>FPAK01000008.1:0-10000000 GCA_900116095.1 Euclidium syriacum
TTCCCTTCTTGGTAGTTGAGGTAAATGTGATAGAATTAGCTAAACTCCAAGGTTTTAATGGTTGTTCCAGTATGAATTTGATCGGACCAATTATACTAATACGAAATTGGTCCGCTAAAGTTTTGTGGTGGATCAAAAATAAGTGAGTATTAAAAAATTGCTTTGTATTTTTTGGTTTACATTTATCATGAACTGCGTACTAGTTATTTTGTTATTGGTATGTATTTGGTACGAACCAACTCAGACCAAAATATGAATGGTTGTAAAAGTGTATACTAATCCGAACTTGATACGATCCAGAACCTACTGACCAACCATTCACAACCTAACTCAAAACGAAATTTCATAGATGTTTTATATACCATATTTTGGTTACGTAACTAAATTATGACAAAACAAATACTTGACAGTGATGCTATAAAGACTAAAGTAACATGGAAAAAGCGGGAAAAAGCGGTAAAAATAGGTGTTATCGGTAACTTCAAACCAATGAAAAATACGGCATTTTCTATTTAGAGTATAAAGGAGCTTAAATGCACATGTTACTAGTACAAATGTTATATTTGTCCAAGGACCTTAAGTTTCACTCATAAGGAGTAAATAACACACATACAATACATTACACCACATAACAAAGCATATATTTAAACTTCTTAATGAGCTTGAATGGTTTCTCCAAACTTATGAGTAAATAAGCCCTTTACATACTCTTTCCTAACCGGATGTTCTTCCTGTGGCCGGTTATATGGCGTCCAAACCGGTTCTCCCACAAACAGCCTCATTAGCTACCAAAACCAAAACCATCAATCCATCAAACCAATCCAACAATCAAAAATCTTTAAAACAAAACAGAGATTCTTCAGATTGGGTTTATAATAATTACCTTGATGTAGTTGCTAGTGTCAAGTGTAAACCGGTGGTAGATTCCAGCAGGAAGAACAATGAGATCCCCCGGTTTCATCCAGATTCTAATCCAACGGTCATCCTTATCCCTAACATCAAAGTAACCACTTCCTGCTAAACAGTAACGAATCTCTTCGTCTTTATGAATATGTTCTGTGAAAAAGTTCTTCAGCTTCTCCTCGTAGTTGCTCACTTTCTCCGGACACAAATCAAGCAAATCCTAAAATATGAAACGATTAATAGAACTGATACTTCAATGGCCATTAATGGTGACCATGATGAGCTATAATCCACGTACCATGTAATCGTAACCTCTTGCTTCTCTAATCTTGCTTAGTTCTGAATCATTCTCGTAGTTCTCAGGGTTCAACTTCCAATACAACACTCCCAACTCTGCAAATACACATATACAGAGTTTGTTCTTTATCAAGATTGAGACGATGTGTTTAAAAACACATGAAGGCACGAAGAATTCAAGTTAAAGTAAAGAGATTTTGAAGAACCTGACAAGTAATTCAGTGAGACGAGCTCTTTAGGGTTACGATGATGAGGAAGTCTCTGGTCTTCGTTGCTATCATCCACAAACCATGCCTGCAAATTAACATTTTCCCTCAGAAAATTCGCATCCAAATTCCAATTTCAACAGCAAAAATGGTAAATCTGGGGAAAAATAAATGCTGAACTGAATAAAATAGTCGAAATCTCGATAACAATAAGACAGATAAATTTATCGATGATTCTAGCAAAAATAATCAGATTCTATCGATGATTCCGCAGAATCATCGAATCAAGGAATCAGAAAGTAGAAAAGAATCATCACTGGGAAAATCGAAAGAGAGAAACTAGAATCGCTATTTACACGAATCCTTAACCATTAAACCAGACGGAAAGAAAACGAGAACACGGAGATTATAACGAGGGAATTGAGTATTGAAATCAGATTCTAATACCAAAAAGATAAGAATCAAAATCAACTCACCTCGAGAGCCATTACTGATCTTCGTCGAGTAAGATGTGAATGCTTCGATTCCTAACTCAACAAGCGGGGTTAAAATCGATATATAAATACATAAGAGCTCCCTTCCTCCGTCGATGATAGGCACGTGTACGGTCAATTCTGATTCGTTTTTATGTTGGTTCCCCCAAGATTTTTTTTTTATTTCTTATATTAATTGTGGTTCCGAAAAGTGTATGAATTTTGTAGAACAAATAAGACAACCATTTTCTTGTACATCAATAAAACAACACATTTTGGAGCCACAAATAAATAGTTTTTAATCTATATAGTTATCTTGAATAAGGCCACAGTATTGGGTCATTTAAAAAAAAAAAGATACTTCTGAGGTTCATGTTTTTTCCATATGACTTTGAACTAGAATGATCTATTAACAAATACCAGATATAAATTTTATAGTTGAGTTAAAATTGGAAAAAAAAAAAAAATCAAAACCTTAAATCTGGGGTTTCCATTTGAATTCGTATTCGCATAATTTGGGCCGAATATAAAAATAAATTGCACTGTTATATGAATCAGTTCATTTTTAACAAAAGTTAAATACTATAAACCCTAGTATACTAAGGCCCATCAACGCATAACACCTTTTCTAAATTCCAACACGTAAGAAAACCCAAGAATAATTAATTTGTTAATTAGTGACAAAAAAAAAATTAATTTGTTAATTTAATAAATAGAAGATTATATAAATGAAAATATAAAATACACCAATGAGACAAACTTAATATTTTAGAATTTTTATACCTAATTTATATAAATCATATAAGAGGAGAGTTTTCTTTTATGTTAGAGTGTACATCATCTTAAGAACAACAAAAGGCATTAACAATATTTTAGTTTTCAGTATTAATAATAATCCTATTAGTAATATTTTAGGTTTTACTTTAATTCTACCAATGTATTTTAATTATTGTTAATATTTGAGATTCTGAAAAGGTAAAATTTAAAAACAATAAGGAAAAAATGAGAAAATCATATGCAAAATATAAGTAAAATATATGCAATATGCAAAGTTAGAAATTATAGGTTCAAAATTTAAGACATTAATTTAAACATAAATTAATTATTGTTAGATATCAACTCCATCAAAGAATTATATTATAATTAAAATAAAAAGAAATGAATTCTAATCTATATTTCATATTAAAACAAACAAAAATTCTTTAGATTTTAAATTAAGTTTTAATGATTATTTTGTTAAATTATAAATTATACACCATATATTCATCAAAACTCATTTTAAAATTATTATAACTTAGTGTCTCAAAATACTAGGAATCCATTAGTGTAGAAAATTTATGATTCGACCTATTAATAATTTACTTGATATAAATATATATATATATATATAATTTTATTTATTTATAGATTAAAAAAAATTTTAAACACACTTTAACCAATACTTTTTATAGCTCTAACTATATAATTGAATCTTAAATTTGGAATTTCTTTAAGAAGGTCCAACTGTTATCAAATGAAGTCTATAAGCAACTCATTATAAGAATGGTTGGAAAAAAAATGTGTCAAAATTTGTAGGAGAAATAAAAAACTATAATAAAACAAATAAAAAACATGATTAGTTAGAAATTTGTTTTTGTTTTTCTAAATATAGCTATATTAATATATAGAAAATTTATAAGTTTATCAGGAAATTTATTACAAGAAGTATGACGAACGATTTTATACTTCTTAAAACAGATAAAAGTCTTACGTAACTTATGTATATAATTGATTTAGAATCTTGGGTGGTTTAATGAAACAAGATGATAGGGACGAAGAAATAGATTTCTCGTATTAGCTTGATCTTGATGAGTAAACATCACTTTGACTTATCACTTCACTTTTAATGTCATGGTGGCCGAAGACGTAACTATAGATCATATGCGAATAAGTGAAGCGGTGTTTTTAGTTCCTGAAAGAAATAGATCAAGATTTATATTACACATCCAATACATAAATTTGATTTTGTTGGAAGGCAAATAATGTTGTTATATACGGTGATGGAAACACAATAACTAAATTCTCCGACAATGTACTATCCGGATTTGACGATCTTTCAAACCTCCATTTTCAACACTTTCAAAGAGTTAATTAATTTTCGATTTGCTTTCCTTTTTAAAATCATAAACACTAACTTTTCCCTGATATATTCAATGTTTACATAAACAAATTTATTTCATATCTCGTGTAAATATTCAAATTAATTTTTTGTTTCCATATTGGTCTAAAAACTAATAAAAATGTTTTAATTGCCTAGAAATATTTATACCACAAATTTTTTGCCAAGCAAACACCAAAAGAAACAAAAATCCCAATTTAAAATTTTAAATAATCTTTCACATTTTTCTTATTCAATCTCTTACCAATTCTTAACAAAAATCTTAATTTTATGACCTTGATGCTTTGTTATATCAAATCAACTATTTTCATTTATAGCATTAAACAAATCTCATTTTACTAATGCTCAAGATTAGAGCTTTTGACTTAGCATTAACGTTATAAATTAAGAATAACATAATCCCTTTACTTAATTAAGTTTTAAATTACTATTCTTATGATAATTTTGTATCCAACTACTTATATTTTTACCAATCATATAATTTAATAAATTATATGTAATTTATAAACAATTAATGTTGATACTTATACTCGTTTATGCTACTGCTTTAATATGCTTTAATATAAATGGTACTAATTAAGACCTCAAACTACAGTTACTTTCTCACAAACAGAAGAAATGAAATCTTTAATAGTTTTTCTTATTTTGACATCTTTATTTGGCTCCGCCTATAATAATATCTCCAACTTATCATCTCATTCTCATGAACCCACAAAGCCAAAAAGTAAAATAAACAAAAATATTAACAAAGAACCAAAAAAAAAATGTCCTCTTCTCCGTCAAGAAACGCTTTTGAGAATGGAAAACACAAAACAGATCTCTTCACCGTGGAAACAACATCTTCTTGCTGCCCTAAAACGACGCCATCTTCTTCTCTTCCGTCTCCACCGAAGCAGCTGTTAGTGGCGACGCCGGTGGAGAAAGGAGAATATCCGGTGGTGATGCTCCTCCATGGTTATCTTCTCTACAATTCGTTTTATTCTCAGCTGATGTTGCATGTCTCTTCTCATGGATTCATCCTCATCGCTCCTCAGGTTTTCAATTTTATCTCCAAATTTAATTTTTAAATTAATTACACTGATTCACGAATTAATTAGGCACTAGTATTGATTAAAGTGTGTATACAGTTAGTTAGATGTGAAATAAATGTTCATAAACTCGTTCGACTTTCGATTTTGATTGTATATTAAATCTAAGAAAAATCATTCATATTGTCACTAACTAGAGCTAGTCAAAGATGAATTAAGACAAACTGTATTATGAGTAGGTCTATGTAATAAGATATTTTTAATTGAATCCAAATTCAGAGTAAAAACATTTATTGATTGGTTAGAATTTTTTATAAAAAAAATATAACTAAAAGATTATAAAATGAATACAAATGTCCATAATTAATCGGACACTATTCGAATACTCCATATTAGTTACTAAATCTAGAAAGTAATTCATATTGGAGGATAACACCTATACATTGTCCAGATAAATCAATGTAAAGATATGCGTAGGTCCATCTAAATAAATACATTTATTGGTTGGTTAGACTTTAGGGGAGATAAAACAAATAACGCAAAGGTATGACTAGGTCCATCATGTATTCAAAGATTTTAGTTGAATCTAAAATCATAAAAACTAAATTTTACTGATTGGTTAGGATTTAGGGGGAAAAGAATTATAACGAAGATATGTCTATAACTCTCCTCAATGGAGTAAATGATGCCACGTTTCACCGAGTATTATCCTGAAACTTTTTTTCTTTCTCGGCCCTAATAGAAACCTTAGACAATAAGAAAAACAAAGAACAAAGTTGCAAATCATGGGTCCACTTGATGTGTTACTTCGTTTTTGTCTCGAATCATTTGGTCTAAATCATTAGAATCTCTCGAATTCTATAAGAATCATATCACTTGTACGTTTTTATTAAGTTGTAATCAATTTCTTTGTTATTTGATATATAACAGTTATATAGCATAGCCGGATCGGACACAACGGACGAGATAAAATCAACGGTGGATACTATAGATTGGTTATCTATTGGACTTAATCATTTTCTTCCACCACAAGTAACACCAAACCTAACCAAATTCGCACTCTCGGGCCATAGCCGCGGTGGCAAAACCGCTTTCGCGGTAGCCCTAAAGAAGTTCGGATACTCCCCCGATATAAAGATCAAGACATTGATCGGTATAGATCCGGTAGATGGAATGGGGAAAGGACAACAAACCCCTCCTCCGGTGTTAACCTATGAACCAAACTCATTTGACCTAGACAAAACGCCGGTACTTATGATCGGTTCGGGACTGGGCGAAACCGCTAGGAACCTGTTTTTCCCGCCGTGCGCGCCTCCAGGAGTGAACCATCGTGATTTTTTCCGGGAGTGTCAAGGTCCAGCGTGGCATTTTGTGGCGAAGGATTATGGACATTTGGATATGCTTGATGATGATACAAAAGGGATTAGAGGGAAGAGTTCTTATTGTTTGTGTAAGAATGGTGAAGAGAGAAGACCAATGAGGAGATTTGTTGGTGGAATTGTTGTGTCCTTTTTGATGGCTTATTTGGAAGGAGATGATTGTGAATTGGTTAATATCAAAGATGGGTGTCATGAGGGTGTTTCTGTTGAAATTCAAGAGTTCGAGGTTAAAATGTAATACTTAACTTTCTATAGGGCTTCTTATTTCATATTTGGTCTCTTGTGTTTTTCTTAAAGTTATAATTTTTTAAGAAATTATAGGCCTTACTAATATGTTAATGTTTTGAAAGTTGGTTCCATTATTTTGTATTATAATTTTACGGTTATCAAAAATTTATTACGTTATATATTTTACACATGTTAAAAATATAATTAGCTATGGTTAATTTCCGAAAAAATCTATTCAGATTAAGCGTTTTTAATAGTATTAAGTTATTCAATTACTCTGCTATTTTCATTATTTATCTCTTAGAACAAATAATACCAATCAAATCCAGCTTTATTTAAATTAGTTAGCTTTGATCATGGAAATTGGAAATTGGAAATAATTCACAAGACTAGAAGATGGACTTTATAAAACTTAAAAAGAAGTCCACATAGTTCATAATTTTACAATCACCCCATAAGAATCAAAATAGTCAATTTCACCCCCTAAATACCTCCGATTTCCCCATCACCATAGCTTACAAAACGAGAATACTAAAGTAATTTACATATTCTTCTACTACAAAGATTTCACTTTTTAACATTAGATACTTCATACCCATTCTAGAAAGAAAAAAAACACCCAAGAAAAAGAGATAATACAAATTTTCCCCATTCATTTTCCATTTTCATTCTTGACCTTACCCCAAGGCTTTAAACCTAATTAAATTCAACCATTATGTTTCCTATCAGAAGCAATTGAAAGAAGCATGGAAACACCTTGTGTCCAAAGATCATATTCCCTTTGGTTTTTGCACTCGAATTCAATCACTCTTTTATCCACCGTCTTTAACCCGAAATACCTCAAATTCTCTCCGCCCTCTAGCAATTCCCGGCCAGGCCACGCCGGTAATCCCTTCACCAATTCCATCACCACATCTATACATAGATCAAGAAATCACAAACTATATTAGTTGTAGACCAAAATTACGACTATTCTCCAAAAGACATGTCTAGTTAATAGGATTACCATTAGACTTATCATTGCTTTCTTTAGATTAGTATTCTAAACTCTTTAATGATTTCATGGAAGTTTGGATCGTTCTTTAACTTTACGATCTAAAGTCTCTTAAATTATTCCAAAGTTAGTATCTTTTTGACCTTTAGATCTATAGGGTTCGCATTAAAACTAAAGTAAGAGTAAGATATAAGCAAAGCATCACACTATTATTATATTTACTCACTCTTTTTCTTCTTTGTAATGGTCCCAGCAACATGTTTGCTCTTAGTCTTCAACGTTACCTACGCGTTAAAGATAAAACTTTAAATAAAATTATCTAAAAAAAAAAGACAATTAACAAAATAATAAATAATTAACACATATTAATAACTTCTTACTTGTTTTGCTCTGTTTATGTATACCGAAACAACTTTCCAATGAAGATCGCCTGTAAAACAAGAAACGTGTACAAAAAGATTGGAATAATGTTTGTGTATTCAAGAACTAACGTAATATGAAATAATTAAATAACGTTTAACCAACCTTTACGGGTGCGTTTAAGCAATTCACAACCTTTAGCAAGCAATTCTCTACTACAAATCCCGAGGAAATTATCCTCGGGAACTAAATCACCGCCTCTGTAACCATGGCCTTTTGGTATTCCTTTCTCTACGGGAATCACGGCTGCAATGTTCCATACCTCCTTCAATGCCCTTGCCTTCAAAGTCGCAGCTCCTCTCAACGCTAAGCACATGTTAAGAAAAAAGGATAAAACTTAGCTAACTCATAGTGGTTTGATAACTGAAAGATTCGGTTTGTGGATCTAGGTCAGGGTTCAAGTCCACTTTTGGATGATGATAACTGAAACTTGTTTAAATTATGAGATCAAGTTTTTAGTCTTTTTTGGGTTGATAAAGCAACATTAAGAGAGTTTTGGGGAGCATTTTGACACAAACTAAAGAATCAGGACCATTCTTATAAATTTGTGTGAGTAACAAAATTTCACGGTTCACAAAATGGCGTGAGGTGAAAGTGTACCTGTGGCTGCGGCGGCGGTTAACGTCATGATATCTCCGGCGGAACGAACGTTGACTGCAGAACTAACAACGGAAGCCAAATGTTCACGATCAGCTCCCAAAATCTCTGCAGCCTCCACACACTGCGCTGCAACCAAAGTCGCAGCGGAAGCCACGGCCGAATCAGTTTTAGCCACTTGCTCGTCGTTTCCAGAACTCGACTGAGAGGCCGTGGCTGCGGCTATTGCAGCCACAGCAGCAGCCACGCTAGCTACGGATATAGCCGCGTGAAGCTGTGCGTTTTGTGCACGTGTTTCTTCTCTTTTCTTCTCTCTCCGGTCTTTTAGCCACCGTCCGACAGTTTTAGATCCTCCGGCGGTGCCGGGAATGGCGGATGGACCACGTATGTGACCGTTAAAGGAAGGGCTTACACGGTAGAATTGCTGTATAATAAATTATTTAATATTAAAATATAAGTAAGACACAGAATTCAAATGATATAACTGAAATGATTGGAAAACAGATAATTAGAAGAAAAAATATACTGTTCATTTATATACGAAAATGTCAATACACCATTTTACCAATTAATTCTACAAATGGTCTACATCTACGGTCTACCTACCAAAAAAGGCCAATAAATAAAACTACTTCTCTGCTTAAAAGGGTAAAATAAATAAATAAAATCATTTATAAGGACCATCATTAATATTGTATTTTCCTACGTCCATTGATATTGTATTTAGAGCATTAAAAGATTTCAATAACAAAATGATGTGGAAATAGACCGTTGTGAATATAGGCCACAGCACATATCAGGGTCCAATACCTTAAATGTTATAATAAAGTTTCCTAACTAATAAAAAATCGAAACGCGTTTATAGTTTTAAATTTTTTAATATCAATAGCATAAATACAAAAATAAATAATTTAAGACCAGATAAAGACTTTAATAATTAATACTGCTCAACTTCGAGTGATTTGACAGAGAAATTGCTTGGGACGAAGAGAAAGCCTGAGTTTTGTGTTTCTTCTGCTTTTCTTACTCTACGTATAGCCTTTTTGGTTTTGTCAACGTGTTTCTATTCATTTACAATATAGACCCTAATTTTCGACACATCTGACAGATTTAGCCCACTCAATCTTAATTTAACATTATAGTCCAGCACTTTATAAATCACTAAATCAGAGATTTGGAATTTAGAACAATCTTGGTACAAGTGGTAATTTGAGTGTTTGAATTTCTCTTTACAATATGTTATATCATCGGGTTTCAAGTGAGTTGAATAGTATTTTTTATACATGAAGGGTGGATTTGAAAAAGGTGATAGTTTAAGAGCTTATTTGCAATTTTCCCATTACTAGTTAAATAGTAATTTTTTCTTTACTCAAAAAAATCCGGTTCAAGAATTTAACTGACCTTAAAGTCGTCGATGTCGGAGGGAGAGATCGGCGGACTGTCGGTGAAAGAGCTATGTGAAAGTCGTCCTGATGTTCGTGGCGATGAAATCTCCGGCTATAAAAAAACAAAACATTTATTATAAAAAAAATTAGAATCCGATTTTATTATAAAAGAAAAGTGAAAAAAACATTTTCACCATCTTAATAAATAGTAACATTACAGAGACAATTAAATAGTTATGATTCGCGTGAAAATGTTATAAATTATGACACACCAAAACAATTAATTTTAAGAGAATTTATTATTTCATCGTAAAAGTACGATGTCGTTTAGAATACTCACGGACTGAGCCATGATACGTTCCATAACCATCAAAGAAGTCTCAGAGGAAGCGAAAGAGAAAGTGTTTCCAGAAACGACTCCGTTTTCTTCATCTTGATCCGGCACTAGAGTGACGTCATCAGCAATGTTCTGAATCTCCGAGAAACGCATTCCCGGCGGTTGAGTAGGAGACGCGACGACAGCTTTTGAAACTTCCGTTGCGGAAGCGCTCCAAGTGCGTGATAAGAATTCCATCGAATCTAGTGGCGTTTCGGGCGGTTGAAACGCGGGATTCATCCTCCATTTTTCTCCAAACGTTTTGTAACCTTTATGATCCATATTATCGTCTAGAGAGACTGAGAGAAAGAGAGAATGTGAGAGAGAGTAATGGGGAAGTTATGTGAAGCTTTCGTGTTGTATTTAAAAGCGGACACGACACGAGCGTGAGATTTGATTTGGCGGTTGAGGTACAAATTTTTACCTTTTAGTGGTAGCTCTAATCGTACGGTTAGATTTGATTGTTGTGTTTAGATTTAGTAAAACGTGGCGCTATCTTAATGGGTAATCTTAACTTCTAGTTTCACTCCTATACTGCTACTTTCTCTCGCGGTTCTCTGACAAGTTCGGCTAAAAGACGACAAAAATTAGCAAACAAATGTAATTGATTAGTGATTACTAATTACTAATTAGTAATCAATGAATTACCATGCTAATCAATTGTTGGCTACCGTCTAAATTTCTCAATATTTTTCAAAAAATAAGATAAGTATTTTTATCAAACTAAATTGAACTAGTATGTCTCATGTCGTGCCTTATGCAATTAAAATATAGTTTTAATTTTAACCTCAAAAACACAAAATTTAAAGAGAAATGACCTCAAATGACTTTCAAAAGTAGTAAGTTTACTATATTAACCTCTTTTTACGTAGAATTATTATAGTGATCGATCCTAATCATTAATTTAATGTATTTACCTAAGTTTTAAATTTTTATTACGAAAAAACCATTTTAAAACCCAATAATTTTTAAAAAAATTTTGTTATACACTTTTGTATCTCCTAATATTATTGTTTATGAAAAATTTAAATATTTCGCTTTTTTCCGGCGTCGAATCTCTGTCGTCGGAAACCTCTGATCTCCACTACCATGTTTTTAATAAACTCTAAACAATTTTTATTACAAAAATAATATTATAAAACCAAAAATTTCACAAAATTATCTGAATTTTAGATTTTTTTAATCTGATTTGTGTATCTCATAATCTTTTTATTAAATATATTTTAGGTTAATGCTCTACAAAATCCCCATATCATATCATAATATAGAGTTAGAGGAATGAGCATTTGCAATTTTCAAATACTTTCCTATTTAACAAATTTAATTAGTTAATAAAAATACATAATGCTCTTCTAAACGCTCTCTTATATATATGTTTTATCGAAGTGGGTTCACAAATAAGAATTCAAACATGACGATAAATATGTATTAAAATATGGTTAATGTATCTAGTAATAAATTATAAACTATATTTTGTTGCTAAGTTATCTAAAGTATGGGTTTCAAATATATTTAGACGTTTCATAAATTACATAAAATATTTATTTATATAGAGAGTTGAGAGAATTTGATTTTAAATATATATATATATATATATATATATATATATGTCGTTCCTGTACTAAAACATATGAAACATCAGTTTTAAGCCACAAAATTTATAAAAAAATTTAGAGACCACACTTTGTAGGTCAAAATCTGATTATTTTGGTTGGATCTATAAGTTTAAGGTGTAAATAAGAAGAAAAAAGAAGGAATATAGTTAATTTTAGAAGAAAACATTAATGATGGCTATATTTAGTGTTGCAGATCGTAACACAAAAAAAGAAGTGATAATTGTAACTTTACGTCTTTACCCTTACTAAAAAAGAAGACCAAAGAAATTTAATCTAGATCCTCGATACTCAAATTCAGTATCTTTAATCTTGTAAGAGACTCTTAACCAAACTACGTTGAACTACATTTATACAACTATTCTTAAAATATACTATATATCGTAAATAAAACTAAAAAAGATGACAAAACAAATTGTATTTAGTGTTTCTATTCCGGATTGGATTAGAAATGCAAAGATATTAGTGCACCATTATAAGATAATTTATACTTCTTTTAAATTAGTTTACTGTTGTAGGCCTCACGAAATTACGGGACGGCCCTATATATATATATAAGTATCATTGTGATAATATAGTTAATAAATGAATGTTTTCACACATTCTAACTGCAGTTTTCACACAGTTTAACTAAATAATAACTGATTTCGAATAAAATAAGGTTTTTATTAAAAATATTTTTCAAAAACGAATGCTAGATAGTTATCTATGGTTTTGAAAAGAAAAATATTTACCAATAACTTTCCGGAAAATAAAATATGGACCATTAAGTGTTTATTTAAATGGACCATTAAATGTTTAAACTGGACCATTGGACCAGAAACTCGAGATATATGAAAGAAAACATAATTAAAAATAAATGTTTAAAAAATAGTGGGGAGTGGAATAATGTGCAGGTGGAGGCGTGACTGGGCGCGTCATCATATGGAACCACAAACCTAATGTTCGTGAGGTTGTCTCCGTGACAAGTCAGAACACTCTTCACCGCCCTTCTCCTTTCAGCTTTTTGTCTCTTCTTTATTTTCTTTTTTTTTATTTTTATTTTACAACACTAGTATTTTACTATTTCTAAAACTCTTTCACTACACTACTAAATTCATATTTGAAAGCACACTTATAAGACTTAATACTATCCCACGGTGGTTATAATTTATAAACCGTTATGGTGGGATTCGGCTGGACGCTTACGGGCATGTTACCACTCCTTTGTGGGCATGTATCTATTCGCGTGGATTTTTACTTTGCGCGGGCGTGTCTACAGTCTACACCTTTATGTGGGGTCTTTGTATCCTCTTAATGGGTTAATTTATGATAACTGATACTAGAGTTGCTGACAAAAAAACAGCTTAAGACTAAGCATGTTTCTTTGAGATAAGAAATTGATAATAACACATACTACATATCGGAATGATGAATCATTTCATTAGCAAAAAGAATATTATTTTAAATATATGTCTTGTGAATTTCACTTAATAATTACGTGAAATTCTTTCTTTTTGTTTCTTTGTAGGAATCAAAACACATTCTTGGCATTGAAGAAAGATAAAATAAAAATTTAAATTTAAGAAAAAACATGTCATACTCGAACAAAAAGATTAGTTGATAAATGTGGACAAAACCCATGAGAATGTTTGAAGCCGAAGGTTGCTAATCCCAAGTCCCAACTAATGCTCTTAGCCTTTTCGGCATGCGGTGTTCACATTCAAATTTCAACACTTAGTTAGCATCAGTTTTTTAAAGGGAAAATTACCAAAAAAATAGCCGAATTATTTCATTTTGCACAAAAAATACCTGAATTGTATACTTGATCAAAAAATACTTCGATTTGGGTTGATTTTTTGAAAAATCAGCAAAATTGTTGTTGACTTGGCCAAAATAGCACGCCGTTATCCGATCTAACAGAATCGAGGCGTTTACTGTGCCTTAATAGGAAACGACGTCGTCATTTTAAAAACTTTTGTTTGACCAAAAAATACATGAACTTTTTAATTTTGGCCAAAAAATACATAAATTTTTTTAATTTTGGCCAAAAAAATACCTGAACGAACTAAAATCTTGAAATAATTTTTAGACGATTCAAATCTGGGTGACATGAAACACTTAAAATGTATTCTAACCATTGTGCCAAGGTAATATCTCAGGTGTATTAGAATTTGTTAAATATTTATACTCTATATATATATAATATATATATAAATACTTCAAAAAAAATCATATATAAAAAATTCATAAAATTTATAGAAAACTATATATATATATATATATATAAATTCCATAAAATTAATAGAAATTATAATATATATATAAAAATGAATTTTGTTTTATATTAATTTTGGTATATAGTTTTTATAAGATTCATCAAAAAAACTATATATATATATATATATATATATATAAATCATAAAATTAATAGAAAACTATAATATATATAAAAAAGATTTTTGTTTTATATTAATTTCATGAGTTTTTTACATACCAAATTTTTTTGTTTTGAAGTATTTATATATATATTATAAATATCTAACGAGTTCAAGTACTCCTAAGATATTACCTTGGCATAATGGTTTGAGAACATGCTACATGATTCATGTCACCCAGATTCGAATCATCCTAAAATTAGCTCATGTATTTTTTGGTTAAAATTGAAAGAGTTCAGGTATTTTTTGACCAAAATTAAAAAGTTCAGGTATTTTTTGGCAATTTTCCCAAACAAAAATTTTAGACGAAACGACGTTGTTTCGTATTAACGGCACAATAAACGTCATCTTAACGATTATGTTAGATCAGATAACGGCGTGCTATTTTGGCCGAGTCAACAACAATTTTGATAATTTTCAAAAAAAATCAATTCAAGTTGAGGTATTTTTTTGTCAGGTATACACTTCAGGTATTTTTTGGCCAAAAATAAATAGTTCAGATATTTTTTGGAAATTTTCCCACTAAATTAAAATATCATCATTTAAATAAAATGAAGAGATACAAAAAATTTTAATACAAAAAATAGGTTTTTTTTAGAAATCACACAAACTTTTGTTTGTAAACATAAATGATACAAGTAAGAATCAAATTTTTCAGAACGTCTATATTTAATATGACATTTTGTTTCATAAAAAATAAAAATTAAGTTTTTCAGGACAATGATATATAATATAATATGACATTTTACTTTCTAAAATATCAAAAATTTGTATCTTAAATAAGCAAATTTCTTCCTAAAAATCAAGAATCACAATTTTTAGGATGACCATACTTAAAATGATATTTTGTTTCCTAAATATCAACTCTTTTCATCATAAATCACCAAATTTTTTCCTAAAAACTAAGATTTTAGAAGTCAAATTTAGGACGATCGTATTTAGTATCAACAACTTCCATCATAAATCAACAAATTTCTTTCTAGACGCTAGGATCATGTTTTAAAAGTCAAATTTAGGACAACCTCACTTAAAATAACATTTTGCTTCCTAAATATCAACTATTTTCATCATAAATAAAAAAATTTATTCTTAAAAACTAAGATTTTAGAAGTTAAATTTAGGACGGTCGTATTGAATATTATATTTTGCTTCCCAAATATCAAAAACTTCTATCCTAAGTCACTGAAAGCAAAATCGTCAAACGAAAATGATATTTTTGAAACATGTCATTTTTGTCTACAACCAAGTTTTTCATGGTATTTTGTAGAATTGTCCAAAAATAAAATTGTGAAGAAAAAAACATGAGCTTTGATAATTCATATAAAGTAATTATGGTTTAGTGAGGGTTATTAGCTTTGATAAGTCAATAATAATTAAAAATTCATCTCGAATCTTTATCAAGTTTCATAGGTTTTAAAATTCGAATCAATTGAAATAAATAAATAAGTTCATCTGTACTTTCAGTTTAGGATTTTTAATACGATCTTTGAGCTAATTACTCTTTCGGTTTTAGGATCGCTAACGTATTCGAACTTAACACCATACATGGTTCAACTTGACTATAATATCATAAGCTGACAATTAAAAATTAATTGATAACAAATAAATTAACATATGTTACTTACGGGGTGTATTGAACTGTTGATTTTAAAAGGTTTTTGGGTTTTCTTAAAATCCTCTATTATTCAACTAAAGATTTTAAAATATCCTTCTAAATCCAGTGTTATTGAACATGAGATTTATGTAAAGTCACTTAAAATCATTTACAATTCCCTGTTATTCAAACAAGAATTTTTAAAAATCATATCAAATCCACTATTATTGAAAATGTTTTAAGTATTGAGATTTTAATGAACTGCAGGAGATTTTAGAGGATTTTAGGGACTTTTTTAGTTAAAAATATAAAGATCCAAATTTCATGGTTTTAGGTGGAATTGTTGGAGATTTCAATATTAAATCATAACAACTTTTTTAAAATCACCTAGAACCATCAAAATCATCTAAAATCTTATTAAAACTCAAATCACTCTAAATGCCAAGTTCAATACACCCCCTACATATTTTTGGAATTCACATCTTCCTCCCAAAACCAAATTCTTAACAATTTTTTGTTATAGTTCAGTGTAACAGGCTCAGACTAATCTTTGAGTAGGTGTAGCCCACAGATAAAACCTTTCTCCGGATATGCAAATAGGCCAAAAATAAGGGGTCCATATCCGTGTCATTGTCCAACGCAATGTATTTTAGTTTCGTATAGTAGATAAATTGAATGTTGAAACGAGTTGGCGTTTCAATCCCATCTCTTTACCATTTGATTATAAGACTCCGGACAATTATTCTTAACAACTTTTAATCGAATGTTGTAAGTTTGATTTGGTTTTGGAACGAATGTTTGATGTGCAATGCAAATGTACATCACATAAGTTATAAATAGAGGTAATAATTACTTGAATAAAAAGAAATGACTCACTCGATGTAAGTTTGGTACAATATAATAACAAGAATGACCTTTGCCTAACAAGTAACAAATAAGCATCAATAATTAAATGGCGACCCCAAAATCACTATCCAATTATCTAACTTGTTTTCATAAGCGGTACACAAATAATATGTTCCCTTCGTTTGAGGTAATGAGAGGATAGAAAAGACAAGGGAAGGTGTGCATGTACGAGGGTGTTGGTACATATCCTTTTCATCATCATTTTTTTTTTCTCTGTACGAATGAATTGATTTTTAGTTTTATTAATTCCATCGAAAATACAGCACATAATGTATACTTATACAATCGAAAATTTAATTTAATTTTAGTTTGTTGCTCGGAATAATTTAATTTGATATGTAATATTTTTCTCTTTGAGCAAAATACACCTCTTGTCTCTAGTTATCTATGTTAATATATATTTTCCCTTTTTCAAATATTTTGTTTCTTGGCTAACAAAGGTTACAATACAACTAAAGTAAATAAATAAATAAAAATTCTTTACTGATTTATTAGCTTTCTTCGTATCTGTAAACATCATCCACAGACCGGAGAAGAAAGAAGAAAAGATAAAGAAAATGCCAAGTGTTTAGAAACACACTCCAACTAGGGCCTCAACAAGAAATATATCGTTTTGAGCATATCTCGAAGAAGTGCAATGACACTAAAAACGTAGCGTAGCATTCTGGAAAGCAGTCCTGTAACCCAAAAACTATAAAGCCCACGAATGCATTGAATGAAAAGAAGATCACACGAGAGTTCAAAACTCGAAAACAGAACAAAAGCAAAGCTCACGAGTAAGCTTCCTCCTCCAACAAGAATCAGGCCGTGGAGAAGATGGTGGGTCAAGTACGGTTTGGGAAAGTCGACGAGATCTTGACAACAAATCGATCCTCACCATTCGAATCAACGTTCCAACCTTAAAAGAACCTTAGAAGATTGTATTAGGTCATCGTCATAACGACCAAAAAGCTGAACATCTTATTCTTTATTCTTATCGTGACCATAAATTTGGAGAAAAGTGTTTGATAATTGTGACTACCCTTACCACTCTTTAAATAGTTTGAATTCTTTTTGGATCATGTACAAAGTCCTATGTTTCTGCCAAAAGTACGTTAATCCGTTTATGGCTAGTTTTTTTTTTGTTGAGTTTCATGTAAAATCCTGAATGGTAGTAGCGAATCAGTTTTCTCATCAATGGCATTGCATGTTTTATGGATTATGCAAATTTAATGCTTTATGACTTGGTTTCGTGTGGAGGAGAACAAAAACTAACAACTCAGATTTGAAAGTTTGGAACAATCATGAAAAAGTACAAGCATAGAGATGACATCTATATAACACTACTTTCCATTATCATTCACCCAAAACAAAGACAAAAAAAATATTCCAATGTGAAATTCACAAAATAATTTATACACACAAAAAAGACCATATAATAATATACACATTCATCTCATTAACAAACAATAATACTTGGAATAAATAATTTAGATTTTTCTGACAAATCCAACAAAGCTTCCTCAACTAACTCCTCAAGCAACTTCAACTCTAATTCTTCTCCCATTAAATCCATCTCCAACCTCAAATTCTCCGGCGAACCAATCTCCGCCACTTCAATCCTCACCACTTTATTCACCGCCAAACTACTCAAATCTCCATCTTCATCCCACCACCGATCTTCCACTCTCCGGTTACCGGTTAAACATTCTTGCATCCGGTTTATCACATTAACCCGCAATGTCTTACCCGATAAACTCCTACGAGGTAAACCAAAATAGCTTGGTGCTAACTCCAAGAGCAATGTGTTAACAAGATCGAACACTAGCTTCTTCGTGTTTGATCCGAGTCTTTGATGCTGTTTTTCCTCTGCGTAAGTGTTTCTAAGAGATGGATCTAACGGGCTTTCAACGGAATACCATTTAGAGAAAAACGATGACGTTTCTTCTTCTTCGAGATTAGCTGTTGAGAAGAGTGTGTTGATGAGAAGACGCAAGTCTTCTTCTTCGTCTCTTGTTGACGTAATCGTAGAGCGTTTAGATGAGTAGCATCTAGCTACTGTCGACTCATCGAATGAGAAAGATCGACCGATTGAACCAATCGGAGGTGATTTGCCTAATAAATTTGATCTCATGGACATCATATTCTCCGGTTCTGTTTATTTCAAGATTCCGGTTAACTCAAAATCAAGAATCGATATGAAACGGATAAAAAAGAGTGAAGCTTTTAAATGGAAAACTTACCAAGTAAAGAAGATGATCTAAAAAAGATTCCATCATCTTCATCGAAAGAAGTTTCCAAGACTGAAATTGGACTCGGTTCATCGCGCCATTCGTTAGACTTTGCCATTGATAAACCTCCCTGTTTCAGAATTTGTATGTAAATAAAAGATGAATGGATTTGTAATCAGCAAAATGTGTTGTTAACGATTGTAATAATAATATACCTCGCGAGAAAACATGCTTCTTGTAGATACTGATGCATTAGTTTCATCGTTAAACCGAGAATCCGAGATTTCCGGTTCTTCATTAGATCTCTCTTTACTCTGTTTTTTGTTCCTTGAGAAAAGAAAGTTTGAGACTTTACCTTTCAAAGACCATTTCAAGCTCTTTGACTTTGTCAACACCTCTGCAACAACTTTGGATTTCCCTTTGTTAGTCTCACCACCACGACTTGTCGATGATTCCGGTAAAGATTTTGACCGCGTAAGATTCCCTTCTCTACTGAAATCACCAGTTAAGCAAGATCCAAAGACGCTAGAACTCTCTTGTTCATTACCATCGCTTACTTCTTCATCTT
Organism: Euclidium syriacum; assembly: GCA_900116095.1. NCBI lineage: Eukaryota > Viridiplantae > Streptophyta > Magnoliopsida > Brassicales > Brassicaceae > Euclidium > Euclidium syriacum. The sequence goes on from FPAK01000008.1 coordinate 19,753, forward strand.
CTTCTTCGGTTATACAATCTTTCGTTGTTATATCCGGAAGTGCAAGCATATCGCCTAACGTAGTAGTATTAGACTCTTTCTTTTCGATAACTTTGATCTCTTGTAGACTCTCATTTGATGCAGCCATCAATGCCCATCTCTCCGAAAGACGTTTCTTTGCTTCTCTACAAACCGATGATGACTCTGGTGAACACGAAGCTCTGCTAAAAGGCGAAGAAGAAAACGGACTATCGAACTTATTGATATAACCCCAATCATGTCTAGAAACCGGCGACATGATTTCAGATTCCGCGTAATCGTTAACAGAACTATCATCGCCTATATAGCCGTTAGAGAAAACAGAGGAATGTAAAGTTTCTTCCTTTAACGTCGGTTTCTTGAATTCATCCACACGTAAACCTCTTGGAGAAGTTGGACATGATGAAGCCTTCGTCACATTATTACCATTAGGTCTCAAAACAACTATCCGAGTTGATTGCTTACTTTGACACTCTTCTTGAACTGGCCACTTGAACAAATCAAGATTCTTTTCACTCGAAGGCTTCAAAAGAGTAATCTTTTTTGACTCCTCTTGTGTTGGAGATTGGAAACTACGGAGATGATGAGAGAATAAGTTATTAGATTCTTGCAAGAACTCGAGGAACAATTCTTTATTCGTACTCAAAACTTCCATAGCTTCTTGAAACTCTTTCGAATGTCGAAGTTTATCATCTGTAACTAAACGTTTCGCTTCCAAGAACTTTTCACGTACAATGTCTATCTTCTTCTTGTTGCTTAAACTTTCCACACCATTATTAGGTTTCTCCCAAATCTCGTAAACATCTTTGTTGTATTCTCCGTGACTTAACGATCTCTTTAACTTCGGTTTCGAGCTATGAGGTTGATGTTGAGGAAATGAATCAAGACCCATTAACTTAGCAACCAAATTCGTCGGTGAACTGAGCTTAAACTCCATCTCTTTCGACATTTCCTCTTCTAGAAGCTTCTTCATCGGTGTTCCAATAGTTCCACCATTCCTCAGATCCTACATTGACAATGATCATAACTCATAAGACGAATACTTTCAGTTACATAAAGAAGTAAACTTTATTTTATGGGTTTTGAAAACTCACAGTTTTATCTTCATCAAATCGGTTCCTTTTGATAGACCCTGTAAAAGTAAAACCCATCATCAAGATCATTGATTTAGCATCATTAACATGTCAAAATGGTTTAAAGATGCAAACTTTAAAAAGACTAACCATTACCAAAATGAGGTTTCTCAGTGAGCAATTTCTTTCCATTATTAACTGTTCCGAAATCGAATAGATTTACCATTCGACCCAAACATCCTGGAATCTGTTTTCCAACACCTTGAGTCTTAACGTTTCTTCTTCCATGTCCATTCATTTTGTTCTCAATTCCTGAAATTTCACTATTTAAAGTTAAAACAAAGTTAATAAACAAAAAAAAAAAACACAAAACTTTCTCAAGTCAATTTCAGGAAGAACCAATGATTACCTAAGTACACAACAGAAAACAAAATCAAACAAACTAAGAAGTGACTGTTGTTGAATTTTGAAAGAGATTATGAACGGAAAACAAAAAATCTTGGGAGATAAAAGAAAGAATCTAGAGAATTAAAGAGCCAAGCAAAGCAAAATTCGACAAATCAGAAGCATTTATTAGCCGAAATTGTGTAGAATCAGTCACAAAGAGATAAGCATAAGCTTCCAGTAGCGTTTCCAAACGCAAAACGCAGCAAGTGCGTTACCGACACAGAGAGAGGAAGAGAGAGTACACGGAGGACGTTGAAAGGGGAAAGAGATCGGAAAGAGACACATATAAATGGAAAAAAAAAAATTCAAGAACAAACAAGAAAAAATTAAAAGAAAAGTCTTTTGCTTTCAGTTTCACCTAACATTTCGCGATATAACCGTAAAAGTCATCAAAAACGTCGGCGTTGACAGACAACGAAGAAAATCCACAAGAGAAAGAGAGAGTAAGAAGACAAAGACCTGTCTACCGACAACTGCATTCACCGTTGGAAATTCCGCCGGAGATTCGATTTACGCCAAATATATACAGGCTTTTTCGCCGGAAATTGGATTTAAAGAATAAAGATAGAAGCTTTTTCGCCGGAGATTCGAATTACGCCAGAAAGATATAAGCTGTTCCGCCGGAGATTCGACTTTTACACAAAAGAGACTGAAACTTTTATCGCCGGAGATTCGAATTACGACAGAAAGATAACAAGCTTTACTTTTCGCTATAAGACTTTTTTTGGAGTCAAGAAGAAGATTTGTGGTGACATCACCGACGACGCAAAGTCGGAGTTGAAACGCGTAAGGATTAAATGCGATTTATGATTGAAGTGAGACAGGTACGGAAGTGGATTGATATAAGACGAGAGAAAGAGTGGTGTGTTGTGGTGTCCATAGATAATGGAGCAGGTTACGACTTTGAAACTACACAAAACGGAGTTTGGTTTTTCAAAACGCGGTTCTGTTGTTATTATTATATGAAGGTAATTATTATTAATAATGTCGGAGGATTTTTATATTATATGGTTAAGTATTCAAAACTAATTTCCAGATAATCCTTGCTCCATACCATATATTGTGTACAGATTTTCTTAGTCAGACTGTATTGTGTCAGGTATATATATAAAGTTCTATTTTAATCAGAAATAACATTTATTTATCATTTGTAGAGTTATAAAAATGACTCTTATTGTCTTCTTATTCTCAATTTATAAAAGTAATTGATTATAAAAACCTAATGAAATATTATAATACCATAAACATTTTTAAAAAAGAAATACATTGATTTGGAAAGATTTTTTTGAATTGTGTTTTTTCCTTCCAAAATTTCCAAAATACAATTCGGAAAGAAAAATACTATTCGAAAAAGTCTTCCCGAGTTTTGTTTTCTTTCCTAAATTTCCAAAAATACAATTCGGAAAGGAAATACCACTATTCGGGAAAGGAAAACACTAATTCGGAAAGGGATTCCCGAATTCTAAAATACCACAAATTTTTTTTATTAATGATATTTTTGAAATTACAAAAATTTCGTGTGTTATTATTGTCCCATATAATTTTTCATGTTATTTAAGTATTTTTCTCAAAACATTTATACCAATTTTAACATTAATTATGAGTATAGTATCATTTTTAATTATTTTTTTCACAAAAATTATGTGATGATAAAATTTTAAATAAATAAATATGTTTATATTGTAAAATCATATAATAACATATGAAATAGTATGTCACTAAATAAAATGATATGTTTTTTTATTTAAAACACAATTATAAAATTGTTATATACAAAAATACGTAAAATCAATTTAAAGTATATGTTTATAAAAAGAAAACATGGAAGGGAATTCATAGCTCTCTACCAGCCGAGCTTTTCCTTTGACTCCTACAACCATGGATGGCAGTCTCATCCGACCTTCGTCCCTTCCACTAAATCTTGTTGATCTGACCTAGTCCCTCCCCCAAACTCTTCCCGCACCCATCCTTTCCCCTTCTTTTATTTCTTCTCATTTCTCCAATTTATGCTTATTCTGAGCTAGATTAATCTCGCTCATCGGATAATCATTCCTCTTCTGGCTCATTCTTCTACTTAAATAATGAGAATCCAATCCCAGACTAGTGTTATTGACACATCCTACTACTCCTACGATTGGAGACCATAATCCAAAATCTTAGAGTTGATGCTACAATGCATAAAGAACAATCCGAAGTGATATAAACGATAATACAGTTGACTACTGCTAGATCAAATTTGTAGGTATCTTCAATAAACACATAAAAACTTGGTTTTTAAAACCTTTTTTTGCATTTGCAAATGAATGTCAGAATTACAGTATCTAGTTCATATTTTTAAATTTATTAATTAATATTTGTTCATAGTGCTGAATTTATTTAATATTTTTAACAAAAGAAATAGTTAAATAACTTGTCCCGTTTTCCTTAAAAATAAATTTTTTTTGTATAGTAAACACAAGAATATTCAAAACTGATTAAAGAAAAACTTTTATTGTGAGGAAATACACAACCGGAAAGTAGGAATAATTGGAATCATTGCAGGCTTATTAAGGCATGCAAAATTTAAAAATTTTGAAAACTTGGAGTTTCTTTCAAACTATACGTTAATGGAATAATGAATAATTATGAACCCACGCTTTCATGATTCTACAATTCTGTAAGAGACTAAGAGATTTCATTATTTTTGTTTCTATTTATATCTTCCTGTGAACCAGTATTTAATGGATATGGGAAAAAGATCGCTATTAGTTTCTGACGGGGGATACGAATTTATTTGATAGGGTAGAGTCTAGAGAGTTAGAGAAATCATTACTCTTAGGGGTAAAAGTGGAATCAAAATCTTCTAAAATAACTGTGTAGGCAACAAATATAATAACTTGCCTAATAAAGACTAGACTATTTCATATTTCATATTTAATTGTTTATTATTTTATTGTACTCTCTACTACTCTGTAAATAAATAGTAATACCAAACACTCCTCAATCATTGTAGCCTTTTTGCCCAAAGTTCATAGCATTGCAATCGCAAAAAGCCTAATAAGAGGGAACATTTACCTTTATCTTATTTTTTCGGCAACAAGAGGGAATATTATCTACTCATATACAGTTCAAGTTGATATAATGTTAGGTTTTCTTATATGCAGGTGGTATTGTAATATGCAATCTGGAAATAATATTTTCTGCCGTTTTCATCATTTTTTAGGTCTTTCTTGAAAAGAGAATTTTTTTGTGGCTTATGGAGATGAAAAAAGCTTTTGAAAACAAAAATGTAGAGAAAAATGGAACAAATATGGGGATAAGAATACGAAATTCTTCCATGCCTCTATCAAAGCTTCAAGAGCAAAAAAATGGCTTGAAAAAGTTGTTAGACTCTCATGGTGTTATGAAGAGAGCTGGGGCTTCAAAAGAAAAGTGGCGAGTGATTGTTTTAGGAAGTTTTTCATGAGATTTTTCATTTGAATAGGTTTTTCCAGATTTTGTTGTTCGTATGTCTGTTCATATCAATAACTGTATAGTAAATGAGTGACAAAAGAAGAAGTTATAGCTGATGTTTTCTCAATTGAAGGAGATAAAGCATTAAGAGATGATGGTATGACTGGGTTGAGATGTGGTTGAATCTAATGTTACATAAGAAGTTGATCGGGTTTTTCAATGAAATTTCATTTTCTATAGAGTGGAATTGTACTCAATTGTCTCTCACCCCAAAGAAATCCAATAGTGTTTGGGTCAGTCATGAATAAATTACACATAAAATTAAAATATCATTACCAACGCGGGATTGGTCCAGTTGGTAAAAAATATCGGCTGAGACTTTCGGCATATGGGTTCGATTTCCGTTGGGAGAGGCCTCTCTTTAAGTGGATGAGTTTAACATGGCGTGTGTTTCGCCCCAGTGATTAATTAGGATTTCGGTTTGGGATCAATTATAAGAAAAAAAAAAATTAAAATATCATGTTTAATTAGATTCAATATTTCTATTTATGGTTTATAATTCTAACTTAAGGGGAGTAAGCCAACACATTTTCCCCAAAACGACAATCACTAGACCATATATAGTTGGTTGCTTTTTTTTTTATAATGAGTTTCTTCTTTTTATTCAAAATCTAGTTTAAATTTGTTCATATGTTGAGAGGAATGTTAAGCTCTGAATCCACGGCACGATTATGTTGAAGGATGTGCTGTTCTCCTCATTTTAATATAAACTTGGTCCTTTTATAAACCCACCATCCAGTATCATGCATGATATTTTGTTAGATTTTTATCGATTAATTTATTTTATTTCAACTCTTGTACCATACTATAGTATATAGTTTCACCTATCATCAATGTCTCTGCAACAACTATACGTCGCAATTTTATTTTGCCATAAATCATATGTTTTAAAGTATTTAATTATTTATATATATTAGATAAACTACGAATTATTTAACTAACAACAAAAGCTAGAATTCTCTTTGCTGGCACAAAGATTTGGTACTTATGTTGTTTTGTATAGTTGTAACTTTCTAACGCTCAAAAGTTTATGAATTTCCAATCGTGGTCGATCCTATCCTAATATATACATAATACGTCTAACATCTACGTACTGACCATTTAATAATTCAGAGACAATTCGCTTTTGAGTTGTTTAGTTAAAACTCTAGCCTCTTAATTATTGCCTTATCTAACAACTACGGTAATCATTATTTTCGAGAAAACGAAATTATTTGCAAATAGTAGAAAAAACTAATACTACTGACTACACATCTAAATGGAAAATCTGCTGACAAAGCATCTTATTTACAAAATCGTCAGATGGAAAAATTTGCAGCTAAGTTAATTTATTTATCGTGAGCTTTTATATACCATGAATGGAATGAGTGTTATTATAATAATTATCATACTATTTTACCAGAAAACATGTTATGTTATACGATATTACTTTAAATCACAAAATATTATTTTTTTCGGTTTTTCCATAGCATAATTTTTACACCTCAAAGAAACTATCTGTCTAATCATATATATTAAAAGAGTAGTGAAAATACCTCACAATGAAAGTTGGGGTAGTTGATTACAAGTCAGTTCTTAATGAACCGATTGGTTTAAGTTAGTTGTTTGGTTCGGATTGGTTTACTTGGTCCGTTTTAAAAAAGCTATTGGTTTGATTGGTTTATTCTATACCGTGCAAGGTTTTCATTGATTAGGGTTTACATAATCCTTACTATTATATATATGTACTTCTATATCGATGTTTGCCGTTTTATTGAATCTTTCACTCCGTCTATTGCTTATTTTGATAGGGTTTTCTCGCTTTCGTCGTCTCTACAGTAGTCTCGCAGGTTAGCTTTATGTTTTTGTTTCTATTATGGATTTTTAGTTATGCTGTTTCGTTAGTTTTTCATGGTAGCTGGTTTTATGTTTATTCATATTTGACATGTTTTGGCGAATTGTTTTTCTTTTAACATGTGATTTTCATGTTCGTCTTCGTCTAAATCTTTGCAAAGTTTATATTTCTTTTTTTGTTTATTTTTGACAAGTAATTGGGCGCACCATCACGATTATTCTCAAAGCTTCACGTCTCCGATGTTTCACCGGCACCATTAAAGACTATAGTTGATGATACTAATTTTGGATGATACAGATCAGTTTCCATGAGTGCAACTGATGGTAGCCGGTTTTCTTTCGGAAACGGAAGTTCAGCTTTGATCCTGAAATATTTTTTAATAAAAATGCAATTCTGCGTGTGAAAAGTTGGATACATCGAAAAGGCTTAAGATATTTCTTATGCGATGAAGCGTTTGGCACAACGTAAATTATAGTAATATTTAGGGTGATTTTTTTTGCGTATGTTCTCTTGATTTCTTTTGGTGCTTGAGGGTTTACATATTTGTGATAAAATTTTCAGGGTGCTCAGGAATTGAGTTGATGACCAAAATCTTCAATCTACTGAAAAAAAAAAGATGTAAGGGTAATGGGAGAAGAGGTGGGGTTTGCACAATGAAGAAGGTAACCATGGATGGAATTCAGGCTACAATTATATGTGTAAGTTTCTACCGTTTTAGTCATTTGTTTATGTTTTGTGGCTGTTTCTTACGATTTCAAATTTAATCCAGATTGAAACAAGTTTGGTGATTTGTAGCAGGGCTGAATATGTATTTTTGGTTATGATTCATCCTTGCCATTTTAAGTAAAAAAATCAAGTAAAAAGCTTGACATTAATTCATAAAACGGAATTAACACTGAAAGGATGCATTTGTATTTGTTTGTTAAGCTTGTGATGTTAATTGGAACCAAACTTGAGCACGTTGTATCAGTGCTTGCGCTCGAGGTTAAGGAGATATAGGCAGCCACATCTGGTCAAGTGAAACCACTCGATGGACTCTTCTGGTTTGGGGAAACCAGAAATTCTATTATGGTTGATACAATTTATAATTTTTTAGCAAAAAAAGGACCTTCTTTCTCAATTCTACAAGCCATGATTCTTGTTTTATTCACATTGAACTTTATTTATTTCCTAATGCATAATGCATTTGAGATGGAAACATTGATCTGGTTCTTGTTAAGACCACCTTACATAAATCAACTACATAGAGTTTTTCTAGATTTCCGAAACAGATCTTTGGTTTCATGTATCAGTGGGGAATCAAGGAAAGATTTTGCTTCATTCATAACCATGTGTTGATATCATGCCGGCTAATTTATGGGTTCGTTCAAAACACAAGACACATTTTTGCAACAATTTGATGTCTCTAACGGCTTTCTATTAGGTAAATGCAGGGTTATTGTTCAGCTCTGGTGAAGCGACTAAAATTTTTTATGGATTCGTTTGAATCTAAACATATGGGATCTCGGTGCAAGAAAGCTGTGATAGCAGAGAGCGTAAGAGACTCACTTCATAGCTGGTGTAATAGACTGAAAGAGCGGTCTAAGCATGCGAGATCGGTTTGTTCACTCGACACGACAACAACAGAGAGGGAGAAGAGATCACAGTTCGGACATTGTTGAGGAGTTCATCGATGACTTCACTGAATCAGATCACAATAAACTCCACAGACCAAGCAGAGTCTATATTCGGGGCAGCAGCTTCATCAAGTAGTCCTCAAGATGAATACACTTCGAGAGTTAAAGAATATATGTCTGAAACATACAATAACATTGGTTTGTTGCAGCCTTTAAATGATGAGATTGAGATGAAAGTGAAGAAGATAATGGAAGGAGAGAGAGTGGGAGTGAAGGGAATAACGGTGATGGTGGAGGAACGCATTTTAATTTGTTTAGGAAGACTTGATCTTGTTTCTTCTTTTTGAAGCTTTCTTCAAACTGAAATTATTTTAAATTTATAAGTTGAGTGACCGTAAAATTCATAATTGCTGCATATTTGGATATTATAATTGCTGCATATTCTCCTTAGAATAACCTAACCAAAGAATCGCAATATGCAGCAATTAAGGACATGTGTTTACTCGTGCCTACCCAACTTTAATCGCATAAAAGTAAATTACTTCAACAAAGTAATTATTCTTTTGTTGGTTCTTCACGATGGTCTCAAGGTCTGTATTACGAAATTCCTTTTGTTATTTTTGAAATTGTCACCTCTTGACTAATCATAATATTGATTGTGACTTTGAACCATCCCATATTTCCCTTGGTGAGTTGAAGAAGGTAAAAGAAGACGAGTGTTATCATTTATGTGGAGGCAGGTGATGATAAGCAAAAGCTTATTTTTTTCAGAAGATTTTTCAAGTATATCTTGATTTTTTTATTTTTTTTCATTTACAAATGGTGGAACTAGAGAATGATCTGCCTGCTGTATTTACTATTTACTTTTATCAGTCACTCGAAAAGTATTTACGTATGCACTGTGAAGAGTAAGCTTTTCTTTGGCTCCTAAACATTTTAAATAAAACCAGAATGACATCTTACATGTATATATTTCTTTAAAACTTGATGAAATCACGGGAAATCGAAAACTAAAACAAAATACTTACCAATCTGAATCAAAAGCTTATTATCTCGAAAATAAATTTTTGAAATGCACGAGGTTTTTACATAAGTGAGCGCTGTAACATTTAATTTTGTGAAACCTTATATTTGGGCACATGTAAAATGTTTACCTAGGACATAAAAACATTTTATTAGAGCAAATTCAAATATGAGTATTCATGAGAAGAATTTGTTGTTCAAACCGTTTAGGTTCGAAGTAGAAGAATAAAGAAGAAGAGATTTGTTTAAGGTGTTTTAAAATTTCAAATATGAGTTCAATCATGATTAGGTTTGATTAAAAAGAACAAAAACAAGAAAAGGAAGAGATTGATCTACGTAGGTTTAGATAAGAAGAATTAGATAAGAAGAAGAAGAAAAGTTTTGATGTGTTGTTTTAAAGGTTCAATATGTCTTTACCTTTGTTTGGTAAAAACATTGTGTACTATATTTTTACATTATTTAAAAATATTGAACATTGAGTTATCGCCTATAATAATATAAAATGAAAGAATGAAATAGCAATGAAAATAAGAAAAGAAAGAAGAATTAACGAGAAAAATAATCATACTTCTATTTACAAATTTTAAGTTTTCAAATTTAAAAATGTTTTACTCTTTTCTATTAGGAAAAAATTATGATTCAACTGAGCTAAAGATTTTTTGTTAAACGATGACTCGGGATCTATTCATATATCGAGTGATGGAGATGAAAGCATAACTATAGAATTCGTGGAGTGAGTGGTTGTAATCTTCTCATAAGACCAAAATGATGGAGATGAAAGTGGACCTGAGATATATAAAAAGAATAAGACAAGAAGAAAAATGGTAAATTTTATGAATTATCATTAAGGAAATAAAAACAAATTTATTTACTTACATCTAACTATTAGCGATTATCATCCCAAAAGGAGAACGAGAAAGAAGAGTCTTCATCTCTATTTTTAGTTGAGTACATGTTATTCTTTTTTTTTTTATTCTCGCCGATTTCTTCACTCACAAGTCACAACTCTTTTTATTATAAAGTTAACAAGACTTTATGTGATTTTTTTATGTTATTCAGTTTTTCTTTTACCTTGATTTGTTATCGTGTACTGCACATTTTTACCCACACATGCTTCCCAGGGATGCGTTGCGATCCAACTGCGATATTTTGTTGAATGGTGCGTTGAGTGGTATTACATTTCTTTTGAAAGGTGGGTAGGCTGTTCATTCTAGAATTGGAACAACAGCGGAGCAAAATAATTCATTTATGAATATCGATTAGGGTTAACACGGTAATTTTGGTTTATGGTTTAATTTTGTTAAGGTTATGAAATTTTGGGTACGCTTAAGACTATTTTAAATTGTGTACTGTATAGTAAACCCACTGTATCTCATCTATGCAGTAAAGGCTGATTCGGGAAATCACCATGGTAGGTTTGTATATTGATGTGCTTGGGTTTGCCTATGTATAATTTAGGATATATCAATCTGGGTTTAGAGTTTGGGGTGTAGGGTTCCGATTCGTCTGCAGATACATATTTTAGCTATTATGTATTGTATATTAATGTGATTGAGTTTATGAATGAGGAGTTAGGGTTTATATTCCTTCACAAGTAATATTTTAGCTATCGTGTATTGCATATTAATGTGTGTTGGGTTTGTAGGGAAGGGGGTAGGGTTTATATCAATCCGAATATATATATATATTAGCTATCATGTATTGTATACTAATGTGGTAGAGTTTATACTGGAAAGGTTAGGATTTATATTCCTCCAAAATATGTATTTTAGTTACCATATACTGTATATTAATGTGCTTGAGTTTATAAAGGAGAAATTAAGGTTTAGATTCCTCCACATGTAAGCATTTTATCTATCGTGTACTATATATTGATGTGCTTGGGTTTATAAAGGAGAGGTTGGGTTTAGATTCCTTCACAAGTAAGCATTTTAGTTGTATATTAATGTGCTTGAGTATAGAAGGGAGGCGTTAAGGTTTAGATTCCTCGAGAGATAAGCACTTTAGCTATCATGTACTACTTATGTATGTTAACTATCGTGTATTGTATATTAATATGTTTGGGTTTGTGAACAAAGGGTTAAAGTTTAGAATCCTCCACATGTAAGTATTTTAGAAATCATGTATTGTATATTAATGTGTTTGGGTTTAAACTTGAGAAGTTATGATTTAGATTCCTCTACAAATATATCTTTTAGTTATTTTGTACTGCATATTAATATGTTTAAGTTTATAGAGGAGAGATTAGGGTTTAGATTCCTCAATAAGTAAGTATTATATGTATAGTTTATTGTATATTAATGTTTTTGGGTCTATAAAGGAGGGGTTAGGGTTTAGAATCATCCACATATACGTATTTTAGTCTTTTGTGTACTGTATATTAATGTGCTTGAATTTATTAAAGAGCGGTTAGGTTAAAATTCATCCACATATAAGTATTTTAAATTAGAAGCAGAATCGAAACAAATTGTTTTTTTTTTTTCTATTTCGATTATAGCATTAAACAAAATGGCATGCGAATCCAACACTCTTCACTTCTGCCTCTGTTAAATTCCTTTTGCTTCTTCTCTCTTTTAATAACGTAATCAAAGTTCGCATTTTGTCTATAAGGATAATGATTCTTGTTACGCTATTTTGTGTTACGATTTTCTCTTGGTAGAATATATATAGTTGTAGGGGTTTAGATTAATTTACTTGACTTATGAGGATTTTTTTTTCGCTCCTATACATTACGATTTTCCCTTGGTTGATCATATAGTAATAATATATATATAAGGATTGCTTGTGCTCTTTTGGATTGCAAAAGAGTTTTTAATAATCACGTTTGTTTTACCGTTTACAATCAAACAAATATTCATATAATATTAGTAATTATTACCTGATATCTTTTGATGATTATTAATTAATTATCTTATCTAATATTCTTTACCGCGCAGGGCGCGGAACATAATTAATGAAGAGGATGTTTTACTAGAAATTTTTGATAATTAAAGTATTAGTTTAATGAAAACATGTTAAAAGTATACATGACTAAAACGAAAAGATTATGTGGGCAAAAATATTACTAATTTCTTGTAATGGTGGATATATAACCAATGTAATTTATGTTTTTTAATACTAAATATTGAAAGTAAACACACATCAGATTCAGAACTATCCACTGAAATACAAATTTGGTGAATAATTGAGTGTTTAATTATGACCGTTATGTTCACCTTCTTTGGGGGTTAAATCTTAAAATACTCTTATGTTCATCACTTGCTTCCGTTGAAGCTTCCTTCTTCTTGTATCTTCGATCATTGACTTTTATTATTTCTTGCTTCATTAAATTATTGACTTTATTCGACGTTACCAAATCACATGTTTTCTTGCTGGTGTGACTGCAGTTACAATTAAGAGAACAAACAATGTTGAGTCGTCATTGCCATTCAAATAAAACACAACATCGGATCTGAACGGTGAGACAAACACTACAAAACTCTGTGGGACGAGAGAACAATAAAATGATAGAATTAATAAAAACGACAAAAAATTACGGAATTGTTGGAAACAAATAAACGTGAAAGACAGTAGTAAAAAGTAATGGTACAAAAATAGTAGTGTAATCATTTTCGGTAAGTTAGTTTTTTTTTTTTTTTTTAAATCTTGAAAGTTCCAGACCTTTGCCCATAATCTTTTACTCTTGATAATACCACATTTTAAAACGTAAATCACTATTCCCAAGTGAATTCGAACTAATGATCTTCTTTGTCAAGAAAAACCACTAGATCAAAACCTATTTGGTCGGTAAATTAATTTTTAACAATTTTGTGAAGAAGATAAAAGAAACGATATACACTTTAACAATCAGATTGAAATTTACAAATCAAATATTTTCTTAATTTTTTTGGATAAATTCTACTCCAAAACCAAACATAATTCCTAAAATCCCTAGAAAGCAGCACAACTTAAAAAAAAAGACACTATTTTGAATTGTGTAGTCATGAATGGTGGTGACTAATATTCTCTGTTTTTTTTGGCAAACAATTATTTATCAATTTAAAATTGTTTTAGTAAAAATTCAAATGAGTTTTTCTATTTTAATTATTTAAATAAAAAAAATCAGATATCTCAGTTTTTTGTTCTTTCAATATATGCGTAGTCTAATAAAAAAAAGTTTGTAATCTAGTGAATTTTATTAATATTCGCGATTCTGTCACTACGTAATTTGACTTGAATAATATAGACTGTGATTTTTTTAAAGAATGATCATGGCACTGCAAAACGTTCCGATAAAAGTTAAACGGCTTCAAAACCTATAAAAGTCGTCGTAATTCAATGTACTAGTCTTCCCAATGTTAAAATGGTCCCAAAGAAATTCAAAGAAGATTCCCCAAAGAAATTCAAAGAAGATTCTCTACTTTCCCAAGAAATCCAATGGAATTTTCTCGGAAAAATAAATCTTTCACAAATGGTTGGGCCTTAGGCTATCATCCGGTTTTTAGGCAAAGCCCAAAATGTGCTCTTGAACCAAATTGGGTTCATTTATAAAAGGGTCGGCTTGACCCAAGAAAGTGAAATGCGAGAGAGTTTCTAATAGTTGTGAAACCCAATCATCAAAAATTAAAAAGTTTATTATTTTTACAATATAAAACCATATATATAATCTCATTCGGTATTATATAATTATATTTAATATCATGATATAAAATCTTTGCGTCCAACATTTAAAGAAAAAAAGTAATTCATAAAGTTAAAGAAAAATCACTATCACACCCATAATGTAGATTAGAGCATTATTTGGACAACTAGTGATTTTTGCTAATACTTTTGCTCTTAGCCTATCAAATTTAGCCTTAAATTAAGTGGCTTACTATAGTATTTTATTTATAGTGGTAATGAATGACCACATCTATAAGTTTCTTGTATATAAGAACATCTTTGGGATTATAACAATCACTTGTACATCTTCGACACGTAAAAGAACAAACACACGTAATTGAGTTTTTATTTCTACGAGCGAGAAGATGAAGAACGGTCTTGTAATCATAAATTGTATAATCCTTGCGATTGGAAACTGTGGAGGCCCTTTACTGATGCGTCTCTACTTCAAATATGGTGGCAAACGGATCTGGTTCTCAAGCTTCCTCGAGACCGGAGGTTGTCCCATCATCTTCTTCCCTCTTCTTGCATGCTTCCTCCACCGTCGCCGTAAAGAAGAAAAGACTCCATTTTTTCTCATGAAACTTCCTCTGTTCATAGCCTCCGTCGTCATCGGTGTGCTCACGGGACTTGACAATTACCTCTATGCTTACGGATTAGCGTATCTCCCGGTTTCTACGTCGTCTCTTGTCATCTCTTCTCAATTAGCCTTCACTGCTTTCTTCGCCTATTTCATGGTGAAACAAAAGTTCACCCCTTTCACTGTAAATGCTGTCGTTTTGCTAACTCTTGGGTCAGGAGTTCTTGCCCTTCACACTGATGGTGACAAGTTTTCCAAAGAGAGTCGCAAGGATTATATTGTTGGCTTTATCATGACCATTGCTGCAGCTATTCTCTACGCGTTTGTATTGCCGCTTATAGAGCTCACTTACAAGAAATGCCGTCAGGAGATCGACTTCACGCTTGTGCTCGAGATCCAGTTGGTCTCATGCGTTGCCGCCACTGTCTTCTGCCTCGTGGGGATGCTCGCTGATGGCGACTTCAAGGTATGTAGTAGACTCTTTTTTCCTATGTTTTACCATATTACGTGTGGGCTTCGGCCCAAAACCTCATATAGTTAATAATAATTTGAGATATCGATTTATTTGGTAAGGTGATTGGTAGAGAAGCAAGAGACTTTGAGCTTGGAGAATGTGTGTATTATGTGGTGGCTGTGTCCACGGCGATAATCTGGCAAGGATTTTTCTTGGGAGCAATTGGGATGATCTTCTGTGCGTCGTCTTTGGTCTCTGGAATTTGGATATGTGCTCTACTTCCAGTGACGGAGGTCTTGTCCGTTATTTTCTTCCGGGAGAAGTTTCAGGCGGAGAAAGGTGTATCTTTGGTTCTCTCCCTCTGGGGATTCTTCTCTTACTTCTACGGACAGTATAAATCCGAGTCCGACACGAAGACACAACTGCCTCAGCTTCCACTTACTGATTCTCAAGCTCAAACCACATAACATGCTACTGCTACGGTCAACGATAGTACTTTATATATGTAATGATAGTTCTACTTTTTAATGAACTTTTTAAAAAGCAAGAATGTCAATTTCTAGAATGCTTTAATGTTTACAACTTGAGCTGAAATTACCCATTGAAGCAAATGTCGACTACTTTTTTATGAACTCCTACATTGATCATAACTCGAATCCTTACGAGCTCAATTTACCGATGTTGGCTAGCCACACAACTGCCTTTTCGAAATCAATACCGTCGTTTTGTTAGTCGCATCGGGTTCTTTAATCATTAGCTCGAGCACACTGTTTACCAATTCGTGTCACAATTGAGTTTCCTCCAATTATTTGGTTAGATTGTATAGTGGTTTTAGTTATGATCTAAACTCAATCAATGGATACTTAGTGGTTGTTGAAAGAAATGTGAAAAATTTCCATTAAGATTAGAAAGTGTTTTAGTTTTCTATGCTTCTGGTAAAATAGATATTTTAACATGTTACAAAAACATATAATTTGTTTTTGAACCATATAAACGCTACAAATAATTCTCATGAAAGCTTGATGAAAAATGTTACAGAAAGTGTTTTTGTCAAAAAAAAAAAAACTTTGTTAAAGTTTTTTTTAAAAAAAATTCTTGCTAATTTGTTAATAGTTGTTTTTTTATCAAAAGAAAAAGAAGACAAAGTGGGCTATTTTTGCAGCTGCCATTTAGTGCCTCTTATTTTCTTATTATTTTTCTTTATATATATTGGGTAACAACAATTAGTGCCTGTTATTAACAATAGCAAAATTTTCAGAAAGGCCAAAAGTATTTTCGTCTATATTGGACAACTAGTGATTTTTGCAATTATTTTCTCCCTCATAGTTAGTGATTTAGCTTTTTAACTAATTTTTTTTGATGTTATTGAATGACCACCAAAAGTAAAATTTCTATTAAAGTATAAAGCTATAAGTTTTGATGAAAGCATCTTTAATAAGAATTTTGGAGGGGACAGAGACTTGAAACGAACATAGCTTTGATTGAACCTTTAGAAATTCCAAGTCTTATTTTTCATTCTCTTCTCCCATCTATAGTACTGAAACCGCGATATTAGCTCCCATAACTCTTAAGTTTCGGTACTTAATTTGAATATTTGTCGTGACGATTTTGATGGTACAATGCCAATATCGAAGTTCCTTTATTTGTCGCTAGATGAGTATCCTTGTGTACATTTCAAATGTTTTTAATTATTTTGAGTTTTTTTCCTAAATGAATCCACAATCTTTATCATCTCAATAAAATTTTCTTTGTAAACATCTAACATGTAGTTTAAAAGAATAAAAAATTTAAGTTTGATAGCTTTATATATACCAATTGGCAAGCGTACATGGAACCTGGATAAGTAGAAGCAGCAGTGGAGGTGCTATGTGAAAACCAATCCACCTTCTGTACATGTACCGCCACCTTCAGAACCCAAGATCCCTCGTCCTACTCTTGAGAAGAATACAACTAAGACACATAGACATGATAAAATGATAAGCTTCTGAGCCGGGTCCAAGTGAGGTTGCGTCTTATGGATGTTGTTATATTTACCCCAACTCAGAGGGATTGCTGTGGAAAACTTTCCGTTGATAATTTAAATATGGAAAGCCATGACTCCAAAAAAGATTTATGACAATCATCCCAAAAAAATAGCGGAAAAGCTAGAGGATCCCAAAAGTTTTGTTCATCTATGTGATTTGAACATCTTGGGAGGACTAAATTTAGAACGAGAAGTTTCCATTATCCTAGCAAATTGTTCAGTTCATAAACCAGTGGGATTTCTTAAAGATGTGCCATTTAAAGTGGGAAGTTGTTGTATGTCCACTGATTTAATTGTGATAGAGCTAGATAAGGAGTCCCATGATCTTCTTATGTTATAGCAGCCTTTTCTAACAATATTTGGAACCATAGTTGATGTGAAGAAGGTTAATCTTCACTTGCACTTAGAGTGATGAGATCTTGTACTTTATCGTAGCTAAGAAGATAGGTAAGCCAACCGAAGAATGTTAATCATTCTCAATAAAAGCTGACATTGAGATTGAAGTTTCTGACGATCTTGTGAAATGCAGTCTCAAGAATGAGGTTAAAGAAATCCTGGATGAATACCATTACATTCCAACAACAAGATTCATTCGAAAACCCAAGGTGAAAGGGAAAGTGAGAGACTCGGGTAACCTTGATGCCTCAACTATGTGTAGGATTATTGAGTATGAGGTAAAGTGCAAGGGAATATCAAAGCCTTTCTCTAAGGATAGAACTATCGTCACGTAGGAGTTGAAACTTGAAAGAGAAGGGTGAAACAACTGTGATATATGCTAAGCATGATTATGAATTTAAAGATGATTTTGTTACAAAGCTTTTTTTGGTACGAGTTCTCATGTTCTTAGTGACGTTATGTAAGCGCTGAGAAAGTGAAATAAGTAACATGATGAAATTGAATCAATATCAGAAGTACATTCATAATGTATTTCGAAGTACATTGAACAAGGCAACTCAATATCAAAGTACATTGAGTTGAAAGTTCATAAAACATAATATGATATCAAAACCTCGTTTTTCGACCCAAGTAGGGTATGTTGTTGGTTATATAATGGAATTTGGCTAGAGATCAGACGAAAAAGCGTTCATCTCGAGGGAGTTTGTTAGGATCTTACATCAAAAGTTATAAGAGACCGATATTAGTATATATAAGAATGACATAACCAATTCTCCCAATACTAATTGGCTTTGAGTTGGAAACCGATGAAACATAACATAGTAAATATTTTCTTATTATATTTTTTCTTCTTAAAGTGATATGTTAGAAAATGAATTTTAGATTCGGGAATTCTTTGTTCTTTGATATGAATATATCAATTTATATCCCTTATGCTGAAAAATTCGAATGTTCAGAGTGTCGTGATCTATGTGGTGTATGTTATGGCATACAGCTAGAAAATTATAAGCAGAGGAAACATGGAGGAGATGCAAGATTATGGAAATATAGCGAATAATAAAAATCGCGTTGGACTTGAGATTGATTGAGAAGAACCGAATAACAAATTTGTTCTTTGTTAAGAGAGTAAAATATCTCTTGTTCTAATTGATTAATGTATGTGTATAATATTGATGAATCCGCATAATATCCTCGTTATGATTTAATTGGAAAGTAATTAATAAATAATAAAACAAAAACCAAAAGTCAAACCCAGTATAGTAGTTTTCTTCAAATCAAGGTTAACAAACCCTAATTTCACCAAAAGAACCAACAAAACCCCTAAACGTTACTCTCTTCTTAACTACTTCTAATTGTTTTCTCGACATCCAAGGGTATAAAACTGCCTTAAAACCTATCGAATCATAAAAGATACGATCTCACCTTCGACGACAACAACGATTAGAACTAACAAGTTTCTTCAACTGAAACAGAAACTTACGAGCCGTTGATTCGTGACTCCGTAACTCCATATCAGATTTTCTTTTGGTTAACTTGCTAAACATGTTTAACTTCAACTTGTAGCTCTGTAGATAGATTGCACGACGTCGTTTATAGTTATCTTCTTGACTTAGTAAAAAATCGACACTCAATTTCTCTGAAGTCACTTCTTCATCATGTATTGACTCCTTTGGATTTCCTTCTTTATCCCAAACTTTTCCATAGACCCAATTCTCGTTCTCCATCATCTTCTTCTTTCGACTTCCGAATATACAGCTGATAAAAAGTAAAAATAAAAACTGAGGGATTCAATAGTGGTAGGTAGGGTACATATATAGCGCGTTGAAGGTGTAAAAAAAATAGAACCTTTCTTAAAGACTAATTTAAATTCAAATAGGATTTTCAAATTTTATTTTTAACTCAATAAATTAAATATTAATTTAAATCCCAAACAAAATAAAATAAAGATGAAATAAATCGTGAATTATATAATTCAAATTAGATATATGAGTAGATAATAATGAAAATTAAGTTTTCTTTTTCTTGTACTGCTATAGGCCAAATAACCAATATGCATAAGCCCCTATAAATTTGGAAAATTACAAACTAAAAAATACATATAAATAATGAGAAATAAAAATATATGAGATAAGTATACTCCGTAATATCTACAATTCTGATAAGCCTAGGCTGATCAGTTGGAAAAAGAAAAAAAAATAAAATCAGAACTAGGAACTAGGAATCAAGAAACGCGTATCGTATCTATAACACAACTGCTTGTCAAAGATTATCTACATATATATACAAGAACTAGGAATCATTAATTCGGTTTTCGTTACCTATATAAACAACAAGTTGATTATTTGTGATTGCTTTCAGTTCCGAAGAGATTTGGTTTTCTTCAAAGTGTTTAGAAGATGGAAATCGTAAACTATTTGGACATCGGTCTGATTACCTTTGGGATTTTGGGTCTAACAGTGTTTTGTTGTTATGGGATTTTTTGCGAAAATAATAATAATGATAATGATGAAATTGTTAACAGCAATAGTGACCATGTCATTGTAACTATCGTGGAATTGGCCGATATCAAATCTTCCGTTCTCCGATCAATTCCTGTCGTGGACTTCAACTCTAAAGACTTCAAAGATGGTGTAGAATGCGTGGTTTGCCTCTCGGATCTCGTCGACAGAGATAAAGCCAGGGTTTTGCCGAGCTGTAATCACTGCTTTCATGCCGATTGCATCGACCGCTGGTTTCGATCGCACTCCAACTGTCCCATCTGCAGAATCGAAGTTGAAGGAACCAAACCGAAACTTGGAGACCATTAATTATAATTGTTTTCGTTCTTGTAAAAATAATTAGCGGTTGTCCACGCCATGCGCAGGGTGAGTACGTTATATTGTCGAATAAATATAACAAAAGATTTGAATAGAAATAGATTAATAAAAACAAAGATACTGCTGTTATGTTTTTTTCTCCTTATAACTCAAAAGTCCATAAGATATAGTAAATAAAGTGTGGTTTCCACGTTTCCTAGGAAGATGCCGCATCGCCACAATGCACATTTGGCTACCATTTGGGACTTGGCGACCTCCAGTTTTTAGCCATTTTTATTTGGTTTTATCGAGTCAAAACCATTATTGCAGGATTTCAGTTTAAGTCTATGACTAATGAAAAATTTTGGAGTAAATCAACCTACCAGAAACATCCATATTTCATGAGATTGAAATCCATGTAAATCTCAGCTACTTATCTTTCTCATTATAGGAGTTAGACCTCGTTTAATGCTAATATAAGATTTTCTGTGTAATTATGGTTTTCAACTCTTCCTTTAGATAAATTTAATAAATAAGAATTGTGTTATAAATCAATTATCTAGTAATGGGGCAGAGGAAATTTTTTTAGGACGCCAACTATTCATCACTAGAAGCTCGAGATCAACGGTGAGGCTAGGAAAATTTCCTATAATGGCACTATTCGCCTATACCTTGAGAAATTCAAAAAGAAAAGTAATGACATGAATAAGTGATGAGAGTGTAAATTGACTCATTTAGGTCATAGACTTTGTTCTATTTTGATAGATATAGGTTATTTAGTAACTCATTTGCATGCATTTAGGCTTAGATAGCTCGAGATTTGCATGTCTACGTTACGCTTGCCTTTGTGCATATCATTTGGCAATATAGGTGGAAGATGGATGCATTGGAACAATTGAACCAGCCAAAGGATCATAAGGACCAGCTAGGAAGGAGCTTGGGAGAAGAAAGGCGAAGATTTGACCGAAGACAAGTTCGTGCCGGCGGTACGAGAGAACTATTAAACGAAGGAAGCAAAAGAAGAACAACCCCAGCAAGCATCCAAGCCGTGCCGCCGGCACATACAACCCCCAAGACAGCACAAATGATCCAGAATTGATTCAAGTAGAGGAAACAGATCGTGATGCCCATGGAGCAAGCCGTGCCGACGGCACGCCCTCTAAACCGACCCCAAGAAGCTTGAATTACCTTTCTGCCGTCTTGAAATTACTATATATATTTGAACCTTGTAAGCCCCAAAACCCTAAGAAGAAAGAAGTAGAAATAAGATAGGCATTAGGCAAGTAGAGGAGAAAAAAAAGGGCCAATCTTTATTTTGCAAAGTTCTCTCATTTTACTCCATCTTTTAAGGATGGATCTTTGAATACTATTTATGATTTGAATAGCTAGTTTGCATTTTATTTCTTGCTTTTTAATTATGTCTTTCTATTTCCTGACTTTGTTTTGTTCTCCACATTCTATGTGTGAGTATATCTCTTGTGGATTAATGATGAGTTGGAGATGGGATGATTAGAGTTAGGATTCCTAGGTTCTAGGCCATTGAAGAGGATACCTATCATTTGAATGGATTGAATCTTGGGTCTAGGAAGTTATAACCCCTAAAACCTACCTTAAGACTTTTATGCATACTAAGTGTTTGATGAAATGTCTTGATGTCTTTCAAATGAACTAGATGTTGTTTGGCTCACGAAAGCCTCGATATTCCTCTAATATTCAATTAAAGATGGATTAAAATGATTAGGACCGCTGCTATCTAACTCGTGAGAGCCTCGCTAGGTCTACGAGTTATAGATGAATCTTCTCCATTGACGTGGATCGATTTAGCCTCTATTGATCTTTAATTACTAGGTTGTTTGTTAACTAAGGCTGTCAATAGGACCTAAAAAAACCTAATCTTAACATTCCCTAATCCTTAATACTCATCCCTTGGTCCACACTTCTTTTAATTGTTTACAACTTTACTTGTCTTTGATATTCTATCTTGCTTTCCATTTAAATTGCTTGTGTAACCTCTAGTTTACAATTTTCGCATCCAAAACCATAAAACCCATAACATCTTAGCTTGAGTAAAAACTAATGAGTACTAGAAACTAGCAATTTTCCCGCCTCCTTTGGGTTCGATATCCGTACTTATCACGTGCTACTTATTAAATTAAGTCACTAATGAGTTAAAAGCATATTTATAAATGAGTTGATTGAACCGGGTTTAGCTAAATAACGACTAGGCCGAAACCGCGTTCACGTCAATAAGTCGGGGAGAGAGGGAAGAAACATGTGTGTTAAGACTTTCTTATCTTGGTAGTGAAAAGGGAAATAACTTGTTCTTTGGGCAGTGCTTCTATGATATTGAAAGTGCGATGAATGGCTTTTAGATAGATTGATTTGTGAAATTATGGAGTGAATTTGGGAAAGTTGCTAATCTTAGGGGAAGTACATGGTGGTTTTGAATTAGTTGATTCTTGTTTTATGTGGATTAAATAGGCAAGTCTAATGTGATGTCTTATGAGTTTCCAATGTTTTCAACACTTTTTTCCAGGAACCTTAATTCATATTTGCTTGAGGATAAGCAAAGGTTTAAGTCAGGGGGAGTTTGATGTATCGTGGATTTTACCGGTTTCTACCATGATAAAAAATACTTTTATAGATTCTATCTAGTATGTTTTAGGTATTTATACAGGTTTTACAAGAAAACGATATTTTGGAGCAATTGGAGCTAAAGTGAAGAGATTTGAAGCATAACTACCAAAAGAGATCCAGATGCAGAAGCTGAGTTCTAGAAGTCGGACGACCATTGACCTACTTAACCGACGATCCAGGATACCATCTACATATCAATTTGTCAGTGCGGAAGTTAACTATATTCTCTAATTTTCATCAAGACCATTGGATATTTGGAATCCAAGATATAGTCGTTTTATTGAAGACATGTCATTCTGAATGGATTTACAAGACTGGCCCGTTTCGCTCCAACCAAGCCCGACTCAAGTTTTAAGGAGATTTTACCCTAAAGTCGACCTCCAAAACTATAACAGAAGCTCTAGAGAAGCAGATTGGGACACGAATCATACAGCATCAATTACTCAAAGAGTTTATTTACTTGCTTGTTGCTAGATCTCTAGGGTTTACTTTCTGAGCTTTGATCTTTTGAGACTCAGAAGAAGTTTAAGAGATTTTTTTTACTCAATTCAGACTTGTGAACATCTGATCTTCTATTTTCTATTTCATCTTTGCATGCAATTCATTAATCCGATAATGATTTGTGTTACTATTACTATGTCTGAGTAGTTCTCTTATTATATCTAGGGTTTTTACGGGGTTTCCAATTGATCAATAAAGCGGTTCTCCATCTGTAGCCTAAAGCCACGTGATTCTTAACTATAAGAAGTGCTTAATACTTAGAATTGGAGTTATGAACCATGTTTTAAGAATCTAGGTTGATCCTGATTCCGGAAATGGATTAGAGGAAACCCTAAAGTCTATACTGAGCAAGGTGCTTTGCGGGTCCATTGTTTAGCTAATTTGTGATACCTTGTGAACTTATATAACTTGAACCTTTCAATGCTTGTTTACATTCAACGACAATCCAAAATACCTTTTAAGATTTAGGTTTATAAACAAAGTCAATATCTTGATACACCAACGGGATTTCGAAAGAATAATCGTATTTAGAGTTCTAGAATT
The DNA here is from genome assembly GCA_900116095.1 of Euclidium syriacum. Lineage (NCBI taxonomy): Eukaryota > Viridiplantae > Streptophyta > Magnoliopsida > Brassicales > Brassicaceae > Euclidium > Euclidium syriacum. Next base: position 43,826 of record FPAK01000008.1, read on the forward strand.
ACTTACAAGAACCGTGATCCATTGTTGTCTGCTGAATTTCTCTAGATCTAATGCTTTAAAACCTTGCATATAACCTACTGCAATTAGTTACTTTAGATAATTCATTAGTTACTTAATCATTCACACACTTGATTTGCTCTTAATCACAATCATTCAAATTAACCTTAATTTTATGTGGGATCGATAACCTACATACTACATTTTTACACTGTGCACTTGCAGTTAATTTTAGGTGACTTACTTCACACATCACTTCTTCTCTCTATTTGATGAGCTTATGACAGTTACATGGAGAATCATTGCTTTGGATATTTCCACAGCCATGTAACCACCTCCACCTAATCCAAGTATGAATCCTTCTAATCCTGGTCGTTTTAGCCCGAAGTGGCTAAGTGGACTGTATACAGTCACACCGGCACAGAGTAGCAACGTAGCCTGCTCAGCTGCCATTATTTCATAAAAAATCACCACAAAACCGAATACAAATTGACCCTTTAGCCACACATAACCAAACATGTTCCTCAAGAAACCAAAACCTAAAAGATATGGTATGAAGTTCGATTATTATAAACGTATTTTTCAAATTCAAATGCAACTCTTTGATTGTTCTTACTCTTCTTGTGATTGTTCTTCCACTTCTTCACGTTTCTCTTCTCCTTATGTTGTCCTAACCATCAAGTCTGAACATAACCCAAGCTTCTTATTCTTCACGTTAAATGAAAGGTGCAAAACCCTATGCTTTCTTATTCTCTCACGCACCACAAAACCGAATACAAATTGACCCTTTAGCCACACATAACCAAACATGTTCCTCAAGAAACCAAAACCTAAAATATATGGTATGAAGTTCGATTATTATAAACGTATTTTTCAAATTCAAATGCAACTCTTTGATTGTTCTTACTCTTCTTGTGATTGTTCTTCCACTTCTTCACGTTTCTCTTCTCCTTATGTTGTCCTAAGCATCAAGTCTGAACATAACCCAAGCTTCTTATTATTCACGTTAAATGAAAGGTGCAAAACCCTATGCTTTCTTATTCTCTCACGCTTTCCTCTTCTCATTCTTTTTCTCTCAAAACTCACAAACATAAACCCTAAGCTTTTTATCCTTCATGTTAAGTTTCTTTGTTACTCACATGTCTTCTTCTTCTTTCGTTTCACCTAAATGTAAAACAAAGAATATGAAACCAAAACGTAAGAAACGAAACCAAAACCTAAACGTACTTTTCACCGTGATTGATTCTTCTTCTTAGAAACCATAACCATATTTTCTCTTTGCCCCTAACCCAACCAATAAAAATTCTTCTCCAAAGAGTTTGGAAGAGGCTAGGGTTTTATGTGGCCGATCGGATATATATAGGGTATTATATAAAACGTTGTGTAAAGATCCAATAGACTGTAAACAGAGTGATATGGTCCAATTGGAAACCGAGTGTAAGGACCCAATAGATGCCAACATGGTAAAGTTTTGCATATGTGTCAAGAAAATAGACAAACGTGATTGGCCAAAGATGTTAGAAGCAAGGAGGCTTTGCTACATCAGACTTTTGCTTCTCTTTTAATTATACTGATAATTTTTGTTAAGAACTAATGATGGTGGGGTTACTACCCCTTGTCAATAGTTTGGCGATAATTGAGGTTCGGTCCCTGCCGACCTTTCCATGATAATTTATCAGGTCATAAGTCCCTTCAATAAGATTAGAACCCTCGGCCCAGATGACAGAGGGATACCTCGGTGAAGAATGATCGGATTTTAGTGTCCGAAGCGGGGGTGTAAACAACTTCGTCCCAAAGCCGAAGTCTAAAGCTCGGACATAATAAGATCAAATCTTATCACAGATTCCCTGATCTGGGAAAAACAGAATATTTCCATTTTTCCGAGATTAGCCAATGGGCTTAAATGACCGACTACTAAGGATATATAAATACACACCCCCCTTCACTAATTTAATTCATTCAGAATCGGGGAGAAAAATTACTAGATAACCTAGGTTTAATACTTCTCTTAACGAGCAAGATCGAATGAGAAACCGAGATCGGAATCTAACACTTAATGATTGTAGAAGCCGAGTTAAAATGTTAAAGACGATCTAAATTCTATCTTTCTAATCGTTATTTCGAACGATGTCTGAAGTTAATGTCTCCCGTTTACATTGAATGTGTCTCCTATTTATGCTAAGAGAATGAGCGTAAGGTTTGTAGCAGGTGAGCTCGTGTCTCAAGGATCATCATTTGCTATGAGGTTGCCGAGCTAGGACTGCAGACAGTTGGATAGGTCATCATTTCTTATGTAGTCGAACTATTTGAAGTCAGGAGGCAGTTGCGTCTAAGTCCAGCCGCTTCCTTCTTACGCATCCTTGATCGACGGCTCTTGTTCGGTGTACGCTACGTGTCGAGCATCTGTGGAAAGTAGAGTCTTCGAGTTGGTGAAGTGTGATGTAGAATAAGTTTTAACCTATCTAACAACTGTAAGTGCACAGCAAACGCAGTAGTACATAAAGGGTTGAATCCCATAGAGACTCTTAAGAACACAATAATTTTCATTTTTAAACTAAGCTAGGCAAGAAATAATTAAATTAAATGCAATAAACTAAAAGACAATAGACTTGTTGTAAAATGATTAGAGAAAGCGTTAGGTGTAGGGAAATTCTTAGGAAATCCAAATCAAGCAGGGGAAATACTAGGGTAAATGGTTTAAGCACTGTTCTTGAACACAAATCACAAAGTTATAGGAGTCCAGCTTCTGCTACAAAACCTATCTATGCTTAGTTAGCTAGAAAATCAAATTCCTTTGCAGATCCTAACAGTTAAAGCATGCATTCTATCAAGTTGTTAAGTTCACAAGCTATCTAATCCAAATTCCGTTGCAACTAGAATCACTTGCTTATCTATACTATGTTCCAATAAACTAACTCAACTTCCATTGCAGCTAATAAACCTAAGACTTAAATTCTAGGTGATCAGTCTAGATTCAAGTGATTAAGCACAAGTCAGATGAAGAACCCTAATGAAACCCTAGTTGTGACGAAAACTCTAGCTTTGATTCATCATCTCTTTGAAAATCCTAAACCTAACTATGCATCTACTCAGACATGGTGAATGAAACAAACAACATGTTTTGAATATATTGCATAATAGAAATAAAAAGAGAAGCAAAAAGGGTTTAGACAAATCTCTTCTCCCTAAAACAATCTCTTTATTAAAAACCTTAGAAAATAAAGCATAGCCTAAACAATAGCTGAAAAATCCCTTTGATAAACATTAGGGACGACCTAGATGTTTCTTTTTTCTATTGGAAGTAAATTTGACGTAACAAAGGAAATTTTGACTCTAAAATCGCGTTCTGGGGGCGTGTTGCTCGACACGGCTGAGTGTGTCGGGCGACACAATCTCAGAGAGTTGGACAGTTTCATCAGCTCGCGACAGATCAGACATGTCTTCATTAAAACGACCATATCTTGAGCTACAGACATGAGAATAACTTCAAACCACTTGGAGATGGAAGCTAACTTCCATATCTTTCTTTTGGAACCATTTTGATAAAATTTGAGTGCCAGGAAGACTTTCAACCAATGTCAAACTTCTGAAAGTCATATCCGAGACTGCATCTTTCATTTATCGATTTTGTTCTTTTTTGCTTCACTTTCTCCAAATCATCTCAAATGTTTAAAACACTTAACATATAGTATATAAACCTGCAAAAGACTCTAAAACTAACAAATACATGGGTTATAAAACCCAAAAAACCACATAATATCAAAGTGGGGCACGTGTCGCTCACTTACTGGCTTGACCGAACGTCCTTGTGATTTTCGGGTGTTGCGTTGAAGCTGAAAACTGGTTTATGGGTTTGGGTTGGGCCTCGTCTGCTAGGGCCATCTTTTTCGGTTATGGCTGTTTCGATAGTAAGTTTGGATTGATTTGGATTGGACCCTTCTTGGGAGAGTGTTAAATCCACCTCCAACAACTCATATGATTCTTAAGATTTACACCGTTTGAAAAATTTGTTATCACATTCATGCAGCGTTTTTCTTTTATTTATAATTTCTCCAAATTCATTCCCCCTAGAACAAAATCCTTTCTCATCAGAATTGAAGAGAAATAAAGAAAAAAACACACAATCAAATTCCTTTTCGAAGATTAAGTAATTTAAAATAGCTTTTCAATAAGAAATATATATATTACTAAATGAGTCGTCCACACCCATGAAATTCACCGAATTACGTTTCTTACATTTCTTTCTTATTTTACTTTCAACAAAATAGTAATTACTCGCCGCTTGGATTCAAACCAGTATAATGCAAGATATTAAATTTTGGTAGTATAATCTTTAATTTTATAGTATTTATTTGATCATAAAAATAAACTTAAACGAAGATATGCATTTTTAACCATTTTGATACAAAATTGCATATTTTTCACAAACAAACAATTTTTTTTCATCAAAATGCAACTTCCAATACAAACCTGATTAAAAAAACAAATAATATTTTGATACCGTATCTGAATGCTGGATATGAATGCACATCTGAATGAGAAAAAAAAGGGACCATAGTAATTTTTACTTTATACATAGTGCAAAGAATCTAAGCACCCAAAAGTAGCTGTGAAAACCGGTGAGCCAAATAAACTGTTGAATTTATTAAACATCCTTTTTCTTGGGCTATATCTAGATAATATAATTTTGGCATCATTATCTTTTTTTTCATTCCCATTTATATTTTGAATGCGTTGGTACACGAACCTTGATTAATTTTGTTGCATGAAAGGACATTTCTTTATTGAATATATTGTTAGGCGTTTCCATTGTACATTGTACAATGGAAATTAGATTGAAATTAAAATAGATACATGTGGCCAGACCAAACAGAAAAGTACGAGACATGTGTATCATTGTATGACAGCCAAATTATTTACTGTAATTTATTCTATGTTATAACCATATAAAAACGTACTTTGTATGACAGCCAAATTATTTATTGTGATTTTGTACGTTAAAATCTTATTAAAAACATACTTTGTACGATAGCGAAAGTATTTATTGTGATTTATTTCATGTTAAAAGTGCATAAAAACTGTATAAGTTGGTGAATGGTGGCTATTTTGAATCCATAATTTTATTTTTTTGTTAGAGAGTCTTTAAGGCGCTATTTTTTCCAGTCATCTAGAGTTTTATATATTTATAATTCCACCTATTGCAAGTTTTATCTGCCCGAACAAACCATAGGTTGGACACAAGTCTAATTAGACTTTTTTTATTACGAATAAACATATACAGACACATACGCATCAAAAAATAAAGACAGTTTATGATTTTTTTTTCTTTTTAATAACATCGGCTGATCCGGGCGAACCGACCTAATCCCATAGATATACTTGTAAAACGATCCTAGCAATTGTATGGCCAAAGCTTTGAATCCGAGAACGAACCGTGTCTAGCTCCGACAACGCAAAGAGGATATTCAACTACCAAGACTGAAACAGACAAAATACACGTTTGATTAAAGACATTGAAGACTATGCATATAAAAGGTTTCTGAAAATGGAATTATATCGATAAAAACCCGGGATTAAATTTGAGGAATTCAAGCCGAAGATAGGACCATAACCTTATGAAGTTTCATCACAAGCCTTTAGCCGTCCTCTAGCTTAACAGGACCACTCCGAAAGACTAGTACAATTAGTTCATCACTTGGTCAGGAAACATACTTAAGAAGGAACCCCTTTCTGCCAATCATCCACAACCTCAAGACGCTGCCTAAAGAGAAACCGATAGCTCTAATCCGCTATCTAAGTTTATCCATTGGAATCTTTATGAGGATGTCTAGTTCTTTGTCAGAAACTGAGTTATTAAAAAAACCTGCATAAAGGCATTAGATACATCAACATTCGGACAAATGTAAACATTTATTTTTGGTTTGTCTTATTCTATAATTTTTTTTATAAGGGTTTGGTTTTAGATTTGAGGCAAAAACGAGAAAGAAAAAATGTACGTTCAAATCCAACAAAGTCTCTATTATACTCGTTTTAACTCAAACCTTGATTTTTTCCTCGTCAAAAAATTAACAAACAAAATATATGACGTTAATTAGGGATGAACACGAGTCAAATACCCTAGAATTTCAGAGTATCTGAATTTTTGTCGAATTTAAAAAATTATTACAAAGATTCGAATCCGTCAATACCCGCGGATATCTCCGGATACTCGAATCCGGCCAAAATATTTTAAAATAATTAAAATAATATTATAAAATTATTTAAAATAAAAAAAATATTAAATAAAAATAGAATTAAACAGAATATATCATATAGATAAAACTTTAGATTGATTTTTATATATTTTAGAACATATTTGTATGTATATTTAAAAGAATAGTCTAACTTTTTATAGTTAAGATTTAGTTTCGTAGTATTTTTCTATTAATTATATGAATAATTTATATATATTCTAAGAAAATTATGAAAGCAGATCGGATCCGGATATCATGATTGTTAAATTTAATTACTCAGATCCGGATCCGGGACCTTGAGTATCCTGTTTTCGGATCGGATAGGGACGGATCTCGAATAATTTGCTACCCCTAACATTCAGGATTTCCAAAAGAAAATATCGGGACAATTTTTGTTCTTCTACAATATCAGTCTTTGTAAAAAAACAGTTAAACCTTTTTAATAATCATTACTCATTGATATTAACTGAAGTGGAGTTTTCCATGGGAGTTTTGGAAAAGAGTTGGGATATGAGATTACCAATCAATCGTTATTGAATTTGTTTAATTACATTTTTTCTTAATTAACCACGCTTAAAACCGCTAATTCTTAATTAATTACGTAAACCTAAAGGACCCTAATTCTTTTTAATTACGTAAGCTAGGATCCGGTTTAAGAAAATCCTTTTTTTTTTTAATTATTGCCTTAAGTTTCTTATCATTTTTTTGGGTTTATTGTTGAATTATATCATTCAATGTTTAATGATTTCTTATATCTTAATATCTTCTCGTAAATTGTATTTATTTTAAAAACACAATTGTTAACATGTTTATTGTTTAGCATCATCAGTAGACATTTGTGTGTATATTATGGCATGAAATTCTTTGGTGTTGGTGTATTGTAATGGTACCATTGTATTAACACTATAGGAAGAAAATTAATCAAACATTGAACAGTTCAATCTATTAATATATATATATACATTTTGTCTCCAGCTTCTTGAACTATTTGTTTCTTCTAAATCAGTGTCGTGTTGCAACGTGTTGTTTGCTTTGAGACCTAAACTTAAGTCGTTTTTGATAAAACTCTTATTCAATATATAAAGCAAACTTTTAGAGTTTTTGACGATCTGAACAACCCTAGAGTTGTTGACGTTCCTTTCTTCGAAATATATGTTTTGAAAACCCACGCGGACATAACACTATATAAAAGTTAGAGCTCCTAAGATTTTACACATGTTATTTAAATCTTCCAATAGAAAAATATGTCATCATTAAAATCTAACAAGAAGTCCAACAATTATAACATGTACACTTTTAAGGAACCCAATGATCTTTATTCCATATATATAGTTATTACTATATATTAAACTCCAAATTAAACGCAAAAACAATGATATTCCTATTTTCACAATCCAAATCTCCCAAACATTGGCGGTCGTGTATTTTATCATGTTGGGCAAATGCAAATGAGAGATTGAATTGATTTCGTGATAAACATTAGTTCTGTGTTATAAGGGACCAATATATGTGTTTGGTATGATTCATGTAAATAATTTTTGCTAAGAATTTCCAATTTGATGAATATGGATTTCTGGTAGAGTCTTGGAATGATTTAATTCTTGACTTTTTTATTCAGATGAGTTGGGTGCGGGATTAGCACCCCTCCCGGCCCAAATAAAATAGAGACGAACGGGTCCAAATTCGTCGACCTTCGACTCGGACAACATATCGCGAACCACATACGTGATTTCATCCGCGAGGAGATCAGCATTCAAGAGTTGACCAAAGGGACCAGACTCGAAGTGACGACGAGTCATATCATACCTTTTTTTCTTGTCAGATGGGCCGAAAGCATGCCTCGGAACTTGTGCCGAGGCATGATTTGACTTGTCAGAAGTAGGAGTCAGCCTATCCTCTGACTAGATCGTGCCACGGGATGATATCGAGGAATCTACAGTCCGCTATAAATACTGTAGATTTTTAGTAGGTAGAGACATTGAATTCTATAGAGAGAACAAAGAGAATAGGAAGAACAGCTCGGTAACTTAGATCGGATTTAACATATCTAGCGACCCGTCGAGAGGTGTTAGATCTCGCTCTTCGCGTACTACTTTTCTTATAACCGACTTCTCAAATCTCTTGTAGTTGATCAATCAAACTAATTCGAATACAAATCTATTTTCACCTCGTTTATACCTCGCAATTCAATTTGGTCCACTTACTGAGAATTCCAACCCTCATACCCGATTCAATTATAAAGTCACGTCTCGTTAAGAATCTCTCGCCTCGCGTTGTTCATTTCTCACCTCACCAAAAACCAAAACGTAGCCCCAAATCATTTGTGTGCGATCCAGTTCGCAAAAATGGTTAGCATGCGAAAAGTGTTCAACTTATGAAGAGGTAAAAAGATTTTTGAATCCTTATGTGCTCTTTTTAATGTGAGCGATAACAATGGAGCGTGGAATACAATATGGGTAAATAGGGTGGGGGGGGGTGATGATAGTCTTACTGGGAAATATCAAAACTATAACATATCTGTTAGCATCGTTTGTTCTTCTTTATAAGATTTCTTTTGAATCTCATTGTAGAAACCCATCATTATGACTCATTTTAAACGTGTGACTTACTACACATACTTTGTTAGATACATATCCACAGTTAAATTGGAAAATTAATATTAAAAAGTTCAATAAATAATTAAAATTAAAATGGAAATCAACACAAGATCAGTTAAACTGGAAAATTACCATTAAAAAGGGTTTAAGAAAGAATTTTTTAAAAAACTGTAAACCAAATCCATAATTTTTTAGGAAAATTAACACGTCTTATATAGTTTATCTATGTCTAAGCATTATAAAGCAAATCCATACGATTTTTAATTTAGGAAAGTAAATTCTTTTAATTTTGGGTGGTCTCAACTATAAATAAGCATCTATATTAAATTCCTAAACATCAAATTTTTTTTTAGAGAGAAAAAAAATACTAAGTTTTCAAATATATATTACATTTTCTTTTCTTTTTTGAGAGAAAAAGCTTGTATAGTTTAAAATATCAAACGTTCTTTAATATAAATAGGCCTTTGATGAGCTCGTTCTTTAATATAAATAGGCCTTTGATGAGCTTGAAAAACTTTTACAAACAAGAAGAAGCTGGTCCGGGACATCCATTAGTAAACATCTCTAACATAAATTTACTGCAATTGCAGTGAACATCTAAAAAAAATCACACGGCTAATCAAATAGGTTATTATGAGAAAAATCTCAAGGTTGATGGAATCTACAAGATAAATTAAAAAGTATTGGTTATTTACAACAAGATCATCTACATGATGACCTCTCACAAGTTCCTAATTCAATTCACCCACCAAACAACTTTGTTCAAGACGATGAAGACATGCAAAAGTTTTTGTTCTTTTCTGAATTTGAAGAATCTGTCGACATAAACAACGACCTATATGGTAAATATTTGCTTTTTTATGTAAGATTATCATGGTGTCGCGGAAAAAAAAGTACTCAATAACAATGTGAATATAAGAACAATTAGAGGTAGGTAATCTAAAAATAATAATTACCAATACTTATTCTATAATTCATCTAAAACATAAGAAAATAATTATAGTTAAGGTTCGTAAGAAAATAATAGAAACTCATCAAAAGTGTCAATATTATTATCTATCCCTCACCTAATTGGATTAAAAAAACTTAACCTTATCATAAAATTTTTTTTATCATTTTCAGTATATAACACTTGACCATACTTTTAATTCATTTTATTTTTGAAATTATTAACAAACTCTACAATAAGATTTAAAATAAAAACAGAAAATAACATAAAAATTGAGAATGGGATACGCCATAAGTAATAGATTTTTCTTATCTAAATACAATTCTTTGACAATTTACATGGTACTCATAAAAACATTTTAACAATTAGATCGTTAGATGTAGGTATCTATTTCAGTTAAAAATTTATTATATTGATAAATATAGTAAAAATTCAATAACAATAAATTGGAGTTCTAAACAAAAAAAAGCTCATCGTTTAGAGTTCTTTATTTCATCTGCATGATGTCTGAAGAGATGAATTATCATAAGTAAACAAAATAAAAGCCTTTCAAAAAGAAGAAAACAAAAACTGGAAAAGAAGGAACTAGAGGCGTAGATCCAAACTAGAGGCGTAGATCCAAACTAACCTGGTCCGGTACATTCGTCTTGGATTCGTAAAACTGACCATGGTTGCTCCTACCACTACCGACATATATCGGTCTAGTCTGGTGATCACCGATGAACAAAGGCATGTACCTATTGTAAGATGAAGGGTGACGATTAAAACTTGATGGTGAGCTATACCTAGTACTCCATAACCCTAATCTCCGGTCGTTGATCAGAGAAGGTATCCGAGAATTATAAGCGCCAAGGCTATAGTGATTCTCGAAAGACCTAGAAGCAGAAACTGGGCGTTGGTGGCGGTGGGCTGCGTTTGGATGGAGGTTGAAGCGTTCGGCTTGTTGACGGTCTCTTTTGTGTGCGTTTTGATGGCCTCCTAGGGCTTGTGAAGTTGGGAAGATCCGGTAACAATAGTGGCACTTGAATCTCTTTTCTTTCTTATTGTTAATGGTACTGCTTTTGTTGTTTTTTTCCTTGTCTTGGAAGTAGTTTTCTTTGAACTGGGATTCTTTTTGAGAAGTTCCAATCTCGAAACCAAAGAGGCGAATTGGTTCTTCCTTTGGAGAGAACGAGTCGAGGTTCATGAAGTCATGAGTCTTCATTTTGGTATAATTGTGGTTGGAGACTAAAAAGATGAGGAAAGAGAGAAAAATTATTGAGTCTTTTTTTTTGTTAATTTGTTTAAGACCGAATTGTCAAGGAATACTGTGGATTATGCCTCTCTATGCTTCAACTTTTATGCTAAATTTGCAAATTGCAAGTATTCTCTAGGTTTCCTGCATTTAATTTTCGGTGGGGTATGTACATAAAGGACATAAAAATATAAACGCACATTCAATTTTGGTTAATATACATATAGTTATTTTTTCTACTTTTTCTTTTATCTAGGTTTTGATCGCGCAATTGCACCGGATAAATATTTTGAAAATTTAAATTATGGATAGGATATTTTTTGGTTTGTATATGTTATATAATAAAGGGAAGTGAAAATGTGATTATCAAAACTTACATAGAAATTATATATAAATTATGTGGGGTTGTACTTTTGCGGTATAGTAGTTTTATATAGTTTGATTAGTGAGTTTATAATATAAAGTAACCGTGGTGGTATATAACTATGCAATCTCTAAATAAAAACGAAGTTAAGAAAAAACCAATAACGTAATGTTTAGGTGTTTAAAGAAAACAATAGTTCAATGGAAATGAAACATTCAAGTCAATTAAAAAACCGATTTGTTTTCTTCTTTAGAATCAACAATTTTAGTTCTTCAACGACAAAATCTTTGGGATTAAAAAAGATCTTCGAACAATTAGTTGGTTAGCATGACAATCTTTTTGTGTCTGCCTTCAAATGAAAAATTCAATAAATTTTTTATATGGTAACTATGAAATAAGTGAATAATGTAGTTTTTATATTGTAAGATGGACTTTCATGGAAGTCAATAAGAGCAAACTGGATAACGCAAATGACTGCTAAGATGTGGATTTCGACCACATATTTGTAAAATACGTAGCATTATTGATAGAATCTATGTTGGTTAGTTTACACTATTAAATGACGTTTCTATATAGAAGAAAATATAATAATGAATTTAGATAATAAATTCATAGGCCAAATTATTCCCCAAAATGTCGTTTTTTTTTTTGGTGGGAAAAGAAACTTTTATTTAGCAAATTAAGTTGTTACAGTAAGGCCAATGACCATAGACCTTAGTGCCGTTTTAGTGAGTGAATCAGCGGTAGTGTTTTCAGTTCTAGGAACAAATCCAAAAGATACATCGTGGATGGTCGTAGCTATGTTGATGATGTCTTCAGTGACTCAAATGATTTCTTTTAGTGGTTTCCGAGAATGAATCCCCATCATTTCACTTTGTGAATCTGATACCATGCGAAGGTGGTGAATTTGGTGTTTCTTTGCCTGCAAGGTTCCTTCAAAGATCGCCTATACTTCTGTTGTGACAGAAAATATGGTGGGTGCTATCGTTTTTTCTCATTGGGTGATGATCATGTCTGCTTTGTCCTTTATAATCCAGCCTATCCTTGCATCTCTATCTCTTCCTATCCAGGCAGCATTCGACTTGAGAATTAGCACTTGGTGTTGTTATGTTTGGTGTCGTCTGTTTCTATTGGGCCTTTACCCACTCCTTCGCATTTGTGATCGCAAATTTCAGTGTATTGAACTTAGAGATAGACTGATTCTCAAAAAATTTCTTATTTTGAGATGTCTCGATTTGATTGATAGATCCATGGAAACAGCATGCATTCAATTGGATCGGGTGGGATGTTGTTGTTGAGGAGTTTCCCTCTTTGGATGACTTCCATCATTGAGTTAATCGATCACAGATTAAGCTTATATTGAAAAGGGGTTGCTCCCATGTTGTTTTGGCGAACTTGCAATGAAAGAAAAGATGGACCTCTGTTTCTTCTTCACTACAGCGTATACACCTAGTTGAATCAATGACTTTCTTGCGTAGCAGATTACAACTAACAGGCACTGTCTCTTTTGCAGCTTTTCAAAGAAGCATATGATTCTTCGATGAAGTCTTTATGTTTTAAATTTCATGCTTCCATTTGAAGGGCTTGGCTCTATTGTTTTGATATGTCATAACTTTACCTTCTAGAGCCACATAATAGTCAAACTTGGTTGAGTATTGGCCATCACCTGATGCGAGACAAATATATTGGTCTTTTTCTCCAGTTTTGCTCAACCATACGAGAGAGATTTTTTCCCATAGATTCGGAAAAACTGCTTCTATTTCTCATGGTTTCATGTTTTTGAATTCTCCTCTAACAGATCATAAACCAGTAGTGATTCCTTGGGATAAACTATTAAGCCATAGTTCTCTCCATACATTGGTAGATTTTCCATTTCCTATCAGTTTCCCTAACCCTTTCTTTAGCAAATCACACTCGATCAGAAGTCCACACCATCCAAGGGAAGAAGTGGATTTGGGTTTGATTTCAAGGAATCCTCTGTTACAGGAATACTTAGCCATGAGAATTCGAGAGAGGAGATTGTCTGGATTTTTGAGTGAACGCTAGCTTTGCTTTGCTAAACGGGCTTCGTTAGAGCTTTGTATCTCTCTGATGTCTAAACCACCACTATCCTTTGGTTGAATCAATGAGTTCCAAGCTATCCAAGCCATAACTCTTTTTTTCTGAACATGAGTCCCACCAAAAGCGTGTTAGGGCTGACTGGATATGTTTACAAAGGCCAAGCGGGAGTTGAAACGAGGACATCGTGTACGAAGGGATTGAACTGAGCACAGATTTAAACATAACCAATTTCCCAGTCATTGAGAGTATCTTTGTACTCCAGCATTCAGCTCGTTGTTGGATCCTATCAACAATGGAACTGAATATACCGCATTTCTTCCTATTAAAAAGGAGATTTAATAGATTTTAATCCTTAGAGAAAAAAGATTAAAATTACTTAGTTCTACATAAGAAACTCACCTCTCTGTCAAATTCTCACCAAATAAATTTACAATCTTTTATTTTATTCTAGCGTTTTAAGAAAGGTACTATATCCTATTATAACTTAAATAAATAAATCTAAGCTTACTATATAAGTATCTTATTATATGATCATATTAAAAAAAAGAATTATATCATACTAGATAAGTATCATGCTATATGATCCTATTAGAAAAATGATTAATTTATAACAATTTTTAGACTTGAAAAAAAAATTAAAAGGAGATTTAATAGATTTTAATTCCCAAAGGAATTAGATAGAATTACTTAGTTCTATATAAGAAATTCACCTCTCTCTCAAATTCTCACCAGATAAACTTGCAATATTTTATTCTCTTTCAGTGTTCTGAAAAAGGTACTATACCACGGGATCATATATTTTATCTTTCCTTTGTGTTAAGATTACATATTTATAGTTTAATAATTATTCGTATATCGTTTTATTAATTGTTGAAGCATTATTATATTTTTTATTGTTTAATTTAGGAAAATTTACTCCATACGAATTTTACATATATATATATATATATGTAATAATTAATTGTGATTCATTGGTCATACATAAAATAGTTTGAACTTTCACCGTATAAAACAACAAAACCGATACATTATATGCATTCCTTACCTAATAAGATTTTTATGCTTAAAATTATTGATTATTTATTATTATTATAATCATTGGTCTTAGTTTAGTTATAAATAAAATAGTTTGAATTCGGTAAATCCGATACATTATATATATTCATCATATAATAAGATTCTCATGTGTAAAATTATTGATTATTCAATATTATTGTTCTAATCTTAGATTTCAGTTTAGTTAGATCTAATAAATTATTTTTATGATTACTTATTTTTCCCTCATCTTACAATACGTTAATGATTTTAATGCATTATCGTTTGCTAAATTTATTTATAATATTTTTCCATAGATACGAAGAAAAAAAAAAGAATATGGAAAATGAGTATAACAACAAAGACTATGTTACACTAGATTAGTTAAACAAAAAATATTTATCTGAAAACATGTGATAAAATTTATTTGGAAAGTAAGTTACCTTAAAAAAAAATTAAATAAATAAACAGGTGTACTTCTCTTTCAGATGTTGTACATCAGCATTATTAGTCTTATTTTATCTTATTTAACGGATGATTTAATTTATTTTTCTACTTATATATTTTTGGGTGTTTAATCATAAATTATATAAAATAAACTATAAATTCACGTATCATACGGGTCCTAATCTAGTATATAATATATCTAGACATATGTCTAATATAAAAAATTATACAATATTGTATAGTTCAAAATATAAATTCATAATATAATATATAATATGATATATAAGTATATTACAAATATAAATTTCAACACTTATTATTTATCATATGTTATAAATTTTATATTTAATATAATCAAAATTTTATTTAAATAATAAATAATAATTTTATAAGATTTAATTAATATTTGAATTTTTTATTGAAAAAAGTTAATAAAATAATTTTATAAAATACAACTAAATGTCTACCAGCTTTATTTCGAAAAAGTCACAAAAGTCACAGCCGAAATCTTATAGCAACAAAAACAATAATCATAAAACCTACTACGTAAATTCTACACCTAAAAACATAAAATTACTGTGAAAAGAAATTCTACACCTAAAAACATAAAATTACTGTGAAAAGAACTTCAAGTATGGTAACGAATTTTTCTTATTAAATTCCACAAACTCCTACACCCCCAAAAAAAAAAAAAAAAACCATTACAAAATATAAAGAATAAAATATATCAAAGCATCACAAAAAGAAAAAAAAAATGAAATAAAGAGAAAGCCACGTCAGCCTAGTTATACAAAACGCCCACACAGCCTTCAAAAACGAACCGTTGGGTCTTTCAGGAGAGGGCTTCTGTTGTATATTTCTACCGTTTGTATCTGTATATTTTTTCACAATAATAATAAATAAATAAAATCTTTTCTTTTCTTTTTTTCCCAAACCCTAATTTGATGCCTAAGCAACTGAAATGCATCGGCGATGACCCACACGTGTTCTCATTTTCTGTCGTTTGGTCTCTTCTCTCCACACATTTCCGATGTCTTGAGCGATGTTAACGGCGTCTGCTGATGCTCCGGCCAATCCTTTCCTCGTGAATCCAGCCGCATAAAGTCCCGATTTCCCTTTCCATGCGTTTGGAAACGCTGATTTAGGAAACCCATTTTTCGAAAACAAATCATTTTCTTGAAGCCATGAAGGAACATTGCTACGGTAACCAGTAGCAAGAACCACCGCATCGAGATCTAATCTTTGACCATTAACTAACTCCACGTGGCTACGTCCGAACCGTTTGATTCCAGGAACGATATCAACGTCGCCGGATCTAATTTTATCCATTGCTCCGATGTCGAGCACTGGAGTCTTCCCTGTGACGACTTTGAGCTCCATTGGGCCCATGTTGGGCCTTTTAATCCCATACTTAGCCAAATTCCCCAAAATCAGCCATGTGAGGATAAGTAAAAGCTTGTCTACTATCCACAGAGGGAACCACTTCATTAGCATCATCGAGATTTCGAATGTCGATTTGCCGAAAATCTCCCTCGGTAACACATGAACTGAGCTACGAACAACCATAGAAGGATTAGCATTGTGATTAGCGAGATCAAGAGAAACTTCCATGCCGGAGTTTCCACAACCGACGACGAGAACACTCTTTCCTCTGTATTTCTCGCCGGATTTATACTCACAAGAGTGAATCACCTCGCCGTTGAAATCCGTCGTGAGCCCATCGATCTCCGGAATAACTCTCTCCGCGTTTTCTCCAGTTGCCACCACTAGCCACCGGCAAATATACTCCATCTCCGATCCAGAAGACGACGTGGTCTTGATCCTCCAGAGACCACTGGTTTCGTCGTACCGAGCAGATTGAACACACTCGTTGAATTGAGGAGAGATTTCGAACCGGTTTGCGTAGGACTCAAGGTAATCGATGAACTGTCGTTTCGTTGGGTATTCAGGGTAGTTTTCCGGGAAGGGCATTTTGGGTAATTGGCAGACTTTTTTCGGTAAATGAAGTTTGAGTCTGTCGTAAGTTCGTTTCTGCCATAGTGAAGCTATGCAATCAGCTCTCTCCAATACCACAAACGGAACGCCTTGCTCGTGAAGACAAGCCGCCGTGGCTAAACCCGATGGTCCGGCTCCGACAATAACTGGACCGTTAATCCAAATGCACCGTCTTCGGTCGGAGGAATCTTCACTTCCCATGAGTCTAAACATGTTATCCATTTTTTTAAGTGAATTTGATCGAAATCGAGAATGTATGTAGATTTTGGGGGTGATTTTGATTGAATTGAAAATATGAGTGATGAAAATGAATAAGGACTTTTTGTTTTGTTTTTGTTGTTGGTTGAAGAATGAGATGTTTTGGATTGTTTTTGGAGAATGAAGTTGTGTAGGTGAGTTTATATAATGGGACGAAGTGTGAGGAAGCTACATGTGATGTGCGCGTTCGAAGGTTAATTATAATTATTAAATAAATGCAAAAGTTTCTTCAATAAGTGTGAATTAATTACTATCCAATAGTTTATTAAGGTTTCCCATTTAATCATATGGTTTTGCTTAAAATGCGAAATAGTTTTTAATTTTTAAAGATTTTTGCTATTGAAATCATTCGATTCGTTTCTTCCAAAGTTTGTGATGGGACTTTGATTAGAGTATCTCATAACAATCAGTAATCATATGCTCCGTTTTCTAAAGCAGTTGGTGATGATTAAAAATATAATTGCTTTATATGAGATATATTGAGATGGGTACTTGCTGATTAAATACTCTTGAATATTAGGAAGATATAGTTTAAAATTTAATGATGTGAAAGGGTAATCAACTGGGCACAAGATATGGACCAATGGTAATGATATACATCATCCCAATTTTTGTGATCGTATGGTCCAACCCATGAGGTTATAGATGGCTTTGGAGGTGGAGAATAAAATTGAAGTGTGAATACTACTTGTGAATTGTGATTATATATATATATATATATATATATATATATATATATATATATTAATACTGGATAAATTAATCAATATTATTCGGTTCAGACCATAAGAAAAAAAAAACCGGATCCTAAATTGGACCACTATAAAAGTTTTAAAAGTTCGATAAGATAAGAAGATAAAAATGAATTTAGAAACATGTATATATATGGACTTAATAATATCATAAGTTTTATTATAAATTGATAGTTAAATACATATCAAATTATGAATACAACAAATTTAGTGAAATATTATTCTAGTTTCTAGTATTGTTTATTTTTTATTTAAATCTCAAATATTATTGGAACACATTGAACAACAACCGAACACACAAGAGCTATCCACTCTTGTGCCATGAACAGTTCGAATGGAGACGACATGATGAACTACTCATCAACTGATCGACCTACTTAATTCGACGGATGAAGAAAAGAGATGATGAGTCTTGAAACACACACTCACCTGTTACAAGCATCATCGCCTGCGAATCCTCCCTTATAAATAGGAGAGGACATTCAATGAAGAATACACACAAAATACGCACTAAATCCTCGGAAAAAAAAACAATAAGATATAACTTAGATCGTATTTAACATTTTTCTTCCGACATTCGTTGTTAAATGTTAGATTCCAATTTCGGTGCATATCCGATCTTGTAAAATAAACTCTGTTCCCAAAGCAATTAAACTCATATTAATCAATACTCTTGATCTATTATTTCCGAACTCAAAAACTTATCTTGTCATAAGAACTCCGATCCAATCTCTTAAAACTTTTTCAAACTCTTTTAATTTGTATTGAACACTCTGGTTCAACAATTCTCATCTAATTACTAATATATAAATAAGAATTAAGTGTTTTGTATGTGTGAAATATATTTACCAATCAAACTTTCGTCCAAATTGAAAAATTAAATCCGGTGGCTAGGCGTGGTGACAAGTATGCAACCTCGTGGATTGGATGGTGACCCCAGTGGGGACTCAATTTTGGCCCGCTCCAACTCGCTTGCCGACTACCTACCATGTCAAATCAATTTGCAATATACACACTTTTTTCAACTTATTCGAACTCTTTAAATTTGTACATCTTTATTTATAATTTTTATTTGTCCGTTGAGGTATTATTCGCTCTATATTACTTTCTCTGAATCTTCCGTTATTTATATATAATAAAATAAAAGGTTGAACTCGAAATAGAAAAGTTGGAACTTTTATTCCTATTTCTCTAATTTATTGCATTTAGTGGATGTACGACGGGCGAGTTATTTTGGTAGTACAAATACCTTTTCTTTTGTCTTTATTATACATTTTGTTTGAAAAATTTCTTATGAATTAGTGATATTACTATATTCTTGATGTTTTCTTATTATATAAAGCTTAAACTTCAAATTTGTAATTAATACAATTGTAACAAATGAAAAATTTCAAATTTGTTTTTTTTTAGTTTTTTTTTTTAACAGAAAACAAATATTAGATATTCGATTTGATTTCAACAGATATAAAAAATTTATTATTAATATGATCATAATACATGTTTGACACACTATTAGATTTTATCAATGGAAAATAATATTCTAAATAGATTTACACAAAATTATATGTAAATTTATAACTTAAGTTATTAACTTAATCCTACTGACAAAGAAAAGGTATGCTATATGAATATTAAGCTTAAAAAAAATTTATACTATTTAACATAACTTTCTTTTGGATATATCTGCATAAATCTCAAACTCAATAGTTCCAAACTAATTCGTGGGGGAGATGCAATTCATGGATAGACTCTTTTTCAGGTATTTAAATGGGTCGAAAGCAATGGTCCATATCCATGTTGGTGTCTAAGTCAATTTGTTTTTGTTTCGCATAGTAAATGCATCAAACTTAATTAAAACGTATTAGCGCCTCAATTCCATCTTCTTACCACTTAACCACAAGATATCAGAAACATATTATTGTTAAACAATAGAAATATATTAAAATCAAATTGAATTTCAAACAATAATACATTTCAGATTCCTTATCCTTAAAGTAAATGAACTATAATTATTGAGCTTGTCTTTTTCGTCAGTCCATTAGAATTTGACATATAACTTTAGTTTAATAACTTAATCCTATTTAATTTATGAAAAATAAAAATAACATAAAATGTAATACATAAAAATGAATATGTTCCCTATAAATAGGAAATCAATTACTAAATATTTTGAAAATAATAGATATATGATTAGGTAGGTTATAAAAAATTAAATCTAATTCAAATAGAAATAGAAAATAACTAATTGAAAATTGTGATAAAATTTAAATGTGAACCAAGTAATAGAAAAATATGAGAATCAAAATGAATAATAAAATGTGATGGTTCTCGATAGGTGAGTTTGTATAACTTTCTATTCTCTCAATAATTGAGAAAAATGTGTTTTGAAATATAAACGATGAAATGCATGTCGTTTGTGTTTTCATAAAAAAAGTTATATGTCGATTTAAAAAAGTTGAAATGATGATAAATAAAATAAAATTTATTCAAATAGGTTGAGTATAATTCGAGATTTTGAGAAAAAAGATTTATGAGTAGCTAAATAAAAAAAAAAAATGTAATTCACACAAGAATAAGAATACAATAAATATTTGGAAATATTTGATAAAATTTAATTGAAAACTAAATAAGAGAAAAGTAAGAGAATTGTTATAAATAAATAAATGTTAAAGTTTTTCATATAGGTTTTTTTTAACACTGAAATTTTCATTCAAAGGTAAAGAAAGACAAAAAGTTATAAGATAACCAAAGGAGGCCAGCAGACCCGGACAGTATGGAGAGAAAACATCAAAACAAAAGATAGAAACTAATCCTGAAAGAAGGAAAGGAGGAAGAATTTAATCACTAGACGCAATATAAATCAAGGTTGGGTGTAGCCATTGGGAACCTTCTCTAGCCACATAAGATTGATATTTATGAAGGGCAGTGACACTCTTAGCAATATCTTGAGCCACAATATTACCATTGATAGGTGTAAGAGATAACGAAGCTTCTGTAAACCAGTGAAATAAGTTAGAGATACACACAATGATAGCTCTATGATTGGGAAAACGATTCGGGTAAGTCATAGCATCAATGATCAGTGGGGAGGATGTTTCGAAGATGATTTGGTGTTGGTGTCTACTCAAGCAAGATTGTAGCACCCACCATAGACTAAGCAGACTAGCATCAAGATCGGAAACAGAGAATAAACGTCTACCATGAGTTATAGCTAGACCATGAGAATCATGTAAGATCCAGGAAGCACTTGAGTTCCTATCATGTGATATCCAAGAACTACCAAAATTGTATTTAATCACATTCTCGCACTTAAAGAATTATTCAAAGATGATCTTAAAATTGTTTATTTTACGGGTGATCTAACCTCTTCTCCCCTTTTATGTTTTCAATTCTTTTATCATAAATTTTTAGTATAAATCTGCATATATGTGGATCCTTAAAATAATGGTATGTGAAAGTTAAAAACACTATAATTTTGTGATGAAAAATAAAATGGGTTACATTTTCGAAATTTTATTTTAGTATCGTCCCTTTTAGGAGAAAGATCGTATTGGGATTTGGGCACTTTGGATTGGCCGGTAAGATCAATTATAAACTAATAAAGCTAGATTAGATTGGATTTCATTAACCGGCCTTGGTTAGACTTCTCCATCAACACTTAAGTTTGGTTGGTGGTATAAGTATACTTTTCTCCTGTATAAAATAATCAATGGAAATTGAATGGTACTATCATAATACTCTCTATAATAATTATTAATCTCAAGTTTTGGTAAGGTTCAATGATCATCTCTTATTAAAAAAAATGATCATCTCACTAAAAGGCCACCTTTGTAGTTGTAGATAGTACAAATTAAAATTAAAATGCTCTTTGTAATGATCACATTTTTTTATATATAAATATATCCTTGAAGTGTAATAATGGAGAATTTTTATACATGTTACCAAAGTTATCAAGAAAGGTGGATATTATGGTTCACATGGCTCCTTCGCAAAAGTTGCTTACAGAGCATATAATTACATAAATTCAAAATAAACTAATCGAAGAAAATCTTTACAATATCCTCAATTATAGTCTCGTAATTGATTTTTTTTTATCCTATGAAATAATTAGAATCCTCCATAATTGCCGAATTTTAGTAGTTGAAAGAATCCAAAGGTTTTGACCAAATTGTGTCAACGGCCTAAGCGCATTTAGACATTAATGACTTATTGACTAGTAGTATCCATGGAATGTGCATATACAAACAAATTTGAGAATTGAGAAATAAGGAGAATATTTAAACATGCATAATTTTCCTTATTTTAATTATTTCAAAATATACCTATTAGACAAAAATAAAGGATTTATCTCGGGGTTCTAGATACGGTTTACATGATTGATCCTTTTATATTTCACACAAATTCATGAATTCATACAAAAGTATTTTATCTACAAATCAAAATGATTATATAAATAATAATTTCCCCACTTCTTTTCATAACAAGTTTTATCAGTTTTAATCTCATTTTATTTCAATTTTTTAATTTTATGCAAATTAATATTTGTTTAGTTATAACTACTTTCTTTTTATTATTTTGTTACCATTAGTTAGAGTATTTTAATTAAACATTAAAATAATGTTTCATGTAAAAACACATAATATTCAAGATTTTTAAATTTTCACTTTTGAAACAAAATATGAAAATAATACATTTACTTGTATACATATTTTATAAATTGAATTCAAAATGATTTTAACTAAATTTAAAAATTGTGATTTCATAAATTATGATTCAATGATCCAAATGATTCTTAACACCCAGAAATGATAAAGTAAATTTCAAAATTTAATTTTTGTTTATACATTTTTTTAAAAAAGTTTGGTGAAAAATACAATTATAGATACTCAATTATTGGGAGAATCTATTTTAACCCAAAAAAAAAATTATTGGGAGAATCTAGTTAAACTGAGTTTCCTGTAATTCTAATACCGTTTCATTTATATGCATACATATACAGTAAAATTTCGGTAAATTAATACTCTATAAATTAATAAATTTCTCCGGTTCCGAGTCGGGTCAGTGTAAAATTTAACAAAATTCGATAATATAATAAGATAATAATTTATTAAAAATCCCTATGTAAATATATGATCCCAATAATATCATAAATTAATAATGATGTATATAAATTTATATATACATAAAATATTGTGAGGAGTTCAAGACGCGATAATTGTTTCTTTCGATGTAACCATCTCGAAATGTGAAGTAATGTCATCTTCAGTCTCATAATTTAATATTAGCGATTGGAAAACATGATTATAGAAAGAAAATGTAAATAATTTAAAATATATTTTTTATAAATACTAAAAAAAATTTCTCTTTAAATTAATATCTCTATAAATTAATAAATTTCTCCGGTTGATTCTGACTGACGTTATTAATATATAGAAGTTTTACTGTATATCTCATTCACCTAGTAGTAATATGCATGCTGAAAAATATCAAACGTATCAAGTCACTAAAATTGTAGCGTGTATCTTATATGTAAATTGTTTAATCTCTAATCTCTATCAAGGAAAGCCAAGTAATTATATTACCAGATAGGGCCCACCTGTCAGCATAGATTTATTTGACCAAAGTCGTTGAAACTTGAAACCGTCCCAACAAATTTGTCTGATTACTCATCCTTTATTAATGTTGTTCTACTCAAACTTTTAACGTAAAAGTAAATTTATTGAAAAATAAGCATAACTTGATTTTTTTAAAAATCTAAAGCATAACTTGATATTTGGGTTTTGCGGAAACGTTTTGGCTAGTTCTGGGGTGAGCACATCTTTTGTTAAACAATTTTCCGCTAATTTACCATGGATTAAATTACTGTAAATGAGTGATGTATATCTAGTTTGTAATTCAAATCAATAACGTGATATCGCATAAAAAAGCGTGTTATTAAATTATGATATATAAGAATATAGTTGCTCGAAAAGTACCCCAAAAAAAAAAACAGATAATAAAATGATTTTATCGTGTTTGTTATCATACTTTTTTTAGTGAAATTTAGGGGTTTATATTTTCACTAAATTTAACTTTTGGTTTTTTTCTTCATATAAGTGCAAATTTTTGGTTGAACAATCTAGAACTAGATATACAATGCATGTGCCATGATCTATCTTAAATTCTTCTTAAAACACTACTTAGATTCCCGCAAGTAGAAAGTCAATCTTATTGTTGTAGACAAGTCAAACTTCTTTCTGACGTATATATCCATATATTCACACACAATATATGGATATGCATACATAACTCTTGACATAAGGGAACATGTATATATTTTGTGTCAGGATTAAGGAAATGGCCAGACTTAGTAAGATATGTTTTATACAGATATCCATACTCCATAAGTAAATTTATAATTCTTTTTTATTTAGAAAAATACCTTAAAATACTACAATTTAATTTTTCTTCCACAAAATACCATTACTAGTTTTTAAACCCAAAAATGGCACATATTAGTTTATAAAAAATACTTGTTTACCTAAAATAAATTATATTCAAAATTAAAATATCATGTTCAGATTCACTATTTCCAATTTAGAGTTTTGATTTCTCTAATTATAAAAATATGTTGGGACATACTGTTATTAAGTTTATGGTAGTATTGGAAATAAATTACTAGTGGTGGTATTTTGAAACAGAAACATGATATGTGGTATTTTTTTAAGAATCAACCTTCCATTTATGTGTTTAATATTATTTCATTTCATGAAATTAAATTTTTAGCTTTTTGTTTCATATAAGTAAGTTTTAGATTTTTATGTACCCAAAGAAAAACATGAAGGTAAATATAATTACAGAGAAGTGTTTAGTACGAGAAAACTGATGGTGAATGTATAATTATATATAGAGAAAAATATAGTAAATAAATAAATATTAATTTTTTCTTAACATATGTGATTCTAAAAATTCAATTTTTATAGAATAGAGGGAAGAGTAGAGTACCAACTTTGAGAAAATTTAAAAATTCAAAATTATTGCACTAATTTTCTTTTATTGGAGAGAGGGAATCATAATCTTTGAGAACATGACAAAAAAATATTTGAATTGAGATGCTTAGTGTGACTACATGTTGTAAATATCTTGATTATGGTTAGTCAATTAATTAAAGATTTAACAAGAATATATGATTCTCTAATAGTTAATTAATTACTTAACCAAGAAATAATTAGTTCTATTAGTTTACTAACAAGGAATAGCGAGAGAAGCAGAAAACACATGAGGCACATGGAATTCCGATTTTAAAACAATGATAACAATTTATTGTATAAGAATTCGGTTACATGAAAATCTTTTAAAAAATAATAAGGAATATTGGACCGTTAAGGATGGTTAATGTTGGTAACTGGTCAAAGTTAAGATTCCTAAATTGAGTGGCCAGTCAAAGTTGATAGTCACAATAGTAACATGTCATCACACTCAATTGTTTTGCTTTTTTTTTTTTAAGTCAAGCACTTAGCCAACATATTTTATTTATAATACTATAAACGCATAAATACAAAAATAGTAGTTTTCAGTTATAGAAAGTGAAAATATCAAATCCATTGTTTTATCCAGAACTGATAGATTTTAAGTTAGTTGGAAAATTACTTTAGTAAGAGATAAGCCGTGGGAAGAAGTGGTGGCCCAACTTAATCATAATGGCCGATTTAATCGAGTCCGCATAGAATGGGTTAGTTAAATTGGCCCATTAATGAGATTGACATGTTTTAGGGTGGCTATTATGGTTTTAGGTTTCTTACGATTTTTTTTACCTCCCACTCAAAATCGTATTAACTCGTACTTAAGTCATTTTGATATTATATTTGTGGTACTTTTGAAAATTATCAACCAAGAGTGGTAGTGTTAAAGTGGCACTCTAAAAATAATATATTTGAAATTTCTCCAATTAAGAATATCTATTCTCTTAACACAAGGATGAAATAATACTAACAAAACTAATCCAAATTCATATTGAGGACTTTTAGAATCATCATTGCATTCTCTTCATGTTTGTTCCTTTTACGAGAATTTAAGAAATTTATTATGGACTGATAGAGACATTTATGGTAGTTTATACAAGTGAGTAAATTTTTGTTTAGAAATAAAAAATGGTTAACTAAGAAATTCCAGGTCTAATCTCTATGGTCTTAGACCAAAGCATATTAATTTAGTTTTCTTTCTACCACTAGTGTTTAAATTCTGATTTTTTTTCAATTTTCTTGGATTGTCAGATAATATGCAAGTTGAGTAATCGACACTATATTGTTCTGTTGACTTTTGTATTCGGCGAAGCAATCAACTTACACGTATTCGTAGCCAATTTGGAGTTTGAGCAATAAGACATGAGGAAGTGAAATATCACAGTTGTAATTTGTTCCAATGAGAGGTCCTTTTGGTCCCCAGTAAAATCTTATTCAACGCATTAAATATTGCTCGTGTATTTCATATTCAAAGAGGATTAAAAATCTGAATAATATGTTTTGAAAGAATATGAAATGTTGAAAGCGCATGATGGCTTTGACTGCACCTGCGGTTTTGAGCATGGCAGCCATTACAACATCATGTCCTTGAAAGATACTACCAAGAAAATAAAAATTCATTCAAAAGAAAAGTAAACTAAAAGAAAATTCTTATGAAAGAATTTCAAGCTTTGAATAGATATTCTTTGTTCCTTTTTTACCTTATAATCACTATTATTCACTTTCTAAACTCTAATACTTCTACAAATTTTATTTTCTGCTTAGTGCGGTGGTGAATTATGGTAATGGAGTGGCAGAGGATCTTTACTCTTAGGTGAAGTGGTAAAATTTTAGAGACAAAATAGGTAAATGAAAATGTATATTACATAAATATTTTTGATAATTTTATTTTTTTATTAACTGTTACGTTATAAGGAATTATTGTCCGTAACATGTTACTTTTATTTGGATATATACATGTTACTTTTGGATCCTAAAGCTTTTGTTATTTGTTGACAAATAAACTCAAGAAATTATTCCAAAAGAGATAAAAAAAATACTTGAGAGAAAAACCAAACAATAACCACTTAAATAATCATATAATGGAGCATGTATTGTGCTCAAATCTTAAAACTTTGTACAACAACAACAAACATATAATAATCGGTCTAAAACTTTCAAAAATATGAAAAAAAATCTGAGGTCAAAAATAATAAATGAATGAATAGTCGAAAACTATAAAGGTATATGCTTATAAAAACAGCCCCCAAAACAAAGAGAAATTTACACTTTTTCCCCATCTTCTTTCCTTTTGGTTCAAAAAGGCCCCAAAACAGAGAGGAAGAGCTTTTTTTCAGAATCTGAGCTTCTCAAAGAAACTTCTTAGTGCAAGAACACAAAAGCCGGATTTTCAAGAAGCTCTTCTGCTGGTTTAATCCCTGCAAAGTCCTTTTCTTGCATCGAACTTGAAATATCATCAATTGAGAAAGGAATGCTGCAAACGAAAAGTACCAAAAAACAGTTTAATTTAACGTAAAGGTTGGACCTTGGATCATTTCAAACCCTAAACTTTTAGAACTTCTAAAAAATCTCTAGGTCTATTACCTGGAATCATCATCCAACAAAAAGGAATCACTGTCTGCATCGCTGGATTCTTCTGTCATCAGTGTTCGCATACTCGATATAACCTGCAGAGAGATTTTGAGTATTGTCTTAGCATCTACAAAGATTCCAAACTGAACCAAAGAAAAAATGATGATTTTTAAGTTTTTAGCTACTTCTTGTGAGACGCTTCGAGTGTTGTAGCTATCATCCCAGTATAATGTGCATATTCGGTAAAGTTGTTGCACACTTAGGACCTGTAATTAGATGTAGAAAATGTCAGCCAATAAAAATAACCATGAATTGTGTTTCTTACGAACTGGAAACAGATCCCTTACCGGACAAAGATCATGTGCTATTTCATCGTACGAGATTCTGTACTTCTGGTGAATAACCAAGAACCCAACGGATTGTCTGATGTGTTTCAGTTCTTCCCAAGACGGTCCAGCATACTGAGTTACAGAAAAATATGAATAAATTTCGATACACCAATCAGAAAAATAAATTATGAGTAAGGAAGTTTACATCTTTGGCTTGGCAACACCAAAGCTCTAACTCGGCTAGACCGGATTTGACAAATTCACCATTGCTAAATGTACAACACTCTTTACGCAGAAGAAGGCTATATAAGATTACCAAAAAAGCCATGTAAGTGAGACGAAAGAGCATAGTTTTGTTTAATAGGTGAAAATAAAATTGAACTTTTTTACCTGTTGAAAAGTTGAACATTGATGTAAGAGAAAGTTTGAGCGTATATTTTCTGGATGAGTACTAAAGGAACCTGAGACATGAATTTGAGTGAGGACACACACATAGAACAACAAAGCCAATGGGAAATTGTTCTACAAATTTTCCTTACATGATTTTCTTTCAATATGACGAGAAGCGAATTGAGACCGTCGATAATGCTTTGCCAGTGAACTGCAGGAGAATCTTTTCCGAAGGACCTACCAGATCTTAGCATTCCTCCTTTAGAACTTCTCGGTGCCTGATTGGACAAAACAAAAAGTTTATCATCAAAGTATTACAAGAACATAAATCATTAGGATACAAAGAAAGAGCCAGCAAAAAACCTGAATGCATAGAGAGAGTAAAGTTGATAACTCTTTCTTCAAGTTATCTCTAACCATCCCAAACATTTTCTCAACATAAGCTGCAAGCTGTTGCTTGAAAAGCAGAGCCGGGTACTTTGCTTCCACCGGGCGAACTACTGCCAGAGCAGCAGCTTCAGCTGCAGCAGCAAGGTTGCCTGAAGCAGGTGTCGATCGGAAGCTCTGATGCACAAGACAAGAGAGGAGCTTTAAGAGTATGATATCGTAAACCGAGAAGTCATATTAACTCAAATACTAACCATGGCCATTCTTCCAAACAAGGAAGTTGAAGCAGGTGGCTTTTTGCTCTGTGTTGCTCCACTGCCACCGGTTTTAAGACTTTTTTGAAGCAAAAATAGTAATGCAGATGTAGTTGTCAACCAATACGATAAGTGACTGTTGTCATCTTCATTCTGTAAAACATCAGCACAACCGTTGAAATAAATTTTATAGTTTTAAGTAATTTACATTTAGACACACTATGTCAAGAAAGGAATTTTCAAATTTACCTCAATCGCGGAACCAATCATCTGAATCAGACGATCAAACACATTAGTCTTCTCAGATTCGAAACACTTCCAGTGAAGAAGACACTTGTATATCGTAAATGCAGCCACTGGTTTCCCATTACTGAAACCGATGTTGTCTTTTACACAGTCAATGAGAGCATCGACATCCATCTGCAGTAACAGTACAAATCAGGATTATCAGAATTAGTCAAATAATAGCTGTGTAAAGAATATTAACTACGAAGTGGTTTTGCCAAACATACAATTTGATGTTCTGGTGCAGGCTTCCCAACCGGTGTTGTAAACTCGGCTTCCTAGAAAAATAAAACATCAGAGATTAATAAACTATAAAGTCTGAAATAGCAAGAATTCAAAGTAGCTGGTTGGAAGTTACTATACATTGAACTCGCTTTCCAAGTTTGTTCGCTGGCCATTTTCCAAATTCTACAAACAGAATTAGGGAAAAGTTAACATCTAAGGAGCTCAAAGAGCTTCTATAAGATTTGAAGAGAGTTTTTCTACCTTAATAGGTGCAGTTGGAGGATGTCCTGCAGTATTCCTCGCAGGAGTACTCAAAATTGTTTGACGCATAACTTTTTTCTCAGCTTCCATGTCTAAGATTTTCTCTTCAAGCCTGCAGATGAAAACATGAGACATGATAAGTAAAGGAATCACCACAAGAGCTCTTCAACAATGCCACTCCAGAAGGGTACCTTTGCATTGCAGTCTTCAACGTCATTAATTTAGATTCAGCATCCAATGCTTGCTTTAGTCTATCCTGACTAATCTTAGTTGTCTCTTGAAGTTTCTTCTCTGTCTCATCGATCTTCATTTCTAGTGAACTCACCATCCCCTGTATAAGACACGTCAGCAAAGACTGCTCTTCTCCAGTAGTAAGCTACAGATTCACGAATTTTCACAAACCTTAAGCTTTTCATTTTCGCTTGTGATCTTCTCCATTAATCCCTGATCAATAACAGGAACCTCCTTAATAATAGGGGCAATCTCGGCGACATTCTTCGCAGCTTCACGCTCTTTAAATAGCAATGCCTCAGTTTCTTTGCACCTAAGTTGCAATTCCTCCAGAGAAGACTGCGCTTTTGCGCTTTCTTGTTTTCTAGCCTCTTCCAGGTCAGTCTGCAGCATTTTAAAGAGGATGAAACAATAAGAAGCCAAATTTACAAGGAACAAGTGTGGTTCTTCAAACAGCAATCTCACCCTCATTCGTTTCTCTAACTGCAATCTCCATGTCAGCTCTTCAACTTGCTTCTCTAGCTTGTTCTTGGCTGCTTGAAGTGCTCCAGTTTCTCGAGCAGCCTACAATGAATTAATTTCAAGCAAAATAACTTCTTCATAAATGAGCCTCTGAAACAAGAGACTATAGAACAAAACTAGACAAAGAAAGAAACATTATCTTACCATCTTAAGCTTCCGAAGTTCTCCACGAGCAATTTTGGATCTCCATGCACATTGTGTCGTAATAGTTGCTTTCTTTAGCTTTCTGTAATGCAGACGGGCCAAGTATCCACGGCACCAAGTCTAATATAACAATGAACATAACCATGATCAGAATATGACACAGAAAAGAACTACTTCGTTTTATTCATTATGTATAAGTTCTAATATTACCTGAATTATGATTGCAGCTTTCGTCTGCCTTCTGAAACATATTTCGTTACGGGCAACCATACCACGCATACCAGCTTGAATGGAAACAGCAGCAGAAAATAGCTCTGTGTAATCCTTCCTAGCCAGAAACCTACGCAAGTCTCTCTGGATCTTTGTAGCAGCAGCTTCCCTACGCATGCCTTCATATACATTTCTAGCCAGATAACCTGAAAAAAAGGGAGGCATATAGGTCTACAAGTTTAGTCAAGAAACTTAATTAAAAACAACGACAATGTTCAGCTGAACGTTGAAATTACCTCTGCAAACTGACTGGATTTGTTTAGCAGAATTACGCAGAACGATGAAACTCTTTTTCGCAAGATATGACCGAACTTTTCTCTGGATAATGCTTGCTGATCTTCCCAAGACCTCAGTCCTTCGAGTATCCAAGTCCGCCATTTGCCCAGCTCTCAGAAAAACCTTCGTCTTACCAATCTACAAAATAAATACCAATCTCTCCACTATCAATGTAGCTCATCACACAGCAATAGTGGTGATGCAAACAGCTTGCTAAGGATTGTTACCTGATAACCTTCAACTCCCACTTTGTCCAAAAGCTTCTTGCAAGCAGCAGGGTCATCAGAGCTATAATAAAAGGAAATCAGTTATGACATGTCAATGGATATGATTTCTCATCAAAGAAAATCCAAAGAGAAAGAGAAACTTACTTCTTTACCAACACTTCTGGAGCAAGAATACCAAATCTAGCCAAGAATTCATCGAAATGTTTCCTAGTAGGATAACCAGCACAACTAATCCTGATTGCCTCCATCACACCCTAAAGTCATGAACATAAAACAATATCCTTCTTTCAGAAACAGCTAATTTCACGAGAAACTGAACTACAGAATCAACGGAGAATATCATTCGCACCCCACAACGTAATTGCTGTAAAATGTTTTCATTCTCAAAGATTCCTGGCTTCAGAAGGTTATTTGGTTTAATACAGCGAATATAGTGTGGCTCAGTGGTATTGAGAATCTCGAGCAACGATACCAATTGTTGCTGAAAAGAAGCAAAAAAATGGATTAGTAGGACCAAAAAGATTGATAATAACATGTTAAGTCGAAATTGGAAACCAAAATCAAACGCACCTTGAAACGGGTACCTATAGATGAGAATTTTGATTTGTTGGAGTTGTCATCAGACATTGGTGGGAACAAACTTGCTACAAAGGAACATGTTGAAGAATTCAACAATGCTTGATGCTCAGCAATAACATAATCTTTGTTCTTGTCCAGGAACTGTTCTGTCTGATAAGTGACCTGAAACAATACCCCAATGGTTGATAGACCATATAAGAAGGGAACAAATACTGAAATTTCTTGGGAAATTTTATCACAATCATGCGAACCAATGAAAGCAACAGCTACTCACATCACCAGCATAATGGCAAATTGTGAAGTCGCTGCGAGCTAATTTTGGCTTTGCAAAGCGTTTGTGGTTTTTGAATGTCTGGTATAGCTTTGTCGCAAAAGTTTCATGCGTTGACCTTGGAAACATGCTGCACGGCAAAAGTCTCACTTCAGCTATATTGCTCAAAAACAAAACCAAATTTGAGAAAGTAAACTGAAAGCAACGGAAATAACAGGTACAAATCTCAGATTGTAGAATAAAAGTTAAGGGTTCAAAAAGAGCTGGTTGGGTTTCATACTCACCAAGCTTCATCTAGCAGAGCAATAATACCTCCAGGTTTCTGAAGAACACAAAAACGCAAGAATAAACAACCAATGGCGATAGGAGAAACATATCGCTTAGAGAAAAAGCCAAGAAAATATGATTGCATGGCTTGGTCGATTTAGAAATATCGTAATACTTTTACGAGTAAGCTAACAGAAAGGTATCAGACAGAAACCTTTTCTATTAGGTCTAGAATATCTTGATTGTCTACGAACTCTATATAGCTCCAGTTGATCTCTTCCTTCTTATATTCCTCTTGCTCCATTTTAAAGACATGCTGCACGAAGAGAAGTTACACACCTCAGAACCATGGGGAAAAGGCTAATAATTGAAAGTGAAAGATCTTGCTCTGATCAAACCTGATTGAAATGCTGTTGAAGTTTTTCATTGGTCAAGTTGATGCAAAATTGCTCAAAACTGCAATATAAAAATTTGCGATTGTAAGTATTAGGCGAAAGAACAAGAACAAACATATACACCTATAGGGTCATGAATAATTCTTTAGCAGTCAAACATACAGTTAATCTTCTACAGAAAGTTTTGTCAGTTGCATTATATATCTCTAACATTACTCTCCTTACAAAACAAAGTTAGTCTGATAACCTCATATGCTCATGATTTAATATGCAGTAGAAAAATTACAACTGTCCATGTTAGAAACAAGCACTAGCTTTGACTATGAAACTGATCAGACCCATATATTCTGGTGAAGTATCAGAGTTAGATCTCCTTTTGTTATAGAAACCTATCTAACCAATTACGAAAACAACAAGCATACCACTTAAGCACCTGTTTGTCTTGAAACTCTCGAATCCGTAAATATCAAGAACACCAATCAAGTATTTCGAGGTAGGATCTTGACCAATTGAGTTATTTATCTTGTCAACAAGCCTGCAAAGACCACAAAGGATTAGTATATAACAATGATGGCGAAGCACTTTCAAAACTTATTTTATCAAATAAGGCGAAGCAGCTATTGATAATCTTCATCAAGGTAGACTGAGAACCCACCAGTCAAATAATCTTGAGTACATGACTTTAGCCAAAGCATCTCTACTAAGAGTAGCAGCTTCTGGATCAAGAGTTTTTGTGATGGTTTCATCGCGAGTTACCATGATACGCTTGCATAGAGAATCCTCAAGTGCCTTTTCATCGCAACTGGAAAAGAAAGACGATATGATTAAGGAAACCTACTTCAGTCTACAAACAGAAGAAAAGAAAACAGAGCCACAATATTTTTTTTGCTCTATTAGTTGAGGCCTTTACCTGAGAATCTCAGCTGCGGTTTTCAGATGATACAAGGATTTTTCATCTTTGGGAACCGATGAATCAATCTCTGTTCCCTTAGCAAATTCAACATTACCGAGATGGAGAATGGCAGCCACAACGCTGAAAATCGCATCCTGAAACAAGATATTAGTAAAAGTATAGAAGCCGTTTATGGAAATAATATAGCAGCTCTAGCTAAAATCGGACTCATGAAGTTCTGTGATGACTACCTGCTCCTCGTTACTGATCCCGACGACATCCATAGCCCGTCTAGTGGCATGATATTCCTCTGCATCATTTATACTATCCACCGATAGACATTTAGATTGATTGAGATAGTGGAATGACTTTGGATCACCCAGCTTGAATCTCTGCACATCCTGATCATTCCAAGAAACAAGATGTGCATTAGTATATGCCAGACAAGGCTCAGATACTTGACATGTATCAACAAGTACTTCAGTGTTACATACTCCTTAAGTGAATTACAAAACTTACTTCTTTTGGAGCAGCACAAAGCATGTAGAAACAATGATAGTTTCTTTCAGGATCAGAGACCTGACAAACACGTGATCTTTCCAACAAATAAGTTCTTATTGCAGCTCCTGATATCCTTCCCTTTTCGTCAAACTGAATCTCCACGAACTTACCAAAACGACTATAATGAACAGAAGAAACAAACACCCAACAGATGGTGAGATTTAAAAGCTTTCAACAAACTCAACAATACAGATACAAGGAAACTTTGTTACCTGGAATTATTGTTCCTGACAGTCTTTGCATTTCCGAATGCTTCTAGAACAGGATTCGACTGAACAAAAAGACACATTTTAAGAACCTTACAAGAAATAGATCAGAGGATTTATCTGAAAACTTTTATGATGTCTTTTTTTTCACCTCCAACACTTTTTGTTCGACACTCCTTTCCTCAGAAGCAGCAGCTTTTCCTCCCATGTAAGCAAGATATCTCATTAGCAACTTTGTGCTTTCCGTTTTACCAGCACCACTTTCTCCACTAACCAGAATAGATTGACTTACTCCATCATTAACCATCTGTCTGCAATAACACGAAACAAGACAACAGGCAAATTTTCATGTAAGAATCAACAACAACAAAATATAAAGACAAAATTCTTTATACCAGTGTGTATCAATTACCTATACGCAGCATCTGCAACAGCAAAAGGATGTGGACTCAGCTCCCCTAAGGCAGCTCCTTTATACTGAGCCATCATATGGCTACTATAAAGATGAGGAAGTCTTCTAAACGGATTAACTGCGATCAGTATACTTCCTGTGTATGTCTAGAAGTAAACGAATATTTAAGTCCACACATATATTCGACTAAAAATAGCAAATGCCTAGAAATATACTCACATATATCTCATTTATATCATATCTTGAATGCAAATTCTGTAAAACTCCAGGTTCATGCAGATAAGCAAGCCTCGTCATATCGTCCACTCCAGAAGCTGGCGCTTCCATATCTTTCGGATAAACATTACTAGCTTTTGTAACAACCTGACATTTTTTTCCAATAACACTTTTTTTTAACAAGAGCCCTCTTTTGCTTCTAATTTGATATTAGAAAAAGCAAACATACTTGTTTCCCTGAAGTGCATAGGACTTTGATCTTGTCGCCATTAACCTCTACAACTTCACCATCAAGCCATGCTTCATCAGGGTCCTCCACCCACACATAAGACCCAACTGAAGGATTGAAATTAGCAACCTGTAGAAAACAAAGAGTGTCAAAGGCTTTTAGTTCTCATTACTGCTCTCACAAGCTTCTTTAAGGTAATCACAACCCAATTACATGAAATTTGATTTTCAAAACAGTTGATCAAAACCGGAATTGGAAAAATCAATGGCAATGTAAAGTAGCTTAAGAAGATTCAAGCAAGATTTAGACCAAGGGTCAAATTCAAAACAGAGAGAGTCATAGTTGAAGTCAAATCTCTACATCGTACAAGACTCTAGTTAGTACAAACACATGATCTGAAATTTAAAAAGCAAATTAACCAAAAAAGACAATACATTAAACCCAGAACACGTATTTGCGTCAAGTCAAACTAACAAAATCCCCCAATTACTAATTTTCCCCCAAATTAATCGGGATTTAATCAAAATGAAGTAATCAATCAAAAACACAATAAAATCTTTACCATTTCGTTTCGCAGATCAGATACGTGGTCTGGATCTAGTGTGAATCAGATGAGCTGTGAACTTCTGAAACCTAAAAAAATAAGAACTTGAAGAAACTGAGATTTGCTGGCGAAGACAAAAAAGAAAACAGGAGGAAATGCAAATCTAAACGCGTTTCTGCAAAATTTCCCCCCGAATAATTTTTGAGTATTATTTTTTTGTTGCTCGTTTTTTTTGTTCTTACTTTTGTTTTTCCCTTTTCGTGCTTCCCTCCTCTCTTCCACTTTCTCTGGGATTTGGTCTGAATTTTGATTACTTAACAACATAAACTTACAATTTGAGGATAATATAAAACGTTTAATTAAGACAAATTATCCCTAATTTACCCCTTGGTTTTGCATTAATATTACAGAACTAGATTCGGACACGCAAAACCATTTTTTCCGCAAAATCTTCAAATCCCAAAAATGCCAAAACACATTTCTAAAACAATAAAAATTTCATTATAACTCTATTTAATGCATTTATTAATAATTTATGGTACAGGTATAAATAAGTAATTAAAATCTTGACGCAACTAATACACCGAATTCAACAAAAATACTTATATGTGGAAATCTCTTCTAGATCAAAAGTTTATTAATGCTTTTATACCGGTATTAGAAACTTAAGTTTATGAAAAAGATTTTTTATTTCATAGACCTATTGTATTTATACAAGATAGATACTTGGTATTAGAAATATATATTTAAATAAATATATGTTTTCAAATATTATTACATTATACTAGTCCTTAGTTCTTGTTTGAATACACATTAGATGTTAGTCAGACAGTTTTAGTAGATTTCTTTATGGTAATTCTAAATATTGTTAAATGAGATTTATGATATGTTGTTTATATATATATAAGAAGCTTTAACTTCGCAACATCTCGAACGAAATATTTATATTGTTTTAAAAAAAATAGTTTACATAGTTTATTCGGCCATGTATTTAACTTGTATGATATGTATTTAACTTGTATGATATAATTAACTGTTCGATGGACTCTTGATCTTATCGCATAAAGATTTTGTCATTGACCTTTTAGAGATACTTCAAATGAGAAATTACAAAAGTGAATATCTTTGGGATAGTTCAAACTTAGTTAAGTCACGAGATGGTTATCTCCGACCCCAAAATCTATATAGAGTCCATATCTTTAATTCATGTTATTGATGAAGGTACATTGACAAAAAACGAAGAATCATTTTGCAATTCAAACTAAAACGAGGAGTAACTGAATCACGTATGTTACGTAGTATCACTGAATCGACATCACTAATTTTTCCTATACAAAATGGGTTTTGATTGCTTCTTAAATTTGATGTTGTTGTAGCATGGATTTTAGAGATTGGATTTTTTGTGTGGATCTCACTTTACATATGTGTAGATCTAATTTCTTTTTGTTGGCTAGCAAAATTTATACACATGTGTGTATATGAGTATTTAGTGATTTTTTATGAGTGTTTTTAGTGAATTTCTCTGATAACTTGTTCATATTATATATATGACAACGACACAAACGAGAATCCGACTTGAAATAAATAATATTATGATTTTTTGTTGAAACGTCCATGATAAAGGAAGTTGTTGTCGTGCCCCCAAGAACGCTGAAATGTTGAACAGTTGGAATGGAAAAGTGGCTCGATCCCCTAAACCTCTACATCAACATTCACAAACAGCCTACAAATCACAAACGCACATCCTTTCACATTTCATATCAAAACGCGTATCTGTCTCGTGTTTGACCTTACTTGATATGTCGTCTTAGTAAAGCTAAGTTAGCTAACACATAGGACGAATCATTAAAATAATAGATTGTTGGGTCTTTACGTTGGGCTTAGTAATTGGGCTTTCTGACAAGAGAACAAAGAGCAAATAACGAGAAAAGGAGTATAAAAGACACTGCCAGTGCCACAGCGATGTACCCCTAGATCCCCGACAACTAAAACCCTTGATTTCATCCACCGGAGAAAAAGGAACAACGAAGAAACTGCCACTATGAAGCCAGAACGACCGGAGAAGAAATCGTCAACAGCACCACATTCGCGTCCGTCTCCGTCGTCATCCCCATCGTTTTCTTCACTTCCAGACGAAATCACGGCGAATTACTTAGCTCGGATCCCGAGGCCGTACTACCCAAGGCTCTCAATCCTTTCCAAAAGCTTCCGGTCACTTATCTCATCCAACGAGCTCTATGCAGCTCGAGCTCAGCTAAGAACCACCGAACAGTGTCTCTACGTTTCTCTACAGGATTCCAGTTCTCAATTCCCGAAATGGTTTACACTCTGGAAAAACCCTAACACGCAGAGGAAGAAGGAAAATACAACTCGAAAACTGTTGGTTCCGATTCCGTCTCCGAATCTTCCTTCTCTATCGAAATCCATGGTATCAGTTGGTTCAGAAGTTTACGTAATCGGCGGACCAATCGACGGAGCACCGGCAGCCGCCGTACGAATCCTCGATTGTCGAACTCACACTTGGCGAAATGGTCCTCGCATGATAGTATCTCGGAAAGATGCAGTCGCTTGTGTTCACGACGGGAAAATCTATGTATTGGGAGGTTGCAAAGAGTTGAAGAAGGACGAATCATGGGCTGAGGTTTTCGATCCTAAGACTCAGATTTGGGAAAGCCTCCCCGATCCAGGTACTGAGATTCCTAAGCATACCGTTGACAAAATTTACGAGATCGAAGGGAAATTATTCTTTAGGGGTGATAAAAGTGTTAAGTATGCCTATGAACCAAAGCGATGGAAATGGGAACGAAGTGAAAAGATTGGTGCAATGTCAGAGTTAGTGGTTGGGACTGTGACTTACGTCTTTAGCTACACTCTTGATAGGTATGCGTTGTGGTGGTCTAGCGTAAAGGGTATTTTTTGGAGAGAGGTGAAAGGAGTAAACTCATTAGCAGAGAAGTTCATGAGTAGTGGTGTCACAAGGAATAAGAAAATGGTTAGCTCTGGTGGGAAACTCTATGTTATTTGGGAAGCGGTAAAGCTTGACTTGGATAATTAGGAGGAGAAGAAGATTTGGTGCGCTGAAATCTTGCTGGAAAAGTGTCTTGGTGGTGAGGTTTGGGGACATGTTAAGTGGGTTGATGTTGTGCTTAACGTCCCCATGTCATGTCAACTCTCGCAATGTCTATTTGTCACTGTTTGATATGACTTTTAGTCCAAGGTATGATCAATCCTTCTGAATTCAACAACAC
Organism: Euclidium syriacum; assembly: GCA_900116095.1. NCBI lineage: Eukaryota > Viridiplantae > Streptophyta > Magnoliopsida > Brassicales > Brassicaceae > Euclidium > Euclidium syriacum. The sequence goes on from FPAK01000008.1 coordinate 82,941, forward strand.
TTTGTAGGATCTGTATATATAGGTTGTAGAATTAATATACATTCTGAATTCAACATTATAGTGTAGTATCTATATAGCAAAATGGATGCATCTTAGGTCAATTTCCCAAGTTTTCTTCCTCTGCACACAGATAATCATGGATTCATTTTTTTCACTAAATCAATGGAAAGTTAAGAGTTTGTTTTGTTTAAAAAGCATTTTTCCATATACGTATATGTTGGTATGTATAATATGAATGTACATTTGACCAGTTGGAGAAAGGAGAAGGAGGAGAGGCAAAAGGAGATAACAAGAAGAGTAATTATTTAGTTTAATGTGTTAGCAGTCAAGTTTAAAAACATGAAACTTCATTTTGTCTAATAGTAGCTATGGCAGATGAGTGTTTGTCTTTGGATATATTTATCTATTTCCATGTTTGAGTACAAATCTTTTTCATAATTCTGTGATTATCATGCTGTTGATTAAATCTTTCTTTTCTAAAACAAGGTTTTCTTCAAAATTGATGGAGCAATAGATAAATATTCTTGGAAAACAGGTTATAAGATTTTTTGTGATGATTACAAAATTCATCGAGTTAATTGGTTAAGAGTTTTTACTTTCACTGGAACTGAGTGACAAACAGTTAAAAAGAAGAACCTGTGTATATATGTGGTCCATTTCAAATGCTAAAAGAAACAATTATGTGGGAAGTATCTGAATCTGTTCAAACTACACAAGACGTTTTCCAAAATCTCCGGTATGAGTAGCACACGTGGATTACATCAAAGCACCATAACTAGTATTACTCTTTGCCTCACGATCGACGACAGATTCTCCTCATGAAAAAAATATCATCAAAGATCAAATCTTCATGAAGAAGCCTAGAACCAAACATCCATTAAAGACCTAACTGCTATTTTGTTTTCTCCATTTTGAATTAAAGAAGAGGCGATGTCGGAGGTATACAAAACGTCGGTGTGGTGGCACATCGACAGCTGTCCGATTCCCGATGGTTATGATCATCTTAAGGTCCGTCAAGCAATCGTATCAACGGTGAAGGATGATGAGGTAGGCGAACTCTCCGATCACGTTACCATCACTGCCCTTGGCAAGCTGAAAGACATCAGTGGTGGTGACGACGTCCTGCGAGGGCTTTCGTCCACTGGAATCTCTCTTACATACGGCCGGCGTAAATCTTCTTATATCTCTTTTTATAAATTTAGTTAGGGTTTAGAGATTTAAAAGTTGTTTTCCTTTAACAAAAAACACAGATATGCAATCGTTTCAATCGGCTATTAGGAAGTGGACCTCGAAAAATCGACCTCCGTGTACTGTAATGCTCATCGCCGGCCCTAAGGAACTGGAATTGATAGGTTCTCTTGTTTACGACCTAGAAAAGGAAGGATTCAACATGTTTGTGGGATATTCTGAACGACCTCCGGATTTAGAGTGGCTCTGGAAAAGCTTTCTTCGTGGTGTTGCCGAAGACTGGCCCTGGGAAACCATACTGAAAGGTTTTCTTTTGTCCTCTCTCTCTCACTCTCACAGTGTGTTGAAATAAGCATCAAAGGTGTTTCTGAAACTCGTTAGTTAAATGAAATGGCTTCAGGTAATAAAGACAAGATGGGAAGCAGTGAAACGGTTGAATCTACCTTGTCTTGCACACTATGCGGTATTGCTTCCCTAAGCATTGAAGATTTCATTAAGCATTTCTTGTACGCATCTGTATCTACTTCTGAATATTAGTAACAATACCACAAAGCTTCCCTTTCTCACTTATCTTTGCCTTACCTCTGATTTGGTTGTCACGCAGGAGAGGCCCAGGCCCGGCTCTATGGGGTGGTCAAAGGGGCGGGGACCCGGGGCCCAACAAATTTTCCTTTACTGAAAAGGGTCCAATTTTTTTTTTTTTTTTTCTTAACTAAAAGGTCCAAAAATTTTGATTTGCCTAGGGCTTGATTTTTTTTTAAGACGGGCCTGGAGAGGCCTTCTCCTCCGAGGAGGAGGAGAGGCCTTCTCCTCCGAGGAGGAGGAGTGGTTCTACACAATCTCAGTCTAAGCCTGGCTACTATAGGGTCCAACAGAAAGACAACATTGAGGCAGGTTTTAACATCTTTTTTGTTTTAGACCCGATTTTGGATTTACTGACTTTGGTTGGTCGTAACACATTGAAGGAAATGATGAGCAGCAATATCAATAAGAGAAGGCTGAAGATGAAGTAGAGGACGAAGAAACAATAAGAGGAGGACATATCCCATTGTGTGGTTAATGGTTTGTTCTATCTCTAGTGGGAAATCTTGGGTTGACGAATACTACCACTTATGCTTATTCTATAGTCCCGTTTTTATTTTATGTTAACTAATACTTTTATCAACATTCACTCGCGATACCATGTTTCTACATTTGGAAGTTCGGATATAGTTGTTTTCCATTAGGGTTTTTTTTGTTGGTAGTCAAGTGATTAATAATGCAACAACGTTTATCATCTACTCTATTAAAGAATGATGATGAGGTCAAAACATTGAAACCGTTTCCACAAGAAAATAAATTCAACTACACATGCAGATCAAATGTATAATTATAAATATGCTAAGCAAATTGTTTAACAAAGAAAATAATTGGTTGGTTAGTGTCCATTGCGGTTCGGTTCAATTGAAAATCAATGGTTAACCCTCAATCAATAATTTCAAACTCCAAGCGTGGTAGTGTTGTTTACTTTCTTATGAAAATGAAAAATGCTTAGTGGTAATTACGTTTTTTTTCCCATAAAAAGTAGCCGTTCTCTTAGATCAAAATCTTGACAATTAGGCTCTTCTTATCTTTATAAACTCGGCTCACAATTAAATGTTGGTAAAAACCCAAGACAAACACGTTAACTTACTATATCGTATTTATGCTATCATACTATTAAGAGAAAGATAAAGAATGTTTGCGTATAGATCTCTTAAATGACTAAACATATTGTATTCGCGTATACCTTATGTATTTTCTTAATTATCCAAATAATTCCTTTCATGGCTTTGTTACTCTAAGACTTTTGGAATGCTTATTATCAATCTACAAACTCTTCACTTCCTTGTGGAACTCAAGCAGGTCGTTTCAAGCCTCAAATTTTCCTAAGACTAACCTTTCGACATTTTTAGACGAGTTTAATCAACTACAAGAAGAGTGTGAAACCCTAAGTAAAATAAAATGTCTTAGAGGCTAAATGAAAATCTTTAAAAATAAGAAAATCTTTCTTATTCTATCAGACATCCCAACCCTTAAAAATATATAAATAAGGGCTCTCCCTATTATGTTAGGACATAGACAATCCTAGGATAGAAGCTTCAGTTTTATATCGTTCTCTTTGTCTCTATTCTACCTCGGCAACTCCACATTCATAGAGCTGTCGAACCTTAATTGTTATTCTTACTTTAGTCAATACAACAAATACTCTTCGATCCTTTTTTTTTGTATTTTTATAGTTTGTTGAAAACCCACATCAACAATTAATTAATCTAATTTGTAGATGATAGTTTTCTTATATTGATATTTGAAATTCAGTTTATTGTGACGTTGTGAGATAATAACATTAATACATTTATTCTATAAGTAAACATTAATTTGTTTTTAATTAATGAAGATAATATGTAGGAGATGTTATAAATCATTAAGTGATAGATTCTATAACCGGTCCATACATAGATCAAGACCAAGTGGCCCATTAGGTCTATACATGGGCGGTTGGACCCAAACCTTTTAGGGTTTTCCTTTTCTTTGTTTATGTAGACTTTTTTTTTTCTCTTGATCATGTAATCACCTATATATATGTACTCTTATTCATTCAATAAGATAAGACAGAAACCTTTAGTTTCATAACAGGAGATGATTTTTTTCTCTCTTTATCAAGCTACTGTTAATTGTTCAACTACATAATATGTGCCTAACATTAATTGTTCAACTACATAATATGTGCCTAACATTAAGGTTAAGGTATATAAGTGGTTTTATAATGGATGAAAAGCTTTGAGTTTTGTTTTTTCAGTATATAGAGAATTATTTTTCTGTTAAATATACGATATTACAAGGTGAAGCCATTTTATGGATTGAGATATATCCGAATACCAATTAGCCAAACTCTCCGCTCGTGGAACATTTATCATGAATTGCATGGTGAAATTTTGTTATGCTTTACCGAATCAGAAAAATTGAAATTGTTTACACAGTGTTGTTAAAGTTATTCACAGACCAATCAAAAACCTTCTTAATGCCAACCTGTTCAAAGTCACAGACAGTAAACCGCCTTACTGGGACCCATGATTACACCACATGCAAGTCTACGTGGCAATGGTTAAGTTAACCATACCAAGTTTTCTAATGTTTCCGGTTCTGAACAATTTTGCCCTCGTTTTCCTTTCTTTTTTTTCATCCCGGAGACCGAATCACCTTAAGAATTGGAAAAAGGTATTATCTCTCTACAACCGTTAGATCAATCTGAAACTTAATGTAACGTTCTAGAACATTCTCGAAATATAAAACATAAGTCTCAAAAGCTTATATTAAGCTCAACTTTGACGCTCTATTTTTCTTCACAACTAAAAAAGAAAACCTAAGCTTCAAATCTCATAGCCCCTCATCGTCGTTTTCGATTCAAAGCTTTTTTTCCTGTTGCGACGAATCAAGTCGCCATGAACCCGAGTAACACGGTCTTCGGTATGTATAGATTTCATCTTCATCTATCTATCTCTCTGAATTCTCCTTTAGAAATCTTAGTTTGAAATTGATGATCTGGTTTTGACTTATCGCTAATCGGAACTTCTAGTTCGTTTATTGAATTTGTTGATTTTAGGGTTTTTATCTAATCTGAAAAAGAATTGATGGTTTTAGGGTTTTATCTCTAATCGATTTCATGAATCTTCTTGGACTTACTAATTTAGGGTTTTTTTTTTGCTAATTTTGTCTTCAGATGCGAAGAGATTGATCGGTCGTAGTGATGCATCAGAACAGAGCGATATTAAGCATTGGCCATTCAAAATCATCCGAGGACCTGGAGATAAATTAATGGTTGTCTTCTCCCACAAAAGAGAAGAGAAACTATATGCAGCTGAAGAAATCGCATCAATGATTCTAATCAAGATGCGCGAAATCGTAGAAGCTTTCCTTGGCTCATCAATCAATAACGCCGTTCTCCTCCCAGTCCCAGTCCCAGTCCCAGTCCCAGCTTACTTCAAATTCAACGACTCACAACGTCAACCCACTAAACGCCGGAGTGATTATCGCCGGAAACGTTTTCCGAGTCATCAACGAACCAACCGCAACCGCTAGTGCCGTCTTGGCTTTAAGTCACACTTTATAGGCCACATTTACTAATATAGTTAATATGGTCAGGCACTTAATCTCGACTTCCACCATGTTATGAGTTCGAGAAATTTATTTCCTTTTACTTTTTTGACTTAGAGATCAACACTTTCTGTTTGCTATCATTGCTTTATACTTTACCGAATCAGCAAAAATTGAGTTTACAATGCAAACGTATAGGATCATATATCTGTTGTGTTAGACATGTTAGAAAACATAGGACAACGAATTATTAGAACAGATTCTTGGGTCTTTAAGTTGGGTTTAAAAATTGGGTTTAAAAATTGGGCTTTTATAACATAGAGAACAAAGAGCAAATAACAAGAAAAAGGTTAATGAATATAAAACACTGCCACTACTACGATGTTACCCCTAGATCCCCGACAAAAAAAAAACCCTATATCCACCGGAGAAAAAGGAAAACTGCCACTATGAAGCCAGAACGACCGGAGAAGAATTCGTCACTACTACCTCCGTCTCCGTCGTCATCCCCATCGTTCTCTTCACTTCCAGACGAAATCACGGCGAGTTACTTAGCTCGAATCCCGAGGCCGTACTACCCAAGACTCTCAATCCTTTCCAGAAGCTTCCGCTCGCTAATCTCATCAACCCATCTCTATGAAGCTCGAGCTCAGCTAGGAACCACCGAACAGTATCTCTACATTTCTCTACAGGATTCCACTTCTCAATATCCCAAATGGTTCACACTCTGGACTCGACCCGACGACATGGTTACACAGAGGAAGAAGAAAAATACGACTGGACAGGTGCTGGTTCCGATTCCATCTTCCAAACTTCCTTCTCTATCGAAATCCATGGTATCAGTTGGTTCAGAAGTTTACGTAATCGGCGGACCAATCGACGGAGCACCGGCCGCCGCCGTACGAATCCTCGATTGTCGAACTCACACTTGGCGAAATGGTCCTCGCATGATAGTATCCCGGAAAGATGCAGCCGTTTGTGTTCACGACGGGAAAATCTATGTACTGGGTGGTTGCAAAGAGTTGAAGAAGGATGAACCATGGGCTGAGGTTTTCGACCCTAAGACTCAGATTTGGGAAGGCCTCCCCGATCCAGGTACTGAGATTCCTAAGCATAACTTTGACAAAATTTACGAGATCGAAGGGAAATTAATCTTTAGGGGTGAAAAAAGTGGTACTCATGCTTACCACCCAAAGGGATATAAATGGGAAAGCTGTGAATACATTGGTGCAATGTCAGAATTGGTGATTGGGAATGTAACGTTTGTCTTTAGCTTCACACTTGATCGGTGTGCGTTGTGGTGGTCTAGTGTAAAGGCTACTTGTTGGAGAGAAGTGAAAGGGTTAGAGTCACTAGTAGATAAGTACATGAGTCATTGTGGGTCAAGGCATAGAATGGTTAGTTGTGGTGGGAAACTTTATGTTATGTGGGAAGCGTTAAAGCCTGATGATAAGGAGAAGGAGATTTGGTGCGCTGAATTCTTGCTGGAAAAGCGTTATGGAGGTGAGGAGGTGGTTTGGGGACAAGTTGAGGGAAGAAGTGAGTTTTGGGGAGAGGTTAAGTGGATCGATGTTGTGCGTACCGTCCCCAAGTCATGTCAACTCCTCAAATGTCTATCAGTCACTGTTTGATTCCAAGGTATGATCGAGAATCGTTCTGAATTGAACACCTCTTTGTAGGATCTGTAGTAGAAGTATATAGATATATAGTGTAGTATCAATATGCATTCTGAATTCAACATTAGTTTGTAGGATTCAACGTAGTGTAGTATCTAGATAGTTTCGCTTTATTCTTGAGTTAGATTTTCATTTTCTTCCTTCACATGGATTCATTTTGACTAAGTCAATGGAAAGTTAAGAGTTTGTTTTTGTTTAATGAGATTTTTTGCATATTGTTTGCTAATGTTGGAGATAACAAAGCATTTTTCTCTATACCTTTGACCAGTTGGAGAAAAGCAGGAGGAGGAGGCAGAGGCAAAAGGAGAGTAATTACTTAGTCTAATGTGTTAGCATTTAGCAGTAACGTTTGCGAATATGAAATTGAAAACTTCATTTTGTCTAACTAGCTAGTATTTTGTCTTTGGATATATTTAGCTATCTATTCCCATGTTTGTGAACGAATCTGTTTCGTTATTCTGTGATTATCAGACTGTTGATTAAGTCCTTTTTTTTCTAAGAAGGTTTTCTTAAAATTGAGCACTAGAAAAATGCCAGGAGATTCTTGGAAAAACAGGTTATAAGATTGTTTGTGATGATGATAAAATTCAACGAGTTAAATGATTGGAGTTTTTACTTTCACTGGAACTGAGCAAGAACTACACTAAATATTAGTATTCTCCACTAGTGCTCTATATAGATTAGTGAAATATGTTTGGATTTTCTTTTGGTTCAAATGTTTAGATTTTTATAACTCTAGAAAATAGCAAGTATGTATACAACAAATGTGTGTATGGCCTAAGTTTTGTGATTTTTTAATTAGTTTTTTTGTGATTTTTTTGTCATTACTCGTTCACATGATACGGACGACGATGTGACAGACAAGAATCCAATTTGGAATTTATTAGAACAATTATTTCATTTCACTTTCGAAAAGTAAATACATACAAATTATGATTTTTTGTTGAAACGTCAATGATATTACGGTCATGCCCCCAAAAATGCTGCAAGGTTTGGATCGGTACGGAATGGAAGAGTTGTTCGAGCTCCTAAACCTTTACAGCAACAAGCAGCCTACAAATCACAAACGCATATCCTTTCACATTTCAGATCAAAACGCGAATCAAAAAATCGCGACACGAAAAGAAAAACTTACGACTCGAGATGCAAATAACAACATCTCCTCTGAAGCCATGTTTGTGCACAAACCTATGAGAAAGTAAAATAAATGAAACAAACGGACCAAAAAGTTTAAAGACAAACAAGAGTGAAGATTGGAGTTGGACCGTTGGTTAGACTCGGTTTAATTTTTTTTGGTTTAGCTATTGGTTAAAACTTGGTTTACTATGATTTAATATTTAGTGAAGTGTGTTACCATAGAGCAAAGCTCCGGTAAATGCATCTCCTGCACCGGTTGTGTCTATAAGTTCTGATGAAGGTATTTTCTCAGCTGTTACTATAATCAATCTCCCTGTAACATTCTCTGCCAATCTAGTCACCGGCTGAAAAATAATGGTAAGATAAACGAAGATATTATTTTTTCTAGAAAAAGATGCTGAGCTTAAGAGAAATATTTATGTATCTGAAAATGTTTTTTACCGATGAATTGCAAACCGGTATGACACTTGTAAAGTCTGTGGTTTGCATTAAAGACTCGTATAATTCGTCTATGTTCGTTTCTTCTTCTGATTCTGAGATTTCTGTAATAACGACATAAAAATGTTCATAAGTGGAAATTATTTAACACTAATATAAAGCTTTTTCGGCCAACAAGAGTCTAGAAAACCTAAATAGATATAATCGATAAATAAAAGGATTTAGTCCGAAATGAATGAACTAAAAAATAACTATAATTTCGGTCATTTCACTATGGTCAATTGGATTTAAATTGAAAATTCATAATTTCTTGTACAGTCGCAAATAGGAATAGTCGAAAACTCACCATTGGAAGATCTTTCGAGCATCAAACAACCTTGTTCCCCCAAAGTCATGATCACAAATTTTAGCTTAGGTAATCTAGTGAGCATGGAGAGAAGTGCACTAGGAGGTGTTGGTGACTCTGTCCAAACCTATTTTCCTCAAATCAATCAAGTCCATATTTTTAGATATATCGCCTTATAGTTTAGTTTCGGCCAATGTTTTAAAAACCGGACCGGCGATCGAACCGGGACAACTCTTGGGTCGTGGGTCAATGTTGTTCGACCGGATTTGACTGGGGTACAATATTTTTTTATATAGTAATATATTGATCATATATTTATAATTTTAATATTCAAATATAATCTTGAGAATAGAAGAATAATAGAAAAATAAAGTTTAATCTTCAAATATCTTTACAGAAGTAACACTTTATATTTGATATAAGTATAAAAGAAATAAAAGTTTTATACAAAATTTTGCGAAATCCCAAACTTCCATTGGAGACACAAATTTTTGATGTGTTTTTGTTAAACTCGGGTTAACCGGTTTTTTGCCGGTTTGATACGGTTTTTTATCCGGTCTAATAACCACTTGGTTTTATCATCAACCCAACTCAGATTACCGTCCGGTTCGCGGTTTAACCCGGTCGAACCGCCGGTCCGGTCCGGATTTAAAACTTTAGTTTCTTATGACAACTATATAAACTTGTACAACTTAAAATTGGAAGTAAAGGTTAAGAGGAATAGATTAAAAAAAAAAAATACTAAACAAAAATTAAGCACCATATAAGAAAAAACAGTGACAAAAATAAAATCATATATAAGTTTAAATTTTAGACAATAAAATCCGAAATGAGATTTTTGGGAAATTTTCTAAATACAAAATTTTTGAGTTTTTGTTCCAAATTTACCATCACTAATTTTTTTTCGAAATATTACTACAAATCCAATATCAAAATGAACAAAAACTCATTCCTAAATTGAAAATAACTAAACTAAACATAACATTTTAACTTGATTTATATTTTGTCTACGTAAATAGGTATTTTTCATACAACAATTGATGGTATTTTTTTGGTTGTGGTACATTTTAGAATAAAAACTTTAAAGTGTGGTATTAATTTTCGGGTATTTGATTTTTGATTACCAACTATACCAAAAACTAAAACAATACAAATACAAAAGGTTTTTAAAACTTCAAATTTATAAGAGTGACAAAAACTATTTGTGCTACGGATAAGAAATGCTTACCTGAGGAAAGTTAGTATTGCAAACAGCATAATCAGCTAAATCAAGAAGTTCATTTAGGCCCTCTCTTTTTTTCTCGGCATTAATTAAAATGGGAATATTTTTACTATATGCCTGCACAAAAAAAAGTAAGTACAATGAGCATACTATGCTTTGCTTTGGCAAGACCAAAACAAAATGTAAGTTGTTAAACCTTTTGAGCAAGAAGTAGTTCGGCTTCACGAGACCTTCCATTAGCACAAATAACTTTTACTCCATCGAGGACATCTAAAAGGAGAGACTCAGTGAGATCTTCTGGAAGCAAAGGAGGATATCCTGGAGTGAATATACATGTACGTGTATTCCTATAAATTTGTTAACAGGAATATTATCAAAAACATATGATAGTTAATTATTTAACAATTTTTTGGTCCTAAGTCCTAACCAAAACTAATCAAGAGATAAAATATTGACAGAGTATTGATATAAGGATTTGATTTACCCACGTTTGGTTATCCACAATAACGTAATTAAAATGTGAAACTCCGTCCTTAGCGTTCTGATTTAAGAAAAAAAAAAAGAAGGTTGTGTGTGTTTTTATCTACATTTATGATAATAAATTAATTGTAATCAAAGTATCAAATTTTGTTTATTATGATCTTACCACACAAAAGGAAGTATCCACACCACTAGATTCTAGCTCCTCTAGCATCCATCTCCCTTGAGAATCATCAGCTACCTAAACACAATATTCCAAAATTTCTTGTGAATTCTGACATTTTCTGTAGTACTGTGTGTCTGGTGATTTCATGAAATGAAAGTTTAAAAAACTATTGGATCATGTATTACTAAATTATTAATAATTTTTGTTTAAAATTTGTGTTATTGATTTAATGATTTCTAAATATTAGTTGATAGAAACCGGTGTTATTCGTTTAATGATGACGACAAAAACAGAAAAAGATTTGGAGGTGTTTTAAAGTTAAAAATACAAAGATTGTGGCATAATACATTTCCAGTTTATGGCCTAATCATAGGAACAAAAACTGTTTCAAAGAATTAACATGAACATTTTCTTTAAATTCGTTCTCACCTTGGCTAAGATCCTAGCAGGCAAACCCAAACGAGCAACACATGTTAAAGAATTTCCAGTATTACCACCTCCTTGGATCTGAAACACAAACCATAGGAAAATGAAAATCTCCAGAATATACTCGACTGTGAATTTCTCTTTATATATGAATCAAATAAAGTCAACGGAGGAAAAATTAAAAACAAGAAGAAATAATTGGGAAATTTAAGATAAGAGAAACATCATCGAACCTTGAAGCTTGTGCATCGGATCTTTTGGTCGGGAATTGGGAAAGACGGTACTGTGACTAAGTAATCCAGACAGAGTTGACCACAAGCAAGCTGCTCATTTTGCAGCAAAATCTATTTAATTAATCCTCAAATTCACCAAGAATCAATAAGAAATCGAAGAGAGACGAAGATTACGTACGACAATCGGTTGATCCGGAATTGCTTTGTCAGAGTGAAATGACATGTCGGAGCTCCGGCTATTTGTCAATATTCGAATAGAGAAAGAGAGAGACAAGATTGGGAATTTTAGGGCCCAAACTCTCAACGTTAACCAAATTTTAAAATATTTGGTTTATAGTGATAGTTGAAGGGAAATTTCCTATTTTTTTTCCCTCTACATCTTCTTTTAGACTCTCGAATAGATTACTTTTCCTACCGTAACTCTAGTTTAAGATGTATTTTTTAAAAATAAAAAAAAATTTAAATTAATTCACAAAAAAACCATATGGTTAACTTACAACAATGTTACTTTAGAATTTTATGAAGGAAAACAGATCCCCATAAACCAGAAAACATTTAAACAATCGACATTGAAAATCTAACCAGCGAGATGTATTTGTTTAAGATGTATTTTAACAAATATATAAAATGAATTTGCATAAATTTTATCTAATTCAGCTTTGCATTATACAGAACTTATTAAAACTTGGTGTCTCTTTTTCATCGCATCTTACATTATCAGAAACAATTGATATTATTCTATTAAAAGTAATGTTCAATTAAATTTAATTCCGCAATACATGGATATATTGATGGTTCTATCTACACCACACCACAATAGAAAGATTTTTAATTGACACACGAGACTATACAGATTCTACTTTCAACACCCTAAAATTTGCGATAATCTTGCATCCACAGTATGCAAGTCCAATAAACCTTGGCATCATAATATTCAAAAAAATACACTTTATGTATATTGATTCCTAAACCTAATTTAGAAACATTAATCTCGTTAAATAATTGTGTTTTAGGTTATTATATATCTAAATATTTTTAAAATGCCAAAGTTAATGAGCTAGTTATTTGAAGAACTTTTTTTTAGTAAGAACCTAAAAAGTCCCAAATTTCATTTTTTGTGAAATATTTGAGAATATTTCAACAATGACTAGTAAGATTGTAACAGCTAGCGTAAATTTATTAAAATGATCTAAACCTTATCGAAAGATTAAAAACAAAAGATCTAACACTCATATGTGCATTTTCTTGGAAAGCACCCTACAAGGCTACAACCCGTTTTGTACTTCATGTATATATCGGATACTAAAAGACTAAACATAAAAGACGAATCAATCAATCATTACTATTATACATCAAGTAGAACCCACATATATAGTTCAATCATGCAATTTATGAGCCCCTTTTTTTCTTGTCGTTATTGTAGATAGTGACTCGATATTATTAGTTTTTAAGACCGCCAAAGACGCAAAACCATTTTGCAAATACTTAGATGCTTTTTTCGTTTTAGGTTTTTTAATCGAAACTTCCACCGTCTTTCTCATTGTCTTTGATGTGCGAGTTATTAGAGTTGTTAAGCTTTCTTTAACCGGAGTTACAAAATGTTAGAATTAGATATAAGAAACCAATTCTGAATGTGGAAGAAAATACTAAAGTATAGAGAGCTTGCAAAAGAATTTATGTTGTAGAAGTTAAAAACGGTTATAACACCTATTTTTGGTTTGATTCATCGTGTCGTCTTGGCCGGTTGTATGACTTGCTTGATGAAATGATGATCAAACTCCTAATCCATGGTTAGGAAATACCATTTGGATTTTTGATTCCAATATCATCAATTTAGAAAATAATGTGGATTAACTCGAATAAACAAACAATTATTGGGATCACTTGTTTTATTACTCTTTACCGTTAGTTTGGTTAACTTTGTCTAATGAGAAAACATAGTCACAATTGAGAAAGAAAGAAAGAAAGAAAAAAAGGATTATGGGCCATGAGTTAACAAAAATGAGAAGTGGATTGTGTGGAGAATAAACAAGGTTCACATATGTTCACTCAACAACAAAATGCCTAGATAAGAGGGAACTCTCCTCTGTTTCATTCAAACAGTCAAGTGAAGAACATGCAGAGTTGAGGTCATTGTGTAGTATAATTACATGAGAATTGGTGTTACAAAACATGTTTGAGTCGTATGTGAGATATGTGTGGTCTATAATGAAATGCTTGTTCAAATTTTGGTCTAGTGTTTTAGGGTTCTTATGATTCTTGATCCTATTTAAACAAATCTCTTGTAAGGTTGAACTCAAGTAAGAAAGTATTATTCAGTCTAAAACCTTCTTTGTCTCAACTTTTTTATGCTATTAGAGGGAACGATCCATTCACGGCCATAATCATCATCAATACGCAAAGCAAAAATAGCTTTTTCCTAAGTGACATGACTCACAAACATAATTTTTTTGTTCTTCTTGGTTTGAGTATTTTCTCTTGGTGTGCTAAACGTCAGTCTACAGTGTCTCGTTCATCCATAGAGGCCGAGTATCATACTCTTTCCTTGACAGCTTGTGAAGTAACATGGGTCAATTAAGTTCTTCGGGAGTTACGAGTTGAGAACTAGAACCAGCTATGCTACAATGTTATGCTACAATGTGATAATCTCTTTGATGTTCATTTATCAGCTATTCCGGATTTTCACAGTCGATCCAAATATATTCAAGTTAATTACCACTACAAACGTATAAGTGTTGCGTTGGGGCTCATTGAAGTTTAACATATTTCAATTGTGGATCAACTTGCCAATACTTTCACGAAATCATTACTTTAAGGATCTCTTGTAAGTTTACACAACAAACTCGGGGTTGGGATCTTCTCCACTCCAAGTTTGCGGGAGGATTTTAGTTTGGATCCTCTCTTTAATGAAAAAACATAGTCACAATTTAGATTGGCTGTATGGAGAGTAAATAACCAAATAATAGGGAAACCTCCTATGTTACATTCAAACGGTCAAGTGAAGATAAAACATGTAGAGTTGAGATCATCGTGAAGTACAGTTGCAAGAGTAATGGTGTTACGAAACATGTTTGAGCCGTTGAGTGTGTGAGATTTTTATGGTCTAAAATGAAACACTTGTTCAAGATTTTTATGAGTCTCTTTTACCTATTTACACAAATCTTCTGTAAAGTCGAATTGGATAAGAAAGTAATATTCAGTCTAAATACTTCTTTATCTCAGTTTTATTATTCACCATATAGTTTGGAGGTGTTATTTGGGTGAGCGGTTATAGTATTATCGGATTTTAGAATAAAAATCATAACCAACTGCTAGTAGGAATAAAGCTCTCTTTGAATCGATATCGGAAAAAAATTCCAGAATTACAGAGTAAAAAAATCAAAAATACGAAATTTATGGAATCAAAGTGTTTTTCTTTCATGATTATATTTCGACACATTGAGTTTTTCGATGTGACTTGTAAAAACACCGTTTAGTCAAGAAATATCAAATATGAAATCCGACAATAACGGATGTTATATCGGTTGTCGAGTAAAATAATTTTTCTGAAAACATCGTCAAACTCTCTTTTACTATATTTTCTCAGTATATTTTATATGTATATGTAATAATTTGTATTATAGTAGTTATGTTTGTAATACAAGACAATGTACTTACTTTTTTTCAAATTAACAAAGTTCTAATTTTGTTAAGAAAAAATTATAAAAAATTCATAGAAAATTAAGTGCTAACATTGTATGTAGCTGTCAAAAAACAGAAAAAAAAAGAAAAAAAAAAAAGAGACGTACTGTATATTCTGTAGAAGATATAATCTATCTGGAATATTTCTTCTGGAATTTCCTCCACATTGGGGATATTTATTCTCCTTAAATAACCTAAAATAGTAATTTCGTCGGCATAGTATTTCTCCCTAACTATCAAGATATTTCTTTTGTTTTTCTTGGATACCAAAATCTTCAAGAATTTGACATAAATCAAATAAAAATTTTAAAATATAGAAAACATGAGGATTTTGCAAGTTTTTTTGCAATTATTAATTCAGAAAATAAAAAATATCAAAGATGTGATGTGACTAACTATATCGCTTAAACGATAGGGATTACAAGTAACGATAGGGCTTAACGATATAAACACATTTTCTCTTCCCCCAAAAGATCACAGACTCGCCGAACAAAAATTGAAATCCCGAAACGAACACGGAAAACGATTCCGATTCACGCTCGCGTTCTTCGTCGTCTTCTTCCTTTTCTTCTTCTCGTTTGAGCTGGTGTTAGTATCTCTTCCTCTAACGTTTCTCGTTTGAGCTGGACAATTTTGAATCTCTCTCAGCCTCATTTCGCTTCTCGCATATGTGTTTTTTCGTGCTTGGAGTCGATAAAGTTTCTGCGATTTAAACATCGTAATCAATTTGATTTTTCATTCGTTGATTCGACTGGGTTATTTCGAGGAAACATCTAGGTGGTTTTTGAGTTACCGGGGTAGTCACTGCTTAGCGATTTCTTCTTGTGTTTTGTTTCTTTCCTAATTGATCTCAGAAATTTGAATTCACGTAAGGAAAAGTCGAAATCAAATCTCGTCTCCTTGGAAGCTTCTTAGTTTGGGGTTGAATATTGTTTCTTAGTTTAATTTCGTTTTAAGTGGGCGATTTTTGTTTCGGAGCTTTGGGAAACTATTCAGTGGAATTTTCTGATTTTTGGTGATCTTTCTCATTTCTTTAAGAATTTTGGGTTGGTTTTATTCTTGGTGAAGAAAGTCAAATTTCAGCGGGAAGTTGGTACTTTCCTTTTGCATTGTGGACTTTTCAAGTATTGAATATGGAAGATACTTGATAATAAGAGAATCTTAGAAAGTCATTATTTAGAAGTAAGAGAACGTGCTTTAGCTTAAGAGTGTGGTTAAAGATGGAGAATGGATTATGGGAGGTTATAGGTTCAAAAGGGTTAGTTAAGAAACATGAATTTATTAGAATTATGATCCAATGTTTATACTCATTAGGATACAAGAAATCTGCTTCTTGTCTAGAAGACGAGTCGAACATCTCGTTTAAATCAGCTGATTTTGCATATCTTGAAATGCAAGTTTTGAGTGGCAATTGGGATAGTTGCTTAGCAGTACTCGACAAGATTTTCGATAATTCCGCGGATGATACGAGAAACACAGCTTTGTATCTAGTGTTCAAGCAATGTCTGTTTGAGTATTTGAAACGAGGTGATACTTCTTTAGCGCTTAATGTGTTAAGGAAACAAGCTCCGATGTTAAGAGTGGGGAAAGAGAAGATTCATAGGCTTGCTTGTGATATTATTTATTCGAAAGAGATGGAATCCGGTGAAATAGACAACTGTTTAGTTCAAGATTTGAGGAAACGGTTGTTAGTTGAACTGGAGAAGTTGATCCCCACGCCGATTGCTATTCCTGAGAAAAGACTGGAACATTTGGTTGAGACAGCTGTTATGGACCAGATTGATTCATGTCTGTATCATAACTCGAGGGATGCAGTATCACTCTACAAGGATCACCATTGCCGTAGAGACCAAATTCCTTCAGAAACAGTCCAGGTTTTGTTTATCTTCCTTAGTAACCCATACATATTTATTTTGATATGGACAAAATTGTCTAAAGTGATGCAGATTCTTGTGATTGTTTAAATTTCTTTACAGTGAATAGATGGTAGTGTTACAATTTGGTGGTAGGACTTTTATCACTGGTTCTAAGAGTTTCTCAATCTCTCGCTATCTTGCAGATTTTGACGGCACACAAAAATGAAGTATGGTTTGTACAATTCTCTAATAGTGGCAAATATCTAGCTACTGCATCAAGCGATTGTACAGCTATAATATGGAAGGTAACCATCTTATACCATTGCATTTACTTATTTTTACGTCTTGTCATTGAGAAATAAACCAGAAGAACTAGCTTCCATGTGTATCTGTGTGTATGACTTCTCGTTTCTTTAGTTTTCTATTATAATTTCGAGATTGTGTCTTTAAGGACTAAAGATTGGGTTATCTATGGTCTTCTTGTTTCAGGTACTGGATGATAACAAACTCGAACCGAAGCACACGCTTGAGAGCCACCAAAATCCAGTTTCTTTTGTCTCGTGGAGTCCCGACGATACTAAACTGCTTACTTGTGGAAACGCTGAGGTTCTAAAGCTATGGGAAGTTGACACAGGTGTGTTGAGACACACATTTGGAAACGAAAATAACGGATTCACAGTCAGCTCTTGCGCATGGTTCCCTGACTCAACTCGACTTGTATGTGGCAGTTCTGATCCAGAAAGAGGGATTGTAATGTGGGATATCGATGGAAACGAGATCAAAGCTTGGAGAGGAACAAGAATTCCCAAAGTAGTGGATTTAGCTGTGACGCCAGATGGAGAGAGTATGATCACTGTGTTTTCAGATAAGGAGATTCGGATTTTGAATTTAGAGACAAAACTCGAACGTGTTATCTCTGAGGAACAGCCGATTACGTCGCTTTCGGTTTCTAGTGATGGTAAGTTCTTTATAGTTAACTTGAGTAGTCAAGAGATACATCTTTGGGATCTTGTTGGAGAATGGAAACAACCGTTGAAGTTTTCTGGTCATAAGCAAAGCAAATATGTGATTCGGTCATGTTTTGGTGGGTTGGATAGTTCTTTCATCGCTAGTGGAAGCGAGGATTCACAAGTAAGCACATTTCTAAGTTTATTGTTGGGTGAAACCGGTTTAGTTTTGGTGACATTGATCTGTTTTGGTTCGTAGGTTTATATATGGAATTTGAAGAATGCGAAGCCGCTTGAAGTGTTATCAGGTCATTCAATGACAGTGAACTGTGTGAGCTGGAATCCGAGAAATCCTCGGATGCTAGCCTCTGCGAGTGATGACCAGACCATACGTATTTGGGGACCGGGCAACCCGAACAAACCGAATAACTGGTTTGATAATCAGAAACCGGAGTAGCTTTAAATCGAAACATTTGTGTATAGTTATATTTTTGTTTCTTTGTTTCCTTAATTCGTTTTTGAAGAACGCTTTCTTGCTTTTGAGTTTTTTTGAGTCTTGGACTTTTTGGTATGTTATGGTTTTGGATAACCGGTTTTGAGATATGAATGTAATTAAACCTGTTAAGGTTTGGCATCAGACAGCGATTTAACGGAAAAAGGGAAACGAGTTGTGTGTGCGCTAATGTTTGCTGTTTACAGCTGAGCACTTGTTTGTTTTATGGGGTCCTCTGTCAGCAAGTGGGTCCCGCACGAACAAAAAACAGAAAATTTAGCTAGAATATGAATTTTGAAATTCTCTTTAAACTTCAGAATGAGCCAGTAATTGTCTAGTTTCAAATTTTTCAGTATTTTTTTTTAAAAAAGAAAACAATACTTGACATAAGTGTGTATGAGAGTTGAGAGAATTTAGAGTTATTGTAAGTGACGCTTTAAAAACTAATGTATGATTTTTTTAACCTGATTAAACGGCCGTCATATTGCCCAATATTCAATCATATTGTTGAGCTTTTTCGTTAGTTTTACTGCTTAACTTATTTTACATTTAATTGCATTGATAATGTGACAATATCAAAAACTCAAAACCAAAACATTAATCACTGGAACTTAGAATATTTCATTACGGTTTATTGTGTTAAGGGATAAAACGTGTTACCACTATCTTTGGGTTTGACGTAAATACTACTTAAGCGTAACCTTCTATTTGAGGTTACATACATTTAAAACTTCGATCTACTCGTTAGCATTGTATTCATCAACGACCACATCTACCAATGAAAAAGAACTAGTGAAGCAATAAGAGACAGCTTCTCAACCAAACTGTCGCTTGGGATAATGTGACATTTTATTAGTTTCTAGGTTGCTCATCTTGAAAAGTTACCTGTGAGAAAACTTCTAGTAGTTTTTTCTAACTTCTTTTATATATTTTTCTTTGGCTTGAAGGAAACTTTTTGCTGAGAAAGTTCTTACAAAGTAATTTGTTTCAATTGGTAATATATTTTCACATTTTATCAAAACTAAAAATTGACATGAAACCAAGCTGGATCAAAACAAAAATTGCATACTAAGCCAAAATCAAACTGACTTATGAATAGTTTTATATGGTTAGTTACGATAATATCCGAAAAACCAAAAACCATAGCAACTCAACTTTAAACTTGATTTTACATCTTATTATATAAAGTTTGATTATGCGATTGTGACACGTGTCGTTCGACTAGATGTCAACCCATGTTTAAAATATCATGCTAGATAAGTATCATGTTAAATGATCCTATTATAAAAATATGTCACACCAATTAATCATACCTAAATCTATTAAAAAGAGGATTATATTATATATTTTCAGAAAGTCTTATTAGGAAAAGGATTATATTATATGAATACTAGTTTTTGAGTTTTAGAATACTTTTTTTACTATATGAATATTGTTCTTCAAAAAAAATAATCAACCTAGATTTATTTAAAAAGCAAAATATATCAAAAGAAAATACAATCGATTTCTAATTCTTAAAGGAAAAAGATTACAATTACTCCATTCTAACTAAACAATTCGAATCTCTCTTAAATTCTATTCAGACAAACTTAAAATTTTAGAAATATGAGAAACTATGTGATGAAAAGCATAGTCCATGTTAGATAAAAAAAAATATATATATATAATATATCGATTTAAAAATAAAATATAATTAAAATGTGGTTATCAAAAGTAAAATTAATTAAAATAGGAATAAAAATGAGTTAATCAAAATAGTGTGCACTTGGACTACTTAATACATCATATGCAACTTCATTATAAACACTAAAAATAGTATCCACATTTTAAAATTCTAGACTCATAAATACATATTTCATTGGAGATAATTTTATATGCTATCGATATCAATTTTATTGTGATAGCTGAAATCTTAATTGAAATCTAAAATTTATAAATGTCGTTTTCACAAGTGGGATAATCTTGTTTGATTGATCTTTTACATGAACAGTTTTTTCACGAATCATAACAATTTGTTACTATCTTTTGCTAAATATTAATTGTACAAGATGTAAGATTTGATAACAATCAAATTTCCAAACTCCAAAAGTCTAAACAATGCAAATGCCATGATAAAAGGTATTCAAAGCAAAATCATCAATGCGCCAGTGAATCACAAAAAAATAATCACAGTTGAGATAATTTTGTTTTCAGTATCTTCTTCGAATTCCTATATAAGATAATTTGATGCGGTCGATAATGCGTAATTTATTAGATCTCATACTTGTTTCAAATTTTGTATTAAAACAATTAGATTAATTTGTAAACTAGTCTAATAGATATAAGATATATCAAAAACCATGTATGGCTTTAAACACCTTAACACTAAACTAAATTATTTGTCCAATTGTAAATCGGTCTAATTTTAACTTTATTGAGATCACCGACCGGAAACTAAATAGCCGTATATACGAGACAAGTTATTCTACGTAACAAAGAAGTTACATCACGAGTCTATTACGATAGTCATGCATTTTAAAACAAATTATTTAATGAGCCAGTGTACTAAATTAAAAGACTACTCTATTTTATGTTATTGTATTTTTTAAGTATTATTTTTATTTTTGAAAAATAACAAAGATGTATTATTTATTTTGTCTCTAAATATACTAAACTCAACCACAATATACTAAACTCAATCACGACTGAACTAACTATTAGAAAATCTACTTATACAACAAAAACTCTACTACGACGAATTATTTTATTAACATCACGTTAGATCTCTATGTTAAGTATGTATCTATTAATCTCAAGACTCAACATCGACAATATTTGAAAATAAAATTTTACGTTTAATATAGGTAGTTAACGACAAATTTTTAGAATTATATTTTAAATAGCAAATAAATCCTTTGAGATTTTAGAATTTAAATAATTATTTTGATATAGTAAAGAGTTCAAACCAAGAAATTCTTATAAATAAATAACTCAAAAGTTAAAAACTCTCAATTTTAAATCAGCATACAGTTGGGGTTAATTTTAAAAACTTAGAAGTCAGGTTTAACAGTATGGGGTTAATATTGTTCCTAAATAACAGTTGGGGTTAATTTAAGAATTGATATAATTGATAGGACTAATATCATCAAGATCCAAAGGTTGTTTTAGATAACGAGGAAAAATTAGTAGCAACTGGGATTACATTACATTACATCAATTAAAAAACAAAACAAACATCTCTCACAGACGGTCCTGAACAAAAGAACTGTTTGTTGTTCCCTTTAGGTTTCGTCGACGCCAAGTCCCGGCCGGTAAAACCAAAAAAACATACCAACCATTATCGTAGGGGACAGAGCGGCCGGAGAAATTTATCGCGGGACGATTAGATCGGAGAGATTTGGTCTTAATTTATCTCATCGAGATCGCGGAATTAGGGTTTATTTACTCCTTGTTGTTTGGCCGGATCTGCGTATTCGACGATTTCGCAGCCGTCGTTATTTTATAAGGTTAATGAATTTTGGTTTTCAAGATGACTCAATCTATCTGCTCGTCGCAAGATCAATCTTCTTCTCCTCGGTCGTTGATCCCGCCACGGAAATCGGTGGCGAATTCCCACCGCCGCAGGTATTGAATTAGTTGCAATTATTGATACTTTTTGTACTTTGTTGCTTCTCAATTATGGAAAAATGGATCAGTCTTGTTTCCTATTTAGTGGATCTCGCGTTAGATTAAGGAAATTAGAAAGCTTAATTTAAGGAGATCACTCAAAATTTTGGGTGCTGATTTCTTAGAAGCACTGATCTTTCTTTTATGCTTTAGTTCTGTTTTCATTTTGTAGTTTTGAATCAAATTTCTTGTAATCTACAGTTATTGTATTAGTTACTGGCAGATTAGTCATGCTTAAGAAGGATAATGGCCTTCGCTGTACCTGGAAAACTTGAGTGATTTTGGTTAGCTTTAGCGATTGAAAAAGCATAATCATATGTTCGAACTGGATCTGGAGTTAGAAACTAGATAACTGATTATATCTGCTGCTGATCTGGTTAGATCCCTCTAAACGTAGATATGGATTTTTGTTTGTTAGGGGGAGAAGTGTCTTTAATATGCTGGTGCAGAGGGAAATGTCACCAAGAGCAAAGTTTGTGCCAAGGAAACGGTGGGGTAAAAGTAGATGGAATACGGATTCCTCATGTGGAACAAGCAGCGAACCTCTGAAAGATGGTGGACAAAGTCTTATTTCTTGGGTAGAGGCAGAGTCATTGCAGCATTTATCTGCAAAATATTCCCCACTCGTCCCTCCTCCAAGGTCAACTATTGCAGCGGCTTTTAGTTCTGATGGTAGAACTCTTGCTTCTACACATGGTGATCATACTGTAAAGATTATTGATTGTGAAACTGGAAACTGCAAAAAAGTTTTGTTCGGCCATCGGAGAACGCCTTGGGTGGTCAGATTCCACCCGCGTCATTCAGAAATAGTTGCTAGTGGAAGCTTAGATCAAGATGTCCGTTTATGGAATACCACGACTTCAGAGTGTATTAGATCTCGTGAATTCTGTAAGTCTATAGGAATCAGAATATCTTCTACCTTTCTCTGCCTATCTATCATCTTACAGGTTTTATTTTCTTTTTATTCCCTTACCAGATCGGCCTATTGCTTCCATTGCTTTTCATGCTGAGGGTGAATTACTTGCTGTTGCTTCTGGTCATAAGGTATTTTCTTTTTGCCTTTTAAGTCTCCCTTGAAATGCTACCAGTTACAGGTGACAGCTACTTTCGGAAAGATCTCAAGAGAGTTTCGTTTGTGATATTTTACAGCTTCACATGTGGCATTACGATAAGAGAGGGGAGGATACAGCACCAATCGTGGTTTTGAAGACGAGACGCTCTCTAAGAGCTGTACACTTTCACCCTCACGGGGCTCCATTTCTCTTGACCGCGGAGGTTAGCTTTAGCTACCTAATAAGGATTCATTTGAATATCATCCTCTGCAATTCTGTCGGCTTACATTTCTATCCTTAAGTGGCAGGTGAACGAAATAGACTCATTAGATTCGTCAATGTCTAGAGCAACCTCGAAGGGTTACTTGAGATATCCACCGCCTGCTATATTTCTCACAAGTAAAGAAAGCAGTCGTACTAGTTTGCCAGCGGAACTACCTCTTGTGCCACTTCCACAAAATTCTACTAGTAATACTGGTCAAAGCAGTACGCAATCACGGTTTCAGAATATGCTAAACTCTGTGGAGAACGAGAACAGACCTCCTAGCAACACATTTTCTTCCCGAGTTGGAAATGGAACTACTTCTGCAGTTGATGCTATGAATGTAGACGAAGCTCAACCTGTTGGAAGAAACGTAAATCCTAGCCAAGTTTCAAATCGGTTAGATATCCCTGAGCTTGCACAGATTCAGCAATTTTTTGGCATTAGGGACAGAGTTTCCTGGGAGTTACCTTTTATACAAGGATGGTTGATGGCTCAAGGTCATGGTGTTGCTAATCCAGTGGTTCCTCCTACTGGAACTAGTGATCATAGCATCCCAACTCCTTCAACTTCTCGTTTGTCCACAGCCAGTCTAGAAGCTGCAGTAGCATTATTAGAAATCCCGAGCTTACAAGGGGTTTCTGGTAGAGGTAGTGGATCTCGGGAACAAACTTCGCAATCCCAATTTGTGGGAGCTGCAGTAGCAGAAGGTGTCTCTTCTCGTAACACTCAACGTGAGGGAAACGATGCTCAACCTGTGGTGAACAGAGTCCAGTCTGAACTTGCTACCTCAATTGCTGCTTCTGCAGCAGCCGCAGCAGCAGCTGCAGAATTGCCTTGTACTGTCAAACTCAGAGTGTGGCGACATGATATCAAAGACCCATATGCGCAACTGAAACCTGATAGATGCCTATTAACAATACCACATGCCGTTCTTTGCAGGTTAAGTTGCTTCTTTTTCTTTCAATTAAGAGAGAAGTTTACATCTTGATCTCATTCTTGTTATGTGTTTTTATCTTTGCAGTGAAATGGGAGCTCATTTTTCGCCATGCGGGAGATATCTAGCAGCATGTGTTGCATGTGTATTTCCTCATGCTGAGATAGATGCTGGACTACAGACACTAGCTCAACAAGATTCAGGGCTTGCAACTTCCCCGACTAGACACCCTGCCACAGCACACCAAGTAATCTACGAACTTCGTGTGTATTCTCTCCAAAAGGAAAGGTAATTCCCACTTACGACATCTCAACTGTGTTTAACTCTACGTTCTTGAAATACACATCCCACAGATAAAAAGAGTTAGTAAAATTAAATGTGTTTTCTATGGATTACAGCTTTGGTTCAGTGCTTGTATCACGAGCAATTAGAGCTGCACATTGCTTGACCTCTATCCAGTTCTCACCCACGTCAGAGCATATACTGCTTGCATATGGTCGACGTCATGGTTCTCTTTTGAAGAGCATCGTTAGTGATGGTGAAGCAACATCACATTTCTTCACAGTGTTAGAGGTAAAAGCTCTTATGCTACATCCTTGTCATTGTTGTGTATAATATTTACTTGGATATATTGTAACAATATATAATATAATTTTGTTTTCGTGTGTATGTGTATTCATTAGATATACAGAGTATCAGATATGGAGCTTGTAAGAGTACTACCAAGTTCAGAGGATGAAGTAAATGTAGCTTGTTTTCATCCTTCTCCTGGAGGAGGTCTTGTTTATGGCACAAAGGTAAATAAAACCAAATCCAAAACGCTGAAATCGCGATTTTGAATATAACTCATACTCATGATTTTGTTTTTAGGAGGGGAAACTAAGGATCTTCCAGTACAATACAGCTGCGACCTCTAATTTCACTGGACCAAACGTTTATCCTGAAGATAACTTAGCCGAGGTAGAATTATATGAATAAAACACTAAGGTTGGATCTTGTTTGATTGAGGCTTAACATATGGTTTGTACAGGTGCAGACATATGCATTAGAGTGTTAAGCAAGAAGAAGCCGAAACAGACCCATTTGGGTTTATATTATGAAAATCTTTTCCACTCTTTTTACATACTCTTCTTTCAGGTAAAAGACCAAACAAAAAAAATGTAAAAAAAGAAATTGGCAATGGCTTTTTTTTTTTGGGTTGTTGACTTGTAGCTTTTTTTTTTGGTTTTTTGTAAGTTTGTAACAAGTTCATTTCCTCTACAGATTAACAAAAGGAGTCTTATTCTTCTTAAGTAATCTTTATGATGGCTGAGAATACGAGTGTTTTCTGAAGCGGTCAAGTCGTTCTACATGTGCAAAATACATGATTCTTTTTTTTAGTTATGTACATGAAATAGGTTTTGGTTCACTCACTTGTACTACAAATTCTTAAAAATTATTTTGATAAAATCAAGTTGAGACATATAAACTGCTTTGAGCCGAACACAAACTTGAATCAAACAAAAGCAATTAATTTTTAGTAAACCGGCTGATCCATTTTTTCAGAAATCAAACCGTTACAAACTGAATGTACCGCAATTGAGTTTAGTATTCCAATCCTAGGTTTATCAATGTAGTTAATTAGACTAATATAGAACGACATCTTCAAATTCAATTATTTATTTGTTAATAATAAGCTGTCATCTTCTGGTTTTCTCTATGGTCTACCGTTTATTTGGAATGTAACAATTTGTTAATTGGACCTAAGCGTATTGATGTGACAAGTCTCGGTCCTACTTGGTGGAATCGGACTTTTCTCACTCGATTATTAACGATCCGACCCGACCCGGTTAAACTACATTGTTGGATATGGACATGTGACGAAATGACACCTAACCAGTAAACCACAGTGCCCTTCCGTTTCTCGCCACTCCTCTATCTCTTTTCTCTATCTTTCTAATTTCTTCCTCCGTCAATGGCGACTCAAGGTCAGGTTATCACATGCAAAGGTAATATTTTATACTCGATCCTCGTACTCACTCTCACTTTATCGTTTTGATTATTTTAATCGCGAAATATATGCGTAATACGATGTTTGAATTGAAGCCCTTATCTGCGATTGTGATTTTCTGATTTGTTTCGTTTTGACGCGGATTCCATAGCTGCGGTGGCTTACGAGCCGAACAAGCCACTGGTTATTGAAGATGTACAGGTGGCTCCGCCTCAGGCCGGTGAGGTTCGGATCAAGATCCTCTACACTGCTCTCTGCCATACCGACGCTTACACTTGGAGCGGCAAGGTTAACACCGACACATCTCTCCATTTTTACTCGTTTAGTGTTTTTTTGGTTCTGATCGGTTGATTTGGGTGGATTTATCCATAATTTCCTGATAATTGTGGATTAGTGAGTCATTTTGATTTGTTGATGCATATGCTGAGGCCAAATGTTTGATTTGTTTCGTCTCGATGCAGGATCCTGAAGGTCTCTTTCCGTGTATTCTCGGTCATGAGGCTGCTGGGTATGTTCTCATTATCATCAAATCCAGTTTCAGGTTTCTTTATTGATTGAGATATCTTCAATACTAAGTTCTTTTGTTTTTCTTTTGGGGTCACAGGGTTGTTGAGAGTGTTGGTGAAGGAGTGACAGAAGTTCAACCTGGAGACCATGTTATCCCTTGTTATCAAGCTGAGTGCCGTGAATGCAAGTTCTGCAAATCGGGAAAGACTAACCTCTGTGGGAAAGTTCGATCTGCTACTGGTGTTGGGGTTATGATGAATGACCGCAAGAGCAGATTCTCGGTTAATGGCAAACCGATCTATCACTTCATGGGTACTTCGACTTTTAGTCAGTACACTGTAGTTCATGATGTTAGTGTCGCTAAAATCGATCCTCAGGCTCCTTTGGATAAAGTTTGCCTTCTTGGATGTGGTGTCCCCACTGGTAAAGAATTAAACTATCTTAAAGTGCAGTATTTGTTACATCTTGCTTCTTGATTTCCTTTTCAAGGATCTTTATTTTAGTCTTTATCACTGTTTAGTAGTTTTCCAAGTTCTTTACCTGATGCTTCACTGTTTAGTAGTTTGCTAAGTTCTTTACGTGATGCTTCAGTTTTGGATATGGCCTACCCATTGTCTTTATTAATGCTAATTCACTGATAAGATTGATCTACTTGGTTTCATCATCATCCTCTTTATTCTTTATCATGGGAACTTACAAATCTTATTACAGCCTCTCTCTTCTTTCTTTTTGAGTTTTTGATGATATTGAACTTTCTGGTCCCTAACGGTAAATCATGTATCTGTGTCCTATTAGGCCTTGGAGCGGTTTGGAATACGGCAAAAGTAGAACCAGGGTCAAATGTTGCCATTTTTGGTCTTGGCACTGTGGGACTTGCTGTAAGATACTAACTCAAAATTTCTAGAGCTTCTGTAAAGAAATAGAATCCTTGTGGTTAAATTGTTTTGAAATTGTCGATGAATAGGTTGCCGAGGGTGCGAAAACAGCTGGTGCTACAAGGATCATTGGCATTGATATCGATAGCAACAAGTATGAAACTGGTAAAATCCTCTACTCTTTTTGTTTTCACTGGCTTGGTTATTGAAAATCTTATGAGTCTACGCTTATTGCTTATACTTGAGTTGGAATTTTCAGCAAAGAAGTTTGGTGTTAATGAATTCGTGAACCCAAAGGAACACAACAAGCCGATTCAGGAAGTGATTGTCGATCTCACTGATGGAGGTGTTGATTACAGCTTTGAGTGTATTGGAAATGTCTCCGTGATGAGAGCTGCATTGGAATGCTGTCACAAGGTATTATTATAAGTCAATACACAAGAACCTGAACAGAAAGTGAACATCATGTTTAAGACACTGAGGATATCTGTTAAACGTTGCAGGGATGGGGAACATCGGTTATTGTCGGTGTTGCGGCATCAGGACAAGAGATATCAACAAGACCGTTCCAACTCGTGACTGGTCGTGTATGGAAAGGAACAGCTTTTGGTGGTTTCAAGAGTCGAACTCAAGTGCCTTGGCTTGTTGAGAAGTATATGAAAAAGGTTAGAGAAACAAAAACTTAGAAACTCTTGAAGCCAAAGATTCTTCTTTGTTGTTATGTTCTCTATTCAAACACTTGTGATTGTTGTTGTTGCAGGAGATAAAAGTGGATGAATACATAACGCACAATTTGAAGTTGGGAGAGATCAATGAAGCTTTTGAGCTGTTGCATGGAGGTAATTGTCTTCGTTGTGTCCTCAGTACCAGCGACTGAAGGATGAGACTTCTCTGTGTGACTTTTGTCTTTTATTTATCAGCAATGAACTTGCATCTTATGTGTGTGAACTTGGATCTTATGTGTCTGTGACTGTCTTATGCTTCAATAAAATTGATCAAGCACGTTTATGAAGATTAATATTTCAAACTTTTTTTAGATATCATTATTATTAGATGAGAATTTATTCAATGAGAAGTTTTTGGAATAAAACTCTCTCATTGAAAATTGTTGTGGCTAAATAATGTTACCTTGAATAAAACTAGAAGAATACCTCCGTATATTTGTGGACTTACACTTTACGCCATAAATAAAATTCTGAAAATATTTTTGTTCATTTAACTAAAGTGAAAATGTATGTTTTGGAAATTCTTATCATATCCAAAAGTAATTTCTACAAAAAAAATACAATAGAAATTCTATAATTAATATTTGATAAATTAATAAATACGATAAATTAATAAATTTTTTGGGTCCTGAGTTGGGGTAATATAAAATTTTACAAAATTCAGTAAGATAATAAAATAATAATTCTATTGAAAACCTCATGTAAATATATAGTTTCAATAATATCATAAATTAATAATTAAAGTTTTAGTAAACTATAACTTTAGTTGTTTTGTTGTCTTGAAATTAAAATATTGTTAGAGTTCATCTGGTTTTTCTTATTGCATCAAGAATTTTGATGTTATGTCGTCTTTTTGAATCACATAAAAAAATTGTGAAGATTTCTAGACACGATAATTGTTTTCTTATGTGTGTAACTATTTCTAAATGTATTGTAATATCATCTTCAATCTCATCATTAATATTAACAATTGTAAGCACAATTTCTTCTCATAATTCGAAATATTGATTTATTCCTTTAAATTAATAAATTATTAATAAATTTATAAATTAATAACTCTATAAATTAATAAAATATCACGATCCCGAAATTATTAATTTATAGAATTTATACTGTAAATGAATATTTTAACCTAATTGTCTCATAATACATCTTTCAATGATATTTGTTTGTACATATCATAAGTAAAATTATTCTTTTTCAGTTCCGATCGTCTAATTTTAATTTCTAGCAAGTAATAAAATATCATAGTTATATATATTGATGTCTAACCGTATTTATTGATTGAGATTCAGCTGACCGTATCCACTGATTGAGATTGATAAGTTTCAATGGAAATCAAAAATTTAATTTAGTTAATGAAAACAAAACTCTAAACGGAATAGAAATTATATATCTCTTTATCTACCAAAATCATTTCTCGTGCATACATTCTATTTTACGTTTTCGGCTTCACTCCACTTGTGCGACATTTTATCTCTTATTTTTTTAATAGTTTTACTCAATGCGGAAACAACATCCAAAAAGTAAGAAGGATTACTTTGAGAAAAAAAAACTTTTTCTGCCTTTGAACTGTTTATTATTGCTTTGATGTGATAAATGATTTAAACTCCAAAGTACATTTTATATAGTCAAGTTCTGATTCAAAATTGTGGTTGAATATTGACAAACCGATCCATGCTATTTTGTTTCATGTGCATGTATAGTTAAAAATTATGAATTGTCAACTTGTTGGCCACTTATGCTTGCACAATATTTAAACTATGAAGAAAATATATAACAATATCCCACATCGCAAACTAAAAAGGAATTAAATTAATATATAAGAGACATAGGTCAATCTACTTATGGTCAATTGATTTTGAGACGTATAACAAAAAATGAACATAATAGCGGCGGCGTCCTGCACACAGTTCAGAGAAATAATAACCTAACGCTCAACATCAATGAACCTCAACATCTATCGATAAAGCTTACGAGGACGGGAATACTAGACCTGGAACTTTCGATAGCCGAAGAACACGATGTCGATCATGATGACGATGACGAGGTCGAAATCGAAGAAGCTTTTCGTAATGATCTGAATCAAAATCTACGGCGAGTCACTCGTCGCCAAAATCATTGTAACGATGATGAAGATCCAGAAGTTATTTTCGACCAGGGCCGCTCTCGTGCCCAGGGAGTTGAACGCCGTAACGATGATGAAGATTCGGAAGTTCGACCAGGGAGCTGAGCGCCGTAACGATAATGAAGATCTGAAAGATATTCTCACACGCCCCCTCGAGATAATGACCCGTCTAGTCATTAATCTCGACAATATCCAATTATAGAATTAATTTCGAGTTAGATCGGCCGGATTAATTCGAGCATGATTGATTTCGGTTCGGATTGGAAAACGTATGTGTTAGGACTCTGATACCATAATTTTTAACAGAATAAGTCATGCTTTTTATGTAATTTAAATGAAAATGTCTAGAAATAATGTTTTTATTTGAATTGAAATAAATTCAATTGTTAATGATTAGTATATCAAATCGAACTGGTTAATTAATATTTTTTTGACATGAGTTTAATGGGGCTGGTTTGCACCACTTACCCGAATTGACGAAACTGATTTCTAAAATTACATGAGATAAAATTGTTTTTGTTTTAATTGTCCATCCGATTCTTAGTTTTTTTTTTCTCAAAAAATAGCAAAACTCTTTCTATTCGTCTCGAAATGATCAAAAGCACTTCTTTGTCAAACCATTTTCTTATAGTAATTGCCTTTGTTGTGTACACCACTGATGGATGACTTCTATGTTGTGACTTAGATCTTTTATGTTTATCATCTGTAATGACATTTTTCTGAGCAACGGATTTGTGTGTGACTCTTGTCTTATTCTTTCAATAAAATCTAAGCAAGGTACAAAAGCATCATTGAGCAATGAGCAATTCGTGTTTATGAAGATTAAAGGTCGAATTTGACATAATATTTCGATTTTTTTTACTCTATATATCAAGAAGTAATTTTTCCAGTCTTTTGAAAGTAAAAATGATGGATTGATTAAAGTGAAAAATGGAGTGAAAAAGATATATATATATATATATATATATGGAGAATATGAAATTAAAGTCATAATTCTTCATCACATGATTCCAAAGAAAATACCTGCGAAGAGGATTGGGTCACAAAACTCATAATGAATGTCCATTTCAAGTCTCAATATGTCTATTAAAATATTTGGTTTTTTACTCTTTTTTTAAAATAATAATTCAAAAACTGGTTTTTAAAAACTCATAATGAATGTCAATTTATGATTGTTTTTATGACATTTTAACCTTTTTTTTTGCTATTGATTTCTGATTTCTCAAAGTCAATTTTGTTGGTTTGTGTCTGTAAATTATCAGGCAATTGGGAGGAATTATTTATTTCGGATGTTTTCTAAATCACTAAACCGCCTTTGAATCTCATATTTTAAAATACTCTTTCGGGTATGACTTCAATTTTGTTTTTAATCATTCTCAATTTTGAGTCATAAAATTTGATGTTGTTTGCAAGCCATCGTTTTAGATGGCGACACATTGATTCAATTTATGATTGAGTGATTTGATATGTGTCAAGATTATATTAATTACAAAATTAGAGACTTGATTAGAGATTATATCATTTCATGACACCATACTTTAGTAACAAGAGGTCATTCAAAATTGCAGGCTATTTGTGACTATCATAGCGGATGGAGCGACATAACTGGCTGAGAGACGAGCTGTGTAGTCAAACGAGTTGTCTATCACAATAAAGTTTCAGAAACAACTCAAAAATATTCATTGATTATAACTTATAAGCAACATCGTCCCAGGGTTTTGCTGCGTAGTTAAAGTCTCTCGAACACTTGGCCATCTTCTTGAATGCATTCAACATTTTTACAACTTCATTCACTTATAAGTTAGATCCTTTAGCTATCTCCTTCAACCGATCCACGGTCATTTTCTCAAATCAAAAAAGAATTTTCATCTTTTTCAATAACTTACTACCTTCAATCTGTCTCGGAGTCAATTATTGACATGTAGCGCCTTATTACAAGTGCTTTTGACCTGATCCAACCTTAACCATAGCCGAAGGAGTGAGCCGCTACACAGAATTTGGAAGAACAGTGATCACAAGAATAAAACTTACGCGGCAAGAGCACCACCACCGGCCTTTGAGTTGCTGTTGATATTAGTAACAATGACAACTCCATCAGCGAAACTTTTCTTGAAGGCTTGAGCTTGATCAAACGTAGTTTGACCGATACTACTATCCATGACGAATATAACAAGATCCGTTATCGTCTCATTAGAAAAGTTATTACAAAAATGTTTTTTGCTTTGTTTGGATTTTGTAAAGGATGACAAAACATTAGTCATGTAAGACTGTTGTAAGTTAGCTACGACAAAAAAAAAATCCTAAGAAATGGAAAACACACAATTGCTTGGACTAATTTGCTCATCTCATCAAACAAAGCAGAAAACTGTTCATGGCCACCATTGGTGTCTACAATTATAGGATCACGCTTATCTTTCTTGAAATTTTCAATTCCTTGGGCAGCAAGTTCTGGCGTGAGCTGAGAAGAAACAAAAAATTAGGGTTTCTACGATCAAGAGGATAATCTGGTAGATTCGTCTGCGCTTGTCGGAGTTATCAGGGAGATCCATAAGTTCTTGAATTTTCCTCTTCGTCTCATTCACAAGCGATGAAGGAAAATTGGCGTCGAGCAGAGCGGATGTGACCTCGTACGTCCATGCAATTTGTCAGAGTCATCTCCTTGACGTTTTCTTCTTCGAGCATCTTTTGTACGGATTGGGTCAGGCGACCACTGAGTTCCGGCAAAATCATTGTAGATAATTAAATTTTGGGTCGAGAGAGAATAATTTGATAATCATGATGGAAAAGTAATTTAATTTGGCTTTGCTCCAATCGAACCCTAAACTTGTCCTATAACATTTTAAGAGTTTTCCACCATAATTAGCTATAGCTATATTTCAATCATATCACGTCCACGCATGATTTCTATTCAACGTAGATAAACCTCTGACCACTCTCCATTCTTTATGTTTTTTAACAATAATAATGTATTAGCAAAAGGAATCAAAGACGATGACAAAAGCAGAACTTGATGAGCAAGGAGTGGATGTGGACATGAATCAAGCACAAGACCCGATGATAAGCTGGACCAAGAGCCATAGAGCCGTTCTGCAGGCTTGATAAAGCAAAAACACTTTTGTCTTTATCATAGGAGTGCTAGTTATGTGGTTGTTCTAGAGAGAATCCAGAAGAAGACAACTTTGAGAGCATTTTCGAGAAAGCTTAGGTCGGCTGTTGATTAAGTATATAAAGACACATTCACTAAAGGGAGGAGGCGAACCAATAAAGAGAGATAAGAACATTCATACTTGTGTGAGCTTTATAGTTTGTTCTTGGGGAAAACAGAGAACTAGTGAGAGAACTTGTAATGGTTTAGGGGTTTCTTGATTCTATGTAACATTTTCTATCACCTAGTGGATTCGAGAAAAGATTCCCCGGCGAGACATAGCATTCAATGGCTTGAACTCGTAAAATGTGTTTGTGTGCTCTGTTTCGTTTTTGTAATCGTCTTTCTAAGGATTGCACGTCATCATTTTCAACAAAATCACTTGTCAAATAAATATAATGGGGATGTTTTTTTTTTCACTTTAAACTTCTGTAAAGATATTGAAATGCATGAAAAGAGATAATGTTATTGTTGAAATGAAAATCATAACTTTTTATTATTCTTAAAAATTATTCTACACATTTAGAGTTTAGACATTCGACAACAACATCTCTCCATACCATCACAGTAGCCATCCAACTTCCTATTTTTTCTACAAAACTCAACGCAGAATACATCCCCTCCTTCTCGACACGGAATATCCGTGGGGCAAGAATACCAAAACTTCATTGCTCCAAAACCTGTTTAAGAATACTGATTAAATCAATATAAGTATGTCCATTCAAAACATAAAAAGTATAACGAGAGAGTATCTACTGGTTTCCTCCAAAAATGCCAACGTAAGTTTAACTTCTATCGTCTTATTTCATCGTAAGTTCTCATTTGAGAATCTCTTCTCTTTCTCTTCCACATTTTGTATTTCTTTTATTATTTAATTGCTTATGTACCACCCACATACCTCGATGAAAGTGTTCTAAGAATACATAATAATAAAACTAGAAAAAGAGAAATATGTTATTCTACTGAGAAATATGTTTCTCTAAAGTCAAAAACCATTAATTTCCTTTGAGCTATGACTTTTAAAAAACTGTTTACAGCATGATTGCCTTGATACAAAGCGTTAAAAAAAAAACTAAAACGTTAAGCAATCCCATATGATTTAGATGTTTGTACCTGAAGGGCTTTCAGATATTGTAGAACAATCGACCAAAGATATAACGAGGATGGTAAAAACAAATGTAACTACAGTTATTTTAGAGACAGCCATTTCTTTATTTTAGTGTATGATTTTTTTAACTTAGGGGGATAACATTTATATACATATAACAAAAGTACATAAAAGATAATTTTAATTAATGCTCAAAGCTTAAGTTAGACATTATCTTTTAATTTATTTCTGTAGATTTATAGTCAAACAAAAAAAAAAAACAATTAATTTCCCACATAACAATGACTAAAATTAGTTATTTATCTTATTATCATTTTGCACTTTGTTAGGAGAGAATCTTATACATATAAATAACATAACATACTAGAAACTTATGTCATCTAAGTATAAACATAGTAAAACATACTCATTTCGAATAGATACACTTGTTACATTCATTTATGCTAAAACCATTTGACATCATTTCGTTGTCAAAATCCAATAAGCGTAAACACATACAATTGCTTCGGCTAATGAACGCATTTCATTCAAACAAAGAAAAATACTGTTCATGGCGGTCACTAGTGTCTACAACTATAAGATCACGCTTCTCTTGTTTGAATTTTTCAATTCCTTCCGCAGCAAGTTCTGGCATGGAGTTGGAAAAAAAAAAACCAAAATTAGGGTTTCTACGATCATAGATAAGAAACTATGAAAGATCTAGTTATTGCAATCTTCCGTCTTGGACTGGGAACTTATTTTTAGCAAACTTCTTTAGCCGGTCAAAAGCATCAATATCAGTGGTATCGACACAGACCAAAGCTTGCTTGAATCCTTTCTTCTGATGGTAACGAGACTATTCGGCACACGTCTCGGTCTTTTCTACACCTTGTAATCCGATGAACATAACAATACTGGTGTGTTCAGGATTTACCTGAATCGATGCAGATTTTCCCGGATCTAGCATGCTACAAAGGTCACCGAAGATAATCTGAAGTGGTTTATATATCCAAAATTATAACTCCAGAAACCACATACATAGATTACGATTACAATCTAATAGCACGCATCACCTGATAGATTCGTCTGTGCTTGTCGGACTTATCAGGGAGATTGATAATTTCTTGAATTTTCTTCTTCATCTCATTCACGAACGACGAAGAAAAATTGTCGAAAAAAGCAGATTTGACCTCGTTCATGCAATTTCTCAGAGTTATCTCGACGGTGACTTTTTCCATCATCTGCATCTTTTCTACGGATCAGGTCAGGCGACCACAGAGTTCCAGCAAAATCATTGTCATTGCCGGTAATTGGAGAGCAAAATCATTAAAAGATTGTTTTTATTTATTTATTTTATTGTCCGTTTAAATTTTTAGATTTTTGATTTGCTTAAAAATTAGAAAAGTTCTTTCTGTTCTGTTGAAAATGATCAAACTCACCTTCACAAACCAATTTCCGACGGAGATATAGCCATAAAAAAAAGTATGTATCATGGAATCACTCTTAAAACGTTTTGGTTTACACTAATCAATTTTGTTGTTATTATTCGAAGTGCATACACATTTAGAGTTTAGAAATTTGACAACAACATCTCCCGTGACTATCACAGTAGCCACCCAACTTCCTAGATTCTGCACAAAACGCACGGCAGAATACTCCCCTTCCTTCTCGACACGGAATTCCCGTGTGGCAAGAATACCTTGCTGATCCTACACCTGTTGAAAATTATTTAAATGACTATATTATACTAAATTGAAAAGATTTTTTGCTGTTGGTATTGTATATTACTATATTATACATATATTCTTTATATCGATCATATATGCGTCCATTTACATAACATTGTAATAATAAAAATTATAATGAAGTAAAGAAATGATAAAAGTGGTAATATATAGCATCTCCATGGGTGGAGTCTCTCCTCTCTGAAGCACTTTGAGTTATGACTTTAAGAAAATTGTTTACAGAATTGCCTTGATACAAAGCGTTAAAAAGACTAAAACGTTAATCAATCCGATTTAGATGTTGTACCTGATGAAGGGGCTTCAGATGTAGTAGAACAATCGACAAAAGATATAACGAGGATGGTAAAAACAAACGTAACTAAAGTTTTCTTAGAGACAGCCATTTCAAAAGTTTATGATTTTCTTTTAACTTAGGGTGATGACAATTATACACATATAACAAAAGTACATTAAAGATACTTTTAATGGTCAAAGCTTAAGTTAGACATAATCTTCTAATTTATTTATTTAGATTTATAGTCAACAAAAACAATTAATTTTTAATTTTCTATATAAGAATGACTAAATAGTTAAAAAAATGTATTGAAGTTGATATTTAAAATGATTTGAGTTTTAGTAAGATTTTAAATAATTTTAATGGTTTGGGTAATTTTAAAAGAGTTGTTATAACTTTGTATTAAAATATTCTCCAATCACACCTAAAATTTCTAATTCCACATAAAACTATGAGATTTGGATCTTTGTATTTTTAACTAAGAAAGTCTCATAAAATCCCCTAAAATCATTTGTAGTTATTAAAATCTCAATACTTAAAACATTTTCAATAATAGTGAGTTTGATATGATTTTAATAATGCTGAGACTATATTATTTTTTATAATATTTTATTAATTTACAGAATTATTAATTTTTCGATATATTAACTAACAAAAAACTAATTTAGAACCTAAAAAATATATTAGTTTATCGAGATATTAATCTATCAAATATTAATTTATAGAGGTTATATTGTATATGTCGCGATTATATTAATTATAAAGTTAGAGACATACACCTTTAAATAATAAAAAAATATGTTTTATTAGAAATTATATCACATTCATTTATGCTACAACTACCAGACATCCTTACGTTATCAAATTTTTCATGTCATTATTATGGAGGTTTTCTAAGTACATACTATAACTTCACAAGTCTACATACTTCATGCTCTTGTCTAGTGATAACAAACTCTTCATAGGTCTTACTCGATCATTTCGGAATTCTTTTTAAAAGTTAGTTATTTTGGGGTTATGTGCAAGACGCTAAATGCTTTTGTGTGCCAAGAACTATGTTTGTATATGTAATACCTCAAATCAATATTAATACAAAACTATATGTGAATGAAGAATTTACAGTACAAATAGAAACGAGTAAGCTTAGCGATTACAAAAAAATGAAAGATCGATCGAAAATTTTCACCATCTCTCATCACCAAACCAATTATTCTTCTCTTTCGGTCCCGTTGGTCCTTCCTCACCGGATAATTCAACCGGAAGCTTCCTCAACACAGCATTAATCAAACACCTCAACTTCCATGGCAATCGATCATTCAATCTCTCAATCTCTGTTCTCGATCCATACACAATCTTCGGTCCCCATTCTCTCATATAACCCAGCCACGGCGGCTCCTCCACCACCGCTTCTCCTAGATACTCCGCCGCCATAACCTCATACTTCAAACTCGAATCCACAAACAAATCGCTTCGTGCTGTATCGTTTCTTATCCCAATCCCTAACAAATCCGATCCTTGTAAATACATCCCAGATCTACCAAAGCTCGCGTGACCATGCTTCGACGAGTAAACCACAGCTCTGTTACTTCCTTCGACGAATTCCAGATCTTGAGCTTCGATCCATTCTCCGCCGCTATGTTGAGAGAAGTAAACCGAGTGAAGCTCGCCGGAGAAATTGCTGATCCGGAGAGTGAAATGTTC
Organism: Euclidium syriacum; assembly: GCA_900116095.1. Taxonomy (NCBI): domain Eukaryota; kingdom Viridiplantae; phylum Streptophyta; class Magnoliopsida; order Brassicales; family Brassicaceae; genus Euclidium; species Euclidium syriacum. Next base: position 121,416 of record FPAK01000008.1, read on the forward strand.
CCAGTCACAAACGTGTTGACCGGTTCTAGCTAACGGAAGATTCACAAGCCCTAGCTTCAGAGTCGCTGGTCCATTAAAAGGACAAAAGATCCAGAAAACTAAATCCGTGAAAGTTCCTCCAAAACCTGGCTTCACATGAACATAAAGCTTCGCAGTTTCCACATCTCCTTTCTTCAGGAATCTGCTTCTCTCTTCATCATTCGAAGGCAAATCAATCCAAAAGTGTTTATCATTGGTTCCTCCATGAGGCAAATTCGATCCGTTTTCATCAATAAATTCATTGATATCAGAATCTGAACTACACAAAACGGCACCGTTTTTGAAGAACCATGACACAGAAGATGGTAAATAAACTTCTTCAGGATGGAAGTAAACTCTTGGACCATAATGTTGAATCAAAGCATGAATCTGATTCAGATTCGGCATTGCATGTAAACTCGAATCAAGGTTTTTCAAACACGCGATATCATCATCTTCATCTTCATGAGTTCTGCAGAAGAATGTACCAACAGAGACTCCTTTCCCCCATAAACCACGATCTTCAGGTCTTGTTTTCCATATAAACAAAGGAACGTTTAAAGATTCCGATACACCGGTGATTACAACTTTGTGTAATTCACATTGAGCTGTTAAATCTTCTCGAACACATCTAACGTCATCCAATTCAGGTCTCAATGGACTCGTTGTAACCAGAAAACCAATCGGTTTATACCCTTGAGGAGACTGCGGTAACCAGAAGTAACCGGATGATCCGGTTTTACATTCTTCTGATGATGATAACTCATTTGAGCTCCAAACCAATGTATAATCAAGCGGTTTCACAAGCGCAGGGTCTTTCGAAGACGAAGAGATTACTACTTCTCTTGCTGCAAGAACAAAACCTCTCAAGAGGTTAGAATCAGATTGACAGTAATGACCTAAACAATGGAATCCTTCTGGTAAATTTTCCGGTTTGTAGAACGAAACACTCTTTTTACGGTCTCGAGGAGAACGGCATCGCCATATGAATTCGAAAGTTGTGATCTCGGTGACTTCTAATTCACCGAGATTGATTCTTCTTGAAGCAAAACCTTGACCTAATCAAAATTCAAAAGCATATGAATAATCTGAAGAAAAGTGTATTGAACAAAAATCGAAGATTCCAAATCACCATTGTCGGTGCTCGTGGATTATAGATCGGATCAAGTACGAAAAAAAGCATCGGAGCTATAATAACTAATTTATAAAACCTAATTCGATTCCTGGATTTTGGGAGACATTATAGATCCCTGTTCCTTTCACGAAGGAGAAAATCGATAATGGAAATTTACCTGAAGGCCAGTGGGGAATGGAAGCAGGGAGGGAGAAGGTTTGAGGTTCCTTCAATGGCGGTAATTCTGTGAGATTGTTCCAGTTTAAGCATCTGCATCCTAACATTCCTCTTTCTCTGAGATCATCCGGTGATGCTTCGCGAAACCATAGTTAATAAAAGCGATAATCATCAAAAAACTTGTAGGGTCCCCAATTCTTAAATCGCCGAGAATTTTCGATTTTGTGAAAAATAAATTATTCCCCTACACACACAAAAAAAAGACGAGAGAATGTTTTTTAAGCAATTATTTTTCCTTTCTTTTTTGTGAAAAAATTGAGAGGAAAAAAATAAACGCATCCTCTATATTCATCCACACAAAACATGTTTGTACATGTGACAGTTTCAAATATGTAACGATCGCAACACGAGTTACCTTGGCATGTAAGAAAATTGCCTTTGTTTTTAAGATATGTTACCGAATGGAAAAAAGGTCAAAATCTCCGGTAAACTAAATTCGAACCAATGACATGGTGGTTATTCTTACTAAAAAAGGCATTTTAAAGTTAAAGCTGATGCCTCTCTCCAGAGTATAAAGCAGCTCACATAAATAAGAGTCTCAATTCAAGAATCAATGTTCTAAAAGGCGTTGGATGTTTCTTAAGCGATAGACAAACATCTAGCATCTTAATGGTACAGTAGAGTAGAGGATATATATTTGGGTAGTTTTCTAAAATAGCATACGTTTAAATTTTTGTTCTATTTTATCATAACTATTTTTTATAAATAATAACACATGGTAACTATCTGTGTTTTTGTTCTATTTTATCATAACTATTTTTTTTTAATAATAACACATGGTAACTATCTGTGTTTTTACTTTAGAGAATACATGGTTTTTTACTCTTAAGTCTAAACCAAGACCATTTAGAAACGCACGAGTGATCTTTTGAAGAACCAGGTATTCTCTAAACAAAACTCTCTCAAGAAAATGATAAATTTTTTGAAGATAGCACATCACCATATTGGTTTTCCAAATTAAAATCAGTGAAAAAACCAACCCACAGATGTAAATTGTAATCAAGATAAAAGGAAAAGTAGATTGTAATATCATTGGATGAGGAACACATCAACTCACAAAACTGTGAAAATTTCACACATGCCGATAAAATCCCATTTACCAGATGCTTCAATACTGCTTTATGTTTCTATGCTTCATGTTTATTTATGTGAGAAGAATAAATAAACTCAAACGCCGATATAATACACCATCTCAAAAACAAATTTTTCAAATCGATCTCATTTTCTAGTTTTTTTCTAGTTACTGAAACATCAGCTTGAAAATTTTGTAAAACAACAAAATAAAAACAATGGAGTTAAAAAGCAGAGAAAGTACAATTTTCCTTTCTAGAAAAAGAAAAAGCAATATTCACTGATGAAAAGATCTCTAAAAGGCAATTTAAAGTTAAAAGCTGATAAAAGACGTCAACTAAAAGTTACAAAGGACCAACACATTGAAATTCAGAATTCAAGCCAATGAAAAAAGGAAACACAAAAAATTGAAATGTTACATAACTAAAAGCCATTTCCAAAGGGACTCAAAGCCCTAAACCTAAAACCAAATTAAAGAAAAACATTATATAAACCAAAATCTTTGTTTCCGTGAGCCGAACCGAGCCAAAGCAAACCAAACCATAAGCCCTCCCCAACAAAAAATTACAGAACTACTTTCTTCTTCCGTGGATAAAGCAAAGGAAACTATAAGAAGAAGAAACCTTTCTCTGAATCATTCCTTCTCTGGTTTACTCTAAAACTTAAGAAGAGATTCAGCTGCTTTCTCTTAGCGACCACCACGGAAGTAACCGTTACCTCTTGGTCTGTAGTCACTTCCGTCCTGGTTTCCTCTACCGGACCCACGGCCACCAAATCTCCCTCCTCTCGGTGCTTCTGTTGGGTACCCACCTCTCCCACGTCCTCCTCCTCCTCTTCCTGTTCATTACAATTCACAGTCCAAATGAGTTCCAAGCTCACAACATTTACAAGACGCTCAATAAAGTTAGATAAGAAGTAGAAATTGTTTGAGCACAAGAAAACTTACTTGCTCCACGAACACCAGCAGGGTTCGGTCTTCGTTCCTCGATGTATACTTGTCTTCCACCCAAGTATATAGGAGAAGCCTATTTTATAACACATAGGAAAAACCGATAAGAACAAACCAAAACTGAAACAGAGGAAGACAAATTAGTCTAGTGGCGATAAGAATACAGACCTTGATAGCATTTTCGACGGAAGTCATGTCCTCAAACTCGACAAAAGCATAGCAAACGCCGATGACATCCTGCAATATTCGGTTGCTTAGTCTTGTTAGCTTTGGTTCTTTAACACAAAGGAGAAAGAAGAAGAAAATTGAAGATTACTATTACCTTGCGAGTTCTGAGGAAAACACCATCAGGCTTGATTGTACCAAAGTTCTTAAACTCTTCCTCGATTTCAGAAGCTGATATGTTGGAAGGCAAATTCCTAACGTACACTGACTTGAACTCAACTGTAACAAGGCAAACAAAGAAAGAAAGAAACAAACAAAATGAATATACAACTCCAAACTGACAACCAAAATCAAATTGCAGTGCATCCTAATCCTAATATATGAGAAAGTTCAAACTTTTACTGATCCAAAATATTAAACAACTTACAGTCTTCGAATCCAGAACCATCTTCTCCCTCTGCCCCAAAGTCGGTAACATACGGAGAAGAAGTGTTTGATTGCTGAGCAGGGGCAAGAGGCGGAGCCACTTGAGGGGAAGGAATCCGCTGTGGTTGATCCCACTCATTAACCTCTTGGGAGCTCTTGTTGTATGATGGCTGTGCAGCAGCTACAGGCACAGCAGCTGCTTCCTTTGCCACCCGTAACTGAGAAAAAAAAAAGAGAAATTAGCACATAAGTTAATTTTCTATAACTTTGCACAACTGAAAAAACCAAAATAATCACTAACTGAATTTTCACCATATGTTTTAAAAGAGAGTCTATAGTCTACTCTGAGTGACTCGCTTGACTAGATATGAATGAATACAGTAAGATAAGTGTGTCCAGGTCAATTTTTCTTTTTCAATAGATATGATTTTTAGTTACTAATGCTGAAAAAAGACATATGAGAATAGGTTAGTGTGTGTACTTACAATGGAAGCATAACTCATCTTCGATTTTTCACCAACCGGTTCCTCTGCTGGTACAGAGCGAGGTTCATGATGTACTACATCAACCGGAATTTCATCTCTATGTGTTTCCTCAACCACAACTTCATCCTCATATTCTTCTTGCTCAGGCTGATGATGCTCCTCTTGCAGACTGTACTTATCAACAAGATCATCTTTGATTTGGACTGAACTCACGTAATCTCTTGCCTCTTGCTCCAAAACATAGTCAGGAACTGAAATCCAAACCAACGAAGTCAATTTAAAATCCAAGTCTAACACAAACTAACTAAAATTTTCTTTTGACGATTTAGCACACAAACCTTGGGGTTCAGGATGAGGGATTGGAGAATTTAGCTGAGCCTCGTGCTTGGTTTCGGATAAATAAGAAGGTTGTTGATGATGATAGACGACAGTTCCCTCCTCAACGAAGTGAAAGTAATCAGTTTTAACAAAATAACCTTTTTCCTGAGGAGCAAGGAAAAACGTCTGAACGAAATTCCTTCTGTTGTTGAATTCTTTGGTTTTCACAGAGCCTGAAACCGCCACCATTACACCACCTTCCCAGGATTCAATTGAATTGATTGTTTTCACTTCAATCGCCGTGAAATTCAACGACATAACCATGTTGTGAATATGCTGCAACAAGTCACAGAACAAAAAGAAAAATTCTCAATCCCACAAGCATACTTTGTATCCACAGATCATCAACGGGAAGAAATCATTGGATCCGGTGAAAATATATTGACTGAAAAAAAAGAATTGGATTCATGGAGATAGAAGGAAAGATAATTTTACCAGTAAGCTATTAGAGATCTCAGACGAATCTCCATCAACACGGATCGCTGTACTTGACTCAGAGTAAAACTGATGGATAAGATCTGGTTGTTGCTGCAACACTTGATAGTACTGTCCCACAAAGTACGAACCCACCTGCAAACACAGAGAGATTCACGACTAGTCAGCTATAAGACTAATAATAGCGATACATCGAATAAATCAATTTAAAGAGAAAAAAAACTCGCCTGCATCGCTCCAGGGTAAGGAGTCGCCATTATTAAACACTACTAAAGCTCGAGCGCGTAAACAAAAACCAAGATCTGGATTCGAAAACAAAACAGATCCGAAACGAATAATCCCGAGGATAAAACTGGTTTGGGAGGAAGCGAAGAGAAGACGAGAAAGAGCTCTATCACTGTAATTCGAGTGGAACAGATCTGAGAAAGAGAAATCGAAAGGTCGAGGAAGAAATGAGATTTATATAGGGTTTACAGAGTGTTTAGATCTACGAGGAATGGGAAAGAGACGATTAAAAGGGTTTTGTGTCTAGATAGGGTAAGGGACTTAAGAGGGAGGCGCTGTTATTATTCCTTTTGTTTCTAGATATGGGTCTTATATTTCTTTACTCTCGTTAATTTACCACCATAAGTTTTGAAATTGTACTAAATTAACCCTAGACTTTTATGGTTAGTAATTAAACTACATTATGACTCTTGGTTTCCAATTGTAAACAAGCTAAAGTTTACACACATCAATAAAATTAATTAGCGATAGGAATATATTAACGGCTGTGGAAGAATCTTTGATTAATAACATTTTAGGTCTTGTCCATTTCGGGATGGGAATACCATCTCATCCCGTATCCGTTATGAATTTCTTATTTCAATTTCGTTTAAGTAATTTTATCTTATTCTCTTATGAAGGAAATTCTCGAATTATCTGTTTATTATTTAAATTTTTTTTTAAATAGTAAAAATTATTTAAATTTTTGTCAAAATATTCCAAACAAAATTTTCCTTTCTCGTTCCCACTCAGTTCCCGTTATTTCTCGTCTCATATCTTATCAGGAATGCTTTGAGATCTTTTCTAATACATATTTCTGTCATTCTCCATCTTGTTTCAATGAACATTTATGGAGTTAATGTTGGTTTTATAAAGAAGACCAAAAAATAAGGAAAGTAAGCATTAATTTGAACAAGTTAAGATTCCGTACTTTGAGTGAATGGTGCAAAATTAAATGTTAAAACCATTTTATTTAAAGCCCTTACATTCCTTTATCTCATGAATTAACCAAATAAGTTTTGACGCCGTATTAAAACAACCCCCAAACTCAGGACAGTTCAAGGATTTCCCCCGTCTCTGTATTTTGCTTAGATCCCTTTCCCTAACTCATATCCAATTCGTATATACGAACATAACCCACATGAAGAAACTCATAACTAATAATATCCCTCAGAGAATTTCTTCAAATTTAACTGCAAATTTGACTTTATATCTTTAATTGTATTAATGTGATCAACGAACCAAACTTTTCTGGTTATTTATATATGTGTGATTTTGCAACATAACCGGTTAGCTCAACACACCCAAAAGGCCCAAACCTGGTGTAATTCCTTCTTTATAAGACGAATGAAATAGAGTTTGACCAATGACCACTAAGATTTCGAAAGAGAAACGTTTTTTAAAGTTTTAACTAAACTAATGTCTCACTAATACAGAACACAGGTCATGGTGAAGTTTAGCCGTAGTAAGAACCGTAGTATGCTTGAGGAGCCGGTGCCACCGAAGCTGTAGCTGGGTATGTCTGAAAAGTTTACAAAGAGCACAAATTTAATAAAACACAAAATCCTTTACTTCATCAAGACCAATAAAATAACTAACCAAAACAAAATCAGTCTGATCAAAAGATAATGTACCTGAGCAGGGTATGTGCCATAAGCAGCGGCTTGTGGTGCGGTATAGCCAGCAGGATAACCACCATATGCACCATAAGCTCCCTACAAATATATATATAAGAATGTGTTCATGTTTTTATTCAGCCAATGTTATAATATAAGAATGAATTGACTTTGAGTAGACTTAGGTTATTACCTGTTGACCATAATCGGGATTCCATTGTTGAGGCTGTGAAGGAGGAGCGGTTTGCGATGGTGGCCAAGACTGTGCGGCGTAGTTATTAGCAGGCTGAACAGGTGGAGTGGTGGTTTCACCATACATTTTTGAAATCTTTGTCTTGTCTGAAGATAGAAAATCTTCTGCGCTACGTTTTCTCAGCTCTGGTGTGCTTCGATGAGGTAAAAAGAACTCAACGTGTTGATCTTCTGCTTTCTTTATAGACTTAACATCTCCAAATAAGCTGAGTAACTGTAAAAAGCATATAAACCGAAAAAAATTAAAACCAAATCACGCAATGGTTTAGAAATTGTGTGTTTGCTTTTTAGTTACCTCTATAGATTGATGATAGCTCTTCTCTTTCAGCGGCGCTTGCGATACTATGTGTGTCTGAGTTTGGTCTTATTACTTTCTCGACAAGTGGCTCTAGGTAATCAATCTGCCTTGGTGGCGACTGGACCGTCTCGAGATGAATCAGAGCCTGCATATAGCATCCATGACAAGATGTTATTGCTCATCACACATACACACAAACAAAAATCAACCGTGAAAGAATTTAATCAACAAACCTCAAGGAGAGGTTTTGATGGTTGAACGTTGTCAAATGCTTCAACTAAAATCTTCCTAGCTTTCTCAGCATCCCTAGAAACCTGAAAAGACAAATGGAAGAAAGAAAATTAGAAGCCAAAACTACCAATACAAAACAACCAAAGCTCACAGTTTAAAGTTTCAGTGAATCAAACGACTTACCAAGTATGAAAACCTTGAATACTGAGCATACATCATTGGTAGTACTAGGGATTGTTTTTTCCCCTTTTCAATAGCAATCGTTTGCTCATACAATGAGAAAGCATCATCCAGATTTCCCTACAGATTATATGAGAATACAAGTTAAGAGAAGTATAGAGTGACGATAGTATTAAGAGTAGTTTGAAATCCTCTTTGCTTATAGAAAGAAATTTACTAGGCGATGTTCCATGTTTGCATGTTTTATTATCGCTTCAAGAAGGCCAGTAGAAATTTCAAAGTGCACGAGTTGATATGCAGCTCTAGCACCAGTTATGTCACCATTCTGTTCTTTTAATCGAGCAGCGAAGAGGTGAATCTCTGGTTGTCTCTGCCAACAGAAAAAGTTCTTTCACAACACAAAACTAAGAAATTAGATTGGGAGGTAAATCACAAAACATTCTGTACCTTGACAAACACTTGTGTTGCTCGAGCAAGGGCATTTTCTGCAAGATCCACACTTCCACTTGCTTCCATGCTCAAGACATACCGAATCCAACATTCAGGATAGTTTGCACATGCGATCAAACATCTTTCATACAGCTTCACCACCTATTGAAAAAGTGTAAAACATATATATAATGATAACTAGAGAAAGGAGCAAAAAAGAAATATGTAAACAATAAAAACTAATAAAAGAAATACTCAAAAAGGCCCTAAACTACGAAAGAACACTCCTTCTCTGATAGACAGATTTGTTAGGAAGACATACCTGCATTAATAACATTGGAACTTTAACAACAATGATAACTCATGAAACCTAAAATGTCCATTGACGAATAAGAGTTCAAAGTACTTAGCCTCAAATTTACCAAAAGGAAGGCCCATCTTTGGTCTCAGTTAATTTCCCATATGATGCACCCGATATTACTCAACTGTCAACCAATAATATTGCAAAGGTACAAAAACTCAATCTATTGAACCACTAGTATATCCACGTATAGAGAGTCAACCACCCGAATACCTTATTGAAGTCTCCATCACTTTCTAAGAAATCCAGATACTTGTGCCAATTCTCCAGCTCTGCAACACTAAGAGGCCGCACATGGAAATAAGGCCGTCTTATAGCCATCTCAAAGCCAAGGACTTTAGATTCAAACTCTTTAGCTTTCCTATACATGTCTTCCCTGATGCCGATGTATTTCTTTAGTTCCTCCGGGTCAGTTCCACTAGCATTTTATGACTTAAGAGATTGTTCATTGGATACATCAGCTTGAGACTGTTCTTCCTCTGACTTTCCTCCAGACGGTGCACTTTCAGGAACTGCAGTGGCTGCAGCTTCCTCAGCAATCCTTAGCTCCGACAGTGGCCGTGTTTCAGCTAGTTCCTTAAAACTATAATAAAAACGCATAAGCACTTATCGATACTGGGAAAAAAATGCCAGAGAGAATGTGGTAATAAACTCAGAAGAACAATGCTAGTACTAAATCATGTAAAACCACAGCAAACACTAACGCAAAGTATAGGTTTAGCTTCGGCTACAAACATTTTCACAAATTCATAATGCTCTCTCTCCTAAAAAAGAAAAATATACACGAATTGAGTTTATTCAATTTAGCACTGAAGAATATAATATGTTAAAGTACTTGAAACTACCTACTGAAATATCTATCGATATTTTGAATTGGATTCTCCAATATTCGGGTGTATATCATGGCAAGTCGGCACCAGTCTTGCTGCGTGTACTCGTACTCAATGTATTTGTCCCACAATGGGGAGGACAGAAAATCAGTTCCAACATAAGCCAATCCTCGTTCAAAAAGTCTGCAGTACAACAATAAAGTAAGATGCATTTCATAAGATATATGACCAGTTCCAAGTGCGCAGATAGTCAAATCAATTAAAAGAGACACCAACCCTATGGAGAAAGATTATTCGTTCTTTGAAAGTATGGCCAAAATAGCTATCTAAGCCCAAATGTTATCTTTCAACAGCATTTTGCATAAGGATGCACTTAGGGGGTGAAAACTAAAACAGGCATGGTTCATAGATATTATAAAAAAAAGATATGAAGGTGGCCCATAAGTCTAGAGTATGGCACTCCAGAAAAAAATATTCTCAAGTTCATTCCACAAGATCTAACCGCCACAACTTAGAGGATTTGATGTTTGCAATCTAAGAAAATAGCTAGATAATAACCAAATCATTTTTATCTACGGAATTAAAAAGACTCAAGTAGGCTTTCAATACACAGATAGATAAATAACAATTCATTACCCTCTAATTGTCTCTGGATCTCCATATGTATTGATGGCAAAAATGCAATAATGCAACCACATGTCTACTGAATATGTCACTCCTTGCACTGCTCTTTTATAAACTTCCACGACTTTGTCCATTGCCCCTACCCGAGCCTCGTGATCCGCATACTTTTTCCAATATCCATAGCACAGTGGGAATTCAGCTAGGAAAGCATCATAGACCTTTCAGATTTTCACTATGTTGTCCTGTACATAGAGCAGTGAGATACACATAAAGACTTATTAGAACACACAAAGCAAGGCATCGGTTGTATCCATAATACTATCTCATCTCTTGTAAAATTGAAACAACAAATAAGCTACAAAACTCCAATGTCAAACATTCCAATTGCTGCTCACGAGATTTAGAGTGCAAAGCTCTATACACAACCAGACACTAATTTTATCATGAATAAACCGCACATACCAGGGATATTTTCTCAGTTTCGTCGATCAAGGCAGTCCAAGCATTCAATTTTAAGGTGTTAGCCCTAACAATATTCCATAAGCGCTCCTCTTCTGGTGAAAGAGTAGCCACTGCAATAACAGAGACAGGAAGTTATACTCTCAGAGTTAACATCAAGTTTTTAGCGACTCTAGGCACTTAAATGGTAATTTTACTACCGATCCTCCCAACAAAAACTTTCTAAGCCCATTCAAGCTACTAAGAAAACACAACATATTTTACCAGAAGAGTATCCAAGCTCAAATGCTGTACCTGTTAGAGCCGTGTCATCTGTGGAATTTTCCTTCGTACCTTCAGTGTTAGTCCCATTGACCAAAGATTCATAATTGGCCGCTTGGGAAGTATCAAAATTTGATGCATTACTGTGGTTTATAGGATCAACGTTTTCTTGCCCTACTGATTCCACAAAAGCATTATAATCTCCATTTTGAGCAGAGGTATAGCCAGCAGAAGTATAACCCACAACACCTGATGTCTCTGCAACCATGGTTTCACTGCCCACTATAACTTTGAAAGCAAACTCTGCGGGCAACAAATCATTGGAAACACACAAAGATAAGAAAAAAATTTAAGATGACTATAAAAGACAAACCACAAATCACGCAGATCAAACTAACTTTAATGAAAAGATTCAGAGGTCCAGAGACGAAATTCTGAACAAAGTAAAGATGTTAAGCGAGAAACAGACGGAATCACGGTTTTATACAAAGTAAAAACAACTACATTCTTCGTACACAACAAGCAAAACCTAATTAATAGAATGGCGAAAACAAAAAGCTTAAAAATACACAAATTAACCTCAAAAAATTCAGAAATTCACCGAAACAAAGCTAGGGTACTTGAATTAAACCACAAAGAAAGCAGAAATCTGTTCACGCAAAGCTAGGAAAAAGAAACCTAATTCAAATTCCGCCAAAGATGAGTATAAAACAAAAACCCTAAAGACACTACCGAATCAATATAGAAGCGGTAAGAGAAGAGATGAACACCTAGGAAACACTATATAAGATATTCGCTTCAGGAAGAACTTCGAATCAGCAAATCTTCTCGTCTCGTACCCTTCGCCCTTCGGGTTGTGTTGCTAACTAAAAGAGCGCGTAAGGTCAGGGAGACTAAGGCATATGGGATTGATTCTGACCCGAAAGAAAAAACACTATGGGGCTGATAACATTTACCACTGTTATTATCAATTAAGTAAAGCGGTAATTAGTTTGACGAACAAAGAACGAAATTCTATAAAACCATTACTATTTTTTTTACAACCAAACACTAATCAAAATAGTAATTCATCATAGGTGGTCCGAAGAAAATCGTTTACAAAAGACCAATAAAAAAATAAGGTTATAGAAACTCGGATCAAACAGTCGGTTTTTGACATGAAATTTAAGAAATAGTAAAGGAAAGAAAATAAACGCGGAGCATACCAAACTCATCTAATAAATTGGAGAAAACATTTTAATCCTCATGAGATTGTAACATAGAAACTAGATCTACACATTTGTTTCAACTACTTGTAAATATATCCTCCTTAATAGGATATTATTCATAGCACATATTAAAACTTTCATATCCTTGTATAGGAGTGAGGGATGTCGGATGACACTTAGCTCATGGCAACACAATTTGAAATTTACCCCCACAACAACCAACTTAAGTCTGAAATTGAGTATGAACATTTTCATAATCCATCAATCCTACACTTTATCAGATGTGAAGAAGCGTTTGATTGATCTTTGTTATCAATTTACTCACATTAATTCATCTTAGCCTCCTCTCAATATATTTTCTCTCTTAAAGAAAGATTTATGATGTCTAAAGTCTCATATTCAAATCCTTCAAAAAACCTTATTATTCCTAACAATTCATATGAACCACATAAATTAATGGACCATTTCCCCATTTATATGAGATAGTAACCTCATTAATGTGATGTATACAGTAATCTCAAAGATTATAGCTAACCGATTAAACATCTACGTATTAAATTCATTTCCATGAATCAATTGGCTTTTGTGAAAGGTTATTGATGGAAAATATTCTACTAACATCTGAACTGTGAAAGATTATCACAAAGATAATGTCTCTCCTCTTGTTGCGGGTAAAAATTGATGACTCGAAAGCATTTGATTTAGTCAATGGAATTTTTTGTTGTTGCCTTGAAGATTTGAGATAGGTTTATTTGTTGGATTGAACTAGGTGTTACCATTCCCTCCTTCTCATTGCAAGTAAATATAGAATGAGCATGTTACTTTAATAGTGCGACTGTGAGAGGACTTCGTTAAGGGCGTACTCTCAATCGCTCTTTTTGTTTCTCACTTGTATGCATTTTATGTCAAATATGTTAGATGAGGCGGCTTCATAATAAAAAATGGGTTTTCACCCATGGTGCAAGAATATGCATTTAACGCATCTTTATTTCACATTTGATTTGTTGGTTTTTATTGATACGAAGAAGAGATCCATTGAGAAATTTTGAAGGTTTTAAGCTTAACTTAGAGATATCAACTATTTTCATGGCAGGTGTTGCAGATAATGAAAAAGAGATACATAGTTTCCCTTTTGACTATGGTTCCTTTCCGGTCATATAGTTGGGTCTCCTTCTTTGAGAAAAAAAAGATGAATGTTCATGACTACAATCCGTTTCTCGAAAGTATCCAGACTTGCATATGTAGTTGAACGGAGAGATATCTCTCTTTCACAAGTATGCTGCAACTAATTCGATTTCAAAGCCTTACTAATTTTTGGATGTCGGCTTTCTTATCACCGAGTGAATGTGCTAAAGAAATTGATAAGATATTATATGCATTCCTTTGGTATAGACCTTAATGAAATTCTAAAAAGGCTAAATTATGTTGGATAGATGTTTGTACGCTGAAAGAAGAGGGAGGATTGGATTTGAAATCGATAAAATTAGTTGTTTAAAGTTGATTTGGAGGATTTTGTCAGCTAATTCCTGGCGGGTTGACTGAATTCACGAGTATTTAATTTGTAAAGGATCTTTCTGGTCAGTGAAAGAAATAACGACTTTTGGTTTGTTGATGTGGAAGAAGCCCTTAAAATACATTGGCATAGTCGTATATAAAGATAGTTGTCATATAATTTTGGTTTAGATTGTTTCTCCATGTCAACTCCTTTTCTCTTTTTCTATTTTTCATAATAATTTTTCTACATGTTCTATAGCAGTGAAGATATAACTTGCTGTATTATTGCAACATTATGGACTTTTACAAATTTAAAGGAGCTCCATCTTGATGAAAAATATCTTTGGTATGACAAACATAAGATATGTTCTAAACTCTAGGTGGGGTTATTGGAACAAGGATTTGAAATTATTTTAAATTGCAGAGATTTTAAGGGATTTTGTCAAATACCATCAAATTAGGTGGTATTTGAAATCTCTTATTTTTAACTATCAATTCTCTTTCAAATAATCTCAAATCATTTTTGATATAATTAATTAATGAAATCTCAGTTCTCCAATAACCTAGGATTTGAAGGGATTTGTATAAATCTCATTACAATAACCTAGAATTTGAAAGAGGTTTTATAAATGTCAAGTCCAATAACCAGAGATTTGGAAAAAACTTGAAATCCTCTCAAATGCCAGATCCAATATCACCCCCTAAATTATTTATATGAAATTTTTAGAATAAAAAACCCACGGGCGGGTGTTCAACAAATATACCAGGCAAAACCTTAAATTACACCTAAAACTAGCTATTGGTTTCACATATATAAAAATGTAATAGCAACAATATATGGGGTTATTCAATTTTGAAGCTAACATAAAATATGACATAGCTGATAGCTAGCTGTGATGATGTTAATAAGAGTACCTTCAATGAAGGTTTTTTAACAGAAATCCTTAAGAAAAAAATAATAAAATATTGTGGGTTCTACGTGAACAGTTAAGAAACAAATTCCTAAAATCCTTTAATAAGAACCGATTCTTACACTGTTCACGCGACGTAGCGTGCCACGATTGGTCCGTTTATTTATTTTTTTCAATTAAAAAGTATTTAAAGTTTTTTTAAGAATCCCAAGAGAGAATTTCTCCAATGGAAATGCTCTAAGAACCATGCGATTTGACAAAAGAAAGATTTAGAATTAATTTTTATTCTTTTTTTGTCAACTATGAATTATATAGAAGGTTTAATTTCGGATCTATAGGAACGACATTTAGAAAAGTTATTAGACTATAAGTCCTGATCTAGGTCTAGACGACGTCACACTTTGAATCTGATATAGCAAGAATAGTTCCAAAATTAAGATGATATAAATTGGAATCGAATGATTTTTTGGCAAAGATCACATGAAACCACACAAATAAGAAGCATAAAACTAATTTAGTTATTGTTTTAAGGATATATAAAGTCTAAAAGCAACAAAATATAATCTAAAACCTTGTGACTGCACAGGTCAACAAAGTAGATTGTCGAGGGACTTTAAGCACAATATCAGTCCATTCAATTTGACCCCAAACCTCACCTTTTTTACTTCTGTTAAGCCTAACCATTGCGCACCAAATTTTCTTCTTTAGATCAAATTGTCTAAACTTGTCTACGAAGAAAACTACGAGTTTTCCACCGTGATGAGTCATTTCAACAACATTGCACTCCCGCAGTAGATCCAAACCCTTGACCCTTTTCCAACTTTCATCAATCTCGAAGTCGTACCGGTAAAAAGAAATGCCATTATGACCGTACATCACATTCTCTATCCAACATGAAACATAACTGACAAAGCGTGTATACGCAATTTTTTCCCGTTTGTTTTGTTCCAGATCGTAAACACAATGCTTGTGGCCGCTCATTATAACGCGAAGTTTTCCTTTGCAAGCCTGGACTTTTTTAATCAAAGAGAAGCGTACCTTCTCACCAGGATCCGGTAAAGATTCCCAAGTTTGAGTCTTTGTGTCGGAAACCTCTGCCCAATTCGTGGATTCCTTTTTATTGCTCCCTCCCATTACGTATATTTTCTCATTCAGGACCAATGCATGGGGATTCATGGCACTAGCACAAGGTACACTCATGCTAGGGGCATTACGAAAGGTTCTGCCTTTATGTATGATCCGCATGCGCGAGGAGAGAGTATACCTTCGACCTAATGCATAGGTTTCTGAACCAACTTCTAAACCAAAAAGCGGTATGGGAGGAGTATAGGAAGAGTTTCGTTTCATAAGTAGTAAATAGTTTCCGGTAGAGTTTTGTTTGTTCATGGTTCAGGTTTGCTGACTTTTTTTAATCCATAGACTGTACCATGTCGGCCGAGGATGATTGGGCAATTGTAAACACACACAAACACACTCTTCTGTGGTTCCTAGGTCACGTCGAATACGGTTGAGTAGTCGGGATGATACGAGAGATCTGAATCTCTTGGAGACGAGCGATAGAGAAGGATAGTAAGTCCTTGAGATTCGAGCTACACAACTCAATATCAAATCATCTGGAAGCGACATACACTACAAGAAAAGGGGCTGTTAACGACACCAGTTAACGACACTGAAAATACGTCGTTAAATAAGAACACGGTTAAGACATATTAACGACAAAAAATACAATTCGTCGTTCATGTGTCTTAAGTTAACGACGTACGACTATGTCAAGTATTAACGACACAATAACAACGAATTAGGGACATATGAAAAATGAATGTGGGTAATACGTTGTTAATTTTAACGACATGCGTATTTAGAAACATCTTTACACCACCAGTTCGTTATTTCTATACGCGCAAAAAACACGTTTCACCTAATTTTCTACCGAACCAAAACACGTTTACACCTACTTTCCTACTGGTCTATGAACGACATGCTCATGTGTCGTTAACTCGTCTTTAAAAACTATTAACGACACCATTTTATGTCGTTACTTTTTGAGAATTTTTTCTATAAATACCAACCAGTCCCGGCAATGGATGTACTCGCCAATCAATTCGGAAACGGGAGGCTTGACGGGGGAATTCCTTTCTGGAGTGAAGAATTTCATGGATTTTGCGAAAATCGAACCAAAATACATTGAAATTGGTATGTTACGATGTCCTTGTCTTGTATGCAATAATGGAACATCGTTGAAAGCCAAAATTGTCTCGAAACATTTATTTCATAGAGGTTTTGCTCCTAATTACTATGTTTGGTTTGAACATGGGGAAGATTTTATTGATCCATCAATGACCAATAGTAGTAGTCAGCATATTCTAGGAGGTTATTAGAATGAATCTAGTTATTGTATTGGTGGTTACAATCCGGGAATTACGGATGAAAGCAATAGATATGTAGAAATGGTGACAGATGCATATCGCGAGTCGGTTGGTGTTGGAAATCTTGCATAAGCACCAAACTTAGAAACAAGGCAGTTTTATGAGATGCTAGACGCTGTCAATCATCCAATATATGATGGGTGTAGAGTTGGACACTCTCCCCTCTCATTGTCTGCTAGAATGATGAGTATTAAAACGGATTATAATATAGCAGAGGGTAATGTTGATGCATGCATGCAACTACTAAAAGAGTATTTGCCGGAGGATAACCTAGCACCAGAAACATATTATGAAGTGAAGAAGATGGTACAAGGGCTTGGTCTACCTTTCGAGATAATCGATGTATGCATTGATAATTGCATGATCTTTTGGAGGGGTGATGACGTAGAACGAAAGGAGTGTCAGTTTTGTCACAAGCCTAGATTTAAGCCCACGAGAGGTCGAACTAAAGTTTCATACAAGCGAATGTGGTACATGCCGATAACCGACCGGTTGAAAAGATTATATCAATCAGAACATACAGCAGCACCAATGAGATGGCATGCAGAGCACTTTTTTGATGGAGAAATATCGCACCCATCTGATGCTAAAGCTTGGAAATACTTCCAATCAACATATAAAGATTTTGCTTTTGAGCCACGAAATGTCTACCTCGGCTTATGCACTGACGGTTTTAAACCTTCTGGGAAATCGGGTCGAAGCTACTCTCTATGGCCAGTCATATTGACGCCGTACAACCTCCCGCCTAATTTGTGCATGAAACGAGAGTTCTTATTCTTGTCCATATTAGTCCCTGGTCCAGAGCAACCAACTAAATCTCTAGGCATTTTTCTCCAGCTGCTGATACAAGAGTTGAAGGAGTTGTGGTACAATGGGGCATGTACCTTTGATCTATCACAGCAAAATAATTTTGTTATGCGGGCAGTACTTATGTGGATCATAAGTGACTTCCCTGCGTATGCAATGTTATCAGGATGGTCAACGAAAGGGAAGTTAGCTTGCCCATACTGTCATAAAAGTACTGATGCATTCCAGTTGAAATACGGACAGAAGCCGTGCTGGTTTGATTGTCATCGTCGATTTTTACCAAAAAATCATCCGTACCGTAAGAGCAAGACTTTATTTAGGAGAGGAAATGTGGTCAAATCTGGTCCCCCTCCGGAGTTGGATGGTGAGTATATACTCGAGGAAATAGAAAATTTTGGTGCATCAGAGACCGTTATTTCTGGGGGTAACGGAGATACTTCTAGGGTTTCGTATGGATCCTTGCATCATTGGCAGAAGAAGAGTATCTTTTGGTCTTTGTCTTATTGGAAGCATCACCTTCTAAGGCATAACCTTGACGTAATGCACATCAAGAAATTTTTTTTTTACAACCTTATAAATACGATATTCAATGTAAAAGGCAAAACAAAAGATAATCTTAAATCAAGATTAGATCTCCCCCGACATTGTTCTCGGCCACAACTCCATATTACAGAAGGAGGAAAGGCTCCAGACCCCAGCTACAGGCTATCAACTAAAGCGAGGAAGAAAGTATTTGAGTGGATACGCAATGATGTGAAATTCCCAGACGGATATGCATCCAATCTTTCTAGTTGTGTGGATTCAACAAGTCGGAAATTAATTGGGATGAAAAGTCATGATTGTCACATCTTTATGGAGCGACTACTCCCATTCGCATTTACTAAAGTACTGTGCATGTATCGATCGCAGGTAACTTACATATTTTATTTATATTTTATAAAACTTTATAAACTAATGAAATTTATTTTATAACTTATGTCAGGTATTGCAGTATTTTTCAGAGATCTTTGCACTCGAACGCTTCGAGAAGAGGTAATACAACAAATGCAAGATAACATCCTTGTGCTAATGTGTGAGTTGGAGAAAATATTTCCACCTTCATTTTTTGATGTTATGGAGCATCTTCCCATTCATCTTCCTCGGGAGGCAGAGTTAGGAGGCCCTGTACAATATCGTTGGATGTATCCCTTTGAACGCTTTATGTTCCAGCTAAAGAGGAAGGCCAAAAATCCAAGTAGAGTTGAAGGATCTATCGTCGCTCAAACTATAAATGAAGAAACATCTCATTTCTCGTCCTACTACTTTCCACCTCAAGTACAAACAAAAGCTAGAAAGCCAAAACGGTACGACGATGGAGGTGTTAAACCAACTTACCTTGTAAGCGGTGTTCCAGATGTTTTTACACAGATAGGACGGTTAAGCGGTGATAAAGATAACAAATGGTTTACGGAGCAAGATTTACACCATGCACACACATATATCTTGAAGAATTGCGATGCTGTTATGCCATACGAGAGGTTAAATTTAATTAAATATATAAATATATCAAAATCAATATAAATTGATCAATACTAATTTTTATATTATTGGTTAATTTCAGTTATTTTGCCGACCATCTTAGAGAGGGATACCCGCATTTATCGGATACTGAAGTGAGCAAACTAAAAGATACTCATTTAGCCGGCTAGCTGAAAGAACATGTAAGTTTGATAAGGGTATACAATCTTAACTATGAAATATATTCATATATATACTTTACGCAGGTTCAACGTGGATTTGGTGGAACATTGCCAACATGGTTTGAAGAGTTGGTAGATGGACCGCAAAGGAAAACTGCAACTTTTCCAATGTATAATACGCGTGGGTATTCTTTTCAAAAAACATATCATGAGGAAGAAGAAAAATTTACTGTCAACTACGGAGTTAGCGTTAGATTAGGCTCAACATACTTCTATGGCATTCTAAGAGAAATCATTGAAGTGACATACCCGGGCTCGTTAATTTGAAGTGCGTGTTATTTAGATGCGAGTGGTTTGATCCTACTATTGGACGCGGAACACGGAAGAATCGTCTTGGAGTTATCGACGTTAATTCAACCCGCAGATATACCGAGTATGATCCATTTATTCTAGCGTCTCAAGCTGATCAAGTGTGCTACATTCCTTACCCGACTTTGTTTTTTCGCAACCTTTTGTGCTCGTTAACTTGTTCGCATTTAGTTGTCCTTATCTTGTATACAAAGTAAAATAATTGTAATATACAAATATCACCGTTTTTTTAAAGAAATGAGTTCGATATAGTATAGTTTTCTGCTTTCACATCTCCTCTGGTGCATTCACAAACCCACTGCTTACATATAATCATTCAAATTTTGAATACGTCTTCTAATTTGGTTTTTCTTTCCCTGCTTTGATGTTTCATTATCAGACAAATGGGTCCTCCCAAAAACTCTGTTTTGGATTATGTGGCTCGGCAGAATAATGTTCGTACACCATCTGCTACAACGTTTAGAACATGGAAACGTTTGTCATCTCAGACAATGGATAGGGAACGGGCACCAATGTCACAATCTCATGGTGCTGCTTCTGCCTCTGAGACACAACCACCATCCTCTCTAGAGAATCATTCAGACTCTACACAGCAATCAGATGATGGAGTTCATGAGATGGTATCACCGCCACAAAATATTTTATCTCGAATGACTCTTTTGGACTTATTGAACAGTCCTGCACGGAAAAACTTGATGAAGTTGGTTCCTCCTATTGATATTGATGAGGATCCTAAAGGTGCATGGTAATTAATCTAACTTCTAATGCAAATACATTCTATCTCACTTGTTTTATCCATTTCAAAATGTTACTAGTACTTTAACTATTAAAATTGTAGGTTCCACTTAAATCATACAGTTGCGGGACAGATAAGAGAGATCATGGAAGGCAATTTCAGCGGTTTATATTACAACTGGACCAACACTCCGGAATATGATCAGAACCGTTGGTTCAAATCTTTCGCCGTAAGTCTTTAGTTAAAATTTTCTGATATAGTTCTTATCTATTTTAAAGAAAGTTTCTGAGATTGGTGTATTTCGTTTAATTATGTTTATATTGTTCATTTTTCGCTTAGTTATTTATTTTGAGATTAATTTATTTCCTTTCTTACTTTTTCTCAACACTAACCTTTTGTTTTATTGTAGCAACGCTTCAATTGGGATATTGAGTACACTGAAATAATTCGTAAGGAGTTCAATAAACAGGCGGCTAAGTAGCTCCAAGAATTAGTCTCAAATTGGAAGAGAAGGATGAAGAAACCTAAATGGATGGGTATAACACTGTGGAGACACTTTCGTACGCATTGGAAGAGTGATCAACACCTACGTATTAGTAGGAGGAATTCAAAGGCGAGGAGAACAAAAAAGAAGAATGTAGGACCACCTCGACACTGCACTGGTCAGAAATCGTTTATTCGACGCCGATTTGAGATGGTAAAGTATTCTACAAGTTTGGTTAATTTATATTTGTCCAAATCATTTTTTCCAGTTACAACTTTATTGTTTCAGAGAGCTGAGCTGGGCAGATTTCCTACGTATTTGGAACTCCTAGTGGACACACACGAGAAAATCCGATGGCGTTATCATTGACCCAATGACTGTTCGAATTGTTAACAAGGTAACCGAAAATATCAGTGACCGTGTATCTCAAATAACAAGTCAGGAAGGATCTCAAAGAGAGTTGACAACAGAAGAGATGAATGATGTGTTTAGAAAGGTATGTTTCTTTCTTTCTTAGTTTTTCACGTTAGTATATATTATCATGAGAAAATTTTTTCTCATACTCAGTGGTTTTGCAGACTGTTCCTTCTAAAAGAGGACATTCATATGGTATGGGTTCAGTTTCAGAGTGTCGAGCTATCTCAAAATCAGTTACTCTGAACCCCATGATAACGAATTTTGAAACTCAACTCCAATCGACTCAAGAAGAGCTCCGTACAACACAAGAGATGATGACAAGCAAAAATTGGATTTTGAGCACAAGATGGCCGCAATCACATAATGAGGCGATGTTGGAAGCACGGTTGAAAGAGTTTGCAGAACGCTATCTACCACCACGAAACTAGTGGTACAAATGTTTCTTTTTGTGCAAGTAAAATGATCTCACTAGTGTAAGTGATCTTTTGTGCATACCAGTGACTTATCTAAGTGATCTTTTGGTTTAGTGACTTGTCTAACTGATCTTTTGGTTTTTGGTTTCTAAAATGCATAATTTTTTGTAATTTATTCTCTGCTATTTCAAAAACTATTAATGATTGGTATATTTATATCATCTATTTATATCATCTCTTTATCTTTTACGTAAGTTGTATAACATTTTTCAAATTATTAGTTTTGGATTTATTAAATAAATTTAATTAATTCATTAAAAAACAATATAAAACTAGTGTCGTTGAAAAGTCAGTATAATGATATAAATTTATCCTTAAACTGAACCAACAATATGCCACGTTGTTAATGTTTAATGATAAGAAAAAACGTCGCTAAATTTTAATGACAAATCTGTGTAGTTAATTCGTTTATGTAGTGACAACTAAACGACGCCACACTAGTCTATAATTAGCAACACATATACATGTCACAAATTAAAGACAAGGCAGTTAAAAAGCATCAAGCAGATATGTTGGTAACTCGTCGTTACTTAGCGAAGACACCAGCAGATATGTTGGTAACTCGTCGTTACTTAGTGAAGACACCAACGTCGTTAAATAAGCACATTATTCCGACACCCTCCTTTATGTCGTTAATTAGCGACGTCTTAACGACAAAAAAATTAATATCATCCGTTTAACGACATTTTTTAATGATGTCGTAAATGTGTCATTAACAGCGTTTAACTGACATCATAAAGACATATGCTGATGTTGTTAATGGCATGTTTTCTTGTAGTGATAAACGACAACGGTGGAGATGTTGATGATGATTCCATATCCTTGTTCGTTGCTTCTTTTTATTTTTGGGAGATGATTATACTCAGACCTAAGTTTGGGTCAAAGAGACGATTAGGTCTTTAAAACTCTAAAGAGGTAGCATGTAATACCTTTTAGGATCAAACGACTGCGTTTAGTAATGGGATTACTAAAACTTTCTTTTGTATAGTCAATATATGTTAAACCGGATAAATATAAATAAATAAATAAATATATATATATATATATATTTATCAATAATTAATTCAAAATAATATCGCTTGTGATGCTGTTTAGTTGATGTAACACACTGTTTGTTTGTATTGAGTTTGTGTTGGCTTAATAAGAACAGTCTCGGAGTTGTTCCGATATGATGCGAGTGTTCATTTTTGAAGGAAAAGGCGAATTTAAACAGAATGGAATCGGTGGCTAGAAGCTTCGATCAACAGGAACGAAAAACAAAAAAAAAAAGGATTGGAGCTGGGATATACCAAAAAGCGAATTAATCTTTCTCTGTATATATTCGACAAGAGATTACAACCTTCTTATACAGAGAAGAGAGACAAGAGAATTAAATGTAGATTATCAATTGAATTACACGAGAGAATCAAGGAAATTGAGAGATTTAAGAGATTCACATCATGTTGTAATAGGAATGTGAATCTCTTTGACATGATATTATTTAAATCAAATTTTCTGAGTAAATTTCTTTGTTATATTATTAAGAAAGTCATTATTTTCACGTTTCTTTATTATTGCTATTTAAGTATATTTCCGTATTAATTGTAATTAAATTCGTATATATGATAATTATCCTTTTCAGTAACTGATAGAACATGGAGTTTTCTTCTTATAATTTAGTGTACATATATATGTATAAAATACAGTAACAGTTTTGTGCTGCCAAGTTTGGATGACAAATTCTAATGGTAAGAAGCCGGAGACGGCCGTCTCAAAATGGGCAAGAGGAGGTACGAATACTGCAAAGGTATTTTCAATTCCAAAACAGTTTTTCAGAAATAGTTTGTAGTACTTACTTAATTTATTTTATATATATATATATATATATATATATATATAAAAGTATGATATTTCATACGTTCAATATGTCCATTTAATATGTATTTAGAATAGAACATGGTCATGAAACTTACTGAACTAACAAATTTTTTGGACATATAATCATAGTGAACGTAACTCTATCAAATTTTATTTATATATGTCTTTTCTAAGACATCAGATAAAATTGGAACAAAATAGAAAATATTAATATGGTTCCTGCGCATAGTCCAAGTTTTTCTTTATAAAAAATTGACAATATGTTAACTTTTGTATATCGTTATTTTTGAAAACTAATAGTAATTCATGCTAAACAGGTGGGAAAGGGATTGTTGAAAAACAATAAAGCACAACACCTAGCATTACGACACTGGTTAGAAGCAGTAAGTCCAATTTTATTCGCCATTTTGAAATTTTTATGTATTTTGTGTGCATGGCTTTTTTGTAACATCAAACAAAGATGCTTCGTTTTTTTTGCTTATGTAGACTGATCCAAGTCATAGGTACGGACACAACTTATACTTGTACTATGATGTTTGGTCAGTAAGCAAAAGCAATGACCCTTTCTTCTTTTGGTAATTAATATTCGAACACTCAATTTTTTTGGCAAAAACGTATTTTAGATATAGTGATTTTCAAGCAAACCCTTGTTGGTTTTTAAGGTTAGATAATGGAGATGGCAAAGAAGTAAATATTGAGAGGTGTCCAAGGACCCTTCTTGAGCGTCAATGCATAACTTACCTTGGCCCGGTATGACGCCTAGGTTAATTAATTCCGGTTATTTATCAAACACAAACCAAAATTTGTCTAGTTAAAGTCCGGTTAATTAAATTTGGTCAGAAGGAGAGAGAAGCGTACGAGGTAATAGTGGAGGAAGGGACATTAATTTACAGACGAAGCAAAGAGTTGGTGGAAACCATTAATGGATCAAAGTGGATCTTTGTATTAAGCACGACAAGAAGATTATACATTGGTCGGAAAGTCAAAGGTGTGTTTCAGCATTCGAGTTTTGTCTCCGGCGCCGCCGTAATCTCCGCCGGTATAATCGTCGTTCATAGTGGAGTTTTAGAGGGTGTTTGGTCGTATAGTGGTCATTATCTCCCAACGAAAGATAATTTACAAGAATTTATCAACTTTCTTAGGGAAAATCAAGTGGATCTCACTAACGTTAAGGTACATCACCTAAACAAATAACTACGGTTTAATACTTTCCTCTAATAGTTGCATTAATGTATTACTTCAACTTGATTTACGTACGTGCTTATACAGATTAATTCGTTTGATGATGGTGACTTTCTCGCGCTAAAACGTGCAAAATCCTACGATTTAAATGAGTTGAAGGCCAACAGAGTTGATTCGACGGTGGTGGAGTTCAGGGAACAGAAGCACGAGCACCGGAACTAGTCTCTCCAAACTGGATCATCAGGAGCGGGCACTTGAATATATTTTAGAGCTTAATGTCTTATACAAATTTTAGAGCTTAATGTCTTATTCTTCATCTTTTTTCTTTAACAAAAAAAAAAAAGTCTTATACGAATGTCTTAATGAGAAGCATCATACATAATTACATACCAATGTTCTTCTGGTTTTTAAACATTGGCAATCAATTCCGCTAATTTAAATTTGTTCGAACTATTCAATAATTTTGTGGGCCGAGTAATCAATGGCGATAAGATATCTAAACGGGCTTATTAATTTGTTATTGGGCCTTGATGACACTTTTATCGGGAACAAAACAAAACTACTCCAATCGAAGGAAACCCTCGTTGCGACCACTTCTTTCTCCTTTCTCTCTCCGCGAAGCGATTCAGAAACTATCGATCAATTTAATGGCGGCGAAGAGAATCGGAGGTGGGAAATCAGGCGGCGGAGATTCAAATATCTTAGCGAGAATTTCCAACTCCGAGATCGTATCTCAGGGAAAACGAGCAGCTGGAGATGCCGTCGAAGTATCGAAGAAACTCCTCTGGAGCACCGGAAAAGCGGCGTGGATCGCCGGGACAACTTTTCTCATCCTCGTTGTTCCATTGATTATCGAGATGGATCGTGAAGCGCAGCTCAACGAAATAGAGCTTCAACAAGCCAGTCTCCTCGGAGCTCCTCCAGCTCCGCCGCAAAGAGGAATGTAGAAACCCTACGACGACGACGACGACGTTTTGGGCCATATTCAGGCTTCAATTAGGGTTCCTCTGTTTCATTACTGTTCATCTAGTTTTCTGTTATCATGTTTTCAGATAAGAGTGCTTGCTTACTTACACATCGTGGAATTCATAAAGTTTTCGAGCTTGTTTTTATTATCACCATCTTTCGATTGATTTGGCAATCGAGAATTCTAGTTTCTTGGATCTCTTATATACTATTGAGATTCGTTTTCTTTAGCAATAAGGCAGTTACATATGTTATATTTAGAGAACGAAGTTGATGTTTTCTTATGCTCTGCTCTTCATAGAGCTCTGAATCTTATTCCTATGGTTGATTTTTCATTTCCTTTTGAATGGCTTAAACAACCTTTCATGGAATTAACAAAACCTTAATGGTGGTCTTCTTCTTGTTCAAGTTGTTTGTCTATGATTCATTAAGGGTTTAAAGGTGAAACAGAGATATCTCAGTCTGATCTTGTAGCTCATTTTGTTTGAGGGATTAAATCCATTTCACAGGTTCGATTTATGGCAAGAGGAGATGGAGATTCTTCAGCTTCTTCTCTTTTGGTTTCAGAGATCTTGTAAGATGATGTTTAATCCTCTGTCTCCTCTTGCTATGTTCCCATGGTTTAGGAACTCATGTCAGGATCTGAATAAAACCAAAGTCATATGTTCTCAGACTGTTTCTCTGGTAGGAATTTTCGATCTGCAAATTTCGAAATCGATTAACTATGTACAGAATCTGTGTTTTCTGTGTCTGGAATGGTTTATTTTTTTACCATAATTGTGCATATAGTTGAATAGTATTCAGAAATTGTAGGTATGCATAAATAGAATTTTTTTTATAGGTGAAATGTAAATAGAATCTCACTAACTCCAAAGCTTTCAAAGTGTACAACTTTGAGCTACCAATAAAGCTTCACTCTTTAATTCTTTTATCACAGAAAACGACCGGATATGGATCTATCAAGTGTTTTGCTTCACTAAAGCTCTTTTTTTTTTTTTTTGTCAATTTTCTATTTTGATGCTACGTTTTTGCTTTTTTATTTATTGTGGTTTGGCTTTTTATCTGAAGATACATCATTGGAAATTGAATGTCAAATATACAAATCAGCAAGTTGACGAAACTCTCATCATTTATATCCATATCGTAGTTGAATATTCAAGAAAACTTCACCTTGAATACAAATAATGTAATTTTACAATAGATTAACGCCAGTTCACATTTAGGCATGGACGTTTGACCAGATCGGATTTTTCAGATGTAAGTTCATATAATACATTCGGGTATTTTCGTTAAATCAGGTTTAGATTTTTTCGGGTTTTTCGGTTTCAGATTCGGATAAAATATCTATGTCTATTCACATCTAAACTTAAAATCTAGTAATCCGAAGTATGCTTTGCCATTACTGAAGAACAGACTCCGACCTCGAATTAGTATATTGATGTTTTTCTTTTTAAACGTATATATTCAAATTCAAATTGGTATTGTGGAAACACTTTTTAAAACACGAAAATTGATGAATAACCAAAATTGCATTTTCATCTTTTGAACATTGAAAAAAATTGTTATTACTATGAGTTTACAATTGGGAAGATGTTATTCATTTTCTTAATTACCTTCTCAAAAATGTCAATTTTCTTGGTTTAAATGAGAATTGGTAGGTAAAGTAAAAAAATCAAAAACCATCATATTTATTATGCTTCTTCTTCTTAATGGCATTTTTCAAAACCAACAAACAAACAACAATAAACCCTAAAACTGCAACTCCTCCCACCACCAAAGCTATCGTTCTTTGCGTGTGTTGTCTCTTCTCTCCATCTACACACATACAACACAACATCAATACGCGTTTCATTATTAGCTAAAAAAAAAAACCTATTAAGAAAATAAATAACTACATATATATATATATATATATCTATCTTTTTTTAGTCCCACATGAAACCTGAATGATGTGTCAACATACTAAAATCTCAAAAATCTGTTCCTTTCTCTAAAGTAATCTTATTTCCCCCACTACTTTCACTAGTTTTTCTTTGTCTTGCTTCCATTATTTTTTGTTTGATTTGCCTAACAATAGAATATAAATATTCTTCAACAAGATTCGTATATACTGAAAATACCCGTCCAATTTCTTGCATGATTAGAGCTCAATTATCATTTATACAACAAATTAGCCACAATCAAAATAATAGTTCCCCATAAGTTTTTTGTTTCTATTGCTTCCACTAGTTCCATTTTTTTTTGTCTTACTTCATTATTTTCTGTTTATAATGAAATATAATAAATATAAATAGTTTTTTTTTTTTTTTTGGTCCTGGATAAATATAAATAGTATTCTACACGATCCATGTGTAAGATTATATATAACACATACATCGACCAATCCCTTCCATAATTAGATCTTAATTTACAATTTATACTTCAAATTTACCCAAACAACCAAAAAAAAACAATCTGTCTTTTTCTATAACTAACTCTTAAAAATAATCTACACTTTATACAAAAACTAAGAAATAGTCTTTTAAAAATTAACAAAACATCTTAAACCATAAACCAATAATTAAACTCTAAACTATATAAGAATAACCCGGAATTCGGACCAAAAAAATAAATTCTAAATTTTGATAACAGCCTATTTTAAAATCTAATTTTTTGATTATATTTAATATAATTTTGTTATTAGTATATTTAAGTTTTTTTACCTGAAACTGAAGAGATGTTTGGAACGCCATGAGAGTAGTAGCTATAGCTAACGAAGCACTTATGAAGATAAACCTGTCCCGAGTTCGAATCGCCACATTCACTCTTCACTTTCTCAAATCCATCTTTTACACATTCACCACAATCTGAATTTCCTAAACTACCCTCGCACTGTCCCAACACATACACCGACTCATACCTCCCCGCGTAAAATCCTCCGCCACCGCCACCACTACCGCCTGAACCAGTTTTCACTCCATTCTCCGCCATTCCAAACGCCGTATCCCTCTTCCCGGAAAACTCAGGATCGTTACCGGAATGTTTTTTCCCGCAGACACGGTACAACATCTCCGTACCGGAAGTTTGTCGGAATCCCGAGATTTCGTACCAAAGATAACATCCGGAGAGCTGCACACGCGCCGCCACAACGACATTATCGCCGCCGCAGAGTTTAGAGACGAGTTTCGGCGTTTTGCTGACGCAATCGTAACACTGAGCGTTGGAGAGATCGCCGCGGCACTGGTAAACGCCGGTTACAGCGGTTGCGTTGTCGGTTCCAGAGGTTGTTGAAGCGAAAGGTCTCTGTGCCGATTGAGAAACTAAAGAAGTGAATAGGGTTTGGAGATTCTGAGAGAAAACACCAGTCGCGTCTATAGATTTCTGGTTTGCGCAACCTTTAAAGATCAGATTTGTGTATTCTGCAGCGGAAATTGAAGAGAAGAGTAAACAGAAGCAGAAGCTAAAGAACTTCATAATTGACAAAGAGACAGAGAAGAAGAGATTTCGAAAATTTCGTTTTTGAAGAATTTATTATCAACAATTTTTAGTAGTTTCTGCATAAAGTTTGCGTTATATATGTTGTGTACGAACAAAAAGAAAAGGAAATTGCCGTTTTGGTTTTATTTTTGTCGTTGAGGGTTTAAAGAAGACAAAAAAATGAATTGGGATTTTTGGAAACATGAGCTGGTTTTGTAGTATGAAACCATGAAAAATTAAAGGAGTATACTTTTCTTCCGGATTTTGCTTCAAGATTAAGATAAAAGAAGGAAACTCGGAGACGACAAGTTTATTTTTGGGTTTATTATATTTGTCTTGAGACAAATTATGTATTACAGTTTCAAAAAGACATGATTACTGTTAGCTTTTTTCATTTGAAATCTATTAATGTTATTGAATCTGACTTTATTGTTTGAATTTTGAGTTTGTTGCATATAACATTTAATATCCGAAGAAAAACAATATTTTTTGATGGACGATATATTTTCTGTTGAAGGTACAGTCACATCACATCCATAATTTGATCTCATGGTTGGCTACAAATAAATTAGCATAAGATAATGAAAAGTTTTTTGTTGATTAGATATATGACACTGAAAGTTTATTAATTAGATGAGTATAATACCTCTTGTTTCATTTTTTTTACTTAACATTTGGTTGACCAGATTTCTCATGAAAAATACAATAAAACTGATAGAATATTCGAATGGCTTTAATCAAAGACACTAACTAGAAAAAAATCTTTGTAAATTGACGTCGAACAAAACAAAACATCAAACAAGTATAAAGGAAAAACAACTAAAGTTCAAAGGTCTTCAAAAATCAAAGTAGAGTTAGACCACCACCGCACCTCCAACCTCGTAGGATCGCACAACTCGATGTTCAAAACTATATTGAAACCCTAGAGATTTGTGCATCATAAACGTGTAGAAGTATCTGAGACTAAGTCCTATAAAAGGCAAAAATGTAACATGAACAAAAATAAGTGAAGAAAATGAATTAAAGTTCTTACATTTCTAATTCATCTTTCTCATATTCTACACGTGTTCACATGGTATTAAAACCATGTAAGTAACATAGCTCTGTTCTAAACCTACACTCAACATTACAAACTTTGTTACCATCAAGTTAACTAAAAGAAAGTACTTATTATAGAAATCTCAGTTTGAAATCTCAAGGCCCCTTGAATTTACCATTGGGACTCCTTCTCCTGAAAATACCATATATGTTATGTTCAACACATTGAAGAACCAGTGTAGAATCCATACTATCTTCATGGCTTCAGTTGAATCAAAGGTGTCTAATCTTGGCTAATTGGGTCTCTCTAAATAACTACTTAGTGAAGTGGTTGGATCCACCTCTTATCAAGCTATTTGGTTAGTCATGGCAAAGCATTTTAAATGTGTGTTCCCCTCCTTCCTTTTTTAGCTCCAGCGTTCTCTTCAAACAATGTCCAAAGGAAAAAAACTTTTAGTTGACTATCTCATAAATAAATAAAAATCTATGTGACGAACTTGTCTTCATGGGCCACCTTGTCCGTAAAAAGATGAAAATTTGTGCAGCACTACAAGGTTTGGGAAGAGACTATGAATCGGAGAAAACTAGCGTTTAAGGAGGAATGGACGGTGTTCTTACTTCTACATATAAAGATGTGGTCTCTCGCCTACTCCATTGCACATCATGTTCAACCATTAACAAAATGTTACTCCAACAAAGGTAGAGGTCATTCATACAATATATATGGTGGAAGCATAGGCCGTGGATCTTCCTTTTCCTCCACATGACATGGTTTATATCAGAAAATTCTTCTTACCAAAGTTCATACTCGGACTTGCATAATGTATGTTAGATATGTGGAAAACCAGGTCATCATGCTCTTTATTGCTAGCGTTGATTTAAGAACCACTATATGTCTAAAGACTTGCCTTATGCCTTGACTTCTTTTCACATCATTGATGTCTTCCTAACACGGCTGCAAGTATTCATATTACTCGGTATTCTCACCATCTTCATGACCCACAACCTTATTTAGCCAATGTACAATAATGGTGGGAGATGAGAACTTCGTGTCTATCACTCATAGTGGCTCTGCATTTCAGAATAGTGGTTTAGGTACTCTTCATCTCTTAGATGTTTAGATTTTCTTGCAATAGCCAAAATTTTGCTCTTGATATCTAAGACAACAAATGGTTTCCCGTGCACTTTTGATTTTGATTGTGACAGCTCTTGTTTAGGACAAACTCACTCATAAAGTTCTGCTACTAGAGAAAAGTCATGAAAGCCTCTACGTCTTGAAGGAATTTGTCCAGTATGCTCTCTTTTATTCTTGCCAACAATATGCAAGCTTTCATAAATGGCATAAAATGTTAGGCCATGCTAATGCCAATATCCTTTAGCAACTATCATCTAGTAAAGCTATTTCAATCAATAAAGGAGTTATCTCAATGCGAAAAGCACTAGTATACATTTTTCTTCGTCTGATTGCTTCTATCTGTTTAAAGGGTTCACTATGATTTATGGGGCCATACATTTGTCATGTAAGTGAAAGTATTCAAAGTATTATGTAATCTTTATTGATACTTGATAGATACTCTTGGTTCTACCTTTAAAAGCTAAATCAGATAGAGGTTTAAGTCTTTAACGTTATTTGGAATGGAAGATTTATTAGTTAATGGATACAGCTTTAAATCATTAAATTAGAAAATTACGAGAGTTTAAGACTGATTTAGTGTTTTCCTCACTAAAATCCTCTTGCTAAAAACTTTATCGTACGGGATATTCTCCACGGTCATTTTTGACCAGGCCGAGTAGACCCAACCCAATAAAGTCCGGCTCATTAATAGGAGGAGAATAAAGGAATTTCCTTGGGTGTCACAGAAAGTCAGTGTCTTTAACATTTGGCGCAGTGTAGCAAATCGAGCAAGCAAAGAACGAAAAGAGCACCTGCCACTGTCCTCGCGTGTTCTCACGCGCCGACGCAAATCTCTGCCGTCCGTCTTCGACATTGGCTCTACACCGTTCTCGTTCGCTTCTAGTACCACAATTCTCTACTAAGCAGTCAAAATCATAGACTTCCTGAGCTTGCATTAAACCCTAACCCTCACCACAGTTCGTCTTGTGCTTGTAAGTTCTTCTAATTTTTTTGCTGGCCAAGCTGTGATAGCTTCTGTTTTCGAGTCTCAACGTGATCGGAAAACCCTTCTAGTTTTTTTGAAGAGGGACAATGTTTATTAGGGCTTCTTCGAGCGTTTGTGGCCGTTACATAGTTCATAACGAGTGACAGTCGCAACCCCCTTGGGTTTCCACTCATAAGAAATGTTTCAACTCCTCATAGTGTCCAGTTTCTAGGTTTTTTCATCTATTCGCGATTTTTCCGTACTGCTTAGTTTTGATTTGCTTGATTTGAGTCTGTCTTTGCTTACTTATTCTTCATTTTCGTTCCATTTGCAGTTTTGGTTACCTTTTGTTCCTTGTAAACCCTGGGATTTCGTTTTATTATGTTTCATTTCTACAAACATTTTGGTTCTTCTGTATTTGGTAGGATGATTTTGATGAGAAGTTGTTATTTGTCTTTCCAGTTTGCCTAAATGTCTAAAAATTTACAAGGCTAGTGATTGAACTCATTTTGTTGTTGTTTTTGTTGCAGATATCTGTTTCATGAACTATGGCTCCAAAAAATCCGTATATCAAAAAGGCCTTTTCCGCTATGAAGGTTCTTGGAATAGAGGAGGAGCAAGTGAAGCCGTACTTGAAAAAGCTTCTTGTCCTTTTCGATAAAAACTGGGAACTAATTGCTATGGACAATTATAGGGCTCTCGCTGATGCTATCTTCGAAGATCAAGAGGCTCAGGTATCTTCTCTAATCATATTTGCTGTCATGTTCTTATTTCTATAGTAATTTCATTCTCTTGCATCTGACTCTGGCTTTATTCCATATTTCTATAACAGATGGTCTCTCAAGAAAACAAAGGAAAGCAAAAGAAGACTGAAGACGCTGAAGGCAGCGTATGTGTTCTTCCTCACAAGCTTCCGTTTGTATATTCAAAGATAAAATTATGATAAACATTTTCGTTTTTCTTTGTTGTTGATCGAGTCTTTCAGGGTGCAGCAGTGGACAGGGGAAAGAAGAAGGCCCCTGAAGTATGCAAGCTGAATATCTTTTCTGTGCTAGAATTATTGATCTTCATGTTCTTGCAATTATTCAGCTTCTGTCATGTATTTTCAGCTTATCGACGAAGATGAAAATGTCTTGGTTGAGTCTGAACGTCCTTTAAAGAGGCTGCGACGGAGAGGTGAAGGAGGTGAGGGAGGTTCTGCTTTGACCTTGAACGAAAGCCAAAGCCCTACCTCAGGCAGTCCAATGTTAAAGGAGCCTTCAACTATCGACAACGAAAATGCCCCAATCTTATTGCCATTTCATCCTCTATCAACCGAAAATGACCCTAATGCTGGTGCGCTCATTATTCCAAAAGAGGAGGCCTTTCCATCAGATATGCCTTTCAATTCTATTCATCCAG
Source organism: Euclidium syriacum (assembly GCA_900116095.1). Classification (NCBI taxonomy): domain Eukaryota; kingdom Viridiplantae; phylum Streptophyta; class Magnoliopsida; order Brassicales; family Brassicaceae; genus Euclidium; species Euclidium syriacum. Next base: position 155,502 of record FPAK01000008.1, read on the forward strand.
GTACTTTTTGGAGTGTCTAAATCTTCCATGCATTCCCTATTTTGCTGTGTTGAGGTGTTGAAGCTGTATATGAAACTGATATGTGTCTTCTCTTGGTTTCCTTCTCTAGATTCAGTAGATCGAGAAAACTATCCAGTTCCCATGCTTGAGTTTGAGATAACAAATGGACATGTGGAAGAGCAGGGCGGTGAAACAGCAGGTACTGTTGATGGTACTCCCAATAACGTTCCTCCTACAACTATTGAGAGATTTAGGGAGCAGAAGCTGGCTGCAACCCTAGAAGAATCTTCGGCACTTGAATTAGCTTCCTCAGCTTCGGGTGAGGTGAAGATAAATCTTAGTTTTGCTCCTGCAACTGGAGGATCGAATCTGCATCTCCCTTCTATGGAGCAACTAATCAGAGCAATGGAGGAGAAATGTCTCCGCTCCTACAAAATACTGGACCCCAACTTTTCTGTTCGTGGTTTATTGAACGACTTCTGTAGCTGTGCATTGGACCTGGCATCAAAGGCGACAAATACAGCCAACCAGCCGCCTGAACACTTGCCTTCTGTCATAGCAAACCTTGATGTGTTGAAGAAATCTGCAGCAAGGATGGCTTTTACTTCTAATGGTAGTAATGATCAGATGCGTGCTGCTGAAAACGGTGCATTTGGCGAATCCGGTAGTGATGATCAGATGCGTGCTAGTGAAAATGTTGCAGTTGGCGACTCTGGTAGTAATAATGATCAGATGGGTGGTGTTGAAAACGGTGAAGTTGGTGATTCCATGGGTTTGGTAGTGGTTCCCGAATGCCAAGCATCTGCAAATGATTATAGAATGTTAAGCAGCGTCAGTGACATCACTCTAGGGGGAGAAGCTGTTGAGATTCCATGGGTGAACGAGGTCAATGTCAAGGTTCCTCCACCTTTTCGTTACATAGCACAAAGCCTTGTGTATCTAGATGCTGCAGTGAACTTCTCTCTTGGGAATATCAGTAACGGCCAATGCTGCTCTTCTTGCTTCAAAGACTGCTTGTCTCCTTCAATGGCATGCGGTTGTGTAACTACACTAAATGGGTTTGCTGCATATACACAAGAAGGCCTCCTCCATAATGATTTTCTAGAAGAGTGCATCGCTGAGGCCCGTGATCCTCAGAAGCATGTGTTGCAGTATTGCAAAGAATGTCCACTAGAGAAAGCGAGAATAGAAGAGGTTCTGGAACCGTGCAAGGGGCATTTAAAGAAAAACGTCATCAAAGAATGCTGGAGCAAGTGTGGATGCAGTAAGAAATGTGGCAACCGAGTTGTTCAACAGGGCATTCACAAGAAGCTGCAGGTCTTTAAAAGTCATGATACCATTCTTTTGTTTTGTAAGTTGTTCGTTATATTACAATCTAAGCACGCAAACTGTTTCGTTTCATTATTTGAATCAGGTGTTTTACACATCCGATGGAAGAGGTTGGGGACTAAGGACTCTAGAGAAACTGCCTAAAGGAGCATTTGTCTGTGAGTTTGCTGGAGAGATATTGACTATTCCAGAGTTGTGCCAACGTAGCTCTGAGAAAGTTACTTGTCCGGTAATACTTGATGCACACTGGGGTTCTGAAGAAGTGACAGGGGATAACGAAGCTCTTTGCCTTGATGGAACGCTGTATGGAAATATTTCCAGGTTCATCAATCACAGGTAAAAAGACTTGATGAGCATAATCTTCTAAAATGATTTTGATTCCTTTTGGTTTTGTTCACTGTATAACATTCAGTGGACTTACAATTGCGTTTCATCTCATTTCATTACTTGTAACCGTACTGTATCTATGTGTACAGATGCTCAGATGCAAATTTGATTGAGATCCCAGTTCATGTGGAGACTACGGATCTACACTACTATCATGTATGACACAAATCTCGGTTTCATTTTCAATCCCTTGCTCATAGGAGTTTCATCTGTTATGTGATAACTATAAGCTAATGAGCTGATCTGTTTTTCTTCAGCTCGCGTTCTTCACAACAAGAGAGATCGATGCTATGGAGGAACTTACCTGGGTGCGTTCTTAAACAAATTGGTTTCATATATAATTTTTCAGAAGTTTGGGATTGAAATGTTGGTTTTTTTTTGTGGTTTCTTCTGATGAGAAGCTTTTGAACTTAATCTTTCAGGACTATGGCGTTGAGTTCAATGATTATGTGTATCCCACGATTCCGTTCCATTGTCGATGCGGTAGCGACTTGTGCCGGAACGTTAAGAAGATAAGCAGTAAGTAATCATCACAAGATTTTTCTATATACAATCTCTTTCCTTCGTTTGGATGTTTGGATGTTCGCTCTCTTTTAATACATGAACCTTTAGCAACTAACAAGCAATTTCTATGATGGTGCAGAAAGCAAGAAAGTGAAGAAGAACGGAGCATGAGAGAGCTTACTTTGGTCGTTTTTGAACATCTCGTGGTGACCCAATCTCTTGTTTGTTTGTGAATGAATTGGGAAAATTTTCTAACTTTAAAACATCTTATTACTGTCAAATCCGACAAAGGCAAATAAGCGAAGTTGGTCGGTTTAGGTAGATAAAAGGAATGATGACTCTTTTTTGGTCCTCGTAAGGTACAATGAATCATGTGAGACCAAGCTCTTTATGTATAGCTTAATTTAGGTTCTTTTGGCTATGGCTTTGGTTTAACTATGCCAACTTTCCACGTGAATGCACTTCTCAGCTTCCTTTTAAGTTTTAAACCACTGAGGTCTCTCAAATCCCAATTTTAGGCACATCAATCACTTTGTGAAAAGTTTTCTCTGATAAAAATGGTTTCTTGTATTTATTTTTTCGATAGTAAATTTCATCTTGTAAATGGTTTTGACTGCTACTGGATTTGTCCGTTCTGTCAAATGCAAGTGTTCAATCCTTACGATTCTTAACTAGAACTTCATATATATGGCCATATCCAAATTAATAGATGTGATTATGTGAAAAAACTAACATTTCCAACATATTAGAAAATAAATCAGACTAAAGAAAATGGTTCTCTTTTATCTCGTTGCGTAGCAAACAACTCTACCAACCGTTTAATTCAAGTCAAATTAGACATATGATTTGGTTTAATGCTTGTTTCTCCTGAAGTAATGAGTTTCTAGTTAGTTTTTATAATATATGGGTTTCCAAAACAAAGGAGTTTAAAATGGGCTCATATAACTTTTTCTTATGCTATTGAAATTGAAAATATCAAAAAGAGAAATAACCCAATTAATAAGTTAGACATCACATAAAAATTTGTCATAAAAAACTAAAAGAGACCATAAAAAATTTTTTTTAGATGAAAGTTCGACGGATAGTTTCGAATTATTTTGATAGAATCTATTGCGGCATGGATTATAAAAGACGATTCGGATGTCTTCTTAGATGCAGCTCAATGTACATGTGAATGAGTTATCTCATCATTGGAAGCAGTGGCACAAGACCAATTAATAGCATAGTAAAATCTTTGGATATTAGGTGTACGTCAAAAATTATGAAAGAAGATGTTAATAACTTATTCAATTTTGTGTAAGGTATAAGAATGAAATTTACTATATCAAACTGGATAAGTTACAAAAATAACTGGATGAGGAATATTGAGCTATGGATTTGAAAAATTATAGACTCCAAACTTTAATTGTCATCAAGGATTAAACAAGGTTGCAGAAACATTGACAAAACATCAAACAAATAATCTAATTTTTTATGTTAACCACTTTTATATTTCAGTTTATATCACATAATTATTACATCAACACTATGTATTATCAAATTAATCATTGAATGAATAAGTTACAAAAATAATCGGACCAATACATAAATAAATATGCTATGCGAATAATTTGTATCCCATAATAGCTAACTTAAAGGTAAAATCTTCTAAAAGCTATGCCATTTTTAGCATTGATATTTTCTTATTTGTCTTTTAAAATTTTGTCATTGCAAATACGAAAAAAAAACATTATATACTTTTGTTTTATATGGGATAAACAAACAAAAAATATCTTTCATTTCGCCCTATTAATATATTGAAAAAAATGTGATGCATTAAATTTTTTGAGATTTTTCTCAATGTTTTTTCACTCTAATTATAGTCTTAAATTTCTTTGAATACACCCATATTTATAAATCTTAATGACATTAACAAAGTCTAGAAAAAATGATACAAATAAAGTGTATATATATATATATATAATGATTTTCCTATAAAAATATCAAACTAGGTAGGTATTATATTCTTTCACCTTTTATTGGTCAGAATTTACACTTTTTTCTAAATATAAAGATTTAGGTATAAAATCTGGTTACATTTGACAAAAAAATAAAACAAATTCTTTACCAAAAATTGCAACTTTAATTAACCAGTCAAACAATGCAAAAAACATATTATTCACTTATAATTATAAATAATGCTTAAATCCTCCACTTACCTACACAAACAACTTAAAACAATAAAATAAAATACAAACATAATTTAAAAAAATGAAAAAAACAACCATGCTATTCATGAGTGTTATACTTTTCTCAACATGTAAGATTACTTTCAACTTCGGTTTACTTACTTTCATCGTTGTTGTCATCTTAATCATCTGTTATTACTATAATAGTGATCTAGTGATTTTTCCGAGTAGATAGAAAAATCATGTTGGTCAAAGTTTATACGGATGTCATCATCTACGAAAATTGTACTGATTTTCACTTTGTTATTATAGATGTTTTACATGAAAAAATATCAAATTTTCTACAAATCTTAGGAATTGTTTTAGGTTTCTGTTAAAGATCTGCCATGTTTATCAAAAATTTCAACAAAAAAAAAAACGTAATATAAAATATGTGTATTGGTCCACCGATTTGTTTGAGAGGATATAAGATTCATTTTTCTTTTATTAGCGTAATAGTTTTTTTAAAGATTAGTTTGGATTTTTCCCTATATAGATCATCAACCGTGTGTTATCATTGAATTTTTTATTTTATTTTATTTGTGTAGGTACTCAAGTTTTGGCAAATTCTTGCGAGAACGATTCTGACTGTGTATATCTCAAATGTGGAAAGTTTTTCAAGTGTGTGCATCATAAGTGTCTATGCATGAATCCAGTTCCTATTATGAATTTTTGTTATCGTATGGACCTTTGTGAAAAAAAGTGCGAACAGAAAGGCCTAGTAATGATAAACTGTGCATTAGAAAAATGTATTTGTGGCAAACCTCCTATGCTTTCTATGTAATATTTGTGGCAAACCTCCTATGCCTTCTATGTAATAAGAAAGCTTGATTATTTTATTAAAAAATAACAAGATTATTGATGCTTATAATATATTTGAAATGTTGAATTTGAAACAACTCCGCTAATCATAAAAAATTACTGAATACAAATAGAAAAATGTAAATATATCCGAAATTTATATATAAATTTTAAAAATAATTGACAAAATAAAATAAATAATAATATCTAAAACATCATATCTAATTGATGGGAAGAATTACTTTTTTTATTAGTTTGGATTTCTTTCTTTTATAGATCACCGTGTGTTATCATTGAATTTTTTTATTTTATTTTATTTTTGAAGGTACTTAAGTTTTGATAAATTCTTGCGAGAACGACTTTGACTGTGTTTATCTCTGTGGAAATTTTTTTAAGTGTATGCAACATAAGTGTCTATGCCTCAATCCAATTCCTAGTGAAAATTCTTGTTATCGTATGGATCTTTGTCAAAAAAAGTGTGAACGAAAAGGCCAAATAATGATATATTGTGCATTAGAAAAATGTATTTGTGGCAAACTTAATAAGAAAGCTTAATTACTTTATTAAAAAATAACATGATTATTGATACTTGAAATGTTTAATTTGAAACAACTCCGCTAATCATAAAAAACTTCTAAATACAAATAGAAAAATGTAAATATATCTGAAATTTGTATAGAAACTTCAAAAATAATTGACAAAATAAAATAAACAATAATATCTAAAACATCATATCTAACGTATTGGAGGAATTATTTATTTTATTTTTTTATCAAGAGTATATTATAATCTTTTATCAATTTTTTGCTATTGATATCTACTACATTTTTAACAAGCTATTTTGAAAGTGAAGAAATTTGAGTAGGTTTTAAAACTTTTCTAAAATCATAATGATTCATTTTAGCCCTTAAGATCATGTTTATTGAATCTATTGTTCAGATCTCGATCATACCTGGAGTTTATGAGCAACGGAAATGATCAGGATGTCGAGATCAAGAACGCCTCAGATGATGCGCCTTTACAGAAAGTCCACACGCACACAAACTGGAATCGGGATGCTAGTGCCTTTGAGAACAATTCTCTTGGGATTCAGGAGTCTTTGGTGGCTGTAAAACTAGGTTATGAATTTTCTAGGTCGTTCCTATATCTTATATATGGAGACCTAGAAGAATCCCTAGTTAACCAATGGATTAACCGTTTTAAATTAAGTCATTAATTAAACCTGGTATCTTTAATCCGGAGCTGTGTCGACCGACACTAACATGTGTGTCGATCGACACACTTTTAAAACCTCCATATCAATGTGTAACAATTACACATTGATGAGATCATTACTCTAATGATCATTCCCAGTACTTGTTATCCAGTTTGCTTAGGTGTGTGACCCTATAGGATCATATGATACTAGCAATGAGTTCATAACTCATAAGTTATAAGTGGCTTCTAGCAAAGCATTATAACTACCCAGTATCACATGATAGTCTTATCTCGACTTCACAACTATACTATAGTAAATACAAGTATGATCTCCAGGACACATTCCTTTCAGAAAGAACATTTGTAATAATGTAAATTGACGTTAATTATAGAATACAAGGTCAATTAATCTATTTGTGAAATGCATAAGTATAATTTTAGGACAGGTAATAATTCGTTACATATCAAACAATTTTCGCCAAAATAATCCATATTTGATAAAAATGGTTTCTTTTATTTATATTTTTTTCACATATGTAAACTTCATTTTGTAAATGGTAAAGAGAATTAAGTCTTGACTACTAGTGGATTTGTCTGCTCTATCCAATGTAAATATTCAAACCCCACGTTTCTTGACTGGAACTATATATATATATAGATTGGCTATATATTTCCGTATCTACATTAATAGATGTGCATCAACTTTTCTAATACGAAAGTTCTAAAACCTTACTTTTCTAGATGTATTTATTTAGTGTAATTTAGATTTGGATATATATCCCTTTACTATTATATATGAAGTATCGTCTTATTTGTTTTCGTTGAAATGTCGTGATTTCATTGGCTTAAACGAGGGAATTTATGACGTGTAAATGTGACATGTATCAACATTATAATTTGATTGGAAGATAATTGTTTAAAAACCATTTTTTCTGAATATAAAGATTTATGTATAAAATCTTGTTACGAAATTTAACCAACAAAAATAAAAAATTTCTTTACCAAAAACTGCAAACTTTAATTAACCAATCATATCATGCACACAACATATTGTTTACTTACAATTATAAATAATACTTAAATCTCCATTTTAACTACACAAACAACTTCAAATAAAAAAATAAAATACAAACATAATTTTTAAAAATGAAAAAAATAGCCATGCTTTTTATGAGTTTTCTACTTTTCTCAACATGTAAGATTACTTTCAACTTCGGTTTACTTACTTTCATCACCGTTGTCATTTCAATCATCTGTTCTTACTATAATAGTGATCTAGTGATTTTTCCGAGTAGATAGAAAAATCATGTTGGTCAAAGTGTATACGGATATCATCCTCTACGAAAATTGTACTGATTTTTTTATTTTTTATTATAGATGTATTACGTGAAAAAATATCAAATTTCTACAAATCTTAGAAATTTTTCTAGGTTTCTGTCGAAGATTTTTCATGTTTATCAAAAATTTCATATAAAAAAAAAACGTAATATAAAATATGTATATTAGTCCTCCGATTCTTTTGAGAGGATATAAGACTCACATTTTTTATTATCTTCATAGTTATTTTAAAGATTAGTTTGAATTTTTTCCTATATAAATCATCGACCATGTATTATCATTGAATTTTTTTATTTTATTTTCTTTCTATAGGTACTCAAGGTTGGGAAAATTCTTGTGAAAACGACACTGACTGTACTAAGATCAAATGTTGGAATTTTATCAAGTGTGTGCAGCATAAGTGTCAATGTATCAATCCAATTCCTAGTAAGAATTCTTGTTATCGTATGGACTTTTGTAGAAAAAAGTTTGAACGAACAGGCCAAATAATGATACGTTGTGCATTAGAAAAATGTTTTTGTGGCAAACCTCCTATGAAAATTTAATTACTTTATTAAAAAAAAAAACAAGATTATTGATACTTGCAATATATTTTAAATGTTTAATTTGAAACAACTCCGCTAATCATTAAAAACTACTGAATAGAAATAGAAAAATATAAATATATCCGAAATTTGTATAAAAACTTCAAAAATAATTGATAAAATAAAAGAGATAATAATATATAAAACATCATATCTAACGGATGAGAAAAATTATTTTTTTTGCTATTGATATCTTCTAAATTGTTAACAAGCTATTTTGAGAGAAAATTTGTAATAATGTAAATTAACGTTAATTATAGAATACAAGGTAAATTAATCTACTTGTGGAATGTATCAATCTAATTTTAGGACGGGTAATAATTCGTTGCAGATCAAACAATTTTCGCAAAAGTAATCCGTAGTTGATTAAAATGGTTTTTTTTGTTGTTGTTGTAAACTTCATTATGTAAATGGTAAAGAAAATTTGGTCTTGACTTCTACTTGATTTGTCTGCTCTATCCAATACAAATATTCAAACCCCATGTTTTTTGACTGGAACTTTATAAATATATGGATTAGTTATATATTTGCGTATCTACATTAATAGATGTGTATTTTCTAGTAGGAAAAATCTAAAAACATTACGTTTCCAAGGAGCGATAGATGTATTAATTTATTTTATTTTAGATTTGGATATATATATATATATATATATATATATATATATATCCTTAGTATTATATGAAATGTCGTCTAAGTTTTTTCGTTGAATTCGTGATTTCATTGGCTTAGACGAGAAAGTTTATGACGTGTAAATGTGACATGTATTGACATTATAATGTTATTAGAAGATAATCGTTTAAAATGATGACATGTAAATCAATTTTCTGAGAGGGGTCAAAACCAAACGCTTCAGATCTTTTGATCTGAGAAACATATGGGACGCGGATCCTTTGTATTTGAATAGTTATGCTTGGTTGATATTATTTTCGCTATTTTAAAAAAAAATTAAATGGAAGCGTCTCCAAATGAGATGTATAAATATAATATTTATTTATATTTCACCTCTATATTTAGCCAATGAGGTCAAGGAAACGAAGAGTCGGATTATTTAATATCCTACCATGAAACTTAACCAATGAAATTAAGGAAACAAATCGTCGTTATATTATAAAGCAATCAAATTAACCAATAAGATTAAGGAAACGAAGAGTCATTATATTATAATATTAATTAGGGTTTTGAATCGAGTAGTCTATAACTTATTTTGCATGATAGTATAAATAAGACCAAGAGTCTTCTCCACTTTTCCTTTTGGTAATGGAAGAACAAAACTCAAGAGAAGACGATGATACGAATACTCTATCACCACCTTACCTAATTCCTACGTAAGTCAAAAGTATTTTTAATTATAGATATTAATAGAAATTAGAATGGTAAATATTTCTTTTTGTTTTATCGAAGGTGGAAGACTAGTGAAGCCTTAGTGATGCGGTCATCAAATCGAAAGATGAAGTCTATGAGTCCATGATGGATCAGCCACGCCCCAAGGAACCTCTCAATCATATAGAGACTCGACAATACGTCCCTAGCTGCACCCTTCCACATTTGATCAGCCTGAGACCCAACTTGCCTTTTATGGATCCGAAAGAAATCAAGTCACAACGGTTCTTTACTTTAGTGAGTGGGCACGACTTGGAGAGATTCTACACCATCCAAAGACTCCAAAGGATGCATCATTACATTCCCAAAATGTCTAGATACAAGGAACATCTCACATTTCCTCATTTGGCCAAAATCAAGCATTAAAGGCCAAATCAATCAAAGAAATCAATCAAGTCTTTGATTGATTTCTCATTTAGTTTGATTTATTTTCATTTATGTTGATTTATTTGTCTTAAATTTCTTAAGACTATAAAAGCTCATTTCATTTCATTGTAGAAAAACAACCCTTTTATGAATTAAAACTTGAGTTAATCTTTTTGAAGCTTTTATGCTTTGTTTTGCTTGTTTATTTTAGTTTGTGGAATCATTCTAGAATACAAGTGTGAATCATGGTCTATTGTGTGGAATCACATAGGCTTGATTCTTGATCTTATCAAGAGAGTTTTCACACTCTTTTGTGGCGATCCTCAATCCACCTCCACTCCATCCCAGAACTTAGTAAGACATGAACCATAGTTTCTCTTGCTAAGTTCGACCTTATCTTGTTTTCTGATAGGTTTTTAAACACCTTAAGGATCATATCATTTTGATATCAGAGCTAAAAGCTCTTATCCCTTTTCATTTTTATTTGTTTCATTTTGTTTTCATAAAAAAAAAACAAAAACAAAAAAATCAAAGTTACATATGGTTGAGAATGATGATCCAATGACTGCTATGAAGAAGTTGACGCAACAATTTCAGATGATACTGATGATGTAAAACATACTGAAAAAGTTTGAAACTGTTGGAGAACAGCGTAAAAATTTGTACAAGCGATTATATCGATTGGAATAGCGAAGATGCTGTGATTTCACACCAAATCAAGAACAGCCCGACCCTAAACCGCCTGATCCACCAGAAGGGTCTTCATGTCCTTTATCACCAAATTCAAGCGACAACACTAGATTGCTTGAACAAGTTTTCAGAACAAAACTTCCTCAATAAGGAGAGTATGATGCGGTCATCAAACCGAAAGATGAAGTCCACAAGTATAAGATGGATCAGCCACTGTCCAAGGCATCTTTGAATGTATTTACCAGCCTATCAAAAGGTCATACTAAGGAAGACCCAAGGAAGAAATGCCCAAGACCCAACTTGTCTTCTCTAAATCATAAATGTAAGTGTTGAGTAGTAAACCTTCAATATTTTGATTTTATGCTAAAAATTTTAAAATTTTAATAAAGAAGATGGACCACATGTTGATTCGTCGTTTCTATTCTTTCAAACTCAATCGTCATATGTAGATATCACGATGGTCACGATTCATTGTTGATGGTGGGATTAACACCTCACCAACAACTTGGTGATAATTGAGACTTGACCATTGTTGATCTCACCTGACTTTAACTCATGTCGTAAGCCCAATAAAGGGGGTGTTAATTATACGACCGACCTTGGTTCCCGGAGGTATAAACCATCCGTCCGACCTTGGCCCTTCACTGAGGTCGACATTATCTCTACTATCGAGATCGATCCTTGATCGAGGGGGTATTAAACATAGGGTCTACGTCATTCTCTGATCTCAGATAAAGGGATAAGAGTAAATCTTTCACATGATTCTCTAAATCTTGGAGAACAAGGAAACTATATTTATCCTCTATTTAGCCCATGGCTTTGGAGAGACAAACTATGTCAACTATATAAGGGTACACCCTTATCATTATTGGGAGGTATTCAGAATCCGAGAGAAGAACTTAACAATCACTCCGAGCCTCTTACCTTCTCTTAGATTAAAGCAAGTTCGATATTCCGAACTTGCATTCTTGTAATCCGAATTTATCAATAAAAGATTTACTTCCGAGTATTTTCTATTCTTTTACTTATTTACTTTTACAAACCTTTTAATTAGCAATAATTAAAAGTTTAACCCTTGGAAAATAATTTTTTTTTGGAAATCTCTTTTTATTGATAAATTAATAATTCTATAAATTAATAAAATATCACATTCCCAACATTATTAATTTCTACTATACTTAGATCAAATTACATTTGAATCAAGACAATGTAGATAATAGATCGACAACGATCACACATTTGAATTAAAGGGAACTACGTATGGATTTTTTTCGATTGATTATTAAATATTTTTTGTGATATCAATTATTATTATATATATAGGACCTAAACCAACACAACAATAAGAATTTTACCACGTAACAGAGCATCTTGATGGTAATGATAATATTCATATTAGTTTTTTGAATGTATTGATATTTAATATTACTAACAAATAAAATTTATAAAAATGTTGGTTTAGAAAATCGATAATTTGCAACGGAGAAGAATCTCAATTGAGGTCATCAAAATTATATAATCAAAATTATATAGTTGTGATTAACTGATGGGTAGAATTATTTAGATACAGTTGTCATCATAAGCCTTTGTACTGACAATAATTATTTAAAAGTTTAGTATTTTTTTTTAATATTATAGAAAATGAACTCTAATATTTTAGATACACATGATATCTTGATGGTGAACCGATATATAATATATGGTTTTTTGTAGAGACGCAAAGACCAAAATATGATATAACCAACATGAGTTATGTACACAGTTTTGTACACTTAAACCGCGAGATTTGCTGTAACGGTTTTACCCACCAAATCTCTGTTATGAGGTCTCAAGAGAAATTCTTGATCGCCGGATAAAGAAACAGCCGGTTGGATTCCACTTGCGTTTAGCGGAAACAGCGTTTTGTAATACCCATCCATTATAGCAGGAAGATCACAAGTAGCAGCAACACCAGGAATCTGTTTTCAACAAAACACAAACGCTGAAAATGAAAACGCACTTATTCAGAGAAAAAAGTTAGCTTTTCTTTTTTAAGGACAATACCTGATAAATGTCGCGTAAATAGCCATAGAGATTTGGATACTCGATGATCTTCTTCTTCGTGCATTTGAATAGAATATTGTAAACAGGATCGAAACGAATCAAAGTAGTGAACAGACATACATCTGCCAATGTTATCCTTTCTCCACACAAGTATCTGTTAATCTCCAAATGATCTTCAATCTCATCTAAAGTAGTGAAGATCTCATTCACTGCTCGATCATACGCTTCTTGGCTCTGCGCAAATCCACACCTTTTCGAAAACATCAATGGAAAGCAAAATTTGATCAATACTTGTCGATTCTATAGCTTTTGATGTTTCGTTACTTGTAAACGCCATTGTTAACTTTCTTTATAAGCTTAGTGATGATGTTTTCGGAGTTACCTGTAAACGCCATTGTTAACTCTAGGGTACACAATTTGATTCCACTCTTCGATCTTCGCTTTCAAATCTGGTGGTGAGAGATCGAGATTAGGGTTTCGAGCGAATTCGTTTACACCTGAATTGAAGAACTCGATGATATCGTAGCTTTCGTTACATATAACATCTTTCTTCTTTGAATCCCATAGCATCGGAACTGTACACCTCCCGTCGTAACCTCCGCTTCGCGATTTATACACTTCTTTCAAATTCCGGCACCGATTTGCCTTATCCAAACTCGGGATTAGTTTATCCTTATCATTTCCAGGGATATTATTATCCTTGAATTCCCACGATCCGTCTTGACCTGGCGATGCGATTGAGACGGTAACGACGTCGTCTAGACCTTTGAGAGCGCGGACAAGTAGGGTTCGGTGAGCCCAGGGACAAGGAAGACCGACGTAGAGATGGAGCTCCGAAGAAGCGGCGGAAGGGAATTGAGTCGGGTCGAGACGAAATTGGGAAGTGGGTCGGGTGTATGACCCGGAAGAATCGGATGGAGCGAGTTGGGTCATCATGAGCTGCCATACGGTGGACCAGGCTGTTCGAACGGTGGAGATAAGTAGACCCGGAGGAAGAGATGGACCCCAAAGTAGCTTTGTGGCGGAAGTGAAGATGCTGGTTGTGTTCAAGCTTGATTTAGGAGACTGGTTCGACATTCTAGGGCTGAAATGGCGTGGCGCGAAGGTCGAAAAGCTTAATTGCGGCACGTTGTAAACGGCCATGGCTGAGAGAGCTTCGTTACTCTCTCTCTCACTCGTTGGGAGAGAAGAGAAGAGATACGAAAGACTCAAGACGTAGCGTTTTGTGTCTATTTGATAAAAGCAGGCCCATTTGGGCTATACGGCCCAAACGTTGAGTTTTATTATGAGGTTATCCGCGCCCATCTAAACCCTTAATTTATGTTTTTGTCTAAATTTTCTCGTTCTCTGTCCAAACCATGTCTACCATGACGCAGGTCCAATCCGGGTTAAGTCTTTGTTTTGGGCTACCAACATTTTTTTATTTTTTAGTCATTTTTTAGGGTCACATTTTTGGGTATGGGTAATAGGTTAATGGTTTGGAGTCATAATTTTTGCTTATAATTTGGAACCACCAAAATAGTTGAGCCGGTCATAGAACTCAAAGTAGCTAAAACAGGCGTATTCTAGGACATAAATTGCCCAATCCTAAAAATATCTCTCCTAACTTGATCTATCAAAATATTGAATCAGCTCTTGCCGATAAGGGTTACGTTGGTAACTTGTCAGTCACGGCTTATTCTGATTTGGAATATGACCCTGTTGACTTGGAATCCTCCGGAATCACTCTTTTACCCACAAGTGAATAATAATTGTTTATCTTTATTTTCAATTTTATTTACTTTTATGTCTATAATCTCATCTTATATATGTATGTTGTCAGGAGATAAGGAAGAGAGACTTTATAAGATTTTAGATGACTTGATGGCGTGGACATATGATCTGCATCGCAAACCATTTGGTTTGATGTTGATCTCGGAAAACATCTCTCAAGAAAAGCTGTACGTCAAAACTTTTCTCTTTTGGAATGCAAACATTCTCTTAGCATAGCCTCAAACTTTAGCAGATGATTTAGCAGAATATGGAAATGTAAGGATGTTTTGGTTTTGGGAAAGTTTATCCCTTGGAGGAAAGCCTATGTCCCGACGTAGACTCTCTCAGATTTGTCATCGAAACTTATGGTGGTCACATGTTTTATGGCGACGATCACAACGTGATGCTAATAAGTTGATGAGTTCTTCAACTTCAAGGCCTTTAACTTTGGTTGCGCAAAGTAAAGGAAAGACTCCTGTTCAGAGGAAGATTTGGGTTCCCAAGGTCAAAACAAGTAATATTGGAAACCCTGTTTATGAGACAGAGGATTACACATAATATAAAAGCTGGTTGAGTCACATTGAAGAATTTCTCTTACGAAATTCTACTTAAGTGGTTAGTACAGAGAAAACGGTAGTTAGAAACATTGTGGGGGAGGGGGGGATTTGTTAGGTAATTGATTTCATTCCTTCCCAAATAATCAAATGATAACAACTATGAGAATATATTCAATACAAAAAAATTTAAGAATCGTCTGCAGATGTTTTCAGATGAAAATCTTGAAATCAAAGTAAGAATTAATGTTTTTATTAAAAATGTCATTGATGGGTTTACAAAATCTTCAACGGCATAGAATTTTAAAAAATAACGGGATCTGTTGAACTGAACATTTGTAGTGATTTGAGTTTTAATAAGATTTGATATAATTTTGATGATTTTTGGTGAATTTAAAGATGATTTAATGTTAGAATTCTCTTCAACCTTATCTATAATCATATGGTTTGGGTTTGTATATTTTTAACTAAAAAATCTTTTAAAATTACTTAAAATACTTAAATCTCAATATTTTAAACATTTTTAATAACAATATGTATATTTTTTAATTATTAATTCAGTAGCACTAAATAAGTTGTGACCTCTGTTCAAAAACGCGCCGCCTATGACCGCTTAATCGGTGACGAGGCGGTGGGCGGCCGGCAACCGCCGAGCTTAAGCCAAAAAATCGGTTAAAAAATTGGGCTCGTCGAAGTTTTTGCTTTTTCGTTGTCTTTAACTTAAGAAATCATCTATTTTTCACTAGATCTATTAGATTTGGACGCAAATATAACGAAAAACGAGTGAAAAAGATGAAAATTGAAAAAAATAATGGAGTAGCCGTCATGTTTAGGGTTTTAATTCGCGTAGGTCTGAGTTTGAAGATAACTGAGAAATGTCAATTATACCCTTCATTAAAGTTTAAAGTAAAATTCGAGCGAAAATGCTGCAAAGTAGGTTCAAACTTAGGTGTAAGTAGAGAATGCAAGCGCCTGAACCACTGGGCCGCAATGATTTATTGTTTATAGTCGTGGTAAATAATATATATATATGGAATATTAGATAAATAGCCCTAAAACTAGGTTCCGATTAATCCCCGCATAATCTCCGATTTTTTCATTAGGTACTAGGTCCAATCCGACCGTCCGACTAGCGCCTAGCGATTTTTCGAACCTTGGTTATGACTGATGAGACCAATGAAAAATATCTCTTAAAAAAAGACACCATAATATCTGCCGCATAAACAGAGAATTTAGCACCATCATACTGAAGAGATAAGATCAAGCCATTTACGGTTTACCCAATTTTCAGTCAATGATCTAGATTGATGCAATAAAATCAATCTTTTTATATTTTTCCCTATCGGGAAAGTGATTTTCTTATTTACTTTTTAAAAAATAAAAATGGGACAAGTTGTCTCTTGAGCGGGTCAGTCGATATAAATGACAAACATAGTGCTGAGTAGTTGTTGTCTTATTATAGATTTGTCAATGTAAATATTAATGCATATAATTTAACCACTAGCATGGCATCGATCAAAGTATAACTTACATAGAGGAACAACCATATTGACCCGTTTACACGAAAACAAAAGTGCAATAATTACCCAAACATCATTTTTCCAATCTTTCCATCTCTGGTAACAGCAACAGCCATGAATAAGAAGAAGTTGTCTTTGGAAGGACACGAGCATCCTTTGTCCCTCGTTAACCATCGTGATGGTTTTGAATGCGATGCTTGCAACGATGGAGCCTATAATCGTGAAGGCTACTTTTGCAGCAGATGCAAGTTTACTATTCACAAGAAATGTGCCTTTGTGTTTAATACACAAGAGACGTTATTCGAGCACCCTTCTCATGTTGGACACAAACTTAAGCTTCTCACGACGGGAGCTCCTGATCACACAGATCCAAATTGTCATATATGCGGTAAAAACACTAAGCGCCTCCTTTTTCATTGTTCCATATGTAAACTCAATTTGGACATTGATGGTATGGTTGATGCTTTGTGTGCCCGAGCTGATTTGAATATGTCGTGGCATCATCATCCTCTACTCCTAGTTAATTTTAATGGTTGTCTGCAATGTGATGCATGTTGTTTAAGATTCCGAAATGGTTACTTCTGCGCTCGTTGTAGGTTGATGATTCATGAGAAATGTGTCTCTATATTTGACTCACGAGAGATCACTCACAGTAGTCATGCTAGACACTCTCTTAAGCTTCTCACCGAAGGAGCTCCTGACTATACTGATCGAAAATGCCAAATGTGTGAAAAAGACACTGTGAACTTACTTTATCATTGTGATCTTTGTAAGTTCAACTTGGATATGGATTGTGCGACCAAAAAAGCTCCCCCGCCAGTTGCTCTTTTGAATTCGAAGGTTCATGAGCATTCACTTACACTCATGCCAAGATTGATCTCATTTGTTTGTGATGCTTGTGGAAGGAGAGGAGACCGTGCTCCTTATGTATGTCTTCAATGCGATTTCATGATTCATGGAGATTGTGCTGCTTTACCACATGTCATTCACATAAATCGCCATGACCATCGTGTTTCTTATACGTATCCTCTTGGTCCTGGAGAATGGAAATGCGGAGTTTGTTGGGAAGAAATCGATTGGTCGTGTGGAGCTTATTCTTGTTCCAAATGTCCTAAGTATGTTGTTCATCCAAGATGTGCAATAAGAGATGATGTATGGGACGGAGAAGAGCTTGATGGGGTACCTGAAGAAGATGAAGATATTGAACCGTTCAAAGTAAATGAAGACAACACAATAACTCATTTCCTTCATGATGAATGTAACATGAGCTTCAACAAAGATGGTATTGCTATGGAGGAAAGCATCTTATGTGGAGCTTGTGTTCGTTCCATTGGTTCTAACACGTTCTACAACTGTTCATATTGCAGTTTCATTCTCCATGAAACATGCGCTAATCTTCCTAGCAAAAAGCGACATTTTCTTAACACAAAACTTCTCACTCTCGAGAACCACGAAAGGACTTGTATCAAGTACAACCATTGCTATACTTGTTTGCAGAGTTGCGGCCAGGGATTCATGTATGATCAGGTTGATGATCATAGTAAGCGCATTGACTTAATATGTTGTTCGATTACTGAGCCGTTTTTCCATGGATGTCATCCTCAACACCCCCTTACTCTACATCAAAGCAGAGTCGGATGATGATGATGATGATCATATCATCAAGGCATGCCATGGTTGCGGCATACGTACAAAAGAAATGGTACTAGGTTGCACCAAATGCAAATTCTATTTGGACTTTCGTTGCGCAACTCTACCATTAGCGGTAAGACTACATAGGTATGATGACCATCCACTCACTCTTTGTTACGGTGAAAAGACAAGTGGAAAATATTGGTGTGATATTTGCGAAAGAGAAACAAATCCGGAGACTTGGTTCTACACTTGTAAAGATTGTGGGGTCACTTTGCATGTTCTATGTGTAATTGGGGATATCAAGTATGCCAAATCAGGACTAGAGGTAGTAACTGGGGTTGAATTGTTAACTAACAATAGTTCTTCACGACCAGTTTGCAGCAACTGTCATTCCCATTGCCTAGGATCTTTCATTATTAATGATTATGGCTCAAACATATCATTTTGCTCTATGTATTGTTACACTCATTCCAAAGGGTTGTGGAGGATGAGCGTGATTAAGCCCTGCATCCCTCTATGGGTAAATGAACCCAAGACTTGAAGATGCGGTAATGTTCGAGTTTGAAACTCATCTATCAGACATTGTTGTCTTTTTGTATTATTTTTTTTTTTAGCTTGAATTAAAAGTTGTTAAGAACTGACTGATATAATCATCTACCTACATTTTACACTACCTGAAAATTATAACATGATCGTACCAACTGTTTGTGTACCTCATGACGCTTTGTTTATGCATTGTATCACAATCTTTCATCTTCTCAAATGGTGTTTTCATCAGCTGATTGTATAGGTGAAAAGTAGATTTTTAGTTTGAATGTTTTTTGTTGTTGTTGTAATTTTCGCATTGGAATACTTATAAATATTTTAGTGTCCACATTGTAATACGGCTAGTTGATTTGATTTGCAAATAAAAACTAAACGAAAATTATGAGGTATCTCTATCCAAACTGTGTTTAAATGGTAATTAAAAATATTGTGAGGGCACTTATTATTGTTAGGTAGCTGATTAAGATTACTTCACAAATAATCAAATGACAGCGATGACTCCACTTTGATTTCAAGATTTTCATCTGCAAAAACCGAAATTTTTGCTTTTGTTAAAGTAAAAACACAAACATAAATTTTAGAAAAAAAATCGTTATGAACATATTTCATTAATTCAATTCACGTGAAATCTCATTTACAAAACCATCTACAACAAACAAATTTAATATCCGCCGTAAATAGCGATAAATAAACGAATATTAAAAAATGACAAAAACTAAGATCAATTAAACCCAAACAAATAATAGAAGATTATTTTCACCAATGGAAAAGAATGAAAATAATACTCTCACGTCCATTAATAATTTTCGAGGAGGATTTGACAACGGAAACATGTTAGAAAATATGAATGGCGATGAAATAATAAATAAAATAAAATAAAAATCTGCGTATATGAACAAAAATTTCTGGATCTTGGAGTTTTGCGCACAAGAAACACATGAAAGTAACAAACTAGTTTTTATAGATTGAGACTTTGATTATATACAAAATATATGCAAATAAAACTCCATGGATAATATTAGTCTCTTTTTGCTTGACGTCACCGCCGGTGAGACGACCAACCGTCGTCGAAATTCAGACGATAACTCCGGAGATCATAACTATAGTGAATATTATTGTTATCACCACTCTTCCGCGACCACCTCAAACGCGATTTCAGTCTCCAAATAAACTGCTTCACGAGAACACGCGGTTTCCCACCACAGCAAGATGAAAACGCAAACGCCACAATCGCTCTTCCCTCTGCGTTTCCTGATGAAGCCGCCGTCGGTGAGGTCCCCATTCGTTTTCCCCATTTCCGAAACTGAAGTCTCTTCAAGCTCTGTTTGTTCATTGCTTTCTGAGTTAGTATTTACTCTTCTCTGTGTATGTTTCTGTTTTCTGAGAGTGAAAAAAGCTTGTAGTGACGAAGAAGCAAAGAATTAGAACAATATATAAAGAGCTTCAGTTTGATATGTGGTTTGCAACGTGTGGATGTTTAATTCGTGTACTAAAAGTGTATAGACAAAGAATAGTCCAAAGTGCATCATACACCACATATCCAAATTTTTGTCTAATATCCAAAAGTAATACTATTAAAATAATTCAATTTCTGTATATTTTATAGCTTATTTTGGAGTCTAGCTTATCCTGTGACATAATTACAATTGCACTTTAACTTTATGCTGTATTGTTTAAACGAAAATTATTAGAGCATATCCATCAAACGATTTTGCTGGAGTTTTTAAAAAAAATTAATTAAATTAGTGATTAGTAAGAGAACCGTGCTTTGTGCGGTATTTATTTTTTAGTATTCATAATAAAGAGAAAACTTCACAAAGAAATGAAAAATTAATAGGTTGAGATTGAATTGTTAAATGATTGAATTTATCTGAATTTGAAAAGAACTTAAACTATTAAATAACTGCATAATATTTAAGGTAAATGGTTAAGACAAAAAAAAATATTGCTTATAAATTGAATGGTTTTTCATTCAAACTGAAATTAGAGAAATGATTTCCAATTTTTTGCCATTGTTTGTGATTGTTTCTGAAAACAACTAAACCATATATTTGGTAGAGACATATGTTTGAAATTTGTTATCATTTGTCCATTTTATCACATATGCTTTTCAATTTAAATTAATGTGTATTACTTTTGATATTTAACGCTTAACTTGTGATTCATTCAAAATTTAATATGTTTCACATTCAAAACTTAATATCCTTACAAAGACCCACTTCATATGGAAGGAATTAAAAAAAAAATCAAAAGAGAATTACCTATTAGGCGACTACAAAGATTCGACCTCACCAAGAAGCAAAGGAGAAAGAAAACTTTTATTTAACATAACCAACTGCACCTTACTGCATGTCACTATCTCGTCCACTTACGATAAGGTTTTCTAGCCAAGCAGATCCGTTTCTTTAAACATATGATTTGAACCAATGTGATTTAGTTACACTCTCAACAATTGACCACGCCACCTTTACTCGTTGTCTCAACTCTTTCCAATCTCCATTCAGGCATTACATTCAAAGCTCAATATATATCAACCAAATATTAACTAAAAACTGGTAACACACTCATCTTCTTCATCGCTAATGCAATTGTTGTGTTTGTGAACTCGAAGATGAAATTTTCCATCTAAATATCCCGAATGCTCTCCACTGCCCAACATAAACTTACTAAGGAAGCCTCCATTGCCGACCCAACTTGCGAGAAGAATATGCGTCCATGAATCTTCTTTGATTTGATTTTACTGGTGGTGATGGTAAACATTAATTGTGATATTTTTCCAATAACGATTCCAAAGTCGTATTAGTTTTGAAAAATTAAATAGTAGATCATTGCATTAGAGAAGATTGCCCAAAAACAGAAGGACAAAATTTCAGGAAAATTGGGGAAAATAATAAAAAGAGGTAAAAAAAACACTTGCAAGATCATCAAATGGAAAATCTTTGCATCTAGAAGCAACATATCGACACCCGTGATCTTTCCTTGCTGCTACACGTTAACCACTTTTACCAGCTTTCAAGTCGGAGTGTGAGCCTTTCATATATGAACATATGTGATACCTTTGTTTCTTTAATAATTGAAAGAGGTGATTCAGAGATGAGTTTTGGAGAAATATTTATAGTATGGTGAATGAAGGATCAGCTAATTTTTTAATGATTTTGAATTGAAAGCAAATTAATGGGGGATTTCATCTCACAACTTAAATAGGCAATTAACATAACTTGATTGTTACAAAATTTACCCACAGTGAATGTGATGTTACGGAATTCACAGAGCCATTATCGAAGTTTTGGGAAGATACATTTGCAGCTTTTGTTGACAAAGAAGAAGATCAAACATGAGAGATAAAGTGAGGGCGATAGTGAGGCTAGGTTTTAAACAATGAACCTGACTAAAGTGTTTTTACTTATTCTCTTAAGCCTCAACTGAAAACTTTTTAAAAAAACCTACTACATCACGTGAAGAGAGTTTAATTATTGGGTTTATACATTTTGAAATAATGAAGGTGACTTGTCACAATTGTAGCACTTGAATTGATGATGTGACAGCATAAGAAGAGATGAAAACTTTTAAATATTGGCTTCGCGCGAAATTTGGTAAATATATATGTGAAAAAATGTCGAGAATAACAAAAATAACTAAAATTTATATTTTGTAATTAAATACAATTTTAAAATTAGATATATAGCTTTTAATGGTTTATATGTACTTGATAAGATTATTCGAAAAGTATCATAATAACAAAGGATAAGAGTGCATAATCAACAAAAGAATTTTGAAAGACATGATACTCTGTCATCTTTGGATACATCGAGTATGATATGTATTTCCTAATGGTTCGGGTTTACGGAGCCTCTCTACCAGATTTTCATTACCCAATCATTTGTTTCAAAATTTAATGATATTCATAGACACCTTCTATCATAGATGACAAAAAACCAATGCTACTTACTTTGGAAGAGGAACTACAAATCTTCTATGTCAAACATGCTTTTTCCAGACATATGTGATGCACAAAATATGATACTTACTTTTTCATCTATTAAAGTTAAGTTACATAAAAGAAAAGAACCCTACATTCGATCATCTAATGTTCATAGTTGAGCATTATCCAGTTCAACCACATAGACCTCAATTAAAGAATATGAGTTAGCTTACTCCTACAACCCATCCCTCCCCCTCACATTTCATAATAAAGAGGATATAACTTTCAAGAGATTCAAATCCTACGTTAGAGAAATACTCATACTAACACTTTTCTTTCCTGAAATATAAGTTAGATGTCTGTTCATCTAACATGGATCTCTTAATGGAGGCGTCTGATCTTTTTCTAGACCCTCATTGTTTTCTTTATTGCTATACTTCCCAACACGACATGTTGAACCATATACAACACTTTTGGCATGTTTCATCCTAACTTTTATTCTATTTTCTATGTTCCGTGTTTTTATGGTTAGTACTATGGTATTCTTTATGACATTCCGCTTGTTGTTTCGAGGATTGTCTCACACATGTCTTCCTGAAGATTTTCCTACTCATGTTATCGTTTAATAATATCTTAGTATGATTTCTAGTAGAGGTATTCCCACATACCCTATTAAAGCTTTGGGGTCCTTATAATCAAAATTTTAAACTCGTGATTCATAAATACTGATTTCTTAGAATTTATACTCAATTCTTCGGTTATATACGGTATGTTCATGACTCTCATGATAGACCAATCAATTTCTATATTTGAATGTACAAATTGTATTCTAAAATGTGCCTCTATTTTCAAGAATTAATGTTTTTTTTAAAAAAAACTATCACCTATAAATTTTAACTTTTTCACTCGTCCAAACCGATTCTTATTATTTCGACTTATTTAGAGCTCATGTGATGAAAATTAGATCTTCTATAGATAAATTTTCAACTTGAGATTGAAATTTATTAGTGTAGATATATTTCAAATTGCAGGTAAGGTAAAGAAAATATATATTTAAATATTTATGTTTAAAGTTTGTTGTTAGTTTTCAAATAATTGAAGTTAGATATATGTTAATATTAATTTAGTTTTAATAGATTGGATCACAACTCTACATTAAAATGATTTATTTGATTTAAGAGAGATTAAATAAATCAATAAATGATTTAGATGAGGTGTCATGATTTTAAAGAATGAATTGATGATGTGGCACTCTAAGAAGAGAACAAATAAAACTTTATATATAGATAATAAGCGGCTCCCACAACACAGTCAAGAACCGTATATGAAAATCTCTTATTTAAGAGATGGTTCTTCACTGTTCACGGGTACGTGACGGCACACGATTGGTCGATTTATTTTTTTTTTTCGACTTTCGAAAAAAATAATTAAAATTAAAAAAAAAAAAATTAAGAACCTTAGAGTAGGTTCTTTGATGTACATATTCTTAGTAGGAAAATCGTGGAACATATCATTTAAAAAATAAAATTAGTTGATTTAAAAAAAAACTTACATATTCCACAATTATTATATCAAACATTCTTGTTTGGGACACATAGATATGATTTAAATGAATGCTTCCTTCTTTTTGAATTCGATTTTTTTAGTTTTTATAAATTAAAAAGAATGCAAGGATAAGAGACACTTGATCATAATGCATTTACGTGTGGTATGATATTTTTTTTTTCCTAACTTTATTATATATATATATATATATATATATTCAAAACTAAATTGAATTGAATTGAATTTCTTTAACAAAAAAAAAAAAAACTAAATTGAATTTTGATTTTGATATTATTTAGTTAGTGTCAGCTCCACCTCACGAGCCTAATTTATGGGTCATATCATACCCGACTTTACGTGGAGAATCAAAAGCCACTTTATTATTATACCAACCAACGGTGAATAAATAAATCTCAACGATCAAATAACCCCACTTTTGAATACACTTTCTCTAAACAAAAAGAAGCATTATCTCATACAAACTCATCACTTTCAGTTCTTCTGTCTGAAATTGCTAATAAAAAGATTCCGTTAAAGTGAGATTTGAGTGCTTTTTTTAATTCGAACCGGGATCAAACCGGTCAGTTATACACCGTCCATAACTAAACGATGACGTTTTTGAAAGATAAAAGGATATACCAAAAAGGAGAAAGATGATGCCTATAAACAAAAACAGACCCCACGCGTAATTGCTTTCTTGTTTCCCTGACGTAAAAGTAAAGATTCATGAGTCAAGAGAGACAACGATGTTTATCAAAAAACAGAATTCAATTTCAATTTTCAAACTATAACAACAAAAAGAAACAAAAGCAAAGGAAATATCTCGAGAACTAGAACACAATTTCGTTATTTCTGGATCTTTCTTCTATTATTACTAATACTTATCCATCAAGCCATTTATTAAATCGACTGTGATTGGAAATCGAAGACAGATCATTCGATTTTTTTTCATTTAATGGCAAAGGTAAGTGCCAGAGATCCAGCTTTTCGTATTATATAGAGACAAAGACATATCCATCAATGTGGTCTTACCTTGAAGAAACGGATCTACTTGTATGATCAATGACCGTTAATTTGTCTGGCCTGATGACAATTTGCAGATATGGAATACGTATAAGCACCAAACTTTTTCTGCGAGCTCATCTAAACCATATAAACACAAAATTCTATCAACGTCAATTGCCACAAATATCTCAAGGGAATGTTTTTATCTCGAAGCATAGTTTTTAAGACAAGGGTTAAGTTATACTTACAGTTCTTGTGCTCGTTTAGGTCTCTATCACAGTTATAAGATCTGATGAGATAGATTCTGTTTAGGGATTAAGAACAATGTGAAACTGAATAACTGATGTTTAGAGAGAAATTTTACCTTGTTGTTGAGAGGTCTAGTTTCAACTGTTTCTCTATTTCGCCAAAATACAGACCAAACAGTGGTGACCTGTGTCACCGTATGATTCACAATCTTTAACGAAATTTCACTTTAAATAAAAACTTAACACATAGAAAAATTTGTAGCAACTGTGTGTGAGCAAGGGATATCAAAAAAAAAAAAAAAAAAGATGCATAAAGAGCATTTACATGAGTTTCAGGTAAATTTGGTTTGGTTATAAGTTACAATCGAATATTACGCTAGATTTTATTCTATTAGAGAGACATTTTTTCGAATTTCTATAATTGTCTTTGTCTAAACTAAACCAAAAGTCACTCAATTGTTGAATTCTCAATCACCAGAACCACAAGAGAACATATCATAAACCAACCACATGAGAAGCATTTTGTTGGCATTCTTTGTAATCAACCTCTTGCCAGAAACTAGCAAACAGGACTTATGATTGAGTTAACGTTGAAATGATGAATTATACACACTGGAAAATTACCATGATGGAATTGCAGCTGCGGTAAGTGCAGAAGGCAATTTCCAGAGGAGATGAAAACGACTCTGCAGTATTTCTGTTAGATACTCAAGAATCTCTTCGACCTATTCAAGAGGAAACCAAAGAAAAGTTAGAAACCTGGTTTACATTATGTTGCATTTTTTCAATGGGACTGACAAAAAGTTACCTTCGAATTCAAAGCGATTTCATTCTGTTTTAAACTTTTGGATCTTTGAAGAAGCAGTTTACATAACTCCTCATATTGTTCTGACACAGTGACAGATTTGTAAGAAACCGACATGAAACCTTCGATTAAATCAGTCCATCTGTTTGTTACGCATCCTAATAACAATAACTCCTGCTCTTCAGCAATATCAATCACCACATGTGTTTTTAGTAAGGGACCAAAAATGGATATACCTAGTTCAAGAATCAGATCAAACTTACAATCTTTTCGACAAATATATCATCATCTGAAACACGCAGTCTTCTTAACACTTCTGTCCACTGATCTCTTGGTGCAGAAAATATCAAGCTAGCACCAGATACCAATCTTAAAGTTCTCTTACTGAGAAAATAAGATACGCCATTCGATTGCCACGTATTCCATGTCAAAAGCTCAATAGGCTGTTGTCTCCGGCTAATGAAAAGAAACAACATCAAGATCATCAACAACGAATCTCCAAAGATTATTGCATTATATCACATACCTCAACAAAGTTGTATCATTGTTTTCTTTCTGTAGATACACTTTTGGCTCTATGGTGTTGGAAAGGATATTCAATCCCGTCTCAAGAGATGATAAACATGACACAATAGATTGTCGCTTGCAGAGGTTTGAATCTATTATTTCTGTAATACTGTCTCCGGATTCAACTGTTGCAATTAGAATAGCTTGGAGTTGTTTATCCTTCAATGTTGAGTTATTCATCAAATGCTCTAACACAAATTCTCTTCCTTTTGAGAGAGTATCGGAAGAGAGATTCTCTAAACCCTGAAATTAGCTCCAAGGAAAAGGAAATTCCAGAAATTAGAATCTAATTTCAATTACGATTTGAGATAGTGATCAAACAAAACAAACCTTAGGGAATAAAGGATTTGATTTTATCTCGGAAATAGCTTCGTCAAGCTCTCTCACAGATTCCCCAAATGTGTCTGAACTGATTATGCTTCTTATTGCCTAAAAACGAATTCCCCGATTAACAAAATGAAAGCATTCAAGTGATAGTGAGAGCGAGAGTGGAGAGAAAACCAACGTTTTCGAAGAAGAGACCCCATTGAAGAGCTTTCCTGCAATTCTCAGCATCCCAATGAGCAGGAACACCAGAAGATTGAAACCCAGATGCAAGGATGAGCAAATCCACAAATCCTTTCAATAGTTTCATGAATTCTTCCTTGGGTATTTCTGGGTAATTCCAAACCATTTCTTGTTTTCGTAATTCGATTCGAATGATAATAGCCCTGATTCGAAAAAGCACAAGCGATTAGACCGATCTGTGTACTGCATGATCGTAAATCACTGGAATTTTCTTTCGTCTTCTCGGGGTTCTTTTCCCGCCCATCCATGCCCTAGAAGAGAGACATTTCGGTATTCTGAATAATTAAGGTTTTGGTTTTCCAAATATGAACGTTATGACGTTTTCATGTATTTTAAACTACAAGCTGTTTTATCGTTCTAAGCGAAAACGTTCAGCTGTGTTCGTGTACCAAACCGAGTAAATTGTTTAAAATATATACATGTACATCAATAACTTTCTTAATCATATTTTAATTTCTTATGACACCACATGTGACCAGAAAATGGCTTGTCTATACTCGAATTAAAAATACCCGTAAATTGTAAAATTTGAAATCAGTTTTATAAATATATTGTCAACTTAATTTGTAAAATTTGATTAATCTGTTTATGGAGTAGTTAACATGACATATGGGATGAGCTGTAAGGTTCAATAATCCCATTGTAAATCATTATATTTCTGATACCTAATGAAATTATGAATTCTTTAAAGCAAATAAGATTTTGTCTTTGTCTACACAAAACAAAAATATGCCAATCTCGTCGATTGATTTGAATTTCATAGGAGGAGAGAGAGCATGATGACAAGTGGCCTCAATTATTATCTATTCTAAATTTTCAAACAGGTTTTGTAGTAACGAAATGGTAATTTAGTAATTTAAAAAATAATTTGCAATAGTTAATCAAAAAAATGTGAACAAGAAGAGTTGAAAAAAGTAGATCATGAGAAGCATTCACATTGCCGATAGTGTGGATTCAAACTCATCAAGAACTTAATGAGTTGTCAACAATTCGGATTTGCTAAGTTGTGTCGCACCATATTATTAAACAAAGAAGGAAATTAGAACGTGGGAAATGTTGTTTATTAAGATTGAAAATGTTAATGAACAAGAGTTAGGTTTGACAATAAGTCAATAACACTTGAGTTCAGCTATACACCGATGACTAATTTTAGGGACAAGCAAAATACTCCAGCAATATTTGATCCATTCTATTATAATATCCCGATTTCTAGAATATGGTGGTACATTAGAAGAATTTAAATAAATTAATGTAAGTATCTATATTAATGAAGTACACTTACCTTTTTGATTAAAGATTTTAATAGAATTGTAAAGTTAATTAAGCATGATTGAGTTAGAATAATTTTAAGGATATGTTAATATCTAGAAAATCATTTTTAGTATCATGCGAATGATGACAAAATACGGAGAAAGATCTTGTGGTGATTTATAGGGTTAGTAAACATGTTTTTTGAGTTTTCGGAAGTATCATGATTTTAAATAATTCATGGTCACTTTTCTTTGTTTCGCACTCCTAGTTGATTCCTTGTAAGGTAGCTGAATTGAATGGAAAATAAGAAGATAATAGAGATGTGAAGAAATGTGTTATGGCCATGGATTATTTAGAGGATTTAGAAGGTCTGGAATAAGCTATTCTTTGAAGGGAAATATGAAGTACTCAAATAGAGCACTTTGATGATCAAGAGTGGAAGGATTCAAGACTAGAGGCTACTCCAACTCAACCAAACTGGAAACCTTCTTCCCAAGAAATTCTCAAGTGTAACACAAATACGACACAAAAAAAAATTAAAGTAGAAACACAGCAAGATGGATACTTAGAGAAGACAAAGAGGAATAAGATGCTAAATACTCCATTACACGTCGAAGTTGTGGCTTTGTCATGAGCCGTGAATTCCTAGAAAATTTGAGTATGGATGAGGTGAGTTTTTGAGGTGGATTGCATCAACATTCTTAGTTCTATCATGGAACCTTCCAAATGGTCATGTCTACAAGGCTTTTACTAAGGAAATTGGTAGACAATGGAGACCATCAAAACCATAGCTCCAAGTGGTAAGAAGAGAATAATATAGAATTCCGGATTGCATCGCCAATCATATCTCGTCTTCTCGTATATAAAGTCAGTCATTTTAGAATGTAATATTTCGGTTTGCTCAAACCTAATGTTTCTTAAAGACAAGAAATGCTTGTACTTTTAGACTAATCAATCTGATCATACCATTAGGGAAAAATAATCTTTAAAATTTTGTATCATATCTTCTATATGTATTAGCTAAGGACACATTTATTAAGACACCGGAAACCGTTGATTATATTAAATTGCATGAGCTGGAAATTGATGTTTCTCACCTTTTTTTTCTTCAAATTTCCTACTTCACATCAAGACATGGTGCCCACTCTCCTCCCATTATTTATGTATAGAGTTACTCCTATTATATTATCTTTCTTTTCTTTTTTTGTTAGAAAGTTATTTTATATCTTGACGCGAAATAAAGAGTAGTATATATTTATGCAAATGTGCTGTCGTTCACATTCATACCCAAAATATTTTAATGTATTACTCGCATCACATGAACATGATAAGATTTATTTGTAAATGTTGGAGATATAATAAGACAAATATTATTGTCCAACATAACTTCAAAAAAATTATAAAAAAGCATTACTAAAGAGAATACATCAGAAGTGTATCAAAATATAGTTATTTTGCTTTATCAATAGAAACATTAGCAAAAAACTTCATCAAAAGTTTGATTTGAGAAACCGAAACATTACTAAAATACGTTGATAAAAATGGACGTACAAAACATCAATATCAATAATGACATTCCAATCTAAGAACAAAAATTTAGTCATTTAAAGGCTTATATAACTTTTTATTTTTAATTTCAAAATGTTTATCCACTTTTGTGATAAAATGTATATATACATATATATTAAAGAATAGCGTAATTTATAATGGTCTACTAATTGATTGAAATATTAATATTGGATCTGACTCAAATCGTTTCAGAGGGACAAATGTACCCCAACAAAATCAATATTATATATATTGATCACCGTGAACGTTTTAAAATAGTAGGAATACTCAGTTTTCTGATAGATCCCGTGGATTAGTGTCTCCAACCATATATTAAAAAAAATTCAATTTCATTTTGTTTTGTTGACTTTTGTATACATCTAAAAACTCCATATATATTCTATATATACACGTTACCATGTACAAACATATCGCCAAAACCAGAAAACTCCATCATCAACAACATGGCTAGATCCTTGTTGATCTCTCTAACCCTAGCCTTCCTCTTCACCGGATTGGTCACAGCTCGTGACTGGAACATCCTAAACCAGCTCAAAGGACTCAACCCAACCACAGCCACCACCCAAAACGGTGTCACATCATTGAAAGGACCAAACCTAAACGGATACTGCGAGAGCTGGAGAGTCAACGTTGAGCTTAACAACATCAGAGACTTCAAGGTGGTTCCACAAGAATGTGTCTGGTTCGTTCAAAAGTACATGACCTCATCTCAATACGAAAATGACGTTGAGAGAGTCGTCGATGAAGCCATTCTTTATCTCGGAAAAACTTGTTGCGAGAAGAAGAAATGTGATGGCATGGATGCTTGGATCTTTGACATTGATGACACCCTTCTCTCCACCATTCCTTACCACCAGAGCAACGGCGCTTTCGGGTAAATGCACTATATCCATTAGGTTCGGTTTGGTTTGACAAAAAATTAAGTTCTACTTTTGATAAAAGATAATATTTGAAAATCTTTATTACTTTTAGTAATATTTATATCAACTCAATGTGAATGATTTTTTTTAAATTCATATATATATATATATATACATGTATAATTGAAAATATGATTTTGTAATGAATTTTTTACTCGATTTGATTACATTAACTTAGCTTTTATCTGGTGGTTGTTTTTGGTTTGGACCGGCCCTTGGTTTGGCTTAAGCAAATAAAATAGTTTATTATAAGGTACAATTGTTTGTTTGATTAACATAATGGTTTGTCACCGATGTATCATGACAGAATTCAAACCAAACATAAGAATTCATGTTGAAAAGAAAATGAAAAGATACATGCATAATCACAAACTTGAATTATTGTACCTCTATCACTTTTTTTTATGTCCCACCTCTATCATTTTTTTTCCGGTTCAGTTTTTTTCGGTTTAACAGTTACCGGGATTGAAATGTTACATTGATTTGAATCAGTGGGGAGCAATTGAACACGACCAAGTTCGAGGAATGGCAAAGTTGGGGAAAGGCACCAGCTCTTCCAGACATGGTGAAGCTGTTCCATGAGATCAGAGAGAGAGGTTTCAAAATCTTTTTGATCTCTTCTCGTAAAGAGTACCTCAGATCCGCCACCGTCGAAAACCTTATCGAAGCCGGTTACCACGGCTGGTCTAACCTTCTTCTCAGGTATACATATCCCCGGTTAGACTCTCATTTGATAGTTATAAATAGAATTGGTAATAACCGAGTAAACCAAAGTTTCACTAGTGGTTTTTTCGAACTCCGACATTAAACCGAAACCAATGTAAATTGAATCATACCAAAATATTACCGTATAAAACTATATTAGATCGAGATTTAAAACCTAATAAATGTGGGTGAACATCATAATAACCATTAGGTTGATCATTTATGATAGTATTTCGGATTAGATAAAAAAAAATGATAGTATTTCGGATAAGTATTTAATTGTCATATATTTTTTGTTACATTTTGTTAAACAAAAAATTAAAGACTTTATTTTGGAAAGAAGACATTTATTCTAGTTATATATTATGTTAAATGATTCATTTATAACAAACAACATACACTTATGATTTTCCTCTCATGTAACAACACATTCCTATTTTTCACTCCAATCGATAGATCTAATTAGGAGTTTCGAGATTTCTTCTGGTATAATTAAAAGTTGTGAAACCGGAAATTGTAGGGGAGACGAGGATGAGAAGAAGAGCATAAGCCAATACAAAGCAGATTTGAGGACATGGTTGACAAGTCTTGGGTACAGAGTTTGGGGAGTGATGAGTGCACAATGGAGTGGCTTTTCCGGCTGTCCAGTCCCCAAGAGAACCTTCAAGCTCCCTAACTCCATCTACTATGTCGCTTGATCATAATTCTTTCACTAACCACACAATAAGATCAGAGTTTAATCTGATTCTTGAGTCTTTTCTCCTTTTTGTGATCTTTTCCCCCATTTCTAGTTTATTTGCTTATGATCAGTGAGCCATGATCATCTTTGTTTGTGTGGAGTTGGGCAAGCTGTTTTATTTGTATCACCATTTTGGGGCTTTATGAAATTGGTTTGGGGCTTCTGTCAAGTAATCTTTTTAGTTCAAATCTCTCTCTACCTAATCAGACTCAAGAAGATTTCTGAAACTAAATCCTAGTTTATTCTTTATTGCGCATCCTATTTTTGAATGAGAATGTGCAAGGTCTAAACCAACTTTGACAAGATCTACTTTGCCATTATCCGACATAACTTTTTTTTTGTGTGTAACAAATGTCTAGATCTAGTAAATGGTAAGTTTTGTGAGTTTCTTATTCAAACCAATTGACAAAAGATGGATTAGTTTATGTCCCTTAATTAAAAATGTTGTTCGCTTTAAACTTCAAACATTGGGATCTAACACGCTCGTTTGAGATGACAACGTTATTTTGTTTCTATCTCAAACCTAATCATACTTTAGGATTGACAACATACTCTACTCATGTCACCATATCTAAGTTAACAAATGAGTTTTAATTTCATATTAAGTTTTATGGATTCCCTCAAAATCAATTTATGTCCCTTATATACTAGTGTTATATACTAGTGTTTTAGACTTTAGATGTCGAATCCTAACATTTAAAAGATACAAAGATACTTAAAAGTTGAATAGAGAAAAACAAAAGCTAATCACCGATATTTGATTATAGCATTTAGAATAATTACATACAAGATGTACCTCTCTCCATAGGTTGGTTAAATATCATTAAATTATTTTCTAAAAGCACCAAATTTAATGTGTTTATTGGGATTACTTCTTCGGTTGCCAACCAGATTGCAACACGTGAATACCACCTAGGTCTAATCATATTTGAGAAATCTGATGAACGAGCCAACCTCCACAACACTCAAAAGATGGTAGGTCTCAATACTTCAGCATGCCGAAAGCCTCTAGGAGCCACAATGTTAGCTCGCTCCTCAAATGAAATCGGCGGGAAAGCATCGTCCTTTAATCCGGATCCAAGAAACTTTAACGTTCGGACCCCTCTATCTACTCATGAATAGCATGTACAAAAAGACACAAAGCTGGCCAAACATTGACACACATTGGCTCAAGTCATGATAGGCATGCTTCTCTCGAAAGACATGGCATATTTCAGAAGCTATCTTGCCATTAATATCAACTTCAAGTCACAGATGAGAAAGAAAAGTGCACTACAATCAATTTTGTAGTATCCTACAACTAGTGCAGCCCAAAATGGCCATTCAACTCCCGTTACACAGACTTAGATTAGGAGTATATCTTTGTTGTTTCCAATGCAAAAGCTGGGAGCTTTTCGTAATAGCTGGAAATAGTTCCCCCTACTTGATCCATGATCACACACTTCTTTTTACATAAGAACTCTTACCTTTTACCGAAAATACCGTCATCTCTTCGTTCAAAACTACCTAAAAATCGGTTGAAATAATATGTCCAAACGTATCCACCTTATGTAGATCATCACCTTCCCCTCGAATGATTTCTATTCAAAAACACCTTTCTGAGCTCACATACATACATATCGGGCCAAAGACAACTTCTTGATATGGCCAAAAACTCAACTCTCTCTTTTTCTCCTCCCCATTTCTTGGCTCCTCAGCCAGTTGGACGGTCTTTTCTTTTACTTAAATTAAACGTCCAAAAAGCAAAAAAATCTTTGTCTTCATATTGACCAAGTTTTTGTCTCAACCCTTCACAATATCTGGAAGTCAGCAATCAGGAACCGAATTCGACCTAGTGAGAGGATATGCTAAGCTTGGTCTCTCCAACATCCCGAATTTTATATTTATGCTCACTAGAACCTCATGAAATTGAAGTTCTATGATAAAAAAGACCCCTCTACTAATCAAGTGTCCATCTGATCCTAAAAATCAGTTCTAAACAAATATGTATCTCTGAATTACGACAAAAAGTTATAAATAGACGTTAACCACGAAAACTTAACATATATTGAGTATCACAAAATGTAAAACTCATCATGTGAGCATGTTTTTAATTCCATTAATGTGATTAAAAATAATGCACAGCTCTGACTGAAATATGATTATTAATCACGATTTGAATCAGAATGGTTCCAGCCAGCCTATACCAAATCGATTAGACAATAGTGAGCATGTTTTAAATTCCATTAATGTAATTTAAAATAATGCACAGCTCTGATTATTAATTACGATTTGAATCAGATTAGTTCCAGCCAGCCTATACTAAATCGATTAGACATATAGTGAGATATTATCTCTTAATGGGTCATGTTCTCCAAATAACATTTTCTGTTCGTCTTAACAAATAACATTTTTGACCGTATCCTGAATATGTATAGCAATGACACATTTACACATCTTCAAGATATGTTAAGATGCGGTCCAAAAAACACACACATATCTTAAGATGTTTAATTCTCATGACATCATTTCTTCAAGTTTTCCATCTCACATGAAGACATCGTGCTCACCTTCTTCCCACTTTATATGTATAAACCAATTATATTAGTATATTAATATTAATAATAGATATAAACATATGCAAATGGATGTTGTTCACATTCCTTACCCAAAAAAATTTATTGGTCTTATCCCCAAAATATTTTAATGTAAATTGTATTCGGTCGCTTGAACATGATATTTGTAAATTATTGTTGAACCAGTGAGACACTAAAAAACTAATAATTAGTTATAAACTTAAGGTTTTTTCTTTAACTACATTACAAGTTTCAAATTCTACTAAACTTAGTTTATATATGTGTGTATTTTAGTATATTTTAGGTGGTTTGGATTGGGACTGCACTGGAAAATGCGAGATCCACACTGTTTTGTAAAGCTCAAACCAACACAATTAGCAGGATGTTCGGATCACCGGAGTAGATATGATAATGTCTTTTATAAAGAATGTTTTTTTATATGATATTAAATGATTGTTTTTCATACATTCCGACTATATGGTTGATATTAGTTTTGTCTCAACTAACACAACTTAAATCGTGAAACGGGTTGAAAAGTCTTAAATCGCGGTCGGGAGGAATGATGCGGCGGAAAATTCGATTTGGATCGCTGAATCGGTATATGACATTTCTGATCCATCATGGTCCTAAATCGGGTCGAGTGTTACAAAGGGTAGCTCGACCTATAAAACCAGCCCAAGTACTTGACTTAGATGAAACCGAGTCTTGGTTTACTCATGTGCGTTGTTCCAGTGAAAACCGAACTCAAAGAAAAATGGATTTAGGCCTTGCTCCAAAACATCTCCACCCGGCCAACGCGGGCAACATATGTTTCATGTTTTTTTGGATAAAATAATATGTTTCTCTTTTAAAACTTTTAAGTTCAAAATGTCTAGTTTTCCTCTAAGTTGACTTTGTATACTTCTATATCCTCCATTCTCTATAAATACCCATATACAAATCACATCGCAATAACAAAGCAAAAAAAACAATAAGAAATCTTCTTTATCGATCCATCACCAACATGGCTAGATCCGTGTTGCTCTCGCTAACCCTAGCTTTCCTCTTCATCGGAATGGTCGCAGCACGAGACTGGAACATCCTAAACCAGCTCAAAGGAATCAATCCAACCACAACCACAACCTCAACCACCACCACAACCACGACCAAGACTAGTCAAAATGGAGTTGTATCATTGAAAGGCCCGAAGAACCTAAACGGATACTGCCAGAGCTGGAGAATCAACGTTGAGCTTCACAACATCAGAGACTTCGCGGTGGTGCCACAGGAGTGCGTCTGGTTCGTGCAACAGTACATGACGTCAACTCAGTACGAGGATGACGTGGAGAGAGCCGTTGATGAAGCAATTCTCTACCTTGGAAAAAACTGTTGCGGAAAGAAGAAATGCGATGACTTGGATGCTTGGATCTTTGACGTTGATGACACTCTTCTCTCCACCATTCCTTACCACCAGAGCCACGGTTTCGGGTATGAAAATTAGATTAACCATACGTTCGATTTGACAAAATTTCAATTGCTCGTTGGTACGGTTATATATATTTATTATATATTGCATTTATAAAATAAAACTTAGGTCTAATGGTTAAAAGATTAGTCTTGGAGTTGAGGAACAGAATTCGAATTTTATATCAGATTTAAGTCATGGTTGACTACCATGAACGCTTTAATTCATTGACAATAATTTCTTGTTTTATACACTTTGGAGATAAGTTTGGATTTTGGTTCGAGATCTTCCGATTGGAAAAAAAATCTTGAATCTAAAATATTTATTGGAATTAATTATCATACTTCTGTAAGATGCTGTAGAGTTTTCATGTTTCAATTTATTTGATGTTATACTCACACTTTTATACCAAAATTTAAATTGATTTTGGTTTATTCCGGTTAAGAATAACCAGGGCTAAAAATGTTACAATGAATTGAATCAGTGGTGAGCAAGTGAACACGACCAAGTTCGAGGAATGGCAAAGTTGGGGAAAGGCACCAGCTGTTCCCCATATGGTAAAGCTATTCCATGAGATCAGAGAGAGAGGTTTCAAGATCTTTTTGGTCTCTTCTCGTAAAGAGTACCTCAGATCAGCCACCGTCGAAAACCTTATCGAAGCCGGTTACCACAGCTGGTCTAACCTTCTTCTCAGGTATACATTTCCCCGGTTCATGTCTAATTTGATCTAGTTATAATTGGAAAAGTACAATAAATAGGTTAAAATAGAACCGAGTAAACCGACATTTCACTTTTACTGCAAATTAATCCAAACCAAATAGTATACCGGGAATCATAATACTCTTAAACCGGAAAATGCAGGGGAGGAGCGGATGAGAAGAAGAGTATAAGCCAATACAAAGCAGATGTGAGGACATGGCTGACAAGTCTTGGGTACAGAGTTTGGGGAGTGATGAGTGCACAATGGAGTGGCTTTGCAGGCTGTCCAGTTCCCAAGAGAACCTTCAAGCTCCCTAACTCCATCTACTATGTCGCTTGATCATAACTCTTACACTAACCAAACAATAAGATCAGAGTTTAATCTGATTCTTGAGTCTTTTTCTCCTTTTTATTCCCCATTTCTGGTTTATATAAACCAATTCAAGTGCTTATGATCCATGAACCAGGATCATCTTTGTTTATGTTGAGTTGAGCTGTTTTTGTATTACCACTTTGGGCCTTTGTGAAATTGATGTATTCAGATTGGGATTGATCATTAAACCAAACACGAATCTGAATTAAAGAAAATTTATTTATAAACCACTTAATATATATCTTTTATACCGAAAAAATTGAATCAAATCTAAATGTACTTCAACCAACCAAAAGAATCCAAATAAATTGAATTATGTCTTATTATTTTACATAAAACCAAACCGAATCCAAACCAAATACACAAAAATTTGCAAAAATATTTAACAAGATTTATATATCGGTGTATGGTAACAAACTTTTTATAATATAGATGAAAATATTAAGTAGATATACACACTAACTTGAAAGCTACTCTAAGTTATACAAATTCTAAAAAGAATTGAAAAAGAAAGAACAAACAATCCAGAAGTTAGAGCTCAAGCAGATAAATAATATATAAATATAAATAAAACCCTGACTGAACACTGAGCTGTCTACTTCTCCCACCAAATCTTATTGCGGTCTCTTGAAGCTTTTCTTATGACACAAACCTCAGACCCAATCTTAGGTACAACCTCAGTTTTCTCCACAACAAATTCTTAAACATTTCTCTATTATATTACCACAAACCATTCCTCTGATCTCAATCAAAAATACTTAGTCACATACATTTCCTCTGCTTTCGAGCTCATCTTACATCGCCATGGAACCAAACACCATGGCCAGCTTCGACGATGAGGTAAAAACCGAAATTTCTTTAATTCCGGTAAGCATTAGAATCTCAAAGTATATACCTTTTGTGGATGCAGAATCGTCATAGCTCCTTCTCGGCTAAGATCTGCAGAGTATGCAGCGACGAAATCAAGGACAACGACAATGGCCAAAGTTTCGTAGCTTGTCACGTGTGTGCTTTCCCAGTTTGCAAACCTTGCTATGAATATGAACGTAGCAATGGTAATCAGTGTTGTCCTCAATGTAACACTCGTTACAAACGCCACAAAGGTATAAATAAATTTAAATCAAACCTTGTTTTGGTCTTTACCAAATTCATACCTTGCTTGAGAGACTCATGATTGTGAATTTGTTTTGTTTATAAAGGCTCTCCAAGAATTGCAGGAGATGAAGAAGAAGATAACAATGGTCTAGTTGATTCAGATGATGAGTTGAATATCAAGAATCGCCAGGATGCTTCCTCCATTCACCAGAATTTCGCCTATGGATCGGTACTATATGACTTTGCTCGATTCTTCCTAGTCATTCTTTTCCATTAGCAATCAAGATTCTGAGTATTTTCTGCGTTTGCAGGAAAATGGAGACTACATTAGTAAGCGTCAAAATGGCCGAGCCTTTTCTTCCACTGGAAGTGGTATATACATATCTGTGATCTATACATACATATATATATATATATATAGATGTATAAGAGCAAATTTTGAAACCTGTCTCTTTGTGATTTTGACTTGAAGTGTTGGGGAAAGACTTCGAAGCTGAAAGAGAGACCTACACAGACGCAGAGTGGAAAGAAAGAGTGGATAAGTGGAAAGCAAGGCAAGAGAAGAGAGGTTTAGTGACTAAAGGAAAGGATGAAGACAAAGAAGACGATGATGAAGAAGATGAATACCTGTAATATTTTCTTTCACCTCACGTAATAAACGCTTGAGACGCAAGTAAACTGAGTTCTTGTCGTTTTTTACTTTTAACAGAGATGCTGAAGCAAGACAACCTCTCTGGAGAAAAGTCCCAATCTCATCAAGCAAAATCAGTCCTTACCGAATCGTGATCGTTCTTCGTCTCGTGATCTTAGCTTTCTTTTTCCGCTTCCGTATCTTGACACCAGCCAACGACGCATACCCTCTCTGGCTTATCTCAGTCATCTGCGAGATCTGGTTCGCACTTTCTTGGATCCTCGATCAGTTCCCGAAATGGTTCCCGATTAACCGAGAAACCTATCTGGACCGTCTCTCAATGAGATTCGAACGGGATGGTGAAAAGAACAAGCTTGCACCGGTTGATGTCTTTGTCAGTACGGTGGATCCGCTTAAGGAACCTCCGATAATCACAGCTAACACCATTCTTTCAATCTTAGCCGTTGATTATCCAGTGAATAAAGTTAGCTGCTATGTATCTGACGACGGTGCTTCGATGCTTCTCTTCGATACATTGTCTGAAACTTCCGAGTTTGCAAGAAGATGGGTTCCATTCTGCAAAAAGTACAACGTTGAGCCAAGAGCTCCTGAGTTTTACTTCTCTGAGAAAATCGATTACTTGAAGGATAAAGTCCAACCTACATTCGTCAAAGATCGCAGAGCAATGAAGGTCAGTTGATGAACTAAAGATCTTTAACTTTTAATTCACAAAAACAAATCTTTTACCTTTCTTGTCAATGATCTTTGCAGAGAGAATATGAAGAATTCAAAGTAAGGATCAATGCTTTAGTAGCTAAAGCTCAAAAGAAGCCTGAAGAAGGTTGGGTGATGCAAGACGGTACACCATGGCCTGGGAACAACACTCGTGACCATCCCGGAATGATTCAGGTTCATATACAAAACCTCAAAACCCAAATTTCCGATTCAAACCATCAAAAAATTTCCACCTTTGGATCTAAAAAACTACTTTTGGGATTCAGGTCTATCTAGGAAAAGAAGGAGCTTATGACATCGACGGTAACGAATTGCCACGCCTTGTGTATGTATCAAGAGAGAAGCGTCCTGGTTATGATCATCACAAGAAAGCTGGAGCCATGAATGCAATGGTAAGCAAAGCCAAACCAAACAAAGTAAAGCCATTACAAGAAACTAACTGTTTTCTGATAAACACTGGTTTTGGGATTGTCCACAGGTTCGAGTCTCTGCAGTGCTGACAAATGCTCCATTTATGCTGAATCTGGATTGTGATCATTACATCAACAACAGTAAAGCTATCAGAGAATCAATGTGCTTTCTCATGGATCCACAGCTTGGGAAAAAGCTTTGTTATGTTCAATTCCCTCAAAGATTCGATGGAATTGATCATAATGATCGATACGCCAACAGAAACATCGTCTTCTTCGATGTAAATTCATTACTAAACACCAATTTTCAGAAAATCCACAAATCGAATTCAAAAGCCCTAAAATCCGTTATCTTTTGCAGATCAATATGAGAGGATTAGATGGGATTCAAGGACCAGTCTACGTTGGAACAGGATGTGTATTCAATAGACCAGCATTATACGGATACGAACCTCCGGTATCGGAGAAACGGAAGAAGATGACCTGTGATTGCTGGCCGGCGTGGCTTTGCTGCTGTTGCGGCGGAGGTAGTCGTCACAAATCAAAATCGAAATCCTCCAATTCGAAGAAGAAATCGGGGATCAAAAGCTTGTTGACTGGCTTGATGAAGAAGAAGAAGAAGAGAGATTCCACGACCTATACCAGAAAACGATCGACGGAGGCGATTTTCGATTTGGAAGACATCGAAGAAGGGCTTGAAGGGTATGATGAACTCGAGAAATCGTCTCTAATGTCGCAGAAAAACTTCGAGAAGAGATTCGGAATGTCTCCTGTATTTATTGCATCGACGTTGATGGAGAACGGAGGGTTACCGGAGGCGACGAACACGAGCTCGTTAATCAAAGAAGCGATTCATGTAATTAGCTGTGGGTATGAAGACAAGACTGAATGGGGCAAAGAGGTAATAATGATAATATACAGGGTCCTCTTAGTAAATATCATGAACTCTTTAATTTTTACTGAGTTTTGTTTTTTACTTTAGATCGGATGGATTTACGGATCAGTGACAGAAGATATCCTTACGGGATTCAAAATGCATTGTAGAGGTTGGAAGTCGGTTTACTGTATGCCTAAAAGACCGGCTTTTAAAGGATCAGCACCGATCAATCTATCGGACCGGTTGCACCAAGTGCTTCGATGGGCGCTTGGTTCGGTTGAGATTTTCATGAGCCGTCATTGTCCTTTGTGGTATGCTTGGGGAGGCAAACTCAAGATTCTTGAACGTATGGCTTATATTAACACCATTGTTTATCCATTCACTTCGATTCCACTACTTGCTTATTGTACTATTCCGGCGGTTTGTCTTCTTACCGGAAAATTCATCATTCCTACGGTTAGTCTTCTTGACTCCTTCACTCTTAACTCCTAAAAGTTCACATTTTCACCCTTACAGTTATTAAAATTCACTTGTCACAAAATTACTCTGTTCCCTGAAATTTTTGAACTTCATGTTTTTAGCCCTGAAGTTTCTAAAAATGACACTATTATTCAAAAGGTTATTAATTTGTCGTTTGAACACCCATTTCTCTCTTTCCGCAGATCAACAATTTCGCTAGCATATGGTTCTTAGCTCTGTTCCTCTCAATCATAGCGACGGCGATCTTAGAGCTCCGATGGAGTGGCGTTAGTATCACTGACCTCTGGCGTAACGAACAATTCTGGGTAATCGGTGGAGTCTCTGCTCATCTCTTCGCCGTCTTTCAAGGTCTTCTCAAAGTCCTCTTCGGTGTCGACACAAATTTCACCGTCACATCAAAAGGAGCCTCTGATGAATCCGATGAGTTCGGAGATCTTTACCTTTTCAAATGGACAACTCTTTTAATCCCGCCCACCACTCTCAT
Source organism: Euclidium syriacum (assembly GCA_900116095.1). Lineage (NCBI taxonomy): Eukaryota > Viridiplantae > Streptophyta > Magnoliopsida > Brassicales > Brassicaceae > Euclidium > Euclidium syriacum. The sequence continues at coordinate 197,964 of FPAK01000008.1, forward strand.
CATTCTTAACATGGTCGGAGTTGTCGCCGGAGTTTCGGATGCGATTAACAATGGGTACGGATCGTGGGGACCGCTTTTCGGGAAACTGTTCTTCGCGTTTTGGGTTATCGTTCATCTTTATCCTTTCCTCAAAGGTTTGATGGGTCGGCAAAACCGAACGCCGACGATTGTGGTGCTTTGGTCTATTCTTCTCGCGTCGATTTTCTCATTGGTTTGGGTTCGGATTGATCCGTTTTTGCCGAAACAGACTGGTCCGTTACTGAAGCAGTGTGGCGTCGAGTGTTAGGTTGCGATTGGAAACCCGCGTTTGCGTCTGCGTTTTCGTTGCTCTGTTGAGTCATTTTGCCTTTGGCCTATTTTCCCGTTTTCGGTGTTCTTTATTCGCTTTTTTAACTAAGAACGATAAATGGATTTGTATGTTGATATTAACAAAAACCATTATTTTGAAGAAAAAAGGTTCAAACTTTGAATCAAAAATTTGAAATTTTTAAAAAAGGAAAATTGTGTAAGATGCAAACAAATTGAGAATGAAAGCGATTTGGCTTGTTGGGTCCCTAACAAAGTGTTTATTTTGAAGAAAACGTTTCACACTTTGAAATCAAGAAGACAAATTTGTGTAAAAATACAAACAAATAGAATGAATATTGAGTCAAACCACCACACATACAACAAAACACAACGATTTTGGTTTATTAAACAAACACACACAAATCCATGAAAATAAATTTCACAAAAGTGGTAACAAATAAATAAAATGATGATTTTTTACTCACAATATCAAACTGTAGTAACCAGACATAATGTGGAAATGTTCTTTGGAGTTATTTCAAGAGCTTTTAGATTCTTCAAACCTCTCTGTATCTGCTAGTAGCCATTGATTGACTGTGCCAATAACCACCTACAGTTCCGATTATCGGCGATTCAGGACTTCTACTCGGAGATTTCCTCGGCGAATTAGAAGCTGAAAACTGTTTTATATCCTCTGCAGATAACGCACACAATACAGGTCTTTCATCGTGGCTTTGAACCGTCTTCGAGTATTTCTTCTTCTCAGATGTCCCCGATTGAACATCCAGAGAGAAGACACTGCTACATTCGCTTGTCGTGGTTTGTGATGTAGATAACCAAGTTGAGAGACTAGCATCAACAGCTACTTCTTGAGCTCTTCTCTGTTTCTCTGTTTCATCTCTTGATTTTGGCTTAACTTGAAACTCCTCTAAGCTAAAAGTAACATTCACACTCACATTCTCTTTACGAGTCTGTCTCTGTGTTGTACTTCCTTTCGATTTCACAGCTTTCCATTGAGAGAGATTCTCGATTGGATTCAGAACCGCGTTGACATATCCGCTTCTGTCTCTCACACTCACATTAGACCTCTCTATGTCCAACACATTATCTGCAATCTCCTCGGTATAGACTTCTTTATCCCAATTCTGCAACTTAACATCGTAACTCTCATCGTTATTATAATAGTCATCATCAAGCAGCCCATAATCATCTTCATCATCATCCAGATCGCTTTCACCACAATCTGCTACATCATCTTCATCTTCATCATCACTTTCTCTGCAATTCACGTATCTATGATTCGAAGGATAAGATCCTGACGAGTTCGAGGTAATATCACTCCCCTCAGACGAACATCGAGCAAGTTTCGATGTCACCTCTTCTTTCTTTTCTTCAAAGAACTCAATAGATTCTTCCACTGGAATGTGCTCATATGTTTTGACAATAGAGTCAAAAGTCACTCTCTTACGAGTTGGACTCGGACTCGGACTGCATTTCTCTTCAGGCTTGTTGTCACTGTGATTAAAAATAGAGAATCAAAATGTCATAATCTGTTAGCTAAAACAAAGATCGAAAGATGAATCTCATTATAAGAAAACAAACACTCACCAGATATCAGTGATCGGAATCACAGGTACTTTAGGCACTTCTTCAACAGTAGGAACCTTTGAATTCAAATGATAATCTTTCACAGAACCCTCACACAACTTTGGGACTTCCTTAATGTTAGAAACCCTAAGATTCAGATGATCATCCTTTGCATGCGCTTCAGAAACTTTTGGGACTTCATTAACAGGAGAAATCTTAAGATTCAGATGATCCTTTGCAGACGCTTCAGAAACTTTTGGGACTTCTTTAACAGTAGGAACCTTAAGATTCAAACTAATATCCTTTATAGATCCCTCAGAAGACTCCTCAGAGATTCTCTACATACAACAAAAGAAAAATACTTCAGATCAAGCACAGACAACAACAAAATCGAAGCTGGATTTAGCTAAGAACTAAGAAAAATCGAGCTTCAAACTAGAATTTATAACTATTTTCTCGGGAAAATCAAAGAGAAATACTTACGTTTAGACGAGGCTGGAAAGATTCTCGGCGTTTTGGACGGCGACGGTTTTTCCGACGGCCGAAGCAACCTGGAAAGCAACCCATTCCTTCGAAATTAGCGAGAGAGAGAAAATGGAAGATGGATTATCAACGAGGGCTTTCCAGATTATTGAATAAACATTAATGGGTCGACATCAGAGAAGAGAGGAGGTGGAGATGATCAGACTGGACTTGAGAGTGAAGAAGAGCTGAATAATCATGAATTTGGGGATTTAGGGTTTTTTTTATTTGTCGTTTTAATTTCCTTTTTCCTTTTCTTTTCTAGTCACGATTTTCCTTTTTCTTTTTAATTCGGTTTATTAGTATTTTAATTTTGGGGGGAAAGTAGATGACCGTTACAAGTCTGAGTCTCTGACTTTGTCCCACTCACTATTAGAATGTGAAATTGGACCGTTGATGTGTGGGCCCTCACTTTATCATAAAGATATAAATATTTTTAAAAGGAAAATTAATGGGCCGTCTAAAACCCAATTATTACTGGTCCACTTATCATCTTTGAATTCACATGATCATCTTTTTCGTTAGCGTTACAACGGTTAAGATTATTTGAGTTAATGTTTTTTTTTTTTTATAATTATTTGAGTTAATGTTATTTTGGTCAATTTCACCATTCAATAATATACTGCTAAAATGGTTACTACTACGATGATGGTTAAATACGATTACGGTTACGATAAAAACTATTTTATAAATGTTTACCACTTTGGCTTACTATTAAAAAACCCATACCATTTTTATTCACCAGTCGGAGTCTATAAGATATTGCTCTACGTACATAGTTTTATGTATACGTTTTCTTAATTAAATAACTCCACATTCATTATCGTACCCCGAACCAAAAATATTAATATCATTATAGTACTTTTTGTGATAAAATAAAGAAGACACCTATGAATCGTAAATATTCCTTAGTCTTTTGTTTGATTGTGTATATTCTTTAATTTTCGCTGTTTTGTTTCTCCAACCTTTGGTGTTTTAAAGGATCAGCATGTTATTTATAACTTATAAAAAGTCAACTCCATTGTTTGCTTATAAGGTTATATAATGGAAATAAGTTGACAGCTTAGTTTTCAGATGAACAAACTATAAAAATCTTCGAAGAAAGGTCCCATCAATGGCCGAGATCTTTGATATCTCTAATCCGACTCAAGCCGCCGTCTTGGATGTGCAAGACCGTAGATCCGGTGGTGATTTCCGGTCGCTGGTCAGCTCCGGTCATCATCTCCGATCAGTATCATTCGTTCAAAAGGTAATGATTTAATTAGCATCTCTTGTTAATCTTACTTTGTTTGATTAGTCAAATTCAAGAATTTCCTTAACTTCAGTTTTCTATATATTGAAAAAGTAAAATCAATACAACTGAATCCAAATTCGATTTCGTTTTTTTTTCATTTTGTTGATCAAGTTGTGCCATCACCTCAATTCATTCCGGCTGATAATTAACATCCAGCTAAAAGAATAATGGATTTTAGAATGTGTTTTTGATAATTGAATTTTGTAGATTAAAGATATGAAATATACTTTTAATAAACATTGTGATCCATTATTAAAAATTACTTAATTTTTTGGCTTGAATAGTATATTAAATGAATAGCGGAATAACGGAATAACTAAACGGAATAACGGAATAACTAAATAGTTATTAGCGGAATGAATTGAACTGAATAAATTTTTGGCGGAATAGCTACAAAACGCTAAAAAATTAGTTTTAATAGACTAATCACGTTTTACTTTTTATAGTTATATTTTTAACACGCTAGTTGTATATAACAGAATCACGTTTCAAAAATATAAAAACGTGAAAAATGATATATGTTATAAAAGGTAAAAAATAGCGAAATCAAATTTTCAAACGTGAAAACTGAACAACTGGTATATCATTTATTACCATTGTATTCTCTAGTTGATAGGCGAATTTGTGGGGACATTCACATTGATCTTTGTCGGATGCTCGGCCATCTTGGTAAATGAGATGTACGGTACACCAGTGACACTTCCCGGTATAGCTTTGGTTTGGGGACTAACCGTAACGATTATGATCTACTCAATTGGCCATGTCTCTGGTGCACACTTTAACCCTGCTGTTACCATTGCCTTTGCCTCTTCTACAAATTTCCCCTTTAATCAGGTGACAAAAAAAACATTCTAAAATGTTTTTCATTTTATGCGATATTTATGGTATTATCAATCATAACCATAATCTTTTTGTGTAATGTAGTTGTGATCCATCTCTGTATAGGTTCCGGGTTATATAGCAGCACAAGTTCTTGGGTCGACCTTAGCAGCCGCAGCTCTACGAGTCATGTTCCGTTTGAACAATGACGTTTGTAGTCTAAAAGGCGATGTTTATGTGGGAACATATTCAACAGATTCTAGAGCGGCGTCGTTTGTAATGGAGTTTGTTGCTACTTTTAACCTAATGTTTGTCACATCGGCTATTGCTATCGATAAACGAGCCACTGGGCCATTTGCAAGCATCGCTATCGGCGCAACCATAGTACTCGGCATCCTTATCTCAGGGTAAGTTAAAATACCTTGGAACATTTTATAATTTTCTACAACGTTATGATGATTCTCTTGTTAAAATGTTGATAAAACTTTTTTTTTGTTTATAAATTGTTTAGACCAATTTCTGGAGCATCTATGAATCCAGCAAGAAGTTTAGGACCTGCACTTGTATGGGGATGTTATAAAGACTTATGGTTATACATAATTTCACCGGTGATCGGAGCATTATCAGGTGCGTGGATTTATGCTATGTTACGGCCCAATCGCAATAAAGTTTCTTCGAGAGATCACCAAAAAGCTTCTAAAAGTGAGATTTGTGTTCTACGAGTGATTGATCCGGTTAATAAAAAATATTTCCTATGTTCAACACCTACTGATATCAATGAAAAATGTAGTGTCACACGTAAGTTGGCATGAAAGATCAGACCATCTCAACATTAATTTATTATGTTTAGGGGTTAACCTTTTTATTTCGATTTCTATAATACAAATGAAAGAAAAATGTATAGTATACTTTTGGAAGTTAATAAATATCTTTAAATAAAATTATTCAATATATATCTCTAAAAATTACATTGCGTATCATATGCAAGTTGTAGCATGTGAGATAAAGAGAAAAATAAGTAACATACAACATTGGCTTATGTGAAGGACACAAAGTTTTAAGGTTTTTACTTTTTAGTCTTCCTTCCTCGCGATGTTATATGGTTCTTCAAAGCTTGGGAAGACACTCTAACAGTCAAGCTTAAGATATGGAATTATTTTCCCATTTAAACCGAATAGAAATTGTTAGACCAGCAAGTCATTGATCACGATCCTTTTCCTGTAAATTATTGAGGTCCCACTCACATTTACTACACGTACATTATGTGAGTACATAGATAAATACTGTTTTCAGCTATTTTGGTCAATTCCCCAAAATACACTTCAACCGATTATGTTGCGTAGTTTACATATTACCATTGACCGTATGCTTTTGTTGTTAGTGTTTGAGTAGGGTTTGGTCCAAGGATTGGGTCATTGGGGCGGATTAGTTTAACACCATGTTAACATTTGATTAAATGTATGTGACAAATTGGTAGACCGGTCAATTGATTGTTTGACGGGACTTGAGTGTAATTAGTTGAGTGACTGATGATTGATTGACTGGCATAGTTTCATTGACTAAGCTCTCTAAGAACCAAGTAATAGTTCAAGTCTTTCGGTTTAGACTTCGGTTTAATTATACCGTCTTTGACACAAACCGAAAGAATTGGGCTTTCTTTTGGGCCGAATTTCATGACGGGACCTAAACAATAACTCTGACTATTGAATTAATCAAATCGGCATCTAGTCTAGTGTATGTATTCTGTTATATGGTTTTGGTTGAATGTTCATTTATAAAGAAGATGAGATTTTTTAATAATAAAGAAACATAAGTCTACGCAATGGACTGAGCCAACTATTATATGCGCGTCCAATTTATAGGGGCGTTAAATTAAGCCTAAGCCATCAAAAGGACGCGTCGCATTGAGCTATTTTATAAACGTATACTTTTTCTCTCATATGAATTTAAAAACTTTGAATTGTGTGCTTTTACCAGAATTGCATGCCCACGTGTTGATTTCTTTTTCTTATTTACGTTGTGGAGTGCGGAGAATAGTATGGTGTTTTTAATTTGTTATATTTTTATTTATTTATATTAGTTTTCTTACATTTTGTTTAAATGATCAGTTTTGTTTTTTAAGTCTTGAAAGCGAGAAAACAATAGTGTCGTCAAATGATAAAACATTAGTCAGTTTGGTTGTATTTAGGTGCCCGCAGTTGATTAATTGTATTTGGCCGATTAATAAATTATTGACAGGTGATTAATCCATTTAAAATACTTTGAAAATATATTTAAGTAATTAAATATTGAAATAGAGAAAATTTAAAGAATATATATATATATATATATATCAATGTTTAAAATATTAGTCCCTAGATGCTAAATTTCATGGGTTTTGATATTTCTAAATATTTGATACAAGAACCTTTCTAGATGCTAATGTTTGTGGATCTCTTATTTAAAATGAAACTCTTTTGTCATTTATATTTTTTTCGAGTCTAAGGTTTCATTTATCTATGTCTTGGACCTTTTTGTTGAATAAGTCATAAGTATAGTAACTTCTAAAATATTTGATACAAGAACCTTCCGATCAACGAAATCGGTCTAATGTTTGTTGTTTTGTGCGTGTAGGATAATATTATTATGGTCTATAATTTTGTTCTACATGTGAAAATTCATCTACATTTTCTTTTTCTCCGGATCATCTTTGTTTTATTTGTTATTCTTACATATAATTCGAATGAGAAGACACAACATGATGGGTGTTACAGTGATAAATAAGCGTTTGATGGTTTTGGTTGAACATGTGTTTGATATGAGCGATTTGCGAAACGAATTTGTTATATGGTCCCTCAAAGTGGGCCCCTTAGTATACTTAGAAGTAAATTGAAGGCATGCATTTTTCGTGTTTATTGTTTATTCATTTTATTCTTTTTTCTGTTTGATACTAATATATCATTCAATTGGCTGAAAATGAAATTATATTTAATTGAGTTGGGAATCTGACGCCTAACTACCCGAAATTAATTCATTTCTTTTATAAATTCAAAACCTATATATCAATAGATTTGCAATTTTTGTTTGTTATATAAATCGGCTAATTACTCTATGATTAAATATGACCGTACAAGTACGGGTCTATTAGTCTATCCTGAGGTTGGGCCCAATTTTAAGTCTATGATTAATTTGGTCGAAAGCTTTTTATTTTTCTCAATTCGGTGTCATGTAAATTTAGTAATTCACTAAAAACATTTTAATTAAAAAATGCTTCATCCCCCCCCCCCCCACCTCCTTGAATTTAATCAAGTTCTGTAATAAATGGTTATTTTTGTTAAACACCTCTATTTATTTATTTTTTATGTTTTTGTAATCTTCATTTGTTTGCTTGCCATTTTCTTTAATTTAGTATTTATGACAAAGAAGAAAAAAAGAAACTCAGAAAAAAGTCTTAACCTTAATAAATTCACTCTCTTACTAAAGTTTAGCGTGTGAATATGTATATACATCCATATATAGAAAATGAAATTTGTTATTATATTGTACACGCAACAAACTTGAAAGAATCGTGAAATGGTTAAAAGAAATGGCATGAGAATTACATTTACGGAATTTTATGGAAAAAATTTCAAAGTTTAGTAAGAATAAACTTTTGACTTTACCAATTGATTCTCTTTATATTCGAGTGCGTTTGTATATGCAAAATCTGAGAAAGGAGGGTTTCAGCTTCCTCTGCCTAAGCCTAGAAAAAGAGTCTTATTCTTACTAAAAGGGAATAATTATCCGTACTAAAGAGGAATAACCATTCTTACTATAAAAAAATATATATACTGTAAATAACAGAATAAGGATATTTTTTGCTTAAAATAAAATAATTATTTTAGGATTTTGTTTACCTGATTCACGAAAATGCAACCAATCCACAACCTCCACTACTTCCGACGATTAATATACAAATTTGAAAATGATACAGACTCGATTAATATCTTTTCTCTCTCTGATAACAAGAACAAACCCTAATCATAATCTAAAAAAATTTAAATAACTCTTTTATTTCATCCTAGTCTATTGGTCAGTTTTGTAACAACTTAAACTTAATTTACAACTATAACGGATTAGAGAGAAAAATAGGTATACTCAAAAAGAAGATTTATTAGACCTTTTTCAGAGTCTTCAACTAAACAAGATTTTTCTTTAGTTTAGGTTTTTATGAGACTACATGTTGGCCCGCTTCAAAATTATTAGCTTGATGCGTTCGATCAGGCCATCGTGGACCTAAGAATGCAAGTCTTCAAATATCCACCTTAAGCCTCCGATCTTCCTTGTAATTCCTTGTCTTCACAACCTAGTTCCTTCAAATAAGAGAAGAGTTGGAGTCGACAGTCCAAAAATTTGAAGCGAAATCAACAGACACGAATGACAAAACGACTAAACCTAATGGATAATAATGTTAAGGATAAACTCTCTTAATGGGTTAGTGCCTTTGATTCAGATTCTCGGGTACCCGTCATGTCTCTAGTAATACTCGTACCTGAACCGAAACCCACGGGTATGCTAGCTAAATACCCAATAGGATAAAATGTTTGTTTCAATTCGGTTACATGTTCGAGTATTTTTGTTCGGATCCAGGTTTGAGTATTCGAGTACGGGTATTATGCCCATGCCTTGAGTTAATTATAAGTGGTCTTATTGGTAAGTTCAGATAAACGAAGAGGAGTGGAAAGAGCTGAAACATGATGTCTTTCATTCCTTTCTAGCAAAAAAAAGTATAACATTGTTTGAAAAGCATAACGAGAAATAGAGCTCGGCGATCTGAAGAGGTGTTACTGAACATATACATGATAGAGGCTCAAAAAGTTGTATAGTTTTCTCGAAAAATATATTTAATTGTTTTTTTCCAAACTTCCGATGAAAACGTAGTTCCATGTCTCTATTACGTATGACACATTTAGTAGATATACCCTAATTCCATCTTGCAATTATAGTATAAGTGGCCAATGATTGTTTAATTACAATATTGATTTTGGAATTGGTTATATGATCTTGAAATGTTTAACAGTTAAAAGGACAAATTTTGGAGTGTCGTTTGTGAACTGAATATCCATAACACAAGTGACTTTTAGATATGCGCTTCATATTTTATACCAAGCAAGATTTGTTGAGAATTGCTGATGAATTTACCCAACTCTCGTACCCTAAATACTTTTTTCGGTTCGATATTGACTTGAAGAGCTAGCATAAAACCCATCTCTCCCTCAATGCTTTGCAACACTTCTGTGTGGTGCCCGCACGGTCTTCAAACAATTAGTGTCGAGGAGACATAAATAATTAAAGGCACCCTGAGATCAATAAAACCTAGAGCACCAAACAATTAGTGTTGAATATTTCAACCATTACCAACCTTCACTTTTGTAAAATGAAAGGAGATAAGAGAAATAGTGATGAATTTTTTTTTTTCAACCGAGAAAATTTGTTTTCGTCATTATCCATATTTATACATAAATTTTTAAAAGAAACTGTTTTTAATCATCTTCTATTATATAACTAAATAAATTTAGAACTTTGTCTATTAAGAAAAAAAATATCCAAAAAGGGGATTCTTATTTAGCTTTCTTTTTCTACCCAAAAGGCCTTTTAATGTTTGCGTTACTTGTTCCATTGGTAACCCAAATTAGAAGATATGGTAAAGAAGGAAGGAAGGATATTATGGTCATTTTTCATAATGGCACCGTTTGTAATTTCTCAGAATATTAAAGGGTAATTTATGCGTCGTGCCTCTATATATTGTCGTAACCCTACTTAGTTCTCTTGTCCTTCATTCTTATTCTCCTTCTCTCCCTCATCGTCTAATTCTCTCTCTCGCTCGCTCTAATTTTATTTATTTCTTAAATTAAAAAGAGATAAATATATAAAAACATCTCTCTCTCTGGTTGTTATCTTTAATCTCAGCAGATATTCTACTTTTTAAAATTACTGTTTCACCGCAGTAATAACTTTTGTAAAAAATTACTTCTTGCTGACGTGGCATGCACCCAATAGAAAATCGCCATGAATACCAAAACGATGCGTCTTCCTCCACGTCGTGTTCTGACATCGGATAAGAGAGTAATCCCCGGCGCCGTCGCCGGAAAACCGACGGAAACCGCCGTGAAAAATCCGCCACCGCCGCCGATTAAATCAATCCTTAAGAAAACTCCAACCTTCGTTCCACCAACAACTACCACCACCACCGCCGCAGCCGAGCCGGCTGGTTCGAATCAGCTCCTAGCCGGTTACTTAGCTCACGAGTTTCTCAACAAAGGCACACTCTTCGGAGAGATTTGGAATCCGGCTCGAGCCCAAGCCGGCCCATTTATGGCCCAATCTATCGAGTCGAGAAAGACTAAGCCGAGTCATGATATCGAGTCGAGCGATCTTAAACGGAGGAGATATGTGGAGGTCGCTAATATCCTCCGGGTAGATGGGACCCACTTGCCCGGTATCGTCAACCCTTCACAGCTTGCCCGATCCCTTAAATTGTGATGGCGCAAATCCGATGTACACGTGGATCCGGGTTATTGGTCTGTCTTCCGTAAACAAAGACAGTCCAAACACCGAAACATTCCCCCTTCCCTCTCTCTCCTTTCTCGTTTTTTAATTTTTGTTTTGAAATCTCTCTGTAAAGCTGACTCTATCTCTCTCTTCTCTCATCGTCTTCTTCGAAGTTTGACTCAGAAATGTTAGGGTTTTTGTTGTTCGGAATAGATATTCTGTGTTTTTGTAAATTTGGTTATGTTATCGATTAGCCAACGAACGGATTATGCTTTGAATTGAAATGTTTAAACGCCGATTCAACCATTTTTGTGAAACTTTTTGGTTCCAATATGCATTTACTGATTTTCATGATGATAAGAAATAGATCAATGGATAATCGTTATCGATCACTGAACACAGTGGGATTTGAATCTTAGATCCGAGTGGTTTCGGCAATGTGAATCTCCGGCTTTTTCTGCGATTTGTGAACCAAATGAAGTAGAAGATCAGTCCCTGAGAAACGAGATTTGGTGATAATCCGGTACAGTTATGATTCTCGCAGACACTCTATTAACGCATGAACTGATTAGTTTCTACGTATTTTCCGGAAGACTATTCGTTTCGATTTCAGTAAATTTTGATCTCTGTTTTGAGTCTGTAAAGATGGATTCTGATATAAAATCTGTTGATGAAGCTTTGAGCTAAGCTATTCTGATAATTTGTAAGAGCTTCAAATTCTCTTTGCAATCTAACTTCTAAGAACCCTAAAACAGGAACTGGAAATGGTCTTAGACTAATATAACCCTTTGTGTTATCTGATGATACGATTTGCTTTTGCTAAATGGTTACATTCATACAATTGAATTTGTGTGTTTGATACTTTAAATCTCATAAGTTCATCTAACAATGTGGATACGAGGGTGATGTTACCGATATTAAGTTCATTCTCTACGAGTTTGAGTTTCATGGAGTAATTGTGTCATCTGAAGTTTCATGTGGATATGGTTCTTTAGATTCGGATTTGGATTTAGTTTTGTTTCCGGTTTCCTTCTTCACCTCAAACTCAATTGGTTTGATTCTATCCTTGCGGATTCTTATGGTGTAAAAGCTTGTTATAAAATCTGCTTGACCAGTCAAAAGAATGTGCCTTTGTTTGATTTGCAGTAAGCAGTGGACAAAGATGATGATGATCTTGGGTTTCTAATCCAAAAACTATCATTTTAGCAATGATCTGAAGTTTTTTTTCTTTTCTTGTGTTCTTCGTGATACAAGAATCTTTGACTATCAAAGCATCTCTTTTGTTTTGTTCATTGTGGTTAGGTAATTAGAATCACGGCATTGAAGTTCACTGCATCAACCAATTCAGGTCGAATCTTTATTGACCCATTTTCTTTGGTTATAATACAGGTCATGAAGTTCTGATTTTTGTTAAAATACAGTTTTTTTTCCGATTATTGTGTATATAAAGAAATTGATGAAGAGCCTCTTGAATGGCCTTAAGGTACATTTTCTCAAATGTTTGGTCAATCTTTTTAAGTATATTTCTTTTATTTTGTTTGAATTTGTGAAATTTTGTGCTAAGCAGAGCACGGGAAAAGCCAGTGCTGCAAATAGGAAACTCTGGACCTATTCTAAAGCATTGTGGCCCACATAGGTTTGGGATTAAAAGGATCTCTCAGTACAAACAACCAGCTGGGTATATACATATTTGTCCATGCATTATTACATTTCTATTTTCTTTTTAATAAAATTGAAATCTATAATTTTGAAGCTGTCATTTGTTGAATGAATGATTTTTTACCTATTTCAAAATTACTTGACCCTATCGTTTTCTACCAATAATATCCAGTTCGAAATCCAAGCACAATTAATATTATGATTCTCGTGAATATTAATAATTTCTTAGAACTTGGCCTAATGATTTGTACTAATTTTATCGCTTTATCTTTTTTTTTTTTGTTAAGGAATTTTATCGCTTTATCACAATCGACACAACTAATAACGAGAATTTTACAATAAGAATCACAATAATCTTATTGTATTTTCTTTGGTTTAATTTCAGCTTAATGTAACAAGTGAAAACTAAACATGCAAATCTCAAAAAGAACAATATCGAATGACATAATCGGATGAGTCTGTTAGATAACCATTAATCTAACTGAGAAAAACAAAGCACAATCTTTCATGAACACAACAACAATACTGAAAATAAGTCAGAAGAAATCAAAGCAACAGAAACAATTGCCTTCTCCTTTTCACATATCACTCGGTTTCATTCAGATTCTCCTACTTCTTCTAGTAGTAACACCTTTTATTGCACTTACAGTCATATCGATCGGAATCGGTGGTGGTTTCCTCATACTGCTTCTCAGAGAATACCTCGGCGTTGTTGTCTCAACCATCGATACCGTCTTTTTCTTCGCCGTTGCTTTTCTCTTAGTGTTCATCATGGGTTCATGATTCACTCCGAGTTTATACGGCGTTTCTTTCACTAAAACAGCTTCGTCTTCTTCGCCTTTCTTCTTCCGCCTCAATCTCTCGTTCCTTTTGACTGAGTACTGCTCGTAGAATCTTCCTCTCTCGAACATCACTGGAGCTGAATTGCAAGCTAAGCTTTCCAGATTCGAAATCGTCGCACCACCACCACCTCTGGGTTTCTTATTCTCCTGTTCTTCGGAAAACTCGTCCTTCATCTTCTTCGCTAACGCGTGTATCTCGTTCGCGATTGAGTTGTATTCAATCGGTGGGAGATTCGTACCCAGATCTGAATCATTCAATCGTCCTGGATTCTGAAATTTCTTCACTGAAACTGTTTTGGGAAAAAAAATCAGAGAGAGATTTATCGGAAGAGTGAAATTGGGATTGTATAGATCGAGAGAAACTCAAAAATACCTGACGGTGTTTGCAGAAATGAAGTTGTGTTGCGAGATCGGAGACGGATCGGCGATTTGGGAAGCGGTGGTTTCAGGTGAGATCTCGTACTCATCCTCGACATCTTCTAAAAATTTCAGAGATTTTCAAATTCTGAAGAAGAGGCAGAGAAAGAGATTTGCTTTGTTATCCTTTTTGATATTTCTTTTCTTTGGAGTGATTTGGTTTTAAATATTTTTGTAGGTGGGGGAAGGAGCGCCTCTAACGGTTGTATTTTCTTGATCTGACGGCTAAGATTGCTCTAGATTCAAGTGGAAGTATTTTTTTCCCTTTTCAAATACAACAAGGTTAATGTGAGAAAGATAAATGTTGAATTGAAACGTTTAAAACTTAATTATTTTTACTAAATGCTTGACTCGTTTAAACGCAATGGATATGAACATAGACGTAGATGGAAGTTTTTGGAAGCGGACGATTACTACTCAAATGTGGTAGTAAACGATTTATACGACTAACATAACATTAAAATATTTTTGTTTGCAAGACATTTATGATTAGTTGACCGTATATACAATAAGGTCTAAACATAAAATTACTAAAGTAAATATTTTTAATACAAAGCTGAACGTAACATGTGACATATAAAATTACGGTAAATATTAAATATTGTTTGAATTGTGACATATATCAATTATTTTCTTTCTAACTTTTAAATAAGATGTTTTGTTATTAATTTTGAGATTATATTTTTATATTTTTGAGAAAAGTATTATACTTTGTAAAAATTAAATTAAATTTGACTATGGAAGTAAAATAATCTTGTCAATAATAGAGAACTAGAAAAAAAAAGAAGTCAAAGTTACTAAGTAAAACAAAATATATTTTATCTATTTAAAGTAGATATTTTATAGATTTCATTTTTTTGGTTAATATAAGATATTATATTTTAAATTACTAAAACAATAATTAGATATAATTAAGTATTTCATTTTTTTAGTAAGAATCTTATCAAGCAGAAAATAATCTACAATTTATTAGATTACTATTTAGGTTCAGAACCCTTTTTTTTTTTTTTTTTCTTTTGATCATCTAGGTTCAGATACTTATATGAACAAAATTTGATGTCTATTTTTTATACGTGCGTATTACCTAGATTCTAGTCTTGTTATCGATAAGATAGTTCTAATTTTAACTAAAATACAAAAGATTTGAGTTTTCATATCAAAAAAAAATCATGAGAATAATTAGTGTCGATTATGAGACAAATAGTAGTTGATGGATGGTATGCAAGGGATAATCTCAAAATTGTTAACAAAATGATGGTTTATGTTGGGGTAATTTTACGTTTATTATTCTAATAACGACATATTCACAAGTTAACATCAAAATCTATAAAAAAGATTTTTTAATTGAAATCTCCGATTTTTTTTCTAGATGCTAGATTCGACCCGACCGTCCTATTAGCACCTAACGCGTATTAAAAAAAAAATCATAACCATTATTTCACCGTCCTTTTATCATACTAACTGAATACCTTTAACCGTTTCATCTAACCACATTCTCTCTTAACATTTGTTTACAACAGCTAATTTCCGGTTACCAATCTAACCTAAATTAATGATGTAGATGCTACGCACAAACAAACGAACCGGATTCTTCTGACCCGATGGGTTCAATGAGTCTTCCCTCTCTCGCGCCAACTTTGACCAAGGACTAACAGTGACCACACGGCGTCAATTCGGTTTGACCCCTACTCCTTGATCGAACATAACAAAATATTCCGTTAACCAACTACTCCTTTTCATTCAGTTACGTAAGCAAACCAAATTTATTCAACCAGAATGAGAAAAACACCCTCATATAAGTTATAAACGATTTAGATGTGCATTATTTCAGCATTTCGTATAAAATCACCATTAAAAATATTCAACGTACAAGTAATATCAATTAAACCAGACCGGGTAATTGACTCGGTCACTAACGGCGTTTCGTCGTGCTTTTCAGTTATTTGCATTTGACTTCAACGGAGAGCATTGACCTTATAGTTCGAATAATTGAGTCTCTCTGCGTGCGAATACATAAATGTAATCCATCGCCTTCTCATTTCCGAATCTCACGCCGAAAGCTAAAGCGATCGTAAAGGTCTCACTCTCTTGAACCACTATCGAATCTTCCAGCGAAAATTTTGTTTCTCTTTGTAATTTTCTACATATATATACTAAACATCCAAAGAACCCCGTAAAAATGTCTGCTATGGCGAGTTTGTATCGGCGATCTCTTCCTTCCCCTCCGGCGATTGACTTTTCTTCTGCTGAAGGAAAGGTATGAAATCAAGTTTGATTCATAGATTCGGTTTTATAAGTCTTGGTTTCGCGAATTTTGTTGTCGTAACTGGTTCTGATTAATTACGATCTCCGATCTCGATTTCGTAGATTTGATTAATGTTTGCTCAGAAATGGAATCAAATTCCGTTTTGCAAGATTAGCTATGAAATTTTAGTGTTGAAAATTCACTGATCAGTGAGATCTGAATATCTCTGCCAGTGAATAATTCACGAACTAGAAACAATACCGGATAATTTTCTGCCATATTCTAGAAACTTCATTCACACTTTCACTGTTAATTGTTACTAAAAGTAGTTTGCTTCTTTAGTTCTATTACTACGGCTAAATTTGTCAATGTAATCAGTGTTGCTGGTTATTATCTAAAAGTATTTGCTGTTTCATCTAATTTGTGAAATTGCGTTCATTGTGCAGTTAATCTTCAATGAAGCGCTTCAAAAAGGAACCATGGAAGGATTTTTCAGGTTGATTTCTTATTTCCAGACGCAGTCTGAGCCTGCGTATTGTGGCTTGGCTAGCCTTTCAGTGGTGTTGAATGCTCTTTCTATTGATCCTGGACGAAAATGGAAAGGTATACCATACTATATTTAAGTATTGAAATTTTGTTAGAGAAGCAAATATTGTTTAGATGATCACATATTGATTTTTTTTTTGTTTTCTTTCTTCTAATAGGACCTTGGAGGTGGTTTGATGAATCAATGCTGGACTGCTGCGAGCCACTTGAAATAGTAAAGGAAAAGGGAATTTCGTTTGGGAAAGTTGTCTGTTTGGCTCATTGTTCAGGAGCAAAAGTTGAGGCTTTTCGCACAAATCAGAGTACCATTGATGATTTCCGCAACTTTGTAGTGAAATGCGCCAGTTCTGATAATTGCCATATGATCTCAACATATCACAGAGGAGTATTTAAGCAGGTAACTTTTTGCAGCATAACTATGGAATATTTGGAGTGCAATTTGGTTAAGGCTCATTCATAAATTAGGTCTTACAACATCTGAAAGCAGTGAACTTTTGAAGTGTTATTGCCATGCTGATAACAATTCTTATTGCAGACTGGGTCTGGTCATTTTTCACCCATTGGTGGTTATAATGCTGAAAGAGATATGGCTTTGATTCTTGATGTCGCTCGCTTCAAGTATCCTCCTCATTGGGTTCCTCTTAAACTTCTCTGGGAAGCCATGGACAGCATTGATCAAACAACAGGGAAACGTAGAGGGTACACACAATCTTTTTTTTTTTTTATAATCTTTTTCTTGGGTTCTTACTGAATCATGAATGTCTGATATTGCTCTGTGTTTTTTCCAGGTTCATGCTCATATCTAGACCCCACAGAGAACCAGGATTGCTTTATACTCTGGTATGTCGGATGCAATATAAGTTCTCTTTATGTTTGCTACTAGTTTCTTCTTCGTTCTGTCAATGCAATTTTCTTACTCACAACCTTCAGTGTCTTGATGTAAATTTGAATTTGATTCGCTTAGCTTAAAACTTTAGTAGAACATCTCTCCCACATGTATTGAATGAACTTAAGATCCTTGGTTAATTTCATTCAGTTTTTGGTTAAACAAAACTGGATTGGTAGTAACATTAGCTTATCTTTTCCAGTGCTGTAAGGATGAGAGTTGGATCAGCATAGCCAAGTATTTGAAAGAAGATGTTCCACGTCTTGTAAGTTCACAGCATGTAGATACTGTGGAGAAAATCATATCAGTAGTGTTCAAGTCACTTCCTTCAAATTTCAACCAATTCATCAGATGGGTAGCCGAGATCCGAATAACAGAGGACGCAAGCAAAAATCTCAGCTCAGAGGAGAAATCAAGGCTTAATCTAAAGGTATTTGTTTCATTCTTTGGAAAATTATCTTGATTTGTTTAATAATAGTCTAATAATCTCTCTAATTAATCTAATCAACTGCAGCAAGTGGTGTTGAAAGAAGTGCATGAAACAGAGTTGTTCAAACACATCAGTAAGTTCTTATCTTCAGTAGGTTACGATGACAGTCTCACATACTCAGCTGCAAAAGCTTGTTGCCAAGGAGCTGAAATCTTAACCGGAACCTCATCAAAAGAATTCTGTTGTCGCGAAACTTGTGTGAAATGCGTCAAAGGTCCTGGAGAGACGGAGGAAGGTACGGTGGTGACTGGAGTTGTGGTCCGTGACGGGAGCGAACAAAAAGTTGATCTATTAGTACCGTCGACAAAAACTGAATGTGAATGTGGTGGTCCAGAGGCAAACTATCCAGCAGGAAACGATGTGTTCACGGTGCTTCTATTAGCTTTGCCTCCACAGACATGGTCTGGTATTATAGACCAATCTCTTATGCACGAAATGAAACAGCTCATTTCCATGGCTTCTCTCCCAACTTTGCTTCAAGAAGAGGTAATTCATTACACATTTTGGTTTAGTATAGAATTATCGGTTTTGTTTTTTTTTGAACCGATAAGTTTGGTTTAGTAACGTGGTGAATTTGGGTGTTGTGGTACTATCTATTACAGGTATTGCATCTTCGACGCCAGCTTCAGCTTCTAAAACGATGTCAAGAGAATAAGGAAGAGGAAGATCTCGCTGCTCCTGCTTATTAATGTTTTACTATATTCATCTCTTAACCTAAATTCATTCTTGAATCACCACTTTCTCAATAAACGACATTAAACTCTCCGATTGCTAGAAATATATTTGTAATATATACTGCTTTCTTGATGTAGATGCATCCCTTATAATATTAGTTCCGAATTCCGATTGGTAAATTTGTGTGGTACATTGAAAGAAACAAAATGTATCATACGAAAACACCAATACAATAATGACACTGGAGAAAGAAAGTCACACCCCTATAACATTATTAACGTTCATGGTATGGTATAGTCTTTCTTAGGCCTGGGCGTTCGGATTCGGATTGGGATTTTTGAATTTTCGGATGTAAGTTCATAGAACCCATTCGACTATTTTGAGAATTCGGATCGGATTTGGTTCGGATTGTGTCGGGTTCGGATTTTCAGAAGAAAACTTGAAACTAATCATGTTTCGAATTTGTCTGGATATTTTACATCAAAACTAAAGAAAAAACCCGATTTAACCAAAAAAACTAAACAATAACATCATGTAATAACCAAAACCGTATCTAAATATCAAGTACCAAAATAAATTAAATATGATTGTGATAAATTATAACATTTTAAAGAAAAATACCATAATATAAACTTCAAAAGAGTATCTAATTATGTAAGATGCTAAAATATAGAAATAAAATGAGATCTTACACAAAGGAATGCAATATTACTGTTTTAGATAATGGGGATTCAAATTCGGATTTTTGGGTTTTATTCGGATAGGGTTTTTCGGATTTTCGAATTTTCGGATGTAGACTCATAGAATCCGTTCGGATATTTTAGTAAAATCGGGTTCGGATTTTTTTCGGATTTTTCGGTTCGGATACGGATTCGGGTTTCGGATTCGGATAAAATGCCCAGACATAATCTTTCTTTTCAAAAGTATTTGATTTACTTCTCCAAAACATATACGTTTTAAATATTTATTTTATTTCATTATTAATATTCTCAACCTATGATCATTTCTTTAATATCTACAAAATTCTTTGTAACAGACGCAAAAGCGAAATGGCCAAGATCCTTTACATCTTCCCATCTTAAATTGTTGTGTTCTACATTGATCGTAGCATTTCTTGCAGCTTGAAACGTAGATCTTCTGGTCCTTTAATAGGTCACATTCTGGTAATCGCTGTGCTGTGAGTCATTAAAATAAAAACGTTAAAACAATAGAGGTAGAGTTTTTAGTTCATTCACATGGCTAGAATATGCTTGATCAATAAGCGAGAAAGAAGACGTTTTAACTATTAATGAAAACATATACTAATTTACGATGCCAAACAAGACTAGTTAATGAAGATCATATAAAAGCAGCCCTTATGATATGGTTCCAAGATAATACGAACAAATGAGTTTGTGACTTTGTGTAATAATATATTAAGATCAGCTCTATAACTAATTACGAATACGACAACAAATTCTTTATGAGACAATATGCATACAATCTTAATAATTACCGGAATTCGGGACAACGAGGATGGCCAAAACAAGTGCGATAATAAAAGCAGACTTCATGAAAACGTTATTAACCATCCTTTTTCTTTTCTCGTTTTTTGTTTTTTTTCTTTTGTTTTACAATGGAATGAATATTTCATTAACTTTCGAGGAGTATTTATAGGATAAGTTTGTAGGTTCAGGGATTAAACAAATTGACTACAACTCAGATTGAACGTTGTTATAGCGTAGAAGTTACATTTTGTTGTTATAGCTTTAGAAGTTACATTTTGTTGGTGTTTACTGGTTTTAATGAAGCTCAAAAACAGAAAATAGTTTTTATTTATTTATTGGGAATTCAGTAAAGAAAACACCAACTTTTCACGAATTGTTAAAAAAAATCATGAATTTTTGGACTAGTCAAAAAAACGCTGAACTTTTGTTGATTTGCCAATTTATTAGCATATTTTACGTTGACTTGCCAATTTAGACACGCCGTTAATATTTTAAACAGAAAAAATAGACGTCCTTAACTGTGTCGTTAAAGTAAAACAACAACGTCGTTTTGCATTTTTTTTTATAAAAAAAACATAATATTCTCTAGGTTTGAACTCATGACCTCTATGTAATACAAAACACCCATTTGCTATTGTACCACAACAGCTTTTAATGTATTTACAAACAATTGAATATATAAAGAATTCTCAAATCTAAATATATTTATAGAAGAATACTCTAATTTTTGTTTATAAAATACAGTTTTTAAGAATATTGAAAAGTTTATTAATTACAGTTTTTTTAAATTTACTTTTTATTAAATAGAGTTTTAATTTTTTTATTAAATACATTTCTAATCTAAACTAAATTTAGAATTAATACCATTTTAACTAAAAAAAATTAGATGTGTAATTAAACATTTTATACATCTAATTTTGTAATTCATACTGTAGAATTAAATTAAAACTGTATTATATGTACAAAACTTATATTAATTATATATCTAATTAGTTTTAGTTAAAAAAATATTAATTACAAAATTAGATGTATACAAAAAAAAAAGTGTTTTAATTTCAGGCGTTTGCCCTCACTTTTATTCCTCGAAGTCTAAATGGTAAGACGGATTGTTTGGCGTGTAGTGCTACTGCTTAGGGTATGAAGTTCTCTTATGTAAATAGTGTTCCACATGCTTGGATTACCAAATCATTTCTATAAGTTTTGTTCTATTCATGATGATAAAAAAATAAAAAATAAAAATAAAAATAAAAATTCATTATATGTATAAAAAAGTTTTTTAATTTAGTATAAGCTTTTACAATTTTTTAAAAATTGTATAAATTAAAAATGTTTATAGAAATCATAATCAAGAAATTAAATATTTTTTTATACATCTAATTTTGTAATTAATACAGTTTTTACCAAAAAATAATTAGATGTATAATTATTACAACTTTAATACATCTAATACAGTTTTAAACTAATTATACTCCTTCTGTTTCTAATTGTTAGATGTTATAGATTTATTTTTTGTTTAAAAAAGATAGATGTTTTAGGTTTTCTATGTACTTTTTACTAATTAATGATGATATATTGCAAATTTCAAAAAAATTATGAGAAAGTGTTAAATAACAAAAAGTAATGCATTTATAGCTAAAAATTAATTTTTTTCTTAATATGTGTAAAAATTTTAAAACATCTAATAATTAGAAACAGAGGGAGTACATATTTATTAATTACAAAATTAGATGTATAGAACATTAAATTATACATCTAGTTCTTTTTAGTTTAAAATTGTATTAATTATATATTTAATTAGGTTAAAACTTTATTTAATAAAATAAAAAAACTATATTTAATAAAAATAATGTTAAACTGTATTTAATTAAAAAATAAATTTAAAAAAACTTTATTTAATACACGTTTAAATATTTTTAAAAATTGTATTTTATAAACAAAAATTAAAACATTATAGTATAAATATATTTAGATTCGAGAAGTCTTTATATATTAAATTGTTTGTATATACATTGAATGCTGTTGTGTCACAATGACATAAGGGTGTTTTGTTTTTCATAGAGGTCATGAGTTCGAATCTACAGAGCAACATGTTTTTGTTTTTAAAAAATATGCAAAACGATATTGTTTTCTCTTGTTTTAAAACGACGTCGTTTTACTTTAACGGATACAGTTAACGTCGTCTATTTTTTCTGTTAAAAATTTTAACGACATGTCTAAATTGGCAAGTCACCGTAAAATATGTTAATAAATTATTTTTGTTTTTTAAAAATATGCAAAACGACGTCGTTTTACTTTAACGGACACAGTTAACGTCGTTTATTTTTTCTGTTAAAAATTTTAACGGCATGCCTAAATTGAGAAGTCAACGTAAAATATGTTAATAAATTGGCAAATCAACAAAAATTCAGCGTTTTTTTTTGCTAGTCCGAAAATTCGTATGTGAAAAGTTGATGTTTTTTTTTGCCGAATTCACTTTATTTATTATAAATTATAAGTTTTGCTGCTGATCTTCTTTTATTACTATCATATTTGGTTTAGTTTAAGAATAACATATTCCGATCAGTTTGGTTTAGTAACGTGGTGAATTTGGGTGTTGTGGTACTATCTATTACAGGTATTGCATCTTTGACGCCAGCTTCATCTCCTTAAACGATGTCAAGAGAACAAGGAAGAGGAAGATCTCTCTGCTCCTGCTAATTAATGTTTTACTATTCATCTCTTACCTAAATTCATTCTTGAATCATCACTTTCTCAATAAACCTAAAACCCTCCAATTGTTAGAAATATTTGTAATATATTGCTTTGTGGATGTAGATGCATCCCTTATAATATTAGTTCGGAATTCCGATTGGTAAATTTGTGTGGTACATTGAAAGATAAAAATATATCATACGATCGAACACACCATACAATAATGACACTGGAGAAAGAACGACACACACTTATAACATTATTAACGTTTGTCAAATATTTATTTTTATTTCATTATTAATATTCTCATCATATGGTTTTTGCTTTAATATCTACAAAATTCTTTGTAGCAGACGCAAAAACGACATGGCCAAGATCCTCGACATCTTCCCATCTTAAAATGTTGCTTTCTGCATTGATCGTAGCAATTCTTGCAGTTCGAAACATATATTTTATTCTCATTTAATAGGTCACATTCTGGTAATCCCTTTTCTGTGAATCATTAAAATAAGAGCATTAAGACAATAGACGTAGAGTTTTGTTTCATTCACATGGCTAGAATATGTTTAATCAATAAACGAGAAGAGATTTTAACTATTAATAAAACCATATACTAATTTACGATGCAGAACAAGACTAGTTAACGAAGATCATATAGAAGGAGTCGTTATGATATGGTTCCAAGATAATATGAACAGATGAGTTTGTGTAATAATATAGTAAGATATTAGGAATACAACAACAAATTTTTTATGAGCCAATATGCATAGAATCTTAGTAATTACCGGAATTCGCGACGGCGGCGATGGCCAAAACAAGTGCGATAATAAAAGCAAACTTCATGAAAACGTTATTAGCCATTCTGTTTTAATCTCGTATTTTTCTTTTTCTTTTTGGTTTACCGTGGGATGAATATTTCATTAATTTTCGAGGAGTATTTATAGGATAAATTTTTAAGTTCAAAGAGTAAACATATTTTTTTAGTAATTTGATTACAACTCAGATTCAACGTTATTATAGTTTTAGAAGTTACATATTGTTGGTGTTTATTGGTTAAATGAAGTTTGAAAACTTAAAATAGTTTTTTTTCTTTTATTAGTACTTCTATATATATATATATATTTACTGGTTTAATGATGTGGGTTTGTAAGAAAAAACTTTGATAAAAGAAGAAGTTATATTTTGTTTCTTGTTTTGCTGCTTGTTTTCTTTAATTACTATCATCTCATCTGAAATTTATCGTTTCGTTATTTTGATTCAAACTACATGATTATGTTTTACAAGTTTAAAAAGATTGTGTTGAAATTAGAGGATTGATTGATATGTCAGTTGCATAATAATTATTGGCTGAAAGAAGTGAACTAGATTAAATTTCCATAGAATAATTAGAAAACACCGGCAAGTTAGTTTTAGAAGATTAATCACATTTTGTAAAAACAACACCAAATTTTAAATGAGATTGCAAATTTCTAACAGCACATCATACAACAACTACTAAAAATCATCAAAGCATCTCAAACTTATTAAACACAAAACTATTTCAAATTCTTGGTTAAATACATCCCATTAAGAACATCAACATTAGTAAATTCCTTACTGGGGTTCTTAATTTTTTTTTAATAATATATATTTTTTTTAAGTCGAAAAAAAATAAGAGAAAAAACGGATCAATTGTGCGCCGACACGTTATATGAACAGTAACAACCTTTCTCTTACAGACTCTTAACTAATAACCAATTCACCTAGAACTCGTCACTGTTCACACGAATCTATATATATATATATATTTTTTTTTTTTTGAACTCGAGGCGGAGTTTACTGATATTAATGCTCTAAGTTATGGATTACTGTTTGTAAGTCAATGCCAAGTTGTACAAAAAACCTTCAAGAAAGCGGTTCAAAGAGGCACTATGCAAAGATATTTATATTTGATTCCCCATTTCCGAACACAGTACGAACCTGCGTATTGTGGTTTGGCTAGCCTTTTGAGTGGTGTTGAGTACCCTTTCTATTGATTTCAAAGAAAAAAAAGGAAAACTATTTTTTACCATTTTCACCTTTTTGTTTATCCTCTACAACTCACACACCCACACTCTCTTATTTCAATTCAAGTTATGACAAATTTAAGTACTTTTTTCTTATTTTCTTCCTATAGGGTCATCGAAGTCGTTTGATAAATCAATGTTGGACTGTTGCGAGCCACTTGATATAGTGAAGAAAAAAGGGATTTCATTTGGAAAACTTGTCTGTTTAGCTCATTGTTTAGGAGCAAAAGTGGAAGCTTTCCGCACAAATCAAACTACCGTTGATGATTTCCGAAAGTTTGTAATGAAATGCCCGATTTTACGGATAATTACCATATGATCTCAGAATATGATAGAAGACTATTTAACTATGATAGAAGACTATTCATTAGGATCCTAACAAATATTTGTATTATTCGTAGACCGGATCTGTTTACTTTTTGCCTAATTATTAACGTTCATGGTATTTGGTATAGTTTTTTTTTCAAAAGTATTTGATTTATTTATTCAGGACATAAACCTTGCAAATATTTATTTATTTTATTAGTAATATTCTCATCATATGGTATTTTCTTCAATATCTACAAAATTCTTTGAAGCAGACGCAAAAGCGAAATGGCCAAGTTCCTCGACACATTCCCATCTTAAAATGTTGCTTTTTGCACTGATCATTGCATTTGTTGCAGCTTGAAACGTAAATCTCATGGTCCTTTAATAAGTTACATTCTGGTAATATCTTTACTGTGAGTCAGTAAAAGAAAGACGTTAAAACAAAAAACGTAGAGTTTTATTTAATTCACATGACTAGAATAAGTTAGATCAATAAAGAGAAGAGATTTTAACTATTAATGAAAACATATACTAATTTACGATGCAGAACAAGACTAGTTACTGAAGATCATATAGAAGCAACCCTTATGATATGATTCCAAGATCAGATGAACATATGACTTTGTGTAATAATATAGTAAGATCGGCTATATAACTAATTACGACACAATATCAATAGTCTTATGAGACAATATGCATACAATCTTAGTAATTACCAGAATCTGCGACGACGATTGTCAAAACAAGTGCAATAATAAAAGCATACTTCATGAAAGCGTTATTAGCCATCTTATATTTTTCTTGTTTTTTTTTTCTTTCTTTCTCTTTTCGGTTTACAGTGGAATGAATATTTTTTTCTTTTTCAAGGAGTATTTATAGGATAAGTTTGTAGGTTTAGGGATTAAACAAATTTTGCTAATAATTAGATTACAACTCAGATTGAACATTGTTATAGTTTTAGAAGTTACATTTTGTTGGTGTTAAATTTGGTTAAATGAAGTTCGAAAATAGAAAACAGTTTTTTTTTCTTCTTTTCTTTTATTAGTACTTCTGTTTATGTATATTTTACTAGTTTAATGATGTGCGTTTGTAAAAAAAAAAACTTTGACTAGAAAAAGAAGTTATATTTTGTTTCGTTATATTTGTAGTTTATATTTCCAATGCATATTCATCGTTTTATAAAAAAATTTGTTTTACTCTTACTCTTAATTTAGTAGTGCTATTTCATATTAGTCTAAATATCGATACTCAAATTATACAAGTAACAAAAATAATTAATATGTGAAAGAACATAAAATGATACTAATACTAACATAGAGATTATCATTAGTACGTCATCAAACATTTATGATATATATATAGACATTTGACGCGGTCACTAAAGGCATCACAAGTTTGACTTAGCACCGCATTGACCTGAGAGAGAGCATTGACCTTATCTGTGTGTATACATAAGTTAGATGAGTTCGTGAAAGTTCTTGCTATTCCTTTTTCAAAATCTACTAACGAATCTTCTTCCATCACAAATTTGTTTTCTTCTCTGTGATTTCTCAACCTTCAAAGAAAATCGGTGAAAAAATGGCTATGGCGAGTTTGTATCGGAGATCACTTCCTTCTCCTCCGGCTATTGACTTTTCTTCTGGTGAAGGCAAGGTACGATCAAGTTTGAATCTAATGGATTCCGATGAAAACTAAGTTTTTCTAAGTTTAAGTTTCGCTAAATTCTTTTTTTTTGCTGCTGGTTTTCTTTATAAGTTTTGGTCTCATGAGGATTTTATCGATTTGTTACTTTGGATTCAAACTACACATGATTCTGTTTTACAAGTTTAAAAGAGGTTGTAAATAAGTGGATGGATTGAAAAGCAGAATAACAAAATATATAACTGAATAATTTTTAGTTGAAAGAACTGAATTAAATTTCCATAGATTACAAAACACCACCGACAATCTCATGTTTTGCAAGAATAACACAAATTTTTTAATGTGATTGCAAATATTTAGAAAAAATAGATCATACAATATTCACTAATAATCATCAAAATCATCTAAAACTTATTATATTCAAATTCTTGGTTAAATACACCCCTTACGCATAACTGTCTTATAAGTCAATGTCCAAGTTGTTAAATTGAAACTATTTTTTTGCAGAAAATCTTCAAAGAAGCGGTTCAAAAAGGAACTATGGAAGGATATTTAGATTTGATTCCTCATTTCCGGACACAATCCGAACCTGCGTTTTGTGGTTTGGCTAGTCTCTCAGTGGTGTTGAATGCTCTTTCTATTGATTCCAAAGAAAAATGGAAAGGTAATTTTTTTTTACCATTTTCACTTTTCACTTTTTGTTTTTTCAAGTTATGACAAATTTAAGTGATTTTTTTTATTCTTATTTTCTTCCTATAGGGTCTTGGAAGTGGTTTGATGAATCAATGCTAGACTGTTGTGAGCCACTTGATATAGTAAGGCAAAAAGGGATTTCGTTTGGAAAACTTGTCTGTTTAGCTCATTGTTCAGGAGCAAAAGTAGAAGCTTTTCGCACAAATCAAAGTAACATTGATGATTTTCGTAAGTTTGTAATGAAATGTTCGATTACGGATAATTATCATATGATTTCAGAATATGATAGAGGAGTTTTTAAACAGGTATAATTTTTCTTTCAACATACATAACCGTAAATCTTAACCATATTCATTTGAGATTTCTAACAAATATTTTTATATTCTTAGACCGGGTCTGGTCACTTTTCGCCTATTGGTGGCTATAATGCCGAAAGAGATATGGTTTTGATTCTTGATGTAGCTCGTTTCAAATATCCTCCTCATTGGGTTCCTCTTAAACTCCTTTGGGAAGCCATGGATACCATTGATCAGTCAACAGGGAAACGTAGAGGGTATATACATAATAATAATCATGAAACGTAATTCTTCTTTATAGAATATGCTTTGATGTTTTGTTTTGTCTTTGTTTTTTTAGGTTCATGCTCTTATCTAGACTCTTCAAAGACCCAGGCTTGCTCTATACTTTGGTATGAGATTCATCAGAGATTCTCTTTTATGTTATAGTACTACTTTGTTCTTCATTTTTTGATTTGGTTTGTCTTTTCTTTCTTAGAGTTGCAAAGATGAAAGCTGGATGAGTATTGCTAAGTATTTGAAAGAAGATGTGCCACGTCTTGTAAGTTCACAACATGTAGATTCCGTTGAGAAAATCGTATCAGTTGTGTTCAAGTCACTTCCTTCAAATTTCAACCAATTCATCAAATGGATTGCTGAGATCCGAAGAACAGAGGACGCAAAACCAAATCTTAGCTCAGAAGAAGAAGCAAGACAAAGATTTAAGGTACTTTTCCGTTGAGTAAAGCTTACCAAAAAACCTAAATGTGACTAAGTTCATTGTTTCGTAATGCAGCGAGATGCTTTGACACAAGTGCATGAAACTGAACTGTTCAAGTATGTGAGCAAGTTCTTAACCTCAGTGGGTTACGAAGAGTGTTTGTCATACTCAGCTGCAAAGGCTTGTTGTCAAGGAGCTGAAGTCTTGACCGGAAACTCATCGGAAGAATTCTACTGCCGTGAAACTTCTGTCAAATGCATCAAAGGTCGTGGACATCCTGGTGTGGAGGAAGCGACGGTTATAGCCGGAATTGTGGTTCGTGACAATAGCGAACAAGAAGTTGACCTATTGGTGCCATCAACTAAACCAGTTGTCAAAGACTCTGAATATGGTTCAGAGGCAACGTATCCATCATGCAACGATGTGTTCACTGCACTACTAATGGCTTTACCTCCACAGACATGGCTTGGGATTAAAGACCAATCTCTTCAGAACCAAATTAAAAAACTAGTTTCTCTTGGTTACGTCTCAACTATGCTTCAAGAAGAGGTAAAGAAAAACAAATTCTCTAACTATCTCTATCTAATCATCATCACAACACATAATAATGAAAATCCTGACTTAAGAATCTAAATTGCTTTATAGGTATCACATCTTCGACGCCAACTTCATCTGCTAAAACGATTCCAAGAGAACAAGGAAGAAGAAGACTTCTCTGCTCCTCCCTCTTAATAACATAATCTGATTCCAGTTTCTAAACCCTAAATCCCAAATTGTTCTCCTAAAATCAATGTATCATCAAAACCAGAAGTTGCAAGTATGTAATGTAATGTAACATATGCATTTTATATAAAGATTAAGTTATCAACCAGATTCATCACACACTCTACTGCAAATTATGATTTCAACTCTCACTCAACACAGGTTTTTCTTAAATACAATCCTAAGAACTTCAAAAGTCTATACCTTTATTAGTTACCATTCCAAAGATCGAATCCTGCGTAAGAACCGTGGTGATTGCTGCTGCTGCTGAAGAGGTTTCTCAACCACTGGAATCACAAACTCCATTAACTTCTGGTATCTCTCTTTCCTCTTCTCTTCGATTTCCTTTGTAAGCATTTCGTTTTCTTCTTCGAGTTTCGCTGCCAAAGTTTCTAACTCAACTTGATAAGCTTGTTTCCTCTCTCTTGATCTAGCAGCAGATTCACGGTTCTTAATCATCCTTCTCTGTCTCTGTGCAGCTGCTTTATCTAATGGCTCAACCATTACTCTCGCTCTCTTCCCTCTCGTTGTTCCTCCTCCTCCTCCTCCTCCTCCTCCTCCTCCTCCTCCTCCTCCTCCTCCTCCTCCTCCTCCTGCTCCGTAAACATCTAAACCATTACCAAACGCAACAATTGATCCTTCTACTTTATCAATCATCTGAAACGGATTATGCGGTGGTGCTGCATGATCGAATCCATAGCCTCCGAGTCTCTCCTGGGGAATCTTCACATCGAAATCGTCGGATTCTCCTCCTCCTCCGTTTCCAACCGCCGCCGCATCTTCAACCGCAGCTTTCGCTAGAAAATCCTCTAAAGTCATTATCTCTTCCTGTGTCTCTTCCTTCATCCCTTTCCCTTCTCCAGATACAATCTCACTCCAAACCTCGTCAACAGTCTTCCCACGCGTGCCCGTTCCTCCTCTTCCACCGCCGTGATCTCTGCTACTACTCCGATCAACGCCGACATCGGAAACCGACGTTATCTCCATCGGTACTGGAGGAGCATCCATCATAGTCATCGACGCATCTAACAGTGTAGTAGATTCAGTCGCTGGTGGATCTGATGCGAAAGTATCGTGTAGAATCCCTTCCACCGTCATCGTAGTTGAACCGTAACCGTCGTTTCTTCCGCTGTAACCGCCGTTAGCGATGGGATCTCGCCTGAACTGTTGTTTTGGTCTTATAGAGGAAGAAGAAGAAGTCGAAGAAGCGATACGACGAGATAGATCCGAGTTTCTAGAATTGGACGAACGCATCACCTTAAAGGACGCCATTGTTAGAAGAAAATGAACAAGTCCGCTTGGTCCACTCTCGCCGGAATCGGATCAGAGAATCGCTCGATTTCTTTGACTCGGCTAAAAATTGAAATCACAGAACACTCACGGGACTCGGAAACCAGAAATCGAGAGAATTTAGGGTTTTTAAAATGTCGAAATTGTGAACCCTAAGAGAATTTGGTAAATTTTATCAATCCATTCCATTTTATCCTAAACTGGATTTGCGAGATGACTTTTTCAATTTTTTTACAAAAGCAAAGGATTTGAAAAGATCCAACGCACATGCGGCGCGTGAATTACACCTACCAGATACAGTCAACGAAAAATCGCTAAGCGATAAGATTTTAAGTTTGATGGCGCGTTGGAAGTTTTTGTGTCGTGTCATCATCATAGTGTGGTGGCCCAAACTTGGATCAATTATTTTTTAAAGATCATTAGTTGATAATTAGCTTGAGTACGTTAACTGAATACTGTACTATACTGATTTTAATTAATCATCACACCCTCCTCAAACCGACCTGTCCGACTGGTAAGTAAACACGCGTCTCGGTTACTATCTAACCGGGAAAATCTGAATAACCCGCCACTAATTTGTAACTCATTAATAACCAATGATTCCAATCAGATAATGATTCAAGAGATACAACCACTTTAGAACGAATAATAATCGTTCGTACTGTTAAAATGAATAGAATACAAGCATAAAAATAATAATTGAAATTGACAGTCCTACTAATAGTTCGTATTATAGTTGCTAACGTGTCATAATCCCGAAATCTAGTGTAGGTTTGTGAGCTATACACGACAGATAAAGAATACATGTTTTTAACTTATCTTACAAATTACAAATCATCAAGGTATCAAAACAAAAAAAAAGTTTGGACAATACTATCCAATTAAACAAAATAAAAAGTCTCTTTCTCCTGTATTTTACTGACTTCCACTACAATCGAATAATCAGTGTCGGCTTCTCTAAACCACTAAATGTATTTTTCATGAGAAACATTAGGCTTAGGTCAATCAACTTAAGATATTTTGTATAAATCTCGCAAATAATCATGTTATCATGTTATATCATGTGAAACAATCAATAAAAAAAAGACTTAAAACATGTAAAAGAAGTCTTTTTAGCTTTTTGTACAAAGTTCTTTTGATTATAATTATAAAACCGTTATTGTTGGCTCCACCAAATACTATAAACCGACGAATATAATAATAACAACAATATACACAGATTGAAAAAAGGGTCCAACCTGAAAAACCTAAGCAAGCCACACAAATATTTCATGAAATAACACAAAGCCTCCTCGCTGACAATGGTGGTCGTCGTCAATCTTTGGTGGAAGGAACCGGTTTTGCCGGTTTGTCTGAGAACCGTTTCTGAGGCTGATACCGGCCAAGAAGATCTAATCCAACCTCTTTCTTCTTCCCAAGAAACTAGCAAAACGCAAAGAAAAGGCAAGAGTTAACACATGAATTTTGCAGTTGAAATTAAAGAACTTTGATGTTTGAGCAGTGTGTGTACCTCTTTTTATTGAAGTCATTAAAATGGCGATTCGAGTGGTTCATCCCAAACATCTGCACTCCCATTCGAGACTTCTTCCACATCTTCCTCCATTGACAACCTCACATACTCTCTCTGAGCAAATCTGTCCCATTCTGTCAATGTTGGATTCTCACGTTCCTACCAAACCGAAAAATAAACTTGTTTCATTAATAGCAGTTGGGTTTAACTAAAACCGTCACATTGTTATGGCATTAAACCAAAGATTCAATAAACAACAGGAGAAGAATTCCATAGAATAGCTATATGCTTACCTGGCGAATGAGGAATGGGTCACGGGTTTCAAACGCCATGAATTTGTTCAGGTTAAAGAGTATATTGAAAACATTTCCAGAAAGTTTGCATGCTTTCAGATCCCGGAGTGTGATGCAGTTCTCCTTCTGAAAGTCATTATTCAACAAACCCATGTCTCAAAATCAAACAAAAACCGGGAAAACTGGAAGACCATGATGATATGGTTTGAAAGAAAGTCTTGCCTCGGGTTTAATCATGTCGAATATTTGACATAGGATATCTTCAAAGAGTACAGGTTCTTGAGTTATGCATTCCATACGATGTAGCTGCTCTTCATAGAAAAACTGCATTTCGTTAGGTGTGATCACCCCGTCTCCGACCAGGTCTATGCACTTGAACCTGCAAAGATAGTTCCAATCAATATCAAAGGGAAACAAACACAAGGCCACATATATTGACATCTTATTGAGCTAAAAGACAAGATGTGTACCAATATTCAAGACTAGGCTCAGATGACTTATCCTCCTCAGCGAGAATGAAGTATGCAAAATCTTCATAACTCATCTTCCCCTCAACTTTACTCGTAAATTTTCTAGGGACCTAAGAGAGACACAGCCGTAACATGAATCAAAATATAGAATGAAACACATTCCATACGATTATAATTAAGCTTCGAAAAAAGATTGTTCAGTCATGAACATTTAGAGAGATCTCGAAGCCAACCTGTGAAAATATTCTGTCGACAATCCTGTAGGTAAGGGCATGATTGCCATACTTGATGAGATTTTCCTTATCAATAAGGAAATCATGGTCTCCATCGAGTTCCCAAAATCTGCAGTATATCACGTAGAAATGCTCGTACGAGAAGTACCTGAAAAGCAAAGAAAATGTCATATTGAATAATCAAATCAGGCATCATGTCCTGTCTCAGTCAAAATATGAACTACCCATAAGCCTGCTTATGGCTCAGAAACAATATGAAGACCTAAGCACAACCCATAAAACTAACAATTATACAACGCTTTCTTTTTTAAAGATTGAAATCTTAAACTAGTGTTCATTGTATAAAATATCTAGCAAGAATCTTAAGTTGCTATCTAAGAAACGGTAAAAAGGAAGACATAGTCACCTAATAACTTTATTGATGTCGTCTTCTTCATCAACTTGTTGCATCGCGGCAATAAGATTCCCACGTTTCAGCTCTCTAAGAGTAATGCAACCAGTTCCTGATCTGTTTATGTAGTAAAATATTCTGTAGATGACGGTCTCAGCTGGGTAGACGAAAAACAACACAATGATGAATGGAACAAGCACAGGAAAAAATATGATTTAGTCAATAGATGTATAAAAGGGTATGCACTTAAAATATCATATACATATAAATGTCATTTCATAGCCTTCACGAAACAATTTAACTGGAAAATGTCCAAATGTTCGAAGAATTATTTGCAAAACTCTGCTTAGCCAAACAAGACAGCAAAAAAATTCATTTTCAAATTCGCCAATGTGTCTTCAAATATCAGGTATACGGAAAGAAATTGCACGAACGTCTTTAGTCTATGTAGAAAACAGACATTCTGGTAGAAGTCTTTAACACCATCAAATTAATAGATAATAAACCAACTGAGTTCTTACCATATCTTTCTTGAAATTCAGGTGTATTCCTCAGAAATTCCAAGCCAGGATGAGTTGCTAGAAGCTCATCAAGCACTGGTTTGAAGTCGGCCTATCCCCAAATCGAAAAAATTACAGAAGTCTTAAGGACAATGGATTAAAGAAAACGAGAGAGGCAATAATCTTTGGTATAAGAGGAAAAAAAAAAATCAACAGTGAAGAACAAGCGGGAAAAGAATCGGAAAGAGACCTGTCTGAGATACTTGCAGCCTGGCTGTCTTAAAATATTATATATTTGCGAGGCTGCGTCCATTGCCAACAGATTTCCATCAACCCAATACTTGATAAATGCATCCCTGCAGGTAATATTGTATTCATGAACAAAATATGGTGTATGCAAAGATACAAATAAAACAGAAAAGTTCTATGGCTGCTATAGATTTCAATGATTATCTAACAAGATTTGGCTGATTGAAATATCTACAGTACGGATATTTCAAAATTTCTTAATTGCGAATGTTTTTAATACAAAATTGAGCTGTACATTTATTTTAAGGGTGTGCAATTGACCAAACAAATCGCCCAGTATAAATCCAGAAATCCAGACCGTGTTCAATTATAATTATACATATAAGCAAACACACAAGCATACCTATGCATACATACACTTAACCACTATAAATTACGGATATGAAACGAAAGTACGCAATGAGTTACCTCGTAATGACACCAGCGCAATTCGTATCTATTTTTCTAAAAAGCACAGAAGAAAGATATGAAGGCAGCTTGCAGACTTCTTTTGTAACGGATTTGAATTCTGCAGTTGGACATATCAAGTATGTGTTTGTAAGATCAACTGTTTGCCTATTCCTTACAGAAAGAGAATGTGATGTAGAAAAGTATGAGTTGAAACATTACCATCCATACGAAGTCCGTCAATATAGTGACTAAAAAATACATCAACCATGGATATGCATTGCTCCTTTAGTTCTTTTGCAGGTGGACGCCCATGTTGGAAGTAAAACTGCATAGGATAAGTAATCTATTAGCCAAAACCTTCAACTAAAAAACTGTAACATGCTAAACATATTACCATAATAAACTTACACCTATTCATCGTTTTTTCGACGAATAATTTTGTTTCTAATCTCTATTCTACTTCGCTGAAGAAAATTGTTTATATTAATTTTGTGTTCATTGTTCTGCGTCTACTGAGAAAGCTATTTCTACAATAAGTGTCCATTAAAAACACCAAAATCATGATGGTGTCGAGCAAGGTAGTGTCTTTTCCTTTTATATTTAAGAAATCTAAGTATAACATCCATATGAGGAAGAGATGGATATGAAATCAAACCTGAGGAATGAGTTGGCGCTTTGGTTCCCTAACCGATTTCAGAGGAGATTGTAGAGAAGAAGGACTTGTCTTTTGCCTCGCGAAACGGGGAGACCCAGATGAGGCTCGTGGGGATAATGGGGGAGTGCCACTGTTCAGAAACACGGATGGCAATGCACTTCCGCAAGCAACATTGATACTGATATTATTTTTGGTTAAACTGACCGGAGTACTCGATTTTGTATCATCAATCAAAGACTTGACCTGCACACACATCATACAGATTTGTTATGTCCCTGAATTTCTAACTTAGAGTTGTAACTACACAAATGCGTCAAAGCTCAGCAGAGACTAGTTATATTCTTGTACTTTCATCAGCTAAGTCATTCTACGCCATAAAATGCGGTTTAAGAAGATTCACACATTCTCTCTTTACCTAGCACTAAGCAAAATCTATGAGAACTAAACATAATTCCTGAAAATATAACTCCCGTGGACTCAGAAATAGGAATAACTATGTCAGATTATGTGATACGGAAAGGTTATGGGAAATGCAATGAACACATTTACTCCAATGGAGTCAGAAACAAGTATCAGCATCCATAAAAACCCGGAAAATCAAATGAACAAAAAACTAATTCAAAAAACAAATAATCAATCCACACTACTGATTCCAAACCTGAAATGCAAATAAGTAGACAGAGATTCAAGCAATTAACTGAAATCGAACATAGATTGATAGATAAACGAAAAGTTCCAATGGGTAACGAAACGACCTGTCAACTATACACTATGGGCAAAGAAATAGATTAAGAAAAAAAGAACCAGAGGTTTGGGAATCATACCAATTGGCCAGTTTCTGGGAGTGAAAGCCACTGAGAGAAGAGTTCCTCAGCAATATAAGAGTTTGCTTTAAGCGATGAAGGAGACAAACCCGGAAGCTGCAAGAGCTCAGGATCCAAATTATGAACATCGTTTACACCATCAATATCCATGATCTCCTATCTTATCAAACTAAGAACCAAAATTCCAGAGACGCTGTTCACCAAATCCCCTTTGAAATCTTCAGTCAATTGGATCGGTAACCACAAAAAACCCTAGTTTCTAAAATGTCTTCAGTTAACTCCACAATAGAATCCTCGGATTTTCCAAAGATCTATAAAGCAAACTGGAAGTAGCGAAACCACCCGGAACAACCACAGATATTCAGAATTCAACAAAAGCGGCTCCGACTAATCACTATACCAACTAGAGAATATTTTTTTTGGAAAGCACCAACTCTAAGAAAAGGACGAGATGATTTCAGAAAAAAGAAAAACGATCGATAAGCCCTAGATTCCAAATTCTATTAACAGACAAAAAAAATAAATTACAAAATCTCACACAACTCCTTCGTCTACAATTCGAATCCTAAGATTTCTGCGTTGAGGTGGAAAAACTTAGCAGATCAATGAAAACTGCTCTCTCTCCGATCAACAACAAGTTGGAAATAGAGGAAATTCAGGAGTTGGAGAACGAGAGGAAGTCGGAAGAATTTTTCCCGGAAAGTTATGATGATGAGAATGAATTAAAAAGAGGTATTTAATTTTATTTAATACATTGATACTCAGACCCAGCGGTGGTATTTGTTTTTCACTTTTAGTCCTTAGCGTTGACCAATAAGTCAAACAAATTCAGCGCCTTATCCATTTCAAGCTGAACGACCAATTATTACTCTAGAGAATGTTCGGGATTAATCAAACCAATCCAATCTGAACTAAATCAATTATTTAAAATTACTGATTCGAAAAAAAACTACTAAATGAATTATATCTCTATGACCAAAAAGAGAAAAACTGGTTTCGTAACCAAACCAAAAGCGTACCAAAACCATTCATTAAAAGTGGGAGACAAACTGTAACCAAAAGATTAAATCGAACTAAAATTGAAAATAGTAGTTAAACTAAAATCAGCATAACCAAATTTGATTATAATCGTTTTGTTTTATTATTTTAAATTCGAAAAATTGAAACCAAAAACTGAATAGGATAAACCTCAATTTATTATATATATATATATATATTTATTAACCATATAATCATATTAAATTGTTAAAATATTAAATCACTATATTATTATTTAATTTTAATAGAAATAACCAAAACCAAAACAAAATCGAAATATGAATTGAACAACACTACGCAAAGCTTGCAAAGCTCTCTGCACATTGAAGCAAAAACTATCCCAACAATATGACTTTGCCCACAGAAAAAGAAGAGCTTTGGTATTAAAAGAGGAGACCAAAGAACAAACTTTTTTCGTCGTCAAAAAGAAAAAAAAAAACAATCTTTTAGTTGTTTTTGTTTATTACAGATAGATTTTTAAAAGTAATCGAATATACGAATACAGTTGACCGTTTTTACAATGGGAAACTCTCTACCTTTTGATTGTTATTATCTTGTCTTATAACACATGACACAGATTAAATACACAAAAACCAAAGAGTAAATGGTGGTGAGGAAAGACCTCAGAAAGCTGAAATCACCTGTAAAGATTCTTGATCAAGTATATGAAATCTTTCTCATCGGAAATTTCTGTGAGTTTTCATGGAGTTGAAATCTTTCTATTGTCTCTCTTTTATTTCCGAAGAGAAAGAAGCTCGAAGCTTCTCAATTGCTCTTCACGAGCGTTTCTTGCAGCCGTTGCACGAGCGAAAGACAGAGTCTTGGATTCATAACCAGCTTGGATTCTCTGACTAGTCGAGGCACGGCCATTACCAGTGCCACTTCCACTACCACCACCACCGCTTGATGAAACCAAACGGCTTGAAGTTCGGCTTTCGCTTGGTCCGCCTGCAGAACTTGGCCGAGAGCTCGAAGGAGCAACAGCTTTCCTTGAAGAAGAGGTTGTTCTGTATCTCGACGAACTGTTTGGTCTCTCGGAATCTCCAAACTGCCCAAAAAAGTTACCGCAATGTATACAATTAGCAATCTTTGATCAATTCAATGTGTGTTTTAAGTAAAGTTGAGATTTTACAGTGTGCTTAGTAGTGAACGGTCTGTCATCGGAGTTTCTTGATCTGGAACGATCACGCGGTGCTGAAGTTGCTGTTGGGTGTCTTCGAGTGAAGGCTTCTACTGCACCCGAGATTCGGTCACGCGTTGTTTCCCTTCCTGCGATCCTCTCTGGTCTTTCCATAGAGGGACCTGCATTGAATCCTGGTTTTGCAGTTGTATGATGCTGAAAAACAGGAATATTTATACTCACGTAAGCATAGAGAAACTCAGAAGACAAAAAGAGTAAGGATACAAGAAACGGATAAGAAAAATTCACCCTTGTTCGTGAGCTAGAGCCAGAGCTGGATCCGATTTGAGGATACTTAAGGACTGTCCAGTCAAATACATAATCGAATTGATAACCTGCAAAGAGTTTTGGTAAAAATGAGACGAGACTGGCTCAAAACAGTAAGCGAAATTTGTGTAGGGGTAGTGATTGTTACCTTCGCGGATAAACAAGTCGCGGAAAAGTCTCTTAAGGTAAGAGTAATCAGGTTTGTCATCAAATCGTAAAGATCGGCAGTAATGGAAGTATGAAACGAATTCAGACGGTTGGTTTTTACACAACACCTACAATCGAAGACATTCCATTATTAACATACTAAGCTCATTAAAGAAAATGGACCTATCGGATGATTGTCAAATTGTTGTGTACCTCTATAGGAGTTGATACTTTCTTCTCGCTGATTCTGTCATACTTCTGCTTTTTTGTTCCAGCTTTTAATCCTTGCCATGGTAAGCTAAAACAAAAACAAAAACAAGAAAGAGATTAAATCCTGCTCAAGATAATATACAGAAACTAAAAGAAAAAGATATTGTAGACTCTTACCTTCCTTTGAGAAAATACATAAGCACATAACCAAGTGATTCCAAATCATCCCTCCGACTTTGTTCTGTTTCAAACACCAGCGCAAACTAATTAGTATCGGACGAAAATACACGGCTTTAGGAATATATATATAACACCACAGAACAACGTTCTTACCGACTCCAAGGTGAGTGTTGACACTTGCGTACCGAGCTGTCCCAGTGAGATTTTTATTTTCTCTGCCAAAAAAATTGATCTTTCCTTTGAGTTCACGGAATATCAAGATGCAAAGATACAGAAATGGGAGAACACGGCATATTTGTTACCTGTAAGGAATGTGCTTGTGAGTCTGAAGGTCTCTGTATTTCTTCCCTAGTCCAAAATCAATGATATACGCCTGGGAAATAAAGAGAAATAAAATAAAAGTTATCTCAAAAAGTTTGAATTAGAATTTAGTTATGTCTAAGCACAAGTTTTTTTCAGAAAGCTCACCTGATTTGCTTTGCGTCCAAGTCCCATCAAAAAGTTGTCAGGCTTGATATCACGATGAAGGAAACCTCGAGTATGCATATATTCAACTCTGTTAAGCTGAAACGTAAATCGAGAAAACGATCATTGACGAAAAAATTCATATATAAGAGGTGGAAACAAATTAGCAGATGGATACGTATACTCACTAGTTGATCGGCAAGCATGAGAACAGTTTTCAAGGTGAACTTCCTGTTGCAGTAGTTAAACAAGTCTTCAAGACTAGGACCTAGAAGGTCAATAACCATTACGTTGTAGTCACCTTCAACTCCAAACCACTTGAGATTCGGAACACCAGCTTCAAAGAGAAACAAACAAAAAAGAAACTCTGTTAGTTATTCGCAAGCACAATGAAGGAGCCTATCATTAAGAAATTCTACTATGAGATAAGTGAAACTTACTTCCTCCTTGAAGCAGCATATACAACTTTGACTCATAGTGAAGTTGTGGATGTTTAGTCTTCACAGGTTCCTGAGAATTGATGTGACAAAACTCAAAATCAGAATTGGAAAAGCAAAAAAAATTTTAAAAAACCCAAAAGGTCATGTCATGCTAATGGCTAATGAAACAAGAAAGCATTTACTCATCATCTTCATGTGAATATAAATTTTACAAACATCATCACATGAAAGTTGCAGTGGAACTAAAAGACTTTTTGTTTTCTTGTATTTACATTTCCAAACAATCTACCTACAAAAATGCATTGAAAGCTTAACGTATTGTTAAATGTGGTAAATTTTTACCAGCTTGACAGCAACTTCTTCTCCTGTCTGGACATTTACGCCTGCAAAAAGTTCAACAACTTGTAAAACCTAAAAATCTTAAATAGAAGAATTATACATAAAAGAATCTGAAATGGATTCATTCGCCTTCCTTTTTGTACCTAGATAAAGCTCTCCAAATGATCCACTACCAATTTTCCTTCCAAGCTTAAATTTTCCAGCGATCACAAGATCCATCTTCTCCGATTATAAGAAAAAAGCCTCAAATTCCAAAATCAAATAAAAAAAAGCCTCAATTAGCTCCTGGATCTGTTTTCCGGTTCAGCATTTAACCCTAGATTACCCTCGGCGACAAATCCTCAGATTCACGACTTTTAACATCGGAAAAAAACTTCAGAGATCCATCATAATCCAGATTCCAGAAGTCAATTCCGTCCTCATCGTGACCGGAACGCTTCAAAAACCAAACCCACCATGAAATCGATACATCCGGAACTCCAACAGTTCATCCCACGAAACCGATTGCCAATTCAACGCCAGATCCCAAATTGATTAGCCACTGAAACCCTAATCAGAAAAGAAATCGAACTTTTTAGATGGATTTGACCCGGCAATTGGGGAAGAAATCGGAAAGTTCGTTGAACAACGAAAAAGAAAATTTGGGTAATTAATACGAAGAAATTAGAACGAGGAGAGCGAGAGGAAAGGGAGATTTTTGTCGTCACCTTTGTGTTTTTTTCTCCTCTAGAGAAGAAAATTGTTTTTTTTAAAAAAAGTTTGGTTAATAATTTTTCGGTTGGATAAATTAACAACAATAGCCTGATTAAGGTTTTGTGCAGTAAGAAAATGGTTATATGAATAAAACAAAACAAAATATATATATTTTGTGGTTTGTTTTGAGATTGAGAGGCTAAGCGCAACACACTCTAACAGAGACTGTCCTATGATTCACTAGTATAATTAAATGGTAAGTTAGTTTGTTACCAAAAACAACAGTAACTAAAATCAAATATACACACACCATACACCATGGCTCTAGAGTTTTTAATTAGCCGATTCTAGCGGAGACTCTCCCTTCTAGGTTTTTGTGAGATATGGAAGGCTTTATATCATCAAACTCAAGCCTTAAAGACTCCACAAGTGCTCTCCCATACTCCTTCAACATGTATATGCATCTTATAGTTTTGCTGCAAGCTAGTAAGTTTCCTTTGTCGACTCATAAGATCTATGGGTTGTGTGGTTAGATTTGGCGTAGGAACATCATATGCACCTTGTTCTCTTCAGCTTTTACTAACGTTCATGGTTTTTTTTTTTTTTTGTGCCAAATAACTCTTTGTATGAGGGTTAGTTCAGATTCGTATAAGGTTTGGTCATGTTTCGCAAGCCCTAAATCTTACGGTTTTGCTAAGGTGTTTGTACCTCTAAATCTTGTTATTGTCAAAATTAAGCTATTTCGGTTTAATCTAGTGCTTCTTCCCCAATATTAGGGTGCAAGCTTTATCGTTGGTTTCTGGGGTCTTACATGTGATGTTGAAGCTTTCCCTTGGTCCAGTAGGTAGAGAAGAAATATCTAGGTTTAGAAAGAGTTTAACGAGGCTAATTATGAGGATGAGGTTATCAGGATCCCTAATTTTGATAACTCATATCTTATTGACCACTTCAAACGCATGCTCATGAGTCGCATCTTGAACACGAAAGATTGTAGCATTGAGTCTTTAATCACCTTTTATGTCTAAGGCGCATGTTTGGGATGTTGACAAACAAGTTCATGGAATTGACTTGGGTAATGGTAGATTTCAATTTGATTTCGCATACGAAGAGGACCTTCAGAAAGTTCTTAACAGCGCTTGTCTCACTAAAATCAAGAAGAATTTTCTTTGGAAATGTGGAACCGAATATAAGGAAAGTGATTTTCTAAACACAATTCCGTTTTGAGTAAATATTGAAGGTGTGCCCTCCATTATTTGAAGAAAGAAACCTTTGACAACATAGGAGATG
This sequence comes from Euclidium syriacum, assembly GCA_900116095.1. Classification (NCBI taxonomy): domain Eukaryota; kingdom Viridiplantae; phylum Streptophyta; class Magnoliopsida; order Brassicales; family Brassicaceae; genus Euclidium; species Euclidium syriacum. The sequence goes on from FPAK01000008.1 coordinate 240,479, forward strand.
CTTTAGGGAGAGTTACTCAAGTTGATGAGAAGAGTGCAACAGTCGATGTCTCTAGCTATAAATGGTGACAAACCATGAAAATTGGAGAGAAAGACGGGATTCACCTATGGAAATGTAGTGAATGTGTCTCTAAGCTACGTGGTTCTTTATCGTTACTTCTCATTTTATCGAACTTACAACTTATTTATAGTTACACAAAGCCTTGAAACAAACATTGTTCCAACAAACAACAAGCAACTCAACTTACCTAAAAATCAAAACAAAACGAATCTTTCAATGTTTTTATTAAACCCTAGTGGCTCACTATATATAATTATAAGGTGTGTCACCATAGATTTAATCAAGATACATAAAGATAGATATATTCTCGTCTAAATAATATTGATAATTACTCAAGTAGATATTCCCCAAGAATATCTCCAACTGCATCCATGTTTTCTCATTTAAATCTTTATTGGTGGTATTATTTTAATTCTATGATTATTCCAAAAAATAGCATCGACTGATTAGTTTCAACAAGTCTTTTCTTTTTCTCAATAGCTTTTGCAGTTTCAAAAGATTTGGTAGCTCAAAAGCAAATCCTAATTATTAGATTTGGATTAGGTAAACTCTCAACTGTATATAAGGATCCAATTGATCATTATAACTTCATTATGAATTTATTAATTAACTACCCCAAAAAGAAACGGAGAGAACGATGACTGGTACTGGTGCATCTGTCGGTGGATCTCCAAGTAAAAATCGATCGTTGTTAGTTAACATAAACTCTTTATTTTCATGATACTTTTGTTATTATATAACGATACTCTCCAGCACATTAAATTTAAAATTGAATATCCATCTTTTTTACAACAAATTTACTTTTATAAAAGTGCAGAAACTTGATTAAATGATCATTTCCCTTAACTGATGCAGCTCGAAGAAGCAAATATGTTACATCATCTTCATGCACTTACTCATCATATCGTCCGGTGTTGCCTCGTTTGTGTTCATACGTTACCACAAGATCCCATTAAGCTCACTCCAAACTTATTTTGCGGCGGTGGTGCTCCCTTGCTTCTATGTTTTATACGCACTTCTTGGATTAACAGTGACCCCAACCGCAAACGATTGCTTTTGCTCTCAATTTCTCAGTCACTTCGTTGGGATCACTGAGGTTATCTTTCTCCTCCATGTTATTTCTCCGAAACTCGCTTTATGTGTTGGTATATTCTCTTTGATCTGGTCCATATCTGCGATATACGTCAGTTGGGTAATCGAAGAAAAAGAAAATAAATATCCAGTGAGGCAAGCACAAGCAAACCGAAACCAGGTTGTACCAGTAAACCAGAACCAGGTTGAACCAGCAAACCAAAACCAGGGTGTGTGTGGCTAAACTATGTGTCTGGACGTCCCTCTAGTGTACTTGAGATCATGTAACGTATCGATATGCGTTTGCACATCTAATTTAAAGTTTGATAGAGTTTTTTCCTTTAGACTTTTTTTATTCATATTCATTTTGTTTTCCTGAATTGGATTTGTTGTTCGGTTTAGCTAGTAATAAAAACATACTACAAAATATGATGTTGAAAATTGAAACTTATTATAAGCTGGGGCGGCCAATCAGAAGACCGTAATGCCCAAGTTCGAAAAAAGAAATTAACAGTAACACAAGGGAAACAAAGCCGAGAGGTATGAGAACATAAACAAGCTTTCACCAATAGAGACAAAAGATCATAAAACCTCTCAAGTAACTAGATAAAATTCAACTACAACAGACGAACAAAAACATTTTGATGGAGATGAAACTTGAAAGCAAACACTCTTAGAGAAACATGAGATTATCAACCTGGCCAGAGAAGATAGAGATGGTGCTAAATTCTGATTCTTTATCGCAAAGTAAAAGCTCCGGTTCTGAGATTCCTTCTATGTTGACTCTTCTCAGAGTATTTTTCTTTGGATCATAATAGAGAATATGAAATGAATTTGGAAGCATATAATGACGTGCCAAAACAAGCTCACCTGCATTAGTGGCACAGAAGGGATAGTAACTCCGGCGTTCTCTTATCGGCAAACCATAAAACTTCTTTGACCATTCATTTTTCGCAGCATCTTCAAGAACCCACAAATTAATTCTAGGTTCAATCAGTCTAGAGAAGAGGAGTGCAAGCTTTCCCTTGTAGTTTGTCAGCTTTGGACGCAAGACACCTTCTGGTACTTTTATAAAACTGAATTTTTCAGATCTAACATGAAAACTCATGACTGCATAGCCAAGATCCGCTGCGTCTAGCTGTATCCAAGCTTCATAATACAACACACCATCAATACATATATCAGGTGAATGAGGAAAACCAAGAAGATGTGGAGGACAATCTTCAATCACCCTCCACGAATTCCCATTCCCTAATGTCAAAACTCGAAATTCCTGCGCGAAACCTCGTCCATTTAAAACAGCCATTCCCGTTGTCATACACAAGAATTTGTAATCACCATCTATAGGATCATAACCCACGTAATGGTACAAATCAACCCTATGAGATTCAATCTTAGGCAGAGAAATAGCTCGTCTGGTGCTAGGATTATATACCTTGAGTTTCCAAGGAGGTCCATGGCAAATCAAGCCATGAACCGAAGGAGAAATCGTTGTGTACGGTACAGAACGGCATTTGACATGGTATGTTGCGACAGAAGATGATGATAATGATGATGATTCACCTCCATTTTTCGGGTCACTCGCTGTGAAGAAGAAATTCTTTCCTAACTGATTGCTCTTGAATGTAAAGATAAGATCTTGTGGACGAGACGAAGCCTTTATCAAGTAGGACTTCATGAAATCACGGTTGCGGATTATGGATGCATGTTGCTTGGATAAGCAGATGAACCTCCCTAGGGTTTTAACATCTAAGGGTTTGAATATCTCCCATATGATATCAAGCGGAATCGGATCTGACTTTTCTCTTCTTGTGGTTAGATCACCGGAGATCTTCTTCGCTGAAAGCTTCGCTTTCTGTCTTTCCATGGCGGAGATAGGAACGGACGTCGTCATTTGTCTCTCAGTCGCAAAACTTGTTCTCTTTTTGTTGAAGAGGAGATAAGAAATGAAAAACACAAAATCTATTTGAAAAGTTGTCTCACAACGGGCTGGACACATGTGCGTTTACTTATCCATATAATACATTATCTTTAAATAATTAACCTTTTTCTTCAGCATAAAAAATGATTAATCAATTAAACCGAAATTAGTAGAAAAAAAGGCTGATTCTTTTATTTAAAAATTAGTAAAAAAATATACGTTCCTGTTTTTTTTTTGGGTCAAACTTGAGCCTTTATATTAGTCAACATAATACATGAATTTGACCATAATTGTCATATTAGGTTTATAAGGTTGGATGTTAACCCTATACGAACATAAACATATTTTAGATGTAAATACAAAACTAATTAAAGAAGAAAACACAAAGAATATCAAAATTTTCACCAAAATAACTAATCATTAAAATGATTATTGACTTTATTTAAAGACCGTTTAGTTATTTAAAAAAGGAAAAGAAGTAAAATATTAATCCTAATTCCTAAGTACTATAAAAAAGCCATTGGGAATAATATTTTTTCACCAAAAAGCCATATTTTTTTGCCAAAATTGCGTCCATAGGCTTCAGGAAGTTGTGTGAACAATCACAAACCTTGTTTATGCAGATGGTGGTATGCAAACCATCTTATTAAAACCTTTTTTAATCGTAAAATCTTAACACTAACTCTAACCTTATAAACCTAAACTGACACATTAAAACTCGTTGAATCACATAAGTCATAATTGTCATATACTAAATCTCGTTTAATGGTAAAACATAAATCCTAATCATAACCTTATAGAGCCAAAACGGTGCATGTATTTGTTTTCTACGCTCAACACCTTCCGACATATAGGAACAACAATTTGTTTCATATAGAAAGAATATATAACCCTTAATCCTGCCTTGTATACCCAAACCATTCATAGTCTTACTATGCTTCGATCCTCGGTTGCTATTTCTATATATAATTATTATTTCATAGGGTTTTATCAAATTTTCCAAATCTGAATCGGAAGACACAACAAAAAAGGAATAATTTGTTTCGTGTTGAAATAACATATAACCCTTAATCTTACCTTATATATCCAAACCATCTTATTAAATTTCATAGTCTTACTATGTCTCGATCCTTGGTTGCTATTTCTATATATATATATAATTATTCTTTCATGATCGGGTTTTATCAGATGTTCCTAATCTGAGCCGGAAATGTCTCAAGTACAACTCTTGATCAAGTTCTTTAAAAACTTTTCACATTGAAGCTTAATAATCCTTAATAATATTTCTTGAATTTGACTCTATTCTTCTCTTCATAGAATCCTTTATTTATTTCATCTAAAAGTATTTATGCAAATATGAACCCAATGGATATTCATTTCTTATTCGAAGCTTTTTGCTTGTTATATAGAAAATGAATATCTGTTGTGCACTAATATAAAACCAACAAAACACTTACATATCAAGAAAGCAAAGTCCTTGAGAGATATTCTAAGCTTCAAGAAGCTTCAAAAATGGCCTTATAGAAAACAGAATAGAAATGTTTATCCCAAAAAAACCCATAAAAAATTACCCAATTGTTGAGAGATATTCTAAGCTTTAAGAAGCTTGTATGACATGCAGTTTGAGATAGAGAGTGAAATATAGAAGACCTTCTTTTGTTAGCGATCTCAAAACAAGGATAGATTCATATTCAAATGATTTTTCTTACCAAATTTCTTGAATTTTGAAAAGCTTCTTTCAGTAGAAGCAACTGAAACTAGAATTGTTAACAATATTTAGTAAGTGATCCACGATTTTGGGTAGCAACCTTCTATTGTTTTCAAGACATCTAATACTTCGATGAGTCTTTCGCAGTCTTCTGGTAAAACTTTCCTTAAAACTCTTAGCTCAAAATATAAATCATTTCCAACAACATCCGAATGATTTTCATGTTTTAAAAAGACTTCAAGATTGATACACTATGTCATCAAACTATCATCACTTGCTAACTTCACCTTCCTCAAACTAAACAAAAACTAAATGTGTGTTCATACTTCTTAAACTATTCATTGTGTATATCAAGTGCATTATACCTATGTGTCAATCTCGTATTCCACTCTAGGATAAAGCACATCCCTCTTAACTACCACTTCGCTTGTAACATTATACATTCCAAATCTCTTCGTGTATCACACAACTTCAGAAAAGATCAATTAGTTGATGCTCTCACCAAAACTCTTGCTCGATCATGGTTCTTATAGACTAAAAATAAGATTGGAGTAATGGAATCTCCTCCATATTAAGGGAGCGTATAGAAAGAAATAGTAATTAAGGTTATATTTGAAATTAGTCAATACCTCATTTTACTCGTGTAATCCTATATATAATGCAGTATCTCTCATCTAATAATACAACAAGCATTACGTCTATAAGAAGAACAAGCTATATGGGGATCTTGTTAATCGAATTAACGTTTTGATTTTCTTGTATTTTCTTAATAAAGTTGTGAAAATATACTAGGAGGATTTTTCTATAGATGGGGCTCTAAAATTTATTTTCTATAGGTGGCTAATGCCCTCTTTGAGTCAATGGAAACACGGCTCTATCTAGGTGTATATATATAGAGACTCCCTAAACCTCAAAACTTGCAAAACATCTTTCTCTCTCAGTATCTCAATTCTGATCTTTCTACGCACAAATTGTCAGGTAGTCTCTCGAAAGTTGTAAACAACAAAAAACATATTCTTTCCCACAGAAAATTCAATCATGAAATGCTCATTCCAGCATCGGAGCAGGAACAACCAATCTTCATCTTCAAGAACAATTATCCCATGGTCAACGTCAACTCTTTCCCTAGCGCCAAAGAGAAAGTTGTCTTCGTGATGGGAGCCACTGGATCCGGCAAGTCCCGTCTGGCCATCGACCTCGCAACTCATTTTCAAGCGGAGATCATAAACTCCGACAAGATCCAACTCTACAAGGGCCTCGACGTCCTCACAAATAAAGTCACACCTCAAGAATGCAGAGGCGTGCCTCATCACTTGCTTGGAGTATTCGACTCTGAAGCCGGAAACCTAACGGCTAATGAATTCAGCCACCTTGCGTCACAAGAAATCTTAACACTCTCAGCGAACCACAAGCTTCCCATAGTAGCCGGTGGATCAAACTCGTATATCGAAGAACTTGCGGATCATTCCCCGGGGTTCTTGTTAAGCAACTACCAATGTCATTTGGGTCGACGTTTCCTTAACCGTTCTTAACTCCTTCGTCTCAAGTCTCGTCGATCGCATGATGGAAGCAGGATTACTCGACGAAGTGAGAGAAATGTTCGATCCGGAAGCGGATTACTCCGTCGGGATACCGGATACGACGAGCTATCGGAGTCCCTGAGCTTCACGAGTACTTACGCTACGAATCTGAAGTGGACCGTGCTACACAAAGGAAGATGCTTGACATAGCGGTTAAAAAGATCAAAGAGAACACGCAGACATTAGCTTGTCGGCAGTTAGAAAAGATTCAGCGGCTAAGCGAGAAGTGGAAGTTTTCTATGCACCGTGTGGACGCGACCGAGATATTCTTGAGATGCAGCGAAGAAGAAGCGGACGAGGCTTGGGAGAATCTCGTTGCGATACCAAGCGAGAGGATCGTCGATAAGTTTTATAATGGCCAAGTGAAATATGATGAGGTTTTGAGTTATTGAGGGATGAACTTGATCTCCAAGTAAACAGAAAACTTGTATCTACCTTCTCCTTTCTGTTGTATATATTCGTTTTTTTCTTTAAGATTCATATTTGTATATATATAGACCACAAGGTCATGAATGATGTAAATACATAAGTCTTCTTTGATATTCCTTGTCATGGTATCATAGTAGAAGATCTAAAAACCCTTAATTTTTCTCTAAACTTTCTCACAATCGTCGTTCGTCTACATCTCTTCTCTCCATATTCCTTTTCTCATCTTTATTCATTTCGCAGACAGAGGTTCATCTCGGCCATCAATACATCTTCATCGCATCAACACGACCGCATCTCTGTATTTTCCTCAAAAAACATCATTATCTTCCTCTGTTTTCTTCATCGAAAATACAGAGATGGTCCCCTTAAGGCAAATAATGAACTTGGTTCGGTTCGTTGTTGGAAGTTTTGGGCGTCATCAAGGTTTCTGCTTGAACGATTTGCCTAGTATTTTGGCTAGAGGTTGTAGGTGACCTAATTAGGTATGCAATGTCCGCGTGTTGGGGTTTTGGGTCTTGGTTGACATGTTTCTTGGTTTATCAAGCCTGTTGATTGTTGTTTCGAGATTGTTTGCGGTTCAAAATTAGATTTTTAGTCCGGGTTAGGCGGGGGGACAGTTAGGTTTGCCGCTTGGTAATTATTAATTTGAAACTAAAAATAATATTAGTAATTATCAAATTTTAGTCTGGAAACTTCGAAATTTTCTTCTCAATAAAATATGCCGTCCAGAATTCATATTACCACTAGGAATAATATAAACCTTATATATGTTAAGGATATACGTATAATATGTAATTAGGGATTTACGTTTTTTTTTCTCTCCGTGATTATCGATGTCTTCCGAAACTAGGGCGCCGAAGAATAAAAGGCAACCACCACCACTTCCTGATGACGTCATTGTCGATATCTTAGCGCGTATACCAAGATGTTACTATCCAAAACTCTCCCTCGTTTCTAAGCACTTCAAGTCACTCGTGGGGTCGCGTGAGCTATACCGGAGACGATCCTTGTTGGGCTGCACCGAAGCTTGCTTTTATGCTGTCCTCCATAACGAGGACACTGGTAAAACCGGTTTGTATATTCTTCGTCGGAAAGGCAACATCAGTTCCTTTGTCCTTATCCAATCAGTTCCTCCTTTGTCTTGCAGTTGAAGCTTTGTCTCGGTGGGTTCGAAAATATATGTGTTCGAGAAATCACGTGCCTATATCATCGACTGCATATCTCACACTATGCAGACCATCTCCGACATCCCTATACCCATGGATAAAAAATTTGCTGACATCATGGACGAGATGATTTATGTAATCGGAGAGAGCAACTCGAAGAGGGTCATGGTGGTGTTCAATACAGAAACACAAATGTGGGAGCATGAGAAAACAAAGACAGTTCTTGAGTTAGGTCACTTGTGGTGTGGATGTGTGGTAATGGCTGGTAAGGTCTACATGAAAGATGCTCATAATAGCTTTGTTTACGAGCCAAAGGAAAGTAAATAGGAAATTGACAAAAAGATGAATTCTAAGTTGTGGAAGTATGCGTGCGTCATTGATGATGTATTGTACTATTATGATTTTTTTGAGAACAAGTTAAGAGCGTATGATCCAAAGCAAAGACGTTGGGAAGTAGTGAAAGGTGTGGGAGAATTGTTGCCTGGTGCAGCATCATTATGGTGGTCACACACTGTGAGTTATGATGGGAAATTAGCTGTGTTCTTGCCCACAAGAGAAAAAGACAACGAAAACGTTAGAATAAAAGAGATTTGGTGCGCGGAGATTGAATTGGAGAGACGCGAAGGAGAAGAGATTTTTGGTATAGTTAAGAGGTGTGATGTTGTCATTGATAGTCGTTTTTACCTTATGAAATCTCTGGTTGTTATGGTTTGATGTACGAAACAGTCAAAGTCTAGCACTTAAAAAAATGTTCAATAATTCAACATAATTTGTTGGATTGCAATTTGTGTCTTAATTTAGAATTTACATTTCCAAACTTTAACACTGGATTTATATTAGTCCAAATCCTTTTCATATATTTCGTTAAAGTTAAGTGTTAGTTTTCTTAATTTTCTTATAAAAAAACAAACATGGATTATGTTTGTTGGTCACAAAACATCTCTGATTCTTTTTGCTGTAATGATTTGATAAAAAAAATCACTATTCAAATAAAAAAAACTTGGGAAATTAAATACACCCAAATTCAACGCATAGCAAAAAAGCCACAGTTAATTGATGATGGGATGGAACTTTTCCACGTAATGTATTAGTTGCTGATACAATCTTATAGCATTTTGCTGGATGGTCTCTCCACGGACGGGAAACTGGAAAAGGCAGAGGAAATGTTTGAGGTTATGCAGAAGAGTAAGATGGATCTTGATGTTGCTATTTATAAGATCATCATCGATTGACTGTACAAGGATAATAGAGTGGAACAAAGCATGGGATTTATTCACTAGTCTTCCTCTTCATCCCAATGTTCAAACTTACACTATAATGATATCTGGGTTTTGTATGAAAAGTTCAGTTTCAGAAGCCAATGTGCTATTCCAGAAAATGAAGGAGAATGGAGAGTTACCAAACGATGTTGTAATGTTGTCGAGTTGATCATCTCATCTTTAAGAACATGTATATTGGAGGTTCTTAGCTCGGATTCCAAAAAAAGTTATAAAAAAATCATGGGTTTTATGAACAGTGACGAATTTAATCTCTTAAAATCCTTATTTAAAGATCGGTTCTTAACACGTGATGCGTTGTAATTGATTAGTATTTTTTATTTTCATCTAAAAAAATAATTATTAAATAACTATTAAATTTTAAAAAAAATTTCTCAAGTAAGAGTTCATCAATGAACATGCTTTAAGTTCGAACTAGCCCCATTCTTTTAACTCATTTGGGCCTAATTATATATTTATATATAAATAATTAGGGGTTTGCGCTTTCTTCCTTCTCCCTTGGTGATCATTATTGTCGCTCCGAAGCACAGAAGAAAAGAAGCAACTGCCGTCTATGATTACGTTACTTCCCGATGATGTCATCCTCGATATCTTAGCGCGTATACCTAGATGTAAGTATCCAACACTTTCTCTCGTTTCTAAGCAACTCAAGTCACTCGTAGGGTCACGTGAGCTATACGCGAGAAGATCCTTGTTAGGTTGCACCGAAGCTTGTTTTTATGCTGTCCTTTATAACTTCGACACTGGTAAGAACCGTTTGTATATGCTTCGTCGGAAAGGCGACATCAGTTCCTTTGTCCTTATCCAATCAGTTCCTCCTATATCTTACAGTGGAAGCTTTGTCTCGATGGGTTCGAAAATATATGTGTTCGAGGAATCAAGTGCCTATATCATCGACTGCATATCTCACACTGTGCAGAACATCTCCAAAATTCCTATACCCATGGGTAAAATTTTTGCTGCCATCATCGACGGGAAGATTTATGTAATGGGAAGGTGCAAGTTGGTGTATGGGCTCTCGGAGAGGGTCATGACGGTAGCGGTATTCAATGCAGAGACACAAATGTGGGAACCTAGGGTGAGAAAAACAGTCATAAAGTCAGATAACTTGTGGTCTGATAGTGTGGTGATGGCTGGTAAGATGTACATAAGAGACAGCCATAATAGCTTTGCTTACGATCCAAAGGAAAGTAAATGGGAAACGGACAAGAAGCTGGGTTCTAAGCTGTGGAAGTATGCGTGCGTCATTGATGATATATTGTACTATTATGATTCTTATGAGGACAAGATAAGAGCGTATGATCCAAAGCAGAAATGTTGGGGAGTGGTGAAAGGTGTGGAAGAATATCTTCCTCAGTGCAGGGGTTGTTCATCATGGTGGCCACACACTGTGGGTTATGGAGGGAAATTGGCTGTGTTATCGCCCAAAATAGATAAAAGTAAAGATATTTGCATCTCGGAGATTGAATTGGAAAGACGCCAAGGAGGTGAGATTTTTGGAACAGCTAAGAGGTGCGATGCTGTGATAGATGGTCGTTTTTATCTTATGAAATATCTGGTTGTTATTATTTGATGCTTGTACCCTTATTTTCCTTATTTAAGTTTCATTTTGTGGTTTCAAGTTTGCTGAAATCTCTAGCTGCTATGACTTGATATGCACTAGAAAAAAAAAAATTCGATAATCCAAACAAGAATCACAAACTTCAAACTTGAGAAAGAAATACAAAGAAAAATTGTGAAGTACTCTTATTCTTAGTGATATCTCAAAGAAAGTAATTTATCTGTAATAAGCCATTTGTCTAGAAGACATAAATGGAGACGTAACAACAGCTTTCTTCTTTGTCTTCTTCTCGACTTTAGTTTCAGACCGAAGCCAAGCTTCAACCACAGAGAGTAGATTTGGTGAAGTTTTCACATCGTTGATCTCTTCCAGCTTAGCAGAGAGTTTCAGCTCTCCACCATGAATATATGCTAAATGACTAGCCCATGTCTCTAAACCATCGAAAATATGAGTTGCATATACAATTGTAGCTCCTCTCTGTTCAATTATATAACAAAAATACTAAATCAGCAATTCGATTCGATGTGAAAATCATTATTAGCTTCATGTATTGATATACCTGTTCACATTCTTCTTTGAAGAATTCCAACAAATCCATTCTAGCAACAACGTCAAGGTCTACAGTAACTTCATCTAGTAGTAATACCTATAATCAGAAATCACATTTCAATTTACAGAAACCAATCTCTCGCGGTTTGTTATTGTTATTTACCTTGAAGGGATGTAAAAGACCCATGCATATTTGTACACGACGTCTCTGTCCATCAGAAACCTTGTGCATACGCCATTGAAGATTGATATCAAGAAGATCAATTAACTTCTCTCTTCTTACAGGATCAATTCCTTCAACTGCTTGGCAAAAAGACAACACAAAAACATATTCCAATCATAAGCACAAGAATGGAACAGAAAAAACAATTCTTGATATCGAAAGATCAAAAATAATAACATACCTCCAAATATCATATGTTCTGCTGAGAAATCTCCCTGAAGAGGAATCTCACCCTATAAATCAGCAATAAAATCAAGCAAATTAGAAACAAAATGTTCTGAAATTCTTGCAGTGTTTTAAATTCAGATTTCAGAAAAGTTTGTTAACTCACAGCAGAACCAGCGGTTTTACTCCATGAACCTCCAAGGTAAGACAAGTCACCACTACAAACAAGCTGAGTATCATGAAAAGCTGAGCGATTCAGAACTTGCACTACGTTCTTTCCTCCAACCATATGTTTCCCAGCGAGAATCTTCAATAAAGTAGTCTTGCCTGAGATTAAAAAATTCAGAATTACGATCATTTCCTGAAATTCCCAGCCTAATCAAACTCATAATTTTAAAAATTTCTATAGGAATGATTACTATAATGAATGCCTCAAGCTAATCAGAATAGGTTTGGCCAAACTAAAAGCTAATTTGACGAAGAAGACATGATTAAGTCGAATTCCATCACTACCCAAGCAGAATCACAAAATACATTTCCATATTCGTAAAATCCCTAAGGTTAATTTCAAAATCATACCCTGTAAAAGCAAAGCAGATAGAATCGAATCGTTAACTGCAAATCGATCTCATTCGAATCATGGAACAAGAAACAGCAATTACAAATCCATAAATTCGAAATTATCGATCATCTTTACCAGATCCATTGGCGCCAACCAAGAGGCAACGAGATCCGTTGGGTAGATCGAGGTTGAAATCGAAGAAAATAGGATCCTGGACTTCGTAAGAGAACTGCATTCCGCTAACCCTAATTGCACCGTCATCACCACCGTCGCTTCTCGCCATTTTTAGATCAAATAGTCGGATTACAGAGAGAGTATTTATTAATCGGTGACCGACGGTATGTTTCCCTCCGATCCCAAACCTGTCGTCGTTTAAATACGTTTTCGTCCAGCGTAGACTCGATTCACCATTAGATTTCGGCCACGTCATTCATTTTTTTGTCCATTAGATTTGCATACTTTTAGTCTTTCGTAATACGTTCAACCAGCCAAATGTTGCCACGTCAGTGAGTGCTGCTCACCAACAACTAATAAAGCGGCTCGGACGGATGATGATATATCATTATTTGATTTGATAGACAAATTAGCTAATCGGAATAAGCACTATCAATTTGATACCACGACTAAATCCTTAAATATCCACTGCAAGTGCAAACAAAAGTAAAGATATTGAATCCACATAGACCTAGACTACAATATGATTTCTTGATTTGAATTTAGCTAAGAAAAAACGAATGTATTTTGTGGTTTTTGTAATATGAAAATAATGAAATCGATCGAGTAAACTAAAACGGTTGTGAACAGATGATTAAAAGCGTCAGGTTCCAAGGAAATTCGTAGAGAATCAACAATTACAAAGAAGATAATCTAGTCTAGAAAAAATTAACTGCATGCCTTAAAACTCAAAACGTAGGAGATTCTTCTCTCTTGTAACCGGTAAATGTTTATTGTTCTAGTGGATTTCGAACTATAGCTTGAGCAAAACGTAGGAGATTCTTCTCTCTTGTATCTTTTTTTTAGTTCGTTTTATTCTCTCGTGGTCGGAAGTGGAGGCTTTGCCTATTTTACAAGTCTCTATACGGTCTAAAGTCGAGTCCTAGACAGTAGAACAAGAGGTCTGATGAGTTCATGGCTAGTCAAAAGTTTTAGAGAAGTTAACATGACAAGTGTGTCTACACTATATGACCAGAAGAGTTGAACATTATATATCTACTTATCCGCACCTGTGGATTATATGCTAATAGCGTCTTAGAATTCTAAGGCTATTATAGAGTTGAAGGATAGTCTAAATGAAGAGTTTGAGATGAAAGATTTGGGTCCAGCTAATAGGATTATAGGAATGGAGATTCCAAGGGATATGAAGATGGATATTCTACCGTTGTCACAAAGCAGATACCTTAATAAGGTTTTTAAAAAATTCAACATGACATACTCAAAGCTTGTTACAACCCCTATGGGGGGGGGGAACGAAGTTCAGAGTTAAGAGCATGAACTAGACCAGACACCTTCTACTAATGCAATTGGCTCTCTAATGTATGCTATGGTCCGCTCAAGGCATAACCTAACAATGAAAGGAATTATCGGACATGGTATATTCTATTCGTCCTCTTCAAACATGGATTTGATAGCTTATGGTGATGCATATTGGGGTTCTAGTCAAGAAACAAAGAGATCAATCACTCGATATCGTGTTTTTCTTGGAGTGTCTTTGCTTTCCTGGATATCAAACAAGCAACAAAAGGTTTCTCCTCTTCAGCATAAGCATAGTACAAAATCATGTCTTTTGCGGTACGTGAACTTCATTGGTCGAAGAAATTTTTATCTGATTTCAGGATTGATGTCTCTAAGCCTACATTTCTTTATTGTGATAACATGTAAGCAATACACATTGCTCATAACCATGCTTATCAAGATAGAAAAAAAAAAAACATGTTGTATGGACTACCATGTGGTTAGAGAAAAGGATGAAGACGGGGTCACTCAAGCTTCTCGATGTCATATCGGATCTTCAACTAGATGATGCCTTGACCAAGGCCTATAGCCCACAACCGTTTCGAGGTTGTTAATTGATGCAGCGCACAATGAGCTTTTATCGTCGATGTTTATGGGCTTTCACCGTCGATTTGGTTTTCATTCTTTTATTTGGATTTTCTTTCATTCTCGTTTATATAGATAAGTTTGGTTTTGATTCTCATTTGATTTAGAATTTATTTGGATTTATCTAATAGTTACTATATATAGAGAGCTTTGCTTTTCCTCTTCCCCATTATTACAACCCTTTTTAACTTTCTCTTAAGATTTACTTGCTCATCAGAAACCGTATAAGCTTTCTAATGGGTGGAGGACAAGTAGCAGAAGACTTCACAGCTAATCAGTCAGGTTTGTGTCTTATTTCTTTTAAACGCTTGGAATCTATTGCTCTCACTGATAGATGTAATAAAAGAGAAAAGAATATGAATCTTTTTTTCGTTCTTAATAGATATGGATTCTTCAGAGTTTCTACTGGTGTCGAGACCTTCTTCAGAGGATGGATCTGTTTTTGATGTTACTTATCCTGAAGGTAAGTCTCTGTTTCTTTGAACTCTTTGTATCTATTTGATTCGCTCTAATAATTTTAAGCAAAAGATATTGGAAAGTAATACTAAATTCTCTACTTTTTTTTTTACATTAATATCTCTGGATTTGAACAGAGTTGCCAATAGTGTCAGAATCTTCTCCAGAGAATAATGTATCTGTTTCCGAGGTTACTTGTGACTCAAGTTTACAGCAGAAACCTGCAAGAACCCTAGTTTTGTTAGGGCGTTCTGGAAACGGAAAAAGCGCAACAGGAAATAGCATTCTTGGTAGAAAAGCCTTCAAGTCACAAGGACGTGCATCAGGGGTAACTACAGCCTGTGAGCTACAGAGTTCGACACTACTCAATGGCCAGATCCTCAATGTTATTGATACTCCTGGTATCATTTATGTGAAACCGAAAAAAATACCATCACTAAGCCAATGAGTCATTATATTTGTGTTTTTTTACTATCTTAAAAACTACATACAAGAAAAACTTCGGTGGTTATGGTATTTTCCTTGAGGAACAGGTTAACAGAAGAGGAGAAATCTGCGCTTTTTGCTTTAAAGATCCTTTTCGGTAGCCAAATTGTAGACTACATGATCGTTGCTTTCACTAATGAAGATGCTCTTGAAGATGATGGTGATACATTGGAAGATTATTTGAATGGCTGTTCTGATTTCGAGGTTGGTTATTGCATCTTATGTATTCTTACTATTTTAATTTTTTTCACTCGTTCTCTTATTGTATAGTTTTATGGTTTCTAGGAAATTCTCGAGGCTTGTAATGACCGGAAAGTGTTGTTTGGAAATAGAGCCAAAGCATCTGAGAGTCAGAAAGCTAAGCAAATTCAAGAGCTTTTAGACTATGTTGAAGAAATCACAAAGGAAAATGGAAAACCATATATATGGGACATAAGGGTAAAGAAAAAACTTAATTTTTTTTTTTTCAGTTCACATTCCCTTGGTTGATGTCTTAATGGTTTTGTTTCATATGTTTCTCAGGAAAATGAGACTGCGTTCGAGGAAAAGCAGAAGAAAATTTTAGAAATGAATTGCGGCTTCGTCTCGAAAGATGAGATGTCTATAATGATGAAAGATATGGTGAAGGATTATGAAAATCAGCAGCTCAATCTAATGATGGAGATGGTAATATCACTCTTCACCTTTTTCTTTAACTATTCTTAATAAGATCTATGGATCAAAACATTTTAACATGCGTCTGAATTATTTTGGCTTAGATGGAGACTAAGCTGAGAGAGACACAAATGAAGCTAGAGCAGCAACTGAACGAAGAGCAAGCTGCGAGACTTGAATTGGAGAAAAGAGCAAACAAAGCCGAAAAACAATCAAGTGATGTAGTTAAGAAGCTGAATGAAGAGCTAGCTGCAACACTTAAATTGGAGAGAAAAGCAAATGATGGCGAGAGACATTCCAGGAAGCTGAGGGAGGATCTAAGGAGAGCAGAAAATATGGCTAAAGAACTCCAAGAAAAGGCCAAAAAGTGCATCATTCTGTGATTTTTGTTTGTTTCTCTTTGTGTGTTGGATTCTTGATATTGTTATGATTGACAGATAATTATATTTATATCCTAAGTTGGGATGGTGTTCTGGTTTCTCATTTTAATGAATATGGAAAAGAATTTGCTCTTACTAGCTTGTTGGAGAAGTCTGAATATGCAAACAAAGGCGACATTAGATTTTACTCAAGTCTATAAATTATCCACGATAAGACAGTTATGCGTGATCCAAGAGTCCCATAATATGCAAACCTAACGAATTTATAAACAAAGGCCACAGTAGAATAATCCATTTTTTAACAAAATACAAGTTCCAAACAAAAGCAACAAACGCAGAGACACCAGGAGCTTTTTCAATATATATAAGTAGTAATCACATTTTCCAGTTAATGAGAAATCACTTTATTGAAACTACTAATATTTTCATATCGATCAACCTTAGATGATTTTGCTGATCTTTCAATTAAATTTTATGTTCTTTCCAAAATTTCGTTATTATGATTAATAAAGACACAATTTTATAACTACACTTACATGCATTTATTTATATATTCTATGCTATACGAATTGAGTAATCTATTTACTCCTTATATCAGAACTATAAAGTCTCCGTTGGCACAAAAGCTGTTCTTGTACCTTCTCGAGACATTAACCCGTCATTGGAACCAAACACAATTATCATCGATTCTCAGTTGAGACTTGAGAGAGTAAGGAGACTGTTGATATCCTTCTTTTTTGTACCCTTAAATAATACCTATTCTTGATAAGCGCTAGTCAACACATCTCTTGCTTTATTTTCTTTTTCAGCCCTACACAGAACCCTCTAACTTCCTCTCAAGATTTACTTGTTCATCAGAAAACGTAGAAGATGGGTGGAGGACTAGTAGCAGATGACTTCACAGCTGATCATTCAGGTATTTCTTTGTTTCTTCTTAAACTATTTGTTTCTTTTTAAACTCTTTGGATTTAACAGAGTTGCCAATGGTGTCAGAATCTTCTCCAGAGAATAATGTATCTGTTTTGGAGGTTACTTGTGACTCAAGTTTACAGCCGAAACCTGCAAGAACCCTAGTTTTGTTAGGTCGTTCAGGAAACGGAAAAAGTGCAACAGGGAATAGCATTCTTGGTAGAAAAGCCTTCAAGTCAAAGGGACGTGCATCAGGGGTAACTACAGCCTGTGAGCTACAGAGTTCGACGCTACCCAATGGCCAGATCCTCAATGTTATTGATACTCCTGGTAATCCGTGTGAAACTTGAATACCAATCATCAAAGCCAATGGTTCGTTTAGGAATTTTATACAATCATTAACTTTGGTGTTGCAGGTTTGTTTAGTCTGTCCCCGTCGACGGAGTTTACATGCAGAGAGATTTTAAATTGCTTATCTCTATCAAAAGAAGGGATTGATGCGGTTATTATGGTATTTTCCTTGAGGAACAGGCTAACAGAAGAGGAGAAATCTGCGGTTTTTGCTTTAAAGATTCTCTTTGGAAGCAAAATTGTAGATTATATGATTGTGGTTTTTACAAATGAAGATGATGGTGATACGTTGGAGGATTATTTGACTGCTCTGAATTCAAAGTTAGTGTATTTTTTTATTCTAACTATTTGAATATTTGCGTGCGTCTCTTAATGTGATTGTTTTATGGTTTCTAGGATATTCTCAAGGCCTGCAATGAGCGGAAGGTGTTGTTCGGAAACAGGGCCAAAGCTCCTCAGAGTCAAAAAGCTAAGCAAGTTCAAGAGCTATTAAACTATGTTGAAGAAATTGCCAAAGAAAACGGAAAACCATATTTCAGTGATTTGTCTCACCAGATGAGGGTAAGGAAAAAGAAACTGAGGTTTTTACGAATACACATCTGGTTTCTTTCTTATGTTATTTCCATCTGTTTCTCAGGAAAACGAGACAGCATTCCAAGAAAAACAAGGCAAGATTTTAGAAAACAAGGGCTGGTTCACGAAAAAACAGATGTCTCAAAGGATTAAAAATATGGCCGAGTCTTATGAAAATCAGCAGCTCAATCAAGTGATGGAGAGGGTAATGTGTTTTGGTTACTAGTCAGATTGAGTCATTTATTTTTTGTTGACTATTCTCAATCAGGTGACTTGGGAAAGAGAAGTTTAGGTTAACATGCTTTGAACTTTTTTGTGTAGATGGAGAGTAAGCTGAGAGAGATGCAAAAGAAGCTAGAGGAACAGCTGAACGAAGAGAAAGTTGCGAGACTTGAATTGGAGAAAAGAGCAAATGAAGTCGAGCAACATTCAAGTAATGAAGTTAAGGAGCTCAGGGAGGAACTTGAGAGGGCAGAAAAAATGGCCAAGGAACTCCAAGAAAAGAATCAATGGCCCTGCATCATTCTGTGAATGAAAATTCTACAACTACTTGAACACAACCATGTGGGTATTTCCATATTTTGATGCTTCAAGAACTGAGTGATTGGTTTATTTCTCTCTTTGGTGTATTCGATTCTCGTAGTTCTTATCATTGACATATAATTGCTTCTTTGCGTACACAACTCAACAAAACTTGTTCTGTTCTTTGATCATCATATTAATTTACTCAGATACCAAAACTATATATGAAACAATAAATAGCCGTGAGAAGCTAAGTCCTTCTTTTGGCATTGATCTCTAAACCACTAACCATAAGCTTATAATCAGTATTATTAATATATAAAACTATTTGATCCATACACAAGGTAAAATTCATCTCTTTTTTTCCCCTTTAATTTAGTAAAACAGAACAAAGAGGAAAAATTACAACAAGGAATGTTCGCATTTCAAGAAACAAAAACGGTAATTTACCAGAAACACAAGCTAAATCTTAGCTCTCTGCATTATCAATCTTCTCTTAATAGTGTCTCTGGCTTTTTTTTTTGTCTCTATCATAAGTAGATGAAACCGGACAAGGTCCAAAAGAGCTTAATACCTTTCAGAGATCAGAAAGCTGCCCATCCCGATGCAGCTCCGGTTGAATTCGTTGGTTTTGATCCTACAGTTGAAGGAAGATTTCCCTACAGAACAATGGACACAAAGTTTTAAGAACTGTTCTGTTTCGACAATGGAATTAAGAGAAAAAAAACAAGTAAGAACCTTGAGCTGAGAAAAATCAGAGAGTGGATCGTTGTTGTTCCGTGGTCTTGCATTCTCAGGTGATGATTCTTTACAACTAACGGAAGATGTAATCTTTGAGGTTACAGAATCATTCGGAGGCGGTGGTAAAGGAGATCTGATTTTGCCGATGACGCCTGGTGGTGGCGCAAGCGCTAGTGGTTTAGGTTTACCGTTGCCTGAAAGAGCAGTTGAGAGCATTCCGCTTCCACTGGTTGTTGGTTTTGGTTTCACATTGATTCTTATGGTTTCACCTTCCTGAATACAAAACAACAGCATAAATAAAACTTGAGCACGATCGAATATGATGATTTTTACTAGTACTGTATCTACAGAGAGCCGAACACCAGAGGATATAGTGCAAGCATCAAACTAAATCACCAACCGACAACAGAAGAAAAACATCTCTAATTTCAATTTTCACCTTTTTCTTTTAATCAACCAAAAAATGTAGTCTTTGATTCGATCTGAGTTCTGAAACCAACATTGTTAACGAAACACTCAAGAGCTCTACACTATAACAATAACTTACGAAGAGTTCTTGATTCCACTAAACTCTACTTAGAAGAGAAATCGATGAAGGTCTATACGAAAGAGAACCACAAAACCAATCTGAATTAAATTCAATTCCATATTGCATTTGATAAGTCTAGAGTTCCCAAGTGAGCTTCATATCCGTTTCTACAAACTTATCGAATTACGCATTGATCAATATCCCAATTTCAAAGGATTAAGAACAGATTGATTTTTACCTTCAGTCTGTGATTAACAGCAGGATGAATATCAATGTGATCATCACTCTCACTCGTTTCACCAGTCTCCTTCTCTTTCTCCCTCCTAACATACTTTTCGTGATCCGACAACGCAACATTGAAATCAAACGCTTCATTCCTCTCCGAAAACCCTAACCCAACGAACGCATGCTTCCCACGGCCATCTTCGATCCTCAGAACGAAGTATCTCGACGAATCAAGACACGGCTCGACGGAGTTATCTCGTCGGCCGTTATCAACGAAACAAGCAGCGAAGAGATCGCCGGAGTTCGGATCCTCGAGCCGGATCTCGCAACGGTCTTTACAAGAGACGACACGAAGGCGACCGGACCAGATCTTATCGGATTGGAGCCATTCGCCACACTTGTAACCACCGGATGTGTTTAGCGGTGGGATCTTGTAGACGGCGACCTCGCGTACCACCAGAAGAGTGTGCTCGAAGCTCTCGTCTTCTTCCTCATCAAACGACATCGTTTGCGGAGAAAATTCCTGTGACCTCTAAAGTAAGACGAGTTTGCAGAGACAAGACATGCGGCTTTGACGATTTTTTAGATCGTCGGCTTAGTGGCCCCGTCATGTTATTTTTATTTTTATTATTTTTCTTTCTCATTTGATCCGTAATCCGAATTTCGGTTTGGTTCAGCTTTTCTGGTATTCCCTTTTTCAAGAACAATGAATAAAATTACTTAAAATATTTTAAAAAAATACTATGTATCCCTTTATTTTTAAGATGAAGTATTTTTACACAAAATTACTTTGATTTGTTGTTGTTTATTATTTTATGCTTTAAAACTATTACAAGCCTTTCTTCATTTACTTCAAAACGGAATTTGAAATGAAAAGTGGAGTAGAATTTATAATTTTGGTAAGTATTACTAAAGTTTATTATGAAAATAAAGAAAAATTTGTAGAATAGTTTTTTTTAAAAAAATTGAGTAATTTGTTGAAAAAAAAAAAACTAGTTTAATGTTACTAGTAGAATAATGGATTGGAATCATTTCCAACCAAGAATAATGGATTGCAATCATTTTCGGCCTAGATTTATATTAGCTTGATAAAGAAGAAAAAAAAGGAGATTTTATTTAGAAAAGGAGTAGCATTTTACAGGTAAACCTCAACAAAACCAAGTCACATTTTCGTACATTTTATTATTATGATTACACTAGTATTCAACTTCTCTTCTGTTTCTGTAGTAGAGGCTAAGACGCCACCGTTTTAAGCTCTCAAGCAGCAGCCACCCTAGGTCTACCGTAGCTAGCTGGGCCACTAGCGTGAGTCAAAGTGGTCTCGAGTGTGTTAAACTTAACCCTCCTTGCTTCCTCAGGTGAGATTTGGAACCCATTGGTTATGACCTCAATTGGCAAACCTCTCATTACCGAGGTTCTTCCGGCGAGAGTGTTGACTTGCGCATTTGCATGTGTCTTGAACTCGATCCACCGGAACTGATCGCTTGTTGCACGTTTCACCACCGAGAAGCCTTGGGGCACAACAAGTAGCTGTCCTTGAGTGAGTTGCTCGTCGAACACTCTGTTGCCGTTGTCATTTACTACTTGCACTTGCGCTTCTCCTTCTGTCACGTAGCAAACCACGTTTGCGTTTACGTTCCAGTGTGGAAGCACCATTGCGTTCTACACCCACACATGTTTCAAGAGTCATTTTCAAATGTAGAGATGTGCATATTACAGCAAACCAAAAATCAAACCATTATGTTATTTGATATTAGGGCTTGATTTTAACACTAGAGAATTACTTACTTGACGGATAGATCCACGGAGGGCTGATAGACCGATGTATCTGAGGATGGGGAGATCGTAACTGTTAAGGGTGCTGATGTAACCGAGCTGTGGCTTGTACACGTCAGCATTAGATGGGTCATCGAGGTTATCCGTGCACCTTGCAGTGCATAGCGTCTCTTCTAAACCGTTACCAACTTCTTCCTGCTGCTGTGGTCTTTGGCCTCTCAAAGGCGGCCTAATCACACCGAACTGGCCTTGGACTCGGACAATGTTTCCACGGTTGTCTTGTTGGTTCTGAAGTTGTTGTGCTGTCTGAACATCGATCTTGAAAGCTTGCGCAAGAACCTCCGGTGCAAAGCCGCTAAGGATGTTTTTCTGTGGCTGTTGCTGTTGTAACCATTGTTTGCCTTGTGGGTTGTTTCCGGCTAAGAAAAATGGCTTCACAACAAAAAAAAAAGTAAACAAAAAAAACCCACATTTTGTAAAACTTTGTAATAATTTAGTATTTATTTTATATTTTATAAGGTTATGGTTTATATATAATAATACCCTTGGGTTGCGGTCGAGCTGGTTCTGGTGGCTGGCTAGATCGAGGACTGAGACGATAACAAGTGGTTCGTTTCCGTCGTTGTAGAACCATTGGGCTACACCGGGTGGTGTAGCGATGGTGTCGCCGGTCCTTATGTGCTCCACTTTCTGGTGCATGTCACCGACGCTCCTACCTTGACCTTGACCTTGGCCACCTTGACCATGATGACCACGTCCTTGTCCTCCGAACTCGCTACCACCGCCTGGCTGGAACGATGGTAAGTCTTGGAATGTCTCCGCACATCCAGGGATCACCCTTCCCATAAGACCCTTTCCTATAAGATGTAACGGAACCAACACATAAAAGTATAAATTGGTTAATAGAACATGTGAAATATCGAAGATATATTCTTTTGAAGAATTGTGGGATAGTATAATCATATACATCAACTTTAAAATAAAAATAAAAAATCGCACGTACCACTAGCCACGAAGGAGAGCTTAGCCGTGTTCACGTAAGTAGGCAAGAAAAGACCCTGATTGTCGATGACAAAACGTTCAAAAGAGACACCAGAGCAACGTAGCTGAGGAGCATGGTGGTCCCACACCTCGATGCGACCAGCCTCGGCCTGGAGTACGTGTGACGGCTCAAGCGCATTGAGCTGATCGAGCTGACACTCGTTCGGAAACTGTTGAGCTATGTAGCCATTGAAGAAGATCAAAAGTGTTAAGGAAAAAGAGAGAAGTGAAGAGACTCGACCCATTTATATTTTCTTTACTTTTATTTGTGGTTATCTATTTTACTCTTACACTTGGGTGAGCCTATTTATAGAATCGACTATGTACCATTTACACTTCACTTGAATTGCTAATTTTATGTCTTCATCGCAAAAACAAAATTTGGCTGCATATTGTAAAGAAAGCATATTAATGTAGAGAGTTGACACATTTCAATTTGCATGGCTTAGTGAAGTGCATGTTTCTTACACATCAGCTTCAAGATAGGCACATGTAATGTAACAGAACAAAATCTTTATGTATTGTACGTATAGGTTTCATTTGTGAAGATAAAAACTATTTTGTGTTATGATTTTTTATATATTCGTATAATTTTAGACTCAAACCCTTGATCCCTAGGACAACTAAGATAAACATTACCAATTGTGGTAGATGGTTTCTTTGCATTCATCAATCATTTTGTTTTATATTTGATCACTATTAAAAGAAAAAAAGTTGGCAAACTAAATATAATAAGATTGATAGTTAGATGCATGCTACGATATAGAATGTAACTTAACGATCACACTCAAATTGAAGAAATGTTATTGAATTGAGCATTTTGAGTTATTTGAATTTAATTTAAATAAGATTTTAGATTTTAAGTGATTTAAAAAATATGATTTAATATTAAAATCTTCTATAATCTCATGTAAAAGAATAAGATTTGGGTTTTTGTATTTTTAATTAAGAAACTCTTATTAACTCCTCTAAAAATTATTGTTGTCATTAAAATATATATACTTAAAATATCTTCAATAACAATAAATTTAAAATGATTTTATAAAATTAATAATTTTTGGTAAAAATATGTAAAATTAATAAATAAATAAAACCTTTACAAGATACAACATTTTATTTATAAAAAACTACCACAATCAACAAAACACCACCATAAATTTTTTTTATCTAAAACCAAATCAAACGTTCATAAAAAAAAGTATATCTTCATTTCATCATATCGTCGAAATTTTGTCGATCACTGTTGTAAGTCATAGCATACTTTGCTCTCCATGCTTCCTACCGATATGTTCTCCTCAAAGAGAATGAACAAACATCTGAAACGCATACCTTATCTTACGACAAACTATATGTATTTATCAAATGAGTCATCAATAATAATCTCTATCACATTATCCCGACGAATCTTTAATTTTATTCCCAATAGCTTCCATACTTAATGATTGTAAAAAGAGATGGTTCCTACTTTCTATTTGAGTTTTGCAAAAACACAAGAGGGGTCAATTTATGTGTACTAATCATATGGTCACCCATGGAAAGGCGGTTTTAAACTGCAATCCAAATAACGATACTGTATTTGGACATGGCTTTGGAGAACCATATGCATTTATAAAAAACCTTGTGTGGTTTGGTAGGCAAGCACATCTCTCCTTTTCGAAGAGCCTTAAAAAAAAAAAATTGGACATTTCTTTAATATAATTTTAAAAAAAAAATTAGGAACCTTTTCTTTTACTAATTTTTTAAATATTGGTGTGGATCCTGGACATGGACCCTTCTAACCATCCCTAAGAATCGGCATTGTTAGTCGATAATATAAATTTTTACATTTCTTGTGTGGTTTGTATTTGTCTCCCTTTGCCTTCCATAAAACCATGTCTTCTTGCCCAAGTAACACCCTTTCTCGAATCCATCTATTTGATCTTCAATGAAATTCAAAATATCAACCATGTGGTTCTGTCTTCTCTGTGTTTGGATAACTCTGTTACAACTGTATTTAATCGAATACCAAGATCAATGTGATCCCACACCCGTTGTATCCAACAACCTATCCAAAAGATACAATTTTCATGTCAAAATAGAGTAGTTTTACCTCCTATTATATCCAATTTCACAAATTATCTGTTATCTTCATATAATTTAGTAATTTTCTCCACATCTATGTATCAACAGAAAGGGTATTCTTTATCGACTAAAATAAACATTAACGGATCAGATAACGACGTATCTATTGAAACCATAAAGAATTGTCGAAATAATCTTTTATATGAGTTTAAAACGGGACTGTTTAAGACATGGAACCTTATACGCTTCTCTTAAAGATCATATACCCAAATCTCTTTTTTTCATTAGGTTTGCAAATAACTTTCTATGTATCTTAGCCTTTCTTGAAATCAATTCCGGATCAAACCATTAAAACTTAACATAAAGTTTATCAACATTCAATAACATTATATTTTATAAGACATTTACAAATAATATATTTAATAACACTGAATTTAAAGACACTTTCTAGAATTCTTCCAAATCACCTCAAATGCTCAAGTTATATATACCCCTAACTTTCTAAAGATTTGCTTAATTATGGATACATGCAAAAGGTAAAATTTTATATAAATAAAAGTTAAATAGTGATTTGAGAGAATAGATGTGGCACCACGAAACATCTGATACACACGTGAGTGATGTGGCGGACGCGACGAACATGGCATGCTTTCATTGTGTTCCACAACCGTGACCAGTGTACGGCTGCATGCTGCTCAGCCACGACCATGTCTTTCTTTTGTATTTTTTCTTTTAAAAAATGTGTTTTCTAGTTCTTAAAATTTGAATCCTTTTATTTTATCTCCCTTTCGACATATATATATATATATATATATATATATTATTTTTTTTCTTGTCCTCTTTGTGAACCCATTACAATTTTCTTAATACGAATTTGTAAATTAGACACTGCAATTACTACGCCTATAGTCTAACTAATGACTGTATAAAAATTATCTAAATATTTTTCCTAAAATGAAAATCCCAAAATATTCATAAGCTGGTGGACTGTGCATGGCCGCAATGATCACGCCATCCTTTTTACTTCGCCTACCTATTAAAGTTCATTGATGTCTCTTAGATTTTATGGATTGGCTTAATTGACGTTCTTCCTCGTGACGTGAGAAAAAATCTCCGATATCAAAGCTTGTATAGATTCCCGAGTCTAAGATGACAAACTGATTACCATCGAAAATATTTCTTTGCACAACTTCACAAACCAATAAATCTGATTGAGGTAGAATAGAAACATTCACTACAAAAAAAACAGTCTATTCTTTTAGAGAAAGACTTATTCCATCCGAAAAGTATGATAAAATTTCGACGAATTTCGATGGAACGTGTAAAATTAAACTTATATTAAGAACCGTCAGAGATATTCCAATAATTTGGTAATTGTCTCAAAACTGTCGTAAATGACAGACATCTAGATGTTTTGTCGGTTTTTTGATAACCCAATTAGAATTTCAGATGATTTTATGAGATTTATTTGATCCAACTTTATATCTCAGTTTGAATGTAACTTCTGAATGTGTTCAAACACATTATAATACTATTTGTAGTCCAACTATGTTATATATATACAATTCAGCTATCTATTTCTTTCTTGTTGCTTTACGCATTTCAAAATGTACATGATGTAGGGTTTAATATATATATTTTAATGATTATATACTTATAAAAATTGAACCAAAAATTCAAGTTGATAAGGAAAATAACCGAGTGGTTTATTACAAATTTTTATATTTTTAAATGATAGATTAGTATATTTCTAATCGTTTGGGTTTGTGGTCGGATTTTGAAAAATTTATGGAAAATTTTAAAGATTTTAAAACTTTTAAAATGTGATCGATAAAAATTATAGTTTCAAGATTTTAAAAAAAATTAAAAGCCTAAAATTTACATACCAATCGTCTCATTGAGTATTAGAAGGTCAACCATGCGTGTTTTTATTTTGTAAAAAAACGGTGTAGGAGAATCATCTAAAAATATAATACAACTATGCTTGCACATTTATATAGTACAGATAAAACAACCTTATAAAACCAAACGTATGAAAATACATTCATTTATTATTTTCTTTGTTTCATATATCAAAAAGAAAGTAATTTATGCTCATCCTCTTGGATATAGAGAGATTTTTCATATTATATATACAAATATTTTATACCAATTTAATTTATCTAAATATTTTTAATTTGTCCGGTATATAAGGAATTGAGGCGTTCAAAGTTTCAAACTTATAAACTCAAATTGGAATAGCTGAAAATAATTTCGGATTTCCTATTGGAGAAAAATGTCATGTTAGGGAAGAAACAAGTAAATATAGACATTGTTATAGCGGTGTAATTAAGTACTGAAATTTTTATATTCATGCTAAGAGATCTCTTAATTGAGAAGCCTAGAAGCAAAGACATCAAAAGAGAAACTTGAAATGGGTGTATAAACAAAAGAAGGAAATTAACATTATATAGCTACCTTCACATTGAAAACCAATAAAAAACATCATATAGCTACCATAAACCATCATCATCTTTCTTTTCTCCTCTCAAGTTGTTGTTTAGAGTGATGACATAGAATTAGAAGTTTTGCCAAAAAGCTAGCAGGTCGGAGTGGAATGGATGATCAGAGCCTAAAAATATGTTCCAACTAAATCACAATTCTTCCATATTGTCAAACGATGTTAGTACTTTAAGAATTAATTATAGCTAAAGATGCGAAAATCAAAAAAGAAGAGTTAAAAAAAAATTTCTACTTAAAGAGATATTATTAGGATATCACGAAGAACTAATAAATAATAAAATACCATCATCTAAACTAACCATTGCTTTCATAATTCAGTACCCATCATATGAACTAAAAAGAAATATGTTTTATAGACTTCCACGTTATTTTTCGAACATAAAATTTCACTCTAGATAATTGTTGTTGTAAATGTATCAAAACACAACATACATACTTATACCCGCGCATTCGCGCGGTTGTAACTCTAGTAGACAATAATAGACAATAGAATTCATAAAAAAAAGAAAGAAAAAAAGAGCGATTTTATTCAAAAAGGAGTTGCATTTTACAGGTAAACCTCATCAAAACCAAGTCACATTTTCGTACATTATTATTATTATTATTATCACGCACTATTTAACTTTACTTTGCAAAACGCTTCCGTTTTAAGCTCTCAAGCAGCAGCCACCCTGGGTCTACCGTAGCTAGCTGGGCCACTAGCGTGAGTCAAAGTGGTCTCGATCGTGTTAAACTTAACCCTCCTTGCTTCCTCAGGTGAGATTTGGAACCCATTAGATATGACTTCTATTGGTAAACCTCTCAAGACCGAGGTTCGTCCTGCGAGAGTGTTGATTTGTGCGTTGGCGTTTGTCTTGAATTCGATCCACTGGAATAGATCGCTTGTTGCGCGTTTCACCACCGAGAAGCCTTGAGGCACAGCAAGTAGCTGTCCTTGAGTGAGTTGCCCATCGAACACTCTGTTACCATTGTCGTTTACTACTTGCACTTGGGCTTCTCCTTCTGTTACGTAAAGAACCGCGTTTGCATTTGCGTTCCAGTGAGGAAGCACCATTGCGTTCTACACCCACAACATATTTCACGGGTTATGTATGACATTTATATAGCAAACCGAAAATCTAACACAATTTTTTTAATAGGAAATCAAACCAACATCATCAACCGAAACGTGTCTGATGGGTAAACTTTTTTTGTGTACTTACTTGACGGATAGATCCACGGAGGGCAGAGAGACGGATTAATTGAAGGATGGGGAGATCGTAGCTGTTAAGGGTGCTGATGTAACCGAGCTGTGGCTTGTACACGTCAGCATTTGACGGGTCATCGAGGTTATCAGTGCACCTAGCAGTGCATAGCGTCTCTTCTAAACCGTTACCGACTTCTTCCTGCTGCTGTGGTCTCTGGCCCCTCAAAGGCGGCCTAATCACACCAAAATGGCCTTGGACTCGGACAATGTTTCCACGGTTGTCTTGCTGGTTCTGAAGTTGTTGCGCTGTCTGAACATTGATCTTGAAAGCTTGAGCAAGAACCTCCGGTGCAAAGCCGCTAAGGATGTTCTTCTGTGGCTGTTGTTGTTGTCCTTGTAACCATTCTTGGCCTTGTGGGTTGTTTCCGGCTAAGTAAAATGGCTTCAAAATCACACAAAAATAGAGGCATTTCCTTGTGTAAATTTTTGTAACAATTTAATAAAATTTATATGATTTATAGAGTTTTGGTTAGTATATAATAATATACCCTTGGGTTGCGGTCGAGCTGGTTCTGGTGGCTGGCGAGATCAAGGACAGCGACAATGACAAGTGGTTGGTTCCCGTCGTTGTAGAACCATTGTGCTACACCGGGTGGTGTGGCGATGGTGTCCCCTGTCCTTATGTGCTCCACTTTCTGGTGCATGTCACCGAAGTCCCGACCTTGACCTTGACCTTGGCCTTGGCCTTGGCCCTGACCTTGACCACCTTGGCCATGATGACCTTGACCACCTTGGCCATGATGACCACGACCTTGTCCTCCGAACTGGCTGCCACCACCTGGTTGGAATGATGGTAAGTCTTGGAATGTTTCGGGACATCCAGGGATCACCCTTCCCATAAGACCCTTTCCTGTAATGTAAGGGTACCAAAAAAATATATATGGATCATTATTATATAATTATAAACTGAATTAACACATTCAACACACCGAGAAAAAATTTAAATCGCACGTACCACTAGCAACGAAGGAAAGCTTAGCCGTGTTCAAGTAAGAAGGCAAGTAAAGACCCTGATTGTCGATGACATAACGTATAAAGGAGACACCAGAGCAACGTAACTGAGGAGCCTGGTGGTCCCACACCTCGATGCGACCAGCCTCGGACTGGAGTACGTGTGACGGCTCGAGGGCATTGAGCTGGTCGAGCTGACACTCGTTTGGAAACTGTTGAGCTATGTAGCCATTGAAGAAGATCAAAAGTGTTAAAGAAAAAGAGAGAAGAGAAGAGACTCGAGCCATTTTTTATCTTTTCTTTGCTACTTTTCGTGGTTCTCTGCTTTGCTCTTACACTTTGGTGAAGCTATTTATAGGGGATTTATTTGATTAAATGTTTTGTAGATTTATTAATTGAGAAAAGAATCAGGGATATAGAATCGACTATGTACAGTTTACACTTCACTTGAATTGTTATTTTTTGTCTTCATCGGAGAAAACAAAATTTGGCTGCGTATTGTAAAGAAAGCATATCAATGGAGAGAGTCGACACATTTCAATTTGCATGGCTTAGTGAAGTGCATGTTTCTTACACATCAGCTTCAAGATAGGCACATGTAAAAAAAAACTGTAAGATCCAAAAGGTCTTACCCTTGTAACCTTTAAATTTTTGTATTTCAATTGAAAACCCATAATCAAAAAAATAAAAATAAAAAGATAGGCACATGTAATATGTGTAACAGGACAAATTTATATTTATTGTACATATTTGTATTGTGAAGATAAAAAAACATTTTATGTTATATTTGATCACTATAAAAACTATAATAATAAGACTGGAAGTTTGAAGCGACGATACATATTAGTTAGATCGTAATTTAATGGTTACACTCGAATTGAAGAAATGTTAAGTTTCTAAAGACTTTACTTAATTATGGATACACGCAAAAGCTAAAAGCTTATGGAAAAGAGAGAGTTAGATAGTGATAACTATAAGAAGACGATCGAGAGAAAAGATGTGGCGCCACGAAACATCTGAGACACTGGTGAGTGATGTGGCAGACGCGACGAACATGGCATGCTTTCGTCGTGTTCCAACACCGTGACGAGTGTACGGCTGCATGCTGCTCAGCCACGACCATTTGTCCTTCTTGAAGTTTTTTTTTAAACAGTATATTTTTCTGTTTCTCTACATTTGAATCCTCTTGTATTCCCTCCGTTTCGACATATATAAGGTACAATGTATTTTTGTCTTGTCCTCTTTGGATTGAGACATTCCAATTTTCTTTAAATGAATTTGTAAACACTACAAGTACTAGGGTAGTCTAATTAATAGCTGTCTAAAACATCTCTAAACATTACTACGAACTTATTAATATCATAAGACTATAAACATGCGGAGTTTACCGAAGATCTTACAATATTTAAATTAGAATAGATTCGCAAGGACCACACAAAAAAAAAAAATTAATAACTACCACATAATAAGATCTGTATAGAATACATTTAACAAAAAAAAAAATCTGTAGAATACAGTTGCTTTCGATTAAAATATAAATATAATTTGGTTTTCTTTAAGAGTTTTTAAGTAAGCAATTGAATATTCTCTTCTCTTTACTAAATTTCTTTTTTTAAACCGAGTACCGATGACCGATTTCGGACCATGCTTTTCTAATGAGGCATAAAGCATGGCTCCACTTTCATCTTGCCAAATAAAAATAATTTTTAGCGAAACCAAACTCATGAATGACGAATTTACGTCTTTACTCCAACCCATCCTTACTAACAAGCTACCACTGCTTCACTAAATTATTGTAACATCTATAAATAGAGATTAGTGTGATATTATATATAATGGTAGCTACCACTGCTTCACTAAATTAGTGTAACATCTATAAATAGAGTTTAGTGTGATATTATATATAATGGTTATATTAATCGGCTCAGTATATCGAGTTATCTAATTCTAACACGGATTAGCTATTTATTTGTTATTATTTTGCATAGTCACTTAAAGAATAGGTTTAACACAGTTAATTCATATGTTCAGTGTCGATCTGACATTTTCAAATATTCTACGTCAATGTAAAAAGAGTGTCTTTCATATATTTTTCAAAAGTATAAATTAAAATAATATAGAAAAATACATTTAAATTCCATAAAAAAGTTCCCAAATTTATAAATAATTTGAAAGAAAAGAAAAAAGAACTAAACATAAAATTTTATTATTGAAATATGAATTGCTTTGTATGTTTGCATGCAAAATCATCCAATATGATCACATCGTTCAAATATGTGAATTTATATTTTCTAAACATTTAGCAATAATATATAAATCTACATCCATGAATTTCATACTTAGATGAAAATTATATCTCAAATTTAGATATTTACAGGATTAATCAATTACAATATAGAATCAAAATAAAGATGAAGAAGTTGACTTTTGTTCAAATACCGAGGAAGTGCGTAAGAGGAACTCTAATGCTAATGGTGTTACTCGGCGTTAGAAAAAAAAAAAAATGTCCCACAAAATAGTGAAGATTCAGCGTTGGAAAAAAAAATATGTCTCACAAAATAGTAAAGAAATGGACGAGAATCGGTTCTTATTTTATGACTTTAAAAACCGATCATTAACTGTGCAGGCTGACGTTGCGTGTTATGATTGATTTTTTTTCCATTGATCAAAATAAATAAATATATATATATATATATGTGTTTTTAAAAAAAAAAAACCCCCAACCTATGAATTCATCGTTGGAACTACTCTAATAATCAAAAGAAGAACCATATCTACCAGATAAAGGACAAACAGTTTTAAAGTTTGTCGGATTTCTTTTAAAAAATTATATCATTATTTATGATTAATTTGATATAGATCAAATTTTCACAAATAAAATTGATAACTATAGAAAAATCTTGGAAGGTCCTAATTTTATTAGTGATATAACATGTTTGTTACTAAAAGGCCAATTTACTTAATATATAAAAACATTTTAGAAAAAAAAAATTAACTGAAAAAGACTTCTCAAGTTAAAGAAACTAATCGATAGCTTCACTTGTTGTGTTGTGTGTTGGGTTTATTTAGAATACGTTGTCCATACATGTATATGATGGTTAGATTGGTGTGATACGGATAGTTGCTGTTTGAAATTCTTATGAATTCATGATTAACGTATCCTATTGTGATTAGCGACTACCTAATAACTAAAATTTCATTCAACAAATTCTATTTAATGCAGTTGGAAAAAATAAAATAAACACAGTCATTGCTGACTTAATTTTAACATCTTAAAATAAACTAACAATTCTATAGTCAGTTCTTTTATAATTAAATTTGGTTATAATTTCTAAATTAATTTGATCAACTAACTAACTATTTAGCTTTTAGTTACTAAACAAGTCAAAATACGGATTTTTTGTGTCTGAAATCTGAAGTTTAATTTTATTGAATCTAATCGATTAGAATAAGTAACTTAAAAGGACTCTTTCAAAAGTAATATATACTAAAATTAAGAAAATAGTTTATATTTTAAAAATATAAACTACTATAAAATCCAAAGAAAAAACTTTCAAAGTGGCAGTTAGTCCACTTTAAACTTCAATGCTTTTTCATTCTAAATTGGGTCGTCTAATGAGTTTTGGAAGATTTTTTTGAGATTTTTACAAATTGAAATCATAAACACTTAACTTTAAATACTAAACCTCAAGTAACTCTTAATTCTGAAAATTAAGACATAAACCTCAAATTTTAAACCCTAAAAAAACTCGTTTTAAGAAGAACAAATCAACTCCTTCGTAAAAAAAATTTGTAAAAATTAGATTGTTTTTCTTTAATATATTTAAAAATAGTTCATATTTAGAAGTCTTTTAAAATATAACCTGCCAGTCAGGACTAATTTTTAAGGGGTTTAGAGCACGTACAATGAAGAGTTTTTAAAGGAGGTTCTAAAAAAAATATTATATTTTATTTGCGGGATCCACTTTTTTAAAAAAAATCCATCACCAAAGTCTCTTAGTTAAGAGACGCTTCTTACGGATTTGTTAACTGTTTGCGGACCCCACTAACACGTGGTGGCCTTGGTTCTCTGGTCTGGCTAAGGCTCAGTCAGCGTTATAGGCTCAATATCGGGCTTATCCGGCGAAGTCTCAAACTCTGTTGTGCCAGGGATATTAGGCTTGAGTTGGGACAGGTGAACACTTATTTCGATACCGCTTCTGTTGTTTTTGTGATGCTTACGAGTGATCACATTTACAGTTAGAAGTAGGCATTGAACTATTAGCTAGAGTAGAGCTAGGTTGGTGCTGCTTTGCTTGGCAATCCGTTGTTGATCTAATTGAATCAGAATCCGCAAGATAAGCAGCCGAACGAGCAGAGCAGTAGAAGGACAGGTATCCTATTCTTCCGATGCTTTGATCGGTTCCTTCTGATATGGAAGAGTTGACTACCCAGCACATCTTTGTTTACTCGACTCGGTAAGTACAGCCGCTTCCTTTATTCTTTTCTTTGAACCATTACCCTCAAGGGACTACTCCGTTGGCCCACCCTTGGTCTTTTGTTGCTGTTCCCCGTTCCCTTTATCAGCTTTTTTTACCAGCTATCCGATTACCAATGAAAGCTATGACCGATAACCAAGGTTCGTAGAAACTCTATTAAGAAGGAGAGGAACTCATAGACCGGTGGTCCCTTCCAAGTGCCTCTTTGTTTTGTACGAGCTGTTTTCAAGTGTTTTGGTACGATTAGTCGAGTAGTTGTACCTTCTTCTGAGTCCAGCACATACTTTTCCTTTGTCCGATCGTCCGTCTCTTTGTTCCTCTCCTGTCGAGTTGCTAAAGCACCTATCTTTCTGATCCGAAGCCAAGGGATGTGCGATGTTTCTTTCTTTTGTTATTGTGCTAATTGCACTTTAGATTGAGAAGATAGGACTGATCAGTATCCATTGAAGATTATATCCCTTGCTTATCGGCTGCCCTGTGCACTGCTTCCTCAGCTTCGAAGCTTGGTTCGTGTGTTTGTCTCGAAGATTGGACGACGACTTATTGGCTGTTGATTGACCGGTATCTGGTATGCTTCTTCTTCCTTACAGTCGACTGTTGCTACTTCGGACTACTACCATTCACTGCTGAGAAGAAGCTGTTGTTTAAAGAGCGGCACCGATCAGTGCCTTGTTCCTGTTACCAGTGTCTTGTCTTGGTTCCTTGTGCCCATTGTTTCCTAGTGTTTTGTTGAGTTTACTGTGCCATTTCGAGACCTTCGTCCGATCATTGTTCCGACCTGTCTTTTATTCCTCTCTTTCCTTGCAGTAATTAACTCACATTTATGGTCATATGTAAATGCTGATGCTTGGCAGCTTCACTGTTCCTTTTGTGCGTAGGCTTGCCGTTGTTTACTCCATCGTGCTATCTTTGTGCTGCTAATCAGTATATTCTTTGCATACTGCTATCGATCTTTGTGCTAATCCATTTCAGTAGACGGGAAAGTGGAGGAGTAATGATTGGTTCCATCAATCTTATTATTTCCTTTGTTTTGGCTTGGGGTAACTTTCTTTCATACGAGTAATGCTATTTATCAATCTTTGTGTTCGTTCATCAGTAGACTCTTCAGCTCCTGGCTCCTGATCAATCTTCCACTCTGCACCTTTGCTGTATCTCCTTCTGTCCTACTTTACTCTATTCTGAGACCTCACCCGGGAGCTGGTTTAAGCCATGCCCTTATTTGACTCCCAAGACCGGATACATAGCTCGCGGGTCAAAGACATCTACAATGAGTGCTTAGGGAAAGTAGAAAGACAGAAGAATCCGGTAATCCTACTGCTACTAAGACTACTCCGGGCTAGGAGTTCGCGGCGTAACGGGAGTTGTCAGCGTAACAGCTGGTGCTCTAATCTGAGCTGAGAAATAGGAACTGCACTTCGACTGACTTACTTTACTATATTCCCCCCTCTCTAACCCTCGTCCTAGAAGTGAGGAATGAAAGAACTTCTGCTTCCGCAATGAGACGCTTCAGTCGGAAAATATCGGAAAGAACAATGCTTCTCTTATTCAGTAGTTCTCTCTTACTTTCTTACCCCGCCGGGGAAGCATTGAATGAATGTGTATGTCCATTAGGGGAGATACCTCTGGCCGATGTCCGAGGACCTTCTTCTGTTTTTTCCAAGCCCCGCGCTTTACGACGTTGTTAAAGCCAGTCCTTCTCTCACCTTCACAGAAGAAAAGAGAGACTTCTGTCTGGTTGATATATTCATTCCAGAGTCGACGAGGTTAGGTCGAGCCACTAGTACGAAGGAGCTCAGGCCCATTTTACGACGGTAGGGGCGGCTGAACTCAGATGGAGAGAAGGTCAGATAAATGAGAGTTTCATTGTCGGAGCGCGGTAAGACTGAACCCCCAGAGCTCTCTCTCCGAGACAATCCTAGAAAGATGTAGCTGATAATGAAGACAGAGATATATAGAAAGTGTTCAGTGCACTAGCTTTCCCCGAGCTCCTTTTTTCACTCTAGCTACTCTAGTTATCGCTACTCGTATGCAGCTCTAGTACTCGTTTCACTCGCTCCATTTTTATACTCGTTTCAGATATTACACTTGCTCTTTACTCTAGCTCTCCGAGCTCGCTCCTCTCTCTCTTATTTTCTCAAAGTAAGCAGAGGAAGTGAAGGTTGGAAAATGACATAAGAGATAGGAAAGTTCCACAGAAGAAGCTCAATGGTAGAGCATAGCCAGGCTAAGGTCGAGAGGAGTGAGGCGCTTGCTTAAGTTCTGAATGATTTATCTCGGAAAAGTACCAGATCTACTTTCTATTTGTCTGAAATCGTCCCGGCTTTCTCGAAATGAATTAAGTAAGGGCGCTTCAGAGACTGAACCTCAGCACTAGGAGAGGTTTGAAAACCTAGCAGAAGGATAAGGTCCAAAAGCGGGGTAGAGGAATTGGTTAACTCATAAGGCTCATGACCTTAAGACTGCAGGTTCGAATCCTGTCCCCGCATAAAGAACAAACAATAGAAAAAAGAATAAAGAAGAAAGATAGGCGGACGACTGAACTATAGTATAGGTCGTCTGTTTCCGTGAGCAGTAAGTAGCGGATCTCCCCTTCTTTTGGGAAAGCAGGTGGCCGCGTGTGCTTTCAAGGCAAGGTTTACTCCTCTGCCATCCCAAGAAAAACAAGTAACTCGCGGCACACCGGTGTGCAAGCATCCAAAAAAGAGTGTGCTGTTGGCCTATACATAGGAATACTGCTAAGCCAGAACTCCCGGAATGGAACTGCCGGAATCAGCATTCTAAACTTAAAGGAAAGGTGCTTTAGCAACTCGACTGAAAGGAGAGGAAGGAGTAGTTGGCCTATCAAGTCACCCTTCGAGAAGCTACACTTTAGAGATCGGTCAGTCGAGGCCTTCCTTCCCTTCAAAGTTTAAAAGTTTAAAGTTATCGTGAGCAGGAGCTCACCCAGTAGAACGAGTGTATAGTTACATATCAGATCAGAAGAGCTGGGCACCTACGCGTACTACTCATAGCTTCATACCCTTGTTGAAAACTCGTACATCAGTGTGCTGAAATAGCAAGCAAGCTAAGACATACTCCCGTCATCGAACTAGAAACCCTGGAATGAAGCTAACATAGATACTAGCCAGGCATCCCATCTCAGATGCCTGAATTCTGCCTTTAATCAATCAATTCTAACTCCTCGGGTTCTCAGAATCTCCTTAGCTGGCTAGTGTTCCAGTAGGAATGCCTATTAGATTGGCTTTTCTGTCACATCAAGGAACATACCAATCCTCTTTGTATGGCCATTCTTATGTTAAGAAATCGAGTTGAGAAAACCGGTGATCGTATCTAAGAGTTTTGTCAAATGGGATTGAATTGCACACAAAACAGAAGACCTTGACTTATATGCGTACTATTAGCAGAACAGGAAAACAGGCACCCTAGTGTGCTGAAAAGAAGGATTAATCACAGCCTTGTGCTGGCAAGAGTGTGCTGGAACAAGACGCCTTCGGACCTGGTGGAAATACCCAGTTTAGCTAAAACCCTAAAACCAGTTTCTAAGGAAGACTAGAAAACTCGTAGTAGCAATATCTAGAGTGGAAAGCTTACGGCTAATGCTACATCTTTCTCCTGAATAGTTGACTTGAATATCTGAGTGAAAGAGTACTCTTCGACAAGAAAGTAGCTAGCCGGGCTGACTATCCCTCAACAGGAATGTATAAGATTTTTCTCTTGCCATAGATTCAGAAAGATCGTTTTCTATCACAGCGGATACTAGAAGTCGAAATGCTAGACTAATTTGCTACTGATTGAGAAGACAGTCTGCTTTGAAATACTATGTGAGAAGGGGAGAAAGAGTTGTTTGTTCTCGCTACCACTGATGTGAATGAATGAACATACATATGAATTACGTATATGCTTAACATAACGCGTATCGCAAGCGAGCTCTAGTCCTCTCTTTCCTCGGAACTGAAATAACCGACCTAATCCCTTAGCTACTTCGCTCAGGTTTTTCTATCTATTAGTTAGGTTAGCTCGTTAACTCCGTCTCTAGGTTTCAGCCTAGCGGAAGGTCCTCCGCTTTTTGTTATAAAAGAAGGAGAGTGCGGCTACTCTTACTCGAGACCCCACCTAGAACCAACTGGGCGATCTCCGCGCTATGAGATTATTAAACTATCCTCACCAGGAAATAAATAGATTATATAGAACCCTACCTTAGAATTTTATCTATAGCCCTCCTAAGTAAATACTCTTTCTTAAATCTTGCTATGAAGGCTGGTGAGAATGCAACTACTGTAGCTGGTGATGCCCTTCCTGATTAATATATCCCCAGTCTTCCATCGCCCGGTAAAAGAAGTGGGTTGAGGTTGTTGATTTTCCGATGAAAGGAAAGAAAGAAAAAAGAAAGCAAGCATACATTCCTAAACTACTGATCTATCTCTTAGTAGAATCTATTGGATGCCCGTTTACGATGCAACTATCGTCAGCCAGATGCACCAGGGATATTCAGGACGATCGGACCAGGCGCACTGTTCCCTTGCCCAGATGTTCGCCTGACTAAGCTTCGTGACTGGTGACCCGCCTTCGACTGGAGCTTCGTTCGAGGCGTCGAGCGACGGAGGGTTTGATCAGCATCTCCTAGTTTCTGCTCGTTGAGACCTCGACTCTGATCCGCACCTCTCTGACTTCCCTACTACATCTGTCGATGGGTGTATAGCTCAGTTGGTAGAGCATTGGGCTTTTAACCTAATGGTCGCAGGTTCAAGTCCTGCTATACCCAAACCTACCGAACCACTAGTTCAGATGCGTAGTAGCGTTGATGAGGGGAAGGTTGGTAGGAGAGTAGAAACTCAGACTGACGAGAACATCTATTGGACCGGGAAGAAAAAAAGGGACAGAAATCCATAAAGTAAATATGGCACGAAAAGGAAATCCGATTTCGGTAAGACTTGGAAATAATCGTAGTTCAGATTCAAGTCGGTTCAGTGAGGGCGACCGCGAAAGTCACCGAATGGGTAAGTCTTTTCCTTCAGTTTATCCTATATTTTCAAAAAAGCGTGGGAGGACGTTGCAGATGTCCGGGACGGACACGACTTCTTCTAACGCTAGAAGACCACTGGAAAACACCCGGAACCAGAGCATGTCGTGAAAGAAGCAGGATGGGCGTGCTTCGACCGTGTCTCCGGGGCACAGTTGAATGTAGATATCATTAACGCGAGGTGTAGGATACCAGGCCGAGAAACCCGGGCAATCCAATCCCCCCCCCTATGCGCCGATCGCTAGCGCATCCAGGTCCCCGGCGCCCAGCTCTGCGGGGGAGGCCTAGTCTGATCTGAGAAGTGCTCGGTTCGGATAGACTTCAAAAAAGAACGCCGCCGCCCAATAAGAAAAATCAAATGGTAAGTTTCAGATAGTGAATAAACCGAAACGAAAGAAGAGAGGTTTCTCGCTCGGCGCCTAAAGCGCACTATGCTCCGTTTTAACAAGAGTTTTCGGTGGAACCGGTGAACCACGCGAGCTGGTTAGATGTGTGGGACAGAGGGCTCGTAGTACCTGTTAGCGCAGCTATGCAGTGGAAGGAGCCTAGACCCCTTCCTTCTTTTTTTTCTTTTAAAAAAAAGCAGTACAATACTCAGAGAGAAGACTCTCGGATGAGACTAAGCAGCCACCGACCGTTCCGACGCACCCCTGACCTTGATACCGAAAACCTATCTAAAATGAAGCCTAGTTTAAGCTGTCAAACAAATGATAGAAGAGAAAGAATAGAATCTATCCCGGGAAGATCTATAGATAGAGTTTTGCTCAATAAAGGGAAGATTCGTAGAAAAGGATAAGAAATTTCGCTAAGGCTGCTCTCTTTCTAAAGAAACTCGAAACGAGACTGAGAGAAAAAAAGGTGCTTCTTGCCGGTAAGTAAGCGAGTTTTATATCAATTCAGGCGAAAGGTTTGAGAATATTATTCAGACGCGTTAGCACTTTCGTTTTTAATAAGTGAAGGCTTAACTTCTAAGATAGAAAGGGCGAGTTTGTTAATCAGGGTGCGCTGGTTTGGAACCCTATACTCGGGCGTTTCCTTTCAACAACAGCCTCTTCCTGTTGCGAGGGCCTTGCACGAAACCAAACCGCCCCCCGCCCCAATCTCGTACCAGTTGCTTCGCAGCGCGGGTAGCCCACCGGAGGGCCCTTCCGAACTAACCTCCGGTGTGTACTAGCTACCTTCTCCTCGGTTGAATAAGTCTGAGACTCTCTCCTGTCCATTTCTTATTCATTCAGGGCGCTCGGCCGGTGCTCCTTTCTCAAACCAAAACGACTCTGATAGGGAAGATAAGACCACCTGAGCGAACCGATCTCAGGGACGAGACTTATCCGAACCGAACGATAGCAGCTTAAAGCTAAGCTTCTAGCAGCGTCGCTGCGCGGGGAGGAGCATCCCAAAGTATGGGGCAAAGGATCGCTTTGACTTTGTCTCCCGGGATCTAGGGTTTGAGAGCCGTGTGATGGGTGACTATCCAGCACGGTTCGGAGAGCACTTTTAGTCTTTGTTGGTGAATGGAAGCCCCCCTATCAAGCAAAAAAGAAGCGGCTCTTTCTACGGCGGGGTCACTATTGACTCTATTTATTATTATGGTAAATTTGTGTATCAAGATGTCAATCTGAGATCTTATTTCGGTTCGATACGTCCACCTACGAGACTCACCTTTGGCTTTCGTCTCGGTAGGTGTATTATTCTACATTTTCCTAAAAGAACATTCATTCATTTCTTTCTTCCCCGTCGACCACGACGACTGAAACGACGTGAAAAAACTATACCCGGAAAGGAGAAGGGCCGGTGGTGGACGACATTCGGGAAAGCCGGGCCGATCGGGTGTCTTCATTCAAGCGACGATACAGAAGAAGAACGAAACGAAGTGAGAAGCCGGGGGGCAAGGAAAAGAGTCGAGTCGGTCAGGCTCGACGACCGAAAGAAGCAAAACGAAATCCGGGGTTGGCCGAAAAAAAAACAACGCTATGGATACCATGACCAATCACCATCGATAAAGAAGAATCTTTCTAAATCACTTCGGATCAGCGGGGCCTTCAAGCATCCGACAGACGCCGGGGTTGTAAATGACATAGCGTTCCTGATAGAAAAGGACGACTCCTTCAGAAAAACAGTTAAGGCTCTCTGGTTTTAACGTTGAAATTTTTTTAATCTTAAAATTTTTTTTGAAAATCATGTAGAAGAGTTTTAACGTTGTATATGCTCTTATAGAAAAAGGTGACCTAATAACATTAGAGCACCTCCATCAATAATACTACTGGTTTGAGGTTCTTAAAATTTTATTATTATTATTATTTTTTTTAAGTCTGAAAAAAAAGTAAAAATAAAAAGTAAAATAAAATGAATCAATCATTTGCAAACACTTAATTAAAACAGTGAAGAACAAGTATCTAAATTATCTTAAATAAGGATCGATCCTAAATTTAGTGGTGGAACCTGTATTTTTTTAATAATTTTTTTCTTAGGTTCTAGTGTTAAAGATATTGGGATGGAGGTATCCTTAGTTAAGCCTAGTGAGACCTATACGGTCCAGTGGACTACGCTCTGTGGCTCAGCATAAGACTGATACTTTGCGCTATTCAACTACATGCCGTTTCGTAAAGAGAGAAACGTCATGCACTTTAGAAATTGGATAATAAAAGCAGCACAAGATATTGCTATGCATCATGCATATAAATAGTCTTACATATGAAAATGAATACACGTTACACTTTTCTAAACTATTTATCAGTTGTTATAACTACCAACATTATAAATTATAAAATATACATCTTTTTATGTATCGTAGGGTTTTAAGTTGTGAATGCGGAATTATATTATGACAAAATGTCAAAATGTTTCAATTTGCCACTGTTTTTATCTTTTGATACAATTAAAGTCTGTAAGACAGCAGAGAACAGTTAAGAATAAATCAACAACAAAAACAAAAACAATAAATAAGTAGTTACAATTAATTATAGAAGAATGATAACTCTTTACCTAATGAATTACCAATCAAACCTGAGTCCCAGACCTTTGGTTGATTGTTGATATTTGGAACGACTGGTGAATAATCATGATCAAAAGCAGTAAAACAAATTTTTAATGATTACAGAATACATTATTGCTTTATAGAAAAAGATATAACATTATATCATATATATATATATATATATATGCTCTTGTAAGACTTCCACTCCCACCACAAGCCAGCTTGTCATCCCAGGCTGTCACTTATCCAGTCTTGATGTATTGTCCATTCATTTTCTTCTTTTACAACATAAACTTTCACAAACACATACATTCCACATACATGTCTTCGTGCGTAAGACATGCAAATTTGGAATGTATATAATATGGCTTGGACATACATGATGCATCTATATTTTGGAATCACCGTAATGTAAGCAACAAACTATATATTTTAGTGAATACTCAGCGAAGACCAAAAAAAAAAGGTGAATACTCAGCTTCCATTTCATAACAGAAGTGTGATTTTATCATATAAATTTGATTTCACGGAAAAATTATCATGTTAATTAGGTGTTTAATATAGATTTTTAAACAAAATTTTAGTATTATATATAATTGTTAATTTTATTTTTATTTTTACACAAGAGGTAATACTCTATAGTTAAAAGGTATATTAAACACGTTTCTAATTCATAAAAATATTTTAAGATGTTTGGTTGAAAAAAATATATATTTTAAAAGAATATTTTAATCTGAAACAGAGACTATACGAAATTTACTTAAAGTTTTGAGAAATGATTTCTTAGCGAATTGCATTAATTCCATTCTTTTCTAATGATTAAAATACTAACTTTCTGCCAATACCAAAAGCGTTTTCATTATAGAGTCCGTTCAAATTATACCATCAAGTCATCCTTTTCTTTCTTTATTAGAAGACTATTAAGTACCACCAACCATTAATTAGCTGTGAGTCTTGTGAGTTGTAACCAACAAGTACGGGTTAGTGTCGGTGTGTTATACCCTAAACATATATACATTCATAATAAGAAAAAAGATCAATTCATTACAAGTTTACGAATCACATATAATTTCTCATGTAATATTTGTCAAATCGAATCATATTGCAATCACACAGACAGAAACGTCTACGTTTATATTTAATAATAAATTAAGAATCACATAACTGTATAGAGAGTCCAATTTTTGTCGGCAAATATTTTGTCCAAATGGCTTATTAGCCAATTCCAACTAAGCCACAACTCATCACTCAAAACATATTTTTTTCTCATCCATATAAATCCATTTAAACTCACTTTCCAATTAACTCAAAACATAAACTGAAACTTCAAACACACAATGGCCAACATTCCTCTCCTCCTCCTCCTCTCCGCAGTGGTTTTCCTCTCCACGGAGGTAACCGCTCAGCCCGCCGCTCCTGCTCCTGGCCCTGCCGGTCCAATCAACATTACCGCGATCCTTGAAAAAGGAGGTCAATTTACTACTTTTATTCGTTTTTTAAATACAACACAAGTCGGAAACCAAATCAACATTCAAGTCAATAGTTCATCAGAAGGTATGACCGTGTTCGCGCCAACAGATAACGCTTTTCAAAACCTTAAACCCGGAACCCTAAACAAGTTAAGCGTAGACGACCAAGTCAAACTCGTTCTTTACCACGTTAGTCCCAAATTCTATACATTGGAGGATTTTCTCTCCGTAAGTAACCCGGTTAGGACTCAATCCTCGGGTCGTGACGCTGGGGCGGTTTACGGACTTAACTTCACCGGTCAAGGAAACCAAGTCAATGTATCAACCGGTGTCGTTGAGACACGTGTCAGTAATGCATTAAGAGCTGAACGTCCTCTTGCGGTTTACGTTGTGGACATGGTTTTGTTGCCGGAAGAGATGTTCGGAGAAAAGAAGATCTCTCCGCCGGCTCCTGCTCCGAAATCAAAATCTCCTGATGTCTCAGACGATGATTCAGACTCCTCTAAAAAAGCGGCGGCTCCGTCGGGGAAGTCTGCTTCCAGTGAGATGAAGACTGGAGTAGGATTTGGTCTTGGACTTGTTGTGTTGTGTTTGAAATTCCTCTTTTGATTATTTGGTGTTTCTATTATATTGATTTGATTATTATTATGTGGTTGTAATAAGAAATTTCTTTATTGAATATATGATGCATGAATTGAAGT
This sequence comes from Euclidium syriacum, assembly GCA_900116095.1. Lineage (NCBI taxonomy): Eukaryota > Viridiplantae > Streptophyta > Magnoliopsida > Brassicales > Brassicaceae > Euclidium > Euclidium syriacum. The sequence goes on from FPAK01000008.1 coordinate 284,893, forward strand.
TTAATGAAGAGATTAAATTTTATTATTGACGGTCTTATGCAAATGCAACTACACTTTACACATCCATCGAAAATATAAGAATACTGCCAAAAAAATAATTATAATAATTTTGGCTATAATATGCATATTCTTCAAAACTAAAATTACCTTTGACTACATAAGTTACCTGAAAATCAACGAAATAGCTAAAAAATTTATTAATTGAAAAATTAGTCTATTCCATATTATATTATTTTTTACAGTGACAAACATGACTAAAATCGTAGTAGAAAGATTTGAATTTGAATCATTGTTACTCAATTTACATGGTGAATTTTTGTTAACCATTGTCATCTATATTTCATATTTAGGAGAGACGAAAATATATATTGCCATTAACTTTGATATATCTAATTTTCCTTTTGTCAAAACAATCAACCAAAGATTAATCATGGTTACATATATTTTGAGCTTGTTAAACAAACAAAACATTGAAACCAAAAAAAGAGTTAAACCAAACATTTCTTAATGGACCTCTTAGGCCCAGTAGTCTTTAATGTAACCGCCTTTTAAGTTAGCTTCTTCTAAAACCCTGGTTCTTCCTTAAACCCTGACTTCTCCGACGATCAAGAGCTCAAGTTAGGTGCGTTTATCTCTTTCTCATCCTCCTCCGATCGGATATACAATCTGTTCCTTGTGTTCGTTCAGTATTGGTGCCAATCAAAAGCACACTCTTCCTACTCGTTCTTCAATTTTATCATCATCGCGTGATTTAAAGGTAACTTGGGTTACACGCGCACTAATTAAGGATCTTCCTATTAGGGTTTCGTTGAATCCGGTTTTTACTAGATTGTATGCGGTGACAGATTTTTGTCGCTTACTGTATTCTCGCTATCTACGGTTCGTGAACTAACTTCTATGAAATTCATCTTATTATCTGAAAAATCATCATCATCTCATCGAATTCCCTAAATTTGCAAGTGATTATCGATGCATTCTATGGTGAATTCGACTAATGTTACTTATATATTATACAACGATTTTCTTTGCCCATTATCTTCTAATAATGTATTTCATCGGATTAATCTTTATTTTCTTATGTTGTGTTCAATTTTTTTGTCTTTTTAGGTGAAAAATGATTCCTGTGTCACCAGTACTCTCTGCCTTTCTTAAAGTCAGTGCTATTGGTGGTCTTGGTGTTTATGGCATTGCTAATAGCATGTACAATGTCGATGGAGGACACCGTGCCATCGTGTTTAACCGCATAACCGGTATCAAAGAAAAGGTTTGCACATTTTTTTATCTATGGAATTTCTCATCTCTCAAAATCAATTTACCTGCTTATACTTTTTTCACTGATCCTTTTACTTTGCCAGGTTTATCCAGAAGGCACACATTTTATGATACCTTGGTTTGAAAGACCAATCATTTATGATGTTCGTGCACGAGCTTACGAAGAAAATAGCCGCACTGGAAGTCATGACCTTCAAGAGGTGTGTTTAAAGCTTGTTTCCTTTTTCTTTTGTTTCTTATAATAGGGTTTAGGGTTTAGCCTGAAACCTAATTTATAATTAGAAGAGATTGCATATCAAAACCATTGTTTATATATGTTCGTGTCTTGTCTTTCTGATGGTTTTCTTTCTGATACTAATTTGTTTTGTTGTTTGTACAGGTGATAATTGGACTTAGGATTCTTAACCGTCCCATGGCTGATCGTTTACCTCAGATATACAGAACACTTGGTGAAGATTACAGTGACCGAGTTCTTCCTTCAATCACATCTGAAACCTTGAAAGCAGTGGTGGCTCAGTACAATGCTAGCCAGCTCATTACACAAAGAGAAGTTAGTATTATTCTCACTGTTCTAGTTAAATCTAGTGAAAAATATCTCACATCGTAATTTAGTCAATCCACATGCACTCATTATATAGCCCATCAAACTTACATGCAACATTGTTTTCTTTCTAGACTGTGAGTAGGGAGATACGCAAGATTTTGACAGAACGAGCAAGTAAATTCAACATTGCTTTAGATGATGTCTCTATCACAAGCCTCAAATTTAGCAGAGAATTCACTGAGGCAATTGAGAAAAAACAAGTTGCAGCTCAAGAAGCTGAACGTGCTAAGTTCATTGTCGAAAAAGCGGAGCAAGACAAGAAAAGTGCCGTTATTCGTGCCCAGGTGAGTACAGATTTTAGGTTAATAAAGCATTTAGGTCTCTTTGGTTTATAATTATTTTGTTAAAGATAGCAAATTTGTTTGTGATTTACAGGGAGAAGCTAAGAGTGCTGAACTGATTGGTCAAGCTATTGCGAATAATGAAGCTTTTATTACTTTGAGGAAGATTGAAGCTGCGAGAGAGATTGCTCAGACTATAGCTAGATCAGCTAACAAAGTTTACCTCAGCTCCGATGATCTTTTGCTTAATCTCCAAGCAATGAACTTGGAGCCTAACCCTAACAAGTAAAGAGAATACATACAATCACTTTGAATAGGTTTTTCTTTTGAGGTCCAGATGACTATTATTCGCTTTATTCAGATTTGTTTATTAATGTTTTTGCGGATCAGTTTTTCTTTCATTCGAAATTCTGTGTTATTGGATAATTAGATTGATTTTTTTCCCTGAAATATGTTTTTTGTTTAATAATTTTGAAATACCTAACAAGAGAAAAACAGTCACCTACCAACCAAACGACTCCAGGTTTGCGTTTTGTGGATATATAAAATTAGAAAAAGATTCTTCCATAATTTTCAAAATATATTGTAACTCCTAAAATTTAATGTAGACTAATCTTAAATTTTCATTGTTTTCTTTGATATAACTAAACTTAAATAATTCTTTTAGTATATCAATTAAATCTATTAACGTTCTAAGACTCAACAATTAATTCTATAATTTCCAATAAAATTATTCACAAATTGGTTGTAAAACTAAATATTAAATAAAGTGATCTATAATCTTGCATTTACTATTATAAATGTGTTAGTTCAGTTATCACTTTATATACAATAAATTTTTTTTTTTGTTAAAAATATACAATAAATATTATCTTAAAAATATAACTCTTAGATCTTTTTGTCACCTTTTTTAATTATTCTTGATTTTAAATAATTTTTGGAGACATAATTCACTTAATCAAATACAAAAATAGAAATATAATAATTAAATGGCTATTTTAAATTATTTCAATGCAAACATGGTTAATTTAGGTGGACAGTTTATGTTTATGTGTTATTTTTTCAAAAAATTCTATGCACGAGAGGAATTTTAGGAGTTTTAAATTAAGGTAAATTATATATATATATATAACTTTTTTATAAATATCGAATATTCTTTAGATTTTCGTTTAATTATTTCATGTGTAATCGAAAAATTCAAGCAACCTGAAGCTGGAAAAATGGCACAAAACATCAAAAGTTGGAGGAAGATGGTTCCACATTCACAAAACATGAAACACGGTCTCTACAGAAGAAAAGTAAGAAAGAGACTTATCTTCACTGTGATCAAAGATGAAAATGGTTCCACAATCCGTTTTTACGATGAATAAGATGACATAAAAAAAACATAAAAAATCAATATCTTAAGATATTGAATCACAAAATACTTAGATAGTCTTACATACACAGAAGAAGATCAAAACACAAAGTTTGAGATGAGAAGACGGTCTTTTAGGGTGGCCAGAATCTTGATTGAATTAATTGTGTGATTGACTTCATTCCTTCTCAATCTTCTCTCTTATTATTAGTGATGGAATCTATTCCTCTCTCAGTCTTCTCTTTTGTTTTTACATTGACTTTTCTCAGCTAAGTGTGTTTGGCATATATAACCTTTCTTTTGTATATTTTGAAACTGATGTGTAAATCTTTTGGTTAGTCTTACTACTCCTCTTGAGAACCGAATTAGCTAGGATGTGTAACAATAGATTGCAGTTTGCTATTTTCTCAAAATTCTTCCAATTATTCTGAGATTATTTTCTTACATTTCATTTGACCAATTTTTGTTCCAACTATAACAACTAGTTATTGTCTTTTGTTAAATTTCAAATATATTGACTTTTCATCAAATAAACATATATTTAGAATAATTTTACCTTTTGACCAAGTTATATCAATTTTATAATATTTAATTTTTAGCAACCGAAAAATTTCACTAGTATATTGTCCATAGCTAATACCGATTTTTGGCAAATGACTAACTGGAATTTTCCACTGTTCACCAAGTAATTAACAACCCCAAGAAGGTAACAAATTAGCCTAATTTAAAAACATTGTAAATGATCTTAAAACCCTATAGTTTAACGGTAAGGACAAGTTCGGGTTTGACTAAATGGGCTTCCAATAATTTTTTTAACAAGACAGTACAAAAAGGTATTGAGTAAACAAATAAGATCAAATAGTGTCCAACCAAGAATCAAACTCATCTAAAACTTTGGATTTTCCAACCGAAGAAGAAGAGGTCTGGTTCTGCTCTGGTTTAATCGACACCGAAGTACTTTCAAGCAAATCATCAAGCACATCATCAAAACCTGCCGTGTGGTGAAGCTTTTTATCAGACGGATTCTGCTCCGGTTTGCTAAATGATTCTTCGCCACCACTATGATGAGAGCTGAGAAGAGAATCAAGCTCATCTTCAAAACCTGAAGATTTTTGAACTGAAGCATTCTGATTATGAGATTCTCCAAAGGAGTTGAGAAGCAAATCTAAATCATCTTCAACCGCTGAAGATTTCACTGATTGATCTGTGCGTATCGCTATGTCCTTGACTCGCTCCAGAGACTCAGACTCCAAGATTAATGACTCAGACTTTTTACCACTGGATTCTTGTTGAACCGACTCATTAGCTACTGTTCCCAGCTCAGGCGGTAAAAGATCAGCGTCGATGTATAGTCTCTCGTGTAAATCCACTTTCTCTAGCGTTTTCGCCAAAGCGTTTAGATTCAAGGAGAGAAATTCAGGCTAAATGAAAGCAAAAAATTTAGCGAATTAGCAACGGAAACTAAAAGAATCCATCTTAAGCTACTAAGAAACAAGCGTGTTATTATTATAACCTCGTGATACGAGGCTGATCTGCCTTCTTCAACAACGAAATTGTCATCTTGCATCCATGAAATTATACCATCGCCTCTAGCTGAGATCAGAGATCCAACTATACGACTAAATTGATCTGCAAGAATCAAGATAAGTGAAAAACAAGAACAGAATACAGCTAATGAAACGGAGATTGAGACTTGATTTCAGTTTCTTACCGTGTAAAAGATCATCTAGTGATGATAAACAATCTGAATCGATGATTTCGATCTTTGATTGAGACTCAGCTTGAGCTTCAGATAACAAATGCATATAATCTGCTCCTTTGCTTTTAGGCTGAATCACATCATCCACTGGTTTGCTCGTAGATGCAAATTCCAAACCGGAATCGAGTTCTTCATCATTATCATCATACCGATCCCAATTCGAAGGGAGTCCAGATATTCGCCGAGATTGAACCGGATTCTTTGTTGCGGTTTGGTTATTCTTCTCCGGAACTCCTCCTCCTCCGGGGGCTTTGGGTTTATGAACCGAATGTGATGATTTCTTGTTGTGGTGTTGAGTGTGAGCTCTTTTCGATTTCGCTAGAGACTTTGCGTCCATTATCTTTATAACACAAAATCAAATCATTTACACTTAGTCTCGATTCTGAGAGATTGCGAAATTGTGCGATTGAACCAAAAATTAGGGTTTCTACATACGCAACAATTCGGATTTCCTAATCTGAAAATTTTCAATTTTCCCCTGTATGATTAAACCCAGACCTGACCTAAGAAAAAAGGAATTACACTAGAACGACAACAATTGGGTTTCAGATCGAACAAAAAAAACTTACATTTAGAGACGAAAGCGCGCTTAGAAGAAGATCGAAGAAGCTTGCTTTGAGAGGAATTTGAGAAAGAACTAAGCGAAGAAGAAACATCAAATGACGAACGACAGCGTTTACTACAGCCTAAATTGGGACACGGAACCCATTATCTTACACCTAAAACAATATATGGCCCATAAATCGAGTTTTGTGATCCATATATATCTTTATAAATCATTATATTTTTTACATATAAATATTTTAAAAACGTTAACTATAGATTAACTACTAATTTTATACAAAATAATTGAATTTAAAATATATTTTATATTTATTTTTAATATATAATATCCAAACTAGCTCGGATTAGAATCTAATTTTTTTTTTTTTCTAAATGAAATTTATTAATGTAATAATGTTGATACATTCTCAGATCGAATTATCTTTTCCATTATTTTGTTTTTACTTTTATTAGAATCTAATTTAATAAAGAAAAAAGAGATTGTTTCCCTACTTAGTAATATAAGTCTAAAATAAATAATATTTACTTTTATAATTATTTTAATGTATCCACTGTTTAGTGTTTGATGGGTCCCAATATTTTTCAAAATACTACCAGCATAATTATGAATTTTGATTTCTATTTTGGAATGTGGCTTTTAAAATTTTGAAATTATAGACTTAATAAAAATTTAGAAATGAAAAACAAAAGAAAAAAATATTTTAAATCTTGGGATATCGTTGTAAAAAAGTTTAGGAAAGCAAATTACGTGAACACCAACAACAAGACGCATGTATCTTTGTATTGCACCAGCAGGTATAGCTTCACATGACTATATATTAGATATCTTCTTTGTTTTAGATGTAACATTTAATAAATCAAATTTTAAATCAAATTTGGAATAGATAAATTTCTAGTAGTAAATTGAATAAATATTTTCTTAAACAAATCTCATCCAAGCTATTAAATAATTAAGTTAGAAAAAAATAGTAATTGAAAATTAGAGATATTGAATTTTTACTAAGAAAAATATTGTTGTGAAAGACTTTTAATCTTTTTACATCTATAGTTAGTGCTCTATTTTTATTGTTACAAGAAGTATTAAAAATTTATTGACACAATTTAAATATTAAATAATACAAAATAACAGTACGAAGATTGTACTTATACGCACATAATTTACTAGAGAAATATTTTTATTGAAATTGAAAAGTTCATAAAGAAAATAAGGGGAAGAGATCTTACATTTTGATTAGTTATAAGCAAAAATTACTCTAACTAGTATTAACCTTTATCAAAATTATTAAAATTATTAGTCTAGTATATTCTAATCTAGGTTTACTAATTTAGTATTACTGTTTTGTAAGAAGACCACAATTTCATTATTAATAATTTAGTGTAGTTCAGAGAATGTTAATGAAATTATATATATATATATATATATATATATATATCCATTTTATAATAAAATAGTAGTGGGGAAAGTTGCAAAACAAACAAATTTACAATAAGAAAACACAGATTTTATAAATGAAGTCACAAACTACGATTCTTTTTTAATTACTAAACATATTGTATTCATATGTCACTTTGTGTTCTCAAGTCAACAATATTATATAACTTTTCTACTTAAAATAATACATGTGTAAAGGCAACTTCGAATTAATTGATAACCATCTTTAGTAATTAGATCATTACAAATTTAATACCAATATATGAAAACTTAATTTTGCTAAAAATGACAAATAAATAGAGTTGAAAAGGTTTTAGTAATAACAAGACATGGAAAGAGACAATTTTTTGAAATGAAAAGTTATAATTCAAAAAATATTTTAAAATTAAAAATTTATGATTCAAAAAAACAATCCAACTCATTTTTTATATTTTGATTGTTAAGACTAGATAATCAACACAAAGACACCATGAATCATTTTTATTTTTTTACCAACACAATAGAAATAAGGAAGCATATAAATTGGAGTAGTATTCTATAATTCTTGTTGCAACATCCTGAATAAAACCATCACTCGTATATTTTTGTATGGGTGAGTACATGTATGATCTAAGGTTCACCGAAAAATCGCTTGTTTCCAAAGGAATGCGGTGATCAAAACCATCCTGAGAAGAAGATAGTGTAGTCAATATCAATAACATCAAAAAACTCAGTTAAAAGGGCATGTAAATACATGTATCACCACACAAATATATATGTGAAAGTAACATCTATGATAAAATGTTAGAATGCTCATGTGAAAACTCATCCACCTCTTGTAGGTGGATAAGGGAAATCTATGGTTATGGCTAAGGAATTTATTGAGATAGCCCCTTGTAATTACCTTTCAACTTTACGTTGTAACACCTCTAAGAAAATGATTCAAACCACCAAGAGTGAATTCCATTGTAGATTTCCATTGTACACAAAACACTAGGTTGCAACAATCAAGAGGTAGAATTCTTATCCTAGTTTGCAACTCAAAACCTTTCAGCCTCCAAGACAGAGATGTGCAACTATACTTAGAAAGTATAGTGTTTGCCATTAGCCACAAAAACATGCATTGATGTAATTATTTCCATAAAACAAATAAGTTCTTTAGCCACATTAAAAGTAAGGAAATTATTTGTACCATCCCTTATTAATAAAGATATAAAATTTTCCATTACCAACTTGTCACATAGAGCATTGATAGATATAGTGGGTGAATTAATGTTCACCAAAGAATATATATATATATATATATATATACAATATATATAGTAATTTCTTTAAGTTGTGTATCCACATAATATTCATTAGAGGAAATCTCCCCCACACATTTCTTGAAGAATATTTGAGACTTTTTATACTTCAAGACTCAAGTAATGATCCGAGTGTAATGCTTTTCACATATCATACATAGCCATTTTGGTTATGCATGTTAGTGTGGCTCATCCTACGAAGAAGACAACAGAGTCGAAAGAAAATGAAGAGTTGGGCCACAAGTCAAAACAGAATAACAAAACAGGCCCGATTACAACACAAGTCCAAAGTACAGTGCAAGCCCAATCAAGAGAAGGAGGAGCGTCTTCTTCATCGATTCCAAAACGTCAAAACAAGTCAAAAACAGAGTTGAACTCATTGTGTAGTACCGAGGCAGAAGGAGTGATTTTGTACAATCAATTCCAGCCGTTGTGTGTGTGTGAGATGTGGGTGGCTGTGAATTAAATGCTTGTTCGGTTCTGATTCTTGTTTTCTAGGGTTTTCTCTATTTTCCGGTTGCTATTTAAAATCCCTTTCTTGTAAGATTTTGAAGGAAGAAAGGAAGCAATATTCAGTAAATCTTTTCTGGGTTTCTTGTTTTATTATGGTATCAGAGCCTTTGGAACCTTAACAAGTTAATCCATGGCGGCAAACGGTGTTGCACCTCCGGTGCCTGGTCCTTATCCTTTCCCAGCATCTCTTCACATCTCAAACTCGGTCACTGTCAAGTTAAATGATAGTAACTATCTTTCTTGGAAGACACAGTTCGAATCTTTGTTACGAAGTCAGAAGCTGTTAGGATTCATTGATGGTTCTACTCCTCCTCCAGCAGCCACAATCGAAACATAAGTTGGTGAAAATTTGGTTCAAGGTCCAAATCCAGAGTATGAAGCTTGGATATGTACAGATCAACTGGTTTTGTCTTGGCTCTTTGGTACACTGTCTGAAGAGGTTATTGGCTGCGTTTATGGTCAGCACTTGCTAATGACTTTAATTGAAGTTCCATAGCGCGGGAGTATGATCTAAAAAAGCGTCTCCAGCTGATTAACAATCGTGGTAAGGATTTTGCCACTTATACTCGTGATTTTCGAACTTTATGTGATCAGTTGAGTTCGATTGGCAAGCCGGTTGATGATGCTATGAAAGTCTTTACATTTATGAATGGTTTGGGCAAGGAATTTGATCCTATATGCACAGTTTTGCAAAGTTCTATGTCTCATGGTCAACATCTCACCTTTAGTGAAGTTGTCTATGATATTTCGGGTTATGAGTCCAAACTACAGTCTCGTGAAGCTGCCCCTGAAGTCACACCACATCTAGCTTTTCACACACAACAGTCTCAATACAACGTAGCTTCTCGTGGTGGTTATAATGGAAATTATAGAGGTCGTGGTGGCTACAGAGGTTCAAACCGTGGCAGAGGCAACTTCTCAACAAGAGGACGTGGTTTCACACAACAAGTGAATTCTTCTGGCTGGAATAACAACAATATGACTTCTAGTAATTGTCCGACATGTCAGATTTTTGGAAGACTTGGTCATGTTGCGTTAAAATGTTGTAACCGTTGGGATAATGCTTATCAAAGTGATGATATTCCGCAAGCTCTTGCGGCTTTGCATACTGCTGATACAACGGGTCGTGAGTGGATTCCTGATTCAGGTGCTACGGCTCACATCACATCATATGCTGCAGGTCTGAATAATCCAATTTTTTATAATGGTTCAGAGAGTGTAATGGTTGGAAATGGCAGTCACCAACCAATCTCTCATGTTGGGTCCACAGTCATCACAACTCCTCAAGGTAGTATTCCTGTTCTAGATGTTTTGGTTTGCCCTACATTTCAGAAATCATTACTCTCAATCTCTAAACTGTGTGATGACTATCCTTGTGGTGTATTTTTTTATGCTAATTGGGTATATGTGATTGATTTACAAACTCAGAAAGTGGTGACCAAGGGACCACGAAATAACAGTCTATATGTGTTGAAGGATCAAGATTTCGTTGCGTTTTATTCCAATCGACAGGTGAGTGCAAGTGAAATGGTGTGGCATCAGAGACTTGGACACGCAAATTTCCAGCTCCTTCAACAGCTACAGAGTATCAAGCTAATTTCAATGAATAAGAGTGGCTCCTCTCCTGTGTGTGAGCCATGTCATTTAGGAAAAAGTTTGAAGTTACCATTCTTTTCTTATGTTTCTACATCTTTAGAACCTCTTGATCGGTTGCATTGTGATCTTTGGGGACCTTCTCCTATTGTGTCAAATCAAGGTTTCAAGTTTTATGTTGTGTTTGTGGATGATTGCACAAGGTTTTCTTGGTTATTCCCACTCAAAGCAAAGTCAGATTTCTATCAAGTGTTTGTTAATTTTCAGAAACAAGTGGAGAATGAGTTTAACAAGAAAATAAAAGTGTTTCACAGTGATGGTGGTGGTGAATTTATAAGCAATCAGTTCAGAATCACTTGACTGGATCAGGGATTAAGCACATCATGTCGTGTCCTTCTACACCAGAACAAAACGGTATTGCTGAGCATACACATTGACATCTAACCGAACTGGCTCTTGCTATGTTGTTTCAGAGCCACACACCATTCAAGTATTGGGTTGAAGCTTTTTATTCAGCTAATTTTCTGTGAAATGTGTTACATTCGGCAACTCTCAAGTTTCAGACACCATATGAGTTACTATACAAGCGGAAACCAGACTATTCCTTCCTTCGTGTGTTTGGCTCTGAGTGTTTTCCGTGTCTACGACCGTATATGAGTCACAAGTTTGATCCAAAGTCTTTGCCATGTATTTTTCTTGGATACAATGCTCAGTATAAAGGCTATCGGTGTCTTTATCCACCCACTGGACGCATCTATATTTCGCGCCATATCATCTTTGATGAACAACATTTTCCTTTTAAAGATCGGTATCGAAGGTTTCAAGTAGCTGCAACTACTCCATTAATGAAGGCATGGCAGGCTATACCACCACAGTCTCGTATTCTTCCAACCATTCCTTACCATGAAATATATCGGTCTCCTTCATGTGTTACATCAATTAAAAGGGAATCCACCACACATGCTGCTGCCACATATACATCTCCTCTTTCCGACACGACTGATATGAGTTCTACTGTTGAACAAAACTTAGAAAATCTTGAAGTTATGGTTCCAGAGATGTCAATTCCAATGTTGAAGAGATACAAACTGAGGTGTCTCCTCCTGCATCACCACCTGATACAATAATCACGTCTCAACCAAGTGGTAGAACACATACCATGACAACTCGTCTTCAACATGGCATTCAAAAGAAGAACCCACGATATGCGCTTCTTAGTCGTGTTGATATTCCTGAGTTGCCAAAGTCTGTTATTGCTGCACTGAAACATGAAGGCTGGAACATGGCTATGTGTGAGGAAATGGTTGCTCAAGATCAGAGTCATTCATGGGATTTAGTTCCATTTACATCTGGTATGAATGTGTTGGGTTGTAGGTGGATATTTACTACAAAATTGAATGCTGATGGGTCTCTTCAGAAACTGAAAGCATGTTTGGTTGCAAAAGGTTTTGGCCAAGAAGAGGGAATCGATTTTCTTGAGACATACAGTCCTGTGGTTCGAACATCAACTATTCATATTGTGCTTGCTGTGGCTACATCCAAGGATTGGTGTGTCACTCAACTTGACGTTAAAAACGCTTTTCTACATGGTGAACTACAAGAGGAAGTCTTTATGACTCAACCACCTGGGTTTGTGGATCCAAAGCGTCCCAATCATGTGTGTCGTTTAAATAAAGCTCTATATGGTCTTAAACAGGCTCCTAGAGCTTGGTTTGATAAATTTACTTTGTTTCTCCTTGAATTTGGTTTTTCTTGCAGCACTGCAGATCCATCATTATTTGTTTATCATCACAACAAGATCTCTCTTATTCTTCTACTCTATGTCGATGATGTTCTTCTAACTGGGAATTCTCCGGATCTGATCAAGTCGTTGATTAGTGAGCTCAGCACCAAATTTTCTATGAAGAATCTGGGTTCAATGCATTATTTTCTGGGTATTCAAGCTATCAAACATGATCAAGGATTGTTTCTTCAACAAACGAAATATGCAGAAAAAATTCTTTATGAAGCTGGACTAGCTGATGCGAATCCGATGCCCACTCCTCTTCCAATTTGGTTGGATACTGCTTTCCAAGACAAAGAACTCTTCACAGACCCAACATATTTTCCCAGTCTCGCCGGAAAATTGTAATATTTAACGCTCACTCGACCAGACATTCAGTTTGCGGTAAATTTTGTTTGTCATCGTATGCACGCTCCGACTCTATCAGATTTTTCATTGCTAAAACGGATTCTTCGGTATGTGCGTGGCACAACAGACTTTGGATTACATCTCTACAAGGATAGCTCACTGTCACTTTCATCTTTCAGTGATAGTGATTGGGCAGGATGTCAAGATACTCGTCGTTCGACAACAGGTTTTTGTGTATTGTTGGGTTCAAATATGGTCTCTTGGAGTGCTAAACGTCAACCTACAGTGTCTCGCTCATCAACCGAAGCAGAATATCGTGCTCTTGCTTCTACTGCGTGTGAATTAACGTGGGTAAATTCTGTCTTGCGTGAGCTCCATATAGAATAACCAGAACCAGCTTTATTACGGTGTGACAATCTTTCAGCAGTGCACTTATCAGCTAATACAGGTTTTCATAGTCGATCGAAGCATATTCAAGTCGATTACCATTATATAAGAGAACGGGTTGCGTTAGGTCTCATAGAAGTTCAACATATTCCTGCTGCGGATCAGTTAGCCGATATTTTTACCAAGTCCCTTCCGAGAGGACCCTTTGTTCAATTGCGAAACAAACTTGGTGTTGGGATTCTCCCCACTCCAAGTTTGAGGGAGGCTGTTAGTGTGGCTCATCCTACGAAGAAGACAACAGAGTTGAAAGAAAATGAAGAGTTGGGCCACGAGTCAAAACAGAATAACAAAACAGGCCCGATTACAACACAAGTCCAAAGTACAGTGCAAGCCCAATCAAGAGAAGGAGGAGCGTCTTCTTCATCGATTCCAAAACGTCAAAACAAGTCAAAAACAGAGTTGAACTCATTGTGTAGTACCGAGACAGAAGGAGTGATTTTGTACAATCAATTCCAGCCGTTGTGTGTTTGTGAGATGTGGGTGGCTGTGAATTAAATGCTTGTTCAGTTATGATTCTTGTTTTCTAGGGTTTTCTCTATTTTCCTGTTGCTATTTAAAATCCATTTCTTGTAAGATTTTGAAGGAAGAAATGAAGCAATATTTAGTAAATCTTTTCTGGGTTTCTTGTTTTATTAATGCATTCTTGCATCTCTCCATATAAAAATTTATAGAGAAGTTTTTCAGGTTGGGATTTAGAGATTTATGGGTTTATGACTGTTAAATTTGTAGGTTTAAGGGAGGGTAACAATGCAATGGTATTTTGGGGTTTAAATGAGACTAATTATCAAAAGGCAATACATAAATAAGACATGAGTTTTTTATTAAAGTGATTTAAACAAACAAACCGGACATACAGAGTATTGAAATTAACCAAACTTAAATCTAAAAATAAAAGTATTGAAAAAGGCCCAATCACAAATAATTAAGTAGTTAAAGGGCCTTTATACTTTTATTGAGAAACCGAAAATAAGCCCTAGCCCCTAATCGAGTTCTTTTCAATTGCGTCCTTCAATTCTTCGCTCAGTGTTCACTATCGGCGATTTTGAGAGAAGAAGATTGAAGAATACGAAGATTAACTATCTCAGAGAGATTTGGAGGGAGCCTAGTTTGTTCTTCTAAGACGGAATCAAAACCTTGATTATCTTTTCTACAGGTGAGTTCTTCTTCTCCCTTCGTTTTGTATGATTCGTGCATATCTCGGTTTGAAACGATTTGGATTTGTTGAATTCTAGATCGATTTTTGTTGAGTTTAGCTGTTGTGATTTATCGTGTGATTGCGTTGTGCTCAACTGTGTATATAATTGTTACTTGTAGCCTTAAATTTTGGAGTATTGTTCTAGGTTTGGCTTCTTGATGTAGAATCTGAGTTTTGTTTCTGTCTTTACTAGGAATCTGTGTGCTTAAGGTTTATCTACTTTATTTCATTTTTGCTTGATTCTCTGTTTATACTCTTAGTTCTATACTTCCATTTGATAGTTCATGTGAATTGAATCTTTCATCTCTGTAATTTGAATGATTCTGCTCTCATGTCATGATGTGTTGTAGCTTCAAATCTTTCAAGGTAGGTGTGTTGCTTCTGTATTTGTATAGTTTGAACTTTGAAATATCATCTTGTACCGGATAGTTCACTCTTCATACGATATGATGGATGATTTCTAAAATTCATTGTATCTTGTAGTTGATTAGCTCTGAACCTGAAGAAGCCATACAATGGAGGATTCAGAGAAAAGAAAAGAATTGTTAAAAGCAATGCGTATGGAAGCTGCTGCACAGAATGATGATAATTCTACAAGTCTTGAAACCTCTACGAACATTTCTCACCTCTCTAATCCATTGGCCGAAACATCTACGCACCAGCAGGAATCAAAAGAAACACAAAGGTTTGATTACTACACTGACCCAATGTCTGCTTATTCTAGCTTCAAGAGAAACAAGTCCCCAAAGCAACAATACGCCTCATCTCCTAGTCATCAAATCAGCTCTCCAGCGCCGCAGTTTCCACCTTCTGCTCCAGGTACTCAATTTTCTCATACTCTCACTTTCTTCTTGCAGCAATAGCGTTTCCTAATGCCACATCAGCTTAAGTAACTGTGTGTTAGCATGTTAGTTGGCTCTTGATTTGTATTAAGTATATAGTATTGAACAGACATTTGGTATCTCTTCAACAAATCTTTAGGAATTTGTTGTTTAGTCATGTGCTCTTGATTGTAATCGACAATTCAAGATCAATGAAGGAAAGATTTTGTTACTACTCATTAGAAATCAGGGTCTGAATTTATTAGCTTTATCAGCTAGCTTAGTTTGATATATAGCTTCATGCATCGCTTAACGGAATCAATTTTATCTCTGTGTTCTCTATCTTGCAATAAACAGTCATTCCAGTTTTTGATTCTTACGTTATATAACTATGAACAGGAACGTTAGGTAGTGACTATCATCCACATACCAATCATGGTGGTTTTCAAGCAGCTCATTACGATGCTCCATCACACAGAGGCTCATCTTGGAATAACAACTATAGACCACCACCGGTTAACCATTTACCTCCACCACCTCATTTTGCACCTTACCCTGACAATAGATATGGTGGTCGAGGCGGTGGCTACTACAACAATACCGGTCCTCCTCCACAGTTTTCAAATTACGGACGACAAAACTCTAATTGGGTTGGTGGTGGAAACACATATCCTGCTCCAGGAAGAGGCAGAGGCCGAGGACGTGGCAGCTATGGGAGAGATGGAGGAGGAAGAGGTAGATCAATGGAACAAGGTGTGGAACGGTTTTACTCGAATTCCATGACCGAAGATCCATGGAAGTATCTTACGCCAGTGTTATGGAAGAGTTGCTCAGATGATTCTACCAGCAGATCCTGGCTTCCAAATTCTATAGCACCAAAGAATCCTATGATGAGCTCAGAATCTTCCCAGAGACCTAGCAATAATAAGAATCAGCAGAGTCTTGCTGAGTATCTTGCTGCTTCTCTAGATGAAGCTACAGCGTGTAACGAGTCAAGCAATTGATTAGATGACAAATTGGCGATGCGAGTGTTCAATCCGGATTTCTGTTCATTTGGTTAGGGTTTTTGTAGGATTTCAGATATAGAAAAAGTGAACCATGGTTTTTTTTTTTCGGATCCAAATGGTTAATCTTGTTTGTAGCAATGAATTGAGAAGTAATTGGACAATGGACATGGTGTGTGTAATAAAGAGTTGAGTTCTCGTTGTTGTTAGGACTACGATAAATTATTAATTTATAGAGTTATTGATTTATTAAAAAAATTTATTTTTAATTTTTCTGTTTTTATAATTTTTTTTTCTATCAACAAATTTAGATGAATTCATGTTACATGAACTTAATGTTATGATTGATAATATCGGTCACTGCAATACATGTCTACTGGATTATTCTGGTGAAAAAATGATACATATTCAAAAATTTAGAATAAATGTCTATTGAATTATTCTATTTAGAATAAATATCTACTGGATTATTCTGGTGAAAATAATACATATTCAAAAATTTAAAGTTTAGAAAAAATTGTCGCCACAATCGTTTATGTTAATGATGAGATTAAAGATAATATTATTGTAACAATAGAAGCAGTTACACATAGGAAACAATTATTGCGTTTAAAGTTATTCACAATTTTTTTAATGTGGTTCGAAAATACGACATCAAAAGTTGTTGATGCAATAAGCAATATTAGAGATGAATTCCAGTGAGAAATGAATTTTAAGACAAAACAAACAAAGTTAGAGTCATATTTTACTAAATTGACTTAACTATGTATGCATAAATTTATATACCTAACTATTAATTTATATAAATAAAAAAATATAATTATTAATATATGATATTATTGGAACCATATATTTATATGAGGGTTTCTAAAAAATTATTATCTTATTATCTTATCGAGTTTTGTAAAATTATAAATTGCCCCAACTCGAGATCGGAGAAATTTATTAATTTATCATGTTTATTAATTTATCGAATATTAATTTATAAAGTTTCTACTGTATTTTTAAAACTCACAATACTTGTGTTTAGAAGTTTAACAAAACAAAAACGTATAAGTTATTGAAAATTAAAACATAGGGTGCAAATGGATGTCATTTTTGAGGAATGAAATGTTGTGGAATGAAGCATTCATGAAGATTTAGTTAAAATTATACCATTTATGCTGAATGCAATGGAATAATCATTCCACCAATTCCAAAAAAAATAAATGAACTTTCAAAGAAGAATATCCCACTGCAATTTTGAAGAGGAATGGATGGAATGAATTTATTCAGTTAAATTACAAATTCCATTCATTATATCCCATAAGTTTTCATTCCATCAATTCCATTTTGTGTTTACCATTTAGAATTATAGGATTAAAAAAAATACTATAAAGCTAGGCTGCCAACAATTTTTTTAGCCTTTTCGTTTGTTTTTTGTTTTTGTTTTTTTTTTTCGGATTTGGAGTATGCGAGGTGATTAATTATGCATACTAACTATTTTGGTTTTTCAGAAGGTGATTATGAGATTCTGGTTTGAGGAGAAAGTACATCTGGTGATGTTGCAACTAAATAGTGCCAATGAGTTGGTATTTATCATGATTGGTAGAATAGGATGAAGTTGAAATCATAAGAGAAAATCCGAGTGTTTGTATGTTTATAGGTGTGTTTCACCCTTTTTGCAATGTTTTCTGAGGATTGAGTAACAAAAAAAAACTAAACGATAGCTATATTCTATTTTATGTATTATTACGTAGACTTATATGAGTTATATCGTTTAATTTAATATTAAAAAATGTAAATTTGTTACCTACACATATTTTATTCAAATTTCCACTCATGTAATCAGATTTAGCCACCATCATTGGAGTTAGGTGGTATTCCGGGTCCGCCTTCTAGATTGGTGCGATTCCCGACAGTATTAAAGCGTTCAAGTGTGGGTTGACCGAAGATTGAGGACGGAGATAGATTTACAACCGTATCCGCCTTTCGGTAGCGGCTAAACTGATGTATGTTATTTACTTACCTATCCTAAGGTTTTGGAGACCAATATGGTAAAGACACGTAGCTGAGAAGTGAGAGAACGTAGCCACAAGTTGGCAACAACGCATATAATCTCTTCTCTGTTTTTTCCATTTTCTTTTATGTCTTTTTGTGAAAACCTTATCTCTTTTCCTAAAATCTTTGTGAAAAACTCATCAATACTCTCTAATCAAGAATTATTCTGCTTTAGATTTCTGGTACTAGTGTGAGAAGACCTTTAGTTGTTTGAACATTGATCTTCCATCTCTATCTATTCGAGTTTTCTCTGTTGTTTATGTTTATTTTTCAGTGAATCTCTATTTTCTCTGTATTATAAACACGGTGTTACAAGGGTGGATGTACACAATTAACAAGGGGTGCACGTGCACCCATAAAATTTTCTCAAATTGGTGTATTTATCAATTACTTTTTATATTGTGCATCCATTAAATTTCAAAAATGTGCAGCCATGATTCATTAAAAACAAAAAAATGCATCCACTGAAAAATTAAAAAAAACAAAGCCAAAAACCCTAGAGTAAGAAAAACTAAACCCGTTTAACACACACAAAATCTATTTACGTGAAATCCCTTAATGTTTTTTTATAATCTTTTTGTAAAAGAAATTTCAGTTATGTTTTAGTTGTTAATTCAATTAATCACTCCTACTCCTCCTATCTAAATATAAGAAAAATGTTTCATATTTTCTCCTAAACGATCTTACTTTTACGTTACCATAATTATAAGTTTTTTTTTTCTCAGATTCTTTGTTTTACATAATCTAAAAAAAAGCTTGAATAATGAATCATGAATTATAATATATAAAAACGCATACAAAATTATTTAAAAATGGTTTATTTATTTATAGCTTCCCATGTTATATTTGTAACGCGTCATTTCGATTTAGTAAGATATGTTTTAATGTAATTCAATTTACTTGTTTTATATTTTGTTTAATATTTGTGCCTTCCGTCAAAAAAATTTATGGATATGTTCCTGGATGCTGCTCTGGCGTGGCTAAGAACATGTGCATTCTTAATTTTTTTTTTTTTAAAGAAAAAAAAAGCAACCAATAACATGCGGACACGTCACATGAATGATGACGAATCCGTCGTTTAGAGCAGCTTCAACGGAGTCTTTTGGCACATTTTTCAAAAAAAAAACATTTTTTTTTGTTGTAAAAATCGATCCATATATAAAGAGTTTAAGAGACAAATCATTAATACGTGGCACGATTTGATAGACTCCTTCTTCTTTTTTTTCAACTTTCAGAAAAAAATATTAAAAAATATTTAAGAACTCCAAGATACTTTTAAAGCACCTCCAGTCGAAGTTTTTAAGAGTTTCTTAATGCAGATTTTAAGAAAAAATATTAAAAAAATTATGCGGACTCCATCGAATTCAGAGAATCGATCCTTAAAATTCTTATATAAGAATCGGTTCTTAACACGTGGCGTGCTACGATTCATTGTTATTATTTTTTTTAAAGAAAAACAAATAATAATAATAATAATAATATTAATAATAATAAAAAATTAAAATCTCCATTCGATGGTATCACCAATGAACCGAATGAACTGATGAAGATGCTCTAGCTACTTAGGTAAGACCACGTACATAAGCGGGTTCTAAGAGAAATTTCTTAAAAAAAGTATTATTTAATTCGTGGGGTCCACTAATTTTTTAAAAATCGTATCTAAAGTCTCTTATTTAAGAGACGCATGATGCTGAGTTTCTTTACTGTTTGCGGGTCCCATTAACACGTGATGACCCGCGATTGGTTCTGTTTTGTAAAAAAAAGTAATTAATAAAATAATATAAAAAATTAATTTTGTAAATCGTGTATATGGTTTTTACCGATTTACATACTCTAAAAACCTGCTCTTAGATTAAGTGGTGGTCCTATATTATTTTACTATATTTTTTTAAAAAACCTGCTCTAGTGGACATGTTCTAGGCGTGGTATTTCTCTTTCAAAGTTGTAGATCTTCGTATAGGAGGAAGGAGATCGTTCTCGAGAGCCTGTTGAAAGCGTTGGTTAGACGGACCTGGGGGAGCCGAGTCAGTGCTCATCACCACGGCCCGTGACGGAAGAAGCCACCAGAAACCCGTCTCCTCGCATTCTTTGATCGATCTGGCCGTCACGAGATTTCGAAGATTGTGTGTACGATTTGGCTGATCTCAGTATTTTCGCAAAGGTAAGGTAAATCTCATCTCATCTCCATCAGATCCACTTAGTTGCTTGATTGCGAATCTGAGCTTGGTTAGATACCTCGATTCAGTTTCAGCAATGCTGCAGCTATTGTCTTACATTGTATTTCATTCATTCATTCATTTGAGAGAAAAAGTCTCCTGAGAGATATCATTGCTATCTTTCTAATTTTGAAGTAAAAGTAGTGTGGCAAAACTCGAAGGTATTTTAAAAACTTTATCTGTTTTTTTTTAGACTTTTTCTTCTAATAATGTGTCATGCGCACAAAGAAGGAGTTATGTCGGCTAAATAAAATTGGAAAAGTGGTACTTCTGTAGATTTTCTCATTAAAATGTAGAGAGCTAGAACAACCCATTGTTATTGAGTTTGCTTAATTCTGCGAGTATCCTAGGGTTTTTTTTTTTTTTTTTAATCTCAAATCCTTGATTTTTCTTATTCAATTTTTGTTTTGATAGCTTTCGTTAAGAAAGAGAATTAGGAGAAGCATACTGGGTTTAAGGTAAATTCTTTTTTAATTTCATGGAGAGATGATTTGTCTTGTCCTTTTAAAAAAATAAAGTTTATGAGGAGGATTTCGGTTGTTTTCTTGGTATAATTTGTTTCAGTTGCTTTCAAGATGTGTGGGTGTGCGTGTTTCATTTGAGATCTGAGAAACTAAAAGTGTGTCATGGCTTCCGAGAACTCCTCGCAGCCGGAACCAGAAAACGATCCAGCGGTCACAATCAAGAAGATCCTGGAAATTGTAGAAAATTTGCATAAAATTATTCCTCAATCTCAAAATGTGGAAACGGCTACAAGTGCTAGTGTTGAGCTCGAAAAGCCGAAAAGCTCTAAGACCAAAAAAAACACTTTAGTAGAAGTGCAAGAAGTGATTCCTAATCTACAACATGCTCTTAGTGTGTTGAATGATGACGTGTACGCGATGCAAGAAGTACAAAGAAAAGTTGGATATGAAGTAAGGAAACAGTTCCGTTCACTTGTTGCACTAGGCGACCAAGTGAATTCCTCGGAGACTCGTCCCACTAAACGTCTGAAGAAAGATCTGGAAGAACTCACCAGAGATGTGTTTAATTTGATGAGCGAAGTCCCTTTGTTGCCCAATAAGCCTAAGAAACAAGTAGGGAAAAGGAAAGATATTGAGGAAGACTATGGAAATTATCTACGCAGAGACATTATTTGCTTGCCAGGGATTCATGCAAACGCGGAACATCTCAAAAGACGCGCAGTTTTCAGAGAGGTGGAAGATAAATTCAAGGAGCTTAGTACTGAAAGAAAGATCTGTCTGCTGAGTTTCGCGGTGTTTTCTGAAAACAGCGAGGTGAATAGAACAATGTTGATGTATTGGTGGATAGGGGAAGGGATTCTAAAAGTTGGTGAAGTTGAGAAAGATGTGAAAGAAATTCTTAATGAATTCACAGAGAAGAAGTTGATAGAAGTTGTTGAAAACAAGCGTAAAGTGGAACCAAATAGCTATAAGATGGCTCCTTTCGTGCATTCTTCAGTGGTTGTTATCTCAAAAGAGATAGGACTTTTCGATATATATCATGAAGGGAGGAAATCGGACTTGAACAAGGTTTGTCTTGTGGGAGGGTCGTCAAGGTCAAGCCAGGTGAACGCAAAAGCTAGACAAATGGAAGCAAGAGAAATCGAAACGGTGTTCAATGTTTCTGAGAGGTTTCCAGATTACACATTCAAATGGTTCTCGGATGAGCAAGCATGTAAGATGAGTCTATCGAAAGCTAAATATAGGAATCTGAAGGTTTTCTATTTAGGAAGATGGGAGAGAACCGCCAAGCGCCACATTGAGGTAGAGAATCCCGACCTTATGAAGAACTTTAAGAATATGAGTAAACTCAGGCTTCTGAGTTTTCAAGGGATATCAAGAATTGAAAAACTCGACGATGCTATATGTAAGCTTCATGAACTAATCATCTTGGACCTCAGAGCTTGCTATGACTTGGAGAAACTTCCCGAAAATATAAGTTCGCTCAGGAAGTTGATTTACTTGGACCTGTCAGATTGCTACATGATAGATCGCATACCTAAGAAGTTGTCTTGGTTAGATAACTTGGAGGTTCTCAAAGGATTCGTGGTGAGTGATGCTGATGAGGAAACAGTCTGCAAGCTTGGTGAGTTAAAGGGTTTGAAGAAACTGAGAAACCTAAGCGTCGTGATCAACAGAAGGGAGTTTGGTGTAGCTCAATTGATTGAGTCCATTGAAGGTTTTGGGAATCTGGAAAAGTTAAAAGTTGCATGGGGAGGTACCATAGATGGAAGAAAAGAAAAGGCTGGTCTGGTAAAGAATCCACTCTTAAGAGCTCTCACATTCCGTGATACTCGTCCTAAGAATCCTCCTGCTCCACCAGAGCGAAAGCTTCCCACGTCATTGAAGAAACTGAACCTGCAGTGTTTTCCTGATGTAGATCTTCCCATATGGCTTAAACCTGAAAACCTACTTTATCTGGAAAAGCTTTACATTAAAGGAGGAACTGAACTTGCTGGCTTTGGAGAGTTACCACTTGAGAAACCAACCAAATGCAATGTCAAGGTTTTACGTCTAAAGTTTCTTCCCAAGCTGAAGGTGGAGTGGAGAGAGCTAAGCCAACTATACTTTCCAAAACTAGAGCTCTTGGAGAAGTATCAATGCCCACAAGTTGGTTTATCACCCTGTGATGGTATTGGAATTTGGCGCAAGCCCTGAAAACATGAACTCCCAGCATGTGGAGTATGAGGAGGATGTGATTCTTTGGAAACAGGTGTTGTTCCATAAGCAGGTGTTTTATCTCACAACGGAGAATAAGGTGGTCATCTTGGAGTGGGCCTATGGTCAGCTAACACGGAGTTCAATTCGGGTTTCCATTAATTTGGTTTGGGTAATTATAAATACTTTGAAAATATCGTGGAATTGTTTTGATTTCTTTTATTGTAAGACAATAACTCTGATGTAATATAAATGTAAGTTTGGTTACACATTTTGGTATTGTTGCTAGTTCATGTGAATGGATCTTCCATTTCTGTAACTTTGAATGAATCTCTTCTCATGTCATGTTTTATAGCTTAAAATCTTTCAAGGCAGGTGTGTTGCTTGTGCTTCCATAGATAGTTCTTTTAATTTGGTTTGAACCAAATATTAGATTGCTTTCTGTATTTGTATAGTTTGAAGTATCATCTTGTACCGGATAGTTCACTCTTCATACGATATGATGGATGATTTCTAAAATTCATTGTATCTTGTAGTTGATTAGCTCTGAACCTGAAGAAGCCATACAATGGAGGATTCAGAGAAAAGAAAAGAATTGTTAAAAGCAATGCGTATGGAAGCTGCTGCACAGAATGATGATAATTCTACAAGTCTTGAAACCTCTACGAACATTTCTCACCTCTCTAATCCATTGGCCGAAACATCTACGCACCAGCAGGAATCAAAAGAAACACAAAGGTTTGATTATTACACCGATCCAATGTCTGCTTATTCTAGCTTCAAGAGAAACAAGTCCCCTAAGCAACAATACGCCTCATCTACCTAGTCATCAAATCAGCTCTCCAGTAACAGAGTTTCCACCTTCTGCTCCAGGTACTCAATTTTTTCATACTCTCACTTGTTTCTTGCAGCAATAACGTTGCCTAATGCCACAGCTTAACTTACTGTGTGTTAGCATGTTAGTTGGTTCTTGATGAGTATTAAGTTAGTATAGTATTGAACAGTCATTTGGTATCTCTTCAACAAATCTTTAGGAATTTGTTGTTTAGTCATATGTTCTTGATTATAATCGACAATTCAAGATCAATGAAGGAAAGATTTTGTTACTAATTAGAAATCAAGTTCTGAATTTATTAGCTTTATCAGCTAGCTTAGTTTGATATATAGCTTCATGCATCGTTTAACGGAATCCATTTGATCTCTGTGTTCTCTGTCTTGCAATAAACAGTAAATCCAGTTTTTGATCCTTACGTTATATAACTAGAACGTTAGGTAGTGACTATCATCCGCATACCAATCATGGTGGTTTTCAAGCAGCTCATTACAGTGCTCCATCACACAGGGGCTCATCTTGGAATAACAACTATAGACCACCACCGGTTAACCATTTACCTCCACCACCTCATTTTGCGCCTTACCCTGACAATAGATACGGTGGTCGAGGCGGTGGTTACTACAAAAATACCGGTCCTCCTCCACAGTTTTCAAATTACGGACGACAAAACACTAATTGGGTTGGTGGTGGAAACACATATCCTGGTCCAGGAAGAGGTAGAGGCCGTGGACGTGGCAGCTATGGGAGAGATGGAGGAGGAAGAGGTAGATCAATGGAACAAGGTGTGGAACGGTTTTACTCGAATTCCATGACCGAAGATCCATGGAAGTATCTTACGCCAGTGTTATGGAAGAGTTTCTCAGATGATTCTACCAGCAAATCCTGGCTTCCAAATTCTATAGCACCAAAGAAACCTATGATGAGCTCAGAGTCTTCACAGAGAACCAGTAATAATAATAATAAGCAGAGTCTTGCTGAGTATCTTGCTGCTTCTCTAGATGAAGCTACGACGTGTAACGAGTCAAACAACTGATTAGAGGACAAATTTGCGATACGGGTGGTTTCTTTTCATTTGGTTAGTGTTTTTGTAGGATTTCAGATATAGAAAAAGTGAACCAGACTAAGATCTGGTTTAGCAGCTGTAACAATGAATTGAGAAGCCATTGGACATGGTGTGTAATAATAAAGATTTTCTAGTTGTTGGATCTGATGACCCAACCGTATTCTTAAAACTTGCAATAATTGTATTACAATGTTTTACTCGATATTCCCCAACCATGAATACCATATGTTGGGTAAAAAAGGACGTAAGATTAAAGTGTGAAGATAAAATCCATGATACCTCACTATCAATGTGGGAATCTAATTTTGCAACGGGGCAATGAGACGTTGCAAAATGGATTGGTATTTATCATGATTCGGACACTTGTATGATTTGGATAGTAGTGGGTAAGTATATTTAGTGATGCAGACATCAAAACAAACGATGAACCAGCCGAAGTGTCTGATACATCCGTTTTATTTTTTCTGCCACAGTTATTTTTCTAAAAATAAATTCATTGGAAACTTTTTGACTGAGTTCATCAATTTTTTTGGATATATTTCTTCGAGAAACCTCTACTCTTTCCTTATAGTGTTTCAAAGAGACAAAGATTCATGTTCCAAGAAGAGGAATATGACAAAATGATCAGAGGAAAACAAAGCTCACAAGACTAATATATCCAAGTGTAAAAAACAAAACTCATTAATTATGCTAGGACTATTAAATACATGCAACATGCACTCTCAAAACATAGCACTAGTTTAATGCTATTCAAGACACGTAGGGAAGCTCTCATGAAGAGTAGTCACCGTCTCTTTTATATTACTAGGTTGTCAAACTAGTGTGAAAAGCTTAATAAACAATTTGTAAGAAATATCACTTTCGTAGATTCTTTGCTCAACTTTATATTCTTTTTTGTTGTATTTACAATCGTTATATTTTCAAAAATATAAATATGAAACGGTGTTTTAAATTTGTAACTTATTTTTACTGTATTAATTGAACCTATTATATGGTGACTGTAATAAAGAATGCTAGCTGTCTGGTCATGAACTCAACTGTCCAAGGCGATGGCTCGATAAGATTTGACTTATTAACCACTAACATTTATTGTCACCGAACCGGTCGGTCTAACTGTCCCACATCACACATTATATACCTTTGATATGCTTATAAGTTATATATATAACACGCAATATCCATTCTAGGTCATAAGCCAAAGAAATTCAATTCTCTCTATATATCTAAACAACAAAATGGAGACAAGTCCAGTGACAGGTGTCAGGATCTCGTCGGTGGTGCCTGCTTCAATAACAGGCGAGAACAAGCCACGTCACCTCACGGCCATGGACTTAGCCATGAAACTTCACTACGTCCGAGCCGTTTATTTCTTCAAGGGAACAACACGTGGTGGTGGCTTCAACATCGATGACTTGAAGACTAGGATGTTTGATTTGCTCCAGTTTCAATGTTATCAGCACGTCTCGGGTCGGATTCGGATGCCCGATGACGTTAAGGACCCTTTAGCTCAGCCCATACCGTACATCCGGTGCAACGACAGTGGGATGCGGATCGTTGAGGCTAACGTGGAAGAGTTCACGGTTGAGGAGTGGCTCCACTTGGACGACCGTTCTGTTGACCACCGGTTCCTTGTCCATGATCACGTTCTTGGTCCTGATCTTGGCTTCTCTCCACTCGTTTTCCTACAGGTACATACACAAGTTTTACTATTGTGGATCAAACCGAAATTAAGCAATCCGAATCTGAATGGTATAGATTTTTAGACCGAATTTTAGCTAATTCCAAATTCTGTATAACCAAAGGGAATTAATTAACCAAAAATTATTAAAATCAACATATCTATACAAAAAAAGTAATAATTAAATCTATAATATTGATTAAGATTGTCCACAGTCGGATCGAATCCGAACCAAACCCAACCAAAATTTCAAACTGATCCGGACAGATTATTAAATATGATGGTTTTTTGTTTAGGATCTATTTTTCAGAACTTGAATACCTAAACCGAATTAAACCGAAAAACAAAATGACCAAGCCTAATGGAATGATTATCTATTTTTAGCAAATTGAATTCACTTTTCATTTATCTTCAGACTACAAAATAAATTCAAAATTTTCCTAACTGCTGTATTGTTTTAAAGCGATCTTTTTGTGACTAACTAACTACGAAAATCAATCATTCCTGTCAAATTATATCCTAGTTTATCATTACTAAAAAGTGAATAACTAATAAATTTGTGGTCGTGGATCTTGCGTTCACATGAGAATAATCTAATACATGTGAAACTTAACTTTTTCCTACTATAGTCATACCGTCTAATCATCCATCTCCATAGTGATTTGTCTAATTTAGCTGTCTAATAGAAAAATAAATATTTTTGCTTTATTTCAGATAACACAATTCAAATGTGGTGGGTTTTCTATTGGGTTGAGTTGGGCCCATATTCTAGGAGATATATTTTCAGCATCAATTTTCATGAATACGATAGGAAAACTGATGTCAGGTCATGCCCCACCCAAATCCGTTTACCCGGAAACCTCCAAACTGACCCCTCAAGCTTATGATAGTGATAGTGAAGCAAATTCCATTAAAAAGATAGAATCAGTTGGTGAGCATTGGTTACTAACCAATACATGCAAGATGGGGAGGTTTAATTTTAATATTACCTTCGACCAAATCGATTGTTTAATGGCCAAGTTCTCGGCTTTTTCCGAGGTTGATATCCTATATGCGGTGATTTGGAAGTCGCTACTGAATATCCGTGGCAAATCAGACACAAATGTAACAATTATCGACAGTAACAAATCTTTAATATGTTCTAATGATGAATTGATAATAAGTGTAGTGGAAAGAAAGGATGAAATGATTGGTGTATCCGAACTTGCGATACTCATTGCTAGTGAGAAACGGGAAGAAAACGTTATGGTCAAGCGGATGATAGACAAAGATAGAGGGATTTCGGATTTTACCATGTACGGTTCGAATTTAACATTTGTGAATCTTGACATGATGAATATGTGTGATTTTGAAATCAGTGGGGATAAACCAGATCTCGTAAACTACACTATTCATGGGGTTGCAGAGAAAGGAGTTGTTTTGGTTTACCCTAAGGGGAAGTTTGGAAGGATTGTAAGTGTTGTGATGCCTGAAGAAGAGCTTCCAAAACTGAAGGATGAAGTGATAAATATGATTATATAACTTTGTATTTCCTGGTTTCTTGTTGGTATTTTACATTTTTAATTTTGTTCTTATATTCAATTTCTTTGTCTCTTCTTAATTATATCACCGTTGTCTTCGAAAATTCAATTATTGGAAAAGCTTTTGAATAAAAGTGGTTCCTTTTACTTGCTCTATTGCATCACCATCCAAAGCCTTTAAATAAAAGTGTCTCGTTACTATTTTAGTTTTCAAATACTGTTGGGCAAATAATAAGTTTGAGTCTTGACCATGACTAGAAAATATGCCTTATGCGAATTTGCAACATTAATTTTAGATTTCAAATAAAGTTGAAAGATAGATTAGGGAAATTTAAATTGAGTGGTAAAGTAATACATTGGGATGTAAAAGAGTAACATGTGTTATATTAAGTTAAATCAATTTAGAACAAAATAAACTTAATCATTTTAGAATAAAATAAATAACTTTAGACATAAGTGTTACAAAATAATTTTGTTTTAGACGTTACTTGAACATTCGAAACGGATCTAATGTATAAAGAAAAAAAGGATATTAGGGAATTAGTTTTTTTATTTATTTATTTAATTTTAAATACATCTATATCGTATACTGTTAACTGTGCAACAAGATAATTTAGCGAAAACGCTCAAATGCGTCATACCTAACAGAAGCGGTCCTCATTCATACTATCTCTCCAACCTAGTCTATTAACCTGGATATGTTAATTTCTATAGATGTTTTTTCTTACCGTACACTTCCCTTAGCTTTTGTTTCTAAATTATCCTCTCTTTTTTCACTAATTTATTTATAAAATTATCACCTTTGTACTCTAAGAACTCTAAGGGTTTGACCTTTAAACAAATAGAGACCAAAACCGTCGTTTTTTCTTGTCTCTTCATACATCTTTACATTATCTCCTCCAAGACATCGCTCAAATCTCTATTTTACGATTTTTCTTGGTCCAATTTGTTCAAAGTGGCTGTACCTTGTTTCCGAAGAAAAAAGCTTGCTATAATTCTCAGTCTCAAAACCAAATCATCAACTTTAGAAGACATGACGAGCCCATCAGTTTTTACCTAAAATAATGATAATCTCAGCCTCATAGCTAAATCTCATTATTTTTCTCCAGAAAATTACAAGACAAATCTCCCAAGAATAAATCATCAAGCCATGCTTTTATCAATGGTCCATAAAACTAAAATTAATTTTTTTGTAGACCAATTTGTTCTGCTGTATCCAGGAAGAAAATCTACCTTGTAGTAAACTAGTTATGGTAGAAGATGTTAGATATTTACCTGATAACTATGTAAAACCTTTTATCTCTCATTCACATCATGTTAATATTTAACATGGTATCATAGTAAACCGATTGTCGAGCCACTTTGTGAATGTTGTTCCCATAAAGGTCCACACTTAAGGTGTTTATACATGAGCGTGAGAGGAAGGGGAAGGGGGTTTAGTGTTCCACATCGGTAATTCAAGAATTTATGAGTTATTATATAAGGGATAAAGACCACACTACTCATTTTCAATTGTTTTTAAGTTAGAAACTCATGATAAGCCCATATCTAACAATATATGATAAAGCTACATTTAATTTAATTTTTTCATGAGAGTGGTGACATGAAATGTAGTTGATCACTTAATGTTTATCGCGAGTTGGAGTCCTGCAGCCACCATTTTTTCTTCCCGAGATCACCACTATCCATTTTTGTCTCACACTAAAGAATATCCCTAACCAAATTTATTCACATGAAGATATTAACTCTATTTTTTTTATAGGTGAACTTGATGCTACAAACAAGTTGTGATCACATGAAAATAAGAGAGGAAAATATATTGGTTGAGGTTCAAAATGATAAACCCTCCCTGGAGAAGATTAATGTGGAGGATGGCATTGTATATTTTTAATATTTGATGTGGTGCGTTCAAGGTTGCCCTCCAAATGTGTTAGCTATGGACAATTTGGTCACAAAGCATCTCAATTTATAGCAAAACACTTTCCACATGCTCATACCAAACAATAGACAACTTTGGTATGCCTCCACATTTGGTGTTCATATATATGCCTCAAAGACATAAATTACTTCAAGCGTCAATCTCCATTGTTAAGGATGTCACCACTATCAGAAAAGCTATTGAAGCAATTAAGATTGTCCCTATACTACTACAAAATCTGCATCTTTCATAGAAGCTAAAACTAAGATTGAAGTTGTTCTCTCCACTGTATAGAATGCATTTATCATTGAGGCTACCTACATGCCAAAAAAAATTTAGCCTTGTGCACATTCAAAAATAATTAAGAAATTGTTTTCAATATGTTTAAATCTATAAAATTTGGCCCTCTTCTAATTAATTTGTAAGAAATATAGGTCTTAAGCTTCATTTTTTTAAAAAAACAAAGAAAATTTGAAGCCTTGTGTTTATGCATACCCCAAAAGCAGCCATGGTTACCTCTTTACTTAAAAAAATTATCACCACCTCTATCTTATGACTCGACGGAAATATGTCAATCCTTACTTTTAATCTGTTATAGTTATAGATGACTTTAGTGTGTGTCGAATTTTAGATTTTGGACGGTTATGAATGTCTATGGCAACAATTCGTTTGCCGCTTTAGAAAACCTAGAGTTGCCATTTCAGACGAAGAATCTATTTTTGGTGTGGATGTTATGACTGTCATTGTCAAAAGAAATTACAAGATCGAACTGTAAAACCGGCCTTCAAGAAAGATTCAAGCAATATTATATATCTCTTATATTGTTGGTGGACATAAATGTCTTAGACGGGCCTATGGAAAGACCACAACTAAACTCCTCCTCAGCTACCAGACTGTCAAATCTTGACCCTCAACTATTCTTATTTTGTAAGTGTTTATGCTACACTTTGTAAAAGTCTCTAAATTAGTTATGTAAAACACTATATGACTTCAAAATCATAATTTTACCGCTTTAATTAAAAGTGAAAATCCTTTATAGAAAAGGTTATATATAGGTAAAGCACACAGCAGATCTGGGGTGAATTGAAACATACAGTATATATACACTAAAAGTTTAATTACGTGTTTGACAATTAAAACCACTTAGTCTTGTGTTTTATATTTCTCAATTAGCACTAATTAATGGATAGTCCGAGTCTCTATCAGCTTTGTGGAAAAGGTTGGAGAGTGTGGCTTTATCTTTTAGTTACTTTTATGACCCATGAAAAAAGAATCTTAATTTAGGTCCCATTTCAATTTTTCACAGGAAGTTGTATATATGGAAAAGTTAACAACTTATATAGTTACTTTAAATGTTAAAATAAAGATACAATTGTTTTATTTAAGAAAATGCAACTATCTAACTGTGTGGTTGTATATTTGTATGTTATTCGTTTAACTAGGGACCAACGGAGTTATTCACTTGCCAACAAAAAAACCACGACAATAAAAAAAAACTATTAATTTTACATATAACATCTATATGTAATATGAGAATATGGTAAACCAAGAGTTAAGATCAGATTATCCATTAATTAACGTATAAAACCACAATAAATTACTTCGCTCCGTAATCATTGGTCTACATCCATAGAGAGGTTTTTAGCATGCAAAATCAATTATAAGCTTTTTAGCGTAATGTTCGATTATATAACAAAACATATAAATTCCTATATATATATTGATATAAGGTTGGTAATATAAAATGGCAAAACCAAAATGATTTTTGTCTTGTAATAATTGTCTATATTAGTTGACTTAATATATTGGATTGGTCAAAATGGGAGTAAAAACAACAAGACCACTATCATTCACTAAGGGACATATGTATACTTTTAACTCTAATCGTATCTTATTTATTTGAAATATTATGTGGTCGAATTTTAATGCTATGAATCTATACTTTGTCTTCTTTGAAATGTCGTTTATCGATCGCACCCTCTCCCATGTATGTAGACTTGTTTTCTTTTCTTACTAACCCCATGTATATATACTTTATACTTATCTAGAGACTAAACTTGCACATTTATAACATGTACACTCAATACACACATAACTTTTGTTCTCTTTCCATTCATCTTTTCCTTTCTTTTTTTCGTAACAATTTTTTCCTTTCATGTTTATATTCTTAGTTTTGTTTATTTTGACCGCTAGTGGCGTGGTAAAAAAAACAATAAACACAAATTGAGTTTTGTTTTGAGAACCGCATGCGGTGCAAAACAACACACACGCATCGGGATAGTTCATAAAATCAACATGATTATATTATTCTTTTAAAAATGTATGGTTTAGAATTATCGACTATAAGAATTAATACAACTCTATAAACACAGAAAAACTTATTATGATCACTTTAAGTATTTAAAAAAGGTCAAAATTGATAGTTAATATACCGATAATACATTTAAAAGTTATTTATCAACTTTTGTTCCCTTTTTCACATTTTTCTTCTATCCGTTCCACATTAACCACATTTTTAATCTAATTTCGTTTGAGACGTCTATTCAGCTGCCATCAAAACATAATGTGGAAATGTGTCTTAATTTTATATATATAAGTCACTTACTTCTTCTTTTTTTATCGTTATATCAATTAAGAAACAATTTAACATAGTAAATCCCTTCTACTATTTTATTCATCATTCAATATTTTGATAATATACCATATAAGGATTTAATTATTCTTACAAAATGTCTAAAAGTCACATTATATTTAGCTAGTCTATTTCAAAAAAATTATTTTTACTAAAGGACTCTTGTATAGAATATGAGATGAGAAACGCGCCCAACCTAAAACTCAATTTTAAGACTCTTACGTCATATACTTCACGTTTTTTTTTAACTTTGAACTCCAATTTTAAACTATATAACTGTAGACTATGGGTCAAATCCTATAGAAGTTCTAATAAGTAGCATGAAATTTTAATGACCAGTATAGCCGTCTATATAAATTTATATAGAGTGTTTATGTATGTAAATATGTTTTCATATTTTATCTAAATATTATTGGCACTCTCTTATTTATTATGTATATTTTTTATCTCCCAACGAACGAGGCAAATTCGCAAAGGGGTGTTCGCATATAATAACCTTAATAATGCATCTGCCAAAAAGTATATATTCCTCTACTTTCTTATGAACCAAAAGCATGTGGTATATCTGTAATGTACCCTCTAGATCCACATCTGTCTTACTTTGCAATTTAAGCTATTATATACATATATATATATATATAAATTTTGATATAAACATGACGATAACACATCATTTGAGCAAACATTTGAAAGACATCATTGCACTCGGATTTGGGTATCGGGTCCTCAAAATACAATAGAGACTGATATTTTAAATAACTTTGGTCGTCTCTCTCTTAGGATACTCATAGATTAATTAGATTCATCAACTCTCTAGCGGTCAACCCTAAACAGTTCAGCAGTTACATAAATTTATACATTCATATAGTTCACTTCGAAATCATCTTTTTTTAAGAATGTTAATTTTTAGGAACCATATACATGTTCGAATTTTTGGATATATTTATGTCTAGGAATCTTTATTGTATATCAAACGGTACAATCTAAATAAAGTCTCGAAATTTGTAGGAGAATATTCTAGTGCCACCAAAGTACAAGAAGAAAAATCCAAAACATTAATAATAAAAAAGTTTATTTTATTTTTAACATTAAAAGGACACTCTTAAAAACATGATTACATTATGATTAAACTTTAAGCTATAGTACTAGACAGTCTAGACCCAAAAGAATTGTTAATTAAGTCATCCCACAAGGAGTCGACTTCCAAAAAACTTACCTGCCTTTTGTCAGTTCGCTGTCTCACATTTATTCTTTTTAATTAACACATAATCGTTTCACATCTTATAAGCTTAGGGCAAATTTAAATTATTTAGATTTAGCTCTTATTTGTTTGAGAATAGAATGAGATGTGAATAAAACTTCTATACACCGGTTGAAATCTTGACCCCCTAAAGAGGTTAAAGGCCTCAATATAATTGACATAAAATACACTGACTTGATGTACTATGTATATTAATTTGTTTAGTACCACATGCAATACAAAACTGTATCTTAACATGATAAACTTTGAATTATATATGGATTTGATTGGTGACACAAAGCAATCAAAAAAATATTTAGAAAAATAGGTGTACAATTTACTATATATTGCCATCAGAGCAAATAATAGTTTAATGTAATTCGCTCGGATGACAATATAACTATGGCTATTGAGCTAATTAACTTTTTAATTTTACTTGTGATCAATTCAAGATAAAAAAAAAGAAGAAGGAAACTTTGTAGTTCGGCTAGAGGTGTAGTGTAGTAAAATATCTAAAACTCATGGTTAACAAAACCAAATAAGAAAATAAACTGTCACAAATGTTTACCGTCTAATGTCTATAATGATATTCCAATAGCAATAATAATATCTAAAAATTATAATGATTTATTTGTTTCATTTCATGAATGAGAATCTGTTTGACCAAAAAAAAAGGCATACAGTCGCACAAGATGAATTTTGGTTTTTCGGAATCTCAAACGAAAATATTGTTATCTTTTGTAGAAGAGATAAAATATACTTTTTTAAATCACAATTGATACTTTTTTCCAAAAGAAAAATACGCTTTGTTTCTTTCTTTCTTTTTTGTTTGATAAATTTACGCTTTGTTTCCCTTTTTTTCTTTTGTTTTAATTAGAACAGGTCACTTTGTTTCTTGATATCACTTTCTGGAAAGAAAAGGAGTTTACAAAAAAAAGAAAAGAAAGAGGATGAAGAAAGGCAGTAGTATGAAAACTATATACTTTTATCTACCTTTAAATGAAGTTACCAAAACTTTCCTTCTCGATTCCATGAACTATTAAGAAACCAATTTTTGGCGAAATCAAATTAAGTGTTATATGTTCTGAAGAGTTTAACTCGATAAGCATGCATCATAGATTCTAAAATTCATAATAAGAAAAGTTTGATTTCATGTCTCTTATAAAACTCTCTTAATCCCCGTCTAAGATGGCTTAGGTCTTTTTGTCGTATGTTGTTGGATTAACCTAAAGAGCACGTGCATGGATACACGTGCATTGCAGGCTTTATTCGACAAACAAGAGATGTAATCATCACCGTTGGATCTGTTTACTTTCTTTTTGTAAGAATCTGTTTACTTCTTTGACTTGCAATGGTTTAACAAAAAAATGACCTACCATGAAAAAATGTGATTCATATCAAAAGCAAGAAACTTTTTTTTAAAAAAAATTTAATTTATAAATATACAATACATTTAAATCTTTAAACATCCTTTTTTGAAATATAGTAGAATAGAAAAGATGTTATCTAATTAGGGTTTATTACCTATTTTTTGGTGTTTGATGTTGTGTTTTATTCTCCGTCAAAAATATCTTAATTAGTGAAAAATATATTTTCTTGCGCTGAAAATAAACGAATCATACTCTATATTTTTACTCTTTCTCTTTTTCCATATAAACTAATGTATATAGATCTAACTTTTCTAATCGTAAAATCTAGAGAATCGATATCATATGTTTAAAGATGGTGATGCGACTGAATTTTCTGAGATAGTCGGTCTAACTCCATGATTAACAAGTTTTGGTTGGAAACATGTGTTTTGCTTTGTCTATGATGCCATCGTTTTCCATACAAATACATGAAATTTTTAGTCAACTTCATTTGGACAAATAGTGACTTGTATGCCAAAATTTTTG
Organism: Euclidium syriacum; assembly: GCA_900116095.1. NCBI lineage: Eukaryota > Viridiplantae > Streptophyta > Magnoliopsida > Brassicales > Brassicaceae > Euclidium > Euclidium syriacum. The sequence continues at coordinate 320,846 of FPAK01000008.1, forward strand.
TGGAAACAACTCAATTTCCATATGCTATTTTTTACTAATTAAGCTACCATGACTCATCATGTAGTTGAAGTGTCGTGGTGACTGATTTGAGAAGATGTCGGAACATAACGTGTCATTTTCATTGGAACAAAATCTGATACAACTCCTATGACAGATGAAAAATGAAACTAATGCAAACAATATGCAGAGGTTGAGACATAGTCGACATAGTATTGTGGAAATTTGGACTGAAACTTTGAAAAAAGATTTACACATATGTTAAGAAAATTCTTGATGCAAATGCTGATACAGTTTGTACTATAATAAAATGTAATACATATATGATGAGACGGAAAATATCACAAAACAAAACAAAAAATCGAAAATAAGTGAGATATTTTTTATTTTAGGCAACAATGTCACATGAGTTTGAAAGCCCATTAAGATAAAAAGATAACATAGGTTCAAAAAAGTTGAAGACTTTTGTTATTTGCTATAAAAATTAAGAGGCGTTAACATAAAGATGTGCACGTTTATAATTTATTGTAAAATGCATACATGTGTGTAGTATCGTCAACAAATAAGATTCATAGATTTGACTTGTGATTATAACTATAAATTTTGCATCCGTTTAGAAACAATCTTATATCATTACGCTATATGTTATTCATTGTGTGAGGTATTGCTCCTATATTTTGCTATAAATTATTTTATGTGCAATTTTGTTCTACTGGATTTAATTTGAATTAGGTCTCAGAGAAAAATTGAATCCCATTAACAAGTTATATGTGTTCTAACTTTATTTATGTCATGTTATTAAAACACGTAGATCTACAAATGTGTTTTTTTTCCTTTTTGAGAAATCATACATTTCCTCGATTTGTCCAAAACAAGTTCTAGTGAAACTCTGTTTACGAATCACGCCTAAATTGATAAGAGGAAAAATCATCACACCAGTAATAATAAACATGTAGACCTAATTAACATGAGCAAAAAGTAAGTTATTATTGGATAAAAAACAGGGAAATGGTGAAGAAAGGGCAACGCAAATAATGGGTTCATCATTCCAAATAGAAAAGGCAGGATGTTAACTTTTTATGTGTCATAACGCACTCCCATAGCAAAATTTAAATATTTAAGTTAACTTTAACTAGTTGCTTATTTATGTATCATAGAACATCAAATATTAATTTTAGTTTTTTAAAAAATTCGACACATAACTATCCGAACTGAGGTGCTAATTATATTTTTTTTTCCTTTATATTTAGCTAGCTATTCAAATTATTAAAATAAAAAAATCTTAAAACATATAACTAAATGATAGTGAAACTGAGGGAGCCTTTAATATAAAATTGCAGGCATAGTAATTCTTTTTCTATCTACGCATCTTTTCTATTTAAAAATTTAGTTGCCACTGTTGCTATCACTTTCAGCTTATGATTTTCCACCGCCATCCACTTATGCCCTCTTAAAATAATAATATGGAAAAGAAAAAAAATAACCATTAACCTTTTATTTTATTAAAAATGGCTGCAACAGTTTAACAGATCAAGGTGCTCATATACACATATATATAGAATAGTATAGGTTAAGACAAAAGCCATATATATAAGTAGTGGAGAACCCAATATATATCTTTGTCTTTGTTGTTTTTTTCTTCTTCTCATTCATAAGTTAAAACTTACAGATTTCTTAGAATTTCTAACTCTTTCTCTTATATTATACCCTTTTGTCTCCTTCTCCTTATCTCTCTCTCTGCTATATACAAAAACCTACTTTTAAATCTCTCATCTAAGAAGTAAAAAAACAAAGAAACCAGAAAAGAACATGACAGATGAAGTTCTTGATAAGACAATTTCTAGTACTGGATCTGGATTTGCTCAGAGTTCATCAACTCAAGATCATGATGATTCTCTCATCAATCCTCCTCTTGTTAAGAAGAAGAGAAATCTCCCTGGAAATCCTGGTAATAATTATTTATATTAAAATCTTAAGCTTGATAGTTATATAGCTAAAAAGAAAAACCCTAGTATCTATATTTCAACTTTTTCCCTTATTAATTTATTTTATTCGGTTGTGTAATTCTGGATCTTGAACTATATATATCAAAACTATTATGTTTAGCTGCATAAGCAATATATTGATTAATGGATTCTTAACTGATGTTTAGAAGATGAGGCTTTATATGATCCATATATAGTTCGTTTAATATGACTCAAATCGTACAGTTTCCAATGGGAATATATATATATATACTATAACCGCCCCAAAGAAAAGCATGAAAAAGAATAATATTATTTTGACTAAATCCATATCCGATCCAAAATGTCCTTTCTTCCTATCTGACCTAATTAAACCAAGAATCTTATATGATTCATATAGATCCAGAAGCTGAAGTTATAGCTTTATCCCCCAAGACTTTGATGGCTACGAACCGGTTCCTATGCGAGATCTGTGGAAAAGGTTTCCAAAGAGACCAAAACTTACAGCTTCATCGGCGAGGACACAATCTTCCATGGAAGCTTAAGCAAAGGACAACCAAAGAAGTGAGAAAACGTGTCTATGTTTGTCCGGAGAAGACTTGTGTCCATCATCACGCATCTAGAGCTCTAGGAGATCTCACTGGAATTAAGAAGCATTTCTGTAGGAAACATGGCGAAAAGAAATGGAAGTGTGAAAAATGCGCTAAAAGTTACGCTGTAATGTCTGATTGGAAAGCTCATTCCAAGACTTGTGGTACTAGAGAGTACCGTTGCGACTGTGGAACCATTTTCTCGAGGTATATATATTTATATATGTACGTATAAATCCGACTAGGATATATAGTCTTATAGTTTGTGCTAGTATCGTTATTGTGTTTGATTAAAAAAATTATATGTATAAATCCGTGTGTTGTCGTTTGTATTGATCATGTTTGAAAGTTTTACTGTAGTAGCTTAATCATTTCTACATCTTCTTCTATTTTGTTTTTGTCAATACTTTGATTAAGTTTTATATGAGTACATGTTTTGTCATTTTCTCTGTGTTTTGTTTATTTTCTTGCACTAGGGTAAAGTTTATTGCCTAGGAGATATTTTTGTTAGTGATAAAAAAAGGGTAAAAAAAAATCTCAACAACGAGTCAATAACAAAAAGAGTAGCTTGTTTTCTTTTTACGGAATTTTGTACTTTAGTTTTTGTAATTTTTACTGTTGTATGTAAAAAAGTCGGGTCGTTGATTTTTTTTGGTAAAGCATTTTTTTCTTTCTATTTTCCGCCATTTCATCAAATAAAACTTACTTATATTTGACGACAAAAAATGACTTATTTATATTTATGCATATGCAAATTAAAATATATTAATGGTGATTTTTTTTGGCTGATTATTAAAACAGGCGAGACAGCTTCATTACCCATAGAGCTTTCTGCGATGCCTTAGCAGAAGAAACCGCTAAGATAAACGCAGCGTCTCATCTCAACGGTTTAACCGCAGCTGGAGGAAACGCGGGAATTAATCTCAACTATCAATATCTCATGGGAGCAACAACACTCATCCCACCGCTTCAACCATTTGGAACGCTACCGCCAGCAAATCATCATTTTCCGCCACCACAGTCTGCATCTTCATCGTCGCTCTCTCTATGGATGGGACAAGATATCGGACCGCCTCAACCACAACCACAAGATTACGACTGGGTTTACGGAAACGCAAAGGCTTCCGCGTCTCCATGCATCAACAATAATAATCACGAGCTCATAACGTATAACGCAAACGCGAGTTCGACCACTACAACGACTACACTCTCTGTCCCTTCTTTGTTTAGCAGCGACCAAACGCAAAACGTAAACGCAACTGCAAACGCGAATATGTCTGCGACAGCGTTATTACAGAAAGCAGCTGAAATTGGCGCCAATTCGACGGCCGCGACCAACGATCAGTCAGCGTTTCTTCAGAGTTTCCCGCTAAAAACCTCCAATCAAACTACTCCGAACAGTTATGACGGCGGAGAAAAGTTCTTTGCTTTGTTCGGATCTCACAACAACAATGGATTAATGAGTGAAAGTAATAGTCACGATCAGGAGATCGGGAACGCGAGAAATGACGTTACGGTAGCGTCTGCGATGGACGAATTACAGAATTACCCTTGGAAACGTAGAAGAGTTGATGGAGGAGGAGGAGGAGGAGACGGAGGTGGAGGAGGGCAAACTCGGGATTTTCTTGGGGTCGGTGTACAAACGATTTGTCATCCGTCGTCGATCAATGGATGGATTTGAAACAGTTTGAAAGTTTCAGGGGCAATTAATAAATAAACGAAAAAGGACAAGGAATCTTTTGTAATTTCCACCATTTTCTAAGAACAGATACATGGAAATTGTTTTTTTAGTAATTCAAGGTTTTAAATTTATTATAATGTGATTGTATATATGTTATCTTTATCTTCATTCCTCGCGTTATATAAATCATTTACAAAATATATATTTTGTAGGAAAAAATTATCTTTGTGATAGGAAAACAAGAATTCATAATCTTTTGAATTTTTATTTTTAACTAGGGTTTATATTAAAAAATGCAACTATTTTCTTTTTCGATATATCAGAGTAAATCTCAAACCCAAACAAGATTAGACTAATTCATGGGGAGATACAGTTCACGGATAAATCCTCTCTCCTGGTATGTATATTCGTGTAGGTTTCCTAGACAATGTATTTTTAGTTTCTGAATTGAACTTTAAAACATGTTAGCATCTTAATCTCATCTCATTACCGGTTGACTATAAGATCCCGAACATTAAAATGAAACTTTAATATTTTTTGAAGAAACTATATAGCATTAAGCTTTAACTTTAAATATATATAGTTCAACTTTAACTAATACATTTAATTTTTTTAGCATTCAAAATTCCCACATTTAATTTAACTTTATATATGTATTCCACTCGTCATGTTAATGATATTTTACTCATCTTCATTTTACACTATTTCTCTTAATAACTCTTTTACATAAACAATTAAGATTTATCAAATTGAAGCTATAAATAATAGTATTTACCTAATTACCTCTCTCTCTAGTTTTACATAGGATACATGGTCCAATAGTGAAATAATTTAAAATGGCGATGATGTAAGGGCTTACTATTTATAAAGTCTTAAAATTGCCATTTAACCCCAAAAAAGCAACAAGTTGATTAAGTTGGAGTACACATATATATATTGGGTCAAGGAATAAAGGAGTTCAAAGAAATAATTTGGTTTATATAAGCATATTCGGTGCAACGATAAAGTGAAGATCCATGCATATACTCCATTAAAGAGTTTGAAAAAAGGGTCTTAAATTTTCTTCTTGAATGCAAGAATATACAAAAATGAAATGAAAAGCATATAGATAGAGTGGAGAAGTGGTGGGGACAATGAAAGGTGGAGACTTTTGGAGCTCAATTATTTAAATCGTAACCCTAACTCGAAGGCAAAAATATTTTTACTTTATAGTGGAAGAAAAGAAAAGAATAGGTAAAGAGAAAAAGCTTGATATTCCTAGCTTAGGCTTTTTCCACCTTTTATCTTATCTCCTTTTGCTATTAAAAAAAAAACCAAAAAAGATTCAATCATCTATGCATGCATGTTATACATCTATATCATTTATATATGCATGTTATATATATAACATGCATATTCCTATACAAAGTTTCATTCATGTCAAGACTCATATTTTTTTCTCATTGAAAATAAACACATCTTAAAATGGATATATGAGAGCTTTCATGGATACTAAGGATGATTTTGCGAGTCCATTAGTTTGAGTGTTTTTCTCAGGAATAAATAGAATCACATGAAACTTATTCTCATCCTCTAAATCTCTTTGAAGATTTCTAACAATTTCTTTGATAGTTTCTTTGTATTAATAGCATTAACCACATTTTTTGTGTCAGACATAATATTGAGTTTTTGGATATTGAGCTCTTTTGTTGTCATCATCGCCTCCTAAATGGCTATTGTTTTTGCAACCATTTGTCATTTGATGTGTTCAACTACCTTCTTTCGAAGTGATATATGGTTTTGTGCATCCAAAATATACCCTTTTTTTTTTTATATCTTCTATTTATATTAACTCAGACTGATATATCTTTTTACCTAAAAATGTTTTTTTGGGTCAAAATTCATATTAGTCTCTGATATCTATAAAAAAAAGAAGAAGTTGATTTGTCTTTCATGCCGTTTAAAATATTTATAAGACTAATCGTGTTTAGAATTGCATTAGAAATATGTGAACTTTAATTTCTTAATTTTCAGGAAAAACTCGTCAACCACTAAATAACATTGGGTTTGATTAGATTATAGTTGGGTTTGATTAGATTATAGTGTAGTAATATATAAAAAAAAAAAAAAAGATTTAACAAACCTTTGAGGTTTCTTAAAAATTGATCTGAAATTGATCAGAAATTTGTAACTTACTCAATAACATCCACTAATATTACACATATATAGAAAAAGATTCCATATATTATCAATATGTTATATCAGGTTATGTCATATATACTTTGTTAAAGAGAAGATGTAAGATATATATGCATGACATAATTGAAAGTAAAGTAAAAAATTGAACACTTGTGATTGTTGGAGAAAAAAAACATTTCTGATATGACCCAATTAAAGAAACATGTAGGGAATAGAAACTCAGAGTCTTTTTTTTTTTTTTTTCTTCAAATATTCTTGTTCCGTTCACTAGTTTACATTTACATTCAAGACAAAATATAAGCACCAACCCATCAAACTTCAACTTTTGCTGATGATATATATTCTCTTTTTATCCTATCTATAATTTCTGCACACACTAAATTGTCTAGAGCATTGATAATTGTTGTAAATATCAAATCATCTTGATCTAACTCTCTGTGTTATATTTTTTCTATGAATAATTATGTATGATAATTCGTGGAAAGAAATGCGATTTTTTTTGTTGACAATGTAACATAATGCAAAAAAAAAGAAAGAAAGAAATGAATATAGAGTTAAATAGAGTTAAATAAAGAAAGTTTCTCTTATCGCTATCTCATTTCTTATTTCACCTATTTTGTTGTTCTCTTATTATTTTACTTTGTTTTTAAAAACTGTATGATTCATAAATCATAGCCTTGTATTTTTAAATTTTCGCATTTCAATAGAACACTTTTTATAAAAAAAAAAAAATAGAGTTAAATGGTATGTCGAATGAATAATAAAAAGAAAACTAAACCACTTAAACTAAATATAAAGTTAACATAATAATCACAAAAACACTAAAAAATAATAATTGTAGATCAACAACATTTCATTTATTCTAATAAATTTTTAATACGTCCCAAGCATATAGCAAACTGGTTATTGAAAATGTGAAAATTTGATGTGTACTCAAAATGATATAATCTAGTGAATCACATTTCTAATACGTAAAAACCTATTTTAAAATAGGGCAACTGACAATAATAATATAAAAAACTACGTCAAATACTATTTTACTATCAATTTTTTTGGGAAAAAAGACATTATTCGGAAAATCCCTCTCAAATTGTGTTTTCTTTCCAGAATTTCCAAAAATACAATTCGGGAAGGAAAAACATTAATTCAAGAAGGAGTTCATGAATTCAAAAAATACAAAAAGAAAAAAATTTAATTAATGATATTCTTGGAGTTACAAAATTACGTGTATTATTATTGTCCAATATAATTTTTTCATGCTATTTAAGTTTTTTTTCCATTACAATATTCATTACAAATATATATATATATATATATATATATATATATATATATTTGTTAATCGGTAACTTATGATATTTCATTAAACCCATGAAAAAGTAGAAAATTACAGATGGATCAATGAAATAATAATGGACAAGTTTAACAAGTCTAATGGGTTACAATTAAGATTTCTAAAAACAAAGAGTACACATGACAAACATGCCACAACCCTAATGCACTAACACATGTGTCGCCTACTTCATGCAGATGTCGGTGGCACTCGAGGAAACACCACTGTAACTGCATGAACCGATCTCTACTTCCCTTCTCGAAACCGCCGCCGATCTACCATTTATTCAGGAATCGTCAGATTAGTCGCAAGAGATTATGCACAGCTTCTAAATCTCATCGAAGAAAACCAAGTCGAAGGATGCTTCAACGTCGTCGATACCAAAGCTCGTCACCAAGCTCCTCCTCAAAGAACAACTAAAGCATTGAAGATATTATTATCCGTGACCTAACATCAAAAAATGAGGATAGAAGAAAAAAATAGCTATTGTGGCAGTGAAAGTATGAGCATGTTGGAATATAATACAAATCAAACCAAAAGAAACAAACATGAAGTTGTTCAAATGTAGTATCTAACTTTTCCTTATATAAGAATTAAGATTGAGAAGAAGAAAGAAAAAAAAAAGTAATTAATAAATTAATATCTCGATAAATCAATATATTTTTCAGGTTCTAAATTATTTTTTAATTAATTAATATATTTATAAATTAATAATTGTATAAATTAACAAAAATATTGTAAAATAGTGTAATCCCGGTTTTACTGTACATACATTAGAAATACACCGGAAGCAAACTAGTTGGAAATACATTGGAAACTTGAAAGCCCATAATAAATAATAAAGCCCATTAGTGAAGAAAAGAAAAGCCCTAATGTCCAAAGAAGAAATGGAACTATACAAAGGAGTCCCAAAGAGAGTGAGAGAAAAAGAAAGAAAAATGAAATTCACAGATTCTCCGGTGATCGATCTGACGGTGAACGGCACGCGCCTCTCAATCCAGCAAGACAATGGCTCGATGCACGTCGGAACCTCCGTCTGGCCTTGCTCTCTGATTCTCGCCAAGTTCGCCGAGCGGTGGTCCACTACGGTGAACTCATCATCATCCTCCTCGTCTCCGAATCCATACGCCGAACTCCTCGATTTCCGCCGCCGCCGCGCCGTCGAGCTAGGCACCGGATGCGGAGTATCCGGTATGGCTTTTCACCTCCTAGGTCTAACGGAAATCGTCCTCACCGACATCCCTCCAGTCATGCCAGCGCTCAAACACAATCTGAAACGGAACAAAGCAGCTTTGGGAAAATCCCTGAAAACCTCGATTCTTATCTGGAAAAATAAAGATCAAATCGCGGCGTTGAATCCGCCCTTCGATCTTGTGATTGCAGCTGATGTTGTGTATATCGAGGAATCGGTTGGAGAGCTTGTGACGGCGATGGAGTTGCTGATGGCGGAAGACGGCGCGGTTCTTCTTGGTTACCAGATTAGGTCGCCGGAAGCTGATAAGCTCTTTTGGGAGCTATGCGACGCCGTTTTCAATATCGAGAAAGTCCCTCATGAACATCTTCATCCTGAATACGCTTATGAAGAAACTGATGTTTACATCTTCAGAAAGAAGGTGAAGAAGAATCAGATTGAATCAGAATGAAAGCTAATTTATTGTTTTATGTAGAATTTATCTTTTACAATTAAGTGTTACGTTACTTCTGCAATATCTTTAATCTATAGAGATAATTAGTTTGAAAAACGTAATGGTGAATGAGAGATTTAAGAATATCTCTAAAGGTTTGTTTTTTATGCTCTCTTTTGGAGTTTATTGTGTCTAATAAGACATGGATGAGATAATATGAGTTGTAATATTATTTGAATGTATGTTTTTCCATGCTTATAATTGTGATTACATAAAAAATTAAGAGATTAATAAGGAATGGTTGGACTTGAATCAGGAGAATCAACTTCAGATCCATAGACATTGCAACAACAAACTCCACCTTTAGATAAGTATTGTGTACAATGCCCTCCGTTGTGTCCCATAGATATGCATTTTTGATTGCATTCAGGTGTGCTTTTACATCCCTTCATGCATAGTTCCATTTGCATTGATTGTCCTGTTTGGTTCATAAATAAACACACCAACAAAAATTTAAGTACAAAAATGACCAATTTAATATCTTATGATATTGACTCAACCAGTAAAAACATCAAAATATTTAGGATGATTTTTTAAAAATTTTTTAAAAAATCTGGCTCTAAAATCTAAACAAATAGTTTGTGTTACCTGAAATCATGGGATGATGATGAGAGCAAACACCATCAACGAAGGTAAGAGAAGAGTCGAAATCTTCTTTATGACCATAAGCTATTGTTCTAAAGGATTTAGCTAATGAATTCGATTGGTGAAAAAAACGAAGCGGATATATTAGCGGTTAGCGGAAGTGGTGAGCGGTTGGTGAATAGTGCAAAACTGTGGGAGAAAGCTGTTGGTGAAAGCGGTGACAAAAAGTTGAGAGAAACGATTTTACTGTAGTTTTTGGAAACGTTTTTGTGATTGGTGTATAAATTTTTTTTTTTCCTGCAATCGCTTTAATTTTGTATACCAATCAAACCCAATATATCTTTAAATATTAAGAGAAGAAATCTATAAAAAAGTTAGGTTTATTAGTGAAAATATTTCTTAAAAAATTGGTATAATGAAGAACATTACTGTCTACTTCTCTTGAAAATTTCTAAAAATTTCCTATGAAAATCATCATATTTAGAATTTTTTACCTTTTGTCTTTCCAATATTCTAATGCTTACTGAGGATTGATTGTGTTGGTCTTGTGTGTGCATTTATATAGACATACATATATAAAAATTTAATAGATCTTCCATATTATTTGTTGAATTATATGTAATGAGTTTTCCATAAGAGATATTTGGTTATTTAAATGATAATTCTAGTCAAAGAGTTTCCTTAATTATTTATTATTGTTATTTTCTTTTGAAATGTTAAATTTATTTATCAACAAAACAAAATGTACAAAACCAAATACATTTAGGTTGAAATGGTTAAATAGTCAATGGTCATTTAAAAGTGTGGTCAATGGTCATATCTCACTATTAATTTGATAAACAATTCACTAATAAATGTTTATGAGTGAGACATTAAAAGATACTTCCTTCGTTTTTGGAAAATTGATTTTCTGAAATGCTTCTTTGTGAAATTTCTTTCTTATACAAAGATTGATAATAATAAAATTCAAAAATTGTTTATAAAAGACAAAAAAAATGATTCTATTTCCTAATCAAGGAGAGGGTGATGTAGACCATTGTTTGGTGGGGGAAATTGATAAGAATGTTGGTCGCATGGTGTGCATACTTGTCGAAGAGGCAGTTAATCATATTATTGGTATCTCCAAAATGAGCAACAAGCATGGGTTCGCAGATGGATCTTCCAACATTTGCTAAACTTTTCCCAGCTGCGATAACACGAGATTGGTCATCATCACCTTCTTGATCATCATCAGTTTTGTAGCAATGAAGAAGCTCACGTGTCTCAAACTTGTTAATCTCAAAGGACTCTTCATTTATAACAATCTCTCTAACCTCTCCTTCGTTTGGCTTTTAGAACGGCACGTTGAACGAATCCACTTTCGATTCCTTCAAAACTCCCTGAAACACACAACACTTCTTAATGAAACAAAAAGAAAGAAAGAGAAAGATATAAATTGTTTGTAATAAAAGAAAGATATAATTAATTTGTGAATACCTCTGAAACTAAGTCGTGGAGCGAATCAGATAACAAAGACCAAAGGTAGGTAGTTTCTGTGGATAAAGGATCCAAATCTTTTTTGCCCATGAACGTGAGAACCATGTATCCATTAGGTAACATCTCTTCAGAACGAAATCTCAAAAATGAATAGAAATCAATTTGGAACTGATTCATATAACTCTTGCACACATTTAAAGAGCATCCACTTCTAATGTATACACTCTTTTTGTTATCTTCAAGCCCTTGAGAAACTTTGGAAAGCCAATGAATACTATAAGATGAATGAAGAAAATGGAGAGACTTTTTTGGGAAAAGCCTTGAGTAAAACGAGCCCGGTGTACCGGAAACGAAACACTTCCCTTTAAATTTATCATTCAAGAAAGGAAGTAACTTGAAAGTTGAATTGAAATCGTTTCCCGGAAGATGGTTTAGGTAATAGTCAATCTCTGGTAGATTTTGAGATGCTTGTGATTGGTAGGATTCAATGATTGTGTCGACGATTTTAAACATTACCAAGAATGTGTTTTGCCCTGAAGAACATCCCAAATCTGCCACTTTGATGCACTCAGGAAAATCTAATTTAACTAACATTTCTCTGATATTCTCTTCCACCACTGTTCGTGTTTTAGAGATAACTGTTCTCCGTCAAACCGAAAATATGAATATATTCATATATATAAATCAATGAAAATACAGAAACCAAGAAACCCCTCGTCATCAAAACCATTGTAAAGAATTTCTACGTACAATTACCTGAAAACGAGAATTACTAGCATAGCTATGTTCTCCTTCTCCTCCATTCATACTAAGAATATTCATGAAAGAGTTCCTAAAATGTACAAAGAAAACGAAAACTTCAAAAATTTATAATCATATAAAACAAAAAAAGTAATCTTTACCTTGAGGAAGACATGACGATATATATATTTGAATCTTTGGATCAAATTCTTACAAGATGAGAAGTTTTTTTTTTGCTCTTTCGGTTTTATGTATGTAGTTATTGATGGCCGAGTAAGCAATATATACATTCTTCTTATTTTTCAAGTAAAACACGCGTCAACAGTTTTGGATCTTAGATTCAAAAACAAAAATAAAAAACAGTTTTGGATCTATTAGAATTTTCGATAGTTAATTAAGGTAAACAAAGAGCAATTTGGACGTGACCAAATAAGAAAGAAAAAAATAGAGCAATTTGGAAATAATCGAGTAATAAAAAGACTGAAAGCAATGGTTATTTTAAGTTTAAGTTATCTTCCTATTACGTCTCTCATTCTTAAAAGTAGAGAGACGCTTTATCATTTATCACATATATGACTGAGATTTGGAAATAATGTGTTTTATACCCTCTACTAGTAGTTCTTGAATAAACAAATGAACGTTAAAAACAAATATTGATTTTGATACTTTCAAAAGATGTTATCGGTCATTTTCGCAAAATTAAATATTTGTGCACTTGAGATATTAAAATTTGTGGCCTGACAAGCTTCCGTGCTAAATGCAGTGGCATCATGCTAACGAAAGAAAATCCTATCCTTAAAAAAAACAAGTCAACACAGAGAGTGAGAGAGAGAGATGGAGAATAAAAATGAGGATGCTTCAACCATCAAAGTTTCATCACTTAATTGCATCGATCTCGCCGACTCTGATGTTCATCAATCAGCTCTTTTGCTTAAACAAGTATGCCAATATTTATTTGTTCGTAAATATGATTACTATGTGATCATGATAATAACTTATGTATTTACTTATTTTTGATTATTTTTCTAGGCATGTCTAGATTGTGGATTTTTCTATGTCATAAATCATGGTTTAAGTGAAGAGTTGAAAAACGAAGCTTTCGAGCAAAGTATGAAATTCTTCGCTCTTCCTTTGGAGGAGAAGATGAAAGCTTTGAGAAACGAAAAGCATCGAGGCTATTCACCTGTTCTTGATCAAATCTTAGATCCTGAGAATCAAGTCCATGGTTAGTTTGACCAGCTTTTTTTTTTTCACTTGCTTAATTACTCAAAAAGTGTTGTTGAGGAATCTTGATCTTACTGTAATTACCGAATGTGATTAGGGGATTACAAAGAATGTTTTTTCATTGGAATCGAAGGTCCCAAAGAGGATACTTATGGGGATAAGCCATTCTATAGCCCAAATCTTTGGCCTGACCCTGGTTAGTTCTTAAAACAGTATCTTAGCAAACTCTTTTATTTGTTTTTGAGTAAACTTTCGATCTTCTCCGTAGATGTTTTGCCCGGATGGCGAACGACCATGGAGAAATATCATCAAGAAGCATTGTAAGATATGATTCTTGTTAATGAAGGGTAGCTTACATATATAATAAATTAAAAATAAAACTTTGAGACAAGGTTTATATTTCTTGATTTTTGACAAAAAGGTTTATATTTCTTGACTCTCATACCGCATCTTAAAATCAGTTGACTATTAGTTTATGTTTGTCTCATATTATTCATGATGTTAGAGAGATCTAAAAGAGAGTATTTCAAATTGTATACTCATGATGAGCCTTTTTACAAGATCAGGAAGGTTTGTAGAGCTATCGCGAGAATATTGGCATTGGCGCTTGACTTGGATGCAAACTACTTTAATACGCCAGAGATGCTGGAAAATCCTATCGCAGTTATGCGGTTGCTTCACTATGAAGGTGATATATTTGTTTGTAAATAGTTTTTGACAAACTTTGCATGTCAATGCTCACTTCCAAATAATTATATTCTTTCTTTTACATTTTAGGGAAGTCTGATCCCTCAAAAGGAATATATGGATGTGGAGCACATTCTGATTTCGGAATGATGACTCTCTTAGCAACTGATAATGTTATGGGACTTCAGGTATTATCTTCACAGTTTTTGCTAGTCATATGGTTAATTATGTGACCAAGTTAGTAGAATAAATTTGCTAATATATTTGATGACAGATATGCAAAGATAAAGACGTGATGCCTCGAAAATGGGAATATGTACCATCGATTAAAGGGTATAATTAAGATTTTTGTTTTTGTCCTCATGATCCATTTTTAAATACTACACTAACCCCTTTTTTGTTCAGTTTCGATGACTTACATGGTTTGTTTTCCTCTACAGGGCCTTTATTGTGAATCTTGGTGATTTATTTGAACGTTGGAGCAATGGTTCTTTTAAGTAATTTCTTTCCCTTTGAGTTATATTTATATTATGTCTCTCATCTTTTAAAGTAAATGTTAACAGAATTGCATTATGATTTTTACAAGTAGAGTTTTCGAGTTGGTAGTTTTCTCATATGCTTTTATTTTTCTAAAAATTCAACCAGATCTACATTGCATCGGGTAATTGGAAATGGTCAACACCGATACTCCGTAAGTCTTTTAGTTTCATCCATCCGCCTCACATTTTACATTTTTTAAACATTGTCTATACTCCATCAATTTCAAAATATAAGATGTTTTACTTTATAAATATACATATGATATATCTTATAGAGATTTTTAATATATTTTACAAGATCTTATATACTTTTGTGCAAATTATAAATTTATTTGATAATTTGTGATTATTTGTATTATGCCGTCTTGGGTTAAATTGTTTTTTAATTAAATATCAAATAATATTTTTTGTTGAACTAAAACATCTTATATTTAAACATAATACAAATTTTAAAACAATCG
Source organism: Euclidium syriacum (assembly GCA_900116095.1). NCBI lineage: Eukaryota > Viridiplantae > Streptophyta > Magnoliopsida > Brassicales > Brassicaceae > Euclidium > Euclidium syriacum. The sequence continues at coordinate 335,987 of FPAK01000008.1, forward strand.
AAGTTTTTGTTTTGTTGAACATGTTCATGTTCATATACAAGTTCAGTAGATAAAATAACACTAAAATGTATTCATAATGTATTTTCATTGCAGATTCCATTCTTTGTGAAACCGAGTCACGATTGTTTAATAGAATGTCTTCCTACCTGTCAATCCGAAAACAACCTTCCCAAGTGAGGCTTTTTTTTTCTTATAATTTTTGTGCATGTTACACTGAGACCTTCTAACGGTGTCTTAAATATCTAAATGATTGTGTTTGATGAATAGATATCCACCGATTAAATGTGCAACATACCTCACTCGACGTTACCAAGAATCACATGTGGATTTAAGTATCTACGAAAAATAAACCTAAGAGAAGTTGGTTTGGTTGGATTGGATCATCGGCTGTCTTTTCTCGTTGTCGAAAGTCTTTTATGTTTAGCGTTTTTACCAAGACCTATACCTATTTTCTTAAGACTTATTAGATTAATAAACTGCAATAATCAATTAAGATATTGGAAAAAAAGAATTTTAGTTTTCTTAAATCACAATTGTTAATTTAATTTGCTAACGCTAGAAAGTATAATAAGGGTGTTGTTGTCTTTTTCCGTTAATGGTGGTTAGGTTACCTAGTATTTCCATATAAAATTTATTTTTAAACTATGTTTGAAATGTCTGTGAGAATAATTCCATATCGAAAGTTGGAAAGGGATTAGACTAATATATAAGGGACATGGGCCAATCCACTTATTGCCAATTGGTTTTGATTTGGAAGCCCATGAAACTTAACATGGTATCAGAGTTCGAACACACGCTGTCCAACACGAACCGAAATCGATCCGGCCCATCGAAAGAGACCCGATCGATCTTAACCGAAATCAGTCCGTCACGAATTAATCCGGCTGATCTAACTCAAAATTAACCCTTGATGAGATATTGTCGAGATTAATGGCTAGACGGACCATTATCTTGAGGAGGCGTGTGAGAATATCCCACATCGGAAATTAGGAAGGGATTTAAACTAATATTTAGGGGACATGAGCCAATCCACTTATTGCCAATTGGTTTTGAGTTGGAAGCCCATGAAACTTAACATGGTATCAGAGCCCGAACACACGCTGCTCAAGCCGAACCGAAATCGGTCAGACTCGAATTAATCCGACCGATCTAACTTGAAATTAATCTTGATGGGATATTGTCGAGATTAATGGCTAAACGGGCCATTATCTTGAAGGGGCGTATGAGAATCATCCCACATCGGAAGTTGGGAAGGGACTAGACTAATATATAAGAGACATAGACCAATTCACTTACTGCCAATTGATTTTGAGTTGGAATCCCATGAAACTTAACAATATCTTATTACTAAAATATGTTAGTCATGAAAACCAAATCGTTGGTGATCATTCGAAAAAACAAGAAACTCATCGTGTAGATTCTAAGAGGAACATCAGCTATTGACCCAACAAATTAAAAGCTGGATTTAAAGCCTTGTGAATGACAGTCGTACAAATAAAAAAGGTTAAGATTAGTAAAAATGTTATATTATGTGGGGAATATCTACGTACTATATCCTAAAAGCCAATGACTTTTTAGCTGGAGACATTCTATGATCTATCCCTATTTATATAATTGATGTGCACTTAGCTAAAAAAGTTTCAAGATTAACTTTATGAAACTATATTAAGAGTAGCAACCAGTTTGGATGATGTCTTAGCCAAAAAATGTTAGAACAAACAAATCTTCTCAGTAAAATGTAATTTGGCTTAAACGGGCTTAGTTATGGGCTAAGTTTAGATAATGGGCCTATCATTAAAACCAAGTCTATGGAAGTACAAAAAAGGAATAAGCTGTTGGATTTTATCATTAATTACGGAAAAGGCAAAGTCAAGGTCCAAGATCCAAACACATGCGACAAAAACAAAACACTTCCAAAGGAAAAAAACATTTTTGTATTTATTTAAATCAAAATTTCAATTTCATAATTCAACGAGAGAGAAACGCGATTCCTGAATCAAACTCCCTCGATTTTCCCGAAAACCCACCAAAGAAAAAAAATAGAAAAGAGAAATAAAAAGAGCATCTGACAATTCACCAAACACTCTCTCAAACAAAACTTTTAATTTCATTTTTTATAACCCTTTTATTCTTTTTTTCCTTCTCGCAATCAAATTCACAATTCTTAATTTTCTTTTCTTTTAAGAAATAAAAAATTTCACGGAGAAGAAAAATTAAAAAGCAGAAAAAAGGAGAAAATTTTGTATGATTATGATGGAAGCGAATAGTCAGACAAGCACTGTTATTGGTGTTGTTCGTTCGTTTGCTGTTCTTGTTGGCGATTTCTTTTTAATATTAAAACTCTTATCGTTTTTATTAATGATCTTGTCGATATTGTTCTCCTTGTTAATGTTTAATGTTTTAGATTTTATTTGCGAAATTCCCAATCACATTCGTAGTTGTAGTAGTAGAGAGAGAAAGTTTTTCTTTTTGGTTTTTTGGTGGATTTTTATTCTTCTTTACTATCCATCTCTCTCTTTTTTTTTTCCCTTTCGTCAAACCCAAAATCCAATACGGTGTTTCGTGAAGATGGTTCTTCTTCCTCTAACAAACCCAGAATCTTCCCTTTCTTAAGATTTTCTCTCTTCCCTTTTGATTCCTGTTCGTTGCTTCAACTCTATTGAACGAACAAAGCACAAGTAAGTTTTTTCCCCAAATCAATTTCATGTGTTTCTTCTCTTTTGTTGATTTCTAGGGTTTCGAATTGGGGATTTTTTTTTTTTGTTTGTTGTTGTTGTAGAAAAAAAAAATGGAAGGTGGTTCTGAAGCAGAGAAGAACAAAACACCTGAAGGTTCTGAAAATAAGTCTAAACGGAAAATGAAAACAGCTGCTCAACTTGAAGTTCTTGAACAAACCTACGCAGGTAATTTTTTTTTTTTAATTTCCTCCATTGTTATTGATTTTATCAGTGTTTTAATTTTTCTCAGTATAATGTTTGTTTTTTTTTTTTTAGCTGAGCCTTATCCTTCGGAAGGTATAAGAGCAGATCTCTCAGTGAAACTGAATCTCTCCGATAGGCAATTACAGATGTGGTTTTGTCACCGGCGGCTAAAAGACCGGAAATCCACTACTCCGAGCAAACGTCAGCGTAAAGAGCCGTCACCGGCGGTTGAATCGTCTCAACCAACCGTCAATGCCGGTGAATTGGTGGCGGGAAATGTTGCTGAGCATGAGCATGGTAATAATAACGAGCTTGTTGATTCGAGAAGAACTAGTGCTCGTAGTGGTGGTGGAGTCACGGTGGTGAGACGGTTTAATGAACCGTCTCCGGCGGAAATTAGAGCTATTGGTTATGTTGAAGCTCAATTGGGTGAACGGTTAAGAGATAACGGACCGATTCTTGGAATGGAGTTTGATCCTTTACCTCCTGGTGCTTTTGGAATGCCTATTGGTAATTAAAACTAATGAAATTCTTAGAATTGAGGAAGAGAAATGTTGTTAATGTATGTTTTTGGTGTTGGAACAGAGATGCCAAGCCATCGTAAAGCGACTCGACAAGCTTTTGAGACCAATGTATATGTAAAGCCGGTTAAAGTTAGTATTCTTCAATCTTTTTGTGTTATTACTTTAGTAGTTTTTACTCCATTTCTAAACAATTTCGTGTTTTTCAGGAGAGGACGATTCGTGAGTATCAGTTTCTTCCTGAGCTACCATCTCATTCGGAGAGAGTTGTTTCTGTGTCACCGTCACATCATTATGGAGTTCCGATTGATGCTTCGGTTATGAGAGCAGTGGCAGTTTCGCCACAGATACCGAATTTGAATCTTTCGACTCATCAAGGGAAAACCGGGAATGTCTTTTCGCCTAATGTGGTTGAGTATGATTCACCGTACCAGAAAAGCTACGTGGATACTAGTACTGCTGCTGCTGGACATGGGAACTTGATTGATAATCCGATTCATGAGGATCCGTATATGCAATCTGAGAGAGAAGTTGGTAATGAAGATGATGAAGATGATGAAGTCTTGCAATTAGAGAGAAAACGCAAGGTACGGTGAAAAGATTTGCTTTGTCTCGCTTTAACTGTTTGACATTGTGCTAATCTTTTGTTCGGATGTATATAATTTGTAGAATGAAGAAGCGAGAATAGCTCGGGAAGTCGAGGCTCACGAGAAAAGGATGAGAAAAGAGCTTGAGAAACAAGATATGATTAGACGAAAGGTCTTGTTTTTGATTTTTAAGCTTAAAGCACATACTTGATCGAATGTGTTTGTAATGTTTATTCATTGTGTTGATTGACTTTATACAGAGAGAGGAGCAGATAAGGAAAGAAATGGAGAGGCAAGACCGTGAAAGACGAAAAGAGGAAGAAAGGCTTTTACGTGAAAGGCAAAGAGAGGAAGAGAGGTATCTCAAAGAGCAGATGCGAGAGATGCAGCGAAGAGAAAAGTTCTTGAAGAAAGAAACCATGAGGGCTGAGAAAATGCGACAGAAAGAAGAGATGCGTAGAGAAAAAGAAGTTGCAAGGCTTAAAGCTGCTAATGAAAGAGCAATGGCTCGTAAGCTAGCTAAAGAATCAATGGAACTTATTGAAGACGAACGTTTAGAACTCATGGAGGTTGCTACGTTAACCAAAGGATTGCCTTCAATGCTTGCTCTCGACTTTGAAACTCTACAAAACCTCGATGCGTATAGAGATAAACAGATTGAATTTCCTCCAACGTCTGTAAAACTGAAAAAGCCTTTCGCAATCAAACCGTGGAATGGTTCTGATGAGAATATCGCGAATCTTCTCATGGTTTGGAGATTCTTAATCACTTTCGCCGACGTTCTTGGTCTTTGGCCATTTACACTAGACGAGTTTACTCAAGCTTTCCATGACTATGTAAGTGTCACTCTCTCTTTTCTCAAGTCTATGCATTTTGATTTTTGCATTTATCTGACTAACTTTTCTTTTGTTGGTTATGTTAGGATCCGAGGTTAATGGGAGAGGTACACATTGTTCTATTGAAGACTATAATCAAAGATATCGAAGGCGTTGTAAGAACACTCTCAATAGCAAACCAAAGCGCTGCTGCTAATCCAGGAGGTGGTCATCCTCATGTTGTGGAGGGTGTAAGTATTATTTACTCCATTTCGACTATAATATAAATCTCTCTTCTTTTTCATTCTAATGATGCATTTTTCGTGGTTTTCAGGCGTATGCATGGGGTTTTGATATACGAAGCTGGAGTAGGAACTTGAATGTATTCACTTGGTCTGAAATTTTGAGACAACTCGCTCTCTCTGCCGGTTTAGGACCGCAACTGAAGAAACGGAGCATTAAAACCGTATCTGTTCACGACGAAAACGAGGCTAACAACTCTGAGAATGTGATTTTCAACTTAAGAATTGGAGTAGCAGCTGAAAATGCTTTTGCCAAGATGCAAGAAAGAGGTTTATCGAATCCGAGACGTTCACGGCATCGTTTAACTCCAGGAACAGTTAAATTCGCTGCTTTTCATGTTCTTTCTCTAGAAGGCGAAAAAGGTTTAACAATTCTCGAAGTTGCGGAGAAGATTCAGAAATCAGGATTGAGGGATTTAACAACGAGTAGGACACCTGAAGCTTCAGTTGCTGCTGCGTTGTCTCGTGATACGAAACTATTTGAGAGAGTAGCTCCATCTACGTACTGTGTCCGTGAAGCTTATAGAAAAGATTCAGGTGACGCTGAGACGATATTTGCTGAAGCGAGAGAGAGAATTCGCTCGTTTAAAAGCGGTGTTACTGATGTTGAAGATGTTGATGATGCTGAGAGAGACGAAGATTCCGATAGCGATGTTGGAGATGATGCAGAGGTTGTTGTCGATTTGAATTCAATCAAAAAAGAAGAAGATACCGTTGTTATGGAGATAGAAGAAAACTTAATCAGTGTCGAACAGAATGGGAAATTGGATACAGTGACTGTGAAAGCAGAACCGAGCCTGCCTCTTACTCTTACTCCCTCTGATAAGAAAAAAGACGATATTGTAGCGGACGATGAAGACGATGCTTGTTTCGACGAGAGTAAACTTGGGGAACAATGGGTTTGTGGACTCGTGGAAGGTGATTATTCGAATCTTAGCATCGAGGAGCGTTTAAACGCACTTGTTGCTTTAGTTGGTATCGCTATTGAAGGAAACACAATCCGAATCGCTCTTGAGGAACGGTTGGAAATTGCGAGTGCGTTAAAGAAACAAATGTGGAGTGAAGTACAACTCGATAAACGATGGAAAGAAGAGTCTTTGATTCGATCGAATTACCTTTCCTATCCAACGATTAAACCGGGGAATAATACCGCAACCGCTGAAAGTCCAGATGTGACTCCGATTTCCTTGCAAGACCCGGTCGATGTGAACAACGCGGTCGCAGGAACGAGTTTGCAACCGCAAGAAAACGAGAGTTTACAGTATCAGCAGCAGATACAAGGTTACACAGCGGATAGGGAGAGGCTTCGTGCGGAGTTAAAAGCTTACGTTGGTTATAAAGCAGAAGAGCTGTATATGTATAGGTCGCTTCCATTGGGTCAAGATCGAAGACGCAATCGATATTGGAGGTTTTCAGCATCCGCCTCTCGGAATGATCCTGGTTGTGGTAGAATATTCGTTGAGCTTCAAGATGGTCGATGGAGAGTCATTGATTCAGAAGAGGTATCTTACTATTCAAAAATCGAAACTGTTAAGCTATTTCAGATAAAACAATCGTTGAACTTTCTTTTTTGGTTTTTTTTTCAGGGTTTTGATTATTTGGTGAAGTCGTTAGATATTCGCGGTGTACGTGAATCGCATCTACATTTCATGTTGTTGAAGATTGAATCATCTTTTAAGGAAGCATTAAGGAAGAATACGGAAGTGTGCTCTATTAGTTTGGATTCAGAAATCTCCACTACGTTTAAGATCGAGTTAGGGGATAACAACAATGACGTGGTCGAGATACGTGGAGTGTTGCAACGGTTTCAGAGTTTTGAGAAATGGATGTGGGATAATATGTTGCATCCTGGTGCATTATCTGCGTATAAGTATGGTGCTAAGAAAAGCAATCCGCTTTTTCAGATTTGTAAAATCTGCGTGGAGTTGCATTTTGTTGGAGATATTTGCTGTCCGAGTTGTGGTCAGATGCGTGGTGGTGGTGGTGGTGAGGAGTTGTGTTTTGCTGAGCAAGTGGCTCAACTTGGTGATGTTTCGACTGGATTTATCTTGCGTGGTTCGAACTTGTCTCCTCTTAGGATAAGACTACTCAAGATTCAATTAGCACTTGTCGAAGTGAGTTTCTTCAGACCTTTCCTTGGATTCTCATATAACTTACAATTGCCCACATTGGTTTTTGGTTCAGAAACTTTGGTTTTCGGGTTTTTTAGGTTTATAATTATAACCCAGTGGAAACATAAAACATTTTGGTTCGGTTTCATATGGTTCCGAATTTTAGAAAATACTCTCTCGGTTCTATTTTTAGGATGTTTTAGAATTGTTTTTATCAAATTTCTTTATGAAAAAGTTACACTTCTATACTTTTGTAACAATTCTATAGTTTATAACTAGATGTTAAATTATGTTTTATTATAGAAAAACCGAAAATATATAGTTTATTTTCTTAAACTCTGCTATTTTAGCTAAAACATTTTAAACTAAAATGGAGAATATATTCATAAACTTTAGTTAGAAGGAAAATACAAAAAATTGTGGTTTAAACCGTTTTTTAATTTCTTTATTTTGATTCAGTTTGGTTTGTTTTATCTTTGGTATGGTTTTTGGATCACTTTCGGTATGGTTTTGATTTAGTTTAACCCGATTAGGCACACCACCCCTTAATGAGTACTTAACGATACTGTGGTTTTTGTTCCACCATGGACACAGGCTTCTCTTCCACCAGAAGGACTTCAAGCTTTTTGGACAGAGAATCTAAGAAATACTTGGGGTCTCAAGCTATTATCATCAACTTCCCCTGAAGAACTTCATCAAGTTCGTGTTTCCCTCCAAATTTCATCAACAGATTCAAAGTTTTGTTATCTTTTCTAACAATTCTGATTCCGGCTTTGTTTCAGGTTCTCACAATGTTAGAGTCTGCGGTAAAAAAAGATTTCTTATCTTCAAATTTCGAAACAACTTCCGAACTCTTGAATTTACCGGAAGAAACTCTCGCCACCGATTTCACTTCCGCGGTTAATGTACTACCGTGGATACCGAAGACAACTGGAGGTGTAGCTTTAAGACTCTTTGAATTCGACAGCTCGATTACTTACACTCCTGATCAAAACAAGGAACCTCAAAAAGACAGCAAAGAATCCGAAGATTTCGTTGTAAGTATATAACTAACTGATTCATCGTCCATTTTTTGTGTCTCGATCACTGAGTTTTCTTCTTGATTAGGGTTTGGAGAATAATTATGTGAGAGATGTTCAAGAAAATGAAGCGATGGAGGCTACTCCGGTGCAAGTTGCTTACATGCCAGATGATAATTGGACGGAAACCGGGTTAAGTGGTGGTGTCTCTAGCTCTGGACGTGGTGGCCGACCACCACGAGGACGTGGCAGACCTCGTGCTCGTGGTAAGAAACCGACGGTTTCAGGTAGACCACCACGAGGCTCTGGAAATTCAAACGGCGATGCGCTTTATACACCGAGATCTCAACCGCGTGGAGGTAGGAAAAACGGAAGACGCACTGGTGGTGCTAAAGGTCGGAAGAGACCGACGAAAGGAACACTCGGGATATCTAACGAAGTAGGAGCTGGAGGAGGAGGAGGAAGAGGAGGACGCCGAGCTAAGGAAGTTGTTGTAACTGCCAAAACCGCTGTTTTACCGGATAACGATTGGATCGAAACGCCGGATGATGACGGAGAAGAAGCGAGTAGCTCAGGGAGATCGTTTCAGTATAAGGATTACGATGATGATGATGTTATGTTGGCTCCGATTGATGATTTTGATGACGGTGGTGGAGAATCGAGTAAATTAGTAGGTAGAGGTGAATTTAGTTTACATAGTGATGATGAGTATGAAGATGAAGAAGATGAAGATATGAATGCAAATGTGAATGTTGATGATGAAGACGACGATTATATTGACGAAGAGGAATCAGAGCTTCCAGGAATTAATATGGAAGCAGCTCGGAAAAGGTTTCCGTTTGAAGATCCTGATTTAACTTCTTCGTCGTCGTCTGATTTTCAGTGACTGATTAGTGACTAGTTTTTTCTTGTATTCTTCAAAAACAAAAAACGATGAATTTTTTAGTTTTAACAGTATTAATTAACCCTTTTTTTAAGGTGAAATCAATGTGATCTTTAGCTTCAAGCCTTCAATGATTATAGTTAGTTGTGTTGTGGTACGTACCGGTCAAGCTGCGGTCAACTCAATTCTATAAGAAATTGCCAACCAAATAAAATAAAAACGATCGATGTGGTTCGGTCATATGTCTTCTTCTCTACCAAACTCAAAATTTTGAATTTACCCCAAAACTTTTATCTGTAGCTGAAAGACAACCACTACCCACGGGGGGTCGAATCTCATGCTTTTTTCTTTTTTGTTAAAAAATCTCATACTTTCAAGGATTTTTAAAATTATTTTTTTTGTAGTAAGAAAAGCTATATGAAAATGAAAGAAAGCTATATAAGAGAAAACTACTTATAATTTTTTAAAACGATCAAAATTTCTCTATTTTTTTTTTCTTTGGAATATAATTTAACATTACGCTCAAAAAAATAATAATATGAAAATGGCAAATGAGACTTCATTTTTTTTGTTTTCTATTTAAATTCAAAAGAAAATAAAAGAAATTGAGAAAAATATTATTACCGTGAATGTAAATTTGTAACACAGTTGTGAAATTATTGTTGAAGGTGTTGCGTTGTAAAAGAAAAAGAATCAGACAGTTTGGGATCTGTAAAGAGGGGGATAGTGGGACTGAGAGCGACTTGGTGCATATGTCTCTAATTGGACTTACAGACAAAGAACTGCTCGCCTCTCATGACACAGAAGAAAGACAAAACCATCTTCTCCACATATCACACCACTCTCTTTTGATTTTTTTTATTCAAAATATCATCTCTCAATCATATAACTGAAACAATTCAACAAGTATTTTAATCATGGACAAAAAGATTAAAATATTATTTTTACTTTTAAGTATCACCATTTTCGTATTACCTGATTTTTTTTTATAAAAGATATGGTATTTTTGGAAACAAACTTAAGGGTGAATTTTTTTATAATGTCTATTTAACCATAATTTATAGGTACTGTACATTTGTTTTTAAGCTGTGCATGTGGTTTGGTAACCTAGTGAATACATGTTTAACCGAAATGAGTACAATATTTTTATTAAATACTTCCTCTGTTTTTAATTATTAAATGTTCTAAATTTATTTTTTTATTTCCAAAGATAGATGTTTTAGGTTTTCTATATACTTTTTATTAATTAATAATGATAAATTACAAACTTTAATTAATTAGATTTATTGGATTATTATTGGTTTAGAATTATAGGAAAGTGTTAAATAACAAAAATAATATATTTATAACTAAAAAATTAAATGTTTTCTTAATATGTGTAAAAATTCTAAAACATTTAACGATTAGAAACAGATGAGTATTTATTAGAAAATAATATATTTACCAAAAAAAATAAGATAGATAAAAAATAAATTAAATAATGATGGGCAAAAAGTCTCATGTAACATTTTTGTTACATTATTCATGTTTATTTATTGTTAATATCAAAATAAATGAGTATTTTCCATATAAATAGTACACCACTGTCTTGGGTTTTTTAATATATAAGTGGAGAATTACCTGGTTCAATGTATTTGAAATGGTTCTACTATCGAGACATGACTGATCAAAGAATTTAGGATCGGAAATGGGCAATATTCAGAATAATTTTATGTGCATGTTTTATTTACGTTTCTGATAATAGGATGTCCCAATTTGTTGAACAAATCCACCATATTTCGGCATATATAAAAAGTGTTTTTAGTAAAAATATTAAATTTTATACTAAAAAAAAAGAGTAAATTTGTTTTAAAAGAACTCTTGTAATCTAGTGGTTATCAAGAATTCATTAATGATAAACAAGAATTTATTAATACTTCTACACTAGAGAGTTTGATTTATTATCATTTATGCAGGATAATAGAGACAAGTTCATATGAGATCTTCAACGGTGCAAGTAGAACAGTTTGACGTGGATGTTTAGTCCTGCATGTAAAACGGTTTGACGTGGATGCTCGGTTGAATTATCCGTTTTAGAATCCTCGATGTAACAGTTAACATAATTTGTAATATAATAATAATAAATTACTGTTAGTTAATTTATTTATGGCATAAATTGTATGCAAACCATACTCAGAGACTAATCCTCATATCTCTTCACTATGTTTCTCATCATGGTACTCAATTTTAGTGAAATGATGATACGTACAAGTTTTCTCTGCATGACGTCGACTATTCATCTCATACCAGATAATGTGAATGAACGCTTAAAAAACATACCTCAATATAAAAAGAGTGATATGGTCTCTTAACATATGGGATAGTCGACGTAAAATCTTCTCCAAATATTTTGTGTAACTTGAGACCTCAAAGCCTTTTACTTACGAAGGTTCTCATGTAATCAAACCCTTAGTATCCCATAAATATTTTTGACTAAATTAATTATACGTTGTACTAACAGATTCGCCTAAATTAAGTATCATTTTTCATTATTTCATTCGTCGAAACTATAGAAACGAGTTTTACCCAAACAACCATGATGATTATGTTATTGGTCGAACTCTATCTATTCAAACTATGATCTATGGGAATCCGAAAAATCTTTCTTATACCCAAAATATGGTATGAACAACATGTTTCTAGATGAGACCAAATAATTATTATTAAATAAGAAAAAAATAAAAAAGAACGTATATAGATATTTTGCAAAAAATATATTTATAGATGAGACAAAATTATTGTTATTAACAAAGACGAAAATAATATATATTCACATGTTTCTAGCTACTGTTATTCAACTCTTAGATTTCAATAATTTGAAGAAATTAAAAGGTACATGAACTAAAATATCAAAAAGGTTGTCAATTGCCATTATAGTTATCTTTCGAATTTCCAAAAACACATGTACGACGATTTATACATTTCTGTAAATTGTCATTTAAGAAATGATATCCAACTTTATTGATAGAACTAGACCTAAATGCCAAAAATGTTGCAAATCATGTCCCTTGCTATTATGCATCGGTGTAATTTGATTTGACGGGCTTGCATTAAATTATTGTACACCATAATTCCATCATTATTACATCAATGTGTCGTAAGAAAAAATTAAATTAAATGTTTTCGGGTCAATAAAAACTTCCTCTACTTCTTAGAAAGTATAACTTGGGAGGCTTGTTTTATTTAGATAAAGCAGTATATCGAAGACATTATCCAAATTAGTTAAATTGAGAAATGTTAGACGCAAAAAATTCTGATGTTGCATAAACGTCAATGAAATTCCTTCAACGGTAACTATAATTTCTTTAGAATCCATAAAGAATTTCTACAATCTCAGTCTTCTCAGATAATTTCTTTACAGTCAATTAATTAAAGTATTTTCTATGCACCAAACTTTTCGTTATGTCCAGTAGATATGTTTATTTCCATCCAAATTGTGGTCTTGGCACTTTTAATAAAGTTTGGTGAGTTCAATTATTACAATGTTCTACATGTGATTTGTTTTTTTTTTCTTTCCTATTACGAACCAATTTCATTTTTTACTTCGTCAAATTTTGCTTGCCTTTGTTCTCCTCTCTTTTCGCCTGTTCTGGCTTCGTCTCCCTTTTCTAAATATGTCTATCGATTGATTAATATGACTAGTTTAATATAATCATTAATATGAACTACTAAATAATGAAAGTTACAAAGATAACCAAGCAGTGGGTTAATGGTTCCCCTATGTAAATATTGGCCATGTTGGTTTAGGTAGGAATCGATTCACCTCAAGCAGTGGGTTAATGGTTCAAGTTTAAGACTTTCACGTGAGGGTTGTGTATCATGCATTAGGCTAGTCCATGAGATTGTGTTGTCATTAAGAGAATATTGATCAAAACTCATCCTTGCTTCTTTTGGTCTACATTGCCGCCTAAATCTCTATATCTAAATCTCTATTGCTTCTTTTGGTTATAGCTTTAATTTGTTATAGATGCTAAAATTGTCATAACTTGTTTATGGATTAGGAATCATTTTATCTTTAAGTAGCAAAAACTTAAGTGTTAGGGAAGATTTAAAACATTGCTAGAACAATAAAATATATGAAGGAATCGAGAGTTTATTTCAGATGTAAAAGTGACAAAAATACAAGTAATGTTCAAGTCCGAAAGCAAAAGAAGTCGAATAACTAATCTAAAGTGTGGGTGTTTCAAATGATTATGGATCTACTTCTCCTTTGTATCCTATTTTCTTTTATAGCTTACACTATGTGTTTTCTTCCTTATTAACTTAGTCGATTTGTTATTTAATTTCAATAATTATCCAATTTGATTCTTTCTTGACTTATTTTACAACTTGTCTCTTTTAAGTTTAACTTTGCGTTCATTTAAGTACGACCGAAGCTTTTTAGATCATCTAGGGATTCTTCTCTTATGTCTTATAATGGACCGGAAATTTACACAAACAGTTAATTCTTAAATTTTTTAACCATGCTCTTTTCAAATTAACGAAATTTTAAATTTTTTGTTTAGTAAAATCCTGGAAAACTTGTTTTTCTTTGTCTATTCAAAAAAAAATTCCATCTTTTTTAGTTTTTATCTTCTGAGAAGGAACCCTCTACAAGAATTATATATTCACAAAAATTTTAATAATCTATTTTAGTTGAAATGGCTTCTTCGAAATTCCATCAGTTTAATGTTTGGAATGCTTCTACTTCTATTGACAAGCCGTTTTCAAATATACGTGACACTTGCAATCTTTATGTGGTTGTAGAAATCGTCAATCCTCATGTTGAGAAATCACCTGAAAGAGTTCAAGAAAGTTACTGACGTGTTTACCTTCTTATTTTAGAGATTTTGGGCTTTACTCCTTTCCCTCGGTTATTGATGTGGTATCTCTCTGAAAGCAGGTTTTCCTTTCGATTTAATGCCCTAACCATCACTAACTTCGTCAAATTCTAAACTTAATCATAGTAGCCTACGATAATTGATCCTCCCTCCACCTGAGGGATTTCTAAAGTCTCTAATCCGCAAAGAGCTCTATTCGCCTAGTGATGGAGTCTTACACTGCCGATGCTCATTTGAGGATAATCCTCGATCTCCTTAGAAAGGAAATTTTTTGGTGGGATTTAGATTTCTTCTTATGAGTGGATGAAGCTTCTAGAGGACCAAACCTGGTTCCCTTCTAATTCTTGAATGAAAAACTCGGGTTTTGCTTACTTATACCTAATAACATTCAGATTATCATTTTTGCTTTCTCTTAATTTCACTTTCTTGGCCGTTTCAAATTTTTCTACAAACCGATATGTGAATCTTCTCGATTTGTGAGTCTTCTTAACATGCTATCAACTCTTCACATATCCTTTGACGCTGAATGGAAAAAGAAACTTTTTCTAACCTTCAGGTCACCATTATCTTATTTGGAGTATGATCGACCACTCTTCCTATTGAAATACAGTCGTTGTTTTGGAAACATGGACTGACGGTCCCATATAAGCGCGGTTTGGCCAAGAAAAGGGACATTTTAAGCCTCCACTTATATACGCTCAGAACACTTCGGTTCTTATCATGAGTCTATAATGGGGAGTTCTCATTGGGTCCACAGTCCCATATGTTCCATAATTCCTCGGAAATAATGAGGTATTCAATGAAGGTTTATGGAGTACTTAGCTTATGATGGCTGTTTTTCCATGGTATGGAGTTCTTGTCATTTTTATTTATATTTTTTCGAGATTTTTTTTATGAATTGCTCCTTCAAGTAATTAATGATGTGAACAACACATTTGGTCATTATGAGTCTGACCATGACATTGGTGTAAGAGATTTATTACCCCTTTCTACCATGAGAATCTTCTTGAGAATATCTTTTTTTTGGAAGTTGAAAATGTTGCTTAGGATGAAGAGATAGCTTATTTGGTTGGCTCGGCTTTCAATCTCAAGGTTGAACTTAATGAAGCTACAACCAAGGATTCCAAGCTCAAGTTTGCAAACATATATTTATCTAAAAAGCTTTCCGTTAGCGAGAGCGAGCTTAGAGACCTTACGGTTTTCCACAAAGAAGAAAGAAGAGACTCAGAAGAAGGTGTTGGCCAAAACAACTGAACTTGTTCCTAGGTTCTCCTTAGCCCTAGCTTGGGCTAAGGTTCATATCTTTGATAGAAAACATCCTTTTCGTATCATTATTTTGTTTGGTCAAAAAATAGCCAATCTCAACTTGTTTTAAGGTATTCATGAGAAGAAGATTGTGGACCTTGAGGTTTATGAGTCTGAGATTAAAGTCATTTTCTCTTATGTTCCTCCCTTCGCACTCTTAGATCTTGGATTCAAATAGTTTCGAGAAGATTTATTCAAGACTACCCTTGACATTTTCTTGGCATATCTTTTCAAGAATTCGAGGTCACGCATCGGTGATTCTACTAAAAACTCCCCGTCTAAGTAGAATAACTTTGTATTTTTTTTTATTTTTTTTTTTTGCTTTAGAGGGGCATATTTTTTAGTTTGTAACTTTTAAAAATCTTTTGTTATCTCTATTTTCTTATGCTTATAAACTTCTTGTGCGTTTTTTTAGTATTTACCTAACAAAAGTAATTTTCGTGGATCGTAGAAAATATTTAAACAACAAAATTTATATAGTCTATACATACATTTATGTTCATAGCTTGTGAATTCTTTAGTCCGTGCTTAAATTTCGTTGATATTGATTCTTGTAGGCACAGATCTTATAAAGATTCCTGGAAATCAAATTTAAAATATCATAGAAATTTAATTCGTCTCAGTTAACCTAATATAATCTATGGTTCATTTGTATATCATTGATCTAAATAGTTACACTTCTGCATATCCATATTGATACTCATGAGTCATGAGTCATGACCTACTTATATTAGAAAATACGATACAATTATAATCATCTGATTAAGTCAAATCTTTTTTTTTTGACAGAATTCTACTGCTACCTCAAATAGTCAAATTGCAAGTAATCAGACATGTAGTTTGAATGAGATGGGAAGAAAAATGTGATTACAGGAAACATTATCCAAATGTGGCTCACGAGAAGGTCAATTTCGACGCCCCCACTTGTTTCTACGTCGCGTCTCCATCATCTTTTGTCTCTTTGTTTTGTATAAATCTGTGCATATCATTTCCAACTTTTTAAAAAAATTTCATTTCATTTTTCAAAAATACGACCTCTCGTTTATTGATACATTATTGTTTGTGAAAAAGATTTTTCTTTTATATTGCTGAATATTTCGTATTTTTATATATATGTAAATCAACATATCATATATGCAAACGAAGATGTCGTTTGGTGAAGAGTGTGCATGACATGACATTTTCATATATTAATTTTCTCAAAATAATTGGAGTCCACATAGCAAAAAATTAAAAATAAAAAGGGAAAAATAACAAAATGAAGCCAACCCTATTGCACTGTATTATTCATTATATACATTATACACAACGTTACAATAAAAAATAAAAATTGGAAAAAAAAAGTTGTGGTTGAGAACCCATCTTCATTTTAGTATAGCATATGTATTGGAATAGTTTTTCAAGCGTGTATCGTAAAGAGAAAAACTACTATTACAAATTTACAATATCAGAGAAAATTAAATGTTTAATATCTTACATAAATTCTCAGTATTTATTTATCGGTACGTATAAACGAGTTGCTTATTGTAAACCAACTCCTCTTTTTCTATTTCTCCTTTTTATGAATCAAAGGTGTCCGAATGCAGAATTAAATAGAATTGAGCCATACTGACATATCGGTTATATCACTGTCCAATTAATGATGTAAGTAGCGCATAACAATAATAAATGACTTTTACTGAAAAAACGTTACTAATAAACAGTTTGAGAAAAAAACACATTAATTAATATATAGTTTGAGAAAACAAAAGATTAATAAATAGTAATAAATGACTTTTATTTTACAAAAGTTACA
This sequence comes from Euclidium syriacum, assembly GCA_900116095.1. Taxonomy (NCBI): domain Eukaryota; kingdom Viridiplantae; phylum Streptophyta; class Magnoliopsida; order Brassicales; family Brassicaceae; genus Euclidium; species Euclidium syriacum. The sequence continues at coordinate 353,105 of FPAK01000008.1, forward strand.
CAAATAGTATAATAAAAAAAAATTATAGAAACTTTTTTAGTGTAGTGGTTAAAAAACATTAATAGAAACTTCTTTGGTATTGTGGTTAACAAAAAGTTTAATGTTCTAAACCAAATATAAAATTCGATTTCCAGAAATTTCAAATTATTGTGGATTAATGGAAGCAAGTTTATCGTCGACAATCTTTAATGTGATGTCAATAACATTGTTCATCGTCATCTCGTGTATTTAGTAAAAAATTATGAATCTTAAATGTGGCACAAATAAAATCAATGGTTCAGGAAATTATTGAAGTAGTATGTCGTTTGTGGAATTATTTGCCATATCTTTAAAGGTTAGGCGAAATTAGATTTATTTGTTTTGATATATAACATTGTATATACATGTATTTTTAGTTGTTAATTTCATAAGTGTTGTAAGAAAAATGTTGAATGCAAATCTCAAAAATAAAGTAATCTGAATGTGGTAGTAGATTGAAGGTAAGACGTAAATTTATTTTATTTCTAATTTGATTTTCGATTGAAATGATATTGTTGTTGTTGGGCCATTTAGTTATGAATCTTGATTTTTTTTTCGTTATTTTCAGTTCGAGACAATTTTGTTATTTTTAACCCATTTACTTATGAATTTCGATTTTTTTTTTTACCGATCGATTTTTGTTTAAAACAACGTTGTTATTGTTGGGCCATTTTGTTTTAGACCTCGGCCTTTAATAGTAACATAGTGTGTTTGCACAAACGAATTTATTCATTTTTGGATTAGTTAAACTTCGGCGTTTGGATTAGCTAAACTTCGACATAAAGTATCAAACTTTATATTTTTTAAAGAATTAGAAAAAAAAAATTGTAAGGAAAGTTTTGGTGTAAGATAATATACTTTGTAAGGAAAACTTTTCTATAGTCAAATGATTTTGAAATATGAGAAAAAAATAGTTAAAAATGTCTTAGAAGGAAAATTTTATCATAGTAAAAAATATTAATAGTGAATAAAATTTATGAATTTCAAATCTATGAGAAAAATAACTAAAAATCTTTCTCTAACTCTACCTCTCAGCCACAACTTTTTTTCCCTGTCAGTGCCACCAACACATATATATATGGCATATTAAAGATTTTAATAAAACCTTGGAACTATCTATATCTATGCAAACACTTACATATTCTTATATATACGCACAGATACTAGTTCACTGTTTCATTCTCTGTTTTCTCTAAAAATTCCGAATCTTGAATTTTCTCAGTACTCAACGATACGATGTGTACTGTGTCTCCTTTCATCGTAGACACCTCATCATCAAAGGACAACTATATGGCGGCGGATTTCGCGGATTTCACTGCGGAAGACTTGCCGGACTTCATGAAGACGGTCGGAGATTTCTCCGACGAAGGAGGTCTCGATCTTTTAGAAAATATCGATTACTACGACGATATTTTCATTGGGTTTGATGATGATGTGTTGCCCGATTTGGAGATTGATTCGGAGATTCTCGGGGAATATTCCGGTAGCGGAAGAGATGAAGAGCAAGAAATGGAGGGTAACGTTTCTTCGACGGCGTCGGAGACGGAGACGTCGGAGAGAGACCGTGGTGCTGAGTTTAAGGTTGACTGTGCTGGTGTCGGTACGGACAAAACGGTGCGTAGAGGCAAACGTAAAGCGAAGAGAAATAAAGATTGTTTATCCATTAATAACGACATTAAGAAGAAACCTAAGGTGTGTTAATATAATACATATTTCTTACTTAATCATTCTAAATCATATCCTTATAATTTTACATAGGCTTAATCATTCCATTCCGCTATGTCTTGACTATACTTGTTTAGTTAGATTTGATGTAATTTAATTTTTGGTAAATGAAATTTTCGAAAAATTGTAGCTTTTACACAATTGTTCAATTATTATTTTTTAACAATAGATCAAAAATTCAGAATTGTATTATTGAAAAAATTTATATTGATTAGGTGGATTGGACGCCGGAGTTACATCGGAACTTCGTTCAGGCGGTGGAGCAATTAGGAGTAGACAAGGCGGTGCCATCTCGGATTTTGGAAATTATGAACGTTAAATCTCTAACTCGTCACAACGTCGCTAGCCATCTCCAGGTTAATATTGATAATTATATTATTAATGATTAATTTTTCAGCTTTTCTTTAGAAATTAAACACCAATGAACTCAGATTTGTCTGATAATAAGGTTATAATTTTATTTTACTTACTCAAACTAATTTATGTTCTGTTTTGATTTGTGATTACAGAAATATAGGTCACATCGGAAACATCTATTAGCGCGTGAAGCAGAAGCTGCCAGCTGGAATCTCCGGCGACATGCTACGGTGGCAGTTTCTGGAGGAGGAGGGAAGAAGCCGTGGATGGCTCCCGCCTTAGGCTATCCTCCACACGTGCCACCACCATTGCATCATGGCCACTTTAGGCCTTTGCACGTGTGGGGTCATCCTACGTGGCCTAAACATAAGCCTAATAATCCACCACCGTCTACTCCTCGGGCCTTTCCTGTTCAGCCTGTTGCAGCGATTCCGGCTCCGTCGTCTTGGCCAGGTCATCCGCCGTATTGGCACCACCAACAACCTCTCTATCCACAGGTAAATTCAAACGTAAAATCCCACTTATTATATGGTTATAAAGAAAGTTTTAACTTTACATTATGTGATAGTAAATTGGTTCTCTCATTTTGACAGTTTGACAACATTTATCGAGTTTTCATGTTTTTTAAGTGTTGAAAAATCTGAATATGTTATATATTATGAGAGTATTTGAAGGAAACAAATGTTATTATTCTATATAAACTGTTTTTGGTATTAACACTTAGTTTATAAAAACTTTGTGTTCAGCAGAATATAGCCGTTATATTCTACAATTTTACTTTGGTGAAAAACAATATAATATTTTTTTGGTGGATTAGTAATAAGACTCATAGCTATAAAACTATTATTATAGAGTTTAAATGAAGGTTTTTATGTATATTTATGTGTAGGGATATGGAATAGCATCATCGAATCATTCGACCATTGGTGTTCCCACAAGACAATTAGGCCCTACTAATCTTCCCATCGACATCTATCCCGTGAGTGCATCTTTTTCTTTAAATTTTATTATTAATTATAAAATAATCCAAAAAGTTTCAAAATGACTTTTCTTTGATTTGATTTGTCTTATTAATTAATCTATCTTTTCTACTTTACTTTGTGACGGTGCAGTCAATTGAGAGCATCGACGCCGCTATAGGAGACGTTATGACTCAGCCGTGGTTACCGCTTCCTCTGGGACTGAAACCGCCGTCAACTGATAGCGTTATGACGGAGTTGCAACGTCAAGGCATTTCTAAAGTTCCTCCTCTTTCATAAAAAGAGAGAGGGACGAAATTCGACGAAATCACCATTGTTAACTTCATTTTTTTGGGTATCTTTCTTAGTTTTTTTGCAAGGTAAATAATGAAAAATCCTTGTTGCTCTTGATCATATGTATTCTAATATTGAGTACTTGTATCGAAGTTAAGCAAGTTTCTGTTAGTCCAATTACATTGTTGTATTGGCTGGAACCTATTTGAATTTTCAACTGATTATGTTTTAACCAATGTGAAATTCTAATCTTTTATTATCGAATTCGAACCAAACAATGGTTTGCGTTAGTGTCGTTGTTTACATAATATTCATATTTACATAAGTAATAGTTATATTGTTAAAAAGAAAATCATCTTCGAAATGGCATAATATGAAGTTAGTATTAACTTCTTCTCCAATTACCCAAACAAAGATTGTATACAAAAAAAAAAGGTGGTGTGTTTACCATGTTTCAATCAACAATTTCATAGTTTATTAAAATTTTAAAGGCTTGATTGGTATTTCCGATGAACTAAACATGATCAACTTTCTCTAGAATAATTAGAAAACGTTAAAAATCTAGATTTAGTAGATTAATTATGTTTTGTTTTTTATATCTTTAAGATGCTAACTGTATGAAATGAAATCAATATTTAAAAAAGTGACAACAAAAAATAGTGTGGAATCATGTTTCTAAACGTGAATAAGTGATATAACATTTATCACGTAAATCATAATCAATTAAAATATTAAAATACAAGTTATAATTTCCAGTTTGTTAACTAGCAAATTTTAAATTCAAATTTGAAATTTTTAGATCTAGACATTTTTACTAGTTTAAAATAGAAAAAAAAAAGAAAAAAAACCTACATTAAATTATAAAGACCTTAAATTACTTTGAACCAAACTCTACATTGGTTTATGCAATCCTTGAATTATGGGTTTATATCGCCTCAAACACTATGGCTCTAGTGCCATATCATTGTTTTGCCACCGAATTTGCTCTATCCCACTACACTTCGACATATCATAGACGATTGAAATTTACGATTCCTCTTCGCTTAGTCTAAAAAATGTTTACCTCTTCATTAATTCATGATTTTTTTATTCTTTTTTATCGTTCTTGAATTGTAAATTAGGTTTTACCCGAAAAATCTAAACTTATAATATATATTTTATTTTTTATTTTTTTCTGTGAACTTGTAATATATTTTCATTCTCTTGCTTTAATTATAAGACCCATTTAAAAAGTAGATCCTACTTATAAATTCTGGATCGACATTAACAACATTGTGTTACTTTAAAGTAAAATAAAATGTCTGTAAATTCATAAATTGATAGTCCTCTATAGTCCAAAGAAGGTGAGACAGATTGATACATGAGCATAGTGAGTACTATAGTGGGCCTTCATATCGGCACTATGGCCCAAAGGTCTAGTAAGGACATTTTTCCGTTGATCACGGAGAAAAAGTTACGTAGGAACATTATGGGTCAATACGTTGACTCGTCCGTATTTTTTCCCAAATCATGTAATGGCATTTGCGTTGTCCTTCCTTTACCATTCACATAAATCCCAAATAATTTGACTTCAACCAAACCTGATTCCCAACAGAACTTAATTGGATTAGTATTACTAAACCGGAATTAATTAAAAATTCAACCGAAATGAAATCAAATTGGGATGATTAAACAAGAACGAAATCGAAATTAAACCTTAACTCGACCACCATCACCGTTTTCGAACAAAACACTGTTCTTCGTTAACCTCTCCGTCCATAAAACCCTAGCTATGCTTTTTGAGATTCAGACTTCAGAGGATTCCGATTCGATTCTATTTTCCGATCTCTGTGTTAATATCACAGATTCACGATCTTCCGTAATGGTTTTGATGGGTTTATCAGGTGGAAACCCAGCCATGGCGAGAGACGAGATATGGAGAGAGAAGACTTTGCGAAGAAGGAAAACTGAAAGAAACTGAGAGGATTTGTATTGATTAGATTTAAAAGCCGTTGAGAGAGTTCTCTCTCGAACGCGTTTGGTTTAGGGTTTATTCAGATTATAAAGCACAAACTCACCGCCTAAAGGAATACAAAAACAGAGCAAGTTCAAAGAATCAAGAAACAGAGACGACTCAAGATTCTAATTGAAAGCAAGTATTCGGTTTAATCCGGTTTTGTGTCTCTTGTTCCGGTTTACTGGACAACACTTGAATTAGTAAAGTACAACTGTTTCAGATGATTTACAAGCACCAAATACACAGCATAGAGGAATTCATCAAAACAGAGCAAGTTGTATAAACTTAAAAAGTAGAAAAACGATTCAAGATTCTAAGTGTCAGCAATGCACATTGATCTTCTGCTACTTCTACTCCAGAGCCAATTCACGAGCAACCAAAAACACACGAAAAAAAGCCTTACCTTTAAGCCTCTTGATGATTGTTTTTTTTATGTCTTTATTCATCCTTTGTTGTTGCTGTTTCTGAGAATTGAACATTTCTCGTCTCCGCAATGAAATCAAACGTGATTGTAAGAAGCAAATCTTATGTAAAGGGAAGAGAGCTTATATGATTTATAAATATGCATTTATTTGATTAACACAAGCAAAAGCTTAGATGGTCCGCTTAAGTTGTAACCAAGATGATCAGATAAAAGTATAGCAGAAAGGGACTTAATTAATACCTCTAAGACTCGAATCATACTTGTAACAACTTCAGTCTTCTCTCTACAGTTTTATAAGGATATATAATCTTTCCATTTTGTTACTTTTTTTTTTTTCTAGACCAAGGGGTAAACAGAGTATCACACCAGAAGCAGAGGAGGTTTAATAAAGGTACGATACAATTCACAAACCTAATCTCAAAAAATCTTAATTTTTTTGTTCTCAAACCCTAAGTTCTCTTGAATTTTTCTTTCAACGCAAGACATCATTGTCTATGTCCCCTCTTCATCAAGATGACTGAATCTCCACGCTCAAGCACGTCGTTTCTTGAAAGAGACAGGTTCGCTTACTCTTTTATTGCGGTTCTTGGTACTCTCACACTCAACATTCATCGTCTCACCCCAAAGGGTGAACCCAAATTTACACCAATTCTCGATTTGTGCGTGTCATCCTTGCGCAGGGACCATGCTAATCTTCTCTGTATCATTCCAATTTTATTGGATGTCCCCAAAGGGACAATCATCTCTTTCACTCCAACGCTATATAAACAGAGGAGCTTCTTCCTGAATAAACGATGTGGGAGAATTTGATGGGTTCGTTTTATGCTAAAACGCCTATTTCTGATTTACACTTAAGCCCATTAATTATCGATTGAAGGATCAAGGAGTCAGAATCGATGGAGAAACGGAGCTCTGTTTTTATGGCGATATTCTCCGGGAAGTTTTAGTGGAGGAAGAATGGCGTTTAACTTTCTCAACTTCTCTTTCACTACTCGCTCCGTCTGCGAACTCAGAGGATTCCGATTCGATTCTCTCTCCGATCTCGGTGTTGATCTTACAATCAGGTTGTCACATTCTCCCGCCAAACTAACTTTCTCCGATTCATGGTTCTCATCGATGTCGGTTTACTCCGGTTATGATCCATCAGATTTGGCATCATTAGAATTTGGTACACAGGAATTTGCTAAGAGACTAACCAAACGAACACAAAGGGTTAACATAAATATTAGAATTTTCAGAAACCAGAGTCTCTAGAATCCGAAAAACAAATGACCCAAAAGAGATTTTGCTGCAAAAATTAATAGAAGACAACTCTAAAAGTTAATAAAAAATAATGCTTGTCTACTCCAAATGTAATGACTTAATGCAGTTCAAGAACAGAACTGAGAACAAGCATAAGCGTACAATCATCGAGTTTTAAGCTTTTACCAGAAATGGGAACAAATCGATTTGACAACTGCAACCACGAAATTTGGAATTATAGGGTTTCAGAATCGATCTGGAAAAAATATTGCAGGAGAAATAAGCATCAGAGAGTTCAACTTACCAGAAACGGAATCAAATCGATTTGACAACGAACATCATAAGTGTAGGCAAGCACATCAAAGGTTTCAGAATCAATTTGGGAATTTTTGTTGCAAAAAAAATTTGGACCATTTCTCGATTTGTGCGTGTCATCCTTGCGCAGGGGCCATGCTAATCTTCTCTGTATCGTTCCAATTTTATCGGATGTCCCCGAAGGGACAATCATCTCTCTCACTCCAACGCTTTATAAACACGAGCTTCTTCTTCTTACATCACCGATGTGGGATAGTTTCATATTGTTTTAACTGCTTAATGGGCTCTTTTTATGCTAAAAGGCCTTTTTCTGATGTAGTCGTTGGCCCATTAAGACTATTATTGACCTTAATTATCAGAAGGATACCAACAGAGGTCCGGATCGGCCCGCCGAATCTAATTGTAAACTTAAATGTAAAATGCGATTGTTTAAGGAGAAAAAAATTACATGAGGACATCATTAATATTTAATTTGGTTCAATATTTGAATAAAACCAAGCTTAATGAACGTTGTAATTGAAAATCTGAGAAACCCAAATTGTGTTTCAGACTCATAAATCTAAAAAGATTACATTTGAGATCCCTTCAACAACATTTTACTAAACTCTTGTCTTTTTTTTAACCTCTTCTCTTCCGATCATCTTCACCGTCATCATCTGAATCACCACTCTCACGGAATCGTGGGTTCTTCTCCTGTTCAGAATAATGTTCCATCATCACACATCAGTAACAGACTTAACTTACTCAAAGGTTTAATTAGGGGAAAAAGGAGATTAGGATTCTGTTAATTTACCGGTCTCATATCATTATCAGTATCTCTCCTAGACTCATGATCTGTGTTTCTTCTTGAGTTATCACGTCCATAGCCACGATCATCGTCTCTTTGCCTTTTCCGATGATAATCTACAAAAACATCAAATGGATTTAGATTTTTGCTATTGTGGCTGATGAGTTATATAACTAATATGCATTATTATGCTCATTTATAAACAAATATTACCTCCTCCTCCTCCTCTTCCATGGCGATTTGAACCTCCATGACCATAGCCTCCTCCTCCACCACCACGTCTTCCATCTGCAATAATGATATATTCATTTAGGAAGATAACTTCACTACAGAGAAGTTAATTTTACGCAGAATCTAGTTCGCATAATGAGTTTGCTTCAAATTTTGACTATATCTATCACAAAGGAAACCGGTAAAAGGATAAGAAGAGTATACTTCTGAGCAATAGAAAGCTAAGCAACTTTAGACTCGCTATTCATGGTACTGCTACATGTTAACCATTTACTCTACTTGTAATCATGCAATAACCATGAACAAGAACGAATAGATTTGATAGAAAGTTGGAAGAAACATACAATTCGATGGTGCAGCAGCTGCAGGATAAGCTCCCAATGATCCAGTACCGTAATCCACGAGCTGCCTTTGTGCTTCGAGTTCTTTCTGGACTAGTTTTCCATAACCACCTCTAGGTAATCAATGAGTTAAAGACAAACACGGATATGTAAACCAAGAACTCAAATCTAATAACCAGGTGCGATCGGTTTGTCTGTATATAAACAATAACTATTAAGCACAACAAATGCAGATTGAAAGGATATCAGGATCGTAATCTGTACGGTATTCATCTCGAACCTGTATGAAATTAGAAAAACCATGATTACATATAAACGTATTATTATACACAAGGTCAGATAAATTACAGAGAGAGGATGCATCTGATGACAATACCTGACCACCGCTTCTACCACGTCCCCATTGTCTTCCTTCTTGGAATCCCCAATCAAAATCAACACGAATCGGTCTGTCATCAAGAATAGTCCCACTTATATACTTCACTGCATCCTCTGTGTCTTCTCTTGAGTAGAACCTAATAACAACAACACACACACCAGGGAAAAAGAAATATCAGCAACTATAATCATGATACTTTATAAATAAAGTTCTTAATGGGAACTTACAAGACGAAACAGAAACCACAGGGTGTTTTAGTGTTCTTATCCAATCCCATGATTATCTTTTTGATTTCTCCTGCTCTTGAGAAAAGCTCGTAAATCTGTTCTTCAGTTGTGTAGAAAGACACATTTCCAATGTAAACTGTAGTAGATGTACGTAACGCCTCGTCGAACTCCTCTTGTGTTCCAGAGAATCTTCTATCTCGATAAGCCGAGAGCTTCGCTTGCTCCTGATAGCCGAAAAAATCCCCAAATATGATACTGATATAACTCAATAATGATGGCTATTCATCCAAACACGAAACTCTATAAAGACTAAATGCAAAGAGGAAAAAAGTTCAGCTAAAAGCAAATCAAATGTTCATATCCTGAGTCCAAACCCTAAGACATCAATTAGTCGATTTAGGGTTCATCACTCTTCAGAATCTAACGAATCGCTTAGAACCATCAGATTCCGGAAAATTCAGACACTCAATTCACTAAGAAATTAGCTGCCCGTAACCAAATCGAGAGTTTACATGCTACCAACAGCAAAACCGAGGAATGCGTTTATCATACGACTGCGAAATCTAAATTTATGTACCTTGAACAAGGAAGCCATCGTCTCCCGAATAAATTTTTAATCTGCGATAGCGAGAAAGGATAGCTCAAATTAGGGTAATATTTGGTTGTGCGAAGTGAGACAAGAGGAACAAGAAGAAGATAGGGGAAATAAATTACCGAGTTGAGCGAAAATCGAAACGGAGAGACAGTGGCTCTTCTTCTTCCTCCAAAACCCTAATTTTCTAAAAGGAAAAGCTGGACTGGTAGAAGCGAGACGCCGGCGAGTCGAGTATCATGGCCCACGTTACGAAACATTACAAGGACTTCATGTTATAGTAATTTGATTTTTGATAATATTAATCAGCATATGAAATAGTTTGACAAAACAAAAAAAAAAAAATTTTCAAATCAAATAGTTTGCATTTAAAATCTATTTTAATAAATTTTGGAAGATTTTGTAGTTAAAATAGTTGGTTTTAATTTATTTTTCCAAATATTAGGTGTCATTATCGATAATGAAAAATGAGGTGAATTTAAAGTTTCATCCCGCAAATATTGTTCTTCAAAATATGTCAAAATATAAAGATGTATATGTGGCTTTTTATTAGTTAAACAGTTAAAATGATTTAGTCCAATTAAGTAACAAATATATTTGTTGTGATAAAATTTGTTCATATAATCTTTGAAAATATGCAACGACATGTAGAATACGAGTGAATCTTTTTAATATCATGTGTAATTATGTAAGGATCTATGGAGTCTTAATGGTGGGACCCATGTACCCATAACATGTAGACTGGATAAATCATACATCACATACAGAATGACAACGAATAGTTGAGATATATTGCATGATTTTCGTTCCCCTCTAAAATTTGGTTAAGCATAGCACTAGTTATGTCGTTTTGATCATTATTGCACGAGGCTTGACTATCGAAATTGTTCTTTTGATGGTTTTGGTTACCAAAGTTATTGTAGCCACCTTGGTTTTGCTGTTGGCTCCAACGTTGATTATTATTTTAGTCTTGATTTGGTTCTTGTATCCTTGAGTGAATTGCTTATTGTTGACAACATAATTCACTTCATCAGTGTCCGCTTAAGGTTCAATGAAGATTTGGTAGACATTTTCTTGAACCATATTGGCTTGTTTCTTGTACGCTTGAAATTGTTAGCCCATGAGAAGAGTCTTATCCATATTTTTCACCATTTCGAAGTTTTGATTTTTCAATTCCTCCAACTCTAAGTTATCGGCCGATGCATCTCCCCTTGTGAATTAGTTAAGGATTTGGGGATGCTTCTAATCGATGCGACTTTTCGAGGAACATTGGTTGATGCTGGTGGTCGATGCATGGCTATTTAATCTCATCTTCATTTTCAAGCCTTCTACCTTTGGTGTTGCTACCCTTGGCTATCCTAAATATGTATAAAGATGCGAAATATGTATTTGTTTGAGAGACTCTAACATGAAATGCTCATGAAAGTAGCTAAATATGCATGAAGTTAAAGATGAGTCTTAAGGTTCATAAATCAACATAAAATGAGTGCTAATGGCACTAAATTCTCGTCTCATCAACGCTAATTACTTTTTTTCTTGCATGGCTTACAATACATATTCGACTAACGATGGGGGTAGAATGCTAAGCTGAAATGTTGATGCAAATTCCACTTATGTATTTTGTTAGAATTCCAGCTCTACTTCACATGTAGGTACACGGAGGATACATGGTCAGGTTTGACCCGAAAGTTACTTGCTCGACATTGGACGGTATTTTGGAGCTACTTGCCGATACATCGCAACATAGGTACCGTTTTGTTCCTTCTAAACTATTATTTTCAACTATGCGTTCATTATATTTGGAGAGAACGAAACAAAATGAAACTTGGGAGATGAATGATGGAAGATACTAGACAAGCCATTACGAAAGCGCTTATCTTCTATACGGGAGATGAATGATGGAAGATATGATCCTGGTGAATTGGTTAACATCAAAATAAAACCGAAGGTCATTTTATTTTATTTTTCTTAAAAAATCTATTTCGTTTCTAAAACGTTAAATATTTTGTTGTAGAAACATTATTTTGGTTAAATAAATCTTTACTTCATTCAAGAAAAAATGAGATCAATGCAAACAAAAAATTCTCACAAAAACATTACAAGATCTTTAGAAAATGTCAGCATTCATTTATTCCTCTATCGCCTGAGGCTTCCCAATCAACTTATTCACAAACTCTCCAAAGTTTTTATCAGATGTTCCACCGTACGCCACGGCAGCCTCCGCCTCCTCCTTCCACCTCCGAGCATTTTCTCTCAGCTCAACCGCCTTCTCTCCGATAGTGGCCTCAATCAGCCGCTCAGCAACCTCCTCCCTCGGAACAATCCTATCCTCAGCTTCTCCACGACCAAGTCTCACTCCTGTCTTGAAAACATCAATCAAGGACGCAGCATTTGTCACCTGATCTCCCCATTGCGGTAAACAAACCACAGGAACTCCAGAAGATAAAGCTTCCATAGTCGAGTTCCATCCACAATGAGTTACAAAGCAAGAAACCGCAGGATGAGCCAAGACTCTCTCTTGTGGACACCATTCAACAATCTTCCCTTTCTCTTCGAGCTCTATTGGCAACACATGTGGTTTTAGTAATGAACCTTCGACGGGTGGGCGAAGCACCCATAAGAAGGATAAGCCAGAGTTGAGAAGGCCGTAAGCGATCTCATCGATTTGCTCTTGTTTCAAGTGAACAATAGTGCCAAAGGAGATGTAAACCACGGAAGATGATTCTCTCGAGTCAAGCCACTGGATGGAGTCACCTCCATGGTTAGAGATGTCTCCCTTAATGTCAGAACTTATAGTTTTACTCATCATGAAAAGCGGTCCGATAGGGTTGATGATGACTTGAGGACAAAGCTGAGACATGTGGTCGATTACGTCTTTCTCAAGTTCTTGAAAAGTGTCGATGAGAAGAGAGAAAGGCTTATGAATCAGCTGGATCTGTTCTAAAATCATTTCTCCAAGAGTGAGAAACTGAGAGGAAGGGTGAAGAAAGCTAGGGATCTCGTCATGCTTCAAGTTGAAGGGCATAAAGGGAACTTCAACGTTGATCTCCGGTTCTGTTTCGGTCGGAAACTCAACTAACTTGTGCTGGTAATAGTAATACGCAGCGAGGCAAGCACAAGACTGAACCCAAAGAACAGCCGAAGGAATTTGAAGCTCTTCAGCCACGTCACATACCCACGGCACAAAAGCGTTGTTTATGAGACACGTCACGGGTTGCTTCTCTTCTTCCTCGTACCTCTTTACTAGCTTCTTGATCTCTTGTTTTCCGACAGCTTTAACTTTTGTTCGTAAAGAATCAAATACGTCTTTGTTCCTGGTCTCCGGTTGGACAAACCCATCGTCGTAAAATTCGAACCGGAGGAAACCTGAACCGACCGGTTTAAGCTCGCCGTCTTGAATCTTGTTGGCTATACGCATCTTGTTGCCACATGGTTCCTCTGAGGTGACGAAGGTGACGAGTAAGCCTTTAGAAGCTATGAGCTTACCAAGACGGAGAAGAGGGTTTATATGACCTTGTGCTGGGAAAGATACAAGCATCACATGAGTTAGCGATGATGATTCCATGGATCTCTCTATTTTTTTCTGACCAACAAGAAATTTGTTTTATCTATTATTTCTTTTTCTTTTTACATTCTTTCCAAGTCTACAGACTCTACACGTCTTTTTAATGACGAAGCTGGGCAGAGGCTAGCTAGCTGGTACATGACATTTTTTCTTTTCTTTATTCGACATATTTTGTAAATCTGTGTACAATTCATTAGTAGGATTTTTTGTATTTTAAAACAGATTTTTTAATGAACTTACAAAAAATAGAGATTGGTTTGAAAAAGTCATTTTTCAAAAACGAAACAAAGTCTTACAAAAATGTAATGAATAACCTTGTGTAGTAGTAACCGTAAATTTTAAAAGACAATAAAGTTGAGAAAAAATATTAAAGCAGAATAATCAAATCCCCTTAGATAAAGACGTGGTGCATAAGAAATTGATGCAAGAGAAGGAAAAGATAGGTGAGAAAAATGTTAAAATGGAAGAGGACAAAAAGTTTGATAAGAAGATAAAAGAGAAGACGTGGGGTCATTACAACTACTAGTTGACTCCAATCCTGGGAAATCTAAAAAATTTAAACCACGAGATTACCTTCTTTTATAATAGTTTCGCTAGAAGCATAGGCCTTCAAGTCTTAACCATTGACGCGGTCTCCGCCATTGATGTCTGGCTTTGAAGACGTGGACTCGTGTTCGTGTATCTGAGGTACAATAAACAAAGTTTTTTGCGATGTTCCTAAATCCTCATTTAGTCTTAGGACAGAATTGGATCAACTAATATAAATACTAGACAAACAATATAAGACTACATGTTTCTTTTGCGCGGGGAGTTATACTTATTTGTTTTAACATAAAATAAACTTTAAAAAATTAATGTATCTAAAACCTAAATTTATTAAGGTAAAAACATTATATCAAATTAATACAACGTAATTTGAACATTCTGATTTAAATTTACATATCTAAAAAAAAAATTTTAAAAAAAAATGGATTTAGATAATTAAAATCAAATTTTTAACTTTCTTTAGACCGCAAGAACTAGTCAGTTAGGTTGAATTGATTCAACTTTCATTTATTTTAGGTGTTAGGTTGATTTGGTTCAAAGAGAGATTATTGTCTTTGTTAACATGAAATGTAGCAGGTTGGGTGACTTCAATAAGTCCCCATTTATCTACTGCAAGCCTCATCGTGTCCTTGAACATGTCGATCTTTGCGTTCCTCAGAATAACTGTTGTTCCAGTCTTCATCAAATCAACTGCATTTTGCACCACAAATCAAAAGTCATGTAGAAAAAACTTTATGATTTCTCTACAACAAAAGATGTCAAACACTGTCTTATGAAATAAAAACCATAATCAGGCTTAAACAAAACTCTCATGAATGACTCTAAAAGCTAGCTCTCTAGACATTCGAAATTGTTAACTCCATGATTAAACTCGAAGCTTAGTTTCGAAACACCAATTCCTATATCGCTGAAAACTCGTTATCCAGAAATTTACATACATTATATCATCAAGCAACATAATCCAGTGACTGAACAAGTCAAGATAAACTTTGAGAACCAAAGTACAACGAGAATAGAGGTAATCGTGTGTTCTGCTTCTAGTCACTATCCACTTAAACCAGAACTTCCTCTTTAAAACAATAATGATTTAGTTTTTAACTCTAAAACACAAATCAGGAATACATCTAACGGAGCAAATTAAACCACTGATAGTTGATTCTCTTCTTCAATCAATTTTTGAAAGGAGTTATTTCTCTACTAATCAATCGTCGTTGTTTCGACTCTGCACTACACAATCCCTAGCACAAACACGGTACTAACACTTCGAAAATGCAAAATCATATGCAATCTTCGTCGATTGAAATTCAAAAACGTTCAATGACACATCTGAACTAGATTCGTACCTTGCTCGTTACGCGCAGTGAATAGAATGCAACCGGTTTCGTTGCCGATTAGAGCCTCGACGATACGAGAAGGTCGAACCGGCTGCTGCATCATGGACCCAGCCGAACGGCGGCCTTTACGGACCGTCGATTTAACGACGGGGTTCGATTCAAGGACTTTCACGGTCAAGTTGTGGCCATCGGTCCCTGGTTTCAGTTGTTCCACTTTTACAAAGACCGGTTTCCTCTTCGGCACTATCTTCATCGTTTTAACATTCTTCGCCGTCGTAGACATGGTGTAACTCTCCGACGTTCCTTAAAATCCGATGACGGTTCGTGTATTCGCTTTTCAAGAGATTTTTAGGGTTTTAATTCTCCTAAATTTGGTATTTAAATTGGAGGCGCGTAACGAGCAAGGTGCGACTAGCAGACTATTGTATATGTATTTGTCCACGTGTTGACGTGTTATTGGTAAAGAATAAAGTACATATCAAGCCCAAATTATGGTTACAGGCCAAGGACAAAAAGCCCAAAATATTTGTTGAATATCGTTATGCGGTTTCGTACCATTGCTGAATGCTGTGTGTTACGTTTACCTGCTGTTGGAAGAGGATATATTTTTTGATTCAATAATAACAACGCCAAAGCGGTGTACGTGATTACTGATTTTTAAAAGAAATAATCTACGTTTTTAAAAATTTTATTATTGTTTTTTCTTTGTAACCAAAATTCGAAAATAATCGGGGAACATATAAACAAAACGAAAATACATAAGTGGTTTTCCTGATAATGTTGTTTCAAGAATGCTTTGGTGGTGATTTCAGATAGAGTTTCTGGTCAGAGCAACGATTCTCGCTCATGCGCGGATGGATTAATTCACGACCGATACTAAATCACTGCATCATATCTATGGCATGCTTACCGGAAGCAATGAAGGGAGGGATATATAGAAAAAGTACTTACCCTAGTTTATTTTTCTTCTTAAATAAATTATTACTTCCTTTTATGTAAATATACTTTCGTAAATTTGGATGAAGCATCATTAAAAATTATAATATTTATAAACAAATGCAACAAGAAAATGAACAAAGTTCATATCAAAGCTAGAATCAATCACTGCTTGGAAACATAAAATAAAAACACTAATTTATGCTATATCATTAGTGACGGTAAGCAACTAAAAGAGGATGTTGAGATGATGGGATTCCATCTTTTCCAGAGAAGTAGCTACGAATTTCATAAAACAAAGAGAAAAACAAAACCGAACCTATCCATAACGAAGAAGGTATCGCGACCCATAGAACGATGTTAGGAGGAAAGGGACCGTGAGCCAAAAGGATGACGATGCCAAAATGCCCGAGCCCGTGAGTGACGTGTCCTGCAAAGGACCAATTGATCGTGGCCGCAAAAATTCCATGGAAAAATTCAATCATCAACAACATTAAAGCAATAGGCAAATAGCATGATTGAGGCGGCGGATAATTTGGAATAAAAGACCACAAGTAACACTGAGCGGATATGAGGAGAATGTGTGTCGGTATGCAGTACGCTAGAGAATTGGTCCACCCGAATACGATGGTTAGGATCTCATATAGAGTTTTGCGATGATCGTCGTCGAAGCCCTTACCGCTCATGATTGATTCTATTGTTTAGGTTGTTCAGTTTTCTTCTCTCGTTCTTATCAATATATATATATATATATGAGATTTAAACCTAATTATGTTTGATTGGGAAGTCAGAGCTTGTTGATAATATCTATTGTTTTTTCCTCCTGCCGTGTTTTCTAATTTTTATCTCCCAAATAAATCATACAATGTGAGAGAAAAAAAGAAAAAAAAACTCATAAAATGTTACGTTAAAATATCAATAGTTCCTTATGATTAATATTCTTTTACTAGTTAGAGATGCAAAATATCATCTTGTGTTACCAGGTTTGCTTCTAGTTAGTGAATGATGGCGTTTCATCAAGTGATTGGAAAATGAAACTGTTTTGAGTTATTGAAATCTATATTCTGTGAGGTCATGATTCACTTTTTTACTACATTGTTTTTTAAGTCTAAAAATGTGTTTGTATATCGAAATAGGAAATCAAAATCCTATGGATGTATAATGTCATACTGAGGAGATCTTTCACTATGTTGGCATTACATTTTCTTGTAAATTCAGGTACAAAGGCATATCCCATTACAGAGAAGATGAAGTAAACAACCACACAGCTCTACAATGTCCTAGCGAGTTACTAGTTGATTTATGATTCTTCTGGTTAGGCGGTTGGAACGGAGCGACTTTTGTTTTGCTTTAATTTGAAAAATTTGAGTTCTCTCGGATAAAGAATATAATATAATAAAATTAAATAAACGTCGATTTGTTTAGTTTTGATACATAGAATTAATCATATCGAAACTTAGAATTACTCAACGTTTAGAAAAACTAAATCTACATGATCTTAACTATAAAACCTAAAACAAAAGAGGATGTCAAGATAATGAGATTTCATCTTCTCTAGAAAAATAGCTATGTGTTGGAGGTGGTCTTAGCATCCCCGTCCGGATCGCTGGAATGGGTCCAGAAGATAAAGTAGGCCCAAAAACTTGTCAAACCAAAACGACGAAATAACCAAGATGGAGCTCGCTAAAGATCAGAGAAGCTCGCGGACAACGCTCGTAGAACGACCAAGCGAGCAGAAGAGTTGACTTTAACGACAAAACGAGATGTGACGGCCCAGTCACATCACATCACACCTTTTCAACCGTCAAGAGGGAAGCGGAGAGCGACTTTCGAAGATAGCGCCGACGCGTGCAGGCTCGTGTCAGAGCTAGGAAGAAGTCAATTCTCGGACTAGGAGGGGCTACGAGTCAACCTTAGCCGAATATTCGATCGCTATAAATACACACTTCATTTATTACACAAGACACATTCAATTCCAGAGAGAGAGAGGGAGAACGGGAGAATAGGCAGAACTGTTCGGTAAACTTAGATCGAGCTTAACAACATACGCGACCTAGTCGATCGTTGTTAGACTTCGCTCTTCGCCTTACTACCTTTCTAGATACCGACTTCTCGTTCTGATACAGCTTGTAATCCATTTCCGAGCAATATAATCCATTCGCTTTCATTCATTTGTCGTTTCCATCCGGAATTAAGGTTCATTTACGAGAATTCCGACCCGCTATCTCAATACGCCACAAATAATAATAAAAGTCACGTCTCAACCCGATCGATACATTCACCGAACACTTCCCCGAGCAACAACAATAAAGCCTTACCGACCCGGTGCGCGACCCGGTGCGCACAGTATGAAACAAAAAAAAAAACAAAACAGAAGCGAACCATAAGGAGCAAGGTATTGCAATCCATAGAACGATGTAACAAGGAAAAGGACTGTGAACCAAAAGGATGACGAAGGAAACATGCTCGATCACGTGACTGACGTGTTCTATGAACCAGTTGAAAAGAGACGTTAATACCCCAATAAACCATCCAAACATCATCATTCTGATAGCAATCTTACTCCATTGGTTAGGATATAAAAGTACATATGGGGTAAAAGATAACTAATATTGGGCGAAGAAGATGAGCAAGTGTGTCGATATGTGATGCGTGAAAAGTTATTTACCCAAAATTAACTGCAAGTGCACAATGTACAGTTGTAGTATTTAGGTTATCGATCCCACATAGAGCTATGACTAGTTTGGATTCAGATGCAAAAGTAACCGAACTATGACAATTCTAATATGATAATGACTTGTAATGTGTTGCAAACTTTAAAAGGAACATTAGATCTAAAGAAAATCAGTTGGGAAAACTCGGGATCACGGTTTTTGGTGACTTCTTGAACTCTAAACACTTTAAACTACTAAATCCTATTGGTGTACTTGAAAATAGCCTTTATTTAAATCCCTAAATCTTAAATCTCTTTGGATTGTCGCTGAAAGTAAATAAGTTTTAGTGCGAACAAGTTAGATCTGTTCACAAGGTGTCTAAACAAACGTTCGTTTGACTTAGAACGCACCTTGCTCACTACAGACTCTTCCGGCGGCTCTATCTCCGTCTCCGGCAGAAAGATCGACTTTGATAATCTAAAAGTGGTTAATTACGTCACCTCTAAATATGAAACATTGTTTGTAGTGAAGAATCACGTGGCTTATTCCACAAATCAAAACCGTTTAGAATGATCCCTTGTAAACCCTTTGAAAACCCTAGATCTAATGAATAAACTACTCAGACATGGTTTTAGTAAAACAAATCATCTTTTTATGAATGAAGTGCATATAAAACGAATTAGACAACAGAAGATCAGAGGTTCACAAAGCTCTAATAAGAAAGAACACTTCTCTAACCTTCTTCAGAGTCTAGAACAATTGATAAGAACAATATCTAAAAGCTAAAAACAATGGAAACAAAAAGCAAAGAGAAACTTGTATTGCTATGAGTTCTTGTGTGGTGTGTTTCGTTTTTTGCCTCTTCTAGTGCCTAAGAGGTGCTTATATAGGTCGTGAATGAGTCTTAGGGTTTAGGGTTCTGCGAAAATCCCGATAAAAAAATCTTCTAAATTAAGTCGGCGTCACAGTCGGTCGACTGCATCTCTTCCAGTCGGTCGACTCGGGGCTCGCAGCAACATTTCTTCATTTTGGCTCCAAATCTTCTAAGTCTTCTCAATTCACGTGGAAACTTCCATAAAACCTTCTTTCTAGCTTTTTTTGCTCCAAGGTGTCTTTTGCTAGTAAATCTTGCATAAATGCTTAAAACATGCTACAAAAACTCCATAAAACCTACTATATCATGGTAGAAAACTGGTAAAATCCATGATACATCAATATGCAGTAGGACAGAGAATTGGTCCACCCGAATGTGAGCGTGAGGATCTCATGTATAGTTTGGCGGTGATCATCATCGTCGAAGCCCTTACCGCTCATGCTTGTTTCTATTGTTCTGTAGGTTGTTCAGTTTTCTTTCTCTTGTTCTTATCTCAATATGTTAATATATATCCTTCTGCTAAGATTAACCTAATTATTCTTGACTTAGGAAATTGACCCTATAACTTAATTATTCTTGATTTAATATTTGAACTAATGTTAGAGATTGTAGATCATGTCTTTAATATTTTTTTTATAGAAAATTCCTTTTTGATGATTTATCTACCAAATAATTTATATACGGTGTTAAATAACAACCAAATAATATGTTACTTAAAATCATAATACATATAGCTTTTTTTTTTGGTAGGATAAATTTCCTTCCATTAATATTTACGATTTATGTAACTATAAATGGAAAGTAGTTTAAACGAATTTCTTAGTGCCACATGTAATTTAGTTAGACGAATCACTTTAGTGTCACGTGTAACTTAGTTTAAGCGAATCACTTTAACGCCATGCACCAACATTCATGGGGTACACGGGTCTGTGAGGACTCATGTATCCCTATAAGTAGGATTACCAAAACCCTTGCACCCTAGTATCGGTAATGTGGCTAAACTACCCGACTGGAAGTGTTGGGGACAGAACGGCCAACAAAATATTAATCTTAGGTTTGACTCAACAATAGCATGAGTGCAGAGCATAAGTGTCATCTCTCTAGTGTTCTTCTGAACGGGATTTAGTCGTTATCTACCTTAGCCTAGAAATGTGTTAAGGGTGACACGGTCCAATTTGAAAAGCGCATATAGGAAGACAACCACAACCCAAATTAGGTATGACGTATTGTTAATTATTTACATAATCAGTAAGCAAATCCTGCTGATAGTCACATGTTCAAAAACTTGTTGATAAGGCCTAGTAATTATATATGTGTCAGGTACACACATGTGAAAGGTATCGTTTGGACTACACGCGTTCAAAATTCCATCTTAGCCATGAAAAAAAAAGGTGATTTTGATATTTATTTGATCTTCTGAGCTCATTTTCTCATTTATTCTTCAATTTCAAGCTCGTTTTCTCGTTTATTTATTTTTTAGTCAGAAAGAAAATTCATCTTGTCTTACTTTACCTCTTTCGTCAATAAAGATCAGAAGTTTGTTCACCCTATTTATATTTTACACAAAATTACTGATGGTTATATCTTGTATCCACATACAGCCACTTATTTCCACACAAGTGAGAAATTAAATAAAAACCTTCTAATACATCGAGAAAAAAAGAAAAGAAGAAAAAAGACAAAACACATTTGATAAATGTGACTGAAGATAGCCACTTATTTTAGACGCTACACATGAAACCGAGAACCAGTACTTGTACAGTCGTAAGTTCTCATCAAATGGGTATCTTGTCGAGGAACAAAGAAACCACATAATCTTTCATCAACTCAGGTTGTGTGAAAATATCAGTGTCTTTGTAGAAAACCTCAATGACCCTTGAAAAGTTTAGGAATCGCATAATGATTGGGAAAGGAAACGGGTGAGGTCTCATCATCAGTTTTTGGTTCAGACTCTTCCACGAATCTAGTGCCATGGTCTTGATCTCTTCTGTGGCTTTCTCCCATGAAACACCATATTGCTTCATATAACAATCAATGGATGTCCCTACATGCTTTCTTTTATGCTCAAACTGCATTAGATTGATCACAAGACAAATATTAATATAGCATAGTTTGCATGAAACTCCGACACAATATGGATTTATAAGGAGAGGTATCAATTATGACTAAAATCTGAACAAAGCTAAAATCAAAATATAATCGAGTTTGTTGATTTTTTTTTTTTTTTTGTTAAATACTCAGTAGCCGTAGATTTTACCAACTTTTATAGTTTTCTACTTTTCTTTTTTCAATAATATCAAAATTTTAGTAACAAAATAACTCAAAATCTCTTTCTAATAGTTAAAATCTAAACTCTAAATTGGAAATAGTAAACTCAAACATCATATTTTAATTTTGTATATAATTTATTTTCAGTATTTTACAAAATAATGTGCTACTCTTGATAGTAACTGTATTATTTAGAGAAAAAAAAAGGTAAGGCATTTATGATATTTTTCTAAAATAATTCACGCTCCAATCAATATTATACTTACCTCGCAGCTCGCAATATCATCACAGAGACGGCCTATTAGTGCAGAAGCTACAAGAAGTGGTGGGAAAGTGCTTAACCATTTAAACACATCATTTGTGGCATCATCATCCACCATTTTTAGAAAGGATGTTAACAAAGTTAAGTAACTTGCTGAATAAATTCCGAGCTCTTTGTACTCATCAAATATGGGCACATAATCTTGGCTCACCCATTTTGCCTCTTGAAGATAGGCTTTAGCCGATACCGTAATCTATTGCATGCAATCCACCCAAACTTATTTTAGATTCAACATACATGACCATTGACCAATGCCTTAATTGTATGCTCACTTGAAGTAGTAATAAGGATTTAGCTATACCGCTTTTTTGGCGTAAAGGCCGCATCCCGTCTTTCCTTCCTTCACCATCTCTTCCTCAAGTTTGTCAAAGAAATCCAACACAACATGGTGAAGATATTTCATGCTCTCCGGGAGCCCTTCTGTTATGCTAGGATTCCATTGTATGAGCGTCTCGGTAAAAAGTTCGAGCTCTTCAATCGTGCCATATGCATCGTATGTATCATCAACTACCGTCAATAAGATAATAAGAGTGGCCAGTGTAATCCTTGCTTGAGAATACTGAGGTTCAAAATATGCTCCAACCGCCCATAAAAAGCTTTCGACCGTCCTATTCCTTGCATAGGGTAACTTTGAGTTGAGGTCAAGATTTTTGTACCATCTATAACATATATAAAAAAAATTCACATAACCATCATCTCAAAATCTTTGAACTACAAAAAAAAGAAATATCGAAGCAGCAAAGCAAATTGCTCAAGAAAAAGGCAAATGAGGCGGATAATGAAGTAATCTCGCAGACTCCAATTTTAGGATCTTAGATATATGAACATCTCCAACGGTCAGTATTTCACCATGGATATCTAACTAATATTTTATTTATACTTTTAATTTAATTTAATTAAAAAATTAAAATAAATAAACTGAACTAATCATTAAAAGACACATCAAGCAAGAGTATCTCAGAGTTTTTTTTTTTCAGATTTTTTGTTTGTTTTGTTGAGTTTCTCATAAGAGAACCGGTTCTCTCCCTTTCTCCTCTTTTTTTTCATTTTTAAAAAGTTAGAAACTCTCTTAGAAACCCCTTGCCCTAACATATATATGTAACTATTTTTCTAATTGGTACCTGAAAACATGACAAAGCTCCTCACGGTACATCGTCTGAAGAAGATTGAAATCTAGCTTAGCAAATTCAAGCAAGGTTTGATCGTGTGAATCTTCTTTTTCATAGTATGAGATATATTGTCTTGTTTCTATCCTTGAGATACCCCTACGATATGCATGTTTGAGGGCATTCTTGATGCGGACGGCGAGATGGGGACTAGATCGAGAGGCCAATCCTTCCAAGTGAGACTTAGAGAACACGAGGGCTTCATCGAGAATGTCTTCATCATGGGTGCTCCAGTGTGAAGCTTCATAAAGACTTAACAGACCTCTCGCATCCTCAGCTAGGTGCTCCTTAAAATCTCCATCTTTGTTCTTGAACTTGTCAAATACATCTACCGATCATGTACATATACATAGAGAACATTATAAGTAAAGCAATACCAAGCATAACAATTAACATTTAATTCGTTAGACGATTTACTATTTTATCATGCATACATATGTATATCATCCTCATTTGACAGATCTCTTTTTATATCATAACCCCTACTCGAGTGAATTAGTTGAATGCTTATAAAAACAGTCTTAAAGTTGTACTTACTCATTCACTATTAATTTTGTATTAGGACAGTGTGTATTAAGTTTCGATAATTATATCAAGTTTTTACTTACCGACAAAGAGCTTATATCCGAACTGTCTAAAAACTTGAAAAACAAGAGAAACCGTGTATAAATCGGTTTCACTGTCTCTTATCATCTCTATAAAATCATGAAAACCGAACATCTTTTCCAATTGCTCCAAGATTTTATCTTCAAAGTGATATGAAACTCCGAGGCGACAAAGAGCATCGATGAGCTTGATATTCTCCATCGGCTTTTCTTTTGAAGCCCTAAACAATTCCTTCACAGCTTCCTTCAGTAAACTCAGCTTCTCTTTGTTTTCCTCACTTTCCTATAAATCAATGGCACGAGATTACAAATACAACTCAAGATTTTATCAACAATTATTTAATTTATTAAATGTGACTTAAGATTTTGTTATAAACAGAAATGTTAATGAACGTAATGATGAGCAACGGTATAGGTACATGTACCGGGTCCGAAACTGAGAAAGATGTCAAAGGATCTTCCCATACGTTTACCGGAAAATCAGCTAATGGCCGATCGATTTCTTCTCTTTTGGCCTTGGACGAACTATTTATCACCTCCATGCTCTTTAATTGTTTATTAAGTAGACTTATAATCATTCCTCGAGGCTTTCTTTATGTTTAAGGTAGACAATGGTTTTTTTTTTCTTAAAAGATAGACTATAGTTGACAGTTGCACTGAATATTTATAGATATAGACATGAGATACGGTCAGCAACGTGCGGCATTTTTTAGTAGAGGTGTCAAAATGCATGAGTTCATGTTAATTTTGAATTGTGATTCCAATTAGTGACAAGTCCCTAATTTAGCCATTAGTTTATATGCTGGAAACAATAAATTGGGGAAATATTTAATTTCATCACTGCTAATAAAAAACCAAATGAATTTTTTTATATATTTAACAAAATATAAATGATTGGTTTATTCCTTATCAAATAAAGTAATGCAAAAAAAAACGTTTTTAGTTTATATGTAAAAGGA
The DNA here is from genome assembly GCA_900116095.1 of Euclidium syriacum. Classification (NCBI taxonomy): domain Eukaryota; kingdom Viridiplantae; phylum Streptophyta; class Magnoliopsida; order Brassicales; family Brassicaceae; genus Euclidium; species Euclidium syriacum. The sequence goes on from FPAK01000008.1 coordinate 378,221, forward strand.
ATAAAATCGTTTTTTTTTATTTGTACGAGAAAATAAAAGCATTTTTAATTTATATGTAAAATAGAATTAAAATGTTTTTAGCTTATATGTAAAAGGATTAAAATCGAATAAAGTTGGGGAAATATAAAGTATCATTACTGATAAAAGAATAATATTAACAGTGAGAGTAGTGTTTGAGTTGGAAACTAACACACGTCATCCACATGTCTTTAGTAGAATATGGAAATATATTAAAATGCGAAATTCTACACTTTTTTTAACTGAATTTAAATCCATCTTAATCATTCGAAAATAAACTTATTAACCAATGACCTAGATTTATATAATAAAATATTCCCCTTAATTAAGAAAATAAATCCCTAAATAGTTTTGAGCATCCTCCCTATAAACACGAATTCTACTAAGCTACGCTTATTTTCATCACAAAAAAAAAAACTCTTCTCATTTTTAGTTAGTTGAAAAATATGTTTTTCTCATTTTCTATTTGTTTACAAAAAAAAAAAAAGTTATTCTCATTTTTTCTGTTTTTTATATTAAAATATCTAAAATCAATTTTATCATGAATTATATATTAACAAAGATAATAGTCGTGTTTGAGTTGAAAACTAGCACACCGCAAATGTCTAATCATTCACATGTTTTTGGTAGATTGTGAAAAGATATTCCACACTCTTTTTACTGAATTTAAATCCATCTTAATCATTTAAGAATAAATTAATTTGAATAAAAAATCAATGACCGAGATTTATAGAATTATTTGTTTCCTTAATTAAGAAAATAAACCTTAAATAATGTAGTTTTGAGCATCCTCCATATAAATATGACTTCTATACTATGCTTATTTTCATCACAAAACTCTTCTAATATTGTGTTTGTTGACAAAAAGAATTTTTCTCCTTTTCCTGTTTGTTGACAAAAAATAAGTTAATCTCATTTTTTTCTGTTTTTTTATATTGCAATATATCTAATATTAATTTTATTAATGAGTTATGTAATAATAGTGAGGTAGTTGTATTTGAGTTGGACAGTAACTAGCACACCCCAAATGTCTAACTATTCACATGTTTTTGGTAGATCAAGTTGTATCGTATGTACTCTTTTCCTCGCTAATTTTATATTTTTAATCGTATAGTTTTTTTTAAAAAAATCTATTGAAAACGAGTTTTATAAGTAAGTTATAATTTGTTGGAAATGCTTTAATATCTTTTCATAATCTACCAAAATATGTGAATGGTTAGACTTTTGGAGTGTGCTTGTATCCAACTCAAACACGATTACTCTCACTGTTAATACATAATTCATTGATAAAATTTGTTTCGGGTAAAGAATATCGCTTGTAACGTCTTCCAGATTTCAAGAGGTCTTTCAGTGAATGGGTCTAGACTTTTTGACTCCACGGACATAGGCGGGTTTGATGGTAAGAGGATTTACGAATCAGTTATTAAATTCACTTGGGGATGAATTCAGAATATTTTGGTCTTCGAAGTTGGGAGGCTGTAGATGAGATGAAGGTGTGTGGGGATTCCAGATCATTCAAGACACACTTTAGGTGGTTCTGGAATATCCGAACAATGTTGAACGTGATGTGGTGTAGGGTTTGTCCACCAATTTTTGAAGCAACCCACCGTTTTTCGGTTTTCGGTTGGAGTTGAATATCGCTGCATGGGAGAAGATACTAGCAAACTTAAGTTGTTACGGGAACTATTATGGTTATTTGGTGCTCCACATGATCAGTTGGTTCTGTGATAGTCAATATGTTTTTTTTCATCTTGGGGTTAATCTGGTTCTTTATCAACGTACTAAATCCATCGAGATCAACTGTCATTTTGTAAAAGGTGTTCAAGATGATCTGATTAAAGCCTCACCTATCTATGAAGGATTAACCGACGGACTAAACACTTGGAGGAGTTCAGCTTGAGTTTCATTTGGTCAAATTGAGCATTTCTCTATGCTCCAATTTGAGGAGTATATATATTGACGGATATTTCATTTACTTCCATGTATCTTTGATTTTTTTTTATGTGATATATCTTTTTTATAAAATTTAAATTGGGTAAATATGTCTGTAAGTAAATTATACACCGCTGAGACTAATGAAGAGAGAACTCTTCCAAATTCTGACACACACAAATTACTAGGATGAATGAAATCCAGGTCTATTTTTTTAATTCCGCATGTAGCATGGAATATGTTGTCACACAAATGCATTATTTTTAGAAACATAACTAAAATAAATTTCTTTCAAGAAACATAACTAATCCCTTCAAAAAAAAAAAAAACATAACTAAATAAATGAAAACTAAGAGAAAACCTACAGAAAAATAGTTAACAAAGAAAAAAACTAACTCAAAAGATGATGTCGAGATTCGATAGTTGAGACTTTCAACGATCTTACGATACGAACTGAGTTAACGAAGTTGAAGAGGAAAACGGAACCGAACCATAAAGAAGACGGTATTGCAATCCATAGAACGATGTGGTGAGAAACAGTGTGGGCCAAAATCATGACGATGACAACATTACCAAACAAGTGGCTAACTAGTCCAAACATGGTTGGAAGTTCCGGCAATGACGGAGTAAACCCAAATAAACCGCTAACGTATTGAATAAACGCCATCCCGATAACATTATCTCCCCATTCATGAGGGTAGTTTGATAGTAAAGGCCAAAACAGGTAAATCTCGACGGCGACTAAGAGCAAGTGCATCGTTACCGAGTAGATTAGAGACCTGGTCCAACCGAATGCGAGCGTGAAGATTTCAGCTAGAGGTAGGCGATGTTGATCGTCATCGTCGAAGCTTTTACCGCTCATGGTTGGTTCTAGTGTTTAGTTTTCTGTCGGCGAAGAAAAAAAGAAGTTGGTTTAGCTCTCTCATTCTTCATCTCAATATGCTAATATATATATCCTTTTTGCCTAAAACCTAATGATAGTTGATTTTGGTTTTTATGATTTATCTACAAAGTAACACGATGTTAAAAAAATTAATCAATATAAAACTTAACTTTTTTAATCAAGAAAAAAAACATAAACCTAACCAAATTACTAAATAATAAGGAGCTAACAGGTTCCTCTGTTTGCTAATATGGATGAAAGATTGCCGGACGCGATATGTGAGAGATTAAACCGAGTCTTTACACGGAAAGTACTTACATCGTGCGTGAAGGTGACCCGGTTAACGAAATAATGTTCATAAACCGAGGCCGGTTAGGAAGAAGAGGTTTCTAAATTAAATAAAAAAAGCAACAGAGGGTTATTAAAAGAAGTAGACTTTATGGTGAAGAGCTTTTGACATGGGCACTTGATCCAAAAGCTGGCTCAAACTTGCCTTCTTCCACAGGGACAGTGAAGGCTCTTACTGATTGTAGCAAGTCAGTTTAGGAGACTTCATAGCCGACAGGTTCAACAGACTTTTAGGTTTTGCTCCCAGCAATGGAGAACTTGCGCTTCTTACTTCATACAAGCCGCTTGATGAATCTGTCAATGCCTCCGGAACCTGATTTTGATGCTGACTAATCTTATTCTTGTGCAGAAGACAACGTCAGAACAAAGACAATATATATAATAGATTTATACACTTAAAATGCTATATATGTAACTTGTTTAAGATTTATTTACACGAGAGCCAATGACCCTTCAAAGATCTCCATTGCATTTTTTCACATTTCCTATGTCGATATTTACTAACTTTTCGGTCTTGGAATCATTATCCATATGGTACAAAGAGCTTCCCTTTCTCTTCTGAAGAGAACAATACAATACGGGAGGAAAAGAAACACACACAGAGTTTAGTTCTTGAAAACGTTTATCCTTACTTATCTTAATCAGATATTTTCACCTTGAAAACGTTTGTCTCGCGCAGTGGCTAGTTAGATCGCAGTTGTATTTTTAGCGATAACTCCTAGTCAACTAAGTAGGATCAAGAAAAGTATTCATGGTGAAAACAGATACATAAACATACATGTTCCTGGTGTTGTGATCAACACTATAGATGCATCCCCACCCACAATATCTTCAACATTTCTCTCTTTCTCTCTTTAGGATTTAGTTCAAGAGAAGATTTTGACATAAATAAACCAGAGACGCTATAAGAGAAGATTGATAAAGCAGAGAGTTTGTGTTTCTGGTGAGTTGTTGTTTTGTTTCTTGAAATGCGAACATTCCTTGTTGTAATTTTTCCTCTTTGTTCTATTTTACTAAATTAAAGGGAAAAAAAAGAGATGAATTTTACCTTGTGTATGGATCAAATAGTTTTATATATTAATAATACTGATTATAAGCTTATGGTTAGTGGTTTAGAGATCAATGCCAAAAGAAGGACTTAGCTTCTCACGGCTATTTATTGTTTCATATATAGTTTTGGTATCTGAGTAAATTAATATGATGATCAAAGAACAGAACAAGTTTTGTTGAGTTGTGTACGCAAAGAAGCAATTATATGTCAATGATAAGAACTACGAGAATCGAATACACCAAAGAGAGAAATAAACCAATCACTCAGTTCTTGAAGCATCAAAATATGGAAATACCCACATGGTTGTGTTCAAGTAGTTGTAGAATTTTCATTCACAGAATGATGCAGGGCCATTGATTCTTTTCTTGGAGTTCCTTGGCCATTTTTTCTGCCCTCTCAAGTTCCTCCCTGAGCTCCTTAACTTCATTACTTGAATGTTGCTCGACTTCATTTGCTCTTTTCTCCAATTCAAGTCTCGCAACTTTCTCTTCGTTCAGCTGTTCCTCTAGCTTCTTTTGCATCTCTCTCAGCTTACTCTCCATCTACACAAAAAAGTTCAAAGCATGTTAACCTAAACTTCTCTTTCCCAAGTCACCTGATTGAGAATAGTCAACAAAAAATAAATGACTCAATCTGACTAGTAACCAAAACACATTACCCTCTCCATCACTTGATTGAGCTGCTGATTTTCATAAGACTCGGCCATATTTTTAATCCTTTGAGACATCTGTTTTTTCGTGAACCAGCCCTTGTTTTCTAAAATCTTGCCTTGTTTTTCTTGGAATGCTGTCTCGTTTTCCTGAGAAACAGATGGAAATAACATAAGAAAGAAACCAGATGTGTATTCGTAAAAACCTCAGTTTCTTTTTCCTTACCCTCATCTGGTGAGACAAATCACTGAAATATGGTTTTCCGTTTTCTTTGGCAATTTCTTCAACATAGTTTAATAGCTCTTGAACTTGCTTAGCTTTTTGACTCTGAGGAGCTTTGGCCCTGTTTCCGAACAACACCTTCCGCTCATTGCAGGCCTTGAGAATATCCTAGAAACCATAAAACAATCACATTAAGAGACGCACGCAAATATTCAAATAGTTAGAATAAAAAAATACACTAACTTTGAATTCAGAGCAGTCATTCAAATAATCCTCCAACGTATCACCATCATCTTCATTTGTAAAAACAACAATCATATAGTCTACAATTTTGCTTCCAAAGAGAATCTTTAAAGCAAAAACCGCAGATTTCTCCTCTTCTGTTCTCCTCTCCAATTTATTCATCTGTCTCAGATTTCTTGATCTCCGCTACTCTTCAAGCTTTGTTTCAAGAACAGAAAAGAAACTTCAAGCTTTGTTTCAAGAACAGAAAAGAAAAAAGAAACAGAAATGGTAAGTCAAAAGTCTGAGAAAATGCACAATCTTACAATGGTTATTGTGATGCTCGCCATGGGATACGAAGGTGTGGCGTTTGCTATGGGCGCTAAACCCACATTGATTTCACCAGTTTGCTTCGGCATCTTCTCCATTGGGTACATTCTGTTGCTTATCGTTGAGAATTTTGAAGAAAACCCTGTAGTTAGAGACTTCGCAGATCTCCTAAGCCATTTCTTTGGGCTTTTGACTCTCTTCTTCCTCGTCGGAATCGTATCTGTGGAGTTTGCGATTGGCTTGTGTGCTTCGATATCAATCGTTGCCTGCTGTATGGAACCAAACATTTCACGAACAACAATCCAAACCCCAATACCTTAGCCGTCGCAGCCGATTCCAAGTCTGAGAAGATACATCTTCTAGTTTTGACTGTTGTTGGAGGAGCAATGTTCTTCATACAGATTGGGTTAGCGATTGGAATGGAGAAGACGTCACTATCACACGTCTACTTCGGAATTGCTGCTGTGATTTACATGACGTGCCGATTTTTTCAAGTCCTTGAGGAAGAGTACATCGTCGTAAAATCCACCGCCGGTCATATAAGCAGCTTCGCTGGTTTAATGGCTCTTGTACTTCTCGTCGGATTGATATCTACCGAATTTGCTTTGGCCATCTTCTTCTGTTCAATCTTGATTCTCTCAAGGTACTTGTGCATATGGTGGTGGGAAGAATTGCCGGAAGATGCGGCGGAGGAGAGGCTGATTCCGTCCGGCGGCGATAATAGAGTTTAATTGGAAATTAGGTTTCGACTTTTCTTTTTTCTATTTTTTAGCCTTTTCTTTTCTTTATGCAAAATTGGCCTGTGAACAAAACACAGCCGTTTTTGTCATTTCCAGGGGTAAATACTACTAAATACCATAGAAAACAGAGTTTGTTTTTTGTTTCTTGTATATTGAACAAATATTAATGATCACAAATCCAATTTTTTTCTCATCGTAATGATTTTTTCTTGTGTGGCTATATTTATAAATTGTCGTCTCTAGAAAAGGATAAAATTAAATATATAAAATTGGTGGGCTCTCTGTTGAATAAGAAGTAAACTATAGTCCTGGTTCATGAACAAGATTCAATTCAACTAGGTTAGTCTTCGGTTAAAGAATTGAGCTGGTTTTGTAATTTGTTGAATTTAGGTGTTGCATATGGTCTGAAACAGAAGAAATAGGCCCAAAGCCCATTGGCGACTAGTATTAATTTCTTCTCTATTCATGTAGTTTCTTGGTTGCATATTGTCGTGAGTGATAACCTTTTAGTCTTAATAATTGGAGTGATAGCGGCATGGTTTGTTTCAAAACCTCGGACCTAAGTATACGGAGATGGATCTTCTCCAACCAATCAACTTTTATGGCTGAGGAAGGATTCCACCACTATTTGTTTCCATTCATCTCTTCATTCGAGCTCACTCCGGAGACCACGGCTTAGCTTGGTTATATAGCTTGAAAAAAGCTTTGGGTCACTGGTCTTTAGGACTCGCCTATTAAGTCAGAAGAGTGTTTGGTCTTGTTTGGCTAGTGTTTGTCATTGTGAGCTATACGAAGGTCTAGTCTTCAGCGCTTCTAACGATTCTCTTGGGTATCGATCTATAAAGATTATTTTGTCTACCGAATGGTTGGGATAGACAAGATCAGCTCAACTGTATATATCGGAGCATTTAAGCATTGGTTCCTCACATATCCTAGTGTGGTTAGTTGGGTGTGCGAGAAGTGCGGATGAATAGAGTCTCTATTAAATTAGCAAAAAAATAGTATATTTGAGAACCTAAAATAATTTATGAAATTTTTATTACTTATATTTACGGGTTAAATTTCAGTTATTGAACAGAAAAAAAAAATATTCTATTTTTGAGCCGCTCTCTACCAATTAAACCTTAGTAAAATTATCGCTGTTTTCCTATTTGATAGTTTTCAATTTGTAAGCAAACACCTATTTTATTTTGTTGTTTAGGATCGGATTACGGTTACAATTTTATTTATAATCTATTATTTTTTTATTATTAATAATATTCAGACGTCCCAAAAAAATAATTCATGTAGTTTCTTTCTGTTGGAACTTGGAACTGATCTAATGCGGCTCACGTCCATTAGTATTGTATGTAATCGACGGCTTTGGCAAGATAAAGGATTCAATTGCAATTTTGAAAATTAATAACGCTTTAAGCAAAGTACTTGAGGATCTTTTTCTTTCTTGTTGACAAAATGTGAGGACTTTTTAAGAAAACTTAATTAGGGAGGAAAAAATAAAGGAAGACTAACAGTGACACGTGTAGTTTTTACAGAGTCGCTCTCTTTAACTGTCGCGGTTTAAAAAAATAGCTTTTTTGCTTAATTAGACGGTAATCTACCTGATTATGCTCTACCTTTGTTCGGCGTTTCCGCCCACCACCTTTAATTGCTGCGCGTCGGTGCACACTATTTGACAACTGAAAAAGTATGTATATAAGTCTACAAGTTACAATTAATAGATGTATGTACTATCTGAACAAAAGCATACAAACGTCACTCACCAAAGAACATTAATTAGAAAGTAGAGAATAAGAAAAACGTATGTTGAAATGTGACCTCGAATCATAAGTTAACACTGGTTACAAACATTAAACTGGGGTAGTAAATGAACCGGAACTAGGTTGTTAGTATAAAATTTGCTATTTGTATTTGTATCGATATAGAAATAATATTTGTATAAATAAAGAACATGTTCATGTTGAGAATTTGAACAAGTTGCAAATTGATTAAGAGCTTTCAGATTGTGGAGTTTTTGATGAATATGTATTTTCTTAGATAGTAAATTTTTTTGATTAAAGTATGGCCAAAACGTAGAATCAATCACATTCATTTCTCTAAACTTGATTATAACATAATGACTTACTCATATATAAACTTCATTTCTAGAAATTATGGATAATAATTCGTAGTCACATTTTTAGTATCTCGTATATATGCTGTAGTGATTCGATAACTACATCAAAACGATAAAAGTGTGATTTATAAGATTTTCTTTAGATTTTGTTGAAAAAAAGAAAAAGAACAAAAATCTGCACTATAATTTGTCGAATTTTTAACCTTTAATGTTAATTATACATAGGATCGAAATATAATAGTTTTCTTTTGATGGGCGCAAGCCCATGTTTGGAATACTTGGTATACGCAATGGCCATGGATATTTGTTACCATTCAAACCATCATGCACATTCTCTTTATCTTTGCTGGATTATGGATTTCGGATTACAAATTACATACTTAAATATCATAAGGTGGTTATTTTTACACTAATTGTTAGATATTAGAATGAAAATATCTTAAATCTCCAAAAATTTACTCTCAATATCATCTAAACAACTATTAATCATTAGCAATCAAACAAGATTTAAACATTAACGTCGTTTGTCGTTTGTTTGATTTTCTCTTTAATTTATGCTAATATATTATGTTAGAAAAAAATCATTGAAATTTTGATTTATAATCTAACACATGTATTGGTTTTTAAGAATAATTGAAACTTTAAGAAGATAAATAAAAATGGTTATACTATCATAAAACAATAAACGTTTTCAAGTATAAAAATCGATTAAGCAGTTGTGAAATAGTTAAAATTTTAGAAAGATAAGAAAAAATAAAAAATGTTAACTTTTAAAACTTTAAGAAATTTGATTGGTGACATAAAACGGTAATCTTTTTCAGTCTAAAACGATATCAATAAGCAATACCAAAATAGTTTACCGCTAATTTATACGTTTCCAATATTATTAGTTGGTAAAGCCAGACCAGATGTAGTTTATTTTTCCTGCTGTAAAAACTACCGCCGTGGTAAAAAGATCAAGCCATAGAAGTAAATGGTGAGAGAGCGTGGTAGTCACGAACATTAATGAGGGAGCGTGAGTTAAAGCAATCAAATTACGCAAAGTCACGCCGCAGTAACGGGACGTTTAAGACAAAAGAGAAAATAAACTCTAAAAAAAGCCGTCACAAACACAAACACCCTCACTGTCTGTTTTTTGGGCGGCGCTTTTCCAGTCAAACCTTTGTTGACCATCTCTCTCTCTCTCTTTAAACCAAGAAACCCTTTTTTTCTTTATAAATTAAAGGACACCTCAACGTCACACTTGAGACACTTCTTCTATTTATACAACCAGAAATCTCTTTTTCTCTCTTTAATTATTTACCAAATGGCTCCAAAACAGGCGATTGTGAATAACGCCGCCGTGACGAAGGATTTCCATTTTAGAGGTGTGAGGAAGAGACCATGGGGGAGATACGCGGCTGAGATCCGTGACCCGGGTAAGAAAACCCGGGTTTGGCTTGGAACTTTCGACACGGCTGAGCAAGCCGCTAGAGCTTACGACACAGCCGCTAGAGAGTTTCGCGGTTCGAAGGCGAAGACCAATTTCCCTCTTCCCGGCGAGTCTTCGACGGTCAGCGACGGGAGCGACGTTGTGAACCCACCGGCGAGGGCGGCGCGTGAGATGACACGTCGGCTAGGAATAGCTGGTAGATTTCCGTTTGCATGTAACCGGCAGTTTAACGTCTCAAGCGTTTTTCCTCCGGCGACGAGTTTTTTCTTCGATCCGTCAAGAGCTGCTGCGTTAAGAGCTGAACTTAGCCGGGTCTACCCGGTTCGGTTTGAACCGGTTGATATTGAGCTGAGTATTGGTATTCGTTCGACCGTGAAGATCGAACCGGGGGCATCCTCCGTCGTGGATTGCAAACGGAAAGGAGAACTAAACCTGGATCTTAACCTAGCTCCACCGGTCGATGTTTAATTTCCTGTTTTTCGTTTTTTTTTTTTTTTTTTTTTTTTTTGATGTTGCCGGAAAAATAACATTTATTTTCTCCTAGACTTTTTTCGTAGACGTAAAAAAAAAGAAGGACTAAAGTTTTTTTTAATTAAAAGCCCTTTTAGTTTTCTATGCTTCCTTTCCTTAATATAATGTGAATGTCAATATTAATCAGATATCTATCTCCTTCTTTAATCTTATTTTTTTGTTTTTATCCTTTTGTATTTTGAAAACCACACGTTTGGTCGATCTATCAGATGGCAGATCTAAAAACATTAAATGACTGTGGAATTATGAATTTAAAAGAATATATCAAAACTTTTATTTTGCTTTAGTCACGTCAAACAAGTTAATATTCGGGAGTAAAAGAAAATCGGTTTGTCATAAATACAGAATTATTTTTCTCTTTAGACGTGTGAAACGCCTTAAGCAGATGTCGTTTTCAGGTATGAAGTAATAATGTCTTTTTTTGAAAAAAAAGAAATCATGAAATATGAAATAATAGTAAATGAATTTTGAGTTACAGAGTGAGTGGTAGCATCATCTGTCCAATCTTCGAGTTTCGTGTAGATGGGGGATGATGGCGTAAGGGTCAGGTGGGAGGCACGTGTGCTTTCGCCGTCCACCAGGCGCGTCTTCTCATTGTTTTTTTTTTTGGTTCCTAGTTCTGTAGTTCCTACTTTCTACTGTTTTTGTTTTGGTAAAGCCTTTAAAGACATATTTTGCAGCCGTAGATTTCACTCCGATCACCAGATCTGTGTGTATTAAATTCAAATTGTCCATGTTTTTAAGGAAGAATAACTGAAATTATCATCTGAGTAATTAGGAGTATCCATTTTTAGAAAATAATATAACAGATGATTATTCAAAGTTACAAGAAATCACCAAAAATAGTTACCATTATTGTCCGTAATTTGTTTTTCAACTTTTAACCGATTTAGTGAGATATTGTGTAGAATTTTTAAATATTAAAATTAACATTATCTTTTTTTTATAAAGGGTTTTTAATTGAAATGCAAAAATTAACATTATCTTACCCGGTATTATTATATTTTTAGATTTTAACCCGGTATTTCTATGCCCAATTCATTTGAAGAAAAATGATATGTTAAATGATTTGATATCCAATTTTATGTGGTATTATTCGAATTTTTACCTAAAATTAACTATATCTGGAGATTAACCATTGATAAAACAAGAAATATAATACACAAAACCGTTTTTTTATATAACATGAAATAGTATTTTTTATAAGAAAGAAAACGGTTTTGTCCATTATATTTCATGTTTTCTCAATGGTTAAATATGGTGTAGTGTAAGCGGATTGTGTAAGACTCAAATTAAGGTCAAGTAATCAGATATGTTTATTTATGACTCAAATTAAGGTCAAGTAAGCAAGTAAGCAAATTAAGATGAATAAGTTTAAATATGTAAAATCACAACTCATATTTTGAAGCAAACTTCTCTACAACATTTTTAAGTAAAAATCTAAAGTTAAAATCTTTACCAATTAACACTTCTATATGCTAAAAACAGATGTAAAAGTAATAATGTGTTGCATGAAATTTATGCATTTTGTAACAGATAAACTAAATGAGAGAAAGAAAATGGGTCCAAATTTTCAAAACTCAAGACAAAGAAATACAGTAGCTAGTATTTCGAATTAAATGCTTATTCATTACTATCTCACCTAAATGATTCAATAGTATTTTGTTTTGTTGAATTTTTGGAGGGCTAAAAGTGGCTATCATCAAGGCATTAGGCATCAAGTCATTTTCATGATTCATTAACTTTTTTCTGACGGTTATAACATTTAACAACAATTGTAGCATTCACACTTGACTTGCTAGTTGGTAAACTCATTAATTGACTTTACTTGTGTTCGACCTTTGTGTGAACAAAAGAAAATACCGAAGTGAACTAAAATTCTAACAATGTGCGAGAGATTGCCGCCAGTTTTTTTTTGGTTTTTTCCAGTTAAACAACTTTTTTCTTTTTGACAAAACGAAAGGTTTTGTATTTTGGTAAAAGAAAATAAGGAAAGAAAAAACTCACTTTCCTCTATCGCTTTCATTAGAGACTTTTGTCAGACATAAGGGACCACTCAATTCTACCTTTCAGCTTTATTTGTTGACACCTGTCGTAAGATATGTGATCCACCGCCAAATAGACATGTTCATTTTTGGATTAAGGTATGGGTAACTTGTAAATCGAAAATCACAATTCTAATCAGAGTTGATTTGGATTAAGCAGAATAAGTATGGGTTTCCAACTTTTGACGTGTTTATTTGTTATACTTATAGGTGGAATATTTTGGTGATAACAACTTAGAGCAAAACTTTTTAGGTAGACTAAGACGGTTTAGCATATAAAATTTTATATTTTTATGTTTCTAAAAATAATTTATATATAATTTAACATTTTTAAGATTAGTATATAATTGACATTTTGCCAAGACCTTTTCTGATTCTAGCAAATAAAAATCAGGTTTGAATTCAAATAGTACTACGAGTAATTTTGTCATAAGCTCTATATGGGCCTTGGTTTGACGTTACTCTAACGAATGGGCCATAAACCCAAAAAAATCACTCTCCACAGGTGCACTTTGGTAATTAAAAATCAGGAACGGAAGCTCTGGGACCTCGTCGGCGATGTCGGTTGCTCAATCTCACCGGTTCTCGACGGTGATTAATCCCATTAACATAAGCTTGCTTTCTAAAAAACTACTTCAGATAGGACGAACCAATAATTACGATACTTTTTCCGAGATCACTCGTCAACGTGAACATTTAGTGCCCTCGCTCGTCTCGAAGCTCGATGATTGCACCGGTCTCGACCAAATCAAACAAGTTCACGGTCATGTTATCCGTAAAGGTCTCAATCAAAGCTGCTATATTATCACCAAACTAATTCGGACGCTCACTAAGCTCGGCGTTCCAATGGATCCATATCCTCGCCGTGTGATCGAGCTAGTTCATTTCCGGAATCCGTTTCTATGGACCGCCGTGATTCGTGGATATGCAATTCAAGGTAAATTCATCGAATCAATCTATATGTTTGGATGTATGAGAAAAGAAGGGATTACGCCTGTTTCATTCACTTTCTCGGCTCTTTTGAAAGCTTGTGGTTCAATGGGAGATTTGAATTTAGGTCAACAGTTTCACGCACAGACGTTTCGACTTAGAGGATTTTGTTGTGTATACGTAGGGAACACCATGATCGATATGTATGTGAAATGCGGATCTATTGATAGTGCACGTAAAGTGTTCGATGAAATGACTGAACGAGATGTGATATCGTGGACAGAGCTTATATCTGCGTATACGAAAGTTGGGAATATGGAATCTGCAGCGGAACTGTTTGAAAGCTTGCCTACAAAGGATCTAGTTGCTTGGACTACCATGGTTACAGGATTCGCACAAAATGCTAAACCTCAAAAAGCTTTAGAATATTTCGATAGAATGGAGAAATCAGGTATTCAAGCTGATGGATTCGCTGTCGCCGGATTGATTTCAGCTTGTGGTCAGCTTGGAGCTAGCAAATACGCAAATCGAGCTGTCAAAATCGCTCAGAAATCTGGCTTTTCTCCTAATGATCACGTTGTTATCGGCTCTGCGTTGATAGATATGTATTCGAAATGCGGGAATGTAGAAGAAGCAGTAAAGGTGTTTGATTCGATGAACAACAAGAACGTTTTCTCTTACAGTTCGATGATCCTTGGTCTCGCTACACACGGGCGTGCTCGAGAAGCTTTGGAGCTATTCCATCAAATGTTAACGCATACAGCGATAAAACCAAACACGGTTACATTCATAGGTGTACTTACCGCTTGTAGCCACGCGGGACTTGTTGACCAAGGACGTCAAATATTCGCATCTATGCAACAAACATTCGGTGTTGAACCAAACCGTGATCACTATACTTGTATGGTCGATCTTCTTGGCCGTGCAGGACGGTTACAAGAAGCTCTCGAAGTGATAAAAACTATGCCGGTTAAGCCACACGGAGGTGTATGGGGTGCATTACTTGGTGCTTGCAAGATCCATAACGATCCAGACATAGCAGAGATCGCTGCGAAGCATCTATTCGAATTGGAACCGGATATTATCGGTAATTATATATTGCTTTCCAACGTCTACGCTTCATCTGGAGACTGGAGTGGAGTTTTAAGAGTTCGGAAACTGATTAAACAAAAGGGTTTGAAGAAAACACCGGCGGTTAGTTGGGTAGTGGATAAGAACGGTCAGATGCATAAGTTTTTCCCGGGGAATATGAACCATCCGATGTCGAATAAGATTCAAGAAACGTTAGATGAGCTTGTAAAGAGGTTAACGGGTTTAGGGTATCAACCGGATTTAAGCTCAGTGCCATACGACATGAGTGATGATGAGAAGAGGTTGATATTGATTAGGCATACGGAGAAGCTGGCTTTAGCCTTTTCTTTGTTAACTACGAGTAGAGATGATGATTCTACGATTAAGGTAATGAAGAATTTGAGGATGTGTCAAGATTGTCATAGTTTTATGTGTTTGGCTTCGAAGGTTACAGGGAGAGTGATTATAATGAGAGATAATATGAGGTTTCATCATTTTAAGAATGGAGCTTGTTCTTGTGGTGATTTTTGGTGAAGAATGGTGATAGGTTTTATAGAACCAATTTTTTGATCTCTTGAGGAGAAGAGACTTTTCTTGTGAATCAAGAAAATGCACTACGAGATCTAAGATAGTTTGCGTTACACGAAAGAGATTCATCGTAAACATCTCTTGACTCGAGTTTTAACTAAAACGCAATGTATCTTAGGCGCTACTCGACTGGAAGAGAATCTGACGTCTAGTCAAGTAATGGAAACGTCCGGTGGTTTTGTTCATCTAAGCGAATTTCAGAGCAGAGGTCGGTTTTGTGATTTGGATCTTGCTTTGGTTAAACCAGTTTTTGTGGGATTGTAGGCTTAGTGTCTTTATAGGCCCAAATATATCTTGATCTTAGTCTTATTTAAGTTTTATATTTTGCTGAAAATTACGTTTGTAAAGTTGATTTATATCAAGAGTTTTTAAAATTAAGAAGACTTCATAAAAAAACAAGAAATGATGGTCCACTAAGAAGTATATTCGGAGATGGCGAGAGGATCGAAACCTCGGTAGATAATCTTACCACCGCTTTAATTTGTCTTAGTTCCGAGATATGGAACGCGTGCCGTTTTCTGAAGAGGCAAACAACGAACAGTGTATCTTAAATTAAGTTAAACGGCAGAAGATCTCAGGTGGGACCTACTTCTACGGAAGTCAGCAAAACGCATCGTCGCTGCAAATCACCTTTCTTTTTTTCTCTTTGTTGAAACATTGAACAGAATCACCAGGCAACGGAATCCAAACTCTGGAGAAATTCGAGCTCCGTGTGATCGATAAGGTAACATATCGTTGATTCCTGTAAGAGCATTTTGTATGAATTTTGAAAGTCTTTTTTTATCATTCTTCGAGCTAGTTCATTTAGCGAGATTATCTGAGAAATGAAAATTACTTTGATGTTTGAATTTTTCTTCTGATCTCGATGTGTCGTATCGAATCAGATTTGAGTTGCGATAGATCTCCAGTGTTTGATTTTTTTATTCGATCTTCCTAATCGGGGAAACTGGTATTAGCTGAGTTTGATGTGGGTTTTTGCCTTTGCTTACCCAATTGTTTAGGTGAGTTCGTCTCTCTTGTTGTGAAGCTTAACTGTAGAGCTTCGTCTCTTATAGTGAACATATTTCGAAGAACACATGTATTTTGGAGTTAAGAAGTTGTTTGGACTATTTTGTTGTCACTGCATTTTTTTTCAATTGAATGAAGAATCTTCGTCGGTTTATGCGTAATGTGACTCTCTGTTGTGTTTTCTTCAACACGAGCTTTTGATTCAGAATGACATGTCCTCCTTAATGTTAAGTATCGGTTTACAATTCAGATCAGGCTTTTATATTTTGCAGTTTATGGGTTTTTCCTCAATCAGCTTATCTGAGTTTTGAGGATGAAACTCTAGAAGAAATTTTTGCTTTGAAGCAAAAAAATGAAGCGTTTTGTCTACATTAACGATGATGAAGCTTCAAAGGAGCTTTGTTGTGATAACCGTATATCTAACAGAAAATATACATTATGGAATTTTCTTCCGAAGAACTTGTGGGAGCAATTTAGGTGATGATTCATTTATGGTTCTTTTATTTCCCTTTTTTTCTTGTTTTGTCTTCTCTGATCGAGCTTTTCTATCTCTTTTTTCTTTCAGCCGGTTCATGAACCAGTATTTTTTGTTAATTGCATGCCTTCAGCTATGGTCACTTATCACTCCTGTAAATCCTGCTAGTACATGGGGTCCGTTGATATTCATATTTGCCGTCTCTGCATCCAAAGAAGCTTGGGATGATTACCACAGGTATCTCTCAGATAAAAAAGCAAATGAGAAAGAAGTTTGGATCGTGAAACAGGGGATTAAGAAGCATGTATGAATCACTTTTTGCAAGATTTTTTCTTGGTTCTTGATTAGTAGGTGAGATTTTGGTTTTAACTGTTACTATTTTGCTTGTAGATCCAAGCACAGGACATTCAGGTTGGCAATATTGTCTGGTTGCGCGAGAATGATGAAGTTCCTTGTGATCTAGTTTTGCTTGGTACCTCTGATCCACAAGGTGTTTGCTATGTAGAGGTAGGGAATTTTTGCTTGTAATTGGTTGATGCTGGTAACTTTTCTTGTAACTTCAAATGCCCTAAGAGTGAATTCATACTTGCAGACTGCTGCTTTAGATGGTGAAACAGATCTCAAAACAAGAGTCATACCCTCAGCGTGCATGGGAATTGATTTAGAATTGTTACACAAAATGAAAGTAAGACTTCTTGTATATAATCACATTTTTCCTGGCTTTCCATGTTGTATCCTGTACGGCGTTGATGTTTATCTATTTATGTTTTTAGGGTGTGATTGAATGTCCTGTTCCAGATAAGGATATTCGAAGATTTGATGCAAACATGCGCTTATTTCCACCATTTATTGACAATGACGTCTGTTCTTTAACCATAAAAAACACTCTTCTTCAGTCCTGTTACTTGAGAAATACGGAGTGGGCTTGTGGAGTATCTGTCTACACAGGTACTTTATTCTTATAAAACTGGTTTGTTGTTTTTTTTTGAAACAGATTTGTAACTTTCAGGACCATGCATTCTGAATTTCTCTGGTTACTCGTGTGATTTTAGTTGATCTTGATAAACGGTGTGATGACGCTTCCTGTTTTTATAGGGAACGAAACCAAGCTTGGTATGTGTAGGGGTATAGCTGAGCCAAAGCTTACTGCTATGGATGCAATGATCGATAAATTGACTGGAGCAATATTCGTTTTCCAAATTGTCGTTGTTATGGTCCTTGGCGTAGCTGGAAATGTATGGAAAGATACAGAAGCGAGGAAGGTTAGATACTTCCTAAGCCTCATACGATGTCATCTCCATAATAAACCTTTTTCCCTTGTTTTTGTATGATTGGGGGTGTTCTGAGCAATATGAACTTGGTTTTTTGTTTCAGCAATGGTATGTGCAATATCCAGAGGAAGCCCCATGGTATGAGCTGCTTGTAATCCCTTTGCGGTTTGAGCTTCTATGCTCCATCATGATACCCATCTCCATTAAGGTAGTTATAACTTCCTTCCTATAGTACTGGATTGAGAAATGATAATCTTATATGGAACAATATTGATCTTGAAGATGACATAAATTTATACTAAATTTGCATGCCTGTTTTTGATAAGAATCGGTTGATGTAATGTGGCAGGTGTCTCTAGATCTTGTTAAGGGTCTTTATGCAAAATTTATAGAATGGGATGTGGAGATGATAGATCAAGAGACTGGTACAGCATCTTATGCAGCAAAGTAAGTTGAGATAGAGGCAAACTACGTCAGATTCACCTGCTTCGAACACGTTTGAGTTATGATTAATTTGCATTATGTGTCCTTTTGTATGTGGCAGCACAGCAATAAGCGAGGACCTTGGGCAAGTAGAGTACATTTTGACCGACAAAACTGGGACTCTGACAGACAACAAAATGATATTTAGAAGATGTTGTATTGGTGGCATATTTTATGGGAATGAGAGTGGTGATGCATTAAAAGGTTTTGGACTTTGTTTCCTTGTGCATTATGTAGTCAGTTTTATGCCTACCCTATTTCTATCAATCATTTAAATGTATGCATTTTTTAGCATCTGCATTAGTGAGTATGCATCAAAGAATTATTGTTTCTTACTGATCTTGATTTATCTTTCTGATCAGATACAAAACTTCTTAATGCCATCGCCAGTGGCTCTACAGATGTCATCCGATTTCTTACAGTTATG
Source organism: Euclidium syriacum (assembly GCA_900116095.1). Lineage (NCBI taxonomy): Eukaryota > Viridiplantae > Streptophyta > Magnoliopsida > Brassicales > Brassicaceae > Euclidium > Euclidium syriacum. The sequence goes on from FPAK01000008.1 coordinate 396,991, forward strand.
GCCATCTGCAACACAGTTATACCTGTGCAGAGGTAAATATCAAAAACACAGTTTTCATAATATCTGCTTTGTCAGTCAAGCATGGGGACAGAACTCCATAGGTCGTATTTGAATTTGTGCATATTTAACCCGGTTCTATAAGAATTCTCATTTTGTTTATTTGGGGGTTTTCCATCTGATAGCAAAGCTGGAGATATTGTATACAAGGCGCAATCTCAGGATGAGGATGCTCTTGTAATTGCTGCTGCAAAATTGCATATGGTCTTTGTTGGAAAAAATGCCAATCTTCTAGGTAATTTGTCTTCTAATTTCACTTTTGCTCCCCATGGAATATGTACCGGAAAAGTAGTTCTCATTTTTTTTGTTTTCTTCCCCTTTATTGAACTGCAGAGGTCAGGTTTAATGGTTCAACGATTCGCTTTGAGGTACTGGAAATTCTCGAATTCACTTCAGATCGAAAAAGAATGTCAGTGGTGGTGAAAGATTGTCAGAATGGGAAAATTATTCTTTTGTCAAAAGGTGCAGATGAAGCAATTCTTCCTTATGCATCTGCTGGTGAGTTACCATATTTCTTCTCAAAATGAGACAATGAAATAGTGTGCAACTGAATGTGCTCAGAGCTGATGGCCAATTATTATCAACTATGATGTTAGGTCAGCAAACCCGAACTGTTGTTGAAGCTGTTGAACACTATTCTCAGCTAGGGCTCCGAACATTGTGTCTGGCTTGGCGTGAACTGGAGGAAGACGAGTATCAAGAGTGGTCAGTGATGTTTAAAGAGGCTAGTAGCCTTCTGGTTGATAGGGAGGTAATTGGCACAATTCTTCTCTCTTTTAGTTGTTCACTTTAAGCAATTATGAAGTATGATCAGTTCAAAACTTAAAAGGTTAATTATGTTAAGTCAATGTACTTGATTGCGTCAAAATTTTATTCATATGTCCCAGTGGAGAATTGCTGAGGTCTGTCAGAGGTTAGAACACGATTTCTATATTCTGGGGGTCACTGCAATAGAAGACCGCTTGCAGGTAAAAGTTTATTTTTGCTTGACATAAATAATGTGGCATTAGAAATAGGAGAAGACTGTCTTACATTTCCGCCTTTTATTTATTTAGGATGGTGTACCAGAGACAATCGACACACTTAGAAAAGCAGGAATAAACTTTTGGATGCTGACTGGAGATAAGCAGAATACAGCTATACAGATTGCTCTTTCATGTAATTTTGTCTCCCCAGGTAAGTTTGGATCATGTTCCATTTCCTTGATTTTTTTGTGTTAGAAAGCTTACTAATCATGCTTTTTTTAACCATAATCAGAGCCTAAAGGTCAACTTCTATTGATTGATGGAAAAACTGAGGAAGATGTTGCTCGGAGTTTGGAGAGGGTTTTGCTTACCATGCGGATCACAGCTTCAGAACCTAAGGTCACACTTATCTAAATTTTTGAACTTTTTAGCATCCTTGGGAACAATTTCTGTATTAGAGAATAATTTTTGTGGGGTCGTACAGGACGTGGCATTTGTTATTGATGGCTGGGCTCTAGAAATTGCTCTGAAGCACCATCGGAAAGATTTCGTTGAATTAGCTATACTTTCTAGGACAGCCATATGTTGCCGTGTCACACCTTCTCAAAAAGCTCAGGTTAACTATTTTAATATTTCTTGTTATCAAGGTGGCCTGTCAATGCTCAGTTTTGGTTGAACTTGTTAAATCTTGACTTTACAGTTGGTTGAAATCTTAAAATCCTGCGATTATCGAACCCTAGCAATTGGTGACGGTGGAAATGATGTAAGAATGATACAACAAGCCGATATAGGAGTCGGCATCAGCGGAAGAGAAGGTCTTCAGGCAGCAAGAGCTGCAGATTACAGCATTGGAAGTAAGTGTATTAAGATATTCGATTTTTACATAAATGAATTTTTTTAGCCTTACCGGTTCTTTGATTTGCAGGATTTAGGTTTCTGAAAAGACTGATACTTGTTCACGGGAGATATTCATATAACCGGACAGCGTTTTTATCTCAATATTCCTTCTACAAATCATTGTTGATATGCTTCATCCAGATTTTGTAAGTTTATTATTATAAACTACTTAGTAAAACAGCATTATTACTAAATCATCCTCCAAATACTGACACAGCAGAATCTACACAGCTTCTCGTTTATTTCAGGCGTCTCTGGAACAAGTCTCTTCAATTCAGTTAGCTTAATGGCTTACAACGTCTTCTACACTAGTGTCCCAGTTCTCGTTAGCGTAATTGACAAAGATCTTAGTGAAGCTTCAGTAATGCAACACCCTCAAATCTTATTCTACTGCCAAGCCGGAAGGTAATGCTTCGGATTAATTCTGTTTCTATATCTGCTTTGTTTCCGTAACCTAAATTTTATCTTTTCCTCTAAAATCAGGCTTCTAAATCCGAGCACATTCGCAGGATGGTTTGGTCGATCCCTTTTTCACGTGAGTAAATTATTATTTTTTGGTTCTTTCTTTCTTTGTTGGTTTTTGAATTGTGGCGATTTTATTAATTTGCAGGCGATAGTTGTATTTGTAATAACTATACACGCATACGCATACGAGAAAAGCGAAATGGAGGAACTAGGAATGGTTGCTCTCTCTGGATGTATATGGCTTCAAGCTTTTGTTATGGCTCAAGAAACCAAGTATACAAACAAAACTCTTTTTTACCTTTGCGTCTATTACACACATCTACAAATACATCACACTTATGCTTATTCTCCGATGCAGTTCCTTTACGGTATTGCAACACCTTTCCATTTGGGGAAACCTAGTTGGTTTCTACGTCATAAACTTTCTCTTCAGCGCAATTCCATCATCAGGAATGTACACAATCATGTTCCGTCTCTGTTCTCAACCTTCTTACTGGATCACAATGTTTGTAAGTATTCAATCAAAATCAAAAATCATCTCCCATTAAACAAAAATTAAAACTCTTTTTTTTTGTGTTGTAGCTTATAGTAGGAGCAGGGATGGGTCCGATTTTCGCGTTGAAGTATTTCCGATACACGTACAGACCAAGCAAGATCAATATACTCCAACAAGCAGAACGTATGGGTGGTCCAATACTAACACTAGGAAACATTGAACCACAACCGAGGATAACCATCGAGAAGGAAGTATTATCACCGTTGACGCAACCGAAAAGTCGAAGTCCGGTTTACGAGCCGTTGTTATCGGAATCACCAAGCGCAACGCGACGTTCGTTTGGTCCTGGAACTCCGTTTGAGTTTTTCCAGTCACAGTCTAGATTATCATCATCTTCTGGGTATACCAGAAACTGCAAAGACAACTAAAAAATACACATTGATTTTTTTTACTTTTTACAGTTCCGTGACTTTTTTTTTTACTTAATCGGAAACGTAGTTGATAAAATTCTGAGTTCTTAATATCACATTAATACATTAACAAATGTCAATCACCATAGGATAAAGATCCCATTATGCTTTGATGATTAGAACTTAGAGCCGATACAAAGCCTTTTGAGTTATGATTTATTACTAAATACTTTCACAAGCTTCACAACCTCGTAGATTCCGTTGTATTCGTTGTTAACATTTAGCTCTTTAGTTAGAGTTCGTATTAGTAGATTCCGTAAAAAAATATTACTACAATAAAATAAAAATTCTATAAATTAATAATGTCCAAACTATGATATTTTATTAACTTATATAATTATTAATTTATCGAAAATTATTAGTTATTAATTTATCTAATTTATAGAGAAAAATCTACAATTTTATATATCTTTTACTTCTATTTTACAGTTTATTTAAGAAAATTTATTTTTTAGATTTTAAATTGTTCTAGACGACAAGAGTGATATTTCAATCTAAATTGACTTAATTCAACGAGATTTGAATTTCATGATAAAATAAATAATACTGGAGTCATATTTCAATAAATTATCTTAATAATATATACATAAATTTATATACGTAGTTGTTAATTTATAATATTATTGGGACCATATATTTACATAGGATTTTTAAAAAATTATTATCTTATCGACTTTTGTAAAATTTTACATTGGTTCAACTTGGAATCGAAATTTTTTATTAATTTATTGTGTTTATTAATTTATTAAATATTAATTTATAGAGTTTCTACTGTAATTTGTAAACATCATTTTTCAGCCAGATTCTTCTATTACTATTTTACCTTTTATTTATACATATTTGTTTCCCATTTTAAATATATGTAAAGATACTAAAAACACATAAAAACAAATGAATGTTATTATTCAAAAAAATAATAACCAGTATTTAGTTTTATTCATTGGAGACACAGACACATACATCTTTAAAGTTAAGAAACTTGACAACAACATGTGCCTCTATGATCACAGTAGGAATCCAATTCCTTAGTGTATCTCAAATATTCTCTACAAAAAGCACGGCAATAAAGATCGAGTCCATCTCGACAAGGATGTGGTGTGATGCAATGATACTGCTTAACCTTCATTCCAAAACCTACTTAATTATATCCATTAAACCAAATATATATGTTAAGAATAAAAAAATAAAAATAAATTCATGTCTATATTTAATACAAAACATAGAAAGTATAATGAGAACGAGTACCTGAAAGAGTTTCAGATATTGTAGTTGAAGGGCTTTCAGAAGTTGTAGAACAATTGACAAAAGATATAAAAAAGAAGATGGTAAAAACGAATGCGACTACAATTTTCTTAGAGATAACCATTTTTGTGAGATTCTCTTTACTTTTGTTATTTTCTTTTTAGTTAGAGTGAACAAATGGATTTATAACAAACATATGACATAAAAGGTATATTAATGGTCAAAGCTTAAAATTGACATAATCTTCTCTCGTTTATTTTTTTGAGATTCGTAGTCAAACGAAAAGCAAAAATAAATAACTTTCCACATAATTACGTATGAACATATAAAGATTTATCACGGTATAATTTTGGTTTAACAAGGAAATTACCACATCAAACAAAAGTTGTACCTCGGATAATAAAAAGTGACGCAAAATTATGTTTGTATTGTCGAATAAAATATTATACGTTTTTCAAAAATGTAACTCATTTATAACCTTAATGGAGCCTTGACCTCAACTTCGGTCTTTTCCCTTCTTGATTTTGATTAGATCTTTGTAGTTAAGACTGATGCTTCCAACACCCTATCTGCTACATTAGTAGACCTCTTGGTCCCATGCATCAGTCCATGTCCGTCTACGAGAAAGAACTTTGGTTCATAATGTTAGGTATTTTCTGTTGAAATTAAATTAAATCGGTTTGAAATTTTTCTTAGAAACGAACATGGAATACCCGAACCTAATCAACGATAACCGAACCCAAATTTCGATATTGCTGATTTGGACCAGACGTTCGAAGATAATCAAACCTAAAACCGGAAAATATCGGTTTTTCCCTCTCAGATATATCTGAGTAATAAATGAATAAAGATATATTTTGCATACAAGACATTGACATTGTGTTAGAGAGTGTTATCTTTGTAGCTTTAGTATTTTAGAACTTTGACCGGTTTAATCCGTAATTTGGATAGTTCTGGAAAATTTGTTTTATAATAGGTCCGGGATACAGTTAAAGTCCCACATCAAAAGTTTCTATAGGATTATCTAGTATATAAGTCATGTCCAACTTCATCTATTATGAGTTTTTTTGGGAAAGAGCCAAAAGACAAATCCATGTGGGTAAGTGGTACAAAGCGGACAATATCATATTAAGAAGAATTGAACATGGTTTGAAAAAAACCCAGCAATACTTACTTATATGGTAATATATATAACTCAGAAGATGTTTACAATCTCGATCTACGTATGAACCTCATGCCTGGTTGTTTTCATTTAGAAAACCGCGCATTTTTCGACAACTTCACATCCCAATCTTCAACATTCTTCGGTATATAAACATCAAACAAGATTTGTCCAAGAACTCCATTGATAGGGCTTAGTACTCGTCTCATCTTCCTCACCGGTTTGAGTGTTAGACAAACGAATCAAATCTTGTTTCGGTTCATCTTGCACAATTCCATCGTCTCTGCCTACGTTGGTACTTTTTGTTTTACTCAATCGGGAATGTAGTCCAGAGTCGCGAGTTTATATTCATCAACAGAAAATTAATATTCATCAAAGATATTAAAAACACATAACAACAGATGAATGTTATTATTCAAAACAAAAGAAAAAATCAATATTTAGTTTTATTGATTTGAGACACATACATATTTAGAGAGTTAAGAAACTTGACAACAACATGTGCCTCTAACATCACAATAGCTATCCAGTTTCATAGTGTATCTCACATATTGTCTACAAAAAGCACGGCAGTAAACATCGCCTCCTTCTCGACAAGGATATGGTGTGATGCAATGATACTGTTTATCCTTCATTCCATAACCTACTTAATAATATTCATTAAGCCAAATATATACATTCAGAAGAAAAAATAAAAATAAATATATGTCTAAATTAATACAAAACATAGAAAGAATAATGAGAGTGGGTACCTGAAAGAGTTTTAGATATTGTATTTGAAGGACTTTCAGAAGTTGTAGAACAATTGACAGATAATATAACAAAGAAGATGGTAAAAACAAATGCGACTACAAATTTTTTAGAGATAACCATTTTTTGTGAGATTTCTCTTTACTTTTGTTATTTTCTTTTTAGTTAGAGTGAGCAAATGGATTTATAACAAACATATAACATAAAAGGTATTTTATGGTAAAAGCTTAAAATTGACATAATCTTCTAGTTTAAATTTTTGAGATTTGTAGTCAAACGAAAAGCACAAATAAATAACTTTCCTCATAATTACGTCTGAACATAGAAAGATTTATCACGGTAATAGTTTGGTTTAACAAGGAAATTACCACATCAAACAAAAGTTGTACCTCGGATAATAAAAAGTGACGCAAGAAAGATTGTATTATCGAATAAAATATACGTTTTACAAAAATGTAACTCATTTATAACCTTAGTGACCTCTTGGTCCCATGCATCAGTCCATGTCCGTCTACGAGAAAGAACTTTGGTATGTTCATAAAGTTTGGTTTCTGTTGAAATTGATTTAAATCGGTTTGAACTTTTTGTTTAGAAAAGAACATCAAATAGCCAAACCGAATCAAACGATAACCGAACTTGAATTTCGAAGTTGCTGATTTGGGCCGGCCGTTCAAACCGAACCAAACTACCGAAAATTTCGGTTTGGTTAATACTCCCGGGCCTATTAAAAAACAAAATTTCCAGAACAGATCACTATCCAAATCCCGGTTTAACCGGTCAAAGTTCTAAAACACTAGAACACTCTCTCTATAACACATTGTCTTGTCTACAAAATAGATCTTTATTTCATTTATTACTCAGATCTCTGAGAAGGAAAAACCAAATGGAATTTCCTCTGTAACAACAGTATTTGAAACAAAAACAAAAAACAAACAAATCAAATACTTACTTAATGGTAGTATATAACTCGGAAGATGTTACAATCTCGATCTACGTATAAACCTCTTCCCCATTTGTTTCCGTTTAGAAAACCGCGCATTTTCCGACAACTTCACATCCCAATCTTCAACATTCTTCGGTATATACACATCAAACAAGATTTGTCCAAGAACTCCATTGACAGGCTTAATAACCTTCTTCTCATCATCATCATCGGTTTGAGTATTAGACAAACAAATCAAATCTTGTTTCTGTTCATCTTGCACAATTCCACCGTCTCTACCCACATAGTAACCTACGTTTGAACTCGGTACGAAGAAATGATCCGTTGTGACTAACGGAGTTCCGTTAAAGCTTCGGTTTAATCCAGAGGTTGATTTACCTAAGCTTTGAATCGGCTCTGATATTTCATCACACTGAGTTTCCTTCATCGCTTCTCTGTCAATACTTCTTGTCTTCCGTACATAAACCAACGCTGTTTTCGACATGAACTCGGATACAGCAGCCTTGTAATCAACCTGATTATACCGATAATGACCTGAAAAGATTCCAATTCATAAAGATTCTGTTTTTAGAGAATAAAATGACAGTTTTTAGTATAACACTAACCAACATGAGGAGAATCATTCCATTTAACGAGTTTTACATTTCCTCCAAGTTCTTGAAGACGTGTAGCGAAATTGTGTATCGTTTGGTAAGGAGCGAGGTCATCGTTTTCAGAGCATAGAATAAGATAAGGTACTTTCATACTCTGCAACAGAAAGTAAATGGTAAAGAAAAATCCGAAAACAAAAAGTTGTAATACATAAAAAAGCTTCTTATCTTACAATAGTAGAGTAAAGTGTTTGCCAATACTCAGCTCGTTGTGATTCAAACCTCTTGAGGAAAACATAATCAAGACTCGAAGCAATACCATTCGCTGCCCATACAAATGGTTTAGGTGGATTCGACATTTTCAGTGTTGTTGGATGAACAGCTAATCGAGCTCCTATGTCGCTTGTGAAATCCACAGGACACGAATCATAGATAAAACCGGAAATGGATTTCTTAATCAATCTACAATCATCCTACAATGACGAAAAATCCAAGAACATTACTAACACATTAACAAGGATGAAGCAATAATGGAGTTTGATGAAGAAGATATATACCGGATTTAGTCTGGTTTCGCATGTTCCTTCAAGAATCTGTAAAGAGAAGGATCTTTTTTGTAATCAGTTTTGAAGAGAGACGATAATAATCAGTAAAGAATGGTGTTATAAGAAAACCTTACTTGAAGAACTTTATACATACAAGCATTAGGACCACCTGAGAATGAAGCGAATACTAGAGGAAGTGGATTTTCTTTGAGCTCCTGAGAATTTATCATCAAAATTCAAAACCAGAGATAAATAAAAGCTTTCTGGGAGAATCAAAATTAGGTAAACGCATAACAAATCGAATTTTCATACCTTCACAAGTTCGATAACAATATTAGAAGCTAAATCCGTAGCTTTATCCGGTAGAAACCTAAAATTGAAATGAAAATCAAAAGAAATTTCAACAAACGGAGATCGTAATTACGAAATTCAATTTGAGATGAAATTCGATTTTATGAATATGGCGAAATTGAAATTGGCAGAGAAAGGAGGAGACGAACATGTTGAGGAATTGAGAATGGCAAACGAGGGAATCCATGAGAAGCGAAGAATAGAGATCGACATGGTTTTTGAGATTGCGTTCTTCGCTAGACATCCAAGCGAAAACCACGACGATTCCTTCGCTTTTTCTTCCGTCGTTTACGTTGTTGTGGTTGTTTCTCTTTCGCCAGTAGTATTTTCCTCCCCACATCTTCGTTCTCGGTATAGAAATTAGGGTTTGCTCTGGTGAAGAAGTGGAGATTCAATTGAGAGGCACACGCCTCGAGCAGAGACGTAGAGGAAGACGATAGAACAGATCACCATCGTTATCTCTTGCCTTAAAATGTTTATCTTCTTTTAATTTATTTGACTGAAAATAATAGAAGACCAACGTTGTCACTTATTAACAATTGTCACTTTGCAAATATCTTAATAAAATTAATTTTAAGTTACAAAGTTAAATTTAATTGGAAATAGTAGAACTGGTGGTGGTAAGCTTTCCTCTTATAGTAACCACGCCAAGAGAAGAAATCTTTCTTATTAATAAAGAGAACAAAGATTTTGTAAAGTTTTGTCTTGAATTGTTTTCTTTATCTACATGTATGGATAAATAAAAGCTCAACCATTTTCTAATTAACAGATTAAGCAAGAAGATTAACAACACTATTAGATCTAGGTGATTAAAATGTTTGGGATTTTAACACAAATGAAACACTATACTATAGTGCGAATTGTGATGTGCTACGAATTAAGGTTCGACATGTGGGAAAAATATCATGGTCTTCTCCAAACCGCATAGTAACTCCTGGTTCAACTTGGATTATGGACTATCTATTGTGGGCCGTTTTGTAAAATTAAGTGGCCTACTTTTGCTCTTTCTTTATTTTATTTGTTTTGTTGTTTTTCCAAAACCAAAAATTATTGACTTTTTTTTTTTTTTTCCAAATCACAACCATTATTAAAGTTATAGACACTTTCACATCAGCATTTTAACAACCACAACCAATCACTTCATATTATGTTCTAACGTTCTGAAATGTCATTTTGTTAATTATCAACCTAATAACGCTATCGTCAATAATTTCTTTTGTCAATTATGCCGACGCCGAGTGTATATAACTTTACCTTTTGAGCATTTTCCATCTTGAAATACTCCTATGATTTTGCTAAATACCATGCATGCATTTATAACATAACCAATATAAATAGTAATCATCACATTTATTAATCTACCGTGCATAACTTCTATTTTTGTGTGTTTTATATCTTTAAAATATTATTTTGCTAAATATCATACATGCATTTATAACACTACCAAAAACTAATGCAACAAAGCACGAAATTCAATTTATAGTAGTAACTCTTACTCTCTTCCCCCATTAACGTTCTTCATCTATAATATGTTTCTCTCATCTCAAAGAATGAACACTCCAAAGGAAAAGTCAAGAAATTGATGGGAGGTGAGTACATTCATGCATGCACCAAACTCTTAGTATTGGTTAGAGTTCCATGTACCCGTAGTATTTAAATCCGAAGGCTATCAGGGTCCATTTTTTATTGGCCCACTGTCCTATGTACATAAGTAAATAATGTAAATCAATCTCGGAGGAGACATATAAAGGACTGACTCATCGGCAACGACCCATCGAGATGATGATGCGAATGGGAACTTAAGTACTGGTGGGTCATGCGGTCCACGTGACACCACTACACCCCGACACACTTCACTTTTTTTTTTTTTTGTATATTTGCTATTATGTTTACCTATTTATGTATATACATATTGCACATGATCACATGTACACTACATACACACGTATACAAAGATATAAAACATGGGTTTCGATTTGGTTTCGGGTTTTCGGTTTTTTTGGATATCCGGATTATAGCTAACCATTGCGTAAACCTAATCTAGTATATGGATGATTTTGTTCGGTTCAGTTCGAACTCAAATTTGATTTTTGCGATAATAATTAAAAAAGTGAATCCATTTAGTTAAATCATATCAAAATAGCGTTTGGTTTTCGGATCTTATTTCGATTCGCTCCGGGTTAATTGGACTGAACACAATACATACATATATTGGGGTATGTACGTATATAAATCGTATGTAAATGAATAATGAACAACACTTCTCTACATGTACAGCTGTCGTTCAGATAAGTATGACTCCCAGGAAACAAAGTGCTCTCGGAGTGGGGAGAATATAATATTTAATTGTATTGTTGTTATAAACTTGAAAATTTAAGATCTTCTAGTAAATGAATTTTAACATTTGCTCCATAATCAACCTAACAATAACGTAACTTTCCACTATTAATACCCCTGTATATGCTCGAGACTCATTTTAAAAGATCTAGAAGAGTAGGCGAAACAAGTAGTGATGATTATTGATGTTAAATTACGATTAACGATTTATTTGCTTTGCAATGTTAATGAGTGGAGGAGATGTAAACACAATTAATTACAATAGCTTTTTTTTATTAAACAGAATATTTCGAAGTAAACATTACATAGAAATTCGTTCCACATTATAGTAGATAATACAAGTTCCAAGAGATCAATAATCTCTTATACAACAATTTAACCCAAAAGAAAAAAAAAACTTTAAAATAAGTAAATGACGATAAAGTACAGACTCTTAATTAGCTCTCATGATAAAAAAAACAATCGTAAAAATAAAATAAAATGTACCAAATATTAATTTTCAACAAACAATGGCTCCACGACGGAGCTCAGCCGCTATATATTTTTCGCCGTCAGAAAAATCTCCGATCGTTCATATTGATTAAGTCAAGAGATCGTTAACCCATCCAAGATCAAGATCGCCACTAGAACCAAGCTCAAAGCTATTCTTATCCCTAGCTTCTGCCGCCGCAGATGCAGCCGCTGTGAAATCGCTTATTCGACCACCGCGTGGAGTGAATTCATCGCTGAAGAAGCTAGCCGGAGGCGGCTGAAGCTGGCTTTTGAGGTAACTTGGAATAGAAGGTGAAAGAGGAAATTGTAGATCATTGTCTCCGACATCAAGCCACGGCGGAAGACGGTGGTAATGGTTGCTTAAATTTGACGAGGCAAGCATCATCCCAGCCGTGGAAACCGGCATGGGGACCGGAGACGACGAGGAAGCTGCCGCGAATGCTTCCGTAAGGTTAAAGGAATCTAAAGAACTGATCATATCGTTTAATAAAGATCCAGCGGCAGCACGACGGCGGCTCAGTCGAGAAAACGCGGCGGCTTTATTCGCCGGAGAGAGAGGTGGAGACAACGACGGTGATCGAGATAAACCCAAGAGAGTGCTCGTCGGAGAGTGTGAACAAAACAAACAACATTGATTGCTTTTACCACTCAACACCGACGCCGGAGACAATCCACCGCCGCCGGATACAATATTTTCCGGCGAAAGATATCTTAGTTGACGTGGAGAATGAGCAAAGAAACAGACTTTTCTTTTACAATGCTTACCGTCTTTACAAGCTTCAGTACGGTAACGACCCGGATGGAGCCAAGCCTCGAAAACGCCATGCGCGAAACCACATTCATCGCCACGGCTACAATCACCGCCGTGACGAAACTCAGGACATACTTCACCGGTGTAACAATACCGGCGAGGATCACGGCGACGAGCTTTTTCTCCGGGATGAGAGAAAGGACAGTCAGTCCAATCGTGACTACGGCTACGATTGCATCGTCGGATCTTGAACTCATACATCCGGAAATGGTCTCCGGCGTAAGGATCATCGGAGTCAGAGTCGTAACAATATTCTTTATGATCCTCCGAGGAGGAAAGAGGCTTTCTCGGTGTAATATCCACCGTTGGTCTCTCTATGTGACCGGATTTGTCCATGTCTACGTGGCAAAAAAACGAGAGATCTCTTTTTTCTGTATTCTTTTTTGTTTGGAAGGGAGATAGAGAGAGATTGGAAGGGATGAGTGTAAGATAAAAATGATCGACGCTGGTGGTTTTATATGCATGCGTTAAGTGTATACAAAACATATACGTATTAAAGAATAGGGATCATGGCAAAATCAGAATATATAACATCAATATAATATAAGTTCAAATCAATACTTCTGATTAGAAAAAAATTTATCAAAAAAATTAAATAAACAAAATAAAATTGGTGTGTTTCTAAAACTGACCTGGTCTCATATGTAGAAATTTATCTTTTTATAGTAACGCAATGGTCTACATATTAATTAGCTCTTTTGGCTCATATATCCACATATTTATGAGTTACTTTTTTTATTAAAAAAAAGACAATATTCATCTCATGTTTATTTGAGTCCTTTGTAATTATTTTTTTAAATTAACTTACTGAAATTCATACTTTTTCACCATTTGACTATTCGATTATTTTAATAGTCCATTCAGCTAATATTACTAATTAACTAAAGGGACTAAATCTTAAAACAGATACATCCCTCCTTCTTTGGTTAATTAGATATTATTTAAAGAAAAGATGGTGATGTATAGAGTGGAGAAGGAGACAAAAGAAGAAAGAGTTGCGTGGCGAGAGAACATGTGAGAGATTCATGCAATTGAGCAGGAGGTGGCTTTTCCTCCTATCATCTTCTTCCCATGCCATGTGTTTCCCTTACTCACTTCCTTTGCACGTATTAATATGCTTAATTAACTACCCGATCTCTCTCTATTCTCTTTAACATAACATAGATTCTCTTTCGAATGTCAAGAGTCATCATTTCTGAATAATTAATTTGACTTCTTTTCTACATAAATATCTACACGTATGCCGTTCTTATCTAGACTTCTCTATGCGTTGGATTCCAAATCCTAATAATTAAAAGAAACAACAAAAAAACATACTTTGCTTTGGAGTAAAATTTAGTGTGAGTTTGGTAAGTGGTGATATTTTAGAGAAGTAATTAGGTAATATTACAATACATTCTAAAATTGTCATTAAAAATAGTACTAGATTAAAATAGATATATAAAATATAGAGCACTGGATATTTTTTTTTAAAAACATATACAAGATATCCATTTAGAATTTTGGTAGATCAATGAACCAATATTTAACGCTTTATATGATTAAAAAACATGCTGATATTAGATGTTTACTTAGAAAACACTTTCACTTACTCTATGATACAAACATAGTATAAATAAACCACTATACTGACTCTATTCGATAAAATTAAATGTTCATGTCGAAACATAACAAACCATGAATTTTTTTATCATTTCAGTAACATAAAATGAAATGGATCCAAAATTACAAAAACAAAAACAATTTGTTCGCTTAAACAAAGAGAATGACTTATCTAATTCTTATCAAAAAAAGAATGACTTATTTAATTACTTAATTATAATCTAATTTATGCAAGATGATTCAAATACTTTAAAATTATGATTGTTTATCGTTAACATGAAAATTACAGTCCATTTTTCAATGTTACGGATTTCTGGGTAGTCAGAATCGAAATTCTAACATATTTTTGAAATGAAACAAAAATTATAAATACACCAAAATAGATTTAAATTTTAATTTGATCTCTACATTCTCTAACCCAAAACACTCGTAAGACTTTGAAAAATCAACTATACAAAACCCAAAATTGAATACTAGTACACATAGATCGTATCCCTTTATGTTGTACCCACCAAAACCAATTGGCCACTCAATTCACTAGACTTTAAACCCTGCATACAAAAGAAAAATCATCAAACAGTATTATTTTTGACTACACACATCTATTTCATAAGCAAGAAAATATGTTTTTTATAAACGAATCATTTTAAGCAGAAACGCAAATTAAACCATTCCTTTCGAGCAAAGATAAAATCGGATATATATTTTGTGATCTAAAAATAAGAATTTATCCTTATATTATATACTTACGTGGAGCAGTCCATACTAGAAGAGATGGGAAAGCTAAGATGTGTGTTGCAAAGAAGAGGAAGTTGTTGGATCTTATCAGCCAACATCGGAGGCGTATAACCTCTCGTCATGATCTCAATACAATTACACAAAAGCCTCGGATTCTCTTTTCTGTGTTTCGCAATTATGTTAAGTTTTGCGATATGGGCACAACATCTTTTACCGGGTTTGTAACAATAACCCGTTACAAACTCAAGACAATATGAGAAATAATCATATGTATACGCACAAAATGGTACGTACGACTGAACTTGAATCACGAGAAGTAGTAGTAGTAGTGAAGGCACGACTAAATTTGTCGTGTGTTTATTCATTTTCTAAACTTCGAATATTGATGTGAATGAGACAAAAACACTTGGATTAGTTTAATAGTACAGAAGGAGGATTATATATAGTGTTATAGAGTATAAGTCACGTTTGTTTCATGAATATTTTTGGCTGTTGATGGTTGGGTCATTGTATACGTATATACCATTGAAAACAATACAAATTGAATGAACCTAGCTAGCCAGAGAAGGAGAATAATAACTACTGGTACTCGTTGTTTAGTTTCTAACTTAGATATTTTACCAGTATGTTTAGCATTTATCAATTTCTTTTGGCTAAAAGAATGTAATTATCATATAAAATGAAGGTTTTGATTTACATGGTAAAGCATATGATTTGTTACCTTGCCAGAAAAAATATAAAACAAGGACCAGGACTGAAATTATTAACTTAAGACATGTCCTCTTGACTCAGTATGTGGTTAAGGGTGTAAAAACATTGCTTCTTGCTACCTCTTTTGATTTAATTCAATTCAGTATGTGGTGAAGTTGGACCTCAACCAAGAGACAAATTTGTCAGTCAAAGAAACCATATGCCCAGTCACAAGACCGGGTCAACAACAACAGAAGGAATTCAAATACTATCGATTGGACAACAACATGAGTCGCCCTAATCACACCGTTCAACACAAAGGATTGACATTATATTATATGAAATGTATTCATCAATACACAGATAACCTGAATTATCTTTGAGATAATGACTACAATAAAATTAATTTAAAAACTAACTACTAATTTAACACCTTCATAATCAAATTTACTAGAGAGTAACACTAATCTATTAAAGAAATCATTATAACCAAAAAATTTATTTCTATTTACAAGTATGCCATTAGTGATTTAATTTTGCATAGAAAAAAAACAAAATCAAAACGAAAAATTTATTGTATCCATCATTTTTATTATAACATAAAAATAAAAACTAACTAAATTTTTTATAGAATAATTATTATACACTTGTTTCATTTTTACGTTGCACTAGTTTTTATTTATCTATTTTATGAATCTAGTTATTGTTTCCTTAATTTATAATTGTAATTGTAATTTTCACAATAGAACATATAAATTTTTAAGATAATTCTCATTATAAATATATTTACTAATGTTGCGACAAAATATATATATATATATATATATATAATATAATATAAGATATATATGTCTAATAATGTTATAGTGTAAAGTAATTAGAAAACGTACGAATATATATTTAGATTTTGGGTAAAAACAGTTAAATACACACTTTTATATTATGTTTACTTGTTTTGTTTGCATACATTTGTGGATCCCAGGTTTTTATGTTGTAAATGAAAACAGAAACAGATTTGTTTGATGAACGCCGCTATTTTTGAGAAACTTCTAGCCGAATATATAAAGTATGTAACAAAAATGAAGAGTTATGCATTCTGCAATTTTAACATACCAATCCGATATAATAGAGGAACCGGTATTTGCCAAAGGATAAGGAAAGTTATTTATTCACAAAGGTTTTAGTCTGTTGTTTCTAGTTTTGATTAAATAATTTAATATAAATTTTGGGATAGAACGACATGGACGGAAACGGTTTCAAAAAAACATGTGATTTTGAAAGTTGATTTTGACATATGTGTTATGGTTTTTGATGAACTTGCTGCAATAAAAATAGTACATGATTTAATTTTGTTTTACACCACGCGATTTGAATTTTTATATGCCTAGTTATACTTGTCATTGTTTTTCAAATTCCAATTTACAAAAACAAAGCAATCATCACACTCTCACACTAATTAATTTTTCTATGAAATAAAGCCAAATGACTGAAAAATGAACATTAAAAGCCCTCCGAAACATGCAAAATCAACTTACAAAGAATAAAATATGAAGAAGCAAGTTGATACTTTTTTTATTCGTTGAACTTGTACTTTCTAAGTAGAATACATATAATAAGTTAAATAAACGATTCACTCTTTAATTGTATTAGCATTCGTGATCTCATCTTCAAGATTAGAGAGAGCGAAATGAAATATGGAAAATATTGTTATATTGAATGCTGGAAAATATTGTTATATTGAATGCTCAATCGTAAAGTTTGTTACCGAGTATGTATATATACATTTGGTTAATCCTAAAGGAGACATTAAACCAATAACTTAATCTAGATCGGATTTTCTTCTATACATGTAAACCGGATTACTAGATATATACTTTTGATAAATTCAAGTTGAATTTTTTATTTGTTTTACATCAGTGAAGATACGTATCTGTAGATTAAAATTGCTAAAGCTTAAATTGTTTTATATAATTGAAATGCAATATACGAACAGTTGTCTACACATATATAGTTTGATTGGAATAGTTTATAATAGAGCAACAATAGTAAAGATCATTAGTAGTAGCATAAGCAGTTCTAAATTGCATTAGATTTTATTAAATTGTATGATTGGTAAACTATGAATGGTTAGATACAAAATTCTTTAGATAGACATTTATATTTGTTAAAAGAAAACGAATTTATGATTAAAATTTTGTTTACGGAAATTTTCGACGCCTCAAATATAAATTTTTCTTTTATTCTTGATTGATCTACTTATAGCAAACTTGGACTTGGACATAAGAATTAGGTATATATATAGAGAATAATATGTTATTTTTTAAAAAAGATTTAATAAAATATATAATGATATTATGGTAGAAGATTTCTTAAGTTAAATGTTATTGCAAAAGTTTCATAATGATATTGTTTTCCAATGTTGATAATGGATAGATTACAAGGATAATATTGTGTCCATCTCCTCACATAGGTTCACAATCTCCCCCTAATAAACATAATCACATGCATCTATATTCTCAATCAATGTATTTCGATTTTCTGCCAATTCATAATTTATCAATGTTGCTTGCTTCTTGCATTAACAGTTGACTCGATATTCTAAGGCATTAAATCCACCTAAATGCTCTAACATTTAATGTCATAGAATAGTACTATTTTTGTTGGTTAATACCAAAACTATTGAATTTTATGAACTGTTTTGATATTCATTGCAAAGTTGTTAGATTCATACCTTGATTTTGTATTTGTCCAAAGCTAGGTTGTTGTCATTAGTGAGCCTAAAAAGAATGGATTTCTTTCTAACAATGGAGATGATTTGACTACTGATATATAGAAGACACTACTTCTATAAGGAATTCATTGGCATCAAGATTATTCCAAAAGATATAAAAGCTAAGCAATTCTAGTTGTCATATATTTCTTCATCTACTAGTAATCATCGAATAACATTGTCATTTTGGCAAAAAAAAGAGCAAAAAACGACCGAGTTTAGCTAATGGAAGGGGAACACTTAGAACGACACCGTTTTTGAGTTGATCCAGTCTCGGACTTGGAGCGTCAAAATAGCCGTTAAGAGACGAGCAAAAAGAAAGAGAGAGATGAATTGGCCGTTGAGACTTTGAGTCTCTTTTCCACATTCAAGAGCTTTTGACCGTTCGTGTTTATTAACTTCCAGATTCTTCTTCTCCGACTCTCAATTTCTCCCATTCTTTGATTTGGCGCCGGAAGTGATGGATACGACGACGGAGGGCCCAAACTCCAGTTCCGTGACGACATCGATAAGAGACGAAGCTTATGAATTCACGGCCCCGAAATGCTATGATTTCTTAAACAAAGAGACGAAGGAAGAGATACAGCGATCGGAGCTCTGGTTCGAATCGGCGTTAAACTATGCTCCTTCGCGTGCGTTTTCTTTCCTTTTATCTTTCTTGCTCTGAATTGTACTCTGGATTTCGATTCCGAAGATTTACGATTTCGTTCTGATTCCTTTCAATCGAAAACCTGGAATTAGGGTTTAGTTATTTCTCTTTTTAGAGCAGAAATGATAATTGATTCCATTTGTTAGAAATCAAGCTGAATTGTCTGTCTCTGGATTTTCCCGACTCATCTCAAATCACTTTGTTCTAATTTTCTATCAATTGATAAACAAGGAGTTAGGGTTTAGTTATTATTTCTCCTTTGAGCAGTAAGAAGAGAAATCATAATTACATTCCTTTTTGGAATCAATCTGATTCAAAGGTGTTTTTTCGATGCTTTCTCTCTGTGCAGCTTCAGTTCCCAGAATAAAAGCGAGGAGATCGTTAAAGGTTGAAAACATGTGCAATTTCGGTGAAGAAGAAGACAAAACGGTGAAAGTAATTTCTTCAAATCCCAAATTTCGTGGTTAAGAACAGTAAAGTATTTGCTTGCTTGAACAGTAAATTTCTTTTAATCTTTCCATAGGCTGAAGAACCATTTGAAAAAGTAGCTACAGAGAAGGAAGAAGAAAGCACCTCTAAAGATATTCAAGAACACGACAGGTTATTCAACTGTTTCTTCAAGAGATTATATCGGAGGTTAAGCGATGAGTGAATAAATAACACACATTTTCATTATATGCTTATTCAACAGTGACCTCGAAGATGATAACAAAGAAAACATCCCTCCATCCCAAACTCAAGGCTGCACTCCCAAACCGATAATGACGAACACCAAGAAACATCAGACTGCTATGAAGAATCGGTCTGTACTGATGCCGATCAAACAGTCAAGGTCGTCTCAAGTGAAAGACACTAATCAGAGAATCATAAAATGGTAGCTTTCATTTTGAATTTAGTACCTTTGTTATATAGTCTGGTTTCATACTTCTGATTGATAGATGTTGTGTGACGCTCACTTTGCAGGGACACGAATGTTAAAAACATAACTGGAACTCCCAATCTGGTTCAAGAAAACCAAGCTATCAAAAGGCAAAAGCTTGATGGAGGTAAACCGAGACAGGTGAGTCAAAATTAAACTATAGTGCTTATGTTCATTATCAGCAAGTTTCAATCTATAATCCTACTATACTGTTTGTTTTACTAGATTCTCAATCCAACGCCAACAACTTTGCCTCACAAAACAAAGCAAGGTCTTGTTAACACGAGCTTCAACTTATTTCCTTCAGTCACTAAGGAAACCAGGACAGAGAACAGAAAGGTACCTTGTGTTCCCTAGATGTGATCAACGAAAACCTGTAAACAATGCTTTGATTAAGAAATTCAACTCGTGCTTGTCACTTTTTAAGGTTTATCTCCGGGAGAAAACTACTCCGTTTGTTTCAACTGCTGAGTTTATGAACAAGTTCCAAACAAGCACAAGAGACTTTTCACCGCCTCATGCCAACACTTCTCTATCACAGGTAATAGTTTCACCTCGATCTCAATCTTGGAACGAAGATTGTTGATGCTTTCTTTGTTTCATCTCTCTCGCCCTTTTCTTGTTCTTGGAATTTCTTCAATCCAATTTATGGAAAGTGCTGTTTTTCCTTGTCTAGAACCAACCTAGGTCGATGACACTGACAAGGCCAAAGGAACCAGAGTTTGTGACATCTCAACGAACTCGTCCTGTGAAACTTAAGAGCACTACAGAGCTTGAGGAAGAGATGTTGGCAAACATGCCTAAGTTCAAAGCACGGCCTTTGAATAAGAAGGTATTGCTGCGAGGCTTTCAGTTTCTACATCTCTCTTATCTTCAGCATTCAGCAATTACAGAAAAGAGAAAACTGAAAACTAAATGCCCTCCTCTCTAATTTACACAGATATTGGCAGCTCCAACTTTTCCTACACCACAAAGAAGTACCCCACATCCTCCAGAATTTCAGGTAAACTAAACTGATCCACTTCATCTGGAGGAGATTCAAACATTCTGTTCCAAAACATTTTCTGAGTGGCTCAATTCTTACTGTTGCAGGAGTTCCATCTAGAAACAATGGAACGAGCTAGGCAGCATGCAGAGACATCTTCAGCAGTCTCAACGGAAATGCCTAAGGTATGGCTTTTGTTTCTTTCTTGTCAAACGCTTATTCAAAACCACTTCGTTTTTCTCTAACTGATACATCTCTTCTCTGTTTTTTCTTCATACCTAGCATAAGGATTGGAGGCCTCATCTCACCGAACCAAAGAGCCCTTTGCTTCAAACCACACTGAGAGCCCGTCCCATTAAAACAAAAACTTCAACTGAAATCGAGCATGCCAAAATTCAAGGCAAGACCCTTGAACAAAAAGGTAACATATATATTCAAGTGGGTTCCATACGTTACCTTTCAAGTTCTTCATTCGTCTCTCTAGATCTAACTCTCCACCATTTCAGATATTCGAAAGCAGAGGAGAGATGGGCATTTTTTCTACCATCAAAAAACAAGTAACCACACCTCAAGAATTCCACTTCATGACATATGAGAGAACTCCACGGCCTAATTCGGTTATAGATCTATTCGACAAGGTACTTTGAAAAAATCCTAAGTTCTGCTTCTCTCAAAACTCCATTGTCTTTTACGTCTTAACTTAACATCTTCCTTGGCAGCTCTCTTTGTACTCTGAATCCTGTCGTGAAAAGCCTCTACAAAGGAACACCACACCAAACCCTTTCCTCCTAAGAACAGAAGTATGTATCACGATGAACAAAAAACCCTCTCTTTGAGTTTTTTTCTCTGATATGATTTCAATCCAGGAACGAGGTGTTGAAAAAGTGAAGAAGTTTGTGACGGAAGTCGTACATAAGCAGATCGAGGATGAAAGAGTCAGAATTCCTAAAGCAACCCCATATCCCTACACAACTGACTATCCAGTGGTATACATCCAAAAGCTTTCTTCTTTTCATTCTTCTTACTCAGTTTTCAAAATTTGACTAATTTCCCACGTTTCAACTCAGATTCCACCAAAACCAGAGCCTAAACAATGCACAACACCTAAACCGTTCCAGTTAGAGAGTCTAGCTAGACACCAAGAGGAAATGCGGAAAGAAATGGAAGAGAGGATGAGAATGGAAAGAGAAGAGGCTCAAAGAAGAGTGTTCAGAGCACAGCCAGTAATAAAAGAGTAAGTTTGACTGTTCTTTTGTTATTTCAGCTTCCTCTTCATTTTCCTAAGAGCACGCAATGATTCTGTGTGAATTTTTCACCACTCAGAGATCCAATTCCTGTTCCGGAGAAAGTAAGAAAACCTCTCACAGAAATTCAAGAGTTTAATCTCCATGTGGACCATCGAGCTGTTGAAAGGGCAGACTTTGAGCATAAAGTAAGCTTATTATCTAAGTCGTTTTAACAAAATAAGGGAAGTTTTGTTGCAGTAACTTAACTAAACTTGTTCTATTTATTCTCTATCGTTACCAGATCAAAGAAAAGGAGATGATGTACAAAAGATACCGCGAAGAAACTGAAGCCGCCAAAATGGTAATAACAATAATAGAGCAAATTTCCAAATTTATAAATGTATACAAGGAAAAAAGACTAACAAACAATAAATTTTACCTGAAACTTTGTCAGGTAGAGGAAGAGAGAGCTCTGAAACAACTAAGAAGAACAATGGTTCCCCATGCTAGACCCGTGCCAAACTTCAACAACCCGTTTTTACCTCAGAAGTAAATTCCGTTCCAAATTTCCTCTTCTTTTTACTTTTTTTTACCTACACTGAGTTTTAAAAGGAAACTCCATGTCATTTCAATACAGGTCAAACAAGGAGACAACAAGACCAAAGTCACCGAAGCTTAGAGTAATCAAAAGATTTGAGAAAAGAACAATGATGGCTTCTGCTTCTACTCACATAAGATAGCTTCTAAAAAGAGAAAGAAAACAAAAAAAGCTTACTGTTCAAGAACGCTTTGAACCGCACCAACCGCTTCTTCTTCATTGTATAATGAATCAGTTGTAAAATCTTGTTCCTGTGTTTTGAGACTTCACTGATATATATAGTATAAAAGAAAAAGGTTTCCCTTAGATCATAAATTACTAAGCAAAGTCTACATTGAGTAAAAAAGTCTTATCACAAATCTAAACACAGAATTTGAACTACTTAAAGTAAAAACCAACTGAGATATATATATATATATATATATATATATACGTTGTTTGCATCACATCCTTCAGGCTCTAAGTTTTCTCTTCACTCGGTTTGCTTCTTTCGGTAAGCTATGATCTGAAAAGGAAACAACCCAAATAAGGAAAAAAAGTTTCAGAAAGTTGAATCATCATATATAGAGAAACAAAATTATTATTATTACCAAATTTTGTTCATGGCCTGAAATGAAATCGACTTTGAGCTTCGACAAAGTCTCGTTATCTTCCAGACTCTGAATCACATCTTTAGTTGCTGCTTCTGGAGCTGAAGTCACTACAGGAAGATTGTTCTCTATTGCCTTATTATCTTCTTTTCCTCTTGTTACCAACAATTCTACCTCTTCAGTCTTTAAATGCATCTGAAGTGCCACAAACTGTTTTCAACATTGAAAAAAAAACAACACAAGTATTTAGCGTATTCGAATCAAAATCATCTTGTTTTATTATTCAAGACTAACTACTTTCCACTGTGACAAGTCTGATGTTAATAGAGAAAGTACTCACTTCACGGAGCTGTTTTACAAGGAAAGTGGGTCGGCAACAGAGATATGGCTGCGGCAAGTCTGGTATACATTTTGTATCCATCGAAACAAGCTTGAGATGAATATCCAGCTACAGAGAAGGTTTAATCAAGATCCAGAAATCCGAAACAATGATCATCAAGAAGAAGAGTTCTCTTTTGGTACCTCAACACTGTTTCCATCTACGTTGTTACGTAAATATTCAACAAGTCGATTCACGCGAGCGTTTCTCACACTTTTACTACTACCTCCTGGAGTATTATTCCCATGCCTTGTGTTACTCCTTGTACCACCTCTTCCCCAAGCTAATATCTCTGGATTCCATACAAGCCCTGGAGATATTCCTTTGTTGTCTGTGTCGTTATCCACGCAATTGCCATTGTTGTTTGCACCTGAAGAAGAAGGGTGGTGGTGTTGTGTTGAACGGTTTGTAGACCTTTGTTTTCTTCGTTTCCTTTGCCTGACCTCTGTCCCACGCTCATCTGAAGACGAATCTCTACCTCCTCCTCCATTGTTATTATTATCATCATCGTTGTTGTTATCATCGTCATGAGCTTCTTGCTCCATGGTTCTGCAGTTCCTTCTCCTTCTAGAGCCAGCAAGACGCTGTGATCTTAATATCACTGCTGCTTCTTTACCATAAGATCGTCTTTTCACAAGCGCCTCAGATTGTCTTTGCGATATTTGAGCTATCGATGCTTGAATCTACACAACAAGATAAAGAAATCAACAATGGCTCTTGTATTTAGTCACAAAAAACGTAAATAACAAACATTATCCATCCGACCTGCTTATTACGAGCCTTCTCATCTTCGTGAAAAGCCAATTCCTGAACAAAAAGAATGAAAAAGCATTTAACAGAAACAAATCTCTTAGAAATGAAATAACTTTCTTTGAAGTGTTGATGCTTTTGTGTACCTCTTCTTCATAACTATCAATATTGGTGAATAAAGCTGCAATAAGAGCATCGAATTTTGGATCGTCTCTTAAAGAACGACGGCTTGCACAATGTTTCCTACAAGCAGGACACTCATTGTTCCTGTAATACCAATATATAAACACCTCAAAACAAAGCTTTACAAAGGCAAGAGAATGATGAACATAGAACTGGAACAACATATATAGATAAGAGCTGACAATCTTGAAGGCATACATACCCCAATCTCATTGACTTATCAATACATTCCCGGCAGAATCGGTGCAGGCACTCCATCACAGTCCTCGTTTTCTTTATAATTCCTGGAAACAAGTAACTTGTTATCAGCCCTAATTTAACATACTGTGCTCATGGAGCTTCAAAATAGAGTGTGAAGGACTAGCTAGGACAATGAGAAAGTTTGACCAAACCAATTTCCCTCAATATAGACAAGTTTAAACACATTCTCTGCAAATTATCTACAAGAAGACTAATATAAAGACACATGAATATCATGCTGGTTGAAGAAAGGAACCAACTTTGGAGCTTGAGGATAAGTTTCACTCCCAAGTTGAATTAAGAAACATTCAGGAAGATATGAAGTATACCTAAGCATATTGGACACTGCACGTCCTTACGGATTTCCCCTAGGTCAATTTCCATAAATCTGCATTAAAAAATCAATCCAGAAATAGTTAAACAACAAAGATATCAGCTTTCTTTAATGTACTGTAACAAATCTGTCAAGACATCATTAAAGCTACACTGATTGAAAAATCAGAAGCAAGAAAGGTTAAATTAAATCATTCTCAAGATCAAACTCCACAATGGCTGCTATATAAGTCAAGCTAGAAACTTTACAGTTTGGGAATTTTTGAGTAGCAAGAGGATAGTTAATTACAACATGCAAGAGCCAAGGCAATGAATTGTCAGATTTGCTGAATCAAGACGAGAAATTGAAACATATACTGCTTCTACGTCATCACACCAAATCAAAAATAGAGAATAATTAAACCAAGAACACTAAATGTGTGCAAGTTAATGAGAACCCATCATAGCAAAAACACATCTGGAAGAGAGTGAATAAGAAGAGACAAAGTACAAAAAGGGAAAAAATCGTACTCTGATTGTTCTCCTGATGTCGAAGACGGACTTTTCTCCTTGGAATCTGAAAAAAGTTAACCAAATCGATCACATGAACAAACACACAGACAAAGACAAACATACTCAGCGTGATTATACGTTTCGACGAGAGTAGAAACAACAACAAAAAAAAAACATTTACACTTTACCTTCTTCTTCCTCATCTTCGTCTTCGTCTTCTTCATCGTCTTCCTCTTCCTCTTCCTCTGCATCGTCGTCTTCATCATCACCTTCCTTATCCTCTCCTTCCTCTTCTTCCTCTTCCTCCACTTCGTCGCGTTTCACTTCATCTTCGTCTTCCTCATCGGCTCCATCTTCATCGTCTTTCATATCTACTGGATCTTCTTCTTCGTTCTCTACAGCTTCTGGGTTAAATCGGTCGCGTGGTTGGTTTTCTTCTTTGTCTTCCTCTTGCTCATCGGGAATCTCAGCCGCCGCGAAGCTCTTCGTCACAGACATTGTTAGACACAGTGATCTTCCACGAGCTATGTGAGAGAAACAATAAGTTTCTACCTCTCTCTCTCTCGCTCTCGCTCTCGCTCTCGCTCAGTGTTGCGTTTATGTTTTTGGTTCGGTGCCGATATAGGAGAGGAAAAAGGAGAAAGAATGAAATCGGACGAAGAAAAGATTGAGAAATTTATCCCTTTTTTGTTTGTCCCACTCCTTTTTTCCTTATTTTTTACTTAGTTAGCCCTTAATTACCCTAATTTATTCTCAAATTATTATTTTTAGATACTGAAAACTCAAAAAACATGAATCAAAGTTTGCTATTTCCCAAGTTCAAAAGAAAGTTTTACTATTTTTACTTAATGGAAGAAAATAATATCATTTACAACTGTCAAATTTACGAATTTTGTTTCAGTTTCGGTTTTAAGTTTTAGGTTTTTCTAAATTTTGATTTGTTAATAATAACATATTTGATTAATATCTATAAATGATTTTATGTGTTTTTTGGTTAGATTCATGTTCTGACCAAATGTATTTTTAATTTTGAAATAAATTTAGGTTTTAAATCATTTTTTTTTATTAATAATAAAATATTTGATTAATATCTATAAATGATTTGATGTGTTTTCTGGTTAGATTCATGTTCTGACCAAATGTATTTTTAATTTGGAAATAAATTTAGGTTTTATATCATTTTGTTGACTTTGATACAAACAACAATAAACATCTTTTATCTAATAAAATTGTTTATTTATGGAGTATTGTTTCCGATGTCAGTTGTTAATAAGTGAAAACGAGTACATCTTTTGCAATTTCCTCCAACTTTGGAGATTGTTCATTCATGGTTTGTTTTTGGTATCTAGGGCGTGCGATTTGATTTCATCAAAGACAAACCCGTTATCCCATGAAAGATGTTTCGATATTTCATGATGCTCATTTTTCACAATTTCGATCAATAAAAGAGATTGTATGTAGATCTCGAATTACGCAATGGTTTGATCACGAATTTGGTATCTAGGTATAGTATATTCACGAAAAATCGACGGATTAATACAAAGAAAGATGTGGAATATCATTAATAATATTAAAATATAGAGTTTTATCCAAGAGGAGATATTAGCCATAATAACTAACAATGTTTATGTCATATTTTTGGCATTGATTATGGAGAAAGAAAGAAATAAGTTTCGTATCCCATTAGTAAGTAAGGTTTCCAATTTTGAAAGTATCGTAGAAAGTCACTTCTTCATCATTTTCTTAAAGATAGGTTTATGTATGAGTCAAAGTGTGTTTTTGGCATTGATATTTTCTTGTTTGTATTTGAATAGTAATCAATGAAATAAATGATTGATATAAAAAAAAACATCTTTTAATATATCAACATTAGTCTGTGTGTTCGGATCTTTTATTTTAGTTAAATTTAACCCCTAACGAATTTTGACTAAACAGTGTATAATATAGATTTTGTATTGCTTCTGATTAAACGATTTGAATTCGTGGCAAAAAGTGGTTTGAATTATAATAGTTTTATTTCTAGACTTTCTTTAATTTCTACCAGTATTTGGGTGTTGATAATCAGAACAAAATATGGTGTCTCAATTTTCATTTTAACCAATAAGAATGTGGGTATAAAGATGAATTCTCCAATTGTTATAGGTCGTAAAAAAAAAAATTAAAAATGAACCGCTGATTTAGAAATTTTGACATTAGTAATCATGTCGGCCTTTGGTTCGTGTTTGGTAAACCAAATTGTTACTTTTTTAATTACAAGAAAAAAATAAAAACTTTGAGAATTAAAAATAAGATTAAAATAGTCAATTATTAAATGCGCCGTCTGAGGGGATCGAACCCTCGGCCACGGGATTAAAAGTCACGCGCTCTACCACTGAGCTAAGACGGCTATTTGTTTGTTATTGATCATTCTACTAATGATTTCTGGTACTTTCAAAAACAATTCATAATTGAATGTAGTTAAGGCCTAAGCACTACCCCCGTAACCCCGTACAAGAAAACTAGTATATTATATTCTAACACTCATTCTTTCATACTTTGTTATTTCCTTATCTATAACTAATTATTCACTGGTTGTTTCTTTTTCGTTTTCTTTGTTTTAGTCATCTCGTGATGGAAGTTAAATACTAATCGATTGGACAACAACATGAATCACCCCTAATCATAGTGTAGTGTGTTTAATATGGAAAATCAAATTTATCCGAACCGAGAAAAACAAAATGGATGGATATCGGTTGTACTATGTAAATTGTGTGGTTATAGTTATAAAGAATTCGACGGATATGAATATGATTTGGTTTTAAACCGGATAATCTAATGGTCTTATAAGTAGTAGTATTACACTTTTAAAATGTAGATTATAATCTGCAATTACATTATATTAGTGTTTATTATATTAATGTTTGGTTTTTATTTGATTTATTTTAGGATATAAGGTTTTATTCAATTACAGCCTCATTTTTTAGACTAAAGAGTCAAGAAGTGGTTTTATTTTTATTTATATTTTCATTGATTTTAGATTAATGTTAGTACTCTGCTTACAACTTCATAATTCGATCATATTAGTATTACTAGTAATACCCATATATGCTCCTTTCTTACGTTGCTTGGATTACATGAACCTTCTCTGTTATTAAAAGTTTTGAAAAACTTATGTAATGAACTGTTACAAACAAAAATGTCAAATTTATCTATTTAATTGTGAAGCTCAAGAGTCAAGAGAATATAAAATAAGATATTGCTAGAGTACCATAGCCGAAAAATAAATTAAATCATTGGCCTCTGATCAGAGTTTTTATTAGATACAAGAAGATTGGCATTTCTCTCGTGTGTGATTAAGCCCATTCGTCCATGGAAACCAAATTGTCACTTTTTTTCTATTAACGAAAACTAAAATTCTTTACCAACAAAATAAAACATTCGCCGTCTGAGGGGATCGAACCCTCGACCACGGGATTAAAAGTCACGCGCTCTACCACTGAGCTAAGACGGCTATTTGTTATTGAGTTCTTACAAATTATATATATTATTAAAGTTGTTTCTCTTTCGTGAAAACGATAACAAACGTGTAAGTGTCCCTTCATACCTCAAAGCTTGATAGATATTACGCATCTAGACATGCTTCGAGTATCATCATTTCTCCTCAAAGTTCTCGTAATGCTCCAAGTATTGTACTGGATCTTTGATTTCAAATGTGTACTCTATACCAGTTTTCTTCGTTGTCTTTGTAATATTATTTTTATTTGGAAGAGTGAATATCGAATACATTACCCAAAAACGAATAGAGACTAATTAACGGAAAAAAAGAAAACACACACACACAAAACTACTGTTTCTTGAGAAGCAGAGGACCAACATTATCTCCATTAGCTTTGTTGTGCTTCATATGGCTCCCATCACACAACGGAAACGTCCCTGACCTCCAACACCTACCGTACATACAATAACATTAATACAAATACCGATTCATACATTTGTTTGTTTGTAAATATGCAAAATCTCAAGAAAATACTATTGGTTTAATCAAAGGAATACTCAAAGAATGACTGATTTTAATATTTTTTTTAGTTTGTGAAATAGTCTCAAGTGGATGAAAGAGTGTGATTTTTTTTCAGTTCATGTTTTTTTTACAGATGACATGCTATTTTTAATACGCTTTTCTTTAAACTAACAAGATATTCTTAACATCACAAACAAAATTTCATAAAAATTCATTTATTTGTTAAAATCACTCTGAAAAACAACCTCTAACAATTACGATTTTGTCATTCTACAACCATAGTCATTAACTGCTAATTTCCAACAAATTTTTTACTGTCTACCTAAATTCTAATAAATTACCCGTTACTAAAACATGACTCAAATTCAATAAGAGAGTTATGTTTTTTTCTTTAATCAATGTGATTAAAAAGGGATAAGAGGTCGTAAAAATAAAAAAAATTATCTTTCGTTTCTTTTTTAATTTTTAATAAAAATAAGAAACCTGCAGTAAGGAGTGATGTTCTTGGAAAGCTCCGTGACGACGACGGAGTCAACAACCTTCTCCTCGTTCTTTCTGATCTCAGGGTTGATTCCTCCTCCGGCACCTTCTGCTCTCACCACCACCATTCTGTGTTGCTTCCGTCCCGTCTCTATGGTGGTTCGCCTTAACGGAAACTGTCCGGCGTAACATATCCCAACGCCGAACGTGCTCGTGATAATAGTCATCGCTCTCTCTATCTGTGTGTGTGGCAGTGATTTGTTTATGAACAAAAAGAAGATATGTGAAAGGTAAAAAGGACTATGAGCTTGTGGAGGTCACGCTCTCCACTAAAATGATGTCGTAATATGTGTGTACGAGACAACGCCACGTCATCTATATGCCAGTCGAATCCCACTATATATTCGAAGAACCATAAATCTTTTTTTATAACGAATTTGATTACACATATAGAATCACAGATAAATTTTATTAACATAATCCTACTTAGGAGTATAGAAACAATTCTTTCTAAAGTGCGTATAAAATCAAGATTATTTTCCTTTTTATTATGTGTTTAAATTCCTATCAAGCTAAGACTTGCTTGTGGCTAAGACCTCACGATGTAATCAAGAGAGTTATGTAAATAATAGAATTAAACTTTAATAATTCAAGAGACTCATAATTTTTTTGTTCGTACAGCAAGCAAAAAAACAAACTCAACAGATAACCTAACACACTCGTTAAATTCTTGCATAGCAAGTAAACTAAACAAGCGAACCAAACATGCACAACTGATAATCTAAAGATCACTCTTCACTATGTCGTTCTTCTCCATCGTTGATTGATCTTTTGGAACCATATCTTCTTGTCTTCTAGCTGGACCAATCGGAGTTGGCAATGGACCACAGATTCTTTTCCTAAATATAAAAGGATATTTCAAGTCTTGTTGCTTATTAGGAGAAGGAGCCGGAATATGCGGCCAAAAAAATCTTGAGACTCTTTGTAGAATGAAAGGATGGTTCAAGAGCTCGGTCGCGGAGGCTCTATTGGACGGATGCCAAGCATGGCACTTCCTCAAGAAGTCTATAGCCACGGGAGAGATATCTTGTTCCAACTTCCACACGTACGCAGATTTATCCTCCATCTCTTCAGGCTTACCTCCAAACATCTGAAAAACAATACACCCTAGAGACCATATATCAAGAGCCGGTCCAATGACTCCGTTCGGTCCAACAGATTCCGGCGGCATGTACCTCTTCGTACCAGGAAACGAAAACCTAGTATTGTCCGTATTAGGTTCCCTAGATAAACCAAAATCAGCAATCTTGACATCCCACAGTTCTCCAAAACCTGTGGAAGGGAAAAGAAGAATGTTGTCTGGCTTGAGGTCGCAGTGAACGTAATCTTGAGAGTGGAGAGCTTCGAGTCCTTGTAGGATCATACGAGTGGAGCGTCCGATTATACTTTCAGGCAATGGTTTTCCTCGGACTTTAGCAATTATCTCGCCTAGGGTACCTTCTGATGCATATTCCATGAAGATGTAGCAATCTTTGAGAAGCATCCCAAAGTGAATGCGATCGCTTAAGGCTTGAACGATGCGAGGATGGTTGCGGAAGTGAAGCATGATCCTTAGCTCCTTCTTGAGATACTCTTTGAGTTCCATCGGAGATGTCTTCTTTACGTAAAACCGGGAGTCAAGATGAACCTTGAGAGAGACGGAGCCGTAGGTTCCTCTGCCAAGAACACGGACCTCCGTCAATGAAAGTTCGTCTACATCCAAAGGTTCTTCGTACCTAATATCCATATTGACACTATTACTCTCGTTGACTCTCTGGTTTTTTAGGGTTTCGTTTTCTTTATCATGAACTTGTAAATCGAGATTGATCTCTTATTTATAACAATTACTTGGTCGGTGGAATCTCACTCCTTTTTGACTTGGGATTCAACGTTGTTGGATTCCAAATTAGTTTAGAGTTTTTTTTTTTTTTCTTTGGTTAAAAATTTGTATGTTTAACCAACTTTTTTTTTTTTTGTTGCATTCCATATTTAACCAAAAAAATATGTATGTTTAATTTGACTAGGAAATTAAAACCAACACATTGAGTTAAATTAGTTTCAACAGCAAATTACGAAATTATCAGATATTTTATCAGATTAACGAACACAATTGCTTTGTAAAATACTTTTAAAACCTGTTTTAAAATACTAGTTAACGATTAAGCCATTATAATTTAATATCTTAATTAGAAATAAGACTAATTGTGTTTAAATTATTTTGAACAAATAAATTATGATAAATATTTGATTTAGAAAAAAAAAAAGACAACGTTTCATTAACTCTTTCTCACCCATCGATTCACATAATTTTTTTACCCCCAAAATTTAATTTGGGAGAAACCCAATCAAGTGGGGGTCACCGCCTTGCCTCAGAGCTTAGGATCAGCGTCTTCACTTTTAGAAACCAAAATCTAACCTAATAGCTACTTTAATCCAGTTCTTTCCTCAATCAATAACTCCACAACTAGATTTCTTTGATAATCTAGCCTATAGAAACCAAAACTAACCTAATGTATACTTCAATCCAATTCTTTCCTCAATATATAAGTTCACTAGTTACACATGAAGATTGGTGAATCCATTGATTTTAGAGAAAAAAGAAACTTAAAAGATATAATCAATAAGCATAAAAAAAATTTAAAAGATCAAAATAGAAATTACATAAATCATTAATTAAAGAAAGTTTTTAAAAGTTTCTCCATGCGATCCAAAGCTCATAAATCCCTCTCTAAAATCAACTTAATTTATGAAAAATGTCTAAAGAACATATTAATACTTAATCTAGGTTGAATGGATTGACCTAGAACTGTTGTATTCGGAGGGGATCAAAGGCTAACAGTTTGAGGTCGCCAGTCTAAGTTTGTTGGGTGAAATTTGAGCTTCTGGTCTTGGCAGTCGATGGTAGGCGGTCGTCCGATTAGTCCTTTCTTCTGGTTCTTTGCTCGCCTGTTTCTCCTATACAGTAGTTCTGATTCAAGATCCGTAAAAGGCCATAGCTTTTTTTCTCACTCTCGAGTCTTCATCAAGTAGTTTTCCTAATATTTTAGTCAATTCTTAGTTGTTTGAATTGGTCACTAAAGGCTCGAGCCATGGTAATTAATGTTCCACTTATCAAGTCTCTTAGTATCTTCAATTTAGCATAAATCAAACCAAATATTTTGTGATCATTATTTTTATTTTATCATTGTAAGCTCATCCCATTAGACATCAAGACGGAACGTTATATAAGACTTAGTCCAAGTTTCTTAGCCATTTGTCTTAACCCAAAATAACACCAAGTACAAATGCATACAGCCCTAAGACTCTAATTGTAAAAGTGGTCATGTTTATGATTAAAATAAATGATAACAAGGTAAAATAATGGATTAAGATCTAAAAAAACATATGGAAAGGAGGCCCAAAAATACTAAATTACAATCACAGCACTCCAAAAGGTGTCCAAGTAGCTTAGCAACCAGACTAAGTCCCTTCGTATGATAGAGATAAAAAAGAATTCATCTAAGATAAGTCCACATAGCAATAGAGGTGCATCATGGGAGTCTTCTAGCTAGAGAGGAGGTCTATGGAGCAACATAAAAGAGTGAGTTCCCAATATACCAAATTTCTTGCTCCACAACTTTTTTCCTCTAGATATCATCTCGAATTCTCACCAACATTGACATAGTCTCAGATCTTAGGTGAATTTTCATTTTTGAACTTCAACCCCATATATGAGTGAGGACACTTTATATATGAGTAATGAAGGAGACTTACTCAAAAAAAAGAGACATAGCACAATGTCTTATGCAATTCTGCACCTTTTTGGAAGATAGATTTTGGCATGATGCTTTGAGGGATGCCCTTAGGAAGAAGGCTTGGAGACCCCATATTGTTTGGAGTCTTGTCTAAGGCGTCTTTCTACCCAAGTCTTGGTGTTTAGCTGCGAGGCATGGGTTGCATCAGTTGCAATATTTTTTTAGGATGGGATGCCTTGGAAGGAGTTGAGGGTTGGTGGTTCTTGTTAGATGAAGGAGCTAACTAAGGTTTGAGCCAGAGGGTTGGGGAGGATAAAGGGGGTAAGGAGACTATTAAGCCCATGAATGAAAACATTATTGTATATTTACTGCCTCAATACAAGAAATGAGACATGTCTGAGTAGTGTTATGCATTTCTTGGTCCTCTCTTTTAAGGGAGGATTAGAGATCTTGACAGATATTTTGTAGCTAAAACATTCTTTGAATCATTAGAATCTGATTGGTTTTCCTAAGCATGTGTAATGGCATTCGGTGATTGCTGAAACTTTTTTTTTTTTTTGCTTAAGATTGTTGAAACTTTGGTTGGCTAACCAAGAAGAAAGTAGGAACCAGAACAAAAGTTCACAATAATGGTATTCAAAACGAGTAATGATAGTACGAGAAGAGAAAAATGGTTAAAAGATGGGTGGAGGTTGACCAGACGACCGAAGTGAGATAACTTCGACTATGGAAACGCAAAGAGATAGGTTTGACACTAAAGTCAAAGAACTTGGGAGAAGGATTTGTTCTCAAATATTTTGTTGACTAGCTCTATTACTTAAATAACAACCAAAATTAAATATTAAATTTTTGATTTTTTGCAAACCAAGAAAAGAAAAATTAGGAGAATGAGATGGTCCCGAAACTATTTATAAATTAACTAATACTTTTTTTTTTGTCAGAATTTATAAATTAATTAACTCATATCACAATTTAGTAAAATGTAATTTTTCCATGTAAATAAAGTGTGCTTTAAGAAAAAAACATGACGACTAAAGCTGCGGACCACTATGAATCAGTTTATTTATCGGAAAGAAACAAAAAAATAAACAACGACGCCGTCTGAGGGGATCGAACC
Organism: Euclidium syriacum; assembly: GCA_900116095.1. Taxonomy (NCBI): domain Eukaryota; kingdom Viridiplantae; phylum Streptophyta; class Magnoliopsida; order Brassicales; family Brassicaceae; genus Euclidium; species Euclidium syriacum. The sequence continues at coordinate 432,075 of FPAK01000008.1, forward strand.
CTCGACCACGGGATTAAAAGTCACGCGCTCTACCACTGAGCTAAGACGGCTATTTTGAATATTAATTTCACTATTTACCATAAATTAGAGTGTCATACCTTTTGGGTGTTCTACTTAGATGGGCTGAATGAGGCCCAACAAAAAGATGATGATCCGGTTTTATTCAACTACTTGTATCCAAACAAAGTTTAAAGATTTTTTTGACTCTGGAGAAATCGATTAGGGTTTCGTCTTAACCTCTTATAAATAGCTTATCTTCCGCTCATTCACCTTTCAACGACGACAATATTCAATTCCTCCCATCAACTCAAATCTCGCATCTATTACTTTTCTTCTTCCCCTTAGTTATCGTTTCACGAATTACTGTTTTTATTCGATTTGATTGGAGTATATGATGAAAGTTGTCGATTTGTGATGATTCAATTGATCGATAAAATATACAACTCGCTACGTTCTTTCTGATTCTTCAATCATCTGTTTTTCCAAAACCAATTTCAATCGATTTCGAGTTTCTCTCTGGTTTTTTTATTGAAACGTCTGAGCTATATAGTTCCTTCAAGTTTTAAATTATCATTGGAGAAATATGATGATAAATCAGTTAAAATATCTTAGGACACCTTCTGACACAGTTTACTGTGTATGAGAATGATTCTTAATTCTGATTCTCCAATTGATAAATCTTTAGAAAGCTGTTTTAATATCTTTTGATGATTGATTTAATCTTAATCGAATGTCAAATTAAGTTTTATCAAAAACCCATAGAATTTGATTCCAAGTTTGTTTCAATCGTAAGGAGCAGAAATCGAATTGAGTTCTTGTATTTTTCATCAAAATCCATAAAATTTGAATCAATTGTAAAAATAATGAACGGAATAACAATGTGCATCTCTCTATTAAATACTATGAAGAATCGGACATACATGATGATGCTATGTAACTGATGATAATAAAGTAAAATTTTGATGATATCTTGGAGAAAAATGATGATAAATCAGTTAAAATCTTAGGACACCTTCTGACACAGTTTTACTGTGTATGAGAAAGATTCATAATTCTGATTCTCCAAGTGATAATCGATAAAATCTACAGAATTTGATTACATGTTTGTAATTTGAAGAGGGCATACAGAAATTGTTAGAAAATAAATCGGTGTTTCCAATAATAGGAATTTATGATTTATGTATGTAGACATCTATAATATATGAAGAAAATGTACATACATATTATGTACACAAAAGACCAAATCTCTAATGAGTTTGTGTAAAAATGTTATGCACATTGCACACACATTTGAGATTAGCTTTTTTTAATAATAAAGCCAATAAATCTTTTTTTATCACTATTACATATTTTCAAAAATCTGAGAACCATCTTGATATACAACAAGACTCACTCAACTGGTTCTCTGCTTTGTTTTTCAGACACAGAGATTCAATTTCTGCTCTGTTTTGCTTTCTGTCTGGTAAATTCTTGAATCTGCCGATCGTGTTCTTCCAACATCTGATCCACTTTACTTGGTTGCGCCAATAATGGACCAGACATGTAGATTTTATTATCCCCAGAATCATACTATAAGAAATCAAAACCACAATGTTAATTAGTTAAAGAGAGACAGTTTCTTGGTTTTGAGTATGCAAAAAGGAGAATCACTTACCCAAGATTGGTCATTTGGGAGTTTGATTTGTCTCTTACTATTATCCATAGTATCAGCTCTATTGAAAGCTCTCAAATCTTTCCTTTGCTCACTGGTCATTGCTTGATCTTCTGAACCAATCATGTTTTTGGCTGTTGAGTTAATTCTAGATGAAGGAAATCTAGGAGCTGCAGATTCCTTAACGTAAGTTAACCGACTACGATTCCGGTTATTCGACATTGGACCGGAATGAGAAGCTCTTCCACACATTTGATTGTTTGTTGTCTCCTTTGTACTCGTCGAATTACCCGGAAGATTACAACTTCTTAGATAAGGATTCTGTATTATTAATCAAGTTTAAAAGAGTTAAGATTCTGATTAATCATCATCATCAACAACAACAACACCAAACCATAACTGATCCAGCTTTTCTATTACCTCCATAGCCGGATTAGCTTTAACCGGCGGTATAAGTTTCCTATCTTGTAATCGTCTCTGAGAATCTTCTCGTTTCTCCTGGTTATTCCGTTGTTGTCTCTTCGCATCATCTCGTACTTTCGCATCAATCTCTTTGCTTGGTGGATATTTTGGTAATGAAGATGGATCACAAGCAAATGGCTCTGTTGTGAAGTACTGTGAGAAATCCATCCACGAAACAAACTTTTCTGTTATTCTTATATCGAAATAATCAAAATAAATCAATAGATAGTTAAAGATTCATTCATTTACCTCGCTCTCGAGAGCATTAGATGCAGAGCCACGTTGATTAGGATCTATAGAGAGTAAACTCTCCAAAAGCGAAACAACATACTTTGGCATATCTTTAAACATCTCCGCTACACGTCTTCCGTAAGGAAGCGCGGGTCGAAACGCCGCCGATGGCGGTAACTTAAGTTTCCTCCAGTATTCTTCTGTTGGTGAACCGCATAGCTTAAAGATCTTATGCAATTGTTCAACCTAGAGAATAAAAGATCGCGTTTTTTTAGCTTTTACAGAATGAAAGTTTGAAAAAAATGAGTATAAGAGTTAATGTTACCTCGGTTTTTCCTGGTAAGATCGGTTTACCGAGGTATAACTCGCCTAATATACAACCTGTACTCCACAAGTCGACTCCAATACCGTAATGACAAGCTCCGAGAAGAAGCTCAGGAGGTCGATACCAAAGAGTCACAACACGGCTAGTCAACGGAACCGAATTTTGGGGGTCGAAAAACGTCGCTAAACCGAAATCCGCTATCTTCAAGTTTCCGTTACTATCGATAAGCAAATTCGATCCTTTTATATCACGATGTAGAACACCTCGACTATGACAATGTTCAAGTCCACTTAAAAGTTGTTGCATGTAACATTTCACCTAAAAACATCAAAAAAAACAAGTTTGAATCTCTGGCAAATAGCGTAAAATGTTGGTTTAGTTTTGGTTTACGGTTAATTATTGTTACCTGAGGCTCGGTAAACTTAATACCGGGTATCGAAGCGAGACCAACGAGATCATGATCCATATATTCAAAAACCAAGTAAAGAGAAGACGAAACAGAGGCAGTGATTAAACCTTCTAGTTTAAGTACATTGGGATGATCAAGTCTTCTCATTACGATAATCTCTCTCGCCATAAACTTAACACTTTCCATATCACTAAGATCGAACCGAACTCTTTTCAACGCAACAATCTTGTTATTGACAAGATCACGAGCTCTGTATACACTACTATACGTACCTTGTCCAATCTACAATCCAAGAACAAAACATTCAGTTTGATTTCAATCGTAAAATGAAAAAAAATCGAAAAGCTTACTTTCTCCAATTTCTCAAAGGTACTTGCACGACGTGGAGACCAGTTCACAAGAGCTTCACCAGCGACTGAGACTAGCCAAGCTGGCCAACCTGCAGCTACTTGTTTAAGCTTTGCATCTTTTGGACTTGTATGAACCACAACACTAGATTCTCTTTTTAATTCTTCATGAAGAGGAGGAGGAGGAGGAGGAGGAGGAGGAGGAACAATATCTTCATCGTCTTCGTCTTCATCAGTATCACCAATCTCTGAAATCTCTTGATGTTTTTCAGAGAATCTACTGGAACTGAATTTCTCGGATTCGATTAATCTGACTTTAGCGTCTCTGTAGAAACTATTCGATCTATCTTCTTCTTGTTGTTGATCGATTTTAGTTTGTTGGCTTGATGAATCATCGATTCTCGATGAATTGATTCTCGAAGAACGCTTTTCCGATAATGATTCTTTCCTTGGTGGATTTCTTCGTCTCTTTGAAGACTTGTTCTTTGAAATTATGCAACCCATAACTTCTGTAAACGAAGAGGAACCAAATCAATCCTCAATTCCTTCACTTAGAACCCTAAACCTTCAAATAGCTCCATGGATTTAACAAAGACACTGTAAAATCGCAGAACAAAGAAACAAGGAATTTTAATGTCAAGTTCCAGAGAGAAGAAGAATAAAACGAAATCCGATGAAGAAAATTCCAAAACCAATGGAGACGGAGTTGAAGAATATTTACCTTTGGACAATTCAGAGGAAAGTGATGATTGATAATAAAAATCAAGATTGAAGACTTTAATTTTTTTTTTTTTGTTGGTGGAGTTGAACTATAGAAGGATGGAGAGAAGAAAGTAGATTGAGGATTGGATTTTTTATAAATTTTTCTTTTGTTGTGGTTTCAGATTGGTATCATTTGACCGAAGAAACACTGCATCGACACAGAGAGAAATTGTATGTATATACATACAAATAATTTTATATGTATGCGTGTAATTGTTGTGTATGTAATCTTTTTATGCAAACAGCTAACACAGAGCCGACTCCGTCAACGGAGAGAGAGAAGATTTTTCTTCTTTCTCTCTCACTTATTTATTTTCTTGGCTAAATTAAATTAAATTCAATCTTTTCTTTTATGGAAATGAGTTTATTTTTCTTTTCTCTTTTTGTCAGCTTATGGAAATGAGTTGAAATACTTTTAAGTGTTTGAGATTTTTCTACGTAATTTAATTGGTTTTAGACTTTTTAGTATTAAATTTTGTTAATTAAGTTAATCATTTCAAAATATAGGCTATCAGAAAAATAATAAAATATAGTGAACGAGAAAATTAGTAAAAAAATCAATTTTTTGGAAAGGCTAAGATACAATTTATATAGTAATGATTATTAATTTTAAATATTAATTTAAAATTTTCTGTCATGATATAGTATAAATATAACCGTTTGTCACAGATTTCTGTATTGCACAGAGAATTGTCCTTATGAATTCGTCCGAAAAATCTTATTATGTACTCGTGAATACATCCGAAAAATTTTGTTCATAGATCACTATTTGAATATCAAATATCTTTTTAGTAATATAATCACCGACAAAGTATAAAAAAGTTAATAAAGATAACATCATTATATCAATGAATTTCGGACTAAATTTGGTGTTTAAATTAACATCACTAGATAACAACATTTTGAACTTAAATTGGTGGATAAAAATAGAAGATCGTAAATAAATTAATTTCTTGATTAATGTATTTTTAAATAAAATAGATTTCACATGTTTTTGTAATAATTTTTATAATATTATTTTGTTTATTTAAATCACACGTTAAAGATACACAGTTTTTTCGTTTTTACTATTTTGGTCTATAATTTAGTTATTTACCTAAATAACTCAATTACTAATCAGGGTAAGTGTATTAAGTATTATTTAAACATATAAATTTATTTATTTATGGTCGAAAGTTACACATATATTTATGTTTATTGATAACAAATGCTGGAAATTTTATCCAACGGTAAAGAGAACAAAAGCTTATAGTACAAGAATGTAATCATCACGGGTATAACGTAGCCGGCGATACAACAGTATTGAAAAAACTTTGTTTGACTACAAATTAATAAACAAATAATTTATTAAGTTCGTTGGATTTGGAATTTTGATGAAAAAATGTAAATTTGCCTATGGAGAAATATGCATGTTGTCTACATATATGTATACATATAAAAGTGAATGTAGTATTCAAATATGTACTATATATAGAAAATTAATTTTCTCTTTTAGTCAAAGATAAAAACCCTATATTTAATTAAGCTGGAAAATATTGAAGATTTCATGGAGAAACCAATCCATAATTCAAGAGTTTACATGAAAAAATGTTGATGATTCCGTGACCTTATTGTTGACAAAGATCGATGATAACGATTTAAATCGAAATAAAATTGACGAAATCGAACGGTTGAGATCGAACGGCCGAGATCGAACAGCCGAGATGACAAATAAATTACAAAAATTTTGAATATCGAAATGATCTAGATCTTTACAATTGGAAAGTTTAGCTTTATCTCGAAGTATTATTTGTATCTTTCTGTTTATCTTAGTTTTAAAAAATCAAGTTTATTTCTAAGACAATTGCTAATAATAACATGAAAAACTACGTCAAAAACTATTTTATCATACACTGATTCGGAAAGGAAATACACTGACTTTCCCAAATTGTGTTTTTCTTTCCCGAATTATATTTTTCCTTCCCGAATTTCCAAAAATACAATTTTAAAAATTATATTGGACAATAATAACACACGAAGTTTTGTAATTTTAAAAATACCATTAATAAAACCTTTTTGTGGTATTTTTGGAATTCGAGAACCCCTTCCCAAATTAATGTTTTTTCCTTCCCGAATAAGGTTTTTCTTTTCCGGATTGTATTTTTGGAAATTTCCTTCCCGGATTGTATTTTTGGAAATTTGGAAAAAAAAACACAATTCGGAAAAGCCTTTTCGAATCAATGTATTGTCTTCCCGAAATTTTTTATGGTAAAATCGTATTTCACATTATTTTTCATGATATTATTGTTAATTGTCTTTTTTAAAAAAATTGTGGTTGTTGTAAAATAAAAATAAAACATGGTTATCGTTATTGAATTCAATTCGCCAACATGATTTGAAAGAGTGTTACATTATGCAACTGCCGTATTTAATACATTTGATTTCTTTATATCGCATATGATTTTGATATCTCAGTTCTGAATTCAATTTATTGTCGACCTCTATGACAAAATTCCATGGTATTGCTCTCTATAATATGTGTTCACAACTACACACGCATAAATATTCCCTAATCTGAAAATAACACATAACAAGAGTTGAATCAACAACTTCCATACATGATATATGCAATTTGAATCACAAATCAGAGGAACTCATCATATTTCAATCTTGGTTCTTTTTTTAACAATATATGCCATCTCTCTATCTTACTGTCACTCTAACCCAATCTACAAAAGTCAAGAAGACTTTTGGGTCGTAATAGAAAGTCAATTAGTTTGGTTTCATAATTCATTGTGTGCGACTGCTCTTTTTCCCCCAAAATTCATAAGCTGATAATACTTATACGTATTGTGATTAGTTTAAAGAAATTCACAATTTTCACAATATTTAAAACCTATTTTGTCATCTTGTCGACCATTATAAGTATTAGAGTAACAATATTAAGACAGAAACATTTGTTTGTTCCTATATCGATAAATATTTTACACTAACTCTAGCACGTATTACTAGTCTCATTTTATATGATAAATTCATCAATTTTTATGTTGTTAGAAAAAGGTGATTATATTCAACATTATAGATTTGTTGAACTTATAATTAGAAAAAGCAAAACATCTTTGATCTATTAAACCTAAGTTTTTTATAAAGGATGTTGTGAAATATTTTTAGTTGAAATGATTTTTTACTCAATAATTAGATTATTCCCGACTATTTATCTAACATATACTTACTAATAGATCAAAGTGATCGTAAGATAAATACTTTTCATAAGAATATTGTAAAATAGCTATTTTTTATTATAAAAAAAAACTTATTGTCGCAATGTTTTTTTTTCAACAAAAATAGATCCTCAAAAAACTTTTTAAAATCCACGGAAATTTTGTATTGCAGAAGTGCCTAATTATTTTAAAATTTAGAAAGTCTTATTTTGAATTGGCCTTTCTATAACTTTATTTGCTTTTTTTTTGTCACAACTTTATTTGCTTTCATAACCAAAAATATGATTTTCTATTGGTTGGCAAGTGGCAAACCAATGTTTTTGTCGTTTTCTCATAGTTTATTGATTCAAAAAATTCTAATTTATCAATAAAATTATATAAAATGCATATTTCGTCACTCGTCTCCACTCTCCTGGAAAATAGAAATAAAATAAAGTAAAACAATCAGAAGTTTCCAATTTCATTTTATATTCCCGCATAAAAAATATTCAAAGCGCGTGTGAACCACCATCACCAAATCTCCAGCTCGAAAACATACAGTCGACAGCACACCCAATGACGTGTACACAACACGCGCTACTGTTAGAGTGGGGTTCGTCGAAACTGCTATCATTTTTTTCCCAAATCCAAAAGACTTTCTACAATTTTCAGAAAAATCTAAAAATTTCAAGATTTGATCGAACACCAAAGAAGACAACTTCCAAAAATCTCCGATGGCAGATCCGACAGAAACTTCAAAATCATATCTCATCTTCATTAATCTCATGAGTAAAAGACGAACATGGGTTTGTCTCTTCATCGTCGTCTACACAATTCTCTTATCTTCTTCATTAAACTTCCTCAAATCAGTTCTCAACTGGTACAAACTCCAATACACCTCAGAAGATTCTTCTCCGTCGCGATTACCGGCGGTATACGCGTCAGTGGTGCTCGGTGCGGTTTTTGGAGCTATGTCAATGGTGGCGGCGACGGCAGTGGCGGTTCCGGCGGTGATGGTGATTTGGATATCGGTGGTGGTGTTACTTGCTTTCTTTGGGAAACCAAGAAGAGTTTTGGTGATTGAAGGAAGAAAGATTACTAGAGAAGTTGTTGGATTCGTGTTTAAGGTTCTTTTGAAAGAAGGCAATGTTGTTGCTGTTTTTTGTGCTGTTTTAGCTTATTTTTTGCTTATCAGAAGAGATTTTGATTCGAGTTAGTGTTTCCTGATTTTTAGTTTAGGTAATTTAGATGTAATTGTTGACATTTTATCTAACATAATAATGTATATTTGATCTTTCTCGAATGTAAATGTAAAGGTGAAGTTAGTAAACAGAATGGTTGTCAATAGAGTATTTGCAAAAAAGTTCACTGCTATCTAAATCTTAAAATATAGCAATAAGGCAAGTGGAAAATTTCTTGGTTAATTATTTCCCACATATTTGGAGGATTTCTCATTTATTATGATTTTTTTCATATCATTTTGTCATATAAAATACAATGGTTTCTTAATTTTTAGTCTCTTAAATTTTTTTATTAATTTTTTTTATGGATTCCACGTTTAAAAATAAAAAGAAAAAAACAAAATAAAACAAAACTGAACGAATCTAGCACTACCACGTGTAGAGATGAGTGCAGAAATGTCTTTTAAATAAGAGACTCTACGACGCAGTTTCATGTTAAATGTAGGACTCATAATTAAAATATATTTTTTTTACCTAAAAAACTGAATCAAGAGATTCTGAAAAACCATTGATGGAGATGTTCTAAGATGACTAGAGAGAATGTTGTGATGACGTTTATTTCGTTAATTAGGTATTTATTAAAATACATGTAACAAAATATTTACGAAAGATAAAATCCGTAATATTGAATGTTTTATGGCTATTTACTAAGTTTTTCCTTTCCATTGCTATCTATTTTATATTTTTTCTGCCATTCACCAAATTAAGTGTTGTTGGTTTATCAAAAATAAGATAAAACTAACTGTTGTCTTTTTCTTGGTCAAGAACATGCAATTTGAAGTTTGATTTTTTTTAAATCAATAGACTATCTGTCACTAAATTAAAGATTGTTACTAATTATGATTTGACTAAATTTTAGATATATAAATTTTTTTAATGATACTAGCTTTTAATGGTTAGATATGTATCTAGAATGGACCGTCCCACTACTTTTCCATTCAATAGTCTATTTAAATCTAAGAGATTGGAGTCATGATTTGTTATCTACTTGTTGTGGTGGGTTCTAAACCAACACCGCCACACAACTTCAACTTTGGACAATATTGATGATTTGCATTTATTATATGTTTGTGGATCAACACAATCGCAATATTTTAGTATTCATAATATAAAGTCGTTTGGTTTGGACTTTGAGGTCCAAATTTGGTTTTTCTAATATACTTATTTTTCAATGTCTAATTATTCGATCATTTTCAAACTTGAAACTTATCAGGGATAACCAATTGGAGTAATTGTAGATTCAATAATTTGAGAATCTTTTCCTTCATATTTTTTCAATAGGACAATTATTTCAACACAAATCATTTCAAATGTTTGATTGAATATATCCAGGACCGGTCCTGATCTAAAACCCAAGAAGCATGGATTTTAGGCACTACCAAAAATAAGTATTTTTAGGAGTATCAATTTGACAAATATTCATGGTAGTGTAGTGGTTTAATGCACTAAAAGTTGATATTAGGTAATGGGTTCGAATATAGAGGACATCAAAATTATTTTTTTGTTTTAGGCAAAGTTTTTTGTAGGACCGGCCTGAATATACTTATTTCTACTTATGTAGAAAATGTTATGTAACTAACAACAAATAGATTATAGGCTTAAATATATACTTTTCTGAATGAACATAATACATAATTGACCAAAACATATTAATTTAGGATTTATATGATGATAGTGAAGGGGACAAACCATTTGACATCATTTTAAAAGCACAAACTAATGATTTTTTAGTTTGGAACCAAATTCACTAAATGGTAAATGAAAACTCAGCTCATGTACATTGTTACGATTCAATTTTTTTTTCTCAATCATGTCATGCCTTTAATTTAAATTCCAAATATTCAAAGAGAAGTCACAAACCTATTTTTAATCCAAAGAAAACAGAATAGGATCTAAAACTTTTGTACAGAATGTTGTCCGGACCATACTAGATTACATTTAAGATATTCTGTTTTTTTAAACATAAACCCATTAAGGCCCAAGAAGTGTAATTATAACAAAACATGTATCCGATCCTAATTCTAATAGGGTTCATAAATTTAAAATTTGACTAAACCAAATTTTGCACTTTCTAAACCGAACCAAAAAAAAATAACCTAAAAACCAGACAATCTAATCCTCATTCTAATAGGATTCATAAATTTTAAATAATATATATATATATATATATGTGTGCGTTTGACAGTATACATAAGTTACTGAATTAGACCAACAAAAAAAACTACTGAATTAATTTGATTACATCATGTCCTCGTCGGTAGCTTGAAAGATCGCTTAGTTTTCACTTTCCCAATTAGCTTAGATTAGAAATTCTAGGGTTTACTCGATCATCGATCATCATGATTCTCAAACCTTGCGCAGGTGAGGAGACGAAATGAAGAGATTCGAGCAATTTGGATGTGATAGTACCAAACCGGTTATCACTTGGTTTACTATCTATTTCAGCATTTATTATATAATTTCCCTAAACCGTTGGTTAAGTTTCGGTCTTGTCGAATCTAACTAGTTTATTAGCTTTTCCTAAAACGCATTGTTCGGTTGAGCTTGTTCACCGATTGTGTCATCACGCTACTAATATAACCATCGGGTCACTTTCTACTTTTACAATAAATAAGTTATTATTCCAATTCTCTCTCTTGTCTGTTGCACGAATCATTCATTCTCAGTGACTTCATCATCTTCGAAAGGCGTCTTCTTCCTTTGTACATTTTTTTAGGATTTGAAGATCCCAACCCTCGTCTCATATCGAAAACTGTGTTGGATTATCCCGTCGTTTACTTCGGTGACATTGGAGGAATCAATTGAACCCATGGAAGAGGTTTTGTCGGTGATTGTCAATTCGTGCCCGAGAAAGTGTAAGGTCGAGTTAGGCCCAGGGGAGGAAGAAGAAGAGAGCGATGGTGAGATTGAAGAAAGCATGGGTGACGTCGAGGAAGCTCAAATTGAGGAGATTGAAAAGGTTACAAATTACTTAAAGGCGCCTGAGTGGGATGTAGACAACTTCGATGGTTAGAGTATTATTCTTCCCCGGAGCCTTCTTGCGATGACGAGGAGGAAGCTCTAGCACAATATCACGCCTATAAACGCCATATCATCGAGAGCAATGTACAAACGTCTTTTGCTTTTGAATTTGAGCTAAATTTTATGAAACTGAGTAGAATAGATGATGATTTGTAGTTCAATTTGTGTGTGTGATTTAGGGATTTGACGTGGATATAGAGCTTACGCCAGGTTGTAAATACAAATGTATCTACTCAGTGCCATTGGATCTTGAAGCGCTTCTTGGTAAAACCTTTTGCAAGTACTGGGAAGAGATGGTTCATATATGTCTCCAAAAACAAACCAACATAAGGTTAGTTTTTTGTTGGGTTTCATTCAGTCTGCCATTCACTATCTTTACTATGTACAATCTCAATAATTTGTGATGTGTTTAGGATTTGAAGGTGGAGTTCATTAAAGTTGTGAGGGGTAATTATCGTGGAGGACCGAGAACGGTGTCATACATTACATTTATGGCGAGCGAGAAGCCGGATGGACCTCTTGTGGTGTATCAACCCAAATTTATGCAAACTTTTGACGGAAAGAAGCATCCAATGCTTTGTACACCCTGCTCTTAGGCCAAAGCCTTAAAACCAAAGACACCTTATTCAAGGTATAAATTGGGTTTTGCGGTTAGCCAGTTTAGGATTTTCTCTTGTGTACATGTTCAAAAGTGTTTTAAATATTTATGTCATAGATGCTTTAAAATTGTGCACTAGAAAATTTATAACTATTCTTAAAAGCGTTTCTTCCAGCAATTCAAAAACAATATTTTTTGCGACATCTTGTTGTTTGTCAAAATGTCATTTATTCTTCACACCAGATCATGATATTTTGCCCTAGAAAAAAAAAAAAAATTTAGAAACGTATAATATTGTGAATCAAGAAACAGTCACTCACATCTTTATGGATCCCATAATCTCTAAGATAATTAATTGCGATTTTCATATTCCTAACTTTAAAATCTTTGTGTTGTTTGCCATTCTCTTTGATATAGTATGTCAAATGTTTGTATAATAAATCAGGGTGTTTGGGTATCGACCTGTCCCCTGGTGTAAGGTTTTTGTAATAGACGAATAAAGACAACCGACACGCAAGAGTCTATTGAAAAACAATAAACCAAAAAGTGTTGAGAATTAATTATAATTCTAAAAGTGATAATGTAATTAGATATTTATATTAATATTTGATATATAGTTAAGACTATAATATTATTATTTTCTTTATATCCTATTTGGACTACTAAAAAATTGAACAAATTTCGATCAGATAATAAGATAACAAATTTTTGAAAACTTTAATATTAATATATCTTATGTGTTTTAAAATTGTCTATTATTAATTATATACATGTTTACTATGGCCGATAACCATTTGATAGAAACAAATTACAAAAATCTTATTTTGAGTATTCTTAGTTGTGATATAACATGAAAGTATATACCATCCAAATAATTAGAAGGAAAGTCATCTCGATAACCATTTAATAAATAACAAAATCTAACATTTTGTTTTCAGTCTTCTTGGTTTTAAGAAAATATGAAATGAAAAGTAGAATCCATCCAAATAATTAGGAGGGATGTTATCACCATAAGCGATAATCATTGACAAAAATTAAATGCAAAACATATTCTTTTGAATTTTCTTAGTTGCAATGAAACATGAACTATATGGTACATCTAAATATTTGGGAGATATATCATCAACATGATCGATAAATATATATATTTTTAAAAAGGAAACAATCTTTTCTTAGTTGTCAAAAACACGAGCTGTATAATCTATCCAAATAGTTAGGAGGAATATCATCACCATGGTTGATAATTGAAAAAACCAAAATTCAAGAATCTTGTATTAAGGTATGGGTTGCAGAATCTTAGTTGCGATAAAACATGAAGTGTATGATCTATTCAAATAGTTAATAACAATGTCATTATCATGATCGATAATCATTTGACAAATATAAAATGCAATAATTTTGCTTTTGAGTATTCTTAGTTTCCAAGAGATTCACTGGCCAATCAAATTTTGTAATATATATGAAAGACATTATTATCATGCACAGCTTTTCAAAACATGTTTGAACCTAAACAGAGAAAATCCAAAACTGGCTAAAGTCTGCAACCCATACCTTAAAATTTAAAACAGCTTTGGTAAAGGAGCCGGTCTACAAAGGATGGGATGCATCTTCATGTCAAGAGTACGCATAGCTTTGGCTTGATACTCAACAAGAGGTCCATCTGGCTTCTCCCTCGCCTTAAATGTGATGTATAATTTCGGTCTTGGGCCTCCTCGATAATTACCTCTCACCAATTCCACACACTCCACATTCGAACCCTTGAACCAATTTATGTTTCAGATTTAGCTACTTATACTAGTATGGGTGGTAAATAATAACTAAACAAATCCAAAAAAAGAAAAACAGAACTAACCTTGTCTTGGTTATGTTTTTCAAGACATACAGACACCACCTCTTCACAGGTGTCGCGAAAAGTTCTGCCGTTAGCCCTTCCCCGCTCAAGGTTCTCTTGAAAGATTCCTCTGTACCTATGACTTGGCCTAAGTCCTAGCTCAGCGTAAAATCCCTAATCACAAACAAATATTATCACCATCTATATATTCCATGCATTAGTTACTTCACGTTCAGAGCAAATTAGGTCGAACCTTGCTCTCGATCAACTGGCGTTTAACGATGCGAGAGTGTTCTTGATGCTCTTCCATGTTGGGACGAGGCTCTTCGGAGGAGGAGAGGGCTGACTCCTCAGGGGAAGAATACTCTACACCATCGAAGCTGTCCACATCCCACTCAGGCGGCTCCAAGATCCCTTTCCCAGCCTCACGTACTTCTTTTGCTTTCCTAATGCGTTCTTCAATCTCTCCCTCACTCTCCTCTTCTTCTTCCTCCTCATCCTCCTCGTCCTCCGGGTCGAACTCGGCCTTACGCTTTGTTGGGCACGAATTGACAACGACCGGAGAAACCTCCATGACAACGACCGGAGAAACCTCCATAGGTTCTGCCTTCGACTCTCCTACCCTGGCCGTACCGGCTGAGCATGGTTTGAGTACCATGATGATTGATGATCAAGTAAACCCTCGAACCCTATCTGCTAATTGGAAATGTGTTCGGGCTCTCGTGAACTACGATTGATAATTGGTGTTATAAATTACCTTTTCTGCCCGGGAAACGTGTAAGGTATTCACATAGCTGCTATTTCATTCTTTAAAAAGTAGCTAGTTTTGTTCGTTTTGTTGGCAGTTGGCACCAAGTTTGTAAAGATTTAATAATGAATCATGGTTTTACGTCGAAAATGTGGCAATTTTACATTTTGGCGTCCAATTGTGCGCTTGAAACCGCAATTTTTTTTTGGGAATCCTTGTTATTTCATCAAATTAATGAATTTTTTTCGTTCAAAACCATAAAATGTCATAAACATCGAGTTTTGTGATTAGAATTGGAGAAAATGTAAAATAGAAAAAGAAAAAAAAATGGTAATATTCCAATTATAAGATATGTTGGTATTATAATAGTAGGAATTGCACTGAGTGCTACAAAAGATATAACAATATTGTTTTTTTTTTAAAGCATGGTATTTCCATTTAAACAATTAAACCAATATATTAAGGGGGAAAAAAGAAAAGTCACACAGTGTGTTTAGAAATTATAGTAATAACTAAAAACATAAATTTTCTCACATGTTTCCAGGGAAAAAAGGTAATTTATAGGATGAAAGACCTCGCTTATATATAATCATCATGGAGAATCTGAAGATTTCTAAATATTCACATTTAACTTTTCTAGTTGGCTTGGAGCAGAGAGCAGTTTAGCTGTTTAGGGTTTAGTCGATCATCATGGTTCTCGAGACGACGATAGAAGGAAATTCGAGCAAGTTTGAGGAGAAGGCAGAACCTATGGAGGTTTCGTCGGGGATTGTCAATCCGTGGCCGACAAAGCGTAAGGCCGAGTTGGACCCGGAAGAGAGCGAAGATGAGATTGAAGAAGCCGGTGATGGGAAAGCCGAAATTGACTACAGTGAGTCTGACGAAGAGATGTTAAAGGTGCCTGAGTGGGATGTGGACAGCTTCGACGGTGTGGAGTATTATTCCTCTCCGGAGCCGGAGTTCTCCGATGACGATAGCAACGCTGAGGAATGGAAAGATTTCTGCGACAACAATGTGGAGGCTATAAAAGACTATAGCATCTATAAACGCCAGATCATCGAGAGCCACGTAAGAACTTCTTCTTTATTTTGTTTGCTTTGAATGTGAGCAATATCATAGAATTTAGTGGAATATATATATATATATATATCTAGTAGATGGTGATTATTTTGTGGTATATCTGATTTAGGGATTTTACGCTGATCCAGAGCTTAGGCCGAGCGCTTATTACAATCAAATCAAGCCAAAGGATTTGGAGTGTGTTGGGTATAAGGACCAAACCTACCGCGAGTACTGGGGAGGGGTGGCGGAAGTTTGTCTCCAAAAGTACGACCAACAAAAGGCTAGTTTCTGCATTTTACTTTTGTGGGTTTATGTTTTGTTGTCAAATATCATTCACTGTCCGTATATACTAGTCTAAATCTTGAATCATTTTTCTTTTTCTTCTTTTAATGGTCGAAGAACAAGAATGTGGAGTTCGTTAGAATGGTTAGGGGATTCTATGGAGGAGCATCAATACTGAGGAAGACATATATTACATTTCTGGCGAGGGAGAAACCTGATGAACCTCCTGTGGAGTATCAAGCCAAGTTTGTGCATACTTTTGATGGTAAGAACCATCCCATCCTCTGTAGACCTGCTCCCACCCCAAAGCCTTAAGCTATTTAGTCATTCAATCTCGTCTCTTCTGTAGAGAGAGAGATATGAGAACAGAAGCATCTGCAAGAACCATGTTTGATTATATATTAATTAATTTTTTAATTAAATCAAAGTTTGTTTTATTCTAATATACTCCAAGTAAATCAAGTTTGATACCTCAAATGTTTCCTAATGCGTGATGTGAGTCCAGTGAGGGCTTCACTTTCCTTCACATCTTGTCGGACAAAAAAAAATAATATTAAAGACTAACTTCGGCTCTCTTAGAGACTTAACCAAGTGTTAACCGGACTTCAATGAATATTCTCTTAGGTCTTAGTTGCGATAAAACATAAACTATTTAATTTTTCCAAAAAGATATAGAAAATGTCGATGATAATCATTAGACAAAAGCAAAACAAAATGTATATAATCCATCGAATTGTTAGGAGGATTGACATGAACCTTATAGATAACCATTTGATATAAAAAAAAAATGCAACAAATATGTTTGTGTTGTGTTAGTTGCAGCAAAACATGAATTTTATGGTTAATGTATCGTGGATTTTATCGTTTTTTTACTTTTCTCCATATAGATTATATATTTTTCAACTGCTAGTAAGTGGATTATGTACTTTCAATGCAATCTGAGATTATAGTAATTACTCTTAAATTTCAATTTCAATTCAATCTATGCAATCGAAAGAAATTTACAGCTGTTTCTATCTAAGTCCATTTCAATTTTAAATTTCAATTCAATCTAAGCAATCAATAGAAAAATCAATTTTGAGCACAAATAAGACTTTATTTTTTATTTAGGTTTTAGTAAATCAAAATTTCTTAATAAACAATAAATCTTAACATTTCGAATCAAACGTAAATTTAAATTGATTCAAATAAGTTTGAGATTAAACCAAACCAACCTTATTCAATTTGATCCAAAACCAAAATAAAATTGAATCCCAACTGATCTAAACCAAATTTGATTTATTTTCATTTAGATTAGAATTAAAATGAAATTAAAATTGAAATTCAATTTTGACGAAACCAAATCGGTGATGGTAAACCGAAATTAAATCAATGGTTCATCCAGCAATTTTGGAAGGTGGCATAATGTCATTTAAAGGAATCTTTAAGCGAAATTCAAAATTTTAAATCAGTAATGCGTCTTTATCCTAGTAATACATCTTTATCGTGAATTCATATTCTTATCATATTTTTATTTTATTTTATCAAAATAACGATTTTAGAATTTGATTTATTTTAAATGTATCTATTAGATTTAAGTAAGGAAAAAAGTGTATTACACAATACAACTGATGTTTTTGGAAACTAAGAATACTCAAAACAATATTATTGCATTTTATTTTTGTCAAATGATTATAGACCATGATGGTGACATTGTTATTAACTATTTGAATAGATCATACATTTCATGTTTTATCGCAACTAAGAAGACTTACTACAAGATTTTGAATTTTGGGTTTTGTCAATTATCAACCATGGTGATGACATTCCTCCTAACTATTTGGCTAGATTATACAACTCGTGTTTTATACAAGAAAGGTTGTTTTTTTTATTAGGAAAAAGAAAAAAAATCTTTATCAGTGATGTTGATGATATATCTCCCAAATATATAGTTGTACTATAAAATTAATGTTTTATTGCAACTACAAAATTTCAAACCAAAATGCATATCATATTTTGTTGCAACTAAGAAAATTCAAAAAAAAAAAATGTTTTGCATTTTATTTTTGTCAAATGATTATCGGGCATAGTAAACATTTCTATGATTGATGATATATAATAGACAATTTAAAGAGCACATAACATACATTAATATTAAAGTTTTCTAAAATTTGTTATCTTACTATCATTTATTCAATTTTTAAATAGTCCAAGTTGGATATGAGGAAAATAATAGTAATATTCTTTTTATTATATATCGAATATTAATATAGAATATCTAATTGTATTTCATCAAAATAATCAAATAAAACCTTCTCTCATAAATAATATAAAATAAAATATATCACTAAACAAGATGATGCCATG
This sequence comes from Euclidium syriacum, assembly GCA_900116095.1. Classification (NCBI taxonomy): domain Eukaryota; kingdom Viridiplantae; phylum Streptophyta; class Magnoliopsida; order Brassicales; family Brassicaceae; genus Euclidium; species Euclidium syriacum. The sequence continues at coordinate 450,570 of FPAK01000008.1, forward strand.
GTATTAAGCAATAACCACCATTTCTAAATCTCTCTCTCCGAGAGTTGAGCTACATCAATCATTTATCTATTCCTAACACTTATCGCTACGAGAAGCATAAAGTGTTGAATAACATCTTTTGTCTTTGTCTAAAACTGAAGGAAATGTTCTGGATATCATACTTGTATTCACTTTAATATAGTTGTGAAGTCAAGATAACACTATCATGTGATACTAGGTAGTTATAATACTTTGCTATAAATTGCTTATAACTTATGAGTTATGAACTCATTGCTAGTATTATATGATCCTACATGGTCACACATCTAAACAAACTGGATAAACAAGATTGGGATTGATCATTAATGTAATGATCAAGTTGATGTATATTTGATATACATTATTGTGTATTTTGGCTAAGTGTGTCGACCGACACAGTGACTGAAATCAGACCGACTGGTTTGGTTTAATGATCGGTTTAGCCCGGTTATTAATTAGGTTTTCGTGGTCTCTATATAAGATATAGAGGCACGAAATTTTCAGTGACTCTTAGATCTGCAGCCATCTTAAAACACAGAATCCCGAGAGCTCTTCTGGCACTAGCATCCCGGTGATCCAGTTTGTATGCGTGTGGACTAGTTTTTTACTCTATTGGATAATTCTCCTCTTTCCTTACTAGTATATAAGCAGCAAAATTTCAATAATTTGTGTATCTTTATTGTGGTTAAAAGGGTTCGAATGTGGAGTTCGTTGAACTTGTGAGAGGTTATCATGGTGGACCACCGAGATCAAAGTCATACATAACATTTATGGCGAGGGAGAAGCCGGACGGACCTCTCGTCGAGTATCAAGCCAAGTCTTTGGTTACTTTTGACGGTAAGAGGCATCCAATCCTCTGTAGACCGGCTCCCACTCCAAAGCCTTGAATACCAAAGACACTTATTTAAGGTATATAATTTTGGGTTGTCTTTGAAGCTGTGCATGATAGTGTTTCTTTGCCATTACATAGATAGATAGATAACTAGATATTGAGCATTCATGCCTTTACTAATTTAATTTGTAAATCTTACCTGTAATTTGGTAATTTGCTTGTAACCAATTATTTCAGAATAACCAATTGGTAATTTGGTATTGCTCGCTAACTAACTTGTTCCTTATGTTTCTTTTTTGAACTAGGACCGGGGACTCAGAATTAAGGTGGAATTGGCCAGGGGCCATATCACTTTAAGTTAAGATTAGTAGGGTTTCTGATGATCTAGTTGTTGTTAAGTTTAACTTTCTTAATTAATGTCGTCTGTGTTTTTGTTTGTTTAACTCTATCATGTCATTCCCAACACTTAATTTTACTAAATTATTAAATTAAACAGATAGGATTGTGAACAAAAATCAGGCATGACAATGTTTTGTGGAGTCTTGGACTAGAATAATGAGTTGCTAGGAAATAGATGTTTTTTGTCAGTTATAGGACAAAGTCACAAAAGTTATAAAAGAAAGTATTCTTAAACATTATCCGTTTGATATGAAAAACCAAAAACAATACTCGTTTAAACATGAACTGTTTGATAATAAACCAAAAACAATAATCGTACGTAGAGTCAATGTGGCCAAACGAAGAAAAAACCATAATGATAAAAACCAAGTGCAGAGTCAAAGTGGCCTCAACAAACAAAAACCAGCACAGCATCACAACTTTGGCCAGTAGATTTTAAATCTACCGTCTCGTGGAAGTGCTATTCTGCAGTAGCCATTGTTACCAAATCCTCTTCCCCATGAATTTTGGACCAATAGAAACTCCTCTCCGAGTTGTGTCACTCCTCTTCCTAAGACAATCACAGCATGTTCACGCTTCTTTTTGTTTCCAAGGGTCGGCACGTTATAAATTCCCTACAAAAAGAAAATACAGAATGAGAAAAATATAATGATTTCACTTTTTAATTTTATGTTAAAACAAGATCATCAGGTTTTCTTACTTACCATTCCAACATTTCCGAGTTCCTCACGAGCCTCCAACACAATTCCTAGAGGGGTTCTCTCCATGTCCCTGGACAGGCTTATCTTTGTTGTAGGCTATTTCGAGAAGATGGGTAAATACTACGGAGCCACATGTGTCTACAAAAATTAAGTATAAACCAATAGATTTTTACACAAATTTTTGTTTTGGTTAACTGTATAAGTTGTAGTTTTAATTATATACCAAAATTAATTTTGGTCAATGATTAATTATGAATAAATAAATAACAAACATTATGAAAGAAGGCAATAATGAATGATCCGTTTATGGGATCGGTTTTAATCCTTTATAAAAATTTATAATTAATTTAATAATTATCGATTTAGATCCTCAATTGGTGGTATAAACTAAACCTTTGGTAAAGACCTATTTGAATTTACTTGGCTTGGTTTAGATTCTGTTGAACTTTTTTTTTTTTTTTTGTTAACTTTTTAAGTTAAACAAAGAGAATACCTAAATTAAATATCTTTACTTTGTGTGGTTAAGACTCGGTTTTGGTATTAAAATGTATAGAACCGATGTGTTGAATTATCAAAAGCAAAAGAAAAAAAACTATTAAGAGTAAGAGAGTGGTGGGCGGAAAATCCAACCAAACTCAATCGATTCAGACAGAAATTCATCAACCGAACCAAATTTTGTAATAATTCAAACCAAATTCATCAACCGGATCCAAACCAAATCCTAATTACAGATCAAATTTTAGGGTTTTGAAATGTTATTTTCTTTTTATGAACCCGGTGGTGCATGAAATGTCTAATAGGGGAAATCAATAGAAATACTAACCGAAATCATGCTAGGCACGCGTCCAATCGGGATTGCTCCGGCTTCTTCCTCTCCGCCGTCACCTTCATCTCCTCCGTCTTGGTCTTGTTCTTCCTCGCCACCTTCATCACCTTCATTTCCTCCGTCTTGGTCTTGCTCTTCCTCGCCACCTTCATCTCCTCCGTCTTGGTCTTGCTCTTCCCTAGCAGCAGCAGCAACATCACGGTCACGTTGTTCTTGACATCTTGAAGAACTCCCGGATGTCTAATATACTTGATTAGCATATTCATATTTCGAAAGGCATAAATCTTCTTTTTGGTTTTGGCGTTAATATGTCTGACCACATCTTGCCAAGACATAGAACGATGTTGGGCGATTCTGCCAAGACATGGAATAATAATTAGTCAAATTTCCGCATTATGTAATTATTGTTACAAAAATTAATATAATTTTTATTAAGATGTCATGCCAATTATGTCTAATATACTTGATTAGCATATTCATATTTCGAAAGGCATAAATCTTCTTTTTGGTTTTAGCATTAATATGTCTGACCACATCTTACCAAGACATGGAACGATGTTGGGCGATACTGCCAAGACATGGAATAATAATTAGCCAAATTTCCGCATTATGTAATTATTGATACAAAAATTTATATAATTTTTATTAAGATGTCATGCCAATTATGTCAACAAACAAAACAAAATGACACATTTATCAAGCAGAGATTAAATGCATGCAGTGAGTTGGACATAATGTAGACATAATAATTTCTTTTTTATCATATATAACCTAAGAAAATAACTTATCTAATACAAAACCTAACAAAATAATTTAAAATTGATAATCAAAACCTAACAAAATAATTTAAAATTGATAATTAAATTATCGATTAAAAATGTGTTTTTCTTACATTTTTCATACAAAATCATTCATTAAACCTTAATAATCGAATTTTTTTAATGATATCCCTTTCAATGAAACATATGATTTTCTTCCATTTATAATTTACAATTTACGGCTCAACGTATTAACATACTAAATTTGTTAGTTATTGATCAATTGGAGATATGATTAACAAATTTGTGTATAGACTATCACGTGTACTAAAATTGGTGATGTAAAAATTTGGAAATTATACATTTTCAACTCATAATCGTGATTCATTAATTTAATTCTACAAAATTTGGTGTTAAAATATTGTTGTTGTCCGCTTGAATAGAAAATTGGCGCAAAAATACTAATTTATGCAATTTGGCGCCGAAACTTATATTTTTACAAAGAACGGGGGTGGTAGTGGTGTAAATATCTATATGTTAACTGGGCAAAAAGGTAATTTAAAGATCCAATTTGCTTTCAAGTACAAAGAGAGGGTTTCTTCTAGGGTTCACTTTCCCAATTGGCTTGGAACAGAGAGAGTTCTAGGGTTCACTCGATTATCAATCAATCATCATGGTTCTCAAACCCTGCGCAGCTCAGGCGACGAAAGGAGGAGATTCGAGCAATTTGAAGGAATCGATTGAATCCATGGAAGCAGCGTCTTCAGTGGTTCTGAAACCATGCTGAGCCAAGGAGACGATAGAAGGAGATTCGAGCAAGATTGAGGAGGCGGCAGAACCCATGGAGGTTTCTCCGGTCGTTGTTAATTCGTGCCCAACAAAGCGTAAGGCCGAGTTCGACCCGGAGGAGGAAGAGGATGACGGAGACGATGAGAAGGAAGAAGAGGAGGATGATGGAGAAGAAGAGCATGAAGAAACGGAGGAGAGGCGTAGGAAGATGGAAGAACGCATTGCGAAAGCTAAAATTGAGGAGCTTGAGGCTGGGAAAGGGATCTTGGAGCCGCCTGAGTGGGATGTGGACAGCTTCGAGGGTGTAGAGTATTCTTCCCCTGAGGAGTCAGCTCTTTCCTCCGAAGAAGAGCCTCGTCCCGACATGGAAGAGCGTCGAGAAGACTCTCGCATCGTTAAACGCCAGTTAATCGAGAGCAAGGTTCGACCTAATTTGCTTTGAACGTGAAGTAACTAATGCATGGAATATATAGATGGTGATAATATTTGTTACAGAGGAATCTTTCAAGAGAAACTTGACCGGGGAGGTTCTAACGGCAGAACTTTTCGCGACAGCTGTGAACAGGTGGTGTCTGTATGTCTTGAAAAACATAACCAAGACAAGGTTAGTTCTGTTTTTTTTTTTTTTTGGATTTGTTTAGTTATTATTTACCATCCATACTTACTATAAGTAACTAAATCTGAAACATAAACTGGTTCAAGGGTTCGAATGTGGAGTATGTGGAAGTGGTGAGAGGTAATTATCGAGGAGGCCCAAGACCGAAATTATACATCACATTTACGGCGAGGGAGAAGCCAGATGGACCTCTTGTTGAGTATCAAGCCAAGGCTATGCGTACTCCTGACTTGAAGATGCATCCCATCCTTTGTAGACCGGCTCCTCCACCTAAGCCTCTTACAACCGAAACTTTTTAAGGTATGGATTGCTCTTTAGCCAGTTTTGGATGTTTTTTTTTGGGCTTTTGACGTCTTAGAAGAAAGTTTTTTATGATATACAAAGATTTGAACTTGTGAATCTCCCTGTAGATGGCTATTGCTCGCTTTGACTTTGTGGAATCAGAGGATGGACTATTTATGCTTTATTTGTTTGTGAGCACTTCCCCTATATGTAGTTGATGGGATCTTTGATGATGCTTCCTTTGAGACAAGTATTAGCTTTGATTTAGCCTTGTTTAATTTGGTTCGTCTTGATTCATGACATTATGGTGGTAATGACTGGTTTCCGACCCAAAAAGAAAGAAAGAGGAACTGGTGTTACTTGGCAATTCATCAAATAATGAGTATAAATAAAACACGGGTCCATATCTTAATAATCTAAAAACAATAATCTTGAAAAATACCATAATTGTATTAAAGTGGCCAATAGTATCAGAGAACTAGAATCCAAAAGATAGATACCATAACTAACTAGTATTCAAGTGGCCAAGTAGAATCCAAAAGTTAAATTGTCTAAGGTTACCAATCTTGTGACCAGAACATATCGTAATGGCCATTCTCCACCAGTGATATTCGGCAATAACCGCCATTGCCGTTGTCCACTCCCCAAGAATTCTTAATCACCAGAAATCTTTCTCCTTGAGTTGTTACACCATGTGCTACGACGAGCATGGCATGCTCTGGAGCAAGTTCATCTCGACCAGGTGGTGCAAGATAAATCCTCTATATAAGATGATATCCATATTAATGCATGAATATATTTTGATGTAAATTTTAAACTAGCTCCGATGTTACCATCCCAAGTGTATGCAGTTTTTCATAAACCATTTGCGTAGTGGCATTCCTTTGTGACTCAAAATTTCCTCGAGTCTTGGTCCCTGCTGTGTTTCCCACTTTTCCCTATCCACATAAAATCATTGAATTCAAAACATAGAGATTAGGATTTTAAGAAATATAGTCGTTCCACTTACATCTTTATGAATTCCAGTTGTCTTGATGTATCTGATCGGAATATTAAAGTTCCGGAATGCATACTCGTTCTTCTTATTCGTTAAGCTTTTGATATACTCCGCCAAATCCATGTAGTTCAAGTGGCGATGATCCTCAATGCGTTTATCCTTGTTATACGAAGCCTGTAAGAGGTTCGTAAACACCACCGAACCACACGTATCTGTTGAAATAACAATTAATTTGGAGAAAAAAAAGCTCTCTCAGATATTCTCAATTATTTAATACGAACTTAGGTTACAAACACTAAACCACATCAAATAGTATATAAAAGACTAGTCTGTGGTTCCCTTAAAATAATTGTTAATGCCTCATCATAGGTTAATTTTCAAACACGTGCATTTGTACTATCAAACACATCCATTATACTTTACTAGTATAGTATATGGTCTTAAACCATACCAAACCGAACTCAGAAAGATTAATAACTATATCTTTGGTTTTTAGTTTTAATCATAACAGACAACCAAGTAGCCTATTTTGGTTTTGTTAGGTTCGTTTTTTAATCAGCTTTTTATTTCAGGTTATAATAATTAAACTCTAATACCTTTGTATTGATTGATCACATCACCGAGAACCCCTGTAGTTGTCCAATCTCTAAGAATTATGCTACCATCATTAAATGACTGCAAAAATAATTAAACGATTAAGGTTAGTGGAAGGAGATTAATTCAAACTGATTAGCCAATAAGCCATTGTTAAACTTACCGGTATTCGGCTTTGACCAACTAGTGCTACTTGAGGTCCACCTTCTTGAGCAACGGCTGCTTGTTCTTGAGCTCCATCTTACTGAGCAACTGCTACTTCTTGACCTCGTCCTCCACGAGCAGCTTGTGGACGATATGGATCGTTCAATGGGTTAGGAACTTTTTTAGATCTTCCTTTCCCAATTAATGGTTGATTAACATCATCCATCTTTGTTTCCTGAAAGCTAGAGTCACAATGAGACTGATGAAAAAGTCCAAAGGGCCAACAAATAGTTTTTTTGGGAAAAGCTCACTGTACTGATAAAATTTCAAACCAAAACCATTACTGTAATGAGATTTCTAACCTGAGGATGAGCTGAGTGAGTTATGCAAATGTATTAAGAATCCCAAAAAACCTGTGAAAACGAAAAGTAAAAAAATTCCGAAAATCAGTTACAAAATAAAAATAAACGTTTGAGATTGTTTTGGAACAAAATAAATTTGAAACTTTGAGGCAAAACAGAAGGTTTAGTTTAAACTACAGATTTGACTCTATGCTCTTTACCAAAGCCATGAGCAATACTGGGGTTTGTTTTCCAAAAGCATGAATCGAGAAAGCCAAAACCAGTTTCTAAAAACATTTGAAATTGTTTTGGGAAAAAAAAAAAAAAATTGAAACCGAGGGTTTAGACGTAAACAAAAGGTTACACATTAGAAAAATTGCATCTAGTTTACCAGCTCCACGAGAAATCTTGGGTTTTGTTTTCTAAAAGCATAAAAAAAAAAAAAAAAAAAATCTAAGAAGAAGACAATATAGGCGATTTCAACAAACGAAGGGGGAAAAAAGGACGAATTTATATGTTTTGTTCTTCCAAATCATCAATACTCTCCAACAGATAAAGAAAAGAGACGAATTTAATGGGGAAAAAAGGTTTTTAAGAGAAAGCTTCAAATGATGACTAAAACAGATATAGAAAGGTTTGAAATAGATGAGTTTAAGAAGTAAAGAGAACCCTAACAAGAACAAAAAACTAAATTTCGGCATACACTCTAGCGAAATACAAAGAAAAAAAGAGTTGAAATGCTTAACTTGCTTCAAACTTTCTGGGTTCAGAGCTAGAGAGATGAAATGAAAACTCATTTCTTAGTTAAAATAACTACAAATTTGAAATCTTTTCCTTAATCGGCAACTTTGTATTTCTAGGAAATCCTTCCAAATCTTTTTCCACAGTTTCTATTTGAAGAAATAAATTTGACTTATTTCTTTTGTTTACTTTTACCTCTTGCTCTCCCAGTTGATAAAATACAGTACCGAAATTAATTTTTATTAACCATATAAAATATAGAATTACTATCTGGGTATAAAATTCTACTCAGTTGGGGTGAAAAAAATTGGTGTTACGGACACTTTTTGATAATATGTTTTTCTAATCTATGGTTAATAACAATTTACTTTTACTCTCGTGATGAGTAGCATTATTCTAAAACCAGTATGCAAAATTATCTACCAATTCTACCTTGCTTAGTACTCTTATTTAAGAAAAGAAAGCCCACCGTATGAACAAAACAAATATATTTTTTGGTCCATCACAATAACTAAGGTATATGAGCAAAATGGCCGAAAAGAAACAATTTCTTCTCAAGAATATTTGACACTGGAAAAAGACCCTACCACCTACCAACTTACACTTATATCCGGAACATGATTGATTATCCATTAATATTTAACATCAGTGTTTTGCCCTGAGATAAATTAAAATTTAGTGACATTGTCGAAAAAAGATGTGATACTGAAATGAACAAGATAGATAAAATTTAGTCTTTGACTTGATTTCAGTTGACTATATTTGTGTTCTCCTACATGTAGAGATTAGTACTGTAAAGTATAAATACCATATAATTTAAAGAAACATATTTTTCTCCTTAATCTCTTCATCGTCCTATTTGAAGCTTTCTTGATTATGTGTATATATACAACGTATATAACGTGTATATAGGGTTAGACAAAAACATTAATAATTTCTGAAAAGAAGACTACTAGCAGTACTTTTTTAACCAATTTTCTTTCTTTTACCAAATTATTTATTTCAAAAAGAAAACAAGTATGGGCGATGTGATTTGGCAGAGATACATATCTCCCATGATACACCAACGGTCATTATATCAGGAAAGTAATCATTACTTCAAAGAAAATCATTTTCATTACTTTATATTTCATTTGTCGCGAAAGTATATATATTTCCTTTGTCGATAAAGGAAGGGATATATATAGTTCACTATTTATTTTTTGAATGAAAAATAACGTTCAAGTCTTGATAGTATCAAGTTGATACTAAAAAACCGTAAATTCCTTACCAGAAAAGGCTTGTGTATGAGGAGGAGTAAGTGTTTATATTAAGATTATTAATCAAATACTACGACTTAACATTTAACACTTATTAGGAGAACATGAATTACACAAAAAAACGAGCTAATCCACATTCTTTCTAGAGATTCCATTATTCCAACAAATAAATAGCGGGTTTTACATAATAAAACTCTTAAAAGAAATTCAGTTTTACTAGTTTTTCCTTTCATAGATGTAGATAAAATCCGAGATTTTTAATAATTTATAAATAATTAAAGATAAAAATTTTCTACAATCCATTTTACCATAATAATACTTTGAGGGTTCTAACCCTTATGTTTACCTTATATTTATATTTGATAGTTTAATGTTTTTTAGTATTGCATTGTATATTTGAGTTCCTAGGGGTTCATTCCGGATTTTGGATCTAAGTTTTTGGATAAAGATGGGTTTTCATATTAAAGGATTTTTTTTATTAGGGGGAAATAGATTCGACTAGAAACAGTTTTATCTTGGATTAGATTGATTCCGCTTTTGATGTAAATATTTTGTGAGTATATTAATTTTTGAATGAATTAGTGAATTATTATGTTTCTTCAGTCTGTCCATACAAAATGTTCAGTTCAGATTATGGTTAGAGTATTTGGTATAAGAACTTTTTCATCGTACTAGTTATTTTATACAATGCACCATGCATGTGCTAATATATAAAATTATGTGGCTGGGGAGAAAAGCTCAAAGGCTAGAAAGATAGAAGAGACAACAAAAAAATTATACTATTACACTTTCCACTCGAAAAAACTTTACTTTTTCAGACTATGTTTGATCATTTTTTTTCATTTAATTAAATAAGACAACTTTGTGTCAAATAAAATAAAATTAAATAAGACAACTGAGTCCCAAAGGATATACATATATATGGTAGTAATAACTTTCAATTTCTTAACTAAACATTTTCTTGTGTATTTGCTATAGAAAATGTATAAAATAAATATACATCGCCATGTAGAAGATTTCTATGTATACTGATTTTATTATTAAAAAATTGAAAATGTAAAATTTTAAATCACGTCTATTATTAGAATTTGTAGCATTAAATTAGTATCATTTTATTATGCGTTGGGTCTTGTAACTTTACTTTGTAGTTTTATCAAAACAAAGCTTTACTTTCTAGTTGTGAGTTTGTAGCTGTGGATTTAAATATTATTTAAAAGGCCACTAGCATAAATTGATTTACACTGTATGTTAAGAAAGAGGGTTTATGTAAAAGTTGAGATACAAAATGTATTGATTTTTTTTGATAAAACAAAATGTATTGATGCTCGCTGAATTTGCATAAAGATGTGTCCAAAAAAGCAACCATCAACTGTCAGATTGTGATCCTTGACTACAAGTAGTGGGGAAAGTAGTGTTTTTGAAGGGTATAATTTATTAGCTATCAATTTTTTAAATAAAAAAGGACAAAAGGACACATGCATTTACGATAGCCTGAAAAAGTTGTCTTGAGAGACGTATGGTATGGACATTACAAGTCTGTTTTTTTGTCATTTTGTCAACATATATTCAAGATTCAACTTAGAAAAAGAAAGGGTCTGTTACAAATATTCACAACACGGACAAAACGAAAGATACCAGCAAAGGGATTTTTTTTTCCTTTCTTTGTGGATTTAAAATTTTTTTATACAAGTTTGGGTAACTAAATTTTATATTACTATGTTGTGGATTTCTGTCTTTTCGAAAGAGGTATAAAATAATTAATGAATATTTTGTTTGTCTTTTTGAAAGAGGTTTAATTAAAAAACCTGCATTAGGCCTGATCTAGGGTTTATTTCGTCCACTCATAGCTTCCAGCTGAAGCAACTTGTTAAGATACTAAATCTGTTAATTATTGATCATTTGGAGTTGATTAGCTAAATTGTATGTAGATTATCACACGTGTACCAAGACTGGTGATATGTTAAAAGCAAAGCTACTATAGATAATACTAGGTTTTATTTATGCTCTCTAGAAACCACTTACAATGCAACACGTGCCTATGTGCTTATACTCTAAAGATCTTGCAGCTTTGTTTTCTTTAGGGTGCAGTCTGATTTGAGTCTATATATCTGCCTAATGTCGTGTGCTTGTCTGTGTACGGAGAATTTCATTAAATGCTTAGTTTTCAAGATAATATCATGCTACTATTGGGCTTGATTTCAATGTATTTGACTCGCTTGTGACTCTTTCATGCTTGAGACTCTTTCATCAGTTTTAAATTTATCTCCAAATTAACTTGACAAATTATGATATCCCAAAAAATAAGCCAATGAATTATCAAGTCAATCAAGAAGTAAAACAACAATAAAAAACGATTAATTATAACTAAGACCATCTTTGATTTTTTGGGCGGATAAGTCTTGCCTTAGACACGAAATGTAAATAGTACATTCACTCAGTCCTTTTTTCAATTTTTTGTTATTGACGTCATATTTCAGATTGTACGTTACATTTTTAAATAACTTTTACAAATCCTCTATTATATAAAGCACAAGTCACTCTGTACCAATGAAAAAGTGGCATGTGGCAACTCAAAATTTTTAAAACAGTTTACTTCCACGTTTTTCAAACTCATGTTTTTTTTTTTTTTAAATTAGAAATTACAGATCCCTTATTCTAGAAATCCCTATTTTTTCTCACCCAAAACTACCTCCAATAAAAACTTGCGATGAACTGTAATATATCATGCCTTCATTCCCTACTCTTGCTCATCGCCTCTCTTGCATCGTTTTCTTCTTCTATTTATTTGATTCATTAAAATTTGATTCTAGGAAAATCATGCAGTTAATAAAGATTTACGCACTTCTATCTAAATTCTACTTATTTATTGATTTCCTTACCTAATATAATTCCGTTTGCAGGAAACATGTAGCAAATATAGGGAAGATGAAGAGCTATACAATCCCCAAGTTAGAAATTTCATGTCAAGTATAAAGGTACCAAAATATGATATTTGTATGTTTACGTGTTTCCTTTGTGCATATACCCGTGGTCATATATGTGTTTATATCTTATAAGACTAAAAAAATTGTAGTTACACAATACACTAGCTATATAAAAACAACTATTATTTCATATCAAAAGTATATGCAATCTAAAAAAATATATATTAGTATCGAGAATGATATGATGTTTTTGGCAATAGAGAAAAAAAAACCTTAGGATGAAATTTCAATTTAGGTGTTTTTCTTACTTATGTAAGTATCATAAGTTAATTCTTTTTATATATCTACCATCATACTTAATCTAATTAAATTTTTTTATTTTTAAATTTTATTATACATTTAAGATAACTATTGAGAAAAAAATATCTCACAATTAGGAAACAAAATTTTAAAAGATTTAATATTCTTACAAAACTGCAATGTGGAATAATTATTAAGTTCAATTTTATATCTAGAAATAAAACTATAGAAGTGTTAAATTATTTTTGATCAATATTTTCATTTAGATCTCTGTTCTTTTTATATATTTTAATTTTTTTAAAATTTATACTTTTAAAACTAAATAAAAACAGGTTTTTGTGCCCGTACTAAAGCACGGGATATAATCTAGTTTTAATTAATAAATCGAGACTCACTTTTCTTTTTTTCTTCTAACTTTTTTTTTATTATTAAAATTCAGAAAATTCTCTAGATAGTCGATTGGTCTAGAATTCACACTATCCAAGGAAAAAACCCCTAAACATGCCTAATTTTACTATTTACTCAGATATTTGTTTTTTTTTTTTGGGGTTAAAATATTCAGATATTTGTTTAAATTTATTATTTGGTTTCAGTCAAGGCGTTCTTTTCTTTTCTATTTTTTCATGATTTTTTTGAGATTTTTTTATGGAGACAAATACTTTTTCTAGTAAAAATATATAATGAAAAGTCTAAGAAATTTTTACACTGTATCTGAACCCAAATTCATTTCATATGTACATAAGTATTGATATCTCTACTGGACACGAGTCTAAGACTCATAAGTGGTAGATATTTTAAAAAAATTTCTAAACAACAATACCTTAACATGTTCATATTTTCTAAGTAATGAATTAAGCCTTCAATAACCTCTTCTTTTACGTTTGCCGATGCTTTATCTTCGTAAGAAAACAATGGAATATTATTAGTAGTGAGTGGTATTTAAAATCACGAAAACCCCACACAAGTGATCATGAACCTTCAAAACCCCACGATTTGGTTCGGTTCTAGATAAAAGATTATAATAAAATATAAATTAATTAGTTTTAGTCAATACTATAGGTTTTCAATATATTTAAACAGATTCGGATTCATGAATTTTCAATTCGACTTTTTTTCTCACCCCTAATCAAAGCCAACGCTGAACTTAGGAATGAACTGACATCGAAATAAATGGAGCACAAGTGAACATATGTCAGAACCGATCTGCGTTTGAAGGTCGTATAAAAGACATAAACATAACAAATTTCCATTTTTTAAGAAAATATAGCTCAGCAGTTTGTACTAATTACACTATTCAATCTTAATAAAACATTCTTTTTCAGTTAGATCTTGTTCATTATAAATTTATAAATGAACATTCGAAATACGTACAAGATAAAATGTGAGATTTGATGACATCGATCCACATTAATTTTAATTTTTTTCATATCACGAAACACATTAATTTTCCATTTGAATAATACCATTGATGCATAAATGTTGATTTTGTTGTTAACAAACCTAATTAACCATTTTATTCTGAGTTAGTCTCGACGTTAATACAGTAATTCCTTCTCTTTGTAATCCTGTTTTCTATGCTATATGCTAATTGATAGTGTTATATGAAGATTCAATATTATATAGTTTTTCTCCTAGCTATATTAGCTAATAGATAATATTGTCTTGCATCAGTGCACATAATAATTTCTCCTAAGAATGAAGTGTTTTGCATATGAATAGCTAGAGCCTAAAACATTATTATGATCACTTTTAATATCGTTAGGATAATTATTTCACATCAAACCCCATTTTGAGTAAGCTTGGACCAAGATCCAACCATATTTTTGAAGAAATCCAGAACAAGAAGCAAGAAAATACCATTAGAATCATCAAATATTACATACCTCTTAACTAAAAGTAAAGACCATTTAGACTACATATCTTGATCCATTTTAGGACTTGGCCTGCAAAAGATAGGATATGACTTGTGTCTTAATTTCTTCTTAATCTTAGCTTGATACTCCACAAGAGCTTTTTCTTCATCTTCAGTCTCTCTCGCCATGAAAGTGATATAAGAAGTCCATGTACCACAAAAAGACTCTGTCACTCTCACAACATGATCCAATTTTACATCCGTTTTCTAAAAAAATAACATACCAACACATAAAACAATCGATATACCATAATACTTTGAAACTAAAACAAACAAAACATGTTTAATTTGCAATAATCAAATATATATTACGTTTAAGGCATTGTATTTGCGAAGAGATAATTTGACCATGTCTTGTGCGTATTCAAGTTGTGTTCTTCCTTCAACCGGGGAATGTTCACTGTCCAGAGATTGAAGAATAATCGAGCCGCTCCATAATGTACGTGGACGAATCCCTTTTTCCACCAGAAAACCCTAAAATCCCCAAAAAATCAAATTCACAATAAAAATTAATAAAATTTGCTTTTAACAAAAAAACATCTGGATTTTTTGACATGAAAACAATATAACGAACATGACTAAAGTGGATATTTCGTCTATAGAGACGGGCTTTTCGCTCATCTTCTTCATCGGTATAAGAATCTTCATCAGGTGACCAGAAATCTGTTTCGTCAAAGCTATCCACTCCCCATTCTGGCTCATCGCTTGTCGAATCACCATCGTCCACGATGCTGTCCACGTCGTCTTCTTCACCGTTTTCGCTTTCGGCATCGTCTTCGTTGGAATCTTCACTACCGTCGGAGGAATCATCCTCCTCCTCTGGGTTAGAGTTGGAGTCTTTGATTAGAGAGGAAGAGGCGGCGGGTTCTTCAGTTGATGTCTCAATGAGATCTCTCGTGGAAGCCATTTCCGCCGTATCGGCCTCTGTGTTGCTTGATCCGGAAGCCATGGTTGGAAGAAACTGATAACCCTAGATTAACCCTAGGCTGTTTCATGAGTTTATCTGTGACTACTAAGTAGTTAAAATATATATGTGGGCCGCGGAATTTCATTATCCAAAAGAAACCCAAATTTCTTTTAATTCACAATTTAGGATCTTATCAGTCAGGTTATAAATTATATAACCTATAATTTATTTGCTTGACAAGTATTCAATTACTTTATTTGCTTGACACTTATCTGCAAAAAAATGACAAAATCATATAACAAAATGGTTCTCTATATAAAAACCTTTAACAAAAAAAAATAAAAATGGTTCTCTATATATATGAATCTTAAAAGATATCTTTATCAATCTTAGGGCTTGCCTGCAACAGAGAAGGGAAATTTATCGTTGATTACTCTACTTTGTTACTCTTCTAGCTGATTATTTTCTCTCATTTGTTCTGATTGGTAAAACTGAAAAAGTATAGAGGAATCTTAAAGTAAAGCTTATTTTAAAGGAAAATTTACTCTAATAAGAACAACTAGTTAAAGCCATAAATAAAGAGGAAAAAATGTTTTATGAACCTTTTGTTTTGATTTTTTTCACAAAAAAGAATCTAATAACAAGTTACAAATATATAGAATTCAATAAACATGACAAAAGGGTCAATGAAATCGATACTCATATTTTTTTAACATTACAAACACCACTATAACCAACAATAATCGAACACAATCGTGTTTCATATATAAATAAATTTTCACCCAAAAAAAAAAAAACGTAGTTACCTTCCAAAGATTTTCACAAAAAAAAAAATATATATATAAACCTTATAACGAGTTTATTTTCTTATGTGTCAGTAGTGGAACACTCTGGTTTGCTGAGTTCATCACCCAACATGTGATGAAGAAGTGTATCTACTCTCTGACTCCGTGACTTCGACCTTTTTAAAAACAAAACAACAAAAGCTTCAGATTTTGACTCTTAACTTTGAAATTTGATTTCTCTATAACAAACTTACCCTGCAGATCGTCGCCTGTTTCTTCTTTCTTGAGAATCCTGCAAAAACAAACAAATTAAACCTGCAATTCGAATCGAAAAAACAGAGTAATAAGAACTAACCTGTCCTTGACATTTTTCTTCTTCTTCAAGATCTAGCTCAGTAAAGAAGGCTTCCAAGACAAAGGCAACAATCTGAAACAAACACAAGCACCGTTTTAGTCAGAGATCAAAGAAGCAAAATCGGTTTCTTTAGGTTTCAGCGAAAACTCACCAAATTCAATAGAAGTAAGACAGTGATGATGTAGAAACTAACGAAGTACGTAATACTCCACCATGTCCCTGTTAAATCTTTATAGCTCTGAAGAAAAACAAACATTAACAAAATTAGTAACATTACACCATAGTGATTAGCATCAAGTAAAGAAAGCTTAATCAAATCTAGCATTGTTTCTTTACCTCCATCCAGACTTGCCAGTTACCCATCACTAGCAGATTAAAGAGTGTGACCATTCCATTGGGATAGTCATTGAAGTTAAACAATAGATAGCTGAATTTTTCAAGTCAAGAAAACAATCATATACTCGAAAAAGTTTCTATCTTCAACAATAAAGACTTCACTAACAACCACAGAAACATAACCAAAAAAGGATACTCATCCTCAGCTAATTCGGTTTTGAAGAGTTCTTTGTTCCCAGCATTCACAAGTCCACCAAAGAGCTATATGAAACAAATGAAAATGAATAAAAGGTTTATATTAACCATCATATGAATCAGAAGATGAAGTATTTTAAGAGGTTCTGAATTACCTGGACGCCTATTGAGCAGTAGATACACACCACACAGAAAATAGTCCCTAAATACGGCATCAGACTTGGAATAAGAGTTATAAATGTTGCAATAAATGCTCTGTATCTTTGGACGTGCATTAGAAGCCTTATCAATCTCAACATTCTCGCGAGCAGAAGATACCGGATCCTAATGGAAGAGAAAAAACAGAGTCAAGTACAAAAAAAAGCAACCATTGAAATAGAGCTAGTTTATTTTCTCACCATTCTCCGTTTGAGAAGAAAGTGTTCTCATCTGGCATTATGAATGTAGCTGTTTCTCCAATAACTGTACAATGCAAAAATTTAACAATTATAACATAGCCAATTAAGATGAAGTTTTGCTGCTTTGAGAGTTTTACTTTACCTATGACCCATGTGACTAGAAAATCGAAACGGTTTTGACCATCCCTCCAATAATTCTCGAATCCATATGAGTAAATCTTTAGAGCCATCTCCAACACATAGATCCAACCTGTGAGAAACATGAAAAAGTAAAATGATTTAACTCGTGAAAAAGAAAAGGATCAAGAAAAGTTGGTAGTTACAACATATTCAAGTTCTTACCAAAGACAAACTCGGCAACTTGCCATGGCTTCTGAGCAGAACTTTCTTCGATATCAAGCTGCATAGAAACACGTGTTTTAGCTTATATGCAATAATTAGGAGAATTATCTATGTTCAAGGAAGTTACAATTTTAAGGGAGACAAAGATTATACCGTTGTTTCAACGACCACAGCAATGAAATTCAGAACAAGGATGAAAGAAATAGCGTAGCTAAAGTTCGGGCTTCGAACAAAGGCTCTCAGTTGTTGTGAGAGTGCAGAGTGGTAAACTTGAGGGAAGTTTTCAAAGAGAGATGGCTGCAACAGAAGTAAACAGTGTCACTAACGTAAACATATGGTGAAGGTAAAGTAAAAAAGGAGAAGAATAAAGTATAAATGAGACTTACTACTTCCTCCTTTTGGAATCTTAACGCAATGGCTTGACAGAGATCAGCGAACTCGTCTTTGTTTATCTTAAAGTCACGAGTATCGTCAAGCTCATCAAATATCAAACCGAATTCCTCTTTTGATATCTTTGGCAATGTCCTGTAATTAGTTAACTGTTCAAAGAGCTTAATGCATTGCTCCTTATCGATTTGCCCTGTTTTCTGTGAAAGCGCGAAAGAAGAACATACATAAGCTCTTTCGCATATTTCTAGGAAAGAATTTGATCATTATGTGTCGACGGATGGATGTAACTTACGTCTTGGTCTATAAGACCAAAGGCTTTTTCCAGCATTCTTCTCTTCATTCGATCCATTCCAGATACTTGCTTTGCGAGCTACAAAACAAGAAAAGAGATGACACACGGTACGTAAATTTGGACATAAGAAACATACAAACATTCAACTCTCTTATCAAACATGCAAACATTCAACTCTCTTATCAAACCTGTTCTTTAAAACTGTCGTAAACAACGGCAAGAATCAAGTTTGTGACAAAGTAGACACCGATTAGCACGTAGAGCACGAAGAACAACGAAGACCACCGTGAAGACCTTACAAAAGAAAGAAAAACAAATTAGTCCCCCAAATCTGAAACACATATGGACAAGTTTCACCTAAATACTTACTTGTATGCAGGAATCCATACATCAGGATTGTTGGAGGTTGTGAACAAAATAAACATTTGATAAAGAGTTGCACCGTAAGAAGTGAAGATCGTGAGGCCTTGCTGTGTGTCTTCAAACATAACAAAAGCAATCCAACTTGCAAATAGAAGGAACAACATCCATAGAGCCTGTGGAAATATAATCAACATGAGGTTCATCACATATCTAATAGTCAAAATTGATTATAGAAAGGACACTGACCAAGATATTCAAGTATGTTCCAAGCATTCCAGACAAAAGCACAAGGCTGTCTCGAAGTTCTCTGTATAGAAATTTAGAGAAACATAACTTTTAGCAATATGAAACCATGTATGTGCATTGAAACTAGTTGAAGAAAAAGAAGCATACCTTATGCTGAGGATGAATATAATAACTCTTACGTATGGGGCGACTCTAAACGGAAGAGAGTTAAAAGCCAGTGGAGACAGATATAGAAAGTCAACCAGCACATCCACAAACAAAACTACCACGCAAGCAACCTGTAAATCAATAAGAATACGAAAAAGTGAAATCAGTTTCTTACTTTTGATCCAATTAACTGAAGCAAAAAAGCTGTGAAGGGGTTTGTAGCGAAAAGTACCTTCACTAGATTCAAGCGACTTGTCCAAAAGAGTCGAGCCCCTTCATAGGAAATTGGAAAGAAAGTATGTACAAGCAGTATAACCAAAGTAATCACCTATTTAAACAACACAAAAATATAAGAATTTTCATCATAATGAGATAAAAGTCTCAAAACTTTCAATCCAATTTCCACTTGCCTCGTAGATAATGGATTCTGCATTGGTCAAGTATGGTAACTCTCCAAGGTAATAGTAACTTCTATCTTTGCAAGACGGTGTTGGCTTATTTTCACACCACAATGGTTGCTGCAATAAAACAGTGCAAGAGAGTGTTAACATATTTACAGCTTTGTGTTTTCTTAATGACAGGCAAGAGTAAATAAGTCCTGACCTCAAAGAAGTTAAGTATAACAAGAGCGAAATAGTTGAGTGACCAGATCAAATCCAAACGTGTGAAAATGAAATAGTATTTTGCAGACTCTCCGAAACTTGACTGATCAAGTATTTGCTCCGGTAAACCAATTCCATCTTCAGCCTACAAAATCCAGACTCCTAAAATCAGCAAAACGACACAAGAACAAACGTTTCGGTATACAAAACCTCACAGTTCAATGAAACGACAAATATTCCCATTTTTTTAACCAGACAAATGCTAATGCTAATTGCGTAAGAATGAATCATCCATAGAAGAAACGATTTGACTTCTCATCATAACATATACACTGATTTAAAATCCACTTTTGAATAAACAGAATTTCTCATTGGATTAAGACCTCAATTTCATCCATATATAGAAACTTTTCTGAAAATAAAATCAGAGTAAGAGATTGAGAACCAGATCGACGAGTGCAGCAGCTTTCTGAAACGTAGTACCATGCGTGATAGCATCTGATCGACGAACGATCCGATCCGGACCACTACCACCACGATTGTCTCTACCAATCAACGGATCTTCCATAATTTGTTTTGTTTCTCTCTCGCCGACGAGAGCAAAATCTGGATCGAATCGAAACAAGACGAAGACCTAGTGATTGACTATAGAGAATTTAATTTTTAATGATAAGATCAGAAGAGTGGAGAAAGAAGCTGATGATGATGGCCCAGAAGTAGTTGAATTTAATAAATTAAAAAAGTTTATGAATTTTTCTCGTTAAGAGAGTTAGAGATCAGTCGCCGTTTTGTTAATTGATAAATGATAGATCTTGCGATCATGAAACAGACAAACACGCTGGGCCATGACGATTTCTTGACACGTGGCTTTTTGATTGCTCATATGTGTTTACATTTTGTAATTTTTCTGTTTTTCTACCCGATTCAGTATTCACACTGGTTTTTTTCTATAAAGGAGTACGTAGATCAGGATCCATATAGAATGGTCAAAACTCAAAACAGAGTGGCGTTGTGGTCCAACAAAATAAATATTCAATTAATCAATGCAAAATAAAAAAGAATGATGAATTTTTGAATTGAATCTTGGAATAAAAAAGCCATAAAATAACAAGTAGAAACAGATTCAGATCGACGGAAAAAAACAAGTTGAAACAGATATAGACAGATTAGTGAATTTGGATAAGCATCTAAAAACTGGTCTGTCTTTTTCCAGACAGCAAATAAGCATAAATATTTGTCTTTTTTTGGTTTAGCTTGGTTAAGATTTTTCAGATTTCACATATTATTTTAAAATTCAGGTTGGAACTGGATGGGTACACTTCGGTTCGGTTTGGGTTTTCCCTCAAAGCAACAAACAAACGAAGAAGAAGAGATGTGAAATGTGACACTAGAAAGCAAATTAAAATAACTCTAAAGCTCTACAATGAGAAAAAGAGAAGAAAATACACAAAATGCTGTACTGTTCAGACCAAATATACATTCTCCCTAACCGAATTACGAACTTCCAATTAGTGAAACCTGTTTATCAAGAAGAAACAAATTGACAAATACTTGAGTTTTTCTTCAGACAAGAAACGAAACTTAAATCTTTCTTGTTTTGAGAAAAACTAACCTCCACAAACTGATTCCATCGCCGTAAAAACCAAACAACTTTTTAAACTAACCATTCACTTACGAGTATGAGGATCCAAATTCAACCAAAATAAAAACATAAAAATGTTAAAGAGATCAAAGAGTTGTACAAGAGGAGGCGGAATTTCTGCTCCTTGTACAGGACCATAGTTTTCGGATACAGGTGGAGTGTAATTCCCTCGGTCAAAGTTGCCTTGTGCTGGCCCTTGGTTGTAGTTCGGCACTGCTCCTTGACCGTAATTGCTTGGTAAGCCATGGTTCTGAGCTCCCTGGCCTTGGCTGTATCTGTATCCCACCGGATAGGAGTGTATCTGATTATAGTTTCAGATGATTTTGAAGTTCTACATACAACCATATGACTTACAAAAACAATCAAGTATGAATACCACAAAAAAAACTTGATCGCAAAACTGTATGACCAATGAAGCCACCAAAACATTCACCGTTGATTTCAAATAAACTGAACTCATCAAAAATTCAAAATAAATTGAGGAAAAGTATAAGTGAAACGAGAGAACTATTAATTGTAAAGTTAGCAACACAGAGTTCATCTTTTGTCTGAAAATAACATAGCAATTGTTCAAAAAATATTCAAGCATATGTATCCTCTGTTCAGACTATTGTTCGAATCAAACATTCTCAGATGTCACCAAGATATCAATCAATGAAGGTTGTAGATTTAACAGAGACACAATAAATGTAATTCCTGGATAACCAAATGCATTATGACAGCAAAGAAGTTCCAAATAAAAGCTGGTAACACAACGTTCTTCTTATGTCGGCAAATCACATAGCCTTCATTTAAAATATCCAAGCATTTATATTATACATATCTTTAAATTAGTCTTCAAGAGTGTAGAGCAAACCATAAACACTTCAACATCTAGTTTTGAAGAACCTCTCTTTGATTAAGATTAATTCTTTTACAACCACGCTCATTGCCATCCGGTTCATCGGAGAATCTTCACAACACCTAATCCCAATCTCCAAAACCTGTTTCAAGCACTCATCAACAGGGAAGCCGATTCGGTCACTCTGAAGAATCGATTCGTCCATGACATCCAACACACGCTCTGGCAACGCGGAACTGATGTAGCTACGCAAGGTGAAGTTTCCACCGAACAACTCATTGGTTGGCCGTTTTCCACTGAATATTTCTAAGAGAAGAATTCCAAAACTATACACATCACCATGTATTGATATTTGCCCTCCCATTCCATATTCTGCAAGCATAACTCACATAAACAAGATTGGACAAAAATCAAAGAATATAAAAACTTGTTTTTCATTCATTAAAATGTGTGATAGTTTTACCTGGTGCTGCGTAACCGACTGTTCCTCTAACTCCAGCCGAGCTAAGTTGGTTGAGGAAGGATTCCTGGTCGAGGATCCGAGCCAGACCAAAGTCGCTAACGTGAGCGGTTAAGTCATCGTCTAGAAGAACATTACTTGGCTTAAGATCACAATGAGCAATAGTTTCATGGCAATGAACATGAAGATATTCCAAGACAGAGGCCACATCTATGGATATGTTAAGCCTTTCAAGAAGTGTCAAGGCTCTTGAGGGCACTTCCTCTGGATGCAACCACATATCCAAACTCCCATTTGGCATGAACTCATAGATTAGAGCTCTGAATTCATCTCCTTGGAAATCAATACTCGAACAAGCCGTCAACAGTTTCACAAGATTACGGTGTCTTATGTCTTTGAGAGATTCACATTCCGCCATAAAACTCTTCATTGCTCCACGTCTCTGCATATTTAAAACTTTCACTGCAACAACAACCTTATTCTCTCCCGGAAGCAATGCTTTAAACACGGTTCCAAAACTGCCTGACCCAATCAAATTACTCGAAGAAAACCCTTCTGTCGCATTTCGAAGATCTCCATAACTAATCATTTCATGGAAGGCCCCCAAAGTGGAAGGTATTGTTGCTGCTTCATTGGTCTTGTTCTTCTTTCTTTTTATGAACCAACGAAGAGAAACTGAAGCTATGACCAACACCATAAGCAAAAATACGCCAAAGCTTACTCCAATCACAACTTTCTTTGAAAGAGAAAAACTCTTTCTACCTTTCACAAGTGAGCATGGCTTTAACAGTAACTCCAAGATTCCTCCACATAGTTTTGTGTTTCCAAACACTGAAACTATAGTAGCATTCTTAAACTTCCCTTTTGTTGGTACCTTTCCTTCGAAGTTGTTAACAGACAAATTAAGAGACTCCAATGAGTTAAACCTCGCAAGATATCCAGGTATGGTTCCAGAGAGATTATTGTTGGAGAAATCAACCTCTTTAACACCAACCAACCCACTTATATCTGGAATGGTTCCTTCAAAAGAATTTCCTTGAAGATAAAGTTGTTCCATCGAAAGACACTTTCCCAAAGTCTCTGGAAGTTTCCCTGATAGTTTATTATACGCAACAGATAGTGTACCAAGATTTTCAAGTCTTCCAACATCTTTTGGTAGAGAGCCGGTCAAAAAATTATTTGACATGTCTAAGAAAACAAGAGGTGAAATTTTCATAATCTCTTGAGGAATATTCCCTTTCAACCTGTTATACCCAATAGATAAACGTAGCAAATAGCTACAATTACCAAGAGTTGGAGGAATGATTCCTTCAAAACTATTGTTATGCAAAAAGAGTTTTTCTAAACGAGTGAAGTTGCCTATAGAAGATGGTATCTCTCCTGACAATCTATTTGAATGGACACTGAATAACACCAATCTTGAAAGCTTCCCAATAGAGGTTGGAAGTGGTCCTGTCAATAGATTTTCATACAACCCAAGTACTTGTAGATTCACAAGATTCCCAATGTCATGAGGAATGTTTCCAGTTATGAGATTTGTTGAAACGTCAAAGTAGCTGAGGTTCATTGACATATTGGCAAAGAACGCAGGCAAGTCACCTCCAAGTGTATTGTTACTCACAACTAAGGTATGTAGTTCGGAGCAGTTAGTTAAAGCATTGAGGAAGTCGAGATCTTTAACAGAGTTACTTCCCAAATAATTACTGTGAAGATTAACCAATTGTAGATTCCGTTTTGATCCAAAGCTAGGAGGAATACTTCCTGTTAGTCTGTTATATTCCATTGACAGCTCTTCAAGAGACGAAATATTGCCAAGTGTTGTTGGAATTGTTCCTGTAAGATTATTACCTCCCATATATAACCCTTGAAGGTTTGGTAAGAAATTACCAAAATCAGGCCTCAAGCTCCCAGAGAAACCATTATTAAGAATGTTCAAAGACTCAAGTGTGGAAAGATTGTAAAACGCAAGAGGAAAAACACCCATGAAATTGTTGTCTGATAAATCAAGAACCTCCAAGTTAGCGAATCTAGCTATATCATTTGGGATTTCTCCTTCTATATTGTTTTGAAGAAAGCTAAGCTCTATAAGGGATGTCAAGTTTCCTAGAGATGCAGGGAGATTTCCTTTAAAGTTGTTTTCACCAAGATCTAAAAGGAGAAGCTCCGTCAACAACCCTAATTCTGAAGGAACAACTTGTTCAAGATCATTTGAGTTTAATTGAAGTTCCCACAATCTTGAACAGTTAAATAGACTGGTCGGAATCTCTCCTTTGAGAAAATTAGATCCAATAAACAAGTGTTCAAGTCTAAACAAGTTTCCAAACTCTTGAGGAATGGTTCCAGTAAATGAGTTATTAGAGAGATCAAGTAATATGAGAAAAGAAAGGTTACCAATAAATGGCGATATCACTCCACCCAATTGTAATCCTCCTAGATCCAAATCAGTAACTCTCTTGTGTTTTCGACCACATGTAACACCAGTCCATCTACAAAGAGGGAATGAGTTGTTCCATGAGGACAAGACAGCTCTTTTGTCTCTAGAAACTTGAGACTTGAACTCCAATAAAGCTTGCTTATCATTTGCTTCAAGTAACATGAGAGTGCTGAAAGCAAGTAAAAGAACGAGTCTCATACTTGTAAAAAATTTGGTTGGAAAGAAATACACAGAGATTGAACAAGTTGCAAAATATGTGATAGGAAACTGCAAGACTTTTCAAAAATCAACTAAGTCAACAACATTTGTCGTTTCTGCGTATATCATGATGGGTTTATGAAGAAAATAAGTCAGTGACTGGGGCCTAATTTCGTAATGCCGAACCGTGTAGTGTTTTATTACTATTCTCACACAGTCAATGAAACGACAGATGCTAATTGCGTAAGAATGAAATCATCCATAGAAAAACAATTTGAATAACATATACACTGAATTCTGAACTCAATTTCATAATCGGATAAACAAAGCGTTGGCATCCTTATGTATAAACTTTTCTGAGAAAAGATTAAAAGGAAGACGAATTTTACCAGCAGCTTTCAAAGGATCTTCCATTTTTCGCGGGTTCTCTCGCCGACGAGAACAAAATCTGGATAGAAATCGAACAATTTAGTAGCTTTCTCTTACTGATTGACTCTAACAGAGTTTAATTTTTATTGATAAGATCAAAAGGGATGCTGATGATTGCTCAGAAGTAGTTGAATTTAATAAATTAATTTTTCTCGAATTTTTCCCGTTGAAAAGATCAGTCGCCGGTCGCCGCTGGGCCATGGCCCATGACGGGTTCTTGACACGTGACTTTTACATGGTTTTACATTTGGTTATTTTTCTGTTCTTTTTTCACCCAAATTCACACTGTTTCCTTTTTTCTATAGAGATGGAGATTGGAGAGAAGCAATCCAAATTCCAAATAGAAAGGTCAAAACAGTGTGGCGTTGTGGTCCAATAACACAACTATTCATTTAAGAAATGCAAAAGAAAATTAAAACAAAAAAAAGAATTTTGGATTGAATCTTGGAATTTAAAAAAAGCCAGAAAATAACAAGTAGAAACATATGTAGACAGACTAGTGCGGATCTTAGTTTGTATCCTATGATCTCATAAGATTAATGAAATATAAAGTGATGACCAAAAAAGACAGAGTAGAATATGGATAAGCCTAAACATTTTTTTTTTCTTTTTACTTTAGTTTGGTTAATCTGAAAATTCGGGTTGGAATTGATTGTTACACTTTGGGTTTTTCTCCCAAAACCAACGAAGAAGATAAGATGTGAAATGTGAATAGTATAGCTCTGGAAGTGACATTAGAAAGCAAATTAAATAAATTAAAATAACTCTAAAGAGAACAAAATACACAAAACCTACTACACAAAATGCTGTACTTTCAGACCAAACCATACAAGAATCAGAGTCCCTTTCCACACAACAAAATATATATTCTCCCTAACCGAATCTAACCGAATAACCAACTTCGAATTTTCCTCACCCAGAAACCTGTTTATCAAGAAAAAAAAAGACAAATACTTGAGTTTTTCGACAAGAAACAAAACTTAAATCTTTCTTGTGTTTAAGAAAACTAACCTCTCCATCGCCGTAAAACCAAACAACTTTTTTAAACTACCATTTACTTATGACTTATGACCTACACAAAGTTAAAAACCTTGCATTAGTATATGAGAATCCAAATTCAACCCAAAACTTAACGATGTTAAGAGAACAAAGAGCTTTTACCTTTTTTATCTTCGTTTTTAACTTCAACATCACCTTTCGATTTCTTCCCAGTGACAATCTGCATGATGCGAAGTCCTCTACTAAACGCTTCATTGAACAAGATCCTCGTTTGCATAGATTGAAACCCAGGCATCCACGACAAGAACGCAACAGGAACCATTATGAGTATCCCGAACAAGATGTCGTAAATGCGAGCAAGAGAGACCACAACGCTCCAGATAACTCTCATTTTCTTCAGTTTAGACCCAAAAGCTTGTGCGATCAGCAAAATTCCCCAACCCGTCGGTACAAAAGCGAGAAGACTCGTAAAGATATCAACGAAGCTGAAATGCGTGAATTCGAGAAGAGCAACAATCACTAGTATCGCAAGAACGATCAGGAGGAATTGTACGAGACGGTAACGTATGTGAGCTCTTGCAGAGTATTTGTCACGTGCGTATGCGATTACTAGGAACACAGCAAAGATTGCGAAGATGTAGATCCACGATAACAAGTAGACGAAGATACTGGTGGATCCGTTTGCGATTTTGAGCTGGTACACGATTCCATACTGGAAGAAGAAAAACCGGAGGTCTAAGATGATCTCAACGATTTTTCCAAACAATCCAGTGTTTCTCAGATGGTCTTGTTCCTCGTACCACCATTTTTCCCAGCTTTGTTCAGCCTTCGTGGAGATTCTGCCTTGATACCAAATCCAATTCATAAAATCTTCAAAGTCGTAAACCGTCTTAAGCCAGTCAAATCCAGACGGGTTGAACACAAAAGGAGCCATTATCCAGGATATCACGAGGAACCAGCTGGTTAATGTCATGGCTATGTAGACTAACGAGTCTTTAGCGACAGGACTGTGAGAAGCGTAGACTATGAGGATCAGACCAAGCTCAAGCGCTTTCACAAAGTGACTGCGTGCGTAGAGTCTGTAATTCTCAGTGAATCCCTTGTGCTCAACAACAAATCCACGTCCAGTGGCTCTGTATTTGGCTCCACCATGAAGAATGGTTCTTCCAAAATAGTGAGCTCTTGTCCCCATTGAGAATGTGTAGAAGACAGAGGAGAGCTGGATCTGCATTCTAATGAAGTTCCATATCGCCAAAAGGAAACCTTCCTCCAGAGACCATTCAACAATCATAGGCAGAGCTGTGAACAGACCAAGCTGAATGATGAATTGCTGATTCAAGATCACTCCAAGCGCTGTGTTAGTGTCAGTGTCTAGTAGAGCAGACTTCTCAACCCCGCTCAAAGCCAGATAAAGCCGTCCCCAGAGGAAAGCGTAAACAGTAAGAATCACCATCATCGTGTTGAAGAAAAACCCAACGGTTGTGTAGAAGAACGATAACATTCTGAAGAAATCGAGTCTGTGACCAAGCCTGTACACGTCTCGGCTAAGAACTTGCTCTCCATTGCCACTAGCTACCTTAGCCTCAAACATCGATATCTGATTCAACCCAACATCTCGACCCTTCCCAACCTGAAGCATAAAGAAAACGGTTAGGTTAATTTCATTGACTTTTTAGAATTAAAGGATCCAAAAAAAACTAGACAATTACCAACCTGAATGTACTCGTGGTGTGTGACGTTTCCACCTCTCAATGTGCAGTTGAATCCGGCGAAGATGTCCTCACTGATGTTAATGACCCTGGAAGCCTTACTGATGCCACCTCGACTCAAGAACCAGAATCTGTCAAAGACATCCGGGTGACCATAGTGCATTCTGACCTTGAGCGGATTTGCGAGAACACGCTGACCAAGAGTGACAAAACTTGTCTCTTGAGCAGACATGAACCAGGCAAGAGACGAGACCGAGCCTGTGAAGATATGTTCCCGGACACCAAGAATGGTTGGTTTTCTGATCCCGTGATAGCGTCTGTACTCCTGAAGCAAATTTCTCATCTTGAGAGCCTCTTCAAAATAGTTGTCCTGGTTCATATCAATGGTCTGAACAGCATCACCGCGGGTGAAGATCATTGCATGATTTTGGTTCTCTGGTTTTCCCTCTCCCAACTTCAGTTCACCAGGCAGCTTCACACGGAATATCTCTACTTCCTTCTCCAACTGCTGATCGTATTTAACCAGAACGGAGAAATACTCTGTCTCTCCTCTCCCTGCTGCAGGCACCACCACATCCACATATGCAATACGTAGGGCTTCGTGCTGCTTCATCAGAAACAGAATCTCCTCTGCCTGAGGCTCCTTCTTTTTCTTTTGATCCCCATAGATCTGGCAAGCCACAACATATGTGAATTTCATCAATGCAGTCCCATACTCATGACCTTTATACAGCGTACTCACAGAACTATTGGCTCTGCTTAGAGAAGATTGCTCATTTTCAGAGTCAATCCCATCCATCCGACCACTCCTCACTGAACCAAGCTCCTGAGCACCTTCTCGAATGTCCATTTCAGAAGCGGAGTCGAGAAAAGCAAGCATCTTAAGGGCCCGGTAATAGTACATCATTCCCCGAACTGTTCGTGCCAGAGTCTGACCTCTGTAGGAAGCCCAGAGCCTGACCTCTCTCAGCTTGGTTGTCCTCAATTCATCATCTGTTTTTATTCCATCCCTACGCATCCGCTCCAAAAAATTCGCCCATTCATCAGCATATATTGTCTGCAGGTAATACAAGGTTGAAATTCCATCCTCAGTCTCATTTTTGAGCTGTTCTTTGCTGTATACAACTTCCTCGTTGTAGTAGGGTGTCAGAACACTGAACGCCATCATTTTCTCAACCTGAGGTGCATGAGGCATGTTCATGAAAAGCGAATTGCTGAAGAAAGCAATCCGCCGTCTTGCCTCTAGATTCACAGGTACGCTGTGCATGGAGTCCCTCGAAGTGAGAATCGTGTGTAACCGCCTAACCTGCTTGTAGAAGTCTTCACTGCTTGCATCAGGAAGCCTAATAGCATTCTGAAACAGCAGCTTTGAGGCTGGGTCACGAGGAGTCAATCCCTCACTAGATAGCTCTTCAGTTGTCTTCTTAAGTATAAAAAACTGCCGAGTCACAATCTCATAAAGAGACTGCAGAACATTCACCACCCGCCCAGTATCTTTTTTCTCATCATTTATCAGCCCAACCAACTTTTGCAGTGTTTCGTAAATCTTTGGCAAAAGGTCAACTTTGAAGGTCTTGGTGAAGTGCTCTGACTCAATTGACTGATTGATCATCTGAAAGAAAACAGTTACTATGGAATGCTCTTCAGTGTCAACTTTGATGATTGAGAGCAACAGATGTTTGATACTGTCATACGCCTCAACGACAGCACACCGCCTGTACTCAGTCTTGCTTATCTTGTGCCACAGCCATTTATCAGGAGCATCAACCAGCTCTTTAGCCTGGCTCAGTGCAAGTAAAAGCTCATTGCACAACAAGAAACACGGCCAGCGAATAACCCTCACATTCCAGGAATTCTTTGGTAGCTCCAGCAACTCTACTTCTCGATCAGAAACTATATCCTCTTCTCTGAAAGCTAAGATTATCTCATTCCATATCAATGCAAACTTGTTGGCCTCGACCTGATTAGACTCGAGTTTCTTAAATGGCCGCCCAAATCCATACCTTAACTTCAATCTGTATTTACATTATACAAGCTCAAGGTTATTTACAATATTAAAAAGTTGAGTTAAATGCAGAGAATCTGAAATTATTTAGGAATATCAGTAGTATGCTTCCAAGACTGACCTATGAATGCCGTCCTTGAACTTGTTACCAAAGCCTCTAGCATTTAGGAGCTGTTCCTCAGGCATTAGGTTGAACTGAATAGCACTAGCAAAGAATTGAAACCTCAGCCTAAGTTGTCCCATGTCTCTGATCTCTCCCAGATGATCAAACAGCCCAACAACAGCACCAACAATCGAAGAATAGATTGCGTACCAAATTTGGATATCCATCAAGTATATCAACACAACCGGCAACCATAATAACACGACCGAAAACCTATTGCTGTCGCCAAAAAACTGGTGCCACTCATATTCTACCTTCTTTAAGTTCCATAGCTGCTTCGAGGGTTTAATCATTGGCTTAACCTGGAGGAAGTAGCTAAACACGAACTTTGTGGCTAGGACAAAGATCCAGAAGGTTGAGTACTTGATGTTGTCCACTAAACCCTCTCTCAAACCTCTACCCACAAAGCTTTTCCCCTGAAACCACCAAGTTAAAGCAAAGAATATCTTCCAGTTCGTCTCTTCCAGGAAGTTTCTTATCCATGGGATGACAAACAGAGCCAATGCCAAAATCTCAGGAACCAAGAAGGCCACCACAGCGTAAAAGAACTGGTAAATCTTGTTATTCGCCGCGTTGGACCATTGCCTGCCTTGCCTCTTCTGCTTCCAGATGTTCGTGTAGAGGACTGCAAAAGCTATGATCCAAACCGCAGCAGCTACAACCTTCATGAGCATTCTGAAAAATAGCCGCTTGGTCTCTCTAGAAATAAGTGGCCTTTGAGTAACCGCGTCCAGCACAGCCTGCAAGAGCCGCATACCACTCCAGGTCAAGAACACGGTCAAGAGCCTCACCTGAACATCTTGTGACTTCAAGGCATTCCACAACTGCGTTGTCACTGGCGCGTCCCGCGGCTTTTCCTCCCAAGCTACTATAATGGCAGCTTGAAGGAACAGAGCAAGCATCACCCAAAGCCTATCAAAGCTCCTGTAAAGATAGAAGAACGTCCTGCGCTCCACAAAGCCAGTTTTCCCAACGCTTTTACCTCTATTCTTGAAGAAATTGCTTCCCCGATCGAGCGGCCATTTCAATTTGCTGAAGCATCTATCTGTCCAGAAGTACTCGTTAATATCGTCGTAGTTCCTCCAATTACGATGCGGCTCTGTCCCGTTCTTACTATCATCAATCTCAGCTTTGATTGTATCGTAAATTGGTTTTACAACTCCGTTTAGGAAAGCATTTTCGCCTGACAGAGAAGGGAGATAAGGTTGACCGGTGTTTTCATCGAGGCAGTCTTCAAGAATTTTGTTCAGCTCCGAGGCCATGTTATGGAAGATGTAACATATACATTCAGGCATGAACCGAAGATTCGCCGCCTCTCCCCAAATGAGAAGATTAAGCCCAACATAGAGAAGCTCTCGTCTTGAATCAGGGTTCCGATCTGAGATCCAGATATTCGATTTCTTCCCCAAATACGAACACCAGCTGGTGTAGTTCCCAAGGAGTTTACGCCGAAACCGACGAACAACAGCGGAATCGAGAGAGTCGATGTTATCCGGCGGTGGCGTGAGACGCATCTGAGCATTAGCGAGATGAAGCACCATATGCTCACGCTGGTTACGAACGTTATCCTTTTGAAACCCAAAAAACAAAGCGAGCCAGTCGAGGAGATCGTAGTGAGAGCGCCATTGAACGTATGGCGGACGGCGAAGGTCACCGACGGTTTTTAAAGCAGCGGCGGCCGCACGAACCTCGGGAAAACGAAGAGAAGGATGGTCGGCGAGGAGATTGTTGACGGGAATAATGTTGTAAGGCTCCTCTTCGATTCCGGCAGCTTCCGCCGCCAACGGCCGCCCGGTTTGTGACGGGACGGTTCGGTGGCGGAGGCTCATAGTAGCATGTGGTTAGATCTTGGGGGGATTTTTCTCGGAGAAAAAAGCTTGACTGATTCAAAAACAATGGAGATGAAGAATCGAAACGGTGCGATATTTTCTATTTTAGCTCAAGACGGCGACACAACGACGACGACGAAACGATTAGGCCTCCTTTCCGCGTTTCAGTTTCTCCTTTTTCCTTTTCTTTTCTTTTTTCTCGCTTTAATTTGTAGTATTTTTTCAATATCTTGACCAAAAAATGGTGATTTGAATATACTGTAGTTCGAATTTCTTACCTTATATGAAATGATCCATTACAATGAAAAAAAAAATTTAGTGCTAATGACGTTATAAAGTTCGTTATGTTCAGAAAAAAAAAAAAAAAACGTCGAGTTATTTGATTGGAAACAAAATTATGTTTATGGTTAGTAATAATTTTGTGCGCGTAACACATTCAATATTATCAGATTTTCCAGATTTGTATCCAAATTGGTGAAATTTGTGTCTCTTTTTTTTTTGTCTCAATTTGTGTAATTTTAAATTTGGATATAAATTACTTTATCTGCCTTGCTTGCCACATAGTCAATTTTTATTTTTTGAGAAAACATTTTGAAAACTTAAATTCTTGGGAAAGTTCTTTGTAAATTCGATTTCACTCGTTTCCTTACCATTTAAGTTAAGAGAAGAAAAGGTCAACATAAACTAAAAGCCATTAATGGATTGGAAATCTGAAATGATTCATATCTCGATCCGAATATATGAGCTTATAGAATTTTTTTTTGTGAGCTTTTAATTTAGTGCTTTACAAGATTGATCATTGATATTTTATTAGTGTAAGCTTTTATGACCTGATTAAATGCAGAATCATCAGGTCACTAGATTTTTTTTGTCACTGGTCATATACAAAGACCGATCCATCAAAGTCATAATCCAACTCAATTTTTAAAATAATTGTAAAAAAGAAACAAAATTATATATTACTTATATATTTTTGGAATTGGAAAACTATTCGACTGTGAGACCAAATAAACTCCGTGAAAATCAAATCTTATTCATATCATAAATTAGGACCAAGTATTAACAATACAAGTGGATTTTACATTATTGAAAAAAAAAAACAAAAATATACAAGTGGAGCATTTATTTCAATTTCAAAACAAGAAGAAGTCGCTGCGGGCTGAACAAGTGCGGCCGCTTGAAACGCTAAAACGAGAACCCTAAAAGTCATATTTTTGCTTTTAATAAATTTAAATCGAAGCACATGGGGCCCATCCTTCATACTCTCCCCCATTTCCCTCTTCTTTTTTTGATAACTTTTTTTACATTTTATAATAATTTTCATTAAAAGGGTAGAATGTAAGTTGAAAATCTCCATTAAAAATGAGAATATTTATCTATTTATTTCACCTCAAATTGTTGCTCTTATAAAGATCTACACAAAAGAGAAACTGAGGATTTACAATCTACAAAACACCTCAAATTGAGGAAGGGATTTTGAGAATATTTTTTTTTCCAAAACAATGTATTTTGTAATTATTTATTCTGAATTCTGACAAGTCAAACGACTAAGAAATGAATCTAGTCATCCACTAATTATTACACAAAAAATATTAAAATTTTGATTTATTATAAATGTTCTTTTTTTGGTTCTCTACGAAATGCTCTTCTGAGAGTATAACTTGTTGTATATATGTTTTATAAACAAGCATGTGGGTTTATAATCCATACGGGGGGAATCTTCCTTTTGTTCTGACACAACAAATGGTCGCATGTGCTTCATCCAGAATTAAAAGAAAATAAGATGACGATATTTTCGAATGATTTATATTTTGTAGCAACATTAACGTTAATTTTCCAATGATGGAAATAATAAATCTATTTTTTCTTCTGTTACAAGTACAAATGTCTACTTCAACCTAGGCCGGTTTGTGATTGCTAAAATGAGTTGGATGCACACAAAACAACATGTTCCACCTGAATGTAGATTCATTCGCCTTTTTCTCTATATTTTCAGCTAATCTTTAAAATAAATTAGATGTATAGAAATGCTTTTAACCAATATAGACATTTTTATATATAAGGATAGAGTCTTATTTTAAGTTCCGAGACTTCGAAATGGTGATTGTCTATGAGATGTAGTTGCTTTGGACTGCAAATTCGCAAACTGCGGGTGTATCTCTATGTTTTTATTTTAGTCTAATTTGGCAGTTTCTCTTAGTTTCAAAATTGTTATTGGAATCATATACAATTAATCCGACAATGTTCTTTTTCGGATATTAAATCATCCTAAAAGATTATGAATTTGGCACAAGTTGTTTAAATTTCGCCTAATGATATGGAAATTTGTTCATTGAAAAATTTGGAAGTCATCGGTTTACTTTTTGTTGGACCCGTGGTGTGACATTGATTGAATTGTTGATATCTTTGGCTAACATGGAACTACGAGGCTTGGCATCCGCATATGGGATAAGATTGCGGTTTTTACTCTTGGTGGGATATGAAATTATGTACCTCTCATTATACTTTGGTGTCAGACTAGCTGAATTCCAAGGATTCTTTCTCTGCAAAAAAAAACATAGAACCAAATTCGTGGCTCGCGAGTTTTTTTTTCTATGGACGAAGCTAATATGGTTCTCTCAAGGCTTTCCTCGTTTTGCCTTCATAGCGTGGCTCACATTCAAGAACAGTATTTCTAGAGGAGAGAGGATGAAGGTTCGGGGTATGCGATGGGGAGTTTTTCTCAATTAAAATTTCTCAAGTTTTAAAATTTATAAACTCTTCAATCACTCAAGTAAAAGTGAAACTCGTTATAGCAATTGAGGGTTGGTTCTATGGAAAAAATGTTTGTCAGGCAATCCAAATTAAGTACGTCGTCGAGTTGAAGAGAATCTATCAATAATGGCGTGTTTGCTTGTTATTTACCTATCCAAATTTGGGCTTTAACTGATGTTCCCTCTCCATTAAGAGGTTTGTTTAATGCATCATTTTATGCAAATTTCCAATATCTTTTAAACATTATGAAGAAGAGAAAATATACAAAAGAAGCCAAAAGGCCAATATTTTGGATATTTCGATTCCTCTAGAAGGTGCACAATAAACTTTTCTTTGAAGATTCCCTCGATGATCGATTGATGATAATGTTTTTTCTCTACCTTTCATGGATCCATCTGAACCAAATGTATGGAAGACTTCATTAGCTCATTAGGTAAAATGCAATATTGGATATGATTGGTCAAAAGCAAAAAAAAAGATAGGTGGTTGAACTTGGATTGCGAGAGACACATATGTAGAATATTGCTTCACAGTAGAAGGAGCTTTGTGAATATAGATAGTGCAAAAAGCCCTCTTTCAAAGTCTCATTTGGGTAAGAGAAATATACTTAACCACCACATTAACCAATTAAATTTTTTGCAATTCAAAGTGTTGAGTTAGTGTGTGCTATTATATATCCGTCCAAAAAGTATGGCCATCTTATGTAAGTCAAGTTGTTGACTTTTACCAAACTTTTTATCGAATCAAAGATCCTAAGATTGAAGTAGAGGATTGTGTAGCAAACAAAGGTGTTACTTTCATTTCTCAAAGTGCAACTCAATGGATTGTTGGCAACCTTATGTAGCTTGTAGTCATCCGACTTGGTCATGAGAAATTTACTTAGTCTTGTTTGCTTTTAGATCATCCGACTCTGAGTGTTGTAAATGTTTTTGTTTTTGTTCATAGAAGTATTGGCTTCCCCAAAGTATAATTCAACTTATTATATGGCTCGAATTTATTTCAGTTTATTGTAAAGTACGAGTTTTGACTTTAAATTTGTATAGTGCTCCGCAATCCGTCAACGAAGCAAGTAAATATAGGGAAAAAAAAAAACTAAGAAAATCTCAAGAGAGAGACAAAGAAAAAATATAAACACAATACACACAAACAAAGTCATAGATCGGATATTGAACAAAGGTTGTGTCTGTGTGTCTATATATCAGATCTTTAATTCAAGATTTCTGGAGAAGAAAAGGGTCGACCACTGAATGTAGTGAGTATATGAGCAATAGGACGTAGAGAACAAGTGCGACGAAACCAGCGATTAAAGCTCCGGTGACCTGATCGCAGAACTTGGGAACTTGGCCACAAATCGGAAGCCAACCTGCGTTTGCGTTTCCTTTCTTTCCTACTAGCGCCACCGCTAAAGCCGCCGATAAGCTTGACGTGAGCAGCATTGTCATTACCTTCATCATCGGTTAATGACAAAAGTTAATACAATTATTAAAACTACACGTCTTATTCTTGAGCTAATCTTTACCTAACAAACGATAAGGAAGTGGTTATTAAGACATGAAATAGTAATTAGACGCATTCAAGTTTCTTAACTTACCATTCAACAATCATCTATTCCTTCTAAACTCAAATCAACATCCAATTGTATTCGTATAATTCTTTTGTTTATTTAGACAGTTAATATATAACATTTGTAGAGTAGTATGCTAAATCCGAAATAATTTGTTCCAAACACTTCTTCGGATTCGCATGAACATATCCTGACAATATTGCGAGAATTTTTATTTAAAGTCTAAAGCTTTCAAAAACATAAAACCGTTATAAATATTTTGAATGATAAAAACTAGTTTTTAATACTTTTAAAATGTGAAATTTTTATGCTTCTAATTTATTTGCTGAACTAACTAAAAGTCGCAACAAAACCATTGTTTAAAAAGTTTTTTTAAAATTTGAAATATTTTTCATAGTTTGTAATATAACATTGAGATGAAATATTAATTACGATCTTTTCAAAAAAAATAAACAATGTCGCTAATATGCCATCATCTTTCAATAAAATTAAGAATGAACTAGTATGCATACGAATGCATGCACTGCAAAGCATACTAAAATTGAAATAAAAATTGATTACCAAATCCAAGATGACGACGAACTTCCACAGCAAACTCTCCTTTGGAAGAAATAGAACCAGAAAGCTATAAACACTCACAACTGCGTTTGCGATCACAAAATACCTACAAAACATGTTTTATCCAATTATCACATATTCCCATAACTCATAAAGATGAAATAGTTACATTTACATATAAACAAAATAAGAGGAAATTTTGTATACATACTTAAACGCGGCCATATCAGTGTACTTAGCCTCAAGCGAAACCGCGAAGAAAGAAGCTCTCTCGTGGCTTGTGACCATAACGATCAAAGCGGCCAGAGCCGCACCAAACGCCGCTAATCGCAGCACAAGCCCTCCCAGCCTCTTTGTCAACTTCACCATTGATCGATCACTCAATTAATTTGTTTTCAGATTTTTTCTTATATGGAACCGAGCAAAATGTATAAGAACACAAAAACATTAGCTCATGAAAAGAGGAATCTAAGAATCTGAATCACATGAGTTCATGAAACTAAATGGTAATTTACAATATATATTAGCTGAGTAGGATGTGCTGTTAGTTGAGATTTTTCAACTATATTCACCGTCATCGTCCGATTTTCAAACACACGACTCTTTGATCTTTTTACGACACGTGGAGCCGCAAACAAAAGATTTTAATTTTATTATTGTTTTTGAAATGACAATAATAAAATTTTATCATTGTTTGAAAAAATATCTTGTATTTCAACCGTACGTAATGTATATAGAAAATCCAAAACTGACATTATAGTAAATCATAGCTCTTATAGAAAAACCAACTATCACAATCAATTATTCCGTAGAAATCATTTTCTTACATGATACATGTTGTAAATTTAAATTATTTGCTGATTTATGAATTTTTATAGTGTTAGTGGTAATAATTTATGTATTCCTTAAAATGTGAAATTCGAATTCGTAGGTAAGAAAATGAGTACGGTGACAATGTGACATCAGATAAAGCAAATAACTATCTTTTTTTCAGTGAGCCGTTGTCCTAACTTAGGTGTATCTTGGTGTTTTTGTCTGCTGGATTCGTATTAAAGTTGACATTTGTGTATATAATTTAATATTTATTAGATCTTTCGGCCAACAGTATACCGATGAATTACAAACAGTATGTCTAAATCTATATTACAGAAAATCATTTCTTAAGAGAAAAAAAAATCACATTTATTTTGAATATTTGGTTCTTCCTAACTATCGATCTAACATTGCTTTAAATGGCAAAAGTCCGTGAAAAGCAAAATAGAGCTTTGTTTTGTTGGAGTTTGTATCGAAAGATAATTGTGTCTTGCAGTGGGTAACCTATTAAGATTGTTTTCGCATTAAAAGAAGAAATATGTTCATATACCAACCCAATTTCTATAATTGGGTTTACAAATGGTTTTAGTTTTTCGTCTTTACATTTTCTTTTCATAAATCAGTAAATTAAAATTAAACATTTTCATTTTATATTGATGTTAGACGACACTCATCCACATCAATTTTAGTCATACATACTGAACAAATCAGATATTCGAACCATATAATTCCCACATAGGCGGTTGACTAAACCAATTTGATATAAAATTTGATGAATATAAATTATATTTATAATTTAAAATAAAAATTGTAATGTATTAGACATAAAATTTGTTCTCATTTATTTTATGCAATTTTGAGTCAATAATATGTTATAAAATTATAAATTCTAATGAATGAACTTGTTAAAAAGTAAAAAAGCTAGTTCCGAGTCATCTTCGATTAAACCTCAATTTCTTTTCTAGGCGCCACCTCAATTTCCCTACTAACGGTTAATAATATTTTGAACAAAAATTTGAAATAAAATAGGCCTAATAAGTAATAACTACCAATATTTTAGCTGGTTTTACAAAAAAAATAAAAAAAAATAAAATTTTAGCTGGCAAAGGCGTCATGAATCATGATATTGCGAATTGCGTCAATGCACGGTTTGTTGACTCCAGTCGTCATAATAAAATGGGCCTTTTCTTTATATAAGGCCGAATAAAACATAGCTTCAAAGTTTCATGGGCTTATAGATCGTTAATCCATAGCTCGATTTCACCTAAACTTAAAATATAATTCCCGATTTTTTAGTCAACCGTAACTAAATTTATTTGAGTAGAATAAAATAAATAAAACGTTTTTTAATTCCAAGAATTAAGAAGCACATAAAAGATCTGCATCATTTTGTACTCGCACACTTTCTCTTCCATAGTTTTGTTATCTTTTTTAGTTTTCCTTTTCTTATCTGGATATTATTTTACACTTGGGATTAGAAGGATCTTTCAGTGGTTCTTCGCCTCTCATCTCTCTATCCATGGCTGCTTTCACTTGTACCTCTCGTCCTCCGGTTTCTCTCCGTTCAGAGACGAGGATCGTCGCATCCTCACCATCGGCTTCTTCACTCTCTACTCGCCGGATGTTCGCTGTGTTACCCGAATCGAGTGGATTGAGAATCCATCTTTCTCTCGCTCCGTCTTCGTTGACCTCGATTAACCCTAGGGTTTCTCCACTACGAAGAGGCGTCGTCTGCGAAGCTAAGGAAACCGCTACTGATAGTATGTTCTCTCGCTCTCTGCTATTATCTTTCTCCTTCTTCGATTTGGGGCTTGATTCGTGCTGGGTGATGGTTTTTGATAGTGTTTATGAAATGATTTTCGTGTTGATGCTTGATTTGTGTGCGGAAATTGGTAGTACGAACTCGAATTTGTGTTTCTGTTGTACGCATTCACTAATTTGAAATCTGTTAAAATCTTGTAATTCGTGCTAGTGGATGGATTTTGATAGTGCTTATGAACTAATTTCTTGTTGATGATTGATTTATATGTGGAAATTAGAAGTAGGTTGCTCGAATTTTGTGTTGTTGTTATTCGCATTTAGTAATTTGTATTCTGGTGCTAAAAACCTTGTAATTAGTTCTAGATTACTGAATCTGGAAGTAGAGTTTTAGGAGAAGTCACGTTTGAGAAACTTCCTGCTAAAAACTTGTAGTTAGTTCCAGATTACTGAATCTGGAAGAAGGTTTTCTTTAGGAGAGGTTGCGTTTGAGAAAATTTCTGCTGAAAATGAGGTTTCTGTTAAAGTGAACAATTCATGCCGTTTGCGTGAACATTGAAATAAGGTTTGCAAAATTAGGATCTCTTAGTCTCCAGTAGGAAAAATGTATCATTCTCTTTGCACAATTTAAATTAAAGAACCTATCAAACTATGTTGAATACCTACTCAGCTATTCTTTTGTTTGGATCCACACACATTGTGACAAGAAAAGTAATGAGTTATTTGGTTCATGAGAGACCAATGAGCAGATTACGATTTTTGACAATCCATAGTATTGCCTTTCAAAGATTTTTGACATGTTAGTTCTTTTTGCATGATAATGTGTTTACAGAGAAATCTGCTTACATTGCTATTCATTGACATGCTTGAAGAGCCATAGAATCAGTCATTGGTCTCTCATAGCCGTTGAAAACACAAAAGCCATATCCTTCACTGGACTGTTCTTGAATCACACAAACTTCATTCATGTGTGTGCAAGAAATGTGTTCTCAATTATCGAAGATATGTTTAGAGATATTTTCACTTCTTGATTGCTTTAGTAACGAGTCTAATGCAACATACCCATGTGTAGTGGAATACCGATAAAAGGCTCAACAGTCTCTCTAGTTAATTCATGATTCTAATTTCTAAAAGCTTTTAGGTAATAAGTGGTTTGATTTTGGGTTTATTGATATTCCTTTTACAGTTCCAGTGGTCAATGACTCGACATGGGAGTCACTAGTTCTCAAAGCAGAGGGACCAGTACTTGTAGACTTTTGGGCACCATGGTGTGGACCTTGCAAGATGATAGACCCGCTGGTGAACGACCTAGCACAAGAGTACTCAGGGAAAGTGAAATTCTACAAACTAAACACAGACGAATCTCCAACGACTCCAAGTCAGTACAATGTTAGAAGCATCCCAACGATTATGATCTTTGTGAATGGTGAGAAGAAAGATGCAATCATTGGTGCAGTGGCTAGAACCATACTCACTTCTAGCATTGACAAATTCTTGCAATGAGAAAATTTCCATAACACTCAGTTTGTAAGATCTCTCTTATCTCTTTCTCTCTCGATCTCTATGTAACTCAGTCTTCTTTATAGCTTATCTGCTTCTTCTTCTTCTATTGTATGTTTCTTTCATCATCACAACATCTTAGACATGGATAAATAAATATGATGTCATGTTTTTATGTGGTTTTTTTTTTTATCGGTTTGGAGATGCGGAAGTAAAAATCAAAGACAAAT
This sequence comes from Euclidium syriacum, assembly GCA_900116095.1. Classification (NCBI taxonomy): domain Eukaryota; kingdom Viridiplantae; phylum Streptophyta; class Magnoliopsida; order Brassicales; family Brassicaceae; genus Euclidium; species Euclidium syriacum. The sequence continues at coordinate 492,247 of FPAK01000008.1, forward strand.
TTTAGACTAATGGAACCAAACCGACTGAAACTCAATCAATTCGATTCATAATTATTTTTATGAATATTGAATAACCTAAACCCAAATCCAAAAATCAGAATCAAAGCGAACAAAAAAAATGAAATGACGAAGACTAGAATAATATTGGTGGAATCTCTTTTAGTTTTAGGTAATGAGAAAGATCTTCAGAGTGTTTGATTCAAAGTTGATGAACACACATACACACGCTAAGGTCGTCGTGTTAAGATTTACGAATTGTACGCAAAGGGTATTCTTAAAGGTTATAAAAAGTAAAAGGGGATTATATAAAAAGGTCACAAGTAAAAGGGATTTCTATACGTTTTTAATTATCAAGAATAAATAATTCACCATTGTTTATGTGTACTCAATTTATGGATAAGGATATGTCCATTAGGGTCAAAATTAATTATATAGTCGATTAGAATTGAGTGTTTTGGACTGATTCATAGTCTACCTCAATATTCGAAGCAAACCAAATTATTTATTCTGGATAATGTTGAAGCTTCAACATAGCCGTCCTGCTTCAAAGTTTAACTAATAACCAAGAAGCTAAAAATGTGTGATTGATAGACTCTGAACGCACATTTCATGTGACTTCTAGAAGAGATTGGTTTGTTGACTTTCATGATAATGAAGGTTCAATACAACCATTTTGATAGGAGATGATCACTCAGTCTAGTCACAAGGACAAGGTTCTATACTGATTAACACACATAGAGGATCCATTAAGATACTGAACACTGCAAGATATGTTTCGGATTTGAGAATGAACTTGGTCTCAACAAGCATTACGGATAAAATGGGGTACAACTATCATTGAGAAGAAGGTTAATAAAACAACTTTATGGCATAGTAGGATAAGACACATGAGTCTAAATTATATATATATATATATATATATATATATATAAATAAAAATAAAATATTAGCTAAGAAAGGATGTGAAAGAATTGGCTTTCTGTGAAAATTGTGTAATGGGGAAGTTCAAGAAATTGAGTTTCAATATAAGAAGGCATGATACGGAAGATGTATGCTAAAAACAATAATTTATTCCAATTAGATGTCCACATATATAGATGAACAAGCGAAAGAATCATGTGTTTCACAATAGTTAAGTGAAGAAAGTTAAATTCAATAAGAACACATATTTGATAAATTAGACGTTTTCATAAAAAAGTAACAACTTTTAGCTTTTATATATCAGTGATTTCATAAAAAGAAAATCGTCCAAATTCCAAAAGCACTATTATTGTCACTCCAAATCTCCTATTTTCTTAATTTCTCTGATAATTGCAATCCATCTGACTTTTTTGTTTTTTAGTTTTTTTTTTTTGGCAATCCTTTATTTGTAATGTTTAGTGAGACATAAAAACATATCCGAGAAGCATATATTATGTCGAAGATAAGGTCAAAAGAAGGGAGCAAGTCAGCTTCGTCAGCCTCCGGTTTATATAATATTATCATATGGACTTTATAAATGCATTTCGTGAGGGAAATAAAGAAGCATGTTCGTGACCTTTTCTGTTTGCATCAAGTTTCGTTATAATATTTACCATTTGTACTCTATCAATGCTTTTCTGTGACTTCATCTTTTTGGTATCAACTTTCGTGACCTTACAAGCCTACATAGATAAATTGAACAAAAGTATAATGATCTAAACTAGTACAAGTGTGAAATATTGAAACAAAAGCTAGTCAATATCGAACACCTTCGTTAAACCGACCCCACTTAAGGTTCTCAGATTGTTTGATAAGGCGTAGACGATGACTTTATATATGTGTTATAAAATTAACAAGCGGACAATGTTTTAATCATTTGATTGTGAGTGTCGGCCATATTCTCCTACCAAACATGTTTAGTTTCATAGATAAATAATACTAAAGCATAAAGGATAAAGAATTTTTATTAGAAAACAAAAACCTCTATTTTCTATTTTCAAGTGTGATTATCTGATGATCTCCTTTTGACAAATCGTAGATCCACCTCCAACTGCCGTTTTCTCAGATATCAACCTCGATTCCGGCTGAGGAACGTCAGTATAACCTCGCTCTTCCTTGGTGTTGTGTAAGATCCTTGGATTAGAGAGTTCCATGTGATGACTATATGAGAGACTCATTCATCAACCAAAGCATGGTTTCTTTCTACTAGTATTCCATGTGTTGAGAATGTCCAAACCGACTTATTTGTTAAAGGGGTTCTATCAAGTGGGTTGGATTTGTTTCCACGTTACCTTTCGAAACTAGCTTCCCAATACTAATATTTTCAAACCTGTCTAGTAAAATACGAAATCTTTTTCATTTGAATGTGTTTTTTTCAAAAAAAAAAAGGATAGATCAAGGAGCCGAAAATTCAAATGTCATGGATAAAGGTTGTTTACATCTTTAAACCATCTAATGTTTAGTTCTATTTTTATTTTATAAATATAGGTTCTAAATAGTAATGGTGGAATCTGGTTAAATTTAGCATAATGATTATTTTTGTAGTAGAATCTCACAAAATAAATGAAAGTTAAATGGTAACGGTAGCAAAATGATTATTTTTTTTAAAAAATAATTATTTATCTGACGGAATCTAATAGAATAAATAAAAGTAATAAAACTAATTTATAAATAGTTGACTATAATTTTTTTGCCAAAATAATACTTAAATAAACTACAATTATGAAATAAAATTATCATATAAATCATAAACTATCAAAATTAACTATTTATTATCTTTTTATTTATGAAAATTAAATTAAATTATATTTAAAAAACTTAACTGGTAAAATGAATGAAAATACAAAACATTAATTAAACAATTATTATAACTTTTTAGTTTCACCGAAATTCTATAGTTCTAATGTTATCCTTTAGTATCTAATTACCTAAATTATCAAACATAATTATAATGTAAATTATGAAAAATCCAATTGATAAATTAATATTAATATAATTTTTTTGAGTGACTCGTTTTTGCAATTTAAAATGTATTATTTCTTTTATGGTTTTTTATTATATTTAAAATTTTACCTAAACCCAAACTCGCATGGACTTAATATTTTTATTTAGTTTGGTTGTAAAAAAACCTGAATCCGCATGGAGTTAACGTTTTTATCTTAAACCAGAATCACGTGGATTTAATTTTTTTGGTTGGTTTGGGTGTAAAAAACCCAAACTCGAACCGTATCCGCATGGATTTAATGTTTTTATCTTAAACATGAACCGACGAAAACCCGACACAATCCAAACTGCACCTGATCCGAGTTTTAGTAATATCCGAATGGGAGCTATGAGATTAAAACCGAAGACTCAAAAAAAATAACGCGGAACCCTACCAGCATAGACTTAATGTTTTTATCTTGTATCCGAACCGCATCCGACCAAAGCTTTAGTAATTTTCGAATGTAACCTATGAACCTAAACCCCAAAGCCGAAAAAATAACGTCCGTCTGTACTCTTTAATTTCCGTAAATCAAAATGTATTTTAAGGAAAAAAAAAGTTCATTCAAACCAAATGGTAAAAAAGAATTATTTTTCCCATATTTCACTGAGATTCAACTACTTCATCTACACCATTTAGTCATAGTTGATATTTCCTCCAATGGTTGACATCTACACCATTTAGTCATAGTTGATATTTCCTCCAATGGTTGACTCTAATGTTTATTATAAAATAAAATATTTTAAATATATTATATTTTATTTTATTCTTTATTTCTTATTCAATCTTTAATTTAAAAACTTACAAATTGAATTCTCTTATTATAATTTTTCAAGAATAGCTAAATATAAATGCAATATTACTAAAATTAAATATGGATTATAAAAATGAAGTTTCACTATTTTACTTAAAATAAAATAAAAATTAATAAAATAAAAATCATTAGTGTATTTCTTTGACAAGTAATTAATTAACGCGTTTCAAAGTGAAAAATGAATTTATTTATCTATTTCAAACAAAAAATTCTTTGAAATCATGTATTCTTATCCACCTTTGTTCAAATATTTGAAAATGGAGCTTCTCTTCCAACTTCAACTGGCATTTCAAAATCACGTTTCTCTTCGGTTATCATGTTATGTAAAATTATACATGTACTTATTATGTCACTATGACACTTTTTTCCCAAAAACGAGCCGACCCTTTCAAAATTGCAAAACGCGATTGAAAAACTCCGAATACACGTTTCTACATCTTTCCTACATTCTTCTTGTTGCATGACAAAACATCATTATAAGTCAGGGTCTTTAAGAAGTAATCATTTGAAAAATATATGACGCTTTCTCAATCACAATGGATGAAAGAACATCCTCAAACTGAGCCACCATGAATCACGTTATCTTTTGTTGATTGAGATAAAATGTATTGAATCATCAAGTTCTTATTATATTTTGAAGTATTACATGTTCTTCATCGTCGAGATCTCTGATCATTTCATTATTTTCATCATCATCTGAAAAAGACGATGAGTCTTGAAATGTGGTAGAGTGTTATAATTGGAATTCATTTCCAAAGAGAATTATATTGGTTGAGCAAAGTGATAAGTATATATTGGATTTTAATGACTAATATAGAATTTAAGTGGTATTTATAGAAATTTTATATGTAGAGAAAGGAGATACTGAAACTTTAAACTGTGTTAATTGAGGTGAATTTGTAATCCCATCATGTAATAATCACTTTATTATTGTATTACCAAATCATATCTTGAAAAATATGAGAATATTAGAATCAATTTAGTATTGTATTTTTAAATCATGTCATAACATATTAATAAATGTAAGAACAAGTTATTTGTTTAAGATCGTATATATAATTTTTATTTATCTTTAATTTCTCGTATTACTTATACAATTTTAGTTTAACTTTTGTCATGTAATTTTATTTTATGTCATTATTTTTTAAATTTAATTGATTAGAGAATAATTTTTTGATATATTAATACTTAAATTTAAACAAATAAAACATATGAATTTATTTAGACATAAAACACAAAGATAAAAGAAATATGGATCATAATAAAAATGACCAACTCTAAAATAGAGTTATGAACCGTTATAATTAATAGTGGAGTTACACTACACTGTTCATAACTCTATTTTATATTTATAGTGATATAATGTCTCATTTGGCTTCAAAAACTCTATTTCTCCACCGTCATTAGAGATGCCCTTACATATTAAAAATATTGTGAAGATCTATGACAAATGACTCCAACCCGTTTTTTTCCCTTTTAGCGTTTACGTCTTGAATGTTGAATACGACTTGTGATATAAATTTTAGATTAGTATAATTATTGTGTGTCAATATCATAAACAAAGTCAAGTAAACAATAACTAAATCAAACCAATTAATTTCCAAGACGTAGAAAAAAATAACGGATACACGCGTCAGGAGAAAATTAGTCTGACAATACAACAAAAATTCCCACAAATTGATTGTTTTGGGTCTAATCACGAAAGAAAATCGATTAAATGAAGATTCGGTTCCTAATTAATTAAAAATTACTAGTCGCGAATTAAAGAAAGCAAGGTCAGTAAAGCAAAGCAACGTGTATAGGTGAGTCCGTGACGTTTATTTTATAAGATTCATCGTAAGTTGTGAAGATTGACAAGCGTGAAGCGAACCATCTTCGAGCTCTCATAAGTCCTTTTCCCCCTTCAGTGCGTCCAATCAACATTCTCAACTGTTTCTTGATTTATTTATTACTAGTGTAATTTATAGGTTAGCGCACCAAAAAAATGGAATTAATTATTATTATTATTTTTTCTTATTAAGAAAAGTAACCGAGATTCGACTAATCACCCTAGCTGTCAAATAGTTACCGGATTTTATAAAAATTCCACAACGTAGCACTGAAGAAAGTAAACATTGTCCACATGGGAATCGAACAGCGAACACGATGGAAAACTGTTTATGTCTTAAATCTCAGTTTTGTTCACCACCAAACCATTACTGCTTAGTCTGCTTAGATATGATCAAATCATCTCTTTTATTCCATAACCTATTTGATCGATTATTTTTACTAACTACTTTCAGTATTTCCACTATAAATATGAGTAAACGAGGCTGGTTTTGTAAAGATAAATAATCTTATCATTAGTAACAACTTTATCTTAACATTTTTAAATAGTTTCTTAACAACAATTTTTTTAGAAAAAAATAGTTTTACATATTTTAAACAAATAATTAACATGCTACTATACAAATATAGTGTATACTGGTAAATACGGTTGTCATATCGCTTGATTTTTCGTTGTTAATAGTTATATCGCTTGAGAAAATGCTATTTTATTAGACTTCACGTTATTTTATAAAAGCACCAAATTTTGCGCAAAGATATACATAAATGTATTTTTGTCAACTCTTATAAGAATATTGTTTACTATTTTATCATCATAATGATATCGTTAAATTTCCTCTACATTAGACTATCTATATAAATAGCCGTATTTGGATTAGTTGAAAGTCTTAAATGATATCCTTGCAATATTCAAAATTTGACTTAATTGTTTGAACGATCGATGATCTGTTTGTTTGTTTATTCATTTTCGTTGGTAACATTGATTTTGAGGCCAACATCGAAATGTGATATCTGAGCTGGAGATATTTAGGTGCGACAATTGTGATAAGTCAACATTAACAAAATTCGACTTGCCATGCTACAATTTATTTCTTTAAATGTATAGAAAAAATAATGTGCAAACATTTTTTTGGGTGAATGAACCTAAAAAGAAGTGGTTTGACACTTGTGCCACGACCACTTAACGAATGGTTTTTTTTTTGGTTTCCTTTCTTATTTAACTAAACTAAAATAATATGGTACGTGTTCATCTTATCCACCAAAATTAATTCTATCGTATAATATAGTTTTAAGCCATTTTCTCAGAATTTTCCTTATGCTACATTTGCCTTATTTGTTACGTTTGTTTCACGATAAACTTTATTATCTGTTTTAAAGCATATATTGAACTGTAAATTAGATTCATTTACCAAATGTAATAAAAAAATACATTTCGATCCGATAGGGACAACAATTTACGTGCGAGTTGTTGTAACTTGTGCGATGTAGTAAATTACATAGGTATATGTGCGTGTTGTTGTGTGATCTAATTTACATTTAATATTCATTTTTTAAAGTTTTTAATTTCAGAACTCACATGAATATTGTGATAAAAAATCTGGTAAAATGGAAAACCACTGCCTGATAAAACCTCAAGCGTATGATTTTACACCCACTGATTTTATTAGTACAACACACATGAATTTGTATAGAAGTATAATAATTAACCGAAAGGAAAGAAAGATATGGTCAGAAATAATGAAAAAAGGGAAGAAGATATAAATGGTAATGGTTATCTAAAATAAAATACATTTAAAAACCGACGAATCTTTCACATCGCCACGTCATCAAGATATCATTGCGTTCTCGAATTCGATGCGCAATTAATAAATATCTTTTTTTTCTCCGGATATTATATTTTTTTCTTTTATAAAAAAACAAAAAACCATATAAATGCGATCTCTTTCTTCATCCTTTCTGCTTCTACAAAAACCAGATTTTTTTCCTTTCTCTTTCTCTATTTATCGCTAAAAACACTCTTCTTCTCCGTTTCTCTCTCCTTTTTCATCTCAATTTCCGCCGTCGGACGCACAGTATTTAGGGTTTCCCCTCAAAAATCGCCGGTTAATTTGGTTCGTATTACACTTTCCCTGAATCTCGCTTCTCCTTCTCTCTCTCCCTTCCTATATACGTGCGATTGCGTGTTTACAAATATATATTCACCGACTAATTCGCTGTATAAATGTCTATGCATCGATTTATCTATCACTATTTATCTCCACCGACTCTCTGTCTTGTGATTGGTTTTTTTTTTGAGCTTTCCTGGAAGGTGATGAGTTTTGAGTCTCTCTGCTTTTTCTGAGTCTTTTGAAAACAATTTCTCTTTTCTTATTCCTCGAATTTGATTGTTTTCTTTAGATAAACTTGATCTGACATGGTTAATCGGTTTCGATTTTCCAGAAGATTCGAATTTCTAATCTCTGGGTTTTAACTCAAAATCCCGCTCGTGTTTCAATTAGAGGTTTATCGATTTCAAAATTCAAATTTTAGGGTTCTTCTTTATCCGGCTAAATATTTTAGATATTTTCTGGATTTTTTTTATAATGATTTACACTTTTCTGAATAACCTAACTCTCACCACATCTGGAAGAAAATAAGCTTATCTTTGTGTGCTTCACTTGATTTACACCTACGTTTCCTTACAACGTATTGAATTCATCTTCTAGATCTCTAATCCTTTACTATTATTATTGCAGACTTTTGACAAAATGGCTTTAAACCAATCTTTCGAAGACGTTACTGTACCTGGAGAACTTTATGGAGAAGGTGCATTTTGTTTCAAGAACACAAAACCAGACCTCAACACAGTCACACTTCCTTCTGATGACAACACCGATGATTCGAATTTCGACTGCAACATTTGCCTAGACTCAGTTCAAGAACCAGTTGTTACGCTCTGTGGTCATCTCTATTGCTGGCCATGTATTCACAAATGGCTTGATGTTAAAAACTTCTCAACAAGTGATGAATTACAAAGACATAGACAATGTCCTGTTTGTAAATCTCAAGTGTCTCACTCTACATTGGTTCCTTTGTATGGTCGAGGTGGTTCCAATACACAAGACAAAGGTAAAGGCACCAGTGTACCTAAAAGACCGGTTGGACCGGTTTACAGGCTTGATTCAAGTACCGATTTACGGTTATCGCAACGGGTTCAGTTCAATAACCCAAGGGAAGGTTATTACCCTGTCTCAGGGGTGATGAGTTCGAATAGTTTGTCTTACTCTGCGGTTTTGGATCCGGTTATGGTTATGGTTGGAGAAATGGTAGCTACGAGGTTGTTTGGAACTCAAGTGATGGATCGATTTACGTATCCGGATACTTATAATCTTGCCGGGACAAGTGGACCGAGGATGAGAAGACGGATAATGCAGGCGGAGAAATCGTTGGGAAGGATCTTTTTCTTTTTCATGTGTTGTGTTGTTCTGTGTCTTCTCTTGTTTTAGTGTTTTTCGTCATTATTTTGGCTTTTACTGTTCAGTTTCTTCAGTGTAACGAAAAAGTAGACAAAGAAAATGTACATTTTGTGGTAGGACAAAAAAAAAAATCAAAGTTTGTTTAGTGTTTGAGGAGTTTGTGTTGGGTTATAGATGAAAGGCTATGTAAATAGGCCTGATTTGCATGTGTGTGTATATTAGTTCAGCCCATGGGCAGATGTAGAATAATAAGAAGCAGGCTTTTCGAATACATGATATTGGTGAATGTAAAGATATACACAAGTTTTAAGTTGACTTTGGATTACCATTTATATACACTAAAAGCTACGGATCTGTAATCGAGGTGTTAGGTTTTATTTTGGATTAAATAAAGACCTTCACTCTGTTTCTTCTTTGACTTTGATTACACTCACACTGACTCTCTTTAGAGTCTCTCTTTCTTTAAACTTTAGCAACTCCACTTGCATTTCTGATCTTCTTCGTACTCCACTTGGTAAGTCTCTATCCCTTCTCATTCTTAGTATGGTTGCTTTTTTTTTGTTTTTGTTGGTTTGAAAGGTATATAGAAATTGTATTTTTTTTCAAACGATTTGTGGAATGATTTAGGTTTAGATGGATTCTTCTCAAGAATGTCTAGATAGAATTGAGGCACAAAGGTCAACAAATGCGTCTCGTGAAGAAAGGAGACAAAGTTACTTCCCCATGAGTCTGATAAACAACGGCTTACGCACACTTAGTTCACGAGGTTTCCTTGGAGAAGGGAGGCTACCTACGGGAGAAATGGAATCTGTGCCAGAGTTCCTCACTAATCTCAAATTCTCGAATCTTTTCAACCTCCCTAGTAAATATGTTCCAATGGATCCAAAGATCTTTAGCTCAGTGAGCGCGGGGGAAAAAAATTCCATGGAAAAATTGAGAAGCTATGGAACGGAGATGGTTTGTCTCAAGAGCGATAAAGGAGATTCCATTCTCCACCTTGCTGTTGTTTGGGGTCATCTGAACTAGTGAAAAGCATTGTCTCTGAATGTCCATGCCTTCTTTTGGTTCTAAACTCGAAGGACCAACTTCCAATCCATGTCGCTGCTCGTGTTGACCATTCAACAATGGTTGAGGCTCTTGTTGCGACAATAACATTTCTTTCAGCTAAACTTTCTGAAGAAGAGAGGGAGAGGCTGAATCTGTATGTTGTGAAGGACATAGATGGAGATACTCCTCTACACTTGGCCATAAAAGGCCTCCACATGGAGATAGCTGTCTCTTTGGTGACAGCTTACCAACAAGCATCGTTTCTAGCGAGTAAAGATAAATTGTCTCCGTTGTATTTAGCAGTTGAAGCTGGAGATGTATCCCTTGTGAAAGCAATGTTGAAAACTTCAGTTAACGATGGCCATGAAGGGAGAAAGTGTAACCTAGATTCACAGTTGGAAGGGAGGAAGTATCTTGCACACGCTGCTTTGAAGCCCAAGAGTGCAGGTTTGTTTTGATTTCTACCTATTTGCAAGATCATGAGTTCAAGTTTAGACGATAAAATCTTTATATGTATGCTAATAAGTGATATTCCCACTTGTTTGAGCAGATACCCTTGATTTTCTTCTTAATGAATATCCAAGTCTAGTGGATGAGCGAGATGAAGAAGGCCGGACTTGTCTTTTGTTTGGAGCATCCATGGGGTCTTATAGGGGAGTATGCAAACTGTTAGAGCGATCAACGGAGAGTGTTTATGAATGTGACGATAATGGATCATTTCCAATCCATATGGCTGCAGAGAAAGGTCGTATGAAGCTTGTCAGAAAAATTCTAAAATGTTGTCCAGATGCAAAACACTTGCTTAATGGAAAAGGTCAGAACATTATTCACATTATAGCCAATGGTGGGAAGTTCTCATGCCTAGTATACTTGCGAATTTTTCATAAAATGACACATCTTCATGAAATGACACATCTGGCTAATGAGCAAGATATGGATGGGAATACACCTCTGCATATAGCCACCATTAAGTGGAGACCTCGAATTGCTATTTTCCTTATGAGGAGAGAAAACCTGTCGATTCAAAACGATAGGGGCTTGACAGCTTTGGATATTGCAGAGTCAAATCTTCAACCCAACTACATCTTTCGGGAGGTATGTGTTGATTCCCTACCTTGAATATACATTTGAGATACCATATCTGACTTTGTTTCTTGATTTTGACCGCAGAGGTTGACACTAATGGTCTTAGTATCCGGTTACATTGAAAGAGACATTAGGTGCGTGTATACCATGAAGCTGACAAGACCATCAGAGCCTCAGAACCGTGAAGGAAGCAAAGAGTACATCAATGCTCTTTTAGTTGTAGCAACTCTTGTAGCTACTGTAACGTTTGCTGCAGGTTTTACAATACCAGGTGGCTTTAATAGCTCTGCTCCTAACTTGGGCATGGTAACAATGGCCGCTGACCCCGGTCTCTTCATTTTTCTGCTGCTTGACACACTGGCAATGCAAAGCTCCATTCTAGCAATAGTTTCTCTTCTTTGGGCGCAGTTGGGGGATCCTGCACTGTTTCAGAGTTCCACAAATTTCGCCTTGCCGTTTCTGTGTTTTGCTCTAGTGTCCATGGCGTTCGCATTCTGTTTTGGTGTGGTGATGACAATTCAACATGTTAAAGTGCTTGTCGTCATCATTTCCATAATAACTGTGCTCTTCTTCTATTTGCTGCTCTTTATCATTGGCCCTCACGTTTTCCTACAACGATCTGGCGCTAGGTTTCCATGGGCTATGGTTTTCGTGCCTTTTTGGATGTTTGTTAATGACGACGAAGAAGCAAGTTATCATATTTCAACTCGAAAGTCTGTGAAGAGGGCGGATTCTGTGGTGATCTCAGGAAATGATCACGTTGAAATGCCTGACACTACTTGATTAAAAAGGAGAATGTTTTCCTAGATGATTTTATGTAGCTTTCAATTTGATATTATTGTACTCATGATGTATTTACTTATAATAGCAGTGTTTATCAGAGTGGCTGAAGGGTTTATGTAGTATAATGATGAAACTATTTACGGTCATGTCGACCTAGTGATGCGTATCCTTGCGTATAAAGAAAACGTTCTTGACCGTTTATGTAGTGATTGTATTTACTTATTCTTCTCTTTCATGTGTTGTGTTGTTCTCTGTGTCTTCTTTTGTTTTAGAGTTCTCGCAACTAGCCTTTGTCCTACTCTTCAGTTTCTTTTTAAGTGCAAGGAAACACTTAGACAGAGAATGTACATTTTGTGGTAGAAACAAATAAAAGTTTGCTTTATGTTCAGGAGATTGTGTTGGGTTAAGGCCTGATTTGCACGTGTAGTATGTAATTTAACCCATGGGTGGAAGATTAGGTTTTAAAACCTATTGGGGAATGTAAACTTGCATAGTTTTTAAGTTGACTTTGGGAACCATTTTATAAACCAAAGATTTGACAGACAAGTATCATATGATCAAAGAATGCAAAAACACTGATTTCAATTCACACTCAAGATAGAGCTATAGATCTATTCCCTTAATCTGCTTCACCTTTTATTGATAGTGGAAGTTGTTGGAGATGATTTCTGATTTGGCTGCAATATCAAATCAAAAATCAGAATGTATCAGTTATCCATCGAAGCAAATTACAACACTAGTTGATTGATACTAGCCTGTAGCTCTCACTAAGACACCGACAGAAAGAAGTTAACATATCTCCTTTTATGTATAAACACTAACTCTCAAAGAGAATATATATGCAAGAAAACACAGTCTCTCATCATCATCACTCTAAATAAAAACTGGAACGAAAAATCGAAACTAAATCAACCAAAAGTAGTTGTAATGCCTGTCCCTAAGAAATTCACCTCAAGTGCCAAAGAAAGATGATTGAAATTGAGAAATGTTTGTCGTTTTATTCATAAGCTCACCATAACAACGGTAATGGTGGATCTCTTCTCGTTTAGGCTTGTCTTAGACCACCACAACTTCGATATCTGTTGTCAGCCGTTGATGCACTCTATGAGAACTGAGAAGAACCGTCCCTGTTTGGTACTCCATGATAAATCAAGGGAAGATTAAAACTGAGAATATTCTCAATTTGATCTTCCTTTGATCAACATGGAGTACTAAACAACGGTTACATCCACCCTGAATCTCGAACGGCGATTGCGATTTTGTCAAAAAATTTCGGGTCCGATATAACGAAACTAAGGTGGAGAGATCAAAGTCGGCACTCGGCACTCTGAGCCAAACTTCACCATTCTTTATGACCCAGGAAGTTCTAACTTTTGGATTCCTGTCCAAAAGCGTAGTCGAAGGGTAAATATCCACATACTCGATAACTCAAGCACAATTGAATACATTCAAGTCCAATGGTAAAACTCGATCATCGAGTGTGATGGCATCTACCTCCCGGCAACGTTTTGAACAAAACCAAAGGTTATTCATCGTACTTAGTGAATCAAAAACAACGCTGAACGTTTGGCCCGGAGTGCCAACTCTCGCAATCGTATCTATTACTAAACGTATCTATGGATATAAATTAAAAGCCAAAAACTATTTTAAAAACTACGAGCATTTATGATCTTATTTATATAGTAGCACTAAAGAGAAGGAAAGGAGATTCTCTCTTCACGCCTCTTTACCTCCCTCTCTTCACGTCTCTTCCGTCTTTCTTTCTCTTTCTTTTTTCATGCTTTTGATCATCCTCTTATTCCTTTTCATTATTTTGTTTTACTTTTTTTTGGCATTGAAAAAGTAAATTTAATGATAGAGACATGCAAAATTAAGGTTTTAGATTTCATTTTAAAAAAGAAGTAGCTTACGGTAATAATATAATTAAGAATTTATCACAAAAACTAATATAATTAAGAACTGATGATGTTTATTTGGATAAGCAAAAAGGGCTTTGGTTTTAGTGGAAAAGTTGTGTCACTTTACATGCTAGTTAACATTCAGAGGGGGTTTAATTTGTGTTAGAAACAAGGATCGAAGTTTCTGGCATTTGTGTTGGCCTTTTGGGTTATCTATTTGTATAGATTTTGGTCTGGGAGTTACGGTGCTTTTTACATGAAAGGCCAGAGTTAATGGATGGTCTTAAATCATTTCCATGTAGGAGTGGTCTTAAATCATTTACACCCACATGGCTACTACTCACTAATCAAGACATTAGTATGATTAAAGAAAGACCTACGTACCCTCTATTTCTGCATTGACTTTGATTATACACTCTCGCAGAGTACTCTGCACGTACGCAGGCACATTATACATTAAAAGGAGTAATATATATTGAGTTTCTCATTCGCCAAGATATAGCAACTCTTCTTGCATTTCCTGGTAAGTCTCTCTTTCTCTTTCTCTTTCTCTCTTCTTTTTTTTTTGTCGGGGAACTTAAGAGTTAAAACCTTGTCTCAAACAATTTGTGTAATGAATTAGTTTTCAGATGGATAGTTCTGGAGCAGATCTAGATAAAATTGAGGCACAGAGGTCAACAGACGTGTCTCATAACCAATTGTTGAGACAAAGAGCCTTCCCCATGAACTTGATAAACAACAGCTCTCATGATGAATGCACGACACCAGCAACGGGAGACACTAGATTCATGCCGGAGTTCTTTACCGATCTTAGATTATCGGGTGTTTTCGAGCTCCCTGGTGACTATTTGCCGATGAACTCGGAGATGTTTGGCGCCCTGAGCAATGGGGACAAAGATTTCTTGGAGAAATTGGGAAGCCATGAAATGCCAATAGCGTGTCTCAGAAGCCATTGGGGAGATTCTGCTCTTCACCTTGTTGCGGCTTGGGGTCATCTTGAAGGAGTGATGAGCATTGTCTTTGAATTTCCGTGTCTTCTATTGGAGCCAAACTCGAAGGACCAGCTTCCAATCCATGTGGCGGCTCGTGCTGGTCATTTAGATGTTGTTGAGGCTCTTGTGGCAACATTAAATTTTGTTTCAACTAAACTGTATGAAGAAGATACGGAGAGACTGAATATATATGTTGTGAAGGACGCAAACGGAGATACTCCTCTGCATTTAGCTTTGAAGGGAGACAATCTGAAGGTTGCTTTATGTCTGGTGAGTGCGAACCGAAAAGCTTCGTTTCTTGCAAACAAAGACGGAATATCTCCTTTGTATTTGGCAGTTGAAGCCGACGATGTGTTCCTTGTGAAAGCAATGCTGAGAAATGAAAATCCTCAAGGGAGAAACTCTAATTCACACTCAAAGTTGGAAGGGAGAAAATATCTTGTGCATGCCGCTTTGGAGCTTAGGAATACAGGTAATTGTCTTGCATTTTACTCATTCGCAAGACAACATGTTCATATATATCCGGATGATTCAAATAAGTTCCAACTTGTTTTGAGCAGATATCCTTGATGTTATTCTTAACGAATATCCAAGTCTTGTGGATGAGCGAGATGAAGAAGGAAGAACATGTCTCTCGTTTGGAGCATCTATAGGGTTCTATAAAGGAGTATGCAAGCTGTTAGACCGATCAACGTCAAGCGTTTTTGAATGCAACGATGATGGATCATTTCCAATCCACGTAGCAGTAGAGAAAGGTAATTTGGAAGTTATCGATGAGATTCTAGAACGTTGCCCAAATTCAAAGCACATGCTCAACAAAAAAGGACAGAACATTCTTCACATTGCAGCTAATAGTGGGAAGTTTAAAATTCTACTTGAATTGCTGAAAAGTAAAAGAGCAATGGATCTAGTTGATGAGCAAGATATGGATGGAAATACACCTCTGCATTTAGCCACCATCAAGTGGCGGCCTCGAGTTGCTTATTTCCTTGCAGGGGAAAAAAACGTGTTGATACAGAACAACAACGGCTTGAAAGCTCTGGATAGTGCTATGTTAAATGTGCAACCTCAGTACATCTTTCGGGAGGTATGTCTAGTTTTCAACCATGAGATTACTTTTATATCATCCACATATTAATTGATTAGTTACCCTTGGTCGTTGGAGTACAGAGGTTGACGCTGGTGGTCTTAGCAGTCAGTTATGTTCGAAAAAATCGTCGACTCCCGAAACGAACAATACCATCATTGTCTATGGACCGTGGCGAAAACAAAGATTTCATCAACGCTCTTCTACTAGTGGCAGCTCTTATAGCCACCGTAACGTTTGCTGCTGCTTTCACATTACCAGGTAGCTATATCAGCTCTAATCCAAACTTGGGCATGGCGAACCTAGCAAGTGATCCACGGCTCATCTGTTTCCTGATATTCGACATGCTTGCAATGCACGAATCAATTATAGCAGTGGTTTCTCTTGTGTGGGCCCAGTTAGGGGATCCTGCACTACGTCAAAGTTCCATAGTGCGGGCATGGAAAAACCTGTTTGCTGGTCTACAATACATGGGATTAGCATTCCTTTTTGGCCTGATTATTGCAGCGGGGAATGTTACAGGACTTGTCATCTTTTTCTCAATCACATCTTTTTGCTTCTTACTGATGATTTTTCTTCAAGTTGCCCCTCATGTTGCTTTACAGAGAGCTCAACTGAAACTTTTACAGAGACGTATCAACCGTTTTGCATGGCATATACATATCGTATTTATTTTCGCGTTTCTTTGTGACGACGAAGATGAAAAGAATCATTCCTCTGCGCACAAGTCTGTGAAACAGGCAGAGTCTGTGGA
The DNA here is from genome assembly GCA_900116095.1 of Euclidium syriacum. Classification (NCBI taxonomy): domain Eukaryota; kingdom Viridiplantae; phylum Streptophyta; class Magnoliopsida; order Brassicales; family Brassicaceae; genus Euclidium; species Euclidium syriacum. The sequence continues at coordinate 508,934 of FPAK01000008.1, forward strand.
GATCTTACACAATGATCACGTCGAAACACCAGACGCGACTTAAATATATAATCTCTTCCGTTGAAATTGTGTATTTTCATTTGATATTGTACTCATGATGTATGTTATGTTCAATTTTAGTGGTTTTGTTTTATATTTTCATGTTTTCATAAAGTGAATTGAGCTGAATAAGTTTATCTACTTTGGCAGAGCATTTGGTTACGGGTAAGGTGCAGGAGTTTGAGAGGGTTATGCAGCATAACTTATGCTACGATCTTGCGCCTTGCTGCCATTTATGGTCATAATTAACCACCTTAGTGGGACGTATCCTTGACCATACGGTTAGCATTCTTACAAGTTAGAGCCTAATAAGAACTCGAATCCATTTTATTGATCAAACAAGAATTACACAATGAGGTTCCGAGACATAAACTCAAGAATAACCCAAATCAAGTCACACTCGAGTATTGACCAACAACTTTCCAATTAGTAAAGTATATATAACTAGTCCACGACAAGTGGTATGCAAACACTGACATATGTGTCAAAAGTTGTATATTCTGGTATAACAAGTTTGACTATGTTAAATATATCTTGTCTATGGCGAGTATAAATTTGTATTGTATAATTCAGATATTTAAAAACATATCTAAGTGGGGAATATATTGGATTCAGACTCATGTATTTCGGATAATACCAGATAATTGATTCGTTTTAGAAAATATTAGATATATATATATATATATATATATATATATAAATCACTGAAATCAATAATTTCTGTAGAAATTTGGGACGAACCATCGAGCATTATATGATTGAATGGACGAACACATACTTTGATGCGGTCTTTCAACCTTGTGCGTGTTGAGATTGAAAAGAAATATGTCTTTTTCACTCCAAACACGGTCATATAATCCAAAATGAATACCACTAAAATATATTGAATTTCTATTGATCCCCTCGATGGCCTTGGCGATCACGGTAATACCTAGATCCAAAAGTATCGCTTCTTCTCCCAAAGAAGTAACTTTCTCCCACTCGTTATACAATGAGTTCATCTTTTGGATGCGGAAGGACCAAACATCAGAATTACTCCATATTTTGCTTTTAACTCTCAAGATTTCCTCAGTCACCGTGACTACAAGATGTATATTTTTTATATGCCATGCATCACCAAGCTCTGGGTAAATGCTGCCTTGGAGTCCCTTAAATGGAGCATAGTTGACTTTCGTTTCGAAGATTTGTTGCGGAATATCTTCAGAAAATTCTAAAACTATGACGTCAGACATAATATACATGTAGAGTTTTTGATCTTTGTATACTATGGCACTAACGGAGTATTCAGTTTGTTTCCAAAAATTATATCCTTTTCTGGAATAAACCATATACCGGTTTTCGATTAACCAAAAGACCATATAATCTTTGGTTTTCTCATCTATCCATAATAAAGGCAAGGAGATGTCGATGTGTTTCTTATGAACTCCGACACCATTTTCAATTAATTTTACGAGGAACATATCATCTACTGTTCCTTCAATACTTACAATGCCAACTTGTGACTCCACGGGAGGTAGATCAATTCTCTCGCGTGTGAATATATTCACAATGTAGAAATTATATCGAGGATCTCGCATTAAGAACCAACTTCCACATGTTGCCATACACACACTCTTTGTAAATTCCACACCCAAATCTTTTGTTTTGTAAAGTTTGTCTTTTTCCTCGGGATTGAACAATGTGCAAGAATTTTCAGTGTTGTCTTTGGGGAAGAGAATCAACCAAGGGATCTGATTGTGTGGGTGAGATGTTTTGGAAGCGGAGTACCAAGATGAACAAACATATTGAGCGCATTGAAAATCCACAAAACCAAGGCGTTCAAAAATCGAATGTAAGAGATCTGAAAGAAGCTTGGACCAACGTGATTCACTATTGAAGTCCGGAGATGGATAATTATTCATCATGTTGCTCAACGAAACGAGATGTTATCTCATTTGTTAGATAGGATTTGGTCTATGTAGACTTTGATTGGTACAATTTATATTAAAACAGTAACATAAATCAGCATAAGCATTAGCATTAGTTGTTTATAAACTACAAATAATTTATTAAACTATATGATTGGTAAAAATATAAGTAGTTGAATACAAAATTATTATAATGATATAGGGATAATAATTTTAAATTTAATTAAATAAAAATATTATTGTAATTTTTAATTTATAGTGCTAATGCTAAGTCAAAAGTTTTAACCTTCAACATTAGCAAAATGAATATTTAAAACTTCAAATACTTTGTTTAATACTATAGATAAAAATTATTGATTGGATATAACAAAATATTAAACTCACCCAAATATTTTACCAATCAAATTCTTAGCCTACTCTATTCCAATCTATAAATAGATATTTATCCTACAATACCGTTTATTCTTCGCTATTCCAATCTATAAATAGATATTTATCCTACAATACCGTTTATTCTTCGGTTAGTTAACACTTTTATGTATCTAGTCGTTAAGGCTTTCGAGAAAAAGGCCCAAAGTCACAAAATATTGGGCCCATGAGTTAATATGGTTTAATCTACCCGCCGGGAGACTGACTTATTTCGCCGGCTGCATTCCAGTCACCTAGTTCCCAACGATTGAATTTGAAATGCAGGATGGTTCCTGACCGGAAGTGAAATTGCTTCCGTTCTCGAGTGAAGGAGACCGAGAATCAGAATCGAAGTGTAGGTAGACAGGGGCATTCCAATTGATACACCAATTAAAATCCCAGATATGACTCTGAATCTACTCTTACCTCCGCCAATTTTTAGTCGCGACCGTCTCCGGGTTATTTCAGCGACGGAGAAATGGCGTTCCTCCTCTTGATTTCCGACGTAAATAGGCTATTGATCGATGTGTACCTTAGTGCAACCACCATCTCCGTTTTGGAACACTAGACGTGTGTTCGGAGATTCAGAGGAGTCCCAGTCTTTATCTTGCTCATTCCGAATCTTCTCCGCTTAAACCCGCCTCAACTTGCTCACTTCAAAGCCTCCGTCAAAATACAGTATCAGAGGTTGTCACGTTCTCCCAGCAAAATTATTCGCTCTGTTTTACAACATTAATCTGATTACTTCTGATACTCTTTATCCTTACCTTGGTTTATATTTCATTCCAGTTATGTTGTTAAATATTTCATTGATGGTATGATACATGTATCTTTGGAGTGTGAAATAGATAAAGCAAGACTAGATGTGAAACTAGAAAGAGTACTCTCTGTTTTTGTCAACTGTGATTTTCTTTCTTTCGAATTTAGTTGAACTTGGTAAGCTGGATCTTGATATCGTAATATCCAGACCTCCACCACAAGCTTTCTACACTAGATTGGAAACGAATTGTATTTGTGATATAGATCCAATGCTCTTTGTTTGTGGACTAGCTAGAGATTATTTACTATTATTTTAAGACTACTTGTTCCCAGAATTGTATGTTACCATAAGACAAAGGTAGCTGTAGTTGTTTCCTGCTATATTTGTTATTTAAATTTCTCAGAATCTCTTACCATTTACAGGCAACTAGTCCAAGATTTATACATAATTTACATTATCATATATGAGTTAGATTAGTACTGTAAAATGTATATCCTTTCATGTCATCTTGCTTCTGATAAAATCATGTTCTGAAGATTCCAAGAAACTCTCGGCATCTTTGAGGTGGTCAAGCATATCATTAAGGAAGTGGATCTATACAAAATCCAATTGGCTTTGTCATTTTTCCTAGTAAGTTCATTTTTATTACATCTATGGATCCAGAGACTTACAGGGCAGTGGTTATGGGTAAAGTGCAAGACTTTGAAAAAGTTATGCAGCAAAAGGAAATTCCTGTTCTTGATCAGGTCACTTTTCAGGGAAACACTATCTTGCACCTTGCTGCTATTTATGGTCATGACCAACTACTGAAGCGTATCCTTGACCATGAGCTAAATGTTCTTAGAAGATGGAATCCTAACTCAAATGGAAATTTCGCCCCGAGTTTATCACATTATCAAACTCTTCTGTTGAGACAAAATTACAAAGGAGACCTTGCTCTTCATCTAGCAGCTGCTGCAGGACACGAGCTGATAGTTGAACTTCTTATTGAATTCTTAAGACGGCTTCCTCAAGACAGAAATATCAAGCTTGGATCAGAGCAGATAATAGTTGGAAATATTTTCAGAGTTTTTAACAACGATGGGAACTCTGCATTGCATCTCGCCTTGAAAGGAAACCATGTAGCTGTGTCCTTGCAACTTATTCGTGAAGATCAGAGCACTTGCTTTCTTCTGGACAAGGAAGGTGTGTCTCCATTGTATATAGCAGCTGAAGCTGGACATGTTTCACTTGTGGAGCATATGCTACATGGTTTGTATGCAAGCTTTGTTGGGAAGTCAGTTGTGCGTGCTGCAGTCAAAAGCCAGAATCTTGGTTAGTTTTGTTGATCCATTGAATTTTATCCTTTTCCTATGATCTGGAGTGAATCTTAACAATATTGTTGTGGCAGATATACTAAAAGCTATACTAGAGAGTGACTCAGATCTGGTAGACTCAAGGGATGAAGATGGAAGAACTCCACTTGCTTTTGCAGCATCCATTGGATATGATATAGGAGTACAACATATGCTAACCAGATTTTCAAGTTCTAAACAGATTTCTTACAAAAAGAATGAAGATGGTTCTTTCCCCATCCACTCAGCTTGCATTGGAAGTTGTGCTTCATCCCTCAAAGTGATCTTAAAACACCACCCAGATACAATAGAAATGGTTAACTCACACGGGCAAAACGTTCTTCATGTTGCTGCTGAAAGTGGGAATACAAAAGCTGTTAGCTATCTGCTCAGAAAGGCTGACATCAAAACGTTAATCAATGAACAAGATTCAGAAGGAAACACACCATTACATTTAGCTAGCATAAACTCTCATCCCAAGGTTGTAACTTTGTTTATACATGATAATAGAGTTGACTTGAAAGTACTAAACTACAAAGGGTTCACTACTTTAGATGCTGCAGAGGAGCACATGGCAGCAATACCTTCGCTCCAAGAGGTTTGGCCTCTCCACTCAACGCTTATATATGCCACTAGATATCTCTGTACACATTTTCATTGTGTCTGAACCTTTTATATTCTGTATTTGACATTACCTAGTGGTTGATATGGGTGGCGTTGGTGTCAGCTGGTGCCACTAGAGCTCCAAGAGTTCATCTCAGAGCAGACCTTGCTGGTCCTACCACTGATGAGGAGTTAACCCTCAAAATTTACAAGGATAGAGTAAATACTCTCCTTGTGGTGGCGACATTGGTGGCTACGATGGCTTTTGCTGCAGGTTTAAGTGTGCCACTAGGTTACAACAGTACAGAGTTCAAGTCAAACGTCAAGCATTCTTACGAAGAATCTGCATTTCACGCTTTCGTCATCTGCAATAGCATTGCCGTCTATAGTGCGGTTATATCGACAGTTGCTCTTATAGGAACACAACTGGCTGACCTAAAATGCATGCTCACCACTTTCAAGTTTATAGTGCCACTTTTAGGGTTTTCTATTATCGCCATGTCTCTAGCTTTTGTTGCAGGCTTGTATTTGGTCCTGGGACAACATCATTGGCTTGCCGTATTTGTCTTGGCCTCAGGTGGCTTCTATCTCATGGCTCTTCTTCTACTTATCATCCCTTACGCTTCGCCTTATACTTTTAGTCCGTTACTTTTTCGCTATTTTTTGCGGTTTCCTTTTTCTGTGTTGGTTTACTTTGCATACTGGAGAGATGGCACTGATGGAGAATGCTCGTCACGAGTTTTCCGGTGGTCATTTATTGGTTAAAAGATCAAAAGTTGATAAGTTATCAAATTCCCTTTGTTAAACTTGTGTCCTATGAATTGCAAAGCCTATTCTTTTATGGAAGATATTTTAACATCTTTTTTTACTTTCTGCTGTTTTCTCTATGAGATGTGGGGGCTGGAGATGGTTTTAGGGAAATTGAGGTTCTGTTCGATTATTAGTTTCAACCAGCTTTGAGATCGGTGGCCAACTATTTGTATATATGTTACCTAAATCATAGATTACACTACCTGACCTCTCCCAGTGTTTTAATCTCAAATTTTAGGATTAATTTACTACTAAAGGTCTCAGTCATTTTCTTATTACTCAGTCTCTCGTTCTTAAAAGTTGAACCTCCCAACTAACTACAGATTTTAGATTTTATTATAAGACTTCAACTCTAACTTATTACTGTACTGCTTTTAACTCGAGTCGTTTTTTTATCATTGCTGCTTACTTGTATCTATAGAGGTATGATATGATATTAGAGAACTGGATGGTGGCACCGTGGCAGCTAAAGATATCACAATTTAGTGTGGTTAGTATGTAAATGGGCTAAAGATATCACAATGGTTAGTATGGAAATGGGTGATTGATTGACTTCCAAGTTCCACCTCTCATCTTAATACTATTAATTGAAGAGACAACTTTATTTTCATGTGTTATATTACATGTAATGTTATTAAAAATTAGTAATAAAGAAACTTTTTTATTAATTATAACGTGAGGTCATAACCTAGTTATTAGTCAAATAAAAAACTAGTTACTACTAGATTAGCACACTTATGTTTATGATTAAATAAAATTTCTTTTTATGTAATTTTGAGGTTTTATGTAACATTAGTTTTTGGATTTTTTAATTAAATATATCAAAAAACGAAAATTAAAATAATAAAACAATAAAAACGTGGAAATATTTATATTCTCTCATATTGTATCTTTCTATTTTTGGTAGTATAAGCATATAGTTGAAAAATTTAATGACACGTGAAAATTTTATGAATGCAATTTTCGTCACACATCGACTATGAAATAAAATGGATAACATGTATTTTTCTTATAAATAATTAAACATATTCAAATTTGTGAATTGCAAATACTGATTTAGCATATATCAATATTTGAAAGTTTTTATTTGATTTAATTTGGTTTCATATGAACTGAGTTATTAAATTAAATATAATAAATATCTAAAAAAATTGTTTTAAAAAAGTTCAAATATCATCAAATTAAAATATTAAAACAACTTAAAAGTTTTAGAACTAAATTTATTAGAAATTTGTAGTATTATAAATATTTTAACTTTATTTAAGGTTATGTTATATATAAAGATATATTTTGTACATTATTATTTTATTTTACAAATTTATAATATCAATAATTAATTAGACTTAACATTATTATAAAATAATATATTATTCACTATTTGTAATAACTTAACCAATTTTCAAGAATATTTGTACCCATTATGCCTTTTGAATAAAGTATTTACAGAAATAGATCTTTTCAAAAGTGTGTGCAGTTTTGTATCTTTTTCACTGTATATATAAGTTGAAAACACCGATTTATCTTTAATGAAGATAATCTGTTTTTGGTGGATAGTAAGTGATATGCGGTCATATTCATTGGTATCTACATGGATAGTTAATCGTGGACAATTAATCGAGGCTTTTTTATTTTTAATTTTTTTAATCATTTCTCCTTCCTCTCTCCTACTTCTCTTTGTTTCCCACACCAAATGATTTCGAAGGTGACAAACATCGCGATGGTGGGGTTTTCGGCCACGGATCTCGTCACAAATGGGTTATATTCGGCTGATTAACAAAAATTCAAAAAAAATAAATCAAATCGGACTTATTTCGGAATACTCAGAAGGACAGTCTATACAAAGTCTCCACATGCATCAATTCATGGACACTAAACGATGGTTGTTGTCCACTGAAAACCCATATAGATCGTCAATTATGGTTGTGCCCACCAATGTGAACATTTAATATTGGTGAACAATGTATGTGGATAGTACAACAATCATGTCACATTCTATTCATGGATATCACCGTGATCGTGTCATATGATATACGCTTTCGGTGGACAGCAAACGCATGTGCGTACATATGGTCGGAATTCGTGGATAGTGTGTTCGTGGACAATGTTTACCTATATTAGATATCCACGATTAGCTATACATGTAGATACCAATTGACACCACCGCGGATCAGCTGATATCTACCGAACGCAATTTTTTTCATTAAGGATAAATTCGTCATTTTCATCACACCCAAAAATTAAAAAATGACAATACACTTTTATATTAAAAAAAATAAAAAGATTCAATGAGTGCAAATATCTCCCAATTTTCGTATAAAATATAGTATCCTCGCAATATGTAATCTAGTATCATATATACTATACTGTCCATTCTAAATTGTTAACGGAACTAAACGTGTTATTTAACCCGGCGGGATTAAAGTAAACGGGTCCGAAACAAGTAAAATGTTAAATGGGTTTAAACGGGGTCGGCCGTTTTAACATCCCTAGAAAGGACCATAAGTTGGGGTATGAAATGCATTTCCACGCGAAGGAAGAAGGACTTGTACTTGTAAAATAGAAAAAGAAAAAACACTAAAAAAAAGGAAGGATAAGTTAACTTCGGATTACCATTGACATTTGACGCCCTACAACTCTCTAATCGAGGTGTTAGGTTTGTAAATCATTAAAAAAAAAGACTTTCCCTCGGTTTCTGCTTTTTGACTTTGATTACACTCAGTGCACGAGACACTAAAGGAAGTTCCATAAATGGAAGAACATAGAGTCTCTCTTACCTCAAGCTTTAGCAACTGCTCTTGCATTTCTAATCATCCTTATTTGACTTGGTAAGTCTCTCTCCTCCCCACCTCAACTTTTTGTGATTTTTCCTCTAATTTTGGTAGGAACTGAAACTGACTTTTTGTGACAATATGTGAGTTCTCGTTTAGGTTTGAGATGAACATTTCTCAAGCAGGTTTGGATAGAATTGAGGCACAGAGGTCAACGGATGTGTCTCATGAAAAATCGGGACGAAAATACTTCCTCACGAATCTTATAAAGCGCAAAATCTTTCCCACACTTCGTTCACTAGGTTTCCTTCAAGCCGAAGAAGAAGGTATGCCCACTGCGGGAGACACAGAATCTCTGCCAAAGTTCTTTACCAATATTAGATTGTCTGATCTGTTTGACCTCCCTGGTGAATATGTGCCGATGAGTCCCGAGATCTTTAGTGCAATGAGAATGGGGAACATAGAATGGCTCGAGGTATTGAGAAGCTATGGAACACCAATGGCATGTATCAAAAGCAACCAAGGAGATTCTGTTCTTCATCTTGCTGCTGGTTGGGGTCATCCTGAACAAGCAAAGGGAATAATCTCTAAATGCCCTCGTCTTCTTCTGGAGCTAGACTCGAAGGATCAGCTTCCGCTTCATGTGGCGTCTCGTGCTGGCCATTTCGCTGTTGTTGAGGCTCTGGTTGCAACAATGACATTTTTCTCGGATAAACTGTTTGAAGAAGGTTGGGAGAGACTGAATCCATATGTTCTTAAAGACGTAGATGGAAACACTGCTCTACATGTGGCCTTGAAAAACAAAAATATGAAAATAGCTGCCTGCTTGATAAAAGTGGACCTAAGTGCTTCGTTTCTTGCAAATAAAGACAGAATATCTCCCTTGCATTTGGCCATAGAAGCTAGGGAATTATTCCTTGTGAAAGCAATGTTGAAAACTACAAGAGATGAATTCCTTAAAAGGAGAGATTCTACCTTGAATTCGCATTTAAAAGGGAGAAAAGATCTTGTGCACGCAGCTTTGAAGGCCAAAAATACAGGTTTCTTTTGCATCTCTGTTTAGTTTTAAAATTTAAAATTTAAGCAGTTTTGTAGTGGATCCTCATAGATATCGTTGATTTATAACATATCATTGATTTGTAATCCCACTTGTTTGAGCAGATATCCTTGATGTTATTCTTAAAGCATATCCAAGTCTTGAGGACGAGCGAGATGAAGAAGGACGAACATGTCTTTCATTTGGTGCATCCATAGGTTATTATGAGGGAGTATGCAACCTCTTAGATAGATCAACAAAAAATGTTTATGTATGCGATAATGATGGATCTTTTCCAATCCATAGAGCTAGAGAGAAAGGCCATATCAAAGTTGTCAAAGAAATTCTTAAACGGTGTCCAGATTCAAAACAACTGCTTAACGGACAAGGTCAGAACATTTATCACATTGACGCAAAGAATGGGATATCTTTCTCGTTTCTTTTCAGAAAGCTTTGGAGACGACGCAGTAACAAGGATCAGCTGATGGAAGAGCAAGATTTGGATGGGAACACACCTCTCCACATAGCTACCATGATGTGGCGCCCTCGTACTCTTTTCTTCCTTTTAATGCATGCCACGAACAAATGCTTACACATACGGAACAACAGTGGTCTAACAGCTCTGGAGATTGCCGAGTCAAATCTGCAACCCAACTACATCTTCATGGAGGTATCTCCAATCTCCGACCGTAATATTAAGTATTATTTTTGGCTATTTATAGGCTTTTTTTTTTGCTTGACTCTGTGTTTGGTTACAGAGGGTGACAATAATGTTTTTGTTATACACTTATTCATCAAGAGTTTCTTTTACCGATGTTTAAGACAAAGATAACAAAACCATCATATCCACAAGTTGGTGACAAAAATAAAGATTACGTCAGCACTCTTCTTCTGGTGGCAGCTCTTGTAGCCACAGTGACGTTTGCTGCAGGTTTTACAATACCAGGTGGCTTTAATACCTCTACTCCACACTTGGGCAGCGCCACTCTAGCCAATGACCCTAGACTCATCTTTTTTATGGTATTTGACATGTTGGCAATGCAAACCTCTGTTTTGACGATAGCTACTCTAGTTTGGACGCAATTGGGCGATCCAGCACTCGTTCACAGATCCTTGAATGTGGCTTTGCCGTTACTATTTTTCGCTCTACTTTGCATGCCAATGGCATTCTATTTTGGTGTTTCCATTGCGTTTGCGCATGTCAAAGGGCTTATGTACTTCCTCAAGTTTTCTTCTGTCTTCTTCTCATATGGGATGCTCTTTGTCCTCGGCCCTCATGTTTTGCTACGAATATCTGGCATTCCTGCTTACTTTGGTGTGTATTTCTTGCTACTCGTAATGTTTGAGTCGAACTAAAATTGTTTTTTGTTTTCTTTTAATGACCGCTTAAAAAGCAAAACATGATTTCAAATTATTCAAAAACATGAAGCTTTTACCGGTCATTCATTCAGCTGATGCTGTGTACTTAAACATTGATACATTATTCAATGTTGTTACTATTGTCACCAGCAGCCACAAGCATTATAAAATAAGGGTAGTAGAAAATATGTCGAAGAAAGGGGTCGGTATGAGTATATGGACACACATAAGGAACAAGGAGCATCAACAAAACCAATAGGAAGATGACGCCAATGCCCAAGATGAGATAACCAAGGAAAGAGAGATGGCTTACCGCGACATACGTGCCAGCCATAAACGCTATCGACATCGATGTAAGTGCAAGACCGAGAAACGGAAGCGCGATGTTGAAGGCAGTGAGTATGAGAGAAGGATCACCAAGCTGTGCTCAAATGAGAGCAACTATTGTTATGATAGAAGAGTACATCGCCAATGTGTCGCATACAAGAAAGACTTGAAAAGCTCTTTTCTTGGCTAAAGAAGCCATTCCCAAGTTTGGAACTGAGCCATTGTATCCACCAGGCAGTGTGAATCCTACTGTAAAAGTCATGGTGGCTACAAGAGTTGCAACCAACATAAGAGTATTGACTCCATCTTTGTACTTTCTACAACCTGGCTTCTTAAGTGATGTAATATTTTCTGTAATTTGAATGGAACCTCTTGGTGCACCAGCAGTGATCAAAGCCTTCCAAGTCAATCTCTGTATATATACACATAAAAGGATTAGTGTAGAAAAATTTATATATGGTAATAATGGGTGAGACATACTATCGTAATTACCTGATGAAATACGTAGCTTGACTCCATGTTCTCCTCGGCGAAATCTAAAGCTGTGAAACCATGGTAGTTTGTTTTTTTAAGGTCAACTCTGTTGTCCCAAGTAAGCATACTCACAACTTTAGGGTGCCAGTTTTTTGCTGCCAAATGCAATGGTGTGTTCCCATCTACATCTTGTTCATTAATCAACTTTTCCTTGCTATTATTGTGATAATATCTTAGGATATACTTGATTATTTGGAGTTTCCCATGCTTTGAAGCAACGTGAAGAATATTTTGACCGGCTCTGTCAAGCAACTCAAGTGCCTCGGGACAAAGTTTAAGAATTTCCTCAAGAATGTGAACATGACCATACTTGGCCGCTATATGAATTGGAAATAAGCCATCATCATCGCTGACATAAAGCTCGTTTACATCTTTGTTTAGAAGAAAGCAAAGCCCCTCATGATATCCTATAGATGCTGCAAAGGAAAGACAAGTTCTTCCTTCGTCTCTTACGTTAATAAGACTTGCGTCTTTGAGAAGTATATCAGAAAGTATGTCTGTTTAAGAAAATTAGTTTTTTTTTTTTGTTTAAAAGTACTAGCATGAGTGAATGACAAAGAAACCTTAAAGTACATGTGTGGAAATTAAAACAAACCTTTCCTCTTAGCCTTCAATGCCGCATGTCCTATGGATCTTCCTCCAACCTTTGAACCTAAACCATCTGTTTCGTGACACATTGTTCTCACAAGATCTGCCTGTCCAGCTTCTATAGCAAGATACAAGGGAGAAAACCCATCGTTGTTCGCAACAAAAGACAAACATTTCTCTTCCGAGACTACATAGGAAGCCACCTCCATATGTTTCCCTTTTAAGGCAACATGCAAAGCAGTGTCTTGGTTTTTGTTCTTAGCAAAATATATCTTTTTTGCAACACCTGGATCATTACGAGATATATCTTTAATGAAACCAATTAGAACCAATACAACATCTAGGTGGCCTGTTCCTGATGCAACATGGAGAGCAACTTCACCCATGAGATTTGACTTCATTAGCAGACGTGGGCATTGATTGATAATATAACGCACTAGGCTGGCATGACCGGCAGCTGCAGCGAGATGAAGCATTGTATTTCCACGATCGTCTACTGTGCTTCGTGTAATCTCAACGTAATCTCTCAGGTAATTTTCATTACCAGCTCTTACTGCAGCAATCGTCTTTGGAACCATCAATACAGTTACCCTGGTCTCGTCGAAGAGATTAGACAAATCGAGAGAGTTTGTAAAACTAACGACATTTCTTGGTACAACCGTTGGTCTTGCTATTAGTTCGTCAGGCCTACCCATTTATAATTCGGTACCCGGTAGCTACTGATCTGAATGAAAATTGTCAATAATGTTGTATGAACTATATATGAAAGAACTAATCGAGTAGCCAGAAAGTCATGTTTTCGTTTTCCACAAAATATGCATAGCACGTAGGGACCTGATTATTTATTCCTCTATGAACGAGTCAGGAGTATTTAGACGTACTATTTAATATTCGTTAATTCAGTATAATAATTTCCAAGTTCTTCTTAATGATAGAGCCGTTTCCACCTTTCAATATATGATAATGAAAGGTTGATTAGAAATATGCTTGACCTATAAATATGGCGACATGGTCAGATTTTTGGGTATTAGGGCGACATGGTCAGATTTTTTACTCTCTCCCAAGAAACTACAAACTTTGGACTTTTATCAAGAGACGACTTTTAAGAGTCATCACTTACAAAATTAATAATTAATAACTCTGGTTCTATTTTCTTTACTAATCTCTAGCTTTTTAGGACAAATTCAGTTTTTTATATGAAATTGTCTGTTTGATTGCCGTGTTGTCACACGTCAGGTTTGAGGTTAAAGAAGACGACAACAGTAGCTTCTTCTATTTCTGCATTAACTTTTGGGAGAATTACTAAATTAATATAAAATTAGTTTGATATTAGTAGATTGACTTTAATTTTTTTTAATTACTAGATTATTTTTTTACCTAAAGTACCATTTTTCCTTTGGTAAGAAAAAACTTAATTATGCATATTGCTATTATTAAAAAAAAAAAACGAAATTTTTACCACAGTTAAAAAACTGGGTGAAAATCATTAAAATAAACATGTTCCTTACGAAGCGACAGATTTATTTTGTTGGCAGATTTATAATGTGTGACAGATTTTTTTCAATAGTTTCATTTAAATAGCACTGATTTTTTTATTACATGACAACAGATTTAATCGTGTACGGTAGACTTAAGTTTTGAACGACAGTTTTAATTTTGGAACGACAGATTTAATTTTTTGAACGATAGATTTATTTTTAAGTGATAGGTTTATTAAACCCCGTAGGTATTTTAACTCAGTTACGACAGATTTAATTTTTAAATTTTAAATTTTTTTAAATTTTTCCTAATTTCATGTTGTAACAGACTTTTCTTAAGCGGCAAAGTTTTTTTTAATGTGATGGTAGATTTATTGGTATTTTAAATAAAATCTATCAAATTTTTTAATTACTATATTGACGCTTACGTTACAACATATTTATTTTACGTTACAACAGATTTAATTTTTGCAGTCATTTTTAGGTCATATGGTGGCAGGTTTTTATAGTCATGTTATGACAAATTTATTTCTTATTAGATTGATTCTTTCTAATGTAATCACGTTGTGGCAGGTTTTTCATGACAGGTTTTTATATTTATTTTATGACAGATTTGTTTGTTTTTTTTACTGCGGTTTGATTTTGTCAATTATTGCTGTTTCCTTAATTAATTTTGTCAATTAATGTACTTTTCTCATTTAATTCCCGTAAAAAAAGAAAAAAATAAATTTAAACATTATTTTCTTTATTTAATTACAAATTTTAATTATTTATTTTCTATTTACTTATTTTTTTTACCTTATCTACCTAATTAAGATTTATTGTGGATTTTTTCCATCAATTCTGTAAATCCTCAAATTCAATTATTCGAAATTTTTTTTTCAGTATCGCAAATCCTTTAAAAAAACTCCATGAAAAAAGCTCCTTGAAGAACATGGATCAAGTAATTATCATACTTTTTAATTTTTTTTGTTATTGTCTCTAAAATATATTGACATTTAGATTTTTTTAAATTTTTATATATTTTTGATTTTATTGTTTCAAAATTAAAGCTCTTGCGGATTTTTTTCAATTTTTTTCTTTTTTTCGATTATTTTTTAAAAATAATTTATGATTTTTTTATATATTTAGTATTTTTTTATTTTTTCGATTTTTTGTTTATTTTTAAAAATCTGTAGAGTTTTTAATATATATTTTATTTTTGAATTTTGAATTTTAGTTTTATTAGAGTTTTTTTTTTTTTAATTGAGGATTAAGTTGTCTTTTACCAAAAGATTAATGTTATTCTAGTAAACTTGATTTTGAAGGTGTTAGACTAGTAATTAGTATACAAATTGATGTTATTTGAATCATTTATCTCTTCTTTTCCTGTCCGTATAACGGATCAAGAAAAGGACCTTCCATTAATTTTATAGGTGACCATCAAACTCAGGGTGATCTCTCGGAACGCACTTAGCTCGAGAAACTTTCAGATAAATGGACGAACTTATATAGTCTCTCTCTCTCCGGTCAATCTTTTGCATATTGTCTTCCATTTCTGGTCTCCTTCTTCCATTTGGATAGTCTCTCTCTTCTTGGTATGTTGATCGGCTGTCTTTTATTTTCTTTTTCGGTCAGGATAACTTAAAACTGTGTGTTCAAACTTTTTGTGTGATGATTTACGCTTTAGATGGATTGTTCTGAAACAAGTCTAGATACAATTGAGGCACAAAGCTCAAGGGATATGGCTCATAACATGGAATCTGCCCCGGAATTCCTTACCAATCTCAGATTTTCAGATCTTTACAACCTCCCTGGTGAATATGTTCCAATGAATCCGGAGATCTTGAACGCAATGAGAGCCGGAAACAGAGAATTTTTGCATGAGATGAAAAGCTACACAACACCAATGGCATGCTTCAAGAACAATAAAGGAGATTCCATTCTTCACCTTGCTGCTACTTTTGGTCATCTTGAACTAGTGAAGGGCATAATCTCCGAGTACCCATCTCTTCTGTTGGAGTCAAATTGGAAGGACCAGCTTCCTCTTCATGTGGCAGCTCGTGCTGGTCATTCATCAGTTGTTAAGGCTCTTGTTTCGTCAGTAACATTTTTTTTAGCTAGATTCTCTGAAGAATATTCGGAGAAACTGAATATATATGTTGTGAAGGACAAAGATGGAAATACTCCACTACACTTAGCCTTGAAAGACCTCCATGAAAAAACAGAGGTATTGCATATTTCTTTTTGGAAATTTTCGGTTTTATGACTTAAAATATTGAGTTTACGATATAAGAACACAAGATCCACTCCTAAAGTTCGTTATAAAATTTTAAATATATATCAATTACTTAGTCTTAACTGAATTAAATGACCCTAAGATACTTCACAAGTTCGTAGTATCGCTAAAGACAAAGCCTTCTCTGTTCATGAAAGCAAAATTAATAGCTAAGATGATTACACTCGAGCTAAATGCATGATACACCAAAAGCTATGCCATATATCTTTCTTTGTTTGCATAGTATTATAATTTATACTTAGGTCAAATCTCTCGATCTACTACAACTAACATCTTTTCGGATACACATCTAACACATTGATAATTTATGGCATAGCTTTTGGTGTATCATCATCACTCGAGAAAAGCATCCTTCTCTCACCATGTTACGCATTTTCTAAACTCCATTTCATTTTCTGGTGTATCAACACACCTGATGTTGGAGACAGCTGCATGTTTGGTGAGTGCGAACCAGCAAGCTTCGTTTCTTGCGAATAAAGATGGAATATCTCCTTTGTATCTAGCAATTGAAGTTGGTAACGTATCCCTTGTGAATGCAATGTTGAACTGTTATAGTAATAACGCCCAGCGCAAAACCTCTAACTTAGCCACACAATTGGAAGGGAGAAAATCACTTGTACATGCAGCTTTAAAGGCTAAAACTACAGGTCTGTTTCCAAATAAAGTTGTTTACAATTCCTTGCTCCAAGAACGAAGTTGAAGTTACTAAACATATTTGGGCAGATGTTCTTGATGTTATTCTTAATGAAGACCCGAGCCTTCTCAACGAACTAGATGAAGAAGGACGAACTTGTCTCTCTGTTGGATCATCCATGGGGTATTACAAAGGAATATGTAAGGTATTAGATCGGTCAACAAAGATTGTTTATGAATGCGACGAAAATGGTTCCTTTCCAATCCATATGGCTGTAGAGAAAGGTCATATGAAAGTTATTAAAGAGATTCTAAAACGGTGTCCAGATTCGAAAGAGCTGATTAATAAGCAAGGTCAAAACATTCTTCACATTGCAGCAAAGAGTGGGAAAGCTGTTTCATTTCTTTTGGATTATGTCAAGAGACTCGATACGAAGTATCATCTGATCGAGGAGCAAGATGTGGATGGGAATACACCTTTGCACCTGGCCACCATAAATTGCGCCCCCGAACAGTTGATAACCTTACTACCTTTGCTTCAACCAAAACAAAAATCTTGAATATAAAGAACAAAGATGGGTTGAGACCTCTAGATATTGCGGAGTTAAATCTACAGTCTGATTATGTTTTGCGGGAGGTAAATAACATATCTCTTTCAGCACATAGATTTTTGTTTCAATAAGAAACCATAAAGAAATGCCTTTGTTTCCATCCTTTTATGGATAAACAGAGATTGACGTTGATGGTATTGCTATGCGTTTACAAACGGAAAGGTGTTGCTTGGCTACCAACAAGTGGGATGACACTAAGAAGTAGATCAGAGCATCTCGATACTAATAAATACAAAGATCATATCAATGCTCTTCTATTGGTGGCAACTCTTGTAGCTACAGTTACATTCGCAGCTGGTTTTACAATACCAGGTGGCTTTAGCAACTCTTCTCCAGACATGGGTATGGCCATTTTGGCCAAGGACTCCACCCTCTTCTTTTTTTTGGTATTGGACACCTTGGCGATGCAAAGCTCAGTTGTAGCAATAATTTCTCTTATCTGGGCGCAATTGGGGGATCCTGCAATCATTCACAAAGCTTTTCATTTGGCTTTGCCGTCACTCTTCGTTGCTCTACTCTGCATGTCATGGGCGTTTGTTTCTGCCTTACAGGCTACAATAAAGGATAACGTCTTGCTTATAAACGTCATATCCGTTATATATATGGTCTTCTATGGTTTGATGATTCTTCTTCTTGCCCCCTATGTTATCCCACAGGTTCCTAGCATTCCTTTCCTTCAAAGATTGACTTGTATTTATCTCGTCTTTCTTTTGTTCTTTGTTAATGAAAACGATACTGAAAAACATTACACCTCTGGCTCTGGTCACACGTGTGTGAAGAAGCTGGAAGCGACTGTGGGAATTCTCAAGCCATGATCAAGTGGAAAAGTCGAATTTGACTTAAACAAATTTCTTCTAACATATCAGTATCTCAATGGTTGTTTGATATAATTTAGCTTTCTATATTTGATCACTATTCTTTATGGTTTTGTCATCTTCTTTCTGGTTGTCATAGACGCAGCTATAAATGACAGCTTCGTACGGTTTGTTCCTCTGATGATGAATCATGAATGTTGGATTTTGAACTAGTAATTTAAGAAATCATGTGGAACAACTTATCTTTCACACCTATGTATCCAAATTCAATGCTCTGTTTATGGTCAAGTGGGGATTTTTTCGTTATTTTTAGGATACAATTGCAGTTATCTCCTGCTATATATATTTTTTGTTTGGTTTCCAGAATCTCTTATACAGGCAAGTACTCTAAGATTTTTCCACAAGACAGGAATAATTATTCAGCATTACTTAGTATAAGGTCTTGATCTAAAAGATTTTCTGCAGCTTGGTGTCGTCTTAAACTTAGTATTTCATGCGACTGTATCACTTTGTGTAAGAAATGATGTCCCGGAAATAAGATTTGCTGTTGGAAGGGAGAGAACATTTCTACTTGTACATTCGTCTTTGAAGGCTGAGAATAAATGTTTTCTTTTGTATTGATTTCGTTTGAATTTTCTATATTGAACCAGCTTTGAGATGGCTGACCAAATATTATGTTGACTTCAATCATAGATTACACAACTTCATTTCTCCAACTGGTAAAAAAGAGTGACATTATCGTCTTAATTAAGACGATATAAATTAAATCGGTTGATTAATTTACTATTACAAAGGTCTCAGTCTTTTTTTATTATTACTCAGGTCTCTCGTTTTTAAATGTGGAATCTCCCAACTAACTACAAATTTTAGATGTTATTACGATAAGACTTCAATTGTAACTTAGTGTTTTTAACTCAAATATTTTTTTTATTATATTGCTGTTTACTTACATCTACAGAGTAGGTGTGATATAATACTAGAGAATTGGATGGTGCCAGCTAAAGAGATCACAATAAGTGTGGTTAGTATGGAAAATGCGTGATTGATTGACTTTCTCCTCTGATTGCTTTGGATTAATAAAAGACCTTGCAAGAGTTTATCTACAAGTTTACTATCACACTCTCAGTGGTCTCTCCGCAATAGCAAACCCTCTTTGAATTTTTAATCTCTTTCTTTAACTTGGTAAGTATTCTATCTTCCTCTTCTTGGTATATGATTGATGGGGTTTCCTTCTTTTTTTTCCTTTTGCTAGAGAACTAAAACTGTGTTTCAAACAATTTGTATTTTGTGATGATTTTGATTTGGGATGGACTGTTCTGAAGAACGTTTAGATAGAGCGGAAGCACAGAGGCCAATGGATGTTTCTCATGACCAACGAAAACGAAGATACTTCCCCATGAACCTGATAAATAACGGTGCATGTGCACTCAGTTCGCGAGGTTTCCTTGAAAGTGGACGAGGAGGTATACCACCTACAGGGGAAACCAAATATGTGCCTGAGTTCCTTACTAATCTCAACTTTTCAGATCTTTTCGACCTCCCGAGCGAATATGTATCAATGAATCCAGAGATCTTTAGTGCTGTGAGTGGGGGGGGGGGAATAAGGAATGTATGGATGAGTTACGAAACTATGGAACGCCAATGGCATGTCTCAAAAGCGATCGAGGACATTCTATTCTTCATCTTGCTGCTTCTTTGGGTCATCTAGAACTAGTGAAGGCCATTGTCTCTGAATGCCCATGTCTTCTATTAGAGCCAAACTGGAGAGATCAACTTCCAATCCATGTTGTCGCTCGTGCCGGCTATTTACCGGTAGTTGAGGCTCTTGTTGCATCGGTAACATATTTTTCAGCTAAACTACCAGAAGAAGAGAGGGATAGACTGAATCTATATGTTGCAAAGGATATAGATGGAGATACTCCTCTGCATTCGGCATTGAAAGACCGCAATATGGAAACAGCTTTGTGGCTGGCAAGTGCAAACCAAGGTGCTTCGTTTCTTGCAAATAAAGATGGAATAACTCCCCTGTATCTAGCAGTTGCAGCTGGTAATGTATCCCTTGTGAAATCAATGTTGAAAAAAACATGCAACAATGGCCTTGAAAGGAGAAACTCTACAATAAACTTCAAATTGGAAGGGAGGAAATTTCTTGTACACGCCGCTTTGACGGCCAAGAATATAGGTTTGTTTTGATCCATATTCATCAGCAGGTCTTTTTACTTTGTTTTTATAATCGATAGTCCCACTTATTTAAGCAGATATCATTGGTATTATTCTTAAAGAAGATCCAAGTCTTGAAGATGAGCGAGATGAAGAAGGAAGGACTTGTCTTTCGTTTGCAGCGTCTATGGGATATTATGATGACGTATGCAATCTATTAGACCGATCAAAAAGAGTGTTTATGTATCGGACGATGATGGATCATTTCCTATCCATATGGCGGCGAAGACAGGTGACACAAGAATTGTTAAAGAGCTTCTAAAACGTTGTCCAAATTCAGAACATCTGGAAAACAAACATGGTCAGAACATTCTTCACATTGCAGCTAATTGTGGGAAACTTTTATAAGAACAGAAAGATGGTATAATCAGGGCTAGTGCAAAAAGTAATCCAGAGATTAAAAAACAGTGCACTTTATTAGATTTTATTAACTGTATATTTACTTACACAGAATGTGTTTCTTACAAAAACTAATTTTCTTGTCTTAAACTCCAAAGTCCTAACGCACTAACCCACACCCAAAAACCTTAAGCTTCTCGTTTCTTGCTAAACTCTAAGCTTCTTGTTTTTGTGTTTTCTAAAACGATTAACCCTAACACATGATCTAACCCAGCCTTTTATATCAAAGGCACTTTACAAGATTGAAGATTTACTTCCTTTTTCTAAAAAGTAAATCTTCCCCAAAACCAACTATGAATATCTTCTGTCTTTAATGCTTCCAGAAGATCTTTGTCACCACGTTTCCCTTGCAAGGCAACTAGAACACGTCAGCTCTTTCTTAGCTCCACGTCAGCTCCTCGACTTCAATTACCAGAATGTTAACTTTCCAAACTTCCGAGCTTCCTGTAACAGCTTCTGAGCCAGCCCACCTTTCATCCACTTCATATGCCCTCTCAAACTCCCCCTTTTTAACTTGATCATTTAACTCGAGCACCTGTCAAGAAACACAAACAGAACAAAAAGGCACAAGAACGATCTCTGTCGAACCTCACACATCATTTACAAACAAACGATTCAATAAATAGTTTAAGGTTCAGAATAGGCCGGAAGTTTAAAACATAATATTACAAACCCAGAAATTCAAGTTCAGAATAACAACACAAGAAAACAAACAGCACAACTAACTCCCCCATAATCCAAACTTCCTAAAAAAAAAAAAAACTCCCCCACAATCAAACATCCCCAAGATCATCACGATTTTCCCTTTGATCACCCTGTTCCTGTTCTCCCCCTGCTTGAGACAATGTCAAGTTAAAAACAATAGCATATGCAGGTGTAGAGACAGAGTGTGAAGGAAACTTACCTTGAAGGAATGCCAATGCAGATTGGAGTTGAGCGATAGCCACCTGAAGTGCTCCAATAGCTGCCACAGCAGTAACCCCACCAGTGGGAATGCGAATAACAACGTTGTGCGCATCTGTAGCTGGGACTGGTTGTGGGGGGAATCTGTGCTTGCACATGTGCTCTCCTGTAGGCTTCTCCACATCTGATGTCGGGCACATATTGCTTGGCATGAACATGTTTCTCATTAGGCAATAGAGGAGGAGCATGTTGCTGCATCATCAGTCCAAAAAGAAGTCCAGGGAAAGGTATTCCAAACTTGTTTTGAACCCTTTGCCTTCCACGCGTAAGCACACGATCAAACACCTTCGTTCCAAAATCCATCATACAGCCGTGAGCCATGTTGAACAGAAGTCGTGAGCGATCAACACACTTGTAGGTCTTGTTAGTGGTGGGATACCAGTTGTGACCACACATCATATACAGAGCAGACATGGTGGGAGTGCAAACTGTGGTATTGAACGAGAGCCACGTGCACTGAGGATCCTGAGACAGAAACTGGGCCACCACATCAAGAGGAACTTCTTGTATAGCCGACCAAGACGTTGCATCAGCCGCAGTAAATTCAGGAGCACCCACCAAATCACGTACCCTAGCAGCAGAAAAGTCATATGTGAACCCTCGAACAGGAACCCTAATGACCAACTCATCCATTCTCTTAGTTGGGAGATGGGCATAGAACTCTGCAACAATTTCTTTAACAAAGGAGGGAATTCCAGACACCGTATGTTCCATCCTAGCGAGAGAAATCACAGAACCCAACTCCGCAGTTTCAAAGGCAGAAAAATCCACATACCTTTGACGATAAAACTTGCGCTCCATGAGTTGATGAAACCGGTCCTTGGCATTCTGATTTGCAAAACGCCGAGGTTGATCAGCGCCAACAGGATCTCGTCCAAAAAAGGTACGCACCCTAGGAGATCCACCGCCTGAAGACTTTGCTTTCTTTTCTGCAGGAGGCGCTGAGGCAGACTCTATAGCACTGCAAGTTCTTTTACG
Organism: Euclidium syriacum; assembly: GCA_900116095.1. Classification (NCBI taxonomy): domain Eukaryota; kingdom Viridiplantae; phylum Streptophyta; class Magnoliopsida; order Brassicales; family Brassicaceae; genus Euclidium; species Euclidium syriacum. The sequence goes on from FPAK01000008.1 coordinate 531,782, forward strand.
GAAGACTGCGGAAGCAGTTTCTGATGCACCACACTCCTTTGCTTTTCCCTTGGCCTGTGCAGACGCACGGTTTCTCTTCTTCTAACCCAAGATCAGAGTCTTCACGGGTCGATTAACAAGGCTGATGAGAGGAACATCGCCAGAATCCTCTGACTCGACAGACAGAGCCCGAACAGAGGGAGACGATCCTGAAATTAGGGTTTCGTCTTCGGGAGCTTTGTCAGTGGGCTTCATGGTATCACCATGGGAGTCAGCGGCATTGAGGGCTTCACCGGAGGAAGAATTCGACACGGCGTAGCGAGTTTGAGACAGCGGAGGCACGACTTCGGTATTCTCAGACGGCGGAGAAACTGGCGGCGCCGGAGACGTGGGGTTTTCTTCTTCATCAGCATCGACAAACCTCGTGTGAACCATTATGGAAACTGATACACGCAGAAGATTTTCTCCTTTTTTCTTGGTTTTGCTCTTGAATACTCACAGATGATTAGGCAACCTTTAAAGAGACAACGGAGGCGCGATTCCCTAAACTTGTGTCGAATCACTCAACGGATTTGAAAATCCATTAAATCGAAATTTAACCGAAAATCACGCACGGGAGTTATTACACACGATCTTCTTAACCGCTCTTAAATAGAAAATCTGCTAACCGTCTCAGATGACTCAGAGGCCCACTTTGTTCTTATTGTGACACTTTCTGAACCAATCCAGCCCATTACCCAAACTCGACAAAAACAACCCACATTGTAATTTTACTCGATCATCACTTACAACGCCCATACTGAAATTTCGTGATATCATTGCATGTTCCTTCTCTGTAGCATAGACCTCTGACCTGTTCACAACTAGAATCTAGGCTCTGTAGGCAGAGGTGTGTGATTCTGAACTAATACAGAATATAACTTACTTGATGTAACGTGCAATGGCATAACTCTTAGGGCATGACTGAGAACACATTGTGACTAGAATTTCACATCCACATGTCTTTATCCTGAGATAATCAATTTTTTGATTAGAAACCTCATGTGACACTTGCAAAATTTTCACACACTCAGTGTTACTTGTAGTGCCTCTTATTGTATCACACATAATGATCTGGGAAAAACACACGATTAAAGGCCCACACTTCACTAGTCACATTTTTAGTCACGTCACCTCACTGGTAAGCTTAGTATGTGCATCACGTACTAACCCTCTCAGTTACACAAGGTACCTCACACTTAACCTTAGTGAGATCACGATTGTAATCTTCGTTGAGGTTCATGTGACTTAGAAGCATGGTTCCTGATCATTGTAACATTTATCACATGAGAGTTCACCACTCCTGATTATCCCAGAACGACATGTGAAGAAGCTATTTTCCACACACGTTCACATGCTGAGTCTAAGCCTGATACATACCTTGAGTTACTTTCCATGTTAGCTCAGCATTACTGATCTCTTATTGGAGATCACACACTCCAATGGCTTTCCGCAAAGTTACAAAGCGATTGAAGTCCAAAGGTTTAGTGAACAGATCAGCAAGTTGTAGCTCGGTAGCCACATGCTCAATCACTACTGTCTTCTCCTCAACCAACTCTCTTATAAAGTGATGTCGAATATCAATGTGTTTGGTGCGAGAGTGTTGGACTGGATTCTTGGAGATATCTATAGCACTTTTGTTGTCACAACGAACAAGCAGTGGTCCTGAGTTCAACCCATAGTCAGCAGACATCTATTTCATCCATAGAAGTTGTGTGCAACAACTCCCCATAGCAATATACTCAGACTCGACAGTTGAAAATGAAACTGAGTTTTGCTTCTTGCTGAGCCACGACACAAGGTTGTTTCCAAGGAAAAAGCAACCTCCACTTGTACTCCTTCTATCATCAACATTGCCTGCCCAATCTGCATCATAAAAACCAGCAAGATGACTGTTAGTATCTTTCCCATAATGTATCCCAAGGTTAGCAGACCCTTTCACATATTTAATTATGCGCTTGACTGCCTGAAGATGTGATTGTTTAGGTGCAGCTTGGTAACGTGCACAAACACCCACGCTGAGGCACAAATCGGGCCTGCTCGCTGTTAAATAGAGAAGACTTCCAATCATTCGTCGATAGAGCTTCTCATCAACTGCTTCTCCATCCAAATCTTTGGTTAACTTGGTTGAGATGGATTACGCGTATCAACCCAATCCTGTTCATCTCTGAGGGCCGGCCTTCCCCAGCCCCCCCTTCGTCGCTTCTGGCGAAGCTGCGAGAGTACTCATTGGTGTCTTGGCTTCTTTACTGCTTTCCATCCCAAACCTCTGAACGAGATTTTTAGCATCTGTGCTTTGGAAAATGAAAATGCCATCATCAGTTTGAGTTATCTGTAAGCCCCAGAAAGTACTTCAATTCACCAACCATACTCATCTCAAACTCATGAGTCATATCCGCCACAAAACTTTCAACCTGCTTCTGATTTTGGCTCCCAAAAATAATATCATCAACATAGATTTGCACCATCATCATATCTCGTCCTTCACCCCGTATAAACAAGGTTTTATCAACACTTCCTCTAACATACCCACGACCAAGCAAAAAACCGGTGAGCCTTTCATACCAAGCTCTAGGTGCTTGCTTCAGCCCATACAAGGCCTTGTGCAGTTTGTACACATATTATGGGTGCTGTTCATCCTCGAATCCCTTAGGCTGCTCGACATACACTTCTTCTTGTAGATACCCATTCAAGAAGGCACTCTTGACATCCATCTGATGTAGTTTGAACTTAAGTATGCAAGCCACCCCCAATAGGAATCTGATTGATTCAAGACGAGCTACAGGAGCAAAAGTTTCTTCGAAATCCACACCTTCGACTTGAGAATATCCTTAGGCTACAAGTCTTGCTTTGTTACGCACAACAATCCCTTCAGAGTCACATTTGTTCTTGAAGATCCACTTAGTTCCTACTACATTCCCATCTGTTGGTCTTGGAACTCCCATACTGCGTTACGCACAATGCTCCAACTCCTCTTGCATAGCTAAAATCCAGAAATCATCCTCAAGAGCAATCTTGTGATTTCCTGGTTCTGTGGATGAGACAAAACAAGCATGTCCCAAAAGCTCAAGATAGTCAATTTTGACTCCTCTGGTCTTCATACCTTCTCCAAGTTCTCCTATCACATCATTTAAATTGTGATCTTTTGGAACTTGCAACGTTGAGCCACTTTATGAGGTACCACAGTCTTTGGTTTTCTCAGAACTTTTAGGATCAGGTCCGGTTTGCTTGTCTTCCCGTTCCTCGGTCTCATCACTCTCACTGTCTGAGTGAGGGTCATTCCATTGAATAAAGGAACGATCATCAAACACAACATTATCAATCACTTTAGTTCGATTGTTGTAGACTCTGAACGCTGTGCTATTTCCTGAGTAACCCAGAAATATTCTTTCATCACTCCTTGAGTCAAACTTACCAAGATGATCCTTATCGTTCAGGATGTACACTTTGCACCCAAACACATGAAAGTAACTTTAGTTTGGTATCTTCCCTGTCCAGATCTCATATGGTGTTTGGTTTGTGCCCTTCCTGATGTACACACGATTAATTATGTAACATGCTGTACTAATTGCTTCAGCCCAAAATCGTTGTGGTACATTGTTCCCATGGATAATTGCTCTGGCCATCTCTTGAAGAGTTCTATTCTTCCTTTCAACCACACCATTTTGTTGTGGTGTGCGTGGGGCTGAGAATTGGTGAGCAATCCCATGTTCTTCATAAAAGCTTTCCATGATTCGATTCTCAAACTCACCTCCATGATCACTTCTGATCTTCTTTACCCCTCCTTTTTCATTTATCAGTTGTAACGCCCAAATCTTAAAGCTCTTCATGGTATCTGATTTTTCCTTCAGAAACCTGACCCATGTGAATCTTGAAAAATCATCAACAAGCACAAACACGTATCTCTTACCACCAATGCTCTGAGTCTGCATTGGTCTCATCAAGTCCATATGAACCAATTCAAGAATCTTCTTAGTCTGGATGTCTTGTACCTTTTTATGTTGTACCTTAACTTGCTTTCCTTTGTTACATGGACCACACACCATTTCCTCCTTCTTAAGCAATGGTACACCACGTACAAATCCATTCTTCACCAGCTATGTGAGATTTCTCACATTCATCTGTCCCAACTTCTGATGCCAAACATTAAGATCGGTCTTGGCACTTAGACATTTAGCTTGATTTCTCCACATATAGCAGTTGTTCCCAGTGCGAATACCTCTCATAAGAACATTTCCTTTCTCATCTATAGCTCGGCAATCAACTTTAGTGAACAACACTTCCAAACCCTGATCACACAACTGACTAATGCTGATCAGATTTGCTTTGAGACCTTCAACAAGATACACAGTAGGCAGTTGAGGTACTTCAGAACCTGATGTTTTGCCCTTGGCCTAGATATTACCTGTTCCTCCATCGCCAAAAACCACACTACCTCCGTTCAGTGTCTTTACTTCCTGAAGAAACTTAGACTTCCCAGTCATGTGACGGGAACAACCACTGTCAAAGTACCAAGGCTCTTCTTCAGTATCTGCAAAGATCAAAGCCATATTGCATCGCTCATATCCTGCATTTGGAGTTGTACCATTTCCTGAATCACCATACAAGTCAGATTTCTTAACCAATACCTGACCTTTTCTTGTTGAATTGTAATACCTCCCTTCCCGCCATAGCTGGGCAATTTTTCTGTTGTATGCATAGCAGTAAGCACGATAATGCCCAAACTTACCACAGTAGTAGCAGCTTCCAGGTGGAAATTTCTCCCTAGGCACCACCTTCTTAGTTTGTTCCACTTCCTTGTATGGACCCGATGGAACAAATTTGGTGCCAGACTGCTTGTGCTTCCTTCCTGAGAACCCAAGACCTTTGTAACCATATATGGGTTGTTCAAACTGTTTTCTCCATATCTCATCCAGTTTCTTGGTTCCTCCAAGCCTGTTTATTCTGTCCGTTTGATCCTTCAACTTGCACTGAGCATTGTGAGCAACATCCTTTGCAGTGGTAAGTTCCTTTCGGAGCTTTTCAATCTCAGTTTGTAATTCAAATTTGGACAGTTCAAACTGGAGTTTTTCTTTCCCAAACTCAATAGCAGCCAACCTTTCTTTTTGGATGCCCTCCTGAAGCCTATCTACCTCAGCTTGTAGTTCAGCATTTTGTTGTTCCAAAGCCAGCTTTTCTTTTCCAGTCTTGAGCAATATCTCACACATATCCTGATATTCCTTTTGTACGTCAAGTACTTCCTCTGCTTCAGATTCTGAATCACTTCCGACTGTCTCAGCTTGTATTGCTTCAGATTCTGACTCACTGTCACCTTCAACAAAATCCGTGATCCCAATGAATGCTACAAGATTAGCCATGATCTCTTCATCACTATCATCTTCTTCAGATTCATCTCCATCTATTCCAATCATTGATATGTCCTTTCCCTTTTTCTTTGACGCAACACACTGTTTTTGAGTGTGTCCATAGCCTTTGCACTCAAAACATCTTATCATCTTCAAACTCGCAGTAGGACACTCAGATTTGAAATGACCAAGTCCTTTGCATTCATCACACTGAACCCCATCCTTAGACGAGCTGCGGTCAGGATCAGATGATCTCTTGTTAGGAAATCCTCTTTTCTGTGCTACCTCGCCCTTCTTTACAGCACGATCAAATCTCTTGGAGAGTAGACCAATCATGTTCTCTAGATCTTCTATCTTTTTAGCATCACTCGTGGCTGAGAGAGCTATCCCTTTCTTCTTGATGTCAGTAGAAGACTCTACTTCAGTTTCCATCTCATGTGATTTCAGCATTCCTACCACTTCACAATACTTCAAGGTGTCGGTATCTTTGGATAACGACATAGCAGCCTTGTACGCAGCGAACTTTTCAGGCAGACACCTCAACAGTTTCTTCACAAGCTTTTTATCCTTATACTTCTTCCCAAGGATATGTGCTTCATTTGCGATAGAACTTATCTTTGAACTAAATTCTGTAATGGTATCGCCTTCTTCCATTCTCAGATTTTCAAACTTCGATGCAAGAGTATCCAGACGCGTACGCTTCACTTCACTGGTTCCTTCAAAAGACTTTTGTAGCACATCCCATGCTTCCTTTGCTGTCTCGCAATGTTGAATCAACTCGAATTGATCTTTTTCAACAGCACTAAAGATAGTAGACAAAGCTCTAGAGTTGTATTTTGACAGCTTCTTTTCCTCCTCAGTCCATTCTGATTTAGGTCTCGGAACAAACACTCCAAAATCCTTTACTTTCTCATGTAAAGGGGTGGTCCAACCAGTTTCAACTGCTGTCCATGCGTCTTCATGGATTCCTCTGATCACTTGCTTCATCATAGCCTTCCAGTAGCCGTAATTCTGAGTCTCTAGCATGATACTCTTGGTAAAGTACATGCCCTCACGACCACCTTTCCCCATCATCCTCAAGATCTACACCTGTATAAGCGACAAGTGAATTGCTCTGATACCACTCGTAAGAACAGAAAGATGGTATAATCTGGGCTAGTGCAAAAAGTAATCTAGAGATTAAAAAACAGTGCACTCTATTAGACTTTATTAACTGTATACTTACTTACACAGAATGTGTTTCTTACAAGAACTAACTTTCTTGTCTTAAACACCAAAGTCCTAACGCACTAACCCACACCCAAAAACCTTAAGCTTCTCGTTTCTTGCTAAACTCTAAGCTTCTTGTTTTTGTGTTTTCTAAAATGGCTAACCCTAACACATGATCTAACCCAGCCTTTTATATCAAAGGCACTTTACAAGATTGAAGATTTACTTCCTTTTTCTAAAAAGTAAATCTTCCCCAAAACCAACTATGAATATCTTCTGTCTTTAATGCTTCCAGAAGATCTTTGTCACCACGTTTCCCTTGCAAGGCAACTAGAACACGTCAGCTCTTTCTTAGCTCCACGTCAGCTCCTCGACTTCAATTACCAGAATGTTAACTTTCCCAACTTCTGAGCTTCCTGTAACAGCTGAGCCAGCCCACCTTTCATCCACTTCATATGCCCTCTCAACTTTCACTTGTATTTTATTTGATGAGATGTGATACAACCAAATATCTTGCTGTTAAGCAAGATGTGAATGGCAATACACCTTTGCATCTGGCTACCATAAAGTGGATCCCTCGTGTTATCATTCTCCTTACCTTGAATTCTGTTGAAAAGAGCTTGTATACACGGAACAGCTCTGGATATTGCAGAGTCAAATATACAACCCAACTACATCTTCATGGAGGTATGTATGTCAAGATTTCTCACCATTATCCCATATCAAATTGGGCTATTATGCTATTATGTGTCTTCCTAACTATTTGCTCGGCTCTTGTTTATACAACAGAGGATGACATTGCTGGTCATAGTATCACGAACATGTGGAAAAGATCCGACACTGCAATGGAAAAGAAAACTAACAAAACCATCTCTAGGCGGTGATAAACACAAAGAGTACATCAATGCTCTTCTATTGGTGGCAACTCTTATAGCCACAGTGACGTTTGCTGCAGGTTTAACAATACCAGGTAGCTTTAACAGCTCTGTTTCGAACTTGGGCAAGGCAACTCTAGTCAATGATCGAAATCTCATATATTTTATTATACTTGACTCCCTGTCAATGCAAAGCTCAGTCGTAGCAATCGCTGCTCTAATTTGGGCACAGTTGGGGGATCCAGCACTAGTTCACAGATACTTAAGTGTGGCCTTGCCATTGCTGTTTCTCGCTTTAGTCTTCTTGCCATTAACGTTCTATTACGGTGTGGTTCTGACAGTTGGTCATGCTAAAGGGTTGGCACTCTTCCTTAGTATTACAACTATTGCCATATGCTCAGGGATGTTTTTTTTCCTTATCCCTCATGTTTTCCTCCAAATACCTGGCGTTCCTGCCTTCTTTGGTGAATATTGTATGCATTTTCTGGTTTTTGCTTATGAAGGCGGCGAGGAAATGCGTGAGACCTCTGCTGCTCACATCTCAGGCACGGATCGCATCGAGAAGCCAGAAAATACCTGAAAAAGATAGCCTTCTCCTCAAATACGTGGAACTTGTTTGATTAGTTTAGGTCTTTGTTAAGGTTTGATTTGCTTGTCTCTCTGACTTGTAATAGAAGTGTCTCTTTTGATGTTTTATCGATTATGGTTCCCTCAAGATTCCGGCGGCTGTTCGTCATACTTAGTTAGTGAGGTCGGGTTTGATCACTGTGATATGTGGTTGACATCAATGATCAAACCTTTGTTACATAGATATTGGATTTTCGTCAAGTCATGTAGTGGGGCTGTACTTAACGTCGCTAAAATTTTAATTCTTTGTTTTTCAATGTATCTTTTTGCTCGTTAGCTTTTATCTAGTCATGTATGAACCATTTTTGTCATTGTCAATTTGTCACTGTGTTCAATTCGTTCTTGTTGTCGAGGTTATCAATACGTCGTGGTTTGTATAAGTAATTTAAGAAAAAGGCCCACACTCTAACTAACCTAGTGGGCCCAAGTCATAACCCCTAACATTTAGAGTCTTACGATCTTAAGCTTCCCGCCGGCGGAGAACCTGTGACCGGCAGTGATATTAATGTCTTCTCTATTGAAAGACCGATAAATCGAGTGAGAGAGTATTTCGATCTGGATATGGAAGGAAAAGAGATTGAGACATTAACTCAAATCCCACATTTGACTCTGAATCGACTCTTTCCTCTGCCGATTTATAATCGGAATCCTGGCCAGGAAATTTCAGAGGTGAAAGGATCGTTGAGACAAAAGTCAGGTCTCAGTTGGATTAAAGAAGATGGGAACGATTGACTATCTCGTTCTCTCTATCTCTGTGTTGAATAATTCCTCTAATTATTTCGGATTAAAGAGAAGACCTCCCCTTCATTTATAGTTGACTATCACACTCTCAACAGTCATCTCCCTGCTCTTACATGGCTCGAGACATTAAATGGTTCATGTAAATGGAAAATATGAAATGAAATTCACTTGTCGAAGCATATAAGCTTCCTGCAAAACAAACTACACAGAGTTGTGAGTTAAATTCACAGAAAGAGATCAATTGAGTTCACATCTATTGTAATTATTTATTCCCATCTACTCAGTAACATGTCGGGGATTAAATAAAGAGAGGTATTAAGTTGACTTTTGGATTACCATTTACACACCCGAAAGGCTGTAACTCTCTAATCGAGGTGTTAGGTTATACTACTTTTGGATTAAACAAAGACTTCACTCTGTTTCTGCATTGACTTGGATTACACTCACGCTGATATCTCTCTCTGCCCACACATGTCTAGAGATACTTAAAGGAATTATATAAATGGACGAATTCAGAGTCTCTCTTTCGTCAAAGCTTTAGCAACTCCTCTTGCCTTTTCTGATCTTTCTTCTTACTCCACTTGGTAAGTTTCTCTCCCTTCTCATTCTTAGTATAGTTCAATTTTTGGATTTTGTTGGAGAACTAAAACTGTCTTCTTCAAACGATTTGTTGGATGATTTAGGTTTGAGATGGATTGTTCTGAAGCACGTCTAGATAGAATTGAGGTTCAAAGGTCAATGGATGTGTCTCAGGAACAATGGAAACAAAGATACATCCCTATGAATCTCATAAAGAACGGCTTACGTACACTCAGTTCAAGAGGTCTGCTTCAAGCCAGAGAAGCAGGCACAACGCCACCTTTAGAAGATATCGAGTCTGAGCCAGAGTTCTTTATCAATCTCAAATTTTCGGATCTTTTCGACCTCCCTGGTGAGTATGTGCCGATGAATGCGGAGATGTTTAGTGCACTGAGTGATGGGAACGAAGAATGGCTTGAGAAGTTGAGAAGCCATGAAACGCCAATGGCATGTCTCAGAAGTGATCGAGGAGATTCCGTTCTTCACCTTGTTGCGGCTTGGGGTCATCTCGAAGGAGTGAAGACCATTGTCTCTGAATTTATGTGCCTTCTATTGGAGCCAAACTCGAAGGATCAGCTTCCACTTCATGTGGCGGCTGGCGCTGGTCATTCGGATATTGTTGAGGCACTTGTTGCAACAATGACATTTGTTTCAGTTAAATCGTCTGAAGAAGAGAGGGATAGACTGAACCCATATGTCCTGAAAGATAGAGATGGCAATACTCCTCTGCATGCGGCCTTGAAGGGGCGCCATATGAAGTCAGCTTTATGTTTGGTAAACGCAAACCAACGAGCTTCGTTTCTTGCAAACAAAGAGGGGATTTCTCCTTTGTATTTGGCAGTTGAAGTTGGAGATGTAATCCTTGTGAAAGCAATGTTGAAAACTACAAGAAAGGGTGGCTGTAAATGGAGAAAGACTAATCTAGATTCACAGTTGGAAGGGAGAAAATATCTTGGACACGCTGCTTTGAAGTCCATGAATACAGGTTTGTTTTGCTTTTTACCAATTCCCAAGATCACAAATTTAAATCCAGATGATTAATTGAACCTTATTATGTAGTGTAATCGATAATCCCACTTGTTTGAACAGATATACTTGATGTGATTCTTAGTGAATATCCAAGTCTTGTGGATGAGCTAGATGAAGAAGGAAGGAGTTGCCTTTCGTTTGGAGCAACCATGGGGTATTGTGAAGGTGTATCCAACCTCTTAGAACGGTCGACGAAGGGTGTTTTTGTTTGTGACGACGATGGATCATTTCCAAGTCACAAGGCTGTAGAGAAAGGTCATTTGGGAGTTGTCACAGAGATTCTAAAACGTTGTCCATATTCAAAGCACCTACTCAACAAACAAGGCCAGAATATTCTTCATGTTGCAGCAAGTAGTGGGAAGTTTTTAATAGTACATTATTTGATGGGAAGTGAACAAACAAAGGATCTGGCCAATGAGCAAGACGTGGATGGGAATACACCTTTGCATCTAGCCACCTTAAAGTGGCGGCCTCGATCTGTTTGTTACCTTCCAGGGCCAAAAAACATATTGATACAAAACAATAGCGGCTTGACAGCTTTGGATATTGCCGATTTAAGCCTGCAACCCCACTACATCTTTCGCGAGGTAAATCTATCAACATTTTATAATCCCATATCGATTCTATTTAAAGCTTATGACCCTCCGGGCTGGATTACAGACGTTGACACTGTTGGCCTTAGTACGCTATCACGCGAGAAGCGATGCTAGATACAAGCAAACCATGACGCTAACAAGACTACAAGCGCCTATATACCGTGATGGTAGCAAAGAGTACATCAACGCTCTTATAGTAGTGGCAGCTCTTGTAGCCACTGTCACTTTTGCCGCTGGTTTTACATTACCAGGTGGCTTTAAAACCTCTAATCCGAACTTGGGCATGGCGACCCTAGCTACGGACTTTCGTCTCATTTTTTTCTTGCTATTTGACATCGTGGCAATGCAAAGCTCAGTTATTGCAATAGTTTCTCTACTTTGGGCACAGTTAGGGGATCCTGCAGTATTTCATACTTCCTTAAAGATGGCCTTGCAATTTCTATTTTTCGCTCTATATTTCATGGGGCTTGCGTTCTTTTTCGGCATGATTATTGCAGCTGGGAATGTTATACCGCTTGTCGTCGTTATTTACCTTATAACTGTGTTCTTCTCAACGACGGCGCTCTCAATCTTTGCCCCTCATGTTTTCCTACTGAGGCATGGCGCTCATATTCCAGGACCATGGGTTTCGGTTATGTTTTGTTTTGTTAATGACGACGAAGATGAAAGTTATCAGAGCTCTACACACTCTTCTGTGAAGAGGGCGGACTCTGTAGAGAATCAGGTCGAAATGCCAGACACTACTTAGATTCAATTTCATTTCTATTATGTAATATCATTTAGTACTGTATTCATGCTATGTTTCCTTTAACGTTTCAGACTAAATGTCAAAAATAATTTAGTTTAAATCTTATTTATCTTTATAGAGCAGTGGTTGTGGGCGTGTAATATTTTGAGAGGTTTTATCATACAGGTGAAATAAAAGTCCTGTGTCTATCACATCACTTGTCAGGGAAACATGATCCTGCACCTTGCTTGCGATTTATAGTCATCAACACCTTGTGGGGGAGTATCCTTGACCATGAAGTAATCGTTCTTAGAAGTTGGAACCCTAATTAACTTAAAAGGCTATACAGTATTACCAAGCGTTTGAGTATTAGTGGTGTTAGAAACAAATCAAAGTTGCTTATCTTCGGTCATATCTTGCATAGATTTTGGTCTGGAGGATACGGTGCTTGTAGGAAAATGTAATACAAACCAAACTTTTTTATAATAGGGCAAACATAGTAAGTACTAGTAGTACAAGTGAACACGATCTGTATGTTTGCTTTTTGGATTGAACTTTACAAATGCCGAATTCCTGTTTATACTAGTGTGGCTCAAGAGCCATTTCTTAGCTTCCGTCACGTACACACTGTTTATGTAGACACGTAAATGTTTTGCGATCACAACGGAACCGACTTTTATATTATAAACTTATCAGAGTCAACAAGCGGGGATAGCTCAGTTGGGAGAGCGTCAGACTGAAGATCTGAAGGTCGCGTGTTCGATCCACGCTCACCGCATTTATTTTTATTTTTTTGTGGTTTTGTCAAAAAAAAACCCTTCCTTTTCCGACATGATTGTAAAAACCCCATGTTTGATCTGCTGCAAATAATTCAAACTCTCTTTACAGACGGCGTCGTTTAGGATATTTTGCTTTATTAAACAATGCCCATTTATATTGAACAAGCTTTTTTATGTGAAAAAAGGATCGCCGACTGTGGGGATCGAACCCACGGCCACGGGATTAAAAGTCACGCGCTCTACCACTGAGCTAAGTCGGCTGTTTGAAATAAAATGACCTGCTTCTAAAAACTTCGTCATTGTTGACATTTGAAGTTCTAGTAAGTCGTTTGGATATATAAATACAATTCATGCTTTTTTTCATTTGGATCATGCCTTTTTTTTTTTTTTTTGTAATAAACAATAAGGTAAGACCTCCTGCCCATTTACAAGGTCTTATCTGTTTAATTGTTGATAAACAAATATGCAGGTTTTAATGGTACAGTTTCTTTCTAATGCAAGGACAATACATGTACTGTTTCCTTCTCATTGACCATTTCTTCTTCCTTCTTATGAACCATATTTAAAAAACTGGAGCCTTCTTTTCTTATGAATACCAATCTATATCTCAAGCATCGCAAGGCTAGTTCTGCAAATACTGGGAAATATTGAAGTTACACATCAAGACGTTGCTTCGTAGAGGGAAAAGGTAAGAAGTCTCAAGCCTTGTAACTCTGTTTTCATTATTTTTTATCTCTTTTAGATTATGTTATCTGAATGTGCTAAAGCATATTTGGTTCTACAGTATTAATTCTTCATATTTAGGTTTTTGGTTACATTTCCATCTATAGATCATACAAAGTTAGTGATATTTTTAATAGTTCACCCATTAATATTTTTTTTTTAGGTGTCGAGTTATCAATGGACGGGTCTAATGTCCCCTTTGATGAACGTAAGAAACACATAAGCTCTGGGATGTATTTGGCAGGTGAAACCAGACCTATCAACTTTCTAGATTTGACAACTCTCTTCAATGACTCCATTGAAACTGTGCGAATGGGTCCAAAGACCATGGCTGCAGTAAGAGCAGGTGAAGAGACTTACGTAAGAGATATGGGTATCGAAGTTAATCTTGCTCTAAGCACAGTGGACGATCGTGGGAATACAATGCTTCATCTTGCTGCGGCCGGGGGTCACACCAGCCTAGTGTGTTATATACTCTACGCGTATCCAGCTTTGCTAGTGAGGTCAAACATGATGGGCGAAGTTTCTCTCCATGTTGCAGCAGGTGCAGGACATCTTGGTGTTGTCGAGGCTATGGTCAGTTTCATTAAAGATGTACCTTGTAATAACCCAGATGTTGTTGCAAAAGAGATATATTTTGCTAAGAACAGAAACCAAGACAACGCTTTGCATATTGCCTTAAAAAGGAAACATGTGGAGGTAGCTTCTTGTTTGGTTAGTGCAGATAAATCTTTGTCTTTTGTTCCAAACAACGATGGGTTTTCTCCCTTGTATCTAGCTATTGAAAATGGACATGCAGATCTTGTGAAACAAATGTTGGAACATCCTGAAAATGGATCCACTAGTAGCACATCTACGTTAGCTTCAAAGATAGTTGGAAGATCCATAATACATGGGGCTATCAAGGCGAAGAGAAGAGGTTCGTTCTTTTGGAAAACCTTAACTATCCCTTTATTTTCGTGTTCAAGTTATTTATAAACCAAGAGAAATACTTTTCTTAAGCAGATATCCTTGATGTTATACTTAATGAAGATGCAAGTCTTATTAACTTGAGAGATGAAGGAAGGACTTGTCTTTCTTTTGGAGCATCCATAGGATATTATGATGGGGTTTTTTCTCTGTTAGAAAAATCTCTAGACAGTGTTTTTGTCAGCGATGATGATGGCTCATTTCCAATTCATATGGCGGCCAAGTATGGTCATTACAAAATTGTTAAGGAGATTCTTAAACGCTGTCCTGGCGCACTTGAGTTGCTTGATAGAGATGGTCAAAATATTCTTCATGTTGCAGCAAAGAAAGGAAAACTCGAAGTCATCAAGTTTATCCTAAAATATTGTAGGCATAATAACAAGGAAAAGTTGATTAATGAAGAAGATGTGGATGGAAACACACCATTGCATTTGGCCACCAAAAACTGGCACCCTAAAGTTGTGAGTATGCTTACTTGGGACGACAGAGTTGACCTGAGAACTCAAAATCACAATGGTCTTACTGCTCTAGATATTGTCGAGGAGAACATGGATTCAAGCTACACATATTTTGAGGTATGGTGTGTAACTTTTCGTTTTAAACTAGTAATTCTTATGTGTGTATATAATTTTCTTCATTTTGGATATTACAGAGGTTGACTTGGATGGCTTTGATGTCTGCTGGTGCACCAAGGGGTCCCAACCTGATAAAGTCCACTCCAGTAACAGAAAATACGACTGATGGTGCAAAGTACAAAGATCGGGTCAATACTCTTATGTTGGTGGCCACTCTTGTAGCCACTATAACTTTCGTTGCAGGGTTTACTCTACCAGGGGGTTACAACGGTTATGAACCCAACTTGGGGAAGACAATGCTGGACAAGAAAACAGCATTCCAAGTGTTTATGGTGTTTGACACCTTGGCGATGTATTGTTCTATAATAACAATAGTTGCTCTCATTTGGGCGCAACTGGGAGATATTTCTCTCATAACGAAGGCCTTCAACCTTGCCTTGCCACTTCTCGGACTTGCGCTTACATCCATGTCAATAGCTTTTATGGCTGGCACGTATGCTGCGGTAAGCCACCTCGCCTTGCTTGACTATTTCATATTTGGCATCGGCCTCATCTTCCTCTTGGCTTTACTGTTGATCACTATTCCTTATCTATCCCCACGTTTTCCTACCCAACCCTTTCTTCGACGCATCGTTTACTTCCCTTATTTCCTTATGCTTTTGGCCGCTGGTGACAACATCAACAATGACCGCTAATGAGTCACTTCGCAGCTTCTTGTTTAGATGAAAGATCATGTGTCTTGTTCATGTACATTGTGTCAAATGAATGATAAAAGTCAAAGTATTGCTTTTGTTTCCAGTACAAACCTGGTTATGAGGATATCTCGGTGGCTTGGCTTGTCTATGCACATTGTGTCAGATGAATGAATGAAACTCGAGTTATGTTTTTTTTTCGGATGATGTACAGATCAGTGGAAACACTTTGCTTAAATTCTCTCAGTCGTGTGGGACTTCATAAGTATACGACATGTTGGCTCATGCTTGCTAATTGATTATTTGGTTGTTTGACATAATTAGCTTTCAATGTTGGACTTCATAAGTAGCAGCTTGATCACTCTTTTCTGTGGTTTGTCAAAATAATCTTTATGTATGAAGAGCTGTTTCACCTTACAACGGCTCCAATATATGTAGATTTCTTGTCTACCAGAATAATTTTAGGAGCTTGATTTATCCGGCTTTCACCGGTTTCATATTATGATCCAGATAATCACTGTTGTTAAATAAATATCTATGACATATATAAAGAAGAAGAATCAATAGTGGAGAAAGATGAGGATCGTACCACACACTATAGCCATCTTTACACCTTCCACATATATATATATATTTTTTTTCATTTTCTATACTTTACATATATTACTTTTTCATCCATAGAACCCCAAGTTCTCGAGTTGGTCACTATTGATATCCAAAAACATTATCAGAGGACAAGATGGTTCGTTTACTCGTTAATTGTAAGGTCTTTATGAATGAAAGATTAGTACGTACGTGTTGAAGAAAAAAAATGTGGATGTGTAAGAATGGTTAACCATTACACAAAAATGTTATTATCTGGATTCTAACTGATGAAATCCGGATATTTCATTATATTAAGCTCCTAAATTTGTTTCCACATGACTTTTATTATTTATATTTATTCAACTCAACAGGAAAAAAAATATATTACCACAAATTTTTTTGTGTGAAGAACACTGGCCATGTCCTAGGAGGAAAACTAAACGTAGTACTCTCACGCTACATCGGATCGGTGAAAAGCTTGAACGACTTCAATTAGAACGCAGAACATTTTTTTGTGTTCTAGATTTTCTGACACCTTCAGATTTCAGGGTACAATATCATATCAAAAACCTTTTGAACTAAATTTGCTGTTGCAAACCTTTTGAAAAATCACAAGGGAAAGGACTACTATATTAGTTACAAACATGTAAAAGTCAACAAGCGGGGATAGCTCAGTTGGGAGAGCGTCAGACTGAAGATCTGAAGGTCGCGTGTTCGATCCACGCTCACCGCATGTGTTCATATTTATTAGGTTTTTTAAAAAACTTGCTTTTTTGACGTTGTTTTGAAATCCTCTGTTTGATCTGTTGCGTAATTCAAAATATCTTTACTAGGCACGCACGTTTACAAACGGCGTCGTTTATGATGGGTTGCTTAATTAAACTGGTCCCATGTGTAACCCCAAATTCTAAACGCCTCGTTTACTGCGTCGTTTCAATTGAGTGAATAGGTGGTGCAACAAAACGCGGCGGAGACGGCTAATCTGATTTCTGCGGTCGACGGCAACAACTCTTATCGTGTCAAAACGCAGAATTTGGAAGCTGTGTTCACTAACCTCAAAGGAGAAGAGAGGAGAAAAATTAAAACTGTCGGTTTTGATTGCTAAAGATGATGAATTGGATACAATATAGGATCGGTATTAGATCACGCACGAGCTGTTTTTGGTACAGTAGATAGAGAATGATCTGTTTCTGCAAATTAAGTCATGGTTGACATTTGAAGTCCAAGAAAACAGTAAGTCGTTGGTATTTTTACCACTATCTATTAAATTTAGTTCACACACATACTGTTTTTCTGCTTCTGAAAATTCGCTCATAGTTGACATTTGAAGTTCTAGTAAGTCGTTTGAATATTTAATAGGGATATACATTGCATGCTTTCTTCATGCCTTGTTTTCTTTTGTAATAAAAAATAAGGTAAGACTTTAGAAACCCCTGCCCATTTATAAGGTTTTATCTGTTGAATTATTGATAAACAAATAATCAAATATGCATGTTAACAATAGTACCGTTTCTTTCTGATGGCATGGAGAATACATGTATATCTCTTTTTCCTTCCTATGGACCATATTTAAGAACATGAGACTTCTTTTTCTATGGATACCAATCTATATCTCAAGCATCGCAGGGCTGGTTCTGTAAACATTGGGAAATATTGAAGTTACGTTGCTTCGTAAAGGGAAAAGGTGAGAAAAACCTCTAGCTTTGTAACTCTGTTTTCATTATTTTTCTTCTCTTTTAGATTATGTTATCTGAATGATATTCTTAACTAGTTCACCAATTAATATTATTTTGTAGGTGTCGAGTTATCAATGGACAGGTCTGATGTGAGCTTTGATGAACGAAAGAAACACATAAGCTATAGGATGTATTTGGCAGATGAAACCAGCCCTATCAACTTTCTTGAATTGTCAACTCTCTTCAATGACTACATTGAAACTGTTCCGATGGATCCAAAGACCATTGCTGCAGTAAGAGCAGGAGATGAAACTTACGTGAGAGATATGTAAATTGAAGTTAATCTTGCTCTAAGCTCAGTGGACGATCGTGGGAATACAATGCTTCATCTTGCTGCGGCCGCGGGTCATACCAGCCTAGTGTGTTATTTACTCTACGTGTATCCAGGTTTGCTAGTGAAGTCAAACATGATGGGCGAAGTTGCTCTCCATGTTGCAGCAAGTGCAGGACATCTTGGTGTTGTCGAGGCTCTCGTTAGTTTCATTAAAGATATACCTTGTTATAATCCAGATGCTGTTGCAAAAGAGATATATTTTTCCAAGAACAGAAACCTAGACAACGCTTTGCATGTTGCCTCAAAAAGGAAACATTTCAAGGTAGCTTCTTGTTTGGTTTATGCAGAGCAATGTTTGTCTTTTGTTCAAAACAACGATGGGTTTTCTCCCTTGTATCTAGCTATTGAAGCTGGACATGCAGGTCTTGTGAGACAAATGTTGAAACTTTCAACGTATGATGAATCCAGTAGCAGATCTACGTTAGCTTCAAAGATAGGAGGACGATCCATAATACATGGTGCCATCAAGGCGAAGAGAGAAGGTTCGTTCTTTTGAAAAACCTTAACTAGCCCTTAAATTTCTTGTTCAAGTTATTTATAAACTCATGAGAAATACTTTTCTTAAGCAGATATCCTTGATGTTATACTTCATGAAGATGCAAGTCTTATTAACTTGAGAGATGAGGGAAGGACTTGTCTTTCTTTTGGAGCATCCATAGGATATTATGATGGGTTTTGCTTTCTGTTAGAAAAATCTCTAGACAGTGTTTATGTCAGCGATGATGATGGCTCATTTCCAATTCATATGGCGGCCAAGTATGGTCATGTCAAAGTTCTTAAGGAGATTCTTAAACGGTGTCCTGGCGCACTTGAGTTGCTTGATAGAGATGGTCAAAATATTCTTCATGTTGCAGCAAAGAATGGAAAACTCGAAGTCATCAAGTTTGTCTTACAATGTTATAAAGATAAGAACAAGGAAAAGTTGATTAATGAAGAAGATGTGGATGGAAACACACCATTGCATTTGGCCACCAAAAATTGGCACCCTAAAGTTGTGAGTATGCTTACTTGGGACTACAGAGTTGACCTGAAAATACTGAACCATAATGGTTTCACAGCTCTAGATGTTTCCGAGAAGAACATGGATTTAAGCTACACATTTTTTGAGGTATGAAAATGTAACTTTATATACCGGTAGTGCTTATGTGTGTATATATAATTTGCTTCATTTGGGATACTACAGAGGTTGACTTGGATGGCTTTGATATCTGCTGGTGCACCAAGAGGTCCAGGTCTGATAATATCCACTCTAGTTACAGAAAAGAAGACTGATGGTTCAAAGTACAAAGATCGGGTCAATACTCTTCTGTTGGTGGCCACTCTTGTAGCCACTATGACTTTCACAGCAGGGTTTACTCTACCAGGGGGTTACAACTTCGGGATGGCAACTCTGGCCAAGAAAACAGCATTCCAAGTGTTTCTTGTATTCGACACCTTGGCGATGTATTGTTCTATAATAGCGATAGTTGCTCTAATTTGGGCGCAATTGGGTGATATGTATCTCATAATGAAAGCCTTGAACCTTGCAGTGCCACTTCTAGGACTTTCGCTTACATCCATGTCAATAGCTTTTATGGCTGGCACGTATGCTGCAGTAAGCCACCTCCCTTTGCTTGCCCACTTCATATTGTGCATCGGCCTCATCTTCCTTTTGGCTTTACTGCTGATCATTGTTCCTTATGTATCCCCACATTCTCTTACCCAACCATTTCTTCGATGCGTTTTTTACTTCCCTTATTTCCTTATGCTTTTGGCCGATGGTGACAACATCAACAATGGCCGCTAAAGAGTCCAAGCTAAGTCACTTCGCAGCTTCTTGTTTAGATTAACAATCATGTGTCTTTTTCATGTACATTGTGTCAGATGAATGATAAAAGTCAGAGTATTGCTTTTGTTTCCAGCATATACCTGGTTTTGAGGCAATCTCAGTGCCTTAGCTTGTCCATGCACATTGTGTCAGATGAATGAATAAAAACCGAGTTATGTTCGCTTTTCAGATGTACAGATCAGTGGAAATACTTTGCTTAAATTCTCTCAGTCATGTGAGACTTCATAAATATACGACATCTTGGCTCATGCTTGTTAATTGATTTTATGGTTGTTTGACATAATTAGCTTTCAATGTTGGACTTCATAAGTACCAGCTTAATCACTCTTTTCAGTGATTTGTCAAAATAATCTTTAATATGAAGAGCTGCTTCTCCTTACAACGGCTCCAATGTGTGTAGCTTTCTGTTGAAGTTAATTAACAGAAGTTATAAAAGTCATAGAATGTGGAACTAATTCTTTCTTGTCTACTAGAATAATTTTAGGAGCTTGATTTAGAATTAAGAAACTATCCGGCTTTCATCGGTTTAAATCCGTATAATTACTGTTGTGAAATAAATATCTTTGACAAAGAAGAAAAATAAAATTGGAGAAGATGAGGATCGTACCACATCGCCTTTTGTTTTCTTCATTTCATATCGCATGCTGAACTTAACAGGTTTTGCTAAATAAATACCCAATTTCTTCATTTCACAAATGTTATTATCTGGGTTCTAACTGATGAAATCCGGATATTTCATTAAATTAAGCTCTTAAAATTTGTTGCCACGTGACTTTTATAATTATAACTTATGTAAATTCATTTCAACAAAAAAAAAAACACAACAATATTACCACAATCTTTTTGTGTGAAGAACAATGGCTACGTCTTACTTTCAAGCGACATCGTTTTGGTGAAAAGCTTGAACCACTTCAATTATATAACTCGGATCGTTTTCTGTGTTCTAGATTTTACAGGTACAATATCATATCAAAAACCTTTTGACTAATTTGCTGTTTCAAGAAGAAGTCAGGTCAGTCTCAGGCTAAAAAGAAGATGACATCAAGTGCTGACATTGTCTCTGCGTTGACTTTTTCTTGTAATTATTTGGGATTAGATAACAAGACTTTCCAATAATTTATCTACAAGGTCAACAGCATAATCATAGTTATTTCTCTGAATGATGGGACATTGTTTGAAAGCTTGGAACGCTAAAGGGATTATAGAAAGGAAAGACGATATATTCTCCATACGCGTCAAGCTTTAGGAGATTTAAAGGTATTTGGTATTTTTCTCTCGCTCTCTTTTTGGTATGGTTGATGAGTTTTCTGTTAATTTATTTATGGTTGAAGGAAATGAATTTGTCTTTTCAAAAAATTGTGTGAGGATTTAGGTTTAGATGGATTGTTCTGAAGTACGCTTAGATACAATTGAGGCACAAAAGTCAACCGGTCTATCTCATGAACAACAAAGACGAAGATATTTCCCAATTAATATTATAAGCAACAGCATAAGCACACGCCCTTTAAGCTGTTTCCTTCAAAGCGGCGTAGAACGGATCGAATCTGAGTCAGAGTTCCTTATCAGTATTAGAATATCAAATCTTTTCGACCTCCCTGGTGAATATGTGCCGATGAATCCGGAGATTTTTAGTGCAGTTAGCGCAGGGAATAAAGATTGTATGGAGAAGTTGAGAAGCTATGGAACGTCAATGGCATGTCTTAAGAGCGATCGAGGAGATTCTATTCTTCACCTTGCTGCGGCTTGGGGTCATCTTGAACTAGTGAAGAGTATAATTTCTGAATGCCCATGTCTTCTAATATATCGAAACTTGATGAATCAGATTCCAGTCCATGCCGCTGCTCGTGCTGGCCATTTAGATATTGTTGAAACTCTTGTTACATCGATAACATATGTTTCATCTAGAGTGTCTGAGGAAAAGAAAGGGAGACTGAATTTATATGAT
The DNA here is from genome assembly GCA_900116095.1 of Euclidium syriacum. Classification (NCBI taxonomy): domain Eukaryota; kingdom Viridiplantae; phylum Streptophyta; class Magnoliopsida; order Brassicales; family Brassicaceae; genus Euclidium; species Euclidium syriacum. Next base: position 553,694 of record FPAK01000008.1, read on the forward strand.
CTGAAGGACAAAAATGGGAATACTGCAATGCATTTGGCCTTGACAGGCCACCATGTGGAGATAGCTACCTGTTTGGTAAACGCAAATCATTGTGCTTCGTTTCTGGCAAATAAAAATGGAATTTCTCCTTTGTATTTGGCTGTAGAAGCTGGAAATGTCTCACTTGTGAAAGCAATGTTAAAAACTATAGGCAATGATGAACTTGAAAGGAGAAAGTATAGCTTTGATTCTCTAGAAGGGAGAAAATTTCTTTCCCACGTAGCTTTGAAGGCCAAGAATACAGGTTTCTTTTCCTTATTACCATTGGTAGTTCTATTTAGCTTTTTTAAATTGCTATATTCAACTGGTGTTTGAGATGGAACACTAAATCTTCCCATGTGGGCTAATTTATACAGATGTCTTGGATGTGTTACTTGAAGAAGATCCAAGTATTGCGGACGAGCGTGATGAAGAAGGAATGACTTGTCTTTCATATGGAGCATCTACTGGGTATTACAAAGGGGTATGCAACATGTTAAACCGGTCAACAAAGAGTGTTTATGTTTGCAACGATGATGGATCCTTCCCAATCCATTTGGCAGCAAAGAATGGCCACATCAGAATTGTCAAAGAGATTCTAAAACGTTGTCCAGATTCAAAACACCTGCTTAACAAGCATGGTCAAAATGTACTTCACATTGCAGCAAACAATGGTAGATATTTACTTCTATTTCATTTCACAAACTCTAATAAAACCAAACACTTGGCTATTGAGCAAGATGTGGATGGGAATACACCTTTGCACTTGGCTACCATAAAATGGCATCCTCGAGCTTTTGTTTCTCTTAGTCGGGTTTCTGGAAGCTTATACATGCGGAACAAGAGTGGTTTAACTGCTCTGGATATAGCGGAGTCAAATCTACAACCAAACTACATATTCCGAGAGGTATATCTGATTTCGCATTCAACCATTACTTACTTTTCAGTATCTTCTTGACTCTTTACGTCATCGAAGTATTTATAGGCCTTTTTCTTGACTCTTGTTGGATTAATTACAGAGGGTTACACTGCTGGTCTTAGTATATTGTTATGCAATCAGAGAGTTTAGATTGCAATGGACCAAAAAGCTAACAAAACCATCGAAACCTCTTAACCATGGCAAAAACAAAGAGTACATCAGTGGTCTTCTATTGGTGGCAGCTCTTGTCGCCACAGTAACTTTTGCTGCAGGTTTTACAATACCAGGTGGCTTTAACAACTCCGCACCAAACTTGGGAATGGCAACACTAGCTAATGACCCAAACCTCTTTTATTTTCTGGTGTTTGATACACTTGCAATGCAAAGCTCCGTTGTGACTATAGCTACTCTGATATGGGCACAGTTAGGAGATTCTGCACTTGCTCATTGCACTTTATATGTGGCCTTGCCTTCATTGTTTTTTGCTCTATTCTGCATGCCGGTTGCGTTCTATTTTGGAGTGGTTATTACAGTGGGAAATGTTAAAGGGCTTGTCATAGTCATTTCCATTATATCTATCATCTTCTTCTTGGTCATGCTCCTTGTCCTTGGCCCTCACGTTATTCTACAGATACCTGGAATTCCTGCTTTCTTTGGTATATTTTTCTTGCATTTTATGTGGTTTGTTAATGACGAGGACGATGAGTTATATCAGACCTCAGATGCACCAACGTCTATGAAGATCTCAAGAAATGATCATGTCGAAAAGCCAGAACGTACCTAGAAGAGAGTAACCTATTCAAAGAAATAACGTGCTTCATTTGTTTATCTATTTTCTTGGTGTGATTCAAGTGGAAAAGAATGGAAATATATATGTTTATCTCTTTCATTTATTTGCTTAAACATAATTAGCTTTTTTGAGGACCAGAGTTATTTCTCTGTTTTATTTATGATTGAGTCCATATCTTCCAGTTCATGAAGATGACCTGGAGAGTGTTTGCTCCTTTGCTTTGCAATACAAGGTTTCTCATTATTGTCATATGTCGTTTTACAATACATCCTTATGTGTGAGAAAATCCAATTTAAGCGTGACTAGTTCAGTTGGGAAAGAGCGTCGAGTCAAAAGATTTGAAGTTCATGTGTTTGATCCACACTCACTGCGTTTTACGAACCTATTACACCAAAAAAAAAAATTGTTCTTTACCTTTTTTTGTCATAAATGAGAAGAGATTTTTGTGATGGATTTGTTGCTTGTTCCTTAAATTATCTCATAGTTACCTGGCTCTTGTTTTCTTCAAAGCTTCACTCGAAGATATCTCCAGTTCTTTTTTGTTGTTGTTTATTATTGAAGAAAACGATGTTGACACATAAATTAAGAGAGGAAAGAGGCTTCACTTAAGTGGAAAAACTAAAAATGTTTTGAAAATTAATATATTCTTTAATATTTTGATATAATTAGCTTTTTAGTGTACTAGATTTTAACCAATGTGTTTTATTTATGGTTTGCTTATGTATATTCTCAGTTTTTGTCAAAATAACAATTTTGGACCTGAAACAGAACGTAAGATAAAGCGTTTGCTCTGAAGGATTTCTATTAAATAGACTTGTGTCCAATGAACATCAGGCGGGGATAGCTCAGTTGGGAGAGCGTCAGACTGAAGATCTGAAGGTCGCGTGTTCGATCCACGCTCACCGCATTACTTTTGACTTTTGTTTTATTTTCCAAGAATTTGTTTATATTATTTGCTAGATACTTTCCGAGACACTGACATGAAGCGGGGATAGCTCAGTTGGGAGAGCGTCAGACTGAAGATCTGAAGGTCGCGTGTTCGATCCACGCTCACCGCATCATCAATTTTTTTAATTCATTTCGTACAAAGATAAGACGACGCCGTTTGAAGTAAAAATACAACCGAGAGAGTCCTACACGCTGTCGTATTGGTGAAACCGCGTCAACGATATCAACTGGGCTTTACCAATAACTTCCTAAAAACCCATTATTAAGCCCACTACATACTTCACCGCCTTTACCTCTAAACCGACTATTTCGTCCACCACGTTTTATATCCTCTGTCGCCGTAAACTACAATTTTGTTTTGTTTCTTTGACCGGAGAATTTCGTCTTTGTGAAACGATGGTGTTCCTCTCGACTCCTGACGGTAAGATTCTATCAATCGACGTTAACCCTGGTGCAACCACACTCTTCGCCTTCGAGCAATTGGTTCACCAACGCACTGATGTTCCTCAACCTCTCGTTCGCCACTCGCTCCGTATGCGAAACCCTAGCCGTGTGTATGGAGATTCGAAGAATACTGATTCGCTCCTCTTATCCGATCTCGGTGTTGGTCGTTTCTCTACTGTAATTTTGTATGTCCCTCTACTGGGTGGGATGCAAGGAATGCCTCCACCGAAGCCTCGTCTCGATTTCCTCAATTCAAAGCCTCCGTCAAATTATGTCGCGGGTTTGGGTCGTGGTGCTACTGGGTTTACAACGCGTTCCGATATTGGTCCCGCTCGTGCTGCTCCGGATCTGCCTGATCGGTCCGCGGTGGCTACAGCGGCTGCTCCGGGAGTAGGTCGTGGAGGAGGGAAGCCGAGTGAGGCGGAAGACGATGAAGAAGCTGAGGAGAAAGGGTATGATGAGAATCAGAAGTTTGATGAGTTTGAAGGAAATGATGCTGGTTTGTTCTCTAATGCTGAGTACGATGAGGATGACAAAGAGGCTGATGCGATCTGGGAGTCTATTGATCAGCGGATGGATTCGAGGAGGAAAGATCGGAGAGAAGCTAAGCTGAAGGAAGAAATTGAGAAATACCGTGCTTCGAACCCTAAAATTACTGAGCAGTTTGCAGATTTGAAGAGGAAATTGCACACTTTGTCTGCGGATCAATGGGATAGTATTCCCGAGATTGGGGACTACTCGCTGAGGAACAAGAAGAAGAAGTTTGAGAGTTTTGTGCCTATTCCTGATACGCTTTTAGAGAAGGCGAAGAAGGAGAAAGAGCTCGTCATGGCTTTAGACCCAAAGAGTAGAGCCGCTGGTGGGTCTGAGACGCCATGGGCGCAGACGCCAGTGACAGACTTGACAGCCGTCGGTGAAGGAAGAGGTACTGTGTTATCTCTGAAGCTTGATAGGTTATCGGATTCAGTTTCAGGGCAAACTGTTGTGGACCCTAAGGGTTACTTAACTGACCTGAAGAGTATGAAAAGAACCACTGATGAAGAGATTTATGATCGCAACAGAGCTAGATTGTTATACAAGAGTTTAACACAATCGAATCCTAAGAATCCGAATGGCTGGATTGCTGCTGCGAGAGTGGAGGAAATGGATGGGAAGATAAAAGCAGCTAGGATGCAGATTCAGAAGGGCTGTGAAGAGTGTCCGAAAAATGAGGATGTTTGGCTTGAAGCTTGTAGGTTGGCCAATCCAGAAGATGCCAAGGCGGTGATTGCAAAGGGAGTTAAGTTAATACCCAATTCAGTGAAGCTGTGGTTGGAGGCTGCAAAGCTGGAGCATGATGAGGAGAACAAGAGTAGGGTGTTGAGAAAAGGACTGGAGCATATTCCAGACTCTGTAAGGCTTTGGAAGGCTGTTGTTGAATTGGCTAATGAGGAGGATGCAAGGATTTTGCTTCACAGGGCTGTGGAGTGCTGCCCTTTGCATCTGGAACTATGGGTGGCACTTGCGAGACTTGAAACATATGATAATTCAAAGAAGGTGTTGAATAGAGCGAGAGAGAAGCTTCCTAAGGAGCCAGCGATTTGGATCACCGCTGCTAAGCTAGAAGAAGCTAATGGGAACACAGCTATGGTGGGAAAGATTATTGACAGGGGTATAAAGACTCTGCAGAGAGAAGGGGTTGTCATTGACAGGGAAAATTGGATGAATGAGGCTGAGGCCTCTGAGAGAGCCGGGTCTGTCGCAACATGTCAGGCGATTATTCAGAATACTATCGGTATTGGAGTTGATGAAGAGGATAGAAAGAGAACTTGGGTTGCTGATGCAGAGGAATGCAAGAAGAGGGGTTCCATTGAGACTGCAAGAGCAATATACGCTCATGCTCTTACAGTGTTCTTGACCAAGAAAAGTATTTGGCTTAACGCAGCCCAGCTTGAGAAGAGCCACGGTAGTAGGGAGTCTCTTGATGCCTTGTTGCGTCAGGCTGTGAGATATGTCCCTCAGGCTGAGGTTCTCTGGCTTATGGGTGCCAAGGAGAAGTGGCTTGCTGGAGATGTTCCGGCAGCTCGTGCTATTCTACAAGAGGCTTATGCTGCAATTCCCAACTCTGAGGAAATCTGGCTTGCTGCTTTCAAGCTTGAGTTTGAGAACAAGGAGCCTGAGAGAGCAAGGATGCTTCTCGCAAAAGCAAGGGAAAGAGGAGGAACTGAGAGGGTCTGGATGAAATCAGCCATTGTTGAGAGGGAACTGGGAAACGTAGAGGAAGAGAGGAGATTGCTTGCTGAAGGCTTGAAGCAATTCCCATCATTCTTCAAGCTTTGGTTAATGCTTGGGCAGCTTGAGGAACGGTTCAATCATCTGGAACAGGCCAAGAAAGCTTATGATACTGGTTTGAAACACTGTCCCAACTGCATACCGCTCTGGCTCTCCCTCGCTAATCTTGAAGAGAAGGTCAGTGGTCTGAACAGAGCTCGAGCTATTCTCACCACAGCAAGGAAGAAGAATCCTCAGGGAGCTGAGTTATGGTTAGCTGCTATTCGTACTGAACTAAGGCATGACAACAAAAGAGAAGCAGAGCATCTGATGTCAAAGGCTCTACAAGAGTGTCCCACCAGTGGTATTCTCTGGGCTACTGATATCGAGATGGCGCCACGTCCTCGTCGTAAAACAAAGAGTATGGATGCTCTGAAGAAATGTGATCATGACCCACATGTCACTGCAGCTGTCGCCAAGCTCTTCTGGCAAGACAAGAAGGTGGAGAAAGCCAGATCTTGGTTCAAGCGGGCTGTGACACTTGCTCCAACTATTGGAGATTTCTGGGCGCTTTATTACAAATTCGAACTTCAACATGGCACCGAAGAGACCCAGAAGGAAGTCCTGGCTAAGTGTGTAGCTTGTGAGCCAAAGCATGGTGAGAAGTGGCAAGCTATCTCCAAAGCAGTTGAGAATGCACATCAACCTATTGAAGTCATCTTGAAGCGAGTTGTGATTGCATTGAGCAAGGAAGAGAAAGCTGCTTGAGAGTAATAGAATTCCTTTTGAGTTTTTATCATAATCACGCTCCCTCTATCTCTGCTCATATAGAGCATTACTATCTAGTTGTTGTTTTCTCTTATGCAGGCTCAACTTTTAGCCGTTCATGATATTGATTTGCTGGAGTGTTTTCACCAGATACTTGTTGAATTTCTCAGTCTTCTTTGTGTGAGTCTCTGCGTGCTGTGGTTGAGCTATTACTCTTTGTTTTTGTTCATCTGTCATTGATCATTTTGTTGTTGGTTTCATGACTGCCTTCCTTCCTAAGGAGCTTTGCCTGCACGGTGTCTAAGATTGGCGCGTGGTAAGCCATGAAACTCAATCCAAAGCTTCTTCTGACAGTGTAAGCAACTAACCCCTGACACAGCTTTTAGAAGTCTAAGTCCACACTATTAAGTATTAACATTGATGTTTAAATTTCCCTTTTACGCCAAAACCAACTAGTTTCTACCTAAATTCCTTAGTTCTGGTTTTAGATTTAGTAATAAACTCTTGAGAGGCTTGGGTTTGCTCTCAACCTATGCAAAATACAGTATATGTGTCTTTGTAAACAAGTTCTCTTTGGATACATTATTCTTTAGCTTATGAATAGGCCGTAAGAAGGGAATCTGAAACAGTGAGATATGTCCTGTGTATCGATGCATCTGGGATAGATAGGAATCGAATGTGACATCGGTTTAGTCGTGATGGCGTCTGTGAAACTCCTCCAACATTGCCTCTATCTTTGAGCTGGCTCTTTCTGTTCAACCTTAGTTTTATAGTTTCGGAGGTAAGGGATGATCTGGTTCCGTAAACCGTACGTATAAAATTTGAAGGGGTTTAGTCGATTTTGATATAGTTGGGCGGTCTTGCGGATTTTTGGTCCATTACGGCTCTCTAGGTCCAAAAATGTTGGAAGATCTTCATTGTAGTAGAAACCATAGAAATATCTCTAATTCGTTTTGAGAAACCCAAAATTACTATTCGGTTTTATGGTTTTTAATCAAATCAAACATTGACCTACGTTTAATTAAATCATTTTCTTGGTTTGGATTGGCCTGATTTTGTCGTTTTATTGTTATTTTGCTTACCTCTGGTCTACTAGTTTAAGATCATCCAAATCCATAATCGTTTTTCTATGAGAAACATACATGTAATGTGGATCCCAAAAATTGCTACCATAAAAAGAACGAAAAAGAAATTCATTATCAGTTTTTGTGACATATCATGCCGGGACGAGATAAACTTATTCGACATTGTTATTATGCAAAGTAAAAAATCAGTGTGCACTAGATTTTTATGAATGAATGATCAAGAAGACTATGGACTTCGTCATTAAAATATTGGGCCTTCTAATGGGCCAATTTAGGAATCCTGCTCGTTACGTGGCAAGTCTACACCGCTCAAATTGTTAGAGCGTATCCATTGCTATGTTGATAAGCAGGTTCCATTTTCAAAACAAGATTTCCCAAGATCAAAACAAAACCCTTAATAACTAACTGATCAAAATTACGATTTGCATTTCTGTTTCTTATTCGCTTCTCAAGTTCATCTTCTTCGTTGATCGCTCTTTCTTTCGCTTCTCATTTCATCTTCTTCGTTGATCTCTCTTTCTTTCGCTTCTCAGTTCATCTTCTTCGTTGATCGCTCTTTCTTTTGCCTATGTTCTCTAGCGGTTTGTTTCCTTTTCTTAATCTTGTGCCCTGTTTGCATCTGGGAACCATAGGTGCGGCTCGCGAGGCTTGAAAGATGCACAAATTCAAAGAATGGGTTTGAGTAAAGCGAGAGAGGATCCCGAATTGGATCCAGCGGCTTGGATCTTCACTGCTAGGGTAGAGGAAGCTTATGGAAACATGGCTAAGGTAAAAAATCTAATTGAAAGAGGTGTAACGACTTTGCAGAGAAACGGAATCGTCATTGACCGGAAAGATGGAATTACTGTGGCTGAACTCATGGAGAATTCCGGATTTGTGGCAACATGCCGAGCGATTATCAACAACATTATCGATATCGGAGTCGATGAAGAGGACAGAGAAAGAATTTGGATTGCTGATGCAGAAGATTGCGAGAAGAGAGGTTCAATTGAGACCGCAAGAGCAATATACGCTCATGCTCTTACTGTGTTCATGACCGAGAAAAGTATTTGGCTTAAAGCGGCTCTTCTTGAGAAGAGCCATGGAAGTATTGAATCAGCTCGTGCGATTCTACAAGAAGCTTCTGCTGCAATTCCAAAGTCTGAAGAAATCTGGCTTGCCGCTTTCAATCTTGAGTTGGAGAATAAGGAGTTGGAGAGAGCAAGGATGGTTCTAACGAAAGCTAGGAAAATAAAAGGAACTAAGAGGATTTGGATGAAATCAGCCATTATTGAGAGGGAATTGGGAAACGTAGAGGAAGAGAGGAGAATGCTTGATGAATGCTTGGAGCGATTTCCATCATTCTTTAAGCTTTGGTTGATGCTTGGGCAGCTTGAAGAACGGTTTAGTCATATGGATAAAGCCATAAAAGCTTATGAAACTGGTTTGAGAAACTGTCCCAACTCTATACCACTTTGGCTCTCCCTCGCTAATCTTGAAGATAAGGTGTTTGGTTTGAAAAAAGCTCGAGCTACTCTCTTCGGGGCTAGGAAGAATATTCCTAAGACGGATGTGATATGGTTAGCTGCTATTCGTACTGAACTGAGACATAACAACAAAGGACAAGCAGAGGATTTGATGGTGAAAGCTCTACGCCAATGCCCCAACAGTGGTATTCTCTTGGCTGCTGATATAGAAATGGCGCCACGTTCGAGCAGGCACACAAAGTGTGCTGATGCTATGAATAAGTGTGATCAACACCCGCATGTCACTGTACTTGTTGCCAAACTCTACTGGGAACATGAGATGGTGGAGAAGGCCAGATCGTGGTTGAACGAGACTGTAACACTTGACCCGAGTATTGGCGATTATTGGGCGTTATATTACAAGTTTGAACTTGAGCATGGCTCTGAGGAGAACCAGAAGGAAATCTTGGCTAAATGTGTAGCTTCTAAGCCTAAACACGGTGAGAAGTGGCTAGCTATATCCAAAACAGTGGGGAACGCGCACCAACCTATTGAAGTTATCTTGAAGAAAGTTGTGGATGCGTTGAGCAAGGAAGATAAAGCTTCTTGAGAGTAACAATTTCTTCTTTAATCATGATTACGTTCTTGTTCATATCACATTACATCTTTTAGTTGTTGTTTTCTCTTATGCAGGCTCAAGTATTAGCCGTACATGATATTGATTTTGTGACCAAAGATACTTGTAGAGTTTAATAAGGACTGGTCCGGATCTTGAAGACGTCGTAAACCGAGTTTGGATTGTTTTTTCATTTACTTATGATTTTGTATAGGTAGGTTAGGTTCCAAAGATGTTGGAAGATGAAGTCATATATTGACGAAAATCGGAGTGAACACTTCGTCTTTAGTTTCCAATGACTTGTCCACAATGGACCCCACAATTGCTACCAAAAGCAGAACAAAAAAATGACGTCGAAATAAGAAAAATGAAAATAAATGAAGAAAAAACAAATCCATTATCACGTTAGTGATCATAACATCATGACGGGATAAGAGAACATGTTCATGTTTGGTAACATTTTCCGAAAATATATGAAGAAATAATACAAATAGATAACGTTATTGTTGGTTCGAGCGAATGTGGAGCATAGCATCACACAAAGAAAAAAAAATTGTAAGTGGATATATACGAAAACGCATATTTGACTTTAGTACCATCAAATGTCCGTGGCTTTGTTGGTTGTTGAACTCTTTTATTTATTTGTATAGTTAGACTTTTGGTACTCTTTTTCTTATTCATGTGGTATGGTTAGTGGTTTATAGTTAATGTTATTGGATTAGAGGGATTAAACAGTAATCGAAATAGTTTTATTGAATAAATCATATCTCCTCGTGAGTGTTAGATCTTACATAAAAATTGACACCGAACTCAAAACAAGATAAGGTTTTTAATTGGTCCAACTATTCAATTCAATTATGATGGGATATAAAACGAAACTTAAGTGTGGTAGGTTTAGTATATTCAAATAAATTATTTTGTGGGGACTTTCACCTAAAATTCAATCCGCAGTGTAATTGATTGAGTTATGTTTATAATAAATTTGTTCTGTAAATCTTATCTTTCCATATGTCTAGCTACTTCTAATTCTTATTAGTCCAACTCAAAATCCAATTTTACTATCAACAAATAATTTTAAAATTCACTTATAAAGTATTTTTTAAAACATTTTTATTAGAATTTTAATATTATAAATAGTAAAATTTGGAAAGTGAGCATAGAAAGAAAGCAATCTTTGGTTGAATACTAGTCATATTTGGAATTAGATACCTCTTCTCAGTCTTCACCAAATCTACAACGTGAATTCAGGTCGAGAAGAAACCTCAAAACATCACTTTCTTTCAATTCTTTTAGATTGTTTCTGTTTGCAAGTAATGAAAATAATATTTTATTATTAAATCTCAATTAATATTATTTGTTGTGGGAAATAAAATGGGCCGACATCTTAATGATTTTCCTTTTCTGATTGTTAGGAAATGATTCGTTCCATTTAATTTAGTAATAATTAAAATAAAAGTTACAAGGTCTAGAAATATCGGTGGAGGGGCCAAAACACTGAACACACTGCATCAAGTCAATTCACAATCTAAGGTCCACGTTATTTGATTTTTCTCCGTCGCATCACATGTTTGACATTTTTGTCCTCAAAAGGTCCCACTTTTTTAATTAATCCATATAATTCGGTATTTTTGTAATACTTTAAAGGACTTAATCAGATAGCCAAACTTTTGGTTAATTTTGGCATACGTGTGGTATTTTTGCGTATAAATAGTATATATAATATATGAAAGTGTATCAACAAGTAAAATAAAATGAGTTTTCTTAAAAAACTATACAAACTTATGTTATTTATAAAAAAAAACACACGTATAAAATAACTACCATACTCATTAATGAATATGATAGTAAAATTCAACTATTTACTATTGTCAACATTAAATAAACTAAAAAATCTCGAATTTAGAGAAAAAAATGATCTTTTATGTTTTACAAGTAACTGTCATTTTCGATATTTTCTTTACATCATATAAAAACGCGTTCAACTTTTAATTTTATTCTCACAAAAAAATTTATTATTGGTAGTTTGTTATATTTTTATTTGGAGGTCCAATTTTGTATATTATACAAAAAATCCAAAAAAAAGATCTATGTTGAAATTAGAAATGATATTTAAATTGAAATGTATGAAGTATTACATTGTAAAAAACAAGAAATGAATTCAGCTATGTAAAAACTAGTTCAAAAATATATTTTTTCTATTATCATATGATGAATTGCTAGAAAAGAAAAGGCATGATTTTATAATAAGTCTATCTGTAGTAGATTAGGTATTTTTTTCTATAAATATTAAAATGGTTAGATGGTTACCAAAGATGATGGTTCCATCAAACATGTGATTCATTGATCAATAAAGACAATCAAGAATGGTTGAAAATCTAAATAAAATCCCAATTGTTCATTTAAAATATTTGCATTAAAAAAAAAAACAATTACAAAGATGAATTAGATCGTTACATTTACTATTTCATTAAAATGTTACTGAAGTACAAGAAGAACAAGACCTTCTCAATCAAAGTTATCAAGAAACAAGAAAACACTCCTTTTTGCAACAAATCAGCACTTTATAATATACGACCTCCCTCATTAGATAGGACTCAAAAGCTATTCTACACCCAAAACGCAGCAACCGCTATAATTGCGTTTAAGAAAACTCACAGTCTCCTTCTTTTCTCTGCCTTTAACCACTGGACAACCACGGCCAGGGAAAAACGTACTCTCTTTTTTCTTTTTACTTTGAGACCCAACAAAAAAACCACAATATAAAAGAGATAAAAATCTACATTTTGAAAAGCGACGGATTTTCTTTTCAGCCTCGGATTTGAATTAGCCACGGTAAGCCATTCTTGAAAAGTAGTTGAAGTCATGGTGTTGGACTCTTAACTGTTTTAACCAAGAATCCGCGACACTTAGAAGCGAAACAACTCGCTCTTGATCTTGACCTTGATCATCTTCCGAGAGCCAAACATTGCCTTGCATCTTGTAAGTGGCTAAGCCGAAAGGGAGCAAAGTTACACCTTCCCCTTCTTTCCGCAACCTCTCCTTTTCTCCACCGTTTTCTTCTGGCTCCATATCTATAAAATCAAGACCAAAACCGGTTAAAACCTTTTTCCGCGGAATATAACACATCGAAAGAAACCATAACATGTAGTCTTAGATAACACATAGAAGGACTTGAATTCGAGATAGGATTAAGAAGATTAGTACCTTGAAAAGAAGATGAAAGAGTGTGATAAGTCAAGAAACAAGTTGACAAATCTTTAATGGTCCTTCCCATAGGAATATGGTAAATAGGGTACCAAGCTACGGCCATCCAACTTGCCGGAGAAAGATCTACACTTCTCAACGACATCAATCCTGGATACCTTTGAGCCAATTCATTGATCTGAAAATCAAAATCATCATGTGTCATTTTCAAATCTTGAAAAATAATCATTATTATAATCCGATGCTAAATAAGAAATCTAATCACACTACTAATTTTTATTAGGATTCCACATCAAGAAATTAAAATTGATCTAAAATAATATATATATAAGAGACACAGGTCAATCCACTCATCGCCAATTGGTTTGAGTTAATAATCGATGTAGATAGATTGGAGCAAAAATAAAGCTGCATTGAGTTATATACCTTATCCATGAGAGGAACACGAGCATAAGGAGCTGATCTCTCAAAATGTTGAAGATAAAGATAACCCAACCGATCATTGGGATGCAAGAGATTGTCTTGTTCAAGTCCTTCATCAGAAGAAGCACATCTCGAAAGTTTATCACTTTCACTTTCTTCACTATACGAATCACTAAACGAATCTCTCGTTTCACTTTCACCATCATCAGATTCCTCCCTAATAATCAAGAACACCATTATATTCAAAGATTCATCAAAAAAGGATCAAAAACTGAAAATTCCCTTTACCTTAATCGGATCAAAGAAGAACGAGAGGTGAAAATTTGAATAGCAGAGAGATAAGGAACATAGTATTGAACAAGAGATTCTCCATTGTCAAGACGAATTGGAACACCAGCTCCATAAGCACTCCATTCATCATAACAATCCCATAAATCACTTAATCTGAAAAACTCAACTTTTTCTCTCTCCCATGGATGCCAAATCCCATTCAAACTCCTAATCTCCGCCTGCAAAATCCGTTATTAAAAATTAAAAAAAAAAATCAATTAAGAGAATAATAAGAAGAAAGCAGAGAATGATTCAAATTCAAACCTTGGGAAGAGATTGGGAAGGCACTATTGGTGTTGTACAATTAAGGAACCTGTCAAGGTTCGATTTTTTCGTTGACCCTTTTCCAAACGCCATTTTGATTCTTCTTCTTAGAGAGAAAGAGAGAGAAATTGGGTTTTTTTTTTCTTGATTCTTCTATGAAATAATCCAGAAAACAGAGAGAAATGGGATCTTTAAGAGGGAGACACGCAAGCGACTGTCTGAGTTTTGACGTTAGGACAGCTGAATTTAAGGGAAACGGAAATTATGGACAAGATTTTTTAAATTTTTTTTATATTATAAGAAATTTGAAGAAAGAAAGAAAAAAAAAACCGAAATCTGCTCAGTTACTTGCAGAAGAAAGAAAAGTCTTTTATTTTTTATAATTTAATTATGTGGAGAGAGCCGATTTTCCGGGTTGTTTGTTTTGATTGTATGATCAAAAAAACCGAAACGAGAAAGAAAACACCCAAAAATTGTCTGTAATTCGACACGACACTGATCGATAATTCTGTCTTTTCTTTTTCTTCTTTCTTTCTTTCACTGTGATTTTGATTCTTGAATGCCACACCAACACACACGTCGATTCAAAGAGAAAATACCAGAAAGAGACGAGAAAAAAATGCAGAGAATTGACAAGAAAAGACTTAAATTTGTCAAAAACAGTGTTTTTTTTTCTCAGGAAAACTCAAAACTTTCTCGGAAAATTCTTGAAAGGAGAAGGAAAAAAACCAGTGGGTATTGGGATGCGAAACAGAGGATGGGGTTTATATATAGAGAAGGTAAGAAATGGATTGCTTTGTGTTGAAAAAATCTTTATTTTACTTGATCAAAATCCTCTCTTTTGGGTTTTTACTTTTTCAAATTTAGAAAATGAATTAAAAAAAGATAATTAAATAAGACAGATTTTGAGAAAGAGAAGGTTCTGAAATTAAAGGCTACCTAAATCTAATCAAAGATTATCTCAAAGTTTGACGATTTTCCTCGTCCACAGCTCATGATCCTCACGTGGTTTTGTTTTGTTTTTTTTTGTTTTATTGAACATTTATCTCTTAATTTCTGATCGATTCTATTATTAAGAAAGTCTTAATATTCGATTAGAAGATTAAAAAAGAATTAGTCGATTGCGCTTAATAAACCTTCTACATATACAAATTACAACACTGTTGTCTAAAAATACACGATGAAAAATAGCTTCTCGGAGTTTAACTGTTTAAACTATATGATTTGGATGGTTGTAATGATTTTTTACTAACATTTTAAGAGTAAGACATGTCTAACGTTTTCGGATGTCTTATAGAAAATTTAAAAGTTGTATCTCTTTTGTATATATCTTTAAAAGAATCTCTTAAAACTAACATTGACAATTGAAAACCTAAAACCATAGTTTTATTTATCTATATTTTCAACCGGGTCTTAGACAGATATTAAATGATATTATTAATGGAATTTTTTTTTTTTTTTTTTTTTTTCATCTTAGTGCATTCAGTTAAAAAAATTGTAAAATGAAACATCAAGAGTATTTGTTCATCACGTATTTGAAAAGTATATGGGCAGATATATAAATAATTATATAATTAGGCGGCCTAACTTCTTACCAGAGTTCTTCTAACACTACTGTACTTCCGCCATATATTTTAATTGGCCATCGTAATACTACGTAGTCGTAGGAATAGAAAAAAATAACAATCTTAGTGCTTGAAAAGTATGGTTTAGTTTTGAAGTTGATGGTCAGTAAGTAGTACGTGCCTATATTAGAAAAAAACACTAAAAGACAAAAATTGAAGAATGAGGAATTGTAGAACTATTACTTTATCGGTAGCTAAGTTTTCTTTTAATTTTGTTTTTAAGAAACAAAGCAAAAAAAAAAAATGCCTACACTTTGTCTTAAAAAATTAAAAATTAAAAACTAAATAATTTTTAGTAATGAGTATGTATTTATCAACGTGGTATTGGATTATATGTTTTTCTTAGTAGTGAGTATGTATTTATTTCCTATATTACTTCATCAACCAATTCAGATTTTCATATCATAAATAATATTCAAATTGATGATTCATATAAGTTAATAAATCAGAAAAAATTAATTTTGTTTTTATATATTTAATTCAATCAGTTTGAAAATGTGATTTAGGGAGCGTTTGAACGCTAGTTGCCGATTTTTTTGGTTAAAAAGTCTCCGAACATTTTATAACCTTAAAAAAATGGGTATTAACTTTGATGATGTACCATTGAGTGGTTTTTCTCTTTGAAATTGGGGACAAGTCTGATAGTAGAGGTGCAAAGCGCTTCAAAGTTCACCGCAAGGAGAAATTAGGGCATTTCGAGGTCGAAATCTTTTAGAACTGGAGTCATATTAAGTCGCTATGTGTTGTTGGAGTAGTCTTGAAAGCGAAGTTCGGACCGCTAGGGAGAAAAATCATATATCTCATTAGTTATCTTCATTCACAGGTTTATAGCCTTAAAAGTTTATTTGAGATCATATAAAAACTTATGCATACTTTGAAATTTTTTGAATGTGCTTGATATCCATGTCTTCGATCCTAAACTACCAATTAGTTTGAACCTATATGTTTGCAGTGTGGTTTTATGGGCTGCAAAACCTATTATAAGAGATAAAAATGCTTACATATTGCAACTAGCAAATCGGTATAAGCAGACATGTGGTTTTTGATAAGTTTTTCTTCTCATTTTGTCACTAAAATTCTATAAATTGATACATGATTTCACTTTTTTTTTCTTGCTTTTGAGTTGATCAGCTTATTCAGATTTTTGTATACATCATGTACCTCCCTCAAGATCCTTTAATACAAATAGTTCTTCAAATTTCTCTCTAACTCAATCGTGATATACTAGAATTAATCCGTAAATACCTAACTTTGAAGGAATGAGTGTTATTGGTGTATAATAGACTCTTACTCTGATCTTGTAAGCGAGAACTCTCCTTTCTCTTCTACAGTTGATACTTAATATGTTCATCCAATCCTTATGAGATCAAAAACATGTAATTCTAAATTTAATACTCGGCAGCTCTATGTACAAGAAAATATCTTCATGAGTAATCAAAGTATTTAAACATTATGGTTAAAAACAAGCAATGGAATAAGAAATAAGGTACTTTTATGATATTGAAACTTATGATTTGTGCCCCTTACTGCTTATATAAATATTCTTGATAGCAATTGAGTTTTAAAAAAAAATCTCAAGTATGATGGTTTTCTTGACAAAGAAAAAGGCATGTTTGGTTCCAAAGAATTTTCATCAAGAATAAAGGATAAATATCAGTAACACCTACAATCCAGTTTTCAAGACTGTCACAATTCCAAATGTTTTGTCTGTTGCAACAACCAATAAGTAGCCAATTACACAACTTGATGTTAAGAATGGATTTCTGCTTGGAGATCTTCAATAGAAAGTGTATATGATACAACCTCCTAGTTATGACTAAAGCTCTTTCCCTTATGTGTTGTCTTGGAAAAACTTTTTATGAATTGAAACAAGCTTCCAAAGCTTGGTTTGATAAATTCAGTAATTATTTACTAAAGTTTGGTTTCTTCTGCATTAAAGCGATCTAGTTTTCCACACAAAACTCTAAGTTCTACTAAGTTGAATCAATCCTAAATAAAATACAAAACACCATCTTAATGAAACCAAGTATAGAACGGTACTACGCAATTGCCATTTCTGCCAAATTAGGTTTTACGACTTTGAAGTACCTAATGTTATGTTTATAAATATTGTGAAATAAATGCTTTGAACCGACTAGTTACTATCCTTCCTATAAATGTTGTGAAATAAATAATGAAAAAAAAATGTTGCGAACCGACTAATTAAGAAAAGTAGGTGTGAAAATAGTTGAACAAAATAATTAATTATGCTTAAAACTAAAAAAATCACGTTATTGAACGGTGCTACGGTATTTAGTATTCACAAGCAGATCACATGTAAAATGTCAAATACGTGGAGATGTACCAACTTTTCAGATACTTTTGGTTTTGGCCTTAATTTACATTTTGCACCATGTGGTGGTACTTTCTGTGACAAGTGGTAACTAAAATTTGAGCCATCATGCAATTAATTGGATTTTATATTGGCCCCACAAAAGAAAAGATTTAAATAACAAACCCCAATCTCTCTCTTAGTAGATGTTTAAGTATAGATATAAGGTTTTATTTTTGGGAGATTTAGTATTAGAGATAGAACTCAACCAAATTCCTGTCAATAGTAAGGTGATTGTTTACTCCATTAAGTATCAATTCGTTTAAAATTATAAGTTCATGAAAGTTAATAGAATTTAGTTGATAGATACGTTTAAGGCGTATCCATTTAATTTTCTTTTATCACAAAAAAGGTATTTTTAGAAACTAAATAATATACCCTGATATAAGATATGTGTTTAAGTTATTTATATGTGTCTTTTAAAAACCATGAATGGCAAGTTTGATAATAATAAATAAAAATTAATAGGTATTTAGATAAATTTATTATATATGTTTTACGGAAAAAAAAAATCATGTTTTTGGTATCACCTTTGACTTACTTATTAAACATTTGGAAACAAGTTTTAGTTATTTGGTAAGATTTTGGTTGAAAAGGATATAGGGCAAAAGTATTTTATGATATATGGGAGCATCAATTTAACGTTTAAAGAAATTGCATTAATTATAAAAAAAAACATAGTGGGTGCACCGTGCACGTACACCAACCAAGGCTAAAATGCATCGATCCGTAGATGTTATTCGATGTGATGTGAATATTGTTGAATGTCAAGAATATCATCTTAAAAATATGTTTTAGAAAATTTACGTCTGTAATTAGACGAAACCTAAAATGATATATAAAATACGTAAGATAATCCATTAATTGTCAATGGTTTTATATTACCGTTTTCATCGACAAAACCAGCACTTTGGGGATGGTAAATGACCGGTTTATATGGCGGCGGGATCGGTTTTTGATGGCTTTGGTGATGGCTTGGGCATGCATGTGATTTGGGAACTGAAAACGAAGGTGATAGATAGTGATCATCCTATAGTCATTCGATGGCTAAATACTGGTCTTTTAATTATCCATATCGTACCAAAGAACACGAAATTGCTTTGAGCTTGGATCTTAGCGTATTGACTATTGAGATAAGATTGTGGGATCTTATCATGTACGTTGGGTTTGTTTATTTATCTTTCAGCCGAAACATGTCCAAATATTTCTGTAAGCCCAATAAGAGTCACAAGGCCTATTGGGACTACTTTGATACATGTAATTAAGTTTGTCTTTTTAACCGATTTGGAATTTCAGATTTTACATCTTTCTGCTTGTGGATTTATTTCCTTGTTTGTAGTCATCTCTTTGACTGGTTTGTTTTGATTTGGGTATTCTTTCCCCTGTTTTTGCATTACACTATCCTCTGTATTGAGGCCTTTGTTCTGGTTTAATATTAATGGAAAGTACTAAGAGAAATTAGCTAATTGAGGTAACAAGCTATTTTGGAAGTTTTTATTTCTATGTAATTGCTATGGGATTGTATTATTTCTTTCGAAACATGTTAGTGAAGTTTTCTGTTATTTCGTTATATGAACGTGTAAATTGTAAATTCTAACCAGTAAATGGAGACAACTACGTAAAAGTATATTAGAAGAAATGACACATATGGTAACATATAATGGAAGAGTAAAATCATCAAACAAATATGTATGTCACATCCGGCGAATTTTTTAATTTCTGGTAAGTTTATTGCCATGTTTGCTAATCACTTTTCAGAAATTTGGGTTACATTAACACCACATATCCTTTTCCACATGACTTATCTTTTTTTTTGTTAGCTATAGATTTTAGAAAGAATCCTAAACTAATCTTTTCTTATACCCGGAACATGTGATTAGAAAGCTGGATATGTTGTCATTTAAAGCGTTCATAGTGTTGGAACTGAACACCCCACACACCTTTGTGTATGATCTTGAATGAAGGTGGAGAAGCTTAGTTTCATATAACATGAAGTTTTCTCGCTTAAACCAAAAAAAAAAATTCAACCGTTAACACGAGCAGTAATTGTATCAAGGAATAAGACATAAATAAAAGAGAAAAACCAATTTACCCACACGCATGCGGATCCACGCCAAATAAGTCAGATCAGGCCAGGTTGGGGCTTGGACTTTAGGATTTGAGAAAGGGTTATAGGCACACAATAATCATTAGACCAAAGTAGTTTAAATTCAATGAGTTGATTTGATCAAACATAAACCAAAACTATCTTCTCCACTAAAATAAAAAATGAGAAACGAAAAAAATTAATGTCATATTCACTCCATGGTTTGATAATTAATACGACTTAGAGTATATAACATATGGTGAAATTGACCCACCACCACATGACATCAATCGCTATCATACACATGGGATGATGATGATGATGCCGCTCCTTTTCTTCTAGCACAAGATATCCTTTTTTCTTATTTTCCCCTACGTACCTTTCTTTTTTCTTTGTTTGCTTTGTTTTTTTTTTTTTTTTGTGTGTGTGTGTGAAAATTAAACAAAATACTTGGCCTAAGACATTAGTTATTTTGAAACGAAAGGAGTTAATTACTCTATTCATTTACAATAATACCGACTTAAATCTTTAACAAAACAAGAAAAAACCTATATCGATATCTCCGTGACCTGGTATATGGGCCATTACACTACCATGTATGATCATTTCTAAAAGTTGGAAAGTGGAAAACAAAAAGTTGAGATCAATTGGTTTGTTTATTTCAATTGGTTTGGAGTGGAAAAAATGATAAAAAAAAATAAGTGGTAAATCCGTGAAGACTTGTCAAAATGTGGAAATTGTGATCTATATAATGCATTTGGAGGCTTATGCCCACCATCCAAGTCAATCATGTATTTTTTTCCTTTCTTTTTATGAGTTCTGTAATGCAAATATATAGAAATATATCATAATTAAAGGTATAACATGGGTTTAGGGGTTTAAAACACTATTGATAAGTATGTTTCGTTAAAATAATGTCAGGTTATACACGTATTCCAAGTTCTAGATATTGGGTTCGCGAATTAGTTGTTGGTATGAACCGCATATAACATCATTGTTGGATGACATTTAGGTCCTTCAGTTTTGAATTCTTCTATAACTAGGGCTAGCTGATGATGAATCTGAGTCATGTTGGAGTAGTCTAGAGACTGAGGTTTGGCCTGCTGGAAAAAAAATTTCATACCAAAAAAATAATAGTGGCATGTAATCTCCGAAAAACATGGTGAGAGTGTGTTTCCGAAGATTATTAAACTCTCAAGTTAAAAAAAAAAAAAAAGATGAAAAAGGAGAAGATACCACCGGGTGAAGGTATGGAATTAGAAAGAAACTCGGTAAATGAAAGGAATAAAGAGATGTGCTGATTCCGAGCCAAAAAGAAAAAAAAAAGTCGGTAGAGTACTTTGTCGTTTTAGGTAGCTATTTGGTGGAAGAGAAGAAAAACAAAAAAATTTGGGTGGAACTTGATCAAGAGACGAAAAAGGTTTTTTCAGAAATAAAATATTTTCAATGAGAGAAAATATAGTCCTCTCTCGCAGCGAGACATAGGTGTATTTGTAGAGAATGTCCGACCTAGAGTAGTAAAATTGGATTAGATGGATAATTCAGTTTAGGAGCGGACCGGATTGTTAAAGGCATTTGATTGCTTTTCACCTATTTTATTCGTTGTTCTAGATAGTTGCCAGTTAAAATAGTCTCGAAGCATCATGATTCCGTTGCAGAAGAAGGCATGTGGTGTTTCATTTTCCATCTAATAGCGTGTTTGCAATTGTTTCAGAGTCCTTTAACGTGCATTCTCCGTTATCAAGGTGTGTGAGTTTGTTAGCTGAGTTCTCAAGCCTATTGGTACATGACATATGAATATGTACAAAAACATTGTCGCTAAGTTTCATCAAAAGAGATAAGATCGTAAAAAAGAATAAATTGAAGTAAAATTAGTAAAAGAATTGTGGATAGATGGTCGGGGTTGTGATACTCATCATAAGCTATGTAGTCGTCTTCGTGGCGCTCCTCAAGTTGGATCGTTACTTACTTAGGTGTTGATTGGTTCACCTGCTACCACCCGCAAACGCAGTTTTTGTGGGAGGTAGCGGTTGGTGGCGTTCGTAAACAACCACCGTAACCGCTATGAACCGCTACATACCGCTCCGTACCGCTGAAAATCAAAAGCTGCTTTCCGCAAGCGTTTGCGTTTGCGGACGGTTGTGGGAGGTCAATTTTTTTTTCAAAAAATTAACAAATTATGAAAAATTATAAAAATTGAAAAAATTTCTTCTATATAATATTTTCGTATTAAACACTAATTATTAATATATCAATATATTATATTAATTGAAATGAAGATTTAATTATATATATTGTATAAAAAATGTTTCAAACCTCTTAAAAATTTATATTTCATTTTTGTATTATAAATTTTTTTTCAAAACTCATAAAAAATATATTTGATTATTTATTTTATGATTTAGTTTGGTCTTTTATATTAATTATATATATAAATTATATAATGTATGTATTTCATTATTTTTTATGTCCAACCGCTATCACACCCGCTGTCAACCAGTCAAAAATGTCTCGCAAATGCAACAGTTTTCAACCGTTATACCAGTCATAAAAAACGCTCAATAACGCTTGAAACCGCAACCGCCCGCTTCCGCAAACTCCCGCAGACGCAACCGCACCCGCTGAGTTTAAACTAGTCGAGCCCTTAGTGCTTCTTCTAACTAAAACAAATGACAAGTAAACCCTAACCGAGATGACACCAGGGGGACGATTCATATACTATGCCCCCAGACCATTGTTGGGTCAGGTTAGGGAGTATCTTTTACTTGACTACTATTTTCCCAACGCTTCCAGTTCGGATAGTATAGACACACTATTGTGGGACACATGGTCCCCAAGTGGTCCCACCTAGAAAGTCCTCATGTAATCAGATTCATGTACTCCGTGAATGTTGGTATATGGTTTCAAAGAGATTCACCCAAACTAATTAAGTTACACATGTCGTTAAAAGATTTACCGAAAATAAGTTACACACGACAATAAAATAGTCTCCACTCTGCGAGTTTAGATTTAACAGGCTCACGAATTTTTTTTGATATAGCTTTCTCTAAGTAAAATTAAAAGTATCTAAATGAAATTTTTGTCGTCAACATTACCACCAAATATAACAAGAAATGCATTTTCTTTTGCCATCACTGTCGTGAAGCATTCTTCGCCACCCTCTCTTGCGGCGGAATTTTAATTCCAAACAGCATGTAATCCTAATACAATAAATATGACAATGATAATGTAACCTAAATTAGAAAAAAGCCAAAAAGTAAATATACAAATAGTAGGAGAATGTATGGTTTAGAGGTCTTTATCCGAAACATTTATGTTAGTACAATAATAAGATTTTTTTAGAGTGTTAATCTAGTAATTAGAGTTCAATTTGACGTTAGTCTAGTAATTTTCTCAAAAAACTACTCTAAGCTTTATTTCAAATAACAAAATAGAAAGGAAACAAACATATAAAAAGAAAAGGAGGAATGGATTATGATGTGAAGAAAAAAAAAGTGGAAGAACATATCGATTTTGCAGTGGCCATAAAAATCTAGTCTTGATTGTCGTGTCGCTTTAATTAGGAAACACAAAGGAGGGAAAATAAATATTAAAGAAAACAAAAAGTTGTTTGATATTGATATATGAACTTTCGAAGTATGAACACATAAAAGAGTATTACTCAACTTACATACGTATTTTTCAACACAACTAGAAAAGTTGTAAAGATAAAGGATCCAAGTGGGATGAATTGTCACTTACAAAATTAAATTGCATATATACACACCAAAATTCTGAAAATGTCAGAACTTGCGTAAATGCGTAAAATGATTGGACAAATAACATCATGAAATAAAATTAATCAAAGTTGGCAAAAAAAGGATTAATCATGTAGGTGATGGGAAACAGGTTCATGACCAAAAAAAAAAGAAGGGAAACAGGTATTACTGTTAATGATGCAATCAAAGCTAAAAATTCAGGCCATTCTCATCATCATAGCTATCGACATTGAAGAAAAAAACTTTATACAAATACTTTCTTCCCCCATTTTTTCATAAGAAAAAATACATGCCAAACAAATAAAATAAAATAAAATAAAAAATTCACTATCTCACTCTACCTAAAGCCGTCAAAAACAGTCTCCGATCTCGTCTCTTCGACATCTGATACTCCTAGATGTTGGAAGAGGTACTCATTTGTTTATATTTTAAGTATAGGTTAACAGTTTCGGTTATTTTAGTTCTAATCAGCGATTATGTTTTAAATTCTAAAGTGTCGGTGATGAAGAGATCCGATCTTTCATGCATGTCTTCAACTGTTTTTTGCGGCATCTCTACTTAACTTGGGGTGCGACATGATTCAAACCTTCGACTGTTCATGGTTTTTTCTCCAACGACAACTTTAAGTTCCAATAATCTTGTACTTGATCCTTACATTTCCTTTTGAAGAACTTTAATGGCCTACAAATGTTATTGTTGTCTTCTAAAATATTAGTGGCGGCTCCGGCTTCGGTGACACCTTGTTGATTACCGCTAAAGGCTAGGTTAATTAAACTAGTGAATGGTGTGTCGTTTCTCTAGATTCTATGATTGTTGATCTTTCAATAACAATTTTACAATTGAAATCTTGATTGGATTCTCTTTGATGAGAACCCATTGCCTTTCGCATCAGATTTTTGTTAGCATGGATATGGTATTCTTCATTGTTTTTCTTTGTTGGGGACAATCAAGAACTTACCAACTATCTTACACCGAGAGATCAAAAGATCTCCAACATGTCAAAGAAAGGCTGTTAAACCTCCCACAGTGCATTACCATTGGTTCGATTCACAAACCTAAATTTTGTTGAAGATCGGTGGTTGGAGATTATGGTTTGCTTCTCTAAATCCCACCGCTCAAATATGATTGAACAACATTGTTAAGGAAATCCTAGATCTAACAAGATCAAGGATCTTAACCGTGAAAATCAACGGTGACTACCACGATTTTTTATCTAGGATTTAGTGGTAATAAAACAAAGAAATGAAAGAGAAATAAGAGAAAATGAAGAAAATTTTCATTTTGAGTGATATATTATTTTTAGTTTTGGCAAACCTTTTGTTTTTTTGGCAAACCTATTCAAATTATCATTTTACACATGAAATTTAAAAAAGTTTTTTTTTTTTTTTTTTAACTCAAATTTAAGAAAGTTAATAAAAAAGCACAAAAGCAGTGTCGATATTTCTCTTTTTACGAAAGAAAAAATCAATAAAAGATCGATTCTTTGGGAAAATAAACCCTTTCGTTTTCTCTCTTTTTATCACTCTGTTTTTTCTTTCTTCCTCTTTCAATTAATGAGATCCCACATTTACCTATAGCTAATAATTAGTTTCTTCCTCTCTCTCTCATTCTTTGTCTCTCAGTCTCTGTTTCGCTCTCATAATCAAGTGTTCTTGAATTTCCAGAAACCCCCAACACAGAGGTCCGTCCTTTCGCTTTTACAATCATCTCACATTTGCTCTCGATTCATCTGTTTCTCTTTATGGGTTTCTCGTTGTTACCATTTAGTGTGATCTACTCAAACATTTAGTTTTTATTTTTCTCTTCATCACTACACTAGTTTGGTTTCCGGGAAAAAGTACATAGTTTCTTCTTCCTCGATTCACTTTTATTACATTGGATTCCTAAAAAGTGAATTACTTTTCCCTTAAATCGTCAGCTTTATTAATTTTTGTATCTTTAGACTCTCTCTGTTCTTCAGAATTTGCATTTCCCTGTCTAGTTTCTTGCTCAGCTACATTGAAGAACTTACCTCATGGGTTTCATTCTTCCCGGAAAAAAAACTCTGAAACAAAAATACTAATTTTCAGACAGAAAAATTGATGATTTAAAAGATGTAAGAACAATTTTGTGTCTAGATTCATTTGTAAATAGACACATAAGCAAACTCTGTTCTTGATCTTGTCTGCTTATTTTTTCAGTATTTTTTTTCTTATTTCTTGATTCTTGTAGGTCCTACTTAGATTAAATTTAAAACACAGAGATTAGTAAACAAGACTCAATATATAGATTAATAAAGATCCCAATGCTTGTAATGTGTCAATGATGAATAATCAAGACTTAAGATTTTATTCTATTGCTAAAGATTACTTCTTGAGCCTTATGTTTATTGCTTTTCAGGTTATCGTTGAGCAATAGTTGAAACCAATACTATTAGACAAAAGTAGTCTTGTCTTAGTCTTTATAACAATCTTATTGAACAATGGGAGGTTGTGTATCGACTAGTAGTAAGAGTACGTGTAGCAGTTGGAGCAATGGAGAGAAACCGGTGAAGCCTCGACGACATCTTAGAATCGGTTGTTGTGTAAACAAAAAGTCGAAAAGAACGTTTTCAGACCATATCGTCTCGTTACAGAACTTGTCTTCTATACCAAATAGGAAAATCAGTAGCAGTAAAAGCAGAAGCTCTTGCATTTTCACTCAACAAGGACGTAAGGGTATTAATCAAGACGCCATGATCGTGTGGGAAGTAAGTTTCTTTCTTCTTCCTCTTCTTCTTTAATCTCTCTCTTTTTTGTATCTCTTTTGTATTTCTTCAATCTCTCTTTCTCTGTTTTGTAGGATTTTATGTCTGAAGATGTGACCTTTTGTGGTGTATTTGATGGTCATGGTCCTTATGGTCATCTTGTTGCACGTAAAGTGAGAGATACATTACCTGTGAAGCTACAATCTTTCTTTCGTACGATTCAATCGAAGCAAAACGGTTCTAAAGGAACTCGTTTCAGAAAGAATTCTTCAGTTCAAGAAGAAGCTGGATCTGATGATGAGGATAAACTTAAAGCTTTATGGGGAGAAGCTTTCTTGAAATCTTTTAAAGCTATGGATAAAGAACTAAGATCTCATCCTAATCTTGATAGTTTCTGTAGTGGTAGTACTGCTGTTACCATTCTCAAACAGGTAAAAGAACAAACAAAAGAGCTCTCTTTTTCTGTTTCAGAGCATGTTCTGTCCTCTTGATGTAGAGATCATGTCTTGTGGTTGTTTTCTTCAGGGTTCTAATCTTTTCATGGGAAACATCGGTGATTCTCGGGCAATACTTGGATCGAAAGACAGTAACGATGCTATTATCGCAACTCAACTAACAGTTGATCTGAAACCGGATTTACCGAGTAATGCTTAAGAGATTTTTCACAATCTTTACTTCTTACGTATATGTGTTTTATCTGATTAGGGTTTTGTGTGTTTGATGACTAGGTGAAGCTGAGAGGATCAAGAAGTGTAAAGGTCGAGTCTTTGCGTTACAAGACGAGCCAGAAGTGCCAAGAGTTTGGTTACCTTTCGATGATGCACCTGGTTTAGCCATGGCTAGAGCCTTTGGTGATTTCTGTTTGAAAGACTATGGAGTCATTTCGATACCCGAGTTCACTCACCGTGTTCTTACGGAGAAAGATCAATTCATTGTTCTTGCTTCAGACGGAGTAAGTAAGCAGAGTGATCGTCTTATCAGTCTTCAATCCTCAAGACTGATTTAAGTTTTTATTGTAAACAGGTTTGGGATGTGTTAAGCAATGAGGAAGTGGTTGAGATTGTAGCTTCAGCTTCAAGCAGAGCATCAGCGGCAAGGGTCGTGGTGAACTCGGCTGCGCGTGAATGGAAACTGAAGTATCCGACTTCGAAAATGGACGATTGTGCGGTTGTGTGTTTGTTTCTTGATGGGAAAATGGATTCTGAATCGGATTACGATGAACAAGGATTCTCTTCAGCCACTAACGCAGTAGAAGAATCAGATGATGGAGGAACGAAATCAGAACCATGTCTTCAAAGAAACTTCACAGTTAGATCAGCATCAGATCAAGAAAACGAGACTAACAATGGTACTGTGAATGCTGCAGAGGCTACTGATGAGAAAACAACTGTAGGAGGAGATCAAAACTGGTTGGGACTAGAAGGCGTTACTCGTGTGAATTCACTTGTTCAGCTTCCGAGATTCTCTCAAGAGAAATCTAAGACTTGAGATTAGCTTGTTGTTTCTGAGAACTGATCTTGAAAAAAGTGTGAGCTTGATCTGGTTTTTTATTCTTGTTTTTGCTGGTGTTTTGTGTTTGATGTATCTGTATTGAGTATTGACACAAAAAGATTCTCTCTTGGAATCTATGACTATGAGTCAAATGTATATATACATGTTTTAAGTTTTTCTCTCTTGATGTTCTTCATCCACCTTGTGCTTACTTACATTCTATAGAATTCTTGAATCTACATGCCGGTTTTGCCTAGTCCTGTCAAAGAATTTGTAAAAAACAAATCAGCTTTCAGAAGAACACTCATAACAAACACGCAAGATTGAATTTTGAAGATTGAATCTCAGTTATAAACCTTGCTCGAGTCTGTTTCCTCTATTGCTCGCACCTCTGCTTTTTCATTCGAGTAACTTCAAGAATCCAAAACCAAAAAATCAATAATCTCAGCGAAACTAAACTTCTCTTCATGATAGTCTGTGTCAAAAAGGGAAGACTTACGTTGAGAGTATAGTGACCCAAATGAGTTCAATACAATCCACCCAAAGAAGCCTTTGATCAACAGGAATTACACCGTAAGTAACCAAATGAGCTAATGGCCATAGTTTCCAACCTGCCTGAAGAACCCCAAAGCTATTAAGATGTTTGCAATGCAAAGACAAAGGCAAAGGAGGAATGTTAATTAATTACAGTGATCATTGGCCAAAATGTAGTCTTGATATCGTTGAAAATGTTAGCAGGGGATTGGAAACGCCAGAGTCCTAGAACTGTGTAATAGATACTGTTCCAAATCGCTGACCATACAGTTTGATCAAACGCGATTTTTGCAGGGACGACCCACCATTCTTGAAAAGGGAACAGAGCTTCACAGAATTGGTAGTAATAATGAGAGAGTGAACCATGAAGAATGAATCCAACAAGTCCTGATCTAAGCACACGAGCTCGATCGAATTCGAATAGTGGTTTCCCTTCGTAACACTGCGTAAACATTTACCAAAATGGTTAGAGAGAAGAGCTCAAATGATTTCAGGTTCTTAAGGGTTTTAGCTATTTACTTGTGCAATCCAATCGCCAAGAGAATACACAATTCCACTAATCGCCATTTTCGCCAAAACTGGGTTTGTTTTGAGAATTTGTTCATACGCAACCCAATTGTGTTCAGGTGCATACCTAAGTATCTCGTACAGAGTCCAACCCTAAGAACAGTAAACAATCGTTATATCAATGTCGAAATCGAAGAATCAATCAAAGAATTTTTTTAAAAAAACCTAAGCTTACTTGCCAATAGTCATGATCGATACTTAATAGCTTCGTCACCGCAACGGTACCGGCGGCGAGAACTATGGATGCGTTGATTCCTCGACTAATCAACCGATCGGAATCGGTTACTTCTTTATCTCCTTCGTTTTCTTCTGGTTTGGAGTTGGAGTTATCATTCTTCACATCGATTGTTTCTCTGTCTTCAATTATCGATCCAACGATCAAACTCCTTCTCCCTGTAATCAATCGTTTCTGATTCTTAGAACCCTTGAGTCTGGGGAATTGATCGACGCTTTTAGACTTGATCGGTGGAGAAAGCTTCCCGGGGACGATGCTGAAAGTACTTGGGCAACAGAGAGTTGCCATGAGATTTAACACGTGTCAAAAGAAAAGCCTTTCGCTAAGTTTTTCTCTTCTCGTTGGTTCTCACCCGCGAAAGGTGAAGTTCGTCGGCTTTAAGAACAAAACAGAAAGAGCAGACTTTCGGTGACCAAATCGGTATAACTACGAATTTTGACCGAACCGAACCAAACCGCAGTACTAGAATCCTTCAAATTAAAATTTCAAAATCGGTACGCGTAACTCTAAAAGCCGCATAAAAGGTCCTACCGAGAATTGAACTCGGGTTACTGGATTCAGAGTCCAATGTCCTAACCGCTAGACCATAGGACCATTTGTGACCAACTAAACCGAGTGTAATAATCTAACTAATCAACGAGAATTCTTCAAATAAAAAAAGGCCAAAAAGGTCCTACCGAGAATTGAACTCGGGTTACTGGATTCAGAGTCCAATGTCCTAACCGCTAGACCATAGGACCAGATGCTACCGGATGCTTATGGCTCGCTTAAGACCTAGACGTGGTCAACGACTATATTCACCGTCTTCGCCGCCTCTACGGCAGTTTGGGAAACATTCCGATGACAAGAATTAGGAGGGGAAGCGATTGTCCGTAACCCTAAAAAAATCATCGGCGTGGATCCTTACAATGTTTCTGTCCGTGATAAGGAGGGGGAGGTTGCGTCGTATGATTCTAAGCTTCTGCTTCTATGGATCTGCGGGAGGAGTTTTAGGTTGGTCTTTGGCAGCACTTGTTTCCCTCCTCTCGAGTGGATAGATTGTATCAATGATGTCTTCGATTTGGTAAAGACGACTCGTGATCTTCAGTCTTTTTCCATGATTGTGTGAAATTTTCTTCCTTTTCGATGGTTCGGCTTCAGCGGAATCTGATCTAGACGGGTTTCTGCTCCTAGCTTCAAACTACCGCACAATGTTGTCTTAAAGATCGTAAACACAAGCTTGAGTGGATGTGTTTGGCTTTGGCTTACGATGTTGATAGGATTAGGTTGTGGTGAAATTAGAAAAACGGTGTTTCCTGATTTTCTGGTCAATGCTATAATTAGTAGTTATTGGAAAGCTTGGGATTGTAGAGGAGCTGCTGGGATCGAACCAACTTTGTATACTTCAAATCTGGTGAGCTTGATGTTCATTGATTTGACAAATCCTGTATATTTGATGATGTTATGAACAGTTTCAGGCTCAGACCATATGTTGTTGCTTTACAAAAACAAGCATAGTAAAGAGGTATTGTAAGGTAATATGAAGATGATCCAGTCATGATACGAAGATAGTTTTGGTTCCTGTGTAGCTTTGTGTCAAGAAAGGGGTATCAAGTTCTACCTAATGCGTAAAGTTACATGAAGGTTACACTGACAGATGCGTCAGCCAAGATTTTTTCTGTCTGTTGCTTCCAAAGATTCTTTTTTTGAAGACGAATTCAACACAAAACACGGATGCCCCCACCTGTGGATCGGTCTGGTAATCTCTTCTTGAAAAACTTACTTTTTGTAGCTTTGAATGTTTTCAAAGACTGGTATAGTGCTTCTCACGTTTTTAGTATAGCTTCTTGAAGATGAGAAAGAGCTGGTGAGATTTCTGCTTTTTTGGCTTTTTCAGCTGGTCCTTTACCTTTACGGATGTTTAGGGAATTAATTACCCATCAAGCTAATGAGGGAGTAAAATCCAAAAGATTCATTTGACTTGAAATGAAACCTCGATGGACATTTTTTTGTGCGTACACACCTACACGGAAAAGAGGACAGAGAGAGATTTATTGTAAGATCCATAGAAAGTGGAGGTGGTGGGACCTGTGAAGATTTTGAGGCTATGGGAAGAGCCAGCCAACTTTGCCCAAAGAAAAAATCTTGTGCAACATGTGATGAGTAGTAAACGTAACATGGTCCTACATGCTTATCTACAGAGATGGATACATCAAAGGGTTAGGTTAGTTACCTTTTAGGAAAGAAGTAAAATCTACTAGTGCTCAAAATAGTTGTTTATGAGCTCTCTTGTTTTGAAATCTTTGAAATTGATTTTTATTATTACAGAAAATCAGTTGAAAGAGAGGCTTTTTATAGGGACCACCACATTGGATGAAATAGCAAGTAAGATACGTTGTGGTTAAGGTTTGCTCGTGGAGCACGTTGAGACAGGGATACTTATTAAGGTGAAAAGAGGGATCAGTGAAAGCGCATTTATAAGCGTATAGTAAGTGAAGGTATAAACTTGTGGACGGCAATTTTCGTGACATTTATGGAGATGTTTCTTCTGTATTAATAAGACGAACAAGGAAGACCCCAAAAAGGTGCGAGAACAATAATACACAGCACGACAATAAATCAGTGATTCATTTTCTTTTTCTTTGTTTTGGTCTCTGAAGACAGAGAGTGACCATTACTCTTTTCTTTGTTGGTGGTTAAGACTTCTACACGTTTTTGCATCGCTGAGGATGGAAACTGCAGAAGCTGGGTATGACGATGTTATTGGTTGGTTTGATTATGTCTCGGAGAGAGCCTGTGAAGTGC
This sequence comes from Euclidium syriacum, assembly GCA_900116095.1. NCBI lineage: Eukaryota > Viridiplantae > Streptophyta > Magnoliopsida > Brassicales > Brassicaceae > Euclidium > Euclidium syriacum. Next base: position 585,374 of record FPAK01000008.1, read on the forward strand.
AAAGCCAGACACTACGCCGGATTCTTGAGCTTAACTGCGAAGTGGAGTATCTGAAGAAATGGCTTGGGGGTGTTGATGTAAAAGAGATAGACGATTGCACCTTGGAAGCTCTTTTCACTTCCTTGGTGCCTATTGTTTCACATTCTGATTTAGATCCTTACATTCAAAGAATTGCAGATGGAGACACTTCTCCTTTACTCACACAAGAACCCATCACTGTTCTCTCCCTCAGGTATGCATCTTTGAACTTTTGTATCTGTGTGTGTGTGTGTGGATGATTCTGTTCTCTCTTGATTGATTTTTTCGTTCTTTTTGACGTTAGCTCTGGAACAACGGAAGGGAGACAAAAGTATGTTCCGTTTACTCGACATAGCTCGCAAACTACTCTTCAGGTTTTTAGATTATCAGCGGCTTACAGATCAAGGTGTCTTTCCTTTTCTTTATCAGTTTTTTTCCTTTAATAAAGTTTTTCATTCGCTTATCATTTCCTACGATGCTTTGTTTTGAAAGGTTTTATCCGATAAGAGAAGGAGGAAGGATTCTTGAGTTTATATACGCAGGCAAAGGATTTAAGACGCTAGGAGGATTAACAGTAGGGACGGCTACGTCACATTACTATGCGAGTAAAGAGTTTAAAACTAAGCAAGAGACAACAAGATCTTTCACTTGTAGCCCACAAGAGGTCATTTCTGGAGGTGATTTCGGGCAGTGCACGTATTGTCATCTCTTACTCGGTCTCTATTTCTCCAGCCAAGTAGAGTTTGTTGCCTCTGCTTTCTCCTACACCATTGTCCAAGCTTTCTCCTTTTTCGAAGATATCTGGAGAGAGATATGTGTTGACATCAAGGAAGGAAGTCTTAGCTCAAGAATCACTCTGCCCAAGATGAGAAAAGCTGTGTTAACTCTGATTAGACCAAACCCGTCTCTTGCTTCACGTATCGAAGAGATCTGTTTAGAGCTGGAATCAAATCTCGGATGGTTCGGTTTGGTTCCAAAGCTATGGCCAAATGTCAAATACATCTCATCAATCATGACTGGTTCCATGTTGCCTTACCTGAAAAAGCTCAGGCATTACGCTGGTGGTTTGCCTCTGGTTTCTGCAGATTATGGTTCAACCGAAAGCTGGATCGGTGTGAACGTTGATCCTCATCTTCCTCCAGAAGACGTGAGCTTCGCCGTGGTTCCTACTTTTAGTTACTTCGAGTTTATACCACTTTACAGACGGCAGAATCAACAAGACATATGTAGTGACGGTGACTTTGTCGAAGAGAAACCCGTGCCGCTCTCTCAAGTCAAACTCGGACAGGAATACGAGCTCGTTCTTACAACTTTCACAGGTAAATAAATAAAAAAAAAAAAAAAACATTTCTTAGTCGAATCATTTCTGAATCATCCATGTTTGCCTCTCATTGCTTCCTTCCTCTGTTTCATTACTTACTTTGTTTCATAATTTTCTACTTTGTGCTCTGTTTCATTACTTACTCTATTTCATTATTCCTCTGTTTCATAACTTTCTACTTTGTGCTCTGTTTCACAACTTTTCAGGACTTTATAGGTACAGATTAGGAGACGTGGTTGAAGTGACCGGTTTTCACAACGGCACACCAAAGCTAAGTTTCATATACAGAAGAAAACTCATCTTAACCATCAACATTGACAAAAACACAGAGAAAGATCTTCAGAAAGTAGTCGACAAAGCGTCACAGCTTCTAAGCCGAACCACACGAGCCGCTGAAGTCGTTGATTTTACGAGCCACGCAAACATTACAGCTAGTCCGGGTCACTACATAATCTACTGGGAGATCAAAGGAGAAGCAGAGGATCAAGTTCTTGAAGAATGTTGCAGAGAGATAGATGCTGGTTTTGTGGACCATGGTTATGTAGTGTCGAGGCGTATGAACTCGATCGGACCGCTCGAGCTACGAGTTGTGGAACGAGGCACGTTTGGGAAAGTGGCTGAACGGTGCGTTGGGAAATTTGGTGGCTTGAACCAGTTTAAGACTCCGAGATGTACGACCAATTCGGTTATGCTTAAGATACTTGATGATTCAACTCTCAAGAGTTTTCGTAGTTCGGCTTATGACTAAGAAAACCAGATTTTGTTTAATTTTAATTTTTGTGTTTTTTGTTTTGTCTGTGTGATTTCATTGCCGTTGGTGCGTACTCAGATTTGACCATTTACAATAATAAGAAAATAATATTTATTTTTCATTTGGTTTCGTAAAATACTTATCGTAAGGAATACATTGTTAAGTTTCTGTTAGCAATAGGAGTGAAAAATATATTTTGGATGTATATTTTATGATAATGAATACTTCAAATGATAATGAAAACAACTTGAAAAGACATACTTAGGATGTTGAAAAGACATACTTAGGATGTTGAGATTAAGTGTTTTTTCTCTAGTTAAGCTAAAATAATATGGATAAATCATACAAAACGACAACTTTTTTATGCAACAAAATTTAAATGCCGTAACAACATTTATTATGAAACGACGGGGAGCCGAACTTTTATATGCAGCAGAAGTTTTAATAAAAAAAAGTTAAATTGATATATACTTTTCTACAAATATTAGGAATAAAACTAAGGTATCAAAAATAAATCTTCGATATATTAACTAGTGAAGAGAAGAACTGTTGAAATTAGATTACTTTTCTCCGGCTTCATCAATCGAAATCAAGAAAAACTGGAGAGAAGCAAGTAACCATATGATAAGCAGTACATGTAAGTCATTCTTTTGTTTGACTAGATTAAGCCAATTTGTACAACCTTAATTTCTTCCATATTGGCTTATGGTTGTGCACGTAGATGTTTTTGCATGCTTTTCAAGCATGGACTCGACTACTATAAAAAATGTGGTTGCTTGGCGGTTCTGAACCGAATCTTGATAGGAGAAACCGAAAAATGCGACTACATACTAATCAATTATGGTTTATTGTCTCTATATTTGTCTCATAGCTAGCATTGCCAGCAAACCTATGCTCACATTTGAATGAGTATAGTATACACCTTTTATTTTAATCAACTAACGGACAATTTCTCCACGCACTAATAAGGACTAGATCTTCATATGCATGGTGAAGCATAATGTTTGGCTTACGACCCCTAATGTTTGGCCAAACAGAAGTGTGTGAGGGGTTGCATTAAATTGTTGGGTGTGTGAGAATTGAATATGCTCGGTGATAGATCATATAACAACAATAGTAACACACGATTAAAGTGGTCTAGTTTGATTAAAAAAATATTAAATAATTCCTTAGAAAAACATTTATTAGATGTTACAATATAACGCAAGGAAAAGGCAAAGGCAAAAAAACAAGTGGCTATATTTGAGTATTATAAAACAAAATAATAATACAAGGAAGAAGAAAACATTTATTAGATGTTGAATTTAGGGAGTGAAGGAGACATTTGATAAAAGAAAACAGCTAGTGAGAAAGTGATGCATACGGTTGATATTTAAGAAAGTGTGGTACACATTTTTTGCTTTTACATTCTACTACCTACCTAACGGGAAATATCCGAGTCGACATCTTTAAAAGTGTGCATATCGGATATGAGCCCGGTTCAACCGTATGCATCACTTTCTATCACGCTCAAAAGCAATCATATATTTAACCAAATTAAAAGAAAAACAGATGTTATCAGTATGTCTTTTTAGGTCTTTATAATTATTTTGTTTAGAGATTAGTTATTTAAAAAACTAAAGCTCTTGGAGGTAAACAAATTTTAAATAACTACTACATAATTTCCTTTCGCTTGAGTTTTTATTTTATTTCAAATTGGAATATTTTAGCAAAAACACCTACTCTAATGCTTTGTTCATATTTGTGACCCAAGTTCAGATCCGATATAATTCATGTTGGCAAAAATAGTGCCGACACTTTTTATTATTAGACACAAATCATGTAGTTAAGAATCGTCACACTTTCCGTCTCGTATGCTAATTAAGCTGGTTCTGCAAATAAAAATCAAGAATACATATCAATTTTGGATAATTCGTACACTAAATTCACAATATAAACTCTCGTTATATATGGATAATTATCTTAATGGAAACATGTATGAGATGAAAAATTCCGGATGGTATATATCCGGTGGGATAAACGGTGGAGATATCAGCACCTTATCCCCTCATTTCCAAAAGCATATACAATGCATGTCAGTTTAGCGATGTGACTCGTCCAATTGGAGAAGAGGTTATGGCATGGGCTTGGGCTTTTTGTCCTCTCAAACATAGACTTGTATGTGCTACGTGCAAAAGAATCTTGGGTTCAAATAGGTCAGTGTAGTCGTGAGACTTATTCTTTCGTATATTATTTATCATCATCGTGTTACAAAATTCCGCTCCTCCTATAAGTCCAAAGACAAACTTCGACAGTTTTTATTATTTGTGAATAAATTTAAGAATTAGGTCACATACTTTTTGATTTCATTTTACCAAGCTCTCATTCCAAGTATATTTTTCTTTTAGTTTGGAGTTTGGACAGAAGCAGTAAATCGTTTATCCAATCAAAATAAACCTGATAGAGTCTGATATTTTCGGACTATATATACGTGAAAACTCAGCAACTTTTCCTTAATGTAAAGTATATAGTTATGATTTAGTTAGTTATCTCTTTCTATCACGCTCAAAAGCAATCATATTTTGTACCAGATAGTCATAGTCTCATAGACATACTGATAACATATCTATTTTTCTTTTAATTTGGTTAAGTCATCTAAAATGATGAACCAATCATCGGTAGGCATTTCCTTTAAGTTATTATTATGTTGTTAGTTAGCAAGATCCGTCCATTTAAAGAAATTAATGAGTCTAAGAGACACATAACGTGTAGTATATTTCCAACAATAAAAAAACAAACATTTTATGAATCTAAATATCTGATGATGGGCTAATTTTATCAACACGTCAGATATAGAGAAATTACGCAAACATATATGTATATACGACCAAAAAAAACTAGTACTATCTAATCCGTTTAAACTTTAAAGAAAAAAAATAAAAAAACATTTTTTTTAACTAATTTATTTCATTTAAAGGTCCCAAAAGACATACAATAGATGGAAGCAAATACATTAGTTTTAAAATCGTAACAGGCTTAAGGTCTAAGATGACTTGTTTCGTGTCTAGTCAACTTGAAAAGACTGAGAACGAGCTACGTGGACAAGACTCACGAACACGCATCACCTCCACAGGGTTGCCATTATGCATTCGGAATCAGGATTTTCGCTTATCGCCGAAAACCGAAGGATGAACCTAGTATTATATTTCTTTTTTTTGATGATCATCTTTTCCTGAAATGAGTTGCCGGAGAAAATCTCAAAAGTGTGCAAACATCATCGGAGCTCTTACGATTCATGGAACATCGTTGTCGGTTGGATCCTTAATAATCCGTCAATCTCCACTGAGCAAGGAAGCTCACCGTGCAATGCCGCGAATCACGAGCAAGGGGTTTAGGCAAACGAAACATTTAATCCACTCGATCTAGATTTCGATTAGTTTGAAGAAAAACAACATTCGACAATAAAATTAGTACAGGGAAAAGAGATTTTAAAAATCAAATACAAATACTGGAAAACAAACTTTTTAAAACATATGTATAAAGGAAGAGAGAGTCCTCCGATCAAGTCGCCAAAGAGGTGAAACAATAGGTCATCCGAACAGATCGGAAAAAACTAAATCCGGATAACTAGATTTTATCAGTCGGATCTAGCCTGCTATACGAATGAAACTAAAAGAAAAGGAAAAATGACCGGAACACCGACGTGGTTAAAAAAGCCAACAACCGGTGGTCGGTAAAAGAAAGCATCGATAAAACTTGTAGAAGACGAGAGAATTTTAGAGATAAAAAGGTAAAGATTTAAAAATAAAAGAATAAAAAATAGAAACCTTATCATCCACAAAGTAACCATATATACATATCCATAAATTCAAATTCAAAACCTTTTTTAGTTTTTTCAAATATTATATGTAATTTCTAATAGAACACATACCCAAGATACAAGACAAACCCATAAGTCCTATCTATAAATGTAATTAAGGTTCTTTTTAAATAGTTTCATATCTATATTAATCTAACCATGGAATGGAATGTAACTTTGAGAGTTGTGAAAAACAACTCTCCTCATTTCTCATTTCAATATATGGATTCAAAGATGAGATTCATCTAGAATTCAATCTAAAGTTTTCTCCTTTTATATACAAAAAAAACTGATTGAGCTATTCCCATTTAAAATCTCTTTGATCAATCTCAAATGTCAACAATTCAACTTATCAAATTACTATAATTTGGTATGATAATATAGTAAAATATACACTGAAAAAAACACCAATAAACAACATTTGTAAATTTCTGAAATCGTATAAATATTTATCTTATTGAGTTACTATAAGTTCGTTTTAAAATCTTTGAACTAATACCTAGTAGTTTCTAAACTAGGTATGAATTCCATTTTCAAAGAGGACACTTTCTTATAAATTATAGTTTCTTATAGATTATAAATGTAAGACATAACAAACGTTTCAACACGTTTTCTTTTTCAGTCATTTCGTGAGTTAAAAATAAAAACAGTATACATATTTCTTTCGTTTTTTTGTTAGATCCATAAATTTCTTGATTGAGTTTTATAACACATTGCTTAGCTATCTACCCATTGCTTGTATGCCAGTTGAATCTCCAATCGATACTCACATCCACAGGTAGCAAAAAAAAAACGCAATCAAATTCATTCGTAATTACTCTTTAATGTCCAAGTTATCATCAATCGTAAACAAGTCTTTCAAGAAAAAGTTCTCTCAAACTCAACACTAAATGTATCACTAAACCAAAATCTATATTGCTTAGTCTAAGTAAAATTGTTAAAGCCCTTCATTTTTTTACATCCCAGTCTCTTAAAACCTTTCCCCACTACGTCTCTATCTATTTATCCAAGACAATGGTCGAATGTCACTGAAAAACATCAAGATGTTTTTGGACGTTGACGTATCATTTCTCAAACGATCTAAAAGAATTCTACCATCTCATTACTCGCTGTATTTAAATAGACTTTTTTTATTCTCCAACAATACTCCAAAACTAGCAATTTTTACTTTAAAGAAGAGCTTCACACATCACAGTCTAATGTTCATAATTAACCAAGCAAATAAAATATAGTTGGCCCATCAGTATCCAACTGCCCATGTGTAAAGGAAAGGCGTTTCTATTTTTCGAAATATTCATTTTCTTCTCAATAAACAAAATATCTATCAAGAGACTAGTACAATTTTGAAGAAACTCAGAGAGATTCATTTGAGAAGAACTGTTCTTGTCTATTAACAAAGATGATTACATGATTATATAGCCAATACATGAGATCTACATTCCTAAAGTATCAATATTCACAAAAAATGAGAAGAAAGCTTCTTCTTCTTTTTTTGTCACAAAATGAGAAGAGAGCTAATCACGTTCATTCCCAACACAAATGAGATACGATTACATATGATACGATATCCCAATAAATCTCATCACGAGGGTTCTCGAAGATGCAGTCAACATGACTATTATCAAATAAATAGGAACGAACTTAAAACATGTCAGGGGATTATGAGAGGAAGATTATATCATGTGATGTGGATGACTAGTCACTGGGCAGAAAACTCCAAGTCGTGCTAAGGCTAAGGGGTTGGTGGCTTTCCTTAAGTCACTTATACGAGAATTAGGTTTATGCATTAATATTGTCAAGGGATTGGAAACCTGAAACATCTTTTATGGCTAGTTTGTTTTGATAAAAGTCAGATCATAGTCAAGGAAAATTGAATAAGAAGGTTTAATGACTCCACAAAGCCATATAATGTATACATGTGTCAAATCTAAAAATGGTGTTATGGTTATATAGGGGTGGGTTGATGGATCGGAAAACTCGAACACATATGGAATATGATCTAGTTTTATTCACCCAAAACATGGATATACCATGAACTATTTGGATCAATGAGATCCAAAGGTTAGATCAAGATCGAAACAAGAAAAATTTGAATTGATGGGATATGAATGTTCAAGGAAATTTCATGAGATCACATGATTGATCAAATCATTAAGTTAGGATTGAGAAACTTAGAATTCATCGAAAAAAATGTTTGAATGATTTACATTATGAGTTCAATTGTTTAAGATAGTTTAAAATAGTTCAAGTCTCATTTGGTTGAATCATAGAGTTAAACCATTTTAAAAAATAATCGGTATGTATTGAGATAATTAACCAAAAGAATTAGACCTAATTAAAATAATTGACTGTCTAGATAAACTGATTTAATATTAATGTGAATTAAAAGAGCATATTTTAAAACTTGAAGAAGATGTAGATTTTAAATCAAACTTTTATAATATCATTTTTTTTTTATTGTTAGATTTCTAAATCAAATTAAGTTGTTCTACTAAGTTTAGGATGACTTTTATGATAAGAAACACGTTCATAACGCGCGCACCCGTATCATTTAAATTAATTGATATTAAGTGCCAATTATATTAGGTGAATTTTGCCGAATAGGTTCGGTTTTATTGCCCACCCTACTCCGATTAAGGAGAACCAAAATAAAGAGATCAAAGAAACTAGAGAGTAGATGAGGAGCTGACGTGGAAGGTATAGAAAGTGAGTGACGTCATCTGACAATGAAGAGCACGTGACACTCGCCAGCAAGAAAACACTAATGGGAATCCAATTCCAACTAAACCTTTTTATTTCTTTTCTTCCTTGCGGCTATGTTTGTCTTTTACTGTTACCACTTCAACGTCTTTTCACCGTCTATCCTCACGCGCCTGACAAACGCGTGTTCTTCAACATTCTCTCCCTACAATAATATAAATTACAGTTCATTTCAAATAAAATGTCGGTCTAAAGATAAGCTTATGGTTATGGCATAATAAATTACAATTTACTCTGATAATAATTATATATAATTGTTAAATAAATAAAGATCATTTGTAGATAATTTTAAACATATTTTTCCAAAAGAATATTAAAAATTTTGGTCGAATAAATTTATTTATATTTTAAAACTTAGAGATGATTTAGTTATTAATATTTAAAATTGCCCACAGATCATTCGGATATTTGAATTTCTTTGAATCTAACCGGATAATTAATTTTTTTCATTCCATTACTTATATCCGAAAATTTTGGATAAGCTTGGATGATTCGATTCAAAATGCACGAGCCTACACTGATTTTGTCTAAACCGGTGGTTATGGCGAATTAACCAATCTAGGACATTGTCCGGTATAACTAAACTAACATTCAATTATTTTCTCGTTATTGTCCTAAGAATTGACAACTTTCGAAACAGTCTCTGGTCGGAATTAGAATCTTAAAAAAAGACCACAACGCAACTTGCAAATTGCAATAGGAATACAGTTGTACACATCATGGACGTTAATCAAACCCTAATAATTGACTAATTAGCACAAAAATTTATTTTTAAACTTATCAATTTATCATCATCATCATCATTTTGCAGTATACTGATCTAAACCAACAGTAAACATTGGTCAAAATTTATTCCTTAAATTTAATCAATTAAAAAATAAATAAAACCTATGAACACAGTTTCCTGGTTGTTTCAGTAACGAAAGAACTAAACTAAACTCTTTGTTCAAACCCGAAACCCAATTTCTCAATTTCTTCAATTCGCAGATTTTGGTCCCCACACACAAATTTTCTCTGAAATTAGAATAAAGTTTCCTTTTTTCCTCTTCCTTTTCTGGGTTTTGGTCTTTTCTTTTGATTTTCCCTCGAGAGTCGAGCTTATAGAGAGCGCAGATTTCTCGAGTGTTAAATTTATTTGACTATTGAAAGGTTAAAGAAAAATTCATTGAACCTTAGCACTTACGTTGCGTCTTAAATTTTCATTCTCACCCACAAAAAAAGATAAACTTTTTTATCTCGGATTTAGGTTTTTTGTAATTTAAAGGAAAAGACTTTCCTCTTTTCTTTTTCATTGTTTTAATTTCACCAACCATTAAGAATCGTTTAATGACGATTCCTCTACTTTACCAGTAAGTCCTTTATCTTGTCAAGATTAGTTTGGATCTTGTCACTTTCATATTGCTCGATTTTGATAGGTTTTGTTTACAGATTCGTAGACATCTCTGTGTTTGATTAAACTCCAATTCCGACAACAATGGCTGCTTCTAAGAGATCTAAGATCTACTCTGTTCTTCTTCTTCCTCTACTCTTTTCTTCACTGATATGGATTCCTTCAATCTCTTTAGCTGCTACTAACCCTACTGATGGTAAGCAAGAAACATACCATTTTTTTGTGTATTGCTTTCTAGATTTAACTTTTTGGTGAGATCTGTGAATATTGAAATCAACATTGTTTATTGAAAAATTGAAAATCAGTTGCTGCAATTAATGGATTATTCGCTGCACTTGGTTCACCTATTCTTCCTGGTTGGATTGCTTCTGGTGGAGACCCTTGTGGTGAAGCTTGGCAAGGCATTATCTGTAATGACTCAAACATAATCAGCATGTAAGTTCCTTTGATTCTTGAGTTTTATCTTATCTTATATATCAATTATGTTCTAATTCTGTTTTTTGTCAATGGTTATAAAACAGAACCGTAAATGCGGCGAATTTAGAAGGAGAGCTTGGTGATAACTTAGCTAAATTCACTTCTATCAGAGGAATGTAAGTGTTATTACAGTTAGAACACACAAAAATGTGACGATTTTTCGATTTCCTGTAACCACTTTGTTTATTTTTTACAGAGATTTCAGCAACAATCGTATTGGAGGATACATACCTTCGAATTTACCTGTTACATTGCAGCATTTGTATGTTTATAACACACACCTTAGCTTTAGAAATAAGGTTTGTTGCTTTGAATATAAAGGTCTTTACCTTTTTGGCAGTTTTCTTTCAGCTAATCAATTCACTGGAAGCATACCTGAATCTCTAGGAACACTGAGTTTCTTAAGTGATATGTAAGTTTTTTGATTACTCTCTTTTGTTATCACTTTCTTTGCTTAGATTGAAATCTTAATTGTTTTGATTTTTCAGGTCTTTGAATGATAACCATCTCTCAGGAGAGTTACCAGACGTGTTTCAAAACCTCGTGGGATTGATCAATCTGTAATAACACTAAATCTTGTTTTAAACATAGTTTTCTGTTTGTGGTTCTGATTTGATAATCTTTTTTTTTTGTGCAGAGATATTTCAACTAACAATCTAAGTGGTACATTGCCTCCTTCAATGGAGAATTTATCAACTCTTACTACATTGTAAGTTCTTCAGTGTTCCTTTTATCCTTCTCTTTTTTTTTCGTTTATTCACCAAAAATCTGATATTTTGAATTCGTTTTGCGCAGACGTGTTCAGAACAATCAGTTCTCAGGACCTCTAGATGTTCTTCAAGGCCTTCCTCTTCGAGACTTGTAAGTTGTAACGTTTATTTCTCTCACACAAAAAAGAGTTACATCCTGTCAAAAAGTTTTATGCTTTAACAACATTTCTTTTAAACACAGAAACATAGAGAATAATCTCTTCGCTGGACCTATACCGGAGAAACTACTAACCATTCCGAAATTCCTCAAAGAAGGAAACCCGTTTAATTCGACTACTACTACGATCGCACCATCATTACCTCCGTCTATATCTCCAACGAAACCATCTCCAACGCGACCATTTTCCGGAGTTCCACCACCACCTCCTTTAACCGGAAAGAACCGAGGCAAACCGGCTGCTGATGAACCACCTACGAGCTCCGAGAATTCAAAAGAACAAAAAAGCTCTTCCAATACTAAACGGATAGTTCTCATATCATTCGCTACCGTTCTTTCCTTCACAATTCTGATTCTAGCAATACTCTTGCTCTTACCTAAATGCGCGAAACGAAGAAGAAGAAGAGAACATACTAGTAGAGTCAATAACACTCTTGAAAACGGACCTCCTGCATTACCACCTCCTGTACGATCCGAAAAAGGTAAACGAAATATCGAGAATTTTCAGTTTTGCTTTTGGTTTATTCGACAAATAATAACACTTTGGTTTATGAATAACAGTACCGTTTACAAAAGGTGGTGATGAACCAAAGGTTGTACATGATCTTGATCGTTTACAAAGACCACCTGCGCCATTGCCTCCACCGCCTATATCAAGACAAGAAAGTCAAGATATTGACTTTTCGATGTTGATGCCTCCTCCACCTCCTCCTCCTCCTCCACCACCGCCACCACAACCACCTTTGGCTGAGAAAGTCACTGTTATGGCAATTAAGTCTCCTGAAAGACCTGTTAAGAAGCCTTCGCCTAAAAATCGCTTACCTTTGACCTCTGTGAAGCATTATTCGATTGCTTCGCTTCAACAATACACAGAAAGCTTCTCTCAAGAGAATCTACTCGGTTCTGGTATGCTTGGAAGTGTTTATAGAGCTCGGCTTCCCAACGGAAAGGTATAATTCCAACAATTTTGTCTTGAAATACTCTGTTTTGGTGAAACTTAAATTTCTCGGTCTTGCTCGGAAAACTCTGTTTTGGTTATGAAGCTTGAATTTCTTGGTCTTTTGCATATGTTTCCTGCTGAATCTTGACTTTCTTGCTCTTTTTACAGTTATTTGCTGTCAAGAAACTGGACAAGAGGGCATCTGAACAACAACAAGATCACGAATTCATTGAACTAGTCAACGATATAGACAGGATTCGACACGCTAATATCGTTGAACTTGTTGGTTACTGCGCTGAACACGACCAAAGACTATTGATATACGAATATTGTAGTAACGGTACATTACAAGACGGGTTACATTCAGACGACGAATTCAAGAAAAAACTTTCTTGGAATACTCGTGTTAGAATGGCCCTTGGAGCCGCTCGAGCCCTCGAGTAAGTTTTCTTGATATTTTCTTTATACTTCTAAAACAAGAAAACTTTCGACTCTGATTTTATAATTTGATGTTTTTGTAGGTATTTGCATGAAGTGTGTGAACCACCTATCATACATAGAAACTTCAAATCAGCTAATGTGTTACTTGACGACGATTTGAGTGTCCTTGTCTCCGATTGTGGTTTAGCTCCGTTAATATCAACCGGCTCTGTGAGTCAGTTATCAGGACAATTGCTTGCGGCTTACGGATACGGAGCTCCAGAATTCGACTCAGGAATCTATACATGGCAAAGTGATGTATACAGTTTTGGTGTTGTTATGTTAGAACTCTTAACCGGTAGAATGTCCTACGACAGGTATGTGCATGCATGCGTCACACTGGTTGTTCTTCGCTTAACCGGTTAAAATCAAAATGTGTATTCGTACCAATGAACTCGTTTACAGGGACCGGAGTAGAGGAGAGCAGTTTTTAGTGAGGTGGGCAATTCCGCAGCTTCACGATATCGATGCATTAGGTAAAATGGTTGATCCGTCGCTTCACGGACAATATCCTGCAAAGTCATTATCACATTTTGCCGATATAATTTCGCGGTGTGTTCAGGTAAATGAAAATAGCAAGAATTTAGTGATTGAGATTAGATTCTTTTGATTGTTTTGTGCTTGACTGTGTTTTTTCTTGTTGATTAGTCTGAACCAGAGTTTAGACCATTGATGTCTGAAGTTGTTCAAGATTTGTTGGATATGATCAGAAGAGAGCGTCATGGTTCAGGCGAGCCTAGCGCAGACTAAGTAAAAATTGTAAAGAAGTGAATTTTTTTTTTACCTCCGATGATTATTGGAGACAAGAGATGTTCAATTCTCAGAAACAACAACAAAGGGAGATTAATCTCGAAAGACATAAAATTAGTTCTCTCTAAAGAAGGCTTAAAAGCTGATTCTGCGACCAAGGGAAAGATCAATGTGCTTGATTCCGATCACGGCGGGAAGTTTCATCTTTTTTTGGTGAGTCTTGGATCGTCTCTGGTTGTAATCTTTGTTTGTTGAAGATAACCTTCCTCTACTGTAAAATTGTGTGTTTATTCGATTCTTTGAACTTGTTTGTACTTAAAAAGATAGAATTTGTTTTGTGTTTGTATTCTTTTAGAGTATGTGTGTGACGAGGTCCGGTTAAACCGAACCAGATGGGTCTGTTATTTTTAGTTACTGAAATGGTCTGCTTTATAGATAGTTAGATTTTGATCAAGGACAATTATTTATGATTTTGTAAACAATTAAATCCAGTTTAAAATTAATTGCCTTTCGTTTGTAAACTCTACCACATCGGTTTTGTAAGCAAAAGAAGCTCTGTTTATATAGCGTTCTGAGTGAAAAAGAATGTCCTTTGTGTTACAGAGTAATACAGAGAAGATTAGCATGACCCCTGTTCAAGGTTGACACATTAATCGAGAAACGGTTCAAATGTTTTTTACAAAATTTTCCCAAATTTTTTTCATGTATCTCAAACCTATAATCCCTAATTTTCGTTATGGAGATTGTAATGTCCATTGAATTTACCCCAATTATTAAGCAAAATCTTTATTGTGTCATTTCCTTTTTTGGGTTTTGGAGACTAGTTTATGAAATTCTTGTAATTTCCTCAATTGGTCAATCTCTTAGCATGTCATGTTCTTTTTGTCTTCTGGAGACTTAGGTTTATGAAATTCTGGTCATTCTATCTTTTAAGCAATGTCTTGTGGTTTTTTTGACCCTAACGGTCTAACAAACACAACGATTTTATTCTGTATTCTTCTGAGCTTTTTATTCAGTTATAATGTTACATTTTGTATACCAAAAAAAAAGAGGACACATAAAAAAAAAAATCTCCTGTCAAAATGAATTGAGAAGCACTCTTTTGATTATGCTAATCCATTTTCAGTTGAGACTATTCTCTTCCTCGCTTTCTCAGCCTACAAAATGTTTTAAAAATTTATGTTAGGATATAAATTTAAAATTTCTTTCTCAGCATTAAAGAAAAAAAGATAGAGAATGGTTAAATCAAACCTGTTCTTTCCAATTCATGGAAGCTGTGACGAACGAAAGTATGAAAGCTTGCACGGCCGATCCAACCACAACACCACACCAAAGTCCTTTTCCATTAAGCTCACGACTAAAAGCTAAGTAAACTCCAACCGGAGCTCCTACCAAGTAATAAGAAACAACGTTGTTCCAAGCTCCGATGTGTTACCATCCACTTCCTCGAGCGACCCCATTAAGAACCGCTGTGAATCCGTCGAGGATGAAGGAAAGACAAAGCAAAGGAGATAGTTCAGCTACGTAGTTCACGACTTCTTCGCTGTTGCTGAACGCGTAGCCTATGATGTTTCGGCTGGTGAATAGAGTTGATGTAAAGAAAACTGACTCGGCCACCCATAGACCAAGCCCTGCTATTATTGATACCCTAGCAATTTGTGGATTCCCAGCTCCTAAATTGTTTGACACACGTGTGCTGCAAGAAACATAAATGAATATTGTTATTCTCAAGTGACTTATAATGTACTACAAATGAATCTTATTCCTAGGCAAAGAAATACATTTTCTTTCTTCATATGTTATATATATCCTATTCCTAGGGTTTGAGACTTATATAAAAGGATCTTTAGTGTTTGTAATTAAGGAAAAATAAACCATTTACAAAGGATGAAAAGAGAGACGGCTCAAAGGATGCTTTTGTAAGAAAATCGAGATCATACCTCACAGCCGCTGCGATTCCACCTGGAATCACGTAGTGCAAAGATGCTGTTGTAAGACTGACATGAGAAAAAGAAAAACAAAAGTTATCAGCAAAGTGAAAACAAAAGATAGAAACGAGTATAAGTGTACACGATACTAACCATATTGAAAGAACAGAGGTCTCGAGTTTGGGGTTTGAGAGAAGACCGGAGGAAAGTATAAGTAGCTCAAATAGCCACCATTCCAGGCTATCAAAAAGAAAGAAAAGGTTTTATAAAAACTGCAAGCGATATAATAGGATGCGTGTAATAGTAACTTGACAAACAAGAAATGAGTTACCAAGTCATTGCTGCTGATGGGACTCCGTAATGGAAGAATTGCTTGACAATAGATATGAAATCTTGGGATATGAAGCCGCGTGTCTTTTCACAAGAGCTGGAGAATCTCACATAACATGTGAGAATCACAGCATAAAACCAGAAAGACACACCGATGGCCAAAGCAGCTCCATTGCTCTCCAGACCAAACACGAAAACCAAAGTCCAGCAAACCGGGATATGGAACAAAAGGGTGGCTAGGGTACTGTAGAGCAGAGGAAGAACCAACCCTTGTGTCTGTAGAAACCGGGTTAGTGGTATGACGATGGCATGGGCGAACAAAGCTGGTATGAGCCAAACGGCGTAAGAGCCAGCAACTCTTGAGATATCAGGGTCTTGTCCGAGAGAGATCAAGAGCCTATCGATGTAAATCCACAGAATTGATATGAGGAAACAAATTGGGATGTTGGAGGCAATTGCTGAGTATGTGTACGTTCCGAGTTTTTCGTATTGTTAAGCTCCATATGCTTGGCCACAAAGAGTTTCCAATGCACCTACTAGCCCAAACTACATAAATAAATTGAAAGTTTATTACTAATCATAAGTTTTCAGTTTAAAACCAATAAACAATGAGTGGGTTTGTGTACGTTTTATAGTATATAATTACCATAATGCTAAAACCGGAGACGTTAGTGAAGGAGGTGGCAAGAGCGACACCGGAGAGCTGGAGCTCACTCTTGTGGCCAGCTATCATGATTGAGATAACAGGTAAAAGGTATTGAGCCATGGTCACGGTGGCCATAGGAGCAGCTAAGCGGCTCACTTTCTTCAGCTCGACAATGAGCTGATCTGTTTGACATGTCTCTTTACACTCGACCTCAACGTCTCTAAGGATAAATGGTTCATCCATTATTGTCTTCCTAGTGTTGAAGGTCTTGCCTTTTGATTTCACATCATCATATTGAATCTTTTATAGGCAAAAGATTCATAAATGTCATTTTCAATGAAGACTTTTCCTTTTGTAAATTATGGGAATAGATTCTTTTTTCTGGTGTCAATTTATCTGACGTTTGTAATTTTTTCTCTATGTAGGATTTTTTAGAATTTTATCAAATATGTTGGATTCCGACCAGTAGTATGCAATCCACATATCTTCAAAACAAGTCAAAGTGATTGTCAAGTTGCTTTGTTTTTTCTAATTACTGGTCAATTGAACTTGATCTCCAAGTATATTGTCTAGTTGCCTTTGTTTTTAGTCGTTGATAATTGAACTTGACCTCCAAGTATATAATATATTGATGGTGTATATTATATCTAGTATTTATTTTTTCATGCACTTTTTGATATGATGAGAATGCCTAATATCTCTCCATTATCTTTGTTTTTGTCTGCAAAAAAGTTGCGACCAATTTAGAAAAGAGGCATTTCATATGGTCAATAATAGTCTTAATGGGCTAACGAGAATAAAATCAGGAATAGGCCTTTTAGCATAAAATAAGCCCATTAACAGATTAGCGAAATTTCCCACATACTTAGGAAGCAGATCCTCAGTTTATATAGTGTTGGAGTGAGGAAGATGATTGTTCCTCCGGAACGTCCGATAAAATTGGATTGAAACAGAGAAGATTACCACTCCTTATGGAATTTAGCATGGCCCCTTCTATGATGACAATCTGTTTTGGGTTTACTTCATTTCACATTTTTATACTTTCTCTTTTATACTCTCTTTACTAATATACTAGGAGAGTACCTGTACATACGCGCAAATATTTTTTAACATACATCGTTATTTTTTTAGAATTTTGACAATATATATATCATTAGTCTAGATATTATTTATATATGAAATTTTGTAAAGTTTTAATTTGTATAAATTTATTAAGTAAAAACAAATATTTGTTATTCGAAACACATTTCTATAATATTTTAGTTATCAAACATAACATTATAATCTTCCACTACTGCACCATCTTTAACCTTCTACTCTCAATTCATTTGTTCTTCATATTATTATTGTCATCAAACTATTTCCTTTTAATTTGTTGAATCAATTTTATCATTTATAATGCTTTGAAATTTGGGATATTATTGTGAATCGAGACAATCATTCTCATTGGGATGGAGATTGCCTTAAAACCCTATTATTCTAGATGACTTAAAACTGATGCAAATTGGTCATTCTCGATGTCTCAATTTAATCATTTGTTCTTGATGAAAATATAAAGAACGTAAAATTTTATTGGGCTTTTAAATTCCATATGTTATTCTCATAGCTTGGTAAGACGGTCTTGTATATTTTCACGCCTATAACGCTACTTATATTGCATTCTAAGATCTTGAAAATCTACAAATTCTCATTTATCTTATCACTTTTACCATTGCATCACTTCTCTATTGCACTTCTTGTTTTGTCTCTTCATTATTTATCTTAAATAAAATAAAAAATCAAAGAATCACCAAGAAGTACATTCATAAATATTGAATTTATCAAATAAGATAAACATATAAAAATATTATGCCCTGAAATAATTTATTTCATTTACATGTAACTTAAGGAATATTAAAAGACAATTGATCTAAAAAATTTGAAAAGTTTTTAAAATATTTAGTTTTCTTTAAATAAAAAGTATTTGGACACTTGTCATTCTCCTAGATGCTTATGTGTCAACTCCATGGAGAGAGTTGATCATATTTTATATATACTAGATGATTACCTACGTTACGCGCGGGTTTTGTTTCTAAAATATTTTATATTACAAATGACATTACATATGGAAGAAATAGATCTTAAAAAACAAACACAATTATGAAAATATTACACATTATTTTATCTTTAAAAATGAAAATATGTTAGTCGAAACATGCAATTGATAGAGATGCAAAAGATGATAAAACATTGTGATGTTCTTTTATTGGAAAACAATACCTCATGAGACGACTTCGAAACCCATTTTCAATCGACAAGCTCCTCATATACTCGTCTTCTATATACCAAACGTCTTGATTCCTTGAAAAATTGCTCTTTGATCTCAATCACTCCACCTTTTGCTGACCAAGATGTTAAATCCAAGAAATGCGTATTGCTCCTCCATTTCATCCTTGAAAACCCTTTCTCTGCACCCTCTAAATCCTTATATGTTCTCGTTTTAGCATGAACTAAAAATTCACTTATCTGCGGAGTTGTTTATAAAGAGAGAATAAATGCATGGTGGTATAGGAAGAAGCAACAAATATGTTGTAATTAGACCTAAACATTAAAATAGAGAAAAAAAACGGCCAGAGAAAACCAAAGAGCATAATAATAGTTTGGGTGACAAAAATTAGGAAATCTATGAAAACAAAGTCTAACAAATCCCATATCTTAAAAATCTAATATATATATATATATATATATAGATGAATTAACTTCTTTTATTAACTACAAAATATAAATTGAAAGGTCAAATAGTAGTAATTTTACTTTGTTTCATGTTTTTGTACATTTAAGGTGATTAAGATTATTCTAATTATTAAGAAAGAGATTGCATAAATTACAAGGAAGAAGACTAAGAGACATAGAAGAGAAAGAGTTTAAAAATTTGACATGTGTCGCTCTCTCGTGTGCTGAAATGTCGCAATTTTGGAGAGAATTTGTCAAGTTTTATATATATGATAAGCTTACAATATTTTTAAACTTAGACGCCTCTTTATCCTCAAATCGTTTCATTTACAATCTCATTTTTCCTTTTTTATTTGTCTCTGCTTGTTACATGGTGTCTCTCCCTAACTTATATCTAATAATAAATACATGTAACTTTTATGGCCACCAAATCTCTCTAAAGTATTTGTACTACTCGTAAATAAACCATAACTAATATCTTACAAATCATAATTCTCATATCTTTTGCAATGGAGTTATTTGATGATTAAAAGAAGTTTTGAAAGTTGAAAAAAATCATAATGGTGAGTAGCTATATATATACACATCAAACTACAACACAAGATAATTATTAGCGTTTTAGTTACTTGAGATTTTAACTTTCTTTGGACAAAAGATTTCTCTTCAAGACTTTGACATATTTTGAACCCTATAGTTATAAAATATTTGAAAAAATATTCCAAATTCCAAGATTTTTTGTTAAAAATATGAAAAGAAACACTATGATTTCAAATTTAAAAGAGAGACTAAAAAATGCTGATAAAGAACTTAGGGTATCTTAAAATCAAAAGTAAAACAATAAATAATTTACACTAATTTATAAATAAATAGTGTAATTAATATTTTCATAATCAATATTAAATGAAGGCACAAATCATTTGAAAAACTCAAGAGTAAAACAATAATAAGTACTTAAACATCATAGTTTTATCATGATTATGAAGACGTATCATGATTGGAAATATAAAGAGTCAAATTTGGAAAAAATATGATAAGAAAATCTAAATCAAAAGATGTAATAGATCAGATGATTCAACATCAAACAAAAAAACTAATGACATAATAGATAGACTCTTTCATTTGAGTTAAAAATTTTGACCTGAGTTAATCCTTGTTTTTGAGATTCTTGATCCACTATTTTTGCTGCTTGATCCGAAGCATGAGATATAATCAAATAGAAAAGAAGAGCTGGCAAACGGAGGAGTAAATAAGGCAGAGACTTCTTGATGAATTTTTGGTGAAGAATATGCTTAAAATGAGTGAAAGATTTGCCACCACAAGGAGGTCGATTTTCGTAGTTCCAGTAGATGTACATGAGGAGGAAGAAATAAAAAATGATTATCTCGACGATCCTAAACAGAGGTATCGTACAATTTTTGTTCATATTTACAAGGATTTAAGGCAGAATACCAAAAGACCATGGGGAGTTTTGAAACTCTTGAAGATGAAGAAGCAAACATTTATGTCATATTTTTCATAACAAATATAAGAAATATATATATATATATATATATATATATATATATAAAAGATACACGTGTCGCTCTCTCACATGCTTACGTGGCGCAAAACTGGAAAGAGTTGGTCATCTTTTATATAGATGATATGATATATGATTGAAATGTCTTTTTTCTGGTTCTCTAGTGACTAGAATCCTCATGCTGATCTCCAGGCTATGGCTAGAGTTCATAGACTTTGCCAAACAAATAAGATTTTCACCAGTTATCTCTTAGTGTTGTCAACTTACAACTTTATAATTTTACTATTTTAGACTTATTATATTCGTCTTTAGGTAATGATTTATAAGTTCATAAACCGAGGCACCATTGAAGAAAGGATGATGGAATTGACTAAAAAAAATTGGTTCTAGAGCATCTCGTTGTCGATTAACAGATTAATGTGTTTTTAGTTTCTCGACAACAAAATGCTCTACAACCAATTTCTTTTTACTCAATTCCATCATCCTTTTTTTAATGGTGTCTTGGTTTATGAGCCTATAAATCATTATCTTAAGACAAGTATAAAAAGGCTAAATTAGTGAAATTAAAAATTATAAAGTTGTAAGCTGGCGGCACTAAGATATCTGGTTAAAACCCTATTTGTCTGGCCAAGTCGATGAGCTCTAGCCATAGCGTAGAGATCATGAGGATTATAGTCACTACAGAACCAGAAAAAAACCATTTCAATCATATATATATTAGTAAAGAGAAAGTATAAAAATGTGAAATGAAGTAAATCAAAACAGACTGTCATAGAGCAATGCTGGTGTCTCCCACATTGCATGCCAATAAATAAAATTTAATAGCAAGATGGGAAATAATTATATTCC
Source organism: Euclidium syriacum (assembly GCA_900116095.1). Classification (NCBI taxonomy): domain Eukaryota; kingdom Viridiplantae; phylum Streptophyta; class Magnoliopsida; order Brassicales; family Brassicaceae; genus Euclidium; species Euclidium syriacum. The sequence goes on from FPAK01000008.1 coordinate 607,010, forward strand.
TGATTTTCTTCTATCGTAGATCTAACATTTTCAAGAATATGGCTGTTTAATTAAAAAATATTAGAATTACTTAGTTCTATATAAGAAATTCACCTCTCTCTCAAATTATCATCAGATATACTTACAATCTTTTATTCTCTTCTAAGGTTCTGAGAAAGCTATTACAATGGCGGACCACCAAGGTTTCGAATTGAGCATCGTCTTAATCTCCGATCTTCACTCTGTCAACAAGCTCCTAACAGATCTAAATTATTTTCCCGATGAATAGGATTAAAAGAGAGAAAGGAAAGGAAAGGGAGAGCCACCACATGATCTGAATGAATATTAGGGTTTTGTTTGGCGGCTGAAAGAAAGAGAGAGAATCTTATATATTATGATGCACTTCTCTTTCACTTTAGAGTGTCCACATCAGTAGTGGGTCTCATCTTCCTTCAAACACACAATTTGGATCGTAAACCCTAATATTCCCTTAAGCCCAAATATTTCTTCAGAATCTCTTAAACCCACATCTTTATTTACCAGCCCATTTCATTAAAGCCCAGGTGAAAAGAAAGTTGTGTAGAGAGGATCTTCGAGTTCGTGTTTCCGTCGTCTCTCCAATGATTGGTGTTCGACTGTAACGGTTTTTCAAGGTGGTGTCTCATTAACTCTACACCCACTTCGTTAGTTTTCCTGTGACTAGATCGTGTTTATACATGTCTTAATTTCTCCTCATTAATAAACACATCTCTACGAAATTAGTAACCCTTTCAAGTTCCCATTTGTTCTTCTTCCTCTACCTTTACATTCTGTGTAAGATTTGAAACTGATTATAAACCCTTTCAATTTCCAATTACTTTACTTTTAAAATAAAGGCTTCTTTCAAAATTGTTAACATGCAGTTTGGAGACAAGTCGACATCTATTTGATTCTTGAGGTACTTTTTTGCTATCATATTCATTTTCCAAAATGTGATTGATGTTAAGAGATCTTATGAGAAATTGCTTGATTCAAGGTTCCTTTCAACTTCCATGCGCCCCTTGGTGTATTAAAGCATTTGAAGTACCTTATCGGAAAAAAGGCTCTACTGTGATCTGTGTCGCAGAAAAAGCTGGACAGGTAATGATTTGAAGTAGCTATTTTCTATACTTAGAAGATCTCTTGTACAGAAATTGAGGATTTTTGGCATTTAATTGTTGCAGAGTTTCCTTGAGAAAACAAATGCCAAAGATGCATCTAGAAATACTGTATTTGGTGATTTCGGTTTGTACATTCAACAAGAGGTTATATATATATATATATATATATATAAGCAAAGACTGGTTGAATTGTGATTATGCTTAAGTTTTTGCTTCCTTATGATTTAGATGGGAGTCTGAATTTGCACTTCAAGATCTACACTAATGGTTTTAAAGGTACAATCCTTTTTTACTTCTATGATTTCTTTAGAATTATCTATCTTTTTTCAATGTTGAATGAACTCTACTTTTGTTGATGAATCTTCTAGTTAAAGAAATTATCTCCTTTATGTAATAAATACAGATATTATATATTTCATGATTGTAATGATATCTAAAAGCTATTTTGATTTTTGGAGGAGTTTTGTTTATGAAACTAGAAAGACAATTTTTTTATGTGTTATTGTAACCAAACCTAATAGCACGGGAAATTGGGCAAGGTGCCTCTCTTACAATAAAGAGAGTTAGCAAAATCCTTTTCATCAACTTCCAAATTTAAAGATTATAAAAGCATTTTTAATGAAAGTCTCTCATTAAGTTTCTAACCAATAACATAAAGAAAAATAATAAAAGGTGAAGAGAAAATAAAATGAATCTTTCATTAATTTGAGAATCTTTAAGAGACTTATAAGAGACTTTCTATGTGTTATTATATTATTGATTCAATTATTTTTATTAGATTTAAATTTAATTAAATAAATAAATTTAATTAAAATATTATTACTTTTAAATTGAGATACTTATTTTGAAAGACTCACCATTACAAATACTCTAAAAACCATTTAAAACAACAAACATTAACAAAAACACCTAACAATATATATGAAGCAAATAATATACAATATAACAATGAAAAAGTTTAAAACAAAGACGTGCAAATTTCATAATTAAAACAAAGACATTAACACAAAAGGACCTGAGAGGACGACGTGGTTTGATCCCTGTTCTTAAGGGTGTCCTAGAGGATACAAATCCGACCAAATTTCAATTTTAAATTCTCCAACTATCTTCTCTTCTTCTGATTTTTCCTTTAATTATTTATTTGTGTTATCTAATTTGATAAACAATAGATAAACTCGTCTAACACGCGAATTCAACCCTAGTGTTAAAAATTTGCTTTTTTTTGGGTACACATGCCATCATCAACGGAGAAATAAAATCAAGAAATATAACTGAAGTTAATACAATTTTTTCAGAATTGCGAATAAATATATATATGAATGTTTTTTTGTTTTTGGACAAGAAAATTGTGAATATTTTAAAACGACAGTTTGATAAATTTGTAAATTTAGTCATGGGTTATATAAACCAGGTAATTTTATTACATATATCTTAAACTATACTATGCTATAACACTGTTATATATTTTGTGGAAACAAGATTCCACATTTTATTATTTGTTTTTGTTGTAAATAAGACCCAACAAAAAAATTGTATGCAAACAGCACATATAGCAAAACAAATATTCAAAATTGAATTCAGAAGGAATTATTCAAAATTGAAACTTTCAAACTTAAATTTATTTCAAAAGGAATTATTCAAAATTGAAACTTAAACTTATCCTCTGCCAGGGTACGGAGATGATGGTCCAACTCCAACATTAACCCCTGATATTGAGACTGACTTTGAGTTTGAGGATGCATTTGCTGATTTGGGTATGGAAATTGTTGGGAGAACTTGTATTTGAGGAATAAATCCGTAGCTTCAAAAAGAAAAGAAGTTAGATCCGGGTGAGGCAGTGGTGGTGGTGGTGGTTGGTTCGTCAGCGGCTGGTATATCATTGGAGCTGAAGAAGGTTGTTGGTGGTTGAAATAGTTCGGATCACCTGCAAGCAATGTTGATGATCCTTGTGCCACACGGCTCCTGAAATGCTGCTGCTGGTTGTACATGATTGGATATTGACTTGAAGCTAGATTTTGAATATTACCTATTTGGTTTTGCTGGTTAGTCTCAGGCGGCCGGTACACCATCGGATTGAAATTGTTGTGATCACTTTCAAACAATGTTGATGATGATCCTTGTGCAACACGGTTTGGTACTGTCTGGTCCATCGTTTGATTCAAACTCGGAATCGGATTAAGCATTGGAATCTGCTGTTGAGCCACTTGAGGAGAATGATTTGAACTACTTTCTAAAACCCTCTTCTTCCTTGAGTTACCGGAATCTACTTCTTCTTCTTCTTCGTCACTACTCCTCGTCCTCCTCTTTGCCGCGGCTTCATTCTCTTCATCCTCCAAGAAGGAGACATGTGTACGCACTTGGATATTTGAACGCACCAATCTGACAAGATAGCTAGGTTTCGTTTCAGGTCCATAGAAGGAAACCACACGACCCAACGGAGCTCTTGTGTCAGTTATGTACAGCATAGAACCTATATTAGAAGGTTTATGCTCCTCCTTCCACTCAACGACAAGGAAATCTCTGCCGAAAAACTGTATCGTTAAATTGGGCTCATGCTCAACCATGGTAACTTGCTAAGATATCAGAAACGGAGTGTTAGAAAAGTAGAGAGTTTAACAAGTTGTGAAGATCCAATCACTTTAATATATTACTAGGTTTTGAGCTCATATTTTATTGAAGAGATAATAACGATATTAAGCGCATATCTACATACTTATCTTCCTAGATCTTCTTAGATTTTATCTCTTGTGTATATCGTGAATCCCGTAACTAACTTATTCGTTGCTGAAAAAAAAAATATGAATCTTAATACTCTTTCATCCGTAACTAACTTATTCGTTGCTGAAAAAAAAATATGAATCTTAATACTCTTAAGTATTTATTTTTTTTGCAGTTCTCAAGTACATTTGACAAATCGATTTGTTCACATTGCTGGGGTGTAAAATATCGCGATTTTCTTCGTCAAGACTAAAGAATATCACAAAGAGAGCGAGACAAAGATTATACATATATGAAGATAGTTTGAGAACAAAAGTAGAATTCATATTGTCAAAGGTAAATCATTAGCCATTTATTACCCTCTTGCTCTGTTTGTTAATGTTTTGGTAGAACTACTGTTTTTGATTTTTGCAGGAGCTTGGAGCTGTGAATGTTTAGACAGACTGTTTCTTTCGTTTCTTAAAAAGACATTACTTGACTCTACTTGTGTTACTAATTTAGTTTATTTTGTTTGGTTTCTTATACCATTTGCTATATTTTACAAATGCAGAAGTATAGGTGATGAACAAGTATAAACTTGTGGCACAAGTAACAAACAAAAAATCAAAAACAGAGTGATGTTTCCTTTGTCTCCCCCCAAACCAAACCAATCGTATCATCAACATCATCGTTATCCAATACAATATCAGATAAATCACAGGTCGAAGAATAATCAAGAGCCTTCGATACATTTGTTGGTCAAAACCGGTTTAACCAACCAATTCGATGTAGGATTGGTATTAGTGGGTTTCCTCAAGTGTCAATCCCAATTTCCTGTTTGAATCAATTATCATTCATTGGATTGGAAAAATATTAAATAGATCTCGTAGTTATTTCTAGCAAGCTTGGTCCTATATATCCGTTACTCTCTTAGTGTTGATCATTTATATATACCGATTCGACCGAAGGAACGGTTCTTGTGTTGTGGATCAATTGCTTTTATATAATGTTTCAGCTTCAAATCTTAGAAGATACAAATGATTGTACTTTGTCAATGATTTAAGCGCTCATGTCTCTGATTGTCGTGGTTTTAGACAAACTTTTTTCAGTGAGAGTAGTGAATGTTAGTCAACATTGGGGTTGGAAACATGTTCAATGGAGAAGGAGAGTATGTGATTATACAAAGTAGATTCATTTGTTTCTTCTGAGCTTGAAAGCTGAAAACATTATCCAACGGCAATAGTTATACATCAGAACTCTCTAACCAGGCACATGATGACTGACATTAAGAGAGTAGCAGTATTCATGTCACCTATATCCAATGAAAGATATTGATTCAGATTGAAGATCGAATTGGTCACTTTCAACACCAGATCATCATCATCAAAAGTTTTCGTCTTTGGTACAGATAAACACACGAAATTTCTAAGCAATTGACCAAAACCAATCCAAAGGTTTGACAGAATTTCATAACACATGAATCGATAGAACCCGAAAGGGAAATGACGCAATAGAGATTTTGATGTAGAATTAGGAAAAATTCGAAGAAATTGGGGCAGACGTAATTAGAGCCACGCAGCATTGGACTTTTGAACATTCCAGAAATGGGAACATATCCATTAGACAACGAACATCAGAATTGCTTGCAGTAACGAAAATTGGAATTAGGGTTTCAGAAGTTTGGAATCGATCTGAATTTTTGTTTATAAAAAGTTCAACGATTTAAAAACGAAGCCGGAACTACAACAGCTAAAACCTAGAATTCTAGGGTTTAATAATCTTGGAACCGATTGGGAACTTCCATTACTCTGTATCGTTCCAATTTGATCGGGAGAAGATTTAAATTCAGAACTGTCGAAAGAGAAAATGGAAACGACGCCGTTTTCCATTTCGCGCCTTTAACCCGAAACGCTGAACAACAGCATGATAAGATCAAACTCTGTCGTTTAAATTTCTAAGACCAGCACGCTGTTTGATACCAGTAGCTGCCAACGGCATGATGTGTTGATAGTCTTTTTCTCCCACTCGGAAGTGTAACAAGGTGATAGGCCCTACTCTCGTCATTTGCCTCTTTGTGAAACGCAGATTTCGCAGTTAAGTAAAAATCCTTCGTACCTCACTCGCACGTGTCAAATCAGTAGATTACCGAAAAGCCCTATAATTTCTCCAGTTTAAATGTGTGTTAATTTAAGGGTTATTTCAAAATGGAATACTGTTTCGTCCCCTTAAGGTTTTTTGAGTGTCTCTCTCTTGCTGATAGTATTTGGACTCGCAAATTCATCGATACTTAACAATTTCGCTTTTGTTTATAACATCTTTATTATGATTGCAAAACCTCTGTTTTGGTTTCGTAGTATTTGGGCTCCATTTTGGATCCGCAAGATGAAGTAGGAGGTTTGTGCTGCCTTTGCATACAATGTGTTTGTTAAAATGTCCATCAGAGAAACTAGACTTGTAAGATGTTAAGAAAGACTAGGTTCTGCTTATGTTTGTTTTGAATTCGGATCTTGTTACTCTATGTTGCTCAAATCTTTGGTTTAAAGTAAATACCACAACTTATAATCCAGTTTTTACTTTTCCTAAACACATGCTACAATCTGAATTGATGGGTTTGATGGTAAAAGCTAAGATCTTTCTTTCTCTAGTAATGAACCAATTTTTGTAGTTAAGATGCTCATATGGCCTATCTTCTTTGACATTCTTTGCGAAGGAAGTAACAAAATCTCTTCTTCTGTGCAGGATAAATAGTCATCTGCTTATAATGTGAGGATAATACTACTATCGATTCAATCCCTTCTTGGTGGTAATCTATGGTGCATGATCTTTGATTTACTGTAGGCCATAGTAATAATATCACCTCACCATTGAACCATTGGGTATCAAAGATGACGCAGGAAACAAAGTTCATGATCTTGTGTGGCTAGAGATAGTTTAAAGTCCAATAAACCGGAGACTGAGAATGTAATGACAGAGATTAAGAGAGCAACCGACTTGGCTAAGCTCGGCAGACAAAAAGGTGCAATTTTCATCTTTAACACCCAATGAGGATCAAAGTATTAACCTTTTTTTTACAAAATAACAGAGGGACTGACAAAACAAGCAATACAAGGGTTTATAGTTATCAAATCAAATCAGAGTGTGTAAGTAAAAAAGGGTCTGAAAATCATGTCAAATGGGTCTTACTTCTCGAGCTCCCACATCAACAGCCATGTCCTCTTCCTCCTTGTTGGTTAGATGGTTGTTGACCTCGACCTCTTCCTCCTTGTTGGTTAGATGGCTGTTGAGCTTGACCTCTTCCTCCTTGTTGGTTAGATGGCTGTTGAGCTCGACCTCTTCCTCCTTGTTGGTTAGATGAATCTCCATGAAACCTCTGAGATTGTATTTGCTCTTGTGCTTGTTGGTTCAGTTCTTGAGGAACATATGTATTGCCAAAGAGTTGTTGATACGCATGTAAATCGCTCTGTACAGGTTGCATCTGATAAACCTCAGGTCCCATCAAATTCTGATGCAAATTAGTCCCCTCAGGTCTCATTGGAGCTTGAATTGGAAGACTTCTACTTTGGTTTTGCTGATATGTTCCCCTATAGTTCGGCTGCTGATATGGTATCATTGGAGCTTGACTTGGAACAATGCCTTGGTTTTGGTGATTAGTCCCAGGTCTCATCAAACTCTGTTGCTGGTTTTCCATCCTTTGGTTCTGCGGAATAGCCTGAGGCCTGAGGAGTTGTTGCTGAAAGGTACGAAGAAGTTGTTGGTACTGGAACGAATAGTCCGGAAAAGGCGCTATTGATCTCGGCGTTTCTCCTTGTTGGTTAGATGAATCTTCATGAAACCTCTGAGATTGTATTTGCTGTTGTGCTTGTTGGTTCATTTCTTGAGGAACATATGTATTGCCAAAGAGTTGTTGATACGCATGTAAATCGCTCTGTACAGGTTGCGTCTGATAAACCTCAGGTCCCATCAAATTATGCTGCAAATTAGTCCCCTCAGGTCTCATTGGAGCTTGACTTGGAAGACTTCTACTTTGGTTCTGCTGATATGTTCCCCTAAAGTTCGGCTGCTCATATGGTATAATTGGAGCTTGACTCGGAACAATGCCTTGGTTTTGGTGATTAGTCCCAGGTCTCATCAAACTCTGTTGCTGAAAGGTACGAAGAAGTTGTTGGTACTGGAACGAATAGTCCGGATAAGGCGCTATTGATATCGGCGTTTCTCCTTGGTTAAAAGAACTCTGTGGTTGTGGCTGGTTGTAATAGCCATGTTGCATTGACCCCGTTGGATCTGTTGCATTGAGAAACGCCCTAGGAACACTACTCATCCTGCTCTGCTGATAAGTCTGCTGATTTGGCCTCATTGAAGGTTCGCTTCGAACACTGCCTATCTGATTCTGCGGCGGATAAGTCCCAGGTGCTCTAATCAAACCCTGCTGCTGGTTTTGCAAGTTTGCATCATTTGGTTCTGCATAGATTGGCTCTGCGTAGTTTGCATCATTTGGTTCAGCATAGATTGGTTCTGCATAGATTGCATCATTTGGTTCAGCATAGATTGGTTCTGCTCACCAGAGGGTAATAACCCCATCCGTTGCATATAGGCGTCTTTCTCTCCCTCTGGAATCTCCGGAGCTAATATCAGCTCAAACCTTCTTGTTCTTCTCCTATACCCAGACTCTGTTCTTATCTGCTGCTGCTCGGTCATTGGATTGTCTGGTAACCACGGACGACTGCTACACTCAGAGCGATTCTGCTTCCTGTTTCTTGAACTGTCTCCTTCCGTAGACTTTCTTTTCGAAGTTTGCGTTGTGGGATCTTGTGGAGGAACAAAGCCACCCAAGTTTGCGGAAGAATCTTGAAGTCTTCTTTCTCTGTTTCTTCGGGGAGGGTTTCTGTGGCGTGCTCGGCTTGTTCATCAGGATCGTCGCCAACAAACGCATCGAGTTTCTCTGGGAAATTTTCATCATCGTCCGTTATTTCTTGGATGGGTATATCGGGAGGAGGCCCAGCCATGTCAGATGACAGAGAGATAAAGAGACAAAGAGGGAGAGATACAGAGATGAGAACGAACTGTAAAGACAAATCAGAAAAAGAAGGAAAAGTGAAAGAAACTTGAAAGTTTCTAGGGTTTAGCAAAAGGATTGAAATTTTTATTACACGAGAGAAAGTCCAGAGAAAGACGAGTGGAGGAAGAAGACGAAGACGAATTGGCGCTTTTAACAGAAACTGAGTGTTGGGGTTTAAGTTTTAAAAGAAATTTCTCTTTCAGATTTGTGGTCAAATTTGATTCGGCTCGATGATTTAAAGATTTAAAGAGAAAATCCCTCGAGTTTAAATATGTTAACACGTTAACTCCTCCTTAAACAATACCGTGAAAAATAAAAAGACTCCGTTAACTAAACAAAAAAACTACACTATTTGTTGATAAAACGACATCAACTTTTACTACATGATTTGGTCGAATCAATAATATCGGTGTTCTGCGTCGTGCAAAAATTTTGTTTTTTTTGTTTGTAATATTTGTGATGCCATCATTTTCTTTCTCTATATTTTAAATTAAGAGAAGTTGATATGTGTGTGTATTCTGTTAGTGGGAAATATTTGGGTTCCTTTTTTGTAGATATTTTGACAAAATGTGCACATTTCTTTTGGTATATTCTTGTAGACATGATCTTATATATAATATAACACCTCTTGAAATAATAACAACTTGGTTTCACTTCACCCTCTGTTCAAACCAATCAAAATGTGTCATGTAAGTGTAATATTAGGATTAAATAACAACAGAAAACTAAAATTAATCAAACAAAGCAGGTATGTATGTTAGTTTTTGCTTAGGTTCGTGTGCAATGCTGACAATAGATTTCGTGGATAAATTGTAATTTGTAACACAGGTATGACCACCAATTGCAGAGGTCATGTATCAACAAAGAGATGTTAACTCTGTCTCCTTCAAACATCCTCGCTATCCAAATGCAATATCAGATTATTCAATATTAGAACACTTTGCAAATATATAGTCAAAAGAAAAAAAAAGTTACAATATGGGCATGCATGGAGGCTGCAAATCAAATATGTTGGTGAATTTTTCTCATACCCAAAAGAGATCCGTTCACCATAAATCCTGAAATAATGGTGTTATAAATTCATAACCAAAAGACCGATATCGTGCGAGGCATAAGACCACACTTGGGGGATGAATAAAGACATAAAAAAAAAGGTCATTTAGAGGTTTAAAAATAAGGCTTTTTATCGTGTGTTTTTGGTTGCTCGTGAATTGTTCATAAGGTAGAAGTAGGAGAAGATCAATGTGCTCGCTGATAATTGAAATCTTGAATCGTCTTTGTTTATAACCGTGATTCTTTTTTTTGAACAGGTTTTTCTAAGTAATTTTTGAAGTTTATACAACTTGCTCTGTTTTCGTAAAATTCCTTTATGCTGTGTAATTGGTGCTTCTAAATCATCTGCAACAATAATTGCACTTTGCTAATTCAAGTGTTGTCCAGTAAACCGGAACAAGAGAAACAAAACCGGATTAAACCGAATACTTGGTTTCATTTAGAATCTTGAATTCGTCTCTCTGTTTCTTGATTCTTTGAACTTGCTCTGTTTTTGTATTCCTTTAGGCGGTGAGTTTGTGCTTTATAATCTGAATAAACCCAAAACCAAACGATTCTTTGAACTCTCTCAACGGCTTTCAAATCCTCTCGCGACTTTATCAGTTTCTTTCAGTTTTCCTTCTTCGCTAACTCTTCTCTCGCCATGGCTGGGTTTCCACCTGATAAACCCATCAAAACCATTACAGAAAAAAAACGAGCAGAGGAAGAAGACGATCAAAATGCACCCGAGGAGGAAACTCAGAATTCCATTCTTAATCTCAGAGAGGACACATACTCGACTCCTCAACAAGATTTTCGTTATGATTATCGGCCAATTTCTGTCTCTGGTTTTCCTGGTTCATGTTCCGCCATTAATGAAGGCAACAAGCATCCCTTTTCTTCTTCTTACTCGAGAATAAAAAGTGAATATGATAATAAGCTCAAGGTACAACTTCTTCGACTCCTGTTTTCTTCTTCAACTTCTTGTTTTTACTTAATTTGGAAATGCGTAATTGGTGAGATTCCGATTTGGGCAGGAACATGTTCATAAAAAGGATAAGTTCAAAGAGCGTCAAGAATGGGAAAGAAGTCAAATACAGAGTTCGATTGATTTCTTAGGCTTTCAAGGAGGAACCGGTATCTCAATTCAGAATCCACATCCTACTTCTGTCACTCAGCCTCGTGAAGAAGATTATACGCTTGAGTCCATAGGCTTTATAGAAGAAACCGATAACTCAAGTCTTGGATTAGTTCAGAATTCAAATCCTTCTTCTGTCACTCAGCCTCGTCAAGACAATATTAGTCTTGTTGATAGAAACGATCAGACGGTGAACCAGCAAATCATAACACCAAGCCATGGCTCGTCTGCAACAAGTCATCATCAGAGCAGTCTCAATCCTCATGCACCTAGAAACACATATGAGCAGCAACAATTCACAATACCAAACCATGGATCAACATCGTCTGCAAGAAGCGATCAGAACCAACCATGGAGATCTCAGCCAGTGATGGGCAATCAGATGATGCCAATGCAGAATCAGATGATTAATCCAGGGCACAATTTCAACCACAACATTTCAGCATCAAATCCAGTGCCACACCATTTCCCAGGACATGAGACTAATCAGCTGAATCAAATGGGTATGTTTCCAAATCAAGCTCAACTGATGCACCAGATGTATCAGCCACAGGAGCGACTCATGAGGCCTGAGATGTATTACTATCCACCACAGCAGCAATTCATGGGACCGGAGAGTAATCAGCTGAACCAGATGGGCACGGTTCCAAACTTTGTCCCAAATCAAGTTCCAATGATGCACCAGCCACATCAGTCCATGGGTCCTGCGGGAAATTACATGACACCTGAGACTATGCAGCAGAACCAAATGGCACCAAGTGGATGGCCAGGATCAGTTGTTGTGGATCAGAACTATTATAACCAACAACAACAACATTTTGGATTCCCTACAGATATGACCCACCAAGCTTTTTATCCAAATGCTGCAGCAGAAGGACCAGACCTGAATCAACAAAGGCAGCAACTTCAGCCTCAAAGGCACCAGTCTCGGAGGTATAATGGTGGAACTGATCGGATCATGTATTATCAGCAAAGTGGACTAGAAGCATCTGCCTTACCCGATCTAGTAGACGAAGTAGCACAACGACGGTTTGAGCGGGCTCAACAATATTTGAATAGGAGGAGTCGTCAGAACAGAGCACCAAGTGGACTTCAACAACGAAGGTTTGAGCGGAATCAACAAGGGTTTAACGCTAGACCGTCTTCTGATCAGAAAAATCTCGAGTAAAACCCCAACTTTTGACATAACCTTTCTAATTATTTTCTCCTTCCTTGAGATAGACTTTGATAAACTGTAAAACAAACATCGATTTTTGGTCAAAAGATGACATTGCTTGATAGCTGTATATAATTTCCTCAAGATGGCGAATTCAAAGAGAGGGTTTTGATAAGTTTGAATTCGTCTCGCAAATAAAATCTAAATTTTGTAGTTTTTCGGGAGAAAGTGACTCTGTAATATTAACACAGAGATCGGAAAATAGAATCGAATCGGAATCTTCTGAAGTCTGATTCTCAAAAAGCATGGCTAGGGTTTTACGGACGGAGAGGTTAACGAAGAGCAGTGCGTTGTTCGAAGACAGTGATGGTGGTCGAGTTACGATTTAATTTCGATTTCGTTCTCGTTTAATCCCAATTTGATTTCATTTCGGTTGAAATTAAATTAATTCCGGTTTAGTAATACTAATCTAATTAAGGCCAGTAATAGTATTAATGGGCTAACGACTACATCAGAAAAAGGCCTTTTAGCATAAAAAGAGCCCATTAAGCAGTTAAAACAATATGAAACTATCCCACATCGGTGATGTAAGAAGAAGAAGCTCGTGTTTATGAAGCGTTGGAGTGAAAGAGATGATTGTCCCTTCGGGGACATCCGATAAAATTGGAACGATACAGAGAAGATTAGCATGGCCCCTGCGCAAGGATGACACGCACAAATCGAGAAATGGTCCAAATTTTTTTTTGCAAAAAAAATTCCCAAATTGATTCTGAAACCTTTGATGTGCTTGCCTACACTTATGATGTTCGTTGTCAAATCGATTTGATTCCGTTTCTGGTAAGTTGAACTCTCTGATGCTGATTTCTGCAGATCGATTCTGAAACCCTGTAATTCCAAATTTTCGTGGTTGCAGTTGTCAAGTCAATTTGTTCTCATTTCTGGTAAAAGCTTAAAACTCTATGTGGGCATTGGATTGGCTCTTGGTGGGTTGTTGATTTTGGTTTTGGCATTCAAACCCATGAAGATGTTCTCATCGTAAACTCCCTATACATATGTTGTTTTAAAACTCCCAAGTAGTGACCGGGTTATGGCAGTCGTTGAGGACTTGACCTGAGCTGAATCAACAGCAAATGCAGTCTCGGAGGCATAACGATGGAACGTCTTCTTGACATGATCTTACAAAACGATATGTTGATGACATTTTTTAGTCAAAGATCTACTCAAAAGTCTGGAACAAGGAAAAGTAACAAGATCTGAATTTAAAACAAACATAAGCACGACATGATCTTTCTTAACATCTTGAAACTCTAGTTCTCTAAGGGACATTCTAACAAATACATTGTATGCAAAGATAGCACAAAGAGAGAGTCTTGCGAAGTTTTGGACATGTTCAGATATGTTCCCCTCATGCCATCTGTCTTTGAGAAAAGTCAAATCTCATGTCCCAGCTTCTTCGAGTGCAGTGGTGGCATCATAAGCCCACAATCCATACATGTTCAGGTCAAGAAAAGGGGAAGCTTTTCTTCCACTGAGAGCAACAACATCGTTTTTGGAGTCGACAATGGTGGTTACAAGCCTTGTCCGGGCTTCTGGATGCGAAGAGTAAAAATCAGAGAGAAAGGTATGTTGATACAGAGCAAGGTCATGTTGCTGTATTCTGCGCTTCTCCAACTTGCATCAGGAAGATGATGACAAAAAAAGAAAAAATCCCACCTGCTAAACCCAGCAAACCCATCGAAGTAGAAGAAAAAATGAAAACAGAGAAAGCTGATCACGCCAAAACCACCGGAGAAAAACAAGTACGAACAGAGCACCTTCTTGATTTCAATCCAGCCGCTTCGATTCTTAAACTTAAAATAGATGGAGATGATCTGCAAAGAAGGATACAAGAATCCTCAACAACAGTCGATTAATAAGGTAAAAAATCACAAACCTTTGTGAATGATGAATCTTTTTGTTCGCTGAAAAAAACCAGAAAAGTGAACAGAGTCTAATCGTCAACAAGTTGTTTACTTGATCTGGAAGTAACCGTGAAATCTGCGCTTCTTTTTTTTTGCCTGGATTTGCAGGAATACATTAATGAAAATGATTCGATGAAGACGAAATGTCAAGAAAACCAAGAAACCATGCGCCGAATCAGAGGTTTAGATCGCAACGATACACCGAATCAGAGGCCTGGAATTCGCAACCATACCCATTTGGATCGTAACGATGATGCAATCGCAGTGGATCATAACGATGGTTAAATCGAAATAAAGCATAACGGTGGTGCAGTCGCAGTAAATCGTAACGATGGTGATATCTTAATAAACCATAACGATGGTGCAATCGAAGTAGATCATAACTATGGTTCAATCGTAGTAGGTCATAACAATGGTGCAGTTATAGTAAACCATAACCATGGTTCAATTGTAGTAAACCATAACGATGGTGCAATTGTAGTCTTTGTTTCTAACAAAGTCATATCAATTTCAGTAGTCTTTGAGCAACATTGCACATAATGGTCCGAAATTTGGAATGATGACACACTTAAATCGATAAATGGTCCAAAACTCGGAAGAATGACACTTAAAAAGGATGACACTTTTTTGTTCACCTCCTCTTTATGTGTTGCAACCAATCAAAATTAAACAAAACGGAGTTATGAGTCCACGAGATCCTACCTGTCAACTCTTAAGATATCGATTACAAATCTTACTTGTAAACTCTTAGATCAAACCGTGCAAAATAATGAATATCGATCGAGGGTTGGTAAACAAAACAAACCAATCAATTGACTCTCCATTTTGACTTTTTTGTCTTTCCGATTGTGATCCTTTCTTTGGAAAAGAATGGCATGCTTTTTTTACTATCCCATTTAATGATTCCTTTCAATAGAAGTAAACGAAGAAACAAAAAAAAAAAAACAAATTAGAAATACTTTCGTTTAATAATAAGGAATATCTCGAGCATTAGACATGAATATCTTAGATTTTGCTTTTGCAACTTCCCTTGTATTTTGTCAGAACAACTGAGACGCACCCTTCATACAAGAAAATATAACTTAAATCGCTGAAGATCACTTGGTGCGTCTTTAAAAAAAGATGAAGTCTACAAGACGCTGCACTTCGAAAGCTGATATTTTAATAAGTTTCGCAGCTCGGATATTGTCACAACGTCTTTGTATGTTGTAACTCCCAACAGTGGTTTCATCACCAGCTTTAGGAGTGTGAGTTCTTGTAGACTTCATATTTTTTTATGACGCACCAAGTTTCTTGCATGTAGCCATACAACTTCCTACATCTTTATGGGAGGTGGCGCCAAGTTAGGCGATTATTTTTCAAGAACTTCCAAAGGCAGTACTTGAATGGTGGTTTTTGGGTTTCTTTAGAAGCCTTTAGAAAACATATTAAAAATCAAGCTTTGGAAGTGTGAGTTTCTTGTAGACTTCATCTTTTTTTTTTAAGACACACCAAGTTTCTTGCATGTAGCCATACAACTTTCTACATATTTATGGGATGTGGCGCCAAGTTAGGCAACTTCCTACGTATTGGCACCAAGTTTATTTTTTAATTTCAGTTAGCATTAGAGTGTGGGCAAGCGAAGAAATGGAAAGTTTATATTCGGTTTTAATTTTCAACGTGGGTTAACCATACGTAGCTCACAAAAGTGGGCTTTCTAAAACAGAGAACTTTCTGAACTAAAGAAGACTATAGTGATCCTTTTACTGAAAGTTTGAATCCTTTAACGTAATTAAAATTTAGTAATGGGACTAATGTTTTGACTTTGAAAACAGTCATCATCAACAAAAATTTCATTTTACAGTTTATCAGAATCAATCCGAAAAATGTTTTGAAAAAAAAATCCAAGTCAAGAATTGTTTTTTAACTAAGCGTTAAACCTCTGAGAGACTGTGTTGGCTCTTGAGCTTGATGAAGAAGTTGCACTATTAGCGATGATTCGGCGTCTCCTTCTACTACGACTGCATCATCTCAGAACAAAAGCAAGAACAACTCATGTTGTGGGTTGAAGTAGTTCTGAACTCTACCAAATCTTCTTGGATGTCCACTTGGTAATATCATAGTCACTATCTGACCGAGAATTGGTCTAATAGGACCGTGATTCAGGACTAAATTGGGAACAGAACCCATCTGGTTCAGCTGATTAACCTCGAGGCTCATGAAACTCTGTTACGGCTGCTGGTACATCGTTGGATTCTGAACTAAATTGGGAAAAAAACCCATCTGGTTCTGCTCGTTGGTCCCAGGTGTCATCAAATTCAGCTGCTGATGCATCATTGGGCTCATTAGAGCATGATTTGGGACTAAATTGGAAACAAAACCCATCTGGTTCTGCTGATTAGCCTCTGGTTTAATGGAATGTTGTGGTTGCATCATTGGAGGAGTAGCTGCGTTGAGACTGGCCATTGGATTCGGGTTTGGAATGATCTTATTAGCCATTGGATCTGTGCTGTGAGGTCTCCATGGTCGTGCATTGGGGTTGAGATTGTTCTGATCATTTTTTGGGGAAGATGTTGAGCCACGGTTTATCATCGTATCATCACTCCTACGAATCTGATGAAGAAGCATTGGATTTTGATAAGTAACAATACTATTAACTACCTAATCCAACATTAATGGCGGAAAAATAAGCAAGCAAGCAAAAACAGAGACAACAATTTGTCTAGACTCTTATTAGTTATGGTTCTTGATGTTGAACCAATTTTACATTGATGTTGAACCAATTTTACATTGATGTTGGATGAGCCAATTCAAGAATCAAAACTCTTTAGGGAGTTTAGATGTTTACCTGATTCAGAATTCTAGGGTTAAAGAATCTTGGAACCGATTGGGAACTTCCATTTTCTCTGTATCAGAGGTGTCGAAAGAGAAAATGAGAAACGACGACGTTTGCCATTTCACGCCTCTAACCCGAAACGCTGAACAACTGCATGATAAGATCTAACTCTGTCGTTTAAACTTCTAAAACAGCACGCTGTTCGATACCAGGAGCTGCAAACGGCATGATGTGTTGATAGTCTTTTTGTCCCACATCGGAAGTGTATCAAGGTGATAGGCCTTTGTTTTGACTATAATTAAAGAGGCTTTCTATCTTAATTACTCATCTTTGCGCTTGGGGCAATGACGCAGCTAATGAGGTATTAACCGAGGCGCGTCTATTGCTGGTTGAAAACTATTTCCAAACCCCCTCCTGGGCCTGGGCTTGTCTCGGGCCTTCGAGAATTTCTGGAAGGGCTCCCTTCGGGGTAAAGCCCTACAATTTCCTAGTTGAAATTTAATGAATTTAAAATATTAATATGTACTTACGTCATTTGCCTCTTTATGAAACGCAGATTTCGCAGTTTCTGTTCAAGTAAAAAACCCTTCGTAGCCACTCGAACGTGACAAATCAATAGATTACCGAAAAGCCCTATAATTTCGTCCTAAAGGTTTTCTGAATGTCTCTATCTTGCTGATAGTATTTGGAATCGCGAATTCATCGCTACTTAACAATTTCGCTTTTGTTTATAACATCTTTAATATGATTGCAATACCTCTGATTTGGTTTCGTAGTATTTGGGCTCCCTTTTGGATCCGCAAGATGAAGTAGCAGGTTTGTGCTGCCTTTGCATACAATGTGTTTGTTAGAATGTCCGTGAGAGAAACTAGACTTGTAAGATTTTAAAGAAAGATTAGGTTCTGCTTATGTTTGTTTTGAATTCGGATCTTGTCACTCTATGTTGCTCAAATCTTTGGTTTAAAGTAGATACCACAACTCAGAATCCAGTTTTTACTTTTCCTAAACACATGCTACAATCTGAATTGTTGGGTTTGATGGTAAAAGCTACGATCTTTCTTCTCTAGTAATGAACCAATTTTTGTAGTTGAGATGCTCATATGGTCTATCTGCTTATAATGTGAGGATAATACTACTATCGATGGTGCATGATCTTTGATTTACTGTAGGCCATAGTGGTAATATCACCTCACCATTGAACACTCAAGCAGCTCAGCTCTGAAGCAACCGAGAAGGTAAAAATTAATACAGACATGGTTTCACATTGTTTTCTTTTCATTGACTTAAGACTCTGGATAGCATTCACGATTACTTTTCTGAAAAAGTATTGAATTCGATCTCCTTTTAAAACTACGAGATTCCAAAATATATCTTTACTAAACAGTTCTTAACGTTTCAGAGCCTTTAAGAAATTACACAAAGTGGGCATTCTAAAAAAGAGAATCTTCAAGACTTATTGGTGAGTCTTTCACAGTGAAAGGAATTGAAAACTTTGGTATGTTGTTGAATTCACTAAAACTAAAACTATCCAGAAGAGTAGATCTTTGACTAACATCTCATCACCATTTCGTTATGCAGTTTATCAAAATCAAACAGAGAACTCCACTGCTTTGTATGATCATGTCAAGAATCTTTTTACCTAGGCCTCCTCTGCTGCGGATATTGACCTTGGCGAGAAGACGTTTGACCATTATATCTCCGAGACTGCTGCCTTCGAGGCTGATGTTGTTGCGTTTGTTGATTCTGCTCAGGCCATGGTGCTCCCGCTGCAGCATTTGGAAAAGGAGCTTGGTGGATCATATTTGTAGGGAATCCAAAATGTTGGTTGTAATAGTTATGATCCACAACAAATGATCCTGGCCATCCGCTTGGTGCCATGTAATAGCTCGCAGGACCCATGAAATGATGTGGGTGGTGCATCATTGGAACTTGATTTGGGACAAAGTTTGGAACCATGCCCATCTGGTTCAGCTGATTACTCTCAGGTCCCATGAATTGCTGCTGTGGTGGATAGTGATACATCATTTGATTCGGCATTGGCATCATCGGAGCTGGAATCATGAATCCCTCTTGCGGTGGATACATCATTTGATTCGGCGGCATTGGCATCATCTGGTTAGCCATTAGAGGATGCTGCTGAGGTGGGTCTTGAGGTCTTCTCCAATTTGGTGCACCACTACGCATCCGATTCATTGCATTGTTTCGATTTGAAGCCCTGATTTGGCGCGTACTTTCTGCGACTTCGCGTTTTGTCCTGTCTAACTGCTTTTGTATGTATTCATCTTCGTTTTCAACATGTACGAACAAATCTTCTAGACATTTCTTCATCGAATCAGTTTCTTTAATGGGGTTCTGCAAAACCATGCAAAAAAGAAACGCAGAATTCGCAATTACTTCCAGATCAAAATTGACTTAAGACGATTCAGACTCTGTTTTCTTTTCTGGGTTTTTCAGCGAACAAAAAGATTCATCATTCATAAAGGTTTGGGATTTGTTTTACCTTATTAATCGAATCTTTTTGAGGTTTCTCGTTTCCTTCTTCGGAGATTTCTTTGTTCTCTGTATTAAGATTAAGAATCGGATCGCAATCAAGAAGGTCCTTTGTAACTTCCTCTGTTCGTACTTCTTCTTCTCTAGTGGTTTTGGCGTGATCAGCTTTCTCTGTTTTCATTTCTTTATCTTCGAGGGTCTTGTCGGGTTTATCAGGTGGAAACTCAGCCATGGCCAGAGATGAGAGATCGAGAGAGAATTAAAGAAAAGGATTAGCGAAGAAGGAAAATAATAGGGCCCAAAGAGTGTTTGTGCGCCGAGAGAAGCTTGCAAAGAAGAGTCAAGAAGCGGAGGGTTATACAGAGGAAGCTGTTGAAGCCGTTAGCTGAGCTGGCAACGAAGAGGAAAAGAGTCAAAGATGAGTTGGCAATTAATGAGATTCTATTGGTTACGATTTGTCAGAGAGTCTGAGTATATTACAGACCCTCTGATAAAGGCGCGAGAGGATTTGTATTGAATATACCGTTAAGAGTTTTAAAGCTTTAGAGTTATCTCTCGAATTCGTTTGGTTTTGGGTTTATTCCGATTTGGTTTGCTCCGGTTTACTATTACTCCACACTTGAATTAGTAAATTACAATTTCAGATTGATCACAAGGCACAAATCCACAGGAATACAAAAACAGAGCAAGTTCAGAAAAACAAGATTGCAAAACAGAGACGACTCAAGATTCTGATTGAAAGCAAGTATTCGGAATAAGTACACAATTAAACAAATATCAGATTCGGTTTAATCCGGTCTACTAGACTACGGACTTGTATCAGTAATTACAGTTGTTTCAGATGATTACAAGCACCAATTACAGAGCAATAAAGAATCACATTATGATGCGCTTGCAAAAACGATTTTTTTGTATAAATTTTTACATATTTTACAAAAAAAATAAAATAAATAAAGAATCACATTTGATGTTCTCCTTTTTCTCCTCCAGAGCCAATTGACGAGTAACCCAGAATACTCGACGAAAGCTTATCTTGGCTGCAGTAAAGTTGTTATCTTAAATCCTGTAAATTGAACATTACTCGTGTCTGCTACTTTAAGAGCTTACAAGAGAAAGAAAATGATCCATGTGTTGATAGTCTTTTTGTCCCACATCGGAACTGTATCAAGATGGTAGGCCTTTGTTTTGACTATAAATAAAGAGGTTTTCTAATTTACCCTTAGCCTCATTAAATTATTAATTGACTTTATGAAGAGGTTGTAAATTTAAACTTGACGGTGATTTAAAGATCTAACTGCGATTGGTGTTCTCAATTTTTGATTTTATTTTTCTTGTTAGGTTAAATCCGTTGAATGACGATGGAGCAGCCGAAAAAGCCGACGAAGGAAGAGGCTGAGGCAGCAACATCTGTCTTTTGGGACATCAACAGGTGTCCGGTACCCTCTGACGTTGATCCTCGTTGGGTGGGTCCGTGTATAAAAAGGGCGTTGAGGAATTTAGGGTACAAAGGACCTATCACCATCGCTGCCATTGGCATACTAACAGAAGTTCCTCCTGACGTCTTGCGAACCCTCTGTGCCACTGGAATCGGTCTTAATCACGTCCCCACCGATATCAAAGGCATTTGCGTGGAACTGTGTTGTTGGCACTTTAGAAATATACGTCGGGCTAATATCATGCTCATATCCGCTGAGCCAAGCTTCGGAGGAGAGCTCTCTAGTCTAGAGTTGGTAGGATACAACGTTATTAGGTCATTATTTCCAGTTGAAGCATTATCCGCCTCCTTCCCGACCACAGGTCTTGCGGAGCACTTTTTCATCTGGAAAAGCTTAGAGCCAAGGTTACGGAAAGAGGTGTTTGAGGAGGAGGAGGAGGATGAGAATGAGGATTGCGAACCTCCCTTTGTTTGCTCAACATGCGTTGCTGGCAAAGGTGATATCCACCAACAGTTTCATAGTTTCATGACGCATCTCGACAGTAAAGAACATGCACTGCAAGAATTGCAATATTTCCCTTTTGGTAGTGAGACTGCTAGATGTTGTCATGATGTGGATGCTAGTACCCTCAAGACCATACTACGAGGTTTTCAAGAAGAAGAAGAAGAAGAAGGAAAAGAGTACGAGTACAAGAAACAGAGGACGTATGAGTACAAGAGACAGACGACGTCAAGAAGAAGAAAGAGACAGAGGACGTCAAGAAGAAGAAGAGGCCCTTACATCGCGAACTGAACCAAATCGCTTTCGCCTTTTGCGTCTTTGTGTTATCTTTGCATACAATGTGTTTGTTAGAATATCCATGAGAGAAACTAGACTTTTAAGATGTTAAGAAAGATCATGTCCCTGCCTGCCTATGTTTCTCAAATCTTTGGTTTAAAGCAAATCCTAGAACTAATAATCCAGGTTTTTAGTTTTCTTAACACATGCTACAATATGAATGAATGGGTTTGATGGTAAAGCTACGATTTTACTTTCTCTTGTAGACATGCAAACTGATTTTTGTGTCTTTGTGCTACGATGTGAGGACAATACTACAATTGATTCAATGCCTTGTAGGAGAGGTAAACCATTCGCGCATGATCTTTGCAGCTCAGCTCTGGAGCAATCAAGGAGGTCAAAAATAAAGACTGATATGCAGTACAAGATTTTCATAATAGGAATGCTGTGATAAAGCCATTACATATCCTTAACCAATTAACATAGATAGCTAGGATATACAAGACGAGACCTTATTTCTAGAAATGATATGAAATGTGATCTGGCAAGAATAAAATCACAAGACGAGAGACATGAAACAAATTTATCATGGGTTGGAAAGAATCCAAAGTCGAACAAGAGGAGAGACATGAAACTGGCAAGTAAATTATTTAGTTTGAATAGATTCATCTACCTAGGGAATTCAAAATCAAAATGGAAGGAAAAAGGACGAACATGAAACAAATTAATGGCGTACAACAGAATGACACCATAAAATTAGTTTCATGTTTCTCCTTCTTCCTTTTTGAATTCCTTAGGTAGTTAAATTGGCAAGTCAAATTATTAAGTTGAAAAACCTGCTTGCAAGTTTCAATGATGCTACCTCTGAAGTTTCACATGCCATGAAACAAAAGACAAAAAAAAAAGGAACGCTAAAAGGGCAATCCTTTAGATTGTTTTCCCTTTGACAGGAAAAAAAATCTCACAACATTACAGAAATTACTTAGCCTCATTTCATCAGTAAGGATGACATGTGTCTGTTTTGATTAAGAAGAGCCCTACCATGAAAACTCGCAATATCATTGTATTGGACGTAAAGGTGAGAATCAAAGGAGAAGAACTGCAAGTTTTGATGATAGGGTTCCTCTTAATCACGCTCTTCTATATTTTCCTGAGATGTTACAGCTTAGAAGATCTAGAAAAATTGATAGAGCAAAACAGTAAATTTGAGAGGGGTTGGAGGGAGCCAAAGCGAAGGAGACCTTAAATTTGTTGGGATCTCTAGTAATGGGTTAAATTTTAGCTTATCCTTTAGTTAAAGTTAAATATCCATTTTATAGCCAATACCATTGGGTGTAAAAAAGTAAGATATCTTCTCACTTGTGGAATTTGTGGTCAATAGAAAATTTTACCTAACCACTTATTTAGGATTAAACATCTATTGGATGTAAAAATGTAAGATATCTTCTCACTTGTGGAATTTGTGGTCAATAGAAAATGTTACCTAACCACTTATTTAGGATTAAAGATCTGGTGGGTGTAAAAAGGTAAGATATCTCAACTTATGTGAAATTTGTGGTGAGTAGAAAATTAATGACATTGCAAGGATATATTAAGTGAATTTGGACTCAAAAATATTATTTTCTACCATAAAAAGTTACAAATAATAGAAAAAAATAAAAATTAGAGAAATTAGGCCTTGAATATTAGAACTTATAAATTACAATATAATATAATATTTAATTTTTAAACTTTACACAAAAACCATTTACAAAACATTTAATACGTAACAAAGGTGAAAAGTAGCACTGAATAATAACTTGATTAAAATACTTAACATTTTTCTCTTTTTGTATAATAAAATTGTATAGCACTACATTTACATTTTATAACCGATCATCTTTACTATAGGGTTTCATATTTCCGGCTTTTCAAAAAAAAATTCTATTTCGGTCATTATGTACATCAATATCTCCAAGTTTCTACACGGTTATTAATGTCTTACATAAGTTATTGTTGTACACATGCTTTAGGCATCCATATTGTGACAACATTAGAAACATCAAATAACTTTATTTATATCGGACACAACTTCAAGTCGATATGTTTCAATTCAACAACTGACATTCCATCCATAAATTATATTCACACGGATGGTGTAAATCTAATAAATGTACTTTAATTAGATCTTCTAGATTACAATAACACGATATTTAGAAATTACGCAAAAATCATTTCCAAAACGTATAATACGTAATAAAATTGCAGAAGTAAAGTTTCATGATGCACAAGATCATATTCCGAGTAGAAGTATCATAAATTAAATATTCTCGTTTGTAACTTTTAAATTAAATTAATGGAAAGTAGAAGAAGTTACTAAAACACATCAGATCGATGATCATGTCATTTATATTCATGTATTGCCTTATGGAAATATTTACTCTGTTTTGTATATTCAAACTTAACCTAAACAGCATAAAAGAATGACCAAAAAATAGAGCAAGTTCAAAAATGAAATCTGACTAATAAAAAAGGAAAAGGATAGACGGTACAGATCAAACTTTCCTTTTCATAATCATTGATTCAGACAGGAGATTAGACGTTGTTGTCTCTTCAACAACTTAATTAGCATCAAAGTTTTTTTACACGTAACAAACACATGAAATTTTACATGAATTGACACAACTAACAGATTTTCATAAACGCGGGAATAATTCAACGAAAAATCACAAACTCCCAAATGCTAACTAATAGAGACAACTCTTAACAGTTGATAAGAAAAGCTTGTTTAGTCCAACTCTAACAGGACTGAGAACGAGCATAACAGGACAAATCGATTTGCAAAAAAAAAGACCTCAAATTGCAACAACAAAACGTTTGTAGGGGTTTCAGAATCGAGCACAAATCCATCTGACAACGAACCTGAGACTTCAAACAACGTAAATTAGAGTTTGATATCATGAAATTAATTTGGGATTTTCTTGCAAAAAAAATTTGGACCATTTCTCGATTTGTGCGTGTCATCCTTGCGCAGGGACCATGCTAATCTTCTCTGTATCATTCCAATTTTATCAGATGTCCCCGAAGGGACAAACGTCTTCCTCACTCCAACGCTTTATAAACACGAGCTTCTTCTTCTGCATCAGAAATATTGTTTTAACTATTTGATAGGCTCCTTTTATGCTAAAAGGCCCATTTCTGATGCAGCCCATTACGACTATTATTGATCTTAATTATTATTAGGGATGTTAAAATGGGTAACCCGACCCGACCCAAACCCGTATGGGTTGTGGATATTAAAACGCAACCCATATCCGTCCATTTATTTTATAGGTAGAAAATTTAATACCCAAACCCAAATATATTATATCCATTGGCTTAATGAATTAAATGGGTTACCCATATAAAAATTATATTAAATAATAAAAATCCAAAAATATAATAATTAAAATAAAAATGCATCATAAAACCATAGAATAAAAAACAATAAAACCGTGAAATAAAATAAGAAATCATTCCTAATTAAAAAAAAAAAAAAACTTCAATCTTCAAAAATCCTTTAATCTTCTTTAGATGCATCCAATTTCTTCTCTTTTGATATTTTCTACTTCATTGTCTATACATTATTTTCTAAGAAGTTAGCAACTTGGGTGTAATAGTAATAAATCAACAAAATGTTGAATAAAAAGAAAAGATGAAACAGATTTAACTTTTTCATCTTCTATAAAACCAAAGAACTAGGATCTAGTGAAAAAATAAGGCTTAATAAGTCAAATCCGATATTTGTTAAGAACACGAGAACTGATATTGAAAGATGACTCTGAATTGACGGTAGTGATGGGAATGCTAAGCACATCAGATGTCATATATTCTCTTTTAGTGATGAACCTGTGGGTTACCTATAACCCGAATGGATTAACCCATTGACCCGTAAATCTTAATGGGGTAACCCATCAAAATCTATTTATTTATATGGGTTAAAAAGTTCAACCCAAACCCGTTAAAATCATAGATGGGTTGGGTCAACCCATGGGTAGTTACCCATTTTGACACCCCTAATTATCATAAGGATACCAAGGGAGGTTCTTCCTTTACCACTCACATAATCCGAATTAATTTGACTTCAATCAAATTGGGATTCAACGAGAACGAAATCGAACTTAACCCTAACTCGACCACAATCATGTTGATTTCGCTCAAACCTTCGCTGTGCTGCTTTGTCTGCTAGATCGGGCAAGTCAAATGGTTCTAATGAGCCTATAGTAAATAAAAACAAAAATAGCTTATAACGGTTTTTAATTTTATAAATAACACAGTGTTACATGTTAGATGCAGTTTCATATATACCTCTATTATTTTCTAGCGTAAGGATGCATATCCGAGTTTTCTGTTATCAAGGCCTATTATCACGTATCTCTTTCGGTGACATAGATAATCCTACTGGCTATATCCTCCGCTATTATTTTCAAGCGTAAGGATACATATCCATAGTGCTTCTTTGTTTGTGCATGTGTCTTTTTAAGCATCTTCTTTGTTTGTGCATGTGTCTTTTTAAGCATGACTCAGCCTGATGAGGAATTCCTTAACTTAGCCAAGAAGGAAAACTGATAAAGTCACAAAATATTTGTCTTACAATAAAATCAAACGTAATTGTAAGAAGCGAATCTTGTATTAAGGGAAGAAAGCTTATATGATTCATGAATATGCATTTATTGATTAACACAAGCAAAAGCTTAGGTGATCTGCTTAAGTTGTAACCAACATGATCAGATAAAAGTAATTTTCTTAAAAAAGTAAATGTATAGTTTATTGAACTTAACTACAGTTATGGAAACAGAGAGAAAAATACCATTACAAACTTCTAGGTTATGTAAAAAGAACTTTGAGGTTACTTAGCAAATTAAGAAGAGTTGTTTCTCCAACGATATATAAGATTATTCCAGCAAAAACTGCTGAAGATATCTCAAAAAGCCATCAACTAAGAGAGATCCCCAGCCGTCCGAGTCTGCGATCCCAAATCCAATCTTCTCGACAACATCATCATTAAAAAACGGCTTCACGTCTCCTACTAGTTTGCGATTGTCCTTGTTCTCGAGTATTTCGGTGAACCAACCATACTTTTTGTCCAACGATCCTGCTGTGTGATCCGCTATCGTGAAGAACTTCTCCCAATTTTTGTACACGACTTGCCACGTCAGCCTCACGTCCTTCTCACTCGCAGTGATCCCGGAGCTGCACGTCGGTCTCGATTTGAAACTTGTCATTAGGGCCCAACACGAGGTCTTTTCCCTTTTTGAGAATCGATGCTTTCTTTGTTCCAGTGGACACGTGGACGATGAAACTGAGATCGGACAGGGATATCTTGAGCTGTTCCAGTTGATGATCCTTGCGGCGGCGTTTGGCGTCCGTTTCAACGGTGGAGACAAGGTGTTTGTACGAGATATTTTTTTCCTTGGTTTCCAAGGCAAACTCGTAAGGGGAAGAGGGTTGTGCGGACCGTGCGGTTATGAGAGACTTCCATAGATGCTCCGAGGAGAAACACTTTGACCATGCGGTTGAGACGCAAGAGGCGACTGCGAGAGTCTCCGGGTCCATGTAATGGCCAAGAAGGCATAGTAGCTCCCAAGACGGACGAGGCGGCTCGGTTGTTCATCTTGTTTATGCATAAACGCCATAAATAAGGCCTTTTCTTGAGCGGTCTCATCGTCGCGTTTGGGTTTAAGATGGTTTTGTTTCATGGCGGTGGGAGAGGGCGAGAGACATTCAACAACGGAGGAAGAGGGAGACATGTCGACTGTTTTCTAATGTTGTGTATGTCACTTCTTTAACTTTGGATTATGGAGGGTCCCTATTATTTATAGGCAACTAGATTTATTTTCCTAATTCAACTAGATTTTGGAATGAGCTCTCGTTATTATAGGCAATTATTTTCCTAACTCAAATAGAATAAGGAAACGTGATGTGGAATCCGGTTTTGTTTTGTTTGTCCGGTTTGCCTGAATTAGTTATTACAATTGTTACCGATAATTACAAGCCAATTACGCAGCATAAAGGAATTCAAAAAAACAGAGCAAGAATAGAGTTAAACTAAAATAGAAAATCAAACAAAACGGAGTTATGTTACCATATGCCTTTACTAGCGTGGACCAGATTTCTCGAGATGATAGGTTGAATGTTGAGCGTGAGTGTGTACCGAGACGTAGTCACCAAGTTTTCGATGTAGCCATCTGAAAAGCAATTGTAATTTCTAATTCAAGTACGTGGTCCAGTAGACCGGACTAAACCGAATCTAATGTTTCTTTAATTGTACTTATTCCGAATACTTGCTTTCAATCAGAATCTTGAGTCGTCTCTGTTTTGCAATCTTGTTTCTTTGAACTTGCTCTGTTTTTGTATTCCTTTAGGCGGTGGATTTCTGCACTGTAATTATCTGAAATTGTAATTTAATAATTTAAGTGATGAGTAATAATAAACCGGAGCAAACCAAATCGGAAAAAACCCAAAACCAAACGAATTCGAGAAAAAATAAGCTTTAAACTCTAACAGTATATTCAATACAAATCCTCTCGCGCTTTTATCAGTTTCATTCAATTTTCCTTCTTCGCTAATCCTTTTCTTTAATTCTCTCTCGATCTCTCATCTCTGGCCATGGCTGAGTTTCCAACTGATGAGCCCGAAAAAACCCTCGAAGTAGAAGAAATGAAAACAGAGAAACCTGATCACGCTAAAACCACCGGAGAAGAAGAAGTACGAACAGAGGAAGTTACTGGGCACCTTCTTGATTGTGATCCGATTCTTAAGTTTAATACAGAGAACCAAGAAATCTCCGAAGAAGGAAACGAGATTCCTCAAGAAGATTCGATTACTAAGGTAAAACAAATCCCAAACCTTTGTGAGATGATGAATCTTTTTGTTCGCTGACAAACCCAGAAAAGAAAACAGAGTCTGGGGTTTTTTTACTTGATCTGGAAGTAATTGAGAAATCTGCGTTTCTTTTTTTCTTGGTTTTGCAGAAACCCATTGATGAAACTGATTCGATGAAGAAATCTCAAGAAGATTTGTTCTTAGACGTTAAAAACATTCATCTGCAGAGAGAAATAGCAAACAGAGAAGACCAAGAAATTATGCGCCAAGTCAGAGGTTTATTCCAGGGCCTAGATATGTAGTACATCATAACCTAGGTGCACCATATTGGAGAGGACCTCAAAACACATTTCATCAGCATCCTCCAATGTTTAACCAGATGCCAATGCCGCCTAATCAGATGTATCAGCCACCGCAAGAGGGATTTATGATTCCAGCTCCGATGATGCCAATGCCGAATCAAATGATGTATTACTATCCACCACAGCAGCAATTCATGGGACCTGAGAGTAATCAGCTGAACCAGATGGGCATGGTTCCACACTTTGTCCCAAATCAAGTTCCAATGATGCACCACCCACATCAAGTTCCAATGATGCACCAGCCATATCAAGTTCCAATGATGCACCAGCCACGTCATTTCATGGGTCCTGCGTGCAATTACATGACACCTGAGACTATGCAGCAGAACCAAATGGCACCAAGCCATGGCTCGTCTGCAACAAGTCATCATCAGAGCAGTCTCAATCCTCATGCACCTAGAAATACATATGAGCAGCAACAATTCACAATATTAAACCATGGATCAACATCGTCTGCAAGAAGCGATCAGAACCAACCATGGAGATCTCAGCCAGTGATGGGCAATCAGATGATGACAGGATCATCGTCTGCAAGTGGATGGCCAGGATCATTTTATGTGGATCAGAACTATTACAACCAACAACAACAACATTTTGGATTCCCTACAGATATGATCCACCATGCTTCTTATCCAAATGCTGCAGCGGAAGCACCATGGCCTGAGCTGAATCAACAAAGGCAGCAACTTCAGCCTCAAAGGCACCAGTCTCGGAGGTATAATGGTGGATAGTCTTCTCGCCAAGGTCAAGATCCGCAGTGGAGGCCTAGGTAAAACGACTCTTGACATGATCTTACTAAACAGTTCTCTGTTTGATTTTGATAAACTGCATAACGAAATGGTGATGAGATATTAGTCAAAGATCTTCTCTTCTGGACAGTTTTAGTTTTAGTGAATTCCTTTCACTGTGGAAGACTCACCTCTAAGTCTTAAAGATTCTCTTTTTAGAATGCCCACTTTGTATAATTTCATAAAGACTCTGAAACGTTAAGAACTGTAAAGTCAAAGACCTATTTTGGAATCTCGTAGTTTTAAAAGAAGGAGATCAGATTCATAAGTCAATGAAAAATAAAGACATGGATGAAAATCAGAAAAACATAACAATGTGAAACCATGTCTGTATTAATTTTTACCTTCTCGGTTGCTCCAGAGCTGAGCTGCTTGAGTGTTCAATGGTGAGGTGATATTACCACTATGGCCTCACATTATAAGCAGATAGGCCATATGAGCATCTTAACTACAAAAATTGGTTCATTACAAGAGAAAGAAAGATCTTATCTTTTACCATCAAACCCATCAATTCAGATTGTAGCATGTGTTTAGGAGAAGTAAAAACCGGATTCTGATCTGAGCAACATAGAGTAACAATATCCGAATTCAAAACAAACATAAGCAGAACCTAATCTTTCTTAACATCTTACAAGTCTAGTTTCTCTCATGGACATTCTAACAAACACATTGTATGCAAAGGCAGCACAAACTTCCTACTTCATCTTGCGGATCGAAAAGGGAGCCCAAATACTACGAAACCAAAACAGAGGTTTTGCAATCATAATAAAAATGTTATAAACAAAAGCGAAATTGTTAATTAGAGATGAATTTTTCAAATATACAAATCTCATTAACCCATGCATGCTGAAAACTAAAACCGAATATAAACTTTCCATTTCTTTGCTTTCCCACACTTTAATGCTAATTGAATTTAATAAACTTTCCAATTTGTGGCGAACCCACAGTTAAATGCAAAACCCAATTAAATAGAATTTAAGAAATAACTTAAATGGCTCACCGCGTTACTCGAATAGCGTAACGTCGATGTGGTGGTGCCACAATATAAGTGTAAGTCACACCAACACAACATCACAAACCTATTCAGTCAATCCTCTTTAACACTAAAATGGAGTCTAAAAGAAACCCAAATACCACCTAAAGATGTAGGAAGTTGTATGGCTCCGTTTTGTTTAATTTTGATTGGTTGCAACACATAAAGAACATAAAGAGGAGGTGATTTAAAAAGTGTCATCCTTTTTAAGTGTCATCCTTCCGAGTTTTGGACCACTTATCGATTTAAATTTCGGACCATTACTCGATTTAAGTGGGTCATCCTTGACTAAGTTCTTCTTCGTTTTAATCAAATCAGATTTGATTAAAACGAACCCAACCGAAATTCATTGGTCTTTGTGCTATCTCTGCATACAATCTGTTTGTTAGAATGTCCATGAGAGAAACTAGACATTTAAGATGTTAAGAAAGATTGTGTCCTGCTTGTGTTTGTTTTGAAATCAGATCTTATTACTTTCCTGTACTCTATATTGCTCAAATCTTTGGTAGTAAATCCCAGAACTCGTTTTTCAGTTTTTACTTTTTCAAATCTGAAAGAATGGGTTTGAATTGATGATAAAGCTATAATCTTTCTTTCTCTTGTAAATAAGCAAACACTGAACCACGTTTTGCAGTTAAGATGCTCATATGGCCTTGACCTGAGGTGTTTGCAAATGAGATAATCGGCCTTTCCCAGAGAGAGACAACATATTCTGCTGGAAAGGAAGCAAAGAGGCAGTATTCGAAGGATCTGAGTACAGACTCTTAGTCTCCTTATCCAATGACTAATCCTTTCAAACCTCCAATGTTTATTTCTGTGGCAATATCTGCTTGGACATTTTTCAGGTAAATAATAGATACTCGCCACTTTTTTTTTTTGGTTATCATACCCTCCACTTGTGTCTTTGTGCAACAAACTCAATTTGTTCTTAAGACAAGTATATGGAAAAGTTTCACTTTGTTATTGTCTTTCTAATTTTATCTTCATTGTAGAGTTTCTAGTCTCTTTTGACTAACATTCACTACTTTCACTGGAAAAGTATTGAATTTGACTTGTTTCTTTTAAAACTATCAGACTTTTTGAATATATCTTTGACTACAGAGTTACTAACGTTTCAGAATCTTTAAGAAATCAATCACACAAAGTGGTCATTCTAAAAAGAGAATCTTGTTAGACTTAGAGTGAAACAGTCTTTCAGTGAAAAATATTGAAATTGATTGCATTTGATTAGGAGTTTAATAATAGTTTTCTTCTGTCAACTATGAAGAGAACTTTGGTATGCTGTTGAATTTACCACAACTAAAACTATGCTCCTTCCATACATTTGAGTAGATCTCTGACTAACATGTCATCAACATTTCTTTTTACAGTTTATCAAAATCAAACCGAGAACAGTTTTGAAGATCATATCAAGAAAATCGTTTTACCTAGGCCTCCGCTGTGGATCTTGACCTTGTTGAGAATAGCGTCCAGAATCAAACCTCTGAGACTGCGTTTGCTGCTGCATTTGACGCCGTTGATTCAGCTCAGGCCTTGGTGCT
The DNA here is from genome assembly GCA_900116095.1 of Euclidium syriacum. Taxonomy (NCBI): domain Eukaryota; kingdom Viridiplantae; phylum Streptophyta; class Magnoliopsida; order Brassicales; family Brassicaceae; genus Euclidium; species Euclidium syriacum. The sequence continues at coordinate 639,253 of FPAK01000008.1, forward strand.
GCAATGCATTAGGAGAAGCTTGGCGCATCATATCTCTGGGGGAGCCAAAAAGCTGTTGCTGTTGGTTGTAATAGTTCTGATCCAATCCTGGCCGTCCATTTGGCTGACGACTGTGCATCATCTGGTTCTGCTACTGATTGTGCATCATTTGCCTCATTTGAGCTTGATCAGGGACAAATCTTGGAACCATACCCATTTGATTCTGCTGCGGTGGATAGTTCATCATTCGATTCGGCATTGGCATCATTGGAGGTCGAATCTGGTTCTGCTGATTATTCTCAGGCCTCATGAACTGATGCTGCTGGTTCTGCTGAATCCTCTCAGGTCCCATGTAATGTTGTTGCGGCTGGTGCATCATTGAAGCTTGACTCGGGACAACCATACTCCCAGGCCTCTTGAAATGTTGTGGCGTTCGCATTACCGGAGCTCGAATCTGACTCTGGTGAGAAATCTCAGGCCTCATGAATTGTTGTTGCTGCATATCGGAGCTCAAACCTGACTCTGCTGCTGGTATATTCATCCGATTAAGCGCCATTGGAGGATGCTGCTTGTGTTGCTGGTATGTCTTTCCCACAAATGCTGCACCATCTACTACAATTGCACCATCGCTATGGTTTACTACAATTGAACCATAGTTATGGTTTACTATAACTGCACCATTGCTATGACCTACTACGATTGAACCATAGTTATGATCAACTTCGATTGCACCCATCGCTATGTTGAGGTTTGAATTGGTCAGAATTGAATAAGTCATTGACTGTTACAGTCAATACATTGTCCGGGTATTTAGGTAGTTGAGTCATGGAGTTGTGCTAGTTTGTAGTGGCTTATTTGTTTCCTAGTTTGTAGCTTGTTTCTGTTTCCTTTGTAAGGCTATATATAGCCATCGTCTTTGATTCAATAAAGTATCACTTTCAGTTTATATTTCACACGCTATGGTTTATTAAGATATCACCATCGTTACGATTTACTGCGACTGCACCACCGTTATGCTTTAGATAACTTGTTTAGATATAGTGTCTCTCATATTTAGATAATCATCAACTATTTGAACCCTAAACATGCTTCCAGAATCACCAACTGCTAACTTGTTTTTTTCTTTTTAATCAGGAACCCGGTTTAGGGGATTCTCACAAGATGTCAAGTCAGATAAGTAGATAACCCGGTTTCTAATGATCTAGTGGTTTTAACATTTTAACTTATGTCCCTTCTTAATGTCTGCTTTTGTTTAATTATCGCCACCACTTTACTGATATTAATAACTGTGGCATCTTCTTTGATTGCCTTGTTTTGTCTTTTGTTTTCGAATGATTGTGGACTTTTGATAGGGTATGAGTTTTTATATTAGTATTGGTGCTTTCAGTGTTATTTGATTTTTGTTTGCCACATTTGAATGATAATAAAAAAGCAATCTCTGTTTTTCCTTTATCTAACACTAAACGAGGACTACAAAAGCCGACTTTTTAATTAAAAAAAAGAGCTACACCAGAGATTTCAAAAACCATCACAATAAAGTTTGTGTAAAATTAGCGGACATGACGTTGATGCATAATCCTGTCTCTGCAAAACTAAGCTCATGGACCAGACAAGAAATCACAAAACGTCTTTGATCCTTCAACTCCTTTCAAGCGTTTCACTTTCTAAACGGTTAATACGGTTTGGAACATATACGCTCATTCCTAATTTTTGTTGTTAAAGGAGTTAAGCAGGAAACTTAAACAATAGTTAAGTAAAAAAAAAAAGCTTTTGTCAGACAAACTCAACATATAAAATATGACCGAAAACTGATAACCGAGTGACATTTAATATAACCGATAAAAGTCTCAAACCTAAAACAGTTTAGAAAGTGTTAAGTGTTAATTCACCTCAATACTCATCTTGTCCCCATGAGTTTCGTGTCACAATAAAATGGTCTCCTCCATTCGGCATTCTTCCTATAGCAACGGCAAGTAGAGCATGTTCACCGGTTTCTTCATCGGGTTCTGCAGGTACATGATATGTTCCCTAAAAAAAATAAACAAATTTTAGGTATTTTAACTCTTAATAATTCTTATGTCAATAGATAAGACTTAAAAATCACTTAGACACTTACCATTCCAACGTCTCGGAATTCTGGAAAATCCTCTATTACAATTCCCAGGGTCTTGTCTCCAACATTTCATAAACCATATCTCTTGTAGCATTTTGTTCTTGGGCAAATTCTCCTTTAGTCTGTACTCCATTTACGTTCGGTCCAGCTATTTTAGTCTATACAAACAATTTCAAGTTATTTAAATAAAGGATATAGTTTACTAGGAATTAATATTTAAATATATTCACTTACACCCGTATGAAGTCCAGTGGATTTGAGATATTTGATTGGGATGTTCGAATTTCTGAAAGTAAAATTCGGCTTTCCGGTGCTGGATTTGAGATAGCTGACGATGTTGGTTGATTGGTCTATTCTTATTGTAACTTGCTTGAAGAAGGTGAGTGAACACCACGGACCCGCATGTATCTATAAACACAGAGTAATAACATTTAGTTTTGTTTTATTTGATCATATTCCAATTCAAACTACGATAAATATAAAATATACCTTCGTGTTGCATGATTGGATCGTCAATAAGCCCTGTAGTTGTCCAGTCCCTTAATATTTACACTATCATCACCGAATGGCTACACAACACATAGACATAAAATGACAAGGTTAATATTTATAACTGTATGCCTATGAATACAGAAACAACGTAAATAAAGCAAATAAAATAAATAAATAAATAAAATGGTTATATTGGCAAATTACTTCATCCTGCAACATCTGTATTCATGATTCACATGTAAATGCCACACTCGTATTATTTTTATGATTCAGTAATGAAGCAGACATATATATATATATATATATATATATATATCTTTATTGAAAATTAAGCAAAAAAACTCAAGTCAACCAAATATAAAATTTTAATTCAAAATTAGTAGCGAAGCAACATATATTTGAAAAAATAGCACAGATTTGACTCTCAAAGCATGAGTCGAATTTCAAAACCAAATTTAAAAAAAAGAATTGGTAACATAAAGAGAAGACGGTGAGAATTTAAGTAAAAGAAAACAAAAGATTTCAAGAAAGGAAGAATAAAAAAAGAGACGAATTTAAGAGGGAAAAAATAGAAAAACTAACCGGAATCATACTAGGCACGTGTCCAATCGGGATTGCTCCGGCTTGCACTTACTCTCCGCCGTCATCACGTTGTTCTTGATCCTCCCGAGCTTTACGTTCACGTTCCCTTATCCTCCGCGGCTCATTTAGAATATTCGGACCTCTCCATACCAATCAAAGGCTGTTTTGGATCATCATCATCGCCACTCTCCATAGCTTCCAATAAAAACAGAAACACAATTAGAGTTCATCCCATGAATCTTCGCATAACTCAACGATCTTATTGCACAAAGAGAGTAATTGGATACATATAAAATCTGCAGAGAAATATTTCCTTCACAAAACCATCTTTTATTGTACAAGAAAAGACCATTCAGGTGAAATTATATGACTATAGATTCACTCAAAGACTACTGAAATTGATATGACTTTGTTAGAAACAAAGACTACAATTGCACCATCGTTATGGTTTACTACAATTGAACCATGGTTATGGTTTACTATAACTGCACCATTGTTATGACCTACTACGATTGAACCATAGTTATGATCTACTTCGATTGCACCATCGTTATGGTTTATTAAGATATCACCATCGTTACGATTTACTGCGACTGCACCACCGTTATGCTTTATTTCGATTTAACCATCGTTATGATCCACTGCGATTGCATCATCGTTACGATCCAAATGGGTATGGTTGCGAATTCCAGGCCTCTGATTCGGTGTATCGTTGCGATCTAAACCTCTGATTCGGCGCATGGTTTCTTGGTTTTCTTGACATTTCGTCTTCATCGAATCATTTTCATTAATGTATTCCTGCAAATCCAGGCAAAAAAAAAGAAGCGCAGATTTCACGGTTACTTCCAGATCAAGTAAACAACTTGTTGACGATTAGACTCTGTTCACTTTTCTGGTTTTTTTCAGCGAACAAAAAGATTCATCATTCACAAAGGTTTGTGATTTTTTACCTTATTAATCGACTGTTGTTGAGGATTCTTGTATCCTTCTTTGCAGATCATCTCCATCTATTTTAAGTTTAAGAATCGAAGCGGCTGGATTGAAATCAAGAAGGTGCTCTGTTCGTACTTGTTTTTCTCCGGTGGTTTTGGCGTGATCAGCTTTCTCTGTTTTCATTTTTTCTTCTACTTCGATGGGTTTGCTGGGTTTAGCAGGTGGGATTTTTTCTTTTTTTGTCATCATCTTCCTGATGCAAGTTGGAGAAGCGCAGAATACAGCAACATGACCTTGCTCTGTATCAACATACCTTTCTCTCTGATTTTTACTCTTCGCATCCAGAAGCCCGGACAAGGCTTGTAACCACCATTGTCGACTCCAAAAACGATGTTGTTGCTCTCAGTGGAAGAAAAGCTTCCCCTTTTCTTGACCTGAACATGTATGGATTGTGGGCTTATGATGCCACCACTGCACTCGAAGAAGCTGGGACATGAGATTTGACTTTTCTCAAAGACAGATGGCATGAGGGGAACATATCTGAACATGTCCAAAACTTCGCAAGACTCTCTCTTTGTGCTATCTTTGCATACAATGTATTTGTTAGAATGTCCCTTAGAGAACTAGAGTTTCAAGATGTTAAGAAAGATCATGTCGTGCTTATGTTTGTTTTAAATTCAGATCTTGTTACTTTTCCTTGTTCCAGACTTTTGAGTAGATCTTTGACTAAAAAATGTCATCAACATATCGTTTTGTAAGATCATGTCAAGAAGACGTTCCATCGTTATGCCTCCGAGACTGCATTTGCTGTTGATTCAGCTCAGGTCAAGTCCTCAACGACTGCCATAACCCGGTCACTACTTGGGAGTTTTAAAACAACATATGTATAGGGAGTTTACGATGAGAACATCTTCATGGGTTTGAATGCCAAAACCAAAATCAACAACCCACCAAGAGCCAATCCAATGCCCACATAGAGTTTTAAGCTTTTACCAGAAATGAGAACAAATTGACTTGACAACTGCAACCACGAAAATTTGGAATTACAGGGTTTCAGAATCGATCTGCAGAAATCAGCATCAGAGAGTTCAACTTACCAGAAACGGAATCAAATCGATTTGACAACGAACATCATAAGTGTAGGCAAGCACATCAAAGGTTTCAGAATCAATTTGGGAATTTTTTTTGCAAAAAAAAATTTGGACCATTTCTCGATTTGTGCGTGTCATCCTTGCGCAGGGGCCATGCTAATCTTCTCTGTATCGTTCCAATTTTATCGGATGTCCCCGAAGGGACAATCATCTCTTTCACTCCAACGCTTCATAAACACGAGCTTCTTCTTCTTACATCACCGATGTGGGATAGTTTCATATTGTTTTAACTGCTTAATGGGCTCTTTTTATGCTAAAAGGCCTTTTTCTGATGTAGTCGTTAGCCCATTAATACTATTACTGGCCTTAATTAGATTAGTATTACTAAACCGGAATTAATTTAATTTCAACCGAAATGAAATCAAATTGGGATTAAACGAGAACGAAATCGAAATTAAATCGTAACTCGACCACCATCACTGTCTTCGAACAACGCACTGCTCTTCGTTAACCTCTCCGTCCGTAAAACCCTAGCCATGCTTTTTGAGAATCAGACTTCAGAAGATTCCGATTCGATTCTATTTTCCGATCTCTGTGTTAATATTACAGAGTCACTTTCTCCCGAAAAACTACAAAATTTAGATTTTATTTGCGAGACGAATTCAAACTTATCAAAACCCTCTCTTTGAATTCGCCATCTTGAGGAAATTATATACAGCTATCAAGCAATGTCATCTTTTGACCAAAAATCGATGTTTGTTTTACAGTTTATCAAAGTCTATCTCAAGGAAGGAGAAAATAATTAGAAAGGTTATGTCAAAAGTTGGGGTTTTACTCGAGATTTTTCTGATCAGAAGACGGTCTAGCGTTAAACCCTTGTTGATTCCGCTCAAACCTTCGTTGTTGAAGTCCACTTGGTGCTCTGTTCTGACGACTCCTCCTATTCAAATATTGTTGAGCCCGCTCAAACCGTCGTTGTGCTACTTCGTCTACTAGATCGGGTAAGGCAGATGCTTCTAGTCCACTTTGCTGATAATACATGATCCGATCAGTTCCACCATTATACCTCCGAGACTGGTGCCTTTGAGGCTGAAGTTGCTGCCTTTGTTGATTCAGGTCTGGTCCTTCTGCTGCAGCATTTGGATAAAAAGCTTGGTGGGTCATATCTGTAGGGAATCCAAAATGTTGTTGTTGTTGGTTATAATAGTTCTGATCCACAACAACTGATCCTGGCCATCCACTTGGTGCCATTTGGTTCTGCTGCATAGTCTCAGGTGTCATGTAATTTCCCGCAGGACCCATGGACTGATGTGGCTGGTGCATCATTGGAACTTGATTTGGGACAAAGTTTGGAACCGTGCCCATCTGGTTCAGCTGATTACTCTCCGGTCCCATGAATTGCTGCTGTGGTGGATAGTAATACATCTCAGGCCTCATGAGTCGCTCCTGTGGCTGATACATCTGGTGCATCAGTTGAGCTTGATTTGGAAACATACCCATTTGATTCAGCTGATTAGTCTCATGTCCTGGGAAATGGTGTGGCACTGGATTTGATGCTGAAATGTTGTGGTTGAAATTGTGCCCTGGATTAATCATCTGATTCTGCATTGGCATCATCTGATTGCCCATCACTGGCTGAGATCTCCATGGTTGGTTCTGATCGCTTCTTGCAGACGATGTTGATCCATGGTTTGGTATTGTGAATTGTTGCTGCTCATATGTGTTTCTAGGTGCATGAGGATTGAGACTGCTCTGATGATGACTTGTTGCAGACGAGCCATGGCTTGGTGTTATGATTTGCTGGTTCACCGTCTGATCGTTTCTATCAACAAGACTAATATTGTCTTGACGAGGCTGAGTGACAGAAGAAGGATTTGAATTCTGAACTAATCCAAGACTTGAGTTATCGGTTTCTTCTATAAAGCCTATGGACTCAAGCGTATAATCTTCTTCACGAGGCTGAGTGACAGAAGTAGGATGTGGATTCTGAATTGAGATACCGGTTCCTCCTTGAAAGCCTAAGAAATCAATCGAACTCTGTATTTGACTTCTTTCCCATTCTTGACGCTCTTTGAACTTATCCTTTTTATGAACATGTTCCTGCCCAAATCGGAATCTCACCAATTACGCATTTCCAAATTAAGTAAAAACAAGAAGTTGAAGAAGAAAACAGGAGTCGAAGAAGTTGTACCTTGAGCTTATTATCATATTCACTTTTTATTCTCGAGTAAGAAGAAGAAAAGGGATGCTTGTTGCCTTCATTAATGGCGGAACATGAACCAGGAAAACCAGAGACAGAAATTGGCCGATAATCATAACGAAAATCTTGTTGAGGAGTCGAGTATGTGTCCTCTCTGAGATTAAGAATGGAATTCTGAGTTTCCTCCTCGGGTGCATTTTGATCGTCTTCTTCCTCTGCTCGTTTTTTTTCTGTAATGGTTTTGATGGGTTTATCAGGTGGAAACCCAGCCATGGCGAGAGAAGAGTTAGCGAAGAAGGAAAACTGAAAGAAACTGATAAAGTCGCGAGAGGATTTGAAAGCCGTTGAGAGAGTTCAAAGAATCGTTTGGTTTTGGGTTTATTCAGATTATAAAGCACAAACTCACCGCCTAAAGGAATACAAAAACAGAGCAAGTTCAAAGAATCAAGAAACAGAGAGACGAATTCAAGATTCTAAATGAAACCAAGTATTCGGTTTAATCCGGTTTTGTTTCTCTTGTTCCGGTTTACTGGACAACACTTGAATTAGCAAAGTGCAATTATTGTTGCAGATGATTTAGAAGCACCAATTACACAGCATAAAGGAATTTTACGAAAACAGAGCAAGTTGTATAAACTTCAAAAATTACTTAGAAAAACCTGTTCAAAAAAAAGAATCACGGTTATAAACAAAGACGATTCAAGATTTCAATTATCAGCGAGCACATTGATCTTCTCCTACTTCTACCTTATGAACAATTCACGAGCAACCAAAAACACACGATAAAAAGCCTTATTTTTAAACCTCTAAATGACCTTTTTTTTTATGTCTTTATTCATCCCCCAAGTGTGGTCTTATGCCTCGCACGATATCGGTCTTTTGGTTATGAATTTATAACACCATTATTTCAGGATTTATGGTGAACGGATCTCTTTTGGGTATGAGAAAAATTCACCAACATATTTGATTTGCAGCCTCCATGCATGCCCATATTGTAACTTTTTTTTTCTTTTGACTATATATTTGCAAAGTGTTCTAATATTGAATAATCTGATATTGCATTTGGATAGCGAGGATGTTTGAAGGAGACAGAGTTAACATCTCTTTGTTGATACATGACCTCTGCAATTGGTGGTCATACCTGTGTTACAAATTACAATTTATCCACGAAATCTATTGTCAGCATTGCACACGAACCTAAGCAAAAACTAACATACATACCTGCTTTGTTTGATTAATTTTAGTTTTCTGTTGTTATTTAATCCTAATATTACACTTACATGACACATTTTGATTGGTTTGAACAGAGGGTGAAGTGAAACCAAGTTGTTATTATTTCAAGAGGTGTTATATTATATATAAGATCATGTCTACAAGAATATACCAAAAGAAATGTGCACATTTTGTCAAAATATCTACAAAAAAGGAACCCAAATATTTCCCACTAACAGAATACACACACATATCAACTTCTCTTAATTTAAAATATAGAGAAAGAAAATGATGGCATCACAAATATTACAAACAAAAAAAACAAAATTTTTGCACGACGCAGAACACCGATATTATTGATTCGACCAAATCATGTAGTAAAAGTTGATGTCGTTTTATCAACAAATAGTGTAGTTTTTTTGTTTAGTTAACGGAGTCTTTTTATTTTTCACGGTATTGTTTAAGGAGGAGTTAACGTGTTAACATATTTAAACTCGAGGGATTTTCTCTTTAAATCTTTAAATCATCGAGCCGAATCAAATTTGACCACAAATCTGAAAGAGAAATTTCTTTTAAAACTTAAACCCCAACACTCAGTTTCTGTTAAAAGCGCCAATTCGTCTTCGTCTTCTTCCTCCACTCGTCTTTCTCTGGACTTTCTCTCGTGTAATAAAAATTTCAATCCTTTTGCTAAACCCTAGAAACTTTCAAGTTTCTTTCACTTTTCCTTCTTTTTCTGATTTGTCTTTACAGTTCGTTCTCATCTCTGTATCTCTCCCTCTTTGTCTCTTTATCTCTCTGTCATCTGACATGGCTGGGCCTCCTCCCGATATACCCATCCAAGAAATAACGGACGATGATGAAAATTTCCCAGAGAAACTCGATGCGTTTGTTGGCGACGATCCTGATGAACAAGCCGAGCACGCCACAGAAACCCTCCCCGAAGAAACAGAGAAAGAAGACTTCAAGATTCTTCCGCAAACTTGGGTGGCTTTGTTCCTCCACAAGATCCCACAACGCAAACTTCGAAAAGAAAGTCTACGGAAGGAGACAGTTCAAGAAACAGGAAGCAGAATCGCTCTGAGTGTAGCAGTCGTCCGTGGTTACCAGACAATCCAATGACCGAGCAGCAGCAGATAAGAACAGAGTCTGGGTATAGGAGAAGAACAAGAAGGTTTGAGCTGATATTAGCTCCGGAGATTCCAGAGGGAGAGAAAGACGCCTATATGCAACGGATGGGGTTATTACCCTCTGGTGAGCAGAACCAATCTATGCTGAACCAAATGATGCAATCTATGCAGAACCAATCTATGCTGAACCAAATGATGCAAACTACGCAGAGCCAATCTATGCAGAACCAAATGATGCAAACTGTGCACAATCTATGCAAAATGTTCCAGAGCTCCGGAGCTTGATTCTTATGGTTCCATCGTTTTCAGTATTCAAGATCCCAGAAAAAAAAAAACAACTCTTTACTTTAGTAATCAGGACAACTAGCCTCTACTAGATATGGTCCATATGGAGCTCCAGAATTTGAGTCAAGAAGAGATGTTCAATTCTCAGAAACAACAAAGACATACAAAAAAAAAGAGTTATATCCTTAGGAGGCTCAAGCTCAAGATCAATGTGAAGGCTCTCAATGGAAAGATATCAATGTGCTTGCTTCCAATCGTGATGAGTCAATTGGTTTGGAAGTTTTCGTTTTCTGTTGTTATGAATCTGAATCAATCTCTGTTTGTAATCTGTGATCATTGAAAAACTCCTCTTATGTAAAATAGTGTGTGTTTTGTTCAAGTATTTGAACTTGTTTCTTTGGTGTGTTTATGCTTTGAACATCATTCATCTGCAACATTGTTGTTGCTAATCAATTGAGGTCCAATAACCGGACTTAACAGAACCAAACGGATCTGTAATATTAGATACTGAAAAATTGAATTAGGATTCAAAAATTCAATTCCTTCCAGTGTTGTTATCTAACCGGAACGCGCCTTCGTTTTCCGTTTTAGAATTTTGGTTTAATTTTGATTGCGTTTGGTTTTAGAGTTTCGGTTTAGATTTGAAAATTGATTCGGTTAAGAGGTCAGTTACTCAGATTATATAGAGAGGACTTCAAATCCCTAACGATCTCCACATTTCATTCGCCGATTTTCAATTTTCCTTATTCACTGATTCTTAATCTTCTCCTTCCTTCCCCTCTTTCTCTCTCTCGTAATGGCTAGGTTTCCATCTGATAAACCCGTAAAACCCATCGAAGAAGAAGCGCGAGCAGAAACGGAGGTGAATCAAGATGATACGAATGCGGAAACTTCCATAAACCACCTCGATTATTCCTCCACCGAATTGGAGGATGTTGTTTCCGATTCTTTCAACTTGTTGGAGCGTAATGATGAAGATTCCGTTAAAGATGACAACGAAATCGAAAAAATCGACGACGATGTAATCGAGATGGTTCCAGATGAAGAAGGTTTTAGTTTTATCTCCGGTTGGGAAAGTTCTAATGAGTCTATGTCAACAACGGAAGAGGATTTTCTCATGAATGGCTATTCGCAGCCTATCGGAGTTGTTCGTTCGGTAAAAGTCTTCCAATTTTGCTTCTCTGTTATTTGATTTTGCCTTTCTCGTAGTACAGTTGAATCAGAATTGCTCCAATTTAGACCTAGAAAATCCCTAAAGTTAATTCGTTGAATATATCAATTCTAAAATGAAATTGGTGATATGATCTTTGTAGGTGAAAGGCAAACAAGTGATAGTTGAGGGCAAAGAAAAGCATAATTATAAGCTAGTGAGTAAAGGTTCTTTCTTGTGTCTACCTGAAACGAGAGAACCATTAGGTTTTGTGGATGAGATCTTTGGAAGCTTAGAGAAACCTTGCTTTAGTGTGAGAGTCAGATCAGAGAGTCAAGTGCTTGAATGGATCAGTAAAGGTACACTAGTCTCGCTTGTAGTCGTAGGTTGCCTTCAACATGACAAGAAAAGTTTTGAATCTGATGATACTTCATCTGGAGGTGAGAGTGAGTTCTCAGATGATGATGAAGAAGAAGCTGAGAATAGACAAATGCGGAGGAGGATGGCAAATTTGGGGATGAGTAGACGAAACAAAAAGAATCAGAGACCTATGTATCCGCAGCAAGATTTCGGAAGTGATGAGGAGGATTATATCAGTCAAGAAGGCTTTGACTTGTCCATAGAACCATGGCCTGAGCTGAATTCTAATCCCTTTCCTCCTCAAGATTCTCACCGTGGTAGAGGACGTGGGTTCCTTGGAAGAGGTCGAGATCAGCCTCCGCGTGGTGGAGGACGTTCGTACGGAGGAAGAGGATTTAGGTAAAAACAACTCTCTTGTATGATTTTCGAAATATTCTTTTTAGCAAATTCATACAGCTTGGAAGAGGACCTAGTTAGTTGATATACTGTAAATGTAACGTTTGGTGACTCTTTTTAGTCAAACATTTATTCAAAATTTTGGAAGAATTAAGAATTTCTCTTCTCAATCGTTTAATTTAGCTGCTTTAGCAAATTCAACCACTATTTCAGTTTACTCTTTACTCAAATGGATTCAATTTCAAGCCTTTTTCACTTAAAACACTCTGTACTAGGCCCTACTCTATACTCTTAAAGATCCTCTTTTTAGAATTCTTAAAGATCCTCTTTTCAGAATGCTCACTTTGTGTAATATCACCACTTTCCAAATTTTCTTTACCGTGGTCAAAAGACTCATTGCAAGAAAGGATTAAAATTTCAATTCATTTCAGTGGAAAAGATCAATTCTAGTTAGTTAGTAACTGTAAAGTGATAACGTTGATTTTACTGACTGGATTTTAGTCAAGATCTATTCTCAAGGAAAGAAGAAAGAAATCTTGTTTTCTCTATTGTCAAAGAGAGTCAATTTCAATCCTTTTCTGTGAAAGTTCATAAAGATCCTCTTTGTGTAATTATGAGCGCGTGAGCTATGTGGTCAATTCAACATTTTTCACGCGCCTTCTTCTTCATTTGGCGCGTGTGGTGTCAGAAATTTTCAGTTTTTCAAAGTTTTTTTAAGAGGTATTCAACATCATTAAGCTAAACCCCATTAAAGAAAGAACATAAATGATAGATAATTAATTGATTTTGCCCACAATTTAAGCTATACCCTAAGAAAAACCCAGAGTTAATCTTAAATTAATCACCTTTTTGTATCTCTGTCTCTAGTATCAAGTTCCAACGCGTCGGTTTCTTCTCATTCTTCTCTTTCAGACCGCTCCGAATCTAATCCCAAAATCAGTTTCTTCTTCAAAGAAACTGAAATCTTTCTCTAAATCCCAATATCTTTGTTTTCCTCTGCAATCAAAACCTGCGAGGAGAGAAAGCTTAAAACCCTTTTCGTCTCTTGCTTCTGCTCTAATTTCATCTGTCTTTGTCCAAGAACTTTGTCTTGTTATGTTTTTTATAAAGGATACAAGACTTAGACTTTAAGCATTGTTGATTGTTTGGTTCTTGATTCTCGATTTAGTAATCTAGATCTGACTCAGCTTAGAACTATAAACAAGCTTTTTTTCTTTTCGCTTGCCATGCCAAAAGCAATAAACAGTAATAAAAACCTTTTTCCTTTAATTCGGTTGGTACATTGGTTGTTGGTGTTCTTATCATCAACTTTCGTTCTTCTATTAAATTAGCTTTTTTGGAAGTTTTTTTTCATTTTCATTGAACTTGCCTCAATTCACGAAAAACTCTGCAAATTCCTGGTAATTTTTATCAACCCTTGTCTTAATTTGTACCAAAGATTAAGACTTTGAATTTGCTGGTTAGGTTTATTCATCGGATAGAAGAAAGCTTTCTGTGTTCTTGGTTTTAGGTAATGAGGAAAGTGTATAGGAAGCTGAACTGGATCAGACATTCAGGGTTTAAGGTTTACAGAGACAGAAGAACATGGATGTTCCCGTTTCTAGCTAGCTTGGTTTTGTCGGTTACACTCTTAATGTCACTCATTTATCTCAAATTCTACAATTCTTATATCGAAGAAGATCCATTACCTTTTGATAACATCTCAGAAGAATCAACCGAATACTTTGTAGAAAAATCGATGAAGAATTCGAATTCGAAGTCTTCAGGGGTTCCTAGATTAGCTTATCTAATCTCAGGGACAAAAGGCGATAGTAATAGAATGATGAGAACATTACAAGCTGTGTATCATCCAAGAAACCAGTATATACTTCATTTAGATCTCGAAGCTCCTCCTAAGGAAAGACTTGAGCTTGCGATGTCTGTGAAAAGCGATTCGACTTTCCGTGAAGTTGAAAACGTTCGTGTTATGTCTCAGTCTAATCTTGTTACTTATAAAGGTCCTACAATGATCGCTTGTACTCTTCAAGCTGTTGCGATTTTGCTTAAAGAAAGCTTGGATTGGGATTGGTTTCTTAACCTTAGTGCCTCGGATTATCCTCTAATGACACAAGACGGTTAGTTAGTTAGTTAGTTAAAAACTCAAACTTTTTGCACTTAGTCTTTTCATTATTGACTTTTGGAATGTTGCAGATTTGCTTTATGTCTTCTCGAATCTGTCTCGGAATCTCAATTTCATTGAGCATATGAAGCTTACCGGATGGAAACTGTAAGTCGAATCCGATTAAAGTAACAACTTTTTGATCTCGAAATAAGATTTTGTGTCTTTCCTCAGGAACCAGAGGGCTAAATCAATCATTGTTGATCCTGGTTTATACTTATCGAAGAAAACCGAAATCGCTTGGACTACGCAACACAGATCAATTCCAAGTTCTTTCAAGCTCTTTACAGGTTAGCTTAGCATCTTCATCTTCTTATGTATGTGAAGAAGTGGTTTTGAATGTTTGTCTTTCGTTTTGTAGGATCGGCATGGGTAGTTTTAACTCGGTCTTTTCTCGAATACTCGATCTTGGGATGGAATAATTTCCCGAGGAAGCTTCTAATGTATTACACAAACTTCGTATCTTCACCTGAAGGTTATTTCCATACGGTTATATGCAATACTGAAGAGTTTAGAACTACTGCGATTGGACATGACTTACACTACATTGCTTGGGGTTATCCACCGAAGCAACATCCGAATTCTTTATCGATGAAAGATTTCGATAAAATGGTTGAAAGCAAAGCGCCATTTGCTCGGAAGTTTCATAAGAATGATCCTGTGTTAGATAAGATTGATAAAGAACTTTTAGGACGTACGCATCGATTCTCATCTGGTGCTTGGTGTGTTGGGAGATTGGAAAATGGTGATGATGATCCGTGTTCTGTTCGAGGTGATGATGACTTTGTTTTGAAACCTGGTCCTGGTGCTGAGAGGTTACAGGAGCTTGTTCAAACACTTTTGTCTGATGAGTTTAGAAGTAAACAGTGTTCATGAATGAGGTAATAATGATTTTAAAATCTCAAGAAAATTGTACATTGTTATGTGTTTTTTCTACTCAATAGATTGATAGAAAATTATACTAAACGATTCTTGTTTTGATATAAAGCAATTTTTTATATAAAGAGCTTAATTCTTGTTTTAGCTCAAAAATTGAATCTTGATATAAAAGCAATTACAGAGTCTAGTTCTTGTTTTAGCTCGAAAATTGAATCTTGATATAAAAATTGAACCTTCAATTCAATACAATTTCTCTACAAGAATTTTTTGAAGCTCTCTCAAAAAAATTTGATCTTAAAAATGTACATTTGTTATACAAAAAGGATCAATGTTGGACCAAAGTTTTCGATATAAAAGCAATTACAATAGCTTCTTGTTTTCAGCTCAAAAAAATTGAATTTTGATTCAATACAAGAAAATAAAAAAATGGTTCTAACAAAAAAAATAAGAAGAGAGTTTTGAAGTTTCATTTCGCAAGCAAAAAAGTGTTAACGAGGATAGGGAAAAGAATCAAAATCACAAGAACGATAGCGAGAATAATAGCGATACAAGTCCATTTCCTCGAGTTCTTTTGAAGACTTCTTGCGTCGAGCAATTGATCAGATCCTCTCATGACAAAAGAGCTGGCCTTTGAAACATTTGATTCGATATCGTTGAGTATACTTCCTTGAGCATCCACTAGAGCAGCCATGTCTAGGAAGATTTCGTGTAGCTCTAAGAGACTTTTTTCAATCTCTTTAACCGCGTCGTGGCGTTCTTGAATCTCTGATAATGTGTCCATGATTTGTCCCCGGCCTTGCTCTTGTATCGCTTTTTGAAGAAAACGCTCGCTTTCTCCGCTTGATATTAGCTTTTCGATTGTCTCTTCATCTGCCTTTTGTCCAGTTACTGTGAAGTACCTTCAAAGATTCAAGCAAAAAAACAAAATTTTACCATCTTTTTTTCCTCAAAACTCGAAAGATCAAAACTTAGTGTCAAATGTTTTTGACCTTTCTTCAATCATATTAGAAAGATTTGACCGTAAAAAAAGAAGAATTAACGTGATATCCATGATATTTTTGAAAACACATGCAATAAAATACACAATTTATTTAGGAAAAGTCACTGTGTCATTTGCAAACAAAGTAAAGTATAGTAAAATTCTCTTTTATTAGTACGCAATTCTATTATTAATTTGACATACCAATAATTCTTTTTTTTTTTTCGGCACCTATAATTCTTTTTTCGTATAAGATTTGATCTTTGTTGAATCATACTAAAACCCGAATGAAAAAAAAATCATAAAAACTTACCGTCTCTCAACTGTTTCTTTATACTCAGAAGCCATTTTGGTACGTAGTCTCTGAAAATCATCCATCATATCTTTAAGCTTCTTCCCCAATCCACTCACAACCGATGTTCTCGTCCGATCAGCAGATGAACCAGGACCACAACCAGAGACTTTCCTTTGAGCAGCATTCGATTTCTCTAAAGCCACAAGCTTCGATTTGATCATCTTCACACGTTTCAAGACATCGTTTACACTTGAATCCATACGAGCACGAAGCTTTTTCACGGCTTTGGAATCATGTACGGTTTTGGATTCTTCGTTAGCATCTTGAAGACGTTTATGAATCTCTTCGACAGCTTTCATGTCTTCTTTAACACTTTCTACGTATCCAAAGAACTCATCGAGGTTTCCTGAATCGAGAGATGCGTTTTGTGATTCGATATCGTCGAGTTCGACTTGGTGGTTTAGGTCTGTGTACCTTTTGAACGAACTCGAGATTAGGTCGTTCATCGTGGCGACAAAATCAAAGAGAAATTAGAGAAAATGTGGTTTTAGAAATTTTTTGATCAAGAAGACGAAACTAGAAAGAACATATAAGATATGTCTGAAACAAAATGTGTAATATACTAAATGGATAATTTATGAGCTGTGTGTTTGGAACTAGTCAAGGGTTAAAAGACTAAAGGAAGACTTTGTGATGAAGATGGAATGGAAGTAATAACGACATTGTGATTTGGTTGGTACCATGTTGGAGGGACGTGGTCTCCATTAATGATGATTAGTTAATTAACTTTTTAAGCTATGTCAAAACATGGAGCCCACTTGTCTGATAGTTTTCAGTTTTGTTAAACTAGTGGACCTAATTAAAGGCTTTTTGTGAGTTATGTACTACAAAGTTTATTAGGCTCAAAAATTAGATTCAGAACAAGATTTCTTATATAAAGGATGATTTGGTTTTCATTTTGTAAAAGTATTAAAATTCACAAAATTAGAGATGGTGTTTAACTCGAAGAAATCGAATCGAACCAAACCAAAACAAAACAATAGATTTAAAAGCCGAATATGGTTTAAGTGAATTCGGAAAAACAAAATCCCGATTCAAACTTAGAAAACTGATCTACAACATATATTTCTTTGAAAGTTAAAGGCATACTTGATCATGACCCATACTTAAACCGGATCACATCATCCATATTGATTGAATCAGACCATATCATCCATATTGTGGATAGTATTATTTAACTAAAGAACCAAAAAAAAAACCCAAATCAACCCAAACCGAAATTTGGATTGGAATACCCCGTTAATTTTTTTTCTTTTTTTGTGTATATTTCAAATCAATGTAAGATATAATAATCTCAACAGAACTGACCGATTTTGAAACCAAACAAATGGATTTTTGATTATCCAAGCGGAACTAAACATACTTTAATCATGGTACTTTTCCAGTTTTTTCTTGTAAACTTGATGAGGAGCATTTTTACGTGCAAGAAATATATGAATTTTTCAAAAAGAGAGAAAAGAATTCACAGAATTGATGAGGATTATCTTTACGTGCAATAAATATGAAGCTCCTGATTTTGACTAAGCAGGTGGCTTATTACGTATTTTGGTTTTATCAAATCTTATTGGGCTTTTTGTTGAAAAGTTCAATTAATACGGCCAGTTTACATTAAACCAACAACAAAACTAAGTAGATTTTTAGATTAATCTTATAAGCTTGCTAGCTTGACTCGTGTATAGCGCTAATAGAAGTGACGTCAGAGCACTGATATGAAAACTCAATTAAGGAAGAAGACAAGTCTACTCTTGCTCAAAGAGAAGCAAACATAGATGAAAAGGAAATAGCTATACTTTGAACAATATGAAAAACGTAGTAAAGAATTACAGATGGCTCCGACAAAAAGGTGTTATTGCTCTTGGCGGTTAAAAGGTATGTAGCTGCTTCTGCTGAAACATACAACATCCTTCCACTCGGTTTTAAAGCTTAGAAATCCACCAAATAACTTAGAAAAAACAAAGAGATCAGAGACAAGTTTAAAAGCTTCTAGGAGATTAACTCGGTTTTTGATTCAATAAAAAGTTTATTTTAACAAGGAATTATTGTATGAAATCTATATCCTCTAAGACAATAAGTCAGAGGATAAATTAACATAAATACAAGGAATCAACCAAAGGCTTGATTGATATGCCTTTTAATACACAGTTCCAACTTACAAGTCACTTTAAATTTCCGAGAGCACTCAAAAATATTAACCAGAATTGTAACCATCACTTCAAATTTGTTTCACTCAAAACGTAATCATCAACTCAGTATCTATTTTGTTTCTTATGTTTTTCTGTTATCACACAGTATTTCAAAGTAACAACATAACAATGTGTACAAATATACTTGACACATATATACTCAAAGATCAAATTACAAATAAATAAATAAAACAAAAACAAATTAATCCTAAAGGTGTATGCATGATGCCTCTTAGCCTGTACGTTTTGAGCCTGTACGTTTTGAACATAGCTCTGGGTGAAAATAATGACGATGATGTTTTGAAAAAAAATTATATACGTATTTACATCAACAACACCAAAGTATTCATTCCTCATCTGTATCTGAAATAAAAACAATCAGATCTTATTACTTCTCTTTTTTCTCTAATTACAAAGATTTCATCTATAAGCTTCGTGTCTTCCTTCGTTTCAAATCGTCTCGTCACCGATTAAATCACTCGACACCGGAACTCCAAGACGAAGCGACTCCATGATGCGTTCGAAGACCATGACGTGGCAGGGGATCTGTAGAACTCCTTTCTGTTCGTATCCGTACTCCTCAGCCGAGCGGTTCAGCAAACCGATGATAACCGGATGGTTAAGTAGCTCTGCGTCCACCACGAACCTCTCCTTCTCGTCTCCCACATAGACCGGGACGTGTCCTTTAGGAACCGGGGATGTTGGCTTCTTTGCGCGGCAGGACCACCGAAGGAATGACTCGGAATGGCGGTTCGAATTTGAGCGGAGGAGATTGTACTGAGCGGAATCAGCGACGCGGGAGAGACGGCGTAGTAGATGCTTCATTCTCGTGTTGTGATTGTAGCGAGAGAGAAAAAAAACTTGGAGAGTGCTGAAACAGATGAGACGTGAGGATGAGAGGAAAGATTTGTGAGGAAGGAATTTAGCTTTTATATAGAGGCAGGGGTATATCTGGAATTTTGTTATTTAATAAAGTCGGTACGAGGAAGGATTACTTTGACAGGTACACTTGTACTCGCTAATTTCGACTGATTTTAAAAAAAATACCAAACAAAAAGGAAACAAATAACCATTTGGTTTAACTTCTTTATTAGATAAACCGTTGGATTCCAACAACCATATTCGATCGATTGACTCATACAGAAACCTAATTCCAAACAAAAGGGAAAAATCTGTGATTTTTTAACTTTTTTTCTTATATCTTATATATAACGACTGATTTAACTCCTTAAGATACCTTTTACATTTCATTATTAAACCTGAAAAAAATAGCTATATCCCTGCATAATCATTAGTCGGTTATATAAAAATTATATTGTTGTGATATTAAATTAGATTTGGATAATGGGATTAACATATCAATTGCTATCCGATCAGATATTAGGATTATAAAAAATAGGTTGTTTATAGTGACATCATGACTTCATCGACTCATATTATGACACATGATGTTCATGAATCATGAACATATTATATTTATATCCAATCGTTAATATATTTATATTTACTTCATAGACCAATTTGGATCTACCTCAATTTTCTTGGATCCTAAGAAATTACAAAATAAAGGAAACTGATTTTCACTCTATTATTTCCTTCTTTTTTTGTGGGGTCGGCGCAACTCATTACTTATTATATATTTTCACTCTCTCACTCATTCTCTTTCTTTGCAAAGCACTTGAAACCCTAATCCATTGAGTGAAACCATTGTACGTTATATCTCAAGATCAAATAACAAAGGAAGATGAAGGTGATGATTACACAGGAGAGGTCAGATTTAACCGATTTGGTTTATGCTGCAATCAAGTCAACTTATGATACAAGGAGCCGCTCGGAGTGGAGCGATGCATGGACGTGTTGAAGCACTTGAAGTCGTTGTCTCTCTCTGTCAATGATATTCAATTCTCTGATTCGATATTTAAGCTGGCGAGTCTTAAAAGGCATAGACACCCTGAGATTCGGAAGGAAGCTCAATCTTTGTTTGATTCTTGGTCGAAGACTCTCTACGCACACGGAAGAGACAACTCTTTCGAAGCTACTCTTACCAAGATTCGTATCAAACCGAAGAAGCATGTTCTAACAAGATGTTCGGAGTTGAAGAAATATGATAAAAGATTATTGGCTCGTGAAGCAGAAGAGATTGGGAAAAAGAAAAGCTTTCTGGAGTTGAAGATGAGCGAAGATGAAAGATCTCGGACTCGTGAAACAAAGAAGATTAAGAAAGAGACAAAGGCCGGCTTTTTGGAGTTTAAGAAGAAAGAAGGTAAGACTTGTAAAGAGAAAGATCTTAAGAAGGAGACAAAGAAAGATCTAAAGCCGCTGAGTTTGAAAAAAATAGGTGATGCTTGCGAGGCTATTATGACGAAGAAACCACGTAGAGAAATTAAACTTACAGTCACAGTTCTTCCTCAACACTCGAGAGAGAACATCAAAGACAAAGATCCTCAAGTTACAACAAAAACTTTGATTCCTCCTCCACGGAGACACGATGGTTCTCGAAACCCTAAATCTGTAGTCCTGAAGACTAAAACAGAGGAGCTGGAGAGGAAGAAAACAGAGTTGGTGGAGCTGTTCGAAGTAGCAAAGAAAGCTGCTGATGTGGCTAACACTAAGGGTATTCTCTATGGTAAACTAGAGGCGTCTCGCTGTGTCGATGCTCTCTCATTACTCATGCGAATCAACATCACTCCAAGACCAAAAGAGCCAAAGCGGATTATGGAGAGGATCGAGGGACTCACAATGCACAAAGACCGCAATATTTGCCATGCAGCATCAGCCCTTCTCTATCTTTGGAGACAAAGGATCAGAGAACAAGACTGCGAAGAGACTACGACCAAGAGGATTTTACAAAGGTTCTGAATTTTTTTTTCAAGAGTATAAGTGTGAGCAAGAGTTGGAATCAATTGTGTGCGTGATCGAGCGTTGAACAAATATTCTATTTTTTTTCCCAGAATGTTTGCATTGTAACTTCTCTGCGTGCCTTACATTTATTTTCTTTGTTTATTACAAACGAGAGACTAAGAGTGTGAGAATAATTTGTTAGTTGTTTCCGATACATACATTCACAAGTACATAGTTTTTTTCAGGTCACTTGTATAGTTTCCTGAGCACTCAAAAATATTATCCAGATATTGTAGCCATCACTTCATCAAATTAGTTTTACTCAAAACGTTCTCCAAGAATTTTACCAAAGCTCTAAATTTTTGTAGTAAGAGTATAAGTGTGAGGAAGAGATGCAATCATTTGTAAGCTTGGTTGAGTATTGAGAAAGTAAGTCTGGTTGATTTCCAGGATGTTCATATGTAGGGTTTCCACTCCGATCCGGAACCTGAACTCGTAAATTCTATTCGTCTGTACATATATTGACTTTGTTTACTTACACACGAGAGATCGAAAGAGAGGGAAACATTATTGACATGTACACAGTTCCAAGTAACTTCAATTTTTCGAAAGCACTTCTAAACATTATCCAGAATTGTAACCATCACTTCAAATTTGTTATCCTCAAAACGTTATCATTAAAACTCGCTATCTATTTTTTCTCTTATGTTTCCACAAGTAACAACACGTAGTTTGATTTAATCTTAGCTCGTTTGTTATCAGACAATATTTCAAAGTAACAACATAACAATGAGGATAATGTTTTTGGAGTAACTTGACACGTACTCAAAGATCGAATTACAAAAAAAAAACAAAAACAAATTAATCCTAAAGATGTATGATTCCTCTTAGCCTGTTTTGAACATAGCTCTTGGCGAAAATAATGAGAAAATAATGTATACATATTTACATCAACACCACCAAAGTATTCATTCCTCTGTATCTGAAGAAAAAAAAACAATCAGATCTTTTTTTCTTCTTTTTTTTGATAAAAAATCAGATCTAATTACTTATCTCTTTTCTCTAACTACAAAGATTTTATCTAAAAGCTTCTTGTCTTCCTTCGTTTCAAATCGTCTCGTCATCGATAAGACCACTCGGAACCGGAACTCCAAGACGAAGCGACTCCATGATGCGTTCGAAGACCATGACGTGACAGGGGATCTGTAGAACTCCTTCCTGCTCGTATCCGTACTCCTCAGCCGATCGGTTCAGCAAACCGATGATAACCGGATGGTTAAGTAGTGCTGCGCCCACTACGAACCTCTCCTTCTCGTCTCCCACGTAGACCGGGACGTATCCTTCAGGAACCAAGGATGTTGGCTTCTTTACGCGGCGAGCTAACAAGGACCGGAGGAATGACTCGGAACGGCGGTTTGAATCAGACCGGAGGAGATTGTACTGAGCGGAATCAGCAACGCGGGATAAACGGCGGATGAGATGCTTCATTCTCGTGTTGTGATTTGCGAGAGAGAAAAAAAAAACTTTGAGAGTGCTGAAACAGAGAGATGAGACTTGAGAATGAGAGGAGAGATTTGTGAGGAAGGAATTCAGCTATTATATAGAGGCAGGGGTATATCTGGAATTTTGTTATTTAATAAAGTCGGTACGAGGAAGGCGTACTTGGACAGGTACACTTGTACTCGCTGATTTCGACTGATTTTTCTCAAAAATACCAAACAAAAAGGAAAACAAATAACCATTTGGTAGAAATCAGTCATAATTCCAAACAAAAAGAAAGAAATCTCTGATAGAAAAAAAATCAATTCTAAACAAAAATAGGAAAATCTCTGTGATTTTTAACCTTTTTTCTTATATCTATATATAACTGCTAATTTAACTAGATTACTTTTGCATTTCATAATTAAACCTGAAAAAAGAAATAACTATGTGCCTGCATGGATTGGATATATTAAATCAGATTTAGATAATGGGATTAACGCACCAATTGCTATCCTATAAAATATTAGAATTATTAAATATAGGTAGTTTATAGTAACACCATACGATTTTATAATTTCATAATTTAAATTATTATAAATGATTTATTGAAATGATTATATTAGATTTTTTTTTCTAAAAAAGTATCATAATACATGAAGAAAAAATGATGCCTAATCATCTCAAATGGCTCCAAGTAGACGAATGTTGTATATAGTAGCAACTGTTTTAAACCCAAGGAATAAGATAAAGTTTGCTCAGCTATGTTTTGACAAACTGTATGGTAATAAAGATAGTGTCAAAGTCTACTTATCTTTGTGAATCAGTAGTGGATATTTTGAGGAATATTTTTGATGAGTATATCAGTGCAGTGAACAAAAGTGGTAGTGGTGGATCAGTGACATCTTCTCAATCACATCTTCTGAGTCTCAAAAAATATTTGGAGATGAAGTTTCTGAGAAAACGGTTGTTGGTGCCTTGAATATGAAAGTATGAATGACATTTACAAAGAGCTTTTTCACGAAACATGTTTTCAAGAGAAAACTAATGAGTTGGATTTATTCTTGAAGGAAAGTGTGGAGAATCCATAACCGGTTCAGAGTATGATGTTTTTTTTTCTTGCGGAGGGTAATCAGTCCAAAGTTTCCGGTTCTTGCAATGCAAGTGTCTTTAGTACCATCCGAATCTGTCTTTAGCACTATTGGTAGAATTTTAGATCCATATAGGAGCTGTTTGACCCAGTACACGATCGAAGTCTTGATGTGCCTCGAGCAATGGATGAAATGTGAAATTTCAATAGAAGAGTAACAAGAAAAGAACAAATGCTTGCGGAAGTAGAGTTGCATGATGATTTTATGAGAGGTAATGTATGTTCTTATAACTCTATTTCAATTCTCTTAATGATGATTTCTAACCTTATGTTGTTTCAGTTGCCTCTAGATCAGGAATTCAACTTCTAAGGATCTTGAAATTGATCGTAATTCAACTTCATATGTTTTTTTCATTGTCTTGAACTTTTGATCATATCATCTCTTACATAATTTGTACTATATTACTCCGATTTTGTTGAGCAGTGGAAAAAGAAGAAGGACACTTAAGAGGAAGGAAGAGAAGAAAAGTGCTTGCCTCCTTTCTTTTTCTTTTGGATTAGAAACATTGTTGAACAATGATTGTTATTAATTAGGATTATTTAGAGAGCTTAGACAATCTTTGATGTTGTAAACACTAAAAAAATTCTGGTATTTTTGTGTTTTTTTCCGGGTAATTTTAAAAATTTCAGGTAAATTTACTTAATTTCGGGTCAGAACATTGTCCGACCATATTATTCGGCTTTAAAACATTGATTTAAGCCACTCTCATAGAGAGTTCTGTTTTACACATGAGACACTGACACTAATAAAGCTAAAACAGACTTCACATTCCAAACTTAAAGACTCAATGAGACACAACAGAGTATGAATCAAAGACTTGTTACTAATTTCAAAGCAATGCAAAGAGAAAAGACTCTATAAGTCTTTTTAGTCTAAAAGAATCAAACCTTCTTCCACCTTTTTTCTTTCACCTGAGTGGTCTCTGAAACCCTCCCAAGTTAAACAGAGTATGAATCGAAGCAGAATCAGTCATGAAAGGAATCTGAGCATAAACACCACCAAGCGCACACCTCACGCATTCAAGAAGCAAACATATGTAAGTGAATCCAATCGCCATCCAATAATACATCCCAAACCTTCCTTTGAAATGAATCAACGGAAAGAAATTGCTCGTGCACCAAATGATCTGAAGCGCTGTTTCAAGTAACATACCCATCATCATGTGGAATCTTAAGTAATGTGGTAAATGTTTGTTCTTCACTACCCACATGTAACCTAAGTAACAGTAGACCATGAAGAACCAGCTTGGCCATCGGTTTATCGCTCCCGGGATGAAGTAGATCATGTCTGCGATTGCGTCGTGCTTTTCGAGAAACGGTTGAACGTAGAAACCGACGTCGGAGATTTGGAGTGATATCAAGTAAGGGATACAAGCTAATGTCCTCCACCACCATTCAGGTCGTTCTTGGATTTTCGGTAGTTTGATTTTGAAAAAGTCTGATTTGAATGCTCGTACTGGCTCTAATGGTTTACGGATTCTTATCACACCAGGAGCTAATGATGGTAAGCCATTAGCAAAGAGCTGGTTTGACTCCACAGGTGCAGTTGCTACAAGATTTTCAACATTTAGGATCAGTTTCAATCAAATGGTTCAAAGTGCTAAACAATTTTCGATAATTAAAGTAATCTAAGTGCTGCTATGGTGAATCTAAATGTTACCTGAAAGAGGAAAAAACGCTTGTGGAGATTTCTGTGAAATTGAGATTGCTGACAATCTTGATTTTGCGGATGAGTTGAAGTTGGAGAAGCACACTCGTGGATTCTCAAATTTCTTTGAGATTGAACTACGGTTTCTGGTTTAAAAATCATCAACATAACATATACAGATCAACAATAAGCAAGAAACGAAAATCAGAGACTCCAATAGCAAACAGAACGATTTTATATATAATTTGGGGATGCAAGAGAAATTTCAATCTCGTGACTCGATTCAAAACCCTAAATTCCAATTTCTTCACCGGTTAAATTAATCGAAACCTCTGTTGTAGCCAAAATTAATTCTGAAATTCATTGTAATCTACGATTCAAAGTTTCGAAACAGTGCCTTTTTTAAGAGCGAAATTAACCAATAAGACCATAGCAAAGGAAATCAATCGATGAATCACAAATCATGAACAGAACGAAGAAACTCCAAAAAACCGGAGACGGGGAACGGAAAAAAAGCAGCGACATCAAAATGGAGAAAACGAAATTATGAGTTTGATTGTATCGAAACCTGGGAGAGAGGAAGGTAAGAGATCCATGGTTAGTGGTGGCGGTCGCCGCAAAACCCTGCATTTTTTTTTCTCTCCGGCGACGAGAACCTTCGAGGCTTTAGGTTTCTATATTTTTTTCTTAATAAAAAAATCAAAAATCAAAAATCGAAAATAAAATCACAGAATTGGTGAGGAGTATCTTTACGTGCAAGAAATATAAGAAGCTACCTGATTTTGACTAGGTGGCTTTATTACGTGTGTTGGTTTAAGGAATTTGTCGAATCTTATTGGGCTTTCAACAAAAGCCCAAATATAACAAAATTAGGCCGGTTTTCATAAAACCGACAACAAAAATTAACTAGATTTTACATTAATCTTAGTCGTCGTAATCTATATGTCAGCTTGCGATAATATAAAGCAGCACTTAATGTGAAGAAGTGATATACTACTCATCACCATGGTATATTAGAAAATATTATTTTATTATCACTAACTGTTTTGATATTTTTTCCCAAGACATGTAAAATTACTATATGTTTATTTTCCATTTTCTTTTGGTTATATAAACTACTATAATTCGGACACATAGATCTTAGGATCGACTATTGACTAATTCCAAAAGTGTGCAAGTTCGTTAGGTTCAAACATGTAAAATTTCCGTGAAATCAAACTAAGAGAGGAGCGTTGTATACAGTTTGCCTCCAATCAACTATATATAATTAGGCCATCAAGATTTAGTTTGGTCAAAGAAAAAATTTAAGAGTTAATAAACATTATTTGTAAAATGCAACGTAAAAGCTATAGCTAAAAATAGAAGGAAGAGAAGATAAATTTGGGCTTTTGTAGATAAAAAACTAATCATCTCCTTTTATCCTTTTGCCTCTTACAAATGCAGCAAGTCTGAACATGTTTTGATCATATCGACACTTTTCTAAACTGCTTTGTTGTTTTTTCCTTTTGTCTCTTGCAAGTTGCTTTATTTACACTAAACTTGGGACATAAGAGCAGACACTTGGCCTACAATTTTCTTGGGCATCTCCGATATCCACTTGTGTAAAGTATCTTCCATCAGTCTCTCCATTGATGTTAATAACTGTGTGGCGATTCCCCATGTTATCAAAATAAGAAATCATAACATTTTTCTTTTCACCTCGTCAATGTAACAACTCTCACCCGAATATGGAATGTCAGCATTAATTGTCAAGAACTTGCTTCCACGGAATATTTTTTGCCTTAACCTTAGTTGCAATCCATACATCAACACCACCATAGTGGTAATCGAAAGCAGCAAGTTTCTCTTCTTTAGTACAAGATAGATTCACACTAGCATGATGATGAGCGCTAAACGGCAAAGGCAAAAGCGATCCGAATTTCTCTCTTGTAAAATCAAAACAGATGATGTGATGGATTCGATTGCTTGAGTTCCTTTTTGTAGCACACCAATAAGTATTTCCCTTGAGAGAAACGCATGAGTGATTAAGCGGTATGAACCAGTGTGGAGTGGCGACATCATGAATCATCCATAAGTTAGAATCAAAATCGTAGATTTCATAGCATAGAACAAAGTTGCTAGGATCCATATCGATAAACCTCAAAATTTTGTGGTTGCGACAAGATTTTTTATTTTCATATCCGAGAGTGTAACTGTAACTGTTCCACAGTAAAAATCTAATGTTTTTATCCATCTTGTTTGCCCATAATACGGATTTCAAACCACAATTTTAATATTGTCGTCTTTCAGAATGCATAACAATAACCCCTCGTAGTGAAAGACTTGAGATATCCTCACTTACTCCGAATCGTTTAGGCAAATAAGTTTTCCTTTACATTCTGGTTCTGGATATGGACTGACGTCAGTTATGTTGACGATGATGCTCTTTAAATAAAGATTATAATCCATCAACATGATTATCTGAGACGCTCCTTTCCTTGCTGCTTCTTCTTCGTCTTTACCAATATGTTTCTTTGTAAAGCTTCGACTTTTGGATAAAGCGTACCAAAGTTAATCGCACTGCTTTCATATCTTTCAAAGGAATTCTAGAAACAATCTCGTTTAACAAATCCTTTGGAAGATTAGAGATCGTTGTCATCGTCATTATTTTCAAACGTAACTCGCAACAATATAGTTTATCTGTGTTCCTCTCGTCTCTTTTGGGGATATGAATTTATCAATTAAAAGACACACAAACCCTAAATAAATCTGAGCCAACCGCCATAACTTAGTGAAAAAGAAAACTTTTTTATCAAAAAAAAAAAGGAAACTCCTTAACTCTACAGGAATTCCTTTTCTTTTGGTTTTATTACTGTGATGCATTGTGGTGTTCTTGATGTTGAAACTGGTCAATGGCGGAAACTGAGTCCACCACTTCTTCACGTGAGGAGAGTGAGATTCAAATCGGTCTGTGTGAATGGCTCGATCTACTGGCTCTACACCTGGTGGAGGGGCTACAAATTACTTGCCTTTGATCTTCACAAAGAAGCCTTCCATGACGTCCCCTCATTTCCGTGTGAGTGGATCACCACCCGTGAAACCGAGATAGTGAACCTTGAGGACCGTTTAGCTATAGCCAAAACGGAACAAGTTGGGCTTGAATGGATTCTAGAAATACTGAGCATGGACGCTGATGAAGAAAGATGGAGCAAGACTTACTCCATACGTTTAGCCCATGGAGTTGTTTGTAACCCGTCGACGTACTTCACGCCGTTGGCCGTTTCTAAGCAAGGGAATCTTGTTTTCTTTGACAATCATAAGAGGCTGTTCAAATATTATCCAGATTCAGATGATGAAGTTCGTTGTCTCTCCACAGACATTCGTGTTATGTCTCTTTCCTTGGAAAATTTGGTCCCACTACCTCTAAATTCAAGCAATACTTATCCTGATCCTGTTCCTGATGATCCGACATATTCAACATCCAAATGTTCCTTGCATCCAGAGCCAACTGGGATACTATCCGAATTATGGCAATTGATGAATGCCCATCCACATATAGTCTCGATATTTCTTCTATTTCTCTGTTTGGTTTTAGTTGGCTTAACTTGGCGTTATTCCCTATAATCTTATGGTACTTATTTTGAACACTCGGAGTCGGATCCACATTATTTATTTTCTTTAATGTAAACTTGGTGCTTGATCTGCACTCTGAACTATTTATGAAAATAAAATCTATTCTAAGTTTTGTGTTTGTTTGAGAATGTGATATTTGTTAGGTTTATAAATTGCAACGTTAAGAATGGAAAAGAGAAGAGAATATTGCAGTAACTTGTTCTATAATTCTTTGGGACCTATATAGAACAATGAAACCATATAAAACATCCAAACCGAAGCACATAACAAACTGACCCAACAATAATTCTAGTGGGAGAATTGAATTGAGAGAAGAGCGAGTTTACGCCTTAACTCGATATCCGAATAATACATATTGTTAACGGAAACTCGCTTATCCTTCATTTGAAATTCGAATAATTTTTTTATGTAGTAGAACGTCTTGCTTTAGGATTTCAAAAATCTCCTAGCCTTTGGCCAATCTCTCAAACTGAATCCTTTTCTAATGTAAGCAGCTTCACTAATGATAGGAATATGAGGATAAGCTTCAGACATTGCGCAACGTAAGCATTCAAGAAGCACATCAGATAACTAAACCCAATCACCGCATGATGATACATAGCTAATCTTCCATTGAAGTTAATCAACGGAAAGAGGTTGCTCGTGCACCATATGATCTGCATTCCGATTTCTAGAAGCATTCCCATAATCATGTGAAACCTAAAGTAATGAGGCAAGTTTCTGTTTCTCTCCATCCACGCGGCTCCTAATAAGCAATACATCTTGTAGAGGTCGAGTTGCAATGTGTTTGCTGCTCCTGGGATCAAGTTTATCATTGTTTCTCCAATGACCCCGCCATGTTGTTCTAGAAAAGGTTTCATGAAGAAACCAATTTCAGACATTTTGAAAGATATCAAATAAGGTACACAAGACAAAACCTTCCAAAACCATTCCGGTCTCTCTTCTTCGGTTGATCTACTCGGTTTGATTCTTTTCTCATCTTTATATGCTCTCACAGTCACATCAGGCTTTTTTGGTCTCTTGAAGGATGACGATATCACAAAGTCCATAGACACATTTTTTGCTACATGTTTCGGAGATTAGTTTATTTTTTTCAGTGTATAAATAAACAAAAACTCATAAATTTGGTAAATATGTAATACCTAAAATAGGAACAATCGGTCTTTGTGAACTCGAGCTTATAGATACTTTTAGTTTTGGCAATGAACGGTTGGAGAGATATACTGGTTTCACGTATTTCTTTACATATGGACTCTGATCCCTGCTCATGACAAAAAACTATGTGAAGCACTATTACTTGTGCAGAACTGGTTATACTATTTAAAAATATTTTTCGTATACACTTTATTTGTAAACCATGATTTGTACGTATAGAAATCAAATAAAAGAGACCCCAATTCTTAAGGCTAACTTCAATTTATGAATCAGCTATTCAGAATTCTCTAAATTTGCGATTCAATCAACCCCAACCGGTGCAATACTAAATAGGAGGAAGGCGAATGAGAATGAAGCGAGATTATTAAAAAGCAAAAGAAAAGAGAATGAAATTGATATGTTGGAATAAAAAAAAAAACAGAACCTGAAAGCAAAATATGTAATAGAGCCACGGTCGATAGCTGCTGCTAAGCCCTGCATTATTTCCTCGCCGACGACAACTTTCGTAAGGGTTTTTGGAGTTAAGACTTGAGAAAAACCGAGAAGTATCTTTACGTGCAAGTAAATTTGATTAGCTGTGGTTTTAAAAATTGTAATTGGGCTTTTGGTGCAAGCCGAAATATTACAAAACTAAATTAAGCCGGTTTATATTAAAAGCCTAAAGGTTCCTTCCGGTCTACATATTAAACCGACAGCAAAAAGGCAAGTCAATATAAGTCATCGCTTCCCTTTCAGTTAGCATTTTACTAGCAAAGCATACATGATTGATGATACATTGGACTTGCATTTGTCTTTCTTTCCTCGTGAGGGAGAAAACGACACGAGGGTTTCGGTGAAAATATTATTATTAGAATAAAAAAAACATAACAGGGAATTAAAGCAGAGAGATCTTTGCTACTTCATCATGTGAGTAACTTATATTTTTTTTTTGGAAAAATTATGTAAAATTATTTGATTTCAATCTTTGAAACAAATGTGTCGATATTGATATCTGTAGAGCCACCAGCGCTGAGTGACTTCACAGCCAAGTCTCTCCATTTCATAGCGTTCTTCTTCATCTCGACGCTCTTCTCTCCTTCCATCACTTCTTTTATACTGATCTCAATCTCTTCACTCTTCACTATCCCACTCTCTTTGTCTGCCTTCACACGAACTCCAGCTTTCCACACGTCTTGTATGTACTTTGCGTTCATCGGTTGGTCAGTCCATTGAGGCATAGCCACCATAGGAACACCTAAAGTCAAAGCCTCCATGGTTGAGTTCCAGCCACAGTGAGTCATGAAACAACCGATGGCTTTGTGTGACAGAACTTGAAGTTGAGGACTCCATTTCAAGACCAAGCTCTTGTCTTTATCCACTGTCTCAAGAAACCCTATTGGGAGCTTTGACTCTTCTGAAGCTCTGACCACCCACAAGTAGCTGAAGTTCCTTAACGCCAAAGCAACCTCTCCCATCTGCTCACTACTCAGCTTAGCCATGCTCCCGAATGCTACATAAACCACTGACCCTTGTGGCTTAGTGTCGAGCCATTCAGTGCATAAAGCAGCCTCTTTTATGTCAAAGAGGTTCAGATCGTAGTCGGTGTCGTATTTGATCTGTTGGTCTGAGTACATTGATGGAACAGTTGGACCAATTGTCAACACAGGACAAACTTTCGACCACAACTTCTTTTCCTGTAAATGGTAAACACACAGCACAAAAAAAAAAAACAGAGTAATTAGGTGATAAAACATGAATTAGGGTAAAAACAGAGTAATTAGGGGATGACTTACATAAGAATCGAGCTCCTCAAAGGTATTAACGAGTACACAATCGGCTTCGGTGAAGTTGGTGAACTGTTGAAGCACCATCTCAAAGTAAGCAAGGTGGGATCCAGCTGGGGTGACGAAAGTCGGTAAATCTTGGAGCTCAAGAAAAGGAAAATCCTCGAGGGGAAGTTTCAAGCTTCCATTGTTTATGTAAGAAAGATAATTCATATAGTTAACGGCACAAGACTGCGTGAAGAAAGGAGCTGCAGCTAAACCGAACTCTCTTGCAAGGTCAAGTAACCAAGGCATGAAAGAATCGTAGACGATACAAGTAATGGGGTTATCACCAGTCTGATGCTTGCGGATGATGTCAGCAACGGTTTTGGAGCCGAAGGTTTTGAAGTTTTGAAGGTATTCGGGGACGGAGCCGGCTGATGAGAAGCCGCCATCGTCGTATCCGTCGGAGATTTTGGTTATGGAGACAGGGCTAGATGGGTCGAGGTGGGTTGTGTTGAAAATGAAAGTGGTGAGAGTGTGAGTGGTTTTGAAACCTTTGAAGTGAAGTCTTTTGCAGAATTGGCGCATTGGCGTGATGTGTCCTTGGCTTGGGAACGGCACTGCCAATACATGTCCTCTCTTCTTCTCCATCTCTCTCAGATCTCTCTCTTTCTCTCAAAAGAATAAATATTGTGGTTTTATTGATAGGTCTTGCGAGACGAGACAAACGGTATAGGCCACTATTTATCTTATAGTAAAAAGAAAGAAAGAAAAGACAACAGCCTGTGACAGCAAGAAGACAAAACGAATCTGTGTTTCTTTACTTAGAAAGATAATATATGCTTATACGTTTTTAAGAAAATGTGGTAAGAAACAAGTATAAGATTTTGTACATTTCCATTAAAGTGAGCCAAATATACATGACACTCTCTTTATGGGGATAATTGGATGCATAACCCTTATAGTAACTTGATTGGAAAAAAAAGCAATATATCAACAGAAACATTGACTTCACCATTTTTATTATAATAGTCCTAAAATTCATGAACTTTCATAAAACATTAGTATCAAATTAAATAACAATTTAAAACTAATAATAAGTTTGGTGATACAATAGAAATTTTATAAGTTAATACTCGATTGATTAATAACTCAAAAAATTAATACATTTCTTAGGTCATAAATTAGTTTTTGAGCCAATTAATATATCGATAAATTAGTAACTCTATAAATTAAT
Source organism: Euclidium syriacum (assembly GCA_900116095.1). Lineage (NCBI taxonomy): Eukaryota > Viridiplantae > Streptophyta > Magnoliopsida > Brassicales > Brassicaceae > Euclidium > Euclidium syriacum. The sequence continues at coordinate 672,597 of FPAK01000008.1, forward strand.
AAAATATTTTTAAAATAGTGTAGTCCCAACATTATTAATTTATAAAGTTTATAATGTATGTCAAAATAAAAAAATACAAATCAACTAGCAATCCAAAGTTAGAAAAAAATGGTGGAGTTTTGTTTTAATTACTGTCTCAAATTGAGTTTACTTGGATCTACAATTTCTTATTTTTTCATATTATGCATATGTTTTATTCACTTTTAGCTTATTTTTTAATTTTACTTTTTATTTGCTTATATTTTAAGTTTTAGTTTCTTTAATATCAAATATTACAGTAGTTATAACATATTGATATGGGTATAGTAAAAATTAGATTATTATCAATATGATTTTGTAAGTGATGTAAAATAAATCATTTTATTGATATTTTCTCAAATCTATTATATTATTTTCTAAAAAATTGTTTTATTATTATTTTGTTTTTTTGGAAAAGGATTTTCTATTTAAATGGATTCAGAAATCACAAGATGTTGGGTCAAGCCTATTTATTTGTTTTTTGGGCCAACAATACCCATAATGATAGAATCAAAATGAATCATAGATGAATAAAGATATGACTAGAGATAGATAAAATTTAGTTAGAATACCGAACCAAACCCAAAAGCGGTTGGGAAAGTACATTGATATTATTTGCAGAGTATTGGTTAGATCATCATAATCAAGCAAAGAGAAATCCAGAGTCGCGGCGCAGATCTACAACATATTATTAAGTTGTTATAGAATCACTCAAGTCGAACCACGCATTCGCTCGGACAATACACTTTACCTAGCCTTTTCTTGAAATATTATTTTACAACCAAAATTATATTTATTTCAATTTTACGTTAATGTAAAATAATATATGGTCAAATGAGTGGAACATTTTTGGAGCACCCAAAACTCACATTTTTTAACAAATCTATTCTCATATTTCAATTATCATACTATGTTTGGTTTAAAATTTCATCAGATTTTGTTCTGTAGATATATGCAATCATTGTTTGTATTAATTGTTTGTATTAAAGCTTAAATATTTCAACTCTAAACTTAGTGAAGACTTTTAACAAATGATGGATCTACATAATTTTTTTTTCCTATTTTTTAGTTTTTTTTTCATCATCGACATTCGGCAACATTTTTTTGTACTTTTTCCATCTAAAGAGTTTACAAAAAGACAAAAAAAAACCGGTTAGTTGAATAAGTTTTTATTGCCTAGCACTTGCTAGGTATTCTGATGAACCAAATGTCGCATTTTGGATTTTCATTGACTTTGTTAAGTTTCATGGACTTCCGACTTAAAACAAATTGACAACAACTGGATTGGCGCATGTTTCTTATATATTAGACTAAATTTCTTCCCAATTTAAGATGTGAGATATTTTCACACGCCCTCTCGAGATAATGACCCGTCTAGCCATTGATTTCGACAATATTCCATCAAAGGATTAATTTCGAGTTAGATTGGCCGGATTAATTCGTGCCGAACCGATTTCGGTTAAGATCGATTGGGTTTCTTTCGATGGGCCTGATCGATTTCGGTTCGGATTGGGTAACGTGTGTTCGAGCTCTAATACCATGTTAAGTTTCATGGACTTCCAACTCAAAATCAATTGACAATAAGTGGATTAGTCAATATCTCTTATATATTAATCTAAATCTCTTCCCAATTTCCGATGTGGGGCTTGTTAATGTTACTAGTAAACTTGTTAATGTCACTAGTAAACTCAGTTCATGGATCAATTACACATTGTAATCTCTCATTCACCACTATCTTAAATTTCGTTTTTGGCGGTATCTTCAATTTCTTTAAACATCTGGTTAGCTACAAAATGAACAAACTAAAAAATGACTGTTGAATCGAAATAAATAAATGTAACTTTCCAAAGCAAACAATGGCCCAGTTTCTTTCGTGAACCTCTCACCAAATTGATACGTTGATACGGTATTACGGTGTCAACTGTTCTGTTCGCATAGTGATATCAGCTTGTGTGGGTTCTCTCTTGTACTCTGCCATGTTCTTATACTCGAAATTCCAAGACTTCAGAGATTTTTGTTTCCTTAAAAACTGTTGATGCAAACATTTTCTTTCAGTTACCACGAGTTTCCCTCTTATCTCCATTCTATGTTTGAACCCGAATTGCCATAATTTGGAGAATTTCCTCTTTCGATCATGAAGCCTTTGTTTTATGCTTGTGGGCTTTGCAACATACACCTGGTGGACGGATTTTACCAAAGCAACATCTGATATTTTCACTTCAACATAATCCTTGTCAGCAATCTTCTTTATTGGCATATATGTCCAGCTTTGAACATTTCCATTGGACACCATAATCGCATCTTCTTGTGGAGAGAACGCTTATGCATCTGTTGGCTTTAATTCTAGTTCCCTGAGCTGTATCATATCGGTTTCCAAGAGTGAAATCCTTGCTCTCTTGAATCGAATCTGACTCCTTAACTCCAATCGGTTCATTGTCGCATCGTGAATCTTGTTGTGGAAATAATGGTTGATGACCACTCAATTTTGTATCTTAAATAGAGTCCTTCATCAAACACGTTTCTCTTGCTTGAGTCAAAAATACTGTATATTTACGATGAGACGGTTTCGTCCTGACTATACATGTCCATAATAACCTATTCAAAACATATTTATCAGTCATAGTAACCGTTGTGCATGACCAGATACATCTGTTTTAGGACGTTTTATATTAAAATTGGGCTCCAAAAATTAAGGCGGTTCACTTAAACCGACCAAGAAAAGGAAAGCCAGGGTAATTTCGACATTTTGAAGACGGTGCACAAGAAGAAAGCTAGGGTTATTATTAATCGATTCCTCTCTATATAACAGCCGCGTAAAACCTAATATCTCATCTCCACCTCACGATGGATTTGTAAAATTAGTGTTCTTCGGTTTTTATTTCTTAGGGTTTTTAGAATTTGAAAGTTTCGCAGAAGCCTCCCGGGCTTATCTGAATAAAATTCTTGAGGAATTAAAGCCCCAAAGCTCCTGCTAGATTTTAATGGCCATTCGTGTTGCAGTTTTGTCTCTGTTTTTCTAATCCGGCTTAACTGTGTCAAACCAATGTCTAGATTTTGTTTGTTTGAATTTCTGGAATCAACTAATTAGGTTTGAAACCAAATGTTATTTCGGGCTATGATTACAAAATTATCCGCGCTTCTGAGATTTTATTCAATGAAGTATGTACGGAAAAATAAATGGTTGAATTTCTTAATATGAGCCTCTTTCCTCTTGATTGATATTTCTTTGTTGTATGATTTTTTGGGCATTGATGATTAAATCTAACAGCTTTACGCCAGTTCTGCTTCAGAAAATTCTTGATCGAAGAAGCTGTATATAAAATCTGAGCCTATAAACAATTTTAATTTTTATTATTTTAAAAAACGATAAATTGTTTTGCTGATGATGATTTAATCCAATTTTTCGAGGTACAGTGGAGCTGAGACCCTGTTTTACAGGGAGAACCCCTTAGCAAAAACTGCAATTTCTATGAAGTTAATGGATTTTACTGAGGCTTTTATTTTATATTTTTATTGAATTCGTGAATCGAAAACTGTCGAGTGCAATAAATATTTTTTAAGACTAGAATTTCAGTAACCAATAATTCTCATCATAGAATGACACATGATAACCAAGGCGATATTAAGTCAAAAGTCCCAGTGTGTAATCAGGATTAATGAATATACACGAAATTAAATTAAAAAAGCAACACTCATCGCATTATAAACAAACAATCTACAATTTTTTTTACAATGATCTCTCGCAAGTCTAGATAATTAAATTTTTTGTTTACGATCATTATCCTTCTAGACCGCGAGAGGAAAAAAGAAAAAAAAAAGAGAAATAAATAAACAATAATTATCAGCTCAAAGAGCTAAAAAATCGACCATTTTTCATCATTTGTCTAAACTCCTTATAATTAACCCTACCATCACCATCAACATCCACTCTTATTATCATTTTCCTACATTCTTCCAATGTCTTACCTTGCTTGAGTCCCAAGGAAGACAAAACCGCTTTCAATTCGTCAACGGTAATAAACCCATCTCCGTTCCGATCGAAAACGTTGAACGCTTCTTTCATATCTTCTTCTCCTACCTCGTCTTCGTCTTCCACCATTATCGTCTTGTAAAGCTCTCCGAACTCTTTAATGTCGACACAACCGTCACCATTCACATCGATCTTATCGATCATTTGCGATAGCTCGTTTTCGGGGATTATGATCCCGAGGTTTTTTAATGATTGGCTTAGCTCGTTCTTTGTGATCCTTCCGTCTCCGTCCTTATCAAACATTTGGAAAACACGTTTTAGCTCCGTGGTATCCATTAGGGTTAGGGTTTGATTCTTTGAGGCTGCGTGTGGAGGAAGAAAGCGTGAAAAAGGGGATGATGAGGCTCCGAGAAACCCAGAAAGAGATTCTTTCTTGGCCTCTTGGAAGACCCGATAAGGGTTAGTTTCAGAAACTCAGAGAAATTGTGAGAGAAATGTGATTGAAAATGTTAGACAAAAGCTGGAAGTAAATAACTTGTAAATAGGGACAAAAATAGGAAAGATAGAGAGAGATTTGTCTTAGGTTTGGTTTATTGTTGGTGGAGAGGATATATTGGGTTCTTTTTAAAAGGAGATTTGTGGCAATTGTATTGAAAGTCTTATAAAATTCGATTGGTTCTACAAATTTCAACCCAAAAATACTTGATTTTGTTTTTAGTTAATTCATTTTTTTTTCCACAGTTAATTCATATTTTATATTGAAATTCAAAGTATATGCACTAACTTACTTGGTCCTCTTTTCAAAAGTTATGGATGATAAAATCATAAATAGTTGGTTCTGAATAGGGGTTATTTTTGACAATAATATGGATTTTACGCATTTCTTTTAATAAATAATATATTATTTTAATCGATAACATGCTGTTTTATATGATATTACGATATTTATTTAAATAACATGCGAAAACTGTTTTGTCACCCTGTAATTTTGCCAATTTTGTCAGAAAATCACCAATATTTTTCTTATATATATAGTCGAACAAACAAAATTCTAAAGCATCATTTCAAATCAAAATACTATTCTACTTGATCATAGTCATAAAGTTAATTAACTAACCAATTAGCCGGCAAAAGACCAAATCCTTTGGAGTGGTGAGCCACTTATGTGGTACTGTCCCAACTATGTGAAGCCTTTGACTTCATTTTTATGATAAATCAATAAAGAAAGTCTATGTCAACAATAATTCTAATAATTTTTAATACCTCGGTTTTAATCATTCCTATTTTGGTCAATGTAGCGTTTTTTCTTACTTTTCAATCAAAATATAGCATTCTTTTTACATCTATTTGTATTAATATTAATCTGGTTTTTGAGGATTTACACATACATTCTTTTGATTCCCAAGTAGAAACCGATTACCAACTTAACTCAAAAACCTAAATAAATGTTATCATATGGAACAAAATTTAGTGGGTTTAACCTAGAACACCCTAAACTCCAATGCTAGACTACCGATTGTCCGGGAATGAACTGATGAACCCACACCATATTACAATAAACACAAAAATTGTAAGTAAATCGTAGCATAATCGTCGAGGAGAAAGAGATGCCTTTGTGTTTGTTTGAACAAAAGAGAAGCTGTGAATTTCTGTGTATGCTGTACATTGGTATCACGATTACAATATATACAAGACCAAAAGAGATCCTTGAGTATCTGACTTCCCTAAAACAGAACCAAGAGATCTCCCAAAATTATATTTACAATAAAGGTTAAATCACGATGATAAGATATTCCCGCTCATGCCTTTTCAATGTTTCCCGCTCATCAAAACCGGTGCAAACCAAATAAACCAATCTGGTTAACATTGTTGAACGTATAGTGACAATGCCTTAAATGCTAAACCACTCGTTGGGTCGCTGATGAGGCAAAATCTCGTGCAGTCCCATCTCGAAGACCATGATTAGGCCCTAGTGACATGTGAATCCGTGTCGTGGCTTGCGATGTTCAAATCGAACCTTTGTTGGAGTGCTTAATGACAAAACCGATCCATTACCCAATCATCCGGAAGCCAAAACGTGGAGAGTGTGTAAAGAGGTTTCTTACAACTGCTAACAGGTAATACCGTCGGTAAGAATCGAGACACACCACAAGGGATATAATTTAATTAAATGCTACACCAAGTTAATTTGCAACTTTGAACATAGACATTTGGAATTGATACGTATATTTATTCTTATCTCTTCCAAAACCATATCATCATTTGGAAAAGATGAAAAAAGATGAACTTTGATGAATATAGAAAACCATATTCTTGAATATTTACAGAAAACTATGTTAAAGTTTTTTAAGTGTTCAAATATAACTGCACAGAAGACTTAATATCTAAACAACATGTTGATATATTCTAATATTAATAATCGTTTGTTATGAAAAAAAAAATATATGATTGCATGGAGAATATGGTGAATAAAAATAAAAAGAGCAGTGGATTAAAAGTGCCCACACGCAGGATCGAACTACGGACCTTCAGTTTACAAGACTGACGCTCTACCACTGAGCTATACGGGCCATTTTATTAGGATTATACATATAAACATTATAACCTTAAGATTTCGTAAACACACCGAACTATACTTATCGTCGATGTTAACAATCCAAATCTAAACTTTACCTAAAAACCTATTTAAAAAAGTGAAACTAAATTAAAAAAACTTGAGAAGTGAATGAACATAATGATATTTCAGATAAGAGGGCAAGAATTCACATAGTAACGCCATGAAAATGTATTATGAATTACACATAGCTTTTACATTACAAGAACAATATTCAAAACAAATATTACACAAAAAGACTCAAACTTTCTGCATCTTCTTGTATTGTTTAAGACCACCATGGAGCATCACCAGTCCTGAAGTCAGTCTCAACCCACGGCACAAAAACAACCTTCCCACTTTCATCGATATCCGCATGAGCCAAAGCTAGCGACTGTTTCAATCAAATACAACAACGCATGAATGAGAATAGTCTCAAGAGTGTGTAATGTAATGTAAAGTAATTTTGACTAAGACTTACCAATGGAGCAGGACCTCTAACAACTCTTCCTTGAGCATTGTATTGAGATCCATGACAAGGACATAGAAACTTGTTCTCAGCTTTGTTCCATGGCACAACACATCCAAGATGAGTACACACCGCGTTGATACCGTAAGTCGCTAGTGTCTTGTCGTTCTCCACAACCAAGTAAGTCGGATCTCCCTATTAACAACATTGAAAAAATCAAGAACCAACCTTTACTGAGATCTTCTTATAGTATAAACTAATGGAAAATTCGTTACCTTTAATCCTTGAGTCAAGGTACGATCACCAGCACCATGAGTCTTAAGCCATTCTGTTGCGATTACATCGTTTCCAAGTGCATCTTTAGCTGGAGTACCACCACTTCCACCTCCGGATCTACAAATTTCAACACATTGAAACTAAGATTAATGAATTTATAGGAGAAACTCTTTATGAATGTCTGATTTGATCTCACATTTAAGTAACACCAACCAAAGAAACCATATCTAATCAATGTTCAAAAGCTACTCTAAGGCTTTATAACAACAAACATAGCCAAAAAATTCAAACTTTAACCAAATCAAAGAATCTCAAGATTTTTTCTCCCTATTGCAATCAATGTTCAAGTAAAACTCCATGAATATCATTTAACAAGAATCAAGAACAAAAATGGAGGGAGAGATCAATTCTCAAATACTACTCTAAGGCTTTACAACAACAGATATAGTCAAAGTTAAAACTTTCACTAAAACACAATACAAAGAGTCTAGAGTAAGCCAAAAACAGAGAGCAAAACTCATTAAGAAGGAAATTGGAATAAAATAGTCAGGGAGAGATTAAGGAGGAAACTGACCCAGGAGGAGCAAAGAAAGTAGCGTAAGGAACGAGCATGTATCCAGTAGGAAGAGAAAGAGCACCAACAAGAAGAAGATTCATAAGCTTCCTCTTCTCCATATCTGGAACATTATCTGCTGGAATACTCGTTGCACATGCAATTCTCAATCCAACCTTCTCCTTCTTAACCATTTGATGACTAGTCCTCGTTGGTTTCACAAACAATCCACGCGACATCGCCATGCTCGAACCCAACTGTTCCCAAAAGACCAAAAATTCACAAAATTCATAAATCCCAGTCACTCAATCAGAAGAACCCAAATTGAAAAATCGATCGAGCCAAATTAGAGAATGAAACATCAGAAGAACCCAAAGAAATTTGATTTCGATTTCGAAATGATTGAGAGTGAGTTGAACCTGAGTAGCAGGGGAAAGGGAAGAGGACGCCATTGATGTAGTCATCGGAAAGCTTAAGCCAGAAAGCCTTGAAAGTGTATTTGGTTTCTGGAGCTTTTTGATGTTTATGGAGGAAGATGACAGTGGGATTACAAAGAGCTTAACGACCACTGGAAGAGAAGGAAGCAGATAAGGCACGCGCCAATCTCTGCCATAGCCACACATAACTTTTTTCTTAGATTTTGGATTTCTTGATCACGTCATAACTAATGGGCTTTAAACGGCCCAATAAAGAACTTCTAGAGGTTAATACTTAATAGCTGTTTATCTTTTCGATAATTATAAATTCGCATAATTTCTTATATGAATTATGTTTCTGATAAAAGTTTTAAGTGAAATATTTTAAGAAAAAAGTTTTACTATCACGAAAAAGACAACAATTGTACTCGAAAAATAGTCATAACTAGCATTCCAACTAGGCATTTGCATTTCAAATCAGATCATCCGATTTTACATATATTCAATCTAAATTATCTGAATTTTTAGTATACATGAAGTATTTGACTTATATGTATGGAGATGGATATATAAGAAAGGCAAGAAGATATGGAAATGCCCAATCATCAACCTTAACTTATTCACAAATGATTTGAAACAAAATATTACAAGATGCATTAAATATAAAATCTTCGTGTCGAATTTATTGAGTTGTTTAATTTATTGATAAAATGGTTTGAAACAAAATATTAACGATATATCAAATATTAAATTTTCATTATGAAAATATTCTCACGACTTGATTTGAAATTCAGATTTAAGATCTGAAATTCGAAAACTAAAAAAACACTGATTTTTTTGTAAAATAAATGATTTTTTTTGAAATATAATTTTACATTCGTGAAAAAAGTATTATATGTTTGGATACTAACTTATAAAAATATATCCTAAAAACATACCTAACTCCAAGAAAAACCTATTGTAACTAATAAAAAATAGGTAAAATGACAAGTGTAGTTTGATAAAACAAGATAAAATTTCAAACAATAACCTTATAATTTAAAAAAGTATTCCGATGATTAAGATTAATTTATTAAAAATGAGTATAATCTATTTTTTGCAAAATAAACCTATATGGCTAACAATTAGGCCTTAGTGGGCTGCTTAAATTCATTTCAGCCCATAGAGCCTAAAAATATATTTTCCTTCTATTTTTTTGGTGTAATGAGAAAAGGTAAAGATATAGAGTCAAAGAAGCAAAATCAGAGGATATGATGAAGTGTGCATGGCGTGAGACTCTGAGAGACATGCACTCATCACGTGCTTGCATGTGTGTCTCTTTGCTTTCATTATTTTCTCTTTGTTAATTTTAAATAGATAATCCCCAATACACATATTGTTCTTTTCTAAATTGGCTAATCACTTTCACATTATTAATTAAGCACGTAAATATGAAAAACCACCTAATATCTAGTGCCATACTTGCCTTGAAATTTTCACTACTTATTAGATCTAATAGTCCAAGTTATACTCCTAATCTAATCATTTTTTTTTGTTAAAGGGCATTCCTCCTAATCTAATCATATATTAAAGATTATTCATTATTGTGTCTTTGATTTTCACAGGTTCGTAAGTACACGCAAATATAACATGTATGTATTTTGTCATATACAAGAATATTTCTCATAGTTAGAGAACGGTATATACTATGGCGAAAACCACATTTGCTATCTATATTTATATATGTTATATGGAGATTTATCTTTATATAATGTAGAAATAAACTCTAGACCAAAACCAAACTAATTTTCGATGTTTGTAGAAAGCCAAAAGTTATTGTCATGTAGCCAAGGAGAAATTTATTTTAAACGGCTGCAAAGTGCAAACCGAGCTATTGCGTTTAATATACATTAACAACGGTTCATACATTTTTTTGACAACTAGTCTAGATATTGGATCAAACTCAGACTAATCTTCGAAATTTATAAAGATATTTTTGCGAATTAAGGTGTCTAGAATGGCTGATAAAAAGACCAACGATAGTGTTCCGTGGAGCCATGAATTATTCTCTACCACTTATAAGGTTACTAATACTATTGAAAATGCGTTTTATACTTACTAGAATGGTTTATAAACGTTTTTCTATTGGGTTATAGCGACTTTTTTGGTCGGCTCTATTTTGGTAATAGTTAAAAAGATAGAACATGCGAATGTTCTTTTTTAAATGGATTTTTATTCAAAAGAATACATTAGTGTTACAAAAACATAAAACTTAAAAAGAAATGAAAATAAATTTAGTTGTGGGAGTGCTTTTAGGCTTTCCCTTTATCCGATGCATACTATCTTTCTTGTCCTCTTTCCAACAATGTATCATATCTCAAATCTTGAAAATTCGTTAGTTAAAGTAAAAACTGCATCATGTAAATGAACAAAAGTTTGCATCATGTGGATCTAATTCACATACTGACACTTTTTTTTATGGTCCATAGAATTCCAAATACAATTCAAAATGAATGGTAAAAAGTAAAAAAAAAATATATGTATATACTGTGTGGGATTCTTTAATTTACTTTTAGAAAATTACGATTTTGTTAAATTATACCATTAAAGCACATTCCCCAAAATACATCACTTTCAACAAATAATTCTTATTTTCCGATTCTATCTTCAGTTATAGTTTTTTTTTTTTGGGTGCTGATGTTTTTAGAAAATCATGTGGTAGATACAAATTCAGATCATTAAAATATCCTAGATTTTAAATTATGACATCCAAATCAAGATAATAGAATCCCTTAGACTTAAAATGTAAAACCAAACTTTCATCTTTACATTCATAGATGAAAATGGTGTTATGTGTAATATCGCCACTAACCGAGAAAACGATAGTATATTATTTTTTGAGACAAACTATTCAAAACTTATCAAAAATATCCAATCATCGAAAACTGACCGGTGTTTGTTAATCTATTTAAGGAGCTTCATTTGTTTTGTTTGTTTTAGTTTTTTTTTTTGTTTCTAAAAATAATATAGCAAATTGCTTACTCCGTTCATCTCGTATTAGATTTTCCGATATTTCGGTCAATTATACAAATTTCTCCTCTTGATTTAATGTCCAATCAAAGATCTTTTTCCAATTTAAGTTATTGGATAGAAAACTTAAAAGATGTTACAGAGATATATGACCTCAGATATTATGCGTATAAAGATGGCGCAATGTTGAAGCAAGGCACCCCAAGGCAAATAAGTGAGCTCATAAAGTCACTGAGGCTTCTTCTAATATTCGTCTGCTCTCCTTTTTATCTCTTTTTTTCTTCATATTATTAAATGGGTAAGTAAAAAGAAAAAAAAGCACCTTCCACACTTTATATAACATGCATAAATTTCAATCCTTGAATCATATACGAGATTTTGAAAAGTTCATACTCATGGATTATTTCTATAATAGATACTAGTATATAGTATAATCAAACTCCTTAACGACAGAATAAATTAATAATCTTGAATTTCGCAACTTCAACTCTCCACTAACCAATTTTCACAATTATTTCTCAATTACTTGCAATCTCCGTTATCATATTATATATATGTATCCAACATTTTTGTTTTTAATTATATGCATGTCGAATCGCTTTGGATTCCACGGGAAATTACAAAAACTCATCGGATTCATTCAAACGACACTAAACTAATCGTGTGTCTTGCTTATACATTTGGTAACTATATAGAGAGATTGGAAAATCGTGCGTTACATTATATATATACACATATTGTTTCTTGCTTTATATTTCTTGTGTCGATGCGTTGATCATGATGAATCCTTGTGGCTATTAGATGACCGGTCAATGCCAAACTCTCTTTGTATAAAGGTTTCTAGTGATAATCAACTTAATTAGTGACACGTCTTATTTGGATAATATATATTAATTAGTCATGCAACTAATTTTTTTGTAATGTAATGTCATGATTTGGTCGTTTTGATCTCACAATATTCCACACACTCTGCAACTGCAGAAACAAAAATTTTATCACGAAATTTTAAACTATTTTTGTCTGTTTTATTTTTTATTGATTATAGATTAATATGGTTAAGTAATCAATCTAATTTTATTTTTAGACTTCTGAAACTAATTTAATATATAGAGGATACTCATGCTTCTACAAAAACATATAGTTTTTGAAACTTTATTAGTTCTGACTGGGAATGTACACTAGATATATTAGTGATGAAAAAGTTTCATTAAATTTTTAAAATGATACTAGTTATTTGTACAAAATATAAAAAGACAATAAAATTGATCACTTAACTATATTAATCTCTAAGCAACAAAAATAAAACTAATTCTAAACTATACTTATTTTGAAGGAACGAGTATTTTTGTTGTTTATAGATTAAAACGAAAAACATGGGTACATGAATCTCTTGGAACCAAACTAAAACAAAATATACAATCACCTATCACTTAAAAAAATGGTAAAAATTATAGTCATCTAGTTAGAAATTCATTCTTTTAATTATGATTATCCTAAATCGAAATCCATGCTAATTCCACGAGCTTATAAAAACTATATTGTCCATTTAAAACATTTATAGTAGCCAATCATACATGTTTTATAGCAGGAGAACTCAAACCCTGATCTCAACTAACATGATAAATTCTTCAACCATTAGATTACCATGGAATTAGATAATCCATTTTAATTTAGATTATCAACACTTTTTTTCCTTTTTTCCAAGCAAATAAAAATCATGTTGATACGAAATTCAATTACATAGTAGTTTGTCTTTCAAAACAATTTTCCTCAACCAAACAAGAACTAAACAATTTAAATTAACATGGTACAAATGATAAGAATTGTAATGGTTCGCAATACAATATACCGCTTAACCTTTCTTTTTATCGGTAGAAACGTTGGTTTAAAATATCACCATCATTTTTTGATCTCTTTTGTATAGTCTTATCAATTTTTGATATCTTTTGTGTAGTCTTGTATATATGGTCATGTGAGGAGTCTATAATAGTGATAAATAAGTTATTACAATCTACTTCAAATACTATAAGCTCATCACCCATATTATCCAAATAGTTCATTTCCAATAACAAAGCATAAATTTCAACATGTAGATGGGAAGTGAGGATATGATAACAATTAGCTACAAACTATTGCATATCCCCTTCCTGATCCCTCAAAATCCATCATATTTCTGTATAACTCTTCTCTTTACTTCAGCTAACATCTTATTGCATTTGAGCTACGTTTGAGGAAGTGGTTTCCACACTTTTAAAAAATTATAACGGGTTTAGATGATCTAAAGGCGTTCCAATTTAGTCTTTGTCTATTTTCTTTATCCCTTAGAGCATCATTAAGAATTTATTGTGCTAAAATGTAAGAAATAAAACTTAATTGCCAAACATTATAGTTAAAAATGAAGACACATATTAAAAACAGTAACAATAAGGATTTATATTACATAAGAAAATAAAAGCAAAGCAAAGGAAGGAGTATTCTTTTAAAGTTCAAACAAAATAGGTAGCCCTTGAGAATTTGGGTGTTATATTTGTTATATAATAGAAATTTTAATTTTCATTAATTCCATTTTAATTCCTTCTATGCCAATTACTTTCATTAAATATATATAATAAACATCTCTCTTCTTTCTACCCAATAAAACAAACTGCTTTTTTCTTACGTTACATACATAATTTATATTTTCCTTACATCTTATTTCTGTTTGGTACTAATGGTCAGTCAATGTTTTTGCATTTCGTTCACATCTAGAATTTAAAAGGGCTTTGTATTTCACATTTTCTAGCATAATATTTATTTATAATTGTCATCTTAAAAATAGACAGTCAGGCTTTGACAGTAAAAGATAAAAGTATAAAAATAAAGATTAGTTCAAGTGGCGCATTCATATGGCAGTTTGTTCATTGACTTCTCATTTTTTCTTTTATTGACTTCAAAACTTATAATCAAATCCGAATATATATATCGGGAAATTCAAAACCTAACAAAAGGTGAGTACAAAGACTTAAGGACAAGGAAACCAAGCTGTCACAAATTTAATTAACAATGTGTGATAAGAAAAGATAAGATAAAAACAAAGACTATATACATAAGGTTTCAAAAGTTAATTAATGTTTGTAACTGTTACTGTTAGAATGAGATTCCAAAGTGGCGAATCTTTTAATGGGCTTTTAAAAAAATAAACGCAACACTACATTACATTAGTCATAAGCTTTTTTTTGTTAAAAATACATTACTCATAAGCTCTACTAATGACTAAGATAATTTGGTTAAAAATATGGTTTCTTGAACTTTGATGTTATCGTACTTAATCTTAGTTGTCGTTATGTGTTTTTAAATTAATTTGAGAAAGAAAATCTAGAAAGATTTGTGCGTGACTCAATTATGTGAACATTTTGAAATTTTAATTTAATTATATGATAAATAAATGACTAACTCAATATTTAAGGCAAGAGTATCTTGCACTAAATAATAAAATGTTGCATGATAATTAAGAAAATAACAATGTAAGTAAAATATGGTTGTTTTTTTTTTTGACGAATTCGGACAATTTTATTTAATTATGACGGATGTGTACTTTTTATAACATATTATTTTGTGGAAGTCTAGTTTATTAGATGAATTAAAGTTTAAAATTCAAATCAAATTAGTTTTGTTAGATCAAAATTTAATAACTCAGGTGTCTACATAAAACAAATATTATACTAATAAAATTAACATATTATAGAGATATTATGTTTAACCAAGTACCAACTATCTGAAAGATGATGGTTTTATTCACTTAATATGAAATTCAGAATATTTAATAATTTAACAGAGAGTTGTGGATAATTATTTTTAACTAATTTACCAAAAAAGAATCTCCTTTTTATGTTGAAAAAGATTTGATTTATCTTTAATAGAATCTTAACACTTAACTACTAAAAATGACTAATAATAACTCAAGTAAATAAATAAACGACTCATATCCCTCAAAAGACCAAAACTTCTATCTCTCTCCCTATCGCAATAAAGACAATTTCTCTCTTTTAATGTCTCCTCTCTCTCTTTCTCTCTTCCAATTCAGAAGAAGGGAAGCTTGAGAGACTCTCAACTCTCTGAATCAATGGAGTTTCATCTCGAACATCCTCTCTCACTCCATAACAACCTCAACGAAGACAAAACAAACGATGATGAAACTTTACTCTTCCTCGTCGAATTTCAACACATGCCTTCTTCTCATTACTTCCATAGCCTCAAATCCTCTCCTCTTCTTCTCTCTAATCGAAACAACGCAATTTCTTCAATCCTTCAGGTTTAGATTCCTCAAAATTTTCTGGGTTTTCGTCAAAATACTGAAAAAAACTAATATTTTGTTATTTAATTTTTGTAGTATTCAAGAAAGTTCAACGACCCGTCTCTAACGTATCTTGCAGTGAATTATCTAGACAGATTCTTGTCTAACGAAGATATGCCGGTAAGAACATAAAAAAAAAAGACAGAATCTTCCGAACAGAATCTGTCTTTTTTTTAATAATTAGGACCAAAACCCATAATCTTAACTGGATTTTGATTAGTTTTGTTTTGTTTTTTGGCAGCAACCATCAAAGCCATGGATTATGAAGCTTATTTCTCTTTCTTGTGTTTATTTATCTGCTAAAATGAGAAAGCCAGAGATAACTCTTTATGATCTTCAGGTAAAAAAAAAGAGACAGAATCTTTAATTACAATGTTGAATGTCTTTTCTTTTTTTAATGTTTGATTAAGTATTTGAATTTTTCAGGTGGAAGGTGAGATATTTGATGCTCAGGTGATAGAGAGAATGGAGAATGTGATCTTAGGAGCTCTCAAATGGCGAATGCGTTCCGTTACGCCGTTCTCGTTTTTCGCCTTTTTCATTAGTCTCTTTGAGGAAGAGCTCAAACTAGAAGATGATCCCTTACTACTTAAACATTCACTCAAATCTCAAGCTATTGATCTCACTTTCAATCTTCAACATGGTACTGGAAAAAATTGATGCTTTTGTCTTAAGTACAATCATTTTCATCAATGTGTCTAATCTTAAACCCTTTTGCAGATATCAAATTCCTCGAGTTCAAACCATCCGTTATGGCAAGCGCTTCGCTTCTCTTTGCTTCTTTCGAGCTTTGTCCTCGAAAATTTCAATGTTTCAGTAACAAAATCTGCCAATGCACATATGTAAATAAGGTAAAATGTTTTTATTTTTATTTTGTTAGAGATCTCAAATAAGACCTAAAGTAATATATAAGCGACATGGACTAATCCACGTATTACCAGTAATGATCTCAAGTCGAGTTTTCTTTCTTTGAAATGTGGTTTAACAGGATGAGCTAATGAAGTGTTACAAAGCAATACAAGAGAGAGATATAATAATGGTAGAAGAAAACGAAGGAAGCAACGAAACCGCAATAAATGTGCTTGATCAACAATTCTCAAGCTACGACGAAGAAAGCGATAAAACCACGACTTCTTCACCTAAGAGAAGAAAAATCAATAACCGTCGATGTTAAAGCTCTAAAGTTTTGACTGATGCAATCAACTTATGGTCCCTCTCTTTTTTACTTGAAAGAGACACTTGCTTTGCCCTGCTTCTATTTGCTCCATCAATCTTCTGCTTCAAAAAAATAAGCTGTTATGAATTCATGAGAGAGTGATGATGAATGATCAAGAGACCGTTCTTTCTTGCTCCTTTGGACCACAAACATATAACTCAAATTTTGTGGTAACCTATCTATCTATCGTGTTCTGTATTTACAGTTTTGGTTTTCTTGAGTTAATGTTGTTTCACTTGGGGAGGAATAATCAATAAATATTTTCTTTCTCGTGAATATATAACCTTTGAATAATGTGGTCACAACAAGAAGAAAATAGTGAATCTAGTAAATGGCAAGAAATGAAAATTTATTAAGTAAATGACAGTTGTATATAAAAATTAACAAAAGATTTTGGAAAATATATAGGTGAAAATTTATCAAAAAAATATATAGGTGAAAATGTAACTCTTTTTTTTGTGTGTAAATGAATGTTCAGTCAATATATTTATTTGGTATTATTGTACTTGTACACATGTACTTATATTGATAAATTATAAGTCGATGTGACGGAATTTAAATTCATGAATAGCACAATATAGAAAAAAAATCATTCATTCTGCAACACTTGAATGGTATAAATAAATCTGTCTAGAAACTTTATTGTCTAAATTAGATATCTATGTTAAAAAATAACATGTTACAAGAAAAAAATAATCAATTGTATCGTTAAATAAAAACGGTAAAATCTTCCAAAATAGTGGAAATTGAAATCAAAAATTGCCTTGTCATTTTCTAAAGTACTACATTATTTATTGTTGTTTTTTCATCAATTACTCAGTAAAAAAGTTAAGGAGTAACTGTGGATATTAAATTTATGAGGAATAAGATTTTGTCTTATGAGACTTCGTTATCTGAGATATGGATCCAGTTGCCAGAATCTCTGTTGCAGGCAGGCAATATCATACTCTTTGGACCACTTTACAGTTTTGAA
Source organism: Euclidium syriacum (assembly GCA_900116095.1). NCBI lineage: Eukaryota > Viridiplantae > Streptophyta > Magnoliopsida > Brassicales > Brassicaceae > Euclidium > Euclidium syriacum. The sequence continues at coordinate 690,423 of FPAK01000008.1, forward strand.
TCATTCAATTTCTCTTTTGTTCTTACTTGCTTGTAATCAATCACCCCTTTGTCCTTATAATCCACTTCACGCCCATTAAACTATTATGGGCTAATCTCGTGATTATTATCAGAACTAGTCAGGCCCATTAATGGTAACAAAATTCCACATCATCTCCAACCAAACCGAACCGAAACCAAAACAAAAAAATCATAAATCTTTCGGTTTCATTATGTATAATCTCAAAACAATGCTGAAAAACAAAAAATGTATAACATGGTTTCATAAACATTTATTAAGAAGCTTAGAAAGAAACAATCAAAAGCTTCTGAAATGTAAAAATTGCTAATGCACAACAACAGAAACAAAAACAAAAACATGAAACCATAATATATCAAATCTTTCATTACCTCATCGCAGAAGAATGAAAAATCCGAATCTCAGATAGGTCCACCAAGAGTTCCTTCGCTTCGACTTCTTCGCATAGAGAGCTCAGATCTCAAACTAGACAATCTATCACCAGCAGCAACATAATGGTGATATTGATTCTCATAAGCAGCTGAAGAAACTACTTTAGGTGGAAGAAGACGATGACTGCTTCTCTCTTTTGATCTCTTCTGCAAACTCGGTGAAGCTTTACGCGGTTTAGCTGCTAAACCACCACCACCACCACCATGGCTACTCTTTCGACTACTGTTTTTAATCTCCGATCTCAAACCACGATCACTTGTCCCTAACCTCGCATCTTTATTGGTTCCTTGTCTGTTATAATACATCAAGTGTGGTAACAATCCCAACAGATACTTCCGAAGTTGTTCATCGCCGACGTTCTTCTGCGCAGGGTTACCTTCTAAGCTTATAGCTTGAAGAGAATTGTAATTCGCAGCGAGCTGTCCAAGAGATTTGGTTGTCGAAAACTTGTTGTAGCGTAAATCCAATACCGTTAGCTTTAGAAGACGATGTAGACCTTCGATTTCGCTGATTTTGTTTCCTGCTAGGTATAGTTCTTTCAAAGACGAGCAAGAAGCTAAACCTAAAAGTCAACAAGCAAAACCAAAAAGCGAAATCCAGTCAAACGAAAAAACGAAAATCCATAAACAGAGAATGTAAAATGAGCAAAGGTCAGGCAATACCATGACCAAGTCTGAGTATTCTGTTGTAACTCAAGTCTAATACTCGAAGACGAGTGAGTTCACGTAAGCCTTCAATCACTGCAATACTGTTCTTTGACAAATTCAACGCGTGTAGTCCTCGAGGCAACGCACCAGCCGTTATCCTAACTGTAAAAAATATTTAAACTTAGACGAAAACAAGAAACATTTAGTGTGTATCAAAGATTTTTAGCTTTTTACCTATTGCATTTCCAGAGAGATTGAGAACTCTGAGACCAACGAATGCACTGAGAAACGGAATCACGACTAAACCGTGACTAACCAGCTGTGCCGTGGTTGCAGAAGCGCTTAGAGAAGATATATACTTCTTCGCAGCTTCCATTCCTGGAGTTAACTTAACAGCATCTACTTTAGTAGCAGCAGAAGAAGAAGCTGTTGTTGTTGTTGCCTCGACGGGTTCTCCGAGTAACTCGTCGTTGTAACCTGTTATATCATCGCCTTCAGCTTCCTCTGATAAGTTTACGTGTTGAAGATCATTAACCCAATCCTCAATACGCTTAAATTTAAAATCTTTCCCTGGAAACTCTGCTTGTTGGTTTGATGATGATGATGATTCTCCTTCGAGGAACTTTGTCAATTTGACCTCATCATTATGTGGAACTATCCAATCTTTCGCCATGGATGAATAATCATATCCATCGTCGAAACCATCCTCCGCGAGATTTTCCTTGTTGTTGTTGCTATTATTATCTCCAGATTTATGCGTACCGGAGTCCTCATCTTGATCTTGGTTTTGATCTTGAACTTGCTTTGCCTCTGTATCAGTCTCGTTAGATTTATCTCGTACACGAAGATCATCTGAGGATCTAGAGTGATGAGATGAATATTTATACGGTGAAGATCTTCCTGAACCAGAAGAGTCAGCGATATTAGGCATTGAGTTGGATCTCACAAGCACCGGTGAACCATTAGGCGTTTGGCTGATCGAGTTATCCATCTGTTCACCGGAAAAGGAAGTATCATCGAGCTGACGACTATCTTTATCACCATTATGATGACGACGATGATCTCCAACCGAGAAAATAGAGCCATCAAGCGCTTGATCTGAACCAAGATAAGCAGAAAGCGAAGCTCGAGAAGCTTTCTGATACGGACTTCCTTCTACACGCTTACCCGCAGCAAGATTCTCAGTCTCTTCAGGAGATGTAATCCGTTCTGTTCCATTATCGTCGGTTCCATAATCCTCCCTACCATCTAAGTAAAGTTCATCTCCATGAGACTGACTTTTCTTGAGTTGCTTTACTTGACGCGTCTCGAGAGCGTCACTCGGTTTAATCTCCTCTGATTTCCAAACACGTTCAATAGCGGTATTAGAGCTATTAGCAGCTGGTTTACTGTTTTCACTAACAGAAGCAATGTTGTTGTTTCTTCCAAATATGATTGAACTTAATCCTTTTGATTTAGTAGACCCATCTCGTTCTGAAAATCCTTCAATAGCTTTCTGCATATCACCACAAACATAGGAAATAGATAAGTAACAAACAGAAACGGTTTCTCCAATGAGGCAGTGATGGTCTCAAGCTTATATTACCTTTGGTCTATGGCGATGAATGTGAGCGTTGAAGCATGAAAACCTAACCATTGTGTCACCAAACTTAATAACATACGACTACATCACCAAGCTAAAACAAAACCCATAAAAACTAAACCACAGAGACTGCTTCGTTAATCACAAAACTAGAGAAAATCAAGATGAATTTTAAGATGTTTTTGGTGTTTCTATGAGCTAACGTTAGCCGTAATCAAGAGTTAAACCCTCTGATACACGACGGAGTCTCCAAATGATTGAAGCTAGAGAAATCCTTGGAAGAGAAAGTGAAATCACTACTTCAAAGCCACCCCACACCTGCGCAGAGGTGCGAGAAGCACACGTCTTTGAAGTAGTAGCGGCCAGAGTGAAGAAAAGCAATAGAGTTTCGAAAGCCTTTAAAAGCTCCCAATATGTTGCTCACTCACACCTGAAACAAAATTGAACAAGCGAAACACTTAGAAACGAAAAACAAAGCTTGCAATTCGATTACAAACACATGAAATCAAAAGAAAGAAAACAGAATATGACCATCTTACAGTTCTTTCTGAAATCAAAATTTTCAAGACCTAGTGTCAAAATCGAATATGCAATCAATACGACAAAATTACCGGTAATAAAAAACCCACAATAGCAAAACACAAACTCGGGATCAAAAAGCACCATTGAAGACGAAACCATAAACTCGCAAGAACAAAGCAGAATTACGGAATCGGAGAATAGAGATAAGAAGGAAAAAAAAAAGAGAGGAGGAGAAGGATTCTTACCAGAGAGAGAGCAGAGGAGGAGGGGATTAAGGCGGAGAAAAGTAACAAAATCAGTTGTGGAAAAACCAAAGATTATCTGCAAAGCTACGCTACTAACCCTAAAAGAAACCTTTTTTCTTTTTTGGCCGAATCAATATTGTACCACCACCACACTTTTTTTGACGAGAGACTAAGTCAACGGCTCTGATTTTTTCTCATGTGACGAAAACTCCGCGTCACACATTATTTTTCGCTTTTTATTCTTTTTTTTTTTCCTTTTAAGGTACTAAACCGGCTTATCTCAAATATTATTCTAGGCCTAATTTGAGCTTCAATAAATGGGCTTCGCTTTTTTTTTTTATTGTAACTATTTTCTGAATAATTAAGCTCCAACCAAAATTCATTGAACCAAATGATACAAACTTTTTTTTTATAGTAATCTTTCTTCATGATCCTGAACAAGAACAACTTATATCCATCAAATTCAATTACCGGTAACGGTTAAGCAAAAACAAAAAGGGCATTACAATCAGCTTATAACCTGTTACATTGTAATTCACCATATATTATAAAAATAACAAAAGGTAGAATAAGCTCTAAACCTTTACCAATTACAACGGCCCACCTTTTTTTTCATATCCTAAACCGGTTTTCATCATATCTACAAAACCGGTAAATTGCTAAATCTTTTCCCTTTTTGTACCTTAGTAACTTAATCCATAGAAGAAGAGCTTGTTTCTGCTGTCTCATCTCCACTGAAACTAGAGTTCAATTCCATACCAGACGACCTACAAAACATAGTATGAACCAAATAAGCCACACTTTGAATCTCTCTTCAGAAACAAAAACAACAAAATGCATTAGTTACTAACCGATTAATCTCATTGTGTGATGATTTCGGCGCATAAACTTGCTGAAGATGATACCCGTGTTTCACTCGTTTCGTAACCTATATTATTAACAAATTCAGAACAATAACTTGGTCAAAAAAAAAACCTGTAAATTCTATTGGAGATCAAGACTCACCGGTGGTTCATCAGTCGAATGCAATTTCTCTCTATGCGTTTTGATATGATTCCTTTCTCCATGATACTTTCCCGCCTTCACAAAGAAAATATCACTATAAGAGAAGCAAGAAAGGAACCTGTAGATATACAAGTTTGAAGACAAAATCTTTACCATCCCAGAAGATAAACCTCTTTCCATTGAATCAAGAGATCGACTGCTACTTAAAGGCAAAAGCTTTGACGACTTAGCGAGATATCCACTCTTGCTTCCACCATTGAATAGTACATTTTTATCATAAGAATCATGAGTTTGATTATGATAGTTGGCGATCATATTGTTCCTCGAACCTTCAGGCCGAGTTTTGGAGATTATCCGACTCTTCTTGCTGTTAGTTAAAGGGATTTCTCGAGGTAAGCCTTTGAATGTCTCTTTTAACATAACTGGATTGGAAGGAGATTTTAATCTTGGTTCTCGAAAACTCGGCTTAAGACCAGGCTCCATTCCAACCGTTATGTTATCACCATCATCATCATCTTCATCATCATCATCTTCCGAATATGGATCTGGAGCATGCATCTTCAATTTACCAGGAGGATTAAAGCTCTTCTTAGCACCAGTTATATACGAAAAATGAGACCGCCTTTGATTCCCAACACCAACATAGATTGGCTCTGAACAAAACCAAAATCAATCAAAACCAAAGGGAATCACAATCTGACAAACGAAGAAGACGATAGTTAGAAAACCACTCACCTTGAACTATAACATTAGTTTGAGGCTCAAATGCAGCAGGAGGAAGAGGATCAAATACAAGCCCTAGAGGAGGACCATCTTCTCGGTATTGTCGACCTAACTGTCTCTTCACAGCAGTAACAGCAACATTCTCAACCTCTCCCTTAACTTTTAAATAACCAGAAGGCTTATTATTATTACCATAACCATAGCTTCTCGTAACCTGAGGATGATGATGCTGATTAATAACATCATTACGAGCAACAACATATCTAGAATTCTCCAAATCACGAACACCGTCTTTACTAGAGACCTTATGCAACGACGAGCTACGTTCAGAAGATGTACTATCTCCTTCTTCTTCTTGTTCTTCACCCACGTAAGAAGATCCACCATAAAGCCTTTGACTTTCGACTTCTCTTAATGGCTTAGGGTTCAGATAATCATTCTGCTTAGTGCTTCCACATGAATCTTGTCTAAGCGCACTTCCACGATCTTGAAGAACAACGCTTGACCGATCTTGACTTCCTCCTATAGTGTTGTTTCCATCGTCTTTTGAACGTTTGTCTTTTAACCTTCTATGACAAAACCAACCTGAAACTTGTTTCTCTGTTAATCCTACTTCATCTGCTAACTTCGCCTTCATCTCTTCGCTCGGATACTTATGCTCTGTTAAGAAATAAACAAAATCACATAATTGTAGTAAAGCTTTGGCATATAATAACACAAAAGCTATAATTTTTTTACCATTGTAGAACTTCTCAAGTGCCATAACTTGGATTGGAGTCTTAAGTTTCCGTTTTTTGCAGGTTTTATCGCCGCCATCGACTGGAAACTCGCCTGAATCTATCAGAAACATAACATAAGAACAGATAATAAAGATTTAGAAATGATTTAACTTAAAAAAAAAAAACCATTTTGCTCAATCAAACCTAACCCTAGATGTCTACTTCTGTTTACAATAAGAAAGAGATTAAACACATACGGGATTTAATTTCTGCAATTCAAGCTCCGAATCTACAAATTTTTCACATAAGGGATTAAATCGTAGGAAATTAATGACTTTCTCTCATCTGCACAACACCCTTAAAACCCAATCAAAACGAACGGCCAAAATTTCCATTTCGGTCGATGAAATTTCACTATTTAAAACTAAGGAAATGGGAACTTGCATTTGTAATTTGACAGATGAGACAAATTCGGAATCATTGGAAACGATTGTTTCACGTAAACTTAAGCAACGGAATTACACGAACAATGGAATGAGAGAAATTGAAAGAGGAGGAACGAAACGGATTTAACCTGAGTGCATAGCCAGAGTCAAAATTTCCCACAAGATTGAAGTAACAAAACCTAATCAAGGCTCGAAAAACCAGATTTTCTTTTCTTCTCTTTCAAAACTCTGATTTTTTTCTTTCTTATGCGAGGAGAAAGAAAACTCCTTTTCTCACACAAAAGACAAAACTCTAGTGAACCGGATCGGGTTTATTAAACCGAAATTTCTTAGCAACTCGAACCGGTTAAATTTAATTTCTTGGCCCTAAATTGAAAACAACGAAGAGGAGAGGCGTCGAATGTTTTATGCCACAAAACCGCCATGGCTTCAAGGTTTCTGCTTCTACGGAAATTGCCGAGGTCTCTCAAGCTTTCCCCAACTCTTCTCAGTAGCAATATCACAAGGGTTTCAAGCAATTTGATTCACGATTCCACAGAACCGTTAAATTTCTTCCGCCGATCAGAAGGATCTCGAATCCGCCATGATTCTTTTATTACCAGAAGAAGCTTCTCTGCTCAAGGTCCTGCTTCTGTCGATTACAGGTAAAATTTAATCCTAATCTCGTTAATAGTATCTGAATCGTTAATTTCATGAAGATTTTTGAATCAAATGGAAAAAGAAAAACAGTTCTGTTTTGCAGGAAGATGAGTTTCACAACTTAGCTAACTCTACAATTAATGACCTTCTTGAGAAAATTGAGGTATTTGATTTGAAGCTGGAAACTTTTTTCAATTTCTAGGTTTTCTCTTTCAATACAAATGTTAGGCTTTAGATGCTTTAGCTGAAACTATACTTACAATGTTGATTAATGAAATACGAATTTTACCATTCATGGAGTTTTCATGTTTTTGAAAGTATTTCCACTTTATACTATGGATGTATTAGAAAATGTAACTAAAAAAGACGAAATGTTATTAATCTCTACTAAAATTAGATTTTAGTTGTGTTTTTGTGGAACTTATTCAGTTAAAGTGTTTCAATCATTTGATTATTCTGTTATTCTTACTATTGATCTGATATGATTAATGTTCAGGATTATGGTGATAATGTTCAGATTGATGGCTTCGACATAGATTATGGGGTAAAGATACAACTCTTTATTTATGATCTTGTTCCTAATTTTCGAAATCTATGAGTGCTTATTATATAGTCTTGTCTTTTGTTGTTCTCCTACAGAATGAAGTTCTCACTCTTAAGCTTGGATCTTTAGGCACATATGTACTGAATAAGCAAACTCCGAATCGACAAATCTGGATGTCTTCACCTGTGAGGTAATAGATTCTTGGTTTGATCACTTTGAAAGTTGCCAACTTTATGCATCTAAATCGAAGAATGTTGAATTTGGATCATCATGTTTTGCTGCATCTTTTGATTTATGTATTCAAAATTTATGGAAATACAAAATCATTTCGCTGCATATCTACAACCATGGATTGTCTTCACCTGTGACTTTGAAATTCTTGGTTTTTCTTTGAAAGTTTCCAATTTTAGGAAAGAATTTTAAATCTGGATCATTATCAATTCTTTGTTTTAGGAAAAGAAAAAGCTTTTATTTCTGTAAAATTGGTTGCTCTTGACTTTGTTTTTTCCACACTTTGATGTCATCTCAATTCTTCCCTGTTGTTTATGCGCAGTGGTCCTTCTAGATTTGACTGGGACCGTGATGCTAATGCGTGGATTTACAAGCGAAATGAAGCAAAGTTGCATAAACTCTTGGAAGAGGAGTTGAAGAGTCTATGCGGTGAACCAATCAATCTCTCATAAAACAAATACAAAAATGCCTTTAAACAATTTTTAATAGCTAGAGAGTGTTTTATTATAACTTGAGAGTTTGAAACATCAAGAGGAATAAACAAACAAGGCACAAGACAAAAGTTGTTTCAGTGAGAAACCAGATTTGATGTTTTGTGTCTCATACTGACATTGTTTCTTCTCTGCTAAAGCTCTCTCTTTGTTTAATCAAGAGACAAGAAGAGTCTTGCATTTGTCAAAACTCCTCGAATCTCACAAAAAATCGGGAAAAAGTTGTTTTTTTTAACAAAGTTGACAGAGTCAGTCTCCACTCTCTTTTAAAAGCAAAACCAATAAGGACAAAAGATTGACTTCTTCCACACTCTCTGTCTCTTTCTCCCAATAATTCACATTTAGGCTCCTTTTTGTCTCTCCCACTGTTAAAATATACTCTAAGATACGTATTTTTAAATAAATGTTGAATCTTTTTAAAATATTTATAGACCTTTCGCCGTAAAAGTTAAACACAAAAGTGCTTAATTTGATCACTTTGTGTATCTAAATACAGTAGCTAAAGTATCTATACTACTTTCATGGCCTTTGCTTCAGGTGCTTAAGTAAGTCTTGTTCTTGGAAGCATCTTACAACAACCCATGATTAGCTGCGTTCCAACATTATTTACTTTTCTTCAAGGTGGGTCTTTTCGTTGACGTTTGATGCAAACTTTTTTGTGTATTTTTTTTTCTTCGGACACTTTTTGAGTTTTTAACAAGACAAAAATGAAGATACCACCAGATGAGTAAAACAATGATACTTGTGGTCTTCTTCTATATGTTTTTGCTGAATCTTTTTCAATTAGATTGCTTTATTGCAGTGACACTGCTCAAAGGTTCAACATTGATCAATGATAGCCATGGAGATACACTTGTTTCACCTGGTCAACGATTCGAGCTCGGTTTCTTCACTCCTAATGGAAGCTCTGATGGAAAAAGAAGGTACTTAGGTATTTGGTTTTACAATTTACATCCATTAACCGTTGTTTGGGTCGCAAATCGAGAATCTCCGGTTCTTGACCGTTCCAGTATTCTCAGTCTCTCTATAGATGGAAATCTTGAAGTCATTGATTCAAAGGGAAGAGTGTATTGGAAAACCGATCTCAAACCATCCTCTGAGCAAAGAATGGTAAAGCTGATGGATAATGGTAATCTTGCATTGTTGAAAGATGGAGATACAGATGAAATAGTTTGGGAGAGTTTTCGGAATCCGACTGATACGTTTCTTCCAGGGATGAAGATGGACGCGAACATGACTTTAACGTCATGGAGAAGTTACAACGATCCATCACATGGAAACTTCACTTTCGAGATGATTCAAGAAGAAGACAAACAGTTCATCATTTGGAAAAGATCAATGAGATATTGGAAAACCGGAATCTCCGGTAAATTCATCGGAACCGATGAAATGCCTTACGCTATTTCTTATTTCCTCTCCAACTTCACAGAGACAGTCACAGTTCACAATGCCTCTGTGCCACCTCTCTTCACGTCTTTGTATACCGATACACGTTTCATCATGAGTTCTTCAGGTCAAGCTCAATATTTCCGGTTAGACGGTGAAAGATACTGGGCACAGATTTGGGCTGAGCCTAGAGATCAATGTAGCGTATACAACGCTTGTGGGAACTTCGGTAGCTGTAACAGCAAGAACGAGGAGATTTGTAAATGTTTGCCTGGTTTTAAACCTAGTTTCTTGGAGAAATGGGTTAATAATAGAGATTATTCTGGTGGATGTTCAAGAGAATCAAGAATCTGTGGTAAAGATGGTGTTGTGGTTGGAGATATGTTCTTGAATGTAAGTGTTGTTGAAGTAGGAAATCCGGATTCGCAATTTGATGCGGATAACGAAAATGAATGTAAAGAAGAGTGTTTGAATAATTGTCAATGTCAAGCTTACTCCTTTGAAGAAGTTGATAATATTTCCAAGTGTTGGATTTGGCTTGAGGATCTTAATAATCTCAAGGAAGGCTATTTAGGTAGCCGTAACATATTCATCCGCGTCGCAGTTCCTGATATAGGTAACAAAAACATTCTCTTGATCGGTTTCGATTTCAATACTATATATAATATGGAATGGTTTTTAAATGCAGAGTCTACAAGTAGAGATTGTGTGACGTGTGACACTAACACTATACCGTATCCTCTAAGCACGGCTCGTGGATGTGGTGACAGTAACTATCTTAGTTTCAACTGCAATGTATCGACCGGTCAAGTCATTTTCAAAGATTCTTCTAATAGTTTGTACAATGTTACAAGTATCAATCCAGATACTCATAGATTCTTGATCAAAATCAAAGATAAGGTAGCAAACTGTACGGTTTTGGAGTTAAAGCTAGCTTCTTCTTCGCCTTTTCGTCTTACGGGGAAGTGTAATACTGATATGGTTACTGGTGGAACTGAAGTTGAGATCAGTTGGGATTCTCCGGTTGAGCCAACTTGTTCTTTGTCTGGAGATTGTAAAGACTGGCCTAATTCATCTTGTAGTGAATCTAGAGACTCGAAGAAGGAGAAGCGGTGTTTTTGTAATCGTGGTTTTAAGTGGGATGGCTTCAATTTAAACTGTACTCAAGGTAAGCTATGAAAGATCTTATTTTAAGTTCAGAGATGTGTTGGTTTTGCTTAAATGTTAAGTCTCTTTTGTGTAGAACGAGCTCGTGGAAGATACGGAGAAGCTAAAACGCCGGTGGTTTTGATTATTGTATTGACATTTACAAGTGCGGCGATTCTTGTTGTTTTGTCAAGTACTGCTTCATATGTATACCTGCAAAGAAGGAAAGTAAACAAGGAACTAAGAGGAAGCCTACCGAGCAGAGGAGTGAATTTATGTGAAAGTGAAAGACATATCAAAGATTTGATTGATTCAGGAAGGTTTAAACAAGACGATGTTCTTTCTTTTGAGCTTGAGACTATCTTATTTGCAACATCAAACTTCTCAAATGCAAACAAGTTAGGCCAAGGAGGGTTTGGACCAGTTTATAAGGTTTTTGAATGTGCTTTTCTTTTTTTCGTCTTTAGATCTGATTTCGATTATTGAGGCTTAAGAAAATGTTTTTGTGATTTGTGTGTGAGTCAGGGAATGTTTCCTGGAGATCAAGAGATTGCTGTGAAGAGGCTATCTCGTTGCTCGGGACAAGGACTAGAGGAATTCAAGAATGAAGTTGTTTTGATTGCTAAGCTTCAACACCGGAATCTTGTTCGACTTCTTGGCTATTGCGTTTCTGAAGAAGAGAAACTTTTATTGTATGAATACATGCCACACAAAAGCTTAGACTTCTTCATTTTCGGTAAGTAGAGAGAATATAAGTTATTTTCTTCATTTTAGTTTCTTAATAACAAAAGTTTTGGTTCTTGCGCAAAGACCGGAAGCAATGCCAGCGGTTAGATTGGAAGATGCGTTTTAATATCATTCTAGGAATCGCTAGAGGACTTCTTTATTTGCATCAAGATTCTCGACTGAGAATCATCCATAGGGATTTGAAAACGAGCAACATTCTGTTAGATGAAGAGATGAATCCCAAGATTTCTGATTTTGGTTTGGCTAGAATATTTGGAGGCAATGAAACTTCAGCCAATACTAACCGAGTTGTTGGAACTTAGTAAGTTCTTTAACAGTTTTATTTATTCGCTTAATTACGCATCTCATTTTCTTAACATTTATAGTAAACTTAACATTTGGGTTTGTCATTTGATGAATCAGCGAAAACATGAAAATATTGGTATATTGTAAGTCCTATTTTGGTTTCTTTGTATTGTAGTGGATACATGTCTCCAGAGTATGCTCTAGATGGTTTATTCTCATTCAAATCAGATGTCTTTAGTTTCGGCGTGGTTGTGATCGAAACTATTAGCGGGAAGCGAAACACCGGTTTTCATGAACCTGAGAAATCTTTAAGCCTTCTAGGCTACGTGAGTGATTCAAGACTTTTTAAAACTTTGTTTATGCTCTTAACATTACTTGTTTAAGAAACTTAACCAAGAAACACATGTTTATAAATGTATAGGCGTGGGATCTTTGGAAAGCGGAAAGAGGAATCAAGTTACTTGATCAAGTTTTACAAGAAACTTGTGAAACCGAAGAGTTCTTGAAATGCTTGAAAATAGGATTGCTTTGTGTACAAGAAGATCCTAATGATCGTCCATCGATGTCAAATGTTGTTTTCATGCTCGGAAGCAGCGAGATTGCTACAATTCCGAATCCAGAACAACCAGCTTTTGTCCTTAGACGTTATCCTTCATCAAGCAAAGAAGCTTCTTCATCTACAACTAAACCAGAAACCTTCTCTCAAAATGAACTTACCATAACTCTTGAAGATGGAAGATAGACAAATTATTCTCAACATTTCAAAATAAGCATTGAGATTTCAATAGAATAAAAAAATGTAATAGCTAAATCAAGATTTTTGCAGAAACATTTTTCAATGGAATGAGATTTTGGCTTTAGAAGAAGAAGCCATAGAGAAACCCATTAGCTGTGATCTTATCATTTGTCTTCTTAAAGAATCTCTACAGAGGAAACTAGATATTAGAGTCATCTTGATCAAAGCTTGTCCATGTCTTAGAAGAAAAATCGCGAGGCTCATTTCATTTTCGCACTCTAAGAATCCGTGAATCTCCACAAATTCCAAGTGATTCAAGAAAGATTCCACTTCACTCGTTTGAGATTCCCAATATTGAATCTCCGAGTTAGACATATCCCACAAATCCTTATTCCATTGCTGTTAAAACACAAGCAAAATCTTAAGAAACATATCGAAAAACCGAGAAAGACAAAAGAAATAAGCTTATTTCTCTAAATACTTACTCTTCTTTCACTTGTTTGATCATTAATGATTTTGAGAACTAGTATGTTTAGCCTGGGACAGTTCTTGAACAGACATGACATTGCTTGAACATTGTGTCTGTTGAAACGCGTTCGCAGTTCCAGGAATCTCATGTTTTGAAACTGATTCGTTAATAATCCCTTCTTGCTTGACAAAATCTGTTAACAAAACATTAATAAGACAATGAAAAGCAAAGAAACAAAGAGAGAATCTGTGTTTACCTCTACGGATTGGTTTCCAAGTTTTAGTTTATAGGAATTACAGAGACCAGACAAGAGAGTGAACAAGCTTTGTGTCTTAGAATTGAAATCTTGATGATGCAAAAACACTCCAACGAAAGCTTTCTTCAGACAAACCAACTTATCCAAGAAATGAAAACTACTAGTAACCGCATTTGAGTTCCATAAAAAAGTTTTAAGATTCGGCGTGTTAATCTTCACGAAGCTTTTATCCGAGTATAAATGGAAGCAACTTGTAACCTTAAGTCTTTGAAGCTTATTACCACAAACCTCTAAACCATCAAGCTCTAGAGAGTTCTTCAAAGTGAAATCTTGGAGAACACGGCAGCTAACTTTGAGCTTCTTGAGTCCAAAGCAATTTTCTAGGGCTAGGTTTTCTAAAAGAGGAAAGTATGGATCGGTGAAGAAATCAGAGAGATAAGGTCGGTTATGTAGAATCACTAGAGATAAAGAGAGTGAAGTGAGTTTCTGAAAACCACCAAGGAGTGATGACGAAGGAGGTAATCGAAAACCGGGGTAAGATGATTTAAGCTTCAAAGCTTTTAGGGTTTGAGATGTTACAATCCAACGAGGAAAGTTGAAATAATCTTCCGTAGAGACTTCTATGTCAAGATCTTGAACTTGATGAGTAACAGCTAAACGAATCAATGAATTGAGATTTGTGAAGGTGATCGGAACTCGAAAACGAAGCGACCTGAGATTGTTATGATGATGATTACGAAGCGAAAGCAATTGGTGAATTGAGTTAGAAGAGAAAGATTTCTTCAAGTTGACGGAAGTGAAATCAAGATCAGGTAAAGAGAGAAACAGAGATCTGAATCTTTTCGATAGTGAGCTCGTTTTCGCTGCGGTTCTTAGAGGAAGTAAGAGAAGAATCTGATGAAGAAGAGAATCGGGGAGATCGCTGATTCTATCTTCTCCTAAATACACATATGCTTCATCTACTTCTTTCTTCTTCTTTCTACGTTTCACAGATCTTGTCTCCATCGTTACAACAACAAAATAAACAGAGTCCTTAAAAACCAAAGTGTTTTTCCTTTTTCTTTTTGTTTTACACTAGTTCGAAATTAGGGTTTGAAACGTTCAAAACAAACCCTGAAAAGTTTATTAAACGATAAGTGCGTGGAGTTTGTTTTGTTTCCACCTATTTCGTATTTTTCTGTTAAAGATATAAATATTAAATTCAAAATTCACCAAAGTCAATCAGAAAATGGTTATTTGTAATATTTAATTTTAAAAATTGACTATCTTTTTGTTTATTTATAGATTATTTCTATAAAAAAATAATAGAAAATGGTAGAATAAGATTTACACAAATCAAAATAAGAATGATACAAAATCTTTTGATTATTTTTCTTATTAGTCTCTGATTAGTTGGTTCAGAGTCCGATTACTTAAGGATATCAAAATGGTATTCAAAATTCTAACAAAATCAGAAGAAATTGTTTATTTATACATAAAACAGAGCAACCACACATTCGTTATTCTCTGAGACTCCCAAACTTTTCTAAAAGACATAAATTAATAAACTACAAATGACGATGATGTTGACACTCAAGAGGAGTAACAGGAAACCTAGAAGCATCATAACAATAATCATAAATCATATGATTAGCTCTAACCCAAATCAATTGATGACTCTGATGAAGACTTAACTCAGAGACAGTTGGTTCATCCCACCAAAACCTCTGTTCTCCACTACATTTACTTAGATCAGTAGGAGAAGTTGTTGTCGGAATCTCACAAGCATCAATCTCAAATCCTTTGTAAGAGGCAACGAAAGGTGCATGACCCCAATCAGTTTTCACTAGTCCTCCTTGTGTTGCCCAATCATCAGCATTCCAAATCGAACTGTAAACTCCCATTGCTTGATCTTTAGCATATGGAATACCCTTATCTTCGAGATTCTTGTGAACTCGAATCGGAGTTTGGTCAACCATGAATCTGTGTAGTTTGAAATTAGCAAAATCAGTAAATGGGTTTGTAAAGAGCTCGAAAAGAAACAGATTTAAGGATTAAAAGAACTTACACAACACTGCGTTTACTCCAGAGGATAGAGTAAGTGTGGAACTCAGTGGTGGGATCGAACCAGAGGTTAAGTCTTTGTTCTCTGTTTCCGATTCCGTTTACGTAGACGTTTGTTTGGACGATGTAAGGCTCACCGGATATGTTTCCTAAGAACTCGAAATCGAATTCGTTGTGGTTTGATCCTTCAGAAGACATCTGTGTAAACAAAACAAAAAAAAACAAGATTATGAGACTCAATTAATCATTCTAGAGTTCTCAAAACAGAGCAAGAGATGGTTTTAAAAAACAGAGCAAGACACAATAATCAATCTAAGGTTCGAAAATCAGAGCAATGCAATAGTCAATTTATGGTTCTAAGAAAAGGAGGAAGACACTATAATCAACTTTGGGGCTAAATATAGAGCAAGACACAATAACAAATCTAGGGTTCTTAAGACAGAGCAAGACACTCAATCCAGAGTTCTAAAAAACAGAGTAAGACATAAAAAAAGGCAGAGTAAGGTATTCATACGTAAAAAGCAGTGACGGTTCCAGCTGAGTCACCCTCAACGAGCTTAATCTGAATAGCGACATGACCAAACAAGTATTTGCTTCTCGATTCAAACCCAGCTCCTGTAAGGTAAATCAATTCAAATCATGGTTATTTTTCAGAAACAGAGTAAAGAGTAGGCAAAAAACAGAGTATGATCTGTATGTAAGTAAGTACCAGAGAAATTGTCAAGCTTGAGTCTAGTGACTTCTCCATCGTTAACACAATGATCCATAGCCCAGCTAGATTGGTAAAGCTCTTCGAACTTAGCTCCAGCTCCAGACACAACTCCAACCCACATTATCATCATAAGACACGTGACCCAATTCATACCCACCATTTTTCTCTGTTTCTCTTTCCTAATCAAAAAAAGACTTTCTTTCACTCTACAGTCTCACACAAGCACTTGACTCAATGGAGGAGACAGAAGAGAGAAGTGGGTCTATTTAAAGGCAGAGAGTATGAGCTGGCATACAATGGGAGAGAGATGCCACGTAGGATTCGACGTGTGATTAAGGACATGTATAAATGGACAAAAGAACCCATCTTTAAATATTTACTCTCAAAAACAGAGAGATAAAAGAGAGAATTGGAAAATGTAGCCGTTACTGTTGAGGGAAAGGCATCAACTCAGTGGGGTTCCACTTTGGTACTGTACAGAGGACAAGAATTTATGCTTCTCTGTCTAAATAAAATATCTCTTTGAGTGTAGTAAAACAGATATTTTTCAAATTTCATTTGGTAAAATTTTTAGTGGTGAGGACTCAATAGATAATGCTTGGGGTAATAATTGGGATGAGAAGAAAATTGTATGGGGGAGAAGATAAGGTTGTGGATGGATGGTTCGAATAGCAACGAAAATCTATAAATACATAATAAGTGTATCCAAGTTCATGTATCAGTTCTCGAATAAATGATCTCGACCTAAACCGAAAAATTAAGTTAGCTTTAGATATGTACAAGATATAATTGAATAGCCCAACTAAAAATACATAAACTACAATAAATTGTATTATATTCGAATAATGATCACTATCCGAACAAGTAACGATCATATTCGAGCTCGGTAATTACATTAATTTTTCAGTAATATTAAAAAGTTGATAATTTGAGGTCTATTATCTTAGAAAGTTTTATTAGTTTTAGAAAGTGATGGTTGAATGGTATGTAATTTTTTTTTTCACGTTAAAACGTGATTCTGCCAGATACATATCATTTCACAATAAAATATACGAAATGATACGTGAATATAATAAGTAATTTTGAAATTTATCCCATACGTTTTAATTTTATAATTAGAATAAACAAAATTTCATTCATCTAGAAAATTAGTAGTTTTTTGTTATTCAGTTGTTTTACAATTTTTTTCAGTATAGAGTACTTTCATTCCAGTAACTCTGATATTCTCCACTATTATGCGATTCAATTGGCATATCAATTAAAGTCGTAGATGACTTTAGTTTTAGTCATCCAAACATATAATATAATACTTCCTCTGTTTTTAATAAGTGTCATTCTAGCCTAATTTTTTTATTTTTGAAAGAGTGTTATTCTAGGATTTTAATGCAAAATTTTGAATAAAAATTTAGTTTTAACTTTAGTTTTTTAATGTATTATTGGAAGAGAAAATTATTTAATGTATGAATAAAAGATAAAATAGAATTTTTAATATTTTTTTAATTTATATAAAAAATTGTAGAATGACATTTATTCAAAACAGAGCAAATATTATTTAGGATAATTATCCGATCAATATCGCTCTTATCTATTAAAATGCGTGGACATAAATGGATGGATAAGTTGTTTATCTTATTAATACCCGAAAAATCATTTAAACCTAACCCAAAATGTTAGAGTCTAATATAAAACTGTGCTATGTTCTTTAGTTTTGTCCAGCTATTTCTTAACTCATTCAACTATTTTGTAATTTTGTTTGTTTACTGTGTAAAAAAAATTCATATCACCAACTCCAAAGACTTTATTGCTTTTTAAAAACATTTAACCAGAGAGAGAGAGAAGGGAAATAATAAGTGAATATAAATGATTCTGGAGGGTGTAATAATGAAGAAGAAAAAGAAAAGAGGACCATTTTACAGCTAAGATGTTTTCGATTGGCATTCGATTGGGTCCAGCTGTATCCATTTGGCTCTTTTGAGCTCAAATTTTTAAAAATCTTTTTTTTTTTCTGTAACAACAAAAACAAATTGATTGGCATATAGTCTTTTTTCTCTCTCTCCTCACTTTTTGGGGGAATTCAATTTTTTGTTTTCGTGTTGCAGACATGGATTAGATATGCCAGATTGTGACGTCAATTTGTGTTAAAAAATTTAAAATTAAAATATCTTTTGCCTTGCTTGGTAATTTAAAACATTGTCAAGTTGTGTGTGAAATGTGAATTGTAATGCAATACACAATCTATGTTTATTCGGGCACTAAGTTGTTTCTTTGTCGCTATAAGAGATATGGAGAAATACCAAAACGACTGCGTTTTGAGAAGCCATTGAGTATTGTAAAATATCACGGGCGTTTTTTGAATCGAGACAGTGACTTGTGCCCAATGGAAATGTTTTTCACAGTACAAAGATCGATTGGTTGGAATTTGGAAACTATAAAAGATACTCCTTCATTTAAATTAAAAATTTAATTTGCCAAGAAGCCAAAGAAGTAAAAGATAAAATGGTAATTGGTGGACAAGTAATTAGCTACTAGATTCAATGCTGTTATTTTGTTTTGTCTTCGTGACCATTGGCCGAAGCAAGTGGCCCATACTTAGCCACAACTCACACGCATGGGTGCGTGTACCGAGAGGCTCGTCTTAGAGAACCAACGGCTCTTAATCTTTAAGACTCGAGCTCTTTTAACTGACAGTAAAAAAAATACGTATTATATTTTAACTATCATCATTATCACCAACACTACACTTTATTATCATCATCATCATGACCTACTTTATCATCATCATCATGACCTTCCTTTGTCAGTTTCTCTGAAATCAATAATGAGATGATGCAAAATTAAATACAAAGTAAGAAGCTTGTGTATCACTGTACGCATTCGCTCTTTCTCACTCTTCATTAAGCCTTAAACTAAAAACTCCTTAAAAACCTCTTTTTGGAGGTAATATTGTCACAACAAAACTTAGGAGAGAAGACTTGAGAAAAACAATCATCTAGATATACAAAGAAACCAATTAAATTCTACATATGTAATGAGGAAATACATGTATTCAACATATGTATAAGATTTAAATACAAGTGGATGTCGTTTTAAAACTCTTTTCAAAAAAAAAAAAGTGGATGTCGTTTTGCTGACCAATAAATATTGTTTACAAAAAGAACAAAACCCTCACTTACTCTTTGAGTATTATAGTTTAACTCGAAGTGTTGAATATTCAGAATTTAACTTGATCTCCATTTGCATTATGTCTTTCAAGTGGCATAGAATTATATTTAAAAGTGTGAAGTTATACACAAGTAGCATGCATCTTTTAACATTGAACATCAAGACAAGTAAGAGCGAGGTAATACTAAACTTTGAAAATAAGTTGGTTCAAGGAACACATCATTTTGTACTAGAACTTTATCAAGTTAAAGAAACATAAGAATAGACATGGTAGAAGAAGCCATACTTGCAGTTTGAAGAAAATTAATTTTGTACTTTTCTTGAATTAAGTAAACACCTCAAGATCAGAGGCGTGCTTACCTTAAAAAAAAAAAATATTCGCTTTAAAGCCTTGAAATATTAAGAATTTTAGAGGTCCTAAATTTTTAAAAATCTAATCAAGTGTATAGTAGTTATATAAAATAAAATTAGTCTAAGAGCATGAGTTCGAAACCCAATTTAGTCAGAATACTACGAAAGACTCATTGAAGTGTTATATTTTTTGAAAAGTATGGAAGGTTGCTATCCAAACTCGTGGATCGCTTACCGAATATTGTTGACAATTCCATTTTAGTTACTTCTGTTGGAGGAAGATTTTCTAAGTTGAAACTCACAAAGTCTTATTTGCGATCAACTATGTCTCAAGAAAGATTAATTGGTTTGACTATCTAGTTCATAAGAAAAATCGATTACGAGAGTTTAGTGAAAAAAGTTTATAAAAAAGAAAGAACGAAAAATTATGGTTTAAGATTTTTTTTAATAGTGTTTCTTTTGTTTTAACTTATTTTTTGCTTTTCATATCATTTTGAAAATAATAGTATTGATATTACGTTAAAATAAATATAGGAGTATTTTTTTCTAAGTTTGCCTTAGAGCAAATACAACGAGGGTTCATAACCCCGTTTTTCACGGAATCCTAGGCGAACAAGTAAGAGTCGGGTGCTAAAAGTCATCTGCTAAGAACCCGGCTCGTCACTGTTCACGTGACGTGGCGAGCCGGGATTGGTCAATATTTTTTTATTTTTTAAGTTTCAAAAAAAAAAAAATTAAAAAATTACCTAAGAATTTTTTTACTCGAATCCACCGTTATGCGTGGTCTTAGATCCTTATAATTCTAGGTACGACTCTGGTCAAGATGAGAGGTACTAGCATGCATGGATACCAATAAAGTACTACAATCTACATGGTTCTTTGACTTCTTTCAGGTTGAATCGAGATAAAATACTAGAGTGTGGGTTGTGTTTTGAGCGTTAGTTGGTAGGGCACGCACGTAAAATGACATGTTGAGTGTGGGTTGTGTTATGATGAGCATGGTTAATGACGAGTCCATTTGAATGGTTTTGTCGAGAGTTTTGGGTTTATCATGCATAGTGTTTGCATTTTGTCTTTGATTAAAAAGCTTCCGAGTGATGTCTACTCCTATTCCATTATACTCCAAAAGTTTGGATAGTAATCTTCTCACTCCTACTAATAATTTTTATTCCATTACTCCAAAAGTTTGGATGATAATCTTCCGAGTGATATTTACTCCTATTAATAATTTCTATTCCATTACTCAAAAAGTTTGGATAATTCAAATACCATGTCATGTAAGTTACATGATGTAACCCGATCCGAAAAATGCACAAGTCGCCATCGAGTTTTGTAAAATCACGGGCGTTTCTTAAATGAAGACAAAAATGAGACAGTGGCGTCCGAAATGTTTATTCACACAGTACAAGACCGATTGGTTGGAAACTTGAAATGATATATAATCTTTTTTTTCTACTACATGATCTGTTTTTGTTATGACAAATGATATTTATTATTTAAGAGAAAATCTAATCACTAGATTCTGCTAAACAAACACTGTTATTTTGTTTCTGCCTCGTAAACATTTACCGAAGAAGCAAGTGGCTCACATCACACGCATGCATGCGTGCACCGATAGGCTCAACGAAAGCTCGTCTCTGATAGAAGCAACGGCTCTTATTATTAAAAGACTCATGCTTTTTAACTGTGTCAGTAACAAAAAAAAAGTTAAAACTTTTGATACTTTTATCATCATCATCATAACCAATAGTATTACACTTTATCACCATCATCATGATTGACCTTTTCCTTTGTCAGTTTCCTCTGAAAATCATGACGAGATGACGCAAATTTACATACAGAGTAAGAAGCTTGTGCAATACTACATTCTCTTTCTTTTTTTTTCATTTTCATTAGACTATTTCCCTTTTAAGGCTTTTTAAACTAAAAAATTAACAAAGACTAATGAGATAATAACCATAATTAAACTAAATCCATTCTTTTGCATTGCCAGTTTGACACAAGCATATAAAGTTCTTAACCACAACGAGCTGATAAAAATTATCACTAGAAATGTATCATGTTTAAAATAAGAATTTACCTATAAATATCACTAGATATGGATTTGAGTAGTTTCAAGTAATTTGGATAATTTCGGAAAAGTAATCTGAATAATTTAGAAACAGATTTGTGGAATATTCTGATAATTTTAATTATATGATAATGACAAATTTCCACACTTTTAATCAGAATTTTACGTAATTTGGATCTTTTACTTGTTAGAATAAATGATTTTGATCCATATAGATGACTTTTTTGTTAACTTTACCTCAGAATCAATTGGACACTCGGATACTGATAAAGACAGGTTGATCCGATCCGAAATGCACAAACCTAAAAGCATGGGTTGTGCACTTCTACAGTCTCTGTCTAACTCTTGCTTTTTCAATGCTTTTTTTTTTTACTCACAAAATTAACACAAAAAAAAGCTAATGAGAACATAATAAAACCATAATTAAAACTAAATCCATTCTTTTGGATTAATACAAGCATCTAATAACTTCCATTCCTCACTTCCTTCTTCCGGTTTCTGCAAGAGAAAAGAAACAAACCAAATCAGTACTTGAGCTAAATAAAAAAGAAAATCAAGATTTAGTTTCTTGATTTTGGATAGAACATGATAAAAGAAACTTTACATGGTCATATTCCCATCTTGCGGATAGTGGTATAGAGACAAGAATACTCTCTATTCGTCCACCTGTCTTCAAACCAAACGTCGTTCCTCGATCATACACCTTAAATCGGGTCCAACAAACACATAAGACGACGTCTTTCATAAATACGAAACGAAATCGACAATGTAAAAGCTCATCATAGTTTCTAAATATTTACCAAGTTGAATTCAACGTATCGCCCTCTTCGCAACTGTTGCCACGCCTTGTGCTTCTCTGTAAATGGCGTATCTTTACGTTTCTCTATTATAGGTATATAAGCTGGTATCACCGAGCTTGCACATTCTTACACACAAAAAAAATCACCACAAAGTATTCAAATTAGTCAATCTATGAACTTTCTTGAAACAAAACTGAAAACTTTATAAATCATTTTACCAGTAGCAAATGACAGAAGCATCTCTTGATCATAATCATTCAAATCATCGAAAAATATTCCTCCAAGCCCTCGTCTTTCATCACGATGCTACAAACAAGACCATTAAAACGTTTTCAAACCTTAAAACAACTTATCACTAACCAATCCATGAGACTCTAAATCTACTCCTTTACACATACATAGACTCTAAAACTAAGTTTTTTCTTTAGTTCCATAAAATACTAACATCTCACAGATTTATCTACTAACTTTGATGTAGAAGTAGTCATCACACCATTTCTTGAACCGAGGATAGAAAGATGGATCGAATTTGTCGCAAGCTTGCTTTTGAATCTATAAAAAAAAAAAGATGGTTTGTAATAAGTTAAACTTTATAACCACAAAGCTCTCTAAAAGCTATTTTCAAGAACGAAGAGATACAAGGTTGAAACAAACCGAATGAAAATGCTTGACGTCTTCTTCAAAGATATAAGCAGGTGTGAAATCAGTCCCACCACCAAACCACCATTGTCTCGGAGCTCCAGGAACATCTAACACATGACACAATCAAAATCATTGATCTAACCAAAACATTGGAACTTTGCAATTCAGAAAGGGAATTTAAGATTAGGTTTTTACCCTTTGGAGCATCAGTCTCGAAATAACGATAATTGAAATGCAGAGTTGGAGCGAAAGGGTTTTTAGGATGCAACACCTAGAATTGGACATGAATGTTGCGATCAAAGCTCAATTTCAAAGTATCAAAGAGTAATTCGACGACAATGATGATGAATTGGGGAAAGAGAGAAAGTACCGAGCTGATTCCGGCGGCGAAGAACGGAACGGGACCTGGTTTTTGCTCCGACGAGCGGATTTAGCAGCTCTATAAGCTTCAGGAGGCATAACACCATAAACAACAGAGACATTAACCCCAGCTTTCTCCCAAACATTTCCGTCTTGTAAAACACGGCTGTTCCACCGCCACCACCGGGACGAGACCAAACATCTTCTTTAAATTTAGGACCTCCTTCGACGGCTTCAATGGCTTCACAGACATTTTCCTGAGCAGCTCTTATCATTGTTTCGAAACGAGCCCTAACTGAAGAAGAAGATGATTTTGAATCATCATCGGAGTCTCTGAGGAAAGTGAAAGGTCTTTCGGTTTCGGGGACTTCTTTCTCGATTGAGACTGAACATCGTAAGTTCAAATCGGATCTTTTTACGGGACCACGAAGGAAGTGGAGAGTGAGTGAATTCGGAGAAAGATGGAGACGATGTGAGGAGATGAGATTGAAGGGAGGAGAAGGAGAAGAGAGAGTCGTACACTGAGATGCCATTTTCGGCGATCGGAATCACTGTCGTTGAAGATTAGAGATGTATAGTAGTGTCATTTTTGTTTCTGACAAATCTCCGGTTATTTCCGGTTTTGTTAAACCAAAACAAACTCATATTCAAAAAGTCAGACCATTTACATGTCTGTCAGTGCAAAATATAAAATTCCTGTCAAAGTAACAAACCCTAACCATAACTAAGATAAGATCAAAAGATATTTAACGGACTAGACTTGTTTATCAAGAAAATTCATTGTCTCTCTTCTAGATCTTCAGTAAGATTGTCAACTCTTTCGCCAACTACATAGCGTTCATCGAAGATCACTTGGTGAAGGTAAACAATGAGACGACGTGTCAGCTTGACGATGAACCAGATCGTAATCAAAGATAACAAGACCGGCCAAATAAACCGCTCGAGCGTTGAATTGATGCTTTCTTGATAACCAAACAGTGGGAACAGAGACTTCACGAGGAGGTAAGGGACACAGAGAGTGGTTAACAGTATTTTTATGATTGAACCAATCACGTCTCGGAGTAGCCACATGGAAGGAAGGTTATTGATTCCCACGTTTCTGATTCTCTCGAATTTCTTTAGCCATGCCTCAGACGCAAAACAGTTGATGGGAGTAAGCATTGTCTATGAGAGAGAAGAAAAAAGAATCTTTAGTTTGAGATCTGCAAAGTCTTTTTTTAGACTCTTTGACGATTCACTTACCAGAAAGGTCCAGATGTGAAGCACGACTACTCCGATTAACCAATCTTGGATCATGTAATAAACTGGTGATTCATCTAGCGTTACACGTGAAGGGATGATGATCATGAGGTCAATGAGTAAACCAAGCAATCCCGGTATGACAGAGATCTGTTCAATGGATTTTGCAAGTTACTACAAGTCATAAAATTTTGAAGAGTTGGGTGAAGATGGAAAGGTTTTGCTTACCCATATGGAGAAAAGCAAAGCGTTTCGTATAAGCAAATTGGTTCTTCCTTTCTGAATTTGATCAGATACAGAGCATATGCTTATATATATTGCTCGTAGAATATAGCATCCAAACCAAAATGCACAAAGATCTACAAAGATTTGCAAAGTTAGAAGCATGTAACAATTAAGAGGAAGAAAAAAAAAAGCAAGATGGAAAGAGAAACAAAAACAAACCGTCATGTTTGAGTCCAAATCTTAGGATGATGAAAGAGGTAGAGTCAAAGAATGCTCTTCCCACTAAAACTGGCAAAGCCAAGAAGGCTGTACTAAAGAGGAACATACTCAAAGCAGCTAAAACCAACATCATTGCAATCCTCGGCATAAACCTAAAAGCTGAAACTTATCAGAGCAATTCTATAGTTTCATTAAAAAGTTTGCTATATATCAGTTGATGATTACCTGCTATCACTTTGGTCTTCAATATCATCATCATCAACATTCTGTGATTGCAAATTGACCAAAGGGCCTTCAGCTATTATATAAAGTATAAACCCAAGCGGATAAACATCAAACTGCCTTCTTGGTTGCAACACATTCTGATCAACACGGTGAACGCATTCTCCTTGACGCAGTACCAGCAAGAAATCACTCAGCTTGAGCCAGGAACTGACAGTTATAATCCAGTTTCGAATTATGGGTTCGCTAGCTGGCTTAAGGCGTTTGATTAACCATTGAGGGCTAAATACCATTAAGAAGATAGAAATTGAGTATGCACCAGTTTCAGGGTTTCCATTTCTGAACCTGAGAGTTTGTTCAAAGTTACACGAAATTATAAACACTATAAGGTAAAGAAGGTCCATAGGAAAGCAAAACGCAGAAATTTTACCCTAATATCTCAAGTGGGGAAAAGGATGGGCTGATAAGTGTAACTGCTTTGACTGGTAAGTAAAACAAAATCACTAATAACACACCATGAGAAGCAAACGCAAAGAAAGTGTGACCAAGATTCAGTTTGGTGATCTTGTAGTCTGGATCTGTGACATCTAAGAGATACCAAAAGGCTCGTTTATGAA
This sequence comes from Euclidium syriacum, assembly GCA_900116095.1. Taxonomy (NCBI): domain Eukaryota; kingdom Viridiplantae; phylum Streptophyta; class Magnoliopsida; order Brassicales; family Brassicaceae; genus Euclidium; species Euclidium syriacum. The sequence goes on from FPAK01000008.1 coordinate 716,355, forward strand.
TGATCTGTCAAAAGAAAGAAAAAAATGAGGATCAAATCTGATAAGAGAATAAGGTTCTGTTGGAATGAAACTGTTACCTCTTGGATAAAATCCATGTAAGAGAGTGTAATCGTCAAGCACATTAGTCCTAGAAACCATGGCAAGTATGGAGGAATCTTAAACGCCTGGGAAATTGTAGTTCCAAACATAGGGGAGGTGCAGATTATAAGCCAACAGCCAACAACCCAAGGCAGGACACAGAGTTTCAGATACAAGACAAAACCATCCTTAATGATAGATAGGTTTTTGTAGGCTTTTACTGAAAAAACCCACAGGAGATATGGAAGTATCACCACTATGAAGAGGAATCCTTGAAAAAACCGCCTCACAATGGCTGGAAATAGGGTGAAACGGATCCCCAAGTAAGCAAAAGAAACTGACAGCATCACCATGTAACCGAGATTAACAGGTGATGAGTTTCCGGATAAATAGCTACCTCCAACAGTTGCTAATACGATCCATCCAACCGAAAATGGCAGAAGAACAACGAGGATAGACACATATATGCTGATGGCAAGAGCCTGTAGAGAACCAACAGAACTTGTTAACTCTGACATGTTTTGTTACGGTGCATATGAAGGAAGAGAACCAAAAAAAAGGATCCAAGACTTACAGCGAAGGCATTGTCATCCAGAAAGAAAAGCATTCGCCGGATGACTCCAAATTCGAGACGTGGTGGATTAAGATGAACATGAATATCTATTCGTCTAAGACGTTCCCTTAAGATGAAATGGAGGAGTTTAATCAAATACCAATTACTAAGGATAGTCATATATTTCCATAAAACCTGCACACTAACTCCTTGTCCTTGTCCTAGGTCATCATTTCCGATATAGTTCTCAGGTTGCAAACCACCTTGAAATCTCCTCAGAATGAGTACAGCCCTTATAAGAGCGATTATGGTTATGAAAATGTCAATAAAAGCGCAATAAATCAAGCCAGAACACAAAGAAGCAATCTTCCAAGACATCCCAAATTCTCTCTGTAACTCAGCAACAAGATCTTGGCCCCAAGGATGGAGAGAACTAAAGTAGGTGTTCAAGAGAATCACCACAATCCAAGGAACAATCAATTTCATGTAACGTGATACTCTCAGCAACACTTCAATTAGAAACTCGTGAAATGGAAGCCGCTCAGGAGCATTCTCGGAGTAAACACGAACAAATGAGTAGCTACGCCCACATACCTACGGTGAAAACAGAGGGAATTTAATCAAACATGTAGTGTGCGAGATCCTTGCTAGCTAAAACCACAAAATTAGAAAGAGGTAAATCGGAGACTAAACTATGCATACATGTTAAACCCCAAAATCAACGAAGCTAAAAACCACTGGAGATTCTTACTAAAACCAAAGAAATAAGGGGGAAAAAGAAAACCCTTAAACCCAACCATGTCAAAACCCCCCAAATCCTTGTATTTGCAAAGAGTAATATATAAAAATAACCTCGCAGTTCTTGTGTCCGCGACGATTCAGCCAAAGACGAAGACAGTCTTGGTGACATACTTGATGGACCCACGACAAGCACATGGATACCTCAACCGGTTTCCTGGTTCCTCCGGTGATCGACAAATCCGGCACAAGTCTTCGTCTTCCTCTTTTTCCGTGTCTTCAGCCGGAAAACCTTGATTATAGCCACCGGCTTCTGTTATCGCCGGTGAAACGTCCATTTTCGAAAACGGAAAAACTCTTTTTCTTTCTCTCTCTCTTTCGCTTCTGTACCTCCACAAGCGGCAAATGCAGAAATGGTTGCAAAAGCTTTAACAAGCAAATATATGAAAAATATTTAAAGAATAATAAAAAAAGCAAAATACGTGTATGATTCGTACAGTTTTGTTGCTTTTTGACAGCTACAGTGTAGACTGACTTTCTACGTTGCTTCCTATTACTTACCTCAGTAAAAGTCAAAAACTTTTACCACGGTTTACGAAGGTGACGTGTATAAAAATTTAATATGAAGAATATGACGATAATATGAAATTTCGTGACTATGGTCTCAAGATTCTTTCTTTTGGTCTTCCGGTTTGATTATTTCAAGACTTTCTCCACATGTGATATATGATCAATGAAAAAATTGGACGATGGGTCGACGAAACCCAAACTGGTTCAGTTCTCTCCATAAGCCTCCTCCTTTATTATTATAAATATATAATACCTCTATCTTTTATTTATTTATAAACTCTATTACAGACGCCCCAAAAAAATGTTGATCTTGGTTCCTTACAACACAAGCAACCATCAAAAACATTTTAACGAACTTCCAATATATGGGTTTTTAATTTGGGTTTTATGGGCTTTCTCTTAACACAGCACGCACAATGAGATTATTAAGTAAGCTTGATTTTCTTCAAATCGTTCCCGAACGATACGAAGTCGGTGGAATCTAGCTAGGGTTTAACGCAAGTGTCCCGTCATGAAAAAACAACGGAGAACTGTCTCGGAGGATCGGCTAGCAATTTCCCGAAGCAATGCGCAATCAAAGACGCCAAAGAATCGAAGAGAAGACGCAGCGTCGATCCCGATTGATCTCATTTTCGAAATATTCTTGAGATTGCCAGCAATATCTACACCTAAATGTCGTTGCGTGTCGAAGCTTTGGGACTCAATACTTCGTGGTCCAGATTTCAACGAGCTGTTCGTGAGTAGGTCTTGGGCTCGCCCACAACTCTTGCTCTCCTGCGATAAACACGGTGATGAGTTGTTCTTCTTCTCGGCACCTCAGGTTCAAAATCAAGATGAAAACTCGTCTCTTGTTGTAACCGCCAATCATCTTACGTGTTTCCCCTTTGATAGTGGTTCCTCTGGAATTTGTGGTTGTGTCCAAGGTTTGGTCCTTCGTAAGGGAAGGAAGGAAAAACACCAGTGATATGTAACCCTAGCACAGGAGAGTCCTTAAACTTACCAAAAGTGGAAACGAGTAGGATTGGGGTGACAAGCTTTTTTGGATATGACCCCATTGACAAACAATTCAAGATATTGTCCATGAGCTCTTCATATGGAAGAGATCAAGGAGAAGCTAAGGAGCATCAAGTTTTGTCATTAGGAACTAAACAACTATCATGGAGAATGGTCGAGTGTTGCATGCCCCATTATCCTTCATATAAGGGGATATGCATCAACGGTGGATTGTATTATTGAGCTAGGAAAAACAGATGGGGGAGTTCTATGGTAGTTTGCTTTGATGTTAGGTCTGAGAAGTTTACATTTATTAACATACCTGATGGTGTGTTATATTGGTGGAACTATTCTACTCTGGTTAACTACAAGGGTAAATTAGGTGCACTTATATCAGATGATCATCGTGGAATTACTGAATACAGTACAAATTTTAAGTTGTGGGTTCTAGAAGACCCCGAGAAACATGAATGGAGGATGCATATTCATCATGTATTGCCTCCTCTGTGGAAGAGTGTAGTTGACACTTGCTTATGCTTTGTTGGGGTGATTGGTACAAATGAAATTGTCTTGTCTCCGCACAATCCATCCGACCCCTTCTATGTTTTGTACTACAATTTCGAGAGGGAAACTTTTAGAAGAGTTGAAATCCAAGGACTTGATGACTTTAAGAATTGTACATTTCATACTTCTCTAGACCATGTAGAGAACGTGAATGCGAATGTTTTAGGACTTTAATAACTTGAGATTGTAACTGATTCATTGGCTTCTTAGTACCTTGACTCCTTATGTTATTCGATAAGTTATTTTCTGTTTATTTTTTGTGGTGTTATATCTTTCTTGAAAAATATCCTTATCTTTTTGCAGTTGTGATTCATATATTAAGTACTAATGACTGTTCTTAAGTAAGTTTTAGCCTTTTATGCTCTTGTCTTCATGATTAAACCCATCATTTTGGCACACATCTATTTATATATAAACTCTATTACAGACCAAAAAAACGTTGATCTTGGTTCCTTACAACACAAGCAACCATCAAAAACATAAAACCTCTGTGCTTTTTTTCTTACTTAGAGAGCAAGCGAGTAAGAGAAGAAGCTTCAAACACAGGAGGACTACAACTGAAGTGTTGACAAACAAGAGCTACCACTTTTCCATCAGAGTTTCTGTTTCTTTTCGCCATCTCAGCTATGTTATTGTTATGTTCTTCCCAAAACTCCATCTCATCAGAACTCGAAGGATCTATATGAATCACCTGAAAGAAAACCAGAAAATTCATCAATCTTAAACCTTGGAAAATCTTGAAGTATTTATTAAGTTATCTCCTCACTGTTTTATTAGGATCATAGACTGAATGTGCTGCAGAAAGCATGTTGTTGAGCTCTGAAGAAGAGTTTAAACCAACTAATACGATTTGTTTCCTCGACGGAACCGTGATCATATCCGCCGCGCAGCACATTAACGGCACCGCAACCGCCATTTCTCTTAACCTCAACTCGAAAACCGCCTGCCGGAAAAAAACAACGAAAGATGACACAAATGATGAATAATGGTAATAACACCTTTTTTAGTTTGTTTGTAATTACCAGAAGTCGCTGCGCGGTGTTTAGATAGGACTCAGCTTTCTCTCCAGCGACCATAGAAGCTAATCTCACAAGGTTAATAGCAGAAACAGAGTTCCCTGAAGGCTCTGCACCATCATGATCTTCTTTTACACGTAAAAGAACCGATGGATCTTGTCCTTGAGTATTAAAATAAGCTCCTCCTTCTCGATCAAGATATAACTCATCCTTCAAAAACATCAAACCTTTAGCGAAATATCGAAAAAATTTCATGGATTCAAGAACAAATCAAAACTAATACCTGAGTTTCTTGAAGTTTAATCACCCATTTAAGCCATTCGATACCACCTCCATTCTCGTAAAGATCAAGTAAACCAGAAATCAAGAACGCGTAATCATCTAAAAAGGCAGGAGCTTTCGATGGTCCTTGTCTATAACTATGTTGTAACCTATGTGCTTGTTTATCGTATAGATTGTTTCGGATAAACAAAGCAGCTTTCTTTGCAACTTCTATGTAATCCTCTGGTTGACTATTCACCACAGGGAAATAGTATTTGGTGTTTTCAGGCTCAGCTTTAAGAATCTTTGAAGCTCTCGCGAAAGACGAGATCACAAGACCGTTCCACGACACAATTATCTAAAAAAAAGTAAAAATCTTTAGAATGGTTTAACAAGAAGCTCAAGAAGAAACAGATTATGAAGAAAAAACAGAGTAAGAAGAAGATTTCTTTTTTTACCTTATCATCTAAATGCGGGTTAGGTCGTTTTAACCTAACATCAAAAAGCTTTCTTCGACACTCACCTAAAACCTCTTGATACTTTTCAACAGAGAGATTAAACTTTGACGCCATTGCAGACATTTCGTTTCTTTCGATAAGTACATTCTTTCCAGCGAACTCATTATGTGGATCACTCCTACTCGATAAATCACAGTTACCTGATTTCTTAACGTAATAATGTTCCTTGAAAAGTTCCGAATCTTCTCCGAGAACTTCATCAATCTCATCGTTACTCCAAACATAAAAAGCTCCTTCTTTTTTCCTCTTTGCACCTTCAAACTCAAAACTATCAGCATCTTCAGCTGAGAAGATTCCTCCACCTTCTGTTGCAATCATGTCTCTTCTCAGATAATCAAGAACGTCTCTCGCCACGTAAGCATACGTAACATCTTTCGATATGATGAAACCGTCTAAGTAGACATTCACCAACTGTCCTTGATCATATAACATCTTCTCAAAATGCGGAACTACACACAAAAATAGCAAAATTTCTTTCAAATAATATTTCATCCACACGAAAAATTACGATAAGTCGTATACATACCGTGCCAACATTCATCTACGCTGTATCGATGAAACCCGCCTCCGATATGATCATGCATGCCTCCATTTGCCATACCTTGTAAGCTAAACAAAACCATGTTCTCGTTTTCATTAGCTTCGTTTGTTTTCCCCGATTCTTTCAACTTTTTCGAATGGTAAAGCATTAGCTGAATCTCAACAGGTCTTGGGAACTTCGGTGATGAGCCAAACCCACCGTATTTCGAATCATAGCTCCGAGAAAGCTTGAACACACACAAAAAAAAACTCAACTTTACTCAACCGTACTTTACTAAAAGTAAACACGAGTTGAAGAGTCATTACTTGTTTTGCGCATAAACTCAAAGCTTCTTGAGAAAGCCCCTCTGGTAACTTATCGGACTCAGCGTTCGAAGATAAAGCTTTTGATAGTTCTTCAATAGCATAAGTACCACTCTTCACTAGAGTTTCTCTTTTAGTGTCCCAAGCGTCTTTCACCTTCCTGAACATAATCAAATCAACTATAGTTTTCGCTTCATCGTGAGATGAAAAAGAGAGTTTTTTACTTGAGGAGAGTCTTGAAGCCTGGTCGTCCGTAATTGTCATTAGGAGGAAAGTAAGTTCCACCCATTAATGGTTTCAAATCAGGTGAAAGGAAGACTGATAATGGCCATCCTCCTCCACCGTATAATGCTTGGACAAACGACATGTAAACCTTATCGACATCAGGCCGTTCTTCTCGATCTACCTATTGAACAGAGACATGTTAAACAAGAAGTTAGCAAAAATATGTTTCCATTTAAAGCCACAACAGATTTCCTCTTAACTACAAATTTCTAACCTTGATACTAACGAATGAATCGTTCAAGAGTTTTGCAGCTTCTTCATCTTCAAATGACTCAACTTCCATCACATGACACCTGAACAAACAAAAAAAGGATTTCATTCTCTTACTCTTTCAACTCAAGTCTCAAATTCAAAATCCAAAAAGCATTTATTGAAGTCTCACCAATGACAGGTACTGTATCCAACTTCAAGATTGTTCCATAGCAAAAGGGAATCAATTAGTGTCATAAATTAAAAGTAAATTACGATTATTTACGAACATCATATCAAATCAAGAAAGAGGATATAAAGTAACTAACTTGATAAGAAGATGGGAACGTCTCTCTTTTTTGCTTCTTCAAATGCTTCTTCTCCCCATGGATACCAATCAACCTTAATTTCACATAAACCATGAAATCAATCCAAAAAGCTCTTAACCAGTTATGACTTAACTAATTGCAATTAAACTTCTTATTTGGAAACTAAAAATTCCTAATTGAAATCAAATTACCGGATTATGTGCGTGTTGAAGAAGATAAGGACTGTGTTCAGCGGCTAAACGGTTTGTATGTTTCTGAGATGTAGACGAGGACGAGGTCGAATCCGCCATGGCTAAGACCTTGCCTGAGGAAATGGGTCTCGAGAGAATCTGCGGGAAAGGAGAAGAAAACGATGGGAAATTTGAACGGACGCGAATTCGTCTTCTGGGTAAGGACGCGATGCTGCGAGAAGCAAAGCGGTGGATGATTGAGGAAGACAACAAGTGAAGACTTTTCATCAGCATTTGAAAACGACGTCGCTTTCAGGGTTTTTGGGTGAGATTTGGCTAAACGAATTCGGGTTCTAGAGGATTCAACCAGGCGAGGGAGGGAGCTTCAGACACATTTTGCTGCTGTTGGATATGTTCAGTATGTGACACGTGTAGATAAGACAAAGACTCCTACGAGTGTGCTAATGGTTGGGATTTCCCGATTTCTTGGTTACAAAGAATATTACTCCGAATATAACTCGAGTCTTTTGTGGTGTTTTTGTGTGTTAAGTAACCTTTTGGTTTTTAGGTATATAGGATGATGATATGAGTAGGATTGGAGCTTTGGAGTTAAAAGGAGAAATGTAATGTCAAATGTGAGTTTTGGAAGTTTTACATCCGGTGAAAGACTTTACAAATATACAATTTCAAGTACATGGGTGTAAAAAAAAAAAAAAAAAAAAGTAGACTTTTATCTCTATGTGGTTTCAAGTCGTTTCGATGTTTGAAACTCGAATTATACTCATCTTACTGAAGGTATATCAAATCTAACGAAATTTTTAAATTGAAATTTGACTCATTTTACTCCAACTAAAGTCTAAACCTAAATTCTACGAAAAAAGACTAATAAAATCACAAATAGGCCTTTTTAAGATATGTATAATTTTCTAATTAGTAGTCTACTTTATATTCTTTATTTTTTATTTTGTGAAGAGACTATCTCGATCTGAATCTCTGTTAATTCTTTCTTTGGGACTATTGATTTCTTTTACCTTATGATTTATGTTTCTTCTTCCTTGATTGAGTAGAATTTTTGTTAGGTTTACGATAATTTAAAGATATTGCATGATTTAGCAAATTGATCAAAAATTATCATATGGTTTTTTATTTAGTTTAATCTTATTATTTGTTCTAATCTGATTACTTAGAATAAGAACTTAGGTTGATTAACTGGGCATCCAAAGTGGTTTTAGTTGACTAGAAAAAAATCTTAGTTAAGCAAACCTGAAAACTAAATACATATTTAATTATTAAAATCTGTAATTTTTAAACATAGTTATACAACCCAAGTTGGTTTAGAATATATTCGTGATTTGGAGTTCTAGAAAGATGTTTAATGAATTGTGATCATTGTTATTGATCGTGTATCTGCAAACTTTCATGTGTTTAACTTTTTATTTTAGTTATTAGTCATTTTTAAGATATTAATCACCATCTAAACATTGTTTCGTCTTATCTTAATCTATATCAAAAATATAGTAGTGTAGCATCTATTTTCAGTAGGTTCGATAACCCTTATACTACTACGTTTGCTAGGCATTTGCAGAAAATATCTTGAAAAAACCTGAGCATATCAGTGACAATCCTAAAGTTTTAACGATGCTGTCTAAAAGTAGTAATGGGCCTTGATATATAAGTTTTGATGTTTGCTTTCGAACCATATAGATTTGTCTGTTTTTTTCCAATAGTTCTAATAATGCAAAAGAGATTTTTGATTTGAATCATTGCAATTTATGGAGATCTTATAAATCCACTGCTTTTTATAGTAATTGTAATTTTAAAACAGTAATTAACGATTATTTTCGATCAGTCTTTATTCTCATTTAACGTCAATTCTTGGAGAAATTTAAGACATTATCAAGCGACAATAGTACAGAGTTTTGTGTCTAACACGTTCTTTTCAAAAGCAAAAAGTCGTTCACAAGATTTCTTAAATTCATACACTACAACAAAATGGACGTGTAGAGTGTTAGCGATTGTCTATCAAAAATTGGGTAAAATGTATTTCTCATTACCTGCTATCTGATTAATCAGACTCCAACTCCTTTACTCAATGAAAAGACGCCATATGAGAAATTTTATGGTCTAGTTCCTTCTCTTAAGCATTTCTTAGTGTTTGGCTACTAACAACTTGTTTGAGTACATAGGTACTCCCAAGTACCTGACAGGTAAAGTACCTACAAAGAGACCAATGAGTGATATAGTGTGTTGTATTTCAGGATCGTGAAACTGGAGGGGAAGAAACATGTTTTATGCATACTCATGGCAAGTCCAGGCACCTCTTCAAAAGCTGTTGGGACCATTACAACATGTTGAACCGACTTAGCCTTCGTGATTCTTCTTCTCCCTGATTTAGATAGAGTTGGAAGTTACGAGTCTTTCCTAGCGTTTGAGGGGAAGTTGCGAGTCTTTTATGTGGAATATGGTGAAGTGTAGAGAGGTGATGATTCTCTTATGCTTGTAAAGAGGATTTTAAAGAGAATAAGCATTTGAGTTCTTATCAGTAATTTTAAATTCTTAATACTTTTAAAACAAGAACACGAGTTCCTAGACTGTAGTTTAAATGTTTAATCCACTTTTCCTTCTACAAAATTCTTATATGTTTGATGTTTCATTGAACAACTTCGCTATACTAACATTTCAAGAGTCTTTTTACTATGTCATTTCATCCTCTTCCTCTTTTAATTTAATAAATGAATAATTCGATTTCAAAATCCAAAGTGAAGAAACATTATTGAAGGAAGCTCCGATTGATAGGTAACTATATCCATTTTCAAGATTGTTCCATATAAGAAGTGCAATAAGGGAAACCAAATTAGTGTCCATAAAACTAAAGTAATTAAAATCAAGAAAGGGGAAAATAAAGTTGCTAAAAATCAGACCAAACATTTTTTGGAAGCGATTATACCATTATTTTAGCGAATAGCTTTCGCCTAGCGACTAGCTAGTAACAGACGATTAGTAGGAAAGAACATAGACTAATATGTTGCTAAAAATAGTAAACAGCTTTTAGCAATGAACAATAATAAGACTTAGCAAAAAAGGATAGCATGCATACGTAAAAGACGAGTATCATGACATTCGAATTGAAAAACTTAATTTTTTTTCTTTAACTTGCACAATCAACTTCACAGCGGCATCGTTGCCATAGTTTCATCTCAACCCAAAAATTTTGGCAGGGGTCGCATCGAAAAGCTTTACGAGGAGATTTTTCGCGGCAATCATTAGGACGGCTTCGGTTGCAAGCTCCTTCATACTGTTCTATGGCAAAACACGGCTTCATCTTTTTCTGAGCTTCCACATCTAGAATTTTGATTTCAACCACACAAAAAAATTGCAAATAAAAAATTTGTGGGAAATTGTCAAAAAAAATTCAAGAATCTAATTGAACTTCGTCTCCATTACAATTGTCTTAGACTAAAATTTTTTATTTATTTTTGCCAAGGAACCAAATTTATATGCTTTCTTTCACATGTAAAACCAAAATTCATTTTATATGATATTCACAACTTAGAGAAAAAAAATTCAAAAATTGTAGATAATGGGTAGCACAAAAAAAAGTATTCTTAAACTAAGCTTTAAAATGTTTTTTTTTCTTCTTTTTATCATAATAGTATTTACTTTTTGAAATTAATAATAATAGTAAAAAAATTTAAGGTTTTTTTTTTCTGAATTGTTAGGAGGTTCCGAACCAAAATCCGTAAATCCTCTAAACCCGAGACAATAGCATGTTATATGTCATGTTTTAAGTGTCACTTAATCTTGTGACCTCTAAGCTCTGAAGTAAAGATTCAAAACTAAAAAGATATAGATAAAATTACTTACCTTGAATATTACTCAAAATAAGTGATAGGAAAATGCAAGAAACGATGCACATTGTAGTGGACTTCATAATTCAATATAGATAGATTATAGATGGATTCTTGTTTTTATTTGTTATTGTCTATTTGTTTTAACAAACATAATTGTTTGTCAACACTCCCAATAAATATACGGAATACATTCTAAATATAGATATTTTAAAAAGAATTAATTAAGGGGAAAAAGCCTACTAATTCACCGAAACTAACGAGTTTGATCATTATTTTTCTTAGAACTTTTAATTTTAGAAAAGAACACTTTTTGTTTTTTGAGCAGCTAGAAAAGAACACTTGATCTCATCTTTTCTGTACTAGTTATGGATATTTAAAATTCTTAGTTGAGGAGACCAATATAATACGAAAAAATGAAACTAAAAAAAAAAGAATGTAGCTAGTAAAAAAGAGCTAATTTAAGCCATAAACAAAAACATTTCTAAGTTCTAACAATAATTTGTGTTTTGTTTATGAGAACATCCCAAAGTTTTTGGAATAGATGGGATTATAGTGGATAGTCAAATGATTTTTAAGTGAGTGTTTGTAAATACATAAAACAAAAAAAAACGAGAATTAATATTTACCTGATTTTGATATATCATTGTTTACAAACTCTTGAGTTCAAAGTTGTTTTCTTTCTCAGTCTTGTTTCAACCATGCAAGAGAGGGAGTTTCAGACACATTGTTATCTGGTTGAATATGTTCTGAATGTGACACATGTGAAGATGTATGAAGATCATGAGAACGATAAAAAATATCACTAGAGAATCGATGATGACGTGGAACTACATCAGTGCTGACTTGGAAAGGAAGCGATACATAAGATATTATGCGTTGGAGGGGAATATTGCATGATCAACGATTGAGGAAGAATGGACAGCCCGAACCTTGATGGACAAAGATGATGCGGAGGCAGTCAAACCCAAGAAATACTGGACTGCAAATGAAAAGACGGACGCCAAATACAATTTAAAGGTCCTATCGGTTATATTTGGTTTTCTGGCCATAAACCAATTCAAAAAGTTTCATGCATGCACCACTTCCAAGGAGGTTTGGGATACCCTTCATGTGTCATATGATGGTACCATTAGGGTGAAAAGAACTAGGATTGATATGCTGGTATCGCAGTTTGAAGTGCTTAGGATGGGCGATGACGAGAGTATTGAAGCTTCATAGCAAGAACATCTTAATGGAAAACAAAGAAAGTCTTTGGGAATAAGTATAAGGATAAGATACTTGTGAAGAAGTTCTCGAGAAGTCTACCAATGGAAGTTCCATTTCACAAGTAGGCTACATAAGTATTTCTAAATTATGTTGAACTAAAGTTTGATCAGGTTGTTGTGTGATACATGGACATGTGATGAAGTTGAAAAGAAGGATCGAGAGATTGGGAAGATTTTTGCACTTAATACAAGAGAGCACACTAGAATAGAGGATATCGATGAGAGGGTTGCTATGATCATGAAGAAATATTTCAAGAGGATGTAAAGAATTCAAAGGAGGGGGTTTATTGGTGGCTCTGGTAACTTCAACAAAGCTAAAAGTGACATAAGTGGAAAAAAGAGGATCAGTGCCATGAATGTCATGGGTATGTGCATTTAAGGATGATTGTCCTACTACTAAAAAGAATGAACTATTGAGTGTTGTAAATGCAAATGGTTAGGTCACACCGAAACCGATTGCATAGGACATACCAAAGAGAAGGAAACATTGTTCATCAGTTGGTGTGAGAATGATACCGCTGAAGATGAGGGATAAGAGATGTTGAATTTCATGGCATATAAAAGGAAAGAGAAGAGTCTGACTCTAAAGATGAGCTTGTTCTATCTCTCGAGGATGAGAACAAGGGGCTGTGTGAATATCTAATTATAAGCATAAATGAAAATCTTGTCCTGGCAAAAGAGAAAAGTGAGTTGATAGCCCATATCGGGTTACTGGTGCAAGAATTAGCTAACGAGAAAAAAAAATTCAAAAATCTAGGAAGTCTGTCTGAACAACTGTCGAATCAAAATGTTAAGGTGTGGAATATCTGAACAAATTGATTTTCGTACAAAGAACATACAAGTCGGATTGGGGGCTGGGATATCAAGGAAGCTAATCGAGAGCAAAAACAAAGTTCGTCAAGGCAGTTGGGTATCAACTTGTTCCAAAACAGTTTGAAGTATGCTTCAAGGTATCAACCTATTCAAAAACGGTTAAGTATGCGTTGAGATATGGAACATGAAGACTGCCAAAATGCTTTTAAGACTCATTGTTACATGTAATAGAATTGTGTTAACAAAATTATGAAGCAGAACAGTATTCATTATAATGGTCGAAACTACAATCAAGTGTGGATCAAGAAGCATAAATTATATTGTCACGTATCCTACACAGTAGATGATCTATGACATATATCAAGAGAGACAATTAGGTATTTCGACAGTGGGTTTTCAAGGCATATGAGTGGAGATCAGCAAAATCTTAGATATTTTAAAGCATCGCCTACACAGTAAATGATCTATGACAGATACTAGGAGAGACAATTAGATATTTCGACAGTGGGTTTTCAAGGCATATGAGCAGAGATCAGCAAAATCTTAGAGATTTTAAAATGTGGTATTCGGAAATGTCACATTCGGCGATGGAACCAAGGAAAAGATCAGAGGAGAGGAAGTCATTGTAGGAGATGATAAGTTAGATTTTGTGAATATGTACTATATAGAAGGTTTAAAAGTTAATCTGAACGTAGGTCAACTCTGCAATGATGGTCTAGCTATCACATTCACTAAAACAAAAAGCAGAGATATAGATGAACAAGGAAATGTTCACCTAAGAGGTCTTTGATCATGAAATAACTGGTATATGGTCTATCTTCTAGTTGTAGTCCATCTTATAAAGTCTATGCAAGCTCTTGCTTATAACATTGATTTTTGGTGGTAGCGGTTAGTCTTCTAAGAAAATTTGGATAACTAGGTTGATTTTTTTGGTCTTATGGGATAGGTGATGTCTCTATAAAACAATCTTTTGTAAATGACCGCATTAATATATCTTATAACTTAAGTGAAGAAAAAACATTTAGAGGAATTTGTGGGGAAAAAACATCTAATTAACAAATTAAAAAAGAGAGTAAGTCTAAATAAATTAATACTTAAGTACTCTGATTTTCTGTGTAAATGGCCATTAACTAATAAGTATAAATTAGTAATTAACCAAACCTGAAATCATGTGTGAATTGAATGGAATCAAATGTCAATCAGTTGAATTTCTAGATCCAACGAATCATATCACACTAGAGACTAACATGTGGTTGATCATTAGTAGACTAATAACAATGATTAAGGCAACTGAATTAGAGAAGAACCTTCCTATGCTACTACAGCCTTCTAGCCTCACATGGTTTGCAGCTAATCTTTATTAATGGTCTCACATGCACATTACACTGTCTCCACTTTTCTCTCTTGTCTTGTCACATTCTTGTCTCTCGCCCACTTTCACTAATATAGTTTATATATCAAAAGCCTCATTCTTTCATTCTAAACCATTCATTTTGAGTTGACAAAAAAATAAAAATCACTCATTTTGAATCAAATCTCAAACCTTTTCATCTTTAAAGCTCCAACCTTTTAATCTAAATCACTCATTTTGAATCAAATCTCATACCTTTTCATCTTTAAAGCTTCATTCTTTCAATCTAAATCATTCCTTTTGAATCAAATTTTTTAACCTTCTGGTCTTTAAAAGCTCCAACCTTTTCATCTTTAAAGCTTACTTCTTTCAATCTAAATCACTCATTTGAGTTGACAACAAAACAAAAAAAAACTCATTGTGTATCAAATCTCAAACTTTTCATCTTTAAAGCTCCATTTTCTTCGATTTGAATACTAATTCTGAATCAAATCTCAAAAAGTTGCACTATTTTTCATTAAGATCATTCTTATTAAAATCAAAATCTCAAAGCTTTTGATGAATCTTCCATTACCATCTAAGGTTCTTGAGCGTATCCTCTCGTTCATCGACTCACACGAAGACCGGAACTCGGTTTCTTTGGTCTGCAAATCATGGTTCGAGACCGAACGTTTAACAAGGAAAAGTGTCTTCGTCGGAAACTGTTATTCAATCAGTCCCGGGGCGGTTACACGGCGGTTTCCTAATCTAAGATCTTTGACTTTGAAAGGAAAACCACATTTCGCCGATTTCAATCTTGTTCCTGATGGTTGGGGTGCTTATGCATGGCCATGGATTGAAGCTATGTCTAAAGAAAACCCTAAGCTTGAAGAGATAAGGTTGAAGAGAATGGTGGTGACTGATGAATGTCTGCAGTTGATCGCTGCTAAGTTTAAAGAATTCGAAGTTCTTGTTTTGACTTCTTGTGATGGTTTCTCTACTGATGGTTTAGCCGCCATTGCATCTACTTGCAGGTTCGTGTTTTTTATAATATTTTTTATTTCATTTGATTTTTAAATATATATATATATTTAGCATCTCAAAGCTTCCGATTAATCCGTAGATGAGCAGTATAGCATGCATGTGCACTTGATCCAACTCGACCCAATTTAATATCTAAACCCAAAATATGAATTTCATAGATAGTTATTTTAAATATCCAATTTATTCATAACCCCATTCTACTATTGATTATTAGACATGTCAATTCCGGGTCGGATCATCCGATCTAACCCTTATAAACCCGTATCCGAATCAAAATTACTCAATTTTTTAGATAAAACAACCACAATTACTGTTCGGATTAAGATAATTTATTTCAACGATGGGGGAAGTAATTAACGTAGATATTCGAAACATCGGTTTGGCTACTTAAACTATTAGAAAAATTATCTATACAATTTTTTCTTTGTTAAAGTTATATCTATCTATACAATGTTATTTTTTGTTTGTTTAAATTTATCTATACAATATTACTCCAAATATTCCCAAATTACATTTGATACTCAAAACCTTAAATATGAATTTAACCCTTTCGGTTAATGATTTTGACTACCCAAATATGCTCTTTGTAAAATACATTCCAATTTCCAAGTACGGCAAGTAGCAATATTCGATATGCTATAATAACCCAATCATAGTAACTTATGTGTTTTTTTTCTTTTCTTTTGTCCTGATTTTCCAAACAGAAACTTGAGAGAACTCGAATTGCGAGAATGTGTAGTTGAAGATCTAGGAGGAAGTTGGCTAAGCTATTTCCCTGAAACTTTAACTTCTCTAGTCTCACTTGACTTCTCTTGTCTAGAATCAGAAGTAAGATTCTCAGACTTAGAACGTCTCGTGAGCAGATCTCCAAACCTCAAATCACTCAAACTGAATCCAGCTGTGACTCTTACACAACTTGAGAGCTTACTTCGTCGAGCTCCACAGCTAACTGATCTCGGCACAGGTTGTTTCTCAAACGAAATGAAACCGGGAGAGTTATTAAAACTATCTAAAGCATTTTCAGAATGTAAACAACTTAAGAGATTATCTGGTCTTTGGGATGCTCTCCCTGAGTATCTTCCAGTTCTTTATACGGTTTGTCCCGGTCTTATCTCGTTGAACTTGAGTTACGCTGCTGTGGAAAGGCCTGACCTTGTCAAGCTTCTTCGTCGATGCCCGAAATTACAAAAGCTATGGGTAAGTTAGCTTCTTTGAGTTCTTTTATTAAATATAGTGCTTTATAATTTTTTTAAAAATATATAAATAGTGTTTTATTAATTTTTTTTAATGTCTATTGTGTTTTAACTATTTGATTTACGCTATTATTTCAGTGTTATAAATTATTTGAATTATTTTTTGGTATTCATTTATATTATTCTTATGTTCACTTTTTTTTTTGATAAAAATTAAATTAATTGCCCCAAAAGGGAAAAACTGTACAGAAGAAAAACTGTATAAATTATTTGAATTATTTTTTGGTATTCATTTATATTATTCTTATGTTCACTTTTAATATAACATTGACATTATATATGTATATACTGCCGCTTTTTAGGCTTATATTTTTCACTTTACAATTACTTTATAATTTTTGCTTAAACAATCTATACACGCTGTCTATACATATATCTAGATGTACATAGATCTAGTGTATAGCTCTATTTTAGAATACTAACTAAATGATACATTTGTTTTGTGTAGGTAATGGACTTGATAGAGGACAAAGGTCTTGAAATAGTTGCTTCATGTTGTAAAGAACTACGAGAAGTAAGAGTATTTCCATCACAACCCGATTTCGACGACGAAAGGAACGTAGCTTTAACCGAACAAGGTCTAGTCTCAATCTCCGCAGGCTGTGAAAAGCTAGAAACCGTTCTCTACTTCTGTTCACAATTCACAAACCAAGCATTGATCACCA
This sequence comes from Euclidium syriacum, assembly GCA_900116095.1. Classification (NCBI taxonomy): domain Eukaryota; kingdom Viridiplantae; phylum Streptophyta; class Magnoliopsida; order Brassicales; family Brassicaceae; genus Euclidium; species Euclidium syriacum. The sequence goes on from FPAK01000008.1 coordinate 733,683, forward strand.
TCGCGAAAAACCGTCCAACGATGAAAACCTTCAGGCTTTGCATTATGGAAACATTCGCTCCAGATTACAAAACCGAGAAACCACTCGATTTAGGGTTTAAAGCTATAGTTGAAGAATGCAAGAATCTTACACGGTTATCAGTCTCTGGTCTACTAACCGATAAGGCCTTTGAGTATATGGGAAAACACGCCAAGAAACTTGGTATGTTATCGATAGCTTTCGCTGGAGATAGTGATTTGATGCTTCATCATTTGTTGGCTGGTTGTGAGAGTTTAAGGAAATTGGAGATAAGAGATTGTCCGTTTGGAGATACCGCGATTTTGGAGAATGCTGCCAAGTTAGAGAAAATGCGGTCTCTTTGGATGTCTTCTTGCTTTGTGAGTTTTGGTGCTTGTAAAGCTTTGAGTCAGAAAATGAGGAAACTTAACGTTGAAGTCATTGATGAATTGCATCCTCCTGAGACTAGACCTGAGAGTTCTCCAGTTGAGAGGATTTATATCTATCGCACAGTCGCTGGACCGAGATTGGATATGCCGGAATTCGTCTGGACGATACATAAGAATAGCGAGATCTCAAAGAGAGTTTCGCAACTGGCTATAAAGTAAAAAACTCTTATCTCTTCTACTTTTTACATTTTCATTTTTCTTTTTACGTACTTTTTGAGATTTTTTTTTCATTTATTTCGTGAATGGGACTCAAACCTCTCTCTTTGCTTCTATCTTTACCTCAGAAATCCATACAGAAGCACCTCCTCCTCCTTCTTGCCTATCAAGCAGCGATCTACCAGATCTGGATCCACCGCAACACCTCGCGGCCAGTAGAGTTTCTCTTCTCTTCGATTGACGCTACGATCAGAAACAAGGCTTCTAGCTATCGGCATAATCGTCCGGTGCTTGCCTCTCGGCTCCCTCAGGCTTTGGTTTAAGGCATTGTTTTCAGGCATTCTTTGGATATTGTTTCAATTTTTACATTTGTTCTGTTTTATTATTTGTTCTCACTTAAAATGTTAGAATCATTGTTTAAGCAGAACCTTTTTTTTTTTTTTTTTTGTACTAAAGTTTGGAATAAAAAATTTAACACCTTTTGAGATTTATATTCATTTAGTTTGTAAAGAAACCGCCAAAATCATGAGCTTTAAACCAAAATCATGGGTTCGTCTTTCTTTCTTTTCTTTTTTTAACTAAAGTTTGGAATAAAAAATATTTCTTTATGAGATTCTATAGTCATAAATTTTGTTAAAAACAACAAAAACATGAGATTTTGTTAAGAAAAACAAAATTAGTCTTTTTCACTAATGTTTAAATTAAAAATACTCGAGAGTTTATAGTCATACATTTTGTAACATAAACAGTTAAAATCATACGTGACCAAAAAGAAAAAAAAGAAAAAAAAAAAAACAAACAAACAAACAGTTAAAATCATGATTTTCAAAACTAAAGTCATGAGCTTGTACTCTAGTTAAAAATAATATTTTCCTAAAGACAGGACAACTATTTGATTTTAGGTTATCTCCATTCGTGAAATTTTTTGGAGGAGTCTTTAAAAAAATTTTAATAACTTTTTTTAAAAGATGAAAAGAAGAAAACAAACCAATCGCGGTGCGCCACGTGTTAAGAATCGATCTTTATACAAAGATTTTAATGATCGGTTCTTAATTAATTTTAATAATTTTTTTTTGGTTTCCGCGTTAAAAACCTTCTAAACCATCAATAGAGTTGTTTAAGAATCGATCATTATATGACTAATGACTATTAAACGTAATAAAAAAATCATTCAAACTAAAACTCCTTTATTTCGGGTTTTTGATACAATTTGTAATGATAAATAACCTCTATTGTTTGTACGTGAAAACTCTGATCTGTTTATTAGATTTAAATTAGATAAGAATATAATAGAAAACAATGGGAAATTTAATTTTAACAAAAAGTTCTTAATCATTAATAACAAAACAATAAGAACATAAATATAAATTAAATTAAACAATAAAAGTCTAATTGGTGAAAAAAAAAAAAATCCAATTGAAGTATGAAGGCACTATTTTATCAAAATGCATAAGAGATTATTAGGATTGCTTCTTTTACTAGAAAGTAATGGCAACATTTTTTTATTTGTAACAGCTTATATATCCATTTTCTCGATTTACTCTATTTTTTAAGTCTCCCATCACGAAATACCCAATTCGTGATTTAGTTGTTCACAACTTAAACGATTATGAATATATTAAGTTTGAATTGGAATTTGTAAGACTTCTCTGAATCTTTTTCATTGATGTCTCCGTTGTTTCTTTTTCATCCCTTTCATGACTTATGGGGTGATTATTACATGCCAACATTTCTTCAAAATCTAATATGCATAGAATGCTTAGGATTGGATGTGGTCCAAATTTATTAATTATTTTCGTGGAGTGGTTATAAAACAATGAAATCATCATAATTATTATGGGTCAGTCTAGTTAGACACTTTGATCAATTCGAAGACCCTTATTCTTTTGTTGGTGGTTCACGTACAATGTTCTAAGATATCTGAAAACTGAAATGCAATAGTTGTTTAGTCTTGATGACTTTTTTTTTTCTTTTCAAACTTTAACTTTGATTGTACTAAAAATATGTTAAAGCTCTTTTGTTTTTAAAGAAATAAACATCTTATATATACATATTCTAAATTTTAGTGATTAATATATTATAGTTTTGTTATTTATCAATTGGTCAAAATCGTGTATCGATAGAACTTTGACTTTAACATCTAGAAGAATTACATTTGTACAATACATGCTCATTTTATTTCTTAGTAAAAGTAAATCAAATTGCATTCGAAATGAAAGTTGTATCTAAATTCTATTTGATCTAAACAATGTTAAATCAAAAACTTGGCCACCGACGTTTTAGACTTTAATTTATCTCAACTCATATAATTTCAGTACGGCTAATATGGTATTTAATCATGCTAATTTTCAATGTGAGAACTCTATTTCAAAAACTCAACACCAAATCAAATATTTAGCCAACATCTTAGATTTTTTAAACATAATTTCGCATAATTTCGTTAAGGATGATGTTATTTAGCTATCTCAACTTTCAATGTTAGAACACTCACTTTATGAGATAAATACTATATATATATGAGAATTTTAGTCATAATAAATCTGAAAAGTAGACAGCCAATATTAGGGCTGGGCATATTTTTCGAACCCGAAATCCGAATCCGGTCCCAACCCAAACAAACCGGTTCGGTACGAGTATGAGTTATGGTAAAATAACCGAATGGTACTTAAATTGAGGATCCAATGGGTTTTGGGTTAAACCGAAATCCGAATGGGTTAACCGAATTCAAAGAGATAAGGAGGAGGAAGATACGATACTTATTTAGTTTATGTTTTTTAGAAAATATTTTCCTAAGAGAGATGTTCATGTTTTGCAAAGAATAAAGAGAAAGATGATTCAAGTTTTATTTTTACTTTGGCTTTGAATTTGACATTTTAAATTTGGCTTTTAAATGAATTTACTTCTTGTTTTATTTTTTAAAAATTCTTGTTTTGGCATTTTGTATAAAATTTATCTCTCTTTATGATTGTTTTTATGTATATTTTCTAAATTTTTTGGTAGTAGGTTATAAGTTATTATGTCAATTTGAATTTGCATTATACTATTGTGAATGGATATATATTTGTAATTGTATTAACTTAATTAGAGCATTAATAAGTTAGGATAAAAACTAAAACATTTAATTGTTTAGTTAGGATGAAAACTAAAGATTAATATCTTTAGTTGTTTATTTAGTTTACGTCATTCTTAACTAAAGACTTGAATGTGTCATAGAAGTCTAATGTATAAATTTCTTGTAAAATAACCGAATTCGAACCGAGTCCGTACCAAACCCGTATGGACTATGGGTTTTTAGTTTACACCCGAACCGACCCGAACCCGGTATAACCTGAACCGAACCCGATCCGAAGTTTTGTAATAACCGAATGGGACCTATAAGCCTAAACCCGAAAACCCAAAAACCCGAATTACCCGAACCGAACCCGATTGGGTACCCCGATCGTCCACCCCTAGCCAATATTATGAGATTAAAACCAAAAATCATGAGCTGTTTGTTAACTAGAAAAATTTGACTTTTTTTTCACTAAACTTTGAAACAAAAATAATGTAGCTTTATGAGGTTTTATAGCCCAAAACATCAAAAAAAAGACATGAAAGAAAAGTGCAAAGACTAGATCAAAACTACAAATGTTATCTCAAAAGCATCTTCAAAATGTAATTCGAAAAGGACAGATTTTTCTTGATCTGGAACTGTAATCTACATTTCATCTAATCACGAGCTTCCAGCAGATTTCTTGATAGATTCAAGAAGATGTTCAATTCTGTATTTCATTACAGGTTGACCATGTCGAGTCTTTCTCATCATTTTACCTCTTACTGCTTTCCTTCGAGATTCAGCTTCTTCTTTCGCTTCTTTCTTCGCTTGAATCATTGCCTCTTTCTCTTTTCTTGCTTTCTCCAACTCTTCGTGTTTCTGCTTGTATACTTCCTCTAAATTGTATCTCTTATTAGATTTGTTATTATTAACTTTCTTCTCCTTATCATCATCGTTATCATCACCATCATCATCTACCTTGTTACTACTCTCTCCAATCTCATTGTTTCCATGGACATTCTGATTCTTTAACGATTTCCTAAACTTGCTTATATATTTTGCGTTCTTGTAGTATTCTTTTTGCTTTTCTGAATAGGAAAAACAAAGATTGAAAAGTTAGAGAACAGAGTAAAAACAGAGTCAAAGACTAATTTGGAATCTTCTACTTTCTTCTAAATCATCTTACATACAAACACATCACAGATTCACCTTAGAGATCCAGAAATCAAAACAAACAGTTTATCCAAGTTCCGAGCTAAGAACCACATTAGCAAATCCTATTTTCTCATAGCGCCTCAAACCAAATCGAACAGAGTTGAGTGAGATCTTCTATTTTCTTCTAATCATTTTTAGATACATACGCATTACAGATTCAGCTTAAAAATTGGGGAATTCAGAACAAATCCGAAATGTAGCAATCCCTATTATCAATCAAACCCTAAATCTTAAAATTTGTTTTCCTCCTAATCGTCGAACAGCTAAATTTTCGAATTGGATAAGAAGAGAGAAGAGTCTCTTACTGATTAAAGCAGGATTATAGCGACTGTCTTTCGATTTCAAATTCGCAAAAGTTTGGAGAGAAAGACCACCGCCTCCCAATCTCTTCATGTTCTTCCTCCTATTCGACTCCGCCGACTTGGAGTTATTCGTTGTATCGGTTTCATGTTCGTCTCTTTGATTAAATTTCTTCATCGTCGCTAGATTCTTCAAAGCTACAAACTCCAGAAGACGATTTTTCCAGAAAAGGGGAAGAAATTACGAACCCTAATTTGTATGTAATTTGGGGGAAGTGAAATTAGCAGACCGTACTATAATAACCAATTATACCCTTCTACTTTATCTTGTTTCTTCACAGAGGCACCTTAGATACCTATAATTACGAAAAGCACCACAATGGTTTTGCAGTACCATTACATATCAGAATCTTTCGTATTGGGCTTGCCCATAGCCCATGTTTGTGGTTAGGTTCTATTGTACTATTAAAATCGTTAAATTTTTGGTATTCTTCCATGTTATTGTTAAATGTTTAAGGTTAGATTATGTATTTTTGTACGTCAAAATTAACATTGAAAATATAAAACAAAATTTTGCGAAACAATTATGGCGCTTTATTGACTTCCATATACGTACATTTTTTTGCTAAAGTATTTAGGAGGTATTACCGAAATTCTAAGCCATATCGAATATTCACTTGACACATTTGATTGATGGTGTATCACGGTCGACTATGCTTTGTCGATATGATCAGGTTAACAAATTTAGCAATTACATTTTAATTTGTTTATGATTTAAGGTTTTTTTTTTGAACATTTTAGAAAATTGAAATTATCTTTTCAAATTCTATTTCTTAGTAAACCCTTAAACCTTAACTTATACTAAACCCTAAACCCTAGCTTATATTATTCAATTGCTATTGCTTGCTCTCTCTCCAGAACGAAACCCTAGAGGAATTCTTCTTCACCGATGGGTAAGGTTAAAGGGAAGCATCGTTTGGATAAGTACTATCGTCTTGCTAAGGAACGTGGATTCCGTTCTCGAGCTTCTTACAAGCTTCTCCAGCTTAACGAAAAATACAATCTTCTCCATTTTTCCACAACCGTTCTCGATCTCTGCGCCGCACCCGGTGGTTGGATGCAAGTCGCCGTCGAGAAAGCTCCCGTGGGCAGTTTCGTTCTCGGAATCGATCTTGTTCCGATTTCCTCTGTACGTGGCTGTGTCTCCATCCAGCAGGATATCACGAAGACCGTTCAGTGTAAAGAAAAAATTAAGCAAGTGATGGAGAGGCATGGTCGTGTGAATGCAGCTTTCGATCTGGTTATGCATGATGGCTCTCCAAATGTTGGTGGTGCATGGGATCAAGAGGCTATGAGCCAAAACGCTTTGGTTATTGATTCTTTGAAACTGGCTACAGAGCTCTTAGCTCCTAGAGGGAATTTTATCACCAAGGTATGCTTTTTGATAAAGATAGTTCGAATTATATGATAGATATTGCCTAATTTTAGAATTTGACTGTGATGAATATCTTGGAAGATTTTGAGTTTATGGTTCATTTTCTCAAAAATGGTTCTGAAGCTGAGGAAAACGAGAATGGAGATGATGAACTAATATGCATTTTTTAGTTGAATTTTCTAAAATAATATGTATTGGATTTGTGTTTCTAAACTGTTGTTTGTTCTCTTTGTCGTATGCTCTTAGGTTTTCAGGTCACGAGATTACAACTCTGTGCTCTACTGTCTTAGCAAGGTTTTGCTTATTACTCTGATTTTTCTCATACAGGCGGCTAAGTAAATGTTTCCCGTTATTCGTCTTCTTCTTACTAGTATGTAGTTTTCTTGGTGCAGCTGTTTCATAAGGTTGAAGTGTTTAAGCCATTGGCGAGTCGTTCACAATCTGCAGAAACATATCTTTTGGGTTTGGGATATAAAGCTCCGGCCAAGATTGATCCACGTCTACTTGATTTCAGACATCTCTTTAAGGAGGCAGCAGAACGCACTAGAAAGGTGATCATTACTATATATATATATATGTCTTAATTAGGTATACTTATACATTGTGTTTTGAGTATATTTAATACTCTTGTTGTGTTTGTTTGTAGCTCGTGAATGTGCCTGGAGGATCAAAACAGAAGAGACACCGTGGTGGGTAAGGCAACATTTCCACTATCTATTTTATTTTTCTTTGTTATATTATATATGAAACTTTTATAAATGGGGATTGATTATATACAGGTATGAAAATGGAGAGTCGATTTTGAGAAAAGTTGCATCAGCTGCTGATTTCATATGGTCTGAAAATCCTCTTGAGATTCTTGGCAGAGTTACTTGTATATCCTTTGATGATAATCATGCCTCTTTACCTTTAAAGGAACATGATCTAACTACACAGGAGGTACTGTTTTTATTTGGCCAGATCTTCACGTAGGGGTTGATAATTCGGTTTCTTCGGTTGTAGATCATTCATGGTTTTGGTTTAACTATTTAAGCTTTGTTTTTTTTTTTGGTTGCGGATTTTTCTCACGCAAATCGGGAATATTTGACGTCTAAATGCCGGCAACTTTTGACATTTTTTTTGTTTTCTCTTGAGTCAGATTAGAATTCTATGCGACGATCTTCTTGTTTTGGGGAAGAATGACATCAAGGATATCCTAAAGTAAGTAACTTGGATCACTTCATTCTTTTACCTATCGAGTCTAGCTCACTTGTATGTTTCCAAGCTTTTCTAGCCTCTAGGAATGGTAGATTTCTTTTATGCTTCTTCGGACGTTAAACTCGCTTTTGTTTTTTGTAGATGGCGAACGCAGATCAGGAAAGCTCTGACATGTGAGAAAAAGGAAGGAAGTAAAAAGGAGTTTGAGAATGTGGGAAAGGAAGATGAGGATGATGATGAACTACTCAATGAATTGGAAGAGCTCACAAAAACATTAGACCGCAAAAAGAAGCTTCTTTCAAAACATCATGCTAAGGTAAATATCTAAGTAAGTGGTAGTAGGTTAGTGGCTTCTTTTTGTTGAGGATTTTTCTTGTTAGTCTAAGTCAGGGGACGAATCCCCTCAAGTATGAAATTATGGCACCCTTTGACTTGGACGCCTTAAGTGGCATGAATGCCTTAAGTGACATGAATATCCCTGATATTTTTATGGGCGTAGGTGATTATTTTGAGTTTCGACCTTATAAAGAAAAAGATGAAGTAAAGATCTTCATTTATTTATTCTTTACAGGCAAAGAAAGATCTAATGGAAGTTAAAAATGACGAAAACGATAAGCACGAAGACCGTGGTGATGGTTCTTCTGATGAAGAACTTGATAGGTCAGACTCGGTTACCGCATAAACATGCTCAAGTTTGTGTAGTTGTTTCATCTTATAGTTATTTTGTAACATTTTACAGATCCATTGAGAAAATGGAAGAGGCTTTTGATAAGGCATATGAATGGTATATGATGTTGAAGAAACAAGGAAACAGCGCAATGCAAAGCAAGCGGGCTAGACATGGTGATACAGTTGATGAAATGAAACTCGATGATTCCACTTCAGTGATGATTCAAGAAGAGAAAGATGATGACACAACAAACCCTCTCGTGGAAGCACCACTTGATGATTATGATGGACAAACCGAAACAACAAATGAGGAAGCCATGGAAGAAGCAGATCCGGTCCAAATCATAGGTGAAGCCATCGCTTAGAGTCTTAGATGTTTATATGGCCAAAATTTAAATAATGATTACATTAATAAAAACATATGGAAGTGAAACAATTCCTTTTATTCAATTTAGGACATCCGAAAGCTTTGGACCAGTCTGCTGAGAAGCAAGAGGCAACGGAAGAAGACGATTTCGAGATTGTCCCTACATCCCCAGACAGATATACAGAGTTGGACTCATCCTCTAATGATGTCAACGTTGATACAAAGGTGGATATATTGGCATGTACGATGAGAATGCAAAGGAAGAAGCTGCGACAAGAGATGTTTGACTGTGCTTATAACAAAAACACGTTTGAGGATAACAAAGAAGCTTTATTATTATCGAAAAGGGTTTTGGATGAGGAGAAGAATCGCAGAGAAGATGCGATGAAACCGAAGAGAGTGGATAGGAAGAAAAAGTCAATTGGTGGTAGACTAATGAAGAAGAGGAAACAGTAGAGGTAAAAAGCGCTCGATGCAAATAAAATTATTTGCACAAACTTTTTGATACATTTTCAAGTGTGATGAAGTGTCCACACCTAGAAAGAACTTGACTAAGTTTTGATCTAATCTCGATGAAACTACAATTATCGCAAAAAAAAAAACTCGTCATTTGAATTGAATAGAGGCTTGTCATTCCACAGCCAAAGTTAAATAAAAACAAAAATGATACCACAACCATGACTTGTGTTTAAAATGGCGTGTCATGGTGAGCGCCATGGCACAGATGGCGCATTTTGAAGAGGCTGGAGCCATGGAGATGTATGGCGAGGGGTTATTTGAAGGCATGCTATATATACGCTATTTAACTGATTGCAACGCAATGCGATTACCTTTTTGATATGAGAGATAAATACAATTGGTTATTGGGTAATTAAGTATTTTAAAGCTTCTTATTAATGATTAAAACCAAATTAGGTTTACGATGTCCACATATCACGATTTTTGAAGCATTAAAAGTCTCAAAGACATAAACTGCTGTTCTGAGTCTTCTCCTCTCTGTGATTCTTAGTTGCACGATTCTGAAAATTTTTAGTTGCATTGGTTTTTCAATGCATTTCAAGAATTGCTTTGTTTGCTTAATGTTTCTTTCATTTTATGATTCTAGTTTTCTATTTTATTTTTAGACTTTGTTTGCTATGTTTACTTGATTATGGATTTTTATTATGAGGATTTTGATATTGCTCTCTTGTTTTTTAAATGATTTTGATGTGGTTTCATTGAAAAATAGTATTATTGTGATAAAAATAAAACATGTGTTACATTAGCAGATTTGAAGGCAAACAAGTTTTAAACAAAAAACAGAGCATTGAATTTTCATGGCGCACGCCATTTTGCGTCATGGTGCATGACGCATTTTCAAGTCCTCATCGCCATGATGCGCCTTGTGCCATTTTAAACTCAGAAGATGGCTGAAAAATATCATGAAAGTGGTTTTGGTCTCCATTTTTCGTTATTTTAACTTCTTGAATTTGTTCTTTTTATGGGTCATCCCAAGAAAGTACAAAAGAGTACTTGATCTGGCTAAATAAACTGAAGCAGAGTTTTACAACAGTCTGAACGTCGTCGTATAAGGGAGAGACGTCACGAGATTAGATATGACGTCGTCTTATCTTCCATAACTCAATTGCAAGTTGCAACCACCAAAAGAGCGTTTTTTTAGCGAAGTGAAGCGATAGAACACGAGACGAAAGAAATGAACTCACTGGTTTGCTCTAACGTAGCCGATTATTCACACCCTTTCACCGTAACTCAACAATTTGGTTTTCCAGCGACGACGATTCGAAGAACATCCGTCAGTTTTCCGATACCAAACGTCCCGAAATCTTCGTTATTGAAACTCCAAAAGTCTCCATCTTCTATCCAATCGCGGACCCATGCAGAAGACGGAGATTCAGAATCAGTCGTAGAAACACTCAAGATTCCAGACGAGTGGTTGCTCCCTTCTAGAGCCATTGAGGTGCTCTCACTCTCTCTCTCTTTCTATCGCTAATTTCAATTTCAAGCATTCGATTTTAGTGTTAAGCAATTTCTCTGTTTCTGATTTCAAAAATTGCTTGCTCCAATTCTGATTTTGGGTTTCTCTGCTTCTGGTTTTAATTTCCCCAGCATTGCTTACTCGAGTGCTGATTTTGGATTCTCTCTCGCTTCGATTGAACTCTAATTTCAAGCAATTGAATTTGGTGTTTTTCAATTATCTCTGTTTCTGTTTTCAAAATTTTGCCAAAATTGCTTGCATGAATTCTGATTTAGAGTTTCTCTGTTACTGTTTATTTTTGGGGCAAACTGGTTTCTCTGTTTTATGATTCTGTAAATTTCCCAAATTGATTTCGCTCTGAGTTCTTATTTAGGGTTTCTGATTTTCTCACAAATTTCAAATTCAGTTTCGTCTTCATGCTTAAACCTCCCAGAACAACACAACATCAAGCGATTAGTGTTTTGCAGTTCCTCTGCTTCTGATTTCAGAATTTCCCCTAAATTGCTTGCTCGAATTCATTTAGGGTTTCTCTGTTTCCTCATATATTTGCTTACTTTAGCAACATTCGGAAATTTAGCTTGTGTTTGTATCCAAGATCTAACAATGTCTTTCAATCATTAATAACTTTCTTGGACTCGATTTTCTGATCTTGAAAGTGGTTTTTGATTTTAGGAATCTGAATGGTTGAGAGTAACTCTCCACAAATGGTTAGATGATGAATATTGCCCTGAGCCAACCAATGTGGAGATCAGTGAAGTAGCTGCAAAATCTTATTACAGTTCACTGTTAAAGAAAGAAACTGACATGGGAGAGATTTTGTTGAAGATGGCTCAAGACTTGACTTCAATTTCATATCAAGAAAGCTTCCATGGAGCTTTCACCTCTGCCAATGCAGCTATAAATTTGATTGTTGATAAAATCGATCCTTGAATGTTTGTAGATCCTATAATGGGTATTTGGAAATTCGCACTAATAGTTTAGGAAACTTTTTGTTTATTCATAATTTTTACCAATCATTAGAAAAACAGATAACCAAATTTTTTATAAATTAAAAAAATTATCTAAAATTTTCCACAAAACAAGAAAAAAAAGACAACAGAAGATATCCGTGAGAAACCGAAGTCAAGACCGAGACGGGACAGAAGCAAGAACAAGCGTGTCTTGCTGCAGGGTTTGCATCTGCATGATGATTCGACCACAGCCACTTTGTTTTAGCCTATTCGCTGCTTCCTTGCTGCACAAGAATGCTCCTTTTTGTATTGACATTACAGTCCATAAGATACAAACAGAGAATTATTGGAGAATGTAGAGTTTTCAAACTGTACATGTAGCACATGGAGTATATGTTTCATTTGAGTCAGACATACAAATCCCATAGAACATTGGAAATGAAATGTAATTGGGCTCATGGAGAGTTCATTTTAAATAGATGTAACAATGACTGATAAAAATTCAGTTGAAAGATATTTACTTTCTAAAAATGTATTTGGGGTCATGAAGAGATGGTCTTGATATTGATGTAGATTACAGAGAAAAGAGAAAATGACAAGGAACTTGGGTTCACAGAAAATTCCAAGAAGTGGTGGAACCTACTTCTAGTCAAGATGCCTTAAATTTAAATTTATAAAATTCCACGAAATGATGTAAGGCTATTGATCATATTTATTTTCCATGGTTAAATAAATCATTTAACACCATCATGTGATTTCGAGCGTTATATTGGGATGGGAACTCATATAAAAAAGATGAAAACGTTGTTACGCATGGATTCAAATGAAGTGAGGATGATAGGAATTTGGGGTCCTCCTGGGATTGGTAAGAGCACCATCGCTAGGTTTCTTTTTAACAAACTCTCCAACAGTTTCCAATTGAAGGCGAACATGGAGAAAATCAAAGAATGTTATCCGCGAGCTTGTCTCAATGAGTACCGTACACAACTACAACTACAAAACCAAATGTTATGTCAGGTGCTCAATCAAAAAGATATGGTGATCACTCATTTAGGAGTGGCACAAGAAAGGTTGAAAGGGAAGAAAGTGCTTCTTGTTCTTGATGATGTGGATCATGTAGCACAACTAGACGCATTGGCGGAAAATATTCAGTGGTTTGGCCGTGGAAGTCGGATTATCATCACAACACAAGATCTAAGAGTTTTAAGGATACATGGGATCAACCATATTTACACAGTGGATCTTCCATCAAATAATGAGGCTTTGCAAATATTCTGCATGTATGCTTTTGGTCATAAATATCCTAAAGATGGTTTCAGGGAGCTTTCTTGGCAAATTGTATGTCATGCCGGTAAACTTCCACTAGGGCTAAAGGTATTGGGCTCCTACTTTCGAAATATGTCCAAGCAGGACTGGAAAAAGGCATTACCAAAATTATGGAGAAGCCTTGATGGAGAAACTGAGAGCATTTTAAGATTCAGTTATGATGCCTTAGACGATGATGATAAATATCTATTTCTCCATATAGCTTGCTTTTTCGTTAATGAAGAAACTGAGCTTGTGAAAGAGTATCTTGCGAAGAAGTTTCCGTATGTGAGCCACGGACCTGATGTCTTAGCTGAGAAATCTCTCATATATATGGAAAATGAATGGGTGATGATGCATGATCTGCTAGCCCAGCTGGGTATAGAAATCGTTCGTAAGCAGTCTACTGAAGACCCTGGACAATGCCAGTTTTTGGTTGACAGTTGAGAGATTTTTGAACTATTAGATGATGATAGAGCAGTAAGTTTTACCATTAGTGTTTCATTGCATTGCTCATTACAAATTCAGTTTATTTGTCTAAATAACCATCTTTATTTATTATTCTTTGGTTTTATTTTTTAGGGTAGTGAAAAAGTTATTGGCATAAAATTTAATTCTGATAGAAGCGAATTAAATATAAGTGAGAGAACCTTTGAAGGAATGTCTAATCTCCAATTCTTAGCGTTTGAAGGATTCATAACTATACCTGTCATCTACCACATGGTTTAACCTATCTCTCTCCAAAACTTCGATTACTACATTGGCCCTCTTCTCCAATGACATGTTTGCCTCCCAATGTCAATATGAAGTTCCTCGTGGAACTAAACATGAGTCAAAGCAAGCTTGAGAAGTTGTGGGAAGGAATTAAAGTAAGTAGTTATTTCGTATTTCCATTTTATTTTAATCTATAAATATGTTTTTCTTTGCATAGTTATCATTATTATAGCTATTTAACTTGAGATAAAATTAGACTGATATTGTCACAGTTTTTTATTTGATTAGATACTAATAGCATGGAAATGGGATCTTATCACTCTCTTCTTTCCATGTAAGTGTATAAATGGGTTCTTGTTATTTGTCTATACAGCCCTTTCGAAATCTCAAGTGGATGAATTTGAGTGGTTCAAAAAACCTGAAAGAGCTTCCTAATCTCTCCACTGCCACCAATCTCCAAGAATTAGATCTCAGCCATTGCTTAAGTCTAGTGGAGCTCCGCTCCTCTATTGGGAATGCAACCAATCTCCAAAAATTAGATCTCAGTCATTGCTCAAGTCTAGTGAAGTTCCCTTCCTCTATTGGAAATGCAACCAATCTCCAAGAATTAAATCTCAGTTGGTGCTCAGGTCTAGTGAAGCTCCCTTCCTCTATTGGGAATGCAACCAATCTCCATGAATTAAATCTCCATCGTTGCTCAAGGCTAGTGGAGCTTCCATTCTCTATTGGGAATGCAACTAATCTCCAAGAATTAGATATCCGTTATTGTTCAAGTCTGGTGGAACTCCCTTCTTCAATTGAAAACATCATGATTAAAAAAGCTTATTTGGATTTCAGCGGATACTCAAGTTTGTTGCAAATCCCATCCTTTATTGGGAACGCCATTAATCTCGAGAAATTGGATTTTAGTGAATGCTCAAGTCTTGTGGAACTCCCTGCTTTTATTGGAAACCTTCATAAACTAAAGGACTTGATAATGAAAGGATGCTCCAAGCTAGAGATTCTTCCCGTAAACGTCAACCTGAAATCTCTCGATGAACTCGATCTTAGTGGTTGCTCGTCGCTAAAAAGTTTTCCTGAGATCTCCACAAACATCAGGTATCTCTATCTCAATAGAACTGAAATCGAAGAAGTGCCTTCATCTATCAGGTCATGGTCTCGTCTTGAGAAGTTATCTATGTACGACTGCAAAAACCTCAAGAAATTCCCACATGCTCTTGACAACAAAGAGCTCAGGTCGCTTGCACAGCTTCTTGAATCCGTATCAGAGCTAGATTGCTCCAAGTTGGAGGTTCTTTCGGCCAACGTCAACTTGAAATCTCTTAGAGAACTTCATCTTCGTGGTTGTACGTCGTTAAAAAGATTTCCTGAGATCTCCACACACATAAGAGATCTGGATCTCGGTGGAACTGCAATTGAAGAAGTTCCTTCATCTATCAGGTCATTGTCTCATCTTGAAGAACTCCATATGTCACACTGCAAAAACCTCAAGGAATTTGCACATGGTCTTGACAGCATCACGGAGCGTGATACAAAAGAAAAAGAAGTTTCTCCATGGTTTCCAGAAAATCCTCGTCTACTTCGGCTTGTACTCAAGGGATGCAAAAAGCTCTTGTCACTCCCACAGCTTCCGGATTCCTTAAAACAGATAGACGCAGATAATTGTGAGTCTCTTAAGATACTAGATTGTTCCTTTCGCAATCCATATATTCATTTCAACTTCCCAAACTGCTTCAAACTAAATAAAGAAGCTAGAGATCTCATCATCCAGAAATCGGCTCGCGAAGTTTCGGTCTTACCCGGTGAAGAAATTCCTACTTACTTCACTTATCGAACTAACGGAAGTTCCCTAACATTGAAGTTGAACGAGAGGCCTATCTCTTCGTCCTTGACATTTAAGGCTTGCATTTTGCTGGTTAGTAAGAATGACATTGAAGACAGTGATAGTGACTTGGACTACGAAATGTATGTAGATTGTGAGATCATGGAGAAACAAAGTAGTCTCAATGTTTGGTGCACTGAAGATGAACGAGATATATATAGTCCTTTAACGGGACATCTGTACATTTATAAAATTGAAGCAGATGTGACTTCGAACGAGCTTTTCTTTAAATTTACCCTCGGCAGTCGGAAATTATCAAGAAGTTGTAGTGACAAATGGGTGATAAAAGAATGTGGGGTGCGTTATGGAAACTGTGAAGCCGAAGAAGAAGTAAATGAAGGTGACAGTGTAGAGAGGAAGAAAAGAAAAATGGTTAGGCAGTTTCCTCTTGAATTGTATTGCATTATATTTTTGTCAACTAAATGTGATTCAATAATTTTACAAGACCAAATGGAGGCAGAAACATCAATGATTATTGATACCATCTCTAAAAACACAGTTAAGTTTCTAATATCGTTTGCAGTTTTCAAGTTCTTCTTTTGTCGTTGTAGTTTTGGATCTTTTTCTTTTGGACATATATTTCTCATTCCTCTTTGATATTTCTTTTTATAGAGTAGCTCTCAAGCTGTCCAAGTCCAATGGTGACTGTGAAGCTCTCAAGATTCCAGACGAGTGGTTGCTCCCTTCTAGAGCCATTGAGGTGCTCTTGCTTTCTCTTCCTCTGTATCGCTTAGATGTAATTTTAATCTCAAGCATTCGATTATAGTGTTTAGCAATTTCTCTGATTCTGATTTCCCCATCATTGCTTCGATCGAACTCTAATTTAAAGCAAAGTGTTTTTGATTTATCTCTGTTTCTGTTTTCAAAATTTCCTCCAAAATTGCTAGAATTTAGGATTTCTGTGTTTTTATTTTCTTTTTGGGCAAATGGGATTCTCTGTTCCTGGTTTTGAAAACTTTCCCAAATTGATTTAGCTCTGAATTCTGATTTAGGGTTTCTCTGTTTTCCTTACAAATTTCAAATTCAGATTCGTTTTCTTGCTTAAACCTCTCAAGAACAGCACAATTTCAAACAATTGATTAGTATTTTGCAATTCCTCTGTAGAATCCAAGATCTAACAATGTCTTTCAATCATTAATAACTTTATTGGACTCCAAATTTTTATCTTGAAAATGGTTTAATTTCAGGAGTCTGAATGGTTGAGAGTAACTCTACACAAATGGTTAGATGATGAATATTGCCCTGAGCCAACCAATGTGGAGATCAGTGAAGTAGCTGCAAAATCTTATTACAGTTCACTGTTAAAGAAAGAAACTGACATGGGAGAGATTTTGTTGAAGATGGCTCAAGACTTGACTTCAATTTCATATCAAGAAAGCTTCCATGGAGCTTTCACTTCTGCCGATATCAATTTGATTTTTGATAAAATCGACCCTTGAATGTTTGTAGATCCTATAATGTGTGTTTGGAAATTCACACCAGTAGTTTAGGAACTGTTTGTTTATTCATAAATTTTACCAATTTTATCTAATACTACAAATCTACACTAAAATTCGAAGACAAAAAACACTTTAAAAGCTCTAAACATCCATGGTCTAATCCGGTTTTTCCCTTGAAGGTTTCAAGAATAGTGTATTTAATTTTATAAATTATGAAATTTGAGCTTTGTGTATTGTGTTATTATTTCACTTGATCAGGTGCAGGGAAATCTAAACTCTTTACAGTAGTAAAACCTCCATCTACCACTAGATTATGTCCGTTTACGTACTTTGAATCATCAGACGCGAGGTAAACCGCTGCATTAGCTACATCGCTCGGTTCACAAACTTCTCCATCTAATACTCCCGCGTTATGCACTATCTCGATCAGCTTCGAGTCATGGACATTAGGATAAATCTTTCGCATTTCGTCCATCACAAACGGTGTCGTGATTGCGAAAGGAGAAATGGAATTGATTCGGATTCTGTGTTTGCATAGCTCTGAAGCTGTTGATCTCACGATTCCGATCACGGCGGATTTGGAGACACTATATGTATGTTGTCCTAAACCGCCTATTATTCCCGTGACACTCCCTGTGCAAATGATGGTTCCGGATTTACGTGGAATCATCACACGAGCCGCGTGTTTGATTCCCGCCATTACTCCACGAACATTTATGTTGATTACCTACAAAACATAAAAATAATTAGACCGGTCAATGTTATAAATACGGTATATACAGATATATGTTATATGGTATTTTAGTTACCTTATCGAAAACATTGAGATCGAGGTCGACGATACTAGGAGGCGTTTTGCATGCTATACCAGCATTGTTGTACATAATGTCGAGTTTTCTATGGAGTGAGATGGTGAAATCAACCGCATTGGCAATGTCTGATTCTTTAGTCACATCACACGGATAATAAGTAGCGTTTGGACCGAGTTCTTGCGCGGTTTCTTGCCCGAGATGCGGTTGGATATCAGCAATGATAACTTTGGCTCCATGACTGATGAATTTTTCTGATGTTGCTTTGCCAATCCCACTTGCTCCTCCTGTGATGAGAGCTACTTTGCCTTCTAGCTTCCTTTAACATTAATTAAAAACATAGATTAGGTTAGACTTCTCATATTTCTGATTCAGTATCTAGAATTAGTATTTGGTAAAGACTTTTCATATTTCTAATTCAATATCTAGAATGTAATAATTTTTGTCCCTAGTTATGATATTATGTTTATACATATATATATATATATATATATATATATATGAAAATTGGAGGTAGATGGCTTTAGAAAATATAAATATTAGGTAAGATTTCTCATATTTCTAATTCAATGACTCGAATTAGTATTTAGTAAGACGTTTTCTAATGTAACAAGTTGGATTAGATGAACATTGGATTAGATGACTTTAGAAAATATAAATAAGGTTTTCTGATTTTTTTTTCATCAAAACTGTTTCAAAGTAAAGTTTTATTTAGGAAGCCAGTTAGTTTAGAAATATAAGTATGGGGCCCTATAAGTATTAGGTAAGATATCTTATATTTCTAATTCAAAGTCTAGAGTGTAATATTTTTAAAATTATTTTCCCATTAGTCACTATATATATATGAACATTTGTAATTAGATGACTTTAAAAAAATATAATTACAAGAATTGGATGATTCCTTTATTATAAAAATAGTTAACATTTATTTTTTTTTCCTAAATTGATGAATTGATTGTATTAGTTAAAATTGGCTTTAGAATCAAGACCATGTTTTTTTTTTTTTTTGTTAAAAAATGTCAAAACCATGTTCAAGTGGTTATCTCCTCCTTTTTCTTTTTAACTCACGTTTTTTTTTACTGATTTGACATTTCTTAGCTGGTGGAAAGAGCAAAAGCTTTCTAACTTTCTTTTTTTTTTGTTAAAGAAAAGCTTTCTAACTTGAAGATAAGGTTTTATCGAAGAAGACAAATGAAAACAGACCAACTTGAATAAAAAAATATCGTATACAACACATTCACCAATATATATATATATATATATTATGTTATATATAAAATGAATATGATTTATGAACAAGATATAAAATCATTAGTTGTTTCATTGAAAAAAAAACATTTGTCATAAACAAGATAGAAAATCATTTGCTGATTTATATAATAAAAACATTTATGATATCGTATGAATTTAGTTAAATAAGATTGGAGAGAGATTAAAGACTAGACTTGCCTTGAATTTGAATGAGATGATGCAGATGAGGAGATTCTCTTGATGTAGTAGTTTTTGCTCCCATACAATCTCTTGACTAATGCACTTTTTCTATAATTCAAAAATAAAAGAAAAATTAGAACAAAGAGTAAATTATCAAAAAGAAAAAAGAAGGAACGAAGAGTAATCTCCTCGTAAAATCTGCAGAAAATATGGAGTAGAAAGAAAGAGAAGGAGCTTGACCCGTTCTGAAACATGTCTTGTGTTGTGTAATGATCCGAGATATATAGATCAGTCTTTGTTGTCTTCTACCTTCGAGTCTTTAAAAGAGATGGGTGTCTAAAATCTAAATAGTTATTTAGAGTTATAGAGAGAGAGATTGAGATAAAGATGTGGGCTTTATGGAGAGAGAGAGAGAGAGAGACAGAGAGAATCTGATGGGGTTGTGGTTGAACCAAGTATCATAATAGCATGTAAGTTATTTTTTGTTAATGAAGACAAAAACGGAACATGTTCTAAAAGTTTAAGTATGTGGTGATTTCTTCCCAAAAACAAAAAAGATTTGTAATAACCTAATAGGCTGATGGTATTTTTGGAACAATATATTCTAATCTTTAATCAGAATATTTGCACTCAAATACCAAAAGATTGTTTATTATGAGCTGTCTATTAATTAATGAATTGTTTTCTACGTATACACTCATACAACGTACCTACCAATACCATCTTCATATGCCAACAGAAAGCTAATACTCAACATAATGATATTATACTAATCCAAATGTTATCACCCAGGGACATCTGCTGGATTGCATTCGACCAATTCTCATTTGCTATCTAATGGTGAATTCCACCTAATAAGATGTTTCGTTTTGTTGGTATAAAAGAAAGTTAAAGTGTCAATAAATTATAACTTTTCGTTACAGCATATTACGTGTACGTGTATATATATAATTCGCAAATTGGTTTATATCGTGGCGAACAAATCTTGTTTTTCTTTATTTTAAAGAGGAATTCAATTGAAAAAGCAATGTACTACTTAGAAGTTACAAAATATTCAAAATAAAAACATTAAGTACACTCTAGCGGAACAACAGGAAAAAAAGGTATAAAAAATTTATGAATGACATCAAACTTAAACCTAATCACACTACCACGTCTATATATAGGTCTGAAATCCTCTAACGTCTGTTGGATCATAAGAAAAAAAAATATACCACAGCTACAGATGTCGAAACTCCAATGCAGAACATATAAATCCAAAAAAAAATTAAAGACCCCAATCGTGGAACATGTCAAACCCTCCAATTAAGGCGTGCGCCCAAAACAGAAAATTGACAAGAGGAAACCAAACTAACTAGCCCTTAGAGTAGAGAACCGTTGACAGACCTGAAAAGTAAGTTCTGATGGAAACGAAGAGATAGGAGACGCACTTTCACCCCACGAGATGTAGAGGAGATAAAGAAGGCACCAACATGGAGATAATAACCTCTAAAAATCAACGCATCTCTAACCATCACAAACGGGCCAAAGCAAAAGAACTCACCACATCGGACTAGAACAAGTTCAAAAAGTGAAAGAAAAAACATAAGACAACCCAATCCTCGAGGAGTAGAGAAGAGGAAGAAGGGTCCACTCCTTATGTTGCGTAAAAACTTGTTTTCTTAATCTTTACAAACTATGCAATGATACGTGCAATACAATCAAGTCGAGTCTCTTAGCGTCATGAGTAATCTACTTTAGGCGAATCTTTTAACGCCATACTCCAACATTCATGGGGTATATGAGTCTGATTACGTGAGGACCCTCGTAGGTGGGGCCACCCGAATCTTTGTGTCCCATAACATGACAGTGTGGTTATATTATACGGATTTAGAGTGTCGGAGATAAAGTAGCCAAAGAAAATCTGCTCTCGGGTTTGACCCTACAATGACCCATGGACATAACATAAGGTCGTCCCCTTGGACTTCTACAGGACATGGTTTAGTCGCTATCTACATGAGTGACGAGACTTCATAACCTGGTTTGAGTATCGAAACTCAATTTCTCCAAGACAGGGTTTAGTCGACATCTACATGAGTGACGAGACTTCATAACCCGGTTTGAGTATCGGAACTCAATGTTATTGTAAAAGATACTTATAATCTATTAAATATTAAACTAAAATATGTGAAATTATTTGTTCCAGTGAATAAAAGATTTGCCGAGTGAGTTAAAAATTAGAAATCAAATTTCACCATCTACCAAAATTATTAGAGTATTTTCTTGATCATTGTAGATGTCTTGAGTAGCAAAAATATACGGTACTTTGCTGATTTCAAAGATTAAATTGGATTTTGACTTAGATTTAAGCTAGTTAATAAAAAAGTATTACATATTAAGGAAGTTCTCGTACATGGGATGGAAAAGATTAAAGGATGAGGAGAAGAAAAGCAAAATGATGACAATCTTTGAATAACCTAAAAGTTGCAACATTCTTAAATGGTCACTTACCTATATGAAGATTCTTTGCCAATTTGCATACAAAGAGAAGAAAAAAGCAACGTTTTTGTTGGATGTAATGATGTGTCGAATAAGTACCTTTTATTCTTTCTACAAGTCATATATAAAAAGTATAAAAAACAAAAGATTAAATATATGGTGGGAGAAGAGAGATGAAATATTTTAAGATAGAAAAAAAAAAGGTATTTTAAGATAAAAAAAAAAAAAGAAGGGGCGTTCCGAGAATTGAACTCGGGACCTCTCGCACCCTAAGCGAGAATCATACCACTAGACCAAACGCCCTTTTTTATAACTCTCACAGTTAATATTAATATAAAATAAATAGGTTCATTCAGTATTCTGCTTTTCAAAAGCTCTCCGTTCGATATAGCTCTCGTCTCTCCCGCCAGTCTCCCCAACTACAACTCATCAATGGAACCTCTAGGGTTTTTTCTCGGATTCTAATCGTACAAGAATCGACACTTACAGCGATTTGATTTCTTCGTTGACGAATTTCAAATTCGAGGTTTCGATGATTGGAACCGGAGTTATCGCCTCCGATTCAAAGTCTCCTTCAGCTTCTTCCGATCATAGTGAGTTTTGAGATCGCGTTTAGTTGTCATTTTTCTTGCGATTCCTGATGTGATTTTTGGATTATTTTAGTTGTAAGGGTGATTGATTTGTTGTACGGGATTTTTTTCTGATGAAAATTTCCGTTTCCGAAATTCTATTTAGGGTTTGAGGTTAATGGGATTTTGGGATTTGGGGAAATTCAAGATACAGAGCCAATCGATGAAACAGTAACGCTTGATAGCTCGTTACTTGAAACCCAATTTCAAAAGCTCTACGAAGATACGGAGCTCGTAGTAGATAACGGAAATTGCTGTGACGAAGAAACACTGAATCAGGAATTTGACGGTGTCGACGAAGTGGTGAATGATACTGAGGATGAAGATGGAGGCACGAAATCCTTGCAGGAGCTAAGCCTCAAAACTTCAGATATACTTTTAGAATCTGATGGATCGAATGATCACGAATGTCAACAGAAAGGTAGACTAGTCTTATCTTTTGTGCTGTATGATGCATCATCTATCGTCTTTTGAGCTAATCTTTTGATGTATCAAATCTTACTCTGATCTCTTTCTTCAAGGAAATCAAGAATCGAAGTGTGATACTGTGACATGTCTCCAAGATTCTTCACGGATTAATGATAATAGTCAAGGTCGAGGGCTGGATTTTTTGAATTCTCAGGAACCAGGAGAGTCAACACAAGCAGAAGCAATTGGTTTTGTGGATAATTTGTTGATGGGTATAGATTTAAATCTGTCACCAGTGGATATCCCGGAGACAAGTTGGAGGATGAAGTCACCTCCTTTCTCAGGTGCAAAAGGACCTCAATCTCTGGCCAGAAGAATCAAGACTACAAGTCCAACCAAGCAAATGAGAGTCTTTGATTGGGATAGTGATCAGTGTGATGTGAGCAGGAGCAGCGACCCTCAAAAATCTCCAGATTCTCGTGCAAACATTAGAGAAGATCCTGGAGTGAAGAAAGGATCTTTGTTTATGTGTGAGAATAGAAAAGTCTCAACTCATCCCATGGAACAAGGATTGAGTCATGGCATTACGTTTACCTCACAGATGGATGATGCTAAGTTGCAGGATAAATTGTTGGAGGAGCAGTCAGAACATGAGGAAGATTTTATTGATGTTGGTATTAACACTCAGATAGCTGCTGAAGTTATGAGTGATTTACTCTATGCTCATTGCAGTAAAGAAGACGCTTGTGAGCCAGACCCAATTCCTGAGAGGATTTCAGAATTGAGGGATCAAGTTTCGCCTAATATCCCACAGAAGCAAAGAAACTCTAGGAAGAAGAGAAATTTCAGTAAGATAGAGGAAAACGGTACAAACGTCTCTGATATAACGTGTCTTCTCAACTTAAATGAATTGAGGCATCCCAGAGCCAAAAGATCGCGTCTTATGCAAAAGCATCACGTCCCAGCTAGGAAATGTTGGGGTGTTTGTTCAGTTAAAGACAGAAGTAAAACCAATACATTGTCAAGCGGACTACGAGTATCGTTAAATGGAACAAGAGAAGCCTCTTCTTGCCAATCAGGTGTTAATGATTTGGATGTTGCAAACCATGCATCTCTAAGAAAAACACATGGCAGAAGTCGTGAAAGCTCTTGTAATAAAGATAAGTCAAGACCATCCCTTGAGCTCAAGAGGCTTGGAGAACCAGGAAAAGTAGACTACGAGTCAAGGAGACGAAGAAACTTGACTCATGTTCGAGTCTTATTCAGCCATAATCTAGATGATGAAACAATCAATCAACAGACAAAGGTTTTTGATTCTCCTATTCCTCCTTTAAATCAATTTTTGACATTGTAAGTATATGAGTTATTAACAAGAGTTTTTTTTCTCTTTTTTTCTGTATAGATCATGGCTGGACTAGGAATTTCTCCGGCAATTTCTTCAACAGATTCGACACACTTTGTAGCAGATAGATTTGCTCGGACAAGGAATATGTTAGAAGCTATAGCTCTTGGTAAACCTGTTGTTACACCTCTATGGTTAGAGAGTTGTGGAGAAGCAAGATGTTTAATAGATGAGAAGAGTTACATCCTAAGAGATAACAAAAAGGAAAAAGAAATTGGGTTCTGTATGCTTACATCTTTGTCCCGTGCGAAGCAGCGTCCTCTTCTTAAGGTCACAATCTATATCTTATTATAACCCTTAAGTAAACAATTTCTTCACCATCACAAATGTCATATAAGTCACATTTATTCACAGGGATTTAAAGTCTGCATCACTCCCAACATTAAACCAAGCAGAGATATGATTGTTGACTTGGTGAAGTTGACTCAAGGGCAGGTAAAGAACAACTAACTCACTTTCACTGAAAGATTCTGCTTTTTATGACGCTTATGAGTTCGTTTATTTAGGTAGTGGAGATAAGTAAAATAGATAGAATCCTACCAGATGATCTCTTGGTTCTTTCTTGCGAAGAGGATCGAAATTTCTGTCTTCCTTTCATAAATCAAGGTAAACCTTTATGCCAATCTAACAATTGAAGAAAAGACGTTATTCTCATTAATACTTGTAATGTAGGAGCTGTAATTTACACCTCTGAGCTTTTGCTGAATGGAATCGTGATTCAGAAATTGGAATATGCCAGGTTTGTAACTTTTCTTATACACCCACAGATCACCAAATGTAGTTGATATATAATAAAAAATTGGTTGTTTTTGCAGGCATGGTATTTGCTTAATTGCAGACAAAAGGAACCAAAGAAACACAAAGTTCACAACAAGAAGTTCATTTCTGTCTGCTTACTGATCTAACTTGGTTTGTAGTTGTACAAAGCAATAAAACATTTTTTGAAATCAATCTATCATAAACCTGAATATGTTTGTTTTGATGATAACCAAAAAAAAAAACTCACATTTTTCCCCTTTCACATACATTAGTTCTAAACATCTTCACATAAATTTGGATTCAAAAAAGGGTGTTAAACAAGAGCATTGAGAGTTTATTTTGGCAGGAGAAAAATAACTCAGACCTAAACTCTACTCATTGTTCTCAGGAGATTCGCCGCCAGGGCCAGGATTCTGATTGTTGTTAAAGTCGCCGCCAGGACCAGGATTCTGATTGTTGTTAAAGTCGCCGCCAGGATTCTGATTGTTGTTGAAGTCGCCGCCAGGATTGGGATTGTTGTTGTAGTTACCACTTGGTGGACCAGCTGGATTAGTATGATAAGGAGGAGGAGGAGGAAGAGGAGCTCCATTATAATTAGGAGGTGGTCCACCTTGACCTGGTATTGGAGCCATCCCTGGTGGTCTCAGAATACCATTACCGTTTTGTGGTGGTGGAGGTAAAGGCGCACCAGGTGGTGCCATCATCTGTGGTACTCCTGGTGGTGGCATGTAACCTGTAAAGAAAAAATGAATATGAAACACTAATTTATTAATCGATGCTTAAAATTGAATCGAATATATTTCATAGTAGCTCAAAAGTTTTGTCCTAGTGAATCAGAATATTATTACCTTGACCAGGAGGCATCATGGGTCTAGGCAAAACAGGAGGACGCATACCCATAGGCATACTTCCAGGAGGTGGCATCATAGGAAGGCGAGGTCTAGCGAGCATATGCTGATTAAACATACCACCGACTTGTTGGAACGCTGCAGCTTGGCCGAGATGTTCTTTGATTCTTTGATCAATCAGACTTTGTGTTTGTTGTTCTTCGAATTGCTGATAGTATATTCTCACATTCGCCTACATGATAGATCATCATCGAACTCTTTAACATTGAAAAAAACTCACACAAGAAGAAAGGTCACAGCGAATAAACATTAAACATATGTACCTTGTGTTTGTAACCGGCATTGTGCTGCTTCCTCACTGATGGCTGGAAAAAGAAAAAGAGAATAATTGTTAAGAGAAGACAATTCTTAATCAACCCGAAAGCATCGAAGAAGCCACAGATAGATAACCAATATATAACTATTTCGATAAGTTCTATCACGGAATGGTGAAGAAAACAAGATCCAAATGCAAGAACTTGAGCTTAGAATTAGATTGACTCCAAGTTCACATGAAAATAACAGAATCAATCATCTTCACCACATAATCAGTGGTTCTCACTAGTCAATCATCTTCACTAATCAACCATTGTCACAAGATAATAATGATTCTCACTAATCAAGCAACTTCACCAACAATGCATCCATTTGAATCAACTTGGTGAGGGGAAACAAGTTCAAAAAGCAATTACTTGAGCTTAAATTGACTCCAAATTCACTTCAAAATAACAGAATCAATCTTCTCCACCCACATAAATCAAGTTTTACCATTTAATTGAACATATATATATAGTGCTCTAAAAACTGGAATCCAAATCGGAAACCTAACTGGTATTACCGGAGACTGATTTCAAATACAACACCGAGCTTAACTTCATCAATGACCACGAGTTCTAGATTACAACGCAAGCAAAGAAACAAACAATAACGAAGGTAGAATTAGACTTACCGAATCGTGGGTGAGATAAGTGTCGCAATAATCACAGTAATACCTGCGAAAATCGAAAATACACAAATAATTAAAAACCTAATTTAGCACTAAGCAATTATCTATGTATCATTATAACGATGAAGATCTAAAACCCTAACCTAGGCATCGTTGAGAGAATTCCAAGAACCCTGCGAGGGAGAGAGAGAAACAGAAGCTTCGGTAGCGAGAGGAAGAAGAAAGTGCAGAGAGTCGAATTTTATTTTTCCGGGTTTTGCCTAATTTTATTAAGTCTATGATGTTTCAACGAACGGTCCAGATCCACTTATGATATCCAACGGGTATTAATAACCGGAGAAGTATCCTAGTGGAACGACGTCGTTTTTGCGTTGCGAGATGTAAAAAAGTCAGAACACACCATTTCCCAAGAAGAAAAATTAAACAGCAAAAAGATTATAAAAATGATCGGAGATATCTCCCCGCCGGTCACTTCAATCCCAGGTTCGTCGTATTTTTGGCTTTTTTGCATATGCATCTCAGAGTCATGGAAGCTAATGATTACGCAAATTACTCTCAAGTTGAATTTCGCGAATCATGCTAAACTTTAGTTGAAATCGAGATTAGCTTTCTCCGTTTTTGTTGGGTGATGTATCGACGAATTTTAATGGGTGGAGTTTGATTTTGAGAGATTTTTGTATTTATTGAAGGAAATGAGGAAGTGAAGAAGCAACGGAATCTATTTCCGCCGTTATCAAAGGTGGTGTCTCATTTCGGCACAAGCGGATTGTCCGTCGCGATAGCCACCGGCGTGACTCATCCTCTTGGTTAGATTCCTGATCCCTTCTTCATTTGCTATTTGTATGAACCCATTTTTGGGAAATGTTGGCGTTTCTAGCTTAGAAATTAGAATCAAAGCTCTCTAAGCTCCAATTTCTGTAAACTTATTGTAATATTGGAAGTATTGGATCCAATTCCACCATAGAAGATGCAATTTCTTACAATTTCGTTATTTTCGTTTCCAGATGTAGTGAAAGTAAGATTACAGATGCAGAAAATCGGCCAAAGAGGTCCTTTGATTGGAATGGTAACTATATATGTTCTAGTGAAGCACTTCCTCTTCTTGATGTTATTGAGTATTGTTAGATTAGCTTAGAAAACTCTTGTTTTTACAGACTGGAACTTTTCTTCAACTAGTTAAAAACGAAGGTCCAAGATCTTTATACTTAGGATTAACTCCAGCTCTCACTAGATCAGTTCTTTACGGTGGTCTCAGATTAGGATTATACGAACCAACCAAAGTTTCTTTCGATTATGCATTTAATTCCACCAATGTATTAGTCAAGATTGCATCAGGCGCATTCGCTGGTGCGGTTTCCACCGCATTAACCAATCCAGTTGAAGTTGTAAAGGTAAAACAAAACCTTAAATTATAGATTCTTGTTCATTAGAGATTCTCTTATTGATTTTTTTTGTGATTTTTACGTTTAGGTAAGGTTACAGATGAATCCAAACGCAGTTCCTATTTCAGAAGTAAGCGAAATAATCGCTAAAGAAGGGTTTAAAGCTTTATGGAAAGGTGTTGGTCCTGCTATGGTTAGAGCTGCTGCTTTAACTGCTTCACAGCTTGCAACTTACGACGAAACCAAACAGGTCATATATTCTAAAACTAACTACTATTATCATCGGATTAACATTCAAGGTTCTTGTAAATTGCAGATTCTGGTTAGTAGAACTTCTTTAGAAGAAGGGTTTCATCTTCATTTATGGTAAAAAGTTTTTAACAAACCATTTCTTTCCTCTGTTTAGAGAAACTGCTGAGTAAAAAACTAACTTAGTTTAGTACTTGATGAATGTTTAAAGCTCAAGTATAGTTGCAGGTGTAGTAAGCACGCTTATAACTGCACCTATTGATATGATTAAAACGAGGTTGATGTTGCAGCAAGGTTCTGAAAGTTTGAGAATCTATAGAAACGGGTTTCATTGCGGTTATAAGGTAAATTACATAACTCATTCGTAAAATCAAAATCATTCTTGCTTTGTGTTGAATGTTAATGTTGTTTGTAATGAAATTTGAGAGTCTATGATTCTCTCAGGTTGTTATTAATGAAGGACCTATGGCACTTTACAAAGGGTGAGTATGAGAAACCATTTCTTGTTCTTGAGGGATGTTTTTTAATTAGGACTCTAAAATTATATATATATTTTTCAACGATTTAAGAAAACTAAGAAAATCTTAATACAAATTTTTCTAATTTTGAAAATACTAGCCTCTTTTTTTACTTAATTATCCCTAGAAATAGTTGGTAATAAATATGATAAATATTCTCGTGTCTCTTGTTTTATTGACAATAGAGGCTTTACGATTTTTGCCCGGCTCGGACCACAAACAATGATCACGTTTATACTATGTGAGAAGTTAAGATCACTCGCTGGACTTCACAAAATGTAGTCACAGACCAGTTCGTGCCAAGCTTTGTCCGGTTCAAGATAAGTGTTACTCCATTTTTTAAAAAAATAAAATTATAACACTAGGTGAGATTACGATTTGTAAATTTTGTGGAAATATATTTAGTGACGTTTTCACGCTTTGAAAAACCTACTGTTTTGTTTAATCATTCACAAAATTTGTTAATTTTTCGTGGTTTATATGTTTTAGAAGGTGATTTCGTTGTATAGTTTTGGCGTGTAGAAGAATATAGTTACAGAAATCGAATTGTTATTAAATTACAAGGATCCGTTTATAACGTTTGGGTATTATTATGCAAAAAATCTTTTCGTTAAAGGATTTTGATTATTTACTTTTCACTATTTATTTGATGTACCAGTCAAACTCAAATTATTCTTATATTCAACATGAATCAATCAATCATTTCGCCCCTTTTATGACAAAGAAATAAAATATTTATGTCCTATATTAACTCTGAATTTTGTATTTTTTTTGTCTTTCTACATCCAAGGTTGATGTAAATCTAGGTCTCCCTTTTTCTTTTAACTAGATTGGATAGGCATTGAATGGAAATGATATGTTATCCAAATAAAAATAATAATAATACGTAGTGGTTATGTCGTAATCATTTCTGTATTACAAGTGTGTGCCACTCTGATGAATTATACAAGTCTCTATCACGAAAAATACAAAAGAAATGCTATAATTGAATATTAACTAATTATCCAAAAAAACACAATAATTATTTAGATTAGTTCAGGTGGAAGTAGGTTGTTGACAAGAACACGCTTTTTTTCACTGATTGATATTTTTTTTTTTGCACGTCACTGAATAACAATTCTATTGCATATATAAAGTCATAAACCTTTAACTTACAAAAAATTAGACCATTTGCTTACAAATGATCATAAATATATAAAAAAAACTGTCACTCCACGTTAATTCGGACGATTATGACACAAAGACAATACTACATTCATGCTCAAGCAAATCTTTTGACAATACTACATTTATGCTCAAATAAATCATTTAACTACTTAGGTTACCCTGTTACTACAAATGATTGTAGATGATCCTCTCTAGTGACACATTTTAAGTATTAACAAAGCTCCTTTGTTGATCTCTCAAGTTTCACACAATACTTTTTGCTCCAAAAAATATTGTAAAAATCTCAAAATCTCCTGGTATTTGAAGGAAGCTAAATCGGAGGCCGATTCATATTTTCTACTAGTCATTTTCGTTGGCTGCAAAGACAATTTTAGTCATCATCAAGCTCAACATATTTTCAGGTTCTCAAAGTCCACTTTGAAGGTTTGTCGGCTTTTTGTTTCTAAGATCTTATTGTGAGTTAAAACTATTCATTTCTCATCTCTAAAGACCCAATAAGTTTCACCCATACTTTTCCTCTTATCCTATGATGTTTATTAACTACATTTCAACCAAGATATATCTTGAAAACTCTGTCCTCACTCTTCATTTTTTTTCATTGCTTGGTTAACTACTTCTTGCATGATTTCTAAGGCTTGATCATTGAGCCATTGATATGTTTCTTCTCTGATTTTAGCAAGAGTTTCATTTACTTGGAATCTCTAACCTTCAAATATGTTATCATTGTGGTTCTTTCATATCATCCATAATGTCCACGAAAGTGCACTCATATCTCCACGGGAAACCTCAAATCTTTTTGAATCCTCAGTAGATAATAGACATTCTGGTATATAACATATGCATCAAATCCATTTTCTAGTAGAGAAATAGAGAAATCTCAAACATGTCTAGACACTGTATAAGTGAAAAGGACATGGTTTGAGGAATCTATTTCAAGGCCACCAATTGACATCTAGAATCTATCTTCATCCTCTTGAAACAATCATTTCAGCCACCAGAGTTGCATCACTTATCATTTACCATAAGAAAAAAATCTTTATCTTGGTTATGATCTTGAGTGCCACAATTTGATATGTGATAGCAGTCAGTGAGGGAAACATTGTGGCTGCAAGAATCCTTTCACTCTTTAACCATTAAGATTCTAGCTAGTAACCTGATTTAACATTGTAATCTCCACTTTTATTGTGCTTCCAATAGATGAAGTTTGGCTATGATATTATTGATTTAATCTTCAAGAAGAAGTCCACATCTATCTGAAAAAAAATGTTCTTCCAATTTTTCTTTGTCCCGATTCTTAGTAACCCGATCCATAAGATCCTTGACATTTGTGTTAACATCAATGATGTCATTCTTCATAAGAGGAGTTCTCATCTCATCATCTCATATCCACTTGTAAATCCAAACTTAATGAACTCTCCATTTCCCACAACTAGTTTGAAACCATATATTAGGAGTTCTCTCCCATACATGATGCATTCCACCCAAATAAAGGCCTAGTCTCTATCTTAGCCATTACAAAGGTGTCAGCCTCGAAGTGTCTATTCTTCATGGACTGGCTAAATAGACTATCTTTATCTTGAATGATTCTCCATGCTTGCTTAGGCAAAAAATCATGGTTGAATAGCTAGATATCTTTAAATCCTTGTATTTCTTGAATTTTGGAAATTCACATCTTATCCCACTCACTCCAGTGCATCCTCTTCCTTTATGTTGTATCCACCAGAGGTTTTCCATTAAACTGATTGAGTTCTCACAAGTTGTTTTATGCAGTCGAAATATAAAAATGGGTATTGCGTTGAGCATTATTTTCTTTTTTCATGGGAAAGAGTCATATCATACAGCTTGTCATCCTAACCCTTATTTTACATGTTATGTAGGCTAGCATATCTATTTTTGATATGCTTAAAACTCAAGCAACCCTAAATAGTCATTGCTCGTTTCATCTTTATGATCCCATCATTTATTGAATTACAGTTTTCACACTTTGGTTCACTTATTCTCCAAAGGCGATGGAAGATTTATCTACGTTGATGATATGACCAGCCACATCTTTATACCTCTTTAGTATTTGTTGCATGATATTGCACTAGTTCTAAATTTTCCCACCGCCCTGCTACGACTCTTCCATTTATATTATTTATTACCACTAAAACACCTCCTAAAAGTGACAGATAACTTAGCGGACCGTCCTAATTTTTAGCTCGAAGTCACTATATATCTATTATTTTTTGTGTTTTTATTCCTTTTTGGTTTCGACTTGAGTCTTGTGGTCCCTTTTACCCCTTTTATTTTATTTTATGACTTGGACGTCTGTGAATCCTCATAAAACACACTACCACACCTCATAAAACATATTATTATCATGTTTTCGAACGATTTCATGCTCTTTTATTTTACATTGAGATTTTTCCTAGCGGATTAAACCTTGCACTAAGTCTGTTCCAATAGCACTATACTCACCTCTAGTGACTCCAATCCCAAAACACAAATGGCTTCATAAGAAACAAGTTTTTCCTTGATAACTCAAGCATTAGATAAACCCTTATGAAGCAACCTAATCAAACCTCATAATACTAAATACAACAACTAATCTCATAAAGCTCACCCACCAATCTTATGTAAATGAAATTTGGAAATGACCAAAGAAATATTTCATAACATATGGAATTTATTAATCTTATAGAATTTGACTACCTTTAGAACCTATGGCAGACAGATTTTGACGAATGTTAGTTGAAATAATTTGGTTATTTCTTGAAAGTGTAATATCATATTCTTAAGACAAAATTATAAAATGGAACTTTTCTTTTGTCAAAACGTATAGAGTATTTATTATTTTTGCACCATATATGTGAATAAATAAATTTATTTAATGTGACAGGGTAACAACCGTTAAATTCTATAATTGACTGTATCTGATGACCAAGAAATAAAATATTTTGATAATTTCTCGAAAAAGTAAAACGATTATATACAATATAAATATTAAGTTTAAACAAGACTATGCTACATTTTAATCATGACAGCTGTTAGAATGTATGACTGGCGGATTTCGACGACTGACAAATGAAATATTTGATTATTTCTAAAAAATGAATTGTTTTCAATAAAATATCAACAAAAACTTTAAAAACTATGTTAAACTTTAATTTACCTTCCATATATACTATTTTTTAGGATAAGCTATTAAATTTAAATTTCACATTTTTATATTTAATATATTAGATTTTTTAAAGAAAAATTGAATATTTGAATGACAAAAAACAACACTTCATAGCATATATATATATATATATACACATATAATTATTAATTTTATGTACCAATTATAATAAAATTACCAATTGTTTAGAATATGATAGTTGTCAAAATCTACGACTGGCAATATTCAACGACCAACAATAATAATATTTGACTATATATCGAAAAAATCATATGACAATTGTCAAAATCTTTTACTCACAATATTCGACAACCAACAATTCACAATATTCGACGACCAACAATGATTATGTTTGATTACCTTAAATTCAAATATTAAGGTGAACAAGACTATATTACTTTTTCTTTATCTTCCACAAAACCTACAATTTTCAAGAGCAAGCTATTAATTTTTTTAAAGAAGTTTAGTCTTTTACATATTTTTATCTTAAGATATATTGAAAGAAAACATTTGAAAATAACAAAAAAAAGAAGTACTACACAACATACTGAATTTAATTGAATTTTTCGAATATCCAACCTATTACACATGCACTTGAATTAACCTATTCTACAAGTACTACACAACATACTGAATTTAGTTAAATTTTTGAATACCCAACCTATAACATATGCACTTGAATTAACCTATTCTATAAGTACTACACAACATACTGAATTTTCGAATACCCAACCTATTACACCTGTACTTGAATTAACCTATTCTACAAGTAGATTGAATCTTTTAGTCTACTCTTCATGAGCTGATTAAAGAAACTATCTTTATCATGAAAGGTTCTCCATGCTTGTTTAGCCAAAAGAAATTGGTTTAATAGCTAGATATATTTAAATCCCTATCTTGTTGGATCTTGGAAATTCGACGTCTTATCCCACTCTCTTCAATGCATTTTTCTCTTCTTTTATATTGTATCCATCAGAAGTTTGCCGTTGAACTAGTTGAGTTTTCACAAGTTATTTTAGACAGTCTAAAACAAGACATCGCACTGATATAGAAATAGATGTTGCTTCAAGCATTATTTCCTTTATCCTTAAGAAAGAGTCCCATCATACACCTTGTCATCCTATAGTCTTATTTTACATGTTATGTAAGCTACTATGTCTACTTTTGATATGCTAAAACACTCAAGCAACCCTAAACAACTATTGTACCTTTCATCTTTATGATACTTATTGTTTGTTGAATAATAGTTTTCACACTCTGATTCACTTATTCTCCCAAAGCGATGGACGATTTATCCATGTTAATGGTCTGAACAGCCACATCTCCATACCTCATTAGTATTTGTTGCATGATATTGCACTAGTTCCTTCTCACTACCCTCCTACAACTCTTACATTTATATTCTTTATTACCACTAAAACACCTCGTCAAATGACATTAACTTCGGGGACCGTTTTTATTTTTGGGCTCGGAATCATTATATATATTATTTTTTGTGTTTTTATTATTTTCCAGTTCCAATAATTTGTTTTATATTATGACTTGAACATCTGTGAATCCTTATAAAACACATCTTATCGTGTTTTCTGACGATTACACACTCTTTTTCGTTTTACGTTTTACATTGAGATTTTTTCCTAGGAGATTGGGCCTTGCACTAAGTTTGATTTAGTATCATTCTAATCACTGGGCCTTGCACTAAGTTTGATTTAGTATCATTCTAATCACTGGTGACTCCAATCCCAAAACATGGATGGCTTCAAAACAAACCAGTTCACCTATTGAATAACTTAAACATCAGACAAACCCTTATGAAGCAACTCAATCAAACATTAGAGAACTAAATACAACAACAAACCTCATAAGACTCACCCACCAATATTTTGTGAATGGAATTAGAAAATGAGAACTAAATACAACAACAAACCTCATAAGACTCACCCACCAATATTTTGTAAATGGAATTTATTAATCTTGTAGAATTTGGCAACTGTTAGAATCTATGACATACAGATTTTGACCAAATTCAACTGAAACAATTTGGCTATATCTTGAATTGTAATATCATATTTTTAAGACAAAATTCTAAAATGATTTTTTTGGTTGTAACATACCATAATAGTTATTATTTATGCACCAAATATGTGAATAATTATTTTATTTGAATATGAGAGGCTAACAACTGTTAAATTATATAATTGGCCGTAACTGATGACCAAGAAATAAAATATTTTGATAATTTATTGAAAAAATAAAACAGTTGTATACAACATAAATATCAAGTTTAAACAAGATTATGCTATATTTTAATCGTGACAACGGTTAGAATCTCTGACTAACAGATTTCGATGACCGACTAATGAAGTATTTGACTATTTCTTAAAAATGAATTGTTTTAAATGAAATATCGACAAAATCGTTAAAAACTATGTTAACCTTTAATTTATCTTCCATATATACTATTTTTAGGTTAAGCTGTTAAATTTCAATTTCACATATTTCACATTTTTATTTAATATATTATATCTTTTTTAAAATTGAATATTTGAATGACAAAAAAAACACTTCATAGCATATATATATATATATATATATAGAATTATTAATCTGATGTACTAAAAATCACCAATCGTTTAGAATATGACAACTGTTAAAATCTACGACGGGCAATATCTGACAACCCAAATAATGATATTTAATTATATATCAGAAAAATAATATGACAATTGTCAATATCTTTGACTCACGATATCGGACGACCAATAGTAATTATATTTGATTATTTATCGGAAAAGTAAAACGGTTAGTTCAAATTTAAATATTAAATTATTAAATTTAAATATTAAGTTTGAACAAGAATATATTACTTTTTTTTATATTCCACATAACCTAAAATTTTCAAGAGCAAGCAATTAATAACAAGTTTAATTTTTTACATATTTTTATCTTTAGATATATTAGAAGACAACATTTGAAAATAACAAGAAAGAAGTACTATACAACATACTGAATTTAATTGAATTTTCGAATACCCAACCTATTACATATGCATTTGAATTAACCTATTCTATAAGTAGATTGGATATTTTAGTCTAAACACCTCATATTGTTTCAAAATGTTCGTTTCTAGTTTTTTTCTTAATTATCCAATAAGTGGTTTCAGAATCTCAGCATATAATTCAAAAGAAAACTGACAGCTTTCTATAACTAAAACAATAAAAAATTGGTCACGTTAATACATTTTCAAATGCGAAAAAAAGAGGAAAAATAAAATAAAATAAGACGTGGGTAAAAGGGGAGGGCAAATTGGTAAATTGAACTGCATTCCCATAACGAGACAAAACAATCCGAAGTGTTCCCTCGCGTCGTAAAAGCTTCTCATCTTTCTCTTTGTACAGCCTGTTAATGGCAATATCGTAAATAAGCAGTAACAGAAAGGCCGATTATTGTCAGCATTTAATTTAATTCCAACTTCTCGACAAAATTCCACCATTTTTTTTTTCTTCCTCTCCTCTCCTTCATAATTGATTTTCTTTTTTCCTTCTCAATAAATAAAATTTAGAAACCAGAAAAAAACATTGTAGAGAGAGAAGAGGACGACGAAGACAGGGAGAGAAAGAGAGAAGACAGAGACAACAATGGCGGAAGGAAAAGAGGAGATTAATAGGGAGAACAATGAAGGAGGAGATGGAGGAGAAGAGAGCGTTAAGCTTTTCGTCGGACAAATTCCGAAACATATGTCGGAATCTCAACTACTTGCATTGTTTCAAGAGTTCGCTGTCGTCGATGAGCTTAATATAATCAAGGACAAGGTTACACGCGCCTCTCGAGGTTCTTCTTCTTCCTCTTCTCTCATCCTCTGTTTCGTTTTTAGGGATTATTTTCTGATTTTTGTGTTTTTTGAGTTTTTTCCTTTTAATTATAGAAATGTAGTGTTTGTTTTGGTTTGATTCCTTGAGACAAGGGTTTGAATTTCTGAAACCCTAATTTTATTTTGACTTCTAGAGGTTTTTTTCTTCTCTCAATCCTCTGTTTCTCCTGCTTCATTTTTTGGGGATTTTTTTAATTCAAGAATGTGGTGATTGGATTCAACGAGATTTGTTTGAATTTTCGAAACCCTAATTTTTTTTGTTTCTTCCCGATTTAGGTTGTTGTTTTATGCTATGTCCTTCGAGAGAGGAAGCAGATAAGTTGGTCAATGCTTGTCATAACAAGAAGACATTGCCTGGAGTAAGTTTTAGAACTTAATTTCTGATTTTATTTATTTAATTTTACTGTCAATTTTTCAGATGCTTGAATTTGATGTTCTGTAGAATTTAATTATTGAATCTCACATCGCACATTTTCTCAAGTCAGGTTTTACAATCTCGAGAATTGATTTTTGTTTTTTATTTATATTTATAAACAAACACAGCATTGTACTTTTGATTCCAGAAGAAGTAATGTTGTGAATTTTATTACAATTTTTATTTTGTGCACGTAGCATTTCCATTTTGTCCGAATCAAAAATAGATTCGTTTCTTGAGCGTGTGAAATTGTTGACAATCTTATCACATTGTCTTGAAACCATTTCTTCAATCCCAAGAAAACTAAAATCAATGGCATTGCTAAATAGAATCATAACCATTGTTCTTGTTTCTTTGATCCATTTTTCTTATAAAAACCTTGTCTGGTAATCATTCTATAACAAAGAATGCATCATTTGAGAGTGTGTATAGCTTCTTTTGATTTGTCAATCTATGTTTTTGATTCAGACATCAAGTCTATTGCAAGTAAAATACGCAGACGGCGAATTAGAAAGGCTAGGTAACGCGATTTACACGCTCTGATGTCAATTTTGTTAATTAATTATCCTTTTTTTTTCGTTATGTAATTTGTTATTTGTATTTTGCAAAAACTTCAGAACATAAGCTTTTTGTTGGTATGCTTCCAAAGAATATCTCTGAAGCTGAAGTTTTATCTTTGTTCTCTAAGTATGGAACCATTAAAGATTTACAGATTCTTAGAGGCGCTCAACAAACAAGCAAAGGTTAATATCTCCATCTTTTTCGATTTCTAATCTTCGGTTTTCATTTCTCTTTAACCTTCTATCGATTTCTTGTTAGGCTGTGCGTTTCTCAAGTATGAGACTAAAGAACAAGCTGTTTCTGCTATGGAATCACTCAATGGAAAACACAAAATGGAGGTAAATCGGTTTTCGCTATTTCGAAATCTTACTTTTGAGTGATAATTTATCAAATTTTGTTTGTTAGGGTTCGAGTGTTCCATTAGTTGTGAAATGGGCGGATACAGAACGAGAAAGACACACAAGAAGACTTCAAAAAGCTCAAACTCACATAGCGAGATTAGCTAACAATGGTGATCCAACAAATCCTTCATTGTTTGGTGCATTACCAATGAGTTACGTTCCACCATTTAATGGTTATGGCTATCAAGTAAGTAATTAAACCCTAAACCATATAAAGATTCTTGCTTTTATCCATAACTAAATCAAAATCTCTCCGCTTTAGGCTCCTGGAACTTATGGTTATATGTTACCACAAATCCAAAACCAAGCTGGTTTCACCAACAACGCGTTAACCTCTCCTGATTCCTTGCCACCACGTTTGGCTCGTAGAAACATTCATATGCCTCCTCCTCCTGCGAATTACTTGAACTCGGGCTATCCGCCACGTGGCCTTCCTTACCCATTGGGTTATCCGAGAGGAATCACCAGTCCTCGTCTCTTAAATACCTCTCCTGGTTCCATTTCACCTGGCATTGTTGCTAATAGTGGAATCTCAACACCTTTAGGGATCGGTCTGATGAATTCTGTGGTTCAAACCGAAGGTTAGTTAGTTTGTTATGTTTGTTTTCTTACATCCGTTATAACATATGCTTTGGTTTTTTACGGTCAGGTCCAGAAGGAGCGAATCTGTTTATCTATAACATACCTAGAGAATTCGGAGATCAAGAACTCGCGATTGCGTTTCAACCTTTTGGTGTTGTTCTAAGCGCTAAGGTTTTTGTAGACAAAGCTACTGGTGTAAGCAAATGTTTCGGTAAGTTTTGTTCTTTTTCTTTTGGTTTCGTGGTCATTGTTGAAAGGTATAAAGAATGTTTTATCTTTTTGTTGTTTTTTTGCAGGTTTTGTTAGTTATGATTCACCAATCGCTGCGCAAAACGCTATTAACATGATGAATGGTCACCATTTAGGTGGTAAGAAATTGAAAGTTCAGCTTAAGAGAGACAACAACAACAACAACAACAATGGCCAGCAAAGTAGTAAATCCTAAGAGTTTGAAACTATCTTTTTCTCTTCAAAACTTCAACTTAAGAAAAATTCATGACAAATGGGTTAATGGGTCTACTTGGTTCAAAGGTTTGGATCGGTCTTGAATGGTTTGCATCTTTGTATGTGTATCCAAATCTTTAATGTGGGTTAAAAAAATTCCCATCAACTCAAAAAAAAATATATGTAACTTCATCTGCAAATAGAACCTTTTTCTTTCTTTTCATTTTAATTTATTTTCTGCAAATAACAATTTGTAATTTATGTGTATCATTGAAATTCATGTAGGCAAGTATTATGATTTATTAACATTAAATTCATTGGATTTTTCTTTCTTTTTAAGGGTTTTATGTTATCTTTCAACTTACACTCTATAGCAATTGAAATCATGTCTTCACTTATTGTGCTTTTTAGTACAACAATATTATAAATTTATCATAGACATGAGTTTCTTTTGTGTGTGTCTACTACTAGTATTATAGGATAGTATTATGAGTTTCTTTTGTGGTAAAAACAAGTAAACATAATTAAGATCAAAATCATCTAGGCTTGAACTTGGGAAAAGTCAACGAGCAGTAGAGAGTTGACAAAACTACAATCAAATTTGTGCATTGACTCTATTTACAGTGTCCCAAGATTCAAAAGAAAGATATCTTAAACAACAGAGTAGTAAATCTTCCTTAAACCTATGAAACCACCTGTCTCTTCAAATTAAAAAGTTCATTGACTAATCCGGGTTAATGGGTGGACCCGGTTCAAAATTTGGACTAAATATTGTATGGGACATACATCTGTCTGCGTATAAGTCCAAATCTCGTTGTGGGTCAACATTTCCCATCAACTCGAAAGCTGTAAACTTCCTCTGCAAAAATGTGACACTTTTCTTCTTTTTGTCATTTTTATTTTCTTCAAATAACAATTTGTAATTTATGTGTATCATTGAAATTCATCTTACACATCATAATTTATGTGTCTTTAGAAGAAAAGATTGAATGTTTCCAAAATCAAAGAGAGAAAAAAAGGATCAGATTATCTTTTGCTACAAAAAACAAAAACATAAGAATACAACAAACACACACACATGGAGAAGAAAGACTACAACAACAACAAGAAGTCAACAAGATGAACAGGTTCAGCCCCTGTTGAACCCTAAACCAAACTCATCAATCCCTAAAAAAAACCTAACACAAGATAGAACACATTAATCTCTGTATTGATTTACAGACAGACACAAGAACCAAGTTTTTCATCCTCCTCAGTTCGTTCTCACCTCAAAAGAAAATAGAGTTTTGTTACCATAGAAACGTGGGAAAATGCGGAATCATTAGTCGCTTGTGCTTGAGCTCAAAGTGTTGTTGTTTTTGTTGACTAATGGAGAGCATTTAGGACTCCAATCTTCAGAGATTGAAACTCTACCATTGTTGTTATTGTTGTTGTTCTTGAGCTTACTCAAGAAACATTCCTCTATCGAGCTTAATGATGATCCAGTGTCGCGGTTGAGATGTTCTTCTTGTTCTTGTTCTTCTCCGGATTCTGAATCTGTGCCTTGTGATGATTCACAACTAACTTCCATGTCTTGTGCATTATCAGAATCAGAACCAGTTTCAGAATTCGATGAATGAGACGGCGAATATCCTTCTTCCCGTTCAGCTAAAGTTTTTGTAATCAAAGTCTTAAGCAAATTCATCACTTGTACAGCATGCATAAGTGCCGTTAATGGATCTGTCATCTAAAACAAAAACAAGAATTCAGTAACTAAAACCATTCATTACTCAAATATCGAAAATTAGCTTTGTTTATTTTTGTCTTACCTGAGTCATATTAGGAGCGAAGACCATAGCTATATTCCTCGCATTCATTTTATTACTTTCTTCTTCTTCAACAACATCAGCCATTAGATCAACAGCCCAATTAAGCAAAGCAGATTCCGTTGGTTTCAGCTGTTTTATAAGTTCAACGGATTCTTCTTCAGTGTTGCAATTCAAAACTTCTTCAGGTGAAAGACCATCGAGCACTCCACAAGGTAATTCTCTAAACCAAGCTTTGATAAGACCAGCTAAACAATGTACATCAATGTTCTCTGGTACTATACCTCTGTTTAATTGGTCTCTCACTTGTTCTTCTTGACTGTTCTCAGGGTTTATCCTGAAAATTCCTTCAGCCTAGAACAAAAAAAGTAAAGATAGTTATGTATCAATCAATCAAAACTCTCAGAAATTTTTTGATTTTGATTTACATTACCTTGAGACCTTCTTGAGAGTATAATCTTTCTTGCATTAGTAAGAGAATAGTTGGGACACTGTTTCCTTTCTCGTCATAAGAACATTGCATTGATTCCGCAGAGACACCAAACACACTAACACTGCAATTTAACAGAGAGAATCTTAAGCTTTTAGAAACATTCAAAAGATTTTGCTGATGATATAATTTAAGACCCAATTAAAGAACCATTAATTAAGAATCTGTTTCAATTTATAGTTAAAGAGATGTAGATTTTGCTGATAATATAACATAATATTCAATTAAGAAACCAATTTTTGATATTCTCTTTTAGATTATAGCTAAAGAAATGTAGATTTTGTTGATATTATAACCTAAGATCCAATTAAGAAACCACTTAGTAAGAGTCAGCTTCAAATTATAGATAGAGAAATGTAGATTTTTGCTGATAGTATTACGTAACATTCAATTTTGAAACAATTTATTAAGAATCTGTAGTTTTTAGCAAATTCCAGAGAATCTAACTTTCTTCAGACACTAAACACACTCACACTGGATTCATCACAGAGAATCTAAAGCTTTTAGAAACTTTGAAAAACTTTCAAACAGCCAAAGAAATGTAGATTTGCTAATTATACAACCTAAGATTCAATTCAGAAACTGTTTATCAAGTATAAGTACCAACAATTGCAGATCTAATCAAGAATCATTGGAATTGAGAAACCCTAGAGATCTGAAAAGTACCAATCGAACAGTTTTTACCTTGCGCTAGGGACTCGACATGGGATCTCGACTTGAAGCTCATGTGGAAGACCGAGGAATCCATGGAACCGATCGAATGTCACATGAGTGATGTGACGGACGTTTGTTGGCCATCCGATGTCCATATGATGAACGGCGGAGGAAATCGCTCCTCCTCCACCACCGCAGCCGTCGTCTTGTCGATTGTCGACACGGCAAGACACCACCGATTTACGCAGCGCCGTCAAGAGAAACTCCACAAGAGATAGTTGTTGTTGGTTCTGCTCCTCCTCTTCTTCGGCTTCCTCCGCCGCGGATTTTCGCTTTCCTCCACGACCACAACCGCCGGTTTTAGTCACCATCACAAGCCCAGTCATTGCTCTAGAAAATAAGAAACCACTCAAAGAATAAAGAGACAAAGATCGCTCTCGAATTGCGTCTCGAAGAATGAAGTTTTCCCAGGCTTCTATCTTCTTCTCTCTCTGTGGAAGAAGATGAGTGATTTTGATTTTTGAACTTCTCAAAAAGGTTTCTTTTATTTATTTTACTATTTAATTTAATTTGTTTTCTTTTGAATTTTTGTCCTTTTGGTTGGATTTTGAAACCAACGGCCACTGAATTCAAATTTCTCTCCCTCTGCAGCTATGCTTTTTTGTTTAACTACTGTTTCTGGCTTTTAATGGAATCACGTTTTACCCTGAAAATTTCCTTGAATCTACGATAATGCCACTCGATGTTGTTGACTACGTGGCGTCATTTATGGAATCTCTATGTCAAATTTGACATTTAATTTTGGACTTTTGTTTTTACTTCATTTTTCTCCACATATTTTCATTTTGTATTTCAAACTTTACATTTTATTAAGTTCCTTTTTGGTCAGATTTTTTTTGTGTGCTAAATTATTATTCATATTATTATTATTCGACTTATTTGATGCAAAGTAAATTAATGTATAAATTGAAAATATAATACATTAATATATAGTTTATATTGAATATAAAAATGCACTAAATTTCTATTTTATCGACAATCAAAATATATTGATATCAAAAAAGGTTTACAAAATACATATACATCCAATGTTCCTAACACAACACATCCAAGAAGAATTGTCATATTGTCATATGTACCATTTTCAAAACATGGGTTGCACCTCAGTTTTGACGACAA
This sequence comes from Euclidium syriacum, assembly GCA_900116095.1. Lineage (NCBI taxonomy): Eukaryota > Viridiplantae > Streptophyta > Magnoliopsida > Brassicales > Brassicaceae > Euclidium > Euclidium syriacum. The sequence goes on from FPAK01000008.1 coordinate 777,396, forward strand.
TAAAATCCTACGTCTTATGCTAATATATTTGATGGAAATCCACCACTGGACTCCTCCTCTTGGTGGGGCATCTGGGCACTAATTGTGCGGCCAACAAGTCTGATCGCCCAAGTCACAAATGGTGTAGCTGAGTTGCATTGGTTTGGCCTTGAATCCTATTTTCTCTAGGTTTAGGCATTAGTCTTCTTTTTATTGTTCTTCTTCTTCTTCCACCTAATAGACATTCAAGTAACAATTACTGAGTTTGTACCGCTTTAACTCAAGTTGGTTTCGGTATCATCACGCCTTTGGTATATGCTCTTCATGATCTTTTTGCTTTTCCTATAAGGGTCATTGAATTCAACTGGTAGGTTGTTGAGTCTCATTTCTTCGTCATCCTCTCACTTGATCTCTATGTGTGTGTCTTTGCCATTATATCGTCCATTCTTTTGGGAGGTATTTGGTCTACTCCATGTAGAGGGCGCCATAGGTGAAGAGTTTCCTCTTGAAGACAGAGAGCGTGGTGATCACATTACAATATGTGATATCCACTTTCTTTTTGTTGAATCAAGTGACATAGATTTTCAGCATCCTCCCCTCACCTCTACAACTTCATACGAGACATACGAGGTGTTGAATATCTTTCTACTAGTAGCAAAGTGATGGACGTATTGGTCGTACAACTGAGCAAACTAGTGAATCTTCCCTCTGGGAAGATTAGTGAACCTTGCATATACATGCTTGCCTAATATGGTACGGTATGGGAAAAACCATCATACGCAACTTGTAGTGCGCCATTTGGATTCTCCGTTCCATCGTAAACTCTAATTGAAGAAAAATTTAACTTCACTGGGATCTCGACCATGTTTATGTTCTACCAAAAGGAGTCATAGGTCGCCCGATTTGCGAGAAGATACACTACAAGGATTCTCCTTAACACTGCCTCCATGCTCATCACCACTCCTCCAAGTATTTCTCCCTTACTTTAATTTCTTTATGTTGGTTCTCTCGCAGGATCTAGGGGTGCCTTCTACTCTCGCCCTGGTGGGTGGAGTTAACATCCTCCATTCCCTGACGGGCTACTTGGTCTCCCAAGGGTTGTCATGTCCTTGCTATGTCTGATGGAAAATCTTGTTGACGTATCCGGTGGAGCTCGTGGCAAATGGAGTGACCGGGTTTTGGAGAGGACTTGCATAGGCACTCAGAAAGCCGCCTTGCTTCGGGTCTATGTGTGCCCTTTTGGCGGTTATTGGATACTGGCGTGTTTCTTCATTATTTCCAATGAACGTGTTTCTTCACTAATTTTTTGATAAATTACTAGCGTATTCTTTTTTCATTGGTGGTACTTTAGATATTCACTCACAACTTGTTTTAACAAAAAATTTCGTTAAAGAAAAATCAGTGGATATGAACTTTAGTTTTGTCGTAGTGTAAATACAAGTTAATTGCCCTAAGGGTCGTTTGGATTTGGCTTTTTTTGTGACCTTTTTGCGTCATCTTGTTCCTACACCATCACCTCTAAATACATAAATAAACAATTTCAAATAGCTGCAAAAATATGTAAATATATATTAACCAAATAAAAATATAAGCAGTATGTATAAAACTATAAATTGGAAATATAATATTTTACCCTAAATTTGTTCATTTTTCCTTTTTCACTTTTTATTTTCTATATTTCAAAATGATGAATCCGAAATTTATTAGCCATTGATTTGATAACTTTATCTATAAATACGTAGTTAACCACACACAACAAACTGAAAATTTATTAGCCGCTAGGGTTTTGTTGTACGATGCGCACCAGATCGTTCAATCTACGAAAAGAATTATTTCTGATGAGTCGATTTTTATTTTCAGCTTATAATTATTCGAAACTAGTTTATTGCAAGATCTTCATTGGATTTGTTTTTCCAATACCGAATTCAAAAGATAGATTTGTTACTTCCTTATAGCAGAATCATAGAAATCAATTTAGGTGGCAATCGTTTTTTTCCTCATGAATTCTTCTTATTCTTAAAAATGATTTTGTGAAAATCTTAGATTATATGATGTAAAATATATGGTTAGATTTTTCAGATTATCTAAGTCGCCGATTATAAAATTCTGGTGGTTAGTTTTGTTTTCTTACATGTGTATAGAGATAAGAATATGTTAATATCTCAATAATATGTCATGAATCTATTGTTTCAATAACATTGTCATGAAATCAAGGCTTAACTAAACCATAAAAAAATCTTTAAAACATAATTTTGATGACTTAGGTGGTTGACTATAAATGGTATAGGCGTTCTAAATATTTTAGCTTTATACATCATTTTATCATTTATTATTAATGTTTTGTTGATGTTTTTTCTTAACGCTGAGTATTTTATTAAACTTGAGAGATAGTTACATAGGATATGGTGAATTGTTTGAATGTGACATTTTGACGAAATAATCGAAGAGGATGATGCATTTGAAGTTTCAAATTTGTATTATATGTTTGAAATTGACTAGAACAAAAAAAGGTTTGAAATTGGTATGCAAGATGAGGATGTTGTTTAAATATATGTTGTGCTCAATATTTTATTTTAAATTTTTCCTAAGTTCTTTACAAATTATGATCTTTTATGTTTTTTTTTTCAGTCTGAACATGAAAAGAAAATCCGAAGAGAATCAATAAAAGCTAACACTGTAAGTAAATTTCTCCTAAATGTTTCATAATTATGTATTGAGTAATTAACTCACAAACATTACCCCTTTCATCTCTAAGTACTCAACCAACACCACAATGTATAGAATCTTGAATCTAAGAAATCAACATTACGCTTTTTAATTACATAGAGGATGAGACCACCATCTTATTTTCTGTTGAGCTTAAAGATGGGACACTAAGGTTCTACAATTTCATTATTTTCAAACCATTCTATTTAATCCATCAATGCTCCCTCATGAATTGTTGAGCTAATTCCTTATAATCTAAGAAGCAAAGATCATACATTGCTTTTTATAGTCTTGATACTAGCCGTTGCCACAACTTACTATGACTCAAGAATTCCCCACCCCAACATTTCATGTATAAAACACTTTGTTATGTTAACATATAAAGAATTATATGGAAGAGGATCTATAAAAAAAACCAAATATTCTGATTGCTCTATACAGTTTCGATATAATTATATATTTCCAAACGTATTCATCCCTAGCCTCATTACCTCCAAGTCATATATGATCTATAAGTTTAACATCTTAGTTACCAAGTGGTGCTTTCTAAGACATTCTAAAGATTACACTTTTTAGAACTCTTAGTTTAAATTCGTTTGGAAAAGATTCTAAAAATTGATTTTTTAAAACCTTAGTTCATATCTACTTGGAAGAAATTTAAGTAAAGTTTAGATCCTAAAAGAAAGTATTAGTCTAAGAACTCTTTCGAATTTTGTGTTGCCGTGATTTATATAGTTAGGTTATTGCTAGAGAAGAAGATAAGAAACCATCTTATTGGAAGAGAATGAGATAAAATAATTATATTATTGGCAGATAAGGAGATAAGAAAATCAGAACAAATTAGGGAGTAAGAAAAAGAAGAAATCAATTCAAGGGGATAAGTGACATAATAGTAAACCCAATTTCTTGATTTCTCTATACATTTTTCATATCCACACATGTTCATCCTCATCCTCGAGGTCTGATATGATCTTAAACCCTTAGTTCAAATTCATTTGGAAGAGATCTTTGCTTAGATCCCAATGGGAAACTATATGAGCCTAAGAATCCTTCGAAATAAGTTTAAATAAAAAGTTTGGGCCAAACATAAAATTCATTTGGGCTTTGATAAAAAGAAAAAGCCTTTAATAAAACGAAATTGATTAAAAAAAGTCACGTGCTCTGTCATGTGATTGTCTTCATCCTTTCTACATTTGGAGTTAGGGTTTGAAATTTCTCGCTGGGTCCAAATAATTTGATAAGCTTAGGTTGCGTCTATGGCAGAGAAGAGAAACACTCATTCAGTGTCACTATATCCAAAATTGCCCTCCCTCTTTCAACATATTTACCATTATGCCACTAATCGTTTGAAGAGATTTCTTCTTCTTCTTCTTCTTCCCTAATTTGTCCCGATTTCTTATCTCCTTTCCAGCCAATTACATGATTTCCTATCTCCTTCTCGTCCAATAGGATTGTCTCTTATCTTCTCCCCTTCCATTAACCTAGCTTTATAAATCACGGCAACACAATTCTTCTTCACCAGAAAATCTAGCTTTCAGTCACTATTTGCATAAAACATGGTTGAGTTGTTGCAGTGTAGACACTTGAAAGAAGCAGTGTACGGTTTGCATTGGAGAAACTCTACGGAGATTCTTAAGCTTCTTAAAGACAATGAAGATTTCTGTATTACCTATAATGACTCTGGTGAAGACGAAGGAAAGGTGCACAAAATTTTCAATTTCCATTTTGAATTTCGAATTTTAGGGTGAAAAATTTACTGATTTTTGAAATTATTTTCTTTAGGTTGATGTAGAGAGACTGTTGGCAATGTTACCTCTGAATCTTATAGCAGTGCTTGTGGATCGTGACAGAGATGATGAGGAAAAGTTTCATTATGGATTGTGTGTGATTAGATTGTTGCAGACCTTTTGTGATGTAGCTTATCGTCATCCTAAAGTCGATCAGGTTTCGATTCGTCTTTATATGTGTTAATAGAGTTTTTAAAAAGAATTGTATTTCTTATGCAGATTTTTGTTTGATAGGTGTTGCTTGATGATATGGAATTATCAGCACAAATGATTGATCTTGTGATTTTTATGATAATCTTGCTTGGTGGTCATCCAAAGGTTTGGATAAAATTCCTCGTTTTTGTTTGTTTTATCTTTCTCAAGTTGTGTTTGATTCATGTATTTTACAGGAGTCAGGTAACGATTCATTGATTCATGCTGCATTGACTGCTTCGAGTCTTCACTTATTGCACGGGATTATCTCTCCTAGTTTTGAAGATCTTGTTAAAATCTTGCTTATTCTCTCTAAGGTATTATTATGAATTCATCTTTGATGTTGCTTTAGATGTGCTTAAGATGGTAATATACAGAAATGAGATCTTGTGTTGGGATTTGTTGATCTGATTCTAGTTTTTATGAATATAGGTTGATATATTTATAGATAGTGCTTTTGGAGCGGTTCATAATGTTGTAAGATCTTTGAGAAAGAAGTTGTTAACTCGACGAACTGATATCTCGAATAAGTTACGCTCGAGGCTTGTTAATGAGGTTAACTTCCATTGCCAACAAGCTGAAGCTTCTTTGCAGTTTCTTCATTCTCTTTGCCAACAAAAACCGATTAGAGAACTTATTGCTAAAAACAAGGTCTCTTGTATCATTTTATTTACGACTTGTCATTAATCGACAATGTTTTGGAGAACGAAACTCAAAGTTGTTTTGTTTTGTTTCTGCAGGAGCTATGTGGAAAAGGTGGAGTTCTTATGTTAGCGCAAACGATACTATCTCTAACTGTTACACCTGAGTTTGCTGGAGCATCTGTAGCATTAGCTTCGATATCTAGAATGAAAGCAAAAGTGCTTTCAATTGTAAGTCTATATCGAAAAATACACACAGTGTGTTTTATCTATCTATTTACTCATAATAACCAAAAGTTTTCATGCTCTTGCAGTTGCAGCAGCTGTTTGAAGCGGAAAGTGTCTCGTTTCTTGACGACGTTGCAAGTGCTGGAAACTCGAATTTAGCCCAATCTGTTGCCTCAGAGGTTAGTTTCAATGACATATAATGTTAAATTGACATTTTGTGCACTTTTCGATTTTGTCCATGAAAGTTTTATGTTTTGAAGTAAGTGTTGATCTATACAATCTTAGGTTATCGCACTATTGAAGATTGGTTTTTCTAAGGCATCCAAGGGTAGTGCTTCTCCTGAATACCCGATGGGTCTCGTGCTATTTAACTCTATGCGTTTGACTGACGTGTTCACTGATGACTCCAATTTCCGGTCTTTCTTTACCGAACATCTTGTAAGTATTATATACACACTCCCAATTCTGCAATCAGTCTCTTGCTTTATTCAGTGCGGTTGACTCTAATTCTGTTAAATCTTGTTATGTACAGAGTAAGGTTCTGAGCGCGGTGTTTAGTCTCTCACATAAAGATTTCTTGTCAATGTTGTGTTCTTCTGATCTTTCATCAAGAGAAGATGACGCGACACTTGATTACGATTCTTTCACATCATCTGGATGGGCTTACAGGGTAATTTCGTCTTCGCGTCCACCGCCTCCTCCTCAATTCAAGCTTAATTGTCAAACTAACCTCGCAATGGTTTCTTACGCACATCAAAGAACATCCTTGTTTGTTAAAATGATTGCTAATCTTCACTGCTTCGTTCCTAACGTCTGCCAAGGTATGATTTCTTTTTCTTTCTTCACTACTTTCTTCATATTGTTCTCTTACTAGCTGTTAAAATAACCTTGCAGAACAAGACAGGAACCGTTTCATTCGGAATTTTATGAGCGGGTTAAATGAGGATCCTTCGAGTATATTGTGTACTCTATTACCATCCTCTTCATTTACTCCAATGGCACAGAGAGGCACTGGTGTTTGCAGGAACCTATGTGTGTAATCTTTATCCAAGACTCGTATATTATTTTCTTATATATACTTAATGTGACTTGGTTTTGAATGGATATTTGTGTGTGTTTTTGTTAGGTTCTCTATTGCGCCATGCGGAATCTTTGATCCCTAGTTCACTCAATGAGGAAGATTTCATGCTTTTAAGGTTTGACATTAAAGAATCGTTTTATTGAGCTGTGCTGTTTTATTGTCTCGATTTGATTTCGGGTTATTTGTTCTTTTCTTCTGCAGAGTGTTCTGTGACCAGTTGCAACCGCTGATCCGTTCTCAGTTTGAAGAAACTGAGGCTCAGGTTAAGGTAGCAAAAAGCTTGTTGCTCTGTTTTACTTTTACTCGTTGATCAAATGTTAAATTATCTTTTTCTATAGTTTAAAATGTTGTTTATGTTTGTTTGTAGGATGATGATTCATCTAGTAAGCAACAGAGGAACGAGCCTCTGAATCTTAACAATGAAGAAGTTGTAGAGAATTCTGATCTCCGAGTTGAATTTGCTGCGATGACGACAAAGACAGAGCAAGGCGTGAACAACGAGGAAGAGAGGGGGGAAAAAATCGAAACGTTGAAAGAAACCGATGATTATTTTACGTTGAATTTTGATAAGTGCAGTCTTGAAACCAGTGGTTCAGATTCAAGCTCTAACAGAGGGAAGAGTCCGGTCAATCAGTTTGAAGATGAAGGTTTGGTTCGCAAACTGGTTAAGGAAGATGCGAAAGCTGAAACTTCTTCCTTTCTTGCATTTGAGAAACTGAGGAAGAAACGAAAGCGTAGTATTATGAACGATGATCAAATGGTTATGATCGAGAAAGCTCTTGCTGATGAACCCGATATGCAACGGAAATCAGCTTCGATTCAGTTTTGGGCTGATAGATTGAGTCAAGCTGTGAGTTTTTTTCAAGAAATTCTCTGTTTTTCGGTTTTTTTTTTCTAAACTTTGTTGATTGATTTTGCAGGGCTCTGAGGTTATTACATCTTCGCAGCTCAAAAACTGGTAACTTTTTTTTTTGTTTTGAATTTCTCTGTCTACTACTCTCAGTTGTGATTTTGACATCGATAGTTTTTCTTTTATCTTCTCCTCAGGCTGAATAACAGAAAAGCGAAACTAGCTCGAGCAAACAAGCAAACGGGGACACTTCGTGATACTAACAGCTCAGGAGATTTACCAGAGAGTCCTGGAGATGAGAACACAACTTGGCTACAACAGAAACAACCATCACCATTTAAAGAACAAGTTGCTACATCATCATCATCATCTCCAATAAAACCGAAAACAGGAGAGAATCTGATGAAACCAGACGGGTTGCTAAAGCAAGGGCAACAAGTGATGCTACTAAGGGACGAGTCTGGAGTCCTGATCGGGAAAGGAATGGTGTTTAGAACAGATGGTGAATGGTACGGTTTGAATCTCGAGGCGAGACAGGTTTGTGTTGTTGATGTGTTTGAGCTTATTGGTGATGGTGAATGGAGCATGATGATTCCTTATGGATCTGATGATGTTGGGAAGACTTTTGGAGAAGCGCATTCGAGGTTTGGTGTTATGAGAGTCGCTTGGGATGTTACCAAGCTTCAGTATCATCATTGAATTTGTATCATTTGTGTTTTTTATATTTTAATTTAACTGTTGAGAGATATTTCTCTGTTTGGTCTTAATTTAAAATAATACTCTGTTTTATGAGCTCTGTTTCTTTGTATCTCTGTTTTCTCTCTGTTTCTATTAGTTTGAGACTTTGAGAGTAAATAGTGAAGGTAAGAAAGACTTTGACTTTTTTTGTTTTTGTTGTTGTTTCTTTCCTCTAGTTTGACTTGTTGTCATTTAGAGAAATAATCCATTTAAGGAGAAAAAATCTAAGAAGTAGTCAATTTAAGTTTTTAGAATATGAATTCCATAATGAGTAATTGATGATTTGAATATTTTGAAATAATGACCTCTAAGACTATAATGACTAAGAGATAATAATGAAATTCTAGGGAAAAAAGTATTTATAAAATATTCTTTAAATGAAAATTCAAACTTCAAAGTTTCAATAAAGTGTTGAATTGAAAATTACTTTTCTTAGATAATAAAGAAAAGAAAATTACTTTTCTAAGTTTTGTCTACATTATTGTGCCTATAAACCTACTAAATGACATAATAATGAGATACACCATATAAATTTGATTTAGTCACCACATTTTCAATTATTTTTAGGGTTGATTAGGTAGATAATACTTTTAAAATTATTATTTTCGTGCATTTTTACAGAACAATTTATTGTCAATATTATTAAACAAATTACATATTATTTATTTAAAACAAATTTAAAATCATACTATCTTTCGAAATTCAGATTTTGTCTATCACGTCAATTTACCAAATTTTAAATTGAATTACATTATATATATATATATATATATATTTTTATCTTCAAATATTAAGTAAAATATATATATTTATTTATTTTTTGATCAAAGTAAAATATAGTTATTAAAAACAACAAAATCAAAACATTATTTATTAAATTATGTGATATAATCACAACAAATTTAATATTTTATCTTCAAAATTGAAGGAGACAAAATTTATTAATTAATCATGGCTAACAAGTGAAGGGTATTTTAAGCATTTTGTAAGCTTCATGAAAGCCGTTTACTAAAGAAGAAGACTAAAAGTACAGCTCAGCACAAACGCCTTTTCTATCCGCAGAAAACTGAGTCCTCGAAAATCTGCCGGAGCAATAACTTTATTATTATTTTTTTGTTTTCTCATTTTTTTTTTTTTAAATTGTCTCTGAAAAGAGAAAGAAAGGTTTTACTTGGGGGAGGAGATTCCGCCGGAATCCGCTACCGTCTTCCGCCGTGAACTCTAACTCCTTCCGATCTGAAGTTCTCTAATCAGTGCCGTAGTCTTTGCTTCGTTGATTCACTTTTCTAGGTTTCATTTTCATTTTCATTTTTTTTGCTATTGCTGGGGCGATTTAAACGCGTAAAGTGATTTTCCATGGGGACGAAGCCTTGGTTACATCCAGCTCCTCAGTATAAAACCCTAGAAACCTTTTGGGAAGATGAAGAAGATGCTCCTGGTCCTAGATGCGCTCATACACTAACGGCGGTTGCTGCTACCAAGACTCATGGTCCTCGTCTAATACTCTTCGGCGGCGCCACCGCTATTGAAGGCGGAAGTTCTTCCCTTCCTGGGATCAGTGAGTTAGCTTCCGATTGAATTTTCAAAATTGATCTGGAGTTGGCTCTAATGCTGTTTCTGGTTTTGGTTGATTTCTAGGGTTAGCTGGTGTTACCAATTCGGTGCATTCTTATGATGTTCTGACTAGGAAATGGACAAGGTAAATAAAAAAACATTTTTATCTTCTTGGAAAATCATCATTGGTTTGATTGATGGAGATTTACTCTGTGATCTTTCCCGGAATTGTGCTAGGCTTAAACCGGCCGGTGAGCCTCCGTCTCCTAGAGCTGCTCACGCCGCGGCTGCAGTTGGCACTATGGTCGTTTTTCAGGTTAGTAATTAATTGATCAATTAATCAATTACCATTAATTCATACAATTCGCAAATGTGATTGATGATCTTATTGTTTGTTTCATTGGCAGGGTGGCATTGGACCGGCCGGTCATTCTACTGATGATCTTTACGTTCTTGATATGACTAACGACAAGTACAAGTGGCACAGGTGAGATATCGTTTTAGAATTCGTTGACTTCCGTCTCTCGTAGCTATCTGTTTTTATTGATGTCTAAGTGTTGCGCAGAGTGGTGGTTCAAGGTGAAGGTCCAGGCCCTCGATATGGCCATGTCATGGACTTAGTTTCTCAGAGATATCTTGTCACAGTCACCGGAAATGATGGTAAGAATATTTCTAATTGCTTTCGTAACTAAGCTATTGAACTTATTATCACAACATTTCATAATCCTAGCTTCAGGATTCTCTGTTTCCCCTAACTCGCATCATATAGTGTAGTCATAGTGTCATAAGATATAAGAAAATGCTACGGAGACATATGCATTTTGCTCTCAACCTTATATAGTATTATTATACCGGTGTGCGGAAATTTTCCTTGCCGAACCTTTGCTTATATGTTTTTAATATGGAAAATATGAGTTCTCATTATTAGGTTTATTTCTCAAAGAATTGAAATATCCTAACAAATTTCATCTCTGTGTATGGAACAGGGAAACGAGCTCTTTCTGATGCTTGGGCACTGGATACAGCACAGAAACCATACGTATGGCAGAGATTAAACCCAGATGGTGACCGACCAAGTGCTAGAATGTTAGTGATTGAGTTGATTTGAATGGCTACTGTGTAGAATCTCTGTTTCTTTAACTGAATTTTCGTATTTCTTTGTTATCCTTCATAGGTATGCATCTGGCAGTGCTCGTTCTGATGGCATGTTTTTGCTCTGCGGTGGAAGAGACACCTTGGGAGCGGTATACTCTTTTTCTCCATTATTTTCTTGTGCAGAACTTAGTAGACTCATAGGGCTAGAAAACTTAAAACATTCTTCATTTCCCGGAGCTTTCCTTATTTGCTATAAGATCGAAATTTTAAGGTGTTTATGTTTTCAGTCCCTTTTATGAATTATGGCATATTTCCTTATTTTTCTTTGTTGCTGCAGCCACTGGGAGATGCTTATGGATTACTAATGCATAGAAATGGTCAGTGGGAGTGGACTCTGGCTCCAGGTGTAGCTCCTTCTCCAAGATATCAACACGCAGCGGTAAACCAAAATCTTGCTCTAGGTTCAAAATATATATATGGAAAATATATTTCTGAGGCGTTTGGTAATACAAGTATCATAGAGGACTGCACACTGTAGCCTTAGAATTCTAGTTGACTGTTAAATGATTCAATTTCAATACCATGCTCTAATCCAGTTATTAATTCCTTTCCTTATCAGGTTTTTGTAGGTGCACGATTACATGTCAGTGGAGGTGTTCTGAGAGGAGGTCGCGTAATAGATGCTGAAGCATCTGTTGCAGGTAATGTGGTAAACTAATTTTATTCATATGTTTTACTCCTTATCAAGTTTTTGGTAATGCTAATTGTTTGTTATGAAATCTTTCTTTCTCGCAGTGCTTGATACTGCTGCTGGTGTATGGTTGGATAGAAATGGGCAAGTGACTTCTAGTTCTACACGCGGCAGTAAGGGGCAAATCGATCAAGACCCTTCTTTCGAACTTATGCGACGCTGTCGTCATGGCGCCGCATCAGTTGGCATCCGGATCTATGTGCATGGTGGTTTAAGAGGAGGTAACCCTGAGAATTTTGCTTTTTATACAACGAGATTCGTATGTTTATCACAGTACAGATGCTGTATCTGTATGTTTTCATAGTATGACTCTTGCGGTAAATTTTATTTCTGTCCAGATGTGTTGCTTGACGATTTTCTAGTCGCTGAAAATTCAACATTCCAGTCAGACATCAGTTCTCCTTTGTCGGAAAGAAGCTCCACTCCTAGGTTTTCTTATGCTCGCTCTGAATCACCAGTCTCCATGTCCGAGGGACTGAGGTCTATATCCCATTTCTTACACCCTTTTGGATTTTTGCTTTAACTCTATATCGAGTTACTTCGAGCATTACATAACTTTCTTTTTTTCACCTTTAACAAAATAATCAGCTTGGACGAAAATTCATTGGAGAAATTGACCGAGGCTTCTGCAGCTGAAGCAGAAGTAGCTAGTTCTGTTTGGCGAGCTGCACAACGTGAATCTTCTGCTAGTCTTGATGAAGAACCCTCTGCATCTGATGCGAGCTCACCAACTGTAGAAACTACTCACGATGGTACAGAAACTGAAGGAGATGTCCGGCTTCATCCAAGAGCTGTATGTTCATAATATTTACATCTCTCCTTGTTTTTATTTTAACTTTTGTAGGATGTTTCTTTCATACCGTAGATATTTTACTAAAAATGGCCTTGCTATCTAATTTTGTTAGGTTGTGGTAGCGAAGGAGACGGTTGGAAGTCTAGGCGGCATGGTAAGACAGTTAAGTCTAGATCAGTTTCAGAACGAGAGCCGGAGAATGGTTCCGGTTAATAATAGCGATATGTCAACCCCCACCAAGAAGTACACAAGACAGAAGTCTCCTCAAGGCCTGCATAAAAAGGTATATGATTCTTTCTGAAATGGACACTGTCACAGTTAATAATATAATTACTAATAAGTTGTGTTGCGTTCTGCACACAGGTCATTTCTGCTTTGTTGAGACCTCGAAACTGGAAACCTCCTGGGAATAGAAAGTTTTTCTTGGATTCTTACGAAGTCGGAGAACTCTGTTACGCCGCTGAACAAATATTTATGCATGAAAAAACTGTTCTTGAGCTAAAAGCTCCGATTAAAGTCTTTGGTGATCTCCACGGACAATTCGGTGACTTAATGAGGTTGTTTGATGAATATGGATTTCCCTCAACAGCTGGAGATATTACGTAAGTTTTCTTGAAATGTTGCTCAAAATATAATAAGAGTCGCTCAAATCATTCAAAATAATTTTCTTTCAGGTATATAGACTATTTATTTTTGGGAGACTATGTTGATCGCGGCCAACACAGCTTAGAGACTATAACTTTACTGCTTGCACTGAAGGCAAGACTATAAACCTAATATTATTCTCTTTCAAATATGTTTATGACTTCTGAGAGATATATATTCCTGTGTGCACAGATTGAATATCCAGAGAATGTTCATTTGATTCGTGGGAATCACGAAGCTGCTGATATCAATGCACTGTTTGGTTTCCGTCTCGAATGCATTGAGAGAATGGTACGTGTCGTCTCCCTTTCTCTTTATCTCTAGCTTAGTCTGCTTAGATTAAAGCCTCTTTTTCAACAGGGAGAGAATGATGGAATCTGGGCATGGACAAGATTCAATCAACTTTTCAATTATCTTCCGCTTGCTGCACTCATCGAGAACAAAATCATATGTATGCATGGTGGAATAGGTAGATCAATCAGTTCAGTAGAACAAATCGAAAAAATCGAAAGACCTATAACAATGGATGCTGGATCTCTTGTTCTAATGGACTTGTTATGGTAAGTAATCAATCATTTCCTTCTCCTACGGCTTTAGGTCTATAAGAACAAAGGGAACACAAATAGATAACACGATTTGATTAATTACTTAACCAATAGACATACAGTTCATTACTTTCTTACATTACCAATACCAAGTCATACGTACAGGTCTGATCCTACAGAGAATGATAGTATTGAAGGTTTAAGACCAAACGCTAGAGGACCTGGTCTTGTCACATTTGGGGTAATAAATAAATAACACCAATTTTTTTCGCTCTTCAATTGTCGCGTTTTTTTAGCGTTAATCTTTTGATTATAATTATTGCAGCCTGATAGAGTAACAGAGTTCTGTAAGAAGAATAAACTACAGTTAATTATTAGAGCTCATGAATGTGTTATGGATGGATTCGAAAGATTTGCACAAGGACAGTTGATTACGCTTTTTTCGGCAACGAATTACTGCGGTGAGTGAGGAGAAATACAAAAGCTTTAAATCTTTGTTATCTATTTGTGTTTTTGTGTTCTTTGATAGGTTTTTGAAAATAAAACATTGTGTAATTGGTTTTGTGTGATAGGAACTGCGAATAATGCGGGAGCTATATTGGTAGTTGGAAGAGGATTAGTGGTAGTGCCGAAATTGATTCATCCTCTTCCTCCACCAATTTTGTCTCCTGAGAATTCTCCTGAACGTTCCGGTGATGATGCTTGGATGCAGGTAATAACCACATTACTTTTTAACTGTTTTTTTTCTGTTTTAGTTAATTCAAAAACCTAGACATCTTAATTAGGCTTTGGCAAAATTACCAAACCATACCAAAGTTTTACGAATTCGGTTTGAATCTAGAAACCAATTGGGATTCGGTTTAGTTAGGCTTGTCTTGTTCCGAGGTCTAAACCGGAAAAAAACATGTGTTAGTTCTGGAACAGGACAAAGACATTATCCCCAACCATAATGTTGTTGTGTTCTAACTTGGGAACTAGACACTGAAACCTAAAACTAATCGTTGTTGTTTATGTTTTGTATACAGGAGCTGAATATTCAGAGACCGCCGACACCAACACGAGGCAGGCCACAACCAGATTTTGATCGTAGCTCGCTTGCATACATCTGATTGATTTGCGTTCTCGTTTTCACAATTCATGGAAGTCTTGTCTAATTGGAAGCATAAAAAAAAAAAAGACAATTGGGATTTTGGTACAAGTTTCTTTATAGAAAGTATAGTTGTTTTAAATTGGCAGTGTTGATATATATGCTGCAAGCACATTTGTGTAATATATAACAAATCTGTACCAACAAAAAATTAGCATGGTATAGTACTTTTTTTTTCTTCTGTTTATTCCTTCTTTTGCTTTTTTTTTTTGAGTAAAGTATAATTTAGTTTAATTATTTGCAAAATGAGTGGATTATATTTCGTAATTATGGTGGTTTATTTTTTTGTGCTGGATATGATCTTTTATTTATTTGTTTATTTTATTTGATGATACCTAATCAATCCGAAATTCCTCTGTTCGAATCTAAACTGAAACTTATTCGAATCTGAACGATATAAAAGTCTTTTTACCAAATTACCTAAATCCAAACCAAATCAATTAAAATTCTATACATATCAATATTTTCAATTAATAATGGATATTGACTTGCTTTGATGTCCTGGTTGTCTTTGTATTTGATTATATACAAAATAAGTTCTTTGTTTTTCTTTTAAGAAAAACTCTTTGGTGAGATGAACTTGCATGTCTTGTGTATTGTAGATTGCAGTATAAAGAAAAGAAGCAAACCCAACTCATCAAACATAAGTCAATTACATTTCATTATGTTTTTTTTTGTCTTAAGTTTAATAATATGTTTTGGAAGAGAGAAATGTTTTTTCAGAGGGCACAATAAGCATGGATAGCAGATTCAGCTTTGCGACCAGCTTCTGAGTGGAAGAAGCTCAAGAACTCGTTATACTTAAAGGCTTTGAATCTACGTGGATGTTCTTCATCGATAAGTTCTTGTGGTGAATCTATGATAACTTCTGCTGTCGGAGTCGAAAACAATGCCGTCGAATACCTTGTTTTCTTTCCCAAGATAACTCGGTGATACGGAGAAGACACTCTACCATTCAAAAGTGCCTGCAACATAAACCAAGTAGAATTATCTTATTATGACGTTTTTGATCCAACGTAGATTTAATTTTAAGATAATTAATTATTCGAAATTTAGAACTTACACATAGAGAATCTCCAACCATAACGAGGCAAGAATCTTGAGAAGGTTTGACTTTGATCCATTTTTCGTCTTTAGTCAACACTTCCAACCCATCAACTTGATGTTGATGAAGTATTGTGAGAATGTTCTTATCAGTATGAGAGCGTAAACCTATCTTAGTCGTCTCTTTTACATCATCATCATCATCTTCAGGAGGTGGTGTGTATTTCATCATTCGAAGAAGATAATTTGTAGAATTGATATGTTCATCAATGTATTTCTCTATCCCAAAACTCTCCATTATCATTCTTCTCACCATCATATCCAATTCGCTTAGATGCTGTGAAAACTTATGCATTGCCTCGCTGTTTTCCAAAATCAATCAACTTTAAAATAATTTAAGCATATACTTACAAAAGAAAAAAAAATCCTACCAATTATGTTATGAAAGCCGTAAATAAATATGCCAATAAATAATAAAAATTAAAGTAAAATAAATTCACATACATACCTAATATTCTTGTTTCCATGATCAGGCCAAAGCTGTTGAGTAAAGTCGTTGACTTTCTCCAAAACATTAGCATCATCGATCCCTAAACTCTGATAAAGATTATAACCAAGATATCCATGGTAAGGTTTAGACGAAACGTTCCTTTCTTTTGTCTCAATCGGCAACTCGAAAATCTCTTCCACAGCTTCAAAAACAGATTTCTTAAGCTCCATAGACACTTTATCAAAAGAAGCTTCAAAACAACCATAATCTTCTAAAGCTTTACGAACATCACTCCTCACTTGATCCCAATTTGAGCTTCCTGGTTTTAGTGTTTGATCGGAGAAATCTATAAATGGAAGCTGATGCGAAACATCAAGAGGAAGAGGAAGAGGAGAGTCTGAATCCATTTTCTTTAATTTTTTTTTTTGGTCTCGAGAGAATTTTGAGAGTGTTTATTTTGGGAGTGTTTTTAGCTTTTTTTCTGATTTAGGCTTGAATACCAATTTCTTGGATTTTGGCTTTCGGTGGAATCAAATATTAAAAGTAGTAATAAGTATGTGTTTACAGATGGTAGCTAGCTAACTAGCTGACTAGCTGTTACGCAAGTTGTTTAAAATTTTAAATAATTACGTAATAATGACGTTTGTTGACATTTATGACCATCATTAATAGCTACCGTGACGCTGCTGCTTCCAAGTATATATGCATATGTGACTATGTGTTATGAACTTATGCGTTAAATGATAACTTATTTTTATATAGTAGAACAAACCATTCACCATGGTAAAAAGCTTAACACTGATGAAATAAGCATAGCATCTTCTTCTTCTTCTAGGTTGCCAACGGCATATATCGCGACTCGACAAGGACCCTTTACAAATTTTCGCAACGCCGATATTATACTCCAACGGACAAGAAGAGGGTTCATACCATCGGGAACAGGACAGGTGTTGAGGTCCCACACCACCCCTATCGCCGGCTGTAAACCTCCTGCCATATCGAATCTGCGGCGAAACTTTTATCGCTTTAGGGTTTCCTCAGCCGCAACCGCAAGTTTGATTAACTTATTTTTATATATAAAAGGACCTTTCTATGGAGAGAATGTTACAAACTCCATAGGGCCCAGTAGCCGAAAGATGCCCACAAGATCTGTATAGGGATAACATTGAATATATATCTATTTAATTTTAGCATATATATGTTGGGTTCTAGTTTGACATTAGTCTACATAAAAAACAATCATTTATTGAGACTTGTTATAACTTATAAGTCAATTAAATGTGTTGTTAACTATCGTTTTTCCTTTCCTAATGTAAGATAGGTGTCCCATCCTGGCTGCACGATCGTATCCGTGAAGGTTGTTCTAGGATCTAAGTAATCTTATCACAGATGTCTAGACAGAGGCGTGCCAAACTTATAGAGAAAAAAGCATTTGCTTCGGGGCACATAAATATCAAAAAATTTAGAGGTCCTTAATTTTGAAAATATATTTTGGTGTAATGGTGATATCAAAACAGTTACAATGCTAAAACAAAAAGGCGGTTTTAGATGACGAAACTTTTACCGTCGATCCAAATTTTCAAAGTTACGGATCAAGCTCTCTATTCTCTTCAACTATGGTTTGAACAGTTTCAAAAGTATACAAAAATATTTGGTTTTTGTTTGATTTGAGAAAAGTTGAAGTCAGCAAGTGATGATAATTTGATGAAATTGTACATCAATCTTGAAGTCTCTTTAAAGCATAGAAATCATTTAAATGTGTTGAAAATGATTTCTATTTTTATATGTGAATTTTAAGAGAATTTTGACAGAAAATTACAAAAGACCTATCGAAATATAAGATTTCTTGAAAAGAATGGGAGTTTGCTATCCAAATTCATAGATCACTTACTAGATATTATTGACAATTTCGGTTCCAGTTACTTCTATTAAAAGAAGCATTTTGAAGTTGAAGTTGATAAAGTCTAATTTGTGATCAAGTATGTCTTAAGAAATTTGAAATGGTTTGACTATATTATCCATAAAAATAGGTTCGTTAGAAAACTCGATCACAAGAATTCAGTGCAAGAATACGATTTTTGTATTAGTGTTTCTTTCATTTTTAACTTTTTTTTAATATTGTTTTAAGATAATAATAATAATAATAATATTATGTTTTAAAATAAAAATAACATATGAGTCTTTTCTCTAAATTCGTCTTAGGTTTATGTGACTCTATAAACGATTCTATGCTATGTTTCCTTCCTTTGATCTATTTTTTTTGTCTGTGCTTCTTCCATTACATGTACCAAACACTTTGGTTATATTAATTTCAGATGACAAACAAAAAATGTAATAAGATTAGTGACTAGATCACCTAACCTTTTATATATATAGGGGATAATAAGGATTGATGACATAGAAAATTTTGAAATTGTTTTCAAGAGATCCTGTTAGAACTATCTGAACCCCCAATGAGAGGCTGCCAGGAAAAGGTAGCTAGTGACAGCCTCATTAAGGTTTTCTTGAAGAACTATATAGCAGTCACGTGGCATCATGCATGAATATAGGAAGAAAACCTGTCTATGTAGGAAGAAAAAAGAGGCTGCAAAGGAGAGAAGAAGAGATGATCCATTAGCATGTCTCTCAGGATGGAGTTTGGTTGTAGAGACATGCTGATGCATCAAACTCTTGTGTACTCATCGATAAACCTATCTAATATCTTGGTTGAAAT
The DNA here is from genome assembly GCA_900116095.1 of Euclidium syriacum. Lineage (NCBI taxonomy): Eukaryota > Viridiplantae > Streptophyta > Magnoliopsida > Brassicales > Brassicaceae > Euclidium > Euclidium syriacum. Next base: position 796,375 of record FPAK01000008.1, read on the forward strand.
TACACATGTGAAAGATCTTACGAATGAGAAATTCAAGGAAGATAACATAAGAAGAATACTGTTTCGTGATATGTATTTTACAGGTATAATGCTCTTGTAGGTGTTATTATTATAATTTTAATGTGTAACTCATTGATGATAGTGGATTTAAAATATTATTTTGGGCTAGATGTGAAAACTACATTGGTTGCTGAACTCCTTCAAAATTTATGTATTTGATTATATACCAAATAAGTTATTTGTTTTTCGTTAAGAAAAACTCTTTCGTGAGATGAACTTGCATGTCTTGTGTATTATTGTGTAAATAAATACATATGAATGAACGTGAAAACAAACAATAAACAACAACATATTGCAGTATATATAAAAAATAAAGTAAATCCAAACCATCAAACATAAGTCAATTATTACATTTCTTTATGTTTTAAAATCTTTAAGTTTAATATATATTGGAAGAGAGAAAATGTTTTTCAGAGGGCACAATAAGCGTGGAAAGCAGATTCAGCTTTGCGACCAGCTTCTGAGTGGAAGAAGCTCAAGAAGTCGTTATATTTAAAGGGTTTGAATCTACGTGGATGTTGTTCATCGATAAGTTCTTGTGGTGAATCTATGATAACTTCTCCTGCCATAGTCGAAAACAATGCAGTCGAATACCTTGTTTTATTTCCCATGATAACTCTGTGATACGGAGAAGACACTCTACCATTCAAAAGTGTCTGCAACATAAACCAAGTAGATTTATGATAAGCCACATTAAACTACTAGAATTTTGAGAGTGCTTTTAGCTTTTTCTGATTTTGGCCTGAATACCAATTTCTTGGTTTTTGCTTTTCGGTGGAATCTACTATTAAAAATAGTAAGTATGTGTTTACAGATGGTAGCTAGCTGACTAGCTGTTACGCAAGTTGTTTAAAATTTTAAATAATTATGCAATAATGGCGTTTGTTGACATTTATGACAACCATTAATAACTACTGTTACGCTGTGTCAAATGTGAACCACTTTTTATGCATATGTGTGTGTTATTATGTTATGCGTTAAATGATAACTATTTTTTTATATATAAAGGACTTTCTATTGAGAGAATGTTACAAACTCCTTATGGCCCAGTAGGCAAAAGATGCCCACAAAATCTGTATAGGGATATAACATTGAATATATCTATTTAATTTTTAGCATATGTTGTTGGGTTATAGTTTGAGATTAATCTACATAAAAAAAAAGAATCATTCATGGAGACTTGTTATAAGTCAATTCGTTGTGTGGTTAACTATCGTTTTTCGTTTCCTAATGTAATAAGATTCGTCCCTAGATCAACAAGGATGGATGACACAGACAGAACGTAGAAACGTTTGAAATTGTTCTCAAGAGATCCTGTCGGAAACGCCAGTGAGAGGTTGTCAGGAAAAGGTTGTCGAGTAGCCAGTGACAAGGATCCGCATGAAGTTTTGGTTTTGATGACTATATCAGTCACGTAGCATTATGTATGATGACTGTATAAGGCACGTGGCAGTCTGTGTAGGAAGAAAAAAAGAGGTCGCGAGAAAAGAAGAGATGATCCAATAGCATGTCTCTCAAAGTGGAGTTTGGTTGTAGACACATGCTGATGTATCTTTGTGTACTCACTGGGAAACCTATCTACTATCTTGGTTGAAAGTACACATGTGAAAGATCTTAAAGAGTTGAGTAGACAATAAGAATGAGAGCTGTAAGGAAGTAAACATAAGAAGCATGCCGTTTCTTGGTATGTATATTACAGGTATACGTATAATGCTATTGTAGGTGTTACTATAATAGTTTTAATGAGTAACTCATTGATGATAGTGCACTTAGGAATACAGTTTGGGGCGAGATGTGAAAACTACATTGATTGTGAACTCTTTAAAAATTTTGTCTCTTAAGATTTATTTCCACATTGAGTGATGAATCTAACGAAATAATTAATAGGTATTCCGCTTGCATTAAGCTCACCAGTCAATTAGGATTCGCAACATCTTTTATAAAGTGCTATGAAATTTCAGTTTTGAAATGTAGAAAATAACAAAAATTCTGCAACAGAAGAAAAGAAAAAAAGCAAATTCTGAAAAGCTTTTATACATAACATAAGTTTGGGCTGACAGCCTGGTAGAACAAACCATTGACATGATGAAGTCAACATGAACATTCATTATTCTAACTTTTTATCAAATTCATGAAACGAAAATGTTTCAGAGAGCAGAGTAAGTTGGGAGGGAAAATTCACCTCTAACACCAGCTTCTGTATGATAGAATTTCAAGAAGTTGTCATAATCCAACGGTTTGAACAGTTTTGGATGCGCATTGTCCACAAGTTCTTCAGGCGAATCTACGGTCTGACCTGGTTTCGGGACTGAGAACAATGCCGCTGAGTATCTTGTGTCATTTCCGGTTAACATGATTCGGTGACTCGGAGGAGTCAATCGACCGTTCAAAAGTGCCTGCTTGTTGATGCTGACACGTCCAATTGGTTTTGAGTCAGAATTCCCTAGAAATTAATATCTCTTCCAAACCGTTAACTTGTTGCTGATAAAGTATCGTGATGAAACTGTTATAGGTATGATTACGTAGACCCAACTTCTTCTCATCCACATCAAATTTCATAACCCGCAGAAGATTATATGGTGAATGAAGATGTTCATCAATGCATTTCTCGATTCCAAACCTCTATTATTATTCTTCTCACCATCACATTCAATTCCGATGATTCCATTGAAAATTGTCGAATTGTCTCGCTGTTTTAACACACACACAGAAAACTGTTCTCTGTTCGCAAGTTATGAGCGGGATTTTTGAAAAATGGTATATATATATATATTATAATCTTATTTTTTTTAAATCATCTATAGTAATTAAAAAGTATCATATAATTATTTACGAAGTTCTGAGGGCAGCAATCAGGTAGTACTCCTGAGGTATCAACGTTGATCTCTCACCATTTCATTCGGAAATGGAATCGCTATTATGGGCGATGAAAAATATCCTATTCGGACGGATTGATTGTGAGGTATTCGAAACAGATTATTCAGAGTTGGCTTTCATAGTACAATATTCTGAGGAATGGTATGTTTTTTCTAAATTATTCGATGAGTTTGGTATATCCCGGATTCAATAACTTATCTTTTATATTTCTTGCATTTATCGCTCATGTCGATCAGTGGTGTTATATTCCAAAGCATAGTTTCATTACTTCGCTAGATATATTTTATGAATGGTGAAGATGAAGTATCCATGGACGGCTCAGATTAAAGTTGAGAATGAAGGTGAGATTAAAAGAGATTGTAGAGCTTTTACGAATCAGTCGAAAAAACCTGGACAAGAAAGTTCATCTTTTTCCTCTATTTTCTCTCTGTACATTGGTGTTCATCACAAACTTTGAATCTATTCGTCTTTCTGAATTCTTGGCGGGATGAATTTAGATCTTTTGTTTTTGAAACATCAAGTAAAAAAAAAATTGAGCGATCCTAGCTAGTATTACTTAATGAAAAGTAAATTATAATATTCAAACTATCCAACACATTTTGTAAGTGAAAGAAATTTGAAATTTAATATTTACAAACGATGTTTGTCACGATTAAAAAAAGATTTATAATATCACCAAAATCACATATTCACATATATAGTGGCTTGAAATGTTATGTCTACTTTACTTAGAAAAAAAGGAACGTAAGAGTCCCTCAGTAGCAATCAGAACGATCCCAACCATTGACTCCACCATACGCAACCAATATCAATTCATCAAGACTGAAATCCTAAAAAGGCATCGGAAAAGATGCAACTATGGTTGACCACAAGCCCATGAAACTGGAACATACAACTTTATATTAGATGGCACACTCTTGATCTCAACCGGGTAACTCTCTAGATCTCTGTGTCAAAAGAGGGATCTGAAGTGGTGCATTAATATTCTGAGCTAGGCCGATGACTTCCATGCTACACAACACCATTATGAGTGCTAGACGGAGTTGGGCACTTACAAAGCTATAGTTGATGGTCGGACTTGGACCTTACATTTGGTTTATCCGTAAGTTCCATTAATCATAAGCGAAAAACTATAACTTTTAAAGAGTTAGTAACAACTTTTAATTTATCATGCATGATATGAAAGCCCTTTATCAATAAAATAATACCACTCTTTTTTGGTTTGAATCTAATTTTCTTGTTTATAAATGAAAATTTATTTTAATAGTACTAAAAGAGATGTTATAAAAGATTTTTTTTTTGGAAAAGGTTTTTCTATTGAATTGCATAAGGAAAAAAAACAAATATTGTAGGGTAAGCCGAGTTTTTGTTTCGTGGGCCGAACACAAGCCTATAGTTTGAACAAGAATAAACCAGAGAAGAACCATCTAGTTAGAACCAAATTATGAATAGAGGAAGAGAAATCTGGTTAGAATACCGAAGCAGACCAGAGAACATGGTTGAGAGGGCACTGATGATGATGAAAGTGTTAGGGTTAAGAGACATTAATCAATGATCGACCAGGAGAAAGTTGAGCGGCGGATCTAGGTGAGCTGAATGTGCGCAGCAGAGAACCATGCCTGGAGGAGACGAGAAGCAAACACAGGTCGGTCTTTCCGGAAATTCGATGCCCTATTTCTGATAATAGCATCAATTTGAGGGAAGGAAAATTCCATTGGTAAAGAAGTTTGGCGATGTTATAGGAGATATTGAGATCAACATATCGTCTATTATTTTGGAAATGATACATAATAACTTACGCTAGAAATTGCTACGGTGTATTTTTCTTTCCATAAATATATGCATTGAGGTTTTGAGAACAAACTAAACCTTTTCTTTATTCTCCTCCCATTGTTTTTTTTTTTATCATCACATATATTTTTTTTTGGGAGGGGGGAGGGGGGGCTGGTGGAGGACCAATGCATTCATTATAATCTTATCATTGCCACTTGACAGTGTATTATAAAAAAGAAAAAACTGGAAAAAAATAATTTTTTATATCATTTTCTTTTATATTAATAATGTGAAGATTACAATATTTTAATAATTTATCGATAAATTAATTATTTATTAATTTAAAAAGGATATCCATAATTTTTTATATCATTTTCTTCCATTTCCAATTTTTTTTTTGAATTATTTTTTCTTTTGATTTCAAATTATATTAAACGAGAATTATATTTTATTAAATTAATTTAATTGTGTACTTTAACAAGATTTGAATTTTATGACAAAACAAATAATTCTAAAGTCATATTTCATCAAATTGACTAAAAGAGAGTTGTATTTCACTAAATTGACTTAGTTGTGTACTTTAACAAGATTTAAACTTCATGATAAAACAAACAACACTAAAATCATATTTCACCAAATTGATTTATTATATATGCAAAAGTTTATATACCTAATTAGATATATTTGGGATCATATATTTATATAGTTTTTTTTTAAAAAAATAATATTACCTTATTATTCTTATCGAATTTTGTAAAATTTTACATTGTTTCAATTCAAAACCATATTTTAAAAAAATTTAACGTGTTTATTGATTTAAAAAATATTAATTTATAGAGTTTATACTGTATCGTTCGTCAAAAATTTAATCTCGATCATAATTCTTTTCGCTATACGGTTTAACTTAAAAGAAATCTAGTGTGACCATTTTATAAAAATTGGCAAAGTTGATTCATCATCTTCCACCTCCAATTTCTTATCTCTAGATAATTCTCCAAAAATATTGTGTGTGGATGCAGGTAAAGCAACAGTTCAGCTTCAAAGGACCCCAAAAACAGAGTTGGGTCCAACTTCAAGCAAATTGACGATCTTTTCTTTAAATGCTCTCTCTCTTTCCCCCCTTTATTATTGTTTTCCTCTTCAAAACCAGTCAAATAAAGGTGGGGGTGTTCATAGTAAAAACCGAACCGACTAATACGGGTGGATAAAGATTATATCAATTAAATCATACATATATCTTTTTTATGAAATTGTAGGATGTGGATATATATTCTTGTACCCGCATTTAGGGGTGTCAATCGGACTAATCCGTCTCAGTTGGTCTGAAACCCGTAAAACCACATACATTTGAGTTTGGTACCGGACTTATATTTGAGAGCCATGTACATCTCATACATGGACTAGTCCGTCTAAGTTTAGACTAAAGCAATGTTTTGAAAATCGGATCGGACATTGACTCGGCATCCAAACTAGATAACTAATCAGACCGGTTCAACCGTTCGAATTGGGTTTTTGAATTTTTTAAAATAATATATATATATATATATATGCTTTGTACATTTACTTTAAGTTTTATACATATATTATTATAAAAATATATATAGACTTATATGATATACAATAAGAAGATTTTGAGATTATAGATGTTTAAAAACTCATAAATTCTAAAAATTTAAAATTTTTCTTATACTTTATATTTAAAACTTTTCTTATATTCTCATTTTATAAGTGTGACATGTACAAAGATTTTGGTTTATCTCCTTGATGATATTTACTTTTCTTTAATTTAAATTGAGAAAATTTAAAAATAGACATTAGTAATAATATTGTCCATAATTTAGTTGTGTTTTAAAGTTTTAAACAATTTTTATTTAAGTCATAACTCAAGGAAGGAAAAGAAATATTTTAAATATGAAAAACCGGATTCGGTGATCCGGTCTAAGTAGTTGGTTTTTTTCAATTTACCGGTTTTACACAAATCCGAGTTTTAACTGACTCGGATTCGACTAAATTGACGATTCCGGATCAGACCGGTTCGACCGACTAGTCCGGTTCGACCGGCCAATCCGGTCTGGTTTTCAAAACATTGGACTAAAGAATATGTGGATTAATATGAATTTGTTAAAATCTAAGACAACAATGAAAAGTTAAGTATATATATATATATATATCTTAAATAAAAAAAAAAAAAAGATTCATAACAAATAATTAACCATAAATTAAAATAAAAGATAACAAAATCAATGAAACTTATTAAAGCATTTGAAATTATCATCTCAATAAAAAAAAATTATATAAAATAGAACTAAAAATTAATCGAGTTTTAACATATATAAATGTAAAGTTTATTGTGATGAAGTGTTTTAGATATTCTTATACATTTTGGAGAAAATGTATTCCAATAACTTTTAGAACATGACCACCAATATTAGTTATAAATTTCAGTACAATTGATATTATTAAGATGTTTCGAAAATTACATGTTGAAAAACAAGAATATAAATGAATCTAACTAATTAAATATTCAAAATGCTATTAAAAACACAATAATTAATTTATAATAATAAATACGGTTTAATAGATTTTTATAACCCATTTTACTTTTACTCAGACTTTTTGGTTCGTCTCGAACTCGGTTTGGGTAAACCCGAAAAAGTCCTATCCAAATGCACGGTTTTTTCAGGATAAAAAATTCTAGACTCGAATCCAGGTGTTTTAAGGATCGGGTCGGACCGGACTTTGAATTTTAGCCCTATTCAACATGTCTAACCACACCTACTCCGTTTAAACAAGTTAATAATTAAAGTAAGTTAGTGTCAGTGGGAGTTGTTCTTCTTGTAGATATGGTCCATGGGATAAAAATGTGTTGAGATTTCTTAATGGGATAAAAACGTTTCACATATTCTCCCCCTCTATTCCGATTAGATTCACATGTGTTTCCTCGGAGAAAAGGCCAAACCGTTAAAAACAAAAAAAATCAAAATTAAAATCTGAGCAATTTTCTCTATAATTTTATTTTGATAAGTTAATTTTTTGATAAATTTTCTCTATAAATGAGACACACCATCTTGTTTTTTTTTCTCAGCACGGAAGAAGCAAAACAAAATAACACTTAATAACAACTTGGTCTTTTTCCAAAGGTAATATTTTTTCTAAAGTTCTGAAATGTTTCTTTTTAATTCATTTTTCTAGTTATTACTAACATGTACGTCTAACATTTTCAAAAGGTATTGTACCAATTAGGAAAGAAGAATGATTTTAAACACTCAGCTTCCAGTCATTTGTTTGTCGGACAAAACACTAATTCCAGGAAGCTCAAAGTGGACTAAGGTGAGCATTGATGTCCGTAAAGCCTTAGAAGAGTACGGTTGTTTCGAAGCCTCATATGATGGAGTGTCTGAGGATCTTCGAAAGACATTTTTGGAAGCCATGGAAGAGCTATTCAAGTTGCCATTTGAAACCAAACAGAGAAACGCGGATCTGAGACCTTTCATTGGATACCTTACTCATAATAATCTCTCCGAGAGTTTTGGAGTCGATGATGCAAATATTTTGGAGAAAGTCGAGGAATTTACTGTACAGTTTGATGGTATAGGTAACAAGAGTATCAGGTAATTTCATGTGAAAACTCAAACATTAATTTGTTCATATAAAAATTCTTACTAACTTTTATATATATATATATATATATATATAACTGGTTAAAAAAATATAGACCTCTCAAACGGTAGACGTTTTAGGTCTTCGATTTTGCTTCTAGGTCATGCAAAATTATATGGAGGTCTGCGGTAAAAAAAAAAATAAAAAAATAAAAGAATTAGTTTTTAACTTCTTTTCCCAATCATTTTTTTTTAAAGTTATCTTTATCTATTTCTGTGAGTAGAATAGTATAAACACAATAGATAGATGAATAAATAATTTTGTTACATTGTTAATCAACTAATTAGGAAGATTTAAAGACTAGTAAATTAAATTTTATATTTTAATTTGTATTGTGGTGAAAAACCTAAACATTATACTAATTAAAGGCTCCAAGTATTGGGAGTCAGAGACATTTTTTGCTAATTTTTTTTACAAAAGAAAATCAATTTGCATTTATTTGTTGTTCGAAGGGGGGGGGGGAGGAATTGAAAAAGAAAACATCACTTAAATTACATGAAACCAATCTCTTTTTTCCACATTTATGCGTTTTCTTTTCTTTTCCACCGATATTATTTGACGGTATAGTATAAGAATTTTTCTCTATGTTATAAACAGTGAAACGATCCAGAAGTTAGCAGAAAAATTAGCGGAAGTGGATGTGATGGTGAGAAAAATGGTATTGGAGAGCTTTGGGTTAGAAGAATATATTGAAGATCATCTGAAATCGACGAATTACCGTATGCGATTGTGGAAGTATATCGCACCACCTGATGTTGACGATAATGCTAATGTCTCTGATGGTGCTAGTGTTGCCGATGGTGTTAATCCTGATGTTAATACTATTTCCAACATTGATGATGGTGCTTATGTTGCTGATGGTGTGAATCCTGATGTTAATGTTATTGCCAACGTTGATGCTGATGCTAATGCTATTACTAAACTTAATGCTGATGTTGATGCTGTTGGTATTGATGATGGTGTTCATGCTTCTGCTAATGGTAATGGCGATGCTGGTGATGGAGTTCATGTTGGTGCTAATGGTAATTGTGATATTGATGTTCATAATTATGCTAATGATGATTATAATGGTAATGGTGATGCTGGCGTTGATCATGATGGAGTTAACGTTAGTGGTGATGATGTACTTGATGATGTGGAGAAGAAATTGGGTCTACCTTGTCACACTGATAAAAATCTTACCACAACACTCTTTCAACATGAAATTGAAGGTTTGGAAGTGAAGACCAAAGATGGGAAGTGGATCAGCGTGAAACCAACACCTAATCGTGTCGTTGTCATTGCTGGAGATTGTCTATGTGTAGGTTCCATCTTTCTTCTATTACTTTACTATTTATTCTAACAATAACGTGAGCATGAGGATATATAAGTAGAAACAAGAGAAGTCGTAATTGATGAAAATGATTGTTTGTTTTTGTCTAGGATTTCTTATTATTAACCTTCTTTTTTTTTGTTAAAAATTTCATCTTTTTTTTTATTATTAAAATTTCTTATTATTAACCTTGTGAATATAATGTTATATAGTTCTAGAAGTTTTCATATACGCCTTAAAACCCTGATCCTACTAGGAATAGGTAATAAAAATATTTTAGTTAAGTACAAATGAGAAAAAAATATCGATTTGAATTATTTAGAATCTATATAATTTTTCATTTTTAAATTTCTTAGATATAAGTCTCCAATCGATAGTTTTTCTAAAGTCTCTTCAAGAACTATTAAAAATATTTAATCGTGTAAGTAAAAATTTCTGTTAACAGCATAATATAAATCATTTTTTAAAACTAGTGATGATTTTATGACATTACCAAAAATGTATCCAATCCGATGGTTTCTATATTCTCTAAAAACTAAAATCAAACAAACTAAATTATTGTTATTTCTGAAAATAGTTATTTTAAATTTTTTATATTAATTGAGAACAAGTAATGGAAAAATAATAATGACGTGTCGAGAAAAAAAAAACTTTTAAGAAATATTCTAATAAAAATATTTATATACTTTTTTAAAAGATAAACATATACAACATTATTAATTAAATATAAATTTATAATTTTAATATTTTTTAATCACATGATAATTAAATAAAAAATATTTTATAGATATTTTAATTTATTAAAAAAATAAACGATTTTAAATATCAAACTAAAAATAAAACGTAATCACAGTAATATATCATACCCGCATTTGATACGGGATATAATCAGTATATGATTTTTCCAATTTAACACATAGCCGATCTATTACATAAAAATTAGTTATTCGGTGCATATATTTACAAAAATTAATCCACGTCTTAATTTACCTATCTTTTGATCTTACTAATTTCTGAATATAGTATACCTATTTCTTATCTTTTATAAAGGTTAAATTAAAGAATCTTTTCGAAAATTTTAAGAGTTTGTTATGGACCTATATGGTTGAGCAATGCATGGTTGGTTATATTCGTAATTTTACTTTAAAAGAATATATAGTTGAAACTGAAAAAGTGTTAAACTGATTTAAGGTAAAACGACGTTTCAAAGCTAAAAGTAGATAAGAAAAAACAAAAGATAGTGGAAAAAGAAGAAAATGTAAGTATATTGAATCCATTCGGTCCCCATCACTTAACTATTATCGGCCTCAAATTATATATCCTACTTTTGAGTATTGCATTTGTTCCCATCACTTTACTATTTTTGCAGAATTTTCAACAAGTTTACCGATAGAAAATATTATTAAAGAAATTATGTTTATACATAGAAAAATATAATTATGGGTTCGAAGACGAATGTTTCGGTTCGAATGTTTTTTTTTTTTTTTGGAAAAATGGTTCGAGTGTTTTTGTTGCTGTAAACATTTTCAGTAGCAAAACCGATACCACTGGTATTTTTGCACCGTGTCCTCTCTTATGTCGTTTCTTATTATTCTATAACTAAGAAACTATTATCATTTTATGTCATCAACGGACTTAAAAATTGAGATTGTTGTTACAGGCACTTATGAATGGTAGAATTCCTCCATTATTTCACCGAGTAAGAGTAACGGAGAAAAAGAGGACAAGATATTCAGCAGCTCTTTTCACGAGCCCGAATGGTGGTTACATGGTAGATCCACCAAATGAACTTGTGGACGAAAAGCATCCACGTGTCTTCAAACCCTTTGATTACGTCGAGTACATGGACTTCTTTCACACTGAAGTTGGTCGTAAAGCTCCATGGACTCTCCCAGCTTTTTGTGCCGTCTCTGGAGCATAAATTAATATTGTGTGTATTTTAAAGTACATGAGCTTTTACCCAATCAAAACCTGTTTAGTACGTAACGTAATAATAAAAGATTTTTAAGAGTAACAATTGATTAATCATGTGTGCTTTGTTTTTTTCATTTGTACGAAGAAAAAATAAAGTATGCCGTTCATAACCATTATTTAGAGGATTGGTCACCAATTCAATGGTAAGACTTAACCATTTGATATTTGGTCATTGATCATTGACGTTTGATCTTTTTCTGTTGACTATTTGACTATTGACTATTCAAAACTAAGTATGAGTTTTGTTGGATTTCAACGAGAGGTGGTGGGTCTCAAAAAAGATGGGTCAAGCTAATTCTTGTTATTCTTTATGGTATATATGACAATGAAAAGATAGAGAAAGCTTCTTGAATCCTCTTAAATATAAACCATCGGTATAAATTTTACTCGTGTTTGTAATTTTAATTTAGATATAACTTTGAAATTGATAAAAGATACAAAAGTTTAATAGAAGTGTCTAAAAAGTTTCTTGTACAAGTTCTAAAACTTTTTATGTATAAAGGAAATTACTTAAGTATAGGGTGGATTGCTCGAATAACACCGAAAATAGGTGAATGATGTAATAAACCTCAATATTTGTTTTTTTAACACTTTGAATGTTGTCTATCGTGTCCCTAAAACACTTGATAACAAAATTAATATTACGAACATGTCATTAATGATTTTGGACGGGAATAACGAAAAGGTTTTGGCTGGCATGAATAAATTTGTAAAACCAGTGAAAAACAAAATTAATGGTTCTCACAAAGTTGTATTTTGGATGACAGTGCTTGTTCAAGTTTTCATAGATTTGTGCCAGTTATTTAGAAATTTTGTGGTTGCAGATTTATAGTCGTTGACAGAGTTTATATGATTGAGCAGATAAATGTGCCAATTGCAGAGATATATTTCCCCTTGCAATGGTTCTATATTTACACCAAAGTTGTTTCGACATTACGAAACATTTAATTAGATTTTCAAAGTTAACCTTTTCAGTAGCTTAGTTACCTAATCTTCTAAAATTACCAAAACATTAGTGGTAGTAAAGATATTCCTCGTAATGGCTTAATTTTCTCCGTAGAGATTCTTCATGACCTGACAAATAAAGTTAACACTTAACATGGACATATTTAGTAGTGGCATATATATCAAATCCACTTAGAATTATGAAGGTTTGGTTCCCAGTATTACTTATTACGATGAAAGAATTTCATATGGTTAGTTCTTGTTTTTGTGCAGACGAAATATATCGAAAACCCCAAAAGTATGTATACTAGGGTTTCTTCTGGCTGCCCCTTTTCAGCATTGGTTGTTGTCGACAATGGGTATTGAGGATTTCCAGTTGTGCGAATTCTTTTTCCGAGGATCCAGTTGCTCCGATCGTCTATTTCTAGTCGTCGAATAGATTTCCAATTTGCAGTTTCTCCCTCGTGTGTATTACTGATTTGAATTCAAAACTGATGGAGAATGTCGTACTTGTAAGTCTCAATAAGGAGGTTGCAAACTAAAACCCAATTAATTAAAAATAGGATGAAAAGAGTAAGTTGATCAAATTTGTTTTTTTTTTTTAAAGATATTTAAATAATAAAAAATAAACCTAGTTTAAAAAAGAATCTGAATAACTAAATATATGGTAACATGTGCAAAAATTCAATAAAAAACCCAATAACGAAAAAAATAGAGGATTATATAAAAAAGTAACTGTTTACGTTTAGTTATTTTGTGTTGGCCTTCTTAACTTTTTGTTTATTTCACGGATTGTTTTAAATTTCATTTTTTGGGTTATAAAATATTTTTTATGAATCTGGTGTGTAACTAAATATATTAGTACATGTCCAAATATTAAAAAATAAAAGATTCAAAATGTATAACCATTCGCGATAGTTTTACATCGATGTTTTCAGTTTTATTCTATTTGATTTCATGGATAATTTACTTTTGTTTTTTATTTTTCTGTTTTCATTTATTTTTCACAGGTTATACAATATTTGTTAATGACGAATTAGTAAATTAAAATACTTCAAATATACATACCAAAAAATATCTAAAAGTATTAATTAAAGTTAACTACTTATTTGATTATTATCCAACCAAACCTGAGCAGAATCCAAACTTGAACTGAACCGACATTTGTTATGCCGAATTATCCAGCGTCGGGGCTAGTTTTTCCACACACAAAACAAAAAAATAATTACCCCGAGAAACAAAAAAAAAAACTTGTAATAAGTCTCCTTCAAATTCTCAATCCATAATTTTCGTTTTCCTCAGCCCGAATCGGAATCGGAATCAGAATCAGTCCTATCATTTCAATCTATCTCGATGATTCCTTTACCCTGATTAATTCATCATCACAGATATCAAATTTTCCGGCCGGAGCTAAACCATGCCTTTGCCGATTTTCTCGTCGCGATTACAGTGTTCATCGTCACGATCTTCGTTTCCTCGACCAAAGCCTCGAATCGATCCATGCTTAACCTTAATTCCAGGCTTATCCAACGATGTCGCGAGATTGATTCTCTCCTTCATCCCTTACCCTCACATCTCTCGTCTCAAATCAACCTGTAAATCATGGTACGCTTTCCTCTCCTCCAAAACCCTAATTTCACTTCGCCATAGTCGAGACAGACACAACAGTCTCTCCCATCTCCTTTGCATCTTCCCGCAAGATCCTTCAATTTCCCCTCCGTTTCTCTTCGATCCGGTGACTCTCTCATGGAGATCGCTTCCACTCATGCCTTGTAACCCACACGTATACGGTCTCTGCAATTTCGTCGCCGTAGCTCTCGGTCCTTATCTATACGTCCTCGGTGGATCTGCTTTCGACACTAGATCTTATCCTCTAGATCGTCCTTTACCAACTTCCTCTGTATTCCGTTACAACTTCGTGAAATCGATTTGGGAACGTCTCTCTCCGATGTTGTCTCCACGTGGCAGCTTCGCTTGCGCTGCGATGCCTGGTCGGATTATCGTCGCCGGAGGTGGTTCACGTCACACTTTGTTCGGTGCTGCTGGAAGTAGAATGAGCTCTGTTGAGATTTACGATGTTGAGAAAGATGAATGGAGTGAAATGGAGGAGTTACCTAGGTATAGGGCAGGTTGTGTTGGTTTCTTGATTGAGAATGATAATGAGAATGAGAAAGAAGATGAAGACGATAGAGAGTTTTGGGTAATGGGTGGATATGGAGGATCAAGAACAGTCTCTGGGATTCTTCCTGTTGATGAATACTATAAAGACGCAGCAGTGATGGAATTAGGTGGTGAGAAGAAGAAATGGAGGATTGTTGAAGATATGTGGGGAGAAGAAGAGAAACCGAAATTAGGAAAGATTGTTGCGATTGATTACGGAAGAAAACCGTCGTTTTTCATGTTGGATAGAGATTTGATTCTTAAGTATGAAATGGGATTGAATCGTTGGGTCTTTGAATCGAGTGTGCCGAAGAAAGCTCCTTACGATAAACCAGTTGGATTCGAGGTGTTGAATGGTGAATTACATGTTATGATTCTTTTGGATGGATATAATCTGATGGATACGAAGCATACTAGAGAAAGGAGTAATGCTGGTTCGTTGATGATTCATGTTTATGATCCGAAGAAGAAAACTTGGAGATCGATTGTTGCAAAGCCACCGTTTAATCATCAGCTTGATTTCAGGACTACGGTTATGTGCACTATCCGATTGTAGTGGACGCGTAAAAAGAATTGGTGTGTTCATCTTAGTATTGTGCTGGTTTATCTTTGACATTTTACATATATAGTCTACTATATTTGTCTGTACAGGTTGGAAAAAAATAAGAAACTTTGGGTATTATTATGTTATATTGTGAATACAAATTATACTATGGTTTTGTACATATGAACTATGCAGGGTTTTGTCATTGTGTTAGAACATTCAGTGGAAGATCATCTTATAATCACAGGTGAAATTCTTCTGTCTACTCTCATTTTCAGGTTTCTCTGTATATTATTCAAATCCAATAGTTCGTGAATCTAATTTTTTACTGTTTAGTCATAATAACAGATTATGCGATAAAGAATTCATTTGTGGTACTGGAACAAAACAAGAGAGTCTCTTACCATTAAGATTGTTGTAGCAATGATGTGTTTGTTTGTGCTAAGAACCAGACTCAAACTGAAACTATAAGTACTGTTTGTAGTATTGTAGCTTTGTCACTGTGAATCTGAGGTCATTTCATTTTCCAGAGTTTTTACATTGGTAAATATATTTTAATGATTACATTTGTTTTTCTTTATACAACAAAAGCATTTCTCAAATCCGGTTCTATATTGTTACTTCTATGATTCTATCCTCAATTTCAACATAATAAATCTATTGGGCCTCAACTACCGATTTCAAGCTTAAGCCCACCTTCATGTTTCGGGTTACAAACGTCAAATCTGCCCCAAACGAGAGACATGCTAAACAGAGTTTTTCAATCTTTTTATTATTATTACTTTATTAGTGTTAATAGCAATGATTACGAGAGTGACCACACTTCTCATTGTACATATAGTCAAACGTGGCAACAAATCTTTGCACGCTTCATCTACTCACACGTCGACCCAACAAAAACCATATCCGCTCAATAAATTTATCCAAAAAGTCGAAATTCAATAATTTTCCGATAAAAACAAATTCAACAGAAAAACCAAAGAAAGAAAAAAAAAAGGGTTTCTGCGTACTATACTGTTACGAGTTGTCTCCTTCGTACGGGTAAATCAATCATCTAAAAATCTGACCTTTTTCTTTTGTTTCTCTAAACAATTTCGCGATCTGATCTATACTTTGGAGAGTGATGCTGTTTCTGGGTTTCTTTCAATTTCTCTGGTGATTTCAACTTTTTTGAGCTTATCTAATCCGATTCTGCGAAAAAATAGGGGTTTGCTTCTGTTTCCAGATGAAGAAGACGACTTTGTTTATTCCGGGATTTCGTTAGGGTTTTTGTTAATTAATATCCAATTTATTTAATTAATCGATCAAGTTTTCATTTCGCAATCGTCGATTGATTTCTCTGACTCTGAAATGTATGAATTTATGATTGATTAAACTTTGAACATTTTTCTGGATTTTGCAGTTTTGATACAAGAGAAGAACATAAATGGTGATTATCCACTATAATGTCTTTTGAAACATTTGAGTTTGATGCTTATGAAATGGGTTATGCAATGAGTAGATTCGAGATAGAATCCGATCTAATCGATACTGAGAAAGACGAGTTATGTGGAGTTGTTGGTAGTAGTAGTAGTAATCAGAAAACAAGTGAACATTTGGGGATTTTGGATCATGAAATAAGTCAAATCACGAAATTGAAATCTAGTCCTCATCAACGGTATAGCCGTGAAGTTCCGGGAAGACATCAGTTACCTGTCTCCACCGTGAGAATGTTAGCCGGTCGTGAAAGTAATTACTCCGGTAGAGGAAAGTTTTCGGCGGCTGATTGTTGTCATATGTTAAGTAGATATTTGCCTGTTAAAGGTCCTTGGCTTGTTGATCAAATGCAAAGCCGAGCTTATGTTTCTCAGTTTTCGACTGATGGTTCTCTCTTTATCGCTGGTTTTCAGGTAATGAAATTGGATTGATTGGATTTTGTTGTGTTACGTTTTGTGTTCTTAGTTTGTTTGTATTTTCAGGGAAGCCATATTCGGATTTATAATGTAGAGAAAGGTTGGAAAGTTCAAAAGGATATTCTTGCTAAAAGCTTACGTTGGACTGTTACTGATACTTCTTTATCTCCTGATCAGCGAAATCTCGTAAGTTTCTTTGTATCTTTTCAATTACTTGTTGTGTTATTCAATAATGGATTTTGATAGAGTCTAAATTTAAGCTTAATCCGCTGTTATTTATATCAGTGGTTCTAAGTTATGTATCAAAATGGTGTTATTTCAATGAAGATTCATTATAATCTGGTTTTATTCAAATCTTAAAAGACTTTGAATTTTATTTTGTATATTAATTCATTCCAATGGAGTTTCATATCTGAAACAAAATCCAAAGTATAATACAAACTTTTGAAAATCGAATCTTGTTTTGATATTTGCAGGTTTATGCAAGTATGTCACCAATAGTTCACATTGTTGATGTAGGATCTGGCGCAACAGAGTCTCATGCAAATGTTACGGTATGTTTTTTGTTACAGCAAAATATTAGCAAACTTACTTAATGGTGTTTTTAGTTAATTTTTGAGATCATTCTTGTCTTTCTTATTGCAGGAGATTCATGATGGATTAGATTTCTCATCTGATGAAGATGGAGGATACTCTTTCGGAATATTCTCTGTAAAATTCTCAACCGATGGACGTGAACTCGTTGCTGGTAGCAGCGACGACTCCATTTATGTTTATGACCTCGAAGCTAATCGAGTCTCACTCCGTACCGTCGCACACACGGTAAAATCAAATTTTTTTTCCGATTAAACCTAACTTAGTGGTGATGTCATCATACATATTTCTTTCCGTTTTTCCACAGTCTGATGTAAACACGGTTTGCTTCGCCGATGAAAGCGGAAACCTGATATTATCCGGAAGTGATGATAATCTCTGCAAGGTTTGGGATAGGCGTTGTTTCGTCGGAAGAGATAAACCAGCCGGTGTACTTGTCGGACATCTCGAAGGTGTTACGTTTATCGATAGTCGTGGAGATGGTCGTTATTTCATATCGAATGGCAAAGATCAAACCATTAAACTATGGGATATTCGAAAAATGTCTTCAACCGCACCCGCAAAGTAAGTATCTTTCTCTTAATATTAGAATTAGCGTTTAGTAGATGAAACTGAGTTTTGTGTTTTTGTTATATACAGGCATGAGGTGCATAGAAACTATGAATGGGATTATAGATGGATGGATTATCCAACAGAAGCTCGAGATATGAAACATCCTTTTGATCAATCAGTTTCGACTTATAAAGGTCACTCTGTTTTACGTACTTTAATCCGTTGCTACTTCTCTCCAGCTCATAGGTCAGTCTCTTGCTCCAAGCTAATCAATAGAAACTCTCTTTACGTTAACTTCTCTGATTCTTGGTTTGATTTGTTTTTTTGTAACAGTACTGGTCAGAAGTATATCTACACAGGATCAAACGACAGTTCTGTCTACATATATGACTTGGTAATGGCTTTAATAATAGTTTGTGTGTGATTTTGATACTTTTGACTGAATCATAATCTGTTATATAGGTAAGTGGAGATAAAGTGGCGGTGTTGAAGCATCATAGCTCACCGGTAAGAGATTGTAATTGGCATCCGTATAATCCGACGCTTATAAGTTCGTCGTGGGATGGAGATCTTGTGAAATGGGAGTTTCCGGGAAGTAATGAAACGCCGATCATGAGTAAGAAGAGAGTTCGAAGGAGACATTTCTACTACTGAATCTCAATGCATCTATCTTTATGTCTACACATTTACATATATGGTCTTTGTAAAATGTTCATGAAAGGAAGAAGATGATGAAATGGTATAACACAAAGTTAATAATCATCAAAATAAGGTTTTTATGGTTTGTGTGGAAAAATGGTTGTTGTTGTAAAACCATTTTTTTATCTCCATTTTAAGGTCAATATTTATATTATGGTAATGCAATGTGTACTTGTATAGTAAATGTATACCTTTTGTCATGGATAATTAAATCTTATCTACTTAAGAAAATAAAGATTCATTTAATTATTTTTTCTTAAATCTCAAAATTGTTATAAATCATATGGATGGACTCCATAACCAGTCCATGACCCATTAGGGTTTATACTCTTTCTCTATATCCCGCATAAACTCATGTATATATATTCTTGATTCAAAAATGAAAAAACAACTAGTTCACAACACGTTATCAGCACAATTCTCTAAAGCCCTAGCTAAAATCTTTAAAAGCTCAAAGTCCGAAATTCTCACCAAAACCCTAAACCACATCATCATATATGATTGTCGTTACTGTTCAGGTCGTTACTGTCATCGTTACTGTTCACGCGAGTACTGTTCACGCGAGTTACTATTCATCGACGTTACTGTTCACGCGAGTTACTGTTCACGCGTTTACTGTTCATCAAACAAGAAAACTCACCAGCAGATTCAAAGGATCATCCTGTACGGCCTCCAGTAGCGGTCAGCTCCATAAGCCAGCCAGAAATCCAAAGGAGGTTAAGGTACATCCTAAATCTGAGAACATAGATTTAAAACCTAAAACAAATACTCCCAAACCCTAAAGGATAAAACCAGAAGCTCGGAAAAAAAAAAAAAACCCCTAACCCTAAACACTAAAAACGAAAAAAAAAAAAAAAAAGTAAACCGAAACCCTAAACCGGAATCATGTTTCGCGATCCGCCAAACATAACCCTCTAATTGCGATTTTAAAACGCGAAATCCTAACCGCAAGTTGCGGTTTGATTATAGACCTAAAACCGAACATAAGTTCGGTATAATCCAAACCTAAAACCAAAACCTTAAATCCTCGGTTCAATCCGGTTTCATAAAACCCTAAGTCTCGGTTTTCCTAAAATAGCAAGTTTCTATAAATAGAAAGTTTCCTAAAATAGAAAGTTTTCATAAACAGAAAATTATATATAAGGAAAGTTTCCTAAAATAGAAAGTTTGCATAAATAGAAAGTTCCATATAAGGAAAGTTTCCAGAAATAGAAACCCTAATGGAAACCCTAATAAGTCATGTTTTGTCTAGGGTTGTTCCATATATTAATCATAGCTGGTCCTAGCAAGTATATGCTGCACTTGCTTGTGCCTTATAGATGTCGAAAATCAACACTATTAAACATGCTGCACTTAATGATTAATGGGCATTGGATAATAAGATTATCCATTGAATCAAAAGCCCTCGGTGAATGCATTGTTGATGGTAACAATGCATAAGGCGATTCTTATCATATGCCATCACCTTAATGAGAGTCTCAAAATCAGTACCTCATTATTAAGAATCCTCTGGACCTTTGGACAGAGTTGAATGTTTTACCTAAACCTAAAAGTCCAATTCGATAAAATTGAATGTTATATAAAACATGGAATCGAATTGGTCATAAACCTCAGAATCCAGAATTTCAAATCCATGGACAAATATAATTCTGAGTTGTTTAAGATAGTTTCAATCTTAAAACTATGTGGTGAAGAGGTTACTGATAATGACTAGCTAGAGAAAACATTCTCCACCTTTCACACAAATAATGTGTTGCCTCAGCAACGATGTCGCGAAAAGGGTGTTACCACATATGCAAGTCTAATCTCTTGTTTGCTACTTGTTGAGCAAAACAATGAGATATTGCTAATGAATAAGTACAATGAGACCTCCTGGTTCTATCCCATTACCAAAAGCCCATAAGGCTGAAAGACTAAGAAAGAGCTTAAAGAGCCTAAAAAGATTAAAGAGTGTAACCATGTCCAAATAGATAAATATCATGACTATGGTCATATGGAATGGACGTGGTGGGTGTGACATTAACAATCCATATGATCGAGGAAATCATTCACATGGTCAAGGCCACCGATCCGACTTTGGTCGTAATCGAGGTAAAGGCCGCGGTATATCCAAACCGCAAATACTTGACAAAATATGTTTGCCACCAATACGGAATGGGGAACCATTGGACTAAAACGTGCATGACGCCTAAGCACTTGTTGATCTCTATCAAAAGAGTTTGCAAAAGGGTCAAGAAGCTCATTTGGTTCATCTCGTTGGCGAAGAAGACTTCGACCATGAGAATGATGACCAAATGGAAAATGAGACTTCGAATTCCCTAGAGGCTTAATTGATTTCGGCATCTAAGTAATCTTGATTTGTTTTGTCTTTATGCTTTATGACTTTGAATTTGTTGATTTATGTTTTTCATTTACTTTATAATTTTGATTGATTTATGAGTTGTGTTTGAAGAATCAAAATGAAATGTCTAAAACATGGTTCATTAGCACAATTGCGGGTATAGCTAAGTTTTACTAAATAACAAGGCCAAGACCCATACCTCTAAAGGCACACAATGGTCAGGCCCATATTTCTAAGGGCACACTATGGCTAGGCCCATATGTCTAAGGGCATGCATCTTGAGATATCAGATGCTCTATATTAACCCAGCTTATTAAGTTTCAGAAAGATGTGTTTGAATGGTTTCCACATTGAAACTAAGGGTGAAGGGAACAAATGATTCATATATATTACTAAGACCACCCTTGACCATAAGAAGGTCTAAAAGACTATACC
This sequence comes from Euclidium syriacum, assembly GCA_900116095.1. Classification (NCBI taxonomy): domain Eukaryota; kingdom Viridiplantae; phylum Streptophyta; class Magnoliopsida; order Brassicales; family Brassicaceae; genus Euclidium; species Euclidium syriacum. The sequence goes on from FPAK01000008.1 coordinate 818,193, forward strand.
GCGTTACCTATTGACCATTACTATGCTAAGGTCAATATGACAGAAGCTAATGCAGTGAACAAGATGTTCACTGAGAAATTCACTAGTGGCATGACCGGCTTGGCCAGCCTGGTTCTAACATGATGTGTAAACTGATATTAAATTCAAGAAGGGCACACCCTTAATGAGAAATGAGTTATCCCTAGAATGTCTCACGTGTGTAGCTTGTACACAAGGGAAACTCATTATAAGGCCATCACCAGTCAAAAGTAACTAGAAACTTGGAGTTTGCTAGATAGCTGGCCAGATCATAAGTCTGCGAGCCCACATACTTAAGACTATATGTCTAGACAATGCTCAGATCATAAGTCTGCGAGTCCACATACTTAAGACTATATGTCTAGACAATGCTGGTGAATTAATGTCCCAAGTGTTAATGACTATTATGTGTCCATGGGGTAAGTGTGGAACTCCCGTGGCACAATGAATACTGTATGTCCATGGGGGTAAGCGTAGAACTCCCCGTGGCACAAGTCCATACATAGAACGGATTATATGAATCCTTCATTAAATGGATCAGGCCATTACTCATAAGGCCATTGCTCGACCATTACTCATAAGTTCGAAACTTGCCATTACTCATAAGGCCATTGCTCGACCATTACTCATAAGGCCATTGCTCGACCATCACTCATGAGGTCGAAGCTTCAGTAGTTTGGGGACACATAATATTACATGCACCGAATCTTATACGCATCAAGCCATCTAGTGAGCATAGATATTCACCATCCCATTTACTCGAGGGTCATGAGCCAGACATTTCTCATCTAAAGACATTTGGGTGTGTCATTTATTTACTCATAAGCACCACCACAGAAAACAAAGATGGGACCCCAAAAGGGGATGGGAATATATGTTAATATAATTCTCCCACCATCATTAAGTATCTCGAGCCAAAGGCCAGATACATGGATTGTCAGTTTACTGAATTCGTTTTCCCTATATAAGGTGGAGAGACAAACAAGCTGGTCAAAGAAATATAATGGAATCATACATCCTTAAACATGGCAAGATCCTCGGACTCTGGCATGAGAATCAGAGGTCCATAAGATTATATATTTGCAAAAGCTAGCTAATCAAATTGCCAGATTCCTTTGATGACCCAAAGAAAGTAATAAAAACGTACATACCAGCTTGTAATGCACCAGTACGTATTGATGTTCATAAGGGACACAATCAAGTTGCTACAGAGTCTACATCACGTAAGAAACGTGGTAGACCAAAAGGTTCCAAAGATAAGAACCCTTGGATAACAAAGAAAGGTGCAAAGGGAACCGAGGTTCAAGAAACCATAGACATGGCCGCGGCTAATAGACATAACCCTGAGGTACCAATCAATGAGATTTGGGACGCCAAATCTCAAAGGTCCTAAAGGTGTTGATAATAAGGAGATCTCCATAAACTATATCATGTCTATAAACGATATCATGTCTAGAATACATTGGAACCGAAAAGATGTCGACATCAATGATAATATATTTGCGCACGAGGTAGCACTTGAGTTAAATGAGGATCATAAGCCCACGTGTATATAAGAGTGCACTCAAATGTCAGATTGGCTAAAATAAGCCATTAACGTGGAGCTCAACTCTTTAAAGAAGAGGAATATGGTTGGTCCAAAGACACCATTCAATATAAAGCCAGTGGAACACAAACGAGTTTTTGTGGTTGTGTGAAATGAACATAGAGAAAGCGTGAGATATAAGACACGGCTTGTTACACAAGGATTCACGCAAAGACCAGAAATAGACTATGAGGAGATATACTCCCCTGTGGTGGATGCTAAGACATTTAGATAAGTCTAGCTATAAGATGAAATTAATATGTGGCTAATGGATGTAATGACCGCATATTTATAGTCCACTGGATGATACATAAGATTACCAGAGAGTAATGAGTTCAAAAGATAAGAAAGGTTCTCGAGAACAATACTGCAAAAGGCTGGACAAATCCCTTTATGGACTTGAACATGTATGGGCATATGTTTATATAAAGATGATCCCATCAGTCCATGTATTTTCATAAAAGGTTTGCAAACAAGGGATTTGTAATCATAGCAGTGTATGAAACCTCTGGGAAACCGCCCAAACAAGTTGAAAAATCTAAAGAAAGAATTTGAAATGAAAAGCCTAGGTAAATACAAAGTTATGTTTGGGATTATGGTTTGAGTACATAAGTAAAGGAATCCTTGTGCATCAAATGAAATATACTAAAAGGTACTCAAGAGATTTAATATGGACCAGGCCCACCCATTGACCAAGCCCAATGGTGGTGAGAAGCCTTAGATTGAATAGTATTCCATTCGGTCCAAGATGTCATACCTCAGTGCCATAGGAGTTCTAATATATTTGGCTAGCCACACTAGACCAAGATACTTGCTTTGCCGTAAACCTCCTATTTAGATTCAGTCCATATCCAACCCAAGGGCACTGAGACGGTATAAAGGAAGGTTTAGTTAATTTTGAGTCTATTCTTCCTACGTTATTTATTTGGGTTTACTCTGTAATGATCTAACCAGAGAATGTCTAGTTCGTTTTGGTCTAGATTATTTTGCTGATGCAGGTTATTCACAAGATCAGATTATAGCATGGTCAATGAATAGGAACTACGTGTGGCTTGATCCCTTCCAAGGGTACGTAGGCCCTTCCTTAAGGCGCTACTACTACTACATAAAATACCATCATATATGAGGACAACGCAGCCTGTATTGCTCAGCTCAAGGATGGCTATATCAAAGGGGATCGAACGAAGCATATTCTGCCCAAGTTCTTCTTCACTCATGAATTACAGAAGGACGGTCAGGTCAAAGTTCAACAGATCCGGTCAAGTGAGAATTCAGCCAACCTATTCACCAAATCATTGCCGACTTCAACATTTCCGGAAGCTCATTTATCAGATTAAGATGCGTAGGCTTAAGGATCTACAGTGATGCTCAAATCAGGGGGAGTAATGCGTGTTGTACTCTTTTTCCTTCACCATGGTTTTGTCCCAGTGGGTTTTCCTGGTAAGGTTTTAATGAGGCAACATCCCCAGCGCATTATAGAGATCCCGGTTGAGTATCGGGCACGGTTATGTCATCCAAGGGGGAGTGTTATAAATCATATGGATGGACTCCATAACCGGTCCATGACCCATTAGAATTTATACTCTTTCTCTATATCCCGCATAAACTCATGTATATATATCCTTGATTCATGAATGAAAAAACAATTAGTTCACAACAAAAATAAATTTAACTTTCATCGTCATAATTATTTCAATCCGTTAAAAAATAAAAACCAAAACAAGAAAAATTATTATACTCGCCGAACATATAAAAAAACATATTCCCATTCACAAAAGTCACCAACGAATAAACGAATACATTATTTTTCCCCTACCCTCGAAACTCGAAAGTTATAACAAAATAACCGGAGAAAGTAAATATCTTTTGACCCGAAAATCGATAAACTGCTTTAAAATTACGTCTTTACCCTCGCCACTCGTTGCACTGCGTTGTGGGTCTGGTTATTTGCGAACCGGCTTTAACTGGACACGGTGTCTGTACAGGTGGCACCATACAGTTATATTGCAGACACAGCGAGCTGCTCACCGGAATATCCGCCGCCGGGTTTATCTGTATTCCCGTCAAGAAGTTATGTTGAAGGTAAAGCGTTTGAATATTCGCCGTCAATAACCGATCCACGAAGCTAATCGGGACTTGACCGGTGAATCGGTTATTATTGAGATAGAGATTCTGTACGTTGGAGAGAAGTGGAGAAATCTCGCCGGAGAATCTGTTGTAGCTTAAGTCGACGGTTGGTATTGTGACCTGATTCTCCGGTTGAATTGCACCGTAGAAGAAATTTCGCTGTAATTGGAGATTCGTGATCGGGAAAGCGAAGATCTGACAGGGAATTGCACCGGTGAACCGGTTTAAGCTGAGATCGAGGTAATTGAGCTGGTTTAGCTTGAGTAAAACCCTGTTTACCGGTCCGGTTAACTGGTTCCAAGCTAGTGAGAGGTATTGTAGCGACGGAGGAAGACTCGTCGGAGAAATGACGCCGGTGAGGTTGTTCCGTTTGAGATCGATTCTGGTTAGGGTTTGCGAGAGGAATTGAGGAATTGAACCGTTTAAGTGATTGTGACATAAGATCAGATTGGATAGCTCCGGTAAAGATCCGATTGATGAAGGAATCGACCCGGTTAGCTGATTATAGCTCAGATCGAGTGTTTTGAGACCGCGAAGCTCGCCGAGAGTTGCTGGAATCCCGCCGGAGATGAAATTCCGACTGATTGCGAGAAACCGGAGATTCTTTGACAGAGAGATTGTGGCTGGTAATGAACCCATGATCCGACCCGGTACGATTGAGAGCTCTGTGAGAGAAGAGAGTTTTCCAATTGCTGGGTCTATCCGACCTGATAAACCGGGTGACCCGGCTCTTGGATCGCCGAGATTAAGAGAGATAACTCTGTCGCCGTCACAGTAAACTCCGGCGAAGCTGCAAGGATCGGCAGTGAAATCCCAGGAATCGAAGAAATTGGAACCTGGTAAATCATCTAACGATTTACGAAGCGCTTGTAGAGCTAAGAAATCAACCGGGTCGATCATCGAATCCACGAAGAATCCGAATGGAAGAAGAAGGAGGAGGAAAACCCATATCGAAGTAGCGAATCTCATTTTCTTCAAAATTTAGCCGTTACAGCTTCAAGTGAAAGTAACTAAAAACAGAGACTCTGTTTATGATATATAGAAATGGTGAGGATGTAATGGAGAGATTTTGTGGGAGCTTCTGTGAGAGTTTTAATGGCGGATTTGATACCAAGAAGTCAAATGACGCAAAAAAGGAGGGAAACTGAAGAAACTAAAGAAATTGAAAAAGAAAAGATTGCTTTGATGAGAAGTGAGAAAGATGAAAAGGTAATCAAAATGGTTTGATAAAGAAGCAAAATCAAGAACTGAATATTCTTACTTCTTCTTCTTCCTCTGCTTTTTTGTTTTCTGAGTTTTTTGGGTTGATTTTTGTGAAGAAGAGAGTAATTAATGCTACACATAAGAAAGGGTCTTTTTACTTACATTTGTGATTCGTTTGTGTCAGAGAAAAATAAAAGTAATGTTTTTATGTATTGGGAATATGTAACAGGTAAAACGGCTGTCCGAGCCTAAGGTTCGGAGTGACAGATCAGCAGCTTCGGGAGAAAGAGGAGCCGAGGTGGTTGAGGATTTGTGAGGGTGGGGTCGTGAGTCATGTGACAAGTGTGTACTTTAGGTTGATATGTCCATGACACGTCAGCTGATTAAGTTCTGTTTTGTCCGCAAGCTAATTACTTGCTTGTCGTAATAACAAAATCTAAGCATGTGCTTACTAATGAATAATTCTAAGGGTAGTTAAGATTATTTTTAAATAGAAAATAGACTAATATTTTAAAAAATAAAGAAAACACATCATATATTTTGCAAAAAAAAAGTTCTCGTAGTTTTATTCATTGTAGAGTTTGTGTGTTTCATATATTTCTTGGTTTTTATGTGTTGTCTTCTTTAGATTGGATTAAAATTTAGATCTAGAAGCATTGACAAAGAAATTGGCCTTGATTGATAAAAATTTGGTTTTGATTATATATAATATGGTATTTTATATCAAATTAGATCGAAAGTGGATCTCTACTTTAGTAAGGAAGCCAATAGAGAAAATTCCAAGTAATCAAAGACAAAGAAGAAAAATGATGTTTGTTTCTAAAATTTGGTCCCACCAATAGAGAATTTGCACACTTGTTCTGTTGGGTGTTTGTATCCTCTCAGTCGTCATGATCACATTGCACCGATGTGCTTATCAAAATTATAAAATACCCAAAACTAATAGATCTTTGATGATGACAGTGATATATAGCTAATGAGACGAATGTTAGTGATGTTCCATGAATAGTCATTTTCACTCTTCGTGACAAAAAAAAAGAAGTCATTTTCACTCCTATATTTTTTTTTCTTTGTTCTCCACTCTTTGTTTCATCTACATATACAATGAAAGATACAATGATGTGAATTCGATCAATATGGTTAGGCATGATATTTGGTTTCCAGTCCAATTGTATTCATATATTTCATTTTTCAAATTCTTTGGTTTCGGAAAATGAGCTCCAAATATATATAATTTTAATATGTTTCATGTAATTCGAAACTGTTGCAAAAATTCAGATTTAGTATATTGTCGTTTGGATTATAATTGATGAAATTTTGATCGTTTGGTTCAGCTCGTTTGACCCCCCCCCCTACAATATGATTACTAGTTATATGATTCCAGTTAATAATAGTAGTCAACCAAATTTTTTTCACATTTTTGGTTTTCAATAACGTTTATTTATATCATTTGAATCCTAGTGGTGACACAATGACAATAGTAATATATTTTGATGTTTTGTTTTATTTTTGATGCATCAACCCTATATTTCATCATGGTCGCGAACCATTCAATGGCTATCTACAATAACGAGCTAATACTCGTTATCAGTTGTTACAATCATGTCCTATAAACTAAGATCATTGCTAATTAATCATACCCTAAGAGACAGTTGAGCTATGCATTAATTTATATGTAATTCAACCATTTGTGTTTTTTTTGATAAAGGGGAATCATTAAAAGATTGATTCATCCACACGTAGTGATGATAGAAAAGCGTCACATATGGTTGTGTATTCATAATCTTTGATAAAAAAAAGAAAAGGATATTGCTGTACGGCTAGACAACCAAGAGTACTATCAAACTCTATAATGATGATGTATAACAAATTTTAGTCGTGGGATTACATGACCAACGTGAACAAGGTAATTAGTAACTAACTATAGTTTTACCAATAACAGTTTACCGGGTACTAATAAGTTAAAATAAAACAAAGAATAAGATTGGAACACATTTAAGGTTATGGTTTTATGATTACCAAAATGTAGTTTACCAAAAAAAATGATATATATATAGTTTACCTTCCAACTTTGAAAAGCTAGAATCTCCTATAATAATTGGTAAAACCATGGAGGATATTCATACACAACACAAAATTTTAAATTTAAACACTCAGATTCAAACAAACAATTTGAATAAAATTTCAAATGTTATTAGAGAAATATCAATTTTAGGGATTTAGTTAGAAACTAAGTTTTTAGAAATAACAAGTGAAATTTTAAATTTTCTTATATTAAACTTTATATTTATAAGGTTAAACATATGAGTTATTGTTAAAATAGATGACGACATTTTATGTGAAGCAATGCATCTTTGAAAAGTACCCAAGCAACTAAAGCAAAACAAGTCATTCTGGCTAATAAGGTTTTACTTGTGAAGATCATGAAGTCTTACAATAATCATATCCATTAATTTAATTGTAAATGAAGGACAATTTTTTTTTCGTTTCATAAATATGTTCATCTTAGTGATTGATTATTCTCTACATAAGAAATCATGTTTTTTTGCACATTTTAAATACAACTAAAACGAAGTCTCCTTGGAGATTTATATTTGTACTATTAGTAGATACTCAAGATTTAGATTTAGGATTTGGAACCAACAAGAAAGTTAAGAGTCACACAAAAGAAATAATAGAGTCTTACATAACTAAAATCAAGCAAATTCAAATATTTCAGTTCCTTCTTTTGTTATAGTCTTATACAGTTAGAATCAGGCCATATTCTTCTGCTTTGACGAAGGCGCTGCAACGCAAGACTACATATATGTGAAGGGTGGTCATCATATTATCAGCGATACAATTTTTCTAATTTAAACTATTTTTAGAAAAATGTATATGAGATCATTTTAAAGTGAGAGAGATAAACTTTATTAATAGTATATATTTTCTATATCTTTTCAAGTCTTTTTATTTTCTATATTTTCTTTGTTTGTTATACTTACTATGTATAAATAATTTGAATAGAAGCAAATAGATATATATCCTTAAAAGCAGCGTAAAAGAAGTAGTTTGTCTTACGTCTTTCATTTTCCATCTCTCTTTCGTCATTTCCTACGTCTTTTTTGTTCTCTTCTTCCTTAACAAGAAATATAAGGTATCTTAAAAAGAAATTCAACTATTTAAAGAAGAGTTATCAAAAAGTGCCCTCGGGTAAATCCTAAAACTACCATCTATACTTATCCAGAAGTGTGTCATCACCATTATCAATATACCATAATTATCATCATGATATTTTAGAGGAAAATTTTGATGTTATCCTCCAAGTACAATATATTGATGGATTGAATCATGAATAATATGAACTGGTTTAATGATTTATAGTTTATCTAGTTAAATTAAATTCAAATTCAATTAGCAGAAACAAAAATCAATGACCATATTTAAATTGAAAGAGCAGAGTATTTACCAAATCAAATATGTGAGCTCTCTCATGTATCTAATTAGTTAACACTTCACAGTATTTTGAAGCATTGATCTCACTCGCTATCTCTTCTTCCTTCTAGTGAAACTAGATGAGAGGAAACAAATATTTGCTCTTCTAGATGCCCAATCTATTTGCAGTGTCAACAATACATTGTACTAGAGACGAACTAGAGAGCTCTCCAATCTACACATCCACCATCGAAACACATCATATCATATATGTAAGCTTTCAAAATATGTTATCCTCATTCGATCAATTTGCTATCATTATGCGATTTGTCCCCTAATAATTTAAACAATCAGAGACAATAATATTAAATGAACATGAAGTGTAATATGGTGGAATCGTGATGTAACCTAACATCTTATTATATTCTTTTTGGTATAGTCCTTTTCTTTGGTGTTATGATTTCTTTCTTTTGTTGAGTTTAGTTAATACGACGAAGAGAGGAGATGAATATTCGTTTGCACAGCTGTAGTGATTTCTGATTTTTCCTAAAAGAATTTTTGTTTAAGTTATCAAAGATTTCATTTTATGTTTATCGAACAAAAGTGTCACTTTCTTGTGGTGACAATAAAGATTTAAGAAATTTTTTCTCAAAATTTTAATTTTCCATTTTATTTTAGTTATAGAAATTTTAGAATTTTTTCACAAAATTTAACTTAAAAAAAAATTGAGTTGGCTGTCCAAGTTCCAATTATTATTGAGAAGGTTAATAATAGAAAATGAGCAAATCTATGAAGTCACTCACTCACTCTTTACAAACTGTATATAATATTATGTAAATAAATCTTCAGTCCAAAAGATAAATAAACTTAAAGAAAGAACCCAAACCGCGAATTAAGCTTCTTCTTTAGCCACGAGCGAAACGAGCTTGAATCCGACTCTGGATTTTAGCACGACAAGAGGGACAATCCTCCATTGTTTCCTTCTCATGAAGCTGATTGCAATTAGTGCAAAGCACTTGATGAGCACAAGGCAAGAAAATCACACTCATCTCTTCAGACAAACACATGACACATTCTCTTTCCCTTTTGATTTTCGCTCCGTCCTCTTGTTGATTCTCCCACGACTCTCCGATTTTGTTACCGTTCTTCAATGCAGCTATCTTCAAACTATCTGATTTCAGTTTCAGCTTTGAGATTTCGCTTTCCATTCTTTTGATGTCTTCGATGTAGTGTTTCAGGTCGTCCTCTGCTTTGCTTTTGATCCGTTCCTCTTCTTCTTTTCCGAATTCTTCAAGTTTCTCTTTTTCTTTCTTTATCTCAGCCGCTTGAGCCACAAGTTTCCCTTTTGCTGCTTTTTCTTGTTTCCATGTCGCCTGCAACAGAGTTGCATTAGTTTAATCTTGATTATATAAATTCACATCACATAAATAAAGAAATAATTAACGTTTAATTATACGTGAATCATTTTCCCTTACACTAAACAGTTTCTTATGAACCAATAGTAAGTCAATAAATTATAATATTTTCAATTAATATTTGTGAACATAAATTCATAAAAATACATAGAATAAATCAATCATTGAAACAAAAAATACTCAGAAAAATTCAATCTTTGGAACGGAAAAGAGTATATTATTTAAGTTTTGAGGTTAAAAAAAAACAGCTTCCCATGAACCAAAAGTAAGTCAACAAATTAAAATATTTTCAATTAATATTCGTGAACATAAATTCATAAAAAATACATAGAATACCTCGAAAATCAATCATTAAAACAAAAAAACACTCAGAAAAATCAATCTTTTAGGAACGGGAAAGAGTATTTATTTAAGTTTTGAGGTTAAATTCGCTATTTTTTATGCCAAAATTTTATCGAAAATCTAAAAAGAATTATTTTTGAAAACTAGAAAAAGAATCCTAAAACAGAGGAACTATAGAATAAAGTCATATCAAACATATTTCCTCTCCAATGTCTTTTAATTCCTTTTGATAAAGCAATAAGAAAAATAAAAAACAATACTGCAGCAAAAAGAATGAAATGATTTACCTGAAAAGAAACAATTGTAGTGGAAAGGACATGATACGATCAATCATCATACGATAAACTGAAGAAGACACGAGAAGACCTTAAAAACTTGCTAACCTCGATTTGATTTCGGCGATTTGTGGCTACATCAACCTCTCGCTGCAACTCCGAGACTTTATCCTTTTCACTCTTAAGCTCTTCCTGCAACAAAACCTTTTGACCTTCCCAAGATTGACTATCTTTCAACGATCTCTGCACTCTCTCTTTCGCTTCTCTACAATTCGCAGCAGTTTCAACAGCTTTTCTGTTAGCAGCTTCTCTTTCTTGCAATAACAGAGCTTGTTCCATCTCAAGCCTACGTACAGTAACGTGCGCTTTCTCGAGCTGGTTCGTCGCGTTATTCAACGCTAATTCAATTTCAGAACTTCGTTTTATAGTGTTTTCTTCTAATAACTGTTTCTCTCTACGAAACTCTTCCGCTTCTTCTTTCTCTTTTCTCAATGCCTTAAGCTCTGGTTGGTCTTTCAGTAGTCTACTTGTAGCTTGCTTCACTTTCTGATTCGCCCAATCAGTCCAAACTTGTAACTCCTTATCCAAATCATTCATTCTCGGAACTAGCTTCATCACCAACTCATCACGCTTGTTCCGGGGAACGTATACACCGAGAGTCTTGTCAAAGGGAATCCCGGCGTAGTAATCTGTAACAGAAGGAGCCGTCTTTTCTTCGGTCTTCTTCTCCGAAGTAACTGCCGTAACGGTTTCCGCAGGAGTATCTGACTTGCTCTCAGGTACCGACGGAGCTTTCACAGACGATTTGCCTCTTTTCTCGACTAGAAAACCTCCGACTGAAGAGAGCTTCGATGACTTATATGATCCACCACTGCTTTTGTTGTAGTTTCTGATCTTCTCTACGCAAGATTTCTGTCTAAGCATCGCCATTTCTTTCTTGGTTCGGTTTTTCCGACAAGGTGCTGATGTTTCATCAGAAGCAGAAGTCGGACCTGAGAATATCTCTTTTCCCGGTGTTGGATTCTTCGAGTCTGGTGCGTTTGAGAAGCTCCCGAATCTCACTGTCTCATTCGGATTCGATACTGGTGCCTTCGGTTTATCTGACTCACTCGGATTCGATACCGGTGCCTTCGAGTTATCTGACTCACTCGGATTGGATACTGGTGTCTTCTGGTTATCTGACTCATTCGGTTTTGCAGATTCAGATGGTTTACTCGGATTTAAACCGGAAGATCCTTCGTCGACTTCAATGGCTTGCAATACATTCAAATCACACATCAATAGTCTCCACATTGCTTCGACTGTTGAAAGCGATGGTTTAACTTCTCGAACAAGACTTATCTTCTCAACCAATGTATACGCAACAAGCTGATGTAAATCCTCAAAGACATAATCTCTTAAACCACAGACTTTCTTCCCACTCTTCAAGAAACTCAATGTATCGTTGACAATATTCGAAACGAGATCGTTTCCTCCACAGTAGAGTCTACTTCCCGAAATAGCTTTGAGCACAACGTCTTCTCTGTATCCACAATCAACAATCTGTTTCATCGCACTACGGAAAAGCGTGAGCAGATTCCTCGATAACAATTCTTCGAGATGGTAAGCGAATGGATCATCCCATCCACCTGTGGATTCAGATTCCTCCGCTTTCGAATCGTTATCGCGAAACGGTGATTGAGGTTTCAGTGAATTCAACTCGTATCGAGGGAATTCAGTCAAGGAAGAAACAGCATTCTGTTGAGAAGTAGGTTCAGCTAATTTCCTCTTGTTCTTCCTTCCTTTCTCTTGTGGTGGTGACGACACTGAAGAAGATGAAGACGAAGAAGACTTTACCACTTTGCTGCTTCCATCAGCGTTGAAAGAAGCGACACCACAGTCATTCATTTCTTCTAGCTTCACAACCATTTAAGCAAAACAAAATCTCCCTGAGAGAATATGAAACGTTTTTAAGTTATGGAATCATAGAATCGATTGTACATGACAGATTTCAATAAACGAAAATCGAAGTTGAGAAACATGTATCGGAGAAAAGTTTGAGATAATGCAATCGACGATTCAATACAATCGGGCGGAATTATCGGGAGAGTAAATCAATCAGAGGACGAATCAAACGCAGATTTATCAAACCCTAAAACGTAATTAAGAACACAATCGGAATGCAATCGAATCTGATTAAAAACTAAATCTTTTGATCAATCAATCAAACACACATAAGACACGGGATTAACACAGACCTTAAAGGAAGACGATGACGTCGGGGAGAAACCAAAAGACGATCGGAGAAAGAATCGATGAAAGAAAGAAGGATCGATGAATATGTAAGAGTGTTGCGGAGAGATAGAGAGAAAGAGAGAGATGCACTGTAAGGAAGTGCGTGGCTAGAAGAAGAGGAGCGGAACAAAATTGATCGTCAGCTTCTTTTTCTTGGTGACAAGAGGGTTGGTGCTGGATATTTTAATATTACTGATTTGCCCCTGATGGTATTTTTGTCATTTATAAAAAATAAGAACACTACTATATTGGGACTACTACTATATTGTATATGGTATTGAATTGAGTATTTGAAGTGATTTGAATTAAAATGTTGAATGTAGTAGTGTACATATTAGTAGGTATGAATGGGGTAAAAGTATTTAGGGTATCAAATATTACAAACTAAAACGTGTGTTTCAAGATAAGATTCAGGTTTCGCGCGTAAATTTAAATATTAGGTTTCTATGATATAAAGAATTTTTTGTAATACCCAATATGGATTGGATAAAATTATTTATATAGTACTAGATATTATTATAAAAACGTATGTTCAAAATACGAACCAAATTAAAAAAAATTAGGTATATAAAATAACCATAATATGTTGAGATTAGGTTTAATTTGCGCGAATAATTTTAAATTATATTTTTCTTTAAATGAAGTATGAGAACTTATAAATCATTTTAATTACCTAAATGGATATGTCAGATAATCCAAGTAGTATTTTGATCGTATCTTCATCCAAAAAGTAAAGGATTTAAACCCTAACGAATAATTTATACTATATGCTAATTTGGATAAGATACGTGTTGAGTTAGTATTTAAAGTATCAAAACATTATTATCTAAAACGTACATTTCAAGAAGTGAGGCCGATTAAATTTGAGTATATAAAATTATAAAATAGGTAATGAATATGTTTGAGTATAATTTATTATCCTGGGAATTTATTTTAGACATATTTCTTAACATCACATATAATGTAGTTTAAATGAATCTTTTAACATCATACACTATCATTCATAGGATACTCTAGTATGATTATATGAGGAATCTTGTACAGCTGTACATGGTACCACATGGGCCCTTGTGCCTTAAATCTTGGCGGTGCAACTATGCCATTTGGACTGAGAACATCGGCGACATAGTGGTTATATAGAACATCTCCCTAACATGAGTGAATTGTGGCTTTGGGGGCATAGCATAGAGAGTGTCCCTCTTTTATCCTCCTTACATATACTGTTGTATACCCAACACAAAGAAGTATCAAGAGCAAACTGGTCCGACTAGTGGATCGTCTGAAAGAGGTTTTCCTAGCATGACTTAAGTATCATAACCCATATTAGGTATGTAAAAGTTATTTATGTATTTCCCTTTGTTTATTTAGGCAACTTCCTAAGGTATAAAATATGAGAAAAGTTGGTGTTAACGTTGTTAAAACCTCCACATGGAAAAAACCTACAAGATTAAATGATCATTGATAATCCACACATCTCCCAAAAAAATCATGTAAAGATTATTTATGTCTTTCCTTTTGTCTATTCTCCAATTGGTAAAAGTATTTAAGATATCAAATATTACTCACTAAAACGTGTATTTCTAGATAATCTTTGGATTTCACGTCTAATTCTAAATACTAAGCCTCTATAGTAAAATAATTTTGTGTACTACAAGATATGAATCAAATAAAAGTATTTAGAGTATCGAATATTACTATCTAAGATGTACCTTTCAAAAAACAAGCTATATTAAAAAAATTAGGTGTATAAAATCACCAAAACATGTACATATTATATTCGAGTTCGATTTGGGCAGATAATTTGAAATTAACTTTTTCACTTAAAATGGATTATTTTAGATAGATTAAGATCATTTTAGAGCGGTTCCTTAACCTGACCGAACCATGGCCCGGAGCATAACGTTGATATTGTACCTCTTGTGCCATCTTTTCTTGCTTATACTATCATATACCCATGGAAATGAACCCAATCATGAAAGCTTCCCGGGTGTTTTCCTTGTTTCCTTTAAAAATTGAGTCCCTTATACCCCAAGGGAACTCCTAAGGGTGCGCCAGCCGAACTTCTTGCCAGAAGGCGTCAGAATAAAAAAATTCATCTCATGCTGAAGAAGCCAATTCAACACATCGAGGGAAAAGTAATAGAATACATCCTTAGAGCCGCTATCCCAACCCACCAGAAGTGGCCTAAGTAAGGATATTTTATCGGAGGAGCAGTTAGCAAGCATTAAAGTTGTTCTAAAAAGGATTCTTGGAGTATTGTTGGTGGCTAAGAGAGCCGCACGCGATCCAATTCAACGAGTCCTCCTTTTGTGAGGACATCAACGCTATGGATATTTTTCCAAATCCAACTTACAACCTGTTCAATCTTGTGATGGCACATTTTATCTCGAAAATCATATGACGCATTACAAATTGCAGATGATGGCTATATCCATATCTTATTTTATCTAAGAAATGTGTATATACAATATCTCCAATCTAGTTTGGCATGGGTCACTTTGCAATAGTTATGTATACATAAATTTATATGCATATTTATTAATTTACGAAGAAAAATGTATCTTATTATTATGAAGTTTGAAGAAATTTTATATTAGTTCAACTCATAACTAGATAAATTTGTTATTTTTATCGTGTTTACTAATTAATCGAATAAATTTATTGAGATTCTACTGTATAAGTATTTCACTAATTTTTTACCCATGGCCGTCCTGATGACCCAAACATTAGTCTGGTGCGATGTTCGGATTGTAGTAAAGCATAGGGTTAGCAAAACTCTAGTTTTGAATATAATAATATGTTTTAGGATTTGTTGAGAATAATCACCGTTTCGGATAAAAAACGTCGACATGCCACATCCTCGAGACTTTTGTTTTTTCAGTTTAGATGAGTTGGCATGACCTTCGAGTTTTTCAGACGCTGGTGGGCTTTGAAAGGGGGGGGGATTCTTGATCCGATTATGAGTTTCTAAAAACTCAGAATCGGATCACAAAACTCCAAGCACGATAGCATCCTTGATGTTTTCATTGTTCCCTTGAAATATTAAGTCCCTTGTATCTCAATGCGATTTGATGAGCTATTTGTGGTGTTAAAAAGTAAATTAAAAGTCTCTTTGGGCTAAAGAGGGTCGAAAATGATCGAAAGGGATCTTATCATCAAGGAAGAGCAATCCTCTAATTGTGAGTAAACCCCCCCTTCTGAGAGAGCGCTAGGAAAACGGTCCATATGCTATGTTTGTGGGTCATTGTTGGGTAAGGTCAATGAGCGAATCTTCTTCGATCACTTTATCCTCCCCTCACACTCCTAGTTTTGAAAGTGTAGCCACACCGTCGGATTCTGAGGCATGTGGACCCCGGGTGACGTCTCCTAAAGGGATATACGGGTCCTCATGTAATCATATCCAAATATCCAATGACTGCTAGAATATGGCGCTAGGAGATTCGCCTAAACTAGATTACATATGGCGCTAAAGAGATTCACGTAAGTTAGATTACACATGATGCTAATAGATTCCCCTAACTAGTATTTCACATTTCGTTGCGTAATTCATAAATATTAATAGAGTGGGTTTTACCTCAACGATCACCATAAAAAATAATCTCTTTAGTAGAAATCTTCAGAAAATAAATATATTGTTGAAGATTTGTTGTTAATTACATTGGTTTAGTAACAAGTTTTGTTTTTTGGATATTTTTATCATTATCACTAATAAAAGTATCATTTTGGTAGGAAATCTTCCAAATTTAAATATATTGTTGGAAATTTGTGATTAATTACATTAGTCAATATATTCTATATAGGATTTTTGGGACATAACTGGAATTTCTATCCCAAAATTTCATTTGTAAGTAATTTTTGGTTTATAAAAGTTTAATGAAAATTTTAGTGACAAAAAAAAAAAAAAGTTTCATTTTGGGGTAGAAATTTCAATTATGTGTGAAAAACGTGATTTTTGTCAAAAACAAATTATGAAACTTTTACTTTTTATGTCTAAATCTTTTATTTTTTTAAATTTGATTTTAATTATTTTTTCGACGTAAAATATTTTGAGAAAAATGATGATAAAATTTTTACATTAATTTTTTTCAGTTCAGAATTTATTGATTAAATATCTCCACATTAAAAATTATTGACGATATAGGATTAATGGCAGCGAAATTAATGCAACGAAAAATTAAAAATCAGATACTCATATTTTTCTGTATGAGTTAATTTCTTTTTTTTTCTGTATTTTTGTAAAATATTATTTGGATTTAACTACTTTCCAAGATAAAATGCTATTAATTATGCTATGCATCAAATATATACGTGGGTGTTGGTTTTAAAATGGGTGGGTTCAAAAAAGATTTTCATGTTTTTGAAAAACTCCTAGCAAAAAGCCTAATAAAGGTATGTTATTACTTTTTACCATCCGATTACTAAATTTAGAATGCTATTTCTAAACTGTCTCGCTTGCTTTTGTTTCATACAATGTCAATTAGAAAGACTTTATCATCAATGTTTTTTTTGTATATCATCAATTAATGTTGTGGTGGTCTCTCGACACTTTGATTTTTTAAAGGAAACACCAAATTGTTTCAAACTAATTTTCTTTTTCTTTTACGTAAATGATTTGGGCGAACCGACTAATCATATGAATATACAAACTTATGTGACACTTGCATGCTATATGTTGATAAGCGTGTGAAATTGAAGGACCGTGACCTTTGTCACTATACTAGTGAGGTCCTGCATCATCCGGACAAAATATTACGAGTATCAACAATTACTAGCAGAGTATTACTTAAAAAACGGATATGATAATACAAATAAGAATAGTTAACGTGTTTAACATGGACTAACCGTCCTAATCCTAATCTAACAAAAACCAAACTATATCTTAATGTGGTATTTGTTTTTTGCTTTTTTTTTCACATAATGTGGTATAAATAAATTTATCTTTTCTATATCTTTCCAGCAATTAGGGATCAAAGATCAAGCAAGTTTGTTGACACAAGTCAGCTAATAAAGAATCTTATGAATACGTTTTATGGGCTATTTTCCCACAGTTGCGCTACTTTGAGCATGTAGAGTGCAAGTAGCGTGAGGAGAAGAAAAAATGCAACTCCCTCTCCAATCTTGACAAGGTCTTGTGAGATTAATCTATATTTGTCTCATTAGGGATATATGTATGTGTCACTTGCACACCAATATATATATTTGAACACTTGTCCTTCTTTCATTGGAAAACAATTTTCTTAGTCTGCTACGTACGTATACCACGTTAAGTACTACTTGCTTGAACAAAAAAGCAATTAACAAGTAAATTAAATCCTATTTCGCAATCATTAATAGGTTTTATAAATCATAAGTGTAGATATGGGTTTGAATAAATATCTTAATAGATTCATACTACTAATATTCATAAACAATGTTCTTGAAAATATTCCAAATCCGAGAGAGGAGAAACTAAAACCGAGCGTCCTTTTCATTCTTAAACAAAAGAGAGCGAGCGAGGAGGAATATTATTAACTAAAAGGGTGGACGGATGATGAGACGGATGACACCATGCTTGAAGATTGTTTTGATTCGACTGATGTCGTAGTCTCTTGACACAATCGCCACTTTGCCTCCGTAATCACGTCCGCTCGAGTCGTACACCACCGCAGGAGCTCGTCCGATAACGATGACTTCCCCATTTTCGACCATTACCTTGAAGTTGTTGTCGGGGACGCCTGGCATGTCTATACGAAGATACAATCCGCCGTTCGAAAGCTGCTTAGCCTCGTACGCCATCGTGGGTCCCTCCAACACTGACGGGTGCGGTATTGGTACCCGACCCGAGTACGCCGGATCTGTCCAGTCCAACAAATGAAAACGTCAATAAAAATATCGGTGCATTTTAATTTAATGCAAAATACTTCATCAAAAAAATATACGCAATTGAAATATAAATTGTGCTTACCGAAAGGGTCAGTACCACTGCAACCTGGGATGAAACAAATAATATAATTAGTTAATAATTATAGACAGTGAATTTCTTAATTTAGACTCCCCTATTATATTAAAAAAATATAAAATATCAAATCAAATCAATACATCAGATGACGAAATACAATAAAATAAAATCAATACCTTGTGGTGTATCTTCACGAAGATGAGCTGCATTCCCAAGAAGAAAAATATAGATTTTTTTTAAAAAAAAATTACAATGGATAAAAATGAAAAAACAAAGCTGATTAATAAACCATACCAAGAGGATGGCCACCTCCTCCGACTGCAAAAAGAAAAAAAAAAGAACCAAAGAAGCCCATAAAATAAAGTCCGATATGCAGCATTAAAACAAGACATAAACATATTCGTTAACCAAAAAACTATAACATAAAATCAAATACCTTCTGGGTTATACCCACGAATTATGTACGCTGCAAAACAAAAAAAAGTATATAATCAACTGATAAATGAAGAGAACAAAATAGTCATTAAAGGCAGAGAAACATACACAGAGAAGGATCAGCAGTAGGCATTCTTGAACCTCCAACTGCAACAACACCAAATATATAGAAATATTAATAATGATATTGATTATTTATTTTCTTAAGAAAACAAGAAAAATTATTATCAAAAAAAAAAAAACAAGAAAAATAAGTTTCAAAAAAGTTACAGAAACAGTGGGAAGGTGCAAGAGGATTGGTCCTCTTCCTGGAGAGGATAAGCCTGACGACACCGTCTCCAACAAAGCACTGGATGTTACTGATCTCACAGCAGTCGCAGACCAGTCCCGTGGCGGTTCCGTATTTCCGGTGAGATGAATCTTCTTTGCTCAATTTTGGTGCGTCTCCGATAACGAAGACGGCTTTCTTGGACGGTTCAAGAAGAATCTTCACGCTTTCTTTGGTTACTCCTGGAAAATCAAGCCTCACGAACAGATCGGTGGTCTCTTCCATGATTCTGAACTCTGTGAAACCTTTTGGTCCGTTTAGCTGATACAGATTGTTTGTAGCATAGAACACATCTTCCCAAACCCAAAAACGCAGATATAAAATCACTAAATCAGTCATGACAAAAAACTTTGAGAGACTATTAATAAGTGTTTTGAGTTCTGAATTACCGTGAGATTGAGGCGTAGGAGCGACGTTAGTGATGACCGGCATTATTTTCCGGCGGCTGAGAGGATTTCGGAGGTTGAAAGATTATCGAACAAGTTTAGTCTTTCTTTTGAGATATTTATCTCTCTGTCTGGTTCTTAAGGTTTTTGGAGCTTTTTATGCTGAAAAAATGAGAAAGCAAGGTCCAAGATGTTTCAGACTGTCAGGTGCAAACAACAAACTCTCCCTCTGAGGACACGTGTTACATATACATTTGCTAACATTTTGTGGGACACGTGTCCAACTTGTATTTGTCAAAAAATGTAAAGAGGCAAAAAAAAAAAAAAAATTCATTTTCAAATCGTTGTCCGTACACTGAAAAAGGTCTGAGTTGTTTATTAATTAAGAAAGAAAAAAAAATAAAGTTGGTCTTTAGCTAAAATTAGTATGTTTACAGCTTTATCGTACAGTCCCCTAAATGCATGCTTCAGGGGCATAGTAATTTATTTATTTTGTATACACTAGAGGATACCTCATCTAAATACGTACAATGCATGAAATATCTTTCTTTTTTTTGGTTTTCTAGAAATATCATTATAAGAAGAAGAGTGTTTATAGACTGCACCTTTAACCGCATTTGACCAATATCTTTTACAAACACATATTACTCATTTTGCAATGAATTGGAATCGGCATATATATTAACCTCATTACGTTTACAATAATATATTTTTGTATATAAAATGGTATGATAATCGAGATTGTAGAATTTGTGTATACTACACAATACCAATCAAAAATAATCTATTTATTAAAATCTTAATATTTTCCTTGCAAATTTTTATTTCATCGTAGATAACTTTAAGAATTTCGTACAAAATATTAGACCTAATAAAAAAACCCTACAAAATTGTTTCATCACTTCATTAAACAAAACAAAGCCATATATAACTTATCTAATTAATATGGCTTACCATATTTTTCATATAATTAAGCCTGAAGCCATAGATAGATTCCCTTTAAAATCCTAGAATGAGAGCCTGCGGAGTTTATCCAAGTCGTTATGGAACTAAACACACACCATCCTTCTTCAGTGTTTGAACTAAATATGATTAGAGAAGAAAACTCAGATTCCATCCCGATTGATCTCATCATCGAGATACTAGCGAGATTACCTGTGAAGTCAATCACGAGGTGTCATTGCGTGTGGAAGCTATGGGGTTACATGCTTCTCTGTCCATATTTTACCGAGTTGTTCATGATTAGGTCCTTGGCTCGGCCAACACGTCTCTTATTAGACGTCAAATGACTTGATGACTGTTGGTGTTTCTTTACGTCGCCTCAACCTCAGAATCCTTTGTCGTCTCTTGTAGTAGGCGCTGCCGATTCTCATATGAAGTTCTCTGGAGAGTGCATATATCTTTGTGGCTATTCCTTTGGTTTGATCTGTTTACGTGAAATGTGGATACATATACAGTGATATGTAAACAAGTCGATGGTTATTGGTGTTTCTTTACATCGCCTCAACCTCATAATTCATATCAGACGTCGTTGCCGTTGTCCCTTGTAGTAGCCGCCGATTTTAAGATGAAATTCCATAGAGACAACACGTTCCTAGAATTTTCTGGTGATGCCTCTGGTGTGATCTATTTCCGTGGACATATGCCGGAGGATGGGCGTATAGTGATGTGTAACCCTAGCACGGGAAAGTACGCATGGAGCTTACCTTTACCTTTAATAAAAGAGGGGATAAAGCAGAGAAGCTTTCTAGGGTTTGATCCAATTAATAAACACTTCAAGGTATTGTCCATTCCCATTCTCTTACATGATGAAAAAGAGGAGCCAGTTCATATTTTGACACTAGGAACTGGAAACCATTCGTGGAGGAAGATCCATTGTCCCTCGAAACATTCTCCTAGACCTAAGGGTGAAGGGATATGCCTCAATGGAATTTTGTATTACTTAGCTGAACAAATTGATGATGCTCGGATGATAGTTTGCTTTGATGTTTGGTCTGAGAAATTCAAGTTTATACTTAAAGATTTTACTCTTCATTCTAATTGTATGAGAATGATCGACTACAAAGGTAAATTAGGCGTTATCACTCTTGAGTTTTATGTTATTGCTGATGGAAGACGTTCCTTTAAGTTATGTATGTGGGTTACTGAGGATGTCGAGAAATTAAAATGGTCAAAATATTTTTCCTTTCCTTGGCCCGATGAAGTCATTGTTAATCTATTCATCTCTGGAATAACTACTACAGGTGAAATTGTTTTATCGATGCATTATGTATCGAGTAAGCCATTTTATGTTTTCTTCTGGAGTACTGAAAGGAAAACTCTCCAAAATGTTGAAATCCAAGGTTTTAGCTCTGATAAGTATAGTAGAGTTAAAGTCTTTGCAGACCATGTAGAAGACCTTACGTTTATTACTACGAAGACGACATTTATAAACCAACCAGAAGCGAAGGGTAAACCATGCAACATCATCTAGGCCATTTTGGTTGAGTGACTTGTCATTATTATTATTTTCTTTTTCATCTTTTAAGACACTTTGTCATTTACAGGTTTTCTGTTAGTCTGTTTCATCACTCTGTTGGCTTAGTTTTTGTTCTTTCTTGTTATCATCAAGTCCTATTTGTGTTACACGTTCGAGCAATGTACAAAAAGTAGTGAAATTAGGCTTTTGTTTTCTTTTCAGCACAAACAAATCTGAAGTGTTTAATTTGTCATGATTGGCCTAGCCTAATACTTCACAAGATATGCTCTAAGGTACAGACTCCTACAATTTTACCCCAAAAAGAAAACAGATACGGACACGAGTCAGAGTTAGCTGATTCAAAATGCACAAACCTTTGTACATTGTTCTGCAGGTGTGGGATTTCTAACCGAACCGATATTTTAAGATTTTCAGTTTCCATTCGACTCGACTCGGAGGTTAAGAACCAATCGGAAAGCTTTTGAAATTTTGATTGGGTTACAATTCGACCGAAACCAATCTATGCTTCAGTTTTCTTTTTTTGTATCATCTCTAACCGGATTATACCAAAATTACAAACGAACCGATCTGAACCAACCGAAAATAACCGATTTTACCTGCCAACCCAGTTTTAACTGAAACTTCAACAAAAAACCGAACATTTCAGTTTAATTCGGTAACAAACTAACGAACCGATAACTGAACAAAACAGAAAAAATCCGGTTGATTCGGCACCAATTCTCCAGAACCGAACTACACCAAAACGCATAACAGAAATCTCAGCTCTACTTCAGCTATTCAAAATGAAACAAGAATCGATATTTTTTGCAATTACAAAATCGTTACAACTATAGTGACAACTTTGATCAACAGAGAATCTATTCCAATTCAAAGCTAATCATCTACTTTCCTTTGATCCATCAAGACAAACTCTTTAACCGTCAATAACTTTGTCTCCATTATTAGAGCCTTTTGGACCTTTCCACATCGCTTTTTTCCATCTTCGACTTTACGCAAACTCTTCATCATCACTATCTTCGTCTTCCTCATACTCAGAATCAGATTCTTCATCTTCTTCTCTCTCAGGTTGCATCAATGTACTCATATCAAATACAGACAGATCATCAGATTCTACTACTTCCTCTATATCCATCGTATCGTAACTCATTCTCTGTTCAAACTTCTCATCTGAACAGTTCAACATCCAAGCCAACGAACATTTGATTCCTTTCTTGATTATCTTCTTCTGCCTTGGCTTTACAGTAGACTCAAGCCCGTAAGTGAAAAACGCAGGAAAATCAACTAAATCTTGAAGATCTCTTTTCATCTCCCTTTTGAAATACTCAAAGCTAAGTTTCATTATTCCAAGGTTTAACGCAAGAACCTGAGGACATCCAATTACCATTTCCCTCGTTTGATCAACAGAAAATCCACAGATCTTAAGGAACTCAATGTGTTTCAACATCGGAGACTCACTGAGACTCACAAACTGCGGCATTCTCTCGATCAACGACCCGAGATCTTCCGGATTCAGATCAATGGATGAAGAAAGTAGCTTCCTCTGCGTGTCAAGCTTAGGTTTAAGATCGATCCCTATGATGTCAGGATACTGCGCGATTACAGAAGGAAGAGCTGTTTCTCTAACGTTAAAATCTCGTAAAGTTTGAACATTCTGTTTCACAGTATCATCCAATTCGAAACCGAGAATGTGAGGTCGTTGCTCAATCAACCTAGCTACAGCTAGTTTGGGAATACCAAGACTCTCGAGATACTCCACTAAGGGTTTGATAATCCTCGCTACACGCATTCCCAAAACCTCAGGGTATCGAGTTAAAATACCACCAATCTCTCTTCTCGCTACACCGATACCAACCAAATACGCAACCGAAGTGCTCATAGTTCCTTCTAGCTTAAACCCTAACACTTCTGGATACCTCTCGAGGACACGAGGCACATCGCTTGGTTTGATATCAAGTCCTTGTAAATACTTAACCACAGGAGCAAGATCAATCACAACACTAGAATGTAATACCTGTGGGTAACGTCTGAGAAACTCAGTGAATGTTGATTTCCTCACGCCGAGTTTCCCGAGATAATCTAAAACCGGAACCATGTTCTTCTTCACGCTACAACCAAGAACAAGAGGGTAATTGTTGATATCTTCGATGGTGAGTCCTAACTTCTGAAGAAATTCAATACGTTCTTTCATGACATCAGCTGTTACAGGGAGTTCAAGACCATCAAGTTCATCAGGAACAATTCCAATCCCACGTAAGAACTCATAAACCCTAGCACGATTAGCAGCTTTTTCTTTGTTCATATCTAATAAACTAGGACGACTATACAACGACGACTGAGATTCTCTTCTCTTCTCCTTATCTTTATTATCTCTTCTTGGAGAAGAATGAGATCTATCCCTTCTCGGTGATGAATCCGCAGAACGTGAAGAAGAGAATCTCCGATTCGCAATTGCGCATTGGAGTGTTAGAGGTCTCTTCTTGTGGTTGCATAAGTTTCCATAAGTGGAGGAATCGGAGAGTGAACGAGATCTAACTGAGAAAAAAGATGGTGGCTCGAAATGGACTAGCAAAAACCCAGGTTTTGTGAAGCCGCTACAAAACCTAATCTTCATTCTTATCCACGATTTTCAGAAACTGCAAGGAAGAACAAAATTGATGATTATCAACGAGTGATTGGTATCAATTACGGATTAACCTAGAAATCTGTAGCGGATAATTGCTCAGTAAGACTTCCAAAATTACTAAAATTCAACAATCTCTTAGAAACATCGACGATCCAAACACTACATAAACTATGAAATTAAAAAGAGGACGAAGAAGAAATTGAACAACATATGGTAGAAATTGAGAGTGGAATCTCACCGGAGACGAGGAGAGATAATCGGAGAAGACGAGGGTTTTAGAGCGGGTAAGGTTTTCAGAGGAGAATGAGAATCCTCAGCACAAGAAGCTCACTCTGTTGAAATGTTTTATCCGATTTAATGACTTTCTACTCCATATGTTCTCATAATTTCATTATTGCCCCAGTTATCTAAAATGGTCATATAAAACCCATTCGTCTCTAATTACTTTGGTTGTAATAAGTTTATTAATTAAAATAATATTATACAACTTTTCTTTACATTAGTTTAAATTTTAACTAATTAATTTCCTCATTTTAGTCTTCAATATTGGATTATCGAAGATGAACAATACTAATTTCTGGCCGCCTAACAAAAAGAACAATAGAAATTTGAATATTTTAATAGTATTGGGTTTTACGTAGAAATAAACAAAGATGGGGGGCAAATTTTGAAGTATCTTTAGCAATAGAAAAGTTCCGAGATTTCTAGAGAGAAAGAAAACTGTTCGACGGAGCTTTGAGATAATGATCGCACTTTCCGTTGGTTCCTCTTCGGCATCTCCGATCGCCGTCGTACTCTCCGTCGCGCTAGTTCTGCTCTGTTTCTCCGAAGCTACTGTAGGAGCTCCTTGTCCGATCAATGGTGGGTCTCGCGTGTTTTTCTCCCTTTACTCGCCATAAGGTTGCTTCGATTTACGAGACCTAGGAGATTATACTCTGAAAATGTGCAGTTTTTTCTTGCTTATCTTTATCATAGTTCTATTAAATTGATCAAATCTAAGCAATCAGTTTGGTGTGAAATTGGTTTTTGGATTTCCCGTAGAAGTAGTTGTGCGAAAATGTGTTGAACTTGCGATTGATTTGATTTAGTCGAAATCGGGATCTAAAGACCTCATTTTTAGGTTCAATCTCTGTTTTTTGGAAGTGGTTCGACTGCTTTGTAGTGAACTTTGGCTGCTGAAATGAAGTAAAATGGCTGCAACTTTCATGGGTCTGTAGCTTAGATACTTAGAAATTAAGTTTGAAATCGGTTTTTGGGATGTACTGGTATAATCAACTGTGCGAAAATGTGCTGAAATTGCGATTGATTTAGTGTAAATTAGGATCTAAGAACCTGATTCTTCGATACCAGCTTTTCATTTCAATCTCTTATGGTTGTGGTCTGGAGTGGAAATGCTTCTGAATGCTATGTAGTGAACTTTGGTTGCTCTCTTGCTGATATGATACAGATTCGCTGCAACTTTCATCGATCTGTAGCTTTGATACTTAGAAATTCTGATGGTATTTGTGGTTCTTGACTCGAATCTAAGGTCTCAGGTAGGTGTGGAATCGAGGTCCTGGTATAATAAATTGTGAGAAAATGTACCGAAGTTGCGATTGATATGATTTTATTAGTCGAAATTAGGATCTAAGAACCTCATATCTCGATTTTCCAACTTTTTATTTCAATCTCTTGTGTTGTAATCTCTGGAAGTGCTTCCAGAGGCTTTGTAGTGAAGTTTGGGTTGCTGATAGGCTGATATGATACAAGATTCTTTCAACTTTAGATATCAATTCTGATTTTATTATTGGTTCTGGACTCTTTGGTGAATCCAGGCTTGCCAATAGTGAGGAATATTAGTGACCTTCCTCAGGATAACTATGGAAGACCAGGTCTTTCCCACACGACTGTTGTCGGAGCAGTATTGCACGGAATGAAAGAGGTAATGTACAAAAAGCTATTACTAGTTTTAGACACACACTAGATATTAACACTGATTTGTTGTTTTGGGATTGTTCAGGTTGAAATATGGCTTCAAACTTTTGCTCCAGGTTCAGAGACACCAATTCATCGTCACTCCTGTGAAGAAGTTTTCATTGTCCTAAAGGGAAATGGTACTCTCTATCTCGCTGAAACACATGGAAGTTTCCCTGGAAAACCAATTGAATTCCCAATCTTTGCTAACAGTACAATTCATATCCCCATCAATGATGCTCATCAGGTTTATGTTTCAGATAACTTGTCTCTTGCCATGAATTATAATCTTAATCTTGATTAAGAGCCAAAACTGATTAAGATTATCTATTATGGTTCTTTACAGGTCAAGAACACTGGTAATGAGGATTTGCAAGTGTTGGTTATTATATCTCGGCCGCCTATTAAAGTGTATGTAACATTGTTTATACGTTTTACTATGATTTGTGCTGTGTCCTCTTTACTACTACTAATGAAAAATCGAATTTTTTCAACAGCTTCACTTATGATAGCTGGTTTATGCCACACACTGCTGCGAGGTTGAAGTTTCCGTATTATTGGGATGAGCAATGCGTTCAAGAGTCGCAAAAAGACGAGCTTTAAAAGCTTTTTGTGACATTATAACTTGTTCACATCTTTAAAACAGATGTTTTGGAGATATTGAACTGAAGAATGGCAAAAAAAGAGACAGAGCTTAAAGCAAAGGACCCAACATAGAAACTTTATTTATAGTGACATGTTTGTAAAACCGGAATCTTTTACATAGTAAAATCATCATAAAGGTGACTTTTTTTTTTTTTTTCTCTGTAAATCGGCACAACACGAATGAAAGTAAAAGAATGTAGAGATGAGTCAATCTTATCATCGGTCTCTGTTTTCTTCCCTAAATTGAAATCTAAGAGAAACTTGAAAGCTAAAACAGTCACAGCTTGTCCATTAGCGATCGATCAAGTCTGAGTAGAGCTGCCATGAGTCAGTCAGGAATAATCACCAATGTATCACCGGAACGAACCATGTTATCCACGAATGATTGTCGATCGATTAAGACTTTACTGCGGTTGCTGTTCAAAAAGAAATATTTCCACTAGGAAGATTTAGTTACTGATTATAGTTGACCAACTCTTTCTTCAGTTCTACTACTTTGTTTTCAGCGTATACTTCCATTCGAATCTTCTCACTCTCACTCCCAGCATTATACGGCAACACGAATACTGGAAAGAAAACTATTTTTTTTATGTGGACACTATAAAAAGAAAGAAAACTATATTAGAAAAAATATGGTTAAAAAAATTCGATTATCAATGTTTGATGAATAATTTTGTACGAAAAATGCAAAAATAGTAATTGGATTTTGTATTTTCAAGTCTCCGATTTTTTTTAGATTTGTAATTCTAAATTATTTTCAGATTTTGTATGAATAATCTAAAAAATTAGTTAACTTAACTATCAATTTCATATTTTTATTTGTATTTTTTTAAAACAAATTATTTTTCAAGTTACTTTTAGATATTCAAAATGATTTGAATAATAATTTTTTTTACAATATCTTTATAATGTAAAATAGAGAACCCTAATTTTTTTTTTCCGCCTATAATGTCTATTATGTCAAGGCTGCTTCTGGACTCATTAGAGATGGAGAGTTGGAGTTCATAAGAACCGCTTGAGACTATGCATTTATGGGAAATTACATATTCGTCGTGAAGATTCTCGTTCTCGAATTTTAGGTTTGATTCTGAACAGGGGTACCAAAACTCTCCTCGATCATCTTCTTTATTTCCAATACTGTAGCGGAAGAAGCCACCGTTGTTCTCCACCGTGACATTAATTTCGCACCCACGATAACCACCTCCATTGTAGATCCTAAGACTTATGGTCGAGGATGAAGAAGACGACTGAAGAGCCGATCCTGACCAAGATAGAAGATTGAAGGGAATGAGAAATGAGAGACATGGTTTTGATTACGTAATCTTTGTCTTAATTTCAAATGAATTAAACGCAGCGTTCGAAACATATTCTTTTATCTTCTTTTCGGCGAAACATATTCTTTGCTGCAACATCATCAGCTCAGAGCGTAGCTCGGCTTGTACGTTAGTGAAGTGACGGTGCAGAATAATTTTGGTGCATGTTGGTGCTATGTGCAAAGTTTCCGGCTTTTGCTTGGATCTATCTATTTTATAACTTAGTTATATTATATTGTGTAAATATTATTTTGTATATATAACATTTAACCTCCTCACTATCACCTTTCCTTCTCGCAGATCAGGTAAATTCAAACTTCTAACACTATTCTTTGGGAACTCTCTATAGCTGATCCAAGATAGATTAGGCTTGTGTCTGATCTCTACTTTGTATTTGGTGGCTCTTATTCCTATTTCAGATTCAAGCTATAACTTTGTGTACAAGACTGAGACGAATCATTTAAGTTATGGCATTTTGTTTGAGTATATTGAAACGCTTGTATCTCCTCGTAGCTTGTTGCTCCAGAGCTAATATGTTTACTTAATGTATGTGTTTTGAACTTTTTAACTCGATAGAAAAAGTCGCTTTTCTTGCTGACGAATCTTTGTTGTCCCGTACGATATGAGTGACAAAAGTCGTTAGACGTTAGGACTTAGAGAAAGGCACATAACCTTCAATTAACTCTATATTACTATTTCAAAATAAAATTTAACTTTGAGACAAAGTTAGCGATAATGGCTAACTATTCAAATCGCACATGGATATACTTTTCAAAATTTGAGAAAAATTTTAAATTCTTTTCGTAAGACTTGCACAGCAAGAAAGCACGACATTGCAACCCGAAAACCTAAATCTAAAACCCTAAACCACAAACCTAGAACCTAAACCATGAGCCCAATATAACACCTAAAACCTAAACCCAAGCATAATCAAACATATACCCAAACACACAAAACCCAAACCTAATTGGGCGGTTAGAACATTAAATATTTGTAATATTTGTGAATTTTTTTAATTATAAACTACTAACTTGAATAGATTATGTTCAATCTCCTGTAACTAATTTAACAGGCTCAGTGTTGACACCTTCCTCCTCGCTCTCAGACGGCACATATCCTATCGAGCTAAGGTAAATTCAAGCTCCTATAACACTTATCTCTCTCTTTTATTTTGGTGGCACTTGTTCGACTTATGTCAGATTTCTAACATGTGACACATTAGATTATAAATTAGAGTTTGCAATTTTGCATCGGGTTTCTTGAATATATATAACGATGGGCTTATAGCTTTTGTGGTAGAAATTAACAGTAATCATGTTGGTATATGTGCAACCAAAGGTTGAGACTTTTGGATCTTTCCATCTTCTTACTAGTATGGATGCTTGGACAAGCTCGTTGTTAAAGATATACTTATATTTGAATGTTTTTTATATTGTTTCTAGCTAAGGTTTCTGAAGATGAGGAAACTTCCCTTTGAATTAATGATGGAGATACTCGCTAGGGTTCCGGTTAAGAGCTTGAAACGGTTTAGGTGTGTGTGCAAAAGTTGGAGGTCGTTGTTCCAAGAAAAGTGGTTTATTAGACATCACGTGACCTATGCACCAAGTAGGATTATGTCATTTTCATATAACACAACGAGTCCAGTTTACAGCTTTATTTACGAAGATGGCAAAGCGATAGCACAAGAGGTTGATTTGAGCTGTGGAGACCAAAGCTTGTTTCAAGAACCCGGAGTAGTAATTATTGGTCACTGTGACGGACTCTTTTGCCTTCACTTTTAAGATAGATCTTTGGCTGTTTGGAATCCTGCTTTGAGAGAATTACGAGAAATACCAGCAATAACTACCAAACGTCTAAACACTGAGACTACTTTGATGGGTTTTGGCTATGACTACTCCATTGAAGATTACAAGATTCTTCAGGTTGTGCCAACTTTGAAACAAGATGGCTCCTTTGAAGCCCAAGTGTTGACGGTCAAGTCAAATAGGTCTACAATGATTGGTCTTCCGTCTAGGCCAAATAACTACCCCTTGTCATCTCTAGAGACAACGGGAGCACTTGCGGGTGAAAACATCTTCTGGCAGCTCTATAATAATGTTCGTAAAGTACCAGAAGAAGAAATGTTGTGCTTTAATTTGGTGTCAGAGACGTTCAGCTACTGTTCAGGTCCGAAACTAGGAAAAGGGGAGAACAGAAATTTAGTAGTTTTGAGAGGAAATCTATATGTGGTTGGGGACGTGCGAAGAAACGACTATCGTAAAGACTTTGTCGTTTGGTGCGCCCAACATGATAAAGAAGACAAAGGTGTTATCAAATCTTGGAGCATAAAGTTTAGGTTGACACTGGACAATATTGGAACTTCTATAGGTTCTCGTGTCGATAGAGTTATCATATGGAATGTGATACTGATAAACCATATGGATCTGCTTCTAAGGTTGTGGACAAGTAAAGGCGAAAAAAAAATAGGTGCATACAACTTTAAGGACAAGAGCGTTACAATTTCTGAGACTCATTTAGGTCATGGCAGAATGTTTGACTATATCGAAACGCTTGTTTCTCCTCATAGCTTGATGCTCTAGCTATAACTTATCTTATTTTATGTGTTCTACTTTTTATTCATTAGATAGTTGCCATTACTTATTAGTCCTTTATTTGTAACGTAACATAAACATGCTTCTTCTTTTTTTGTTAAAGCTTTTAACATATACATGCTTTTGTTTGAAAGTTATTGCTTTGTTGCCGAATCTCTACGATCCCGTACGATATGAGTGACAAACGTTAGACTTATAGAAAGACACATATTAACATCTTTTGTATCTCAATGATTTTAGCAAGTTCTTACCCCTGTTTAAAAATGACAATGGAAGGTAAAATTTTAAAAATATACTCATCATAAAATCGTACACGAAAACAAAGAAAAAAAAAACACATGCCTCTTGGGGATTTAACAAACTTTTTTTTAATTCTATCTATAAACCCTGAGTTAACCTAAACTGAATTTCCAGCAGAAAAAAAGAGAGAAAAAAGAAACAGAGGAGAAACAGAGTATGGCTTAAAGCAAGAACCAGATTTAAAGCTTGTTTCTGAAGAAATGACTTAAGCTCCAATGATCACAGGCTCAGAAGTAGATTCACCAGGTGGAGAAGATGAAGATGAAGACGAAGACGCAGAAGCAACAACAGGAGAAGGAGGAAGAGGAAGTAATCGCTTCTTCTGTGCACGTGGAGGCAAATGCTTCACATGTTTTCTTGAACTAACCGAAGAAGCCCAAGGTAAGAAAACTCCAGTACCATTACCAGTTCCCATCACATTAGGGTTTGGTAATACCATTGTTGGTGGTGCCATCATAACCATTGGAGGAGGAGGACGAAGGACACCGATCGAATGATCATAACCATTGAGGTATGGAGTTGGTGCCATTGGGTAGTGACATGGTTGTTGTTGTTGTTGTTGCCACATTGTCATTACACCATTGTTGTCGTTGAGTTGTGAATGGTTATGATGATGGTGATGGTTAGTTTGATCAGGACGAACTCTAAAGAATGTGATGCTTACTCTTTTGGTGTTTGATGGACACATTACATGTCTTGCCATGTCTGCACTGTTTCCTCTCATCACCAAGAGTGACCTATACAAGAATATATATATCAGACATATACGTCTAGACACTATACGTAAGGTTTTTGGTGCATTTGTTACCCTTGTTTGAGAGAAAGTGTTAAAGGTCCTCTGAAGTTGCCTTCATTGTCGCTAGAGAGAATGCGTCCAAAGGCCATTGTTGACTCAGAGAGGACAAGAGTTGAGATTGGTTGTTCTAGATGAGGTGGCTTGAGGAAAGGCTGTGAGTATTCACCCTGTTGACAAAGCGCGTTAAGTAAAAGCGAGAAGCAGAACAACAAAATTGTGATGCATGGAGATATATTTATGTATATACCTCTTCGAAGAAATTGATGACACAACCGTTGGGTCGTTTGTATTCTGGAATGAGTCTCCATGTGACAAAGTGATCAATGACACTTTCAAGAAGTGGTGGAATTGGCTCTATGTTAACTGCAAAAACCAACCAATAATAAGTCTTCCGGTTAAAGTCAACCACTTGCATCAAACCAAGGACTTTCAACTCAAAACCAATTGGCAATGAGTGAAAATGTTCGATGCAAAGACATATTCTAATAAACACGAAAGCGTATTTCAATCTTTACCAGAGCTGTTGTTGCTTTCGTTAGTGTTTTCATCTTTTACATGACCAAAGATTGGGACACCAAGCTGAATCAACTCTCTCTTGTTCCCTTTTATCTGTTTGTTGAACAGAATAAAGCTCTCTCCTGTATTCATGATCATGATTGTAATAAGTAAACACCTGAAAACTCTTAAAAAGTAAACGTTTAAAAAGAACAATGGTTTACCTGAGAGCTTCCCGTTTTGGCCAGCTTCTCGGAGTTCAGCAATGTAGTCTGTCAATTTTGATAACTCATCTTCTTTAAGTAACTCTTCATACAGCTTTAGTCCTTTCACAACATTCACCTATATATCAAAAGTTTCATATTGAAGTCCTGTATATGCAAATGTTTCCTTAAATAGAAGACAATCAAACTTAAATACTCACAGTGTGGCCTTTTACTTGCTCTTTGGCTTGGAAACCTTTGATAGGTTTGATCTCACATGACCGTGCCTCGCAGTCTTCATGGCTCTGACATATCTGTGTATCCGTTGCAGCAGCTTGGTGAACATCTTGATGAGAACCTGCTTAACCAATAAAATTTAAAGCTTTTGTTCATACACACAATGTTAAGTTGTTTAGTGTTTTTTAAGCTAATGTAAATATTTGGTTTTGGTTAGAAAACAATAGTAATTTTTTATTTATTCTAATGTGTGAAATAATCTCATGGACCATTCCAATGTGTAAATCAAAGTTTTAATATGATCAGAAAACAAACTAGAGACAATTTATTGTCTTTTTTCAAATGCATGAATGATCGATCTCATGGACCATTCTAAAAGAACAATAGTTTCCTTGTAAAATGTATCAGAGAAAGTCAGAGTCAGAGATTCAATGCGCAAGACAAAGACTTCAAAGTCAATGTCTTCATGACACGTGTCTCATTCTGTTATTCTACCTAAACACAGGCTCCGTCAGACTTTCAACACGAGGGATTAAATACAGACACATCAGCATCATTGTTTGGTGGGTAAGTTGGTCAGACCGGTTGGTTGAACCGGGGCTTTGGAATTCTTAACAAATGTGAATAGGGTTTCGAACATAATCACCGGTTCTTACGATTTTCAACCGGCCTACCCGAATTTAGTAAAAAATCTGGGTTTGAATTTAACTCAAATTTCGACAAAAGAATGGTTTTCGGGCAGACCGATTCGGTCCTAACGGTCCGGTTATGCTATTAAAGAATTGCTTTTAACTTTTAAGCAATTAATAAATGTAATTTTTTGTAATAATGAGAAAGCAATGGAATAGAGTAAAGACATTTTTAGTTTCGCCAATGCATGATGACTGGTCTCATGGCCCCATTCTAAAGAACTTATACTTTCCTTAGAAAAAGTCGAGAGATTTCAATACTAATCTGAACCCTAACGTATAAGACAAACCTATAAAGTCTAGATCTTTGTGCATGTGTCAAGTTCTGTTACTCTACCTATACACAAGCTTCAACTTTCAACACGAGTGAATAATAAATACACACACATCACGAAAAAACTTCAAAACCAAAAAAAATATCATAAATGGCAGTAAAATAGTAAAAAAAATACTCGTAGCTATTTTGAGTAACACCTTAGTTAGTTACCTACCACTAGATTAATATATTTTCATTAGACTTCTGACTTTTTTAATGGGCGTGAACAAAAAGCAAAAAGCTAAAAAGTAAAAGAAAAGTAAACAAAATTATGCTCGTGAGTCGTGAGGGATTCGAACATTCCGGAGAAGAAAGAAAAAAAAAATAAGGGGCGGCACATAAAATCCTGGTCCCCACGATTGATGACGACTCGAGGTTTAATTAAATCCAACGGTTGCTAATAGCTCACCGTTCGATTTAAAAAGGAAAAAAGAAAAGAGAAAACGTATTAAAATCATCACACGCGAATCAATGTGAGATTGATACCTTTTCTGATGCGTTTTACAGTTACATCAACTAAAGGAAGAAGAAGACAACAAACAAATGTGTGCTACTAGTACTAACACATTGAGAAATGGAATCCTAATCTTAAAATAACAGAACGTTCATAAACTACGTCGTTTCTAGTCTTTTTACCTAAGAATCTCTTCCGTTCTGAGAGTCAGAGAGACTTTTCTGATTATGCTTTTTCAACACAACTACAACTGACTTGTCCTTTTGTGTACGATTCCTTCATGAAAGTTTGTGTTATTTTTTGTTACTAATTATAATGCCTTAATTGTACGATCCAAGCTTAGTTAATTAACATTAGTCACCAGCTAAAATCAAGGTGAATTTGCTACTCCGCTGATTTTACAAAGAAAAATACTGTAGTAAACTAAATCATTTAATGATATTACCTACAAATTTAAGAAATTTTTGCAAAATAAATTTTACATATAAAGTTAAAAGAATAAATAAGAGGAATACATGTGTCCAATTTCTAGATTATTTAAATCACTTAGTAGACGACGAAACAAATTATTAGTAAATTATAATATAATAATATATGCTTTTGCAAACACGTTAATCGTAAATAATAAATTAAAATAATTTTTGATTATATAGCAAATAAAATATTATAGTTAAATTTAAAATAATGTGTGTACATTTTTCACGCTCGGATAAGTGTTTAGTGTGAAAAAGGAAAAATAAAATATTTATTTCTTGAGGAATCTGGTTATTTTTGGAAAAAAATGTTTCTAAAAATCGAATCAGTGGCATAACGATGCAATAAATCTGGCAAAATTATTACTATTAAAAATAACCCAAAATTTACAGATTACGAATCAAAAGTCAAAATCTTTTGAATGCATCTCGGATCCAGTGGAGGGAAACACGTATCTTGAAACTTGAATTAGTCTGAGAAATATAGTTTTTTCTTTTTTAATCAAATTATTAAACAAGGAATATTTTATATATAATAATTATTTCCAACTCGTTTTTAATGGATTTTTTTCTTTAATCGTCACCAACCACACAGAGCTAGTTTACTGTGTAACAGAGAATCAAATGACCAAACTTTAAAGAATATGCTATTAAAACTTCGAAATAAGAAAAGAAAATTAAAAAGGAAACAAAATAAAACAGAATCAGATTCAGATTGAGCTGATGAGAGAAACCTATCATTGATTTTGGTAAATTATATAGAAATTCTGGATCCAGGTTAATAAAAAAGAGATTTGAACGATTTAGAAAACTTGTGAACGAAAAAAGTTTTACAGTTACTTACCTGAATCAGTGATATCACTAGTCGGAGAATCGTCTTCAACGTCTACTACATCTCCGTTTAGCTCATTTTCTCCGTTAAAACAAGCTTTCTTCACCTCCTCCTCCTCCACCGCAGTTTCCACCGTCTCTGTTTTCTTCTCTTTCAGATCTTCTTCCGCCTCTGTTTTCCTCTCTTTCAGATCCTCCGATTTCTTAATCGCCACTTTCTGCAGCTCGATCGCGACTTCGGCGATCGAATGGTACTTTTGCATCTGAAGAACAGGGATCCAATTGAGACGACGGCGATGGATCGCCGCGAAAACAGCTTCGTATTCCGATCCAGAAACAGCTTCTCCGTCATCTCCTCCGGTTTTTCTGAGATGCGAGCACATCGCGTCGATTATCGCATTCGCCGCCGCGAATTCGCCTCTGAACCACGAGATTAACGCATCTTTCCCCAAGCCTTCCGATACAACAGCTCCCGATGGAACCTGAACCGGAACAGCCACCGTAGTTTTCGCAGGGAGAAAACCATTAGCTGATCGATCTGTCTGGTGTGCTAGCGCTGCCGCAATCGTCATCGGCACAAAACTCCGGCGAAGAGTAAATCAGTTATTCAAATATGTCGGCCTTACTCACTCACTCTCTATCGGGATGGATATTCCGATTTGTGGACGGTTTGATAGATTTCACTCGGCGGCGAAAACAGAAATAGAACAAAACGGATTAGAAATGTGGGCGGGGTTGGTTCGGTCGGGTCGGGTCGCTGCACATGCAGTGTTATGAGAAGGTTTTAGGTGAGTTGGTTCCAATATATATTGGAGCAGCCGGGAAAGGGGTCCGTACAGGTGGGAGAGACTTATGGAGATGACGTGGCAGTCTCTCAAGGCTGACGTGGCTAAATTTCTGGCCCTTATGCCCCGTTTCTTGTTCTACCGAATTTTAAAATTTGCGTTAATTAAAGGGTCTAATTTGGTATACGGGTCGTACCAAAATAGTTTGGTGATAACTTTTTTTTAGTCTGATTGGTAGCCTTAAAAAGAGACGGTTGGAATCGACTTTCGTCATTTGTTATTAATCGGCACATCATTTGAAACGAGCGGTTGATAAAACTGTTTGGAAACATCGTTTGAAGTTGAATTTTAACGGTTGTAAAAAAAATTTTAACCGTTCTAAACTACTAACGTTCGGATAATCATCGGTTGCAAACTATAGATAACATATTTTTGCATGAAAAGTGTATAGATAATAGAATTGTTTGTGTTTGGATTATAGTCATGTGTGGTGAATTTTTTTTGATATTATCATGTTTGAATAATTTTTGGTCGAATGAGTTGAATTTGTTCTCAATACTTTGAAATCCATTGTAGAATCAAGTCAAGGGGTTGTTTCTTTTTTGACCATTCTATCTATGGTATTTACAGTGCAGACATTGTAATTCCACTATCGAGTCTAGACACAAAGATTTGGATGGCTTCATCAATAGGGACATATGGGTATTCACCTAATTAGATTCAAATATCTCATACATGTTGGGACATGACGCTAAGAGATTCGCCCAAACTAATTACACATGGCGCTATGAAATTCGCCTACCTAAATTACATATGGCCTTAAGAGAAATGTCACTTGTCGTTATTTCATTTATCAAAACTATAGGTGTGAGTTTTACCCAAACAAGTTATAAATTTTCTTTAATATTGAAATTAATGGGTATCAAGACATGATTTAGCAATTTGGGCATGATAAATCATTAATAAAGTCGATTAGATCTTAATTAAAGTTTTTTTTTTCTATTTTTACAATTTTTTTTCTATTTTTACAACTAATTCTTTTTTCAAAATATTCTTATTATTACATTTTTAATAATTTGTAACCATTTTTTTTATCTTTTACTGTATAGGAGATTATAACAAACATTTTGTTTATAACATTATGAAACTATTTGGATGGAACTAAGTGATGCCGCAAATGAATTTAACCATTAATAGTCGTTCACAAAAGGTGGGGAAGGGGGGAAAGGGTGTATAGTGACAAGATGCTCGCATCTGGATTGTTGTTGAAGCAAAAACAGTGTCCCTCCGGATGTATTTTATTGATA
Organism: Euclidium syriacum; assembly: GCA_900116095.1. Lineage (NCBI taxonomy): Eukaryota > Viridiplantae > Streptophyta > Magnoliopsida > Brassicales > Brassicaceae > Euclidium > Euclidium syriacum. Next base: position 856,423 of record FPAK01000008.1, read on the forward strand.
CACGTGATTGGTTGCCAAAGTGAAAATAGGGAACTTTCCGTGCTAAACACGGTTTACCCAGCTCGTCACTTAAAGTAACTAGCGTAAAAGTCGATGTCTATTATTAGAATCTATGTTCAGCATCTCAATATATAGTGATGTTCTCCACACATGATGGTACAAATTGAGTGTACAACGTAAATTCTTGATGCTGGAAATTTTTTACACAATTTCATCCAATTGCTTACAAAAGTGGGAGCGGCGTATCTTCGAAGGTAATTTTTCAACTTACACGCTGAACATTAACATAAGCCATGACCCATAATAGAAGTTGTGGATGTTTTCGAAGTAGTGGCGATTAGTCAAAACAAAATTTAACTTATTCTCTTAAATATCTTCGAATTTTCGACTCAAAATTGATCGCATATAACTGGAAGAAGAATCAGTTTAATGGAGGGAAAGTGGTGACCTTATGGGATATGATCTAAAGGGAATATAAGCCCAATATGTTGTTTGGGAAGGTTTAAAGGATATTGTTGATTTTTTGGAAAGGGTCATAACGTGATGACAGTTATAAGAGATTTGTTTCAAAGAGGTGATAAGTCAGTTGAAGTGTCAATAATACTCTGTCATCTTCCAAGGATGGTCATCAATGATGATGGAAGCGAATGCAATTGAAGGAAATGTGAAGGTAAGATTATTTGGAAAGATAGTGGGTTTTCTTTCTTGTACGAAGATAAATGTACAAGCTTCCGACCTCTTTCCGATAATAGGTTATCATTCTAACTTTTTTTCTAAAATGTTGGATGAATTTATATATATAGAGTGGTTTACCGTTTCGTTTTGATAGACAAGTGTGGTGCGTTTTCAGTTGTTATAAGGTGATTTGGTTACGTTACACAGTCCAATTGTCTATTGATTTGTCTTTTTTTTTTATGGTTGGCCGGAGAGTTGTGTCATACTCCTAAGTATAACCACACTATATGTCTTGTCGACTGATCTTTGTGAAAATATTTCGTAAATAGATTTTTGTATCCAGTTCTAGAAATAATGTGTTAGATGTTATCGCAAAAAAATTTACCATTAGATAATCGTTCTCAAAACCATATGTTTGTTGTCTTGTTTATGAGTTTTTTTATCAAAATTAAATAATTCGTTGTAGTTTTATTGATTAGCAAAAAATATTCAAAAGAAAATTAAACGATATGTAAAATATTATGTTCTTCACAAATCAAATGCAAATACTATTTCATAAGTCAATCATTAGATTAAATAGCTTTAGCAAGTAATTTTATCATTTCATATATTTTTACCAATATTTTGTTTTCTATTTGAAATCTTAAATCTGTTATTGATTATGAGTACATGAGGATTTCAACGGAAAGTTCTATATTTTTAGTATGATCTACTACATACGATTTTACCTGTATCACAGTCATGATTGACAACTTGTACCACCCTGGAAATCTCTTGTAAAATTATCTTTTATTAATATGAATTAAATTTGTAATCTTTGGGAATTGAAAATCTTAGGTATAAAAAAAAATTAATAAAATTTTGGTCATACTAGTGAGAGGATCTCCACATGTTTCATGGAAAAAAACTTAAGTAGCCTCAGATCTGGTACAATTTTCAGAAACTTAAAACTATAAACAGAGTAATTATGTATGTTTTACTTTCATCCCTAAATATTATCATCAAATTAAATAAGCGTTGATTAAAAAGTTATATTATAAATATATATATATATATATAATGTTATATTCTATTCCCCTCTTTTAAAAGAGTTATAGTTTTTTAAGTTCTTTCAAAAGTTGTGACATGGTCTGCCTTTTTCAGTTTATTTTAGCACACAATTTATTGGTATAGAAAGAGGCAAGAGCAACGAGAGGTCATCTATTGACATAGTACATAAGTTACCTCCAATTATGTATCTAATATGAATTGTTAGGTATATGGTACTTGTTTTTATAATAAAAATATCTAATTAGATATTCAATTTTTAGAAAATCTATGCGATTTTAAGTATTTTTTTCTTTTCTCAACCAAACTATAAATTAAAATATGTCAAGATTTAAAACCCAATTTCGAAAAAGTATTTACAAAGATAAATTCTAAAAAATTTAAATGGATCAAACGAATAAAAGAGTCTTTTTTAAAATTTAAAGAACTAAAAACTAAAGTAATTTAAAGGAGACATATAATTCAAAATACAGATCCATCTGGTTAGAGAATAATAACAACCACTTTTCTAAATGATGTACAGATTGAAATAACTCTCAACAATATGCCTCGAAAACTTGACAATCTATTCGTCTATCAATGCATTTCATAACCCGCAATAATGTTTCAAACTCCAAATGTAGAGATGACAAACATTTTCTTATACAACTTTTAGTCTATTTGATTTTTTTTTATAATGGTTTGCATCCCACAATATTTCTTTTATCAACGTTTGAATTACTTTTAGTTGTATATAATTTTGATATAGACCAAAAATATATATATATATAGTATGTGTAGTGGTATAAAGTATGTGTTTTTAACTAAAATATCATATAATTTTTTTGTTTTGGTTAAATATCTTATAAATTAAAATGGAAAAGTTATTATTGAGTTAATCTTGACTAAAATCACAATTTTAGTGGTTAAGCTTTAACTTTAGTCAAGATTAATCATTAAATATTACCTTTTCCCTTATAATTCAAAGAATTTTTTATATGCAAAGACTAAAATGTTTACTGTACATTTTAAAACTATAACGCATATATAGCTTGTGAATGAAGTATTTTATCTCAAATATTGTTATGAAGTATTTATAAAAAATTATAAAATAGAAACTTTTAAATATACAATCATTTTATGCAATTTTATCTTCTTCTCTGTCTCTGTTTTTTTCTTTTCTATATATACATTTGCAATTGAAAGAAAATAACGCATACACCATATTATTTTCCGTTTTGTTCATACTTTCTATTTATTTCTTACACTTATTGTGGGTAATTTTGAAACAAAATGTGGCATATACAGTTGACAATGTACATTTGTTATTACTTTTAATAACTGTATACAGATAAAAATGCAATAAATTGATTTGTTTTCTTGTTATGTGATTTTTTAGCTTTATACCAGAACCAAACTCATGAGTCATGATGTCAATGTCCATGTCCATGAGGCCCGTGGAAGGTGATCGAAGAGATGACGTATAAAATAATAATAATCAAATTTGGATTTGTATCTGGAAGATATTAATTAGTAGTTTAATATTGTCTTCTACTATTGTCTCGTTGTTCTCATTTGACTTCTTCTTTTGTTTACAAGTCAATTGACTAATAGTTAAAAAGGTCCTTCAACGTGATTAATTAAAACGCTAAATGTAACGGTTACAAAGTACTGCTTTGATTTTATAGCAGCCGTTTCGAGTTCATATTTGGAAGTATACCTATGTGAATCGACGAAAAATAAGAAAAAATGGTACTTTAAGAACATTTTTAGTTAAAAGTTAAAACTCACATAATCTATATTATGTTGTTGACATAAGAATAATTTTTTGGTTTGACAAATTATGCTAGTATTTCTGTCATGACGTATCACTAAAGTTCAAACTCACATAACCTATATTATGTTGTTGACATAAAAATATCTCAATATATTAGATATAAAGATGATTTATCCCATGCTGTAAGAAAGGTTTTTTTTTTGTTTAAAAAAATAATATAACTTGATATTAGATTAAAAAAAGTATTACATCACTATAAAAAGACAACTAAATTTCAACTGTTGATTTCTTGGTAAAAACGAATTTCAAGAGGTTTTCGATTAAAATATTTTTTTTCGAAAATCTTTAATCGTTAGAAAAAAATTGGAATATACCGACGATTTTTTAATGAATAGTCCCGTCAGAATATTATTATGACGGCACACCAATATCAGATGTTGGAGAACCATCGTCCATCAGATAGATCCCTGGTCCTTATATTACTGTTTGCAATCGGAATTTTCGATAAGCTAGCTGATCTAAAAATTGAGTTTATACAAAATTTCTTACCAAAAAAATACTTATCCTACCTTTAGTCGGACATTGAAACAAAATATGGATATCTCATAGTATTAAATATAGATAAAATTATATATGCCTTGTAAAGAAGATGAATTTAATGTTGTTTGACCCCTTAAAAAAAGCTGAATTTTATGGTATGACTAATTATAACAAACCCCATAAGGAACAAAAGGTCATGTAGCTTGTCAAAAAGGTTATTAGAAGCAATGAATGAGAGTTAGAAACGACAATATAAAATTATGGGACCCAAATTGAAAAGTCTACAAACTGGTGGGCTGGATGTGAAATTCGGGCCTACATCTTCCAGATTTGTGGGTCGCAGTAACATCTCCACCCTCTAAAATCAGTAGATTCCCTTTTCCACTACCGATGGCACAAACTCAAAAGAGAAGCATGGGGTTAACTTCGGAGCCTTGCCGACCCCTAAAAGTGTTGCTCGATTTTTCATATTAAAAGTTTATAATCATCGTCCTCTTGGAGCATCCAATAAAATCAGGTCGATGTTGATACGCATGAATCGAAAAATACTCTTAACTCTTCTCGTAATCATTTGATAACGCATGTTTTACACTCTACTAAGGATTATGTACTCCACAATCACTATAACATAGTTGGATCAGTTCTAACTAGACTAGATTTCACACTACGTTTCTATGATATTAATATTAAGTTATGATGAAAGTAGTGAATGTTTTTTCAGACTTAATAAAAGTGAAGAAAAATAAAGTAAACAAACTTAATTTAGACGATTAAAAACGATGTAAATTTATAAAATTAAACGTCAAGTTTTAGGGTTCATCATAGAGAATCATGAATTGCAGAAAATCAAATTGTCATACATGCATTTTATTAAGAAGGTAAGAATTTTTGTCCCACATTAGAGGATTTTTGAAAGACACATCGGTGTCTCAGCAACGGATTACGATTCTCCACAAACTTTTATTAGTAGAACCATTTAGTTTATTGTTAATGAATATGTATATATATACTTTTCTTTGAAAAATAAAGCTCTTTTTGTAAGAGAATATTGTTAACATTTGCTGGACTCGAATGAAGTTTTCATATTCTTCTAATCTTTGGTCGGTTTTTAGCTATCTAAAAGAAGTAATCGTCTTTAAGTAGCTTTTTCCCCCATTAATACATTATTGCTCTATATATAAATAATTTAAACATGTCGAATTTGTGGATATCGCATTATTCCTGTATAGATAAAGATACTCTCCTCCCATGTGGAACAATGGTCCAACCAAGTAAAGCTTTCTTATATTTTTGTTTACTAAGAACCTTTTTTGGTTTATATGAACCTTTATATCAATAATAATACAATATAATTATTTTTATGAATCATTAAGTATTGATTGGCATAAAGATTTATGATTATATATATATATATATATATATATATTATTCAATTCTTGGAATATAGACACGGGCTAGACAAGAAGAAAGACTAAGAATAGTTTCTCTCTTTTTGTAAATGGCTAAGAATATTTATCTCGAGGATGAGGAATAAAAAAGATGACTTTATAATATATATGTAATACGTATATAATTATATATATTTCTAGAGCATATAAAGATAGATATTTAGGTTGTTCTTTAAGTATTAAAAAAAAAAGACAAAAGAAAAAAAGACAATTGACTGACACCTGATTAATCCCAGGATGAATTAGACGACTGAAACATCTTATTATCTATCGAAATTTTAACTGGACATTTGGCCCAATTAAGGGTAGCCAAGCACACATATGATTTTATTTTCAATGGAAATCGAATTCGATTTTGTTTCTAATGTAAGTCGAATTCAGTAGGAACACATTCCTCGAAATAACAACCACTAAATCACATGTGGTTGGTTGGTTATTTATACAACCTATTTATTATAGATTGGATAATCGTTAAATTATGTGTTATATATGTAAATTGTTATTCATAAATATTGATTATGTGATAAATGTATGTTTTTTTCCTGGATCCTACGGAACAAATTTTAACCATATACATAACTTAACGATGTTATTGGATAATCATCCAAAACTCAGCTTTTAATATCTAATTTATTGTTACAAAAATAATTAATTAAAAATATGAAAAACAATTAAAGTTGGAAAAGTTATATTCTTTTTATTACCTTTGCCGTTAAAAGGTACGATAAATTGAAAATATGCTCTTCTCTTCTGAGCCTCAAAGCCTTAATAAGAAGATTCTTACATATCGATATCGTAGATGATGTCAAAGTAAGAAGATAGTTGGTAACACATTCCCATGTGGTCCGGAAAACAAAAGTTACCTTTATTTTTTCGGGAATATTAATCAGCAATTGTATGTTGGAAACGTAAAACATATAAATATTAATATAATCATACTGTTTTGAACTATATAGATTCAAATAATAGATGAAAAGTATATCTAATCTTGTGGTTGGTCTAATGAACTTAAGCTTCTATATTGTGATATGGATTAACTGGACTATATATGTATGTTCATAAATTGAGTTAGAGAAAACTCTCATTTCAAATGATTTTTTTTTTTTAATGAATATTACCATACATCATCATTCGTCTATTCTCAATTTACTAAGTATGATCGACTGTTTCTTGATAATTTATGGGTCATATGTTTTTTCCATGATTTCGGAAGTTATGTTTTCATAAAAATAATCTAACAATAGGAACGTACGTATAAAATTCCGATTCCCTAGTTTTTTTTTTGTTGGACTCACTCTCATCAATAATATTTAGATAATTTGGTTGAGTCACGAAATAGTAATTTAAAATCGTTGAATTTGGTCAATACTGATATTGATGTTGTTATAATCTATTTAGATGTTTGAATAAAAAAATTATCTCCACAATGATTATATAGGACCCGCTATGTATTTTCATTTTTCAGTAAAGTGACCATCTATTTTTCTTAAATTATAAGGAAAATGTTGTAAATTCGGTAGTAAAATCCCAAAAAGAAAATTTAGTGCGAAAAAATAAAATAAAAATAAAAATTGTGGAGAATATATTTTCTGTATAGGATTTTATTTTGATTAATATATGAATGAATGTTTTCCGATCCTATCTGATACAAATATAAATATGATAAATAACTATGAGAATTTTTCCATTCTCAATGTGGTGACAAAATCGTAGATGAAGATAAAAATTTATGTGTAATTGAAATAAAAATACAAAATGCGTTATTAACAAAAATAACAAATTATAATGCTTTGATAAAACAAAACGCGTAAAATTTAATATATATTATAAATAAACAAACTTATTTACGATTTATAATTTACTATTATTAAAAAATAATGGCTATCTAATATCTTTTTATGCTTTATGTAGGAAACTGGCTAGTAACCAATGCCTCTTAATTTCACATGATTTGAACAATAACATTTTATATGAACTGTATACCTCAATACCTTCCACGCCTCACATCTTCCCCTCTCCCCTTTTGTCTATATTTTCTAACATGGACTATTTATTATAGAGGGATTCATACGTCCTACCACAATGCCTCCAACATATGTACTTGTACTAAAGAGGATTCTATTCCCTAAGATAATCTTTTTCTTTTGAAGGGTGCGTAACAAAAAAAAGGTTTGGAAGAAGGGGGGAGGTCGATTGAGCCCTCTCCGTATTTGATTAAACCTGCCATTCCAAAATGTAAATCTTGGTTTGATGCCAATGACACCATCTAGGAGAATGACTTGAATGTGGATACCATTGAAATTGTAAAATTTGGGAGATTTATCTAGTTTGTGGTGTGGTGTGGTCTCCTAGAAAAGTAATGATTCATTCTCGGGGGTTAGAGTGGAATTGGTTTACAATTTTGGAATTCTCATACAATATAACTGGAGGCTAAGAAAATTCCTCAGAGATTATCCCCTTTAAATACATAATTGAAAGTCTTTCTATAGAGAATATGCAATGTATGATTATACAAAGACAACACTGTAAGACTCGACACATATTATAAAGATCTTATGTCTATGAAGAATACCCCATGCCATTAATGATCCAATTTATTCAAGAAGCTTACAAATTTTTAGAGGTTTTGTGACATTCTTATCTCTTGCAGATTTCATTATGTACCACATGATCAAAACTGAATTTGAGGGGAACGAGATGAAACATTCGCTGCTTCTAAAATATCACATGTTAATATATATAGATAAATAACCTATAATTTATATGAAAAAATTATATATGAATTAGTTAACCCCAAACTGGAAATTATTCAAAATTATTTACGGCTTCAGAAATCTCAAATACAACCCTGCACATGATTAAAACATTTTAGGAGATTACTGGTCTCTCAAATCAGATCTCTTGTCATTTCGTTTTCATATATAGTTTCTTTTGTTTTTAGAGTAGTTTGACACTACAAAACATTTCAAAAAAATGCAATATACTTGTCTAAATTTTTGTTAATAATAACGATCAACTATTTTGATAGTTTTTTGTGATACCAAGTATTTTTTTGTCTTTTAAAATGAAGTCATTCGTATGTATTATCAAATCACATCTATGGTGTTAGCATTTAGTGTTCAAATTAAAACTTTATTCTTGAGACGTACAAAAGTTTTCATGCTTTATTGATGATATAGCGGTGGAAGAATCGTGATCTTCAAAAACTTTCACGTAAAAAGGCTTCATCATCGTTAATGGCATCTTGGGTTTACTCTTGTATGAATATAAAAGATAAATAAAGTATTTTATATATTGTCAAAAAATAATACAAATGATATTGACAATTAAGAAATAAAGTATAGACAAACGGTCCACGGCAACGCATGTGATTATACGAACAACTAGCATTGCAACGTGGATCAATGAGAACCGTTGCTTTTTGAATAATAAGAAAACCATCAATTTACAAAGAAATTGTGTAAACACTATAATTAAGTCGTATTAATATGTATATGTGACATTTGAGATGGTTTTGACAAAGATATGCAACGTCTTTCCGACATAAATGTCTATTATGAAAATGCAAGTTAGATTATTCTAGGAGATCTTTCATCTATAATTGTAGACAACTTGTACACTCCATATCTGTCAAAAATAAGAATATATTAGGGAGTTAAATGTTTTTGGATATAAATATTTCTTCAGACCGGGATCATAACAAGTTGTTGAGTTCTTTGCATCCACCAAATTCAATCGATCAAAATATCTGTAGAGATCTCGAGCTATGATTATCAAAAAAAGAAGAAAACCTGGAACTATGTATCGGAGCTAAACCTTTCATTAATATTACACATCTCTCAAGTGAAAGAAGACCAAAATCAAACTTAAATGATGAAGCTCATTGATTTCCGGATGATGAATGCTAAACAATTTTCTTTGCCATCTCGCAAATAGAACTATTTGTTATTTATTTATATCATTTTTCGTAATGCATGCTCGATCATCAGAACTTAGTTTACCTAATATTCAACGTTTCACTCTTCTCATTATGTGTTGATTCAGCCGTTTCATTCTGGTTAGTTTGAATATATCTTGGGCTCTGCAAACTGGCAGACGTATATTGTAAATGGGCTGAAAAATAACATATGTTCGAAGTGACAAATTCGTGGTTGGGTTTGTTGACTGCTCTCAGTTTTAATGGACCTTTAATCTTTACTAGGTGGCCTTTCCTAGGCCAATTTAATCGTATTTCAACACCAACAATTTGTCCCCAATTTCTTGAATGAGCTGTCTTGCAAGAAATGTTTATAGATATTAAACTATTTCAAACATGCCTGGGATTTTTTTTTTTTCGTATTTCAACACCAACAATTATGGTTATGTTATATATTGAAATAGTTTAATATATAACATAACCATAACAATGTTTATCTTCATAACCAAATCCTATTTTTTTTTCCTATACTTGTAAAATGTAATTTATTAACATGTTTGTTGGTAAAATATGTTATTTTATTAATATTATACAATTACATATAAAATAGACAACTATTACTAAATTTTTTTTATGCGAATCTTTTTATACCATGTGTAATTAACTTAAATAAAATTTTAATGTTATTTTTGGAGAAATTTAAAAATAAATCTGTAATGGTTTACGCGACACGATTTGTAAGACCACATTCTTTGCTAAAAATCTTAGCCTTATTTTAGTATCAAAATCATGTTCAAGTATCTAATAATCTTTTAGTCTAGTACAAGGTCCCATTTAGGTAACAATCTAGTAATCTTCGAACCTTGATCCTATTCCAATACCAAGATCCGGATTAATAATGTTTCGAATATATTTCTCATAGCCTTGTCTCAATATCATGGTTTCCGCATATATTCTTTCTACTACTTCTATCACATAGCTATGTCCCAATGTCAGATTCTGGAGCAGGTAATGCTTTTTTGGCTGGGGAGATATATGTCTCCTCTACTCTTAAGGAATTTAAGGGTATCTTTTAAAGACTAAATACTTTAAATATGAATTTAAATAATTAAGTTCACCATGTGAATATTTAAAATTTGAACCCTACGCCTTTATTATGTTTACACATAACATAAAGAGATAAGACCAAAATATATGTCTCATACTTTTCAAGAATACAAAAAGCGTATAAAGGACTCTGTGAACCCAACAACAAGGATTTTGAAAATCCTGTAGTCTATACAACCTTGGAAAATAAAATAAAAGCCTAGAAAGAAATATGTACACCCTTTAGGAACATGCAGTACCCTATAACATGCATAACCCTGCAACCCGTGTATCTTGGTACTAGCTTGTCGGCAAACCGGTAAGTAAAACAAGGAAAGGAGGTGAAAAAAACTCAAAGTGCTGATTTGAAACGATGGATCTCAACTTTAATCCATCATCCTAATTCGTATCACATATTCTCTATAAATAAAACCCTAACGAGAGGATCCAATATACTTCTTACAACTAGTTTAACATCATCTGAAACGCACTAGTTTAGCACCATTATCCATTCATTTATTTTATTTAAAAACAAATAAAAAAAACAAAAAAAATCAAAAACAGTATAACATTTTACACTTGTTTTTTTTGGGAATAAATTTAACATTTTAGTCAAAGGAAATATAAATAAATTCTGCAACAACCGTGACATCTGATCTTTCTTCTTTCAGCTTTTCGAGAGGAAGCCTGTGTATAACAAACACACACATCAATAATCACATAATTACGTGATTAAAACGACTACGTTGCTAAATGTAAGAAATTTGGTTACTTTGGTTCGAAAGTCCTTTTGTCTCCATCACAAGCTAAACCATCATCGCTTGATATATCCTATTGGAGAAAAAAAAAGTGCTTATTGTGACTTTATGATTACATTCAAATAATCTTGTTAACAAATATGCACTATTGCTATGGTTATAATCAAACTTACAATGTATCGAATGAATAAAAAATCCCCATCGATTAGTGAATTCAAAAACTCCGAAACTTCTCTCTGGATATAATTTTGAGATTCAAGCATTCGACAGTCATGAGTGTATAAAATTAAGAATGACATACCCAACTAAAAAAAAATCATATTTACCTCTTTTAATGAAAAACAATCGCACAATATTAGAGTCTCGAGTGGATTATCTTTGCAGCTATGTCCCACATCCCTATGCCATCAAATTCCAGCCATGAGAATTGTTTGCTAAAAGATATCATATTATTTTGTATTAAACATTTGCTCATAGAAACAAAAACCTCAAAAAGCTTCCATCGATTCCAGATGCTTTAGATAGATTCATGTACTTAAGTTTACGTAAACCCTGCAAAAGCATGCCAACATAGATTTGGGTTTTGTAAAACGTGTAGGTAGTAGTACAATATGATAAGATCGAAGAAGACTAAAAGGAGGCATTACATTAACAAGAAGTCGGGCCATTGCGTCATCTAGTCTAAAATCTTTAAGTGTTAGAGAAGTTAGGTTGGAGCAGTTGGTCACAAACGCTTTGATGGTTGAATCTGTTGTAAGGCTAACACCTAATTATAAACAAACAATCACAGAGTAAGGTATTTTTTTTTTTTTTTACAATAATTGGGAAGGAAAAGAAAAAGGTTAACCGTACAGTGTAAAGACCGTACCTCCAAATCTGGTCTCTAAATGCAGATGCTCAATCAAACGACATTTTCTCGTGAGTAACTCTAATACCTCGTCTGATGAATTATTCCTGTCAAGGTAAACTCTTATTATTGTGGAAAATATTCACTGTATAAAATTAGGCATAGCATATAAGATGACAGCTCCGGAAAATAAAATGACACAAAATTAGTTATTTCCCAAAACCTATCTCACTAAGTTTAAAAGTTCCAAATATAGCACAAATTATTGTGTGAAAATACTTGTTTATCTTAAAAATAATATTGAGTCATTTTAATATTGAATTTATGATACTAAATATTGAAAAATAAAAAATGTGGTGCAATGTTTCGCACAAAACCCTAAAAATATGATATTTAGATAATTGCCAAGAAGGCAAAAAAAGTAAAAATGGAGAATTCATAAAATTCAATCATACAAAGAATATGGCCAAGAGCCAACTTACAATCCACCAATCTCCAAATCGGTCAGATTTGGGCATGCTGACAATGCACTACATAAGGACTCATGTTGCATTGATTCGTTCTGGAACATGTGTAGGCTTTTCAAATATTTCCTTAATAAAATGGAAAAGTGTAATAACCAAACAAAGAGGTTAGATATAGAAAATATTACTGAATAAAATGGTAATCAAGCCAGCAACAATACCCAGTAAAGTGACGATCAGGGAGAGGAGCAAGACAAGAACTTGTAAGCAAAGGTGAAATATATTCACTAGCAACAAAACCAAGTTTAAGAGCTCTGTGCGCCACAAAGAAAAAACAAACAAATGAGAGATCATTATATGTTCAACTTTCAATTACAAAAAAGATAACCTAATTAAATGGGAAGGTTGGAAAAAGGAATAGAATATATATATATATACTTTAAAAAAAAAAGAAAAAAAAAAGATCAGACCAATCTGCCAATAGTGTAATAATAACCTGAGTTCTTTTCCAGCACGATGGATCATAGTACGCAATACTTGATCATCAACATCTTCAAAAGTTGTTCTTAAATCCATGTGAGAGTAACATAAAGGATCCATCCCACATTTCTTAAACATGGTGCAACAAACCATAGCTTGCATCAGAGACTTTGTATCAATCATCGAAAACACCTGAATAATCAAATCCATCATTTTCAATAAGAACACATCCCAAACTACTCCACTGCTATATATTGAGCAAGAAAAAGAAGTCCAGATTTCGTTAACCTTAACCGTGAGCTCATGAGGGAGAAACCAGGAGATGGAATTGTGGAGTGTGAATCGTTTTCTGGAGCAGCGTCTGGTAGATTCGAGAAGAAGCGAGACTCGATGGAGAGTACGATCAATGAGTTGATCCTGATTGGATTCATCATGAGAGGAAGAGGAGAGAAATTCTTGAAGCACTCGATCAAAGGAGGAGATGAGGGAGAGAGAAGGCGAATCCGGAAACGAAAGGAAGGTGATGATTGTGGATTCGAAGTGGCTCTGGTTGAAATCGGAAGTAATAGAGAGGGAATTAGGGGTTTGAGTCTCATTACCTTCCTCCGAATCCATTTCTTCTTCACGAACCACCAAATTTTGTTCTCTACCGTTTATAAATACTATATATGAAAGATGTTTTATAAGCTGACTTTTAAGGCGCAAAGACCTTTCAAGTTTCAACAGACTTCACCGTTATATTTCCTTTTTAAACGTTTTTTATTTATTTCTAAAGTCACATTTACTTGGTAAAATATATGGGATCCGAGATTACTCTGCATTCTGATTTTAAAAAATCTCGGTATTTTTATAAAATTCAAGTATCTGCAATACGTACGTGACAATCTGTCTTTTAATTTTATTAACAATTTAATAATTAATCAATGGTCAACTTATGGGAAAATCCATCATAATTAAGATTGTTTAAGTTTCTTTTAGATACTAGCTAGAGCATATAACGGTAATCCACATGGTTTAAAGATTTCTTCTACTGCCCATGTGATTTCTCTTATGTCTTTTTTATTTGATGATTTCTTAATCTTTTGTAAAGTTTTTTTTTTTTTTTTGAAAAGGTTTTTCTATTTAAAAAGCAAGAGAAATAAAAGGATAGAATTATAGAATGCAGAATGTTGATGAAAACTCTTCAAATATATGAGGAAGCTTTTGGGCAAAACAGATCATTACAAAAACAAAAAATGCTATTATCTTCTAATATTGATGAATCTGAAATAACGAAATAGAACTTTCGGAGACTAGGAAGAAATAAATACAACTCTTTTTCTTTTCCTTTTGAGCTTCGAAAAAAGGATATATTTGTATATATAAATTGATTAGGGATGTCAATGGGATCTTAACCGGCAAGCTAGGTCTATTTAAGTCCATATAGATGGACTCCATGAAATTACGAGTCTTGCAAATATCTCGAGAAAGGCAGTAGAAGTAGTTACATATCTAGTTTTTTATCGCAGTCTCGAGAAAGAAAAGAAAAAAAAAAATGCAACATCAAGTTTCTCCTAAAACTTTGCCTCCCACAGCAACCTCATTCCTCGTCACTACTGTCCGTTAAGCAGGCCAGACAAGAATTTCACAAACACAACCAATAATTTTTTTAATTCAACTGCATAAAACTTTAAAATAGTAATTTAAAAAGCCTACCTTGTTAGGGGAAATTTTGCAATAAATGTGACATCTGATCTTTCTTCTTTCAATTTCTCCAGAGGAAGCCTATAACACAAAATCACACACATCAATAATGGCATAAGTGATTAAAGCGACTGCTTTTTGAATTCATTATTACTTTGGTTCGGAAGTTCTTTTGTCCCCGTCACAAGCTAAACCAAAATAGCTTGATATATCCTATTGGAGCAGAAAGAAAGGAAAAAAAATGATTATTATAACTTATGAGTAAATTCAAATGATCCATGTTAAAAAAATTTGCACTATTTTAATGGTTATTATCAAACTTACAATGTATCTAATGAATCGGAAGTTTCCCGCGATTAGCGAATTCAAAAACTCCATAACTTCTCTCTGGATATAGTTTGAGATTCAAAATTCAAAAATGAGATAAGCAACTAGAACTTGTTATGGTTTTAATCACTTACCTCCTTTAGAGAAGCACAGTCGTGCAATATTAGTGTCTCGAGTGGATTGTCTTTGCAGCTATCTCCCATATCCCTACCATCAGAATATTTCTTATAGATATCAAGAGGATATATATCATATCAAATTATTGCGTGTTAAACCATTTGCTCAAAGAACCATGAACCTCAAAAAGCTTCCATCAGTTCCAGATGTGTGAGATAGATTCATGTACTTAAGTTTAGGAAAACCCTGTAAAAACATCCCAACATACTTTAGGGATTTTGTAAAGCATAAAGAGTAGTACGAGAGGAGAAATAAAAGGAGCCATACCGTAAAAAGAATCCGTGCCATTGCATCAGTCAGGGTGAGTACCATGAGAGTTAGAGAGGTAACGTTGGAGCAGTTGGTCACAAAAGCTTGGATGGTTGAATCTGCTATAACGCCTATATTCAGCCAGGTGAACAAAGTAGGTGTAAGCTTATGCAAACTTTTGGGAGGAAAACAAAAGGGAAGCCCCAAGAAGAACGTCACCTGCGTAACGGAAATCTAAAAATAGATGCTCTATCAAGCGACATTTTCTCGTAACTATCTCTAATACCGGCTCTATTGAATCATTCCTGTTTAAGTAAACACCGATTATCGCAGAAAATAAGACACTGAAGAATCTGATATTGACGCTCAAGGCCAACTTACATTCCAACAATCTTTAAATCGGTTAGCTTAGAGCATGCTGACAACACAATGGTTAACGCATATATGTCCAAGTTTTTCATGTTGTAAATGTGTAGGGTTCTTAGAAGATTCCTTGTTGAATAATGGAGAAAGTTAATAAACTTAAACCAAACAATCAGGTTAGGTACAGAGAATGTCACCGAATAAGATTTATGATTAATTAAGCCAACGAATAATACCAATTAAATTCACGATCAGAGACTGGAGCAAGACAAAAACTTGTAGGAAAATGTGAAAAACTTTCAATAGTAACACGACCAATTTTAAGGGATCTGCATGCAATAAAGAAATCAAATGAGAGATCATTACATATAAATGACAGTTAAAACTTAATGAAATAGGAAAAGAAACTGCCCAAATAATAATGTAATAACCTGAGTTCTTTTCCAGCACGTTGGATAATAGTACGCAAAACTTGGTCATGAACATCTTTAGTCATTGTTGTCAAATCGACGTGAGCGTAACATAAAGGATCCATCCCACATTTCTTGAACATGGTGCAACAAACCATAGCTTTCATCAGAGATCTTGTATCAAGCATCGAAAACATCTGAAATGAAATGCAATAATTTATAAATCATACATGTTGAAGGGCTCCCAAGAAGACTAACATCACGTCCTTATAAAAATGGATAAAAAAACCCTAAACAAAAATTTGTGCAAAACGGATAAATGAAGAATGCACAAGAAGTCAAGAACAATGCATAATTTTGCTTCGATCATGAAATCAGACTGGATACATCCCTTTAAAATTAACATGGAAAACCCTAAACAAAAATCTTTGGAAAAAAACTCCCAAATGATAGAATTTCGAGAATCGTTAAACCTTAATTGTAAGATCGGGAGGGAGGAGCCAAGAGGCGGAATTGTGGACTCTGGCTCGCTTACGAAAGCACTGTTTGGTGGATTCGAGGAGAAGCGAAACTCGCTGGAGAGTACGATCGATGAGCTGATCCTGAACGGAGTCATCATCATTATCACCAGTGGAGGAGTAGAGAAGATTGTGAAGCACTCGATCGAAGGAGGAACTAACTGAGAGAGACGGCAAATCCGAAAACGAAAGGAAGGAAGTCACTGTGGACTCGAAGTCGCTCTGGTTAGGGTTTTGGGAAGGCAACATTGCACCGACCCTTGGTCTGGATTGTGAACTAGAGTTAGAGAGTTACAACACTTGAGAGCATTTCAAGAAGGCTTGCCTAATTTTTTTGGTTTTCTTTCATTAAATTATTCAACACCTATCAAACACGAATCCGAAAATATTTATATCGAGAAAGAAACAAATCTTAAGTAAATTATTTGATTCAATGTTACGATTGTTCTTTACTGAACTAAGGCCCAATAAAAGTAATAGAATACTAGAATGGGCTTATCCGGGTCGGGTCGGGTTTTAAAATATCAAGGTCGAGATTTCAACTGAAACCCTCAAGGGACTAAAACCCCATCTCACTGCGTCGCCTTTTGTCGATTTTCTCTGTGTGTGTGGCTTGAGCCATCTTTCTCTTTTACTCGAAAGTCAAAATGGCGTCTGCGATTCTCCGAAACCCTAGCTCCAAGCGGATTGTTCCAGTCACGTCTCAGATCTACTCTCGTTGCGGTGGTTCCATTTCTTCGACTTACTCGATCTCTCATTTAATCGGTGGAGATGATCGATCGTCTTCAAGTTTCGGAACCTCTTGGTTGAGATCGATGGCCACTTTTACTCGAACGTGAGTTTTGTTTCCTCTTTTACTTGATTTGAAAACGATTGGAGCTTGGGTTTAGGGTTTAAGAAAATGTGATTGATTCTGATCTGGTATTGAATTTGATTGATGAATCAGTGAATTTGTAGGGATAATCACTTTTCTCTCTCCGTTTTGTTTCCGTTTCTTTTTTCTTGGTACAATTTTCGTTAAGAAGAGTGATTCATTCTGATTTGGTGTTGATTTTTCTCGGAAGCAATGATTGATTGATGAATGGGTAGGCAAATGAGTTTTCTTCTCTGTATTATTATCAATGTTTTTGCAGAAAACCTCATGTGAATGTTGGAACAATTGGTCATGTTGATCATGGGAAGACCACTCTAACTGCTGCAATCACAAAGGTTCTTGCTGAGGAGGGCAAAGCTAAAGCTATTGCTTTTGATGAAATTGATAAAGCTCCTGAAGAGAAGAAGAGAGGAATTACAATTGCAACGGTCTGTGTTTATATCTTCTTTTGTCTCATTTTCCCATCTTCAAGCCAATGTTGTTTTACTGGATCTCTTACATGATTTTTACTTGGTTTTGTAGGCTCATGTGGAGTATGAGACTGCGAAGCGTCATTATGCTCACGTGGATTGCCCTGGGCACGCAGATTATGTTAAAGTAAGATAGAAAATTTCTTTTCCATTTCATATTGTTGTATTTTCATTCTAACGCTGCATTAGTAAATGAATTTCCTTTTATATAGTTTGATAAAAAGCATGCGCCTTAATGCTTTAATTGCTAATTTTCAGAATATGATTACTGGAGCTGCACAAATGGATGGTGGAATTCTTGTGGTTTCAGGTCCAGATGGACCTATGCCTCAGACAAAAGAACATATTCTACTTGCACGTCAGGTTCGCATCAATTACAATCCAAAAGCTAATTTAAAATGAGTTGGATAAATTGGTTACAAGTTCTAATTTTGTGATTGTTCCACAGGTTGGTGTTCCGTCACTTGTGTGCTTTTTAAACAAAGTTGATGTAGTGGATGATCCAGAGCTTTTGGAGCTTGTAGAGATGGAACTACGTGGTTAGTAGATTTTTTCTTATGTCACATTATTTATATTTCGCAAGTAAAAGCTTTCTACTGACATCAACTCTTTTCTTGATCCAGAGCTTCTCAGCTTCTACAAGTTCCCAGGAGATGATATTCCAATCATCCGAGGATCTGCTCTCTCTGCATTACAGGGCACAAACGATGAAATTGGGAGACAAGCTATCTTAAAGCTAATGGATGCTGTTGATGAATACATTCCTGACCCTGTTCGTGTACTCGACAAACCTTTCTTGATGCCAATCGAAGATGTTTTCTCTATCCAAGTAAATACTAATCGACATCCTTGTTCTTTTCCTAATCACTCAATATCATGGCTCATAGTTTTCATTTTCCTAAAAAGGGACGTGGAACTGTTGCAACTGGTCGTATCGAGCAAGGTCTCATTAAAGTTGGTGAAGAAGTTGAGATATTGGGTCTAAGAGATGTAAGTTTGTATGGGTTTTGCTTTTTTTAACACTGCCAAAGCGATGATTTATTGGCTGCTTAATTGCGAGATTTGATTTTCTTTCAGGGTGCTCCATTGAAAACTACTGTAACTGGAGTCGAGATGTTCAAGAAGATCTTGGATAATGGACAGGTAAAGACAAATTTCGATAAAATCACAAACGAAAAGTTTCGTAAATGTAAAAGATAACTGATTTAACCTTTGGCTTTCTATTATGTTTAGGCTGGTGATAATGTTGGACTTCTATTGCGTGGACTTAAGAGAGAAGACATTCAGCGTGGAATGGTAATAAGCTTTATGCATATGATTCATACTCTAATCAACATAGTAAAGTCTAACCTTCTTTTACACTCAGGTTATTGCTAAGCCTGGTTCGTGCAAGACATACAAGAAGTTTGAAGCAGAGATTTACGTGCTCACAAAGGATGAAGGTGGACGTCACACTGCGTTTTTCTCAAACTACAGACCTCAGTTTTACTTGAGGACTGCTGATATCACTGGTAAAGTTGAATTACCCGAAAACGTCAAGATGGTTATGCCCGGTGACAATGTAACCGCCGTTTTCGAGCTTATCATGCCTGTCCCACTCGAAACAGGTAACAAGAACAAATCTGGTTTGGTTTTGCTTTCTTCGGTTTTTTGGTTTGGTAAAGAAGTGAAATTATATAAAAGCACTTGTGATTTGGTTTGGTTTTTGACTTTTTAATCTCATTTTATGAAAACAGGTCAAAGATTTGCTCTAAGGGAAGGAGGAAGAACAGTTGGAGCTGGAGTTGTATCGAAAGTGATGACTTAAAAGAGGACAAGCACAATTTTCTTCTCCACTTTGTTCAAGTTTTTCTTTCTTTTCTCTAGGAATCTATAAATTGTGAGAATTTTTTTTTCCTGCCTTGATATTTGTGGTAGATCAAATAACAGAGAAACATATTTAAGAAAAAAAAACAAAGTCATCTCTGGCTTGTTGAGTATTGATTTTGAATTCTTTCAAGCAAAGTATTCAGAGAATAATATCATTGATGAATGGAGAATTTCTTTTTGTTCTCTAAACTCGAATTGATAATTGTAAAACGTGTAGAGAGATGATTGGTTTACCAAGTGATTTTAAATTTTAAAGAGTATTTTGTTATTCAATTGAGAATTTTAGAAAAAACTATGAAATCATGTGTAACACCAAATCACTAAGAATTTTAGAAACTTGTGTTATTGGATTGGATTTTGATGAAACTGTTAAATTCAACAAAAAGTCATGTGTTTTTCTCCAGTTCTTTTGGACAAAAATGATATGCTTATGTCGATAATGACAAAATGTACATTTTTTGGACAAAGTGTATTGTTTCAGAGTCTATACTAAGATTTGGTAAATCCTAAGTGGTGATAGATACATTGATTATGGATTCTAATCCATGAACGTACGCACAAGAGAAAAACATTTCTATCATTTGGTTTTGATGGTGAAGTGAGTAAAAAGAGATTTCCAAGATGTGAAATTAAAAGAAATTGTGTAAACACTCATGTGTTTATGTAATTTTTAATGGTTAATATGATATTTTTAGACACTAATTAATGTTCATGTATGTAGTAGTGGATGCTACCTTGTTTAGTAATCATACCTGAAGTGTTAAATCAACTTAATTTGTTAGTGAATGAAGAGTTTGGTGTTCAAGCATGATATCCAAGAAGTTTTGTTCACTCAAAACCAAATTGCAAGATTGATAAACAAAGCTGAAATCAATTATCGAAAACCTTAGCCATATTTTCCTTTCTCACCAACATTCTTTGCCTTTTCACTAGTAGGAATGTCAAATGTGGGTAAGCCACATACATTATTTGCCTGAGAATCTGAAACATATTTTCTTCACTTTGCTCTCTCAAATACTATTTTTCTTTGATAGAGGCATTGATAAAATCTTTTGCCCTAATAGAGGTATCGATTAATCATCGTCCCATATACTATTTTGAATACTACCTCTAATTTTAGATATTTGTTTCAAATACCTTTTTTAAAAAGACAATTATGTTTCGATTCGAGTAATCGGTCAGCCGCCAAAGATTCAAGTTGTTTTTAAGAACAAATTAATTCTAGTCTAATGTGGTGAGGTTCATGATTGTTTTCTATGTAAAATTAAATAAAAATTATTTGATCATAATCGATCTTAAAGATAACATATAAATTCTACAATTAGTTGTGATTAGAATTTGCGTTGCAAAAATCCACAATACTTATTGAAACACTACATGTGTGTAAAGATATAGAGGATCATATACTCATGATCTCATCAAAGGGAAATTAAGAGTAGCTATTTAGTTTCGTAAACCCAGAGGAAATCAATCATTCACGATATCATCTAAGAGGGTTGCAAAATCCACATAATAATTTACTTTTTTTTTTCTTCTTTCTCAAACGCAGAAGACAACAAGATGGTTGTCATGAGACATCATAGCGTTTGAGAAAAAAAAAAAAAAAACAAGAGCGTGGTTGGTGTCGAGAGGTGTAGTAAAAAGCCGTGACTATGATGGTCAATACATTGTGCTTATGGGATAATAAACAAACATAAAATGAAGTTGACGTGAAATTCAAAATTTCTATGGTGAAATGAAGTTTAGAGAGATTATTAAAACAATTTGTTTTTTTATTTTTATAGGTTGATATCATCTTCTTATTATATTTTCTTGTGTCATGTAGAATATGACAATATGTTTAATTAGAGCTGATCACTTAAGTAGTTCTTTGGTCCCGATGTTGCTTGCTGCTCCAAGCTACGAGATTTCTCTCATCAAATCAAATCAAATCAGCTTTGATTTCAATTATATAAAACACTAGACCAATTGGAAATCATAATTACTCTTTAAACATATATTTCAACATGATTTCGACATTTTTTTAGTTTTTTCTTTTCTCAATTGTGATTCAGCGATATTATAACTAAACTTATTAAAAACTAACTAACCTATATCTTAACTACTACATTTATGGTCTAACAAGAACCAAAATTCATTAACACTAAAAAAAAAAAATTCATTAACACTAAATTCAAAAATTAAATTCTAAACTTTAAAATCGAAAATTTTTAATAGAAAAATTTTCGGAAAAAGAAAGTCTATTTTCTTAACTTGCGACTTTGTCTAGTTTGTTCTTTTCTCAATTGTGATTCAGCGGTATAAAATTAGATCTTTCTTGTTCATAAAATCAAAAGAGATTCTTGCAAAACATTTATTAATCTCTGCAAAATTCTTGACCTCTTCTTATCCCTAGGTCACAACAACATCATCTTCAACATTTACAAAGCTCAAAAATACTAAACAAAGTTTTGAGTCATTTACAAAACAACCTTTTTGAGAGCTTTTCCATTAAATAGTAACACATAATAACACATAAGCTCAAAACATTTTCCATCTTTTCGCAGGAAGAGTATTCAACAAGCAAACCTAAGCGCAAACACCGCGATAACCGTAGCAGCTCTGTAATAAACCTCCTTGATACTTCTCTCCACACTGTTTATAATCTCTCCATCTTTCTTCAAACTCGAATTGTTTCCTGTTCTCCGATTGACATGAACAATCACTTCCCTGAGTCTATTCACTGCCCAAGACAATATCACCAAACTGAAACCAAGTCCAGTATCGAAAAACTTGTTCGCGCAAAACGGTACACTTCTCGAAGCAACGCTACAAGCAACCGAGAAGAGTACCGCAATACCAGTTCCCGCCACACCGATGGAAAACTTAGTCAGAAGCTCTGAGAGTTCTCCGCTTGATCTTTGTAAAGAAAGTATTGTTGTGTGTTTGTTGTTGTGTTGTTGATGATGATGATGATGATGATCGTTGCCGATGAGTAAAGAGAGAAGACTCTCGTAAGGGTGAAGATGGTTTCTTTTGTAGAGGTCTCTCTCTTCTTTAGCTTTTCTCTTTGTGTTATTGTGTTGTTTCTTTGTTGATGGCTTGAATTTGGTTTTCTCAGGACTGTTTGCAATCAAAAACAAAACCGTTAGTACAAAAAATATGAGAACAGTAACTACGCATAACGGTAAAAAAGATGAAATTAGATTTTTACCTCTTCAACGGTGCTAACACCGTAACTGCTTTCAGCTTAGCCGGAGTGAATACATCAGTTTCAAATCTGCTTGAATCCAAAAACGATTAGAACCGAAAAAGCGAAGAATCGAATTCGAATGAAGCAATTGTTACCTCTGAAAATGAGGGATAAGTGGAGAAAGCTGTCTCCATTTAGTCGAATTCTTCGACAAATTAAACTCAGAAGCAAAAGAGAAGATATCATTCAACTCGGACGATAACAAAACACGACCACCATTCGATTGCACGGAGAATTCAGGATTATTATTCATCATATTCCTAACAAGATCCAAAACCGGCTTCACAGATTCTTGATTCAAGTAAAGAACAGAGGAAGCATCATATGGTAATAACTGAGAACTTGATTTCATTGCTTCTAACTCCATCAACTCAGATAACAAAGACATATCGAATCCTCTTTCTTTAAACTCCTCTGACCGTGACCGAAGAAACTCCATCACTTTTTCTTGTCTCGCGTATTTCTCAGCGATTCCAAAGCTTAGAACCAGTGATGATTCTGGTGCTGTCTCTGTTTTATCATCAAACCATAATAACTAAGTTTGGGAAATGATTTCATTTACGGATAAAATTAAGAAGGGATTTGTCTTACCGTGAACATCCATGAGCATAGGTTTCATCATGGTTGAATCCATTTCGACGAATTGGTTAACCGGTTTCCATGGTTCCAAGTGTTCTGGATTCAGATTGAAGGAGCTTGCTGGTATAATCTCTTGTCTTGGTCCAGGATTCAAGAGATTGAATCGGCTATTCTGAAATCATTCATATATACAACAAATAGATTCAACACAAATACCATTCAAGAAATTGAATCCAACAAGATAGAGATATAAAAAGCAAATCAAAGATACAATTTTTATAGGAACCCAGATAAATTGAATCATTCAAGATGCAGATGAAAAGGGAGAATCAAATATGCTAATTTTACACGAACCCTAGATAAATTGAATCATTCAAGTCATCAAATCCAACACGAAATTCAGAAAGATACCAATTTTACAGGAACACAGATGAAATGAATCATTCAAGTCATCAAATCCAACCTGAAATTCAGAAAAGAGGCCAATTTTATTGGAACCCAAGACTAATAGAAGCATCCCAGTCATCAAATCCAATATGAAATTCAAAAAATATGCCAATTTTACCATTACATGAACCCAGATAAACTGAAGCAATCAAGTATTCAATACCAAACGCGAGAAGGACAATTTTGGATTAGAATGATTAACCTGAGGAACTAAGTAATTAGTACCTTGATGATTTCAGGGTTACTGAGCTCTTGAGGAAGACCAAGCCCAGGGATTGAATAGCCATGAGAAGTCATGAAGCAAAGCTTGATCATTTTTTCTGTTTTGATGGTGAGGAAGAGAAAACCAAATTTCAATCCGGGAGAAGAAAAACTCGATTCCTCTCTTCTTCTGCTTCGTTAGAAATCCATTATTTGAGGAAGAAAGCTTATCGCTAAGACTCACGTACGGCCTCAGAAACGAGATTTAAGAATCTTCTCGATTTTTGGCTCGGAGAGAAGAAGAAGACAAATAACTGAGTTGTAAGGCTTTTTTTTTGCGGCCTAGATTTTTTAATATTTATTATTTACTTTGATTTTTTGGTCGACATCATGAAATTTTTAATTAATTTAAAACGCATCACCTTAATATTTTGTAGTAGACATTTTTTGACAAATAGATTTAAAATATTTATTATTTACTTTGATTGTTTGGTCGACATCATTAATTTTTTAATTAATTTAAAACGCATCACCTTAATATTTTGTAGTAGACATTTTTTGACAAATAGATTTTTAAATATTTATTATTTACTTTGATTTTTTTGGTCGACATCATTATTTTTTAATTAATTTAAAACGCATCACCTTTTTATTTTGTAGTTGAAATTTTTTGACAAATAGGTTAGGTGAAAAACACATGAATTTTTTATTGAAAATAAAAAACATGAATTTTTAAGTTAAAAAATCGATGTCAAAAAAGAAGGAATTGGTTACTTTAAAAAAGGCTTATCTGATAAACAACCAAATATATATAGCCAAAATAGATTACTATATGGGTAAAATTTTTGTAGATAAATACTTATATAGTTTATTTTAGAAAATGATGTTGGATGTAAGTTTTACACATTTTAATCTATTTTAGCTATAGATTTGGTTAAATTCATATTCTATATAATATTCACAATTTAATTCGTGCATGCAACAAAAGATGAAAGAAATATAATGCAAACTGATCGTTATTATAGAAAAAATCTAATATGAGTTCTCTTAACTCGTTCCAGGGAGCACTATGTCGCAGCCGAGCCTGGCCGCTAAGCCGCAAAGAGGATTCCCATCGAGGCGCCGCAATGAGGACCGGACCTCTCTGTTAATTAACCGTCTAACTTAGGAAGTTTTATCCAAATTCTGCCGCTGAGGACCCAAAATCTGACGTAAATAACACACTAAAACATGAAGAAGCGAGTTGACGCCCTTTCTGGAGTCGACAACTGCATAAGCAGAGTGACTTGTGTTGAGACGGCTAGGACGAACAGAGACAAAAGAGATATCTTACTAAATTTGAATTCTTTTTTTTTTTTGTTTAATACTAAAAATGAATTTGTGACGATATTTTTTAAACCGCCATTACTTTTTGTTGAGTAGCTCCGACGTTTTGTGATCTTGTAAGGACACTTCTCAATTGAAGTTTTGTCTTTCTCTTTCTTTTGGAATCTTTCGTATCCTACATTATCTAGCAAAACGACGACGCAGGTAAGTAATTTAATTCCAGACAAAAAAAAAAGTTATAATCTTTTACAACACACAACAATACAAATTCTTGAGAGTTTAACAGTGAATATATGAAACAACAAAACTACACATCCAAAACAATCAAAACCTTTCTATCATTTACCTAACGTTATGAAAGCAAAACCTTAGAACCATTACAACAAGGGACACCAAATCAGAGAGTGTGCTACATTAACTTGGGAGAGCCAGAGGGGTTGTTAATTACAGGAGTGGTTGTATTCGAGCTGTTAGCTTCCGAGTTCACTCGGCTCGTTGTCCTCGTGGTCCTCCTGGTCGGTACAAGAGGATTACTTTCTTCTTCATCGACTATTCGTGGTTGATCAAAGTCTTTGCCTTTGAAAACCGGATGCACATAAGCATCTTTTAGATATTCTTTTAGGTTTAGATTTGGTTCAGTCGCTTTTTCTAGTGTATCTTTCACCATTGCTTCCTATTAAATGAAACCATTCCCCAGTTGAAAAGTAATTAGAGAAACTTCGATTTACGCACCAATTTCAACCATCTAATCATTCACAACAAAAATTTGAGGGTTTGATATGTCTTTTACCTGTAAGGGAAATTTCGAGAAGGCAGATTCAAACCGTCCTTGGCAGTATTTGTGGAACCAAATGGTTAAAATAGGTTGAGGAAGAAGTAAAACTGTTACTTTTGCTAATTTCTTTGTACTGAGCAAACCCATCATTAAAAGCTGTGATATTATTAGACATATGATCAATCGTCTATGCACGTCTGGCCAGTATCTAGCTCCGCTTTCGTATTTCTGGTCGTAGACATTTATTACCTTGCAAAACAGTAGATAAGTACACATGAATGAATGAACAAAATTATAGATAGAGGTGGAGAGAACAAAAATGTGTATCTTTAGATTTTTGAAGGTACCTGATGTCGGAAAACAACGTAGGAGAAGGCGAAGAAGACGATAATGAATGGAAGAAGAATAGGGGCCACAGCAGCATATACAAGGCCTAGCAAGAAATAGAACTGAATTCGAGGTTCAGATGTTGCAAAATCCAGATGACCTGGATCCATTGCTTGTTGCCTGTCTTGTTCTGTCTTAACCAAAAACGTGTTCTTCAGATGAAAAAGAACTAATGGAACCAATCTGAGTATCTCAGCTGCAATACCAGCCCAACCATCAACCATAATGTAAGTGATGAAGAATGTGGCTTTCATTGGGATCGAAACACCAACTGTTTTCGGGATCCTACGTAAAAGAGATTAAAGAAGTCAAAAATCAATCTTTTAATGTGTTGTTTATATCTAGAGATGTTAAAATGTAAGATGTACTTACTCGGTTGGTGGTTGCTCGAGGAAAGATTTAAGCTGTTGAAACGCTGTTCCGGTAATGATGCTTCCAAGAAAGACATTGACGATAATGAACCAGAAATATTTCTCAGCTGATCTTCTATCTAAATAAGACAACGATGTGTATCCTTCGATTTGTGACATTGTCATTAAAAGAGTCGGAAGTAGGATGAGAAATATCTTCAAGGCTATTCCCGGAAGAAATCCTTGGATTACAGACTTTACTGTCTTCCTGTGCATATGAAATTAAAAGAGTGAATAAAATATGCAAAAAGAAACAGTCCAAGAACAAATGACTTGTAAGAAAATAGGCCATGTTCGTCCAAAACCAAATATTTTAATTTCAAACCAAACTAAATATTATACCCAACATCCAAAGCTCAAATCCCAAAATTTAAAATTCTAAATCCTAAAAGCTTAAGAGCATTTCCATCGAGGGCTTTCAATGGTGTTTATTTTAAAATTTGTAAGAGTTGGTTTAGATATGGGAAGTGGGAACACTTACATATCAATAAGGGGCTTCAAGAAAGGGAGAACTTTTTGGATCCCTTCAAGGTTAGCAAGAGACTGAACGAAGGCTATAGGAATCATGAAGAAGAAAATAAGAAAGAAAAGCGCAATCGTTGTCAGCAATCGTCTTATCGAGAGCTCAACGTATGGAATAGCGAGATTCTCCCAATAAACATCGCGTGGTTCAGGAGCCCATTCCGTCAACCATATTGTTGGGTTATGACATTGTTGCGTTTGAGCGCAAACCGCTGTTCCCCACCGTGATTTGAAAGATACAAATGCTGCTGGAACTATAGCCTTTGGATCGTTCATGATCTTTTCTCTTTCTACAGCCTCCTGTGTATATAACAAAATTATAAATGCATGCTTGATAAATTTATAGTGATCAATGTTCAAGAAAGCAAAACCTTCTAATCGGAGTCTAGACGATTTTAAACAATCTAGCATTTTATAGAATAAAACATTGAATTGTATATGATATAATGTAATATTAACAGAATAACATAACTCACAAACAAAATTCCTATAACAAAAAACATATTTCATAAACAATAGAACTAATATATATTACATTTTATAATTGTGCTTAGTAAAGTTATCTATTTGGTTAAGAAAACAATACTAGTTTATATCAACTTTTTCCTACTTCAAATTTTTGTGGTTCTATTTTCATGTGATAATCATTAAAAATAAAATAAGAGATTAGGGGTTCAAAAGTTCTTATTTTATTGGAGAAAAATTCCTAGGTCGCCTAAACCGCTTATGTGTTGTCTGATAGGGTTTAGGAACTTCCTACACCGCCAGATTTACATTTTCGTCTAATCTCACCATTTAAAAGTATACTGGCCATAGAAGGTGAGATAGTTTTATCTAGTTTGCTTATGATAAAGATGAAAAAATGTTTAAAGAAGCAATTTATAAAGGTGAGTACATACTTTCTGAGCAAAATCTTCCATCTTGGAAGTATAGAAGTCAATTGCATCGACTGTAGTTCCCCAAAAACCTCCATAACCTGTCTATATAATAAATTAAATAACTACCGAAGAAGAAGAAGAAGAGATTTGAAGTTATGGAAAACAAGAAATCCAAAAGAGTATTGCAACAGAGACTACTAGTACTTACCTTTGTTGTTGGCCGATGTGATGGTTTTCTCTCGTATTTATTCTCGTAGTAAGTTAGCCAATTTTGCATCGTTTTTCTCTGTGCGACTATTTTCGCAAGTTCATTTGCATTGTACACTACCTGAGAACAACTCATATAATAAAAATTGCAAATATATCAAATGAAGAAGCCAAATCAATTACAAAATGTTCATAAAATTCACATTTAGTTAGGTGAAAGAGAGTTACCTGATGACAAAGATAATGATCTGGATGATTTACACAAAAGAAATGCTCAACATGTTCGTTAACTGATTCATCTGGATCTGGAGGAACATTTCTAACGAGTACCTGTCAAAAAGCATAAATGGTATTAAATACTTCAAATTAGTGGTATAAAATGCGTTAGGCGCTCACTAGGCGGTGAACGAAGCGAGCAAGGTAGAAATAACTCACTGTGAGTTGATCAGGACGACGACTTTCAGCTGCTAGATGTCTCAATCTCATAGTAGCTACAGTCTTGTATTCCATATATAATGTATAACAAGTCCAGATTGTGAATACATATGTCATAGTTAAATGTGCCCAAAACCTTGGAGATCCTGGTCGAACATTTGATATTGAAAGCTTATCGACGTTACTAAATGTCAAGTCGTCAATATTTTCTAACGTTTCTCCTGTCCAATTGACAGGAACCAAAACTCCAAAAGCAAGTAATGTTATTGGGACAAACATTTTCAATCTGCATGGTCAAGACAAGAACAATAAATTAGCTAGACCATGTTGAGAAACACAAAACACGTATATATACATAGAGACCCAAAGCGCGATTCAAAACATGCTTATTATGCATCACTATAAACTGTACCATAAGGAAAATAATTCTTAGAGTTGAGTTAAAATCAAGACTTGGTTTAGAGTTGTATTTACTCATTCACATAATTTATAAATGGAAACCCTTAAAAGAGACATTCGCTCCAATTTCATTCTTCACTTTTGTATTTTACGTATAGATTAATTTCACTAAAATCACAACATGAAAGATCAATGGTATCCATGGCAATCAAAAGAACATTACCCAAAAAAGTTAAGACAATGTAGCTGAGCAAGAATACATATAGACCGGAACACGATTCACAACATGTTTGATGTCTCAACATGATCTTAGGGCTTATAGAAATGATTTTCTTAGGGTTGTACTGTACGCAAGAAGAAACCCTAGAAACGACGATTTGTTTTCGTTCTTTGTCTTATCTTTTTTTTCAAGTTCATCAAATTCACCAAACTCACAGATCATAATCAAAAGGTAAGTTTACCCAAGAAGGTAAATGCGGATATATACAGCAGAATCAAGCCCGGCATGTTCGATAAGCTCAGGTTCAGGCATTTGAAGAGCAGCAGGCATCCAATTAAGAAACTTGACATATGTTGTCCAATCTAAGTTCACAAATCTATTCATGATTCCTCTAGAACGTGTTGGACTTCCTCGTATCCCTTTTAGATACCATTTTGGGAAATAAACTCTATCGTTTACTGGTTGAAGCCTTAGCATAGCAAACGCAAATAGAAATGCAAATGCAGATAAGATATTTATAGCTGCTGATAGACCAATATCTTGTATTGTAGCCATCCTTTCTTCCTTAGAGTGGAAACTTCACAATGCTGTTTGGAGAAATCAAGAAAATTGTTTTTGTGAATTAAAAGATCGGAAGAGAAAAAAAAAAAAGAAATTGTAGAGATTAGTGCCTGGGACAGAGGTAGCGATTAGTTTTTCTTTTCTTTTTTTTTTCTGAGAGATTTTCCGAGAAAATCAAATACGAGAAAGAATAACGAATTCATCATGTCGTCAGAAACTGAATTTTCCGGGAAAAGAGGATAAACGTGAGAGAAACTCGCGCGTAAAAAATACTAGGTTTGAATGTTTCTGTGAACCTCATAATGACTACTGAATCAACCAACGATTTCTGTTTCTTTTATCGAAATTTTCTGTTTTTTTTTATTGATGAAAAATCGCAAAAACAACCCTCCAATTATCAAATGTTTTGGAAACGCCCCTGTTTTGGCTCATTTGTCATAACCTTTGTATCAAAATTGAGCTGCTCTGCTTTCTTACATAACCTTTGTATCGTTTTATCCTTTATAATCAATATAAGCTCGACATATTATTGAGATACACGTATGTTATTGGAGCCTTGATCTGACAATTTCAGCTTATCCTAAAGATTTCATTTCAATTGGAATTTGGTTATTTCATTAATTATCCTCGACAGGCAGATAGAACATCACCATTTGGATCAAGCTTTCTTCGGCCTTGGTCTTGACCAATTAAGGCAACTCCGAGCTCATATAGGCATGGTCTACATTGATCGTGCAACCTCTAATCTTTATAACATAATAATTATTATACAATTTATATATCTAGTTATCTATGTACACATACAGCTATTTGTAACTTGCTTATTTGTTTGCTTCATAATTTCATTCAGATTTTTTCAAATGCTATCATCAAACAGTAAAAGTGTACAAATTCTCAAACTTCTGTCCAAAATCTCAACATTGTGTTTTATTACAAACTGGCTAAACTTTTGGCTTTGGCATTATCCCATAAAGAGTCAAACATTGAGCAAAACTGTACATTGAGAGAAAGCAAAAAAGAAAAAAAGCTCAATAGAGATATTAGAGATGTTATTATACTAATGGTAAAGATTAGCTCAAAGATCCAAAAGCTTTAACTCTATAAGTTTGAGAATAAACGCAAAACAAGAAAAACCCCAAAAAGCTCCTTCCCTCTCCATCTCTCTCTCTTTTATTCTTCATCTTACACCAAATTTCAGAAAACAGACTTACAGTTCTGTCTCTTTGTCAAAGATGTCCCAACCATCTTCTAAACGCTCCTTACCTTCGTCTTTTCCACCCTCGTTAACCGAAGCTTCTGGACTCTTCTTGTTGGCTTCAGATGTTGTTGTTTCATAAGATGCTTCCAAAGGCTTCTCCAATAATA
Organism: Euclidium syriacum; assembly: GCA_900116095.1. Classification (NCBI taxonomy): domain Eukaryota; kingdom Viridiplantae; phylum Streptophyta; class Magnoliopsida; order Brassicales; family Brassicaceae; genus Euclidium; species Euclidium syriacum. Next base: position 888,324 of record FPAK01000008.1, read on the forward strand.
AGCTTTTCATGGATCCACAAGACGAAGCTAGTTTACAACTAGTCTGGCTTGATGAGATCAATTGGCTTAATGGCACTCGCTCGTCGAATTTCTCTTTCAATAATTTGATGTCTTGACATATCACAGAGATTTCTCCTCTGTTCAACAAAGAACAAACACTAATATCAGAGACAAGATTCACCATAACACAACAAAAGCATTTGATTCCAGATTTCTATGCCTTAAATCTCTAAAACAAGACGACTATAAAGATCACTAATAGACAAGATTCACCATACGATTCTGAGCAATTGCTTTTAATAGCAAATCTATTACGCTTTTTCATCTCAATGTTTTCATAAGGCGATTGAATGTGAATTGCTAGTAATGAGTAAAAGAGAGACTTACTGTAAGGAATCGACAATACGACCACGATCCATAAGGAAGTCTCGCAGCTGCAAGAAAAAAGAGAAGATACGTTTCAGAAGTTGATTTAAGAATCAGACTCGTTCATTGGCAAATCTCAAGGCAGTGTAATGTGATGTGTTTTTTTTACCTTGGAGTTTTCCTCTGCTTCTTGATGTAAAAGCTTTGATTCTTGGACAACTTTCTCCATGATTGCTTCTTGTTCAGCAAATGCTTTCCTAGCTGGATCTTCTTTTTCTTGCTTTTCTTGCTCAGCTGCATTTTTCATCTCCAAAGCTGTTGCTAATCTTCTTTCAAGTGTTACACGCATCTACAAGTAAATAATGTTTTTGTTAAGCAACGATTAATGAAACTGCAAATGAAGAAAAACGGAAAATATCTTAACCGTGCGACTCTGCGCATACCTCATCAAGAACAGAAAGAGATTTGTCTCGTTCTTCTGATAAGCTGAGTAAGCGATTTTCAAGCTCATTTACTTCGGTAGTCAAAATTGATCTCTCCCCATATACTTCTCCAGCATCCATGTCGTTTGCCTCCTTTGCATGTTCCAGCATCTTCCTGAGCTCCTCAACCTTGTTAAGAGTATCGATGGCTCCCTTAGCAGCATCTTCCTTCGCCTTTTCTGCATCCTTCTCTTGAAGCTCTACTTCTCTCATCAGATTCATTATTGATTCCATCACGGTAAACAAAGTTCTCTACATCATTACAAAATAAAAACTGATAGAATCAACATTGAAACGTCGATAAGGAAAACCACTATTGACTATTTAAAACCAAGATTAATTATTCCATACCTTGTTGCTTTTGGCATCTTCAATGATCTGTTCAAGGTGATCAATGCTGCATCGCTGGGTAGATCTGTTATCAGTAGAGCTAAAAGAACCACTCAGCTCTGTATCACCATTTTCAACGGTCAAGGAACCCTTTGATGTCTCGTCCAATAGCTTTGAACCACTCAACTCTGCATCGCTGTTTTCACCGGCCAATGAAGCACTTAAGGCCTCTTCCACATCATCTGTACTCCCAAGTCCAAATCGGAAATAAGATGGTTTCTGAGTAACTTTCAAAGAATTGTCTGCAGGATCAACCACCTTATGCACAACATCTTCTGAAACTGCGCTCGTGCTTGATTCTGCTTGATTAGCTGTAACGGGAAACTCAGATCCCTGCCTGCCGTTGCTGGATAATTGGGTTTCTGACTGAACAAAGGCAGAAGCAGCTGAGGAAACCACTCCAGAGCCAGTCAATCCGCAAAACTCGTTTATTTCTTCGTTCTGAATAACAAGATCACCAAAGTAACCATACCTCTGGTGCTCTTTTGGTGGAGGTTTTATCTGAATTACAACCTCCTCCTTTTTATCGTATCTATTGGGAGTATCACAATCACCATTTGGCATCGCATTTGTTAACTGGTTCTTATCAGAAGGCAAGTCAGCAATTGGAGCCCTTGTTTCATGGCCAGAATCAACAGCCAGAGGAATAGTTCCTGAAGAAGAAGCACTAGTCTCTGAACCAATCAACACACCCTTTTGCTTATTATCACGTTCTACTGCATTTCCAACATCCAATTTCATCAGCATATATAATCAGGCAAGAGAACTGCTAATCTAGGCGAACAAGTAATTTCACGAGTCACAGAGCCAAATCAATTACTATTATCCAGAGACTAAAACAAGTACCTTTGTTGTCAGGGACTTTTTCGGGTGTCTTGCTCCCAGGTTGTTCAGCCAAATTTGGGTAAAACTTAGGAACAATCTCTGAAATAACTACAGCTGCAGCTTCATTAGCATCTTTTGGGTGCTCAATAGCAACAGCTTTTAAAATCCTTGCATCAATCTGTAGAAAATTGTATAATTTGGTCATAATCAGATTAAAAATATAAATAAATCATAGCCAAAATCATAAATCAAGAGATCCAAATTGAGAGAAAGGAAGATCAAAGAGAAGAGCTTACCTCTGGGAATAATTCCGTGAGAGATCTAAAAACATTTTTGTAACCCATCACCGAAAAATCAAGTAAAATCTGCAAAGAAAAAGACGATTATTTCTGGATTTATAATGGTACAAACAGTTACTGGGTTTGATTAAAGGAAAACCAAAAGACAATGAACTTTTCTGAAAAAGTGTCATCACGCACCCCTTTGTGCAAAAACCCTAAATAATTGCGTTGGAACAATACTAATCGAATAATCAGAGGATTGCTGAATCAAACAATCAATTATGCGTTCAGGAAAAATCCAACAAACACTAAAACCCTAATTCAATCCAAACAGAAAAGAGAGATACGAGAGCGATCAAAAGCAAAGCAACCAAAATACGAATCAGTGTAACGAACTTTCTGGATACAATACAGCTTATTCGATCAATTACGCGATTAGGGTAAACCCAACGAACACTAAAACCCAAAAACAATTATCGATCCAAAGAAAAAGTAAATCAATACATTCCGATCTTTCTGGATATTACAGAAGAGAATAACGAGTAGATTTGATCATCAAAAATAAATAAATCTAGTCGTCGGAATCGATATAATTACGTGAAATTTTACTTGTTCGGGAAGGAAGAGGGAATCAAAAGATATCAAACACCAAGTGTTTGAAAAAAAGGATCAATTTTCTCGGTGATTTCTCAGAATCTAAAAGAAGCAAAAGAACAAATTAGATCATACGAACCTTCCCAGATTTTCCGTTTAAAAGGGGTTGACGGAGCAAAGGAAGCGGAAAAGACGCAAATTCGGATGAGATATTTTGAGAATTGTGAGAATTAATTTGTTTCTCGGAAGAAGAGGATACAAGTAGGAAACTTACGCGGCTAAGAAACAAAGGCTAATTCGGTAATTTAGTGGAACTTTCGACGGTGTTTCGGTCAAGTAACAGAACTTTAAACCGACGTGGATTATTTCACAGAGGCCCAAGATCGATACTTATTTTGGCCCATTTGCGTTCTTGATAAATCTACTTACTTAGTACTAATATAGGTTTTGTCTTAGTTTAATTTTGACTTCAGAAGTTTACTGCATACAAGTCAACGTTGAGAGAGATAAATTTCATGAGGAAAAAGAGTGAAGATTTATTATGTCCATGATCATGAAGAAGCCTGTGAAGTACTTTGTGGTAATTAATTGTATTTTTCATCTTTCTGTTCTTGTTTAAGAGAAATCTATGTTCGTTCCTGCTTCTTAAGATCCATGAAAATGGTGTTTGGATAGGTCGATGCTTTCACTGATTCGGCTTTCAAAGGGAATCCAGCTGCTGTTTGTTTTCTCAGTGACGACGATAACAACGAGAGAGACGACAAGTGGCTTCAATCTCTCGCCGCGGAATTCAACATCTCCGAAACTTGTTTTCTTACTCCGATCACTGATTCCGAATCTCTCGATTCTCCTCGTTTCCATCTCCGTTGGTTTACGCCTGTGGCAGAGGTTCGCCATTTTTGTCTTTATTTTTACTTCGTCTGTTGGAATTCAATGTTTGAGAGAAACCGATCTCACACTCCGATTAGCTTGCATTTTCCCGATTTGGAGAAAATCCGACGAGGCTTTTTTATTTGGTTATCCCCAAATCTTTGGAAATTTTTGGCAATTTTAGGGTTGTTAAAACCTTCTGGACTGATTTTTGTAGGTGGATCTATGTGGTCATGCAACTTTGGCATCTGCTCATTGCCTCTTCTCAAATGGTTTGGTTGATTCAGATACTGTTGAGTTTCTCACACGATCAGGGATTCTTACAGCCAAGCGGATCCAAGATGGTGAAGTGAAAGAAGAAGGAAAAACCTTTTTGATTGAGTTGAATTTTCCTGTGATTCAAACTTGTGAGATCAGTTTCAATGATGCTTTCAACATCATCACTAAAGCCTTAAATGGAGCTACCATTGTTGATCTTAAAGCTACTACGACAAACATCATCCTCGTAATAATATTCATTCTACGAATTCGCATCACTAGCATCCCAATCTTGCATATGACTTTGAATTTTTACTCTCTTTATGGACTTGCTTTGCAGGTTGAGCTTCCATCTCCAGAATCTGTCACTGAATTGCAACCAAGAATGGATGAAATATCGAAATGTCCTTGCGATGGAATAATTGTTACAGCTGCTGGTTCTGCAGGATCTACTTTTGATTTCTACAGTCGATTCTTTGCTCCTAAATTAGGAGTCGATGAGGTAAAAAGAGTAGTTACACTGCATCTTACTATATACATATCATTAAAACACCAAATATATATATTATGTCTTGTTCAGGATCCTGTTTGTGGAAGTGCACATTGTGCATTAGCAAATTACTGGAGCCTTAAGATGAACAAGTGTGATTTCTTAGCCTACCAAGTAAATAATCTCTAATCTCTTTAAGTTTTGAGGTAATGTTTACATGTTTTCGTAGAGAATGATTTATGAGTTTTTGGAAAATCTGGTAAGGCTTCGCGTAGGAGTGGAATCATTAGAATTCATCTAGACAAGGAGAAGCAGAGAGTTTTCCTTAGAGGCAAAGCTGTGACTGTGATGGAAGGTCATGTCTTGGTCTGATCTGAGATGATTTCTTATGAACCTTAGCTTTGTTGCTTGTTGTATGTTCATTCATATCTCTGTATGTGGAAGTGTACATTGTGTATTAGCCTGGAATCTCAACATGAACAAGTGTTGACTTTTTCTCTTACACTGTGATCTCTCTTAGCCAAAGAACAAAGAAGAAATTTGTGGTTTAATTGATGTTTGTCGATTTGGATACTTACTAGTAGTAGTTAATTGTGCTTAACAACCCAATTTAAAAAGGTTTCTAACGCATTTTATGATTCTTGCTCAATGGCAAAGCTCTTACTGTAATGAAAAGGTTTTGTCCGTTGACGTTGTCAAGATTTTGATTTCTTGAACCAAGAGTTGATCAGATTATTGTTGAAATCAGATTCAAACTCATGTAATATAGAGGAAGTGATTATTGTTGCAGAGTATTGGACTGTTTTCTATATAAGTTTGGCAATAACTTACATCAACAGTGTTGGACTTTTGCTTTATCATTGCTTTGACCGAATTAACTTTTTAACCAATAATTTTGACGAACCGTTGGTGGACATACCCCAATCATAATTAGACCTGTGTATTTAGGTATTTCGATTTTCCGGTTAAAATAAAAGCCAAGTAAAACCAAATTTATTTCATTTCTGTTCTGTTCTCGGTTCATTGATTATGAGAAACCCTATTACGAATATAGAGACTATAATGTTTTTTCGTGACAAAAAAAAAAATTAAGAATTTCTGCTGCATCTGACCTTTAAAAGTGAAAAGATCGGTCTACAAATCAGTAAAACTCTGTTTCTGGTCTTATATTGAAACAAAACATAATTTTATATTTACATCAAAGTCTTTATACATCAATTTTTAGATATACTAGAAAACAGTGAAGTGGTTGACATATTTTAGGGGAAGATGACGAGTGCAAGATTTATAAATCAACTTAGTTTGACGGATACTTTCCTATTTGAATGACCATTCGCAACGCAATAAACACATGAAAACTCTACTGTGCGTTTGATCCAAACTGTACATTTGACACACATACACATAGTGACATAGACTCTACATTTAACAAACAAAATCTCTAATATATAAAAGAAAGAAGTGTAAATTTATATTTGACCAATCAACCAAGTGGTTGCGCAGAGTTGGAGACACACGGCAGAAAACCAGGCGCCATTTGCCAACTCAAATACTTTACTTAAATATAAAATTGAAAGTATTGAGTCGTTAACTTATGCAAATTATAGCTCGTTATTACATATGGAGATTTAACAAAACCTACTTTTTTTTAAAAAAAATACAAATATAACATAATATTCAAATTTTGTTGCATTCTAAAGTATGTAATAGACATGCGATTGGACATGGAAATTCATGCAAATAAAAGACAAGTTTATTTCATTGCAAAAACATTTGATTTCTTCCCATTACAAAAGATTATTAATTTACACATACGTAAGTATATCTTCTTAGGTTTATCAAAAAAAAAAAAAAAAAGTATATCTTCTTAGGAAACATAATTCTTAGTACGTGTCACTTATTCAAAGTGCTAACAAATAAGAATTATTGAGATGTATATAATTAAGTTAACTATCTCGTAGTAGATTAATTATATTGTGTCTTTGGGTTCACAAAATAATCGCAAATGCCAAGGTCTAGAGGCTAGTTTTATTTCCTTTATGAATAAGACAAAAGGTATGGTCTTATTTTTACCTAAACCAACTAACTTTCTAATACTTTAGTATTTTTATTATAAATTATTAGTTACAATTTCATAGTTTATTTGCCCGAGTGGAATTCCAACATCCGTCTCTTAGGATTGTCAATTATTTTGTTTTGTCTCGCATTGTGTCTTGTGTTAAATCTAATGGAAAGAAGCAAAACATAATAGTAGATCTCAATATTTAATTGAAGTACAAATTAACAATATTACTTTGATACATTATTTAAAGAAACAACACACACGAGATACCATGTCGTAAACATTAAGTCATTGTAATTAATACGACGTTCTGATTTATATTTAAAGAAAGGAAAATTTTAATTTATACTATCATTTAAAAACACTAACTATTTTTCCCTTTATTAAAGTATGGATTGATATAGACAAGACAAACTATATGATATAGTAGTATTTTAAGACAAGATCCACGCCTTGATAGAATATAAGCAATTAGAGAGTTTGTCGATGCCTCAAGTTTTGTGTTTTAGCGACACTTTGCTGTCTATTCGACGTTATTCTTCATTAATCAAACCAAGTTCAATTAAATTAACTTATCGTATAAAGTTATTTGGACGTATCTAGCTTTCATTTCTTAATTCATAACTTAAACTATTATACAAAACTCCCTTTTTATACCTAATTATTTGATTTGGATATAGAGTTTCCCGGAAACTGTCTACCTCCGAACCGCTTTTGTCCATACACTGGAAATTTACTTCCAATTCTAATGCTTCTTTTTCCCACTAACAAATAAGGTTAACACACACAAAAATATTGTGCGGTTTCAACCAATTAATGAGACAATATTATTATTTCACTTGTAGTACGTCTGCAGGTGGCAGAAGTTTTCTAAATTTTCTGTAAAACTTCTTCTATCCTTTTCATCATTTAATTATTTGGAAAATAAAAAACAAAACAATCAAAGCAATATATGCACATGCTATTTAATAAATATATAAAAAATATGCACATGGCCTCTTGGTAGTGCTTGAAAAATCAAATATCATTACAAAATAATTACATTTTAACATTATGTCGTAATGCTTGGAAATTTGTTAACCTCTGCTCATGGAGTTGAAAATTCAAATAAGAACATCGAAAATTTAGAGAAAGAAATATTGTCAATAGTTCTTCTGGGCTACCTAGCTACTACTAATGAAAGAAAAAAAGAGTTAGGTTAACATAAATAATAGTCACGTGTGGCATTTATTACACGACGGCCTCCACGTGTGCCATTATCGACGTTGTTCTTCCGACAATAGTGAGACGAGTATGTCGGAGAAAGCTCCGATGATGAACTTGTGTGTGTCGGTTGGATTCAAGGAGAGGTAGCTGAGAAGCAGCTCGTTCAAGAAATCGTATCCGTCTTCCGGACGGTTAAGATCTCCGGCGTCAATCGCGGCGTCAATCATCTCCTGCATTGATCGCCGGAAATCAGTTAAAGGATCCGGTGAGTACACGTATTGTTTCACGGCGGTTCCTCCGCTTAGAAGCCTCGTAGTCGTAGTAGTCACGGAAGTATCGTGATTCTTCTTTGTCGGAGTAGTGGCATTTTCGTAATTATCAGAGAGCTCTTTTGACCGGGTTTCTGGTGAGTCGGTGATTGCATTGGAACGGCCAGGAGAAGAGAAGAAGAAGCGACGGGAAGCGAAAGCGGCGGAGAAATCGGGAGAAATATCATCGTGGTTATCGGATTCAAATGATGACGTGGCGGTGGAGGAGGAGGTGGTGGTGGTGGTGGTGGCGGTGGAGGAGGAGGGTAAGTCAACGACACGGTGGTGGTGTTGGTGGTTATGGTGGTCGTCGTGGTAGAGGAGGTTGAAGTTGTTGATGAGAACAATGGAGGGACGCTTAGGTTGGTTGGGATCGTCGGCAGCAGCGGCAGAGGGAGGGAGGCACGGGGAGGAATAGCATTTGGTGAGATTTGTGGGGAAACAAAGATGGAGCTTTTTCCATAATATTTTTGGCATTTTTTCTAGAGAGAAGGATTAAGAAAGATAAATGTTTAGAGCAAGTGGATTTGTTGGCTTATTTGTAGCAACTATATACCAGCGTTCAAGAAACCGCTAAATCTTAAGCGCAAGTGTCTAAAAACATTTAGTCGAAGTTTAAACGGATTAACATTTTTGTATAACAGAAAAATATAGTACTATATTACAAACTATAATCTTGTATAATATTAAATAAATATTACATGACTTATGAATAATAATTTAAATGTTTCAAATTTTAACGATAGATTCAAAGTATATTAAATTAGGAATTCTGATGAATTATTGATCATATATTAAAACAAAGGATTTATTTAATCTGATTCAGTTTAGATCCATCAATAATACTCCTATATGGTTATTTTGACAACCATGTACTTGATTAAAAGTGATAAATGTCTAATACATATGTAACAACTTTTTAATTGATAAAAGTGATCAATGTACTAGTCATCGAAACAACTATCTCCTGATATACTTTGCTCTCTATTCGAACTCACCATTAGAAACAGAGCTTCATCCCTACGTGATCAAAATCCCAACTGGTCTCCGATATGTTATAGATCTTTTTCTCAACAAGATGAAACCCTGTTTGCATGTCTCTCTCCTCTCTTATGGCTCGGTGCTTTATCAAATTGAATGTGGTTTGGTATGATTCATAGTTTTATATTTTTTCCATTCGCCTGATTTATTGTCACATTTCAATTGGTTGGCCTAACTAATTTGTTTCACTACTAATTCTATCATAACAATAAGTTTTGAGTTTTTATTATAATTTCGTTGGACTTTCAACACTCTAGACCTAAAATGACATTTGAAAACTAGTAGAAACAAATTAAATAAATATTTTAATACTTCTTTCGTTTTTTTATATATGATGTTTTAAGAGAAAATTTTTATTCACAATTATATGATATTTTTAATTTTTAATGTAAATTTAATTAATTTTTTATTGTTTTTGACCATTTGTATTCTACAAATTATATTTTCATTAGTTGAATTGTATTTAAATGAATAATAAATGATGTTTTAGTATAGAGATAAACAAAAATTAAATAATTTATTAATCTGTGTGTAAAATATTTAAATATTATATAAATAAAAACGGAGGGAGTAATATCTTATACTCTCTTTTTTATATATATATGAGATCCTTTAGAAATTTAAATTATTTTGTTTCATTTTATAAAATGTTTTGCTAGTTTCTATGTTAATTAAAATGTATTTAAAACGTTATAACAATTAACATTATGCAGAATTTTAGTGATTGATTGAACTTTTTAATTAGATGTAAAATGATAGTTTTCAATAAAAATAATTATTAGATCATGCGCGTATTAGCTTAAAAATTTATATTTAGAAACGTAGAGAGTAACAAAATCGTGTATTTCTATTGTTGTGACTTATGAGGCAATTATCACAATTTATGGACGTCTAATAGGGGTACATATGTAGTTTCCAAATTTCATTAATTAATTGATTAATAAATGACTATCAGTTAAATCATTTTCAAGAATAGTAATGCAGTTACCAAGAGTCTGAATGTTGACTGTTTTCACCACATGCACAAGCACTTGTGTTGCGAGTTGCAGAACTTAAAACTTGCTCTGTTCTTGTTACATATTAACTGTACATCGTTTGTTTCACTGCAATGCAATAATTATTAATTAGGATCCTTAATATACATGTGTATTCATTTACGTAACGTTTATAAGTAAATTAAAAGCAATAGTATTAAAAAAGTATCCATTCCGTAAATGGTGTTTGTACTTTCTAGTGAATGTAATGACCAGATGTTTACTTTTTCAGTTTTCTCAATATTTTTTTTCTTTTCTGACTTTGTTTTATTACTTTCTAGTTTTGTAGGTATTTACTTTCTTCCTGAACACTGACATACAAAGCTGCATTCAACGTGGGGAAGCATTTCTTTATTGGTGAATGTTATTTATTAACTTTGGTTTATTCATATAACCATATTAATGTAGTTAAGACTTAGCAGGAAATGGAGAATGATTGTCCTTGCAATTACAGAAATGAGCTCACGGGGATGCATTTTCTTTATTCGTGTATGTTATTTATTAAGTTTGGTTTATTCATATAGCCATGTAATATCAATGTTAAAAAATCGTTAGGCAATGATAAATGTTTGTATCACTTTTCAAAACGACTTAAAGAATAAAAACAAAAGGTGACAAACCTACAATTTGACTGAAAAACCAATTTGATTCAATGATTTTATAAAATTTGAGACATTCAAATGGTAATGAACGCCTAACCAATATTTTGAACTAGAGTTAAAAAACTGCAAAACATGAAGAATGAATTTCCTTGCAATTACAGAAGAAAAAAAGGTCACGAAGAGGATTTCTTTATTCATGAATGTTATTCAGTAAGTTTGCTTTATTTCATCAAACCATATAATATAGTTAGGGTTACAAAAACTGCAAAACATGAAGAATGATTGTCCTTGTAATTACAGAAAAGAGCTCACGAGGAGGAAAATTCATCCACCACCTAAATTGGTCCACTCATCAATGACGTAAAATCCAAAAGATGTTACTTCAAGTACGCCTACTCCCCAAAGTGGTCCTGGTTTCGGCCCACTGCTCCGATCGTCCATGTCAGGTCGAGTTTTCACCGGTCCGACCAACCATATATCATGGGGCCGATCCATTTTTAAAAAAATACTAGAAAAAATTTAACTATTGATTAGTCTGCCCAATTTTTAAATATCACAATAGTTAATGGATAATTCTTATATTCTAAAATTATACAACATCAAAATCGGGTTCACAGTTTGGTGGTAAAAAGATTTGGGGGTATAAGCGTAAACTCGTTTTTCTTGAGTTCGGTTCCACTCCTGTCTATTTGGTAACTTGGAATAGTGTCATACTTTAGGACCACAAAAAGTCTTGGCTACTCAACTGCTACACATACCTTAAGGTGTTATATAAGATTTGATAAGAATAATAGCTAAGGGTCGGATAAAAAAGAAAACGATATATCAGGTTGTATATCATATTAGATATGGGTAATTCGTATATTAGAAAAATCTCATTAAAAAAATATTCAAAATCACAATTACTTCTACTTTAAAACTCAGACGCTTGTTACTTTCACAATATTTTGGTAAATTAAACTTTCAAATGGCTTCCGTATTTCTGAACCTACAAAATGTCACGCAATAATAACTTCCGTGAAATTATCAACTTCCATTGTTTTCATATAATAATTGGTAACAATACTAGCTGATGGTTGGATCAAATAACTGATATCATGTTGTATAGGTTATTCATATATTCTAAATTTATACAAACTTAAGATTGAATCGAGTTCATATAATTACAAATAAATTCAACATAATAAAATATGGTGGTGAGTTGGTGGTAAAAAGACTTGGGTTATACGCGTAAACTCGTTTTCTTTTTATTTTTACTTCTTTTTAGTCAGTTGAAATAGTTCCACACTTTAGGACCATTGCCAAAGCCAGTAAATTGACTACACAATGGCTACAAATATCTCGAGGGATCAGTTGGAATTTATCTCGGATCATCATGTTTATTGAAAAAACCTTATAAAATCAGGTTTTAAAAGGATAAGTGAGGTGATCCGACCCGGAAAGCCTTAGCTATCATATTGTGGAGGCCATGTGGACCGGTGGTACCCACTCTGCCCAGTTATCCGGCACCAAAAAAGATTCGGACTCATCTGTCCTAAGGATAAATTTTATGTAGGGCCTATACAAGAGGAAATAGAGCTATCATCTTTGTTATCACCTAAGCTACTCCTTGATTCGTTCAATTTTCCATCACCAAACAAGAACCACAAAAAAAATGGCGAAAGATAGAACTTATAGCACAAATTGATAATATTACTGGTAAGTTGTAGAATGTTTGTTATATGCCATAAGACCATTATTATTGCCCATGTCATGTTGGTGTATGACAACAACTTAGCCCCCACAAATTGATATCTTATTTTGTTTAAGACTGGAATTTTGAGACAAGTTTTCTCTAATTTTGCTTTCATTTTGTTTTACGGTCACTACACTTATGGATGTTGCTAATGACCAATTCAGCTTGGTCAGTATTAGTACCAACTCTAATCCAACCAATTAGCCTCGATTAGTCTTTATTGCATTGTTGATCAACCCACGAATAACCGGCCTTTCTCGAGATTATCTTTTTTATTCATCTAAAAGATAATTCCTTTGAGAGTTATCAATGGATGTTTGTTCTTGGTTAGGTCTCTCTCTCTTTCTAACTATCTCTATCTCTTTGGTGTTGTTATAGAGACATGAGAACAACTAGACAAAAGAAAAAAAAGCTCATAAATGCGGTATATCCAAGGTCCAAGATTCAAGCACATGAGCTTTCAAAAGTTAACATCATACCTAGACATAAACAAAGACTCTCATTATAGACTCAAAGATTGTTCCAAACTTTAGACAACACACACTTATTGCCTTGATTATAGCTTTACAACAAGCTGATTATTTTTTTTACTTTTTATTTTGTTCTCTAAGCACTCTTATATAACCAAAATTTCCGGTTCAAGAATCGGACCGGCTTGCTACCTCTAATCCATTTCCTGCAAGAAATTCACAGCAGAATCTGTAAGTTGAAACTTACATGAACGCGAAACACAATCCTATACAAGAACTGTATTTGTCCAACTTGTTGGGAAGCATGTTCTGAATAACTAAGAGTAAACAAACTATCCAACTTATAAATATTAAGCAGGTTATAAGAGTTTGATTACCATCTGGATCAAAGAAGAAAACTTGCTTGACTTTTCCATCAGGAAGAGACTTCTGGAAAGTTTCTATTCCTTTCTCCTAAACATCATTAAACAAACTCGAGAAGATCAGTGAAACACTAGTTACAATCAATGGAAGAATCATGTAAACTAGACAAAAAGCAAGGCAAAGAGATTGATACCTTGAGAGAAGTAAGGAAAGAGTCGAAGTTTGAGACGGAGAAGCAGATATGGTGACCCATTGGGAGATGGCTAGGATCTCGAACTGCTGACGTGGCACTGTAAGGACCTTCTGGAAGGTTTGTTGAAGGGTTTCTCTGGATGATGTGCATAGCAAAAGCACCTGGTAAGTTTAGCCATATTACCTTTAGGTCTCCAAAATCAGGGCTTTCAATCTCCTCGAACCCAAATACCTGAATCAAAAGGATTGAGACCAAATCTTTAACTAATTTACAAACCCTAGATTCTAGTAATCGATGCATCGAATTACATCAAGGGTTTTCGTTTTTTTTGTCGAATTTGTAACAACGCAAACGCAGAACAGAGAGTTCGAATGAAATTGTGGATTTGGTGTTTACCTCTTTGTAAAACTTGGCGAGGCGAGTGATGTCGGATGATTCTCTAGCTATATGGCCAAGAGTCGCCATGTTCTTTCTAAAGAGAGCAAAGCTAATAATCTGGGAACGCAAAGTGAAATTAAAAAAAATGATTAGTGTGTAATCTGAGTCGGTCATCATCTTTTACGTTATTGTGGATGGATACGTGGCTTCGACTTGATGGATTAGTGATGTGAGTGTATTTTGGTGGATTTAGACCTTCCATTTGTAGTGTTTTAAGGATTTAAATCCTCATTTTAGGCTGTAAATAGCATTTGCTTTTCCCACTTTCGCATATAGAGAAATTATATGTTTGCATTAGCATTGTATATTGATGCATTGTGATACTTTCTAGATCAGAATGGGACATTGGAGGAGCAAAGGAGAAGCAGCAGCTTAGAAGTAGTTACTAGGATGGACCAAAGAAAAAAGAGGAAGCAAGATCGTGTGAAACATCAAGCATTGCCGATGACAGCCACATGACAAGCGCTAATACCAAGCTCAGATTGTTTCTAAATGAAAATACCAGTGTTGTCGGCAAGGACATGCGGCATAAAAAAAACAAATCACTATTAGGATTTTTGGTAAAAAATCTTAAGAGTTGAGTTTTGAGAGATTTTTCTAGGGTTTAAGGAGAGATTAAAAAATTGGGAGATTCTTGTGATTGAAAACATAAATATACTTATGTTCTAAGTTTACAATCATTAATCTACCTTTATCTTTCATGCTTATGTTCAAATCATTATCATTTTTTCTCATCATGATCAATCTAATGATCATGTGTGAGTAATGATCATGTGTGAGTAGTATCTTTATAATTTAAGTTAGGACTTGATTAGTGTAATAGGAATTTGGGTTTTGATGATTTAAGGCTATTAATGAAATATTTATCTTTAAAATTAAATAATGAATGGATTTAGGAGTGATTAACTTAGGTTCATCTTTTAGGTTTTTCATGTATGTAAAGTGTTTGAGAAAATGCTTGAATGGTTTCTAAGAACTAGTTCATGGATTTTTACTAGAGATTGGGGTTCCATAACTAATATTAGTCTTTGGTGAATATTTAGAATCCTCATTCATTAATTATGTTTAATACATGAGAAATCATTAGCTATTAATATGAAGGGTTAGTAACCATAAGAGAAATCTATAATTAGTACTCACTCTTCTACTAGATTGAATTTAACTTATGGGTTTCTAATCATTCATAATCCAATGGATTTCTACACTAAATCAATGTCCTAATATCCTTAATATATTGTCAAGATTTAATCAACTTGTCTTATTTTGCTGCTTTGGTTAAGTACTATATTTAGCATTTTTAAGATAATTTACTTCATCATAACTACATGTGTTTGCTTTTAAATTACATTCATTACTAGAACTCTGAAAATATTCACGAAAATTTCCGTGGCTATATAAGAATAGCAACGATATAGCCACGAAAAAATTCAAAGTTATAGGGTCGTGGCAATATATGTCGTAGCTATATAGCTACGATATTAGCCACGAAACAGACGTGGCAAAATCCATGGCCATATAGCCACAAAACAAAAATTTCTCGATCGTGGTTAATATAGCCACGATAGAAAGAGTGGAAGAATAGCCACGGTCGAACACAGTACGAGAGACCGCCACCGGAACACCGTGAACCGCTAGAATGGCAGTTTCGACGAGCGGTGTCTGTCATTCGGCATGAGGAACAACCAGTTAAAATTTAGTTTTTTTTTTTGGTTTGGAATTTAAAACTTAAAACTCGTCTTAGCACAGTTGATCCTACCATTAGAACACCGCCGTAACCGCTGGAAGGCCAGTTTTGACTAGCAATGATGGTGGTCGAGTTGGGCTAAAATGAGTTTAAGTTTTTTTTTTTTTTATCGCCGGTGGGGAGAAAGAGGAAGAAGAAGATCGCCGGAAAGATAAAGGAAAGAGATCGCCGGAAAGGAGAAGGGGAGAGAAGAGGGGAAGGGGATGCGGAGAAGAGAAGAAAGGTGTTGTTATATAAAACAAACGTAGCCACAATATAGCCCCGGAAGGACTGTGGATATATGCATGGTTTGACATTAAAGCGGAAACGGTAGTCGAGGCGCATGTTCCAATTGACAAATTAATTAGCCACAGTTTTAACGTAGCTAAATCGAAGTTTTCTACTAGTGATTTGTGCCACTTTTGAGTTCGATCCCCTTGCTTACCACATTTCTACTTTATCTTGAATTAGGAATTCGCATGGTCAGGGCTTATAAATATTGTTTTGATGATGGGAATTTTTCATTAACGACTAGAAAAATCACCCCACGACAGTGATGTTCGTCCGATTGAATTTTGGGTGCTAAATCGAGGTCCAAACATACTTACATTTTTTAATTTTCAGATATCCTTATTTTGTAATGCGATCTCATCTGTCAAATTTGGTGTACAAAGACGAATATTGAGATTCAAGAGATAGTATACTTTACTTGCTTATTGAATTATTATTTATTGATTGGTTGATTGTAAGATTATTAGTAACAATTTTTTTTTATTAATTATTTACCCTCTAGTGGTTTAAATTATCTTCAAAATAATATATTTCCAAAGTTTTAGTTTCACAGTAATTTCATTGTTTAATTTAGTGGTGAGCTATAAATAGTTTTATCTTACTAGCCACCCATTATTTTCGATAATATTTTATCCTCCAACAGAAAGTTTATTTGGTTTATGCTCGTACTTAAATTAAGCTAAGCATAAATAGAATATTCGATAAATAGAGGTAAAAAATTTTCTAGAAAAGTTATAAATATAGCACGTTGATACCTTTACTTCTCCAAAGTTATCTTGAATAAAAAACATAAAAAAAAATGAACAATCTCATAGTTATTATGGTGGTTATTGCTATATCTTTTGGATTGGGTGAAACTTGTAAAAGAAATCTTGTAGAAATTCATAACAAACTCGAACCTCACAGACCTCTCATTTATGATTGTAAATCTAATTTCGATCCCCCCAGGAAAGGTACACTACAATCCCCTGGAACAAAAAATACAATCCCCTGGAACAAAAAATATCTTTTTCGGTAATGATCGTCCAGAAACAGGAAAGGCAGAAATCAATTGTGTTGTAACACAAGGTCAATTTTATTATGACCTTGAAGTATACAGAAGATGCGCAGATTGTGGATGTGGTGATTATCGCTCATGGACTGCCCAAAATGATGGAATCTGGTTTAGAAGAGATCGTAATAAACCGTCAGGATGGGTACTTAAATGGAAGATAAAGCCAAATAAGTGATGTTTTTAATTTATTAAGTTAATTATTTTTTACGTAATAAAATTATCTTTTATATTTTATGAATTTAACCAAAAGAGTTAAGAATTAATCTGATTTTGTGTCTTATTATATAAGTAGAAAAATATTGTAAAAAATGATTTCTTCTACTATGTATATGGTTTCAATGTTAGGAATAAAACAACAAATTTTTATTTAAACTTTTTTAAAAAAAAAGTAAGTTTACATTGTTATGGTTTTGTAAAAATTTCTTGAAAATAAAAATATTCTACAAATGTGGTTCAATATGAAGATGCAGAGTATGAATCAGATTTCCAATGAACAAAACACATGGGTTCACATCAGGAGATGATTTGAGACAATGGAAACGGAAGGTTGACATGTCACAAGGAGTTGTTGATGTGGTGAACAAGAAGGTACATAGGAACTGATAATCCTTGTACTTGTAGAAAAGCTGCTCGTCAATAAATGAAGACATAGAGAGCTAAAATCGTCTATAAAATTGGTAGAACTTAATGATGTACCGTTCTTTTTACTAGTTTTACTTTTAATTCATATATTTAGTATGTTTTAAGATATTTAGTGAATTTAACAGGATAATATGTATTTGTCACGTCATGTACCAAATGGAGAAGCTCACACGTTTTGGAGCGAAAATGAAGAAAAATTGATTTTTTTAAGAGTTGTCGGACGACTGTTCAAAAAATCGATCGATTGTTTTGCCCTAAATTTTTCTATTACTTTTAAAATTTCGTGTACATTATTGAAGACTAGATATATCATTTTTATGTTTTGAAGAAAAAAAACAATTCATCAATCTGAAGAGAGAACCGTCTTTACTTTTTAGGGTATCTACTTTCTCGGTTTCTTTAGGTTTTTACTTTTATTCTTCAGGTTCATTACGGTGAAATATTTTTATTTTTAATTGTTTTGAGCTAAAAATTTAATTTTAAGTACAATAATTAAAAATAGTATATTACAGGGGTAGAACTATTATCTAGAATCCGAGATCCGCTCCAAAAAAATTGGATTTTCCAAGAGGGGGGAGGCGACGGATCTGGATAGTACAATTTAGGATTCATTTAAAAGGGATCTGGATCTAGATATCCTAAATTTGAGGTTATGATATCTAGATCCATAACATAAAATATATTTTTAATATATATATTTTTACATATATTATATGATTTTTTATATAAAAACATGTATACAAATCAAGGTTCAAAAACTTGCTAGGCGCTAGTCGGGCGGTCGGGTTGGGTCTAGCGCCAAGTTACAAAATCGGGGATTAATCGGGACCTAGTTTTAGGGTTTTATTAAAAATATATAAATATATAATACTTATGTGTTGTTAAATCAAAGATTTATCTTAGCCCAGTTGGTAAAGCAGTCCATGTATTCAGCTAGCGTGAAGAATTCGAATCGCAGAAGCTCCTTTTACACTGTATTTTAATGTTTTCTCTTTAATGAAGGGTAAAAACGTAATTCCTCCTTCATCTTCCTCATTTAGACAGCGAGTTTCAAACCCTAAACTGCAGCCGTCAGTCTTTTTTCAAGCATATTTCATGGTTTTCATTTGTATTTTCTGTTGTTTAAATCAGAACCGTATAGATCCAACAGTTTTCTTTCGATTTCGATCATAAATCAGGAAAAAAAAATCAAGTTTTTAAGCTGTCTCCGATTTTATCCGGCGACTAGGTCCAAATCGCATCGGCAACCTTCCGGCGAGCGCCTCTGCGGCCGCCTAGGCGGTTCCGCGGCCGCGTTTTTGAACAGAGATACAAATTAATTTTAATTATTTTATAATACATTATATTATATTTGAAAGATTATATATTATATATTTCTTTTATACTTAATTTTAGATTTTTAAATATTTTATTTTTATTTTTAATTATTTTTACGGATCTAGATTAGAACATCCAGAGATATCTTAATTTTAAGATGGAGATTTGAAACCCATATATCTAAATAGTTTTAACACGGATCCGGATCCAAATATCATGAGATTCTTAAATATTAGTATCCAACTGATGTAGAAAAAGTTTTATCCTAAAAAACTGCAATTGCACAGTGAATATAGATTTAGTATATAGGGATCGAATCGCACAGAGACTCTATAGAATACAATAATTTTTATCAAATTAAAAACTGTGAAATTCTAACTATGAATGTTTAATGTACATTACAAATTAATGAATAAAAAAAACAATACCATGAAGTCGACTAGTTAGAAGGGACAAACTAGTTAAAGGTAAAAGAATACTAAAAAGGAATGAAGAATACAACCATCGAACAAGAAACACCATAGCAACTAGAAAACCGACAAGGATCCTAGATTAGGCTGACACGGTGGCTATAGGAATTAGAGGCCGAAGCTATAAACAACTTCAAACCCGAGGAAACGAGTTAGCTGACTCCATTCTTCAAAACCAAGCAATAGATAGGACGGTTGATCCTTTGAGCCCTCCAAAACAAACAAAATCATAAGCATTGCCCATTTACTTAACCCGTGAGACAAACCTGCGAGAAGCCATAGCACACACGCAAACACCTATTGCGAGATGATTATATGTTCCAAGCAGCAAGAACATAACCCAAACATAAGCTCGAAGTAGACAAACAGGTCCTATAAATCATTTTAAAATGAAGAAGCAACTAGTTGATTCCCCGAATAACAAGAACCACTCACTATACACAATGATGGAAATACGAAGATAGATGTCTCTAGCTAAAACGGACAAGCATCATAATATAGGGATAAATTGAAGACCTATTTTCATCAAACAAGGTGTAGAGAAGAGGAAGAAAGGCATTCATCCTTGAAACGCAAGAAGTGGTAGAAGGAGCATTTCGACCAAGGCCAGCGGAGGAAAGACTCAAGAGGAAGTTGGAGGTGAATCACTACCATCAGCAAGGAGAGAAGGCTGAAAATGATCCTCAATAATACCATATCTACCAAAACTAACTTAACGAGACTTGACAACAAAACGAGGGAGCAGCAAGAGCTGGACATTGCAACTCGGAAATAACTCACATTAAGAATTTTTCTAGAAAAAAAACACAATTCTATAGAGAACCAATTTCCACTGTGAAACTCTAACTATGCTTAGTTAACTAAACTACCAAATTTCTTTGAGTAATCTAGCAGGTAAAGCATGCAATAATCTAGGTTTGCTAAGTTCACAAGCTATCTAGTCCAAATTCCTTTGCAACTAAAATTGCTTCCTCAATTAATCTATGTTCCAATTAATTAATTCCACTTTCGTTTTACTAATAAATCTATAACTTAGTGATCAAGCCAAATCTAAATAAATCAGTTCAAATTAATGGAAGAACTCTTAATTTCCCCTAGTTGTAAAAATCCTAATTATGATTCATAAATCCCTTGAATCCCTAAACCTAACTAGTGAATTACTCGCTCATGGTTTGGAATAACACATATATGATAGATGAAATGTATTGCATAAGAAAATCAAAACAAAGAGAGAGGGATAAAAAAATTTTCTCCACAAAATCCGGGTTTTGTCTCAAGTTGAGAAGCTCGCGAGAACAAGATTCTTCTCTACAAAAGCAAAAGTAAAACTTATCCCAATTGATGAGATGGAAAATTGAGTGTTTTAACGCCTAATTTTCATACGATTTAGTCCAATTATCCCATCTCTATTTCATTTCTTATGCGTTTAGGATAGATTTTCACACTTTGCATTTTAGTAGTCCCAAGAGTCTGCATAGGTGTATTTTTTTGATGTTTTCAGGTCAATGAAGGAGGCAAAAGCTCATGGGGAGAAGACAAGTCAAAGAATGAAAGCAAGGAGCATCCAATCAAAAGGCCAAACTCGTTCATATCGAGGAGCCTATTGATCGATATGGGATGAGGATATCAAGACCCATATCGATCGATATCGAAGAGCCACAAACGAAGAAAAAACCAAAATACCCTTAGCCGACCTAAGCTCCCTATAAATAGAGCATGTCCCAAGATTGAAGACATCTCATCCACCCAACACACAAATATCCTCTCATTCCTAAAAAAATCTTATTTTCTAGGTTTTTCTTGCTACCTTAAAAGGTAACTATGTAAATATTAAATAATATTTATTTTTATTTTTATTTTTAATTATGCAAAAAATTTTTATCTTAATCTTTTCTTTTATACTCACTTATGGTGAGTTTTAATAAGTGAATCATGAGGGTTTGATTAATTAAAAAAGAATAGGAGTAGCTTTAATTAGGGTTAATTAGTTGGTTCATAAGTGAATCAATTAGGTTTAGATCTCCTAATCATGGGTCCTTGGAAGGTAGTTTGAGATGGAGTTAGTGACACCTCATATCACTTGTTCTAACCTCCACTCTCTCTAATCCCTATGATTAGTAGATTAATCTAAGTGATTAATTGAGAGGCTTTCTCTACCCTAATAGGTCTAGTGTACTAGCGTTTAGGGTTTGAGTTGTGAAAACCTTCGTAAGCTTACCGTCTAAGTCCACGTTAGTATCCCTTCAAATGGGTTAACATGTTAGGAGAGTGGTCTAGAGAGTTAATTGAATTCCTAAGAAATTGTTGGATCGATTAATGATATTAGAATCGGAAAGCCACATTAAGAAATGCAAAGGCACTTGTAGTAATTAAGACCGGTAGATATGTATTCCTCTCAATGGACCCGTTGATAGGATAAGCACCTAGCTGTAAAAATGTTTACAAAACAAATCTATTTGTACACAAAAATATCTTAATATATCCAAAATATCTTAATATACCTCAAAAAATTAAATAAGATATAAAAATCATTGATTTGTTTAATTTTACATAAAAAAATATTTAAAAGGTAATAAATAATTAAATATATAAAATTAATTTTTTAAAAACAAATATACTTGTCATAGCATAGCGAAGCTTGATAATTATTTTTAGTTAATAAGTTGGAAAGTCAAAGAAAATTCAGTGTTTTTTTTGTAAGTCCAAAATTCGTGATTGTTTTAGCAATTCATAAAAATTATTTTGGCAATTCGTAAAAATTTAATGTTTTTTATTTTATCGAATTCTCATTTTTAATTTAGGGTAGTAAATAAATATAATCTTTTGAAGTGTCAGCGGCTTATTGGCGAAAGATACATTTATGTTACTCCGAGTTATTCAGATTGTCATTTTCAATTTTTTAAAATGTAAAATTACGTCGTTTTATTTAACGGACACAATGACATATTTAATTTGGCGAGTCAACTTAAATATCGGTAACAATTTGACAAATCACAAAAAGTTCAGTGTTTTTTTTTGCTTGCTCAAAAATTCATTTTTTTTCTTTGTAATTCGTGAAAAGCTTGGATTTTTTTTCACCAATTTCTCGTTTTATATTAGATTAACTAGGTTTTGATCCGCGCGATGACGCGAGAGTTGATTTAACTTCTTAATTTTTTTTCTCTGTTCGAAAAAGCGGTCTCCGCGGCCGCCTATGCGGCGATTAGGCGTAAGACGGCCGGGAACCACCGCGATTTCGTCCAAATCGTTTTTAAAATCGGCTGTTTTGAAAAATTCTTGTTTTTTGGTTTGTTTTTGCTAAAAACTCGAATAGATTTAGCTAGATATATGACTTTTGAAAAAAAATTGAAAGAAAAACGAGTTAAAATGATGGAAATGATGAAAGAAAATGATAGCCAAATATGAAAGAAAAGGTACTATTTACCTGAAGATTTAGGAGAAGAAGACGATGAGAGAACGGCATCTATGATTGTGGATCAGAAGCGAATCTACAAAACCCTAAAACACGCCATCTCCCATCGCCGTCTTTTTTTTTTTTTTCATCGGCTTGTTTTCGTTTAAGAGAGTCTTTTATCGGGTAAAAAAAGATTTACTATCAATGATGCAGATTAGATGATTAGAAAACCGCGATGGTGATTTAAATTATTAGGATCTGCGTGTTTTTTCGAATTCAGTCAGGTCAGATCCGTTTTGTTTGGTTTTTTTAAAAAATGTTTTTGTATATTATAATTTTATAATACGATTGTACTTTTATTTAACTTCTTTAAAAAATATAATGATATTGATAAATAGTGTAATTTTAGTTGTAAGGATAAGGGTATTTATCTAATTGTAATTTATTTTAATAGTATTAAGATAGCTAAAAGTTTAATCAAACCTAATCCAACCAATTAGATAAATTAAAACTCTCGTACCAACAGCGTATCCGGTTAAACATCTGGTTTGATTTGAAATCCTATTTCTCGTAATCCTCACCTTCCCAATCCCTCATTTTACAGTTTTACAATCGCACTCCTATACCTCTCAGATCAGACGTCAATTCAACTCTAGAGTGAAGAGATTCGAGCGAAATTCCTCGGTGGTTCCGCTAAGCCGATCGATCGGTTGAAAATTGACATGGAAGGGAATTCTGGCGGTGGCGGAGGAGGAGCTGCAGGCGGAGGAGCGGCAGCTGGAGGAGGAGGGAGCGATGTGGAATTGGTGAGCAAGACGTTACAGGTGGAGCATAAGCTTTTCTATTTTGATCTCAAGGAGAATCCTCGCGGACGATACCTGAAGATATCTGAGAAGACGTCGGCGACGAGGTCAACCATCATCGTCCCTTCCTCGGGAATCTCCTGGTTCCTCGATCTCTTCAATTACTACGTCAATTCTGAAGAACACGAGTTATTTAGCAAAGAATTGCAGCTTGATTCCAAGGTTCTTTAAAAACCTTTTTATTACACTCTCATTTGGTACGGCCGTTGACTTTTTTGACCCTTAATTTCTCTGTATTGCTTTTTTAGGTGTTTTACTTTGACATCGGCGAGAACAGGAGGGGACGCTTCTTAAAGGTATCAGATTTCTTCGTTATCCATCGTTTTTGGGGTTCACAAATTAGATGGTTTAAGAATGTTCTCTTCATATTTGGTTATGCGACTATCTCGAGGTATAAAGTGTCAGATAGCTTTCTCAGTATGATGGGTTATGATTTGGTGTATAGGTTTCAGAAGCATCTGTTAGTAGAAATCGAAGCACCATTATTGTTCCAGCAGGAAGCTCTCCTGATGAAGGATGGGCAGCTTTCAGGAATATCTTAGCTGAGATTCATGAAGCATCAGGACTTTTCATGATGCCAAATCAGGTGGTTAAAAATCTCTATTGGTTAAATAAATCTCTCTGTTTCTGTTTCTCACTGTCTCATTCTCTATCTTCCTCTGTAAACAGAAACCTTCTGATGGACAAGAACATTTAGTTGGACTCTCAGATGATGTTGGAGCTGGATTCATACCTGGCCATGGTAGTCAACCACCATCTTCTTCAGAACTTACCGTCGATCGAGCAACCGACTCGCCAGGCCAGGATGATACCGGAATGATTGGTGTTTCTAAAGTAATCAGAGCTGATCAGAAACGATTCTTCTTTGATCTTGGAAACAATAACAGAGGGCATTTCCTGAGAATATCTGAGGTGACAATCTTTTCACTGTTTAACTCTTTAGAGCTTTGGTTTATTAACATTAAGCATATCTCAATACATGAAAAAACGTATAGGTGGCGGGTTCTGATAGGTCATCGATCATACTACCGTTATCGGGTCTGAAGCAGTTTCATGAAGTGATTGGTCACTTTGTGGATATCACTAAAGATAGGATTGAAGGAATGACAGGTGCAAATGTCAGAACAGTTGATCCTCCTCAGAGATGATGACTCTATTTGATTCTTTTAGAGGAAATTGGAATTTTCTAATTTCAATCCTCTAACATTTTCGAATCTGGCGAATTCCTCCAAGTAGCTTCTCTGATCACGGTGTGTGCAATAGCTTCACGTAATTTATCGCCCATTTACATCTCTTCTTAAATAACTTCAGCAGGTAATGGGAAATAAGCTGATATATCATTCCACCATTTGTATCTCTCTATCTCTTTCCTTTCTCAGTCGGTTCTGTTCTTGTTTAACTTTTTTTTATTTTGTTTACTCAGTTTGGGTCATCATTGGGTGTATATCTGTTGACAGCTTGATGCATTTCAATTGTAAAAGAATATTGGGGTTTATATGTTTGGGCTAATGCCAGTGGCAATAAAAATTTGAAGTGAAGTTCTGTATCAGTACCTCATTGGCCTAATCTAATTAGTAGGTAGAGGTTAATTACATTGGAGCATGAGATTCATGAAAGAGTTTTGATGAAGTCATCAAGTGAGTTGGTTGAAGAACCTTGAGTTGAAACAGAGACTTTGAGTTTCTCTTTCAAACTGAGAGCTCTTCTCTTCATAGCATTCCGTTCTTCATCCACCATTAACCTCTTCACAACTCTCTCAACCACTCCTCTCTCTAGCTCACCTTCCACTTGAATCCCAACTTTCCACACACATTCCAAATACCTTGCATTCCCTTTTTGATCAGTAGTAAAAGGTCTACATATCATTGGAACACCTTCACCAAGGCTTTCTAGAGTCGAGTTCCATCCACAATGACTCCAAAACACTCCAACCGCAGAATGCGCAAGAACTTTCTTCTGTGGCGCCCATTTCACAATATAACCTCGATCAGACTTGACCATCATCCTCTTAAACAACTCTTCTTCAGAACAACCATGTATGGATCCTGGTCTGATCACCCACAAAAAGTATTGGTTGCTATTAACCAACCCATAATTCATTTCCAAGACTTCTTTGGTTTCCATCAAACTCATACTTCCCAAGCTTATATATATCACTGATCTCGGTTTTCGTTTGTTCAACCATTCGATGCAGCTCTCGTTTTCTTCTAGAAGACTCGTAGCTGATGAATTAGCCACCATATGAAGAGGTCCTATAGGATAAACCGGAATTTCGAGTTTTCGTTGAAGCCATTCCAAGGATGAGGTTTCTAGACAACTCACTGTGTTGATTATCATAGAAGAAGCTGTGCCTTTATAACATGTCTTATTAAACAACTCCACTGAGCATTCTACTGGTGCAAATGCTGAAGTTGGTAGATCTTTGTACCTTATGGGATCTAACTCTTCCACTAACTCCTCTTCTCGTCCACCACCTTCTGCAAAACCATCTTGTTATCAAGATTGTTGCATTTATGAGTAAAAAAAAGGCAGGATTTGGGTGAAGAATACCTTTGAGGGGAGCCAAGCCATCTTTTGCATAAAGTTTGCACATAACAAAGCGACAAACAAAAGCTGTTGCACTTGTGGTACATAGAATAACGTTGGGAAGCTTAAAGTCTCTAACGGCTGCTTCAACGAAATACATGAACTCATCGTAGATAACACATGCAATATCTTCATTAATACTTTGTAGCAACTGAGCCAACCACTCTTTAAAGCTTACATAACATTCTTTAGCGAGCTTAATCAGAAACCGTCCTGGTCCTAGATTCTTAAGATCGGACTCTTGTAAGTTCTCCGGGATGGTGACAAATTGAAAATCAGAAAATTCATTTGAAGGGGTTAAGTAGTTGAATTTAGTTTGAGCAATTGTAATGGAGAAACCTTTTAAGTGAAGGGCTTTTGCGAGTTGCATCATTGGAGTTATGTGTCCTTGAGCTGGAGCTAGAACCAACACTATCCTTCTCCTTCCCTCCATTTTCTAAACAAATCTGGAAAATTTATGTAGCAGTTTTTGATTCGTTTGGATGACTCCTGATTCTTTCACCTTTTCTTGTTAACTAGGAGACTGTGTGACACTCGCGTGTACGAATTTGCTTTCTCCTTCCTACTTTTAAATTTTAAAATAATATGAGAAAATTTTATATACTAAGTGAGACAAAAAGGATTAGTGATTTAGTGTATAATCAGAGTCATCAATTTTTTGTCCTTAGCATAACATGAGGGATGTGCTTGCCATTTTTAATTCTTTAAACTTTAAAGTGTTAACCTGATGTTAAAAAAAAAAATTAAAATAAATAAATAAAGTGTTTAACATCTGGTAGTTTTCGTAGATTGTTTTTTTCTAGGCGCTTAACCTTAAATAAATATCAAAATATAGTCAGTGTTTAATCTTTGTATCCTTATCGACAATCTGTTAGTACTTAACCGTTTAACAATATGAAAGACACACATTTCTAATTTTAGATATTTGAGCATTGAACATGTTCTAGATTTTAGGGCAACCATAATACTTAGATTTCAATGGTTCTTCAAAAAATCTAATAAGAATGTTCGTTCTATAGATTACACTTGAAATAACAAAGAACCAGTTTATGTTCGTTCTAGAAAATCTGTCTAGACGAATGAAGAATCGGCTTTTTTTTATTTTACGGTTTATGTTTGGATGAGCGAATAATCGGTTTATTATAGGTTTAAGGAAATGAAAAATCAAGTTCTTCTTTATTTATTTACCGCTCTTCCTTTTATAGAAGGAGTGTCTCGTATCTATCCTAATTTCATTTGAAATAAAAATTAAATCTTCTATTTGTTTTGGAATTTATCTATTTCGAATATTCATGAACTATTTCGTCAAATCTTGTATTTTTTTTATATTTTTTTGTTTAAGATTTACTTTTTCCTTTCCCAAATTTCTTAGATTTTAAATGTTACAACCGAATTTAGTCGGCGAAGACATTATTTTGATTGCTCATTTCTGCAATAGATTCAACAACAACACCAAAAGAAATCACAATCTCATGTGAACAGAAAATTCCTCATTACACTAAGATATTGTGTAATGAAAAAAGAAAACAATAGAGAGAAAAAAAAAAAAGAAAAAAAAGACAAATAGCTTTTTGACAAAAAGAGAAAGAAAAAAAAAACACAGCTTCAGACAGAGAGACAACGAGTAAAGTCGGTGGTTTATATCCTCTTCAATAAACCACACATCCTCTGAAACCCTAAGCCTGAGCAATCGCCGCCTTCTCCAAAAACATCTATCTACTTCGTTTGATTTCAATAATCAAGGTATTGAACACAACCGACTTAAGCACCTTCACTTTGCGTATACTATCTAAGTTTCTGTCGATTCCTGTATTTCTTTCGTTGAGTCGCAAGAGTGAGATTTATGTTTACTAGAGGTTTGGATCTTTACTGATTAACTTTTTTGTTGTTGTTGTTGTTGAATCTATTTCAGAAATGATGAAACCAGACCGGATCTTACTCTAGATCCATTCCAGGTTCTTCGATTTTCCTTCTCCAATATCTCGCAACCCAGATGCTACTGAAGTTCAGGATTCATCATCATTTTCTTCATCGTCATGTCGCTATTTCTCAAGGACGACTCGATTCAAATCCGTGAGGTGTGGAACGACAATCTAGAGTCAGAAATGGCTCTGATCCGAGACATCGTCGACGACTTCCCGTTCGTCGCCATGGACACTGAGTTCCCAGGAATCGTTTGTAGACCTGTCGGAACTTTCAAAACCAACACCGAGTATCACTACGAAACCCTAAAAATGAACGTCAACTTGCTCAAGATGATTCAGCTCGGACTCACTTTCTCCGACGAGAAAGGAAACCTCCCCACCGCCGGAACCGACAACAAATACTGCATCTGGCAATTCAATTTCCGCGAATTCGATCTCAACTCCGATATCTTCGCCTCAGATTCGATCGAGCTTCTCCGTCAATCGGGAATTGATTTCGAGAAGAACAACCAAATCGGAATCGATTCGAAACGATTCGCGGAGCTGTTAATGTCTTCAGGGATCGTGCTGAACGAAAACGTCCATTGGGTTACGTTTCACAGTGGATACGATTTCGGTTACTTGCTTAAGCTCTTGACATGTCAGAATCTACCGGATACGCAAACCGGATTCTTCGCGATGATTAATGTTTACTTTCCGAGAGTTTACGATATCAAACATTTGATGAAGTTCTGTAACAGTCTTCATGGTGGATTGAACAAATTGGCGGAGCTGCTTGAAGTTGAACGAGTTGGGATTTGTCATCAGGCGGGATCGGATAGCTTGTTAACGTCGTGTACATTCAGAAAGCTAAAGGAGAATTTCTTTATTGGTTCTATGGAGAAATATTCTGGTGTTTTGTATGGATTAGGTTTTGAGAATGGTCAGATTGTTCATTGAAAAAATAAAGTTATAAATTACTGAAATTTTTTTCTCTGAAAAGTTTTAAGAGAGTCTTAATGTTCTTTTGGATTTATGTAGATTCTATTGGATTATTACAAATTTGGTCATATTTGACGAGTATGTGGGGAACTTCTTTAAAAACAAACAAATTTAAGCTCGTCTAATTTGCCAAATACAACGTTAAGCTCCTTATTTCTTAGAGAAAGTAAGAAATTTGACTTAATTATGTAGGTTTTGTGAAGGGTTTTTGACAAAAGTGGACCACAAAAGTGAAAGTGAATTTTCCTATATCTTTTATATATCCTCCAAAAAGATTAATGATGAAACACCATTTATTTATTACTATGCTTTAACAAACCCTTTTATGTTTTCCGTTCTAATATTTTCTCTCCAAAAATAGATGATCTCAGAGTTCAAAGGATGCATCACGACTAGGAAGTAAATATCAAATCCAATAAAAGACACCAACTTGAGTTCCCAAGAGATTTGCAAAGCCTCAGAGAGAGATCCAAATTTAATGCTGGCCCAGTTAGGCCCATAAAAGTGGGCCAGGTTCTCGACAAATCTGTAAAGTCCTTTCAGAAGCGTATTGAGGGTTCGTAAACCCTAGTATATAAATCGTCACTCAATTTTTGCTTCCCTTCGTTGCTGCCTCTCTTTCTCTAAGGTTCGTCTCACACTCTTTTGCACAGTTACTCAATTTCCGCTTTTACACGAATCCGATCTCCGTTATGTATGCCATTGTCGAGCTTTCTTCTTCCTCCACCGAGTTTTGCTGCGTAATTTTAATTTAGGTTTTGCGCTGAGACTGATTTCTTGGTTTTATTGGCAGATTTAGAACGACTTTTGCTTCTCTTCGTTCGTAATCCCAATTCAAAGAATTCGATATGTCAGGGTAAGCTTCTCTTGCGATCTAGCTACGTTGGATTCTTACTTCACTTTTAAAATCAGTGTAAATATTGAACTTCTCATCGATTCCGGATTCTTCCAACGCTAGATTCGATTTATCATTGTACTTGAATTGGATTAATGAAACTATTTTGATTCTCTGATTCTGATGCATTTGCTCTGTGATACAATCTATAGACTTTCTAATTAGCCTCAGGATTTGATAAGTACACTATATATCGATGCATATAGTTGATAATGCATTGTATCTGTCTTGAGTCTATAATTCTTATCTCTGTTCAGTGATGAAGCTGCTCCTGCTGTTGTCCCACCGGTTGCTGAACCAGCAGCAATAATCCCAGAGGACATGGATCTAATGACTGCATTGGAATTAACACTAAGGAAAGCTCGTGCTCATGGTGGTGTGATTCGTGGACTTCATGAAAGCGCTAAGCTTATCGAGAAGCGTGTTGTTCAGCTCTGTATCTTAGCTGAAGATTGTAACCAACCTGATTACGTCAAGCTTGTCAAAGCTCTTTGTGCTGATCACAACATCAATTTGCTTACTGTTCCAAGTGCCAAAACCCTCGGTGAATGGGCTGGTGTAAGTAATCATCATCCTTTAGAATCAAAGATGTTTTCATTTGTAGGTTTTGATGTAATGATAATAATTTTGAATGTGGTTTTTGCAGCTTTGCAAGATTGATTCAGAAGGTAATGCGAGGAAAGTTGTTGGATGCTCATGTGTTGTAATCAAGGTAAAAGAACACTTTCTCAATCAATGGATCTTAGGAATCTTTAATTTGTGTTCTTGTGATGTTTATGAGTGTTTATGTGTTGTTTGCTCTGGTTATAGGATTACGGTGAGGAGACAACGGCACTTAACATCGTTAAGAAACATCTTGAATCTCAGTAAAGTATCCAAGTGAAATTTCAGATGCTTTGATTCCAAAAGAGAGAAGCATTTTTTTTTTCCTTGTGAGCACTTTTTTTTTTCCTCTCATGTTTTCAGTATTTATAATACTTTGGTAGTGAAGATTTGTTTGGAACATGAAGTTTTGATGTTATACCTAGGCTCTCTATCAATTCCATTGTCCAATTTTACTAAGGTTTTATATTTGCTCATCTTTCTTCGTCTTAAAATCAGTTAATAGAAATGAATTTGATTAAATATGCAGTAGAGAAATAATATATTTCTCTTAAACTTTTGTCTGGTATATAAGATTATTGTGTACTTAGTTGAATTCAACAATTACTACTCTGGCGACTAAAATAATAGTACTTTATATTTTAAGAGAAACAAATAAATTGAATATTGTACCAATTAAGTTGACTGCTAAATCATTATTTTAAAATTTACAACTTTCCTCATGGTAAAAAATTTAATCTTTATCAAAAGCAATAAATAAATTGAATATATGACTTACCTAAACTCGAAGCATCTCATTTATGGGGTATGGTCGATTTAAATATACTGAATGGATTCAAGGGCCTATAGGCGATTTAAATACACTGAATGGATTCAAGGGCCTATAGGCGATTTAAATACAGAAAATAAATCAAAATATGAAGAGATAAGAAATATAGACCCAATAATAATAAAATAGATCTGATTTCTCTCCAACATACCGCTTTTCTAGAAAAAACGATGGGGTAAAAGCATTCAGTGTATCTTTCTATGTTTTTAAGTACAAAATATATCTTTTAAAAAAATGTGTCCATTTATATATCTTTTTTTATTGTTTAGTATAAGTTAAATGATATATTTGTCTTGAATGAAGAGAAATTGCGTTCGGTGGATAGCGGATGATCCACGACAATATGAGTTGGTATCTATATGGACAGTTAATCGTAGAGAGATAATTGTTTATTTATTATTTTAATCATTTCTCCCTTCTCTTTTCTATTGATTTTTTATTTCCATCCAAATAGTTTTGAAGGTAGCCAGCGTCGTGGTGGCGGGGTTTCCGGCCTCGGAGACCGTTGTAAAGGGATTATAATCGACTAGTTTACTGGAATTCAAAAAAAAAAAATTGGACTTATTTCGGAAAACCCAGATGGACAATTGACATAATGTATCTACATGGACATCAATTCGTTGACAGTAAAATGATGGTTGTTTTTCACCGAAATCTCAAATGGACAATGTGTACGCACGTTCTCTTGTTATCCACGAAAACATATATCATATGACATGATCGTGGTGATATCCATGAATAGCGTGTGCTATGATTGTCGTAATACCACATTGTGTTCATGGACAATGTTCACATATTTTAGATGTTTACATGGTGGGCACCACCATAATTGACGGGTCATCTGGACTTTCGGTGGATAGCAACCATCGTTTGGTGTCCACGAATTGCTGCACATGTGGAGATCTGATGTAGGCTGTCCATCTAGGTTTTCCGAAATAAATCCGATTTGATTTTTTTTTATTGAATTCTGGTTGATCGGCCGATTTTCACTCCTTTGCGACCGTCTCCGGGACTGAAAACCTCAACACCGCGACGCTGGTCTCCTTCGAAATTATTTGGGGTGGGAAAAAAAAGAAATAGGAGAATGTAGAAATGAAAAAAAAAATAATAAAAAATAAACAAAAACGATTACATGTCCACAATTAGCTATCTATGTAGACACCGATTGATACAACGCGGATCACCTGCTATCCATCGAACACATATTTTCTTCATTAAATGTACAATAATCTTTCCTAAACCTGGAAAACTGCGAAAAGTATTAAAAAATATATATCTGAATAAAAGTTTTAAAAGATTAGTTTTGTAAATACTTTTTGTAAAAGATATAATAGATGCAAATATTTATTATTTACCTAAATACAGAAAGCCTTTATATGTATTTTTTCCAACAAGATATGTCAAATTCTACCTACATTATTTTTACCATTTCTATTAAATTGTCGGCCACTTAGAATTTGGGACTCTTCTCCAAACCACTTAAAAACAACCTGAAAGTTTTGCTGGTTCTCTATTTTTTTTAGTTAACACGAAGTGTATTAAACATAGATTTTATATGATATAAATATATATTTTTGGTGTAAAAGTATAGAAAGCCGGGTTTGCAATCCGAAGTTAGTAATTACTAATTAGTATGATTGAAGATGTAGTTTGGTTTTGTTGCAAAATGAAATGCACAAGTTGGAGACCGATTAAAAAAGAGTTAGGAATCAAAATCTAAAACAAAAATATCCGGAGATTCTGGACTACGTACCAAATCATAATAAAAAAATAGTTACACTAAAATTTGACTTACACTTTTTTATTCCACGTATAGATAATATAATATGAACTATGGACTTTTGGCCCCTAGGATTTTCTTTCTGTCACGAATTATTAGAAGTTTTATAAATTGTTTGTGGTTCTATCAATTTTCATCATTCAACTACGCGGAAAAAAATTTCCTACTCAACAACTATTATAGTTGATAATGATATCAACTTAAAGGATTCACTATATTTTTATAAAAAGAAAAAAATATTATTATTTAATGTCTCGAGAACCACGAGATAGTATAATATTAATATAAAATACGTCGACTTGTATTATCACAGCTATATATACCCATGCGATTCCAATGATGGATCACCACGAAATTCATTTCACTTTTCTTTTTCTGATAGGTCAGCTCTCTCTCCCACGTGTTTGTAGTTTGTATGAGAGTTGGTTTGTGTTTTGTAATTACAGATCAAAAGCAAGCAAAAGAGATGGCCCAAAAGGTGGAAGCACAAGGAGGCAAAGGAGGTAACCAATGGGACGATGGAGTCGAACACGACGCTGTGACAAAGATTCAGGTTGCAGCAGGTGGCGACGGAATTCAATACGTTAAGTTCGAATATCTCAAGAACGGACAAACGGAAGAAACCCCTCTTCGCGGTGTCAAGGGCCGTAGTATGGAAGCTGATCCGGTTCTTATAAACTTTCCTTGCCCATTTTACTTCATTTTTATCTATTTTTTTGTTAACATATAGATGGATTAAAATGATTTCAAGATTATATAATGTTTTCTTGAATATTGACATGTTGATCTTGATCACTACAGTTTGTGATTAACCATCCCGAGGAGCATCTAGTTTCTGTAGAAGGTCGGTACAACTCCGATGGTCTCATTCAAGGGCTTAAGTTCAAATCCAACAAGAAGACTTCTGACTTCAACGGATACGAAGATGGCACTCCATTTACTCTCCAAGTTCAAGACAAAAAGATCATTGGCTTTCATGGCTTTGCTGGAGATAATCTTCATTCTCTTGGAGCTTACTTTGCTCCATTAACTACACCTCCCAAGAAGCTAGGAGCAAAAGGTGGTGAGGCAGGAGATGTATGGGATGATGGCACTTTCGACGATGTTAGAAAGGTATATGTAGGGCAAGGCCAAGATGGTATATCTTTCGTCAAGTTTGAGTATGTCAATGGTTCTCAAGTGGTTGTTGGGGCTGAACGTGGAAAGAAGACATTGCTAGGAGCTGAAGAGGTACTAACTAATATAATTATATTTACGTTGAAATTGGCCAAAAAGGGTTTTGTTTAGTGAGAATTGTTTTTTTGTTTTTTTTGTTTTGCAGTTTGAGGTTGATGCTGATGACTACATCGTATATGTGGAAGGTTACCATGACAAAGTTTTTGGGGTAGCCTCTGGAATTATCACGGCTCTTACATTCAAGACTTTTAAAGGCATAACCTCTCCGCAGTTTGGAATCAATTCCGGGACAAAGTTTGTGCTCCAAGGTGGCAAAATCGTTGGGTTTCACGGACGTTCCACCGATGTTCTACACTCTCTTGGGGCCTATGTTTCTTTCGCGTCCACTCCTAAATTGCAAGGAAAGTGGATCGAGGTAGTTTAATCTCTTAGACCAACAAAAACATAACAAAGTAAATTTACACTTTTTGTCAAAAAGTAGTAATTGTTTAATTATAACATGCTGAACCACGGAATTATTCTGACATTCCTTTATGTAAGTAATGAGATCCAGTCATGAAACTGTTTAAACAATATTTAACAAATATTATTAATTTAAAAGGTGGAGCAAAAAGGAGAGGGACCAGGGCTAAGATGCTCACATGCCATAGCAATGGTTGGAAACAAGATTTACTCCTTTGGTGGCGAGTTCACACCAAATCAGCCCATCGACAAACATCTTTACGTCTTTGACCTCGAAACCAAGACTTGGTCGATTGCTTCAGTCACAGGAGATGTTCCTCACCTCTCTTGCTTGGGCGTCCGCATGGTGTCAATTGGATCAACCCTCTATGTCTTTGGAGGCCGAGACGCTTCTCGCCAATACAACGGTTTCTATTCGTTTGACACGATCAAGAACGAGTGGAAACTGTTAACTCCTGTCGAAGAAGGACCTACTCCTCGTAGCTTCCACTCCATGGCAGCCGATGAGAAGAACGTTTACGTTTTTGGTGGAGTGAGCGCTACAGCTCGGCTCAAGACACTAGACGCTTACAACGTCGTTGATGGTAAGTGGGTGAAGTGTGCGACCCCAGGAGATTCCTTTAGCATAAGAGGAGGAGCAGGGCTTAAAGTGGTGCAAGGCAAAGTTTGGATGGTCTATGGATTCAACGGGTGCGAGGTAGATGATGTTCATTACTATGATCCTGTTGAAGATAAGTGGACACAAGTGGAAACTTTCGGTGAGAGGCCTAGTGCGAGGAGCGTGTTCGCTAGTGCAGTTGTTGGGAAATATATTGTTATATTTGGAGGTGAGATTGCAATGGACCCGCTAGCTCATGTGGGTCCGGGACAGTTGGCTGATGGGACTTTTGGGTTAGATACAGAGACGTTGAAGTGGGAGAGGTTGGATAAGTTAGGTGAAAAGGAAGAAACACCAAGTACTAGAGGATGGTCTGCTTCCACGAGTGGGATCATTGATGGTAAGAAAGGACTTGTGATGCTTGGTGGGAAGGCTCAGACCAATGACCGATTTGGTGATCTCTTCTTTTACGGAATAGACTCTGCTTAAACGCTTTAAACGCCAGTTTGATGATTATTGTTTGTGTGTGATGCAATAAGGGTGGCTCGTGATATCATATTTCTGTATTGGTATGATTGTTTCATGTTTCGTGCATGTTTTATGTTTTAAAGAATAAAATTGATTATTTTCTTTAAAGACTAAAACGACAACGATGGCTCCTAAACGCGTTTGCGGTTAGAACCATGATTCATGAATAAAAGAAAAGACCGGCCATCCGGTTAGGTGGGCGCCAAGCTAAATTAATTTTGGGTTGGAGAAATTTAATGACTCTATCGAGGTCTACATTATACAAAATGGGACCCATCAATAAATTTCTGTACACTACCTTAGTTTTGTTTGTCTGTTTTTGTGTTTTCTTATCCTCAGCTGTTTTTTACCCAAACAACTTAATTTTCAATCGAGATATTCAATCTTACAAACCAATTTGTTTTTCACTACAACTGGTCTGTGTCAAACCGGTATACAACATTCTAGGATAGCATCATAAAGAGACAAGGAAGATACATGTTTGACAATAAGATTAGCAACTTCGTTTTTACTCTTCCTTGTACAATATTGTTGCATAAATTTAAAAGTGAAGTTAGACAGTTTTGGCCATTGATCTGGTTATTGATGACTTACAAAAGCCTTTACCAATCTGTCTCAAATTCTACTTCTTCCATATACCTAGATTGTCCAAACAATTCATTACCCATTTCAAATTTGTTACTTTAGTCTTTAAACTTGATGAAAGGGTGTGGTAGCTCTTAGCTCCAAACTGCCTAATTTTTCATTTATCATATCTCAAGATCCAACCAATACCACTACATTATTCTTCTCATTGCTTGGATTTCAGAGAATTTCGTTCCACTACCTCTACTATTCTAAATACCCTATCAATGATTTTTTCCATAGAATGAAAATAAAAACTAACAGTGGGTCACTTTGTATGATTCCTCTTGAGGGTGTTATTGATCCATATACCTTCCCATTTATGAGTGTACTATAGGTGACCCAGGCAAGGCCGACTTAATGTTATAGGTGACCCTTGGGAAAAAAAAAAAATTGGACCAAATAATTTAATCTGTTTTTACTTGTAAATTTGTTAAAAAGTTCAAAGTTCGTTTTATTATAAAAAAATAATTGAGTCTTTATAGGAAAACATTTTAATGAAAGGTATAATGGTCATCTACCATTCTTTTTTTTCTTAATGGTTTAATTCTGCAACATTAGTTTATAGCTACGTTCCTTTCTTTCAACTATTGCATATTCTTTTCAAATTTTTTCTATTTTGCACTAAAAAATTGCGAATCCTATCTAGAACAATCGATTTCATAGTTATAAAGATTATAATTCGAGCTTTTTACAACTAATTTTTTTTAAAAACTAGACCCCTTAAATTTTTAGATCGGAACTTAGATCCCCGGCTTTGAACCGAGGATATACAAACTTCGATCCTTGAATCCAAACATCTCCAAACCCTGACAGTTTCATTGTTTTCTCAATGAATGAGTATAATAACACCGAAAGTTCAATCATCATAATAGAATTTGTTGAGTTGCTAATAATAAAATCCGTAAAAGTTGACGTAGTCCATCGTATCTTTGATTTTTCTGTTTCCATTGAACATCTTGTGTTAATCAAGACTCTTGATCCCTCACAATTCGCTCCAATATATAGTTTCACCACCAATGATCTGTTGAGAGAAGTGTTTCAACATAACCATTTGTTTAATGTGTTTCGTTGCTGTTGAAATTGAGAATTCTAAAAGGTTTTTGGATACAACTAAAAATTGGTCAAAGAGAACCAAATGTCTGTCTTGGTGTAATGTCTTGTTAAAGTAAATTCGTGTAAGAAAACTACGAAATTTTTTTCTAACAAAACTTTTGTGGCCGATGATCGCAAATTCAAAAACCTTGGTGCAATGTCAAAGAATTCTATCATGGTGTAATGTCAAAAAACTACGTAAACTTTTTCTAACAAACCTTGATGTCAGTCTTGGTGTAAATGTCAAAGAATACAGTGACAATTTACAAAAGCAAATTGGTCAAAGAGAACCAACTGCCTGTCTTAATTGGTGTAATGTCAATTGTTTATTTTTTCAACTAAAACACCGACTATTTGATCATTTGATTTTGAACACGTTGCATGTTGTTCTTCGATGATCGATCTATTCTTACCTTTTGGATTCTCATTGTCTTTGTTTTTGTAAATAATCATTCTTTTTTTTCAATAAATTTCACACATATATATATATATATATATATATATATAAATACATCTCTAAACGAATTAATTACCAAGATATTTTTCGGTTTATTGGAGATACATTATGTCCACTGATTAAGCCATACCGGCTGACGAAACCCATTATGCTTAAACCAACAAGTTACCAAACATAACATGGTTTAGTAGAATCAGATGACCCAAAACCAAGCCAAGACAGACCCTAAAGCCAAACCCACAACCAAGAAGAGCGCAATGACAGTACCAGCAGCTTCTGCATGTTGCCTTTCCACAGATTTTGGAGCCAGAATAAATAAAACACTTACCAAGTATCCATTTGTGAGTCCCAATAAGCAAGTCATTATAGTTACTGGAATCTCACTTCTTAGAAACACCGGACCGTGCAAGTAACACCAAAAGAGAGGATAAAACAATAGCCTCGCAACGCAACCACCCAACGCTATTCTCTCGTTCTCGATCATGAACAAAGCGGTCAAACATTTTCCGAATAAATCAAACACATTGTAAGCTGCGATGAGTAGAACGGGGTACCAATCTTTGAGATACTTCGAATGAACTTCTTCAGTGATGAATCCTGGAAATATCGACAGTGTCACAATGTATATGATGATGATACCGAATCCGTAATATTTGACACTTTTAACGATTTCCCAAAGTGTTTTTCTCCATTCGGATCCGGTTAAAGAACCTTTATGTTGTCTCTTGTCTTCGTTTATCGCCTTAGTCTTGAGCTCGTTGTAGTATTTGATTACAGGAAGTTTATGTGATATGTTGTAGAACACAACACATATCACCATCACGACGATTCCCACACCAAAGTAGAGATTTGCACTTTTTCTTAGCCCATCAGGATTTTGAGGATACATTGCTTTAGCTAAGATTCTTAGTAATGAAGCAAGAACACCTAACAAATCCCAAAAAATTGAAAACATATTCTTAATTAGTTGCAAAAAACAGAAAAAATATTTCAGATTATTATGAAGCAAGAGAATAACAAAATTTGAAATTTGAAATTTTGAAAAAAAAAATAAAATTCTCAAAACATTTTTGTTGGGGTGTTTGTAAATTATAAGAAAAATACTAATAAAATTACACCAAAAAAAAAATATTCATAAAAGATATAGAAAAATGAAAGTATATAAACACTTTCTATGATAAATGTACATGAAGTCTATATAGTCAACAGACCGTAGAAAGTGCAAGGTTTTATTTTTTTTTTATAATACTTAATAAATCATAACATAAAATTATAGTCATATAAAGAAGTGAGTGATTAGAATTTACCAGATCCAGCTGTTCCGGCAACAACGGCTTGCATATATCTCTCCGGCAACTCACCTGCAACGCCGAAGAGACCGCCTTGCATAAAGCTATCTGCAACTCCGGAGAAGGCAACAACGACGGAAGTGACGTCGAATCCAGCATAGAGACCGATCTGTCCCTTGACGTAAACCAGATCAAGAACGGGGATGACTAGCAAGGCAACCATAAAGATGAAGAGGCCGAAATTGATCCTGAAACTGGTGAGTCTCATATTCGCAAAGAAAATGACGATAGTGAGGAGAGAGACAAGACCGGCGACCATGTAGACAACGGCAAAGATTCGATCTACGACGGTGGAAGGGTACAGGTAAGAGAAGTAATCGACGGCGGATATGATTGCGTTCCATGGAAGAAGAGAGCCGAGACCGAGTGTGAAGAAGATGATGTAAGCGAAGTTGTAAGAATCAGATGGAGTTTTTTGGACGAGGAGAAGAGGAGATTTCGGTCCTGTTTCCGGGTCGGATCTAGTATTCTCAGGTTTCCGGACGGCGTCCATTAGCGTTTGGTTTGCAGACTTTTAGAATCCGTAGAGGAAAATGGATTTGGCGCGTAAACGCAAAGGAGATTTCAAAATAGATTTGGTGATCTGTGCGCAAAAAAACCCTACAACTTAAAATTTTATCTTTTCTTAAAAATAATTGTTGCATCTTCTATATGTACTGTTATTATATAGATAATTTTCAGTATCATAATAACTAAATTATTGATTTTTTACACCACATCATCATCTTTGTCTACGTGGTGCCAGTTTTCTTTTTAAAAAGATTACATAGCTAATGAGTTATTAGTTTTGTCTTATCATGTTGGACTTTTTTTTTAATGTATGACTGCCAAATGTTGCAGTTAATATTTTATGAAATTTGAGATGTGTAAATCTAAAATTATATTTTAACATCTGTCAAATATTGATCTTTCAAATCTTTAACTACTAAAAACCAACATGATCACTCCATTCTCTATATATATTGAATTCATATACTAAATTTTAATTAAAAACTTACATAGAAACGAATGAAAAATATATGGAAAACCCATGTACGGAAAGTAAAAGAATCTCTGGACAAAGTAAGTTAAAAGGAAACATTGAAAAAAATACATGAACGATCATCTTTTAGAGTAAGTTTGGTTATAAGAAAAAAAGAAAAAAAAAGTATCGTTAAATTTATAATATTATTGAATTTATGATTTTTTTGATAAATTTTAAAAGTAAAACATGAAATCTAAAATTTAGGAATTAAGTTTCCCTTATTTATTAAGTGTATAGTAATTTTTTTCTTACTTAAAAGTTTTATTTGGTTAATGAATTGTTTTAAATTCAAAAAGTATATGCGATAAATTAGAATTAAAAAAATTCAAAGTTTGAAAACGTTATTAAGAAAATAATTTTTGGTACAATTGGATTTTCATTAACAAGCATCTTGACATAAATAATTTGCATTTTTAAACATCGTCGGCCACTAAACAACCCTCTTTCACATTCTTAAAAAATCTTTTACAAGTCATAAATGTTGCGAAATGGCTATAACAATTACACCATTGATGAGAAAATCGATGATTTCTTAAAACTAGTTGGAGATCTTAGCCAAATATAGAATTTTCCAAGGAGGTTCAGATGACTCTTCTATTGAATGCTTCTACGAAGAT
Organism: Euclidium syriacum; assembly: GCA_900116095.1. Lineage (NCBI taxonomy): Eukaryota > Viridiplantae > Streptophyta > Magnoliopsida > Brassicales > Brassicaceae > Euclidium > Euclidium syriacum. The sequence continues at coordinate 929,615 of FPAK01000008.1, forward strand.
ATTATCAAGCCTAAGAACATTAAGGAAACAATCAAACTAGAAGATGTAGTTGGTTCTGCTATGTATAAGGAGAAAGAATTGAAAGAGAGTGATAGAATTTATCAGTTTTGAAGGAAAATTTGTTCAAGGAAGAACATATAGTATGAGCTTTTATATAGGGAAGGACAAAAATAAGTCTAGGTCTAAATCCATATGATTTGTGTTGGATTTATGATAAGGAATAACATTTCAAGAAATTGTGCGACAAATGGCTAGAGAGGAACAAGGGAAAGTTATGGTCGCATGACAAGGGATAGCAATTGTTGGCAAGGGACGATGCTCAAAAGTAAATCTAACAAAGGATCAAAGCATATTGTTGTCAAATACCATTTCATTTGAGACTTGATATCAAAAGGGTCAGTCATAGTAGTAAATATTGCTACAATCGGCTGATATATTTACAAAGGAAATACCAATAAGCAAGGTTCAAGGTGCTTTGGAGCTACTAAGTATTAAGAAATGGAGTAGGTTTACACATGAGATAAAGAAGTTGGATGGATCTACTCAGGAAACTGAAGACCAAGTTAGTCTATTTAGAAAGATAAGAAGAAGGGTGAGTTTTCTCATGATCTGGAGCTAAAATCCAAGAAGGCTAGAATGAAAATCAAGGTGGAGATTTGAAGAAGTATGATATATCTGAATAACTCATTAAGTGTCTCTAAAACACTATCCACAGTCTAGGGTTTTTTTTTAGTGTAACACATGTGAGTCCAATACGACAATTAAGTGTGCTGGAATGTTGGGTTCAAATCCTTAAACAAGAAAATCACGCAAGTTCATAGTGTTATGATAGATATTTTGCTAAACCATCTTTAAGGAATGATGCAATTGAGGTCACGACTTTAACTCATCCTAGAAATTTCAGAGAAAAGCCAAGCTTGTTCGTTCTGAGGATTTAAAAGTAAAACCAGAGCAACTTAAGTAACTGCTATCTCAAGGGATGTGAAAACAAAGACAATGACCATGAATCAAGTGGAAGAGTACATACATGACGTATGACATAACATAATCCGAGTGTGGTGTGGCTTGCCATTAGAAAATAAACAAAGTCGGGAGAAAATCATTTTGGTTGCCTAAAATATTTATAATATTTGGCGTCTAAAACCCTTGCTTTATGGATTTTAATCCAGGGTCAGCCCTGATAATTGGATATCAAATGTATGATCCTTTTCAATGTAAAGGAAGGATGAAAATCTCGAATGCCATGTGAACAGTTGTTAGGTTAGAATTGGTACTAAACATTTTTTACTTACTTTGTTTTAGTTTTCAGCTGTCCCAAAAAGTGTATGTGAGTTTTCAGCGGGACAAGAGCGGATGTTCCGTGTAATATGTATAAGGCTTGGCGTCTTTGCATTGCAGAGCTCGCAAATAATTTCTTGTGATATTTGTCTTTCCAATGCATATTTAATAGTTATTGTTTCAGATAAAATGGTTGAACTTGCTACGTCCTAAAAAAAGTGGCTCCGAGTTGCAAGATGGACCTTCGATTGAACTTTTTTTTCAACGGTTGGGGGTGAACAACTGAAATATTATATGAACCATTGTTGAATGCACTTTGGGGTGGACTTTAGATACTCTGGTACTGTGATCTCAAAAGATTTAAATCTGTTCCTATGAAAGGATTGCAACTTCCATATATATATTTTTACTCAAAAGCAATAAGTTTCATTAAGACATTATTAATTAGAGTACATCATTAAGGCCTGTCTTTTAAAACTAATGTTTGAAGCCAAACCGAACATAAGAAATGTGATACATGAGAAATTGAGTGCTGAATTTGACCAGCCCATCCGCCGCTGGGTTTGCTTCCCTTTTAATGCTGGTGAATGTAGGCCTCAACGATCGCTAATGCCTACTTATTTCATCGGTAAAATCCCTTAGGGTAGGTTGAGCTTCCGGATGCTTGATTGCTTGTCCTAGTAGGCCACAGTCCATTTCGAAGATGATGTTTCCTTTTCCATATTATCTAGACATTGCATTGTCCATAGGAGAGCGTAGACTTCTCCATGTAATGGTGACATAGCTAAAGGGTAACATTTTGTTCTGAAACTTTTAATCTCTCTGGGCATCTATGAATATCCAGCCCACAACCGTAAGCTTTCTTTCCTGGTTCCACGTTGGGTTAGTGTTGCATTTCAAGGATCCAACCGGGGGTGGGTTCCATCTTGTGATTGGAGGAGGAGCTGGAGTCGTTGGAGCCGGCTTCCATATATTGTTTGACCATAAACAGAAAAAAAAAAAGAAAAAAAGGAACTTTTAATATTAAAAAAAGGAATATCAGATCGACGATTCCATCTTGCCGCCGCAGAAATCAAAGTACATTCTATTCATGAATCCCTCTTTAAAATCCCAATAAAAAGCTCTCGTCTTACGCACTCGGGTTTCTCCTTCCGAATCTCTCTACTCCTAAACCCTAATCACGGCTTTTAAAAGCTTCATAATTTGTGGCCGATTCTCAGAAGATTTTTTTATCGATTTGATTACTCCTCTGAGTTTGGTTGGCGATGGGTGAACGAAAAGTACTCAACAAGTATTATCCACCAGACTTCGATCCAAAAAAAATTCCCCGAATTCGAAAATCCAAGAACCAGCAGAAAAAAATTCGAATGATGATTCCGCTTCTTCGTATCCGATGCAACACATGTGGGAATTATATATCCGGAGGCACTAAATTCAATAGCCGTGAAGAAGTCGTCACAAACGAGACATATTTAGGGATTAAAATCCATAGGTTTTACTTCAAGTGCTCTAATTGTTGCGCTGAGTTGATTTTGAAGACTGATCCACAGGAATCGGGTTATGTAGTCGAATCAGGCGCGACTTGTCTTTATGATCAATCCAAAGAGGAGGAGAAGCAAGAGGAAGAGAGTGAAGATGTGATGAGTTCGTTAGAGAAGAGAAGTTTGGTTTCTAAAAGAGAGATTGAAGTTATGGCTAATCTTGATGAGATGAAATCTATGAAAGCTCGACGCATGTCGGTAAGTGTTGACTCTATGCTTGAGGCTTTGAGTAGAAAAAGAGAACAAGAAGATGAAAAGGAGGAAGATTTGGTTAAGTCGATTAGATTTGGTAAGCATAAGAGGATTGAAGAAGACGAAGAAACCGATACAAAGAAAACAACTGTAAAGAAACGTGGTTGCAGTGAATCTCCAATTCAAATCTCTTCTATTCGTGTAATCACTTCGAAGAAGATGAAGACAACAAGTGTGGGACTTGCATCACTATGCCACAACTATGGAAGCGATGAGGAAGACTGAATCTAGCTATGGTTTTACTGTCATTACTATTTTTGCATAATTGAACAAGAGTTTTTCTTTTTCTTCTTGATTGTAAAATTACAACATTTTAGTTTTTCAATTCTCTCTCAAGTAATCACAAGATTTGAACTATATAACATCATGCTTTTTTTTTTTCTTAATTAGACTTCATCTCGATATCTGCATCATCTTTACCAACAGTATCTGGAGAATCTCCAGGCAAAAGACCGAGAAGAGGCAGAGGAAGCAATGAGCTAAGATTGCAGAGGATAATAAGCGTTGATAAGTTTTCGAAACTGTCTCTTGTAATGCCGAACACTTGAGTCAGTCCTGCACCCATAAGTCCACCTAGAACACTGCCTCCATTAGAGATTGACATTAATGTAGCGAAAAGAGTTGCTTCCATTCCTTCTGGACACAATCTCGCTGCTAACACAAGAACCGGCATGAACGAAGCCTGTCACAGTTTAGATTTTTTAAGATGTGTCAGTACATTGATACTAACACACATTCCAATAATGCTGCATTAACTTAATGCTGAGACCTGAGCAAGAACTGTTAGGATTAGAGAGTCTCCAATAGCAAACCATTCATCGCTTATTCCTAATTGTCTGTTAAAACCTGTAACGAGGAGAACCTGCAGGAGAAGTCACAAGAGTTACTAGGTTGTGCAACAGAGATAGATGGTAAAAGCTCTTCTTCATAAGTGTTGATGGGACAAACCTGAGTCATTCCAAGACCTGTGCCGAAAATCGTAGTAAAGAAAAAGATTTTTCTCAATGGAACAGTCTTAAGGAATCCGTTGTACAATCCTACTCCAAGTAATGATGCAATTGAGGTCACAAATTTAACTCGTCCTAGAAATTCCGGAGTAAAGCCAAGCTTGTTCGTTCTGAGGATTTAAAAGTAAAACCAGAGCTACTTAAGTAACTACAATCTCAGGGGATATATGAAAAAAAAAGCCAATGAGCATGAAAGGAGTGGAAGAGTACACATACGTGAAGTAAAACATTGCAGAATCCGAGTGTGGTGTGGCTTGCCATAAGAAGATAAACAAAGTCGGGAGAAAAACATTTGGTTGCTTAATAGCATTCCATAGCTGAACCATGTTCTGCTTTGAGGTCTGAACAAAGCCAAGACTAACCAAGAATATGTTCTCTTTCTGCCCTGTCACTGGTCTAACTACACGTTGTTCGTTCACGAGCACAGCAACTGCTGAAGTTATCAAAGGTAGTAAAGCTGTCACTCCGAATACAAACCTGAGGTATAACAGCTTTTAGAATGCCACTTAAGTTAGTTATCTACGCCATGAGATATCAGAAATTAAAATTGTACCGGAAAATTGTGTACTGTACCTCACACCATATGAATCCACAAGGGAACCGCTAAAGTAGGAACTAACAATTCCACCAAAAGCTGAGGATCCCCAGCATAAAGACTGCAGAGATCCTGACACGCTTTGTGACTCACCACGAGCTCGTTCCACTACCATTGAGTCTACTACCTAGTAAAAGTTTAACCACTTGACAATTCAATATGCTGCAATCTCCAACTCAACCAAACTAACTTAACCAGAGTTAATTAAACCACTTACAACATCAGAAAAGGCAACAGAAAGGGAACCAAGAATTATACAAGAAGCAGCACTATATTTACTGTCAACAAAAACAGCCATCAAAGTCCATGAAAATGCACCAAGAAGTCCGGAAAGAACTAGATAGGATCTCCTTCGGTAGCCAAATAGAGGCACTGAATCACTGTGAAACAAAACCAAGTTCTTTAGTCCTTCAACATATAGCTGTTAACAATAACAACAGAGGTGGTGAAGGATTCATAATACCTGATAAAACCGTAGAGAGGCTTAACAAGCCATGGCAATGAAGAAAGACCCATTATCACAGCTGTCTAGTCAAGAAGTAGATTTTGTCAGCCTATGAAAAGAATAAGAAACTTTAATAACCAATTTTTGCAAAAACATTGGAAGGACATACCTCTGCAGGATCAAGATGCAAATCGTCTTTTAAATAGAAACTAACAGCGAGCCTCGCGAGTCCTAAAACACCTTGAACAAAATACACCATTGCTACAGCGACATTATCTGGTGATAACTCAACTCCGAAAATTTTCTTTCTGCTACTAAGATTTTTTCCTTTACGAGGCTGTGTTCTAATAGACGTATCACTATCTCCTTCCACATCTATATTCGATGTATCTCCTTCAGCTACATCTATAAATACACACATTTCTCACATTAGAACAGAGAAATACCCGATTCAGGATCTTAAGAGATAAACTATCTCTCGCAAGACAAAATGATTCATGCAAAATTCATAAATCAAATAAGAAATCAAACTGTAAATAAGTCTGATTCAACAAATTAACAAACAAAAATGGCAATTAGTAGTAGCGCGATTTTAGTAACTTCTAATTCGAGCTTAATTTATAGCAACTCTCGCGAGCTCGTTCCTCCCAAATCCCTTATACCCAAAATTAAGGAATTGTCAGAAATTGATGAAAGAAGAGAGCTTACTAATTCTGGAATCTAGAAGCAGACTTTCCTCTGAATTCCGCCGGCGAGGAAGCTCCGGGATTGAAACTATGGCGGACATATCTCTTTCCGGAGGTCTCCTGCGAATCTTCCGGCGTGACACTCGGTGAGATCGGGCGGCGATTGCAAGGCGTAATGTACCGTTGTTAACGGAGGAGAGGATGGTGAAAGGCGAAACTGTAATTTGAGAAGGTGAGATTGGGATAGAGAAAAGATTTTGAGTTGCCATTTTAATAAATTTAATTTAACCTTCTTTTTTCTTTTTAATTTAAAGAACACTCCGTGTCTTGCGCTCTCAAGTCTGGTTGATTTCTTTCCTACATTTATCTTTTTTTTTTTCTGTGATTGTAGTTAAAAACGTTTTCTTTTTCTATTTTCTGATTTTTCATAAATAAATACAGGAAAAGACGTTTCTGATATTGAGACATGTTACAAGAAATCAAAGTGTTTATAGATGCAGTGACTAAAATAGACCAAACAACAAAGCAGATTTTCATGTAAAAAATGTTCAGTTTGAAACGATAGTACAGATTTGAAACAACAGAAGGAACAAGTTATTAATGATAATAAAGAAAGAAACCTAACAAGGTGGAAAGATGGATAAAAATCGCAGTAGTTAAAAAACCTAGTTTTGTTTATTACACTTTCAAGAACAAAAAACCTCCAAAATCTTTTAAACAATCATGTTAATAGTGTCAACAGAGAGCAAGTGAAGAGCTACTCTAGGTCAATGGTAGGAGGACGAACAAGGGCAAAGTAGAGAACGTCTTGGCACCTGAAAGACCAAAGACTGATGTCGTGGTCTTCGTCCAGTCCATTAGCCTCAACGATATTGTTCCAACCATTGTTCAAAGCATAATTCAAGCTTCCTTTCCCTGAACCTTTCTTCATCTCCCATATCTTGAAATTAACATTCCACTTTTCATAACTTTGATTCACGAGAATCGCTTTCACACCAGGCTTCTTCCCATCGTCGTCGCCGTTGTTTCCTCCTTGACCACTAATGTATCTCGATTCATCTGGTGTCAAGAAATCGTTTCTGTATAGTTTTTTAAAAGTGAGTAAGAGACGGCTCTGTGTAGGGTTTACATCAGTCCATGACAGAACTTTCTCAAAGATGAGCTTTGGGTCTTCGGCTACGTCCATGTCTCTCATCAACTGTAGAAGCCACTCCGGCGTCTCTTTCCCTATCCATGAAAAAGGAGCAACCTTTGCTTTCTTCAACCCATCAGTTTGTTTTCTCTGTTGTACGTCACGTCTCTTCCGGCTTTTGCTCTCCGTTAGGCACGAAGACAGAGACAATTGGGAATTAGGGTTTGGTGGGTTTTTCATCTCTGTCTCGGCCGTGTTGTATTCGAGGAGTAAAACTGACGAAGAAGGCTCACAAAAACGAGGGTTTAGTGTGTATTGCGTCTCGGGATCAGCCATGATCATGTAATCTCCGGGATAAGGCCGTCGAAGTTGCAGGTAATTCGTCTCAAAATCACAGGGGATTTGGTTAAGATCGAAGAGAGATGAAGTTGAAGCCCCGTTAAGATTTTGAAAACAGTTTTGTGGGTTTTTTCTAGTAACCCAACAAGACCTTAGTTTTCTCGGGAAATTATAGAAGAATCTCTTGTCGCTCTCTTCTTCTTCTTCAGAGACCTTGGTTTTCCTTTCTTAGCGTGTTGTTCTTGTTCATAGACCATAGCAGCAACTTCCGCTAAGATATCTAGCTTCGACCACTTGTTGTTCTTCTTCCACTCAGAAGTCATTTTTGTGATCGGTGCTAACTCGAATAGAGAGAAGGTAAAGCGTGAGGAGGAAGGAATTTAGAGAGACAGAGAATGAGCGAAAATGAGAAAGAGAGTGCATACGTTGAGGAGGTTAAATAGGTATTTCTGATTTTCCTTTTTTGTATTACCATTTCTGTTTTCCATTTCTCATTTCTGCTTAGTCTCTATAACTTGTAATTAATCATTAATTATGACCCTTTTTTCCATTTCTTTAGCTGACAGCATTGCTTGGAGAGGGGTTTGAAGATCTTAGATACGGTGAATCCTATATACACTAGAATCGAGCCAAAGATTTTGTTTGTTTCCTTTTTTTTTTTTTTTTTCTGTAGACAGGAGAATTAAAAGTTAACCGAACTGTAAGAATACTAGTATGTATCAGTATTATTGCTATTTAATTATCCGACTAATTGTCAACTTGTAGTGTATAAATAAAAATTATATTTCCACGAAAAGAAAGAAAAAAAAGTATCTAAATTTAATTCAAATACCAAAAGAATATTTATGGTTTTTAACCAAACCAAACCGAAAACTGCAAATTTTTAACACACATTTTTAGTAACCACACGGGTTTTTAAATTTTTCTGAAACCAAAACATATACAGTTAAACCTCGGTAAATTAATACTCTATAAATTAATAACTCTATAAATTAATAAATTTCTCCGGTCCCGAGTCGGACCAGTGTAAAATTTAACAAAATTCGATAAGATAATAAGATAATAATTGATTAGAAACCTCAATGTAAATATATGATCCCAATAATATCATAAATTAATAAAGATGTATATAAATTTATACATACATAAAGTATTGTGAAAAGCTCAAGACGCGATATATACATAATATATTAATTTATCGATAAATTAATACCTCTATAAATTAATAAATTTATCCGATCACGACGTTATTAATTTATAAAGGTTTTACTGTATAGGTATTAAATGGTACACATTATGCGTAAAATAGAATTAATATGAGGAAAGAGAAAACCAAAATTTATTCATCTAACACCATTTAAAATAGTGGAATTTTCATTCCTCCAACATTTGAATGGACGAGAGCCTCCAACATTTGAATGGACGAGAGAGGACAAAAGTTAGAGAAATATCCAGTTTTAACACACATATTTGTTCTTAATTCTCCTCTATATACATGTTCAAACAATAAATTGTTAAACATTTTTTTTGTAAACTTTTCTAATATTTAAAACTAAAATTTAATTATTCAATCATTGATTTGGATTATTTTTAGAGTAAAGGACAAAAATAACACATAAAAGTTTCTTTTTTATAAAAATGTCACGCGGAAAAATTTGTGGTAAAAAATGCCACTTTTAATTCTAATTTTCCCCTTATTCATTTAGTAAGATCATACTTAAAATGATCTTTTGCTTCCCAAATATCAAATATTTAATTCTAAACTACCAAATTTCGTCTTAAAAGGTAGGATCATACTTTAGAAGTCAATTTTTTAGGACGATCGTACTTAAAAGAACGACTTTTTGCTTCCCAAATATCAACAACTTTCATTCTAAATCATAAAAAAATTCATAAAAACTAAGATTTTAGAAGTCAAATTTAGAACGGCCGTACTGAATATGATATTTTGCGTCCCCAGTATCAACAACTTTCATCCCAAATCAGCAAATTATTTCCTAAAAGCTAAGTTCAGGTTTTATAAATCAAATTTAGGACAATCGTACTTAAAATGATTTTTTGCTTTCCAAATATCAACTATTTCCATCATAAATCACCAAAGTTTTTCCTAAAAACTAAGATTTTATAAGTGAAATTTATGACGATTGTACTGAATATAACATTTTGCTTCTCAAATATCAATAACTTCACCCTAAATGATCAACTATCTTCCTAAACGCTTGGATCAGGTTTTAAAAATCAAATTTAGGATGAACATCCTTAATATGACATTTTACTTCCTAAATACTATCAATAACTTCCACCCTAAGTCACTGATAGCAAAATCGTCTAACTAAAATAATTTTTTGGAACAAAACCATTACATGTATTTTTGTCAATATCCAAGTTTTACGTGGTATTTTTGGAAGCTTTCCTTATTTTAAAACATTATCAAAATATTTAGAAAAAAATATTACAATTTAAATAGGAAAAACAAATCATAAAATAATTATTATATTAATATTAATTATTTTGTCAAAATATTAATATTAATTTATCATTTAGATTTTCTATATTTTATATAGTTATGGTTTACATGATAATTATATTTGATATTTTAGTTAATTAGTTTTCAAAAATTTCGCCAAATTAGCTATTATTATTTAAGTTCTAATTTATTTATTGAGTTAGATTTTGTAATTCAGTCAGATTTAGTTGGTTCCATTTAGACATAATTATGTTTCGGTTCAGTTTGATTTGAGTTTTTTGTTTGGTATTTTGTCCACCCTGATTAATAAAATGGCCAACCATAATATCGTGTTTAATTTGATTGGAGAGCTAGTTGTTGCATATTTGACCGGTGGAAGCAAGAAGGAAAGTTCATTTTTTTCATTTTCAATTAAAATGTTATTTTTAAATCGCGTTGTCTATAAGTAATTACGCTTAAGCATCATATTGCCATATACTGAGAAATTGAGAGATTTATTTTTCATTATCTTCCAAAGAAGCTTCAATGCCCGGAACGGGAATAAACCAAGAAAACTCAATAAAATCATCATCCGAGATGGAGATCGACACATGGAGTACCCAATCGGAAACTCCAGCCCTCAAGAATTCTTCACCGGCGGAGAGAATTCATCTCCGGCCGATGACTCTCGCCGACGTCGACGATTTCATGGTCTGGGCAACTGACACAAACGTCACACGCTTTTGCACGTGGGAGCCTTACACGAGCCGAGAAGCCGCAATCGCTTTCATAAACGACGTCGTTTTGCCACACCCTTGGCTCCGAGCTATCTGCCTAGAAAACGACCGTCCGATCGGCTCGATCTCCGTCACGCCCGTCGATAAGATCAGAGGAGAGATTGGTTATGTCCTCGGAAGTAAATATTGGGGAAAAGGAATCGCGACGGAGGCAGTGAGGCTTGTGGTGACTGAGATATTCAAGGAGAGGCCGGAGATGGAGAGGCTTGAGGGTCTTGTTGACGTGGACAACGTTGGATCTCAGAAGGTTCTTGAGAAAGTTGGATTTGTGAGAGAAGGTGTGATGAGGAAATTTATGTGTCTTAAAGGAAATGTTAGAGATATGGTCATGTTTAGTTTCTTGCCTTCTGATACTTTGCACTAATCTGATTCGAATCAACGAAGATCAATCACATTAGATGTGTTTTGCTTTATTAAAAAAAAAGGTTGTGGTTTGTTTATTTCTGATTCATATGTATAAGATTGTATAACTTCAATGTTCCTGACCAAAAAAAAAATTGTATTAATTTCAATGTTCATTTACTCTATTTTTATTCTTCCTTTTATTATCGTCACCTTATAGGTATTAGTAAAATATAAACTTCTAATACCTTTAACAAAAAAAAAGTTTTTTTGTTACTAGCACACAACTAATTTCAGTGGTACTGTGAAAACGACAACCATTTTTTGTTTTGTTTTTACTTTTTATGGAATGGGTTGTTTTTCTCACTATCGCTTTGAAACACTAACACTAACCTACACTACACAACAATAAAATTATTACAAAGTTTCAAAATACTTTATTTTATAATACATAGTTCCCCTTTTGCATTTTCATCTCTCGAGTTCATTTTACCAAAGAAATGAAAATTTTAATGTGATCTTACGACGAAAATTTTAAAAGTGCAAAAAAACATTCAAATTAAATTAAAATGAAAAAAAGGTTTTCAATATAATGAAAAAAATAACTCGAACATGAAGAAATATTTCTATTTACAAGAGATAAAGATCAATGATTAGATAAATGAACAATTAGTAAACGTTGGATAATTAGTTCGTCAAAAAATATATATATGTTTTTTAGTTCATCGATGAATATACACCATGCTGAATTTTACGTTGACAATTAGTCTCCACTTGAAAAACGACAAAACAAGAATGCCAAGTTGGCATAATAATGGGCGTTCCATCAGAAGCAACACGGTAAATCACGTATTTCAGATAATCAGATCTATTCTTAGTTTGGCAACCAAGTAAGTGACGAAAGTCAAAAATTCAAAATAGACAACTAGCCACTCACACGGTGACACCTTTACTTCTATCATAGCTTTAATCAATATTTTAATCAAATAATATGACCACTAACTTTAATCTATAATCTAGACTATTTTTGTTAGTCAAAAGCAAGTAGCAAGATTCGATTTTTGGTAATCGCGATGTGTATATAAAGATATCGCATTGACGTATGATTGTGATATCTCAAACTACCGTTATCCTAAATGGAGACTCAACCAACTATAGAATCTTCGCCGCCGGGAAGAGTTTCTCTCCGGCCAATGACTCTTTCCGACGTCGACGACTACATGGTTTGGGCCACTGACGCTAAAGTCGCACGCTTTTGCTCTTGGGAGCCTTGCACGAGCCGAGACGAAGCCATCAAATACATAACCGATAAGGTCTTGACACACCCTTGGCTCCGAGCCATATGCTTAAGTGACGACCGTCCGATCGGCTACATCTTGATCATGCCGGTCGATAATATCAGAAAAGAGATCGGTTATGTCCTAGCGAGAAAGTATTGGGGAAAAGGGTTTGCCACGGAGGCGGTGAAGCTAGTGACGGCGGAGATATTCAAAGAACTCCCGGAGATTGAGAGGCTTGAGGCACTTGTCGATGTGGAGAACGTTGCGTCTCAAAGAGTTCTTGAAAAAGTTGGGTTTACTAAAGAAGGTGTAATGAGGAATTTTCTTGTTATGAAAGGAAGTGTAAGAGATATGGTTATGTTTAGTTTCTTGCCTTCTGATGCTTTCAAGTGATTGATCAACCAAAAAAGATAAATTCACGTTTCTATATGTTCGATTTTAGTGTATGACTCATACGTAAAATATGATGTAAACACTCTGTTTTCTTTCTCTTCTGTATTTCTGAGATTGCTTATTAATTATTAATGTCTATCTGAATGATTTTTGTTTTCATCTTTTGAGCTTGTTGATTAATTATTGTCTACCAGAATCTTGTTATAAACCAAGTAAGATTCAGTCTGAAACTTTTTATAGTGGCTACAACTATTTTAATTTTGTTTTTGCGGAAACAAGACTTTATCAACCTAGAACTTATCTTAGCACAAGTTGAAGACAAAGCGAAAAAAAAAACACAAAATAGTCATTCAATATAATAGTATAAGGACTGTAAAAAAAAGCTTGTGTTCTGTTAAAAGATTTCAGAATAAGAAAATCCTACTTTAAAACATTTGCATAAGCTTGACATCTTCTACATGGTTTAGAAAGGTGTAAACTTCCTTAAACGCTTCCATTCCTTTAATTTCAACTCTCACGACCTTGTTTCTCTCGATATTGTAGTAGAAAATGTAGAAAGGCTCGGTCTGGTCTCGCCAGTCCCTGGACAACACAATTTCATTTGTAGAAGTCATTCCAACAAAACGTAAATTATAGCCGCCTCCAAATATTTTGTGGCATGAAACCGACAATACATATGTATGCTCTAACCATTCATCTTTTTCCGCATCTTCTAGAACCCACAGCTTAAAACTTTCCCTTCTGTTAGTAACAAAGCAACTGCCTTCTTGAGTGACAAGTACTCCTAACTTACCATTGTAGTTTACTAGAATTCCCGTGCGCACTGCTGTATTGAGATTTTCCATGACTTTAATCAATCTAAACTTTTCAGACCCAAGATCAAAGCAAATTATCATGGCAACCATCAAAGATGCTGGATATTATAATATACCGTCGATGCATATCACATTGTGTAAAGTCCCATTGTATAAAGGATGATGGGGGTATGCAACGTTCAACCTTTCTCCATGACAATTTCTTAGTTCCTAATGTCAGAATTTGATGCTCCTTAAATACCACGTGCCCGTCTTGTATTCCAGGAAGAGTCAAGGTCATGGACAATATACCTTGTGTTGTTTCTCAGTCGGATCATACCCAAAAAAGCTCCTTACCGCAAGTCTCTTCATCGTATTAAGTATGGGCACGGTTAAGGATTGTCCCGTGCTGGGGTTGCATATCACCGACGACGGCAAATTCTTCTTAGTATCACTCCTTCTCCTTCTCATTCCTCCTAAAAGAAGGTCATCAAAGAGAAAGATCAAACCTCTAATAGGTATAATTCTTTTATAAGAAAAGTCACAACGAATCTTCATAAGATAACTGGCGGGTGGAGGAGAAAAGTTCTCATCAGGATTTTGAGGCTGAGGTGTCGAAAAGAATAGCAACTCATCGTCTTTTTCGCAGGCGAACAAGAGCTGTGGCCGAGCCAAAGACCTGGTCAAAAACGATTCCGTGAAATCTGTACGGCCAAGTATAGACGCCCAGAGCTTTGATACGCATCGACATGTTGCTATAGACTTCGTCGGCAACCTCAAGAATATCTCGATAATGAGATCAATTGGGATGGTTTGAATATTCGTCCGGAAAGATTTTTAGTTTGAAAAGAAAAAATGATTGTGTGTCTTTGTTAAGAGAAAGCCCACATAGCCCAAAACTTAGGGCACCTAAAGATGAAAATATTGGACAACTTGTATTATGAAATTATGTGATTCAACAAAATTTGTTACAAGTTATATTCATTACGCATTTTTCCACCTCTGTGGAATTTGCATAATTTTGTATTGTTTGATATTGGGTCGTTGGAATTTTTTTTCTTTGTTACTTGCCTTCGTTTGGCGTGTCTTAAGAGTCATTCGAAGATCCACTCATTCTAGTTTGGTCTTCCGCACGGAGCCTCTACAGATCGACGAGATAAAGAAGAAAAAGAAAACGGCTAGTATGAGCCAACTTAGAGAAGAATAATGGCGATGAGTATGAACCGAAAGCAAAAAACTTTTACCATGTCAAGATATTCAAATTTTTGTAACACATTCAAAATTAAACACAGTAGGGGATCCACCGATCACACAGAGACAGGTAGAGAAGTGTTTACAAAAGCTAATTTTTAGCTTACAAAAACTCATTGCTCCATGAACCAAATTTGTAAATTGTAAACATTGAGATTCGTAAAAGATACAGACTATCACTGAAAACCAAAAGGCAAAAATAGTCATCCAAATAAGCAAAAAAAAGAGTAACAGTGGAAAAATAAGGATCGCAGTAGTTAATACGTTACTAAAGGTTATCAAATCTTAAATCGCTTGCATAAGTTCCACGTTCTCTACATGGTTTGAAAAGATTTGGACTCTACTTTGCAAGTGCTTAAAGGCTTCCATTCCTTGCACTCTAACTCTTATGACTGTGTTTTTCTCAATATTGTAGTAGTAAACGTAGAAAGGGTCAACTAGATAGCGCGTCGAAAACAGAATTTCATTCGTACCAATTATACCAACAGTGTATATCACGGCGTCTCCAACTACATTTTGCCACAAAGAAGGCAATAAGTATCTACACTTCAACCATTCCTGTTTTTTGGCATCTTTTAGAACCCAAAACACAATACTCTTACTTCTTCTAGAATACCCATAAGAACTAAATGAACCTAATTTACCATTGTAGTTTATCAGAGTTCTGTCAAGCACACTTGAATTTTCCATGACTTTAATAAAGCTGAACTTCTCAGACCTTACATCAAAGCAAACTATCATGGAAGTACTTGAGGACATGTTCACCGAAGCTTGATAGTACAAAACACCTTTGATGCATATCCCTTCACCACGAGAATAATGGGGTATGCAACATCCGATCCTTCTCCATTTCAGTTTCTTGGTTCCTAATGTGAGAACTTGATGATCCGCAGAAATCCCACCTGTTCTTTCATAAATTGGACAGGTCATCGACAACAACTTGATTTTTTTATCAATAGGATCATATCCAAAAATACTTTTCACTCCAAGCTTCCTTGTCTTCACTTTCGGTAAGATTAAGGATTGTCTCGTGCTAGGGTTATATATCACCGGCACCAACACTGCGTTTTTCCTTCCTTTTACGATCCGTGTATCTCTAAAACAGACTAATCCGCTAATAAAACTACAAAAACCATGGTGACCATGATCAACTTTGGAATTCATATGATAACTAGCAGCTACAGAAAACGAGTTCTCATCAGGATTTTGAGGCCGATCTGAGGAGAAGAAGAACACCTTGTCGTTTATTTTGCATGTGAAAAGAAGCTTAGGCCGAGCTGAAGATTGGTTCAGGAACAACTCTGTGAAGTAGGGAAGACGAAGCGTGGAAGCCCATAGTTTCGATACGCAACGACATCTGGCTATAGATTTCGCCGGTAATTTAGTGAATATCTCGATCATGAGATCAATTGGGATGATCTGTTCTGAGTTTTCGTCACCACTAATTGGTTTCCAAGGTTGGGTTTGGCGTCGAGGGGTGGTGTCATGATCCTCCGAGACGTTCAGCCGCCGTGATTTCATGGCTGAGACACTTATACGTTAATCCCTAGCTAGTTTCGTACTGAGTTCGTAGTTTCGTATCGCTTGCAAAGTTCTTAAATATATAGTGAAAACATAATAGAAGCAATAATGTTTATCTCCATTCTTAAGAAGAGGAAAATTACCAAAACAAAAATATCTTGAAAAGTAATTTGCAAAATAGACAATCTAAAATATTGTGCATGGTTAGATGGGCTTTGTCTTGACCAAGACAAAATAATTTCTTTCTCATCTAAACCCAAAATTAAGGCAAACGGTGGTTGGTTTTTCTAATTTTGTTGTTACCTGCTTTGATTTACTTGGAACAACTGAAAACACCTTGAAACCTCTCAATTGAATCAAGCTTCTCAATAATTGACTAATCACACACGATACCCTTTCAACTTCTACATTCTGTGGCTTTGTCAATAGTCTCTTAAGAAGTTCAACTCATGGATACAGAGAATCAGATTCTACTTTGATAGAATCGAAATTGAACGAAATTAGCTCTACATCTGGTGATTTGAATCTACAAGAGCTTGACATTCTTTCGTAGCATGGCCATTCAAACCATCTATTGGGTCTAAAAAATCTTCTCTTTTTGATTTAGCTTAGAAAGATCACATACTAGACTTCTCTGTTTTGGATTAGTTTGTAAGATTTCTATCAACCCCTCACTAAATCTGTCACAGGAGTTGGATTGTTATACTCATATCAAGTATAAGCCAGAAAAAATAAAACACATAAAAGGAAAGTAATTGTGGAGCAACATAATAACTTCTCCGGCCCTATGATAGTGTCAATGTGGTCTTTACGTGTATGTGAATCATAAACAACTCATCAACACACAAAGTGGTTTACCTATGAAGAGAAGAGTATGAAAGGGTAAAACTTCAGAACAATCATTACTCCTTGATGTATAAACCAATACAGTAGACGGATCCAACAAACAGAAAACAGCTTGTCCATAATATATGAATTGTACAAAGAAGTCCATTGATCTGTTACAATCTCTAATAAGTTATCAAATCCTAAATCGCTTGCAAAAGCTCGACGTTCTCTACATAGTTCATAAAGGTATGGAGTCCACCATACAGTAAGGCTTCCATTCCGTGTACCTCAACTCTAACGATTGTTTCTTTCTCGATATTGAAGTAGTAAATGTAGAAAGGACCAGAGTGAAATACATACTGTGGTGACAACACAATTTCGTGCATTCCAATCATTCCAACAAAGCTTAATCTGCTATCTCCAACTCCAACTACAGTCTTCCAGAAAGGAGGCAATACATGAACGTGTGTCGACCATTCATGTTTTTCAGGGTCTTCAAGAACCCACAATTCAATACACCAACTTTTTTCAGTAACTACACTAAACTCAACCCCACTCCCAACTTGTAGAAGTACACCTAATTTACCATTGTAGTTTACTAGAGTTGAATCAGTAAATAGCATCATGTCCTCAGCTTTGTTAAAGAATTTTAACTCTTCAGACCTAACATTGAAGCAACGTATCATAATAGCAACGTTAGGGACCCCAACTGCATAATACAAACTACCATTGATGCATATCCCATTAGGTCCAGGACAATGGGGCATGCAACATTCGACCTTTCTTCATGACAGCTTTTTAGTTCCTAATGTCAGGACCTGATACTCCATAGAGTCTCCAAAATATTTTTCATATGACCAGGTCATAGAGAGTAACTTGAATTGTTTACCAACCGGATCATACCCAAGAAAGCTTCTCACCCCATCAATCCTCGTCTTTAATTTGGGTAATTTCAAGGTTTCTCCACTGAGTCGATCTAAAGAAGTGAAGAACAAACTAAAAAATATCAGATTGTGCACACGCTTTGTCAAGAGAAAGCCTATGTATCCCAAAGTTCGTGTATTGGAGGTTCTTTATATATAGGTAGTAAAACACGTTTGATGGGGTGATTCGATTTGTAGAATGAAATTTATGTTTGTCTATGCGTCAGATAAAAATAGAATGGACCTTGTTTCCATAGATATAGAAAATAACCTGAAGAATGGAAAAAAAAGGGAACAAATTAGTCCACATTCTTTTTATCGGACTTAACCCATAGCAAAATTGATTTAGATGTGAAAGCAATTGAATTAAAAACAGTGTACCTGACTAAAATGATTTTGTGTTTTGAGAGTGGTTAACTCCGACATGAGATAATCGAAACGGCACACAATATTTACAATAATCGAAACCAGAGTTTTCTATTTCTCTCTGAATATGCCATGCCACACGAGTTGGATTTGTATAAGTAAACAAGAAGCCAGAAAAAAATTGACACAACATTGAAAGTAAATTCAAGTCTGAGGGATATGCCACAGGTTTGAAAACATACCGGAAGAGGTAACTTTGTTTGAACGGCTGCTTCAGAGCTGAGATTTCGTGAAGTAGCGAGTTCCAAGTGTAGATGACTCGTTTTCAAAAGAGGCCATGTGTGAGAGCAAAATAGACACAACCAGAGACCATGCGTGAAAGTTCCATGTGTAGACGACTTGTTTCCTTCGAGTATCTATTTGAAAATTTTCGAGATTATTTTGCTCCCGACAAAGAACACAACCAACGTAATGTTGTAATGGTTTCCATATAATGCCGTTGGTTTTTTCATGTTTTGTTAGTTGCTTTCGTTTACTTGGCCCATCTCAGGCCAATATAATAAGACAACAAGAAACATCTGTCTAAAATCCCTTCTCTCTTTGATTTAGCATAGAAAGACCATAGCTTAGACTTCTCTTTTTTGGAATAGTATTTGAAGAGTTTGGAATAAACCAGAGTTTCCATCATCTCCTCGCTGAAATTGCCACATGAGTAGGATTTTTAAACTCATATATCAAGTAGATAAAGCAAGACAAAAAATCAAAGTAACTTCAGTTCTGAGGGATATGTTAGAGATGGACTGGCATAATAATTATTCCTCCTATTGCAGTGTTAATGTGGTCTTTAACTGTGGATAACTTCAGTTCTGAGGGATATGCTAGAGAACTTATCAACACACAGTCACAAGTGGTGTACTGGTGAAGACATGAGTATAGGTTTTTCCGGCATCTCGAGAGTATCTCGATCAGGAGATTAATTGGAATTGGTTCTGAGTTTTTATCAACATTTGTTGAGTTCGAAGAGGTACGGTGTCTCCGGATGGTTTGACGATCCTCCACGGGGTTCTGCGGCCGTGATATCATGGTGGAGACAAGCGGTAAAACCCGAAAGCTAGATTCCACTTGAGTGAGTATTCAAAAAAGGTAAGAGATCGCATATAATTGAGGTCTTGTTAAAATTTAGGGAAGCTTCTAGGGTTTAACTTTTATTCACCCATTTGAGAAGATTGACACAGTTTGAAAGAAAATCAAAACTGCAAAGAATTTCTGATTGTCAAGTTAGGGTTTTGATTTGAGTGTGTGTGCTTTGCTAAGAGAAATTAAGCCTATGTAGCCAAAAATCAGGGGCCCGTACAATTGAAGGTTCGTTAAAAATGAACATTTTTCGTGGTGATTTATATCCATGCATGGTGATTCATATGTAAAATAAAGTATGATGTAAACACTGATCTTCTTTCTCTTTTTTTTTTTCCTTGTATTTGTAAACTTATTGTTATTCATGTATGAGACTTCATGTATTAGTGTCTCGGAGGAATCTCCTTATCAACCAACTAATTTTAGTGGTGATGGTTAAAAAGACAAATTAGAGGATCAAAAGCCAAATTTGTAATTTTCTAACAACCATTGATCCAGAGTTTATGAACCACTGAACAAGACGATGGATAGGTGGTATCTAGAAAAGATGAATACCATCACATACACGAGAAAATAGTCATCAATAAGCGAAAAAAGTTATAATTACGCAAAACCAATGGAAAGATCCCATGATCCTGAAGTTGTTACATTCCCAACGGATTTCCGAGCATAAGTTTTTTACATTATATATACATTTTAATTTTTCAGTTAAATTTTTGGTATTCATCGTAAATTCTTAAGCATTCTTGAGTACCAAGGCTAAGTGATATGAACCAAAGTATACCATTCTTCTGACCACATTTTTTTGATCTAAAAACTATTATCTTTAGTCTATAGCATAGAAAGATCACATTGTAGACTTCTCTGGGTTGGATTAGTATTTGAAGAGTTTGGAATAAACCAGAGTTTTCTATCATCTCTCTCTGAATTTGAAACACGAGAATTTTTAAACTCATACCAAGTACTTTCCAAGTAAGATTGAACACCATAACAAAAACAGAAAATATCTTATCGAATAACATAAGGAGATAAGGACGGTGCTAAGAAGCCCATGATCAGTTACAATCTCAAAGTTATAAAGTCCTAAAACATTTGCATAAGATTCACGTTCTCTACATGATCTAGAGAAGTGTGAAATCTACAATTCTTAAAGGCATCGAGTCCTTGGATTTCAACTCTTCTGAAAGTTTCCTTCTCGAAATTGTAGTACAATACATAGAAAGGGTCGGATTGATTGTACGGCGACAACACAATCTCATTTGTCCCAGTCACTCCAACAAAGCATAAGCAAGTGTCTGCGTCAACTACATTCGTCCACAAAAGAGGCGGCAATACATGATGAACACGCACCGACCATTCATTTTTCTCAAGGTCTTCTAAAACCCACAACTTAAGATAACTATTGTGTCTCGTAACTCCACGAAGATTACCTGACATAAGTGCACCTAATTTACCCTTGTAGTTTACTAAAGTTGAATAACGCCATAGCACCATCTCCTCAGGTTTGTTAATAAATGTAAACTTCTCAGACCTAACATCAAAGCAAGCTACCATAGAAACCTCATTGACCCTAGCTTTATAATACAAACCACCATTGATGCATATCCCGTTATATGAAGGAAGATGGGGCATGCAACATTCAACCATTCTCCATGATGGTTGTTTAGTTCCTAATGTTAGAACTTGATGCTCCTTAGCGGTTCCATGATCTATTCCATCTGAAGAGCTCATAGACAATATCTTGAATTGTTTATCAATAGGATCATATCCAAAAAAGCTTCTCACCTCAACCCTCTCCGTCTTCACTTTGGGTAAGTTTAAGGAGTGTCCTGTGCTAGGGTTACATATCACTGGCACAGTTTCTTTTATTCCCTTTACAACCCGCAGATCTGTACGACAGACCAAACCGAGGACTCGACCAAAAATTCCAGAAGAATCATTAACGAAGGGGAAACGGGTAAGATGATTGGCGGTTACAACAAGAGACGAGTTCTCGTCTTGATTTTGAACCTGAGGTGTCGAGAAGAAGAATAACTCACCGTCTTTATCGCAGGAGAACAAGAGTTGCGGTCGAGCCCAAGACCTGCTCAAGAACAGCTCGGCCAAAACTGGACGACGAACTATTGAGGCCCAAAGCTTCGAAACGCAGCGGCATTTAGCTATCGGTTTCACTGGCAATCTGGATAGTATTTCGAAAATGAGATCAGCTGGGATCGGCTCTGAGTCTTCTCTTCGATTCATTGGGGTTTTCGAATGCGAATTGCTTCGGGAATTGGTTAGACGATCATCCGAGACAGTTCTCCGTCGTGTTTTCATGGTGGATAGCCCTAGATTTCCCTGGATTTGTATCGATTTGAGATTTTAAGAAAAAAAAAGAAAGAACAAAAAAAAACATATATCGTTGATCTCCATTCTATAATCAGATTATGCGCGATTTGTTAAGAGAAAGGCCCATGTAAACCCAAACTTAGGGGAGGTTTGTTCAATAAGTGAAAATTTTCGGCGGTGACTTGTGTTATGAAATTTTTTTTTTTTCAAGTGAAGTATTTGAAGAGTTTTGAATAGACCTCAGTTTCTATCTCCTCGCTGATTTTGCCACACGAGTAGGATTATAAAACTCATATCAAGTAGAGAAAGCTAGAGATAGAGATATGCTAGAGATGAAAGTAAACGCAAAATAAAAGTAACTTCAGTTTCTGAGGGATATGCTAGAGATGGATCGGCATAATAACTGTTCCGCCTATTGTAGTGTCAATGTGGTTTTAACTGTGGATAACTATTGTAGTTCTGAGGGATATGCTAGAGAATTCATCAACACACATTTACAAGTGGGGGTTTATTCATGAAGACAACATTATAAAAGGCTAAAACGTCATGACCAAAGAAAAAAATAAAAAAAAGGCTAAAACTTACTTTAGAACAATCATTTACTACTAAATGTATGAACCACAACTGCAAAAAGAGAAGAATAGTTTCCAAGAAAGATTGAACACCATAACAGAAAACAGAAAATAACTTATCAAATAACATAAGGAGTTAAGTATTCAATAAGCCAAAAAAGTGATAAATACCCAAAACTAGATTAAAGATAAAGGCTCTTCTAAATTAACCCGATGATCCTAATGATGAGAAAACATAAGAGCCGAACTAGTTACGTTAGAAAAACTCTCAAGTTACAAAGCCTTCAAACGCTTCACGTTCTCCACATGGTTTAGAAATGGGTAAACTGTATAACCTTTACATGCTTCCATTCCTTGGATTTCAACTCGTATGATTGTGTTTCTCTCGAAATTGTAGTAGAAAACATTGAAAGGCACACATTGGTCAGACGACGACAACACAATTTCATTTGCCTGAGTTACTCCAACAAAGGTTAACTGGGAGCCCTTTCCTACTACATTCTGCCACATAGAAGGCAATACATATATGTGCTTCGACCATTTGTGTTTTGCGGCGTCCTCTAGAACCCACAACTGAAAACTTCTACTTGCTTCATGGATATAGTAAGCTCCTTTCGAGGTAAGTGAACCTAGTTTACCATTGTAGTTTATTAGAGTGGTTGTCTGCTGCACTTTTGTATTGAAAGTTTCCATGACTTTCACAAAGTTGAATTCCTCAGCCCTAACATCAAAGCAAATTATCATAGTGGCCTCTATTCGATCGTTAACTGTAGCTTGATAATACAAAACGCCATTGATGCATATCTCTTTAGATGCTTTATAACTAGGAAAATGGGGTATGCAACATTGGACCTTTCTCCATGACAGTTTTTTAGTTCCTAATGTCAAAACCCGATGCTTCTTAGAAATCTTACCATAAGTATGCCAGGTCGACAATACCTTGAATTTCTTATCAACCGGATCATAACCCAAAAAGCTCGTCTCCGATGCACTCTTCCGTGTCTTCACTCTAGGTAAGGTCAAGGATTGACCTGTGCTAGGATTACAAAACACTGTCACCAAGTCATTTTTCATCCCTTTTAAAATCCGCGTATATGAAAAACATAAAAAGCCATTAATAGGACTATATATAGAGTCTATATTAGCGGCAAAACGCCTAAGACGATTAGCGGCTACAACAGCAGACGAGTTCTTATCAGGATTTGGAGACTGCGGCGTCCAAAAGAAGAACAACTCGTCGTTACTGTTTTGGCAGGCGATCAAGATCTGCGGGCGAGATGAAGATTTGTTCTCGAACAAATCCGTGAAAAAAGGAAGGCGAAGTGTGGAATCCCAGATCGTTGATACGCAACGAAATCTGGCTATAGATTTCGCCGGCCATCTTGAGAGTATCTCGAGAATAACATCAAATGGGATCGGCGCCAATGAGTTTTCTCCACCAGTGATTGAGTTCGAACATCTTATGTTGTGTAGAAGGATGGTTTCACGATCAACCGAAACTTTTTTCCGTCGTGGTTCCATAGTGGAGACACTGCGGTCAACTCTAGTCAGGTTACCCTGAATTTGTAATTTCGTATCGTTTATTATTACGTCAAGGAATTTTGTAAGAATCTTATTACGTCAAGGAAGATAGAGTGTTTAAAAGATTTGGGCTCGCATGGTTAAGAAAAAGCCCGTGTGGCCTAAAACT
This sequence comes from Euclidium syriacum, assembly GCA_900116095.1. Classification (NCBI taxonomy): domain Eukaryota; kingdom Viridiplantae; phylum Streptophyta; class Magnoliopsida; order Brassicales; family Brassicaceae; genus Euclidium; species Euclidium syriacum. The sequence goes on from FPAK01000008.1 coordinate 953,555, forward strand.
AAGGCTCGTAAATAGTATGCAGTGAAGCGATCCTTTTCCTACTTCTAGAGAGATAGAAAGTAGTATCGGCAGCAGACGGGTGAGTTGGTGACAGTGAAAATTTCAAAACTCAGAAGGTAACAAATTATCGTCCAGCGAACCACACTAAATAAATTTTGACCATTTTGACAGTTTTCTTTAATCGTTATGGGGCAAATGTTTCTATTTTCTTTTTGTATCTTCAGCAATTAACATTTTAAATAAAATATTTAGCTACTTATTTCACTCTGCAAAATAATATGGAGAAAAAAAAAGGATTTTTTGGTTATATACAAGAAATAAATGTGCTTGTAAGGCTGCTTTCGCTTCCCACTCACGGAAGCCATCTATCATTCCCCTGTTTTTTTTCTTATGCAGCCTTGTTCTGACTTTACTTTTAGAATTTGTTAGACTTCTGGTATTTAAAGAGAAAAAAACAATTTAGCATTGCATATAGACATTAGATATACATACATGTATATCAAAATAATTCTATCCTTTTTTAGTTTCTTGAAGAAAGATTCCATTCAATATATTTTTCAAAAAATATCTTTGGTTCTAGATCCCACTCAATATGATACTCAATATGATGTAACAATTGATTAATAGATATGGACAGTATATTTTTATTAATTAGGCCTTGATTGATAAAGTATTTGGATGAGTTTAATGCTTTATTATATCTAATCAATTATTTTTATTTATAATATTAAACAAAGTATTTGGAGTTCTAAATGCTCATTTTACTAATGTTTAAAATTAAAGTTTTTGACTTAGTATTAACATTAGAAAATAAAAATTACAATAATAACCTTACTTAATTAAGTTTTAAATTATTATCTTTATGTCATTGTGATAATTTTGTATCCAACTGCTTATATTTTTACCAATCACATAATTTAATAAATTATATGTAGTTTATAAACAACTAATGCTGATACTTATGTTGGTTTATGTTATTTCTTTAATATAAGTTGTATCAATCAAGATTTTAGTATGTGAAATCAATGTTAGCTTTAAGCCTGAATACTAGATTACAACGATGACAAATACATGTATTATATGTTTATATAAATATTTCTTTAGATATTATTAATATCAATCATAATATGTAAAACTTGAATGATTAATATACTTTCAATTTTGTTTATGTTACAATTAGTATTTTGTAGTCGAATAAAATTTCTTAATTAGTTAAAATATATATTGATAATTAATTACTTAATTTTATTATTTTTTATAATTTAAATCGACAATAAAATATATTTTTATGATTTTTTTATTTTGTTTTTAAATATTATGACATGTATTAATAAGACATGACATGATAAAAACAAATACATGTATATACAATATATTTACATGTATAATCATATCTATTCTGATCTTTTAAACTAAAGTTATTATATAAATATATATATATATAGACATCCGCACATATATTAATAAAAATTATACTCCTTCCGTTTTACAAAAAGTGTCATTCTAACATTTTTCACATATATTAAGAAAAATGTATAAAATTCTATTATGTCCTTTATTAATACATTACATAAGTTTATCTTTCTAATTAATTAGCTATAAAAGTAAGGACAAAATAGAGATTTAGTTTAAAAATATGTGTTGGAAATACAAACGACACTATTTGTGAAACAAAAATAAAACTCTAGAAAGACACTCTTTGTGAAACGGAGGAAGTATATGAATGATATAATGTATTAAATATATCATATGAAAATATATGGTACAAGATTAAAAGTAAGTTATGAGTTCAGAATTAGTGTTTGGGTTAAGAATTTAACTATTATATGCATATTTAACTAATTACTTTTTAACTATTTTATATGTGTATTTTTCTTTAATTCTAAGAGAAAAAAAGAAAAAAAAGATTTAAATAACATGAAAATTTATATTGGACAATAATAACACACATAGTTTGTAATTTCAAAAATACCATTAATAAAAAAAAAATTGTGGTATTTTTGGAATTCGAGAACTCCTTCCCGAATTAGTGTTTTTTTTCTTCCCGAATTAGTTTTTTTTTTCTTCCCGAATAGTATTTTTTCTTTTCCGAATAGTGTTTTTTCTTTCCCGAATTGTATTTTGAAAAATTCGGGAAGGTAAACACAACTCGGGAAGACTTTCCCGAATTGTATTTTTGGAAATTCGGGAAAGAAAACACAATTCGGGAAAGCCTTTCCTAATCAGTGTATTTCCTTCCCTAAAAAGTTTATGATATTATAGTCTTTCACTAGGTTTTTCATGTTATTATAGTCAATTGCCCTAATTCTAATCGGATATTATTTTCTCTAAATCATCTAAAACCGACACATAAACATTTTAAACTCTTTAGTTTCTCTCTTCATCCTCTCAATTAGTATATAGGGAAAGATAATTAAATAATTGTTAGTGGAAATAATTGAATAGGAAAACAAATTAGTAGGATAATTATAAAACACTAAAAATTTAGTTTTGGTAGATTAATCACTTTTTTTTTCTTAGTTATCATTAAATTTTGTTTTTCACTTATATTTTTAAAATTGGTTGTATATAATTACTTTTCAAAAACATAAAAGTTAATAAATATTATAAATAATAAAAAAGAGGAAAATCACGTTTTTAAAAACTTGTTTATAAGTGATATACCATTCATCTCTTTCATAAATATGAGATATTTAACAAAACAAACAAAAACATTTTCATTCACTCACTAACTAACTAAACATAAAAGGAAGTAAGTTTATATATATTCGAAAATTTTGAATGAATCGAAACATTTGTCGAATGAATCAAATATACGAATACGAATGTCCACTCCTATAGATCATCATAACTGTTAAACTTTAATTATTGGTAGGAGTGTCTTGTTTTAAAATGTATCCAAGTGAATCATTTTGTTATACATTTCTGGACCACACTTTCCATTCCTTTTTTATTTAATTGTTAATGTTTTGTAAAATAGGATTTTCTATGAAAAAACCAAAATAGAACTGATCATTCTCTGACTTCCCATTTTACAGTACTTTTTATTTTATTTTTTTTGTTTAAATTCTTTTATATAAAAAAAAGAAGGAATTTACAAGTGTTGTTGTAATCACCAAAGCTGAAACAAGAGAAAGCATGAGCAAATAGGAAAAAGAGAAAAGCATGAGATTACACGATACACTCTCTTTTACACTTAATTTTTTTAATAAATCTAAATTTTAACAAATGATTTTACTAATTACAGTAAATTAAATCAAACTAATGATTGAAAATTATTAAACTTTTCGCACGCAGTGCAATAAAATTAATGAGTGTATATAATTTTAATTTTTCAATAGATATAAGTTGATATTTTGACTAATTTTGTTGAGTAATTAATTTTTGCTCTATAATATTTTTAAATTTATGTCAATATATATTAAAAAAATCTTTACATATTTATGATTTATTAATTATTTTTTACTTTATATTTTGGCTAGTTTTATGACTATTTTTTTTATAAAGGTTTTGTTATTGAAATACAGAAATTAAAAAGTATATGGTTTTATATATACAATTTTTTTTTATAGTGATGTGAGATTTTGAAAAAGTGATAAAGTAGATAGAAGAAATTGAGATAAACTGGTAAAGAGAAACTATGTTTAAATTTCTAGTGTGAAAGATCGTGGCCACCTCGACCATCTCGTCTTTTTTTTGTCTCGTCTATCCACTAAAATCCATTGGTCTTGAATTTTTTGTATAGGTTTGATTTTTTTTCCCTCTCGAATTGTGACGAAGAAATCCCAATTCTGTATCCTTTATAAATGTCAGAGTCAAAAGCGGTAAAATCGCCACTAAAAACACTCTCTTGCTCATCTTCATAAACTTGAGGCATCTAAAATTTTATGACCTTCTTTTGTCATATAAAATTGAAGCATTCATAGTCTCGTTTCAAGAAAAAAACTTAAAATATTTTATACATGCACATATTATTATTATTGTTTGATAAAAATCGTACACCAAATATTGTATACCTTTTGTGTACGTAAGATACATCAAAATCGTCGTCTCCTCTTACTTGGCAAGTGTGAAAGGATTCTATCATCTATACATTCGCAGTTGGAAGCATAAATCTGAAATATGTCAAGTATCCTTAACCGAACGATAGACTGTTTGGGTTTTTAAATAGTGTGCAGAGTTGTTTCACCTATAATTTTATGAGGAATGGACCGAATGATTCATATATACTTTCTCTAATGAGTTAAGTTTGCTTCAGAATAGATAATATAGTTTCGTGTTTTATGTGATTCCTCAGAAATTAAATTTTAGGGTAAATGTTTAGTTCATTTTCCTAATTGTAGGTTTCCAGTTTCAATTGATATTAAATTCTGTTCAGAAGAAATAACTAATCATATAATTTGATTATTATATATATGCGATTGACAAAAAAAAAATTATACAAAAAATCTAGAAAAGTACATGATATTTGAGAAAATAAAAACTTCAATTTTTTTTTTTTTTAATTTTTATTAACCTGGCGTATCCCGAACCTATGGAAGTAGCGATTACACAAACAGTCGCTAATCAGTCGCAAATAAACGATTAGCGACTGAAACACGTAGTCGCTATATAACGAGTCGCTAAAATAATCAGTCGCAAATCAGTCACAAGTAGCGATTGATTTGCGACTGTGATATAGTCGTCGGTATTTAGTCGCTAAATGGTCGTTTCTTTTAGCGACTGTATTGCGACGAATATGTTATTGTGTTGCGATTGGTAAAAGCAGTCGCTAAACAATTGTATTATTTTGTGACTGTTTTGGCGACTGGTTTAGCGACTGTTTTGATCCTCGAGTAATTGATAAATGATCTTTTGCTACTGAATTAGTCCGTTTTTGCGACTAATTGTTCTCGTAATTGCTACGGAATTGCGAGTGATTGTTTTTGTAATTGCTATGGAAGTGCGACTGGTTAGATACGAATTTGGAAAACTCACCATTTTGGTTCTGCTTGTTATTCAGGGATGTTTTTTCGATTGAAATTGTTAATTTGATTGTTGCATTGCAATTTTTATCTACAATATGGTTTTCAAACCTAGACAAACACATCATAACATAACAAAATACAATTCGAAATTCACAAAACATACATTTGTTTATACTCCATGGTCCAAGGAATTACACAAGTAGAAGACATAAGTAGGGGAAAGTAGATAAAGAAGGAGTTAAACAACAAAAATAAATATTTCAAGTTCACAAATAGAGGGGAAGAGAAGGGACATACGTTCATGCAGTTGGAGATTAAGTCTCCTCCGATTCAGCAGCAGCAAAAGCGAGAAATTCCGGGTTTTTCACAGAAAATAACCTTTTCACGACTCCTAAGTCCTTGATCTCTGCTTGTAGAGCTGATGTAAGTCGCAAGTGTTCTGCTTCACGCTCAGCCTGCAGACGTGCTTGTTCCTCGATTATGCGGTTAGCCTCTTCAAGTTGTTCATGCACTGATTTGAAAGACGAGGAGCTTCTCGGTACTTCCGCTTGCCGTTTATGTATTCACCTAGGTTCCCGAGTCCATAGACTTGACCTCTGTCATTTGTGACAGTAGACTGCGTAAACAAAACACATCTATTAGTCCTTAACAGATTATAAAGTTGATAAAATCAAAAAAAGCTAAGTTAAAGAGGGATGAAAGAGTTCGTTTTCTTCCTTTAGAGATAACTCTGATCGAGGCGAAGTACCATCAGCAGACTCATCATTCTCGAGGAGAGCCAACTTAGCTGCTTTCTTCTTCTTATAAGTGTCAAAAATTTATTGTGCTCTCCGGTCAACGAAACTCCCACCTTTCTTTGTATGGGTCTTCAAGAAAACTTCGACGATAGTAGGTGGTCTTCCCAATTCTTCTTCCTGAAAAAATAAACAAAGAGAATGTGAATCAAAGAAGAAATATCTTGTAATAGATTGAACTTAGAAACCGAAAGTGTATGTGTGCTGGAGTAACTTACCAACTCTTGTTCAACATGATAGAAAGACTTCTGACTCGAGACGTGCTTGTGAGGACCGTGACCATTACGGTCAGACAATCGAGCTGCTCTAGTGGTTGCACTCTTCTCTTTGGCCTCTTCTGTGTCCCAATGGGCACACATTATACTCCGCACTGTATCATCAATCCACTTCGGTTTAGCGACTGTTTTGCTACAGTTTAAATCAGTAGCAAAATAGCGACTGATTAGCGACTGAATAAATTTGGTCACTTATCGGTAGATAATCAGTCGCAATATAGTCGCAAAATTTAGCGACTGCAGAACCAGTCGCTAAAACACTGTTTTCTTGTAGTGAGGGGATCAGACTAATTGCCAAGGGGAGGTGCAGCCCATTGATAGACCCTCTCTTCGGATATTCAAATGAGTCGAAAGCAAAGACCCATATCTATGTTTTTGGTATCCGAAACAAATGTGTATTAGTTTCGCATAGCAGGAGGACCGAATTCGGAACGTGGTAGCGTCCAAAACCCGTTCCCTGTCACTTAAGTGCTCGGATTAAAAAAAGCATAAAACTTCAATCTTTAGTCACTTCGTTTGATTCATTCACTTGCTTGCGAATATTGCGATACGGCAATGAACTGGTTTTTTCTTTTTATTTTTTTTTATTTGGAGGATTGGTATTGATTTATTGAAAGAGTATTCCAAAAAATAATATGTAAAATACTGTTTATAGCAAATGTCATGATTTTATAATTCATCATAACTCTGAGTCTGTGATGATTGAGTTTGTGTGAGAACTCATATATTATTATACTCCATATGAATCATTGAATTTATATACTCTATATTCCAGAATCAGAGAATGAGTGAGCATTGAGGTCATCAAGAAACCCTAACGTTCTTTTCCAGTACAATGATCATTACAAGACGTTATCTTTTGATTCTTTTCCACTTTATTCTTTCGCAAGGAAACAATCATAAGTAAGAAACAAAAATAATTGCTTTCGTATAAAGTTTTTTGGTACACTTAAACGGCTAAACCTTGTATAACAAGCATTACACTATCATTGTCTCGGGAACACACTTCAACTTATAATAATACTATTTTTAATAAAAAAAACTATTCTCTGAAAACTTGACTAAAAAGAATGATGAATTTCAAAAAACTTCTACTTGTCAGTTTCATAATCCTGCACAAAACAGGGGATTAACTTGTTAACAAAATCGAATTTAAATTAAATTGAGATTAAAATGAATATATTACCTAATACTCACAAAGTTAGCAAATCCATGTAGAGAAAAAACCGGTTTGAGTTGTGAAACCGGTTAACCAAGACAAAATCACAGCTATTTTTACACCTGCAAACCAGAAAATTACCGGGTAAGATAAGTTGTAAACCGAACCGGAAAACAAGACATGTAAGAGAAGTTGGACCAAACCTTTTTGTTTGTTTCCTGTGTTAAAAAGAAAGCAATGGAATGTCCCCATCATCACTCTTCAAAGCTTCAACAATCGTAAGAAAAAAAAAAAAAAACTATAATTCACCTGACAAAAGCCGAATCACATTATTATATACCATAAGTGATAACAATATGATGAAGAAAAATATACAATAAATAACACTTATGAGATTTCAAAACGAATCTTGGGTTTTTTTACATCAATTATTATTTCTAAAGATGCAGAGACAAAATCTTATCACATCTTCGAAAACACGAAAAACAGATCGCTTTACAGGGTCCAGTTACATCCAAAATCAATTTGTTGTGCTTTAAATGATATGAAAGAAACGTGTGGTTACATTCTTGACTGATATATAATAAATGCAGACCAATCCATCCATGGACTTAACTTAAATTTCAGGACCACAAATAATACTACTACTAATGGACTACTTAAACTCTGATAGCTTCATGTCACTGACACTAACATTCCATCTGTTATCTTTCCTAATTTTCTGGTTTTGAATTTTATAAACTTTATGAATAAGAAATGTTACCGTGAATAGTTAAAAAAAGGTTAGCTCAGTGTATCCACGTGAATAAGGTAAAAGTTCTTCAGCTTCGACTCGTGCAGTAGAATGACTCGTGGTTCGTTTTAACCTCTTGTGATTCGATTCGACTTCTGCACTGAATATGCCATAAACCGGTCTATGATCCGAAAACCGTGACTCTCCTCTTACGTAAGATAACTGATGTAATCCTTCTCCATACCACAATATCCGATCACACCTTTAGTAAACAACAAAAGAAAGAAACCATTGTTAAGATTCGTTATAAAGTTTCTTGATTCTGAATGTAAAGAAAGAAACATTACCAAGCAGGAGTACGACGTTTCTCCTTTGGATGTAAATCATGTCCTGCGTATCTATCTGAGTTAGTTGAGTATTTGTAAGTTGGTGGGAAGTAAATCTTCCCTTCGTTCCATCCTTTGAACACGTGTCCTCGTCTCTGCTCTATCCGTAACTACAACAGAAATGTTTTTTAAAGAGTTTCAGTATCATTCTATAAAGCTAGAAACTTCAAGAACTCTCTGCTGCTATGTACCTGGTCATTCTCTAGTAATGCTCTCCAGTTTTGCATCTCGACAAGAGCTTTCGCGGATCGAAAAGAGAGTGCGATTCGATAATTCAGATCTCCGAGCCATATTACTCGACTAAATCAAACAAAGACAAAGAAAAAAGTTCAGGAATTTAGTGCAAAAGACTCTGGAAACAGAGTGTTTTCGATTCTTACTCGTGTTGAAGGATATTCTCAGGGGACTTCTCGTCGTCTGCAGAACTCTGAACACGAGGAAACCTTGTTTTCTTGAGTATCTCCATGACGTCAGAGTTTCTTCTTAGCTCATCGCCTTCTTTTTGTCCTGAGGTTAAATGAGTGCAGACGAAACAGAAGCTTGTTTGATGAAGCAACATACTTATTGAGATTGATCCCTACAAAAAAACCACACAAAAGTCACATTACAAACAATTCACTAACTAACTTAACTAACTAACGAAGCTTTTTACCTTATTGCCAAGATAACCCATTAATCCTCTGCCAACACAAGATACTTTCATGTTCTTGACGTGTTCTCGTAACTCACTTTTCACCCAAATCGTTAAAAAGATACCAACCATTTGTTTACTCGCGACTAAACAATACTGCGACGAGTTCCAAGGAGTTCTAAATCCGTTTTCATTTGATGCAGAGCCAGGTGAACATGGCGAATCCCCTGGAGCATTATCATCATCCTCCGAGGAGCCCCAACGAGAAACATCACTAGGCCGAGAGTAATCACTCGGTCTAGAGTAATAATCACTTGGTCTAGAGTAATCACTAGGCCTATGACTTCCTCTGAAGCTCGGATCAAAATCACTCGGTCTATGTGTAAAGAAAACGCGATCACAGACGCTTAAACGACGCTCAAGCCGTGGTTGTGAGACTGAAGGATCATTCTCTTCCATTCTCCATATGCTTGGGGTTTGAAAAGATCGTCTGTTGAATAAAGTCGCGTTCTTTTGCCTCGAAGATCCAGAGAAGTCAGCATCAATCTCAGCTATAGGAACTGGAATAGGAGACGGTGTGTGACAGACGCCGCTTGTTCCGGGAAGGTTGTTAAGCGTTTTTCTGATGAGTGAATGCCATTTTTTAGCAGGACCATTGTCTTCAGCTCCAAGAACATTACCAGCATTTAGAGGAACAATCTCTTGGAACCTAAGAGAACAACAAGAAACAGAATATTAACAAAGCAACACATTCTTGGGAAGGTGTAAAGAAACATATACATACCCGAGTACATATATATCTGCAGGAGCTGAAGAATGAAGCCATTCGTCAAGGTTTAGATCTGAAGGAGGAGAGCGTCCAGCAACATTCCATGTAGCTACAAAGATGCTGTAGTTTTGTACATCAATGATTCTAGGATTCTCATAGTTCATTCTCCTTTGTCTAGCTTGTTGCTCCCAGTTCTTGTTGAGTTTCTCTGTGAAACTCAGAAACCATTTACCATCAGAAGAACACTTTTTTCATATGATCATAATTGATGAATGAATTTACCAGTTTTGGTCTTCTTGATTGTGCAGGGCGGTCTCTCTGATACGCTACTTCTGTGTTCAACTTCAACTCCTTTAAATTGAAATTTGAAAATGAAATTAGACACAACAATTCAATTGTTTAATTTCTTTATTGTCAACAAAGAGAGTTGGTTAAAGCAGGAAGAAGAAACTGAATTGACCAAAAAAAAAGTGAATTGAGATGTTTGTTTTCTTAGAAAAGACAAAAAAAACTGCAATTAAGTCTCTTCAGAAAAGAACAAGAACAACAGGTTGTTTAAAAAAAAGCAAGAAGAAGGAATTAAGAGTGTTTTTTTTTTTTACTTTGAGGAAGAGAATCATCTGCTTGAAACTCTTCTGCTTTGCTTTTGATGTTGAACCATTTCCTCACCATCTTCTTGGACCATGATAACTTCATTGTCAAAAAGAAAAAAACAAGTTGATTTTAGTTCATCTGAAAATTCTTGAAGATGGAAGAGAAATTTAAAGGGAAAAAACAAAAAACCTTGCTTTTCTTGGATTTATCGTCTCTCATTGCTGCTTCTGATTTGATTCTCTGTTTGTTCTTGAGTTGTCTTTGAAATTGAGACTCAATCCATCCAAAAAACCGAGAAAAAGAAACCCCAAAAGGACAAGAGAGATCAAATCGAAATGTCGAACAAATTTGGGGTTTTTAAGTTGAATCACTGTTTCATATTCGAAATTAACAAGAATTGGCTTCTTCCCCCTTCTTTCAATCACTCAGAAACTAACTAAAAAAACTTGAATTTTGGATTAAAGGGTTTTTTTTTTTTGTCTCAGAGACGAGAAATTAAGAAATGGGTTTAGTTTCTGAGACTTTCTTTTCTTCCAACAGAGACAAATGAGAGATTTTTATTGTTGATTATGGGTTCTTGAGAGAATAACAGAAGACGGTTTAGTAAAACGCAGAGAAAAAAAAAAAGTGTTGAAGGAAGAACAATTCTTGAAGAGCAGGGCAAAGACAATGAGGAAGATTTGGGAAAGAGAATGGCAAGTGTGATTAGAAGAGAGTACTTGGTCCTGCTTGTTCTTCGTCTTCTAAAGGAAAGAGAGAGAGGAGAGTGAGCCTCGTTCTCAGTGAAACGGCAAAGTAAAAGCAGCAGATTTGAACAGAATAAAGCGCAGAGAGAAAGAAAGTGAGAGAGAGAGTTTAGAACTTGGGAAGGAACCTTTACCTTAGACTAATCTGTCCTTATGGGATGCTTCCTTTCTTTTTCTTGGCTGAGTTTAATAATTATTTTTTCAATTATTTACTGATTCGATATCATATTAATGGACATATCCAAAACAAATATTTAATTGACTTTTTCTCTATTATTCCTTAAAATCATACATTTTATGATGTTGGTCATATTACATTTTACGTGTTAACGAATTATATTTTAATCTATACTGTTATGAAGTGTCATTTGTTCACATTTTTATGTTTTGTTGTGATTTCACTTTTTTTATAATCGCCATTTATCGAATTCGTATATTTAGACATATTTTGTATGATTTCTTTTTCTATAATTTTGTAATTTACCAGGCTTTCAGAACAATTACATCTCTTGTATAAATATAAGCTTATATACTTAGAACACATTGCAGCACAATAGATAAAAAAAAATCATTTAGTTCTATTTTCTAATGTATTTCGTTATATTTGGTATACGGGTCAAAATATAAAATTGAATATTATTTTAATGTATAAAAATTACTTCTTTTAGCATCTTATAATTATTCAAGTTTGGTACTAGTCCAACAGTACAGTATTTATTCGACATATCATGCATCACTAAAAACATATTGGATGCCTCATGCCTATATATATTAATTGTTGTGGAAAATTGTAGGTTACTTAATTCTTTAGTTAAATACACGATTATGTGATATTTTGAAAAATTATGAAAAAATATAAAGGGTCGTAATCTTTGATGCGATTGCGATCCTCAAATTAATAATTACTTAAATATTTAGTTATTATGAATATTTCAATTGATAATCAGACATAAATGAAAAGAGTGATGTTGGGGAATCGAGAGATTCATGTATGTGTCTTTGTACCATAATTAGGTCCAAGAAAACTTAGGTAACAAGATCAAGACTTATAGTCTTAAATCACCAAATATCACATGTTTATCATAAGAGGATGGAGTGACCATGATAGTGATTTTTGTGTTAGATTCAGATTCAAATCCGTCAAAATGGATTATTTTTTTTCAACAAATCAAATATGAAATCTACAAAGTTTGAAACTGTGAATGCGGTGATGGATGATATAGTGATGATTAGTGCAAATCACTAGGCTATAAGTCAATCTATCAAAATATATGTCGTTGGAAAAAAAATATAGAGTATGATGCAAAAGAAGATATATACAAAATAATGATATTATGAGTGATTTTGACAAAATTTAAAATTTAAAATAGAAAATTAAAATTAAATATACCACAAATCTTCCATAACTTTTTTGCAATTTTTATATACATTCAGAATATATTATTTAAGATTTTTAATAAATATTTAGAATTTTTTTTATCAAGTGAGTAACATGAGACTATCTAGAAAACATTTAGAAGAGTGTTTTTTTTTCAAAACTCTCTAGCTCTCAATCCTGAGATTTAATTGGAAAAAAAAAAAACGAAATTCATGAGGAAAAGTGATTGAATGACACAAGGTCAGAAGAAAATGTTTGATCCATGGTTTTCTTGTATAGTGGGCACTTAAATGGAAAGACAAGGGATACAATGATGGTAGAAGAGAACTGATCTGAGAATGAGTGAGATGAGGTATCATGTCAATAGAAGGGCTTTTAGCTAGAAAAGAACTATCTCGTGAGAGATACAAGAGTAAGTAATGAAAATTATATTCAAGATTGGATTCATTTCTCATAAATATAGGGGTTTATTTATAGAAAATACATATCTCGGGATAGTAATATTGATGATGATGAGTATTTATTGGGTCGCTACAAAGCACTCGAGTGAGTTTCATTGACTCTCTTTTTTTATTGTCAGTTGGCCGACTGAATCTCAAGTTGTGGAATAGTGGTGGTGGGGGTGCGTAGAATCTATATAAGCTGCAAAAATTTTGGAGTGTTTGTTTGCGCAAAACTCACCAAATCTTTTATCGTGTTTTCTATTTTTTCGAGGAACATGACAATTTTTGTTGATTTCATCTAATTATGTTACTCGTGAAAGAAAATATGTTAGTTCCAAATTTGAATTTTCCATGAGAGTAAATTTAGATATTTATTAAAAGGAAAGGGATGCAGTATTTTGGAGGATATTAGATTTTCTTAAGAGCAGAGGAACTTATTTGATGTATAGTTTTCAAGATACCTCATATTTCATGAAAACTCATCGAACTACCTATAAACAGAGTTGAATCATAGGGAAAAATTCAACTAAATATAGGATTGGTCACCATGTACGTCCTAATTTCTTTGATCCAAGAAATCATATATGGAACTTTTTATGAAACACAAACTCAATCAAAAAACTCAATCTGAAAAGCCGATCCACCAAACTTGGCCAAGAGGCGCGATCACCATAGGTCGAGCCAACATACTCCACCATTTGGTTTAGTCATTTATACCAGAGATATCAACCTCGGCAATTTTTTTTGGTCATTTAATTTGAGTGTGCAATTTTTTTAAATTTCTTATTTTTTAAGTGTTTTGATCCGAATGTATTTTCTACTTTTGTAATCTTATATATTTACATTATTTTTATCATATACCACGACATATGTCTCAATTTGAAGTATACTAACTCTGTTTCCAATGTTTTTGAGCATTAAAAGAGGATATCTGATTTTAGAATTTGGGAAAAAATTTTGAATATTTTTCTCTTTCTATTTGTTCTAATGGATTATATTTTCTTCTTCAATTTTTTTATTGTTTGTTCTATGAGTTGTGAGTAGTGTGTTAGAGGGGAATTTATAATTTGTCAACGGATTGTTAGATTAGGGAATTATGATTTGGATCGTCTCTTCTTTTCGTCCCAACGTTAGCTAGTCATTATTTGCTAAAGTAAATAGAATACTCTGAATACTATTGATCAACGGATTACATTATATAGTACCATTGACTTAACATATATCTTGGAGATGAAGGATTAGATAAACAATGAATGGAACTCTTCCTACTTATGTGATAAGTCATGTGTACCCTCCAATACCAGTCGCATGCCTTTCCCAATTCTTGATATTGTTGACCACGTTTTGTGGGTATTTTTTTTACTGAAATTAAGTGTTGGAAAGTCTTTTAAAAAATTCAAAGGGTTTCTACGCTTCCAAATGTTTGTTTATGTGCACAAGAGATTTGTTTTTAGTGATTTGACCCACATGGTGGAAAAACATGAACACTACTAGAAGAATGACACACATTGATTTAAAATTAAATTCAGATTCTCAAATGTTATATGACATGACCCGGGTCTATAACCGAATGGGCATTACATAGCCTTCAACAGCAAAGAGAAAAGGGGATTCCACACAAGAATAAAGCGAACAACTAATGATATATTACATGCAAGTTACATGTGTGTGTAACTGTGAATATGGATCTGTAAAACAAGATGAATCTTGGTTGCTTTTGACCACCTCGTAAATGTTGCGATTTTAAGGTTATTAAAGGGGTCTCCCAAATCATTTTGGATCAAGGAAGGAGCAAAAAGCTAATCATTATATTATAAACTAATTGTAGTATCTTAAAACAGCGAAGTTCTTCTACTAATGCTTTTACTTTTCTGCCACATAATTTTTTCTTGTATTATATATTAGTCACTCAACTGCTATTTATGACGAACGTATCATCATTTTATCTGAACAAGACGCTCACGTTTAATTTCGTTGGGTGACAATGACTAAATACATGTATATATAATTTTTTATATATGTTTATGATTGGTCTATATATGTATACATATAATTATGTATAAAATATATGCATGGATAGTCATCGTGGTTTATAATATCGAAACGGATTCTTTTGCTTTTAAAAAAGACAAAACCAATTAAATATTTAGATAGGATGGTTTTGGCCTTTAGAGGGCCAGATGCCAAACATGCCTCCATCATTTCTTCTTTCCCATCCCAAGTCTCTGCCTCACAATGTTGGTCTTTTCCCGCTTTCCCTTTAGTTTTCTCCCACCTTAAATTATTTTTTCGTTTAAACCATATATTAGATTACTTTTTTTAATAAAAGTATACAACGGGGTTCGTTTTGGTATAAGTTTAACGATCACCAAGTAGTACTTGATGGATGAATTATGATTTTGCCAATCAGATATAACCAACAAAGAAACCAGAAATATAGGATTAGGATATCACGAGACGAAATAAACGTAACAATTTTTAATCAACATAAAACTAAACTGATTATAAAAAGAAAAGAAAGTAAATAAAACTCATTATTATCCGAGTGACATTACAACTCTTAATATATAACAGTAAGATTTTAACATGAATCTATAAAAATGAATTCCTCCGGATAAGAGTTTCATAATTTGTTTCTAACTTAATTTATATAAATCTCCATACATTACTAAAACTTTAATAGCACTAGGGCTGTTCTTTTCATCAACGGCGGTTAGCGGTGCGTCAAAAAAATACACTGATCCAGCCAAAAAATTAGAGCTTGTTTTCCCTTCTCCTAGCGTTATATAATAAATATTTATTAGAATGTCTTATTTTTACTAAAGTATCCTCCTGATTTTAGAGTATATAAGCTTCTGTCGTACGAGATAAAAACCTCATACCTAGTATGATAAAGCTAAACAAGAGATATTTCTTTGTTCTAGTGTGATTTTAATTATGGCCTAGTCAGAACACACTATATATAGTTCATAAAGTAGCAAAGATATCCACAAAATTTGTAGAATGTATGATAAAACTTTATACGTTCGGAGATATGAATTGATGGCCTAATTAATCTGGACTTTCGTCCATGATACATTACTTATACTAAATACTTAAATGATTTGGAGAGACATATCAAGCGAGTCCTTAGTCGAGTATCAGATACGCATAACTATTTATACCGAGTTATAACATATTTTGGTTATGCACTATGGAGATGTAGGATCAGAACATCATAATAAGTTTTTTTAAAATATTGTGATAGAGGACAAGATGAACATCAAAAAGTAGGGGATTGATATACCCATTTATCTTTAAAAAAAAGAAAGAAAGATTGATGTGTGCGGTGACCAGTTCCTAGACAAATACAATGTTAAATTGATTACTTCAGTAAATTTTAGTTACTAAGGCTTATGCCACCCTCGAATCTGAGCGTCCACAAAGTTGCCAAGGTAATTGTAAGCAACTTCTGAGGGATGAATGGAGTCCCAAAATAAGTAATCAGAATGATTCGGACAAGTCTTTGAAAAGGCATTGCACATGAAGCTCGTTTCCAAGTATCCTTTTCCGCAACATCCTTTCTTCGTCTCCTTGAATCCTGCTTTCATTTGTACCACCATGAGTATATATTGCATTAATCAATAAGATGAAATTTAGAGGACTTGCACCACAAGGAAGAAATACCGTATTTGCTACGGTTTTGGATCATGTCCATCACAGGGTCATAGACGTTGGCATAAAGTAACTTGCTTCCTGGAAGAGATGCTTCGATTTGTGGCAATTGCTTCTCAAGTTTCTGATTGTATAGGACAGAGTCTTTGTTCTCTTGTTCCAAGCAACTTCTGCTCATGACGCTTTGGGATTTGACCGTCATTTGGATCGGCAAACATCCCATAGGCGGCAACCCTCCGACCACAATTCTGCGGCAGCCTAAACCGTAAAGCTCCTGTACACACGTATAAAATACAAATTGATAAATCTAACGAGCCAAATATCGAAGGAACAAGAACAAAGAAATTGCCGAGACATTACCCTCAAAAAACCGTCAAGCCTCTTGAGGACAAAGTCTTGGTAACTAGAGATCTGAGGATACTCTATACGCCTCGTAGGGATATCGTAAAAGTTCAATATGAAGTCGTTAGGCCCTGCGCTTATGACCACTAATGCGTTGCTAATGATCTCCATCCCTTTCTTCTCTCCTACGATACCCTTAAGACGAGCAATGTAATTTTTGAACATGCTTGGTTGTTTGGAGACTGGAATTGCCTTGCTCGAGAGCGATGTCCGGTCATCGTATCCGGCTCCAGCAGATGCGAAACAGACGCCGGTCACAATGTCTTGGTCGGAGATGTTTGGTTGTAGAAAGGGAGGAACAAATTCTTTGATTGTTGAGTTTGGAGGCTATGACGTCAGAGATTAGCTTTCCGTTAGAGAATCTTCCATTAGCTTCGTGGCCTGGGAGATCAACGCCATAAGGAAGATGCTTAGCTTTGAAAACGGCCTCTAAGTAGTAGTTGTTGTTTCCTGTGTCTGCGGTTGAGTCACCGAAGATTAGAATTGCTGGAAAAAGCGGCTGTGTCGTGGCGTTTGCGGCCGCGTTAAAATGGGCGAGGAGTGTTGTAACAAAGAGAATAATCACTAATATTTTAGATGTATACATTGGAAATATTTATATTTGAATGTTTGGAGTTATTTGAGATTTTTGTTTCTTTTGGTAAATTTGATGGATTTTTAAAGAGTTTGAAGGCGATGTTCCGTTGGATTGAATTGTTTCTGTACCAGGCTTTCTAATTGTAAGTGTTTGTTTTCTTTGAAAAAAATATGATAAAAATAGGGCGATTTGAGTCTTTTGTAGTCTAATTAAAGATATTAACAAGTTGCAACAACACAAATATTGACTTAGAAACAACGTAGTTCTAATCTCTTCGTTGGACAATTATATATATGAAAGAACAGTTTTTTTTAGTAATCCACACGAATTTATCTAACGTAAATTTAATTCTTATAAGTTATACAGTATTGAGTTAGGTTCTGGTTTTTTCTCTATTCGTTGCCTTGCATTTATTTAAGCATTGAACTTAATATACTAAATACCACAACGTTAAAATAACGTATTATGAATGAAATATCAGTTAACGTAAGATGTTGACCTTTATGATATTCACATTCATATAAACAAACAATGTGAACGTCGATAACGTAATTTACCATCTAAAATTGTTATTAGTAATTGTAAATAAACTCTTAAATATATAAGTTTTTCCATCAAGAATAATCATCAATATCTAGAGTTTGGATAAGATTTTCAAGTAATCTTGCAATTTTTAAAATTGAAACTCGATATTGTGATGGAGGTATCGTTCATGATATCAATAGACTTTAATAGAGTATCTTCTGCACAAACAATTATGCTCCAAGAAAAGAATACTATAATTTAAAAAATTGAAAATATCAGGGTTTATAAATTTATAGTTATAGCAAAAATTAAGAAATAAAAGCCGAAAAAGAAACATATTGAAAGGGAAAGATGATATGTCACTACAACAAGACACATTGCCCTTTATTGTTTGCTTTTTACTTTGTCTGGTAGACCAAAATCAGGGAGGATGGGAGATGTTATAAAATTTGTAGTATATTTCTATTGCTAATGGGGAGTCTCTGAGCATGAGTTTGGAAAATAAACTATCTATAAGTTAATTTCCAGATAAATTAGTAGTATTCAATTTATTAATTGCTGGATTTATTTTTATTAATTAAAATTTCCATTCTTCTTAAATTTTCAAATTGTTTTTTTTTGGAAATTGTACTCTATATTACTTTTTGAAAACAAATTAAGAGTATCTCCATCAATTGATTCTTTTAACAATTCAAAACTGATTTGATGAAGACTTTCGATGTTACTATTCACAACGATTTTTTCAATGTGTTTCCAAAAACTTTACATTCTCCAATGAAGGCATGTGTAAATTATTTGAAACTAATAACCGACACGAAAAATGGGACATCGAATCCAACTGGAAAAAAAAATACTTGAACGAGTCCTAAACTCCTATATTCGAAAAATTGGAAACGAGTCAAGAACTAAACGAATACCCAAAATCTCCAAAATTCGATTTTATATTCAAATATATTAATTATATTTAGATGTCATATAACATAAATATCCAAAATTATCATTACAGACTCAAAAGTATTAATTATTTTTAGATCAATAATTAAAATATCAGAAAAATCTTAGTTATATTTTTCAAAATTTAACCAAATTTCATTAAAGTTAGAACAATTTTTTATAGTTTTTCTAGGATATTTTCAGATCATATAAATAATTCATGATAATTCGTATGAAAAGTAACCAAACCAAACCAGAAATTTTTATGGTATTAGGCCAATCAAATGCCCAATAAATCGAAGAGAAGACTCAAAGCCAATCCCAATTGATCTCAATATTCGAAATACTCTCGAGACTGCCAGCGTGGTCCAGATTTCACCAAGCTGTTTTTGAGCAGGTTATGGACTCGCCCGCAACTTTTGTTCTCATGAAAAAGGCGGAAAGTTGTCATTCTTTTCGATACCTCAGCTTCAGAATCAAAATGAAAACTCATATACACAAACCCAAACCAAGTGGATAGGGCAGATGGATAATGACATATGGTTTCACGCACAAATAAAAAAAAAAGAGAAAAAGTGGTCAATTTTTTTCTTTTTCTTTGGTATTTTTAATATTGTCGACCCAAAAATAAAAGAAAATATCTCTTGTATTTTAAGTTTGAAAAGGCCCAAAAAAATTTAGATGTATTTTTAGAGTTAAGCAAAAAAAAACGAAAATTTAGCTTATTTTTTAGGTTTAAGAAGTCCAAAATTTTTTTTCCCCTTTTTTAATCCTAAGGGGTCCAAATTTTTTTTCTAGCCTAAGGTCTCTAAAAGTTTTGGGCCGGGCAGTCCTTAAACTTATCCAAACTGAAGATGAGGAGGGTTGAGGTGACAAGCTTTAGTTTTTGGATATGATCCTATCGATAAACAGTTCAAAAGATTGTCCATGAGTTCTTCATATGCAAGAGATGATGGAACCGCTAAAGAACATCAAGGCAATATTTTGAACTCTTTCTCAGTAGGTTCATACTAAAAAAAACTATCTGCATCAATGGTGGTTTGTATTATATAGCTGGGTTCAATGTAGTTTGCTTTGATGTTAGGTCTGAGAAGTTCAGATTTCTTGACATACCTCAAGGTGCGTTACTACAAAAGTATTATACAACTCTGGTAAACTACAAGGGTAAATTAGGTGCACTTGTCTCAGATGCTTATTGTGGTGTTACTAGAGAAAGTAGATTTATTGAGTTGTGGGTTCTAAAGTAAGTTTTAGCCTTTTATACTCTTGTTGACAACAAATGCTTATCTTTTGAATGCCTGGAACCACCTTATTAAAATTAGGAATGAAAAATCTGTTTTTGTCGTAAGCATTATAGGTTGAAGTTTCTAGAATATGTATATACAACAAGCAATCATAATTAACAAGGCCATAATGTGTATGTAGCGACTGCTTGCAAAATGAAATCTATGGCATCATCCTCCGACAAGTGTAGTCAAACAAAGTCTGAAGTGTGCCTTTGGCTGATCCTTCATTCGGTAAGTTCAGAAGTCTCGAAACCCGAGAGAAGCCCATATCATGTTTCATTAGAGAATTATGCTCTGGTTCTGTTTCCGGTTCAACTCCAAGTTCTTGCTGTTTTGTTTTAGTCAGTGCCCATTGCATAGCCCATATGGCAAGTGGACGCATGTAAGTCAGTGATCTATACTGATCATTCGTGTTCCAAGCTTCAGGCGTCTGAAAAGAGTAACCGAGTCCACCTTCAGACCATGCAGCTTCATAAACACCACTCGCTGTCTGAAACGCCATATCAACTAAACCTTCTTGAATCATTGTAGCAGACAACGCATAAGTAACACCGGACCATATCTCTCGTGATTGCATTGACGCTGTATCAACTTTCCCATTAGGATGCATTCCATTTACAGCTCCACGTTTCCCTTCTCCAATCTTCATCACATTAAAATCATAAACTTTCTCCAATGCCATTTTCGCTTTCTCTTCATCTACAATAGACAAAAGCCCTGATGCTCTCGCATACCATTGACCAGCTAGTTGATCAGCTTGGATCGAAGAACTATACCGACTTCCACTGTCATCGTAATCGAAATACGATCCGTTCCATAACTTCTTCTCGTATACAACTTTCGCTTTCTGAAACTTAGACCAGAAGTAACCCTGAGAGTTCTTGTCACCAACTACACCTGCCAATGCAGATGCAGCTTGTAATGCAGCCACCCAAAGTCCACCACAGTATGCACTAACACCTGACGCGGACCATGTATCGTAAGTCTGATCAGGAAACCCTTCGTTCTCGATCATTCCATCTCCATCTTTGTCAAACTGAGACATATAAGCCATTGCAACGTAAACCGAAGGCCAAACCGCTAACGCAAACTTCTTATCACCTGTGGCAACTACGTCTCTGTAAACCTGAAGGACGAACTTCGGGTTTAAGTCTTTCCAACGATCTGTGTTATGAAGTGTATATCCATTGACTTCAAACCAAGGGTCGTTGATCCCTAAGTCATGAGGAACTGCACCAAGAACTTTCCTCTCAACCCATTGTCCTTCGCTAAGAGTTTTCACTTTAGTTGGATCGTGTAACATAACTGCAGCTGCAAAGTCTCTCTGGATACTAAGTTCAAGCTTTGGAAACAGGATCACTAGTGCAAAGGACGCGTAGAAATGGACATCGTAAGTGTTCCACATACGGTATTCGACTCCTTCTAGGTAAAGAAAGTGTCCAATGTTCTCTTCTCCTTCTTGGAGTAGTTTTGTGCCAAATGCAGTGTTTGTTGCTGTTGAGACGTGAAGTTGTTCAAGCGTAGAAGCCATCTTTTCAAGAACAGAGACAGCTGTATCATTCTGATTCGCTACATCCGAATCATTACCGAGTTGAGATTTATCAAGTGAAAACTTCCTTTCTCTGACTCCTGCAAAGCTATGTACTGGGAATGATCCATCTGTCCAAAGAGTTCCTCCCGAGTTAAGGTAATAAAGCTCGTTAAAGAGAGTGACAGAGTACCAAGCAGGTAGCCTTTTGTCTTCAAGAATTGGTTTTTGCCAAGCTTCTATCAATGACTCCCATTGACTATGTTCTGTTTCATATTAAGGACTGTGAGTTTAAGCAATGGATACAAGAAAGAAAAATATGTTTAGAATCATAAGGACTTTACCGAGAATAGCATCATGTGAGATTTGTGCAGCAGGATCACCATGCGTGCCATAAAACTTTGTGTAACGTCTAGAATATATTTTACCACTTGGAAAATGCACTTCAGGACAATCCCAAGCAAGTGAAAATGTGACAGTGCGTGACTCTCCCGGTGGGATTGTTGTAGAGGATGCTACTGCTGCACCGATAGATGAAGCTTTCTCTGATTGCACAAACGCCTCAGGGGCATCAAGGTGATTAAAAGAACCATGCTGTAACAAGTAGCCAAATTTCAAGAATAATACAACCATATGCAAGAAGCAAATGTTTAGTTTCTTATTTACCTCTTTTACAGCATTCCACATGTCTCTTGCTGTGATGATTCCATTCTGCTTTCCAGATATTGTGAAGATAGGACAGGTTGAGACAGTAACACCATCGGTCGCCTGAGATGAAACCGCATATGACATTGATGGTAATCCGTGTGCTGTTCTGTATCAGAATAAAGGGTTGTAACATTCAGAGTCTGATACGTAACCACCAAAACAGACATTACTTTTCTTTTTCCATTTTGGTAAAATGGAAGAGCTTACTTATGGTTTAAGAGCACTCCCTGGACTCCATCATTCATCCTATTATAATCATCGACATGGAGTTAACACCAAAGTAAAGCCACAAAAGAAAAATAAGTCTGATGAGTAAATAACATACATTATCTTGGAGTTGAAGTGGCCACCTGAGAACTCTGAATCCCCTCCAACAGAATTCTGGATCAGAAAAACTATTGTGAAAATAGGGTAAAATCAAAAGCCAATAAGATAAAGACTGCATTGACCAATTTTTCTCACAGCCCAAGTGAAGAGCAGTGTGACATCCGCAGTAGTGTCTCCGAGATTATGAAGCTGATGAAATATGAATGAGGCCAAAAATCATCAGTTTCCAGGGTAAGTTTTAAGGCAGAAACAAAAATGGTTAGAAACTGGACTTACTGTGAAAGTGAAAACAGACACAGGAAAGCTGCTTTCTTTGTAGTTGTGAGGTATAAAAGGTGAAACTTGACGACAAACAATTTTTAGAACTGGATCAGGTTCACCATCATACACTGTCCAGGACCTTGGATATAAAGCATGATATGTAGACTTGTCTCCTTTCAGATTCCAGTCCCAGGAACCAATTCCAGTTTCAGATTCTTTTCTGTTTCGAAGATATATATTAGTTTCAAGTCATCACAGAGAAAGAATATTCACTGCAAACCAAACAAGCAGGAAAGAGTAGTGTAGTAGCTTACTCGTCAAGCTTAGGGTTCTTGGGAGATAACACGCTTGAGTACTTCTTCCCATTGGCACGTGAAACAAATGCCTAGTATAGACCATGAAGCGCAAACAAACAGAGCTTTTAGACATAGAACAGAAATTCATTTTAGTTTCCTCCTGAAAAGTCTGTAAATTTGTAACTTACTGAGAACTGATTTGCTAAAACTGGTTCATCTTCACATTTTGGAGGAAATAGCTGCCATCGCTGGAATTCACCTTTAAAACTCCTTCCTATGCTTCCAGCTCTGTAAGGCGTTCAAATCGATAAAGTAATTTGACAGTTTACAAATATAAATCAGAGAGACAGAGTTTCTTCAAATAGTTGTTCAAAGAATTCTCAAAGAAATACACAAATATGTTGGAGTTTGAGTGATAGAAAGGGGAAAAACATACCCAATACCTCCAAGTGGAACACCATGGGAAGAGGTTACAGAGTGCTTGGCGAATGGATCTATGAAGGCCAACTGCAATTAATATTATATTACATTACAATGTACCGATTTATCTTTTGTTAACAAAACTGAACAATGAAAGTATGTGTGTATACCCTTCCTTTAGCAGCTTCTTCTCTGCAGAGAAACCATAACCGAATGCCAACAGGAGCCTAAAAGACACAAAAGCTTACCATAAACCTAAGAGCACAATTTTTTGACAAGAATATATAATAACTGAAACGTTTTATGTATTTCAATAGTTACCAGCTGGAAAATCTCTTTAACACTCAGAGAGAATTCCTTGGGGATATTTCCATTACTGTCTATCTTTCTTTGCCATGTCAGAGATGCAGGTATTGCAGGATCAACCTGAAGTGTGGAAAAAGTTAAGAAAACAACACATAACTTATAACGCACTTGAAAGAATCAAGCAAGGAAAAAGAAAAGCTATGTTGATAAGTATCAGCAAGCTAAACAACCAATGGAAACTCAGCAAGTCATATAAACGAAAATCCGCAAAAAAAACTTACTTTAGTAGGAGAAGACTTGAAAGATTCAATATCTTCACCACTATCCATGATCTTTCCCTTATACGTCGTCGTTCCTGAAACACGACAAAAACAAAAGAATTTTAAAAATTTCATTCGTCTGGTGAAGAAAAACAATCATAAATTCTCCATCTCCTCTCTTCTCTGTTATTACCCATACAACGTATGAGTGAGTGATCAAAAGGTTAAGTAATAGTGATAGTGATAGTGATAATAAACTTCAAAAGGAGAATTATCACACTAACGAATAACGATAAACTAAGAAGAATTCTGCATCTGTGAAAATTCATGAAGACGGAAAAATAACGAATTACAGCGATAGGGTAAAAAACAGGAATGTACTGAAACGATTGAAGCAGGTCGAATCGTGGATTGGATCGAGAGAAGCAACAAAATCTGGGGAGCAAATAAAACCGGGAGAATCGCTTGCTGTAGTCAGAGATGATCAAGGCGAAAGAAGATGAACCAGAAGAAAAACAAACTTTATTGTAAAGTGATTTTGGGACTCTTTTTTCTCAACGCAAAGTTAAAGGTGAGATTAGATAGGTTTATGTATGTGTATAGTCGTGACTTATGAGAAGAGTTAACCGTGAACAAGAAAAATTTAATGAAATTATGATATAAGAATATATATCCAGATAATTGGACAAATTGGATATGGCGGCCCCCACAACCATTTCATTGGACAAAGTTAATTATAATCTATTTTATTTCTTTCTTTTTTTATATAATAATTACTTTATTTACTTGACTTCGTTTCTAATGTGGCATCGTTTAATCTATTTTATTTCGATCAAAAGAGAATAATATATTTTTTCTGATTTCCCACAACCATTTTATTGGACAAAATTAATTATAATCTACGTTATTTCGATCAAAAGAGAATAATATATATTTTTGTCTGATTTTCAACCTTTACTCTTAAGCAATGTAGAACTCTTTATAAACTAATGCAACTAATTCAATCCTACTAAAAACGACAATAATCATTAAACGCACGATGGTTAGATGAAAAGGAAACTAGAGGAAATTGTTCAAATGTCAATTTTATGTATTATTTTATCCCAGTTTTGTCAAAGTCAATATAATAGTTTGAACATTTGGTAAAGTGGAAGTATAAAAAAAGAGAATGCCTTTAATAAAATTCAAAGATTTTTGTTGTTGTCAACAACTTGAAGATTTACGTATACGTAAATACTAAATACTATGTTAATTTATACATACACTATAGTATAAAATTAAAATCCTGAACTAGAAACTTATTGAACCCCAATAATGTAAGTGGTGACTATGACATATATAACCTTAATACATTTTCTGCAATTTTGTCTACCCGAGATAAACAGAGCCACAGGAGCCTTCAACCTATATTGACCAGCATCTTCAAAATCACTTTATAAAAGGTGTTGCAACACGAAATAAGCCAGAACTCAGTGATTTTTGCAGCGTTTTACATGTTTTGTGATCAATGCTATTGTCAGTCACCTCATTTCCCCAAAGATACTCCAATTTCAAGCAAATTCTCATAAAACCAAACAATATGCGATTTTATATATGGAGGAGATTCAACAATATGCTAATCTCATTTGTTGCTAAAGCACTTCTTGATGGTGACCAAACCGTAGCCACTCTTTTCAACATTCGTTAACTTATTGATCTTTGACTATTAACCCTAGTCTTCGTTTGTTTCATTACAATAAGCTATAATATAACAACATAGCGACAAAGTTATAGACTACTCACTACTGATTGATTGTAAAGCTTAAGAAAGATCGCACATTAGAAAAAGTACGAAGAGAAACTCAAAGTGAATTAAACAGAAACCGGAAGCCTGAATATGACTTGGGCTGTAAACCAGTTCATACTCACAATACCTTTAGTTTACCAGCTGAGTGGATCCTTAGTCTTGTCAATTTTGGCTTTGTATGAACTCTCTATTTCTTCCTGCACACATTTCATTCAACATATCATCACTGTTGGCAATTGTTGCAAACTAGACCATGGAAAATGGTAGTACCAAGTGTAAGAGATTTTACCTTGCAGGATTTTAGTAAAGGTTCAAGAAATGATGATCTGAAGAAGTTGATTGATTTTCCTAGTAAACTTGTATCTGAAACAGAACGTTTTTAAGAAATTTAAGTCATTTTATGCTAGTCAATCAAAATCCACAAGATTTCACCATCGTAGTTTTAAAGAACATACCATCACCATCCACATCCATTCTCTGGCCTCCTCCTGAGTTGATTTCTTCTATTAGCTGAAAATCGTCAGAAAAAGACGGAACCATAAGCTTAAGGCAACATTATCTTTGTAATGAACAAATTCTAATCTATTATACTGTCTACTATTTTCTCACCTGTGAAAGTGTTGGAACTGCCAATGGATCAAACTCATCGCACTTATTCGGGTCAATAGGAACACAGACACGACCTGAAACCAGAAGAATTTTCTTAAGAATTTGAATTGAGCTAAGGTATGGACATGATTCTTATCAAATGGTGTGATATATTCAAGAATCAACGAAAAGGACCTGTTTTCGGATGGACACAGAAGGGTGCCTTAAGCAAATGGTTCATTTGTTTTGAGACCTGAAATTAAACAAAGAACCAACCATTCAATTAAACAGTCATTAAACTGGTCTGGTCTCCATCTTATCAGTTGGTGAATGTTGTAGCATATAGATTATAACAAACCTCAAGATCAATTCGAGGATACGTAAAGGTGAAGACAATTTCTTCTGCACACATCCTCAATGATGGAGCCTGAAACATTGGATACAAGATTAAAGATGAGCAAATCTGGGATTCAAGTTTGTCAAGCTAAAAAGCTGAGTGAAAAGAAAAATAAGCTTTTTCATTTTATCCATTGAAGAACAATAAAGGCTACAGACAAACCTTGTTTTTCTTGGAATGAAGTGTGTTTTTAAGCTGCTCCCACCTTGTACGACTGATGGCTTCTTCTGATAGAGATGATCTCGCAGAGTTCTCCCACTTTCCTCTGAGCTCTGCTTGAATATCTGTCATGAAGATGTAAATCTTTGTCAATGAAAAACAATGAGACAGCAAGCTGGAATGTTTCGTGGTCACACTTTTATTTCCTTACCTTCATCTGAAATCATCTCAAGTATCTTCTCGTACTTTTCCTTGCTTGAGAATATACTTTGAGTTGCTTGTAACTCACCTTCAAAGAAATCCTTGAGAAAATCCACATACGATCTCCTGAAAACACCCAAAGATGGAATTAGTAGCAGAGATAGTGATTTTAAAGTCAGAAACCTGCAAAGGTGATGAAGAAACCCGTACGCAAGAAACGGATGAAGAGCATAACCCATTAGAGCGACTTTTCTAGCATTGTTTTCATTGCCCTGTGTCACATAAGCAGTAATTATAAACTTAAACAATAATCTCAATACCAGAAACCAACAAAATAAACCATGTAGAGAATACCACCTTATAAACACGGAAGTATTCAGCCACTGCTGATCTTTGCTCATTAGTCAACCTAACACAATTTGATCACACAGAGTTTCATTTGATGAAGGTAGAAAATGAAATGCAGATACAGATTCATGCACCAAACGAACTGGGCAAATTTGTTATTAATGGTTTCACCTTCTAGCTTTAGGATCACAAACCCAACAGTGAACACCACGACGTCCACTGAAGACCCAGAGAATGTGTTTGAAACCAAAATCCTCTGCAATTAGCAAGAAGAAAAATGAGTTACTACATGTTCTTTCTATGATAAGACAAACCAATCTTGCACATTGGCAAAAGGATTGTATCTGTGAGGTACCTCTTAAGGAAGTATCAATGACTTTGATAGCAACTGTCATTAAAGGCCAACAGTTTGAGCAAACATCAGCTCCTGAGCAACAATATCTAACATCATCATAATCTGTTATATCCTGAGAACACAATTCAAGTCAAGCAACCAAAAAAAACTACATGAGATTAATCATAAGAGCCAATTCAAAGAATTTTGTTAATAAGATAGTTGTAAACTCACAATATCAAAGACTAACTCCCTCTCCACTGGAGTAAACGCAGATGGTGCATGTGATTTTCTCTTTTCTGGCTGAAACAAGCATTGCATAAAACTCAAATGAGTAGGAAAATGGACAAGAATCGATTTGGGAACTCAGAGAAGGGGATTTTATGGCTTACATCTACGCTATACACTGCACCAATATCAATCTTGTATGGAATATTCTCTTTTATTGAGGCTTTCATAGCTGAAGCATCTTTGAAAGACTTATACCGCAAATAAACATCGTTTTCAAGTGTAAATGAGAATTCTCTTCGAATAAAATAGGAATCATCGCAACCAAGATGTTTCCCATCTACATATTACAAACACAGACGATATACACAAAGTCAATCATAGTTATAGTTTTAATGGGTGAAGCAAAAAAACAGAAATAGATGCATAAGTACCATGTCCGTATGAAAGCCATTTGTGAATATCAGTGTAAGGAAAAAGATTTCCTGCAATATATATAAACACAAATTTCAGCTAAAATACGAAACAGAGAATATGTTTTACGAAGTACCAAATGTGATAATTAGAACTTGCCGTAGTAAATTCGGAGATAATTAACATTGAATTCTTCCGGATTCTCGATTTTAGGTTTTGGGTTGGTAATTTGTGGTGCATCGATCATCATATCCTCTCCTGTGTTTTCAATTTCCTCTCTTGTCATCTTGGTCCTTCACTATCTGGGTAAAAACAAAAAACAAATTTAATTTCTAAGTACAAATCTACAGAAATATTAATTGCAGATCGATCGGAAGAGAAACAGAAAGCTTACGATTTTTTGAAGACGATGATTAGCCCAAGGAGAAACTTGCCAAGAAAAAAACCGGTTAGAAAGATTTTGGCGTTTCGAGTGGCTACTGTGGATATAGCGGGAAAGAAGAACGCAATTAGGGTAAATTTGGCGGGAAACAAAAAACGATTAGAAGACATAAGGTGAAATAATGGGCCAAACGGTATTTTCGGGCTTTCTTATTTAAGCCCGCTATCATTTTATGTATTAAGCTTTTTTACAAAACCTTAGTAAATATATTAAAATAAGATACCAGCCACGTCAGCCGTAACGGACGTCTCTTTAGCCGATGAGTCCTTTTGTTTCGTCGCACGACTCGCAATTGTTAGGGTTTTTGAAGTAATATAAAGGCTACGAGTGGACTTGGCCATTCATCTCGACTCTCGAGGCTATTTTCTGGTGAGCAAATTTTCATTTATGGCTCGTGCTAGTGCTAGTGCTAGTGCTAGAAATCTTCGTCTCTCGCTACATCGTCGTCGTGTATCACTATGGCTAGCCGGAAAGGGAGGCTTCACTCGTAAGTTTCCCTTTTTTTAATTCTGAAGAGTTTTTTGAAGCGGGTATGTAGATTTTAAAATCTTCACGACACTTGATATTTACTCAGATTGAGGTTTAGTAAATGTTATCAGATCCAATATACCTTGTAAACAATTTTAGGGTTGTAAAGTTATGCAATAATATCAAAGATTATATTAGTATCCTGACACCGAATTGTTACTGAAATGACTAGAAAATTGAAATATTTGCGTAATTTGATATCTTATGTCTGAAATAAACCCAAAAATTCACTGTTTTTTCAATCCAAAACCCTTTCACAGGTCAAACGTAGATGTCGGTTTCCTAGTGAGCAAGAATGAGAGTAAAGAAGCAGAGACGCCAAGTTTTGCTGACCTTACACTATGCCTCCTGGAAGTAATAATATCTCAACTTGAGTTAAAAGATAACATTCGCGCATCCGCTGTTTGTAAAACATGGCGTGAAGCAGCTGTGTATGTTCGGTTAGTAGACAAGCCTCCTTGGCTTATGTACTTACCTAAACGTGGAAACTTGTCCGAACTCTACGATCCATTGCATCAGAAAATGTACACACTGACGTTACCTGAGCTAGCCAAATCTACGGTGTGTTACTCAAGAGACGGCTGGTTGCTAATGCGCAGAAATGCATCAAACGAAATTTTCTTCTTCAATCCGTTTACTCGTAAGCTCATCAACTTACTAAAATGTGACTTTTCCTATGATGCAATCGCTTTCTCTTGTGCACCTACATCAGGTACATGCGTGCTACTAGCGTTTAAGCATGTTCGGTATGGTATTACAGCTACTAGCACTTGTCATCTTGGAGCAACCGAGTGGATTACTGAGGATTTACAATTCCATCTTTCTTATGGCAACAATTTTCTCAAACACAGCAATGTTGTCTATGCTAAACGTCGATTCTATTGCCTTGACGGTAACGGAGATTTATATTACTTTGAACCGTCTTCTCGAGAATGGAGTTATTATGAATATACGTATTCACCGCCATGTCCTTATATCCCAGAGAGATATACGTATGAGCGGAAGAATAGGAGAGTTTTCTTGGCGGTGAGAAAAGGAGTCTTCTTTAAAATGTTTACATGCGGCGGTGGGAAGCCGATTGGGTATAAACTTGACTCTTCTAATTGGGAGGAGATCAATAGTAGTACGCTCGATGGATTGACAGTTTTTACGAGTCTTTATTCTTCTGAGACGAGAGTTAATCTCCCATGGATGAGGCATAGTGTTTACTTCCCAAGGCTTCGTTACAATTGCAAGCGTTGTGTATCGTATTCCTTTGATGAAGAAAGGTATTATCCGCGTAAGCAATGGCAAGAACAGGAGGAGTTATGTCCTCTTGAGAATCTTTGGATTAGACCGCCAAAGAAAGCTTTTCACTACATGTGAAGCTTAAGCAATAGCATTTGGAAATTATCAACAGTACCTCTCATTATTTTAGAACTTGATTCCTTTTTATTTTGGGATCAAGATGAAGCACTAGCTAGCTATCTCGATTTTTTTTTATCTACTCCTTTTTCTTTGGATTCTGTTTTTGTCTACTCTTGGATTTAAGTTGAGAGAATAAAGTTTTCATTATCTCTTTGACCTATATATAGTTCGTGACTAATTACATCCGATGCTGATCACACATGGGATAATACCCGCATTTGAAATGAATGAGGACATTCGAAAATTGTGTGACTGATTGATTCCTTCTCAACTCCGTAGTACGGTTTCACAAGGAAATCCTCTAGTCTTTGACTTGGAATTTCTGTCATGCATCCAAAAAACGATTTGCCAAATAAAATGTTTTGATTTTGTTGAGCCTTTAATCTTTCATGCATGACTCTAAACTATGAAGTGATGGCTCAAATCTTGGAGAAGAATCTTCCAAAGAATCAATTGTGTTAGCCAACTGATAAACTGATTTTAGCCGGAGTTGGTATAATGCTAATCAATCATTTGATAGTTCCACAAACTGTTTTATCAACAGAAAACGGTGCCGTTTGGGTAGACCTTTCTTCTGATTCCATAAACTCTTGTATAAACACAAAAACGGTGCCGTTTGGGTAGATTTATCTCGTTTGTGTTTTGCCTCTGAGCTGATTTTTTGCGACTTCGGCGGAAAGCTCTTCGACGCCTGAGCTTGGGTTTTGACCGAGTTCCGGCATCCATCTGCGTCTTCGATGGCTCATCTCCCCAGAGTTCTTATGGTGAGCGAATTAGATCTTTCTGATTTCGATTCTACTTCACCATCTACAAAAACCCATCTCGTTGCTTTCATCAGGTGGCAGAGAAGCCCAGCATTGCCCTCTCCATAGCTTCAGTTCTCTCTCATGGCCAGGTTCCTCTCTCTCTCTTTCTATCTTCTTGTTCTAAAACCCTATTTCGAAGGAGTAAAGGAAGCTTTATTTGATATCTTGTCGATTACTCAGAGGGGATGATAACACAAGTGTTCTTCGTTAATACGTTTCTCATCTCGTTTGAATTGAACCTTGTTGAATTAAGGGGTGAATCAATTGAACTATCTTCGTATTTTCAGCTCTAATGACTAAGACCCATCTCCCAAAGCAGCCACCTTCCTTTAGTTGTGCTTTTCTCTGATGGCTTTTTAATATGGCTCTTTGAGGGTTAAAAAACCGCATCAGTTCTATGTTTCACGTTTGAAGTTCGAATTGCTTGGTAGAAACATTAAGAAAGGATTACTGGGAGATTTTTGTTGCTTAGTTTTGTAATCAGCATGTTGTACTGGTTATAGTTGGCGTTAGAGGTTATTTTATTGGGATATGTCTTCTCTTTTTGGCTTCAGATGTATACAAGGAGAGGCAGTACAGAGGTGCATGAATTTGATGGGATGTTTCGAGGCTTCAATGCACATTATAGAGTCACATCTGTTATCGGACATGTTTTCAGGTTCTCTCGTGCCTATCAATATTATTCAAATCAAGAAAATTAGGAATTATTGCTGCTGCAATGATTAACTTTTCAACATTGACATTTTCCTTAATGTGCATCACATTTCTTTATATGCACATTCTCTCGCTGTTTGCATTGTCTCAATTTGCTACTCAAGTTTCTATTTTCTGACTGCACTTGAGAGTTTGAGAAATGGTTTTAGTTTAATGTTTCATCCTTTCTTTTATTCTGCCTCATGTATGAAGCTGCTCTGAAAACTATTGCTTTCAGAGATTCTTAATATTCGCAGTCTTTCTAAATGCCACTCTCATATTCTAGTGTAGATTTCCCAGAAAAATATCAGAATTGGACAACAGTTGATCCACAAGATCTTTTTGACGCTCCAATTCAAAAAAAGGAGTCAAACCCAAAGGTAAATAGTTCTCACAATCTTATATCCCTTTCACTGTGCAAAGGGCAGATTTTTTTGGATTTTACCTTGGACATTGACAGTAATAGTACATGTTTTCAGTTGTGTACTTTAAGGGTCAAGCTTTATTGCTTAATGAAAAAGAAACAATATGCATGAATTTTGGAACAAGAAATTATTAATAGTTAGTAGTAAAGATGCAATTTTCTATTGGTTATATGAAAATGTACACTATTCTCTAACAGTCTTCATACCTCAGGCTCATATTTGTAGGCATTTAAGTAATGAAGCTCGTGGTTGCAATTATATGGTGTTGTGGTTGGATTGCGATCGTGAAGGGGAGAATATATGTTTTGAAGGCAAGTCTATAATTTACCGTTTTTCACTTTCCTTCTAACCAACTTTTGGTTGAAATATGCAGAATTTATAAATCCATTCTATTGGTAATTGTTGAATCAATGACTATACTTTCGTCTCTGTTTTTGCTAAAGAAAACATATCATACTGTTAAATCTGTATATCATGCCAGTATGCAATGGTGGATTTTAAGTTGTAATAGTAGATTGCAGGTTCAATTATACAGTTAGTTCCTGCAACCACCATCTTAATCTTTTCTTTTTCTCGTCGAAAGTTATTTTTCTATGCCATTTATATTTGGGAATACATATGGTTTTGATGGCAGTAGCTATAACTTGTTGACCTTTATTTTTTTGTAGTTATCGAGTGCACTGGCTTTGACATGAAAGATAGTAAGAGAAAGGTTTATCGGGCACGATTTTCTTCTGTTACTGAGAAAGATATATCGAAGGCCATGGACAACCTTGTTGAACCTAACAGGGATGAGGCACTGGCAGTAGATGCTCGTCAAGAGATAGATCTAAAAGTTGGTGTAGCATTCTCACGGTTCCAGACAAGTTTTTTCCAAGGAAAATATCAGAATCTAGACGGCAGAGTTATCTCGTCAGTTTCCTCTCTGTCTCTTTCCTTTCGTTTCATTTTTGTTTCGTGTGTTATGATTGTTGAAAAAATAGGGTTGACTTTTTCTTTGAGTCCAATTGCATAATTTTTATCCTTTTTCCTTGGGGTATTTGATTTGGTTGAATCATATAAAATATGGCTGTGGAATTCTATTGTGGTTATCTCCTGACATTTAGAGCGTCCTGAGTAATTGAACTCATGTAAATACTAAAAAGGTTTTATATACATAGCTTTGTAAGATTTATGTTTTTATGTTGTCTATCATTGTAGAAGGGCCTCTGCATTTCTCATAATAAGACGAGAAATGAACACTCGTGATTCAATCATGTTTCTGGTTCTCTTGGGGGTTTAAAATTCGATCATCTGCGTTCTCCTGTTTAAGTATTCTTCAGAATGGTGGAAAGAGTGTGCCTGAGTTTTTGTCCTTTCTGTCACTATATTGCCAACTCGGTTTTTCCATCTTCTTTCTAACACAAGTCACTGTATCCATCTAATTTAATTCTTTTAACTACTAAAGATCCTTTTAAATGTTTATTTCAGTTATGGACCATGCCAGACTCCTACTCTTGGGTTTTGTGTGCAACGGTACATGCAGATTAATACTTTCAAGCCAGAAAAGTTTTGGTCCCTGCGACCTCATCTATTTAAGGATGGTTATGAGCTTCAACTAGAGTGGGAGAGACGTAGATTGTTCGACCTAGAAGTTAGTGTTTTGTTCTTGTGTTAAAATTTCTTTGACATTCTCGACTGTTGCTTTCTAATCTCACGTTGCAGACATATTCATACTTTCACAAATTGTAGGCTGCTATTGTGTTTCAAAAGTTGGTTGTGGAAGGCAGAACTGCAAAAGTAGTTGATGTATCAGAAAAACAGGAAGTCAAAGGTCGTCCGGCTGGTCTTAACACAGTGAATTTGCTAAAGGTCAGAGAATTCACGAGTCCTGATTCCCATTCCTAAAAAATGAACTTGTCTGGTTGTAGATTATGCTTATGGCAAACACCATATCCTCCACTAATGATCACAAAATACTGACTAGAAAACTGAAATACTATGCATTCGTCCAAAGCAATTTTGTTTCTGTCAGCTTCGTGGTTGTTTTCGCGATGAATTGGCAACATAATAGAGATCTTTGTTTTCTTCCTATTTTATCTGTCCTGTTTTTGGTTTTGGATGTTGTTGCGATTAGAGCTTTTGCCATTGCTGAATCTTTGTTCATGAGCTCAAGAAAAGCAAGTTTTATTCATATTGCTCTCTCTGATCTAGCATAACAATAACGGTTTCACAGGTTGCTTCAAGTGCTCTAGGATTTGGGCCTCAGACGGCTATGCATCTTGCCGAGCGATTATATACTCAAGGCTTCATAAGGTTCGCTCGCTACAGTCTTCAGATTATTATTTTTGGTCATAGAACTCCTCTTTACCAGCATCTAATTGAGTAATTTCGTAATACAGAATGTTATTTTCATTTGTGTAACCAAGAACTTCTAGAAGCGAAAGGAAAAAAAACCGTTGCTGAACTGTTTATTTAAACTTGTTTCCGTCATTATGGTGTAACAACTTTCTTTTTTTGACTCAATTCTTAATGTTTTGTGCTAGCTATCCGCGTACGGAAAGCACAGCCTATCCTTCGTCATTCGACTTCACAGACACACTCAGAGCACAAGTCAGTAATCCAATGTGGGGTGGTTACGTTCAAAAACTCCTTTCAGACGGATTTCATAAGCCAAAGTCAGGAACGGATGCAGGAGACCATCCTCCTATCACCCCAATGCGAGCAGCAACCGAGGCCACTGTCGGAGGAGATGCTTGGCGACTTTATCAGTATGTCTGTCAACATTTCATTGGCACTGTCTCACCTAACTGCAAATACACAAGGTAAATAATAAAGCCTTATTTGTAGCTTGGTCTTTTCCAATTACAGCTTATATGATAACCATCTGTTCCTTGGTATTCTCGTGTTTTAGGACTAAAGTGGAACTGTCAATCGGTGGAGAAACTTTCCATTGTACTGGGCAACGTGTTACAGAAAAGGGGTTTACAGCTATAATGCCATGGTCTGCAGTAGATGAGAAAAAACTCCCTTCTTTTATCAAAGGAGAGAAGATTGAAGTTTCAAGAGTGGAGCTGTATGAGGTCACATTCTTCTCTAAATTTTGTTGCTGCTCTCACACAAATCACTATAATATTTCTAGTATCAATTTTTCCGTACCATTTGTCTTTGAATTTTTTAAATCTACAGGGGAACACTGCGCCTCCGGACTACCTTACCGAGAGTGAGCTGATATCTCTGATGGAGAAACATGGCATAGGCACAGATGCATCAATACCTGTGCATATAAACAACATTGGTGAACGTAACTATGTTCAGGTCCTTTACTTTCATGATAACGATGTTACTCATTTCAGGAGGATCAATGTTTATTTTCTGAGAAATCTCATTACTCTGGTTTGTTGTTTACGCTCTCCTGCAGGTCCAATCCGGGAGGAAGTTAGTTCCAACAGCATTAGGAATCACGCTGATAAGAGGCTATCAATGTATTGATCCAGACCTTTGCTTACCAGACATTCGGAGCTTTATCGAGCAACAAATCACTCTTGTTGCCAAAGGCCAAGCTGATCATTCACACGTTGTGCAACATGTGATTCAGCAATTCCGCCGTAAATTCAGTTATTTTGTTCAACAGGTTGGGCAAACATGGCTTATATTATGTTGCTTTCATATCTGATTTGGTCGTACTTGATATATCTCTATATATTGTCCTTTTCAGATCGAACACATGGATGCACTCTTTGAAGCACAGTTCTCTCCTCTGGCTGATTCGGGTCGCGCTTTAAGCAAATGTGGAAAATGCTTACGATACATGAAACACATCACAGCAATTCCACCACGTCTTTTCTGTGGTACATGTGAAGAAGTTTATTACCTTCCTCAAAAGGGCACAGTCAAGGTAAAGAAAACCCTTTCACACCAAATTTTTTGGATTTATCATTATTAAAATAAATCTGACTCCTTTCGTAGCTGATTTTTTCTTGCAGCTATACAAGGAACTCACATGTCCGTTAGACAACTTTGAGCTCGTGATCTATTCAGTGCCTGGAGCTGAGGGAAAGTCATTTCCACTATGTCCATACTGCTACAACTCTCCTCCATTCGAAGGCATAGAGACACTCTTTGGAGCTACTAAGACGCCTAATGCTTCTGCCAAAACCAAAACGGGTTCAGGCATGCCTTGTTCTCTCTGTCCTCATCCAACTTGCCCACACTCTGTTCGTAACCAAGGAGTCTGCGCTTGCCCTGAGTGCGAAGGGACG
Source organism: Euclidium syriacum (assembly GCA_900116095.1). Lineage (NCBI taxonomy): Eukaryota > Viridiplantae > Streptophyta > Magnoliopsida > Brassicales > Brassicaceae > Euclidium > Euclidium syriacum. Next base: position 990,910 of record FPAK01000008.1, read on the forward strand.
CTTGTCCTTGACCCAGTAAGCTTCCCCAAGTGGAAACTCAACTGCAACTTGTGTAGCTGCATCGTTATGCTTCCGGAAGGTGCTCATCGCATCGCCACCACTAGTAACCGTTGTCCCGAGTGCGATTCAGCCATCATAGAGATTGATTTCAACAAGAAAACTACTCCTTTGGAGAACGGAGCTACTCTGCATCAAGGATGTGTCCTCTGTGATGAGTTGCTTCTCTCACTTGTTGAAGTGAAACATGGAAGGTCCTTTGTGAGGCGTGGTGGAAGAGGAAGAGGACGAGGGAGAGGCCGGGGCAGAGGACGAGGAAGAGGCTCTAAAGCTGTCGACCCGAAAATGAGTTTCAGAGACTTCTGAAACTCTAGAAAACTCTTATGTTTTTGTCTTTGCGTTACTTGAATCATAAGTTAACTGAAGAATGACCTGTTGGTTGCATTACAAGGAAACTCTTCATTACTTTCTAGCTTTACTAAGATCTTCTCTAGCAAGAGAACAAGAGTGGGACAGAGATATTGGGTATTGATAAGATAATCCACAAATTTTGTTGCATAACACTTGTCTAAAATGAGCTCTTTTTTTTTTCCTAAATCTTTAACACATTTGACTACTTCTTGTTATTATGTGCCCTAAAGAAAAGGTGAAAACCCCAAGTGCAACCTTCTGAGCTTGTCACGTGTCGCACTTCATGCATACAGCCCTTTGCTTTTTTTAGACACACCCACAAGTATGAATACATGATCTCTGCTCTCTCTTGCTATTACTCTGTTTGGTTACTTAGAAAAATTTGGAGGAAGATCAAAATAACTGGTTAAAGAAATGGAGAAGGCAGTTCACTCATCGACGACGTCTGGACCGCACGTTCCAGGAGATGCAACAAAGACCGGAACTTCCATAATTGACACCGCCACCTCCACCGTCCAAAGTTTTTCTCCGGTTAACCAATTCCACCAACATCTCTGCGCGTACGTAAACCCCGATCTTTATCTTTATGAGAAAAGATACGATCTTGAGTTACTTTGTATATATTTTGATTTTATTAAAAAAATCTGAGTTTTGTTGTCAAAAAAATGGTTTTTAGTGAATTTGTTTTTCAAATCGTTTCGGGTTTGATTCGGTTGAAAATAATGGCACCAATCTCTTCTAAGAATTATGTTAAAAATTCCATTTCGCTTTGGTTTATACTTTTAACGATAATTGAAAGTTTACGTAGAACAAGTGTTATTTAATTTCTTGCGTGTGGCAGGTTCCATTTCTATGCACACGACATGACACGACAAGTAGAAGCTCACCATTTCTGCAGTCACGTGAACGAAGAGATGCGTCAGTGTCTGATCTACGACAGTCCGGACGCAAACGCTCGTCTGATTGGATTGGAGTACATAGTAACAGAGAAGCTGTTCATGACTTTACCTGACGAAGAGAAGAAGCTTTGGCACTCGCACGAGTGGGAAGTGAAAGGAGGGTTCTTGTTCATGCCTGGTGTTCCTGGTCCCATTGAGCGTTCAGATCTTGATAAAGTCGCTAAAAGTTATGGCAAAGTTTTCCATTTTTGGCAAGTTGATTTGGGGCATGAGCTTCCCCTTGGTTTACCTAATCTCATGATGGCCGTTACCCGCGATGGCCAGCTTTTCCACGATATGATTCAGGGTACGATGATCCATTGTTTAAATTTTTAGTTCATTCTTACTTTCAGTGTGACATTTTAAACGGTTTAATTTCCTAAGGAGATAATAGAAATTATTAAAAAATGTACTTGGTTCAGTCACAGCTTACAAGTAGTCTTGACACGGCATGAAAATCCGTAAATTAGGCCTTTTTCTTACTTTTTAAAGGTGATAATCCTAGGGGTTTACGGATTATATTTTAGATTATTCCTAGTAATAGTGGCGTAGACCAATTTAGCTAGTAATTGTGATATATAGAACCATCTTTTAGCGTTGGTATTTTATGAATATATTTGAATTTGGATACGAATGGAGAGATGGAGAAGCAACCTAGACCGGTTTAGCTAGTAGTCGTCTGGATATGGCATGATTATGTAGTAATGCTTATTGGTAGCTTAGGATTAATTGGATTTGGTTATGGTTGTAGATACGATGAAGTGGTTTGGTGGTATCGATAGAAAAACGGTCTAAGGCCAGTTTAGCTAGTAATGGTCATGATATGGTATAATGTAGTAAAGGACACTGGTAATTATAGTGAGATTTTGATTTGGAGATTTATTATCATGCAGAGACGGAGAAGCGGTTTGGAGTATCAATAGAAGGAGAGAGGGAAGCAAGGGCGTATATGACAGGGCCCGAATATGGGATCCATCCATTGGCGAATGGAGGAGGCAAAGGGCTAAAATTAGAGGCGCGAGAGGTCGACATTAAGCTTGCTTGAGTTTGTCGCGACCCGCAAGAGTCTTTTTCAGATTTTACTTACTAGATCTATAAGTCGAATAATGCCACAAAGCAATGTATGTTCTGGTAAACACAAGGTAGCGAGATAGAGACGAAACATTTGAAATAGTTTGGTTTGGTTTCCATATGGATCTTTTTATTTTAATTAATATTTTATTGCTCTTATTTAGAAATAGCTAGTGATATTGTGCATGTCCTTGCACAATCACTTTTAATCCTTCTGCACAGACTTTATTTTTTTCAAATCCCTTAATATGAATTAAGATATGTATATTGAACAATCAAATTCTTACAATTTAATAATGAATCTCTGAAGCTTCTCTAAAAAATTCACTCTCTAAATATAAAATACATGGTTTCCAATCTAAAATCAATTGATTATAAGAATATTGATCAAAGTCCCTTTGCTTAGGATTTCTTCCAACTTCCGATGTGGATAATATTCTATAATACAACTACTCTCCACCAGGACCACCACCAAATACAAACTCAATCATAAAGCTTCCTCTTCACGTTATAGTCTCTGGTGAAGGCTTGAGGATCGCGTATCCAATGAGCTTCACCTTTGTCTCGAAAGGTGAAGAAGAGCTGCAGCACCACAAATCTGGCGGTCTTTGTGTTTTGTAAGTCTTTCAAGCGTCTCCATGATCCTCCTTGGCTCTTTAAGTTTTGGAGTGATATTGATTCTCATGAGTAATGAGAAAGCTCAACGCAGCAAGATACCTTGGGTTTACCGAAGATAACGCCCTTAGTATTAGCAACGTCGGCAGCTTTCTTGGCTGATTCAAACAACTCCACCATCTCCTCGGTTTGCTGTGTTTTAAAATAGACAGGAGAGTCTTTCAGGATGAATATCATGAGGCGGATATCTAATATCCTGAAAATCCCGGATACTCAGATCCCATATAGAGTTTGTTTAGACTAAAAAACTGTTTTTTATCCATAAACGAAACAATGTCTTTATACCCATATAGATCTTAGGCCCATATTTATTGATTTTACTTGTGTTTTCTTTTGCCTAAAGTTCAGACGTCTCTTGGATTCTTTCATGCGCCCGAGTCTCCGAATTCCGGTGGCCAAAAATGAGTTAAACTACGAGAAAAAAGTTTAAACCCTAAATTGAGCACCATGAAGAAACCTAATTCCGGCAGCTGGTCGGAGCTCCCTCGTGATTTGCTGGCAAGTATTTTCAATCGATTGAGCTTAGCGGATTTCCATCGCGCTAAGATCGTGTCTCGGAACTGGAATTCGAGTTCGAAACGAACGGAGGTGCAGAGAACGAAATCTCCATGGCTGATACTGTTTCCAGAGGGAGACGATGCTTGTTCGCTGTACAACCCCGAAGAAGACAGGTTTTACAAGACGAAGAGAGACTTTTCAGGAATTCGATTCCTTGCAAACTCAGGTAACTGGTTCCTGGTGATAGATTCTCGATCTAATCTCTACATTATAGATCTGTGTAGCGAGAAGAGGATAGATCTTCCACCTCTAGAGTCACACCTCTTTAAGGAACTCAAACGCGAAGTAACTAGTGAAGTCTCTGCGAAGCTCAAGGGTGTTTTATGGGTAAACGAGAAGAATGACGAAGAAGAGTACGTTGTACTGTGGTTCTTCGAATACAGTTACAAACAAAAGTTTATCGCGTTTTGGCAAGAACGGAGAAGATCGTTACACTTAGATTCCAACACGGTTTTTTTTTGGCCGCAGTGAGTTTAAAAGCATATCTGATATAGTGCTTCGGGGTTACAAGCTTTACATCGCATCAATTGGTATATACATTCAAATCCTAGATTTGTCTGGAAAACAAGTTTGTTTTCAGGATGTCATTGCAAGTAACTCCTTCCCAGTATATTTTGATGGACACATTACTGAAATGACAAGTAAACTTGCGGTTACATCATCAGGAGAGGTTTTCATTGTCCTGAGTATCCATGGCGATAGAGGCAAGAGAGATTTCTGCTTCTACAAGAAGGATTGTAATCCAGTTTCAGGTGAGTACAACCAAGAGCTTCTTAAGGTGGATTCTTTTGGTGATGTTGAGACTTTGCTTATGGATTTGGGTATTACAGTACCTGGTATCAAACCAAACTCCATCTATTTCACCTGTGATGACCGTTTTGTTCACCAGATTCAGCCTCGAGGTGTGGACATCTGTTTATTCAACCTTGCAACAAAGACACTCAAACGCTTCCCTTGTCTCTCAGATTTGAAGCTCAAAGATGCCCGATAGTTTCTCCCAAGTTTTGGAGGGACTTTGTTTTAATAACTCTAGTTTGTTCCCAACATTCTGTTATTTCTGGATCACATGCAATTATCATTTTCTTTTCAGCATGAATTTGGTTCAAGGCCTGAATGATTCTTGTCGTTTCTTTGTTTTCATTTAGTCTCTAAAAAAATACAACAGAATAGAGAAGGTGGCACAAGCAAATCCTGATTCCTGGAGGAACTGCTTGTGCACCTTCTCTATTCTGTTGTATTTTTTTTGAACCATAGACAGATTCTAAAAATTCGATTAACGAGCAAAATCATTTTAACTGAAATGTTGTTGGGTCGCACAGTTAAGTGAGAACCTTCCAAAAATAGGCGTATGCCACTTAGCGAGGAGAGCACACGGTATTCTTTAGTAAAAGGCGAAAGAATAGTTCGCTTTGTGCTCACCACATGGCTGCGTGAGTTTCACCAAACGAACAACGATTTATCTTATAACACTAGTTCTGCTGCTAAGTACTCTCACTGTTCCGATGTGGGACTCACCAACAGATGTAAAATGAAAGTCACTAATTTCAGAAATGGGCTTTGATGGGCCTCGAGTACGGAAATTCAGAAAGGATACGTCGTTTGTTGGTGGTTAATCACCTTTAGATCTAAGATGGAAAATAAAGATTTCCATAATATAGGACAGTTTTTCATTTTCCATTGATAATATTGTCAGATAATACAAAGAGTGTCCGCTGCCGTAATCAAATTATTTAAAATTTGCAACCAAAGCACAAATTATTATGGGATTATAATTATAGTTTTTATCTAGATAACATTTTATATGTAGGAGTCACATTATAGTTTGAAACTTTTCAAGTGTCCATTAAAAAAACCTTGCTATATTAAATTAACCATCAATAAAATTTAACTATTTTCAAGGAATGTTCTATTACTATATGAAATATTACAAACGTTTAAAGTTCGAAAATCGAAGCTTTGGTAATTAAAATTGATATTTAAATGTTAAAAAAAAAAATTGATAAATAGCCACTGATTTGCAATGAACAATGCGTTGCTAAAAGGTATATCCAAATTTTCAGTCTATTTATACACCACTACCAAACTTAGCCATTCGCACATCCACCTCTACCAACCGGCTTCTCCTCTATCACTCGGCTTATCCTTCTCTGCAAGCCCGCATATCTCCTCCTCCGACTTACCTCGTTGTGTCCTTTTCAACTAGCCACTGTCGTATAAGGGATCCGGTGGTGGATCGGTTTGGGTGTTTACATGTTTTCGCAATTTGCTATAGTTTGGAATAGCAACAGGTGTTTTGAGCATTTGAAATGATTTGGAGAGAATAAAACAAAAATAAGATAAAATATCTTTTTTCACGAAAAGAAGATTCACACATCAACACAATCAATGAGAGAGAAAAATAAATTTTGATTTCTTATTCCTGATGAATTTTGAAGTTTCCAATTGTTTATAAATATGATTAATGGTATCTTAAATACCCTAAGACGTCTCATATGTTTTATAGATATGATTTTGATACTAGGTTTTTTTTTGGAGAGAAGACTATGGTAATGTGAGTTTTGCATTATGGATAGACGATTTCAGACCTTGTCGATTTTTAGAGAATAATTCAAATTCGTGTTCTTTTATCTTTGATTTATATTATGCAATAATTTTTATATACATGATGTTTGCATTAAATCTCTATGTTTAAATCACTTGATTACGCATGTGGAAATTTCACAAATATGTTCGCTTCTCCTATATTATAAAGAAAGAAAATGTAATTGCTGATGCTTTGGCTAAGTATGTACTTTGCTTTTGTTTTTCATGTATCATCTTCGTCTCAATGAAAAGTGATCTTTTTGTTGTTAAGAAAAAAAAAGGGTTTAGCTTAAATAAAAGAATTGATGAATTGTTAATACATAATAGAATAGGAAAACCATATATTTTTTTATGTAAATTAGGAAACTTTTGATTAGCTCGTAATCTCTTGTATAAGAATTGTCAATAGCATTTCTCCAATCCACTGATTGAATTTACATAAATAATCATTATTTTATAGTTTTTCATTTAGATTTTTTTCTATGCTTGTTCTAGACTGCACACTTAGAATTAAGATCTTATGTTGATTAATCAGGCATCAAAAGAATTGTAAATCATCTTTTCGTTGTTGATCTTCAGATACTTGTGACATATAGTGGCTAGTGAGCTTTAACCTAATAAGAAAAGGAAACTTTAGTTGCGTAGGATACTAGAAAATTTCATTTTCCTTTTTTTCCCACACCGAATCACTTATTCTCTGTGTTTCCTTGACGAAACAGTGTTTGAAGGTCCGTTTAGAACTTAGGCCCATATATGTATTTATTACTGGTGTTTATTTTTAAATTCTTCACGTCTCTTAGATTCAAATTCCGGTGGCTAAAAAAGCTTAAACCCTAAATTGAGCACCATGGAGACTCCACATTCCCACAGCTGGTCGGAGCTCCCTCGTGATTTGCTGGCATCTATTTTCGATAGATTGAGCTTAACAAATTTCCGCCGCACTAAGATTGTGTGTTCCAACTGGAATTCGAGTTCGAAGCTAATAGATGGAGTTTTGATGAGTTGGAATCTTGGGATGATGTCTCTTGTGTTTTATGTAAGAAGAATGCTTGTGCGCTGTACAACCCCGAAAAAGATAGGTTTTACAAGACGAAGACATACTTTTCAGGAGTTCGATTCCTTGCAAACTCAGGTAACTGATTCCTGGCGATAGATTCTCGACCTAATCTCTAAATTATAGATTTGTTTAGCTAGAATAGAATCGATCTACCACCTCTAGAGTCACAACACTTTAAGAGATTCAAATTAGAAGTAAGGAGTGATGATGTATGTGCACAGCTGAAGGGTGTTTTGTGGGTAAACGAGAAGAATGAAGAAGAGTACGTTGTAGTGTTGTTCTTCGAATACAGTTTCCCTCCAAGTTATATAGCGTTTTGCAAGAACGGAAAAGATCGTTACACTGAGATTCCAACACGGTTTGGTGGCCGCAGTGAGTTAAAAGGCCCTATATTGGATATAGTGCTTTGGGGGTTACAAGCTTTACCTCTTATCAATTGGATTATACATTCGAATCCTGGATTTGTCTTGAAAAGAAGTTTGTTTCCAGGATGTCATTGCAAGTGACTCCTTCTCAGTATATTTTGATGGAGATATTACTGAAATCACAAGTAAAATTGCGGTTACATCATCAGGAGAGGTTTTGTATGTCCGGAGCATCTTTCAAAAAACAATAGGATATTCCGCTTCTACAAGAAGAATCCTAATCAGCGCCAACTTGTTGAGGTGGATTCTCTTGGTGATGACGAGTCCTTTCTTCTGGATTTGGGTATCACCGTGCCTGGTATAAAACCAATACTCCATCTATTTCACCCGTCACAACCGTGCTGCTCACCAGCGGAATCGGGGTGTAGACATCTGATTATTCAATCTTGCAACAAAGACTCTCAAACGCTTCCCTTGCCTCTCTAATTTGAAGCTCAAAGATGCTCGGTGGTTTCTCCCGAGTTTTGGAGGGACTTGCTCGCACATCTGTTTGTTTTAAAGAGACTAGTTTGTTCCAACATTCTGCTATCATCTATCATCCAATGCTTGTAGATTGTTAAACATGGATGAAATCAGATAAACAGCTTTTGATCATATATAATACATATCTTATTTTCTTTGAGCATGAATCTGGGTTAAGGCTGAATGATTCTTGTCATAATCTGCCGCAGTCACTTGTAGCCATAGATATATCAAGCATAGCCATGATTCATGTTTAGTTAACATGTTGTCAAAAAAAAACATATGTTTTGAGTGGATAAACCATGAAACGGTCATAACCATAAAATTTGCAACATGTTCTAAACGCATACCATTCAATGTTTTTCAATAGAGAGAAAATGATACCAAAAGAATTGATCTAATAAGAATTTTAAACGCATATGATACTAATTACTACAGTGATAAGAAACACGCATGTTTGTTATTTCTATAGAAACTATCACAGATTTAGTTTCCATAGTCTTCAATCATTAACATAGTAAACCAAAGAATGCGTTGCAGTAGTTTTCATAATCTTCAATCATTAACATAATAGAAACCCCGAAATTAGTACAAGGGATTATGGTTCTCTAAAGCCACTCCCATATACTATTTTTCAAGTTTGGCTTGCAATTCTTAACCGGGTTATAACAGGTGATCATATGACGAGTTGGAATCTTAGGATGATGTCTCTTGTGTTTTCTGTAAGCACCAAGTTGATAATCGGAGTCACCTCTTTTTCCGATTGTGCATAGGGTCAGAAGGTATGGACAGCTCTAGAAAAGAACCTTATGGGGGCAGAGATTCACAGCGTCTTGGAATAATATGTTGGAGATCATATTTGATGAGTCGCTGGATAAACATACTTGTTTCTCGGTGAGATACACTTTCCAACTTTCGGTTCATACAATTTGGCGCGAGAAAAATTGTATTACAAAACAGGGAAACGGGAGTACCGCCTTTAAGATTGGCGGCAACAATGGGTGTTTGAAATCGAATTTCAACGATTCCAAACGATGGAAATGGGAGATATGCATCTATCATGGAATTGTGGTTTGCTTTTAGATAAAAGAAGTTGTAATAGTTTCTTGTTATTTTTAGTTCTCAAACTTAAAACGATGCATCTTTGTAAAAATTGTAAAAAATGTTTTTTGTATTAACTATATATATTCTTACAAAAAAAATCACTAACATAATATACCAAAGAATGCATTGCAGTAGCCTTTGTCTCGAGGAACAACCCATTCCTGTTGATACACTTTTCTTTCGTTGCAGAGTTTTTTGCAAGGAGTCTGACACAAGGGAACAGTTGCCTTTTTAGCAATTTTCATACATTGGTTATGAACACAATTCTTGACACACGCATTATTCGTTTTCGCATGTGAGACTCGTGTTGAGACCATCATCGTGAATACAACTACAATCATCAAAACGCTGCAAATCTTGTTAAATTTTTGAGCCATCATATACGGTTTGAAACTTGATTTAGATTTTGTTTTTCTTACAATTTTGTAATAAGATGATAAAATTTGGTTTCGCCTTATGTGGTTTATATAGCAAAAATAGTTTTATCCACTTTTAGAAGAAGAAAAAAATTGAAAGCAGTTGGGTTGGCTTTCTATTATTTTTTTTGTTGTTGGAACAGAAGTTTAACGATTTTATAACTTAGTTTTTATAATGTTTTGGTGTCCCCCGAAAAAAGTAACGATTCGTTTATATTGAAAATCCTAGCTCATTCCTAACACACTAAATGTCATTTAATTTTGTTTTTCCTTCGTAACCACGTGATTCATATTACCATCTTCCAAATGGGAAAACATAAGCAAGAAATTTTATAAGTGGCATTAGTAATTAATATTTTTATTTTAAACTTTCGGTTAGATTAAAAATTTGAAATGGATCCGAAAAGAAGCCAAATTGTTTTAATATAAACACACTCTAGATTATACTGAAACAAAAATCCCAATTATAAAAACCATAAATTAAATCTTTGTCTCTGTTTTTTCTTCTTGAGGGAACTATGTTTCTTAGTAAGTCCTATGTTGCATACCTGCAATTTGCACGATGTATTTTTGGGCTAAAAACAAAGTGTTTGAGTTTCGAGTCACATACAGATCTTGATTCCTGAAACAACTGCTTGTGCACCTCCTTTCTACTGTCTTGTATCTCTTCTAAACCAACATAGAAGCCTAGAAAGATTTAAGAAATCCATTAATGACCAACAAACTTAAACTTACAACGTTGTTGGGTCGCACAATAAAGTGAGAACCCTTTAAAAATAGGCGTATGCCACTTAGTGAGGAGAGCACACGGTATTCTTTAGTAAAAGGCGAAAGAATAGCTTGCTTTGTGCTCACCACATGGCTGCGTGAGATTAAGCAATGAACGACGTTTTATTTATTACACAAGTTCTGCTACTAAGTACTCTCACTGTTCTGATGTGGGACTCACCAACGGATGCAAAATAAAAGTCACTATGATTTCAAAAAGGGAATTTGATGGGCCTCGAGTACGGAAATTCAGAAAGGATACGTTGTTGGATAATTCACCTTTAGAATGTGAAAAATAAAGATTAACATATTATAGGACAATTTTCATTTTTCCAATGATAATACTGTCATATAATTCAAAGTGTGTCCGCTGTCAAAATCAAAATGATTTAAAATTTGCAACCAAAGCACAAATTACAATGGGATTATAATTATAGTTTTTATCTGAATATATATTATATGTGTGAACATTATACTTCGAAACTTTTTATGTGTTAACGAAAATAAAAAGCTTACTTAAACTTTTAAACTTTTTTAAACATTAAATAAACCATCAATAGAGTTTAACTCCTAAACAAACTCGAACAAAGATATAGCAATGGATTTTCAAGGAATGATCCTCTACTATATGAAATATTTCAAACGTATAAAGTTCAAAAATCAAAGTCTTGATAATTAAAACTGACATATAGCCATTAATTTGCAACAAACAATCTGTCGGTAAAAGGTAAACCTTAATTTTCAGTCTATCTATACACCATCACCAAACTTAGCCATCTCACCACCAAATTTATACATTATTTTATAGTTCTTCAATTAGATTTATATCTATGCTTATTCTAAACCGTTAGCTGGACAAAGCTCCCTTTTGATTTGCTGGCATGTATTTTCAATCGATTGAGCTTAGCGGATTTCCACCGCGCTAAGATTGTGTATTGGAACTGAAATTCGAGTTCGAAGTGCGGAGAAGCGAATCCCCATGGCTGATACTGTTCCCAGAGGGAGACGATGCTTGTTCGCTATACAACCCCGAAGAAGACAGGTTTTACAGGACGAAGAGAGACTTTTCAAGAATTTGATTCCTTGCAAACTCAGGTAACTGGTTCCTCGTGATAGATTCTCGATCCAATCTCTACATTATAGATTTTTTTAGCCAAAAGAGGATTGATCTACCACCTCTAGAGTCGCACCACTTTAAGAGATTCAAATTAGAAGTAATGAGTGATGATGTTTGTGCAAAGCTGAAGGGAGTTTTGTGGGTAAACGAGAAGAATGAAGAAGAGTACGTTGTAGTGTTGTTCTTCGAATACAGTTTCCCTCCAAGTTATATAGCGTTTTGCAAGAACGGAAAAGATCGTTACACTGAGATTCCAACACGGTTTGGTGGCCGCGTGCAGTTAGAAGGCATATTTGATATAGTGCTTCGGGCTTACAAGCTTTACGTCTTAACAGATAATAAATACATTCGAATCTTGGATTTGTCTGGAAAACAAGGTTTTCAGGATGTCACTATGATTGACTATTTCCCAATGTTTCAAAGTTTAGTTGATGAAATCATGCTTAGAAGCACAATTAACATTGCGGTTACATCATCAGGAGAGGTTTTGTATGTCCTGAGCTTCTTTTCAAGGGCAAGCAATAGGATATTCCGCTTCTACAAGAAGAATACTAATCAGCGCCAACTATTTGAGATTGATTCTCTTGGTGATGATGAAGCCTTGCTTATGATTTTGGGTATCACTGTCCCCGGTATCAAACCAAACTCCGTCTATTTCACCAATCATGACAGAGCTCATTGCCTGAATCAAGGTTTAGACATCTGTTTGTTCAATCTTGCAACAAAGACTCTCAAACGCTTCCCTTGTCTCTCTGATTTGAAGCTCAAAGATGCCCGGTGGTTTCTCCAGAGTTTTGGAGGGACTTGATCGCACATCCGTGTGTTTTGAAAACTCTAGTCTGTTCCAACGTTCTGCTATCATCCAATGCTTGTAGAAATTATTAGATCATTAGAGCAGGCACTCTGCCATCTATTTTCATAGTTCAACTCTTTGTTTGGGGATTGATGCTTTACATAAGTATAAGTCATTATGTTCTATCAAGGAAAGTTGTGACGCGGACCTTTCTTTGTTCTGAGTTGTGTTGATAACTATGAAGTAGCAGAGATAGCTGTCAACCAAGGTAAAAGCTTCTGTTTCTTACCAGTTTCGGATAGATAGCTCTTTATTTTGCTATAACAACCACTTTGATCTTTACTCGATTCGATGAGCTACCATCCTTCTATTTATGCTTGTGAATTGCGTCCATAGCTGAACGTTTAAGATGTCTTTCTGAGGCATGCTTAGTCAAACATGGAGGCATATTTTGAAAATTAGGTTAACGACCCAAAATTTTAACTGAAAATGTTGTTGGGCAGCACAGTTAAGTGAGAACCCTTTCAAAAATAGGCGTATGCCACTTAGCGTGGAGAGCACACGGTATTCTTTAGTAAAAGGCGAAAGAATAGTTCGCTTTGTGCTCACCACATGACTGCGAGAGTAATACTAGTCAAACGAGACATATTTTTATAACGCAACTTCTGCTGCTAACTACTGTCAATGTTCCGATGTGGGACTCTCAACCGAATGACAAAAAGTCGCTACTGACTTTTAAAAAACTAACTTTTCTTGGGGTTTGATGGGCCTCGAATAAGGAAATTCATAAAACAATATGTGGTTGCCATGTGGTTACCATCTATTTCTCTCTTGTTCTTTACGAAAGAAGTGTGGAAAAGGTTGGTAGGTAAGTTCCCAAGGGGATCGGTTTCAGTGGGAATGGAGTCGTATGGTGGAATTGCTTCTAGAGGACACTATTGACCGAACAAATACGTTCCTTCCACGGTATGCTTTCCAAGAAACAATGCACTCAATTCTAAGAGAAAGAAATGGTAGAAAGCATGGAAAAAAACCTTCAACTTTTACGAGACTTGTCATGATGATTGATAAGAACATCCCAAACCAACTTAGTGTGATCCAGAGCAACGGAGATATTCTATAGATAAAATATCAAATCAAGTTTGTTTTTCTTTTTAGATTTCGAAAACGTTAAAGCAAAGTTGTAAAAAACATTTTTTCTTTTGAAAACTTTTTTACATTATTTTATATACTTACTTATTATTCAACAATTTTTTTATTTATATACTAGGTATTGCCCGTGCATGACGTGCGGAGATAATTAATTCCAAGACAAATAAAATAAATTCTAGATATCTACTTGGCCTAAAGCAATTCATGCATAGAAAATCCAATAACACGCCGCGGAAAACAGATGAAAGCAAAAATAATAGTTCAGCGAAGTCCAAGTGAATAATATTTCGATGTAATAATAGTTCAACAAAGTCCAAGTGAATATCTCACATCCAGAAAAAGTTATAACGAAACACGTAATTGTTTATACACAAATTTCAATTTAAATTGTAGAAAAAAACCACAAATTATGCATTATCTAAGTTTCTAAATTCTGCCCTCATTTGTTATATATCATGAATTCCAGGGTTTTCTCCATATTTGAGAACAATTGCATGCAGAGGTAACCACCCGATACACACAACTACATGATCATCATTCTTCACCTTCTTTAATAGTAAGCTTCGCAAACTTTACGACACACACAACTATATGATCACCATTCCTCTTCTTCGTACTTCGTTGGTTTTGTCTATCACCATCGATTCTTAATTTTTGTGGTTCTTTTTTATATTCTTCTCTACTATCAACATTATGTATTAACTTCTTCGTTTTGTTTTTCTTTACCTTGCGTGTTTGTCTTCATTGTCTTTGTTCTCTTTTTTTTTCTTCTCCTTCGTATGCATTGGTTTTGTCTATGTCCTTCGATTCTTATTAATTTTTACATTCGTTTTCTTTTCCTTTTTGTTCTTCTTTGGTTTCTTATTATTCTTGGTTACTTCTTCTTTCACTGCGGTTCGTTTGAAAGAATAGGAAGAGGAACAACGACAATGAATAAAAATACGCAAAATAAAGAAGCAATTATATTTTATAAAATAATACCATCACGATAGAAAATATCAACACGTAATTAGCTCGTAATTGGTCCTTTTTTGCTTGTGATCATTTTGATCATATCAAAGGCATTGTGAACATTCAAAAAATATTAAGCCACACAAAACGACAAAGATCGATCATATTACCGCGACTCAATAAAAAAATACTGTGCAAATAATTAACTTGACAACAACTAATGAAAAGAATCACCAAGGTTAAAAAGACCGTGAATACAAACAAAGCGCAGTGTCGTGCCTAGCTTCATTGGTGCTTGAGGTGGAAAAAAGTTTGTTTAATCTAAAAAAAGAGAACGGTACAGTGGAAAGACGGTGTAAACCAAATCGAACGTGTTAATCGAAGAAATGGTGCCAGCTTAATCGAATTGATCTAAAATTTCCCTTTCATTTTTTTTAATAAAAAATCGATTCCTTCTTATTGAAATTCGGAATTTAGATTTGGGATACAAATTTTCTTTTCAATTTCAGAATCTCAACTAAAAAAGAATTTTCTTTTTGTAAAGTTAAAAAAGAAAAGAAAAATGAGCTGAAGTGACCATCAAATCTACCATTAAATCTGGGTGGTGACTGCAAAAACATAATCTCAAAACCACTCTAATACAATATATTTTGAGAAAGAAGATATAACTCTAATTTTTTTTCAAAAAAAAAACATGAGGCAAATACCTTTTTTCTTCTATAGTAGGCACAGCCCTGACAAAGCGAAAACAAATAAGTTCACGGAGGCGGCCCTAAGAAACGCCATCGCAAGGATCCCAAATAGAAGATGGAAAACACAACCCCATCACGTCCAAAGGAAACCCATCACCACTTGTGGAAACCAACATCCTTGGAATCAAAACAGTATCTCCGCTATTAACACCTGAGAGAACGAAAACTTGGACAGCTCTATCATCTACATGAGTGATCCTCAATCGAGTCCCAGCACACAAATCACGACTCCGATGAACATCCCGCAAGAGGACAACCAAATAACCAATCCGAAGACGCTGATCGCGATCATGCAAACTGTCAAACTTAGTATAACGAATACCTGCACAAAACCAAATCAGTCAAAACCAACATTCAAGAAAATAGACGAAAACCCAAATAGCATAACAATATACCTGGAACGGAAAAGCACCATCACGGGTAGAGAGAAGCAGCCATTAAACGAACAACGAAGAAAAAGCAAAGATGAGCATAGTCGATCATTTATGACAACATTTAACCATTCCAAATTCACAAATAAACTACAAACACACAAAGGAGAACAAAGGTATATCAGTGTTTTGTGATTGCGAAGTCGTGATGGAAATGTAATTGAGAAAACGGAAATGTTTCTTTGTTTCATTCCTAGCGTAAATCGAAACAGAAGAATCGGACCAGAGTCATGATCATGAACATGGCCAACTTCCCATGTTATCTTCTTCTTCTAACCCTAAAACTTTTTTTTTAAAAAAAATCAGGACTAAAGAACAAAAACCAAAAAACAAATAATCAGAACCGCAAAGAACAAAACGCAAAACTATTCTTACCAAAATCATGGTCAATCTTCCTCTTTATTTTATTTTCATCAAAATCCTTAACATCTTCTTCTCCTTATTCTTCTTCTTCCTTTCTTCTTCTGCTCATTGGATCAGAGAGATCATCTACATCATGCCCATCCATTGTCAGTTGATTTTGGCTCTCTTTCTTAAAATATCGTACTAACATGAAGAGAAGGAAGATAAAAAGGCATGATATAGGGTTCTAATTATCAAAACTATTAGGAAACAATTAATAAGTCACTCAAGGATTGAGAGAATTGTCGGACTTACTGTTCCAAATAAGTTAATTCCGTACTCATCGGCCAAGAAACGTTAAGATAGATATCGTCCTTGAAACGCATCACCAACAGAGAAAAAAAATCAAGACAAACTTCTCCGGGTATGTGAAAAACAACATTCCAACACTGTGGACATTATTATATGTAGACATGAGTTTAGAGATTTATAAGAACATTAACAAATTAGAACTTAAACAATAAAAAAGTAATCTTACGGTGCAAGTGTCGTCTTCATCCTCGATCGTTTTTATTCTTCATCATCAATCATTCAATCTTCTTCTTAAATGATGCAAAACACTAAAAACAATAATAAATCAGAACATAAATAATCTTCTTCTTCTTATTCGTTCTATCTAGAGGATTAAGAACCCAAAACCCATCTATTATCAAATTAGTAAAAGGACTCAAAAAGCGGCTAGGATTCGCGTTCTTTGTGGACGATTAGATATGTATAAGGTATTATATATACCGTTTGGGTGATTTAGGTAAAATAATATTATAAACTATAAAATAATTTAAAAACCCTAATCTAAAAATGACGTGAACAAAGCCTTTTTATATATAAAATAAAAGTTATGAAACGTAAATCTAACGATTCATTAAGGGTGTTTTAGGTATACTAAGTTCTCTCGAAGGCTCTCGTGATGACATGTGGCAGAGCTTATAATCTTATTCTTTTACTATATAAGATACTCATAAGGCCATATAGCCCGTAATTCTATTAGGGATTTAAAAATGTTATGTGGTTTCGGAGAGTATTATCTTGGTTTGGCTCGGTTTTCTTTGGTTTTTTTTTATTTTTTCTGGGTCTTCTACTTTGCAGGCTGGGCAGTTTTCTTGGAAGCAACAGGAGGGACAGATTCAGTTTGTTTGACATCACCCACCACCTTCTTGAAGTTTGGTTGGTTAATCACAGTCCAGTAGTATCTCTCAACGTGAGGGAATGCAGAGGTAAAGCTCTTGGTCATGACAGTAGAAAATCCCAAGTTCAAGTTGCAGACGGTGATAATATCAGCTAGGGTAATGGAGTGTCCAACAAGGTAGGTGTTGGAAGCTAGATGTGTGTTCAGAGCATCAATTGCTCTCGTCAACAAAGATACAGCAGCTTCCTCCCCTGGAGCACTGTATGGCATAAAGCCCATTCTTGGGCCGAACCACTTCAAGATGTTTCCGAAAATCTACAATGAGGGGAAATCGTTCCATTGCTCAATTTGTGCATATTCGATTAGGGAAGATCCGTTCAATGAGTTCTCACCATTCAAGCGGCTTACGTAACGGGCCAATGGCGTTGCTCCCAAATATGGGACCCTCCGGAGTCTCAAGTACCAGAACCTTTCCGATAGGGTTCATCTTGAGGAACTCTGGGGTTTTGTTAGTGACACCCATCGCAATGTCAGAGGGCACATTGATCTGCGCCCCGTGGACTTTGCGGCAATGAGTGCCTTGTCAGCACTTTTGTTTCCCTTGTATGTGTGCAAGACCAAAGCCATTGCTCAGACGGAAGATACGAACTTCGGCTTATGATATTGGATCAGACGTTCTGAAAATCTTCCATGAGCGCAAATCGAGAGGAGAAGCAATATGGGGCGGAGAGAAAGCTATTAAAAGAATGTTGACGAAAGATATGAATTACGGTTTTTTTAATATATGAATTTTTTTATGATAAAAAAGCTATTTTAAAGCTATTAAGCAATGTTTTCATAATCGGATCGGATCGGATATCGACTCGGCAAAGTTAAGGGGTCGCTGGTCGGACCGGTCCAACCGGTTGGATCGGGGTTTTTAAAATTTTTTGAGTTTTCTATATATCTTACTAAACTATTGTTATATATTTTTTTAACCCAAAAGATAGTTGATAGTTACATCAGCCCAGTGGCAGGATGCGCCACTTGATATAATCATTCTTGGGTTCGAACCAAGTCACGAATTTTCATTTTTTCCACTCAAATGAGATAGTGGCAAAATCGTAATTTTTGTTAGGAGTCATCTTTTACCTAATAAAACCCTAGTTTACGCAGCCTCTGCGTTTTATGCTTTGATTTTTTTTTCAGTTATCTTTCATTTTAACATCATTTCTCACGTTTGTCGATCAATCTATCATAAATCAAAAGTTAAAAGACATATCATAAACAAAAAATTCAAGTTTTATGATGATTCGTGAAGAAAAAATAAAATAAATTTGTGAACCCGGTTTTCAAAGTCGAACCGAGTCGCCGATTTTGGCGGTTTTTGACCGGTTTTACCGGTTTTATTCCAATCCGGGTTTAAACCCAACTCGGACTTATCTCGTGGGGGAAAAATTGGACTATTCAGTCGACTCGGCCTAGTTAGCGATTCCCGGTTGGACCGGTTCAACCGGCCGGTCCGGTCCGGTTTTCAAAACATTGCTATTAAATCTATATATTGGGGTGCAAGGTTATTTGAAACAATGAATCGGTATGATCACATCTTATTCTAATTTTAGAAGTTATAGAAAGTACAATTTTGTATTCTTTTTTCCTCCCAAGAAATCAGCAATTATGTATGTCTAAAATAATGTTTAGCTAACATGTTGTCATAAAACTAATGTTTTGACTGGATAAACCTGAAAGCATCATCACCATAAAATCTGGAACATGATGAACACATACCATTCAATTTTTTAATGGAGACAAATGATACAAAAGAAATACACGTACGATATTAATTTAGCACAGTGATATGGAATAGGCATGTTTGTTAATTTTACGGAAACTATCACAGATTTAGTTTCCATATTCTTCAATCATTAACATAATAAACCAAAGAATGCATTGCAGTAACCTTTGTCTCGAGAAACAACCCATTCCTGTTGATACACTTGTTTTTCGTTGCAGAGTTTTTTGCAAGGAGTCTGACACAAGGGAACAGTAGCCTTTTTAGCAATTTTCATACATTGATTATGAACACAATGCTTAATACACGCATCTTTCGTATTCGCATATGAGACTCGTGTGGAGACCATCATCGTGAATACAACTACAATCATCAAAGCGCTGCATTTCTTGTTCAATTTTTGAGCCATCATATACAGTTTGAAACTTGATTTAGATTATTTTTGTGCTCATAATTTTGTAATAAGATGATAAAATTAGGTTTCACCTTATGTAGTTTATATAGCAAAAGCACTTTTATCCACTTTTAGAATATATATATTTTTAAAGTAGTTAGGTTAGTTTTCTGTTGTTTTTTGGCTATTTAAACAGTAAGTTACTAACTTATTGTCTCCATTTGTTAACTTAGTTTTTATATTTTTTTGGCGTCCAGCAAAACAATAACGATTCGTTTATATTGAAAATCCTATCTTATTCCTAACATCTAAATGTCATTTAATTTTGTTATTCCTTTGTAACCACATGATCTATGTAACCATTTTCTAAATGGAAAAAATAAGCAAGCAATTTTATAAGTGGGATTAGAAACTAATGTTTTAATATAAAGCTTTCGGTTAAATTAAAAATTTGAAATAGATCGCAAAAGAAGCTAAATTATTTTGATAAAAATACACTCTAGATTATATTGAAACCAAAATCCCAATTATAAAAACTATAAATGAAACACTTAGTATCAATTAGAAGATGCACGAGGCTCAACTACATGAGGGTGTGCTACATCTTCTTCGAAATATGGAAGAGCAAACCAGATTTGGAGATAATTGTTAGAACTCAAGTTTAAGATATATTGCGCCGATACATTTACATAAATTTTTTTTACATAATCCTGAAGAAATGGACGGATTATGAGAATGATGGATGCATTACCGTGAACATTGTAATGGAGTGTACACAAATATGTTAGAATTGGTGTTTGTTTGAATGAGAAATGCTTGTCTTAAGACAGATCGTCTTGTGTACCTTCTCTGTTCTGTCTTGTATTTTCTCTTAGACACATTTTCAAAATACGATTAACGAGCAAATTTTTTTTAACTGAAAATGTTGTTGGATCGCACAGTTAAGTGAGAACCCTCCAAAAATAAGCCAAGGAGAGCACACGGTATTCTTTAGTAAAAGGCGAAAGAATAGTTCGCTTTGTGCTTACCACATGCCTGCTTGAGCTGTTCGAGATGAACGAGACATATTTTTATAACACAACTTCTGCTGCTAATTACTATCAATATTCCGATGTGGAACTCTCAACCGAATGACAAAATAAAAGTCGCTACTGACTTTAAAAAACTAACTTTTCGAGGGCTTTGTTGGGCCTCGAAGTGTGGATAACTGGATACCATCTATTTTTCTTATTATAATTTTAAAAGTAGTTATAGAAACTAGAAAGTACAATTTTGTATTGTTTCCCCCCAAGAAATCAGCAATTGTGTATGTCTAAAATAGTACGTGTTTGGCTAACATATTTTTAAAAAACTAATGTTTTGACTGGATAAAAACCATGAAACGTTCATCACCATAAAATCTGGAACATGATCTAAATGCATACCGTTCAATTTTTTAAAATGGAGAGAAAATGATACAACAGAAATGATATAATATATAAAAAATTTAAACGCTTACGATATTAATTAGTACAGTAATATAGAGCACGCATGTCTATTATTTTTACCGGAACTATCACAAATTTAGTTTTCATAATCTTTAATCACTAACATAATAGAAACTCAGGAATTGGTACAAGGGAATATGGTTCTCTAAAGCCACTCTCAAATACTATTTTCAAGTTTGGCTTGCAGTTCTTAACCGGATGGGTGATCGTATGATGAGTTGGAATCTTGGGATTGAGGTCTCTTGTGTTTTCTGTAAGTACCAGGTTGAAAGTTGGAGTCACTTATTTTTCGATTGTGCATACGGTCAGGAGGTATGGAAATCTCTAGCAAAGAACCTTATGGGGTAGAGATTCACAACGTCTTGGAATAATATGTTAGAGATCATATTTGATGACTCGCTGGACAAACATACTTGTTTCTTGGTGAGATACACTTTCCAACTTTCGGTTCATACAATTTGGCGTGAGAGAAATTGTAAAAGGCAACAGCGAAACAGGAATACCGCCTATAAGATTGGCGCAATTATCAAGAAGGGCGTTCGAAATCGAATTTCAACGATTCGAAACAATGGAAATATAGGAGATATGCATTTCTCATGGAATTGTGGTTTTGCGTTTAGAAAAAAGAAGTTGTAATAGTTTCTTATTCTTTTTAGTTTTCGGACTCAAAAAGGATGCATCTTTGTAAAAAAGGTTTTTTGTATTAATTTTAAATATGTTCACAAAAATATCATTAACATAATAAACCAAAAAATGTGTCACAGTAGCCTTTGTTTCGAGGACCACCCAGTTCTTATGATACACTTGTTTCTCGTTGCATAGTTTTTTGTAAGGAGTCTGGCACAAGGGAATAGTTGCCTTTTTAGCAATTTTTGGTTATGCACACAATCCTTGACGCACACATCATTCGTATTCGCATGTGAGACTCGTGTTGAAACCATCATTGTGAATAAAACTACAATCATCAAAACACTGTATATCTTGTTCAATTTTTGAGCCATCATATACAGTTTGAAACTCGATTTAGATTTTGTTTGTGCTTACAATTTTGTAATAAGATGATAAAATTAGGTTTCGCGTTATGTGGTTTATATAGCAAAAATAGTTTTATCCAATTTTAGAATATATTTTTTTGAAAGTAGTTGGGTTGGCTTTCTCTTATTGTTTTGGCTGTTCGAACAGTGAGTTATTAACATATTATCTCTATTTGTTAACTTTGTTTTTATATTTTTTGACGTCTAGCAAAACAATAACGATTCATCTATATTGAAAATCCTAACCTATTTGACTGCCACAAATTTATGAATGTTTGGTTGCAATTAGTGTGTAAACTGTTAGGACAACGGTTTACAACGGTATGGAATGATATTTTGACTCTGTTGGTGGATGACAGGTTGAACAACCACACACTATTTCTGGCTAGGTATGCATTTCAGATCTCAATTCATACCTTATGGCGAGAACGGAACCAAAGGAGGCATGGTGAAGTTGTAATACCATCAAACAATATGGTTTCATTTATTGATAAAGGAGTCCGTAACAAGATCTCATCGGGACGATTTAGTATTTAATGTTTTAATATAAAGCTTTCAGTTAAATTAAATATTTGAAATGGATCTCAAAAGAAGCTAAATTGTTTTGATAAAAACACACTCTAGATTGTACTGAAAAAAAAATCCCAATTATAAAAGCCATAAATGAAACACTTAGTATCAATTAGAAGAGGCATGAGGCTCAACTACTCGAGGGTATGCTCATCTTCTCCGAAAGTACGGAAGAGCAAACCAGAGTTGGAGATCATTGTTAGAATTAAATTTTTAAGACATATTATGCCGATATGATGGATTATTAAGTGGATCGAATTCACCACACTAGTTATGGATATGCATACTAGTGATATAGCAGGGGCCTTCTTCTAATCACAAGAACAAGAAACAACAAAGACATGTTTTAAGACTAAAACGAAATACTTTATTTGAAAGAGAAAAATTCTCAAAGTGTTTATCAAAATCACAAGGTACTGAAGTCAAACAACGATAAGAGCTTATATAGGCTTTAATAAACGTTCTTATTAAAATATAATTAAGAAAATCGCTAGAAATCAGCTATATAGCTGATGTGACAATGCTTTTCAATTTTTAAATTTATAAACACATCAATCGTTGCTCAAGTATTAGCAATACTCGTTGTAGCAATTGAGGGATCGAACCCAAAGAATCGTAAAAATTTATCGAAAGGTTTGAAAATCAAATACAAATTGGATGCGAAAGTAAAACGGGGTTTAGTTGATTGTTTTGAGTTTTGGTTGTAGTAAATACTACTTGGATTTATACACTAAAATTGGTGTTTAAAGGTATGGGTTTCGTGAGAGGAGATATCGCTTAGGAGAGATCCTAAGTAAGTAACTAAGACTAGGGTTTTGAGTTCTTATTTAGTGGTTTGTTTTACGAGTGAATTTATTCCGCTAACCCAATGGTGTCTCGGTGAGAACTAATTCGCTAGCTATTCACTCTAAAACTTGGCCCATTGAGAGAGACATATATCTATCGACCTTGAGGTTTTACAAAGACCATTATTAATCTTAACATGGCGGTTTGTTTATAATCTCGATGGTAGACTCAAAATTTTCTTAGAGTACAACCACCTCTCTAGAATACTCTCCTAACATGTTAAGCCATTTGAAAGGAGCCTAAACAATCTTAGGCGTTAATTATGCAAAAATTTCCACAAATCATTCCTAAAGTCTAGTTGAGACTAGTCCTATTAGGGTAGAGAAAGCATCTATATTAACTACTTAGACAACTCTTCAAACACATAGATTGTGTATGAGAGTGTAGGGAATTAGATTGAGTGCTAGATGATGTCACTAACTTCATCTCAATCTATTCCTAAGGACCCATAGTTAAGAAAATCAAACCTAACTGATCTCTTAATTAACCAATTAATTAACCCGAAATTTGATTGGTGACAAATCACTCTTCTAACCTATCTCTACCACTTAACCCACAAAGATAGATATTACTCACACATGGTGAGAGGAAATGAAAATAAAAAATATGGAAAATGCATTTAAAATAAATAAGAAAAGGAAAATAAAATAAAATAGTATTTTTACCTAATAGAACAAATATTAAAGTAGCTTCCCTTTATGGAGCAAAAGAGGACTAAAAACTACAATAGAAAAGTGTCAAATCAAGGTCTATGTCTCTTCAGGTCAAGCATGTTGTATCTATAGGGAGCCAAAGTCGATCAAGGGTCTTTTCGTCTTTTTCTCGCTTTTGCCACTTCTATATCGATCGATATGGGCGGTCGATACAATGCTCCCCATATCGATCGATATGTAATCGATATGGACGTCTTGGAATTGCTCGTTAGTTCTTGTTCTTGTCTTGACTTTCTCCCATAGCTCCTTTGTCCTCATTGATTACCTCAAAAGGTCTTAATATGTACAAGAAACATGCTAATGAAAACTTCTAAGACTCCTAGGATGCAATGCATAAAACGCTATCCCTAAATGAATAAAAAGTGAAATAGAGATGGGTCTATTGATATAAAATATGCATAAATTATGTGCTAAAACTATCAATTTCTCATCTCATCAATAGCCGTTATGCTTGATTTGGAAGATTCTGGATAAGGTAAGTCTTCATATCTTGATTCTCCAATGAAATTCAATTCAACCACGAGATTTTGAGTCCCTATCGTTCCTTCAGAGTCTTCGTAGGTGTCTTCCAGCACTAAAGAACATAAGCTATAAGGGTTTCATGTTTGGGAATGAGTAGGGTTCATTTGACCTTATCAGATAAAAGAGAGTCCACCAGACATGTGCTCACTATTTGACATATATCTGGAGATTTATAATTGATCTGTGGAAGATATTTAGTGTTATGGAAAGTAAACTCATAGAGATTCAATTTGGTTTGTCGCTCATCTTCAAGGTCGTCCTGAGTCGTTGTGAACACTTAGTGAAAGACAGCTTTCAAATGAGAACTCTCGAGTGAGATTTGTTGAAAAAGTTTAAATTGATCAAGTGTGATCAGCCCTTCTTATTTCAACTCTTGATCCAGATGTTCAAGTAGTTGGTTTCCAAAAGACATATTAATGATAGTCATCTCCCCTTGGCTATTGACATGTTCACTAAGAAAGACCTTCTTTCCTTTATCATTCGTTAAACCAATACTATTCGCATTCTTTGAAACTACCTGTGATCCAAGGTCCTGACTTGATGTCTTCATCAATAAATATAATTTTTTTAAGTTACAATTATATTCCATTTAACAATTATTATAATTGTATGTCAAATATAAAGTATGAGCATAAATTTTTTGTACCAACTAACCATTAAACTTTATGTTATTTAGCAAAATCATTGTGTTATGCTCCTATGATATTTACTCTCTAATGAGAATGTTAACATGTCATGAACTATAGTCTCATTGTTATTTATATAATATATCACTGTTACTCTCAACATAAATCTGGTTAAGGCCTGAATGATTCTTGTCATAATCTGCTTTACTCACTTGTAGCGATGGATATATCACATTCATTTCCGTGATTAAATTTGATGACGGGTTGTGAAATGCTTTTTTACTTGGATTTGTTTTTGCATAAACCGTACATGTAGTTAGATACCCATTTTTAGAAGCATATGAAATGTAAATACCCAACCCAGAAACTTAGACACATTTAAAGAATTCGATTAACGACCAAAATCTTTTTAACTTCAAATGTTGTTGGGTCGCACACAGTTTAGTGAGAACTCTCCAAAAATAGACGTATGCCACTTAGCATGGAGAGTACACGGTATTCTTTAGTAAAAGGTGAAAGAATAATTCGCTTTGTGCTCACCACATGGCTGCGTGAGCTGTAAGAGACGAACGAGACATATTTTTATAACACAACTTTTGCTGCTAATTACTATCAATATTCCGATGATACAAAAGAAATGATCTAGCAAGAATTTTAAACGCGTAGGTGGACGGAGACATTAAAAGTGAGCTGACCCCACATAATAAAAGAGATATTATGTTAGATACTAAAAAGAAATTGAATTGACCCCACAAAAAAATATTTTTGACCCTATCAAAAAAATAATCTACTAAAACTATAACCAAAAGTCCAATTGATTTGCTAATTGGGCTTGAGCTTCCATTTTTGAGACCCAAAATTAACCTATCTTCCAAGTTTAATTTATATATTTCCAACTTATAAGAATATCACGATTGGTTGTATAAGGAAAAATCACAATCATTTCTTTTCTCTCTGTTTTAAACTTTTTTATGCTTAATTTATTAATTTTTTAATGTATCCTTTTTTGGACAAATAATCTTTAATTTTTATTTCTATAATATGAATACATTAATTTATTTAAACTCATTAGATATAGTCAGGCTAATGGATGTATATTTTGTAAAAAAACCTTTATAATATATGACATCTGATTTAGATGATTTGTTGCATGATCTTAAACAAAAATGATATGGTGTTAGACAAATAATCCGATGTTAAAAAAGAATTTTAAGTCGTAAGTGTATGTATATGTAAAAACATTCTTTCGACAATTTGTCGACTAATTTTTTTAATGTTTTATTTTGACTCCACCATTACGTATTTTTAAGAAAAACTATCACAAATTTAGTTTTCATAATCTTCAATCATTAACATAATACAAACCCTAGGAATTGGCAAGGAAATATGGTTCTCTAAAGCCACCCTTAGATATTCTTTTCAAGTTTTTTTTTGCAATTATTAACCGTCTTACGACGACAGAAGACCGTATGATGAGTTGAAATCTTGGGATTGAAAGTCGGAGTCACCTCTTTTTCAATTGTGCATACGTTCATGAGGTATGGAAAGCTCTAGCAAAGAACCTTCTGAAGCAGATTTTCACAGTCTTGGGATGATATGTTAGAGATCATATTTGATGATTCGCT
The DNA here is from genome assembly GCA_900116095.1 of Euclidium syriacum. Lineage (NCBI taxonomy): Eukaryota > Viridiplantae > Streptophyta > Magnoliopsida > Brassicales > Brassicaceae > Euclidium > Euclidium syriacum. The sequence continues at coordinate 1,017,687 of FPAK01000008.1, forward strand.
GGACAAACATACTTGTTTCTTGGTGAGATACACTTTACAACTCTCGATTCATACAATTTGGCGCGAGAGAAATTGTAGAGGGCACATCGAAATGGGAGTGCGGCCTATAAGATTTGCGGCAACAATCGAGAAGGGTGTTCGAAATCGAATTTCAACGATTCCAAACAATGGAAATGGGAGATATGCATCTCTCATAGAATTGTGGTTTGTTTCTAGATAAAATAAGTTGTAATAGTTTCTTGTTATTTTTAATTCTCAAACTCAAAACGACGCATATTTGTAAAAAAGGATTTTTGTATTAATTTTAAATACTTTTACAAAAAAAATCATTAACATAATATACCAAAAAATGTGTCGCAGTAGTCTCTGTTTCGAGGAACGACCCAGTTCTTTTGATACACTTGTTTCTCGTTGCAGAGTTTTTCGCAAGGAGTCTGACACAAGGAAATAGTTGCCTTTTTAGCAATTTTCATACATTGGTTATGGACACAATGTTTGACACACGCATCATTCGTATTCGCATGTGAAACTCGTGTTGAGACCATCATCGTGAATACAACTACAATCATCAAAGCGCTGCATATCTTGTTCAATTTTTGAGCCATTATATACAGTTTGAAACTTGATTTAGATTTCTTTTAGCAAAAAAATTTGTAACAAGATGATACAATTTGGGTTCGCGTTATGTGGTTTATATAGCAAAAGAAGTTTATCCACTTTTAGAAATTACTTTTCTTTTTAAAGTAGTTGGGTTGGCTTTTTGTTGTTTTTAGCTGTTCGAACAATAAGTTACTAATTTATTGTCTCCATTTCTTAATTTAGTTTACTTCATTCGTAACACATCTAAATGTCTTTTAATTTTGTTGTTCGTTCGTAGCCACATAATCCATGTTACCATCCTCTAAATGGGAAAACCTAAGCTAGCAATTTTATAAGTGGGATTAGAAATTAATGTTTTTATTTTAAGCTTTCTGTTAAATTATTAATTTAAGATGGACCGCAAAAGAACCTAATTTTTTTTTGTGGATAAAATACACATTCTAGATTATACTGAAAGAAAAATCTCATTTATAAAAACAATAGATGAAACACTTAGTGGGGCATATTCGAATGAGGATATGGACGAGATTTTAGTATTTTTTCCAAATCTCCCTTTACTTAATTAGTATCAATTAGAACATGCTTGAGACTCAAATACATTAGGGTGCGCTACAATCTTCTCCAAAAACTATGGAATATCAAATCAGAGTTGGAGATAGTTGTTAGAACTAAATTTTCTTACATAATCGCGAAGGAGTGGATGGATTATGAGAATAATGAATGCATCACTGCGAACACTATACGGAGTGTACTCGTTAAATTGGAGTTTTTTTGAATGAAAAATGCTTGTTCTAAGACGGATGTTCTTAGAGAGAGAGAGATGCATGATTCGAAAGTAGCGATTCAATAAGACGATAAATGGAACCAAGAGAATAATGGGAATTCGAATGAGGTTTTGGAACGATCAACGAAACTAGGCGGTTGATGCATGTATATGGTCTCTTCTAGATACCACAGAAGAAGCCATTCTTGACATTGAGCTAATGAAGCATCCAATCGTGAGAGGCCACCACACTAATATTGTACGGATGACAGCTGGTCTTACTACAATATTGAAAATCTTATCATAATCGACCCTCAAATTGTTCAGACTTCGTGTTAGTGACAAATCATGCTTTGTAGCCAAAGAGATAACCATATTATTTAATCTTATGCCTGAAAATCAACAAAAAGTGAATGATATTAGTAGCAACTGTTTGTGGGAAATATATCTACGTTCCACTTTTAAGTTGAGCATTATACTCCTCCATCCTGGCTATATTCCAATGACAATCATTGGTTGCTTGAACATTCGACGCTGGTAAGGGAGAAATTATGACATTAGTATGAAGACACAATGGATGACATGATATACTGCAAATGTGCATAGAAAAAGTTGAATTATAAGGAGGAAATAAAGTAGGAGAATTTTGAGGGTCGAGTGAATTGGACGATAAGAAGGAAGAGGATGGGTAAGAGGCTCGAAATGAGAAGATTGAGTCGAGAATGGGAATAGAGACTCGTCCAATGGTGATGTGGTGGCATAGTTTGGCTCGCATAGAGGATAGCTCCAAACATTTATATCTTCGGTGATCCTTCATATAGCCTAAAAATATACATGAGCTAGAGTGTGGTGCAAATTCTTACAGTGTAGATTGGATAATATTGGAGTTATAAGCATCTAATCGTTCGTAGATGTCCTTAGTACGTGTCCTTGTTGAATAGTTTGGTGTAGGAGACATACTTGTCAATGCTAAAGATGGCAAAAAATTTAACAAGTTCATTGTAATGTTGAGAGCCTCAACCTAGACCGTAAGAGGCATAGCCATCTAGTTGTCATGAAAATCATTGTACGAAGAGATTACTAATATGCATCTCATGAAATTGTGGTTTTCTTAAGTTGTAAATGTTTCTTGTTATTTTTAGTTTTTGAACTAAAAAACGATGCATCTTTGTAAAAAAAATAATTTGTATTAATTTTAAATATTTTTACAAAAAAATCATTAACATAATAAACCAAAGAATGCGTTGCAGTAGCCTTTGTTTCGAGGAACGATCCATTCATTTTGATACATTTGTTTTTCGCTGCAGAGTTTTTTGCAAGGAGTCTGACACAAGGGAATAGTTGCCTTTTTAGCAATTTTCATACATTGGTTATGGACACAATGTTTGACACACGCATCATTCGTATTCGTATGTGAAACTCGTGTTGAGACCATCGTGAATACAACTACAATCATCAAAACGCTGCATATCTTGTTCAATTTTTGAGCCATCAAAATTTGATTTAGATGATTTTTTGTGCTTATATAGCAAACAATTTTGTAATAAGATGATAAAATTTAGGTTTGTCTTATGTGATTTATATAGCAAAAGCAGTTTTATCCACGTTTAGAAATTATTATTTTTAGAGTAGTTGGGTTGGCTTTCTGTTGTTCTTAGTTGTTCGAACAATAAGTTACTCCATTTATTAACTTAGTTTTTATATTGTTTTGATCCCATTGAAACAATAACGATTCATTTATCCTAGCTTATTTCTAACACATTTAAATGTCATTTAATTTTATTTTTCCTTCGTAACCACGGGATCCATGTTACCATCTTATAAATTAGAAAACATAAGCATACAATTTTATAAGTGGGATTAGTAGTTAATGATTTTATTTTAAGCTTTCGGTTGAATTAAAATTTTGAACTGGATCGCAAAAGAAGCCTTATTGTTTTGATAAAAACACACTCTAGATTATTTGACGCAAAAATCCTAATTATGAAAACCATAAATGAAACACTAAGTGACAATTAGAAGATTGCACAAGGCTCAATCAACTACATGAGGGTGTGCTACATCTTCTCAGAAACTATGGAAGAGCAAACGGAGTTGGAGATAATTGTTAGAGAACTCATTTTTAAGATATATTGCGCTGGTACATTTATATGAAATTTTCTTACATAATCCTGAAGGAATGGACGGATTATAAGAGTGATGGATGTATCACCGCGAACATTATAACAAAGTGTACTCATATATGTTAAAATTGGAGTTTGTTTGAATGAGAAATGCTTGCCTTAAGATGAATCTTCTTTTAGAGAAAGAGATGCATGATTCCAAAGTAGTGGTTCAATAAGAAGATGAATGGAACAAAGAGAATAATGAGAATTTGAATGAGGATTTGGAACGGTCAACGAAGCTAGACAGTTGATGCTTGTGTATGGTCTCTTCTAGATCACCATAAAAGAAGGCATTCTTGACATTGGCTTGTTAAGCATCCGATCGCAAGAGGCCACCACGCTGAAAATTGTACGAATGTAGGCTGGTCTTACTACAATATTAAAAAACTCATCATAATCGACCCCAAACTGTTCAAACTTCTTGTTAGTGACAAGTCATGCTTTGTAGCCAAAAAGATAACCGTCTGATTAAATCTTATGCTTGAAAATCAACAAAAAGTGAATGATATTAGGAGAAATTGTCCATGGGAAATATGTATATGTTCCACTTTTAATTTGAGCATTATTCTCCTCCATTATAGCTTTATAAGAATAAATATCCTTGATCACGTGAATATCTGACGTTCTTTGGATGATTAATTATATCATATCGTTTCAAAACTCAGCCAGGAGAATTCTTTAAGACTATAGCGAAATACTTTATTGAAAAGAGAAGAATTATTAACGTGTTTATCAAAATCAAAAGGTACTGAAATAAAATAAAGATAACAGCTTATATAGGTTCTAATACAACGTTCTTATTGAAATAAGATAAAGAAAATCACTAGATATCAGATATACAGTCGTTAGGCTTGATTTGGAAGGTTCGAGATAAGGTAAGTCTTCATTTCTTGATTCTTTAATGCAATACAATCCAATAACGAAATATATGAGTTCCTCTGGTTCCTTTGGAATCTTCTTAGGTGTTTTCTATCACTAAAAAATACATTCTTAAGTGGAATTCATGTTTGAGAATTAATAAGAGTCATTCGATCTTATCGGATAAAAGAGAATCCACGAGACATGATCTTACTGTTTGGCATATATCGGGAGATTTTAACTAATCTCTAGAAGATCTTTAATATTATGGAAAGTATGACATAAAGATTCAATTTGGTACGTGGCTCATCTCCGGAAGTGGTCCTAAGTCATTGTAAATATTTGGTGGAAGACAACCTTCAAATATGAGCTCTCATGTAAGATTTGTTGAAAATTTCTAAACTAATTAAGTGTGATCAGCCATTCTTGTTCCAACTCTTCATCTGGATGCTCAAGTAGTTGGATTTTAAAAAACATATCAATGACAATCGTTTCCCCTTCGCCATTTACATACCCACCAAAGAAGATCATCTCTCATTTGTCTTTGGTTAAACTAATACCATTTGAAAACCTTGGAACTACGTCTGATTCGGGGTCAATCTCTGGTTTGATGTCCACATCAGTAGACAAAATATTTTTAAGTTAAAATTATATACAATATAAAAATTATGATAATTGTATGTTAGATATGGTGTTTTGTGCAAAAAAAAATTATCGAACTTTTTTTTTTTTTAATGTCAAACCCTCACATGAAACTTGTGCAAGTCAATCATATTGCCTCAAAAAAAATCCGCAATACAAACCTTGCATATATTGCCGACGTGGCACTGAAAAAAAGTGTTAAAATTTTGACGGAAACAGCCAAACGACGTCATATTTGTGAAATTAAAAACAACACGATTTTCTCCCAAAAAAAAACAACACGATTTGTTTTTCACCGCATAAGATAAAGCAGACAACGTGGCCAACCATATCCGAATGATCTCGATTCACTGCCTTTTCTTGATCCAAAATTGGTTCGTCTTCATCGTTATTTGCATCAGACATAGACAGAGAGAGAGGTCGAGAGAAAGAGATAGACCATATCCTCTTCATTTGCTAGTGATTCACTAGGTTTTGATATTTGTTCTCAAATCGAAAAAACAAAAGAATGGTTTACCCAGATGAGAACAATTGTAACATGGTCGTTAAATCCATAACAACGATTCTTCAAGGTATTAAAAACTCTTATGGAATCTGAAAATTTTGACGAAAAAAGAGAATCTAACAAAATCTGGGTTTTGCTTTTGTTTTTGGTCATATGAAACGAGAAGCTGAAAATTCAGAATAGAGATGAAGAGATAAAACAGCCGAAAAGCATTAGGTGTGATTAATCAGAATCTCATTAGTGCAAGAGCTTATTGTTGTGTCGTCAACAAACGATGAGGCTTGTATGAGTGAGTAATATTACCTAAAATCTTGTCTCTTTGATTTTTAATCTTCTGGAAATTATTATAATTTTTTTTTGTTTGGCTTTAACATGATTAAACAAAAACGCTATGAGAAGAAGACGAAGGCTAATTCATTAAATCCGTTAATTTCAAGGTTAATAAGAAAAGTTTTCAAGGGTTATATTGCGGGAATTTTGCAAGGTGAGTAGTTTGATTTGCACAACTTTCAGGTGAGGCCTTGCGGTGCATAAAAAAAGTTAGTCTGATGGTTTTTTTTACACAAAACCTTTAAATATGAGGTATTAATATAAAATTTATAGAACTAAACAACCAACTAACCATTAATTAAACTTTATGTTAATTAGCAAAATCATTGTGTTATGCTCCTATGATGATATTTACTCTTTAATGAGAATGTCAACATGTCATGGACTATATAGTCTCATTGTTATTTATATAATATATCACTATTACTCAACATAAAACTATTGAAACAAAAATGGTTTTTTTATTTCATTGTTAAGCCGATTTTAGAAAAATGAGGGTTGATTCGCTAAAACCACGGTTATGGTGTTGGATGAGTTAGAGTTACCAAGTTCAGAATCTGTGAGTTTTGGCTGACCAACAACCTGTTAGAATCTACAATTAAGCTCAATCCATAGCATGACCGGTTAAACCGGAACGGGATATCATTAACCCGTTTTGCCATCCGTACACGAAACGTTGTAACAAAAAATAAACAGCACGAATTCGTCACTAATATTCGAGGATATTTACGACGAGTTTGCAATGGAACCCAAGTTTTCCTTAGCGACACGGATCAAGGTCTAAATAGAATCCTCCGAAACTTTGGAATATTTTAGTCACTAGGCCATACTCTTTTGACCCAAATTTTTTTTTGATTTTTTGAAATTTCTACCCACCTACGTATGTCTGAAATCGACTTTTATTCAACCAATCAAAAAACACCACAAATATTTAATATTACGTTATTTTATTGGCGTGTATTTTCCGACATGAGTCGTCAGATCAATAAGAAGACCACACAACATTCCCAACAAAACAATGAAGAAGAAGAACAACAACAATTCATCAAGCTCCATCGAGAGCCATCCATGGAAGCCGAAGAAACCAACCACTCTCTTACTGTTCCTTTCTCTTCTCACCATCTCTCTGCTTCTCCTTCGCCTCTCCCAAAACAAAATCGTCCTCATCAACTCCGAATCCGATCATCATCATCATCACCGTCTAAAATTTTCCGAAGATCCCTGTCTCGGACGTTATGTATATACCCACAATCTACCCTCTCGATTCAACATCGACATCCTCCAAGATTGCGAGTCGATTTCAAGACCAAAGGACAAAATCAGTATGTGTAAGTACCTCGAGAACTCTGGATTCGGACCTCTGATCGGTGAATTTTCCGGCGAAGGTTCTCGCTACTCTCGGAGCTGGTACGCGACGAATCAGTTCATGCTTGAAGTGATTTTCCACGAGAAAATGAAGAGATACGAGTGCTTGACGAGAAATTCGTCTCTCGCTTCGGCTATTTATATACCGTACTATACTGGTCTCGATTTCCGACGAAATCTACGGCGGCGTAGCGTCGCTGCTCGAGACGCCGCCGGGAAGGAACTGCTTATATGGCTTAAGGATCAACCCCAGTGGAAAGGTATGTTGCTTTTGTGATTTTTGAGAAATTTTGTTTTGACCCCCAACTTTTTGATCATTTGCAATTATAGCTTTGTTCTTTCGGTTTTAATTCAATTCAGAACTCAAATCAAGACTCACCAACAACTTTTATTTCCTTTTCCACCGACGACTTTTTCTTTAAATCATTTGTCTATAAAATCATTTGCAATTATTGCTTTATTGTTCGCTATCAAACAAGTCATTAACAAATTGGAAAATTAATTAATTTGATTTAATCATTACCGTTAAGATCACAAAAACAAAAAAAAAAAACTTGTGAATGTAGAAATGAAGATTTCCGACTGAATTAAACCTATATATATTTTCATATAGTATTAATATGTCAACATTTTTTTTCAAATTGCAATCAGGTATGTTAGGTAAAGACCATTTCCTCGTGACCGGTCGGATTTCACGAGATTTCCGGCGAAACTCCGATGATAGATCCGGATGGGGAACTAGTTTAATGCTCTTGCCGGAGTCACAAAACCTCTCTTTCCTCACCATTGAACGGATTCTAACAAGCGACAACGAGTTCGCAATTCCTTATCCTACTTACTTTCACCCGACTTCAGCCTCAGAGATTCTCCAGTGGCAAGACAACATCAAGCTCACAAACCGGACGGTCCTCTTCTCATTCGCCGGAGCTCAAAGGCCGAGCAGAAACCAGAACGGTTTGATTCGCAGTGAAGTTATAGAACAATGTAAGAGTTCATCCAAGACGTGTAGGTTTCTTGACTGTGATGTTAAAGCCAATGGTTGCGATGATCCGATCAGTCTGATGAAGCTTTTTGAGAGCTCGGTTTTCTGTTTACAACCGCCGGGAGATTCGTTAACGAGAAGATCGGTATTTGATTCGATCTTAGCTGGTTGTATTCCGGTTTTCTTTAACCAAGGAAGCGCCTACAAGCAATACGTATGGCACATACCCGAAAACAGTACCGAGTATTCGGTTTATATACCGGCTAAGGAGCTGAGTACCGGGGGTAAGAACAAAATCGAAAAGATTTTGCGTAGAATACCGAGTGAGAGAGTGGTTGGTATGAGAGAAACCGTGATAAGATTGATTCCAAGGATTGTGTACACTAAACCGAACCGGCATAAACCGGGTGAAGAAATTCTTGAAGATGCTTTTGATGTTGCAGTGAAGGGAATGGTAGCGAGGATAGAAGGAATAAAGAGAAAACAAATAAAAGACTGAGGGACAAATTAGATTAGAGCAAAAACTATGAAAAAAAATCCTACATTTTGTTATTGTATTTATTCCTTCATCTGTCTTGTATAAATTTAGTATTTTGAAACAGAAAAGAAAAAATTTATCAAATTAAAATAGACCTTTGTCTCAGGTTAGGATTGTACAGCCAATTTCTGAAGATGTTGGTAAAAAACTTCAAGACTAGCATCGTCTGTAAATATTATATCAGAACCTGTATTCATCTCAATCGCATTGTTATAAGTTGCTGAAGGATTCAACTTTGCTAACAAAAATCTCGCCTGTTCATTGTCAACAAATAACAAAAATAATGATCAAACCACAATTTTTTTTACACACTACAGAGAAAAGAAGATTTTGGATATTACTAACCTGAGATCCATGTTGATCACATACAACTAATCTCGGCATTGGAAAACGACCACGAATAATCATTTGAGCATCCTCTTGAGGCTCTTGCAATAATTGCGAAAATGCCTAACAGAAAAAGAAACAGTTATGAATATGTAAAGACAAGTTAATCCTAAGCTATAGAGCTTCGTATTACCTTATGCTCAGGCTGATCCTGATAGCCAAGATTACGCCATTGAGCTATTGTTAATCCATGGAATATGACAATACTAAAGTATGAATCCAACAAGAGGATACGGTCTGCAGCGATTGAAGCTACATCCAACAAAGCTGGTTGTGGTATTGAGTTGAAGGAATATGTTGTTAGTGATGGTTGTATCATAACAGCTGCGTTTGAGATGTTTTCTCGGTTTAATAACATGCGGTTGTAGGCAGTTTCGTCTGGACTATTGTTGAACACCTGAGAGAATCATCACAGGAAGAAATAAAAAAACATTACCGAACAAGAACGAATCAAAAAGCAACTTCATTATGATCTTATAGTTTACCTGCACAAACTGTGAACGCCGGAGATTGAATATAAACTGAGGGAATAGTGTAAAGTTTGGATTTAGGGTAAATGAACTAGGTTCATCCTTCTGGTAATCACCAAATCTAGAACAAAGACGAATTAGGCTTCGATCTAGCCATCGTGTAGCATCAAATTCCTCCTGCAGTAAACATGGAACAAAGAGACTAATGATTGAGATACAATAATCCAGAGTGAAAGAGCCTAATTTGGGTATTTACCTCTGTTTCCATTTTCAAGGACGCTAATCTCGCCATCACAACAGCAGCGGTTTCTTGGTCAAACCCGTGCACTAATTCCTGCAGGCAATGATTTTAGAGACCTATACAGAAGTACCAGCACCTTATATCCAGAGAGTGAAGAGAAAAATTTACTGACCTCTGTGCTAATAGCAGTATCTATCCATTGTCTACAAATAGTTGTAACTCGAAGTAATGTTTTGCCTTCTCGGTTTTGGTAACTGAAAAAACAGATATTTAAGATCAAATTCCAATAGCTTGCGGAGATGTTCAAACTCGGAACAGCAAGCAGAGGGAGCAAAATGTTATAGCATATACCTTGTAAGAAACTGTATGTATAGTTCACCACCACCAGGAGTGTTTGATCGGTCAGTAGCAGAAATATCAAAGAAGACTGTTAAACATGTACTTTTGTCAAGGCCACACATCTTCCATGATGTAGTATTTCCCTCTCCGATAACTGTATCGGAAACACTTGGACCTTTCTGCAATGTTTCAAACGAAGCATGACAGGTTAAGTCATATATCAGAGTATAAAAAGCCACAGTTGAGTTTCCGAGCACTAGTACGTCCACCTTTTGTAATGACGCACAAGGTCCAATAATCCCTTGTATTTTGATGTCCTTTGAACAGTGAATCTGAAGTGTTCCGCTGAAAATGATTGTTTGAAAAACGTTACAATCACTAACTAAATTCTGCCTTTGTTGTACTATAAGTGGACTTAGAAAAGCCTAATTAGCAGATTTTGTAGACTATAGATGAACAAATGAAATAACAAGAAGATGCAAGGCTCTGGAAGCAGCTCACTTGAAACAAAGACCGAGAGACTGTTCACCATCCTCAAATACTCGCTTAAAAGAATCTTTGAAAACTGAATGGCCAAAACTTTCTGATATAACAACAAGTCCTCCAGTACTTTCGACTATAGATTTCATTTCAGCAACACCAACCTGACATTCAAAACAAAAACAAGAAAAGTCGTTTGCATAAACTCAAGGTAAACAGCAATGAAATTAGATGAAACAATCTACTTCAAGCGAAATAAAAGTTCTTCGTGGCTTGCTAAAAAGAGGGATATTGATTCCAGATCTTCTTGAAGGAAAAGAAATACCTGATCAAGCGCAGACGCAAAAAGGTCCAGTACATGACCTTGATTAACCAACTGGTTAGCGAGACCATCATAAAACTTCTCTGCTTTCTCATAGAATGGAGCTTCATTTTTATCGAGATCTTTATGTGAGCGCAAGGGTTCTGACAGATCCTTTGAAACAATCTGTAAAATTCAAAAGTACACAACTGATTCAAACGAATAGCTTTCTCTAAGAAGCCTAAGAAAGAACACGTAGAGAGTTTTTATGCGGCAGTGATTGTTTCTTAATACAATGACTGTGATGCTTGTGAGATAAATGGTAGAGTTACTTACCAATTACAAAACCCACAAGTAAGTCAGTAAGTAGCTAGGACATAACCTTTCATAGTACAACGCTAAGAGCTCTGTAACTACTGATGCATAACTCAAGACCTCCTATTTGGGCTACATGAAACACAGCACTACATCTGGTGTCTATGAAAAGAATAGCCTAAAATATCTCATCCTATTTAAATTACCAAGGTCAAACGTAACTACTAATGCATAACTCAGTAAGTAGTAGCTAGTAATGCATAACTGACTGATTCATCATAAGAGGAAGCATAAACCAGACAATACATCTGAGGTCCAAGTAAATTGATACAGTATGGTATGGAACAGAAATTCCATCAGAATGGAAAGAAATAAGTGGATTTACCGTGCCTGGGCCATCAGAACATGGTCCTCCAACTAAAGCAATGATCCTGGCGCCAGTTCCGGAAGAACAAGCTCCAAGCATTCCAATGGCCACACTCAAAGCCACTCCAGTGCACCGAGAAGGACGACAACCCTGCTGGACTGGCCACTGATCTGTTTGTAGCTCATCCAACAGCTACACTCCAAAACAGAAAACTCTTAAGCTTAATACATTATCCCCTAAGCCAATTTTGATAGGAACGAGAACTAAAAGCATAAATTCACCAAAACTCCAACTAAATACTGATGAAAGTGAAAGCAACAAGAACAAAACATAGGAACTCACCGAATCGAGTGTGTACTCACACTCGGAAGCAGGCAACAAAAACCTATTAAGACCAGCATTGTTGAACCCATCCCTCCCATTTGAAAAGCCACCAGGTGCCCCTCGTCTCGCAGAAGCACCGATCCCTAGCTGCTCCAATACTTGCTCCTTTGAAATCTCCTTGTCTCCTCTGAATACATAGACTTTGGCTAAGTCAGTAAACCCCAACTCGTGGACTTGCGCTTGCGTTCCAAACGAGACGAACCCAACCAGTGCATTATCCGGAAGCAATCCGATCGCCTGCTTCAGCGCCGATTTCGCAAACCCAAACTCCTCATCGATCATACACGTGTCCAGTACGAAAAGGAACACCGATGGGTGCGCCACAGCGCCGGATTGATTGGGAAGAGTGTATTCGATGGTGGTGTACTGAGCGTAGAGCTCGAAAGGGAGATTGGTCTCTGAGATCTCGTGATAGTGAAGCGGGAAGGAATTTCGCTGGAAGCAGATAGGGCAAATCCATATCTTAGCGTTGAGATCCACACGTGCGAAGGCGTTGAGAGCGGCGGAACACATACGGCAACAGAGAGGAGCGTACGGCAAGGAGATGATGTCACGGTGGTAACGGATCGGAGAGATACAAGCGGCTACAGGAACGACGCACTTGCTGGCTTCGACCTTGGTGCGAGGCCAAAGGTTCCAAGTCATACGAACTCCATCGATTCCTTCTGGATCCATATTCGCCATCTCCGACATGGTGTTTAAACGTTTGTGAATAAATGATTAGGTTGAAAAGTTGATTCTGCGTCCCGCCAAAAGGGAATTTTAACCCTAGTTTCAAAATTTGATCCTGAGTTCTGATTTCACAGTTTACGATTTCGGTAAGTGAGAGCTACAGATACACAAAGAGAAGAAACCACAGAACCTACGAGGCCTCGAATCTCGAAAAACGTCTGTACGGAGAATTTGGGTTTAATGTTGCAAGGAGCATTAATATCCTTTACCCAAGTCACCACGCCAATTAAGTAATGACATGTGTCTACTTGTAAATAAATAAAATTATTAAACTGAGTTTAAATCAGGTTTTAATACAACTATATCTTCCTGGCCGTAAAAATATAAAATCTCATAAATTATTTATATAAAAAATTTATAAGGCATAAATAGATCATTATCGAAATCATACTGAAGGAGATCACAATAGAATTTTTTAGGTTTTTATTATGGTCGTCGAAAGGGTTTACTGAAAATATTTACAAAATTTAAATCCTCAAAAATACCTCTAATTAATTTTTTGTTCTATATAATCACTATAAGGTTTTTTAAAAATTTAGAATTCACTAACCTTTAGAATTCATCTGTGGTTAGAGAGTAAACTATTGTCTAGTATTTCACTCCAAGTCTTCATTTGACTTTGGCCTATCTTTTTGGTTCGGTGAGGCATATCGTCGAACACTTCCACTGCAACTCCTTCCACGAAACAATTTTCCTCTCTTTCAATTCATCCGACTTGCCAATCAGAATCGCGAGAAGCCTCGACCCATCACCCGTATTCACTAACCTTTAGAGTTTCTCTGTTGTTATCATCAACAATGTCTCGGCATGTCATCGGACTCTCCAAACTCTCTCCTTGGAACCTTTCCCTCGTAAAGCTTCTCTTCTCTTTCCTCTCTTACGTTTGTTCTGTTGTAGTTGGATTCATTGTTTTCTTTTTTTGTAGATACTCAAGCGGAGCTTTCGTTTGTTTTCATCATCTTCCCTAACTACTCCGTATTTGACGCTTGGCACTAATTTAAAGAACGATCTACCAGACGGTAGTGAAATAAGAGATCTTCTTTTGTTTGATCCAACCAAAGAAGAGATACTTACAATTCAAGACAAAACATTTCCAGAAGAGCTTGTTGATTCAAGACAGATAGGAAGAACAAACGGATGGGGAGTTTTCACTAACGATCGTGATCAGGTCATTCGTATTCTCTCATATATTTGTAATACTATATTTTGTAATAGCTTTATAATCCAGTTTTAGAGAGATCCATTTTTAGTCTAGCCACAAACTGGTTTCAAAGTCTAATTGTAAATCCTTCTACTTCGCTACCACAAATTTACAAATTTAAGTGGTGATGAAAACAAAGGGAAGTTTCAGGCAAAGAATGTCATTGTTGCGATGTATATATCCGGGAAACCTATTTGGTTGCTCCCTTCATAGACAAGTTCATGATTTCTGAATAAAAAAAGAATAGCATAAAAGTGAGTATTTTACCAAACATATTGTTTCCTTCAAATATTTTTTGTGTACAAATTTAATTTACTAAATATATTTTTATTTCCATCACATTATATATTTATCTATTAATTTTAAAGTTTTACACGTTATTATCTTAGATATAGATTTATATGGGTTTTCAACTCCAAAATTAAATGGCAATGAGTAGTTTTGATGTAGGATTTCACTTATCTAAAGCATGGATTTTTGTAAAAACAACAGCTATGAGGTGATCCAACAATCAATCTGTTTTAATATTTTGCTAAATATTAATTTATTATGAGTTTCAAATTTAAAATCAATTGACATTCATCCCTTGTATACTAACATAAATTCATCACAAAAGTTTTACAATATTTTTATTTTTCCTTTTAAATAACTTCCAAAATTTTCTTATATAGCAAATCAATTCATCATAGTTTGATTGTATATATACATGAAATTATATTAATTTCTTATTGTCCCTAACAGATTGAAGGCTTATAAATATTAAAATATGTATTGTATAGATTGGCATACGTAGAGGAGTTGCTACGTGAGCAGCATGCGAAGAGAAGAGAGGGCAGATGTCAAATTCAGTCTATACGTGTCATCCTGTGAAACATCCCTTGCACTATATAAAAACCCAGCAAAACGACAATCTTAATCAAAAATCAAAACGAGACGATAAGGAAAGGCTGGAGACCCAACACCCATGCATGATGATTCCTTTAGTCAGATATAGAATTTAAAAATCAAAATTGTTTCATTGGTGCAAATCGTAAGTGACGGATCATAGAAACAGAAGATAAATATAAAAAGAAAAAAAGAAACGGGAAAATAACATGATTTGTTTCTAGAATGTAGCACAATCAATTATGATGTTTAGATTAGTGGTTAAAATATTTATGGTAAACTTTGGAGAATCGAATCCAAGTCCTTCCACTTCAATTTTAACTAGGGGTCTTTTAACTAGAAACTCAATGTCAATCACTAAAAAATGTTTAGAGTGTTTCACAATGAAATTAAAGTGTAATAATCGAATGCATTTTAGTCTGGAAATCAATTCTAACTCTCTCGCTTACAAATAAGAAAAGCATAATTACGCATCCGAGTCACATACGTTAAAAAAGGGTGGGGCTCACTTCACGTGGGAGAGTTTGATCAGACAGTAACTTCAAAGATGCGGAACCCCGAAGGTGCTCATCGCATGTGGATTCACGTACACCCAAACACAAACACAAGCCCCCAACAAACAACCCTAAACTCTTTCTCTATATAAACACACCTCTCTCACAAACAAAAATACAACACACACAAAATCAGTGGAGAAAAAAGACATTAAAACAAAATCTACACAAAAGATTTAAATCGAAGCCAGGAAACACAAAGTTTAGAAGCAACAATGGCTGCAATGTTAAAGGTCTCTCTTGGATTGTCACTATTAGGGTTTCTACTGATCGCCGTTATGACTCCATCAGCGAACGCTTTAAGGAAGTCAGTCATCCTCGGCGGGAAATCAGATGTGCCTAACGTTAAGACCAACAAAGAAATTCAAGAACTTGGAAGGTATCTACCTATACATGCACATCTACATGTTGTATAAATGAGTTAGAAATGCGATGTGATTGTGTGATTGATTAACAGGTACTGCGTGGAGCAATTCAATCTACAGGCACAGATAGAGCAAGGAAACGCAGCATCCATTTCGAAATCAGACACGGATGTGTTGGATCCATTGAAGTTTAGCCGAGTTGTGTCGGCTCAGAAACAGGTCGTGGCTGGCGTGAAATACTATCTAAGGATTGAAGCGACTCAACCCGATGGCTCGACCAAGATGTTTGATTCCGTTGTGGTTATTCAACCATGGCTCCATTCTAAGCAGTTGCTTGGTTTCACTCCTGTTGCTAGTCCTATCTTCTAACTTTTAATTTCTTATTTCCACAAAGTAACAAACGGATAATAATCCATGATGTAAACGAAGAAAAAAATGGTGTATGATATGAAATCTATTAACAATGGTTAATGGTTAATTAATGGTTGGGTTGTAATGATGCTTATATGTACATAAATAAAGACTTGTTGAAATTTCAAGTCCTTCAACAAACTCACAATCTTGCAAAAGCTTAAACTTAAAAAAAGGATTCAAAGGAGGTGTCTCGACATTGTGATTTTTCAGTTCTAACTAAAATTTTGCACACATCTAAGCAAACTACCAATCAGCATGAAAAAAAGAAGAGATGAGTTTTCCTTTAAACATTGCCTAATGCTGTTATAAGAAGACGATCCAACGGGTTAATCAATCAAAGATCTCTTGGGCTTCGATTATGCTGTGTTGCCTGAGAAAGAAGATCATGGGAAATTGTCTCAAGACTTCAGATCCTGGATTCAAAGGAATTGGAAAAAAAAAGCAAGAATAGAAAGACGAAGAAGAGATGAGGATGGCAAGTAAACATTTAGCTTACATATCATCTTTAGCGACCCGGTAATACTTTTCAGCATGTTGCCTTTGGCCAATCAGTTGGGCAAAGCGTTCGTCGTGAGTAATGACAATGAGTTGGAAATTCTCTTGGCCTTTTCTGTCCTCCATGATCCTGGATAATGCAATTACAGAATAAGATACAATCTTGATAGCCATGATACTTAAGTGTGCAACAACATTATATCAAAAGACAGAGTAATAGAAAAGAATAGCCATGTGTTTACCTAAGAAGAGCTCCTGCAAGAGATTCTGAGTTGGGCCCATCCAAGTTTGTAGTTGGCTCGTCAAGGGCTAATATTCCACAGTTTAGGCAGAATGTCTCGGCTAAAGACAACCTTATTATCAACGAAGCAAGAACCTGCATGAGAAGTTGAAGAAGATTAGTGATCACCTGAGTTAAAGAATATTGAACAAGTATCGATGCTTCCACAACAAGAGAGGCTTAGAACAACTTGCCTTTTGACCAGCACTGCATCTTCCTCTCATTTCAAGTTCTGTATCACCAGTCTGCATAAGAACCTAAAATAAAAAGGCAAAATAGTTTACGACAATGTTTAATGGTGGGATCAGATGGCAAAAGCATGTTTTCAATTCTGTAACGTACCTTGTAGCTGTAAGAACGAGTGCCTGCACCCTCAGAATCTGAATGTATTCTTATGTAATCTATATCTTGACCTCTGTATGTCTGCTGCCACAATTCCCTTATAATCTTATTTATCTCCTCCATTTTCATTGTGTGGAAGCGCATTAGTGCTCTGTTTATATATTCAATAAAATGGAAATATATGTTAAAACGGTCAAGATTAAATGAGTGTAAAACAATAAGCCAAAAAGCTTATATTAGGACTCAAGAATAGCTCTGTGTGTTTACAACTCCAGCATCTGTAACAACTAAAAGGTTTAACCGAGTGAAAGCTTTTCCAGACAAAAAAAAAAAAGAATTCAAGAATAGCTTACTTGTCAAGGGCATTGTAGTATCTATCCAAGTCTTTATTTGCCATTTCAGTTGTCTGGCCAAATGAAACGTTCAATATTATAAACATAGAGTGGAACTCATGGATCATTTAGAAACTGCAAGAAGGAAATAGGACGTCTTACCTTTAGCTGGATCAATTGATCAAAGTGTCGCTTATCTATGTCCTTGTATTGAGCTTGTTTTAGCTCCACTCTGTTCTTTGAAATACTGCTCTCGTAAACAGACACTGTTCCACGACACCGGTTCAACTACAGGAAGCAAAAGAAAGGATATTATTCTTCACGTAGGTTCTGGAATGCAAGATCTCAAACTTAACATTAACGACAACAAAATGACTAGCTAATCATAGACGCAAAAATTGTATTCAAATTACTTGTTATATCAGACTGACGGCTACAAAAATATAAGAATCTGCTTACCTCTGAAAGAAGTCTTTCCCTTTCCCGCGATATCTTTACAAGCTCACCTTCAACTGCGGGAATCCCACCAATGTTTAATATTTGCTCTTCTAGTGATTCAATCTCACGTGTAAGCTCTTCAACTTCTGCTTTTGTTGTCCGGTAGTTCAAGTTATCCTCTATATTTCTTCTCAGTTGATCTTGATTACGCATCAAGTCTTTACTTTTGTTCAGTTCAGCTGCAATTTCATTCTTTCTAGCTTCACAGCTCTGAAGCTGGGATTCTGACGACCGCTGCTTTTCTTGAATATCATTCAACCGCTCTCCTTTCTTCAGATCATTATACCTGGTGAAGTAACAAACAGTAAGCGTAACTAGTACACATGATAGCGATGAATTAATAACCTTTGATTAGCAGAACATACTCATTAATCTTAGAACTGGCCTTGAGTAATGCGTCAACTTCTTGTTGGTAATTTCTCATTCTCTCAGCCAATTCTTCACACTCGTGATCACGTTTAACTTTCACATTTTTGTGGTCACTCAGTAACTGCTCCTTTTCTTTGGATAAAGGGCCCAGAGCCTCGGTTAAATACTGAAAAATAAACAAATAGAAGATTGTGTTACATTTATGGATTCTACTTTTACTATAACATAAATAATTTGAAGCAGGAATAGGAACAGAAGACCAAGTTTACTTGTTGCATGTTTCGAAGAAACTACTTGATCACATTTTCAATGAATGCATAGACAAAATATACTTGAAGCTTTTGAAACACACAAACTTAAACATTTACAAGCAAAATACCACCCTACTCTGAGAGGAAGTTACTGCTACTCATTCAGATCAAAGCTTGTGTTGCATTACATTACTAGTGAGCAAATTTTAACCTTAGAGTTAAGTTTCCACAGCAAAGTCCCAGATCAAAGCTTGTGTTACATTGCATTACTAGTGAGCATATATTATCACAAAGGCAATGATTAACTTCAGTTTTAGCACATTCATCACATTGTACAACTCTCTCATTCATGATCATATAGACCTAATAAAAGTGACGCACAGAAAGACAAGTGGAATATAATCTAAAGAGAACTCTCGTAAGACTCACTTTCATGTCGAGGTCGAGTTGCCTTTTCTCCTCGGCTAAACGCTCTAGCTCTTCTTCTGTCTTTGTAACGTCGCGTAACAAATTGGCTGCCTTAGCCTTATCCTCCCTTAGTGCATGCCATCTGGCCTGAAGGCATGATATATCACGTTCCAAATAACGCTCTTCTTCATTTAGTTTTTCCAGCTCACCGTGCAATTTATCCCTGAACGAAAGGAAAATATAGGAAAAATAAAAAGAGCATGCTAAACTAAGAAATGTCCAAGGAAGAGAACGTTATACGCTGCATAATTCAGAGTACTTACTTGTTGCTTTGGAGGCTACTTAGTTCTGATTGAATTTCTTCCATACTTTTAACCCCATGACCCCCGAGATCAAGCTTATATTCGAGATCTTCAATTTGCGTTTGGTTGGATACGATGTCCTGGAAGTGCCTATCAGCATTTTCCAGGGGCTGCACCAGTGCTTCAACTGAGTCTTTCTCAGCTTTTAGTTGGGCAGAGACCCCCAACACCTGAAGACACATGATATATGATTTGAGAAGCTATGAATTGAAATTAGGATTTTTTCCAGCTTGTGTGCATCACAACATTGATTAAGAAAAAAAACAGAGCATTCAGAAAGCAAATCAGTTATATCTAAGGAAATTCCTGGAGATCTCCAACTCACATCATCAAGGGCTTGAGACTTCTGATCCAGTTCTTCTGTAAGCTCTTGTAATTTTTTCTCAGCAAGAGGGATAATTTCATTAGTTAGTTTTGAGTACTCTTCGAAAACAGACCGAAGTTTGTCCAGCTGTTGAAATATAGAGTCAGCCTTTGAAGATTCTGCTGCTAATACTTTGGCATGCTCCCCCGTGGTTGAAGCCTTAACCCTTTGCTGTAATTGAAAAGAAATTTACATACTCAAATGAAGATTATTTCAGATGCATAAAATAGTATGGATTGGAAGGTAAAGTCTACAGTTAAAAGTTTCGTAACCTTCTTAACGAAACTATCTTCTTCTTCAGCTGTAAAAGTGCGCTCGCAGCAAGGACAAAAATGGTGTTCACGTGCTATTTTCTCAAAAGGTTCAAACATTTCGCGCATACCAACTGCCATGCTGTATTCACTGCAAACACAGACCAGAAACAGAACTACGCTTTGGAAGAAAGACAACAATATCTTGGAATTCACATAAGGCATGTAGTGAGGATATGCAGAAATAGTCTGCCATTTTAAACCAGAAACCTTTTCCGGTCATCTCTTCTGTCCTTAGCCGACTCCAACAATCTGGGATAAGCATCGAAGCTAAATGACTCTTGTTTTAAGGCTTGAAGCTTGGACTCAATATATCTCTTTCTTGCTGCATAAAGAATTACACAAGCTTGAGTGCATAGATATTATAGTCTAATCATCCGCTGTCCCAACAATGGACTCGTTAAATGTGTTATAAATGTCAGTCCGGGTACATTGTAAAAAACAAAATCATATAATACGTGTGACAGATGACATTTTATATTAACATGGTCCAAAATAATTGGTACTACTGACAATGTTAACAAGAGCATTTTATTCAGAACTTAAGGCACTAGTCAGAGAACTGAATATCTAACTTTAAACTATAGACGGGTGCTTACATTCTGTATCCTTGTGATGCTTGGATAGGCTACTGTTTACTTCTTGTATCTTCATCTGCAACATGTTGACCTCTTTTTCTGCTTCTCGGGATTTCAAGCTCAGGTCATCATATTCCCTTTCAGCTGACCTAAACCATAGAGAAAATGATACAAATACATTTTTGAAATGTGAACTTCTGACACCTGAAGTAGCAAGCCATATTTTTTCTTAGATCCAGAGACATCTTAAATTAATAAAGGATTCATTCAGAATCGCCATAAGGAACAAGATAAGTGAAACCAAGACCTTAGAGCTTGAGCTATTTCCTTCTTCATATCCTTTTCGGGTGGCAATCTACCCTTCAGCACCCCTCTAATTTTATCCTTGCACTCGTCTATTCTGGTAAATAGCCTTAGAAAGTCAAATAATGGGTCGATGAAAAGAAACAAAGAAAGCGGACATGAGAAATAGTGAGTGAGATCACATTTTTTTGTGTTTCTTCTTAAGATTCTCCAGTTCCGTCTTCTTCAAAGACAATTTCACTCTGTCCTCAGCATCACCAGCCATAACTTCTCTTTCTCGATTCAGAGTCTGGATTTTCTTCTCCATGCTGTATATCTCGCTCTGTTTCTGTTCTCTTTTGGATTCGAATCCACATTCGGACTTTTGTTTCGTCTTTCTCTCAAGCTCAAATTGCTGTGCAAACACAAATGATGGCGAATAAGACACATATAGCAAGAGCAAACTCATCAAGATCATGTAAGTGTAAGTAGATCAAGGGAATGAACTCAATACCACTTGTTTTTCTCGTTCATCAATTTTTTTAACATCCACATTGGATATTTCGGATTCAAATGAATCACGCTCAAATTCTTTCTCTTCTATGCGCTTTGATATGCCACTCTGCACGAGTAAACGTAAGAAGTAAATGTGCTAAACTTTAGGGTCGTTATTGGAGGACCTTGGGTACAATTACAATTGGTGAACCACACCTTAATATCATCTTTAGCTCGTTTCTGAGCTTCGATGCTTTTCCAACGGTCGTTAGCATCCATGTAGCAATCCCAAGCCGTACTTACAGAAATTTCATTTGCTTTCTGAGATGACATTTTAAAATCTCTAAGGATGTCAACTGATGCAATACACAATTGACTCTCTGGAGAAAACAAAGAATGTGTACCTTCTTATCACGTAAGTCCTTTTGAAGCTCATCCAGTCTTGATTTCACTCGATTTGTGAGATTCAACGCTACCTCAGTACTGAAGGGGGTACTAGGAACATTTCCCAAATTGTGATGGGAAAAAATTTTCTGTATGGTAGAATCTCTTTCGTTCTTCAGCAGGAAATGAGCCTATGAAAATAAATAGGAAAAAGGTTAAGTAAATGAAGCAGAACTAATAATAAATTAGTATGTGGTAGCTTTGTTAAATATACATCAGCTTCTGTTTGAAGCTTGCTTATCTCCAGCATGTAGTTGGTTTTTGCATTGTGAAGTGAAGAAATTGTAGTCTCTGTGTCATTCATCTCTCTCTCCATCTTCCGGATTTTGGTCTCCAAAAGAGCAATTCTTTCTTCAAATTTGCTTTTCCATTCTCTCAATTCTTCAATTGTATCTGAACAACAAATATGGCAAGCATCAGCATATTTAATCCAGAGAAATAACAAAACATGAAATGCCTCTTTAGAAAGACCAAAATGCGAAATGCCTCTCCAGAAAGACCAAAAAGGACAAACCACTGTAACAATGAGCACCCAAAAAAAGATCCCTACCATCTAAAAGACAGCAAGGCATTAACATCGAGATAGTAAAAGAGAAAACCTTCATTTTCCTCGGATAATGCTGCATACTGTCTCTGCTGCTCCTTAAATAAGGTGCTCCTTTCGGCAGTTTTTCTTGATACTTGGTCCTGTAGCTTTCTCAAATCTTTTATCATCATTTCCTTATTATGAACTTCAGCATCCACTTTCTGAATGTTTGTTTCCAGTTCCGACATCTGAACTTTTGAAGACTCTGTCCTTTCTTGATCTTGAGCAATGCTCTCACGAAGCTGCATAGGAAGTATTATGGTATAAGAAATATCCCACAAATGCTTAGGAAGTATTATGGTATAAGAAATAGCCCACAAAAACTAAGCACGTGTATACAAATCCATGTCTAAAACAACTTTAAGAATTAAAGCAAGCTGCATTGGTACCAGTAGTACTGAGAATAAAAAGAAAAATCACGATCGAACAAGTTAATATCCAGCATACCTTATAAGCTGCGTCTTTCAAGGTCTGTAGATTCTCCAGCTTCAACTTATAAGTTTTAATCTCCTGAGCTTGATCCTTGTGAAGTTTCTTAATATTTTCCAAAGCCTTTGTATATCTATTTCATTTAAACACACATGTTACAGTTTCCAGTAATTGGTTTCCTCTACAGCAAATAACGCAAGTGGGCACAAAAAAACAACAAGTGAATTTGCAAAGCTTAAGTGTTTAGAGGAGAAAAATCTTAAGTGTTTTGGCAGTTTTAAGGAAACCAAAAAGGTGCATTAGCTATAAAATTGGGGGAAGAATAAGAGAAAACCAAATGAAGAGACGCATTCAGGTAAAACAAAAAGGAGAGCATTGACCGATAATTTAACAGACATGTAGCTGAGCCAGAAAATACCTGGTGGCTGAGAAAATGTCATCAAACTTCTTTTTCAAAGTAGAAGGATCTTGCATTGGCCAGTTAGATTCATCTTGGTGCACAAATATGACGTTCTCTAAGATAGCTTTTGACACACCCATCAAAGCTGGTATCTCCCTATCCATGTCAGCACATCTGTAGCTGAGACATACTTTCTGCAATTTGATAATGTAAATCAACAAATTAAAAAGAGAAATGACCTTCGATTGAAGGTAAACATGAAAAAAATAGAGTATAAAATAAAGCCACAGTAGAAACTCCAATTAGACTATGTACTATATTGTTTTCACGAAAACAGGTATCAAACATTCTATTTGTAGATTAAACAGACGCTAAAAATAACATAAACAGTCTAAAACTAGCTAGCACAAGAACTTCATAAAATAAGCCAAAACCAAGTTATGAACACATAGCTAACGAAATGAGGAAAAAAACAAAGAGTAATATTAGGAATTATGCGCAACCTCTCCAGTGTGAGGATTTATGGTTTGAAGTACACTCTCAATTGCCTTGTATTCCATCTTTGAAGCCTTTTGTGTCAATTGAAATGACCTTATGCATACCACATCCTTCCCTGCAGCTGTCTTGAATCTCAGCTTAATTTGCGCTTTTGTCTCCGTTTCCCCAGCAACCTATAGCAAAACAAAGAACATCCTCTTTTGAAAAAAAAATAGAAGGAACCAATGAAATTCACTTTGAATAGCAATTCAAGAGAATCAAAATACTGAAGATGCAGAAATTGTAACTTGCCTACACTAAGGAACTTATTAACAGAGACCAAAAGGAACAGAAGAAAAAGGTCTGAGAACCCCAGAAACCAGTTCATTCCACATTCAACAACTAAGCAGATCTCACACGGATAGAAAATGCCAAAGGAAAATCACTCGAAATTCTCACATCCATCAACAATATAACAAAATACCATTATAAAAACTTGCATGAAATTAGGTAAGAATGAAAATCTAATAGAAACACACCTTAGGGTCATGAATAAAGCTGTGACCAGACCTCGCGTTCGGTGGCAACTCTCCCGTGCAAGATACCTTCAAGCACTCTATAATCGTCTGCGAAATCACGAAATACCCAAAAATTTCAACCAAAAAAGAAATACGGAAGCGAAATTGGGAGTGAAGTGAAGTGAGGAGAAGGGTTGTAAGATTTACAGTTTTCCCGGCTCCGTTAGCACCGACAATTAGGGTTAAAGGCCTGAAGAAAGTAATAACGTTCTTATTTTCCGGGTCGAAGCTTCTGATACCCTTGATCAGCATTTTATCGACCGTACTCATCTTTCCCCCTTCAGCCGATTATCACTCTGATTAGAAAAAAAACGCGAAAATAGAGAAGAAAGATACAGAGGAACTTGGTGACGCGCACGCAGGTTAAACCCAGAAACGACCAGGGTTTTGCGGGAAAATCATGAGCATATGACAATGGAGAAAGAAAAGCGGAAAAAAGGAGACCTCCGAGTAGAAGCGCGAGAGACCGGTTTTCGCTCCCTTTGTAATTGCAATGGTGAGCACGATCCCGGTTTAGTAACCGTACCAAATTGAACCGTTTTGCATTAAATTGATAACTCCTAGACGGTTTTCTCCTTCGGGGTTTTCTAACAAAAAAAGAGGTTTTGGGCTCGAGAATTGAGATCACAGACGCTTGTAAAAAACCCTTAATGCGGTTGTACAGATGCCATGCCAGAGACTTTTTAACTCGGCCATGAGCTGTAAAACACTGACAGAGGTCAAAGGAAAGGACCATTATGCCCCGAACCAGAGTAACTTATAAATATTAAAAATACCTTTTTCCTCTTTGAAAATTAAATACATTCTGCCTAAAATCCCTAAAACTCAACAAATATCGTCTCTCGGGAACCTAGCAATCGCTCTTCTCAACTTCTCAATGGCTGAATTCGGCATCAAAGTAATCGTTTCTCTCCTTGTAGCTTTCTTCGTTGTTGTTATTAATGGTTTATTCACAAGCTTTACTTATACGTAAGAAAAATATTAGTACAGTAGTAGAATTTCTGATTAGGTCTCTTTTGTACCTTAGGGTGAGTTATATACTACTAGGATTTGTGTTTCGGGATATGACATTAGACTTCCTGAGGGTGATGTGAAGCGTGCATTGAGCAATCTTTTCGCCTCATGTGGAGTGGTCACAAAGATCGATGTTGTGTACAAGATGTCTGTGCCTTCGTCCTCTAATATTTTGTTCTTGCTCAAGTTATTAGATGCGTGAAAGTATAGACAGGAGAGCTAATTTTATCAAAAAAATCTTTTGATCATCATCGTCACAGTAACTAATTTCTCAAATCTATTTACACACGTTAATAGAAAATGTGGATTCAGTCATATGAATAGAAGAAAACCTCCTAAGACAGTGATGCAGCTGCAAACGTATCCAACACGTTATCTTTTTATTCATAAATATGAACAACAACCGATGGCAAACTGATATACTGTTAATAATACTTAATTACGATGATTGGTAAAAAACGGGAACGGTCGAGTAGGGTTTGTATAGGAATAAAGAATTTGGAATTGCAATGAATACAATGTTCTTTTATCTACCTAATTATTTATTTATTTCATACAGTAAACAACTTTGGAGGAAAGTTCCAATCTTTTTTCTTCAAACTGTAAATTATTATCACATAAATCCAAAGAATTCTTTGTTACCTAGTTCCTCACATGACAGATTCGATATGTGCAAGTAGAAACTGTTGCAGCTTCTTTCTTAAATTGTCGATTTTCTCACTGGTTTCCATTTTTTTTATGATCAAATCATCGAGCCAACGGTTAACCGCTTTAAGGTTAACGAGAAGAGACTCTTTTCCATTTCCTTCTTCTTTCTTCACCGCGAAGAACCCTTTGTTTAGTGAGTTCTCCAAGTACTTGAAGAACCATTGGCTAGAAACTCGAATAAGCTCGTCCACTAAACACGCTGATTCCTTCAACCTACTTTTACCTCGTAAGTTACTTCGACTCGAAGCAGAACGAGGTTTCACACTCTTGTAAGCCGCGTTTCTTGGACTTGTTGTTGTCTCCTTCAGATTCAGTTTCTCTTGTATAACAATGTAGTGATGATGATCAGCAACATCCTCTTGCTTTCCTTGCTCTTTGAATAAGTTGAATTGAGGAAAACCGCTCACTACCGCAGCTTGAACCCAAGACGCTGCGTTTTGATTCGCTCCTGATCTACATAAACCGTTGTTTCGAATGTGAGTAAGCAACAGATGCACAGCTTTGCCTGTGTTTTGTGTATTGTGGTACATGTCCAAGAACCGACGCACAACTTGTCCAGAAGATAATATCTTCGAAGAATCACACAGCTCTGTAAAGGCCCTGAAAGCAACAAAGTCTATTTTTTAATAGAATGACTCTGAAAATAACAGAAGCTCCCGTTAGGGTTAGAGAAAACATACTGCAAACTGAGTAAAACAGATTCCATGGCAGATGCTTCCTCCAAAGCGTTGACTGCAGTCGAAGCTGCTACTTCCCCATGCAATGAAACTTCCTGAAAGGAAAGGCATGAAAAACAGAGTACTAAAGTTAAAGATGATCCAAAACATTGTACCTTTCCAAGCAACTGAATGGTTTTGGGGAGTCCACTCCATAAGATTCTCTCATCAGACCAAGTCCTTGAACTTGAAGGCAGCTTGAAAAGCGAAACCGGAGGAATTACAGCTACTGCCTTTGACAAAGACTTGACACCATCTTTTGGAGATTTGGCCGCAGTTCTGTTTCTTAAAGCAGGGCTTTCGCAGCTAAGGTGCTTTGATGATGATTCATTCTTTGGGGGAGTGAAAACCTGCAATAATGTCACATTTTAGAATCAAGTAAAAGGAAAAACCTTTGGAACTCAATTGAAGATTCACACTAACCACGTATCTGCTTCGTAAAGCAGGGGTTTCACAGTTAAGGTGCTTTGATGGTGACTCATTCTTAAGCAGATTCTTATCAGTCAAGACCTGTGATAACGTCAGCAACTTAAAAAAAAACAAGATGGATCAAACTTTTCGATTCACAGAACAGAGAAGATGAAAAGATTTACCGATTTGGGTTTGAGACGAGGGGAAGAAAGAAGCAACGTGGCGTCACGGCGATGAGTCGCCGCCGGAGGAGCTTGATCCCAACAACTCCTTCTCGCGGAATCCAAGCTTAATCTCCTCGTCTCACCGAGATTCTTCCTCTTCGTAGTAGTAGTAGCGATGGGCGACACAGGCACGTGTTTAAAATTAAGCAGCAAATCGCTAGAGACGAGATCGCTAGGGTTTCCAATGCACAGCCGCCGTTTCGGGACTGGCTTCAATCCACGTATTATAGGAACAGGACATCCTTTCTCGACGTGTAAACCGCCGCGAATGTAAATAAACTGCCCTAACTGGATTTCGTCGGAGTGTATCAGATCGGCGTCATCTCCGGCCGAAACGGCAACGTAAGCAGAATGAAGAGAGTCGGAGACTTTGACAAAGAATCCTTCGCTACGCCATTGGTCGTCGGAGAGACAAGGAACGATCTCGATGACCTGGAGGAGTGGAGTTCGATGCGAAGACAATAACGCCGGCGAAGAAACCGCATTTCCGGTGGCGAGTTCGAGAAGGTTAGAGAGAACTCCGGGAGTAAGGGAAGCCATGGTGGGTCGAAGGTGGGAAGCAGCAGCATCTTTTTTGGGAGGGAAGAAGAGTGGGAATCTGAAAGAAAGAGAGATGTCTCGGGGAATGTGAAGAGTTTGTCGTTTACTAAACAGTTTTGTCAGAATGCTAAAAGCTCTATCTGTCTTCGAGATTTCGTGGGGTTTTGCAGGAAGCTTTTGTTCGTTGCAGGTGTAAAGCACGACGACTTTTGTATTTTTCTGCTTAGTTTCTTTTAATAAACTCCTAAATGCACATTGTGGATTGGATTGAACTAGTGATTCGATTCATGCTGTCAAAAACAAAATAAATATAAAACGAAACTAATAAAGTGATTGGGTTATTCAAGTAAACCTCTATACTTCGTCATTACATATGGCCATATGGGCGAATCTATATATACATTATGTTTCTTTGTTTACGTGATATTTTTAATATTCATTCCTTGTTCTTGGAAGATCGGTCTTTTTTCTGACCACCAAGAATACGTGAAATCTGCAAACCTCTGCTGAAAGCTTGGTTAAAGAGCATTCTTGTTTGAAACTCGGACACGAACGGGAACCAAGCCAAAAACGCTACCGGAGTAAACAAAAGCAAACCCATCAAGATCTCATACCCTCGAGCCAACGTCCTAACCGATGACCATATCCCTAACCGTTGTATCAATGGCTTACAAGCTTGTGCTATCTGAAACACACAATAAAAATGAGCATTAATCAGAGATAATAATAATAGCAACTTATCTCACAAACAGAGAAATTTTGCAAGGAGGACTTACGAGTAACATTCCCCATCCGGTTGGCAAGAAAGCGAGCATACAGAGGAAGATGTCTTTTGGTGTTATAAGTGGAAGAGCTATGAAAGTAATGAGAATCGCAACAAATGTGAGAAACACAAGACCCTTGATGATCCTGAAGAGAAGTTGGAAGTTTGTGCTGAACCGTCGCCTTCCCATACCCAAACCCTGTGATTCGTTACATCAAAACACAAGAGCACATGGTTTAGTAACTGCTTGATCTAGCTTTAACAGAGTTTGATCAAAATGTAAATGAAGTTAGATACAATACCTTCACAATGAGTAAAATGAACAAGATCACGAACCATGAAGCTCCATAAATCTGTGAAACATTGATAAAAAGATCAAGAATCAGTTAATAAAAAATCAAGAGATTCAGTAAAAATACGACTGAGAAAAGCTCACTCACCCATAAACTTTGATTTTCCTGTTTAAAAGTGCTGAGTTGATAGACAAGTCCATACTGAAAGATGAAGAAACGTAACGCTAATACAATCTCGAGGATGATACCGCGTTTTCCCGAGTGTCGAAGATGACCTATTTCCTTTTCCCACCAAGACTCCCAACTCTTCTCAGGTGGAACACCGATTCCTCCTCTATTATATATCCATTTATTCCAATCTGTCCAATCATCTACAATCTTTTGCCACTCAAAACCAGACGGGTTGAACAAGAAAGGAGCAAAGAGCCAAGTCACCACCATAAACCATATCGAAACAGTTATCAGAATATACGTGACTAAGCCTCTGTACGCATGGCCAAATATCTGATACACAAGCAGGAGAATCATCAACTCAATACCCTTCACGAAATGACTCCGCGAATAAAACCTGTAGTTCTCAGCAAACTTTGCATGAAACACCACAAAACCACGCCCAGTGCCTCTGTATTCCGCGCCTCCGTGAAACAATGTTCTACCGTAGTAATGAGTTTTTGTACCGAGTTGGAAAGTGAAAAACACGGAAGCGAGTTGTAACTGCATGAGTACAAAATCGATTAAGGCGTTATGGAATCCTCTCTCAAGACCAATCTCCATCATCATAGGCAAAGCCATTAAGAAACCAATCTGCACAAATGATTGAGAAGCAAGTGCTGCTTGTAGAGGCAAGTTGGAACGAAAAAGTTTCTGATTGCTCAATCCTTCTTCAAGACCACTAAGAACTAAATACAGCCGTCCATATAGAAATACATACACCGTAAGCACGGTTAACTGTCAAAAAGCACAGATACCATTTCAGACTGATATAAACTTTTCATGTACTTGTGAGATTAAAAAAAGAGAGAGAGAGGAGAATTTAGACTTACCATAGTACTGAAATAGAACCCAATTGTAGTGAAATAACAAGAAAGCATACGGAAGAAATCAAATCGATGACCCAATCTATAAAGGTCACGGCTTAGAGTTTGCTCTCCGTTTCCATTAGCAATCTTTGCCTCAAACATGGAAATCTGATTGAGTCCCACATCTCGCCCTTTACCAACTTGTATGTACTCATGATGAGTCACATTCCCTTCACGTAGAGTAGAGTTGAAACCTGAAAACAGCAAAAGGTATGAGCATTCGAGAAAAGCGTTATACATGTATTCACCAGAGAAAAAGAGTTGAAGCAAGTGCCTGCAAATATGTCTTCACTTAGATTGATAACTTTAGAAGCTTTGCAAACACCACCTCTGGTAAGGTGAAACAGTCGATCGAAAACATCTGGATGACCATAATGGAATCGTACCCTACAAAAGTTCAACTTCTGATGAATACAAATCCAGCTTTCCGCTTCAGATTTTTTTTCAAAAGCAGGGAAACAAAGAACTTACTTCAAGGGACTAGCTAGCACTCTCTGCCCAATAGTAACAAAACTGTTTTCCTGATTTGACATAAACCATGCCAGAGAAGAAACACTGCCCACAAGCAACGAAATCAATTTGTGCACTAAGACCAAAAACTGACTGTCTAAATGGCAGTAGTACAAGATTATACCTTCCGGTGAAAATATGCTCTCTAAGTCCAAGTATTGTAGGAGTTCTTACGCCTCCATGCTTTTCAAGAAATTCTTGTAGCAAGTTTCTCATTTTGAAAGCTTCTTCCATGTAATTATCCTGTTTATTGAAATGGTTTACTATCTTAAATATCAAATAACAACAATTATAAGCATAACGAGATTCACTAGGATACTAGGCGCACCTGGTTCATGTCTATTGTTTGTAACCCTTCTCCGCGTGTGAAAATAATAGAATGGTTCTGATTTTCTGGCTTTCCCTCCCCTAGTATTGCAGGTCCAGGTAGCTTTATCCGATAAATGACCTGCAGAAAGATATATATAAACTCAGTATCCGAAACTATAACAACTATGTGAGTACTCATTTACATAACTGAGCAGAAAATTAAAAGTGTTCTAGTCAGTTTTCCTCAAATTAGCTAGAATTCTACCTGGTCTAGTGATTGAACAGATTCAGAAGAATCCATAGATTTGATCTGCGGAGCAGCTTTCACGAGAGCTGAGTAATAAATTGTGTCATCTTCCCCCTTATAACTTTCTTTATGTGTTTGCTCAACCTCATCAATATAAGCAACACGTAGAGATGGATATCTGTCACAGAGAAATAGTAAAGCTTTAACTAATGCATTCTGAGAAAGAAAAAAGCAGATTAATTGTAAGAAATTACGATTGAAAGAAGGCACATACGTAGTCATAAGCCTCAATATGTCTTTAGCACGTTGGTCACCAGATCTCTTCTGAACACTGTATTGTTGGCATGAAACCACAAAGGTGAATTTCATATCAGCAAGTGCTTGACATTGAGCCCACAGTGACTTTCCACTCTTTGATGCGTCTTCACTAGTTAACTCGAGAGCCTTGTACCCTTTCATTAATTCTTCATCCTTTGCCATATCAAGGAAGGCCTGAAGCTCTAGAGCCTTTCTGTAATACATCATGCCTCGCACTGGTTGATCAAAATCAGAAAATCAGACACAGCACGTATAGCAAAACAGATAAGAGAAAAGAAATGAAAGACTAGATACCAGTTTTGGTCAAAGTTTGGCCTCTATAAGATGCCCATAGACGAAGCTCCTCTTCCAAGTCTTCTCTTGCTCTAAGTTCTTCTTCACTTCCACATTTAACTCGTTCCAGAAAGTTTGTCCACTCATCTGAGGTAAACCACAGAAATTAAAACCCGGAACACAATAATTGTAGTGCCACAAGATGATGATTTGGAAACTGAAGGAAAAAGTGAAAACCTGGAAAGATCTTTTGCAAGTAAAAGAGAATAGAGACTCCATCTTCATTTTGCTTCTCCAAACCAAATATGGAGAAAAGAACATCCTCTGAATAGTATGGTGTTAAGACCCTATGGAAAACCAAAAAAGTGGAGACATTAATATGTTATATGGGTATTGGCGTTTGTCTCATAAGACTGCAATGCAGTTTCTACGTCAATCAAGAAAACGCATTCATATGTGGATATGCAAAATATGGCCAAAAACTAAGTTGAAAAGGAATGTAACATACGAAAAGGAAAGCATATTGCGGATTTTAGGTGCATCAGGCATTTCCATGAATAATGAATTTGAAAAGAAAGTAAGACGCCTTCGAGCTTCCAAGTTGGATGGCACATCCATAGCTGACTCTTTAACAGTAAGTAAAAGATGAAGCCTCTTGATCTGCACAATGACAAAAAACGAAAGGAGATAATAAACTTAGAAGGTCCTCAGGCAAAAAGAAAAAAATGAAGCAAATAGATGAATTTTGAAGAGGAAACTTGCTTTTTCTTTCCAGGCTTCTGTTTGAGAGTACACTGGGAAACGAAGTTGGCTGAAATATTTGCGTTGTTGATGAAGAGGAGTCATTACATCGTACTTCACATAAGTTCCATTGTGGGTTGACTCTTGCATGCTAGAAAGAAAAACTCTAAATGAGTGATCATTGATCAAAAACCATTTAGCAAGAAAGGGCTAAACCCAAATGATCTTTTTACCTTGGCACATCTTCCTCCATTATGTCTCTTGTCACCACTTCTAACATGTTCAGCAAGACAATAACAATCTGGTCCTTGTCGGCTTCATTGTTTTGCATCTGTTGTAAGTAGACTAAGTTCAATTGTTTTCTTGAATTCAATGCTAAAGTTTCCAGAGGTAAGGCTACAAGACTTTACCAAATATTCAATCAGTCGAACAAACTGACCATACAGATCCGGAAGAGCACTCAAGTTCAAATCCTTTATCAGTGTTTCATTCTCTATATGTTCATCAATCCTAGAGAAGATTTCATTTATGACCCTGCACACAAGAAAAAGAGATTAGAAAGAGTAAAATGTATTTTCCGATGTAAGTTCACGTGGAATTATTGCATAATACTTACTGTCTTTCTCGCTCTCCAACAACCAAATAGTTTATGAGATTCTTAAAAGAGGCATAGCACTCTCTAACTGCACAAGTCATGTAACTGTCTACAGTCAATCTCTTTTTCAGTTCACCATCTTTTCCACTGCTATCTTTTGCCATATCCAAAGCTATTGGAATCTACACCACATTTAAACACACAAGATCAAAATAACAACCAAAAAGCAAAACCTAAGATCATACTTTAAGAATAATAACTCACCTTACTGGCCAGCAGAAAAGGTGGCCAACGGATAAGATCTAGATCTGGGTCAGCCCAATATGGTACAAGCAAAAGTTCCATTTCTCTGCCATACAATTCAACATTATCACTGAACTCTTCTCGAAATCAAAGTATTTAGCAAATCCTTTTCAAAGGCACACTTTACCTATCGCTAATCAAATCCTCTTCACGGAAACTACTTATAATTTTGTTCCACATCTGAGCAAATCGCGCTGATTCCTTGTCTTTACTAGATGGAATCTGAAGTTTTATCAAAATAAAACATCTTCAAATAGAGCTCTATTCAAAAGAAATAGAGAACAAATTGTATATACTAAATATTGGTTTTTATCATATGTTTCGTATACTGGTAAAAGAGAAAAACCATACTTGATCGAACTTGCGAGAGAAAGTCGCCTTAATCCCTCTTTTCTTTGCAGTCTCGCTCTTCTCATTTGGAACCAAGCAAGCATTAAAAGCCCCAGGTAAGGACTCAAACCTGGACCTCAGCATTCCAAGTGTCCGGATCTACAATTGAAATAAAAGAGTTCATTTCAGACATTATCTTGTTGGGAAACTCAAGATAGTAAGAGCATACTACTTCATCATAAGATAAGTAAAATTTGTATTTGCTTCAAGTAAGTACCTCTCCAAGACGTCTAAAAGCTCCATTTAAACCTCCAACAAGAGTTGATACAATAGCATACCAAATTTGAGTGTCCATGAAATAAACCTACGTATTGAAATTACAATAAGATAGGGAAGAGCATAAATAGAAACCAAACGGCTACGCAGAGATGTACAAACTCACAAGAATAACAGGTGCCCAGATCGCGATCACCACACCCATATTACTCTTGGCTGAATAAAACAAGATTAAAAAAAAAAAAAAACTAGATTATTTAGTTGAAAAATCATTATGCAATGAGCTAACAATACCTACATACATGCTACTTAACCATTACCGTGAGGGAAAAACTCGTGCCATCGGTAGACTGAGATATGAATTCGCATAATGTCCTTGGTTGGCTTAACAAGAGGCTTAATCTGATTTTGAAGAGCGAAAGCATGACAAACATATATATTTATAAACTGATAATAAAATCACTAGATTTTCTAATGATATGTGAAAATGTAGTACCTCTGCATAAAAGCTGAATGTAAGCTTTGCTATTAGAAGGACAACCCAGTACATCGTGTACCTAGATAGATATCATTTACGAAAACCTCGTTAAGCAACTCGATAAGACCAACCAAACCATAGAATGCATTGTTTACACACTTACTTGAAAAGTGACCATGCACTCTCATGCATACCCCTTCCTATATACAGCCTCGGCTGTAATCACCAAGAAACAATATTAGTCAGTCACCTTCTTAATTAGCATTCATGGACCGTCGGTTTATTTAGAATGGTTATACCTGAGACCACCACATCATCAGCATCACTATCTTAAA
Organism: Euclidium syriacum; assembly: GCA_900116095.1. NCBI lineage: Eukaryota > Viridiplantae > Streptophyta > Magnoliopsida > Brassicales > Brassicaceae > Euclidium > Euclidium syriacum. The sequence goes on from FPAK01000008.1 coordinate 1,052,614, forward strand.
GTCAGACCTTTCAAGATAACGTCGGATGGATGGGAACGCGAAGAGAAATGTAGAGAGCATGTTTGGGGCTAAGTAAATAAGAATGATCAGAATAAAAAGGGAAGGCGAGGAATGGTTATGTCCACCAAACCAGTTCTTTATGGTCTGAGCAAAACCAGAAGGAGTCCTCCAGCTGTATGCGTAAGTTACTGGCATGAGTACAACCCATGCTGCAGCTGCAACTGCCTTGAGGATGAATCTGAGCTTCACATAGAGTGACATGCTACGTCTTGATTTCCAGCTCAGAGCTATGTCAAGAACGGCTGAAACATTGACAAATAGTCAGAGAAGAAACAGAAGAAATACATACGTGAGATACATAGTTAACGAATCATCCATCACCTTGTGCAAGCTTTAATATAGATGCTGTTATGAAGATGCTCAAAACCTTTTGAAAGACATCACCCTGGAAGATGCCACTCAAATCTCCAGATCCATTCCAAGCAATGATGATCATTGCCTAAACACAATATAATACATCAAACTTACATGACGGGTCAAGAAAGTACAAGTTTCGAAAGTGTGTAAATTAGGCGTACCTGTAAACTCAAGATGTAGAAACTCCACATTCGATCGAAACTTCTAAATATATGCCAGAAAGAGCGTATCTCAACAAACCCAACTTTACCCATCCATCGATCTCCAGATTTTGGTTTTGTCTGCAACATTGTGAATATCAACCATAAGCAATGAAGTTGCAAGAAAATTTTAAAACATGAAAAGAAAAGAAGATAATGAGAACTATCAATTAGTTTCTTCTAACTCTACCTCAGGTTTCTGATGTCGAAGTTCTTCAGCTGTCTTACAAAAGAAATCAGCATCAGCTCGCATAGGCCACCCTAAACGAAAGCACCGAATTGACCTACAAGTCAAAGATGCAAAAGGATCCGAGAATGAATAACTGTAAAAGACGTAATGCTCCAAAAGGTTACAAGAGACTATATTCAATTATGCATGTATACCAAAAGTATTCGTTCAAGTCGTCGTAGTTTCTCCACTCAGAATGCTTCGACTTTCCTCCTCTACTTCTCTTTGCTTCCTATAGTGACATGAACACGATAAAAATAAATGGAGGAATTAGACCAGAGGAAAGTTAAACAAGACAAAATGGTGAAAGACTTAAAGACTGAAGCAATCAACCGTCGCTATTGTCTTGTATATAGGAGTCACTACTTTCTGCAGGAAAGCTTCATCTTCGCCACCATATGCTGGTTTTATATGCTCCCCTGTCATGGGACTAACACTCCCAGCCAACATCCCATACAACTCAAAAGCCATCTGAGCAGATTCAGAGAATATAATTAAACTCAAATCACCCAAGAATTGAAAAAACAATAAACATAGTTATTTAACGTATAAAGGGTAGCCTAAATACATACATGGTGATATATATAACAAAGACACTCGGGCATGAATCTCAGATTTGCAGCCTCTCCCCATATTAGAAGATACAGTCCCATGTATAGCAGCTTCCTCTGCTGAACCTCTTGTTGAATAGTTGGCAACCTAGATATGAGAACCAGCGAGATTACTAGATAGAAGAGCACAAAGCATATATTATTCAACCAACGTATTCCATTTTTCTTGTATATTTTTTAAGAAAGAATATATTTTAAACTCAAAATGAGACGTTACAAGGAGAAGAAGCCTCACCAAAGACTGCTTTTCCGACCCAAATACTTGCACCATTTTTTGTAGTTTTTGAAAAGTTTCTTCATCACTATAGTCAAGGCGCGATCATCCAACTAAAGGCAGTAAATTGTAACTTAGATAGTTAGTGCAGATACAGAAGACTAGACGAGGAAGCAAACATCATCTCCAAGTTCAAAAGAATACATACCTTTGGTTGTTGTTCAGGTCTCGGAAATTGTCGAATGTGGACATTAGCAAGTAGCAAAATCAAATGCTCTCTTTGATTGGCTACATTATCTTTCTGCCATTTACAAGTTTGAATCAGAATCAGCACACATGGAAAGAAATTCAATCAGCTACATAAAACAGGATATATATTCGCGAGCATCACCTGAAAACCAAACATAGTTTGAAGCCAATCTAGCATGTCTTCATCGACTTTCTTCTTGTGATCCGCTGGCCATGGTAAGCCCCTAGTGTTACGAAGTGCGAGTACAGTAGCTTGTATCTGCATAACAGAACAGTAAGCAAATGTTTCTTTGCTGATTTCAAAAGACAATGCAACATATAATCGAAACTATTAAATGGAATATTTGGTTAACCTCAGGAAATCTCATTATAGCCTGATTTTGACTATCAGGATCGAGCGGAAGAATGTTGTAAGGCACATAGATCTGGCTTTTCTCTTCCACCTTAGTGTGAGCTTCCAAAATCTACCAACAACAAAAAAGGATGAACAGAAACAAGTGAGCCGATATTATATCAAGATGTTAGAGTTTTTGATACCAGGAGATCAAATCTACTATCAGCTTCACCTCATCAGCCACTTCGACATCTTCTGTCTGATTAACAGCCCTCAAGACTTCAAAGAGCACAGCAGCAGTTTGATATGCCTTTGTGAGTTGAGCACTACAAGTAAAACAAATTTCTTAATATGAATGAAACACGCAGAAAATAAAACACGAAATCTTATCAAACAATTCCATGAAACACAAACCGGTCAGCTTTATCAGCAGCGTTTAGCAAAGCTTGGATGTATTTCTTGTAGTAATGTTGATAGAAACTTTGCATTTCTCGTGCATCACTCTTTTGCCTTCCTGCAAGTGTTGTTTCATTCTCCTGCACAAGTTTTTTAAGAAATAAGAACACAACCGACACATAATCCTAAGGCAAATGATTCTATGGACTCAAGAAGCGACGATATTCACCCGTTCTAACCGTTGAAGGAGAGCAGTCTTGAATTGACGAACACCACGTCCACTTGATGTGGGATCAAGCCTGTGTGCCTTCTCAAAAGCATAAAACCGACCTGAGAGAAGCATCAACGGATTTTGTCAAGATTTAATTTACATGAGCAAAATCATTTTCTTGATGTTATTTCAACTCACATAAGTAAGCAACACGCGGGTTACTAGCTTCTACTTCATTAGCTACACGAAGAATCGGAGCAATCTCCACAAGAGAAGATGGCACTACTTCACTATCCAACATAGCCTCTCCGAGATTACCAGCAGTTTGAGTCCGCAAAATCCGCCTCTGGGGCGGAGGCGGCTCAGGTCCTCTCCGTTGAGCCATCTTCTAAACCCTCCTTAAATCAAACTGAATCGAAATACGATGGAAGTATTTGTCAAATCAAAAGAGCTTTTACGCCACCACCAAGAACAAACTTTGAGAATGGAGAAATATCATAAGCTCGTGTAAGAACAGTGAGCAGTCTGATGGCGATTCCGAGAAGAAGAAAAAAAAACAAGATTTGTTTCAGTCCGAAGCAAGATGAGATTCACTCTTATCAGACTGATATCGAAAAAAGGGACATAAATGCTAAAAGTTGCTTTTTTTAGTTAAAGTAAAAAAGGCCTAATAAAAAAGGATGGCAGACGATATGTAAAGCACAAACTTTATCACGAATCCTAATCACCCAGAACCTTAAATTCACTACTATTTTTTATATTCCATAGCGAGACGCGAGAAAAATCCTGATTTTTAAGTAAGCAAGGCTTTAGCTTTCGGAGTCTGAGACAATCTTCAATGGAAAATTGGCAGAGTAAAAAAAAAGAAAGAAATCGATAACTAAATAACTCCGATAAAAGAAAAAACCCAGAAGATGAATCTATGGTCTCACTTAAGGTTGTTCAGTGAAAACAAAAAACCCAAGTTAAAATAATTTACCTTCGAATCAGATTCGGATTACTCACGCATTTTATAAGGTATAGCTAACAAAACGAAAAGCAAATTCCGGAATCGGAAAAACTTAGCGAAACCAGAAATCGATGTTCACCTGAACGAGAGAAGGAGAAAAGAAGCGGAGGATCGAAATCGACGAGAGCTTCATCGAGAAGTTAGAAAATGCGGTGGGCGAAGAGTAGAGCGATAAGCTAACACGTATGCCAAAGTAGCATCAGAGAGAGGAATTGCAGAATGAGATGGGGAAAAGCAACGGGAACAAGACAGGCGGCAATGTTTTTTTTTTTTTTTCGGTTGCTGCTAATTTATTATTTCTTTTTACTGTTTTGGTATAGAGTGTTATTTAAGCCAATCAGGAATGTCCACGACATCATCTCCATATTCCCATGTTCTTTTATGCTCAATCTTTAGAAGATGCTGGATCGTTTTCCAATGTATTTATTTAACCATTTATTGGAGTAGAACTATTTTCTATAGGAAATTTTTATAAAATATCCCAACTAAATTTATTTTTCCAGATTAATACACGAACTTTTTAAATTATCGGATCAATATATCAACTCGTTTAAGTTATTCTTTTAATACATCAACTGAAATAGTCTTAGCTTTTTACATCACCATTTTAACGGACGTTAACCCACGATAATGGAATAGGTTAGCAGAGTTATAAATTAAATATTTATTATTTTAATTTATATATTAACTCAATCTTAAATAGCTTGGAAAACATCAATGATCTAGTGGTTTTAGACTTTCTTATCACAATCTACATACACATGTTCGAAACCTTCTTACCCCAAATTTTTTAATTTTAAATCTATTAAGAATAATAAGAAAATTGTTCGAACCCTCGACCTTAGAATCTTCGATTCAAACCAATCTCCCAATTTTGAGAAACCCTAACTTCCGATTTCGATCCATCGTCGATGCTACTTAACTCGACTAAATCATCATTGAATTTATGGTTTCCGTTATCAGAACTGGGATTCGGACAAGCCAAGACTCGGAATATTTTATACGGCGAATAAACGAAAATTTAGTGATCCACGAGTTGAATCGGAGTTGGTTTTTTTTGTTAGCGAGTCTCGAACCATCTCCATTATTCTAATCAGCTAAGAAATCGAAGAATTTAAGAGAGATGAACAGTGAGCAAAGAGGAAGAGAGGGTGAGAGAAACGACTAAGATAGAAAATGATGAATGATTTGGAATAAAGCTATATATGTTTAACTTGAATAAAGTATCAACATGTCGTGATAGCATTGTTGGTATTAAACAGACTGAAGGCCTTCACAGGACTCGGGTTCGAAGCTAATCTATTGCTTAAATTTTAGTAAATTTAAATGAAAAAGATACGCTAAATAATTGTCTCAAATTTGGGTTACGATTAAATCGAAAGAGCCTCGAGACCACTACACCACAATTACTCTACGTAATAATAATTGTCTCAAATCTGGGTTACGATTAAATCGAAAGAGCCTCGAGACCACTACACCACAATTACTCTACGTAATAATAATATATAAGTGTCATACCTCCATTAACGTCCGTCAAAGACTCCATTAAATGATCGTTAACGTTCGTTAAAATTGTGGTGTAAAAACCTAACACTTTTTCAGTTGGTGTAATAAAAGAACAACTTAAACCAGTTGATGTATTAATCAGGTAATTGAAAAAGTTCGTATATTAATCGGGAAAAAAAAGTTCAGTTGAGGTATTTTTTAGGAATTTTCCCTTTTCTAATATATGTTCCAATTCTTTCCCAAAGATAAGCGAGGGTTTGAGATAATAAAAGCTTCGATTCGTAAAATTTATTTAATATTATATTTTGCATATAGTATTAGATTTTTTATATATATTAAATTAATTTTCTTTCTTCTTATAATGTTTTTTTAAAAAAATTATCACGTAAAATATTATAATTTTAAAACAAATTTTAAATATTTTAAAACAAATTTTAAATATTTTAAAATTTTATTTTATTAATTATACTAATAACTCCAGATTCGGATATCCGCAAATATCATAATTTTAAGGTGGGTATCCAAATATCAAATACCAAGAACCCATGGATCTGAGTCCCGATAATTTTTGCTCGGATCCGAATCCATATATCCTGAAAATTTCGGATATCCGGATCTGTCATGACTGTATACTTTTCTCAATTGGAAAATATATATGTGTATATTCCAACATTAATAAGCGGAAAATAGACTTATAAAAGCCAAAGTTATCTTAAATCTCTTTTAGTTCTCAAAGGAAGTTTTCTTAATTTCCATCGACTAAGAGTGAAACAATATGGTTTGAATGTTTGTTATTGATATGCTAGCAGTTAAAACTGATTTTCATTTCAACATTGGGTGTGGTATGGGTGAATAAAACCATAAACTGTAGATTAACTACAAACCTTTTTTTATCCTAATCGAAATTTAGTATTTAGCGGTTATCATCCATCATTTAAAACATATTGATATAGTTTGAAAAAAATGTATGTCACATTTCCTATAACCATTCAAACTTATATCTATCATCTTTTAAAACATATAAATCATACACTAATCTTGGAGAAAGAACAAAAACATATGGAAATCATAATCTGTAAAGATGTTATAGTTGAAGATTACAATCTTTGACCCCTGGTCTAACACTTATTGGACCAAAAAGCAAGGAAAAGTTGAGTTGAAGATCTAAAGGAAAAGGGATGATCCAGCGATGCTAGTTGGATTATAGGGCTAATCTCGTTTGTAATTAAACTAGTATACGTGCATCTTTCGCGTTAGTCAGTTAGAGTCATTAAGTTGGCTTAGAGTTAATTATGTTTGCTTTATAGTCTAAAAGAAGTCAAGATTACCTCGAGTTATTTTATGTTCTTTTGTGGAGCCAATTTAAAAGAATGCAATATTCCAACAATGCATGAGGTTTAGGCTTGAGAGACCTCGAGAAACTAAATGATACCCTCCTAGCAAAACAAGCATGTCGTTTTCTCCAAAATCTAAATTTAATATGTACTAAATTATCCAAGGCAAGATATCATAAGGATTGTTCAATCGTTAATGCGAAACTATATAAAAAGCAATTGTTTGGATGGTCATCAATTCTCAGCAGCCTTATTAAAAAAGGATGTTGTTTACAAGTTGGCGATGGGAATCTACAGAAATTGGGATTCCAATTAGATACCCTCAACTCCTCCACGGCCAACTTTAACGGCTCTTATATATTTTAATCATAAGGTCTCTGAACTAATCATATATTAAAACCTATCTTCTTCTTTTTTGGAATGAGAAAGTGATTGATTACAAAGATATATTCAGAAGATAGGGAGTCTATTCAAGCAATGTATCTTAGCCAACAAAAGAAAAATCAGGAATGCATTTGAAGTCATACAACAAATGGAGAATATACGATCAAATCTAGATATCATGTAGGTATGGATCTCAATAGTCAAACAAATATATGGCAGCCACCACATGGAAGTACGAAACTAAAAAGAAAGATATGACGGCTTAAAATCTAACCTAAACTGAAGTATTTTTTTAGAGAATTTTGAGTAAAGTTCTTTGAAAAACAACTCGTTTATGAACCCGAAGCATTAACATAGACAAACAATGTCAAAAATGTTGTTTAGAAGATGAAAATATTAACCATTTTTCACTTGTCTGAATTAAATGTTAATATGGAGATTATCAAATTTATTATTTATTTCTTGCATTTTTATGAGAATAATGAATCAAACCTTCAAATTTATTTCGGTATTCAAATTATACCACATATATCAAGATACTAAAAGTTCTTCCATCTTAGATTATTTGGCGACTATGGTTATCCTCATTGGTGGTAAATGTTCCTTCTAATGACCATCAAATTTGCTTCTTCAGAATATGTGTGAAGTCTCATGGACTAGACCACCTTTCCCTTTCATTAAGTGCAATGTGGATGATGTCTTGACAAGACTATGGTGTTCAGCAAATCTTCCAATAACCTATTCACCACTACAAGTTGAAGCTACCGCTCAAAATATCAAATTGATGGGATTTTCAAATATTATTATTGAAAGTGATTTATTTAAATCTCATTAATATAATAAATGGTAAGTACAATAATGCTTCCATTTCACAGATTTGTACAAGACATTCACTGGTGAGCTCAATAGTTCAGGAATTAGTTTTATTCATTTGAATTTTAATTGTTTTAAGGTCGCTCATGTACTAGCTAGTTATCATTTGCCAAACAATTTGTTTTATTGAGATTGTTCGAACCCACCACCTTGGTTAATTCCATCCGTGTATCATGAGTATTAGTTATATGAAAGTAATTTTAGATGGAAATAAAATTAATTAATTAATAAGTTTTAATATTCAGTATTATTTGGAGAAAAAGAAAGAGAGAAAAATCCAGCATTGGCATATCCGATAAAGATCTGATGGTCTATGAATTTTGACATGAGAGATCCAACATAAATCCAATAAACTCGCACCAGTAAAAGTTTTCCAATTAACATGGGTTTGATTGTCGGTAACCTGTCACCGGCGAGACCGGTACATGTCTCGGAAAATAAAAGAGTCGCATTGTCGCCAAACTTGATATTCAGAGCTGTCTTCATTTATTCAACGCCTTTGTTTTTTTTTACATTAAACGAAGAAGAATCCACCTTTTCATTCTTTTGAACTGTACGACAGTTTTCTGAAGTCCAAGTTCGTCAGCTGTGTAATAAAAGAAATCAGCATCAGCTCGCATAGGCCACCCTAAGCGAAAGCATCGAGTTGACCTACAAGTTAAGAAATATAAAACAAGAGGATCCCGATCATGAATAACTTGTAGAAGACGTGATGCTCAAGAAGGTTACAAGATGATCATATTCATGTAATTACCAAAAATATTCGTTCAACTTGTCGTAGTATCTCCACTCTGAATGCTTCGACGACTTTCCTCCTCTACTTCGAAAGTATTCGTTCAAGACGTCGTAGTTTCTCCACTCAGAATGCTTCGATTTTCCTCCTCTACTTCTCTTTGCTTCCTATAGTGACATGAACATGAAACAGAAAAAAATGGAGGAATTAGACCAGAGGAAAGCTAAAGAAAACAAAATGGTGAAAGACTGAAGCAAGGAACCTTCGCTACTGTCTGGTGTATAGGATTCAGTACTTTTTGCAGGAAACATTCATCTCCACCACCATATGCCGGTTTCAAAGGCTCCCCTGTCATTGGACTAACACTCCCACCCAACACCATATCCAACTCAAAAGCCATCTGAACAGATTCAGAAAATACAAATGAACTCAAATCACCCAAGAATTGAAAAAAAAATAAAAAAATAACACATTAACACACACATGGTGATATATATAACAAAGACATTCAGGCATGAATCTCATATTTGCAGCCTCTCCCCATATTAGAAGATACAATCCTATGTATAGCACCTTCCTCTGCTGAACCTCTCGTTGAAGAGTTGGCATCCTACAAATGGGAACCAGAGATATTACTAGATAGAATACATTTAAAACTCAAATGAGATGTAACAAAGGAGAAGAAGCCTCACCGAAGACTGCTTTTCCGACCCAAATACTTGCACCATTTTTTGTAGTTTTTGAAAAGTTTATTCATCACTATAGTGATCAAGGCGTGATCATCCAACTAAAGGCAGTAAATTGTAACTTAGATAGTTAGTGCAGACACAGAGGAGTAAACGAGCAAGAAAATATTATATACAAGTTCCAAAAGAATACATACCTTTGGTTGTTGTCCAGGTCTCAGAAACTGTTGAATGTGGACATTAGCAACTAGCAAAATCAAATGCTCTCTTTGATTGGAAACATTATCTTTCTGGCATTTACAAGTTTGGATCACAATCAGCACATGGAAATTTTTTTCCAATCAGCTACACAAAAACGGGAGCATCACCTGAAAACCAAACATAGTTTGAAGCCAGTCTAGCATGTCTTCATCGAGTTTCTTATTGTGATTTGCTGGCCATGGTAAGCCTCTAGTGTTACGAAGTGCGAGTACTGTAGCTTGTATCTGCAGAACAGTAAGCAAATATTTTCTTTATGGACACGAAAGACAATTAAGCATATAATCGAATTTATTATAATAAGGCACATAGATTTGGCTTTTCTCTTCTACCTTAGTGTGAGCTTCTAAAATCCACCAGCAACAAAAAGTAATGAATAGAAACAAGTGAGCCTATATTTTAGCAGCCTAGTTCATAAGAATATCAAGATATTTCTACAAAAGCATGGCGAAACTACGTACGAGATATAATCTACTATCAAGTTCACCTCATCAGCAACTTCGACATCTTCTGTCTGATTAACAGCCTTCAAGACTTCAAAGAGAACAACAAGAGTTTGATATGCCTTTGTGAGTTGAGCACTACAAGTAAAGACCAATTTTTGATATGAACGGAAACGCGCAGAAAGAAAACAAGAAATCTGATAAAACAATTCCATCAAAGACAAACCGGTCAGCTTTATCATCAGCGTTTCGCAAAGCTTCGATGTATTTCTGGTAATAGTCTTGATAGAAAGTTTGCATTTCTCGTGCATCACTTGCTTCATTCACCTGCACAAGTTTTTTTTAAGAAATAAGAACAAAATTGACACATAATTCTACGACAATGACTTTATCGACAAGAAAACTGGCATGAAAATGAAACTCAAGAAGCGATTATATTCACCCGTTCTAAACGTCCCTGTAATTTGGGATCAAGTTTGTGTGCCTTCTCAAACGCGTAAAACTGACCTGAGAGAAGCATCCACGGATTTTTGTCAAGATTATTTTAGTTGAGCACATTAGTCATTTTCTTGATATTATTTTAACTCACATAAGTAAGCAACACGGTTACTAGCTACTTCATTAGCTACACGAAGAAACGGAGCAATCTCCACAAAAGACGACGGCGACAGTTCACTGTCAAGCTCAAGCATCGCGTTGTCAAGTATCGCCTCTCTGTCTCTGAGATTACCAGCAGGTTCAGGTCCTCTCCTTTGAGCCATCTTCTAAATCCTCTTAAAATCAAACTGAATCAGAATACGATGGAAGTTTGTCAAATCAAAAGAGCTTTCACGCCACCATCAAGAACAAACTTTGATAATGGAGAAATCATAAGCTCTTGTAAGAAATAAGACAGAGTGTGTAACCTGATAGCGATCCGAGAAGAATAAACAAGATTTGTTTCACCCCGAAGCAAGATGAGATTCATACTTATAAATGCTAAAAGTTGCTTCACCACGAAGCAAGACTGATATTATAAAAAAAAAAGAGCGATAAATGCTACATGTTGCTTTTTTTACTTGAAGAAAAAAGGGATCCGAATAGACCCAATAAAAAGGATAGCAGAAGATGTGTAAAGCATAAACTTTATCACGAATCCTAGTCACCCAGAACCTTTAAAGATTAGGAAAAGCAACGGGAACAAGACATGCCGCAATGTTTTTTTTGTTGTTGTTGCTAACTTTTTATTTCTTTTATGTTTTGGTGTAGATTGTTATTTAAGCCACTTAGGAATGTTAAGATATCAATTAGGACCAAAGTTCGAAAGTCCGGCCCGACCCTAAAAACACCGGGCTCAGATCTAAATATTTAAGCCCGAAAAAGTCGGGTCTTTTGGAATAAGTTCGCTCGGATTAGAGAGTTTTTCAGGCTTAACCCGACCGGCTTATTATGAGATAGCGATTCAACACGATGATAAATTCATAATATAGGGAGTTTATTTGAGCAATGTATCTCACCCAACAAAAGGAAAACGATGAATGCATTTGGAGTCATACAACAAATGGGGAATACACAAACAAATCTAGATATCATGTAGTTATGGATCTCAATAGTCAAAGAAATATATACATAGCAACCACTGCATGGAAGTAGAAATATATACATAGCAACCACTGCATGGAAGTACAAAACTAAAGAGGAAGACATGGCGTCTTAAAATCCAACCAAACTGGATCATTTTCTTTGGAAAATTATGAGTACAGCTCTTGGAACAACAACTCATTACGAACCTGAGGCATTAACATAGATAAACAATGCCAAATATGATGATGAAAATATAAATAATTTTCAAATATGTTGTTTAGATGATGAAAATATAAATAATCTCCATATTGTTCAGATTCTGAATTTAATTAGTGAGGGGCATAAGGAAGAGCAGTTTCTTATCAGATATGTTTTTCAAATCACATTTCATACGCTGTGGGGAGAAAGAAATAGGCGTAAACATGGAGAAGTGGATATATCCTCATCACGGTTGATTAGCATGATTGATAAAGGAATCAGAAATAGAATCTCAATGTTGTGTGAAGATGGAACTGGAAGATTTAGCAAAATGATGGAAAAATGGTTTGAAATGAGGTAAATTGATATAATTTGTGTACAACAGAGAAAATAAAATATAAATATAGGATGGCTAGAGTATAAAGTCATAGATTACAAACTGATTGTAAAAAAGTTTTTTTTAAAAATAATTTTACATAATTTTCAAAATATATATACATATAAATAATTAATTGTTTACTTGTCCAGATTCTATGTAAATTATCAAATTTACCATATATTTCTTACATCTTTGATGAGAACATTGAATCAAACCTAAAATTTTCTTTCGATATTCAAACGATACCATATATATATATTCCAGAACTTCAATCCATTTTGGATTTTGTAGCAAATTTGGAAATCGAATATAAGTTTATATATGATTTTTATAAAAAAAACTATTTTTAATTATTAAAAAAAATCAATATACTCATGTGATACAAATGAATGGTTATACCCATTGATGGTCAATGCTCCTATCAATAACCATCAAAATTTTCATTATAATAATATATGTGAAATCTCATGAACTTTGGATGTTGCATTTGATCCAACAATTTCGTATATGAAAGCAGGGTAGGTAATAAGAGATCGTGATGGAATGGCAAGACTATATTATTCAACAAATCTTCCAACAACCTTCGCCACTAGAAACTGACGCTACCGTTGTTATGTCACTCAACATATCAAATTGATGAGATTTTCAAATATTTTTATCGAAAGTGATTGTTTAAATCTCACTAGTATGATAAATGACAAAAACAAAGATGCTTCCATTTCACAGATTGTAAAAGACTTTCACCAATAGGCCTCAATAATTCCAGAAACTAGTTTTATTCATGTGAATCGTAATTGTAATAAGGTTGCTCAAGTATAGCTAGTTTTCATCCGCAAAACAATTTTTTTTTTTAGAGATTGTATCATGAGAATTATTTTGTTAATATATGAAAGTAACTTTTGATGAAAAAAAAAGGTTAAATAATTAAATAAAATTTTTAAATTCAGTATTATTTGAAGAAAAGTCCAACATTGACAGACACATATCCGTCATCCGATACAGATCTGAAGGTTTTATGAATTTTAACATCAGATCCAATATAAATCCAAAAACTCGCACCAGTAAAATTTTCCAATTTAACATGGGTTTGATTGCCGGTAACCTGTCACCGGCGAGACCGGTAGATGTCTCGGAAAATGAATGAGTATTGTCTTGTTCGCCAACTCTTTGATATTTAGAGCCGTCTTCATCTTTTCAACGCCTTATAGCTTTTTACAGTAAAAGAAGAAGAATCTACCTTTTCGTTCTTTTGAACTTTGAAGGAAGGACTCTCTCCGTCTACCAAAGGTCACCTCTTTCTCACTTCAAATTAGGTTTTACTTCCGCCGTTTCAATGATTGTTGTCAGGATTCTGATTTAGATCGTTTTTCTCTTTAGTGTTCAACGATGAGGAGGTGCCTTTCCAAAATCACTGATTGGCACATGGGTTTCAAAAATTTGAACTTTTTCCTGGTAAATTTTCAATTTTTCCCCCTAATTTACTTTGCTTAATCTCCTTCCGCTTCACTTCCGTAATGGGTTTCGATTTCTCCTCTCAATTTAGTTGCTTGAAGCTTGCGATGACGATAAATCCCACTGGATCTATAATCAGTGAATTCAACTCAATATTGTCTGTGTTGTGTTTTTGTATTAGAGAATCAATGGTTAATTGTGGTTTTCTCAACAGGTTGGTTCTGAAGTTGGGTCAAACTCAGTATCAAGAACCATTACTACTACTAGTGAGCGTTCCTTTAGCAATTATGCAGCTCAAGTTGATCAAACAAAAGAGAATCCTGTCTCAGACATGTTGATTGATTCATTTGGTCGTTTACATACCTACTTAAGAATATCTTTAACAGAGCGATGTAACCTCCGGTGTCAATACTGTATGCCATCTGAAGGCGTTGAGCTTACTCCTAAGCCACAGTTACTTTCACAATCCGAGATTGTTCGATTAGCTGGTCTTTTCGTATCTTCTGGTGTTAACAAGATTCGGTTAACCGGTGGTGAGCCTACGGTTAGGCAAGACATCGAAGAGATTTGTATGCAGTTGTCTAGTTTAAAAGGGTTAAAGAATTTAGCTATTACTACAAACGGTATCACTCTTGCTAAGAAGCTACCTAAGCTTAAAGAATGTGGTCTTGATTCGTTAAATATCAGTTTGGATACACTTGTACCAGCAAAGTTTGAGTTTTTGACTCGAAGGAAAGGACATGATAGGGTTTTGAAATCGATTGATACCGCTATTGCGCTTGGATACAATCCTGTTAAGGTATATATATTATATAATCTTTACCTCATTGTACATTTGATTGCAGTGAATTGAAACTTTTGATACTTTGGTGTTTATAGGTGAACGTTGTTGTTATGAGGGGATTGAATGATGATGAGATATGTGATTTTGTGGAGCTGACACGTGATAAACCGATCAATGTCCGGTTCATTGAGTTTATGCCATTTGATGGAAATGTATGGAATGTGAAGAAACTTGTACCTTATGCAGAAGTAATGGATAAAGTGGTAAGGTAGAATTCGTTGACTCGTGGACCGTTTTCGTTTGAGCATTTTCATGATTGAATTTAGTTGTTATGGTAATAACAGGTAAAGAGGTTTCCGAGTATAAGACGTATGAAAGATCATCCGACTGAAACAGCAAAGAACTTTACAATCGATGGACATTCCGGTTCTGTTTCTTTCATCACTTCCATGACAGAACATTTCTGTTCTGGCTGCAATAGATTAAGACTTCTTGCTGATGGCAACTTTAAAGTATGCTTGTTCGGTCCTTCCGAGGTATAAAATAACTTGAAATTTCTGTAAACATTAGGATTCTTGGTTGATTTGGTGATTAGTTTGTCTTATGCGATGATTTTTATTGTGAACAGGTTAGTTTGAGAGATCCTATTCGGTCTGGTGCTGATGACGAGGCGCTAAGGGAGATCATAGGCGCTGCTGTAAGTATTTTAGTTATTGTTACCAAATCTTTCCTCTGTTTTTGTGTTTTGAGACAGAAGATTGTTTTTTCACAATGGGTTTCAGGTGAAGAGGAAGAAGGCTGCACATGCAGGAATGCTTGATATTGCCAAGACAGCTAATCGACCAATGATACACATCGGTGGCTAAAAAAAGTAAGCTCTTTTAAGCCATTGTTTGGAGTCTTTGGACACTTTGATCCTTTTTTCATGTACTTTGCATTAATCGTCTTGTTGTTTACCCTGTTTATAGGTTTGGTGAAGTTTCATATCTTGTAAGAATCTATCTGTTCCTCCAAGTTTTTGTAAACAAAAAGATTTGTAGAGTTTCTTGCTTTGATGCTAGCTGTATACGTAACAGATACTGTACAGGGATTTTTGGAATCTCTATATGAACCTTTTTTTTCAGTTGGATTACTTTTATTATTTATCAAATAAATCTGAGTATTTATGAGTGTGTATACAATGATTTAATGTAAAACAAAAAGTTCAGAATTCTATTTAGGATTCTAATTTGATGCCTTAGACATGTTCCCAAATCGTTACCCAACTGATTGATCTCATTATCAATTTTTCTTTATCATAATATCTCTTCTGTAATATTTTTTTTTGTTGTTCATAACATACATAATGCGGATTTAAACCCAAAAAATGATACATGTGGGTGCTAACTTCTTCAATTTTTTCTTTTAATCAAGATGATGATGAACCGTTTCATTTACACTTTGCATATAGTGATATTTTTCTAGTTTAGGTTTTTCTTTGTTTAATTAACACTCAATACTATTCTATTTATTAACCAGATCTTAACATCGAGTTTTGAGTAAACGAGTCTCGTACACAAAACACAAAATTAAAATGATGCGTTTATTAATCACCAAATCTGTTTAATCAAAAACAATAGTACATTTTTGTTACTTATTATTTATAATTTATTATTATTATGAATGTGATCTGTAGAGAAAACTAATGTTTCACAGGACAAGGCTTATAACAAACGCAGCTGCGGGAAAATATTGATCCTTTGCATTTACCATCAGTAAAATTTTCGCTTATGCAAACTCGACGACAGTTTCTCCATTTCCAACACGGTCCCGACCAATAATCGCTCACTGATTGACACATTCTTACTTCTCCTTCAACCTTTTCCATACCTATAACAAATAATTTCTTTTTGTTATTTAATTACTATCATTTGAATGTTAGCTAATCAAATTTTTTTTTTAAAAAAATCAACAAGCACTCGCCATAAATTATCAAGATTTTTAAAAAGAATGTGATCTGTTCTTGTATACCTGATGCAGCGACAAGTATGACCAAGAAAAAGAGAGTAGAATTGAACTTCATACAACTCTTCATTTTTTTTTTGGTTAGGTAAATAGAATTACAAAGAAGAAAATAGATATATTAATATTGGAATTATCCCGTTAAGATTAAGATGGTGGAGGGGATCACATTTTATAGTAAACATAAGCATAGAGCTGATTTGGTACTATATTAGTGTATATACCTTCTACGAATATGTACATGAATAACGATAACAACATCTGGAAGAATATCTACATTTTTAGGAAAAAATGTCATAATATTCCCTAACTTTTCGGTCAAGGTCAAATAATTCACTAACTTAATGACTCACCAAAAAATGCATAAATGTGGACTTTTGAATTTAAATCCAAAGAATCCAAAGAGTCAACCGTGTCATTTTGACATTTTTTCAAAAATCTAAAATTTGGTAATGTGATGAATCCCGGGCTTCAAAAGAAAAAAATTGACCTAATAATACCACTGTGCCACCACATCTTACTGTGATTTAATACGGGACATCCATCGTGACAAAAAAAGTTTTTAAAGAAAATACGGGACTTCGATAAAAAAATCCCAACATTTCATAAATTGTTTAAAAAATACGAATTTTCAGACGGATCAACAAAATATAACAACATTTACGTTGTCTTGGCAAACTAAACACAAACTAAACATGTCGTTAAAAAAATTTAACGAAAAATTAGATACTGTTTGTTGTTTTGTTTTTTCTGAAAATAAAAATATGAAATGCCCTAGACTCGAACTCAAGGGCTACAAGTCAACCAAAGGAGTTTCTTGTCACTGAATTTTCGAACTGATTAAAAAACATAACAATGTTTACGTTGACTTTCCAAATTAAGCAAGTCGTTAAAAAAACTTAATGAAAAATTAGATGATGTTTGTCGTTTTGTTTTTTTTTTTTGAAAATAAAAACATGAAATACCCTAGATCCGAACTCAAGGACTAAAGTCCACCCAAAAGAGTTTCTTGCCATTGAATTTTCGGACTGGCAAAAAAACATAACAACATTTATGTTGACTTGCCAAATTAAGAACGATATTAAAAAAACTTAACGAAAATACCGTTTGTCGTTTTTGTTTTTCTAAAAATAAAAACATGAAAGGTGCAATTGGTGACCACTTTTGAATAAAAAAAAAAAAAAGAGAAAAAACATGTAATTCCTCATTATTCCTCAATTTTTTTACCATTTCAAATAATAGTTGTTACTTACCATTCCTCCTTATATAAGAAATTATAAAGAAAATTTATTACTCACCAAATTTGATAACCAAATTTTATAAGTAATATTTTTTTCCTATTATTTATTTGATATTGTTCCTTTCATTCTTTTTTTCATTGTTCCTAATATTTTCCAACTGGTTACCATTTAGAATGGAAATACCCTAGACTCGAATTCAAGGACTAAAGATCAACAAGAAGAGTTTTTTTACAATGGACTATGAACGCTTTCAAGGAAATCTCTATCATACTATTTTTTATAGAGTATTCACTAAATTTCTAACAAAATCTGTAAAAAAATTTTAAAAAATTTCCAAAAATTCAAGAAAATTCCGAAAAATTAAAATTATAATTACGAAAACTTAAACCTTAATTACCATTTGTATGACTATATGATTATTGAAGATTATATTGAAGATTATTGAAACTTATTCCTTACCATTTAACTTTTTAATATTTTAAGAAATTTTAATTTTTTCGTAATTTTTTTTATTTTTTGTTTTAAAATAAATAATTTTGATATTTAGGAAATTTTCTTGAATTTTTGGAATTTTTAAAAAAATTTAAACATATTTTTAGAGATTATTTTAAAGAGTTCGTAGCCTAGTAATAAAAAAAACTATTTATTTGACATGTTCAATTTGACAAGTCAAAAAAGATTCAATATATATATATATATATATAGCTTAATATATATATTAGTTTATTTATTAACCAAATATTAACAACGAGTTTTGAGTACATGAGTCTCGTACACAAAACACAAAATTATTATGATGCGTTTACTAATCAGCAAATGTCTTTAATCAACGTACGTAACAATACATTTTTGTTACTTATTATTTGTAATTTATGATGAATATGATCTGTAGAGAAACTTAAAAAGAGTTTCACGTAGAAGCAAGACAAGGCTTATAGCAAACGCATCTGCGGAAAAATCCTTTGCAACGACCATCAGTAAAACCTTCGCTTATGCAAACTTGACGACAGTTTCTCCATTTCAAACACAGTCCCCTCCAATATATGCTCCTTGAATGACACATTCTTTCTTCTCCTTCATCTATTTTCATACCTATAAAAAATCATTTCTTTTTGTTATTTAAATACTATCATTTGAATGTTAGCTAATCAAAACTAAAAAATTAATAATCAACATTTACTGATAATTCGCCATAAATTATGAATTTTTATTCTTGTATACCTGATGCAGCGAGAAGTATGACGAAGAAAAAGAGCGTAGTATTGAACTTCATAGAACTCTTTATTTATTTTTGGTTAGTAACTAATTCAGTAAGAGAAAACGTAGAACTACAAAGAAGAAAATAGAAAGAAATATATTGGAAAAATCCTGCAAAAATTTAAGGTGAGGGGATCACATTTTGTAGTAAACGTAAGTTTAAAGCTGAATTGGTACAATCTCAACGTATATACTTTATATGGATATGAACATGAATAACAATTAAAACATCTGGAATAAAATCTACATCTTTTAGAAAAGTATCTGTAAATACATACACGAATTGTGTTCCTTATTATAACTTTTATTAAAAACGACAAGTATTAAAATCAGTACAAGGAAGAGACAAATGTTGATGATAACTTTTACAAATGTTGTACTAGGAAGAGACAAATGTTGATGATGATAACTTTTATACAATGAAGTTCTTCTACATCACATTTCCAATTCGTGTTAGCCTTCGAAATTTCTCAATAAAATCTTCCACTATAGACACATAATTTATTTCATCACAAATTTTTTTACATTTCGTGCATTGATATATGTGTGTTTTTATGGGATTTTTTTCCATTGTTTTCTCTAATGTTTTTATGTTTTTATAAGGATTATAGTCACTAAAATAACATAAAGAAGTATTTAGGATAACTTGGAGAAAATGGAGCAAAAATAAGCAAAACCGATATATGGAAGATGTAGTCTCCCATATATTGGTTACTGTGCCTACTGTTAGAACTCAATTTTACTCAACTATTAATAAGTATTTGGTTTTGCAATATCGAGTTTAAATGTGAATGAGAAATGAAGTTTAATAAGCAAATGCGTCTTATAAATTCATTTGAGGATTGAGTTTAGCTTTTAAAATAGAATGTTCTCATTGATTTAATAAGCAAATGCCTATTGTTGGAACTCAATTTTACTCAACTATTAATAAGCATTTGGTTTTGTAATATCGAGTTTAAATGTGAATGAGAAATGAAGTTTAATAAGTAAATGCGTCTTAAAAATTTATTTAAAGATTGAGTTTAGCTTTTGAAATAGAATGTTCCCATTGGCTATAACTTTTTTTGTGGAAGTGAAAGAATTCCACATTGGTTTACTACATTGGATTGTTAGCCACAAGTTTGTCTATCCCCACACAATCACAATGGTTTCTTATATTTTCGGTGATAAACTATTGGGAGATCGATGAGATCGACCTAAACCAAATCAAGAACCGAAGACCAAACGAGATTAACGGTTGAGATGAAAATTAAGATTATGGAAGATTGAAAAAGGATTTAGAAGATTATGAAGATATGACAATATCTTAGATTAGGAAAATTAGCATTTATCTCTAATATATTATTTCTATATTAATTTAGAAAGTTTAGGTTTATGGTTTTTTATATAAACCAAGTTTATGTAATATATTTCATAATACAATTCAATAATATTATCATCATTCTATAAGACTTGTCAAGGTATCAGAGCCGAGATCCTAATCTTGTGGATCAAGGTTTTGTTTTTTTCCGCAAACTCGTTCATCGATAATATCTTTGTGATCATAATGATCATGGGATGTGAAGAAGAAATTGGTGCCGATGATGAAGATGATGAAGTCATCTATATTGGGTTTTAATTTATTTATTTTTAAGGAAAAATTAAGCTTTTATCTTTTATTCTTATTCGTTTATGCTTTGATTTGATCAAAATTCTCTTGATTTACAAAAACTTTTCTGTTGATTTCATATCTTCTTAAAAAAAAAATTATTTGTCATTTCCATCAATCTCTCCTTGTTGGACTTTCTTCATAATTTGGCTTGGTTAATTATTGATCATGTTAATTTTCTCTTGGCTATCATGATTATAGTTGATATTTCTCTTATGAACATGAATCTCTTGACGGATTTGTTAATTTCGCCCTCGTGAGCTAATCCTCTCCTTTATAATGATGTTTTTTTTCGCCCTCGCGAATATGATATCCTCCTCTTTTAATCCCGATTTTTCGTCCTTGCGAATTATCTTTTCGATCTCGCAATCGCGAGTTATTTCGAACTTCTCGCCCTCGCGAGTTTTGTTCCCTCTTTATTTGATGACTCGACGGTCGAGTATAACGCCGCCTCCGAGATACCCATCAGCCGGGTATAGTGCCGCTATATTTTTCAGATTTTTTCAATCTCACACGTGTTTCCACGTATGAGATTGACGGAGGGTATTGGGAGATCGATGAGATCGACCTAAACCGAATCAAGAACCGAAGACCAACCGAGATTAACGGTTGAGATGAAAATTAAGATTATGGAAGATTGAAGAAGGATTTAGAAGATTATGAAGATATGGTAATATGTTAGATTAGGAAGATTAGCATTTATCTCTAATATATTATTTCTATATTACTTTAGGAAGTTTAGGTTTATGGTTTTCTATATAAACCAAGTTTATGTAATATATTTCATAATACAATTCAATAATATTATCATCATTCTATAAGATTTGTCATAAACACTATGCACGTCTTAGTTAGTTATATTGTAGAGTGAAACTAAAATTGTTTTTTGTATATAAACCAAGTTTATGTAATATATTTCATAATACAATTCAATAATATTATCATCATTCTATAAGATTTGTCATAAACACTATGCACGTCTTAGTTAGTTATATTGTAGAGTGAAACTAAAATTGTTTTTTGTTACACATTGCGAACCTGATATGAGTTCCATGTAAGGGTCAAGGAACCCAAAAGATTGAATGATAACAATCTGTAACACCTTAATATTATTTTAAGTAATATGACATAAAAACGTCATCTTAGTCTCCAAACTTTAAAAGAAACAAACTTACACAGGTTGAGTATCTAGCAAATATCAACAACTTGTAGATTCACCGTAGATATAATCAAGAACCGCAATTACTCCAAAAACAAAAGCTTTATCCACATTTGCTTTGATCACTACCTTATATATATCTCTGCTTCCAATCCATTCTTTTATCTGAGCGATGACATTTCCGGTGAAATCAATGATGCTACAATTTCTATCCGGGAAATACCCTTTCACTTCGAAGTGGCAATTGCCCGGTTGGACCGAGATGCGGATTGAACTGGCTATGGAGAAGCATGAGTGTTTTGGATCCCTCAATGTGAAAACCGGTGTAGGGCTTCCTTGGTAGTCATAATTATAACCTCTCCACTTGTTATGAATGCTAAGAGCCTGCACAATTCCTCCCTGCACCACTCAATACATGATTCCATATAGACCACTCAAATTTACTTTTTGTCCTCAAAAAAGAATATATCAAAAGGGTTGCTTTAACTTGACGCACCA
This sequence comes from Euclidium syriacum, assembly GCA_900116095.1. NCBI lineage: Eukaryota > Viridiplantae > Streptophyta > Magnoliopsida > Brassicales > Brassicaceae > Euclidium > Euclidium syriacum. Next base: position 1,074,881 of record FPAK01000008.1, read on the forward strand.
CTTTTTTTTAACATTCCGGTTAATGTATATCTATATACCAAACCTAGTTCTTTTGTTACTTGTAGGGCGTGCCTAATGAACCAAAATTAAAAACATTTGTTAATTATAGGCCCCTTGATACTATGCAAACTGGCCCCAAGTATTTAAAATTTTATTTTGGTATATTCGTATAATATGTTTCATAGATTAAAAATAGCATATGCGTGAAACGCTACAATCATATTTCAATTTTGTGACGACAATTTTGTTTTGATATGTATAGAAAGTTTCAAATTTATTTGTTTATTCGCCATATATAGGTTTCCAAAAGTCGAGGCACGGTTGACGCGCTATCTAAACAAGGTTAGAGTTCATATATATCTAAGATCTAGAACTAGCCACTCATAATACACTCAACATGAGGAGGATTTCATAAAACGTAAATCATTTTTCACCTGGTCGTTGTTTAGATAGCTCCTTCACTTCTATATATAAGTCTCTTTTTTTTAAAAAAAAAAATCTTATTTTGTTTTAAATGGAATTACTAAATGATACAAACTTGTATTAATCATTTGGCTGGTCTATAATCGAGATTTTCATGGGAAAAGCGTTAAAATTTTAGCATACAAATTTGGTATAGTAATGAAAATAGGTACCTTTTTGTGGATGAGAAGCAAATCATTACCATCACCATCTCTGAGAACTAACTCTCCTTTGGTGCCAAGAACTCCACAACCGTCGATCTTGAAAACGATTTTCTCTTTGCAATCAGTCACCACAAAGCCACCGCCGTTGACCACATGTGGCCGCCGTCTCACCACCATCACCTCCTCCGCCGACGAACAATGCAACTTACTCACCACAGCTTTCATTTTCCTTTAACTATATCAAACTTAAACTCCTGGATTTTTCTTACTTATATATAGTCGTATCGTATGGGCTACTTTTTTCATTTAATTTCTTGACTCTAAAGAAAGCAAAAAAGAAGAAGAAATGGTCCATTAATTGGTCAGTTTTTCAAATGTTCGGCGACGTACCTTTGACTTTTAAGCACCACGCCTCGAAATAATACAGTATTTTTTTCGGTAAATATTCTCACTATTAAAATATCAGTAATAGTCTCAATTCTCAAAAGCGAAATAATGCTAACTTCCTATTAATTATACATGTGAAGTAAACACGTCAATTTTCTTATTATTATCCAGTGAATATCCCGAACAGTGAGGGAATTGAATCATAAGTCATAGAAATGTTTCTTGCGAGAGCAAAATTAAAAAACTAAAAATACTGCGTGAGGTTCATTGGTGGTAAGAAAAGGAATTCCATAAGGAATATGTGAGAATTCTGATAACATGCGAATTCGTGTAGGAGATTGATTACTTGTGATTGCGGAGGACCGTTGTGTGTAAGCCAATACCCCCTTTTTCATATTCTTTTATTCTCTCTTACCCATACATTAACTAATTTCCGTAGTAAGAAAAGGCTCTCCTTTTTTTCAGCCACTAAAACGGTTTTAAATGCTCTATATGTCTAGATATATATATGAAAAAGGAGAATACATATTAGTGTATATATGAGTGTATATATATGAAAAAGGAGAATATATATGTCTAGATATATATATATATATATATATGAGTGTATTATTAGCTATGGATGCCAATATAATTTGACTTTAAACCCTAATCATTGCTAGTTTCGGTCAAAGACCATTCATTGGAAAATTCAAAAATAGATTAGTTGTCAATTTGACTTGTCATTGACTTTAGTCTTCAGTAAAAAGGAATCTCTACCTTGATGACAAATTTAATTCGTTGGAGGGTAGACTAATGTGTTGTTAATAAGTATATTCTTCGGTTGTGCCACGTTGCCGGATACATTTCAATATTTCATAATGTAAAATGACACGAAAGTCTGAACTAGATATGTCAAAAATGTTTTGAGCCAGATCTGAAGAGATCACTTTTACTTGAAGAAAAAACAAGCGAATTAGCAATCCTGTTCTCAAGAGTCTTGAGCAAAACACAAGACATTCGGGTATATTAATTTCTAAGTTCTAACACAAGACGAAACATGTGTCACAGTGTCAGCCTCTGTTTTAGCTATGCTACATACCAAAACCTCTGTTTTAACTTTTTATTTTAAGTCCTATAATTACCGATAGAATGTAAATTTAATTTAGAAGTAAAAGGGGTTGTTTCTATACACCATAAAAAATTAAGGGCTATGAGTACAGATAACTTCTCTGCTTCGTTGGATGACTGATGAGAAACCAAAAAAAAAGAGATTCATTTTTCTCGGGAGATTAATCAAATTTTGGAAAGGGATTTACTTTAAAGGGAGTTTATCTAATTCGCGAATAGGGCGGCTTCTCTTTAATCGATGCACTTTCATGGAAACTATACACCATTGAGACACATGTATTCGAACTCATGCGGTCACGGGGAAACTCAACGGTTACTGGGTAGTACGAGTCATTTTGTTGATTAAAGATCAGAATGATATTAAACCTTCCATGCATATATAAGGAGAAGCTGCTTTCATTGATTTTCCTAAAACTCTGCTTGGTTTGTTCTCTTTTCTCAATATTGTAATGGCAAAGAGCTCGGAGAAACCTAAGTTTAGTCTAAGACTTCTCATTGATGAGGAGAAAAACAGAGTTGTTTTGGCTGAAGCTGGGAAGGATTTTTTTGACGTGCTATGTGGTCTTTTGACTCTTCCAATGGGTACTATTGTTAGGTTACTGGAGAAGCATCAGATTTCAAAGTCGCCGATCGTTGGTTGTTTTCACAACCTTTACAAAAGTGTTTCGATCATGAACCAAGATCATTTCGAGACTCAAGCTTGTAAGAATCTGTTGCTGTATCCCAAGAGTGTGAAGGAAGCTCATTGCAGACGGCTTAAGTTGATTATAGAAAGTGATGATGCTGAGGAGACCAAGTTCTTTGTCTGCCCTAATTTTATGTATGATGAGTCTTGCTGTAAAGCATACAGAAATATCCGTACCTCGATGTGTAGCTGTGGAAGAACGATGGGACACTTATACATCTCGAAGAAGAGAAAAAAGAGGAATCTGATGGGGATTTTCTTAGTTGCAGAACATCATTTATAATCACCGATGATCTGAAAGTGGCACTGAACTCTATGGGTCTTGTCCTGAGTGTCCTAAATGATCTTGGTTATAATGGTTTCGATAAGCTGCGGGAGATGGTTCTTGATGTTGGTTTTGAAGAGGTACTTGCCATTACTTTTTGTTTTTCTCACATACATGATTTCGTTTTCTTCTTATGTAGTATGTTCGTTTTGTATATCTAGGTGTTGACTTTACTAGGGTGTTTGTTCACTTCGGAAGCTCCATTGACAGATACATTCCTTAGAAAACATTGTATGACAAAGAAACGTAAATTGTTGACCCCACTGGTGCAAGAAACTAGATTTGCTGGAGAAGAAGATGGATGTTTAACTTTGAAAGTTTTTGTTAGAAAGCTTGATGGGGAGATTCTTTACGCTGAGTGCAGAGAAGAGTTTGTTGATTTTCTTTTTAGTTTTCTTGCCATACCTCTTGAGTTTGCGTGGGAACTCTCTATTTACAATGCCAATCTGGGATGTGTTGGGAATTTGTGCAGAAGCGTGAAAGGGTTGAGCTTTGAGAAACAGAAAGAAGCCACAATATCCAAATGCATACTTCCTCACTGCTACAGTTTTCGTGTGCAACTTCTCGATATTGTTATCCAGGAAAAACCGGAATATGAATGCTTGTTTGATCGTTATGGTTATACCGACAACAGGCTCTGTAAAAAGATAAAGAAGAAAGTGCTTGGAGAAAGTGAAAGAATAGTAAAGTTAATTCCATTTTCTGCTAGTGTTGGAGTTGTGAAAGGAGAAACGAATTTCTTAGTGTCAGATGATCTAGTTGTCACTCCTATGAGCTCATCTTCAACAATCTCATTATTAAGCAAGTTGCACATGAGCATTAGTGATATCGAGGAGCACGTAATTAGCATTGGCAAAGCTGAGGTATGCTTCATTTAGATCTTATTTCTACTTTTTTTATTCCTGAGACAAACTTTTGCTTAATTTCATTTTGAATCTACTTGTGTTGTAGGCAATCAACATACTTAGAGCTTCCTTGATCACAACCTCTGCTTTAACCAATGGTCTCTCAAACTTCGTATCTAAGATGAAGCCAGAAGAAATAACCCAATCAACAAAAAAAGATAAAAAAGTGTGAAGATGAAGCTTTTGTTCTTTCTTAGAATCTGAAAGTGTTATTTTTCTGTTGCAGAATTCTTGTGACCATTTTTTTGGCCTCGGATGTTCTCCATTTGCTTTGTATAAGAATTTTCTCTGATCTAACTATGTTTTGAATTGATTTGATCGCTCTTTCCCATAATGCAATGGAACAGTATGAACCAAATTGTCTTGAGTAGTATGATCACCTTATTTTCTGAACGTATCATTCTTATTATAGAGTTAGAGATTTAAAACTGTAGAATTTAAAGTCCAAATGTTGTAATGCAAGTGTCTCCATGTTCAGGGATCTTGACAACAATTTGAAGTCATTTGCTACTGTTTCTCACCTTGGTTTTTTTCTGTTTTGTTTCTTTTGCTTTGACGATACTCTTTGATACAAAAAAATTAAAAAATTAAAAATTCCATAAATCTTTTTATTTTGATTCTTGATATCACCAAGGGGATACGTACCGTTAGTGAGGTCAAGGGTTAAATAAACTATAATTACATTATTAAATGTTTGGATATCAAAACGTTGCCGTCTACAACCGTATTCATCTATTCAATAATGGTATTAGGAAATGAACCCACCATCTAATCAACATATTAACCATTCACACATATCTACATAGAGTACTAATCAATCATATAGATCAGTTGAGCGAAAACATCAAAGGAAACAAAGGGAGAAAAAAAATTCAAAGAATTTTCCTTATAAATATATCTATATATAGGCCTTAAGATGGTGATGATGATGCAAAACTTGTTTTTGCCTCATCTTGTGAAGAAGACGAAGGAGACATCTCCCCACCGGCAGGAATATCACTAAGTGCTGCCATAATCCGGCGGATGCTAAGGGACCTTGCTGGCCGGAAACTGTAAGCTCTCCTCAACGAATTTGACTTAGAGAAAACACTCGAAGATTTCGAGAGGATGAGATATACCAAAGCTTGAACCAGAGCAAATAAGCCCACCTTCATCAACATCATTCCCAAGCCCTCCATTCTTTTGTGATTGATCTAATAATCGATTTCGAGATAGATATTCAGAACAGAAAGTTATTGGGTCGTGGTAATTAAAGAAAATGTTTTTGTTTTTTTATTGGGTTTGTGTCAAGATTTGAAGATGTGTTTGAGATTGATAAGTTTAGTTCATGCAAAAAGTTAAATTGGAGTTAATATAGAGAGGAGAGCGTTACGTATTTGACCAGAGGCAGTTACGTGGAAGTAACGGACATAATAGTGTTAGACCTTATCCGGTCAAAGGAAAAGACACGTCATATTGTTGTCTAGAATAATATCGAATTATCGATGCTAGAACATTTACATGGAAAGTCAATATTTTAATAGTTGATAGAAAAACGTGACTAAATACAAAAAGTTGACAAAAATAGGTTTGACAATTTCTTTTGTAACAGCAGATATTTTCATTAAAATGAAGAGGAGTGTTAGAGCATATTCTTGCAGCGTAGTCTTAATTAGCCACGGTTTTGCATATGCAATGAAGTTAGTTAACATAGATTTGGCTATCGAATCGGTGTAGATATTTTACTCCTAAAGGTATATAGATATTTTATTTTTAAAGGCATAGAAAAATACTAGAACTGTGCCTAGAGTTATAAGAATCTAAAACAAACTTAAAAAAGGGATCCGTATATTTTTTTTAGTGTAATCACTTTAATATTAATAATTTCAAAATGATATGAAAAATCAAAACAAGTTAAAAAAAAAAAAAATACTAATACAAAATCTTAAACCATAATTTTTAGTCCCTTCATTTATATAAACTCTTTAATTAAGCTTTTATAATCGAATCTTCTTACCAACTGTCTTTCAGTGGTTAAGATAGCCAAACCATTTAACCTTTCTTGAGACATAGTTGATCGCAAATAAGACTTTATCAGTTTCAACTTCGAAAAACTTCTTTCAGCGGAAGCAACTGAAACCGGAATTGTCAACAATATCCGATAAGCAATCCACGAGTTTGGATAGCAACCTCCCATACTTTTCAAGAAATCTAATACATCAATGGATCTTTTGCAATTTTCTGGCAAAACTTTTTTTAAAACTCTCAGCTCAAAATATAAATCATTTCCAACATCTGAATGATTTCCATGTCTTAAAAAGGCTTCAAGATTGATACATGATGCCATCAAACTATTATCACTTGCTTTCTTCAACTTCCTCAAATCAAACAAAAACCCAAATGTTTGTTCATACTTTTTAAACTGTTCAAATCTTACTTGAAGTGAATAGAGAGCTTGATCCATAACTTGGATAAAGTAAGAAATCCTAAAGTTCTCTTCTGCTCATAAATTGACATCGTCATCAACTTTCTCTGGTTCTTCATCGAAATGTTTTTTCCTTCTTATAACACGTTTTGCCTTTTTAGAAAATGTGGCTTCAATCCCCATTGATTCAGCTATTTTCTTAGCTTCAACTTTTGCTGTCTCAAAGCCAGTATCTCTATACTTTTGGAAATAAGAAACAAGTCCATTAAGCTGAGTAATAGCAAGATCAATATCCATGTCTTTTGACTGCAAATACTTACTTACCGTGTTAACAGCAAATAACAAATCATACCAAACAACCATGGACACAAGAAATTCATAATTTCCAATCTCATGTGTTTCACTTTCAGCAAGGCAATCAGCATCACTTTGAGCTTTCGGATCTTCACTTGTTTCTGCTATATAAATTAAGGCATCTCTTATTTTTGGAGCTTGAAATCTTATTGCCTTGACGCATCGAACATGACTTTCCCAACGATTGTCTGATAAAGATTTCACTGTCAAACCTCCCACCCTATCTTCAAGTACCTTCCATCGCTTAGTTGAAGATGCAAACAAACAATAAATATGCTGAATAATCCCAAAAAATGAAATTGCCTTGGGTGAGGTGGTTGCCATATCACAAAGTGCAAGATTAAGACTATGGCAACCACATGTTGTATAAAATGCACGTGGATTGATCTCAAGAAACCTCTTTTGTACTCCTTTATGTTTTACTTTCATGTTCGAGCCGTTATCATACCCTTGCCCTCTTGCATCATCAACGTTCAAATCAAGAGCAGCCATCACATTTTGAAGCTCATGAAAAAGTCCTTCTCCAGATGTGTCATTAACTACCACAAATGTCAGAAAAAATTCTTCTATCACGGGTGGACTTGCTGAGATATCAACACATCGAACGATGAGAGTCATTTGTTCATGATGACTAATATATGGAGTACAGTCAAGAATGACCGAAAAGTATTTTGCCACATGAATCTTCTTGATTATCATCTTCTTAATCTCATCAGCTAGCACTAATATCAACTCATTCTGGATTCTATTGCTCAAGTAAGAATAACTACATTCACCATCTTCAAACCGCCTAAGATGCTCTCTCATTACAGGATCCCAATCAGCAAACATCTCTACAAAACTTATGAAGTTTCCATTGCCTTCTTCTCCCAACTTTTCATTTCTCCCACGAAATGCTAAGTTTTGTTTTGCAAGAGTCTTTACCAATGAAAAAAATCTAATCAGCACATCTTTCCAGTGAATCCTCTCTTTACTAAGAACGTCTTGCACATGCTTGTCAATGGTTTTATTTTTTTGCAACCTCAATTCTGTTCCATCCACTGGCTCATGCAAACCATATGATCATGACTAGTCTCGTGACTCTTAAGCCTCTCCAAAATATTTCTCCAATCACAGAATCCTGTAGATGCTAATTGGCTAGCATTGGTAAGACGAGTAAATAACCTACAACAAAAACAGAAGATTTTATCTTTTTTTTTTTAATAGACCAGCCACCGTCTATCTTGCTTTTCTCCATTGCTCAATTCCCTTGTATAATATGAATGAGAGAAATGTCGACCCTGAATTCTATCCCTGGGAAACAAATAATCAACGGGTTGTCTTGTTATCGGACCTTTCTCAACCATGACATCTCTCCATTTAGATTCAACTTTTCCCCAATTTCTTGATTCATAAATATCTAAAAGTCTTTGATGCTCTTCAAACTCTGTACTTTTATCATCGTCTTCTGCATTTGCATTCTCATCATCTTTTCGATTCCCATCATCCTCATGATTCTCTTCTTCATTCACATTCTCATCATCTTGAACATTCATATCTTCCATTTGATCATCAACCTCCTCATCATCAGTTTCCACATCTTTATCAAGATTATTTGGCTTCTTAAGATATGGAAGAATAGAACCGGATATAGATTTTGTGAACACATTTCTTTTTTCCCTTGCTTTCCTTTTGAATGCACCTGATTTAGGACCCATCTTCTGCAATTTATTCATTAAGCCAGAATTAGCAATATCTAAAGAGTTCATAAAACCAGTACCACAAAACAAATCAAAAGAATCAACTGGAAAGAAAAACGTTTGAACAAAAAGAAAAAGAGAAGGAACAGAGAGAATACAGGCGATTGTGGAAAATTCACAGAAAAACAGAGAATTGATTGGAGATAATGGAACTCGTGTTTTCTAATTGACTTGCTTTTAACTATTTGTTTATTATATTTGTTGAATTGAAAGAAAAAAAAACAAAAGAGGAACATGGACAATCGTGGAGAGAGGAGAAACGAAAAAAAAAAAGAAACGAAGGAGAAGTATAAAGAAGAAATACCGGCGTGTAGTCGACAATCGGCGGCAGTGAATTTTTTTTACTTCTGAAATCGTCAATTAGTTTTAGGGCTATGTTCCATATAATAGTTATATTGTAAAAAAGTTTTATATAAAAAAAAAAAGAAGTTGTTTTGGAAGAAAAAAATGCAGATTCGAAAATTGGGTATCGAACAGTCATGCTCTTGGACAAAAACATTTTTTTATTACCACTACACTACAGCAAATTTTCAATGTTTAAGGGCTCCTAAAAATTTTAATATTTTGGGGCCCCAAGGGAAATGCTTTTTTTTTTATATGTTAAGCACGCCACTGAAGAAGACACAATTTTCAAAGAGAGTTTTCCGAAGAGAATATTATCAGACCTGGCCTAACGAAATTCAAAACGCTAAGACAAAAAGAAAAAAAATTGGACCATCCCAGTTATTTTTACACTAAATTCTTTTTATTGGTATTAGTATTGCCAATGTTTCCGCCATTAAAAGTGATGCCACACAACTTTGGATTGTTGCGAATTGTTAGTTATGGTCGGGCTGATTATGTTGTATAAAACAACTTAGTCCTACCTATTTTGTTCCCACATGCCACGATGCACAAATAGCTTCACCCCTACATTAAGATCGAATGGTTTGACATTTTAGTATGACAAAAAAAAAGTTTGATATTTTAATATTACAAAATAAGGGAAACTAGACTATATAACTACATTTCTTTTGATCAAGGGCCACCGTCAAGTAACAAATGCGATAAGCGTTAAAAAAAATAGGGACTCCACTTCACATTAACATATAATAAAAAGAAATTATTTATTTAAACGACTTCAAATATCTATTAGATTTAATATATTTATTTCAATCAAATGGGTTCCACTAAAATAGTTTTTTAAACATTAAAATTCTTTTAGAAAGAGAAATTCTTTTGTTTTTCACACTAAATAATTTTCTCTTTTCAAAAAATATATTAAAACAATAGTGTTTAAATTGGATTTTTATTCAAAATTTTGTATTGAAATCCTATAGTGACATTATTTTGTAACAAGAAAAATAAATTAGAATGATACTTTTTTAACAATAGAGAGAGTATATATTAAAAAAATCTAATGTATAAAATTAAGTAATGGAAAATAGAGAAACAGTACGCCTTCTTTCTTATTTTTTTCGCACAATACATTTTTTGTGCTCTGAGTTTTTACTAGGATTATTGCAACACTTAATACAATAATCTTTCTTTATCGCCAATTATTATTTATGAAAAAATATTCTATACCCTGTGACAGAGACTAAAAGATTACATATATATAAAGGTATACCCGGTAAAAAAAACAAAAAAATATATATGATAATAATAATCAATCGACATACATGATGGATCCTTGATTAATAAACCCAAGAGAAAGTCAAGAAAGTATAAGAACCAAAGACGCTGCCGTTTCATTGATACGATTCATCGAAGAGGAAACCAACGTTCTTGAAACTGTGATTGATAAGAAACCATGAAGAAGAGGAAGACAAGCATAAAGGCCACTCCCCACGGCGTTCCTCCAGCTCTATACAAAGACTCTCTTTCGTTGAGAGGGGGGACCAATGATGACGCCATCAACCCTCCTGCTCCGTCGTTGGATAGAAAATGGACGGCCAAGAGCAAAAGTAGAGGAGATGCCATGAGACCGAGCTTGAGCTGGTATGTAAAACCTTCTATAACTGGTTCGTAGTTCGCGTACCATGAAATCGTTACGAACATTAAGAGAATGAATATGAAGACAAAGAGATGTAGCGGAACTGGAGGGCTTCCTACGTGATGTCTTCCCATAGCTTAGCTACCTTCTTCTCTTTCTTTAGATTCTTATTTGTTGTTTGCTATATTTTTTGTGAAATTTATTTGGAGAGTTGAGATTTTTCTTTGTTGAAAGACTCGACTTTTGAGTTTTGAGGTTTTGGTGAACAAGTTGAAGGATGATGGTGGTTTTATAAAGAGAAATTGATTAACAGTTAATGTTGCTTTGGATCCTACAAGAATATGATGGTCCAGTTATAAAGATGCATTTGTTATATTATTTAAATTTTGATACAGGAACCAAAGCTAATTAACCGACCGCTAAATGAACTAGTTCTATAACCGATATAAAATAAAGAAACTAACTAAAGTAAACATAACCAAAGAATCCAAATGATTTAAGTACTATTTTCAAAGTATGCTTATTGTTCTGTATAGAATTACAGATTTGGTTTAGTCTCGGTTTAATTCTGGTTCAATGTTTATATTTTTATAGTTTTGATTAGCCTTACAAAGTTTATGTACAAACTCACTCAACCAAATCTAATCAGAAATGCAGAAATATATTGAAATGGACAAGAAATTATTTGTATATTTATAAATTTGAATTAACTGCAAAAACAACTAAAAAATTAAGGGAACAAAGCTGAATAAAAAACTAGTTATATTTCAGGAAATGAGCTAAATATTACTTTACGTATAATTGTCTTGTATAATGGTATCGATAATAAAGTAAAAGAAAAAGAGCTGACTGGGCACTTTAATTAAAGATTCTTGCTTTTTGACGGTGCCATAAAAAAGATTACTTAACGAGGTCGGTGAGGCCATGCATCTCCAGTTTTTTGGGGTAAAAAAGCAGCCAATGAAAACTCGTCACGTCTCACCGACCCTTTCCTTACATTAGAGGTGACCTGATACTTTCTCATTAATTTATTCTCCTTATATAAAATAATTGCATTCAATGATTTTAAAGCTATTTTGATGCGCAATTCAATAGAACTTGATTATGCAAGTTTATAATTAAGATAGTGATATTGATTGCAATTATTTATTATCACAGACTCATAGTAGTGTTTTAAATTATTTTGTCTCAAATTATTTATGTTATCTTCTGAGGAAATGAGGCTTCACTCACTAATTTGGAGGCTAGCTATAAAATCAGTAAATCACCATGACTAAAACCAATATATTATATGGAAATATATTGATAATTTATTCAGAAAATAAACATAATTTGTTACATATGATATGAAAATATAAAAATCACATAGAAAACAAGACAATGAGTTAAAGTTTGGCAATTATTTAAGTTTTAGCAGTTAATTAACCTTGCAATTATTTTAATGACCAAAAAAAAGAAAATAAAGGTTGGGTCACAGTCTGATAGCGTCAGTTGTATTGTCCATCTATGCTATTACATGTGTCACTCAGACGACTACCGATCAAGAATATTTGAGAGAGGGATTGAAGAAAATAAAAATACGATATATTTGATTTTCCACTGTAATTTATTTTGTGATAGATCGATCTATAGTTGGAAACCTTGCTCTATTCATATGAATTTTCAGCTCAGATTATCAAACTTTCTTTCTTTAGTGAAAACCAGCTAAAGACACAAAACAAAAAGAAGACAACTTCCGGTCGAGTAGGTGAAAAATAATATATAAAACATACTATTAGTTAAGTACATGACCGAAAAAACATATTAAAAGCTTGAATGGTGTGTAATTTAATAGTTGAATAACTGAATCATGAAATATCAGAACTATATGAATGAAATTGCAAAACAACTGAATGAAAAAAAATACATGAATAATACTTTTTGTTGAATAACTGGATAATGAAATGAATAATAGTAAATTACCAAAATGGACTTGAATATAAAACTTATTATCAATACTCAATTTTTTCATTTTTTTTACCAAAAACCAAGCAAAGTTTTCAAATAAGAAAAAAAACTTGCAATTTGAAACACCAATGAAAAAAATATGGATGCCAAAAAGTCAAAGACAAAATAAAAAATTAAATTAGTTTGGGGGTTAAAATGACTTAATTTTTTTTTCTTTGAAATGCTAAAAAATTACACTTAAGTAGATGAATCATCAAGTTTTGAATTTTTTAATTATAAATTTTTAAAAATATATTGCTATGAATGGTATGTATTTGGCGGAATCTCGTTTTGGAAACGGGAAAAAAATATATACCATTCAAGTCCTAAGTTTATTATGATAATGAATTCATAGTATTTAATTATATTTGTTGTTCAGATTTGTAGATCTTAGAGCATCTCCATCAAAGAATTTTCTTTGGAGTTTTTTTTTAAAGTAAAAAAAAAAACAAAAGTTGACCAATCGCGTGACGCCACGTACCCGTGAACAGTGAATAACCGTTTCTTAAATAAGAGATTTTCAGATACGATTTTTAATTGTGCTGTGGAACCCACTTATTATTTAATTAATTTTTTTAAAAAAACTCCATCAATATACCTTGATAGAGATGCTCTTAAATCTACCTAGTTATTAAGAATTTGAAAATATTGGAATTTTTATTTTCTAGAGGTGAATTAAGGAACATAATGAAGTTTGATATACTAAAGACTTCTATGGTGTATATAGTCCTGATAGATTAGTATCTATATATTTTTCAAATCATATCTAAAAATTGCAAGTGGATCATATACAAAAAGATACTCACATTCCTTTAGAGCCATGTTCTACTTTTTATTTTTCTTTCTTTTTTCATAAATTTACTAAAAAGAAAAAATGTTTTTACATCATAGATGGCCATAAAATTTAAAGCATTAAACTAGAACATATATATTTAGTTTATTAGTCTAAAAACAAGCCATACTTAAATACCATTTTCAAAACGAACATCTCCCAAACGTCTAATCAAACTAAATTGATTCCGGATAGCTTTATCAGTCATCATCTTATGCGAATAAATAGGTTGTGCTCTATAATTTCGTTCATTCCTTTCTTTCTAAAAATAATAAATGGTAGTTTGGAAAGTGTAAGTCTCCAAACGGGTCTGTTTCAAACAAGAGAGAAGAGACAAAACCATTACTTTTTTCTTTTCATGTTTTGTGTGTGTTTTCTTTTTGCAGATTTTTTTTTTTTTTTTTTTTAAGTTTCCAAAGCTAGCAATATATTTAAAATTACAATCAAAAATCTAATGTTCGTCCGCAAACATATCGAAAACTAGTCAGACGCAAAAAAAACTCCATTAAGGTTTAAAACCAAGGTGCATGTATAGTGCTAATTACAAATCTCAAACCAAAAACATATATACGTGCACATCAATAACACATATGAACGCGTAACATATCGTATTACGTATATGTAACGTAGGTACGTATGTGCAGTATAAATCAGGTTTTAAGACGTAAGACCGATGTTTTGCGGTCACGTTTTGCCTTAATCAAACCGCCCAAGACCTTAACATATCGACCCATCATACCTTTGAGTTTCACACCATTTTCACCACCTTTCTTCTCTTTCTTCACCACCAATTGCATCGTCTGTTTGATCCCCTCGTCATCCCCCAAACATTGACCTTGAGAGCTCTTGTTGTTAACATTAGCATCTCCATTTGATTCTTCCTCGTATCTCATCAGATTGTTCAAACTCTTACGATCAATCTCTCTGTCTTGCTCTTGTTCTTTTTCTGGTTTCGGTTGTGAGTTTTCGGTGGATATGTGATGCATATCGCTGACGAGACTAGACCATGGTTTTCGGGTTCTTTTAGACATGCTTAGATCGAATCGTGGCTTGATCGGATTTATAACTTCACTTCCCATGTTTGGTCATACAGACGAGAATCTATTTTTATGTGGAGAAAAATATATACAAAGAGATTAGCTAGAAGGAGTAGTTGTTGGTCTATTTATTCTCCCTTTTTAAATTAAAATTTTGGTCAGTTTTCTTTTGATTTATACCCGTAGGTTAGTTTGCTTTAATAAGAAATAAATAATGATTACAATTTCGACACATAAACTATATAGCCTACATCATCATATTTTGGATTAGTTGGTCTACTAATAAATAAATAGATAAATAAATAGATAAATAAAAGATGGTTAAATATCATTAAACCAATTTTTTTATATATGTAAAAATTTCTATCAATTCAAAAGAAGAGTATCATTCTAATTCTTAAGATCGATCGTAACATATCCTAGCATATGTGATTCACGTCACTGATCCAAAAGTTTCAATTCAAAAATAAAATAAATTTAGGTGTGGTTAAAGAGAGATATCAATTAGAAAAGTAGAACTAAAGCAAGTTCACGATTTTCTAAGAAGTTTGGTTCGACAGGAGACCCAATGAACAAGTTGGAGTGTCAACACACACAAGTAAATGATCACTGATCGGACACTTCACTTGTGTTGTTAGCCCAAGCATCTCCATGAGTTTGACATGTCATCAAGATTTGTCTTTTGTGTTTAAATTTTGATTTCTTTTTCCATTGTAAATATAAAAAAGTATATAGGCACAAAAGTTAGTTTTGGGAATTAGTCTAATGTGGTCAATGGTCTCAACAAGGAGAAACTATGAGAAAAGCATATTGATCAACATATGTGATACATTAATTAAAAGAAAAATAATAGTTTTTATAAATTTAATAAATATGTCCTATTTTATTTTCTAGTCAATCTAATATTTAGGTAATTAACTATATTTGCTGAAAAGATAACTACTAATAGGATAGCAAGACATGGAAAAATGAAAAAAGTGACATTCGATATCTATAATAAGATCAAAAGAAAAGACCAATCCTGAAAAGGTAACCAATTGTGCAAGACTAGATTTTATTAAAAAAAAATTGATTTAGATATCGGCTTAGTAAAAAATGAAGCGCTAACAGGTAGGATCACAAAATAAGTTAGTTTCCAACTAAAATGAATAGATTGAACTTAATGGAGCAGGATGGATTTAGCTAACTACCTAGTCCATCCACTGGGTAGTACCACTAAGCTGAGAAAAGTGTTAGAACATTTTGATCAAGTTCCTTAACTACCACATTGGCTAGATGATCTAAGTGGATTGTATCAATATCTACTTATACGATTATAAATCACTTGTGTTAACCATTTTGGTATTCAATTGATCTGATTAATCAATGAGATTCATTATATCCTGACATGCGGTGTTATAAGGTGGTTAATAGAAAGTTTCTAATACGGAATCCTATTTAAAGGATCTTTCAGTCGATATTTTGCCTATTTACGTGATAGAAAAGAAAAATGTGGAAAACCAAAGTATAACATCTTAGTTAGTAGGCGTATTGCATCTAAGACAAAGTGTTACACTTTAGATAATGAATGGTTTGTTTGAAAAAAATGGCAAAAATCACTCTATTTTATCATTACGAAAGCTCTATCTGTCTTCAATCCAATCCACAATGTGCAATTAGGAATTTTCAAAAGAAACAAAAAAGATAAAGAAAGAAAAATAACAAAAGTCGTCGTGCTTTACACCTGCAACGAACAAAAGCTTCCTGCAAAACCCCACGAAATCTCGAAGACAGATAGAGCTTTTAGCATTCTGACAAAACTGTTTAGTAAACGACAAACTCTTCACATTCCCCGAGACATCTCTCTTTCTTTCAGATTCCCACTCTTCTTCCCTCCCAAAAAAGATGCTGCTGCTTCCCACCTTCGACCCACCATGGCTTCCCTTACTCCCGGAGTTCTCTCTAACCTTCTCGAACTCGCCACCGGAAATGCGGTTTCTTCGCCGGCGTTATTGTCTTCGCATCGAACTCCACTCCTCCAGGTCATCGAGATCGTTCCTTGTCTCTCCGACGACCAATGGCGTAGCGAAGGATTCTTTGTCAAAGTCTCCGACTCTCTTCATTCTGCTTACGTTGCCGTTTCGGCCGGAGATGACGCCGATCTGATACACTCCGACGAAATCCAGTTAGGGCAGTTTATTTACATTCGCGGCGGTTTACACGTCGAGAAAGGATGTCCTGTTCCTATAATACGTGGATTGAAGCCAGTCCCGAAACGGCGGCTGTGCATTGGAAACCCTAGCGATCTCGTCTCTAGCGATTTGCTGCTTAATTTTAAACACGTGCCTGTGTCGCCCATCGCTACTACTACTACGAAGAGGAAGAATCTCGGTGAGACGAGGAGATTAAGCTTGGATTCCGCGAGAAGGAGTTGTTGGGATCAAGCTCCTCCGGCGGCGACTCATCGCCGTGACGCCACGTTGCTTCTTTCTTCCCCTCGTCTCAAACCCAAATCGGTAAATCTTTTCATCTTCTCTGTTCTGTGAATCGAAAAGTTTGATCCATCTTGTTTTTTTTTAAGTTGCTGACGTTATCACAGGTCTTGACTGATAAGAATCTGCTTAAGAATGAGTCACCATCAAAGCACCTTAACTGTGAAACCCCTGCTTTACGAAGCAGATACGTGGTTAGTGTGAATCTTCAATTGAGTTCCAAAGGTTTTTCCTTTTACTTGATTCTAAAATGTGACATTATTGCAGGTTTTCACTGATAATAAGAATCAGCCAAAGAAAGAGTCACCATCGAAGCACTTTAGCTGCGAAAGCCCTGCTTTAAGAAACAGAACTGCGGCCAAATCTCCAAAAGATAGTATCAAGTCGTTGTCAAAGGAAGTGGCTGTGGCTCCTCCGGTTTCGCTTTTCAAGCTGCCTTCAAGTCAAACGACTAGGTCTGATCAGAGAATCATATGGAGTGGACTCCCCAAAACCATTCAATTGCTTGGAAAGGTACAATCTTTGGATCATCTTCAATATCTTGCAACTCCGAGAATTAGTTTCATACCTCTTCTTTCAGGAAGTTTCATTGCATAAGCAAGTAGCAGCTTCGACCGCAGTCAACGCTTTGGAGGAAGCATCTGCCATGGAATCTGTTTTACTCAGTTTGCAGTATGTTTTCTCTAACCCTAACGGGAGCTTCTGTTATTTTCAGAGTCATTCTATTAAAAATAGACTTTGTTGCTTTCAGGGCCTTTACAGAGCTGTGTGATTCTTCTAAGATATTATCTTCTGGACAAGTTGTGCGCCGGTTCTTGGACATGTACCACAATACACAAAACACAGGCAAAGCTGTGCATCTGTTGCTTACTCACATTCGAAACAACGATCCATGTAGATTAGCAGCGAATCAAAACGCAGCATCTTGGGTTCAATCTGCGGTAGTGACTGGTTTTCCTCAATTCAACTTATTCAAAGAGCAAGGAAAGCAAGAGGATGTTGCTGATCATCATCACTACATTGTTATACAAAGCCCCTCTGAGAAACTGAAACCGAAGGAGACAATTAGTTCAAGAAAGAGTGTGAAACCGCCTTCAACGGTGAAACCTTGTTCTGTTTTAGACGGAAGTAACTTAGAAAGTAAAAGTAGGTTGAAGGAATCGGCGTGTTTAGTGGACGAGCTTATTCGAGTTTCTAGCCAATGGTTCTTCAAGTACTTGGAGAACTCACTAAACAAAGGTTTCTTTGCGGTGAAGAAAGAAGAAGGAAATGGAGAAGAGTCTCTTCTCGTTAACCTTAAAGCGGTTAACCGTTGGCTGGATGATTTGATCTTATACAAAACGGAAACCAGTGAGAAAATCGAAGATTTAAGAAAGAAGCTGCAACGGTTTCTACTTGCGCATATCGAATCTGCCATGTGAGGAACTAGGTAACAAGAATTCTTTGGATTTATGTGATAATAATTTACAGTTTGAAGAAAAAAGATTGGAACTTTCCTCCAAAGTTTTTTACTGTATGAAATAAATAAAACTCCGTCAATGTGCCATTCCGATATGGTGTGGTTCCTCTTCATCATCGTCATAATCGTCATTATAAGACTTCACCAAAGGCTTAGTTTCAAGAGCGGTCGTGCGACCACCTTCTGGAGTTTCTTTATTGTTACTTGTGGTTCGTCTATTGGCGGCCGAGTATTGCTGGATCACAAGAACCGAAGCATGCATTGTAAAGTTTGATGCAGCTAATGTATCGCCTATAGTCCCTAAATCTGGAGTATTACTCCAATCCGTTAAACACGCAGTCACAGGTGATTCTACGTTATACCCTCTTCCCACAATGTAAAGATCGTAAGGGTTGTTATCTTCGAGTTCTCTAATTGCTGCGATCGTCTCTGTACCATCGTTAACCACTTTTTCTACGTAAGTCACAGACGAATCATCCATAGTCTTGAAGTTAAACTCGTAGATAAACTCTTCGTCGGCTTGTTTATCCTTCTGGTACTCAACTATGAATTTCCCGGCCGAGACTAAAGCTTGTCGATTAGGAACAAATCTCACAACCGTGAGTTTAACTGTTTGTTGTCCAACCATCCTCCAAGCGTAAGCCAAAGCCTCTCTATCATCTGGACCTCCAACGAAAAGCATCGCGATTTCTCTCCCTGTGGTTTCCCCTCTGAATGATGATGTTCCAGACCGGACAACCGTCATTCCCCGGTCAACCAAAATCCCGACCGAGCAAGGTGCGTGGTTCAAAACGTGTTGGTTGATCTCCGCGTGTGTAGCGTTTCCGTCGTTTAATCGACCATCTGATGCCAAGCTTTTATGGTAAGGTAATAAAATGAAGCTGGCTCGTCTATCCTCAGCCAACATAGAAATATCTTCATGCATGGTTGTGTATGGTGACACCGCGGTAATAGTCTGAACCATCATCCCTTCGTTGTTCACTTCCATTGATTCGAACGCCTCTGCGATCTGTTCGGATTCCCCTCTAACTCGATCAGAAACATTAGCTTTCGGTTTGGCCTCGTTGTTCATTATGAGCAACGAAGGCGTGGTGCGATCGGTTAGCTCGACTAGATGGACTGCGAAGACGTTGAGAGGAGATTTCTTGGCCAGGTTAAAGAGTTGTAAAAGACTAGTGATGCCGGAAACATTAGGGAGGATATGGACACAAGTCAACACACGACACTCTGTATCTCCTTTGAGTTGTTGAAGGGTTCGGTTTTTATAGAAAGCCGATTTCTTCTTTGGGGTGTAAGTTAAGCTCAAAAGTGGTTGCACCACTATTGACATGGCCAAAAGTACTAACGTTATTTGAGTGTACATAGCTACGTCCAATGCCTGCTAAGAGACAAAAGAAAAAGAAAAAGTTAATTAGGAAAACCATTATTAATTTTCAAATTAGTGGCATAATAACTAATCAGACGTACCTTGACATCTCGTGCTGCATTGATTACGACTAGTGACATAGTTCCCTTAGTGTTCATAAGCACACCAAGGGCGAAACAATCACGCCAAGGCATACGCAGGATAAGCGAACAGATAAAAGTGGGAAGAATCTTGACAATAAAAGAAATAGCAATCACTTTGGCCACTACTAAATAGTGTATGGCATGAAACAGGTAGCCAATATTAACTCTTGAACCACAAATGACGTAGAAAAGAGGCATCAGAATCCCCGACAAGAAATATTGGAGCTTTTCTTCGATCATGTTTCGAATGATGTGGTCGTGCGGGATCGAGAGACCAAACAAGAAAGCTCCCGTGATTGACGTGACTCCACACCCCTCGGTGATTACAGCGCAGACAAGGACTCCGGCGAGAGTGAACCACACGTGCGTGTCTCCGACCTGGCCTCCTTTCACGGTGTGTTTAAATGCCCATGCGACTCCAGGACGGATCACTAAGTAGCAGAGAAGGGTGAAAACTAGGGTTGATACTATTATGTATGGCGACGTCACCTTCCGGTCTCCTATATTTCGATATCAAATGTAAAATATACTGTATATACCAAAAATGAGCAAATCACTAACGTTTACCTGCTTTGGAAAACCAAGCTAATGTGGGAACGAGGAGAATCCAAGTGGCCAAGTCCGTAAAAATGGATGCACGCATCGCCGTACGTCCCATATCCGAACGTAAGAGCTTGAGATCCGCAAGAATCTTCACAAGGTCTGGGAAATTCGTGCAGCCAAGCGCGAGTGACCAAAAGACATAACCTGAGAAGACCTTCTCGTCTCCGTTCTCTGTAAGGTAGTAGATGTGATCAGCACCATAGAAAGCCGCAAGGTGGCCAACCACGGCTATGATCATTGGTTTATAATCTCTGATACTTATCATCCTCAGGTCCATGCCGAGACCAAAGAGGAACATGTTGAAAACGAGAGCTAAGTTTGCGAATGTCTCCAAAACCATTGTGTATCTATAAGGGAACACGTTTTCGACCAGAAATGTGTTCCTGCCGAGCAGAGTTGGGCTGAAAACTAATCCGCTCTGGAAATTGTAAACAAATTACCATCATTACAATGTACAACTGATCTAGATCGATATAAACAAAACACACGGTAGTATTGTTTATGAAATTAAATCATAGATATAGCAATCTGGTTAATTAGCTAGACCAGTTTTCGAAATACTCACAAGGATTTGAGCGACGAAAGGAGGAAGACATAGAGGCCGAGTCAAATAATAGATTACGCGGTAGGTAAGATTAGCGGCAAATAGTTGCGCTATAAAGAAAGGAACTGCGGCTACAAGCGTAGCTCCGTTCTCCCATGCATTATGATCTACCTTTACAGCCTTTTCCATTAGGCTATAACACATGACACTCCCGTACTTGGAGTCACTTATTTCATAATCTATACCGGAAGGAGGTGAAGACATTATATTGGAATTTTCCTTGATAGAGTTTAACGGGATTTGATCGATTAACCCTCTCAAGGTTTTTCTGGCCTTCTTTAATTTCTTTCTCTTCAAAAAAATGTTTGTTATGATTTTACAGTATTAATAGGTGAGACCTTACAACCTGTTTTTCTTTTCTTTTCTTGTTATTCCTAATTATAGATTTGTTTTTATATATACATGTTTTGATGTCAAAGAGGAAACTACCAAGTCATTTTAGCTGTTTTTTTTTCTCTACGGCAAGTGAAATTAGTCAAATTCTGTTGAATTTTTTTTATTTTTGATATTCTCATATAACCTTGTTACTTTAGATGTGTTGGAGACACCATTAAAAATAAAGTCTAAAAGAACCACGAATTCTTTAATCAAAATTAGAGTTTTTCTTACCTCAGAATTGAAGGAGATTGGCTATTATGTTATGAATGGATTGTTAAGTAAAATTCTGAATCTGTGAATGATTGATTAGGGACCTTTAAAAGGAGCGAGTTCTTGTGCTCACACCGACTAAACTCTGTTATAGTCATTCTAACGACTTTAAACAAGTATTTGATGAGACGCAATCCTTTGGTATTTGTTGTAGGAATTGATCTTATTGATTAATGAAAGAGATATAACACTATTATATACTTAGTCTATAGCCTTATCTAATAAAAAGATAAATATAAAATATATAATGTGATATATACAAAAAATATTTATCTAATAGAAGCATTAGAATGATTCCAATCTTATCCATGAGATCCTGAAATCTGGTCAGTGGAAAAGCCTTAATAAGAACCATCAACATCAACATGTTGGTATTGAGACGAGATATGAAAAATGTGAGAGGATAAGTCTGCACCTCCACAATAATCAGACCCGAATCAAGAAGACCGGACCGTTCTGAGGTGGTGAAGCCAAACTCATAAGGAGAAAACCTTAAGGCCCAAGTCCCACAAAATAAGGAAAGATTCAAATGTATTCAAACCTCTTAAGAATATGGAAAATTTTCATATATCAGAGATAGATCCATTGAATTTCCACCGCCTATGAAGCATTCCCTTTTAAGAACGGTTCATTCACAATCATCACAAGTAGAAGATAGATATATCACTCCGACCTGCTTCCAAGCCACAATCGTTTTTTATTTTTCATAAATTCTTTCTTAGATCTCCCAATCCGATTAGGTATTACTCAATTCAAAATCTCAATAAAAGAGTTGATTCTAAACATAAAGATAAAATTTTCGAGATCAGTTTGACAGTTATAAGTAATTTTTATATTGAGACAAAAATGCTCCAAATCCATTCCATAATTCATGCAATCACTTTTTTTATAGTAAATTCGTTTGATTTAATAATGGACTATAAGTGGCCCATAATCTCTTGAAAATAATTGCCCACAATGAAAACAAATCGTCGATTTTTTTGATTAAATATTTTCTTTTTCAAAACTTTTTGAACCATGAAGTTAAGTGCGGAGGTAGATTAGTAGTTATTTAAAAGTTTACGAGGATCAAAATCACTCGGTAAAAAGTGAGTTCGGAAATGGTGTAAACGAGGTGATGTTTAAAGAATAAAAATGGGAGAAATAGATGTATCTTCATAGAGGCTGCCTACACACCTCGTAAGGGACGGTTTACCTCGGAGTTTAGGAGAGAGCTGATGAGCTTGTCATTCGGGAGATGTGGAGAGCTCATCATTCGAGAGACGTGGAGAGCTCGTCATCCGGTAGAGGTCCCACCTCGTCGCCTGAGAAAAATCCCACCTCATCGTTTGAGAGAGATATTCGCCTCGTCATCTGAGAGGTTGGCGGCCTCTTCGTCAGGGAGAAGTTGGAAGTCTCATCATATGAGAAGAGATGACTGGGATCGTCGTCATGTTTGGAGAAGGTGACATGATCGTCATGTGATAGGGTAGTCAGTGATAGGGTCTTCATGTGATAGGGTTGTCGGTGACAGACATGGCCGTCATGTGACAAGGTCGTGACAGGGTCGTCGGGTGACAGGGTCGACTGACGTGTCACCATTTCTGTGGATGCATAAGTTTGGTGACGTGGTTGTGTTGTGATGGCTTGTTAGTGATAAGCTTAGATGTGGCCATGTGCGCTTCTCTTACTGGATCTATATAGGCAAAATTTGATTTGGACGGGATATTGAGGGGTGTGTTCAACCCACCTCCAACAAAATACAATAGAAATTCTATAAATTAATAATGTTGGGATCGCAATATTTTATTAATTTATAGAGTTATTAATTTATCGATTTAAAAAGATAAATCCATATTTCGAGTTCAGAGTTAAGAAGAAATTGTGGTCATAACCGTTAATGTTGATGAGATACTGAATATGATATTACAATATATTTAGAAAATAATTATACAGTTTAGAACTCTTCACAATTCTAGTATGTGGTTCAAGAAGACGACAAAAAAAAATCTTGATGTAATAAAAAAAATTAGAGATGAACTCCAACAAAACAAACAACACTAGAGTCATATGTTATTAAATTGACTTAGTGTATTCATAAATTTACATACCTAATTATTAATTTATGATATTATTAGGACCATATATTAACATGGGGTTTTCTAGAAAATTATTATCTTATTATCTTATCGAGTTTTGTAAAATTTTACACTGGTCCAATTCGGGACCGGAGAAATTTATTAATTTATCGTGTTTATTAATTTATCGAGTATTAATTTATAGATTTTGTATAAAGGATTCGATTTTAAAATCAATAAAAATAATTAGTTAATAAAAAAATCGGAATATAGCTGCTAAAATCGTGAAAAGAGTAATTATACAAATCAAAAAAAATATTTTTTTGACTAAAACCGGATTCTAGCTTACTCAAATGCAACATCAATGCCACTTGGAAGTCAGACAAGACTCAGAGTAGAATTTGATAGATCTTGAGAGACAACATGGAAATGTAAAATGGTTGGGAGTCAAGTCTTACCCTTCGCCTATTTCTCCTTTTCATGCTGAGGCTAGTGCTTTCATTTAGGCAATGACATGCTTGGACAATATGAAAAAGCAAGAGGTAGTGTTCGAAGTGGACAGTCAAGTTTTTTATAGTGCTCTCTCTGATCCAACTTCTCTATCAACAATCAAGGACTTTGTGGAAGAGGCCACTACAACTTGTAGGAGATGTCTTAGACCGAGATTCGGTGTAACTAAAAGGGAGGGCAATCATGCAGCGGATTGTCTAGCTAATTATGCCTCTAATTTTCCTCTATATATTATGCATGCATAGATTGTATGATCCCACCTTGGTTTGAGGCTTTGGTCTCAAAATACAGGTGTTAATGTAAAAATTATTTGAATGGGTAAAAAGAAAAAAAAAAACCGGATTCTAGTTCCTAAATCCAAGCTGATTACCAACTATAATCCCGTTTAAAACAGTGTAAGTATTGATAAATGGGTGACAAATTGGCTAAAAAATCAAAGGTTGAAAAGGAAACATAATTACATCAATGGACACGAATTCGAAACGGAATCCAAGCCTTAGTCCGATTTTTTAAAATTAAGAATCTACTGAAATGCCCTAAATGAAATATCATACGGATACTAAAGGTTACTATTAAATTTGTACAATAAATTTAATAAGAGAGATTATGTTTTTTTCTAATTAGTAATTACTACGGTTTTCATCTAATGCATATTTTGTCAAAAACGAATTAAGTGTGGCTTTTGACTCGGGTTACACGGATACTGATCTAGAGTTGTTGACTTAGTTTACATTTCGGGTGTATCATTAGTAGCATTTCTTGTCAGCGGTGATCGGGGATGTTACTGTATCTATATATATACTTTTAAAATGTAGTCTTAATAATGTATTTATTTACATTACAATCATACCTTTGTTGTTGATATTTAGGTTTAGTCGTCTAATATCTTGTATAAATATACTTGTTCCACGTTAAGAATGAGAATAAGAAACCTTCTCAAAATTATACATTTCTACTTGAGTATATCGACTCTACCATGAGGAAATTTGGTAACAAGAAACCCTATAATTTGTACTATGCAGCGAAAACCTACAAATTGATGACAAAAATATTGGAAGTTCCTCCAAAGTTTATACAGTATGGAATAAAAAATCTCGTCATTTTCGCATTGGGATATGATAGTGTTCCTCTTCATCATCCTCAGCATGAGACTTCATAACAGGCTTAGTTTCATGAGCGGTCGTGTCTTTACTTTCAGGAGCTTCTTGATTGGCGGCTGAGTATTGCTGGATCACAAGAATTGAAGCTTGCATTGTAAAGTTTGATGCAGCTAATGTATCGCCTATAGTTCCTAAATCCGGCGGACTACTACCCCAATCCGTCAAACCGGAAGTCACAGGTGATTCTACTTTATACCCTCTTCCCACAATGTAAAGATCGAAAGGATTGTTATCATCAAGTTCTCTAATTGATGCGATCGTCTCTGTGCCATCGTTAACCACTTTCTCTTCGTAAGTCACAAACGAATCATCCATAGTCTTGAAGTTAAACTCGTAGATAAACTCTTCGTCCAATCGTTTCTCCTTCTCGTACTTAACTGCGGATTCCCCGGCTGAAACCAAAGCTTCTCGGCCAGGGACGAATCTCACAACCGTGAGTTTAACTACTTGTTCTCTTGCCATCCTCCAAGCGTAAGCCAAAGCCTCTCTATCATCTCGACCTCCAATGAAAAGCATCGCGATTTCTCTCTTCGTGGTTTCCCCTCGGAACGAAGAAGACTCGGACCGGATAATCGTCATTCCACGGTCAACCAAAACCCCGACCGAGCAAGGCGCGTGGCTCATAACATTTTGGTTGACTTGCGCGTGCGCAGCGTTTCCTTCCCCTAATTGACCGTCTGATGTCAAATTCTTATGGTAAGGTAATAAAATGAAACTGGCTCGTTTATCCTGAGCCAACATAGAAATATCCTCGTGCATTGTCGGATAAGGTGACACCGCAGTGATTGTCTGAACCATCATCCCTTCGTTGTTCACTTCCATCGATTCGAACGCCTCTGCGATCTGTTCGGATTCTGCTCTAACTCGATCAGAAAAATTAGCTTTTGGTTTGGCCTCATCGTTCATTATGAGCAACGAAGCTGTGGTACGACAAGTTAGTTCGACTAGGTGGATTGCGAAAACATTGAGAGGAGATTGCTTGGTCGGGTTAGAGAGTTGTAAAAGACTTGTGATGCCGGAAACATTAGAGAGGATGTGGACACATGTCAATACACGAAACTCTGTTTCTCCTTTAAGTGTTTGAATAGTTCGGTTTTTATAGAAAACCGATTTCTTATTTGGGCTGTAAGTTAAGCTCAAAAGTGGTTGCACCACTATTGACATGGCCAAAAACACTAGCGTCATGTGAGTGTACATTCCTACGTCCAATGCCTGTAACTCAAAACAATTGGCAATAAGTGGATTGGTCTTAACTAATTTCCATATGGGATCATGACATATTTCAAATGAATAACATATATATATATATATATATATATATATATATATTCAATATACATACCTTGATGTCACGTCCTGTATTGAGTATGACTAATGCCATAGTTCCCTTAGTGTTCATAAGCGCACCTACGGCAAAACCATCACGAAAAGGCATACGCAAGAAGAGCGAACAAATAACAGTTGGGACAATCTTGATCATAAAAGAGGCAGAAACCACGAAGGCAACTATTTTAGGATTAGTGCTCCTAAACAAGTAATAAAGATTGGCTCTTGAACCGCAAGTGATGTAGAAAAGAGGCATCAAAATCCCCGACAAGAAATCATGGAGCTTCTCTTCGATCATTTTTCGAATGATGTGGTCTTGTGGGATAGAGAGACCGAACAAGAAAGCTCCCGTGATTGAGTGGACTCCACAGGCCTCGGTGATTAAAGCGCAGATAAGGACTCCGGCGAGAGTGAACCACACGTGCGTGTCTCCGACGTTGCCTCCTTTCATGGTGTGGGTGAAGGCCCAAGCGATTCCAGGACGAATCACGTAGTAGCAGAGAACGACGAAAACTGTGGTTGATACTAAGACGTAGGGCATCATTCTGTTCAATCCTCCTATAAATTTCCATGTTTGAATTCAACAAAGTTTTCGTTAATACTAATATCATGTCATCCTCAGTTGAAATCTCATAGTATGCGTTTATATATGTTATAGTCGACCAAAAGATAAACAAATTGTTATTCTGAACATTATTGTAGCAATATTTACTTAGGTTTATAGTGATTTATATTTGACGACATAAAAAAAATAGCAACTGTAAAAAACTTTACTGTATATACCAAAGTGAACAAATCTTTTTTTTTTTTTTTGATTAAAATTTTAAAGTGAACAAATCTTATATGTACCTGTTTTGGAAAAAACACCGAGTCCAATAACGAGGAGAACCCAAGAGCACAGGTCCGTAATAAGGGCTGCACACATTGCCGTACGTCCTATATCCGAACGCAAGAGCTTGAGATCCGCAAGAATCCTTGCAAGATCTGGGAAATTCGTGCAGCTAATCCCGACCGCCCAGAAGATACAACCTGCGACGATCTTGTCTTTGTCTCCATTACCATTAAGGTAGTAGAGGCGAGCACCGGCCACTAAAGCCACAATAAGGGAAACCACGGCTATGACCATTGGTTTGAAATCTTTGATTCTTATTATCCTCAGGTCAATACCGAGACCGAGGAGGAAGATGTTGAAAACGAGAGCTAAGTTTGCGAATGTCTCCAAAACCATTGTGTATCTATAAGGAAACACGTTTTCGATTATAAATGTGTTCCTGCCGAGCAGAGTTGGGCTGAACATTAATCCGCTCTGAAAATTGTAAACAAATTACCATCACTACAATGTACTTCATTATTAGTATTATCCCTTATAGGATCATAACCTATATTGAATGTAAAATTTATTCGAAAAATCGTCTTCTACAATAAATTCGTTTTTATTTTGTGTGTCTAAAATAGAAAAGACAAACAAAAATTGCTATACACAATCTAAGTTTTTTATCGAGTGGCAACCACGCCTCAAGTCATCCTTCATATCGACCCCATCTCCCGAATGGGATAGAGCGGGGGATTCATATTATAAGATTACATGCGAGAAAATCTTAAATTGGTAAAGGAT
This sequence comes from Euclidium syriacum, assembly GCA_900116095.1. NCBI lineage: Eukaryota > Viridiplantae > Streptophyta > Magnoliopsida > Brassicales > Brassicaceae > Euclidium > Euclidium syriacum. Next base: position 1,103,208 of record FPAK01000008.1, read on the forward strand.
AAGATTATGGTTATCTATATTGCAACGTATTTAAAATTAGCTTTCAAGATTGTTGAAATACTCACAAGGATTTGAGCGACGAAAGGAGGAATATGAAAAGGCCGAGTCAAATAATAGACAATGCGGTAGGCAAGATTAGAAACAAAAACTTGCGCAATAAAGTAAGGAGCTGCGGATACAAGCGTGGCTCCGTTCTCCCATGCATTACGATCTACGATTATAGCGTCGTCCGATAGGTTATAACACACGACGTTCCCGTACCGAGACGGGCTTACTTCATAATCTAAACCGGGAGGAGGTGTCATTTCGTCGAAAGCGGCCATTTTATTGGAATTTTTCCTGAAGAGAGTTTAACGGGTTTCAATCTATAAACCCTCTCAAGATTTTTTGGCCTTTTTTTTCTTCCTCTTTAACCAAATGTTTTGTTGTGTTCATGTTGTGTTTGATTTCACTTTATTAATAGGTGAGACCTTACAACCTGTTTTTTACTTTTTCTTTTCTTGAGATTGCTAATTATAGATTTCTTTTTTTTATAGGTTTATACTTATTTTGATGTCTAAGAGTATGATTATCAATGAAGGTGTTCTTAAAAACAATTTTTTAATACTTTTCTTTTTCAAAGTCACGAGGAAAAAAAGTAAAAAAATTAAAAATCTACCCAATCGCATGGTGGTAAGTGGCAAACTCCAAGAAAAAAAGACTTTTAAATAAAACTTATTCTACATTATTCAGTGAGTCCCATCAATAAAAATTTAATTTTTTAAGAACTTCACCCCCTTAAGAGCTCTTAATGGAACTGCTATAAGAGGAGACTATACGAAGTCATCGCAGCTATTTTTTTCTCTCTTTTGACAGAGAAATTAGTCAAATTCTGTTATTTTTCTTGTTAATAGCTGTTGTTTGTACGATCAAATTGTACTGTTCTCTCCTTGTAGTCAAATAAAAGAATTACATGAATATATGAATCTTTTGGTAATAAGATATTTTGAGAGCTTTTGTTGTTTAATTTATGAAAAAGGGTAAAACATAGGGTTGCACATGTAATCATGATGTTCTTGGATCGAGAAATTAGGAAAATTAGACAGATAATGATGTAGGTCTGGATATTCAAAATAAGAAATCTTTAAATTATATAATAAAAACTTTCGACCATGAATAAAAAAAGAAATATCTAGTTGGACAATGGCCCAGCTTCGGGCACCGGCCTCAGCCGACCAGGCAGCCGCCACCGGAGATTATCCACTGGCCATAACCTTCACACAGACAAAAGAAATAACATAAAAGTTTGAAAAAAAAAAACTTTCAATAAGATTTTGACTAGTTTAGACTTTAAAAAATTATGACTTCAAGCTTAAGCACCAGGACAAAGTTCCCTTAAAGCTCTCTGGTTTTTCTGCAAGAGATGGAACCAAACGTAAAGGGCATTATTGTCTTTTAATGAACAAGAGGAAAAAGACAATCACTTTCACAGCTAAACAGTATTACCTGGCCATGGCCGATCAAGAGAAAAGTTGGTGCAGTCGCAATATCAAAATGTTAAAGCAAACAACTTTATTGTTCTAAAAGCATCAATTTCACATTTAGTTTAACCTACGAGGACCCCATTAGAGCTCAAAAGGAAAGTAGCATAAAGCTTTGAATAAGGTGAAGAAAATAAACATGAAGAGAGAGACCTTGCACCTAAAAAGTTTCGAATCCAATGACGCAAAGAGAGAATATCTGAAAGAAGTTGATTTGCCGCCATTGCTGTTTTCTCTCTGTATTACCAAGAGCTTGAGTTATGGTAAGCCTTCTTTGTATGAACCTATCTTTCTCCTTCTGAATGCGATTAGTGAAAGAGTTTGGTTTGATGAATAAATGTTAGGGAACTCCTGTAAATATCACACTCGGGTCACACGTTTGGGCCGAGGATCCAGAACTCGCCTGGATTAATGGTGAAGTGATAGAAATCAAAGGCACCAACGCCACAATACTCACTGCAAATGAGAAAACAGTGAGAATCTCTACTTTTTCATTTGATCTAAAACCACAAGAAATGGAAAAAGTTCGATCTTTTCACAAGATATGATATTTTACAGATCGTTGCTAGTATTGCTAGTATATATCCAAAGGATACAGAGGCACCACCTGCAGGAGTTGATGACATGACTAAACTAGCTTACCTCCATGAGCCAGGGGTTCTCTACAATCTTGATTGCCGGTTTGCTCTAAACGAAATATATGTCAGTAATCAAAAACATTTCCATGTTGATCAAACGTTTTTGAAAGCCAATATTTAAGATTATCTAATTGAAAAATGGATAGAGCAGACTTACACCGGAAACATCTTGATTGCTGTGAATCCATTCCAAAGACTTCCGCATTTGTATAGCGTCCATATGATGGAACAATACAAAGGAGCTGCTTTTGGAGAGCTAAGCCCGCATCTGTTTGCTGTTGCAGACACCAGTTACAGGTAAAACAGTTGTTAATCCTTGATTAGAGAAGTGTAAGAACTTAGCTCACTAAAAGCTTTCAACTAGGGCGATGATAAATGAGGCGAGAAGCCAGTCGATTTTGGTTAGTGGAGAGAGTGGAGCTGGAAAAACAGAGACAACCAAAATGCTCATGAGATATCTTGCATTCATGGGAGGCAAATCAAATACCGAAGGGAGAAGCGTTGAACAACAAGTTTTAGAGGTAGCGTTTACTTTGCTAAGCTTACCACATCCGATTGACTCCAACCATTCTTAATCGCTTCTGTTTCAGTCTAATCCTGTGTTGGAAGCCTTTGGAAATGCCAAAACTGTGAAAAACAATAATTCAAGGTAAGTAAATCTACAAAACACTTATTTCAAACTTTTTCTGATGGAATCTTTTGTAATTCTCTGAGTTCTACTACAACAGTCGGTTTGGAAAATTTGTTGAGATTCAATTTGACAAGCGTGGGAAAATATCTGGAGCTGCAATACGTACTTATCTTCTTGAACGGTCTCGTGTTTGCCAAGTCTCAGACCCTGAGAGGAACTATCACTGCTTCTACATGCTCTGTGCAGCACCGCCTGAAGTAAGTCTCTTCACTAACAATCCTGAAATCAATTAGAGCTAATATGTTTGTTTTTTCAGGAAGTTAAGAAATTCAAGCTAGGAGATCCGAGGACGTTCCACTATCTAAATCAGACGAACTGCTATGAGGTTTCCAATGTAGATGATGCAAGAGAGTATATGGAGACAAGAAATGCAATGGACATTGTGGGCATTGGACAAGAGTCACAGGTTGTGTTCTCATGACTCTTATTCTAAGAAAAAAGATACAAAATGATAGAAGGAAATTTCAATATACTGACCAGAAAGTTCCACTTTAGGATGCTATATTCCGTGTTGTAGCTGCGATCCTCCACCTTGGAAATGTCAATTTTATCAAAGGAGAAGAAGCGGATTCTTCAAAACTCAAGGATGATAAATCAAGATATCATCTTCAAACAGCAGCAGAATTACTCATGTATCTATCTTCGTCTAGCAATCATTACCATTAGACCTTGAAATTCTGCAAAGTTCCAACGACAATGCTGACCTTTTTTAAAAATTATTTACTTGACACAGGTGCAATGAGAAGATGCTGGAGGATTCACTCTGTAAACGTGTGATTGTGACTCCGGATGGGAACATTACAAAGCCGCTTGACCCAGAATCGGCAGCCTTAAACCGTGATGCTTTAGCCAAGACAGTATACTCCAGGCTGTTTGACTGGTACGTAAATCTAAACCCTAAACACACAAAAAAAAAGAGAGGATATTTTGATAAGCACCACAACAATGCAAATGACGTAGAGGTTGGATAAAAACCATATGCACATTCATAGGAGGGACCAAACACATGTTTAACATGAATTTCTTTCTGGACTGTCTAGATAAACAGTTCTCAGTTTGAGCATTCTCCAATTCTGACATTACTCAAATATGGCAGGATTGTGGATAAGATCAACAGTTCAATAGGTCAAGACCCGAATGCTACAAGCTTAATCGGAGTCCTCGACATTTATGGTTTTGAAAGCTTCAAGATCAACAGGTAAACTTGACAGAAATTATAAACATGTGAGTACACACAGAACTTAAAGTCTAATGCCACTATTCTTTTGATAGTTTCGAGCAGTTATGCATCAATCTCACAAATGAGAAGTTGCAACAGCATTTCAATCAGGTAGGGAAAGAAAATTAACTTCAAAGAGAACAAGTTCCCATTGAAAGCAAGTCTTTTTACACGGAACTACTTTCATTCTTTCTCTGCAGCATGTATTTAAGATGGAGCAAGAGGAATATACAAGGGAGGAAATAGACTGGAGCTATGTTGAGTTTGTTGATAACCAGGATGTCTTAGATCTCATTGAGAAGGTATAACCCTGTGAAACTAACATAATCAATTCTGGATGAAATTGGCTCCATAACATGTACAACCACAGGAAATAATCAATGGCATCTTCTTTCTTGCAGAAACCAGGAGGCATAATTGCCCTACTTGATGAAGCATGGTAAGTGTATCAGCAACTATCCTACTTTTTAGGGGAAAATACAGTTTCACAATATCAATCCATAACCATAAGGTTCTCATTGTAGCATGTTTCCCAAGTCAACTCATGAGACGTTTGCACAGAAGATGTATCAAACATATAAAGGACACAAGCGTTTCAGCAAACCTAAGCTTGCCCAAACAGCCTTCACTGTCAACCACTATGCAGGAGATGTCAGAAAACACACAAAGTCTTAGACGCTAAGCTAAAGTAAGTACAGTAGCTAGTTACTGAGCACACCACGCTTTTTTTCGCCTCAGGTTACGTATTCAGCAGAACAATTTCTCGACAAGAACAAGGATTATGTTGTGGCGGAACATCAAGCTTTATTAGATGCATCTAAATGCTCTTTTGTCGCCAATTTGTTTCCACCATTACCAGAGGACGCATCAAAGCAATCCAAGTTTTCATCAATTGGAACACGTTTCAAGGTAAGCCAATAGAAAGAAAACATTATCATTTGCACATTGCTTAAGATCTTAATTCCTTACCTAATATACCTGCAGCAACAACTTCAAGCTCTAATGGAGACACTGAACACAACGGAGCCCCATTATATTAGATGTGTGAAGCCAAATACAGTTCTAAAGCCTTCAATTTTTGAGAATGACACCGTCCTAAACCAACTAAGATGCGGAGTAAGCTTAAAGCCTTCGACTTCCTATTTGACCATTTTAATGTTCTCCCATAAGATTTTGTTTACAGACGATCTGGATAAGTGAACAGGGTGTGCTGGAAGCTATAAGAATTAGTTGTGCTGGTTATCCAACAAAACGAACATTCGATGAATTCCTTGATCGCTTTGTGATGCTAGCAGCAGATGTTCCAGAGGGGTAAACATATAAAGAAGACAGATTATCAGTTTGAACCTATTATCCCTGATCCAATCAATACTGAGACAATTACATTTATCTATTGACAGATCCGACGAAAAGTCAGCATGTGCTTCAATCTGCGACAAAATGGGTTTAAAAGGCTACCAGGTATGTCAATCTCAGGGTACAGGCATGTCAAATATGAATAATGAAAGCAATCTGAACTTACATTCGATTACTCTATCTTCAGATAGGGAAAACAAAGATATTTCTTAGGGCCGGACAGATGGCTGAACTAGATGCAAGAAGAACCGAGATTTTGGCTGGTGCAACTAAACGTATTCAAAGGCAGATCAGGACTTATTTGACAAGAAAAGAGTTTCTTGGGCAGAAAAGGGCTACAATTTATATGCAAAAACTTTGGAGAGGTTTTGTTCTTCTACATGTCTCAACAGTAACACCCTACCTAACCTAACACAAAACTATCAATTAAGACTGTCGAAAAAATATCAACAGAGCCATTTATATTAAAGAACGGATATAATATTTGCAGCCTAATATGATATATAATGTGATAAACTGATCTAAGTTTCAGCCAGGACATAATGGTCTTCACATTAACTATGTCATTTGTGTTGCTTTTATAGCACAACTTGCACGCAAGTTGTATCAAAACATGCGAAGGGAAGCTGCTTCAATTTGTATCCAAAAGAACAATCGTGCACACAGAGCAAGGAAATGCTACACTCAGCTTCAGGCATCAGCAACAGTTATTCAGACTGGTTTACGGGCAATGGCTGCTCGAAACATACATAGACACAAAAGAAGAACAAAGGCAGCTATTATAATCCAGGTACTAGATTTTAACTTCTTTATCGCAATTCTGGACGTGTCTTCTATAATCTCAGACTAGTTTACTCTCAAGGATAAGTTAGAAATAGTCAAGAGCAGTAGCCCAACTTAGAAGATTTTTAATATATAGATTATGGTTGAGGATCATAGGTGAAGCAGTAAGGTTCTTAGTTTTTTGAATAACATGTAGCATAGTGTTTTAGAAAATGGATCATGGGGAAGAGGCAAACAATGCAGCAAGATGATTTTGATAGACGTTTATGATAGATCTTACTGGTACTTCTTCTTACAGCGGGAGTGGAGAAGACACCAAGCTCATGAAGCTTATAAGAAACATAAAAAAGCAACATTAGCCTTACAATGCCTGTGGAGAGCTAAAGTGGCTCGAAAAGAACTCAAAAAGCTAAAAATGGTAAGTTTCATTGACAAAAGGGTAACTTGAGTAATTAATCTCATAAAGAATCAACCTACTCTGTCTAAGAGGTAGGCAATGTTTCAGCTTGATTTACTGAAAAAATTCTAACGACAAAATCTCCCATAGGCTGCAAGAGAAACCGGGGCGCTCAAGGAAGCCAAAGACAAGTTAGAGAAGCGTGTAGAAGAGCTAACCTGGCGTCTTGAACTAGAGAAGCATCAAAAGGTAAGTTTCAATAGAATTAGACACTAGAGGTCTTTGTTCTGCAATCTAATTTTCCTTGGGATAAAAGTATGCTAGAGTGAAACGTACATAGTGGTTTAATTCGAAAATATGTCATTAGGTTGATCTCGAAGAAGCCAAAGCACAAGAAATCGCAAACCTACAAAATACTATAACTGAATTGCAAGAGAAGCTGGATGAAGCCCACACTGCAATCATACAAGAGAAAGAAGCGGCAAAATTAGCCATTGAACAAGCTCCACCAGTCATCAAAGAGGTTCCAGTTGTAGACAACACTCAACTGGAGTTACTGAACAGTCAAAACACTGAACTGGAGGTAAATTTGAACTTACATATTCCACCAACTAGCAGATAGTTTCCTGATACCATATCTTCTAAATTCAGGTTGAAGTAGAGAAATTAAAAGGAAAACTCGAGGAGTTCGAAGCAATATGTTCTGCACATGAGAGAGATAGCAAGGAAAGTATAACTGAAGCAGAAGATGCAAAAACAAAGGCAATCCAACTTCAAGAAATTATCGAAAGGTATAGATTCAATTGGTTCGCATTGAAATCATGTTTCTGTTTAACAGTCAGGGCTCACGAGTATATTCTTGGTAAATTCCAGATTACAAACAAACCTGTCAAACCTTGAATCCGAAAATCAGGTCTTACGCCAAGAGGCTTTGTCTGCTTCAACAATCGCCGAAGAGTCTGGAGATGTAAACAGGTACGGTCATGTGAGCTGAACAGTTCTCTCATCTTAGTACACTATGTTTCTTCTCTCATGCATAGCTGTGTGGATTTGAAATTGTTATCTGATGGAAATAAAACTCTTACCAGTCTAAAGGACAGGGTTGCAATTCTAGAGTCAGAAAATGAATCTCTTCGGAGACAGATAGCTGCTGTAGAAAAGACAGTGCCTCCTGAAGATATATTTGCATCCGCAATGGTGCAAAACTTCTGTCAACATGAATTTCTTTCAGTCAACAAAAATATGTGTAGCATTTTCATTAATGTAATATAATTGTGCAGGATCTTGAAAATGGACATCAAACAGAAGAGATTCAGGCAACGAAGGTACACTATCTTACGAGGCCTAGTTAAGAAACAAAACTCTACAATTAATCATCCCTATTATTTGTTTCAGGAGCCAAGGAGTCCAGTCATTGTGTTAGCAAAACAAAAATCTCTAACAGATAGGCAGCAGGTATCATTCGAGAACTTATCTGTACTAAAGAGCCATAAGTTGATAACCAATACAAAGCAAGCAAAAGATATTTCAGTATCTGTTTCACTACCGAAGAGAATTTAACGGGTATTATTGGACAGGAGAGCCATGATCTGCTGATAAAATGCCTCACCGACGAGAGAAGGTTTGATAATGACAGATCTGTGGCAGCCTGGATTGTTTACAAGGCACTCCTTCAATGGAGATCATTTGAAGCAGAGAAAACAAATATATTTGATAGGATTGTTCATACAATTCGATCGTCCATTGAGGTAATAAGTTAAAGAAATGTCAATATACCAGTTAAATTTATAAATTTCTGAAACCAAAAGTTAATATTCAAGTTATACTAAATTTTGAACAGAAGAGCCAAGATGACACAAGGGAACTAACTTATTGGCTTACAACAAGCTCTACCCTCTTATATCTTCTACAATCTACACTCAAGTTCAGCAGCAATACAAATAATGTGGCTTCAAGACGTAACCGATCAGCCCAGTCTACATTATTTGGGCGATTGATCCAAGTAAGCTTTATAAAAGTGAATCTCTGATTATAATCCAATTCGTAAGAGACTTAGTAATTTTGGTAACAACATTGTAGGGAATGCAATCATCTCCAATGGGATTGGAAGCCTCCAATGGCTACAGTGGGATGGTTGGAATATCAAATGACCAACAGATGGTCGAAGCTAAATACCCAGCTTTACTATTCAAGCAACACTTGGCCGCATACGTTGAGAAAACATACGGAATGATCCGAGATAAATTAAAGAAAGAGATAAACCCATTACTAAACCTATGTATCCATGTCAGTACATGATTCATCAAGTTACTACGGAACAGAACTTATCTTAGTGATTGGCTTATAGCATATATTAACGATGAGTTACATGTAACAGGCACCAAGGCCGACAAGACCTAGAACTTTGCGAGACGTGACTAAAAGAATCCACTTGGCCACAACTGCTAAGCAACAGGCATCATATGTACAATGGCAGAACATCATCAACAGGCTTGAACATACCTTGAGCTTTATGGCAGAGAACCATGTAAAAGAATACACTTTCGAAGATTTTCATCTCAAGCTTAAATTTTACTTTTCCAGTTTCTTGACTGAGTCTAAATGATCTCCAGGTTCCATCTATGATCACAAGAAAACTCTTCCATCAGGTTTTCTCGTACATAAATGTGCAGCTGTTTAACAGGTACAGAAAATATTTGCATAGGACACAAGTGGCTACATTTAATTACGAGGTAGCTTGACTTACAAAGTTTATCTTTGGCAGTTTGTTGCTTCGTCGAGAGTGTTGTTCCTTTAGCAACGGAGAATATCTGAAAATGGGCTTGCATGAATTAGAGCAATGGTGCATGAAGGCAGAAGACGAGGTAGGCCAGAGCATTATAATCAAATCACTTGAAGAGAAAATACAAGACAGAAAGATCAACTTACATAATTTTTTCTCTTGTCTTCTACAGGCAGCACGATCACCATGGGATGAACTCCAACCCATAAGGCAAGCAGTAAAATTTCTGGTACAACTCTGAACCATATCTATTCGTGAAAATACATTAATTAGTGAATATTCAGCGTTTGATATATACTATCACTGTATAGGTCTTGCATCAAAAGACGCAAAAATCATTGGACGAGATCACAAAAGAGTTATGCTCGGTAAAGACTTTAAACCACAACTTTCTGCAAAGCATATAGAAGGATCATATCCTCCTACAGTCCTACTTCGAATTATTGCAAGACAAACTCTTAATTATGAAAAATAACTGCAAGTTTTCATAGAACTCTCTTCCTGAGCTATTAAAATTCTCAATTTCTTTCCTTTTTTTGCTCAGGTACTAAGCATTCCACAAGTATATCGAATAGGGACTATGTTTTGGGACGACAAATATGGAACTCAAGGACTCTCCACTGAGGTAAGTAATGATCAACCAAACCAACTCCAAATTCCTTCACGAAAATTCAGAGTATACACCTAACAAAAACATAATATAGCTATGTTCATACAAACAATTGGCTTTACTAGTGTTTAAACTCATGGACCTGAACCAAGCAATAAAACCCTGAGCCAGATTTTTTCCAAATACTTCTGAAGAAGACATATTTCGACCCAAACAAAACGAAAACAACCATCTTTCTAGCTTTAAATTTCCTTTGCTCAAATGAAAACTAAACCTGGACTCATGAGCCAACGATATGTGCCCAATAATAGGTGATCAAGCAAATGAGAAAACTAATGGCGGATGATTCTATCAACATGACTTACCCTTCTTTCTTGCTAGACGTCGATTCAAGGTACCCAAACAAATTTCTCGCGTTCTTCTCCATTTTTTTTATCCCTAATTACTCTCGAATTTTCAAGCAAGTCATTGTTTCCGGTATTTTCCAGCATTCCTTTCTCAGTGGAAGAAGTTTCACAATCCTTTCACGGCGGCGCCATTAGCCTCTCCGACGTCGATCCACCGCCGCTTCTCCGCCAGCGATCTGATTTCCACTTCTTGTTCCAGACATTGCCCGAGGGAGACAAGGATCAACACTGACGGAAATCATTGGAAGGAACCTGCTCTCTTGTGTAGAAGGTCCCATTCCAACGGCTGCAAATCTTGTATAATTATTAATTAAGCCATGATTTTTGCATATATCACAAAAAGGGAAGTTTTTCCATTTCATTTCATTTTTTTTCTCACAAGAAGCCAGAAAGCTTTTTATTTTCTATCATGATTTCATTTTTTTTCTCACAAGAAGCCAGAAAGCTTTTTATTTTCTACCATGATTTCATTTTTGGGGGTCTTTTACTCTATTCTTTACAATTTACATTGTGTATAGAGAAAGTTGTGATTTGGTGTACTTAATCTTATATATGTGGGTGGGATTGGATTTGTAAAAAGAATTGCAAAAAAAAATATTGCTTTAATTGGTCTTTGTTTAAATGCATATTCTGGAAATTGAGATTTTATATGCATGGAGAAGCAAAAATTCGAGGAATAATTTAGGATAATTTGAAAATAATGACATAGTTTATCAACAAGCTTGGATTTGAGGGGTCATTATAAAAATTGATATCTTTTATTGCCGAATACTTTTTGAAAGCAAACTCGCTAAAATGAAATAGAGGGTTCTAGCTAAAACCCATCCCTGTGTTGAAATCACTGAACATAACCATCGAAATATCTCCGATTGAAGAAGATGGAGTGTGTAGTTCCATTGTGGCGGTGCTTCTGTCTCAGTCCGCCGGAATTACGCCACCGCATTGTTAACCATAGCCGCGCCCATCTCCCTATGTCTCTCTCCTCCTCCTCATCCTCCTCTTCCTCTTTCGCATCAGGTAGCTACTTCATTTCCTCAATCAACCCAGCTTTAACCTTACACGTTTTTTGGTCCATTTCAGGGCTTTGGCCTCTCTCTGATAGAAAAAATCGATTTCTTGCTCAACTCGCTCAGAGGAGTTCCTTGCATCGCCGTGCGGAATCACTCGAGCACCTTCCTCTTTCCGTGGTTAGTTCTCGGAAATTTCAGTGTATTCATTTATAAAATTCCGAATTTCTCAAGTAATTAGACGAAAGGAGTTCTTATGGTTGTTGATTTTGGGATTTAATCTGTGACCCATGATGCAGTTTTGGATAAGGTTGCAAAACAAATCTGTCCGTAGTTCTAAGCTTTGTATGTACACGTATTATAATTGTTTCGGTGTTTTTTTCAGAACTCGTCTGTGATTGGTAACTCGGAGACAGAACTGGAAGAAGAGGAAGATGATTCAGACTGGGAGTCAGAATTTCTTGGAGAGATTGATCCGTTGGATATCCAACCTCCAAAGAAGAGGAAGAAACAGGCAAAGTCGAAAGCGCTTGAAGACACTGAAGGAATGGATTGGTGTGTAAGGGCAAGGAAAATTGCACTTAAATCAATTGAGGCTAGAGGCTTGTCTTCTAGAATGGAGGAGATGATGCCTCTTAAGAAGAAGAAAAAGAAAAAGAGCAAGAAAGTGACTGGAAACAAAGAAAAGGTCAAAAACAAACGTATTCTTGAAGATGATTCTGATTTTGAAGGAGAGGAAGAAGATTTGGACTTTCAAGATAGATCTGTAGAGGATAAGATGGGGGAACTGCGTTCAAGAGTTAGCTCGTTAGCTGGTGGAATGTTTGAGGAAAAGAAAGAGAAGATGAGGGAACAATTAGTTCAGAGACTCTCTCAATTTTCAGGACCTTCTGATCGTATGAAAGAAATCAACCTGAACAAAGCTATAGTAGAAGCACAAACTGCTGAAGAGGTACTTGAGGTAACAGCTGAGACAATCATGGCTGTTGCCAAAGGTTTAAGTCCATCGCCATTGTCTCCTTTAAACATTGCTACTGCACTCCACCGAATTGCTAAGAACATGGAGAAAGTTTCGATGATGAGAACTCGTAGGCTTGCTTTTGCTCGGCAAAGAGAGATGTCAATGCTTGTAGCTCTTGCAATGACATGCCTACCGGAATGTTCAGCTCAAGGCATCTCAAATATTTCTTGGGCATTGTCAAAAATCGGAGGTGAATTGCTTTATTTGACAGAGATGGATAGAGTTGCAGAAGTTGCTACATCAAAGGTTGGAGAGCTCAATTCTCAGAATGTTGCTAATATTGCTGGGGCTTTTGCTTCCATGCGTCACTCTGCTCCAGAACTCTTTACTGAGATGTCAAAGAGGGCATCTACTATTATCCTCACCTTTAAAGGCCAAGAGATTGCTCAACTATTGTGGTCATTTGCTTCGCTTTATGAGCCAGCTGATCCTTTGCTTGAATCTTTGGATAGTGCTTTCAAAGGCAGTGACCAGTTCAAGTGCTGCTTGACGAAAGAAAAATCAAACGATGATGATGTAAGCGATGGTGCTTCAGAATCTCCAGCACTTAGCTTTAACAGGGACCAGCTTGGAAACATAGCATGGTCTTATGCTGTTCTTGGGGAATTGGAGCGACCTTTCTTTGCCAATATATGGAATGTCTTAACAACCTTAGAGGAGCAAAAGCTGTCAGAACAGTATAGAGAAGATGTCATGTTTGCTTCTCAAGTTTATCTTGTGAATCAATGCTTGAAGCTTGAGTGTCCCCACCTTCAGTTGTCACTTGATCCTGTGCTCGAAGAAAAAATAAACCGTGCTGGTAAAACCAAAAGGTTCAATCAGAAGATAACTTCTTCTTTTCAGAAAGAAGTTGGACGCCTTTTAATAAGTACAGGGCTTGAGTGGGCTAAAGAACATGATGTGGATGGGTACACTGTAGATGTTGCTCTGGTTGAGAAGAAAATTGCTTTAGAAATCGACGGACCAACTCATTTCTCAAGGAACACCGGTGAGTGCCATCACTCTGTTTCTTTATCTATCTTGGTGTTCGATATATAACCAACTCAAACGCAATGTTGATTTCGACTTTTGTGTTTTTGCAGGTCTACCATTAGGGCATACAATGCTGAAGCGGCGATATGTTGCTGCTGCTGGATGGAAGGTGGTATCATTGTCTCTCCAAGAGGTAGGTTTTATAACGTTACAAACTCCATTTTAGAATTGAAGTTACTAGGATGATGCCATAGAATCAAGTAGACATTGTTCTCCATTGTTAGGATACATGTTTTGTTCAAGAGTCAAAAGATAACATGTTCTTGCTTTACGTGTGTTGACTCTGTTTTTACTATTTTTCAGTGGGAAGAACATGAAGGCAGCCATGAACAGCTAGATTATCTGAGGGAGATTCTCAAAGGCTGCTTATAGAGAAGACAGTAATGAAAACACGTAAGGCGTTGTCATTTAAAGGTTGTTAAGTAAAAGTGGTCTTGCCCTTCATGTATATAGCTAAAGATTATTGTATTAGATTGGTGGCTTATGTTTAGAGCAATCATACATAAGTAAAATCGTTTTTAAATTTTACATCGTTTGTCACAAGCTTCTTCTGCCAATAGTTATTTCACATGCAACAGGAAGTTTCAGAAAACATATTTATAACTTAGAAGCAAAGAATATAATGATAGATAGACACAACTAGTGCTTGATCTGGGACAACATAGTCCTGACTTCTTTGCTCTTCGGCCTCTGTTTCGGATCATCCAAAGTACAGTAACAAGCGATTTTCAGAACTAGAAGCATTTGGTCATCGAATCCTTGTTCCATCAACTTCGGGTCAATCGCAAGGCTTGGATTCTCCGATGTTATGATGTTCCTCAACCATTTTATCAGACTCATTTCGTCGGTATGCTGAAAAAACTCATCTGAAGGAAGCTTCCCAATCACAAGAACACCAAGAATCATTCCGAAACTATAGATATCGCATTTATCTGTGAACTTGAGAGTTTGATAAAACTCTGGTGCTATGTATCCCACAGTCCCTGCAAGATTCGCGGTTGTGATATGTGTGACCGCATCAGGCATCCCCTTTGCGAGCCCGAAATCTGCAATTCTAGCCTCCATGTCATCATCAAGAAGAATATTCGCTGGCTTCAAGTCTCTGTGAATGATTCTTGGGTTATGATCCGTGTGAAGGTACTCAAGCCCTGCGGCTATACCTAAAGCAATCTTGTGTCTCGCTGGCCACATCAGCTCTTTGTTTCCAGCTGCTACATCGGATAGTATATCTTGCAAACTCCCGTTTTTCATGAACTCGTAAACGAGGAAATGGCACTCGGGTCTTGGTACGTGTGCTAACAACGGGAGAAGATTCCGGTGCCGGATGTGACCGACTGTTTCGATCTCTGATCTGATTTGCCTCATCTTCTTGTGCAGGAACTTAGAATCTTCGTCTGCAAGTTCAGCGGCATCTTTTGGCGGTTGGATTACTTTCTTCACGGCGATGATCTTTCCGTTGCTTCCTGGTAGTTCTGCTTTGAAAACTTCTCCACAACCTCCTCTTCCAATGATCTCTAGAGAAGCTAACTGTTCTTCGTTCTCCAAGAAAGCTAAATCTTCAGCTTTCTTGATCAATGGACTGAATATAGAAGGACCTGATGGTTTTCCTGATCCTCTTATTGCGTTAAGAATCATTCTGAACATCACTGAGAAGACAAATCCAGAGATTGTTCCTCCTATGCCTCCAACGAAGAACCCTAAGATCCATGCGAGTACTTTTCTCTTCTTGTTCTTCTTCTTTTTCTCTTTCGGTTTCTCGGATTTTGAAGCTTCTTGACCTTTTGATGTAGTAGTGTTGTTTGCTTTCTTCGTGGAATTTGAAGATGGAGTTTCAGCAAGTATGTGTCTTGTTTGTCGTGGAGATGATGAAACCTGAAGCTTGTTGTTGAGTTTGCTCATAACCGGAACCGGACCATCCAAAAACCGGTTTCCGGAGAAATCAAAGAACCGGAGATTGTGAAACGGCACAACTGGTTCCGGGATCTTCCCTGAGAAGAGATTATTCGCAACGGAGAGATTCTCCAGTTTCCGTAACTTCTTCAAGAAATTCAAGTTCCCGGAGAATTTGTTCGATGAAAGATCAAGAATTCGAAGACGGATCAAACTAGACAAATTCCCCGGAATCTGACCGGAAAGTCTGTTGTTTCTAAGATCAAGAACTTCGAGTTGCTTACAGTTTAAGACATCCACTGGAACACCATTGACCAACTGGTTATTGGACAAGGTAAGTTCCTTGAGCTCCGACAACGTTCCAATCACCGGCGAGATTGTCCCCGTCAAGCTCCGGGACTTGTATACAATCCTCGTGATACGGAGAACGTATTCTCCGGTGGCGGAGGAGAATCGTCTCTCGCAGAAAACTCCTTGGCGGCCGCACGGGTTGACTCCACTGGATAAAGAGCGTTGACCGTTGACTCCGAGCTCTGTTTCGATGACTTGAAGAGCTTTGAGATCTGAGGAATCGATGTCGAGCCATTCAGTGGGGGAGACGAATGAAGAGAGAAGAAGAAAGGAGAGAACGGCGAGGATGAGACGCCGGAGAAAGAGATTGGCGTGCCCAGTGGGAACAGCCATTTCAATTATTTTGTTAGAGAAGAAAGTTTCTTGTTGTGGATGTTGTCGAAGTCACTCTGGCTATTTATGGTCAGCAATTGCTATTCATCTATAGAAAAATCTTGACGTGTTGTAAGGTATTTTCATTTTTTTCCAAAATATATATCAAGGTAATTTTTTATTATTATACATACATGACTATTGAGTTAAATTTATATTTTCAATTCAACGATCCATGGTTTAGATGTAAAATCCATAATAAGATTATTGAAAGTTACAAACAATTTAAAAATTTTATTTGACAAATTTAATATTAATGATTTATTATTGAGTTCTTACATATGATATGAGCGTATAAAGATGTGAATATAGCGAGTTGAAATTTATATATAGCGATTATTATGTTTTATTGACTTGACTGACTATGTAAGCGTTGATAAGTCAAAGTCTACTCTATGGGTTCCACAGTGAGGCCACCATTTTCTACACGTTAGAAATAAATATTGTGTTCCACACCATTTGACATCAGTCACTCTCTAGCGTTTTTCGTCGATAAGTTCGTTGCCTGTGTTAAAGATTCCGAACGGTGATAGTGGAAACGGTCGTGCCGTGCCAGACAGGCAGCAGAAGATGGAACGACCGGAGAAAAGGTAAAATAAGTAACGAATGAAATACTTTTTTGTTAAAAAAGTAACGAATGAAATAAACACATGGTTATATTAACTGAGTGGTGGCTTAAGAATATATACTAATAAATATCGAATTTCAACTCCTACCTTTTAAACTATATCGAATGATTGAAATTTTGAAATTCTTTATTTTCGGACGTAATTTATTGTTCATTTCAATGGAACATTAGTGCACCATTTTTTTAGGAAAAAAAAAGAAAAATGTATTTAGGTCTCACTTATTTTTTGGAAAACTATAAATTACCATGCGCCCGTTTAATACTATAATTATAACTTTTTTTTTCCTTTTAAAGTGTTTAATTTTTATGTGTATTTTTTCTTTAACTATATTTTTCACTAAAACATCAAAAAATATAAAGGTAACCTTATAATTTATATATAGTCATACTGACATTTAAAAATTAGTAAAGAAAATAAATATACTAAAGTTGAAAATAATTATGTGTGTCATCTTATTTTTCCAGACGGCGTACATATCACTTTTTAGGCTTTTTCGTTAATTGTTGTCATCTTATCAATATTGTTTACCTTCATTAGACTTGTTGATACACAAAAAACTATCTTTTGGTAGTTTATATATATTATCAAATGAATTAGAGAAATATTTTGTTGATTATTGCTAATAGTTTCTGACATAAAACCTCAATTCGAGTTTTTCAGTTCTAGGATATTTAGTTTATAAATAATAGTCCTAATTTTAAAGATAATGTACTATAGCTGATTTGGTATGATTCAGGTTTTGGTGTAAAGGGTTAAGTAAATTTTCTTGTCGAAAAATTTTAAGTCATTTTTTTAGTGATTAAATTAGATATAGTTATATTTTTATAAAATTTTAAAATCACAAATTTAAATTCAATGATAAAAATATATAGAAATATAAATTAATGAACATTTTTAAAAGCCATAAATGTAAGAAAATATATCTAAATGTAAAAGAAAAATAAAACTTAACAGTGAGAAAACTCCCTAAATATATATGATTAAATCGAGTTTGATGATTTTGTTGTAGTCATTTTTGTAGTAAAAAAAAATCATAAATCTTAAATAATATTTAAACAATTTCAAATTTGAGTTATCATTATACATATATTTGATTAAGTAGAAGCATTGTGTTAAGTATGATACTTATCATAAAATATGTTAAATAAACGTAAAATCAAAGAAAATATTGATTTGAAATTAATAGTAGGCGTGGTTATGCGTTGAAATGTATCGATAAATAAACTGAAACTCTAAAAAGAGAAAATATGTCTTCATATAAAGAGATGATGATTTCTTTTAGTGGAGTTGATAATTAACAATAATTAATTTATTTTCTAACTAATGTGTCAATTTTTTAACCTACAATTTCTACTTTTGCATATATTTTCCTTATATTATGCATATATTTCGCTTACTTTTAGCTTATTGTGTTTAGTTTTAATTTTTTCGATCTCAAATATTATGATTATTATAACATATTGAGAGAACTACATTAAAATCTAACTTATTATTAATAGTAAAAACTTAAACTATTATTAATGTCTTTTTATATATTTTTTTATGATACGGATACTCTAAAAAAAAGAAAATTCTCTTATAATACTTTTAGCATATCTATATTATCCACCTAACTAAACTTAAAATATGATATCATTCTTGCTAAATCTTGTGTGTTTACCATGTTAAAATTTTTTTTTCATTTGACATTTTTCGTATATTTCTCAGTTTATATAATGTTGAATTTACTAAGTTATATTTGATGAAATACATAATAAAATAAACAAAAATGAATTAAATGACTATACTTTAAAGTTGCTTTATTTTGCTTAGGTAGATACCATAGATGAAGTGAGAAGTGTCTAATTATATATGAGATGATTAGGTGATATAACCCAAAAAACCGTGGGAAAGAATCTTTGTCCAGTGGCCGGTTAAGGCTTAATGCAGAAAATTGGATATCTTTCTTTCTTTCTTTTTTGATAAAAAACTGTATCCCTTTCTTGTGAGGAGAAAAATATATTTATGAAGTTTACTGAACTTTATTTAATATATTAGGTAGGGAATTGACATGTTCGATCGGGTGGAGGTTATGTTAAGTTAGTTAGTTCGTATTAATGACTGGTTAATTGTCATAACAAATTTTAAACTCCAAAAATCTTAGTGTAAGTGCACACAATCTATTATAGTATTTAGCGGTCAAATTTTACAAGAATCCCAAAAATACACTACTCAAATGTTAGGGGGTTTTCGGTTGGTTTTCTAGTATAAGAAATGACAACGAAATTTAAAAACATTAAAAAGCTTTGAGATTTAGGAATCCACTACAAATTCATAGTAAATCAAGATAAAATGGTTGGAAACGTAAAAGTATGTAATCACGCACCTTTCGAACATGAATCAATGTTGCAAATCGAGCTCCTCCCGGACACATGCTCAAATCAGATTACGTAACATTTGTAAACAAGGTCGATAGATTCACCTATGCCTTCAAAAGTCAAACAAGATAAGGATATGACTAATCTAAGGTTTAATTTGAGATAGCTAACTATCTCCCAGTCTCATAAAATCTCTAAAGGCATTACAGATGACAAGTCTTATCTAAGCATTTAAAACAAATATTCAATGATCAAATGATAGTTCCCTAGATAATGTTTTAACTTTAACTAGTTAGTTAGTGCACCTCCACAGTCAACCCGACCGAAGTTTAGCATTTTATAGTATCAAAGCATTTTCTATCCGGTTAAAGTTTAACTTCCCGGTTCAACCAAACTGGTCGCTTTCCCGGTTCAACTTTGCTTCGCATTGTCAGTCTTGACTTACTTTTTGACCGAGTTTCTCTTCTCCGAGCGGCGGCAGAAAAGAAATCTGACAATGGAGAATCGTAAAGATCTTAACTCGATTCTCCCATACCTTCCGCTTGTGATTCGTTCGTCGTCACTGTATTGGCCGCCGCGCGTAGTGGAGGCGCTGAAGATAATGTCTGAAGGGCCGCTTCGCAGCGAAGTTGACTCGGGAGAAGTTCTGTGGCAAGCTATTTCCGATATTAGACAATCACTGTCCTTTTCTTCTCGCCTTCTCGCGCGTTCTGCTTCTCAAGGCTACGCCCTTTTCTTTGATGAGGTAATTATCCCCTTTCTTTGCCTTTCCTTCTTAAGTTTGGTTTCTATTAAATTTCCAATCGTATCTGTTAAATTTTTCGATGCCTGGTATTGCTTTTTGAGTTTATGTGTACTTCAATTCAAATTCTGGTGAAAATTTGAGTAGTGGGATAGTTCATCGTATCATTCTTGACCCTTTTGAAGCCACGACGTCTGAATATAGATTTTCTTAATAATTGCAGCTGATTAAAGAGGACGAAAGAAAGAGATGGTTCAGTGAGACTATCCCGGCATTGGCGGGGTCACTCCTTGAGTTTCCATCTCTATTGGAAGCGCATTTCCAAAATGCGGATAATATCGTTAGTGGAATCAAAACAGGTCTCCGCTTGTTAGGTCCCCAAAAATCTGGCATAGTTTTCCTCAGCCAGGTATTGATGCAAAGTGCTATTTCCTACATATCAGCTAAATGTCTTATCCTATTCTTATTGCAACAAAACTACACATATGACTCTAGATGATATATGGGGTGGAAATATAGGTCGAAGTTATTTGTTCTTTCTGGATTTTGGTCTTTGTCCTTACTAATGAAAACTTCCTGAATCAGATGACGTTCAAGTGGAATATTTAAGTCTCTCAGACTAGGCTTGTTGCCCACCACGTTGTCAGTTTGCTAGATATTGGTAGAAATATTTCTTAGGTCAGAGGCTATTACAAGATTTATTCAGAAGGGGAATGAGCTAGTCTGGTTGAAGATGTAGTGTGTGTCTCTATGGATTATAACTTCTCTTACATGTCCATTACGCTTTCAACTTTGCAGGAGTTGATTAGAGCTCTTCTTGCCTGCGCTTTCTTTTGTTTGTTTCCAATTGCGAATAGAGGTGCACAAGACCTTCCAGTCATCAACTTTGATAATTTGTTTGCGTATGTGATCTCTCGCTTTGTCTTATAAGCTTTTCCTTAACAATTAGACCTACACTGTTCATGTCTGGTCAAAATGCCTAATGTTAAAAATGATAAGTGATCAAACAAGTACAATGAAAGAAAGGAATTTAATTATTTAGTTCATTGACGATCACACTCGAGAATCTAAAGAAAGAAAATCCTCTTGAGATCCTTTGTGGGCTCATTTGTTAGACTTGGGCAAACTCGTTGTGAGAAAAAACCCCATATTTCTATGATTCATTGGCTAGCATGTGTCATGTCAAGATTTATAGTTTGATCTGAAATTCTCATGTGGTATCTTTTCTTGTGTTCATTGAGTAAGTTTCATTTGAAGTCCTGGACTTCTTGTAGATGCAGTTTGACATCAAAGTTTCACCTGCTTTTCAGGACCCTATATGAAAGTTATAGTGAAAGTCATGAAAGCAAGATAAGGTGTATTATGCATTACTTCGAAAGGGTGTGCTCTTGTTTGCCTACTGCCATTGTTTCATTTGAACGCAAGGTTCTTCCAGCTGAATACCAAAGTTCTTCTACCGCTGCTCCTGAGGCTGATTTTTGGAGCAAGTCTGACTCTTCCCTTTGTGCTTTTAAGGTAACAGGAACGTGGTTGTGGATTTCCTTACCCTGTACCACAGTATCTAAAAATGCCTGTAGATTATTTTTTTCCGACAGCTTTTATTTTTATAGGTTTACACTTCTGGGTTAATAGAAGATCAATCTGACAATGCTCTGGAAGTGGACTTTGCGAACAAGTATCTCGGAGGTGGTGCCCTAAATAGGGGGTGCGTACAGGTTTGAGACTCATCTTGCATATAAGATTTCAAAAGCATACATAATTCGTTTTCCTTGATTCTTGAGTTCCCTTTCGGTAAAACTATCTTCTGTAAATCAATGATAATTTGGGATTTTTTATCGGTTTTTATTGGATTCTTGTGCAGGAGGAGATACGCTTCATGATCAACCCTGAATTAATTGCTGGCATGCTTTTCTTGCCTCGAATGGATGACAATGAAGCTATAGAAATAGTTGGGGCAGAGAGATTTTCACATTACACAGGGTTAGAATTGGTACTTTTGTAGCAATGTTCTATATTTACTTAATTCTGGCTGATTAATCTCCGTATTTTGATACTTCTACGAACCAATAGGTTTGATGACATATCAGTCTGCATCCTGACTGAGGCATGTTATAAAATAGTAAAAGAAGTTGTAGGTATCATTTCTATATTAGGGTAGTAATTATGTATTTACTGACGCAGAAATGACTAATATCAAGTTTTGAATAATGATTAATTCCTTATCGTTATTTACCCTTATTTCTATGTTGATTTCTGCTTAAGGTATGCATCTACGTTTCGTTTTGCTGGTGACTACATTGACAAAAAGGCAATGGATCCTTTCAAAAGGCGAAGAACCAAAATTGTTGGAATAGATGCATTATGTGCCTCGACGATGAGACACTTTAAAGATAGTTGCCTTTTGCGGTATGTGTAACCTTCTTTTGGGAATTCGTAGATTCTTTAGACAATCTACAGTTTGTTTTATTACGACATTTGAAGGCTCGTTGATAAGTACTTTCTGTTATCTTATATTTTTTTTACACTTGAAAACTAATGTCTTCTTTTCTCTGTCTCTCTCTTTCTGCTTTTCCAGGGAAATTAATAAAGCCTTATGTGGATTTTTGAATCACAGCAAGTCTTGGCAGCACCAGAATCTGCTCATAGACAAAGGAGATAATGAAATTCAGCTTTCCAGAAATGACAAAGATTCTGGTCTTTTGCTTAGAGAAACTACTGCGGTTAGAATTTTTCCATGAAATCTTTAGTTCCCTTCTCCAGTAATAGGAAATTTAATTAAGCTTCGGGTAAATAGAGGTTTCAAACTATTTTGTTATTGTCCATTGCTTCTGATACAGTCAGACGGAGCTCCACTATATGATATAGAGATGCAGACAGAAGAGCCTGCTAACAATATTGTCAGAGATCTTTACGTGGACCGAGCTGCTTGCATGGGTCTTGAAGATGATGGCGTCGCGACTGGAAATTGGGGATGTGGTGCTTTTGGAGGAGACCCGGAGCTAAAGGCTATGACCCAATGGCTTGCTGCTTCCCAGGTCCCCTTTCCCATCATTGACTAAAATAAATGAGCAGGCGATAGGAATAAAACTTTAAGATCACTTAGCAACAGACTTGGTGTGTTTTGAATTAAGGAAGCACTCCATGTCACTTTTGGCTAATATCTTTTTGAATTAGATTCGAATATTCAAAAGCTTTGGGTTGGACGATGAGATTTATAGCAATTTTCATTTCACGCTTCTTTCCTGACTTCGTCATGCCTATTTTCCAGGCCCGGAGACCATTTATATCATACTACACGTTTGGAGAGAAGGCGCTCCAAAACCTAGATCAGGTAACCTCTCTTGCTCTTAAACACCACAATTCTAGAAACTTTTTTCCAGTTTCTTTTTCTCTCCCTGGATTTCTGAACTGAAAATTACCAAGAATTGCATCTTAGTAAGTGGATCAGATGATTTAGTGTTTTTGTACTGTTCAGACTATGTGTAAACTTTCAGTGATTTTGCAACTGATACATCATCTTGAAAGGACAGGTTACCAAGTGGATTCTTTCCCATGAATGGACCGTTGGAGATCTCTGGAACATGATGCTAGAATACTCTGCTCAAAGACTCTATAAGCAAACCAACCTTGGCTTCTTTTCTTGGCTAGTTCCTTCTCTAGCTACCACTAGTTAGGCTATTCAGCCACATTTACTCTACAAATTCTGCCTTGATCTAGTTTTTTGTTGCATCTTCATACTGTATTATGCTTTTGTCCAACATGAATATATAAAAAGTAATTTTTTTTCTCCGTCTTACGAGCATGAATACTTGTATTTTCAGCAGTCCTTGATCCTCTAGTATCATTCATTTAGGTGCTCTAATTGTGTTGGAGTCAGTATTTCTTAAAAATGAAACAAAAACTCTTGTATGATCAGCTTTGCTGGGCCTTGCTGAAATCTCCCGGGAAAGTTAGACCTGTAAGAGTAAGTGGTCAGAGTAAATGAATGGACTTAGTCTATCATGAAGACCTGTTCCTGTTTGACTTTGTTGAGTTATAAAGAATAAAAAACTAGTGGTTGTTTCTTTTACTTCGATATTTATACAACATCAAATGCCGATTTCCTTTCCTTAATATGTTAAAGGCTTTTATCTCGTGTTCTCTAAACTCTTTCAGGAAATCAGCAAAGGCAATAAAGATGGAGAAGAGGGAAGATCTTAGGTCAATTCTCAAGTATCTGCCTCTTGTGGCTCAGTCTTCATCTCTAGTCTGGCCACCTTCTGTTGAAGAAGAGCTCCAAACAATGTCTAGAGGACCGAGAGAGTCAATGGTCAACTCTGGAGAGGCTCTGGCTTCTCGTGTCTCAAATATGAGGAGATCCCTCTCCTTAAATCCATCCGACTTTCCTGCACCTAATGCATTAAAAGGCTATGCTCTTTTCTTTGACGAGGTAAAAATTCTTGTGTCTTTTCATCTACTTTCTTGGGTTTTTTTTTTTTTTTTTTTGTGATACTTGATTCGTTGTTTCTCGAAGGTGAAATTATAGATGAACGTTTAATATGGATCATTAAGAAAATTCTAGGAACTCATAAATGATTGTTTTCTTGTGACGTAGAAAATATCCAGAGAAGAGTCAACTAAGTTTTTCAATGAGGTGGTTCCTGCGTTGTGCGGATTACTTCTGAAGTTACCTTCAATATTAGAAATGCACTATCAGAAGGCTGACACTGTTCTTGATGGAATTACGTCTGGACTTCGTCTATTAGGCCGTCAAGAAGCTGGCATTGTTTTTCTTAGCCAGGTATACTCTGTGAGTCCAAAGAAAAACATGTATTAGGTCACATCGAGTGAAAGTTATATAGTAACTTTATAGTATTCTTTAGAAGTGAAGTTGCTTGATTTCTGCATTCAAGCTTCATTTATAGCTTCTTCTACTTTTTTCACTCGGTAATTTTGCTGTCTTGTGCAGGAGTTGATTGCAGCTCTTCTTGCATGTTCCTTCTTTTGTTTGTTCCCTGAAGCTGATAGACGCTCAAAGCATCTTCAAAGAATCAACTTTGATGAACTGTTTTCGTATGTGACTCTATTCTTATCCTTACAAGTTACAACCATATGTCCCACAGTTACAAATCCTTCTTGTGTGTATTTTTTTTAAAATTAAGGTTGCCAAATATGGGTCAATGCACGAAGCAGGAAAACAAAATAAGATGCCTTATCCATTACTTTAAAAGAATATGTCATTGTATGCCCACCGGCTTTGTTTCATTCGAGAGAAAAGTTCTTCCACTGAAAAGCAGTCCTCGCTGTGTTTCTTATCCTGAGGCTGACTACTGGGCCAAATCCGTCGCCCCACTTTGCTCTGTTGAGGTAACATAGAAACCTTCGTCGCCGTCGAATCCATTTCTTTCAAATGATTCATGAGTGTCGTTTAGTTTATTGTCTTCTTGATCCCTTTTTTTATATATTGGAGTAGATTCATACCTCGGGAGCTATAGAAGATCAACCCGGTGAAGCTCTTGAAGTGGATTTTGCAGATGAGTATTTTGGAGGCCTTACTCTCAGTTATGATACTCTCCAGGTCTGACTTGTTACTTTCTTTTTCCATCTCTTCGTAATAAATCTTCTTGCAAATTTTAACATCTTATCCGGTGAAATTCTTATGTAGGAAGAAATAAGGTTTGTGATCAATCCGGAACTTATTGCTGGAATGATCTTCTTGCCGCGTATGGAAGCAAATGAAGCAATTGAGGTTGTTGGTGTTGAAAGATTTTCACGTTACACAGGGTAAGTATCGAACGAATTGAAGTAGATGTTAAGCTTATTTATACTTTAAAAGAAAATCCAACACGCATGGTAGTACTGTTTAGGTATGGACCTTCGTTCCAATACGCTGGGGATTACACAGACATGAAGGATTTAGACATTTTTGGTAGGCGAAAAACAAGAGTTATAGCTATAGATGCCATGCCTAACCCAGGAATGGGACAGTACAAACCCAATGGCCTCCTTCGGTAAAAATCAAAAACACTTGAACCTTTCACTCTATTTTATAGTTTTCTTGTTTTTGAATTTCTCATTTTGATTCTTTTGTTTCTATATATAGAGAGGTTAACAAGGCTTTTGCCGGATACTTGCATCAATGTAAACATCAAGTGGATTCTCTTCTATTGTCAGCTTCGACGAGCAAAGGTGTAGAAAGCTCACAGGGGTTGTGTATCGATCATGAAGAGGAGATTGGTGTAGCTACAGGGAACTGGGGATGTGGTGTGTTTGGTGGCGATCCTGAACTAAAGATCATGCTTCAGTGGCTTGCCATTTCACAGGTACGTTGAAATTCTCTTGCAAACACACAATTATCATCGTTCCATTTTAAATGCAAAAACGTTCTCGATCTACTTACTTCAGTCGGGAAGACCTTTCATGTCATACTACACCTTTGGACTCCAAGCTCTGCAAAATCTTAATCAGGTTATTAGAATCCTAATTTACTGAAACTACATTACTCTTTTTCCCATTTCAAGGCCTTAAAAAGCATATTATATAATATGTTTTTTCAGGTGATTGAAAGGATTGCTTTGCAAGAATGGACCGTAGGAGACTTGTGGAGTAAGCTAGTGGAGTATTCTGGAGAGAAGCTCAGCAGAAGAACACGGCTTGGCTTCTTCTCGTGGCTCATAACCTCACTCACTGCTTAGACCGGACCAATCGAGTCAAAGCTATATATATATATATATATATAAATATATATATATTTGCATATCTGAAATCTGTTATATGCATATCTCTCTCTATGTTTCTGACATGTAAAAGTCTATTATTGCTCATTATGTTTGAAAGTATTTTACTACGTTGCTTTTTGTATCCTTCTGTTGATCTGTGTATTCCGATCAGAATCAAAATTACTTTGTGTGTGTAACGAACGCTTTCGTTTGTATTTTCGAATGAAGCTTTCGTTTTTTGAAATTACGGCAGGTGGGCATATAATAGTTACTAAAAATAATAATATTATTATTGTCATCAATTCAAATAATCAAACTCAGGAAAACACCAAATAAAATCCAAGACAAGAAAGCTCCTGCCGACCAAAAAAAAAACGAAAAACTCTTAAGAATGCTTGCGTGTCACGGTGATTGGGGTAGAGTCCATAGTAAAGAGAGATTGGTGACAGAGCTGAGCTGTTTTGGCCGGAATCTCTGGTTACAGCCGGAGCTCGAGATCTATCTCCAAAGCTGCGTTAGCTTCAGGTAAAACTGGAGGTGGAGGAGCGTGCGCCTGACGAACACGAGCAAAAAGGAGTCTCTTTCTTGGAACGTCCACAAATATTCTCCTGTATCTCTCCGCCTTGAGATGACTAGCGTCACGTGACTTATCTAATACTGGAGGTGGAGGCGGAGGTGGAGGCGGAGGTGGAGGATGAGGTAGAGCCAGAGCTAGAGGTTCAAGAGCCGGGGCTGGAAGTGGAAGTAAATTAGCTTGATCCTGAAGAGGAACGAAGGCAAAATAGAGTCTTTGTGGGGAGCGGAAGGACCAGAGGCGAATACTACGGTCTGCCTTGAAGAGCGTACTGTTACTGAGAGTGACGTTATTCCATCCACTGACCAATGCGTAATTGGAAGAGGTTTTCATATCCCATCTCCTTAGGTTTAGCTCCCAACGCACACCCTCTGGATCTATCAATGTCACATCCACTCCTTTATCACGAATCTGTCTGTATTTCTCATCTATTATGTTTAACTCTTCCTCGTTCAAGAAACTCATATCCTCTATGGCGTTAAACGAAATCAAGAGTCGCGCATGGCCTCTGCCGACATCGCTGTTTGTAAGATCCTTCTCAATCACCAGCTTTGCATCCACACCGTTCTCCTCTCTCATCACGTTAACCAACCACTCGGGAGTCCTCCTCCTCTCTCTAATAATCGGTCCTCTTTGTTCTCTAACCGGCTCTCTTCTGACCGCTTCTCTTCTAACCGCTTCTCTTTCTCCAACCGCCTCTCTCATGAAAGCCTCTCTTCTACCCGGCTCTATGTACCTTCGAACCGGCTCTTGTCTAACAGGCTCTCTTATCAACGGTTCTCTTATTCTAACCGGCTCTCTTATGATTGGTTCTCCAACCCACCCTCTTCCCCAAAAAAACTCTCTTCTCACCGGTTTGTTGGAAACCACATGAAGTCTATTGGACTCTACAGGACACGAACTTGAAGAAGAAGAAGCATTATTAGTGTTTTGTTGCGAGGATTGACTATCATAATTCTTCCGTTTGGATGTTCTCAAGCATGTCTCTGCTATTTTTCTCTCCAACTCCGAGTCCAAACTGGTTTCATTGTTCGATGTTTTTCCTTTTTCCCCAACCCCAAAACGTATAGCCATTCTCTCCGAAACTGCAGCTAAATTATCGAAAAATCTCTTCTCTCCCAGTTTTTCAACAAAGTTCATCATCGTTCTCGCAAAAGTATCAATGCCTTTTCCTTCCGCAAGAAACAACAAATCACAAGATAAAAAAAAAAAAAAAAAACGTAGATAAAAATAGATTAAAAAGATTTTGATTGTTTTATTTCCTTTTCTTAACGGACAATGATAAAAATAAATTTACTTTATATATATATATATATATTATTTACCTTTATTTCTTGTTAAACGCCTATTTATCTTGTATCCTATTTTTTGTTCTTGTTTTCTCCGTAACAAAATATATATTTTTCAAAATATATCACTAGTGATTCTCTACTCTCATTCTCAGTTTTAATCTTGGACTCTCATTCTCAAAATCTTAAAAATTCTGAATGCAAATCCATATTATCTGAAAACCACCCCCCGAAAAAATAGAAAAAGCAACAGAGAGAGCAAAACTTTTTTTATAACCTAATATTTGTTGATCACTAATGGAGAAATGACGAAGAAGTTTGGCTGATGATATGAAGTCCTGATGGAGAAAGAAACACTACAATCTTTCTACTTGCCAAGTTTCATATCCCTTGTTAAAAAAGACTCTTTATTCTTATTTTAAATCTGTATTTATCTTCTATTCTATTGGTTAATTTTATTTTGTAGATAAAATTATTGTATTTTAATATAATTTAGTGATTATCAAATATTCTCTCATAAAAAAATAAATCAAAATAACCAATAGAATAGTATGTAAATCCATATTTATTCTATTGGTTATTTTGTATTTTCTCCGTAATTTCCGATTGAAAGCAACACTTGCATCGGTATTATGTTCCTTGTTGATCAATACTCTTTATTTTATTCTAAATCCGTAATTATCTTGTATTCTTATTGGCTATATTTTGTTTTTGTAACATTAAAATAATATAGTTAGTGATTATCAAAGATCCTCTAGTCAAAAGTTGAAAAGTCCACTTACGGACAACCAACTTCTCCGAAAACAATTTCTACTATAGGGTTTCTTTTATATCTTACGAAAAACAAATAAAACCAGTTTTCAATGTAGTGTCACTGTCACATTCGGGGTGAATTGAATTTGGTATTTAGAGTGATTTGAGTTTTAATAAGATTTTAGATGATTTTGATGGTTTTGGATGATTTTAAAGAAGTTGTTATGATTTGGTATTAAAATCTCCTATAATTTCACCTAAAACCATGATATTTGGATCTTTGTATTTTTAACTTAGAAAGTTTCATAAAATCCTCTAAAATCTCCTGCAGTCATTAAAATCTCAATACTTAAAACATTTTCAATAACAGTGGATTCGATATGATTTTAAAGAACTCTTGTTTGAATAACAGGGGATTGTAAATGATTTCAAATGACTTTATATAAATCTCATTTTCAATAACACCGGATTTGAGAAGATATTTTAAAATACTTAGTTGAATAACATATGATTTTAAGAAAACCCCAAAACCTTTTAAAATCCATAGTTCAATACACCCCCCCCCCTTACTGATGTGGGCAAACGAGTGTTCAGTTCGGTTCCGAATATTTCGGTCCTAATGATTTAGGACTCATCGGGTACATAAAAACTTTTGGTTCAGTTTCGGTTCAGTTCATGTCGGTTTCAACTTAGTTTGGATACATAAATTGAAAAAAATGTAAA
Organism: Euclidium syriacum; assembly: GCA_900116095.1. Classification (NCBI taxonomy): domain Eukaryota; kingdom Viridiplantae; phylum Streptophyta; class Magnoliopsida; order Brassicales; family Brassicaceae; genus Euclidium; species Euclidium syriacum. The sequence continues at coordinate 1,133,049 of FPAK01000008.1, forward strand.
ATACCCGAAATTTTTTTGTTTTTAAACAACTTCAAATACACGGAACTGAAATACCCGAAATATCAATAAAATACTCGTAATGACAAAAAATACATAAAACCGATACCCGAAATACCAAAAAAGTATCTAAAATGCCAAGAAAACGTCGATAATCCTAATACTATATGGGTAAATGTAAATATATGTTTGGATATTTGGTTACCGGGTAAGAATTGGAACCAAATTGATACATGTGGTTCCCCAATCTCATGACCCATCGGTTTATTTGGCCGGAACCGAAGCGAAATTTTTGGCCGGTTCGGTTCTTCAGTTTGGGTTTTTTCTTGCCCAAGCCTACAACTATAGGCATGTGCTTTTGGGTATTAGGTTCGGTTCCGGGTAGGAACTGATCAGTTTCGGTTCCGGGTAGGAACCGATCAGTTTCAGTTCTCCAGTTCCTAAGATTTAAGATTCCATGGATACTTTACAATTTTCGAGTCGATTCTGGTAATTTCGGTTCCGTAATTTGAGGAACCGTGAAATAACAGCTTTTACCCGAAATAACAGTTAAATAACCGAAATAGTTCAAGTTCTAAAACAAAAAAAAACCACAAAATCCAAGTTCCAAAACATAAACCAAAAACTACAAGTTTAATAAGCAACAACATCATAAGCTCAACTTCAACAAGCAATAATAGAAAAACAAGTAAACAACTTCGTGATCCCGGTTTCAATAATCACTTCAAACTGCATTAAAAATAAAGAGGACATTTGATTAAAACCTATAATGATAAAGAATATTAGTGACGAAAGCCTTAAACCGAGATACATAAGTTTGGTTCTTCGATTTTTTGTTTCAGCTTAGTTTCGGTTTCTACTCGATAGCCACGATTCCTTAAGTCAGGATCCAATGGCTAATTAGGTGGAACCAAATGAAAATTTGCGAATTTAGTTAGCGGTTCTTTGGTTCCGATTTTTTTTCCCATGCCTACCTACCACTAATAATATCCTGAAAAAGAAATTGTATTCTCTGAGACGAGTTTTCAAGAAAGAACCCTAAAAAACAAAAAACAAATACAAAAAATTCTCTTAAAGTACTTGAAGATTGTTGGTTGCCTGATAAATACCTAGACCTCCAAGACTACTTTTGGGTACTAATCTATAACTATCTCTCTTTGCTTACTCAAAGATCCTCTGTCAGATAAATGGAGGATAGCAGTTGTGGGAATAAATGGAAGATGGCACATATTTAAACATTGAAAAACAATGGAGAGTATTTTGTCAAATATGAGTAATATGCAAGGCAAAGAATACCATTGACATTCACCTAGAGCATTTGTTTAAACTAACTGGAAAGGTCCAACTTAGACTCAATATTTTCTATATAAGTGTCTATCAGACTGTCTAGTTGTTGGAGCTAATATGAAACAAAAGAGACTAACTCAAAAGCCAAGAATGCCCAAGATGCATAATAACAAATGAAGAAACTATTAATCATATGATATTGACATGTCCATTAATTTTCTATACTCTTTTTGGGCAATATCTTCTCTCCCTTTCTTATATCACCCCTACCCAACATATTCATTGTTTACTTATATGGCTACATGCTCAATTACCAACATGGTGATGATGAGGAGGTGAAATAAACTAAAGGCTTAACTCTAACATTTGATAAGGAATGAGCTAGGCTTCTCCAACCAAACACAATAAGTGCATCACATTCTAAGTTAGTATCAAAAGGAAAAAAAAACATGAGATTTATCTCACACCAACAAATTTCTCGGTTATATACAAAACAGTCAAATGAGAATCCCTTCTTCAAAGACTTTTAAAATGCAACATTGATGATTCTTTTGGCACCAAGAGTGCGGTAGGATATTGGATTCTCAAAGATCACAGGGGAAATGAGATGGTACAACTCCAAGGTATACCCTAGATTCTTGTCAAGTTTTGAAGCAAAAATAGTAAGAATTGTTTGGGCCCTTTAGTGCTTGGATAATCTTGAAATTGAACATGTAATGGTTGAAACTTATGCGAGTACTATTGTCGAGGCCTTAAATGATCATTCCAAATGGTCGAGATTAAAGGACTTCACATGATATTTTTCTTACCTAGGTGGTTCCTTAAACCCTCTTTTCATTTTGTAGGTAGAGAAGGAAATAATTGTGCCGATAGAACTGCTAAATTTGCATCTTCCGATACTATGAAGCAACTTTAGACTGTTGTGTACCACGATGGTTATAACCTTACAGCCATAGATTGACATTGAGAACTCAATGAGGAGCTTTGTAATAGTTCATAGTATATGAAATAAAATCGGTTGATTGAGGAAAAAAAAAATTATAACTCCCTTTACAAAAGAAAATGGGAAAAGACATGGTAACGTATCCCGTTCTAATTTGACGACTTTGTTGTTTAACGATTCTATCCCAAAATAACAAAACTGGGGTTTCTATAGGGTTTTAAGGTTAAGCTGGGGGAAGAATACGAAGCAAATACAGTTTTCAATCCAGTGGTAAATCCAAGCTTCAGATTGTTGCCGCTACAACTCCAGGTTCATCAATTGAAACCTTGATTCCTCTCTCGAGCCGGCTACTGAATATTTTCCCTTATTTATTTATTTTTTTTGGGCGCTTCTATTTTGGTTTCTTGATTCGCGAATTTCACTTGAAGTCTCGCTGGGTGTTTGATTTCTTCATTTGTATAGGTGAAATTTTGTTTCGGAGGAATGATTCTCCCATATTCATCACAGTTCACTTGCCCTGTTAAAGAGAATTGCTTCAGTTCGTCCCCATTGTTTTCCGGCGTTCCTGCTTTGTCCAATTGGAGAAGAAATGGTTTCGAGATTACTTCGTCGAGATATGAGTGCTTTGGTTCGATGAAGATCGCCTCCTCGGTTAGTTTCCGATGACTTAATTCTCTGATTGTGCTGCGAAATTCTTTGATTTTTGGCTCAATTTGAAACCATTTTCGCTCTGCCATATGTTTAGAAGAAGTCCAGAAGAATGGTGAAAGCATTTGGGTTGGTTGATAAACTCGGGAAGAAGTATTGGAGAGAAGACAAAGGAGAAGAAAGCGACAGTGAAGATGAGGAAGATGAAGTAAAAAAAGATGCATCAGGCAAAAGATTTAGCGATGAAGCAAGTCTGGATGATCCAGAAGAGAGACGGGACTGGAGGAAGAAGATAAGAGAAGTGATTGATAAGCATCCCGATATCGACGAGGAAGAGATTGACCTCGTTGAGAAAAGGAGGAAGATGCAAAAGCTTCTTGCTGATTATCCACTTGTAGTGAACGAGGAGGATCCTAATTGGCCTGAAGATGCTGATGGTTGGGGGTTTAGCTTTAATCAGTTCTTCAATAAGATAACAATAAAGAACGAAAAGAAGGATGATGATGATGATGATGACGATAAAGAAGGAGATGAGAAAGAGGAGATTGTTTGGCAAGATGATAACTACATACGTCCGATTAAAGATCTCACAACTCCAGAATGGGAAGAGGCAGTTTTCAAAGATATTAGTCCTCTCATGGTTCTTGTTCACAACCGCTACAAAAGGTCAGTGGTGACTATTTGGTTTACTGTCAAAACTCGTTCTGCTTGTGGTCTCTTTGATTGACTTCACACATTTATAACTGTTTCTTACATTTGGTTGATTGTTTTTTTTATGCTTATCCCTAAATTTTATTAGGGTGTTATGTGGGCTGTGTTGTTTGTGGATTTAACTCACTTTAGTGGTTAGAAGTTACAAGCTTTATTGTATCTGGCACTCTCTTCTTGACTTGCTGATTGAAGCTTTGTTATTGAAATTTGATACAAGCAATTACTTATTTCAGGCCAAAGGAGAACGAAAAATTCAGGGAAGAACTAGAAAAGGCGGTACACGTAATATGGAACTGTGGACTTCCTTCACCTAGAGTAAGTCTTTGACATCTCTTTACCATTTCTTTAACCAATTTTGGATCTTTCTGTATGTTTTGGTCTGTGTACGTAATCCTTACTTGGTCGTTATTACTTCCAGTGTGTTGCTGTTGATGCTGTGGTTGAGACAGATTTGGTCTCTGCTCTTCAAGTATCTGTATTCCCTGAGATCATCTTCACTAAAGCCGGAAAAATCTTATACCGTGAGAAAGGTACTCTCTTGAAACCCGAAACCATTCAGTACATGAATCTCTAACCTTTAGTTTTTATCACTTTTCAGGTATAAGAACAGCAGATGAGCTCTCAAAAATCATGGCTTTCTTCTATTATGGAGCTGCAAAGCCACCTTGTTTGAATGGTGTAAAAACTTCCCAAGAACAGATTCCTTCTGTAAATGTAAACTAGTTTCTTCTTAAGTGTTTTTCTAAGGAGGGAAAATGTAATATGAATAATCTTATGAAAATGTAATGTTTTGTTTTTTTGCTATTTAAAGTAAGAAAAATTCTGAGTCTCAGAAGCAGAGACTCTTCCCATCCGTAAACACTGATCTTCATGTTTCTCTCTCTTTCTGACGTGCTCTCTTCTCCATCTCTTTCTCCCATAATCTCTCTTTATCGTTTCCTCTTCATGGATGGATTCATCTCGGTTTCCGAATTTCTTCATTTGTCGAGTTTCTTTGTTTTTTTACCATGGATTCGGTTATTATCGAACCAGATGAGCGGGAGGCGTTGTCATCACTCGTCCCGAGTCAGCCACCGCCGCGTAAGACACATTCCTACGTTGAGCAATACGATCATAAGCCGCAGCACCCGATCCGCAAGTATAGCATTGACGATGGCTCTAAATCCGTCGCGTCTGATTCCGAACCTGTTTATTTCGATTCATCCGACGGCGAGTTCTGCGTAGGCGAAGGAGGATTCGCCACTACTGTCAATGGCATAACCGGTGGGGAGGATTGCGGTCATGTCACGCCTCCTTCGAAACAAACATCGAAGCGCGGCGAGCATGACGGCGTCAAGGAGGACGATGTCGAATCCATTCCAGAATTTATCGGCGCAGGAGGCGGCGTCGACGTGTTCAAGGTGCCGCATCGCGCGGCGATTAATCCCAGTAGACCGCCGTGTCTTGAGATCCGGCCGCATCCGTTGAGAGAGACGCAAACGGGGAAATTTCTGAGAAACATTGCTTCTACGGAAACCCATCTATGGGCGGGACAAGAGAACGGCGTGAGATTCTGGGACTTAGAGAAAGCATACGAGCCCGGTTATGGATTCGGAGGGCAGGGACGACGAGGGGATGAGGATACGGCGCCGTTTCATGAATCAGTACCCATTTCGCCTACCTTGTGTTTGATGGTTGACAATGGCAATAGGCTAGTATGGAGCGGCCACAAGGATGGCAAAATTAGGGCTTGGAAAACGGATCAGCCGATTAGTAATGATGATTTAAAGCCTTTCAAGGAACGACTCTCGTGGCAAGCTCATCGTGGTCCTGTTAATTACATTGTCATGAGCTCTTATGGTTAGTGTTCTCTGATGATTTGATATGATAGAGACGATGTTTTGGATTCTGAGATGGTCCTGGTTTAATGATACAGGTGATATGTGGTCATGTTCTGATGGCGGTGTAATAAAAATATGGACTTTGGATTCTTTAGAGAAGTCTCTTGTGCTAAAACAGGAGGAGAAGCATATGGCTGCATTGTTGATTGAGAGATCTGGCATTGACCTTAGGAGCCAAGTTACTGTCAATGGTACATGCAGCATATCTTCATCAGATGTCAAGTTTTTGTTAGCTGATACAGTAAGAGCTAAAGTGTGGGCTGTGCAGCATCTCTTATTCTCAATTTGGTGAGCGTTCGTTTATTTCTCTGAGAAGAACAATGACGCATAAGTCTTGAATAAATCTATCTATGATCTGTGCAGGGATGCTCGGAGTAGAGACCTTCTGAAAGTTTTCAACATCGAAGGACAAGTCGAAAATCGTGTGGACATGCCTGCGCAAGGTCAACAAGCTGAAGAAACGAAAGTGAAGTTTTTCTCCACAGCGAAGAAAGAGAAGCCACAGGGGTTTTTGCAACGATCACGTCATGCCATAATGGGAGCTGCAGGAGCTGTTCGTCGAGCAGCTACAAGAAGTACAGGAGCTTTTGCAGAAGATACTAGGAAAGTAGAAGCTATTGCGATAGCGGCTGATGGAATGATTTGGACTGGAAGCATGAATGGTGTAATTGCTCAATGGGACGGAAATGGGAATCGGTTGCGGGAGGTTAATCATCATCTGCAGGCTGTTCTGTGTTTTTGCATATTTGGGGATCGAATATATGTGGCTTATGCAAGTGGTCACATCCAGATATTGGATCTTGGAGGAAAGCTAATTTTTGGCTGGGTTGCACATAACGAACCAGTGGTAAAGCTAGCAACAGGTGGTGGTTTCGTTTTTAGCTTAGCCACACATGGTGGTGTAAGAGGATGGCATGTGACATCTCCAGGAGCTCTAGACAGCGTAATCCGTATAGCATGGGGTCAACAGGAAGTCGCATATGAGCGACAAGACAGTGTTAAAATCTTGATTGGTACCTGGAATGTTGGTGAAGGACGGGCTACACGTGGTGCGCTTGTGTCTTGGCTTGGTTCTGCTGTTTCAGATGTTGGGATTGTCGCTGTTGGGTTACAAGAGGTGGATATGGGTGCTGGTTTCCTTGCCATGTCTACTGCTAAAGAAACGGTAACTCCTTTGTCTTAAACTCAACGGGAACACTAGTTAATATTGTCTTGACTAGCATGTTCAAAATGTTACATGCGGATTCATATGCTTGGAATTATGCTCTTGTCGTCTAAGTTGAGCTCGGGTTTGGGTTGTAGGTAGGGGTTGAAGGAAGTGCTGTGGGTCAATGGTGGCTTGATGCAATTGGAAATGCACTGGATGAGAGACATACTTTTGAACGTATGGGTTCAAGACAATTGGCTGGACTGCTCATATGTCTTTGGTAGGAAACAAAACAATTCAATTCAGGCGTCTTGTGTTACTTTCTTTCTTGTGTGATTGCAGGTGTACAAGAAAACACTCGTTTTGTCTTTGCCTTACACTTGCCTTACAACTTTTCTGCTTTAGGGTGAGGAAGAGTATTAGAACACATGTTGGAGATCTTGACGTCGCAGCAGTTCCATGTGGCTTTGGCCGTGCTGTTGGAAACAAGGTCTGTCTTTCACTTAACTTCTTTCTAATAAACAAATCAATTAGAGAGTCTGATATGTATGATCCAATGCATTTAGGGAGGTGTAGGTTTGAGAATCAGAGTTTATGACCGGATAATGTGCTTTGTAAACTGTCACTTGGCTGCTCACTTGGAGGCAGTGACTCGGAGAAACGCGGATTTCAATCACATATATAAGTCAATGGTGTTTTCCAAAGGACAGAGTTTATACACTGTCCCAGCTGGTATAGTGCCCCTACCTCTTTTCATTTTTTTGTCTTTGCTCTCAGTTGGCTTCTCCATCTACTTATTTTTGGCCTCTCTTGTGCAGCCGGTGGTTCAACGTCTGCTCAAGCGCAAAAGAATAACCCTGTATTGAACCTTATTATTATACTAGCATTTACATCACAATCTTGGTGGTCCCTTTGTAATGTTGTTATTCTTTTTTGTTTTTGACCAGAATACAAACATCAACGCTGAAGAAGAGAAGTCAGATCTAGCAGCAGCGGATATGGTTGCGTTTTTTGGTGACTTCAATTATAGGTTGTTTGGTATAACCTACGACGAAGCCAGAGACTTTATTTCACACCGATCTTTTGATTGGCTTCGAGAGAAAGACCAACTTAGAGCAGAGATGAATGAAGGCAGAGTATTCCAAGGAATGCGTGAAGCCTTAATCACTTTTCCACCGACTTACAAATTTGAAAAGAACAAACCAGGTCTAGGAGGTAATAAAGAGCTAAAGACTTAGAAAACTTATCAATGAGAAAGATTTGCGCTGTTGAATTAATTTATGCGTTATCTCCAGGGTATGATTCAGGGGAGAAAAAGCGAATACCTGCGTGGTGTGACAGAGTTATATACAGAGACAACCAAACAAGCCCTAATTCTGAGTGCAGTTTGAAGTGCCCTGTAGTTATGTCGACTTTAATGTATGAAGCTTGCATGGATGTGACTGAGAGTGATCACAAACCTGTGCGTTGCAAATTTCATGCTAACATAGCTCACACCGATAAATCTGTGAGAAGACAGGAGCTTGGGAAAATTATTATGTCTAATGAGAGACTCAAATTATTGTTGGAGTCACTAGAAGTGGTTCCTGAAACATCGGTGAGCACCAACAACATTAGTCTTCAGAATCAAGACACATTCATTTTTACAATCACGAACAAAACAAACTCGAATAGAGTCATCTTCAATATCATCTGTAAAGGTCAGACTCTGGTTAGAGATGATAAAGAAGATCCTGATCATTCCAAAGGCACCTTTGGTCTCCCTCGCTGGCTCGAGGTTTATTATTCTCGCCAATCAATCCCTGTTTTTCGCCATTTTTTCATCTTAATGATTCGAAAGAAACTCTTCTTTCTTCAGGTTTCTCCAGGAGCTGGGATGATAAAACCAGATGCTTCAGTGCAGGTGAAGGTTCATCATGAAGACTTTAACTCAGAGGAGTTCAATGACAGCATCCAACAAAACTTTAGTGAAGACGGTTTAGAGAAAGAAGTGACTCTGATGATTAACATCCACGGAAGCTGCACAATGACAAAAACACGCCACTTGATCAAAGTTCGCCACTGCTTCTCAGCATCCAAATCACTTAGTCTCACTCATGCCAAAACTTCCAGCATGACAAAGAACCTAGATAATTCCGGCCGTTACCAGACAGAATCTAACCGCGGTGGAAGCACCAGACACAGAAAGGATGACTCCACTAGACGAGGTTGATGATGATGACTCCTGTTAAAAACATCACAACCATAGCTAGATCAAGATTCCGGTTTCATCAGGTTATATAGTTTTCTTCATATTCATTCTTTGATTCATTGGATATCACAAAAAGTGTAAAAGCTTTGATACATCAATGAAAACTCATTACAAGATCTGTTATTCTACTCAGAGAAAACAGCGAATAGTAATACAAGATACAAGTATATATATATATATATATATATATATATTGGTTATTCTTACATTCTGAGGAGTCTCTCTACAAATTTGGTTTTCTTCAGAGTGCATACATTCTCTTGTTGTATTCACCATTTAGAATCTCTGAATCAGAAGGCATACGAGACATAGAGAAAGACTGAGACTTGCTTCTCTCTTTCCTTATGCTTTTCAATTTAGATTCCTCCATCCTATGCATCACTACACAGTAACACATGGCACCGATCGTGGTCAACATGATCGTGCTACCAATAACCGTCGCGCACACAGCCAACCACATCTCCTCTTTCCCAACAACAATATAAGAAAGAGAAACAAAGGCAATGGATATGAACAAACAAGCACACCACATGAGCTTGTTGATCACAAACACAAGCTTCTTCTTCGCCTTCTGCTCAATCACAACTACCGAAGTCTGCACCACAACAACAGCTAAGGATATGAACAATGCCAAGCTGTCAAAGACAAAGAAAACCAGAAACGGTGCTTTGTCTGCTATATGAGCTTGTCCTAGCTTATCTCCTTTCGACGGGTCCTCTTCATATTGACCGGGGATTGTGAAGATTGCTGCGAAAGCCACCGTGGCAATAAGCACAGCCACGACAGTTGCTGAGTTGATAGCATTGTTTAGACCGCTTATGTGAAGCTTCTTGAGTCTCTTTGCTATCTTCTGGACTCTTACACCGGTTTGTCTGGATTGCTGAAGCTGAGATTGTACCTCGTGTTTAATGTCGCTTACCGTTTGCTTCAGTTGCTTAGCCGGGTTTTGAGGCTTCCCTAGCTCTTTAGCTGTAGCAGCTCCTGCTTCTTTCAGAACCGAAACAATCTCTGCATTTCCAATCTTCTCAGCGATATCGAGTGGCGTATCTCCAGCTTTATTTATTGGGCTGAGGTTAATGCCTTCAAAAGTTACCAAACATCGCACAATCTGCAGAAAGAAGTGAGCAGTTTATATAAGTACTAACTAATATTGACCTGGAAACTCGAGAGAAGAAAGTAAGGAGCCATTACCTTAACACGGCCCTTGTTTGTGGCAATGTGCAATGGCGTATTTCCTTTGTTATCCTCAACGCTCAAAACCGAAAGATCAGGTTTCACCAACTCAACAACGATCCCATCATTTTGACCTTTCACAGCCATGTGAAGAGCAGTTTGTCCCTTTTTATCAGTTCTAAACCCAATGCTTGGATCATTACCTATCAAAGCTTTAACAACTTCCACATGACCCATTCTTGCTGCAGAGTGAAGCGCGGTTTTGCCATTGTTCTTAGCAATCTTAGCTAAATTAGAGTCAGTCTCCAAAAGAAGATTCACCACATCAATATGTCCTTGTGTTGCAGCTGTGTGTAACGCAGTTGTACACGATAGGTCCGTTGTCATTGCCAAATTCGGAAATGTCTCCAACAGTTTCTTCAACACCTCTGCAAAAGAAGAACAAGCCAAAGTGAGACAATAGTCCACGGATGATTCTATATTCTCAGTATAAAACTTTCTTACCGAGATGGCCTTGTTTGGCTGCGACATGAAATGGATCAAATCCGTTTCTAGCAGCGATCGAAGCAGATTCAAGATCCATATGATTCAACATCTCTTCAACAACAATTGAATGTCCATTCTCAGCTGCAGTATAAAGAGAAGTCTCTCCTTCAAGATTCTGCTTTGACAACAACTCTTTCAACTCTTCACCACCTTCACAACCTCTAATCAAATCTTTAACCTTCCCTAAGTTTCCAGTTCGAGCTGCGATATGAAGAGGAGAATCTCCTCTTTTCCCTGGTGACTCATTCTTCTTCCTCCTCTCACCAATAAAACTCAATTGTCTCTCCATCACAACACGGAAGCTTTTCTGTTTCTCTAAAAACCCACCTCGGAAGCTTTTCTGCTTCTCCTCCGTTGATCCTGCTTTACCAAAACTCGGAAGTCTCTCCATAACTCCACGTTTATGATTGTTATTATTCTCTACGGTCACACTTCGAAAACTCTGTTGCTTCTCCATTGATCTTCCGAGTCTGCTTGGTTGATGATTCTCTATATTCACTCCTTGGAAACTGACTTGTTTCTCCAAAGCTCTTGCCTTTCTTGGTTGATTCTCCACACATCGAAAGCTCTGTTGTTTCTCCATGGATTTCTTCTGATTCTCTTGGTGGGTTTGCTTCATTATACCATCTAAGCTCTCCTGCTTCTCCTCCATTATAGTCATATTATCACAACTCTCCAAATTTTTCGTCGTTATCAAGAAAATACCTAAACCCAGATTATTATCCCCAAATCTAACAAAAACCCTAATCTAATTTCATCCTGAAGCTTTAAGAAAGAACGCCTTTATCGATATCACCTCGAACTCGAAGAATCCATGATTGTAAAAAGAGAAAAAAACCAACTTTACGGGAGAGGAATTGGGAGAGTAGAGAGCAGAATTCTTGTAAAATCGCCTCAAGTTGTGAAGAAACTTGGAATTGAAAAGATCAGAAAAGAAAAATCAGATTGAAAGCTGATTCAGAACCTCCAGGAGACAAAGAAAAAACATAAGGAAAATCTGAGAAACACAAAGAGCTCGAATTTCAACAAAGGTTTGAAAAACGATTTAGCCTTTTTGTTCCTCAGCCAGAGACGAAGGTGCGCAGATAAAGAGAGAGAATGTCAGACGCAGAAGAACATCAGCATCAGTTGAAGAATTTTTAGCAGCCACTCCTCTTTGTTAGTGCTTTCTTTTAACACGCTTTAATTTCACCTCACTCTTCTTAACAGATAAAATAAAAGTCTTTATTTTTATTTTTTTGTCGACAGTAGAGTTTATTTTCTGAGAGTTTGAGATTGTAATAAATTATAAATAAAAATTTATTTGACAAAAAAAAAATGATATGTTATCTAAATTTTAGAAAATTTGAAATAATTTTAAGAAAAATTTATATGTATTTCATCCGAGTTTTTCAATTAACTTTTTTAAAAAATAATTAACAAAGATTAAATTAAAATAATAGAAGCATTTGTGGTCTACTGGTAAAAGATTTAAAAGTTTCTACACCAAGTATGGGGTTCGAATTCCAGAAATGCATTTTCTTGCAGATTATTGACGTAAGTTTGATTGAAGATTTCAACGCACAGCAGGTAAAACTCTTTGATTTCAGAAGTCAAGGGTTAAGATGTTCATCGTGATGCGGTTTCAGGTTTAGCTGTTATCGTGGATTCGTATATTGCGGGTAGAATCGCCACATTAAAGTAGTTTGTGAAATCTTGTAGGTAAATTATTATAATAGAATAATATTAAAATATTATGATGATAATTTAAAAAATGTTAAAAAAGTTTAAATTAGAATAATGAGTCATTGGATCATATTGAATAGAGACTATCATTTGTTCGTTAAGCTTATTATTTTTAAAAAAAATCTAAAAGAATTGGAAATAGTTTTTTTTTAACTAAAATTGATGGAGGTCTCTAGTGACTATGCCTCTTCTATGTCTAACCTCATCCGAGTTGAAAGTCAAAAGAAGGCAAAACAAAAAGACCATACAACTTTGCCATATTTACTCTTAGTCTTAGTCAATATTACTTTGTTAAGTTTTGTTGGTTATCACTTTGTTAGTTATTAACGATTTTTCTTCCTTTCTTGTATAATGGTGTGATATAGAATTGCCTAACTTTCATTTCGAACCGAATAATATACTTTATCAAAAATGATAGAATAATTACTTTGACCGAGTTTTGTTAGCTTAGTTATTTATGTTATTATACTCATTGTTTTAGGTAAGTACGCCAGCTTTACCACGTAATCTAGATTTTGGATCCTAGATTTTCGAATGGGATTTTTTTCTCATGAATGAGTCTAAGTTATTTTTACTTATGAATTTATTACGAGGTGAATTCTAAACACTCTGGGATTGAAGTTTTCTGAAGTTGAAATCGATTGAGGTTGAATCTGAATCGTGTTAGAGTATTCTTTAGAGCAAGGTTCGTCCTTCGGGGAGATTATTTCCTAATATTACAGTAATTGTGTAAAGTTCTAGAAAAACACAGTAAAATTGTGTTCTTAAATATTCTCTGACGCTCAAGTCAAGAAAAAAAAAAAAAAAAAGTTGAGAGGCCAACTTAAGAAACCAACACCTCCGGATTTACTTGAAATTGTAAAAAGACTTCTTTAACTTACAGACTTTATTCTTATTGGCTGTAGAGAAATCTGGTGGAAGTTTGATATACATCTCTTCTTTTAGATCACCATGGAGAAGACCAAATAACAATAAGAATTATTTGTATTGACCATTAGAACTATTTGTTGAACAATAAGAATTACTTCCGCCCAGAAAGTACCAAATAAGTAAGTTTTTAATCATAGTTGCCCCGATAATTTTGTAGTCGCTACAGACAGATAACATAAACGAGTAAAGCATATAAAGCACGTGGTCGGCTCATTAATTATTGTGCCTTATAATTCAAATTTGAAAAACCGTCAGATTCATGTCCAAACTATAGAATTCATTTGCTAGAATAAGAATATATATATGTATAATATTTACAAAGTAATGCTATAAGAATTATTTAACGTTCTTATGTTATTTTCTCTTTCAAAATAACGTATTATATCCTTTCATCATGTTCTGCTTTATCCGATACTCTTCCAAAATATATATGGGAAAAATGTCAAATAGATCCCCAACTTTTAAGAAAACGCTGAAAAAAACTTGTCAAAAGTCGTTGTATAGAAAAATCTCGAACTTTTGTTGACTTTCTCGTAAACTCTAAACTTTACGTTGACTAAGCCATTTTGGATCCTCCGTTAAATCGACATTAACGATGTTAACATTCCGTTAGAAAGTCAACAAAAGTATAAGTTTTTTTAGCGTCAACAAAAGTACAAGCTTTTTTTAGCGTTTTCTGAAAAGTTAGGGATTTATTTGATATTTTTCCCAAAAAAAAAAGAAAATTTTTAATTTGAGGTTCGAACCCATGACCTCTAAGACAAAAACAAGTCATTTATCATTATGCCATATGAACTATTATTGTTATAACAAACAAATAAATATATATATATATATTATATTATCTCTGTTGTTGTTATGACAAACAAACAAATAAAACTACCTTATAAATTTTTATATTATGAAAATTTAAGTTTATATCATAAATAATTTTTGAAAACGTATTTTTATTAAACATGATTATAAATTTTGAAATATTTTATTAATAAACATAATAATTTAAGAAGTACTTATACCATTTTTTTTTATCTTTTATAAAAAAATTATGAAAATTTTGTTCATCTAAGATATTTTCGTTATTCAATCATTTAACTATTTATTTTATCCATTATTCATTTAAGATACAAGTTGAACTTTTATGTTTTTAAGTTAAATTGTTTTTCTAAACATACAATATTTCTTGCTCCAAATTGGTAAAAACACACAGATTATACAATACCGTTTATATAAACATTTATAAGTAATTTTAAATTATTATGGTTATTAATATGACGTTTCAAATTTCATACAGTTTTGAACAAAATAATTTTAAAATTGAAAAAAGTTATCAATCGAAAAAACATTTTTTATAATTCAGTTTTAATATAACAGCATTTTAAAATATTTGTAAAACATAAAAACAGTTTCTAGATTTATAAATATATTTTGAGGCTTGATGTTATATTATATATATTTGTTTGTTTGTTATAACACTAATAGTTCATGTGGCACAATGATAAAAAGTTTCTTTTCATGGAGGTTATGGGTTCAAACCTCTAATTAACAATTTTTTTGTTTTTTTCGAAAAATATCAAATATATCTCCAACTTCTCAGAAAACGTTAAAAAAAACTTGTATTTTTATTGATGCTAAAAAAAACATATACTTTTGTTGACTTTCCAACGAAATATTAATACTGTTAATGTCGATTTAACGGCTGGTCCAAAATGGCTTAGTCAACGTAAAATTCAGAATTTTCGAGTTTTTTTATACCACAACTTTTCATAAACTTTTTTTAGCATTTTCTTAAAATTTAGAAATTTATTTGACATTTTTCCCAAATATATATAGCATTATTGCCTACTATTCATTTATCTCCTGATGTGAGGAATATGATGATTCGCATTGATTAAAATTTTGGGAAAAACCTATGTGTCGAAACAAATACCAACACGTGAATATAGATTCAAGAATAGATATGCTTATACTGGATTTTGGGAGGGGGTGTCGATGTGTTAAATTATTATGTGTCAGAAAAGACTTATTCAATTTTTATAGTGTTGATGGCTTCACAATCAAGTAACGATAGTTTACCTCCTTTATATATATGCACAGATGTATATATGATTTTCAACAGAAGAATCCATTTTGACTAGTATTAAGCCTGAGCAGTTCAAAAAAATAAAAAGAGAAAAAAAGACTAATTTATTAAGCTCTGTTATAAAATCAACCGCCTAGACAGCTAACGCCGATTAAATCCAATTCGGTTGTATTAATTAGTGTGGCGATTTTGCGGTTGCCTAGCCCATTTTCTTTTAAAAAATTGGATCTAAATTCGAAATTTCCAATTTATGTGCATAATTTAGTTTTTGAAAACAGTATTATATCAAAATTGTTAATAATATTGGATTAACATGTTTATAAGACATTAAATAGACCAAAAACTAGGCTCTGAGTATTCTTAGATTAGTCTCCGATTTTTATACGTTAGACCCTAGGTCTAGTGCGAGTGCCGACCGACTAACCTAATACATATCAATGGTATTAAGATAAGAAAAAACATTTAACGAAGAAAATATAATAATAAAAACCGCAAATATAGTTGCTTACTTTTTGTGAATAAATATGATCATAGACGTGTGATGACTGATGTGTATGTGAATTTAAAAAGACATGAATGAAGTTATAACTAACAAAAAGAAGACATGAACAAAAGTCTATTCAAAAATAAAATTTAAGGGAGAAAAATAAACAAAGAGCAAAATTTTGGTGTTTCATTGGTAACAAAAATTTAGAGAAAAATTGACTATGTTCAAGCAAATAAACGTTTTTATGAAGCTCCATATATCAAAGTACGTAATTCACTTTTTTAAACGAGAAAAGTAAGTTAATTATACAAGCTAAGTAGGGACAGACAGAGACATTTGCGGTCACATCCGTCTCAGTCAACGCTTACTTTATTTGACTTTTGAAACTCCTTAACATTAGAAGTCCATATGTGCTACTTTATGACACTGATAATTAAAGTGAGAATTATTCAACTTCGAGATAACTATTGGGAAGAAAAAACATGCGAGATTAATCCCAACAAGTTTTTTTTTATATATCTCAAAACGAAAAAAAAGGAACTAAAACGAAGCTACAAAAGCCCAAAATCAACATATCTACACAGTTTCTTTGGCTGTGTTGGGTTGTCTAACAAATTGTGTAATGAAACTTTCACTTTCAAAAGTTTTTGCTGTTCCATGGATGCATCTTTGTCTCTTACTCTGCAATGGGTGTTAACTAACCTGTTAAAGGAAAGGAGTATCCACGAAGATACTTGGAGTCCACTCCTGATTCACGAGCCAATGCAACACGTCCGGTTCTTGCAACCTGTCATTGTTCATTAAAAACATCAACAGGATGATGCATTACTCCTTATTGTTCTAAGCAGATACAGAAGGCGTAGAATCTATCAAACTCCTAAATCTTTGGATTTTATCCGAAGAATTGAGCTTTGAACTACGGCTTAGTGTTTGTTTTAGAGCTATTATGCGATATGAGCTGTTTTCACTTGGATTTGTATTTCAGAGACCACAGGACGGTTCCAAATTTTATGTGGAGCAGTATGAGAAGAACTCAAAGGATTTTTATAATACTCACTAAAGAGATGAGAATAGATTGTGAAACAAACCTCGCATATACCGTATGGTTCCAACAACCTTTGCAGTGCAACCATCTTGTCTAGATCCCCAGTAAGCTGTATCCACAGTAAATAAATTTCAGGACCAGATCCAAAAAGAAATTAAAGGAGATTAAGATAAAAATCCAAGTCGGCTCCAACAGAAGCTCTGATTATGTCAAAAAAGTTGAAGATCTATGGAAAGATGTGAAACTTCAACGATTTCCAATTGACAAGATCTCTCATTTGATACGCTATTACATCTCAAACAGAATTCCACTTCATGAGAAATGTATTTTTTTACCTGCAAAGTAATTGTATGATCGGATACGTCAACAGCTTTCGCCCTGAAAATACTAGCAATGTCCAGGACATCTCTTCTCGCGGCACCGTTGACGGCAATCTTTATCAGCATCAGTTCTCTTTCAGCAAATGGCAAATGAGTGAGATCATGGACCTGCAAAAATCCTCACAAAGTTAATTTCTGCTTGGAAAGTTACTTCACAGCATGCTCAGAAGTTTTTTTCATCAAGCTTGTACACTTTGACTCTTGGAATTGGAAATCCCATTTGAGCAAACAAAACAAGACCAGGATAAAAATGGGAAAGTCCTGAAACTCTTTCTATGATCTAAATTTTAAACAAAGTGCAAAAGGGGAAAGATAAAGCCATCAAAAGCATTTAAACAAGACAGACAGTTGCTTTTTGTAATCCCACCTCATGCACATCGACGAGTTTGTATAGTTGCTGCACCAATTTGCTAACCGATTCATCTGTTGCAGGAACAACTGTTGTAATGCGTGAAATGCCCTCGGTTTCAGAATGTCCTACAGCCAAGCTCTAAATAAATAAAAAACAAGATCGTTCAAGTGTATCAGTAAACCCCAAGCACACTCTGTGTGTGTGTGCCGCATGAGAGAGAGATAAGGACTATGCCTGAATATTGTATCCCCTTCGAGCGAAGACACCAGTAACAATGTTAAGGACTCCTGGCGTATCATTTACAAGCAAGGAAAGAGTATGCGATCGTAGTCCACTCGTCTGAAAGATCAGAAAAGAAGATATGTGATAAATAAGACAAAACAGATCAAGGAAAACACCAACTCCTTCAATGTCTGATGAAAGTAAACAAATACAATCTCTACAAGTATCATAGACGCACCATGGATTTATGTAACTAATCAATCACACTTAACCATGTCTAACTTTAGATATAGGAAAATTATTGGTGCATACGACGTTAACAGAATTGATTTTTGACACTCAAGAGTCCCAGACAGCCTGAAGGGAAAAATTAAGGGGAACTCTTGTAATGCAAACAACATTCTGATACCTGGATTTTTCATATGCTATTTAGAAAATTCACGGCACAAATAATCTGGCAGTATCTATAGAAGTAATACATTTAGCAAAGAACTTTCTTACATCTTCCTCAGTGAGAAGACCCCAGTGAGCGTCGAGTACACGATGTACCATGAAGTCAGAAGTTGACTCAACGGGATAAACATCTCCCTACATTTAAAAAAACAAAGATAACTTTTAGCACTGGAAGGTTAGCAAACTTGTGAAAACCTCTACTGTAGCTAGGGCCAAAAACGAAAAGGAAACTAGAAATTGCATGTTTCAAGAACTTTCTCATCTGCGAGGAACAAATTAGTTTGTCGTTTTTCAGCTATATGAAAAGCATATTAACACCTCTAGACCATCAAAGGTCGTGACAAATCTTACTGCAGTGGCATTTGATCCTAGGCAACCAACACATAAAAGGGAGAAAAAATAGCACTAAACTCTATAGTTCCGTTTAACTTCATAAAATCGCCAATTTCCAAACCTTATAATTTTTTTAATCCAGATCTTTGAACGGAAAGTGAAGAGCTTCTAGATAAACTTAAGCAATCTAAGGAGAGAAGCACATACCCCTGCTGTTGTATCAATTTGAGGGACCACGGCTCCTTTTTTGCTACCTCGAAGAACACTAACAGGTGCCTGCTCCTTGAGATCTGGATAGGATGCTGATGAAAAACGCCAAAATGGAGCAGTTGCACCCATCTTTTCCCTTCTCAATGCTATCTGTTATTAAAAACCACCATTCCGTTTTCCCTAAATTAGTAAAAATCCTCGAAAGCTATGCCTTTTATGTCCACTGAAAGATGTAACTATTACATTCAGACATTAGAAAGCAGAAGCTAGATGATATTCAAAAGCCATACACTCTAGCTATCCAAAAATCAACTACCTTTCCTGTTCTGACAATCTCTCTGATCTGAAATTTTTTCAAATTTCTTTCTACAGCAATCATCTTTCCAGGGTCTCCGGTTACCTGCAAGATGAAAAAATGAACGCTAAAGAACTAAAACCTCTATATAGGAACCAGATATTTTTTTATCCCACTTCCTCATAATCAAGGTAAAAAAAGAACAAAAGGTTTGTGATCATGCTTCTCTAACATTCACAAACAACCTGAGCACTCCCATAGAAATCAGGAAAGATAACACAATTCAGTATGCAGATTATTTATAAATCGAGGGTATCAACCTGTTGAAGAATTTTCTCGTTATGTTAAGTTATAAACAGTCAAATATGTAGAAAGAGTTGCACCATAAGTTTCAGATAAACTTTAACCTATAAACATAAATTGAATCTTCAGCCTATAACAAAGCTTGCATGTTGATTATCATCAGTTTCAAAAAGCAGCAGATCCAACCACGAATAGAGATTTTCAAATGGTGTGTAAACAAAAAATTTATGTCTTCCAATGATTAAGAGGATAAAAACAGAAGTCTGAAACCCATAGGTCATAGTGCAAAAAATATCAAGAACAACACAAATCATAAGCAGATGTACCTCAATAGTCAATGCATGTTCTGCGATATCGACAATCTTTCCTCTGAATGTGTCAACTAGCCACATGAGCTGTAAATTCATAAGATAGAGGCTAGTCAAAATTTGAAAGAAAATAAACGCCACCTTTACACTGAATCATAAGCAACCAGCAAGTACAGTAAACTCTAATTTATAGGCAAGGAAGACTACCTCTGCCTTGGATTCTTGATGTGCATTCACTTTTACAAGCATCAATTCACGCTCCACTTGCGGCTCACTTGAGATATCTTCAACCTAATTAGTAAGTCGAAATCAATGCAGGAAGTAGAAAAGGACTTTGCAAATTTAATCTTCAGCACAAGCAGATGCAAAGTAAGAATTCAAAATTTTACATAATTCTAAGAAGTCCACTAAACGTGGAAAGCAATGTGTAAAAATGTTCCTAATGACACAATTACGATGCAGAAACTGAGAAGAGCGATCAAGAAGATGACAACCTTTAGAACATTAACGAGCTTCTCGAGCTGCTCGATGACCTGTTGAAGTACCCTTTCAGTTCCGCAGACAACTATGGTGAATAGAGCCTTGTCTCTGTTAAGACCAACAGCAAGACTCTCAATATTGTATCCTCTCCTCGCAAAGACTCCTGCAATCCTATTAATCATTCCGCTTTCATCTCCAACAAATACTGAAATGGTGTGCTTCCTCACCCTGTTTTAACATACAAAGAAAAAGTTAGTGATTCAAGTATCATGTTTCAAACCTATTCACTTTGATAATGAAGTTAATTCTACAAAGAAAGGGCAAGTAATTCAAATCTGAAATAACAGAGGATCAGATTTTGCAACCGGTTCATCCAATAAAATTCCGAAAACTGAAGCTCAGTATGCGGAACAACATGCAAGCTCTCACAAGTCACAACATCAATTAAAAGAATAGTGAGCATTGCTTCACAAAGCAAAATAGAGATGGCTACAATTATAATAGACCAAATAAGAACGAGTAATCAGGAAACAAAAAAAAAAATCGAGTAACGCGAACCCCAAAGGAAACTACAATTGAGAAAAATATTCACAGTACTTCGAATTTGAAGTTGCAGATGGCGTTTCGGAGAAAGATGCGTCGGAGATCTTCCCGTTGACGCTTGTAACGAATCCCTCCATTCTCTTACCCATTCCATCGTCGCGGTTTGACGATTTACCGGAGAGATAGGAAAACTTCGTCAAGAACGACACCCGCGTCGGGGATACGAGAGCCGGAGAAGAATCGGGACATGCCGATTTCAAGCAGCGAAGGGATGGGGAGGAATTTGCAAGTATGGCCGCCATTGAAGAGACGAGCGAAAGCTTGCTACTGAGGACGGAATGGCAAGTGGATGTGTCGAGAGGCCCGAGACCACTCTCAAATTCTCAACGAAACGCAAACGCAAACAAAAACGCAAACGCGATAAGAACGTGCAGAGAGTAATTCATCACATTACCCCTTCAATAATCACTATGCCATTACCCCGAGTAATTAATGGCTTCAAGAAATCCCAAAAGGTTTCGACTGGATAAGCCCGACACGTCAGCGACACAAAAACTTTTGACAAGTCAATTTAAATTTCCTAATACTGCCACAGCCCACAGGTACCCTTATCGGAACTAAACGGTCATTATGAGAAGTTTAGGGTTAGTTTCACAATTTCGCAGACAAAATAATTTATTTCCGGTAAAGCCACCGAAACAAGTGGGCGACGATCCAGAACAATCCAATTTTACGCGGGAGTTGCCAAACAATGATTGAAAGCAAAAGTCAAATCAAAGTCTTCTCTCTAATTGGAATCAGATACACCAATAATATCTTCTCTTTGTGAACTTAAAAAAATTGTATTTGAAAATTAATTTTTCTCGATTACCAACGCGCTTGAGACGGATCTTACATAATCCTCAGATCAAACGATTTCTCTTTACCCTTTCAAGGAAAAAAATGTGATTATCCGTTCAATTTTTTTTCTAAGAAGAAGACGAAAGAGGAAGAAGAGATTGAAATCGAAGACCCGGAAAAGATGGCGAATATCGTGGGGCAGCTAAAACGTGGAATATCGAGGCAAATCTCCACTGGATCCCTTCGCCGAACGCTAAGCCGTACATTTACGCGTCAGGCTTCACACGATCCTCGTCGGAACAATATGCGATTCAGCTTCGGCCGGCAATCGTCTCTTGATCCGATTCGCCGGAGTCCAGAAGGTTCTGGCCGTCCGCAGCTTGCCGTCCCCGACAATCTCGACGCCACTATGCAGCTCCTCTTCGTGGCTTGCAGAGGAGACGTTGAAGGCGTCCAGGATCTGCTCGAAGAAGGAATCGACGTCAATAGTATCGATCTCGACGGTCGGACGGCTCTCCACATCGCCGCCTGCGAAGGTCATGTCGACGTTGTGAAGCTTCTCATTACCAGGAAGGCTAACATCGATGCCCGTGATCGTTGGGGAAGCACGGTAATGTGATTTTTTTAATTTCACGACCTAATTTTCATTTCAGTTCCTTCATAATTTTTTTCAATGTTTTCTTTTTTTGCTCAATTTTGTGCTTTTGGTCTGAAATTTGGTTGGGTTATGTGGATAGGCAGCTGCTGATGCTAAGTACTATGGTAACATGGATGTTTACAACATTTTGAGAGCCCGTGGAGCAAAAGTTCCGGTATGCTTTCATGGATCGAGCTCTGATCTTTTTCATATCTCAATGTGTTTTGTTTACATTTTCTTCTTGGTTTTAGAAATCTAAAAAGACGCCTATGGTTGTGGCGAATCCTCGTGAGGTTCCTGAATACGAGTTAAATCCACAAGAACTTCAAGTCCGGAAGGCTGATGGTATCTCAAAAGTAAGGGCTCTTTGCTTCACTTTCCCGTAATGATGTCTTAGTTTTCGATATAATGCTTTTAACAAAATACTGAATCACATTTTCATTTACCAGGGAATATATCAAGTGGCTAAATGGAATGGGACTAAGGTATCTGTAAAGATACTTGATAAGGATCTCTACAAGGACCATGAAACTATGTATGTTTACTCTTCTCTTAAATGAGTATCTGTCTAAGTTAGCAAATAGGTCAAGAATTAGTTTAAAATTCTTCTTACGTTAAGCTATTGACCATTAGAACTATTTGTTGTACTCATACCGATGATGTTGAGATTAGATGCAAGACTCTATAGCATCATAGTTTCCATATAATCTTCTATGCTAGAATTGTCCATTTTAGGTCTACTTTCTGGAATTTGCTTCATTCCCTCTTTAGGAGTATTCGTTTTCTTTTCATATATTACGTTTCTTGTGCAAATGTATCAACTGAATTTTGTTACTGAACCACAGAAAGGCCTTCAAACACGAACTTACTTTATTCGAAAAGGTTCGTCATCCGAATGTTGTGCAATTTGTTGGAGCTGTAACTCAAAATGTTCCCATGATGATTGTGTCTGAGTATCATCCCAAAGTAAGCTTCTCCCTCTCTTGTTTTCGCTTCACAAAATTTTTCCTCATTAAGCAAATTTTGGATTCTAGTAAATAATTTTGTGGCTTGGTGGTAACTTTCAGGGTGACCTCGGGAGCTATCTTCAAAAGAAAGGACGTCTCTCTCTGTCCAAAGTTCTAAGATTTGCCCTCGATATAGCCAGGCATGTGCCTTTTCCTTGCAACATTTTATTTCAAAGACCCATGATCTTTCAATACAAATTACAGTTTCATGCATTTTTTAAAAATCTTCTGAATAAATCATTGTCTCTTCTCAGAGGAATGAATTATCTTCACGAATGTAAACCAGAACCAGTAATCCACTGTGATCTAAAACCCAAGTAAGATTACTAAATAAAGAAACTTTTTCTCAGTGCATATCTTTGGAACCGCTGTTATCTAATTTTCGCAACTTTTTGTAAGGTGCCAGAAATATTATGCTCGACAATGGAGGACTTTTGAAGGTGGCGGGATTTGGTTTGATCAGTTTTACAAAGTTAACATCTGATAAATCAAGAATGATTAATCACGGGGCACATATAGAGCCTTCAAGTAAGTTCTAAAATGCCTAATTTTCTGACTACCGAAAAGAAGAATCATGTTATCTCATATGTTATATTTAAAATCCCAAACCATGGGATCACATTTGGGACTCTTGACAGAGTTCACCACAGTACTTGACCTCTAGATTGCTGAAAAATATTGAAACTTGTTTCTGCTTTTGGAATACTTATGCGAATGATGGATTTCCATGAGGCAAGTAGTCTAAACAGATGATTCTGTTTCTTGTTGGCAGATTACTGTGTGGCACCTGAGGTTTACAAAGATGAAATATTTGACAGGAGTGTCGATTCATACTCTTTTGGCGTCGTCTTATATGAGGTACCTACAAGTTACCCTAATGGTCAAACACGTCTTCTAATAATGCTCCTCTGCATTTCTTGATGCCAATAAGCTTCTTTAGCAAATCTTATTGCAGCAACCTTTAATAGAGTTTTATCTTAAATAATCTTCAGATGATTGAAGGAGTACCTTTCCATCCTAAGCCCCCAGAAGAAGCAGTGAAGCTAATGTGTTTGGAAGGAAGAAGACCTTCGTTTAAGGCCAAGTCCAAAAGTTGTCCCCCAGAGTTGAGAGAGTAAGTGTACTAATCAGCTTATATCTCCACTTAGGAATATAGTAATATTATTTGCTTGATCCTTGATCCTTTTACCAAACCTCTTTCAGCTGATTGGTTCAATTGTTATTTAAACAGATTGATTGAAGAGTGCTGGGATGCAAATGCTTTAGTTAGGCCGACGTTTAATGAGATCATAGTTCGATTGGACAAGATCTTTATGCTCTGCTCAAAACAGGGGTGGTGGAAAGATACTTTCAAGTTTCCTTGGTAAAAGGCTTTTCTCTTAACAACTCTTTTTCTCATTTATCCAACTTATAAGTTTCTTTCTCAACCAAATGGATGATTATTTTATTCCAGGAAATAGTAGAAAAGACCGGGAGAGGTTTGCTTCAGGAACTCAGCAATTCAAGAGCTCCCTTCTCATGTTTACAATAAAATCGGTACAAAGAAAACAGAAACGACCCTCTCCGATTTGTCAATGTACTCTTATCTTGTAACAATGTATAATGTGTATACCGCGGAAAATACTTCGTGGAGATATATAGACTTCTCCAATGCACAGAACTGAGCATTTTGAGATACAATGTATCATATTTTCATATATGTAGCAAGAAAGCTCTTTGTTTTGCTGTTATGTCAAAAAAAAAAATGGTCTCCTTTTGTGTTTTGTTTGACAAACTCATATATGGATTTGTTTGCAGGGGACAACCAACCAACCCAACAGAAATACTCAGACTTTAATCAGCAAAGAAGTCGTTGTTAGGTAGTACACTAACAAACCGAGGACACTTCATCACCAGTGCACATAACTGACCATTTGAAATACAATGTATCATATTAGTATAGGGAAGTCTTCCTACACCAAGAACGAAGTAAAATCGAAATCATTTATCAACTATACCTTTCTGCGAATTCATACATAATATTTTAAATTTTTTTCAATTCATACATGAATTTTAGCTGTGTGTCTAATTAAGTGTTAACGTTGCTGACTCATCTGACACGTCACTAATGCATGTACAATATTGTTTTTTTTCAAAAAGTATAGAAAGCAAAACTAAGTCGGTTCACTTTTTTTTTTTTTTCCTTTTTTCTTTTACCGATTATGGAAATCAAGTGTGAACCAGTATATCTTCTTTCCATTTTCGTGAATTAAAAAAATACCAAAATTTTAATATTATTTATAAAAACAGAGTATATGCATATATAAGAAAGAAACACAAGATATAGAACGAAATCGTGCAGAGAAAGTAGCACAGAAAGAACAAACTAGGGAATTTTTTTGACTAATTAACAAGATGGAGCAACAAGACGAAGAAAAGAGGAGAAAAATGGAGGCAAGCGGAAGAACAACAACACAATCTAAGTTAGTTTCGTCTTTTCCTCTCGACCTAGCTGCAGAGATACTCTTAAAGCTGCCTGCCAAATCTGTTGTGAGATCTCGTTGTGTTTCGAAGAGTTGGTCATCAATCACCACCGATCCGTTTTTCTAACCTTGGGAGAATCATCATGGAGAAGCATCAAACGGAATACAAGCATCGTGCTCTCACTTACAACAACGGGCGATGTATCAATGGGGTACTGTATTATCGTGCAGTACTTGATCATTCTGGTGTCAACATTATAATGAGTTTTGATGTGAGATCTGAAAAGTTCCAAGTAATAGCATCACCGGATCAGCTTAAGGGTGCCCTAATACCTTATAAGGGAAGGTTAGCTTGTGTTGATAGCACCTTTCACAAGAAAAGTATTAAAATGTGGATTTTGGAGGATGAAGAGAAACACGAGTGGTCCTGTAAACACTTTGCTGCACCTTTTCGTCGGAATTTTTATCTTGCTTATAGAACAGCTGGTGTCACTGATGCTGGTGAGTTTTTCTTTGTACCAGAACCCATGTCGGTTCTTAAATCGTTCGATATTTTATATTTTGATCCCAAGGGAGACAACAAGCGCTTCAGAAAAGTCGAATTTGAAGGAATGGTGGATGACGAGTTTAGGCGCATCAATGGACTTGGAGACAGACCTTTGTATCCGCTTCATATCTTCCCTAATCACATTCACACTCTCATGTCTTTGTAACAATTTCTTGAATACTAATTTATGATTTTAAAGTATATCAACACTATAATACTGTGTTTTAGTTAAGAGATAGTTAATAGATACCTTCGACAGCATGTGAACAAAAGAATAATCTCTTTATGCTCTGTTGGTCATCTGATATTATCCTTGCATCGAGAGATAGAGGAAGTCCGTAAGATTACAATCATGCTCACACTCTCCGAGTCGCTTTAGTTGAGCACAATGGACCATCTCGATTTTATGTAACGATAAAGAAACACATGTAAATTACAAAGCTAACCAGATTACTTCGAATTTAACCGACAGAGAAGCCGTCATTATTTGGTAATAAACTAGTAACAAACTGACGACAATTTGATTATTCCAAGATTCTTAAGTCAAAAGAGCAACAAATTCATTAATTCTCTTGTCGGAACTGCCTCCTTCAGAGATAGCTTCACGAGCCAACACCTTAAACTTCTCAACATTCTTCCTCATCTCTTTCCCTTTCTCACCTTCCATAACCTCTACAACGCATCTCGCAATCTCTTCTTTACTCACAAATCCTTCTTCATCGGTCTTCACTCTAACCCCAATCTTCCACACATCCTCTATGAACTTGGCATTTGTAGGCTGATCAGTCCACTGAGGCATCCCCACTAATGGAACACCTAAGCACAATGCCTCCAATGTCGAGTTCCATCCACAGTGTGTCACGAAACACCCGATTGATTCATGTGCTAAAACCTCTAGCTGTGGAATCCACTTGGCCACACGTCCAGAGTTTTTCTCCATTGCCTCTTCCACAAAACCAGCCGGTAATTTGCTTCTCTCGGAATCTCTAACCGACCACAAAAAGTTGTAACCGGTTTGTCTAATCGCCATTGCAGCTTCCTTCATCTGCTTCTCAGTCAAAGCCACCAATGTCCCAAATGCCACGTAAACCACTGACTTGGCCGGTTTACTCTCCAACCACCTCAAAACAGACTCGTCGGGCTCCGTCTTGAATTCCCCGAGGTCATAATCTTTGTCTTCCGGCAACCGGTTATCCAAGAACTTCGATGGAACCACCGGTCCAATGTTTTTCACCGGCCACTGCTCGTCCATCCATTTCACTACCTGTGAAAAGGAAAAAGACTCTTTACGAAACCACATTTGTCAAAACTCAATGTACATACCAAAAAACTCTAAAAGTAAATCTTACCTTAGGTTCAAGTTGATCAAAAGTGTTGCAGAGAATGCAATCAGCTCGGCGCATATTAGAGAATTGGCCAACCACTAGGTCGTAAAGAAGAGGGTACGACCCTTTTTCGCAGGCGAACGAAGGTAGTTCATTTTGGCTTAGAAATGGGAAACCCGGAAACGATGCAAGCGTGGGGTTCTTAGGTCTATCAATGGGAACATCGTAAGTGCCTTCGTTGATGTGGTAGTAAACAAGACTAGCCAGCCATGGTTGAGTGAAATAGGCCACTGTGTATAGACCCAGTTCCTTGGCTACGTCCAATGCAAAAGGCATAAATGGATCATAGATTAGTGCTTTTGGAGGATTTCCCGATAACTTCTCACTGCAAACATATAACATTAGTGCTCAATAACTCTTTTTATATATATAATAATCATAAAACTGTTTTAAGAAAACCACAGTTTAATAGACTAATTATATTGTTATCTCACCCGCGTATACCTAGAGATGAAATCATTTAAAAACGTGTATACCTAGAGATGAAATCTGTGAGGCTACGCGTAGTAGAGTTGGTGAACCGGTGAGGATCTTGGATCTTGGCTAGAGGATGTTCGTGTGGAAAGAAACCGTCGTTGATGGTGTGGACAGTGATGGAATAGTCGTCGGAAGTGTAAGGCTCACGATGGCTGTTGGAGGCGATGATAAGTGTGACGGTGATGCCCTTTTTGGATAAGCGTTTAGAGAGTTGAATCATTGGGTTTATGTGGCCTTGTAGTGGATAAGGAAACACCAGAACATGACCATTTGCAGATTCACCCATTTGTTACGAACCAATGAAACAATAAGTGAATGATGATATGTTCTATCTACTCTTAGATGTTTCCGAGATATATATATATATCTCGTTATTTACAATGTTGGATAGAAGTTATTAAATTATCAATTCTTTTCTCTTTTGGTTATTAACTCCATCGTGTCCAATTTTTAAAAATAAATGTTTATGTTTCATTATTTATATACTTTTATATGCAATGTGGGAGTATTTACCTTTAAGGATTGATTTCTATGAAATGTTTTTGGTTAAAATTAATTTGGTGGTGTGATGTTTAATATTCAATTTTCCGAAGATTGAAAAATTGTGTTAGTAAATGAAGTTTTTACTAAGCATGTATAAAAAACGTGGGGAAAGGATGACGCTATAAAGGGAGGAAAGTAGGTGGCCATTCGATTGAATATGTTATATTTCATTATTTACGTTTTTGTGTGGAGCATAATTTACAGTGTTATTATATAAATAATTTTAAACGATTTAAAAAAAGTTGTGAAGCCCTTTAAAAGAAAGAAATACAAAAGTTTATCGTATTTTTTATTTTCATTATTTACGCTTTTGTGTGGAACATGATTTTAAGTGTTATTATATACTAGGAAAGTATCTGCGCATACACGCGAATATTTTTCAACATACATCGTTATTTGCTTATGTATTTTTTTATAATTTTGATAATATATATATCACTAGTCTAGATATTATTTGTATATGAAATTTTGTAAAGTTTTAATTTGTATAAATTTATTAAATAGAAATAAATTTTTGTTATTCGAAACACTTTTCTATTGTTTTTTAGTTATCAAACGTAATATTATAATATTATAATCTTCCACTGCTGCACCATCTTTTAACTTTCTATTCTCAATTCATTTGTTTTTCGTATTATCATTGTCATCAAATTATTTGAATCATTGGGTTTATGTGGCCTTGTAGTGGATAAGGAAACACCAGAACATGACCATTTGCAGATTCACCCATTTGTTACGAACCAATGAAACAATAAGTGAATGATGATATGTTCTATCTACTCTTAGATGTCTCCGAGATATATATATCTCGTTATTTACAATGTTGGATAGAAGTTATTAAATTATCAATTCTTTTCTCTTTTGGTTATTAACTCCATCGTGTCCAATTTTTAAAAATGAATGTTTATGTTTCATTATTTATATACTTTTATATGCAATGTGGGAGTATTTACCTTTAAGGATTGATTTCTATGAAATGTTTTTGGTTAAAATTAATTTGGTGGTGTGATGTTTAATATTCAATTTTCCGAAGATTGAAAAATTGTGTTAGTAAATGAAGTTTTTACTAAGCATGTATAAAAAACGTGGGGAAAGGATGACGCCATAAAGGGAGGAAAGTAGGTGGCCATTCGATTGAATATGTTATATTTCATTATTTACGTTTTTGTTGTGTGGAGCATGATTTACAGTGTTATTATATAAATAATTTTAAACGACTTAAAAAATGTTGTGAAGCCCTTCAAAAGAAAGAAATACAAAAGTTTATCGTATTTTTTATTTTCATCATTTACGCTTTTGTGTGGAACATGATTTTAAGTGTTATTATATACTAGGAAAGTATCCGCGCATACACACGAATATTTTTCAACATACATCGTTATTTGTTTATGTATTTTTTTATAATTTTGATAATATATATATCACTAGTGTAGATATTATTTGTATATGAAATTTTGTAAAGTTTTAATTTGTATAAATTTATTAAGTAGAAACAAATTTTTGTTATTCGAAACACTTTTCTATTGTTTTTTAGTTATCAAACGTAACATTATAATCTTCCACTGCTGCACCATCTTTAACTTTCTATTCTTAATTCATTTGTTCTTCGTATTATTATTGTCATCAAATTATTTTCTTTTAATTTATTGAACCAATTTTATCATTTATAATGCTTTGAAATTTGGGACATTATTGTGAATTGAGATAATCATTTTCATTGAGATGGAGATCACTTTAAAACCTTATTATTCTAGATGACTTAAAACTGATGCAAATTGGTTATTCTTGATGTCTCAATTTAATCATTTGTTCTTGATGAAAATACAACTAACATAAAATTTTATTTGACTTTTAAATTTCATCTGTTATTCTCATAGTTCGGTAAAATGGTCTTGTATATTTTCACGCCTATAACGCTACTTATATTGTATTCTAAGATCTTAAAAATCTACAAATTCCCATTTATCTTATCACTTTTACCATTGCATCACTTCTCTATTGCACTTCTTGTTTTGTCTCTTCATTATTTATCTTAAATAAAATAAAAAATCAAAGAACCACCAAAAAGTACATTCATAAATGTTGAGTTTATCAAATAAGATAAACATATAAAAATATTATGCCCTAAAATAATTTATTTCATTTATATGTAATTTAAGGAATATTAAAAAACAATTCATCTCAAAATTTGAAAAGTTTTAAAAATATTTAGTTTTCTTTAAATAAAAAATATTTGGACATTTGTCATTCTTCTAAATGCTTATGTGTCAACTCTATGGAGAGAGTTGGTCATCTTTTATATATATAATATAATTTTAAATGACTTCAAAACAATTGAGAAACACCCTCAAAAGATCCAGTTTTTGGTGTGTTCTATTCTAGTCATGTGTTCCTTCTCTTATTTTTTTTTTTCTTATCAAAGATTCTTCAGTTGATAATATAATGCTACAGTGCTAAATATAATAGTTAATAAATGATACTACCTTCATTTTTTTTTATATCTAATGTTTAAAATTTTTACATATAAATTAAAAAAATATTTAATTTTTGTTTTGTTTTATACTAAAACATCATTTCTCACCCAATTAAACACAACTCAACCAATAATAAAAAAAAATTGAAGAATGCAAATGATTAAAAACAATAAAAAAAAACCTAATTAATTTTGCATTGAAAGTTGAAAACATCAACCAATAATGAACAATAAATTTTTTCTAAAACATCTAAGTATAAAAAAATGGAGGAAATATATAAAACGAAAACTATGCAATTCTTAAAAAAAAAAAAATTGTTATTTGTTATATAAACAGTAAATAATGTTACTACTTACTATCTATTTTTATATTGAACTAAAAAAAATTTATATACTGAAAATGATGGAAACTATTGTAGCAAATCAAAATTTTATTTTATTTATATTAATATATATTATATATAAAAAATCATCTAAAATTTATGTTTTAAAATATATTTTTGCATTTTGATATTTTAATATTCGTTATGTACCGCTTGTAATGTTATTTCAACATATTAAAGATCATTTGATCCGCATTTGTACCGTTTGATCCCGCTTGTTCGATCCACAAGTGTTCTCCCTGATCCGCTTTCACCGTTCAACATATTTTATTTTCATTATTTACAGTTTTGTGTGGAGCATCATTTTAGTTTTATTATACAAATACTTTTAACCGACTACAAAAAAGTTGTGAACCAGCTCAAAAGTTATAGATAAGAGAATCAGTGGTGGGAGACTACTCAATCAAAAAAAATATATATATATATATAGATATATAGATATATATATAGTAATATTTCTTTTAAAAGACAATCATTCGTAGAGAGATAATAACACTAATTCATTAATGGGTAAAAAAGAAAAAAAACTCATTTAATGGGTAAAAAAGAAAAAAAACAATCATTCATAGAGATACTTGGAACGATCCCCCAGAGGAACTCTATGGGATCCACCATGATATCATTCAGATGTCAACCAATTTCGAATATCTGGAGTTTGAGTTCATCCCTAGGAAGGAGAATTTAATAAGAGATAGACTAGCTAAAGCGGCTCTAAGCAATTTCAATTCCCAATCAAATGTAATCGTTTAAACTTCTTTAAAGAGTATGTTTTTCAGATCAAATAAACAGAGAGAGATATGTGGAACATGAGTATCTTTAAGTCTCTCTCACATCTCTCTTCCTTTTATGATATTCTTCTTCTTTTTTTATTAGTAAGAGACTCCATGAAAGACCCCAATTAGAGATGCTCTTAAAATTTAACCAAGCCAGCCATATTACTTAGAATTTAACCGGCATAGAAGTCGGCTATAAACTAACAACTGACTGACACTTTAATTATCCCAAATTCTTAAGTCAAAATAGCAACAAACTCATCAATGTTCTTGTCAGAACTGCCTCCTTCAGAGATAGCCTCACGAGCCAAGACTTTAAACTTCTCAACATTCTTCTTCATCTCTTTCCCTTTTTCTCCTTCCATAACTTCAACAACACATCTCGCAATCTCTTCTTTACTCACAAAACCTTCTTCATTGGTTTTCACTCTAACCCCAATCTTCCACACATCCTCTATGAACTTAGCATTTGTAGGCTGATCTGTCCATTGAGGCATTCCCACCAATGGAACACCTAAGCATAGTGCTTCCAATGTCGAGTTCCATCCACAATGTGTCACAAAACACCCAATTGATTCATGTGCTAAAACCTCTAGCTGAGGAACCCACTTGGCCACAAGTCCATAGTCTTTCTCCACCGCTTCTTCCACAAAACCAGACGGTAATTTGCTTCTCTCGGAATCTCTAACCGACCACAAAAAGTTGTAACCGGTTTGTCTAATCGCCTTTGCAGTTTCCTTCATCTGCTTTTCAGTCAAAGTCACCAATGTCCCAAATGCCACGTAAACAACTGACTTAGCCAGTTTACTCTCCAACCACCTCAAAACAGACTCGTCGGGCTCCGTCTTGAAGTCCCCGAGGTCATAATCTTTGTCTTCCGGCAACCGGTTATCCAAGAACTTTGATGGAACCACCGGTCCAATGTTCTTCACCGGCCATTGATCACCCATCCATTTCACTACCTGTGAAAAAGAAAAAGACGTTCACAAAACTCTGTACGAAACTATCCTTCTCAAATCTCAATACACATACCAAAAATTTCTAAAACTAAACCTTACCTTAGGTTCAAGTTGATCAAAAGTATTGCAGACAATGCAATCAGCTCTGCGCAAATTAGAGAATTGGCTAACGACACCGTCGAATATAAGAGGGTACGACCCTTTCTCGCAGGCGAACGAAGGTAATTCATTTTGGTTCAACAATGGGAAAGCCGGAAAAGATGCAAGCGTCGGGTTCTCAGGTCTATCAAGGGGAACATCGTAAGTGCCTTCGTTGATGTGGTAGTAAATAAGACTAGCTAGCCATGGTTGAGTGAAATAGGCCACTACGTATAAACCTAACTCCTTGGCTACGTCCAATGCAAATGGCACAAATGGATCATAGATTAGTGCTTTTGGAGGATTACCTGATAACTTCGCACTGCATATATAACGAAATGCTCAATTTTAGGTATATAATAAGGGAATATGGAACCAGTAGCCCAAAATGTGACCCTTAATATGCTCAGAAAGTTGATTTTTTATTTTGGGCTATAATGAATTGGCTAATTTGCCTATATAATATTCATAATAACGTATAAATAAAAATAATTTTAGTAGACAATTATTTTCTTGTCAGAACAATTTAGGATAAGACTTTCAAAATTCAATTTTACAAAAAATGAAAAGTCAAGGATATTGACCAAAAAAAGAAGTCCAGGGTTTTTGACTAGAAAACTTCACAATCATTGAATTTCAAGATTATGGTATTAAAAAAAAAAAACCGGCTTATCATATATGTAGGGATGTCAAACTGGAAAAAAAACAGAAATCAATTAAAAAAGTGTATACCCAGAGATGAAATCTGCGAGGCTACGAGTAGTAGAGTTGACGAATCGGGGAATTTCTTGGAACTTGAGAAGAGGGTGTTCGTGTGGAAAGAAACCGTCGTGGATGGTGTGGACAGTGATGGAATAGTCGTCGGAAGTGTAAGGCTCACGGTGGTCCTTGGAGGCAATAATAAGTGTGACGTTGATGCCCTTTTTGGATAAGCGTTTAGAGAGTTGAATCATTGGGTTAATGTGGCCCTGTAATGGATATGGAAACACCAGAACATGACCATTTACAGCTTCACCCATATTTTTTTCTTTTTTGTATATTTTTGTTAAGGAACCAAAGAAATAAGTGAATGATGATATTTCTAATTCTTCGTTGTCTCTGATGTAAGTAGGTATTGTTATTATATATATGTCTCGTTATTTACAATGTTGGATAAAAGTTATTTAATTTTCAGGATGTGTCAGTTCTTCTTTTGATTAATTATAACTCCGTCGTGTCCAATTTTTTGAGAACTGTTTCATTATACAGATATGTTTATATGAAATGTGGGAGAATTTACCTTTAGGATTGATTTCTATGCTTTTTCTTAAAATTAATTTGGTTTGATGTTCACAGAGAAAACTTCAAGACTCCGAAGATTGAAAAATTGTGATGGTTAATGAAGTTTTTACTAAGCATACATGAAAAACGTGGGGGAAAGATGAAGCTATAAAGGGAGGAGATTAGGTGGGTTGGTCCGGATCGTATATTTTATTTTAATTATTTACACTTAATTAGATATCATATAGCTACTTCTAAACGACTTCGAAAAAGTAGTGAACCAGCTAAAAAGGAAAAGAAAAAGTTATGTAATGTTTAAGTAGAACTCCTACTAGATATAAGGCATTTGAATAAACGATTCAGTTCGGTTCAGTCGAGACTAAAGATAGACTTCTATCTAATGTGGTTTGTTGATCTAGAGAGGTTTGAGTAGGAACATAAATCCAGATTTCTAACCATGAGATTAATGTGAAATTGATTTTAAAATTACTGATTCGTAAATTATAAGATATAAGATTATTTTTCGGATAAAAAACGTTGAACTTGTCATGTCTCTCGAGATTTAGATTTTAGATTCGAGAATGAGCTCTCCTTATAGGAAATGGGGTGAAGCCTTCTAACTAGTTCGGGTAGCTTCTAAGTAGGAATGTCAAAGTCGCCAACCCACGTCTATTTAGCCTGGTCCAAAATATATTAGTTTTTATTGGATTACATCAAATCAGTCCGTAGGATTGCGGACAGAAAATGTGGCGTCTAGGCATGCCCCGCAAAACTTAGCAGATAAAACGATGCGGCTCATGTGCTTTTGTTATATTTCTTTTTGGAACAGTCATTTCTATCATTTTACCTTGTTTTCTGCTAAGCAATCGAACATAAGAGAAATAATATCTCTTTTAGTGTTATGAATCCATTGAGTTCAATTTTATTAATGACTAAGATATTATTTACTAAAATTCTTATGAACAAGGTTGCATAATCTAAAACAACAAGCATAATTTATCGGCCGTGATTTTTGAATTGTGTAAGGTTATTGTATGGGGTTTTTGGATTATGGACTATAATGAAGAAGGTTGTAAAATCTAAAATGACAAAAAAATAAATAGGGAATTATGATTAGAAGACAAAGTCGAAACAAAGAAGAGACTCAAATATTATGAGACTTTCTGCTAAAAGGCTCAGCTCACCATTATGATTACAAAACTTTACTTTAAATGTGTTGTTTGGTTCATCATCAAGGTCGAGGCTATATTTTTATTATCAAATTTATAAGTTCTTTTTTACTAGGTTTGATTTTAATCTAGGTTTTTTTTTATAAAATGGAGAACAAATAATTGAGGCAAAAGTTTTAAAATCCCTTATGTCTTTTCTTTGCGGTTCAAACCCGCAAATTAGTGGGTCCATGACGGACTTGACCGCTTAATTTGTTGTGTGTTATGGGTTGGCCCACGAGATCCACAATTTTATGTAAATAATTATAATGTATAGACATGCGTCTATTTAGGTTTCTCCGAACCCGGCCCGCAGGTTATTGTCCATTTGACATCCCTATTTCTAAGTTCACATCAAAATGAATTCTAAGTATTTTTGGGTTGAGATCTTCAAGGGTTGGCACCTTCGAGAGTGGATATGAGTCGTGTGAGAACAATCTTAAGAGTGAGGTTCGATCCACCTGGGAGAAAATCTTCTATCAAAACAACAACCACCTGAAGTCTATGAAAAACACAATAGGTTGTATTTTCCAAATTTTCTCTAAAGTATAAATCAGAAAAAAAATAAAGAAAGGAAAGAGAGATTACATGATAAACATAAAAAAAAAAAAAAAAATTATGAGAAACGAAAAGGAAAGGATCATTGTTTACTAAGACCAGCTCCAACGCAGGTCCTTGACACAAAAACCAACAAAAAAGTATATTCCCTCTGTTTCTAATTGTAAGATGTTTTAGAAAAAACACAAATATTAAGAAATGCATTGGTTTCTTTAAAAAAAATATTTAATAGTAATTTTACAATAAATTCAACCAATCACAAAAAATACTGCAGAATATAAATAATTATAAAATATCAAATACATTTAAAATTTGCATTGAAAAGTGAGAACATCTTATATTTTGAAACAAAACTAAATCCTAAAACATCTAATAATTAGAAACAGAGGGAGTATTAAAATAATCGGTGGGCTCCACGTGTGACTTAAGGATCGGTTCTTCCGTTCCTTGTTTAAGGATTCGATTCTTCACTGTAGACGCCATGTGGAATCACCCGATTGGTCCATTTTTTATTATTATTTTCTTTTCGTTTTTTAAAAACATTAGTAAAATAGTATTAATTTTTTTTAAAAAAAAAACTGCAGCGTTGGAGCTGCTCTAAGGGCCGTAAAGAATGGGTAGTATGAGAAGTTGATATGCTCTAATTTTACTCTAGAAAATCCCTGTAAACACATGAAAAAGTAGGTTACACTACGAAATTATCGGCCATAAGACGATACATGTTTTTTAAATTTGTGCAAATAAAGTTAAAAACAATTAATTTCAAAATAATCAATAAACTAAAAACGCTAAATCTAGGAAAATTCTCAGGAAACATGACATATGAAAATCAATCATTGGTAGAATTAAGTACGGGTTTTTAACTCAAATCAGGTATGTTTAACTAACCAACTGTCCTTCTGCCAATTAACTATGCCTAATAAGGGAATTTCATAAACTTCTTACAATAACATGTAGATGATTAGTTGGATTCGGGTAACAAAAAAAAAATTAATGGTTATATTTGATATGTTTACAAAACACATTAACTAGTTTAGCTAAATTAATTAATAACACTTTTGGTGTCACGACAATTTATCTTTAGTTTTTAAATTCTGTGTCGTGAATTTAGAATAAGCTTTAAGAGCAACTTATATAAAGAACAAGATTGATAAATCTTAATTTAGATTCAATCTTAACAATTCGTGAAAATTATTGAAATCCATAAACCAAACTACAAATCTACTTAGATAGATGATGATAAAGAAAACATGAATGAAAAGAATTGCATTAAGGAAATCATAAAATTAAACAAAAAGGATTTAGATTTTTCTTTAAATAATTTTGAATATTCGTTAAGAATGATAAAAGCATACAAGAAAACATAAATTTAAACAATGATTTTAAAATAGACTATATAAGTCCTAAAATCGAGCCGGCTACATGGACCCTAATGGTCTCGCATATATGGATACGAAGGTTTTCACATAATTAGATCCGGTTATCTTAAGAATGATGGTGCATGAATCTAACTAATTTTCTTAAATCAAGTTAGACGTAACGTTAAACGATTTGTCTAAACTAGAATACACATAAAGCTACATGATTTGCCGAAGTTAAAATTGTATATTTCACCCCAAACTGCGGATACTCGCCGAACAAATAATATGATAGTATGAAATTTAATTTACAACCAATAACTTCCCCAAATTCACAAATGAAATATTACCGTGAATAGTGTTTCTTCTATATTCACATATTTACCCTGTTTCAAACTAACATAAATCATTATATTAAACCAAATATACATTAAGTAGTTGGAATAATGGTAGGGCACTTGGTTTTGGTTTTGGTTAGCGAAACTACAAGTTTGGCCCTAGGGTTTATAGCGCACTAGTTAGGGTTTAGAATAAAAACATGCTATGTATTATTCTTTGTAAGGTGCATAATTTGGTATTAGTACAAGGAATAGGACTAATGTCAAACTATTTGAATTTATAATGTAATGGTTCAGGTTTAAATTTGTACTCTCTCCGTTTTTCTTAATTTGATGTTTTAGAGGAAATATTTTGTTCACAATTACATGTTGTTTTCAACTTTCAATGCAAAATTAATTAGTTTTTTTGTTATTTTTGGCCATTTGTATTCTATAGATTATTTTATCATTGGTTGAATTGTAATTAAATAGATGATAAATGATGTTTTAGTATAGAACAAAACAAAAATTAAATGATTTCTTGATCAGCGTATAATAGAGGGAGTATATATTAGGACATATTTTCTTTATTATATAGTGAAGATTCCTGAACATGATAAATAACAAGTTATTCGACTTATTTGATAACTTAATCGTGGAAACATATTTACACCCATTAATTTTTATTTAATTTGGTATAGAAGCGCAAACTTCATCGTCGAAACATAATATATGAACCCAAGATGATAATAATTGTATGTTTGAAATAGGCTTTCAAAATTGGACTATAAGAAGTTCAGGATGGTACCGAACTATATATTTTCTCTATCATAGTTTGCCCTATTATTAAGTAACAAAATAATTTATTTTATCAATATTAAATTTATGTGAAATTTATTCTCACTAGTATGAATCTTTAGTATAATTATTAAGATAATATTCTTTTACAAAATTAGTATTAGAGAGGTTCTAAAATACTAAAATACCATTATACTAGCTTAGTAAAAAGTTAACAATATTTAGTGAATTAATAAAAA
Organism: Euclidium syriacum; assembly: GCA_900116095.1. NCBI lineage: Eukaryota > Viridiplantae > Streptophyta > Magnoliopsida > Brassicales > Brassicaceae > Euclidium > Euclidium syriacum. The sequence continues at coordinate 1,172,140 of FPAK01000008.1, forward strand.
AATATAGTTTTAATTTCGTTTTTATTAAAAAAAGTTTAAATACAGAAATTTTTTTTTCCCATAAACAAATCTGCAAAAAAAAAAAGTTTTTCTTTCGCCACATCATCAATCATAAAAAATTCGTAAAATCTCAAATAAATCTGTAACACATTAAATAAATCTGTTACACTACAATACTATGTCAGTAATTTTTTTATCAACTTTTGAAGTGTTGCAAATTTAAATAAATCTCCATCAAAGACCAAAAATCTTCGACACTACGATATAAATCTGCAAAATAAATCCGCAAATTATGAAAAACCTGCAAAATCATGTACAAATCTTCGACAAATAAAAATAAATCTGCAAAAAAAATCTTCAAAATTTAATATATCTGCAAAAAATATCCGCAGAAAAATAAATTTGTTACATTTAAAACAAATCTATTACATTACGTACTAGATAAATAATTTTTTTAAGTTGTTTTCCTTTGTCGCGGAATTTTTTAAAATCCGCGGCAAAACAATAAATCTGCGACATGCAAAATTAAATCTGTACAAAATAAATCCGCTAGACATGTAAATCTCCAAAACAACTCCGCAAAAAAACAACTTTTCAACACATGTCTGCGGATTTTTTTTTAAAATGGCAGATTTATTTTGTTGGGAAGGTGGCATTTTGGTATATACGTTTTGTCCTGTCAAATGAAATACGGGTATTTTAGGCACGAAAATACTCATTCTAAGGCTAAAAAAATTAATACTACTCTAGTAATTTTAGTTTTTTTCATATTAAATTAGTAATCCTCTCTAAAATTTATTGATAAAAAAAATGTTTTAATAACTTACTACAAAAGCTGAAAACTAATTATATAATAAATAAATCTAGAATTTTTCACGTGTATCGAACCAACTCTTAAAAGAATCATCTAGGTTCAACTCCGAAAAAATTAGAGTAAAGAGTCTATTACGAATCATGCGGTCTATGTTTCAAACCAGCTGCCTCAAACCAGTTGCCTAAGAAGAATGAGACTCTAACTGTGTCGTCTCTTATTCCTCTCTATCCATATGGAGTGGAGGGTGCATTGAAAAGTGTATCTCAATATAAAAATCTTTGTATAAGGGAGAGAGTACGAGACCCAACAAATCTCTCCAAGACGTCGAAAAATTCATACCAAAAAAACCTCGAATTAGTTCATCCCAAAGCGTAGAGGAGAATGAACAATCAAAGAATAACTAGTCGCATGATTCCATTGTGACCGGCAAAGGACACAATGTGTGTTAACTCCTTATCCCAATGGCTCATACAATCCCCCGTCGAAATCCTATTAAGAAGAGCAATTCAAGTGATAAAAGCAAATTTGGGGGTAGCATTAGAGAACCGTACTCCCTTAAACCAGTGTCACTTGACTTGAACCTGATAAGTTCTCAAATGTCTTGTCTCAGAAACTTACGTTTGTAGTTCCTACTTTTTCCCTTCCATACGCTCACATCCATTTCCCCACCACGCCTCCAGTCCGCAATGATGCCAACTCCTCCAACACTTTATCATGGATTTCGTAGCGATATGGACGTCTTCTCAGAGAAGCCAAAGCATATGCCACTGTCGCTTCCCTGGATAGACTCAAATCTATAAAACCACGATCACCCAAAACATCATGTAGACACCCCAAAGGGTGCCTAATATCAAACTAAAAATCAGGTAGACATCCCAAAGGGTGCCAAATATCAAACTAAAAAGACGTCAAAACTCCATCTAAAATAACAAAATATTGGTATGAATTAACACCGAAAACTACTCTGAACAAACCATAGTAATTAACTACGAATTAATATCAATGTCATGTAAAAAACTTGTACCTATAGAGATGAGATTGGTGAGGCTAAGAGTAGTATAGTCGATAAAACGGTGAGGATCTTGGATTATGGCGAGGGGATGTTTGTGTGGAAAGAAACCGTGATTGTGTGGAATGTGATGGAGTAGTAGATTTCTGATGAGTTGGTGGCGACTGACACGATCCCATCAAAATATTCGTCGGAATCCGCATTCCTTCTTGTAGTTATCCATCTATTGTGATTTTTTGGACCGTGTAGACAATGTGGTAAAATAACCCGTTTTTTTTTAACTGTTTTCAACATTTTTAGACGTTGAATTTATATGAAATTCAGTCTACGGTTATATTATCTCTTTGCCTCAAGAATTTTTCAGCAACAAAAAAAGCACTAGCTTTGGCAGAGGAGGTATTGAAAACTCAAACGTCAACTAATAAAACAATGGAGTTTCTCATATGCTAGAAGGTAAAAGAACTGACACAAAACTCTAAGGTCCTTCGCAGAAAAAAAAAAACATAAAACAGAAAATATTCCCAATAATCTGAACTCTTTAAAAGTTTATTTCCTAATTACCTTCTTAATTAAAGTAACAGAGTGATAATAAAACTGGAGCTGAGAGATCTCAGCAGCACTTGGATTCTTCCTTTACAGTCCCACATCAGAAAGACCATTCTCGAAAGCTTTCACCAAATTTTCAAAATAGGTTTTAGTTACTTTGGTCAAGCCAGTTAATTTCCTCCGGAAATCATCAAAATTTTGGGGTGGGTCATCAGTTGTGTAGATAAACTGATTCAACTCCTTCTCTGCACAAATATGAAGCCTCTCCAAACCTTCGTCAGCCTCCCCTAAACAATAGCAACAAAAAGACAAGGAAAGTTTTAGTTGCAATGGACAAATTATTATTAGGCAAAAGTTAAAACAAACTATATTTCCCAAAAACAGCACTAACCTTGCAAATACTCAAAAAAGTCTCGCTTTTTGTATTCATGCTGAGGTAGGTAGTATCCATATGCATATGTCCATTTCAAGACCCTTCTACATTCAATGATCTGCAACAATAAAAAATCAACCACATGAGACATATTGTTTAATTAAAACCTTGTAACAAAAGGCTCATCATTAGTAACTAGCATAGTTGTATAGAATGAGACCAACCATAAAATTTCAGCGATATTGTGTTTTTGCCGTAATGAATATATAATTGTGAGATATACACTAATCTAGTTTACAATTCAATCAAATATTTCCGGTTTAATTACTCTATTCATCCTTTCCATTCTACATAATTCATCCTACGATTTCAAATATTAACAACTAAGAGTTTTAGCTATTCATAAATTCATATCTACTAACCTGAAGCCACGCCTCTTCGGTGAATTGAAGCTCAGTTTCTGGTTTGCGCAGTTTTTCACAAAGCTCCTTAAGCTGCACTGATTGCAATTTCTCGAGATCACCCATAGCCTTTCGCCTCGAAGACTCATTGCTTGCCCATCTTTCATAATAATGCATGTATCTATCTATCGCATTTTTCGCCATCATTCTCTTACTTTCCTCCTCATCACCACCCGCATACTTGTTGCAAGTCCCATGAGCTCTCCATGCACCAAGACAAAGCCAACAAAACTCATGTCCACAAGGCTTTGCGCATGTCATATGGTTACATCCTGTGTTCTTCTCAATCGAACGCTTGCATTGAGGACAAGGCTTCGAATTTGCAAGTATCCAAGTTGTGTTCTCCGATTCATCTTTGTTCTTAAATATCCATTGTGACACCGTGTCGCAATCCACAGGACTGTGAGCTTCTTCACTGCAACTAATGCAAAAGCTATAAGAACACAAACAAGAAACATCGAAGTTGCTTTCACTTCCAATTCCATTATCATATTCAACCGCGTATTCGCATCCCGGTGATGGACACCATTTAATCTTCTTTCCACTGTCTTCAATGTAAGACCTAAAAAGAAATCTATAATACTTCTCTTTATCTTTTCTCTTAGTAACCTTATCGATCATATCGTGACCAACCACAGCACAACAAGATGGCTCAGGACATGTAACCATCAAACATCCTGGACCCTCACTGATCTTTGTAGTGATATAACCGGTCCAGCAAGTTTTGCAAAAAGGATGACCACAAGAAACCGTTGCGATCTCCTCTCGACGATATGATTCAAAGCAAATTCCACAATCAATACTAACTCCTCTGCCATTAGGTAGAGTAACGACAGGTTCATTAAATATACCAACGTTTTTACGGACTCTTTCTTCGTCTGTAAACCATTCTTCTTCAAGTTTACTAACACTCCAGTGATAGTTAAGAAGCAGAACGATCGCTTCGACTTTGCTTATAGAGAGAACCGTGGAAACTCGTTCTATGTCGTCTCTTTGATGCTTGCGGATATCTTCCTCCTTGAGAGCTACGTAGCTTCTCTGAGATTGTTTCACATCTTCCTCGGCGAATCCGTAATGATCGGATTCTCTATTCTCATCATCGCTGTATAAATTATCCTCTCCCGAGTCGATATCGATCATTTCATCGTCGGAAGAATCCATGATCGGCTGTACAAAAGACCTAAAACGAGTTTTGAAATTTATACGAAGTAGAGGAAACAAACAAAGACCTTGAGAATTTAGGGTTTTACTCTCACAAGTTTTTACTTCTCTCTTTTCTTTTTATTTCTCTTTTTTTTTTTTATAACAAATTTTCTCCTCCTAATCGCCTCCACTCCTAAACCCTAGCTATCCACGTTTGAGAAATTTATTAACCTATTTATTTACGAACCTATTTATTAACCTATTTACACATGTAGTCCTCTAAACTTCCTGACGATGGAAAACTCAGAAGTCATAACCAATACCGGAAAATTCATCGTTCTGTGGGGCCCACTCTACTAGTGGTAATTTCAAAAACCTTAGAAATGAAATATGTCTCGTGACCAAAAAAAAAAAAAGTATGAAATTAAATATGTAGAGTGGCACGTCTGGAACTGAAAACTAGATCATCGTAGATTTTGAAACTATATAGTTCCTTATGGAAAACACTGACTTTAGTGAGAAACATGATTGGTGAATACTTACAACGATTATATACAATTGTGCTAGTTACTAATGAGACGTAAGTGAAGACTTTTGTTACAACATTTTTATTAAACCTTGAAATGGACATATGCATATGGATACTACCTACTTCAGCATGAATACAAAAAGAGAGAGTTTTTTGAGTATTAAGGTTAGTGTGCATGACCAAAAAAAAAAAAAAAAAAGTTAATGTGGTTTTATTTTGGGAAATAGTAGTGTTTGCCTAACAATAATATTTGTCAATTGCAACTAAAACATTTCTTGTCGTTTTATGGTTGTTGTTGTTCAGGAGAGGCTCAAGTAGGTTTGCAGAGGATGACTTGAAACAGTTTGTACAATACTGAAGATTCACCCATAAGTTTCTTTGATTTAACAGGCTTGGCCAAAATAACCAAAACCTACTTTGAAAATCTGGTGGAAGCTTTCGAGAATGGTCTTTAATCCCGATGTGGCATGCAAATTAACAACAAACAGAAGGCAAAAGTTGGTAGGGCTGTAAAAGAAGAATATATAAGTGGTTCTGAGTCTGAGATCTCTCAGCTTCAGTTTTATTATCACTTTGTTATTTTAATTAAGAAGGTATAAGGTAAATAAACTTTTAAAGAATTCAGAATATTGGAAAAAAATTTTATATATAAGTATGGGAAACATTTTTATCTGTTTTATGTTTCTGATAGGCTTTTTTACCTTTTACTTAGCATATGAGAAATTGCATGACGTTTGAGTTTTTACTACGTCCTCTGCCTATGCTAGTGCAATTCTGGTGAACTAAAGCCAATTTTTAATATTCTCCACGCCAAAGAAATGTTTTCTTCTTTAAATCTTCAAATAAATTATAATCATATAACTAAAACTCTTTTTACTCAACTCTTGTGATTTCTCTGTTCTTCAATTCCAAATGTCTCTGGTCTACAACCATTTTAGATCACATTATTCATAACATAATCAACTGAATAACAAACAAACAAACATAAATTTCATTTTAAAGGTCTTTCCCTAAAACCTTTGAAACACATTATTAGCATCACAACAAATCAATTGCATGCTACGATAATCTTACGTTGCAATTTTAGCAACAAACTCATCGATATTTTTATCAGAATTTCCTCCCTCATATAAAGCTTCTCTTGCAAACTCCATCAATCTTTTAGCATTCTTTCTCATCTCTTTCCCTTTCTCAGACGTCTCCTCCATAACTTTTGCAACACACCTCAAAATCTCTTCCTTTGTCACAAACCCATCTTTATCAGTCTTAACCCTAACCCCAACTTTCCATATATCCTCTATAAACTTAGCATTTGTCGGTTGATCGCTATAAGTCGGCATTCCAATCAAAGCCACTCCTAAGCTTAAAGCCTCTAAAGTCGAATTCCAACCGCAATGCGTCATAAAACAACCGATCGATTTATGAGCAAGAACTTGTAATTGAGGACTCCAATTTACTATCAACCCTTTCTCACCAATTTCCTCTATATAATTGTTTGGGAGCTTCTTTATCTCTGTTTCTCTAACCACCCACAAAAAGCTATGGCCAGCTTGTTGTAGACCAGCCGCGATTTCGATCATTTGATCGTCTTTTAGGACGGCTAAGCTTCCAAAGGAAACGTAGATCACTGAGCTGGGCGGTTTTGAGTCAAGCCAGTCGAGACATTCGTTGACTTGAGCATTGAAGAGGCTGATTCCGTAGTCTTTGTCACCGATTAATCGTTTGTCTAAGTACATTGACGGAATCATTGGCCCTATGTTCTTTACCGGCCATTTGTTCTTCATCCATTCCAGCACCTGGGAAATTTTTTTTAGCATTTTAGTAATTAGACGCAATATAAAAAAGCGTTAGCTAGCTGCTAGATTGCAATACACTAACACTAGGTCTAGGTAGATTAATTCCAGAATCGACCTATCGATTGCGTGCATATATTTCACTATATAACTTTTATTGTTTAATTACATATTTGTATATATACTTTGGTTAGAGACTTTTTGTCACTATATAGTACTATAGTAGGACTGGTCATGTTAATTAACTTGAAAGGTTCTAAGCAGTGTTTGCTGGTTACGTTAGGATTAACTATTGTTGGTTAGCGTTTGCGTTTATTTTGACGTGAATGTTATAATAATACAATTCATTCAAAGAAAATCACAAATTTTTAGTGTATTAATCCATAAAAGAAAATTAAACTGTAGACGCAATTGGAATGATAAATGTTTGCCATCACTTTATAATTAAGGAAGAATAAATAAATGAACATTTTTAGATCACATATAATCGCACACACTAAGGTTATATTAATTCATTTGTCAATTTTAAAACAGCATGGTCCAGTTAGTTAACAAAAACGATACAGAATTTTTAGTTGTAAACAAGAATGGTAAGCAATTACAAAATAGTACAATGAGGTAAGAATAAATGATAAAAAATTGAGAGTATTGTTTTGGTATCCGTTTTGATATCATCTTTATGATTGGTAATTAATAAAATGTTATGTGATTGGTTATTATTAAAACCAGACTCTCAGCTTACCTACCTTACCTTAGGCAGTGATTACAAATGGAAGCACATATATATTTGTCGTTTGGCATAAATTTGCTAATAATGGTAATATACCTTCTCATTATGAAGCGAAGAACTCACCTTTATATTAATTATCAAGGCAAATACTTACGTTTTCTTTTTCAAATTCCGTACTAACTCTTTAGAGTAATCAACATTTTGTTTCCTAAATACAAGGAAGCCTATCTCATTTTGACATTGATGTATAACCGTAAACTCGTATATGAAAAAGGACATTTTAAAAAGTTTTGACTTAATTTGTCAACCAAATGTGACCGACCTAGCCTAAACAAATTCAGACTAACATCCTAACATTTTGGCTACTTTTAACTTTGAACCGAGAGTAACCATGCTGTACTAATCTCATCTTTCTGAGGATTATAATAGTAATCATGAACTAAGAAGCTAATGGATGATTAATACTAGAAAATATATTACGTGACCAGCCTAATATAATATCTAGGCTAATAATATCAGGGAGAAGTTGAACATTGTGTATATTTTGTTTCTGATAATAATCAGAATTATGAATACCAAATTTTAATTTTGTTTTATATATTTACAAATAATAAAAAAATTTAAGCAAACTTTCAATTTGGTAGGAACACTGCACACATGTATGTCGATCCTAAGTATGTATACTAAAATCTTATCATAATCTTCTTTTTAGGGTCGCTATTTCTTTTTAACTCCAAGAGAATCGAAGCTTAAACTTTAGTTGAAAAACTAATTCAACATTTGAATTGATTTACTTCATGTGTTGAAGAGGGTACCCAACTTGGTAGGAACAACACTACATCCGTATTGAATTTGGTGTGGATTAAATTTGAAGTTAATGTAACGTGACATGTTGTCATTGACTGCTGAATAAGGAAAATGAAAAGATTGGGTAACAATAACATGGTGCGTTATCATTATTGGCTACTTAAATTCTTACTTTGTTTGATTTTATTTATTTAAGGTCAATTACTTCATATAAATTAAATTATTTTTATACCAAAATTAATATTTTCTACTCTACAAAAAAACTTGTTTATTTTGAACACTGTTAAAAAATATTTGTGTACTATAATTTTTATTAGCTTATAATAAACTCTTGTTTCTAATTTCAAAATATTTTATGGTTTATATGTAAGATCCGGATTGATAAAGTATATAAGGATATTTAATAGGAAATCCTTTGATATTCTAAAATATATTATGGAAGAAGTCTAAATCTGAACTGATGTTTCTATTTCACAAGGGAATCAAGATCAAATGAACTTATCTACATAAGATATCAGTTCCTTCGCAACTGGAAAGGTTTGCCAGACTGATGGATCATGGAAGAAAGATAATCATTTTTCGGGTTTGGGATCGTGGCTAAGTAGCCCGAACAGTTCGACAATTCTGATGGACGCCAAAGGTCTGAGACAAAACTTATCTCCGCTTCACACAGAGATGAAGGTCCTTCTCATGGTGATGGAGTGTATGATTGTCCAGCAAGAATTGGTGATGACGTTCCAGACATATTGGTTAGAGCTCGTGAAGATGATCTCCAAGATAGAAGACTAGCCTGCTTTTGGGACACAACTCACAGATTTTTGCACCCTTAGAAGACAATTCCAAGACTTCTCACCTACACTTATTCCTCAGAAGCCTAATGGTAAGACATATTGATTGGCATGTAGTGCGTCTCCTCGCGATATGGATTTTATATATGTAAGTTGTGTTCTTCCGCTCTGGATTGTCAAGTCTTTTGTATAAATTATTTTTATAGATGTAAAAAAAACATAAAAACTTCAAAATCTTTTTAGCGAAAGAGATCCCAATAATAACTCTTTTAACACACAAGTTTCTTATATATACCCTTTTAAATACTTAAATCCCAACAATTATCAATTTCCAAATCAATCTTCCAACCAACCCACAAAATTTACCAAATCGTTTTCCACCAAATTTTATCATGATATCATTTGTCCAAACTATCGTCTATACTATAGATTGATGATGTCATATTCATCTGAAGCGCTCCCTTATTCTTCTACTCCAACCGATAATAAATTTTTTTCGCATGTTGGATCAAATAAATTTCCCGAATTTTCTACACAAATGAATCTTTATGGCATGAGCGGTGTTATGGAGTCACTCCAAATGTAGATGATTCAACTTATGCTCATCGAAAAAGCTCTAAATGAACGTTGATCAAAATTTGGTGCTATTGGGTGGTTGAATCCTCTGCATTTGGTCTTTTCATTTTGAATTTTTTTAACGTTCAAATGTTGAATCTTCTACATTTGAAGTGGTTTTATTAACACCGTTAAGATCACCAAGAATCATTTATGTAGAAAATTCGGAAAATTCAATTATTCTAACATTCAGAACCATTTCATTACATGTAAGAATAGAAGAATAAGAGGGTGTTTGAGATGATTATGGTATCATAGATCCATAATATTAATGATGATTTAGAATAAATGATGATATCCAAAAATTCAGTACAAACCCATAATTTGATATATCATGGGATGGTTTGAAGGTTGATTTTGAAATTACTAATTGTTGAGATTTTGGTAGTTAAAAAAATAATTAGTATAATTTTTGGTGTTAAAAGAATTATTGTTTAGGAACCATTTGGTAAAAGATGTTTAAAGCTATGAACAAGAGTTTACTGGAGAGTATTATAGTAAATAAAAGGAAAATTTTTGTTCAAATTGAATTAAATGAGTTTTTTTATATATAATAAAATTGATGAATTTTAGTAAACAAAATTAAAAATAATTTAGTTTATTATGAAAGATGATCTCAAATACTTATGATGAAAAAAAATATATTAGATATTTGAGCCGACAATGATAGCATGTCATGTAACACTGTTTCTCTTCTTCATACGTTGCTCAATCCATAATCCACATCAGATTCAATACCTTCTTCAAGACATGCATAATTTTTCAACTACCCATTGTAAAATAGTTCTAGTGGCTAAGTTGATCGGCGGGACCATTGAGTCAAAATCTTAAAGGTATAGGGCGTGACACGTATAATATTTTTGAGACAAGTCATTTTGTGGCTACATATTGGACACGCTATATGCCATCGATTGCATAATATACAAAACAATCTGCACCTTGGAAACTACGCCCAATCGATATGTCTGGTCGGTCTCAAGATAAATATATTCCTAACACTTTATGTTGTTTGTAATAAGGGACCCTTATTAATGATGTTTTGTCAAGAAAGAGAAATAATGATGTTTTTATTATATATTTTTTTTTCGACAAACATTAATAAAGAAAATCAACCTTTTTGTTGTAATTGAATAATGTTTTCTCTTTCCAAAAAATTATTTTCTTACCACGACGTTAATTATTTCTTGATGCACAAAGCACATTAACTTGTATATTTTTAATAGGTACGCTCAGTCCTAAGTCCTAATGTTCTAAACCCAATGTGGTAATGGTATAGATACCACGTGAAATAAATTAATTTGAATGTCAAATTGCATTTAATAATTCTTAAGCATGAGATATCTCGGAAAACAAATATATAGTTTAAGAATTATTACCTCGGGTTCGAGTTCGTCGAAAGAGTTAACCAAGAAGAAGTCAATGTGATCAACATTGATGAACTGGCTACTAATGAGCTCAAACAACGGCCGGCAAAGACTGTTATCATACAGAAACACCGGAAGGTCACTGCCCTTCAACGGAGGCAACGCTGGCAAGACGAGGTCGTTCTGAAACTCCTTAAACTCTCCACGCAAGAAATGCATGTAAATCGCGTTCACGGTGGAGGGCTGAGTGAAAAACGACGCCGCAGCGACGCCAGAATGTTTCCGGCAAACGTCGAGGGCCCAAGGCATACACGAGTCGTAAACGACGGCGTTTGGTTTTGGTTCCATTGAGGAGATAAGTTGAGAGAGGCTTCGAGAGACATTTTCTTCGAACTTAGCGAAGTACTCGGGAGATGAGTCGGTGGATGGGTGACCTTCCTCGAAGCCGTCATCTAGAGGGAGGAAAGAGAGCGGAAGAGCGGTGGCTCCACCGGCGACGGCACGGCGGAGGATGGTGTTGTGGGTGGAGGAAGTGGTGAGGAATGTGACGGCGACGTTTTTGGATATTAGACGTTTTGAGAATTGAAGAAGAGGGTTGATATGTCCTTGGATCGGAAATGAGAAAACTAGCACTCTTGCTTTCGCTTCTTCTCCCATTTTTTTTTTTCTTTCGTCGTTTTTTTTTCTAAGCTTTTTTGTTGTTGTAGGTGAGGGTGAGGAGAGACTTAGATGATTTGTTTCTATATATTCCTCTTTACCAAATAAGACATGTTAAAACGGTATGGTGGGTTGGTGATTTGGTTATGAAACCGTGGTTTTGATTAATTATAAAAAAAAAGAAAAAAGTCGTGGTTTAATTAGCAACGTTCTATAGGTTATAAAGTTGGGCTCTTATTGGTAACGTCTTCGGTAATCATTCAGCGGAAAATTATATCATTGTTTTGATGGTATCACTATCTCTTATTTCTACCTCATGCTGTTTTTTCTTTTTATATTCATAATTTCAAATCTTTTTATATCTTATTTTTCATATATTTTATTTATATTTTAGAGGGATTTCCTATTGTAAACTTATAAATACTTGAGTATTATTAATAAAGAACATACAATTCATAAAATTTATATGGTATCATAGCCACCTTAGTTCTAAAACTTAATTTTTTTTCTTTTATTTTGTGGCTGATGTTTTATTCAGCTAATAAGAAACTACTGATCTCTTTTCTTTCTTTTCTACGGTGTTTAAATCCCGCACTTTGTCATTGCAGATAATGTTCAGACGTTTAACATTATTAATCATCATGCTTAGTTGATCTCAACCAACAAGCTCTAATTTAACATTTCAAGCATCAAATAAACTTTTACCTACCAACTACATCATATGACACCTTCAAATTGTGTTTTTCTAGAAGCACATGACCTTATATAACGTCTTCATCAGTGAAACTAATCAAACTCTCCCTATCCAAATCACACCATTGGAAGCAAGCCAAAGAAAACTTTCTATTTATCATGTGGACACGTCAAAATCCAATGTAATATAATGGGATGCTTGACACTCTCTTTCTCTCCCTATTTCCTACTGGATGTCTCCCGAGCCACTAGAACAAGTGAAGTATGGCTAACTCTTGCTCGCACGTATGGCAAACAATCACGAGGCCACTTCAAATAGCTCAAAAACGTCATTAAAGGCATACAATAGATGAAATATTGCATGAGAAAGATCTTCTTGAAAACGAACCAACTAGCTCTTTTCGTAGTTCATCGCTTGATAGTAAAGACCATCTGGACCACATCATCGATGGTATTGTGAGGAAAACCGATCAATTGTGGACATGGTGAATGGTATTCATGTTCTCATTACTATCGAAGAGCTTCATGAGATGCTATTGAATCACAAAAACACCTTGATCATCATGGAGTCATCAAAACTACTCTTCCAGTGGCAATCAAACAACAAAGGAAGATGATATGGTCAACGTCAAGGAAGAGGTATCTTACCAAGAGCCAAATATATAGAATTCAAGGCCATAATACTCATTGTTGTCCAAATTATTTTATGGAGCATAACAATCACTATCTTCTTTCGCAATACGGCATACTACCATCTTCATACAATTGGTCAGAGACTCCACCATCAATTCCATCGATGCAGTGAAAAATGAGAGCTCGCTACATGACCACATCAAACACTGAATTTTTTCCTTATCTCCTTGATAGTGGAAAATTTCATCAAATAATACCAGATATTGAAAATCTCTACCTTCATGGCTTCTAGAATGGTGGAGATGAGGTTTTGATTGGTAATGACACGATTCTACCAATTATGCATATAAGTTCCACCTAACTCTCTCTTCTTATAGAACATATATACTTATAATATTTCATTATTTCCATATATGCGAAAGAATCGATTAACAAGTATGTAAGACTAATGACTTGGTGGTTCAACTTTTTCCTAATGATTTTCAAGTGAAAGATTTCAGTACGGGGACAACAATTCTCAACTGAAAACATATGCATGCATTTATGAGTGGCCAACAATTCTTTCTCATTCTTCTTTTGTTTCGGCTTTTTCATATGCCAAAATCACACTTAATGATTAACATTCTTGTTTAGGACATATGTCTAGTTCTGTTGTTCAAATAATTTCATCTTATTTTAAGATACTTATGTTATTTTCTTATATTTGCAACGCATGTACTATCAATAAAAGCTACAATCTTTCATTTTTCATTTTCTACACTTCTTCACTCGAAAGTTTCATTTGATGTCTTCTTTATTAATGTGGATCTCTTTGGTTCGTTCTATTGATGGATACAAATAATATGTTATGTTTTCTGGCCAATAAACATGTAATTACTAAATTAAAGTCTAATATGACCTAAACAAGACTGTCGAGAGAAGGGAGAGCTCCGCCCGGCTGCACCAACCTGGTGGAGCCGGTAAACGTTACTAGATTAGAGGAAACATGATGTGATCTTTGAGGTGTTCAAAAATCCATCCGAACTAAGTTGGTGTCGAATTAAAAAAACTGGTCAATGGATTTCCTCTTGTTAAATCCTAAGGATGGAATGATGATGGAAGTGAAACTCTAACCCATACAAGATATGAATGTCTTGTGATATAGATCACGAATCTAAGTCTTAGCGAATCCACACATAAGATATAGGTGTCTTGTTCGACAATATGCCACTCCATTATTCATGATGCGTCAACGATAAATCAAACAAAAAATAGTTAATCCAGACGTAAGATATGAGGAGAGAACATCGACAAGAATCGTTTTAGCCAACACTAATATCTCCATTGTTTGAAAAAAAATGTTCTCATTTCTTAGATAATTTATTGGCTTATATAAGAAAAGAAAAGTCGACATCAAAACTCATTTAACTTGACATTAAGTACATGAATATACGTAGTTTGGTAGCTTATATTAATGGTAGCTTATATTAACGATGCTGTAGCTGTATGACTAGGTAAAGAAAAAAAGCTCGACTTTTTCGTTTTTATATTCTTTAATCCTAGAGTTCTCCGGTGCATCGGTGGTATATACATTATATTATACAGTCCATTTAGATCACGTTATTCATACCATAATGAACTCCAAAACCAAACAAATACAAATTTTAGTCTATCTTTTTCTCAAAATATGCAAAATACATTATTAGCATCATGACATATTGATTGATCGAACAGTTTATATCACAATTTTAGCAACAAACTCATCAATATTTTTATCAGAATTTCCTCTTTCAGACAAAGCTTTTCTTGCAAGCTTCATCAATCTCTTAGCATTCTTTCTAATCTCTTTCTTTTTCTCTGACGTCTCCTCCATAGCTTCTCCAACACATCTCACAATTTCTTCCTTTATCATAAGCCCATCTTTATCGGCCTTTACTCTAACCCCAACCTTCCACACATCCTCAATAAACTTAGCATTAGTCGGTTGATCACTAAAAGCCGGCATTCCAACCAAAGCCACTCCTAAACTTAAAGCCTCTAAAGTAGAATTCCATCCGCAATGTGTCATGAAACAGCCTATTGATTTATGAGCAAGAACTTGTAATTGAGGACTCCAGTTCACTATTAATCCTTTCTCACCAGTTTCCTCTATGTAATTGATTGGGAGCTTCTTTGTTTCTGTTTCTCTAACCACCCACAAGAAGTTATGGCCAGCCTGTTTTAGGGCGGCCGCGACTTCCATCATTTGAACATCTTTTAGGACCGCTACGCTTCCGAAAGAGACATATATCACTGAACCAGGCGATTTTGAGTCAAGTCAATCGAGACATTCGTTAGCTTGAACTTTGAAGAGATTGATTCCATGGTTCTTGTCGCCTGATAATCGTTTCTCTAAGTATATTGATGGAATCATTGGTCCTACGTTCTTGAGCGGCCATTGATTCTTCATCCATTCTAGCACCTGGGAAATAAAATTAGTATCTTATACAATTTACTCTACGCTTACTCTTGTATTATAACTTCTCTATTTCTGTCTTTACAATATGATTAGTGCTTTGTTTTATTTTTTATATGGGTCACATTGATCCAGTGTTTTGGGAGGAAAATATCTACTCTCTATGAATATATATGTATTTTATTAAAAATATCTACTCTCTATGATTATTATAGATATCTCTACTCTCTATAAACACATTTAATTTCTTATTCCGTACTATGTATTTATAAATGTACTTTTTAATAATAAGCTAAAATTTGTTTTAAAATCTGCAATAAGTTACAAAATAATAATTATTGTAATTTAAAATAAAATCCCACACATTTGTTATGAAACGGCTGTATATATGACGTGAAAAGTATTTTTGGTTGAATGTCAATTTGCAAATAATCAATAAGTTCGACATGTGTCAAGAAAAAGGAAAAAAAAACACGTAAAGATTAATTACCTCGACTTCAAGTTCGTCGAAAGAGTTAACCAAGAAGAAGTCAACGTAGTCAACATTGACAAACTGGCTAGTAGTGAGCTCAAACAACGGCCGGCAAAGATTGTTGTCATACAAAAACACCGGCAAGTCACTACCCTTCAACGGAGGCAATGCAGGCAAAACGATGTCGTTTTGAAACTCCCCAAACTCTCCACGCAAGAACTGAATATAAATCGCGTTCACGGCGGAGGCCTGAGTGAAAAACGTCGCCGAGGCAATGCCTGGATGTTTTCGGCAAACGTCTAGAACCCAAGGAAGACACGAGTCGTAAACGACGGCGTTTGGTTTTAGTTCCATTGAGGAGATAAGTTGAGAGAGGCTCCGAGAGACGTTTTCTTCAAACTTTGCGAAGTACTCAGGAGATAAGTCGGTTAGTGGGTGGCCTTCCTCAAAGCCGTCGTCGAGGGGGAGGAAAGAGAGTGGAAGAGTGGTTTCTCTGCCAGAGATGACACGGCGGAGGATGGTTTTGTGGGTGGAGGAAGTTGTGAGGAATGTGACGGTGACGTTTCTTGAGACTAGACGTTTTGAGAATTGGAGAAGAGGGTTGATGTGTCCTTGTATTGGAAATGCAAAGACTAATACTCTTGCGTTCGCTTCTACTGCCATTTTTTTTTTCTCTCTTTCTTTTTTTTCTCTAAGTTTTTGATAACACTCTCATTTATATGTAATACTACTAGTATTAGATGCTGATTAGTTGGGAGGCTGCTGTTAAAGCTGTTTACAATTTCGACTATTTTAATAAGATTTGTAACTTTGTAATTATGTTTACAGCCGGTACAGATTTTTTTATTGTCTTCTTTTGCCATGCCTTTTCAAAAGTCAAGTACTTTACTCGTGACTGTAAGCAATTATCCTCATTAATAAATTAAACTAATTTTTAAATCTAAACAATTGAATTTTTTTAGAATATTTAAATCATTAATAAATATATTCGGAAAAATAGTTTAATTAGCACCTAAAAATCAGAAAACAAGTTGTATTAGATTTTGTTGTGAAAAAATTATAAGAGTACTTCAATTAGCACCTAAAAATAGATTGTTGTGAACCAGTTTTCGTTTACAGTCAAGAAGCAATCAAAATAAAATATAGGAAAAAATCAAATTCATTACTATTAAGTTCTCTAATATTTAAGATTAATTTTAAATTTTCCATCTTTTTAAAAAATGTTACCATCTATTGCATATATCTTACCATATATCTATATAGTTTCTCACACCAATAACTTTTCACTTTTGAATTTTAGCCCATTGGGCCGGAAAATGCAATGAATATCAATGGCCGACAAATAAAAGAGAAGGAAACTGTAGCCCCCATTTAAAGCCCACCAACTAAACAGGTATTTTGGTTAATTATCTGGTACATACAGTATAGTTTATTTTGATTTGTTTCGGTTTGGTTCGGCTATTGATTCTTGAACCAAATTTAATCCGTACTCCGGCTCCAGCCTCCACCCCCAAGCTCCTCCGTCACTGCGGTCAGTGAAATAGATCCTTCGTAAATCCTTAGACGGGAAATTAGGGTTTTGGGGACTTGGGGGAATCCATAGCAGATATGGGGAAGAAGAAAGGTAGCAAAGCAGCTTCTTCAGATGATTTCCTACAAACCCTCGAAGACTTCACCAGCAAAGAGAACTGGGACAAATTCTTCACTCTCAGAGGCAACGACGACTCATTCGAGTGGTATGCTGAGTGGCCTCAGCTCCGTGACTCGCTTCTACCTCTCCTCCAAGAATCATCGTCTTCTTCCTCTGGCTCGCTTCAGATTCTGGTTCCCGGGTGCGGAAACTCCCGCCTCACCGAGCATTTGTTCGATGCCGGATTTCGTGACATCACCAATGTCGATTTCTCCAAGGTTGTTATCTCCGATATGCTTCGCCGCAACATAAGAACTCGGCCCGAACTGCGTTGGCGAGTTATGGACATAACAAAGATGCAGGTTTCGATTCCTCTTAAATTGTGTACTCTGTTTTCTATTTTATTTAGCTTCTCATTGTTTTCTCTCAATTTACTTCTCTTATTCAGTTGGCCGATGAGTCTTTTGATGCGGTTCTCGATAAAGGTGCTCTTGATGCTTTAATGGAGCCAGAAGTAGGCACGAAGCTGGGAAGTCAATACTTATCAGAGGTCCTAGTCAACTTTTTTTGCTTTGTGAATATAAGCATTTAATTTTGGATGAGTATAGCAACAAATGTTTGAATCATTTGAACAATGAAAGTGCTTTTAAGATATGAGTTTGATTCAACTAGATCACTACTAACTCTTTTAAGATGATCAAATATGTCTTCTCAGGCCAGACGACTTCTGAAACCTGGGGGAAAGTTTATTTGTCTGACACTGGCAGAGTCTCATGTCTTAGGTACGTCCATCACCTTAACTTCTAAGTCCATTAGATGAAATATCTATTCTATTGGTGTTTGTAGTTCACATTCTTAGTTATTTTTTGCAGCATTGCTTTTTTCAATATTTCGATTTGGTTGGAAGATGACTGTTCATTCAATCTCTCAAAAACGTTCGAATCTTAAGACGTTTATGGTGGTTGCTGAAAAAGAGAACTCCGTTGTATTGCATGAGATAATCTCTTCTTTTGATCTTTTATCTCTTGGCGGCAACCGCAATGATAGTCAGGTAATTCTTTACTGAGTCTGAGCCCAAGTTTCACTTAATTGAAATCACTGTTTAGTGTTCACTTCGTATATTGATTTTCCTAGCTCTTGAAAACTTTTACTGTGCTCTTCTCCTATGTAATTTATGCTTTAAAGTTATTATTTTAGGGTTCTGGTATGTGTGAAGCCCTGGAGAGTGAGAACCAGATACGTAGAGACTGGAATACTGATGGCTCAGACTTATTGTACACTTATGAAGATTTGAAACTTGGTGTTAAAGGAGATTTAGCTGAGTATACTGGAGGCCGACGTATAAAATTTACTTTGAGTGGCCAAGGAAGCAATTTCAGTTATAGGGCTGTGCTTCTTGATGCTCAGAAGCAGACTGAGCCATTTGTGTATCATTGTGGCGTTTTTCTTGTTCCCAAGGTATGCTTTGTCATAACTCATACGCATAAAACCTTAAATTTAAGCTCGTTCAATTTCGTTTGAGCTATTAAAAGTTGTGTTACATTTTCAGACTCGTGCTCATGAGTGGCTCTTCTGTTCAGAGGAAGGACAGTGGCAAATTGTCGAGAGTTGTAAGGCCGCTCGTCTCATAATGGTAAGCCTCTTTATATCTCACCATGTTTTTTCATCGCTCTATTAATGGTATGAGAATCTAAACAAGTCTTAATGTCCTTGTGTTAGGTTTATCTCGACAGTAGCCATAGTGGCGCCAAAATGGAGGATATCCAGGTGTGTTAGGTTTACTTATCGGTATGCTTGTGTTAGGTACATTACAATATTTACTTATTGGTTAATGTTATCTTGTAATTTTTTTGCTCCTCAGAATGATTTATCTCCCATGGTGGCACAACTAGCTCCTAGAAATGATGATAAAGAAGCTCGCATTCCGTATGTTCTTTTTTCTTATTCCTCCATGTTTTAAAAGCTTTTGCTGCAACCGTTGATGTTTTTCTTCAACTGTCTTAATTATTCTAGAATCCCAAGCTTACAAAATCGCTTCTCATATTATTTTCCTTGGATTGGTGCTGCAGGTATATGATGGCAAGTGATGGGATCAAAAAGCGTAATACTATCCACGAGGTATTGTTTACTCTGTTGTCTCTTCCATTTCTTGTTCTTTTTGCGAAATGGTCATTGTTTCCTTTATGGACCTCCGCGATTAGACTTTTATCTACCAGTATTTTGGCAAAATTTGAATGAACTCAGCTGGGTGGAAATAATACGAAGTTATGTGTATCTCTTTTTTTTTTTTTTTGGTTTCTTAGTATTTGTTTCAATTTTATAGGTTACGTCTTCCTTGACTGGGAAAGTGCTCGTTGAAGATGTGGTTTATGAAGTCACTCCTAGTAATCTTGAAGGCTTATCTCTTTCTAGTGACTTGGCATTTCGGCGCCTTGTATTCAAAAGAACTGAGGCTTTGATACAGTCTGAAGCTTTGCTTGTAGAGCATGGTGAGGTTCTCGATCAATCTCAGAAAGAAATGCCTAAAACCGCTTCACAGTCAAAACGAAAGGGAAATAAAAAACGAAACCAAGGTAAAAAAAAATCCTGACTTCTTTATCTGTTGTGACATAGACACGAAAATTTCATCTATTTGGTTTTATCCATTTCAGAATCGAGTGGACCTATCTTGAAGGTCTCTCATGATTATTTGGCTAGCTCTTACCACGCTGGAATTATTTCTGGATTCACATTGGTATCTTCCTACCTGAAGAAGGCTGAATCAAGTGGAAAGATGGTAAGCATTGGTTTCATTCTGATTTTTTTTGATATTTATCATGTACTGATCTTGCAATGTTCTGATGCTTTTCAGGTTAAGACTGTTGTAATTGGTCTTGGAGCAGGATTACTTCCTATGTTCCTTCACGGATGTTTACCATTTTTCGATATTGAGGTAAAATTTCAGTTTAAATGATGGATCAAGTTTTAGTTTTTTCTAAATGGTAACTTATATGGTGGTATAGGCGGTTGAGCTTGACCCGGTAATGCTTAACGTTGGCAAAGATTACTTTGGTTTCACACAAAACGAGCGCTTGAAGGTAACTAAAGTCTTTCACTTTAATACAAAAGTACCAATCTTAGTCGTATCGTCACTTTGATTTTTCACATTCTTATTAATAGGTGCAAATCGCTGATGGGATCAAATTCATCAGAGATATAACAAACTCTGAATCTTCTTCTGAGAAAACTTCAAGTAACTCACAAGGTGGAACTTGTCCTGACATTCTGATTATAGATGTGGATTCAGCTGATTCAAGGTAAGTTTAATGTTCAAGTTATATGAATTTTGCCATATTGATTTTCTGATTACTCTTATTTGTTCACTCTCTGCAGCGGCGGATTAACTTGTCCTGCATCTGAGTTTATCGAAGAGACGTTTCTTGTTTCGGTTAAGCGCGCTCTTCCTCAGCACGGTCTTTTCGTAGTTAACTTGGTCTCAAGGTCACAATCTGTCAAAGATATGGTAGTATCAAGAATGAAAAAGGTAACAAAAGCAAAAGCGATCTGAAACAATCCTGCAATATACTTCTAATGGTTTCTCTTCATTTGTTTTGTATTTTCTAGGTTTTCGATCGTTTATTTAGCTTGCAACTAGAAGAGGAAGACGACGTTAACGTTGTGCTCTTTGGACTCTGCTCTGAATCTGGAATCAACGAGAGCGATATTCCAGAATCTGCTATTATACTCGAGGGATTGCTCAAGTGTCAGAGATTGGAAACGAAGCAAAGTATAATTGACGCTACAAAGAAGTTGAGATGCTGGAAATGATTGATATAATGATAATTTTATTTTATTTTTGGAATTCTTTCATGTTTTAAATAACATGTGCTATATTTTTCGGTTATGGAAGATGTGATTGAAAGTTTTGAAACTATTGAGATTATGCTATTCCTAGCTTCCTTCTTACGCAAATAGAAAATGAAGCGTGCGGTTTTTCATAACCTTTTATTGTTTAGGACCAACCGACTTATTGAGGCATTCAATTTGGATGATAGTGATGTTTGAATGTAAGTTAAAACATCAATATCTTTGATTAATTGCTACATTATAAGAAAACTATCTGTATTGTTGTTGCTAATTAAAGGTTCGAATGGTTCGTCTTGTTTCTAACCTTAGAGTTAGAACGATTTTTGCGATTAGAGACCATTATAGAAGTTTAAAATGACAGAAACCACATTTGAATAAACGTAAATACCGAATTTAATTATTATGTGATAATATAATAAATACTAAATCGATTATGTACCTAAATACAATCTGGTCGCCGTGAAGACAAAAGAAATAAAGAAAAGAATAGTGACAAAGAGACAAAAACCGAAACCGTGTGGGTCCAACGGTACGTTCTAAAGGAACGATGATTACATGGACTTTTGTAAACATTTCTACAATGTTTTCGTATGAGAAAAATGGTAAAAAAAAAAAAAGAAATATCCATTTTACTATTGGTATTGGTGTGAAGTGAAATGGTTTCCTTTTAATCCTATATTTTGATCCTATTTATACAAATACATTTATAATCATGTACCATTTTTAATTGTAAATAGAAATTCTTCATAGGTAAAACGTTAATCCCTACATCATCCATTACGATCATAATTCAAGATCAACATAATAAAGAAAAATTTAAGTGGATTACTATTAGGAAAACCAATTAAGATTTGGTATTCCTAATCCAAGGTTAATATCGATTTTTTTTCGGTTAACATCAAATATCTCGGGGTGCAAAAATTACTAGGCGTGCTTAATTTGGTAAGTTAACGTAAAATTTGCGAATAAATTGGCAAGTCAACGATAATTCAGGTTTTTTTTGTTCAATAATAAAAAGTGGTATTTTTTTGGCGATTCCTAAAAAATTGGGGTTTTTCTTGCCGTCATTTTTGATTAAAAGGAAACGACGTCGATTCATTTCACGGCAATAGTAAACAGTGAATTGACCTCGTTTTGTTACGGTGTGTTTGATTTGGCAAGTCAATATAAAATTTGCAAATAAAATGAAAAGTCAACAATAATTCGAGCTTTTTTATGAGTAAAAAAAGTGATATTTGTTTTGACTATTCCTGAAAAGTTGGAATTTTTTTTTGCCTATTCTTATTTATTATGATGTTCTATTTTATATGTACTGTTTAGTTATTTATATCTTACTAACCAAAATTATCATTGGATTTCAACCCAAAATTAAATTATAACTGGATTTTTTTTTTACCATTGTATTTTTTATTTTTACCAATGTAATATTTTTACCCACATCATGTTGCCGCTCTTCTTTACATAATCGTTAGTGTCTTGTACTTGTATATCAATCAATGTGATGATAATATTACTGAGGAGAAACAAAAGACAAGAGATTCTGTTCATATGCTTAAAAGTAGTGAAACTGATTACTTGACAGTCTCTGTGTGAATTGTACTCAGATATCAACCAAAGGGTACATTGCATTAAACCCTCTCTCGTAGAAAATTTCAAAAGAAAAAACAAGAAAAGCAAAAAGTTGAAAAAGAAGAGACAGATGCAGCAGAATTGGTCAAAATCTTTTTGACAAAACTAAATAAAAAACAATCGAATGTCACTTTCGAAATAATTTCTTTATTTATTTATAATAAAAATTAGTGAAAGCGACTTCTATCTGGGACTGGTAAAAAGACCTCTCTGCATTGGTTGTACATTAGCTGTCAAATGTATTACATTTCAATACATTCGTAAACTCCAAATATATACATTACATGATTTAATTTTCTTGGAGTTACTTCCAATGATATAGTTAAAAATTTCGTTATTATTTTATAAAAGTCAAATTAAAGGAAATACTGAAAATAATCCCCTTTTATTTATACGTCTGTAATTGTTTTAGTATAGATTCTTTTGTTTTTGTCTTACAAGAAAATCTATAGATTTAATGAGGAATTAAATGAACAAGACGAGAGGAAAACCAAAATAAAGAAAAAGACATAAGATAAAACGTAGTCCCCTCTTCTCTTTGCTTTCTTCTGTAAACAAGTTCTTTTATCTCTCTCTTCTTTAAGAATTAAGATACGTCGCCGTTTGCATCCAATCGCAAAAATCTATCTGGATTCGCGTCACCGTTGGAGCTCCGGCTTCATTAAAGTCTCAAGACTTTATTTCCTCAAGACCAGAAGATAATAGAAAGAAAGAATACATATACACAACAGAGAAACCGAAATCCTTGTTTATGGGTTTCATGGTGTTTTGTGCTTTTGTGGTGAAATAAAAACCAATCTTTTAAAAATCTCAGACGAAGAAGTTTGTCAAGTTCTTGCTTGTTAGTGTGCTGTTTCTGGCAAATGCTGTGTTTCTTCTCTCTGTAAGTTCTTTAAACATTTTTTCTTCATTTGCTCTGTTTTGTTTACTTTTTCTCCCATTTTTTGTATGTTTGCCTTCAACTTTAAGTATTTAAAAGCTAATCTTTAACATATATAGCAAAGTAGATTCAAGAATGCTTCTTTGTTGTTCTCATCTGCTGGTGGGTTTTCTACTGAAGCTCGCTTAGTTTTGAATTTCGTTTATTAGAAGTTCTAATGGAATTAACACGCAACAACTACTTAATGTATGTATTAGTTGTTACAATGTATTGCCTTGCCTCCGTATCGAAGTCCAAGTATGATAACATATTTAATCAGATATAATTGTGCAACTAAACCATAAAATAATAGTTTATGCTGATGTGAACTTAAGGGCTAACCTCTGACCATAAATCTACTTTATCTGACCATTTGCTTTGGCTACTAATTTTCTAATTCCAAAGTCGTATCTTCCAATACATTGGTTAGAACAAACCTAGATTTTGCATCCTTTTATTGTTAATTTTAATTGGTTTGCATCGATTTGTTTGTCTGTCTGAGAATATATCTCAAAGGTATATATATATTTTTGTCCTTGTGACTTGCAAAAAGCAAGTTGTTTGAGTTGTAATCTTTGTGTTTGTTCTGCAACTTGCTTTGGACAAATCTTTTGAAAGGAAGCAAATAAACCGGTTTCTTAAACCGATCTGTTTCTTAGGAATGGAATACTCTAGTGGGATGATGATGGAGAATAAGCGTAGTGTTTGCTCTCTTGAAGAAAACAGCATTAAACGACACAAGTCTGATCTCTCCTCTTTCTCTTCCAAGGTCTTAACGATATAATCTCAATGCCCTTGAAGCTCCTTAACATTCTTGGACAAGTATGCTTAATTAATCTTGAGAAACTTGGTTGTTTGTTCTGTGGTTAAAAACAGGAGAAGAAAGATAAGGTTGGAGAACGTATATCAGCTCTTCAACAGATTGTTTCTCCTTACGGAAAGGTAACAAATTCCATTTTCAAGCAAGAGAAATGATCTCTCTTACATGTTACAAGTCTCTTTTTTCTATCTCTGCAGACAGACACTGCATCAGTTCTTCTAGAAGCTATGCAATACATACAATTTCTCCACGAACAAGTCAAGGTTCTAAGCGCTCCATATCTGCAAACAACGCCCACTAATACACATGTGAGCAGAATCTTGACCTTCCATCACTCAGATTGCTATGCTAAGTGACTAAACGTTTCTGTAACCAGGAGGAGCTAGAGGAGTACAGCCTTAGAAGCAGAGGGTTGTGTCTTGTACCAATAGAGTATACATTAGGTGTTGCTCAAACCAATGGTGCTGATATTTGGGCTCCTGTCAAGACTCCAACATCTCCTCCTGCTTTCGATCCTTTTCGATGATTAATTAATAAGTCCACCACTGCTAAGATCTCTCAAGACTAAAAAAGATAACCAAATTGGCTTAGAGCAGTTCATAGTCTTCTTAGTGATGGCTATTTCTGTTATTTTGCTGTTTAATTCCCCAACTCTTGGACTTGTGTAATTTGCCTACTTTGGTAATTATTGATTCTAATGCAAAGTTAACTTCTTGGAAATTTTAAGAACATGAATCGAGTTTTTGAATTGAATTGATCCTTCCTTCGAGTTAGCAGAAGAAAATAGTTTATACCTCTTGATGCAATTTCAGATTGATCAATTTTCAAAAGCAGAATCTGCGATAATTACAAATCCAGATTCAGATAAAATGTATGATTCGAATCACGCATGCAAAGAAATCCCAAGAAAGTCAACTGAGGGACCGAACCTGGATCCTTAATTTATTGAAAGAGCAAAACCTGCAAACCCTAGATCCTCGCACTTAATTTCATAATAGCAGCATTCGTTTTCGTACACACGATCATCATTAGGATCCGACCACGCTCGAGCCATTTCTTCTCGCCGTTGCGACTCCACCGTCTTTCTGCTGGTTAACCGAACCGGTTATTGATGGATTTAAGTTCCGGTTTATATTGGTTATTGAAGAAAGTTCTGGTGACTTGTTCTTGTTTTCTTGTTGGATAGAAGACCGGGTAAAATAAACCCGGAAAACTAACCGACTCCAACATTGGGAAACCCGTTTTATTGCTAAAACCCTAAGCCCTAAAATCAGAATTACGCACATCGGACGAAGGAGACGAAAAGAGACAGAGCGACGATGGATCACATAGCTGCGGCGGAGGAGCAAATCGTGTCGCAGAGGCTTCAAAGAAAGCTTCAAGAAGTTAATGAAGCTGCTCAGTCCCAGCTTTCTCCTGTTCAAGATCATATCAATTTCACCCTTCAGGTATATTTTCGTGTTTTTTTGTATGCGCTCGTCGCGAGCTCATCATCAACAATTGATGTCGCATCCTTCGAAATTTCTTTTTAAGGTTTTATGATTAACTAATTTGAGCAATGTTAGCTCTTGGATATGGAATCTTTACTGGTTTGATACAAATTATACAATCTCTGTACTTGAAACTGCATTGGTCAAAGTCAATTCCCCAGAAAGCTATTACTTCTTAGTATGGAACTTTGCTGTGTAAGATATTTGATAGAAAAGTGTGTGTTGTGGTAGTTCCTGAAAACTAAAATTTGATTGACTTGAGCTAGATATCACTACAGACATCAGGTTCATGAACATGTCT
Source organism: Euclidium syriacum (assembly GCA_900116095.1). Lineage (NCBI taxonomy): Eukaryota > Viridiplantae > Streptophyta > Magnoliopsida > Brassicales > Brassicaceae > Euclidium > Euclidium syriacum. Next base: position 1,198,636 of record FPAK01000008.1, read on the forward strand.
GAATTTTGCTCAGGGTTCGTGCTATATTTGTCTTTAGAAACTATGGATCAGATTCATGAAAAATATCTGCAAGAAGCTCAGATTTCATTATATATTTGTCTTTAGAGACTATGGATTAAATTCATGACAATGTCTCGCGTTTTGTTCTATATTTATCTTCAAAGACAAGAGTTTTAGTACCTTCTCTTTGCGCTCACCACTTGATTCTTAGATTGCTGTTGAGTTGTATGGTGCAGTAATCTAACCCCCAAACCAATTGCTTTGTTGTTACAGCAAGCTTATTTCAAATGTGCATATGAGTGCTTTGACAGAAGAAGAAAGCCAGAGGAGATAAGTAACTGCGTCGAGCACTGCAGTGTCCCCGTTGTTCAATCTCAACAGCATTTCGAGAACGAAATGGCTCAGTTTCAGGTAAATCTCACAATAACAACGATACATTTTGTTAGCTATACTTAAGGTAAAGCTATGAATGTAACTGATCCTGCATCTTTCTTTACTTGAAACGTATAGGAAAGACTAAACAGATCATTGATGGTGTGTCAAGACAAATTTGAGGCTTCAAAGCTCCAAAAGATAAGACCTGAAGCAGTTAACGAGATGGAGAGTTGTGTGCACAAATCCATTGAGGAGAATCTCAATAATTTACCACATGTTGTCCAGAGAATGAAGAAAGCATTTAACATACCCAACTAAAATCCTGAAAAATTGGTATTACTGATACAGTGGATTCCAGAACTTGCCCTTTTTGTTTGAATATTTCAGACTTTATATATTAGACCCTTTTGGTTAATTGGTAATGTTTTTCTCACTGCTTTTATTTCATGTAATAAACTTTCACTCGAAAATACAAATGATAAATCTCTGTCTGAAGCCAGATCGAGATTTGTTACTTTAAGACAAATGTTTAAGCCAATCAAACAAACCAAGTTTTGGATCTCTTCTTTTCTTGTTGCTTAGCCTTTGGTTTGAATACTCGATTAGCTTCTTCCATGTATCTCCAACTGTCCATCCTTTAGATGCAACCAGTTCCGTTACCTGTAACCAAAACCGAATATTAATCAACACACATATATTGCTCTGTTTTTGTAATTTGATTTAGTAAGTGAGAAAAATGAAACCTGAGTTAAGTTATGGAGTGCTTCAAATCCAAAAGTGTAGTAAGACATGAAGGGTCTTCTTGCTTGTGAGACAGCAAGCCATTGAAGAAGAGACTTGAGCTCAGGATCTCCACCATAAGCACCACAACCCCAGTTCCCTGTTGCAACACCAACTCCATCTTCATGATCCATGCACTGCTCGTTGCTCTCTTTCTTGCAGACATGGATGAAACCATATAGAGCCTTATTGGTCTCCCTGAGGATTGATTCAGGTTTGTATTGGGAAATTCCTGGATGACGAAGAGCATCAATGGCGACGATTCTCGTTTTTCGTCTTCCGAAAACATCTCTGTCCTTTGTGTCAATGTAATCACCTGAAAACCGGAACGATGATGAATATCTGCAGAAAGTACAAACATTTCAGAATCACATTTAGTGTCTCTATGTATATAACTCAACTAAGATGGAATTGTACCCTGTGTAATGAGAGAACCTTTCAGCACCAACAACTTCAATGGCTTCGTTGACTTCCATAGCCGGTAAGAAGAGCATACCAGCTATCAATTCTGGATTGATCATGAATCGAATCTCTTCCTGTGTTTATTTCACAACATTATTCACATAAAAAGAACGTCACAAGATTTAATTGATATTTAGGTTACAGTTTACAGACCTGGACACATCCCTTGCGAAGAGCACCACCTCCTAAGTACTTGTTGGCGAAGTCAACTTCAAGAGCTTCAACGTTTTGGTCTTCGATCAAACCGGATGTATGAACCTACACAATTAAAAAAGCTGCAAATTGATCACAAAATCTCCATTGTAGAATTTAACATTGGATCTGGCTAGTTAATTAACCTCAATAGGGCAGAGATTGACAGTTGATTGGCTCCAAAATTCTGCATTAGGACAAGAAGAATCTTGTTTCAAGGACAGAATCTTTCGTTCGAATGACACGAATCCAGGAGGGATAGAAGAAGATAGCCTGTGGAAGTAATGAATTATACACTTTATCTTTTGATCTTGCTTCTCGTTTTGTCCTGTGTTGATTAGGCTCCTGTGATATACGTCAACATAAGATCTTGAATTCTTGACCAATTTATTTTAAACCTAGACTTTGTTTGAGAATGTTATACCCGAATAGTTTGTCGAAATTGATGTTTGGAAGATGATTCGAACCTCTATTCTCAATAGGAAACAAACAGAAGAAAAAACATGACAGCAATGCTCCTATAAGTTCCTGCCATTGCCAAAAACAATACACCTTTCAATCTCTCTTGATGTAATGTGAATTTGATATATAGAGAAGTGTCTTGAGACATATATATACCTGACTGAGGAACACAATGCCGGCTTTATTGGGGCCTAGGATACGAAGACGAGTTTCGGTTCCATTGATGAGATTCTCTGAATTATGATAATGTAATTCCAACAGACATGGAAATCTCAGAAGAAGACAAGCCATTGCAGGTAAAACCTCGTTAAACCATCTGCTTGATTCTTCTTTCGACATTCTCTGCACCAAACCAATACATCAATCAATCCAAAAAAAAATTAGGTAAAGATAAAACGAACTTCTGATTTTTTTGTTCTTTACCTCGTCGAAGAAGTGAGCGTAGCCTTGAAGTGCTGATGAAGAAAGATAAGAAGTCAACGAAAGAGTTTGTCTCATGTCAGATATGGAATCAGACAGAGTTTTTCCTGAGTCAACTCGGCTGTGACTCGGCCCTTTGGTCATAGATTCTAAAACCTCCACCATGTGCCGTGATGGCCAAGAAAGAGATGAATCCTGAATCACTAGCGGTAAGTACGGTAAGATCGTCTCAAGATCTTCCCTTTTCTCCATTGCTCTCTGTTTTTGTTTTCTTTATGAAAGATGAAGCCTTACATACATAAATATATCTAAGGTCTCTAGAGCCACCACGCTGATATAATTAAACTAACACTTTTGACTAAAGAGATTAGTTTATTATATACTTGCTTGTGGATCAAGAAACTTGGAAAAAATTATTGAGACAAAAATTCTAAGTCCGTACAGCTCACCACTCTGATTAATTAATAAGTGATAGTCGGCCTGACATTCGAATCAAAATCATAAAAAAAGAATTAAGATTAGATTATTCAAACAAGTTTAATGTAAGAGACAACATAATGGACATAGAATGAACAGATCACTGGTAGTGTGCGCACCAAGCCATTGAGGACAACCTTAATTAACCAAGAAGAATGAAGACAACATGTAACATAACAAACAAAGCTCAAATTGGTAAACTGCATCTGCGGTGAATAATAGTGTGTTGAAAAATTGATTCAGTTGAAATGATCTACCTGTAAGATCTAGGAAGATCTTATTGTGATAAGCTTCGAATAGAATTAGGAATTATCTAATTCTATAGAATAGAGGATTGTTGGGATACTAAGAATGTCCCACATTGAAAATTTAGACAGAGATTGTTTAGTATATAAGTCATGTCCAACTCCAACCATGTAGAGAACGTGGAGCTTATGCAAGACATTTAGTACTTGATAACTTAGAGATTCTAATGGTATTGACGTTTTGGTAATCCTTACGTTATATGATGAGTTGTTTTATGTAAGTTTTGGCCTTTTATACTCTTCTCTTCATCTGGAAGCAACTTTGCAATCCAGATGCTCTAAGGATTAGCTTATCATTGTCCGTCTAGAAAAAAGGCCTCAAAAAAAAGAAGGAAAAAGACCTCAAAAAAAGAAGGAAAAAGAAGGAGGACGACGCCGGAGTGGCTGGCTAACGTGATGACACAGGAGAACGGTGTGGATGCGAAGCTGATCAGAGAGAAATATCTGACACCGAGCGATGTCAACAGATGCCATGCACGACTCTTGATTCCGTTTAACTCGATAGAGGATAAGGACTTCCTGAACGAGGAAGAGTTAAACAACATAGAAGAAGGTGAGGGAGTGGAAGTCGTCTTGGTGGATCCAAGGGGCGTACGGTGGGCGCTTAACCTAAAGAGATGGGGTATGTTAAGCTCTTCCCATTACGTCTTGGTTTCTGGATGGAACAACGTCGTCCTTCAAAACGGACTCCAGGAAGGCCACCAGATTCGCCTCTGGTCCTTCCACACCCCAGAAGGACTCTATTTTGCTCTCGTTCCTCCGCCTCAAGCTCCAGTGGCGATAGCTCCTCTCCAGGCTTAACCAGAGAAGCAGCTCTGCTTTGTTATCCACTCTACCTCCATTGCCTTGCGATGCAAGTATTTAATTTTTCAGGGATTCCAAGGAGTTTTCAGATTTTTTTTTCTTCTTCTTAGTTATGTTTGCTCTTTGTTTTTCTTAATGTTATTTAGATTTTGCTGAATTTCGGATTAGTTATAATTGCCCTTTTTATTTTGTTTTTGGCAACTGTTACTTGCAAAACTGCTTTATTTCATATAAATCCTCGCGCGAACGCACAAGAACTGGTTTGATTATGGCTAATTAAGTGCTTTAAATATATAAGAACCGGAATAAACCAATTACATAAGCAGATTTTATACAAACAATCAGTGTTGTGCTTGGCTAGAATATTCATCCAGGTTTAAGGCAAATTAAGAAAATGTATGAACACGACTCTTATGCAGAAGCTATGAAAACTAAAGTGTGCGGGAATGCGATGATACATGAAATTTAGGCTTTGGAGAACAAAACTCTTGCTCTATTGAAGATTTACCTTCTAGCAAGACCGCGATTGGGTTTAAGTTCGTCTTTCTCTGTTCGCAGCCAAACTCTCCCCTGAATGTTTTTATTCTTCTTTCTTTTTTTTGCTTATGTTTAACAGCCATGTTTCTCTGTGCTCATCACTATCTATTGCTGGTCTAGTCTCCTTCCTGAACTGTCTCATAATCTTTGTAAGTCTCAATAGTTACATGTTCAAACATGCCTATTAAAGTAGTGAACTTATTGCTGGCATGATTTTATGTTTTTATATTACAGAAAACATTGAATAACCAATAAGAATACAAGATAATAATTAACCAATAAGAATACAAGATAATAATTACGGATTTAAAATAAAATAAAGAGCCTTGTTCAACAAGGAATAGAAAACATAAGCAAATTGGGATTTAGTGTTGCTTTATCCAGAAGGAATTATGGAGAAAAACCAAAACCAATAGAATAAATACGGATTTATGAGGACACGCGAAGATAAATACTATAGATTAAAAATTGATTTTTTCTTTACTAGAGAATATTTGATAATCACTAGTTATATTGAAATAGAATAATTTTATTTTGTACAATAGGAATAGAAGATAAATACAGATTTAAAATAAAAATAAAGAGTCTTTTTAAGAAGAAATAGGAAACATAAGCAAGTACTTCCACACCGTTGATTAATGATTATTATTGTCAGCCACCACCATTGTAATTTCTCATTAATTGATAGAAAATATTAAGTTTTTTATTAAAAAAAAAAGTCTCTCTCGTTTTCCTTTTTTTGGGTAATCTATTATTGATAATCACTAATTATTTTTCTGAATTTTTTGATACGGAGAAAACAGAAAACATAATTTAAAAAAGAACAACCAATAGGATACGAGGTAAATAGGAATTTAAGAGGAAACAAAGGTAAATAATATAGATAATTAGATATTTTTAAAATAATAAATAATATAAAGATATATAAAAAAAAGAATTAATTTATGTGTCCGTTTAGGAAAAGGTAAAACAATCAAAATCTGTATTTAAGCAGTAAGATACTCTGTCTGTGCCGCCCTACGTTCTCTTTTCTTCTTGTGATTCGTTGTTTCTTGCGAAAGAAAAAAAAGGCAATACTTTTGCGATAACGATGATGGAGGATGTTGAACAACTGGGAGAGAAGAGATTTTTAGATAAATTAGCTGCAGCTTGGGAGAGAATGGCTATAGGTTTTGGGGTTGAGAAAAAAGGAAAAACATTGAACGATAATGAAACTAGTTTGGACTTGGAAGATGGAAAAGTAGCAGAGATAAGCTTGAGAATGTTGGGTAAACGAAAAAATTATGAGTGCGAGAGTCCATACTCGCAACGAAACCCTAATCATGCTTCTTCTTCTTCAAGCTCGTGTTCTGTAGAGTCCAAAAGGCTTCATGTGGTTTCCAAAAAACCGATGGAAAGAGAGCTGGTTAGAGAAAGAGAGCTGGTTAGGGAACCAATCATAAGAGAGTCTGTTAGGGAAAGAGAGCTGGTTAGAGAACCAATCATAAGAGAGCCCGTTAGAAGAAGAGTACCGTTGATAAGAGAGCCGGTTAGAAGAAGAGTACCGTTGATAAGAGAGCCGGTTAGACAAGAGCGGGAAAGAAGACACAGTGAGCCGGGTAGAAGAGAGGCTTTCATGAGAGAGGCGGTTAGAGAAAGAGAAGCGGTTAGAAGAGAAGCGGTCAGAAGAGAGCCGGTTAGAGAACAAAGAGGACCGATTATTAGAGAGAGGAGGAGGACTCCCGAGTGGTTGGTTAACGTGATGAGAGAGGAGAACGGTGTGGATGCAAAGCTGGTGATTGAGAAGGATCTTACAAACAGCGATGTCGGCAGAGGCCATGCGCGACTCTTGATTTCGTTTAACGCCATAGAGGATATGAGTTTCTTGAACGAGGAAGAGTTAAACATAATAGATGAGAAATACAGACAGATTCGTGATAAAGGAGTGGATGTGACATTGATAGATCCAGAGGGTGTGCGTTGGGAGCTAAACCTAAGGAGATGGGATATGAAAACCTCTTCCAATTACGCATTGGTCAGTGGATGGAATAAAGTCACTCTCGGTAACAGTACGCTCTTCAAGGCAGACCGTAGTATTCGCCTCTGGTCCTTCCGCTCCCCACAAAGACTCTATTTTGCCCTCGTTCCTCTTCAGGATCAAGCTAATTTACTTCCACTTCCAGCCCCGGCTCTTGAACCTCTAGCTCTGGCTCTACCTCATCCTCCACCTCCGCCTCCACCTCCGCCTCCACCTCCAGTATTAGATAAGTCACGTGACGCTAGTCATCTCAAGGCGGAGAGATACAGGAGAATATTTGTGGACGTTCCAAGAAAGAGACTCCTTTTTGCTCGTGTTCGTCAGGCGCACGCTCCTCCACCTCCAGTTTTACCTGAATCTAGTCACAAGGTTGAAGAAGAGAGAGACATGGGAAGAACATTTGACCACTCTCCTAAGCCAATGAGAAGCTCTCGAGTTGAGGTTCCATCTCCAGTTCCAGATATCGGGGGGTTGAAGTTGTTGGCTGAAGTAGCATGCGCAGATGTGGATCCATCTCCAGCTCCATCTGTAACTACAGATTCTGAAAGCTTATCGGGGTTTGAGTTGATACTTAAAGCAGCAGAGATAGTGGATCTTGAGCTCCGGCTGTAAACAGAGATTCCGTGCCACGCAAGCATTCTTAGGATTTTTTCGAGTTTTTGGTTTTGTTTATTTTTTTTTCGCCAGGAGCTTTATTGGGTTTATTTGGTGTTTCTCCTGAGAGTTAATTATTTGAAAGGATGATAATAATTTGCTTATTTTTAGTAACTTATATGTCCACCTGCCTTTATTTTTTTTTAAAACGAAATATTATGCGAAAATACAAATAATTCAACCTTAGCCTTGTAAATAACCTTTGCCAAACTATATATTCTTATATTATAAAGTGCCAAAACTTAATGTGGAACTTTTTTATACAATAGCTTAAAGCAGAGCACTGACATCGAAGTTTTTTTAATTACAACATGAGCATAAATTTACACCAATATTTGATCTTAAAATGATAGATTTTTACAGATTTTGTTGTATATTTTACCCAAGGAAAATCCATACTTAAATTTAAGCCAAAGAATGTCCAGAAGAAGTATGAGGAATGAACTGGGCATGAGCAGTGGAGACGTAAACTGCATCCACAAGTGAGCTATGTCTTCTCCCATAGAAAAGGTAAACAATCACTCCCATGAAAAGCCACACCGATACACGAGCCCATGTTCCACCTCTATCACAGTAATTAGCAAACTTGTTATATTTACTGTTAACTCATCGGTTAGTATTCACAAGTCTGAGCATTAAGCTACTCACCCAAGGTTAACCAAGAGATACATGTTGATAAGAATGCAGACAATAGGCAAAAGCGGAACAAACGGGCAAACAAAGCCTGAAAAAACAACAAAAGGAGTTATTTATATATGTCACAACTTCATATTTCTGATTTTGTAGCCAAATGAAATCAGTATTACCTTCAGAATGTCCAAAGCTGTGACTGTGACTAGCATCATCCTGATCTAAACAACTTAGCACAACTAAACCGATAAGAAGGAGCAATCCACCAATACCACATAGAGAATATCTGAGGAGTCTGTTTATAGTTTTGGATAAAAAAATATAGAACTAAGTATTTTTGAAACTCATGTAAAAGACTATTGATGATGAACTAACCCTGACAAGCGCAAGCTTGACGCTGCATAGCTTAAAAGTAAGTTTCCAATACAAGTTAACATAATGCTCCATCCCGCGACTTTCCTTCTCTTTTCTTTATTCATTACCCCTATAAGCACATGAAAATTTTGAGTCTCTTAGCAATATACCAAAACACGAAATAATATAAGCTTTTCTACAAGACTGTTACTTACAACCTCCTTGCTTCTCCAGAATTGAAGCATCAGTTTTGTGAAGTAAAGGCTGTTTGCTACTACTGGAAGCGCCGACGTGACTGGATGAGTTCTCTTCGCCACGTATAAAGGGAACAGAAGTTATTCTCTCATGAAGAGATGATGGAATAGGTACCTGATAAAACCCTTATTAGTCCAATGCAGGAGAAGAGTTTACAGATTTCAAAAATCTTATCAGTACCTCATCTGGAGGAACATATCTAAGTATCAACACCGATACTGCAACCATTGTAAATGCAACAAGTGTCCCAACACTCACCTACACCAAACTAAAGCTAGTCAAAATACTAGTTACAGCCTAAATGGTGTGTGTTTTTAGTGAATCCTAAATCTGTCTTACTTACCATTCCTGCCAGTTGTGAAACATCCATAAAGAAAGCTAATATTGCTGCACAAAAACCCGTTGTTATGGTCCCTTTAACAGGAACCTGCGTGCGTTGATTCACGTCTGAGAAAAACGAAGGCAACAGACCGTCCCTAGCCATTGCCATCAGAATCCGCGGCTGCAAAATGACTACGAGAATCTCATTCTTAACTCTAAAAATTTAACATTGACACTTGAGTTATGTTCCTAGTCTCTACCTGAGGGAGAATAGAACCCATTAATGCAGAACAGAGAGCCATGACAGCACCTAAAGTTATTATATATCTACAAAACACGAAAATAAAAATCAATCTCTGAACAAGTCATGTCAATGAACAGAATTGCATCTAAACAGATTAATGGACTTACGCAGCCCATTGAATTCCATGAGTAGCAAATGCAGAGGATATTGGGGTGTCAGGGTCCATAGCATAATACGGTACTAAACCAACAATTACAATAGAAACCATCATGTACAGCAAACAACAAAGCAAGAGTGAAAGACCAATGCCAAGCGGTAAATCCCGCTGAGGATTTTTCACCTGCATATGCAAAGTATAAAACAACGCTTAAAAGCCTTAAAAGGGTGATTACTGAAACAATATATTATAAGAGAAACTGACCTCTTCTGCCATGCTTGCAACTGAATCAAATCCAATGTAGGCAAAGAAGACTGTAGCAGATCCAGCAAGCATTCCATCAACTCCATATGGAAAATACCTAAAAGAATCGAAAAAACAATACATTTCATATAGCTTTAAACCTTACAATACAGTGATAGCAACAATGAAAGCTCAATTTATATACCCTGTTGGAAGTTTATAACCAGCCCAACCTGTCTTGAAACCCAGATAACCACCAGCTACTATAACGAATACCATGACAATGACATTTGCTGCTGTTACTATTCCCTGAGCAAATACACTCTGCATAGACAACACCATTCCATGGAGATAAGTTTTTTCCAAAAATGGGGTTGAAAATCATTTAAATTTTGTTTATACCTCTTTTACTCCAATGCATAAGAGCCCTGTTACAATGAAGACTAGTAAAGCAGCACATGGGTCAACAACAATATCCAAGCCTGGGATTTGATGACGAGCTAATATTGTAGGTAGACAATCTTCACCACCGAAAATCATTGCCTATTAATGTTACATCACATGAAAATATGACGATGAGCCGAGATTATAATGTGATCACATGATTAAGGAATCAATTGATGAACACAAACACCAGATTTGGAGATATGCCACGGGCAACTGTTGAACCGCCAATGGTGTATTCCAGAATCAGTGCCCAACCAATCAACCACGCAACACTGCAAATACCCAGAATTTCATTAGTAAAACTTCCAAACCTCCAAAGCCATCAAAGGTATATATGAAATTGCAGATAACTTCATAAGTAAAATGTAATTACTTTACCCTTCACCTATGCAAATGTAAGAATAGTGATAAGCACTTCCAGCTGAAGGAAAACGACTAGAGAGTTCTGCATAGCAAAAAGCCGAAAGCGCAGCGGAGATTCCAGCTATAAGGAAGGAAAAGGCTAGAGCAGGTCCTGAGTGCTCTCTCGCCACTGTTCCCACAAGTATATAAACTCCTGCTCCAATTGTTGATCCAACTCCTAAATTGTTCAACGAAACTCTGAGATTTAGTGAAGAACATAGCCAAAACAGGAAAAGAGACCCGTAATTCTTACATAAACAGCTTCAATCTTCGAATTGGGAAAACCATATAGAAATTGAGATATCACGGGGATGATAAATAAGAAACCCAGAATCCTAAAATAACGAAATTTGAAGGGAAACAAAAAAGTACCAATTGCAATCAAGTGAGGAAATGTCAAGGCTTTGGCAAGCTGTTGACGATGATGAGCTTCGGTTTTGGGATTTGAAGAGTCTAGGTGATGTTTCCTTCTCGCTAGATTTCTTAAGTAACCCCATGAATGGCGACCACCTTCGTCCTTTTGCGTATCCACCATTAAACCCCTCAGCCCAACAACAGTTAGGATACTTGTTTGATGATAACTGGCTAAAGCTAAATCAGTAATCTAGACGATTTTCAACCATTAATTTTCTGAATTGATTTGGGATTTAACAAAAACTAATTGTCTGCTGCTACTTCCCTTTCATAACTGGCTCATCTATATATTTTTTTCTTTTTGATTTATATTATTTTTGAATATCATAAGCTTTCTTTTTTGGTCGTCAACTTACTTAATTATGATCAGAACCTGTGAACAGTATTTATGACAAACTTTGGCCGAGATACAAGATAGGATTGAAAGAATATATTGTTTGAAGGCATCAACATAAGCATTGGCCTCTCTAGGGATATACATAAAACTCGACATATTAGACCTACTTGCTGAATCGCTGAATAAACACTCTTTAGAACCCACACAAAGAGTTACATCATATATCCTAGTCTCCTTGGCTCCAAAGCTGCCATATTTAAGGCTTCAAGCTCAGCTTCCATTAAATATGTAATTGCCTTGACACTTCCTTTTCCAGTGAGAAGTTGTTTGCCTTTTTTTGTTGTCTAAATACTTAGGTAGGATCATTAGAAGATGAAAGCGTATACTATGGATGACTTTGATCTCTTTGTAAAGTCTGAACTTAAGACTTGGAGAAATGTCGAGTTCCATAATTTCAAGTCAACAAGCGTCTTAATTAATGATTATACAAGGAATTGGTCATGTCAATTATTGAAAATAAGGTCATTCGTGAATTTCCACACACTTTCTATAGGAGTAAAATCCGCTTTCTTAATTTCGGCGAATAATGGATAATGTAGTGCCATGTGTAACTTAGTTCATACAAATATCTTAGTGCTATTATGATACTTTGCTTCGATGTTAGATCTGAAAAGTTTAGATTTATTAATAGAGCTGAGGATATGTCGCTATTAAGTGATTCAAACTACAACAGTAAATTAGGTGCACTTCTACAGGAACCGGGTGGGGTTGACCTTGAAGGATTTACGGGAAGAAGTAGATGTATTGAGCTGTGGGTTCTTGAAGACCCCGAGAGACATGAATGGTCGAAGCATGTTCATGGATTTCAGTGGAAGAATGTAGTTGGAGATAGGAGGTTACACCCGGTATACACTGTTGGAATGATTGGTCTGAATGGAATCGTGCTGGCACCACATTATCTCTCTGATTTTGGCCTTTTCTACGTTTATTACTACAATATGGAGAACAAAACAATCGTAAGAGTTGGAGTACAAGGATTGGAGGAAGCCTTTAAGTTTTATTTAATCCGCACCTTTCTAAACCATGTAGAGAACGTGGAACTTATGCAAGACATTTAAGACTTGATAACTTAGAGATTGCAATAGTTCCTGGACTGTATTTGATGAGGGCGTTTTCTGTTTTTTGTATTAATGCTTCTTGGATATTTATGAGGGTGTAATGGTTGTTCTAAAGTAAATTTTAGCCTTTTGTAACTCTTCTCTTCATTGTGTGTAGATGAGTTTTATGTTTATCATTCAGATACATGTAAAGAGCACATTGACACTACTATAGGACTCAGAGAAGTCTATGATGTGATCTTCGATGCTAAATCAAGAGACTGTCACAATGTTAAACAGTGTTAATAACACTGTCTTATGAATGTTGGAAGAATCTCCCTTTAGAATATTTGAGAATCACTTATTATATTAAGAAAAATATGTTTTCTGCTACCGAGAAAATCATTAGGAAATTAGGAATGCAAGATAAACACTGATATTTAACTCTTTTTTAAAAAAAAGAAGATAAACACGGATTTAATTTAACAAGGAAACAAACGTAAACAGGGGATTAGTTTATCATTGTTCGTTTAGGAAAAGGACCTCAAAAAAAAATCTATATAAGCAAAGACTATATATATATATATACTATAGTTTCTCTTTGTTATCGAGCTTTTCACCAAATTCAAAAGAGTTTGGCCTCCGATATTCCTAAGACTTGGTTGCAGCAAAATCAACAATTTTCGATAACGATGGAGCCTGTTAGAGAGAGGAGGAGGACGACGCCGGAGTGGCTGGCTAACGTGATGACACAGGAGAACGGTGTGGATGCGAAGCTGATCAGAGAGAAATATCTGACTTAAAATTTTTTAACATTAAATATAATGTTTTGATGCTATATTGAAGATGTTCTTAGAACTACATAATTACATAGGAGTTTATAAAAATATTGTTTTATTGAATTTAATTAAATTTTACATTGATTAAACTTTTTTTTTTTTTGTTAAGGACATTGATTAAACTTCAAGTCAGAAAAAGATTAATATTTTACTGTGTTCATTAATTTATCAAATATTAAATTATTAATTATGTTCTCATTTACAAAGAAGGCGAATGAAACAATTGCAGTCAAAGTAGTCTCCAACTGGATTCCCCATTTTGTGTCTTTACAAACGCAACGAAGAAAACTTGGGATCTCACGTGTGGCCATTTTCCCTTGGCACAGCTCGTTTCCGTCGATGCCACACTTTCCTGGATATCTATTAAACTTTTTACACGGTCTGTGTTGTGTTGGTGGTACTACTGCGTTGACCTCTACTGTTTTCAAACAATCACACTAAAAAATATTAAAAAAATTAATTGTGATTAACGATTTAACCTAAATAAAAAAATACAAAATTCAATTATTTTTTCAGCACCCACTTTTTCTATAGTAATACTAATAGTAATAACTAATAATCAATATTTTGCATAACTCGTGAATAAAAATTTAAATCAAAAGAAAAATAATATATTACCTTTAATATGGTTTAGAGCGAAAAACATGAGAACACATAAAACTATAAGTGACGTAGCATATTTCATGACTTCAAAATTTAATAGACGAATGCTTATGTTAATTGCAAAAACTTCTTGTTTTTCTTAAACTTGTAATAATAGCCTTTTTCTTTCTCGACACACATGATATATAAGCAACAGAAACTAAAAATAGATCTTTAAATTATATTAAGGAAAAGAAACTAAAAATAGATCTTTAAATTATATTAAAGAAAAGAAACTAAATATATATATATTTTTTGTTAATTTTCAAAGAAACAAAAAATTACAATTATGCAATAACATTTGTTAATAAATTATATAAATATTTTTAAAATGTTATACCATAAATTAACTATTAATTTTATACAAATTAATTTAATTTAAATATATTATAGAATGATTTTATGAATACATGGTTCAGCTTATAATCTAGTGTCAATTATAAATAAAACAGTGTGTAACAACAATGTATAGGTAGTAAGAAAACAGTATTTTTTAATTCAACTAATTAATAGTCTGCGTTTAACGCGAAATGAAATTAGGGAGTGGGAGCACTCTGACAGTTTGACACCTAAGGGAGTATGTGGTCAGTAGATATGTCCCAAAGATTGTCCGTTTGGGTTATCTGGAAGCTGTGTACAGTAATTTTGGGTTTTATGATGTATGCACGATAAAACCAGAAGGAATTGGTGGTGGTCTAGCTCTATTTGCTGTTTCTCCTGAGTGTTAATTCTTTGAATGGATAATTTTTTAGTAACTTACAGATATGTCCACCTACTTTATTTCAAAAACCGAAAACTTGATTCTGTAAAACATTTTTTTGTTATATGAAACAAAGCGTCCGTGACACACACAAACTAATTTGATTCTGATCAGCAACGATAGAATATCAACATAGTGGGCAATAGGCTTTAGATGTCAGAAACATAGAAACATATAACAGATTTCAGATATGCATAGCTTTGACTCGATTGGTCCGGTCTAAGCAGTGGCCAGTGAGTGAGTTTATAAGCCACGAGAAGAAGCCAAGCCAACATATTATATAACATGCCTTTTAAGGTCTTGAAACGGGAAATTAGTAATGTTGTTTCAGTTGAATAGGGGATTATAATAAACTGATTGAGATTTTGTAGAACTTCGAGTCCAGAGGAGTTCGAAGATCCAAACCTGAAAACGAAAATTTCCCCACCTTATGTTATTGATAAAAACTACAATAAGCTTTAACAGGTTCTTCAATTCACTGGTAATTACCCGGTGTAAAGTGAAAATCTTTCAGCACCAACAATCTCAATTGCTTCATTATCATCCATACGTGGTAAGAACAGCATGCCAGCTATAAGTTCCGGGTTCATCATAAACCTTATTTCTTCCTACGTAGAAATACTTTTTTAGCAGAGCACCACAACATAAGAAACACTTGAAACAAGGAAGTATCAATTTCAGACCTGTAGACATTCATAACGAAGAGTATAACGAAGAGTAAGACCTCCATAATATTCGTCTGCAAAATCTACTTCTATAGCTTCCCCGGGTTGGTCTTCTATAACTCCATAGGTGTGAACCGTGAACCTGGTTCAAGAGCATACTTATTTGAGAATCTATCAAATCTATTTATTGAATCTATAATAGATTTTTATTTGAGCATACTTATCCTATAAAATCTTTGAAAATCTATTAATTATATTAATAAATCTATTCGGCTACCGAGAACTTAAAAAAAAACAACCAATAGGAATATTGCAAGATAAATACTGATATATATTTTTTTTGAAAGTAAGATAAATACGGGTTTTACAGGAAACAGACGCAACTAGGGATTAGTTATCATTGTCGGTTTAGGAAAAGACCTACAATATAATCTATATAAGCACAGATTTGTTCACTAAATTCAAGAGAGTTTTGCCTCTGATATTCCTTAGATTTCATTGCAGAAAACTCAACACTTTTCATTAACGATGGAGCCGGAGTGGCTGGTTAACCTGATGAGAGAGGAGAACGGTGTGGATGCAAAGCTGGTGATTGAGAAGGAACTTACAGGGAGAGATGTCAACCGTGACCTGGGACGTCTCTTGATTCCGTTTAACGCCATAGAGGATATGGATTTCTTGAACGAGCAAGAGTTTAACATCCTCGATGAACATTCCAACAAGATTCATGACAAAGGAATGGATGTGATCTTGGTGGATCCAAAGGGTGTGCGTTGGGAGGTTAGCCTAAGAAGATGGGATATGGAGAGCTCTGCTAACTACGCCTTCGTTTCTGGATGGAATAACGTCACTTTCCATAACAGTCGCGAGGCAGGCCACATGATTCGCCTCTGGTCCTTCCGCTCCCCACAAAGACTCTATTTTGCTCTCGAAACTCATCAGCCTCAAACTATTTTACTTACAGTTCCAGCTCCGGCTGAAGATCTAGCTCTGTCTCCACCTCCACCTCCACCTCCGTATCCATCATCGGATGAGTTACGTGAAGTTAGTCGTCTGAACTTTCCAAGGAAGAAACTCCGTTTTGCTCCCGTTCCTCAGGCTCACCCTCACCTACTTGAAGCAGCATTAAAGATAGCTCTCTGCTCTGTGACCGATCTCTCCGACTCTATCCTTTTTACCGTGCCACGCAAGCATTAGGAGTTTTTCGGGTTTTTTTGTTTGTTTTTGTTTTCTTTTTTTTGTTTGCTTTTGTCGCCAGGAGCTTTGTTGGGTTTATTTGGTTTTTCTCCTGAGTGTCAATTATTTGACTGGATGATGGTAATATTATTATTATTATTATTAGTAACTTATACAATGTCCACCTGCCTTTATTATTGAAAGAAAAAACGAAAACTTCATGCGAAAATACAAATGATTCTGTAAAACATATTTTGTTATATGAAACAAAGCGTTAGTGACACACAAAAACAAATTTTTATTCTAATCGAAATACACAGATCAACAGAAGGATAGAATATCAACGTAGTAAAATACTTTTTACCCATCATAGGCAATAGACTTTAGATGTGAGAAACATAGAGAGATATGCATTTAACAGAACTCAAAAAAGAATGTACAGATATAGCTTTGACTCGATTGGTCCGGTCTAAGCAGTGAGTGAGGTTATGAGCCACGAGAAGAAGCCAAGCCGTGTTCTTCTGCTGAATCTCTCTGCGGAATACTCCACTAGCTTACTCCACAGGTCTCCTACGGTCCATTCTTGCAAAACGATCCTCTCAATCACCTTATTATACATGTTTTTTTTTTAATAAGGTCTTGAAATGGGAAAAGAGTAATGTAGTTTCAGTGAATTAGGATTCTAATTACCTGATTAAGATTTTGCAGAGCTTGGAGTCCAAAGGTGTAGTATGACATGAAGGGTCTTCCCGACTGAAGAAAGTAGATCGAGAGCGTTGTAATGATAATCGTGTTTTTGCAAAAAGAATTTCATTAAAAAAAGAACAGAGAAGCGTACCTGTGAAATGGCAAGCCACTGAAGCATGATCTTAAGTTCAGGATCGCCACCAAACACACCGCATCCCCAATTCCCTGTAGCTACTCCGATCTTCTTTTCATGATCAATACACAACCCCAGTGAGCTTTCTACACCTTTGCTCGTCGAAGCTGAAGATGAAAGAGAATCCACTTGATGTTTACATTGATGCAAGTATCCGCTTAAAGCCTTGTTAACCTCTCTTTGTACAGAAACAAAAAGATTGAAGTGAGAAAATTCACAATTTGAAAACTATTGTGAATTAAAAAGAAGGTGAAAAGGCTGAAGTCTATTATTGCTTTACCGAAGGAGGCCATCAGGTTTGTACTGTCTCCT
Source organism: Euclidium syriacum (assembly GCA_900116095.1). Classification (NCBI taxonomy): domain Eukaryota; kingdom Viridiplantae; phylum Streptophyta; class Magnoliopsida; order Brassicales; family Brassicaceae; genus Euclidium; species Euclidium syriacum. The sequence goes on from FPAK01000008.1 coordinate 1,216,296, forward strand.
TCCTGGCTGACGAGTGGCATCTATTGCTACAACTCTCGTATTTCGTCTCATGAAACTATCTAATTCCTTCTTGTCTATGTAATCACCAGCGAATTGGAAAAAAGATCCAAACCTGAAAATTGAAATTGTCCTCACCATTATATTGTTGGATTTCCAGAAAAAAAAGACAACTACAATAAGCTTTAACAGGTTCTTCAAATTCACTGGTATTTAATTACCCGGTGTAAATTGAAAATCTCTCAGCACCAACAATCTCAATTGCTTCATTGTCATCCATACGTGGTAAGAACAACATGCCAGCTATAAGTTCCGGGTTGATCATAAACCTTATTTCCTCCTACATAGAAAGACATTTTCAGCAGAGAAGAAACACTTGAAACAAGGAAGTATCAATTTCAGACCTGTAGACATCCATAACGAAGAGTAAGCCCTCCAAAATATTCGTCTGCAAACTCAACTTCTATAGCTTCCCCAGGTTGGTCTTCTATAACTCCAGAGGTGTGAACCTACTTCAAGAGCATACTTATAAGTCATGAATCATCTGAAAGAAATGGACTCAACAGCGAAGATGGCTTAAGAGTGTTTCTATGTTACCTCAACGGAGCAAAGCGGGGTGATGGAATTGGGCCAGTAATCAGCCTCAGGACAAGAAACACCGTGAGGATTGCTTTTCAGTGGAAGAACTTTCCTCTCAAATGAAACAAAGCCGGTGGGCATACGTTGACATATCCTTTCAAAGTAATGGATTATGCACCTTATTTTGCTTTCCTGCTTTGTTAACTGACGCGTATATAGAAACCTGAAAAACACATGAATGATTTGTAACTTTGGAGCGTATATAGTGCTAGAAAGTGTAAAGGGACTGATCAAGTAATAGATAAGGAATATAGCCACATACGAAAACAATTCATCAAAGTTGATTCCTTGAAGATGCTTTGATTGTCTGTCAGCTTCAGGGAACAAACAAAAGAAGGAACATGCAAGAAGAGTTGCAATCAACTCCTGCAGAAGATGAGGGATAGATACGAAAATATCAGCTTCACCTCTAAAGAGTAACTTACTATATTTAGATGCATATTATTCAAATTTCATTCAATGCAACATATTGGCATTTTTTGTTTGTTTGGATTCAGAGAGATTACTTGGCTAAGAAACACAACTCCAGATTCTTGTGGAGCTAATAGACGAAGCCCAGATGTAACTCCATCAAGAACATGGTCTGCTTTCTGATAGTGCATTTCTAACATTGAAGGTAACCGGAGAAGTAATCCGCACAATGCAGGAACCACCTCATCAAAAAACTTAGCTGACTCTTCTCTGGAAATTTTCTACATCAAAACAAAACAACCGTTTGTGAGTCCTCTATGAGTCCCTACCATTTTTTTCAATACCCTATACTAAATGTTCATTTGTAGTTTTACTTTTTGAGAGAATGAATCAAGAAACACAGATAACCAAGACGAGATAGATGTATAGAGAGAAGGACTTTTTTACCTCGTCAAAGAAAAGAGCATACCCTTGTAACACATAAGGTGCGAGATCAGAAGCATTCAAGGAGAGAGATTTCCGCATACTGGTGATATGTAACGCAAGAGCCTCCCCCGAGTTAACCATTGACTCTCTCGGGCCCCTAGCCATCGTTTGGAGCTCGTCTTCAACAGAAAGTGGCCAAACTAGAGATGAAGATTGAGCCACAAGAGGTAGATACTGAAGAATTGACATAATATCTTCCCTCTTCTCCATCCTCCTTGCCTCTCCTAATTGACCCAAAGAGATTTTAAAAGTAGAAGATAAGAGATTAAGGAAAGGATATCTACATTTGATGTTGTATATATACATTATTTAGTTGTTGACTAACTTGAAGAAAAAGAAACAACGACACATTATATTTCTTTATAACAGATAACACCAAGTCAATCAGAAACACGTTCCTAAGAGACTGAGTCATTCATTTACATAGATTCCAACTGATCATCATACAAGAGAACTTGTTTTACTTTGAACACAAAGACTGATTCAAACATTCGACCAAAACCAAAAATCATCATATGACTAGCGCACCTAAATGAAGTTCTAATCAAAGGAATGGTGAACATAAAATTTATTCTTGCTCCTAAGATGAAAATAATCTCCTTTGAACAGATCAATATGGGCACATACTTATATGTGGCCAAGAAATTAAGCCAAGATTTTCAAATAGTCAATCTGATTCTGCAGGTAATACCTCGTAGAGCCACTGAGCCGAAATCCAAGCATCATGTTCCATCCAAGGAAGTCAACATTTAAATTTATTTTAACCGGAGATGAGAACAAACACCTGGGAAGTAGCAATTCCAAGTCGCGACACCATCATCTTCACGATCCATGCGAAAATCGTAGCCATGAGAAGCAGAGTGCGCGAGAAAGAAAAATGAAGGAATTGAAATGGCCAATTATCGGAAATAGCGTGCCACTCCCGAGTCGACTCGACTGTGAAAATGGTCCTTCAGGTATGGCCAATGCGGCAGGCATTGCGGAGTCGAGCGAAACACTTTCCCTCTTCTCCATATATTTGATTCTCCGAAACCCCCAAATACGTTCTCACAGCAATTTCGATTCTTCAACAAGATTGATTCTCCCGTCGTTCAGAGAAACTCTCAATCCTCCGTCAGAAGACGAGAAAGAGTGTGATGATGGCGAAGGAAAATTAGAACTGCGCGTAGTCTGTACGACGTGGCCAGAAACGGCACTCACTTTGCTCTGAACCAAATTGCATACAAAATTTGGTGAGGTATTCCGGTTAATTTCGGTTTGAAAACGTGGTACTGTATATGTGTTATCTCTGGTTTATATGATATGGCTCTAGAGAAAAAAATCTGGAATTTGCAATTGCAAAGAATATACTCTGAAACCTGAGTCCAAGACCGAGTTAACTCGCTAGATTCAACCCTAGATACAGATTTTTTGTCTCTTTTCTCTTCTCGCATCTTCGTGATTTCTGATTTCGTCTTTGGGTGTAGATTTGGATCCCCTAGTAGTAGTGCTGCCATGGCTGGGGTTATGCAGAAGTTTCTTATTGCATCAATGTTTATGTGGATTCTCCCTATTGCGATATTATATGGATTCAACAATAATCTGCTTCCTGGTAAGGGAAATTCTAATTCATTTGCAAGCAGAAGACTTCTTTTTCGTTACTTTACTTGTGCATCCTCGTTTTCTCTTTATTTATCTGTTGAACCGGTGATCTTAATGTTGAAACATGTTTATAGCTAATTTATGATGAAAGTTCGAGTTGATTTATACAAAATTTGATGCCTCTTTAGATTAGGATCGGTAGTTCTCGAGGGTAAAACCACATCGAAGCTAAAATTTCCATGTTTGACTTGATCTATAAGGAATCTGTGCCTTTGAGCTATACTTTATGGAGCTCTTGAGCTGAATTCGTGTAAGAAGATATTAGATTAGAAACTGTAGTTTGTTAGGATTTCCTGCTTGTTATGGCATGATGTTTGTTCTCTTGCTTGTTAGACTGCCAAAGATTTCTCATTTGATGTTCAAATTTAGACTGTGAGCATCTGCCCTTTATGATTGTGAGTTTTCTCTGGATTCTTTTTGACCAAATGAATAAGGTTTAAGTTGCAGAAGGGTATATATTTACAAGGAGTGTGATGATTTTCCAGAAACCAGAGGGCATTATTTTGCTAATTGCATATCCCCCTAGTTTTGTCTTCACATCTACTTTGAAGTTTTTCCGATAACTATGATTCGAAAATCTATGTGATTCATGATCCTTAGTGTCTTGTTGATTAAGCAGTGATTGGATTGTGGCTTGTAGTATGAGGTTCTCTTCATTGTTTTCCTTATAGAAGCATCTTTAGCTTCTGCTTTTAGTGGAACTTCTTTTCATGAGAACAGCTGGTTGCTGAGATTTGTTGACAGATTAGGGAATTCTGATTGTAAAATCTTATAGAATCTGCAAACCTCTGGAATACATGGAACTAAATTGCTACATGAGGCTATCATATAGCTGTTTCCTTAAAAGAAAACCAGTTAGCTTATAGCTTTCATGTTACAAAGGCAAATTAATTAGTCTTAGTCTCCTATAACCTATTCTCTTTTTTTATGATTACCACACACGAGTCACAGATTCAAAGAAGGAAGAAAATTCTCATATTGGTTATTCTTATACTACTCTGTTTGAATATGGACAGGTTCAACAACATTATCTCCACATTCACTAACACTACTGAGTGGATTTCTTGCGGTAGTATCAGTCAATGTAGTGATTGTGTTCTACATCTGTCTGGCCCTGAAAGAACCTACGGATAAACACAAGCCAGACGCTTCGTTTCTTGCAGAAGCCAAAGACAGTGTGAAGAAATTGACATCAGGAGTCCCAAGTACTGATCCGGCACTCAAGAAAGAAGAGTAAGACCTAATCAAAATCCTATTTCTTTATACGACGAACAGCGAGGAGATTGCATCAGATGGAGCAGAGGTCAGGTTGTTGCAATGTTTTGTTAGAACTATGGAAATTCTTGGCTGCTAAATCATCCTTTGTTGTGGCATTTTAAGGTTTTGGGTTGTTTGAGCAGAGACAAGAATGTTTTAGGACAAAGTTTCAGACAAACCATATGTCCATAGTTGCAAGGCTACTAAGTGAATTTATACGGTGACTATTCTTTTACTTGTTTGAGTTTTAAGTAATATCAAGAAAAGGATCGTTTTTGCTTAAAATTCTATTGAAATTATAAGTTGAAGAAAAGATTACAGTAATCATGTTACTTATTCTTAAATACAATCAAGCAGTTGATTTGACCAACCAACATTTACGGGGATTTCATTTCACCAGCTATGGATTTAGATAAGCTTGTACAGGATTTCACATTTGTTGAAATCGATGAAGTAACGTGTTCTCTCTTTTTTTTTTTCCCGTTTCAAAAATTGTAAATGATGCTTTAGAGTTTTTTCCAATATATAAATAAAAACTCTTCTAAAAAGAATGTCGAAAGGTGATTTCTAGTTTCGCTGTAGCAAATTTCCTATAGCCACTTGAGCTTCAACCCGAGTGTTGTATTTATTGTTTATTCTTTTTATCTAAATCCCGAGTGTTGTATATATGGTGGATTTGAAGTAATTTTTTTACCAAAAAAAACATATATGTGATCATTGGAATTAATCGGACGTTTCAGCCGCAATACTAATATCCAATGGGGAAAAAGTGGTCGGTAACAAATTCAAGAATCGTTAAATAAAAAATCGAGAATTAGTTTCTGTTTACATCACTTTATTAATCTAATAATATTATTATAAAAAAAAGCTTAAACAAAAACAAACAGAGAAAATCAAAAAGGAAAATGGGATTGAGAGTTCCGTGCCACGCAGGAAGGTGTCAAATAACGAACAACAGTTAAAACTGCTTTTTATCAGTAGTTTTTCAGTCTACGTTTTGCTGGCGTGTCAAAGTCAAATACGTTCATCTCCGCGTATTCTCCTCTCGATTGAGACTACTCTTCTCTTGTTAATTCTTCTATTGTCGAAAACATGTTTGTCAAATAGAAAAGTGAGAGATTACAAATGTTCCAAACCGTGTTTATTACTTCGTTTACAAATTAAGGAAAGCATTAGTTAAACTTATATGGATTGGTTGACTTAAAAAAAAAAACAATATGGATTGATTGACAAAAGAAAAAAACATATGGATTGGTCTTGGGATTAATCTTAGTTTGATAGATTGATTTTTGATAAAATTTATATTTATGTTCATCAACTTTGATGTTTCTATTTGATAATTGTTTTTCATTCGATTTACATCTACTTTCAACTATTCAAATTAGAATACCAAAATAGACAACCAAAGAAAACAAATGTCAAAATATTTAAAGAATATTTTTTTTTAATTTACAAAAAATATCTCCTTTTTCCGTTTCTAAAACTTGTATTTATCTTTTACTACAACTTTCAATATGTAATATGTTGATAATTTCTTTTTTCTAAAAATATGAATAACACTTAAAAGTTATTTTGGACAGTAACAACACTCAAAGTTTTGTGATTAAAAGAATATTTTGATGAAATTTTTTTTAGTGGTATTTTTGAAATTCGAAAAACCCTTCCCGAATTTCATGATTTGCTTCTTGAATTTTTGGAAAATGAGAAACACTTCCCGAATTTGTATTTATCCTTCCCAAATTTCATGATTTGCTTCCTAAATTTTATGATTTGTAAACAAAAACAATAAACATTTGTACAGATTTGAGAAATCCTTCCCAAATAATGTTTTTTCTTCCTGAATCGTTTACATTATTTTTAATATCACTATATTTTGTACCACTATTTTGTGTACCATTTATAAATCTTATACCGCACCAATCAAAGCAACAAAAACTAACGTCCAAATAGTCTTATAAACCTTACCCAACTTTGCTTCACATGCGACCTTCTCATCTTCACTAAAGGTTCTCTCGAGTATGTTTAGAGAGTATTCTTTGAGTGCTTGAAAATTTTGAACTCCTCTCAAACCTTAAAATTAGTTTTACATTTAACAAAAATCTGCTTCTTCCATGTGAAGCTTACAAAATTTTGATCATAACTAGTTGCCCTTTGGTAGTCTCAACCTCCATTTCTCCATTGAGCCAATTTTTTAAACTTGTTATCTCTGCTTTTGAAACTCTGTTTGACCTAGAGATTGATAATTCACGGGTTCTCCTGAATGCCCGATCTGAAAAGCAAGTGACCCTTCAAATCTTCCTCTCTATTATATCTCAAACTGACTTTGGGACACATGGGTTCTACCATCTAATACATACTCAATAGGTTAAGTATATAAGATGCGTAGATATCCAAACCCCTTGGAACCTAGGCACAAAATTGTATGGAATCTTAGAGGGGTCCCTAAGAACATTTTTCTGACTTGAACTAAAAACTCTAGGTTGGGATTTCAAACAAGCCTTCACTATCTTATATATAACACCTTTACTGAAACAAGAGTTCACCTACTATTTGAATGCTCCTTCTCCTCGTCCATCTGAAGCCAGTTGCTACCAAATGCCAAATCTCTAGGACATATATTAGTTAACCGTAATCAAACATCGAAAGAATTTGATTCCGATTGCAAGACCAACTTCGATCTACAACATATGATTTGAACGGTATTCTCGCCTCTAATTTTTCTTCACCAAGTGTCGCCTTACTTCCATTAGAGATCCAATTCTAGATCCGCTTCATTGATGCTACAACTCTAATTAGGTTCTTGTAAAACCTGTTATTTCTTTTGCATTAAATTTGAAAAACTTTGAAAGAAAAATTTGTCACATGTTTTGTTCATCGATCTCTTAGAACACGTACATTGACAAACTCTTGCATAGATTCATAGAAAACAAAAATTTAATATTATGCGGATCCCACATAACAGTTTAGACCCGTCTCAAAAAAGCCTTGTTTAAAAACTCGTTTCTACACTGTTCATCATACGTGGTCCAATTGTATTGGTTTGTTTTTTTTTTTCAACGATTTATACGGACTCCACATAAAAAATTATTGAAAAAATACTAAAATTTTTTTACTTGATCTCACCGATATATGTGTTCTTACCCCTTATTTATTTTTACCAAACAAAAACATCATGTACATACGTGTCTAAAGCATATATGGATGAGGGAGTAAGTTAACGAAAGCAAATATATATACAAGATAAATCGACTAGTGTCATTAATAATTGGACCACACTTAAATGTCGACTTATAAGTACACAAGATAGAATTAATATAAAAACCTTTAACAAAAAAAAGATAGAATTAATATAGCAGGGTATTTTAAATTTTTGTGGAATAAATATGCCCAAACTAATCAAACAGCCTAATCTTTTGTTAGGTCTAGGAATTTAATCACTGCGAGTAAATTTATACGTAATTTTTTTCTTACGCATACATTTGTATGCATGTACATTTTATTTTTTTTTGTTAAATATGCATGTACATTTTTGTTTAGTTATATGTTTGTATGTACGTGTGTATTTTCCTTGTTTTTGTGAAATATAAAAATTAGTAGTCAAGTATTCATTGCCAATATTAGCCAATAAAATTTGACTTTAAAATCCAACAAATCCTTAGTTCCCGTGTCAGGGTGCACTAAATTTCTAAGATAATATCATATGCTTAATGCTTTCTTTTGACTTCAGTAACGTTTTTGTTTGAAAGATTATTTGTCGTATGCTCTCCGGCCATTTGACTTCAGTTCATGTGATATATATATAATAGTCCTGGATCATGAATCATGACGTATTTAACTCCTATGTCGCCTCATACCATCCACGGTTACTGTAACAAATAAATAAATAAATAAAATTTTATTTAAAAAAAAGGTACTTCTATTCCAAGCACAACATTTTGACCCAAGAATTAAAAAAGAAAAACAAGATGGACGGAAAGAAGATAAAATCTTTAATAATGTTTAGTTTCCAACCGTCCAAGGATAATTTCAGTGTAATAGTCACACACATGCCCACATACATATATCTAAATAGAGTTTATGTTTTTTGGGTTTATGTTAAGTGTATTGATCCAACAAAATCACAGCTCGTATTAGTAGGATCGGTTGTTTCCCTGAATTTATAAAATGTGTTTTCTCCAGTGATAGAGTAAGGCAAAAAATTCATATCTAGTTTATTTCTTTTTCACGTAAAAATATATATATACATGTATCTACAAGACCGGTTATTAGGAGTGACGAAAGAGGTCTACGTTATGTGTCCCACCCAATTTAAAAAAAAATTGTTAAGGAAAAAATGGTAAAAATAATTATAAAAAATTTATATTAAAATGAGTCCAGATTTTTATTTTTATCCAAAGTTATATGAGAAGTTGAGACGAACATGTATATCTATACGCACACTTTAAACTTATTGTTAATATATTTTTTCATATTTGGAAAGAAACGTTTAATGTTCAACATCATAAAGTTCGTTTTAAATATTATCTTTTTCTTTGCTTAGTAGGTAATACTTTTTTTTTTTTTTTGTTAAAGTCGATAGTACCATTTTTGAGTTTTAACTAGAATTATAAACATTTTTGCTCCCCAAGACTTTTTGAATATGCTAATGTCCATTCTTTTTGTTTGATTCAAAAAACAATTGTTAAAATAGTGGTTACTTAAAATGGAAAGTCGTCATCCAAACATATTTGTATTATACAAGCCACAGTATTAAAATCGTAATAATATGCACATGTTAACATGCATACGCGTGTATACAATTAAATACAAACTTATATATAATATAAACTCTTTGACACTTTTTGACTACTCATATGTGAGGAGTGTCAACATATTTACATAGTTATTTGGGTCAGCACATTACGGAAAACTCAAAACTGCATCCGTATTTTTTATAGGATGTTTTGGTGTGGAGATTAAAAAAAATTGCATAACTAAGAGAAAACCCCTATACAAAAACTGGTGGAACAAAATATAAGAAGTCTTTCGGGGTTATTAAATTGAGTATGTAATGAATAAGAAATGGAATATATTTGGCTAATGAGAAAACCTTATAAGATAAAGTGTAAAAATCACACATGAAAATTTTGGGAAATATTGTTGTCTATATAGCGACAAAGTCATGTTTAAATTCAAATTGACTAAAATTATGTGGTGTAAGTAAAAGAAGATAGAAACACTCAAATATGGAGAGCGTGCTGTCGGGTCAGACCTAAGCTTGGGATAGGGTTCTCGTGCAAATCAGTAAGACTTGTTAAACAAGTCGAAATTCTATACATCTCCTCGTCCTATATACACAAACTCTCCTCTCTATTGTCAAATATACAGTCGACACACATAGAGAAAAACACACACTCATATGATTTATTCTAAGCAAAGTTTTTTAATCCCCTGCCACTACCTGTATGTCATATTAAATTCAAGAGTATTGTAGTTCATAAGTTTTTCAGATCTGTTTATCGAGTGCCTGCGATAGCGATTTCAACGGTTGTATTACGGGACTCATGAACCTATGATGATTCTCATTGCACTACAGGTGATTCTTTGAGTTAATGAATGAGAGTTTCTCTCAACTCCGTTATTCGGTTATATACCATTCTTTCATATTATTTTAAACTTACTTCCTTAAGGTGTACGTATATTCATGATTTCATTGCCACTTTTGTTATATACGAATTTTTGGTCCGAAAAAAAGTTATTTAATATTTAACTAGAATAGTTCAACTATTAGACAACAAAAAATAAATAATCAAAAATTTAAATATAAAATAGTGAAAAAATAACACAACAAAATTTATAAAACCTCTTAAAAATATAACAGAGAATATTTTTTAATGTGAATATGTGATTTTTTTTTTTCAACTTGACATGGTGATATAGCAACTAACACTATAACATAAACTAATTAGGTTATGTGTCATGGTATTTGTTTTTGTTAAAAATGGTCATCAGGTTACGTCCTTCGAAAGTTGGGGATGAGACTTCAATATAGATTCGATATTAGACATGGTCTTTGAAAGATGATCTTGGGACTGCTTTAGATAGGATGGGTAGCTTTTAAATTCAACTCGGGGTGGACTTGCATAACTTAAGGAAATATCCGAATAGGGAAATAATGTCATAAATAATCTTAAAAATACATGGCTAAGACTATGGTACTTAACCGTGACAGCCAGAACCTCTTCAAGGTGCTCCACATGTTAGACCGGCTCGTTCTTGATACTTATTCATATTGGAGTATAGGAAATATACCAAAACACGGAGAAAACAAGAGGACGGTTCCTATTATACCTTGGGCCATGGTTAGTTCAGAATAAGGAGCCGCTTTTACATTACCACATTGTATGCAATGTTCTCAGTTTGAATGGTGTAGCCACATCACCATTGTGTGAAACGCATAAGCCTAGGTGGTCTCATTTATTGGGTTATGGAGGTTTTCACGTAATCAAATATGAGTATTTAAAGAATGTCGGTGCATAAAGTTAAGAGATCTGATTAAACTGGACTACACGTAATGTTAAGAAATTTGTCTAGACTAAAATACATGTTGCATTGTCTAATTCACCTATTAATTCTATGAAAGTAAATTTTACCCAAGCGACATTCCATTTTTTTTTTATCAGAATCATCATAAATTTTACTAATATGAATCAGAGATTACAATATTGAACATGAGATAACAATTACAACCAAAAAAATTTATAACAAAAAGGAAAATAAGCTTAGGCTCCGCATTCTTGATGATATGTTTAGTTGATTTCGTCTTATCCGTAAATATTGTGTGGATTTTTTGCTTAGGAATTATCATCTTTTTCCCGCTAAATGTTGTGATCCATCCGTTACATCACGAAACATTCGAGTTGAGCAGAACTAGGGGTGTCAAAATGGGTAAACTCAACCCATAAACCAGTGGGTTGAAGTGTTAACGGGTTGTGGTTGACCCGTTACCCATTACTAAATGGGTTGGGTTGACCCGTTACCCATTTAATTTAACGGGTTTGGATGGGTTCGTGGGTAACCCGATAAACCATTTTGTGGCTGTAATTGAGTTGGTTTGTAGTTTAAATTCGGTTTACATAATTAATTTGGTTGGTTTACAGTTCAAATTTAAATGTTAACGGGTTAACAATTACCTCGTTTCGACCCGTCAACCCATTAAAATCCAACCCAAACCCGTTTAATCCATCAATCTATTTGACCCGCCAATCCATTATGGTCAAAAATTTCAACTCCAATGAATTGATGGATATGGGTTGGGTTGAGTCGACCCGTAACTTTTGAGCCGGACTTTTATCAGATTTTCTTCAATCTTTGGGACATTACCACATAATGATGCCCGGTGAAAACCATTAAACTAACATATGTTAGTAACAACCAACACTCAGAAAGTAATGCTGGAAATTCATCGCCATAGAAGCCGGATAAATCTTTCACCAAAGATATGAAATGAAATGAAATTCCATAAATTAGATATATGTGTGCTTTATTAACAGAATACTATTAAAAAATTGGTAAGTCCAAAATAATTAGTTTATAATACTATTAACAGATTCTCCTTGAATACTAGAATTCTATAAATGCGCATATATGATTACTTTTAAATAGTTTAGAAATTACTCATTTGAAAAGACAATGATGTTTCCTAGATATCCAACTTATCATTAAAGTGTAAGATAAATCCAAACCAGAGAAGTTATAGTCCTAAGAATATATATATGAAAACGATAAACCCGTTTAACTAACAATGTGGTTTAAGGAAACAACGTAGAAGAAGCCCAATGAACATTCTTGCCTTTAGTTATTACTTTTTTATTTATTTTCCAAATTATGGATAGAGATTGACCAAAAAGTATGTCGATTTTGTCTTTAATTCAGGATGTTGGTAAATCCGAATAAAGTGAAATTGAGATATTCATAATGAAAAACTAAATATCTATATCTATATTAAAATCAATTGGTAATGATTTTGAAATGTTAAACAACTAATTATCTCAACGTAATCATATTATAAGATTATAGGTAAATAAAAATTGATTGGTCAAATTAGTTTTAGATCAAGTCGATTCTAGATTGCATCGATTAAACTAATTCCGTGTCGGATAAATTTTTGTTCAGGTTGAACCTATGTTCAGATTCTAATATAATATTTAGTTTTATAGACTTTAGTTTAAATAACTTGGTGGACTGAAACATAACAATTATATGTCTCTATTTCTAAATAATAAATTTTCTACACTTCAGTTTTCACAATTATTTTATAAAAAAGACTGTAATATTTAATTTTAAATGTATTATTTTAAAAAAAAAAACATTTTCAATAATAATAAACTCAATTGTTTTTCTTGCAGTTTATAAAAAAATGTATAATTAATAAATCTAAAAGATCAATCTTTAAGAAATTCAATTAAGAAAAAAAAAGAAGAAGAGTAGATCTATCAATTAGAACAGAAAAAGTATTACTTTATGTCATGATGTCAGTTTTCATGTGAGATATATTCCTAACAATTATATTCACAGTAGAATTAAGAGATTTATTTGGTCAATGTACAGAATTTTTTTAAATAACATGTTGAACATTTAATTGTTTAGACATCATATTGAACATATTCTAGTCTTGTATTTTTGAGATTTGTACATATGAGATAGATCCCCTCGATTATTTTCCGCTGAATATGTAGGTAGCTTAGGCGTTACGATTTACTTGATCCAAACCTTCATGATCAGTTGACTAATTATTTTGTGGTCAAACGACACTCTAATTAATCTGGAATTATAATTATATTCTCATGTAATACGAGATACTTGGTATGAACGATTATTTTTTATTATGAGTATTTTATTTTGCAATCACACACACACACATGATATGGTAACGCGTATAAATTGAGAGACTGAAGTGAGGAGAATCGAAAGTACAAGACGAAATTTGAGAAAATTTAATAATCGAAAACGAAACATAAAATATTATTATTTTTCACAAAACGATCGTAAATTATAATATTTAAACCATAATTTTCAGTCAAATACACGCCAAAACATGTGGAACTACTCTCTCACAAATGCTCATTATAAATATGCATACACATACTTGTCTCTCTTAACACTTCCACCAAGTTCTCTCTCTAATTCTCTTTGTTTACTTTGTCTTTTATCAATGGCAGCCAAATCCTTAATCCAAAACCCTAATTTGAAACATGCCTTTCTCAAAGACAAAACTCCACAACACACTCTCTTTCTTCCTCATGTAACCTCTCTCTTCAATTCCAACATTAAAACTTTCAAAAGACTCTCCATTTCTTCCTCTTCTGTATTAGCACAGCCAATTCTAACTTCTCCGGTTGATTCTTCTCCTCTTTCTCGTAAATCTACACCGTGCTGCAGTGCAGAAATGACTATACCGTTATCTCGGGTTTGGAGAGAGATACAAGGATGTAACAACTGGAAAGATCTCGTTGAACCTTTAAACCCTCTTCTCCAGCAAGAAATTACTCGCTATGGCAAATTAGTCTCCACTTGTTACAAAGCTTTCGAGCTTAACCCTAAGTCCAAACGTTACTTGAAATGCAAGTATGGCAAAAAAAACCTCCTTAAAGAAACTGATATTGACCAACCTGAGGACTACCAAGTCACCAAATACATTTACGCCACACCAGATATCAACACCAACATTAATCCGATCCAGAACGAGGTAAATAGACGTGCTCGTTGGGTAGGTTATGTTGCAGTCTCATCCGATGACTCAGTGAAACGTTTAGGAAGGAGAGACATCGTGGTGACGTTTCGTGGAACGGTAACAATTCCCGAATGGTTGGCGAATCTCATGAGCTCCTTAACTCCGGCTAGGTTCGATCCTCATAACCCGCGTCTTGACGTGAAGGTCGAATCAGGGTTCTTGAGTTTGTACACATCCTATGAGAGTGAGAGCAAATTCGGACTAGAGAGCTGTAGACAACAGCTACTGTCCGAGATCTCGAGGTTGATGAATAAGTACAAGGGAGAAGAGATGAGTATAACCCTCGCTGGACATAGCATGGGAAGCTCATTAGCCCAACTTCTTGCTTACGATATAGCGGAACTCGGTTTAAACAGGAGGCTCGGCCAGGGAAATATTCCGATGACGGTGTTTTCTTTTGCCGGTCCTAGGGTTGGTAACTTAGAGTTCAAGAAACGTTGTGAGGAGCTAGGAGTTAAGGTTTTGAGGATCACTAATGTTAACGATCCGATTACTAAACTTCCCGGTGTTTTATTCAACGAGAATTTTAGGGTTTTAGGTGGTGTTTATGAGCTTCCATGGAGTTGTTCATGTTATGCTCATGTTGGGGTCGAACTTGCGCTAGATTTTTTCGATGTTCAAAACGTTTCTTGCATTCATGATCTTGACACTTATATCGATCTTCTGAACAATCGGAAGATGAGCTCGAGATCAGGCGATACAGATGAAGACAAGAACACCGACAATTTTGCTTTAGAGTTTTTGAAGAGAAAGGGTGAGAAGATGATGGTCTTGAAAGAGCAACGAATGATCCATTGGACTAACGTCGTTGATTTACTTTCCTCTGTATCTAATCATATTTTGTATTGTAATATTTTTTAGGACTAGCTAGTTAGAATGATCCAAACTAAAATTAGGTTTTCTTAAGAACATATAGATACTATCAATATTGTACTATATATATATATATGGTGATAGTTCTTCTAACAATTTCCTTAAATCACAATAATTTTTCATTTGTGTTTGCATTTATTTATATATTTATGTTGTTAAAGGAATTTGTTTGCATTTATTCGTTTTACTGTATATATCAACCATATTTTCGAAACGACAAACACAAACTCGAAATCTAGAGATAAAAATAAATGTTTGTGATTTAACTGTTTCAAATTTTCAAACGATATTTGATAAAAAATAAGAACGAAAATGTGATTTCTGTTTCATTATAAATAAAATGGTTTTGATTACTGAAACGCAAAATTGAAAAACTTAGAGCCTCTAAATTGAATGTTTTGATTGTAATGTGTATGAACAAGGTTTTTTTTTTTTTTTTGTTAAATGTGTGAACATTTAATGTATGTCATTTATTTCACTTTATAATCGTCCTTTTTTTGACATCTTTATCGTCTTCTTTTACTTTGTTGCATGCAAAATAGATTTGACTGACTTAACATTCTCTCTAGTTGGAATGTTACCATCGAATTCTCTCTAGTCGGAATGTTCTCAATATCTGTCATTTATTTCACTTTACCTGCATTTTCTTAACATGATTTTTTTTATAATGTTATTTTGACATCTTTATCGTCCTTTTTACTTTGTTTCATGCCAATTAGAGTTGACTGACGACTTAGCATTTCTCTAGTTGAAATGTTACCATCGAATTTTATAATACTATGAATCTGGTCTCCTCTCTTCCTATCCCGGTAATTTACGTTAATGAACGTTCTCCTTTAGTTTTACATATGAGAAAAAGTTATAAACAATCAGTTAGAACATATAATATAGTGATTGTACTAGTTAGTAGTATATTTGAGTCATCACTTCTTGTTTTTTTTTTCCCAATCCAACCAAGCCTCAAATTGATACTTAGTTATTATATATACTCATTGTTTGTCTTTTAAGGCAACTGTCTTGAGCTAAATTGTTACTGAGCTTGAGCATTCTAATATCGCTTGATAAATAGGAGAGGACAATAAGCTAACAATACAACTGGCGGCTAGGTTTTGTTCTCTCTTTTCAAACCAAAATCTGAGGCTTCAAATTTTTCCATTGTGGTTCCCAATTTGCCATGAATTCGATCCCTTAAGCAAGGCCATTTAGCTGGAGCCATAACCGTATGAAGTAATTTATTTTCATCACTTGAATTTAAATCTATACATGATATAAAATGTGCAATATTTTTCTTTTCTTTTTTTCTCTTGTGTATGTATGTTTTGGAAGAAGAAAACAAAAAAGTTTCAATGGTCTAATGGCCTTTAGACTCCATTTTCAGGAGAGAGACCAAAAGCTCAAGTCTTATTGGTAGATTTGGAACACATGTAAAGATCACTGTCCTGCGCGTGCCGGCTATTCTTTTGTGTTTATATGATTCAAAGTATATGGTGTTGTCTCAGAACTAAGCTAAATGCCTACAAAATACTGGCCATGTATCATGATAGATTTTTGATGATTTTTGGTAGTTTGAAAATTCGTTAAAGCTTTTTAAAAAATTTATGGTTCGAACAAATGAGCGTCTGCTTGAACGAACAAATAATCAAGATGTTTGGAATAGTAGCTTATTCTTTCTTTAGGACACTATGAACCTTAAGTGATTAAATGGCTGTACGCAACTGTTTGGGTATAATATAAAGATAAAAAAATATGAGGTTTGAGTTGAGTGTGCTTACAAAAATCCGCGACAAAATATATCGTATTTGGAGTATTTCAAATACTTTAGAAAAGAAAACGGTGATCTTTAAGGTTAATAATTGGTTTTGTTTATTTCGTTATGTTTTAAGAATTTACTTGAATCACATTCACATACTAGGTTGTCAGAAAAAAAAATTTGATGAAAAGGTTGTCAGAAATTGGTTGGAACTTTCTAGTTATATTACGTTTGAGTGATGGGGCCGCTTCCTAATTGACCACTAACTAACTGATTTGGCCATTTTCACGTGGTAGTGAAGTGAAAAATCGGCTAGGTTTGTAAAACGAAAATTATATGTTATTCATCTATTCTTACAAATCAAAATTAGTTTCCTTTCTAATATATGTTTTGGAGAACTATATACCACATAATTTAACCAAAAATACTACCATGTATAATTGGACAAATTTTCCAACCAAATAGTTTTTGTTTTATGTTTTATATTTCAACGAAAATGCGGAAGATACTCAACTATTCAGTGGAGATGACGGAAAAAAATTGAGAACAAGTGTAAAAAAATTAAGCATGTGTGGCTCTAGCGGCATGTGCTCTTCTCTTTTTCTTTCATGTAGATCGACGGTGAGACTTTTCACAGTTGTAGTTTTTATTGAACTGCTAGATTTGAGATCTAGTTAGGGAGCGGCGGTTAGGGTTGGCTTGATCCATGGTATGCATGTTAAAATTTGCGAGACTATGGCTGTTACATCCGGCTATCTTCAGGGATCTGGTGGCCACCTCTTCCTCTCCACATGAGATCATGCAAGCATTAGTGAAGCACTGTAACATCTCCCACTTGAATAAAGTAAATTGATTTTTTAAATTGATTTTTTCGGGTACAATTGGTTAAAAATAAGGTTTTTCAATAGACCTATATATTTACCTATAGAGTTAGTCCGACAGCTTAAATCGGCTATAGCTTGGACAAATTTTTCAGTTATAGGAGTCAATGGTCCAATTGGTTATTTTCATCCTTCGATTCGGTTAGGTTTGAATATTAGATTTCTTTTCAAAAAAAATAACCAAATTATTTACAGTTATTATTTGATTCAGATATATTCATATCCTATTTCAGTATAACTTCAGTTTTGTTCGGATCCTATTTCGGTATTTGGTTTAGTTCGGTTAGTAATCGATAACTATGGTTTTTCAAAAAAAAATATGATCGTTTAATTCCTGTAACAAGATACTAACCGTAACTTTTTTTACGGTTCGGTTGTTTCAGTTAGGATTATTTGCCCAGACTTAATCGGCTATAGTTTACTTTAGCCTTTAGTCATGTTGATCTTCCAATCGATCCTGTAAATCATCCAACGTTATAACAAATAAGCCATATAAAATATGTGTGTTTATGTAACACATGTGGATAAAAATGGGATAATGTATAATACGGAGTCCTTCCTTTTTGTCTCTATGACGTGCTCGTTGGTAAATCTTTCCTTTTTAATACGATTTTAAGTTTAAAAAATGGGAACATGATCATATCTCTCTAATATATTCATATATGTTAAAGTTAGATTAAAAAGGGTCAAACGTGGGTCCATGAATTCATATATCATATAGTTTGAAATTGAAATTTAATCCAAAAAGTAATGTTCCTAAAAGCATTTGGAAAATTTGGGCAAAACGTTCTCTCTCTTTTTTAAAAAAATATAATTATGTAAAATGTGATAAAGACGTCTTAAAGTGTTTGAAGATAACTTCTATTGCCCATTAACTTCCTTGAAACTCCTTTAAGCTCCTTTGAAACCTAAAAAACTTGAAAGTAATTAAAATTACCGGATACCCAATTACACGTTTGAGTAACTAAAATTTTATAAAAGTAATGATAAATTCTTAAAATTGTTTAAAATTTCTTAACAAATATTCAAAATTTTTAGAAGGCATCCAAAACTCAAAAGTTTCTTAATATTAACTAAATCACTTGTTTTACCGTTCGGATAGTAATTTTAGCTACCTAAAATATCCTTATCTCATCTGTTATTACCTGCTATAATATGACTTGTATTTTTAAAGATACATTTCGGTAATGAGTTTGGATACCTTAAATGCGACCAATACCATAACCTGCTATTATTACACCCTCGTTATCTCACAAGGCCTGATACATTTAACCGTTATTTGATTTTGGGCTTTAGAATATACCGAACACGTTTTGGGCCTTCACTTGTTGAAATAAATACTCGTTTCATACATAATTCCACCGAATTTCGTGGCACATTATTCAAAAACTTGAAAAAATAATAATATTTAAATTTTGAAACTGATATTATGAGGAGCTACTTCATGCGCAGTATGTCCTCCTTGCCAGCTCTCTTTCACCGTCCTCTCTCTCTCTAAAAAGGACTAAACTCAGTTTCTCTATCTAGAAATCAGATAAGCAAACAACAACGATGTCGTCCGATGAAGAAGGAGGAGAGGAGTATCTCTTCAAGATAGTGATAATCGGCGACTCAGCCGTCGGGAAATCCAACCTTCTCTCTCGCTACGCCCGAAACGAATTCAACGCGCATTCGAAAGCCACAATCGGAGTCGAGTTCCAGACACAGTGCATGGAAATCGAAGGCAAAGAAGTCAAAGCCCAGATTTGGGATACTGCTGGTCAGGAAAGGTTCCGTGCCGTCACATCCGCCTATTACCGCGGCGCCGTCGGTTCTCTCGTCGTCTACGACATCAGCCGTCGCAGTACCTTCGAAAGCGTCGGTCGTTGGCTCGATGAACTCAAGAGTAAGTCCGAGATTAATACATATTTCCCTTTTTACTGGTTGATTTCAAGTATTATTGATCCATTTCGATGGTCTAATTCGTCCCTAATCGTGAATCGAATGCGATTGATTGAGCTAAAAGCCGTACTCAATTTGAATACTGTAAGGATCGGGTTGGGTTCATTCAATTAGGTCCTACAATTTGACTAAAATCGCAAAAATCCAAGTTGTATTTTGGAGAATTCATGACTTTCTTCTCTAGATTTAGTAGATTTTCCTCAATTGATTGATTAAGATTCTTACCTGTGTATGGAATTATTAGATCTGAAGATTTTATGGAGTCTTTATTACTTAACTTAGGCTAAAAGTAAAGTGGATACTAGTCGACAATAAAATCTGCCTCACTTACTCAACACAGTATATTGTCTATTGAATTTATACATCTCCAATCTCAGGATTCTTGCTACTATATATGTAGATTACGCTTTGTTCATTCTTTAGATATATATGATAAAATGGTTTGTGTTGATTCATTTGCCTGTTTATGTTTTTGATTTGGCAGCACATTCTGATACAACGGTGGCGAGGATGTTGGTGGGAAACAAATGCGACTTGGAGAACATAAGAGCGGTGAGTGTGGAAGAAGGCAAAGCATTAGCGGAAACTGAAGGATTGTTCTTCATGGAAACATCGGCTCTTGATTCAACAAACGTTAAAACAGCGTTTGAAATGGTGATTCGAGATATTTACACTAATGTTAGCAGGAAACAGCTCAACTCTGATACTTATAAAACCGAGCTAAGTGCGAACAACCGAGTAAGTCTCGTTAAGGATGATAGTAAGGGATCTAAACAAGGGTTTTGTTGTTCATCTTCATGACCTGATCTTGATTTTAATTTATTTTCTTTTGCTTCATTTTTTCTGGTTTTTCTCTACAGACTTTCATAAAAAAAATTCTTTCTTATTTCTCTCATAGAAAAAAGGCGAAGATTACAGATTCATTATTGTAATTTTTATTTACGTGTGGAAGAACGTATACTAAGACTTTATACGAGAAATGATTATTGGTATTATTATTTGATTTGTTCCGGGTTAAGACAATGGGAAATAAAACCTTTGTAGTAATTATTTGATTTTGTGTTATTTAATTATAATGTTGCTATTCACAAATTATTCAATCATATAAAATTGTAAGTATTGCATCAGATTCCATGAAATCATCATTATTTTTCAGATTCCATTTATCTTGATTGTGTAAAGAGTGTGAAAAAAACAAAACATTTAGGAGAAACAAAACAGCTGTGTGGCTAAAATCGTCATTTCAAAGAAAGAGTAAAGAAAACTGAAAAAGACACCGAACAACATTATTCAATACATTTTATTTTTGTCGTCTTCGATAATACTCAAAGAGAAAGAATACCTCTAGGCTCCAGTGCAG
Source organism: Euclidium syriacum (assembly GCA_900116095.1). NCBI lineage: Eukaryota > Viridiplantae > Streptophyta > Magnoliopsida > Brassicales > Brassicaceae > Euclidium > Euclidium syriacum. Next base: position 1,237,304 of record FPAK01000008.1, read on the forward strand.
GGGTCTCTCAAATCTTCTTCAATCCAATCCTTACTTTTATCTTCTTCTCTCCTCTCAAATAAACTCGTCTCGATTTCCACCATGAAACGCAGTGCTCCCAGCTCTCTTGTGGAGGGAGATGCAAGAAACGATCAAAAGAAGAAGATGAAGACCGAAGAAATCGGATTCGCTAATTTAGACGAGAATCTTGTATACGAGGTGTTGAAGCACGTAGACGCAAAGACCTTGGCGATGTCTTCTTGTGTGAGCAGGATCTGGCACAAGACGACTCAGGACGAGCGGCTTTGGGAGCTGATCTGTACACGTCACTGGGCTAACATCGGCTGTGGTACACACCAGCTCAGATCCGTCGTTTTGGCTCTCGGCGGATTCCGACGACTCCACTCGCGTTACCTTTATCCTCTCTCCAATCCGAATCCTCATGCCAGAGTTGGTAAAGATGAGTTGAAACTCTCCCTTTCTCTCCTCTCTATTCAATACTACGAGAAGATGAATTTCACTAAGCGACCAACATAACCTAATTAATATATTTTCCAGCATTTTCTTAGGTTTCAACTTTGAATTTCTTGTAAGGTTTGCTTCTATTATAATCGCTGAGCTTGTTCTTGTTGATATAATGATTATACTCTACTAATATTTTCTCCTGTTTTATTTAGAATTTGTTGATCGATAAATATATTCCAATTCAATCGGATGCTCAAATCTGGCAGAAATTGCTCTATCAGCTTATGAGAATATTGCTTTAACTGGATCTGATTTATTTGAAGAGGAAAGTTAAACAAGAATCGTTTTTTTTAGATAGTCCTATCAAGAAGGGAAGTGTTGCCAAGTCTTAATCAAAAGGACAGTTTCTATTCGAGATAGTAATTGAAACAACACTTCTCTATTGCTTTAATAATCTCGTTTAGATGAAAAATTTAACAATCTGTTTAGTCTCAAATGTCGATGACACGAGAGAGCTTTTGTATCCGGTTCAATAGAAAGTCTCCTTGCTTGATGGTTGACTGGTATAGTGCGTTTTTGGCATCTGGGCGGTTTGTTTCAAGAACGCCTGAGACTTTGTCGATCTTGCAATGAAGTCTCCCAGACGCAACAAAGCTCGATAGTTCACTGTAAAAATAAATTCAAATGATTTAAAAGACTATGGTCAGGTAAAGGAAGAGAAGGATAGAGAATTAGTTTCACTTACTGGTCTAGAAAATCTACAGAGACACCAAATGTGTTTGCCATTGATTCAATTGTCACGCTTTTGTAAGATTCTAGGAACTGAGTGTAGATTACAGTTCTAACTTCCCTCATGTAAAACCTGAAGTGTGGGTGCATGTACCGATCAAGGTTTATCTGTTCCGTGAGTCCAGCTGAGAAAAACCAAAGCTCTTTCAATAAACGAGAAAATTACAGAGATGAACCATTTGAAAATAGGAAAAGTCAAGTAACTCATTATACCAAATGCAGAGAAGAAAGCTTTGTATTGACAGTTGTACAAAGAGTTGAGAAACTCAGAGAGGAATGGTATTTTCTCAATCACTGTTAAGATCTCAGGCGCATCAACCACCTGTCAAGTTATACAGTTTGCTCAATAGAATTCACATTTCAATCAAAACTGATATTAGAGAACACTGAACAATTTGAGACATACCTTTTGCTTAAGAGAAACTCTGTCCAAAGTGATGATGCTGGTGAGGGCAGTGTAGAATATGAATGTCTCATATGGAAAAAGCTCATATGTGGTGAAAGTTGAAATAGAATCCAAGAACAAGTTTGCTGCTTTCTTAAAATCTCTAGTCGACAAACAATACAAACCCTCATAGACCTTTAAACGATTCTTCCTTTCCCAGTCACCTCCTTCTTCAAACAACCTGGCAATAATAGATTGAAGATCTTCAGTTTATGCTGACCTAATCTCAAAACAGAAGTGTGTCACTTACTTCTTTGCTTTATCAATGCTCTTTGAAATCAGATCAAAATCCATATAGAAAAAGGCAAGTTGTAATGTATAGAAGACCAAGTCCATCTTCTGCCCCACAGCAACAGTCTTGCCTTCAGTGAGTTTCAATTGCTCCAAAGCTTTTGCCTAATTAGACCAAAGAAGAACATTTCATGGTTAAGTTCAGAATTATTTTTATAACTGTAACAGACTCGAATCACATACCTTGTCACTAATCCTGATGAAATAGAGAGCCTTAGCAAGATGAGCTTCACGGACTTCACTTTCCCCCAAATTTTCTTCCGCATCTGTAATCCTAATCAAAGGAGACGGCAAGTTGTAGCATCAATACAATTTCTGAAACTGAAGCATCTATAATTTCAAGAAATAGTTCGTAGCAATGGAATACAATTTCATGAATCAGATCTAAACCAACAGATAAAAGCTATACGAGAAGGCATCACAAATTCACAAACAAGAAAAGCACAATTATCTGCAGAAATGTCAAAATAAGGAAACTTACTTGTCATCGAGCTTCTTAAGTTCCTCATCGTTACTCGCACGCATAGAATCGAGCAAGCTTTGATCCAAATCCAGCACCGAAGATGCCGTTAGGGTTTCGTACAAGGGAACCATATCTACAATAGAAGAACAACCCAAACATAAGGATTCAGGAACAGAAAAGAGTTGAGTAAATCGAATTTCGCAGAAATTAGATTAACGAAGATACGTAACTGTCTGATTTGATGGAATTGAAGACATCAGATTTGAGAGCGACTTTCTCAATGTCTTGCACATCGGGATGAGTAAGGTGAAAGAGCTTGTTGGCAAGCACAAGGTGAGGCTGCTGAGTTCCTTCGGCTACACCGTCCATGGATGCGAGTGAGAGAGGAAAATAGGGAAAGAGTTTGCTTGGAGAAAGAGGAAGATAGTGCGACACTAACCAAAGTTTAGAAACGATGAGTTCTATTTATATCCCAGTGGGTTGGGAATAATCCAATTCAATTTGATGGAAACGAAGATAAACTTAAAATTAAAATACACCAAAAACATTAAAAATGATATTTAAAAGTTTATAATTTAAATACCATAAACTTTTGATCGTTAAAAGTGTATTTCTTCTTTTCCTTAGTAGAAATTCTGAATAAATGCGACTATGTTAGTCAGCTTTAAACAATGGTAATGTAATAATTGTTCCTTCTTTTGGTCGTAGTGGAGGCTTAATTTTAATGTTTAAGAATGATGTTAAGGTTCAAAACTTGTATTGTGGCGAAAGTATAATGGATGTTTTTATCAAGGTTTACAATTCTACAATTCTATGTGTTTATGGATACCCAAATCAAATATATTGTCATCATCTTTTCAGAACGTGTTCAGAAAAAAAAAATTAAAACAATTTGAACTATGTTTTTTAAGGTAATTTTAATGAAATTATGGGGTAACACCATTTACACGAAATGATTACCGAATTTTAAGCGATTATAAACAAGGTGATTAGAGATAGTTTGAAGAAGGCGACTTAATAATAGAGAGTAATTGAATTTTTTTTTTTTTGGTTTTGAGAGTAGTTAAATATTAAGTTTGATTGGTTGTAATGCAATAGTTAAATAGTGTAACTAGATAATATAATTTAATTAAATTTTATTTAAATAATTATTTATAATACAATGCAGAAATAAAAAATTTAAATTAATAATCTTAACACAAATCAATATAGTATTTTTTGTCGAAAAATAAATCATATAATTTTGTCTAAAAAACATGCTAATTAAATTAATATATAAACATTTTTCTTTCAAATGTAAAATTATTTTTGAAACTAATTTAATTTAATTATTAGTTAAAACTTAAAATCCTCCTTAAAACCTTGTGCTAGTTATACGTTGTTATTTGCTATTTAATTATATTTCTCATTCTTTAATATAATATATAAACGATAATAAATAAATTACAAAATTATGGACTAAATTAAAATATGAGAAATAATTTTATCTTTTTTCGAATGAAAGGCTAACAGAGAAGCTTATTTTTTGAAATCTAATCTTTTCATTTTCGAGAATGTAATTACCTATCTTTTACTTAATTTCGCATGAATTCACCATAAATATTCATTTTCTTTATCTTATCTGATTTGCAACTTTGACCAACCAAATTATCTCTTCGACGCTAGAAAACTGTTTTTATTACTTTGTGGTTCTATCTCTTAGCAACACAGTGTTTCTCAACATATCATTGATTCGTCCTCTCTTTCTCTCTTTTGACTCCTCTTCTTTGTTGGTGACGTTTTCTCTTCCATCAAATCTATGTACTTCTCCTTCGATCTATGTATTTCTTCTCCTCAAATCAATGTTAGTTTGAAGATAAGATGTTATCAATTCTAAACTTTCACATTTTTTTTTCTTCTAGTGAATGTTTTTTGAGTTCATGTGTTTTTATGTGTATTAGGTTCTACGAATGGGGATAAAATTCTTAATACTCGATTAGATCCGCCATGATTAACTATGAAAATTTGAAAGGTAAAAATCTTGAAAACATCAAATAGGGATTCGGATCCAAATCTGAATACCTAGATTCAGAGGTCCAAATCAATATTCGTCTTTAAATCTGTATAATAATAAAATATTATATAAACCTATATTATGTTATTTATGTATTAATTTAAAATATTCATAAAATTTCAGATTTTACTTTCAAAAATATTATATAAAAATTTAATTGCATAACTATATTTTAAAATTTTAACATTTATGTTTATTTGTTTTATGTTTTAGACTTTGGATTCCGATCTAAATACTCTGATGCATATGCGAAATCTGGATATATGAAATCAATAGATATAGGTTTGGATAGTTGCAGCACCAATCTAACTGATATATGTTTTATCCTAAAATTCTAAATATTCAAATTCGTTCCATTCTTATATGTAATAATATAAAGTGTATTTTAATTTTTTTTTGTTTAATCACATTCTGGTGTTAATGGTGTGAAAAACTGTTTTTCAAAATATAGTTCCAGAAAGAAAACCTAAGATGTACGTGTTAAAAACTTCTTCTTATTATTGGAGATATAAACAATTGTATACTTCGAATTCTACAATTATTTTCACTTATTGGATTGTTTTTACAAATATACAGGGACAATAAATAAACAAATCATAAATGAAATCTATCACTGACATGAAGTCATTCGATAATAATGGCAATCGAAGATCAAGAGTCAACCACATACATGTAAGAGTAAACTCCCTCTACACGATTTCCAAAAAAAAATTTGGATTATTTTATATTTTTTTTCTGAAGATTTTTTTAAAATATAAATAAATAAATAAGAAGAACCAATCGCAGACAACCACATGTTAGTGGGGTTCGCGAACAGTTAACAAATTGCGTAAGTTGCGTCTCTTTTCTAAAAAACTTTGGAGTTGGGTTTCTAAAAAAACTGTGAATCCCACCAGTAAAATTTAATATTTATTTTAGAACCTCTCTTAAAAACCATTTGTTGTACGTGGTCTAAGATTTTGAATTAAAGAGTAGTTTTCTTTAATAATCCTGATATCTTAAGTTTTTGAACTAATATGTATCTAAACAAAAAAAAATAACTAAATTTATAAAAAAATGTAAAAGTATCATTTATGAATGGGATATAAAACTATAATATATTTTATAATGTGATGTTCTTGAAGCTTTTTGTTATGAATGTTGAGAGTAGAGTATATGTATTATTTACTTAGTTTAATACCTAGTATTTGTTATAAACATTTTAGATTTTTTTAAAGCGAGATTCAAACACCAAATCTAAAATTTGTATATTCAGTTTTGAATTTTAGAAAGATTCGTGAAAAATTAAATATTTGAAAGATTTAATATTTTTTTAAGAAGAACATTATATAACACAAACACGGTAGAATATATAAAATGTTCCTTGATTCTCCCGCTACCACCTAAACGCTTCGTTTACGGACAACAATCACGAAGACCGCTCATTCCACTTGGAACCATTCAAAATCAAAAACTACTTCCAATAAGAGTTTGTGTATAGGGTAAATGCATCTAGTTTAAATATTTTCTTATAATCTAAATCAACAAAAAATCAAAAAATATAACAAAATTTTATTCATCTTTATCAAATATTTTCATACAAAATACTTCTATTATATATAGAGAATAATCAATTTCATTGTGCCATCCCTTTGAAAAATCCATAAATAGATTCTTCACTGAACGGATGCTCAATTTAGAATTTGGATGCATTGAAAAGATATGTAAAGACATATCTCTCAACAAACTCTTCGTGGTTGAGACAAATACCCCATTATCTTCCGTTAATGAAGATGTTGTTTGTTTACTTTCGGTTATGCCTATTTTCCTCCTTTTGTATGGAGAGGGGCTGGATAAGCGCCAGTGTGAAAGAAAGAAGTTGATGTAAGGATGTATTTATATGAAAATAGAATGAGTTTAAACTAGTCAATCGTATATGGCCATCTGATTGGGAAACAACATTATTTTCTTTGGGAAAATATTGCACGACAACGTGATGGCCCTTTGGTTATTACTTCTCAGGGATTTTAATGAATTGTACTTGAACAAAAATTGGTGGAAAAAAGAGAGAATAATGCATTTCTTGAATGAAATTTGGTGGAAACCATTATTTCTCTGAAGATTTGTTTTATAAATGTTTATTATTTGGGTTGCTTTGAAGTTAACTAAAAAATCAAACAGGCCTAAAATATCTTTTCATAGAGACGCCTTATACTTCACACATTCAAGAAGTAACAATTTAAATCTTTGATGATGTTTTTAAGTTGGATGATATAGTTGGTATGTTTGGAGTATTCATAAGTTTATATCTTACTATATCTATTTTTTTAGATTTATTACTGCGAAAAAATCTTTATTCATTTTCTCACTTTATATAAAGAAAGCATGTCTCTTTTTTACATCACATTTTCTTTCTAAAGCTTTCGGAGGAAGAACAATTGTTTTTTCCATGCAATAATTCTAGATACCAACTATTAAGAACAAACGATATTGTTCTTAATGTTCGGTATTAAACTTATTACAGTCCAATAGTTTTACTGGGAAAATGTGATATAAATGAGAGAATGAAATCTCTTGTAATAAATTTTAATAAAATATTGTAAGATATAAATTTATGAATAAAAAATTAAGTCTATCTTCCCAAAAAAAAAAAATCATCAAAAAGTCATTAATTACTTCTTGCACGTTTGAAGTATAAGCCATCTCTATGACAAATATCTTTGAGTCTGTAGAATTTTTTTAATTTAACATCAAAGATTCCAAATCAATAAGCCTTTGTGGAACGTAGTTTTATCGATTATTTTCTCTCTTTTTTCTACCAATTTTTTCTGTTTGATGTAATAATTTATTAAATCGCCCATAAGTAACCAAGGAGCATTATGTTTTTGTGCAAAGTGCTTCCAAAGAATCTGGTATTGTTTTCGAACAAGATGAATTATATATGCAAGACAAGTTAAAATTCATTCCATTAAACTTGACAGCATACTCGATAAGTTTACATCATTGCATCAATTTGTTTCTTCTACACTAGCACTAGTCCACGCCCTCTCCGTACATGTGGAAGAAAATAAACATAATTGAAACACAAACAAACAACATCTTCATATGAAAGAAATATGATGGGGAATCAGGACAACCATGTTCGAAGACACGTCTTTACATATCTCTTTTAAGGTTTCGAACTGTCAGAAGTCCATCCAAACCTTCACTGTTTCCAAACGGTAAGTCTCATGTATGATGTATCGTTTTGGGTTATCCCATGCCTCGAATTAGACGGCATAATGAACTAAATGAGCCTTGAGAGTCCATTTATCGATCTTTCATGTTCTTGAACTACTCCCATGAATCTTCCTTCGATATGAAAGGTATCTGAAGCATCGCTTCTACTTCGACTCTTTTATGCTTGTTACATGTGTAGCATATTCTTTTAAAACATCAATTAACTCTTTCAACTTAAAAAATTACCAAGAGCGTAAGACGACTTTTAGAAGTAAATCCAATACCGTTTTATCATAATCTTTGTTCAATAGAGAAACGAAAGCCAGAGATTGGCCATCAGTGGCGTTTCGTTCTTTGATAAGGACGAGAAGAAGAAAAGAGACAGAATAATTTCTGCTTTTATGAAAAGAATGGCCGTACAACGAGCGACCTTGCTGATCTCTCTGTGAGATCACAAAAATTCAATATAGCTTTCCTAAAAAAACAAGAAAACAGTACGTGTGTGCAAGTACACAAAAGCCTCCCACAAAACTCTCTTTTTCTTTATGAATACAACCAATCCAAAAGAAGAGACAACACAACACAACACACTCATGGAAGACGAAGAGAAGAGTACACACCTTTTCTTCGAAACCATAAGAGACTCCATCATTCATCATCAACCTCACCAAAAACACTCAAAACCTTCTTGAGACCGCAACCCACGCGGTTTCACAAGGCTGATCTCTTTTTTGATAAAACCCACACATCTTGCTTCTTTGTTTGCATAAGCTTGGAAGCAAGCGGCAATGCCAAATATATATGAACGAGAATCTCACCAACAAAAATGAATCGTTGTGCTTGGCACCATCAGACTATGACTTTGATCCACAAACTTTAAAGATCATAGAGCAGGAACAGGAGTAGCAGCAGCAGCTTCTGCTGCCTTCTTTTGCTTCTCCTTCTCAATCTCCACTCTTCTCACCTCTGCATGCTCTGCTATCCCATTTGCAATCGCCTGATAAGTGAAGTCCAGTGACTGGTTCAGGCTCTGAAACCTCTGCCCATCTGACGCCTGCATTACTGTATATGGGACAAAACGACGACAGAATTAAGTAATGCTGTAGATAAACTAAAGTTCCCTATAGTAATGTGTATGGTAATCCGAAGATTGTACCTCTGATTGCATCGACAAAGAATACAAATGCATCCACCTCATCGATGGGTGACTGAAACTCGTCATCATCGCTAAAGTCATCATCTGAATCGTCGTCGTCTTCATCATCATCATAGCGGAAGGCCTTTGACTATAAAAAGAACAAACGAATTGGAAAATAGTCCCATTCCAGCATTAAAATATAGCAGAGCGAAGTCTGTACAAACCTGTGCAGCTAACTTCTGCAGTCTTTTGCTTTCTGCTTCCTCTCCTTCCTCGGTGTCATCCATCCCCATCTCCCCATCAGATTCATCCTCATCGTCTTCGTCATCATCACTCTCAAGTCCATTCATAGCATCCTCATAATCTGCTGCTGCTGCTTCTTTTGCTGCTTCAGCTAGCTGATTCTTATACGCAACTAGAAGATCAAGTGTTGCCCTGAATACACGCTGCAGCGCTTCATCCGGTAATTGACCGCCCGGAAGAGCAAGTAATGAAGTCAAACCCAAGCAGCAAACCTTTTTGTCATGTTCCCTGGTATTAAAAAGAGAAACTTCGTTATCAGCTTAATCAAAATGAAAATTAGAAATTCCAACCATTACACTTATAAGCTATCATGAAGAAGATAAGACATAGTATATAAAGCATCAAACCTTTTAAAGTTAGCTGGCAGACCAGTTTTTTTCTTTTGTTGCAACATCTGGAACCAAAGATCAAAGACTTTCGCAGCTAGTCCTGTGTTATGCAATACACCAAGCGTCAAACCTGGATTGTAATAAAGCATGTTTGCCACCTGGAAAAAAAAATCGTAACTTCCTTTAAAAATTTGATCAAGAAAGCAATCCCAATTTTTCATGGTGGTGCCCTTGCCACAGAAAAGCGTTGCGGACTCAACCCATCATTGTAACCATCACAGAACCAAAAAATCAATTCAATACGAGCCAACTAATTCATTTAGTGACATTGAAAGTAGATATCACCTATAATTAAACAAACTAAACTGATAAACTGGAATCAACCAGCAGTGGGTCAACAAATCATCCCCACAGTTCTTACCACTTGTACAAGAAGAGACTTTAAGCATGACGTCTCGGCTCGTTGTAATCGATCAATAGTGAGTCTTAGATATGGTTCAACCCACTGATCCACCTGCCCTTTGCAATTCTGGAAAACAACTTCAATAAGCTTTGGTGCAGACTCAATATCACTGTCTTCTATGTTTCTGTCGGTCATAAGCTGTAGAAGTGGAATCGTGAGACATGCATTAGCTACGATAGTAACAAATGTTATTCTTATGTAAACTGATAAATGTTGTGCTTGTGTCGAGAAATTTGGGAGATACTTATATATGTACAACATCTCCAAAATATAGCAGCAAGAAATCTCAGATGTAATGCTGAATATATAAGGCCAAATTCTGTTATACGATAAAGGAAAATTCTCTGTTTCGTGATATGTACAAGAATTCCATAACCTTAAAGTTCCTTGCAGCAATCAACAACAAGCACAGACCATATAACTGTCAGAAGATATACTTACAGTAGAAAGAACATTAAATAGACTTTGCTGATAGTCGGGCTCCTTGCAAGTGAGAAAATGAGCAGTTCCCCTTGATATGAAGTTGTCCATCGGAACCAAAATATCTAAATTTTCAAAGAGTAACTTAGTGAATACAGCAGAAAAAAAATGACAGGGTAAACCATAAAGAAAACAGAAGCGAGAGAAGCCATACTTGGAAAGAAATCAATTGCCCAATCGACCAATGCTTCCACCATTAATGGCCAGAGACTCCATATATCCAACGAAATGCTAGGTGAATAAAAGGTCATATATGATGCAATCTCCAAGACTTCTTCAAATACCTCTGCCAAACCATATAGGACGAGAATCAAAATGCTTCAGTATTCATTACTAAATAGTTGGAATAGGAATTCTTGAGATCTGATGCTACTACACAATAAAAGGCTAACAAAAAGAAAAACGGGTATATAATATCAGATATAAAAATGCATACTAATGGAAAGAATCTAAATGGCTAACAACTCATCAAAAGTACACCATCTGGACGCAAATATAACTTAATTATGCCCGGAGTCCACAAACTAAGGACCAGAGCTAAATGAGAGAAATTCAAGAAGTGTTTCTATACATCAGTTTACCTTGTCCATCAGTGGTCAACATTTTCTGCATTATTGGAAGTATCGTTGGTTCTATCTCAATAAACAGCTGAGGAAGACTGCTAACAGATTCAAGGATTGTGCTTATGGCACGCAAACAACCGACTGCAGCTAAAGCTCCCATGTCATCAGCCTCATCACTGCCTTCTGACGTGTTAAGACACCTCCAAAATGCAGCCGCCTGAACAAAAGGCGAGGCAAAAATACATAAATATTACCAAGTTTAATTATTCAAGAAAACTAGATTCATGAGAGAACCGATTTTCTTACCAGATTTTGGCATAATCCAAAAGCATAAGGAGCCATCTCCTCACCAAACTTATCCACGATGGTCTCCAAAGTAAAAACGAGGTCCTCATTCTCTACCTCATTCATGAGTTTGAAAAATTCTGTAGGGAGCAGGATCACAATTAAGTTGAACATCAGTTTACTCCAAAAGTACTGACCATCTAATTTTCATAAACAAGGGTTACCTACCATCAAGTAACTGAGGGAGGATTGGACGTATCTCATTCAAATCTGTAAATTTAACCAGAAAATTTACTTAGTCATCAAACAAACCCTTGCCCAAAATCAAAATGACGCACATGGATAAACAAATGCAAAGCACATTCATGCATACAAATCTGTAGGAGAAAATCGCATACCCTTGCACGCCTCTACAAATGAACGTAATGCAAAAACGGAATCAATACGGACAGGGAGATCAGGGTCGCGCAGTCCTGAAACAACGCTGTGAAATGCTTTACGAAAGTTGTTCTGGTCTGAGAATTCGATATGTGCGTACTGTCCAGCTACCCATGCGGCCTACATCCAAAAAAAAAACAATTGTTAAACAAATAAAAGGGATCCCAAGAAATGTAATATCTAATACTACAACCGGAAGTCTAAACTATAATATCGACAACCTTGCAGTAGACGCACAAGGATCTGAATAATGTATCTAAGCAATGATACAGAGAGTTCTCTAATATATTGAAGAGTACAACAGACTTTGTGGAAATGTAAAATAGAACCCCTATTATGGCAACCATGTATTGCTGAAATATCAATAACACAATTTAAAGCCAAAAGGAATGAATACCTTTGCTCTAAGATGTCCAACTGGACTACTGAATTCAGGAAAGATATGTTGCACCAACATACGCTCAAGTTCAGATTTATAGGGGTCCGTTTGCTTCAGTTTGTCACAAAGAGCTCCAACAGCAAGCATAGCGCCATCTTTTTGCCGATAAGGCTTTTGTTCTGCGGGAGCTTCGTCATAACTACAAACAGTGTAAAAACAAGTTCTCGATGAGAAACAACTGAAAGAAGAAGTTCGAAGCAGCAGAGCTCAAATGCAATACCTCCTGAAGATCCCTACAACAAACTGAACAAATTTCGGAAGGTTGTCTTTCCCACGTTTCCTAACCAATTCATTTACGAAATCCATGGACGCTGTTCGTGGACTGTACAAGTCTTCAATGATATCTACAGCAAAAAAAAGGTATTATTAATATGATATGATATATTTAAGACTTTTCAGGAAAGAAATATTTTTAATACTTACTGTACCCTTTCCTCACATATTCATGTGGGTCTTCCTCCCAAAGGTTTTGATCAGTGTCATTAAAGCACATTAGAGGGAAAACAATCTCAAAAAGAAGAACATCCAGCCGAGGCAGCAGCAAATTGTACATGCTATTCTTCGAAATGCTGCAGATACGATGAATTAGTTTCAAAGAAAAAAGAACTTCCATTCAACGAGGAATACCAAAAATGTCGATTATGTTATAGAATGAAGGGGCATTTGCAAATATTTTAAATTCAGAACGCTATCTTGCATGTTTAAGATAATGAAATGTTAGCCTGTCAATAAAAATAGCATCATAAAATTCTAACCACATTTGTTCACTAATTTATGTCAGATAGTATATGCAAGGAGATAATCAGCCATGTATAAGATACATGATCCTAAGATTAGACGACATTCAGAACTCATCAAGAATACAAATTTCGAAGAAAAGCATGAAAAAGATTAATGGCAACCCCACCCTGACTTCGCTTCTTATCATTACTAAAACATTAAAAAGAGGTCAACCATATACGCATACAAACTAGACGAGTGACAATGGGCGCATACTTGCACGACTACACAATAGCAGATTATGCTGCAGGGGAGATGGCAAATATACATATTATCTTATACATGATAAATAAATGGTAGTATAGTGTAATCTTCCAAGAACATATAAACATTTATGAGCGTTCTAATTCTAATTCGTTGACAAATAAAAAATCTACAACACCAGAGAAATGAGGAAATTTATGTTGCCCAAAACTGAGTGTACACAAGTATGTACATGAAACAAATTCACACAAGAAAGTGTAACACAAACCTGTTGCTTAAGTACTGGAGGAGAAGATTAGTAACTCTGTCAGGAAGATATCCTCCAACGCGAATAGTATTCAGAAAATTCAAGTGGCTTTCCAAAATCCTGCCAGCATAATTCTTTTGAAACATTTGGGCGAAAGGTTTGTTTTCTGGAGTTTGAAGTTTTGGGTCTCCAAACCTATCACAATGAATGGTCACAAAAAGTTTAATACACCTTCCGAGCATAGTTTTTTGTTAAAGACATTAACTTCAGAGACATACCGACTATAGAGCCTGTTTAAGATGTGCACTGTCCACTTCTTGACCTTCCACCATCCCCAAGATTTTCTAAGTTCTGGATCCATAGGCTGGCCTTCAACTGGAACAGGACGCTCCGAAACACTCAAAAACAGAACCATCCAGGCATTGAATACGTTTAGATCAAATAATTGCCTTGGGAGCTCCAGCTGTCCGCAGAAAAATAAAGATTAGGAAATCCATAACTATCCGAAAAGAAAACAAGAACAGAGAGGAATTGTTCTTAACTAAACAAATTTGCCAATAGCCAATATGATAAAATACAAGAAAACAGAGACAGAGGGATCACAAGTGAACTTGGAACCACCTATCTAGGAGTCATTGTACCACGTCTTCCACTTTGATTAAACAAATACTATAAAACACTTGAAAGGGTTTGAGTTCTGTTAAGGATGTGCGTATTAAGTTAAGAATGGCAAAATGTAAAATTCTGGAGAGATAACAAGAAGTAACTGATTTCACTAGCGACTTACATATATGGATGACCAAAATATTTTGCATATCAGCTTCATGTATTCTGCTATCTCCAGAGAGGGATTTGGTAACTGGATAAGGCCATTAAAAATAGTCAACAGTATAGGAAATGTTTCCTCCACTATGCGGGAAACGGGTGCCCTCTCCTCGTCTGACTTGAACCTAGAAAAGAAAACCAGAAACAGATCAAAGGGATGGACTGCTAATGTGTAAACAATGAGACTGTCATCTACATTTGCTTCTTTTTTACATGTAAACCACGCCTTGCGTTTTTAACTGGAACTCGTCTAAACTTCAGAAGACATTATGAATATTATTTGGAAGAGTTATGAACAGCATTGTATTCTAACAATGTGCTTCAAACAATCACATCCATTCTGCCAAACACTCCTTTTCCAATATAAATTGTTCCGTCCCTTATTTTTAAAACTCAGGAGTGGTTACCACCTAAATTTTATAGTCAGTGTGCTACACTGCAGCTGTTGAATTTGCACCTTGCCGTGGCAGATGATCATGAAGGTGTTCAACAAATCATAATCTCACTACAAAAATTTAAATCATACACATAAGCAAGGGGATACGGAATGGAAAATGATCAACTTACTCATATTTTCTGGAGAGTATCCGCAACACGAACAAAGCTCCATAAATTTGTTGATTTTGCAAGTTGTACTTCACCCAATCCAGAAGACGTGGCCATTGTTCAGGGTAATCAGCATAGATAATCGTCTTGAGGCTCTCTCCAAGTTGTGATCTATATGAGAAAATTAGGAAAAGAAACAGAATTATGATTGAGAATAAACAGAATTATGAAGCAGGAAAAAAGTGCTAACTTCTGATTATATCATCCATCATTCGCTGTTTCATTATGTCTAGCTACGGATAATGCAAAGATACATTCAAAGATGCATGATATATGTGCATACACACATACATATGTATATGTATGTGTGTGTGTGTGCGTGTGTGTGAGAGAGAGAGAGCCTGCTACAGGTCGTAGTCGAACAAAAAGTGAGGAATATAAGCTTGAAGACTATCAATCAGACAAGACGATGAGAAACTTGTGCGCATGGTTAGCCATACATGCGTTTATTTCATAAAATCAGACCAAGTCAGAACTCCGCCAGAAAATTTCCAGAAACCACAAATGAATGAATAGAAAGACAAGTAAAAAAAACTAACTGGAAAACTTACCTAAGTAAGGTTGGAACTTGGGTGACATAGACGAGGATATTGTCCCTCACCAATTCTTTGTCGCTTTGCAATATCTTCGGCTGCTCACCTGCACCATCGAGTATGCAGATTAATCTAAGATCTTCTAAACTTAAGATGGAACAACGAATATAATAACTAATTATTACCAGAATCTTCAGGTGACCAGTTCTTAGCAATGAAATTTTTGAACTGAATACTAGCAATTTGACGCACTGCCATGTCACAATTTCCATCGACGGCTATCTGCAACAATCTCACCAAATGCTGAGGCGTGTGCTGCAACTGCAAGACAGAATAACGAGAAACACGGACATCAAGAACTGCAGAGCCATGTCATCTTGAAAAGCTTATCGCGCTCAATCCCTTAGAAATCGTAAAACCAACTTCAATGGCATTGAAATCTGACTATAGGTGATTAAAGCAATAAGGACCAGTCAAAAAATGGGTATATTTGAACTATTTTGGGTAAAACACTCATGCGCCGAAAAACCTATGATTAAGGATTCGAGAATTAAATCCAGAAAGTTAACTTTTAAGGACTTTTTAAACAAGAACTCAGCTCAGAGCGCCAACTGAAAGAAAACATTCAAGGTACTACTATAAAAAAAACTCCAACCAGCTAACGCGAACAAAAGCAAACCTATATCTGGGACCAATCAAACACGCGAAGAATATCAATTACCAGCAACCCAAGAATTTAAGTGAAAATTGAGAAACCTGATTAAGTTGCTGCTCAGAAGCTTTGCGTTCATCGGGAATAGGGCTAAGCGCGGCGGCGCGGAGGATCAAAGCGAGACTAGGCAGATCCATCCTCCGATAAGTTTGGAAATCGGGACAGCAGATAGAGTAAACCTTGATGAGAGGAACAGACGATCAAAGGCACTGGTGGATTCGATTTGAATTTCCAGTACAAAGGCCCTAAATAGAGCTCAATTGAGTAGAAAGATTCAGCAGAGCTTCATAGGGTTTTAGAGCGACAAAAATGGCGGAGAAGAAGGAGAAGTAGATGATAGTTGGCGAGACTCGGGAGGGACAAATAGAGCTGGAGGAGGAAAGAGTATTTAAATCCCTAGGGTTGTTTAACTAACCACCATTTTGATTGACCCGGGTCGTCTCTAGCCGGTTTAACTCGAACCGCTCCAACTAAATGAAGTGTTAGCAGAAACATGAATAATGAGCTAAGTTTTAGGTAATTTGCAACCCTTTTTTTTATGTCATCTTGATGTTATATACCAAATGGGTCCAGAGGGAACGAATGAATAGAATAAGCCTAACTATACAAATCTCAAAGACTAAAGGAAAGAGGAAAGACATTTCTTTTCGTCAAAAAAGATGGTGCAACCATCTTTGCTCACCACTAGCCTAGCCACGTAAGATTGGTAGAAGTAAAAAAGAGATTACAAATTGAGAGATTGGAAATGCCCCCTTATTCTCTAATATCCTAATCTTGAGATTTGAATCAAAATTTCAATCCATCAAAATTGTAGAGACACGTATAGTTTTCAAAGCAATAAACTTAAAAGAGGGTCGAGTTTTTGGATAATTTATTGATCCAACAAGTTTTGAGCATTCCATCTTAAATATCATCTGTTAAAAGTGATACGTCTTAATACAATTCATAGTCCATACTAAAACCTTCAAATTGGCATCAATTCTTTAAACATATGAGCAAAGAATATGCGATTGTGCAATAAATCATCACGCACAACCAAATTGTTCCAGTGTATCCATTTTTTTTACCAAAAAATCCCACCATTACATTTAAACCGATATGGTTGGGGTTTTCCAGTGTTCCCAACCTTCTAACTCTTCGTTAACTGTGAATAAGTAGGCTTAGCCCTGTCCATTTCGGGAAGCGGGAAGGGAAATGACGGGAACGAGACGGGAAAGGGTAATTCGGGAATGAAAAAAAAATTCTCAAACGGGAATTGACAACAAACGGGACGGGAAATAACGGGAACGGGTAATTCGGGTATTAAAAACAATTCCCAAACGGGAAATGACAAAGAAAGGGGATGGAAAATTCAGGTACGGAAAGGGAATTAAGAGGAACAGAACTGGAAATTTCGGGAAATTTTAAAAAAATTTGGGATATTTTGTAAAATATTGGAGAATTTAAAATATTGGCAAATCTTTGAAGTTTTTGGGAGTTTTTTTTTTGTAATATTTAGATAATATTCATAATTTTTTTAAAAATGTTAGATATTAAATGGGAAATTCGGGAAATTCGAGAATTTCCTTTCCCTTCCCTTTCCCTTCCCTTACCCGGTTAAATAAAATAAATAATCCCAAACGAGAAATCACTTAAACGGGAACGGAAACGGGACGGGAAATTTGGGGCGGGAACGGGATATGATGGGATTCTCTTCCCGAAATGGACAGGCCTAAGTAGGCTGATTATCTTTGGTGTTCAAGCCCAAGACTAGAGGCCTAAAGGAGCAAGTCCAAGATGCTCGAAAACAGCTCAAGTGATGAAGCGAGCTGGAAAAGCTTTTGGAAGATCCAAAAGAACTGGTTAGGAAGATTAGTGAAGCCAAATGTATTTCTCTAAGTGGTTGGAAAGATAATTTGTTACAAAAAATTATCGGATAAGCTTTAGTTAGTTGTATCAGTCTATTCATATTCTTTGTATCGAGAAGACAAGGTTTGTTAGAAAGAAAGAGAGATAAGCTAGAGAGACAAGATTGTGTTCTCTGTATCATCGAAAAGTTTATATGTGATATTGAAATTTGTGGTGAAATTTGTGGTGCATAATCACCACCCCATACGTAACAGTGCATTGCCATGAACTAGGTCAACAAATTATTTTGTCTTGTTTTTAGTTTTTATTTTTTTTTTACGAGTGAATTGAAATAAATTAAGTCAGTTTCTAGGTTCAAAGTTCAACAGGCTGGTAAGGAAACATCCTCCCCATCTTCTTCATGTACTAAAACCCATTGTTCATATTCATCAATATTGGTCTTCACAACCTTTAGCTTCTAAAGGTAACGCCTGATAATAAAAATGATTCCTCGCTTTCTAAATATTCTAGATAAACCATGGAAAGGACCTGGTCATATCCTAAGAGAACTCCAAATTACTGGCAATAGAGAAGAGGTAATATATGTTTTCACGAAGAGATTGTTCAACATATCCAAAGATAGGAAAAAGGAATTCAAATGAAGCCCAAACTTGTCTTGAAAAAGGACAAGTGAAGATGACATGATTAATTGATTCATTTTCTTGTCCACATACTTGGCAACGACCATCTGCTTTAAAACCTTTATGCGAGAGAGTTTCTACTACTTGTATAGCTCCACTTAAAAGTTTACATATGGAAAATTGGATTTTATGTTCAGTTTGGAAAAAAAATGTCATGGAATTTAAGAATATCCGATGAGTGTCCATTTGTGTGAACCAAATTTTCTATTGTCGAGTTAAGGTCGATAAATATGGTTTGATTATAAGAACCTTGACTCCATCATCTTCAATCCATGGATTTGTCCACACATGAAAGCTTTTGTTATTCATAATTTTATTTTTAAACACCTTGTTGAAGGAGTTGACACCCAAATAATAAACTTTGAAAGAAAAAGAAGATCTTGATCCAAATTATACATCCATGAAATTCATACCTAGAAAGTACATGCTCTTTAAGACTTTGGAAAAACATTTTGAGGGGTCGTGAATGGACCGCCAATGTTGTATAACCAATTAAGCATGGCCAGAACTTTAAAAATCTCTAAAACCTAGACCACCTAAATCTTTTGTTATAGTCATCTCATCACAACTCACCCAATGAATCTTCCTCGAGTTTTTGGAGAATTCCACCAAAAAGTTGTTCATTATACTGAAGAAGCTATAAAAAATAGACAAATGAAGTTGTAAATTAAGTTGCTCATTGCACTGACAAATTTGTTTCGACAAGAGATTTATCCTATGGTGAATTAAACCTCGCTATGGGTTCTATTCCAGCATCATCCAACATACCTCGAAAGGTTTCAATCCTCGAAGTTCACCAACCATGGAGTGCGTAAGTCCACCTCGATGTGAACTTGTAAGTAACTCAAATCCTTAAAAAAATATAAAGTCCACTTTATCAAGAAAATTCCCAGGATGAGCTCATCTTGAAATCTTATATTCAACTTTCGAAGGCTAATTAATCACACGTCATTATTTTTTATTTTACTTTGTTTTACGTCATCTCCTATATAACAAACAAAATAAATAAATATTTATATTTTGAAATTAATATAATGAGAAATAATTTGATCTTCGTTTTGCTGAAAGAGAAAGTTATCTTTTGGAATTTATCATTTTTGAGGATGTGATTATCTATTCTTCTTTCGTCGATTTGTTTTCAATTTCACGTGGATTCATCAAAATTATTTCTCTTATTTATCTTCTTCCACTGCAACCATGACCAACCAAATAGTTATTTATACCGACGCTAACGAGTTATCTTTCTTTATTTCTGGTTTTATCTCTTAGTAACACCATGTTTTTCATTAGCATCATCGATTCACCATTTTTATCTCTCTTTGTGTGTTGTCATTGATTTCTTCTTTTTGGCTTTCTTTCTCTCTCTTGGCTATTGACGCTTCTTCTTCCATCAAATCTTTGTACTTTTCCTCCTAAAATCATTGTTAGTTTAAACATAAGAGTTTCACCATTCTAAACCTTCACATAATTTTTTTCTAATACATTTTTGTGTGTTCGTGAGTACTCTGTGTATTAGACTTTATAGGTAGGGTATAATTCTTATTCAATATATGATACTTGATCTGGATCCACTATGATCCCCTCGAAAAATCTAGATAGTAAAAAATCTTTGATGCATCAAAAGCGGAATCTAGATAGTAAAAAATCTTTGATGCATCAAAAGCGGATCCGGATCCGAATTCAGATATGGATACTTAAATATCAAAGTTTAAATTAATAGACGTATATAGATTTATATAATATATTTAAATAATTTTAAAAACATAAAATCTAACTATTTTATTTATTGTGGTTTATTTGATATATGTATTAAATTATTTTTAAATACTTTATAAACACCATATTTGTAAAAAAAAAAAAATGTTATATCAAAATTAATTATATAACTAATTTTTAGAACCTTGATACTTTTTTTTCTAGATTTAGATTCATATATGAATCCACATGAGGATATGCAAAGTTAGGGTATGTGACAACTACATATCCAGATTAAGATAGTTGTAACACGTGTTTAGTAGATTATAGTTCCCGGCCTATCGTTTTTGATGAACTCTTCTTATTTCGGGATGACCATTTTGCTTATTTCCGCTAAACGGATCTTTATTCTTGCAATCTCTCAAATGCAAGTCATTAGAACTACTCGAATCCACACCCGGTTTCACCGAGTCGCAATTACCAATCCTCCTTTTCTTCTACATCTTCTCCTCCAACCAATCGTTTGCATCATCAAGCTCCACACTTTCAATATCCGCCTCCACGTCCTTGTGAGACACCACATGCTCCAGTAAAGACTCTGGCAAAAGAAGAGAACCAAGGTCCCCATCTGAGGTAATAAACCACTGAACCTTGGCTTCGGTAAAAAGATTGTTTTATTTTCTTTCGGTATTTAGGCTTATTACAACGAGAAAACAGTTGTTCTCTTTTTATGGCTCTAGAGATCAAATGTGAAGTAAAGAAGATAGATTATCTATTTTCAAAGCCTTTGGTAGGAAGGACAGTTGTTTCCTCACTTTGAAAAATATATTGAAAGATTTAAACATGTCTAATAATGAGCTTTTGGAGAAATTGGCACACAAAAGCTGCATTATTCTCTCTTTCTTCACCAATTTTTTAGTGCGACCATAATAACATCACAAATCATTGGTCACATCTTGACTTTGTCTATTTATTGTCTCGGTAATAATAAAATGGTTGCACATGTACATACACAATGGAAGTGAGTGAAAGCATGCGGAGATATATAAAGAGACCGAGAGACTTCAGATCTGAAAGATTTGTTGTCATCTTAATAACCCGGCGGGAAAGGGAAAAATCTTTTCCTTCTCCCTCCAAAGGATTTGCTTTTCGTTTATCTTCCCCTTTCCTCTGCTTCTGATTTCGAAAACCCTAATTTCAGATATCCTCAACAACCCTAGAAATTTCGGTGGGGGTACAGTGAGAGAGAAGAGAGCAAGGTGACTCCTTGCGTAGCGCTGGTGGTTTCTCCCTCCGAACAATCTCCATGGCGTGTATTCCGATTGAATCCCAGATCGAAATTGACGCTCGCGACCATGTGGAAGCTCCAGCTCGCTACGCGTCTATGAAGAGTGTGTACTCCGTCTCCGTCTCCTCGTCGTCGTTGTGCTGTAATAGTGCCGTCGGTTCTCACAGTCTGATGTCCAAGAAGGTCAAAGCTCAGAAGCTTCCGATGATTGAGCAATTCGAGGTCGAAGATAGCTGCGTGAGCGTCAATGCCGATTGTTGTCGCCCCGATGATTACAGTTTACGGATTGGGCGTCCTGAGATTGTTCGCGTTTACTATCGCCGCCGTAAAAGGCAGCGGCAGGAGTCTTTACCGGAGCCTACGGTGTCTCAAAAGGGCGTTGTGGTGAAAACTGAAAGTTTGGAGCTCGATGAGGCAAACAATGGGTTAGAGGAGAAGACGCATAAGAAAAGAAGAATTGGTAATTGCGACCCGGTGAAACTGGGTCTGGCTTCGAGCAGTTCTAGTGGCTTCCGGTTGAGAGAATGCAGGAACAAAGATGTGCTTAATGGAATTAAGAAAAATGGGTTATCCCGAAAGAAGGGGAATTCAGCTAAGCGATGGGTCAGGTCAGGGTCTATCTATCTCCTCTTCAACTGTTGAAAGTCACGAACTTTGGAATCTGTGTAATCTTTAGGATGCTCTTATCTCATGCTTTACTTGTTTAGTTAATGGTCTTGTTGTATGATGGGAGAATTTTGACTTGGCAGGTTGAGTTATGATGGTGTGGATCCTAAAAGTTTCATAGGGCTGGAATGCAAGGCAAGTATTTAGCTAGAAAATTTTCCACTTGAATCTAATTCATTCCAGAGATCTTAACAATCGATTTTTGTTTGATCACTAGGTTTTCTGGCCGCTGGAAGCTGTTTGGCACACTGGTTCAATTGTTAGATATAGCCCAGAGAGAAAGCATCACAGTGTAAGTTGTTTCTGTTTGAGTCCTGAGTTTTGGAAATTTTGTGAGGATTGAAATATTCAAAAGCTTGTTCCTCTAACTGTGGTTGAATCATTCTTTAGGTTAACTATGGGAATGGAGTTGATGAGAATATAGTTCTTGATCGTGAAATGGTCAAATTTTTCATTTCTCGCGAAGAGATGGGGATGTTAAATCTGAAGTTATGTACTAATGATGCAACTGTTGGTGGTCGTGATTACGATGAGATGGTTGTATTAGCAGCTAATTTGGAGGATTGTCAAGATTTTGAGCCTGGAGACATAGTATGGGCAAAACTAACTGGTTTGTTTCAAAACTGATTTCTACTTTTTATAAAACCCTTTTATGCTATCTGATGTTGTTGGAAGCATATAGACTAGGAAAATACCTACTGACTTTCATAGCACTGCATATGCTTACGTTTTCAAACAGGTCATCCTATGTGGCCTGCAATTATTGTGGACGATTCTGTCATCGGAAAGCGGAAAGGTCTAAACAACAAGGTATCTGGAGGAAGCTCAGTGTTGGTACAATTTTTTGGCACACATGATTTTGCGAGGTTAGCAAGTGTTTTCTTAATATTTAAATATCTTGTTTTATCTGCTGAGTGTGTGAGATAATTGTTAGGCATTGTCAAGCTGAAGTTAACTTCCATTGGTTGTATAGGATAAAAGCAAAGCAAGCAACTTCATTTCTCAAAGGGCTTCTCTCGTCAACTCACTTGAAGTGCAAACAACCTCGGTTTGAAGAGGGCATAGAGGAAGCAAAAATGTAAGTCCCTCTCGCTTTTCACTGACATTCTGCTTTCTTGATTTTTCAGTGCTTGTTGCATTAACAATTAGGCCAATCATTTTCTCCAATGTTTTTTGAAACCTGGACATGTTGCCTGTTCTAAATTTACTGGTATTTGCCTCACCCAGGTATCTGAAGGAACACAAGCTTCCAGAAACGATGATTCAAAATCAGAAAGGAGCTGATTCTTATAATTCCGAAAGTACAGAAGAGGACAGCTCAAACTTGGGTGGTGATCACTTTAATGATGGAGAAGTGTGGCTGAGACCAACAGAAGTTGTAGATTTCCGGTATACAATAGGGGATCTGCGAATAATAAGTCTTGGTAAGGCTTGGAACTTATAAATATGATGTATCATCCTCTGTACTATTGCGAAACTCCACTGATCATGCATAAGCATATATGATTTGTCTTGCAGGAAAAATTGTGACAGACTCTCAGTTTTTCAAGGATGATAATCATATTTGCCCTGAAGGGTATACGGCTATGAGAAAGTTCACATCACTAAAAGGTTATTTGTTAATCAGCTATTTAGCTTTTCCTTATCAACTAGTATTTTACATGTTTGGTTGATTGAAAATAGTTAATTAATTTGATGCGGGTTTTTATTTTTGGTTCTAAGCAGATCATAATGCATCTGCCTTGTACAAGATGGAAGTGCTCAGAGATCCTGAGTCAAAGACTCGCCCTCTGTTTAGAGTGACTGCAGATAGTGGAGAGCAGGTGAGTTAAACATATCGGTTTTTCTATTTATATGTGTCCTATTTATGATTTCAGGGCAAGAGTGTCTTTGGCTAACATTCATAACTAATATTTTGGCAGTTCAAAGGACAGAATCCATCCGCCTGCTGGAATAAAATATATAACAGGATAAGAAAAGTCCAAAGTGCTACTGTTAGTCCCAGTGTTTTGGGGGAAGAGCTAAATGGATCTGGTACAGACATGTTTGGTATCTCCAACCCCGAAGTCATTAAACTTGTACAGGTATCTTGTCGTTGAATTTGATCTGATTTGTAGTGGTGTGCATGTGGTTTTCATGATAATCTGCTCGCACATGCATTTCAGCCGGACATGAATCTTATATATTGTCCATACACTGATAATGATGCATTGCCCTGACATCCGTTGTCTCTAACATGTATAAGCAAGCCTACATTATATGTTTAGTTCGAAGATGTTCAAGCTTGCGCACTAAATATTTCGCTGCAGCTCTGTGGGTACCCTAATTTGCCATTTCTGGTCCAAAAGCATATTACACTCATGTCTGTCTACCTTGTACCTTTACCTATCAGGGTTTATCAAAATCCAGACTATCATCCAATGTTTCTATGTGCAAAAGTTTGGGAAGGCATCAAGATCAACCTACTGGTTACCGACCTGTTCGTGTTGACTGGAAAGATCTCGATAAGTGCAGTGTCTGCTACATGGATGAGGTTAACTTCGCATTTTTTCCTCAATAGGAAATTTTAATCTTTTTCCCTTTGGTAAGTTAGTTCTGATTTATATTTTTTTCTTTTGTCTGCAGGAATATGAGAACAATTTGTTCTTGCAATGTGATAAATGTAGAATGATGGTATTGCTCATGCTCTGAGCTTTTTAGTTATCGTATATCACTTAGATCTGTACTCTATAGTGCCTGCTGTTCTTTATTTCTCTCAGGTATGACTCAATTTGAAATTTCTGATCCACTACTAGGTCCATGCTAGATGCTATGGAGAGCTAGAACCCTGTGATGGTGTTTTGTGGTTATGCAACTTATGTCGTCCTGGCGCTCCTGATATACCTCCACGGTGTTGTCTTTGTCCTGTAGTAGGTAATTTGACAGTACCATTAGGTGTATGGAGTCTTTTAAGTGCTGTCGTTAGTGAATAATTAAAGCTTCTTTTAGGTGGTGCTATGAAGCCGACAACTGATGGGCGCTGGGGTCATCTGGCTTGTGCTATTTGGATTCCAGGTTCAATCTTACTCTTTGATGTTCTGTATAAGTCTGCTCTTTACATTTTTTTTTTCTTTTTTATGAAGAATACTTGTGATATTATCCAGAAACATGCTTATCTGATGTCAAGAAGATGGAACCTATTGATGGGGTGAATAAAGTCAGTAAGGTTTGCACTCATTTCTTTCTCGTTCTCTTTACCTCGGTACTGTTGCCTTCTCAAAACTCTTATAACTCTTCCTTTTATTTTTCCAAACTCATAAAACTAGGATCGCTGGAAATTGCTGTGCAGCATCTGTGGGGTCTCTTATGGAGCTTGTATCCAAGTAAGATTCCGTTTCATGTTAAGAGAAATACTAAACCATTCTTTCTTATGCGTTGTGTTCTATTCGCATAGCAGACTTGCCTATTTGAAACTGCCTGATGAAATCGCTGTCAATGTTTCTGGCTTTCTATTCACATAATATTCTTATCATTTCTTGTAAACCCTTTTACAGAAATATCAACTTGTTGAATTTCTTCTAGAAGCTATGATGCATATCTATTATCCATTTAAAGGGAATGAGTGGCCTATGAGTTTTCTTTACTGATTTAGATTTTGAAATTTAGCATTGAGACATCTGCTATGCCATTTAGCTCGTGTAGGAGTTGTGTTTCTAGATAATGGATTCTGGTTGCTACATTTAAACAACTGTGCATGCCATTGTTACTGCCAGAGGTCAGCGATGAGCTAATATGATGTTAAAATCTACTACATTTTCAGTGTTCAAACAATTCATGTCGTGTGGCATATCATCCACTCTGCGCGCGAGCCGCTGGTTTCTTTATTGAGGTACGTTCATTTCGTATAGGGAATCGGAAGTTTTTTTCATTCATAGGTACACACGTGTACTCAAACATATGTTATCAACTGATGATGGCTTTCCTGACTGTCCATTTAGCTTGAGGATAATGAAGCAGATGAGTGTATCAGCCTGCGTTCCTTCTGCAAGAGGCATCGACAAACATCAACTGCCTGCTTAGAATCAGAAGACAGAATCAAACTCGTAACTCATAAAACTTCTGAGTATATCCCACCGCTTAATCCATCTGGCTGTGCTCGTACTGGTATGTAGTTACTTCGTTGATCTGTGGCTTACTAAGATTAAACTTTAGATTTATGAGATTTTTTGCTCATGTGTTTATTTTTGTTTATCGTATGGGTCAGTATAGATGATAATCCCAACATATTTTTTGCTGTCTATCATTGCAGAGCCTTACAATTGGTTAGGACGAAGAGGACGGAAGGAACCTGAAGCTCTTGCTGCTGCTTCTTCGAAGCGGCTGTTTGTTGAGAATCAGCCATATGTTGTCGGTGGTTACTTTCGACGTGAGTTGTCAGCCTATGAATGTATTCGTGGATCAAAGGTGTCAGAGATGAGTACACCAAGCAACATTCTTTCTATGTCTGAGAAATATAGTTACATGAAGGATACATACAGGAAAAGATTAGCATTTGGTAAGCATTCTTCTTGAATGATACTACAGATCCTTTAAAGTTGTGCTACAAAATTTTACTTGTCCCCTAAAATATTGCTTTTTGTGGATTTCAGGGAAATCAGGAATTCATGGGTTTGGCATATTTTCCAAGCTTCCGCACAAGGCAGGAGATATGGTTAGCATACTTAACTTGATCTGGACATTTCCTTTTACAGAAAGTGTTATGCCCGTGAGAATTTAATGTTGTATTCTGGTGCAGATGATTGAATACACAGGAGAACTTGTTAGACCTTCAATAGCTGACAAAAGAGAACATCTTATCTACAATTCAATGGTGGTACGTATATCTAACTATTAACTTTGTACACTGGTGCTACTTCTATGCAAAGATTCGAGGAACTACTCTTTCATAACACTCCCACAAAGAAACTGATTGTTATGTTGTGGTATAACAGGGTGCAGGGACTTACATGTTTAGAATTGATGACGAGCGAGTTATTGATGCTACAAGGGCAGGAAGTATCGCCCACCTGATTAATCACTCATGTGTGGTATGATTTGTTAATCTTAACA
This sequence comes from Euclidium syriacum, assembly GCA_900116095.1. Classification (NCBI taxonomy): domain Eukaryota; kingdom Viridiplantae; phylum Streptophyta; class Magnoliopsida; order Brassicales; family Brassicaceae; genus Euclidium; species Euclidium syriacum. The sequence continues at coordinate 1,264,597 of FPAK01000008.1, forward strand.
GCTTGTATTTGATTTGATTTAGTTAGCATCTGCAAAAACGAAGCCTAATTCATCACATATTTTTTATGCAGCCAAATTGCTATTCGAGAGTGATCAGTGTTAATGGAGATGAACACATAATCATTTTTGCAAAGAGGGATGTCGCTAGATGGGAAGAGCTCACTTATGACTATAGGTCTCATTTTCATGCTCCTCTTAAGAATATTGATTGGCTCTGAAATACTGTTATAATCATTTGCTGAAACTTTGAGCCTCTAATTTTACAGATTCGTTTCAACCGATGAGCGCCTTTCGTGTTACTGTGGCTTCCCAGGTTGCCGAGGTATTGTAAATGATACAGAAGCTGAAGGACAACAGTCGCAAATCTTTGTTCCTCGTTCTGAACTAACAGACTGGACCAATCAATAACAGAGTAAAGCTTCAGAACCAGTGAACATTTCGAACAATACAGAGAGCAATGTATTGTTGATTTGGCCACAATCCATTTTTCTTGTACAGACTACAGATACTACATTAGTTAGTAACTACATGGATCACAGTAACTCTTTTTGTAAAGTAAAGCGACTTTACCTTCTCTTTTTCTTTCCAGTTTTGTTTGCGCCTCTAAGTTTATATCTACAGCTGATCCTGATAGTGTCATTTTTTTCAGTTTTAAGTTATTGAAGAAATAGTTTTTTTTTTTTTATCGGGTATTGAAGAAATAGTTAACATAAGTTAGTGGCATAGTGAATAGTGATCATAGGTTTTGCCTTTTAAGTTTCAGAGATATGTAAAATGAGGAACACAAAGATTATAGATCACAAAAGCTCATTTTGCTAATCTAATATTTATACCCCTTTTTCTCTTTAGGCTTTAATGTTGAATCTATATACAACAGTTAGAAGCAGTAAGAAAAGAAAAAGAAGAATCCCTTCAGGACTCGCTAAAGGGATAGAAGCGTGATAATGAACACAAGTAATGAAGCTAATAGCAACGAGATAGTAGTATCTAAAGAATATGCAGAGGAGATAAAGTGTGATCCTACTAGATGCACTGTTCCTGTTCCTTCGTCTTTTACTTTTATGCTCGATGAGCCTGCAAATGCATTACACAATATAAATAAACTTTCTTGGTTTCAATTTCAATCACTAGACACAAATCTCATTATATGTTGTTATCTGGCATCTTACAGTTATACTCAGTCCACCCGATGACCTGGTTTTCGAGATCATAGAGAACAAGCTTATTTGCAAGGACCAAATCTGCAATAAGAGTGAGTCTGTTATATACAGACTTGCCAAGATGTATACATATAAAGTTTTATGAGTATCTTCTGAAGTTACCTCCCAAAAGGGTCAAATTTCTCCTATCTCTAGATTGCATTCCGCTATTTTGCCAACCAATACACCACATTCCTTCCTGTTGAAAGTTTCCAGTGTTATAAGCATGTAACGGAAAACAGACAGCGAGATTGAAAGCAACCAGAAGCTCAAGTTGCTTACATGAGGGAAAAGGTAATCATGAGGGTAGACTCTAAGTATAACCGAGTTTTCGAAATGGAATGTGACATTTGGAAACCCTTCATCAACTCTGCATCAAAGTTTTAACAATGTTAAACCACAAAGGAGACAGGATAGTTTTCCCACAGAGATAATAAAAAGAGTAGACGTGACTAACTTTCCAGAATACTGAAAGCATTTGTAATCTTTCTCGACCACTTGAACCTTCAGAGTGGGCTGCTGCGATGTTATCTAAAACAAAGATCCAGATTTATGAGTGTGTAAATGTGCAGTTAGAACTTTTCAAAGTAAAGTTTAAATTCTTCTGGTAGTGTTACCCTCTTCACCAATGGTTCATAGATAATCTCTGGGAGATAGGCCAAGGTCGTACCACTGTCAATGATGGCTCCTTTTCTGTCTCCCGCTTGAAACAAATCGTCTGGAATACTTAGAAACTCCTGACCAACTTGAACTGCTGTCATATTCACATTGTAATGTGGTCTACAAAAAAATTTAAATAATTTTGTTAACAAATAATGTTAAAGAACTAATACATTCACAGCTGCACTGGGTTCTCACATTCTCCCCATTTAAATAGGCAATGCAAAAGATTACTCCATTTCAAGTACAGCCACCAACGATTCCAACAAGCTAAAACAAAGCATCATGTCTCAAGCAACAGTGTATGATTAAGTCAAGTCTTATGCAAAACTGTTTCAGGAAGAACATGGAGGCTGCATCTACCGAAATCTTATTGAGCTTTTAACCAGCTAAACGGTAATGAACTGTGTTCATCAACGAAAGAAATGTTCACTTACTGATTGGGTACCAAAGGCGTCATGTTTACTTTCGGTTGCACAACGTGTCCAATAGCAAATATACCACCACCATTTTTTCCATCTAAGCAATGAGCAAATATCTTTTTCACTCTCCCGGATGAAGATAGCTGAGAAATCATGGAGGAATTAGCTTTTCCGAAACCAAGTATTCCATCAAGTGCTTCATCGTTAGATGAATCTAGATCTCCAGACTGCCTAGCACCACACCTTCAATCGAGAAAAAATGGAAGCAAAAACAAAACCAAGCAAGATGAACTTACACTCTTCAAATTGCATTCCGTAGCTGCTTGCTAACTTTAACGAATAATATTGAGAAGCTAGATAAAAACAGGATACATACCCAAATATGACACTTCCGTTAGCTTTCTCGGTCTGGAGATTGCCAGACACACTATCATACCGCACAACATCTTTCACAAAATATCCTGCAGTAGAACTCCCATCTCCATATATCTCGAGATAAGGACATGACATATTAGCTTTGCAGCCTGAGAGAGGACCCCCACTTATTTGGTAGCAAAAATCTTCGTCACATGAAATTAGTTTCCCGGTGTCTGATTCATCTATGTTGTAGAGTGTCAGCTCAATCTGTTGTAGAATAGAGAAATCATATGAGAAATGTATGGATAAATTTGAACAAAAATGATATCAATGAATATAAAGAGGCCTACACCAAGATTGCTTTTTCTTGGGCATTGCTTGCATTGGATGCAATTCACCCACATAATATCACTCCCAGTGTCTAATTGAACATAGTAGCTCTTTGCAGGCGTTCCAATTGCAATTTTAGCATAATAAAGCCTGCAAATTTGATCAAAAAGAAGAAACCAATGACAATGAAAAAACGGAGAGAACACTCAGAGATCATTTTGACACATAACCACTTAGATCCAGTTACATCTTATTTACTAGCAATAACAATTTGAAAAAGTAAATTATGAAGTTCCATATGAGTTCCTTAAATCTCTAAGGTATGCATCAGTGATCAGACAGTAGAATCAACATTCATCAGTTGAATTTCATGTATAATTGGCTGAATTAAGATACTGATCAGAAAACAAATACGAACCCTAGGATGTCGGGTCGACCTGTGCCGCCAAGTGGGAGATCGATTCCGGCTAGAAATCTGAGCTGGCGCCGATCGTCGTGCTCCTTTAGGGCACTCAAAGAGGCTTGGAGATTTGAGTACCGGTATTTGACATTAAACACTCCGGGATTGGCAGAGACGCATAAAGTCGCAGCAAGCATTAGAACAGTAGTAAAAATCGAAATCACCGTGAATATTGGCGAAGGAGCAGACACGATTGATGATGCCATCATTTTTCTCTCCGCCGGCGCCGGATTTTAACGTGAATTTGTCTTCTCTTCTCCGTCAGTTACAGGCAATCGAGGCGGAGGAGTTGACGGGAGTCGCTGGACCCGGCGACGACGGGTGATGGAGAGACGGAAATGTTCAGAGTTTGTTGGTCAGTTCGACCAATACGGGAAGACTGATTATAAGATTATTTTATTTTAAGACGGAAATGTTCAGAGTTTGTGGATTTTTCAGTTTTCTAAAAATTCGTTCAACTTGCCCGGGGTTCTATGTCATATGTTGTTTTCTTTCTTTTTCATGTATTTTCTATAACGTCTTACTTTACTGATTTGAATAAAAAATTACCAAAGTATAATCAACGTATATACAAATACAATCAATAAATTTTTTAACCAAAAAAATCATTGAAACTAGACGCTCTCTTTTCTTAGGTGAGACTTATACGGTAAGAGATTAACAACTATGTTAGTTTTCTTGCTCGTTAATCTTATATGATGTTTTTTGTTTGTTTGGCTATCATTTTATTTATTTATTATATGAAACTCCACTAGACACTCTGAAAATTATTGGTAACGATCCATCTATTACATCGCAAATTATGCAAACTATCTTGCACTAGATGACATTTTTGTTGTTGTAATTAACACCTATGATACGGTGTATAATCATAAATTTGACTTGATCCTATATTCGCTGTCTGAAAAACCAAAATACTATTCAGATTTTATACACAATCTCTTCACCAAAAAGATATCCGATATGTATTGAGTATGTTAGGCATCATAGAGAGTTGCAAAACCTTTCATGGAGATAACGAATTTAGTGTGGGTGAAGTTAGAAAACCGATCCAATCCGGTGAACAATGGATAATATGTCTCCATTTTCGAAGAAACTTTCCAGAAACATAATCTTTGATTCATGTGAAAGAAGAGAGAGAGATATCCAAGAGGAAAAGAGGGAGGGAGAGAAAGGAGGAAAGAAAGAAGAAAGAGAAGTAAGTGAGAAAAAAAAAAGAAGAAGATAATGTCAAGGAATTTGTCGCGTCGCCCGACGAAACCCTAATCATCGAGTTCGTTAGGGTTTTAGTTTTGGAACAAAATTGCTAGTTTCCAACCTCCAACCGTAGTTCCCCATCGCTATTTTCGGTTGCCTTTATTCAGAAATTATGCTAAGGTGAGGTATTTGTGGATCCTTTTATGTTAGGTTTAGCCGATTTCTTATTCGAGTTATATCTTGTTTTTGCACATTAGAATCATTGAAGCATTTGGTTAATTGAAGCACTAGATGCTTGCATCATTAGTATGCCACTGCTTTTAGGTGGCGTTTCGTTGAAGACTAAGAGAAGGACTTATACCTCTTATATGAAAACATGTTTTTCAAAGGGTCGACATGACTGTTATGATGGATAGCAGGATATGTAGTGCTTCCCCTTATCCAGAAGCTGGATGAACCACCATCTTCAACGATTCAGTTCCAATGGAAGGGTCATCTCCCCATTGGGTTGAGTCGAGTGGTAGCATAGTTTTTGGATGGATTGCAAGCCATTATGTGTTAAGAATTGTGATGTGGTTAATCAATGAGGATGTGCGTATGTGTAATGTAATGGAATCATATAGACAGACGTTACTGTCATACTAAGCAACCTAGTTGCTCATGCATCTTTTTATGAATGTAGTTGAAAATAAAGAGTAATGACTCCGGAGTTTGAGTGTTAGTGTTGTTTTCTAGGGGTAACGATTTAGATTTTTTTCACCATTATTTTAAGATTTAACTGTTTCCACTTACTCATTTATATGACTATCTACTGTTCAAATATTTCTTTTATGGTTTTTATGCTTTGACTTGGTTCATACTTTAATTGGTTTTCAATGCCTTGATCCGGTTATCTCTGATAACTCATGGCCATGTTGGGTGCCAGTACAACGAATCAAACCTTGCATTACAACTCCGACCACCAAAATTTTCAACCCATACAATTATCATTTTTGTGATAAGAGACACAATTGTTATGTTCTCATCATCATTCAAATTTTGAGAATTTTGTGTTCTTTATGTATCAAGAAGTTCTCACACTGATTAAAAACAGAAAAGGATTACAAAAAAAGTAACAGAAATTGCAGTATTTTCAGCAGAAATTAGTCTTTATGCCTTCAATAAATATTTTTAAAGAAAAAAAAAAACAAATCATGCAAAAGGAAAGAATAGAGGAATTAATGAAAGAGAAGGAAATGGTCAACTTCAATAGCTTTTCTTTCGGTTCCATGGAGGAAAGCAGCAACCCTACAACATCACAGTTCACAATTAATGGACATCAAACTAAATAAGAATATAAGTTAATTACCATAACAAGTATGATGATATATTTGCTGAAACCTTAAGTACATGGATATCAAACTGATAAATTATAGATTTAAATCTCATACTCACTCAGATAGATCCAATAGCTTTAGATATAAGGTAGATTCGTGTGTTGTAATTTGTTAAATTAACGAATTGTAAACGAGAGGTTATGTGTATTAAAGTTATTTTCTTAGGAGATAGAATAAGATGGATAAGCAAATTAAGAATCATGACCTATACTTTCTACATAATTTATCAAAATAATTTAATAAGAGTAAGAAATAATAATACCTTGGGACTAGAAGGTAAGGGTTTATGATGTTCGTTAATGGGACGAGTCGGGGTGGTATGAGTGGATACATTGTAAGACCTCGGACCTTGGTTCCTTTCTTCTTTCACTTTGTCGAAGATGAGTGTATAACTCTGATTATCGTTCGAACCCGATCCTGGAAACGGCGGAATAGTCGCCACCTAGTTTCAGACAAAGACACAAAAATTGAGCCAATTGACTTTGAGTTGGAAGCTGACACATTGTGGTAATAAAAATGGTAAAGATTCTCATACCCTTTCACTGCTTTGACCTCTAAGATTTCGTATCGGTCTAGGTTGCACCGGGTTTTGATGATGATACTGAGGGTGGTTTCTATTTGTTTCCGGTGGATTTCCAAGTGATCTGCTTCCACGACCGTATGATTGATAGTTGTAGCTCTCTGATGTAGGAGAAGCTCTCACACTTTTGTTTCTATCGCTGTGTGCAGGAGACGGTCTGAATTCTGTCTCTTCTCTGCTACTGAATCTTTCATCTCTTGGTCTTACATTGTAGTTTGGTGGTTGATTTCGAGTTTGTGGATTCATTTCTGGGTACTCTTCTGAGTTAGACATGAATCTTTCGTGTCTTGGTCTTCCATTGTGGTTTGGTGGTTGGTCGTCTTGCTGCCTAGGGTTTCGAGTTTGTGGAGTCATATCTGGATACTCTTCCGGGTTAGACATGTTTGGATTTCTCTTCGTCCTGCTCGCTTTATCGAACACGACCGTGAATGGAGCATCTTCCGTCCAGTCTCCGAACTTAGGCACGTGTGGACGATTCTGTAACCACACAGGTAAAACAACAAAGGTTTTAGAAATCTATTTTGAAAACATGGCAGTTCCAGATCTTGCAAGAGACAAGACTAATCTTAGAGATCTCGAACATCATCGGATGCTCTGTTTCTTGTGTTGCAGCATGTATTAATTGTTTTTTTTTTCCAATTATTTTTTGTACATAAAGTCATAAACGTGTAAAAATAAAAATAAACTTTAGAAACAAACGAAAGGAATAGACTTACTGCCATAGTTGTGAATATCCAGGAGACAGAAATGAAGAATTTGCTTCAAGGGTCCTAGATTGTTGAGAAGAATGGGGGAGATATAAGAGACGTGTATACACGAAGGCGTTGACAATTTATAGACGTTGACTTGTCTTTCTTGTGACTGCGTAAAATGACAAGACTCCTTCTAGGAAGACTTTTCTTGTATTTTAATGATTAATTAAGGAACAGAATCATTCTTTTTCTTAAAAAAGCATCAAAATTTCAATGTTGCTCCTTTGATCAAAGGAGGCACAGTTGTGAATGCACACCATCAACAAGTTGCTGATGTCTATGTGGAAGATGAGATTATCGTCGCGGTACAGCCAAACATTAAGGTATAACTCTTCCCTCGTTATGTATCCTTTTTGGTAGTCTAGATTCCAATTTTATCTGCTTGAAGATCTGTAGTAGTTGATAAATTCCTAGATAGTTTCAGTCCAAAACATTTCTCTTAAATAAGCAAATGAAAAACGAGGAAGATGGTTAGTTTTCGATCTTTATCTCAAATCTTCTTCTTTTCTCCAATGTAAACAGGAGGGATTGACCCTCACACGTACCTCGCCATGGAGTTTATGGGTACTGAGACTATTGATGATTTCTACAGTGGTCAAGCAGCAACATTAGCTGGTGGAACAACTATGCATATAGACTTTGTTATACCGGTTAATGGGAATTTGGTGGCTGGTTTAGAAGCTTGTGAAAAACAATCGAGAAATTCGTGCATGGATTACGGTTTTCATTTGGCAATTACAAAGTGGGATGAAGGTGTTTCCAGGGACATGGAGACATTGGTCAAGGAAAAGGGTAAATACTCTCAGAGTTGTAGTGTTTCTAGCCCTTAATTTTCTTGATTCTCCTACCCTTGTCATTTGCTTTCTTGTTATTTTTCAAATTATTTAAAACACATTAGAACTTTCACCATCACGAATATTTAAAACCTTTTTCATAAACAAAATTTGATTCATCATTCTTTTAAGAAGTAATCTTTTTTACTACAACTTAGCCAATCATAATATTCTTACTTTCTATTTTATTAAAAGTTTTGTCGCTTTTTACACTTTAACAATCAACATTAAATGATTCTTAATTCATAAAAGTAATTTGTTTGATTTCTAAGCCAATGCATCTCTTTTTGTATGAAATTTGAAGTTTATCAGTCCCAGACCTCTTGCTTTTTTCAATGAAATATTGGTTTGGATTAAAGTTCAAACTCCACAACCAATTCTTAGCCTAATCATGAAATTGATTTTAGAAGCTACAATGTACAAACTTTAAAGAGAAAGGAATATAAGTCTCCATATCATTTTTTTAAAAAAATATAGATTATCCTTTATGATATGATGCAGCTCTTTGTGGAAAACTAAATTGTATCTCTCAACTTAGTTTCAATACTCCAAGACCTCTCCATAACTTAAATTCTCTCAATCATATATAGTGTTCATTAAAGAAAAATTTCTTCTATTATTGATCATAATCTGCATAAAGATCTCCTTATTTCACCAAAAATAATTTTATACCGTTTTAAAAGTTCAAACCTTTTTATAATTTTTTATATTTTATAATAGAATTATCCATTAAATATAAAGTAACAAGTCTCTCTTAGTAGCCACACAACTTTCTGGTTTGGTAACCAAAAACTCATATTTTCTGAAATCCCTCTGAAGTCTCAGTTTTACTGCCTTTGAGCCGTAAACACATCTCCTTACCATCTTCCACAGTCTCACCACATCATCATCATGATCAACCTCTTCCCATGCTTACAAAATTCATGAGTCGATTTCACATAATGATTTCCCCGATAACGGGACCGTACCTTCAGTTTACTTGCTCGGATATCTAGCACCAGTTGAATGATGTCTCATATTCACACCATGCTCTTTGGGCACTTCTTTAACCTCTCTCACATACTCTCTTCTTAACCTTTGAATACCATAATTAAAAGGATATCATTTATAAGACTATTAGGCTATTCTATAGAAACATATAGTTATTTATTCATCATGCAAGACTTGATCATAAGTCAAACATGTTTAATATGAAACCCTACGGTCCCCAACTCTGGAATAAACCCAAAGTTTGGAATAGCAAGTGATTATTGAACGTAAATATTTAATGACAATGAAGAGAATCAATTAATTTGATTTACTTAAAATAACAATAATTACAAGAATAAAAGAAAGAGAAGACGAAGAAGCCGATTCATGCATCAAAAAGAATCGTAGATGATTGGCTTATAAGGTCATGGACACATTGTAAGTATTGGTTTTTTTTTTTCTTTTTCTTTTGGTCATATGAACTTTTATTAAAGAAATAGTATTGGGTTGATGTTCTGTTATAAAGAGGATCTTTCACCTTTTATATAAGAGATGATGGTTCAATCTTTTGTCGGTGTTATCACATTTATCATTGAATCATCTTTCAATTTTTTTTTTTCTTCTTTATTATTTTTATAAAAAATAAATAAAAAACAAACAAAAAAATCATATTTAGAAATGTTGAATTTATCAAATATCATAAACATATAAAATTTTGTGAACTAAAATAAATTAAAATTATTTATTTCACTTATTACTTAAAAAATATTAAAAAAAATTGAATACAAGAACTTAAAAAATTTAAAAAATTTAAATTTTATTTTAAAAAAAAGTTTAGTGGAACACATATCACTCTCTTGTATTTAGGTGTCAATTACATCAACTTTTATATATATATATATATATATGATATGTAGTGCTAGAAAAATAAGGAAACTAATAAGAAATTCAGAAAAAAAAGATTTCGTTTCCCTGCACAAGTCCAGCGACAACAATGGCGTCAGCTCCTAAGAACCCTCAGCAAAATCCCTTCTCTTTGAAACCCCCAAGGCCGCCAGCTTCCGGCGCTGCTTCTTCTACCGCCGTCGCCTCCACTTCAGCAGAACCCCAATTTCGGAACCCTAACCCTACCACAAATGTCTTACCATCGACGTCAATTTCACCGATTACGATATCTCAGGAGGATCAGATCCTCTCACGCTCCAGTCACCTCACCCGCACGGAGCTTCTCCGGCGCCGATCGCACATCCTTAAGCAGCTCGCCAAGTGCTATAGAGACCATTATTGGGCACTGATGGAGGATATCAAGGCGCAACACAGGGAATACTACTGGAAATTTGGCGTTAGTCCTTTCAAAGATGAACAGAATCAACCGAATAAGAGACGGAGGTTGGGTCCAGAGGGAGAAACCGGAGATGGCGAAGCCGTTGAAGGTAGTGGAGACAACGGTACGAACAATAATGATGGCAGTAATAGCGTTAAGGTTGATCAGTATGCAAACAGCAATTGCGGGAGCTGTATGTATGGGTGCAAAGCCAAAGCCATGCCGCTTACGAAATACTGTCAGCTTCATATTCTCAAGGATAGTAAGCAGAAGCTCTACACTGGTTGTACAAACGTGATCAAACGGTTTGTTTCAATTTCCTGTTACTTGGTTTCAAGTTCGCACAAATAATAGGTGCTTCAAGATATGTTATTTACATGTTGTAGTCGGGTTAAGAAGTTCAGAGTGATGATGAATTGAAACTGCTTCTGATTATGCAGAAAAGGATTAGGGATTTGACAATTAGCTCTGTTTCAAGGTTTCAAAAGGGGTTGGGAGAAAATTGTTAGGCTTAGAAACAGATATAGTGATTCTCGTTAACCATTTATTGGTTCAGTACTTGTCTCGGTAACCTTGATATGCATCACTGGCAAGTCTGGCATCGTCTCTTTTATTGTGTCTTTGCAAAGAGATAGGACTAGGAGTGTTTGCATAATTAGGTCATGTATAAGTTCCAAGGAAACAACAGTATGGAACTCTTAAAAAAATGCAATTGAGTTGGAATAATCCAAGCATCCAACTGTGGCAGTACAAGGTTTCAGATTGACACACTGTTATGATCAGTTTGGGTTTTTTATAAGTTTGTATTGCAGATTTTGTATAATAAATTTGTTGGTAAACATTTGATAGTTATTTAAGTAGCTCTCTCCTAACTCTGCATTGTTTTCATTGTACATTCAGAGCTCCAGCAGGACCATTACTCTGTGGAAAACCAACGCTTGCATCGACGGTTCCTGCATTGTGTACTATGCATTACCAGAAAGCCCAAAAGCATGTTGCTAGAGCTTTAAAGGATGCTGGTCACAATGTCTCTTCAACGAACAAGCCTCCCCCAAAGCTCCATGTCATAGTAGCTGCGTTTGTGCATCATATTCAAGCAAAAAGAAAAAATCCACGGATTGAGGGTACGCTTAAAAGCATAGTAAAAGAAGAAAGTACTAGCTGAGTATCGTTCCAAGAAGTAATCCATTGCAGCAAGTCGCCCAGAAGTGAAAAGGTGAGAACCTTCCCCTACTATGTCAATGTAGTTGAGAAAGACAGAAGTGCTGAATCTCTTTGTTTCGCCACAGTTAGGCTGGTCATTTTTGCCATATAAAAAAATAGCTTATAGTATAAAAATAGCTCTAGTGTTGTCAACTTTCTTTTTCCCTTGGATAGTATGATATCATTAATTGCAAAGTGTAGTTTACCATGTTTTCATGCTGAAACCTGTCTCCTAAGAGGCTAGGAATTCTCTTATCCTTTCATATCAACTTTTTGGTGCTTTTTCTTTATAATCTGTATACAAACGGTGTTCACATACTTACTGTGGTGGTTGCATTGTTTTGGCAGGTATTGTGTTGCGGTGTGCTTGAGCTTGTTCTATTGTTGAATGGAAAATTAGTTAGACATAAAGCAATCTCTTAATCAAAGTACAGAAGCAACCTCTCTGCGACATGCGGTGGTCAAGCCAGATAGACACACAAAAGCAATAAAGTTTAGTTAAGCTTTACATAAATGTACTTTGAGATCTTAGTATGAAGGTACAAATAGACTTTTGGATGCTTGAATTTTGAGTGGTGTTTAGAGTTCTGGTTGCGTTAAGATTTTGCAAATATTCATATTTCATGCACCTGTGCTTGGTTTCCAAAAGCTCTGCTTCTTAGAGGATACTGTTATGCGCCTGGAACTTGTGACAACTTGATTGAGTGAATGTACATATGAATCTGAGATATTTCCGAGTAAATACCATGGAGTGAGAATTGGTTAATGAGGATTACACATAGAACATATTTGCTTTGATCCTTGTACAGCTTCATCTCTTTTAGGTTCATGTGTGTTCAGTGAGCTCTTTAGACAATCAAGCAGCTAGTCGACTAGAGACTGATTTTGTTTCGCAGATCTTACTTTGCAATGAGCTATCAAAGACAAACACGTGAATACGATATATGTTGCCTACTATCTGCAAACTCAAACTATCGTGTATGAACTCTACCCAGAACACATACTATCGCGTTTGAACCTAAACTAATAGGAAGTTTTACAAAAGAAAAACTGTGGAAACAAAAGCCGGCCGGTTTAGGTATGGAATTCCGAGATTTGGTTGCAGCAAACCGAATAAATTGACAAGTTGGAATTAAACCTCTTTACTCTTTAGAGTGCGTTAAACCTCTTTTGCAGTGACAAATGACAATGACGGTGAAGAGAACCAGGTCGACTCAGACGCAAACACTCGGCTTTCGGTTTAGTAACCGGTTCGATTGAACTCGATGAGAGTTTTGTAATTCTCTGTCGCGTAACAACCTCCCTGCTGATAATTTAGTCAAAACCTTTGAGAAGATGGCGAATAGCAAGTACGAGTATGTGAAGTCATTCGAATCAGAGGACGAAGTTATGCTTCCTAACCTAATGGTTGTTCGGATCGATGGTCGTGATTTTTCTAGGTCAAGTTTCTCGCTTTTATTCGTCAATTTGGTTCGAGAATGGAGAAGCTATGTCAAAGGAAAATAACGATTAAAAGCAATGTCTTTGATGAATTTTGGAGCTTGATTGCAATTTCTCGAATTCCATTAGCCATGTTTTTTTATATATTCACATGAATGGGAGAGTATGAGAGCCTAAAAGTGATAAGTCTTTCTTGGAAAATTACTTGCATATGTTGAAGTTTCAGCGTTTTATTAGTCGATACTGTTGCAGATTGTTCCTGGAACTTGAACAATGTCGAAATATGTCATCTTATATACAATATATACAATATATACACTGAGAAAGAAATGTAATTTTGTTTTGCTTCTTACTCCCTTTTGTACCCTCTTAATAATTATAGATTCTCTCAAGTTCATGATTTTGAGACGCCTAATGATGAAGCAGCCATTAAACTGATGAATTCGTGTTCAGCTGCCGTTTTGGAAGAGTATCCTGACATAATCTTTGCATATGGATACAGTGACGAGTACAGGTCTCAAATTTCACTTCCCTGACTTGTTATTTGCTCTTTCCTCTATGTATCATACACAAGCTTTAAATTGTTTTTCATGTATTCTGCAGCTTTGTATTCAAGAAAACATCAAAATTCTACCAGAGACGTGCTAGGTATTGATTCGACTAGAGTTGTATTAATATGTGTCTGATTGACTCCTAGTGTTTACTTTCTTGTTTTGGTTTGATATGCAGTAAGATTTTGTCTTTGGTAGCTTCGTTCTTCACAGCAGTCTATGTAAGAAAATGGAAAGAGTTCTTTCCACAAAGGAAATTAGAATACGCTCCTTCCTTCAGTTCAAAAGTTGTAATTTGTGCGTCATCAGATGTTCTTCAAGCTTATCTTGCGTGGAGACAACAGGACTGTAAGACCCTCTGACATCGTAAACATTAGTGAATTACTGTCCAAATTTGTAGCAACTTACATTTCTTGTTGCAGGCCACATCAATAATCAGTATGACACTTGTTTCTGGATGTTAGTAAAAAGTGGAAAGAGCATAAGTGAAACGCAAGAGGTTCTCAAGGTGTGTTGTTTGTGATTTCCTGTGACGGATTATACAATGTTTAGCACTATGACTAGATTTTTATATATAGATGTGAGATTGGTTCTTTGGTTTCATGCCTAGTAATCATATTCCATTGTTTGATCACTCTTTTTTCCATTTGATACCTACAGGATACACAGAAACAACAGAAAAATGAGCTCTTGTTTCAGAAATTTGGTATCAATTACAAAACGCTTCCTGAATTGTTTCGCCAAGGATCATGTCTTTTCAAGAAAAAGGTAAATAATTTATACTTTCTGTTAGAAATTGTTTAGTTTGATGCTTGCTTTGCTATGTGATGTGCGTGTAATTAGAAATTTAGACCTTTCGATCTTCTCTTCTCGTTGCATCTAGCTTGATGTTCATTGTAAATTTGCTTGATACTTTCGTTTAACTTCATTTAGGTGGAAGAAACTGTAAAGCATGATGAGAATGGGAATCCTGTAAAACGATTGAGGAGGAAGGCTGTTTTTGTACATTCGGAGAATATTGCCGGAAAGAGCTTTTGGAATGAGCAACCCTCTTCATATAAGGAGCTTGGTCACTTCTCGAAAGACATTGGAAAAATTGAACCAGATTTTGTGAGATCGTTTCAGTTTGAGAATAGACTGTTACCGTTAACTTGGGTCGTGGTTAGGATTGATGGCTGCCATTTTCACAGGTAATATTCTTTAGCTTTCTAGTCGTTTATTTTCGTAAAGCTTTGTTAAATGATATCCTTAGACTAGTAAAGTCCTTGTGCTCCCTAGGATTCAGCTTTATAGTGAAATGATATACTTCTTTGATCTATGTTGCAAATGAAACTTATGGAGGTTGCTTGGATTTTTGATAGATTTTCTGACGTTCATGAATTTGAGAAGCCAAATGATGAGCAAGCACTGAAACTTATGAATTCATGTGCAGTGGCTGTTCTTGAGGAGTTTCAAGATATTGCCTTTGCTTATGGTGTCAGTGATGAATACAGGTCTCTATCTCTCAATCTCTAATCTCCAATACATATCTTAGATATTAATTAAGTTCATCATCAATCGCAGCTTTGTTTTGAAGAAAGAATCTGAGCTCTATAAAAGACAATCCAGGTTAAATTAAAATGTTTTTTTTGGCTCTATCTATCTCTCCTTGATGTTCTGGTTCTTAAATTTCTGATTTTTGTATTGCAGTAAGATAATTTCTACAATTGCATCCTTCTTTACGTCAACGTATGTGTTAAAATGGGGAGATTTCTTCCCTCGTAAAGAATTAAAGTATCCTCCATCGTTCGATGGAAGAGCAGTATGCTATCCAACATACGAGATTCTCTTGGACTATTTAGCTTGGAGACAAGTTGACTGTGAGTATAATAATCTCTGTAAAAAATGGAATTGGAATCATGTTATCTTTCTGTAGTTAGACCTTAGTGTATTATGTTTTGTTTCTGTTTGTTGGTTTTGGCAGGCCACATTAATAATCAGTACAATACATGTTTCTGGATGCTTGTTAAGTCTGGGAAAACCAAAACTCAGTCCCAAGAGTACTTAAAGGTACTTCTTTATGATGGATAAGAATTCGTTAATGCTTGCTGGTTCATGACTTGAAAATGTTTTTTTTCTTATCTTGTTTTTGATGAATGACTTATTCAGGGAACCCAAACAAGAGAAAAAAATGAGCTGCTTAGCCGTCAATTTGGAATTGAGTATAACTCATTACCTCTAATCTTTCGAATGGGTTCATCGGTTTTCCGCTCAAAGGTTGGTAGTTATTTGACTTGGTTATAAAACTCTAAATCTGTGTATAGGAAGAAGAGATACATGTTAAAGAATATGTTCAAACGCAGGAAGATGAAGGAGTTTCAGGACAAGTGATGGTAGATCATTGCAACATCATCGACGATTGTTTTTGGGAAGAACATCCATACATTCTTAATAATAACACTCTGCTTCTCACTTAACTTGTAAGACTGATTTATTGCATTTACTTCTTTTCAATTTAAACTCCTTTCTTTGTTCATATGGCAAACATATGGAATATGAAGTCAATTTACTTATTAAAATTGTTACAACTCTTCAGCTTTTAGAGAATTGATTTAGGTTTGGATATTGAGAAAATAGTTTTATATAATATAAAATCAGGTCTATACATTGTATATGTGGATGCTGAGATAGGGGAAGACATTAAATTCACACCATACCTGTGCAGCGACCAACTACTAACTTCTATCTATTACGTTGCGTAAAAGTAACTTTATCCTCCCATTTTGTATTTATTTTTCATATAATCAATAAAGACAAATATTGTTAATATTTTGTGTCATGTTGTATAGTTTTACATCCAAATGTCCCTATAAGTCGGTCCAACTACTTGATAAGACTTACCTATATACTGAAAAATTTCAAGTCTAGTGGTTAGATTTTGAGAATTGTTTTTGTTCTCAATCCCACATTTATATCCGGCTTTTTCTGCATGTACAATTGTACATGGTGAACATATGTTACAATGTAACTAACAAGAAATGATAATAAAATAAAGAAATAAATATTTGGTGTCGTTTTCTGCCAAATTGATTGGAATTAGTTACTTTTAGGGATATATATCAATAAATCCTCTTGAAGAACAAATTTCTGAATTTTGGTTTCAAATGTAAAACCAACAAATCTTCTTTTATAAAGAAAAACAAACAAATCTTGGGACAACCCAATGATATTTTGAGTACTTATATAAAGATGAAGCATTAAGTTTGATACTTGTCTTGGGTGTCAATTGCAATAACTAAAAGGCTAAATATATATTTTCGTAATCTGCAAGGTTCTTGCCCTTTTGAACAAGTTATAATTGAGAAATCAGGTCAAAATTTTTTGGATATCTTATTACCATTTTTTCCTTAAGCATCGTTAATAATAAATGAAAATCAAAAGATGTAGTGCCATTATAATAAGAAAAATGGGAAATTTATTTCCAATCCGACGATATTAGAGAATTATATATTTCCATTTTGATCGAGAAAAGTATATTTGACCACATATCTCATTTTCATTCATGCACTTACTTACTAATCAATGAAAGACTAAAAAAGAAAATATAAATTAGTATCGGAAATAATAAATAAGAAATCGTGGATGTCTACCCCACCATTCGTCACAAGAGATTCCTCCTCATTTAGAGCAATCTTGTTTCTATACATTTCTGATCTCTCTACCATATAAACCAAATTTCTATTTTATAAAAATAAAAACATTTTATTCAACCATACTTCTTCTCTTTCATCAAAAATAAAAACTCAGACAAGAGAGATAGAGAGACCAACCACACAACAAAAATGGCGGATCAATCTCCAAAATCTCTCTACGACTTCACAGTCAAGGTATTTCTCTTCATTTTATTACGTTCATGCTTAGATTCTTGATTCATATAATCAGAGACAAAAAGATTTTGTTTTAATCCATATACAATAGCGGAACTTCCAAGGTTGGATCTCTCAGTTATATCAAATATTAGAATTAGATACAAAAAAAAAGTAGAAGAAATTTAAAACTTCGTTATAAAAAGATTTATGAGTTAATATTTTATTATTGAACATCGCAGGATATTGGAGGTAACGATGTGAGTTTGAGCCAATATAAAGGCAAAACTCTTCTTGTTGTAAATGTTGCTTCCAAATGGTAAGAACCCTATATTTTTTGTTTCTTGTTGAAAAGTGACTATGCTTTGTTTAATTTCATAAGGAACACATTTATATGCTTATTATCCACATAAAAAATTAAACAAAAAACGATAATCTTCTGATCAATTCGGTTCGGTTTGGTTTGATTAGAAACAGTCCAAATTTTTGCGGTCAGAATTATTGTTTAGCTCTTTTTTGTTATGTAAACAAGAATTAAGGATTCTGTCTTAAGTTTGTTATTTAATTTTTTGCTTACATTCATTGAAATATAGCATTTATTTTAATGAAACTAAACTAAATTTCATGTTTACTACAGCGGTCTGACGGATGCCAACTACAAAGAACTGAATGTTTTGTACGACAAATACAAGGGTCAAGGTTTGTGATTTACATGTAATCTCACAAAAATTATAAGTCCTGTTTTAATTGTGACTAAAATTAAATAAATGTAAAAAAAATTAATAGGGTTGGAGATATTAGCATTCCCATGCAACCAGTTTTTAGGACAAGAACCAGGGAATAATGAAGAGATTCAACAAACTGTCTGCACCAAATTCAAAGCTGAATTCCCCATCTTTGACAAGGTATATTTAACTAATTATCAAATTAAACACGCAAGCCTGTTCTAATCACATTCTAATCAATATTATCAATTGCTACAATCCTTCTACAACAACTTTTCTTTTGTTTTCTTCCATGGCTTTTGACCAAAACGAATATTTCAAGATTCTAGTAGAGGTTGTAGATTTCGTACCGTTGTTTTTTTTTGACTTTTTGTTATAACCAATCAGAGACTTAAATGCATAAATGTTACAAGATTGTGTGTAAATATGATGTTGATTATCTTCACAAGACTTCTTTCTCCTGAATCTATGAATAGTTCAATTTTACACCAAAATCATTGTTTATTAGTATTTCAGTTAATCTTAAACTAATTTAACATAAGATTTTAATAGTACGTGTTAAATACTTAAATGTTTTTGAAAAGAAATTTGCGTCTTAAGTTTCCCTGAAGTTTGAACATTCTTTCGGCGTTGATTAATGTTTTGTGTAATTAATGTTATTAGTGGTGAAAAGACTATATTATAGTATTAATAGCTGACGGAAAAGTTGGACGGCAATGTAGGTGGATGTGAACGGTAAGAACACGGCGCCGTTATACAAATACTTGAAAGCAGAGAAAGGAGGTTTGCTCATTGACGCCATCAAATGGAATTTCACCAAGTTCTTGGTTGCTCCTGACGGCAAAGTCTTCCAAAGATATTCTCCAAGAACCTCTCCTCTTCAATTCGAGGTAACGTACCAATCCGGTTTTCTCCTTAACCGGAATCCATCCATATTCATTTATTTTACACTTATACATAACTTATTTAACCGGTTCTTTTTGGATTTTTGCAGAAAGACATTCAAACTCTGTTGGGACAGGCTTCATCTTGAATCATCATCAATGTTCAAGAACCAAGTTTATATATTTTACTCAAGTTTTCGGTTCTCGTTTGCTCCACATTTCAAAATCATGTTATGAATCATCAACATTGCAAAACTTATTTTCTCTGAATCTGTGTTATGTTTTCAATAAATGTCTTCTCATTGTTGAGAATCTTGAGATGTCGTTTCATGGATGATGATATTATATAATCAATTGACTCTCGTTCTTAAACCCCCAAACTAAAAAGTAACAAATTCTCTAGGTAAATTATTAGACAGTTGTATACGTAACTAAAGAACATGTGAAAAGGATCTTGTTTTTACATTTTGCATATCGTGCACGAAAGCGTGTTCACAACTCATGACCACAAAACTTTCAGATACTTTTCTACAAACCGGCAAAAAGGACAAAGAATCACAAGCAAGGCATGTGCCTCTTTCTTTATTTTTTGACATCTTGTGATTGAAAGCAAAAATCACGAGCTTTACCATCATCTAAACCTAAAATTACCCAATCATACCAACAACAAGACAGATCAATATCATGAAAACATACACAAGATCAATTGTTATTAAAAAGAACTCTCACAGTTAGATTAGTTACCTCAGCCAGAAAGGAGAGATCTCTAA
The DNA here is from genome assembly GCA_900116095.1 of Euclidium syriacum. Classification (NCBI taxonomy): domain Eukaryota; kingdom Viridiplantae; phylum Streptophyta; class Magnoliopsida; order Brassicales; family Brassicaceae; genus Euclidium; species Euclidium syriacum. Next base: position 1,284,474 of record FPAK01000008.1, read on the forward strand.
CCAAATGGTGATTTGTCTCTTTAAATCTCACCACTGCATAACGATAACAAGAACTCTAATTCAGATGTCAAATGTTTAAAGCAACCACATTGCATATTCTAAACACAGAACGCAGAGACAAGATTGTAGACAACAGAAATTTGAAGTTTTTATTCACTTTGACACATTTATTTCCAATTCACAACTACATACACATACATAAGAAATAAAGCAAAACCAGATTTACCCAATGGCAGGTCTATTCTCAGCTAACTATGGCCGAGACTTCATTCCTGTATAGGAGATCTTTCCTCAGTAAATTTCTCTGGTTCAACCAATTTGTTTGGACAAGATGACGATGATGATTCTCCTTCAGCTGCACAATCGGACAGTGCAAGCTACGGCTTGTGCCCAGTATTTGAGTCTTGCTTTTACATCATCTGGATTATCACCTGAATCAATGCAAAAACCATCGAATTTGAACAATCAGGCATGGATACAAAATGTGTTCTTCATAATCATAGGAATCTGAAATTCTATAAGCCATTTCTGCAAACGAAATTAAGAGCAAACCAAGATAAAATACACTGAATGGATCTTAAATTGAGAGATTTTTACCAGGACTAGAGATCTTCCAATTCGCAATTGGGCTGGTCGTGGTCGGTGGTGGCGGTGGTGAATCGTCTTCCGCCGAAGACGGCTCCGGCGATTTCTGGCTGTTTTGCTTATCATCTAAAAACTTCTGACTCATAGAGTAACATAGCTCTAAAGCAGGCAAAGTATTGCAGAGCTCAGGGATCTCTTCGTAGCTAAACCCAAACCCTAGATCCAAACAACCTTTAAGCTCCTCTAAATCGTCATCCGTCAAGCTCTTGGCTCTCGTCAAATCGTCTTGATCATCCAACGCGTAACCTTCTAGCAACACTTGGCTCTTCCTCTTCTCCAGCTTGTTCCTACTCTCTCCGGCGAAAAACCCTCCTCCGCCGCCAAAATTTCCACCACGATTCTCGATTCCGGCCCACGCATCCTGGATTCCTCCGTCGTCGTCGTTGTCGTGTTCTAGTAAGATTGGGCTCGATGTATCAACATTTGAAATCTCTTGGATGGAGCGTGTCAAAGGACCTGATGATTCGAAGTGAACACAACCCATTTTCTCTCTATCTTCTTAGGGTTTCTTATCGGAACTTAGTGGTGGAGAAGGAGGAATTATAAAGAGAAAGACGACGATTTGTTAAAATCTTAGAAAAGAAGCATCAATTATTGGATGGCAAATGGCATATTCCTAGTGTGCGATGCTTGTGGGCCATGTAACGAATCAATGATTCGCTCAAATGTGTGCTTAAGAAACAATGTGGTTATTATTATTTTTGTTACGAAGATTCTATAGAGAACTTAAATTTATTCTGACTTATCACAATTGGTTGTTCGATCACTCTCTCATTTTGATTCTTTCGTTCCATCGAATGTAATGGATAATTGTACTGCAGACACGTAAATGCAATGGACAATTTTACGATTTCTTCACTTCTATGGAAGGGAACACTATTACACTCATGTATATGTAATTAACTTCTTTTTTCTCACCTGGTAATACTTAGGCCAAGTGTAAAAACAACATAATGGTTGGTTATGATTGCTCCTCCAATCGAATAGTATCTAAGACGGTGTTTGTGCATGAGGAAATTCAGTTAGATTGAGTTAATAGTGATAATTGATATTAGATATTTCATGACTAATCAATGCAACGGTTAGTTTTTGGTAAAAAGAAAATTAATGATTTAAATTTGTATATATTTTTTTAAGATAGTGATAATTGATATAAGATATGAAGTGACTAATCAATGCAACGTATAAATAGATCATTATCAAAAAAAATTAATGGCTAAGAATGATTCGCTTACACTAAAAAATGAATACCATTTTGTGTAATAACATCGCCATCATCTTTCATTTTTTGTTATAACAGATGAATTTCAGCTACAGTAGTTCATTTCATATACCATCTTACTTTACTTTTTTATAATGATTATTACAATGGAAAAGTATGCAGTATCTCAATTTGTTGCAAACAATAATTTTCTCATCATTAGTAACTTTTTTAACTCGGAGAGTTGCCATGGTAAGTTTATTCCAAGTCATATAGTTTTTGACTGATCCAAAAAATATTTCTTGCAATTTCTTCAATGATTATTTTGCAAATGATTTTTTGTTTCTTGAGATAACTTAAGACCCCAGTAAATTATCCTTTGTTTATGTGTAATATGATACTATACACATACATGATAATTATTTTGTCTACCGAATGATGATATTGGTAAACTTTGAGTTTTCTGGTTTGTGAAAAATTTATTGATTTATTATAAATATTAGCATACAATTTATTAACAGATTCTACCGATGAAATTTGTTAATGGGTTGTATACTCTTTCTTAACCTCTTCCTTGGTTACCTCTACAATCACACACTCATTTATTTAGGAAGTCACCCTTGTCTGAAACCTTGTGAAAATCTCATTGATCTGTTATGATGTTAGGATATGAAGAGTTTCTTGAAGTACCAAACATCTATCTCTCCCTTGAATGCTTTTTCTCTGTGTGGTCTTCCATTCTCATCAAAAAAAATTACATTTAGCCCATTTCTTGATATTGTGACTTTAACAAAGGTGTGGAATAATTTCGTAATCATATCACCCCCCTGAGCTACTCTGCTCTACACTTCTACTTCCAATAACTTTCTTCAACTTTGTATGCATTGACCAGTTCTTTCTTTCATATGCTCAATTCCAAGTAGATGATGGTACTAGTGCAGATTATTTATCTTAAAATTCATGTTACCAATCTTACGATTTTGTCCCTTGAGTTGGAATCATTGGCCTGCTTCCATCTTCCATTAGCTTTGCTATAGATGGTACAAAATCCAGCAAAGCACTAACCAAAATAAAATAGTATTTCAAGAATTAAATTAAAAAAGTAAGACATGACGGTAGATTGAGTTCCGGTTTGCTTTATATTCGGTTTATTAGGATTCAGAAATTTTTGGAGTCAAATAAAATCAAAGCGAACTTTATATATTCAGTTACGACGGAACCATAAACACAAACTCTTGCAAATCTTAAACCCTCAAAACTCTCTGAAGATTTTCTGACTCAAAGAAACAAGATCTTCTTCGGGAAAATGGTAGAATCCGACTCCGCAGAAGGTGAAATGGCGGAATCGTCGAGTCTTATGTGGAAATCCAGGAATCTTCTTGCGACTGCAAGCCACAAAGGATTGGAGATTGTTATCGATCAACTCTCTATGAGTCATGAAACCATCGAATTTCAATCGGCGCGCGAGCTTTTCGAATTCTGTGCTGATCAGTTCCCAAATTGCATAACCCTAATGCTTCTTAAGGTGTACCGATACTCTACCAATGGCGTCGTCAGGTCCCGATCGATATATTTGCTTTCTCAAGTTCTTGTCGATTTAAGAAGCCGCGACGTCGCCCTGAATGTCATCGCTCTACATGAAATCAAGCCCTTTCTCATTTCATGCCTGGAATGGGGAGAAACCAAAGAACCTGACATCAGAAACCTCGGAAGAATCGTGTCTAATATAGCTTTCGATGTTATCATATCAGGTAATGAAGCTTGGGACGAGCTCAGCGATTGTATCTTCAGGTTATCGGATTCCGATCCTATCAAGGCTTTTCACATCTTCGTCGATTTTCCACCGCTTTACGCGAAATTCATAAACTCATTCATGGATAAACTTCTAGAGAGAGCCTACAAGGTTTTGCTTACTCCTCTGCAAAATAGAGCCGGAGATTGGATTCTGGCATTTAAAACTTGTGTGAAGATGGGAATGCAGATTCTGGAAGCGGAGATCAAATTCGACGTGTTGAAGCATATTTTCCCAGTTCTTGTGAAGTCAGTAAATGATCTAGTGGAGAAAGGAATGAAACAACTTCTGCAACAAGGGTTTCAAGATCTGGAAAAGTTCTTGTTACGAGAGGATCATCTGTATAAATACAATGACCAGCAACGCCTTTGTGTGGCATCGCTTGCGTACAGGCTCAAAGAAACCGGACCATACACTGTGGAGGTTATGATGATCATCAATCGTTTGGTTAAGTATAACAAAATTCAATCCAGCAAACTCAATCCGTCTCTGATACAACCAAAGGAAGCAAATCAAGACCATGGAGGTGAAATTGACCCTGACTGGTTAAATCATTTGAAGATGTTAACACCAGTTGAACTCTTGAGAATCTCTGCGTCTCCTGATCTTCAAGAGGGATCCAGAGAGATGGCTATCAGAAGACTCAACGACTTACTCACTGATCACACTTTGAAGAAAGTTGCAATAGAGACTTCAATGATCAGAGAGCTCCATCCAGTGCTCCTCTCTTGTCTTTGGGAAGAAGGAATCTCAGAGGGTATGTTCAAACTCCTAGGTCAGGTTCTTTACCACGTTGCGAATGAGCTGTTCAGCTTCCAAATTGACACATGGGAGGGTTTAACAAACTATGTTAAATCGAAAAGCAAAACGGATTTTGAAAGAGCAGTTTATATCTTCCAGAGTTTACCAATGCCGCTTGAAGATGACGATATTGTGAATCCTATGATTGAGACTCTTCTCCCAGAGATATGCAGTAAGCTAAACCCACCAGAAGAGGTATTGGTTGATAACAGTAGCTGGGTCTTGGCGTTTACAGGTGCGTTCTCTGCAATGATTCACTTGATAGAAGGGAAAAGTCACGCTATTGTTAAGGAGGTTACATATAAGATGATTGAATCAGTGAAAGATCTTGTGGAAAGAGGAATGGAAGTTGGGTTTGTGAAGAGAGCTTTCAGAGATGTGGAAAGTCTTGTGAAGAAAAACGTGAAATGGTATGGTACGAGCCAATTCAAGTTTGCTAAAGGACTGTTTTGGAAGCTTTGCGAGATCAAAGGTATGAAGATGGGGACTAGGATGGTGATATGGAGAACTAACTTGATTCTTGAGCAGGGAGTGGTTGACCAGGAGAAAGAACTCCCAAAGAATGATCTTGATTGGCTTGGTCAGTAGGAGTGTGTATAATTTCGAACCTAATTCTACTTTTGTTTAGTTTGATTTCAATATAGGATTCGTTAAGCAACTTTTCTTGTACTTACACGTAAAAACGATATTGTCTTGTTCCTCTTAAAGTGGCTTCTTAGAATGATTGTAGAATATGGTGATTTTAACAATTGTGGTTGATGGAAAAGTTCTACTTAACATTCACCAATTCATTCAGAACTAGTTAAAACTTTGAAAACAAGATAAACAAAAAGATTGATTCCATGATCCGATAAACTATAAAGTATAAACTGTCAAAACACTCGGAAGAGTTTAAAACAAAAAGAACAAAACCACATAAAGTAATAATAAAAGGGGTCTTCACTTCATCTAGGCGACTGGAGCAACCATCTCAGGGTAATCTACGGCTGTGAGTGGAGTTTCAGCTAGAGCAGGTTGAGCAACAACCTGAGCTGGCGCAGCGTTGAAATCTTCTTCCTTAGGAGGATGAATGATCACAACATCTGGCAATGGCGTCATTGGTCCAAGTTTACCCTTAGGGTCATAGTCAAGCATGACCTTCACCTTGATTCCCAACACTCCCTGCACATGTAGGTTGGGTCTTAGGTTAGAGCCATTGCCATATTACTACTTAGTCACTAAAGAGGAAAATGAAGAACTCATAAAAAGAAACAGACCTGTCTAAGCAGAACATGTCTGACAGCAGAGTCGATGTACTCCTTGGTAGGTTGACCAGAGGAAACCATGTAACCATCCTTGAATTTCATGGACTTGGCACGTTGAGCACGGAGCTTTCCACTCACAATGACCTCACATCCCTTAGCTCCACTCTCCATGACGAATCTCAAGACACCATAGCAAGCCCTAACACAACAGAAGATCATTGCATTATTAGCATCAGACTTTAACTGAGACGAGAGAATCAACATGAAATTAAGAGGTATGACAGAGTCTATGAGAGATATATTCAACGTAGTACAAACCATATGAATACTCAACGTAGTACATTACAGATAAATAACAAACACCAGATGAAATAGTACGATCAGTAGAGTGTCTCAATGAGAAGATCAATGAATATGATTTCATGGAGATGTATATATTAATGTCGGCATCTGTATGTATTCTTATTGCCTAAAATCAAACATTGAAAGACAAAAGAAAATCTTCTAGAAAACATAATCATAGCAATGTCCAATTAATTTGATGAAATGAATACTAAAATGAACATAGGAACGGATCAACCAGATGAAACAAATAATAAAGCAGTAGTAAACAGACGAAATGCTCATACCTACGAACAGCAAGACCACCGAGAAGCTTGTAACGGAGAGACTCAGCCTGAGCAATGGCGCAGAGACCTCTGTTGTTGACCTTTTCGGCATAGAGCTCAACACTATCTTGAGGAAACCTGAATCGTTTCTGGACAAGGGATGTCAATTCCCTGATTCTCCTACCCTTCTCACCTATATTTTCAACGAACCCAAAAGCCATTTCAGATCTCTATACAAAGTCCCTTGATAAACAGATACCAAATGAATAATAGATTCGACATACCGAGAACGTTCTGAGTACGGGTGGCTCTGATGATAATCTCAGTCCTCATTGGAGTAACCCTAACCTCCACACCTGAGTAACCATCCTCTGCGAGCTCTCTGGTGAGAACCTCGTTCAATTCAGCGTAGAAAACACCATCGGCTACAAACTACAAAACTCAACACAGTTACGGAACCAGTTATTATACGATGCAGCGAGAGAGATCCATCAAAAAAATATATATATATAGAAGAGAAAGTACAAATCACCTTTCTCTTCTTGCTGATCTGAGCAGCCATGTTGTGGATACTGAAATTTGCTAATCAATGAAACCCTAAAGTTGAGATGAGGAAGCAGTAAAGAGGGATTTCTTTTGCGCTTGTTCGTTCTATACTATCAGATATTATTTATACCTAGGTCAGAGACTAAAACATTGGTTTCGGCCAGTGGACTTATAATGGGCTCTTTATCATCTCAATTAATGGGCTCTTTATCATCTCAATTAATGGGTTTCTTGTGATTTTCAATAGCGAATATTCAAGTTGTAAAAGTAATGTACGAAACATTAGTTTTGTAAGAAACATCAAATGCCACAAATGCCATCGACTATGAAATAAAAATGATATATTTTTCTTATAAATAATTAAACATGTTAAGAATTGTGAATTCTAGATAAGAAATCTGATTTAATAGTTGTCCAAATTTTAAAAATTATTTGATTCGTTTTATTATATTGAATACAATTTCAGATTTTAGTAACTTGATAAATTGTGAAAATATTATAACTATTTTAAATTTATTAAAATTTTCTAATATTAGAAATAATTTAACTTTATTAAAAATTATATTATATTTGACAATATATTATTATTACATACTAGATTATATATGATGTACATTATTATTTTATTTACCAATTTATAACATCAATTATTAATTAGTTTTTAATATCATTTAAGTTATATACTTTTTTTAAACACAAAATATTCAAAATTAAAATCATATTGGAAAATACAAAACAGAACAGAAAAAACATATGATCATATTATATTTGTCGTCCTGAGAGAAGTAAGTATTCTTACCACTCAATAAGGTTATCATCTTTATCTTTATCAAAGAATACAATTCATAGGATCAACAAACCACGTATTTTGTCATATGAGGTAGTGGTCTTTTTACCACTTGAGAGTATATCGTTTATTATTAATAATCATTTAATCAAGTTTAGATCAACAGACGGATCCATCAACAAATAATGTAAACCGTTAATTTCATTCAACATATTGATCTCATCATTAATTTTGTTAACTCTTGGATCTCTAACTCGTATATTTTGTTAAAATAGTAAATTAAATCCAGTATATAAATAAATGAATTTACTCTATATTTATGAAAAAACAATTCACTCTAGATTCGTTTAGGAATTCGAAATATTTTAGTTCTATAATTCGGATTATTATACAAAGTTCTAAAAATTAGGATTTCAATAATAAATATTGCCTATACAAAAGGAAAACCATAAGCATATATCAACTACAAACACACGACTACAACCAATTTTATTCTTGACTTTATATACACCAACACCAAACATTATTAGTGCAAAAATGATTAAATATATACATATATACTATATTGAGTCGTCATATTTCAATAACAAAATTAAAAAATCAAAATTTAAAGTTAAAAGTGGAACTTGACAAAAGTTAAAATCAATGACTACCGACTATGAAGATCTTTCTGGGTATTCTTAACAAAAGTGATGCTTCTTATGTGTCTTCATCTGTTGGTTTCATTAGGTTTGCACAACATCAAAGTTCTTGAAGAGAAAACACTTTAAATTTTTTTTATGATCAGTTTAAGAAGTGGAATTTGGTAATGAATTTTGAAGTGTCCCTTGTTACTGATGAGAACAATGATACAATAATTGAGACATCACCATTTCATGTAGAGACAAGGGTTGGTGAACGTAGGAAATAGATGCAAAATATACTATATATGCTTTTGATTTGTCTAATTTTTTTTTCATTTTTGGTCTTTTTTTCTTTGAGTTCTCTAGATGGGCAACAGACGCGTTGGGGTTAGTAAATATATACATAAAACATCAAATGTGACTTTACAAGAAAATTGTAAAAGAAAAGGCAATATGGAAACTGTTACAATGTACTACCATTTTAAAAAGTTGCAGGTGGGGGAGGGCTATTAGACAAGTGGTGAGTGTATACCTTTGAAAATTGGAAGAGGGTAGAAAAGTGAAAACTGAAAAAGAAATATAAGTAAACTTTGAGAAACATGAGTGTTTAGGTTGTTGACTTAGATTTTGGTGGCAGTGAAAGTCATGTCTAATGGTGCTACTCTTTTGTTATATATCGATAGTCTGAATTAGGTGTGGAACTTGGTGAGATATTTGATGATGATTATTCCATAGTTTGTACACCGATGTTTGGAAGGTGAGTGAACGTATTATTCCATCTGAATTTCACTATCGAACTAGAAGGAAACAAAATTACAATAGAAAACTAAACAGGTAACAAAAAAAACTAAAAGTTTTTTATTGCAATGTGAAGTCTGATCTCATTCAACGGACTTTCCGAAGGGTTGTACAGGTGCATCCCAACAAGATAAGTTTCGCATCCCAATTATTTGCTTATTTTTAGCATCAATATTGGATTTATCTACAGAAAACAATGCACTGAGCTGTTGGCCAAATTACTAAAAATGTATATATCCGTGCAGTTGCACGCAATTATTATTATTGATATTTTTTGATAAATTATTATTATTATTATTAATATTGCTATTTTTATTTTTGTTGAAGAACGCAAATTATTTAGTTGAATTTAGTTTAGTTAGTAACTTATTTAGGCCCTCTTCTTTTCTTTTTCTTTTTTCTATTTTTTTGTTGTCACGTTTTATGTCCTCTTCTAAAACCAGAATTCATAAAAAAAGTGATAAACCGATAAAAAAAAATCTTCGCTCCACCGACGAAATGTTTTCAGTTTCTTTATAGAGGTGGAAAAATCGCTATTTTAGACTGTAAATGTTTTCAGTCCTGACTTCCTCCTTTTTCTTTTTGTCATTTTCAAGATAAAACAAACTCACACAATCAGAGAGATCCAGAAATTCCAACAAAAAAAAAAAAACACCTTCAAATTCCTTATATATTCATCACCAAAACAACGCATTTCAAGTTAATCAAAGCACAAAAAAATAACAACAAAAATAAAAAGTAATGTCAACTTCTAAAACCTTTACTCTCGTCATCGTAACATTACTACTTGTGTCCTTCAGCGCAGCCGCAAACGCAATAACGAAACCGCTATTTCCAGCAATTCTAATGTTTGGCGATTCGACAGTCGACACAGGCAACAACAACTACCACCCACAAGCAATCTTCAAAGCTAAACATCTTCCTTACGGTATCGATCTCCCAAACCACAAAGCCACCGGAAGATTCACAAACGGGAAAATATTCTCCGACATAATCGCTACCAAACTCAACATCAAACAGTTTGTTCCTCCTTTCTTACAACCAAATATTTCCGACCAAGAAATTATTACCGGAGTTTGTTTTGCATCAGCCGGTGCGGGTTACGATGATCGAACTAGTCTTTCGTCACGAGCAATACGTGTCTCAGAACAACCTCAAATGTTCAAGAGTTATATTACTCGTCTTAAGAGTATCGTAGGAGACAAGAAAGCCATGGAGGTCATAAACAATGCTTTGGTGATTGTTAGTGCAGGACCTAACGATTTCATCTTGAACTATTACGCTATTCCTTCGAGGCGTATTGAGTATCCTAACATTTCTGGTTATCAAGACTTTGTGATTAAGAGGCTTGAGAATCTCGTCCGGGTAATTTTTCAAACATTTGCTTAAATTATCACTACACTTTTCAGTGATGGAAGATTCCATTACTGAACTATATATGGCAACGATTTTTTTTTTTCTTCTGTAGGACAACGATTAAAATATTAATTTTGTCGCATATTTGAATTAAGAGCATCCATTTACGCATTGCGATGAAAATTTGAAGAAAGAAATATTTGTAATATATTTATTATACTCCATCGCTATTTCGATACATATTAGAGTTTAGATAAAAAAATATATATACTATTTTTAAAATGCCACATTTCATGTTTTGGGCTTTCAAAAATATTGCAACTTTTAACAAGTTTTTTAAATACCATAAAAGCCAACTCTATTAACTTCAGTCAAAACTTTTAACAAGTTTTTTTAATGAAAATGTAAATATTTGAAAATAACTTATTTTATTCTTTTATTTATGAATTGTTTCAAAAACTTACAGATCTTCCCTACGGTTGATTTTGAATCAATTTCTATAAATTTTAGAAACCCCCTTGGGTAAAAAATTTATGATGGTATTTTGCAATATTTTTTTTTAAAAAACTTAGATAGTGATTTACTAGTAAGCTCATATTTTGTAATATAAATTAAAAAAATATATGAGTCATTTTTTATAGAATTTTAAAATTTTATTTTGAATATTTAGAATTTTTAGGAGATGAATGATATATTAAAATTTCACATTTTCGTTTTAAAAATGCAATTCCACTATCTTCTACTATTCATAACATTTATTAAGTTTTACGTTTTCAAAAGTGATTTAAAAAATGAGTATACTATGTATTTATGTGCGTTAAAAATAAAATTAGAAGAACGAAAATATTATAACTTATAAATCATTTCTAACGTATTTTGATTATTCTGCAAAATTGGTCTAATTAACTTAACTTTCTCCAAAAATGGATCATTCAGCTATTCTTCTATTTCAATATTAATAGTCAAACATTTTATTTTCCAAAACTCAATATGGTCTAGATAATGTCTGAGTCTCTAAGATTTTAGGGTTTTGACATATATTCCGTCTTTGATAATATGTCTTCTTGATCTCTCTAATCATTTCTTCTTTGTGAGTGCAGGAGCTTTACAGTTTAGGTTGCCGGAAAATTATGGTCGGAGGTTTACCGCCGATGGGTTGTTTACCGATTCAAATGACCTCTAAATTCCGCAACATTCTAAGATCCTGCTTGGAACAAGAGAACAAAGACTCAGTCTTGTACAATCAGAAACTTCAAAAGCAATTACTTCAGATTGAAGCATCTCTTACAGGAAGCAAGATCCTTTACTCAAATGTCTATGATCCTATGATGGACATGATGCAAAACCCTAGCAAATACGGTATATATATACATTAAATCTTTTTCCTTTTCCCCAAACTAGTCTCCCGAATTATATAATTAATGTTACATGTGGAATTAATGAAAAACAGGGTTTCAAGAGACGAAGAGAGGATGTTGTGGAACAGGGTATTTGGAGACGAGTTTCATGTGCAATGTTTTTTCTTCGACGTGTCAGAATCACTCAGAGTTTATGTTCTTTGATTCGATTCATCCATCGGAAGCAACTTATAACTACATGGGCAATTTTGTAGATAAAGAGATTCGTGTGTGGCTTAAGGCTTAAATTATCATGATATTTGCAAAATAAAAACAATGTTATTTGTTTTTAAATGCAATCATTAATTAACTAGGTATGCACATGTGCCATACACGAGATTAATGCTTTAATTTATAACATTTAATATGTTTATTAGTTAGATACCAGAATTTTACATCCTCTTTAAGGATATTATGTATTTCATAATCATTGATTAAAAATCGAACCAAAAATGCTGAACCAAACAATTTTTCTTTTACTTTTAAGTTTGCTTCGGTTCATAATTTCGGTTATATCGACGATGTTATTTTTCTTGTTCGGTTATCAAGTTTTGTGCGGTTCAATTCGTCCGAACTGAAGAACCGAATTCTCAAGCCTAGTATTTCATATAAAAAATAACATTATTATAGTATTTACATATGGTGATACACAATTTGCCAAAGCTAATAATGTGAAATTTATCCAAATTATGCGGGTTAAAATAACATAAATATTTATTTATTTTTATTAACTTATAAATATAAGTTTAAGATAATAAATACAAGTTTCTTAAAAAGTTTCATATATATATAAACTTTATTGTTATGATAATATCTTTTTAATATATAAGACAGATTGTTTGGTGTGTAATGTTATAATTTTGGATAAAAAGTGTTTTTAAGTAATTAGTATTCTTCTAATTTAAAATTTTCAAACAACTTGTATAAGTTATATTATTTGTATGATGTCAGAAAGATATAACATTGTTCTGTATGCACAAAAGTCTTAATTTTTGCTTTATAATCGAATGGATTAAGTTTAGTATTTTTGGTTAAGTTCGGTTAATTTTCACAAAAAGTCTTTTTTATATATATAATGGAGTGAATTAGATGGTCAGATATATTATATATATAGAGTAGAAAAATAAAATATTAATTTAGATTTTTTCATCAACAAAGTTCTTTTTTTAATTACTAAACAAAATTAATATATGTGATAAGAATATAACTGATGTTTATGATAACAGAATTTACATGATCTTACCAATCAATAAGGCAACATAATATATAGTTGTTAGGATAAAATTTGGTTGTTATTCTCATTTACAAAATTGTTTTTGACAAATAATTAAAATAAATGGCTAATGTCATTCATTGTAAATACATTTTTTCATTAAATCTAATTTTAATAAGAGACATTCTGGTGACGGCACATCAACATTTAGTTTCAAAAGTTCACTTTCAATCAAAAAAATAGATATGAATTTTAGTTTGTTAATCAAATTTCTAATATCATTTCGTCTCTAGCATGTTTTTTGAAATTTAGAGAAAAATAGTCTGGATTTCTTTTTAATCAGCCAATGTTTATAATATGCAAAAATTTGATGGAACATATTTTAAGAATAAAATTAAAATCAATCAGGTTACTTAATAATAAAATTATGGCAAAACAATGGGTCAATTAATCTTATATTATGAAAGAAAATACCTGTAATTTTTTTTACTTCAATCCTAAAATAACTCGTGTTATTTTTAAGGGTTTTGCATCATATCCATGAGAGGATCATAAAAGTTTGAGTTAAGGATCCTGCTTCTTATAAGAGATGCTTCAATTTGAAGTTATAGGTTCTGAAGTTTCTGATTGTCTAAGACAAAGTTTTTGTTCTCTTGTTCCAAGTAGGATCTTACGTTGCGGAATTTGGCACTCATTTGAATTGGTAAACAACCCATCAGTGGTAAACCTTCGACCACTATTTTTTGGGAACCTAAACTGTAAAGTTCCTGCACTCACAAATGGCAAATGATTAGAGAAATTAACAGCGAGATTATCAAAGACGAGCTATATGTAAAAACTCTAAAATCTAAGAAACTCAAACATTATCCTAACCAAATTGAGTTTCATACAAAATAAAATGCTTAAGTGTTAACATTGAAATAGTAGAATAGCTGAATAGTCTATTAATAAAAAAATTAAGTTAACTATACCAATTTATTCTAATTATATTTTTAATATATAGTGAAATCATTTTTTAATTAATTTTCGAAAATGTAAAAACTTAATGAATGTTATATATGAATAGAAAAAGACAGTGTAATTACATTTTCAATATGAAAACATGAAAATTTAGTATATCATTCATTACATATATTTATTATATTGAGTTTTTGTTTAAGGTTTAGGCTTTGGGTGTAGAATTTGGGATTTATAATTTAGAATTCAGGATTTATACTTTATGGTATATGATTTTGAATTTGGGTTTAGAATTTAAGGTTTAAGGTCACAAATATATAAATTAAAAAAAATTCTAAAATTCATAAACTTTAAACTTCAAATTCTAAAACTCATAAACTTTAAACTAATACACCCTAAACCTCAAATGCTAAACCCAAAATAGTATACCTCAAATTGTAAATCATTAACTATAAACCCCCAAATATTAAACACTAAACCTTCAAATCTAAACCTCAAATTCTAAACCCTCAAATTCTAAACCCAAGTCCAATACAATATACCCTAAATTCTAAATCCTAAACTCTAAATTCTAAATCTTAAACCCTAACCCCAAATTCAAAACCCTAAACCTAAATCTAAATCTTGCTTATAAATTTAATATAAATCTTTAAAATAGTTTATTTAATATAACTTAAATTTCCCTTTTTGGATTTTATCTTAAATATAAATCTTTTAAATGGTTTATTTAAGAGGAAATTTGAGAAAATATTACAAAAAACTTTTTTAATTGGAAAAATTTCCAATATTTGTAAAACTTTGAAAACTATTTTTTTTTTATAATTGAAAATTATCAAAGTAATCTTAATTAATCAAGAATAAGAATCTGGATTTATAAAAACAATAATTATTTAACGTTAAGTAAAAAAAAACATAATTGTTCCAAATCTCAAGCAATACAATCTCCACAAAACAAACATTTTAAGAGGAACATGTAGATGGTTCCAACTTTTGATCGATGTAGACAAGCCCATATAACTCTAATTGCTATATCAATCCCACATCGACAATTTTAGAAGAGATGCTATGATTTTCTTAAGCGATCGCTGTCTTCTTCGTTTCTCTATTTCGGTTTCTTTTATCTTTGGATTATGAATTAAACTCATCGGTACATCTCTAAATTATTTTGGTTTCTTTTATCTTTGGGTTATGTATTAAACTCATCAATACAACTCTTTTTTTGGTTCATATGTACATAGTTATTCATTAATGAAATTCATCTTGAAAAAATAAAATCTCACAAGATATACTTAATACATAAGTGTTTCTTATTTTTAATATTTTTAATATATATATATATGTGATTTATTTATTTTTAAATGATGTAAATCTCAAATAATGGTAATTATGTCTTTTTATCTTTTTAAAAAAATAGTTTTCCAATGGGTTATTTTTCAAATTATACGAAAATTTTATAATATTACACCAATTCTCACTTTATTTAATGATTTAAATCAATCTTTTCTATATAAATAATATCTATTTTATTTTATTTTATTAGTTGGTAGAGTTTGATCGGCTACAACAAAAGGGGTAAATAAAAGGATTCTCCCCTAGTGAATCCAATAATTTTTCAATTTTTGAATGAGAAAAAAAATTAAATAACGTAAAAAAATTATAGTGGACAATAATAACACATGGAGTTTTGTAATTTCAAAAGTACCATTAATAAAACTTCTATTTATATTTTGGAATTCAGGAATCCATTATCTAATTAGTGTTTTTCATACCTGAATTGTATTTTTGAAAATTCGGGAATGGAAAACAAAATTCGGGAAAGCATTTTCTAATCAGTGTATTTCCTTCCCAAAAATGTTTATGGTAAAATAGTTTTTGACATAGTTTTTCATGTTATTAATGTGAATTTCTTTTTTAAAAATAAATTCATAAATAACAAAATCTCTTAGTATATTTATATATAACATCGAGTAAAAATATAATATATATATATATATATATTAATTGGGTAAAAATACAAATAATAACATCATAAAATTGTTATTATGTTTTAAACTATTGGAGAAAAAAAAGTGCTAATATATATATACAAACCATAAAATGCAAAAAAAGACGTTAGCCGATTTTTTATCGCGGACGATGACAAAATGTTTAACTAAACACTATCATATCATTATATTATATAACGTTTTACGGGTTCTATTTATAGGCTTTTTTCTTGTAACGGTTGGCAAGAAAAACTATGCATTAGGTTGTTCTCTCAAAAGTATTTGTTTTTTGGTTTTATTTTGACCAAGTTGTTTTTAGTTTTTTTCCTAAATTAAAATTCATTCAAATCTTTATTTGGACTAAAAAAGTCAAAACTCCTGAAAGTTATCCATTCGGTTTTCATTTTTAAGATCAAACAACTCACAAAAAAGAAATCTAGCCAGATTTCAACAACGAGGACAAAATAATCACTTCCCAAACCTCTTTATAAATTCATCGCAAACTTATATCAAATCTACTTAAGAAAATAAAGAAGAAACAACATAAATAAATAAAATGTCGAGTTCTAAATCCATAGTAATAACTTTCGGTCTGTTGGCAGCAGCAACACTACTCGTGTCCTGCAACGCAGCAGAAAACGCCACGACGCAACCGCTCTTCCCAGCGATTCTAATATTCGGCGATTCAACCGTCGACACAGGCAACAACAACTACCACCCACGAACAATTTTCAGAGCTCAACATTCTCCTTACGGCATTGATCTCCCAACCCACAAAGCTGACGGAAGATTCACAAATGGAAAAATATTCTCCGACATAATCGCAACCAAACTCAACATAAAACAGTTTGTTCCTCCTTTCTTACAACCAAATCTCTCCGACCAAGAAATCGTAACCGGGGTATGTTTTGCATCAGCTGGTGCGGGTTACGATGACAGTACCAGTCTCAAGACACTTGCGATTCCTGTCTTGGAACAACCTCAAATGTTTAAGAATTACATTGCTCGTCTCAAAGGTATCGTGGGAGACAAGAAAGCTATGGAGATCATAAACAATGCTTTGGTGATCGTGAGTGCAGGGCCTAACGATTTCATCTTGAATTTCTACGGTGTTCCTTCGAGGCGTATTGAATATCCTCGTGTTTCGGATTACCAAGATTTTATACTTAAGAGGCTTGAGAGTCTCGTGCGGGTAATGCTTCAAAGCCTTCGTCAACATTGTTATAAATGGACGACAAATTTGTACATTGTTAATTACAACCAATCTTTGCCAATCTCTCTAATAATTTCCCCTTTGTTTGTGCAGGAGCTTTACAGTTTAGGTTGCCGTAAAATTATGATCGGAGGTTTAGCGCCGATAGGTTGTTTACCAATCCAAATGACAACTAAATTCCACAACGTCCTGAGAACCTGCGTGGAACAAGAGAACAAAGACTCTGTCTTATACAATCAGAAACTTCAAAAGCTAATCCCTCAGATCGAAGCATCTCTCGAAGGAAGTAAGCTCCTTTACGCCAACGTCTATGATCCTATGATGGAGATGATTCAAAACCCTAGCAAATACGGTATATTTATTTATATCAAATCTCTTTCTTGTTCCCCAAGTCACCATACATGATAAAGAGATAACATATTCCTTTTACGTGGAATTAATTACAATAGGGTTCAAAGAGACGAAGAGAGAATGTTGTGGAACAGGGTATTTGGAGACGAGATTCATGTGCAATGCTTTATCTCCGACGTGTCAGAATCGCGCGGAGTTTTTGTTCTTTGATTCGATTCACCCATCGGAAGCTACTTACAATAACATGGTCAATGTTATGGATACGGACATCCGAAGGCGGTTTTAGGCTTAAGTCATCATCACAATATTCGCAAAACTGAAACAACTAATGTTTTATTTGTTTCTTCTTAAATGCGATTATTAATATATATGAACTTTAGTTTGTTAATCAAAATTTTAGCTTTGCATAATCTTTCTGAGTTTTGCAAATGCTTCTTAAAGATGGCTTGACTTGTTTTGGGTCTCTCAATCTTCTTCATAACATTATGATGCTAGTGTGTTTTGGTTCTTAACAATCATCTACTTCCTAATCTAAACAAAAGAAAAGCTAACAGAAAATCTAAACCACAAACATATATAATAATCTCTTTCTGCTTTCTCCAATCTCGTTTATACACCATATCTCTTCAACGCTTTGCTTAAACTCGGCATTACATTGTAGGCATGGTAAGATCTTCTGAGTTCAATAATAGAACCAACCTGTATTCAACCAAATAGACATATATCATCAAAACTTCAAAACCAGTATAGTGAAACTAAAATGACCTTGAAATCAGAAAGAACAAGACTTACGATGATTAAAACAGATGTAAAACCGATAGAAAAGCCTTGATTGATGCTGCGTAGATAATGGTCAAGCACAGTAGAAGATGTTGCTAAAAAGCTCAACAAAAGACCTCCTGAAAATCAAAACCAAAACTGGTTTTTAGTGATTATACTATAAAGTATATATACACGATTAAACAACTTTGACTTACCCCAAAACCTAGTGGATGCTTGTATTTTCGTTAAGTACTCGATTGTGGCTTTCCCAGGCTTTATGTTTGGTATTCTTGCTCCCATTTTGTTTAGATAATCAGCTATTTCCTTTGGCAAGTTCGCCTACATAACAAAAACATGAACAACACTGTCATAACAAGAACATGAACAACATTTTGTGTATAATGTCCAATGTTATGAAAGATTAAAAAGTCATACTAACGAAAAATTACTTACAATGTCAAAGATGTTGAAGAGAAAGACGAAAAATGCATAGATTGAGTAATAAACCCATGGAGGTGCCCCAATCGTGCTTTCAGGGTTTAATATCTCCTTCACGTTCAACAAGAAACGCGAACCCACCATACTAAAAACAACGAAAGATTCCTTATTAGACAGAGAATCAAGAAACAAGAATGATTTAAGGCTAAGAGTTTCTTTTACCTAGCAAGAATACTGGGAAAAGCCAAGAGATAAGTAGTTGTAAGAACTGGTTGCATTCCTGCTGGGTTTATGTTAAACGGTATGTATGGTTCCACTTCGGTTATGGGAGAACCTTCTCTGCCCAAATGGTAAAAACAAATAGCATATGAATAAAAACCACTCTGTTGCATCTGAATACTGATGATAGGTACATATATATTTACCTGGAAGCAGAAGCAAGTTTGAAACCGTAATATTGTAGTTTTATCTTCCTGCAACCCTCAGTAACAAGAACAGCGAACATAGTTACTATCGTAAAAATGCCCACTAAGCCTAACAGATACGGCAACCAATTCGAGAAACTTCCTGAAAATACAAAAAAGAATGGCTTGTGAGCTTGATAAATCGCAAGAGAAACGAATGGAGTAAGAAAAAATCAAAGTACCTGAGATTTGATTGAGCATCTTGTGTAAGGTCTCTGTGTAGCCCGTCAATATTCCCACGCAAATAATTAGAGATGATCCATGACCTGTAAAACCAACAGAAACAGTTTATGAACAAGCCAAATCTAGACAATTGCAAAGAGATAGAGAGGGATAGAGAGAGTAAACAATACCAAATCCAGATTCTGATATCGTATCACAAAGCCACGTCATTGTCATTGCACCACAGACTAGAAGAGATGCTGTTAACATTACATGCTTGACCCTGAACAAGCAGGAATTCTTTACTTAAGCATCAGCCATAGAAAAATGGATGATGGAATCTAAAAAGCAATAATCCTAATTAACTTACTGAGAAGTGGCTGCAAAAACTGAGTATTGAAGAGAAGTGCAAGCCACCACTACACCTTCCACTATAGCAAAGAAAAACGATAGCCACCATCTAAAAACAAATTCAACCAAAGAAAATAACGATTTAGTAACTTTTTTTAATGAAGCACAAGAGGCACAAACAAAACTGCATTTTAAGAATTCATCTCACGGCTTGAGAGGAAAAAGAACTAAACACACATATAACTCTTGATCTTTTCGTGTCCATCTAAGCCTTCCTTTCGCAGCTTCACCAAGGATGGAAGAACGTGACAAAGCACCTGGTGCAGAACATTTTCATGATCAATCATAATCTCAATACAAAAAGAACCCAAAAAATACATCATATCATGGCGAGATTGTAACCTGCATAATAATGGATGCTATAATTTGTGGACTGAGTCCAAGCTGGAAGAGGGAAAGCTTGATCTCTGCTCCAAACTCACCCAATTCCTCTATTTGAAAAACATAAATGTTAACTACAAACTTAAAAATGTAATCCAAACAAGGGACTGTAGGAATCAAAGGATGTGAGAATACTTACCAACAGAACCAGAGACAAAGCTAAGGTAATCTTGAGGTATTAATCTTCGGTCGAATCCAGGTAAAGGGATAAAATAACCAACACGGCTAAGTACAAGCAATACAGCCGTCACAAACAACCTTCTCCTTATCTCACTCTTGAAGAACTTTTCTGCTGCGTTATTGAGTACTGAACTTATACGAACGAAATCAAGAAACCTATTCTTAAAAGACTTTGGCCTATTTTCCTGTGGTGTTTTGGAGACAACCGAGTTCTGAGAAATGTGAATGTCCTGTGACTCTGGAGAAATAATCTCCACATCTAAAGCATCTGTATGCAACTCCTTGCTGCTCCTAGAGTCATTTCTATCGGAATAATTTATCGAAAATCTCTTCCTTTCTTTTATTAGGAGATGTCTTCTGTTCATCTGTAGAAAATGGGTTTCTCTTGTTCTTGACGAATTCAAATTCATGGTAAGACATTTTCTGGATGGAAAAGATTGGTGACACAGGAATGGGTTCCCTGCAAAAACAACAAAGTACACACACATGCCTCAATGGTTTTTCTGAATATGTGAAAAATATTTGAGCAAGTGAGCAATTTTCAGGAGAACTAAATTTCTGGATTTTGTATCGGTTCAAAAGCTATGAACTTTATAGCAACAGTAAAGAAACCCAGGTCGGTTAGTTTCAGTGCCCTCGAAATTAGGGTTTCGAAAATTCGACGCATGACTTTAAGGTTTATATTGCAACTAGTCTAGGTAATAGCTAATTGCGGTTAGTCAATTTCTTTGTTTCGAATCCGATTGTGCTTAATTTGATGAAGAAAACTTACGTTTAGAGACGAGACCGTAGGAGGGATGCGAGAGCGAGAGTGGTCTAAGAGGAAAATCGAAGAAACAAGCTTGAGAGGTATTCATCGAGCGGTTGGGAGAGAACGCGGCGGAAAGCCAAGGAAGAAGAACATCGGCTTTGTTTGAGACTTGAAGGAGTGTTACTGTTATAACTCTTTAAATTAAATTAAAGTTTGATGTCAAAAAAAAAATAAATAAATAAAGTAAAGGTTTTTGTTGTCAAAAATGAAAAAGAACAATACTAGGATATGTTTTATCTATTGAAATGATTTGTGTTAAATGACAAATTTTATGTTATTCAATTATAAATTTAGTTTATTTATAAAATCCAGTGTTATCAGTTTTATTGGAGTTAAACATTACATAGTAGGTGATTGGAGCGAACCAATCTAAACTTTTGTTAATATCTTGTGAAAGATCTACTCATTTAACAATCTTTATATGATGAATGTATATCATGAAAATTTGGTCGGGATAGTCTCAAAGGTGAACAAAACTGGGTTCGTCTATCCAAAAAATTGTTCGACACTTGAATCATAATTTGTCAATTAACTGAACGAAAAATTGGTTTTGTGGGAAAAAAAATAGTAGTGATAGTATGAGTTCGAACAATACTGGTATGAAATCTAATATTTGACGAATTTGGTTAGAGCTCTTTGGGAGGCTAATAGGATCAAGAAGGAAAATGTGTTAGTCCAATGATCGATAAATCATTACCTTATTCGAGAATAGTATAACACTCTAAAACATGTGAATTATGCATATGAATAGCTAATGAATTCATTTATTTTAACTCTTATCTTATATAGTGTAGACTATAGAGTAATTATATTAGTCAAACCTAACATTGTTTTAAAACCGTATTATATGTTTGTGGGTAGGGTCAACGTAGTTGCATGATATAAGAAACGAAAGATGAATGTTTTTGGTGATCGATAAGTGTGATTAAACTGTTTAGTATATTCTATCTAAATTTGATTTAATAGTAATTTGGTTAAACGATGATATTTTTATGTTTGATGAAATTTTTTTTATACGAGTATATTAAATGTTTTATCGGCTTCTTGTTACCCCCTTTCCACTATGGTGTACCGTCTACCAAAGAGAAGAAAAGTGAAGTGACTATAAAACTCGTTGTTTAGAGGAGTAAATTTGCAAGTCTTCCACTATGGTTAATTACGAACTAGGCCATTAAAGTAATCATATAAATGAATTAAAAACAACAGATAAATAAGACCTAAACTAATAGTAGACAAGGACATAGCAACAACAACAATTCCTTTATAAAAAAACTCTTTGATATTTAGTAAATTTGTGTTTTGAGTTGAAATATCTCATAGTTTTAAAATAGAGAGAGTAAAAAGAAATCTAATTAACAAATTAAAAGATTGTAATTAAAATAACAAAAGATTCATAAATTGAATGCAATTTTAACACATATTTTATTCTGAATATATAGTTAAAAAGTATATATTTCATATATTTGTAAATAAAAATACTAATATTTGATGAAATAAAAGAACAATAATATACATAAAAACATAAATCACACAAGTGTATGACAAAAATCGAATTTGATAGAAAATAAGTTACTTATTATCCAATATCTATGATCATTTTGCCATGATTAAAATTCTTGTGTATTTTTTAATCTCATGATTAAAATTCTTGTGCTTTATCTCATTTTCTTCGAGTAAAATATTTTTTCTTTAATTTTAATGTTACTTATTTGTATGGCATAAATATTCAATACAAATTACTAATTACGTTCTTCTAGAAGCATAGAAAATCTGTACTCTCTCCAAAATCATTTCCGTTTGTTGAGAGACATGTTAGATTTTAGTTCCTTTTATCTGAATATACATACGCAAGTGGTATAAGTCTACACTCTATTACAGTAATCGCAAACCCAAACGATCTACACTCGTAGATTCCCTCTTCGATCACACCCCAAATTTCACAACTTTCGTCCTAAATTATTCTCATCGAAAGCTTCCTTTGCTTTCCCCTTAAGTTGTTTATTACTTCCCCCTCCGATTTTCTCTCCGGCGAAATTTACCGTGCGAAACCCTAATTTCCAGAAAAGGGGGTTTCACTGAATTCCTATAAATCTCGGTTTTTATTTATCTTGGGTTTTCGCTGACCATGGATTCCGAAGATGATATGCTCGATGCGCACGATATGGAGTCTGGGGAGGATGATTTCTACAGCGGCGGAACCGACGACTACAACGATAGTGACGATGGGGAACCCGATTACGGTTTTGTTGAGGAAGACGCCGATGATTCTGCCATGATCGCATCGCATCGCTCTCAGGTGGGTTTTTGATTTGGTTATACTTGGCAGATTGTTGATTGCTTTGCTCAGTTGCTCTTGGGTGTGGAAGCTATTGCCTTTTAGAACTTGTTCATGCTTTATGACTTGCCTGCTCGAAAATGGTTGAATTCCGGGTTCTCTATAATAAATTATTGGTTTTACTTGTGAGAATAGTCTAATAGAGGTAACAAAGTTTGTAGTAACGTTTCGTTGATTACTTGATTCAATTAGGCTGTTCAATTATGGTTTTTGTTGTCTTTTTGAGATTGGTTGTGTTTTTTACCATTTGTTTCTTGTCTATGGGAAGTGGTTAGCTCATAGATTGATAATTGCTAATGTTATCTTTGCACTTTTCATGCCATGCATAGTCTTCTGAGTAATGGAAGAGTTGAAGAAGAAAAATTAGATTTTTGATGATGGAATTTTGCAAATATTGATGGGTTTTTAGTGAATAGCTTGGGTTTATTCGAAAAAGTATTGAAATTTACAGGAAATTCAGTAATTTGCTACATTTCTCAAGAGTTTTTGTTTACCCGGCTTCCAAATTCCTTGGTAAACTCTTTTTTGTTTACTTTCCCTTTACTACTAGTGCATGCGGTGGAAGCATAACTGCCACCGTTATGTTTTGGCAAAGATTTTTCCTCTTATGTGCATTTTATTCTTTGGTTCTCTAGTTTAATTACTGATTTTGGTCTTATTTATCTAATGGGTTGAAAGAGAAACTCGTTTGTATAGAAGCTAATCTTAAATCATGTTCTTAAAACACTGCTTCTGTGATATGGTCAGAGTTGACTCGAAAAATTCAGACCTGCTCGGTAAGTATTTTGTTGGCTGGCAGTCTTAAGTCTACTAGTGGTGTTACTCTCTGTTGCTAGTTTAACCTGTACTCTTATTTTCTGCCATTATTGACCCATTCTGTTGTAATATTGCTTCTTCCCAGAAAGGTTATTGTGTTCTGAAGGAAGAAGATATTCTCAGGCATCAGATGGATGATATTGAACGAGTTTCCGTTGTCCTCTCCATAACCGAGGTTGAAGCGAGTATTCTGCTACGTCATTATCACTGGTAAATACACTTTGACATTCTGTGAGTCTGTGTTTCTCATATTCTTATTTGTATAAATCTGCTTCCGTGCTATTCTTTAACTTGTTCCGAAACAACTTTTTCTGTTCTTGTGCTCATGTCAAATGGTCTCTGTAGTTTCTCTAGAATGTATATTTATTTTCATACTTTTGTGATTATTCTACCCCCCTGATGCAATGAGAAACGTTTCATTTCAGGAGTGTTGGTAAAGTTCATGATGAATGGTTTGCAGATGAAGAGAGAGTCAGGAAGACTGTTGGCATATTGGAGAGTCCTGTTGTTCCACTATCTGATGACAACGAAGTATGTCCACTGAATTGGATGTGGTTTTACATATTTCTTGCTTTATAATTCATGTCAAACTGACATATGATCTGGTGTTTAGCTTACATGTGGAATCTGTTTTGATTCATACCCTCCTGAGAAAATTGCTTCAGTTTCTTGTGGCCATCCTTTCTGCACTACTTGCTGGACTGGTCAGTTATATTTTCCTTTTCATTAGCATTATTAGACTCTTACATCTTTAGTTTTATCAAAGAACGGAAACCACTAGTTCAAGTTATTTTCCTTTTATATATCCAAGTTATGTTTAGCTATTTGAATGTAGTTACGTAGGTAATGTCCTCCCAATCTAGTTGTTATTCAAAAGTCTACCATTTGAGTTTTCTGAAACCAACTTCCGTGCTCCACTTTTCTACTACAAATATTTGTTGAGTGGTATCTTACCTTCGACTATGTACGCTTTTGCAGGTTATATCAGCACAACCATTAATGACGGCCCTGGATGTTTGATGTTACGATGTCCTGACCCAGCTTGTCTTGCTGCTGTTGGTCATGATATGGTTGACAAATTAGCGTCTGAAGAAGACAAGGAGAAGTACAATAGATATTTTCTTAGGTCTTATATTGAAGACAACAGAAAGGTAATCTGCCAATATAATTTATATCAGAATACATAGTTCATCGCATATTGTTGCAGGTTGTTTTATTTTTTCTAGTTAAATAATCTATTTACATCAACTTTATGCCATGATAGTCAAAATTTTGATAATCCTTCCTATTGAGATAATTATGTCATTCTTACTTAAAACGTTTTTGTCTCGTTTGATTGACACTATTTTCCATTGGAGTAATAATGGGTTCTTTTTTCGAGCATCCTGACTCCTGAGGTTTTGTTTTCTCTATTTTTGTGAATGGCTGTTGAAATCCAAAATGGAGTCACCTTTTGTCGCATGGTTCTATTGTTATTGGAAGATTCTCCTCATTTTCCTGATTACGTAATGTTTTTCTGTATTCTCAAACTCTCTTCAATGTCTTTGTGCTGAGCAAACTAACAAACTATATAAGTCTCTCTCCATATTTATTCTTACAATGCGATGTTTCAATTCCTGATGTTGTTTCGGCTTCGGTTATTTGGTTCAGATGAAGTGGTGTCCTGCACCGGGATGTGATTATGCAATTGATTTTGTTGCTGGGTCTGGAAGTTATGATGTTTCCTGCTTGTGTGCGTTTAGCTTTTGCTGGAATGTAAGTTCATGAGTCAAATGCCGCCGATTTGATTTCCCTATCTCCTTTATGTTTTCTGTTTATCGATGGTGTTGTGGTAATCTGAATTTTAGTGTACTGAGGAGGCTCACCGACCTGTGGATTGTAGCACAGTTTCAAAATGGATACTAAAGAACAGCGCTGAATCTGAAAATATGAATTGGTATGCACTGATCCTTGAACCATGGTCACTAGTTTTTATATAGATGAAAATATATTTCACCACCTTCTTATATATATTGCTAATCAAACTTTGCTTCCTTATCCGCAGGATACTTGCCAATTCAAAGCCTTGTCCGAGATGCAAGCGGCCAATTGAAAAAAATCAGGGCTGTATGCACATGACATGCACGCCGCCTTGTAAATATGAATTTTGTTGGTAATGCGTCATCTCCATCTCTTACAATGCCTTGCAGTTTAATCTTGTGACGGATGGACAAGAAATGCTAATGATGGTGTTTATGTATATATACACCTTATAGGCTTTGTCTTGGTGCATGGATGGATCATGGGGAAAGAACTGGTGGTTTTTATGCTTGTAACCGGTACGAAGTTGCCAAGCAAGAAGGACAGGTAGGACCTCGGGTACTTCTTTGATCTTTTCGGTGGTAATATTTTTTCAGTCATTTGGAGCTGATGTTTCTGAATATTGATATGAGTTCATCTTTCCCTATTTTTTAGTATGATGAAACTGAAAGGAGAAGAGAGATGGCTAAAAATTCGCTAGAGAGATACACACATTATTATGAACGTTGGGCAAGCAATCAAACGGTATGCACAATGCTATGGGTTTTAATATCTAACGATATGATCTAAGTCTTCACTGCTGACTTAATGTTTTGGTGATTTTGCAGTCGAGGCAAAAGGCTATGTCGGATCTGCAGCAAGCGCAGACGCAGAATGTAAGACTTGTCATGTCCTAATTTCTTTCTGAATCTCTTAATCTCAGTGATTGTCTTAATCTCTAAAATGTATATCGATGTGAATGGACGCCAATCGTCTTCTTTGATTTATCTCATTTTTTCTGCCAGCTTGAGAAGCTTAGTGATAAACAGTGCACACCAGAATCTCAGCTCAAATTCATCTTAGAAGCTTGGCTTCAGGTTAGCAGCTAAAAGAGTTTTAGATAACTAAGCGAAACTTTTTGTTTATTAGCAGTTTCTCATGTGATTTTATTGCTGCAGATTATTGAATGTAGGCGAGTTTTGAAATGGACATATGCGTATGGATACTACCTACCTGATCATGAACATGCAAAGCGACAATTTTTCGAATATTTGCAAGGTTAGATGGAACCCTTTCCCCTTCTGATTGTGTATTTTTATCCATTGCTTCAGAGGCAGCTTAACTTTTTTCCTATTGTTTCAGGGGAAGCTGAGTCTGGTTTGGAGAGGCTCCATCAATGCGTAGAGAAGGACTTGGCTCAGTTTCTGAATGCGGAAGGACCATCAAAAGATTTCAACGATTTTCGGACAAAACTAGCCGGTTTGACCAGGTAAGAAGCTTCATATCTTCAGACAGATATCTAAGAATATCAGGTCCTTTGGTAGTTTTCTGAAGTACCTTTATGATCTAATGGTGACTTTCAAAATAGAATATGCTGTTAATTCTATGTATTTTGTATTCTTAAACAGTGTAACGAAAAACTACTTTGAGAATCTGGTGAAAGCGTTAGAGAACGGTCTTGCTGATGTAGATTCGCACGCGGCTTGCAGCAGCAAATCAACGAGCTCTAAGTCAACAGCTTGCAGTAGCAAAACAAGAGGTAAAGGCAAAGGAAGTTCTAGAACTGGTGGATCTAGCAGAAACCCTGATGATTAATAATACAAAACCTGACTCGGGTCTTAAAGTTAATTTCCACCAGGTTCTTTCGACATTTGGAAGAAAGAAAAACCCAAACTGCGCATGAGCATAGTGAAATTCTCTTATGCGTGCGCAGGTTTGGAATTGTAGGGTTGGTGATAAAGCTTCCCCACTTATGTATAGTGTAAAAGTATATTTGCTTGTGTTATCTCTTACACATTGTAACTTTAGCTTCTGTTACCT
Source organism: Euclidium syriacum (assembly GCA_900116095.1). Taxonomy (NCBI): domain Eukaryota; kingdom Viridiplantae; phylum Streptophyta; class Magnoliopsida; order Brassicales; family Brassicaceae; genus Euclidium; species Euclidium syriacum. The sequence continues at coordinate 1,312,570 of FPAK01000008.1, forward strand.
TCTCTGCTTTAGCAGATCTCTGTGAAACCAAATCCAATCTCCTCCTGTATCTGGTTTCAAAGTTATCCAGGTTTTAGTTAAGAGCCAAATGGAACCTGCTTTGTGTTTGGCTTTACCTGGACCATTATATATGTTTGTAATATTATATTCAAATTACATCTCAAGAAAGTGTTTTACATTTTGATTCTTTTTGATGTTTTGTTTATAAGAATTCTATCCAAATTTTCATCGTTTGATAAAAGTTATATTACAAGTGACACCATTGTTAGTACTAAAACTTAAATTAAATGAATCTCTTAAAAAAAATCTCTCATTGTGTTCAACAAGTTAAAAAAGAAAGAAGATGAACAACGCAACTTTAAGCCCATATAATCACACTTTTTTTTCTTTCACTTGTAGCACCAAAAACATACACATTTAAAGAAAAAAGAAAGAAAACCAAAGAGATCTGATCTGTTTTTGTTTTATTTAGTTTCTTAGACCTGAGGGTTTATAGGTTTTGGAGTGGACAAGCTCCATTGATCTGTTCTTAGGAGCATCAAGTAGCTTAGCTTTCTTCCTTGCTATAGGAAACTCCATGGAATGTGCTTTAGGACCATTGTCTCCAAAATCTTCTTTGAACATTTTAATGCTCAAAGCATTCAACAACGCCCTCGAGTACTGCCTCGACGCCATCTTCCAGTCCGTTCCTGATTTCATCATTGCCTTAAACTCATCAAAGCTTATCCGTCCATCCTGTCACCACAAAATTTAGCATGTAAGAAACATTTATCAGTTTTGAGATGGAAACTCATGAATCTTGAAACCAGACCGGTCTCTGAGATTTTGGTTTCATTTACCTTGTTGAGGTCGACGTCGAAGAAGATATCTTTGATCCACTGATCACTACCGTGGCCTAAATTATCATCAAAAAGAGCTTCCTTGAGCTCATCTAGCTCAATAGATCCATTACCGTTCTTGTCAAAATACTTGAATGCTTCTTGCAAATGCTCATCACATCCCATTCTCTTCAAATGTATTGACAATGTCACAAACTCTTCACAGCTCAACGTTCCATTTCCATCAGTATCAGCTGCATCCATTAGCATCTTCACATCGCCATCCGGAACAACTTGTCCAATCTTCTTTAGCCCATCTCGTAGCTCCTCGAATGTCAAGTGACCGTTCTTATCAGTGTCCATTGTTTTAAACATCTGTATTATCTTTGCTACCTCCTCGTTCGGTAGATTGTCCGCTACGATCTGAAAGATAAATACGAATCAGTAACAAATTATATAAAGGGGATAGATAGGTAAATTCACAATCTTGGTTAAAATCAAGAAACTTATACATACCCTGAGGACTTTCTTCTTGAACCTGTTCATCAACAAGAACTGTTGAATCTTGGTCCTCACGTTATCTCCAAGATTCACATTTGGTGCTCTCTCTGCGTTCTGGATCCATGGATGTTCTGTAGAAAAACATAATTTTTAATCAATTGATATGTGTTTTTTGCTATAATGAAATGTTATAATTGTTGTTTAATGTTACCAAGGACTTCTTGAACTGTGAGTCGGCTATAAGGATTTGCATCAAGCATGTTCTTAACGAGATCTTTGGCTTGAGTTGAGACTTTAGGCCAAGGATCTCTCTCGAAATCGATGGTTCCTCTCACAATTGCATGCGCGATTCCTTCCTCAGTCTCTGCCCAAAAGGGAGGAACACCACAAAGCAAGATATAGAGTATAACACCGGCGCTCCAAACATCGATCTCAGGACCATAGTTTCGTCTCAAAACCTCTGGAGCCATGTAGTAAGGACTTCCCACAATCTCATTGAACCGTTGAGCTGCAATATATTCCATTCGATTCAAAACCAGGGTTTTCTTTAAGAACACGGCATAAAGATTCAAAACTTTTGATGTGATTAGTACCTGGTTTGAAGAAAATGGAGAGACCAAAATCAATTGCTTTGAGTTTTGCAGACTCGGTTCCATTCGAAAAGAGGAAGTTCTCTGGCTTAAGATCTCGATGAATCACTCCATGTTCATGACACACCTTCACAACACAACAAACATAAACCAAATAAGAAACTCGAAAAAAGCGATACAAATGAGATTGCGGTTTAGTTTTCATTACCTTGACGACTTCAACAATGGTTTTAGCGACAGATGCAGCGGCGCGTTCGGTGTAATGTCCTCTAGAGACAATACGGTCAAAAAGCTCACCTCCTTCACAAATCTCCATTACAAGATAAACCGCGTCTTTGTCTTCAAAAGCTTCCTTAAAGCTAACAATATTTGGATGCTTTGGTAAACATCTCATTATCTCAACCTCTCTTCTAACATCCTCAACATCTATCTCCGTCCTTAGCTTCTCCTTCGATATCCTCTTACACGCAAACCTGTCCATTACACGAAAATCAAACCGAGAAAAAAGAATCAAAATTTTAAAGATCAAGAAAAGAGAAATATTATTATACCTTTCTCGAGTGCTGATCTCGATACATTCATGAGTGACACCGAATTCGCCACGGCCTAATTCTTTCCCCAATTCATATTTGAGAAAGATGCCATCGCCGATAGGTTCGGGAAGAACGCGGCTAGGTGGCTGGAAAATCAATCTCCGGGAAAGATTAGTTGAAGTTTCGAAATGAGGAGCAGAAGTGGAGGTTCTGTTATTACTACTGCCTCGCCTTCTTACCGGTCTTTTCCCGAAAGGAGAACCTTTCAATGGCGATGAAACACAACTTCCCATGGGATTTGTTTCTCTTTTGGGGTGAATAATATCCAACGGTTTTTCGATCGATTGATTTAAATACAAAATCAATCAAGCGATTTTTCAATGAAGGAATTGTTTATTCAAATGCACCCCATGGGAAGGAAGAGAGAAGCTTTTGTGCTCAAGTCCTTTTCTTGTTTTGTTTTCTCTTGTTTTTTTTGGGGGGAAGGACTTCTCTCTTCTTCTAATCTCTTGTTTTGGTTTTCTATGTTTTATTAGTTGTTTGTTTGTTTGAAGATGAGGAAGTCCTAAAAAACAGGAAAGATTGAGAGGGGAAGCAAAATATTGGATGGATGGTGAAAAAAATCTTTCTATTTTTGGTTATGACAGTCTGGTCGGTCGAGTTTTTACACCAATCCGTTAATACAACTTTGTTACCGTTGTTCTTTTATTTCTCCTCCTCCCGCCAATCTGCTTAACTGTCTTGAAATAAATTTTGAACTACACAAACTTATTCCATCCAAATACAAACTTATTCCATCCAAATATGTATTTTGGTTGAAGATGAATGTTACTCGATGGATTATATATGTTGTCCAGACACTTGCTTGGATATGTCACCAAAGTTGATTACTTAATTGTGAGATATGGTATATGTTTTCATCAGAATAACAATTGTTTTTGTTTTGGGTTTATAAACCTTTGCTTTTTCATTATTTTTGGTTCATATTATTTTGTGCCTCCGAATCTGTTCTTCCCTTAACAAACGTTAAGATCTTGCGCAGGCTAAATCAACTTCACAGACCAAGTAATGTCAAACTCAAGGGAAAATTCGAGTCTTTTTTATTTGCAAACAAGCATTGTTATTGTAACAAACACTTCCGAAAAAAGAAATTATATCCTTGAGATGTTTGATTAAAAGGCAAAGAAAAAGAAGCGAGTTTTAGCATATCCTCGTCTTGAAAATTCCACATTGCTGAGACTCTTATTGCAGAGAGTGTTCTTGCAAAATAACTTCAGAGGAACTTTCTATGTGGTCTCCCTGCATCTTCGTCTTGCATATGCTGTCAAAATTCGAGTTTTGAGTATGTTAACACAAGAACTACATAGTATATCACTCCATTGTATGGGAAGTAACATATAAAATTCTCCCATCTCAATCATCAGACAAAAAGTTCCATTAACAAGGAATGCCATAGTGCATCAATCACATAAAGACTCAGAGTTCATAAGCTAATATGGTGGAGGAATCCTCAACTATGGTAGCAATAAACGGCTAAGATTAAGAACGTGGAACGTCTTTTATTTCATCATAGAGAAATCAGCTCAGAATCACACTTAGGAGAATAGACAGAGAAGCAGATCAACCATATACAGCCAAAAAACCAATGCTTACTAGCTAAACGCATCAAGACTTTGAGGATAAGCATCTAAAACACAGTAGTCATAGCAGTTAAACCAAATTTTTACTGTGTTTGCTTCGGTAACAGTAAACCAAACAGAAGAAGCCCGAAATGGAGAAACTAATACGCTGAATAAGAAGTAATAGCAAGTCAATTTCTTCATCCCCAACTCCAAATCAGAGGCTGTCCTCAGTACAAAGTTAATCAGTTTGAAGAAGAGTTATAATTAGCAGCGGAAAGCATAAGTAACCCCAAGGATGCTAGTATCGAAGCCAAGAACAAAATCAATTACAGGTGAAATGCATTTCCGAATCCAATCATTTCAGCTGAAGAACTGATCTAATTTAGATATATCTACAAAAAAAAAAAAGCAATGCCTAAACCATTGGAAAAAAACTAATCAATCTTTCATAACGATCCGAATTCATACGATGCACAATGTAACATTGAAAAATTAGGGCACAAAAACAGACATTAGACCATATCTAACTCGGGAGAATGGAAATGCAAATCGAATCGGGACTGAGCTTGAGATTAAGAGAGAAAGAGAGATATTAAACTCACGAAATCTTTGACGATTCCCTTGTAGAAGAGGATCGGGAGGGCGATACCGAATATTCCGATGAGAGCGAAGTTGCGACGGGTCCAACGGAAATTGTGCTCGAGATTCTCCCTCGCGGATCCCCAATCCTCGATGAACTTGTTCTTGTTTGTTTCCATACCTCCACCCATTTTCGCTTTCTCGATTTACCTTTCTCTTCTCCGAAATCGCCTCTTTCAATGGTTTTAGCTCTGTGAATTTAAGCCACGCGACTGTTGTTCAGCTGCTCAGATCGCTACCGGTTTAAGTGAAAAATTATTTGATTTTAGTAATAAACCGAAATATTTTGAGCGACAACAATTTTCAGATTGAAAGTGACTTCAGCCCAAGGCCCATATACAAAAGGGCTCAAATTGTTTAGTCGAATTAAAGAGATTATACCAAGATTATTAGAGCACATGCTAAGGGGTTGCTGGCATGGGTTTATAGGCGGGGACAAAAAAGAAAAAAAGAAAAAACCCGAAATATTTAAGAGACGGTCTATTAATTACGAGATCGTCAGAGGCGGGTTCGAACCACGTGGTCCGGTCGGATTCGTCGAATTTTTTCGAAAGCCTTTGGATCGTGCTGAAGGTCTCCCAACCTTTCTTCGTGTCCTCGTCATTTCCGTCACTGCATAGAAAAAAATTAGGGTTTTCCCTCTTGCGGCGATTTTTTGGCGATTTCGATTTAGGAGTGAACGACTGAGGTTATTCGACGAGGGCCGTGTTCCAGCAGTAGAATAAGGTAAATTTCTATCAAACTTTAGCTATTTCAAATTCGTTTTAGGGTTCCATAAGCAAATCGGGGTTGAAATCAAATTGGGGGTTTCAAATTAGGGTTTCAAAATCAAGTTCTGTGTTCGATTTAGGGTTGTTATTCGATTGACGGGGTCGTTTTAGTTGTTGATTCTACTTTTATGTCTCAGATTCTTCTGGTTCAACACGGATTAGTATCTCTAATCCATTTTTTTTTCTTTGCAATCGAGTGGGTTGTCCTCGTCATGGACCCTTATCTGGTAGAAGAGAGGATAGCTGAGAAGAGGGCTAAGGAGTATTGCGACTTGCGTGGCTTTCTCATAGACGCCCAGTATGGGATTCCTTCTAGTTGCGCCTGCGGTGGTCCAAGAGCTGAATCATGAGATCAAATTGTTCAAGGCAAGTGTTTTTCTTCACTATCTTTGTTCTTTGTATGTTTTTATTAATTCTTGGTTAGTTTTCTTATTGATTGATAGTAAACTAGGTTGTTTATATGAATACTGACCGAAAGACAAATGTGGTGAGTTTATTGTGTAGGAACAGGTTCGGATGCTAACAATAAGGGTGGATGACCTGGAGAAGCTATGTTTTGAATGAGTCTTCAAGGTCAGTATCCAAACCTGAACTTTTGATCTTCATGTGTGATGTTTGTCGATTCTGGAATGTTTGATTAATGTGTTTTTTCGGTTTATTGTTAGTTAGGAAATATTATTACTTACTTTTCTGTACACACTTAAGTAAATTGCTAGTTACGAATGAAGTCACATTTAGGATTCATAGTTTGTTGTTTGCAATTCTGTTACATGGTAGTTAGTAATAAATTCGACTTTGCTTTAGTTAGCCTAAAATATTAGTTTTGTTTAGTTAGACATAAATGTCATCGACTCTGTCACTTTAATTGAACATTTAAATTTCAAAATGTAGATTTCTGTCTAACATGATTTGATATGTGTGTTTACTGTTATTTGACTCGGTTTAAAACTGGAGCTTCTATCTCTCTGTTAAGACTAGATGGGTTATAAATGTGGGTAGTTAGACATTAAATGCAAATTAAAGTCTACCAATTTTAACACTAGACTTTTTAATCTATAAAACTGATGTAAAACACTTAACAAACCCTATCCATACAATCAAAAAACACCTAAACCTAACCATAACAAACCATAGATGGATCCATTTAGTGTTAACTCCCAAGGATTTCTCAACCTCCTAGCTAGTCAGAGTAGCCACACCATTGACCTCGACTCTTCAGAGATACCAAGATTTAGCAGCCAAACACCCGATGAACACAGTGTCAAACAAAGGAGGCCTTGGTCACCAAAAGAGGACTTGATCCTGATTAGTGCCTGGTTAAACACCAGCAAGGACGCTATCGTGGGAAATGAACAGAAGGCAGATGCGTTTTGGAAGCGTATACAGAAGTACTACAACTCCAGCCCTCAGGTAAGCGGGATGCCTCCTAGAGAACATAGTTAGTGTAAGCAGCGGTGGGGTAAGATAAATGATTTAGTGTGTAAGTTTGTTGGGTGTTATGAGGCGGCGCTGAAGGACCAATCTAGTGGTGAGAGTGAGAATGATGTCATGAAGGCGGCTCATGACATCTTCTACAATGACTACCAGGCCAAATTCACCCTGGAACACGCATGGAGAGAGCTAAGGTTTGAACAGAAATGGAGTTCTTCTCTGGCCAAAGACAGTGTGAAGGAGAAAAAGAAGATCGATGGTGAGTCTGATGTTCAAGAGGAGGTGCCTGATGGTAGACCACCTGGTGTGAAAGCGTCCAAAGCAGCCAAAAGGAAGAACAATGGGAATGAAGCAACAATGGCGAAGCTGGAGAACCTCCTAGAGAGGAAGGAAAAAATCTCAAAACACAAATTGCTTAATCGACTCTTTGTTAACTCAGAGACACTGTCTGAAATGGAAGTGTCTCTGAAAAACAAACTAATTGCAGAAATGCTTGAAGAAGTGAGTTGATTGGTTTTGTTTTCTGTTTTGTAGGTTGCTTTTGTTTTCTATTTTGTTTTGTATGTCTTAGTATCTTTTTCCTTCGTTTGTCTTTTAGGCTTTATGTCTCAATATCTTCATTACTGTGTTTGTCTTGGTATCTTATTTTTTTACACTCTGGACTTCATTTAATTTTGTTTTGTCTCCTTTTGTTGCAGGAGAAAGGCAAGTTGTAGGACATTTCAGTCACGGGTTCTCCAAGCTTTGTCCCTTTGTTGCGATTCTTCTCCTACTCTTACTTGCATTATTGTACTTTGCTTTATTTAAACTACTCTCTCATTCACGGGTTCCATATGTATTATGGATACTTTTATTTGGACTCTATTTAAACCCTTTATCTATGCTCACTCTTTAACTCATTTTGCTGTTTGTCTTTTACATTTTGCTGTTTCCCCTCTATCTCTAAAACTTCATATTCCGTGTTTTACTTTGTCTTGCAAACAATCTGAACATCTTCTCAACATCTACTTATCTACTTAGTTAAATCTACCTTGTGATTTTCTTTCCTAAACTTCTAACAATTCGAAAACCTTGTGGTGTTCTTCCTCAAATTCCTAACCTCTCATCATTTCCACAACCACCCTCCTTTTGTTACTTTAAGGTAATCCAAACACCCTTAAGTTTTCTTATCAAAACCATCTGTCACCTAAAGAAATTTTCAAAGTTTACAAACCAAATAAGCCCATGTCTTCATCATCATCTAATGAAGAAAATGAATTGTGGGATGAAGCTATTGAAGGTGTTTTCAACCCCAACTTTGATCATGTATTTGATTCATTGGTTGATGGTCAAGCCAATAAGCCGAAGAGACGAGCATTTATTGAAAGAGATCGGGAACACGGTCACAACCAATTATGGAACGACTATTTTAGTGACTATCCAACATACCCACCGGAAATGTTTAGGCGGCGTTTTCGAATGAACAAGCCATTGTTCCTTCAAATTGTCCATCGCCTAAGTACTGAAGTTCTATACTTTCAGCAAAGAAGAAATGCTCACGGAAGGTTAGGCCTATCTGGACTCCAAAAATGTACAGCAACAATATGGATGTTGGCATATGGTAAAGCGGCTGATGCGACTGACGAATATTTTCACCCTTGGTGCAAGTACTGCGCTTTTATGTCTGGAAAATTTCACTGAAGGAATAATACGGTTGTTTGGGGATGAGTATCTAAGACGAGCAACACCGGAAGATCTTCAACGATTACTCGATATTGGAGAGGTACGCGGGTTTCCGGGGATGATAGGCAGCATCGACTGTATGCATTGGGAGTGGAAGAATTGCCCAACGGCTTGGAAAGGGCAGTACACTCGTGGTACAGGCAAACCGACAATTGTCTTAGAAGCCGTAGCGTCACAGAATCTTTGGATATGGCACGCCTTTTTTGGACCTCCAGGTACCCTAAACGATATTAATGTTCTTGATCGGTCACCTGTTTTTGATGACATTTTACATGGTCGAGCTCCAAAAGTTAGTTACAAGGTTAACGGACACAAATACAAAATGGCGTACTACTTGACTGATGGTATTTATCCGAAATGATCAACTTTCATCCAATCCATCCCACTTCCTCAAGGTCGTAAAGCAGAGCTATTTGCACAACGTCAAGAAGCGGCCAGAAAAGATGTCGAACGTGCTTTCGGAGTTTTGCAAGCTAGATTTGCCATAGTAAAAAGACCAACTCTACTATGGGACAAGGAGAAAATAGGAAAGATTTTGAGAACTTGTATCATTCTACACAATATGATAGTAGAGAACGAACGAGATGGATACACTCAGTATGATACATCCGTCTTCGTAGAAAGAGAATCAAGCAGAGGTTCACAAATGAATTTCTCGTATTTTTCCGAGATGCCCTCAAATATTAGTAACATGCTAAGCACTCGGAATCAAATTCATGATCAACGGATACATCATCAATTAAAAGCTGATTTAGTCAAGAATATTTAGCAAAAATTTGGTGATGAAGATGATTAAGCCTTTGTATGTTTATGATTAGTATTGAAATGAATAAAATTTTCTAAAGAATAATTGAAATGAATTTTTTTTTTCTAAGAAATCCAACTTTGGGTTCTCTAATGGAGAAACAAAAATTCAACAAATTCTTTACTATTCATCATTTATCATAATAATATTATTAAATTGCTAAGAACCCCATTAGAGGGTTCTCTAATGTAAGTCTTATACTCTTTTTAGGGACTCTTAAAAAGAAATGTATATTTTATACCAAAACTAGAAAATATTCTGTACTTTAAAATTAACAATAATATAGTAAAATTAAACATAAATTTTAAACCACCAACTTAGACCTTGAATCTAAACGCTAAATTCAATCAGAACTTTCAGATCCTAATAAAGCTTCAAAATCCTAAAAGCTAAACACTAGATTCAAAAATTGTATTTTTAATTTTGAGAATTTACTTATTTTATAGGCTTTTTAAAACAATATTTTGGTAATTACCCTTTATCTTCTTTTTGTGACATTCTTTTTATTCTTCTTGAATTATTACATTGCCTTAAGTTTGAACTATGGTAGGATTAGGATCTCATATAATTTTGACGTGTAAATAGCTAAAGATGCCTTTAAAAAAATTGAAGTTTAAATGCATTCTTCGTTAATAGATAAAGATGGCAAAAAAAGAAATTATTATTATTATATCTAAAATACTAAAAAATTTGACTTGTGAAAAAGATAAAAGAGAGAAAAAGTTTACCGCTTGCGACTGCGCGTAATTAATGCAGAATCGCGCTAAAGGGTAAATTGATTTTTCTTCTCTCTGTCCAACTTACATTTGCGTCTGTCCCAATTCTCACTCACCAAAACTCTCATAGCTGTCTGTCTCTCCCTCACTCTGTTTCTACACATGCATATATTTCGCCGTTCAATCGCAAAAGGTGACACACTTTTTTCATTCTCTTAGCTCTTAAATTCTGCATTTGTTATAATTTCGCGGTTCCGTATTGAGATTTTATTGCAATGGTCGAATTTTCCTGTTCTCATTGTTATTTCATGTCTATATTATAGAGTTTCGAGGAATATCTGTATTCGTTGAATGGTCAAGAAGACATTGCTTTCTCAGGGTTTATAGTATAATCCCTGAAGCTTACTTGTTGACTTTTTCCAATTCTCAGACAAAAACTTAGTGGTTGGTGTGTCAGATTTTTTTAACTGACAGATCATTTTCATTTTTGTTACATCAACAAATCGAAGAATGTTAAAAAGAGTTTTATTTTTATCAAAAATACATATATCATCTTCAAGCAGTTGACAATTTTCTGGCTTTCTTATTCAGAGAGATTGGCAAGAACTTGTCCTGAAATTTTACAGTTTCTGGTTTTGTCTCTTACCACACGCAAAATGTATTTAAATTCTGATTTAGTCTACTTTTAAATCCAAAAAAAAAAACAAAGCTTTCAATTTTGGTTCTCAAGCTTGCAACAATGGCTTCTTCTACAGGTGGGAAAGATGGATCTAAAAGTTTTGTTAAGAGAGTTACATCAACTTTCTCCATTACTAAAAAGAAGAACACAGAGACTAGTAATGATCCGAAACCGAAACCACTGTTTCCTCGATCGAAATCAACAGGCTCTTCCAACTATGCATCCATGAGACTGCCTCAAGGGAAAAAGTCTCTTCCAGATGTTACTACAACAAAGACAAAGAGGATCAAATCTGCAGGTGTTTCTCCTCAACCAAGGCGTGAAAAGATCGATGATTCATCTCAGAAACAGTTTATAAAGATGAGATGTTTTGATGACAATGATTCCGTTTGGTTGTCTTCAGAGTCTTCTACATCTCATCTAGAGGAACGTAGAGTTTCTGTCTCGTTTCATTTCTCTGTTGATGAAAAGATCGTCTCGTGGTTATCAAATGTAGCTAACTCTTCCCTGAATCTGAATCAAGATTCCACCAAAGAGCAGCAACAACATCAAACAAGTTCAAAGAACACGAAGATGCGAAAAGATGGAAAAGTTAGCAAATCTCGTGGAACTAGTCCTGCAAAAGTGTCTTCTTCAGGTTTTACAGAGAGCAACATCAAGACTTGGCCATCTAGTTCCAATAAATTTGTGAGTTGTCCTGATTTGACTTCGCAGAGTCATGAAGAAAAGAAAGTTACCTTTCCAGTAGCATCAGAGAAGTCTCCCTCACCGGAGAAAGTTGGGGATTCAAAAAGCAAGATTGTTGTGGAGCCACTTTTCTGGCCATTAGAGCAGAAGTTTGATTGGACACCAGAGGATATACTGAAGCATTTTTCAATGTCACCTCGGAGAAAGAAGTTCTTAGGAAGCAAAAGTGCGAGTACCTCTCCAAGATCTATGAGGGCACAGCTTCAAGCAAGAAAACCAGATCTCAAAGAAGGGAGTAAGAGAAAACTCATGTTCAACGGACCTGGATCAAATTCAAAACCAATACGGGTTCCAGAACATAAACGATCAATGAGCAGTGGAAGCAGCAGCAGCGGTAGCAAGAAAAGCGAGATGAGTAATAGCCAACAACCTATCAGGAAAACTGTGAAGAGAAACAAAAGTTTGCCGTCAAGGTTAAGCAAATCAAGCAAAATATCTTCAAAGGTGGTACCTATTGAAGCTACAACAGAAGAGACTGGAACTGGAGAGATAGTCAAGAAGCAAAAGAAAATACCTAAGAAGCTCATCATGACCCGTAAGTCCAGGACTTTCTTGGAAGATGATTTTGCTTTGATGAATGATTTCTCCATAGAGAATGCGGTTGGGCTTGGCGAGTTCAAGGGAAGAGAAGGTATAGATTCAGATTTCAACACTGATGGTTTCTTGTTCGATGATTCTCTATGAAAAAAAGAAAAGAAAAACGCTTTACAGGTTTCATTATACAGTTATATAGTGTATACTTGCCAAATCAACATTTGCTTTGGCAACAAATTTTGTGGCTGGACTATATACATCTGTTGGATAGTAAATACAGGTAACATTTATATACAACTCGATTGCAAATGCGTGGACAAATGAATCTATCTAACCCATGTTATATGCAGAACATATCATGTCATATGAAACTTTGAAAACATTTATCTATCTTGTAGATGTAGCAATTGTTTAGCATGAGAAGGAAACCATCTCTCTGCTTTCAAGAAGTAACTTGATGTTATCAAACATGAGAACAACAAGAAGCAAAGCAAAGACACTTAAATATATTAAACCATATATACTTGCACTCATTGACATCAGAATTTACAAGAAATATGAAGACGACGGGGCTTTACTCGGTAAACAGGAAACCTCCATGCATGCATATATTACCATTTAACAAGAAAAACAAACGGTATAATACCTTCTATAAGAAAATTCTTCTAAATCTGGCAATTCAGACAGCTTTGCTACGGTCTAAAAACGTAAACCATCATATTTCTCTCTAAAACAAGTAGTAACCAACAGAGAATCAAAGGGAAGAACAATTCATATAATCCTAAGGTGAATTCTAGAGAACCTCAAACTTGTATCAATATTATTCCCATGAGATTCAGTTACCTCATGAAGATATGAATCTCTCACCCTCTGCGTGTAAAGAGACAGTAAAGTATGTTTTTTTGTCTCAACAGCTTATACGCCTTACTGCTCCTCTGTCATCACTTTCTTCTTCGTCTTATATTCGTTAAGGATCTTAACGGTAAGAGTCTGCCAGAAGCATCCAGAGGAAGGTGATTACAGATCATGGATTACTATAAGAATAGCTTGCCAAGCGAACTATAGATGTTAAGTAAAAGTAATAGGAAAAAAAAACAGATATATAATACTGTATATTGTTTTTATTCTCAAGAACAAACTTAACTGAAGCAAAGATTCGGTTTTTTATCAAGTTATGAATCAAACCTGATATTTATTTTCCTCCAACGAAGCAACAAACGGAGGCAATTAAAGAAATCTCTTAAGAAATCTTGTCAAATCAAGTCTGAGTTGACGGGTAATGTGGCTGTAGAGAAATTTCTGAAGCAGATCCCCTAAACCGCCGCAGGTAACAATCTTAAAACCTTGTACAGCCATGGCTAAACACGTTCTACCTAACTGATGAGCTTGATCACAACACTCAAAGGAATTAACGTTAGCGCCAGTATCAGTGTCCCATACCTTCACATTCGCATCTTCACGACCTCCTGTAACGATCTTGTACCGGTCCATGTGTAGTTGCGTGATGCTACCATTGTGTCCAACCATCTCAGCCACTGGTTGAGAGCTTCTTCTAGTATCCCAAAGCATTGCTTTGCCATCTTCTTCACCAGTACAGAGCAGGGATTGGTCAGGCAACATAGCAAAGGAGTTCACTGTTGGCGCTGCAACAGTCATAACCTTGCGCATTGTCCTCAAATCGATTGCATTAAGAGAGGAAGAAGCAACAGCAACGTAAAGCAACGACTCGTGAGATTTCATGGAAACAACATCAGCTCCTATTACTGAAGAAGCCATTGTCTCACCAACACAAGAAGAAGAAGCTGCATCCCAAAGTCTTATTTCAGATCCAGTGTCAATGGATGCTATTTGATCATCACCAACAACAGACGCGAATTTGATAGGTCTTCTGTGTCCATAAAGCGCTGCCTGTTGAGATCCTCTCCTCCGTTTTCGGCTCGCGCTAAGTGACCAAAGACGAACCGTACCATCTTCATCACCACTTGCTAATACATTTCCGTCACTTCCCAGCAATTTCTCCGACAGAGTAGTTACCTCGTTCCTCGGAAAACTTCGTTGACAAGATCCTTTCCACCATAGACGAATCGTGTTGTCTCTGCTCGAGGTAATTAGCAATGTGTTGTTGTTACCTCTCTGTGACTCGTTTGGAGCATCAAAAGAGGTTTCAGAAAGGGGAAACGACCTCATACAGGTGATTTCTGCATTGTGGCCAATCAGATTGATAAAGGAAGAGCCGTTGAATCCACCTTCGAGATTACGAGTCTTCATCGTCCTTATCATTGAGCCCTGAGAAAGGAAAAGATTATGCAGTCAAGCAATACATTGTCGAAGCCTATGTCGCTATGTAATTGTACAGATGACGGATCCTTGAATTTCAATTTAAGCTGAGCAATTCTTTTATTCATAATTGCTTCCCACCTCTCACAGATCGCACGATTGAGGTCTTTGGACGTTATAGCCATATTGACCAAATCACGACACCAGAGGTAATTACCGCAGTGAGCAAGAGCGTCGTCGTCTATGTCGGTGAGTTTCGTGAAGGATCTCTCCGGCTCCGGCAATGAGCTTCCCATCTCGATTTCGGAAAAAGCCCTAAAAATTCACCGCTGCTTCGCTCGATAAAGATAAACCCTAAATTGTTTTTCCAGGAAGACGAAAATGTTTGAGCTTTGAAAAGGAGACTACAGGAATATAAAAAGTAACACGTGTGCTAAAATCTTTTTTGAAAAGGGAAAACTATTTCTATAGTCGTAATATTATATTTCATCATTATTTGATATTAATGTATAGTGTGATAATTACTAGTGATAATTTTTTTTTTTTTTTTTGAAACATAATTTAAGTTGACAATTTGAGAAAAGAAAAATAAGCCAACCGTCATAAAATATAGTTGTAGGTATCTGGGATGACGTCATATATATAGAAATATGCCACACATTTCCTCCTACTTTTACTCACGCCAATTTTTGTTTGTCTCTCTAGTCTCGCTCTAGCTCTATTCCTTATTGTTCTAGGTTTCTTGCGCACAACTCCTCGTCTCTCACTCGCCACAAATTCGAGTCTACACGAAGAATCTGTGAGAATGAAGAAACATGGTGATCCTAGGGTTTCGTCACGGTCGAGTAACCGGTGTGGGTTTTACACGTTTGCAAAAGTATTCAGAAAATATGACGGTGGTTCTACTGAGGAAGACAAGTCCAAGTCCAAGTCTGGTAATTTCTATCATCAGAAAAGTTCATTGAAGTCGACGAAACGTGATCATAAAAATAGGGTTTCCGTGTCATCACCGGGTAGTTGTTATTATTCGAAGCTGATGATGTCGGCCGGCGATTCTAGTTGTGGTTATTCGTTTATTT
The DNA here is from genome assembly GCA_900116095.1 of Euclidium syriacum. Classification (NCBI taxonomy): domain Eukaryota; kingdom Viridiplantae; phylum Streptophyta; class Magnoliopsida; order Brassicales; family Brassicaceae; genus Euclidium; species Euclidium syriacum. Next base: position 1,328,033 of record FPAK01000008.1, read on the forward strand.
CAGGAGAATCTACGGAAGGTGGTGATCCTATTAGGGATTTTTCAGGGATGAATATATTGTGTTATGCAGGCTCATTACTTTCTGGTCAAGAGTTCGGTGGTGCTAAGAAAAACAAATCGAATAATACCCTTCCGGACGAAGCCAAATCATTGATAATCACTAATTTTGTGGATGTACCAAGAAAGAAGAGAAGTCTTCGTGACCGTTCATCTTGTTCAACAACACGATGGTACTCTATTTGTTTGATCGAACCCAAAAACCCTAATCCGGATTATGATGATGATGGTGATGATGGGGAATATGCTCCTTCTTCTTCTCCTCGTGTCACTGTTTCCAAGAAACGTCGTCCACTTAACGTCTCTGACGAAGAAGAAGGGATGAGAAGAAGCAAGAAAGGCAAAACAGTTGTACGTCGTCGTTTAGATCCTGTCTTACCCACGCAACCAACGACGGTTCCGGAGTGGCTGGTGAACGTGATGGCGAGAGAAGGGAACGGTTACGATCCGAAGCTGATCATATCGAGGCAATTGTTTATGAGTGATATCGACGCAGGACAGGCACGTCTCTCAATGCCATTGAAGCAAGTGATTAGTTCAGACTTTTTGACGGAAGAGGAGACAAGAGTCATATACGAACAGTCGGTATTGAAGACTCACAAGGAAGGTGTGAGTGTGGTTTTGATAGATCCTCTGCTGAATAAGCATGTCGTTGATTTGAGGAAGTGGCAGATGAATGGAGGTTGGAACTACGTCTTTGTTGATGGCTGGAAAAATGTCGTCGCCATGAACAGCTCCGAGCATTTAAAGAACAAGTTCGAGATTGGCGCTGTCTTTCCTGTTTGGTCTTTTCGTTCTGGACAAGGCAAACTCTGTTTTGCTCTTGTTCCTCCCAATTGATTTTCGTAAATTACGCCATGCATGGATCCAATTCTTGTTGAAGTTTTCTTTCTTGATTTATTTTTTTTTTGGTTTTTTTTTTTTGGTTTTGTTTTGTTTTATCATCTTCCTCTGTTTACTGAGTGAGAGAACTAAATTCTCAAATGAATGAGAAACAATGATCATAAACTCAATAAGAACATTTGAGAAATCCACCCTATTTACTTTGCTACAAACAAAAGTGGGCTGCCAAAACTAAAACTTATCTTTGAAAATGGATTGAACGAAAATAATAACCATATATATGGTGAGAGTATATGTAGTAGATACACATAACAAATGAATATCTTATGAGTCTTTCGAATGTTTTCTAATGAGAGATTCATTTCATTTTCTCTCTTCAAATTTTTTTTAATGGTGAGAGACTTAATGAAATACTCCCACTAAGAATGTTCTAACATTAATCGCAATATTCGAACATGGTTTTTTTTATATAAAATATTTGAACATGGTTATTGGTTACATATAATTCTAATATTGCGATTATCACTTCTTTAGTATATTATTGGTCTCGATTAATGTGTAGTTAATGATGGAGACAACATATGTTATAAATGCTAACTTTTTAACATGGTTTTCACATTTATATATTTATTTTTGCTGACAACACGTTTTACAAATTCCTGATTGTCCATTTCAGACCAAAATAATAAAAAATTAATTCAGCTGAAATTGGGAGAAGAAAGTGAGTGAGGAACCTGAAGATGATGTCGAAAATATATTTTAATTTTCTGAAATTTCTTTTATATATGGTCTATAATAATAAATAGTTAGTTTGGTCTTATTAACTACTCTCTCTATTTTTTTATATAAGAAGTTTTAGAGATTTTATTTTACTTTTTTATATAAGATGTTTTGCATTTTTTTATGCAAATTTAAATACAATTTTTTTAGTGATTGACTGAGTTTATTTTAAGTACTATAAATACAATCACTAAAATTATGCAGTCTCTTAAGTGATTGGTTAAATTTTATTTAATTAACTTAAAATTAGTAATTCTAAAAGAATAATAAATGAATTTTAATCTGTGTGCTTTTATGTAAAACCCCTTATATAAAATACAGAGGGAATATCAAATAGAGTTTCTAGAATGCCTTAAAAAAAAAAAAAAAAGGAGTTTCTAAAACTGTACCAATAATCTGAAATCTCTTAAACAATTTAATTTTATGTTTAAAAACACTTAGCTACTTAGCTATTTTTTGTCGTCTATTAAAGAAAAAACACTTAGCTATTAAAGCTAAAACTTAAAATTAGCTGAGTTGAAACATCTGAAGAAAATGGAGACTACACAAACTAAATAGAAAGCAATTTCCTTTTTTCATGGGCAAAAGTTTCATCCTCAACATACAGAAGCAAGAAGCTTGGGAATTTCTTGAAGAGACTTGTTTGACACACTCTCAGTCACAGATTGGGCCAAGTGGGCCTTCCATTTCCTTTTATTTTCTATTGTTTTTTTCCTTTCTCTTTTTACCTTTCTTCCCACAATTTCAATTTCATTTCCTTTCGTTTTATTATTTTGATCCCATTTTGATCAATTTATAAGAAACTGATTAGTGATTTGTGAGGAAATCGCATTGTTTCAAATTTGGAGACTTCTTTATTTATGAAGGGAATATAATGCCGGGCATTATCCATTGATTTTCAATGAATATCAAACTCTAATCCATTTTCGACCGATAATAACTCTAAGAAGTAAAAAAGCATTTTATTCTTTTAAACATGAAACATGAAACAAACATATCAATACATAAATATTTAAACGGACAAGCTGATGAAGGGTTGATATTATATGATATCACGTCCCTCCTTTGTTGTATCACACACACAAACAATTTCAGACGGCGTTTAAAGTTTTTAAGCAGAGTCTACTCCGAAAAAGGAGAGATCACCCAATCGGTCATTGGTTTGAGCCTTCCCACCAAGCATCACAAGCCCTATCATACCATCAATGGTTCCACTCGTAGACGCTGACCATCCTCTGATAATCGGAGTCTCTTTTTCCGCTTCACCTAGCGTATCCAATCTCTCCCACTTTAATGTCTCTGTATCCAACGCAAAAGTCCCACCGGTCAAATGACCCGGACCCACGTGAGCTTGTGGGTCCATGGCAATCTCACCTCCAAAGATCACTATGTGTTTTCCAACAACAGCACTTGCGAACACGCTCCTCGGTCTAGGCCTCTCACCGAATGTTTCCACTTGTGTCCACTTGTCTTGAACACGATCATAGTAATGAACATCATCTAGTTCGTCTCCATTGAATCCATAGAACACCCATATCTTCCCTTGCACCACTTCGAGCCCGGTCCCTCCTCTTATGCTCAAGGAATCTCCAGCTGTCGTATACTGCACCCAGTTTTCGCTAACGATGTTGTAAGCGTCTAGTGTTTTGAGACGAGCTGTAGCACTCACTCCACCAAAAACATAAACGTTGTTTTCATCGGCAGCCATCGAGTGGAAGCTACGAGGAGTGGGTCCCTCTTCTACTGGAGTCAGCAATTTCCACTCGTTATTGATCGTGTCAAACGAGTAGAAACCGTTGTACTTGCGAGAAGCGTCTCGGCCTCCAAAGACATATAGAGTTGTTCCAATTGACACCATGCAAACGCCTAAGCAAGAGAGGTTGGGAACGTCTCCCGTGGCTGGAGCAATCGACCAAGTCTTGGTCTCGAGATCAAAAACGTAAAGGTGTTTGTCGATTGGCTGGTTTGGTGTGAACTCGCCACCAAAAGAGTAAATCTTGTTTGCTACCATGGCTATGTCATGTGAGCATCTTAATCCTGGACCCTCTCCCTCTTGCTCAACCTTTTAAAATTAATAATAATTTGTTAAATATTCTACAACGAGATTCAGGGTCTAATTACGCAAAATATATTTGAAGTTCAATTAAGTCAACTCTTTTCTTTCTTTCTTTTTAGTAAAATATTCCATTATTTATTTGTTTATAGTTTATAGTTATACATGCTAATTTTTTTTTTCTTTTCAACAATTCTAAGATTTCTTATTTTACCAATCAAAGCCTAGGTTCATCAGTCAAAGCTTTAATTATTTGTCTTTATTTAAATTTCTTTTTTGTTTTATTTGGTCTATAGTATTAGAAGAGACTACTACCTTGATCCATTTTCCTCGCAATTTGAGAGTGGGTGGCACAGAAATATAGGCCCCGAGAGAGTGTAGAACATGGGTGGAACGTCCATGAAACCCGACGATCTTGCCACCTTTGAGCTCAAACCTTGTCCCGGAGGTGATTCCAAAAGGCGGAGAGGTTTTACCGTTACAGGTCTTGAATATAAGAGCTGTGATGATTTCACTAGTAACACCAAAAACTTGCTCATGGTAACCTTCCACAGATACGATGCAGTCATCCTCATCTACCTCAAACTGCAAAGTGCAAACAATATTCTCAATTTGAGCACAATTATATACAAAATACTTGTTGACAAATTAATCTCAACATAAAATATATATATATGTATATATATATAGTACCTCTTCAGCTCCTAGCAATGTCTTCTCTCCACGTTCATCTCCAACGACCACTTGAGAACCATTGATATACTCAAACTTGACAAAAGCTATACCATCTTGGCCTTGCCCTACATATACCTTTCTAACACCGTCGAAAGCACCATCATCCCATACATCTCCTGTCTCACTACCTTTTGCTTCCAGCTTCTTAGCAGGAGTCTTCAAAGGGGCGAAGTAAGCTCCAAGAGAATAAAGATAGTCTCCAGCGAAGCCATGAAAGCCAATGATCTTATTGTCTTGAACTTGGAGAGTGAATGGAGTGCCATCATCGTATCCAATGAGATCAGAAGTCTTCTTGTTGGATTTGAACATCAGCCCTTGAATCACACCTTCAGGGTTATACCAACCCTCTACCGAAACTAGATGCTCTTCAGGATGGTTAATCACGAACTGTAGAGATCAAGATCAAAATATAAACAATGAGGTCTCAACTATATATAGATAGAAAGCGAACAAAAATAGACAAGGCGTATAGAGAAACCGGATCAGCTTCAATACTACGGCCTTGGGCACCACGAAGAGGGGTTTCTTCGGTTTGTCCATTCTTGACATAGTCGAACTTAACATATTGAATTCCGTTGCCCCCAGCTGCGGCCCGAATCTTAGTCACACCATCTTGTTCGGATCCATCATCCCATTGGCCGCCACCTTTACCTCCTTGTGCTTCCACCTTTTGGGCCATCTCTTTTGCGCTTGCTTTTGATCAATACTATATGAATTACCTGTAATTAAGACCACAAATTGTTTATAAGAATTATAACCAAATCATATACAAACTACAAATATATATGGCCTATGGGAGAGAGAGAGATGTGGAGAGATTTGACCTCAGAAGAAAGGAATGATTTGTGCTGTGATCCTTTACGGGGAATTGCATGGGTATTTATATATGTATTTCTTCAAATTTTCTATTATCTCGTATTCCGCGAGGCACTTAAACAACATTAACTGTTGAAGATATGAATGCATTGAATTGACTTTAGCTCTATTATAGGATTATGTTTGCTAGGTGAAGGATCGTGGAAAAGAGATATATAATATGCATTGAGTTAACTTTTACTCTCCGCACTTTTCATATACTATTATATTATCTCGTGATCGGCGAGGACTTCAACATTAAATGTTTTAACTTTTAGGATTATGTTTGCTAGGTGAAGGATCGCGAAAGAGTAGCAAAAGTACAGTGATTGTTGGGTATATTTTCCCGTAAATATACTAATTACGCTCAAATTTATGAAAATTTTAGACATTATTTGAATTTGTTTTCATATTAGGAGGGTTGAGGTCATTTCAACACTTGTTTTTTAATTACGCCAGTTTCGATAAAAATTTGTCAAGCTGCCTGTAAAATGGAGCCGCACCATAACATGTGGCTTAGTCTATAGGCTCAAGACGTTAAGCACGCACCCAACATGATCATTGCAAGTCTACTTCTTGCCAATAATGTTGACCTAGAACCTATTCACATGGCTGACGGTCGAGTGAGCTCACAAACTAATCCATCGATACAAAAAATTCACTTACCCGTAGGATTTCTCTTTAGAAAGATGGTAATGTAAAAAATAACAATAATACATCTAATACTTAGTTTTTTGTCGGCTTTCGAAACATCTAGCCAATATAAAATGATAGATTAATAATGTTTTGAAAAAGGACACCTAATATTTTTGGACTATAGTGGGTTAATTTTAGTTATTTTAAAAAGAAACCTAGTATAAAACATGTGCGTCTTATTTTTATATGTTTATTAGTCTCCCTTGGTCTGATATAAAAAAGAAACCTAGTATGGGCACATGTGCCTCTTGTTTCGTTGGTTGTACATTCCCCAACGAATTCTTTAATTTTCGAGTTCGTACACGGTATACATGTATTTCTTTTTGGCTCGTTTAAACGACCCTCATTCCTATGTTTTCAGTTTAAAACCCCTGTAGTATTAATCCAATGCTAATATATATCTAAACTATATACTAATGTCTAAACTTATACAAAGTTTAATTTTGAATTTATAACATGAACTAAATAATCAATATAATCGATGTTGATTTTCCAAATTAACAAACTCTGATTAGATTGTCACGTGTCAACTTTTTACAATAAATTCACAACATTAGAAATGACGTCGTTTTGTTTTTAAAAAATAATTGATAAACCAGGATTCGAACATTAGTCAAGTTTACGGAGTATGTAACTACTAGGCTATGTAAGTTATTTGTATATTTTTTAAACACGACTTATATAGGCTGACAATTCGAGTCTAACCCATTTAACAAATCCGACCCAATTCATTCATCTCCTTCACCCAAATTCTTCTTACTCTTTATGACAAAACGTAAAGATAAAAGCTTAGCCCATAATTTATTTATTTACTTTCATTTATATATTTTTTTATTTAGTGTTTGATTCATCACATTCTTCGTTTTCACAATACACCATATTAACATAATTCATTGATTTCTCGTTAGCATCATTAATGTAATGTACATTCACATTGTCATAGATTTCATAAGACTCATATCCAATGGATGAATCGTTCACATTGATTGAAGAAAGCTCACCGCAACCACCAGGGACGCCGATCGGAATGTCACCGATTCAATTCCAATCCTCACAGAATCCCCAAACGCCGTCGACAGTGATCTATGTGACTCAAATCTATGCCGCGAGAAGTATGATTATCTTTATTGTGGCTCATCTCTGTACGGAAACCTCAGACAACGGCGAGTCAAAGAAGGGATTGCTTACCACGCGCGATTCTTCAACGAGAAATCTCATTTTGTACTCCACGATGCTGAAGGGATCCAAGAGGAATTGCTTGAGGTTTTACAACCATGGATTTAGCTAGGGCGAGTCATGGTGCACGACATTAGAAATCGAACTGGTTTAATGGGACCTGGATTTACATAAATAGGAAGAAGAAGTCGGGTGAAGGAGATGAAGGAGTTGGGTCGGTTCGTTATATCGGTTAGTGATATTGTCATATTTTGCATCATTTAGGTTTGCATTAGAGTAGCATTACATTGCATATTCGGCTAGTTTTGTTACGTTTGTCATGGATTTCATTGCATTTAAGTTCTAGGTGTTGCATTAGGTCCTAGGAGATTATTTTAGTGCATTTGGATGTTTATTAGGTGCTTTGGAGTAAAGGAATGAGGCATGGATGCAAAAAGAGAAAATAGAATCCATCCGGAGCCTCCCAAAGATCCGATCAGATGGAGGGTTTCCATGCCTACTCAGCCTTGGTGTCCTTCATGAGAGTTGTAGCCAGAGGAGTCCTCTAACTATAGGAATTAGATTCACGTCAATCAGACATGTGGTTCGAGAGATATGACCGATTTTCTGGAGAGTATCTGTCTTGCCGAGAGAAAATGACACCTCCCAAAGACCTGGCAAAACGAAGGCCTTCCGATCAGATGCAGCCTTCAAATTCTTCATAGAAGTTGTAGAGGATGGATTTATATTTCTGCAAAAGCTGGAATCAAGTCGTTTGAACTTATATTTTGGTAGATATCGCATTTTTACCACAGCGGTCTAACTTAGACCGCTGCATGGTCCGCTGCGAACTTCTGAGCAAGACCTTGAACAACATGCAGCGGTCCTACAGCGGTCAGAAGGTGACCGCTGCGACCCTTGACGACAGAAATCTTACGGGTCGAAACCCGGTTTGTCCCGGGTCGACCCGATCCTACCCATAATCATTAAAAATCCCATTTTCACACTTATTTGCTTATGCTTTTGAATTTCTTAAGTTTTCTATAGCTTGTTCTTATTTGTTTCAAAACTCTAGTTCTATCTTTTAATACAATTTGCATTTCCCTTAAGTAATCTTTGCTTTTTACATTCCTCTATCAATCTATCTTATTTTCCATCATGATTTCTTCTCCAATCAAACTTGGTTTTGGGAGAATCATCATGGGTCTTGAGTAGTTTCATTAGGGTTTAAGGATGGGTTAGATGAGGGTGATCTAGGCATGGATTAGGCTAGTTTAGGTCTTAAATCAAACATTCCATCCATCTCGAAGAGTTCTTAAAGCTTCTTCTTGCATGGGAATGAGGAAGATGATATGAGACATTTCATGAACACCAAGTGTTTGATGAAATGCCCAAGAGAGCTTAGAGATGGAATTATGATCCTTAGCCCAAGGGATTGGTGCTTAAGGATGTAATTAGGTTGATCTAGTAATTTGGATTTAAGCTCATTGATTATTATCATCACAAATGAGAATTTGCTAATGATGCTATAATTAATGAAGTGATTAATTACATGGAAATGAATTAGTCAATTAAATGGATCATTAACCTAGGGAATAGCTAATTAGTGTAAGTTAGACATTCTAAATCATGCTTAGTGATCCCAAATCACATATAACCCATCCAAAGACCCTTGTTTTAATCATTGCATAACTTAGTCAATTTATTACTTACATTCAATCAATTTAGTTAATCAAAACCAACAAACATTCTCATTAGGCTTAGATTAAGTAGATCCTTGCATCCTAGGTGACAAATTAATAGCGAGTTCGGATTGACACATCAAACTACAATGATTAGGGGTAATTGATGACCCTTGGATTCTCAAAAATCCACTCATCAGTTAGACTCGCATTGACAACTTTATATATGAGTCGTGTGTAAAAATACGCAGGTAATTTGCATAACATAGCCTAGTGGTAACAAACCCCTTGTACCAAACCCGAGTTCGAATCCTGGGTTTGGCTATTTATTTTCTAAAGCAAAATGACGTCGTTTTTGATATTGAAAATTTATTATACAAAAAATTGACACGTGGCAATCTAGTCAGCGTTCGGTTAAATGGACATTAGACGGATTCCATTAATTTGGAGGAATCAACACCGATTGTTTAGTTCATGCTGTTAATTCAAAATTTTTTTAGTTCTTATGAGTTTAGACATTAATATATAGTTCAGGTGTACATTCACATTGGATCTATACTATAGGGGATTTTAAACCGAAAATTTATTCCGTGTCACATGTAATTTATTTAGGCGAATCTCTAAAACCTTTTTTAAAAAAACCTTGGAAGTTCATGGTCTTTAGCCAATAATCTCTTCCGGTACCCCATACCCGGCCGTTGATAATATCATATTTAAGGCGTAAATCACTCATCCGAAGTGGACTCGAACTAGTGACTTCTTTTGTCAAGGAAAACCACTAGAGCAAGGTCCACTTGATAACGAGTCTCTAAATTAGCACCATGTAATAGCATTTATAGGTATTTAGATCTGATTACGTGGAGACTCACGTATCCGTATAAGTGTCCTTCTGCCCCGATAGTGCAACTACACTATTCGAACTAAAAGCAATGAGAAATAATTAAAGTGGTCATGTATAAACAACTCCATGTTAGGACTCAACAATTACCTATGAACATATCGTAGAGATTTTTATCCCAGTTTGGGGTGTATCTGCCAGATATCCTTGCCTAGAAAATCACGCGATCCAATCCCATGAATACCATAAGAAGATTTTTTTATCCTGATTTGAGTATCACAACCTGAATCACGTATTCTCAATTTATTTACCAAGTTACTTTCACTTATTTTTTTTTTTTTAATTATTAGAAGGTTATATGTCAAATCCGTATATCTCCTAAATCCGAGATCCATATGTTCTGAATCGTTAAGATCAAGGACTCGCTGACAAATTTACGTATCTCGGTAATGTTTTATTGCTTTTTTTAGACGAAGATGTCAATTTCATCGACGGATTTGAGTTCACTTTTCTTTGTTACTAAAAAAAAAATTAAATGAAAGGGTTTAATTCTTGTTTTTTTTTTTCCTTGAAAATAGTAATTCTCCTGACATGAAAATAAAATAAAAATGTCGTAAATCTGTAAATTCTAGTTCACGATTCTATGATTATCGGTGCCGGAGCCGCTTCTTCGACAATACACAACGCCGCTCGGCTTTTTCGAATTGGAACCATGAATCGCCAAATTCACGGAACTGTATCTTCTTGTAATCCCATCTCCTCGATAACCCAAAATCCTCGATCAGATTCAAACTCAGGTCTTCTTTCTCCGGCTCTGTCTGTTCAAATTCCCTGGAAATTCTGTCGTGCTGTCGTTAGGGTTGTTGTTGTTCTTTCGCTTCGTAACATAGTAAATTATGGTTAAGAAACTGTTTTTGGTATCAGAACTAGCCAATGGAGCAGAGACTAAGGTGTATATACGGAAGAAAAGGCTAAAACAGGAAGCTTTGGAGCCTCTAGTGAAAGATTCCGGCAAAAGAGTCGTCAATACCCAGAAAGTAAAGTCTCCTTCTTCCTTTTTTGCCCTAGAAAGCACTTTCCGAGATTGAGAACCCAATGGGCTATCACTGTGTTTGTGATTTTTTTTGCCTTGGCTTCAGCAAAATGAGACAAAACTGGATTTGAGTGTTTCATTTGCTCCATGAGCACTGGATTTGAGTGTTTCATTTGCTCCATGAGCATAGATATGGGTTATTATTTACTCTCTAGTGTCTTTAATTGTTACCTTCTTGGTCTTTATGATGCAGGAGTTGTTGTGTGGACTACCTGATATAGAAGAATTTGCATTCAAAAGGAAGAATACTAAATCTCCTTCATCTAGTAAGTCTCATTTATATAACTTATGAATTTTCACATTCCTGACTATTTAAGTTACTCTTGTTGATTTGATTAGCCGTTGTACACTTACATTCCCATTATAAAGGGTGTTAGATTCTAGGGTGTAGTGAATAGAACAAAATAGACACAGAACCTCACTCCCTTCCAACTAATAGCATATAATATGTAATCTTCAAAGAAACTCGTTACAGATTTATGATGAAAATCAAGTTTGAAGTAAATATTTTAAAATCAGGCCCTTGCTTAGCATCTACCTTAAACCGTGGAGAAAAATTGCTTACCCGGTCTTTTGCAGGGAGGTCAACAGAAACTAGCACCACTTTGACTTCAACCAAAGCAGCAGGTATCTTGTCACACAGAAGTTCCATAGATGATAGCTTTGGCTAGGTTTCTACCTTTACAAGATGTCTTCGTATACACGTTGATATTAACGGTTTTGGTGGTAGGAAATCCGCCTGAAAACTGGGTAAAAGTGCTTGAAGGTATTCGAAAAATGAGGGCTTCTGAAGATGCACCAGTTGATTCTATGGGATGTGATAAAGCCGGAAGCTTTCTACCTCCTACGGTATAGTTATGCTTCTGAGATACTCTGAGTTGCTAGCTCCTTGCGTTTGAGAGTGTTTTGTCTACTGTAGGAAACTTTCCTGTTCTTAAAACTCTAGCAAATCACCTCTGTTTGGTCTAAAATCTAGGAAAGACGATTTGCGGTCTTGCTAGGAGCACTTCTTTCAAGTCAGACAAAAGATCAAGTTAATAATGGTTAGTATTTTTGTGTTGTTAAAGAAACAATTATGAAGCAGCCAAGTTCCATACTTATGCTATTCAATTATGTAGCGGCAATACATCGTCTTCATCAAAACGGCCTTCTCATGCCTGAAGCCGTTGACAAAGCTGATGAATCAACCATAAGAGAATTAATCTACCCGGTAATGTTATCCTAGAGTCATTTCATAAATTGTTGACCTCTTTGTTATGTAATTAACTGTTTGCTTTTACTTTCAGGTTGGATTCTATACAAGAAAGGCAACGTATATGAAGAAGATAGCGAAAATCTGTCTAGTGAAATATAACGGAGACATTCCAAGCTCTTTGGACGACTTACTGTCTCTTCCAGGGATTGGTCCCAAGATGGCCCATTTGGTAAAACTGATTAACATTTTTCTTGTGAGATAGATAAATGTTTTGAAAAAAAGCTTTCGCAAAGTTTGATTTTGTTATCACATGACAGATTCTGCATATAGCATGGAATGATGTTCAAGGTATATGTGTAGATACACATGTACATCGCATTTGCAATCGACTTGGTTGGGTGTCTCGACCAGGAACCAAACAGGTACTTCTCAAATTGGCTCAATCAGAAAGAAACTGTATTGTAAACAAATCGAGAAAAGATCATTTCTACTTGTGTTGATTTCTTGTTTGCTTTCTCTGTGTGATTTGTTAGAAAACATCGTCTCCAGAGGAAACAAGAGTAGCTTTACAACAATGGCTTCCAAAGGAAGAATGGGTTGCCATTAACCCGCTTTTGGTACGTCATTATTCCTCACCATTTCTTCTACCATGAGACTCTTCTGGATTCTTGACTTGTCTGAAATTTTGAAACAGGTGGGTTTTGGACAAATGATTTGCACACCATTGAGACCTCGTTGCGAAACCTGCAGTGTCTCTAAGCTTTGTCCTGCTGCGTTTAAAGAGACATCAAGTCCATCATCCAAGTTGAAGAAATCTAACCAGAGCAAAGAACTATAATCCCAAAATCTAGGCTTTTTGTATTTTGAACAAAAAAAAACCATTTTTTGTAATTAGTTTCACGGAAAAAGATCAATTCTATCCAAGCAAACTGTTAGACCATTTTAGTGGAATGCAAGAAAAACCCCAAACTTCTTTTTGTTTGTTATAAACTTTTCACATGTAAAACGGAAATAGCTTTCTCTTTAGTTTGTGTAGTCTCTCGGTTCGGTTTACTCTGTTTCAGCTCTCAGCTAATTTATACATTAATTAAAGGATTATTATCACACAATATTCGGAAATGGAGTTAAGTGTTACCATAATCTAAAAGTAGCAATTAATTATTAAAAGGTTACCATAATATAAGATGAGTGTTAAAAGTTAGTACAATTTTAATGATAGTTAGTAAGTCCGAATTAACAGTGTGTAGTATTGTTTATTATTATATATCATACTATAAAAAAGTCTTAAAAATATATATATATATATATTTACTACATCATCTTCAGGTTCCTCACTTTTCTCTCCCAATCTCACTTTCCTAGTGACGCTTGTCCCATTTCTTACCAGGAATATGTAAAACGTGTTGTCATCAGCAAAAGTAATTACATGTGAAAACCATGTTATAAAACTACCGTTACTATTACTAACATATGTTGTCTCCATTAATACACATTAATCGAGACCAAACAAACAAGTAACTATACATTAATATACGAATTGAATGATAATCGCAATTTTCGAACATGGGCAGTTTATGTTACCACACTTTCCTTTGTTAGCAAAGTAAACAGGGTGTGTTTCTCAAATGTTCTTATTGAGTTTATGCTTTCATAAAATCATTGTTTCTCATTCATTCATTTGAATTTTAGTTCTCAAAGTGAGTAAACTGAATAAGATAAAACAAAACAAAACCAAAAAAAATAAATCAATTTGTAAAATAAGCAAACTTCAACAACAGCTAGATCCAAATATTTACGAAAATCAATTGGGAGGAACAAGAGCAAAACAGAGTTTGCCTTGTCCAGAACGAAAAGACCAAACAGGAAAGACAGCGCCAATCTCGAACTTGTTCTTTAAATGCTCGGAGCTGTTCATGGCGACGACATTTTTCCAGCCATCAACAAAGACGTAGTTCCAACCTCCATTCATCTGCCACTTCCTCAAATCAACGACATGCTTATTCAGCAGAGGATCTATCAAAACCACACTCACACCTTCCTTGTGAGTCTTCAATACCGACTGTTCGTATATGACTCTTGTCTCCTCTTCCGTCAAAAAGTCTGAACTAATCACTTGCTTCAATGGCATTGAGAGACGTGCCTGTCCTGCGTCGATATCACTCATAAACAATTGCCTCGATATGATCAGCTTCGGATCGTAACCGTTCCCTTCTCTCGCCATCACGTTCACCAGCCACTCCGGAACCGTCGTTGGTTGCGTGGGTAAGACAGGATCTAAACGACGACGTACAACTGTTTTGCCTTTCTTGCTTCTTCTCATCCCTTCTTCTTCGTCAGAGACGTTAAGTGGACGACGTTTCTTGGAAACAGTGACACGAGGAGAAGAAGAAGGAGCATATTCCCCATCATCACCATCATCATCATAATCCGGATTAGGGTTTTTGGGTTCGATCAAACAAATAGAGTACCATCGTGTTGTTGAACAAGATGAACGGTCACGAAGACTTCTCTTCTTTCTTGGTACATCCACAAAATTAGTGATTATCAATGATTTGGCTTCGTCCGGAAGGGTATTATTCGATTTGTTTTTCTTAGCACCACCGAACTCTTGACCAGAAAGTAATGAGCCTGCATAACACAATATATTCATCCCTGAAAAATCCCTAATAGGATCACCACCTTCCGTAGATTCTCCTGAAATAAACGAATAACCACAACTAGAATCGCCGGCCGACATCATCAGCTTCGAATAATAACAACTACCCGGTGATGACACGGAAACCCTATTTTTATGATCACGTTTCGTCGACTTCAATGAACTTTTCTGATGATAGAAATTACCAGACTTGGACTTGGACTTGTCTTCCTCAGTAGAGCCACCGCAAAGTTCTTCGTATAGGTCCAACAAGCTTAAGCTACCCGGCAGTGATGAAACCCTCCGCTTCACATGTTTCTTCATTTTCCGTTGATTCTTTGTGTAAACTTCAAGGGGAATTAGAATTAAGAAGGTGAACAGAGCTTTAGCGAGAGAAAAAGAGGAGGAGTTGTGCGCAAGAAAACCTAAAGAAGAAAAAGAGACATAAACCAGAGGAGATTGTGTGATTGTATTTATAAATGATTATCGCAGCGTTCATAATAATGGGATAACTATTTCCTTCTTTTTTTTTGGGTTCAAAACCCAATTTTTCTGGGATTAAAATACAATGAGATAACGACTTCCTTTTCTTTTGGTTCAAAACCCAATTTTTCCCCCGAGTTCATTAAATAGTTTTTTTTTTATATATCGAGGTTTTAATTTCATTTTTTGTAGCAAGTGATAATATCTCCCTAATATCATTATATAGGCACCTTTTTCCCCCTACGGTTTTATTATGTAGTACTTATAAGGCTATACGGAAAATTAATCTATTTTTCGTGCTCCTCTTTCTCATCCCATTCTAACTTAAATTAATTAAACCCAAAGACCCTTAAGATTTTATAATCACGATTTTAACTCACAATCATCATTGTTTTGTTGTTCGTTCTTTTTTAATGTGAAACACTTAATCAATGTGATAATTAATTTATGATAAATTTCCGCTAGTAGATAATTATTTTGTTCGATTTTTTTTCTGTGTGATAACAATTTTTAAAAAAATTTCCTTATCTAACACTTGAAAACCAAAAAAAGGAAAAGAAAGTTGTCTAACTCTAAAAATGGTTGTCTACGATGATATCAAGCCAAAAATAACTATTCATAAATATTAAATAGTTACCAATTAATTATTTTTCTTTTAATAAACATGAGCACATTGTAGAAGCACTCTAATCTAATGGTCAAGAATTTTTTTTTTTTTTACACCAGCTATGAAGTCGATATCCAAAGAGTGTATTTGCTTACAAATTATTGATAAAAGATTTATCGTAGATTTCAGCGTGCTGCAAATAAAAATGTCAGCTTCGAGAGTCAAGGTTTAAGCTGTCCATCATGATATGATGCAAGGTATAATTGTCTGTCGTGGATTCATGTGTTGTGGGAGAGCGACCATTATAGAATCGTATGTGGAATCTTACAAGTATATCATCATTGTAATCGGCTAATATCAAATATCATAACTGTGTAATAGTCTAGAAAGTGTTAAAAAAACATAAGCATATTTACTAGTCTTCGAAATGAAATGACTCTTTGATTGTCTTTTCAGAGGAGATCTTATTTCGCCTCACACATAATTTGCTTGCGCCAAACTCTTCAAAATGGGATGAGTTAGTCCGAATTATCTAAGAAAATAACGGCTAGTAAGTTCATCTTGTTCTACTTCGATACACGTATAGAAATGGCTGAAAACACAATGAGCCTCCAAATCCTCCTACTTAGCTCATTCAAATAATTAACAAGCAATATCAGCATGAACAAGTCATAAGTGAGTGACAATTGGACATGAGTGGTGCAATAAAGAGGATTTCACCGTTCGGTTGAGTATCATAGTCATGACCAGGTATAGGTCAACTATTTGTCATTGAAAGCATATTTTGCGAACCTTATCATTTTCAAATGAAACTTTTTGGTAACTTTTAGTACAAATCTACGTGTCAGGTATCTACATATCAAAATATTAGTTGGCGAACCACACACTTCAATAATACCAAAAACACGTTGAAGGACTTTGTTAGCAGACGACAATTCGTACAAAGCGTCTCACATACCCATTTGTAACTGGCGATAGACGCCTCAAAACTGCTAGCTGGTCAAAACGACAAGAGAAGTAAATGAAAAACACTCAAGTGCATCGTACAACCCGACCCAATTGTTGACTAGAGCACCCAACATTGACCCGACAAACTAATTGAACCATCCGAATACCCGGTACACTAACCCATGTCAAGTATATTCTATAAAGACTACCCTATCTCATTACGATCAAATTCCGTTGGGAGATCTATTCACTATGGAGGATAAGGAGAGCAAACCGTTATGAGACTAAGAGGAAGAAGTGAAACGAGTTAGTGAACTAAACGGGACAGACCAAACTAGGTTGGATGAAGATAAAGAAGGTGAACAAGAGGTCGATGTTGGGTCTGGCAATGGGTTTCAGCCAGATGATTACTTTGACTTCGAAGCTTGGAGAAAAAGGAGGAAATGAACCCACCAATTCGAGAGCTGAACCCAACTGGCATACACTCATTTGCCTCTACATCACAATCGGAGTTAAATGTTGCAGTTCAGTTTTTGAACCAATCCAGTGGAGACCTAACTCTCGCATTTAACAACTAATACATTAGACCAGATCAAAATGGATCGGATGAAGAGGATGAGGACTAACACAATAACTTTACAATGGATTCTTCTTACATACAGTAAAAAAGAAGCTACTAGTTTATTTGAGATAGGAACTGGAACTGGATTAAGGATAGAGTTGTTACAGCTTTGATCATGTTTAGTTTCTTGCCTTTTGATACTCTGAAGTGATTGATGAGCATTATATGTTAGGAATGATTCATATGGAAACCGCTTTCTTTTCTTTTCCTCTCTTGCCAATTTCTTATACACCAAGTAACTGGCTTTTTCAGTATTGGAAGTGAGATTATAGGATCACACCATTACTGCTTATTACTAATGGAAGGTACGTACCACCATATGTAGACAACACAGATAACAATATAACAGTCATAATTCAATAAGCGACAAAATAAAAAAGTTAAACAAAGACAAAACTAGCTATACATATATGCTGCAAAATCTCAAGTTATTATATTATAAGAGTCCTCCGAGTCCTAAAATGGTTGCGTAAGCTTAGCATAAATATAATAATGCTTAGCACTCTCTTTTTATGTGATTTCTAATTCTTTTGATCCAATATTCATATATTCTAGAGCTTTCTATTAATAATGAATACTCTATTTTTTAAAAAAAAAAACTTCATCAAATCTTCTATTTCTACTATATTATTTTAGAAGATATTTAGAAAATAAACAGTTGTACTCGCAGCAAGATTTTAGGAGTGATGGGGAGGACTATATCAATCAACAAGGCTTTGGCTTGTCCATAGAGATCAGAAACCATGGCCTGAGATGAATTTTAATCCCTATCCTCCTCAAGATTTTTCCCAAACGCGGTCTCACCGTGGTGGAGGACGTTAGGAAGAGGACTTAGGTAAAAAAAACATGATTTTCAAAATATTCCTTCTTTTTAGCAAATTCTTACAGCTTGGAAGAGGACCTAGGTAGTTTATAAACTGTAAATGAAACGTTTGGTGACTGTTTTGTTTTAGTCAGAGAATTATTCAAAATTCTGGAAGAAGAAAGAGTTTTCTCTTCTCAATCGTTTAGTTTGGCAAATTCAACCACTACTGTTAGTCAAACGGATTTAATTTCAAGCCTATTTCACTTCAAATTCACCATCTTAGTCTTAAAGATTCTCTTTTTAGAATGCCCACTTTGTGTAACTTCTTAAGGAATCTCTGGATGAAGAAGAAAGAGTTTCTCTTCTCAATTGTTTTCAACCACTTCCAAATTAGTTTTCTTTACCGTGGACGAAAGGACTCATTACAAGAAAGGATTAAAAATCTCAATCCTTTTCAGTGAAAAAGATCAGCTCTAGTCTTCTGAGTCGTGTCCATCCAGTTGATGGATCAGCTCAACCTTTGTGCTTAGTCGTGTCATTCTAAGCACAGTAAAAAAGATCAGCTTTAGTCTTCTGAGCCAATGAGTCGGTGACCGGTTGATGGATCGGAATGAGTCTCTGTGTAGCTTAAATAAATCTCTTAACTATGTTTGTTTGAGTATCAAAGTGGCAGAGTAATTAATTTGTCAGATAGTGAACCTAAGTGTTACTGCAAAAGAGTCGCTACAGAGAGAGATCGAGAGAGATCAAACAAAATGTAGCATAGACTGTTTTTACAACAAAACCAGAGAGACAAAAGCATGTTAGATTCGATCTACGACTACGAAAAGGCATTTACTTACAAAAACTATATTTTCAAAACGTAGCGAGCAAGAAATATTTGAAAACACAAGTTACGTGAGATACACTTTTACTCCAATTCCTCTTATAAAGAAAGACGCTGTTTATGTAAACAAGAATGGAAACAACAGAAGAAGACAACGGTTGTTTCAGTTTTTTTTTCCACCAATCAATCAAAATCCAATCCAACTGTACAGAATCAAAGCTAAAGAAAAAATAACTCTCTCTTTATCCATTCCTATTCAAAACTAAAGTATGAATCTGCTTCACTCTATTCTATTATACTTTCTATAAGAAGAATCAAATCCATCTCTCACTTTTACCAATCTATCAGAGAAACATCTGGATGAGTTCTGCAGAACCATCCGAAGCAATTTCGGCTACGGTTGTCTCCAAACCTTTGAATTCCTTTCCGGTCGTCTTAGACGTCAAGTAGTATGCTTCTGAGCTATTTGGTTCTTGAAAATCAATTGCATTGTGGATATCTCTCACGGTTTCGTGTGATTCAAATGGAAGGTTTATGGTTTTCCCATTCCCAATACGATAGTTATTGTAACAGAATCGTCTTGATCTGCCTCCGTCATTTCTACGTCTATAACATTGTTGCTCTGCACACAAAAAAGAAAGAAGAGAAATTGGACAAAATCAATGACTAAGATTCGCAATGCCAATTCAAAGAAACACTCGAGAGATCAAAATTAGAATGTACTGTATCATATGGCGCCATTGCAGGCGGAATTAGGGTTTCCTTCTGGTACATCGTGACTGCAATGTCGAGATCATCGTTGAACCGATAACCAGTTCTATCCGCGAACGAAAAAATGTTTTCAGGCTTAAGTGTACGAACTGGTTCCTGCTCGTGAACCTTTTGCGGCGGCGCAATATCGCTGATGAAATCATCCATTAAAGCACTGGCAGAATCGCTGGGAATCTCCCGAAAAAGATCGTCGATGTTCAATGATCCCAAATCGTCGTCTTCTTCTTTATCTTCTTCTGCTGGATTCAATTTCCCAGATTGAGATACCCATGTGTCCATCTCACCAAGGTCCGGATAATATCCAATGAAATCATGTAAGGGAAACTCAGTTTCGTCATCGTCCGTGATCGTTGAAGAATCAATCTTGTCTTCCACTTTGGGAATTAGAGCGAAGAACAACTTTCCAGTTCCAGATCGAAAAGACCATAACGGATATTTTTGGTTGGCTGCAAAGTTCTTCTTGTTGTTCTTAAGAACTTGGTTCCACCCTTTAGTTAGAACCCAAAAGATTTTCCACTTCTTCAACTCGAGATCACAATTTCCAGAATCGGGATCTATGAATTTCACCGATAAACCAAGTTTCGGATTTCCTTCCAAAGTTTGTCTCTCACTACCTCTAAAGAAACGAAAGCTTTCGATTTGAGTGGGAGGAATGGAGAGTCTACCTTCTGCTGAATTCAGATCACTCACGGTAAGTTTTTTCTCTCTAATGATGAGGTTTGGGTCAGTGGCGCCATCTACCTTATTCATCTCTAGAAGAAGCCATGGAGGTGTCGCCATTTTCTTTCAAAGTTCTTGGAGGAAAACAGAGAGAAAAAGGTGGGAGAGAAAGAGAGAGGTTTTGAATAATGATCCGAAATGGGTCTTATTTGTATTTTGTAAAAGAAAGGCTTTTCATTTAATTTGCTGGAGAATGGGAAAATAAAGCCCAAACCCGATGTATTTGGGTTGTAACCGGAAATAACCGAACCGAGTTGAAACCAGCACAAGTGACATCCAAGGAAAGCGGAAAAAGTACCCCTGAGTAAATCGCCGGAGAGATTTGGAGCGATTCTGGTTTGAATATGGAAATGTCGAGAACCGGCAGCTGCATCATCTCAGGAGCAATTTTTTACCGATTTGTTTCGCACAAGGAAGTGGATTTGAACGGCGATGGAATCCGATGGTCGAGATATGCTCTCGATCCAGATAGTGAGGAGGTGATTTAGGATAGTGGGAGATTTGTTTCTGGGGAGGTTTTGCAGCATAGTGATGGGCTAAGAGCGATTGGGTTGGAGAAAGGATCTGGTGGAAGTAATTTTCCATATAGACGGGATCTGAAAAAGAGATGAGGTCGAGTTTCATCTTCAGATCGAGCCTCGAGAGTCTGTTTAAATCGCATCCGATCTCTTAGTCTGTTTAAAGCTGCCTTTTTACTTTGCAATGATAATAGTGGAAGTAGGATTCTTCAATGCTTATGAGTGTGTTCCGGTCTCGTTCTTGCTAAATTAGAATGGTTTGCTCATGTATTATTTGATTCATACCAAATCACTTGGTAGAGCTTTAATTTGTCACCATTTTTCAATATTGGTTGAGTTTATTTAATTCTAATGATTTCTGCTATTTGAAATGCGAAAGCTATAAAGCCAAGCCGTGGTTTATGCCCTTTTGGCGAAGGTGTAAAAAAAATAAATCAAAGATGCATTATTGAGTAGATGAACTAGAGCATGTTAAGAGTTTTAGAGATAGATCCATGTAATTTTTCAAGAGACAGAAACAAGTGGGGGAACTTAAGCATTTTCATATTTTATGAAACTGAAATTGGATCAAAGTAGTACAAAATAACAACCAACACTAATTTTAACAATTTAGTAAAAATTGGTCTCAAGCTCAAGTAAGCGTTCGACGCTCCTGGAATTCATTTAACCTCAAACATCCATCGAGCAATCTAGAGCCGATCACAAACATAAAACGCTCTCCCAACTCTTTTCTTTCGCTTTTCTTTATTGTATTGTGATGCAGCTAACTAATGAACATCAGTCGAGCAACTCCAACGGTTTTCCTTGCTCGTCAAGTCACTCTTATATTTGGCTTTTAGTTTATTCTTTTATTTTACTTAGAGATAAGTTTGCTACCGATTTCTTGGGTTTTAAGGATCTTACGTTCAGATTTGGTTTTATCTTTTAATATCCTATTTAAGCACCTTTGGTTTTCACGTTGTAATTCATTCAGAGATTTATAAACTTAAGTTTTACAAAAAAGGCCCTCATGAAAACGTGTCAAACGAATTCTGAGTAGAAACTAGCTAGGGTTTAGGGCCAGCATGAAATCACGGCGGCAAAACGTCAGGGAAGATCGTCAAACCATCCTCCGACGCCACTCATGATCTTCGAACTCGATTAATGCAGAGCTGATCCCGATTGATCTCATTATCGAGATACTCTCGAGATTGCCATTAAAATCGATAGCGAGATGTCGTTGCGTGTCGAAGCTCTGGGGTTCCATACTTCGCCGTCCAGATTTCACGGAGTTGTTCTTGACCAGATCTTCAGTTCGTCCGCAGCTATTATTCGCCTGCCAAAATCCCACTGAGTTATTCTTCTTCTTTACACCTCAGCGTCAAAATCTGGATGAGAAGTCGTCTCCTATATCCCCCAATTGTCATATGAGTTTCCACTGTGGCCGTGTCTATGAAATATTTAATCCTATCGGTGGTCTGGTGTGTTTTAAAGATAGCCGGATCTTAAAGGGAAGGAAATTTCCAGTGAAAGTGTGGGTAGTATGTAACCCTAGCACCGGTCAATCTGTTACTTTACCGAAAATGACGACAAAGAAGAGGAGTATTGCGGTGAGAAGCTTTTTTGGGTATGATCCAATTGATAAACAATACAAGGTATTGGCAATGACCTGGGCGCATGACATAGATCATGCGGTTTCTAAGGAGCATCAGGTTCTGACACTAGGAGGAACTGATGAGAAACCGTCTTGGAGAATGATTGAATGTGGCATACCCCATTTTCCTGATTGCAAAAGTATATGCATCAATGGTGTTTTATATTACATAGCCACTACCAATAATTTTTCCGAGGATGATATGATAGTTTGCTTTGATGTTAGGTCTGAGAATTTCCGTTTTATTAAAGTCATCAATCGTGTAGTGCGTCCAAGAGCAACTCTGATTAACTACAATGGTAAATTGGGTTCACTTGTGTCTCTCAGGTCTTATTTTATTACTGCAACATATAAAAGTTTTGAGATGTGGGTTCTAGAAGACCCCTAAAAACAGGAATGGTCGACGCATATGTACGAGTTGCCTCTGTGCCCGAATGTAATTGGAACGACCATATTAAAGTTTGTTGGAGTGATTGATAAAAATGATATTGTGTAGTCGTCGTCGATGTATCCTTCCGGCAGTTTCTATGTTTTCTACTACAGTCTCGAGAAGAAAACTCTCAGAAGAGTTGAAATCCAAGCATTGGAAGCGTTTAAGAGTCAGAAAATTTACATCTTTCCAAACCATGTAGAGGACTTGAAGCATATGAAAGTATTTTAGGACTTTCTGCTAGCATGGCTCTTAAGTGTTCATCATAAGGATCTCAATATATACTTTCCAACGGTTTTGTGTTGTTATAACTTTTTTAAACTTATTGAATAACTATTTTCTTTGTTTTTGTCTACGGATGACTATTGTCTGCTGTCTATATATGATGGTATTTATCTTTTATATATGCCATATATTCTCTTTTTCGATGGTTCAGGTTCATATACTCCGGAGCAATGGTTGTTCTAAGCAAAGCTAAAAATTTGTCTTTTCGAACCTCTTCTCTACCTATCACTATGTAGTTGAGTGATCCTCTAATATCAGTTCCGGCTATAGCCATTGAAACTAAATGATTCCCTATCATAATTGATCATGTATAACAAATACTGAAAAAGAAAGAAAAAATAACAGAGTTGGTTTGATTACTCGTATTTTTGTTAGAAAAAACACTTGCTCATGGATGTTTCTAGAGATCAGGTGATGTTATATTTTGTTAACACTTCCTAATTAGTGGATAAATTAAGAAATGCTAAAACTGTTTAACTAAAAAATATACACTTTTCCAAAATTAAAGAAATACACTATCTTTGAGTTTAGTTTAGGATTCAAAATTTAAAATTTGAGAGTTTGAGTTTATGTTTTTGGGTTTAGTTTTGGGAGTTTGGGTCTGGGCTTTTGGATATAGAGTTTAGTTGTAGCCTATTTTGTTAATATTAAAACAACCTTGTCTATTTTATTAATTTTAATATAAAATATGGTATATTTATTTCATAGTATTTTAGTTAATTATTGTGGTATGTGATTAGGTAGCATTGTTAGGGTAAACAAAAGTAAGTAAAAATCTTTTACCCCAACTCATCTAATATTTATTTCTAATGAAGAAAGAGAAAATTAGAATAGTTTTCCCATTTTTCTCAATATTAGAGCATTTTTTTTTAATGTTTGAATAATATATATTATAAATAAGAATTAGAATTTAACTAATTTTTCTCTAAACTAATCATGATTAGACATAACTCGAACCTACAAAATTATGTAAACAACGACTTTAGCATATAAACTCGAGACTTAACGTTCCGGATACGGTTGAGAGGACCCCATCCATCCTACAATCAAATACCCAAAGATACCATCAAAATCCATACCTTCCCTCAGATGGTGCATGCTGGCTAGCACTGACCAATCCGTACCTAGCACTCTTCTAACTCAATAAAAGAGCCTTTACTTTGATGAACCGGCATTGAAGCAAACCCACTCGACAAACTACAAACCGACAATCCAACCAAGCAAAGACTTCAAAATGTTACCACAGACAAGGAGAGAAAAATCTTCATGACGGAGATTGAGGCCTCACTATTGTGATGTTCCAGGGAGACGGAGGAGATTCCGGCACGAAAGAGAAGGTTTTCCTTCTGTCGAGCATCTGACACCTCGATGCGGGCCCAAATCCCTAATCTTAAATTTCACAAAACAAAGGTAATTTAACTTTTCACTTTCAGTCAATTAAAAAAACAATGTTGATATTAGAACGATGAACTCAATGGTTCATCATGCAGTTAACCTTTCACTCTAAAGTCGATTGAGTGGTCGAAAAAATAAAAATAACTCTTTTCATAGAGAGAATTAATAACACTCAAATGAAAGATGTCAGCGAAATATGGTCACTAATTTGTGAAGGAAAGTCTGATCCTAAATTCACATGACCGCATTTAAGGTTGTAAAATAAAGATGTCATTTTGATGAGCAAGAAAAGAAACATTGTTGTGTTTGTAGAACACCTTGATATACTCGAATCATAAGGAGCTCGGACAATTGAGTTAAGAGCGTCCCAACTTGAGATCTCTTGGGGATGAGTTAAGAAAGACAAAAGAAGAAGAATGATTACAAAAGATTTGGTATGATTCGGACTAAAAACGAAGATATTCGGAGTTTTGATCAATGTAACATCATCGCGGCTAGAGCTTTTAATGGCCAAAGTCAAACAAGTAGGAAATGACTAAGCAATCGACAACCACTTGGTCAACAAAAAAGCTTTGATAAATTGAAAATCTAGTTGAATAACCTTCCACGAGTTTTTAGGCATGTCCATTTCGGGAAGGAAATCCCATTCCGTCCCGTTCCCGCCCCAAGTTTCCCGTCCCGTTTCCGTTCCCGTTTATGATCATTTATTTTATTCAAGCGGGTAAAGAAAGGAAAAGGGAAGGGAAAGAGAATTCCCGAAATTCCCGAATTTCCCATTTAATATCTAAATTTTAAAGAAAATTATGAATATTATCTAAATATTACTAAAAAAAAACTCCCAAAAACTTCAAATATTTTCCAATATTTTATAAAATATCCCAAACTTTTTTTATAAATTTCCCGAAATTTTCAGTTCCGTTCCTCTTAATTCCTTTCCCGTATTCGAGATTTTCCGTCCCCTTTCTTTGTCATTTCTCATTTGGAAATTGTCTTTCAATACTCGAATTACCCGTTCCCGTCCCATTCCCGTTATTTCTCGTCCCGTTTCTTTGCCATTTTCCGTTTGAGAATTTTTTTTACCTACCCGTATTACCCGTTCCCATCTCGTTCCTGTCATTTCCATTCCCGCGAAATGTACAGGCCTACGAGTTTCGATAAGGACAATAGAAAAAAAAAACAGAAGATTCATTTCAAAAAGTAATTTTTTTCCGAGGAAAATAACCATTTTGTGAATTATTTGATTCACGGTCCACGTTTGGAGTAGAGACTAGAGAGTTGATCATCTGAAAAGTCTGAGCGACAGTAGCGACTACGCCGGTGGGGTATGACGGTCGCGGCGGGGATCGGCTACGCGCTAATAGCTCTAGGGCCGTCTCTATCGCTTTTCGTTTCCGTCATCTCCAGAAAGCCCTTTCTCATCCTCACTGTTCTCTCCAGGTTCTTCCTCTCCACATTTTCTCTAGGTTTTTGTCGATTAGGTTTTGTTTTTTCTCCCCTTTAATTTATGGTAGGATTGAGACTCAATTCGATTCTATTGGTTCTTTTGCTTCGAAATGTTGGGGGTTTTCAGAGGGAAACAAATTAGGGTTTGGAATGAAACCTGATATGTTCTTTTTTGGGGGGGAATTTGATAGATTATTTGGTAAATGTTATGCAGTACGTTGCTGTGGCTAGTGAGTCTGATAATCTTGTCGGGATTGTGGAGGCCTTTTCTTCCTCTCAAAGCCAATGTGGTGTGGCCTTATGCTTTACTTGTTGTCACCTCTGTTTGCTTCCAGGAAGGTCTTCGCTTTCTATTCTGGAAAGTTTACAAGTAAGCTTTTGTTCTTCTTCTTAACACTGTATCCTCGTTGAACTTTTCTTTTGAGCTAGAGCTACAAATTGTTTCGCTTTGACTCTGTGATTCTTCAGTTCTGAGTTAGCATATGAATTTGCTGCTTATTGTTTTGATATGTTAATCTGATGCTGCGGTTTTTGGCCTGTACATATATGATTGCTAAATTGGTTTTATATCTTGTTTTTGAAACTTTTATATGACTGGCTTTATATGATTGTCAGATTGGTTTATGTCTAGTTTTGAAACTTGTTATTGCAATGATTTATTGAAGGAGGCTGGAGGATGTCTTGGATTCCTTTGCGGATCGGATCTCAAGGCCCCGTCTGTTTCCTACTGATAAGCTACAGATCGCTCTAGGTATGTATTCCTGCTTATTCGTTGAAATTCCAAGTTAAGGTTCATAGATTATCTGCTGCTTTCGTGTTAGTCTATATTATCAGGCAGGACAATGCAGTTGTGGACTCAAAAATTTCGGAGAAAGTTCATGAACTATATGTAGTTGAAAGTATCTTGAGCTTGTCAGAAGCTCGAGAGAATTATATTTGGAGTATTTTAAAATAACAATTATAGCTGAAGCTAACATGGAATCTAGAACCGATCAAGCACCTGGTGTACATCCCATTGGTTTACTCTTTTGACATGATCTAAGACTATTCTAGTCAATTTCATGCAGCTGGTGGTTTAGGTCATGGTGTGGCTCATGCTGTCTTCTTTTGTTTGAGCCTCTTAACACCAGCTTTTGGTCCAGCTACATTCTATATCGACAGATGTTCGCAGGTGCCATTTTTTCTCGTCTCTGGTGAGTCAATTAAACCCCAAGTTTTGTTTATTTTTAACTTTGTGACTTCTTGATTGAGTCACTGGTGGTTCTGTTTTGTCTAGTAGACTAGTACTCATGTTGTAGTCTTACAGCAATCATTGCTCTGGGGTTTGTTACGATCCACACATTCTCGATGGTCATTGCTTTCGAAGGGTATGCGAAAGGGAACAAAGTAGATCAAGTTATAGTTCCAGTCATACACCTTGCTGCTGGAATGTTGGTAAGATCTATCTCAGAGCTTCTATAATACTCTCTGCGGATAGGCGGAACCGTATTTGCTCAACGTTTGGTTTTGGTTATTTAACAGACATTGGTGGATTTTGCGTCGGGAGGTTGTGTAATCGGCGTGCCTCTTCTTTACCTCGTGGCTTCTTTGACTCTGGTGCATTGTGGAAAAATGGTTTGGCAAAGATTGATAGAAACTCGGAACCAAAACGGCGTCGCTTTACAGTAAATCAGTCTCAGTCTCCGGTTTTATCAGGTCTTTTGTAAGAATTTCTAACACAAGAACGGTGTTTAGCATTTTCCAATCTCTTGACTTTGTTTTTTACATGCAAATCTCATTCGAGAGTTTATTCGCTAATTGCATCGAAAGTAAAATCATGATAATAAATGATCAAAAACTCTAGAAATGGTTTATTAATTCACTGATAATAAGAAATTTAGTTTGTTAAGTAAGCGTGCGAGTGAATTAGATAAACCACTAGTAGCCCAAGTACCTCAAACTCCGGTATAACTAGCGATATAGCTTGTCAATAATTTTTTTTTTTTTTTTTTTTTGGCCTGGAAATAGCTTGTCAATAATAAAGACAAATAATTATTGTAATTAGGACACAAGCTTCTGAATAAGAAGAAAAATAATCTCAGACATTTTGAAAACATTCATGTTGTAGAAAGTGAGAGGAGACTTTTTTATCGGACAATCCCTTCTCCATACGTTTTCGCAGTCGATCACAGGGTTGGTGCCAATCCTTGCCAGTTTATTCACGTCCCAAAACGATTTTTGAAGTCCAAGTTCCCAAGCAGTGTGGAACCTAGCCGAAGCGATTCCGTAATTCGTCTGGCAAACTCCGATCCGTCTCTTCCCGTTCGGACCACTATATCTTCGACGGACTTTATCAATATGGAATGTTGCCTCGTCTACTTGAATTTTCGACTGCGTCACCTAATAAAAAAGTTTCCAATCAAAAAACTTATAAGTTATTTATATAGAGATCCATGATATTTGCTAAAATCGACCGCATAAAAATAAAGATATTTTCTAAATTACGTTTTGCCATCCATATTGGCTCATTGATGCAGAATATGTATTTGGCTGATCAATGAATGAATGCGTTTGTGCAATAAAATAATTTTTTTTTTTTTTGGTTTAAAAAATTAGAAAATATCTTTTAAAAATTAGAAAATAAAAATTACCGCAATTAAAAGCACGTCGCTGAGGTCACGTGCAGCTGGTATACGTGGATCCTTTCCGATGTATTTGAGGCAAAAGTCGACGTTATACGTCTCCTTGCATAGCTTCTCGATGTCTTTGGCTGGAATCGCTTTTGCAACTGGAAACTCGAAAGCTGCGAATAACAACAACAACAACGTAAGAAAACTCATGTGTTTTAATGTAGCCATATTGAGAAAACAAAAGGTCTTTGTTTTCTTTTTGTGTGTCTTTCAAAACTTTTTACTTATATTGAACTTCAAAGCTAAATAATACAGTAATGATAATATATGGCTGAGATTCCTTAATAAATTAAGATACTCTATATCTGCATTGTAAAAGATAGCCAATTAAATTTTCTTTTTAAAAAAATTCAATGATCCTTGCTATTATTTGTACTAAATCAGTGATCCTTGCTATTTATTTTGTAACTAACAAATATTATGTATGAAATGAAAAACAAATTGCCTTTTTTTTTTTTAAGATCTTCAATATTTTTATTTTTTATTTTGTTATATGGATTATTGGTGCAAGAACAAAACAACAAAACATATTTGAAAATATTTTAAAAAAATTTAAAATTATATATTTAGTTAATAAAATATAATCTCAAAATCGCTTTCCTTTTTAAAAATTAATTTTAGATTTCAAATATCATAACAAACTTTTCTTAGATATGATATCTAGATTTAACAAAAAATAGATATGATATTTTACACGCTTTCTTCATTGTATAAATATTAAATACGGACCTACTCACACTTTCTTTTTTTTGCCCCTTTATCACATATTCTGATATTCATACAACAAAACTCTGTCTATAGCTCTCTAGAGTATCTCCTTCGTTCCGAAAACTCGAGTTTTGTTTGTGTTTCTTTCTCGGGTGATCATCCCTTAATCACGAAGATGATGTTGAATCGACGTTCTAGAATCCCAGGGTCGAGCTTCAATCCCACCGACTTAGAGCTCGTCAACCTCTACCTTCGGCGGAGAATCGAGAGAGGGAAAATCTCCGGCTTCATAGCCAACATGGACATGTACGAGAAAGAACCGTGGCTTGTTGAGCACGTAAGACACCCTAGATTCAACAAGAACGAGTGGTATTACTTCGTCACGAGGACAAAACTTCCCGGTGTAACAAAAGCTGACTCAGAAAAAACGAGCCGAAAGCTGGCGGGAGGTAGATGGAAGGCGACAGGTCGTGAGACTCAATTCAAGGATAACAATGGTGTCAATCTCGGTTCTAAGCAAACTTTGAGCTTCAAAGCCAACCACGAAACACTGGTAGATGGTATAACGACGGGTTGGATTATGTACGAGTATCTTTTGAATAAACCGGGATTTCAAGAAACGGCTCTGTGTAAAATCTTGTTTCACCCGCTTGAGAAATATTCCGAATATGCTCCGAGATTCAAATCTAGAGTGATCGGGGAAGATGGTTTTGCGTTGGTAGAGAAGAATGATCTTCATGTTGGTGTTGAAGAAGAAGTTGAATACGTGGATACTCGAGTGGAGACTCAACAAGGCATGGAGCAGTGGACAGCGTCATGTTCTAGGGAGGCTGTCTCATACTCGGCTGTTCAACATCAAAACCAGATTCCTGCACAAGACTCAAACTATCCAACGAATGGAGGCATGAAGCAACAACAAGATTTTGGGTCTTATGGTCAGATTCTTGGACATCTCTTTCCATTGGAGCAGCATCAGCAAAATTATTTAGGACAGGGGACGGATCCTTTGATGGTTCCAATGATGAATCCAGCCATAGAGGAGCAGCAATGGAATGGGTCTTATGGTCATATTCTTGGACAACTCTCTCCAATGAAGCAGCATCAGCAAAATTATTTAGGACAGGGGACAGATCCTGCGATGGTTCCAATGATGAATCCAGCCATAGAGGAGCAGCAATGGAATGGGTCTTATGGTCATATTCCTGGACATCTCTCTCCAATGAAGCAGCATCAGCAAAATTATTTAGGACAGGGGACGGATCCTTCGATGGTTCCAATGATGAATCCAGCCATAGAGGAGCAGCAATGGAATGGGTCTTATGGTCATATTCTTGGACAACTCTCTCCAATGAAGCAGCATCAGCAAAATTATTTAGGACAGGGGACAGATCCTTCGATGGTTCCAATGATGAATCCAGCGATAGAGGAGCAGCAATGGAATGGGTCTTATGGTCATATTCTTGGACAACTCTCTCCAATGAAGCAGCATCAGCAAAATTATTTAGGACAGGGAACAGATCCTTCGATGGTTCCAATGATGAACCAAGCCATGGAGGAGCAGCAATGGAATGGGTATTTTGGTCCATACTCGGCTCAACCATATTTGAGACAAGGTAAGCTGGAGCCTGGCTCTTCTTCTTCATGTTTAGCTTTAAATAATCAGTACTCGGGACAGAAAAATTATCTCTCAGTGGTTCCTATGATTGCTCAACAAGGAATGACGCAACAGCAACAGAACAATGTCGGGAATTTGCATGCTCAGCAACAACTTGAGGAACAAGTCAATGATCAAGACATGGAAAAACAAGCAACAGATCTTCCAATGAATCATGACATCGATGGACGCAATGTTGGTTCTTCTAGGCAGAACCAAGACGAAACTACTACTACTGATCAAGAGATGGACTCAAATATGGCTAAATTTGTGAATGAAGAATGGTTTCAATATCTCATAAAAAAACACACCTGAAGAAGAATCTCAGTTAACGGCTGCACTTGGAAATGGCGACGCTTTAGACTCTGTCTACGACTACTTCTTCCCAATGTAGTTTAATAACCCATTATTATTATTTTTTCGCAACATACTTTATCTTCACTCATAAAGTTTTTCTCAAAGCTTGAGCCCACTCGCTAACCGCCAAGGATTCTCGTTTTCTGTTTGTCACTGTTCCCTTATGCTAACTCTACACAAAAAATCTGAGCTAGAAATATTAACAAATATGCACGTAAAATATGATAAATAACAGAATCACATTGAGAATATCTTGATTTTTAGTCAATAGCTTTCCAGTTCTATATTTCTGTTTGTGAGAAAACTTTTTTGTATTGTTAAGGAAACACTTGCGTGTATATATAATGGTCGAAAAAACAAATTGCAGAATTATCATTATCAATTTAGACAACGTCATGATCAACTTAGCTTAGCTTAGCTTAGCTCATATCAGTATACTACTTTCCCACCTGAGAAAACAACAAACAAAACTGCTAAAAAAGCAGCTTTAGAAATAATAGACAATGGAATACCATATTTGCCCTTCTTAAACAAACCCTTAAGAAATGGAAGGAACAACATAGCCACAAAGATACATCCACAGGCCTCATTCAAACCCGAACCAACTCTTTTGTCACTGCGACTCCACCGTGGTGGCTCCACCAAAATATCGGCTAAAGCGGCTAGATTCACCAACATAATAAATGTGCCCGGCAAGAAATAAGGCAAGCCCTCGTTATTAAACTTACCGGAATATGGGTCTACACCTCTTGACTTAGTCTCGGGCATAGTCTTTGTGGTGACAGTGAACACGGTTTTGGAGATTCCAAGAAGCTTGAGTATGATATCAAAGATGCCGAATAACGAACCACAAACTGAGTCATACCATGATGGTACGGAAAAACCAGGACTCGTAAATTTCCAAAGAGTGTAAAGACAATGCATCCCCACAAGTGTGACGAGAGTTAGACGTATACATATTCCCTAAAGCAACACACACATATATTAAAGCATTATTTATATATATGAAATAAATAGAACTATGTTAATAACAAAGCTATCTATGATAATTAAAAAGAAAAAGAGAAGCTGTGATGTGAATTAAGAGAGATAGAGAGAAAATGTCACCTCGGGAAATAAGCGAGAGTTGTGGAGTAAGGAATAAGCAGGCAAGAGACAGTAAAAGAACACAGGGACTGAACGTAGACCCCACATGGAAAGGGAAAGATAAGCCAAACGTTGTCGGAATCTTATTTTTTGACGAAAAAGTCCGGTCAATGGACTTTGTTTATTGAAAAGGACTTCGAGCGAGCCTGTTGCCCATCGCCGCCATAGAAGCATCCCCTCTAGTCCTCCCGGAACCTTACAGCCTAGAAAAGCCGGTGGATTAGGAGAAATGAATGAGCTAGTCCATCCTCTCGAATGGATCCCGACACTCGTGTTCATGTCTTCCGTAATTGAATCGTATAACCAACCGATCTGCACGATTTATATATAGTAACAAATGCATTATTATGGACTAAATGTCCGGAATCTCTTGATAATCGAAATATCACACATGTTATTATTGTGTTAATAATTGTTGTGAGATTTTAGACTATATAGTGATTAATTTAGAAGGGAATTACGGTATTTCCCCAGCTGGTTTGGTATTCATAGTCAACATTTCCAACTTCTTTTGCCGCTTCTATGGAGATTGTAAATCTATTTTCGGGGTTTGCTTTTCTTTGTAATGCCTCGACCACCGATTTCACCATCTCTTTAGAATTTCCAAACTCTCTTGCTAAACTCTCCTCAACCAAAAATTTTCCTTGATGAAATATCAACAGAAGTCGTGAATGATTTTATTTATGATTTATATATGAATAGTAAATTGACTGGATAGAATGGTAACACAACTATAATGAATTGTATATTAGATTGTTGATTGTAATTGATATTGAAAATGTTAAAATTTAAAGAGAAAAATAAATCTTTGGAAATTTTGTTAACGAAATAAAGATGAAAATATTATACGGAGTAGTGAACTTGCAAATAAACTGATCTCATAGACTTACGAGATTGTAATCTCAACACATTATAAGAAGATGTTTAATGGTTTTCATATATGGATTAATTAAATTTTATTTTAAATACTGTTTTGAAGAAATGTATACCAAACAATCTCTTGTGATTCTGCTAGTAGAATTCTACTTACTTGTAGCAGCCGAAGAAAGATTTCTGTCGTCTTCTAAATCGTCTGGAGATAAACCGTACATAACTCTTCTAGTGTGGAAGCATCCCGATCCAACATATATAGGCCCTTGGATTCCGGCAAATACTTGTCCCAAATACTAAATTTTCAGTAAATAAAAACAAACAAACAAATTGTAAATGCAGATTGACCAAAAAAATGTCGAATTTCTCAAGTTTATAAATAAAAAATAGGGAAGAAATCGCACTGATTGTATGTGGTGGTGATCGTCGCCGCTAGAATCATAGAATTTTTGAGGGAACTGAACAAAGGCACAATGGTTTGGATCTACTGATTCTTGCAAAAATATACACATTGCTTGCCGCACAACATCTGCTTCATTTGCAGACATGTCGCAGTCTACGTTTAGCATGTATGGTGCATTTGTTAGCAACCCTGACACTCGTACCTGTTCAAATTCATCTTAGGATCATCATATTTACGTCTCAGTGTTTGCATGCATGCTTAATTAACACATAGATATTTATAGCTACACATAATGCATGCTTACCCCCTTTGATTTTAACTGTGAAATATTATCACATGAAACAAAATGTAAAAAGTGATCGCCGTATCACATTGAACAATTGAGGGATAGTTAGGACTTAGGAACTGGAGAAGTATAAGTTATTTTCTTTTATACTATTTTACCTTCCATGAAAAAAAAAATCGATGAGCCTTAGGTAAAATTAATAATAAGATCGATCAGGTTGAGGTTATTGTAAAGCACGAGTTGGGGTTGAAAGGGCGGATCAGGTTTGAGGTTATTGTGAAACAAGGACCTTCGGAAGCATTAACTGAGGTAAATGTATTGGGCCTTCATGGAACTTGTTCAACATGAAACTAGAAAATAATTAATTTATAAAAGTTTTACAGTATATATTCATGTCCTTAGTTCCTCTTGTAATCATATTTACTATTTAAACGAAATGCAGAGAAATGCACTTGCATTGAATTGAAAATAGAAAGGGAAAAAGATGTGTGAGAAAATAATAATTCACCAGAAAGTTCATGGCTCCAGCTTTGTAGTGATGAAAGTAATTTGGCCTTTTCTCCCTTGACATGTATACAAAATGAGGAACCTCTTTCTCTTTTCCCTCACCTTCCTTGTTCTCCCATATCACCTTTCACATACATATGTAAGATATATATACATGTGTAACACCAGAATCTATATATATAATTGTTAATTAGCCCTTTTTGTCAGTTTTTGTGATTTGAGTAACCATGGTTAGAGTAAAAAATTACTTCGGTAATTAAATTGATAGAGGGTGGTAAAATTATGTCTCCATATCCGACCTTGGACACAAAGAATTGGAGAAGTACCTTCACTATAGTTGAATGATCAGTTGGTATTGTGTTTGAGAAAGCTTCAAAATCATCTTCTTCATCCCACCAATGGGAATCTCCGGTTGTATCTTCAACTTTCTGGCTCAACTTCTTGTACTCCGTCTTTATATGAATACAATAAACGATTTTAAAGAAAATAGTTGTGTTGGAATTAAAGATAGTAACGACAAATTTCTCTAAATTCTAAACTTTTGAACAGATAACAGGCATCATTTTTACTATCTTTAACAAATAACATTATAATTTTATTTGCTAACAGTAACTTTAACAAAACCGCTAAACGCAAAAAGAAGAGGGACAATCAAGAACTTCACCTTCATCATTTCCCAGTCTTTAATGAATTCGGGATCCTCAGTTGCTGCCAGAGGGTTCAAGAAGTATCTAAAAGGAGCTCTAACTCTGACCTTGTATTTTTTGCAGAAAGGAACCCAAATTTTGGCGAACTTGGAAGTTTCCTTGAGAGAGAAGTAAGTGTGAGGCGAGCAACCATCGTCCGAGACATAACATGCTAGTTTGTTCGCCGGATAGTTCACAGCTAGCAGCGAAAGCACTGTATTCACAACTAGAATCGTCGGCTCCCTAACCGGATCCGCCGTGGTCACAAACATATCTACCGAAGGAAAGTCATGAACCCTGAAATCAATAGTTACTAGGCTAGTTCATTTTCGAATGTTCACTAAACAATTTTGTGTAAAAGATATATACATTTCATCGAGTCTATCTGGGTAAGGTTTATGTTTAGCAGGACTCCATTTTGTGCAGGTGATAAGCAGCCAGAGGAGAGTGAAAAAACATTCACAGAGGAAAGCCACGACCCACACGGTGTCGTTTTGGCTCCAATGTAGGATCCGGTAGAAGAGGAGAGAAAAGAGAAGGCCGAGAATCGTGAGATCCACAGCTCTTATAAAATTGATTTTGTATGATATCCTTTCGCAAAGAAGAGGGGTGAAAGAGCTTGAAGTCGCCATGGAAGGTGCGGGTGTTTCGAAAGGGATAAATAAAAGAAAGTTCGCCACGTCTACATATATATAGTGGGGGATGTCAAAAAATAAATAATAAGGAAAAATAGTAATGGCTTCTCACAACTTAAAAAAAAAAAAAAAAAAGAGTTCGTCCCTTCGTAACAAATAAGGTTGAGTGCTTGAGTTGACTTTGAATGGACAAACATATGACTCCTAAAATTTCAAAAAAAAGTAGATTTTCTTTAAAGAACCATGCATCACTTTTATTCTCCTCAATCAACAATCAAACCAAGAAAAACCTCAAAAAGAGAAACGAAAAGAAAAGAGACGTGTTTGCATTAATCATCAATCTAGCAACCTTAATTTAAGGAAAAAAAATGTTTAAGAATACATCAACTCAACTACTTGAAATCTAAACATATACGAATTGGGAAAATATTTGACTTCGGTTGCATAATTGCATTACATTATTCCATATATTTTGTGTAACTGTTTGCATATTAATCATCAATTTTGCAACCCTAATTTAAAGGAAAAAAAATGCTTAAGAATACATCAACTCAACTACTTGAAATCTAAACATATACAACTTGGTAAAATACTATATGACTTCGATTGCATAATTGCATTCCATTATTCCATATATTTTGTTTATGGTGTTTGCATTAATCATCAATCTTGCAACCCTAATTTCAGGGAAAAAAATGCTTAAGAATACATCAACTCGACTACTTGAAATCTAAACATATACGAATTGGTAAAACACTATTTAATTTGACTTCGATTGCATAATTGCATTCCATTATTCCATATATGATATAAAACACGAATTAGAAGGGAACCATCACTTTTATTCTCCTTAATCAACTATCAAACCAAGAAAAACCCTAAAAAGAGAAACGAAACGAAAAGAAGATCGATATCGAATATGTCGGTCACATCTACGGTGGAGAATCAGCAGATAAACCCTCCGTCATTGGACAAAAAGCAGGAGAAGAAGAAACGGAGACGGGTTTTCTGGGAAAGAAAGTGGAGAAATATAGATTATATCAAATTATCAGCATCTCTCATTGTGCATTCTCTTTGTCTTTTGGCTCCGTTTTATTTCAAATGGTCTGCTCTTTGGGTTACGTTTTTGTTTTATACGAACGGTTGTCTTAGTATTACTGTGTCGTACCATCGGAACTTGGCTCACCGGAGTTTCAAGGTCCCTAAATGGCTCGAGTATCTCCTAGCCTTTTGTGCATGTCTTGCCCTTCAGGTTGGTAGTTGGTACCTAATAAAATATAGTGAAATAATATCACCAAAATAAGTTTTTCCCAAAAATACTATATATTTCTTATTCTTTCAAAAATACTACAAACACTAAAGTTTTATTAGAGGTTTATAGTTTAAGTCATTGGATCTGCGTTTAATTTTGTTTGAGAGTTTAAAGTTTGATTTTAGTTTTTTTGGTATTTTTTTAAAAAAAAATTATATTTGTCGTATTTTCAAGAATTACCCAAAAAATATAATAATTTAGAATTTTTCTTATCTTCAACTATATATAAATCCTTAGATAATATTTGATTATACTTTACTTATGGATCTGACTTTTTATTTTTAATAGGGAGAACCAATTGATTGGGTGAGTACTCATCGATATCATCATCAGTTTACAGATACAGAGCGTGATCCACATAGTTCCAAAGAAGGTTTTTGGTTTAGTCATATTTTATGGATATACGACTCTACCTATCTTTATGAAAAGGTTATTTTCTCTCTTTAATTTAAATTCTCATCGTAAAACCCCGACTCCCACTATTTGTGGGGCATGTTCTCTCGGCCCATGAATCTATTGGTGTGTCACATTCATCAAAATCGAAAGATTTGTTTACTATCTTTACAGATCACCACATACCACATGATCATTCTATATGTTTTTTCCTCGATTCTCGAAATTATTTCCTATAAGGTTAACCATCTTAAAAAATTTCAGTTCAAATACGTTTAACTTTGGAGTTATGTTAGAATGTGCAACCGGAAAATATTAGTACACTTTGGTGATATAGATAGACACGGCTCTAAAAATTTTCTTAAGTTTTATTCATGCACCACCACTTTCAACAAATAGGGATTTTACAATTTACCCCCCACACTCGTCTGGGTTTGGCTCTGATATCAAATGTAATCCCCCGACCGTCACAGTTTGTAAGCCCATTCTCTCTCGACCCATAGATCCCACCCTCGTTTGACGGCCGGTGCGCCACTTTACGGAGCAGCTCAAAGACTTGTTTACTATCTCTACAGATCAAGACATGATATTTTCCATGTTTTTTCCTTACTCGCACGGCTCTAAAAATCACTTCTCATAAGGTCATCCATTCTGAAATTTTCTTAACTCAAATACGCTTAACTATGAAATTCTATTAGGATATGCAACCAAAAAAAATAAATACATTTTGGTAATATAGGTAGCCAAATCAATTCTCTTAAACTTTTCTCATACACCATCATTTTCAACAAAATAGGGATGTATTTATGATGATTTTATTAGAAGAAACGTTTACTGTATTTATAAAAGAAACATAACCTATCTAGTCTAGCTTAACTGACCATGAATACCTCCTAAGCTACCCAAGAATATATATAAAAGAAATAATATACGAACAATAAAATCGAAAAATAAAAAATCTTATCTACGCCAAATCCTTCTCTTAACATTTAACACCCCCAAACATATGGATTACAAATGTCCTACTTGACTATCATGTTGACCCAATGCCTTAGTGAACACGTCCACTAGTTGTTTTGTCATGTCAATCGTGCGTGTAACGATCGTCCCATCATGTATTGCATCACGTACAGTGTGGCAGTCAAACTCTATCTTTTTGTTCTCTCGTAAAATTCAAGACTCATGGCAATATAAATTGCAGCTTAGTTATCACAATAGAAGTCCCTCGGTTGCACTTGCTTAACTCCCAAGTCACTTAGAACATCACACAAACCACTGCATTTCGCCAACTGTTAAAGCCATATAAATTTACTCCGACTCAGCTGATGACCAAGAAACAACAACACCTTCTTTCTTGGGTTTCCAAGAAATCAGAGAACTCCCAAGCATAATAAACCAA
This sequence comes from Euclidium syriacum, assembly GCA_900116095.1. Taxonomy (NCBI): domain Eukaryota; kingdom Viridiplantae; phylum Streptophyta; class Magnoliopsida; order Brassicales; family Brassicaceae; genus Euclidium; species Euclidium syriacum. Next base: position 1,367,160 of record FPAK01000008.1, read on the forward strand.
ATCTCTAGCTGATCTCCGACTTACTGAACATCAAGAGAGAAAAAAAAACGCTTGACATAATATATCCATTCAAGCTTGACTTACCGTGAGTTTCTCCTCAGCTACCCAAGAATATACCGAAGATTCAAAAGATTAAAATCATGAAATAAAAAATTGTATCCTTCTCTTAACATAAACATTTTGATTGTAACCCAAATATTCTAATCAAGATGAAATATTTTAGTGCGGAGGAAGAACCAATGTGGAGGACTTGAAGAGGCAATGGTTTTATAGGTTTCTTCATAAAACGATTCTCTTTCACATTCTAGGAATGGGTTTCCTTCTTTACTATCTTGGTGGCATGTCCTTCGTTACTTGGGGGATGGTAATTGAAATTTCTCTCTCTATCTCTCCCCCCCCCCCCTTTTTAGTATAATGGTAGATAAATACTAATCAATTTTCAAACGTATAATGATAAATTGTAAAATTTAACTAGAACTATTAATTATGATGGAGTGATTCAGGGTGTTGGAGCAGTATTGGAGTTTCAGGTGACTTGCTTCGTAAACTCAGTTTGCCATGTTTGGGGCACACGAGTTTGGAAGACCCGTGACACTTCTCGTAATGTTTGGTATGTCCTAAACTATATTAGTTTTACATTTATAGCATGTAAGAGAATAGCCCAAAACTCGCTATGAGATTTTCTCATAATAAACAAGCAAATGAGTCATAGATAACTCGTTCTAAAAAATAGATTCTATATTCATGTCATAAAAAACTTTTTACAATTAGAATAAATATGTTGAACTAAATATAGTTTCTAGTGTTAATGTTTTTAGTTTTTGTTAATAAAGGTGGTTATCGGTATTTTCATTTGGAGAGAGTTGGCACAACAATCACCATGCCTTCAAAACATCGGCGAGACATGGGCTTGAATGGTGGCAAATCGACATTTCTTGGTACTTTATTCGGTCTCTCGAGATTATGGGTTTAGCCACCGATGTCAAACTGCCTATGGAGTCTCAACGACGTCGTCTGGCTATTGCTGGTTGAGTTGAATTGTGGAAGGAACAAAACAAACCAAGGGGAACTATTCTATGTAATTAAAATAAATTCTAAAGCCTTAAAGAGCTCCTTATTGTCTTTGTTTTTACTTTTTCTGAAGTTGTGGGCAACGCAAAGAACGTTTCCGATGTGTTGGGTCAAGTTGATCAACGAAACTTATCTTGTAAACTATAATTATCAAACATGTATTTATTGTAATTTAGACCAAACCGTACCGGAGAACACACAGTGAACCGGCTGTTTTACTAAAATTGGAAGATGATTAAGATAAAAAATTCTTGACCGTCAAATACCAAAGTGATCCAACGGCGCTGAATCCATCATCTTCTTCGAACCAAACTAAACGTTGCTCGCTCTCTTTCTCACGGAGATTCATGAATTGAACTACGACACTGTTCTTTTAGGGCTTATCGGAGCATAGCTTTCAGCGAGTGAGATCGAACCCTAATCGGCTGAAGCCAAATCGAGAAGATGAGGTTTGCGATTGCATCGACAACGAAGCGATTTGTTCACCGGAATCTTCTGAAGAAAGGTAATTCTGGAACCGCCTCTCCCTCGTTTTCCGTTTGCGGCTGGGTACGAGCTTTCTCTGGTGCTAGTTGTGATTACAGTGAGAAATTAAGAGTTGGAATTGGACAGGATACTAAATTAGATGATGCAATTGATTTGTTCAGTGAAATGGTACAGTCTCGTCCTCTCCCTTCCATTGTTGATTTCAGCAGATTATTGAGTAGCATTGTGAAGATGAAGAAGTATGATGTTGTGATCTCTCTCTTCCAACAGATGGAAATGTTGGGAATTTCACATGATCTCTACAGCTTGAGTATTTTGATTAACTGTTTATGTCGCTCCTCTTAGTTATCTCTTGCTTTAGCTGTTCTGGGGAAGATGATGAAACTCGGCTACGAGCCTAGCGTAGTCACGCTTTCGTCGCTTCTCAATGGTTTCTGTCACGGGAATAGGATTTCTGATGCAGTTTCTCTGATTGATCAAATGGTGGAATTAGATTATAAACCCAATTCTGTGACATTTACAACTCTGATCCATAGACTTTTTCTCCACAACAAAGTTTAAAGAAGCAGTGGCTTTAGTTGATAGAATGGTGAGGAAAGGTTGTCAACCAAGTCTAGTTACTTACAGTGTGGTAATAAATGGAGTATATAAGAGAGGTGATACTGGTTTGGCTTTAAATCTGCTCAAGAAGATGGAGAAAGTGAAAATAGAGCCAAATGTTGTGATCTACAACACAATCATTGATAGTCTTTGCAAATACAAAGACCTGGAAGCACTCAGCTTATTCAATGAAATGGAGATGAAAGGAATTAGACCGGATGTATATACCTATAGCTCCCTCATAAGCTGTCTTTGTAATTACGGAAGATGGAGTGACGCCTCTCGATTACTTAGTGATATGATTGAGAGGACGATAAATCCTGATATAGTTACTTTCAATGCATTGATAGATGGGTTTGTGAAAGAGGGAAAGCTTTTGGAGGCTCAGAAGTTGTATGAGGAAATGAGCAAAAGGTCTATAGCTCCTAATCATATCACTTACAGTAGATCAATTGGTTCTGCATTGAAGAACGTCTTGATGAAGCCAATGATATGTTTGATTTGATGGTTAACAAATGGATTTTGCAAGTCTATGAGAGTAGAGGAAGGAATGGAACTCTTTTATGGGATGTTCCAAATGGCGCAAATTATTACACATATGAATTATTGTTGCTTTATTCTCAGAAATTCAGTTTCGCGCGGCTCATTGCAATGTCACCTCTCGCCGTCTGAGAAGTACAGTTACTTTACCATGTATCAGTGTGAATCGAACTCAGTGTATGCATTCTCTAATCATATGTTCATCTTTTAACGAGACAATGTTAATGTCAAGTGTTCGAGACTAATAATATCAATCACAAAATAACCGACTTAAGTTGTTTCAAATTTTTCTTTTGTTCTTGAATGCAATTTGGTAGCGAACCAGAGTTAGAATTAAAGCAAGGAATGAGAAAATTATAAGAAAATAAAATCATAACATTGCACAAATTAAAATATCATCTAGCTAGCAAGGAAAAAACAAAGCCAAGAAAATGAGCAAACAAATTGTCAAGAAATTTGATTCTCAATGTGATTCGGGAAAACATGGAGATGATACTGAATTCCATTATTGAGCCACGATTTGTCGTCCACGAGTTCTTCAAAATGAAATCTTCTAAAGCTGTTTCTCACCGGATCCCAAAATAAAACATATGAAGAATTACTAAACACGGATGGTGCAAAAACAAACTCACCAGCATGTGTGAAACCTTTAAGACTCCAAAAAATTCTCAACCTCGCATCGTAGTGACCGAAAGGTAAAAGAAAGTCTTGACTCGACCACTTGTGTTTCCCTGCATCCTCCAAAATCCACAATTTTCGACCGTTATTTCTATCAACACTAGCTAACTTCCCCTCATAAGTTATCAAGATTACCCTACGAATATCAGTTGGTAATTCAATCATATCGAATTTTTCAGATCGGACATCAAAACTCATAACAACCCAAGCATGAGTGTGATAACAATAAGCTACGTAATATATAACTCCATTGATGCATCGCCCACTAGTATGTAAGTAAGAACGATGCTTGTGATTAATTTTGACCGTTCTCCATGATTCTTGAGCTGATGATGATCCCAATGTTAACACTCGGCACACATCGGAATATCTATTGAAAGGGATGCATACTACTTTGTGTTTACGTTCGACTGGATCGTATCCCAAAAACACTGTTAGATCTCTCCAGCTCTTTATAAGTTTGGGTAAGGTTAAAAACTGTCTCTTGCTAGGGTTCCAAACTACCGGATTTTCTGATTCTTGAAAACAGATCAAGCCGTGGACAGATTCCGTAGGAGAGAAGATACTATGTGCTCCTTTGAATTCCATTTGATAACGATCAATAGGCTGAAAAGATGAGAAAGACGACTTGTTTGAATTCTGCGGAATAGAGGACACAAACAACTCTTCATTCTTTCTGAAGTAGACTAAAAGATTTGGCGGCGGCCGCCGGGACCGATTTTCGAACGAGTTGATGAAATATGGATCGGTGGTGATTGATGACCAAAGCTTCGATACACAACGAAACCTTACGATAGATTTCCCAGGTAGCCTTAAGAGTATCTCTGAGGTTAGATCGATAGGAAAGGACGAAGTTGATGATTTCGGTTGTCTTATTCTTCTATTGTCTTTTCTCTTCTTCATTTTGTTCTTGCAAACCCTTTTTGTTATTATTAAATTTACATATATATATTCCATCCTTTTATCTTTTGTGGATGCCAAATCATTAATAACAGGAGAAAAAAAAAATATTGAACCCATTAATCTCAAAGTAAATAAAGTGTTGTTGTGAAACTAAAGGTTTTTTAATTGTATTATTTAGTTTTTTAATTGTATTATTGAATGAATAAGAGTATATATATATATATATGTGATTACATAATCAAGAGAAAAAGAAAGTCTATATAAATAAGGAAAAGAAAAACTCTAAAGGGTATGGACCTAACCGTCCTGGGCCGTTTGGTCTTGGTCAATATATGAACCGGTTATGGAGTCCATCTTTTAATGATTTATAACACTCCCCCTTGGATGACATAACCGTGCAAGATACTAAGAGATCATTATAATACGCTGGGGATGTTGCCTCATTAAAACCTTACCAGGAAAACTCAATGGGACAAAACCATGGTGAAGGAAAAAGAGTACAACACGTATTACTCCCCCTGTTCTGAACGTCACTGAAGATCCTTGAGTCTCCGCATCCCGATCTGATGCTTGAGCTTCCTTAATGTTGAGGTTGGTAAAGACTTTGTGAAGAGATCGGCTGATTTGTCACTTGATCGAACTTGTAATACTTGAACTTCACTTTCCTTCTGCAATTCATGTGTGAAGAAGAACTTTGACAATATGTGCTTTGTCCGGTCGTCTTTGATGTAGCCGTCTTTGAGCTGTGCGATGCATGCCGCGTTGTCCTCGTACATGATTGTCGGTTCCTTGTCTTCGACCATGCCACAATCTGGTCTTATATGTTGAGTCATCGACCTCAACCATACACATTTGCGGCTTGCTTCATGGATCGCCATAATTTCTGCGTGATTGGATGAAGTTGCTGCAATGGTTTGCTTCATAGAACGCCAAGAAATTGTTGTACCTCCATGAGTAAACACATAACCTGTCTGCGATCTAGCATTATGTGGATCTGATAAATAACCTGCATCAGCAAAACCAACTAAACCTTCTTTGGTTTGATTAGTATAAAATAAACCTAAGTCCTTTGTTCCTTGTAGGTAACGCATGATGTGTTTAATACCGTTCCAGTGCCTTTGAGTTGGACATGAACTAAATCTAGATAGGAGATTCACTGCAAAACATATATATGGTCTAGTGTGGGTAGCCAAATACATTAAAGCTCCTATGGCACTGAGGTATGGCACTTCTGGACCGAGAATTTCTTCATCGTCCTTCTTTGGACCGAATGGATCACTATCCAATCCGAGGCTTCTCAAAACCATTGGGCTGGTCAATGGATGGGTCTGGTCCATATTAAATCTCTTGAGTACTTTCTCAGTATATGCCAATTGATGCACAATGATTCCATTATTCACGTACTCAAGTTGCAACCCTAAACAGAATTTCGTTTTACCTAGGTCTTTCATCTCAAACTCTTTCTTTAAATATTCAACTGTTTGGGCGATTTCCCCAGAGGTTCCAAGTATGTTTAAATCATCCACATACACTGCTATGATTACAAATCCTTTGTTTAAACTTCTTTATGAAAATACATGGACTGATTGGGTCGTTCTTATAACCTTCTTTGACTAGGTACTCACTTAACCGGTTGTACCACATGCGACCACTTTGTTTAAGTCCATAAAGGGATTTGTTCAGCCTTATGCAGTATTGTTCTCGAGAACCTTTCTTATCTTTGAGCTCAATACCCTCTAGTAATCTCATGTAAATTTCATTATCCAGTGGACCATATAAATATGCGGTCACTACATCCATTAGCCGCAAATAAAGTTTCTCTCTTATTGCCAGACTGATCAAAAATCTAAATGTCGTAGCATCCACCACAGGGGAGTATGTCTCCTCATAATCTATTCCTGGTCTTTGTGAGAATCCTTGTGCTACAAGCCGTGCCTTGTGTCTCACGATTTCACCATGTTTATTTCTTTTCCTCACAAAGACCCATTTGTATCCCACTGGTTTTACATCGAATGGTGTCCTTATTATTGGACCAAACACATTCCTCTTTCTTAATGAATTCAACTCCACGTTTATGGCTTCTTTCCATTTTAGCCAATCAAATCTATGAGTGCACTCTAATATAGACGTGGGTTCCTGATCCTCTTTCAAATCTTTTATCTCAAGTGCTACCTTGTAAGCAAATGCATCATTTATGTCGACATCTTTTCGGTTCCATTGTGTTCCAGACATGATATAGTTTATAGAGATCTCATTATTATCAAGACCTTCAGGACCTTGAGATTTCGCGTCCCAAACCTCATTGATTGGTACCTTAAGGTCAGCCGCGGCCATGTCTATGGTTTCCCGAACCTCGGTTTCAATTGTTGCACCTTTCTTTGATTTCCGAGGGTTCTTATCTTTGGAACCTACTGGTCTACCACGTTTCTTGCGTGCTGTAGACTCTGTAGCAACTTGATTGTGTTCCTTTTGAACATCAATTCGTACTGGTGCATTACAAGCTGGTATGTACGATTTTGTTACTTTCTTTGGGTCAGCAAAGGAATCTGGCAACTGATTAGCTAGATTTTGTAAATGTATAATCTTTTGGACCTTTGATTCACATTCTAGAGTCCGAGGATCATGTCATGTTAAGGATGTTTGATTCCATGAAATTTCTTTAACCAGCTTCTTAGTCTCTCCACCTACTGTCGGATATGCCGATTCATCAAAGTGGCAATCTGCGTATCTGGCCTTAAATAGATCACCCGTGGTTGGCTCTAGATACTTAATAATGGTGGGAGAATCATATCCAACATATATTCTCATCCTCCTTTGAGGTCCCATCTTTGTTCTCTGTGGTGGTGCAATGGGTATATAAACGGCACATCCAAATGTCTTAAGATGGGATATGTCTGGCTCGTGACCCGTTCGTAATTGGGATGGAGAATATCTATGCTCACTAGATGGCCTGATGCGTATAAGCTCTGCCGCATGTAATACTGCGTGTCCCCAAGCAGATACTGGAAGCTTCAACCTCATGAGTAATGGTCGAACAATTAATTGGATTCGTTTAATGAAGGATTCAGCTAATCCGTTCTGTGTATGGACATGTGCCACGGGATGTTCCACACTTACCCCCCATGGACATACAGTAATCATTAAACGCTTGGGACGTGAATTCACCAGCATTGTCAAGACGTATAGTCTTAAGTGGAAAATCTGGAAAGTGGACTCGCAGACGTATGATATGGGCCAGTAATCTAGCAAACGCCAAGTTTCTAGTGGATAATAAGCAAACATGCGACCATCTGGTCGATGCATCAATAAGGACCATGAAATATCGAAATGTCCCACATGGTGGGTGTATTGGTCCACATATATCTCCTTGTATCCTTTCCAGAAAATTCAAAGTTTCTTTAGTTACTTTGACTGGTGATGGCCTTACAATGAGTTTCCCTTGTGAACATGCTACACACGTGAGATTCTTAGGGATAACTCGTTTTTCTTTTAGTGTGTGCCCTTGTGAGTTTTGAATAAGCTTACGCATCATGTTAGAACCGGGGTGGCCAAGCCGGTCATGCCATTTAGTGAATTCGGTAAACATCTTGCTTTTTGTGGCATTAGCTTCTATCATATTGACCTTTGCATAGTAAAGGCCAGTAGATAATGCGGGTATAGTTTCTAAGACCTTCTTGTGGCCTTGGGTGATCTCAGTAATATTTAGGAATTCTTTGTTCCCTTCACCCTTGGTTTCAATATGAAAACCATTCAAACGAATATCTTTAAAACTCAATAAGCTCCTCTTAGAGCTGGGTGAATATAAGGCATCTGATATCTCAAGATGCGTGCCCTTAGGTAAAAAAATATGGGCTTGGCCGTAGCCTTCAATAAGACTGGATATACCCGCAATTGTGCTAATATTGGCGTTTTTCAATGTTAGATTCACAAAGAATTTTTTATCTTTCAAAATCGTGTGGCTTGATCCACTATCCACCACAAGTATGTTCTTGTCCTCTTTCATTACTTCATTTAAACAAGGACTATGTCTTAGACATTTATTTTCTTGAAAACTCAAAAGCAAATCAATCTTAATCCATAAATCATAAAGCAAAGTCATAGAAAATAGAAATCATAAATAAAAGAAAGCTAAAAGCAAAACAAATCAAAAACACTAGATGCCGAAATCATTTAGCCTCTTGTAGGCAATCCGAAGTCTCATACTCCATTAGGTCATCATTCTCATGGTCAAAGTCTCCTTCACCATCGTGATGAACCAAATGAGCTTCTGGATTCTTTTTCAAACTCTCTTGATAGAGATCAACAAGATGCTTAGGTGTCCTGCACGTCTTAGCCCAATGGTTCCCCATACCGCATCTGTGGCAAGAAGATTTGGCCGAGTGTTGCGGTTTGGATATGCCGCGACCTCTACCCCTACCGCGACCGAAGTCGGATCGGTTTTCACGGCCATAACCACCGTAATGGTTTCCTCGGCCATTGCCACGACCGCCACCACGTCCGGACCATCTTCCACGGTCGGAATGCTTATCTCTTTGGACGTAGTTGGACTCTTTAGTCTCTTTAGGCTCTTTCTTGGCCTCTTCAGCTTTATTAGCTTCTGGTAATGGGGCAGAACCAGGAGGTCTCATTGCACTATTCATCATCAATAACTCATCGTTTTGCTCAGCAAGAAGCAAACAAGAGATTAGACTTGCATATGTATCAAAACCCTTTTCACGATATTGTCGTTTTAACACAACGTTATTTGTGTGAAAGGTCGAGAATATTTTCTCTAGCTAGTCATTATCAGTCACCTCCTCACCACATAGTTTCAAGATTGAAACGATTTTAAACCAGGCCGAGTTATACTCATCCACAGATTTAAAATCCTGGATTCTGAGATTTTTCCACTCGAATCGGGCTTTGGGTAATAGCACCGTTCTTTGATGATCATATCTGGATTTCAACTCGGCCCAAAGATCCAAAGGATTCTCAATAGTGAGGTACTGATTTTTGAGACTCTCAGCAAGGTGATGGCATATGATAAGAATCGCCCTATACTTTTCTCTTTCAGTGGTTTCATTACCATCAACAATACATTCACCAAGGCCTTTTGATTTAAGGATAATCTTAGTATCCAAGGCCCATTGTAAGTAATTATCACCAGAGACATTGAGTGCAGCATATTCAAGATTGTTGATTTTCGACATCTGAAATATTAGGCAATTTCTGCGGTTTCAATCATGCATTCAGTTGTATCAATCTTATGCATGAAACAATCCTAAACAAAACGTGGTCTAGTATGAACAAGCAAACCTACTAGGGTTAGGGTTTCAGGTTTCCTATTTTGATTTAGATTAGGGTTTAGGTTTTACCTTTTTCTTTTAGGATTAGGGTTTCACGATTTTAGGGTTTTAGTTTTTAGGGTTTTGATCATGCAATTAGAAACAAGCAATCTAACAATCCTAAACCACAAATCAAATCCGGGTTTTGAATATCCAATTAGGGTTTAAAGTTTTAAAACATAACTTAGAGTTTAGGGTTTTGAAATCGTGATTTTTAGGGTTTTTAGTTTAGAGATCAGTTGTTACCTTCACCGAATGGGGTTGAATGGATTGAACACGAACTGATCTTTCACCCGGGCTGGAACAGAACCTAATCGCGAGCTGGAACGGTCTTCACGCGAGCTGGAACGATCTTCACGTGAGTCGCGAGTCGGAACGCGGGCTGTCGAGTTGCACGGGAACGGATCGAGCTTCACCGAGCGAACGGAACGATGCCAGTTGGAACGATCCGATGATCGAGTGCGCGAGTTGGAGCGGACCGATCTTCACCGATTTATCGAGTTGCGCGAGTCGGAACAATTCGATCTTCTTCTCCGATCAAATGCGCGAGAACGGACCGAGCGAGTTACTGCCGGGTTTGATTGGATCGATGTGTGCACAACATGAACGAGGGAATCGGTTTTTGGTGGTATTTTAGGGTTTTGTGATTTCGAAGGTTTTAGCATTAGGGCTTTAGAGAATCGTGCTGATAACGTGTTGTGAAACTAAAGGTTTTTGAGTTGTATTATTGAATGAATAAGAGTACATATATATAGGTGATTACATAATCAAGAGAAAAAGAAAGTCTACATAAACAAGGAAAAGGAAAATCCTAAAAGGTTTGGGTCTAACCGCCCTAGGTCTAATGGGCCGCTTGGTCTTGGTCAATATATGGGCCGGTTATGGAGTCCATCCTTTAATGATTTATAACAAGTGTGAAATACTTTTTAAAAGAATCAAAATTTTTATCAGAAGATTCGATTATGTTATTGGCTTTAACTAATTAAGTAACATTGGAAAAAGAACAAGAGCATATAAACAAAACAAAAAAAACTCATTAGGTTTTCTTTAAGAATGTCACATTCCGTCTCTCTTTAGCTTGGTTCATTCTAGATATCTTTTCGTTTCTGTCTCCAAGAAAATCGATCACAATGGACGTGAACATTGATAATATTTTTAGGAAGCTGGACTTGATGGTGGAAACAGCTGAAAAGGTTTTGAAAGTAGAAGATACAACAATCGTTTTTTTTTTTTTTGTTAAAGATACAACAATCGCTGTTGACATTCCAAAAAAGATAGAGTTTCAGTATTACAACAAATATCATAGATTTTAAATGTTTAAAGACAAAGTATAAACATGAAATTTTTTTTTTTTTTTTAAGTAATTTTAAGAGTAAAACTTATGTAGTAGAATAGAAGAGCATATAAGTTTTATTTATTTATTGATAAAACAGTTTAACATAAAATTTATAAACAAACTAAACATGTTTTTTCGTCAAAGTTACTTAAGAGCATCTTTAGTTTTAGTGGTGGTGAGAACATTTTTTAGAGTTCTTATCTAATATAATATTAATGTTTGAAATATAATTTTATCATAAATAAAAATTAAACAAATAATCTAATGACAAATGTGTTTAAGTGTTCTTAATGTGTTCTTAAGTGTTCTAAAAAAAATATGTTCTCATCAAATTTTATTAAAAAATTATTATTTTATTTTTTTAATTTTTTAATAGTGAGAACATCAAGTGAGAATATACTACTAATGATGTTCTAATGAGGGAAATAAACGGCAAGGCAAAAATTAACGGAAGATTCTTGATCATTAACTATCTTTTAATCAAAACTAGATAATAACCCGCACCCTATGCAGATATAATATTTTCTTTATACAATTTATGTAGTTTTTTTAATAATATATATCATATTTGAATGATATTTAAAGAATTGTGTATTGCACCTCACAATATAAAAATTGATATATATAAAAACATAAACATTTACAATTGTTAAAAAATAGTTTTAGACAATGTAAATCATATTATGGTGTGTTACTATAAATAAACACTAAATTCATCTAAAAAACTTATTAAAAAAATGTCAAATACTTGATAATAAACAAAAAAAATATAATACTAAAGTAATGAGTTGGGCTGCGAATTATTGAATGGACCTGGTATTTTGAATGTTATGGTTAGTTTTTAATGACATGTCTTAAAGAAATAATCTCATTGGTTGTTACTCCTCAATTTAATCTCCTTGAGACATGTGGCAGAAAATGCTCAAAGTGTCTTCACAATTAATATATAGGGGATTGACCAGAAAGAGTAAGGAAACATAGCAAAAAAAACCAGGATAAATAAACATTGCTGGCACTTAATATGATTTCCTTAAGTAATGTTAAAATAAAAAAATGATGCAAACTAAAATTATTTTGTAAAGTAATGTTAAAATCCTTATTGAGACCCTCTGAGAGAGGGAGAGTCTTTGATCTGAAAAGCTCCTCCGGAGATAGACGAGATCGACATTCGATCGAAACCTAATTTTCATTTCGTCTTCGTCTCCCACGGGAAAAGCTCCTCCGGTGCACCGGCGATCACTTTTCACTTCTTCTTCGAAACCTAATTTTCACTTCGTCTTCATCCGGAGACGAAAGCATACTCTACTCAACGGAATCTGAGCTCTGGTAAGAGATCCAAGCTTTTTCTCCTTTCGATTGAAGATTTCTTCTCATCTAAATTTCTTCTCCTTTCCGGATTCATTGTCTTATCGACCTTAGATTTGGATTGTAGTAAGATTATTTTGAATCCAAGCCGTATATGTGAATTTAGGCTTGATTCAAACTGCATACTATCAGCATGCGTTGGTTGAAGTATCAGTTTTGACAACGGTAACCAATTTTTCTTTAGCTGAATTTTCGTCTGTGTTAGTTTTTGTAATAGAAATTGCAAACGTGGTTTGTTTCTTACTGTTAATTTGGATGTGTAGCTAAACAAGAAGTATGATCCGGAGGATAAGAATCATATTGTTCGCATATATGATTACTTCATACATCAACGCCATTTATGTATTTGCTTTGAACTTCTCAACGTGAATCTGTAAGTTGTCTAACTGCCTTTAGTCTTCCCTACAGACATCATTTCTCTAATTTCTTCTGTGCTAATTCTTTTATTATATTCCCATCCAATCTTAGAAGAAGAAAGAAGAGCTTTAGATCTTGAACATTTCTTTTACCTTTTGTGTGAACACTTCTGTTACCAAATTACAGGTGAATATATTGCGAGTGGAAGCGATGACGGAAACATCCATTTGAATGATATAATGTGTTGGTTATGTAATAATTGCAGAGATCAATAGAGGCTCGACTGAATCAGAGTCAACCTGAAATAATTCAGATAGTGAACGAGGCCAATAAGGTTAGTGGCATAAGTTTGAGTCAGTCTTTTTCCCGATTGTCCCTTTAAGTTTCTTATTGGCATTGTTTGTGTTAGTTAGTATTTGAGATTGTTTTGCAAATTTTTTATGGAGAAACAAGTAATGGGAAAGTTTGTGCGCATTTTGAGGGTTAGCAAGACGGTAGCAGTTTCTGTTCAGTTGTTGCAAACCATGAGTGTTATGATCCAAAACCTAAGAAGTGAACAAGCCATCTGTGAGTTCATTACATTTTTCTATTTATCGAGTAAGATTTGTTTCTTTTAGTTTATTTATCGAGGGTTTCCACTTGTTCTGAACAAGCCTCCAACACTTGCGGGATTGGCATTCGAGCAGGCAGCTTGGAGACTCGTGGAGCAAGATAGTATGAAGGCTGTTATGATGGAGGAAGCGCCCAAAAAACGCAGCTTCTTTTCTTCCTCGGGTATGTATGCATCAAAATCTTTTGTACAGGAACTAGTTTTTTTTTGAAGATTTTTGTCTTCTTTCTTTTGAGATTTGGATTTGTTCCTAGGACATGTGGGCTTCTCCTGCTAGTTTGTGCTGAGTTCAAGCTTTGATTCTATGCCTTTTGATTTCTGCTTCTGTATCTGTTTATGTAAAGTTGAGGTTTCCTAATATATCTCGAGTTCTTTATGTCAAATGGTTATGAGAACTTCAACAGCTTAGCTTATCTGATCAGAATTTTCTCCAGTATATATGCACTTGCAAATTGCTTAGGTGATGATTTAAGTGTCCCTTTAGTAACATAAGCTTATAGCTTTAATCTTATGTTCGTTGACTCTTGATCTTTTTTATTCAAAACTTTTTATTTCTTGGAACAAAATAAGTTTGCAAGTCTGTTCCAAGGTTGTTTGGCTTATTGTCCACTACTGTTCCAAGTCTCTATGTATATATACCATTCGCTACCGTTGACTTGTTCTCTCTTATTGATGTTTACATAATTTTACACAGAGATTAACTTGTTCTCTCTCATTGATGTTTGATAATGTTCGTGATATATATCTATGGTTTTTTCTTACAGAATGCAAAAGATGAGAAGAAAAAGAAGAAAAAGCTTCATCGATCATCAAGTTTTAATAGTGATCGGGTAACAAAAAATGGATTTCATTTGGATAATACTCTGATAATTGTACCATTACGTTTGATTCAGAAAAAACTCAGTGTTGATCATTGCTTTATTTGCTTTGTGATTTGGTTTACAGGGAAGTGGCATTGCAATTGTCCGGGTTTGTTTCTCTTCTCTTTGTTGTAATGAATGACTGGAAATGATTTGGATATGATATGATTTCAGAATGAGTTTAGGAGGAATCTGATATGGTTTGTTATTATCAGATTAAATAATACCTCTGTTTGTTATGTTTTCATAGTAGCGTTCTCAATGATTCGACTTGTTATGGTTTCAATGATCTTGTTATGGTTTCAATGATCTGATTGTGTTATGCTTGTGGTTTTTTGTTGTTTTCAGGTTATGTCATCGAGCAATGAACAGCAATGAACGAGACAACAAAGTTGGGAAAAATTCAAAAAAGTAACTTGAGAATCTTCTTTTTCAAAAATGTTTTCATCATTAAGTTGTGGTTTCTTTGAGAATAACAATGGTTTCTTTGGTTAGATTCTGTATAAAACAATGTTTGAAACAAAGAAAGTAATGTTAGATTTTGCATTATTTGGTATTGTTAGATTGTATCATTTTTAAAGTAATGTTAAAAGATGAGAAAAAATAATGCTAAATCATATGGTAAATGGTGTTAAAAGATGAGAAAAAGTAATGCTAAAACATAGGGTAAATGGTGTTAAAACATATGGTAAGTAATGCTAATTAAGTAGTGTTAAATTTAGCATTACTCTCATAAGTAATGCTAATAAATTTAGCATTATTGCATAATACATTACTTGCAAAAGTAATGCTAAGTTGTTAGCATTATCCAAAAAATAATGCTAAGTGTTTAAATAAGTAATGCTAATTGCCTTGTTTTTTTGTAGTACTTAAAAGTGAGATATTTAATTTTTTTTAATTATTTTTTATAGTGTCTTAAAAAAATATAATAAAAAAGAAAAAGTCAATCAAATATGTCAAGTCACTAAGAACCTAAGAACCTGTATCTTCCGCTCCTTAAATAAGGAACGCTCCTTCATGGTTTTTTATTTTTAATATTTTTTTATTGTTTTTTTATTTATTTCTGTGTTAAAAACCTGAAGGTGGTCTTAGTTTATATTAATTGTCGAAGATATCTAACAAAATTTCGCATGACTCATTGTAACGCTTGGTTGAGAATCAGTTAGTGATGTGCAACAATAAGCTAAGCCATATAATTGTAACATAGTACAAAGATTTGTATAATCTTTTAACAGGAACCGAGATATTGAGGGTATAGCCATCGTTTTATTTAATATCGCTCGCAAAGTTCAATATTGAACTACACAACTCTGCAAATTAGCATCTCGTTTTTGTAGTTTAAACTAAATAACTCTTTAATAAAAGTACTTAAGTTGTCGACAAAAAAATAGTTCTCAAAAATATTTTAAATTTTTGTTCTAAAATATCACAACTGGATTTTTTTTTTTCTAATAATATCACGGATTTAGTAATAAAATGATTCAAAATCATCTCCTAATAAGAAAAAAATCAAGTCTTAAATTGGAAAAAGTGAATTAAATATGATATTATAATTTTATATATAATTTATTTTAGGTAAGTAAGTATGTTTACAAAACAACATGTACTAGGAGTAATATTATTTGGGAAAAAGTATGGTATTTATTTAGGGTGTTTTTCAAAAAAGAAAATAGTGTTGAGATTGCATCAACTAAACCAGAGTAATTGAATCACATCGATTCCAGTTCGGTTCGGTTCAATTTTGGGAGTTGGGTGGGCTGACCAAAACCCGATTTCTACCCTGTCTCAAATCACTCATATAAATACTCGAGAAACCCTAGAAATTGTACTTCACCTCACAGCCACTGGGATTTTGCTACTCGAAAAAGGAAGAGAAAATGGCGTGCACCGTAGATTTCCGGTGCCTTGACGAAGGATTCGGCGGAAAAACCGCGAAACGGAAACGCCAATCTCAGGAACAAGCAGATGCCGAGGCAATCGCCGGTGAAGGGTCGATGGACATCGATGGCGGCGATCAGGTCCGTCCTCCTTCCTTTAAGCGCAGCGCCGTTGCTTCCTCAGAAAATCCTGACAAACCTGTGGCGGTGGCGGTAGAGAGACCGACATACGACGGTGTAATCGCCGGGAAAGTATCTGGACGGACGTGGAAGGTGCCGCGAACTCATAGAGCGTCTGGGAGGTTTGTGAAGAACAAGGGACCAGATCTGGAGGAGATGAAGAGGCAAAAGGAGATTAAGAGAGCGTACAGGGAGAGGATGAACGAGCTTAAGGAAGAGATAAGGAGTAACAAGATCGAGAAGAGGAAGAAGAAGGAAGAGAGGGAGAAGAAGAAGCAAGAGAACATTCTGAGAACAGGTAGCAAATTGCAGAAGATTACAAACCCTAAGACGCTGAAGAAAATCGCCAAATCTAAACAGAGAAAGCATCTCAAAGTTATTCCTGATGAGATGATGAACGGAAACAAGAAGGCCAATAAGAATCAGTAAGGCAAGTTCCAGTTTTGTATTTTAATTTCATGACGTTTAGTCAAATGTTGTTAGTTAACAATCTGCAGCTAAGAACCAAATGTTGTAGAATTTTAGTAGTGAGAAACTATATTCTGCTTCAATATAAACGAAACCATCTTTTTTGCAATGATGCTTTGGATCTTTGGTATTTACAATTTCAGTGAGGGAGCTGCAAACACCTTAACTAGAAACAAAAAAATATTTCATTTCAGGGATAGCTAAAGTTAGCTAATCAGTTATTGAAATTATTTGTCCAATTGACTTGAATTGATCTCATCTTATGTAAGACGTTCATTGCTATTTATGGCTCTGTTTCTTAAAATCGGTAAGTAAGGATCTCTATGTTTCTAATGCTTGCTTTTTAATTTGAATAAAGCATTGTCTTTGATTTTGGTTTTCTTTTCGATTGAATAGCTTTGCTCTTGTTTTAATTTCGATGAAGCATAATGGTTGATCCCATGAATTTATTTTGATGGGTTCTCTTGTTTGATTTCCACTGATTTTTTAATATTATGCGTCTGATTGTTCGATTCTAGCCCTACTCTGTTCATCAACCTGCAGAACACAGAAGCTAATGTGACCAGAATATCATAGATGAGATCTTTTGAGGAATTCAAATTTATATATAATCCAAATCGTTAGTGGTAGCATAAGTCCAAAAGCTGCTCAAGCATGTTTTGCCGTTGACCGGGTTACAAACGACCGTAATCATTCTCCCAAAAAACGTCAGGAACTCTAGGATTGCTCTGCAATTTTGAGAAATTTTAGGTTAACAATTTGCGTTTAAAGTTTAAACAGAAATTAGGGAAAAATAACAGAGCTTTAGATTGATTAAACAAAATTTGTTTGCTATATTAGGTGAGGCAATGACTCTTGCAACGTCCAAATGTTCTATGAGTTGGTGGGTTAATTTTGGTGAGAGTTGGTCGCAAAAAGCTATACCTTTTTTGACATTTCTTCTATAGCACCACGAACGTATCTCTTTCTCAGATATCTTCATAGGAATAGAATCTATAGAAAGGGAAAATCTATACCAAATATTAGATTTTTTCTATTATTTTTTTTTAAAAAATAAGAAGCTTTTAATACGAGAGGTCTTCTCTCTTATATCTCCAAAACCCTTGCAAGGTTTCAGTCTTTTAGAATTCCGACGACGATAAAACCCTATGTAGCTAGAAAACTCGTCGGTTACGTACCATCACACTTCTTTTCAACATTTTACGAAACTCTTGCCACTCCCTTTTCAATGGCGTCAACGCCTCCTCACTGGTCCATCGCCGCCGCCACCACCACCACCACTAATAACCCTCGTCAGACCCGTCAAAATCCCAACTACAATCACCGGCCATGGCTTCCACAGCGTGTCTCTTCCTCTCCTCGTGGCGGTCGCGCCGTAACCTCAGCTCCTCCGGCCGCTGTCTCCGTCGCCACCGTAGCTTCTTCTTCCGGTCAACTATTAAAGACTCCTAATTTCTCTCCTCTTCAAACCCCGAAATCGGATCTGTCCTCTGATTTCTCGGGTCGTCGTTCGACCCGGTTCGTCTCCAAGATGCATTTCGGACGACCTAGAGCCACAATGTCCTCGCAACACAGCTCTATTGCGGAAGATGCACTCCAAGACGCTATCGATTTCTCTGGAAACGACGAGATGTTTCAGAATTTAATGTTGAGCTTCGAGTCTAAGCTCCATGGCTCTGACGACTACACCTTCATACTCCGTGAGTTAGCGAATCGAGGTGAGTGTGATAAAGCTCTTCGCTTTTACGACTTCTCTATTAAACGAGAGAGGAGAAAAAACGAGCAAGGGAAATTAGCTAGTGCTATGATTAGTACACTCGGTAGATTAGGTAAAGTAGCCATTGCTAAGAAAGTTTTCGAAACTGCTTTAGCTGGTGGATATGGAAACACAGTTTACGCCTTCTCTGCATTAATCAGCGTATGGAAGAAGTGGGTTGTACGAGGAAGCCATTAATGTATTCAACTCCATGAAAAACTATGGCTTGAGACCTAATTTGGTTACCTACAATGCTGTAATTGACGCTTGTGGTAAAGGAGGGATGGAGTTTAAGCAAGTAGCTGAGTTTTTCGATGAGATGCAGAGGAACGGTGTGCAACCAGATAGAATAACTTTCAATTCTTTGCTTGCTGTTTGTAGTCGAGGAGGGCTATGGGAAGCAGCGAGGAATCTTTTTGATGAGATGTTGAAAAGAGGGATTGAGCAAGATGTGTTTTCGTATAACACGCTTTTGGATGCGATCTGTAAAGGAGGGCAGATGGATCTTGCTTGTCAAATCCTAGCTCAGATGCCTGAGAAGAGAATCATGCCTAATGTTGTAAGTTATAGTACTGTGATTGATGGGTTTGCAAAAGCAGGGAGATTCAATGAAGCTTTAAACTTGTTTGATGAGATGAGATATCTCGGTATTGCATTAGATAGAGTTTCTTACAATACATTGCTTTCGATATATACTAAACTCGGTAGATCTGAAGAAGCTTTGGATATTTTTAAAGAAATGGCGTCTGTTGGGATTAAGAAAGATGTTGTGACTTATAATGCTCTTCTCGGTGGGTATGGGAAACAAGGCAAATACGACGAAGTGAAAAACGTCTTCGCCGAGATGAAACGAGAGCGCGTGTTACCTAATTTACTGACTTATTCAACGTTAATCGATGTGTACGCGAAAGGAGGTTTGTATAAAGAGGCAATGGAGATATTAAAGGAGTTCAAGAACGCAGGATTACGAGCTGATGTAGTTTTGTACAGTGCATTGATTGATGCATTATGCAAGAATGGGTTAGTGAGTTCAGCTGTTTCTTTGATCGATGAGATGACAAAAGAAGGAATTAGTCCTAACGTCGTTACATACAATTCCATAATCGATGCTTTTGGTCGTTCTGCTGAGTTTAGAGATAGTAAAGCTAGTAGTAGCTTAGAAGTTGGATCTGCCTCTTTGTCTGATAATCGAGTAATTCAGATATTTGAGCAGTTAAGTAATAACCAAATGAAGAAAGATTGTAAGGAGGGTATGCATGAGCTCTCTTGTATATTAGAAGTATTCCGCAAAATGCATCAGCTGGATATAAAACCTAATGTTGTAACCTTCTCCGCGATTCTTAACGCTTGCAGGTTTGTCTCTCTTTTGTCACAGAATTGTCTGCATTTTTTGGTGAGGATTCTTAATTTGTGTACTTGTTTGTTATCGATGTAGTCGGTGTAACTCATTCGAAGATGCATCAATGCTGTTAGAAGAGCTCAGGTTGTTTGATAATCAAGTATATGGTGTTGTTCATGGACTTCTCATGGGAGATAGAGAGAAGATATGGATTCAAGCTCAGAGCTTATTCGAAAAAGTCAAAGAAATGGATGGTTCAACCGCTTCTGCTTTCTACAATGCTCTTACTGACATGCTTTGGCACTTTGGTCAGGTAAAAAAATCTCACACTTGGTTATGGAGTTGGTTTTTTGTATACGGTTGAATCATTCCTCTTTGTTTAATAGAAACGAGGTGCTCAATTAGTGGCGCTTGAGGGAAGATCTAGACAAGTTTGGGAGAATGTATGGTCTGATTCTTGCTTAGACTTGCATCTTATGTCTTCTGGTGCTGCACGTGCAATGCTTCATGCTTGGTTGCTTAACATACGCTCTATTGTCTATGAAGGTCATGAGTTACCTAAACTCTTGAGGTATGTTAGAAAGAGCTCTTTGGTTTAAACC
Organism: Euclidium syriacum; assembly: GCA_900116095.1. Taxonomy (NCBI): domain Eukaryota; kingdom Viridiplantae; phylum Streptophyta; class Magnoliopsida; order Brassicales; family Brassicaceae; genus Euclidium; species Euclidium syriacum. The sequence goes on from FPAK01000008.1 coordinate 1,387,512, forward strand.
AGAATCTTAAACCGGGTCTAAACCGAATCTTGTTTTTAATGTGGTTAGTATATTGACTGGTTGGGGGAAACATAGCAAAGTGGTTGGAGATGGAGCGTTGAGGCGAACCGTTGAAGCGCTTTTGAGGGGAATGGATGCACCGTTTCATTTATCGAAGTGTAACATGGGCCGATTTATATCGAATGGTTCGGTTGTAGCAACTTGGTTACGTGAATCAGGTACACTCAAGCTCTTGATTCTTCATGACAACATAACCACTACAATGAGATCAACAGAGGAACGTGAAGAGAGCTCTCTTACTTTGCAGCCTCTTCTTTTGTAGCTGTGAACAATAAATGAATAATTAAATCTGTTTTTTTTTGTTTTTAATAATTATTGGGATTTTCTGTGCTAATATTTTGTAACAAACTACGAAAATAATTATGTGAAAATGGTTTCTTTTAAAAACCAGATGTGTCATGAACCAGTCCGGTTTGATTTGGCCAAAATGATTATTTTTGAATTTTTTCTAGTTCGGTTTTTATTTGGTGTAGTCAATATATGAGTTGTAGAAATTTATTTTCGTGATCTTCGAAACCGTGGACTAAATATAAAAATCGTTCATGATACGAAAAGTAATGGGAATTAAATACAGAAAACGGAATAGTTCTACACATATGGGCCAATAAGTGGTTTTACAGAAACCGAAGAGGGTGAAATCCACAGGTTTCTGATTTAACCAAGTGTGATTAATAATGAATTAACGAAATATTATAATAATTCAACTTGTCAACACCGACCAACCAGTGACGCTTCACTCACTTATTAACGTCAATTTTTTGTTAGATGGATCTATAATTTTTTGTTATTTTTCGCGTATTATATACTATAAAAGAAAAATTCAATACATCTTTTTTTTGAACTAAAAAATTCAATACATATTATACGATTTATCTGCAAATCGGTACATCGCAGTTCCAAGTATCTTATATTTGATCAATAAGATTTATTTGTAAAATTTGTTATATTATATATTAATAAATATAAAAAATAATATTAATATAAATTTTAAACTGCGAAAAAATTGTTATGATCAGATTTTTTTATATAGCATGGTACAGTATTAGTATATAATAAATTTGATACACTTGAATCAAATTTTCATTTTTTTTTCTGAATAAATTTGTTAAACACGTGAGAGTATGTCGTGGGTGTTTTGTCATTATCCGATTATTAAACTTGAAAGATATAACACACCAAGAAAAATATATTATGTTTCTTTTTGTCAAATATTATGTTTGCTATTTACTTTAATTAGCCCATCATTATATACGATTAGTTGTGATCTTTTTTTGACCGTAAAAGGATACATGATAAAAGCAGAGACAGTTACGGAGTAAATGAAACAGAAAAATCAAATATTCGGGCAAAGGTTGAAAAGGCAATAAGATTTTTGCATTTTATTTGAAAGGGAAACTCATGTTTTATCTGTAAGATATATTTTGATTTTTTTTTTGGATTTTTTAGATTTTTATAGAAACTTCAAAATAAATATTATTTTTAGTGATTACGCTAATTTCAGTGGTTTTCGGCAACTTAAATTTTTTTTAGCTTCACAAGTCACCACCAGTCCCGTCGTCCTCTATATAAACATTTCTCTCCTTCGTCCATTTTACATATTCTCTTCTGTATTTTTTAATTACTCAACTCTCCGATTTGATCCTACGGTTCATAGATCTACGTTTCTAATGGCACCAAACAGCGACAAGCCAATGATCGTAAGCTTCGGCGAGATGCTGATTGATTTCGTTCCAACCGCATCCGGTGTTTCCCTCGCCGAGGCTCCTGGATTCCTCAAAGCTCCAGGCGGTGCTCCTGCAAACGTCGCCATCGCCGTTTCGCGTCTCGGTGGACGCGCCGCTTTCGTCGGTAAACTTGGAGACGACGAGTTCGGCCATATGCTCGCTGGGATTTTGAGGAAAAACGGCGTCGCTGATCAGGGGATCAATTTCGATACAGGAGCCAGAACCGCTCTCGCCTTCGTGACGCTACGTGCCGATGGTGAGAGAGAGTTTATGTTCTACCGGAATCCTAGCGCCGACATGCTCCTCCGCCCAGACGAACTCAACCTCGACCTCATCAGATCCGTACGTAAATCACATAAACCCCCTTCTCTCACTCTCTCTGAGATTACATATTCACGATTTTGGGTTTATAGAAACATGTCTTCGACCAGATCTTCACGAGATCTATTGGAAATTATAGATTCATAGGCTTGTTTTTTTGAATTTCTAGATAACGCAGAAGAAAAATCGTTTTAGAATTTTTCATCCGAATGTGTAGTATTGGAAATCGTGCAATCGCGTTAGAAAGAAACGTAGAAGATGATCTTACCGGGAAATGTGTCTAGAATGCTAAATTCACAAGCGGTGACTTTTCTCTGATCTCACTGCGTTTTTTTCGCGGGTCTTAGTCTTGGATCCACGTGATCTCACGTGATTCGCTCCCAAAGGATCCAGATTTTTCATTTTTCCTCAGAATAACTAAAAGTAAAAAAGCCTCCATCTTTTGCCAGACTAGTGTCGTAAATAAGCAAGTAGATAACCATCACTATCTCAGTTATATGATCTCTCTAATGGATTCTTACCCCGATATAAATGTACTGATTTTCGAAATAAATAGGGTGTTATATTTAGTAGTTTTGCAATGAGTTCTTGATCTAAATTGAAATTTTCATGTTCATTGATGTGATCAAATGGTGAATTTGTACATACCAACTTACGTGTAAAGCTGATGTTTGTAGTGATGGGGAGAATGATGGCATATTGAATGTCTTTGTCTAAAATTGTTTGAGTAAAAGTTTTCTTTACAGCTAATTTTATGGCGAGAACCTTTTACTTTTCTTGAACAGTTTTTGATAATGATTGACCCCATTTCAAAGAACATGAAGAATCGTAATATTCGTTATGACCCACGTTGAGTACTTTTGTGAAAAATGGCTTGTTGCGTGATTCTGATAAGTTTGACATTTTGTAAACCGGTTTGTGTTTTTGCAGGCAAAAGTGTTTCACTATGGATCAATAAGCTTAATCGTAGAGCCATGTAGGTCAGCTCACTTGAAGGCTATGGAAGTTGCGAAAGAAGCAGGAGCTCTTCTTTCCTACGACCCAAACCTCAGGGAACCTCTATGGCCATCAAAGGAAGAAGCCAAGACACAGATCATGAGCATCTGGGACAAAGCAGAGATCATCAAGGTAAGCGATGTTGAGCTGGAGTTTTTGACCGGAAGCAAAAAGATCGATGATGAAACCGCAATGTCCTTGTGGCATCCAAACTTGAAGCTCTTGCTCGTCACTCTCGGCGAAAAGGGATGTCGCTATTACACCAAGGTAACACAATACACTACAAACCTATTTTTAATTTGCATTTACCATCATGGTCATCATCATCGTTATCTTATCACCATCATCACCATGATTGTCTCTTGGTTGTGTCTTGCGTGTTGTGTCCGTTAGGTGATACCATAAGGCAAAAACTAGGATGCTATATAATAAAATTTCAGTGTTACTTTTATACTAACGTTATTTTTTGAAAAGGATTCGAGAAAGAAAATGAATGAATTAATTAAATCAAAACAGGAATTTTTGCAGGAATCACTTAATTAAATATTTTAGTGGGTTTTGAGTAGGTTTGGTAGATCTCACCAACCGCTGGTTTAAAACTTTAATTTTGTTTTTGTGGACCTCCCAAAAGATTAATACTGTACTTTATTCGAATAAGGTCTTGATCTTTGAAAAAAAAAGTTTCTTATTGTCAAAGAAAAGAAATTATTTTTTGCTTCTTTTATTTTCATTTGCCGAATCACATGAACATAAAACAGATTCGATCTTGCTTCTTTACGTAAATTGACTTCAAACTAATAATGGATTTATCTTTCTTATAAACTTGCCAAAATGTGTAGACTTTCCGTGGATCCGTTGACCCATTCCATGTGGACGCTGTGGATACAACCGGAGCTGGAGATTCCTTTGTTGGTGCTCTTCTAACAAAGGTTGCAGAAGATCAAACCATTCTCGAGGTAACTATCATTCGAAAAGAAAGCATTTTCTATAGGCAAAATTTGAATATCAAATGAATCTTTTTTGTGATTTTGTGTTTTTTCTTAAAACAGAACGAAGAGAGATTGAGAAAAGTGCTGAGATTCTCAAACGCTTGTGGAGCAATCACCACGACCAAAAAAGGAGCTATTCCAGCTCTTCCCTCAGATGCTGAAGTTAACAGCTTTCTCGAAGGGAAAAAATAAGCTTATTACCACTTCGTAATTTGCTTTTTTGTTATTTTTTTCACGGTTTTATTTCTCTCTTTTGTATTCGGATGATTGAAATTAAGGAGAGAAACAAATTTGAGCTTTCCGCTCTGTTTTTGTTTCTCTTGTTCAATTGTAATGATTCAAAAAAGACTTATGTTTCAATTCAAGGCATCTCTTGCTAATAAAAAGATAAAGTTTTTCCTCACTCAATTTTGTACACTGATACATACAAATACCTATTACTCTGGTTTTTGAATCACATCATTGAGAAAGTAAGGGAAAGGCAATAGATGATTGTAATAGATGATTGTATGTAGCATCATAAACTTACTTGTTTGATCCTTATTTTAGCCAAGGTCTGGGACAAGGAAGTTTCCTTCATCATCATCATCATCATACCGGTACTCAAGCCTCGGTTTCTTGTTGGAAACATTAGACTTGATGGGTCTATCGTAGGAATGAACTTGAGCCAAACGCGAAACCGAAAGCTCAGGGACTTGAGCTGCTGGTAGAGTCTCTTGATCAAACTCGTCCTCAAATAGAAGCCAGTCCAGCTCTCCAAGGTCAAGCTGCTCTTTCTGTTTAACCCACAAAAAATGATGTCAAAACAAGCTACAAACCAAAGACTTTTAATTTAGTTAAAACCACTTCTCAGTTCTCACCTTATTACTGCCCTCGAGATCGTGGTAACGGAAGAATTCATCGGTTGACCACAGAGGAGGTGATGGAGCAACGGGTGGCTGCTGAGTTAGCGGTTTAGGGAGATTCTGCTGGTTTGATGGGTCGTATTGATTCTTTTCCTCTTCTTGACTGCAACCAGTGGAGCTCAGAGCAACTCGGATTCCAGTAGCTAAGAACCTTTGGTGATTAGCAGAGCGAGTATTAGGCGCATGACTCCCCTCATCACAGTCTCTGCAAAGAAGAGCTCTATCCTCTACACAGAATATGAAAGCTGCCTTCTCCTGCAAGTCAACAAAAGATAGAACACAAGAAGAAAGATTAATTACATAACCTAACCTTGAACATGTGTTTCTTCAAATCCTATTTACAGTATCTACAAAAATACAACCTTTGCAAACTAATCCATCCAAGAAACTAACAAGTTTCTTAAGATCTCACTCAAAATCTTTACTAAAAGTTGGATCTAAGAAATTTCTCTATCATACTCATAAAGAATCCTCAAGAACAGCTCAAAACATAGAAAGATTACAAAGAGACAAAAGAGGGGAGTTTCTTACAAGGCAGATGTCGCAAGGAGGGAACTTGGTGGAGAGAGAGTTAAGGAAAAGGCGTTGGTGTTTACTAGCGAGCTTATTAGCGGCATGAACCTCAACGTCACACTTAGCGCACAGAGCAGCTTCATCGGCACAACATATCAGTGTCGCCGGAGCTTTCTCACATACATCACATTGTATCTTCATTACAACCAAAAAAAAAAGAACTTTCCTTTTGGGTTTCTTGACAAGTCTACTAAAAAAAGCTCTACTCTTGTTTTCTTCGTTTTTTCAAAATTGAAACTTTTAAGAGAAATGGAGATGAGATAGTACTAGAAAACTTTTTGATTTGTGTTCAAGTTGATAAGTGATTGGTGAAGAGAAGATGAGATTATATGAATTTGAGAGAATCAAAAGGAACCACATCCTTGCTTCTTACAACAAGGCTTCTTAAAGGACCCACTTTTCTTCTGCGGCTCTCGTTGCTTCTCTTTTCTGCCGCTCTCTCACGGTTTCACATTTATTTTGTGGAGTATTATTTCGTTATTTTTCGAAGCTGATTGGGATTTTATTATTATTTTTTTCTAGATTCAACATTCGTTTAAAAATGTAAGAAGCCACACAAAAAAAATATCTAAAAAAATTGTTGTTTATTTTTGAGTTAGATGCTTAAAATGAGAAACCACAAAAATAAATATGTGTGTATTATACAAAAACTAATGCTTCATTTTAAATAAAATACTTGAAATTGTGAAAGTGATCTTAAAAAGGCCAAAAAAGACAATTAATGTTTTTCTCTGTATGAGTGTAGCCCCTTGTATAATCAAACTTGTGGACAATAATAATGTATCACAACAAACAGTCGGCTGAATCTTTTTTGCGGTCAGTATTAAACGCTGCATATTGGAGAAGACAAAATGTTCTTTAAAGATCATACCCAATTTCAATGGAATTGTTGTTGTCTGACTAATCTTGTGGCTTTCCTTCTCCCTTTTATTGGATAAACTCGGTATTCAATTTCGATATTTACCAGAACTGAGATCTATTCTTAGCAAACCAATGTATAAACATTTTTTTTCTCCTCAAAGAATTAAAAAAAAAAACAGCAATTTTTCAATTGATCTATGAAATTTCAAATATATGTTATATTACAAAAAGTATCTGAAAAAATAAATATACATCAAGCATGATGTGGACAATAATAGTTATAAATTTATAATAAATTAACAATTTGAATGTGATATAAACTTTGAACATACTTTAGGACTCGAGACCCATTCTCAAATACCAAGAACCGAATCCAAACAACTCATAGTGCAATGCATTGCAAGGAAATATGTTTCTTTGGTTTATCCAAATGTTTTCCTCAACGACCTTTTACCCAAAACGCCAATACCCTGTAGGTCAAGGCACACGTTAACTAAACCCTAACAAAATACAACAATCCCAATTCACAAGGTTGTAACGGATGAACATACGTTTACCTTGAGAAGGACAAATTCATTTTCATATTCAGCTCTCTTTCTGGCCTTGAGACGAAGGCTTCACTCTTCTCATATCTGCAACTCCATTTTGTTGCTCCTGTTGTTGATTCCGATGCTGCAGAAGCTGTTGCAGCTGTTGAAACTGAAACTGCTGTTGTTGTTGTTGTTGTTGTTGTTGCTGCTGTTGTTGTTGATGATGTTGTTGTTTCTGTGAATGAATCTGAAGCTGTTGAAACTGTTGTGCAGCTAAGATTGTTTGCCTTGACTGATTATTAGAATAGAATTGCTGGTTTGATGATCCATAAGACCCATAGTTCATAACTGTTGATGAACCGTTTGGAGCAACTTGCCCGGTTAAAATCTTCAGATGCTGGATTTCCTCCTTAAGTGCTTCATTTAATTCTGCCAAAAAGAGAAATGGTGATGAAGCACTCTAAAGTGAGGGAAGCTATTAGTTTGTGATGTAAAAGAGCCTCACCATCTTGCAGGTGAACTTGCTGCTCCATTGTTTGTAACCGCAGTTTCAGCTCACTGTTTTCAACAGTTAAGCAATTTGTGTCTCTCTGAAGATAAAAAAAAAGAAAAGAGCACCAGTTTTTAAACCCATAAAAGAAAAATCGCAATACGTGAGCACAGATTGTACTACAGATTTGATCTTCATAAAGAAACAACCATACACTGTCTCAAACTCGAAAGTCAAAACCAACCTGTAAGAGAGTCAACTGGGCTGAGAGAGTTGTAGCTTCTGTTTGCAAAGTCTGTACTTTTCTTTCAAGCTCGAATATGTATCTCGTCTTCCTTTCTTTTGACCTTGCCGCTGACTGCCTGTTTGCCCATATCCTATAGTATGACACAAAAAAACAAATCATATACTTGCTCTGCTCACAATAAACGTTTAGAGTTTAATTGCACAGAGTCACAAGTGAAAGGAGATAATCAAGCAGCAGTTTCGTCAATGTTCTGTGGTCAGACCATTCCAGAAGCTATGTGGAAACAATTGAAGCAACTATACGACTCATATTCACCATGTCCATCTAAACTTTAACCAAGATGACTAAAAACCAGAGAAACACAGGTCGCAGAAGAACAAATTACCTCTTAGCACGTTTTGGATCGATGCGAGCAAGCTCAGCAAGTTTAGCAGCAGACATAGATTTCTTAGCATCAACAACAGAATCATCTTCATTTCCAGACATAAGCAAATCAGGATTGATGTTCATTGAACCATCCATAGACTGACTATGTTGATGCCTAATTCTTGGCCTTTCGCCAAAACTACTCATCAACGTATTATTATTCTGAGGATTAGAAGTTACGCCTGTCTGCATCATTGACTCGTTTCTCCAAGCAGTTCCAGATGGCTCACCAACTTGAGCAGAAGACGTAGCCGAAGAATTCAACTTATCCATATCGAGATACATAGATAGAAAATCTTCTTCTGTCTCATCAGAGAAAGAAGTTCCATCAAGAGTAGTACCAACCACACCGAGATCACTATCAAAGCTTAAATCATCAGGAAGAGTAAGGATCTCTGAATGAGCTCGACGATGTCCTATCTTCTTAGGTGGTTTATCGAGCATACGGCTCATATCATGGCTGAATCGGTTTGCATCTGATCCGTGACCGATGGAACCAGCGTCTGAGAATGCAGAGCACCGACCAGATGGAGATGGAGGTGGAAGACCTCCACAAGGTGCTGGAGATTTCTCTTTATCCATTTCTTTCTAGAAATTCACTCTAATCAAATCAACTATCTGCAAAACCCGATCAGTAATACTAGTAAGTTCAATAGTAGAAGAGAAACAGTGAGGCAACAACCCTAGAGAAGCAACAGTGTTTTAACCTAGCCCTAAATTAAAATTGAAAAAGAGGGAAAAGCCCTAATTGAAAAGTAGATCAAAAGAGACGACTTTGTCACCACTTACGAAAATATTAAGCTTCGGATAGAGATATCCTCCAAGGTTTTGCGGCACGAATTTAGGGGTTTTGGGGCAAATTATGAGAAGAAAGAGGGAGATTATTGAGTATGGGAGGAGAAAATGAGAGGAAGTGGAGATAGATCTATCAGATGAGGAAAGCGAACTCGATTCTTACAGGAGATCATGTGTAGAGAGATTCGCACAAATCTGTACATAATAGGTAAGCGGGCTCTCAAAACGCGTCGTTTTGGCGTGTTCCGCCATTTCCGTCATTTTGATATGACGATGAGAAGAATTTAGAGATTATTAACCAAAAACGGAGGATTATAGCCAAAAACAGATGTTTAATTTGTCAACACGAGGCCGAGCTTTTCTTCTGTAAACTCTGTATGGGCTTAAAGCCCATCAAAACCAAAGCCTTGATGCTATATACGCTTTCTTTTGCTGGAAGATTGATTGATTGATATTCTATTTAAGCAACACAAACAAAATATTATAAAGTCCAGCCCAGTTCAGACTGGTTTTCTTTAAACCCAATATCCTTACTAGTAATTCAAGAGGAAGAACCAGATTTGAACCAAAAGGTAAAGTTATAACAATCAAGTAGCAAGAATTTTCGTTGGTTTTGTGAGGGATTCAAAGGAAGCTCTGAGGTAGTGAGAGAGATGAAAACTTTTCTGATTTTATTTCTTTCTTACTTGAATCAGATTACTTAAAGAGTTTTTCGTTATACAAAATTTGATATTTAAACCTAAATCGGATTACTTAAAGAGTTAGTTGATATTTAAACAGATTTTAGTTGCTTAACTTAGTTAAGATTGAAAACATTAAACATAAGGATTGAGGAATCTATATTTCTTTCTTACATCATTGTCCCGTTGTCTATACCCACTTCTTGTTTTAACTAAAGTGACATTGTTTTGTATTTTGTTCCTTTAAAACGTCAAAGATTTCGATCATATTAAAGATGGTGGTTCGGTTTCTTGAATAGTAAAAGCTTCAACCTTGTGCTTGGAATCTAAGTGATCGATTTTGAATCACAAGGACACAAAAGCTTCAATAGCTCCTCTCAATTCAAACTTGGGGGTGGATGGACCATCAACACCCAGTTTGAAGCAAAAAAAGTTGAAAGCATCAAACGAAAGCGACTTATGAAAATTTTAGTGAGTTGGAAAGTTGCATGTATGTGCTTGACCAATAAAAATCCAAGATTATCTTTAGAGGACATAAACACCATACATATTTTATTTTTTTACATGATATGAAGGTTTTGTAGTTAGGTAAACCGCAAACAAATTGTCGTAATGAAGCTCTGGTATATTGAGAAGAGGCACACCAATTTTCAAAGAATAAAGTTGAGCCAAGTCATTTCACATGTTGTATTTGATGGTTCTCGAGTTCCATATTTTTCAGCATCACTGATGGTTTTTAGTTTTTTTTTTTCATAACTCGTTGTACGAAAAAGGTGATCTTATTATCCACATATGTTTTAGGAGGTTGGTTGAGTATTCACCGGCTCCGGGGCATCAAATAGTTGCTTTCCAAGTTAGTTTCGTCGGTTAAATATGGTGTTTTCCATATGTGATTTATTTTTGAGTTGAAATTTTTTTTCAATAGTTTTCTTAGGTGTCGATTGTATAATATAGACCAATGTTCCTTCGAATGGTATCAAGATGGGGTGTGGATGAGTGTGATGGCTAAAGGTTAGAGTCATTAATGCTTCGTATTGATCTTTCTTGCATTTGATGGTTTAGTAACCAAAGCCATAAACAAACTATCTTAGTACATTGTATAGATTCTAATTTGTTGTTTGAAAAGTGTTGTTCCCCTATTTTTGTAGGTTCTCGTGATTAGTCTTTGGTGGTAGTTTAACTAGCTAGTTGTTTGTATTGTGTCGGTCTTGGTTAATTCCAAGTAATTACGTTGATCTTTTCTGTATAGTATTAGTTAGTTGGTCCATTCAAAGATTTGGTTTTTGGTTTTAGATTCTCTTATAAGTTTTTAATCTTTAAAAATTTTAAATGTAAAATTCGAGAGTATGAATCGTTAATTCAGCTAAAAAAACACATGATCGATGAACATTTGAAAATGATACCATATAACATATCCTGATCTCGGTTTAAAAAAGTCTATAGGTTTCGACCGTAACCTCATAATTAATTATTTATTTAAAAAGAAAGTATAATTTGAGACGTCAAAAAGAAAAACACTTGGTGGTACCACAAGTATCTTCGGGGCATTAACTGTCCTTTTGCTAGTTGGACAAGAATGTTACGGCGTTCGATTTCACATTTAATAATCTTAAATTCAGATACTTATCTGTTGGTTCGAACAACTTACTTCGTGTATATTTCTTGTATCCTTGTAATAAATTTTTCTATACGATTGCATTAAAGTTCCTTGGTTCAAGTGTCGTTACACCCTTTTTTTTCTCGTACTTTGATATGTATTGGTCTTTAATACAGGTGGTTATAAGTATTATCGTGTGGGGGAGGATCAATCAAGTCTGTCAAAGCGCCTTTCACAAGCTACAGCTAAATTATCGATTAAGGTTTTGTGGTCAAGGTCGACAAGACCATTTTTCTGTATCAATTCATAAAAAATTTGATTTGTAATTGTGTAAAAAACAAAGAAACAAAAGAATATTTTTTTCCTTCTGTTAAGTATCATTAAATTCGGTCTATACTGGAAACTTCCAATTTGTAAACGGATTAATTGTTTCATCAATTTGCAACCATTTAAAACCTAAGATCATAAGCCAACGATAAATAATGGATTTCCCATCAGTAACATTTTACAGTGTAGATTTTTTTTTGTAAAATAGCTTTATAGTCTCTTTGTAATTACAGATTTCGTAAGAAATTCTTTTTCTTATTTGTTTTTAAGGATAGTAACACTAATTATGATACTGGACCACATTAATAAGCAAAATGGCCATAATTACAAGTTTTTCCGTTGGATACCTTAATTGCTGGTCCGATCATGCATCTTTGATCTTCCAAACTACCTGTCGGTTACTTATTATGAATCCTTAAATACGAATCAACATTTATTTATCTACTTGATGCAATTCTTTTAAGTTATTATCGATACATGATTCTTTGTTCTCGCAATTATCGATACGTGATCCAAACGTTACAATAAGTGCTTCTTAAATAAAACTTGCGAACTAATCTTACAGCTTTAAGTGATTATTATTTTTCTTTAAAGGGTATCAATTATTACGGGTTTAACAAAAGCGTAAAGAGATTAAAACAGAGCTAAGATCTTGAAAAAGCTGTTGAGTTAAAAGCTCATCTACGGACTACGGACCGGTGGATGTATAGAGAACTTTCGAATTAATTAGTTTCTTGGTTTCTTACCAATAAGTTTTGAAGATTTCTTGTTTTTTTTTCTTTATTGATAATGATTTCTTGGTTTCTTCATATACCGGTTAAAGAGTTATATGTAATATATGTTGATTCACAAATATATATATATATATATATATATATATATATATAAATGTATAATCAATCACCCAATGTAGTTAGTGTCTATCAGTCTATGCAATGACTATGAAACTTTGAAAGTAAGGGAGCAAAATGTTATATTGAGAAACTATACTGATTAGTAGCCACTGACTTCTGACGTGCTACTACTTAAATTTGCTATTATATATCACTGCACACATGTTACGATCATTTTTGTTTTAGAACATTTGGTAATATATAATAAGGATCCAAATACTATTATATAGTAGACGTTCTGATATAGTATCTTTAAATTAGATCACGAGTAGTTTTAACTCAAAATTAAAACTATGTACTTGGTCATTTTCCAGAGAGCCAGAAAAAAAAAAAAAAAAAAACGTCAAAAGAATACTATGGCTTCTTTCCACTTTAGGTTTGATTTCTCATGATCATTTATTTCCAAAGCAAATCAAAAGACCAAACACAAAATCTATTTTCTCATTACAACGACAGAACCAAATCAAAAATAATTACGAGCTTGTCTCAAAACGCTAACTACAAATATATTATAAATATTATATATCGCCGACGCACCAGGACTGCAAACCATTGAATTATGTATTCTAGTTTTACAACAAATAATATTGTGATATTTTCTCTTCTTTAATCGAGTTTAGAGGTTTTCGCTTTTCTCAATATTAAACGTCATAAATTCTGTTGAAATTTGAAACGCAGCAAAATGGCGATTCCTTAAAAAGTAATATGGTTTACAGATCAGAAAGCCTTAATAAATTTTCTGTTTGAATGTTAACATCTCCTATAGTCCTATAGGATAACTTTTGTCCACCGTTAATTTATTAACGCATTAAGAAGAATCGGTCATTGGTTTTAATCAGAACGACTGATACCATCTGATTATTTAATTTTATCTACCCTTTTCATATTTATTTATATAAAATCTTGTTAATCGTCATAAACAAAGCGTAACTACCTTTCTCACTTTAAGCTTTCTCACTTACCTACAACCTAATTAAATTTGGTTAACAAACGCAATTAATAACTATGATTTGATCTGGAAACTACTAACGTACTAACACAGATTGAACAAATATTTATATTCAACGGTGTAGGTAGATCATAGATGCCATAATTTTAACCAAAAGAAAGAGGTAAATAGATGCTATAATTAAAGTAACCGCATTCTCGTAGTACACTATCAATTCTAGTACTCATTTATTTTTGTTTTTATATTTTTGTCGTCTTATGCTTCCGGAGTTAGCGAGGCTCGAATTTCCGTTTTAGTGTTTTGATCAACTAAAGTTTTACCTTTCCAAGATCTAGAACCGAGAATCTATGAATTTCTGGGACATTTCAAACGTGATGGTTTATTTAATTGCTTTTAATTTATATATAACGATTTGTTATATTTGTATTGTATATTAGTGTGCTGAACACTTACAGTCGCAAACAAAATAGCTTGAATCATCTGTAAGAGCTCACAAGTTCGAGCACATGCATATGTCTATATAGCAGATCTTAACATGTGAAAGTTTACGATCTTATACTAAACTCTTTTTTGTTTATTATAAATACTTTATATCACTTGATGTATGGTTCTAATTTCATTTTAGCTACTATAAGGTATATGGACAGCCCGGGCCCAAGGTTGATAATAATATCCCTCATCGTAGTTACAAGTAAAATAAAATATTAGGAAATGTGAGTTGAATGATAGCAATATCTTTAATTAAAGGTTATAAAGGATGTACAAAATAAAGAAGATATCATCATATCAGCACTACAAAACATAAATATATTATTTCATAGCCAAATATTTTCGATCAATGTACTTTGTGTATAGAGACGTGTTTGCATCAATGATCAATCTTGCAACCCTCAAACTATTATCTTAATAGAAAAAATGCTTAAGAATACATGAACTCAACTACTTGAAATCTAAATATATATATACGAACTAATAAAATACTATTTGACTTCAATTGTATTCCATTTAAGAAACAATTTGACAATCTATATTTCAAAAATATATATATATATATATATGTATATATATATGAAATTACTCTAAATGGTATAATCATAATAAAAATTACTTGACTAGTATTCTCTCATTCATTCTAACTAGAGTGGTACTAATTTGATGTAAAAAGATAAAATTTCTGTTATGATAAACTTATATTAGTTTTGTTATTGAGATATTTTAATTTTTTAAAAAAGTTCAGATTTAATTTTAGAAATTTTTTTTTTTTGTTTGTAAATTTTCACAATATTTGAGTTTTTCAGAATTTGAAGGAAAAAAATTAACAATAAAAATGGAAATTGATAAATTATCTTTCAAATATGTGACTAACTTTTTACAAAATAAAGTCATTTATTAGTCGTTACTAAATTGAAATAACTTTTTTCTATCTATATTTCGTGACTATGATGTGAAATATAGCAATGAACTGTTTATAAGTAAACTATAGCAATTTAATTACAAACTAGACACATAAAGTTATATTTAGCAACAAAATGGTCATGGTTATATCAATAAATTATACTATTGAGATGATAAATATTGTAACTTCTCGTATCGCCACTGGTCCCAATTTAATCATTTCATTTACTTCATCAGTGTTATGACTCATGCTCATACATAAATTTCTCGAATTATATCCATGACTAGCATTTTAAAAAATGGTTGTTGGCATCTTTCTCTTACTATATCTCTAAATTTGAAACTCTATAACTACACCTTTGCACCATATCTCTCAGATATATGAAGAACGACAACATGAATTATAAATGACATAGTTACCTTCTCAAATGAAAATCAAATCTACTATAAATATCGGCAACCATAGCCATTTGCGCCTTGACATAAAATCCATATGGCTAAAGAGAGTTATATCAAAACAGAAAATTCTCACTTAGACGTTCATACATAATCGATTCTATACTTGTTACCTAATTCTCTCTAGAGGTCATTAATTCAATCTTTGATGCTTGCTTTACAACCAGGCTAATGAATCACATGATATCTTGATGTTTAATTTCGGCTTCCACGATATCAGCTGGTCTACATCATTTTTCAGTTTCCGGCTTCGACAACAATTGCTTGAACTAATGTTATCTCATCTTTTGACACTTGCAAGCAACTATTTATGAGATTTGGGTCGAACACAACCAATGTCTGCATAGTTAGATCCACTAATTCTATCATTTTCTAGATTACAGTCACATTGAAGAGTATAATTGCAGTTTTCCGACATCATAATTCGACAAAGCTAAACCATACTTTGCAGTTTTGGTTCTCATTCAACTAGATTATCTCTCTACCTCAGATCGTAACCAGAGCCCTAAATACAAAACCATGAATTGGTTTCGGGTGAGTTGAACTTCCTCATTTAGACTCTACTTTACACTCTATTCATTTAATTGTGTTTTGTAAACAATGGGCTCTTTGTTTCTTTTCAATATAATGCAGATCTTAAAAAAATATTAGATTCATGTATTATTAGATTTTTTCTTTGTCGGCATATTTTTTATCGGATTTAGTTCGTGTATATAAGGAAAGAAATAAAAAGATTGATGTATTCTTAATAAATTGGTGTATATTTACATTGGGGTACCTACCTAGTTTGTGTATATATATAAATGGACTTTATAATAAAGTACGATTCGAAAAAGCATATGCTCAGCATAGAGCCAGTGAGTTATTCCAATTTTATTCAGAGAAAAAAAAACTCAAAAAATCTGATAACAGTCTGCAGCAACCGAACGTGATTTTTGCCTGTAATCACGTACATCCATAAAGCAATGTATATCGAATAGTAGAATAAGTCAAAATATCGAGCCCTGTGTCCCCTTTTCTTCTTTACATCCACATCTAAAAATAACTTTTTACATTTAACACTAGGAATCAGAATATAGTAATATTTATTTTTACTAAGTGCATGTAAATGCCACCTTACCGCTTACGTGCCAACTGCAACAAAATATCATGATATTTATTATTTACTGATTCATAAGATATTTGTTCCGGTAATTAATTATTTTTTAATTATTTCATGATAGTATAAATTAGAAGGGAGCCCTCAGTTTTTTATTCTCCTCCATTAACCATCCAAACAAGAAGAACCCAAAAAAGGAAAAGCAAAAGAAAAAAAAAGGAGATCGAGATTCGAAAACATGTCGGTCACATCTACGGTGGAGAATCACCGGAAAAATCCAACAACAGCGGAGAAAACGCCGGAGAAGAGGAAACGGAGATGGGTATTCTGGGATAGAAGGTGGAGAAGATTAGATTATATCAAATTATCAGCATCTCTCACAGTGCATTCTCTCTGTCTCTTGGCTCCGTTTTATTTCAAATGGTCTGCTCTTTGGGTTACGTTTCTCTTTTATACAATCGGTGGTCTCGGTATTACGGTGTCGTATCACCGGAACTTGGCTCACCGGAGTTTCAAAGTCCCTAAATGGCTCGAATATCTCCTAGCCTATTGTGCCTGTCTCGCTATTCAGGTAATTACATTTTTTTTTTTGAGCTATAGATTTAGATCCTAATTGATATTATTTTATTTATAGATCTGATCTTAATTTTTTTAAAATAGGGAGATCCAATAGATTGGGTGAGTACTCATCGTTATCATCATCAGTTTACGGATTCAGAGCGAGATCCACATAGTCCTAAAGAAGGGTTTTGGTTTAGCCATCTAATTTGGATTTATGACTCTGCTTATCTTTATGAAAAGGTGAATTTTTGTTTTTTTCTCTAATTTTAATTCTCCTTATTAAACTCTATCGTCTGTTTATTAACAAAATATCGAATTATAAATCAATAACAGTGTGGAAGAAGAACAAATGTGGAAGATTTGAAGAGACAATGGTTTTATAGGTTTCTTCAAAAAACAGTCGCCTTTCATATTTTAGGAATGGGTTTGGTTCTCTACTATCTTGGTGGCATGTCCTTCGTTACTTGGGGGATGGTAATTCATAATTAAATCTCTCTTTTCTGATTTGATAATGATAAATTGTAAGAAATTTTATTAAAAATTGAGTTTTTGGTGTGTGACTGAATTAGGGTGTTGGAGCAGTATTGGAGGTGCACGTGACATGCTTCATAAACTCAGTTTGCCACATTTGGGGCACTAGAACTTGGAAGACCAATGACACTTCTCGTAATGTTTGGTAAGAGACTCATAAATATTAATTTCTACATTTTTGGTCTGTACTAGAATAATCGTGAAGCATTTATTGAAATATATTCCGAAAGTATAAAAGCACACATGAATCGTAGACAGCTCATGTTTCCAAAAGAACAACTCATTAATGTTGCTTATTTTTATAATGTTTAATTTTTATATTTATAAAAGGTGGTTATCGGTATTTTCATTTGGGGAGAGCTGGCACAACAACCACCATGCGTTTGAGTCGTCGGCGAGACAAGGGCTTGAATGGTGGCAAGTCGATATTTCTTGGTATATTATTCGGGCACTCGAGATTGTTGGTTTAGCCACTGATGTGAAACTACCAAATGAGTCTCAACGACGTCGTATGGCTATTGTTCGTTGAGTTGAAATGCGGAAGGAACAAAAGAAAAGGGGATCTATTCTATGTAATTAGAATAACTTCTAAAGCCTAAAAAGAGAGTTATTGTTTTTTTTTTTGTTTTACTTTTTTGAATGGGAAGACTTTCCGATGTGCTGATGCTGGACCAAGTTGGTTAAAGATATTGTCGTAATTGGTACTTATAAATCATCTTTAGTGGAGGGCAATTAAATACGTTAATTACGGTGATCTATGTGAGAGTGAGATTTATCTTAATATTATATCTAATCGTCGTTTACTAGAGTGAAAAAAATGTACTAGAAAAAAAAAGCAAAATACTTGAATTTTGGAGTGTATAAATATCAAGCAATTTTTTCTTTTTCATTTTCGTTTGGTTTTCTAAATAAACGCAAACGCATAACGTGTGTTTGTAATAGCTAGAACTAGAAGTATATGTTTAATCTTCTTTTCTAGGGAAATTAAAACATGGACCAAAAATTTAAAGCAAAGAAAAGCGAGAAAGAGACGTGTCAATGATGGCTTTTGGAGTTTTTTTTAGCCAAGAAGATGCGTTGTACTGAGCTGGTTTATTGGTGTCTGGAGATTGTAGTCCCCATATTGTTTGTCTTTGTTAAAGTAAGTGAACTATAGAGCGTCTGGATGTTAAACAGTAGGTATGGCTATTATAGTTAGCACATGTGATGTGACTAAGCAGATTTTAAAAAAATATTGGTGGTGTAGGTTAAGTATCAGACGACGCATAAACGGTCTAACCGTCTAAGCGACGCATAAGGTCGTCTCCAACATAGCAGTATAACATCAAATATGTATGAGTTTCACTCCAACTAGATGGTATTTGAACTGCAAATTTTTTTTTTTTTGGTCGAGAACTGCAAAAAAAATTGTGATGTTTTTGATGATTTGTGAATTATCTACTTTTACTTCTAATTTAGGCTTAATGGATGTTTATTCTAGTGGTTTAGGTATGTAAATTAACCCATTCCCATGATGATAACTATCACATTGATCATTTGATGAACAATGATTGAAATGATTCCTTGTGGTAATCAATTTGACTAAGGTCATTATGAACACTCCTAAACATCCTACAAACCCGTTTAACATATAATTCCTAAGGTTAAACAAGATTTACTCATTTGGTTTTAGTCGAAGAATTTCTTTAAACATTTTATGGGTGTTTGATTCCTTTAGTTCTAGATAAGGATTCACGATTTTTCCTCTAGCTTTATAATCAACAAAATAATGGAATCTTATATGGATATACCCTAATAAGTCTTTCTATTAGCCCAATTTACTTCAAATCAAAGATAAACCCTAACACATGATAATCCTACTTACACATAGAGAACTTGGTTTTCATGGTGATCAAGAGATGAAAAAACGAAAAAGAAATGCCATAGGAACTAAGATAAGATGATAGAACAAATTGAAATTTCATGAAACTAGAAAGGATTCAAGATCCAAAAGAGTTTCCCATTCGGAAGTCTTAAAATTTCTAATTCTTAGTTGAAAACCTAAGAACTAGTCTCCAAAAATTAATCCTCCTTCGGTAAAGTTTAGTGAAACATATAAATACTAGGTTTAGAGGCTTCTTGAGTTGACTCGGGTTTAAAAAAATGGGTAGAAAAGGGATGGAAGAAGAACTCACGATCGCAAATTTGTTTCTATTATAGGTTGGCAGTCTTGTTTGTCGCCACTTAGCTTGCTAGGCAAACATCCACTCGTTTCTGTAAGACGTCAAAATTCGAGGGTTCATGGGTTGGCGGTCGACAATATGTCCGCTAGAGTCACGTCGCCAGGCTTATCGACATACAACTCGCGAGAATCTTCTGATAGTGATCATGATAGAGGATTCCAGAACAGGCGGTCGACAATGTGGTCGCCAATGTTCTCTTGTCTCAATGGATCGTTAGACATACCACCAATGAGCTCACCACCAACTTTTAGCGGTAGTCAACAAACATACTGCCCGTCAGATCCTTGGCAAGCTGAATCAAACTTTAATTTAATATAATAATATGAAAGATTTTTTTAATGTGATATCTAGTATTTTGGTTGGTGATGAAAAGAAAATTGGAACACTATTTCAACACTACATCTGGTGTTAAGATGCTGTAAGCATTTTAGAGAAAAAAAAAAAAAAAATGCTTTAAGCACAAGAGTTTTTATTTGGCCTAATACACTTTCGCTTAATAGTAAAACTTGCGACTGTCTCATTTTAAAAAAAAAATATAGGTATTGATTATCACTAAATTTATGACAGTAAAACAACTAATTTTAAACTGAAGAAAATTTATAACATTAAAATCAACAAACAAATAATTTGTTTATTTCGGCTAAATCGATCCTTTTCCAACACAGTTGCAATACGTAATTGATTCTATGCATTATATTATTTTATCCGAAATATACTATATAAACATATAGACTGTCTAAAATCATTTAGAATCCAAAGTATTTTAAAAGATCGTGAGATAAACATTTTGTGTTGAACATTGATGTTTGTTATAGAATTAAAGGTTTATGTACATATATCAAATAAAATTAGTCACCTTTTCTTTCGCATGGAAGTCGGTAATCTAAGTCGTTGGGTTTTCAATATAAATGGTTCACCTATAACTTTTAGGCAGCTTGGATATCTTAAAAATAAAACTAAAATATGATGTAAACTGTGGACTCTTGATAAGAAAACCGGAAAAGATATTAGTATAACTCACAGGTTAAAGGGTTGCTTTCACATGGTTGTCCTTGAAGAACTGAAGGAACATAGATTTTATTCATTAATTGAATAAAAATTCCAATTTGAAAAGTTGGTTAGGTTATTTATTGGAGTTGTAGTTATTAGTTATAAACTTATAATAATGAC
Source organism: Euclidium syriacum (assembly GCA_900116095.1). NCBI lineage: Eukaryota > Viridiplantae > Streptophyta > Magnoliopsida > Brassicales > Brassicaceae > Euclidium > Euclidium syriacum. The sequence continues at coordinate 1,408,309 of FPAK01000008.1, forward strand.
CAACTTAAATTCTCTTCCTCAAAGATCAACTCCCACAATAAGGTTAAGTTATTGGCTACTGCCTACTAGCTTATGATCAAACCTCGTGAGCTCTATAATAGCAAAAGGTAAGTATGGGTCTTGTGGTTACAGCAAATGTAGCTATGTAGTAAATGTCGTTTTACACAAATTTTCTTGTTAAATGTGTAAATTTTGATATAATTATTAACGTTTATTTCCAACTAAAATTAATACAAAAAATCGAACGTTTAACATTTAACTTGTTTTGTAATTCATGAGAAAAATACCAAAATGACAATTATATATATACACAATTTAATTTTTGAAGAAAAGTCGTCAACCAAAACCTGATTGCGGTATTGATGAGAAAAATATTAAAAGTTTTACAACAAAATTAAAATTCCCTCTTTTTATTAACCAAAAAAGAGTCCAAGTGAAAGGGTACACACACCTTATTTATGGACTATACAACAAGTATCTCAAAACAAAAAACAAAAAGCCTAAGCTTTGAAAATGTCCTTTGCTCTCCGGATAATCCCCAATGCTTCTGCTTCATCTGCAATCTCTGGAATCCCTAAAGCTCGACGAATATCTGTATTCGAACTTCGAAGAAACGGGTTACAAGCTTTCTCCAACTTCAATGTTGTCGGAATCTGAAACCAACAACCATTGAGTTTTATATAACCAAGAAAATTAACTAAACGTGGTGGGGATCATCATGGGAGATGAATCCAATTTTACCGTAGGTAATTTCTTGCTACGTAGTTCGGAGACATGAGCTGCATAAGACTGGAGTTCTTCGTTGTTTGGCTCTATCGACAATGCAAACTTGGAATTACTCTGCAACCCAAAATCAAAGCCATTTCAGAACCATCTCTTAGTATTAAACATTTCAATCACCAACCAAACCAAGAAAATAGAGACAGACCAGTGTATATTCATGACCACAGTATATGCTTGTGTCATCTGGTAAAGATCTGATCTTTTGTAGAGAAGCAAGCATCTGCTTAGGAGTACCTTCAACGAGTTTACCACATGATAAGCTAAACAAAGTGTCACCGGTGAAGATAGCTCGTGAACCTGGAAAGTATAAACTGATATGGCCTTTTGTGTGACCAGGTGTATCCATAACATGAACTTCATGACCAGCAAACATCCATTTATCACCATCTTTCAAGGCTATATCAATTCCAGGTATCCTGTCTCTATCTACAGCTGAGCCAATCACCTACATTCCAAAAAGATGTATCATTCGATCAAAATATGTTATGATTGCACGATGAGGACATAAAAGAGAAGTTATATATGTTTCCTACCTTTGCACCGTACCTGTCTTTCAATTCCAAATTCCCACCAGTGTGATCATGATGATGATGTGTATTCAATATGTATGTTAGATTTCGACCACTTCTCTTCAATGATTCTATAACGGGTTCAGCTTCAGAAGGATCAACCACTCCGACTGTACCAGTATCTTCATCATGTAAAATATAAGCATAGTTGTCCTTACGGCAAGGCACCTGCAAAGATAAACCACCTGAAAAAATCAGTATCAATTACATGATGGCCTACTAAATGAGCTTAGGAGATTCTCGCAGCACACAAACCAATTCAATTTGCAATGAGGAGAGATTAGAGACACTGCAGAACTTTGACACTCGAACAGAATTACCAGCACCACGAAGAGTCCTAAGCGGCGCAGAAGCAAGCTTCATCACTCTGCTTACAAGACTCTTTCTGACGTTAAGCTGTCTCACACATGTCTGAGTTCTTAGTTTCTGAAAGAAAGAAAGAAAAAAAACAGAGAGATGTAACACATTAGTTTCACTCTTTCGTAGAAATGAACAATAAGAACAAAAAAATATTTAAACAAGAGTCAGCCGAACGCAACTTGTTTATAGTCTGATGCCATCAAACATCATTTACATCCAAAATTCAAAGGCAATAGTGTGATGATAGGCTTAGATTTTGTTTTAAAAACATTATATTTTTCATACACTAACGCAACCTAAACAAGCTTTCTCAATCTATCAAACAAGAGCCAACAAGCCTCATTGCACCTAAAATCCAATGAGAGAATTTGATAACACAATAGTGTGATACATGCTTAGATAAACACTAAAATTTTCATATACTAACGCAATCTAGACAAGCAGGCCCAATCTATCAAATTCCGTTTTAAAATTATAATCCTCAATAAATATGTAACAAATTGTCAAAACGATCTTCATGAATTTCATTATAAAGATCATAAGGATGTACGAGATACACGCCTAAGAATGTTAAATTTCACTGAAGAAAGGCAGATTTTTACTTCTCGTGTATCAAATTCAAAATTCTCAGAAATATGAACCACCACAATTTCAGTTTCTTCCCCCAAAAATACAAAGAATCACAAAAAATCTAAAAGAATCCAGAAATAAATTTAAACAAACCCCAGAACATCGAAAGAAGGAGATAGCAGAAGAAGCTTTCGAGAAGGTTTGCATCTCTGACTCTCTCTGTTGATCCCAAAGAGAATTCTCTGTTGGATCGATGGATTTCTCTTACTCTCAATCTCCCAGAAATTCTCTCTTCGATCAAAAAGGATCTTCGAATAGAATCGACGGTGAAAGAGCGTCAGAGAGAAGAAGAATCCGTGCAGAGAGAGAGAGAGCCGTGGTGCCGTTTACACAGAAAGCATTTGTGTCCGCTCATACACACATTTTGCCATAGAACAATCAAAACCGATCGAACCGGACTGACATGAACCGTACCGAATGCTAAACAGCGTTACAGCGAGGCATCTCTAATTTCGGGTCAAACGTGTTTTCACGACTATAAATGGGGACCCAGCTGGCCAATAAAGCGGATCCAAATTGAAATAAACTAAAATTATGGGTTTTAATTCAAATTCTAAGAAAATGAATTCAAATATGTGTTTCTTCGGGGACATCCGAGAAAAAAGAGGATTCAATTTATGTAACAGATCCAAGTTTTGCTTTTTGTCTCCAAAGCATCTTTCCGTTTTGTCGAGAAAAAGTACCTTTCATGTAATTTGAAATTTATAATTGACTTGATGATGTTACAATTTTTTTACATGTACCAAGATTTTAATATTACAATCGTTGTGGGAACGCTTTTAAAAAAACAATTGCTTAATCCTTTCGATAAACGATTTTATAATCACTATCTTCATGACGCCAACATATGTGTAATAAAACTTGTTTTAATCTTGGAGTTTGGTAGACAAATTATACACGCATGCAAGTGTGGAACAATAAAAAAGTTTATTGAATATATGTTTTTTGTTTGAGTACCCTGAGTATACGTGTATGCATTTACTTGGTTATATAACTAAATTCTTTTTATCTGAACGCGCTGAATGAATTCATAGCCATGCTCCATGTGTTACAAAAAGGTGCTTCATGGACCATGTGTTTTTTCATATAAGAAAAAGAGAGGCAAGTATTCCTTTTTTTTTTTTTGATAAATAGAGGCAAGTATTTTGTTTAGGAATTTGATTATACGAGTATGGTGAGTGATTATATATATTAAAAATGTTTGTTTCAGAGTTCATATATTATAAGATTTCATTCACTATTTTAGAACAGTATTTAAATTTTTGTAACCATTTTATTTTTATATTAAGGACCATATCTATTTTGATCTTTTGTGAACCTAATAAAAAATCGAACCGCATTGTTAAATTACTGTTTGTTCGTCGGCGGAAGGCTGAATTTTGTTCCGCCTTAGATATAATAAAAATCTAGTAAAAGGTTTTTTTTTTTTTTTTTGTGGTCGATGTTGTGGATTGATGATAATCTTCACTCACATGTAAACATGCCATAAGGATCGGAAAAACTTAAACCGGGATTATGATTCGGTTTGAAGAGAATGATCCGGTTCTCATGTGAACAAGTTCAATAAGAGCGCTCGTGGTCTAAGGGAACCGAGTCAATGTTGTACCTTGTTTGATTTATTCCAATATAGTGTTGTTCAAATGTTTTCAAGCCGAGTTTCTTCACAAATAGAAGTCAAATTTCAAGAAAAACTCAGAAGATCAAAATTCCCGAGTCAAACAAACAAGAAAAACCCTAATCTATCTATAAAACATACACATTTAGGTGAAGTTACAACCAACTGAACTATTAAATAAACGAAAAACCAACCTCAGTAAATCTTCACTTCCACAACTTGATGATGGAGCATCTCTACCTCCACACATATTGAACATCTAAATGGACTATATATTTTCTAATTTATTCTTTTACCGATGATATACGATATGTAAGTTTGAATTCGGATATTAATACTATAACGAAACTATGACCAAGTATGGTAGTTTGTGTATATTATTTAATTCTTCATTTTTACTACTCCTAATCAAAAATCAAAATGGAACCCTTGTAGTCATACATATATACACATATGATGGATTTGTGAAACTTGGTATTTTTTTAATGTTATGTGCTCATTAAATATGTCTTTGTAAGTATAGCATAAAAGTAAGGTCTTTTTGTATGCTAGAAATCTTTTTATATAAGCTAGGACTTGCTCAAAAAAAGAAGCACAACAGTCTTTTTATAGAGTTGAAAAGTTTCAGCGGAAAGTATTCAACTTTTTTAGTTGTGGTGCCTGCGTAATCATCTTGCAAAAAATATCGTAAACTTAGAAAGAGAAGTGTTGTTTTTCACTCAGTCACAAAAGAAATCTGAATCAAACTACCGAACCAAAATCAAACTATTATAAACCGCTACTGGAATTTGGTTTAAAGTGAGTCAGCTAGGGCCAGGTCTTGGTTAGTTTTTGCAAAAAGCCCATGTGGACTTGGTGCAAACCGTGTTTAGTGAATTTTCTAATTCAATATCCTACAATTTATTTTGGTTCAAAATGTTGAAAACGAAATTCTTTTGTAGTAAAAGTCAAAGTCAAAGTTCATATATGTGTGTATATATTGTATACATAAACATAATATAGTGAGACCAAACATCTCCAAGTCAAACAACGACATCGCAAAAACCTATATATATGAGTCATAGTCGAATTAATTACATCAAAACAAAAAAGGCCCTACTCTCCCTTAACCAATAAAAAGCTCATTTTTAGCTTTTCCCATTCTAAAAAATATGAAGAAACAATTGGTGCTCATAGTTACGTTAGTTGTGATTTTCGTTGTTTTCTTGAACGCTACGCAAGTTGAAGCTATGAGACCATTCCCGGAGACCGTCGATGAGATCCGGCTTCTGTTTCAGGCGCTGCAAAGAGGTCCTGTCCGTGGCTCTGGTAGTAACGGTTGCACCAATATTCCTCGCAGTAGAGGCGGCAGGTGCCACCACGGCTGAGCTGTCACACACGCGAATCTTCTTCTTCATCTTCATCATTCTTTGATTCTTTCTTCTACCTTTTTTTTGTTTCTTTTTCACATTTGTGTGTTACGTACATCATTACATATACGTAATTATACGATAGCTTTTAGAATCTTGTTCAGAAAATTGAACTGTAATCAACGGATATTTAATTAGTTTTTCTTTTTAATACAAACATGTATTTTTCACTTTCACTTGTACCTGTTCAAGATAGCATTTTTGTAACAAATGTAATGTTATAGTCAAAAGGTTTATGGAGATCCGTAAAAATACCACAAATTTATGAATGTTTCACACACAATCACTTTATGTTCATTTTCCGAAGATACATAATTGGAAAAATTACATTTAATTGTGCCTAATTTTTTTTTATGGGTAGAGCAGTGACATTCTTGAATAAATTTTATCTTGGTGTAGTTTTTAAACAGTGATATTTCGTAAAATTCCTATAGAAACATTTGATTTCTCAGCTGCAAAAGCTAGAGAAACTACAATAAATAATTCAGGTACTTTTTTTTATAGAAGTTCTGTACAAAAAAATAACGTTTATTGTCAGAAATCTCATGAAATTCCTTGAGATTTTATTATTTCTTTTTTGTTTCAATAGCTAGAGAAACTAAATGAAGAATTCAGGTAATAGTATACTGTATTCAAGAAAATGGCGTTTATTGTAAGAAGTACAATAATCAAAACATTTATTGTGATTTTTTCGTCTTGAAAAGGTGAAAGATAATACAACGAAGAATTAAAGCATTTGACTTGTAATTTCACCACAAAAATCAAATAACACAGCAACATGCACTTTTTCTATACAGCGTTTCAAGAAAAAGAAACAAAAGCCCTTCTCATGTCAGTGTATTCCCACTTACACCGTTCACCGCCGGAGATTTCCCCCTCCGACATATCTTACGTTACTTAAAGTCAAAAAAAATATTCTCCTTTTTTTGTCCGAGCTCTGAAAATACAAAACCTGTGACTGAATTGTGTGAAACTCTGGAGAATTAGCATATAACGATGCAATGGGAGAAAAAAAAATTGTGGTCAGAGCTAGAAACAGAGCATGTGTACCTGTGTGAAATTGCCTATGTTCTATAACCAAGCATCAAGTGCTTGTAATAACGACCACGAATAATTCTTTGCCACCAATATTTCGTTGAGCTCGAATAACTCATCTGCATCCGCTCCTGGATTAGCCTGTAATTTGAAACACTCGCGTGTAAAGATTGAAAACAAAGCAGAGACTTTAAAAGAGCAGATCCATGAGCTCACTCACCATCTCACAAGACATCTCTTAATGCCTGGAGATATCGGACGGAAAAATGACGGATCTCGTTGAGTATACAGTATCCCAACCTGGACCATAATCAAAACCCTTTTTTACTAAAACCGGTCTCGAAATTCGTATTAAGAAAAGTTTGAACTTTTTTTACCTCAACCAATGCCATTGCAGAAGGGTCTTCAAAGATTTCAAGGCTATAGTCACCCAAATAATTGACCTATAGAAACCATTAGTGCTAGTACATTATACAATGCTGCTACTAACCATTGGTTTCCATTAAGTAGGGTCTAGGAGAAGAGTACAAACCGCGAATTCTGTATTGACAAGAGCTTGGACGAAATCCATCAGCTGGATCTTTGCCCACTCAGAGATCAAAGTAGGATCCTCAGTACGTGGAGGATGTCTCCATGCAGCACCAAAACGTATTTTTTCAGCAGGAATGTTTCCCTTTCGTGCATCTGTGGCATACTGTTGAAGCCGTAACAAAGCTTTTTCCATTGCAGGATTAACCACAGCAACCTATACATGAAAAAAAGAACAAACTAATGGTGAGTTTCATGTGTAATTTTGAAAGCAATTGCAAAATGATCAGTTTTAAAATGAGCTTACTTGTAAATATGCTAAGTATGCATCCACAATATCTTCAATTGTACCTGCTTTGTCTCCCATCAAACTGACAAAACAAAAGTATGTCGCGTTTTGAGGGTGGAGAAACTCATAAAGAACAAAGAGAAAGAGAACGGTATAATAACGAGAGAATACAAAATACCTTTGGTAGTGATTACTTTGTTTAAGGGCATAAAGCTCGAATAGATGGCGGGAATTAGTACCAAGAACATCGGCAATGATAGTCCACTACAAGTCCAAAATTATGTAAGAACTCTTTAGTATTATATAGTAGCAGTCACTTAAACTAAAAGTAAGCAATGAAATTGTTAGCAGAAAGAATCATTCAATTTTTCAAGTTTTATATTTTTTGGTTTTTAGAAATGCCACACTAGTTTTCATGCCATCATTACCTACAGCAATATTCTCACCTCCGAAGCGCTGAAGTAATCAGGAACCATGTGTAATTTGGCTTCTTGAGGAGTCCATCCAAATGTCTACAAATGAAACAAAGACAATGCAATTTAAGAAAGGTGGATAAAAGTTGAACTCCTAGCCTCTTAGGTTAACTTGAAGGGAGAGACTAAGAAACTTTACTTTATATGCAAAATTACGAATACACGCTCACACGAATGCATACAGAATCCATAATTAAGTAAGAGATAGGTGTGTAGCTTCTATACCTCACGAGAGATGAAAATGTCTGGAAAGCCGAAGTCAACAAAGGCTTGATATGAATAGTAGCTGTCATGATATAAATTATCAGATACCAGAGAAAATAGTTATGCAAGTCCAAAGAGACCAAGCAATCATCAGATAGTAATAGCGAGTGAGAAACAGAACCAACCTATCCGAAGTCACAAATAAGACAGGTAGACAGCGATCATTCGCGCCTAGAGCTATTATTCTCCATACAAGATTGTCATGGTACATTGAGGCAGAGACTGTTGATTCATCTGTCTGAATAGCACTCTTCAAGATTTCAATGTTGTTTAAGACCAGCTTCGGCTGCCAAGTGAAACAAGAAACAAATACAAACAAAAACTAAGCCAAGCAACATTACATAAATAGAAAGTAACATCTATACTTGGAAAAAAAATGTACAAGCACCATTTCTTATCCACAAGATCAAAGTTTCCATTACCTGAAAGAAACCAATCTCTGCAGCTTGTGACAACAACTCGAGCAATAGCAAAGGCCAGTCAGTAGATGAATTCGCCAATGTCCTCGAAAATCCGTTAGTTCGATTAAGATGTGCAATGGCATTGGCTTTCCAACCCTGATGCATCTTTATGACCTCTTTTGCCAGTCTTAACGCAAATGCCGTCTCTCTATAATACGAAGCCTCTTCTACAGACAAGCTATTTCCTTTCTCTTCTAATTCGAGCAAACCATCAATCTCATCGGCATTTTGTCGAACAGATAGTGTGTACACTGCTCGTTCCCAGAGAAACGACAAGGAGACTTTCTCGGGGACGGCTATGTTATAGCCTTGAAGTATACGGCGGAGTGCGGTATTAAGACCGTACCATTTGTTCATGGTAAGGAATATCTGCTGCGAGCTTATACTCCCAAGCTTGATAGCTTTGTGACTCATAGATTCAAGACAATTCTCGAGTTGGGTTCTGCAATTCGACAACAATGGTGGGTCACAACTAGTCCACGACGTCCACGGATACGATTGGTGGTGATCCGGATGGTGTTCAGTCACCGATTGCGCAAAATCTACATAGCCAGCGAGATGAGGCCCTTTGTTCCAGTCTCCGAGAAGACCTAAAAGAACGAAATCGGAACGAATCAATCAAAGCAATGATATTAAAAATTTGATTAGAAATTGGGAAATTTGGTGACTACGATTAAGAATTAGGGTGGTTTTGCCGACGCCACGAGGACCATGGAGGATGAGCGGCTGAGGAACGCGGTGGCGTTGGACATGGTTGTTGAGAACGGTTTCTAGAAGCGGCCTTGGAATTATCTTCCAAGGTTTATTCACCATTTCCCTGCTACTCCTTCGTTTGCTTCTCACTCGTGCCTTGAACTTGACCAGCTAGATCGAGTGTGTGGGGGTTTAGGGACACTCCCAAATCTCGGGAAAATGTTCGATCAAAACTGTCGAGGGTTTAAGCGATTAAGGATCTCTCACAGCCAACGAAGACAAAATTCAATTAGAACCAACCTGAACCGGTTTAGTTTTTTTTTCTTCCGACGGTTTAATTATCTTTCCCGGCGGTACTTTTCTCCCTACATAAAGTTACTTATATATTTGTTGTCAAAAACACTATTTTTTTAATGACTAGGAGGTTTTGGGCTCACATCACCTAGGGATAAAAAATGCTATATGGTTATGATTCAAGTGTCATTTGATTATGTGATTTCTAGATTTTGAATTGGCCTTAACTTAAAGCTCATATTTATCTAAAAGGTTTGATTTTTAAGTTATTGTTGTTGTTTGTTGCAAGAAAAATAAAACAGGAATTTACTACAGTAAAACCTCAGTAAATTAATATTCTATAGATTAATAAATTTTTCCGGTCCCGAGTCGGAACAGTGTAAAATTTTAAAAAATTCAATAAAATAATAAGATAATAATTTATTAGATACCTTAATATAAATATATGATCTCAATAATATCATAAATTAATAATGATATATATAAATTTATACATACATAAAATATTGTGAAAAGTTCAAGACGCGATAGTTGTTTCTTTACGTATAACTGTTTTGAAATGTGAAGTAATATTATCTTCAGTCTCACGATTCAATATTAGAGATTGGATAACATGATTATAAAAAAGAAAATGTAAAAAATTTAAAATATATTTTTCATGAGAGTAAGTATTAAAGATTTATCCTTCTTTAAATTAATAAATTAATAATTATTAATTTATCGATAAATTAATACCTCTATAAATTAATAACTGTAGTTTCCAATATTAATCCAATCTTGGTACATCTTGGAGCTTCAACCAACTTACAAGAAAACATATCCAAGCTCTCCTCGCTCACCTTATAGAAAACCCTAAAGCTCTGAAGAAGATAAGTCTCTCACCTCTCTCTACGGGTTTACTCATTTCCTCTCTACAATTCTTTCTCACAGGATTCGAAAATGCTCGCCTTGATTTCGTCTCTGCTATCTTCGATGTAGCCATTTTTCATTTGTTACACGTAAACACTAACACCAAAACACCAAACTCATTGTCGATTCCATCTTCCTTGGCTTTGTCTTCTATAGACTCCTATGGGCCTTATTACACCAACCATCACAACAACCAAGACGACATACATGTCATAGCCCAATTGTCAAACACAACCTACACCTCAAGTGAGCTCATAACCTCATAATAGTTAACCTTCTTCATCTCTCTCCGATTGTTGCCATCGAAAATAAATCTCGATCTATACTATCAGAGCCCTAACTCTTACCTGAGGCAATGATTGTGTGTGATACCTTCAAATTACTCAACCCTTTTCAAATGTTTTCATTGGGACTAATTTCGTTAAGATATTAACTGAATTATCATTGGTGTGAATCTTTGACACTGTGAGTGTGCTCTCTTCCACTTCATCACAAATGAAATGATACACCACTTTGATGTGTTTTTTCCTTTCGTGATGGACATTATATTTCGCAAGACATATCGCGCTACTCACCAATGTTGATTTGCTGCGTAGGCCTCTGACTCCAAAATCTTTGGATTTTGTGAATATAAGCTTGAGAACTAGCTTCCAACTTGATCAACATTGGGCTCTTTGATCAACATTGGGCTCTGATGCTCTTGCTTCCAACTTGATCAACATTGGGCTCTGATGCTCTTGCTTCCAACTTGATCAGCATTTGTGCTACTTCCATCAATTTCTTACTGGTATTTTTTTAGGTTTCATTATTTCGTCTTGGCTCAAGTAGATTCTTAAGATTCTTTTGTTAAAGTGGGTTTTGGTAAAAGAATGTTTCAACTAACAACTATATTTTTATTATGCATTAATTTTTTCCATAAAAAAATAATATCATAATCACTAAAATCTGTAAATATCCTTTTTTTCTAGATTAGTAAATAATAGGAAATAGGGGTCACTTGACCCTTCTTTAATAATAAGAAAACCCTTTTCACACGCCTAGGTTTTCTGACAAATATAACTAGGGTTTGAAATCCAATCATTCCCAATCTTTTCCCCTTCGCCTCGTTACCTCTCACCATCCTGCGAATTAGGGTTTAAGCAAAAAATATCGATTACTTGTGAGTTGTGCTTTTCCTTTGAGATTTCTAGTGTAATCGTAACTCGGAAGATCTAAAGATGGCACGTAATGAGGAGAAAGCACAGTCGATGCTCAACAGGTTCATCACCATGAAAGAGTCAGAGAAGAAGAAGCCGAAGGAGCGTCGGCCTTACCTTGCGTCAGAGTGTCGCGATCTTGCGGATGCAGACAAGTGGAGGCAACAGATAATGCAAGAGATTTCTCATAAAGTGGTCGAGATTCAGAACGAGGGTTTAGGGCGAGCACCGACTTCTCGATCTAAACGACGAGATTAACAAGCTTCTCAGGGAGAAATATCATTGGGAGCTGCAGATCATGGAGCTAGGCGGTCCTAATTACATGATACACGCGCGGAAGATGACGGATCTAGACAGAAACATCATCGACGTCCCGGAACCTGGCGATCGTGGTCCAGGGTATAGCTATTTCGGTGCTGCTAAAAACCTTTCAGGAGTTAAAGAACTCTTCGAGAAGCCTCCGGAGATAAGGAAGCAAAGAACAAGGTTTGATATATACGAAAGGATAGACGTTAGCTATTATGGGTATAGAGAGGAAGAAGATAGTAACTTGGAGAGATTGGAGAAGAACGGGGAAGGAGAGATGAGGAAAGGTGCGAGTACGACGGAGGTTGTGAGCGTAGGAGTTCCAGCAGTGAAGGAAGTTATGTTCGAGGAAGAAGAAGATGTGGTGGAGGAGGAGAGCAGGGAAAAGCAGAGAGAGGAGGAGAAAGAGGTTCACGTTCCACTGCCGGATGAGAAGGAAACAAAGAAGAAAAAGATGGATCTACTTAGTAAGTATGCGAGCGAAGATTTGATTGAGCAGCAAGCAGAGGCTAAAGCCATGCTCAATATTCAGAGATAGATAAAGTTGAATTAATGCGGCTCGTATTCTCTTTTCTAGTCTCTGTGTATTTTCATTTTCTTTTGTTCACAAAACTACACTCAATTAAGAAAGAATTCATTTTCTTAGCTTTCAAATAAATGACTAAATTCGTAAATTCTACAAGACAAATGAAACATGTATTCGGAATTTCTCGTATATATATACAGCAAATTTGTCTACAAATTCTACACATTTTTACAAAAATATATGATTGGGATCAAGCTTCACGTGAGGGCTCATCCGTGGCACTTACCGGAGCCTTTGGGGATATAAGAGCAATTGTTTTTACCAGACCCAGGAACCGTACCCCTCTGCAGTGACTCGAACACGAACCGGTTCTCACTATGGACGGTGGCTGCCCGTAACAGTCTCGTGGCTCCTGCTTGTTTGGCGTCCAAGAAAATCCCGAAAAGGACAAACAAAATCACTTTAAAGATCATATGTTTCTTCATCATCACTTTGTTGCTGCCTCTCTTGAGTTAAGATTTAGAAAGTCAATTTTTTTTTCTTTGTACTGGAAAATTTGTTGCAAGGTCTCCTTACTCTTTGTATCGCATTGAGATTGAGTAGCATTTCGATTTAAGTAGTGAGTTATATATATGATCTTCGTTTTTTTTGGTCTTGTTACGAAAAAAAATCAATTTTGATTTGACTTTTACCTGGAAAGAATTAGCTCTCACATTTGAACCACAAATAAATTATTGAAAATAGTCAAACGAGTTGACACGTAACACGGTTTTTATCTTGGTCCGCAAGATTTCTTCTTTTTCAAGAAAATTTCGAAAAAGAGAACCGGGATGTTACTCCGGTTCAAGTTGATTAGTGTAATGATCCGGTTTAGTTTGCCATAACATTATGATGGATAATTTGATATGTTTTCCTTATAGTCTGAAATTCTGATTTTCTGTAGAGCTCGAATCAATTTGGCAATGTAACCGCGTTAATGTATATTTGGTTGTTTCCCGTTGGTTGAAAGCCTAGAACCATCAGCTCAATATTGTATAGCTTATGTTTAATAGCTAGATATAAGAAGAAAAAGAAACCTCTTTAACAAAAAAAAAAAAACCTAAATGGAAAAAGCAGAACGGAACTAAACAGAAATGAGTGATTTCGATTGGTTATGTTTTAACTTAAAAACTCATTTGGGTACAATTTTTATGTTTATATGTTTCGTTTGGTTAAGAATTTAAATTCAGATATTTCTTCGATTTTCACATCAAATTTGGTATAATTTTATAACTTTTTGGTTAACCTCGCAATTGATTCACACTCTATCCTTTTTTTTAATAGAAATTTATGTGTTTAAATTCTTGAAAGATCTAAATACTGAATCTTTCAAAAAATTTAAACACATAAATTTTCATAAAAAAAGAAAATGTGAATCAATTGCGAAATTTTTTTTTTTTTTAAATTTCAAATATTTCTCAAATGTTATCTCGTTAATTTTTAACTTTACACCCTTCTTCTATTGTAAAACTATTTAGGTCAAAAATATTTGATTCATTCGTAAAGTCTATGGAATACACAGAACTGAAAAAATACTTTTTACGAATCAAATAACATGAATCACATAAATTTTCATAAAAGAAAAAAATGTGAATCATTTGTGTTTGTTTCTCAAATGTTTTTGTTTTTTTCGTGATAAAAAATAAACATTTGAGAAACAAGCGCAAATGAAATCCATGGCATTATGACACAGTTGGAAGCTTCAATATCCACATTGAACAAAAATACTTAAAACAAACATAGTTAGAAACAAATAACACGACCTTAAAAGAGGAAAACGCTTCCTCACAAAAAGGGTGTGCAACATAAATTAATTAGTATCACATAACTAAATCCAAAACGATTTAGATACAAATTACATCGATTATATAAATGAAACCAAACTAATAAAAAATACGAATTTACATCAGTTATATAATCGATGTAATTACTATATTTATTAACATCACCTAAAATACACAAAATCTATATGAGTATTTCTTGACAGGTATATAATTGGCCAAATATTGGAACTAAATATTATTCATATTACAAACTTCATTTTGGTCTTATTGCACATCGTGAGCCGGTGAAGGGAATAAATTTAGGGTTTCATTGTATAACAAAAAAACAGACAAGGACCGATAGAGATGGAAATGATAAAATTAAGGAGGATACTAAGAATCGTTTCCCTTTTATGATTTTAAAAATAAATACGTATTATTTCTATTTTATTAATAGTTTTCTCATTTTTATTAGATTAGAGTTTTTAGAATTTCTTATAAACAGTCTCTTATAGTTTATAGTCTCTTAGAGTTTTTAGGATCATCATTTGTATTCAAAGGGTTTTCCAACAATTTGAATTAGCCACCATTGTGTTCACGGATCTGCAGTATAATTTTGTGGCTTCCAATATCACAGAAAGTGTTACAAGACTACACAAATATCACTCGTATATTGCCAGAGGCGGTCCCGGTTGACTACATCAAATTTTAGAACAAGAAACCATCAGTTACTAGATCATCGCATTCTCCATTTCGCCTTCTTTTATTTCGCTTATCAGGTTGTTGTTTTCTTGCAGCTCCCTGTTTTTGGTTTCTCATTATTTTAAAGGGTCTTAATGGATTCCTGATTTAACTTTCTCTAATAGAGTTCTTTCCTCGTTAAGGAAATTTGAAGTATTAAAAAGAGAGTTTATTGTTTTATTTTTTTGTTGTTGATTATTAATAAAGACATTTGTTTTTAAGGGAAGAGTATTCTCTATCCCTTATTTTCAGCAAATTTTTTAGAGATCCCAAGCGATGATTCTATCGAATCCCTTGTTGAGCTGGCAGGTCCCAGTCGATTTTTTAAATCCATTGGTTGAGTTGTTTATCGTAGCTTTCGTTCCATCACTAGTGAGTTATTTTCAAATTACACAAGATTTCTTTAATATTAAACCAAATCTTCCAAGAAAAAACTCGTTAAAAAGAATTCTAGAAAATAAGGAAAAAAAATTAAAACGAAGTTATTTGAGAATTAGTTTTCTTGAGATGGTCATTTGAGATTTGTGATCAAAACACGACTGAGTAAGTGCCGCCAAATTATCTAGGATATTTGTTGTGTAATTGTCAAACGGATAAGCTTCGTTTGCCGGATTTTGTTAGGGTTTTTAGTTGTACAGTATTAGGTATCTAATCCTATTTAATTTCACTAAAAGTATTAGTAACTATTGTGAAACTGAATGTTAAAACACACATATGATTAAAGACGTAAATATATCATCATAGGGTTTGGCTTTGAATATTAAACGGAATGGAAGGAGTAGTTTTGGACTTTTGGGCGAGTGGTTTAGTCCAAAGAGCCGGGTTCTGACGATGTGAAATCGATGAATATATACTCTACTATCAATCAAGCCCGACACATCGCCTCACACACCGAATCTATGCGAGATATTCTCCTATGTTTCTCCTTAAATCAAGTATTGTAGATCTCCACAACCTTGGTTAAAAGGAAGTTAATTGGAGCTTTTATACTGAGTTAAGTTTCTACTCTCAAAAAGAGAGAATTTTATTTGAAATCTCTGATGTGCATTTACAATGTTTTTTAGATATCTTATTAAACCAAACAACACACAAGGTATATATGAGAAAAATTTTGTTCTAGCTTAGCAACTCCAAATTCGGTTCAGGCAAATGATCTTATTGCTGCAGGATCTTCTTAAACCCGTTGAGGACCGGGTATATATTCTCAAATGCTTTGTAGGTCTGATTTCTCGTCTGATAATGAATGAACTCAAGATTTGTATCATAAAGCAAAAGAGCTAAAGAGACATAGCAAGTATTTCTCAAGAGAGATATATTACCTTGGCTCCAGTGATAACAATCTTTCCAGACACAAAAATCAGTATCACAACCTTAGGCACTTTCATCCTATAAATCAGTCCCGGAAAGATCTCAGGCTCGTACTGGCAAAATCAATATAACCATCAGCACGACGTTTTAAAGTTCAACACAACAAGAGTGGAGGTTGAAAAGTTTTCAAATCACTTACACTTGTGAAAGGGCCGTGATGTAGTGCAAGACCTTCAAGTCTTACAGGGAATTTGACATCACAAGATCCTACGATATTCTGAATCTTGAATTCCTGCGGAATGAATATATTTATTATACAAACTAATCTGATGAAAATATATACAATATGTCAGATAAATGGTAGAAAAGGTACCTTGAACTTTGCAGGAAATCCAAGTTTTTGAACAATCCGAGCATACTACAACAACAATAAAACATCTCCATATAATATAGCATATTGTGACTATAGGTAAATCAAAGAAGAAGAGATCTAGGGCTCCTTTGAATAAACTTAAATTAAAGAGATATAGAGAAACAAAAAAACTACCTTTCTTGCAGCTGTCTTTGAATACTGTTCACTCTTAGCCCCAGTACACACCTAAAAATTGGAGATTAGAAGCCAAATTCAGAAGAGAATTTCAAAGCAAAATCTCTAAATAAAATTAAAGTTTTAGAATTAATTGGCTAATCAATACCATTTTTCCAGAGGCAAAAATCAATGCAGTGGTCTTTGGTTCTCTGATTCTCATGATTACAGCCGCAAAACGCTTAGGATTGTACTCGGCATTCCGAGCTTTCAGAGCTATGGTTTTGAGATCAAGCTTGCAGTCCAAGTTCACCGTTGAGACAACGTTCCTGAAACAAAAAAAAACATCGACGCTGAATTTATCCACAAGAGGATCAAAACACTAACGACAAAAACAAAGACAAAGACACGAAATAACTTACTGAAGAGTAGGAATAATTCCTGAAGGATGGTCGTCACTGTCCACTGGCAAAGGATGCTCGTTACGGTTCACTGGATAACTCCCTTCAGATCCTTGACCAGCCATTGACCTAAAATCCACACATCAACTATAAGCGTAAGACTCAGACAATATAATAGAAATTGAATCCACAAGTGATCATATAATCAAATTGTTCATTTAAAAGGTTTTGATTATTTGAGAATTGAATCGGCATAGATCTGAATATTCATCTTTGAGACAACGACTATTTTTCCTCTTAAGCTATGAAATTTATAAGATCCAATACAAAAAAGACCATCCTAGACGTAATCAATCATGTCCGACCGATTAAACTCAAGCTAGCGAGCAAATCAAGGTTCGGACACAAAATCTAGGGTTTCGTATCACAAAACGATTAAACGAGATTCTCGGTAAACGAAATTAATAGAAAAAGGTGTAGGTTTTATACAGATATCTAAGCGTTGGAGAGGGAAAGAGATTTGTAAGTCGGTGCTTATAAAGGAGACTGCTTTGGGTTCTCTCTCTTCTCTATGAGAGAGGTATTGAGATCCGAGATTTTCGTTTTGCTGTTGGGAGGCTTTATGGATGTATATATGTATTTATAGGCTCCCTAAGCTACCCTTTACCAAATTAGGAAACTAAGGGTATTTTGGTAATATAGTGTGGAATTGCTACCTTAAAATCCACTCTTATCAGGCCACGTAAGCATTTGTGTACGACTCTACTACATTTAAAAGTGAATCTATTTGTTTTTGTCTATACATTAAAATCTTGACCACAGAAAAAAAAAAAAAGGTCAATAATCCCAGTGAGTTAATGAGGTTTACATATAGATACGCATATTAATTTTGAGACAAAAAAATTAAAATAGAGTTATTACAAGTTATTTTCTTATAATGATTTTGAGTCATTAAAAGTTATTAAATTACAATTCAATTTAATTATAAGTCAATAAATTGAAATAGAGTTATTGAATTTTACAAGTTATTAAATTCTTAGAAATTTTTTACTATTAAAATATGGTTAGAAAATTAGTGTCTTTCACCGGAATATGAATCTAATACGTAATTGTAATTAAACTACTAAAACTGAGTTAATCATTCAATTAGATTGAGAATAATTTTTCTACCAATGAATATTAAGAAAAACTAATATTTGTGTAATATATTTTTTTTATTTCATATATGTTCTTCTTCACCTTCTAAGTAATAGGAAAAGTTTTTAAGAAAATTATAAACTGTTTGGTTAATTGATAGGGTTTTTCCATATAATAGGGTGCAAGTCTCTCGAATTAATAATTTAATCAATAATCTAAAATTTAATTATCTTTACGGATAATCCATCCTTGTTCTCTCTTCATGATTTGATCATTCTCTTTTTCTCATAATCTATTTGCTGCCTTGCGTCCATGCCTAACACTTTTGGTTTTCTTCTCTCAATGGTTATCTTTTTGAGAATGGTAAAAAAAAAAAAAATCTTAATATACTTCGTTTCTTTTCTAGAGAAATTTCATTTGAGTCTAAGTTAATAATGCTAGGACCTTTGACTATCATTTTTTTTTTTTGTTAAAACCTTTGACTATCATTCAGGGACTATATATACTGCAAACGTCAAATAGATCTTCAGGTTCATCATTATTATTATTTTTTGTTATATATACTTCTTCGAGGTTTAGATCAGTTTATAATTAAGTCGCTAATCGATAACACAGGTAGGAAATCCGACAACAGGGGATCTTGATTATAACTATAAGATTCCATTTGCTCATGGGATGGCATTATCAATGGATGATGGAAACGCATTTCTAATTTTCAGGTAAGAACCAACATTTTTATTTATTGTCTTCATAACCAAAAAAACTTCAATAGACTTTATTTTTGTTTGAAAAAAGGGGAAATCACGATTTTGGAATACCTTTCTTTGGAACTCAAGCATGGATAAGATCTCTCAATTATTCTATTACAGAAGATTGGAGACTATGGACGATAAACAATCAAGTTGCTGGATACACTAAAACTTATGCTAATAAAATGACATTTGCCACTATCAAAGCAAGTCTATTTTATTCTACTAAACATTTTTTGTATTCGATTACTTTCTTACTTGGTTTTATGAATTTGGTTTGTATATAGGAAGGTGGGCACACTATAGACTTTAAACCAGTCGAGACCTTTAACGTTCCTATTATAATTGCACTTTCTCCATGTATAAGGAAACTTTGTCTAGCACTGATCTGAATAAAATAACCCCTGAAATTGAATATAATGAATTCATACTTGCCTCTCAAAGTTATGAACAAGTACGACATTTCAAATCTTCTTAAATGAACAACAACAAAAACAAGCAGATTATTTATACAGAAGAGTGCCCATTCGTTGCATTTGAGGTTAATTAGGCTGACCATTTCTTAATTTAAGTATTAAACAAACACAACACGTAACGATATGCTAAACATATAATTAACGTGCATTCAAGTTAAGTGGCATATGGGGGAAGATAGATGGCATCCATTAACGATTCTTACCTTAATGAGCTGGGTGCATTATAAAAGACTTTATGCATGATAGATATTTTTTCTTACCACCAAATATGTGTTCTAACAATATCTTCTAGTGATTCAAGATATACATGCAATATTTTTTTGTAAATAATGTTTAAGGAACATTAATTTCGTATTTGACAATGATATTATGTTGTTTTTTAGGGTTTTATAACCTATATTTATGTGTGTGTTTTTAGAGTCTTTTGCAGGTTGATTAACTATGTATTAGATACTTTGAGCATTTGGTTTAACTTGAAAGAATTGGGAGTAAACTGAGGATTTTCTAGTACATTCCACAAAGTGAAGTTTCAAACTACACTAAGGGGGTCGACTGAAACTCCATATTGGTGCCTATCAACATCGCGCGTGAGAGAAGAAAGTAAATTTTGATTTCTTATTCTATTTGGGTTTGGTGTGTCTTTTTCTTTACCCAAAGATTTTAGGTCATCCCATATATTTATAAAATGGATTTTTAAGCCAATTATTTAGACTACGTTTTTTCTTAGTAAGAAGACTTTTGCTTTTGAGAGTTTTGCATTATGGGGAGACGGACTCTAGACTCTGTCTTTTTTTAGAGAAAAATTCGACCTATGTTCTTTTATCTTTGATCCATTCTATGCAATACTTTTCATACATAATGTCTTCATACATAATATCTGTTACTCATCTCTCTATGTCTGAGTATGTCCACAAATAGGGTTAAGGTTATTTAAAAGAACTTGATGAATTGTTAACCTGAATCATATAAATTAGGGATTATCTTATAACTCTTCATCTAGATATAATTCATTGACTTGTTCTGATTTGGCCATCTAGAGTTAATATAGTAGGTTAATTAATAGTCATGAAAGTGTTGTTAAATAATTAGAAACAAATGTAGATGAGAAAACTCTTTTATTCGCTAAAGAATTTGGTTTAGGGTTTTTGTGAACTTAACAAACTCGATTAAATGCATTTTCATCTATTAGAATGTGCAAATGAATTTGGCTTTTTAATAGATTGAACATAGTAAGATCTCACAGGGGAAGTTGGTTTTCTATATTATAGTGATTTGTGTTCTAGAACTGTTCTTAATCGATTCCATGTTTGATTCATGTTACAATTCAGATATCCTTGGAATTTCCCTAAGTATAGGGTTTCCATAAGTTGCAACCTCAAGTTAACGTGCTATTTGATTTATTTTCGATGTCATTTTTACATTTATATTATTGTATTAGCTTAATTTGAAACTAGAATATATTGTGTAATTTTTCTTTAATAATGTAATTGCCTTAACTGTGCATTTGATATTTTCTAGAATAAAATTTTATCTACACCAGACAACAACGAAAATAAAATGCTTAAGATGGAAAGAAAATAACAAGAGTTTTAATTGTTTTCTAGTATTGGAAAAATGTTCTTCAATTGTTTTGATATCTCTTTAGCATCACATTTAATGTATCTAAATTTTCTTATGCATTTGATTCTTCCGTTATGTCTCTGTTTTATTTTAAATCTTTTTATTTCTTTATTCGCGATCACTTTGTAGAAACAAAGTTATTCAGTTTCGGAGGCATTGTTTGTCAAACATGTTTCCCCTTTTATTTTCCTTAATAAGCGTTGCTTTTCTAATATGGTTTGAGACCCGTACACTAATATTTATCCTAAGTATTGATCCTTTTTTTATGATCCTTCGACTACTCGATTTTTGAACTCTTCATTTTTTCTTTCTTTAAATATTTCTTCTTTGTTTCACGATGGATCTTGAGATTCCTCTTAATGATTAATTATCTATTTATAAGAAGATATCTTCGACTCTGAAAAACTCTTACCATTCTCCAAACAGTTTGGCAACTTCCGAAATTTTTTGAACTAGTGGTTATGACACATGAGGGGAAACTTGAGCGATTCTGTGATGGTTATTATTGCGCTTGCAATATTTGTTTTTGAGATTGCATGATTAGTTTTCTCTGATTCTCTATAGGTGTAGTTCATTTTGGAGTTAAGGCTTTGTCTTTCTCAGTTCTTCCATAATTTCCTACAAGCAATATGATGTCTCATCACCATTGCGGAGTAGTTTGGACATCTCTTTATATCAAGAATCTCCTTTGTCTTTGTACAGTGAAGAAGAATAAATTATGTGTGTGAACATTCTATTTTCTCCCAAGCCCAATGTGGATGCTAGAGGTACGAGTTACATACACCATAGTTAGCCCTCTAATTTATGATATTGTTTTTATGCATTGGATCTGACCTCGTCTATTCCTTAGTTTTCTCTCCCACGAGCTTATCATATCTTTGCGCTCGGAGTCAGTTCTTGCGGATCTTTAGAGTCATGCACATGTGGAGTGATTTTGATGTCGAAGATACATTTACTTATGTTGAGTATTATCCGATTGTTCTATGCCTGAGTAATTACTCAATTTCTTCTTGTCTTTGTCAGGTTTCTTTGCTAACCAACATTGGAATTTGATAACTTTTGGATTTGGTAAACCTACTAAATCTGGAAAGTATTTGGTTAAGTCGGGTTGTTGGCTAGCTTCACAAGAGGTAGACTAAGTGTTGATTAAAAAGCCTCTTTGTTGCCTTCTCACAATGAGTTCAAAGAGAAGATATGTGAGTTGAAAAGTGTTCCAAAGATCAAGGTTTTTTTTTGGGATTCTCTAAGTGGCGCTATGTTAGATATTCTCACTCTCAAGGGTCTTTAGTTGGTAAGTGTTGCCAGATTTGTGGGTAGGAAGAAGAAGATAAAATCATGCTATATTCACTTTTCTTTTTCTAAGAAAATTGTGGTTCTTACTGATATCTCTTATCTGAAAATGAAGTTTCTTTGAGAGAGTCTAATCTATTATAATTCCATCAAAATATGAAAATGAGAAGATGTAAGTTTCTGTAGCTTAAACAAAGTAGAAATATCTCTTGGTTCTTCTGGTTTATTTGGAAAAAAAGGAATAAGTTTCTATTTGAGAGTTTTCCTATACTACCTCTGATGCTTATCAAGAATATAAAATGAGGAAGCAAAACTGTTGTTCCAACCCCATAAAATAGAAAACGAAGTTGAAGAGGTTATGGCTGATAGTGGTCAAATTTCAAGAAAATTAAGTAAATCACCAAATAACTAATTATAATGCAATATTGGAAGTGCATAAGACAAGGTTAAAAAATTAGCAAGTATTTACTAGGTGGTAAGGGATTCTATAGGTTATGTCCTAATGAATAGAGAACAATTCTTCTTTTTCATTGACTCAGAAAAAGGATGCGGGATATTGGAATTTTCAGATGGGAAACAAAAAGTATATCTAGTTTTAGATCATGGAATATCATATTCGTCTTTGCAAATACATTAATAGTGGGAATGGTGAATAAACCAAAGACATGATCTTTTTTACAAGGTTTGGCTTATGATATGTCTTTCCTTAATATTTTCCTAGTTGAAAGTACAAATTGAAGAAATGTAGGCAAATAAAGGAGCATATCTTCTAACTTAAAATGTTATTAAGTATAATATCCGACAATCTTATATGACAGTGAATCTACCAGAATGGCTTAAAGAGATATTTGATTTTTAGAGTCACTCTCCTCTATACTAATTTTATTTGATTTTTATATAGTTGATAATCAGATCAGTCTGAAATTTGTGGGGTCATAGACAATTATGAATTGAGATTTGTTAATCTATATATAATATTTTTTTATAGTATTTAAAAACTATTTATCTATAAAAATGATACGTAAAATTTTAAGAATCGCATTAAATGTCTTATCTTGCTTATTTCACTAGTTCTGATGACTATTGTTTGGTCTCTCTTAGCATTGTTGGAGCATTGGTTTTTGTTGAAAGTTAGTTTTCTTAGGAAGACTTAAAAATTTAGGTTGATCTTTTGGCCTTAGTGCAATATGTGATGTTTGTAGCATTTAGGTTTTTGATTGTTTGGTGATTTTTAACTAATTTTTGGTTTTTGTTTTTTCAAAAATTATTTTTTTTATCCAATCATGATTTTAGAGAATTAGATTCACAAAAATTTAGGGAATCCAGTTTTTACCTATTTTAAAGCAAAATCCACAGTCACTATAAAAGATTTTACATCCTAACGATAAAACAATCTTTTTTCTTTTTTCATAAATTTTTTTTTCTCTTTTTTTTTCCAACTAATATCTATTTTTAGTCATCAATTATTCTATATAAGTACTAAAATTTCTAACTTATTGACGAATATATTTTTTTATGAAATAATTTTTGAAACTTTTCATGATATTTCTTTTAAAATATTCATAGAGTTATTATTTTTTACAAAATAATAGTTTTAATTTTTATTATTTATTTTAGAGATTCTAAATACCATACAAATAAAAATAAACACAAAAATTAATTGCCACGTTGAAAAAAAAAACAATCCTAATAACTTTTTTTTTTCTTTTTTCTAAAAAATATAGATAAAAACACTAAAACAACGAATCAAGATTTTTGAAAAAGTAAAATCTACAGCAAAATCATAAACCAAAAAAACCAAAATCTAAAATCTAAAAACCAAAATCCAAAAACAAAAACACAAATCAAAAACTAGAAACAATCATGGCCTTAATTTTACTATTCGGAAAGAAAATAGATCGAATTTAATTATATATATGTGAGACAGAATTTAATAATTTATCATGAATTTCTGATATTAAAGCTGAGTAATTGAAATCATTATCGACTGAGATACGGTGATAAAAAAAAAAAAACAGCTTTTTAGGGTGAAAAAGGGGAAAGAGGTAAACTGTAGAAACTCAATCCGTCACCGAGAAGCCATTGTCGTCGTCGTTTGTCACCATCTTCGTCTTTTTTGAGGCATATGTATAAATATTTCTAACATTCACTCTCGCACTGTAATCTCTTATCGGAGAAAGAGAGAGAATAGCAGAGATGGCGAGTCCGATACCACATAAGCCGTGGAGGGCGGAGTATGCTAAGTCCTCCAGGTCTTCCTGCAAGACTTGCAAGTCCCCCATTAACAAGGAGAGCTTTCGTCTTGGAAAGCTTGTTCAAGCCGCTCAATTCGACGGCGTTATGCCTGTACGATCTCTCTCTCCCTCTTTTCTCCTAGAATCGGAACCTGACTCTCTTTTGCTTGTTAGTGTAGATTGATTTTTCTTCTAACTCTCGTTCTCGGTCTTGAAATGAAAGAAAGTTGCCTTCTTCCCAAAATTGGAGATTTTTTGTTTTTACTTCTAGAAAAGCTTTTTGTTCTCCTCACATTATGTTCTTATCTCCTTCATTGCTAATCCAATGTGATAAAATCAGCAATTGAAGCTAAATTTTTAGTTACATTGAGTTAATTGTTCATGGTTTTTGTAATGGCATATGTGAACTGCTATATTTCAAGTGATAATGACGAAGCCAGGTCGTTTTCAACTTTCTGTTTTGGTGGTGATAATCATTTGTCTGACTTCAGTATCTACTTTTTGATTGTTGTTCGATGTCTTATGCTGTGTTATCTAAGCATTCTTCTCTGTTGCTTTCTGGAATGTTGGTCGTTACTCTTCTCCTGTTGTTTTCACTTGAACAAAAAACGTAATTTTAGTTCATTCTTATTGAGCTTCACTGGACATGAAAGCTTTTCAAGCTGATGTATCTTCTCTGTACTTTTATTTTTCTCTTAAACAGATGTGGCACCATGCTGCTTGTGTACTGAAGAAAACAAAGCAGATAAAAGCGTATGTAAAACCATTGTCATTTAGTGCAAATTTGTAAAAAGCGTTCATCAATTAAAACTTTTTGTTTGTCTCTTGTGGTTTTGCTAGAGTTGACGATGTTGAAGGTATAGAATCACTTCGTTGGGAAGATCAGCAAAAGATAAGAAAGTATGTCGAATCTGGAGCAGGGAATGGCACTACCACGACGAGCACAACCAGCAGCAGCAGTGGCAATGCTAAACTAGAATATGGGATTGAAGTATCACAGACTTCTCGTGCCGGTTGCAGAAAGTGTAGTGAAAAGATATTGAAAGGAGAGGTAAATGTGTTTCTACTTCATATGTCATATAAGATCTTACTGGTTCTAGCATTTTATATAATGATCCGGTTCTTTTTCCCAGGTACGTATATCTTCTAAGCCTGAAGGCCCGGGAAACAAGGGTTTGATGTGGCACCACGCTAAATGTTTCCTTGAAACATCTTCCTCTACTGAACTGGATAGTTTGTCTGGATGGAAAAGCTTACCAGACTCAGACCAGGAAGCTCTTCTTCCCTTGGTGAAGAAAGCTCCACCGGCTGGTAAGATTCTTAATGTGTTTAGTAATAAATTGAGCCTGATTTGCGATGGTATAATCTGATTTCTTTCTGTTAATTACTTTTGGCCCAACTTGGACAGAGACAGCACAAGTAGGCACAAAGCGAAAAAAGGAGTCTGGTGATAATGAGAAGTCGAAACTAGCTAAGACTGGTTTTGACATGTCTAGAGGCGGTACTTTACAACCTTGTAGCAAAGAAAAGGAAATTGAGGCTCAAACTAAGGAACTATGGGGTCTGAAGGATGATCTGAAAAAACATGTGACGACAGCTGAGTTGCGAGAAATGCTGGAAGCAAATGAACAAAGTACTAGAGGATCAGAACTTGATCTGCGGGATAAATGGTAATTGCCTTGCTTAGCTCTTTGGAAGAAAATTGCTTGGAGAAGACATCTGAAATGTTGTTTGTGTTACTTCTGTTACTGTTGTGTTGATTTGGTTTAGAGAATCCGATGATTTATCATATTCCTGACCTCTCTGCTTGTTTCTTTTTAGTGTTGATGGTATGATGTTTGGTCCACTCGCTCTCTGTCCAATTTGCTCTGGTCATCTTTCTTTTTGCGGAGGAATGTACCGATGCGATGGTTACATATCGGAATGGAGCAAATGTTCTCATACCACTTCTGATCCAGAACGCATCAAAGGGAAGTGGAAAATTCCTGAAGAAACAGAAAATCAGTTCCTTCTGAAGGTAAATCCGTCTTTATCGGTTAAATTAGCTTTGGTGTTAATGGCATTAAGTTAATTTTTGTCTTCTGACGCCTTGCAGTGGAATAAGTCGCAAAAGACTGTGAAGCCAAAACGTATTCTGAACCCTGTATCACCTGGTGGAACGTCTCAAGGTCAAGGTTCTAAAACTGCAGCTGACACCTCAAGGAGTGAAAAGCTGGAGGATCTTAGAGTTTCAATTGCTGGATCCTCTAAAGAACGCGTATGTCCTTCCTTCAAATGTTTTATTCCAAATTATCTTTACACTATATTGCTTGATGGGGTCATTTTGCAGCAAGTATGGAAAAAGCAAATTGAGGAAGCTGGTGCAGAATTTCATCCTACTGTTAAAAAAGGTACATATTGCTAAAGGGTTTAGTTTAGACTATCGTGAATGTGTATTTAGCTTTAGAATATATCTGTTTCAAAAATTTGCAGGTACAAGCTGTTTGGTTGTTTGTGGCTCGGCGGATATGCATGAGACTGAAATGAAGAAGGCAAGGAGGATGAAAGTGGCAACTGTGAGAGAGGATTATTTGGTTGACTGTTTTAAAAAACAGAAGAGGCTTCCATTTGATAAGTACAGAATTGAAGACGCCGGTGAAGGCATGGTCACTGTTAAAGTAAAAGGGAGAAGCGCTGTTCATGAAGCGTCTGGCCTCCAAGAGCACTGTCACATTCTTGAAGATGGGAACAGTATCTATAACACAACTCTGAGCATGTCTGATCTTTCTACCGGTATTAATAGTTATTACATACTCCAGATAATCCAAGAAGATAAAGGTTCAGATTGCTACGTATTTCGTAAATGGGGCCGAGTTGGAAATGAAAAGATTGGAGGTAACAAACTGGAAGAGATGTCAAAATCTGACGCGGTTCACGAATTCAAACGTCTGTTTCTTGAAAAGACTGGAAATACATGGGAATCTTGGGAAAAGAAGAAGAATTTCCAGAAACAACCTGGGAAATTTCTGCCATTGGAGATTGTAATTTCTCTCAAGCTTCCGTTTCTTCTGTATCATCAGATTCTCTTAAATCCTTTATAAACTAATTTTGTTATCTGTTATTTCAGGATTATGGAGTTAACAAACAAGTCGCCAAAAAAGAGCCAGTTCAGACCATTAGCAAACTTGCTCCTCCATTGGTAGAGTTGATGAAGATGCTTTTTGATGTGGAAACTTATCGGTTAGAAACTTATTTGTCATTGTCTTCCTCTCTCCCTCTCCCTGAAAACTGTTTGACGTAATACAAATCATTATTTTTTGCAGAGCTGCTATGATGGAGTTCGAGATAAATATGTCAGAGATGCCACTTGGGAAACTTAGCAAACAGAATATACAAAAAGGTAACTCCTACTTCTCTAGTTTTAGTTCTGCTCTATTAGATGATAAAGTCTTAGTTCTACATGACATTAAATTATGTTTTTTTTATTAAATTATGTTTTTTTCCTGTTGGTTTCTTCTACAGGTTTTGAGGCATTGACCGAGATACAGAGGCTATTGACTGAAAGCGATTCTCAGGCATCTATGAGAGAAAGCTTGCTTGTTGATGCTAGTAATAGATTTTTTACCATGATCCCTTCTATCCATCCTCATATTATCCGAGATGAAGATGACTTTAAATCAAAGGTACTTGTTGTAGAACTTTGAATCATGGGGTTGTTTATTTATCCTTGGCTTTTTATCTGCGTTACTAAAATAAAAAAGTATTGAACTTGTGTGTCGCAGGTGAAAATGCTTGAGGCTTTGCAGGATATTGAAATAGCTTCAAGATTAGTTGGTTTTGATGTTGATAGCACTGAATCCCTGGATGATAAATATAAGAAACTGCATTGCGGTATTTCACCACTCCCTCATGATAGTGATGATTATCAGCTAATCGAGAAGTATCTTAACAATACTCATGCCCCAACACATACGGTGAGTTCAAATTCTGTTGTTATTTCTTCATAATTGCAATAGTGTTCCTGACTCTTCTAAATCAATATCTGGTTATTGGATTTGTCAGGAGTGGAGTCTTGAACTGGAGGAAGTATTTGCGCTGGAAAGAGAAGGAGAGTTTGATAAGTATGCTCCTTACAGAGAAAAACTTGGCAATAAGATGCTCCTATGGCATGGTAAGCAGTTGAAACTAGCCACAATTAGATGATATTGGAAAGCAAGCTATAAGGAATTCCGTTATTGAATCTATAAATATGTTTGTTTGATCATATCCCTTGGCTTAAACCAAAATAATACTTTGATATCAGGTTCTCGATTGACGAATTTTGTTGGAATTCTGAACCAAGGATTGAGAATTGCACCTCCGGAAGCTCCTGCTACTGGCTACATGGTTAGTACTCCCTCCGTGCCTATGCTCATCAGTTGAGGGCTCTTTGCTATCTCGTAAAATTTGCTAGAGAATCTGAAACTTCCTTAAAATCTTGTGTTTTCAGTTTGGCAAGGGTATATACTTCGCTGATCTTGTGAGTAAAAGTGCTCAGTACTGTTTCACTTCCAAGGAAAACCCTGTGGGTCTAATGCTTTTGAGTGAAGTTGCATTGGGAGAAATACATGAGCTAACAAAAGCTAAGGTGAGTCCCATGTCGCATTTAGTCCTTATTATCTTGAGATTATAACACATAACTTATAATATTCTTTACCTTCTTATATATGACTGTTTTCTCTTGTGTATAAAATCTTTTTAGTACATGGATAAACCTCCGAGAGGGAAACACTCGACCAAAGGGCTTGGAAAGAAAGTGCCTCAAGAGTCAGAGTTTGCCAAGTGGAGAGATGATGTAACTGTTCCTTGTGGGAAACCTGTTTCTTCAAAAGTCAAAGCTTCAGAGCTTATGTACAACGAGTATATCGTCTACAATACATCCCAAGTAAGTTTTGAAAACAAATCTTCTTCTCTCTTGTTCCTTTCCCTATAGCTTGCTTGCTCCGTGTTTCAGAAACACTTAAGAAAACAGCTTCAGCTATTATATTTTCTGTATAGACTGACTGATTCTTAGATTTGTTCTTCTGGTGTGTACATACACGTCTGACAAAGATATTGATTTGTCTCTGTGCAGGTGAAGTTACAGTTTTTGTTGAAAGTAAGGTTTAAGCATAAGAGATGAGCTCCAAACCAACAAGGGAAGACATAGCTTTTTTGTTAACGTTTTTTGGGAGATCGAATGCAACATGTTGTCTCTCTGGCTTTGTAGTTAGTTGTGTCTGGGTTTAAAACATTTTGGCCTTTGGGGTTAACAAATGTTAAGACCTGATGTTGTTTCTATTAAGGATCATCCAAGAAAAAAAAATGGTTGGCAATAGTAAAGGAAATTCTAGAAAAATTTGAGTATCGATCTCTTTGACAAATAAATTAGTCACTTTGTTTGTCAAACGGACCAAGGAAACATGAGCTCTTGGCAGTAAAGTGATTCGTTTGAGCTAGAAAACGACTCATTGCGATCCATGAATCGTTCTTGGTCGTATAGAGCACCACTCATTGGGTTGAGGTCTGCGTCAAAGATTCCTTGGTGAAACCAATTCTGAACATCTTGTTGAGAGCCAAGAACATTCTCTTCTTGCTTCAGATTGCAACCAGCAGGATCCTCTTGAGTGAACCTTCTAGAAGCTTCTTCTCTAAGAAGAACCACTTGTGCTTGTAAAGTAACAACCTTAACACACATTCAAGAAAATCCCATTTATAAGAAAAACCAATGCATTCTTGATTATTAAGTTCGCATAATCGGTTAATTAATCATAAAACAATAATAATAAGTAATGAGAAAAACAAAAACCTGTTGCTGGAGGGAGAAGATTTGGGAGACACAACCGTAAATAGGATCATGGAGACGAGACTGAGCTTCGTACGTGATGGTGCGTACGGCCTCGCATCGGTCATGGTCAGGGAGCTGAGAAATGAGTTTTGAGAAGTTGCTGGCTCCAAACACTTTGTGAATGGCTGCAAAATTTGAAGATCCTTCTTCGTAGCAAAAGTATGGTGCAAATACACAACCTTCAACACATTTCCTACGCAAGAACTTGCATCCTCCACATGGTGATCCTAAACCTCCCATTCTCAAAAATGTAAATGATAATATATACTTAATTAATCAAATGTATTATTTTGGAGGAAGATTAACACTACTAATGACGGTTTTATATAGTGCATTTGTGTTTATGCAAAAGGGTAAGACTAAAAGAGGATATATTTTATATGATAACAGTTATGTCATTAATATATTTGTCTCTCTAATGGCGCACATAATTGCAGCTTTTAATTTTTTTCCCACAACTACATTGCAAAATATATCTTTTTCTTATATTGCTAGTTATAATATGCTACTGTGTTTAAACTATTTTCGAGAATATTCCAAGAGAGCCATATTAATATTGAGATCCGATCGAGTTAGAGATTTGGTTGACATATAGGACAAAACAATGAGTAAACATAAACCAAACCCAAATTTGCTTTTTTGTTTTGATTATTTGGCAATACTTATGTGGTTATAGCTTTCTTGATTCATTATTTGCTTAATTATTTTTTAAGAAATATTTTAGAGGTTACTTTTAATGTTTGTTTAGCTTACTTTTTGTCAATTGGTACGATTGAAAGTGAATTATCAAGTTAATGTTTTGCCTTTTTATGAGTACGAACCTGAATTATGTACTACTTAATTATAAATAATATGAATGTTATATATACAAACAATAAACAATTAGTATGCAATTTGTATATGTGGAATTAACTTAAAATACTTTCACTATTGCTGAATTTTGGACATAACTTTAAGATTTGACAGTGCCCAACCAATACATTCATATATATACACATACACATATTTGGTAGAGGTATATATTAATATCTATCTTTTTCTCCAATACTTGAAAATGCGGACGAAAACAAAGGTTGATATTATTAAATTGATTTTTACCATTTGATATGTTCTTCAGTTTGATCAAACTTTACAGACTAGAAAAATAGTGCCCATGATTATCCAGCCCACATAATAATCATGAATCATGATTATCAACAAAAATACCCCGAAATAATTGATCAAGTACAAAGTTACATTATTCGAAAATAATGAACTGATAGTGGATTTATGACTTAATGTTGGCTTAGTGAAGATTAAAAATAGCGTAAAAAGAGTATGGAGATCCGACCCATGATTATAATATAACTTAATCGTATTCTTTTTTGGAGCATGTAATGTTAATGACTATTTTGAATGTATATAAATAAAAACATAATATTACCCGAAGATTTTGTTTCCGCACCCATTATTATTTTGTAACTGTTGTAAAAGCTCGAAAATTTGAGAAAATGTAAAAAAGAAAACAAATTGAGTTGAATAAATATCTATAGATTTATAGTTTCTCTTTCTTTTCTCATCCAAAAGATATTTACATCCAAGAAACTTTATGACTGTGTGTAAGTCAGTTCGTGAACCAGTCGAGATACCACATGGAGTATCTCAACACATAAAGATGTTGTGTCAGATAGTAAAATCTCAAGGGTTAATAAGTTAGAAAGATTTTTTTGGAGGAGAATATTCCTCGAAACATCTAGTTCAATCAAATCTAAGGAAAATATGGACATTAATGAATAATGTCATGAGAAGATTTTGAAAATCAAAGATTGTGTGAAGAACCAAATAGCCGTAAATCAAGGATTGGATATTAAGGAGTAATTTCAATTGAAGATTATGTAGATCAAAAGATTGAAGACAATCAAGAAGCGTGTGAAAAATCAAAGAGCCGTAAATCAATGGTTTGACATAATCAAGGATTGAGCGGAAGTTAAAGACTTTCCATATATTGCAAATATGGAAAGTCGATCTCAGGTGATTATATAAAGAGTGTTAGACATGTGGATTAAGCATCCCTAAATAAGTTAGAAGAAGTGAGAAACAAAAATCTAGTGCAAAATGATAAAAGAAAAATAGAGAGTTTAGATTGGTTGGGTAGATTAGAAAACGAGTTATTTCGTAAAAAAACGAGTTGATAATATTTGTAAGTGTATCAAGATAGTTTTTTTATCACAGTATTTTCTTTAGAGAAATATTTTTGTGTTATATCGTGTCTCATTACTTGTGGTAGTATACTATTTACCATTATGCACTTTCACAATCACATATTCACTACATCGAATAAATCAAAGAATACTAAACGAGATTTTGTGACCCTTAATGCTTAAAGTAGATAGAAACTTAGTATATTCTTTCGTATAATATCCCAAAATAATATTTAAAAATAAATTTTGTGTCAAAACACTTATTTACCTTAATTAAACTATAAAAATATTACAATATTATGTTTGAGTTTCCTTCTTCAACTTAAGAGAACCCGAACTATTCATGTCTTCATTTTCACCCCTTACCACACTAGTGTGTACTGGCGGATCTGTATCACAATCCAGGATTAACTTAGAAAATAAATATCTATTTCCCTAACTTACCTATCTCGTTGATTGGACACGACCAAATTCCTATCGATAGCATTGGCAAAAATCATTTTGACTCAAAACAATTGAAAAACCGAAGTCTAGCAAACATAATTATAACCATGCTCTGATACCACATTTGATTTTCTCGCCCCGTCGGACGAGATTCTTAGGTGTTTGGTTTGCGGTGACTTTGGTCATCTTACGGACTTTTGTCCGCTTATCGAGTACCAGCAAATGTTTCAGCGTCAGCTATACCCTTACACGCCAGTCGCGCTACAGCCAAGCGACCCCATCGAACAAAGTGTTTATCCTCGATGTGGTGTATCACTTTCTATTTGGTTTGATTAGGGCATAGCCATGTAAATAAGGATTATGACTTGTAATTTTTTGGATATATATTGGCGGTTAATATTCCTTTTTGGGGTGATGACCCACATCTTGTCGTGGATTCCACTAGTAACTATAATGTTGTCCTTCTATCAAACATATTTTGTGTATATATAGATGAAATGATATATTAATAGTGAAGTTGGTAAACTCTTGAGCTTCTCCTATTAAAAAGGTTTTCTTTTGGATCATTTTGGTATTAACTTTGTGATTTTATTGGATATTTGAACTACTAGTGCTATGTTTGTAACAAAAACCTAAAAAAGTGTTTAAAAATCTCTCTTTCTTTTACTTGTACTTCTTTTTTAATTTGGTTAATTAATCAAATGAAGAGTTTGTTTGTTGAGAAAAAAAAAATACACCGTTGACAAATTAACTTCGCTGATACACACTAATGGCGTTAACTGCGAACTCAAGAACAGAGTTTATTGTTGGTTCTAAATAATAACGTTAAATTTTTTAACGTCATTACTGTTGTTATTTTAACGCTGCTTGTCAAATTTGTTTAAAATCAATGTAAAGTGAAATTATTCGTATTAAGATCCAACATGAAATTATGCAAATGCATAGTCAAACTTAGTCGTTTTTCAAAGACCATCTAAAGAAACAAAATCGGTATGAAGAAAACTTGGTGGCAACTTTATCAAAGGGTCGAAAGAAATTACTACAACTTTATAATTCCTTAACTAATCAGCAAAGCTTCAAACGGTTCACATAATTGTCATTAGCGATTCAAACTAGTAATAATCAACATTGCAATGGATGTTATTACAGTCCAATCTGCAAATTACATGTACATATACTATAAAGCCCAACCAGAGTTAGGTACGAGAATAGAAGATCATGAAAACTAAAACCTCAGGCAAATGTGTGTTTCTTCCATGATCTAATTAAAAGGCTTCATTGGCTCAATATAGTGATGCGATTAATTACTCAATTGCTTTAGAACCGTTAGAAGAGGATGCCTCACCAGATTCAGAGTGTTCATGGTTATGATCATGATCATGGTGATGGTTGTTATCTTCTTCTTCACTGTCATCTTCATCAAAGGGCTTTTGTTTGTGAAAGATGCAACATTTCTTTGAACTCTTCTTCTGCATGAACTCGTTGTCTACAGTCCCGTCTTTCCACGAAACTTTCTTCTTCTTTCTGTTCAACCGAAGCACTAACCTCTCTGTTGGTTGTGATTGAGAAATAGGGTTTTCTAATATGACAGAGGTTGTCGCTGATGAAGAAGGCCTTGTCGCTGTGCTCATCTCTCAAAATAGCTTTCGATATCTGCATTGGAAGACAGAAAGCCAACATTCCATAAAGAATAGAACAACAAGCTTAATCCTAAAAGATGTAAAATTCATCGACATGAATGACAAGAGCTAAAGAATGCAAACTGCAACTTTGGTTTCTGAAACACTAATGGTTTCAAAATTAGAGATTTATGAAAATCCCCAAGCAGAGAAACCTGCAGAAAACTCTGAAAACCCCTCTTTCAAATGAAAGCACAAGGTTCACAAAAGTATGAGACACAGAAAACAAAGTGTAGCCTAAATGATTCACAGGAAAATTCAAATTCAATCCTACATGAAGTAAGCGAGTTAAAGACAGGGAGGAGCATTGAAACGTTGAAGAGCAGAGATTATGCGATGAAGGTTGTAGTTTCGGTATCTCCAGTAAGCAATATTAGGGTTTTCCTTTTTTCTGGACCGGTGTTTCCTAAATTTCTAACCCTCAATTCATTTCCTTCAAGATCTGAACCTAATCACTTCAAATCCTAGGAGATTTCGTCGGATGAAGACAACATAAACGCAAAATCAATTCTTACGCGTTCATCGATGATATTGATTTCAGCATCAGATATCAAAAATTTGCAGTAACAGAAGAAACCGACGGATCGAACAGCTTGTAGCAATCCCAAAACCCTACAATCTAGAAAAAACCAAAAGATTTAAAGAAGGAAAATCGAGAATCAAACCTTGAATTCCTTTTGTTCTACGGTCTCCGGAACTGTTCCAGCATCCAAGGAAGAAAGAAAAAGCCGCTCGTTAAATGATAAATGGAGAATTTCGGAAGACTCTGCATGATATAGAAGGTCCTAACTTTAGACCAAAAATAAAATATTATTTTGTTCCCATTATTACTCGTCCCAGAAAAGGTCGGTCGAAACATTTTTATTTGAAAAGAAAGAGACTTTAGTTTGGTAATTTTTAAAGAGAAAATAAAATTTGATTCGGTCAATTAACGAGCAAACGACAAACAACATCTCTCTTTCGCTTCACGTCTGCGACACTGTCATCGAGCTCCGGATCTCATCGGGGTTTCAGCAATCTCGGCGTCGTTCCATCCGAAGTTCCGTCATTCTTCGATCTGTTCACCGTCCGACGTTGTTTGGTGGAATTAAGAATCGATTTGAGAGAAAAGACTGTCTCGAAGGTTAGATTTACAAAATTCTCCGCGAGTTAAGTGGAGACAAGGATCATGGCTGTGGTGGATGTTCACCGGTTCGCTGAGTCAATCACTTGCCATGCTTGGAGTCCTGATCACTCCAGTAAGTTTTTTACTCTCTGATTTTGTCTTTTCATTTTCTTTTATCGTTTGGCCTTGAGAATATGAGAAATGAGTAATGGGTAACAGAATCTGGAGATGCAGATTACAGATTTAGAAGAAGTCACTTTTAGAATTTTGATTTTGACTGCTAAGAAAGGGAATCAAATTGACTTGTGTTATTCGTATATATCCTGGGAATCAGATACTTGCCATTGAGGATTTCCTGATAAATTCTTGTTCCCAACTTGTGTTTTATTTGTTGGTGTCTCTTAAAGAAAAAAAATCACGAGCTTAATTGAATTGGTTTATGCCTTATTGTAGGAAAACAATAGATTCCTTCCTACATATTTCTAGTAGTTTAGTTTACGTTCAACAGTTCGTATCAAGTATTCTCTACATTTCTTGATGAGGTTTTACTACACAGATGAATTCAATCTCTTGTTACATTTGGTTGACCGTATCTGTAACCATTTATGAGCCGTGACATGTGTTTTCGTTTTTCTTGTAGTGGTTGCTCTTTGTCCTAGCAATAATGAAGTTCATATCTATAAATCTTCTCAAGACCAGTGGGAGAGGTTACATGTCCTCCAAAAGGTAAAAGCTTTCTGTCTCGGTCCGAAACTAATGAGCATGCACTCTTTTCTTTTCTCTCCTTGGGAAGTCAACTCTATATAACTGGTCACTTGCCACTGAAAGTACTCTACAGATAAATTGAATCTCCCCTACAACAAATTCATGATTATTGTTTGAATTGTTGCAGCATGACCAAATTGTTTCTGGAATAGATTGGAGCTCAAAGTCCAACAAAATCGTCACTGTTTCTCATGACAGGAACTCGTAAGTTGCAACCATTGATATACTTTGAGGATATTTTCCATTTGGGCTCAATGCTAGGGGAAACTGCAAACCTATTATTCTTAGTTCGTCACTGTTTTTTTAGTTTGTTAAACTGAGTTTGGAATGTTTATTGAAGGTACGTGTGGAGCCTGGAAGGAGGTGAATGGGTACCAACTCTTGTTATTCTTCGACTAAATCGTGCTGCACTTTGTGTCCAATGGAGTCCAAAAGGTAAATGTATCAGATCCAAAATTTATGAGTTATTTAGCTTCATTGTCTAGGTAATATGTAAATGCACTCTTGCTTTAATGTCTGCAGCCTCTAATCTTGTTCCCGTCTTTTTGTTCATTACTCTTAGAGAACAAGTTTGCTGTTGGAAGTGGTGCTAAAACTGTTTGCATATGCTATTATGAGCAAGAGAATAACTGGTAACTCTTCTTCTGCTCTTATATTCTCATTGTTAGTCATGGAATTTTCTCTGGCATGTAGCCTGATGTCTTTATTACAAATGGTATCGATGGTGTATGACATGGTATTATGTTGTGTTATCTACTTTTTGGTGAATGTTTGTATTGTGTACTGACATGTTTTTAGCATCAATTAATCTATTATCTTGACATGCATAATTGTGTATCGATAGAGGTTTTAACAAAGCTTGTCTTTACTGTTTGCAGGTGGGTCAGTAAACTTATCCGGAAACGGCATGAATCTTCAGTCACAAATGTTGCTTGGCATCCTAATAATGTGCGTGCAATCAACACAACCTAGTTACTTTCCTGTAGCCAAAATATTAATCAGGCTTTCTCTATTAAAACTATTCTATATGTTGGCCACTGGATAGAGTACATGATCACTAAAATAAAAAATCAATCTCCATAAACTGGCTAATCTTCTAAGTCATAGTTGCTGGTATACTTTTCCTGTTGTTTTGATCTCTGAATTTCTGTGTTTTTTTTTTTTAGATTCTTCTGGCAACGACATCTACGGATGGAAAATGTCGCGTATTTTCGACATTCATCAAAGGAATCGACACAAAGTATGCTTAAACGTGTGCTTTAAAAACATTTTTTTGTAAACGTGAGCCAGTTTCTTATATATCTTCATTGAATGGGTTGATACAGGGATTCAAAAGCAGGCTCACCAGCGGAATCTAAGTTTGGGGAGGTTTGTTTTGTTTGGCAAGCTTACCTTGTTTTTAGTAAACACTCTAATGCTTATGCCATATATATCTTCCCTCCACACCCCTCATCTAATACTTTGAGCTTTTTTTTTGTTTTTTGTGTCTACGTTGGATCAGCAAATACTTCAGCTAGATCTTTCATATTCATGGGCATTTGGTGTGAAATGGTCTCCAAGTGGAAATACCTTAGCTTATGTAGGTCAGAATATATTTTAACACTTAGAGATGTTTATCTATTGCAATCTACTGAAATCATACAATGGAAGTACAACTTGGTTACATAATTCTCACTTTGCTTGAATCTATAATCTCTTGTATCATTAGGTCATAGCTCGATGATTTACTTTGTGGATGATGTTGGTCCTTCTCCGTTAGCCCAAAGCGTTGCATTCCGAGATTTGCCTCTTCGTGATGTGGGTCAGCATCCACCCTTGTTTTACTTTTGAGATTTTCCTTTGTGTTATGTCCTGAACTGATATATGATGGTAACTTTCTGGTTTCAGGTGCTGTTTATATCTGAGAAAATGGTGATAGGCGTTGGATATGACAGCAACCCGATGGTATTTGCCTCAGATGATACTGGAATATGGTGTGTAGCTCTCTGCTTAATTTTCTCTCCGTACAATTGAACCTTTCCATCCTCTTATTCTACTTAGATCGCACACCGACAGTTGCTATGTGTTTACAAGCTTGTGTGTTTTTGATGTGTAGGAGCTTTGTGAGATACATCGGAGAGAAGAAAGCGGCATCTTCAGGCTCCAGTTACAGTTCGCAGGTACATGCCACATTTAAATTGTTGCAAAATGTCTGCTTTTAGCCTTACAGTATAGAATATGAGTGAGCTTTAGCATATCCCTGAATGGTTCCTAAAAGCCATTATTTTGTCAAAAGCCATATGTTGATGATTATGATATGTTTTTCCAGTTTTCTGAAGCATTTGGGAAATTCTATGGTCAATCAAAGTCCAACGATGCTTCTGAATCACGTGGAGGCGTTCATGATAACTGCATAAAGTAAAATATATCTTTAAAGCTTTACTTTTGCCTCTACAAATCATATTTGCTTTTTGCTCCAACTTACCTGAATCTTGCAGCTCCATTGTATCGCTGAGCAAAATAGGGAGTCCTAAAGTAATGCGGTTCAGCACTTCAGGTCAGTCACTTGAGTTAAAATTCACATTGGAATCAGAAAACCAAAACCTGACAAATTTCATTTGCTCGCATATTGGTTTATTAGGATTGGATGGCAAGATAGCCATATGGGATGTGGAGAATATGGAACAAGAACTTGGCCATCAATTTTAATAACAAATACGCAAAATCTGGATCACAAGCAAGGTTACTTAATTTGTATATCGGATTTTTTCTTCCTTGGACTAAAAATGTCAATCTTCTTATAATCCTTTCCAATTTCGTGATTGTTTCAACTTTGTAAACTACAATAATAAAGGTCTTATTTTCCGGTAATAATAAGTTTGAGCTGCTGCTTAGCTTCTTGATCTTCGTAATTTCTGTTATTTTATTTTTTTAACCAGAGAGGTTTCGCACCTTGGTTCAACCACTTGATTTCTAAAAACCAAAAGAAAAAGCTCCGTTGCCGGGAATCGAACCCGGGTCGCCTGGGTGAAAGCCAGATATCCTAACCGCTGGACGACAACGGATATATCTTCTCAATAGCTTCATTGCTTTATGATTGCTACACTATAATTTGCATCTTGGAATGCTTTTTCTGTACTATATTAACATTATTACATTTCCAGCTTTGTTTCGAAACGACTCCATATAGAGAGCTCAAACCAAAAAAGTAGAATAGTTGCTTTCGTTCTCCGAACAATAGCATAATTTCCACAAAAAGGAATGCTTAATATCAACAAACGTGTGTGTGTGTCTTCTTCTGGTCTCAGATGATACAAGTAATAATCCAGAAGAAAAAGCTGCTCATGTCTCAAATGATAAACACTAACATTTGAAATGATATTCTCATTTATTGCGAAATTAACTACTATCCTTGATCTAAGCAACTTCTAGAATACCTATAACTCTTAAGCTTTCCAAGCATAAACTAGAGTTGCAACTCCGAAGCAGAGATATGCAGAGAACAACATTTGGATAATCTGATTAAATGTCTCCAAGATCGTTCCTTTTTGTTCCATAAGCAATGAAGTTGACGCTTATGTCGTCTGACAATAACCATCTTCCTGTTATCGGGTTGTACACAAATCCAGCCATCTCTTTCACCTGCACAAACCATAGTTTCCTGGTTATCATGCTTATAGGTGACAAAATCCATAGAGATAAACAATCCTTCTTCTCACGATACTATGTTTATGTTTTTATTATTACAGGGGAGGAATTGGCTTACGTCGATTGAAGCACGTTGTAGTATCATTGCAAGTTCTTCAGGAGTAAGAAAACTTGACCACTGGTGTGTGCCTTTTGGAAGCTGCATGTTGGATTTATTATACAAAGAGGAAAAGGTGTTAACCTTTGAGGCAATAGAAATGGTGTTAACATAATATAAATGAGGTGTGAAAACTGAAGATTTACCCAATGTAGAATGTACTCTGCTGCAACAATGGCTGATGCATAAGCTCGCATCGACCGATTAATAGTAGAAAGTATTGTTGCCCCGTTAGGGGTGGTCAAAGCTGACAAGGACTTGCAGAACTCTGCAGGGTTTGCTACATGCTCGATGACCTTCATTGTTAAAAAAAGTCGACATTTTATAATGAAAGTAAGATTGGAAGCAAGCAAGGAAGTTTGACACATGCTTAAGAGTAGATGGACCAGAAAAAAAGATACCTCTAAGGAAAGAACAGCATCAAACGTCCTCCCTTCATCCACCAGCTTTTCTGCAAAAGAAAATATTAGTTACTACGTAAACATAGGAGAGATAAAATGAGTATCAGCTTCTGTAAAAGATTCCATGTTGACTTTAATTGGTCATCATCTAAGATAAGAACATATACCTGCTGTAGTACACTGGTATTCAATCGTTGAAGTCACTGGATCCATATCCTACAGAGACATTTTATCGACATTCAACAAACAATAAAATTCGAGATAGAGAAAGGGTTTGAAGAACTATAGTCATATGCAACAATATAGAAACGTTTTCACTGTTGTTGAAACATTCTGAAAGGAACTGAAGAGTAGAGTTCAAATAAATAGGTATTCCAGAAAACCACTTCGTCGTAAGAAAACATGATATACCGATATAGCTAGTAGTATATGCGTCATCTGTATAAATCAATGATACAATTTAAGAAAGAGACCTTACAGCATGAACACGAGCAACTTTGACATTCTTATCAACAGCATCGATTGCAGTGACAGTTGCTCCCATCCGTGCTAGAGGCTTCAAACACACACAAAAACAACAAGCCACTGGTTACCACATCTTCTCTGTATCTAACAACACTGTCCTTCCAAGTTTTAACCAACAAGCCCAAAAGGATACATTACCAAACTCGAAACTATCACCAATGTAATATGCTTGCTCGGAAACTAGGTCCTAGACTGGTCTTATAAATCGAAAAATGAGAAGAAACTAACGTATAAATGAATTTATGAAAAGAAAATACCTCAGAGAGTAATCCACCGCCACAACCTACATCAATAAGTCTCAGTCCTTCGAAAGGCCTAGCAGAACTCGGATCCTTACTGAGAAAAACAAAGTCAAAATCCAACATATCAGGATAATAAGAAGATGGGAAAATGAAACAGATAATCTACAAGACGTTCACCTGAAATGCCTACATAAGGTAGAGCGGATGAAAGCCAACCGAGTTGGGTTCATTAGATGCAACGGTTTAAAGGGTCCTTCAGAATGCCACCTTCATATACAAGAGCACAGAGCAAATAAATCATGTGAAGCCCTCAAGACTCAAGAGTCGATTTTAACAATCCATGGACACATACTGATTCAAGCACGTAAATGATCATATCTTGGAAGTAATTACCTAGAAATTTACATACTCTAACTGCTTACACACAAGAATCAGGCTTGTATGAAGAAATTATATATAGAAACAAAACCCAATTGTTCCAAAACTACGACAACAAGATTCAACCTCGACCCAAGAGATAAAACCAAATAAGTTTCATGAAATTCTATTCTAGATGTTCTAAGCATTCCAAACTTTTGATCCAAAAAATGAAATTCCTTGTCCTTACCAAGCAGTATATCAACTTAAATATTATCTGAATTTGAATCAAATGGGAAAACAATCAAGAGACGAACCAGGTATCAGCAATGGCAGAGAATTTGGCAAGTTCTTGTTCATTCAGAGAAGATGTTGTTGACGGTGTACTCCCGGAAGCTACGTATTTAGGCGATTGTATCTTCCGATGCGAAGAGGTAAAAGTTTCCGATGGAGCATCAGTATCTGAGGTCGATAACGTCCGCCGGTGAAGAAAATAAGACGGAGGTATGATCGGGGAACATAACCGACGAGGAGAGAGAAGCTTTTGCAGTTGATTCATCGCACTAAACGACATAGCTACGAAAAGCTCAGCGATGGCGAGACAAGGAGAAAGCAAAAAAGAGGAGATTGGCAATCGCCGGTCGTCAGTTCCTGAAGTCGGGTATCGCTGCCGACGGAGGAAACGAGCGAAAATGAAGAAGAGAATTGAAGGGCAAAATTGGAATTATTCTAAAATTGGAATGTAATGGGCCACACCGACCCTGCCCATTTAGCGTACTATTAAATTAAATAATTCTAAATTTTATGGGCCTATACTACTAGCAATTACGATAAAGTTTTGAACTGGTTAATTAATAAGGAAAGAAAACAAATAGAGTTGGTGTAATGAAATAAATGTATAAATGTTAAGATCCCACAAAATTCAAAGGAGTAGTTGAATTTGGATATGTTGGAATCAGATAGATTCATTTACTATAGTAGTTATTTTAAACGTAGGCCCCATGATTGAATGAGAAATCTCATTATTCCGTAAGGCACTATTTTAAATAATTATATGTTATCATTGTATTTTATAATATCTCTATACAGTTTCATAAAACTAATATCTGTATAGACGTTTATAAAAGTGAATATCCGATCGCCAAAAGCCAAAACTAATATATACTGATACACAAATGATTATAATGATAAAA
This sequence comes from Euclidium syriacum, assembly GCA_900116095.1. Taxonomy (NCBI): domain Eukaryota; kingdom Viridiplantae; phylum Streptophyta; class Magnoliopsida; order Brassicales; family Brassicaceae; genus Euclidium; species Euclidium syriacum. The sequence goes on from FPAK01000008.1 coordinate 1,451,453, forward strand.
AATTTAGAGACAGTTGTAACTGATAGGTTGGGGGGATTCTAACCTTTTTTGTTTTTTTTTTTTTGAACTGCTGTTGGAAATTCTAACCAAATCGAATCTGTCAAACCAAACAGAACAAAAACTTTTGGTTTTTTAGTTTCCTTCGGTTTGGAGATTAGAAACCAATCAACAATTTAAATGTGGGTTCGGTTATGGTTTGGTTCTTTATTTTTTTTAAGGAAAATTCTCTAGCCAAATTATATGGGATCATACCAAAATTTGCCAAAAGATATTTAAACTCCAACCGAGTCGAATTAACCGACTTGAACCGAATTTGAGTATATATAAACTTCAATAAAACATTTAATCTTAAATAAGAGGCGAATTTCTGGTTTATCAGGAGAATGCATGTACTAAATTAAGGTTAAATGCCCTCGAAATTATTCACTGCATTTGATGCAATTTTTTCCTCTATATAAGTATCTGGATCTCAATCCGAGTTACAAAACCTGAACATGAGACGACTAAATTGTCTTACAAGCTGGCAAAAATAATTTCCTTGGAAGAAAATATAATATCTATCAATGATTGCAACAAAAATTATCTTTTAATGATTGCAATAGAACAATGGTTTAAAAGAAAACATAATTATTTCTTATTTTTTCATGTTTATAATAAGTAGAATATTATAAGACTGAAATGCAAATGTAAACGGAAAGAAACAATCAAAATATCTTTCTTTCTTTTTAAATAATCTTAATACTAAAAGATTCATTCTACCATTTTGATTTGCTATCCAATATTTTTTTATTGCGGCAAAACCCTCTACTAATCACACCTGATGGAGGTGTATCAACCGTGTTTTGCACTCATATAAACAACTTCAAACTTTGCTGCGAATATTCAAACTTTTTATTCATATAAAAGGAAGAAAAACAAAAGAGTGGGGCTTTAAAGGGAGCTGTCTTTGAGTTGGTAATGTGGCTGGCAATTTAATTGAAGTAGGACAACTTCAAATACATAATGCAACCCAATTATTATTTCACCTTATTATTAACAAAAGAAAAGAAAAGAAAGACTCAAATATACGCTTATTATACTTATGATACATATTTTAATATATGCAAAATCAAGATTTTGATGATATAAAGGAAGTCACGTTTAGAGATTCTCTTTAGTGTTTTCGCTGGAAGCGTTGAAACAGCACTCTTCGACAGCTCATTTTGGTTTCACATTCCTAAATTCTTAAATTCCTCCCAATCTTCATCTTTAATTCTTTATATAAGATCTCTATTCTCTCTGACAACATATTCCAAACTTAAAAAAAATGGCTGCTTTCTTAGAGAAAGCAACTTCTGCTCTTAACGAAGCCAAGGAATCCGTTTCAGCAACCGCTGAAACCGTCGCTGCTTCCCTCACTGAAGCTCAGAAAACCGTCGAGGCTTCTGCCGCTGACGCTCAGAAAACCGTCGCTGCTTCGGTCACTGATGCTCAGAAAACCGTCGCTGCTTCGGCCGCTGATGCTCAGAAAACCGCCACTGACTCAGTTGAAACCGTCACAAGATCTGTAACGGACGCTGGGAAAACCGTTGCAGACACCTCTGAAACGGTCAAGACCGAAGCTGCAGCTGCACCGGAGAAAGTGTCTGAAGTGACTACACAGGTTTGGTTTTTATTTTTTTTTTTGTCACATAACCTTTTAAATAGTGTAACAAAAATAAAAAAGATTGTTAAATTTTGATGGTTTGTGGTTTAGGCTAAGAGTGTTGTGGACAACGCATTGTCAAGAGGTATAGAAGGATTACAAGGTTTGCTTCATACTTTGGAAGATAAGAAAACCCAAGTTTCCGACAAGCTCGTTGGAGCTGTTACTAATGTTGTTGGTGGAGCATCAAGCAGCACTGTCGCAAACCGAGACCTTCCCGTATCCACAGACAATCAGGTCAGGATTTAAGCAAAACTTATAAAAAAGTCTCTTAAATTTAATCATGTTTTTGACAAAATTGGATGTGTTTGTGTTGTTGTGTAGCCTCTGTTAGATCGTGGAGTTGAGACGACGCCGTGGTGGCAGAACTGTTGTGGAGTTCTTGATCTTCTCAAGACAACTACTCCAACTACAAAAAATGAAAAGTCAAAAGATAACTAATGAATGAATGATGAACAGAGCACTAGAAGAAAAAAAATCCACCTGAAAACAACTTTTGATTTTTTTGTTTATTTCCTATCCTTTTGATTTTGATTTGAGTTTGTGTCTATCTGTTTTTTCATTTTTCTTTTGATATCTTGATTGTTTCCCAAGAATTTGTGTAAGAAAGAACCAATAAACCAAAAAAAAAAGGAAAAATGTTACTTTCTTTTGTGATATCTCTTTCTCCAATTCGTCAATCCTAGACTATTTCTACGTATATACTTGGTAATCAAGAGGAACAGGATCGAAGTGGTTTGGGTGATTAACAATCTGCAATTATCCAATTTAGGTGAATGATGGTGAAAGAAAGGTTTCATCTTTTTTTTTTCCCTTATGAATAAAGGTTAAGAATAAAATTGAAAAGCAATTATGGTATAGGATTCGACTAGGGTTTCAACTTGAGCAATTTCTCCATCGGATCAAATGTTTTAAAGTTTAAACCGAGAACTCGATAGTCTGATTTGTTATAAATGGACGATTGATATACTAGGAATTGGGGATTTCCGAACCACAACATCCCTAAAAAGGTTTTATTAGCCTTTGAAAAAAAAAGAAAAAAAAAAAAAAAGTTTATATTTGTCAGAAATAATTTCCAACTATCAATGACAAGTCATCATACTTATCCAAAATAGTCCCTCTCTTCAAAGATGATTTGATAGACAATTGTGAAAACCCTAACTCTCAAATCTTTATCGTCAAGGCCAGTCCGACTTTTGGGAAAAACCAGAAAAACATGAGTTTTCTGGTCCATAATTTAACAAATTTCAGTCCAAATTATTGAAAATTTCTTTTAGTGTAGTGGTTTAGGTGTTTTAGGGAGGATCTTAGCATCCCGAGTTTGAGGCACTGGTAGTTGTCGACGGTTAATCCAACCGATCTTCATTATTCCATAGAAATGCTCTCGCTTTTGTCTCTCTCTTAAACACTCACGCAAAACCATAACACTGTCTCCACATATCGAATTGTTTTCCATCGGATCCACTGTCTAAATCATCCATCTTTCTTAGATGGTGTGGTGTGATCTTTGTTGCACCTTTCCTCTAGCCAAGTTCAATGATGGGATTAAGAGGTATCGAGTCTAACCTCCATCTAGTGCTAGAATTTGAGGGTTCATAGAGCTCTTCTCTTCAAAACTCTGGTAACGCATAATAAAAAACTCAACGACTATATGAGGAAGTGATGAGTCTGATAGTGTAAGAGCATAAAGCTCAATCAGCCCAAAACCCATTCATATTAGGTTTCCTTATGTTTAATACTATAAATATGTTTTGATATCATTTGAGATAGTACGTAAGTTTTGAGAGTTTGCCGACTTGTGGTAAACTCTCCTTCTTCTTCATTTGATTATCAATACAAGAAAAGATTAGTGCTTGCAGACAACTTTAAGCATTTCTGTTTCTTTAGTTTTCTTTAGTTACCACAAGTTGGCAAACTCTCAAAAATTACTATCTCAAATGACATCAAAACATATTTATAGTATCAAACATGAGGAAACCTAATATAAATGAATTTTGGGTTGATTGGGCTTTATGCTCTTACAGATAGTAGGTATCCATCTTAGATTCAACTTGGACTCGACCTAGAAACCCTAGATCTAGATTGGTTTGCTAACCTAGGGTTCTAAATACGCCTCACCCTTCTCCTTGATTTTTAGATTTAGGTTTGTTTTGTTATGATTGAGATTCAATCTTTAATACAATTAATCTTGGTAACGCCCCAGTGGGTGACTTAATGGCTACATCTTGGAAGAAGGTGCATGTGTGTGCTCCGATGGCCTGAGTCAAACTAATTCTTATACGTTTGTAACTGAAATCATTTGTAGAAACAAATTTGATTTGGTTGTATTAATGGTATTGAAATACTTTTAGACGCCACTCTAAAGTCACAAAAGTTAATTATCTTACCTTACCTGCTAATTTAGTTTACGTTCACGGTGCCTTAACAAAAAAGATAGTCCACCTACTTTTACTTGCCCAATGAAATTAAATATTTCATTCATATACAAAACACATCTTTCTATAATAAGATTAAGGGCTTTCAACATTCTAACAAGTAGCAACCATGATTTATAAGTTGCATTTTATATTAGAAAATAAAATTCAGAACAACATTTAAACACATACACTAAACATTCATTCACACACAATATGGCTTCTTCTATTTGCGTTTAACAGTTTTGAGACAGTCCCACACCAATCAGCACCTAGAGAGGTTGTTTAGTCCTTTTATAAGACAGAGAGGTCTTTGGCTCAAAACATAACACGAGAAATTTCTCTGTTCGCTATGTTTTCTCTGTTTCTACACCCACAGACAAAAAACGAAGGACGATGACGAATAAAATGGAGTCAAAGGACACATTCGACCGTGTCAGTGAGTTAAATGTAAGAAATAAATTTTAATTTCTATCATATTATATGGTCTTTATTTTATTACTTTCTATTAAAATTGCTATTCTTTAATATAATGTTAACCAAGTACTTTATTATAAAATTCTAATATCTATAAAGATGAAAGACTAATATTAAAATTTGGTCATGAAGTAAAAATAAATAGTGGGAATTAAAAATTGGGGACAAAGTAAATAACGAATGGTTGAAATTAAGACTTAATCACTAAACTAATAATGAATGATTGTGATTAAAACTTGAGCACAAAGTTTCATCTTCATCTTAATGGAAGGTCTAAATTAAAACTTAGTCATGATGAAAAAGTTGGTCCTCTCTTCTCCTATGAATAGATGTCTTTCATTCCATAAAAAAGACATCATCATGTAAAGAAGAAACAGAACACGCTAAAAGAAATGTTTATGGAAAATGGGAGAGAAACCTTCGCTCCTAACTAAAGGTCAAGCTTCCGTCTTCCATTCACGCAACCACATATGAAAATCCACCATTGCGATAAAATGAGGTATTCCGCTAACCCTCCTTATGAACTTATGATTATATTATGTGATTAAACTTGATGTATAAAAATCCTAGGGATCATGTAAATTATGCTTACATTAAAAGCATTCAACGAGACGAAATTGGGAGTGAGGGTCTTGTTGACATCGGAATCACAAAAATCCCGCACATTTTCCATCACCCGCTTGTCAATTTAACAAACCCAAATCCACCGATGAATACCCAAAAAATTGATCTTAGATGAGGCGTGTTCGAATCGCGAGAGAACATAGTCGCGAAAATCAGAAAAACTGTGGAGAAATTCGGGATTTTCCATGCGATTAACCATGGGGTTCCACTCGATATCATGGAGAAGATGATAGATGAGACTCGTAGGTTTCACACGATATTGATGAGAAGAGCTCCATAAACAGCTTAAGGTCCATAAACTCGCATCTTTTTTTTTGCAGACTATAACCAACAATATATTTGTATCAGTCGCGTCTTTCGTTGTGCATCCTTTACCTAGCTTGCGAGTTTATGGACCGATGAAAGAGCTTTTGTTTGAACATAACCGTCCCAAGTACAGAAATACAACCTTTTCTGAGTACACAAACCATTACCAGGGGAGAGGACTCGATGGGAAGTCTGCCTTGCTTCATTTCAAGATCTGATCAAAATTAAAATAAAGAACTTTGAACTTTACCAACATATCAAAGTCGCTTGTTGTTCCGTACGTTATATATGAAAGAAAGCTTAGTGCACACTCAAATAAATGTACCATCTTTTAGTCTTTAGCTAGTCACGTCAGCTATGATTCAAATATCGCATATATTCTCGTGTTTATCTACATATATATTTTGGATGCCTAGTATATGAACCCAATAACATCCCATCTCTATATTTATTCATCATAAAATTTTCTTTTGTTATATATTAAAAAAGATCTTCTAAAAGAAAAACTGACACGAACCCACTAAGAGGGGAGCAAATTCATACCATAAAATGTTTGACGAATCTTAGAAATGGTCGAACTCGACATCCGATGTAGTATGGATTTTTATTCATTCGGTTTAGGAATAAGAATCTTCGAGCTCGTGACATCTTTTGACACATGTTAATATCTAATAAGAAAAAGTCTTTTACACATGTTGAAATCTAATCGATTGAATAATATCATTTAACTTATAAATTAGAGACATTAATTAAACTTTGTACATAACTAAATTAAGTTCATAACAGAGGGATATATAAGCAAAAGAAAAGCGAGAATAGAAGTTGAAAAATGAGAAAGTTGTGTGGAAGAGGAGCTTGAAGCTTCGGGCTTGGGGGTTGGGTGTGACGGTACTCTCCCGAAAAGCCCTAGTCCATCTTCACTTGTTACGTTCAATATCGATTCACTCGTGCTGCAATTTTCACATTCGAAGCCTCGTCATCTCATAAATTCTTATATTTATATTTGGTTCTATTAATTTATTACATATCGATTAGTTTTCGAGAGATTTTCACCTTGTAGACGGAAAGCGGCATGATCCTACACCTGCCAACAGAAAGAAAAAAAAAAAAACCTTTTATTCTTTTTTTCTCCTACATATTTGTGACACAAAATATGGATATGTAATATACAAACCCTAAACCAATCTTAACCAAAATTGTTTCAACACGACATGTGACAATAATTAACCTTTTACAACAATTTGCAATATTGATTGCAAATAACAACTACTCTCTGCTTCTAATCGAAATGTTAAGAATATTGTTTTTGTCACTACTGAGAAATTGAAACTCATCATCAGATTTAGAATTATGAACTTCGTAGCGATTAATTTATGTGCATTTAAAATTATTTATTGGTTGTTGATCACTCCTATATGATACTATATACTGTATACATAATACATCTGACATCTTAATTGACATATCGATACGTATTTCATTAGTTGACTGGTCAAACTACCATCACTAATTTATTAGTATTTCTATTATTGGTTGTTAAACATAACAGTACGACAAAATCACTAGGTTCAAACTAGTAAACGTATATGCAAAGAGTTGTGAATCTGGCGACAGTAATCCAGTTAATATATTAGATTATCACCCAAATTAGTAAGAAAGAGATTGTTTAGCCTGCATCTCTTGATTACAGAAAAAAAAAAAAAAAGAAGCACATTCTCTTAATTAAACAGAAATATATAAGATGGAAAGACATACTTGGGTCGGCACTGATAGCGACAGCAGTTCCACCAAAATTGCAACTACTAGGAATTGGATTCTTCTGATAATAACTGTTGAATGCAAAAGAGGCATGTGCTCTCAATGAGTTTGGATTATAACACTTTCCTCCTTCTTGTATCTCCAAACAGTCTGCTCCACCAATCCCACACGCGTAATCCAACGCCGCTTGTAACGCCATTTTTGCAACGTTTTCTCTCGCAACGCACCAGCTCCCACTTGGGTTGGTTGAAACACGTGGTGGCGATGGGATTACTAGTGGCGTTGTGGCAACGGCGGAAGCGTCAGAGTCGGAATTAGGGACGACGGTTGTTGTGGTTGTGGTAGGGTTTGTGGCTAATGGTGTTGTTATGTCCTTTTCTTCTCCTATTGGTTCGGTACTGGCTTTTATGCCTATAAAAATCCATAATTAATGGCTTTAAGATGTTCGAAATGTTAATAATGATGTCTAATATTTGGTTGGTTAAGTTAGAAACGTTAATAATGATGTCTAACATTTGATTCTCTAATTTGTAAGTTAGGTAGATTAAAAATGAATTAACCCGGTAAAGGTGAAAAAACGAAGACAAAATTAGCATAGAAACAAAATACAAAAAGACAGTAGAGAATCTTGAACTGAACAAGAAAAAGTAACGACTAGAATATTTGCAAGCTTGTGTAACTCCACCCCAGTTCACATGCGAAAGAAAAAAGCAACTTTATTGTTTTGATAAGAGTTACTTTTTTCAGAGTATTGATAAAAACGAAAAGAATTAACTCGACAAATGGAAGAAATATAAACAGAAAATTGAATTTTGCCGAAGGAAAAACATTTTTTTAAAAGGACTCTGCGGAACAAAATTAAATTAGTCCTACGACATGATTAGAGTATTAAAACAAAAACCAAAAAGTCCTAAGACATAGTTTAACTTTCCGCATCATATTAATAATGAATTCCATCTTATAATTAAAACGTTATCATTAGCAAAAAAATTATTTGATATTTCCATTAAAATTATAGATAATACTATACTAAAAAAAGCTTTTAAATCTGGGTTAGGAAACCCAAGGCACGGGTGTGTTACCCTCCCAAAGAAAGAGAAAACCATCTAGGAACAATTTGCAAGCAAAAACTTTTTTAATAAGTAAGAATACTCTTATATTTTGATTCTCTACAAGAGTTTATAATGTTGTAAGAAACTATCTATTTATTTATCTAGCTTTCAAAACGATCGGAACTTTAATGTAAAAAAGTTTTTTTTTTTTAATATATTACTACAATACTACATATTTTCAAATGAAAGAAAAGTGTTATTCTCTTTAATGATGGGTTGAGAAAATTAACCTGAGAAGAGGATTGAGAGTAGAAGAAGAGTGGCTACTAATCTAAAGCCTTCTCCCATTCCAAAAACACAATCCAAACTCCTTTTATGTATAAAAAAGCTCTGAGTCTTCCTGTCTTTTGTCTCCAAATCTTTCTTATCAGAGAGAAGCTGTGTGTTTGGAACTTGAGTTTATGGAACTGAAAAGAACGGAAGTTTTGTGGAGAAGTTGGATAGAGAGAGACAGAGAAAGTAATGATTTGTTTGGGATTTAGGTATTGTGGACAAATGTGGGCTGCTTGTAGTTGTAGTGAGTGATGCTTGTAATGATGGTTTTTCTTTCACACTTTTGATTCTTCTATTCTCTGGTTCCTCTTTTTTCACTTTATTCAATCACATTGAGACTTTTTCTTTCTTTCTCGAACCTCTACATAGGCATAAAAAAAATTGCCGCTAAAAATAAGCATAAACAATTTGAGTAGTGGGCCTCGAGAGAGCTCCGAAAGAAATAAATCTAACGTAAACTAAAACAAAAACATAGAGACTTGATCAAAAAGGATAATCTGTACACGAAAATTACGAAAATAAAGATATTACATAAATGTAAATTTGTTAAAATGCTATTGCTAAGTACAACAAATATATCAGAAATATTTTGCACAAAACTAATTTTTATTCTTTGCATATTGACAAAAATATTTTGCATATTATCAAAAATATCTTACGTAAAATAATAAGTGACCGAAATGAGAGAGTGAATATAATGAGATTTTATTCTCACAAACTAATTTTATCTATTAAATAAGTAAAATAAAATAAAACTCAATTTTGTAATGACTTTTGTATAAAAAATTTATCAAAAAATTCTTATTTTTGTTATTTAATTTTTGAAATTGAACGTGAAAATAACATGTTAATATTTTCAGTGAAGTTGATACACTAATAATAATACATAGGTCGGGATTAGATACAAGATTATCATGTCAAACAACGTCGTCCGAGATTACTGCATGCTAAAATTTCCATCACCTGTTCGAAATTGCAGATCAAGTCCAATATTATTGCAATTTAAAGTTGTATTTGTGCAGTTTTTTCCCCCTGTACTTGTCCAGTTTAAAGTTAGCTTTGATTTTTTCTTTTTCTTACATGAATGTGAATATTATTAAAAGTAACTCTACGCAACATGTTCTCCTCGCCAGCCAACCACAATTAAGGTTTCTATTTTCTCATGTTCTCCTACAATACTGCATAATGTTTTATTCTCGAATCGTTTATGTTTAACTTGAAATGATCATAATGTCTTTGCTTGTGTAAACCGTTTAAGATTGTTGATAAAAGAAAGCGGTTCGCACAACAAATTTTCTTGCAATATATAATTTGAAATAAAGAAAGGTAATGAATGCACTTTGTTCCTTTACTTTTGGGGAAATATAGCAAATTGATTGATTTGACTTTATGTTGAAGTAGGACCCAAATATGTTAAACTTAGAGTTACTTTTGACTAATTTCACAGCAACTTTGTGTATTTAGTATTTACATTTTCAATGTAAATGTGTAGCCTCTAACTATAGCTATATTTTAAAAAATATTTAGACCCTTATTATTAAAGTTGTAGCTTTTTAATTGCAGTGGCCGGGTACTTTGTTGAAAAGTTGCGGCAATATTTTGCGTTAATATGGGCTATAAATTTTGGAAATATTTGTTAGGATAGCTTTCTTTACAATATATTTTTTTTTCTTTACAATATTTTCTGAAGAAACAGATAGTAAAAAAGCGTGATATCAGAATAGATGTGTGGTGGATTTTTAGTGGACAAGAAAAACCAAAGATATAACTTTCGGTGTTGCAAAGTAATGATAAGAAAATAAGAAAAAAAAAAAAAAAACAAGTATAGTTTCACTGTTTCTCATTTATTTTGAGTAATAGTATGGTACGGAATGAGGAACAAATGAATATGAGAGCAAGTGGGGCACAAATTGGTTAGCACCAACATAACAAATGAAAAGAGATTATTTTTGACCGACTCTATCCAAATTTAGATTCATCTAATCTCATGGTTGTAGGAAAAGGATGTATGGATCCCTTTTTCGAATTAACTATTTTCACATATACGTTATCCATCATATATCACTTTTTTAAGTTAAGTGTAGAAAAATATGTTTTCAAAAAACTTTAAAACATACACTCTTAAAATGTGAAGGTAGTAACAATATTTTTGGCAATGATAAAATCATTTTCTATGGGTTTATACGGTAATTTTATGTCCATTTTTACATGATCTTTTAAAACTATATTTTTTTCCAATAAAATCTCATTGTGCCTTCTATACTAGAGAAAATCTCTTAATGTATAGCATATGCACTACCTCTAGAGCCATATATTCTCAGTCATTTGATCTATATATACCTGAACATTCGTTATCTTCCTCTTAAAACACGTATAGGATAAATATGGTATAGCTAAATTTTTCAGAAAATGGTCTAATGAAAAATCGTATTATCCTAGCGACGCAATGCGTTCAATGCATGGTTGAAGAATCTCAAAAGCTTTCTAATTTTTCCTTTTTCAAAAATTACATTTAATTGTTTCAACAATCTTTCAAAAAAGAAATTTCTTAGAAAACAATAATTTTAGAGTGATTATCCGGTTCGAAGAAATGTAGAGATCGTAAGCCCTAAAAACTCTTGAAAATTTGTTATAGACAGAGTCAAACAAAGTGTTTAACTTCTTCTGCTACATTTTTGGATAATGCTAATATATTTTACACTCCTATCGCATTTCAAAAACAAAACAAACTCGAACGACCATAAGTGAATTTTGCGAGACACATGAGAATGCAAACGAATTGGCTCAAGATCTTACTCTATCAAACTCTCACTGATTCATCATCTTTATTATCACCACAAAGACTAAGAGACTACACAAGAGTAATGAACAAAATCATATCATCACAAAGATCAGACTTGATCGAACACAAACTCTCTCAACACACTTCTTTCTTCGGGATCAAGCTCTGGATCCTCATCACAGCTTCTGCCTCCATAGCTTCCCTCCTCGCTCTGATCGGTTTTGTCTTTCTTTGTTTCATCTTTCACAGAAGAAGATGTAGACAAGAACCATTCAGACTAAGATCAAAGCTTTGTCTGCCTTTGTCACACATTCCCTTAAATGACAAACGACATAATCCGTACATCCGTTGCATCGAGGAAGGAGAGAGCCAGAGAATCTCTCAGGTTGATTGGCGCTCTGTTCATCTTCCTTACTACACCAACAGCTTCTCCTCTACAGGCGGATTTGGACACTTCACCGTGTTTTCGTTCATGGAGATCAAGAATGTGACTGATGGTTTTGCAAATGAGAATCTGATTGCTAAAGGAGATTCTTCAATGGTGTATCGCGGAATCTTAATGGGTACAGTCACTGTTGCTGTCAAACGCTTCTTCCCCATTGATCAAAGGTTGTCACTCTCTTTGCTTCATCTCCTCATATAAATCTTATAATCTTAATATTATGTTCTGAGAAAAGAGTAAAATCAGGTATGAAGATCAAGACTTCATAACAAGAGCTGAGATGATTGCAAACATTCGACACAAGAATGTTGTGAAACTTCTTGGATACTGTATTGAAAGGGACGAGAGGTAAATATACTACATCTGCTTCATGACTTGCAATGGAATGTAGACTTACAAGTCTATATTAAACTTCAGGGTTCTTGTGTATGAATACGCTGAGAAAGGCGATTTGCATGAATGGCTTCATGGATCTTCAGGGAGAAACCAGCCTCTGACCTGGAGAAAGAGAATGAAGATCATTCAAGGAGTAGCAAAAGGGTTTGATCATCTCTACTTCATACATTCTTTTAAGTTGATTTCAATTATGTAACATCGTGTTTATGAATGTTTTTGTGCTATCAGGCTCGCGTATTTTCATGAAGACATTGAACCAAGGATTACACATCAAGACATGAGACCAAGCAAGATTCTTCTTGATTATCAATGGAACCCTAAGATACTTAATGTTGGATTCACTACTCACAGTGATATTCCAATGAACTCAAGTATCATTCCTTCACCTGGTAATCTCGATGAGAAGATCGATGTCCATTGCTTCGGTACTTTGATAATGGAGATTGTCTCCGGAAGATTCTCTGTAGACCAAAGTTCATCGCATGTAAGAGTAAATAACGCAAACCATTATTATTTTCTCTACCTTAAACTTACCAAGAACATTGTTGTTTTCTTTGAAGGTTTATCTAGTGGACTGGATAAAAGAGAAAGTGGTGAATCACAAGATAGTAGATGTTCTTGATCCTAGCCTGCCAGAATTTCCTACAGTGAAAGAACTCAAACGGATTGTGTTGATTGCTTTACGCTGTGTGGATCCAGAGATAGAACAGAGACCTAAAATGGGAGATGTGATTCACATGCTTCAGCCACATGACTTGCTACTAAGTAATAATGTAAATGAAACTTTTGTCATTCTGTGATCTTGTTCTTGAGCTACTTAACTGTTTCTTATCCTCCTTACTCTTTGTTCTGTCTCTGAAACAGGCAATACAGAATCCTCAGAAGATTACTCGGTCACACGAAGTTTCTGCAATCAGTATCAGAACATGAATCACAAGCAGCAACACAAATGATTGCTAAGTTAGAATCTTTCTAGCATTCTACTTTCAATAATTTGACAACTTTGGGTCATTTTTATGCTCATCCTAAGCAGATTTTCCTTTGGGGATACAAATGTAAATTACACCTGGAATACCTAAAACCCACTCAGAGATTGCCTCAAAACCAAACAAAGCTTTTTTTCTCGAGAGATATTAAAGTTTCTTGGATAAGTGAAATTTAAAGCTTAAATTGGAAAATCTCAAAAAATCTTCTTCGTTATCTATGCTCAAAATTAGGTTTTTGAAGTACGAAAAAGACGATTCTTACCATACAAGACAACCGAAAGCACCTGAAGAATCGAATAGAGAGATTATTCAATTTCAGTTTCTAATAAACCGGTCGGTTTTAGTAACCGGTATATTTATTTAAAAGCCATACCAGTGAACCGGTACCATAAGGTCTGAATATTCTCACCATAGGGGATCTCTTAGTGTTGTTACCGTCCGAATCCAGACTCCGGTGATAGAGTCGCCGTTTTAATCAAGCTTTCTCTCATCGTCGCTTCAAAACGAAAGTTAATAATCAGAGATCGAAGATTTTCGGGCGCGTTTGAATCATTGAAATCTCTCTATCATTCACGTTCTCCGTCTGATTCTTATCGGGTGATTTTTTTAGAAAAAACTTGAAATTGGGTGTTCCCGACTGTCCAATCGATGTTTATAACGTCTTCTCAATATTTATTGCAGGAATCTGAGTAAAAGATGAACTGGGTTCAACGAAAAATCTACCTTTACAATGTCACCTTCGGGCTTTACATGCTTGATTGGTGGGAACGATACCTTTTAAGTATCCTTTCTCTTCTATCGATTTGATCTATTTGTAATTTTTGGATATTCCGTTGCGAATCTTAGCTTATTTGGTTAAAGGTTACACTTTTTTTTCTTGGCTCAGTTTGATCTGAGCTATTCTCGTTCTCCCAATTCATGAATTTCGAAATTTGTCAGTTTTGTTGTCTTGCTTTTTTCCTCAACTCTTGTTTTTCAGATTCTTTGGTGATGATCTTGATGTGGTTCATTATGTACAACGGATCTCGTTACTTTTCAGAGCTCTGCAAAAGGTAATAAATTTCTTGATCTAGACTTGGGCTTTATCAGCATTGTAGAACCTAGTTATGTTTATTGTTTTATATCATACTAGTGTCTATCTCTAATTAAGTGCACAAGAGTTTGATCTTATCGTAACTTAAAAGTGTGATTTGAACAAAACGTATATGGTTAATGTTTTGGAGATCATTTTAGTTTTGTGCTAGTTCAAATTTGCTAACATAACTAACAAGTGGTAACATGTAAAAAATTGTATTCTCTTTTGAATGAAATCGATTTCTTGATAAATCCTCTTGTGCTGTTTAATGATATTTATTCATACTATTTTACAGGCATCTTTCATGAGTACCAGGTCATAGTTGTCCGCTATGGAAGCATGAAACCGATCTGATCATGTAACTGTCCATATATGTCTCATTATCATCTGTTTTCTCATAGTTTTTGAATGAACTTCCTTTGTTCTATTTTTACTTCCTTTGTGCTATAGTTTGTCAAAGCTGATGCTTCAAAGACTACTTGAATGAAACGATCATTTATCTTCAAACCATCTAATGATGAACGTCTGAATATTTATTCACAAATATTATCTCACCGTGTTACGAAATTTCTGACATTTATTGTTAACGAAAGTTCTATTTGCTCCCCAAACCCGGATTTTTCTTAAATTTTTCTTTTTATTGGTTTACTTTTGCTTATTGTTGATCAATCTTTCTTAAACATATTTTTTGGAAATAAAAATCTCGAGATTCACGAGAATTTAATATAGAACTGGTGGATCCACCAATAGATTTAAAACTAACCTGGAGGTCAACTCCTCGAGTTTAAGCATGAAAGATTTATTTTATTCGGTCGACTAGGCTCAGTTTAGTAATTTCTAACATTATTTTTTTAAGAGAAGTAGTACAATATATAAATTTAATTAATGACCATTCCAATACGTAACGCAATATCAATGCTTTTGTTAACACAAAGTGATTCCAAGTTCCAACTACCTTTAAATTTAATCCAATTGCTTTTAACACTCACTGTTTGGTTTTAAAATAAATTATTAAGGTCGTTTTTAGCATATGCAATCGGAACAATTAAACAGAAGTCTGATTCAAAAAGTAATTCTTTATATAGTTTTAAACATGCAATATAAACATAAACTCTATATAATCTTGAAAAATATATATCTTCAAACAACTTTTAATACTATAAGAGTACAAAACCTACAAGTAATTTGAGACAGCCCAGATTTGATGAATCTTGTGTTGATATTAGGTACTAACACGATGTAAGCACGATTCATTCTTAATTTGCAATTAAATTGGCGTCTATATATTAAGCACGATGATTAGATATATAAAATGCACGTTGATATGCGTTCTATACTTTATATTATATGATTGCCTCGCCATCCACGGGTTACAAATTAATACATTCATTTGCTCTATTAAAAAAAGTTGCTTGGAAAAAAACAGGTGTGTATAAATCGCAGCTTCGAGCACTATTAATCATCATCATCTCTATCATATCTTTCCTCCAGCATCAGATTCAGAGGTCAGATCTCTCTCTTGTTTTTTTGGGTATCCAGAATTTCCGGATTCAGATCTAGATATTTTGATTTAAAGATCCATACTGATCCGCTTTTAGAATAATATCTCAAAATACACTAAACTAAACTTTATTTTAGAGAAAAGTATAGTATTTTTAGAATTGGCAATAACAAATATGTTCAAAGTGATTATGAAAAATCAAATTATTTTATAAATCTGTCTTGTTATGTTTGGTGATTTACAAGTTTTATTAATGCGCTCTATGGTGCTGTCTATATTATTATCTAATCACTTCAGAAACGTAATACGCAAATTTTCTTAAATACATTCACCAACAAAAGAAACACATAAACAAAGTAGTATTACAATAAAGGTAATGGACTTTATATTTAAACTCTTGATCTATGCATGAAGATTCAAGTCAGGTTCACGATGGCCCAAAAGATAGAAGCTAAAGGCAGGAAGGGAGGCAATGTGTGGGATGATGGAACAGACCATGACAATGTTACAAAGATTTATGTACGAGGTGGTGTTGATGGCATTCAGTACGTTAAGTTCGATTACATCAAGAGTGGTCAACCGAAAAGTGGATCAATCCACGGTCTCTCGGCTCGAGGATTCACGCAGACGGTATGAGTGTTTTGGAAATATAATAAATCAAATGAACCTTTTTCATCATAATATTATATACTATATAGTTACTAAGTTGTTGATCAACTTTGTATGCAGTTTGAGCTTAATCATAAGAATGAATATCTGGTATCTGTTTCGGGTTACTACGACGATGCCACTGGAGTGATTCAAGGACTCCAGTTCAAAACAAACCTGAACACTTCTGAGATGATGGGATATGATGACAAGGGTTCTAGGTTTTCACTTGGTGTCATTGGAAAGAAGATCATTGGCTTCCATGGATATGCTGAGACAAAAGTAAACTCTCTTGGAGCTTATTTCACAACGGCTCCTCCTACTAAGTTGGACTACGTAACAGGTGCTTCTGGAGGCAACCCTTTTGACGATGGTGTTTTCGACGGTGTTAAAAAGATGTACATTACACAGGATAAAGACTGTATAAGATATATCAAGATCGAATATGCCTTAGGTGGAAAAGTAGAAACGCGTGCCCACGGGTTGCAGGATGGACAAACAAGCGAGGTATTAATTCCTTCAATTATATATAATATAATATAATATTGCGTTAATTGATCTATAATAAAACCATAATATTTTGAACCGTAAACGCCGACAATGTGAAAAAAAAAAACTAGTTGTTTTGGCGTCTACAGTACAGTTTTGAAAACAAATATATATATTTTGTTTTCAAGATTTTGAAAAAATAATATCATAACATGTATTACGTACACCAAAAAAAAAAAAATATATATATATATATATATATATAACATATAAACTTAAAGTTTTGATTTGATAATTTTGTATTACTCTCGCAGTTTGTCATTAATTATCCAGATGAATTTATCACATCCATCGAGGGGACTTGCAATACAGGCGATCCTAAGTTTATCCTCGTGAGGTCCTTGATTATCAAAACATCCAAAGGGAGAATCTCCCCGACATATGGAATCGTATCTACTCGCAAATTCGTGCTTGAAAGCAATGGTGCTGCTCTTATCGGGTTTCATGGACGGTCAGGTTGGTCTATTGATGATCTCGGAGCATATTTTTCTCCAATATTTTCTTCTCCTCCTCCTCCTGCTGAAAAGCTACAAGCACAAGGCGGTGAGGGCGGAGAATCATGGGACGATGGTGATTTCGACGGTCTGAGAAAGATATATGTAGGACAAGGTGAAAACGGTGTCGCAGCTGTCAAGTTTGTATACGGAAAGGATTCTGATGTGGTTGAGGGAAATGAACGTGGCAAGAAAACACTTCTTGGATATGAGGAGGTGATTATATATTAATTCACTCATTTCATTAATTATCGTATTGACAAAACTGTATTGTTCGCTTGTTTAATTATACTCCATTTTATTATTTTACAGTTTGAGTTGGATTATCCTAGTGAATACATCACTGCGGTAGAAGGTTGTTACGACATCATAATTGGAAGTGAAGGCGGAGTAATAACCATGCTTAAGTTCAAGACCAACAAACGAACTTCTCCGCAATTTGGACTCGAATCGACCTCAAACTTCTTGCTCGAGAAAAAAGGTCACAAAATTGTAGGATTCCATGGAAAGGCTAGTCACGAGCTTCACCAGCTTGGGGTCCATGTCGTGCCCATCACAGAGTGACGCTGCTCGATCTATATGAGCTACAACTTAACAAATATTCTCGTGACCAAGTTTGATTCTGTTGCTTAAATTTTATCGTACCATGTCTCCGGTCTACGCCACTTTACTACCTCTAGTTCTCCGATGTTGCTTTGCATGTCCTTTTCCGCAATCTCATGTAATAAGGCAAGACGGGCGGTTTCAATGAAATAAAGTTTTTTCATTTTCTACGGTTCTTTTCATTTCTTTTTTTTTATAAAAGGTTTTCAATTAAATTAACGGTTTACAAGCTATGACTTTGCGGCCATATCGTGATTATTTGAACCTCAAACAAAAATAATAGAGTATGGATGATGCTTACATTTGAGCAACATGTGAGGAAATAGAAAGGAGATAGATGGCGCATACATTTATACAACATATGAGAGTAGAGAGGTGACTTATCCTGAGCAAAGCCAACTGAAGCATGGACTTTGGGTCCCCAAATTTTTTAGAGGTAATATATATAAGTTAAAGGTTCTCAAATCGTAAAACAAAAAAAAATTAGTACCAAATTTTTTATGGCCCTCAAAATCTCAGAGCCGCCCGTCCCTAAATGGCTAAAATAGTGCTTCCTCATCCTCCACGACCACCTCAAACTCTTTTACTGCTTCCTTCTTTAACATGAGTCCGTGCACCTCTTGGAGCATCTGATGCGGTTTTATAGGCCATTCTCGCAATTAAGTTCTTTTGTGTTGAAATGGACGTGTCCACTTCTTACACTTCTGGTGAGGCAAGCCGGTTGATGCCACGAGATCCCTCAACCATACATACATTTTCTCCAAACTCAGATTACCGGTTGTAATAGGGGCAATGACTTCCAATCAAAAAAGAGGATGGATGAGAGAGCTTAGCAGCAGCGAGATTTCGTTGGAGATAGATAGAACCTTAGTAGAGGTTGAAATATCTGATTTGGCAACAGCTTCAACAATTCTTTTGGCTTATGTAGTAGTGGGTAGAACCTCACATTAGATTTTATGCTCTATGTCTTGAAATGGGACTTCAACAACGGCCAACGGGTGTGGTTTCTGGTTTTATGATTGTAATAACAACAACTTATTCAACTGAAACTTCAACAATGTCAACTATTGTGTTGAGGACATGGTTTGTAACAGAAGGAGCCCCTATGTTGGAGCCAGAGACCGTGCAACAAGAAACCCTTATATTGGAATCAGGATTAGCTTAAGCATTTGTGGGCATGGAGACTTAAGCCATGAAGTGGTTCTCTTAAAAGTTGAACACTTGTCTTGTGGCTCTAGAAGTTGTTGCATGCATAATTATTCCTTATGGTCTAATTTTCCACTTCACACACATTTAGTAGGGAGCCAAGAATATTGTACATCAACCATAGAAACCGATACCTTTTTTCCACTGCTGGGAATGACTTGTTCAACTCGACTTCAACCAAGATGTTAACATCATAGTATAGTAGGTGGTTACGTGTCTCATACCAATTTTAATTTAATTTTGGGTTGAATTATCCAATTCGAGGAAACTCGGTTAATTCAATTTGCCACTAAATAAAGGACACGTATGCTCTTCACGAACCACATCTGTTCCCTTCAAAAAAAATATCCTCCACTCTTCTTCTCTTATTTTTTGCACAGCGCGAGGTTTCCTTCTTCGCTCTCCTCTGTAATATCGATACAGGTTCTTCTCCTGCCTCTTCCTTTGGTAAGATTCTCGCTGGGTTTATCTCGGAAAACTCTGATTTCGTCGCCTTTGTTTTTTTAATTAGTTCCTTGATTCCAATTTGGAAATTACTCGGTGACATTTCAGTGAAGTAAAAATTCGAAATGAATATTTGGGTTAAGCTTGACAACAGTTTTATATATACCTTCGATCCGAAAATTAGGTTCTTGTAGTTGTAAGACGTCTTTGATTCTACTGTTACCAGAAACTTCCATTTTCAGTATGATTTGCATCTCGTTTCACAAGCCATGTGATTTGCTATCAACTGATTACTCTTTTTCTGTTTCTTGGTGTATTTCATTGAAGAGCAGATGGCATCTTCATCTGCTTGTCTTGTGGGAAATGGATTGTCAGTGCACACAACAACCAAACAGAGGTTAAGCAAGAGTTTTTCCCGGAGACAGATTGGCCTTTCTTCAGTTAGTAGAACACCTAAAGTTAATGTCGTGAAGGCTTCTTTGGATGTGAAGAAAGATGAAGGAAGAAGAGGTTTTCTCAAAGTCTTGTTAGGAAACGCCGGAGTCGGTTTGCTTGCAAGTGGGAAAGCAAATGCTGCAGATGAACAAGAGGCATCTTCGTCTAGGATGTCATATTCTAGGTTTCTGGAGTATTTGGATAAGGATAGGGTGAATAAAGTGGATCTCTATGAGAACGGAACTATAGCTATTGTGGAAGCTGTTTCTCCCGAGTTAGGTAACCGAGTTCAGCGTGTTCGTGTTCAGCTACCGGGATTAAGTCAGGAGCTTCTCCAAAAGCTGAGAGCCAAGAATATTGATTTTGCAGCACATAATGCTCAGGAAGATCAAGGTTCTGTGTTGTTTAACTTGATTGGTAATCTCGCATTCCCATTGCTTTTGATTGGTGGTTTGTTCTTTCTCTCAAGACGATCCGGTGGAGGAATGGGTGGACCTGGTGGTCCTGGAAACCCACTTCAGTTTGGTCAGTCTAAAGCAAAGTTTCAAATGGAACCAAACACTGGTGTAACATTTGACGATGTTGCTGGAGTTGATGAAGCAAAGCAAGATTTCATGGAAGTGGTTGAGTTTCTGAAGAAACCCGAGAGATTCACCGCAGTTGGTGCTAAGATCCCGAAAGGTGTTCTGTTAATCGGTCCTCCTGGTACCGGTAAAACTCTTTTGGCAAAAGCTATTGCTGGTGAAGCTGGTGTGCCTTTCTTCTCCATCTCTGGTTCTGAGTTTGTTGAGATGTTTGTCGGTGTTGGTGCCTCAAGAGTCCGTGATCTTTTCAAGAAAGCCAAAGAAAACGCTCCCTGCATTGTCTTTGTTGATGAAATCGATGCTGTTGGTAGGCAAAGAGGAACCGGTATTGGTGGAGGTAACGATGAAAGAGAACAGACTCTCAATCAGCTCTTGACTGAGATGGATGGATTTGAAGGTAACACCGGTGTTATTGTAGTTGCTGCAACCAATAGAGCTGATATTCTTGACTCTGCTTTGCTCAGACCAGGACGGTTTGACCGACAGGTATTATCAGATATGCATACACATTGCTATCTCTTTTTGTAATTATATACTCTTCCTTAGTTATGAGTTTCCGTTGCAGGTAAGTGTTGACGTTCCAGACGTTAAGGGAAGAACAGATATTCTCAAGGTTCACGCCGGAAATAAGAAGTTTGGCAATGATGTCTCACTCGAAGTCATAGCAATGAGAACACCTGGATTTAGTGGAGCAGATTTAGCTAACCTTTTGAATGAGGCTGCTATATTGACTGGACGACGTGGGAAGACAGCTATATCATCTAAAGAGATTGATGACTCCATTGACAGGATCGTTGCTGGTATGGAAGGAACAGTGATGACAGATGGAAAGAGTAAAAGCTTAGTTGCTTACCATGAAGTTGGTCATGCAATTTGTGGGTAAGTGTTGATTCATATGAAACAAATAAATAAAGCATGTCTTTAAGTTTTGAAGTTGACTTGACTCTTCCTTCTTTGGGTAGAACGTTGACTCCAGGACATGACGCTGTACAAAAGGTAACATTGATACCAAGAGGTCAAGCGAGAGGTCTGACTTGGTTCATTCCTTCAGATGACCCAACTCTTATTTCCAAGCAACAACTTTTTGCAAGAATTGTTGGTGGACTCGGTGGTAGAGCCGCTGAAGAAGTTATCTTTGGTGAGCCTGAGGTGACTACTGGTGCAGTTAGTGACTTGCAACAAATCACCGGCTTGGCTAGACAGGTAGGTACCATCACATTGTTCATGTTTGTGACTACTGGTGCAGTAAATGATTGATTATTTTACTTTGTAGATGGTAACAACATTTGGAATGTCTGACATTGGTCCATGGTCGTTAATGGATTCATCGGCTCAAAGCGATGTCATCATGAGAATGATGGCGAGAAACTCCATGTCTGAAAAGCTTGCGGAAGATATTGATTCCGCGGTGAAGAAATTATCAGACAGTGCATATGAGATAGCTTTAAGCCAGATAAAGGAAAATCGTGAAGCCATTGATAAGATCGTTGAAGTGCTTCTTGAGAAAGAAACTATCGGAGGCGATGAGTTCAGGGCAATTCTCTCTGAGTTTACTGAGATCCCACCGGAAAACCAGGTTGCTGCCTCAACTCCAGCATCAACACCAACACCAGCTTCTGTCTAAGTAATGAAAATTTGTATACTTATGTGATACTTAAATTTTTCTGTAAATTTTTATTGTCAAACACTTGAGCTCTAGGAATGTGATACTATATACCAATACTGTGTAACATGTTAAAACTTGAATTGGTATATTCATCAAAGCCTTGTGCTTTAATTAGTGACTTCTTCTCCATAATCCAATCTTGAAACACTTTTATAGGATTTTCAAACTTCTATACATTTGCATACAAATTACCAATTCAATCCTGAAATTTTTTCAAGGTTGATCTCAAAAAAAGTGTTCAACACAGCAATAATCTCTCTGTTCTATGAACTTGAAAGAATATACAGATGCTTTTCTGGGTTTTTTCATCCTTCTACAGCTAGAAGCATTTATTCATCAAACCTTATGCAAATGTTAGGGTTTTGATGGCTTCACGCCACTTCTCTCGCTCTGTTCTTTCTTCACCCACACCATTGTTCCATCCACTATCGACATTCTAACATGACGAGGAGGCAAATCATTCCACTGATTTGGCCGATTACGATTACTCGATCTAGTTTGTGCCTTCAGTTTTTTGGTTTCTCTGCTTTTGATAGAGAGATTCTCAATTTGTGTTTCTATGGCTGTAGTAGAATCCGTAACAGCTTTCTCACGGTATTCAACACTTTTCTTACCCTTAGCTTTTTTCCCTTTCTTCCTATTAACTCGAATCTCATCTTTCACCGGAGGAGTAATCTCCGTTTCGATTGATACACACACGACATCCTTCTCTGACGGCGGCGCGATTGATTCACACACGACGACATCCTCCTCTACAGCCACATCTCGATTCTTTTTTTTCTTATTATCATATCGTTTCCTAAATCCCCTCTTCTTCTTCGGTAATCCCTCATCTCTTGGAACCGCATCTTCACCTCCCACGCTCCCGATCGCCGCCGATTCCTCCTTCTCGGCGCATCTTGCTTCTCCGCCGTCAACAGATTTCTTTTTCATCTTATGCCTCCTAACATGCTTCCGATCATTTCTTGGGGCCGCATCTTCACCTCCCACGCTCTCGATCGCCACCGGTTCCTCCTTCTCGGCGCATCTTGCTTCTCCGCCGTCAACAGATTTCTTTTCCTTACTGTTCTTCTTCCAATGCTTCCCCTCAATTAGTTTTTCCCCTGCTCCTTTGACCTCCGATTTGTTCAGATCTTCCTCTATCTTTCGCTGTTCCTCGACCTGTCGTCCCCGTCGTCTCTCTTCTTCGTCTTCGTCTTCCTTTTGCTTCCGATTTTTGTCAATATTCCAACGCTCCTGAAGCTGAAGGATGCTGACGTAATTAGCCGGAATGGAAGGAGCAATCTTCCTTTCGCTGTCAGTATTATCCTCCATTGAAATGTTTTCCTTCACACGCTCGACGCTCTAAAAGACAACGTAGTGACGTGCCGTCAAAAACAAGAGGGGAAAAGGCTGAGGAGGACGATGATACGCATTACCTTATAACGTACCCTATCAGAATGCACTCGACCGACGACCCTACAGGCCCATTGGCCCAACTCTGTTGTTTCTTTCTATTTTTGTTATTTCCTTTATTTCTTGATAATTGCACTTTCCCACCTAACTATTTGGGTTATTTCCTTTTTGTCTTGATAAATGTGCAACACTATAAATCATTGACTAATTGTTAATTGTAACTATTGTTCGTTACTTGTAAATTAAAACTGAATTCAAATAGTCAAAATTCGTTCTTTTTTATTTGTCAGAAGAATAGTCAAAATTTTATATATTAATATCAAATGTTAGATTCAATATTAAATGTAAGATCGTATTTTTAATAGTACATGTCTATTCTATTCGTTATATAACTTTATATTATATCCGTACATAATTAAATAATTCGAATTTCAGGTGTCGGAAGACTGAAAGTGAAATAAAAAAATTATGACAGAAGAATACAGATAAATCCAAGTAACATTTATGTACTAATTTTATTTATTGGAGTAATTTAAGCTTCTTTTATGATTAAGATATCCTTATCTCACACACAGTTCAAGGCCATTTTGTAAGCAACTTGCATCTCTCATTTCGTCCTTACCTTGCCTAACCTCGAACCAGTCGCTGCGTCTCTAACGCTCCTTATATAAAAGCCCGCAACGAATCTCTCTCTGTTTTTAACGTAAGAGGTAGAAGAAAGGAGAGATATGGCGATGGCGATGACGATCCGGAACGTGGCTTCTCGACGAGCAATGAGTCCGATCTCCGGCGAATTCGGTTTGAGATCTATGTCGTCGTGGTGGAAAAACGTCGAGCCTGCTGCTAAAGATCCGATCCTCGGAGTTACCGAAGCTTTTCTCGCTGATCCTAGTCCCGAGAAAGTTAACGTTGGTGTGGTGAGTCAATATCTCTCTGTTTTTTTATTTTGTTTTATCTGTTATTACAGATCTTACACGGATTTTGATTTTCCTTTCATCTAAGAGATCGTGGATTTAATTTTTGGTTGATGAAGCTAATATCTATATTTCTTATGTGGCGATGATTCTTATAGGGAGCATATCGTGATGATAATGGGAAGCCTGTTGTATTGGAATGTGTCAGAGAAGCTGAGCGAAAGATTGCTGGGAGCAATTTCATGTAAGATTTCTGGTTTCTCTGTTTTTTCCCAAATGAGCTGATTGTTTAGTACTTTTGTTCTGTTTTTGATTGAAAAAAAAAACTTTCTTGTTGTCTAATTGGTGGAATTCTTGATTTGTAACTGACGAAAATAAGACGGGTGCTTAGCTGAATTAATTTTATATAAGATAACTTTAATGCTTCTGTTGATTGGCCGACAAAATTGATTGGCCAAGTTTAAAATCTTCTTGTTGATAATGTTGGTAAAGTTCCTGTAGTGTAACTGACGAAAAGTACAAGTCATTGGATGTGTCATTTAACGTATAAGTTCTTTGTCAGACAAGAGACGCCTATTTGCTACTTTTTTCCTTTTCTTTTGTTTCTGGAATCAAAATTGTTACTTTTACTTTTTTTCTTTCTTCGTGAAAGCAAAGAGCTATTTCTACGATATACTTAAGTCTTCTTGACAAAGAATATGCATCTGTAAATGTGTGAGCCTTAATTTGTATGCATCATGTTAAGAAAATCAACTTCACCAATTATCTCATTTGTCATATTTTCACTAGACTGATCTGAGCTTTTTTTATTGTATGAATTGATTAAAGGGAGTACCTTCCAATGGGAGGGAGTGTGAAAATGGTGGAGGAAACATTGAAGCTTGCCTATGGAGACAATTCTGAATATATCAAAGACAAAAGAATTGCTGCAGTTCAAGCTCTCTCTGGAACTGGAGCTTGCCGTCTATTCGCAGACTTCCAGAAACGTTTCAGTCCTGGTTCTCAGATCTACATTCCTGTACCAACTTGGTCCAAGTGAGTGTTCACACATTTACTTCTAAAATTTCCAAATAGTGTAAGCTTATACTGTCTTGTGTGAACAGCCACCACAACATCTGGAGAGATGCTAATGTCCCACAAAAGACATATCATTACTATCATCCAGAAACTAAGGGATTGGATTTCTCAGCATTGATGGATGATGTCAAGGTTAGCAACAACTTCAGGTTTCCTTACTTTTATGCTTGTCAAAAATAATAACATCCGTTTTTTTTTTTCTGATAGAATGCTCCGGAAGGTTCATTCTTCCTCCTTCATGCTTGTGCTCATAATCCTACTGGAGTTGATCCTACGGAGGAACAATGGAAAGAGATATCACAGCTATTCAAGACCAAAAAGCATTTTGCATTCTTTGATATGGCTTATCAAGGTTTTGCAAGTGGAGATCCAGCGAGAGATGCCAAATCCATCAGGATCTTTCTTGAGGATGGTCATCATATTGGAATTTCTCAGTCCTATGCTAAAAACATGGGACTCTACGGCCAAAGAGTCGGATGTCTCAGGTATTCATTTTTTTTCCTCAGCAATGAGTCTTTCATATTGTAGATTTAGCCATACAGGTTCATATGGAACTGAATCTTGAACATGGTGCTTTGTCTTTGCTACTGTAGTGTGCTTTGTGATGATGAAAAGCAAGCCGTGGCTGTAAAAAGTCAATTGCAGCAGCTGGCTAGACCAATGTACAGCAACCCACCTCTACATGGTGCTCAGATCGTTTCAACCATTCTTGGTGACCCAGAGTTAAAGAGCCTGTGGCTCAAGGAAGTTAAGGTAAAATGCCAAATAGCTTCTTTCTAGTTTGTAATACACTCAATGGTTTTTATGTGCAATCATTAGCTAAAACATTGGTTTTATTTACGGAAACAGATCATGGCTGATCGGATCATTGGCATGAGAACTACTTTACGTGAAAGCCTTGAGAAATTAGGATCACCTTTATCATGGGAGCACGTTACCAAGCAGGTAAATTTTCAAAAACTTATCATTTCTCTCATCTTGACTCGCACAAATCTCACATCTTTTATTTGATGGGAAACAGATTGGAATGTTCTGCTACAGTGGGTTAACACCAGAACAAGTTGACCGCTTAACAAGCGAATATCACATCTACATGACCCGTAACGGCCGTATCAGGTACATTCAATGCCTCTATTTTCAACAACATCAACAAGAAGCTTTTTTTTTTTCTTATGTATTTTGACTAATTCATTTGAGTTTTGGTTGCAGTATGGCTGGTGTTACAACAGGAAATGTTGGTTACCTTGCAAATGCTATACATGAAGTCACCAAGTCTTCTTAATAAAGCTGTTTACTTACATGTCTCAGCCCAAACCCATTAATTTTTGAAGAGTTAATAAAGACAAAGAAGGCTGCTTAGATTTGTTATTTTGCCATTGTTTTCGTGGGAAATTGAAAGTTTTACCCATAAACAGTTATTTATTATTGAACAATAAGAAAGAGCAACACATATGGAACAATCGATTATTGGAATATTTTCAGACCTAACTCTGGTGGAGTATATGATTCTTTATTAGGTCACCAAATTGCTTTGTTTTCTTCTCATTTATACTATGTTTTTTCTGTTTGCGTACAACTATTTAACAATTAATTGTTTCCTTTCAACGAAAGAACCCATGATTTCACACATTTTAACTGTTGAAGAGGTACTCGTGTTTATGATCAATCTTATTACAAGCCGGTTTTTATAATGCTTCGCCTGTCTGTTTTGAGTTACTTGCTTGCATTTTAGACATCATCTTGGTTCTTTTGGCTAGCAGATATGTGAAATTGTTTCGTTTACGGACCAAAAAGATATACAAATACTAGTACATGAGAAAAAGTATTTCTACAAGTCAAAAGTGAAGATAAAAAAAAGAATACATTAAACACAAATCCATCACCTCCTGATTTCTCAAAAAGCTGAAATGGGAATTTGTTCTTCAGAGCTTCTCAGTTTTGAAAGCCTCCATTCATCTGTCGCCTCAGGTGCTCTGGTATTAGCCTGTTGATAAGCTCAGGTGATGCCCCAGTTAACTGTTTCAACATTCACAGAGAGAGAGATAACAAAATGAAGTAACTGTTTTACCATTTGAAAATTCAGCTAAATCATTTTGATGTGATTAACGTACCTCTTGTTTGAAGTTGAACAACGGTGGTAGAGGTCTACCATTTGGAAGACGAGCATTTGGCTCACGAAGTTCATTGAAAAATGGATGAGCACATGCTTCAAGCTTCATAAGGCAAAAACAAACATATACGGTTAACAAAAAAACCTCACAACTTCATTGGATAGAGCAAAAATCCAGAGAAAGCCATTCTAACAATTATAAATACTGACCGCAGTGCAACGTAGACTGGGTGAGTATTGAAGAAGTCGAGATGCGAGGTCAATGGCTTCTGGAGGCATCCGCTTATGGAAAACCTGGAGTTCACAGAGCAGTTTGTGTATGAATATTCTTTAAGAAGCAATTGCATGGTCAGAAACAGAGTTGAAAGTGACATGCATTTACTATATACCTTATGCCAAGGGTGAGCTTTGATTTGTGGGAATCTGAAGTCTGTGTAGTTTGGGTTCATACATCGGATTTCTTCTCGAGTTGGAGTTCCAAGAACCTAAAACAACGCACCACATGACAAATCTATTAGATTCTAGGCATTTTATATATAAGATAGAAAATGACACCAAAGTAAAAAGCTAGTAAACCAAGACTTCACCTTAATGATCTCCACAAGCTGATCCACTGAATTTTCTCCAGGGAATAATGGCTGAAGATAGATAATGTTACAATGATTGAATAAGATATGAAGAGAGCTTTAGTTCTTAAGATAAATAATTGACACTAAACCTGGCCAAGAAGAAGCTCTGCAAGAACACAACCAGCAGACCATATATCTATGGATGATGTATACTCTGTTGCACCAAAGATGAGTTCTGGAGCTCGGTAATACCTAGAGCAGATATATGATATGTTTGCTTCACCTTTTACCTATTGCGAATAATCAAATATTGCAGATGTCACCATAACAGATAAGCGTCTAATTGATTTTTGCATGAGAAAGAACAAATAAACCGCTTACCAATACTTTTGCACTACCAAAATCACACAGCTTACACTGATGGGTGAGTGGATCAACCTATAGAAAGGGACGGAGAATCAGCTTACAAACAAACTAGTAATATCATTAATCAAAGACAAAACCCAAAATAGATCAACGTACCAAAAGGTTTTGTGGTTTCACATCTCTGTGGCAGACACCAGGAGCAGTATGGATGTAAGCCAAGCCTCTAAAGATCTGCACCAACATATTTTTCACATTCATTTCACGAATCAAATTAAACAAAGCAAGAGTATTTGTAAGGGGAACAGCAGATAACAATGCATACTTGGTATGTGTAAAGTTTGACGTAGAAAATAGGCATCCTCTGGTTTGAACTAGTATAGTGCTTCAAAACCCGGTACAAAGTCTCAGGTACATACTCCATAACCAAATTGAGGAAGAGCTCATCTCTACTCGTTGTAGAGAAGAAACAATGCTTCAAAGAAACCACATTTGGGTGATCCATTAGTCGCATTAATTGCAACTCACGATTTTTATAACGGCGATCTTGCAAAACCTTCTTGATGGCTACTGATTCTCCAGTTTCCAAGCATTTTGCCTAGAAATGGTAAGTTAACAATCTCATCAGAAAGGAAAGAAATAAGCTATTGCTTACAGATGTTAGCAGTGACAAAGAAAACGGTACCTGGAATACAATTCCGAATGATCCTGTTCCAACAACCCGTTCAGCCATGTAACTAATGGTCTGTAAAGGCCAGACAGTGGAAAACATAAGCGAATATTAAAGTTGTAAAGCATCTTAACAAATGATTAACCTAAATGTTCAGAATCCAACCTGTTTAGGTTCGCCGTTTTTGCCTCCAATAGTAGTAGAAATGATGTGACCCGTAACAGCATCATTTCCTTCTATAACAGCAGCAGTCATTTCCTGCAATCAAACCAGAAAATGTCACTACAGGTATTAAACTATTCTCGTTTCCCCAAAATAAACTTCAGGTCACTAACGACTGTGTATGAAAATCAATAGACAAATCATTCTAAAGGCTTGGAATCTTTTAGAATATCAACCCTCCCTTTTGAACAACATTCAAATCTAAGAACAGTTAAGGTCGAGACTAAGAGAGCTTAATCAAGTATAGTAACTAAGTGTGAAGCTGAATGATGTAGTGTGTTCCTATTAACCAGACGCTATCATAAGAGAAACAAAATCCAGAAAAGAAACAGCATGATAGTTGTTAAAGATAAAGGTAAGCTGAAAAAGGGTTATGAAGATTCATGAGTAGACATCACAAACCGTACAAAAGATACAATCATAGAATCACACATAGCATGGAACAAACACTGTCAGAATGGAGAACAAAGCAAAAGAAAACAAAAAGTTCAAAATCAATACAGAGTGCAAAAAGAAGTGTGACAGAAGGAATGGACCAAGAATCATAAAACTAGATGAATACTCCAAAAACCTGTCAGAAGAAACTCCAAGATCCAAAAGTACTTCGTGGAGTGAATAGTGATGAGTTAAACAACCGAAATGTGAAAACAAATAGCCAAACAAGGCAAGAAAAGTCAGCTGAGGAATTTGTCTTTTTTTAAGATGAAAGGGCAAGAAAAAAAAAAAAACAAGCTAGTAAGATCTAAATCGTGGTCCTGCTCTTGAATTTCAGCGTGTGAAATGTAATTTTGGTACAGGGACAATATAAAATTTCACAACCCTAATTTTTTTCTTCAGGATTCAAAGATTAATACTACTAAATCGAAAATAGCTCGGGAGATCAAGATCTTCACTATAAATTATTGAATTTTTTAGCAGAAGAACAGTATGAGTAGCTACTATGAAGTCAAATTACCAATATTCGATGAGAAAGCTACTTCTTCGGGGAAAAAACTCAACAGTGAGCTCAAATCAGGAACGCGTAAGAAACGAAAAAGAGCATAAGAACACAGATCGACTCGATTAGAAACCCAACGAGGAAAAATCCGAGCTAGATCGGCCGAGATCTAGAACAGCCACCAAACGTAAAACTAAAATGCATTGTTTACCAAACTGCGACGCTAAGGATCGAACAAAGAGAAAGAGAGACGCAAATACGGAAAGGTTAAAAAGAAGGAAACCTTGTCTGTATCCATATTATCGGGGCGGCGTTTCAAAGCATCTCCGTCGTGAAACTGCGGCGGCTGCGGAGCAAGAGCAGGAGGCTGAGGCCCCAATGGTATGGAGGTCATGTGCTTTACAGCTCTTCTCTCTCTATCTCTCTAACTTTCTCTCTCCCCCACTGATGAGTAAAGACTATTTTTCCTTTCTGTGTCTAAAACTTCATTAATCGTTCAAAGACCAACGAAGACCCACGCGAGAATCAAGCGCGTAGCTCTTACGTTCCAATGAGAACGCTAAGCTATTAATCAAACTAATTACTCATTACTTCATTAGTTAAACAGTGAAGTGAAAAAGTCTAATAACCTTACAATGCAAAGAATTGTGGAGATGGAACAAATACGTGGAAACGAAACATTTTAAAACGTGGTAATGATTTTTTTAATTATAAATATGAAAACGTTTTGAAAATGTATATGATGATAGCAAAAATAAAAGGTTTAAATCAAATTACAATAGATGCTACCATTAACATCTAAATCATATTTATAAAAATTGAATGTTTAAATCAACATATATATTATATATAAATATAAATTGTTTAACTAAAAGTAAATTATTGGGCCATCTGTAATTGTTATTTGTTAATATTGGTCAATTGTAATTAGAATTTTGTATTAGATAACATTACACTTGTATTTATAGGCATGTGCCTTCAATGAATAAGTGAACATGAAATATTTCAAAACGTTTCCTCTCTATAATATGTTATCATAGCTATATTTGTAATATGGTATCATATCTATAATTCGACTACAAAAGAATTTTTAGTTTCGATTTCCGTCAACCTGAAATTCGAAACTTGATTTGATGAGATTTCGACCCAATTACAAAATTTCAACTATTTCTCGCAAGGGTTAATATGGTGACATGTTAATCAAACCTTATGTCAATAAGGGATATACAAAAGAAATGTTTAACGGTTACGTGTGTGATCTTTACTGTGATTGATATGACATATAAGTTCCTGAAGGAGATGATGTTTATTTGAAATTTACTAAAATGTTATTAGACATACTTTTTTTGGACGATGAACAATAGAGATAAACCAACACATTTGATGTTAATCTTAAATTCATTTCAAATGTTTTACTTGATTCTTTAGGCTTTGGAAAATAGAGGGTTCCGTGTAATTTTAATACCTTCACTTGTGTTCAATTAACTTAAATTTACATTAAACCCAAATAAGAAGCACACACGGGAATAAGATACCGATATTGTCATTGGTATTTTTTTTTAGCGGTCAACCAACTTGACTGCAACTTTTTTCAATCTCAAAATTTTGATGACTTGAAATATACATTTGAAGTCAGCCAAAATAACATTTGATCATAAATAAAAAAATTAAACATGTCATACGTAAATTACACCAAAGTATATTTGATGATAATAAAATAGGAGGTTTAAATCTTATTAAAATAGATAATAACATTAACATCTAAATCATAATAATCTTTTGCTACAAAAATTTTGGTGGAAAGGAATTGCGATTTCACGTGTAGGCCAAATACAATGTAGCTGATAATCTTTCATTGAAGTATGGGGTGTGCAATAAAAAACATATTAAAACGTTTTCGCGTATGGAATTAAGTTTTCACATGTCTGTCAAACATGATGATAACCTAGCTGCTGTTTTTTCATTTCAATGTGATTTGTGCAAAGAAAAGAGAAAGATAGATAAAAAGAAAATGATAAAATTCCGTTCCAAATCGGAATTATTTTCTCACCAATTAGCCAAACAAAAACTGGCCTTGAGTTTCACAAGAAGGCCAAATAAGAATGAAGAATAAAGGTAAGATCTCTCACACTAGGTACTATTTTCCCATGACTTAGTTTGCAATGATG
This sequence comes from Euclidium syriacum, assembly GCA_900116095.1. Taxonomy (NCBI): domain Eukaryota; kingdom Viridiplantae; phylum Streptophyta; class Magnoliopsida; order Brassicales; family Brassicaceae; genus Euclidium; species Euclidium syriacum. The sequence continues at coordinate 1,484,337 of FPAK01000008.1, forward strand.
ATATGTTCAAATGAAATGTCTGCATGAAGAAATAGAGAGTTCACACAAAGCCAAAATTGACAAGACTAAAGTTCCACTTATTGAGTATGAAATGGTGACATAATGTCTTCCAATTTGTGTTTCTCTTCGTTTTTTTTCTCCCCACTTTAATGTATTATTTTTTTAAATTGAATGTTTAAATCATCATAAATATTAAATAGTTTAACTAAAAATAAATATATATACATATATAATCAAGCTAAAATTTATTATCGCATTTCCGACGTGTTTTCATATTTAGACTTTAAAATCTGTGTTCTTAACCGATTTCCATTTCCAAAAAATTTATGATACAAACAATGAATTTCAAATGAAATTTTAATGTACTAATGTCACAGAGAATCATAATAAGAAAAAAAAAAAAAAAATTATAATGTAAGTGTCTTTTAACTTAGATAACAATTACTCTTGTCTTTTAGATTTAATGTCTTATCGAAACATTTTATACTATAGTTGAACTTTGTTTTTGTTTGGTCTCTTATATCCCTATTAGCCATTTTTTTTTAAAAAGTGTTTAACTTTCATAGTTTGTCATTTATTTTAACTTTCTATCTTTAATTATTTTCATCTAGAGTAGAAAATGCAACCTTAGAAAGCAACCCTAACTTGACAGATCCATACAAAGTCTCGTAAAGTCCAATTAAGAATTGATGGAGCTTATCTTCTGGACGTTCCTTCTCTCGACTTCTTCCATGATTTTGACTTTTGAAAACCAGCCAAACTAGTCCATGATTTGTTGAGTTTCCCTTAGTATATACTAAAGGAACTCCTTTTTGTCGACAATTTGTGAGTTATGCCTTGAGGAACTCACTGGCCATTCCTTACTGCAAATTAAATCACGTTTGTATGTGTATCCAAAGGGCATGAGCATCTTCGTGGTAAGAGATCGATAAAGCAACTCAGGGTCGGTGGTTATATTGATCTATGAGTCGTGTGGGTATGGTTTAATCATCGAACCCGAATTTCTTGCCTGTCCTGACTCTGAGAGCCAGCCGCAAACTAGTGGACTATTTATCAATTTTCCTCTTATATATCATGAAATGACATCAAAGGAATTTATGACATGATATAGTATGAAAATTTTGTCAATTGAAGTGAATACGAAGAAGAAAGATACAAAACTATAGAAATAGTAAAGTAATATAATAATGAGATAATAGGATTATGCAAGAATCCGGTCCGATAATATATCAAATAGGTAATTAGCTGATTATACTTTAGCATAATAACAATAATAAGGATAATGTTATGCATACATAGTGCTCAGGCATGCGTATAGATTTTAAGCAGATCGGTAATAGATCATTAAAATACGTTCGGAAAAAAGAAATAGTTAAAAGTAGAGAAACACACTCAATAGATATCTAGCAACCACCACCACCACATCCGCCGCCACCACCACATCCGCCACCACTACATCTGCCACCAACGCAACCGCCGTAGCAGCAACCGCAACCTGAATCTTTCTTCTTTTCCTTCTTTTTGGAGCAAGCAAAAACCGCCATGGATACAAGTGATAATGACAGAAGAATCACAAAGATCAAGAACAGAACATTCCCAAACGATCCAGCTTCTTCCATGTACTTATCTCCCTGATGAATAATCAACCTCTTAACGTTATTTTTTATGTAATATTTTACTTCCTCTTGATTTTTTGTTTGAGATTTAGAAACATTTGATCCTTACACGCCACTATAAAGAGGAACAACATTGAATTTCTTACACCAAACTTGTTTCAATAATTCCTCTAATTCCTCTAATGGCAAGGCATTCACTTTACGTCTGCAGGTTTCAGGTTCCCTTTCTAGAACTCTAGTGCAACTCCTCTATAGTCTATGCTATATTTCAAAACATAATTACAAAAGAAAACAAAACAGGTTTCTATTAGTAGATAAAAAAAGAAGCTGTACGTCACGTGGAATTATGGATATTATTGCCACAAAATCTTTACTCTCTATTTTTCGAATTTTTTTTATTCAGATTTACACAAATAATTAAAGAGAAAACTCCAAAGATGAATTTATAAAAACCCAAATTTTATTACTCCCCAGCTCTTCTCATATATATTATTTACATGAAATGACGTCAAACGAAATTATGACATGATATAGTGAAAATTTATGAACTGAAATGAGTCCGCAAAAATATACAAACTATACAACTATACTAACTAGTAAAGTAACATAATACTGATAACAGGATTAAGCAAGAATCCTGTCCGATAATTTATCAAATAGGTAGTTAGTTGGTTATACTTTTAGCATAATAACAATAATGGTATGCATACATTGTGCTTAGGCAATGACATGCGTAGATGTTCTAAGCAAATCGGTCATAGATCATCAAAATAAATTCCAAACAAAAGGAGTTAAAAGTAAGAGAAACACACTCATTAGATATCTAGCAATCTCCATCACCACCACCGCAACCGCAGACACCGCATTCACCTCCACCGCCACAAACGTAACCGCCAGAGATGCAATCGCTACCTGAACCCTTCTTCTTTGGATCAAGCAAAAACCGCCATGGATACAAGTGATAAAGACAGAAGAATCACAAAGATCAAGAACAGAACATCCCCAAACGCTCTAGCTTCGTCCATTTATATCTCTATGTACCTGATGAAGAATCAAACCTCTCTCACTAAGTTCTTTTTTTCATAACTGTTTTACTTTCTCTTGATTTTGCTTGACATTTAAGACATTTGGTCCTTCCATGCCACTATAAAGAGGATTAAAATTGAATTTCTTACGCCACCACTGGCTATTAAGTCAAGGCATTCAATTCATTTCTAGTCGAATTTAAGTATGGTCTATACTATATTTCGAAAATATATTTAAAAGAAAAAAAATCTAATAGTAGAAAACAAAGAAGCAACGTCACGTGGAATTATGGAGTATTATTGCCACAAAATCTCTGTTAACATGAGCTGTACATCACTTCAACATTTGAGAGAATTATCTCCAGAGCCTCTCTCTTTTCCTTTTTTGGAATCTTTTGATTCAGATTTACACAAATAATTCCAAAGATGAATTATAAAAAACCCAAACTTTATTACCCCACCCAGCTCTTCTTTATTGTTGAAATTTACAAGTTATTTGGTGTGAAAAAGTAAAGAAAAATTTACAGTCTTCTGCTTTACCTCTCCAGTGAAAAAATCCTTGGTCTTACTCTTACTATGCCTCTGGTATAGGGTTGAGTGTCTCCTGGAAAGACCAAAACATGTTCAAGAACCAATCTACTCAATTTGTAAAACTGAAAAGGTTAAGTTTTTCTAATTACCTTGGGGAAATGAACAAACCCTTGCTGTGTATTGGACGTTTTGACCATAGTTTCCCACTTAGGATTTTCCTGAATCTTGTTGAACTGATTATTATCAGAATCAAGAGAAGTTAACCATGCGAATGAGTTGTTCTTCGATGGAATTGTCGGCAAAGTTCGCTTTAACCAAGAATCTGAAGGAGCTTTAGGTAATGGTGGTGGTGGAACAATGTGATAACGATGATGAATCCTTGAACTTTCAAGATCCGATGTTCTTCTCTGTGATTGTGCTTCAAGATCAATCTTCTCCTTTGTAATCTCAACCACATTGGTTTCTGGTAGTGCAACAATAGCCTGATTGCAATCTTGAGGATATTCGAGTTCAACTAAATCCTCATCTTTCTTAACACTCATTTGCGAGATAGCTTCTTCACTGTCTCCATCTTTTAATAAAGATTGTTCCTTGGACTCTTCTTGCACCTTCTTGTCTACTGAATGTATAGTATCTATATACAGAGTTTTCTCAGCCACTGGAGTCTCAGAAGAAGGTTCCAACGTATTATCATCACTAGCTAAGAGCTCACCGAAGTTTTTACTGATTTTCGTGCGTGAAGATACTGATAATGACTCACTTTGAGAAGAAACTGATTCATTTGGCTTCAACTTCCTCTTTTCTTCATTCACAGTTTCATTGGTTTGCTACAAAAAAGAAATTTGATTAGAGGAAAGCTCTAGTGAGATGATGAAACAAGGAAGGAATCAAATTACCTTGTTCTGGTTAGAATCTTGATACTTAGAACGCATACGACGAACTGAAACAGCTCTCTGTGCTTGCAATCTCACAGAAGGAACAGGGTTCAATATTCCCAACGAGCTTCTCAAACAAAACTGAGGTACTAATCCACAAACACCAGAAGCTATCACGTTTCCTCCATCTTCTTCCTCTTGTTGTTGCTCAGGAGAATGACGGAATCGATATGGATTTTGTTGTTTCTCCTTCTTCAACAACTGTCTCGGAGATTCTTCTGGTTTAGTAATAACCGGTTTCCTAACAAGATGTGGAGGTGATTCAGAAGTCAAAGCTTTAGCTGCAGGTAAGAATCTCCCCATCATTAGATCTTGAGTTTGTTTATCACTCGTTAAACTTCCAAACGGCTCTACTAATATCCCAGAACTATCCAAACCACTAACGTTACTACAGTTGTAGAAGAATGATTCAGATCTCGAAAGTGTATCAGTTGCATCAAGATAAGTATCATCACTCTCTTCTTCATCATACCGAGATGAAACATTATTATCACTACTGGTTTTGGATTCTTCTCTTTCTCTACAGTTGTTAATCCTCCCAGGAGGAAGCTTTGGCACAAAATGTTGTTGCTTCACAATTATACCTTGTGAATCGTCTTTTGGTTTTCCTGGTTTGTGTTCCCATTGAAAAGGCACTGTTCCTGGATTCCTCACAGGACCTGATTTAATATCAGATTTGAAAACTGGTGGAGAAGAAGGAGGAATCATCTTCTTGTTGTTACTCTCTGCTTCTGAAGTTTGTGTTGGTCTTCTAACGGAAAGAAGCGGTCGATTGAAATCTAATTGCTTCTCTTCCATCATTAACAACATGAAATCTCTCGTTTCTGCATATATAATCAAATTCGTCATATAATTTTCATAACTTTGTTCTTCTTTGTCAGGAATCTAGGTCACATAAAACATTAAATTTGAAACCTAAAAGAGAGTCTTTCTTTAGCCGACAAATAATTTTTCTCAGCTTCTTGAAAACTTATTCCAGATTTTCTTTCTCGACAGAGTAGGAACCCAAAAAAATGTATACGAGCGAGGAAAATATCTTATCAAAATCGAAATCAATTAGAGAAATTAGGGGAAAAAGATTTAAAACCTCGTTTTCTTTTCACCAGTCAAAGTCTGCCATTAATACGCGAAAACAGATTATACGCAGGTATAAACAAATTCGTACTCACTGTGTTTAAGAACAAATCAAAAGGAGAAAAACAGAGAAGGAAAAACAAAGATCGTGTTTCCTTTTGAAGAAACAGAGCAAGAAAAAGTAGAGTCCTACAAATTTGAAAATTCCGGAGTTGAAACAGCGAGATAGATTACAATTTACAAATAGCACTGCGGGAAAACACGAAACAGAGAAACTACACACAGATATATAGAGATACAGGGAAGAAGACGAAGAAGAAGTGAAAATACCAGTGAGATTACGCGGTATTGGAAAGAGAGAGATGGAGAGATTTTAGAGAAGAAGTGAATTTAGGCGAGAAAATAAATGAAGAGAGGTGGTGAAACTGAAAGGAATATAATGAGGTTGTCAATATTCCTAATTCGTCTTTTTCTCTTTAAGCTGCGTCATTTTAAAATTTAAATAAATTTGTTAATTGCATGTTGATTCATTTAATACTAATACTTATTTTCCAGTTTTTCTTTGTTCACACTAGTTTACTGTTTACCTTTCCCTTTATGTCTCTATCAAGATATTTTTACGACTATAACATGTGCTTCGTTTATTTAGGGGGAATTTTGTAGGCATGCATATATGAATATGATATTATGTTTTTGTTTTTGTAATAATTGTTATAATATATGATGGTTTTGTTCATCGGAGATAAGTAGACGAATCATTTAAAATACCTAACTGATTAATTGGAAATGTCAGAGATATTCTCGAATTAATTAGTAGGAAAAAAGAAAATGAATAAAATGGATAAACTACTACCTACCACATGCTGTTTATGAACTTTTCTTTGATGTACAACATGGGACGATAAGTATATACTAATCTCTATGGGTAAGCTATTGGCCAACGAGAACTATAGTATTTTTGCATTGACGATTATATTAATTAATTAATTTGTACATTATGAAAATAATTACATACAAAGTTCAACAATCATTTGTAGATTAAGAAATTAGCACCCCTGAGGATACACAATGGAGTAGTGCCAAAGACATTGTGGTTACCCAATGGACTAATCGTTTCGGAAAAATTTAAAGTGAAACCAAGTTAATGTTGTTAAAGATTTTTAAATATTCCGTGAAAGCTTTTTATCATGATTATTGACGGAGATATTAACATCTTTAATGGATAATTCGATGATAACTGAAATCTGGTCCTTACCAAATTTGTCCTATCCAAACACATGTTATAAACCCGAATAGCGGGATGTTAATTATCTCCTCGTGCTCGACATCCAAACAGGTCGTGATAAGATCGAATCTTTTCCTGACACCTTAAATTTAGGAGAATAAGGAATTTTTCATTATCCTCTAGTTTAACCCATGAATTTAAGACACCGGCCATATCACCCATATGAAAGGGGTCCCTTGACCTCATAAAGATGATTTATAATCCGAGAGAGGGATTTAGAATAGCCCCGAGCAGACCTATTTCTTATCTTAGATAAAACTGAGTTTGGCATTCCAAACTCGTCTCTTATACTTATCCAATCATTAATAAGGATATGTTTCGAGTATCTAAAACCTCTTTTACTTATTTATTGTTGTGAAAATTTTAATTAGAAATAATTAAGTTGAATCCTGCATTAAAAATGATCACAAGTAAGAGTTTTTACTATAACATGTTTGACAAAATAATCATTGAATTTGTTGAAGAAAAGTTTAATACAGATGGCGTTTATGTGAAAATGGATTTCATGGGGTGAAGAAAAGTTTAATACAGATGACGTTTATGTGAAAATGAGTTTCATGGGAGTGAATGTGAGTGATAAGGAAAATATATGCTAAAACCAAAGGTGGAGAGGTATTTTATATTCAATGTTTCATGAGACAAATTAATTAGGCTAGTTTTTAAATGTTAATAATTTAAGCTTACACATTACAATACTTATCATTTCCTAGTAACTAGGTTTCATTGGTTTGGTCTAAGATGTTATCTTCTAATTGCAGTAATAGACGTGCTTTAGTAACTGATGATATATATGCACTTCATGGTGGTGCAACAATTAACCAACAAAAAGTCATGGAAACCAAAGAAAGAACATTCTTGAAATTAGCTAACTAGATTTTCTTTAGTTATATTAACATTAGTTTCTCTGTTTGTTATGCTTTTGGATTGAGTTTCTTTCCTTTCTTTTATCTTCCAAGAAGATATAGCTCATATTCTTAAGAAATCATATAAGAAAGATTCAAGAATATTGACACCAAAAGAATTGTAGGGAGTAGTAGCTAACATATGTGTTAGATACCCACAAGTTGAGAATTTTTTTTTTTTTTTTTACACCTAAAATGAGTACAAAAATATGGGTGGTATTACTGAAATTTCATAGCAAAGCCAAGCTTCCAAGAAAATTATGGAACTCAATACGAAAAAACTAAAAAACAGAAAATAAAAATTTTGAAAGTTAAATCTTCCAAAAAGACCATCAAACTCTATATAGAAGAACTCAAATCCCATAGAAGAAGATCAAACTTTATTTGTAGTGACGATTCTATTATTAGTTCCTAATTATATGATTTGCAATTACAAATTTTCTACGAAATATTGTAATTTAACGATTTTAGTTTATCGATTCACAACCAATTTAATTGTTGTTTTAAATTTAATTGCACGTTTTAATAATTTGTTTCGTCTTAATAGTATAAATGAAAATATTCACAGTGCATCTATAGATCTTTGTAGGATTCAACTTTTTTATACTATTTTTATATTTATGTGTAAGAATTTTTCTAATGTAAAACTATAACATCTCAGACGATTACGAATTTGAAAAAATTATATATTTAAAAATTATAAATTTTTTAACATCTCATTTTGGGAAAATTATTACTAGAAAGAAACTGTTATGTTATATTGAGTTCTCAAGCTCCTTTCTATAATTCAAAGAATATTTTCAGAGTTTTTATTTTATTTTATCTAAAGTTTTTAATAAGATTCAATCCATATACAATCACCTAAAAAAATTTATTATAAATCTTAAGTATGAGATTTCGGTCTCATAAAAAACACTCAAGTCTCCGTACATGCCCGACCCGATTCATCGGATATGTCTTTCTTTTGCTCGGTCTAGTAACTCGAGCTATGATATATGTATAAATATAATTTTTTTTCGCAGTGAGATTTATATATGAAGTTTTTTAATACTTCTAAAAAATTTAAATGGTTTTTAGGTGAAATTGAAATATATAATTTTAGTATTTTATTTAATGAAAAAGAATTTAAAATAGCTAACTAATGTTAAGACATAAATTTAACTCTATATATATGTTTGAGTTTATATATATATAATCATCCTAAGACAAAAAAACTATCAAAAATTTTGGACAAAATGACTATCACAAAAAAAATTTAGTTGCATTTATTCTCACCATCTTATTCGTTATATCTTTTATCAATTGTTCTATAACATCTAAGGACCTTTTAGATACAACATCTGAAACTCCTTCAGGTATTTATACTTTCTACGTCTTGTATTACTATAAAATTTAGTTCATCGTTTTTATGAAAGTATATGGAGTATAATTTAATCAATGTTATTAAACAGATTTTGGAACATCAAAAGCTATATATTGCTTATCACCATATCCGTGTCGAGACACCTAGCCACATGGATATTGTAATGCGTTTTGTAACAATGTATATCCTCAACTGAAAAGGGGTGGCTACTGTAATGATAAGGGTATATGTTGTTGTCGAGTATATTAACTCTAAAGATGTATGCATGGCAAAAATAAAATACTGATTTTGTCTGAATTATAACATATAATTATTTAATATTGCTACAAATTTAAAGTTGAAAACAAATCAAAACTAATACTATGACTTAGACGTTTTTTCTTGTATTTTGGACAAAAATCTAATGACAACGTAACGATATGGAAATTTTGTAGCATGTGCTTCGTATATTTAGGGGGAATTTTGTAGGCATGCATATATGAAAATGATATTATGTTTTTTTTTTGTTGTTGTAATATTGTTATAATATGATGGTTTTGTTCATCGAGATAAGATAAGTAGACGAATCATATAAATACCTTCCTGAGTAATTGGAAATGTCAGAGATATTCTCGAATTAATTATGCATAGTTGGAAGAAAAAAAAATAAATAAAATGATTAAACTACCTATCACAGTGTTAGAACAGGTCCATCGGAAAGGTTTTGGACGGGTTCTTGGTGTGGACTCCGAGGCCCAGAAGGAGAAAAAAACAATAAATAATGCGGTCAGGCTAAGAGCCGGTTCTTATTTAAGAAATTTAAGACACCGGTTCTTAGCTACGTGTCGCAACCGGAATGGTCAAATTTTTTTCCTCGGCTTCGAAGCCTCTGAAGGAAATAGAGGTTTCTCGTAAAGGCTTTCATTTTCTTTGTTTTTTCGATTTCAAACACGAGAGCTCTCAAAAGTGTGATTCGGGGTGCGATTCAGGAAACCATCGAGACAGGTAAAATCGACTATCTTTGGACAAGATTTTTTTTGTTTTCAATCGATTATGGGTTCTCCGTTTAATATTTCATATTTCGGTTTCGAGTTTTGGGTTTTTTATCGATTCGGTGTTCTGTTTGGAAATTAGGGTTTATCAATCGAATCGAATTTTGGGGTTTTTAATGTTTAAGGTTTTCATTCCACTCGTGGTTCTAGAAATTAGGGTTTTGAATTGAATCGGGTTCTAACAAATTAGGGTTTCCGGAGTGTTGGGTTGTGAATCGAGTTGGTGGCCGTCTAGATTAGGGATGTTAATTGATAATTTGTTCTTAATAGATCGGAAGCTGAATAGATTTAGGGTCAGTTATAGATTTAGGGTTGTTGATTGAAAATTTTTATTCGATTTAGGGTTCTTCAGAATTGGAATTGGGGCTCTAATTTGTAATGCGATTTAGGGTTCTATAAATTGGTTGAACTTAATGGGTTACTTACAACACAGTATGTATGTCAATTCGATTTCCCTAGTGTATTGTCTAAATGTTTTCCCTAATTTGTACAGTAATGTGTTTTTCCTTGTTCACATTCTCGCAGGCTCACCAATGGACGAAGACAGGAGAGCCATGAAGAAGCACAAGGAGCACTTTGACATATTGTACTACGTTGCAGATGCTGAATATGGGATTCCAATAAGTTGCCCCTGTGGTGGAAGTATAGTCCACGAGGTAGCTGCAAAGGAAGCTGCTGACACTCTTCCAAGGAAGAGATACTTCACGTGCAAAGATTACAAGGTAAATAAGTTGTATTATTGTTTTAATATTTGTTTAACCCAATAAATATGTTCAACTGTAGGCCGATGGGTTGCATTTCAGGTAACCCTGGGTGTGTGGTGTTGAGGAGGAGTTTGGTAAGCTTACTAGGCGGCTGCAGCAGGCTGAGGCGCGAACTTCGCGAGTGCAGGACTTGAATGCAGAGGTTCAGAAACTAAAGGTGGGGTGTTGTGTTGTTAATAGATTAGGTTGTCTCATTTATTTTGTTCACTGTTACTCGGTCTGACTTGTTTTCTAACAATCGATGTGGTTTTTTTGTATCTGTGCAGGAACAAGTTGAGAAACTCACTATGCGGGTCGCCGAGTTTGAGATGATTTTATGAAGGTTAGTCTCACTGACCCTAACGTCATTGAAAACATTTTTGAATATAATCTTATAAATGAATTTTCTTTCAATGGTTATTACATATATTTGACTTCAATATATAAATAAAACAACAAATATGTATTGTGAAAATGTATATCTGTAATAAAAAATTTTTTTTAACAAAGCTTCTCCTTATATGTACATGAATAGATTCACAAATATAAACCGCATTTATGTGTTATAAATATGAAATGATGTTTTAAACTAGTAAATGCTTCTTATCCTTATTCGATATTTCTATCTGTAATGAGTTGATGTGTTTTAAATGACTGGTGGTTAGGAGTAGTTAATTGTAGACTTCTTTTGAGTGACTGATTAAAAAACTAAATAAAACCTTGCTTGCAGAAGTTTAAATACACATTGACACATCTAAACATAGAACCATATTACTCTTCATTCAAACTAACTATCTGTATTGAGTTGACGTATTAGAGTGATTTTGCATTCACTGCTAGAAAACCTTAATAAAACCATGGTAGTAAGAATTGTAAAACTTCACAGAACCAAAACTCTTATTTGAAATTAGCTACTAACCTAACAATGGATTATACCAATCCATATTCCGTAGCCTCTGCTGGATTTGTCAACCTTTTGAATAGCCAAACTATCGATCTTGATTCATCAGAAGTCCCACCTTTTAGTAGCCAAGGCTCAGATGAATCAACAGGAAAAGAGAGGAGGAAATGGTCGCCAACAGAAGATATTATCCTCATTTCTGCTTGGCTCAACACAAGCAAAGACGCTGTGGTGAGCAATGAACAGAAAACTGGTGCATTCTGGAAGCGCATTCAACACTACTACAACTCGAGTCCGGTATTGGCTCGAATGCCGCCAAGGGAGTCTTCTCAATGCAAGCAGAGATGGCAAAGATTGAATGACCTTGTGTGCAAGTTCGTCGGCTGCTACGACACCGCCTTGAGGGACCAGAGAAGCGGGCAAAACGAGAACGATGTGATGAAGGCGGCCTTGGAAATCTACTACAACGATTACAAGTCGAAGTTCACACTAGAACATGCTTGGAGAGAACTTTGGCATGACCAGAAATGGGCCTCCATATATTTGGCTAAGGATGGTGGGACAGAGAAGCAAAAAAAGGATGTGGATGTCGATGGGGAAAAGGAGGAACCAGAAGGAAGACCGTCTGGTGTGAAGGCCGCCAAAGCTAGTAAGAGAAAGAAAACTGGAAAAGAAGAGGAGTTGGCAAAGTTAGAAGGGATGTTGGAAAAACGAGAGAATATCTCCAAGCATAAACTCCTTGACCGTCTACTTTCAAAGCCGGAGCCACTTTCTGAGATTGAAGTGGCTCTTAAACATAAACTAATGTCCCAGATGTTGTGAGCTAACTTTGGTCCGATGTTAAGTGATATTTTGTATTTGGTTCAATGTGGTTATTTGCTAAGTGGATGGTTATTTTTGTTATTTACTAACTGTTTGGTTCTTGTGTGTTTCAGGTCGTCGACAATAATAGGTGACGTGAGAAGACAGGAGAGAAAACAGGAGAGAAGACAAGAGAGAAGACATAAAGTTGAAGTTGTTTTGTCATATGTGTTTCACGGATCTGAACAAGTCACGGGTCTGTAGTACTATTGTCATCTGTTTCTCTACTTAAACTCTATCTATGTGGTTGTTTCCTTTAATTCAGTACTTGTATTTCCACTTGTTTCCGCTTTGGTTTGTATTCACTTCATCAGAAACGGTATTTCCTTTCCTTTTGTTCATGTAAAACTCTATCTGTTCTTCCTCTTCTTCATTCCCACTTATTTCCACTTGTTAAACTTGTTTTCCGTATTAAACTTCTTCTGTCAATAGGAACTTACTTTGTTTTAGGGTTTATGAAACATGTTTGTACATAAAACTTGGATTGAAACTTGTATATAATTTATAAAACATGATAAACTTGGATTGAAACTTGTATATAAGTTTGTATACAAAACTTGTTTTGAAACTTGTTTCTAAGTTTGTGATTGAAACTTGTATGTAAGTTTATATATAAAACATGTATGTAAAGTTTGTATACAAAACTTGTTTTGAAATTTGTATCTAAGTTTATATATAAAAGATGTATGTAAAACTTGGATTGAAATTTGGATTGAAACTTGTATCTAAGTTTGTATATAAAACATGTATGTAAAACTTGGATTAAATATGCCACATGAAACCTCTGTGTAATATTGAAAAAGGATTATTGGAGTAATTTGTGTGTTCTAACCATGAAATAAACTTATGTGCATTCTTATTGACAGTCACTTTGCAGTTAAAAGAAGGAGAGGCAAGGGAGAGGTCATAAAAATTGCCTACCATGTCTTCAACTTCATCCAACGATCTGGATGAAAATTTCAATGAAGTTTTCGATAATTTCTTTGACCAACAACTGGAAAACACATTCAACAACATACTGGAGTCTCAACAGAAGAAGACGAAGAAACGCGCATATATAGAAAGAAAACGCGAAGAAGGCCACAACCATTTATGGAATGACTACTTTAGTGAAAATCCTACTTATCCGCCTCATTTATTCAAACGTCGTTTCCGAATGAACAAGGCATTATTCATGCGTATTGTTGATCGCCTCTCAAATGAAGTTCCGTACTTTCAACGTAGAAGAGACGCAACTGGGAGGTACGGTCTATCTGGACTACAAAAATGTACGGCTGCAATTCGTATGATGGCTTATGGTTGTGCAGCTGACAGCGTTGACGAATATCTCCGACTTGGTGAAAGCACAGCACTTTTGTGTTTAGAAAAATTCACCGAGGGAATAATACAGTTATATGGAGATTAGTATTTACGAAGACCCACAGCAGAGGATCTTCAACGGCTACTCGATATTGGAGAGATACGCGGGTTCCCTGGGATGATAGGAAACATTGACTGTATGCATTGGGAGTGGAAAAATTGTCCTACCGCCTGGAAAGGGCAGTACACGCGTGGTTCAGGAAAGCCGACAATTGTCTTAGAGGCTGTAGCATCAAAAGATCTTTGGATATGGCACGCATTTTTTGGTCCTCCAGGTACCTTAAACGATATTAATGTTCTTGATCGGTCACCTGTTTTTGATGAGATATTACAAGGTCGAGCTCCAAAAGTAGAGTTCATGGTCAACATGCACAAGTATCATTTGGCGTACTACCTCACATACGGTATTTATCCTAAATGGTCAACTTTTATCCAATCTATCTCATTTCCTCAAGGTCCTAAAACAGAGTTATTCGTTCAACGTCAAGAAGCCGTCCGAAAAGATGTTGAACTAGCTTTCGGAGTATTGCAAGCTCGATTTGCAATTGTTAAAAACCCGGCTCTTATTTGGGACAAGGCAAAAATAGGGAAGATTATGAGATCATGTATCATACTACACAATATGATAGTAGAAGACGAACAAGATGGATACACTCAGTATGATACATCTGAATTCGAAGAAGGAGAAGTAAGCAGAAGTTCCCAGGTGGATTTGTCGTATTCTACATACATGCCTACAAATCTCGGCAATATGATTGGCGTTCGGAATCAAGTTCGGGATAGACGCGTACATGAACAACTAAAGAATGATTTAGTTGAGAATATATGGCACAAATTTTGTAATATAGATTTTCAATAATTGTATGTTCAAATTCAAAAACTTTCAAATAAAATACTTAGAAATTTTTTTTTTTTTTTTTAAGAACTCCATGTTCAAGTTCGTACAACAAAACTATTGATGAGTTCTTCACTATTCACATATGACAAAAATATTAATAAAATAAAATTAAGAACTCATTAAAAGGGTCATTAATGGACTTGCTCTTATAAACTTTTCTATGATGTACTGTACAAGATTGGACGATAAGTAATAAGTATATACTAATCTCTATGGGTAAGGTATTGGCCAACGAGAACTCTATCATTTTTGCATTGAAGATTATATTAATTTGTACGTTAAGAAAATATTACATACAAAGTACAACACTTTTCCGTCAAAATTTACATGTATAAACATATTTTGGAACAAATATAGCATCGATAAATCCAACTTTGATATGTCAAATGTGTGAATAAAATATGGTAACAGATCCAACTTATCTAAAAGAGAAAGATAAAAAAACAACATATCACATTAAAACCAAAAAAAGACAACATATCACAAGCAAAGAAAAAATATATATTAAAAAATGCAGGAGAATATATATATATATATATATATATATATTGGAAAAAAAGAGAAAAGAATAGTTATAGAACTGCAGCTAGGTTGTCGAACATATACATTAACTAAAATAAAAAGACACTAGTGACCAGAACAAGAAAGAAAGGAACCTTTTTAACATTGGGAGTGTAGATAATGATACGTTACTTTTTCTTTCCAACTAATGATACGTTACTTTACTTAATTTTTTAAAAATGAATTTTTATTTGATAAATGAATAAGAATAAATAATCTAAGGTAATAAGAAATCCTTAACCTCTATAACTTGTTTTCTGGTATTTACTATTTAGTTAGCATCTAATGTAGTCATACACTTCTCAATAAATTTCATTAGAAAGAGAAACGAACTCTTTTTTTTTTTTTTATTATTTAAAAAAATTCCAAGGAATGGGTACTTAATACAGAGGCATCATATCTGCATTCTTTGGTCATCGAATCACATGTGATGTGAGGGTGGTCATCGGTTACTTTTGTATTTGGTATTTATTGACGTGCGGAATCCGTGACGGAGTATTTGTTTAATTAGTTACCGACCTACCTGATGGTCCAGAACTCCAGATAACATATATATCTGAAATGTTATACTAGTTTTTACTACTCTATATTAGTTTGGGTTTTCGAATCTTAGGTTTATAATAACTATAAGATTAATGACATAAAAAAGAATAACTATAAGATTATTATTAACATGTTCAAATGGTTAGCAGAAACTTCAACCAAAAAAAAAAAAAACATGTTCAAATGGCAGGTGAGTATCAGGTACCCGCCAAAGTGATACGTCATGAGATTTATTTTTCTTCGAAACACTCAATGATGCATCTGGTTCATTTATTTTATTTATTTCAGAGTGGTTATATTTTCTTTTTGTCATATTTAATGATTTAACAATACTCATTTGTGACAGCATAATGGCAATCTAGTGGTTGAGTAGTCGTATTATTAAAAAAACTCGAATATTGTAATCAACTAATCATACGTAGTAACTGAACAACCTGTAACTGTAAGTTTAATTCCAGGATTCTAGTTAAATTTATCTTTGGCAATATTTTCAATTTTCAACACTTTATAGCGCTAATTAAAATACTCTCAATTTGATTCCATAAATTCTCAAGAGATAATTACGAGACTAGGCATTTAGTATTAATGAAATATGAAATTTTATTCTAAAAAAATACAGAAACAATTTTTTTCTCTTAAAAAATCAAATAAAATCCGAAAGCAGCCGTTTGAAGTTTTTTTTTTTGTCAATGTTGGCGCCTAGGCAGTCATAAACAGTGAGGATTATCTCTTAGACATTGGAATTAAACATTTTTGTAATTCAGTGAAATTAGATGAGACTTTAGAAACTAAATCATTCGTTAATACTGATTGTTTGGTTAAATTCACTCTTCTAGTCTTCATGAATATCCCGAAAATATATATATCAATAAGAAGAATTCATCAAGTATGCAACATATTACCATCCTAAACTCAGGCTAACCCGAGGATCTGGTCCAGTGTTACCAATAATTTGGTTGCAAACTTTGTTACAAAAAATACGCTGGATTACGTCAGATTGAATGGAGTCACTTTGTAACCGACATAAACGTTTTACTTGGAAGGAATTTGACATCTATTACAATATTGACCAAGTTATTGGCTAAATATTTGCTTCTTTTTTTTCTTCTGAAAATGTCTGGTTGATAAATCATAGAAGGGCCACCAAATAAAGGCCATTACATAGGTCCAACCCAATATGTTTATCTTATTTATCTTTTATGCTTAATTAATGAGTTATTTTGTGAATGACGTTAAAAGGGAAACAATTATTAACGTTAGGTGATCTTGAGACGGTTTCAAACCGACTGTAATTGTCGTTATAAACAAATTAGAAACGACGTGACTTGCCATTTATTTTGTAGTGTGAGTAGATATTACGCATTAATCTAGTTCGAACAAATTCTATACTTAATTAGCTCATTTTTTTTTGAATTATTAAAAGGTTCTGAATTGAAATCCGTACATTTCATAAACCTAAGATCATAGCATGTTAACTCGTTGCTGAATCAATATTTAAGAGATTTATTAAAGATTAGTATTTTCGTGGCATAAAAATTTCATCTTATGCACTACTGATTTCTTCGAACCAATCAGTCACTTTAAGAAATTATTAGCTCTTTACATATTTCTATCTGTCCTAGCTTAATTTCCAACTGTATATATTGGATTTCAACAAGTGAGGTCACTTAGGCATAGATAATGCATACATTTTGTGGAACTAATTTGCAGAGATATGCAGGCTATGATTTAGACAAAGGGGAAATTATTTTCCGCACTTATTCATGTTTTTCATTACTGTTTTAAGCCTTACATCTATGTTTTCAGTTTTATTTTATCCTCATGTTTGTTTCTCGGCTGATATGCACTTCTTTGTTCCCTTTATTTTCGTATTCCTAATTTAAATGATTTCTGATTCACAGGTGAAACCTGCCAATAAACTTCTCAAGTTCCTGTTTTTGGTGTTCAGAACTTAGATATCGTTGTTGCAACCACATATGGAATTTAGTGGTGAGCTTTACTGATGCAAAAGCGATATGCATTTGGTAGGAAGTGTTAATAATTTAGCTTTCGTAGTACTCGTGAAGTTAATTTCCGCAAGGTTTTACTATAAGAAATTCAAAACAAAATACCAATTCTTGTAGTAATCCTTCAGCTTCAAAGTGCTTGGCTTTTCAGTTTTCATTTTTCTTGTAGACTTTTTTGCAGTTTATTTTGACAGCCGTGTTGTTTTTTTTTAGCTTTCATCTGTTTGTTCGAAAGAATTATGTCTTGAAGCCAATTATGTTCAGGGAGAAGGGAGTTCAAGACGAGGACAAGTAGACAAAGACAATAAGAGAAGACAGATTTAGAGGATATCATTTTCTCTTCTTTTTTTAACCTTTATGTACATTTTTTTCAGAAAAAACACTGCTTTTGATTGCATTTAGATGTTTCTACTATTGCTTTTGATTGCATTTAGATTTTTCTACTATGGATTTTAACTTATATAGCAAAATGGTTCATGTTGCAAAGGTTTTATGGAAGTAATGGATTCAAGTGTGATGTCTTACATTATATATATATATATATATATATCATAACCCAAAAGTTACAGAAACTAAAGTTTCAGTGACGACTTTGATTCCTTAATGACTATAATCTTGCTTCAAGCAACATAGAGCTTAGGCAAAAGATACCCCGTAATGTTTATTAAAAATAGTCATGTACATGAAATATATTGAAATAAGTGGTGTAAGAGGAAACCATAATCTTAAGTTTATGATGGTGTATATACTATATACAAACAGATCTGAGATGCATGAAAAAGGTTATTACAAAAACAAAATATATGGTCAAAATGCATTTTTAACAACATCACTATATCATACTTTGAAATGAAGTATGCTGTATTACTAAGTCTGAAAAAAATGAGGTAGATGCCTATGACTTTAAAAAGTAACTTAAAAATAATTATGACAAATAAACATGTTAAATTCATACAGTAGCAAAAATAATAAAGAACTCACATGCAAGAACAAAAAAATAAAAAAAATTCATTGAAACTAGAAATGCATTTTTAAAAGATTAATACCTCAAACAAATGAAGTATCCTCTGCATGAAACAAATTTCGTTTTGACGTCTAAAACATGAGGTAAATGCCTAATAACGTAGGAAAAATGATTAAAAAAAAATTAATATCTCATACTTCATTTTGAAGTATGAAATTACTAATCAGACTTTGTTTTGAAGTCTAGTTCATTTGGCATATTAGACTTTATTGTGAAATCTCAATTTTAGGTTGCTTTGATTTTTTTAATATTAATATTTAACTCCTTTTTTGCAATCAAAAATAAAATAAAAATAAAATTTAGGTATAAAACATATTAGTAAATAGTTCACAAAGCTGAAAATACAATAAAATCGAAATTTTTAAAACTGATCAATCACTTGGACTGGTCTCCTTGGCTAATTTGATGGAGGCATTGCACAAGGAAACTTCTCCTTCAACGACCTCTGGGGAAAAATGAGTCCTTCTGCATAACAACAAGTCCTTTTGAGTCTCCTAGAGCGTCTCTTGGATGAAACGCAACTTAAACTTATATGATTGGACGTAAGTGGAAGTGGTGTCCGAGATCGAGATGACAATAATGTGGCTTGAAGCATAGCCGGACTAAATCTATTTTTCTTCGGAACCGGCTAAGATACTTAAGAAAATAATAAATTAAATTAAAATTATGAAATTGCAGATAAATTAAAAATCAAATACACAATACCAAATTGAATAAATGCTTTTAAAAGTTTTGTCTTGTAACTTTTCAAATTTAACTTTTTTAATCTTAAAAAATCTTCGAAAAATTGTTTTTTTTCTTCATAATTTTTCGGTTCATATCTTTTCATATATAACTTTCGCTTACTACAAATCTTTAAAATTATATTTGCTTTGTAAAATTGTATAATTTGAGATTATGTATCTATTATTCATGTCTTTTCAATTCTTTTTTTATTTTAACATAAATAAACTTTTGAAAATTGATTCTCTTTTCTTCACAATTTTACCCCAAATAGTTTCTTGACTTTGTAGAATGAAAATAGAGATTTAATTTATTTATTTTTGTCGCAAAGGTTTGAGTTTTATTGGAAAAAAGTAACAACTAAAAGCATTACAAAAGCCGGAAAAACATAAAAATATCCTCGAATACTACAATCCAAAAAAGAATCAAAACTCGGCAGAAAACGAATATATTCCCAAAATTTAAAGTGCAAAGAGGGACATCAAAAGAAAAGACTAATTTATAATATAAAGATTGTTTGAAAGACATCAACTCCTCTGATTTTCTTTGTAAAGTCTTGAGTAAATGTATCTTCTCCTCGAGTAATGTATGCAGATACCTTACCTAGAAGCACATGTCCTCCTTACCAAGAACATTTGCCATCTTCAATTCCTTCTACTGTTGACGGAGACATAACGAAACCATTGAGATGTATGACTTAGAATTATTTAGAAGAAGGTTTTTATGATTCGTTGATTTTACAAAAAACAAATACCTCCAAATGCATGCTTTGTTTGATAATTCTATTTAGGATATGAATGCTTCTTTCTTGATTTTTGTTTCTATCTTTCCATAATACTTCATTTTTTTTCTATTTTTTGTATTTTCTTCCTAATATGTTTCTTTTTTTTCACATCAATTCTATTAACTCGAGATATATATTTTTTAGGTTTTATCCTATTTTATGGCCATCTTATAAAATATAATTAAATTATAAATAGACATTTGCAAACAAATGTATTTACTAATTTTTCAAAAATACTAATATTAGTGATTTTGTCATCGAAAAAGTAAATTTACATATGCTAATTTGTTGGTTGTTGAAGGAGATTTTAATAGATCGAATCAGTTGAAACAAATACAGTGGATGATGCTATATGAGAAATATATCCAAGAATGATAGAAAATAAAAAATTTTAATTACCCAAAATTATCTCAGTAGTTTAAGATTATTTGCAGTATATAAATGTTTGTAATTTTACCATAGTTAAAAAAAATCATTACGGATAGTTACAATGTGTTATCATGATGATGATGATATAATATTGTAGGTTTAGGACTTTAGGTTGATTTACTGGTAAGTTAAATATAAATGGGTTTGAGGTAATCATCTATATGATCTTTAAATCTACTGAAATGACATTATTTCAAAATTTGAAAAATTGATATAACTTATTCAAAATGTTTTTTAAATAAAATATAATTTTTTAGAATAATATGCAGTATAAATCATTTATAAACGAACATATCATTTCAAAATTTTATGCTATTTTTCAAAAAGGTACAGTATGTATTTTTGTGAAAACCAATAAGAAATGGGTACCATCTTCCATGAAACGTGTCTTTCTTTAATTAATTTTTTTAATACATGAACCATTTACGGCGTCTACTTGATTGGGTTGACGTAAGGAAGTTGCAATAATGGGATAAGTACTGAGTGGCGGCTACCCTAAAGAGTTATATAATATTGCCACAAAAGAAATATTTTGTAACTTTCTATATGTCGCCGCCTTGATCTTTTAAAAACACAAGTAAATGTAACTTCTATGACCGATTGACCTTTGCTTTCATTGTTTATCAAGATTCTTTGTGGAAGTATATTTAGCAAAGAATTATAAATTATTTAATGTAGTTTGGTTATAAATGGTTGACATGGTCCTACGGTGGACGAAGAAAAGAGCTTCACGAAAAGTCCATGTTCTATGAAGCAAGAAAGGAAGAACCAATAATATTGGAGATCAACACACACGGACGAAGCTACAAGTTAATTAGACAAGATAATATTCCAACACTAAGAACGAAGACATAGTCAAATTTGATATAGCAGCCACTTGTGTCCTATAAATACATAGAGCTTATTAAACCCCTCATAATATCTCACAATCAAACTTGAAACACCTGAAGTTCGATACTGTAAATTTCTTATTAATACTGTTTTGTAAGCTGAAAATGGAGAGCCCACAATCACCTCTTCAACCCCCGACCTATGGAAACTCCATCACAATCCTCAGCATCGACGGTGGTGGTATTAGAGGAATAATCCCTGCCATTATCCTTGCTTTTCTTGAGTCCGAACTTCAAGTAAATATGTGCTACCTAACTATTTCTATATACTATATATACTCTCATATAGTCCGTTATAAGTGTTTAACGTTTTTCACGTATATATTAATTTTTTTTATGTTTTACCTTTTCTTAATAAACTATGTATATGTAATGAGATCTCATAAATTAATAAGTTAAAGAAATACGGATAAAATTGAAAATGTCACAAAAATTTGTATTAAACTTCAAAAACCATTACAAAACAAAATTGAAGTTCTAAAACAATATTTAATAAGAACCTAACTTTATAAATATACATGGATTTACAGAAATTAGATGGCGAAGAAGCAAGGCTTGCAGACTACTTTGATGTAATTTCAGGAACAAGCACTGGTGGTCTGGTCACAGCCATGCTCACCGCTCCTAACAAGGAAGGCCGACCTTTGTTTGCGGCCTCTGAGATTAAGGAATTCTATCTTGAGCACTGCCCAAAAATCTTCCCTCAAAATCATTTCCCACTCTCGGCAGCCAAAAATCTGATGAAGTCCTTAACTGGTCCTAAATATGACGGTGAATACCTTCATCAAATTATCCGAGCCAAGTTGGGTGATACAAGATTGAATCAAACGCTTACCAACGTTGTCATTCCAACGTTCGATATCAAGCATCTTCAACCTACTATCTTTAGTAGTTACGAGGTTTGTGTTAGCTTATTTGTATGCGTAATATATCAAAATTTACAAGCTTTGATTTTATTTTAGTTTGTCACGATTTACAAGCATTGATATTATATTATATATAGGTAAAAAACAATCCTCTCAAGAACGCAACCCTTGCTGATATCTCCATCTCAACTTCAGCAGCACCTACATATTTGCCTGCTCATTACTTCAAAACTCAAGACTCAACCGGAGACATTAAAGAATACAATCTTATTGACGGCGGAGTTGCAGCTAATAATCCGGTAATTTATGAGTCGCAATATTTATGGATTTATATCCTCAAAATATTATAACATGAAAACACAAACTCAAGCAAACTATATATTGTTTTAATTTTGGTATCAAATTTCTGATAATAAATCATACGGAAAAATTCTATTTAGAAATTCAAATTATTCATCATTTGAAATATAGGCTTTGGTGGCGATTGGAGAGATAACAAAGGAGATTAGAAGAGGGAGCAGTGACTTTTTCCCGATAAGACCAAATGATTACGGCAGGTTTCTTGTGCTTTCGCTTGGAACTGGAAACCATAAAGCAGAAGAGAAATTCAATGCAAAAGAAGTAGCTGGTTGGGGAATGTTGAGTTGGTTAACACACGACAACTCTACACCTCTCATTGACGCTTTCATGCAAGCAAGCTCTGATATGGTTGATTTTCATCTCTCTACCGTCTTCCAAGCTCTTCATTCCGAAGCCAACTATATTCGCATCCAGGTATAGTAACTCAGTAACCTTTTCTTTTTCATTTGTCGCCAATATATAATTTATAAGAAATGGGTTTCAATAATATATAGGATGACACGTTAAATGGGGATGCTGCATCTGTTGATATCGCTACCGTCGAGAATCTGGGCGTTCTCGTCAAGACAGGAGATGAACTACTCAAGAAACCTGTTTCAAGAGTCAATCTTGACTCCGGTCATAATGAAAGTGCTTATCAAATGACCAATGAAAAGGCTCTTATAAAGTAGGTTACATGAATTTTGCATTTAATAACTTTATACATTCTTATATGGATCTATTTTGTTAATATTTTATAATTTTGGCTGTGAAGGTTGGCAGGAATACTTTCAAAAGAAAAGAAACTCCGAGATGTGCGATCTCCTCATGGAAAAGCGCCAATAAGGAAATAAAGAGATCGTTGTTTTATATTATTATTGTTACCTATCTATTGACTATTGTTGATGATGATTCATTTGTTTGTTTAATGCACGTTTGGTTTTATACATATTTTCTTTCTTTTCGATATGCTTTGGTTTTATATATTAATAAAAGGTTGCAGCTCAATTTGACAACTTGTAGATTTGAATAAAGTCAATGAGAATTGCTGACTTGTTTGATCGTCTTCTTCCCACACATTCATTGGATTAATAGTGAATTATTCCTCATTGGAATGCATTCTATGCTCTTCGCATCACGTTTCACATTACATACTTTCACTATTATGTGTGAGCAGTTAAATATAACTAGGTGATTTTTTCTCACCCCATACATATATAAAAGATTTTCTTAAGATGTTATAAGATAATTAATAATTAATAAGATTTCCTCACCTGACTCGAAGGTGATATAATAGAACAGACCCAAAGGTAATATAATAGAACTCAACACACAATTATAATAGAACAGACCCAAAGGTGATATAATAGAATTCAACACACAATTAACACACATATAGTGTAATCTAACCATAACTTTTTTTTTATAAATCCTATCACATTAATATACATTATACTATAGCTAAATTACTTATAAATGAGAAATCTAAACCTTAACCCATCTCTTAAAAATCCAAACACATTAATTTACATGATAGTTAAAATACTTATATGTGACTAAATTTTAACCTCTTCTTTATAAAACCAAACATGTAAACATATCAATATACAATACACGATATCTAAAATGTTCACATGTGGAGAAATTTCAACCCTATAATCCCTCATTTATAAATCTAAACATATTAATATACGACACATCTTAACTAAAATAGATATTTGTGAAGGAAACTAAAACCTAACTCCTCATTTATGAATTCAAACACAATAATATATTATTTACGATAGCTAAAAAAATTCATGATTGAGAGGTTAGTGGAGATATTATTTGTATAATATTGTATACTTACTTTATTAATGTATACTAATAAAAGAAGGCGATGTCAAAAAATTAAAATCAATAAGTATTTTCGAAATCTCCCCATAACATCCGTGGTTCGATCATAAATTTCTGATTTATCATCGTAAAATTGGTATTCGGAGAGTGTCTAATCGTGGAGGAAGAAAGATATTTGTAAGATTCGTGTAGTGTGATATCTGCACGTGCTTTATTTTATTTTATTTCGTTTGCCGACAGTTCCCGTCTCAGTCGTACACTCGTACACAGACTTTGTACCTTTCTTTCATTATTTATTTTTCATTTTTGTTTTTACATCTTAGGAATCTCAAACTCACAGTTACAATAATATTATTATGCAGTTGGACACGTAATCTATTCCTAATGTTAATGAGTGTTGCGATAATTTATGTTGCTTTCACCTAAAAATATATGCAAATTTACAGATATATAACGTGTGAATAAATTAAGTAGGGTCCAATGGGAACAGCCATTGACTTGGAATCATATGAAATCTGAGAGACAGTTGAGAGGCCCAACAGCCCATCGCCAGCTGGATTTCCCCAGAGTGGGTCCCAACTTGGATCCGTACTCCCAAAAGTCACGTGACCTCTCCCTTCCATCTCTCTTCACTATCTCCCTCTTCCCCCACGTGACCTCCTCTCCTCTCTCGCTTCTTCTCGTCTTCGTCTTCGTCTTCCTCTCCTCATTTTTCTCAGACGAACGAGCCTCTCTGATATGCTCTGTGCCCTCATTCATATCAGCGGTATTAATCGATTCTCCCCGATCTTCGACGAATTTTTATTTTTCCTATCTCTACACAATTGTATTTGATCGTCTTTTTCATTTGATTTACGGGTAGCTTTTCGCGGTGTTGATTGTTTTAATTCGCTATTCATACGGATCTACAGAAATAAGTTTAGTGTAGATAAATGCGTTGCTCTCGGCCATTCTGTTTGGCATCTGCAATGTGGGTTTTATCCGTTAGGAGATTACAAGTTTTCATTACTGCTCTTGTTATAATGGTCGTTTAGGAGATATAATAGAGATTCCTGAGTGCACAATAATTTCAGTCTGGGTTGGTTCTGATGCGAATGTGTTTAGAGCTAGAATTAGGATGATTTTAGCTTCTCCATGACTCATCAATGTGTGACGACTTCTCAATTTAATTTCGACGGTAGTTTTTTCTTTTTTTGTTGTTGTTGGCCGATGAATCGTACCTTTCGTGCGATTTTTTGAAAGCTATCTTCGAATCTTGGTGATATTTGTTCTGTGGGCCAAGGGGAGTAATAACGAATTGATGACACAAAGTTGCTTTACTACAGAGTCTTCTTGGTTTGCTCATTTTTAACAAAATCCGGTGGGCAAACAAACCTCGTTGAGCCCATGTTCTTTGTTGTTGCAGAAAATTTCTAAGTTATAACCCATTTTCAGCTAATTTATCTGTCTAACAAGGTTGCATGTCTTTTTCTCATTTAGTGCAGAAACAAGAACAGATGGGCCAAATTTTACACCAATCAAAGCATTGCTCTCGATTTAGAAAGCCTCTCATGAGGTAAGAGATGGTGGAAATAGTGATACGTCTCAAATAAATTCTGAGAAGATGGAAGAGAGACGAGATGAATCAAGCCCTTCACAGGAGGGATCTTCATGTTGGCCTTCAGAACTTTCTGAAAGGGTTAAGTCGCTTTCTATTGAATCTCAAGGGGAAGGTTTGATTAGGGACTCCCCTAGAAGTGTTGATTACGATGGCTCTCCAGGTCAGAGAGCATCACAGCATCTTTGGGATACCGGAATGCTTTCTGAACCGATTCCTAATGGTTTCTACTCAGTTGTTCCGGTGAGTGATTTGTTCATTTTCTAGATTTTCTTATCTTTTCTTATCATTTTCTAGATGTTCAGCAGGGATCTTTCTCATTAGGAAGATGCAACTTCTGATGTGATTTATTTTTTTTTGCTCCAGGATAAGAGGGTAAAGGAACTATATAATAGACTACCTACTCCGAGTGAGCTACATGCTTTGGGGGAGGAAGGTGTCAGAATTGAAGTTATTCTTGTGGATTTTCAAAAAGACAAGAAGCTCGCAATGCTAAAGCAGTTGATCACTACACTTGTCAGTGGCTCAAATCCTGCTTCGGTGATTAAGAAAATTGCTGGAACTGTAAGAATCTATTCTCTTTGACACTGTTCCGCATTGCATATACTCGTAGTTTGCACACTGTTGTGTTTATTGCACTCACTACCAGTGATTTTCTCTATTCTTTATATATGATGTCATCATGTGATTGTTTTAGCAATGGCTTATCCTATATGCCTCTACTGGATTTGGTTGGAAGCTGATGGAATCTCTACGTTTGTTAAATGTCCTTTTGCTTATCAAAATTCATCCTCCACAAACAGGTATCTGATTTTTACAAACGTCCGACGCTGGAAAGCCCTTCAAAACTTGCTCTGGAGGAAAATGCGTTCTTATTTGAAAACCATGGTGCTCAGTTGCTTGGACAAATTAAGCGTGGTTGCTGTCGAGCTCGGGCAATTTTGTTCAAAGTTCTAGCTGATACTGTAGGGCTTGAAAGTCGGCTGGTGGTGGTGAGCCTTAGTTTCCTATTTTTCTTCACCTGCATTTTTGAACATGTTTGTGCGATCAAATTGATCGAATCTTATGCTGTTTGTCTCTTACAAATCAATTCGCTTGACGCACATGGACAGGGTCTGCCAAGTGAAGGGACTGTGGATTGCATGGACTCTAACAAACACATGTCTGTTATAGTTGTGCTCAATTCCGTTGAACTACTAGTTGATCTAATTCGGTTTCCTGGTCAGTTGGTACCTCGATCAGCCAAGGCAATTTTCATGGCACACATCTCACCTACTGGAGAGAGTGACTCTGCCGAAAACGACTCGTGTGACTCACCTTTGGAGCCAAATAGTCCTCTGTATGAGAGAATAGATTCTGAGAGGTTGGCTTCTGTGTGCAGTTCTCTTTCTAAAGCATATTACAGTCGGATCATTCTAGAACATCTCTTGTGATAAGCATACTCTGGAGTGATAAATTTGTTTCCTTTGTTACAGTACAGAAAGGGATGAAAATCTTCAATTTTATCGGAAGTTAGAAGGATATCCAAATGCATCGGGTCCATCATTTCGTAATTTGATGCTCAGACCTGTTACAGCTCTTGAAAGGAAATTGAGGTAACTGTTACATATATTTCTGACAAGTTGTATTGTGGAATCAGTGGAATGATAGGGATGACAGAGATGTGCTTTT
Organism: Euclidium syriacum; assembly: GCA_900116095.1. Classification (NCBI taxonomy): domain Eukaryota; kingdom Viridiplantae; phylum Streptophyta; class Magnoliopsida; order Brassicales; family Brassicaceae; genus Euclidium; species Euclidium syriacum. Next base: position 1,512,130 of record FPAK01000008.1, read on the forward strand.
CTTTCCTTCAGCAACACCTCACATAGCGAACCAAATATTGCCACTGTATTCTGGAGACGTAGCCGCAGAAAAGTGATTGCTGAACAGAGAACAGCTAGCTCAAGGTTATTCCTTGCTCCTTCTGTCTTGGATTATAGTTATTAGTCAATAGAAAGAACATAACAAATTATGTAAAATTTCGGTTTCTCTTTTCTATATAAATCTTTTGATACTAGTGTCCCTGGTGCCATATTAATAAGCGATTCTTTGTATGAGTTTATTTTAAGTGTGCATTTGAAGCGTTTCCCTTGTTTTATCTATATTCAACTGATGAATAGACATCTGTTACGTTTTCAGCCCAGAACACCCGTCTATGCGATCACGTGGACGATCAATGTTGAGTACTGGCAGGAATTCAAGTAGGGATTATACTGGTGATGCGTCCCATTCTAGGTATATCTTTTCTGCTTTAATACATCATACATGCCATCTTCAGTATGCCATTTCTTTCCTTCTACATCTAGTCAGCATGTTTTATACAAATCTGCATGAATGCTTCTAAAGGATCAAAGCTTTGCTGGATTTTTCAATTTTGCTCCTATGTTTTAAAATACCGGCAGGTTTAGTTAAGGATCAGTTATTGTTTTTGTTATTTTGGCTCAACACAGTAATATCGGTTGTCAGAATTCTGATCTGATTATTACTAGCTGCCAAGAAAAATATGGATTTTTGATTGGCTGTTGAGCAATTTTTTTAATATTATCTTTCAAACAGTTCGTCAGCATCAGAAATTCGTAAAACTAGAAGGCGAAGTTTTAGGATCACGCCAGAGATTGGGGATGACATTGCAAGGTTTGTATTCTCATCTGTGTGTATTGTTTCTTCTTATCATCGTCAAGCGGCATTTGGGTCAGTTTCAGCTATGCATATTGAAGGCTCTATGTTCGAGTTTGCACTGTTAGTATAAATTGCAAAGGTAATTTTAGATGCTTAGGTGCTTGTAAAATGGTAATATAACTAACACGGAACTATATTCTCATACTTATAAAAGCTCTTAAGCAATTTAGTGGCATTCCTTCTAACTTTTTGATAATGGTACTGAGAATTGTGAGAGAGATTAATTTGTTGACTCGGATGTTACAAATTATTGAAGGGCTGTTCGAGAAATGAATGAGAAAGCAAAACAACACCGTCTCTTGCATGCCCGAGAGGATGAAAACAGCCCAGATAACAATGTAAGTTGGAGCTCTCTGTTAGTAAGAGTGACTGTTGTGTTGCATTTGGAGCTATCTTTTAGAAAGGCCAGTCTAAAAGTTCTGAGTTGCGCCAGAAGGTGACTGCACTAAGATGTGATATCTATTAGCTCATTAAATTTTTTGTGCGTTCTCAGGTGTCTGGTCTCCATCTTGATGATGAGTTAAATTCTAAGAAGACAATGTCATTGCCATCATCACCTCATGGTTACAGGTGTCACGGATTTGGAAGAAGAGGGCCTTCGGACTTTGCCGTGAAGGATACATGGAATAAAGTGGTTGAATCTTCCACATTGCAGAATCAGCCTCTATTACCTTATCAAGAATGGGACATTGACTTCTCAGAGCTGACTGTTGGAACTCGGGTGGGGATTGGTAAGCTGCTCTAAATTTACTACTACTTGTGATATAGACAATGGAAGTTTGAAATCATCATCGTCAAATTCATTATAGGGTGTAGACGACAAAAACAGAAAACACAGACAGTTTTTCACAATTTGTTTTCTTGTTTTTAGTTGTAAATACAAAACTTGGAATATCAGGACAGTTTATTTTTATAGTCTGATGTATCCCGTAAAAATTTACAGTGAAGTAACGAGTGATATCTTTTAAAAACTCTGAAATAGTTTGAAGATATCCAATAGGTAATACGGCAAAATATGGCCGAATTCTTGCCTTCGCACAAAGATTGGTGTGTGTAAATATTCTTCTTTTACAATGGACACATGAATCTTCTCAAACATAACTCTAGATAGTTGTTAAGCTATGAAGGCTTGTTAGTATATGCCATATCCAATGTCATTTGGCAAATTCAAAAGCGTCTCTATTGTGTTGGTATTCTGTGTGTCCATGTTTACTAAATCTATGGTCTTGTATTTTGTTTCTAGGGTTTTTTGGTGAAGTTTTTCGTGGAGTATGGAATGGGACAGATGTTGCTATCAAACTGTTTCTGGAGCAAGATCTTACTGCCGAAAACATGGAAGATTTCTGCAATGAGATATCAATTCTCAGGTATCTTGTTACAAATGTATTGGTCTTTCTTGGATCAATTTTCTGTGTACATTTTACTAATGGCTTTGCATGTTTGCTGGGGCATCTGTGGTTCTCTCTGCAGCCGTGTTCGCCATCCAAATGGTGATCTTTTGTTTCCTCATGTCTTATCGCTTTTTCCTTTATCATGTTTATCAACTAATTTGTGAAGACGAAGATTGTTTTCCTCATTTAACTTCATCAGACAGTTTACGATCTATGTTTTTTTTTTTTTTGCAGTTGTACTGTTTCTTGGTGCATGCACAAAACCTCCACGCTTATCGATGATCACGGAATACATGGAGCTGGGATCTCTATATTATTTGATCCACATGAGTGGTCAGAAGAAGAAACTTAGCTGGCACAGAAGGCTCAGGATGCTTAGAGACATCTGCAGGTACATTGCTTGCTTCTAGTGCTGCAAATTTTGTTTCAATCAACATATGGTATTTGATGCTGTTTTTGTATCTTTGATGGGATGGTTAAGGGGTTTGATGTGCATACACCGGATGAAGATAGTTCACCGTGATTTGAAAAGCGCCAATTGTCTAGTGGACAAACATTGGACAGTGAAGATCTGTGATTTTGGGCTGTCAAGAATAATGACTGAGGAAAACATGAAGGATACCTCATCTGCTGGTACACCAGAGTGGATGGCTCCAGAACTCATTCGCAACGAACCTTTCACAGAGAAATGTGATATCTTTAGTCTTGGGGTCATAATGTGGGAACTTTCTACTTTACGTAAACCATGGGAAGGAGTTCCACCTGAGAAGGTATAAATATGATTCCTCTAGTCATGTTCATTCTCTCTCATTCATGGTTAGAAAATTTCAATGTGAATTTGATTGATTGATGATTTTTTGCCTTTTAGGTTATCTATGCTGTTGCGCATGAAGGGTCACGTCTTGAGATTCCTGATGGTCCACTCAGCAAACTAATTGCAGGTTCAATGTTGTTGAATCGTGAGCTTTTAAATCCATCTTTTTTGTTTCTTCTCTCATATTTCGTAAATTATGGCATCTTTGATCTGCAGATTGTTGGGCAGAGCCTCAAGAACGGCCAAATTGTGAAGAGATACTTAGAGGCTTGCTCGATTGTGAGTACACACTGTGTTAGCACCACTTCTTTGTGAGCCGAAGATGTTTTAAGCTCAAAACCAGCCCTGGTCTTAAATTAAGTTTGAGTGGGATCATGAGAGCTCCAAAGGCTCTAATGAGAGAAATTCATAAATCAGTTTTGATACAAGCAGCGGCGCCAAATGTAGACACAAGCATGTCTATTAAACTGCCTCTAGAGTGATTCATGTTATTGCAGGCAATGTTTTTCTTGGTTTTTTAAAAAGAGCATTTTTTTTGTTCTATTTTAAGTTAACAAAATATATACACTTTGGGAAGAATAAAGAGTTCTTTGATTTGTATATTTACTCACTTATATGGATTCGATTCATCTATGCAGACTTGATCCAAATATCCCACCATTTAGCATTATATGCTGTTGTATTATTTATTTATTTTTGACAGAAAAAGTGAAAAACATTGACTTGAGTCATGCATAATGAAGCAATTTCTTTGATTCAATACTTTATTGTTCGTACAGAAACTGAAAGCTGGTGGTCCATTTACAGTTTTTACAAGCATATATAATTCATGATTCCCATCACTATAATTCACATGATAGTCCTCTATATAAATCTTCCATAACCCTTATACGCTTTCTTGTTCCTTACACGCAAAACCAGAGTAACATAAAACAAATAAAAATGGACGCGAAGGTAATTTCTTGCACTACTTTTGGAGACGACAAGGTGGTGAAGATTTCTGTTCCAAATCAACGAGCAGTTGCCAAATACAAAGCCGGAGATAACGAAACAACCATTGTTGTTTCCGATGATACTTGCTCAGAGAAAGATGTGCAAGAGATCAAGAAGTCTTGTGAGAATCTCGGTTACGTTTACGAAGGAAGACTTGACGAAGAGTACACTCAGACTAACACAGGACCTGGTTTGGTCTGAAATTTCAAAAAATTACAATTATCTTTCTATGTTTAACTTCACTTTATTTCTTTGCTTTCTATGTTGTTTTCTTTGATATTTTGCAAAAACCAATGCTATATGAATGAATTTATTTCCGAGTTATTATTTCTTCTCAGATTAACCATTTTTTGTGTGTATAGATTACATTTCTTACAACACTGACTTTTGACCTTAATCACTGACCATAAAAACCTAACTTCTTGTTATATAGACTGAAGTTGGTTGGTTCCTTTAGACTTCTTCAGTTTTTTGAGTAGTAATGGAGATGGCTTCTTCTATAGCTTGAAAGAAAGTAGCAATTTTGTAAGTAAAGAACCCAACCAACATTGGTATCAACTCCAAAGGCAAAATTCCATACTCTGGAACAAGTATCCTGCAAATTTATCAAACTCACCAAGTTAAATTCCAATTGAACCTAACCACGAAATATATAATATAATGAACAAGAGAGTGAAACACAACACTTACGCGTTCCATCTATTGAAAATCATAACCAACACAACGGGGACTAGTAACCGTGGCTGTCCAGCCGCACCTCTATCAAACCAATTCAATGAAACCAAAGAAAGAAACAAGATGAGTGAGTGTGTGAGTCATCCAGATACAGATAACCAATAATGGAAACATGTAACACATACTTCATAACTCCTCTAGCTCCATCTGCCATGGCATCAACAGTGTTACCAAGCATTCTCATATATGCTAATGAACCCATCAAACCAGCACCAAAACTGTTAACAGAAATTTCCAACACAAAATGCAATCAGACGATTTACATACACTTCTTTTATTATTCTTTGCAAGGAGAAAGACAAACCTAAGTGCTATCTCTGGAGTGTATGATATATAAGCTGATACTAAACCAACACCACCAATACCGATTGTGAGAACCTGTATCTTATTTCTCAGCTGCAGCAAAAAAATCCAAAAAGTCAAGATAATAGAAGTAACTGAACCCAAAACCGTAAAACGATTTAGCCATATATATGATATTTGCAATACCTTGAAATATTGTTCCCTGTCTTTAGCAGCCAATACTTCTGGGTCACCACGTGGTCGCCTCAGCTCCCTAAACATCACTTCCTGCAAACACAAATCAAGAACCAAGAAGGGTCTATGTTTTACAATTCTGATCAATGTTTTTATATTTCAATCAAATGAACAAGTGAGATCATAAACTTACGCTGCCACTGGTTGTTGCCTTAGTAGCTCTATCCCATTTATCTTGCTCGCGACGTGTTGGTGCTAGCTTCCATCGAGGAGTCACTCGGGATTTACTCTGGTGATATATAAAAGAGAGTATTAAAACTTGAGACATAACAATTAACAATGTTTTGATTGCAATATTGGGAAATGAATATGATATTGTCATCGCACCATTTGGTTTTTGGCGTCGGATTTGGAGGTGTCAATAACGGGTTTGGGAGACGAAGCAAGGTCTTTGCTTAAATCAACATCCAAACTGTTTCACAAATAAACAACAAAAAACAATTTTATTCAAAAATGCAAGAAACAATTTTTATCAGTTTCAGTAGAAAGAAAGAAGTAAGACCTGTCAAGGCTCATAACTCTGCTAAAGCTCAGAAACCCAGACGAATCTTCCTGTTATCACCAGTTCAACACACGATTGTAATTCAATTGTGCCAAACAAACAAAAAAACCTAGTTTTTGGAAGCAATTTCTGTCTAATTTATGAAAAAACTGTGAAATCGAGAAGAATTGACCTTAGAGGGAGATGGGTCGAGAGAAGAATCATCAGGGGAATCGAACAATTTCTTCATCTGATCCATAAAATCTCTGTTCCAGATTAAGTCTTTGGAGGTAATGGGATCTTCTTTTTCTCCTCCCCAGTACTTCCGAAGCTTCGTGGTAGTCGGAGGACCACCGTACTCTCCCGGAGCTACACCGGTGGACCATTTCTCCGGTTTCTTATTCGGTAGAATGATTTTCGTTGGTAGTCGAGGATTGGGCGATTGATCCTGAGGAATCGGTGGCGTAGTAGATGTTGCTGAGATGTAGCTAAGGATCGCCATGGATGAGTTTCCTGTGGAGGTTATGACGATGACGAAGAATGTAATACTGATATTTACGAGTTATCAAAGTTTTGCGTTTTGACCACACAGAAAAAAAAAAATCTCACAAGTTGAAATTTTCGATTTAAGAAACAAAATATATGGAGAATCTCGGAAATGAAAACAAAATATGGAATGTTTTACTTAGGCTTGTTTATTCTCTTGTTAGGCTTTTATCAGGTTGTCATGTTCTCAAGCATTTGCACCTGGAACATTACCGAAACAATGTGACAAAATTCAATGTGGAAGTGCCTTCTCTAAAGACCTTATATGTCGAACTAGGAGAAGGCAATGTAGGAAACCTGGCAGGAAATATGGAGGGATCTTAACAAAAATATTCCTCATAGACTTTTCGAGAAACTCTTGCATCATTGAGAACAAGCCTCGTCTTGATAAAGGAGCTATCTGCGTTTTATAGTACTCCGATTACTAATTTATGAACTTTTTTTCTACCGTCATGGATCTCATTTTACTTTTGAGCATTAAAACCGTACGTAATACATTTTCAATATCACTTTTTTACTTTCTTTATCTTTTTCCTGTTGTCATGATCACATTCCAAGCATCTACGTACTTGTTATTATGTATGTTCATTGCAGGTTGGGTGTTGTAAGGCCATAAACTTCCTCCACCTTATTGAATGTAAAATAATTACATATAAGTTTGATTGGTTGGAACCATTTATGTGTTTGCTTCAAAATTCTCCTAATTAAACTAAAAGTTCTTCTCATCGTCCAGGTTCATACCCGTTTTTATTCTGATGGACTATATAATTAAATTAAAATGAAATAAACATGTAAGTTACACACCTCTATGTTGCTTCACAGCCAGATTAAGTGAGGATTTTCCACTTTCGTTCAACCCACCGAGTTCTGTTCCAGTATGTTTGTCAAGCCATCTCGAGATCTTTGAGGGGGAGAATATGGAGGAACAAACGAAGAAAAGGAAGTCGTAAAATACATACTTGCCAACTCGAAGTGTTTAAAAAAAGTTGGAATTTCCATTAAACCAACTAGTCCTGAAAATGAAGAGAAGACGATGAAAGAGTTGGAATCTATGTCTAGGATTTCAAAATCATCTCATCTTCTCTTCTCCACTCAGTTGGTGGCTGACGTTTGCTTTAGAAATGAATGTGGAGACTGAGCTATATATCAAGGATCATATATGGCGTTAGACGTCAAGCTATTATTTTATATGGTTTTTCTACTTATTCGAGTTATTTGAATTCCAAGCATGAACTTTTTTCTAAATAATAGAAAGATGCTTCTCGTGTTCTCGTTAAATGGTATTCAAAGAAGAATATTGAGTCGAAGTTTTTAGAAATCTCTCGTTTTATAAATCTTCAAAGCTGCAAAAAAATGCAAGAAACAAAATCTATAAATAAGGCTCCTAATCTAGGGTTTCAATCAATTTAATCAGGGAAGCCAAAACCGACGAATAGAATTTGAAAACAAACCAAAGCAGTGGCAGATGCGGTTACTTGACCACGTCGGCGTTACAAGCATGATTTCTTAAATAGTGTTGTTGATGAGGTTCAAATTCTTCGGATTCGAGGGCTTGATCACAGGGACGATGTTGCTCTATGGCGTAAAAACACGGGAATTTTTCTAATAAATTTTCCACACGAGAAACTTGGGAACAGCTGAGAGTTTATTTTCCAATAAAAAGTGACATAAAGGAGTGTGGTTCTCAAAAGCCACACCAAAATACTCGTTAATGGTCTGGTTAGTAGTTAAAAATTGACTAGCTACATGGGATAGATTGCTCAATTGGAATGCAGCGATCGATCCAAGGTGTTGTTTTTGTCAACACCCAGTTAAATCGCAAAATCGCTTATTTTTAAATGTTCTTTTTCTCAGGAAATATGGCAAAAATTGATGGCGAAGCTCCTTGCTACTTGCTACACAAATGATTGGGTCTATCCCTTGGAGTTGATGGTGGATAATAATCTGGAAAAAACAAAGTTGTTCATGTTACGATATGGGTTTCAATGCTCAGTCCATTCTATTAGGATATAGAGCAACAAGAGGAGATACAGAGACACTCCCATTTCTGCTGCAAGTCTCTAAAATCATTTGATCGATTCCTTCGAAACAAATTCTCGACATTGTTTTTTCCGGGTTCGAAGTTTGGAGGGACATTACAACTTTGGTTCGGAGAAGGTATTTAATTCCTTGTATTATATAAAAATGCAATGGCTAATTTTGTTTCAAAAACGTTTTTTTAGTAAGATGCTAAACTGATTTTTTTTAAAAACAAATTTAACAGTTTTTTAATAAAAAAAAGAAAAATTCAGTAGAATATTCTTCAACTGTTCGCCATCCTTGTCGCAAGCGTTGGTGTATCAATTGATAATAGTTGTATAGTAAGAACCTCTTAAACATCTTCTTTTTCAATTTATCCCACGAAAAGATTTTAGGTTTATCCAAATGTGCGCATGAAGTCTTTAGTTTCGACCATCAAGCTACAGCTTCCCCACAAAATCGCATCGCAATTAGGGGAACACATCGCTCCAAAGGTACACGTTTGAACTCAAGAGTCTCTTCGACAGTGACTATCCAATCGAGAAGCTCTTTTGCGGATTGTCAACCATGAAATTTTGGAAATCTCGCTCCCGCCAATCATCCTGCTGTTCAATAATATGGAATGTGGCTGGACATTGACGTGAGGCCGAGAGCAGCCGTTGTCAATTCATGGATTTGTTCTTGTAGATGAGTGACTCTCTATCTTATAAGTTCACCGTTACATTGAGGTCTGGCCATGGTAAAGGAACGCATCTCAATAAGAATATTAAGTCAAGGTCCTGAGAGTTTTTGTTTTTTTTAAAATAGTTTTCAGAGTTGTACAAAAAGAAAAGTTATAAATAGGACTCCAAATCTACGGTATAAACCAACCTAGAAAAAAAAAATGACTCGATAAAAACTTTGAAATTAAGAAAAAATCTGTAAAAAATAATTAAGAAATTGTATTTAACAAAATCATCTTATATATAATAAGAGAGTTTTCTCTTTGACTAAGGTGTCCACCTAAATAAGTTTTAACAACAAATGAACCTTAAATTTTATTTATGATGTATATTTAATTCTTATGTATTTATATTTATTTTTAGTTTTAGTTTTAGTTATGTATAAACTATAGTTAAAAAATTTAAGTAAATTTGAAAACAATAAAATTTGATGTAATAACTTAATTTAAAGAATAGTTAAATTAATTTTATGTCCACTTCTATTTGGTATACATAAGTACATTTCTATTTCTTCAAAATAAAATTTAATTTTACATTATTTCCATGTATTTAACATATTTGAAAAACATGGAAGAGTTTTTTTTTTACTATAATATGATCATCAATGTAAAAAATAAAAATTTACGTTAAATTGAATATCAAATATTATGTATGTACTACATATATATTCTTTGGAAGGGTTCAAATCTATTGTTCTTTAATTGACATTAAATAAATGCAATCTAAGACACAAAATAAATTAAATAAAAGAATAACAAATTCTGAAGTTAAAATAGAAGTGAGCCAAAGGTTATGCATATATTAAAATTCTTGATTTATATATAATTGCACTATTAAGAATGGAACAATAAATACAGTTATATGTATATCAATTGAAAAATGAAAAAAATATTACTGAATTTTGTTGTAAAATTTCTTTTAACAAATTAACTCTCATGAAGTTTGGCATGTGTTAAATGAGTACAAAAACAAAAGTAAATAAATAAATGTATGAGAATATTACAAGAGAATTAAAAAGAAAAAAAAATCTAATAATAATAAATCATCAAAACTCCATAATTTAGTGGAAAAATAAGTTTCTATAAACTAAATTCTTACAAAATGGGAAGATATCTAACTTTTCTAGAATAAAAATAAGTATTAATAGACAATCTTCATCTACTTTTTTCATCAGTTTTTTTAATATTTATTTATTAACTTAAAGACAAAATAGATGGAAATTTAGAATAATGCGACATTTCAAAGTTCAGATTTGAATTTCTTTGAAATTTAATAAAAAAAATTTTAAAATGTAAAAATGTTATAATTTAAGCATTCATTAGTCACAAGTTCCAAAATTCTGAAAAGTAAAAATTAGTGATTATATGATTTAGAGATTTCACAACAAAGCACATGACTAATGAGTGATACTTGATATTTATAACATATCCAAGGTAAAATTACAATTCTTATGACCCAAAAAAATATGCTTAAGAATGCTACCATTGAATCAAGTGCTTTTAATATCAAAAATATAGAGAAATTATATATTTAAGGCATGTTAATTAAGTCTAGGAACAAGAGAAATATATTATTGCAATTCAAAGTTAACGTTTAAAAACTAATTAGTATTAACCGCCGAAAAAATGTTGAAATAAATATGAAAAACTACGAAAATTAAGAAAGCGGGATAGTTTGTCTTTTTCTAGTTTACATAATTATAAAGAAAACCATTTACATAATTATATTGGCCTAGTGGACTAACATTAATAGTTTACATTGTCCTAATAAGTCTTGACTTGTGGTTAGAAATATCTCATGCATAAATAAATAATAAAATAATTACAAAAGTCTCTTACCAAAAAAAAAAATGTAGAGGGTCTTGTAAGGTTGAGTTGCATTTCATCGATTCTTTCCGAAACTATGGTGTTATTAGGATATCTTGTATGCGCGCTTGCGAATCATAGACTCATGAGATACGAGATGTACAGTACGTGCATATCTTTTTAGGAGTAATGTAACGGCTGTAAATGTTTATTAAACTTTTCCCATCCATAATTATAAATTCATATTCATTCGAAAAAGAAAAAAAAACTAAACTTTGAAAGCATAGTAGACTTTAGTTAGGAATGTCTATTATAGAAGCAGAGTGATGGATTTACTTTACTATCACAAAGTGTCACTTGCTCACTTTTGCGGGAACAAGCATGAGATGCTGCGCCTTGTGCATAGCAAGACCAGTCATGACATCCATTTTGATCTCTTCTGGTTTCATTCCGTTAGGAAGTTTGAAGTTGAAGTTAAGGAGAAGGTTCGCGTAAGGAACCTCAAGCATCGCTATACCAAGACGCATTCCCGGGCACATTCGTCGGCCCGACCCGAACGGTAGAAACTCATAGTCCGTGCCTTTGAAGTCCACGTCCTTCTCAAGAAACCTCTCGGGCTTGAACTCGTTTGGGTTCGGGCCCCACTCCTTCTCATCACGTGACAGGGCCCATGCGTTGACATTGACCGTAGTCCCCGCGGGGATGTCGTAGCCGGCGATCTTGGTGTCTTGAATGCAAGCACGAGGGAGAAGGAGAGGAATCACTGGTTCGATCCTTAGAGTTTCTTTAACTAAAACTCTGAAGTAAGGAAGGTTCTTGACGTCTTCTTCGGTAACAAACGTTAACCCTCTCTCCCCCGCATACTCTCTCACTTCTGCTTGAGCTTTCTTCATCACTTGAGGGTACTTCATTAAATACGTCATTCCCCACACAACCGCTGCGGCTGGCGTGTCTGTTCCCGCAATTATGATATCCTTTTTAAACACAAAACAAAACGAAGAGTAAAAGGAAGCAAACGAGTGTTTGTAACGCAAGCAAAGTTACAAAACATAAAAGGGAACGAGTAACCATAGACCAATGGTAACTTCATAGATGTTTATCGGCTTATCGCAAATCCATATGTGAACGATAGTATTCAACTATTCATAATTAATATTTCCAAAGCAACAACTGTAATAAATATTAAATAAAAGAAAGATCATTTTCTAGATATATTTTCCAAGATAAAAGAAAAAGAAAAACATATCTGGAAAAAAAAAAACATATTATATATACGTACCAAGATCAGGGCTTTAACATTCTCTATAGTGAACTCGGAGGCAAAAGGTTGATTTTTGTACATATCCATCAACAGATCGATCATGCTGCCCGTTTCAGGCTTGACTCTATTAGGATCAAGAGTCTCATCGACAACCTCTTGCAGATAAGTGTCTTGTCTTTTGAAACATTCCTTCATATAAGCCGTTAGTCTTGTCAAATCATCGAGAATGTAGCGAGAAAATGGGAAAAAATCTGAGAAAAAAATCATCCCCAGAATGCTTTGTGTCCCATAAAGAATCTTGATGAACCTTTTCATCTCTTCCCCGTCCTCATTGTACTTCTTCCCGAACGCTTGTCTACACACTACCGAGTTCGTGTATGTCAACATTAGCTCGCTTATATTGACTGGTTCAGATATATCTGCGGCCTTTTTGATCTTACTCATCATCGTCCTAGCCTCTTCCTCCCGAACGTGCTTAAAGGTTGCCACACGTGTGGGTGAGAACAAGTGGTTCATGCCCATTTTCCTTATCTCCCGGTAATACGGTGAGTAGTGGTTGAATGCCAGGTTACGGCGGCCGTAGGACATGAACTCGTGGCCGCGGTGCACAGGCCGATTCGCGAAGTTGACGTCTTGCGTCTTGAGAAGCTCTCTGGCTAGCTCAGCCGAAGATATCACCACCATTGGCCTGCTTCCTATCTTGTATGATAGGATTGGTCCGTATGTTTTGGCCCATTTGTAGAAGAAGCGTTGTGGGTTAAGTTTCTTAAGCTGACAGAGGTTTCCAATCACCGGAAGCCCCCGTGGGCCGGGAGGAAGCTTGTATTGTTTGGTTTTCCTTTTTTGGTAGACGAAGAAGAGGACAACCGAGGCGAGAGCCACCACGCCGATAATAATATCTTCCATTCCTATGTATTCGTATTGAGTGTTACATAAACAGCCTAATACATAGAGCTACTGGTTTGCATCGTCTTCACTCCTTAACCATAACAAACCAAATATCAACCGGAGTAAACCGAAATTAATATTTCTTTTATCGACTTCCAAGAACGTGTTAAGATTGCAAAACACCTTCACCTACCCATAGTCCCTAGCCCCTCCAATGTCGTATGCTTTAATGGTTTCATGCAGTCCACTCCTTTTTTTTTTCTGTCCATATCTGTTTGTATATACACAAACCTAGAACCTATATTCAGGACCACCCTAAGTCATGGGCTGCCTAAAGACCAAAAAATAAAATTTAGTGAAAATTGTTATTAAGTTGTATTGAACCTGGGACTTGATGTCCTTTTCTCTTGCAATTAACCACTGGGCTAGAAGACTTTTTCAGGAAAAAAAAACAACGAGAGTCAGAAAAATGATGAAGAAGTTGCTCTTGATCAAAGCAAGCAACGAGAAAAACAACTTTGGAAGAGACTTATGAAGCTTTGATTATACTTTTTGGTGAGAAGTAGAATGAAGACTAAGAGGGCTTGTGTAAAGGTTTAGCTTCACCCCTAACAATAATAACTAACTAGTTGATGACCTTTGCATTATGTTTTTATACTGTACATATAATTTCATTAAACAAAATTTATATATAATTAGTAAAGTTTGTACAGTCTCAAAACTATGATTTTTGTCCATTTTCTTTATCTCACGCAATTTTGTTGCATATATTTTGTTGTTCATAAGAGGTACTCTGGGTACTGCATATGCAGTCATGATACTGAACAAATAAAGTAGCTACATGCAATAAAAAGAAAAGATAAACAGTTGACATAAAATACACAGTCGATGTAAATTAATGGTCGATATAGCACCTACCAAAAACACATATAAAACATATGTATTGAAGGATTTACTAAATCATGAATTTAGAATTATTTTGAAAAATCTGAAGAGATATTTTCTCAAATAACTATCAATTGAGGTGGTATTTGAATTTACTAACATTTAACTATCAATTCTCTCTTAAATATTCCCAAATAAATTTTGATATAATTAATTAATAAAATCTGTGTTTTTCAATAAAGCAAGATTTGGAGAAATTTGTACAAATCCTTAAACTAATAACTTTCGTTTTAGAATAACTTTTACAAATATTAAATCTAATAAGTTGAAATTTGGAAAAAATAGAAATGCTCTCAAATCCATGATGTACCCTGATATATAAAAAATTAATTCATATAACAATTTATTTGTGCATTCAAATAATTAAACAAGCATTAGAAGATAATTTCACCAAATCCCTAATCCAAACTTCTCTGTACTAAGGTGATTTTTTCCATCTAATATAATTCAAGCAATTAACAAAACTTTCATGCTAGTTAGTAATCTAGGATCTTAATTCTAGGACGTTAATCAAGAGCAAACATTAAGAACAATTAAAGACTAAAGAGAAGAAGATAAATCATAATAAGTCGAATCCACTTTGACAATTCATGATAATTTTTGAAAACTCAAAACTGAACAAGTAAATTACCCAAATATGATTAATGGAATAAAAAAAATAATTAAATAAAATTACATAAAAGAAATTAGTGGAATAATTAAAAAGGATTTGAATTCTTCTCTCAAAATTAATTAGAATTGTCTCCTTCGGAAAACTCTGAAAATATAATTCTTTGAAAGTATGAAAAATAAAGCGATGCTTAAACATGGCTTAAAATCCTTTTGAATTTAAATGTAGTGTCAAACGTGGGTGCGTTAGATGAGAATTACTTTTACATTGAAGTCAAATACAACAACTAGTAACGATGAGTCAACATAAACTCGTAACGGATGGATCAGGATATCGATGACGAATTTTTCAGAGTTATTGCGGAGTAATGACATGATTCAAATCTATAAGAGGAGAAGGAGACGAGATATTAATGGACACGTCATTCTTATCTAACACATCCACATTTGACACAACATTTAACTATTTTATTTTTTTTCATAATCGTTTTTGGACTAAAACTCTAGTTGTATTCTTAAAATCTAGGAGCTCATACGCAATAAATCTTTGATAATATATGACATTCACTCTAAATTACGCTCACTCAAAAGAGCTTTCCAACTTGCAACCTTTCTCATCATTCAACTCAAATCTCATCTAACACTCGGTCCATTGCTACCCCAATATAACCCGATCTCTAAACTATATATCAAATCGTATACCAATCTTTACCTGTAGAATTCTAGCATACATAGCCGTTACATTTGTACCTACTTAGGTCATGGGACGGAACAAAAGGTGATTTCCTAAACAACTTCTTCCCCAACTTTTTGTATCAAGCCACCTTAGGAATATGATTTATTTACTCCTCATCCTCGATATGGCTTCCTTTATCTTTTGCCTTCAAATCCCATTTTTTATATCCTTGAGCTCATCTGATTGAAGATATCCTCAACTTCAACGATAACATATGACTCTATTATCTCATCATCCTTCTCTAGCAGGCCACTATCTATAACTTTGGCTGAAGCAAACTCACTGCCATGTCTTTTGTACACCGGCTGCCATCATCAAGCAAGTCTATGACACCTATAAGAACCGACTTTTCTCTCTGCAATCGGCGACTAGCGATCTTCTCCAACTATGGTTCACCCTAAAATAGAAAATCTCTTAATTTTGTCCGATATGTCACAAAAATCTCTTACTAACACCCTCCCATCTCGTTGGGCCATTCTCCTCCTTCATATTGCTAGGCCATTTATGTTGGGCTAATGGTTGTGCTTGGTTCACTAAGACTCTTCATTGGGTTGGATAAAACACATTTTTGGGTTACATTTCCTTTGAGTGTATTTTGTAAACGAACTCTGTTAAAAAAAAGTCTATTTGTTTTCAGCAATTTAGTCGTTCAAAAAAAAAAAGAAGTTTTTCAGCAATTTTGTACCATGTACATTGCATTTTCATAAGAGTCTCTTAACTTTAATAGAAATAATAAAATAATATTTTATTACAATGATCTCTCGAAAAGATAAGAGACAATGAGAAACTTTCTAGGCTTAGTTGAGAGATTTTTGTAATTAAATATATATATTTTTTTTTACTTTTTTATATACATGATTGACTCTTGTGAGAATAGGAAGTAGGAACCCCTCCAATGCAGATGTTCTTATTAGGCCCTAAATTATAGTATTTTTAAGAAAATAAAAAGGAAAAACAACAAATCACCTAGAACAATTTAAAAAAGGTTCAGTCAGGTGATGAAAACCGAATAAAACCTAAAAAATAGAAAAAGGAAATCTGGAGACATAACCAGGAACATCATAAGGAATTATCCAAATATTTTTTTTGGTTAAGAGTAATTCAAAACAACTTCAAATCCCTATAGGAAAAGGATTAGCTCAAACGATACCTCGGCTCTATATAAACATGTTAGTGCCCTCTTAACTTCTCACCAAACAAACCTAAAACTTCATCAATAAACTTCCAAAGTTGTTTTATTTGCTCTGCTTAATTCTCTCGTTCCAAAGAAGAAGAAGAACCAAAACATTGATCATGGTATTGAATAAGAGCAACGCAGTCTTCTCTTCTTTGCTAATAATTGTGGCACTTTTTGGAGTTGTGGTTGGAGGGACCGTTCACAAAGTCGGCGACTCACAGGGATGGACCATGATGGGAGCTAATTACGAGGCTTGGGCTTCTTCAAGAACTTTTCAAGTCGGGGACTCTTTAGTATTCGAATACAACAAGGAATACCACGACGTGACTCAAGTCACTCCCAACAATTTTGAGCTATGTGATCCTTCTAATCCGCTAGCGAGGTACGAAACCGGGTCCGACACGATCACTTTAACCAAACCGGGAGTCTACAACTTTATATGCGGATTTCCTAGTCACTGCGAAATAGGACAAAAGCTTCACATCCTCGTCTTCCCGGCCTCCTTGGGTCCCGTTGCAGCTCCGGTTCCCAGCCCAGTCAGTTCAGGAAGGTCTTCATTGTCTCCTTCACTGTCTCCGTTGGCTGAGTCACCGGTTAATAATGCTCCACAGTATCAGATGGGACCATCACCAGCTCCTCATAGTGCAGCTTCAAACTCTAGCGTTTGGATCGGATTCTTCCTCCTTCCTTTATTTTCCCTTTGGATCTTAGTTTAAAAGATTCCCACACGTTACTTCTTATTTTTATCGTACGTCTGAGTTTTAGGTTTTCTTTTGTTCTCCTTGGTTTGTTTACATTAGCATAATAGTGAAGTCAATTTATTTTTAATTTTATGGTCACTTAAGTTGTGTACTTCTTGCACTTTAGCAGCCCTCCCCAAAAGAATAGTTAGTAGAACTATATCCCTTGGTATAAGACATGGGAAAGTGACTATTAAATTATCAAAAAAAGTGACTATTATTGTTTGTAAATTTTCAATTCCAAAGCCATGTTTGTTAAATTTTAAATTTAAAGTTTTATTAATATAAACCAAGAAATACTTTTTTTATTAATTGACAAGTGCATTATTAAAATTATAATCTATTAAGCACTAATAAAGAATATTGTTACCTAAAGTAATTAAAAAAAAGAATTGTTAGGGAAAGAAAACAGAATGCAAGCATTGGAGTGCAAGAAATTGGCTCTACAAAGTACAAAGTACAAAGCAATATTGAACAATTGCCCTTTTTGATAGACGTAGCAATTCCCCTTAATCCTTCGGTATATTTCACATTTGTTTCGTAATGGGTCCAAAATAAAATCAGGAAGATATTAGTAATTAAAATCTTAAACGTAATAGGAGTCCAAATTATAACAAACAAAATCCAACCGCCAATATCAAGTCCGAGCGTAACAAATTAAATATACACAAAAGAAAAAGGATTATGAGAAACCGTTATTATCTAAATATACACAAAATCTAAACATCTCCTCACAAAACAAAATAGAGCTCCATTACTCTCATTGTTTTTCTACCTCTCCGATCCATCAAGGAAAAATTCAGCAGCAAACATGAAGAAGACAGTCATGTGTTTGTTAATAGTGGCGTTATCACTAATCGGATTGGCTAATGCTACATCCTTTTACGAGGTAGGAGACTTCAACGGATGGACGACAAAGATGGGTGTTGATTATTACAAGGAATGGTCTTCATCAAAAACTTTCTACGTCGGAGATTCTCTCATCTTTCAATACAACAAGGATCTCCACAATGTGATGGAAGTGAGCTCCAATGATTTTGAGTCATGTAACCCTAATTCCCCTATTGCCACATACCAATCCGAGTATGAACCGGTTAACCTTACCCGAACCGGACACTACTACTTCATATGCGGTGTGCCTGATCACTGCGAATCTGGTCAAAAGCTTGACGTCCTAGTCATGCCTATGTCTCTGCAGAATACGACTCCCGCTATGGAACCAAACAATTCTTCTTCTAAACCGAATCCTTATGCTTTGTCGCCTTCAGAGGATCCTCTCGTGGTTATTCCCGTAGATGATGCAACGATTGCATCACTTCCTTACAATGCCGCGTCGAGCCCTTACGTATGTAGCCGCTTAAGCATGCTCTCCTTCATTCTTCTACAAACCCTAGTTTTCCTTTGAGGATTTTTTTTTTTGTTTTTTTTAAAGATTATGCGTAACTTTTTTTGTTTTCTTTTTTTTGGTCACGAAATATATTTTTTTTGTTTACTTTGAAATTTCCAAGTTATATTATTTTTGTTTTATTTTCACAGATTGCTTTTCTCATAATAAAAGCAAACATGTATGATTTGCTATAATGTAACATAATTAACAATAACATAATTACAATTTGCATATATAACTTAAGACCTGTGGTTCGTGAAATAGACCCAAGCCCACCGACAAAACTTTCGTTATAACGATAAATTCGCTGGTCCACATTGATAATACAACATCGGGATCGATTATCTTCTTATTGTTGTAATCAATAGAAGAATGTATCTTCTTCCGTATAAGTTACGAATCTATATAATATAAAAGATTTCTCCTACATATTCAATGATTTTCTTTTCGTAGGATTGTGACAAAAAGGAAAAGCCAGAACTAAAACCAGCTTGGGTAAAAAATTGAACCGGAGAATCAAAGTGTGGAAGATTTTCTTTACTCTTTGGCTCGTTTGCTCAAAGTTTTACGCTTGTTAACGTCTAGACATCTTTTCCTCAACCGAATCGTCTTTGGTGTAACCTGAACCACATTAAAAACCAATAACAATAAATGCGTAAGAAGCAAGAATCAAAATCTGTCACTTTTTGCTTCATGATTGGTGATGAGCAAGAGCAATGTACCTCAATAAGTTCATCTGAGGCAACGTATCCTATAGCTTCCTCAAGTGTCATCTGAATACGAAAAGAATTAAACATCAATACAAGTAAAATCACAACACAAAGGCCAAGAACTTCACGTGTCTTAAGATATTGGTTTAGAGAAAAGAGTACATACATGGCGAGGTGGAGATAGCTTCACATTTTCGTCGTTGTTAGCAGAGCGAATGTTTGTAAGTTGTTTAGACTTCACCGGGTTAACCTGTAGTGTGCAGGCCATGGGATTTTTAAGTCAATTTATTGTGATTTTCAGTATGAAACGGAGTGAGCCGAAACGAGGACTTACATCAAGATCTTGATCTCGTGAGTGCTCACCGATAATCATCCCATCGTATGACTTATATACAGAAAAAACAGAAGATGTAGCATTAGCATGGATCAAACGCTCCAATTGAGAATAGCTAAGCCAAGAAAGAATATTGTTTTATCAAATATTTAGAAAGGGTTCTCACATCAAGCCCAGGAGACACGAACAGAATTCCACGAGGTTCCAAACTCATCAGTGAATGAGCTGTGATAGTGCCAAATCCCATGGAAACCTGTTTTATTAACACAAATAAAATTACAATTAAAACTTGAGAGCACACATTCTACGAAGGAAACAGGTCAAGTGAAAAAGGATCTCCTTTTTTATAAGACAAATATTAGCCATAAGAGTAACAGGCCTCATAGCTAAGGGACGTACCAATACTCCTTTCCTAACATTGCCAAGAGGACCTCGGTACTTTTCATATTCTGCAAGAACGAGTTACACAACAGTTACCAAGTGAAGAAGAAAATAGGGTCTGGAAGTAGAAAAGCTGCATACTTAGGAAAGCACGATGCATGAATCCAGTTCCACGGGTGTCGCTGCTAAACACACATCTGTACCCAACCAAACCTCTGTAGAATGCAAGTGTTTTTTTGGTTATATTTCTTCAAAGAGTTTTGACTGAATGAGTGTAAATTTCATGAAAGCAATTAAAGTTCTTAAACTCACCTTGAAGGACAAGTTAATGACAGTCTCGTCCTACCGTCATTTCCAGGGACAGGACCCATGTCAATAACTTCCGCCCGTCTATGGGAGAGAGCTTCCATTACTAATCCTACATGCTCTTCATTAATCTCAATAGTAACCTCTTCAATTGGTTCTAGCCTTTGTCCCTTTTCAGTTTTATACCTGATTCAAACAATAGAAAGGCCCAGAAGTCATAAGAGAACTGACAAAGTCTTTAGTAACAAAAATATCAATGAAGTGCCTATATCTTCTATTGTACAAACTAATCCCTAGTACAAAACATAAAACAACAATATATTAATGTCGTAGTATCAGCACATGACTCAGATAACTTGGGAAAAAATAAGAAAACTCTTCTACTGCTTTATGAAAAGAAAACTGACAAGGCCCTTTTCTTTAAAAACCCACAGAAGAAACCTACAGCATTAGCTTAAATTTAGGGTACCAAGATAGCAGCAAGTCCACCCTCTTTGCATCAACATATAATAATGGTTTACACCTGTATCCAATTCTGACTATACAGCTAATATAGTATGCAGTGTAACAACTTCAAAACAAACGATGCAACTCACATGACTTTAGGTGGTGAGACTGAGAGCTCAAAACCTTCCCGTCTCATATTCTCAATCAATATACCTGTTAGATATGACAAGAGATTAATTCACCTGGCACAGAAATAGATACAGTACATGTTTTCTCACGTATTTCATATATTATTCGCATCTTTACAAGTGAAGAAACAATGAACACAAATAGGAAAAGCACAAACCAAGTTGAAGTTCTCCTCTGCCTTGGACTTCAAATGACTCTGACATGCCTGGAATAACGTTTATGGCAAGATTTGTTTCAGCTTCGGCCATTAACCGGTCCCCAATTTTCCCTCCAGTTAACTGCACGCATATTAGAAATAGCCTATCAACATGTGGCAGATCAAGTGATCTTCAACCGAACAAACAACCTTTCTTCATATATTGCTTAGGGGTGACAAATCAGCTCAGAACAATGCTAGCAACACATAGGTGACTTCAGATAAAAAGATGCAGCAACCCAAAGGAAAATCCAAGGTTGCTGCTTCAAGTTTAAAGCAGTATACGATGACAAAAGCTACGTCTTGTTACTAAAATTAAAACATACGTGAGTACCGTCCCGACCAGCCAGAGGAGAATCATTGACACCAAACGTCATAGAAATTGTTGGTGGGTCCAGCTCAACAGTAGGGAGCGCATCTGTGACCTGTTAGACGAAATAAATGAGATCCACATTCAAGCTGCTTAAATTTCAAATAGGGATCCATGGAATTTGTGAAGTTATATTAAATGCAGAATTCACTTTTCTAGCTTCTACGGATTAAATAGGACAGTAGTCCATTTGGGTATTACCTCTGTACTAGCCACCGTGTGACCTATTGATGGAGCTGTCAGACCAGCCATACAGATAATATCACCTGCTCCTGCAGCATCAATTGAAACTATGGTCGTTCCTTTCTTTTTCATTAGCTTCACAACCTATGAAAAAGATGTTTGTATCTGCTTAGATGAGACTTCGCTGTTTACAAACATTTCTGACCAAGTATAAAGCAATATGCAAACAAACCTTTGCTTCTTCTATTTTCTCAGAGCCAGACTCAGTTTTGCGTAGTCCATTGACTTTGTCGCCAACACGGACAACTCCAGAAGTTACTCTTCCAGTTAATATTCTTCCGAGATAGAAGTCCTTCTCCATCATTGAAACCTGGGAGTCAGAAGTAAAAATGCCAGTTAAATTTCATTGCCAAGGGCTTAAGCAGTTCAGACCTTTTCCCCCTGAAACTAGTAGTCATGAACATATGAATTCTTCAAACTGGGGACATTATCTACACACAATAATACATTCATAATAGGGAAGCTGAAGGTCATAAAACTTTGAATTATCTTATAAAATATCCAGTCGAAGTACTTCTATTCAGGGGAATGAGTTTGAATAAAATCCTCCTATCCTTTTTGAAATTAACAGCGGATACAGTTACATAAGATGCTTCTAAACTCACACAACAAGTCTTCTTAACAAACTTTCAAATTTCACAGGCATTTATCTAGTGTACTTTGGAACGCCTACCAGAAATCGTGTGAACTGTGTTAGTCTATCTAGGCCAAAATTAGCAAAAAAAATTCAAAGATCAGTACTTTATATAGGAAAAACAGAATTGAAAGAAGTTGCAGACACAATATTAGCCACCCAAGTTCAGAATCTCATTAGCAGAAGTTTTGAATTACCAGCATCAGAAATGGTTCATCTAGGTTTGCTTTTGGTGGGGAAACATGTCGTACTACCGCATCAAGCAACTGTGACATATTCCTTGCATCTGCAGGAGGTTCTTTGGTGAAGGTAGAAGACGCCCACCCTTCTTTTGCGGAGGCATAAAGCACTGGGAAGTCTAGTTGTTCCTCTAATGATAGAGAAAGCAGAAATATTGATTTAGTAAACAAAATTTTATTTGTTATTTGTAAATTAATCAGAATATATAGATAACACTTACCTGTAGCACCAAGATTTGCAAAAAGATCAAACACCAAACTCTCCACTTCATCACACCTCTCTTCTGAAACTGGTAGCGGAAAAAAAAAAACGTAGGAAGCATCCAAAAAAAACACACAACGATAAGAAAAACTATGCAATAATAAGGCAGACAACAAGTTTTGACTAAAAGAGGGAGTGAATGAAATTCAAACCTGAAGGTCGATCAACTTTGTTTAAGAGAAGAATAGGACGAATCCCATACTTCAAGGCCTTGGCAAGAACAAACTTTGTCTGTGCAAGAGGGCCTTCTCCAGCATCAACAACTAATATAGCTCCTTCAACCATGCCAACAACTCGTTCAACCTAAATTTAAATGCAACATAGTCACAAAGATATCACATATGTTCAACAGTAAAAAATGCACTAATGCAGGACAAACACCACATGCTTAATTTTGAAAATAAAAAATTTCTTAGAAACTATCGCCAGACCATGATTTAAGTATTCAAAATTTCATGTTCATTGAGTACTAAGTACATGTTCCTACTGGCATCTATATCAGTTGGTGGAAATATACAGATTTTGATATGCAACTCTGCTGAAATTGAGCATGAGAATCAATATACGGTAAAAGTAACCACTTATCAAGGATCTGTCTCATACCTCACCACCAAAATCTGCGTGACCAGGCGTGTCTACCATGTTTAGTTCGTTGTCCTTCCAAAATACGGATGTAACCTGCAGGAAAATTTTACGAGATCGTTAGGCTACGTGATGATAAACAACAAGGAAACTATTGAAACAAATCAATAAAAGAGCGCATCAATTTACAGTAGAAAATAAAAATGAAAGTAAGCAATCAAATTGAAAAAAAAAACAGACAGAAGTCTTTTGCTTTGTTACAGTCTCACTGAGTATTCGAATCCAAATTTCAGAAAACAAAGCTTATGACTGGACTGGGATGAAATATACCTAAAACATTCAAAGAACATAATTTAGTAGGTCCACAAAATGACTACCCAGTTGAACAGAACCGATTTCAAAATACACTCTTCATGACCGTTAAACCTTGTAAGTACTCTAATTTCGATCTAAAAAGACGAATTATTGGCGAAATGAGGTACCTTAGAAGAAATAGTGATCCCTCGCTCACGCTCGAGGTTGATTGAATCCATGGCACGCTCGTGTGGAATATCAGCGCCACACTGACGGAGAAGCCTATCCATAAGCGTGGTCTTCCCGTGATCGACATGGGCGATCACAGCTACGTTCCGGAGTCGGTTAGGATCGAGCGAGCTGCTGGGAGCGCCGGCGGCAGCCGTAGAAGCAGTAGCAGCGGAGAAGGCGCGAAAGGACGAGAGCGAGTGTCCGAATCTAAAATAGGAAGATTTCGATGGCGATGATTGAGAAGAGAAGGACCTTCGACTGGTGGTTGACCAGAGGGATCGAAGCAGAGGCCCCGCCATCTCTTACGAAATGTCTGATAGGGTTTTACGAGATCTAAAATCTCTGATGAAGGAAGGGACAAAGGGTTTTTGCCTAATCGTTATTGCCAAGGAAGATACCAACTTTTTGGAAATTGTATATTCACCCTATAGTTTCATTTTCCTTTCAAATTAACCTTCCGTAAAATAATTAAACATCTTTCAAATTAGCTGTAGAGTTGATTCAATTCAGCTCGAATTTTTATAAAGGTTGAATTATGTTTTGAAGATGGATTAAAAAACGAATTAGATGATTGAGTTTAAATGAGTTGGTGAGTTATACTACAAATTAGTTCTACTGAACAAAAATTAATTGGTGAATAAAGACTTTCTAGAAATTTAAATCTTAAATATACCAACCAAAAAAATATATACTTGAAGAAGTCTTAACTAAAGCAAAATAAAATATATTAGATGATCACATTCAAAATCTCAGATGATAACAATCATCTACATGATCATTGCTATTTTAATCTTTAGATAAAACGACTATCTTACCTCATCACTAGACTCTCAAAATGTATATATTTAACAATTCTATAGACATTCACTACATTATTTTTATTTGTATTGTTAGATGTTGGATTTAATAATTTAGGATTTGATCAAAAACTTATTTGGCTTTTTTTTTAAACTTATCAACTAAAACTATGTCTTAGATTTTTACATATTTAAATTATATTTATTTTAAATCTTATAAACCAATAACTCATTGAACTCACAATGTAGGTGATATAAATTTAAGCTGATGAATATATGTTTATATTATAACTGAGATGAACACTAAAAAAATATATGAGTTCAGCTAATTTAGGTGAATTATTTCATTTTAACACCTCTACTCTTAGTAGGGATTATTAGTTTGTGTATTTTAATGGATATGAAAATCCAAATCAAATCCAATGTTATTGGTTCTATCATTTTAAAATACATGTTTAAATCCAGTGTTATTGGTTCTATGATTTATAAATACTAATTCAAATCACATGTTATTCAATCATACGGATTTACTTATGGATTTGATTTTACAATGGATTTTAGTGGATTTGGAAGGATTTTTATGTTAAAAATACAAAGAATCAAATATGAGGGAAAACCTACGGATTTGCAAATACTAATTAAAATCAATAGATTTGACAAAGATTTTTAGATTTCCAAACCAATTAAAATCAACGAATGAATAACACCCCGTTAATGTCAGTGTATAGAGATTAGTGATGCTTAAGTTTAGATAGATACGGTTAATTTTAAAATAATAAGAGATACATTTAAATATGTAATATAAAAAAAATTGAATATTCAAAAATAACGATCAAAAGATATGTTATAACAATTTTAAATATTCAAATATCTCTCGTATTTTAAGAGTTCTGTTTCATGAATAAAACTTTAAATGATTCATATCTTAATAACATAAGATTTTAATAGAATTACAATTTTAAAAAATTTAAAAGTCATAAAAATAGTAGATTATTTACAAAGTATGTTGGGTACTAATAACAAAATCCATGATTTTTAGTTCTATATTATATAAGTGATTTACTAAATCATTATATAGCTAATTTGGAAATGGTCTCAACTACAAATCTTTAGTATTCTTATTTTCCCAAATTCCCAAAATGATTTGGATGAAGATATTTATATGAGGTCACCATCAAAATATGTATTATTTTAAGATGAAAATATTTGAGAACATATGTTCTCCAAACTATAAATATCCATTTTTGGCTAAGGTTTTAAAATATTTGTTTAGGTAAAAAGTCTTTCAGGGGTTGAATGATAAATCAATTTTATTACTGATTTTAGTCCTTGTTTTAAGTTGCGATTTGAAACTTCTTTAGCATTTACTATTTAGATACAATTTGGTTTCTATGTCGGTTTCTTTTGGTCTTTTGAGTCAGTTAAAAGATATTAGTTGATATGTACACTTTACTACATTTTGAGTCTATTTTGGAGTGTGAATGTGTAATAAGACAAGAACTAAATTTAAACATTCAAGACATCATATGTACATGAGGATTGATCAACACATATAAGAAAACATGTGATTGTGGAGGAAGAACCAATGAGTTAGAGGTATTTCATTAAAAGGACATCTTACTAATTGTATTTTGAGACCAACCCAATTTTAAAAGAAGAGATATTAGGAGATCAAAAGCTTGAAAATGGAATCCTGGAACTGAGGTAGATACTTGGATAACAGCAGTTTCATGGACTGAATTGAATTTTGAAGTGGAGGGAGGATCAGCGAATATGGACAGGGTCGGAGGTTCTAGCGGTGGAGGATCGGGCAGGTCGGGAGGCTAGGGTTCGCCGGAGGCCATGATTGGCGGGAAGCTGAGGAGTCACGGCTCCCTCCATCCTTACCATTTGTGACACTTTAATTTAAATCGGTAAAAATGTTTTATAGTTTTCTCATGTTTCTTATTATAAAAATCAGAATGCATTATAGTACTTAGGCACAAAAAAACCCGTAGATTGCCTAGTTGACCTCTTCCAATAAACCACGCACAATTCTTTATCAAAAGGCCAAGGTGGTCATTTTCATAGTAGAAATTGTATTCAATGTTTGAATTTGAAACTATTCCAAGTACAACATTCTTAGCTTTCATTGTCTTTTCTGAAAATGATCATCATCGTTGGAAAAGTTCGATGATCATCATGTGGCTAACAAGTACAATCCCATTTTACCAATACAAAATATTATTATTTTCCCTACACCAAATATATATATTTATATACTAGTGCCAAACAGTGATAAATGTCATTACCAAATCCCTATAGACCCTATCTTTAAAACTATAAATAATTTTTTTTCAGCGAATTATATATATAATTTATGTGTGTATAAAACTATAAATAAGGTAGAATAAAATATCGAGATCCTTTGGTATCTCTGTCACAAAGCATTGAATACTCAACAGCAACTTCTGCATAAAAATCCCAAAATTGTAATATAATGTTGACTTTTCTATAATAAATAGTCGCCACTTTTTAACAGCTAAGTTTAAAGGTTACCAGAACCCAGAAGCTATGTTAAAGAAAATTGGTATCTACAGACTACAGTACAGATGATTAAAGAGCACCTCTTCTTCAATTATTCATTTTTACGTTCCAAGTTATGAAGCTCTCAACTTCAAAAGTTACTATGACTTACCGGAAGATACAAAAACCGTAACCAGAAAATTATAAAATTAAAAATCACTCAAATAAAGAAAAAGAAAAAATTACAATAATGTCCCAACCTGAGGGGATATTAAAGCCAAAACACACATAGTAGACGATAAAACCCATCTCGTTTTTTATCTTAATCTAAATGACCAATGCAGTGATCATAAAAACAAAAAAGCAAAATTGAATTATATATAGCAATAAAAAAAGAGAGTAATAACAGTAATAATATTGCGTACTTCCGTCCATCTCATTATAAATTCTCCTTTTCTGTTCAATGTCATGATGAATCAGAAGCTTTGTTTACCTCTTTCATCTGAAATGAAGATCAATGAGATACTTACGGGTTAATTAAGAAAAGAGTTAAAATAACCTAATCTAATAAAAAATATATAGATACATATAAAAAAGCAACCTGAGTTTAGAGGTGTGAATGTGGAGGAGAAGAAGATGAGTTGGGTTGAGTAGCTTCATCTCCATGAGTGCTGGGGAAACTAAGTCCTTGCATCATCATCATTCCATGAGAACCAAATTGTGACGGTGAAGCAAACATCACAGAAGAAGAAGCTTGATTGTTGTGATTATCCCAAGAACGAAACGAATGAGGGAACAAACTGGACTGAAGGGTACCCCTTTGTTGTTGTTGGCCACCAAGAAACACTTGTTGCTGACTATTAAGCAATGTCATCATCGATGGTTGTTGATGATGATGATGATTCACCATGAAACCACCATTACTCCTTTCTTGTTCTTGTTCTGATGATGGTGATGACGTCATCGTTAAGTCGTGATGATGATTCCATCCTGCAGAGATTCTCCCGAATGTCTCGAAAGGAGTCGCCGTGAAACTGTTGGTCTCGGTGCTGTCGTTTCCTTGAAATGGGTGAAGAGAAAGTCCGAGGTCTTGATGGTTAAGGTTCGGTGGTGTTGTTGTAGTTGTTCTTGAGACTATATTGTCGTCGTCATGATGAGGGTAGTTTTGGAAACCCATGTTTGTGCCACCGCTCGTTGTTGTGGTCGTCGCCGGGAAGAACGTTTTCATGGCGTCTTCAGTATCAAGATTCGCCGCCACGAACTGCGTTTGGTTAAGCAAATTGGGTTCGGAAGAAGAAGATCCCGGTTTGTTATTATTCTCCGGTTCTTGACAGACTTCAAGTTTATCGATGGCTGATTTGGCTTTCTTGATAAGCCAATCAACGGCTTTGCTCGGCCGGTCATAGCCTAACCGGTCTTGCACATCGTAGAACTGAATCGCAGTGTGAGCTGAGAGTCTCACGCGCCGGTCACGTGGACCTTTAGATGTGAAGACTTTACTGTGACGGTCTTTTCGTCCCGTGGCTCGGATTATGTGGCCGCCTTGAACCTCAACTATCTCTCCGACTCCTCCGTCTCCGATGCTATAACCTTTTAGTCCCATTTCCTTTTTTTGTTTGTAAACCTCTCAAAATGACGTTTCTCACTTGTTTTTAAATCAGCTTTGGAAGGAAACTTGAGTGCCGTTTTCTGTTAACCGGCTCTTCAAAGTGGTTGCCGTTTGTTGTTGTTGTGTTTGGTATCTAGTGAGTTAATAACATCTGATGCAGGCTGGAGCCAGCTACCTGAAAGCCTGATACAAGAAGCAACTCTTCTATTTACTGATGCAGATCCCAAAAAGATCTGCCAATGGCAGTCACCAGATTCAATGACCCAAGATACCCAAATCAAATAAAATAAATTTAAAAACCAAAACAAGAAGAAAGAGGCCTCACAAACAAAAGAATCTGAATATATTTTTCTGGTCTAGGGTTTTCCCAAGGAGATGAAATTTGCACAACTTAATTAGTAGAAAAAAAATCAATGAAAGAAATTAAGAAAGAGATTTTTTTTATATGTTTATTTGGTCTAAAATCAAAGGGTAAGAAGAGAGAAGAGAGTAATAGAGAGAGGGAGAGAGAGTAGTGTTGGTGGAAAGGATGGCAGAAGCTAAGGGTTCAGAACAAGAAAGTAAACTAAATAAATACCCTTTTGCTTTCAACCTTTTGTTCCTTATTACAAGATTCCCATTTCACATATCAACAACATGTGTCCTTCGCCACATATAATATATACCAATTTTATCTGTTACATAATAAAAATGACTCAATTATTATTCTACAATCCTGCGTGGGTGGCATATCAAATTCTTGGAACACATATAAATTGTTTATATCAGGACCAAAAAAAAAACATCTTTTTAAATAAAAAATATTTATTACATACTTTTTTCTTCACTATATCTATTCCATTACTAAAACTGTAAATTAATTCGCAAAATGATTATGACTTTTCTTTTTCCTTTTGTAAAATTGTTTCAAGTGCTTAAATCTGTATATCATGTGTTTTTTCTCATATTCGTACATCCGTTCAACAAATATTTTTTCATATATATCGTTTGTTTTTCTCGTATTTCATGTTTTATTTTTAAAAGACATGTATTTCCTCTTTTCACCAAGCTATTTTTCATTATAAAAAATATTTATTAACATTAAATGCCATTTATACATTTTCTTTTATATTTAAAAAAAATAACACACGCAAAAAACATCCTCTATTATTTACAATTATGTCATTCTTACAAGTTACAACAAAGTCATTTCCTAATCCTGTGCTAAAAATTTGTTAATCATCATTTTTATACGCAATATCGAACTGGGGATCTAAGATCGAAATATGGCGCAACCTCCTTATTAGTGTCAAAATTCCATTTCGAACCATTAGTATGAAGATAATAAGACCTAATTGGTCTGATAATATATTAATTTAAATTAGCAAAACCTTTTAATATATATATATATATATATATTAATTTAAATTCAATAACAGCATGAAGTCACGTTCAAAGGCATTGCGAGAAGTAATTCATACCGGAAGTAAAAAAAAAAAAAAAACGAATGACCAATATTTGGGTTTAACAGAACAAATCAATTAATTGGGGAATGTAGGAAAGAATGGAGAATAAGAGAGAAGAGACAAAGATCAAAGGGATCCAGAAAGAGCCACACTTCATCCAATAGTCATTTTTGCTCAAAATCTATTTATGTTATTTCCAGTGTTTTTAAACCCGGACCGGACCCGGACCGGACCGGCGGTCCGACCGGGTTAAACCGCAAACCGGATGGCAACCCGGGTTGGGTTGATGATAAAATCAAGTGGTTATTAGACCGGATAAAAAACCGTAACTAACCAGCAAAAACCCAGTTTTTATTGAACCCAAAAAACCGGTTAACCCGAGTTTAACTAAAACACATAAAAAATTTGTGTCACCGATGGAAGTTTGAAATTTCCGCAAAATCTTGTCATTACTTTTATTCTTTTTATAGTTACATCAGATATTACTTTTATTCTTTTTATACTTATATCAGATATATGGTTTTACTTTTTTAAGGATATTTGATGATTATATTTAATTTTTTCCATCATTCTTCTATTTTCAAACTTATATTTGAATATCAAAAATATAACTATATGATCAATATATTATTATATAAAAAAATATTAAATCCGGTCAAACACGATCGAACCATATTGACCCACGACCCAAGAACTGTCATGGTTCGGTCATGGATCCGATTTTCAAAACATTACTTATTTCTAACACTTGACTCTTTTATTATTCAAAGATAATCTAATCTCTAATTCATAAATACATATACTACAAATTTTTAATCGTGAAATTATAAAATTCATACTCATCCAATTTAAATCATCTAATTAATCTTAGAGACATAAGTTCATCAAAATAAATTTTCACGAATGTTCAACTAAAAAATTAAGGATTCAACCTAATTTCTTGTAGAAACCAAGTAACTTACTAGCAAACTGGACTACCCAATATTTGTAATTTAGTTTCATGTGAAAATCAAATTTAGAAAATGAGTCTTTATGCCTTACCTCGAAATTATCAACAACTATAAAAACCATTACATGTTGGACAAAAACATCTTAACGACACCAAATTGCAAATTCAACTTCAGAAAATAATCAAAACTTGAAAAGCAATAAGCAGATATATGTTTCAAAAAATATATACACAATTTGGGTGGAGAATTAATCACAAGGGCAATGTAACTATTTGACTTTTCAATCTGACAGAAAAAAATATATTTGACATTGGTCTTCTCACTTCTGTATCCGTTTATTTAAATATTATTTGTATTTTAAGTCACGTGTATCTTTATGTATATATAACATAGATAGAGAGTATGTGTTTCATGTGGATAACTATGATAATTAAGGTCTAATGTTGGAATTTCGAGGAGCAAAATGTGTTAGAAACTTATGATTAAGGTCATCTTTTGATAAATCTGCCTTGGCTTTTAATTACAACTCCACCACACAAGAAAATGGAGAAAAATTCATTCAAAACTAAAATAAGAAAAAATTAAAATAAAAAAATGGAGAAAAAACAAGGGAGATTTGGTTTTATATTATATAAAATTTAGAAAATTTGAAAAATATTTCACGTTGTAAAAAATTGGAAAACTATTTTTTTAAAGATAAAAAGATATAACTATCATTAATTGAGAGTTATATCATTTAAAAAAAAATTATATTATTTTTTTTCTAAGTAAATATTGGATACAAAATAAATATTATTTTTCTTTTTAAATACTAAAAGTAAAGAAACTAAATATTTTCGTGAAACTAAAATAGATATCAAAATTCCATTGTGACATTTTCAATTATTTGCAATTGAAATAGATGTTAAGAGAAACAAAAGAAAATCATAAAAGGAAACTCAATTACTAAATAAACAAAAGACGATTTACAGAATCAATCCCACTAAATCAAGAATTCTCCTTTATTTAATTTGTTTAATTTTGAAAATCAAAGTACTTAGACAACGAAGGCATTACTAAACATTTAAAAACTTTTTACATTGTTAGAGTTCCCAAACAATTTTTACAGGTCGTCATATCTCAAATTTGGTTTCACCTATTACATACGTCACTTTACTCACTTCCGATTACTCACTTCCGTTCCGATGATACTATTACCATTAATCAACCAATACAAAAAGTTTATAAAAACAAACAAAATTCAACAAATAAATCTTTTTTAAAGATAATGTTTTTTTATTTATTTTTTCTACATTTTTATGTTTAAATCTTTAATGTTATTTTAGTAATTTTAGTTATGTAAAAAATAGTTTTCAAAATTTTTAAAATTTTAGATATTTTTAAAATTAGAAAATATTTTTATAATATTTTTTCAAATTTCCTCACAAAACAAATAGTTTTTCCATAGATAATTCTTTATAACATCTTTTTCGTATTATTTAAGTCGTTGATAATGATACACAACAGCTTTTTCTCGTTCCACTAGAAAGAGAGGGCAATGAAATAGGCTTACGTTTTAGACTCTTTTTTCTTCTTACCACAACCATACGTTACACATTTGAATATTAGTTTGGAGTTTTTGGAATATTTTCGAGATATTTTTGTGCATATTCGTCGGTTTCAATTGTTATATATACAAATAGGTGATGAACGGCATGTATTTTCATGTGTTGGAAACGTAATTTTGTTTTTTTCTTTTCAATGAAAGAAATACACGATTTCGCTCTTTGGCTCCGATTAGTAGTCTTATAGTAGAGTAGTTGGGAAGAAAAAATTTATATCTACAAATCACAAAAATATTACGAAAAGGCATATTAAAAAAGTTTACTCTTAACTTTTTTGTCACTGTTTTTATTAACAGTTTTTTTCTACACCTTTACATTATTTTCCAACCGTTTACCACTTCCGCGAACAACTAAAATATTCGTTTCGCTTTTGTTCATCAATCGGATTCTATATATATAACTAATGTATTGAAAATATAACTAGAAAAAATAAAACGTGATTAATCTACTAAAATTAGCTTTTCCACTTTTTTTTAATTATTTTTGTCGAAAGTTTATTTAGTTCAATTCTTTCGACTAACAAATTTTCAATTATATTGTTATTCCACTATTCATCTCAGTCTAAGTCCATAGTGATTTTTTTTTATGGATTAATTTCATTAGAGAAGCCCAATAAGACAAAGAACTGTACAAGAAACATAAAAAATACTAGACAAGATGAAAGAAAACATTGACATTCTATGTCGAAAAATCAAAAATAAATCGCGAAAAACAACTATTATAAAACTACAAAGGAAAGAGGATAGATAATTACAAACCCAATTTAACATTTAAATTGATAACACTACCAGAGAGGCTTGAGGGTTTGTCAATATTTACAAAATATTAAACTAATTATATGAATCACAAAAAATGTATGCATGACATAGATGATGTTTAGTGGCCTTTTGAGTAAGAGTTTCATCACTTTATAATGGATCATACCATCCCAATTGCATATGGTAACGCCTTTAGAATATCTTTCGATAATAATGGTTGATACTTATGTGAGGCTAACCAATACACCATTATGACCAAGAAAGCAAACGGTTATGTATGATTTCCTATAGTTTAGGAGACACATGCATTTTATCGGGCATATCTAATCATTCATAAGAAAGTAAATGTTTAGAAAAGTAATTAGATGTGGATTTTGGAGAAATTCGGTATGAGTATTTTGAACTCACATATATAAATCCTAGTAAAATAAAAGTCGTCTTAGAGTCCAGGCATCATGAAACGTGCCCAACAAGTTAGGCATCAAATATGAGCAGATGTGAAAAAGTTGGGTCTGAGTCGAAGTCTATTCCTTGACAGCCCATTATGCCTTGGTAAAAGTATGATTCATATTTCTTATTCTTTAGTTGATTATTCCGCATAGGATAATTTTAGAGTGGTGGTGTGCCACCTAGGATTGCATGATGTGTAGTATGTCATTATGACATGTATGACGATGTGGCACATGCGAGGCGATAATATGAAGACACGGCGCCTATGTGTCAATACAGTGATCTATATGAAGATGGTATGATGACATAATGTATGTGAGGCGACAGTCAGATGATAAGGCGTATGTGTGGCGTCAACTCAATGATATAGCATTCAAAGGCGATGATATGAAATGTCGGTGTGTCACTCATAAGTCGTGAAAACTTAGTTAGGATCGAGGAATAGTTATAGATGAATGTTATACTAGACTGAGGACGATAATAAATTTTCTTTCGTCCTGATTATCTTTTTGTGTGTAGATTGTCGCTCAGAAAGATTGTTTTTAGGCGATTAATAACCTCATCATGAGGTGTTATTCTTAGAGAGTTGATAGACCTGTTTTGGGATGGCTTAGTAGGCATTTAGTAACCACATCTCCCATGAACGGGGTGAACCACTATTTCCAATAACTCAAGAATAGTGGTTCGATCCCACTATGTATAGTCGTGTGGTAGTAGTCCAGAAAGGCTTATGGTATGCTTAACAAATTTCAATGGGAAAATCTCGAATTCTCATGTAATTAGAGTCGGGCTAACCACGTGGATACGTGTCACAATATAAGTGTAGTGATAACATGACTCTTTTGTAGAGTTTTTTTGAAAGAAGTTATAATCATGTGTCGAGCATGATCATTTTCACCGAATATCTTTGTTACTCATAATTAAAATATGTATTTTTGGATATTGTGTATTGCTAGTCCAGTTTTAGTGTGGATTTTTGGGGATAAGGTGCTTCAATATATTCAATTTTTTTTTTTAATTTGTTCCGTCAACAACATGTGTATCACGAAAATATTTAAAATAACTAGAAAATAAAACACATTTCAATTTGTTATTTGAAACTTGCACAATATTTTTTCTTACTCGATATCAAGTAAAACAATCTTTATAGATTATTTAATCAGAATTATGTGATCCTTAGACAACTCCGTGACTCACCATTGATAAATTTATAATTTTATTAAAAGCACACAGTTAAAACATGTCTGAATATAGAATGGTATAATTTTTTATCTTCGCGGAAAACTTAGCAAGAAAATGATCATTTCTTTTGTTCCCATTACTTTTATACGCCAAGAAACTAACCCTAAATCCAAGACTATGAAGGCATTTTATCACCTCCTGAACTCCAATCCAAAGGGTATTGATTGTATTTAGAGATATTCTTCACTTCTAACCGAATTTTCCTAATTCAAAGAATTGGGGTCATGTCAATTTCAATCTTTACGAAAGCATTTTCATGCATCTTTGTAACCCACAACTTATCTTATAAAGCTTCTTTTACGACTAAGGTTCCGTGATTGAAAAAAAAAAGCAAACTTCATTATGTCTTTGAAGCTAATCTTCATGTTTCCTATTTTTCAAGAATATTGAAAATTTCCAATACATCCTCTACATAGTGATCTTTATGAACTTGAATTTCACAATTGGATGTTAGTTATGCTAGCATTGAGCTACATATGTTATCAACGACAACGTAAATTATTCTTATGGCTACCTATATATTCTTGTTGTCAACTTTGTAGGTTTTTTACATATCCTAGAAACATACCAAATATTTTGATGTGGGGGTTCATCAAGCTATATAAATTTAGAGAAAAATAGGTAGATTAAGTATGTAGGGAGATTACAGAAGTTCAACCGATCTATGAATGTGGATCCGCCGAGATAACACATAGACAAAAAAATCTAAGTTGGGTGAAATATAAGAAAAGTTTTGGCCTTTGAGGGGCAATGAGTTTGTCTGTGTTGGCATCCGTGAAGTTGAGATATGTTAGAAGTTTGGCTTTTTTGCATACCAACTTGGATGCCGAGATTTTTTTTTCGCTCATACTCCTTCGGTGATCATACCGAGTCATTGCAGTTCTGAAGAGTGCCCATGATCATGGTGATCGGATTTCTTATCGTGTTATTTCTATCTGGGTCATCTCGACCACGCCAAGGTAGCTCTAGCTCCGCTTTGATGTGCTGAACATCCTCATCTTGGTGTTCCTCATTTGTACGATGTCATCTATCTTTGTGAGAGGATCACCCCTGTTTGTTACCAGTGTTAGATTGAATAGAGTTTTAGGTGTGTTTCATATAGACTTTGATTTCTTACTTCTTGTACTTCTATAAAATAATTTCTTGCAGATGTTGACACTTACTAACAGTGTGGCCTGAGATGTTATGGAACGTACATTATGTTTAATTTTCATTAGGGTCTAGACAGTAGGTATTCTAATTTTTAGGTTTCTCATTTTCGACAACGTACGAGGTTGCCTGTTTAGTTTTTTCATCCTTACGATAGTCCTTAACATAATGTTGTCGATGATCTCAGTACTTTTTATGTATTTTTCTTTGGGGAAGGGGGGCAATTTTTTTATCATCACTATCTCGTCTTCTTCTTACTCCATGAACTTCACTGCTTTATGAAGCGCGTCTTCTAGGTTAACAGCATGTTGACTTTTAGATAGGTGTGGAATTTTACACTAACTTGAAGTGACTTTGCGCCTATTGTGACACTGTCCTTTATTATCAGGTGGGTCACTAACTTTTTACCGGGTCATAAAGGATTGAAGCAACTCACCCTGGTTTGATGGAGCGTCATGAGGTCGAAATCCTTAGCTTCTTTTTAAGTGCACAATGAGTAGTGTTTCATGAAGGCTTTGAAAAGTTGTTGGAATCGATAGTGTTCACCTTTAACTTCGAGAGCCAGACCACCGCAGTGCCGTCACTTTGAATACATTATGAGGTTCTTCCCATGCATCTTCAAATAATTCCCATACATCTTCATGAGATCATGCAAACATTCCATTAACCATAATTAATTGCATCTAATATAATAGGTTGTTGTAGTGTTATGAGTTATTTTGTAATCTCCATGTTCTTATCCGGATCTCACCCGTGTAAATATATTTAAATATAAAATTGGTAACTTACTCTGATACCAAATGAAATAGTTATTACATAAGAAACACTTTAATTTGTTACTTAGAACTTGAAAAATACATTTTCCTATTAGAAATTTACAAACTTGTCTAATAAGACTTATGTACGTCAACATAATTGATTGACCTTGCTACAATCCAATCTCTATTCTACTCAAAGCTATGAGTCACACCATGTCTTATCACAACATCATTGAATCTTAAAATCTATGACAACCAAGAACCTCTATTCTTTTTACTGTGTTTTCCATCAAGATGTCGGTTCTAAATCCACGATTAGGAAGACCTCGTATACCTTCATGCTCTCCAAAACAAAGATCTTCAAATATTTTTTCGTGAATATCTAAAAATATTATTTTTTTATATTTGATTGAGTCTTCCAAATCATTCACTGAATCTTCCAGATCTAATGAAATAATGTCAATTTCAAATTTGATGCAAACATTCTCACGTTTAACAGTTCTTGTGTCTCTGAATTATTTTATTTTTGAGCTTCAAACTTAATGTTTTCGACACTAACATAAATTATAAGCTACAAATCAAAGTCCATTTGAACCTAGCTTATTTAGTATAGAATCCAATAATAATGAATCTTCAAATTTAAATTATCACTATAAACTATTAATATCTAACATATGGCTGTTTGTATGGGAACACAAATATTTCGGTCGAGCAAGAATATTATGTCTTTATCTATTTATTATACAGACTACAACTAAGAAATCCATCTTTGATGAAACCATTGGACATTCCTAAATCATTAAAGTCCTTAACTATTAAAAAAATGAAAAAAATTAATATTATATTCTTAAGAACTCCAAATGGTGTATTTCCATTGGAGTTGATCTAATATCTATTCAGAAGAGAAAAAAAGAAAAAAAAAAAAGTGGGGAATGTCGTCAACGTGAAGACTCCCGAAAGTTAAAGGAAAAAAAAAAAAAAAAACAAATTGCAGGATATTTAGTTTATTACCTTTACAAAAAGCATACGCGCATGCAATCTGCCTTCATCCCAAAAGATTCCGTATTATACTTCAGCCAAATCGTGAAACTTAAGTTAAGCCTGCACCCTCAATATCTTATCCATCAGATCCACTTTCTTTTAAGGAAAAAATATATATCCAATTTTTGATTTTTATTTTTTCTTACGCTTGCAAAATAGTGTGACGTTTGATCTTGATCTATGAATAAGTTTGGCGAATTTGTTCTAACTTGTAAGACAAAAGAACCTGCCAGGTTATTCGACTATTAGATAATAAGAGAGAGACCGTGACTCTTAAATATTCTCATTAACCTCGTTCGCATCATTCTTACATGATGAGCCAGTGCTAACCTTGGTAAATAAAGATCCAAGGATTTATGGTCCTGTTACATCTCAGTTCCATATGTCTAAGTTTGATCATAGTCCACTATAATGGGTTTATAAATATTACATCCGTCCAACGGCCGGTTAGCTATTTCATAACAAAATTGTCAGTTTTTAGTTTTTTTTTTTTTTTTTTTAAATACTTTCTATTTAAGACCATTTTGCATTTTCTCAGTGTTTATTTTTATGGTGTTGAGAGTTGCTTATCAGTAAATCAACCGTCCAAAAACTACTATGTTAAATATGAGTTGTTGAGTTTTTTAAAGAATCTATATGTGCCTTTTAGTGAAGTCGATATTAAAACTAATTCTTTTGTCGAAAAGCTAATTCTTTAAAATCTTTCACGAATTTATTTGGAACTCGAAATTGCTATCATCACTTCGAGTGAAAGAGTGCCACAATGTTTCTAAGACTGAAGATTTCTATATGAGTTTAGAGCATAGTCTTCGTATGAGTTCGATCCTTATAAATTTTAAACGTTTTAACTATTTACATTAGTTGGTCTCCTTATCTTTTGATCAGCAAAATCCATATTGTAACATCATATCAAGTTTTCCTAGTGGTAGTAGATTAGTTATTCTATCTTTTGTTGAGAATTGATCCAGTGGATCTAAGTTAGGGTAGCCAGAAAAATAGGATTTCGCATACTATAGACCTAAAGCCATCACGTGATACAAACTGGTATGTTCGCGGTCATGTTTTCCTTAAGTAAATTTCCGATGGCTTATTCTTAAAAAAATTTGATAGCTCAATTAATTATGAAACTTGTTGCCTTATAAGGAGGTGGCAGTTCGACCCTTGCTTCAAATTTTTCTATTTTAGAACTTTTGTTATTTTATTTTATTAAAGAACAGTCCCCAAAGTTTTTTTTGCTTGTGATCCACATATTCTTAGGAACAACTCTGTTAGATCCATTAGAAAACCATGTACATGGGGTAGTCGGTGGTGCTCACCCTAGAAAGATTAGTCGAGGTATAATTTCTTTTTAGATTCTAAAACATTTAGAGTTCAAACTGTTGATCATTTTTTTTTTTATATACGCACGGTGTTGATTTAATTTGTTGAGACACTCTTCAAAATCTTCATCGAGTAAATATATAATTGGCACATATTAAAAGCATTGATTGAAATAAATAATTTGAATCCTTTTTTCCAACTGGAAAGTAGGCTAAATCTAGATAGGAAGAAGAACTAGGAAGCGTCGAGAATAGTGAAATGCAAATGTGTCATAATTATATTGCTGGGCATCAGGGAACCTAATTGAATAATTGGTACTTAGCCCTTAACTTTTTCATTGCTCAAATTAACCTTTTGTTTTTGCTTTTTGTTTTTGTTTTCCAAGTTAAATAATGTCTTGCCGTTTATTAGTCAGTATTCGTCATCAACAAGTAGTTATAGTAACAGTAGAGAATTAACCCTAATTTAACCAAGAAGAAACGTTAACTAGCCCATTTACAATATATAAGACCCAATACTTCCCTTGAAGGTTTTGAAAATGTATTTTGACTGCTAAAGCTTCAACTGAACACAACCAAGAAGCTTCGTTGAAAGGTCTACAAAGTTTGAACACACACACACACCATACTTAATCATCTTTAAAATATAAGGAAAGCATAGTCCCCTAAAAAGAATCGGGAGTTCCCCTAAGGGTAAAAAGTCATAACTGGTTCAAGTCCTAATACATGCATGGAGCGAGATACATGCGAGAGTTTTCCAAACTACCTCTCCCTCGACCTTCAGTCCTAGTCATGCCTACACCGGGAGACGCAACCACGTTACTAGATGGTAAAATTCTAAGGAGCAGATGACCTTGCTTGCTAAATCATTTTAACCATTATAAATTCAGCTTGAAATACTAAAATACTTACATGCTGACCACTTGGTTTTGGTTTTTAATTCTACTCATTCCCGATGCCGTGACAACATCACCAAGTATTGAGTCCCTAAGGATCTAGTTTCCCCACATGTCATGATAAGTAATGACCTTAAGATCCACATATATAACCTAATTAATGTGACATTAAAAAAATCGTTTCAAGCTTAAGATAAATTTAGTCCCAATAATATTATCTAAAAATTACGTTACTTGTACTTTCTCAGTTTAAAGTGTTTATTTTAGTAATCTAAATAAATTTAATATATTTGGTAATTATTTTAATCAAAAAGAATTCTTATGTCATAGTTGTCAAAAATAACATCCATTACAATTTGATAAAACAACTCTTTAGAATTTAATATTGATTTTCTATCTGGCAACAAGTAATACTTAGTTACAGATTTCCAATATGAATGATCAATTTGTAGTCAGAAAATTAACTTATTCGCTATATGAATTTACTCTCTTTTAAATCGATACCGCTGCAAGCAACATTTGTTCTTTAGCCAGAGAGTTAAACTGTCAGTATCATGGACAGAGAGACGATGGTAATCAATGTGATTTTTTTCCTTTTTTTGCTTAAAGTTTTTAGGTACATTAGAAATACATGTGCAGTGGCTAGTTCAACAGGTTTAAAAACGAAGAATAAATACTGTTAAATGTATCCAAAATAAAATGTAAGGCTAAGGCATATACTGTGTCGCAGACCTTGAAGAGGAGAGGACGGTGGCAGAAATGGGCCCTCTTCCATCTTTGCTTTTTTCATGTATCTAATTTCTATTGGTTTTTTTCTTCTAGCAAATTATTCACTTTAGTTTGTAATTAGTACGACGAAAAATAAAGTAATACTCATGGCTAACACTATTATCTAGCTTCCAAGCGTAGCTTTCGTACAAAAAGATTGAATGATTGATTGAAATTTTTTTACTATTATTTTTCATTTAAAAAGAAGTCATATGATATATAAAGTGATATATAGAAGGGATCGAAGAAAAAAAAATACATAAGGTGATAAAAAAAGATATATAAGATGTGCTTGGTTTCTGTAATTGAGTGAGAAGTTGTGTTCGACTTCTCATTCGCTTTTTCTATCTTGTGGGCTTCATATCCATTACGAGATTGTGCTCAGTTTTTGTGGTTGAGTGCAAAGCTGTGTTTGACTTCTCAGACTCCTGATTTAGGCGGGAATTAAATTCGATCGACCAAATCCATCATTTTGTGACCTGGATTAAAGTGTATTCGATTGTCAAATTTTATAACCCAATTATCTATGATGTGAATTATTTTACTACTGCATATATAAAGTACGCTTGCGAGTCTAGATTTCGATTAATTTGTGTCGACGTGCCTAATCCCAACTAGACTAAACTAGTCGAAGTGGATTATTTCACTACATCATCTATGGGAAATACATGCGAGGACATATTTCGATTATTTTTAATCACATGGTTAGAGTGTCGATTTTACACGGAGATCGGTCGATGAGCGAACAACTTTAACTCGGTGACTGAATTTCAACTAAAAGAATTAACAACCCAAAAAAATTATATTTTTTTTTCTTTTGGTTATGTTTGAACCAGGTGAAAGATTGTCTAAGTATCCCTCGAACAAGTATCAAACTTTTCGTAGTTCGTAACTGACAGAGACTGTTACAATACATTCAATTAAAATTATTCAAAATAATCATAGTGGGAGAAAACTAAACCATAAATTAGTAATATGTAACTCCAATATAATATTTTAGTTTTATTTCTATTTAAATGCAGTTCGACAAAAAAATGTATTTGACACAATATTTTATGATAATATTAGTTAAAGTAGTGATTGTGCTTCTGGAAAAATAAAAAGGAAAGTTGAAATTTTAGAGTATTTTGTAATTGCAATATATTTTGATGGTTTAGAAAATTAATGATTTTTTCATGAGTCTTTCATAATTAAAACAATGAAAAACTCTAAGATTTTTAGAGACCCATTTGACACTCTGTTAACTCAATTTTATTTTTAATTTAAAATTTTATTACATAATCTAATTGTATTAAAAATATAAATATTATAATAATAAAGACTCTTATAAGTGTCTCACCAATGAAAATATTTTTAAAATGTCACTTATCTATCTAATAAAGATAATTTTTAAAAGATTTTTCGCGGTCTATATGAGTAAATAGTGAAAATGTAATAAAAATTCTTAAAATATGAGAAAGAGTCTCTCAAATTTAATTATGTATACTAATATTAGCTCAATTTCACTTGCCATCATGACTAGTTCAATTTCATTTTTTAAAATTTTAAACTTAATTACATAATCTAGTTGTATTAAAAAATATTAGTATTATAGTAATGAGAGATTTAGAAGAGTCTTTCATCAATGGAGATGCTTTTAAGCTGTTAGTTACTTGTCTAATGAACATAATTCTCAAAAGAATTTTCACGGTTTATGTATCAGTGAATAGTGAAAATATAATGAAAAATCCTAAAATCCAAGAATATGTTTTACAATAATAATGAATCGAATTGTGGAAAGTAAAGATGTAAACAACAAGGCATCATGAAGATACGGATAGAGAAAGAAGTGAAAGGAACCAATGAGGGATCTCGTGATCCAAGATGATGATTTAATGACATTTTCTCTGTCTTTATTAGCTTCTGTTTTTATTCTGCATTAAATCCATAACGTACCTAACAGCCTAACAGTTCTGTTTTTTCACACTATATAAGACAAATATTCATATCTAAATGATGACAATTTGAGCAACGCAGCATAACAAATGCTGTAAGCTATATTTTTTGGTTTTTA
The DNA here is from genome assembly GCA_900116095.1 of Euclidium syriacum. Classification (NCBI taxonomy): domain Eukaryota; kingdom Viridiplantae; phylum Streptophyta; class Magnoliopsida; order Brassicales; family Brassicaceae; genus Euclidium; species Euclidium syriacum. The sequence goes on from FPAK01000008.1 coordinate 1,555,554, forward strand.
CTTGAGGATTTTAAAAGGGAATTGGTTTTCTTTGCTCGGCTCCCCCCTCCCCTTTCAAAATATGATAAAAAATTATAACGAGAATAAGATTTTAAAAGAAAAAAATATGAAAAATGTACAACGAGACATCTTCAGAAAATAAAGCTGATCAAACCGGATTAATAAGACAGAGAAAAATAAATAAATTAAAACCAACTGATTTTAAAAGCAATACTCATAAACGGTTACTACTTCAAGATAAAAAAAAGTTGGAGCCACCAAGATTTAAATTACTGATTAAAAGGGGAATGAGAGAAAAAGAAAAGGAGATAAAAGAAATGAAAGAAAATCTAAAAATAAGAGCTTAAAAAGGAGTTGTCGAGTCGACAAGTCCCAATCATGAGTTAATAGATAGAGGCTGACGATATGTGAGGCATTTATGGCGCGTGGATATTACGTATCAATCAGCCGACCCCACTTTCCTTTTGTTTGTCATCCAAATCCTTCCATTTGGTAAGAATAGGCAGGCGTGGACCTTTAGGTTCGGTTCAGATTTTTCAGGTCTGAGATTTAGAGGTATTGATCCCGCCCGCTTGGGTTTTAATATTTATGGGGTTGAGTTCAGTTCGAAACCTTTTGGGTTAGGATTCGAGGACTTCGGGTTAGTTTCGTTAATTAAGTTATTTTGATTTCATCTAGATTTGGGTATCCGGAATATCAAATAAAAACTAAAAAGTTGGTTAGAGTTTTAAATGTTTATAAAATTCGGTAAAATTTTAACAAATTATAACTAGAAACTTTGATATTTCGATTACTTTTACGTATTCTGGTTGTCTAGTCAAAAAATAATAGTTGATGTTTTTGGGTTTATAATTTAAATTATTTAAGTCTATATAATTATAATTTTGAATATTAATTTAAGTTATTATAAGTCTATATGTAGTTAATATTTACTTATCAAAAACTGGATCAAGATTTTCGAGACCACGGTTATGTCCAATCTTAGTTTCCTTGAGGATGAGGCCAAACAATAGGCTTCTCGTTTCTACTACGGTGGCGGTCTTTGGTGATTTTTTTTAGTGGCGGTTATTATGGTTTTAAGTAGAGGAGGAAAAGTAAACCATTTCGGATCTTAGCATTGTTCGGTCTATGGTTTTAACTAGATTGAGGGTGACAATAATTCTTCTGAATTGTTTGATGATCTTATCCATGACAAGTTATATTATGGTCTTTCGACATGGTTTGTTTTAGGGATATGATTTTTGTGTCTCTCATATTTGCATCGTAATTTTTGAAACCTTCTAAAATACAGATTATCCATTCATTATCATAAAAAAAAACAAAATCATAAGATAGAGGAACATGATCTTATGAATGAAATGAAATGCATAGGGATAACTGAAATGTATAAATCCCTATAACATTAGAGAGCATATGAAAACCTAAAGTTAAGGGTTAAAGTGCTTAATAAGCACATATTACATGTGTAGCTATGGATCGGGTTGACCTGGGTAAATGAATCCAATCTTATGAAAAACATGAAAACTGATATGCATCAATGTGTTCTTGCCAACGTCCTATCTCGGAATGGGCTTCTGGTCCTTATGGTTAAGATTATGTTGGGATACGCTGGTTGGCTTGTAACCCAACTTGTCTCTCTGATTTTAAAACCTTTTTTTCATGTTGTGTATTCAAGATTCATGTTGTCACCTAATCCAAGCTTTTCTTCTTCTCTTCGCGTTGAGTTCTCTAATCTGTCGCTCATAGTCCTTCAACATCTTTATTTTAATCTTTAAAATCTCAAGTTATTGTCAACTTTGCTAGTCCACTTCTCACACCATTTTGTTTGTTTTCGTATCCGACTGTGCATTGAACTCCAAGACCCAAAAATGCGTTAAAATGGCAAATAAAATTTAGAAGCAAGGTCAAAATGTTTAAATCCATCAAAAATAAGAACCTAAAAGGGTTAGAAACCGTCATCGTAATCCATAAAACTTTTTTATAAGAAATGATCAGTAATTATCCACTTTTATGGTATGAATTTTATGATTCCTAGACCACTCTTATACTTCTAATTTTTTTTTCAGTTTCTAAAGGTTTTATGAAAGTTATAAACATATTTTCATAATTTATGGAATATCAAAAGCTTTTTTTTTTTTTGTTAAAGAATATCAAAAGCTTTGAGAACACAATTCCGTAAAGTAAACAAAAATAGTTGTTTCGGATTAAAATACATAACAAGATTGAAAGTGATTGTAAAAGCCAAATTCTATAGAAATAGAAATCTTATATAACATGTGTAAGCTTACATGAGGGGCTGGTGACACCTAGAGTGCTAATTGTTTCCATGAGAATACAGATTACACTGAACTTAGGTGACAAAAAATAACACATGGATCAAAATCTTTTTGATGCGTGTGAACGCCCACAAATTTGTGATCATTCTCTCACTTTATCTTGATTGCTCTCCAGTCTCTTTTACAAATTTATGGACAACATTTGAACTTTCGCATTCCTTCGCCGATAACATTTATTGGATGAGCTCCTTCCACCTCCGTTTTTTTTCTTTCTTGTTTTTTCACAAGACCAACCCTTCTCCTTCATCTATGTTTTCTCCTCCACCCTACTTCGCTGGAAAATCATCGAAAAACGACTGAGGTGGTGGTTTCTTACGAAGATCTTGTGGCTCGAAATGTTAAATTTCATGACCTAATTGTGGTGTTGGAAAAGATGGAGGAATTGGTTTGCAACCTAAGGCCGTGTAATCCTCAAGGTCGTCCTGACGAGTTATTTCTTCAGCTAAATAGCACACATCCAGATTTACTTCGAGTGGGTTTGCCTTAGGTAGTATAGCATTCATATATTCCGAAGAATAACCCCCTCAATTCAACCGTCTGGCGGACTCAGAAAACCCATAATCGATACTAATATATAGAATTTAGTTTGTATACCTTTTTTAATGATAGAATATATGCAACTATATAATAAAGCACGGTTCTTGCTAAGCATTGGCTTTAAACCACAAACAAATATTTAATTTTAGGGCCACATCCCCAATGTTTTGCTAACATAGTTGGGTAGGCCTCCCTTACAAGTTACAATGAGGAAAAAAAAGATACAATTATCGCCGGATAAAAAATAAGACTTAAGCTTACAGAAATGTCCAAAGTAGGGAGGTCCACTAGAAAAGCCCAGGCTGAATCTTACAAATCCTTTGGGTTGAGTGACATTATTGTAGGGCTTAAAATGACAGAATCTTTTGTATGATTCGAATTTTAGTTTCCTGATTTTCAGCCAATCCCAATATGCTGGTAAAGAATCAACTAAAAAGATGTGATAATGAGTATGAAATGTGATGAAATGTGATCATCATGAGAATGAAATGTGATTAAGAGCACGAAATGTGATTTTTCCTTTTTATTTTTAACTCAAAGTTACTTCATTCGTTCTTGAAACTTATTAGTTAACAATGATGTTCATATCCAAATTCTCAAAAAGGCCTATAAGACATCCGGGAACTTCACTATCGAAGACTGCTTCATAACACAAAAGGATAGACATGGATTTAGCTAGTGCCAGAGCATAAACATTGGGTTCTCTCAGAATGGAGTGAAATGTTGCTTGAAGATATCTCCACCTTAATAATCATGAAAATCTCAATGCAACCATTTTTCTTCTTCTTTTCTTTTTTTTTTCTTTTATTAGGGAATTTTCTTCACTTAAATACATATCTCTTTTCCAAATTTCCGATTGAACCCTTTTTCTTTGCCTTTTTTTAATTATAACTAGAAATAATCTCTTAAACACTTATTTATACCCAAGAGGATACTAGCATTTTTTTTGCTAATCCCTTTATTAAACCTTACCAACTGTTTGATGCATTAAGTGAATCTATCTCAATCCAAACATATATATTTTTTCTTCCCATAAATCAAATCTTCTTCACACTCAACCCCAACAAAAGTTTATAAGAGCTAGTCATTGGCGCCTAGTATAACTTAACTGCGAGAATGATTGACAACTTATTTAAGAAAACAAACCATATTTTTTCAATATCGTATTTTGAGTATACACTTTATTTCGCATGTTTTTAAAAGATGGGATAATTTATAAACTAGTGTATATGAGGTAAAATAATATGATATACTTTTTTAAACAAATACATATGAAATCAACGGTAATTTTTTAAAAAAATGTACGATAACTAAGATATCATATTGGATGTATCATCCGGCGATTTGGCAAAGGTAAAAAAATGGCCACTAAGTATATAATATAACTTTAAAAAAATTTCACTTTCACGAAAGTTATGTTCAAAGTTCCATTTTATCTCTGGAATATCAAAAAAAACAAAATATTGTTAAATTCAAAATGAGGCGCAGCCGAATAGAAGAATGTATTTTTTTTTTTTGTGTCAACATTCGATAGAATATGTATAAATAGATATGCGAATAAACTTTCGGTATTTTATCCAAATATATGTAGGGGGCTTTGTCTATTAATGGCTGAGGGCTTACCATTTTAAGCACTATACGTATAATATTAAAATTGACTCTACTCCACTTGTTAATTGATGTCTATTGGGTGATTAATTGTCATTTTATATGACATAATCAACCATTATAGTTGGGGAAAAAAAAAACGACTATGGTACTACGTTGTTTAATAAATTTTCTAAAATTCTACAATAAGTTTTTGGTATGGCGAAAAAAAAACTAAAGAGACGAAAAAGCATAAGTGAGTCGCACTTACAAATATAAATACATTTTTGGCAATTTCCCATATAAATATAGAACTATTTGTTTTTCGAAAAAATATGTTGCAATTTGCTATTGAATATGAAAAGTAAAAGAAATATTTATATTTTCCATTTACCCAATACCCAAAACAAAATATGAAAGCTTCTTTTTTTGGTCATGGAATGTGAAAGCTTCATGTGTTACAAACGTCAACCTTTTTTCTTATAAATTTTTGTATGTTTCACGATAAACAAAAATTTAACTATAATAAGAAACATTAATTCTCAAAACTTTTTTTAACTTTTAATATAAGAAGAATAGTGAATTTTCATGGACTTGTCAAGATACATATTATATATTTGGATAAAATTTGTTCTCGTTTAGTCTAGACAAATTTTTTTACACTCATCCCAACTACTTACCAAAAATGAGATGGACAAGTAGTCCAGGTCCAAAACCGCTTGAAATCCACCATCAAATCTTTGAACAACCGTTTTTGATTTAACTTACCTACACAAGATAAAATCAGTAAGGGTGAGTATTTTGAGAAATATTCAGTGAGAATTCTCTCACACCCAAGCATACAACCCAATAGAACACAAAATTAGTACTAAACAAGACCACATACCACACACAACAAACAACAAAAAATCACAGCCTAATGGTTGCTTCTATACATTCACTAAGACCACATATGTCCACTATATATACGCACAATCTTCCATGAATCCCCCTTTTCAGGTTCATCATTACATCGCCATGATGGTATTGATACATTTGTATTGCATCCCACAAATCAAAACCACCACTTTCGTGATTGACACATCATCTTCGTGTCTAACTTTATATATTTAGTGCCACACTAAGGTTATATCTCAAGACATCTAATAGGATATTGATTGAGGCCCATAAAGTATTGTCACATAGGCCCATATCTCTAAAGAGACCATCTCCATCGAGATCACCAGCCACAAAAAGACAAATGACCATTTCTTAGGCCCATCGACCTCAAGCACAATCATGCTCCTAGAAATATTTATAAAGTCTAATAACTAATATCAAGTCACATCCAAAGAGAAAGAGTAAAGTCCCTAATGGTTCTAAATTCTCAAGGTCCTGTAAACAATCAAAACATGTTTTCCGCTAACTTTATTATTGCTTTAATTACTAAATGATCAGACAAGGTGTACATTATATTTATCATATAACCCCAATATTTATCAAAGCTTAAGTTTAGCTTTACTACTAGGCCAAACTTAATGGTAGACTAATATGGAGTATTGAAAATTGTTTGCAAAAAAATTTTGACTGTAAACAAATTTTTAACCTTTCTTAGCTAGGTTCCTATCCTTTAGAACTATCTCCTTCAATCTAAACATATTCTCCCAATAATCTAGGTGATCCCTCTAGAATACATATTACAAAATCGATTACCTAACCAACCAACCAACACTTAAGCTATAACTTGAAAAATGGATTAAATGAATGAACATGTCAATGACGATTGAGTAAAACTGTTTGATTTTCATTCCTAATAGTTTATACTAAAGCTTGTAACGCCATGAAGTTCCATACCAATTTCTAAGATTATCAGACCACGCATCGACATCCAAATAACCCTTAAAAGTTCTCATCTCAAATTTCTTTTAGGTTTTTCCGGTTTTGATGTAAATTGTTTCTCTTGTGCCAGAAAATAGCCTCACTATGACGCTAATCATCCCAAACCACGCATATGGGTGACTCTAACACCTTATAACACATGAGATATATCCATCTCAACCATTGGTAGGGCCAGTCCTAATCATACATGACCGAAAACTCATTCTCAAAACCCTGGCCTGAATCTGTTAATGTTGAGCACGGTCTAGTTTCACAAACTTCTGAATCAATATTTTGGAAAAGTGATTTATTTCTAAAACACAGAATTGATTTTTTTGAGGAGAGTTCTCTTGAATTTTATTAAATCAAAACTGAAGGGCCAAATTTCAAACGCATTTCTACTTATACTAGTTTTAAAGATAATGATATTTATTAAATCAAAACTGAAGGGCCAAATTTCAAACGCATTTCTACTTATACTAGTTTTAAAGATAATGATAGATGTTTATTTTCACTTCCTAGGAAATAGGTTTAAACACCTAGAGATTTACAATTTAAGACTCTACACAACTCCAAATATCAAACATGTCATTGTAGCAATTTAGGGGTTAAATCCAAAAGTTTAAATACTAGGAATTGAAGCAATGCAATTAGTGAGGGTGGTGAATTGTTTTGGTTTTAGATTTATATCCTAAATGCAAAAAGTAAATTGAAACAAGATAGCAAAATGAGATAAAAGATGTAATTATAATAGACAACAAAAAATTCTAGAACCTGCAAGAAACTAGTACAATATAGTGAAATACATAAACAAAAGCACAATGAAAAATGCAAAATTGAATTAATTCCCATGGTATTAATTATGCGATTAACACCATTACTACGCTTAAGTGTAATGTGGTTGCCACTTTGGATCCAAAGTACGAGAAAACTAATAATATAATATGAACATCATCCAATTTTTTCATCTCCATGGAACAAACGAATTGGGCATGTCTAGTTTTTCTGCAAGACCAACAAAAAAAAAGTCTAGTTGTTCTGAAAATGATTTGAAACCGGTTTTGAGTTGTTTTAAAAATTTCCACATATTTAAACTATATATCAAAGCCCAAACCTTTTTACAGCTTAATCATGTCCATAAATGCAAATATAGGCTCGAACTGGCTATTACTAAGCCACAAGAGTGATATAAAACCACTACACCAAGATAGAACTTCAATTAATTGATGCCCTTTAATTTCTTTAGCTTTATGGGTTTTAACCTAATACCGATCCTGATCAAAGTAGTCATTATTATTGAACTTTTAAAAAACTGGTAGGCGTGTTGCATAATTGACATATGTAAATGTTCGACATAGAGTAAACATGTTTTATCATTGCACTGCATGGTGAAATTAAGTGTACCCTGCATGATAGGCATTAGACATGCCATGACCAAGCCCTGCTCTTCGACCATAGTTTCTCTTTATCATGTCAAACTGACACTTCTGCTTCCCTTAGAATGTTTTTAACACTTGGAGAAATCTGAATTTATCTTTTTCTTCCAGAACCTCAAACCAATTAACAAAGTTATTTTTATTAACAATACATATATCAATACTTTTTTCTTTATGTATCACAAAGCACTCTAGAACAAAACTTAGAGGTTATAAGATTGAGTGATGTTTGGGATGAGATAATATAACATCCTAATACTTAAAAAAATAAGATTTAATAGTAAAATATGTTTGGAAATTATCTATATCTCACTACATGAACTATGATTTTCATTGATTATCCGCATATTTTAGAGCGAATGTAAATTAAATCGACCATTAGAATGTTGACCTTCGAACAATATTTTCATTCGATTCATCTCACATATATTTATGTCAAATATATATTTTCACCGTTCTATCAACTTGAATTAGACACTAAAGAATCTCGAAAACATATTATACTTAGATTTTGTTGTCGAAAAAAACGAATTAAGGCAAGTATTATTTTGTGTGAACTCTTTTTTATTATCTGTGTGAATAAATATAATTACAAAAAGGTAATTAAACACGTTTTATATAAGCACAAATTTGACATATGAGATTATTCTAATTCTTATTTATTAGGATTATTCTATTTTTACCGTACTGTGTCATGCTTTATGCCGATGCATTTCTCAACACACTCAAGGTAATCTCTTGCAGTACTTTTCGGTCTAAAGTCATCTTAGGTTTTTCCTTACCCTGTTACTCGTTAACCGAGTATATTGCATCGTTATTTTAAGATCATTAAACTAATAAATATATTTTAAAGGTTTTTTTTAATATATTAAAAATGGTATAGGGACCTTTCGTAACAAACGACGACCTTTCAGAGTTTATAGAGAAAAAGGAAATGACATACATCTTGGTGATCGAGTTCTATAGGCAATACATGACAAGCGAAACAATAGATCTGACTAGATTTCAACTTAGTGCACAGATGACCTTTGCAACTCAATTTTTTTCTTTTAAAAGAGACTTTACTTTATTCAAAATTTGTTGATAACACCACTCTCTCTAATAAAAAATCTACGTCCTTTTAAACACAAATTTAGATCAGTGAGACAGGTCAACAATCATTAATTAAGCAATCACTTAACTATATAAACCTATAGTTGGAAGTATTTGAGATATCACATATGATTTGAAACTCCGAAGATAAGCTTGAAGAGGCATTAGTTAAGGAGGATTAGTTACAACTAATCGGATATGGCAACTTTTAAGTTATGGATTTGCATCATCTTACTTCTAGTTGAGTTCTCGGTGCATGAATGTCGACCACTGATTGCAGAAAAGAGCTCCTCAAATTCCGAGAAGATGAGAATGATTATGAGAGAACTTCTCAAGAGATCACAAGAGCTGAAGGTGAGATCAAATGGTCCAGACAACATCCTTGATTCAAAGCGGCTCAGCCCCGGTGGACCAGACCCGAGACATCACTAAGGAATTGTGATTATTTGTATTTATCGGTGAGGCTTTCAAACTTGTAATTTCGATAGAGGCTTTGATAAGGGTATTTGGTGTAACTCTAAATTAAGTTAACATCTTATTAACATTGAGATCAAATCTATAAGTAGAATGTATAATGTGTTTCTTTATATATATATATATATATATATATATTTATTAATGGGGTTTCTCTTATATTTATCTTTGTAAGTTTTAACTTTCTTAGTTGAATACTATATGACCACCAGAAGTCTAGGGATTATCACTTTTTTTTTTCTTTTTTTTTTTCTTTTTTTTTTTTTGTTAAAGAAAAGAGATTATCACATTTCATAAGTATATTGAATATATTTACATTTCAAATAGGAAGGCATACACGATTCTTTTTCATATTGTATTAAAATTATTATGCATTGTCATGTTGATCATGGTTTGAGAATGATTTCTACTGAATACATTTTAAGCCATAACAAATTTCAGCCGTCGACAGAAAATTAAACCTAATTTGAGTTTCAAATATAAAATGAAACGATATCAAATGCTAACTGCTGATCCTTTTTTTTTGCTGTTCTAATTAGGTTATTCAGAAGATATTTTTAAACGAATGTAAACTAAATTAAAGAAATCCATATTAAATAAATTTATAGTGGAATACTCAATCAACCTATTCGCGTAATCCACTACTATCTTTGTATAGATGTATGCTACGAAAAATCGTAATCAGTCGAAAGTGGATGCTAACTCATATGATTACCTCATAAAGTTTACATGCACGCATGCATAATACAACGACATCTCGCTATATATTTATTTTATATTCTACAAATTTCTCATATCTATTTGGCGCAACGTAGAGCTCAAAATTGCTCATTCGACCAAATATTGATGGGGTATTACTTAGATTTTCATTCCAAACCCGCTCTTAAAAAACAACCAAAATTGTTCCAATCGCATATCTTTTGGGAATTGAATAACACAGGAACGGTAGCTGATTTGGAAACAACTATGTAAACTCAGACCGTTAGCTCGTTCTTATTTATTCTGTGACATTGGTATGGTATCACTGCCTCATTTTGGCAAGATAAATGGATCGGTTTGGGTCCTTTGATTGATATTACGTGTTTCTGGTGTTCCATACCATCACTTTGAATCGCTGGTGGCTGGACATATTAAGGAGCATGAATTCGATATTTCCTTGCTGTGTGAGTCTTTACCTAATCCTGAATGGATTGTTTGCTCAGATTTGGATGACTGTTAGAAGTGGAAAATTGGGCTCGATGGAATCCGATATTTGTTCGATATCTAATATTTGGAGGGATATGTATCCGGCTCAGCAGATTGTATCTTGGCATAAAGCGGTCTGTTCAAATGCCGAATACCTGAACATGTTTTTATAACATGGATTTTGGAGAGAACTAAAATGGACACTAGGGATGGCCTTAAGGATGGGTTTTACAGATCCAAACGGTGTGCCTCTTGTGTGACTTGCATGATGAATCAGCTAAGCACATCTATTTTGACTGTCCATATAGTAAATCTATTTTTTCTAGTTTCTGACGTGTTACTAATCTCAATCCACCACCTTCACTTCACCATTGCCTTGACTACTGGTTCTCCTCACCATCACGTGACAAGAACATTTCTCTCATCTTTGGTCTCCCTTCAAGCCTCCATCTACTTGATATGGAGAGAGAGAGAGAAAAAAGAGACTTCCCTATACTACTTCGAGATCATCATCAGCCATCATCAACGACATCAAGAAAGCCGTTTGCCATTTGGATCCACTCTCATGTAAAAGCCTAATACGCCATCAACGGTTTCTCTTCTGACCACATGTTTCTCTCCCTTTAGCTAATTATATCTAGTTAGATCTTTATTTTTGGAGTCACTTAGTGACTAAATGCTAATTGTTAGATTTGAGATAGAAGTGTTGTAACCCTGCGGGAGTATTAATTTAATGTCTTTCAATATTAATGGAAATTTAGTTTTAAGAAGAAAAAAAAACGATTTCCAAGGAAAACATAAAAGGCATACTCGAATCTATAATAGTTTTAATTAATGTGAGTGTAATATCTACTTTTGACTTTTGTGGATTCCACTATGATCCAAGACACTCAAAAGTTACAATTGTTGGGGTAAATAACTCTATAAACTGATTAGACTTAAACTCCTTAAGGACAAAAAAATAAAATAACATTTAAGGACAAAATAATATAATAACATTTAGACCCTTCCCAATATAATAATCACTTGTGATGGAGTAAAAAAGACTCCAAAAACGGGCTAGCAGAGCCACTGTTAGTCAGCCAACACATCAACAAAATCTCAAAAAAAAGTTATTCATGGTAAAAGTAAGTAGGAAACACGGATATAAGATAATATAAGATAAAATTGGAACACTGAGAAAGATCCCTAAAGAGTAAAGAGGTATAAGAAAATTCTCTCTACTTCTTCTCTTTTAATAAAATATTTCCAAGAGTTACATCTAAATTGTAGGAATTGTTGTCTTTATCTAATAGTCGTAGAGCTATAAGCGTGAGCAAAAGGGAGAAAGGTCATAGCAGACACATAAATGATGCGCGTTGACAAACACACATCAAGTATTCTCCTACCTTAGGTTGGACTAACAATTCATTGGTTTGCACTATGTTAAGACAGAATTGGATTTTATAACCATGCAATTAAACTAAATACAAGTAAATTAAAAGATTTAAAGTAATTGATAAACACGTTCAACCTAGGGAACTTCGTAGAGAATATGAAAATCAACTAATGATAGAACTAAGAACGATTCTCGAATTCAAATTGATGGTGTTTTGTTAGCCAACTATCTTGTTCTAATTAATTAAGCCTAACAATTTGAATTCCTCAACTACTATAATAATTTCATATAGTTGTATAATAATTAGGTTTTAGAAACTCAAACATGCATTAATGATCATGTTTGATTTTTTCGAAAAAAGCCTTACCTTAATTAGTTGTGGTAAATTAACACCACTTTTGGTGCCATGATAATTTATCATGAGATTTTAAATTTTAGGTGTACATGCTATAATAAGTTTTAAGAGTAATTTAGATGAAGAAGGCAAATAGATAAAACCTAGTTAATTAACATTCAATATTTATAATTCATGAAATCTTTGAAAATCCTTTAACTTAACTACAAATCTAATGTAGACATGGTGATAAAGCAAACATTATTCGAAAAAATTGCATAAAATATTTTAAATAAAGAAGGTTCATGAATCTTTTCTGAAAGAGTGTCCAATCTATCTCCCTAAAACTAAAAATAACAAAAATCCAAACTTTTATAACTAGAATTAAACTTTCATTTATGGGAACAATATATTACCCAGAATAACTGAGAAAAAATTCTTAATTTCATCGAAAACTAGTTCATATGCGCTTTGTTAACTTAAACATGTATTTTCTTTTTAAATCATGATGTCAATCCTAACTTGTTTGTGTTATTGTGTAATATGCGTAATGTGACGATTGATTACCAACTGGTCTTTTTAAGTGTAAAAATTGTAAAATTCTTATTTAAAACATCAAGATTTCTAATTTTCTAATAATTTTTGAAGACCTCTAACATACTCAAGTTTGATATCTAGAATATATCATTTTCATTCTTTCATCTTTTGTATTTAGTAAAAAAAAATACCCAACTAATTTTGCCATTTTCTAAAAAAATTTATAAATAGATTGCTCATGTCTTGCTTTTGTAACTCGAGTGGTGAGCGGAAATACTTTGATAAGTGACATATTTTAGACATTTTTGAAATTATAAATATAATTAACTTCAAACCTAAAAGTTATAATTATTTTGGTCACTTAATATTGTAATATTATTAATTTAGTTACAATATTTTTATATTACGTAATAATTGTGTTATTATATTTATTAACATGTTATGAAAAACAAAAAAATACAATTTACATACATATATATATATATTTTTTTTATCTTTATGAAAAACAGAAGAATACAATATAATGACACAATTATTACGTAATATAAAAATATTGTAACTAAATTAATAATATTACAATATTGTAACTAAATTAATAATATTACAATATTAAGTGACCAAAAATTATAACTTTTAGGTTTGAAGTTAATTATATTTATAATTTTAAAAATGTCTAAAATATGTCACTCATTATATTTATTAATTTAGTTACAATATTTTTATATTATGTAATAATTGTGTCATTACATTGTATTCTTCTGTTTTTTATAAAGATAAAAAAAAAATACAAATATGTATGTAAATCGTATTCTTTTGTTTATCATAACATGTTAGAAATCCTAAAATTTAGATAAAAGAAAAGAAACCTCTCTCATAATATATAAGATTTGGTTGAAATACCCTTTCTAAGATTATGGATGTTGAAGCTCATAAATTTTAAAATTCGGACGCTTTAGATTTTTATTAGTTGATTGAATTGCTATCTTAACTTTCATTTTTGGTAGTACAATCATTTTCTTCAGATTTTTTTTGGTTAATCTTTTCATATATTTATTTAATACGTTATTATGTATTTGTATTGTTTTCTGTATAGTTTATTTTTTGGATTATTTTGTTTTTTCGTATCAATGTTGAATGTATTGATGGAAAAACTGTTTTATCGAATTTAATATAATGTAAAAATACCTTTCACCTCAGACTGATTCACAGAGAAATTTCTCTATCCGGGTAAGATTTTTGGATTATTTTGTCACATAATTTCTTGAGTTAATTGGACATGCATCTTAGGCCTCCAGAAAAATAAGCACGGCGGCGTGAGAAAACGACATAATCCATTGCGACTTAATCCTCACCAACTCAGCTTTTTACAAGATTGGATAGAATAAGACACGTTACTCGCTCACCGACCTCAAAAACTTTGTAGTGGTCTCCTCTCACAATGGTTAATCAACTAGTAACCTAGTCTGAGCTATTATAGCTGTCTCGTTTAGTTTTGAAATGGCGTTTATATCTTCCTTTGGTTATTTGAAACTTGTGATTAATCTCTTTGTAATTAACAATTTTTTCCTGGTAATATATTTATGTTTTATACCTTAACAAAAAAAAAAAATTATGTTTTATTAAAAAAAATTACGAGTGTACGACCGTAGATAAAACCATGCACTTGTAGCTATTTAGGGATTTTTAAATTTTTGAATCTTCTTTATAATCGTATTTATAATTTTCTTGCTAAGATCGAGAATATCGATTGTCAGTTAGCGAATGGATTTTGCTAGGGATCTACATGCTTTCAACCTAGCCTTGCTAGCGAAACAACTATGGCGTCTCCTCCACTTTCCATCCTCACTTTTGGCGAGAGTACTTAGAGCACGCTACTTCAGACATTCTACCCCCCTCGAGGTTTACGAGCCTCGATCCCCGTCTTTTGGGTGGAGGAGTATTTTAGCTGCTAGACCCCTCCTTTTCCAGGGGCTAAGGAAGACTATCGGATCAGGGTGCAACACGAGTGTATGGTATGAACCTCGGATTCGAGACGTCCCAGCCCGTCTGGCGAGACCCGCTATCCGATCCCAAGATCGAGACCCCTCCATGTTGGTACATAGTCTGATCCAACATGATGCGAGTGGATGGGATGAGACGAAAATACGAGATCTTTTTCAGCCAGAGGATATCCGGCTCATCCTTGGGATGAGACCGAGTCGACAATTCACCATGGATGGATATGCTTGGTCTTATACAAATTCTGGTATTTATACGGTTAAATCAGGATATGAGATAGCGAGTAAGATGAAAGATACTCCAGGCCCTAAACCGATTTCGGAACCCAGCATTACCCCACTAAAAAGCCTAGTATGGAAAGTGAAGACATCCAAGAAGTTGAAACATTTTATGTGGCAGGCACTTTCGGGTTGTGTTGCTACTTGTCAGAACCTAGCGTATCGTCATTTAGGCACGGACCGTAGTTGTCCAAGATGTGGTGGGGCTGAGGAATCGATTAACCACCTCCTCTTTGAGTGCCCCCCTTCTTTTCAAGTCTGGGCATTGTCCTCTATGCCCACACTTCCGGGTTTCTTTCCGAGTACCTCCTTATACCGAAATATGGATCACCTCTTTTGGAGGACCAAGAATTCGGGTTTATCAGAGACAAAACGGGATCTTTTCCCTTGGATCATATGGTACATTTGGAAAGCGAGAAATGAGAAAGTCTTCAATGGTAAGAATGTTCCGCCAAAGGATACTCTCCAGTTAGCAGCTTTAGAGGCGGAGAGTTGGAGATTGGCTAACCAGAAAGGCGTAGAAGACGAAGAAGAGGAAAACACGGAAGAAGGTGCTTTCGATGTGTCTCTTGTATCATCTCATGCCCTAACATGTCAGATAGATGCCTCTTGGCACGAAATTGGACTAGTTAGTGGATTGGGGTGGTGCCTACGAGATACCGGGGGTCGCTACCTATTGGGAATGCAAGGATGTCGACGAAGCCTTTCAACTCTACACGCCGAGTTAGATGGTCTTCTTTGGGCTATGTCTTGTCTTCTTGAGAGGAAATTCATCTCGGTCAGGATAGAGACATACTGCTTGACTTTGATTACGATGACAGATAATCCTTCAGATTGGCCTGCTTTCTTCGCGGATTTGGATTACTTTACTACTCTTTGGACCAAGTTTTCAGATTTCTCCTTAGTTTTCATTCCTAGATCTTCTAATGTCCGTGCTGATGTCCTTGCAAAAGGGGCACGAGCACGAGGTTCTTTTTTTTCCATGTTAGCTATGTAAGACCGGTTTGGTTTAGCACTGATGCAAACCTTTTCCAGTCTAACTAATGTATGGTGTCTTTGTTGTAAAAAAAAAAAGATTGTCAGTTATTCCAAGAAATTGATTGTTTAGATATATGAACTGGAAGATAAGCAAGTATGTAAGAGTGTGTGTACACGCGCAGTTCTGAAGATAGGACTAAAATGGAAAATTCAGCTGTTCTATATATAGATAAAGTGAGAAAAAGATACATTTAAGATAAATTATAACGCATAGTGGGGACTTATTAAATAAGGTACGTACGAATCAGATCATAATAACAATAGTTGCAGCTCCACTAAATGGTCTAGCTACTGATATGGCCACTAACGTGAGTAAAAGGGGGTTCAACAAAAGACCCACGGTTAATGGAACTCGTTAATTAAATTCTTTAGTGGAGCATATAGTATGTATATAATTTGTTATTCGTACGTAGGAATCTTAACTAATTTAGTCGCCACTAAGCAGTATATTATATCTTCTTTGTCTTTTCTTACATTATCTATATATAGATTTACTCCAGCTTCCTATTTAGTCATATCTTCCGCAGCCGACCTAGGTCACTACTATAATTTTTCAAAATTTCATTTGCTTAATTAAAGGAAAAATCGGTCAGTATGGCTTGTAAGACGTTATTACTACTTGTTATGCTCACATTTCTCTTGGCAATTAGAATAGAAGGTAGGAGAGTTCGATTTCTGAAGAATAAAGAGAGCAACGACCTTTTGTATCGATTGGGATACAATGTTTCTGAACTAAAGAGTCTTGGAGAGCTTTCTTTGCAAAAGGACATGAATAGGTTTTCTCCAGGAGGACCTGACCCTCAACATCACTCTTATCCTTTGTCTTCAAGTCCTTAGTTTTATTAGAGTCCATATTGCAGTCTTTTCATTGTAATATTATTGTAAAAACCCGAAGTTAACGTGATTTATTGTTTGGAATGAGTGTTAAGTTAATTCAAAAAAAAAACAAAAAAACATTTTTCTTAGAATATATGCAACCGTAAATTTGATCACCTAGATCAGTGTTTGCTATGATTCCTATGAAAAGCTTGTAATAGAGTTTATCATTTCTTTTCATTGAAAAATGAGTTATTGGGTGATAGATACATGATTTAAGGCTAAAATATAAAGTTTTCTTGCATATTGGTCACTGTGAGTATTCTAGATGACCAATCATGTCTAGTGAAAGAGATTTGACCATTAAAATGGCTAATATTAGTATAGGAATCTTGATCTACAAGATTTATACTTTGTTTATACCTTCAAAGATAAAGTTGCAACCTTTTAGTTACTCACTATACCAGATCCATGACATATCTTCATCACATTAGATTAAAATCCTTAAAGAGCTTTGGTCTTTTGATTGGCTTATGTTGACTTTTGTTCTAATTTTATTTTTCCTTTGTTTCTTTTGCATTTTGGTGATGTTGGTGAGATGATACTAATTTTTTTAAAAAATATTATGTATTACTAATGATACGATAGAGAAACTTAAACATTTCTTTATTTAGTTTAAATCACATTATTAGTTTTTCAAACACATGTTTCCAAATACTTAATTCTTTATATTCCTATTTGAACTAACTTTACTTTTTATTATTTAACTACTATATTTTATTTGAATAGATGTGGTTTTTATTTTTCATTTTAATAAATTGACATATTATCCTTTTTTTTCCTATAAGATACGAATTCTAAACATTTCATTCACTTACTTTCTTATTTTCTATAATTTTTACAATGATATAAATTTTGTTCTAAATAAATATGAAGTTTTCTGAAACTACTTGAGAAGCATCATAGTTATTTATTTAATTTGATTCTTCTATTTTGATATTATTTTATCTCCAATTAAATTTTATCACATAATTCTAAATTATTAATTTTTCTTATTTCTATTTTAACTAGATTTACTTTTATCATTTACCTACTTATAAATTTTATTTTTCAAAATCTTGAGGGATTCCATTTAAATTTTATCACATGTTTCAAATATTAGTTTTTCTTATTCCTATTTGAATTAAAACTTTAATCGACAGACTGACACGTGTTACGATATGTATTTGGTACGTAATTAAAATATTTTACTTAACCTAACTAATCATATATCTTATAACTTTAATAAATTAACATAAATCTATTAGATAAATATGAAACTATATGATATGGTTCTATTATAAAAGAATTATGTCTTACTAGATAAGTATCATATTTTATGATTCTATTAGAAAAAAGATTATGTTAGGATTTAAAAAATATAAATCTTACAAAAATATCTAATCGTTTTTAATCTTTGTATAAAAAAAATTAGAATTATTTAGTTCTCTATAATGAACTCGCCTCTCTCTCAAATTATCATCAAATAAACTTAAAATCATTGATTTTTTCTTCGAACATTTTAAGAAATATACTATACCATATCATATATTTCTATTCGTTCATTTATCATATATTTATGTTCGTTCAATATCTTAAGATCATATGTTTATAGTTTAACAATTATTCATGTATCATTTAGTTGTTTTTTTTCATAATTGAATGATTCGACACAAGACTTATACGGTAAATTCGTTATTTTTTGTCTGAAAATAAAGTGATGAAATATTTATCTAAAAAATATAATATGCTCTTTCAAATATAAATAAAAAAGTAAATTGTTATAAATAAAAATAAATCTAATTTAAATAAGAATATGATAATCAATTTTTAAAGAATTTTTTTAAAATATATATATGAATAGCTAAATACTAATAAATTAAGCATAATTCATTATGAATTGATAAAGATTAACTATTTGGAAATATATGAAAAAAAATTTGAAATCCAAATAAGATAAAAACAGAAGAACTAAAATAAATAAATAGAAAATTAACATCAATTTGTACACTTATTATTTAATTAACACCTTCAAAATCCAAATCCAGTCAACTAATACAAATGTTTCGGTTAAAGTCAAATAAATCAGAAATTTTAAAAATATTTACAACGCTGCCATCTTTTATTTATACTTGAGAATAAAAAACTCAAAAATAAATAAACCTATTCTAATTACTTTTTAGTTCATATAATTTGTTATTAAAATTCCCAACTGATAATGTATCCGTAAAGGTAAAAGGGAAAATATCGGTTCTGGGTTTACGAAATCTCATCGTTCGACTTTTGATTGATGTTATTATCAGAATTCAGTTGTAGAAATCTGACTTTTTTTTATGGGTTTGTTCGGTATTGATTCTGAATTTCTAGAACCATTCTAATTCTGAGATAATGCGTATTTGGATGATTACGCGAATTGAAATCTAAAATTGCAAACTTTTGTTCAAAGGTAATGAGGTTGTTGTAGAAGATGACAAAAAAGGAAGAAACCGTCACTTTCCTGGTGGTAAAGCCAATGTTGAGGAAGAGTCACGAACACGAGAATACGGGAGGAAGATGAAGGCCGTTTCGAACCCAGTTCAAGGGGGGTAACTACTTGGGATGTAAGACCACTGCATTAACATCACTACTCAAACTATTTGCGAATCAATAAATAGTTGATAGATAAAAGTTTTCTCGATAAAAGAAAACCTAATTTATGGAAACATTCATTAATTATTTTTTGAAAAAGGAAATCGTAATTATTTTAGAAATTTTGTCCAAAAATTAAGGAAATACCGCAGTAAAAAAAATGATGAATCTATTCTAAAATTTGGTAAAACCTGAATATGTCGTAAAATAATAAAATAAGGAAGAGTCAATCTAATAAAAAATAAAATTACCATAATAACATGTGATAAAGAACCTCCCATCACAAGAATGAAAAACTACTAACAAAATTAAATTTGTTGTAACTTAAAATAAAATTTTTGTAACATATTTGTCAATCTAGTAATTAAATAATTTAATAAATTTATTAAACATCTCAAAAAAATCTATTATGTCGATAAAAAACCTACCGTTTAAGATAATTTTGTTACTACGTCAATTTCTGAAAAACCCAAAAACTCAAAATCTGTCATAACTGAATAAAAATACATATGTGCTAAAAAGACTTTCCATTAAAAAAAAAAACTGTCGTTCAAAAAGATAAAACGACCGTTCAAAAAAAAAACTGTCGTACAAAAATAAATCTGCCATCAAGTAATACAAAAACTTACCACGTTTAAACAAAACCGTCAAAGAAAATCTGGTACTCATTAAAAAATATGCCAAGTAAATAAATCTGTCATTTCATGTGTAGCAGGTTTATTTTAACAATTTTCACCTAGTTTTTTTATTATGATGAAAATTTCAAATTTTCTTGAAAATAATAATGTCAATTTACGTAATTACATTTTTTAGTAAAAAAAAAAAAAGCATTTTATGCATTAAAACAATCTAGTAATTAAAAAAAATTAGAGTCATTCTAATAATTGTGATACTTATTCGTGGGCGGTTGTTTCACACAATTTACATTGAAAATTAATCATAGTATAAAAACCATGCACATATTTCGTCTTGTTAAAAATTAATAACAAATTCATAAAATAAAGAAGAAAATATATGTGAGTAGTTTAAAAATTAAAACCTAAACATACATAGTCAAATAGGAATAAGAAAAAATATGTTTTTAGGAAACATGTGATAAATTTTTATTAGAAACAAAATAATAGAAAAATAAAATAATCATATAGTTATTAACCTTCTTTATGGTTTTACATCACTGTTTTCAATCTAAATTTATTATCTCACGAGTGATTTAATTTTGTTTTCAAATTTTAAATCATGGTTTATAATATATTGAGTTACATATCCGTATATAAGCGGATACTAACCTAGTAAGATACCGATTAAAAATAGTTATATTACATGTGAGACATTATATGAGATGAAATCCCATCGAAATCTAATCGACCAACTAAGACGTGTCACAATCAAAGTTTAAGACATAAAAGTTCTATATAATAAGATATGATAAACTTAATTTTTCTGGAAAATAGTATTTTCCAAAGTAACATGAGATTTACATGATTTTTCTAGGGAAATCACATGTTTCTGTATTTCTTATTTCTATAGATTTCCAATATAATATCATATTCTTTATCCTATAGAAAAACTGTTTTGCATAATTCTCTCTACACAATGCACTATTTAGTTACGAAAATACGACTAGTTTTTTTGTCAAAATATTGTTCTTCTTGAGGTTATCTACTAGATCAACTTAAAAGTAATTTGTACTAAATAGTAGAATAGTAAATAAAATATAAATTATAATTTAAAATAAAACATGACCTTGTATATCATGATCCAGACATAATATAAGTAAAAAAAGTTAATCATAAATATAGATTCAAAATTTAAATTACATTAAAATATTTAACATGAATATTATTAAAAATTTGAAAAATATTTAAAAAATAAAATGAAAACAATTTAATTTGTAAAAATCAAGAAAGATACATTTACTAAATATATAATTTTTTTTTTATCTAAATAGGATCAAATATATATGAATTTCATCAAATTGTTTGTATTAAAATTCAATGTAAATGTAACTATCAAATCAACTGTTTACCTAACAGATATTTGATTATTTTTGATGACCATGTGATTAAAATATATAAAACTAGTTATGTATTTAAATTAAAAGTGAAAACAAAACACCCCAAAAAATTTAGTTAACATAAAGGACAGTCTAGAACCACCTAAACCTCCTTGACACTACCTAAACCTGTCTAACTCCGCATAACTTATATTTTCAAAGCCTAGGAAGTAATTGCAAGTTTGCAACAGTTGTGGCTGTCCATAGTTTATGCGATCGCCGATAGCGCTTTTTGGAACATTGGAGATTATACGCTGACTTCTCATGATGAAAACTTAATTTATCTTCTCGCATTTTTTTAAAAATGTTGTAGCAAATTGATATGTTGTTAAATGAATAAATTCATGACCATTGTGCAACGTTTTTTTGATAAATATGATTTTCATTAACGTTTTTGCAAAGTTTTACGATGGACTGATCCATCCTATAATTTCGTCACTTAAAAGGGATTTTTTGTAGTTTTTTTTTTTTTTGTGAAAAAGGATTCTTTGTAGTTACATAGAGTTCTATATCGAACAGATTTCCCGGAATCACGTAACCATCGGTTTCCAAATATGGGTATTCATCAGCAATTGCATCTAGTTTCTTTCCCTTGTTCAAGAGATTTCCGGTTTGGCTCAACGTAGCGCCTTTCATCTCTTTTTTTTTCCTTACCAGACAATGGAACAAGCAACAGTCCAATTCGTTTTTAATTCTTTCAACCTTTTTTGCGTAACTCATTTGGATTCAATAAGTTTTATTTTTTAAAAAATGAATCAGTGCACAACACACACAAAAAGAAGACGAAGTTGCATCATCGAATGTTATCTTTTCCAAAGTAAGACCAACTCCTAAATTAGCTTTGCTTTTTCTTTTCTTTTGACGACAACTTGATAGTTTTCCTTTAAAGAATATTTTAATATGTAAAGTATCACATGAAGAAAATGATATTGGTACAAATTCAGAAATGACGTTAGAGAGGGCATGTTAATGGGACGGTGACCTTCGAAACAGCCTAAATACATAAACCGCGGAGAATTGTTGGAAGTTAAAGTGTGGTGGTTACATTCCAAAAGAAAAAGAACTCAATTTTGTTGCTCTTTATTCCCAATACTATATTCATCACCTTTATTCAACGTGTGGTGAGAGAATTACTTTTAGCGAATTTAGTTTCATTTATAACTAGATGATAACCCGTATCCTATGCGGATATAATATTTTCTTTACATTATTTATTTAGTTTTGTTTAATAATATATATATATATATATATCATAATTGAATGATATTTAAAAAATTATGTATTGTAATTCACAATATTAAAATTAGATGTATATAAAAACATAAATATTCACAATTGTTAGAAATTAATTTTAAACAATATAAATCATATTATGGTGTGTTACTATAAATAAACACTAAATTCATCTTTAAAAAAGTTATTAAAAAAATGTCAAATACTTGACAATAAAAAAAAAATGCTAAAGTAATGAGTTGGGCTGCGAATGATTGAATGGGCTGGATATTTTGAATGTTAGGGTTAGTTTTTAGTAACATGTCTTAAAGAAATAATTTCATTGGTTGTTACTCCTCAATTTAATCTCCTTGAGACATGTGGTAGAAAATATTCAAAATGTCTTCTCAATTAATATATAGAGGATATGTATTCAAAAATCATGGTGAGAAGAAATATTTTTAACAAATTGATTTGACTACATGCTTAAAAATGCTTATTATAGAGCAAGTCTAGAAGGAATAGATCAGTACAAACAGCTCAAGTTAATCGATAAAGAAGGAAATATAAAGAAAAAGATAAGGTTCAGTACATATATGAAACTTATGATATCGGGTAAATGAGTGTATAATAATGTATAATTTAGTGGACTTTACTTGTGAATTAGATATCATTGTTAAAGTCCACTAGTTTTAGCCCATAATTTGTAGAAGGGTAACTTGGCCCATGCACTTTTTTTCCATAATTTGTGTTTAAACCTTGACTCTTATTTGCGAATCAAGTAAATTAGTATATAATACGCGATAAGTAATTCAATTTTTATATGGGAAAACTAAACTCTAGACCCTTATGTGTGAATCCCAAACACATTCGTATACAGTATTCGATAACTAATTCAATTCGAATATGGAAAATCTAAATCATAACCCTTTTTTATGAACCCAAGTATTACTAATATATAGTGTGCAATAAAAACTATTTAAAAAGTAAAACAAGCTAGGAAACAAAGTTACTGCTAAAAACAATAACATAGTAAACGATAAAAGCATGCATTGACAATTTTAGACTTGACAATTATTCTAAAAGAACTAGTTTCATTAATTATATCTCCTTATAAGCTGATCTCACTAAGTCAAATAAACTTAAAAACATCAAAAGAGCCTGAAACACTGAAATATGTCATGTGTTTTGCAAGAATATAGTGTGAGTGGTAATGTAAATGCTCTTACGAAGAAAAAAAACACTTGAAGTCCATTCTTCTGTTCCGACTTAGTGTTGATACGTATATTGTAGAAAAACAGAAACACAACTAATAATAAAAATTGTAACTCAGTCAAAGTAGAACTAATTTTTCTCATGAGTTAATATTAATTGATCCATTTACATTAAATAAAAAAATTCAAATTGATTATGTAAACTATGCAAAACACTTGTGATGACCTTATCATATAACCAACCGTAATAAAAAAAAAAAGTCATTTATAATGCAATAAAGAATAAATACAGTACGCACGTATTCTAGTGCACCCAATTCCTTTAAATAGAGTCATATATTTTGTGGACGACAATCAAACAAAACCTTATACCATTAAATTAGAACATAGAAACGTATTCTATATATAAAAGAACAAAGAGTTAAGGTTTTTTTACTTCGGGCTTTCTTACAGGTTAACCAAACCCGACTCATAATTCTACTTTTGTAGGGTTTTATTAAAAATATTTATGTAATTAATTGTAATGGCATAGACATGTAATTAAACCTATTTATTAATGGTGTTCTATAGAGTCTAAGTCTTTAGAGAGTTCTAGTGACGCCATGTGACGAAACATTTATTATTTTAGTATATGATTATCTAACTTCTTTTTAAAAAAAATTACAATTGAAAATTAAGCACATATTTTCCTTTTCACCTCCACAACATTATCTAAATTTAAAAGGAAAATCTGTAAAATCATGATCAATGAGGGACGAAAATTGTATTTGGATCCACTAGTTGATGTAGCGGGATATTTGAAAATATTCCAAATATCTCCATTATTTAATATTCTATTTATATAATTATGATTAGTTGTATTTTATTTTTATTTAGTATTTATTTCTTATAAGTTTCTAAAAAATTTATTATAAAGTCTCTATGGCATAAGTTTGTATTCAGTTTGATGATGATTTGATTAATAAAAGATATTTTAAAGAACTTTGTTAAAGCGATGCGAGGAGCACTCACGAGCTCTAAGAGCCTTTGTTAAGGCTTTGAGAGGAGGACTCTTAACTCTATACATTTTTCTTTTCCGTTACCGCATTAGTAGTGTGGTTCATATGTGTTTTGAGTTTGGGTTCAAATGATGTAAGATGCACATCTAGGAGTTATGAATCTTATGTGCTCTAAATATCGGATTAGATTGTGGTTTTCCCTTTGTATTTTTCGCATCATTTTCTAATATTTAATTCTAAATTTAGTGATATTTTCAATGAAGGTGGATTTGCATCAACTGAGGTAGGCACATTTGATTTATTGAAAATATGAAATTTTATCTTGAACAAGAGAATCATGTTAGGAATTAAACAACAGGGTGACATGCGGCCAAACCATCGACTGATTGCTATGGAGCATAAATTTTGGAAATTTTAGACTTGCATTGGCTTGGAATCATAGAAAACCAGCGGCATGCCATAACCCAAATGCTCCAGGACACTTAGTTTTGATATTTATGTCTTGTTTTGACCTGGATCGGACCCCAATGGATTCGAGTCCACCCACTCCGATTGTTCAGCTCAATTTATGAGTTTTAGAGTGAAATTTTTTCAAGAATGACCGGAAAAGATGAAATCTGAGAGGCATCAGTGGAGGGAATGAAAAGACTTCTAGAGAAACCAAAGAAATAAGATATACAACGATTTCATGCTTGAAAAGGTTTTAAAAGATTGATATTTTGAGAATTTTTAAGATAAAATATGGGATCCTTAATGAAAATTATGTGACATTACGAGAAAGAGAGATTGAGAAAAAGAGAGAAATCCATAAGATTTTAAGTGTATAGAAAGAATAGATTTTGCCAGTATTTAGGAAGTACCTGACATGGGATAGTATAGTATTTCGCTTGGGTAATCTAAAGTGAGAAGCGGGTCGGGTAAGAATGAAGAACTCAAGTGGCTTTGACCTAGCTTCCTTGTCTTATTGACAGCTAGCAGCCAATGTAGTATTGAGGTGTTTGGAGGCTGCTGCTTGAAGAGGCACGAGGCATGAGGCATGAGGTGTTTCGTACTATTTTTTTGTCTAATGCACCGTCCTTGCGTATACAATCGTTACACAATCATTGGTGTGCTTTCAAGTTGACTTAGAAGCAAGGGTTTGTCCATGAACGTTTGATCGTATTGGTTCATAACACATGGAGTTTGAGAATGTTGGCTTCAAATTTCCATGTCATACATTTGAGAGAAATATCTTGAAGAAAATAATGTGGAGTAACATAACAAGTAATTCAAAGTATGTGAGTCGGGTTATTATACTTAACCTAGGACGTGAAAATCTCTTCAAAACATTCTACAAGTTGGACTGACTCACCTTTAATACTTTTCCAAGTTAGAGTATACGACTAGTATACTCTGACAAGGAGAACATAAGAAAGACGGTTCTCATGTTATGTTCCAAAGCCATTGGGTCAAGAAATGAAGCCGCTTATATATGACCACTTTATCTCTAGTATTTTTACTCCGGATGAGGTAGCCGCATAATCGGGTCTGAGGTACTAGTGGTGCCACTTAAAAAGGTATAGGAGTTTACACATAATCATATTTAAATATCTCATAGTTGATGTTGCATGAAAGAGTTCATTTAAATTATATTATATGTGGTATTAAAATATTTATTTAAACTAGATTATATCTGACGATAAAAGATTTATTTAAGTTAGTTTAAAAATGATGGTATGTGATTTAATTAAAGTACGAGAATAAATTTAAGTCAAACACATAACATAATTCAAATAGACTTAAAATAGATATAAAGTTCAAGTTACATAAAATAATCCAACTAAAATAAAAAAATTTTAAATATTAAAAAAATCATAAATGAGAAATTTTTAAAAATCATTAGTTTTAATAAGGAAAAATGTTCAATTCATACAGGGAAATAAATTTCAAGGTCCGAACACAATCAAATGTAAGCTTAACACACATTGTAAAGTTAACTATCAAATCAATTAAATTTACATCAAACAAATTTTGTTAATTTTGATAATAATGTATTTATCAAAGCAAAATCTATAAAATATTAATAGGTAGTTAAAAGTTAAAAATATAGTAAAGTAAGGGGAAAAAAGTTGGTTAAGATGGTGTAGGATGGTTAGGGCCTTCCAAGACTTGTTTAAAGTGCCTAAAACCGGCTAACCCCATTTAACAACAAAACCTCGTAATTCCAACACTTTGGAGATAATTGCAACAATTTACGATCAATTAAAATTAAAACAGAAAAAGAAAAGAATTCTTGTTGTTTCTCTATTTTCATTTTATGTACTAAAACTGACAAAATGATAAAGTTTGTGGGTTACAACAGTGCAACTGTCGGACTAGATAAAAGAAAAGAAATCGTGATTCTTCAGACATTTGAAACATGTGTCACTAACTCACTTGACCAAACAAAGAGTTGCAACAATTGTCGCATTAAGGAATGGCCTGGTCGCAGCGGTAAGGGGTTGGCGATGTCCTATCAAAACGTTTCTACTTGTGAATCATGATATATATATATCTATCAACGAAATTTCAGAACCCTCATCCAAAGACAATTTTTTTGTCGGTTCAAAGTCTTGACAAGGAGCAATAAGAGACCAAAAGTGGCTCCATAAAAGTTTTTTTTTTTTTTGTTAAAGCTGATGAAGGCTCCATAAATGTTCAGGTTTAATAATTACTCTCCCATAAGAACATGTTTGCATTGTGGGTTAGTCGCTTGAATTTGTAGGGGGCAAAAACTAAAGAACGTTTTGAAATCTTGACACGAGCCTATCCAATTTTTGTTTTTTCTTTTATTTCGAAAAAGTCTTCTTTAATTGTTAGTAACGTTTGACATTGCTACTAGATTTATTAGGTTATGTCAAATTATTATATTTACGATAATGGTAGGATGATTTGGTCTCCAGTTTTAGTGCAGATGGTTTTTGACGTCTCCAGCCCGACGCGTTAACTGCGGGTTTGGTCGCCGGTTTCGTGTCTGCTGTGGTGTGGCCCTGGGCAAAACCGGCAAGTGCGCCTTCTTCTTCTGTTTATTTCTTCCTTATTTCAGCTCCGATTGTGATCCATTTCTTGCAGTGTGGTTTCGTTTTCTCAATAGTTTCGTTTTCTCAAGCTCTTTAGTTTTGGCATGAAAGATCCAACATAGGTTGAGCCAATATTATTTTGTGTCTATTAGTTTTATTAGACTTCAATCTTACTCTTTAAGCACCTATTAAACTACAAGGCACACCAAGATCCACTGCATATAGACTCTACACATGAGATTTGCATATATAAGTTAAAATAGTTGTTAAATCCCCTGGCAATGATGATGGATATATCGGAGATACACTTTTTCGGATTGCCAGCGTTTAATACGAGTTTTAGACTCCAATGAAAATGACTTGGAAGTATACAGCTCAATTTTCAGACATTCGTACGATGTTTCTGTTGTTTGAGACAATTTCTTTCTCGTTTATTCGGCGTAAGGCCAATGATTTAGCCGACTCTGTGGCTAAACAAATTAAGAGAGTTTTGAAGACTCTTTGTTGACTGTTTAAATTAATAAAAGATAGTTGTGACCAAAAAGTTGTTAAAGCCCATGAAACCCATAGAAAGAATTAGCTAAATCTACTAAAATATAATCATGTATTTAATCACATTCTTGTTCCACAACATTATTGTTCCATGCGGTCTAACTTCTTTGATGTTGAAGGACTCGGATCATCTAGATTAGAGTTGAATAGCAAAACCAAGTGTCTCACCTTAAATTATATTCTCATGATCTTCTTATCTTGGAAGACCTGTGTCTTTTTCTTATACAATTTCAAACTCTTATAGGCATTCCATCTTGTCAATTCCCACTCTTATAATTGTACAAATCTCCTCTTCAAAATTTTTTGTCGCCCATATTTCTTTGTACTGAAGTTTAACCATAAAGTGACATCGCTTCCTATAGAAAATTAAAGGGGTTTTTTAGATTGGCATTTATAAGTCATCAGAATCGGATCTGGGCACAACCTAATGAGACATTGGATACGGTCCATCAATTGAAATAAAACAATAATAATCAATGAATTTAATCTTTTTTCCTTCCTTTTCCTCTTGCATTGTTTTTCTTGTTTATATTATTTGTTTTTCTTTGTTTTTTTCAAAGTAAATAGATTATTGTTATGAAACTAAAGGTTTCTGTATTATCTTATTGAATGAATAAGAGTACATATATATATAGGTGATTACATGATCAAGAGAAAAGGAAAGTCTACATAAACAAGGAAAAGGAAAACCCTAAAGGGTTTGGGCCCAACCGCCCATGTATGGGCCTAATGGGCCGCTTGGTCTTGATCAATGTATGGGCCGGTTATGGAGTCCATCACTTAATGATTTATAACACTCCCCCTTGGATGACATAACCGTGCGAGATGTTAAGAGATCATTATAATACGCTGGGGATGTTGCCTCATTAAAACCTTACCAGAAAAACCCAATGGGGCAAAACCATGGTGAAGGAAAAAGAGTACAACACGTATTACTCCCCCTGTTCTGAACATCACTGAAGATCCTTGAGTCTTCGCATCCCGATCTGATGCGTGAGCTTCCTTAATGTTGAGGTTGGTAAAGACTTTGTGAAGAGATCAGCTGAGTTGTCACTTGATCGAACTTGTAATACTTGAACTTCACCGTCCTTCTGCAATTCATGTGTGAAGAAGAACTTTGGCAATATGTGCTTTGTCCGGTCGCCTTTGATGTAGCCGTCTTTGAGCTGTGCGATGCATGCCGCGTTGTCCTCGTACATGATGGTCGGTTCCTTGTCTTCGATCATGCCACAATCTGATCTTATATGTTGAGTCATCGACCTCAACCATACACATTCGCGGCTTGCTTCATGGATCGCCATAATTTCTGCGTGATTGGATGAAGTTGCTGCAATGGTTTGCTTCATAGAACGCCAAGAAATCGTTGTACCTCCATGTGTAAACACATAACTTGTCTACGATCTAGCATTATGTGGATCTGATAAATAACCTGCATCAGCAAAACCAACTAAACCTTCTTTGGTTTGATTAGTATAAAATAAACCTAAATCCTTTGTTCCTTGCAGGTAACGCATGATGTATTTAATACCGTTCCAGTGTCTTTGAGTTGGACATGAACTAAATCTAGATAGGAGATTCACGGCAAAACATATATATGGTCTAGTGTGGGTAGCCAAATACATTAAAGCTCCTATGGCACTGAGGTATGGCACTTCTGGACCGAGAATTTCTTCATCGTCCTTCTTTGGACCGAATGGATCACTGTCCAATCCGAGGCTTCTCACAACCATTGGGCTGGTCAATGGGTGGGCCTGGTCCATATTGAATCTCTTGAGTACTTTCTCAGTATATGCCAATTGATGCACAAGGATTTCATTATTCACGTACTCAAGTTGTAACCTCAAACAGAATTTTGTTTTACCTAGGTCTTTCATCTCAAACTCTTTCTTTAGATATTCAACTGTTTGGGCGATTTCCCCAGAGGTTCCAAGTATGTTTAAATCATCAACATACACTGCTATAATTACAAATCCTTTGTTTGCAAACTTCTTTATGAAAATACATGGACTTATGGGGTCATTCTTATAACCTTCTTTAACAAGGTATTCACTTAACCGGTTGTACCACATGTGACCACTTTGTTTAAGTCCATAAAGGGATTTGTTCAGCCTTATGCAGTGTTGTTCTCGAGACCCTTTCTTATCTTTGAGCTCAATACCCTCTGGTAATCTCATGTAAATTTCATTATCCAGTGGACCATATAAATTTGCGGTCACTACATCCATTAGCCGCAAATCAAGTTTCTCTCTTATAGCCAGACTGATCAAAAATCTAAATGTCGTAGCATCCACCACAGGGGAGTATGTCTCCTCATAATCTATTCCTGGTCTTTGTGAGAATCCTTGTGCAACAAGCCGTGCCTTGTGTCTCACGATTTCACCATGTTCATTTCTTTTACGCACAAATACCCATTTGTATCCCACTGGTTTTACATCGAATGGTGTCCTTATTATTGGACCAAACACATTCCTCTTTCTTAATGAATTCAACTCCACGTTTATGGCTTCTTTCCATTTTAGCCAATCAAATCTCTGAGTGCACTCTAATATAGACGTGGGTTCCTGATCCTCTTCCAAATCTTTTATCTCAAGTGCTACCTTATAAGCAAATGCATCATTTATGTCGACATCTTTTCGGTTCCATTGTGTTCCAGACATGATATAGTTTATAGAGATCTCGTTATTATCAAGACCTTCAGAACCTTGAGATTTGGCGTCCCAAACCTCAGTGATTGGTACCTTAGGGTCAGCCGCGGCCATGTCTATAGTTTCCTGAACCTCGGTTTCAACTGTTGCACCTTTCTTTGATTTCCGAGGGTTCTTATCTTTGGAACCTACTGGTCTACCACGTTTCTTGCGTACTGTAGACTCTGTAGCAACTTGATTGTGTTCCTTTTGAACATCAATTCGTACTGGTGCATTACAAGCTGGTATGTACAATTTTGTTACTTTCTTTGGGTCAGCAAAGGAATCTGGCAACTGATTAGCTAGCTTTTGTAAATGTATAATCTTTTGGACCTCTGATTCACATTCTAGAGTCTGAGGATCGTGCCATGTTAAGGATGTTTGATTCCATGAAATTTCTTTAACCAGCTTGTTAGTCTCTCCACCAATGTCGGATATGCCAATTCATCAAAATGGCAATCCGTGTATCTGGCCTTAAATAGATCACCCGTGGTTGGCTCGAGATACTTAATGATGGTGGGAGAATCATATCCAACATATATTCCCATCCTCCTTTGAGGTCCCATCTTTGTTCTCTGTGGTGGTGCAATGGGTATATAAACGGCACACCCAAATGTCTTAAGATGGGATATGTCTGGCTCATGACCCGTTAGCAATTGGGATGGAGAATATCTATGCTCACTAGATGGCCTGATGCGTATAAGCTTTGCTGCATGTAATATTGTGTGTCCCCAAGCAGATACTGGAAGCTTCGACCTGATGTGTAATGGTCGAGCAATCAATTGGATTCGTTTAATGAAGGATTCAGCTAGTCCGTTCTGTGTATGTACATGTGCCACGGGATGTTCCACACTTACCCCCATGGACATACAGTAATCATTAAACGCTTGGGAGGTAAATTCACCAGCATTGTCAAGACGTATAGTCTTAAGTGGAAAATCTGGAAAATGGGCTCGCAGACGTATGATCTGGGCCAGTAATCTAGCAAACGCCAAGTTTCTAGTGGATAATAAGCAAACATGCGACCATCTGGTCGATGCATCAATAAGAACCATGAAATATCGAAATGTCCCACATGGTGGGTGTATTGGTCCACATATATCTCCTTGTATCATTTTCAGAAAGTTCAAAGTTTCTTTAGTTACTTTGGCTGGTGATGGCCTTACAATGAGTTTCCCTTGTGAACATGCTACACACGTGAGATTCTTAGGGATAACTCGTTTTTCTTTCAGTGTGTGCCCTTGTGAGTTTTGAATAAGCTTACGCATCATGTTAGAACCGGGGTGGCCAAGCCGGTCATGCCATTTAGTGAATTCGGTAAACATCTCGTTTACTGTGGCATTAGCTTCTATCATATTGACCTTGGCATAGTAAAGGCCAGTAGATAATGCGGGTATAGATTCTAAGACCTTCTTATGGCCTTGGTTGATCTCAGTAATATTTAGGAATTCTTTGTTCCCTTCACCCTTGGTTTCAATATGAAAACCATTCAAACGAATATCTTTAAAACTCAATAAGCTCCTCTTAGAGCTGGGTGAATATAAAGCATCTGATATCTCAAGATGCGTGCCCTTAGGTAAAAGAATATGGGCTTGGCCGTAGCCTTCAATTAGACTGGATATACCTGCAATTGTGCTAATATTGGCATTTTTCAAAGTTAGATTCACAAAGAATCTTTTATCTTTCAAAATCGTGTGGCTTGATCCACTATCCACCACAAGTATGTCTTTGTCCTCTTTCATTACTTCATTTAAACAAGGACTATGTCTTAGACATTACTTTTATTGAAAACTCAAAAGCAAATCAATCTTAATCTATAAATTATAAAGCAAAGTCATTGAACATAGAAAGCAAAGTAAAAGGGAGAAAACAAAAACAAAGCAAAACTAAAACACTAGATGTCGAAATCAATTAGCCTCTTTTAGGCAATCAGAAGTCTCATACTCCATTAGGTCATCATTCTCATGGTCAAAGTCTCCTTCACCATCGTGATGAACCAAATGAGCTTCTGGATTCTTCTTCAAACTCTCTTGATAGAGATCAACAAGATGCTTAGGTGTCCTGCACGTCTTTCCCCAATGGTTCCCCATACCGCATCTGTGGCAAGAAGATTTGGCCGAGTGTTGCGGTTTGGATATGCCGCGGCCTCTACCCCGACCGCGACCGAAGTCGGATCGGTTTCCACGGCCATAACCACCGTAATAGTTTCCTCGGCCATTGCCACGACCGCTACCACGTCCGGACCATCTTCCACGGCCGGGGTGCTTATCCCTTTGGACATAGTTGGACTCTTTAGTCTCTTTAGGCTCTTTCTTGGCCTCTTCAGCTTTATTAGCTTCCGGTAATGGGGCTGAGCCAGGAGGTCTCATTGCACTATTCATCATCAATAACTCATCGTTTTGCTCAGCAAGTAGCAAACAAGAGATTAGACTTGCATAAGTATCAAATCCCTTTTCACAATATTGTCGTTGTAGCACAACGTTATTTGTGTGAAAGGTCGAGAATATTTTCTCTAGCAAGTCATTATCAGTCACCTCTTCACCACATAGTTTCAAGACTGAAACGATTTTGAACAAGGCCGAGTTATACTCATCCACGGATTTAAAATCCTGGATTCTGAGATTTTTCCATTCGAATCGAGCTTTGGGTAATAGCACCGTTCTTTGATGATCATATCTGGATTTCAACTCGGCCCAGAGATCCAAAGGATTCTCAATAGTGAGGTACTGATTTTTGAGACTCTCAGCAAGGTGATGGCGTATGATAAGAATCGCCCTATACTTTTCTCTTTCAGTTGTTTCATTACCAACAACAATACATTCACCAAGCCCTTTTGATTTAAGGATAATCTTAGTATCCAAGGCCCACTGTAAGTAATTATCACCAGAGACATTGAGTGCAGCATATTCAAGATTGTTGATTTTCGACATCTGAAATATTAGGCAATTTATGCGGTTTCAATCATGCATTCAGTTTTATCAATCTAATGCATGAAACAATCCTAAACAAAACTTGGTCTAGAATGAACAAGCAAAGATTCGGATCATATTAGGGTTAGGGTTTCGGGTTTCCTATTTTGACTTGGATTAGGTTTTTCCTATTTCTTTTAGGATTAGGTTTTCACGATTTTAGGGTTTTAGTTTTTAGAATTTTAATCATGCAACAAACAATCTAACAAACCTAAACCACAAATCAAATCCGGGTTTTGAATATCCAATTAGGGTTTAAAGTTTTAAAACATAACTTAGGGTTTTAGGATTTTGAAAATCGTGATTTTTAGGGTTTTGGTTTTTAGGGATCAGCTGTTACCTTCACCGAATGGGGTTGAATGGATTGAACACGAGCTGATCTTTCTCCCGGGCTGGAACAGAACCGATCGCGAGCTTCACGCGGGCTGGAACGAGACGATCACGATCGCGAGTCGGAACGGGGGTGATCTTCACGCGGGCTGACGAGTTACGCGAGTTCTGATCGATCTGATAGCGCGGTTTTGGAGTGGAACGATCCGGGCTGGCGAGTGCGTGAGAACGGACCGAGCGAACGAGTTCACGAGTGGGAACGATCCGGTTTTCTTCCCCGATCGAATCGAATACACCGATCGGAACGAGCTAGTCGCTGCCGGTTTTGATCGGATCGGATTTTAGTGAGATTTTAGGGTTTTGGAGTTTCGAAGGTTTTTAGTTTCAGGGTTTCAGAGAATCGTGCTGGTAACGTGTTATGAAACTAAAGGTTTCTGTATTATCTTATTGAATGAATAAGAGTACATATATATAGGTGATTACATGATCAACAGAAAAGGAAAGTCTATATAAACAAGGAAAAGAAAAACTCTAAAGGGTTTGGGCCCAACCGTCCATGTATGGGCCTAATGGGCCGCTTGGTCTTGATCAATGTATGGGCCGGTTATGGAGTCCATCACTTAATGATTTATAACAATTATATAGTTTATTTTATTTGTTTTTTCTTGATAATTTGTGGTTTTTTAAAAAAATTGTAGTTTATTAGCACTTTAATTTATTTAAAAATAATTGAAGTGATTTTTTATATTAGTATTACTATATGAAAAAGTGGCTTTTTTTTATCTTGGATTTGGTCTATATTATAGATACGGCCATGTAACTCATCCTATGAATTTATAAGTAATTTTTGTGTCATGTTATTTATGTTATGACAACTGTACACATCACTACTCATGTGTTCGCAAGTTTATCCCCCCACTCTTGTTTGTTAACAAACAAATATCCGGAGTTTTGGTTAGTCTTATACCTACTTCCTAAATTTCTTAATAGCTATTAACTATTACTAGTTATAAAAGATTCACAAAACATATAATTCGTTTTTTGTTAAAACCTAACTATACCCTTTTAAAATTATTAATTAACTTATCCAAAATAATTAAATTAGTATGCATAACGGTCTAATCACTCGTGCAACCTTATCTATTGCAATAGCTAATGGTAATTCAATTTCGCAAATCAACAATTCGCCGAACCACTCTAGAGGTCAATGTATCCGGCGGAGACACATCGCCGATCTGGGTCCCAATTCATCGTCACTGCAGAAAAGAGAAAATTTAAGATACATTTTTTTTTTTATAAGAAAAATATGAAATGCAACGTGGCCACTAGAGTTTGCCGCTGAATCTGTCTTCTTCGGGTCACATGAACAACACTTTAAGAGAGTTTAATCGTTAGATTAACGCCATCTGAATTGGCTTACGTGGACCCACCCAACAACAACAACAACAACAACAAAACTCCAGATTTTGATCCATCAATAAAACTGTCTTCTTTTTTTATTATAAAGTATTTATATTAGTTGGAGTTATAAAGGAAGAGAGAGGGTGTGAGTATATATGGCGCCGTCATAGCACGATGTAACGTATCTTTTAAATTTATTATACATGAAATATTTATGGTTGTAACTTGTAATTGGTTTTTTATTGAAAAGAAGAGATGGACTGCATGTAGCTCAAATTAACAAAGAAAATACAGTATATGGTTTTCTTGTAATAATAAAAACACCACATTTGATCGAGGTGTTAAAACTCAAATGTGCGTTTCCAATTTTTTTTCCTATAAATTTTATTATTATATAACTATGGAAAATCACAACTTTTAACTTTATTATTTTTGCAATGATGTACAATTACTTTCCTTGTTTTCCTATTTAACATACATAATTTCTTTAATTAACTTTAACAAATTACTAATGAAAATAGTTTATATTTATTAAATAAAATACCATTTTAAGTACGGTCATCCTAAAAAACGTGATTTTTTCATTTTAGAAAGAAATATGTTCATTTAGGATACAAGTTTTTGATATTTTAGAAAGCAAAACAACATATTAAGTACAACCGTCTTTAAAAACCTGATTACTGCTTTTTAGGAACAAATTTGCTTATTTAGAATGCAAATTTTTGATATTTTAGAAATTAAAATGTCATATTATGTACATCTGTCATGAAAAACTTAATTCTAATTTTTAGGAATCAAAATGCCATATTAAATATAGATGTCGTGAAAAATTTGAATTTTATTTGTGTGCACAAACAAAAGTTTGTGTCATTTCTAGAAAAAAAAGTTTTATTGTGTCAAAATTGTCTTTATCTCATTCAAAAATTATATGTATTACTTATTTACATTTTCTGTTATTATTTTGTACATAAAACATTAAAATATTATATATTCATATAATAGTTTTAAATTTAATATAGTGTATATTAAAATATTTAATTTTATGAAATATTAATATACATTTTTTTCCTCTGTTTATTTAGTTATTTTCACCATTCACAAACATATTAGACCGTTCGATCCACTTTTGCTCCGCTTGATCCGTTCAATCCGCATCGCCTGAACCGCTTTTATTGTCCAGAGCCGACATTTGAAGAATCTTTATTTTTGAGTGTAATTAAACATGATAACTTAGATTTCTAGTTCTTTTAATTATTCCTAATATCAATTGTGTCTTTCTTAGGTTCTTTATCCTCACTTATCATTAGTCTATTCCATTTGGATTATGGATTAGGATTTTTACAAAGTGTGCTGATATTCTCATAATATACATCATTTAGGCTTGTATTAGAATAAGATTGTATCACATATTAGATAGTTTTGTTACATTTGTCATGAATTTCATTTCATATAGTTCTAGGTGTTGCATTAAGTCTAGGAGAGTCTTTTGGTGCATTTTGGTTTATCCTTAGGTACAATAGCATGGAGAGGAGCTAAAGAATGAGCATTGGATTGAATGGAGCACAATTGGAGCTAAGGGAGAGAAGAGGAGAGTAGCAGCGGTCGGTTGCAGCGGTCACTCTGTGACCGCTACAAAAAATCATAGCAGACTGAAGGCGTAGCGGTCAAGGAGTGACTGTGCAATTTTCTGGAGCCAAAGACCAAAGAAGCTGCAGCGGTCCTGCAGCGGTCAAGGAGTGACCGCTGCCAAATCCTCCGGACAAGTCTCCAAAGCGCAGCGGTGACCGCTGCAATCTTCTGAAGTCAAAATCAAACCGCAGCGGTCTTGCAGCGGTCACACGCAGACCGCTGCGGTTTGGTCCGGACAAAAAGAAATCGGGTCGAAACCCGGTTTGTTACGGGTCGACCCGATCCGACCCAGAATCTTTAAAAACCCCATTTTCTACACTTATTGGTTTATGCTTTTAATTTCCTAAGTTTTCTCTAGCTTGTTCCTATTTGTTTCAAAACTTTAGTTCTATCTTTTAACACAATTTGCATTTCCCTTAATAAATCTTTGCTTTTTACATTCTATCATCAATCTATCTTATTATCCATCATGATTTCTTCTCTAATCAAACTTGATTTTTGGGAGAATCATCATAGGTCTTGAGTAGTTTCATTAGGGTTTAAAGATGGATTAGATGAGGTGATCTAGGCATGGATTAGGCTAGTTTAGGTCTTAAATCAAACATTCTTTCCATCTCTAAGTGTCCCTAATGCTTCTTCTTGCATGGAAATGAGGAAGATGATATGAGGCATTTCGTGAACACCAAGTGTTTGATGAAATGTCCAAGAGAACTTAGAGATGGAATTATGATCCTTAGCCCAAGCGATTGATGCTTAAGGATGTAATTAGGTTGATCTAGTAATTTGGATTTAAACTCATGGATTATTATCATCACAAATGAGAATTTTCTAATGATGCTATAATTAATGAAGTGATTAATTGCATGGAAATGAATTAGTCAATTAAATGGATCATTAACCTAGGGAATAGCTAATTAGTGTAAGTTAGACATTCTAAACCATGCTTAGTGATCCCAAATCACAAATAACTCATCCAAAGACCCTTGTTTTAATTATTGTATAACTTAGTCAATTTATTACTTACATTCAATCAATTTAGTTAATCAAAATCAACAAACATTCTTATTCATTGTATAACTTAGTCAATTTATTACTTACATTCAATCAATTTAGTTAATCAAAATCAACAAACATTCTCATTAGGCTTAGATTAAGTAGATCCTTGCATCCTAGGTGACAAATTAATAGCGAGTTCGGATTGACACCTCAAACTACAATGGTTAGGGGTAATTGATGACCCTTGAATTCTCAAAAACCAACTCATTATGTACTTGATTTTGGAAAATTGTGATAACTACTAGCAATTAACCGCCACATCAAGTTGGTAGTCCCTTCATCCGTGATAGGTAGGGGATTCATTTTTCTTAACTTTATGGTCGTCTTTGCACATTTTAGAGGGCTTTTTTACCATAATCTGATGAAGACTAAATCTTCTCTCCTCAACATCCTCCCATTTAATTTTTGTGTTAGCTTTTGTTATTGCGGCTTCCATGAGTATTTGATCAGCTCCACCAAAAGTGTCCCCATTGATGAACCCCCCCCTTTTAAAGGCTGGTAGAGGAATGAAGATGTTGCAGTGTTTCATCTCCACCTTTTCTCGGTTGAATTGAAAGACGTAACTCTTGAGCGTCTCCCTCCAAACTTGGATGGTTTGATAAAGATCAATCGACAATTTGGTTAGTTTTTTTTTCTGCTCACAAACTGTTATAAGAAAAATTATGTGCATATGGGAAAATGACTACATCCTTCTTGTGGGCAGGTACCTAAACCAATGAAGGGTTTTTGCTGCTAAACTAGAGCCAAAAAATTTGCACACAAATGCCTCCCGAAGATGATAGGCACAACTTATAGTGCACCATGTGATCGTCGAGATTAACAATACCTCTATAGGGCTTGGCCAACATAAAAATGGATTTAGTGGATACTTCCATCGCATTAATTTATTAATTGATTGGGTTTGTGAAGTTAGAGTAACTGCTCCCTGTAAACTTTTCGTTCTTTAACCAAGGTAGGTTGAATTGGCCTCCTCGGGTTGTTGCATGTTTCTCTATTCTTGCAAGTCTGGGGCATGCATTAATAACTGGTTGTCTTCAAGTATAAAATACGGCTCCCACATCTTCTAGAATTCCCTTAGAAAATGTTAAACACAAGTTTGTAAGGATGCAGTGAAGGGGTAGGGAAATACACTACATACTAAAGATCTGTGTAAGCCCTTAGAGAATGTAGCTAGGCCACCGAGCTGGATGGGAAACACTATCTAGAATTAAGTAAGTTGACTAGTCTTGAAAAAATTTGAGGACGTTCTCGAAGATAAGCATTCTTATCCATGTTTCGTAATAGCTCGCAGTGTAAAAGTGGAAGTGGTGGAAAGAACAACTTTCCTCTTTTGGGCCATATTACAAGTCATGCTGAAATTTTATTTTAGTAATTATAGTAGTATCATCACAGGTATGGACATTCACGTACTTTGTTTGGTTTAGGATATAAACTGATCAGTTCCGCATAATTTAGGTTGGGAGATTTAGGATCTATATAGGTATCAAAATGTTTTCGGTTCAATACCAGTCGGTTTCGGGTCGGTTTGGTTCCAAGATTTAAGAAATAATTAATACCAAAACATTTAAATTATGGTTCTTCAGATATTTATTACTCGAAATACCTAAAATATACCATAAATGTATCAAATAGTCTCGAAAAAACTAAAAAACCTATAAAAAAACTTTTAAAAATATACCCTTCATACTAGAAATATACCCGGACATCAAAAATTCCTGAAAAATAACTAATTTTTCGGGTGTATAAATGTAATTTTGGATATTTTGGACTATATAAAGTCTAAATATAACTCATATTTATGGGTATATAATTGTATATTGTGTATTCGATCAATTTTCGGTACGGTTTCGGTTCTTTTAGAATAGGAACTTAAGATCCATTGGGTATTTGTAGATTTTTCCATTCGAGTTCAGTACCTCCTAATTTTGTGTTCCTGGTATTTTGCTTAGGTCTCTCAACATTAAATATGAGATATAATTATTTCTTTTCAAGTATTTCATTACTTGTACTACATTTTTTTAGTTTTGCAATTTAAGAGATATTTGATAGTGAGTAAATATGTTTTTTTTATTGAACTCTCAAATTTTGTAAATAAGTAGAAAACACACACAGAGACATACATATCTATACCTAATAGGTATCAAAATAAATTAGTTGTTATTGATAAAAGAAATAAGCTAATTGAAACTGAATCATTGAATCTAGTACTTAGGTGCCTTCTTAGGTTTTGGAAGGGATAGATAAGGTTTTTGAAGGGGCATCGTCACTTTCATGCATATGCTTTCCTTTTTTAATCACCAAAAGTTATTCTTATGACACAAACATATTATAGAAATATTAATGTCGAATATAAAAGAAAGAAAACATCCTTCAATAAAATTTAGCACTTTGTTTCATCAGCAGAATTAACTCAAAAGAGAGACGGAATCTCAGAATTATAATTCGACTCCCACAAATATCAAACTCTAAAAAGTAAAAACGGAATTCATATGTAGTTTTTTCTTTCGTTCAAGGTTAGCAATGATACAACCCATATGTCCACTAGTTCAATACGTTTCTCATGAGTCATATCATTGAAAATTACATTTAGATTTTATGTTTTATAAATAGATGTAAGGAAGATACATTTGTTTTAGTATTCATGTGAACAGTTCGAATACGATTAATCCTTCTAACAAGGATGAATTATGCAATCAGTATACGTTACACTGTGTTGATGATGTGCTACATAAAGAAAATATATGGTATATTACCAAATTTTGACGAGGTATTCCGCAATTGTCTTCTTTTTGCCGATGAATATAAATACTATTATCTGAGAACCCTTTTAATATCTACCTCTAGTAGTACCTAAGAGAATAGTCAGACAGAATCTAAGAATCAAATTTACTGACTTGTAATCTAGTCACGCAGCTATATATATATATATATATGTGTGTGTGGCCTTTCTCCCATCTTAAACTATGTTATGACTTATGATCATTGATATAATTTCTCGGATTATTCTATCGAGTCACATTAAAATAACCCAGACATACTTTTGTCGCCGTTGGCTACTTTATTTTTTCAGTTATATAATGTATATAACCGAATAAAAGTGACAATGGATAAACTTTCTTTGGACCTACAGAGCATGTGGATATAAATCGGTCCGACGCAATACCCCATGTGGGCAATACTTATTTGTCGAGCTTATGACCTTCAATTATATACTATATAACATAACTAACCAAAGAATGTGGCTGGGTAGCAAATTTCAAATGGCAATGATTCTTCTTGTAGACCTAAGTAAGGGATATTATTTTCTTATGTACGGTTTCTTAGTGTTTTTTTTTTTTTCCAACTAGTAAATATACTAGCTCTAGCACTGGTTTAAAAAAAAAAATAGTGAGGACCCCAATTTACAGAAGTCTCAGATCCAACATTATAACTACGCAAGTTTATAAAATAATGAAAATAAACTATAATACAACGCCAATTCAAAGAATGCTTGAAAAGTATTAAGAATAGAAAGCACAAGAACTACAAACTAATAAAAAAAAAAAAAATCATCAGAGATAGAAGATAATGACAAAATTCATATTAGAAACTTATATGTTTTCGTGGAATTTATGTTTTTAAATGAAACCTGAAAGTCGAGAACGCATCAAAAGATAATAGAAGAATATGAAGTGGAGTTTCTACAAGACATCAATCTACAACTACTCCTAGGAAGAATGACCAAAAGTTTTTGTTGTTGCCAAAACATTTATGGATCAAATTCCGAAGGAGAGTGAAGAAAATGCACAAGTTGGAAACCACAACCTGGAATAACCTTAACGAATCCTATCATTCTTGAATAAAATACGTTAAACTGAAGAAAGTCTCAGACCCTTAAATCAAAGTTGAAGGTTTAAAAGTAGCATCTTCTCAAGGATTTTCCATTGTGAGGATTTCTAGGCTTCTCACGTTTAAAAATAACCAATCCACGATATTTTTTCTATTCTAGCATCTTCTCAGGTTTAAAAGTAGCCAATACACGACAGTTTGGTCATTGTGGGAAGTTTTGATGGAAGTCCTTCCTGCTAACTAAGCGCGGTGGCTCTGGTTGAACACAGCGGAGAAGACTTGAGAAACTCACTCTTGCTTGGCTATGTTGTGTTCAGGGACGATTCATGGAGCTGGAGAAATGTCTTCAACCATTTTTAAAGTTCGGACGGTGTACGTTGATTGTTTTTCATGGCGAGGATGGTCCAAAGATCTTTAATTGGATGATTTCCTCCGTGATATTTGAAATCCCCTAGTAATCTATGTTATGGATCTCTCTGACTTTGATTGGATGTTCTTTGGGACATAGATGCTCTTTTTTGTTTTGTTTCCCAAGTTGTTTGAATCAAATTCATCTCAGTTTTTCCTCACTCAAATTTAGTAACACGTTATAGCCTTTGAGGATTGGTTTTCACCATCTTCTTAGGCTTTTTGGTGCGTCGCTAATCCATATCTTGCAATCACTCTGATTTGTTTGGCAAAGAAGTCATACGTCATTTTCCGTTATCGATATCTAATTTTGTCTCTATCATACTGCCTTGAATACTCCAAAACCTAGGGTTATGTTTGACCGATGCTAAAGAGACAAAGAAGGATCCCTCTCACTGCATAAACAAAATGCAATGACGACTGAAGAGGCAATGCCAGACTTTAGTGGAAGAGGAAATTAGAATTTT
This sequence comes from Euclidium syriacum, assembly GCA_900116095.1. Lineage (NCBI taxonomy): Eukaryota > Viridiplantae > Streptophyta > Magnoliopsida > Brassicales > Brassicaceae > Euclidium > Euclidium syriacum. The sequence continues at coordinate 1,598,943 of FPAK01000008.1, forward strand.
ATTGTGGGTCGAGAGATTTCTTAAAAACCGAGTATCTTACATTTCTTTTAATTGTTGTAAACGTTTAAAATGACAAAGTTATTTTCATAGAGTTGAAAATTATTTAGAGATTTGATGTAAAAAAATTTAGCAGTTCGTCACAACTAGTTGAAACAAAACTACATGTGTTAAAAGTCATAATAAGTTGTTTTTTTCTTTTTCTTTTATTGTTCTAAAATAACTATTTAACCAACTTTTTCAATCAAAGAATTTTTAAATCTCTAATATACTCCGAATGAAAAATATATGAGGGAAAATGGTGGTGCGAAACGGGTAAAATTATATTTTTTCATAATATTTTTCAAAAATTTATATTATTCCTTATGTTCCTAATTATTTTTATCCATGATGCAATTTTCTTAATTAGACCCAATTTTTGTCCCTTGAGGATATTCTCATTGCGGAAGGCATGAAGATTAGTTGATATTATAAGCCACATACTTTATTAAGGAACTTTACTAAAATCAGGGTGATATATGGTTAAGTCAGGATATCAGTTAGCTATGACTTTCAAAGGAAGATTAGTGGGATCCTAACTATTAAGCCTTACAAAACTACACGTGGAAGCTTAGAGTTTTCTCAAAGATTTGACACTTTATGTGGAAAGTTGCTTCGGGGGCTTTAGCAGTGACTTTCAGACTTGCACAACGAGGAATGAGTTGTGAGAATATTTGAAAAAGATGCAGTGAGATAGATGAAGCTATTAATCATGTGATTTTTAGTGTTCGTATTATATGCGTAAGTGGAAGAAATCTATGATTTCGTTATTACAAGGAGAATTCCCTTCGCTCTCAGTGTTTTCTCACTTGGATTTCTTATACTGGAGATTACCTTCTCATACAGATTCAGAAATTATCCGGATTTCCTTGGATTATGTAGTACATTGAGAAAGTTAGGAATAAGTTGGTATTTCAAGGAATTCAAACTCAGCCTCTGGACATCTTAAATATTGCTTTAGTGAAAAGATTTTCTATGAGGAGACTCAAGCAAAAGAGGATGAGGAACTTGAGGATGATGATAGTGATCCTTTGGACAATGTTTTGCCTTTTTAAAAATTTCAGATCAAGTCTAACTACATGCCTGAGTTGGGTGTGTTCTTGGGGGTAAAGAGCAGATTGTGTTGGTAGGAGCAAGATGTCTACCGAGATCTCATTCACCCCTTCAATTGGAGATGGAACCTTTATTATGGGCCATGATGAACATCATATCTAGAAGGATACATTTTCATGTGTTTAAATCAGGTTGTGGTGATTTAGTCTCCATGATACAATCTCATGAGGATTGACCCGTTTTCTCAAACTTACTTGATGAGTTTGTTATGTCCCCCCCCTCCCACTTTCAATTTCTTCCGTTTTCTATTTCTTTCACTCCTTGTTTTTGTAATGTCAAGGTCGACTGTTTGGCTTAAATCGTTTATTCTTCGATTGCTGTTATGTAAACTCTTCCTCTTGACTGGATTGTTTGGTTGAAAAAAAAAAAAACAATTAGACTAAATATTAAGATATCTTAAAAAAATTATCTTTTATATGTGACTCGACGTAAAACCATCGGAATTATAGACAATAACTTGCATGAATTCGGATTAAACGTTAAAATTGTTACAAAATAAGGAGGATTGATACGACGATGTTTTGGGCAAATTATATGGTTAGAGCAGCTCCATCGCTAGGAGCTTAGAATTGGGTCTCTTGGCATTTTTTTTTATTTTTTAATGTGGAGTCCGTTTCTTTTAGTCAAAAAAATAATAAAATAAAAAAGGGTCAATCGCGCACTGCCATGCGCGCGTGAACAGTAAAGACGCGGTTCTTAGATAAGAATTTTTCTTTATGATTTCTTAAAAATTCGTGGGACCCACTAGTTTTTTAATTTTTTTTTTAAGATCCAGTACCAACAACCTTGCGTTGGACATGCTCTTAATGCTCTTAAAACAAAAAAAAGCGTTTTTTTCTAATAGACTATCGAATCTGACAAGTTCTACAAAAACAATTTAGAGTAGTGGTACTGGTACTCTCATGGTCACTAGGTCTTGGATTCGAGTCTTTTGAAAATGAGTTCTTAATATTTTCTTTGTCAAGCAACAGTGGCCGCATGGAAAGGAAGACAATTTAGATTTCAAGATGTAAATTCATAAAAGCTCGAACTTGATGTTTCGAACTAGTAGGCTCTAGATGTTTTTGATGATGTGGATCCACGCTTGTATAGTGGTCCAACTAAGCTGGATAATTGACATGGTGTTGATGTATTTTTACGAATTTGCATTGGTATTGATGTATTTTTAGGTTTTTACGAATTTGCATATCCATAGAATAAGTTGGATTTGTCAGAATTATCCATGAATTTTTGTTTTTTAAAAGAGAAAAACTAAATTACATTGACGTGAACGTGCAAATAATACACAGTCTGCACGTGTTGGACACAAACAGAGATTAAATGGTTGTTGGATAATTTGTCGGCGATTTTAATTTAAAGTAAAACAACACCGCCCCCATTTTGTCATTTACACCAGTTTTTGACGTGGTCCGACAGAACAAATGTTTCTTTGCCTCCCTTTATCATAGGATTTGTTTTTGACGGACGATCTCTCTATTTATGACATCTTATCAGCAATTTCAATTATTCATGTACATATGCGCGGATCAAATATAGAAATACTTGATTAGTAAGAAGGGCCTTTAACTGCAACTAACCTTGTGCATAATAAACTACATACCTCAAAAGAATTCTAACTTTTTAGGAAACTTATGAGCTGCCTAAATTAGTGTATTGATTTAATATATAGAAAGTTAGAAACCAAAAAAAAATAGTTAGTATATCGAAATTGAGAAATATCCTAAAATTGAAAACTGAAACCTCGGATATGTTGCAATATGACATAATTTTAAAACCAAAAATCTAACAGAATGAAAATATGCATGATTATATTTATACCAAATGTAAGTAGTTTAATGGTTTTACTACCATCCATAGGAGATTGCGCTTTGCATCCTACTTTAAATTATATGCTTAAATTCATGACATTATGTTTGATAAAAGTTGTATTAAAAGCCGCTGCTAGACTAAGACTACAGGCCAAAGATCGGAGATTTCTTAGTAAAGAAAAAAAACCAGTAACAACTATTTTGATCCAAGAAAAACAGTAATTAATGATTATATATCAAATTTTTAAAATAATAACCTTATTTGCCAACGTATATGGCACATCTTAAACTATTTGTAGATCATGTACATATTTGTAAAAGAAATATGTCTATACCTATATGGAATGTTGACTCTAATATACTGACATTATACCCATTACTATAAATGCTACGAAAATAGTGCTTTTTAAAAAACAAGATACCGTTTCTTTTGATTCCTAGTACCTACTATGATAAATTCGTTGGTCATGTGAAAACTATTAGAACAAGATCGCATGATAAATAACAAAACTCAAAAAACACACACACACAAATATAAATATATATATATATATATATAGGCCTAGAACCTTAGGTAGCGTCGCATATAATCTAGGTTCGTTGTAGATATTATTATCCTAGAAAATATCAAGTCAAACTTTTTGTAATTCTTAATCAACCATATATGCATGTAAAGTAAATTCTTAATGGTCCCTGAAATATAGATTTCCACCTGAGAATTTCGATCGTTAGATTAGTTGAATAACACATATATGCCTATGTGTTTGTCCGTGCATATGTTTTATAATAATCCAAAAATATGAAAGGGATTTGACTTTAATCTTTATTAATTGTGGATCCCATCATGTTCTCTCCACTGACTCCAAACTACTCGATCTAAGATGTTCGTTATAGGCTTGTAATTATCTATAAATAGTAAATCTCATTGCAACAAGTCATCACACTCGCTCAACTTCATCTCATTTTGCACCTCTCTCTCTCTCTCTTAAACTTAGAAACCCCACAAGTCATATTTCTTTCCTTAAAAACCTGTAATGGCGAATCTGATCCTTAAGCAATCTCTAATCATACTCCTAATCGTTTTTTCGTCACTCATCTTGAGTTCTCAAGCTCGAATCCTTCGTGCAGATCGCGGCGCAACCATGAGAAACATGGATAGTCAGGTTCTCCTACGTGAGCTTGGGTTCGATCTCTCCAAGTTCAAAGGTCATGACGAGAGGCGAGTTTTAGTAGATTCCGAAAGGGTTTCACCTGGAGGACCTGACCCGCAACACCATTGACAAATCATTTCGGATATATATACCTCTTACCTGAGATCCACGCACAAATAATTGTGACTGATCCATGCAAGTCATTTGAATATCGTTCGCTATTTATATGCTTTTTTTCTCTATCTTTTGTTTTTTATCTTCATATATCTTACGTGCAATTTTGTTGTATCAAGGTTTTGGTATGCTTGTACCTCCTTATCTTAATACTTCAAACTTTTTATCTGTATGTTTTATTGTGTCTCCAATGAGTTACCTTTTATGTAACATCAAATTGGTTATAATCAATGGATGTACCCTGCTATTTTTCATTCGAGGTTTACCTTTATATTTATAGGAAAAAATTAAAATTGCGGAAGTTTAATGCAACTATGATTGAAACTAGCACTTCATAATACATATGATCAAAACGATTATTTTCTGACAAGTGACACTTTAATTAATGGATTATCCAGCGCCCAGCGGATTTGTTGCAACAGTAGCTAAGAAGAACTACATAAAAGTGTTTAAATATGTTAAAAAAAAAAAAAAAGACTATTTTCTAATACCAACATTTTGAGTCAGGAAATATGCGTTCGTATTCTTAATATGTGGTTTATATACCAACGTAAATTTTTGGATTATAACTTTTCTAAAATATGTCTTGGTATTCTTACTATGTGGTTTATATACCAACGTAAATTTTGGATAATATCATATTCATTTATTTATGTTGCTTTAGAGAAAATAGCCATTTTTTGTGAATTAGTTTCATCCTGTTATTTAATTCAGCAGAGAATCGAGTTTCACAAACTAGATGCCTTAGGTATTCTGCAAATTATTTGGTGGGTAGTGGCTACCGATTATAAGGTTACGCAATTTAACGTTTGGTTAGGAATGATTTAATTATCTTTAAGAAATTTGTGTTATATACATGTCACACAACCAAAAAAATATATATCTACATAAATTAGTTAAAAAGTGATTGGTAATAAACAAGGTATAAATTTGTATAAACAGATTGATGCAACTCTCTGAAAAATAGAGTTTCGCCGACAAGAATGTTGGAAATTTTGAGAGTCAAATCGTAAACTATATACATGAATTTGGAAAACTAACATATTCTCCATAAAATAAAGATTAATTGGATTCTTTCTTGACATCATTTGAATGTACATATTTATAATTAATGATATTCTAGCATTGACAGTTGACATTCTCATATTTGTCCAAAAATACTCTCACCATACGATATTAATGTTTTATGACCTATGATGACAACATTGGTACATTTTTTTTTCACTGGAATTATGTATTTCATTGATTTTTCAAACGTAAAGATACACATGCGGGAAAGGACGAAACTCTTCCCGGGTTCATAAGGCCCCATACCCGAGACAGTCCTAAGATGAAACGAAATACAACAACCGAAAATAAAAACTATCAACTAAGCTACAAATCGATAACATGAGAAAGTATGTGTGATCTTCTAAATCTCCTTGCCAACATCCTTTTAAAATAGAACCGTAGAGACGGTAAAATCATCGCCGGAGACCGCCGATAACAACCGAACTTTTGAAACTATAAGTCCTCTATCACATTGCGAAACACTAGTTAAAACTATAAGTCCTCTACCAGATTGATACATAAATATATACATTTTCAAGCAAATAAAATTCTAAAAAATTATTTATAAGAAAAAAAAAACTATGCCACATCAGCAAATAACTACTTACTATGAGGTTAACGTTTTCTATTTTTTTTGTTTCTTTGAACGTTCGACCATACCAACGGGTGTCTTCAACGCCAGTTTCGATGGCGTCTAATTGGAAAGGTGAGCCTCCCTCTATTGTTGGTCCTAGCTCGGATAGTTGTGCGATAAGATTTATTTTTAACCTTAAAAATATTGCAAGTTCACAGTGATGTAAATGTAATAATTAAGAGACCAAACCCACATGACAAGGAAAAACACAATAGTTTTGTTTATCTGCCGGTAAGATATCTTAACTTACCACTTCTCCAAAAGAAATCGATAAATTATGTTGATCTTAAATTGGTTGAAAACATTCAGTTTTGCTTCTTTTCATGGACGACAAGGTTTTTGCGATATGCCGATGGCCTCCAACTTATCAATTCGGTCACAATAAATATCATGATTTTTTGGATGCTTGCTTTCCGCCTACCGGGTGGTTGTATAAAAGATATGGAGATTTTTGCTATGCTTTTATCTGGTGTAGTTCGGACTTAAAAACATCTAAACTTAAACTTAAGATTTGATGGGGTGAGGCTTGTAAACCTAAGGTTGAAAATGGTCTCGGACAGCGTGTTTCAAAAGACGTTAACAAAGTTAATATTTCTCAAGTTGGTGTGGAAAATTTGTTCTTCTCAACTGTCTCTGTGGGTAAATTGGATTCACCATTTCCTTCTCCGCAAGGCATCGTTTTGGGAATTATAAGAAATACAGTCAAAGGGATTGTGGATGTGTTATAAACTACTTGAATGCAGAGATTGGGAAAAACGTTTCATTAAGGTGGAAGTTCGTAATGGACGGGTTTTTTGGTATGATATTTGGACAATGCATGGTAGATTGGTGGAAATAACAGGATGTCCTTGTCTCCTCCATCTAGAGATATCTAAGTATGCGACAATTGAAGAGGTTTTCTACTCACTTCGAGTAGAAAAGGCACTAATCCAAATCTATGCAGCAAGTTGAAGATGTTATTGCAAGTCTTAGAGGTCGAGGGAGAAATGAACTCTTAGATGAAATCCCCTTCTTGAGAATTCTAAGTGATAAGTACAAAAACGACTTCTTAATTTTGGTACTTAGAATCAGATTCAGAATGTTAAGGCTTCAACCGAGTGGTATAAAGGGATTTTTGTACTCACGCCACCCAAAGTTATCTTTCATAGCTTGGTTAGCTATTCAAAATCAATGAACAACATATGATAATATAATGCATTGGAAAGTTGAGATCTTAGTTAAATGTGTCTTATGTCGACATCTTCATGAAACACGTTACCACTTATTATTTAGTTGTTGATATTCATACGAGGTCTGGAGCTCTTTCTCCCTCAGCCTCCTCCGAAGTGAGTATTCATAAGATTAGAACACATTGTTGAATCTCTTTTATCATACGCTTCAAAACAAGGTCAAAAAATCCTTATTATGTTATGATTTCCAAATGTCAATTCGCTATAAATTCACCCACTCGGTTAACACATTTAATTGATAAGTTAACTAAAAACCTGATCTCATCTATGAAAGACCATCGTATTAATGAAATTCTCACCACTTGGTTTGTCACGTAAATTTCATAAATGTTCGCTTTTAATCTTTTATAATTTGATTTTCTTAAAACAGTTGAGAAATGATGCATTCGTTGCAAAAACAAAACTAATGTAGTTTACATTTATTTCAAAAAAAAAGTAGATTGATCATGAAGTAGTTTACATTTGTCTCTCCACTATAGTTTTCCAATATAATTGATTTCGTGTTTATAACATTTCAACTCATATTTAGCCTAAATAGTTTAGATACTCTCTTTTGCCATGTCATAATAATAAAAACTCTTTTTTGGATATGAATATTGATCATGAAGTAGTTGTTTGAAATCTCTATATTACATGATTATTGGAAGATATGATTTTTTTTAACGCTACTTTCATTGATAAACTTAGACAACAGAAACATTGTTTACAAGGAAGAAATGGACCCATAATCACCACTAAGCAGTAAAATGGGATGGAACTCAAAGCTTAGACAAGTAAACAAGGGACAAAGATTCCAGAAATATTAAGTGGAACTGTGGAAGATATGATTTACTCACGATAGAAACAATATTGAATAATGGGCTTAATACCACTTGTTATCCTTAAAAAGAATAATGTACTGGATAAGATAAAATGGGCCTCGTTCGCTTTTATTCTACGGAAACATGATTATTATTCAATTAGTGAACCCACTTCTCAAATAATAGTCCACAACAATATAATACGATCACCACTTTTATCTCTGCAGAAAACCCACTATTGTTCTTGTCGTTTTTGGTACTAACCTTGCGATTTGTTGTAGACTCACATAACGATAGCTCTGATCTGACCTACGCATACTCTTACTAGGGGACGTGTAATAACTTGTAAGCTGGGAGTTGTAGACTCACATAGTTATAGCTCTGATCTGACCTACGCTTACCTTTACAAGGCACGTGAAACTTTATTTCTCGGCTATGTTTTTTCAATACTAATTATGATGTTTTGAAAAGCATTAATGCGATTCTTAATGGTGTGTGACGTTTTCTTAGAGGTAGAAACCCCATTAGCCCTCCGTTTTTGGCACTAAGTTTGATTTTCACAACAAAACCCACAATAGTAGAATTCTAAAAATAGCCACAGAAATTTACGTGGCTATAGCAGAAAATCTGTGGTTATATAGTTATAGCCACGACATAACCACGAAAAAAATTTGTTGTTATAGAGTCGTAGCTATATACGCAGTGGCTACGTTGTGACTATTTAGCTACGAATTTAGCCACAGTAAAAAACCGTGGTTATATAGCCACGGAAAATTCGTGGCTAAATATAGCAATGAAATAGGAGGAGGAAGAAGACCAATGACGGAGGAGGAACGATGGCGGAGGAGGAGGTTAGATGGCAAAGGAAGAGAAAAACAAGAAATTAACTGCAGGAAGATGGAAGAAGAAAATGAATAAAGAAATGGGTGAAGGAGAATAAGAATAAGAAGACAATAAAATTTCTTTGATTAAAGATAGCCACAAATTAGCCAGGGAAAATCCGTGGCTATATGTGAGGTTCAAATTTCAAAAAATTTAAATTTCTGTTGAAATTTTGGAAAAATTCAAAAAATTTCGAAAAAATTCAAAAAATTTCATATAGCAACGGATTAGTAATCCGTGGCTATATGTAATTTTAAGTAGCCACAGATTTTTCGTGGCTATATATATAGCAAGAGAATAATATGTGGCTAATTCGTGGTTATATAGCCACGTGTATAATTAGTGACTAATTCGTGGATATATATATAGCAATGGAATATGGCTAATCTAAAACTATATAGATATAGATATAATCAGTGGCTAATCCGTAACTATATAGCCACAGATTTTGCAGTGGCTAATCCGTGATTATTTAGCAAATGGATAGTCACGGATAACCACAAATCTTATGTTCCAAGAATTATGTGGCTAATTTCTATATAACCATGACAGTGACTACTAGTGCCAATTATGTCTTCCTCCTAAGAGTATCGCTCCAAATCTGGTCTTAGTAGGTTGCATCCAAATGATTTAATGTATTTAATCTTTAGATAAGACTTAAGTGCTTTGATAAATGTGCCAACAATATTTCATTAATTTTGTTCAAAATTTTAATATAAGTTATATATATTATTGGTTTACTAATGTGCCAAATGATCTATGTGTATTTATTACCAAAATAAAAAAGTCTGGTAGATGCACCTAAAAACCGCGTCTCTCTCAAAGACCTTCCTACACTAAAATACAAAGTTCAGACGACGACTCACCACTGTACAATTCTAACAGAAAACTCGCCGCAGTCACCATGTGCGACGGAGACTGCCGTCCTCTCGGTTTCCTTTTAGGCCTCCCCTTCGCCTTCCTCTCTCTCATTCTCTCCATCATCGGTGTCGTTATCTGGATCGTCGGGTCAGTTCTTTACTCCCGAGATCTTCCTCTTCTTCCCCCTCTTTTACTTTCGATTTCTCCTCCTACTGCTAATTTCTTCCCGATTTCTCTTTTCCCATTGATAAATCATCATCTACAAAATCTTTTAAGTACAAGATTCGTGTTTCGGAATCTCGTCTTTCTGATTTCACATGTTGGTGCTACGCTTAGATTTACAATTTTTATATTCTGAAACTCGAAATTCTGTGTGTTTATTTATGTATATAGATTCCGTAATTATTAATCGGATCATCATATTCATCACTTAGCTTCTGATTCTGGTGATTTGTTTTTTTTCCACAGACTGTTGTTATCGTGCATATGTCCGTGTTGCTTATGCGTGACTATACTGGTGGAGATGGCATTAGGGTTGATCAAAGCTCCAATTCATGTTATGGAGTGGTTCATGTCCAAGATTCCTTGTTAAATCCTCTTCTTCTTCGTCCAAGTAAATAAATAGTCTAAATCTCTACGTGTGATGGTGAAAAACTGAGATTTGATTTTCCAGATTGTATTGTTCTTGTGTGCATAAATAACATTATTTTTCTTCTGCTTCAAAACGATTTCTAGGAATTTATGAATTTTTTACAAGTTTAATTCGTATTGTAGCCTATATTCATGGTAATAAACATTCATTTGCTTCTTCATACTTTTCCTTATCACCATTGAGTATCCAAGTTCCATCATCCATTTGAACCATTCCTTTATTCCCAAGATTCCACCAATTCGCAGGAACTAAGTACTTATCTTCAAGAGCATCTAAACCTTTATTAACCAGTGCAATATCTCGGTTAATCTCCAGCTTGAATTCCCCTTTATTTGGCTGTGTACCGGCCACGCCGTGCAAGTAAGCCTCAAGGTTATGGAAATGCTTGAGGTTTAAAGACCGTTTCAGGTACTCAGATTTCAATGTATTGATCTCAAGCTCTTCACCCACGTCTCTAAACCTGAATACTGGATAACGAGTAATGAGATCAGGAACATTTGTTATTCTCAATATGTTTAGCTTCTCGAGTGACTCGATCAGTCTTTTGAAGTTTAGGTCGCCAATTCGTGGACTCCCAAAAGCGAAAACCGTTACACAACAAAGCCTATCTTGAAATGTGGTCTTATGGTATTCGTTATGGAGAAAGTCTGCTGCTGATAGCATCGCGAGAACTGCGCCTAAGCTATGTCCCGTTATGGTGATGCTTACTTCTTCATCTTTGTACAATTCTATTAACCTTTTGAGCTCTGCTTGAACCTGAAAAACAAAACAGAGCAAAACCAATGAAAAGACAAGTAATAAACCAAAAACAGTTTAGGTTACTAGAAACGAGAGCGTTTGGGAGACCTGTTCACGTGCACTGGTCTTATCGAAACGAGAGCGTGAATCAGTACTTGTGTAAAGAGACAGCCAACCATTAGCAATGTGAGGCCGGTGATTTAGGTCAGCTTGAGGGAAAATCGTGGAAGCTGATTCGAGTGGGAAATCGAAATCGTTAGCCCATTCGTAGAGTTGAATGGTTCCTCGCCATGCTACAACAATGTCCCTCCTTCCTAACAACTCCTTGCCTTCGTTCGTAGCCACGGCGACATAACCCAACCAGTTAGAGTCTTTGTTCCATCCTTCTTTTGACAATGAATTGATTAAGAAACATTTCGGTATTCTTATTGATGATGTTCCATATATGTACTTGGTCACCTCGTACCTGGATGATACTCGTTGTCACATGTTTATAAACCAAAGTTCTTAAAACAAATACATTTTTGTTACCTGAAAGGGTTGGCTTTGAGGTAACCGGTTCGAGCAAAGAGTTCTTCCTTGGTGTAACAACTATCTCCTACATATTTGGATCGGCGGTCACTATTAAAGGCCACGTACCCGACCTCAGCCAAGTCGCCATAGTGTAAGATGTAACGGCGTAAATCTATGTCAAGAGGATCAAGCATGTTTTTCCATTTGCTATTACCGCTCAACTCCTTCCATCGATTAGCGATTTCGCCGATCATTTTCACTTTACTTCTGATCCAAACCTCGTCCTCCTCCTCTTTGTGGCTTTGTTAAATTTGGTTGGAGTGATCAAAAGGTTTAGATAATGCGTGGAGTATATGTCCTCTAAACATGCCCTTCACATCAATTATGCCTTAATGACTCGAGTGTATACACGCACGTTAATGGTTTGAATTTAAAAAAAACATGAAATAGTATAACAAATATATTCATATTAATTACAATTTATGATTAAATCAACAAGGGAAGAATTAATCTCAATTACAATCACAAGAATCACACAACTTATTCATAAATGAGTAGAAATCAATATGTAAATCAACGAGAAACTAACTAGGAAGTAAGAGATGTGTAGAAAAGTAAGTTCCAAGTGTCAGGGAGACCAGGGAGACACCAATGGCTACAGTCTAGACCACCCTTTGAGAGACCATCGTAGAGACTTGGGTGTGCGTCTTTGCGATACTCCGAGAGAGTAGTGAGATCGAGAAGACGGACTGGTTTCTTGATTCTGCTCAACACTTTGTTAACCACGACCCAACCTCCGGGCAATCCTCCAGGATACCTTTGTCCCATGAACGGCTGAGTTTGGCCTTTGCATGAGTTTGATGGTTCGTTCCACTCTCTTCCGCTGTTTCAAAACACAACTAACGTTTTAGTAAATTTATACGCCTCCAATTCAAAACTAAGTGGAAATTGTTAGATAGAATGATGATTTTTTTTATACTATGTCTTGAAATGGTTAAATTTAGACGAATAGAGTTGTTGTAATATCAATCTGATGTCTCATATCAAAAGATTTGATAGTGATTGTCTAATATCTAAATCATACATAACTCCAACTAGTATGAGACCTTTGAAAAACAAATTCTTGTGGATTTGACTAGTTGATCCATAACAGACAATACTATACTAATGGTGGAGTGTGGGCTTAAAGAGTAAAGAAAACTTACTCGTAGTGGACAGGAGAGACACCTTGAAAGAAGACTTGAGTGCGTGAAGGGTCAATGTTAAGGTTAATCCAACGAGCCCATGTGTTTAGTCCCTTGTAAAAAGCTACAAGCCTGTTCATGTCTTTGTACAGTTTGTTTCCTTCCCTCATATAATCCCACCTACCAAACCAATTAATAATTAAAAACGTTTAATTAGCAAGCAATCTATAAATATCAATAAAGAACAAAGAAAAGAGATATATATATATATATTGTGACCGTACGGTTGGAGTCCGGAGGTGTGGGTCCACCAATGCCACGAGTTGAAGATGAGAACGTCCATGCCGAGCCAAGCGTTGCCTTGTTTGATGGAGTCAAGGACAAGCACTCGTCCTGCCTTTTCTTGAACCACGTCTACTAGAAACTGTGTTCTGTATAGAAGTATCGTCACTCCATATTCCTGCACCCATTTTTTATTTATAAAGACATACGTAAGGTACGTATTCGTGACATGACAATGGCATAATCAGTCAATCAATTAGCTTGAAAATACCAAAATATTGATACTTCAATTGAAATTAAATGACTTTTTTTCCTAATCTTTTGATATTTGCATAACTGAAATCCATAGTATATGTAAATTAAAGTTAGATTGACTCAGAAACAGTACCCAAACAATACTATCATGATTTTATTTTCCTAACATGTCAAACCGGTTTTAACCAAAAAAAACATGTCAAATATTTTCAAGTAATTTTTGTAATAAGATTATTTTTTCCAAGGCATTCATACAAAAAGAACTTGATATTTGTGTGTGTTTCATGATTCCTACGTAATTCAGGATCAATATTGAGAATAGATTTAAGCAAAAAAAATATTGAGAAATAGAGAAATATCAAAATAGTTATGTATAACTGAAATATTACGTTTTAAACACGTCGATTCTTATAATATTCCCTAATCATGCCATTGTCGTCGATCGAGTTTTAACTTTTCTTAAACCCCAAAAGAGAGAGAAAAACAGTAAACCTATGAAGAAGCTAGAGATCGAAGTCAGCCCCAATAGAGACAGATAGACAGACTTGTCACTGTTTAGTCGCCGTGTAAATGTAAATAAATGAAGATTCCCAAAACAATCAATATTGCATAAAAACTACTTAATTAAAAACGTCAAGGCCCACTTACATTAATTTATATGTTGTACACTATGGTCTGATTAGAAAACGACAATGAAAAATTGAGACATTGACCTAAGTGGTTATATTTATCGAAATCATTTTTGTATTTTGGTATCTTAATAATCCAATCTGTCGTTTATGTTTGGTTCTATTGAGAAAAAGTTTCTTACAAAACTTAATTAATAACAAGACTAATATCAAAATGGTCCATATTTCAATTCTGAGAAATAGCCTGGCCCCAAATTTAATATATATCTCCTTATAAATTGTATAACGTATATAGTCATAAATTTAATGAAAGTATATAAGATTATCTTAAGCAACCCAATCGTGTTAAAACAGATAATCGATTTCAGAATGGTGACGTTGTGTGGGTACTCTTTTTCAACATCAATGTGGAATATTTCGCAGTCAGATATGATATAATCTTATCTTATTTTAATATATTTATTATTATATGACATGTGTTTGATCTACTGAAACCCCAAACTAAAAAGGATTTTAGCAGAGCTACGTATCTTCATTTGACTCTACATCATCATGCAGGTCTTTTGCAGAACTTCTTCTCTATTTTTTTTTCTAGGAGGGGGGTAATTTTTCTTCGCTTGGAAAAATTAAATGCCCAAAAAGACAAAGCCGAAAAATAGTTTAAAGTAGGAGACAACATTAATATGTAAAAGTTTTATAATAGGGAGAGTTTAGTTGCCACAAATGAAGATTTGTTGCATGAAACAAAGGTGAAAACATAAACACTGTTTATAAGTTCATAAATTATTTCACTAACGGGTCAATATATTTAAAATGAATTTAATTTTCACAAGACATCTAAATTTAACACGTCCACATATATAGGTGTTACCTGACCCTCCAGAAAGAAATTTTGCTCAATATCGATGAGCTAAAAAAAAGAGTTAATAGTTTGAAGAAAAAGTTAATCAATATTTGGTAATAAACTATGTAGATCTCTCTCCTTTCTAGTGGTGTTTGGTGTTCAATTGATAAAGGTAGGATGATTTTGTTTTTGTGACCAAAAATTAAAAAGAATCAAAAGTAGTTATACGAGAAGCTTACTTTTTAGTGAAGTTATTGATATGTGAAAATGGAAACAAAAGAGAAAATCCAAAAATAAATATTGCAAAAACGAAAAAGGCAAAACCTGGAAAGTGAGGGAAGTGAGAGGTTGGCCTCGACGAAGAGAGTACTTAGCATTAGGAAGAGAAGCGTAAATCAAACATGCCAACGATTCAAACATGTTCAGACTCAGTGAGTCACCAACCAACATTATCTTCTTCCCTCTCATTCTCCTCATAAAATCAGCCCCATCGAATCTGTAAATTCAATTTAACTCGTTATTATTTTGTTATTTTCTTTTTCATTTCAAAAGAATAAATGTTTAGTAAACATTAATTAATTTTCTTTTATATATATATATATATATATATATATATATATATATTATGTACCACCCTAAAGACCTAAGCCAAATCAAAACTATTGTTTTAGGCCACCCACCCTATATGGTCTATATATTATAAGTTTTGGTCAAAGATCAATTTAAATTATACACAAATACCACACACAACAACCACATATACACATATGTTTTTTGGTCAAATGAGCTCACAATTTTTACCATACTAAACTAAACTCATTTGTCAATTGTAAACGCAAACACCAACAAACGATATATATAGCAAAGAAAAAAAAAGGTTTTTGTATATTATACTCGCGAAAATAAGCATTTGGAACAATCTATACGTTATTATTATTATTATTTTTTTCTACTAGTTAACTAGTTAAAATTTAAACTCTAGTGGTTATATGTTCAGGTACCTGTGGAGTGGACATGAGAAAGGTTGCCATCGGAATTTTTGATAGTTCGTGTCGGGTCGACCTGCTTTCTGGCAATTGAATTCGGAGTCGATGAAAGGACAAGTAAAAGCACTATAGAGAGGATATGAAGAATCATAAACCCATTTGCCTCTAGACAAATTGCATGATCTCTTTCCACTCAACAAGCTTGTGTTGTTTTGTCCCAAGAAATCTTGCTTTTGAGATTGAGCTAATAGTTTAGTGAATGAAGAGAAGAAGAGTATGAGAAACAGAGAGGCTAACATGGGTTGGAAACAGAGTCCCATTTTGTTTGGAGTCACCAAAAAAAAGAATAATCGGCTTATTCTTGAAGCCTCAAGCTTTTTATAGGGAAAAGTCTTTATGTCTACAGTGAAATATCGCGTCTTTGTTTACCTTTCTTTTTTCATTATTATTATGTACAGTGTACATATAACTTATTTTCGTGTACAATCATTAGTCTTAACTCTTACGATATAGTACTTAAAAAGCTAATAAGGGTGGCCATGTTATTACTCTTGCCAACTAATATCGGTAACCAGAATTAGACATTGATACTCGTTATCCGTCTTCGATCTCTACATGATTTGTATCTGCTACCAGAAAAAAATATATTTAGCTTTCGAATCGGATAAATGATTCCAAAATTCTACTATCATCGGAATATATATATATATATATATATATATATATGGTATTCTAAGTTGATGTACTCATTTGTAAATAGAAAATCACGTCCTACATATTAACTAAAAATGGTTTTGTCACAAAACCAACAGCCTAACAACCAAATAACCAAATCCGAATCAAATCAAATTATTTATTTTTTCAAAACTCTTTAGAGCTGAACAAACAAAGACAATTCAAGTCCTACTAAAAGTACTATTTCACTAATATAATTTATGTCGAACGCATTACAATAATCACGTATTGGTTATTGACAGCAAGATTAGCTAACGATTGAGAGATCCATTTATTTCACATCAGTCACGTTGTATTTCTCATTTTTATAAACCTTTTCTAATCCTTTTTAACGGTTTTTATATGATCTGCGCAGCCATTGGTTTAAAAGGCATGTTTGATGTTATAGAAATAGTTGCAATTTGCACATGTGATGATGGGTTTTAGGGTGGCTTACTTTTTCCAACTCCACTCACCCAATATAACTTGATTATAAAGAAATATAAATTTAAAAGACAAAAATGATAATAAACTCTATTTAACGTACCTAACCAATGCTTTTATGTTTTATCTGATCACTCTGATTCAGGTAATTCATCGAATCTTAACTCTTTCAATTTTGACGACTTTATAACAAATTAATGTGGAAATAAAAGAACTAATATAACTATTTATGTAAGCATCAATTACATACTCATTTGGCTCATCTTCTAATTCAAAATTGTTAATGATTATACATCAACAAATTATTCCAATAGCAATTATTCGTTCATCAACAAATTCAATAATTACTTCAACCATCGAGTTATATATCATAAGGATTATGTCTCTTTCCAACCCATAGAAAAACTAGAAAACTAAATATAAAAAAATACATAAAATAACACAATTTGTCGAAGCAGAAGATACCTTTATATATATGGGCTTATCTGATTCTGAACTCCTAGAAAATTATATGCGAAAATGACTATAGTTTCCTGTTTGAACAGATATACGGTCGAGATTGTCCTGCATTTTGTAGATTAAGAAAAATAAAATAATTAAAATAATTGAAGTGGAGTGGTCCTTCTTTTGGAATAAATTGGAAATGTGAAATAGACGAAACAAGCAAAACACTTATTACACAACCACCAAGTGAAAGACTTTCTCCCACAAGTCTTATTCACAAAATACAAACAAATTTTAGAAAAAAAAATCACTTCAAATCATAAATGTAACAAAATTCGATAAATATAATATCATGGATTCATGATCATGGCTTTATTTATTATGTAACCAGAAGAAGCTTTTTAAGCTTTACTTCTTATGTTTTTTCTTTTTGGCTTATAATACAATCATTCTTTATTTACAAAAGAGAGGTGCTTATGATAAATCTGTGTAACCATTGAACATATTTTCACAGAAGCTCCCATTCAGGTTCTTCTGATGATTGATCTTCCTCGTTCTGTTTCGGATTCTCATCACCATCTCTCCCATTTTCAACATCTTCTGCGTACCATTGACGCGCAAGTCTCTTGTATTCTTTTTCTCTGTTTTGTTTCATTCTTGAAGATATCACGTCTCTGATCTTCTGTTACAATTATATAAAAGCCATTGTTACTTTCCACGTGATTATGAATCCAAACATGAAAAGAGATAAAGAAAGAAAGAGACAGAACCTTGTAAGGTTTGTGTTTTTCTGTCTTCTTATCAGCAAAAACACAATGAGCTTCGTCTCTATCCACAATGATACAGCTTTCTTCAACTGATTTTTCACTAAGCTGTTGTAGAATCTCTGACTTCTGCTCTGAGACAGAACTCGAACTTGTTGTTTCCATCGAATTCTCATTGGTCTTCTCTTTGCAATCTGAATACAAGAAACCATAACCAAGATTTAAGTAATCGAAATGATTCAGAACTCTAATGTGTTGTGTTAATATAACTGTACAAAGATCAAAAAGCATAAATTTTACCATCAAAGCCTGCAAGTAAACTAGTGGCAACAGATGCATCTTGACTTCCAACAGAATTAACCACCTTAAGACCGTGTTCATTTTCGGTTCTAATCTCTGTATCTTGACTTCTAACAGATGATTGAGTTTCTGAATCTTGACTTCCATCAGAATTAACCACCGTAGGACCGTGTTGATGTTCGGTTCTAACCTCTGGATCTCGACTTCTAACAGAGTTAACCACTGTAAGACCATTTTCATTTCCGGTTCTATTGTCTTTCTGACGTTCCTCTTTAGAGATGAGTTTTTCTACTTTGACCGGAGGAGAATCACTCGACCTTACAGTTCCAACATCATCTTTGACACGAGAACTATGAACCATCGATAAAAAACTCGAGTCATTTTGTATACAAGGCCTGGTGGTGACTTGAAAAAGCTCTTTTTGTTTGCGACCGATTCTATGTCTTCTATATGGACCTCCATAACTATACTGCCTTGGAGAAGTACAGATATCATAATCATCTGCATCAAGACCACGTAATTTCATTGCACATCCATCTTTCTTTCCTTCACTTACATCTTTTTCTCGGTCTTGATTTGAATCTCTAGCTCTTCCGCTCATGGTTTTACTTTTCTTTTTGAAAGAACAAACAGGAGCGTATTCATGTAACATAGAAACCGGTAACGGTTTTCCTGAATTTACAGAGTCTTCAGGAATCAAATCTTGAACCACATCTGAACAGAACTTCTTCACACTGTTTCCAACTGTCTGAACTTGGTTCTCAACGTATTTAGCTGTGTCCTATAAACCATAAATCACCAAAACCAAGAGTTAAAAACAAAAAGATGCAATCACCATGGATAACGCAATAAAGCATTTTACCTGCACGATGATTTCTTCAACCTCTAAGCACATTGCTTCAAACTTCTGATACACATTCCCCACCCAAGTTATACCTTTAAAATCCATTATTTCTCTGAAACCAAGAACGTTCTCTGAAAGAAGTTCCAACGAAAAGAAAACTCAGAGAGATAAAAAGCATAAACGAGTATCGTATTGAGAAACAGGATTGCAAGAGAATTGTAGCAGCCATATATCAACTATTGCTTGGTTGTTAAATCAAAGAGATTATCCAAAGGTAATGAAACTTCTAAGTAAACTCTTTTGCATAGGACAAATTAACGATTTTCTCAAATCCTAGGAGCCTTTTAGAAGTTTTCTTCTAACACAAAACTTGTTTTCTTAAGAGATAATGTTTATCCCTTGTGGTAGGATCTTTTGACTGCAGAAACAAGTCATCTATCTTTATCATTCACATGTTTTTCTATTGCTCTTAAGAAATTAAACAGAGAAAAATATGTAGAAAGCCAGAAATAGAAAGTTCAAAATTGTCAACACCAAAGTTTTAACTATGGAAAAGAAAAATCAAGGATCATGTGACGAAATTAAAAACATCTCTGTTCTAGAGAAGACTACCTAACAAAATTCAAGTTTCGCGATCCTTAAAACGTTGCTTCTCACGATCGATTAGGTTTTCAATTAACAAAAGAAGAAATTCAAATTCACAGAAAGAATTTTTAACATATATGCGAAGAAGTTGAAACTGAGAGGCTTAAGAATTTAAGCTTGTGAAGAATATAAAAAAAAAATCTGGAAAATTTGTGACAAAAAATCAACCAATTTCCGCGAGAGAGAAACATACTTTGGAATTTCGCAACACGAAAGTTGGAAAAGAGAAATTCAGCGACGGGGTGAAAAAAAGTGATCAGAGGATAAAACCTAAAACCCGGAAAACCTCTTGTACAATCAATCAGAAATTGAAAAAACAAAAAGGAATAATAAGATAAGATAGAGAAGAGAGACGGATCATTAACCTCAAAGCAACGTACAAGGATCAAACAGAATTCTGATTTCGCACTCGATTGAGATTTGTTTTGGGGGTTTTCGTGAAAGATTAGAGATAGAGTAAGTTATAGCGGTGAAGCAAGCGAAGCAATGGCAAAAGAAAACTTTTTAAGAAGCTCTCTCTATTTCTCTTTTACAGGAGATTCCGGGTTCGGGTTTTACCCACCCGTTTGGTCTTTTCTCGGGGCCCAGGAGTGCGTTGACACTTAATTTATATCCATTATTATAAAGGAAATTAGTGACTATCTGCTTTTCTTTTTTTTCAATGTTAACACGTGGCACGCAAGTGGATCTTTGTTGATTCCATACCACAGTGGCAATCGGTTCAGGTGTAGATGTCAATTAGATTTCTTCTTTTTTAGGATAACTACAAGATATTCCAAATTATAAACAGATTTGGATTTTGAACTCCTAAGAAAACTAAAACACCTAATTTTGTAAAACTTTGAAAACTTATATGGGAAAACTCGCAATGAATTTTATCAACAAGTGTATTAAAAGGGAACAAAGCTAATGACAGTCAAGAAGAAAGAGCATTTGGTTTGTGTCTATCTTCCACAAGCAAACACATGCATTATGTTTCTAAAACACACAAGAAAAGAATTATTGTTAACACCAGAAAATGCTATATAATAATACTATAGTAGTCATAAAAACGTTCTATTATCACATACGATAATAGCTCTACCACATTAGATAACAGATTTCGTGTATAATCTTATTTGATTACATAAAATAGAATTTTTTTATGTGTTACAATTTTAATTACAATAGCGTTTTTTAGTTATTGTTTCTTATCAATTGTTTTACTATAGCATTTGTTATTTTGCAGTGCTTTATTGTTCATTTTTATTTTGTTTGCCTTTATAGCATTTGAATTTGGTTCATAAAATTTGAATTTGGCTTTCTAAAAAAAATGAAATTTATTTGATATGGCTAAACAAACCCGTAATAGAATAGTTCAAAGAATTACAAAAATATTATTAAATTAAGATTTATAAGACTTTTGGTCAAGTAGATCAACATACATGTTCTTCTCTTCAGTAACGTATTGCCTTTAGATGAATCCTAACATGTGCTTCAAACATTTTGATCATAGACTTAATGTGCCTTGTCCCGATAGAAATTCTTTATTCGTTTTATAACCAAATAAAGAGATTAAGAGAAAGGCATGTTATACTCAGTGTAAGAATAGAAAAGAACAAGAAAAAACTTACCAAATCATTAACATTGGACCAAAAGCTGTCATATTAGATTAAGTTTTGGGACTGAAATTTTTTCTACTTTTATTTATTTATTTTTCCATGACTCGTTACTGTGTTAATTTATAGTACAACTACAGATTATAGCAATAAAGTACAATTGAACCAGGCTATGTGGCCAGATATCAAATGACTTAATTTTTAATATTTTTAGCATCAATGGACATACGATAGCAAGTTTCTTGCGTTTATAAAAGAAAAATAAACTGTCCCTTCAAAATTATGTCGAAACCTATGTGATATTATATTCATGAAACATATAAATTCCTGAAAAAAAATATAATGAAGAAAAGGAAGTACAAGGATGCAAAACCTAATTATGAAAAAGAAACAAAGAAAAGGGTGTTTACGGTTCAACAGCAAACCACAATCTCGATTGTAGAAGACGAAACTAGAATGCTAAGCAAACAAGCTGAAACCGATTCAAGACATAGACTTGGAGGCACCGCCTTGAAGAGGTGATGGAGCCATCTCATACTGTGGAGCATTGGCCAAAGGAGAGGGAGAAGGAGACGAGGAAGAGCTTGGTGATCGAACCGGTCGGGGAATCGGAGCAGCGACCGGACCCAACGAGGCTGGTACGACGAGGATGTCGAGCTTTTGTCCCATGTCGCAGTGACCAGGGACTCCGCATATAAAGTGGTGGAATCCAGGTTTGGTAAGAGTGACCGTGTCAGAGCCGGTTTGGTATCTGGCTAGTGGTTTAGACGGATCGCAGAGCTCAAAGTCTTTGGGACTGACTTCAGTCAAGTCGTGAAACACATTGTTGTATTGGAAAATCACAGAGTCTCCAACTTGAAAGGTTCTCGCAGAAGCCCAAGCCTGGTAGTCGACCCCAATCATGGTCCGTCCTCCGGACTCGCCAACCTTGTGCATGGTTCCTCCTATAGCAACTCCAAAAAGCGCCACAATAATCAGTAAACAAGTGAACAAGACGTTACTCTTGATCAATGCCATATTCAATGTTTGGTTCTTCTTTTTCTCCAACTAGAAGAAACAAGTTGAGAACGAGAGAAAGTGTATTTGTGTAAGTATAAAGTTTGTTAATTTGGTGAGGCGTTAAGTGAGCATTACCAACGTTTGTATAAGCCTTAAACATCCTTTTCCTTTTGGGATTTGATAAGTTGATCTTTCCACAATAACCGCCTCTAACTGCCACCGCCCATTTGGGGGGTTCATTATTGACGAATATACATATGTTATTTATTTTATTTTCTCTAAAACAATACTTATATTAACTTGATGATGTTACATGATCCATGTGTAGTATCTCTATATTTATTTGTTATTTTCTTTCCACAATATAGACTTACAATTAAATGTCAACTACACTAAAAATTCTATAAATTAATAATGTCGCGACCGCAATATTTTATTAATTTATAGAGTTATTACTTTATCGTTTTTCAATGTTTTTTTTAATTTTTTTCATTTATTCTCGAAACTTTTTTTCTTCAAATTCTAAATTGTTTAGATTTCCTTTTTCTTTTGATTTTCTATTTTTTTAGAAAACAATTTTTCTTTAGGTTCTAAATTGTTTTAAATTTCATTTTTTGGCTTCCAAAGTGTTGTAATTGTAAAATTTGCCAAATTGTTTCATTTTTCATAGATTTCATGGCAACACTATAAGTTTTTGATGCAATAAAAAATTTAGAGATGAATTCCAACGAGATTTGAGCTTAAACACACAACAAACAACTCTAAAGTCAATTTGACTAAATTGACTTAATTATATATGCATAAATTTATATACTTAATTATTAATTTATGATATTATTGGAACCATTTATTTACATTGAGGTTTCTAAAAAATTATTATTTTATTATCTTATCGATTTTTGTATAATTTTACACTGACCCAACTCACAACCGGAGAAATTTATTAATTTATTGTGTTTATTAATTTATCGAGTATTAATTTATAGAGTTTCTATCAATGGAAATAATCTAAAGGTTCAAGACTCAAATAGATGACTAAACTAATAATTTGAAGGGGTGTAGGTTCGAGGCTATAAGGTAGGTTCCAGCTTAAATTTTTCGATTTTATTTATTAAAAAACAAAAAGACGATTTTTTTCCTTGTCTTTAACCTCTTGGTATCACGACTTCTACTAAACCCTAGGCAGCCGTTTCTTTACTGCGATTTCATCAGTTTTTCGTGCATTTTATTTTATGTTGGGTAATATTAAATTATGATAGATCTATTACATAGTCATCGATTTCTAACTTGAATTGAAGAAAAATGTGAACTTTTTTGGAAAATCCATTTTCTTATCCGACTTGAGCATAGTTGCGGCAGCTGCCCACCATCGAACGCCTCATCAGTGACTAATCAGTTCAAGGCAGCGCTTTTTCGAACACTGCAAGGTGCAATCTGGATCGAAACCCCACTAATCCCCCAAGTGAATATAGCTATCGCCTAGCCCATTCACCGGATTTTCTAATAGGTTTAAAATGTGACACTATCTTAGACTAGCCAACTCACATGTGATCTTGTTTTAAGTGGGAATCAAACTCAAGGGAGGAATGAACTAACTCATTCTCCAAAACAATAACCACTAGACCACAATGAGTTGGTTTTCACTTTCTCCAACAAAAACAAAAAGAAACAAAATCAATAGGCTGAAAAAAGTTTTTCATTCCAAAAACAACAAGATTTACTTGGCTCCAAAAAAGAAGAACTGTCTTGATTCTTATAAGAGTGAAATGTAACCAAAGACAGGAAGGAGCTGATAGCTTGTGAAGACAAAAATGAGGTCGGAGATGCGATTTTCAGAGGCAGACGACCATGCCAGAGAGGTTATAGTTGGAGGTGGGGACAAGAAAATGTTTGTGGTGCAAACCAATTATTACACTATTTAAAAAACAAAAAACAAAAAGAGGATTTGAAGTTGAAAGAGATAATTATATATATATATATATATATATATATATCACAAAAATCAACGAATCTCCTTGACAAGAGCACTTTAACACTTTGTAATCAAATTTTCTGACTCTAACATGTCTACAAGCTCTTAATCCCCATGAAATATCATGTTAGCTAAAACCTTATCCACACTCTTAGGAAGATATTTGAATTGATGATCAATTTTTTTGCACATGCTCATAGTTTTAAAAGGCATGAATGGTTTGAGACGCAAAGAGTCCTTGAACTTATAGGTGCACCTAAGCGTACACTTTTTGCACTTAAGACACTAATGGAAGGATTCATCACTAGATGTATTAATGAGAAACTTTTTTTTAACTATAAAAACTTGATAAATTAATAATGTTAGAACCACAATATTTTATTAATTGAGTTATTAATTTATCGATAAATTAATTTTTAACTTATCGAATTTTAAAAGGAAAATCTAGAATCTTTTCATCATTTTTCTTCTATTTTCCAAATTTTCTAGAAAGTTGTTTCTTTGGATTCCAAATTTATCTAGTTGAGAGTGATATTTCATTAAATTAACTTAATTATATATTTTAAAGAGATTTGAATTTCACGATAAAACAAACAATAATAAAGTCATATTTTATTAAATTAATTTAATTATGTATGTAATAAATGTAGGTACCTAATTATTAAGTTATGATATTATTGGGACCATATATTTACATAAGGGTTTCTAAAAAATTACAATCTTATTATCTTATAATTTTGTAAGATTTTACATTGTTCCGGACTAGATAAATTTATTAATTTATCGTGTTTATTAATTTATATAGTTTATATTATAGTGTGAAGTAAAGGTGTTCAATAAAAATATCAGTTTGGATTATTTTCTTAAGAGAATATTCTAAATTTCTTGGGATAAGAAATTATCTATATATAAATTTAGTTATTAACCCCAACAAAACAAAACTTAAACACTCTTTGAAACAAAACCAAAAGAAATCAATCATGGAGATCATCAATCTCTTAAATATTGTTTTAATCTCACAACTCTAAATAGTAAAATATATTTCCTACAAACTCTGCAAGAACATGGAACTCCATTAAGCCTTTGAATATCCTTTTTCTCTCGATTAAGCATTTGAATATCCTTTTGCTTTTGGGATTTGATATAATTTTGATCTTTCCTAGTGAGATTATAGTGATGCTTCGTTTAGGCATCTAGCTTTAATTTTATTTTTTTCCACTATTTTGTATCTTCTATAACTAGTATATAAAACTAAAATATCTGAAAAACTCAACAATAAACACATAATTAAAGAGATTTACAAATTTAGTGAAAGAAAAAAACTAAATATGTAAAGTTTGTTAATTTCCATTAAATATCTCTTCATTTATCAAGAATAAAACTTCTTTTGTCCATTATTTCTTATCAACTCTCATGACTCATGAGCGAAAGAACTAAAATGTTGGGAGCGGATCGTGACATTTAATTTGAGTCGCATTCAACAATTAAAACATTATCTATACGACTTACAAAACAAAATAGTTAGTTCAAAAGTTGACTAAACGAAAATTTGTTATAAAAAAAAACCGGTTTTGGTTAAATGGCAATTCAACTCATCAGTGATGTAGTTGAACTTTTAGTTGTTGTAAGAACTGTAACACAATGTCGTCCGGTTCATTAATGGCCGGTCTCAATACAGTCTGTTGAGCGCGTTCGTCGTGAGGACTTTTTAGCAAAATAGTATAATTTCGTGAGAGTACCAGAAATAAGATGATAAAAAATGGGTCATTTTGAAAAATATTCTTCTAAAACATTTTGGGTTCCGATTTCATTTCAATGCCATCATAAGATTTTTATGAGACTCTAAAGAGTCATAGGGTTGTTGTATCGGCCACGGAGGCGGAGAAGACCGATGCGGCGGAGAAGCCACCTTCCAAAACCCTAAATAGCATTCCTTTTTCGAAAACGAGCCTCTCCTAGGGTTTCGGTCATGGCCTCCATCTCCACTTGGTTCCGATACATGGCTCATAAGCTCGAGTACTCCCTATCACTCAGTCTCAAGGTAGTTCTCTCTCTGTGTATCTCCAATTCGTTCGCTGCGTTTAGCTTCAGCCTGTTTCGTTAGCAGGCTTTCTTATATTTCTCCAATTTTTGTAATTTGAGAATTAGTTTAGATGCGATTGAAATGCTCTTATAATTCTGCTTTCCTTTTTTTCTCTCAATTTGCATTCCTTGAGTTCTGCATTCGAATCAATTGAATCAGAATTGAAGATACCTTTGATGTTGGAATTAGCATTCTCGTTGCGATTCTAACTTTTGATATCTTTTAATACTTGAATGCTTCTATTCTGTTGAACAAATTCATATAGATCGAATAGTTATCAACATTCAAATCTTTTATTCTGAAGCAGACCACTTTACTTTCAACCTCAATACGTCATGAACAAATTCACATCTTTTATCTGAACAAATTATAATCCTAGACCCCAATTCTCAAAATGTTCTTCATGATTGTTCTCTCCAAAGTTGTTTCTGTGCTGTTTTGAGCTCATTGATCTGTTGTAACTACTGTGTTTGTCTGTGGGAACTAATGATTTGTGATTTTACTCAAATTTTTGTCAGAGTCATAGGAGAGAAAAACTGAGTGACAGGGAACTCATTAACATAGTCTGCAAGAATCTATTCTATGGAAAAATAACCTTCTTACATTCGGATAAAGGACCAGAAATGTCCCCAACCATGGGAGCACATGAAAACACACTTCTTATCCGTAAGATACCAATTGCTAATAAGAGGTAATGGCTCTTTCCATTTTCATTTCCCAATCTTTAGACTTTTGCTTTGAATTGATTGGCCATTTCTGTGTCCCTTTCATGTGATTTATGATACACATTTGGAACTTTATGCTTAAGGTTGGTATTCATTGGAGATGCTGTCGTCTTAAAAGACCCTAATGATTCTGATAAGTATTTAGTAAGAAGATTAGCAGCTGTAGAAGGGTTTGAAATGGTATCCGGTGATGAGAAAGAGGAACCTTTTGTTCTTGAAAAGGATCAATGTTGGGTAGTAGCTGAAAACCAGGAGATCAAATCTAAGGTATGTACATACATACATCACTTTCATTCTTCGTTTATCTGATATTCTTGAGACCTGAATTATCTAAGTAGCTTTACATCATTCTGTTTGTTTTAATAGGAAGCATATGACAGTCGAACGTTTGGTCCAGTTTCAACAGCAGACATAATTGGAAGAGCTATATATTGTCTGAGAACAGCGGTTGATCACGGTCCGGTTCGAAACAGGTAAAAAAAGATTGGCATTTTTTGTTGTTCTCTTTGATCAGT
Organism: Euclidium syriacum; assembly: GCA_900116095.1. Classification (NCBI taxonomy): domain Eukaryota; kingdom Viridiplantae; phylum Streptophyta; class Magnoliopsida; order Brassicales; family Brassicaceae; genus Euclidium; species Euclidium syriacum. The sequence goes on from FPAK01000008.1 coordinate 1,626,811, forward strand.
ATTAACTTGAGCTTTGTTTTTCGTGCTAACTAACTCTTAAAATCTTTGAATCAGTCACGCTGCAATGGGACAAGATTCTCCAATCCTGGCTGTAGAATTGGACGTGGACGAGATGGCTAAAAACCATAAGGCATCAAAATAGACACTTTCTCTTTTAGTGTTTTGTTTGTGTCTAAGCTAAATTGCGTCTTTGATTGAGATATGAGAAAAACAAATAAATCATACATTGATAATAAATCCGAATTTTATTTTCCAAAATGATCTTGGAGACTTCTTGTCTGAAATATATATTTGCCAATGTTGATACTTGTTTGTTTTTCGCATTAAGCTCTGTGTGTATTATTAGCTCTTCTTGTAGACTAAAATTTATTTATCTTTCCTATGTTAGAATCGTAACAATATTTATTTAGTTATCTTATATTTTATTATGAGAATATATATAGTATTTCTCTCATAGAACTTAATTCTGGAGGCCCACTCATACTTTTCCTAATCGAGAAGCTTATGATAAAGCCCATGAAGCCCATAAGAGATGACAACCACACGAGGAGTACGACAAGTGTGACTTACTTCTTTCTTTTTTGAACAAGTGTGACTTACTTCATACATAGCTTAGTGTAGCTCTGATAGGGACACGTGGCAAGATCAGGTTAAGCAAAGAGCTTCTCGACAATGTCCCTGATTCCGACCGATGAGTTTCCTTTCTCATTGTTCTCAAGTCTCTTCCTAACCCTAGAACCGTAACTTCTCATTGTTCTCAAGTCTCTTATTAAACCCTAACACGATGTCTATTCTCACCGCCGCTTCTAACCTCGACGAACCACCACCAAAAACCAACCAACCACCATCACCGTCGCGGCCTTCATCGTTCTCTTCACTGCCTAACGACATCACTTTAGAAATCTTAGCCCGTATTCAGAGAAGATATTACCCAATCCTCTCTTGTGTATCCAAGAAGTTTCGGATTCTTGTTCGTTCCCGTGATATTCAAAAGACGCGATCTCTCCTCGACAAGGATTCTCTATATCTCTGTTTCGTCGATAAACACGCCTACACACGTAATTGGTTCACTCTACGCAGAAAAACTGGAAATTATCCGACCGATGAGAATCTCTTCGTCTCAATCGATGTTCCTACGACCAATTACGCCTCCGTCATCGCAGTTGGTCCGGAGATCTTCATTATCGGCGGAGTCCCTGGTGCTCCTTCATCGATCGTATGGATCTTTGATTCCCGATCGGGAAAGTTCCGACGAGGACCTAGTATGCAAGTGGAGCTAGATAGGATCATTACTGTTGGACGAGTCGGTGATAAGATATACGTGATCGGATGGGATATTGAACACGAAAAGATCCGTGTGAATATCTTAGATTTAAAGACGCAAACTTGGAAACGAGCTCGGATTCCCGAGGGAATAAGGCCTCACAAATGGACGTGCCTAGAAAACAGTGTTGCATTTGACAGGAAGGTTTGTTGGTTAAATTCGAATCGACGTGTCTCTTGTTACAATACTAGAGTTTTAAGTGAGAGTTTTAAGTTTTCTAATGCACACTGGTGTCGTAAAGGAATGTGTGTGATAGACAATGTGTTCTACGTTTATTACTGTAATTTAGGGTTAATGTGGTACGACTCTAAGCGGAGGCAATGGAGAAAGGTTAATGGTTTTTTGGATCATTTTAACATGATTCCACCTGTTGCAATGGCGGAATATTATGGGAAAATGGCATATTTGTGGACAAAATCTGACGGTGTTGTCGGTAGTGATAGGAAACAGATTTGGTGTAGAATGATTGCGTTGGATAAGAATGAAGTTGGGATTCATGGCACTGCAGAAACTTCTCAACTTCTTGGAACTGTCCCTCGTCACTATTCGTTGCGGCATTGTCTATCTCTTTCGGGTTAAAGATGGATGCTCATGCTCATAGAGCTAGCTATTATCTCATGATAGGAAGCAATCAGTAACTTCGTACGTAGAATTTCGTTATTAAGCTAAAACTCTCAAATCCTTTTGATCTTTTTCTTTTTGTGAAATGTATATTTTGCTCAAAAGTCGAAAATCAATCTGAAAATGAATATGAAGTGTAACCTAACTACTTAAATCGAGGGCTTGTGGCTCTTTTTATGAAAATCAATGTCGGGAAAATGAAATTTCACTTCCAATACGATATTGAAACTTGTTGTCTGAAATATATATTTGCCGCAAATGTTGTTATTTTTCACATAAGTTCGGTCTCTGTGGCTTCTTGTAGACTAAAACTTAATTTTATCTTTCCTATATGTTAGAATCGTAACAATATTTATTTAGTAATTTTATATTTTATCCTGAGAAATTATAGTCTTTCGCTCGTAAAACTTTAACAGTAACACAGTATGGTATTTTTACTCAAAAAACCTGACAAACAAAACTGAAATTCAAAATAATCCGATCAGCCTGCAAAACAAATACAGTGGATTAAACTCAATCCGAACCTGATTTTATGCGATTGAACCGTTTTTATTCAAAACCAAAAAAGATATTAAAAAAAGTGTCTAAGCTTAATGTCCCACTCGGGTTACAAACTCTCGTTAATAAGCTCAACGTTGATTTCTTAATATTCCATGCTATATAAACATATAGTGATCGACGAAACCGGTGTGGGATAAAAGGAGTTTCAAAAAATTGTCTTGTAATGTATTGGGCCAAAGCCCTATCTTTAGGCCCATAAAACTAACAAGGTCCGATGATTTGAGATATATCCGGTTCAATCAAATCCGCATTGCGTATAAAAACAACTGTAGTGAACGTCTCTTTGCTCAACATTTCTTCTTCCCTCGCTTTGGGATTGAACTCTTACACTGAGAAATCAAGATGAGTCTAAGCATGGCGGAAACCCTAGAAACGCTAATCGATCACACTCAAGAACCGGATTACTCCTACGCTCCCGAGGAAGATGACATTGATCTTTCTCTCCTTCGTCTCAACAGCTTCGGAAACTCCTCCGATCGCCGCCGCACGAACTCGTCTCCTCCGCAGTTTAAATCGTACGGATATTGCGGCTCCTCTTCAACCGCTATCACAAGCCCCGTGAAACGCCCATCTCCGGAATCGAAGGAAACCGACGAGCCTAGACGCAAGAAACTGTTTCTCCGACCTGACGAAGACGTCGCGGCGATGCCTAATCTCACGGGTAATTCCAAGGAAGAAGACGCGATGCCTGAGCTCATGGGATATTCAAAGATTCCTCTTCCTGTGGATTTCAATCCGACGCGAATCCGTCCGTCTCCTCTCTACCGGCGATCTTTATCCGACACATTTGCTTCGCCCGTTCTATCCACATTCGGGTCGGGTTATACCCGAAACACCGTCGCTCAAGAAACTGTACCATCGGGTAACAATGTGGCTTCTCTCCCACCACGCCCACCGCTCTTCCGGAGGTCCGTCTCCGATGTTTCGCCGGGAAATTCAAAGGCTCTTATTGGATCTTCGTCTCGATCCACTGCAATTCCTGAAGCTGATCTCGTGAATCCAGAAAGCTCTGAAGCCAATAAGGTTAGAAGATTCTATTTGCCTTTCCCCATCTTTTGTTCGTCTTGGCGATGTTAGTTTTCTGAGTTATGATTTAGCGATTTGTTGTTCGTTTCAGATGCTCTATGTGATCAAAGATGGCGTCCGTGAACTAGACCAATGGTGTAACAAGCTTTTGAAGTACGGGGAAGCAGTCTCCACTGTGAAACAAGATGAGAGTCCTAAGGTTTGAATTTCAAAAACTATCTACTAGAGAATCAATGCATATGAGGTGGTTGCAAATGAATCAAACAGTCTCCTTTAGATTCAATGGGAATCTTAAACTATCCAAACAGTCTCCTATAGATTCATCTGATGAAATGCATTTGGGGTGTTCTTGGTGGTTAAACATGTCTTCGATGAACTCTTCAGGTTATAATCTCTGAATTAAAAGTTGCTTTGTGTGTTTGGGTACAATGCAGGCAGAGATTGAGATACAACAAGAAGAGTATAAAGAAGGAGTGAAGGTGGACAGAGTCGGGGAGGCGTTTGTGGTTGAGATAAACTGTCCATGTGGAAGAAACTACAAAACTCTCTTCTCAGGCCGTGACTGCTACTACAAGCTCTTGTAGAATGGTAACTGCTACTTCGTTGATCAATCACCATGATGAGTGGAAGGATTCTCTCTGTAGATAACACTGTTTTGTTCTTGTAAGATACTAGCTATACACATATAGTTCAGTTGTCGTCATACTCTTGTTGCCTCATTCATAGAAATAGAAGTTTGATTTCTTTTGTGTTAGATATCATTCTTTAAGACTTTGAATGTAATGTCTTGGTCGATGTGAAAAAAAAATGTAGGGATTATAAGACTTGGATTGAATCTAAACATGCGAATGATTAAACATGATGTGGTACACAATGATATGGAGATAATTAAAGTAGTTCTTAGTAGATGAGTGAATAAATATTTGATTATTGCTCGTTGGATAAAGGGCTCTTCTAAAGAATAGGAGGGCACCATTTAGTCGGTAGTGAAGAGGGCACAGTAGATGACAAGCAGAGGTTATCAGAGATCAATTGGACCTTGCACTTTGGCGAAGCTACTTTAGGAAGCATCTGAAGTTCGGTTAACACTTGAATCATATCTTGGTCTTATATTGTATCGTAGTATAGTATCATTTGTTCAAGATTCGGCATTGTCTCTAAGAAGTATTTGACCTGTTTCATCTGCACCTCTATGTCATCATCACCATATGTATCTCCAAACTTCAATACCTTTAGAACCTTCACCGGACTTGACGATAAGCAAGTCGGAATGTCATCCCAAAGTTTGCACAAGCACCCATCCTCTTCCGCACAGTTAATAAACTTGTGATGGAGTCCCTGCAACATAAAAGGACAACTTTCAAAATCTCATTATGTATTTATAAAGGATATGGTTTGGTTGGTTACTTCGAAGACAAGGGTTTCAAGATTTGGACAATTCTTGAGTAGAGCCGGCAATGATTCCCAAGATACATCTGGGTCAGTCTTAATGGTTAAGTGAATCAAATTGTTGAATTCCGGCATTGGTTTACAGCAATAAGTAAGTACCTGAAAAACAAAAAACAAATCAACAAACACTTAAACGAAACAAAGAGTATTCAACTTCTTGACTGACCTCAAGAGTATCATCAGACAAGTAAAGGGTCTTAACATTGGATATTCCCTTAAGAAAATCTGTAGCATTACCAACCATCTCTTCTGGAGCTGATCTATCATCGTTTGAAAATTTCGCCTTGATGATCTGATCAGTCGTCATTCGAAGACCAAGACTAGCTTCAACTAGTGAATCAAAGTTCACTTTCAGATACTTATCCGCAATAGTATCAGAATACTCTAGGTATACCAAATTTGGAGTATCAAACGACAAGCTTTTGTAATTTTTATCAAAAGTTGTTGAACGAATAAACATTAGTCTCTTGAGTGTTGAGCTAGAAACAGAGAAAGATCTCCAATACTCCCACATCATATTATTCAGAACTAATTCCTCAAGCACTTGACAACCCGAAAGAAGCTTAGCAAACATATTGTTTTCATTATCGACAAAATCCAGACAGAGAGTCTTAACCTTTGGAAGGAAAACATTTTCCACATCTTTATTGGTGAGAAAATCTTGAATTCCTATTTTCAGTTTAACCAAAGTCTCGCTCACAAACATCTCTGAAGGAAGTGGACAACCCAATTCCGTGGAGAGTTTTAGATCAAGATCTAATACGCCACGATCCAACACCTTGAGTATCCAACCAATGACAATAGCTGAATGAACAACATCTTCACACTTAAGAGAGAATCTATTTAAAGGAGCATAATTTCGCAAAACCAATACTCTATCGACAAAATCCACAAAACTTCTAGGGATTTTCTTCTGTTCTTTGGTTATCCATGGAAAAGTATCCTTCTTTCGGTTACCAACTTGAGGATTCAAATAGATTGAATCATCGAAATCGAGATTAGGTGCACGAGCAAACAGATTTCTCCACCTTTTCGCTAGAACAGATGTGGAAACAGCTTTTTTAGTGGGAACGAAAGACAAGATGTGGCTAATAAGACAATCTGGTAAACCACTGATGAAGTCTCTGGAACCAAGATTCATCCTTTTGGAAGACATATCGACGATAGATCAAAGACTTAAAAGCCTGAACAAAGACATGAACTCGATTTAGAAATCTCGAAAGAAAAATGGTTTCATTGTTCTCCAAATCACTATGAAACTCTTACCTGGTTACTTTGAGGCAGAAACAATGAAAAATTTGACTCAAACACTGAGAAATTTCAAGAAACCGGGAGGGAAATGGAAATTGGTAATTAGGGTTTTGGTAATCGTTGGGAGGGATGAGTTCTCGTTTTGATATTCTTTTCTCTCTTTTTTTTCAAATTGTATCATACTAAAAATTTATTTTTTAATTCGTGTATTGTCAAATAAAATAAAAAAGTGAATTTGCTCAAGAGTAGGCCGTAGAAAGCATAAGTCATTGAAAAGGAAATGTAGTTGAGAAACTAGGGGTTGACATTCGGTTTAGACGGTTACTTTCGGTTCGAGGAAAAATTTATCAATTGGTTAGGGAGTTTATGTATGGTTCATATCGGTTCGGTTCTAGGATTGTTCGGTTTGGTTTAGGCGGTTCGGTTTGGTTCGGTTATGTGAGTTATGTGGGTTATTCGGTTCAAAAATGGGTTGTTCGGAGTTTAAGATGGCTCATTTAGATAGTACTTTAGTATTTACCATCACAACATATACAAAACGTAATTCAAAATCAAATTGAATATAAGTTTAATAAAAAAAAAAAGAGTTAATGTCTTAACTTTAAACTATGCGTTTTACTAAAAAAACTACTTCTCAATTTAGTATCGAGACTCTATAAAAGAAAAATCAATTAGTTATAACTTATATTCACTTTTTAATCTTAACATATATGTGAATATAAATTAAAATAAATTTACCAAGTGACTAAAAAAGTCATATATTTTAAATATTGGTTGTATATTTGCAACTTGTATCGTAGACGGATAAGAAGTGTGTATATCAAATCTTCTATCATATCGCTTAGTTCGGTTCGACTTGGTTAACCCGATTCGGTTTGGTTCAGTTCGATTAATCAAACTTTATAAAATATTAAACCATTCAGTTCCTTATAGGTAACCAAATTGAACCAAACTAACCAAATAATCGATTTGGTTCGGTTCGGTTAAAATGCCCATCCCTATGAGAAACTAAGTGACGTATTCTTACCATAGGCAAAAAATTATATAAATGATAATCGTTATTGTAGATAGTGACCCATTGATGGAGATCAGGGTAAAGAAAACTTTATGGACTGATGTAAAACAGAATGAGATTTCAATTTTTATCCAATACAGAGCTTTGCATGAGATGTGAGCAATAGACACTTTCTTTTTGTGTTTTGTTCGTGTCAAAGCTAAATTACGTTCTTTAATTGAGAAATGAACAGATAGTAAAATGATTATAAATCAGTAAAACAAAAAAAATTCATTTTAAGGCTAATAGATTAATCAGAAATTTTACATTCCAAAGCAATCTTAAACCAGTTTGTTTGTAGCCTGAAATATAATATTTGCGGCAAATGTTGAACCTGTTTGTTTTCCAACCAAGTTGTGTAACTCATTTGTCTCTTCCTTGTAGAATTAAAAATTATTTATCTGTTATATTATATCGAGACTAAAAGAGTATACTTAGCACAAATGAGTAAGAGTGGACATAAGCCAAATTGAACTTCTTCGAAGTTCGAATCAAAACCGAACTGAATAAGAGTGGACTAATTATATATATTTTTTCAAATTATTTGTGAAGGTGATTTGACCATAGAAGATTCTAATATTTTTGTAATATTGGTTGTTTGGGGTTTGAAATCTAAAAGTTGATGTGCTTTTGGGTACGTACAATGCAGGGAGAGAGATTGAGATAATAGAGGAGGAGGAGGAGCAAAAGAAAGAGTATAAAGGAGTGAAAGTGGACAGAATCGGAGAGACGTTTGTGGTTGAGATAAACTGTCCATGTGGAAGAACCTACAAAACTCTCTTCTCAGACCATGATGACTGCTACTACAAAGCTCTTGTAGAATGGTAACTGCTTGCACTTGTTTGATCATCATCATGATAAGTGGGAAGATTCTCTCTGTAGATAAGACCATAAACACTCTGTTTTGATTTCCTTTTTTGTTAGATATAACGTTCTTTAGTCTTTTTTGAAGTTTTATGCTAAACAGAGTTGTAAACACCCGACTTTCACCGCTTGAAATGTTTTGGTTGGTGAGACATGGATTGAATCTACTAAACATGCGATTGAATGAACTGCTATTACTTATGCGACTGTTGGATTGATTTGAGTGTTATGCACAGTGATATGAGAAGTAAAAGTAGTTCTTAGTACGTGATAGATTGAATAAAGATTTAATTGTTGAATAATTAGATCACACTTAAGATAAAAAAAAAAAAAAAAAACATGATTTAAATAATTAGAAAACCTAGTAAAGGTATCCTAGGTAAAACTTAGAAGTGACAGGATCGAGTGACGCTTGGACGGAACTATATAACATGTTATGGTTCCGGGTTTAGGGGGATGTACGGGTTCGGCCCAGAACCTCCTAATAATTCAAAAAAAAAAAAAATTAGAAAACATGAGCTTTGAATGAAATGCAATTTAAATAACATAATTTTAAAGGAAATGTTGTTAAGAAACGTACCCTTACCATAGGCAAAAAATTATATAAGATTTGAAATGGTGATTGTAGATAGTGACCAAAAATGGAGGTTAGAGTAAAGAAAACTTTATGGTCTGATGTTGGAATAGTTTTTTTTTTTAATAAAACAAAATGAGAATTTGAATGAAATTCAACTTTATCCAATACAGAGCTCTGCATGAGATATGCATGCCCTCTGGTTTGTGTGTTCTATGATTTGTTTGTCTTTGTGTTATATATATTTCAAGTCCGGAGAAACGTATTTAAAAGTTATGGAAAACCATTAAACACTTGAAAAAAAAAAGTTGGTCCAAGCCTACGAAGTGGGATCCGAGAGAGGCGTCGAACCGTGAGTGAGCGTCCACTACCAAGATACTCTCTCGGGCCGACTACCCCGATGCTTCTCGCTGGAACGCTCCCCATGAAATAACCTCCTAACTTCTAACAACCACGGAATGCAGTCCACTCATGAGCCTGAACAAGATGAATCAGTCCTCATGAGCCATTAAAGTTAGCAAGGGTTAGGTTCAGCTCTCATGCCAAACGAGAATCCAACTCCGTGAAACAAGGACCGGTGTTGTGTACCAGACATCTTGGTGTCCTCACTTGGGTTATAAAGCTCACGTTGCTAAGCTCGACGTTCTAACACTAGCTTCTGTGTTATATTTATATATATATGTAATTTTGTTAGAGTAATCGGTGTGGAATACTTTGATTAGTTTTGATTTGTGAATAATGTGGGACCATAACGTTATATGCATTAGAGCATGATTATCAAAGAACCTCAAAAGGGGTTTTTAAAACCAATTTTCTAATAATTTCTTTTTTTTTTTTAAGTCACGAAAAAAAAAATTTTTAAAAATCTGCCCAATCGCGTAGTGACAGATGGCGAATCCCAAGAGAGAGGATCTCTTAAACAAGAGACTCCAATATACGGTTCTGCACTATTTAGTGGGCTCCACCAATAAAAAATTAATTTTTTAAAAACCTCCCCCTTAAAACTTCTAATGGACCTACTCTTAGACTCATGAGATTAAAAAAAGTCCGATAGTGTGTTACGCAAAGAACTGTTAAAAAGTTGAGGAGATAGATTTGAGATTAGATTAGCATTACGATAAGGGGGAAAAAAAGCCAATGCACGAAGAAGAAGCTGTAAATCTCTGTCTCCTTTATCTGAATATGTTCATGGTGCTTTCAGGAACTTTGAAGCTCACTTCTGATTCAGTGTTTCCGTCGTCATACTCTTGTTGTCCTCATTCATAGAAATGGAAGTTTGATTTCTTTTGTGTTGGGTATCATTCTTTAAGACTTTGAAAGTTTTATGCTAAACATAATTAGTGTACGTTTAAGGGTAATGTCTTGATCGATGAGATAAATGATATTTGTTTGGCCACAATTGCTTGTCGATTGACGTTACAAAAAAGTATAGATTCTAAGACATGGGTTGAATTAAATATGCGAATGAATGAGAGATTAAGTTAAGCAAGGTAGGGTTCATTCATTCCAAACGAGATCCCACTTCGTGAAACACGAGAACCAGTGTTGTTGTTACGAAACATCTTGGTGTCCCCACTTGGGTTACCAGCTCAAAAAACTGAGCTCGACGTTAGACACTAGCTTCTGTGTTATATTTATATACATGTTATTTTATTAGAGCAATCGGTGTGGGATACTTTGATTTAGTCTTTCCATAATGTGGGCCATAAAGTTAGGCCCATTAGATTAAAAAGAGCCCGATAGTGTGTTACGCAGAGAGTTTGTAAAAAAGTCGAGGAGACAGATTTGAGATAGCATCGGAGAGCGGAAAAAAAATCCAATGCAAGAACAAGAGCTGTAAATCTCTGTCTGATTTTGTTCATGGCGCTTTCAGGAACTTTGCAGCTCACTTCTGATTACGTTCCCGGTACTTTCATTTTCCCTCTCTTTCCGTCAAAAACTGGGATGTTAGTATCTTTGTTGTTCTTCTTCTTGTGGAGGATTTCCAAAACCCCACCAATTTCTTCGAGGGTTTATGTTTGTTTCACTGAAACGAGATAACGTTTTGTAGAAGAATTCTGTCAATTGGAAAAAAATATATCTCTCGTTGTTCTTATTGAGGATTGTTTGGATAAGGTCTTTATTCTCTGTTTTAAATACTTTTTAGGTTTTTTTATTTATTTACGCCTTTCTTTGTTTATCGACGTTCTATTTTGGGATGTCCACCAGTTGTTCGACGAAATGACTGTATGAGAGTGGTAATTGGTAGACGTCGTTGTTACAGGCTAATTTCTTATGGATAACCAAATTGCATTTCTTACTGCTAATTTTTCTACAAAATATTTCCGGATTGCAAGAAAGTTTTTCTCGCCACTAAGATTACCTAGTTAATGTGGTGCGAATTTTGTAATATTTATAGCCTTAAAACTACCTTCACCATTGTTTTCTTTCACCATCTGATAAAAACCTTGCTTATGTCACACCATGTTGGTGAGACTTTCTTCTTTATGCATAATTGGCTGTGTTAGTCACTTTCAAACGAAGTGTTGAATATTTTGATTGAATGTGTTTACATAAATGTGAAGCTATTTCGGAGTAAGACTTCGTGGTTTACTCATTATTCCTTAGCATTAACTCTGTTGAATCAAGGTTTGATTGATGTTAGCAGTTGGATCCAATGTCCGGGATTGGTGTTTCAGGTTTTCTATTGTATGGATTTTGGTAAAGTAATTGCATCAAAATGTTCAAATCTCTTTATCATCTGATAACAATATTGGATTATACTCTCTGTAACTAGTCTGCTTACTCTATTTTGCTTTTGATAAACACAGGTTATGGAGTTTTAGATAGCAGGAGCTTCTCTAACTCTGCGATTTCAAGAAGAGCACTTTCCGTATTACCTTGCTATTCTTGTCTGGTTCTAAAAGAGAATGGAAATCTAAAATACGCAGCTAACAAAACTTCATTAGTGTGCCGAGCAAGTTCTGGTGGAGGACATAGGAGAAACAATCCTGATTTCTCAAGAAACAATAGGCATGGTGGTTTCCGAGGAAGAAACAGGCGAAACGAAGATAGAGACGGTTTAGTAGACGGTGTAAGTGGTGGTCTTGACGACAATGAAATGTTGTCTTCCAAAAACGGTCCTATACTCTCTCTATCGAATTCTCCGAAATTCCAAGCAACTTCATCACCTGGACCAAGAGAGAAAGAGATTGTGGAGCTTTTCAGGAAAGTTCAAGCTCAGCTTCGAGCTCGAGCAGCTGCTAAGAAAGAAGATAAGAAGACTGAAGAAGCTTCTAAAGGACAAGGAGCTAAAGAGAGTGAGACAGTTGACTCTCTTCTTAAGTTACTGAGGAAGCACTCAGGAGAACAAAGCAAGAAGAAAGTTAGTAGTTTTAACTCTGAGAAGCAGATACAAGGAGATGATGAGGAGGAGGATGTTGTGGAAAGACAAGATCACAGTGCCAATCATTACGATTCGCGAAACAAAGATCATAATGCAACACCTTTTACTAGACCAGCATCAAGTTTCAGACGCAATTCGCCTGTACCGAGACATAAATCTCAGCCTAATTATTCTAGTGAAGCTCTTTTTGATGAGGCATCGAGTTACAGTGTGACTTGGACTCAGAAAAAGGATCGAGTAGATTCGCGTGATGAACTCGAATACGATGAGCCTGAGTATGAACCGGAACCTGAATCTGAATCTGAACCAAGATTTGCCATTCTTGAATCAGAGTCAGAGATGAAACCAGAATCATTCTACCAAGAGGAGGAAGTAGAGGAGGAAGATCATGACATTGCGTTAAGTGTACTATCAGATGATATTGATGAGTCTATTAACGCCGAGGAAGAAACTGCGAAAGACGACGAAGACTTGAGTGCACTTAAGTTGGTAGAACTTAGAGCCATAGCAAAATCAAGGGGTCTTAAAGGGATTTCAAAGATGAAGAAAGCTGAGCTAGTGGATTTACTTGGTACTAGTAATCAAGCCTCTTGATGATGATCGGAATGAACATGAACATTGCTTTAGTATTTTTTTAAAATACAGCCAATGAATCTCCTAAATCATTTGTTTCATTCTTAATCTTAATGCAATTGTAGTAGTTAGTTAATGAGTTTTTTTCCTTTTGATTTTGTCAGCCAAGTTAAAATGCTTGTGTGTTCTGAAATGGTAGTTACTGTCTTGCCTCAATTAGTATTCGTGATGATTTATCCTCTTGGCTTTAGTTATACGCATATAATCAAACTTGATTAGCGGTAGTTTGAAATCATGATTGAAATAATCATTTTTAAGATAATAAAATATAAAAATGGGAAAGGGTATATAACTTTCCCTAACTTTATATGAAAAAGACAGGACAGGAGGAGAAAGAAAGGGTAAAAAACAATGTGGTAGGGTTTTGTTCCCTGCCCAACTGCCCAAATTTTCAATTTATAAGATTATTCTTTGAAAGCAATTAAATGAACTTCTAGATTTTCACCATTTTTTTTCTAATATATACAAATTAATTTAGAGTGTTGCTGCGTCATAATTAAGCAGAATGATTAACAAGCGGAATTGTATTCGTCTTCTATTTCAGCGTTTTGTCAAACCAATCACGTGAGAAATAGTAATGGGACAGAGAGAAAACTACTTGCAAATGTATAAACCTATATAAAATGAAGTACTACTCTCAACTCTATACATGTATATAGAGTGCTCATCCGACCAACATATAGATCAAATTAAGAGACAAGGGTCATAAGGCAGCCCCATTACCCCAACGCAATATGTAGTCGTCAACTTTCTGTCCTACGAGTAAGACTTGGATTTCAAGTCCAAAACATCTAAAACTTATATAATATCACTCTCATCGTACATGTTGAAAGGGGGGAGGGGGCTGGGCTAGTTAGTCGGATGGATTCGAACCCGCTCATTTAAATCTTCACATCACACACTAGTAATTAGATTTGGAAGATGGAATGCAATCCTTCGACATTTTCGTCTATCTTCCCTTAAGCTTACATACTCCCTATTCAAATAGTTGATATCCGACCATTTCTTATATCTCTTTTTTACGACAACTAGATTTTCTACTCAATCCTAGTACTTGACTCACGAATTGAACATTTTAAACAGTTTTTTGACTTCATCATTCACTACATCCGACCTTTATGGACCTAAATTTCTCCATTTTCTGCTTGATGAGGTTGAAGGATTCATATACGTGTAACTCATGGGAAAGAACGTCAAGGTTGATCCCTACCGAGTTTATCATGGACCAATCAAAGGTTTTGTGATTCTTCCACAAAAGTGTTATTAATGCGTTCCTTATGGTATCCCAAATTTGATATATGATGTTGACGCGATTTTATAGCTTTGATTCATCGATGTACATCATATCTACTTCGTCTCTTACTAATGGATATTCGGTGGTGAAGGGCTCATTCTCTTGTTCTGATGATACCATATTACTCCCCTTGGCTTCGCAATCATTTTTTGGTAAGCAATGTAACATGACTGGGATGCCTTATGGTTTCCATTTAGTACCTTCAATCCTTACGTGGTGATATCCTTATGCATAAATCATACATAGATGGGACCTCTTTTTTTTCATCGATCTAAAAAGTTCCAAGAATCGCATTGACTAAAGAAATGGTCCCCATTTTGAAAGTAATTTCCCAATGAACCCATATAATGGTTCGGGATAGACTTTTACCCCTTCAATTTTCATGTAATGGAAAGTGTCGAGGAAAATCAAATCTAGCATGCTTTAAGTGTCCACCAGAATTTTGGCCACTTCGTAATCCTCAATATTAGCTGTTATTACCAATGACAATTTATTGTGGCATGTATAATCCTTGAGCACTTTTTTCCCTAAAATAGATTATCCCTGCTGAATGACTCAACATTGGATGAGAGATCAAAACCTGAGGTTTATGGCTTCCATATTCGACTTAGATTGGAAGTCAAGTTCCCTTGAAGATACATTCTCTGTCAACATGAGAGATACATCTATTCATAAATCATTTTCTTTACTCGCTTGTGAAAACATACTTTGTGCAATATTCTTTGCACAATGTACGTGTATTTTGCATCAGACTGATATGACTTGGTCTCCAAATTTCGAATCACTCTACAAAAAATTTCATCATCGTAGTTTCTCTACTTTTGCGGTTGCCCAATTTAATCCACACTGTAACTCATCTTGAAGTGATGATTTTGGGTTGATGGTTTAATCCATACTTTAGTGCATCCAATGTGGTTGGACCGTCACTTGATGAAATTTTTATCATTGTTTTCGTAAACCTAGTTAGATAAGATCAAAATGAATCCTTGAGACCTTGCATTTGCACCCAAAGATCTGCATTTGAAGTCACCTTTTCTATAAACCTTGAATATTGTTTAATTAAAACGGTTGATAACTTCCTAAAACTATGAATATATGGTTTTTCCAACTTGGATAACCAAATTAAGGACGGATCCGACGAGGTGTTCGAGCATATAATAACATGCATCTTTCTCCTACTAGCTAAAATGATCTAGATGTAGTCAAGTGAGACTTTCGATATGTTGTTTCTTCATATACCGGAAGTTTAAACAACATGATATACTAAAGCTAATTTTGTTTTTTTCCGAAAAAGAAGTTAGCTTGGTTTCTTCGACTATGTGATCAATTTCCGGAGCAACACTGTCTGATTAATGAACTTTTGATTCCATAGGGCAAAGATCAACATGTGTTTTGTCAATAGTCATACTCCATATTAGATTTATAAAGTGAGTTTCCCACCCTGATTGTCCTTGAGCCATTTTAAACTTACTTGAGTCCCGAACTGATTCCCCCCTTATGTCCAGAAAAAAACTAATATCATATGATTATGGATCAAATTTTTGGACGTGTCAACATATGTTCATGGATCAAATTTTACGAGTCTTGATTCGTGTATGCTATGATAATATCCTTGGATGGTTAGAATAAGATTATCAGATGTGTTTTTAATATCAATCTACCTATTTAGGTATTATTATCAGTGATACTTCCGTCCAGGTGATCGTATCGATAATCAAAGGTGTTACAATTAGTTAATCGGCATCCTCATTTAGTTTCATTGCTGTTCTAGAAAGGCTATAACTTATTAGACTTTAAATCTGTTATATTTGTATTTGTAGAGGATTTTTTACTGCTATGTTATGACACTAATGTAGCTCTAAGAAAAGATAAATGAACTAACTTTTCAATAGTTATTTGCAAGATTTACTTCCTAGTGAATATCGTTTTGTCATCCCTTATTGGTTTTTAAAGCATCTAACATTTTTCACCACAAATAGTTCAGCTATATGGATGATGATATGACGCGAATTAAAACATGTATTTTATTATAATTCTAACTTGTGATATTAATATTTTGCATTAATTCAGAATATTTTTTGTTGTTGTTTTTATAATTTTTCTGTCCATTAATTAATTTGTAGTAGAAAAGTTATGAATTTAGTCAAAAAAATTGAATGCGAAGAGAATTAAAAGAGCGAGTTCGTGGTTTCTCTTCGACGTCCGGCTTGTCGCCGTCGGCACCGAGAGACTTGTTTAATAAGATATAGGTTTTCGTTTCTTCTGTAAAAAAGCAAAAAAATCTTTGATAAAAGAAAATGATATCTTTGGTAGGCCTAGAGTAACCAAGAATTTTTTATTCTTCTTTACCTTTTTTATATTCACTAGTCACATCCTAAATGTTTTTCAATATCCCAATGGAAATTGAAAAATAAGGTAGCATTAAATTGGGTGCGAGTTGATTGAAGAACGCAAGAGGTCGGTGTAAGTTTTGGTGTGTTATAAAAATTTAATTTGACTGATGTCAGGTCCCATCTTTAGTTTTTCTTCTCGTTTTTTTTTTTTCTTTATCCAAACTTTTTTATAATAATTCTGTTTTTTGGGTTTTATTTTCTCTCTTTGCTTTTTAATCTGTATTTCGATTTGTATTTATATGTGTTTGTAATGTGTTTAAGCATTTTAAATATTTTCCAGTATTATAATTTCAAAATAATCCAAAAATTATGAGAAAAAGTCAATTTATTGAACTATTCAAACCTACTTGAAACAAAAACAAAAAATATATATACATACATAATTGAGTTATTAATTAAACATGTAATATTAAATATATAAATATATATATATACACACACACATATTTAAGTTATTAATTATTTTTAATTTATGTATTTTATTATATATAAGACATTACATCAATTTGAATCGCTTGATCCACACTTATTTCATATTATCAGTTGAAACTGATTGATTTGTCTCGCTTGATCCGCTTGCACCATTCAGACTCTATAATATACTAAAAGTGATACATTCTCTTGTATGTTTTTTTTAAAAATATTCTCATCGCTTTGTAGAGTAGAGGGAATGATTATAGCCTCTTTTAGAAGAAAATAAATTAATTTATAGGCCAAATTTGAATCTTATTGATAAAGCTTTGATCTGCAAATTTTACTGCAACTGTAGGGAAATGTATGGGAAAGTTAGTGGCATTCAAAAATTATTTTCCTTTTTATTTTTATACCGATAATAGCTATACTTTATTATTTTTAATTCTGATATTTTGGTGATTCCTCCTAAGAAATTCTTATATCATATAAATTATCAATCGGACCGTAAGCTTTGTAGTCTTGTTGCTTTGCTCAACTTCTCCTTTTTTCACTAAAAAAAATTTGATGTCGCTAGAGAAAGGCAGAAAAGGACTTGGGCATTTAGGTGTGACAAAGGTAGCCAAAACTTTGAAAAAATGGAAAATATTTTAATAATAAAGTTTCAATATTAAAAAACTAAAAATATATTTCTATATATACAGTGGAACTGATTGACAGGTCCTTATATTTTACCAAAATAGCCCTCAATTCTTCTCCTTTGGACACGTATGAAAAGGTTTCGAACCATTGGACCATAGGGTGTTAATGGTTGCCTAGTTGAATTTGAAGGAAAAGTTTTGAACTTACTCTCACTTCTTTTTTATTTTCACCAATAAACAAAAAGTGGGTATAAAAAGTTTTCAGCAAAAAAGTAAATTTACTCTACAAAACTATGGAAGAATTGGGCAAAAAAATATTTACTTTAAAAATTAATTTTCTTTTCCTCTCATTTCCTCCCCACTCAATTACGCTCACTTCATCTCTTCTTTATCAACCAAAAAAAATAAAATAAACAGAGCGGATAGTCTGAAAATGGTAAAAAACTATAGAACCAAGACGAAAGGTAGATCACACTCTGATCTACCCTTCCATTAAATTAAATTTTGTTTATTTTTTTTTATAAAAAATGTCCTATAGAATTCTTTTCATTTTTACATCTGCCTATAGAATTCCATTATTGTCTCGTACCTATCTCAATTCGTGTCTAGTTTTTGCAGATGTTCAGTTTTCTGTTTATCTCTTTCTGACGTCATAAAAAAATATATCTAGAAATACACTGTATAGTTTACCAGGAATTATTTAGACCTCTTTGCATGGCTAAGATCAATATCTATATCTATAACTAATGAAAGAAACTAGGATAATTGGATCGCAACACCAAAAAATGTACCTCGGAAAATATTAATAAGATGAAGTAAGACAAAGACGAACCAATGAGAATTCAAGATAGAAACTTTTTAAGATTAAAAAAAATTAAAAAAAAAGAAAGTAACCAGTTAGAAGTCGCCACGTCAGCTGCTACAGTGGAGAGACGAGTTCTTTCGTAGGAGACGATAAAGAACAAGTTCTTAATAATATTATAACTTTATTTCTGTTTTTCTTTGAAACTGTTTTAGCCCTGTTAGAATTCTCATTGTTTATGCTTTAAGTTAAAAGATAGGTAATTTTGTAAGAACAAAAATATGACGTGATAAGTTAGGATTGTAGATCTGATTTTTTGTTTTAGATATAAGATTGAGATAATTTTTAGTAATTTTTTCTTTTAAGGTGAAAATGAAAAAAACAATATGGTAAAATGCATTTAGAGGCCCACAAAAAATACCAACTGGTCTAAGTACTTCTTACAAAATATCTTCACATAAATAAATTATACTTTGTAATTCTCGCTTATTTTTACTTTTTTTTGCTAAAGAATTCTCGCTTAATTGATTTTGCATTGCTACTCCACAGTCCCATTAACGAATTTACCAACTTCAAACCTTATAAATAAGTCGGATTGAAAACCTGTTTCACGGACGTTTTTTTTTTTTTTTTTTTTTTTTTTGTTAAAAGGGTTTTCATTTCGGACGTTTTCTAGTGTTTACTCAAAACGGCTATATATTTCCCTTGAGAGTAATTTATATATTACACATTAAATACACCAAACCCGGTAGATGAAATATTTGTATGAAATACAGACAAAACAAAACGATGGATTGGATACAAATGTGTGAAATATTTGAAAAACTATACAGTCCGCTTATCTTAACTAAAAAACAAAAATAGGAGAAGAAAACCATCCGCAAAAAGTTTCTCACAATAATAATATTCTCAAAGAAGTAATTACAATTACTTATTAATCCATTAAATAATTTAATTAATACCCATGATATATGTCTGCACAAAGTGACCTTATATCTACAGCCACCCAACCGCACAAGCAATAAAAATTCATCTCCTCCATATCCACCAAAGAAAGATCAGGAATCAAGAATCAAGATTCAAGATTCAAGAAATTAAAAACCCTAGAGCAAGAACTAACATCGATCAAACATCTCCTCCTCCTCCTCCATATCCACCAAACAAAGATCAAGAATCAAGAATCGAGATTTGTTATAAAAAAAAAATGGATATGATTCCCCAATTGATGGAAGGCTCCTCGGCTTATGGAGGTGGTGCTACCACCACAAACCTCAGCATCATCACAAACATCACGGGAGCCACCGCGGGGCAACCACCGTCTTCCTCCCCCTCCTCCGCGTCCTCACCATCGGCGAACTCGAGCCGTTACGAGAATCAGAAGAGGAGAGACTGGAACACGTTCGGACAGTACTTAAGGAACCACCGACCACCACTTTCACTTTCCCGGTGCAGCGGAGCTCATGTGCTCGAGTTCCTCCGTTACTTGGACCAATTCGGTAAGACAAAAGTCCACACAACGGTCTGTCACTTCTACGGCCACCCCAATCCTCCGGCACCGTGTCCTTGTCCTCTCCGACAAGCTTGGGGAAGTCTCGACGCTCTCATCGGACGTCTTCGAGCTGCCTTTGAGGAAAACGGAGGCAAGCCTGAGACTAATCCTTTTGGAGCTCGTGCCGTTAGGCTTTACCTAAGGGAAGTTAGGGATATGCAGAGCAAAGCTAGAGGTGTTAGCTACGAGAAGAAGAAGCGAAAACGTCCTCTTCCTCTTCCTCCTCCCTCCTCCTCCTCTTCCTCTTCCTCCGCGGTAGCTAGCCACCAGCAATTTCAAATGTTACCGGGTACTAGTTCTACTACTCAATTAAAGTTTGAGAAGTAACTAAAGAGGAAATATCGAGTAAGACAATTCAAGTTTGAGTATTTTCATGTAATCTGAAATGTGAATTTGGTCTCTATATGTTGATTTTAAATCTAGGGTTATGTGTTTAGTTTTAGCATCTGGTGGAAGGAAGAACTGTAAAGTTCTTCGGTTACTAGTGTATGTTGGGGTAAGGAAGGTAGGGTTTCAATTTTTAATGATCTAATAAAAGAGAACTTCACATTTATATATAACCACGTGTATGTATATGGGAATATGTATTTATCATCATCTTGATCTTGGTCTTCCTTTTCAACTTCTTCAGCTTGATCGGGTTTTAAAACAGGGAGGTCTTAGGTTTAATTTTTATCGATTTATGGAGTATGATGGTACTAGAATAGTTTTATTGAATTTTCTTCTTTTGATGCAAAACAGTGGTCGTTGTCTAAAAAAGTGACAGAGAACTAATAGTGGTCTTATAGTAGTTGACAGTGATTGCACTATCAGAATTATTTTGAAATTAACTCAACTCAATAGTATTCTTGCCAAATCCATACCTACTCATAAACATTCACATGCAAACGTGGCATTCTTCAGTAAATGTGCTTCCTTATTTTTGTTTCATCTCCAAAACCCATTTTTGTTGTTCATGTTTAAGTAGGAGACATAGCTTTACTTGTCAGTGATATGTTTTCTTATTCACGAGCTTTCACTTCTTTTCAGACAACATATGTAAAAGAAAAGAAAAGAAAAAATAATCAAAAGTTGCTTAAATCAACTTTTACGAATCTTAGTAGTTTTAGTACATATGCTTTTTACTCAAGTATAACATTGCGCATGTATCGGCTTCTGCCTAAACCCTAGCTAGATTTTGGTTTTATGGCAATTCTCCGTTATTTAATTTTTATGTCATTTCAATAGCCAAATATAGGGAACGATGACTTACTTCATCGTAATAATTAACTAAGGTTAAGAATATGATGTGACATTGTGAAAGCCAAGAAAAATGGAAAAACCTAATTTTGTATGTGAATATCATGATCTTAATTACATGCATCTCATATACCATATCAGATGTTTAATATTTTTATTTTTTTTGGATATTGAGGTTTAATATATTTGTTAATGATATAATTGTCCTGTTGCACCAATACTATATAAAGACTTCCAAAGCTAACAACTCAATTGATCATGGACCCTCTAATACAGAAAGATTGCATGGGTACAGATTGGTTGCTGCAATTCTAAAGAATGAAGATTAATCTATTGTAGTTAAATATGAGTTTGATTAATAAGCCGTAGGAAATTAGAATAAGATGTCTGTATCCCTAAATTTTAGCCAATTACAGAAATTTGAAAAATCATGATTTTTATATTTAATTATGCGAAAAGATGTACAAAAATCAAATGATATTTTTTGCTTAATGCTTTAATTCTTCCATTCAAAATATTTCATCGTTCTTTCTAATTATAACCATAGATAAATAGGTCCAAAAGACATTTTGGGGTCAGAATGTCAGATATTTGTAAAATTGTGAATAATTTAATTTTTTTTTTAGCTATAATTTTACAGTGAAATGGTCAGTGTTAAATGTTAACATTCAACATTAGTCAATTGAACAAAGATCTCTAGTTGAAACTTGTAATAGTATATTTGAAACAAAATAAAAACTAGTTTTCCCAAGAATAAAAACCGATATTTTTTTCCAAACAGTATTATTTGAAACAAAAATCGATTTTTTTTTGTTTTAATAATTATTCCAAGAATAAAAATTTACATTTCCCAAGAACAAAAAAAAAACCGAAATTTATGTTAAATAGAAAACCGATACTTTAATAATTCTTTTAACTTCAGTTTTTTTATATAAAAAAAATGATAGGCTAGTTATTTATTTCTGATATATTCACAAAAGTTAGTCACGAAGGTTCAATGAATAAGTGATATCATAAAACTTAACATTAAAACCAATAAATAAAAAAAAAAAAAACGAGATATTTATAATTTATTTTTAGTGGGTTCCTGATTTCTCTTTGTTGGGTTCCTGATATTTTTTTCATAAAACAAATGAACTTGTAAAAATTTGAGAAACGACAAAAAACATGATGGAAGGGTTTGATTGGAGGTTTAATCAATATACTAGTTTAGACAGTGTCACAAAAATAAGAACGGTCGACGAATCTATCTTTGTCAAATTTGAATATCATATAGCATATGTTATAGCATTTTTCATAGTACCTTAACCATATTGGTGATACTATTGGTATTTTGATATCCTCATTTTATGTACACAAATGAAATACTAAAATAATAGATTTCAAATGAAATAAAATAATACTTATTGTGGTACATTGTGTTGTAGTGTTGCATCATACATAAGTGTGCTTGAGATAGAGCCAGAAGTTCTGTCTCTCACTTGTCTTGTCCCTGTAAGGTGTTCCTCGCAGAGCACTCAAGACCCAAGCCTTCAACTTTTATTGATTCTTGTCCATTTCTGAATTTCCACATTTTGTTAAATCCATTTTTAGAGATAACAATGCACAATTTTACATTTCACACTGCTTCAGTTTGAAATCCAAAGTTTCGGTTTGGCAAGATTCATGAATCATGGATTTCCATCCAATCCAAAAAATCAGTTGAATAAGGAGTTTTTATATCTGAAAATCAATGGATTTTAACAAGGGTTTCAAAATAAGCAAGACCTTTCAAATATATCTGGTATGGCTAAAGAACATATTTATAAGTGAGACTTCCTCCCTTCATAGTTAAATCAGTTTACGAGTTTATGAAACTTAAGATATAGTCGTTTTACCGAAAAATATGTCATTATGACATATTTTACAAGTCGGATCCGATTGACTCCAATGAAATCTTACTCAAGTCTTAAGGAGATTCTACCTTAGGACCGATCTAAGAAGTTATAAAAAAAACTCTCCAGCAATAGAAGAAGACACCCACGAAAATCATCAACCATCAATCATAAAGTTACTTTGTTTCCAAATCATCTTTGTTGCTAGATTTCTAGGTATTGATCTTTCTAGAAGTCAAGAGGCTGTCACTACACTATTGAGATCCATGCTCCTCTAGCCTTCTAATTGTCTATCTTCATCTTGTATGCAACTAATTAATCCAATATAAATTGTGATATTGTTACCATGTCTAAGTAGTTACCTTATTAGATCTAAGGTTTTTTATACATTTTTCTACGAATTGTTACAACAGTTTCGAGCCCCAAATATAATAAGTACAAGACCGATTTTGGGAGGAAGTCAAAGAAGCATGTGCTTCGAGCCCAAAATATAATAAGTACTTTTCCTCCGAAAAAATCAGTCATGAGTGTAGGATCACGATTGGTTCCAACAATGAGTAAGGTACTCTATTACCCTTAAATCTTAGGGGAGGAATATTAAGTGGTGTTTTAACACCTTTTTCTTTAACTTCTCTAAAAAACCCTTATTAGCATTAACCCAATTAGATGACAAAAAAATCTGTTATACCCGACCTATCATGAGAAGTTGATAATGTGTGAACAGTAGCTAAAACGTTGGTACATTTTGTGAATGAGTATGATGGGAGTCAAGTTTTCATGATATGAGAAAATAGGTATTTAGGGAAGAACAAAACGTTGGTACATTTTGTGAATGAGTATGATGGGAGTCAAGTTTTCATGGCATGAGAAAATAGGTATTTAGGGAATAACAAGAAGATACAAAGTTTTATAGTTAAGAAAAGAAAAGAAAAGAAAAGAAAATACATATAAAGTACTTCATAGTCCAAATAACAATTCTAACCAAGTCTGTGTTGTCCATCATCATCATCCTGTTTGTGGTAATCGTTTGGATTCTTAATCATTTATTACTAATTAAAATCATTTATACCGTTAAAAAATTTATGAGTTTCAATATAGTTTTTTATCATTTAATATTAATTAAAACCATTTGTATATAATGTCACTGTCAAAAAATCAATAATATATTATGGCAACCTATTGGAAACCCAACATCGTTGACATGTTTCAATGAAACCGTTAATCAAAGAACTGTCAATGTATTCCAAAGAATCTAAATTTCCAACAACATTGTTCTAACAAATTTTTTTCGTCAAAAATTTGTCTGAACTTTTTTTCTAACGAAATTTTGAAGGAATCGGCCGTTAGAATTTGACTGTTTCTTGTTGTAGTGTTGATTTCAAGAAAGTATTGCAAGGAAGCAACAGTTTCTTGAAGTAATAAAGAGCCATAGTACATGGCCTTGTTGACACAACTTGGAAAGTGATGTGGTTGTCATTTTTGAAGGATTTACAGATTCAATTCACATGTTCTGTTAATCTCTTTTGTGATAACACGGCTACAAATCAGATTGCATCAAACTTAGTCTTTTTATGAAAAAACAAAACATCTTAAAAAAAATTGTTATTTTTCGGTTCGTGATATATTGGGAGCTGAATATTCTGCATGTAACCACATGAATCAGATATGGCTGATTTGTTCACCATGTTACAACCCTTCTTCCCAAAATTTGCAAACTCCTCATGTCCACCGTATATATGCTTTTTCAAGTCTATCTCTTTTTTCTTGAAGAATTCAATTTAAGGGAGAGGTATTAACATTAACCAATAGTGGTACCATATCTAATTTTTGTGTATCATATCTGATTTAAAATGAACGAATATCTAGATAAACGAATGTGTCGGATAAAATTTAGTTACATGAAAAATAGTTGAAAAAATTTGCTATCCAATATCCAATCTAGACGTGTATAATAGAGTTATTGATATTTTTTTTTATTCGATTTAAAAGTTACAGATATTTTTTTGAAAAGAGATAGATTGAATGTCAATATAAACAATTTCTTTCAAATATTGTGTCATATTTGATGACTACTTTTTTAAGCGGTTCAAAACACCTAATCATATTTACTTTGGTCATTATCCACTGAAGACCCGACCGACAATATTAATCGAAAGTTTATAAGGTATGCAAGGTTTCTAGCTACTTTGTTAGAATAATCTTTTGTACTTATTTTTACACATGACGTCAAAAATAAGAATATGAGAGCCTAAATGTTATCTGTGGTTGCATTTTAGTTCGTAATATGCTAATTCAACAGTATTGGAACTTTCTTCCCGTTACATTGGGCACTAATATGGCTCGAATGTGATCGACAAGAAGAACCATCACTAACCAAAATATTTATAAACTCTTAACCAAAAAGGAGAGAGTTAATGTGGAAGTCAATGGCAGTATTTTAACCCAACTAAACTATGGAATATGGAAAAAGTAAACTAAATTATAACAAAACAAACAAATATTTTAAAATTTTGATATTATCTTTTATTTAGCTGTTATGCCATGAGGGAACTTTTTTTTCTGTTATATGTGAACGTCTAATAGGCGCCCTAACAAATCTAAATAATAAATTCAGCTTACAAAATCATCCCTCCCATAACAGTTAAAAAAATTAAATTGTTGGTATTACTCGTTCAAAAAAAATAACTGATAAAGATTTTGCTTGTATTCAATTATATTTTCTTAAATACCACTAAACTTTTTTTGTAATGGGATGTAATACTCAACAATAATATATAAAAATAAACTTCATCTTAATGCATTTATGAATGAACATCTTTACTAACAAGACAACTCAATTGTGAGAATATATATATAAATGGTAGTGAGCGTTGATTAGTAGCTTGCCCTTTCGATTTAGATATGGAGTCATGGCCTTTCCATATATGGTTAGAACAGAAGGACCTTTCAAGAATCAACACCAATATTTATTATTACATTATTACAGAAGTTCCATCATATTTATTCACATTTTTGGATTGATTCGAATATATCTTTTTACAAAAAAAAATTAAAAAAAAAATGAGGCGACAATCGACATTGAAATGAGGGACC
Organism: Euclidium syriacum; assembly: GCA_900116095.1. Taxonomy (NCBI): domain Eukaryota; kingdom Viridiplantae; phylum Streptophyta; class Magnoliopsida; order Brassicales; family Brassicaceae; genus Euclidium; species Euclidium syriacum. The sequence continues at coordinate 1,652,849 of FPAK01000008.1, forward strand.
CCGAATTTCCACACGATCCTCTTGTTTCATCATTACCCACCCAAACCTATATTTAGTCAAACTCTTGTGAGACTCCACCATTTGCATACTCCAAAAATTAACACATTTTTTCCTTTTTTATGTCAAAAGAGAAAGAAAAAAAAACAAGATTCTTATTAGTAAAAAAGAATATCATTTCCTTGTACAATCACAAAATGTAACAAAATAACTTAGGGCTGATGCCCACAAGTTACTCACACGTTTTCATTTCCTTGTACTATCACTTAATTCCTATGATTTTTTTAGCATAGCCATAATAATTAACAAGTCCCTAAACCTGAACACATAAATGAACAAAACAAGAATCCAATGTTACTCTTTAGTCTCTAGTCGAAAAAAAAATGATACAAAAAATACATCAAAACCCCACTAATAAAACAAAAGAATAGAGATTGTTATAATAGTATAATGTTTTAAAAAAAAAAAAAAAAAAAACTCAAGGTGTAGTAGTAGTTGCATGTTCTTGAAGGGCAAGAGGAATGGCTGGTCTCCAAGTTGTTCCCTCAGGATTATCCATCAAAGCAATTCCAACATTTGCCAAATCTTTCCTAATTGCATCAGATCTTTCATATTCTTTATTGTTCCTTGCCTCTGTTCTCTCTTTCACTCTCTGCAACACATCTTCCTCTCTCAATCCAGCGCGCTTTAGTGCTTTCTCCTTTAGCTCCTGAATAACCTCTGAGTAACTTGTAGGCATAAGCCCTAAGATAGTAAGAACATCTCTGATTGTTTTCTCTAGAGCCCTAAGTGAATCTTCCCTTCTTGCTTGCTTTTTCCCCTGAAAATCAAAATCAAAATCAAAATCATTATGAAAACATATAAAAGAGTTATGATCCGTAAAGTTACTATATTTACCTTTCGTGTGTGAATAAGATCATTGATAGTTTTTAACGGTTCTGACATTGCAGCTAAAGTTGCAGGTGTGAGAAGATCATCGGACATCGAGGCAATGAATTCATTTCGGAACACGTTGATACATGTCAAAGTGTCTGAAGGGACAGAATCATCATCAAATGTCGAATCTTTCTTGCCAATAACGCTTTCACAGTCGTGTAACGTCTGTTCAATAAACAAAAAGAGCATCTTTAGAAGATTGTAGTGAAGAAGAAGAACATAATGTTCTCCAAAGTTGCAATCTTTGTACCTGATAAATATAAAAGATGCGCTCCGAAGCACTCTCAAGGAGAAAATCAGAGTAATTGATAGGAGATCGATAGTGAGTTCCCATTAGAAAAAGTCTCAGAGCTAAAGGATGATAAAGATCTATAACCTGCAATGTTTACAAACATGAAATTTAGAATTGAGATGTTGGAATGACAAAACTTTGAAATGTGTAATAACCTGTCTGATTGTGAAGAAATTCCCTAAAGATTTCGACATCTTCTCAGAGTCAACAGTAACAAAACCATTATGAATCCAATAGCTGATGTTACTACTATCACAAGCAGCACAACTCTGAGCAATTTCGTTTTCATGGTGAGGGAAGACAAGATCCATTCCTCCACCATGTATGTCAAAGCTATAACCGAGATAAGCTGCACTCATTGCACTGCATTCTATGTGCCAACCTGGCCTTCCTTTTCCCCATGGACTCTCCCAAAACGGTTCTCCTTCTTTTGCAGCCTACACAAGAATATTAGAAAAGTCTTTTAAAGACTCAAGCGAGAAAACTCATAATGAATATTATAAGATGCTTACTTTCCACAGAGCAAAATCTGCTGGATATCTCTTCCTTGTGTCAACTGCGACTCTCTCGCCTGCACGGTTATCTTCTAATTTTCGCCCAGACAATTTTCCGTATGTTGGAAATTTGTCGACTGAGAAGTATACATCCCCTTCAACTTTGTAGGCATAGCCATTATCAATAATCTGATTTGGAGAACAATGTATATGAATATTAAGCAAAATCTGAGGAACTAGGTGAAGTAAGTATGGTTAAGTAACCTGCTTGATCAGGTCGATGATTTGAGGTATATGATCGGAGACGCGTGGTTGAACAGAAGGATCTAAACATTGAAGCTGTTCCATATCTCGATTAAATTCCTCACAGAATCTTCTGCTCAAGCTTATTGGATCTTCTCCTAATTCATTAGCTCGTGCAATTATCTACAGAATTTGAATTTTGATGAGTCAGTTGCATATGCAGCTAAAACGAATCTAGTGACAATCATTATATCTCACCTTGTCATCCACATCCGTGAAATTTCGAACATAAGATACTTCATAACCTAGATGCTTAAGGTACCTGCCTAATTCCCAATCAAATCAAATCAAATCCAAACTTTTCGATAAACCCTGCAAGAAAAATGTGAAAATTTTGATTTTCTTTCTTCAAAGTCGATACCTTAAGAGAACATCGAAGGTGACGTAGACGCGTGCGTGTCCAATGTGGCTGAGATCGTAGGCAGTAACACCGCAAACGTACATTCCAACTTTACCCTCGACTTTGGGCTTAAACACCTCCTTCTTCCGGCTCATCGTATTGTGCAACCATAGCTCTCGCGCCGAATTACTTCCTCCGGAAACAGATTCCCCACCGTGAGTTATCGGCGGATGAGAAGATGATGATGATGATGATGATGATAGAATAGTGAAACAGCGACGGGACTGAGTTAACTTTCCGGGTCTAAGAGGAAATTGGATTCTGAGTCGGGAAGAGAGTTGAGACCTGGGAAGAGAAGATAATCGAATTGGAGTAAAAGGTCTACATGATTTGAAGAGATTGAGAAGAGAAGCCATTGGTGGAGCGATAAGCTCCTGCTGAAGAACAAGATGAAAATCGGATAATAAGAAAAGCGGCGAGCGATGGTCAAAAACCTCTGAGCTAATAACGGTTTCCGTGAACCAAACGCTCGAACCGGATCGGTTTAAGGATAAATTGGAAACATTTAAAGCCAAATTTGGACATTTTACGTTCGAACCGAAACCAAAACATAAACCGGGACGAACATCTCTTATTTGATTATATTTCGTCAGAGAATTGATAAATCCTTGTCAATTGGAAAGTTCAAAATTATGTTCTAAAACCCTAAGGCGATTCTTTGGCTCACTCTCGATTCTCGATTTCTTCTTCTCTTTTGAGTTGTTTAAAGCCATCGACTTCATCGTCCGCCTAGAAGATGGTGTTTGGACAAGTAGTGATAGGTCCTCCTGGATCGGGCAAAACCACTTACTGCAATGGCATGTCTCAGTTCCTCTCTCTTATGGGCAGGTTTCATATTCTTCCTCCTTTCTCTCAATCTCTGGTTTTAGACCAATTCGAAATTGATTACTTACTTTTGTAGTTGTGATTCTGTTTATATTGGTTATTCCCCCTGCCTCTAGCTTTATAAAGGTCATAAAAGCTCCAAACTTTAGCTCATGGTAGTGTTAAATTCCAGAATTTTTGAACTCACCCAATGTTTTTGCTGATTCATGGCTTGGTTGATTGTGAAATGTGTTTGCCTTAGTGTTAGTTTTGCTTATAAACTCATGTGGACTTCTCTGATAAGTATACTCTCTTGAAATTTGATTTTCATTTTGCAGGAAGGTTGCTATTGTAAATCTGGATCCTGCAAACTATGCATTACCGTATCCTTTTTTAACCAAATTGTATAAATTGATGAATAACAAAAAAGTTTCAAGGTGTGAGTTGTTTCTTAACATTGATCTTTAGGTATGAATCTGCTGTGAATATAGAAGAATTAGTTAAGTTAGAAGATGTTATGTTGGAACATCACGCCCTTGATTCTAACCCGCTTGGTCCTAATGGAGGTGAAAATTTTTCTATCTTGAATTTTTCCTTTTTTTTCATTAATACTCCAAACTAACGAATAATATCAAAACAGGTCTTTTATATTGTATGGAGTACTTGGAGAAAAACATTGACTGGCTAGAATCTAAGTTAAAGCCTCTTGTGAAAGGTAATAATCTCGTCTTATTTTGTTCTCTTTATCATTTTTGGTGAAATCTATCATAAAGAAAAGAGTTTCGATTTCATTTTGCAGACCATTACTTACTCTTTGATTTTCCTGGCCAAGTGGAACTCTACTTCATTCATGACAGCACCAAGAACATTCTCACGAAGCTGATCAAATCGTTGAACCTTAGAGTATGTGCTTTTATTTTTACTCTTTACCAAATTTTCTAAATGAATCTAATCTGATTTTGTTTTGGTTTTGTAGTTAACTGCTGTGCAACTAATTGATGCACATCTATGTAGTGATCCTGGAAACTATGTAAGCGCATTGCTTCTCTCCTTATCCACAATGCTTCATATGGAACTCCCGCATGTCAATGTCTTGTCCAAAATCGATCTGATTGGAAACTATGGGAAGCTAGGTATCTATGGTTTTTGTTTTGTCCTTATAATTATCGATTTTTCTAATATTGAACTCACTAACAACCAATCTCTCTGTGTTGATGTAGCTTTCAATTTAGATTTCTACACTGATGTTCAAGACTTGTCATACTTAGAGAACCATCTCAGTCAAGATCCTCGCTCTGCTAAGTACAGGTTTGATGATATATATATATATAACATTGTCTGAAACTCAAATAAACGGGCAATCGATATCTCATGAGCTTAATGTTGTTATTATTGGCAGAAAAATGACGAAAGAAGTATGTAGTGTGATTGAAGATTACAGTCTTGTTAATTTTACAACACTGGATATTCAGGTTTGCGACTCTGTCTATTTCTTTTACTCTCTGCAAGAGTCTTGTGTGTTTTTTCACTGTTTTGACCTTTTCTTTGTTTTTGTTTTTTTGGTTTTAGGATAAAGAAAGTGTTGGGAATTTGGTAAAGCTGATTGATAAGACCAATGGATATATATTTTCTGGGATTGATGCAAGTGTGGTTGAATATAGCAAGATTGCTATTGGTCAAACTGATTGGGACTATAACAGATATCCTTTTTTATACTTTTAATTTTAATTTCTAACCGTTATTGTTTCTCTCAATTGCTCTAATTTTTTAGTTTTCTGTCTGCAAAAAAAAAAGAAAAAGAGTTGTTTCTTTGACGATTAGTCTTTCACAGTTGCGGATGTGCAAGAGAAGTATATGAAAGACGAAGAAACAGAAGACTGAGAAATAGAGAGAGGAGCTTTTGAAACTTGAATAGAAGAATCAGTGATGAGCTCTGATTTTTTAAAGTAGCGTTTTGTTGAATTTCTCTGCAGATTCTTGATCCGGATTTGATCTTACTTTGTTCAAAATATCAAACAGAGGAAAAAATCAAACTGATACTTTTTTTAGGAACCCCAAAGAAGTATCTTGGCTTCCTTTCCAAAATCGGTGCTCACAAAGTCGAAAGATCTATGCTACGAAATCTGCTTATAGTTTATGATCAGTTTGGTTCCTTTTAGATCTTTATTAATTTTGACTCAGAGGTTTCCTTAGTTTTGATCTTTAATTTTAACACGACGAGCTCCAGCATCTCGGTCTCTTCAGAGGTTTTTTAATCTAGAAAGAACAAAGAAGGAAACTAAAGACAAGATTTTTAGAGTTTGATGAAGCTTGTTTCTGTGAATGGATGACAAGTTTTAAAGTAATGCCTCCTAAGCCCAAGTAGTGTATATTACGAGTCAAAAAGAAGAAACTGTTCGACGGAGACCACGACGAGGAGGAGGTGAAGATGTCTACGACGGCTCGAAGTCACTATTATTTATTTGTGAACCGAACCGAACCGGTAATTGAAGCTGCCGAACCGAACCTGTGAACCAGCCAAAACCGAAAACCGAAAATTTTGGTTCGGTCCGGCTCGGTTATAAATCCCAGCCCTATGGACCCACACCATAACATCATCAATAATGGGGTTCGCTGAAAATTAGAAATCGAATGAAGAGCTGTTAATTTGAAAAATTTGGAAAAAATTTCAAAATTATGTAATAGAATAAAATTCAACCTACGCGATCTTTGGAGAGTACAAAAGAGGAGGATGATGAAATGTTTTTTGAATTATGGCGAGACATGTTGTATAATGAGAATTGGGTTTTTGAAACTTAAAATCGCCACTCTAACTTCCAATTGCAACCTTTTTCTTAATAAAGACATTGTATAAGTTTAGTTTCAATCCGATGGTGCAAAGTATGAACCGAATGATATATAATGTTGATGTTTTTTTAGTGATCATGTATAGTTTTTCAATCTCTTATATCATTATAGAAATAATGTCTACTTAAATAATGTAGACTGCAAATGTGTTAAATATATCTACAAATGATAAATAATTCAATTAAGATGTTACATCATATAAAAGTAGGTACAAAAAATTTAATATTGGTGTAGTAGTTGTAGTAGTGCTCCTTCTAACTTAGAGGTGCAGATTTCGAACAAAATATTTATATCATATTTTTAATAAGCAATTAATCAAAATACTTAACTAAATTTTTATGTAAATTAATATAGATAGCTGCTTTAGCATTACTTTTTCTTAGCAATTGTTTTTTTATCTTCCATAAATTTGCATTTTATAACTATTTGTCATGTTTTCTTATAATCGAATTGAAACCTAAATCAACCATCAACTTTAGGCTATTTTAACTCACCAACTTTTATAAAAATATATTTACACTTATTTGTCAAATAATATTGATTTTTTTTATTTAATTGTTTAAATAAATCATCAGTTATTCTAATAGTTATCAAATTTGAAGAGAAACAATAAAAACAATAATTTTTTATCAAACATTATGTTAAAGAAGATTATTGTGACAACGTCTTTATCAGACCTTATGTTAAGAAGAGATATGCAAGAGAAATGTTAAGCTGTTACGTGTGGGATCGGTACCGCGACTTCTGGAATGTCACAGAAGTTCCTGAAGGTGAGTGAGTTGCCCACTTCTTAGTTTCTTTGTGTTTTTTATTTATATACTATTAATAATTTTGATCTTGATATATTTTTCAGGGGATGAATATTTGAAAACAAAAATATTATTAGACATGATTTTTTTTTGGGATGAATGATAGAGGTATGCAAACACCTTTAAAATTTTTTATAATTTAAAATGAATTTTAAATTATTATTATTTTTAAGTCATTATCTAAATTAAACATATATTTCTTTTTTAAAACAAATACGTTTTTTTTTTGATAAACCAATATATATAATTTAAAATTAAACACATATTTCAGTAGTCGATGTCTTCAAATCATCGATTAAATCGAAATTAATCATCAATCCAACCGAACCATACTCAAAGAGAAACGAGAGGAGCACAAAATATATGTCATAAGCTTGAATGTGCAGCAAAAATTAGTTTGTGATGCAGTTATGGAGTCGGTAGACAATGATATGAGAAAACTATTTTTCCTATATGGTCGTTGTGGAGCAGGGAAAACATACCTCTACACAACCATCATTTCTGCGCTCAGCAGAGAAAATTATCAAACATCACAATATTGCTTCCACCTGCAGGTAGGACAATACATTCACGTTTTAAGATACTGATCAATATCAATGAAAATTCAATGTGTCACATAAGGCCTTGAACAATACTTGTTGAATTAATCAGAAAAAAAATTGATCTTATCATATAGGATGAGGCGTCCATGACACATTGGTACACATTCGAAGAGCTAGACTAAACATTAACAGTTATAGAGTTACATACATAGCTATATCTAAAGTGGAGTGGAGTAAACATTTACACTGCGTCCCAAACCCATGTTTTCTCACAGTCAGTTTTACATAGCTATATCTAGAGTGGAGTGGAGATCATGCTTAAAATCCATATCGTAGATGAATAAGGAAAATCGCGACGCAAGACGATGAATATTTTCTATACAGAGGTCTTCGTAGACCTTGAACCCAAATAAAATATTTAGGCCATTAGTTGTAGATATCATGGAATGTATATGACTGTGATTGGGTTCCCAAAGGAAGGTCTAGGGTCTAGATTTCCATAAACGTATCATAGATATCGTGGATTAAATATGAATGTTATTTGGTTTCCAAAGGAAGGTATAGGGTTTATATTCCCCATAGAAAAGTATCGTTGATATCTAGATTGTATATGAATGTGCATGGGTTTCCAAATGAGGTTGTAGGGTCTAGATTTCTTAGAAAAACGCATTGTAGATATATATGAATGTGCCTGGGTTCTCAAAAGAGAGCCTAAGGTATATATTCCCTAGAGAAACATAACGTAGGTATCATGGACTGTATATTAATGTGTTTGGGTTCCCAAAAGAGGGTCTAGGGTATAGATTCCCCTAAAAAACGTATCGTTCACTGTATACGATGTGTTTGGGTTACCAAAGGAGGGTCTAGTGTTTAGATTCCCCAGAGAAACATATCATAGATATCGTGGACTGTATATGAATGTGCTTTGGTTCCCAAAGGAGGTTGAAGGGTCTAGATTCCGTAGAGAAATGTATATCGTAGATATTGTGGACTGTATATAAATGTGCTTGGGTTCCCAAAGGAGAGTCTAGGGTATAGAGTCTCAAAAGAAATACAACATACATATAATGGATTGTATATGAATGTACTTGGTTTCCCAAAAGAGGGTCTAGGATCTAGATTCCTAAAGAAACGTATTTTAGATGTCATGGACTATATATGAATGTGTTTGTGTTCCTAAATAAGGGTCTATGGTATAGATTCTCCAGAGAAACATATTGTAGATATGATGGACTGTATATGAATGTGCTTGGGGTTTCCTAAGGGGGATCTAGAGTTTAGATTTTCCAAAAAAATGTATTGTAAATATTATGGTTTATATACGAATGTGTTTTGGTTTCCAAAGGAGGGATGTAGGTTTAGATTCCTCTACAAGTAAGAATTTAAAAGATATTATGACATCTAATTTACGGTATGTTTATACGTCTCTTTATATAATAAGCATTGATTTGAGAATCTCGATAAAAGTATGCGAAATATATAATAGTTTAATGTATTAAATTTTACTATGTTACACCACATCTCTACGCAACCGCACGGTTAAACTTTAGTACATTGGTAAATGGTAATAGATCAAAAGAAGGGGAAGTAATAATAATCTAACATTTTGGCCCTTTAACAAAAACGCAAATCAAAATATGGGCTTATTCGAAAGTGAATTTGTTACAAACAAAATTCTGTTCCAACTGTAATTTCAAAACTTAGTTGGCAGTTGATGTGGGCTTAACATCTAATCAATAAATTATCTTATTAGTTTCCAACATAGTAACTTCTCATTACCAATTGGTTTTGAATTAGAAACCTATAATAAATCTAATTTAATGTTTTCTAAAAACAAATTAACTTATCCAAAACTGAAATGGTGTAAACGATTCATATTTATGTAAACAGGAAAGATATAGAGGAAACAGAAACGACTTGTAAATTTATTCATTTGGATTACAATGAGACTCTTTTAAGTCTTAAGCGACAAAACAAAGCAAAATAAAAATCAAAACTCGGTTATGTCGGAAAATTCCTCAATCCTACGACTACTAGTGAGAAGGTCGAACCAAAACTCCATATCATCATTATACAATTTGGAATTATTATAACTATATATCTTACTATTCCTCTCTAGCAAACTCTCCCAATCCTCAATTTTTCTCTCATTATTATTCGAATTATCTACCGATACGACGTCCGACCAAAAACTCTCATCTACCAAAGCGGAAATATCTTCGTACGACATCGTTTCGTCCTTGTTACTATTATTCGAAGTATCGAATGTTGTAACCGTTGAATTTCCGGTAATGCTATCAGAAAATTGTTGTGGAGAAGTTGCATCAACAATCACAGGTTCTTCGTCTTCGTGTCTGGTTTCGTTAATTCCGTTAAAGACTTTGGTTTCTCCGCCATTTTTGTTGAGTCTTTTCTTCAAATGAGTGTGCCAAACATTTTTTATTTCATTGTCGGTTCGTCCCGGCAATTTTGCAGCAATCGCAGACCATCTAAATTCATAAGAAACAGACAAAAGCAAACAATATTAATAAAAAAATGTCTTACATATGTTATGGTTTTCATCATCAATTTATTACTGTTCTTTAAAAACAAAATATCATCAATTTGTTAGTTTAGTTTAATATATTGCTTTTTGACAGCAAAAAACATGGAAATAGAAGAAAACAACAAAACCAAAAGCTAATACATGGCATATGTTTTGCATTGATCAAGGTGCATATCTTGTCTAATAGTAAGTGAAGATTGTTTTAATTATTTATTTATTTTTTAATTTAGATTAAAAAACTATTAAGAACAGATTTATTATTTCTTCTGTTGGATACTGAGGCAATCTTGGATTCACGGGTAGGAATCTCCTCAGTCAGGACCACCGTGATATAATAGTTTGAAATTGATTTTTTTTTATATATATATACAGATTTTCCAAACAAAAATTACAAACTGGTAAAGAATATGGAAGTTGATACTATAAAAATAGGAAAAAAAAACAAAAAAATACCATAAAGCAAGTTTTTGTTCGAAATATACATTACTCGCTTAAAATATTCAAAACATACTTAGCTTTAGAAAAGGTATATAAAAGTTTAATAAGCAATAAAAACCAATTTGGATTTCTTCTTCAATTTTTATAAACCTTTCAGAAACATAAAATTTGTGATATTTTTGAATATTATGTTTTTGAAGTAATATTGAAAAACATACATAAATTATGGTAAGAATTGCCCAATCGTCAACCCAAAAACAGAAGAACAGAAATTGATAATCGAAAATATCTTGTAAGAAAATTGTTGAACTGAACTAAGAAAAAATAAAAAGACAAACCTGTTGCCCCAGATTTCATGTAGATTGATGATAGTTTGTTCTTCTTGAGGAGTGAAATTGCCACGTTTGATATCTGGTCTCAGATAATTGATCCAACGAAGTCTGCAACTTTTTCCACATCTAAGTAAACCTAAAATACATCCCACAAAAACACCAAAAAAAATTGATTTTACATATCAAGAAATCTTTAAAGATAACCAATATTATAGAAATTGAATAATACACCAAAACAAATGAAAATAACCTGCGTGTTTGGGAAGAGCTCGCCAATTAGAATGACCATAAAGACGAATATAATTAATCAAGATTTGATCTTCTTCAGGAGTCCATGGTCCTCTCTTCATCCCCATTTTCTCGCAACATGGTGCTCTTCCCATTTTTCTTATTCTTTTTTCGTTGCACTCTGAAGAAAATAAACTCGATTGAAGTAAAAAGATTAGAAGGATATGTGTATGGGTATGGAGTTTATTAGAGCTTAAAGAAGCCAAATGTTTGAAGGAAGCATGCTATGTAGACGTTTAGTGTGTTGTTGTTGGTGCTATTACTAATATATATAGACATATTATAAATAAATATATTGCAACCGTGGGACTACTCCAAGTTGAAATTTTGATTTACACAGTCCAAAGTTTTCAACTTTATTTTTCCTCCCACTTACTTTGTTTTTTTTATTTTTATCTATTTTGATGAGGTCAGAGGTCGATGATTCAGTGGTTAGAGTTAGAAACCTAATATGGCTTCATGGATGGATTAATGATATATGTTAGATCTCGTAAATCGTTTACATTAGAACAAAATGGAATGTCCTAATCCACACTTAGAGACCAAAATGATCTAAGAACATAGTAGTCATTGAATACTAACCTAAATATCATACTAATCAAACTCTTTATCATTCGCATATTTATTTGCATATTTTTTAATGAAATTACATTTTTCCAAAAAAAAATACCAATATACAATTTATTAATGGAATTTTAATTTCCCAGTAAAATAGGATTTGAAATTTTTTACAAATCATTAATTCAATAACCTCATATTTAAAATAACTTTTACAAATGTGAAATCTAATAAACTGAGATTTGAAAAAAAAATTAAAATCCTCTCAAATTCATGATCCAATGAGTCGGATCCGCATAAAATTTTCAAATCCTCTCAAATGTTTTCACCTGTCTCCTGTATTTTGTAGCTACTTAAAAAGGATATTGGTTTAGAATGGGTCGACTCAGGTACTAATGTGTCGGATCCGGGTCAAAATGAAAAAAATAAAGAAGCTTTGTGGGTTCAGGTGAAAACTGACGATCATCGATTTAATCCGTCGATTAGTTTGATTGGATGAAAACCGGCGGTTTCCGATTTGGTCGACTGTTTTAGGTTTTCTCCTTTGATTCTTCTTCTTTTCATATCTTGCACATACGAGTTCCGAATCCAAATTCTTTCATATCTCCTCGTCTTTACAAACTCTTCAATTTAAGTAATGGGGATCCACCATTGCTTCAAAAAATATTACTCTTTGTGCATCCAACAACTTCTTTAAGCTCCATTAAACTACTTTAACACCTATTTAGCAACAAAATATACCAATATGCAATCCAAATCTACTATTATACAAGCTAAATTAATGAGAAATTCAAGAAATATGCGTTTATACAAGTTGAATTAGTGATTTAAGACCTTAAAATCGATTGAAAAGAAAGCTTAATACCACTAAAATGCAACTATATCATGTATGCATCTAGCTACACCTACACTGCGAGCAAACCATGAACCGAGGTAATCTTAAAATCCTTCCACCAAGAAGAAATACTAACTTGACTTATTTGTGTGTAGGTAAATCATTTTTGACGAGTTGCCATTTATACATTCCAACAAGTTCAAAAGTCATCTTTCGAAACCATTTATTAAATATCTAAATTTTATTTAAAGACTCTGAATGTATTAAAAACTCTCAAAACCTTTGATCTCTTTAGATTACTTAAAAGATCACCCATTATAGACTTATTATTGTAAGAGTCAAACTGTATATCTTCTGCCTACAACTCATCAACTCATCTCCCTATTGATTATGTATTTTACAATGTTATTTCTTCCCTTTATTGTTGTTTAGGACCATTGCAGCTGAATGTCCTTTTGTTTCATTCATGTTTTCAAACATTAATCAAAATCTTGAGTTAATCTCGTTAAAACTTTTAAATTTAGTTTCTTTGTTTCTCTAACTTATAGGTGGATTCCTATTCTTATAAAGCAGTCGTGAATTTTTGTATTTGTGTGAAATTACTCAAACTTGAACTTGTGTTCTCATTATTATAAAGGTTTACGTAAGTTTTTGTTGCGATCCATTTAAACTTGCTAGACATTTCAATTTAGATAGTTATATAAGATCGGAATCCACTAATACTAAGAAAATATGGCTTACTTTTTTTGTTATCACTAATATTACTATTAGATTGGATATATCTTTGTAGACATATTCGGTTCACACATGGGAAAACTACTTTATCGAGTGAGAATTTAAAATGAAGCAAAAAAATAAAAGGCTATATGAATAATAAGATATTGTAAGAGGAAGGGAAAGTCCAATTATATATACATGAAATTGTCAAAGAAAGAGGCTATTAGTGCTTAGTTACAATCAGAAGATGTCCCCAAAGTTAATCAAACTTTTTAATTTCAATCAAGCTTGTTGGATGACCTATAAGTCAATAAGAAACATTAAAAGTTTTCTATTTTTTCTATGCGCATATTATTATACACATTTTTTACTAATCGTAAATAATATATTTATGACGAATACACCAACAAAGGTACGTCAAGGTTTTAGGACGTAGTGCCAAAGCAACTGTTGTGTCAAGGTTGAAGGAAAATCATACACATTGAGGTAGGTACGTGGCGTAAAGTGAGTTCTCTTTGCCTAATATATGATTTGCGGTCATATTAACAACAAAGAAGATTTGGAAATGATTTGGTGACCCCTCTTTTTGTTTCTTTGTTTCACTCTTTCTAATTTTAAATATGACTTGGTATCTACATCTTCATATATATCATATATAAACCTAAAAAAAAAAAAAAAAAAGAGAAAGTAATTATATTTTACAAAATTGTAAGAACAAATTTGAATACATGAAAGAAGTAAATTCCTAGAATAAATATTTTATTCTATGTTCGTTTATCTTTTCAAACAGCGCTCATTATATCGATTTGAATCTGAAATTACTATGACAATACATGTTATAATAATTGAATTTCTTTGAACCATTTATTTGTTTATTGTCTTTTTATGGTATGTAAGTAAGGTTGTTCGAAGTGATCGAATATTTTTAAACTTTGAAGGTGTCTAATTTTTTTTTTTTTTTCAAATAACTTTTTATTGATTAAACGACTATGTATTCGAAGGCATCTGGTTAAAATAAAAAAAACATTTTTGTTTTAATTTTCTTTTCTCTTAATATTTTGCTTTATCTTTTTGTTTTGATAAATGAATTATTTTGCTTACTTTGCTTTATCGGCTTCATCTAGTTTCGCTCGCAAAATTTCACAAGTGAATTTATGTTTGTCAAATTTTTTTTATGTTTCTTAACCAAAAAAAAAATTCACAAGTGAACTAATCATTCATTGGGTTGTAAATAGTAATATTATCATAAAATGGAAGTTAACTGATACCTTAGTGGTATAAGCATCCAATAAATTTTAAAATGGTTATCAATTGCACATCATCACCATTACAGCCTTTTCACTTTCAACTATTTCTTTGTCTATGTCAAAAGCAACTTTGTATTGTGTTTCAAATTAAATGTATTTAGACCAACACTAAAACATATATAAAAATAACTAAAGAAAGATTATCGACATATATTCGCATCATTACTAAGATCTTGCCCTTTATCACAACTTTCTTATAAAAAAATTAGTTTCACTTTTCCGTATTTCTTTTAGTTAGGTTCCTTTTTTCTAATACAATGCGGGTTATCTTCTCTTACAACACTGCTCTCCAATCGTGGAGTTCCCATGTTTTTCTCAATGCAAGCGTCGTTGTCTGATAATTGATAAATGTAAAACAATGTTCAATTGGATCATGACCTAACGAAATATAGATTTTAGTGGGTCCAATCCAATATATAAATACTAATTTTGTCGCTTCATCTTTTTATAGTTTTCCGGGGTCGGCTTAGTTTACATTATTTGATTATACATGCAAGTCAAAAAAAGAAATAAGACTTACAGTAATATACGCTTTAATATTTTAAACCGTTTGTAATTATCTTCTTCCAACCAATCCAACTTAATTTGGATGAGTGATTAGCCATATTTTAAACCCGAATCTAATTTATTTTGGTTTTATTTGACTGAGTTAGTCTTCAGAAAATAAAATCCATTAAACAGTCTAAATCTTTTAATAACTCGATTTGTTTACACGGTGATTTCAAGAACGACATTTTTCAGTGTTTCTTTATATTAACTAGTGTCAAAATTTCATCTTTTTATAATGTTTCTGATTCAGACTGAATGTGAGTAGGACTAGAAACTCTTAATGTCACATTTTATTTTGTATTTGCTTTATCTTCGATAGATATCCTCTATGCAACCTAATTAGAAACTTAATTTTGGTCTTAGCCTTCAACAAAACAAAAATAGTATACTTCCCATGCTCTCATAGACTCGCTTAACATCAAAATCAGTGGACCCATGGACCCATGTGTCCAGTAGCATTGGTCTTAACCAGTTGATCATCCCAAATTTTATCAAAGTAAATCAAATTCGAATTTTCTACCATGATAATATAAACAAAAACAAATATGGACCCGCGTATAAAGTAGGTTTGATAATTGCAATTTTCTAGTAATATTTTAGATTATTCAGTAGCAAGAAATAAAAAGTGGTATATACTTTGGGATATTTTAGATTATTCAGTAAGTAATAAACGAGTCCATCTCTAACGAAAAAGAAAAGAGCCAGTACACATGATTTGACCATAGAAAATCAAAACTTAAACCACAACAAAGATATATCAACTTTTTTTTAACTTAAACAAACATATTTTCATAAAAAGTATTAACAAGATTCCACTTTCATGGATTAATATGATAATATATGTCGACCTACAAAGACAAAACAAAAGTACAAAAACGAGGACAAGAACCGTACACCTTCAAACTTTTTCTTGGTTTCACCTAACAAATCTCATTGTGGATTCATGATTCGGATAATAGACTTATTATGCCTTGTTCACACCTGAAAATAGTCTAACCTGAAATTCAGAGCTACCAAGCGAATCTTGTTCCCGTACCATCGAGAAACCTATCGGTATACCATCCTTTAGCTTGCACTTGAGACAAGAAAGGATTAAAGACATCGTTCATTTTGTCATACGCATCTTGCAGTATAATATCATCAGAGTCATTGTATATCTTTGTCATTGATTTGGCATAAGCTGCAACTAACCACCCTCGCAATGCATCTTCACCAGTTGCATCGTGCTCTAAGACCATATCGGTGAATGACTTTCCATGACTTAATAAAAACTTCTCTTCTACAAACACTTCTTTTAGTTTCTGCAACTGAGATGGCTTTAGAGCTTTATGGACCGCTCTTCCCACTTTTACATTACCTGCGTCTTGGATTGGTCTCTCAGGGAACATAAGATCTTCTTGGAATCTTAAATCAGCTGGACTTGGGACTTTACCACTCTGAAACAGATCCAACAATTGTAACAAAGATAGATATAAACAAGATGGTTTGAATTAAAGATGATTCTATTTACCTTGAGAAAGTTAGCCACGATCAAAGCGGTTCTCTGTGGATTCAGTGTGTTGATTGGTACTCCACGCATCTGCTCTACAACGCTATACAAATGTACACCCGAAAGAATAGACCCAACCACCAACTGCAGAATATCACTGTTTTCTAAGATAACCGAGTTGTGCAATCCAAACAAAAGAGTAAAAGGTTGAGCAGTAAAGAAATTACCTTTCCTTCCATTGATGAACATATTGTGGAAGCAAGTTGAATCCCTATCCCTATCCCAGCAACATTAAAAAGAGTAGAGATAGCTTCTCCTTTGGCAAAAATGTCACTAAGATTTCCTTCTTTAGCAAAAGATGAATAAATTGGTAATCTTGTTGCCCTTGCTGCAACCGTAGCCATTCCCTATTTCAAACAAGCAACGCCAGAAGAATGTGAAACACAGAGATAACTACAACCAACCAATCAGTGAAGCTAATGTATCTAATAAGTTAATGTATCTCATCGGTCTCCTAAGGCAGACATGGATGTTCAAAGAACAGTTTTAGTTCGATCTCTTTGACAGAAAGGATTCAGTGAAAGACTCTTATTTATACCTTAGCGAAATTCCCAAGACCGGCCATTTCAAGAAACAGATGTGGGCATAAGGGAGAAGCGACTTCCAGAGCAGTACCAAAATCGTAGAGCACGTCAGCTATAAAAAAGAAGACGAATTACGTTTTACGGTTTGAGCTGTGAAGAGTTCAGCAGAGACATGTAGCTAAAAGCATGGTGCATACCAACAATCCTCCATCGTTTTGGCTCAGAGTCCATTCTAGCACCCAAACTACTACAAAGCAGCTTTCCCACATGTTGCATTCCATCTTTCAGAATCTATTCAACCAATGAAGTTAACAAGACATTCATTTACGGGTAGGAAGAAACAAATAAACGAAATAAAGAATTGAAGCGGTAACATACCCAGCTGACGACAGTTGCTTGAGCTGGTGTAGGCCGCAAGCCTGCAGCAAATAGCAATGACTGTAGAGGAGTAAGATCAAAGCTATATATCCATGCTAAATTTCCATTGCAACAGCTCAAGTAAACAAAACAATAAACAAGACTTAGAGCTACAGGGTTGTAATTAACAGTTATCGAGTCATGATGAAGACCTGAGTCGATAACACGGATAATGCTGCACTGGAGAGATGTTGAAGTGCTCGAAATTGTGTGTACCTAAGATATCCTTCGTTCACACTGAAGAAAAAAAAAGCTTTAATGGTTAAAACACTTGCACAAAGAAGTATTTTGGATTCTCTAAAAAACAACATTCTCACCTGTATGGATAACCAGATGGGAAGAACTTGTTAAGGAAGGATTCAACCATCTTCTGAGGAACAGGTCTTGAGTCATCAACAATTTTCATCTAAAGAAACAAACAAAGCATTCGAATTGGGTATATGATTAAATAAATAGAGAGCATCATCAAATGGCACAGGAAAGATACAATAATAATCAAATTGAATAGTGTCTATGTGATTGTGTCTCTCGGAATGAACTAATGGCAGAAATAGCAGAGGGAGAGAGGAAATTTACAGAGAGGTGGCCGTCGGATTCGAACTGAAAACGGTGAGAGACTGACTCGGAGGTCTCGAACCAATAAACGGGAATGTCTTCGGGTTTCTTCTCCGTTATTGGCTCTTCCTTCTTTATCATCTTCACTTTCTCCTGTTTCGTTTCATCAAGTTAGCAAATCATTTCAATTAATTGGAGAACTGCAAAATGAGGTTAAAAAAAACTGAAGAATGAAAACCTACCAGAAAATTCATTCCTGTCTTTCTGAAACACTGCAGCACAGTTCGAACGTCGGTCTCACCGGAGTTCGAGTGAGCCGCCGCACCCGTAATCACCTAGAGCCGTCAAAGTAATTAAAGAGATGATTCTGAAAACGGCGCCGTATCAAAAGTTCTTTCTCTTCTATTTCTTACTAACCGTGCAACCTACTAAATATTGAAATGAGAATTCTGAGACCCAAAGAGTTGTCATTGACTCATTGTTAAGCCCAAAAAGCCCAGAAGTGGTTAATACGCTGCGATTAGGGGTAGATCAGAAAGTAGGGCGTGTTAAGTTTTCCACGTCTTTAACAATCGATTTTTAGCTTTTGTAAATAAGAAATCTAAGAGTAAATAACAACACATAATGAGTTTGTTAGTGCATGATTTTTAGATAAATGAGTTTAGATTTAGATGTTACAGGCCACTTATACAAATCAATTAATTAAAAAATAAAGAAAAAAAATCAATAAATAATATAATTCAATTTATGTGTTATCCCTAAATTGTATCATACGAAAATTTAAGTTATAATATCTTTTCACAATTATACCAAATACATAAACAAATTATTTTTATATAAATAAAAATTGAATTACTTGAACCTAAGAATACTCAAATTCCGGTGGACCTCTCTACATTAGAACCGCTCACTTAAAGGTCAAAGAAGACTCGAAATCCGGAATACGTGGCAGGTGACGTTTTTATCCGAAATATCATTAAAAAACAAAGTTAAAATTTATGAGAATCAAACTAGGACAAGCAGACCAAATCAAGCTTTGATTTCAACATTTCACACTCAAGTCTTCACCATTTATCTTGATAAACACAATAGAAGCTAAATATAATGCTTTATATGGAAGACACTTATAGGAAATGAGGAGAAATCTCATATATAGAGATCCTAATTATAAATTTAAATTTGAATAGACAGAGAAGAGAAAGAGACAGGAACATGTTGAGAAATCACCCATTGATATTTCTTTAGTTAAAAACAAAATCATTAATACAAACTTAATTCACCCATTACTAATGGATGAATGTTTTTGGAGCTTTAGATTGGATGGGAAAAAACACTAAAGAGGGGTATTAGTGTCCAACCAAAACTAAACGGAGACTAGTTGGATCTGGAGGGGGATATATAGACACCTCCCAAAAAGTATATTAAGGGCTAGGGTTCTTGTTTAGTATATCAAAAAGCAAGGCGAGCGATGCCGGATGATTTTGAAGGTAAGAATCCAACTCTAACCGTGAAAGATGTATACATAAACAGTGAATTTGAGAATTTTGGTGTCGCATATTGGGATATGGTGCTTGAAAACGCATGTTTGATATGCGAGGATGGTGATATGCCTGAGTATCAGTATATTCCGTGTATAAGACGTGGTGAGGATGAAGAGCCTAAGCTGACGATGGAGCAAGAGTGGGACAGCATTAGGGAAGAAGTCAGAAATAGTGCGGTTTAGATCTTCTTCTATCATTTTGTTCATGTTGATTTTGTCTATTATACTCGGTGGTGTGTTAATTAGTCGATTCTTGGGGGATCGATCATTTGTGTACAGGGGTTCGACATAGATTTCAAAAAGTATCGGTGCATTTTCAACTATCAACCCCTTGATTTTGATGACCACGAGTTCGCCATAGAACCGGAAACCACCAGAGAGTTGATTGACAGGCTGTCTAAGGGATCCCTTGAGAAATTTAACAAAAAAAATGTCGAAACTAGTAACTTTTTTTTTTTATGTGAACATGTTTTATGAATAGTGGCTTATTTTATGAATGTTTTTGTTTTAAAAACAGGGAACATTTTATGAACTTGTTGAGGTAGTCAAAGCCAATATCCTCTCCAGTGCTGGGATAACCTATTTCATTACTTTTAAAGGTAAGCAACCTTGTGATGATGATCATGAGCCGAAAGTCTTCCGAGCTAAGGTCCACTACTTCTATCAATTCGCCACCAACTACATCTATTGCGGTCTGAAACCTGAGAAAAAAGGTACTCTTTGAACCTCTTATTGTCTACTTATTTGAATTGTTTTGGCAGTATATGAAATATCTGTCTCTATTGATCAGTCTTTTCTTTTATTATTTCTCTCTTAATTAAGGCCTTTCACTTTTTCTTGTTTTCTTCTCTTTTATTCATATCCTCAGACTGACAGAGGACGAGGAGTCATCTAATGTCTAATAATGGGTGGTGAGACGCAAGCAAGTCTAGTTATTCAATTGACCTTGTCCGTTTGGTGTTTTCAGAGTCACAAGTTCTTATCTTGGTGTCTGCTCGTTTAAACTTTAACTAAAGTTCAAATCATGTGTTTTCACATTAAAAATTGTTATCGATTGGTTTTACGACAATAATTTATATTTAGTTTTATATATGTGAGAAGATATCAACTCTATATACCCCTCCCCCAAAAATAATCAATACTGAGCGTAAATGAAACATTAAACCTTCAAAGCTCTTTCTCTTCTATTTCTTGCCAAACGTTCAACCTACCAGGAGGAATGAAATAAGAATTATGAGGCCCATTAGGCCCAATAAGGCCCAAAAGTGTTTAATACGCGGCGATTATGTGTAGGTCAGACAGTGGGGCCTACGTTAGGACTGAAAGAAAGACGACTTTTCTGCTTCAGTCCAAAATTGAAATGGGGTCAGGTCCTCGCGTTATTCTAACGCCACCGCCCAATTCTTTTCTTTTCGTCCATAATACCCAAAAATATACAAAAAAAAATTCAAAACTTTAAAAGTAAACAAAAGTGTGCACGAAGAGCAAAGCGACGCATCCGATTTCCCTTCATAGTAAAAAAAAATCCTCTCGCATCTCAAATCTCTCATAACCGATTCTGGTTTGAAGGAAGCAGTAACAATCGATCATGTCTTTCAGAGGTCTTAACAAGGTAACGAAAATCAAAAATCCTTTCTCTTCCGTTTCTACAGTTGCAAATGATTTATCCAGTATAATGATTCTTTGCTTTGATTTGGAGAGATTCTTATTGCATGCATTCTTTGGATCTTCAGTTTCGCGTATGTGAAATGTAAATTAAAATTAATTTAAGAATTTGGGATTTGTAGCATCATGCGTATTAGATTGTACGATTAATGATGATTTACTTTGATTTTTGATGGAATCGATGTTAAAACCCTAGTCTATCTCGATTTTGAGGGTCTAAGATTGATTGTAATTTGATTATGTAGTTTTTGAACTATCGGATCTTTGATGATGGATTCATTTTATGTTTTTTGTTTATTGATTCTGTTTGTAGCCAAATGCAACATCTGGGATGGGTGTTGCAGATCACAGCAAAACCACATTTCATGAGCTTCAGAGGAAGAAGACTCATCGTTATGTTGTTTTCAAGATCGATGAAGGGAAAAAAGAAGTTGTGGTTGAGAAAACTGGAAACCCTGCAGAGAGCTACGATGATTTCTTAGCTTCTCTTCCTGAAAATGATTGCAGATACGCTGTTTACGACTTCGATTTCGTTACCTCTGAGAATTGCCAAAAGAGCAAAATCTTCTTCGTCGCTTGGTTAGTTTTCATAATTTGGTCTTTTTCTTTAAGCAAGAATGTTTAAGAAAGCAAGAATGTTTAAGATTTTGATGATTGGGACTTAAAACTTTGATGTAGGTCTCCTTCGACATCTCGAATTAGGGCGAAGATGCTATACGCGACATCGAAAGATAGGTTTAGGAGAGAGCTTCAAGGGATTCACTATGAGATTCAAGCTACTGATCCTACTGAGGTTGATCTTGAAGTTCTACGCGAACGAGCAAACTGATTTTCAAACCGAGTGATGAAATGGTCTATTGAAACTTATAATGGTAATGTAATGATAATAATCATTCGATGACTTCGGATTCTCTTCACCACATTCTCCTTTTGATGGATTTTGTGTAAAATACAGTTTCATGTTCTATGAACAACTGTAAAAAACCTCGGTATAGGTTTCAGATTAGAGATCTAAAACCTTAGGTTACTTCAATTTGAAACCGGTTTAAATGTCTATACTTATGCAAGAATCTATAACCTTATTGGATGCATCAGATTACTATAGTTAAAGATAAAAAAGAAATGTTAAACATAAATTCACTCCAAACTATATCTAAATGCTTTATAAATCACAAAAAAAGTTGTTAGCATTTTAACAATACAAAAGTGTAGTGGAAGCAGAAGTTTTTTTGTATAACATAACTAACTACTCTTGAGTCTTGACCATCTGAGAAGAAAAATACAAGGAAGTTCTGAGTGGGGTCCATTGTTGTTGTGGCCAAAAGCGAGATTGCATGACCCAACTGATTTCTAATTATATAATTATTAATTGTTTTAATTAACATTTCTCATATTAATTAAGTGTAACCATTACCAACTTCTTTATAACAATTTACAATCCATTATTTGTTTGAGATTGGGGAACAACCTGTATAAGATGCACAAATTCTTTAACCAATTCATCTTATTTTTTCACTAGCCTCCAATCTCCATATTGATTCTAATTTTTACTGGTCCAATTTACAGAACAAAAATTTGCAATATTCGTTATCTTAGTAACTTTTGTAAATGATGACCAATAAAAAAGCGTAACTTTAGTAAATAAGAAAAAAGGTTTGAAAGCTTTATTTGGGACAGAAAATAAAGTTTGGAACATTACTAATTTTGCTCATTAAGCAATATATTTATTTATATAAGAAAATAATTAAATTTTTCTGTCTGCAAGTATATAGTCGAGAGGTGTCTAAAACAATACGAAGACGTCCTAAAAACCTTCTCTTCTGGGAACAAGAAAAGATCCTAAACACTCTAACCCCATCAAACAGAAATAAAGCAAACCAAAAAAAAAAAAACTTATATTCTTTTTTTTTTTTAATTTATGTTCCAAATGTTGAAATGATCATTGAAGATCTGAAGCAGAAATTTGTGAAACAGTCTTAGGATTTCAAGAACAACGAAGAAGGAAAAAGTTCATCATCTTCTAAATCAGGTAATGTGAGCATCTTCTAAATCATTTTTTTTTTTTTTTTTTTAACAAAAAAAAAAACATTATGAAATTGAGTAAAAATGTGAAAGCATAGAAGATATCAAATTCAAAAGTAGAGAACTTTAATCATTTTTTTCAATACAAAAGAAAAAGGACAGAGAAGAGAGTGAAAGGAGTTAGTTTGAGATTAGGTTTGGAGTTTATACAAAACTTATTTTAATTTTTTGTTGCAGAAAAATCCGTTGAGAATGTATGAAGAAAGTTCTTGTTTTGATCCTAATCCAATGATGGAAATAATCATCGACAACAACGGCGGTTTCTATGAATCTCCTCCGCCGGAAAAAACTTTTCCGGTGAGTCACCAGCTCCAACCTCCACTCATGATCGGCGAGAGCTTTAACGACGACAACCTTAAACTCCCAACAATGGAAGAATTCTCTGTTTTCCAAAACTCACCAAACGAAATTTTCTCTTTCCCAAACTCAGAAACTCATAACCAAAACAACCATTTGATCAACCAGATGATTCAAGACTCTAATTGGCCTGTTAATACAGACAACAACAACAACAACAACTCTGGATTCTTTATGAACACTTCAGATCCAAACACAACAACAACTCCTCCTCCTCAAATTCCTGATCTTCTCAGCCTCTTGCATTTACCAAGCTCCTCAATTTCATTACCAAGATCGAATCTTTCGAATATAATACCCAATTCTTGCCTCACTTACGATAATACGCTTTTCCACTTAAACTTTCCTCCATTGATCCCTCCTAATAACAGTGACTACTCAGGATTCTTGCTTGGTATTGACCATACCAATGCCACTACTCAAATTGATCATGAGTCAAATGGTGGATTACTTTACAATGATGGGAATAATAATGACTCTCAATTCGATAGTGGTATCCTCAAGTTTAGCAAAGAAATTAGACGTAAAGGAAGAAGAGGTAAAGGAAAGAACAAACCTTTTACAACAGAACGTGAGCGAAGATGTCATTTGAATGAGCGATACGAGGCCTTGAAATCACTCATTCCTAGCCCAAGCAAGGTTAGTTGTTATAACTTCAATCTTCTATGCATTATGCGGCACATACCACTAAGTTATATGTCTTGGTTGGAAAAAAAACATTTTTAACGTAGCATTAATTCATTATCTCCAATGCCATGCATGCATAGGGAGATAGAGCATCCATTCTTCAAGATGGGATTGATTACATTAACGAGTTACGAAGAAGAGTAAGTGAGCTTAAGTATCTAGTTGAGAGGAAAAGATGTGGTGGGAGACACAACAATAACAACAACCCGCGAGATGATCATAGTAATAATGATGAAGAGATGGAGAAGAAGCCGGAGAGTGATGTAATAGACCAATGTTCAAGCAATAATTCTTTAAGATGTTCATGGCTTCAAAGGAAATCAAAAGTAACAGAAGTTGATGTTAGGATTGTTGATGATGAAGTAACAATCAAAGTTGTGCAGAAAAAGAAGATCAATTGTTTGTTGTTTGTATCCAAGGTTCTTGATCAACTTCAGCTTCATCTTCACCATGTTGCTGGAGGACAGATTGGTGAGCATTATAGCTTCTTGTTCAACACTAAGGTCAGTGATCTATGAATTTTTTATTACTGCCAAAATTTTGATTATGGAATTATGTTATAATGATTGGGTAAAAAATTAATGCAGATATATGAAGGATCAACAGTATATGCAAGTGCAATTGCAAACAGAGTGATTGAAGTTGTGGATCAATACTACATGGCTGCTCTTCCCATCAATAATAACTATTATTAATTAGGCTAACTTTCATATATTTTCTAATGCTTTTTCAATCCATGTTTACTCGTTTCCAAGACTAATAAAACTTTTTTTGGAGTTCAAAGATATCTTTATGTAGTCTTATCCGATTTAAAGCTTAAGAGTATCTTTACAACATTTGCATCTTTTGTTCCTGTAAACATTGTCAAATATATATACGTAAGAGACAATGATGTAGTGCCTTTTCAACAAATGTAAATGCCATATTCTCTGATTTAAGCCATTCTTATGACTAAAATAGGAATGGTTGTAAGGAAAAAAGAATTATGATGGCGAAATCATGCTCCAAATTTTTATAAAAAATCAAATTAAGCCTAGACATTTCCAAACATATATGTATCTGTGTTAGGATAAGGTATAACCATTTCTGATTAAGCTAGTAGTGATATCTAAAGTAATTCAGATATCTATAAGTATTGTCTAAATTATAATCGTAAATAACTGGTTGGATAATTTTGAGGCGGTGCAATCTTTTTTGGTTCTGCATAAAATCTCTAGTGGTTAACTTTGTTGTGGTTAACTGTAAAAAAAATAAAGCAATTAGATGACAAATTTTTGGTCGGACAGAATATCTTTCTTTTTTATAAGGTGTCACCCATTTTGATGACCCAAAAAAGGTTAAGTTCCTATTTTAAATAGAAGAGACCTCTTAAATCTTCACAGATGATATTAACATGCCTATGATTTTTAAAAAGTCTTTCTGAAGTAGGATGGGGGACAGTAGTGTACAAGAGAAGTAGGTGACCAGAATATTTTCAGTTCCTATCAAGTTACGATATTACCCCTTATCCCTTTACAAAAAAAAAAGTTTAATATGGAAAGATTTGTTGGCATATTTGAATGGGTGGGACCTACTTCCTCAACTTCTCAAACAACCCATTCTCTTTGCTATAAACAGATATCGCATGACTTAGTTGCAACAGCAACTTAAAATATTTTGTCAAATATGAACTTAATCAATCCAAACATTTCTTTTTAGAGTTATGAAAGCTTACATTGTTGTCACAAAGTTTACATAACTAACTAAAAAATGGAACTAGATATGATATGAATGATCGAATAATGAGTTATTATTTATCTTCAAAATACTTCATATTAATCCATTCACAACTCATTATGATTTAGTGATTTTTCGTTTTGAGAATGTTTTGATTCGTTTCATATACGAGTTGGTAAGTCAAAGATAGTATTAGATCCATTTGAAAGTCTGGTGAATAGGTTAGTAGAAGTATCACCTAGAAGATTAATCAGGTTTCAACCAAGATTACTCCTTGCTATATATTAAAAAAAGTATGATGATTTTACTAGATTGTTTTATTTATGAGATTATCTTTTATGTTTCTTCAAGTATTTAGTGTCGTACCACGGAATGAAGTGACCTTGTGGTTAGACAAAAATGTTGGTCTTGTGTGTCCCTAGTTCGATTACCGGTCGAATGGATGCATAAGGTATTACAAAGGTTGGTCCCGGGTGGATTAGGGCCTAGGTCCGAGCCCCTCCTACTTAACAAACAAAAACAAGTATCTAGTGTCGACGGATGATTTTAAAACTATTTCATAGTTTGTTCCATCTTGAAAATATGCTTGGTCTTTCTTGTTAGAATTTAATGATTTTTCATGGATTGGATTTTTTGTGTGTGTTATTAAGTAAACACAAAAAAGAAGAGTTACTAGAATAATTAATGAGCAATTGGTATATCAAAGAAGCAGTTCGAAGGGACCCGCTTATGAATCAATTCATTATGGTGTAATGTTGAAGAGTTCACTTTTAAAGTTAATAGTCATATTCTATTATTTCTATTGTGTTTAAATACTACTGTGTATGTTTTTTCAGGCTGAATTCCAAATAGAGGATTGTACAGAACAATCTAAACAAATAAAAGGAAATAAAAATAGAGGAAGCATGAAACAACAATTGAAAGAAACTATGTAGAAAAGGAAATCTTAACTATCTGCCTTTGACAGAGCTTCATGAAATAGCTATTATTGTCAAGAGGGTTTCCTACGTCAAGAAGATGTTTAAACCACGGGAGAGATAACTCCGACAAGTATAAGCATGAAACAAGTGGAATTTCGTTACACTACGAACAAGAGCTTTGGCGACCTTGTTTGCTGATGAAGCACATAAAAGCAGCATGTTCTAGAGATGAAGATATTCTAATCATGGCTCTTCCTGAATGATTTGTTGATGTTTTTGATGAATCTCAAAAATCCATTTAGAGTCGATTTCCACTTCCGTGTTTCCATGACTTCCAATTCAAATATCCCATGATTGATAAGCTTTGTAATATGCATGAAGATGAAAATATCTTTTTGGATCAGCTTACACAAAGCTAGTAACTATTGATGATGGTGTGGTTTTGTTAATGACGTGGATTCGGAGTAACAAATGATGTGGCACGTCGGAATGTATCTTCACCAAGTCATATTACTTAGCCAGGTGGAGACTTTGAAGATTCAGAAGATATATGTGTTGTGATGATTTAAAAGTGAGTTTCGGTTTGCACAGGTAACTTCATTAAATAAAAAAATGGATACAAGTTGTAAACATCTCAATTTTAAATCCAAAAGTATATTTAAACTTGTGAAAAATCTGAAATATTTTGACAAAAGTTGACATGTTATTTTTAAAAGTGATTATGTATGTATCAGAGATCTCCTAACATTCAAAAATATTTAATTTAACCCAATGATTAAATATTGTAATCTTTTTACCCTTCTTCTCTGTCCCCAAATGTCCGTATATTTCAAAACAGAGATGGAGAGAGAAAGACTTGTTTATAAAATCTCCTTCTTGTGAAATCGGGGAAGATATCTACAACAAGAACTAACCATAGTGATTTCGAGGTTGAAATCATTCATCTCCGATTACTCTCTTTTATCTTCTCTCTGTTTCTGTTTATTTAATCCTCTGTTAATTTGCAGGTTAGCGTAAAGAATCATCTAGAGTCGTTGAACCATCTTCATGGAAGGTCAGAGTATTGTTTTCCGTTGTCCTACGGAGCGTGAGCGAAGATGTCAATGGAATGAGAGTTTTGTGGCCTTGAGCTCACTCCTTCCTAACCCGACTAAGGTTAGTTATTATTATCACAAAAAAAAAAAAAAAAACTTTCGTTCTTGATATAGTTTTTAATTCATTTAATCTCCAAATGCGGATTTCCTTAACTCATTGCGTAATATGATTTGATCTGGTATCTAATTAGGGAGATAGATCATCTATTCTTGAAGGTGGGATTGTTTACATCATGAAATTACGCAGAATTATAAACGAGTTGAAGAAATTGGTTTGGAGGAAAAAACGTGTTGAAAGACACAAAAAGAGAGTTAAAGTTGAAAACATGGAGAGCGATGTGGAGAAGAAATCAAAAGTGGCGGAAGTTTATGTTAAGATTGTTAAAGTTAATGAAGTAATGATCAATGGAGGACTGACTAGTGATCGTTACAGTTTCTTGCTTAAAACCAAGATCAGTGTGATTGATTGATTAATTATTTACTAATCCTGATTATGGATTTGGATTTGGTTAATTAATGATTGAGTAAAAAATGCAGAAATGTGAAGGAGCAATAATATGTGCAAGTGCAATTGCAAACAGAGTAATTGAAGCTGCGGATCAACACTACATGATCAAATTATAAAGTTTTAATTAATCCATGTTTACTCTTTTGCTAAACTAAATAAAAACAATGTTATTTGGAGGTCGAATATAGGTTATAATTTGGTCTTGATTCGGTTAAACTTTCTTTAGGGGTTAAAAAATGTCGGATCCATCAAAATGTGTTTCCTTCAAACATGTCAATGTCCAATATTTACATATAAGAAATAATGATTTTTTTTTCAAAAACATGTACATGTCATATATATTCACCAAAATCATTCTGATTACTGGGAAGTCTGGGAAAAAGCAATGATGACCAAGTATTAATGATGAAGCATATAATCATACGCATCTTCCAGAGTTTATTGGTGAAACTTAAGCCTAGACAATCCCCAAGTGATAGATTTTAACGATCTAGACCGGTTAAGTATAGTTTTGGCAGAAACATGGTTCAAATTAGATTTGACATTGTTTAGAGAAATGTGGTTGAATCTTGGATTATTCTACAAAGATGTCAAATCATATTCTACTAGATTTGACATTTTCTTAGAGAAATGTGCTTCAATCTCTAGTAATCAACCGTTAAAATGAATATGATTTACAACTATAGTGATCCAATCCTTTTCTGAAAAAATTGGTTCTACATGGGACCGAATCTAAAACAATTACCAGATGGTTTGAGAAATTGTTTTGGACCGAGACAACACTTTTAGTATCTCTATTTTAGATAGAAGGGACCTCTAGTTTCAAGAATTGATAAAAACATCCCTACGATTTTAAAGTAATCAGATTAGTACAGTTATAGTTTATTTGGTCTGGGTACGGTTATGTTATGATGTGGATAGTACTAGTAGACTAGCAGCGTACGAGAGAGGTAGGTGACCAGATTTCTTTTCCAATTTATGCCAAATTACTATATTACCCCTAAGTCCTTTAGAAAAATCAGAACAAAAGATTTTGGATGGTGGGGCCTACCTCCTCAAGTTCTCAAACAACCCACACTCTCTTTGCTATAAACAGATATCGCATGACTTAACCGCATTTTGCAAGCTTATAATATTTTGTCAAATATAAAATTAATTAATCCAAACTTTTTGTTTTTCTATAGAGTTGATGAAGCTTACATTTTTTTCATAGTTATAAATATCAAAGCTTAACGTTAATACATTGATAAACATAAGTGATTAACCGAATAATGAATTGTTTATCTTCTAAACAGTCTATATTACTTTGTTTACTAGATTCTCTATTTTCTTTTTTCAAGTATCTAATGGAATTTGATTGGGAATTTTTAAATTGTCATAATTAACTCATTTGATCTTAAAAATGTGTTCAGTATTTCGTGTAGTTAAATGATTTTCATGGATACATTTGTTATTTGATTACATGCAAAAATACAAAACATATTACTAGTTTTGTTTATAGTTTATTTATGAAAAATAAGAAAACACAATATTTTTTGATATTATTAAGAAAATAGTATTAATATGTTTCAGACAAAAAATTAAAGTGTGATATTGTAAGTATTTATTAATGAGGAACTCATCTTTTGGGGAAACAGCCTATTTTCACAAAGTGTTTATAATATATACTGTTCTTGGCAGTCTATTGCTTAAAGTGTTTATACAAAAATCAAATGATAAACATTTTGAATATTTCTAATATACTTTTAATCATAGATGATTACTATGAATGTTGAGATTTTTCTTAAACTTCGATGACAAAATGAATGAAACTGAAAGCTTATAAATGATATCATAATTATTGATGATTAGGTAAATTAATTATCAATTTACTTGAATGCTTTATATGTGAAAAAAAATCATTAAAATCTTGTATCTTCATTCCATTGTTGTTTCAGAAAATCATGTATCTTCTATTTATTCCGTTTCAACAAATTTCGTTTCGTTCATCTCTTTAATAAACGAATCACCTAACTAATTTTCACCATAATACAACGAACTCATACTGATCCAAGACAAAAGAAAATGATGCAGGATGGGTTCTTTTTACAATTTGTAGTGTAATTAGTTGGTTAGAGAGTGCTGCCTTTAGGGGAGGCAAAACATGGGACCGAAATATCTCACAGTCAGAGAGAGGATCGTATTCACTTAAAATGACGGAAATACCCCTTCAGTCGTTGCAAAGACCTGAGAGATTCGGCATGGGACCCATCTGTTGATCCTTCTCAACCAACCCTTCATGTTTGGCCACAATGAGAAATCACATGCTCCAACTATAACACCCCCAAAACTAACAATTTACATCTTTTTTCTTTTTTTTTAAATACAATTGTTTTACCATGGAATTGCATAATTGTACCATAGTGAAAAGAAAAATTAAACACGGTCAAAAAGCATAAGGAATATGCTTTTTATTTAATTTATTAAAACCCATAATTAAAATTTGTCATCTTTTTACCCTGGTTTTCCGTCTGCAAATGTCCGTATATTTCAAACACAGAGAAGGAGAGACTTAAAAGAGAGAACTTGTTTCTGAAATTTCCTTCTTCTCGTCAAATCAGGGAAAAGATAACCAGAAGAACTAGCTTGCCTTACGTTTCGAGGTTGAAATTTCACAGCTCTCATTACTATTATCCTTTTATCTTCTCTCTGTTTCTGTTTAGTGTCGATTAATCCTCTGTGTATCGTCAAACTCAAACCCTAAACCCATTTTGTTAATCTCTTAGACATGAAATAATTGATTCATGAAGCAATCTGTTCCTCCTTTAAAGTTCTAAAACTGGGTTTTGTTTCCATGATTATAAAAGAGCAAACTTGTTTGAAATTAGGTTCGAATTTCTGGGTTTTCAAAATTTAATTTCATACATTTGATTTGCAGGTGTTATAGAATCTCTAGAGTCGTTGAATCATCTTCATGGAAGGTCAAAGATCACTCTTTTTTCCAATTCTTAGTCCAATTTTTCTCATGAACTATGCTAAATAGTGTTTATTTGATAAAATCTCAGAAGGAAGAGGAAGCATTTACGAAGAAATGGGATGTTTCGATCCCAACACTCCGGCAGAAATCACGGCGGAGAGCGGCTTCTCTCAAACCGTACCACCGCCGCCACCGCAAATTCTGGTCGCCGGAAGTAGAAGCAACAGCAACTGCAGTGTCGAAATGGAAGACCTCCCCGAGTTCCATCTCAGCCCACAAGACTATCCTCAAGCTTCTTCAACACCTCTACAATTTCAAACCAATCCTCCTCCTTCATGTGATCAATTCCACAACATCAATTTGATTCACCACCAGATGATGACTCACGATCAACAACAACACTCAAATTGGGATAATAATAACAACAATGGTTATCAAGATTTCGTCAATATGGGTCCAAACTCAACAACAACACCAGATTTGCTTAGTCTCTTACATTTACCTAGATGCTCTTTACCTCAACCTTCTCATTCTCTACTTCCTAACTCATTCTCCGACATCATGTCGTCTTCCTCCGCTGCTGCTGTCATGTACGATCCACTCTTCCATCTCAATTTCCCTATGCAGCAGCCACGAGACTTAAACCAAGAAAGAAACGGATCTTATTTCCTTGGAGATGAATCACAGCAGATTCAGATTGATCCAAACGGAGGAATGAATCTGATGTATTACGAAGATGGAAACAATCAGAACCAAAACGAGGATGGATTGTTCGAGTTTAACAATGGAGGTAATAAACGTAAAAGAAGAGGAGGATCAGGAGGTAAGTCAAGAACTTATCCTACAGAAAAAGAAAGAAGAGTTCATTTCACTGACCGCTTCCTTGACTTAAAGGCTCTCATTCCAAATCCCACTAAGGTCATTGCTCTTATACTTTGCTTTGCTTTAATTTCAATTCTTGTGTATGAGACTTATAGAGACATTGTTTGTTTTAATAGAGTGATAGAGCATCGATCGTTGGAGAGGCAATAGATTACATCAAGGAGCTGTTAAGGACAATAGAGGAATTTAAGATGCTTGTGGATAAGAAGAGATTTGGGAAATTTAGAAGCAAGAAGAAAGCTAGAGGTGGTAATGGTGAGGATCAAGAAGTAGAAGAGGAAGACACTGTGAATTACAAACCACAGAGCGAAGTTGACCAATCTTGCTTTAACAAGAATAGCAATAACAAGTCACTGAGATGTTCTTGGCTGAAGAGGAAATCGAAAGTCACTGAGGTTGATGTACGCATAATCGACGACGAAGTAACAATCAAGCTTGTTCAGAAGAAAAGGATTAACTGTTTGTTGTTCACTACTAAAGTTCTTGATCAGCTTCAGCTTGATCTTCACCATGTTGCAGGTGGACAGATTGGTGAGCATTACAGCTTCTTGTTCAACACTAAGGTAAAATGAATAAAGTTAATACCTCTGATTCTGTTTTTTTTTAACTTCAAAGCAATTAAAACTAATATATTTCTTTCAATTTGATTTTGGGGCAGATTTGTGAAGGATCTTCTGTGTATGCGAGTGGAATTGCAGATACAGTGATGGAAGTTGTGGAGAAACAGTACATGGAAGCTGTTCCCACCAACGGCTACTAGTTTCTTGTTACCCAAGTGGGGTTTAATTGCTTTTTTTAATAACTTTGTTTTACACCCTAATGACTGATTTAGTTATTAATTACTTTTTTAATTTTCAAGTTATTAAGCTAGAGTTAGAGCTAGAGCTGAGGGCTCTCTTTGTCTGGATTCTGTCTAACTCTTAATATATTTCTAGCTTTATGGATTTATTTTGTTTTTCGACCATTTTTATCTGTTTTTTATATTTTTATTGTTTTGAAAAATTCAAAATTAAACGCAAATCAAACGATTTGGGTCAGAAAGTTTCACAGCCGTTCATTCGACGCGTGGGTTCACGGTAAGATTCGCCAATTCATTGGTTGATAAACCTGTGAATTTGGATTAGGGAGTGAATTATTTTGACCTGCTATTCTGGTCCGCTCCACAAAGATAGTAAAAATAAATATTCAATTTTAATTTATTTTTTTTAAGTAGAAGTTTGTCTCAGGCTGTTGATCTTTGGATTTTATGAAATGATAAAAAGTTTCAAGAAAGAAAAAAAAATATATATAGAAAAGCAAGTAAAGAATATGTTGCATATTTTAGACGAGTTTAGACAATTTTACCATTAATTTAATTGTTATGAAACATGTAATTTTATATATGAGCATTAATTTATTAAACGGTGGTTACTGTTTTCGTTAGATAATTTATTTGATAAATTAGACATCAACATAAAGTTGCATGAAAGTTAAATGACTTGATCACATCAATTATGTATATATTTTACTAATAATTTGCATATATTTTGTTCAAATTTTGTATTTTTTTTTTTTTTTTTAACTTTTCTTTCTTTTTCAAACACCCCATTTATTTAATGATATGTACAACTCCTCAGAAATTATGTAGAGCAAACACCAGAAAAAACATATATGAAAGTCAAAAGTAAAACAAAGAATCAAGCGAGATAAGTATATCGTAAATTCGGATTAGCTCGAAAGACTACGCGACTAATGATCTTAACACCATAGAAGTTGGTTGACAAGTTCATAATAACATCTTAATTTTTATTATTATTTCTCTAAAGAATTTTTGTATATATGTAATCGATACTTTTAAATCTCTAATAAATAAATAAAAAAGTTTGGTGTTCTTTAGCCCATCCACGTTAGCATCTAATAAGCTAAGATTATTCACTTGGACGGTACATTTGATTTCTATTTTCATATATGTCGATTTCATCTCATTTATTTTTTAAATTATAAAGCATTATTATTACTAGAAACTTATTATTACTAGTCTGATATTTTAAATCTAATCAATATGGAGTAATCCTATAACTTAATATATAGTTAACACTATATATATAAAATGTAGTTATATGTTTATAAACATATGAATGCTTTATTTTTTTTTTATTAAAATAACATATGAATATGGTATATGAAAAACGAACAAACTCAATTTTGGTGTGCGATTAAACTGGTGTTAATTTCTCTCCTCTCCAAAGAAACTATAATGACGTTTCGTTATGTCAATGATGATTAAGTCCCAAATAACCCTACAACTATCGTAAAGTTAGGGTCTTTTGGAATACTGAAAACTGTATATTGAGGCTATAATATTAGAAGGACTTGCATGACTATTGAAGAGTCACTGAAGAATATGAGCTATCACGGAAGAGTTACTATATTCGGAGTTATGACGAACGGACGCAATATATCTCGAAAAACTATGAATTGGAGTTATGACGAACGGACGCAATATATCTCGAAAAACTATGAATTGGAGTTATGACGAATGGACGCAATATATCTCAAAAAACTATGAATGCCGTTTTAAAAATGGGATTAAGTTGTCGTACATAAATAGCAACCAAAATCAAATAATCAATCTATAGGCTGATTACGAAATGAGGGGATGGTACAATGCAACCCTTGATTCGGAAACAGTTATGTTGATGATATCTGGGAACGTCGATTTCCGTAAAACTCTTGCAAATGAGGTATAATTTTTTACTGGCGAACATCGAATTTTCTCGTTTCTACAAGTTCTGCAATATGGGTTCCACCAGATTTGACTGATCATACCTTCTTTATCCAATCGTGACTTCAAGCATATGATGACATTTAGTTTAGTATCTTTTTTCTTTTTTTTTCACTATTCTTGCATTGTAATAATAAATCCAAGGATTCATCAAGAAAAAAACATAGAAATGGTAGTAAATTTATATGTTTGTTAATCAATTATCAAAATATACATATATATGTTGTTATCATGTGTTAGATGAGTTTAAACACTATGAAACATGTAATATTTTGGCAACATGTATATATGAGCATAAATTTATCAAATAGAGGTTAGAATTTAGGATTTTTTTTTAATCAACAAAATAAAAGAGTTTAGGATTTCAAGTTTTTCAGTTTAGTTTTGTGGAGAAGTTTTTTGATAATTTAGACATCGAAATGAAGTTGAAAGAAAGTTAAAGCCTAATGCATATGATTAATTTACTAATATTTTGCATATATTTTAATTATTCAACTTTCTTATTTCAAACACCACATTATTAGAGAGAAGAGAAGAGAGGTCACTTAAATCTAGAGTTTCGGGTAAAAATACTTTTAATGGCCTTTTGGCCCACATTCTTTAGACTTATTTTCCTTGGGCTGGGGCAAGGTCTGTTACAGTCTTACAAATTTAGTCGCATTGGATTATTCATTTTGACCCCTAAATTAATATACCCATTATTAGTCTCGTAATCTTTTTTTTCTACTGTCTATATTTCTGACACGCACACTCCTAGATTACTATCATGTTCGAATCTAGATTACGACGTTGAATAAAACCCAATAGATAATAAAAAAATCGAGACTTGTTTCATCATATGCCATATCTTTTGAAAAGATAACTCATGTCACCCAACAAAAGCGTGGCCTTTTTATAATGATTTTACCTTCCTCGGTGAATCTTTATCTTCATCGGATTAAGAATGTTTCAACAAAATAAGCTCACAAAGAAAGTCAAACAACCAATCAATAATGAGATTAACAATAATGATAACGAAAACCTCATCAACTACGTATTAACACAATATAATATGAACGTCATAATATAATTAACATAACATATATATAACATGTATTTAATAGGACCGTACCTTTTTAGATCTAATCGAATTAACCTACGAATTAAAGAAACTTTATAGTTATCTTATCAACTTCTTTTTGGCTGGATTTTATTATTCGAATTTAGAATACCTTTATAGCTTGGATCGACTTGATTGATTTTAAGATTCATAGGCTTAGATTTACCGGAATGATTAATTCAAGAGATATGCTTTTATTCTCTAATATTTTTTACCCATGTAATATATAACAAACAACAACACGTATAAAAATAAAAAAGCATATATTTTTTGTGTAAAAAGATTATTAAAGCAATTAAAGGTGGACACACACACTTTCCAGCGATATAACGCAATAATAGAGGTTTTTTTATACACTTCAACATCACCATCGCATCTTTTCCAATAATTTCCTTTTGGATACAAACAAAAAAATAAGAGAACCCAAAGAAAATAAATTGCATAGTGAACAAACAAATTTCAAGACTATCACAAAAATCAAAGTTTAATAATAGCTATTAGCTGAAATCAATTACAAGATTATCATCAACATGAGCTCATAAGCAGTTGTTCTAAATACTCAGCACCTAAATCTTCAAAAACCACAAGTGTACCACTTTCTTGCTTTACCTTATTACTTCTTGATGTTGAAGACGATGAAGACGAAGACGAAGAAGAAGAGTAAGAAGAGGAATTAGATGAAGAAGAGGAAGAAGAAACGGAAGATCGCTTTTTCCCTCTAGGCCGGTTTCGAAGCGAATGTTTTCGTTTCAAGGCCATAACCGGAGATCCTCCATCAGTAAGATTCACATTCTCCATTTTCTTGAGAGACTCTCTGACAACTTCCACGGGGAAATTGAGTGTGGCAAGAGCTCCTTTCGTTGCGAAAGCGGCTTGATCGTAAGCAAGAGCGGCTTCCTCGGCTTTATCGAAAGTCCCGAGCCAAACCCTAATTCCGTTCCTAGTCGAATCTCTTATCTCCGCTGCGAATTTCCCCCAAGGCCTTTTCCTCACTCCTCTGTATGCCTTCTCTTCATCAATAGTATTGCTAATAACCTTGATTTCTTCCTCCTCCGAATTAGAAACGTCGCCGTTTTGGGTTTCTTCCTTTATCATCATTTCCGATGACTCAAATGAGAAAAAGTCATCGGGGTAATTGTAATTAGGGCAAAAGAAGGATTGATCAGATGATTGATCCAAGAAGCAAGTCTCGTTCCATAACAATGATTCTTGTGATGAGCTCCAAGAACTCGGAGACGAATACATGCTAGATGGAGAATATTCCATTTCTTTTTTTTTCTTTATCTCTTTTTTTTTTCTCTTTCTCTTTTCTTGTTGTGGCAATAACTTATTTCAAAACCTAATCCTATATATATAAGAGATATGGAATTTATTAGATATATGAGAGTGGCAAATATTTTATTGTTATATTTGTTATTGTAGGTCCTATAGACAAATATGGCTGCCTTAAAATACTAAAAAAAATATTTTAACAAACCGAATGGGGACCAACCACAAAACTAGTATTTATTTTTTCAATACACACTTAAGGGGAAAAAAAAGAATTTATAAGGATCTATCACTATACCGTTGTGTAATTTTCAATTCCACGTGGCACAAGACCTTATTTGGAGGAGTGACGTTAGGCGGCGGGAAACTGACAAAATAGATGACATCACAAAATTTCGTGACATGGCAGAGAACTGCCACGTAAGCTTTGGCGCACTCTGTTGTGGGACCGTTTCTTGTCCTCCGAGGCAATGTTAGTAGCGTAGCTCATAGTGTACTGAAGAGTCTGAGAGAGTTGACTGGAAAAGGAAAGCTTTTCCGGCTTACGTGGATATTAACACATTAATATTTAATATTGATATAACTTCCTTATAACTATAACAATAGCAGTTTTTTCATGTTGAAACTTTATGGTAATTATTTTAATAAAAAGTTAATAACACACGATTCCTTATAACTATAACAATAGCAGTTTTTTCATGTTGAAATTTTATCGCAATATTTTTCTGAATAAAAAGTTAATAACACACCATTCACCAAATCGTTTAGATCTAAATTTGTTTCACCAAATTCATTCATTGCCCTCTAATTGTCCAACAAATTTGGCAACCATTAATTAAGGTATACAGTACTTTCCCATTTTAATTCATACAATATTTTAGATAAAAATGCTGAACTTAAGAAATTACATAAATGTATATTTTTTGTTTCTCATATTCAAAAAAAAAAATTAATCGTAAAAATCTAAATAAACGACATTGCAAAATACAAAATGATCACAAATTACCACATAATGTGTGATTTGAAAAGTTTTAGTTTCCTTAGAAACTTTTTAAACAGGCAAATAAAACAAAAATACATTTTTGAAAAGAAAATTCTCCAAAATACCACATTTTTAAATATTTATTCCAAATATACCATCATTAGCTTCTTCTTTTTTTTTTTTTTTATCATGATTAACTTTTTCGATTAGATTTAATATCAAAATGACTCGGAATCCCTTCGTAATAAAACCAATCTAAACTTTAAATTGGAAAAATAAAACCTAAATATAGTATTTTAATTTTATCTGCAATTTTTTAGGATAAAATAACATTTTAAAAGAGTTATTTGTGATATACTTAAAAAAAAAACTAATGATGGTACATGTGAAAAAATAAGTATGGTATTTCAAGATATTTATCTGAAATGAAAAAAAAGATGTAACTTGATCATGATATTTGTTATTGGAGTAATTAATATGAAAGTATTTTAGAGCAATTTTCAAATAAATAATATCTTATCAATATAGGAATGGGTGGAGTTGGAGATATATTTGTGTTAAATTAGTTAATATCTTATCAATTTTTAAAAATTTCTTTCGATTACGCAAATAACAACTTTTCAAC
Source organism: Euclidium syriacum (assembly GCA_900116095.1). Lineage (NCBI taxonomy): Eukaryota > Viridiplantae > Streptophyta > Magnoliopsida > Brassicales > Brassicaceae > Euclidium > Euclidium syriacum. The sequence continues at coordinate 1,692,033 of FPAK01000008.1, forward strand.
CTCATTCAACCATTATCATTTATTTCTTTAGCATATGTAATCGTCAAATACGACCGGAAATCATAATATTTGTGATTTTCAATTATCCAACGATAATACCATATAAGTATTAGTTTTTCAGTACTTTTGAATGCACAGATTTACCAATTTCACAGTTAAAAATCATTGGTTTATAAATGTTTTGTTAATTTAAAGAGAAAAAGATAGAACGATGGGGAATGGTCTCTTCTTGATGTGCCGACAGCCAGTACTCTCAATATATATATATATATATATATATATATATATATATATATTAGGACAAAAACAAAATAGATATTTATTAGATCCAACACTAAACAGCAAAAATAAAATCATTGGTCAAAAAAATGAAAATTATTGGTCAATATATGGTTGGAGATATAGGGTTGTGCAATTAAGATCGATTGCAACTTCACAGAGCCTTACGAGATTGACTTTTTATTTTTTTTGTTCTTGTTAAAAGACCGTGAGAACTGAAACTCGACGAGCTTTCTTCAACCCGACAATTATATATTTAATTTATTATTCTAAACTTTTTAATCTAATTTTAAAATATAACTTCAATTAATTAAATACTCGATAAATTAATAAATACAATAATATAATAAATTTCGTTGCAAAATATCAATGTAAAAATTTTTAAAAATCGATATGATAATAGTATAGTAATACTAGAAAGACTAAACAAAATATAGTCTTAATAATATTATAAACTAATAATTTTACATACAATATATTCATACATAGATAATTTTATGAAATATAACTCCGGTGTTTTTTAAAAACTCAAATCTCGCTAGAATTCGTTTTTAATTTTTCTTATTTCATTATTTCATAAGAACTACTAATATTTTCTAGTTGAATTTTTTTAATAATTTGTGAAGAGTTTTAAATATGATAATTACTTTTTTATGTGTATTTACTTCCAAATGTATCATAATGTCATTTTCAATCTCATCATCTGCTTCCAAATGTACCATAATGTCATCTTCAATCTCACAATCAAAATTTTCCTTATAAATTTTAAACTTCAAAGCATACATCATTTTCACTTAGATAGTCTAATAATTATTTGATAAATATTCTATTACGATGGCAAAATTGTTAATCATAACTTGAAATTCTTGTAATATGTCTTATTTTAGTAGTGGATTTATCTTAATTTTATAATTTAAAAGATTGACTTACCCCTTATTTAAATGATTAATTTCTCTATAAATATTATAGGTCTGATTTATTAAGGTTTTATGTATAACGTTTACAAACCCTAAAGCCATAAGTATGGTTCTAAATTTCAAAAATAGTCACGACCGTTAAATGACTAAAAGATGGGATCCTTTGGGGCTCTTTTGGATTTTGTTTATTTGGTTTGAACTTTGAATGGTGGAGAAACAAGCAATATAGCGAAATAAAAAATTAAATAGTGGTTTAGTTGAAAATGTTTCTAGAGAATAATGTATGCTAATTTATTTAAAAATTAAAATTGATTACTAATCACATAAAAAGTGATTTCAAAAATTTAAAATACCTTTTTAAAAAATAAATGTAGCAGAAATGGCAAAAACCGAGTTTGTGACATAAATTTTCCATATAGTGATATGAAACTAATAGTGTTTTATTTTTGTATAACAAGTGTACTTTGTAAGGGTGGGTATATTTCTTGAAACTCGAACCCGAATCTGGATCTAACTCGAACAAACTGTTTAGGTACGAGTATGAGTTTGTCTTCAATAACCGATTTGTACTTATGTTGAGGATCCATTAGGTTTTGATTTAATCTGAACCGAACTGAAACTCAAGTGGATACCTGGTTAACCCGAACGAAAAGATAAGGAGGAATTTGAGCATAAAAGTTTTGCAAAAAAATGTTAGAAAAGTATGTTTAGAGTTGGTGTTTTAAAAATATCAAGTTCAAAAAGGAATTAAGAAAGATGTTCGTTGGTTATTTTTCTCACTTTCAAAGTCATTAGATATACATTATATTTTGTGGTTTTGATTTTGGCATTTGAATCTTTAGTTTACTTTATGACAAGAAAATCTTATTTTTTTTGTTTTTTCTTAATTCTTGTTTTGGTTTTCGAATAAATTCATCTCTCTATACGATTTTGTCTTTAGCACTATTTATGTTAGTTATGTCACTATAGTTCAAGTCGTTAATTATGTAATATAAGGAAAAAAAATAAAAAAAAACACATTACTTTTGTTGCTATTACTGTTTGTGGCTGTACAAGCAAAAAATTAAAACTTAAGAGCATCTTAATTTGGTCAGCTAAGATCAGTGCTACGTTAGACACGTTAAACAACAAAAGCAAAAAATTCATCAGGCACATTATCTAGTATTTTCTTTTGTTTTGGGTTTAAAATACTCAAATCCGAATCCGAACCCAATCTGTATGGGCTTTGGGTTTTTATTATATACCCAAATTCACTCGAAATCGATACAACATGAACCGCACCCGACTAGAATTTTAGTAATACCAAAATAGTACATATGAGTATGAACCCGAAAACCAGAAAAAAAAAATAACCCATACCGAACCCGATTGGGTACCTGAACGCCCACCCTTACTCTATATTAAGAATAAATAAATAGTTTAAACAATAAAGCGTTTATGAAATAATAGCGAAGAGAAAGCACACATTATCAAAACAATAATGAACTCAATATTTAATCTGGTTCTTGGTTTCTAACGGAAAAGTTCTTTGAAATCATATTTGCAACATGTGACTAGAGAGTGAAAGAAAAGTGGGCCGGAAGACGAAGGATAATGTTGGTCAAAGAGGAGATATGAGAATGGAGATATTGGTTCCTCTCTCTAAATCGTGGAGATGATTATGTGCCAAGCAAGAGTCATTGACTTTCGTTTTTTCACCCGTATCGAGTATTACAGAGAACAACGGATATTGTATTCCATGATGAGTCAAGGAAGAGATATAGCGGATATTGTATTCCATGATGAGTCAAAGAAGAGATATTGCAGCCGAAATGAGGTCATTTCCAAAATTACCTTTGAATATGAGCATTCGAAAAACAAATGGCCACGACTCTCGAAAGAACCTGAGCAAAGTAGACAGAGAGTATTTACTATTGAATTATTTACTGTCCCAATTAGTTTATATGATTTAGTTTTTTTTTATATATAAAACACATACATATATAATTTTGGTTTTGTATATAAATTATATATTTGTATGTATTTTGATATTTGAAATCAAATCGCTATTACATCCATTGTCAACCAGTCATAAATATATCGCATACACATCAGTTTCTAACCGCTATACTCTTCATAAACAACACTTAAACACTTTTGAAACCAAAATCATCCGTTTCCGCAAACTCCTGCAACCACACCCACACCTCTGCATTTAAACCAGCCAAGCGCTAGAAAAAATAATTTTATAACCGAATCAAAGTGTAAAATATCCATGAATCAAAGTTTTGGTACATATGACACAATATTTCATCATATGAAATGCTTTATTTGTTTTGTAAAACAAATCTAGAGATGTCAAAATAGATAATCCAATTCAATCCAATTCATTACTCAAATGAGAATGAAGAGACTGCTAACAGTTTGGACAAAGAACATCGACCACCGGAAAAGCCTCCTCTAAGCTTGACGAAATTTGAGGCGGCTAAGGCGACTAGGGCGACGAGGAGGTATCAATATAGAAGTTGAGCTTTTTTTTAGATTCACCTAATACCACTTGATTGTATAATTGTATAGAAAAGTATTTCTTTTTTTAAAAGAATTATATTTTGTGAGGTTTTAATGTGCGTCATATGACAAGTCCTTTTATTGTTTGCTGTCCATACAAAACCCTTGCCAATAATTAATTTAAATATCTCATGAATTAATGGATCGTTTGTTTGAAAAAAGAAAACAAAATAATCAATGGATCGTACTTATTTGTTACAAAGTCTTGTCCGTCCACTCTATAGAAGTAGCCAATAAAGCGAGACATTTTTTATTAGAGAAGTTTTTTTTTGTCATGAATTAGAGAAGTTCTATTGATAGGTTTTTAGGGGTTTTTAGCACAAAAATAAAAATAATAATAAAATAATTGGTGATTCTCACCTTAAAAATAAAGATTATTCTTCCGATCCTTGTTTAAGGATCTATATCTTTACTGTTTCGACGACGTGACGAGTGCCGATTGATCCATTTTTTTTTAACTTTTTTTGTCCTCTTTAAAAAATAAATTAATAAAAAATAATATTTTTTTAAAGACCCCCAAAATCAGTGTTAGGACCGTCCTTACCACAAATACCGATTAGTAAAATAAAACGAGTCATTGTTATTTAATTAAACATTAATTAGTATTATTGGATTACTTTTGTCAATCATATAAATATAATGAACATTTAATCCGGTCAGAAAATTCTAATACCCACAAAAAAACTATGATATAGGAGACACAAGGAGTATAATAATATAAAGAGATGAGTGGGTCGATCTGTAGTAGTTTGGCTGCAACATAATACTCCACAGATGATATTATAATTCGCAACTTAAATGCTATTTTTTAGTTGATTATGGGGGATGATAAAGTATGTACTAAACTATAAAAATTAGTTGGCATGGCTATTATCAGGATCTATATATTCCTTAAGGCATACTCTTCTTCACATCACGATAGATATTATTTTAAGTTTTAAACAATGTTGAACATCAGTTGTCAAAATTAACTAAAACCTAATTTTATTTTATTTTTTTGAGCACCTTGAGATTACACACGTGCGACGTCATCAATGATTATGTTATGAATAAGTTTTGACAAAAAAAAAAGTTTTCTTTTTGACGCCAAATTTGATCTAACTTTCTACTGTGAAAATTTTCAGTTTTTACTCTTACTGAAAAGTTCAAGTATCTATGAAATTTGGAGCACTCTCAAATAAAAAAGTCATTAAATTATAGACACATAATTAATACTAATAATGTTGAGGCATACAATTTGGTACGAGTTCCATGTGCTATGAATGGAAAATATGGCTATTGATTTTATCCCATCACAAAAAAAGTGGGAGATAAATTATAATACTTATTGAAAAATAAAACTAATATTTCCATTTGCAGAGTGTTGGAAGCGGACAATAGCTTGCGGGCGAGACAAAAATAAAATGTTTTTGTCCATTAAAGCGATTGATGTTTGACCTCACGTCCAAGTGCATACCCCTTTTGTGATGACCCTTTATCATACATACATCATATAATACATACAAAACATTCACAACCCATATTTGTCTTCATACAGTGACATTATAATTAATTACAAAATTGTCCCTCGAAATTATATTTAAGTACCGTTCAGAATAAAAATCGGAACCAACTTAAAATAACTGGTTCGATTCGGTTTTGGTTATAATCAATTTACCCGATGGTTCATGCCCATAGAAACCAGTGGGTATCCCGACAGAAAAAGAATAAGAGACATGTGTGTATTAGTTTGTTTGGGATATCATTCTAGATTACCCAAAATTCTAAAACCAAGAAACCACTTATTCCCAATTATATACTTAGAGTTTGTGGATTCCACTTCCAATTTCCAACATAATCCTCGTTAACCAGTCTCGAACACAAAACCCACAAATACAAACTAGAATCTCTAGCTAACATCATCAAGTCCATTCCGTAGCGCTCGCCAGTCACATCGCCGCCATCAACCTTGTCAAGAAACGAATTGGAGGTATGACTCCATCTCTATGTATTAGGCTATTTGTCTCTGCATTAGGTTTGTTAATAATGTGGGATTGCAATTTTTTTCAATTCAAAGAAGAAAATCCATATTTCTTATATCATTTTTTTGTATTTTTCAATTTGTTAGTGAAAGTTTTTTTTTTTTTTAATTCCAATTTTTTAAACTTCCTTTTTATTTCTTTTACAATTTGTTTTAGAAATCTTCTTTTCTTTTGATTCTAAGTTGTTCATAGTTTCCTTTTTTATTTTTGGTTTCCAAATCACTATAATTGTAAGACTTTTTAAAAAAGTTTCGCCAACCTAAGACTTCACGAGCTCTATATAAAGAGACTCCAATGATTTTGATTTAAATCACGTCTCTTTTTTATTCTCTTGACTTCGTCTTTTTGTTTTTATTTTTCTTTTTATCAAAAATCTCCATCAATTTGAAAATTCATAGCTAAGAATGGCTCATGTTACAAAATAACAATAACATATCAAATACGCAACAGTACAAGAAAGATCACACGACAAGTACTAAAATAATTTAAAAACGTAACTTGAAGAGAAATTTAATATAAAAATCAGTTAAGGTATAATCTTAAACACACTCAAACGATCAACCAAGTATCTTTTAACCAACCTAGAAAAACGAAAAAGATATCAAGTGACACAAACCAACAATCGTCAATGTTGATCATGATACCATTATACCTTTTTCCATTATAGCTTTAAAAATAGTTACACTTATACGTAAGAAAGCAATTGTTGTATTTAGATTTCATCATAATATTTTATGTAGTTCGAGAAGATGACATCACAAATTCTTAACGCAACAAGAAAATTTAGAAATGAATTCCAATAAAATTAATCTTCAAAACAAAACAAACAACACTAGAGTCATATTTCACGAAATTTTTTAAAATTTTACTATCCCAACTCAGGATCGAAAAAAGTTATTAATGTATATTATTTATTAATTTACCGAGTGTTAATTTATGGAATTGATACTGTAATTTTTATTTTAGTGATTATCAATAAAAGTAATTACGTGTAACAAAAACTGTATACCTATTTTTTTTTACAGTTATCCTTTATCGTTATGTCATTCTAATAATTATGTTAATTTTCGTAAATTTTTTTATCGTTTTATATTGTTGTCCAGATCGATAATGTCTTATGTAATCGTGTTTATATCAAAAGTCTAAAAGTATACCCTATAATTTTATTATTGTTATTTTTCTATGCTTTTTTTTTCTTAACAGAAAATATTTCGAACATGCTTGCGATTCACAGTCCCCACTAAACTAGGATTAACTATAATAAAACGTTAGTAGATTAATTTTAATTAGTGCACTAAACAGTTAGTAATATTTAAGTCCTGGTGGATAATGGATTTAATAATAACTGATCAACTTGCCAAAGGTAAGAAAGATTTTATATTTTGCACGCTATACCTTTCATATATTGATAGGTAGGTTATTATTAAAATCTTTTGGAAACACCAAGGTCTCATTTTAAATATTTTCAATTTGCTCTTATGATTTTAGCTCTAAATATAACCATATTTTAATTAATTTTTTATCCGAGGAATTATGAATTTTGGTCCTTCATTTGCTTTCTAATTAGAAACCGGAGCCATAAGAAATAGTATCTTTACTGTTGGTAAAATTCGAATCCAAAAACCAAATTTGAAGTTACTTCACATATTTAGAAGATACTTTGAAGAAAAAATCTTTGAAATAACACATATTTCGGATTTTAAAACATATCTATCACTAGCTTAGATTTCTAAGAATACCACAAATTTAATATTGAAATGATTCAAATTTTTTTCCCCTATATATTAATTAAGAAGACATTATGCCACATGTCTCAATGAGAGCAATTTAAGAAAAATTAACCAATGAAATAATTTTATTTAGTCATATCATTAAAAACTATTAAACTCATTTTAAATTAATAGATAAAATATATTAGACTGCAACCCATTCAAAATTGGTAACCCATCTTCTCCCATCTTCTTTTGCAGACAAAAAATGATTTCCGTTCATTACTGAAATATCTTCACCAAACGGGATATGCTTTTAGAGCAAGTTTCGAAATTTCATATTGATGATTTACTTCTTAAAATTTATAAAATATATCATGTTACATAGTTATTAAATTTATTTGACATAATGTGATTCTAATTGATACATATCTATATTTATATTGTTTTTTTTTAATTTTAAAATAAATAGAAAATTACAAATATGAAATAACATGTGTGAATAAATCATAAAAATATTTTAAGAACGTTATATTATAAATTAACTATTAGTTTTATATAAACTAATTTAATTTAAATATATTATAAAATAATTTTATGAATACATAATATCCGAGCACGGCTCGGATTATAATCTAGTTCTAATGGAAAAAAGTCAAACTTTAAACTGGAAAATGAAAATTTAATCATTGTTTGTAATTATTTAGGGTACACAAGTATTTCATACAATAATTTGTGTTAGTTTTAGAAATTATTATGAATCATATGATATATATATATAGTTCACATCTCTCTCAACGTACGTAATTTACAAATTCTTCAAAAAGCCGGCACTATTATATTTTATTTGTTTAGTTATGATGTCTTGTTCTCGAAGATTGGCTTCTCTGATGATGTTTCAATCAAAATTTCTTTGTCAGTTTTGTATGGAATTCAGCTCTAATCCCAAATATGATTTCACCCTTGTTTTAGTTTGGTCGATATGTTGTGATGTGGCGTTTGTTGTCTCTCATTGGTAAAGTTTATGTTTGGCACCATAACCAGCATGATGTTTGCTCGTTATCTTTTTTTTTTTTGAAAAACATGTAAAATTTATTCAAAATTTCTTTTTTACATTGTTGTATTTTAATTCACTCTTTTATCTAAATCACCCTATTTTCTTTCTCTATTTCCTAACATTTGAAAAAAACTTGTATCTTCCATTTGTTCACCTTGATGCCAACCACAATTCCATACTCCATTGAAACCGGTTCTTTCCCATTTCTCGCAAAACCGAAATCTTATTTCGAATTTTCTTCTCAATCATACTCAAAAACCTCGATGATGATATAGCCACACCACCATGTTTTCTACTATTTTGTTCTCTTCATAAAGAATGCACAACAATCTGAAAGGCATAAGAAAAGTCTTCTCTGCGCAAACCAAAATCAACTTCGCAAACCAAAATCAACTCTTTCCAATGCACAGAATAAGCAACTCCCATTAACTTTCTCACCAAACCAGCCTATACATTCTGAGAATATATGCATTAAAAAAACAGATGAGAACGTGACTCCATGGTGCTTGACAAAGTACACATGCAGAATTAATCACAATATTCCAACTCATCATTCTCTCTCCAGTAGCTAACCGATTCAATTGTGCCAACCAAACCAAAACATAAAATTTTGGCATAGGCCCTGAAAACCATACGACCTTAGACCAGTTCAGCTTCTGAAACTCCCCACTAACAATATCGTACGTCTCTTTTGACCTGAAATATGGCTTATAACACTGATTTTTTCCTTTCCACAAAACCACATCTTCCTCCTCCGTTAATCCTTTTCCCCTAAGGTCTTGTGAAATATGGCTTATAACATTGATGTTTGCTGGTTATTGTGTGGAAGTATGCAATTCAAACCCTATAAGTTTTCGAATCATGAAATATTTAATGTTTATGTCTTGGAATTCAACCGCTTCAGTTGTTTTCATCGATTGACAAATTGTTTCGTGATCTCCCATCGGCTCTTGAGTCGACATTTTCTTACGAAGTAGTGGTGGAAACTAAACATAGAAGAGAAGCCTAAAAACACTCTAGTGTTAATTAATTTTCTGGGGTTTCAAATCAAATATCTATTCGAGAGATAACTTTCAACATCAAAAAGTTTCTCAATATGATTTTGGAACTTTGTTTTGTTGGTGTTTTCAGGAAAATTGTTTCTATTTGCTTGCGTTGATATTTTATAAAACGATCCATTTACAACGTGATTTAATATTGAAAATTCTCTCTTAGTGTTGATATTTTGTGTGTTTATACAATCCAAAACGGAAGCAGACAATGATAAAGTTTTGAAGAAGTAGTCGTAAGGAGGATATATAAATGAAGATGGGGAAGATCAGCCAATGAAAAATGATTTCATTCGAGATCAATTCCAAAAACATATTGAATTGTGGTATTTACATGTAAGATTTATGTGATCAGTTAGCGAGTAAACAAATCTTATGTTGTATTTTCTCAAAACATCTGTGTATGCGATACTTTGTGTTGCAAGTTCGGCATAATGCCTTTGTAATTAATGAAAATTTCAACCCAAAAGAAATAATTTCTATGTTATTTTATGTTATTTTTATAGCATTTCTATAAACACAACGAAATATGTTCAGTAACATTGAATCTAAAATGTAAAAAAAAAAACACAAACCAACTTTTTTTGAAATGATGGATATATATATATATATATATATGACATACACAATAAATTGATTAAACAGAAATTGTCTTAAAATTAATAGAAAAGTTTCTATTGGTAAATTGATTTTTGATATTTTACTGTCCCTTTGCAAAAATTGATTTATAATATATATATCTTCTGATGACCAAATAAATATAATTTTTTTTTCATAGTACTTATTACACTATTACTTATCCAAATGGCTTTATTTAATTTAATCATCTCATCGGTACATGCATCCATCGATACGTTCCAATACAAAATATACAAAATTATTCCCACTTTCATTTAAGGAAACATACAAAATTAGTAATTTAGTAGAAATAATTGACTTTTTTATCTATGCGAAAAATCTAATCTTCTGACGAATGTCAACTTGCGAAAAAGCAAATCCCACGAGGCCAAATTCGAACAGCTTTTATCTAATCTTTTCAAAACTCAAAGTACTGCATAATTAAATATATAACTATCTAGATGATAAGTTCTTCTAATAGTTGGACCGGTCGATGACACTCTTGCTTTGTTAGGCCAATTTTATTCTACTAGGTGGTTTGAATAAATGACTAACGTAGTTTCCTCTTTAAAACTAAAGGAACTGAATGAAAATCACTTTTCCAAATTATCTTAAATTATCTTAAATCACTTTGCATGAACAAGAAGTGGCTACATGAAAGCAAAGTGTTCAAGAATACTTTAATAATTTAATTTTCCATACTTCAGGAAGCATATTTTATTAATTTTCCATATTTTCCAATTATCTCAATTATACACAATTTTTTATATGGTCCATTAAAGACACTTTAAATTCTTGATTGGTGCAATAAAAAAAATTAGAAATGAATTCCAATGAGATTTAAGTTTCAGGACGAAACAAACAACACTAGAATTATATTTTACTAAATCGATTTAACTATGTATGCATAAATTTATATACATAATTGTTAATTTATAATATTATTGGGACCATATATTTACATGAATGTTTCTAAAGATTATTATCTTATTATCTTATCGAATTCTGTAAAATTTTATACTGATTCAACTCGTGTTTATTAATTTTTCGAGTATTAATTTATAGAGTTTCTACTATACATGTATATATATTTTTTTTGTCACGACTTGTATTTATATATAAAAATTAACTTTTAAACATCAAATCATATTAAAAATTATAAACAACACAAATCCAATACATAAATTTTTTAGAACTCAGCTAAAAATAAAAATTATGCTGTTCAAAATTGATTATTGTATTTACCCTCATTTTCTTCAAAACATCAAAGAAAAACATGTCAAACTCTTTATCAACAAGAAAAATTATCAAATTCAAATTTTATGAGATTAATCTTATATTCTCATTTAATTAATGAAACTAATATTTTCTAACATCACATATGATTCAGATCTCCTTTTAAATAAAATTTTATATAGTTAAAAGATACATTTTATTGTGCATAATTACAAAATCCTATTTAATCAATTTTAGTTTTATTTTACTTTTCAAATTAGAAAATATCGAAAACAACTCCACACTTATAATCTACGTTGTATGGATAGTTGGAAACGGAAACAGATAAGCGGAAGCGAAACGTTTGAAAACACATAAATGATTTTGTTTCAAAAAAACTAGGAAGCGAAATGTTTTGGAAACGTCTATATATATATTTTATGAAATATATATTTATTAATAAGAATAATAAGGATATATAATGAAACACAAAACATAAAAAATAAAAAATCAAAGTTCAACAAAATATTTGAAATAATATAAGTCCAACCATAATTTTAATAAAATAAAATTTGGAACAATACAAATTCAATGCATAATTATTAAATAGTTTAGCTTAAATTAAATATCATAATACTTAAAGTTTATTATTTTCATTCTCATCGGTTCCACTAAATACAACTGCCTCCTCTGGTTCGTTGAGAAGAAAGATTTTCAAACCTGAGTCTCCCAATATCATTATCATTATCATCTAATGCATCAAAGTTATCACCTACAACATCCTACATATTATTGGAATCATCTTTGTACGCACGATTTCTCATAGAAGACGAAGATTAGTATGCACAAATCAAATAAATTATAAGTTATCAATTAATTCCTTATACTTCAAACAATTTACAACTATATTTTCAAATAAAAAACAAAGTTTCCAAAATAATAAAAGATAATGTTTCCAAAATCAAATTACAAAATTTAAGAAACACGTTTCCACCGTATTTATGTATTCGAAAACATTTCTAAAACGTGGAACGGTCCTTAAAAGGAATTTTCATGTAACCTAGTTAACACACTTTTTCCCTTCATACTTCTACTATGGAATCGTAAGCTTCCTTCCATGTGGTATTTTATAGAAATGTCGTGGAAGTAATAAGCTTCCAAAAGCTTACAATTTTGATCAAAAAATTATGATTCTAAAGTGGGAAGCATTAGCATACCTCCGACGAAGTTTCTATGCAGCCTAGCAGTTAACCGATTATAAAAAATAATGTTTAACGCCACCAATTTTGGATTTTAATCAAGTGCTACACTCAAATAAATAATTTATGATATATGAATTGAATTCGCCAAAAATGTTATCAAAAGTTGGTCGAGACTATGAACCCAAATTCTGGAACTTACTCATTAACAAAGAAAAACAGATAATCTAAACTTTGAACGATCAAGTTGAAAAATTGTAATCAAGCTTAAGATAATTTCCGATCTATTTCTTCATTTATATAACCTATTATACTCTCTTTAAATGAAATTACATTACAAGCATATTTTTTTGGTTGGATTTCCAAGCATATTGTATTTTAACTTAATTATTTACAAAACTCTTATTCATTTGTCAAATTTTTTATTTCTACTTATATATTTTATTTTAGAAACAATCAAATGAAATTATGATCTTATCTAAATTGAATATATGTTACATGAACAAAATTAGATTTCCGTTTTAACCAAAATGCCAAAATGTAAGCGACCGTTTAGGGCCATCAAATGTTTTATATTTTCAAGGCTACCATTTTATTTTATTTTATAATAATGGTTATATATTTAAGGCCACAAATTTATTTATAAATAATATTATCACTTTAAAACAATATTGTCTTAGAAAAATCTCCTTTTTTCCCCTCGATTCAGAAAGATCTAGAATATTCTAGTATAAAAGGCGTTAATCCGTTGAACGCAAACGAGAAAGTGATCAAGTGCATGCATCTTCATATATATCACGTGTCTATTAGCTTTGTCATGACTTAGTCATCAGTCAAATGAGCAAGTCTTAAAATCCTTCTTTTTTCTCTGTTTAAAAAAATTTCCAAATGCAATTTAAAACTGAAGAAAGAATGTATTAAGAATGGAATGAAAAAGATATGAAAATATATAAATATAAATGTTATGATATGCAAAGAAGAGGCGGCGAGAGCGTATCGTAAGCAACTGTATCCAAATCATTTTTTAAAACGTTTTTTATCAAAAAAAATAACTGTATCCAAATCATCATTAACTTGTTCTTCTGTATATTATATCCTTTATAAATTTTATATTTACAAAAAAAAAAATTATACAAATAATGGAATAAAGTTTCGTCCGGTTTGATTTTGGATAGAAATGGGAATTCTTTCATCAAATTGCAAGTTACATCATATGATTAGGGATTTCAATTAAAGAAAGGAGAAAGTCATGCGACTAGGGTCAAAACAAGTTACCTTATAATAATAGGTTTTTTTGGGGTTTGACCAAACATATCTCAAGTTGATTCTATGATTAATTCTTGAAACCGGTTTACTAACTTGGATAGGGAATGTGATAAATTAGAACAAAACTTGATATCTCAGGTTAACGTAAAAATATCAAACTTTTTTGTACCACCAAAAAGAAAGAATTAGAAAGCAACATACTACACCAGTGTCATAAGATTAACCTTTTTAATGGCCGGTAGATTATAAACCGAAATTCTTACTAATCACCAAATAACATATAAATAATCGATTTTTTCTTGAATGATCAGATCATTTCATTTTTTTCATGTTATTTATAAATTGTACTTGTAACAATTTCATACAAACAGAGAATCCATTGGCTCAAAGATATGATATTTGTTAAGTTTATTGTGCTAAGACCTCGTTACAAGAGGAGAAACATATTGTCTTTGAAGATATTAATGATAGTAATGAATGGTTACCATGAAGAATGGATGAACAATTTTCCGATGAATATCATGACATGGTGTTTGAAGATGATTTAACGTGGAATATGGTTAGCAAACCTTTCGGAGCTAATGACCCTACCAATGTTACTAGCTGGTAGAGTATCAGAAACTTCAAGTAGGGTTGAAAAAGGAAAGGGTATTGCTTCAAATTCACAAGTTCCACTCGAAGAGCATCCAAAAGGTCATCATCTTTTATGGCGTTGGTTAAAGAAGATGATGAGAATGAAAATGAAATTGAAGATGATTTTGGAGGAAATGAGGATAATGAAGAGTTTGTAGATGCTGATAAGTATCATTATGATGATGGGATGGATTTGAAGAGTCTTAGGCTTTGATTTAAGACTATGTTAGATTGGATTTTTTCTATTTCTTATTAATAACAATCGATTTTTATTTGGTTCTAACATGGTTTTAGAATCATATTTGGTGCTAACATAGTTTTGGAATCACATTTGGTGCTAACATGGTTTTGAAATCAAGAAAACTTGATGTTTTTGCGTGTGTGTGTTTGTGCATCATGTATCAAAGGCCAGCATGGACGTGAGACTAGGTGCGTGAGCCTAGGTGAGGAACGCACCATGATCAACTGGTCGCCTTAAAGCACGATATGCATATTTCCTTGTTGGATCTATCTACATATTAGCTACCGAATCATGCATTTTTAGGTTTCAAGTATAGACGACACATTAATGTGTAATTAAGTTTTCAAAACCTAAAAAAATTATGTGTATAATAATTTCATTGTATAACACTTACCAATTATCTCCGAGGGAAATGGGGAGCCCCTCACGCTTCACGGTCGGGTGTCTATCACTTTTGAGACATAACTATACCTTACAAGGCGGAGGCGGAAAAAATATTCACATGGATCATAACATGGATCAATACATAATTTGGTACTAGGGTAATTGAATTTTTCTATAACTATTGCATAAAAAAAAATAAAAATTCACATAGGTCAAGGTACCCATGTGCTTGGTCTCTGCCTCCGCCACCGCCCACAAATCAAGGAGTTTTCTCCATCGCAAAAACTCGCACATCGCCTAGGTGCACCTATTAAAAAACACATAAGAAAAACATCAGAAAAAACGACATTAATGAAAATCAAAACAATCTCAATAGCATCATTCTAGCAAACTAGAGTGAATAAATTTCCATAAAAAATCATCTATCGAGAAAGTAAAAAGAAAAGAAGGGAAATAAGAACATGCAATAAGATCCTCACGAAATCAAAATAAAAAAAACACCAAAGTTATAGGGAGAAGAAAATTATAGCTAAACTAGAGTTTATAACTCCAAACGGGCATCATCTTTTCTCCTTACCACGATCTTTTAAGCTATCAGAACGAATTGTGAGCGCATAACTATCTACACAACTAGTAAGAAACAATTTGATTGCCAAACAATGTAACTTACTCAATGCTTTTTAAGTTGTTAATTAGGATATCGTCTAACATGGCCCAATATAAGAGATTCTCGAGAAACACAATGATCATTAGTAAAGCAGCAAAACCACAAGAAACAAACGGGACGAACTTCCTAAGATTGATAGATGAGGGAAAAAAATTTAGATAGTCAGAAGCGTGTACTACATTACTATTACAACCGGATGCTTGAACAAATAGTAAACATGTGTGTTGTAGAAACAAAGATTTTAGAAAAGCGACCACATATGTATTTAAGAAAGTAGGGAATTTTCAAAGGTTAAATACAAAATACGAATTAGATAATATATCCATTCACAAAAACATTTCACTTGATTTTAGGGGCATGAAAGCTAAATAAAAGTAACTAGTACCACTGAATTCCCGAAAGAGTCAGACCAACTTCGAGAAGATGCGGCAATTGGATGATTGTAGAATTATTCAGCATGCCTTAGGAAAAGTTTACACCAACATTAAGACCATGACAAGTAATATGAGAGCATAAGCATAGCAAGCCAAACGACAAATAGTCATTTCTTCTTTTGCCTCGATCTCTCTTTTCCTTTCTTATTCTCTCCTCTCCTCTCTTCATCTTCTTCGTCGCCTGATCTCTCCCTTCCTCTTAACACCTTTTTCCCTCCTTTCCATTAGGGTTTCGACTTTCGATCGATCCTCTTTCTTTCTTCCTCTACACTATAAGAAGATTGGGCCTAAATTAATCAACGGCTTGAAACCCTTCAAAAGCCCAAATTTTAGACAACCCAAAAACGATAGCTTCTTTGACACGTAGGGCTTCACGAGAGTCGCGGCTCTCGGACTGTTACAAACAGAGAGTTTTCGCGAATCGAAGAAATCAAAAATAGAGGTAGTGAGAATGAAAAAAAGTCAGATGAGGAAGGAGATAGGGAATAGATTCAAAGAAACATTTAGAGGATACAACCTCAATATCTATGCCCTAAACAAGATTCTAGTCTTCTCCGAGCAATTCCCAGACCTTATCGATATTTTTTTCAATTTCCTCACTCGTATGCCTAATTCCCTCTTGTATAAAAATGGTATGTACTATAGACTAATTACCGATTCTCATCTAATTTGGATTGTCTGAAAATGTTGCAGCAAAATCTTCCATTGTCGATGCGATATCAGTTCAGGAATCGATTAGTCGCTTGTTGAGAGCTCACGACGCGCCAGAGGAATCTCCCACAACTGCTCCTTCCTTGGCAGTCATAGACGCGTTTCTGATTCCAAAGCATCGATACGATGTTGTTAATAAGCGGTTCATTGAGTAAGGCTTCTATATGAATCGATTGATAAGTAAGTGTTTTATTTCTCTAGTATTGTTCCTTACTGAAATAGAAGATTTGAATCTATCCAGGCATAATACTTCTCTGCCTATTCACGGTGATGCTTCTGCAAAGACAGCATTATACAGGGAAAGATTCATGTTGCTGTGGCAGAGAGTTTCTCGATTAGAACATTTTATGAACAATGAGGTTAGTTGGTCTTACATTTTTTTGTCAAATACTCTTCCCTTTTTTGTGTTCTTGTGAATCTAAAGGAGTTTTTTTTGTTGTATGTTTATTTAGATATCTTCAATCCAGTCTCTACTGTTTCAAATGGGAAAGACATGGGTGATGGGTTTGATATCACAGTTAGAAGATGGACATTTCTACCTTGAAGACCTTTCAGCTTCTGTAGAGATTGATTTGTCCAAAGCAATATCCTTTTTCTTAAGTTCGTAAACAATCGAAAATCCACTTTGTTGTTAAGACTAGTTTTCTTTGACAAAGATGAGTACAAGATAACCACAGGATTTTTCACAGAGAATACAATCATTATGGCAGAAGGTGAAATGCAAAACGGTATCTTTCAGGTAAATTGGAGCTTCAAATAGTTACTTTTTTTTACTTGTGTTAGAACAAAGAGATATATGTATAAATATCCTTAAGTCTTCCTCTTGTAATAGCTTTTTCTCATGTGTTTGTTGGTTAAAGGTGATTACATGTGGATTTCCTCCTTTAGAACACAGGGATGAAACAGTAAAGAGATATCCTGAAAACAACTTCTTCGGAGGTCCCATTCTAAGTAAAAACGATATGGTAATCTAATCCCTGAGACGTTGTTTGCATTTCTAGATTGAGAATGTTGTAACTCGAAGCAGGAATAAGTAGCTTTTTTTGTTTGTTGCTTCTGATTACAGATTAGATTTGCAGAGTTAAAAAAACAAGCAGTGAATGAGACATTTGTCATATTGTCTGACATATGGCTCGATGACGAAGAGGTTTGTTGCGAGTACCAAACTACTGTAAACTTATCCATCAATCTTTGTTTGCATGAACGCCAAAAAAATGTGTTAGGTTCTTGGGAAGGTGGAAACGGTTCTTGATGGTTTTGAAAGTGTGGAGATAGTGCCGTCTTTGTTTGTTTTCATGGGAAACTTTTGTTCTCGTCCATGCAACTTATCGTTTGGTTCTTATTCAAACCTTAGGTAAAAGAGGAATCATTAATCGTAGTTAAAATCTCTTCAAATCTGTTATGACATGTGTCCGTTTCATTTTTCAGGCAGCAGTTTGGTAAACTTGGGAGAATGATTGGAAACCATCCACGACTGTTAAAAACTAGTAGGTTTTTATTCATTCCTGGTCCTGATGACGTAGGTCCCTCAACAGTGTTGCCAAGATGTGGTTTACCAAAATATTTAACTGAAGAGCTTCGAGATGTTATGCCTAATGCAATATTTTCAAGCAATCCTTGCAGGTGAGTGTTTTGTCAGGTCTTGTAAATTATTGAGATGCAGAGAGTGATCTTTTCTTTGTAAATTTGCAGAGTAAAGTTCTACAACCAGGAGATTGTGTTCTTCCGGGATAATCTTCTCCATCGGATGCGTCGTTCATGCTTAATAACTCCTTCCATAGAAGAATTTGATGACCCTTTTGTCCACGTAAATACATCTCTCTTTCTCCATTATTTTTCCGAGTTTTTGATAAAGAATCTAAAACTTGTTAAATGTGTTGTTTGGTTTCAGCTTGTGTCCACAATAATTCATCAGAGCCATCTATGTCCTTTACCTCTCATGGTGAAACCCATAATTTGGAACTAAGATCACTCTCTTCAACTCTACCCAACTCCTCACACGGTACTATTCTTAAATCTTTTTTACTATAGATTGAATTCCGCTTAGTTTGTAACTAAATGACTTTTGTTGTTTGAATACAGATAGTATTAGGTGACAAGAGTGAGCAAAAGGCATGCAAATTTGGTGGGATAACATGTTTCATTCCAGGATCCTTTTCAACTGATAGCACTTTCGTAGCTTATATACCTTCTACTCAAAAAGTCGAACTCTCCTCTCTCTGATTCTCTTTTCAGACAAAACTTGAGCTTCAAAGAGTGCAAAAAACATACTTTATGTCCTCTTCTTTACTCATACATGATGCCATAATAGAACATATACGTAATTCACTTATCCAGGTTTTAGTTTAAGCATCTTTCCAAGAAGACAATGGTGGAGTCTCAGTGTTGTTGAAAGTAGGCATTATATGACTGCATCTTTCTCCTTTCACAGACTCTGGTTGGCCAATGGTCTCCAGCTCAGTCATTTCTTCGGGAGTGAGTTTCACAGATAAAGCTCCAATGTTCTCTTTGAGGTTTTGGATCTTGGATGTTCCTGGGATGGGGCAAACATCATCTCCCTGGTGGTGAACCCATGCCAATGCTAATTGTGCAGCAGTGCATCCTTTTTTCTCCGACATTGCACAAACCTTCTCGTAAAGAATCTTGTTGTGTTCCAAGTTTTCTTGTTGAAATCTTGGAATAGTCTGCAATAAGGAAACAATCAGATGATTCTTGGACGGCTTATCTTAGTTATAGAATGCAGATAGTAGTAGTTACCTTTCTGTAGTCATTGTTGTCTAGTTTTTCAACAAGCTTAGGTCCTACTGCGAAGAAACCTCGTCCTAGAGGACTATAAGCAACAATCCCAATCCCAAGTTCCCTGAATAAGGAAAGAGAGAGACGTTAAAGATGATTTGATGGATATTGCACCAAGACAAGAAAGCATTGACTCTTTTACCTGCAAGTTGGGACGATTTCTTCTTCCACGTCTCTAGTCCACAATGACCACTCTAGCTGCACAGCAGTGATTGGGTGAACACCATGTGCTCTTCTGATAGTTGAGGCAGAAGCTTCAGACAAACCGATATACTTTATTTTATCCTCTTCCACTAGCTTCTTCAATTCTCCCATCTTGGAATTGACACAAAAGAAGTTCTTTAAGTTTAGAAAAAGGTGTATTCGTTGAAAACCATGAAAGGAGGAATCGCAAGAAGAGGCTTACAGTGATTTCGATAGGGACACGAGTATCTGGACGATGCTGATAATAGAGATCGATGCAATCTACATCTAGCCGCTTTAAACTAGCCTCACAAGCAGATCTCACATAAGCAGGATCTCCTCTTATCTCTCTCTTTCCCTCTTTATAACTGATTCCAAATTTAGTCGCGAGTTCCACTTTCTCCCTCACTCCATCACTCTTCAAAGCCTGACGGAAATCAGAATTCCAACAATGGATCAATCATTTCTACATATACAAAGCTCAAGGAATCGGAGGCCAAGTCCCAGCTATTAAATTTCTTCTTTATTTACCAAAATCAAGCAAACATGATCAATTGGAGACCGGGAATTGTGGAAATCAAACCTTGCCGAGGAGTAACTCGTTGGTGTAAGGACCGTACATATCAGAGGTGTCAAGGAAAGTAACGCCGGAGTCGATGGCGTGATGGATGAGAGCGATGCCATCAGTTTCCGACTTCGGAGGACCGTAGAAGGAAGAGAGACTCATGCAACCAAGACCTTGCGCCGATACCTCAAGACCTTGGCTTCCCAGCTTCATTCTCCTCACTCCACAAGTCGCCATGGATTCCTGCAACACCTCTGTCTATCTCTCTCTTATTGAGAATTGAAATTGGGGTGTTGAATGATGATGAAGAGAAAGTGAAATATCATAAAAAAATTAGTCCGCATATTAACTTTTACTAAATTGTTTTTAACTTTTACTATATAGTCGAATTGGGTTTCAGATTGTGTCGTCGGTGTGGTTCGTATAGGCCCAAAATTGATGCCCATTTGTATGAATGTGATTATATAAAAAAAGTCACGTGCTATTCACTGTGTGTATGAGAGATATTTCTTATTTCCCCTTTCTTTTCCTTTCTCCATTCGTTCCTTTAAAACCCTAAATTTTAGCTTCTGGATCTTTTGCGTTGAAGGAACACTGCCCTGCTATGGATAAGGAGAGATATTCCAGGAGTAATCGGGATGATCGTGATCGAGATTCGAGTGTGGATCGATCTCCAGAACGTGAAGGTGGACGCCGACATCAAGTCCGTGATCGCGACGGTGATATGAAGCGCCGTGAATCAGATCACCACCGGTCATCGAGGCGCGACGATAGAGACGATGAGAGAGATAGGAGTAAAGATAAAGCTCGGGAGAGGGAAGGGGGTAGAGATAGGGAAAAGCATCATCATAAGGAGGAGGAATTGAGGAGCAAGAGGAAAGAGAGGGAAGAAGATAATGGGACCAGGGAGGGAAAGAAATCAAGGTTTTCTGATGGGAATCGTGAAAGGAGAAGCAGGTTTGAGGAACTTGATACCAAAAAAGCTCAAGTAGCTGAGGGTTCTGGGGTTATGAATGCAACCAGTGGCGTTCCGATTGTGAGTTTCTATGCCTTTTCATTAATCTTCATTGTTGCAACTATCTATTTATGCTTGCGATTGCTCAGACATAGTTTTGTTTGCTATTTGTGCTTTGTTCAAGATAACCTATAGTCTACTGGCGTTTGAAATGCTAACGTCTTTTCTTGTCTTTGTGCAGGGCGCTTCTTCATTTCCATCCGTTGCATCCGAAACTTCATTAGCCCTCAGTCAACCCCTGCTCACTAAGGTATCTTCGATAAATACAACGGATGAAAATAAGGGAGTTAGTATTGTCAGATCTCATGAGGTTCCTGGAAAATCTAGTACAGATGGAAGAATATCCTCAACAGCTGGGAAATCTAGTTCAAACTTGTCTCTTGATGCATTAGCTAAAGCTAAAAAAGCACTACAGATGCAAAAAGGATTGGCGGAGAGAATGAAGAAGCTTCCATTGGTAAGATCCTGCAGATTTTCTGGATATGTACATTTATTCATCAGTTGTAACTTTGTAATTTGATTTATTGTTTTCTTTCTTTTCTGTGCAGCTGAACAAGGGTACTAAGCCATCTTCAGAAGGTAGCCCACAGACCAAAGGGCCAGCATTGACTTCTTTTGCTGCTTCCCCTGCAGCACAGCCACATGCTGGTCTTGCTGGCCTTGGGGCTATTAACTATGAAGCTGTCAAACGTGCTCAGGAGCGAGCAGCTCAGATGGGATTTCGCCAGGATCCGGAGTTTGGTCCTTTGATCAATTTATTTCCAGGACAGGTACAGACAGAGACGATGGCTGTTCCACAGAAACCAACCAAGGCCCCTGTTCTCCGCGTGGATGCACTTGGAAGGGAGATAGATGAACATGGGAATCTGATTAGTGTGACTAAACCAAGCAATCTTAGTACGCTAAAGGTTAACATCAACAAACAGAAGAAAGATGCATTTCAGATTCTTAAACCTCAACTGGAAGTAAATCCGGAAGAGAACCCACATTTTGATCCAAGGATGGGTTTGGATAAAAACAAGATTTTGAGACCTAAGCGCATGAGTTTCCAGTTTGTTGAGGAGGGTAAATGGACAAGAGATGCTGAGACTATAAAGTTTAAGAGTCAATTTGGTGATGCAAAGGCAAGAGAGTTGAAGGTGAAGCAAGCGCATCTAGCAAAGGCAAAGGATGATATAAATCCAAATTTGATAGAAGTATCCGAACGTGTCATGAGAAAAGAGAAGCCTAAGGAGACAATCCCAGATGTCGAGTGGTGGTACGTAATCTTTTCTCACCTTGCCCTTTTTTCGTTAATGCTAATAAGTTCTTTTTGTTGGAAATGTTCATCTGGTTTGATGATTACTTAGGATAACCTTGAGGTAAACAAGTCATATTAAACTTGTAACGTTAGGAGTATAGGATGAACGTGATGAATCACCATAACAATAAGATTTTATCAAATCCTGTGTTGTTTGATGATGATTTTTGCTTACTTAATGATTACTTTCTGTTTCAGGGATGCAAATGTCCTCACCAATGGTGTATACGGCAACATAGCTGACGAAGGTACGGTTACAGAAAGTGATCTGAAGATGGAAAAACTGACGCATTACATTGAGCATCCACGTCCTATAGAGCCACCAGCAGAGGCTGCACCTCCACCACCACAACCACTTAAACTAACAAAGAAGGAACAGAAGAAACTGCGAACTCAGAGGCGTCTAGCAAAAGAAAAGGAGAAACAAGAGATGATCAGACAAGGATTGCTTGAACCACCAAAATCCAAGGTGAAAATGAGCAACTTAATGAAAGTTCTTGGAGCTGAAGCAACACAAGACCCAACCAAGCTCGAGAAAGAGATCCGTACAGCAGCTGCTGAGCGAGAACAAGCTCACACGGACAGGAACGCTGCGAGGAAACTAACACCAGCAGAGAAACGTGAGAAGAAAGAGAGGAAGCTTTTCGATGATCCAACAACAACAATGGAGACGATTGTGTCAGTGTACAAGATCAAGAAGCTTTCACATCCGAAAACAAGATTTAAAGTGGAGATGAATGCAAGAGAGAACAGATTAACTGGTTGTAGTGTGATGACTGACGAGATGAGTGTGGTTGTTGTTGAAGGAAAGAGTAAAGCGATCAAGAGGTATGGAAAACTGATGCTGAGGCGTATTAACTGGGAAGAGGCAGTGAAAGATGAAGATGAGGATAAGGAAGATGAGGAAGACGAAGATGTGAACGGTGGAACCAACAAATGCTGGTTGGTTTGGCAAGGGATTGTTGGTAAACCGAGCTTTCACCGGTTTAATGTGCAAGAATGCTTAACCGAGAGTGCTGCCAAAAAAGTGTTCTCAGATGCAGGTGTTGCTCACTACTGGGATCTCGCCGTCAATTACACTGAGGACTAAATCATCATCATCTTAAAATGCTTTTCACCTTTGAAATTATCGGACATGCTATGGAAATTACCTATGAGGAACTTGCGCTTCTTTGAACATACATCGTGTTTCGCCTCATTGTCGGTTCTTTAGTTTTGAAAAAGATTTTACGAATGATGCAGAATGCAATGATGATTTGTTTCACATTCTTCAAAAAATCGGATACTTCGGTGTCCGTCTGTGAACTTAAATCATCTGCACGTCTTGATTTTAGTCAAATCGATCCATCGAAATAATATCTATTTTGAAAATCCATGATAATTGTTATTGATGTTAAGTCTGAAGTATTATTTACAAACTCAGATTCCATATGCATGCATTTTTGTTCCAATACAATGGTAACTTAGATTTATATATTTACGCGCCTCGTTTTACAAGATACACCGAATATCGAATAAATTTCATCTGAACATATTTTGAACGAGTGACAAAAAAAAAATTGAAAAATGAAGCAGAAGAACCAGAAAAACATCAATTTGATTATGATAAAAAAGTTGTTAGTGTAGTCTAAGATTTTTATACATCTGAATCAATTTGATTATGACAAAAAAAGATGTTAGTGTAGTATAACATGTTTCTAGCTTAACGTTTTCTATAAAAAAAAATGGGTTAATTATATTTGTCTAGAAAGAAAAAAAAAAAAATCAATTTCACTATTAGCGGATAAAAATAATCATACGATCCATCAAAGAAATATCATCCAAGAAGAAATTAGTAATTAAAAAGCGGCATTTGTCATTAATTTATTTGCTCTACAAGAAACCAAATTATCCAGTGAATACCGGTTGCAGCTGGTAACCGTCAATTCGTGTCACCCTATAAAACTGTTAAACCATTTCACCATTTCTCTATTAACTTTGTCCAATAACGGCTTATAGAATAAGATTAGGTCTATCACCTGATGTAATTAAAAGATTTTCTTTTTTGGCATCCACGATATGTTCTATCACCTAATGCAATTATTTTGGTTGGAAGGTTTCATATATCGTCTTTATCTATTTAACTTTTATTGTTATTATTTGTCTTTTTGTCTTCGTCATATTTTCATCCCGCTTAATTTTATTTTATTTGTTAGTATTTTGAAGCTAATTTTTTTTTTTTCAAAACAAATGATTTTACTGTTTTGAAGAAAATCAAATTTCATAACAACTTACGATTCCTTACTTACATTAACAGCATTTTCATTTAAACTTTTGATACTATTACTTCATGTTTAATGTTTTTTTAGGAAATATAAGAAGTGAAACTTTGTTATAGGTAATTTATCTTTCTAATAAATGAAATATACAGATCATTATTTATGAAAAACCTATATTATTGGGTAAAACTTCTTTAAAAAATTTGATATTTGTTAATCATAAAATTTAAATAATATACATAAAAATATTTTATATTTATAAAGAAATGGGTATACGTATTTCCTATAACTTCCTAAGATTCTAAAAATTGTTGGACCGATGTTAAATTCTTCGTCTCTTTGTCTTCAAAATTGTGATCCATTATGCTTTTATATGGATAATACATAGCCACATCAATGGAATCATTTAGAGGATAACGTATGATGTCAATGTTGATCTTTCTCAATGAATGATATAAAGTTTCGAATCTCAAAACTTGGTGTTCCTTCGATACCACAACATATTGTCGTTGGATATCATAAGTCATAGACAATAAATACTTTGTATTGTTTCTTTAACGGAACATAACACAACTAACTTCAACCTCAATTGTCCTACTCGAATCCAATATGAGTATGTTCACGAATTCTCCGATAAAAAATTACCGCTTAAAATGTATACGATAAGCCAATAGAAACGGCATCACAACAGAAATCTACCAAACATCAATTCACATCAAACATAACCTAAGACATCAATCTTTGTGAATGGAAGGAGTGAAATCTAGGAGAGTCCTAATATAATGATCGAGATAGCTAATGTGAAATTGAGTACGTTTTAATAATGCAAAGCAAAAGTTGAAGATATCGTATATAGAAAGGAAAGCAGAACTTGCTAAATCAAATTTCAACTTTCTTTCTTGGGCAAAGGTAAAGCCTTTGTAAGAAGCTTATTTGTTGAAACGCCACCTCGAGCCTTCAACCTCAATTCCTCAAAGAGTCTCTTCGCATCTTTCATTTCGTCTTTCGCGCTATCTCCATGATTATCCCAAGCATCAATCACTCTCTGTTGAAACTCCACCGCGAGGCTATAACTGCAAAACACAATGCACAACGCTCATATACATTACACACTTTATTACAAAGACAAAATGAAAGAGTGAATATTGTGTTTACTTACTTCCCCATTCCTGCATAAGCTTTAGAAAGATTCTGACAAGCATCAATCGAATCAACATGGTTAGGACCAAGTGAAACATCCATAATATCTTTTGCAACAGCAAACATTTGAGCAGCGGATTGAGGTCTACCAAGTTCTAAATAAGCAGCACCGAGATTGTTATACACATATCCAACTCCGAAATGTTTAGCACCAAAGCTTTCTTTCAACCTCTCTGCTGCACTTTCTAAAAACGGCACCGCTTCAGAGACACGACCCGAGAATAGAAGCAACCAACCTATCCTAGCTGCAACACTTCCTTCTGAATGTTGTTCTTGAGGAAGCTTCTCTAATATACTTAACGTTTTCTGTAATAACGAAATCGCTGTTTCGAATTCATTCATTGATTCGTATTGCATCGCTACCTCAGAGTAAGCTTCAGCAACTTCTACAGGCGAAACTGTTTCTTTCTTCTCAAGGATCTCACAAGCAAACTCTAAGCATCTCTTTGACTCAGCAAACTTCTGTTGGTTTACTAAAGCTTTCGACATTGATATAAACACCGTAGCTCTCATCTCACTATCTTTATCTGTTTGTTGTACAACGTTCTTCAATATATCAATTGCTTCCTCAAATTTACCCAAAGCAATTTTCATATTCGCAGCGTCAATCTCTGCTCGAATCAGCTCCAGTTTCATTCCCCAATTCTTTAAAACTCTCTGAGACAAACGGTTTTGCTCTAACGCTTTATCATGTTGATCTAAACCACTGTAGATCACACCGAGAAGTCTTCTATCTTGAGCAACCTCAGCTGAATTATTCCCTAACTCTTTCTTATGAATCTCTAACGCTTTCAACGCATAAGGCAAAGCTTCAGTAAAATTCAAAACCGTTACATAAGCATCAGCTAGACTACGATTAGTTACACCCATCTCTTTACTATCTTCATCAAAAGTCATCTCTTTAATCTCCATACTCTTCTTTAGATTCTCTATAGCTTCCTCTCTCCTTCCCATGGCGTTCTTAACATTAGCAAGCTCGAGTTGCACAGCGTGTAAAACCGGTCTAACTTCTTCTACAACACTATCACCATCTGACTCTAACTTAACCAGAATCCGATTTGCTCTGTTTAAGTAACCTAAGCTATCGTTAAACCGTTTTAATCCGTAATTAGCAGAACCCATTAATTGTAACGCCATGGCAACAAGCAGATTAGGTTGATCGCTATAACTATCGAAAGATTTAAGAGCTTTATCAGCATAAGACA
The DNA here is from genome assembly GCA_900116095.1 of Euclidium syriacum. Lineage (NCBI taxonomy): Eukaryota > Viridiplantae > Streptophyta > Magnoliopsida > Brassicales > Brassicaceae > Euclidium > Euclidium syriacum. The sequence goes on from FPAK01000008.1 coordinate 1,719,502, forward strand.
GAACCTTTTCAGGATCATCACCTTCTCGATCGAGATGTAGCCCTAATTTCAGAGCAGATAAACCTAGCTCGTTACCTTTGAACGACAACTCCATTTGCTTGAACAAACGCACCATTTCATCAGTCGTCTCCGCTGATTCGAACGCCTCTTCGAGATCGATCTTCGCCTTCTCTTTCATATCCATCGGTTCCTCGACATGAGTAGTAAAATTCCGACATTGATATTCCCGGAACTGACTCTTGTCGACGATCACTCCATAGGTTCCGCCGTAAGTGAAAATTCCGCGTGTTGATGAAAGCAAAGAAGAGGAGGAAGCAGCATCAGAAACGGAATTCAGGTGGACTGAAGATGAGATAGGTCTGAATTTGTGGAAACGTAAGCGACGGATTAGAGAAATCGAAAGACTTTTCATGGCGGAACTCGAGAAATCGCTTCGGGACAATTATCTGGTAACTGGTAAGTAAAACCCTCGAATACAAAAACCTTAAAGAGAACAGGATTGAATTAAAGGAGTAATTTTTAAGGAACTTTTTTATATACAAACAATAAAGAATTGCAATGTTAGGTTGAAAACATAGGAAAAGAGAAAAAAAATGTTATTATTTTCCAAATTCGGAGAAAACTTTTTACAAAGCATCTCCTTTTATCTTCCTTCACCACCATTAACCAAAAAAAAAAACAACTTTTAATCCAAAAAAAATTAGATTTTTTTTCTTTTTTGGTTCAACCTAATGTGGTGGTGCTGAAGTTGAAGATGGTAGAGGTCTCGAACTATATACATCGTCGAAATGAAGATCAATCCCAGCTTCAATGTCATCATCATCAATGAGTGTAGTTCTCGACATTTTTCTTCTAGCATTATCTTCCCAATCTAATTCCTCTTCATCTTCTTCCCCTTCTTCAATGCTATGTCCGCCCCATGAGTTGTCTAACAAGTTTCTCCCAGTGTACCGGTTTATAAAATCTGGTGGCTCGATGAAGCTATTGGTAACCGCGGGATGAGAAGAAGCACCGTGGTGAGATGAACGATCACCTCTTCCCCACCATTGGCTTCTACCATCAAGAGGATAGTTTTCTTCTCCCTCGGGTTGGTGTTGACGCAGAATACTACTCTCTCTGAAGAACTGACCCGATGTGCTTGCCTCCATGTTTAGCAGATCTCTGGTATCTTCACCACGGATTCCTAAATCAGCTGGCCAACAATCTGTAGTGTTTTGATCTGCAGCAGCCAAGATATCGTGCTCTCTCTCTATTGAGTGATGATTGGTTCTGTTGTGAGGCTGAGAAGTGTAATACCAGTCGAGAAGATAAGGATGATTCCTTTGATCTGAATCGATTAGCCACATGGAATCGTTGTGATTGCCTCTTGTAGTCGGATTTCTTGGAATGTCTCTGTATAAACCGGTGGTTATGCTTTCTCGCCACGCTCTGCTTGGAGAACTTGTGTGTCTTGTGTTTATTTCTTGAAGCTTTTGGTCTCGGAATGTTCTGAGATTTGACAGAAACTGCTTCCCAAGAGAATCTGATTCCCATGATGGATAACTACTCTGGAAACTGCAAAATAGATTCAAACATTTCATTGTTCAGAGAGAGAGAGAGGCCATAAACACTGAACATAGATAGATACACTTTGAGGATTTCAAATGAAAATGATGGTCAAACCTCAAGAATGATTTCTCCATTTTCCCCTGCGAGCTTCTCTTCTCACGAGGTACGTTACGTGGTGAACCATATTTGGTATTTCCATGGTTCGAGAAGTCAAAAGCACTAAAGCTGCAAAGTGAAACAACCAAAAGATTACAAATTGTCGAACAATTCTTTATGTAAAAAACTTGTTTATAACCAATAATGGGCTTTTACCTGCAAACATGGCCTACACCTTCAATATCAACTGTAAAATGACTGATGAATTGCAGTATATCATCAACCCGCTGCAAATGAACTCACAATGGGTTAAAAAAATTCAATAGAGATTTGGAATTATATAAACTACGTGGATGATGAGAAATATACCTTTGGCACAACAAACATTAGCAAAAACGGTGTAATGAAAATCGAAGCTATCTCCTCCAGTAACATCATTCCAGTATACTGCAGTAAAGAAAGTATATAACCAGTGGTTTGGCATCATCACATGGCATAAGATCATCACAACATCAAAGAGACTAGGAAAAAGAAGTTATGCGGTACCTGAAACAGAGTCTCTAATTCCAAGCGGACATCATCTTTGTTTTCTTTACCACGCCATCTCTTAGGCATATAGTGAGTATGTTGAACCACTGAAGTCATAGTTCCTACTGGATCAAGGACCAACAGTTCATCTGAAATAGCAGCTCGGCTAATAGCTGTAATAGTACCAAAAACAGCAGCATACCAGAACAGATTGCGACCGAATATCTACACAAGTGGTAAACCAAACTTTTAATAACACAAATAATGAATCTGTTGAATGCTATTACGTTGTTAGGGTAACTTACATGGCCCTCTAGAAGAGATTCTTCGAGAAACGCAATGATGATTAATACAGCAGCAAATCCGCCAGAAACAAAAGAGACAAACTTTGCGATAATGGAGATGATAGGTGAAGGGAATTGTTTTAGATATTCAGATGCATGTACTACACTGCTATTTATCCGATGCTTGAATAAATGGTCAACCTGTTGTGGAAACAAACAGTTTAGAAAAAGGCACCACATGTATTTATAGTAAGGAGAAAGTCATCGAATTGCAAAAGTGGTTTTTACCTCATTGAACTCCCTGAAGAGCCACTTTGACAAATTGGACCATCTTCGAGAAGATGCGGTACTTGGATGATTGTAGAATTGTTCAGCATGCCTTAGGAATAGATATACCAACATAAAGATGACTAGAAATGGCGAGAGCAGAAGCATAGCTATCCCAACCACAAATAGCCGTTTCTTCAATGTTGTAGGATTTGTAACAAAGTCCCTTCTAACACGAAAATTGCTGCAGAATGAAAACGCCTGAATTAGATAAAACGGACATTACTTAGGCTCCCATTTTGGCTGTTAAGCCATTCATAAGTAACATACAAGAACGATTTCTTGCGCTGACTCCATTTAAGCTCGAAGGAACAAATCTAAACATTCATTCAAGAAAGTTATAATCTCACTAACTTGAAAAGATCAATATAGTCTGACCAAGAATAAGCAACCCAAGAAAAGTGAAACTATTTGTCTTCATTGCATTCCTCTAGAGCATCTCAATTTATCATATTTACAAAATCCTATATCTACTACATTGATAGAAAGCAATTTTCAGATTAGATTAAAGATAGGCATGGAGAATAGCGTACCAGTCAAACATGCTCTGCAATATGCACCAGTTAAGGGTCCACTCAAGGGTCTTTGTCAATACGAGGTGGTACTGTGTCCCATCTTGTGAAGATTTGACTACAGGACCAGCACCAGGGATCCAATGGGAAATTGGGAAAGAAAGCAAACCTTTGTTGAGCATTCCAATCAAGTAGTTTTCTTTCCTCATAAGGCGCATTACGATATCATGAGCTGAAAGATCCTTAACCACACAAAGGCATTGTGTGCTTTGTAACTGAACAACCTTCTCAAGCACTGTTGCCCAAGGCATAGTCAGGATTTCGTTGTCTGTGACATGGAGACTGCAAATTTACAACACACAAAAAGAAAATAGATTATGGATTGTTCTAGCAATAACTAATTGTAGCATGTTGCCTCTTCGAACTTACCTGTTGTAATAGAAGTGCCGGAAGTCCAAAGTATCCTTCAACTGGGCAAAGAACCTTAAGAAGCAGAAGATCCAATATAGAGAGAAGAGGGCTAAATATCCAACAATTATAGCTGTTGTGAGCGTAAAAGGGGATAAAGGATGCGGATGGATAGCTTCTTTAACGAGATCACATGGCTTAGTTCCTGATTCAACTGCATCCATTCCACATTTTGCATTCTGAAGACCATGCCAATCAACATACAACAAGAAAAACCCAGAGAAGCATATGATGAAACCCAGACTTAGTAGCTCAACAGCCCACTTTACGATAATACACCAAAGACCTTTGTCTCTATAATAGCTGTAGAGCCTTTCAAAGAAGAGATCCAAATCAGCAATCGGTTGTACATTTAAGCTCTCTCCATTAAGAAGTCCTGACGGGCTCTCACTACCAGGACTTGGTATTCCTCCGTAGTTAGATAGCTCAATCTCGTGTGACTCATTATGAAGCAATCCAGTAGTCAAAGACGATGATGATTCATTACGTTGCCATTTAAAAAAATTGAATACATTTGGAGCTTTTTGCCCACTGCTCATCATTTGTAAACACAGACAATTAGACAAAACTTCCAGTCCATCCCCCGCTTAGTGCCTAACGAGAATGCAACTTAAAATCCTGCATCAAACATGAAAGACATCACTTATGAGAAATCATGGACCAGAGTCATGATAGAGATATGCAAATACGATGAAAATAAATAACCAATTAGACAAAAAGGCAAGTCAAATCCTTAGAAGCTAAAAGATAAACCAAGGTTAGGGAAATTTTTGGCATTGCCTAACAAAGGCATGTTTCTATTACTGTTTCCCACAATAATCGATACCAACTGCCCACCTAACCTTTGCTTAACACTCGAATTACTATTCAGTTCGAACTTTTCCTTTCTTAGTTAGCATAAACATTCTCGCACTGGCGGAATCTAAGGACAATGGACTAAATGCTTAGCATTCTGATGACAAGTGATGATGCAGGGGAAGCAAGCACAGCTCCGTTCTCTCCACTTAAAGAAATATCAGCATCTCCTAATTTATCAATGAAACATTGCTTGCAAAATGAAAAAGCACTCGAACACAGCGTCGATGGTAATCAATTCTCAATGTAACAAGGTTCACAAAACGATTGCACAAACAATAAAAACCTTGATCAAACTCAATTCTTAAACCGACTCTGTTCTACCGAAAAGAATAAAAGGGTTATCTACTTTTGACAACAATTCAATCAAGAGGGATACGATTCTTGACGAAATTTAGATACCAAAACCCATTAAGCAAACATGATAAAAAAATCGTACAAACCACGAATTAATTTCCCCCTCTCAAAATCACTGTGCGATTTTTTCAAAAAAAAAAAATTGAACTTCATCCATAACTACAAACGGAAAAGATCAAAACTTACCAGCGACAAAGGAACAGCAAAGAGAAAGCAAAGTTCTGTAACCAGCTAGCGAAATATGTGTTGAAGGCGACGGCGGTAAGGACGGAAGAATCTACAACGGAAATTAGGCGAACTAGGGCAAGTTGAAAATCGATGAAGAAGTCGAGAAAAGAGAGGAAAATGATCGACGGACGAATACCGATTCAGGGAGGAAAGGGAAGAAGAGGAAGAATTGGGTTTGCGTGGAAGAAAAGGGGAGTGATAAAATATTGATCCTTTATGCTTGGAGGACTTAACTTTGGATTTGGGCTTTTCTTCGTCCTCTTCCTTTTCCAGTTCTCCTTCACAATACCTAAACCGAAGAACCGTGCGTAACGAGTTCCTATTCTCTTCTCTTTTACCTTTTTTTCGCCGGTTCGATCCTTGGTTAGATTAGATCAATTATATCTGGTAGCTGGATTCTGGAATAAAAGGAAACGACTAATTTAAAGGACTTAATTTATTAGTTGACAAAAAAAACTAAATTTATTAATCTTGAAATAAAATAAAATTCCTTTTTAATATATATATATATAATGGACCAAATATTTGAATTGGGTCAGTGGCCCGGTTTTCTAAGTAGGCCGACGGAAAGACAAATAGTTGCAGCCTTGCAGGTGTGATATGTACAAGAACCAACGTGTGACAAGCCATGAAACTCTCTAGAGGATTAAATGGAAAATATTTATTTGTTTTAATACCTTTTTACCTTTGATGCTTTGATACAAGTTATTTAAGCCAAAAGATTACATGAGAAATAGAACAAGCTGTGTAACATGCTTTGCTAGTACATCTACTAGGAATGAGCATAAAGTCAGAATGAAAACGGGGACAAGTCAAGCTAACTATGTCTAAGAAAGAGACTATTCTATTCTAAATGAAATGTAGATGGACTGGAAGTCAAGCTTCAACCCCTCACCTGGCTTCTCGAAACCCACTATTTAGAAGAAAAAAAAGACTTGAGAAGAAGTGAGAGTGTGGAGAGAGAAGAAAAATAAGATGCCTAAAAATTTAAAAGCCAATAAAACAGGAGTTATATGAAGGTGATATAGTAGTTCTCAAACATTATTTTCATTAGTCTTTGGGTCTTAGATTGAGTTATATTAGGTCATGGATCACTCAAGAGGAGAATTGAAGTTTTTGGAGGGTATTAATATGACAAATTTCCCTGAAATGATATATTTTGAAGAGAAAAAAATTGTGCATTGTTGAAGACTTTCATAATGAATTAAGAAGATAAGTTTGGTATTTTAAAAAAGAAAATCGAGCTAGCTTTCTAATCCATTGATTTAAAATTATTATATAATATGAAGTTTAAAATACAATGATTTTAGTGAAAACTGTCCAATATACTATTAAGGAGAAACTAATGCAAATATGAAGCTACAAAAGCCACAATCAAGTCAACTCACATGTTCACCTTAACCTCACTCGGTTGATTGAAGCCCTTTTGATAGGGCAATTTTTGAGCCTGAAACCCGTTTACAAACCTTAATACTATATATACTTATTTAATTTGTGGTTTTTCTAGAGAGATACCATAAACATGTAAACATGTGTAGTTTATAGTTTTTAGAAGTTTTTTAAAGAGAGAAATTGTATTTTACTATATAGACACAACTTGTACAAGATTCTATCGTGTTCCAGTTCGATTCAACAAAACCTAATGAGGATTTCTATTCTCTATCTCTCTTATCTATTGAATAAGTCTTCTCCATCTTTGTTATGCATTTTCTACATCATGTCGTAGTATATCTATTATTGGGCTTAGGTTTTCATGAAGGAATGTATTTGATAAATTAAAATCGCATGATTGCAAGAATTATGGTTCATATTTCATTATAATCTTTTGTTTTGTTGAGATTAATGCATAAACCTATATTTTGAGAGTATAGAGATATGATGTTTTAGTCTTCTTCACGAAGACGCCATCAGAGAGAGTTTTATATCATTCGGTATACAATATTTGAGCCAAGTTTTCAAAATATCCTTTAACGCCACCTGATATATTTTATTAGTTACTCATAAGGAATGGTAACCCTAAGCTAGGGTTTATACCACTTTAATTGGCTATTTTTAGATTTGAATGCTTTTAATTGTTAAACCCTAACTATCATGATCAATCAATCGATGAATCTTAGACAGTTCCCTAGTGCTCAATGCTTCCTTTAATAGCTTTCCAAACCGTTTTCTCGAGCAATATAGTTTTATTTTCATGTGTTTTTAATTCATTAGTTTAGGATAATCACAACCAACATTACTTGAATTGATTTAGCTTGATAAAACATGCATTAGCTTATAAGATTCACTAGTTTACGTGAGATCAATACCTCGAATAATACTACACAAACATGTGTATTTGTATTTATATTTGTTAATTTATATGCTAATTTAATTCGATATAGAGTGAACATCCACACCACATCAATGATGTATGATTGTCGGTAAAGGTCATTGATGGAGTTGAAGCAATGAATTTTTGATAGCATGAAAAAATTCTCATAGGAAAAACAAATGTCTAAAGAGAAAGAAGTATAAGTCGATGTTTGGAAGATTCCAAGGTGTAGAATGCAAGTGTTGAATTTAGTCAACACATCTCTTTCTTAGATGGGTTGGAGGTTATGGGATTGGCAGATCGGATCGGGAAAGTCCACGCAAGCTAAGCCCCATGCAGAAAAAATATACGCTGAAGTTGAGTGTTGAAGAATGTTGGAAGACTTTGGTTGATTCAGAGGGTGTCCCTTTTCTATACAAGACTTAACTTGATCAACCAAGTATTCCTTTTCAACCTCTTCTTAATCTTTTTGTTCTTTGTTTCTCTTGTACTTGTAAACACATATAACTCGATAAATCAATTTCCACACTTCAAATTATCTAGTGGATGTTTGTGGTTTGAACTTCCACACAAAATGTAATAATGTTGTGAAAAAAAATTGTAGTTATTCATTTAATGTGATGCTAAACATTGTCTTTAAATAAATAAAAACGTATGAATTTTTTTTTCTCAATTAAACATGTTCCCATGAGCCATTAATCAAGTTTCTCCAATTCGATCCATGGCGCTTAACCATGAGGGCACAAGAAAATCTATATAAGTCTCATACACACCACCAAAAATCACAAAAACGGCTACCCTATCAACACACTTATTACCCTCTCGACCCACAAACTTAAAAGAAAGCATAAAAAGAAACTCTTTTTACAAAAGCATCATCAATCAATGTCTTCAGCCTTTAAGATTTTTTGGGTACCCGAATAGTTTAAAACAAAGTCTTCCAATCAATCTCAACAATGACTCGCTTATTCCCAAATTTGCTAAGCATTGTAGTGCCCAAGTCATTCATGATGTTTCCGTTTCCAAGCTTGACAAAAGCTTGGGATACACTTTTCCACCATACCACATTAGCTCTCGATCCGTTGATACCCAACTAACTGAACACATCTCCTTATCTTTACTCCACGATGCGTCTATATTACATTTAAAGAAACCTGGAGGAGAAGGTTCCCATTTGATATTCCTCTGGATCCTTGCTGAAAAAGTAGAAATTGAAAGTCGAGGCCTTCCAATCCTTTTTATTTTGATTGCATTTCTCCAACAGTTGCTACAACTTATGAGTCTCATTGACAAAACATAGCCTATTTATTGCCTTCCGTAAGCGCCACAAAATCAAGTGCCAAAATCTCCTTCTTGCCTTTATTTCTTCATCTTCATTTGGTGAGTCCATCAAACATGCGTCCATGTTGGTATAAAGGGAATCATTTGGCTCCGGGTAATAAAAGAAACCCAACAGAAAAGATACCCAAATACATGAGTTTCTATTTAAAGTTTACATATTCGTCCACGGTTCCTCGAACTACCAATAACAACGTTTTGAATCACCAACTTCAAGAAACCATAAATATACCATTCAATAATCTAATTTTCATATACGAATTTATGATTTACTTATTAAAAAAAAATTAACATTTTGGCAATAAAATATATGCTTTTTTGTTGGAATGTTAACTTCAAACAATCTCTTTAACAACAAAATGTTACCGTTTTTCGCTAAGCTTAAAAACCAATGAAGAGAGGAAAAAGTCACATAGTCTTTTCATCGAGCTTATTGAGGAGACTTTGCGGTTTTATTGCACTTAGCAATAAAATACTCTAAGCCCTCTGTTTTTAAAATAAATACTTTCTTTCGTACAGATACTCGAGGAGAATAAATCTACAATTTGATGTTTTAATATATATAGTACATTATATTCTGTATCGACTTTTTAATAACAATACTACAAGAATCAATTTTGAGAAATGAACGTAGAGAGATGACCATGCAAATTTTGGATCTAGATCTGCCAATGAAGTTTTTTTTTTTTTTTTTTTTCTGCCAATGAGTTTGGTATCAGATTCTCTACTTAGAGTCTTAGAATATAATATAAGGATACCACTACTTGACACATCTAACTCTAATAAAAACTTAGTCGTATAACTAATCCAAACAAGATCATAGAAATGAACCTTTGCTCTCAAATTCTACTATTTAGAGTAGTATAATATTAATGAAGATCGATACATCAAAATTGTATTTTATATGATTTTATTGCTATATAAAATGAAGAAATTGTGATTGTTTTGTAATTTAGTAAAATGGTTTCTAGTTGATGTTTCGTAGAATAATAATCTTTAAATACTATGTGTAAGAATGTTATATTTTTCTATCAGCTTGTCAGAATTAGACAATTCATATACTGGCATAAATACTACTGTATACTAGCGTGATATGTAATGTTGATTCCCTGAATTTAATTTTCTCAAAGAAACAAATATTAAGAAGAATTTCTTAAAGAATATAAAAAAAATAATGGAAACAACAAACCAATCTATATATAAGTTAATTTGAAAGTATGAATAGAGATAACAATAACGAAAATTATAATATTTAATAAAAAAATTGAAGTTTCATAGTACAAATGAGAATTGAAAAATGTCTTTTTCCTTTTAAAATATAATTGTAAAAGAAATCTAGAATAGGGATGTGAGGTAATAAATATTTATTAACTTAAGGAAGAGAGATGTAAAATATTGATTATATTTTTGCTGGACTTTTAGCGTTTATATTATAATATGGGCTAATGGGCTCCCCCGGGAAAAAACTCGCGGGAAGTAACGGATAGATAATGGCGGGAGTCACACGTGGCATCGGTACACGTCAGCTTTGGCGCCATAGACCCCAAATAAATCCGCAAACCCTTCCGCTCCTCTCCCTCTTCACTATCATCATCCATCTCTCTCTCATCCACCCTCTCACCCACTGTCTTCATCAGACATTCATAGAATTCGTCGAGAAAAATGAGTGAATCGGGTTCTTCTCGATCCATTCCATTCAAATCGAAGAAACGACTGATGGATTCGCCTTGTTTAAAATCGAATCCCGTAAACCCTAATCCGTCTTCTGTGACTTTGCCCACGCCGGAGAAGCCGCTGGAGAATATTCTCACTAGATCCAGAAACCGATCTGTAGCTCTATCCGTGAAAGAGATTCGTCAAGCCGCTGGATCTCGTCGCAGATCTGAGGATCCGGTGGATAAGGTTTCATCCGCCAGGAGCCAGCTCTTGTTTTCATCCAATGATTCCTCATCTTCCGCCTCCAAACGAAAATGCGCCGAGAAAGAGCAACTACCGGAGAAGTAAGTTAAATTTCTAGGGTTTTCAATTTTTCCCCCTTTTTTTAATAATTTGTTGCTAATGAGATTCGGATCTCTGCAGGTACGAGATTCTGGGAAAGTTCTTCGATGCGTTGGACAGTTCGATCGTATTATCGAGATTGAAAGGTTCTAAGTCCACATTTTTCAATATTTCGGCGAAAATCGAACAGTTAACAGACAGGTATTTTCCCGGAAATTTTCAATTTTAAAATCCATGCTTTTTGCTTTACGAATTTTGTCCGATCTGAAGAACTCAGCCGATTTTGTCTGATCTGAATAACGTAGCTAAATTTCACTTTGCCTTTATGCTTTATGAGTTCATAATAGATTATAGCAATAGAATAATTTTAGATCTGGGTATATTTTTGTCTGATCTGATTTTAGACATTCAAAAACAAAATCAAAATCATTCAATGTCACTAGTATGTTTCTAAAGCCAATTTGTGATTTTGATTGATTCAGGAGGTTTTGCTATGGTCACTTGGCTCAATTAAAGCATATATTGCCAGAGGCAATTGAGATCAAGACGATATTAGTACATGATGAAAGAACTTGCTGCATGAAGCCAGACCTTCACATTACACTCAACGCCGATGCAGTGACATCGGACGAGAAATCGAAATCCGAAAACAAGAGAATCTCACTCCGGAAAGTGTTCAGGACAAGACTTGCTGATTTTGTTAAAGCTCATCCTCAGGTATTATCTTATATGATGAAAAATTGCTATGTTTTAAAGACTTTGGAGTTTATATAAGTACTAATGGAGTTTATATCTGTTTCAGGGTGATGAAGTTCCAGAAGAACCGCTTCCAGAGTTATACAATAGAAGGAAACCAAATGAGGATTCCAAGATTGAGGTTAAGAGAGTTGTCAGTTCTGTGATGGAAGAGATGGCTTCTATTCCGATATCTAAACTGTTCTCATCTCCCATCAAAAGCACTTCAACTCCGGTTAAACCAGTTTCAACTCCGGTTAACATTGCATCAACTCCAAGCAAAACAGCTTCCTCTGAGATTAACATTGCATCAACTCCAAGCAAATCAACTTCGTCTGAGATTAACATTGCATCAACTCCAAGCAAATCAACTTTGACTGAGATTAACGTTGCATCAACTCCAGTGAAACCAATGTCAACTCTTGCTAGAGTACTGTCAACGCCGGCTAAAATTGAGTCAACGCAAGTTGAAGCTGTTTCAACTCCACCACAGTTTGCTCCAACTCCTGCCAGGTTGTTCAGTATGAAACGAAGCAGTGAATCCTCAAAGCCAAATGATGATGAGGCTTCTGTTGATCCACCGTGTAAGCTCGCAAGGCGTTCTTCACTAAGGTCGAGGTCACTAAATTTTGATTCTTACCCAAAGAACAAGAAAACTAATGATGAAGACATTGATCAAGTACCAGAGGAAGAAGAAGCATCCAGCGATGACGAAATCCTCAGCATGCTTCCTGATAAACTTCGACAATCGGTAATTTACTCTTTTCCTTTTAGTTACAGGAAGAAATTGAGCTGAGATTGGATTTGTTTGACTGATTTGTCCTTTGTTGTTACTTATTTCAGATAAAAGAACAAGAGAGGAAAGCAATTGAGGATCAAAATCCAGCGATTTCAGAGGCAAAGAGAAGAAGAAAGATGATCTCTCGTCTACCTAAGCTTTTCAATGTGATTCATTTCTTAATCCAATCAATAAGACGTTGGGTTATCACAAAAGAAGAGCTTTTACACAAGATAATCGCTGGTCATTCTGACCTTACCGACAGAAGTAAGCTCTCTTCTTAACCAAACTCTAAGCATCTTCTCAGTTCTTTAAACCAGTACTCATTTTAATTCAAACTTATGTTTTTGCAGAAGAAGTTGAAGAACAAGTTATGTTATTGCAAGAGCTTGTCCCTGAATGGATCTCTGAGAAAATATCATCAAGTGGAGATTTACTAGTCTGGTGAGTTTAACATCCATTTACATAATACTTCAACAAAACTTTCTTATTCTGATAGCTCATGTTTACAACATGTTTAAATGTATGCAGCTTTAACAAACTGGCATCTCCAATAGCAATCCGAGCACGTTTAGAAGAAGAAAACAAGCAAGCGATGGCTTCACCGGAAGCTTCATGAGAAACGAACAGCTTTTGGGATTATGCTTGATTTTGTGATGAGAGACGTGTAGAGATTTAGGTTAGATATAAAGTTCTAAGTATGGCAAGTGTGAAAACGAAAGGTAGAAGACAGACTTGATTATCATATTTAAAGTCTTTTCTTCTGAAGTAGCATAACTTGCTAGATCATTATTTAAATCCCATTACTTCTAAGTTCTAAACCATTATTTCTTAATCCTCGTGCCAAAATATTTGCATTTTTTTAATACAGTCAGAGTTGTTGGCCAATTGCAAATAGAACACAATAATATAAATTTTGAATCGCCGTTTTATGTCGGTTATTTATATACTTCTTGTATTAATTATTAAGATTAGCAGTTAATGCAAAGTTATTTTTAATAACTGGACGCAGACGCAGGTCATCTCTATTGGATTAACTCTTTTTTTTGTTACCGATATTCAGTTTTTTTTTTTTCTGTCCAATGCCATAACATGATTACCATAATACTTTAATCATACTCATATAATCATATTGGATTCAATAAGACTTAAGCTTACAATATCTGGATGCCCAACAAGATTACAACTATTTAACAAAAAGCTTTTGAACAAAAATCAGAACAAGGCCAGAGATAAGGTGAATTAGTCAAAACTAAACCTGAAAACCCAAAGGTATTCTTATTGGATGGCATATGTCTGATTTGATCCTACGGATTCTAAAAATTTCTTAATTGAATTTCAAACCAGAGATGAAAAACCAAAGCCAATGGTCAAGTCTCTAAACTATCTTTTTCAATGTTACATTGTTCATACTAAATTTCTCATGTGCTTAAAGCCGAACAATTTCTTAATAATCCGCAAATCTTGCTTTGTTTTTGGGAACCCAGTTGACATAAGTTGTAAAACATTGTCAATAAGTTGACAACATTGTTCATGTATGTGATAAAAATTTATTTATTTATATAATTTTAAAAGTAAATAACAAGTTTTAGGCCGAAATTATATATATACTAGTTAAATATAATCTCTTAAGAAATGAAAAGAATTATAGCGATTCTTTTCTTGTCAAAAGCCTCTCATTCGATTCTTAGTTGAATTAAACAATTTCATTATGAAATAGTTGAATATTGTCGGGATTGGGCAACCTCCAAAACGGTATGATGCATTGATGAATCTTATACTCTTTTCTTATTTGATAGGCTCAAGTTTGTTTGCAAAAGGTGTTGCTCACCTTAGTTTGGTTTTTAGTTCCCCAAAAATTTTGTCTAATTATAGGTTTAGTTTAGTGATGTAATATGAGTTTCAATTTCTCCCTATTAATATTATCATCAGACGTGAAAAAAAAAAGATGACAATTGTAGGAATACGCATGAGAAAAAAACTTATATAATTTTTTGATGAAGCTGATAATATAATTATTATTTTTTTAACATTTATAGACAAAATAAATCATTTATGTCTTGATGTCTCGAATTTCGAATTATAAACAAAATATATAGTTTTCTTTATATTTTGTATATGATTTGTATAGTATTTTGCATATGTTTTATTTATACTTTATATATATTTTTCTTAATGTCTTTTATCTTGCTTTTCTCTAATCTTAAATTATAGAGATAATCATAACATATTAATATAACTATAATAAAAGCTAAACATTATTAATTTATTATTAATAAAACCATATAAAAAATGCGGATGTGAAATCATGAAGAGAAGTTTAACAGGTATTAAATTACTTTTTATTCTCCTATTATTTTCTATAATTTTTTTCATTGAATTTTATCATATTTTCCAAATAATTGTTTTAACCTATTCCTATTTAAAATATTTGAATTACGTTTAATTTTTTGTTATTCAACTACTCATATGTCTACTTTGAAAAATATTGATGTATTAGTTCTCATATTCCTATTTAAAATAATTTAGAGGATATTTAACAAAATTGTCGTTCCACGCTAACAATTTATGTTATGTCAGTTAATCTTATCAAAAATTTATAGTCATAAATCTGGTAATTTTTTATTGCGATATTTCACAGTAAAGTTACAATTTCGATAAAATTTCATTCACATAATTTATCTCCAAATTTTTTTAGAGAAGAAAATGATGCACAAAACCTTGAATTATATATTTTTTATGTGGCGAAAAAATATTAAATTGTAGCTAGTTAAATATGAAATATTTTAGTAATAAATTAGAGAATATTTTTGCTATTAAACATACAAATATATTTTACCTTTTGAGTAATAGAAAATTCACTCTTATGAGGTAAATGTTTTTTTAGAAGAAAATTTAGACTCCCAACAAGAAAAACCACCGTTTGATGTTACAAAATTTTTCTGTTTAATTAATCTAATGTTTCATAATCTTTGTAGTTATTTTGAATTCATGTACTCATTGTTTGTTTTTTTATGATATCTTTGCTAAAAAAAAATCAAAACATAAAGTTTTCTTATTTATTAATTAAATTAGATTTAGATACACCATAATGTCTATTGACAAACCAAAGACTAATTTCGGTCGGATTAGTACCGTGTAATCGGGTTTTGAAACCATGTTAAGTTTCATGAACTTACAACTCAACATCAATTGGCGATAAATGCATTGTCCCATATCCCTTATATATTAGTCTAGATCCATTCCTAACTTTTGATGTTGGATATTCTCATATAGACCTAATCGATCAACTAAGAAGTGTTTATTGGAAGCAATACTTTATTCATGTTAAGAGATTATGTTTTGAGTAGTTGGGTCGGATTGGTCTACTTGAAAGATTTTATGCGCGGGACTATGGAATGCTTTCATTAAATATTACCCAGTGTGGTAGCCTTAATGTAACTAAATAATTCATGTGAGGTGTCACCACTTTCGAAATATCACAATTAGTGCAACCAAGGCAAGCGTGTGTTCTTTGTACAAGTACGTTTAACTTAATGTATGGTTGGTTACGTATTCGTTGGAGCAGTCCAAAGAAATGAGACAATCTCGCTGCCTCCAATATTTTTTTGTGGAATAGAGTTTGGGATCCATCGCATAGTCCAGGAGTTTGAGTAATTCGTAGGGTTCCTTTCGAACAATTCTGACCGATATATTGTTCACATTATTCTCATTCTCATGCCAAAAATATTTTCGTTTTATATACAATCAAAGTTTTGGCTAGTTGCAAATAAAAAACAATATTATAAACTTGAATCCGAAATTTTGTATCACTTTTTTTTCGCACGGGAATTTATATTTTACTTGACTTCTAGATTAGCAATTAGCAAAGCTATTTTCACTATTAACAACTAGAGGCCGGTTATCTTTATTGACTTTTTAACTCAGTTTTTTTCTGTTACAAAGCCTCAATTTTCTCAGTCCAACGCTATCAAGTGATCATATAATACTATAAATAATCTATCACAAACCAAATAAGTGAAATACAAACAAGAAATGAATTAGGAAAAAGAGAGCCTAGCCTTATTAATGCGCCAAGAAAAAAAAATGGAGGATATTAATCTGTGAATTTTGAAGGTCAAATGAAGCAACAAAAATATCAGATGAAGAAGAAAGAGAATAAAAAATAGAATTTGTATAGTAGAGAGAGAGATCGAGTGAGATTTCATTTTTCTTTATAAGGACAATAATCATTAGATTCCTTAGATCTTGTGTGGACCACAAATAGTCCCATCATACATTCCCAAGTGTCTTTGTTTCTTTTTTTCTTCTCCCAAATACAAATAAAGTTATAAAACTGTATATAAATATTTTATGAAAAAAATAAAATAGAGTGACCTTTGCCACTCTTTTAAGCAATATCTGTCCGGATTCCCTTTATGGAGAAACCTTCAAAACCCTGAGTTCTATTTTCCTCTATTTCTAAGATTCGTTTACTTTTTTTACTACAAGAAGAATTTCCATGCAACTTCACTATTTTTTTCAAAAGTAATGTTAAATTTGAATATGAATGGGTATACAATGATGATGACACTAATAAAAGCTACTAACTAGTTTTATTTTTGCTATTGTGAAAGATTTAAAACACATATACTTGTTATATATTTACAAAACTATAATAAATAAATAATAATGTCATTAGTAGATTAAATTTCATTTAAATATACATGAAAAATAAAAATCATTGCGAATATAGGTAACTGGTTTAAGTTTATACAATTCTCTTTTTGTTAATTAACGTAAGTTATAGGAAATTTTTCTAGAAGATATGTGTTGAAGACATTACTATTTTATGGATATATGATATTTTTTTGATAAAGGGATATATGATATATTTTT
The DNA here is from genome assembly GCA_900116095.1 of Euclidium syriacum. Classification (NCBI taxonomy): domain Eukaryota; kingdom Viridiplantae; phylum Streptophyta; class Magnoliopsida; order Brassicales; family Brassicaceae; genus Euclidium; species Euclidium syriacum. The sequence continues at coordinate 1,736,743 of FPAK01000008.1, forward strand.
ATATTTTTTTGTTAAAGAGGATATATGATATTTTAATACGTACGATTTTCTTATATCACGTTATCTACTCACTGAGTTTTCAAGTTTTCAATATTCCTTTTCTTTTTGTATACTAGTATACCCGTATAATTATATAAGCCGCGGAGGACCAGAAAAAGTATTATATGCCACAATAGATATATTTTCGAATTTATAACTAACGATGCAGCTTTGAAACATGTAGATAATTATTCCTGAAAAAGAACTTAAGAACATTTTATATAAATAAAATGAATATTTGACCATGGCTACCAACTTGCATGGCTTATCGGTTAGGGACCAAGTCATCAAACATGTCATTGAACATTATTACGAAAGCTCTTTGATTTAAAAGATAATTAAAACAATTTCATAGAGGCATGCTTGATCTAATTAATAACAACTTTCGGAAACATATTATTAATAATTTTCGGTGGAATAGAAAATTATGATAATTAACTGCATAAATCCAACAAAAGTGCACCTATCTTGTTTCATTTATTTACAGGCTCTTTAAATTTGTTATTATGCTAACTACAAGTTTTAAAATCACAATTTGCAGGCGAGATTTTTTTATTAGAAACCAGAAAAACAAATTTTAGCGTTAGAAAAGTAGAATTAACAGACAAAAAAAAAAAAAACTTACAAAAGTAGAAAATAAGAAAATATAAGAATTTAAAGAAAATTTTCGCCATCGAATCCCTGTAAATATGGAGGTATGCCATGTTTTTATTATTTCTCTTCCGCCGGCTATAGTATAAAGAGCACAACAAAGTATATGGTGATTTTTGTATGTAATTTTAATAAATTATTTTAGAATAATCCCAATTTAAAAATTAAAATAATTGAAGAAATAAATAAAGTATGAAAAAAAGAATGATTAAAGATGAGGGATATTATAGAAATATGGGTTATTAATTGAATTTTAGCTAAAGAAAAGAAGTAGTAAAAGATAAAAATGATGGAAAGGTGGAAAGGAATGTTAAGTTGGTGCGTTGCATTAGAACACATTGATGGAAACATGTCATGAGAGCATATAATAGGAGCCCGTCTTGATAATATATAATGAGTAATCAATAGTAAAACATCATCATTTTAATTTCTAAGTGGAACTCAAAATCAGATTATAGACGTTTCAGTCACCCTTAGGGTTTTTTATGAACCGTTATTAAATGGTCGACCAAAGATATTTGTGATGAATTGCCAAGATAAATAGCTAGATTTACGAAGATTTTATTCATAGAGGGAATGACAAGGTTAATTTGAACTAGATTTTCTTTTTTTTTTCTTGTTCTTTAGACTTGACTATAATTTTTTTTCTCTAGACAGTCAGTTCCAATTGACCAACCAATCAATTTTCTTACAAAAGTACTCATACACTTAAATCTTTCTTATAGGTAAATTTCCAATAGTTTAGAGTTAGCCTAAAACTCTGAAATTCAATCTATATTTGTATCCCATCTTGGTTAAGATATTTTGATCTTCTAGTTATTGATTTATATCCGATTAAAGAAATATTTTTCATTAACTTCTAAAAATGACCAATACAATATTCATATATACATTTGAGAGTAAACTTAAATTCTTGTAACTAACTCTTACCAGCTTGACAACTTTGAATATATTAACACTTCTCTCAAGTCAAACTCTTCAATGGGCAAGAAAAATATTTGAGAAATTGTACCGAACCATAAACAACTTAAATAAATTTGGTTGTAAGGCCTTGGTGAACAAATCAAAATTTTTATTGGTAGTTGAATGTGCTTGATCTCAAGAAACCAGCTCTAAATTTGCTATGCACTATATGAAAATCAAGCTATGCACTATTTGATAGCAACAATGTTGCCACATTAAAGGTTGGTTGGACTAGTGATTGTAACTCCAAAGCCGTTGAACAAATGGCTAAACCAAACAAGTTCACATGTTATATCCGTAAGTGCTTTGTACTTAGCTTCAACACTACTTCTTGAAATAGTTGACTGCTTGCGATTACCATGAAATCAAAGAATCATCAAGAAACACACAAAATTTGGTTGTAGATCTTGTTGAATATGGAAAAGAAGTTAATCAGCATTTGAAAATTCATTAATACGCAATTAACACGGAGATGAATAAAATAAGCCTTTGTATGGATCCCCTTTAAAGTATAGTACAACTATATGAGCTACTGGAGATGAAATGTAACATGCTGAGATAATAAATGACCCGAGTTTGTGAACTGCAAAAGTTGTATTCAGTATAGTGATAGCAATCTATAGAAGTTTACCAACCAATACAAGATAAGAAGTAGCATCTTTAATAACTTTACAAAATTTTATACCTAGTTCATATGTTGGATCTATACGAATGGGTAAAGGTTTGTATCCAAGAAGGCCATTAGTTTCAAAAAAAAAAACCAACATCTATGCTTGCTTCGACACACAAAAATTTCCTTAGAAAAACAAACAATTTATAGAACCAGAAATTTTTTTTTAAGGCACCAAATTCTTTAAGATGAAATGCCTTAGTTAAGACATATTTAACTTGACATATTACATTGTTACTTGCTATGGTCTGCCGCCGATTAAACAAACCCATCCTTCAAAAACATTTTGAAAACTTGTTATGACTGCCTAAATGTCTACTTTGCAACATGTAGAGACTTATGTAGTCTGAACATAAGATTAAAAGACAATGGGATATCATCATTAAAAGTTATTTCTATTTATAAATTTTTTTTTAACACTTTTATGAATATTACATCAATCGTCAGTTATATTGATATTATCCTATTACAAATGATGATCTACCTGCAAATTTCAACGAACAGCTTCACGGTGTTAGTTATGCCCGCAATCCACGAATCCGTGATGAACGGTTGTATCTACACCACATAACCTTAGACAACTTTACCTTTAATTCACAAGATCAGACTGCTATATGTGTAACACGTTGAAATCTCCAATTGGTCTTACATATTTAATATACAAGAAAATGTAATTTCTGAAAATCGAACCCCAAACATGTTATAGAAACATTTAATCCATTTAATCCTTGACTACTAGATCAATTTGTTTCAGTGCTGTTTTACACATAATTCACAACACATTATTTAAAATAATCCACATCAATGCAATTTCAAATATGGCTATAGTCAATTAACTATGTCTTTAAATATTCTACTAAACTTTACAAAGATGAGTGATATACTGATATCAATATTAAATTTTAAAGGAGGACGCAAATGTATGATAATTAGTTATGGGATTGGTAATATAAAGGACCCGCAACCAAAAATAACATAGGCCAGCACATTGATTATTCACTGGATATTTCTTTTGTCCAAGTATTATTATGGTAAGCAAGACAAAATGAGTGAGTATGAAAAAGGCTTTGGATTTTTGTTGACAATACAAAAAGGGAAATAAAAGGAGCGTTTTATTTAATCATAATGTGAAGATATGTATGGACAAGTTATAAAGTCACAATATGTTTCGACTTTATATTGGCAAATGAAATCACATTTTTATGAAAAAGCTGAATACCCGCAAATTCATTCTGAAAATTGAATAAAGATTTAAAGTTTCAAAGTTTTTTTCGACACCACCAGTAAATTGTTTCAGAAAAGTTATCTTCTGAATTTTAAAAGCAACATAGTTTTAAAATTAGCAATATAAACTTGCTATCACTTAGTATATATGATGTTAACCAAAATTTTGACAAAGACATCTAGCCTACTAATAGTTTGTTTTTGTATTATAGCTTTGTCATCACATGAATTCATAAGTTTACATTTCAAAATCAATTGATAATGAATTTATATCTTTTATATGTTACTTAAATTGTACATAAACTTCTGATGTGATTATTCTCTACATATCTGAAAGTTTTTAGTTAAATATAAAAGACCACAACGATATTGAGGATACAACTATGCCATCAGGCAATTAAATACTCCATTTCATTTTTTTTTTCCTAAAGACAATTTGCAGAGAAAAAAGTAAGAAGGTTGTGAATTGAAAACGTAGATATAAACACTCAATTAACAGAGTGAAATTAATTGTTAATTTTGTGAGAATGGAAGAAGGTAAAAGAAAAAAATTTGAAAAGAAGGAAGCAAAAATTCACTTAGGGAATCATTTTGCTGGCCATTACTATTAGAGATCCTATCCCTTGATAAAAATCACATTACTCTCTCAAACATACACCCTCCCACTAACATCTCTAACATGCGCACACTGGCGCACGATTGATCCGATCGTTCTTCTTTGGTTTGCTAAAATGAGCATGGTGCGTGATTCGCCCGCTTACTTGCCCGATCTCTTCTTCTTCGCCCTTTAAAAAAAGGAACCGTCTTTTTCAGTAGCTCTGCCTCGTTTTTCTCTCTCTCTTGCGCTCTCACTTCTTTCCTTTTTCCGGCGGATTTCTCGGCTGTCGATTGTTAAAATTTTCAGAGTGATGCAGAGTATGCTGAGATCAGCTCTTGAAGATAACCAATGTCTTCTGACATAAGCTAAACTCTCTTCTTCCAGCCTCTCTCTGCTTTCTCTCCCGTTGGCTTCTTCTTATTATTCCTCTTTCTCTTTGAATTTTAATTTTGGTGAAATTTACATGGCGGCTCAAAGAAGTAGTTGTAGCAGATCTAGCTCGTTGGTTCTATTTTCAACTGTTTGAAACTCTGATTTTACTGTCTATTAGTTCTAAAGCTAGGGTTAATTAGTTTCCTTTTTGGGGATTTTTCGTAACCCGATTTCAAGTTTTTTTCTTGGGGAGGGATGGGTAAGAGGCAAATTTCACAGGATGAAGTAGGTCCGCCGATAAAACCAAGAGCTGGATTACGAAGAGAACAAGCTGGAAGAGGTTCATACAGAGGTAGCTAGTCGTTTTGTCGTTGATCGAAGGAAAAAGGGTTTTTTAATTTTGGGGGGAAGGTGAAAGTGTAAACGAACTGATTTTCTTACTTTACTTCATTCGGGGCACAAATTTTCGAACTTACAAAGAAATCAAGGGAAAGCTCTCTGTCTGTCTTGATTTCGTCAGACATTAGAGTGAAACTCATTACTGGGGGGTTTATTTGGGTTTTTTGCTGGGTGTTGGTTGAAATGGCTTCTACCTCTCAAGAGATACTGAGGAGCCTTTGCTCTAACACGGACTGGAAGTATGCTGTGTTCTGGAAACTTAATCATCGATCTCGAATGTGAGTCACCTTAACATTTCCTTATTCCTGTTGCTACTGTGGAAGAACATATGGAACCTTATATCTAATGCAGCCTTAAGCTAGTTAATTATCATAGTTCAAGTATCTGAAGAGTTACTATGGGCTGTTTCTGTACTTTTGAGTTTTGTGTTCAGTTAAGCTCTCTATTTCTTTATACGTTTAGAGTTTAGTTTACCAGATTGTTTCTCATTTCTAGAATATTGAACACTTTGTAGGGTACTTACCTTGGAGGATGCTTACTATGACAATCATGGGCAATCAAAAAACATGCATGGAGGACATCAAGCACTTGACCCCTTGGGTTTAGCTGTGGCGAAGATGTCTTATCAAGTCTATTCTCTTGGGGAAGGGTAAGCATAATTTTCTTGTTGACGCACTCTTTTCCTCGACTTCATCTTTTCAACTAGGCTTTCATGGTTATCTCGAAAATTTAAAATGCTTTGCTTCTTTTGCTCAACAGTGTATGACATAGTCTGGCATTTGGCACTGACAGTTTGCTTTTCTTTGTTTCTTTGAAAATTTGCTACATGATGCATAGCTTTTGTTTTGTCCTGGGACATGATGCTAGCAGTAGCTTTTACTATTAGTTACAAATCTTGGAGTTCTTGTTGAATTATTTACCGAATGATTCCAAGAATAATCTTCTTTTTTATTTTTTTATTATGTCTATATTAACAGGGTTGTAGGACAAGTTGCAGTTTCTGGTGAACATCAATGGGTATTCCCTGAATATTATGACAACTGTCACTCAGCATCTGAGGTTTGGAACTTCTTATCTTGAGTTGAATATCTTTTTTCCCCCTCATGTATATAAACCAGATATCCTTTTCTAATTACAGTTTCATAACGTTTGGGAGAGTCAGATGTCTGCTGGAATCAAGGTATTTGAGATTTTTCTTGACTGTTCTTTTGCTGCTCTGTTACATGAATGTGAAGGACTTCCTCAATATTTGCCACCGAAAGCTTTCTTTTTATAAATATTTGTTCTTCCTTCTCCGCAGACCATTCTTGTAATAGCTGTTGGCTCTTGTGGAGTTGTGCAGCTAGGCTCTTTGCGTAAGGTACGTAAGATTTTATAATTGGATGCATTTTTCGCAGTTATAAATTAATTGCCGCCTGCACATTTATGATGCTTGGCTCATGTGAAGGTATCTAGTCTTATTGTGTGCTTCTGTGGAGCAGGTTGATGAAGATGTGACTTTGGTGAATCATATCCGACATTTGTTTTTGGCACTTAAGGATCAACTGATAGATCATGCAGCAAATTTAATGCAAAGTAATATGAACAATTCATTGTGTCTGGTAAAGATCTTCTTCATACAAATATGGATTCATGCTTGTCCAAATTTCTCGTTATTTGCAAAATGGGAGAGTCGGGTGCTTAGGTTTCTTGTAACCTCTGACTTCAATTGACTTCCTGAGTAGGACCATGATGTGTTGTATAATTTTGTTGCAGCCAGAAATACCTTCTGAATGTTTACATGTCAAGGCTTTTCCTGATTGCTCTGGAGAAGTTGACAAAGCTATGGATATGGAAGAGTCAAATATTCTAACTCAATACAAAGCTAGAAGAAGTGAAAGCATGAAGTACAATACTCCTTCTCAAGTAATTGGTGGTCACGAAGTTGGGCAAGGATCTACGTGTGGGAGCTATAGCGGTGTAACTTTTGGCTTTCCAATGGACTTGGTTGGTGCCAAACACCAGAATCAAGTAGGTACAAATATAATAAGTGATGTATCTCACGTGGGGATGACTAGTAGCCGCAAAGGTCGAAGAGGATTAGATCCTAATTTGCATATGTATTTGAAGAATCATGTTTTCAACAATACAACCTCACCTGCTTTAGTAACTGAGGCTGAAAGATTGAGAGCAGGCCAATCATATTCAGGCCTGGACTCAACTTTCCCTGCTTCGTCGAGAACATATAAAGCATGTTCTTACCAAAATGAAGTGTTCCAGCTATCTGAGAACCAAGGAAATAATTACATAAAAGAGACTGAGCGTTTGCTGGAGAGAAAATGCGAGTCGAGTCGATTTGATGCTTTGCTCTCATCTGGGTATACATTTGATGGCAGCGAGCTGCTAGAGGCATTAGGCTCTGCTTTCAAACAAACGAGCACTGGTCATGAGGAGCTAGTGAAGTCTGAACATGGTTCAACAATAAGACCAACAGATGATATGAGTCATAGCCAGCTCACGTTTGACTCTGGTCCTGAGAATCTACTAGATGCTGTGGTTGCTAATGTGTGTCATAGCGACGGCAATGGCAGGGATGATATATTACCGAGCAGCTCGCTACAGTCATTGCTTACCAGCATGGAAATGGCAGAACCGTCAGGTCAAAAGCACATTATGGTTAACCCAATGGATAGTGCTATGAATCAGCTGCCACTATCAGAATTGGATACTCAACAGAATCCATCAGATATCTGTGGAGCATTTTCTTCGATTGGGTTCTCATCCACGTGTCCCAGCTCCTCTAGCGATCGGTTTCAGACATCCTTGGAGATGCCCAAGAAGAATAAGAAGAGGGCTAAACCTGGTGAAAGTTCTCGGCCTCGTCCAAGAGATAGACAACTCATTCAGGATCGAATCAAAGAACTAAGAGAACTTGTGCCTAATGGATCTAAGGTGACTTTTCTCTTCCTAGCTACAAGGTTACTAGAAGTTGTAATATGTATCTTGCTTCTCCTAATAATTTTGTCATATTTACAGTGCAGTATTGATTCTTTGCTAGAACGCACGATCAAGCACATGCTCTTTTTGCAGAATGTTACTAAACATGCTGATAAGCTCAGTAAAAGTGCTAATACAAAGGTAAAAAAGTCAAATTTCTTGATACTAATAGTCTCTGTTCTATCTAGCCTCCAAAGTTTGTTAGTTGGGTTGTGTACATGGTGATATAGAAAAAGTCAACTGAAAATTAGAAGCAAATATCGAAATGAGCTTATACATTTTGTAATCCCAGATGCAACAAAAGGACACTAGCGCACAAGGTTCAAGCTGCGCAGTGGAGGTTGGAGGACATCTTCAGGTGTGCTCGATTATCGTGGAGAATCTAAACAAACAGGGGATGGTGCTTATCGAGGTATGTAATGATCTCTCGTTTGGTTAGTCTTTGTTTGAACTTGAGTCTGGTATGTATCCATATCTTAGATAGAAAGTGTTATGGGTTTTTGGACAGATGTTATGTGAAGAATGTAGCCATTTTCTTGAGATAGCAAACGTGATAAGGAGCTTGGACCTCGTCATCCTAAGAGGCATCACCGAGGCTCATGGCGAGAAAACATGGATATGCTTTGTAGTTGAGGTAGGAGGAGTCGAATCAAAACTTTTGCTTGAACATTGGATTGTATATATATTTATATATTAGTGACTAATATGGGAGATGTGTGATATGAATGGCAGAGCCAAAACAACAAAGTTATGCAGAGGATGGACATATTGTGGTCACTGGTGCAAATATTTCAGCCAAAGGCGACGAATGGGAAGCGGTAGCAGACTGTTGGGTTATAGAAGAGATAAAGAAAATGATAAGTGTGCTTTGTTTGTACATTCTTCTTGTGACTCTTGCAATACCTCTTTTGTTTGTTTTGGGGTTTTAGGTATAAAAGAATAGGGTGCTTCTTAAAGGTGTGGCTTTTTTTCTTTCTTGAGTTTTGAGTGTGTTTATAATTTGCTTGGTTTGCTTTGATGACAATTGAAAGTTAGATTTGTCTTCATCAGTCCACTTTCATATTTGAATTGTTCATCAATTCTTGAGAAAAAATAGAAAGAAAAGAACAGAATTGTTGATCAGATCAAAACGTAATTTCTGCTTTCTGTTACTCCATTAACAGGCAAAGGTTTGGTTCTGTAATTCCGTCGATTTCCTCTCCTGTGACTCGCTTAATCATCTCATAAATGTCTGGTTTTGTTTCTATTCTTTACCGCTTTGTCATTCATCGCCAACAGCTCATCTTTCGTTGAGTCTGATGAATCGACTTGAAAGGCTTCTTCTTTCTGCTCCACGCTTGTCTCCCTCAATCATAACTCCGACGTGTTATCTTCACCGACGGCCGTTTTCGACCTCAGATACTGATGCCTCCTCCTCCGCAACCTATAAAACCCCATAAGTACTCTGTCTTCACTCAAGGAACATGAACTTGCCAAATTCTCTGCCATTGCTGATACCTGGTTCGTCTCTTGCTTGTTATTTCGTTTGATTCAAATTCAGATAATGGTTAAGTTGATACACTGCTTAGTAAGGACAAGGGATTTCATTTTTCCGATCAAAAGTTTGGAATTCTTAGAACACCTACAATGTAATTTCAGGGAAATTATTTGGCTTTTCTCTTTATCTTTTGAGTCGAAGTTGATTCTTGTTGGCGTAGTTTTGGAACAATTGGGTTTTGGTTTCTATATATGATTTCTTCATAGAAGCTTGAGTCTTGTGTGTAAGCAGTTAGAGTATGTAAATTTCTAGGTAAATACTTCCAAGATATGATCATTTTACTTGCTTGAATCAATATGTGTTCACGGATCCTTAAAATCGACTCTGGAGTCTTGAGGTCTTCACATGACATATTTGCTCTGGGCTCTTGTATATGAAGGTGGCATTCTGAAGAACCCTTTAAACCATTGCATTGCATCTAATGAACCCAACTCGGTTGGTTTTCATCCGCTCCACCTTATGCAGGCATTTCAGGTGCATTTCTTGTGTATACTTTTGTTTTCCTTTCTCTCCTGTATGTTAGATTTTGACTTTGTTCTTCTCAGTAAGGATCCGAGTTCTGCTAGGCCTTTTGAAGCCTGAGACTTATCGATGTAGGTTGCGGTGGAGGACTACTTCCTGAGGTATTTTTTTTCTCTCATGATGACCTTTCCATTTTTTTCCTTATACGAGATCAGTCTAGGTTCTAATGAGCTTGGTAATGTATCTTACTTGGGCTTGTTGGTTGAGTGTGAGAGGTTACTCTTGGAATGACATTGTTATTAGATATAAAAAGATGATGTGGTGACTAGTGGCTTTGTTGTTTTTGTGTTTGAAGCCTCTAGCAAGGATGGGAGCAACTGTCACAGGAATAGATGCTGTTGATAAGAATGTCAAAATTGCTCGTCTCGTCTTCACGCTGTAAGGTCTCTTACCTAAATTTGTATCATTGCTTTATACAAATTAACTCATACAATGGCTGTATTGTTATGTTATGTGCAAGTGTGCCCTCAATATGTGAGGGGGGAAAGCAACTATTTTTTGTTTTGTTTGAGACAGATATGGATTCAGATTCGACTCTTGGAAATGTAATGTTAAAATATTACATAAAATGCATTACCAGATGCAAACAATACTGAACAAGCATAAATATTAAGTTATTACATCAATATGTCCGTTGTCGTCCAGCGGTTAGGATATCTGGCTTTCACCCAGGCGACCCGGGTTCGATTCCCGGCAACGGAGCTTTTTCTTTTGGTTTTTAGAAATCAAGTGGTTGAACCAAGGTGCGAAACCTCTCTGGTTAAAAAAATAAAATAACAGAAATTACGAAGATCAAGAAGCTAAGCAGCAGCTCAAACTTATTATTACCGGAAAATAAGACCTTTATTATTGTAGTTTACAAAGTTGAAACAATCACGAAATTGGAAAGGATTATAAGAAGATTGACATTTTTAGTCCAAGGAAGAAAAAATCCGATATACAAATTAAGTAACCTTGCTTGTGATCCAGATTTTGCGTATTTGTTATTAAAATTGATGGCCAAGTTCTTGTTCCATATTCTCCACATCCCATATGGCTATCTTGCCATCCAATCCTAATAAACCAATATGCGAGCAAATGAAATTTGTCAGGTTTTGGTTTTCTGATTCCAATGTGAATTTTAACTCAAGTGACTGACCTGAAGTGCTGAACCGCATTACTTTAGGACTCCCTATTTTGCTCAGCGATACAATGGAGCTGCAAGATTCAGGTAAGTTGGAGCAAAAAGCAAATATGATTTGTAGAGGCAAAAGTAAAGCTTTAAAGATATATTTTACTTTATGCAGTTATCATGAACGCCTCCACGTGATTCAGAAGCATCGTTGGACTTTGATTGACCATAGAATTTCCCAAATGCTTCAGAAAACTGGAAAAACATATCATAATCATCAACATATGGCTTTTGACAAAATAATGGCTTTTAGGAACCATTCAGGGATATGCTAAAGCTCACTCATATTCTATACTGTAAGGCTAAAAGCAGACATTTTGCAACAATTTAAATGTGGCATGTACCTGCGAACTGTAACTGGAGCCTGAAGATGCCGCTTTCTTCTCTCCGATGTATCTCACAAAGCTCCTACACATCAAAAACACACAAGCTTGTAAACACATAGCAACTGTCGGTGTGCGATCTAAGTAGAATAAGAGGATGGAAAGGTTCAATTGTACGGAGAGAAAATTAAGCAGAGAGCTACACACCATATTCCAGTATCATCTGAGGCAAATACCATCGGGTTGCTGTCATATCCAACGCCTATCACCATTTTCTCAGATATAAACAGCACCTGAAACCAGAAAGTTACCATCATATATCAGTTCAGGACATAACACAAAGGAAAATCTCAAAAGTAAAACAAGGGTGGATGCTGACCCACATCACGAAGAGGCAAATCTCGGAATGCAACGCTTTGGGCTAACGGAGAAGGACCAACATCATCCACAAAGTAAATCATCGAGCTATGACCTAATGATACAAGAGATTATAGATTCAAGCAAAGTGAGAATTATGTAACCAAGTTGTACTTCCATTGTATGATTTCAGTAGATTGCAATAGATAAACATCTCTAAGTGTTAAAATATATTCTGACCTACATAAGCTAAGGTATTTCCACTTGGAGACCATTTCACACCAAATGCCCATGAATATGAAAGATCTAGCTGAAGTATTTGCTGTACCAACAAAGACACATCAGAAAAAAAGCTCCCTAGTATTAGGTGAGAGGGGAGTGGAGGGAATATATATATCGAATAAGCATTATAGTGTTTACTAAAAACAAGGTAAGCTTGCCAAACAAAACAGACCTCCCCAAATTTAGATAACGCTGGTGAGCCTGCTTTTGCATCTCTGTATCAGCCCATTCAATGAAGATAAATAAGAAACTGGGTCACGTTTGCAAAAAAAAATGTTTTTAAAGTAGACGTTAAAGTAATGAGCATACTTTGTGTCGATTCCTTTGATGAATGTTGAAAATACCCGACATTTCCCATCGGTAGATGTCGTTGCCAGAAGAATCTAATGCAAGAAACAGAAAATCAGAGATCAAAACAACAGGAAAAGTATACCAGCATCATGAATAAGAAGATTAGACAGTTTATGATATCCAGTGGCCAACTTATAGAATAGTTTCTGTAGAGAAAGCCTGGTTAATATTTTAGCTACTGAAGTACACAAGGTTGTGTTGAATGCACGCACATTATCAGGATGCCAAGCAACATTTGTGACTGAAGACTCGTGCCGTTTCCGGATAAGTTTACTGACCCACCTGAGAACAGAAAACACAAGCAATGTCAGCCTACCAAATCGTGGAACTTCACATGAAAGTCATAAAATACTTTGCGAGAATTGCACACATCCCATATATGTCCAAAACGTCTACACAATACACAATTATGCAAAGTCATAATATACTTTGCGAATGAAACATGAATGATTGATAATGAGAAAATAAGAGCAGATGAAGAAATTACCAGTTATTCTCTTTCTCATAATAGCATATACAAACAGTTTTAGCACCGCTTCCAACAGCAAACTTGTTCTCTAAGGGTATTGAACAAAAAGATGGGAAAATAGATTAGAAGCTGCAGGATAGGGAAAGTACATTACTCATTACCTAGACAATGAAGCTAAATAACTCTTAAATTTTAGATCTGATATGTTTACCATTTGGACTCCATTGGACACAAAGTGCAGCACGATTTAGTCTAAGAATAACAAGAGTTGGTACCCATTCACCTCCTTCCAGACTCCACACATACCTTCAAGAAGCATTAAACTCCGTTTAAAGAACTATAAAAACAGTGATGCACTAAGATTAACAGGTTTGCAGTTTCTCCTAGCATTAATCATAGTACAAGGTTACACAAATGTACATTATCCTCTTAGTAAATCAAAGGTTGCAACTTACGAGTTCCTGTCATGGGAAACAGTGACAATTTTGTTGGACTTTGAGCTCCAATCTATTCCAGAAACAATTTGGTCATGCTGCAATGATTCAAACAATAATCATGAAGTTGCAAGGGAGATTCAAGCTGTCAATATAACACTTTTCAGTGACAATAAAGTGTAGAGTTCCCGAGAAGAGAAAAGAAAAGAGTGCATGCTCATTATAGTTTCAGATCAAGACAGAAAGCTTCACCATTTGAAGGACATGTAACCTCTCCCATTGGTCTTGGGATGATTTATAGATATGAACTTCATTATTGTTAGGACAAAGTGCAACCACTACAAGAAAAACGAAACAAATGTCACAGCACATAAATGGTTAGTAACAAGCTTTGAAAAAGTCGTTAAGCCATATGTAACAAGACATTGAATTCATCTGTGTGAAAAACCTCATCATATAATGTACAATACTTAGATACCAACTGTTCCTAACCCTATACATACAATCTCTCTGGAACCTCCAACTGCTCTCTTGCTAAGTTGAACCTAAACTATATATATGAAGGAATCTATCGCCATTTTCCTATAATGAGGGACAAACCAATTCAATTAAGCTCGACAACGAGAAACAAAGAAAAAGGGGCAACAAATTTAACAGGAGATCCTCAATTTTCAAGCAATTTGATTCCCAGCATAAAATCAATTCAGTTCCCTTATGTGTCTTCTTCCCAGCCAATTATTTTCATATATCTGTAATCTGCGTCTCCGGATTCTGTTACACATTACTCTCTTTCTTTTCATCTTCCCAGAGGCCAAACGGTGAAGTAAGGAATAAACAAAATCAGAAAGTTCGAAACTTACTAGAGTGATCAGGACTCCAAGCATGGCAAGTGATCGACTCTGCAAACCGATGAACATCCACCACAGCCATGATCCTTGTCACCACTGTATCGCGGAGAAATGTGTAAATCTAACCACGGAGACAATCTTTCCTCTCAAATCGATATCTCCAGGCTCAACGTATTTTCTTAGGAGGTCATTCAAATGGCGTCGGAGGGTGAAAACAGATCGGCGGATGACAGAAGTTCGTCGGAGCGATGCGGAGATTGCAGAAACCTCGATGAGATCCGGAGCTCGACAACACTCGTAGACGTGAAGTGAAAGAGAGAGAGATGTTGTTTGTCTTTTGGTCTAAGGCCAAAGTTCAATGACCAAATCAATTCCATTTTCCTTCAAACTTAAAAAAACATTTCTTGAAAAAATATAAAGCTTCGACCGACCTCATTTGTTGGTGTAAGGCAAAGTTCAATGACCAAATTAATTGGATTAAAAGTTAGAATTACAATGTTCAAAATACCTCAAACATAATGATAAGTAAAACTAAATCAACATGAAAATCTATATCCATTTTATTAGTTTTATTCATATACTTAATTTTTAGATGGGTAATTTCATGACAAAGTTGAATTTTTACGAAAATGACACAAAAACATATTTAGGAGACAAAATGACATCCTAATTTCTAAATATAGCTGTTATTAAAAACATATTCTTGCTTTTTTATTAAGGAGAAATTTTTTTGATATTTAAGAATGAACTAGATTATAACCCGAATCCGACTCGAATATTATGTATTCATAAAATTATTTTATAATATATTTAAATTAAATTAGTTTGTATAAAACTAATAGTTAATTTATAGCATAACATTCGTAAAATATTTATATGATTTATTAACACATGTTATTGCCTTGTTGTTTATTTTTTGTTTATTTTAAAATTAACAAATCAAAATATATACAATATAAATATAGATATGTATCGGTTAGAATTTAATAAATTTCATTATGTCAAATAAATTTAATAACTATGTGACATAATATATGTGACATAACATATTCTTGTTTTCTTATCCAGGAGGAAAATTTTTGATATTTAAGAAGGAACTAGATTATAACCTAAGCCCGGTTTGGATATTATGTATTCATAAAATTATCTTATAATATATTTAAATTAAACTAGTTTGTATAAAACTAATAGTTAATTTATAACATAACGTTCGTAAAATATTTATATGATTTATTAACACGTGTTATTGCATTGTTGTAATTTTTTGTTTATTTTAAAATTAACAAATCAAAATATATACAATATAAATATAGACAATGTATCAGTTAGAATTTTACTATATCAAATAAATTTAATAACTATGTGACATAATATATTTTATAAATTTTAAGAAGGAAATCATGAATATGAAATTTCAAAACTTGTTCTAAAAGCATATTCCGTTTGGTGAAGATATTTCAGTAATGAACGGGAATCATTTTTTGTTTGCAAAAGGAGATGAGTTATCAATTTTGAATGGGCCGCGGTCTAATATATTTTATTTAATTAATGAGTTATGAATTTTTAATGAATTTAATTATTTTTAATGAGTTTAATTATTTTTAATTATATGACTGAATAGAATTATTTTATTGGTTAATTTTCCTTAAACTGCTCTCAATGAGACACGTAGCCTAGTGTCTTTTCAATTAATATATCGGGAAAATAACATACATTAAGTATAACTGTCTTTTGAAAACATGATTCTCTATCCTTTGAAAACATGATTCTCTATAGCCGTCCAAAATGACATATTAAATATAGTTAAAAATGGTTTTATACAACAAAGAAAATAAAATTAAATATTAAAAGAAATAAACGGATTTCAAAAATATTGAAAGGTTTATATATTTGGAATTAAAAGCACAATTCAGTTGGATAGAACTTAGAAATATATTAAAAATTACAGTAGAAACTCTATAAATTAATAATGTCGGAACGTGATATTTTATTAATTTATAGAGTTATTAATTTATAGATTTTTTAATAATTTATTAGTTTGAAATGATCAATCCATATTCCAAGTTATGAGAATATATTTTTTTAATATTAATGATAAGACTAAAGATGATATTACAATACCTTTATAAATAGTTACATGTAAGAAAACAGTTATCGCATCTAAAGATCTTCACTATTCTTTTATGTGGTTCGAGAAGATAACATCTAGTTCTTGATGCAATAAGAAAAAAATAGAAATAAACTCCAACAATATTTTAGTTTCAAGACAAAACAAACAACACTAAAGTCATATTTTACTAAATTAATTTAACTTAATTATGTATATATAAATTTTTATACATAATTATTAATTTATGATATTATTGGGACCATATATTTACACAAGGTTTTTTAAAAAATTATTATCTTATTATCGTATCGAATTTCGTAAAATTTTACACTGTTCCAATTCGGAACCAGAAAAATTTATTATTTTATCATGTTTATTAATTTATCAATTATTAATTTATAGAGTTTTTACTGTACTTAAATACTAAATAACACACAATAGTCTAATGCATAATGGTACTAGATATTAAACAAATAAAAGGAATTTATTATATCATAAACCCAACTTTAATAATAAAATTTAAATTATAAATCAATTAAAGAAGCACAAAACATCTATATTGAATGAGAATCCATGCTCAAACCATTAGTAAGGGAATTCAAGAATGAAACAACTCAGAGTACAAGAGCTGGTTCCAGCTATCCGGAACTCCAGCAAGACACCAATGGCTACAATCAGCTAACCGGTGGCCTCCAAACCCATAGACCGAAGGATGTCCATCTTTCCTTAGCTGAGACATCAATGTCACATCCATTAACTTCGCCGGATTATACATCTTATTAATCAATTTCGCCACCACCATCTCTGCTTGGTGCGGTCCCGCCGGATACTTCGATCCCATTACCGGTTTTGTTTCTCCAACGCAGCTGCCTCTCCTACTTTGCTTCGACCAATCACTTGAGCTGTAACATCATATTTCATCAATATAAGTTATCAACCACTCAGCTATTTGCATGTCAAATATTTTTTCGTAATAAATATATCGTCCTAATCTTTATTGTTTTTTCTTTTTGATAAAGCCTAATCTTTCTTGTTGAGTTAAAGATGTGTTGTATAGAGCAGGAACTTACCGAGTATGGTCAGGAGAGACACCTTGGAAGAACACTTTAGTTTTGGAATGATCAATGTTTTGATCAATCCACTTAGCCCAAGTCCTCATAGCTTTCCCATACGCCACTAATCGGTTCATGTCTCTAACCGTTACATTTCCCGACTCAATGTAGTCCCATCTACATTTCCAAATACTTATATTAGTTATATGCTAATTAAGTCTAGACTAATCTCCAAAAACCTAAAAAGAAAAGAAGATTTTACGGTTGTTTTCGACCGGTGTGAAGCCACCAATGCCAAGAGTTGAAGACCAAAACGTCTGCGGTTTTCCAAAACGAACCGGACGAGATTGAGTCGAGCTTTATCACACGCTTCGGTGGGGCTCCGACTATATCTACTAGAAATGCGTTTCTTGAGAACATAATCGAGGCATTGTAAGCCTGCATTGCAATTGCATGCATACACGAACCGAACCAGAATTAAATCTAAACCAGATTAAACCGGAGCAATATTGGAAAGAATAACAAAGTTTTGTAAAGTTTAGAAATGTTACAGGGAAGGAGAAGGTGGAGAGGCCATAAGGGGTACGAGTGATGGTGAAGTTGGCGGATGGTGCGGCGTTGTGGAGCAAACACGTGAGAGACTGCCATTGGTTTAGACTCAGTGAGTCTCCTACGAACATTATTTTCTTCCCCCTTATTATTCTTTCTAGAAAATCTAAGCCGTTGAATCTGCACCATACATCATTCATCAGAAGAAAAACTATATATACTCAATTTAACATCTCTACATCACTTATAGAAATGTTCTGCACGATTTATATTAATGCCGATATGGTTGGATAGTCTTTGGATTTATGTAAAAGACTAATTTCCTATTCATACCCAAAAATCATAGTTACTACTAACAAAAAAAAGCTGAAAAGAAAAGTATCCATTTGTAGAGATTAGTTATAAACAAAGTCCGTATAATGCCAGCTATGTATCGATGGACATGCTTAACCTACAACCCATATTATGAATGTGCTTTGGTTGAGAAAGGTACATTTTCTAACAAATGCATGAATCTCTATTTCTAATGAAACTTACAATATAACTACCAACTTTATATCATTTAGATTCGTCTTGATCTTGAATGAGTTTTTTTGCTTAAGAATCTAGACATGTATGATGTATATATACATACACCTACACAGCCGCATGTGAGAATACCATCTATAACATTTTTACATACGCTCTTCAAGAAATTAGTACCGATGTTCTAAAATTCGTTAAGCCCTAGTCTCCCATAGCAAATCATATTAGCTCTATACGTAAATAAATAAAAAACTTTATATAATACATATATAAAAAGAAGAGAAAGGCAATCACCTGGGGATATTGCAACCGGATGGTTGCCACCGATACTTGAGGTAACCGCCGTCGGGGCGACCATTAGGCTGGCAGTTAAACTGTCTCTCGATGAAAGGGCAAGATATGGAAGCATAGAGAGGGTAAGATTGGTCGTAGACCCAACTTCCTCTGTAAATATTACAAGATTTTTTATTTGACGATGATGAACCATTTACAATAGCACTCTCTAGTTGGTTCAACACCACAAGCATCATTACCATGACTACTACTACTCCGGTCGAAGCACTAACTCTCATCATTGCAAAACACTCACAGATGTTGTCAATGTTTTGGGTTGTTGAGGAAGAAGAATTGTGTGATATATTTTTATCTTGGTGGCTTTGGTTTTTATATCAACATATACAGTGTGTGCGTGTGTGTATATATTACATATGAGGACATTTTGATTTTGTTCTTGAATTAGAGATATTTCCTTTCTGTATTTGGGTCCAGATGGACGTTAGAATCTTCATTAATGAGGAAAGGAGATAAATCACTTTCCGTTTTACGTTGGATTTAGTATTTGGAGATCTATATGTCTTAATACGTATGTAAGTTTCTTTCTGGATCTGGAGGTCTTAATACATATGGAAGTTTTTTTCCAGTAAATATGGAAGTCTAAACTAAATGCATCATCAAACCTTTAATGAAAAAAGAAGTTTATATCTATTGATTTATTTTTTTTCCCAACATATCTATTCATTTTTATATATCATTATTTTTTGTTCTGTTGTGTCCAAAAATCTTAAAAATATTTAAAATGGAGTTAATAAATATGATATATAATTATATTGTTAATATATTTTATTATATTATTAAAAAACCAGGTTTCAGACCCCCAAAAAATCACACCAAGACTCATTTTAAATATCTAATTGCATTAGTAAAATCATTTGATTTAAGGAAATCGATCATAATTTCAAAAAGAACCTTAACTTTCTCAAGAATCAGTTGATTCTTTATTTATATACAATAAAACATTTATAAATTAATACTCGATTGATTAATATATCTATAAATTAATAAATTTTTTAGGTCCTAAATTAGTTTTTAGCTAATTAATGTATCGATAAATTAATAACTCTATAAATTAATAAAATATTTTAGAAATAGTGTAGTTCCAATATTATTAATTTATTAAGGTTTTACTGTAATACCCAATGACGAATGTGGAAGCTTGAACACTCATAAAAACTTTTTTGAAATTCATCCATTTTATTTACAATAAAACTTAGCAAAGTCGTAAATTAATAATGTAAATAATTATTAATACACAAAACCAAATTTTCTTTCGACCATTTCTTAATTTAGATATTAAAGAAATGTAAAATGCATAAAATAAATTGTAACATGTGTTCAATTTTTAAAACATCAAAGACTGAAAAAAATGAAAAAACAAAGAAAAATTCATGATTATAATATAATATAAAATATAAAAATATTACAAATACAAATAGAAAAACTAGCCATACATGGTTCTTGAATATACTAAAATTAATTCTTATGTTTAAGTTTTCTCCGAATTACATCATATATCTATAGAGTTTTATCCTCAATCGACCAATTTTGTTTCCATCAAACTATATAATTGAATCCAAAAATGATAATTTTATAAGTTATCCTCATAAATATATAAGATCATTAGATCCAAGAAATTTTAGAAGAAAAATTCATACATCTCGACAAATCCAAAAATGATAATTTTACAAGTTGTCCTCATAAATATATAACATCATTAGATCCAGAAATTCTAGAAAATAAATTCATACATCTCTACAAAATACACACGGACAAGCACTAGTTAAACATTATGACCATGGTGTTACCAGTCAAAAAAATTAAAGATTGTTTTCAAAGGATCAGTGTCAAGACAACTTTAGGTCAAGTCGGAAAAAAAAGGAGATTTGTTGGAAATGATTCCCTCCATTAGCCAAAGTCAAATAGGCTTAGGTAAATTCCGTAATAAAAGCTCAATAGTGAAAGTTATCAAGTGTAAGATATGTTAGCTAACCACGAGTAGTTAATAGGAGTACTCGATAGCATTTGTAAAACTCAACAACAACAAAAACATATAAGAATGTTCACAAATAAATTTATCTTGTACTACGTACTTACTATATTGGGTAAATTTCCCTTGAAAAAACCTCGAGTTTAGTCAAATACCCCCACATAACTAGCCAAATTCCCTTTAAACCCATATTTTCTCCAATGAAACAATTTCTCGAGTCAAAACCAAATTATTATTGACAGCTTCTTTGGGGATTTCAGCATTTCTCCAGTGCCGCTTTAGTATCTTGGGACTCATCTCCATGGCCAGTCTCTGCGGTTGAGATGTTGCTGTTATGATCAACGGATTGGGTTCTATTAAAGGTAGTTTGGCTTTGGATATAAGACCATTTGTCTTGCAAAAGATAGAACAAGACAATAGAAGAGAGTTGTGCCGTGAAGAGTATTGTCCAAAGCTTAGTACTTTTTCTTGTCTTTTGTGTGAAAGCTTGCAAGCCTGTGTATATGTTTATTATCCCAAGAATAGCAATTGATGTTCCTAATATCCAGTGTCCTACAAACCAATTTTTTCTAGCTTTTGCTCCTCTGCATTGTAAAACAAAATCAATTAAAAACGCAATTAAGTCTAGTTTTTTCGCCATAATGATAGTATTGAGATCTGTTGGTCTAGCTAATCCTCATATGAATATTTAAACCATAAATTTGCATCCTTAAAATGAGTTGTGAACTTGTGCTCACCAAATATTATTTTGTAAACTATAAGAGCAAACGCAAAAAAAAAACACACACAAGAGTTATTTTTTTGTAATAAAGATAATAAAAAAAAGAGAATATTACCTTGGAGGTCGGAGGAAGCCAAGAAGAGCTTGGAACCATACAATGACATAAAGTCCAATTCCTAGTCGTTGGTGATGATTATTGAAGGAATTGTTGAAATTTTTTATTGACATTATTGCCCCTATTGTCACAAGTATCACTGCAACCATCTATTCAAAAAAAACAATCTTCACATTGTTAATTGCTCGCTTAATTAATTTTCCATGGAAGTGTTCTTTTTGTTTTTTGACCAAATTTTGACTAATATGTTATTTCCTAAGTTAGGTATCCAAAAAGAGAAAAGATTTAGAAAGAATAAAGGTTAAGAAGATATTGATGCTTTTGCTTGGCCTTCAAGTCTCCATGATTATCATTGTGATTAACAATCTAGAATAACCCAAAAGGCCCTACTAATTACTAATTAATTTTTTTTATGAGAAAGTGGTTAATTGGATGCAATCTTTATTCTTTAAATGAGAAAAAGAAGCATCTTTGCTTTACTCTCTATCCACCCATATCTTATTGACACTCACACTTTTCATTTTCAACATTCTTATGATTTAACTTGTTGAATATAAAAAAAGAAAAAAAATAAAAAAGTGAAACCTGAGAAGTGACATGAAGAAAGAAGAGTCGCCGAAGAGTGCTTGAAGGTTGGTCTTTGGTAGACATCAATCTGATGGAGATGATACCAATTGGCATCAAAACACCCATCGATGCCCATAGCATAAATCCATGCACTTTGATTTCGTACACGAGCTTTGGATTTAATTTCTGTTTCAATAAGAACTTTTTTTAAAAAAGAGTTCCATACCAATTAAGTGTCTCTGATAAAGTAATCAACAAGAATGCAAATTATGCAATTCGACAAAGAAAAAATAAAATTAAAAATACTTTATAGAGGTTTCTTCATCTTTTAGGTCACAAATGTTTGTGTTTGATTAGAATATTAAATATGAAACGGAAGTGGAAACGCAAAGAAACAGTAGTGTCTTATCATGGTGAAGATTTCTTCCCTTAACTCATTTCTATGAAAGGAGTTATAGATTTCCGAGGATTCAAGAGTTCTTCACGGTTTCAGGTAATCATTAGTTGATAAATGTTAGCAACAAAGGAATTGACTCGGAGAATTAATGTAAACAATATATAAGTTGATTTAATGATATTGCGAAGAGTGGGACGGTGTAAGCTTATTTTGTTGAAAAGAGAACGAGAGAGAAGAACACACTAACCTCAGAGATTGGAGAAGTCTCGAGCGAACTATTGGCATCAATGACCAAGCTTCTGGTATTTTCTTGGGAGAAACATAGGGGAAGAAGAGGAAGAAGAAGGAGAGAGACGAATTGGTGATGATGAATCTCCATGTTTTCATGTGGTTTGAAGTGGAAACAACAAACGCATAGTTTAGAATTGAGGATAATTAATTCATGAACTTTTTATTTCATAAATACATGTAAGTTCGTGTGTGTGTGAAAAGAAGAATGAAGATATGAAATTTGATCCACTAGTTTCCTAGCTATAGAAGAAGAGAGAAGAAAGTGGAGTTTCACAATTTGCTTTTAGAGTGTAAAGAAATGTGATAAAAGTAATTATAATAATAATAAAGTGCGACTTTGTAGTATAATATGGTTTTGCATGGAAGTGGAAGGTTTAGTTTTTTACTTTTGAAATGTAAACAGAAAAAAGCAATGGAGGAATGGGCAGCAATCTATAAGTTAATTATTGTTGAGTCTTCTGATTTGATATTATAAAGCGAACTATTTGATATTATAAAAACTATAGTTTTTAAATAAGTAAACTCAAAGTTTGAAAAATAGTGTTAAGTGTACTGGACATATTTACGCTGATCTTGATTAGATTAACAAAATGATATCTCATCAAACAATGAATTGAGGGATCGAATTTTTCTAAGTTGTTTTAAGAAAAAAGTCAAGTAGGTCTCACTATTTCTACAGCATTATTGGTTTTCTTTGAAATAAATATAAAACTGAAAATTCTTTAGCTAAGATTCATCCAAAAGTAGAGTTATATATTGGACTTTTATGTTTCGTGGAAGAATGTCAGATTTTTGGTAAAGGAAAGTGAGTCATGGCAGGTTGCACTCAAAGACCACTAACTACTATGTGTTACTGTCAACCAACATCATGATTTCAATATGGAAGGTATACATTTATGACCACGTTGATATTATTTGGCCTTTTCAAACACCAATCCTAAGAGCATAACAAAATTTAAGATATAGGATCATAAATGTAAAAAGTTGTTGAGTTGTTTGGATCAATTTCTGTTAGCAGTATATGTAGTTTTCTTCTTATTTCGGGTGATAGATCCATAAAATCTGGATTTGATGATTCTATAGACTTGTTTGTTTCCATGAGTTACCAAATTGATGATTTAATAGCGTTTGATAAATTATTCGAAAAATAATGATATTAGAGTGTAATTGTTCATATTGGAAGTTAAGAGATTTATGAAATTGAATTAATTTTTGTATGTGAATTAGATTTATACTAATTAAAAAAAATTAAGTACCGCGTCTTTATAATCCAACATATAGTCCATTCTTTTTTAAAACCATACATTTACTTTTGTTTATAAAATCATTATGTTGGAGTTTAGGTATGAGTAGTAAGAGTGCTTAAACGGGTTATGTTGATTCAAGCCGAATTGACACCATCTAAAGAAAGTTGGTCCTCCAAATCCATATACAATGCGATTTGACTTTTATAATTTATACGTAAAAAGGAATCCGGATATAGACACACTACCATATCTTATGCATCTATTTTGTCTTGCTAACGCATTTAAAGTTTGGATTATAACTTTTTTATAGACAAACTCGTTATATTTAGGGAAGTGCGGAAAATAAAAAAGAATGGTTGATGAAAATGGCGAAAAACTTGAGATGAGAGACAAACGAAAGAATTAATTACAAAAGGAATATACAAAGAGAGGACCACTCCACGTTTTGCAGCTTTCCCGCTTCAATTGTAGCTTGTCTTGGTTTCCATGTCTACTACTCTTTTGCTTTGATGCTCTTTCCATCTTTTTCTCCACCAATCATTTGTGTCTTACCCTAAAATATCATTTTTATAGTTTTTGTTTTAATAATACCATGAAGAAAAATAAATAATAGTAATTAATACCATACCATGACTAGTTTATTTTCTTAAAAAGCACTTTTTTTATCCAAGATATATTAGATTAAAATTAAAATATTATGTTTAAATTCACTATTTTCAATTAAGGGTTTATATTTCTTCCATTAGAAAAATATTTAGAGTCATTTTGTTATAATAAAAGAAGGAAAAAAAACTAAATATAATATTTTTAGAATAAACAACCTAAAAGATGGTATTTTAGAATTGGCTTTTCATACACTAAACGGATGAAAAATTTCGGCGGACTAATCAAGTCTAATTTTTTCTGTGATAAAATCTAGTAGATTTGTCTACGGAGGACTAATCAAGGCGCACCCTCCTAGTAGCTGGGCTTGACACAGCCATGAACAAACCAAGCCCATTAGTGTTCCTGAGCCCATTCTCCATTGATGAGCATCGTCGTCTACATTTCTTGCTCTAGTTTATTAAATTTCGTCTAGATGTGGTCCACTTACGTACCAGCCGGTTAAGTTTATTTGATCGCGTTGAAGAGTGAGACTGAGGACAGATCATCTGCAATTCCGCGAAACCAAACCTAACAGCAATTCTGAAATTTCTTTCCTCTTCCACCTCGTGTTCTTCAGTTCATACCCAACCAAAAAAAGGAAACCTCTAAAACCTTTCTCTCTCGATTCATCGATCAACTGTAATTTACTTCCGATCGATCAATTAGCTTTCCGATCTCGCCGATCCTAATTAGCATGGCTTCCAATGGCGCTTCTCCGGTCTCTCTTTTTCTCTCTCGATCTGTGCTAGTTTCTTCTGGCTGCTTTTCTAATTTACACTTTAAATTGACCCAATTTACCATTTCTATTGCTGGGAAATTTCCTAAACGAGCAGAGACTTGTTGATGCTACGGAGAATAGCTTGGAGAAGATCAAGCGGCAACTGGCATCTGGCTCCGGTCGGAACTTGCTTCAAGGGCCTCTTTTCAAGCGGTCTGAGACTGTAAGTTCAATTCATTGACTGGTTCTCTTCAATTTTGAGTGGAATGAACCAAAATCCGCTTGCTTTGGTTATTGGGTTTCTTGCTAGTCGAACTAAAATTTCTCACTATTAGACGAGGAACATCTGGATGAGAAAAATATATTTAGAATCCTTTGTGGTTTCTATCGAGGAATTGTTAGATTATAGTGTTGCATAGCTTAGGCATCAATTGTTCTGAGAAGTCTTGGAAATGTCTTTGGATGGTAAAAGGCTCTCACACTGTACTATTCTCTGTATGTATGAATAGCTGAGGAAATGGAATGAACGATGGGTAATACTTGATCCAACAACAGGGAAAATGGAGTACAAGTGAGTATTATCAATTTGCTTATGTGCCTGCATTTGTGTGGTGATCACTTCATCTTCAGTATTACTTCATTTTTGATGCGTCTTCCATGATTCAGGACAAGAAGAAACGAACCAACAATCAAAGGAACAATTCTATTCGACGAAAATAGCTCAATCACCATCTCTCCTGTCAACTTCCAGTATGGATTGCTACATTATCTTTTCTGGTTTGTCAGCCTTATTGACTCTCTATATTCCTATTATTGATTCTGTTTCTTCTGTGTTTCAGGGGGCTTCCAAAATATAATGGTTGCTGTATCTGTATCCTTGCTCTAATAAAATATTGGCAAAAATATAAAGTTCTGTCTTTTATGTGCTATTTTCGAATAGGAGATGGTTGATTGGAATCTAGAGCTGAGTTTTCTTCGACATGACTTAGATATCGGTACTCCACAGAAGAAAGATTACTTTTTGTGTGCAGAGACTCCTGGTGCAGCTAAAGCTTGGGTCACAACCTTACAGTAAGTCATCTGAATCTTCATAAGTTATCTGGATCTTTTACGCTTTTATTTCTAATGTTAGACCATCTGAAATGGCCCGTAAAAGCTAATATATTTAACATTATCCTTCAATTTTTTCTGTCCAGTGCGACACAGCTAGTCCTAAAGGCGCATAAGGAGGCTGTCGATTCTCTAAGCGGAAGTGGTTCTGCAACACTTGGTACAGTTGCAACCGTTGTTGCTGCTGCCAATTCAACAGCATTGGAATGTTCCAAAGAAATTCAAGCAGCAATGCAGGTCTCTTTGAGGAATGCATTGAAAATAACAGCTAACAAACCAATCGATCTACCGCTAGATGATTTGACAATAATGAAGGTGGTTTTTTTTTTTTCTCTTGCATCTCTCTATCTCTTCGACTTTACAAAACATTCACTGAATATAGTAGATAGATATCCATTGGCTCGGCTGTTGAGTGATGTAAAGCATATGGTGACATACATCTTAGAGGAGATTCTGTGTATCATCAAAGAATTAGCATTTAAACACATCGTCCGTCTCTATTCTACTTTCTGTCTTGGACCTCCTGGTTAGCTTTATTGAGCCACTTACACATCTTGTAGGAAACTCTGCGTGTCAAAGATGAAGAATTACAGAATTTGGCGCGTGAACTTCGTTCTCGTGACTCAATGATAAAGGAGATAGCAGATAAGCTATCTGAGACGGCTGAAGCAGCTGTAGCTGCAGCATCTGCAGCTCATACAATGGATGAACAAAGGAAAATCGTTTGTGTGGAATTTGAACGCTTAACTAAAGACTCAGAGAAACAGCAAGAAGCCGCTATATTGAAGGTCTTGAGGCTGTGTCATATATATATATATATATATATAACACATTTGTATTCTTATGTATCTATTGTTGTTTATTGATCTTTGTATCTCCTATTGTAGCTGAAGGAATTGGTAGAGAAGACATCTACTCTGAGTAAGGAAAAAGATCAGTTGGTGAAGGAAAGAGATTCTGCTCTCCAAGAAGCGCATATGTGGCGATCTGAGCTTGGAAAAGCCAGAGAGCGTGTCGTCATACTTGAAGGAGCTGTAGTGAGAGCCGAAGAGAGAGCGAGGGTTGCAGAAGCAAATAGTGAAGCAAAAGCAAAAGAAGCTTCTCAGAAAGAAGCAACTGCTTGGACAGAGAAGCAAGAGCTTTTAGCATATGTGAATATGTTACAAACTCAGCTTCAAAGGTTAGTATTACTAAAACACCCCCAATGTCACCCCATTAGCTTTTAAGCGTCTTAAATCTCTTTTATCGTTTGATAAAATAGGCAGCAACTAGAGACGGAGCAAGTGTTTGAGGAGAAGACGGAATCTACTAACGGCGAAACATCTCTTCCTATGACAAAAGAAACAGAAAAGGATGTGGATAAAGCATGTCTAAGCATTTCAAGAACATCGTCAATACCAGGAGAGAGTGTAGTTCATATGAGTGAAGAACAAGTAGTAAACGCTCAGCCTCCGGTTGGAGAGAACGAATGGAATGATATTCAAGCAACAGAGGCAAGTGTTTCCGATGTAAGAGAAATATCTGCAGAAACTGACAGAAGAAACAGCATGGATATTCCGGTAGTGACTCATGAACCTAATGTTCCACGCAACGACCCGCCTTCCGAATCTCTTCATCATCAGCCTTGATCATAATTGGTAGGGATCTTCGTACATTTTTATATACTCTTCTTGCTTTTTGGTTATATTCGAAGAGTTTGATTGTTCTAACAACAAAAAAAGATATGCCTTATGGTTTTTACTTGTGCCT
Source organism: Euclidium syriacum (assembly GCA_900116095.1). Lineage (NCBI taxonomy): Eukaryota > Viridiplantae > Streptophyta > Magnoliopsida > Brassicales > Brassicaceae > Euclidium > Euclidium syriacum. The sequence goes on from FPAK01000008.1 coordinate 1,765,048, forward strand.
TGAGAGTTGTCTATGTATTAAGAGTTTCTGTCTGACTACGGAAGTATACTTTTTCACTACTTTATTGCAAAATGAAGAACAGATTAATTTGTCTAAATGTGAACTATGTTATACGTCTTTGGATCCATATAAACCATTGGTTTACTTAAATTACCAAATTGTCCGGTTCATCAGATTTGACCGGTTTTTAAGCACTGATTTCTTTAAAAAAGTTTGAGAGTTCACAAAATACAAGAAACGAAATAGTTAAAACCAAAAGACATTGACCTGAAACAGACTCACCAAAGTACACAAGCTTAACACAAACTCACAAATCAACATCACAACAAACAAACTTTTTAAACAGGCAATGCATACTTCTCAGAAACCTCCTTCCAAGCAGGACGGTTACTAATCTTATCCCACCAAGCACTCACATGCTTCCTATCTTTGATCAAATGAGCCTTCCCGATCGGACCAACAAGGTACTCAGTGAAAGGAAGATGAGCTAAATCAGCTAGACTCACAAAGTCACCAGCTAAGTATTCAGTCTTTGAAAGCTGTGCTTCATAGACATCAAGCACTTCAGCAAGCTTCTCTTCACTTTCCTTAATAACTTTCTCATCAGCAGGGAAACCCATGAGTGGTGCAAAGACAATGTTGAGTGTTAAAGCCAATAGTGGTGGGTGGTAACTTGTTGCTTCCACATCTAGCCATTGCTCTACTTGTCCTCTCTCTTCAATTGTCTTCCCCAACAAATCTGGTCCTTGTGATCTGTATTTCTCTGCTACGTACCTCATGATCGCACGCGACTCTGCAACATAAAGTGAAATCTGTTTAGCATCATCATCTTCTACATGCTTTTTGACAACTATGTTTCAGTCTGTGAAATCTGTAACTCCAATTTAAAGTGAGTATCCCCAAAATCAAACAGTCAACGCATCACATTGATCAAACTCTAGTATCATAAATTCTCACAAAAAGGTAAATCGGAAGCTGAAATTCAAGATGTACTCTATGAAATCTACTTATCTCATCAAATGTATTTCCGATTCATCATTCATGACTCATTTCATCACTTCACTTGGTTTGATGTCAACAATTCTGATGAAAAAGGAGAAGAAAAGTACCGAAGATCTTGTAGTCGCCGTCAACGAGCACCGGGATTTTACCGAAAGGCTGAATCGATCAACAGAGAAGTAAAGGTCAAAATCGGAAAACTCGACGGAAAATAATCAGAGAGTAAAAAAAAAAATCGGAAGGAAGAAAGAGATCACGAACCTGAATGGCAAGGTATTCAGGCTGTCTCTGTTCTCCTTTCATGAGATCGACATGGACGGTTTCGAACTCGACACCCTTCTCCACCAACGTCACCACAGCTCTCTTCGAAGAAGCGAATAAAGGCGCATAGATTGTCAACACCATTTTTCTTCTCTCTTAATTGTTCTTCTGATCGTTCTTTTTATTCTGTATGTTCTAATCTCACTCTCTCACGACGTGATTTTATAGAGTGGAGGAGTCAGTAAGTAGCGTTCGCGGTCGTATGGTAACAAAACGCAGTCGTACTTAAGACCTTAAATCGTCGGTTTCGGTAGCGTTTGTGCGTCACGTCGTTTTTGACTTTTTCAACGAAAATTCCAATTACGCCCATCAAATCATCAGTAAATGTTTTCTTTTTTAAAGTTATATTCTTATTTTAATAACTAGGGACTTGTACTCGCGGTTGCGTAGAAATGTGGTGTAAGAGAGTAAAATTTAATACATTAAAATACTATATATCCTACATATTTTTATCAAGATTCTCAAATTAGTACTTACTATCTGAAGAGACGTATAAACGTATCATAAATTAGGTGTAAAAGATCATAATATCTTATAAATGCTTAATTGTGGAGGAATCTAAACCTACATCCCTCCTTTGAGAACCAAAAGCACATTTATATACTAACCAAAATACTTACGATACGTTTATTTGATGAATCTAAACCCAAGAGCCTCCTTAGGGAATCTCAAGCACATTCATATACAATCCACGATATCTTTAATACGTTTCTCTGGAAAATCTATACCCTAAACCCAGCTTTATGAACCCAAACACATTCATATAGTCCATGACATCTACAATACGTTTCTCTAGGAATCTAGATCATATACCCTCTTTTGGGAAACCAAGTACATTCATATACAATATGTTATATGTACGATGTATATCTCTTGGGACTATATACCTTAGACCCTCCTTTGAGAACCCAAACACACTCATATATAGTCCAAAATATCTACGATATATTTCTCTAGGGAATCTAGACTCTTCAACCTCCTTTGGGAACCAAAGCACATTCATATACAGTCCATGATATCTATGATACACTTCTCTGGGGAATCTAAACCCTCCACCCTCCTTTGGGAACCCAAGCACATTTATAGTCCACAAATATATACGATACGTTTCTCAGGGGAAGTTACACCCTAAGACCCTCATTTGGGAACCCAAGTACATTCATATACAATCCATTATATGTATGATGTGTTTCTCTTAGGACTCTATACCCTAGACCCTCCTTTGGAAACCCAAGCTAACTCATATACAGTCCACAATATCTACAATACATTTCTCTAGGGAATCTAGACTCTTTAACCTCCTTTTGAAACCAAAACACATTCATATACAGACCATGATATCTATGATACGTTTCTCTGAGGAATCTAAACCCTAGATCCTCTTTTGGGAATCCAAGCACATTCATATACAGTCAACGATACGTCTCTGGGAAATCTAAACCCTAGACCCTCTTTTCGTAATCCAAGCATATTCATATACAATCAACGATACGTTTCTATGGGGAATATATACCTTAGACCCTCCTTTGGGAATCCAAGTACATTCATAGTCCATGATATGTACGATATATTTCTTAGGGGAATTTACACTCTAGACCCTCCTTTGGGAACCCAAACACATTAATATATACAATCAATGATATCTACGATATGTTTCTCTAGGGAATCTATACCCTAAGCCCTCCATTGGAAACCCAAACCCATTCATATACAATCCACTATATATACGTTACGTTTCTCTTGGTATATATACCCTATACCTTTCTTTGGGAACCCAATCACATTCATATACAGTCCAGAATATCTACGATATGTTTATCTGGGGAATATATACCTTAGACCATCATTTGGGAACCCAAACACACTCATATAAAGTCCACGATATCTAAAATGCGTATTTCTAGGGTATCTAGACCCTAAAACCTCCTTTGAAAACCCATTCACATTCATATACAGTCCACGATATCTACGATATTTTTCTCTAGGGAATATAAACCATCTACCCTCCTTTGGGAACCCAAGAACATTCATATTTAATCCACGATATCTACGATATGTTTATCTAGGGAATCTAGACCCTACAACCTCCTTTGGAAACCCATTCACATTCATATACAGTCCACGATATCTACGATATTTTTCTTTAGGGAATCTAAACCGTCTACCCTCCTTTAGGAACCCAAGAGCATTCATATTTAATCCACGATATCTACGATACGTTTATCTGGGGAATCTAAACCCTAGACCTTCCTTTGGGAACCCAAGCACATTCATATACATTCCACGATATCTACAACTAATGACCTAAATATTTTATTTGGGTTCAAGGTCTAAGAAGACCTCTGTATAGACAATATTCATCGTCTTGCGTTGCGATTTTCCTTATTCATCTACGATGAGGATTTTTAAGCATGATCTCCACTCCACTCTAGATATAGCTATGTAAACTTTTCTATGAGAAAACACGGGTTTGGGTAGAAAAAAGAACAATCGTCTCCATGGTTTGACTTTGGTTGTTATATATCGTCACAACAAATGCAACTGTCACTGAAAATTGACTACACTGTATTTTAAAAGGGAACTTCGTTTCCGCCGGAGACACAAACTTCCTAGTTAATAAAAACCAAATCGCTTACTTAAGTATTCATTAATATTTTTGTCATCTATCACGTGATTGGTCAACTGAGTCACTTTTAGTTTTGTACACAAAATCATTTCTTATATCTATATTTTGGAGCAACATGATCACAACTTTCAAGTTTAAATAATGATTCGGCTATCCTGATACTTTGACACTACAAAGAAATTTATGAGTATAAACCATTACATTAGCACTGCTAGTGTTCGAATTATCAATGCTATCAGAGTTGTGATACTCGTCACCTAATAATGCTGAAATTTTAGTTAAAAAATTTAAGAAACAAATTCTTGATGAATGGTTTTAATGTTTTTTTTTTTTTTTGAAGAATAAACATCTTACCAATTTAATGTGTTTTCGAAGGAGAAGAGAAAACGTTTTATAATAAGACGGTTTGATGAAGTCTCTAAAGAAGGAATAAGACTATTGGACAATAAGTAACTAAGTTAAAGCCCAAATGTTTAATAGGTTGTGTTTAATTTCTATAAGAAATTAGATTAAAATAACTAAAACAAAAGTGAAAGACTTAGTTATTCAAATTTTAGTAGTTAATAAGTTGGTTGATTTTATGTTGTTTAATATAGAAACCGAATATTGTTTAAATCTGTGATTTATTATCATTTTAATGTTAGGGTTTAATATTCTTTTACTATATAAGATATATGAGGATTTTCATATAATTCGGTTTGATTATGTAAGATTTCCATATATAATAATAAGGTTTTTATTAAAATTATGTATGATTTTCATATATAATTATACAGTTTTAAACATTAATAAGATTTTAATAAATTAATTCTCTAGAAGACTGTGGTAATGCCATGTGGCGAAACATGTATTCTTTTAATATATATGATCCTTAATCCAATGCCACTTGTCATTAAAAATTTTGTTAGATAAAAGATTGACCGGAAGTATATTCCCACTTTAGTGTGATAATGTACGATAATGATTTCATTTTGAACCATAGTTAAATAAAATAGTTACGTGAGAGTAAAACCAACTTATTTATTTGGATCGTGATTTCTTTTGTAAATGATTTTACTATTTGTGCAACAGTAATCAGAGTTAGTATAAAAAGAAATAAAGGAAACCAAAGTTGACCGGTTAAAATTAGGTTGGTGGGCGCAAGAAAGTAAATAAAACGTGATCGAATGAGTCTACCACTGATTTTGTTATTTATATTCTGGCAGACAACATTACTTTATCAACACAATTATTAGATGGCTTAATTGAATTTATACTTTAAAATATATATCAGTGTGAACCCAAAAGACTACTAACCTAATAAAATATATCCAGTAGTTCAAGCGATGTATTAGAGAATTTGGTAAACTATAAAGGTTCTCAACATCACCAGCTGGATTGTCACCACTAAAGAGAGAAAAAATAAAACATTTCGAATCTAATTTAACCTACTTGAATTAAGGATTAAAAGATTAATTTTTCATTAAAAAAAATTAAGAAATACGAATTTGAATCAGTATTTTGAAAACTAGAAATTCGTTATTATCATCGATTCCGGTTTGATCAGAAATTTGGATTGAAGTTAAGATTAGAACCGAAAAAAACCGACCAAACATACAAAAACCCCATAAAATTTAATTTATAAGTTTGATTAGTTTGGATATTTTTCAAAATTAAACGACAATTTGATTAGTGTTCTTAAAATTTAATTTTAGATTTTGAACTTTTCACATTTATCTCTATTTTCGGTTTCGAATTTTTATAAAAAACTGAAAATCAATATATTTTATTCTTAGATTTCTAGGTAAAATTGTGTTAACTATTTCTCATTCTCAATATCTTTTATGTTAGTTTATAATGGAGTTTGGTCTAATCTATTTAATTAAATTAATTTGTATGTTAATTAAGTATGTACTTGTGTATAAGAGTCGTGACTTGTAAGATAAAAAAATGTAGTTTTGTGTTAAGTCACAATAAAAAGACACAACTCTTTACTTGATGATGTCTATTCGAACAGTGTTGTTGTAATGAATAATAAAGTTTTCATAATAAATAATAGAAGTTTCAGTTACTCTATTTCTCTTTTCTTATCGTCGCAAGTCTCTGTTTTTCATTTTTCTTTGGATTCAATCAAAATTTCAACATTTTCCACAGGAATTCAAAAATACGATAATTACATGACAAAAATATTTTCTAGATAAAAAGATACGTACTCGTAGATTAATAATACCACTACCACCTTATTCCTACCGATTCATTAAAGGTTCATATGGATGTCATTTTTGAGGAATAAAGTGTTGTAAAATAAAGCATTCATGAACATTTAGTTGAAATTATACCAGTTCAACTAAATAGAATAGAATAATCATTCCACCAATTTCACAAGAAAATAAACAAAATTAAAAAAGAATATATCCCTCTGCAATTTCGAAGAGAAATGAATGAAATAAATTTATTCAATTATATTTCATATTCCACATTCCGTTCATTCTATCCCATTCAACTTCATTCTATCCATCCATTTCATGTTTACTAGTCAAACAGATATTTAATGCATTGAATTGGCCAAGTGAAAATCAGATTATAAAGATGCATATAAAAGTAAAACTAGGGAAAAAGATAAATAATCTCCGCTAATAGAAAGCCTCACATAAGAGTTGAAAAACAGCTTACAAAGGGAAGAGAATACAGAGGTGAACTTCGACTTTTATTATAAACCTCACATAAAAACACAGAGCATCACTTAAAACACAAACCACAACACCCACAAGAGAACCATTCTTAAGCAGGTAAGGAATACTTCTCAAGAACTTCCTTCCAAGCAGGACGGTTACTAATCTTGTCCCACCATGCACTCACATGTTTCCTATCTTTGATCATGTAAGCTTTCCCAATCGGACCAACCAAGTAATCAGTGAACGGAAGGTGAGCCAAATCAGCCAAGCTCACGAAATTACCAGCCAAGTACTCGTTTTTAGCGAGATGTGCTTCGTACACGTCAAGCACTTCTGAAAGCTTCTGTTCACTCTCTTTGATCAGCTTCTCATCAGAAGGAAATCCCATGACTGAAGCAAACATTACGTGCAATGTCAAGTTCAATAGCGGTGGGTGGTAAGTGGTCGCCTCAACATCCAGCCACTGCTCCACTTGTCCTCTCTCTTCGACGGTCTTCCCCAAAAGGTCAGGTCCTTGTGACCTGTACTTCTCAGCTACGTACCTCATCACCGCACGCGACTCTGTTCATACATTTCAAAACCATTTCTCAACAAACAAGATCGAGATAACAGACCATTCCATTTCTTTACAATCGAAAATGTTATTTCACAATATACAGATCAAGAGTTCATTAATCTGACCTAAAACGGAAGATTGACCTAGCATAAACATAGAAACAACTGAATTTTTTTACTTGATCTAAACTTAAATCAAGCATCTCAAAAGGCTTTTATCGAGCAATTTCATCATCAAAGACCCCGGATCTATGAATATTCTACAAATCGTGTAATTTTAGGGTTGAGTAAGTATAGGGGAAAAATCGTACCGAAGATCTTGTAGTCTCCATCGACAACAGCAGGAACAGTACCGAAAGGCTGCATCGGAAGAATTTTCAAGAAATCATTAGAATCGGAAAAGTCAAAAACAGAAGAAGAAAGAAATCAGAGGCGATCAAAAGGAACCTGTAAGGCGAGAAAAGCAGGCTGTTTGTGTTCTCCTTTCATGAGATCGACGGGGATGGTCTCGAACGGCACGCCCTTCTCAACAAGGGTTACAAGAGCTCGCTTCGGAGAAGCAAAGTGAGGTCCGTACACCTTGAGCACCATTTTTTCTCTTCCTCTGCTTTTTTCTCTCACTCTTACTCACACAGTTAGCTTCTTGTTAAGTGATAATTTTACAAGTGTCACGAAGCCATTTTTATAGAGAAAGGAGGCAAGGGACTGAGTGAGAAAACTGCGACACGTGGCAAAACGTGGCGTTGCGTTTCCGTCGGTATTCTCTTCATTTTTTTAATATTTTTTTAACATATCTATTTGTTAATAAGTTATTTCATGGGTTTTGTGGAAAATACTCAAGATGCGCGTTTTTATGCTATTTATTGAATACTTTATTGTAAATTGAAGATATTCGTCTCATTCTTTTGTCAATTTTCACTTCGATTATAGTTTGGATGATTAGTTGTGCAATTATTTTTTTTCAGCGAATGTGATTTCTCCATATAGGCTTGTATTTTGTTTTATTTGCCTAATTTTACTGTGTCTTTGAGTTTATGTTTACGAGTTTTTGATAGTTAATGTATATGAGTTAGGTTTGGTTTTAGACCAACAGCTTTTATGATAGTTATTGAGTTTGTGGTGTTAATAATGTCGTGTAAATTACGATGTTTGACTTGGTCAGATTCAAAATGAGAATGTTTTTCATTGTTTGCAAACACTTCTTTATTACATTTATACTCATATAGTTTATGCCAACCACTCAACTAGTATATTTCTCCTGCCTTTAAAATTAGCTGTGTAATTAATTTGTTATTTTGGGTCGAATTGTATAATTAATTTGTTATACAGAAAATAAAATAAAAGGAGCGAGACAGAGAGAAGAAAACAAAGATATATAGGTGGTTCAAGGAGGTAGGTGGAGCCAAAGTAAAACGTGAGAGAATGAGCCCAACGGTTTATTAAACCACATGCCTCAATTTGTTGTTTGGTAGGTATAAATGACCTGCCTATTATTTGTAAGATACGGTTTGATTTGTTATTATAGTTCCAACCTGATATAAGAGTAAGACCAATGGAGAGGTTTAAATGGTAGAATCAATATAAAAAAATTAAAATCCAAAGGATATCCATTACATTTCAAAAAAAATTAAAATCTAAAGGATATCCATTACATTTTATTTGTAAGTTTTATGTGGTTGTTATTTTTATAAGTTTAAAACATATATATTTGTAAGTTTTATGTGGTTGTTATTTTTATAAGTTTAAAACATATATATGTATATATATATATAATTAAAGTTCAATTAAAGTTGCTAAAAAGTAGAGTGTTTACTTCATTAGAAACAAACCGAAACTATTAAAGTTGCTATAATTTGCGAGTCTGGCTCCTTAAAATCTATATGAATGCGAACCTAATTATCATATTTTACATCTATGAAATAGCAGGTTTCGAGTGTCGAATTGTTAAAGATCTCAGGTTAAACGATCGCACCCACAATAGATTAGCAGACTTGTGGGTTAAACGGTAAAATTAGAAATTCTCACTTAAATCTTACCATGTGTTTTTAAATTTACACCTTAATGTTTGATTTGAATTTCTTTTTTGTTTACACACATAAACGCAATAAATGCATTGTTTTTAAAAGTTTTGTTTAGTTTTTCTTCAATCTTTAAAATTTACAATATCATTTTATCGCTTATCACCTTGTTAGTAAATTAGGTTTAGACATTTTCCACAGATTATAGAAACTTAGACATTTCCCACAAATTATAGGTACTTGGACTGTTTCTTATAAACTTTTTGTTCTTGCTTTATTTACTAATTGTTATGAATGTTAATAACAAGACTCATATGTTACAAATGAATTTGCGAATTCACATGACATTAGATACAGTAATGATGGAGTAATTGAAATCTTCACCTCTCACGATTATCTCAGATTTTGATCATACATAGGATTAATTCAAGCGATTAAGGTTTTACTGTCGCCATCTCATCAGAAACAAATTTTACTCGTTGACTCCAAATCCGATGAAACAAATTAAGGTTTTATAATCATGTTACATGAGATGTATTTTTATATTCAGTTACAAATCTAATTTATGAATTAATAAGAGAAATTAGACTTATAAATTTATTGACCCAAGTTGTCTGGTTAAATCGCTGGGATTCGAGAAATTTTTTATAACTCGCACATACAAAATAAAAAATGTCCATTGCAAAATGATAGATGAGTGTTTTTATGGGTTTTTTTCCATTTTTTTCTATATAGTTTTATAGGAGTTTTTGATGTCAAATGGACATAAAGAGCAAACAAACAATTTGGGAAAAAGAAGCTAAAAGATAGAAGTAGTTGAAGAAAAGTTAAAGTTGCAGATTTTGGGCGTTGACCAGTGTGTGTCGACTGACACAGAGTACAGAAAAAAAGAAAATTTTTTTTTCCTTGTTAAAACGAGTTTTGAGAATTCCTAATCACACAAGACTTTGCCCAGACGTCCAAGACCTTATAAATACATGTTTTATGCTATTGTTTAAGCTACAAGTTGTTTTCTAGGTTTTAGAGAGAGATTTGTTAGGGAGGGAAGTTTGCCTTTGAACTCTCTTTGTTAATCTACTCTTTTGATTGTTTTATGCAATTTTATTCAAACATGATGGTGTTATTATTCTCCATGTCTGAGTAGTTTCCTTGTTAGGTTTAGGGTTATTTCAAAGGAATTGATGAATTGATTATTAGGATCATGACTAGTTAGGATTTTATCTTAAGGTTCTTCATCTAGGTTATTCTCTATGCTTGTTCTAACTTGATAAATTAGAAAAAAGATCTCTAGGTTGATTGATAGATTTGAAAGCATTATTAATTAGCTAGAAACAAATCTAGATGAGCAAATTAGCCTATTCTCAAAGGAATTTGGCTTAAAGAATTTGTGAACTTAACAATTTATTTAGAATGTATGTTTAGTTATTGAGATGTCTCAAAGGAATTTGGTTTTCTAATAGTTTAGGCATAGGTGGATCTCATAGTGGAAGCTGGTTATCCATAGTTTTGTGATTGTGTTCAATAACGGTTTTCATAATTTGCCCTGCTAGGATTCCTATTTCAATTCAGATTTTCGACGAGTTTTCCTACGCCTACCGTTTTTCCCTAATTGTTTCTAAACCGATTTTTAATATTATACTGAAAAAATTTAATTTGCATAACTTATTTCAAACCTATGATTTGTTGTGTTTTACTAGTCTCTATCGATCAATCCTATTATACTACATTTAATTAGTGTAAAACTTATCACTATCGGAAACTGAACTGGATAGATGAGGATCAGTTTGTTTGATATCTCTATTACTGTTATCAACTGACGGAGATACTTTGTTAAATAAATTATAAAATTAAATATTGTAGGGTTTGAAGTATTAAGATACCATTCGAAACTGGGAATATTCGTTGGCTTTTATAATATTTTCCAAGTCATCATAATTGTTTTAGAAAAGGCTTTAGTGATTTTTATGATGTAGACGGTATTAGGCAAATAAAATATTATAAAAATATTTTGGTAGAATTGTAAACATTACGGGGATGTAGCTCAGATGGTAGAGCGCTCGCTTAGCATGCGAGAGGTACGGGGATCGATACCCCGCATCTCCACTTTTTAATTATTTAAAAGTTTTCGAATTTTTTTTTTTTCAAACTCCATTTTGTTACTCGATCATCACCGCGAGCAGTAAGCGTTTTTATTTTACCGGCGGCGAATTAGAGAAAATTAATCGGCGTTGCTATAAACTCCCAGATCCTCCAACCACTCATAAGCGTGGAGCAAACAGAGCCACATAGACCGCAATGTATAATCAAGCTTATTTTCTCCTTTTCACAATTTCGGTTTTGCAATCGTATACGACTCCACAAACCTACTTGACTTCTCAGTCATAACTTATTCCATTGATTTTTAGTCAGTTGCCTAATCTATATATCTACACTGTTGCACAGAAGTATCAAAGTACAAACACACAGAGTAAACCAAGATGGATTCGATTGATACAGCGACGGCGACATACGACCGTGGTAGTGAGGTTAAAGCTTTTGACGAGACGAAAATGGGAGTGAAAGGTCTCGTCGACGCCGGAATCGCACAGATCCCTCGTATTTTCCATCACCCGCATGTCACCGTAAAAAACCCTAAACCCTCTTCCTCGACGGTGACGATTCCCACAATCGATCTCGGAGGAGGAATCTTCGAATCCACCGTCAAGCGAGAGAGCGTGATCGCGAAAATCAGAGACGCGGTGGAGAAATTCGGATTCTTCCAGGCGATTAACCATGGGATTCCAATCGATGTTATGGAGAAGATGAAAAATGGAATCCGTGGGTTTCATGAGCAAGACCCAGAAGTGAAGAAAGAGTTTTATGGTCGCGATAGCAGTAAAAAGGTTAACTATAACACTAATTTCGATCTCTATAGCTCTTCCTCTGCGAATTGGAGAGATACCTTAGCTTGCTTTATGTCCCCTGATCCACCAAAAGCAGAGGACTTACCAGAGATTTGTCGGTACGTTATTTTTTGTGTTAATCTAAAGATCAAAACTTTTCGTGCATAAGATTTAGTGAATAAGTTTGTTTTAGGGAAATTATATTGGAATATTCGGAGCGAGTGATGAAATTAGGGGAATTCGTCTTTGAGCTTTTATCAGAAGCTTTAGGGTTGAATCCTAATCACTTGAAAGAAATGGATTGCACAAAAGGTTTATTGGTGCTCTCTCATTATTATCCGCCTTGTCCTGAGCCTGATCGAACTTTAGGTACAAGTCAGCATTCAGACAGATCTTTTCTCACTATTCTTCTTCAAGATCACATTGGTGGTCTTCAAGTTCTTCAGAACGGTTACTGGATTGATGTTCCTCCTGTTCAGGGAGCTCTTCTCATCAATCTTGGAGATCTCTTACAGGCAAGTTGTGTAATTGATACTTCAATCAATGTTCGATGAGACTAAATCTAGTTGTGTGATTTTTTTTGCAGCTTATAACGAATGACAAGTTTATAAGCGTGGAGCATAGGGTTTTGGCAAATGGAGGTAACGAGCCGCGAATTTCAGTCGCGTCTTTCTTTGTTCATCCTTTTCCGAGTTTTCGAGTTTATGGACCTATAAAAGAGCTTCTCTCCGAACAAAACCCTCCCAAGTACAGAGACACTACCGTCACTGAGTACACAAAGCATTACATGGCCAAAGGACTCGATGGGAAGTCTGCGTTAACTCATTTCAAAATCTGATAACTTTTGAACGTTAGCAACATATCAAAAGTCTTTTCACTTTATTGTTCCATATATTATGAAAGAAAACTTGAACAGTCGAATAAATGTATATACTTCAGCCCTCTATGATCCAAATTAATTAAAGTTAAAACCCCAAAAGCCCAAATGGTCCAGGGAGCCTCTAGTTCTCGTTAAGGAATGGAAAACCTAACTTTTTTAACTGAAAAACTAATTCTAAGATTAATAGCCACGTGGAAAAACTAATCTTAATAGAGAAACCATTATTTAGTGGATTCTCTATAAGCATGATCACATAATTTTGGTGTTTATCCTTAAATATATATATAAAGTAAAAAAGAGGTGTGAGATTTCTTGTCATATATAGGTTGATTTGTTATTTTCTAAAAAGAGAGAGAAGGTACATTAGATATACATGAGTCATCTACTCCTGATTTTTCGATAACCGAAAACATGCTTTTCGTCAATAAATCTTTCGGCAACCTCGCCGTGGCCGTCGCTCTTCTCTTTGCTGGAGCCCTATACATCTGCATCTCCTCACGTTCAATTTCCGATCCTCTCTCCGCTCTCCTACACAATGTCAACACTTTCGTAAGTAGAATCTAGAGTAAATATAGGTGGAGACGATGATGATAAATTATATGTATATGTAATTAATATTTTGAAGTGGTAACAGAGAAAAACAGACGAGCTTGAGGCGGTGCTGGACAGAGCGGCGGCAGGAAACAACAAAACGGTGATAATAGCGATGGTGAACAAAGCGTACGTGGAGGAGGTTGGAGGAAGAGGGAGGACGATGTTCGATCTCTTCCTGGAGAGTTTCTGGGAAGGAGAGGGGACTTTGCCGCTGCTTGATCATGTGATGGTGGCGGCGGCTGATCAGACGGCTTACGAACGGTGTCGTTTTAGGAGGCTTCATTGCTATAAGATGGAGACTGAAGGGGTTGACATGGAAGGTGAGAAAGTATACATGTCACACGATTTCATTGAGATGATGTGGCGGAGGACTAGGTTGGTCCTTGACGTCCTCCGCCGTGGCTACCATCTCCTTTTCACGGTTAGTAGTTTAGTTAAACATATATTTAATTTATCGGGTTTGAATCCATATGGTGACATAGTCTTGATTCTAAACTTTGTTAAGTATTTAGTTGTGATTTTATAACTTTGGTAGGACACGGACGTGATGTGGCTGAGAAGCCCCTTCTCTCGGCTAAGCAACAATGTGAGCTTGGATATGCAGATAAGCGTGGACAATGGTTGGAAGAGACACTTGGTCAACACTGGTTTCTACCACGTTCGGTCTAACCACAAAACCATCTCCCTCTTCCAGAAATGGTACGACATGAGGCTTAATTCAACGGGTATGAAGGAACAAGACGTCCTCAAGAACCTTCTTGACTCGGGATACTTCGACCAGCTCGGCCTCACCGTAGCCTACCTCAACACCACCCATTTTAGCGGCTTCTGCCAAGACAGCAAGGACATGGATGCTGTAACCACTGTCCATGCCAACTGCTGCCGCCATATCCCTGCCAAGGTCTTTGATCTCACTCGTGTTCTACATGACTGGAAACGCTATAAAGCCTCCCATCTCAACAGTAAGTGGAGCCCCCATGTCAAGTGTTGGGGTTCATGGAATGACACCCACTATACACCCAAGCTTTATTAACTCTTGCTTGCTATAACTTTTTATACACAACTCCATCATCGACACATAGTCGTTTAAGTGCATATGACTCACCTTATACTATAGCCACTAAACAAAGATTAATCCTAGCTATTGGAACCCTTTACAAAAGCGAATCCATGAGATTCGTGTTTTATCTTTTAGGGTTTGTTTCAGTTATACCTGAGAACTTGAGAAATAGATTTTTATTTGCATTCTCCTTTCTTTGTTATTTGACATAAGCTCAAACAAATGTCTTTTTGCGAGAATGAACCATTTTTACTGAGCTCCATTTAAGATATATCCAATAATGTATGGATTTATACCATCAATATCTTAAGAGTGATTCATTCTGTACCTGAAAAATAGTTTCTAGTACGTATACAAATTTTACTTTATTTTTATCTTTAATATTCTGGGAATATTAGTTCTTTTACGTATTGGTCAGATTCAAGACAACCATAGGTAAGGCAGAACTCACTATGGGCAAAGCTTTGGGCACTTTGGGCACTTTGGGATTGAAGTCTTATGGAGTTGGTGTCGGCTTGCATCATGCTAGAGTAGTCTCGAGAGTGAGATTCAGTCGACCGAAAAGCAAATCTCTTGTCAAAATAGTAGTTTTGTTGAGTTTTCAGGAAAACACAATGAGACTGTTTTGTTAAGTTTTTTTGGCTTCCAACTCAAAATCAATTGGCAATGAGTGAATTGACCCATTTTCCTTATATACTAGTTATGTCTCATCTAAAATTCAGATATGAGATATTCTTACATGCCCCCACAGGTAATGGCTCAGATATCCATTAATCTTGAAACAATTCCAATTCAAGATTTATTAGATTGGCCGAACTAACTTTTGGGTCAGGTCAGATTAGGTAGAAACATCAAACTAATCGGGTCTGATCGATAGATAGTTACTTATAAACGGGTAGCGTGTGTTCAGGCTCTGATACCATGTTAATTAGTTAGTTCTATCGGTTTCTAACTCAAAATCAATTGGCAATGAGTAAATTAGCTCATATCCCTTATGTATTATGTCTCATCTAAACTTTTGATATGGGATATTCTCACATATTTTCTAAAGCTCAAATCAGAAAAAGGAAAGAAAAGTGGGACCACGAGATAGAAGTTAGGAATCATAAATAGATATCGGGAATCATAGAGAAAGAGGGAAATGTTGACTTCGGACTGGAAATTAAAGATGGTCCACGGAGTACTCTATTGTTTTAAGAGGTTGTCTAGTGAAAGAGAATAAAAAAAAAAGTCTAAAGTGAAGTTTGGTCGAGAGTGACCAGACAAATCTCTGTTTCGAAGGAGAAATGAAAGTTCATTCGGAGATATAAAAGAAAAACAATGGTATTGAATCGAAATCCTCTCAAAGTCTGAATCTTTTAGATAAAGATTGATCGAACTTTTATAGAGTTTTTAAGGAAAAGATGCAAGAATTTTACAAAAAAAAAAAGAGGAAAAGATGCAAGAATACCTCAACTGTAATTCAAAGAGAGTGACTTTGGCAGGAAAAGATATCGACTTTTAATGAAAAGACCTTATTTTTGTGGAAATTCTGGTGAGAAAAAGGATGGAAAATTGGGAGAAAATTGAGAGAGAAATCCCGAGAAAACTAGTTACAAGTTTTTTAAAAGAGAATATATGATTTCTCACAAGTGTTATTCATCATGATTTTCCTACTATCGAGGAGTGTGGGCTATTGGGCTTGTCAAAGAGTGATTGGGCCTATGAGTATTTGATACGTGTAATGTTTTGTAATTCGATCCCAAATTAGGGACTTTTGTTTGATTATATTTCCTGGACTCAATTATCAAAAATTCTCTTTCACTTTAGGAACTAGGAATTAAGATGTTTTAAAATACTTTTCGATTTCATCACGAGTTATTCGAAATCGATTCGGCTAAAACTCTGTTTGAAATTTGAGTTTCAAACAGTGTACAAAATTATACATTAACAACTTTGAAGAATAATGAGGATATATAAAAGTAGATATATTAAAATGCAAACAATGTATATATTCGAATCCTCTATGCGGCGGAGAGGCTTTGCAATCATGTCAAAAAAGTCAAAGACGTGTTGCCAATATGACGATACGGGACCAGCAAATGTCCAAATACATTGGTTTGTAATAATAAATAAACGAGTTATGAAATTATATTTTAATGGATTCATATTGTAACAACCAACAACAGAGATCCAATCATATTATGTTATGAATATGTGAGCCAACTAGACAACAGCACACGATGAATGATCAACCCCATGAAAATTTCGTCTCTTTTTCCTTAGCCATTTCCAGCAGCTATATAAACTAATGTCTCTTACCTCCAATTTCATCAACAATACATCTGAGATTAGAAATCTACTAAAATGAAGTCTCTTTCCGATACAAGGTTTGTGTTCTTGATTTTCTGTCTCTTTGCAGCACAATATGTGGCCGTCTATGCGGGTAGCTTCCACAAAGATGTTCAAGTGCATTGGGGTGATGGTCGTGGAAAGGTTCTCGACAAAGCTGGAAATCTTCTTTCTCTCTCGCTCAACAAATTTTCTGGTTCCGGTTTTCAGTCAAACTAAGAGTTTCTCTACGGAAAAGTTGAGGTTTAAATGAAACTCGTCCCTGGTAACTCAGCTGGAATGATCACAACATTCTATGTAAGCTATAAACATGTATAGTTTCAAGGCATTCATGTTATCTTTTTTTGTTCACTAAGTTACATGTATTGATTACGTTGGTGTTTATGATTGACTTTGTGTAGTTGAAATCGCCGGGAACTACTTGGGATGAGATATATTTCGAGTTCCTAGGAAACATAAGTGGTCATCCGATCACTCTCCACACTAATGTTTACAAAAAAGGCACAGGAGATAAAAAACAACAATTTCATCTATGGTTCGATCCAACTGCTGACTTTCACACTTACTGCATCACATGGAATCCCCAAAAGATTATGCAAGTGCTACCTTTTGATCAAAAGCTACACACTATAATCTTAGATGTTTGAAGCTATGAACTCATGAACCAGTATTTTTTTTTTTTCAGTTTCACAGTTGATGGAATTCCAATTAGAGAGTTCAAGAACTCTCATTCAGTTGGAGTTCCTTTTCCTACGAACCAACCAATGAGGCTCTATGCGAGCCTTTGGGAAGCCGAGCATTGGGCAACGAGAGGAGGATTAGAGAAAACAGATTGGTCTAAAGCTCCCTTCACCGCTTTCTATAGAAATTATAATGTGGATGGATGTGTATGGACTAATGGAAAATCATCTTGCTCTGGTTCCAACAACATGAAACCATGGTTCACTCAAGAACTTGATTCCAAAGGAAAGAATAGAGTGATATGGGCACAGAGAAACTATATGGTCTACAACTATTGCAATGATAAAAGAAGATTCCCTCGAGGTGTTCCCCAGAATGCAGTTAGACTATTGATTCGTGAATAAGCTTGGCATTGTCTTTGTAAATCAAATGTTTTCTTCCTATAATTTTTTATTCAATTGTTGTGATATATATATTAGTGGATGATCCGCACTTCGCGCGATATTTGATATCATTGTATACGTAGGTTAGTTAAATATCAGCGATACAATTTTGTGTTTCACAAAATATTCTTAATTTATAGTTAGTACATAAGATTTCAAAATTAAATATCTAGATTTGAATATTTTATATGTAGTTGATAAAATAAATTATTATGTAGCATAATATATATATTTTATCATTAGTTTATATACTCATATAACCTAAAAAACTTTACAATCGGACATCTAATACTCATAACTAAACCTAATCCAATCAAACTACGCAAAACCCAATTTAAAAATTGGAGTCTATTTACTGCTACAAATATCCTCCATCATTTTCAAAATAAAGAGGGACAGAGCTCTCAAGAGATTCAAGTCATACGTTAGAGAAAAACTCAAACCTACACTTATTTTTTTTTGGAATCTGAATTGGATGTCCATTTATCAAACATGGAAGCGTCCAAACTTCTTCCAATAGACCTTGAGTATTCTTTTCTCTCTTTATATACCCCCAACATGAGATGTTGAACCATATACACCACTTTTCTATCTATTAGTATGGTATTCTTTATACTTCTCACTCGGGTTTCCAAATATTCTCCCTTACATGTTATCGTTTAGTTTATCTTAATATGTTTCTTGTAACACATGAAAGTTTCAGGTCTTTTATAAGTTTTTCAAAAGCTCGTAGAAGCATCTCTTAATCAAACGAAACCTCGTCTAACATGGCCGGGTATAGATATTTTACCATCGGAATAAATACTCTTTTTACCTCCAAGAGTTGAACCGCTCGTCCATGACTTTCCTAAAATCCTACAAATTTGAAGTTCTTGGTTGAACATAATCAACTTAAATTAATCATCTTGCGAATTCTAAAAACATTTTCTTGAACAATGACCTACCACTATTTTTTTTTACCGTGTAATAATAAATATTTTAAAACTTATAGAAAAAAAAAATTAAGATAATGATTTTATGTAAAGATTTCCGTAAAATTTTATTTATATCCACATAATTTGTTTTTTGATGTTATTAATTTTAAAAGTCAAACTAATGTAAATTGAATAAGATTAAATGTTCATAATAATTAATTTTTAATAGATTTAATCACAAAATCTCTACATTAATATGCCACAATTTGATAAGGTGTCACAATTTGGTGTATTGAATTGATGATGTGACATCATGAGAGAGAATAAATAACTTTTTATATATATAGATGTATGGGCATGTTTGCTATAAGATTTTCTTATGTAATAATCAAGACTAAATTATGGAATTCCAATAACTTGAGAGAGATTGGCTTCACTTGGCTTATAAAATTCTTAACAGCTGAGAAAGGTCCAAAAATACTACAACAATTCTTTCAAAAATATAAGTGTTAAAATTAAAGATTTGATAAATATATATTTTTTTTTCATGTAAAGTTAGTTTTGACGAATTTTTTAACGCTGTAATTTACTTTGGTTTTATGGAATGTTATAGAGGTACTGCATATCTGATCCTACAATGATATGAATAATTCATGAGAAACCAATTTAGAATCTTCACCTTATAGTTCATCTCCTTAAATCTTTGAATGTTTCTTTCTACTATTTTTGGAAAAAAAAAAAAAAAACATTAAGTTTTAGGTGTAACGTCTTTTCTTCAGCTGTATTTTTTTTCTATATACGCACTGATTTTTATTTTTTTCTATATATGCTTTTTGAGCTGTACCAACTTCAGTTTTTCATGTGGTCTTTTGTCAAATTTCCACAAGTAGAGAGAAGCGAAGATAAATTGCTTTGGTGTTCCAGCCTTAATTTATGTCTATTCCAGTTCTAGTATTAATTTGATTCTAGCAGCTTAACTCATATGATTTGTTTTTTTGTTCTGTATTAGAGTTGTGGTTAAATAAATAGCTTTTTTGGGGTGAAGACGTAAAGTATATAAATAGATTAATTAGGAAAGGATTGAAGGGGACGCAAAATTCTTTTCCTTGACGGCACAATCGTGTCTTTGTAACTTTATTTTTTGTCTTTCAGTCTTATTACTGAATAATAACATGTTTATTTTTTTCTTCGTCACATTTGTTCTTTTAAACTAAGTAGCATTAGTTCTACCGGGAATCCTCAAGTATTCTACAATATTGTGGCTTTGTAGAATTAATTATGTTCTTTGTAGCACGAATTACTATTGAGGTCATTTCGATATACCATTCTTAAGCAGTGCCAAATGTTTTATAATTAATGCCCTATACAAATCTAAATCTAAAAAATATGTACCATTCATAAAATATTTGAACTTATAAACAGTAAGAAATATGGCTTTCCTTATATTTTTGTTTACAAAAATCATTCATATTAAATTTATATAGTCAAGTTTTCAACAATTGATAACGAACTCAATCTATTCAATTGTTCTTTTGATATAATAGATCACAAATAATTTTTTATCATTTTTAATTTTGAAAAATTATTTTAACAGTAAAAATCGATATCAAAATTATTAAAAAAATACGATAAGCAATCTTGTGTTTTCTAACAATCCTACATTTTAAAAATAAATTAAACACTTCAATAGGATTTCAAATTTCATATGGTCAAATCTCTGATGGTTATTTGTGTCTAAAACAAAATTAATTATTTTATAGTATACTAATAAAAAAGTTTGTTAAAAAAAATCTCATAAACACTGTTAAATATGCATCAAAAGTTTGTTCGAATATCTTAATAACAAAATATATTTTAAAAATGTCCCTCCAAACTTTTTATATTCAATAACAAAATTCTTCTAAATGGCTACTGGATTGATGTTCTTCCTGTTCTAGAACTCTTCTAGTTAACATCGGAGATCTTTTACATGCAAAAGTTTTTTTTTTTTTGTTTTACCTGAATGGTTCCGTGCAATACATATCTTT
Organism: Euclidium syriacum; assembly: GCA_900116095.1. Classification (NCBI taxonomy): domain Eukaryota; kingdom Viridiplantae; phylum Streptophyta; class Magnoliopsida; order Brassicales; family Brassicaceae; genus Euclidium; species Euclidium syriacum. Next base: position 1,786,033 of record FPAK01000008.1, read on the forward strand.
CCTCATTTAAGTGTAAATTATTTTGCAACTTATAACGAATGACAGGTTTGTAAGTGTGGAGCACAGAGTTTTGGCTAATAGAGGCAAAGAACCGCGCGTATCGGTTGGTGTCTTTCTTTCTTCATCATACGAGTTTATGGACCAATGAAAGAGCTCTTGCATCTGAAAAAAACCCTTCCAAGTACATAGACACTATCGTCAGTGAGTACAGAAACCCTGACATGGTGAGACGACTCGATGCGAAGTCTGCGTTGCTTCGTTTCAAGATCTGATTATATATAAAAAAAGAAACTGTGCCTCTTTACCAACATATCCCAAGTCGTCTAGGATTTTCGCTTGGTTATGAAAGACAACATATTGCAAATCTCAAACAAATATAGCATCTTCCAGTCTTCAGCTAGGATCCAAACTATAACGGTGCATCTATTATCATGTGAATTTAATAGATTGAATGGGATATTACAAATATATGCTCTGTTAACACATGTGTGAACAGTGTCGTTAAATTCAATGTTCACTGATAACCAACTAAAATGCATGGCACCAGATGCCACGATCTCAGCATGTTTTGCTCCACGTGTATTTGGACTATATAAGAAATCACTTTCCCTCTGTTTTATTCACACTTTATTTATTTGCTCTCTCTTTGATGTGTTTTTAGACACAAACACAAAGAAAGAAGAAGATGGAGTCGAAGGACAGAGTCGCAGCAACATACGACCGTGCCGGTGAGGCAAAAGCATTCGACGAGAAGAAAACCGGAGTGATGGGATTCGTCGAAGCCGGAATCACGCAAATCCCGCGTATTTTCCATCACCCGGTTCACACCTTAACAAACCCAAAACCCTCCTCGACGGTGATGATCCCAACAATCGATCTCGGCGGTTGCATGTTCGAATCCAGAGTTGTGCGAGAGAGGATAATCGCGGAAGTGAAAGACGCATCGGAGAAATATGGGTTTTTCCAGGTGATCAACCATGGGATCCCACTCGATGTGTTGGAGAAGATGAAAAAGGGGACTCGTGCGTTTCATGAGCAAGATCCAGAAGAGAGGAAAAAGTTCTATAGCCGAGACAAAACCAAGAAGGTTAAGTACATGAGTAATTTTGACATCTATGACTCTCCGGCGGCGAGTTGGAGAGATACTCTCAGTTGTTTTATGGCACCTGATGTTCCAAAAGCGGAGGACATACCAGAGATTTGTCGGTACGAATCACCATTTATCTTATTTTCTACATTATTGTCAATCTAAAGATCCAAACTTTGCTTTCATGTTATTGACGGGTTTTGGATGTTCTTAGGGATATCATGTTTGACTACTCGAAAAGAGTGATGAAACTAGGGGAACTAATCTCTGAGCTTTTATCAGAAGCTTTAGGGTTGAATCCTAACCACCTGAAAGAAATGGATTGCACAAAAGGTTTGTGGGTGCTCTGTCACTTCTTCCCGCCATGCCCAGAGCCAGACCTAACACTAGGCGCATCTCAGCACACAGATAGATCTTTCCTCACTATTCTTCTTCAAGACCACATTGGAGGACTTCAAGTTCTTAATGATGGTTGCTGGATCGATGTTCCTCCTACTCCGGGAGCTCTTATCGTTAACGTTGGAGATTATTTACAGGCAAGTTATTATTTATGCTTACGTCGAAACGGTCTAAACAAACCCATATCTTTGTTTTTTTTTCTAAAAAGGTCTTCGTTTGTACAGCTTATGACGAATGACAAGTTTGTGAGCGTGGAGCATAGGGTTTTGGCAACTAGATGTGACGAGCCACGCGTCTCAATCGCGGCTTTCTTTGTGCACAATTTATCGAGTAGAGCATATGGACCCATTAAAGAGCTTTTGTCTGAGCAAAACCCTCCCAAGTACAGAGAGACCACCCCGGAAGTCTCCAACCACTACGTGCCTAGAGAGACCCCCCCGGAAGTCTCCAACCACTGTGTGCCTAGAACTCCTGGTGTGAATAATACTTCTTTGCGCCATTTAAGGATCTGAGAAAATTGGTGAGCCCAAATCTTCAGAGTTTTATTGAGTTTCTTATAAAAATATTTAGTGCATACAGATGCACGATGAATAAGATGTGTGTTCTAGTCCTAATAAGATGTGTATCTCAAATTTGGTCTAAGATATTGTTGTCAACTGTAAGAGCTTTAAACTATCAATAATATTGAACCGTTTCCATCTCTAGTTCTCGAGTTGTGAGATATATAGTATACTAATTTATAGCTTTACAGATGTTGATTTTATTTTTATCTTTGGTATTCTGCAACAGAATTAGACGATCTTTCTTCATGTAAAAAATGAATAAAAAAACTTATGTCCTGTATGCAAATGCTCTTGAGATCAAAAGGAGTAGTAACAACCTCAAGATTTGAACAAAATAAAGACCTGAAAATGCATCTTAGAGTATCTGCAGTGCTCTGTGCTCATATACTACAATTCTATAAGAGTCTTTCAAAATTTTTTTTGTTCTAATATAACCAGATTTTATAATTATTTAATATAATCAGATATGTAAGCACATTTCTCTCTCAAAAGGTTGTAATATAAACACATAAGTCTCTCAAAACTTCACATTGGAGGACGTCAAGTTCTTCATGATGGTTACTACTGGATCGATGCTAGGAACTCTTATAGTTAACGTTCAAAAAATTTTACAGGCAAGTTGTTGTTTTTATACTTACATCAAACGGTCTATACAAAACCCATAACTTAATATCTTTGTTTTGTGCAGCTTATGACGAATGACAAGTTTGTGAGCGTGGAGCATTGGGTTTTGGCAACTATAGGTGAAGAAACACGTGTCTCAATCGCGTGTTTCTTTGTGCGCAATTTATCGAGTAGAGTATATATGGACCCAAAGAGTTTTTGTCTAAGCAAAACTCTGCCAAGTATAGAGACACCATCTCGGAACCCTCCAACCACTATGTGTTTAGAAAACCTAATCTGAATTCTTCGTTGTTCCGTTTAAGAATTTGAGAAAATTGGCGAACTCAAATCTTTAAAGAGGTTCTCTTGAATTTCCAATAAAAATATTTAATGCATACAGATGACTATGTACTATAAGGTTTAAAATTTCGTATAGTTATAATAAGATGAGTAGTCTCACATTTGGTCTAAGATATTGTTGTCAATTATAAGAGCTCAAAACCATCAATAATATTAAACCGTTTCCTTGTCTAGTTTTCGAGTTGTGATATATACAATATGTATGTACTAATTTATACAACGTTGGTTTTTTTTTTTATCTTTGATTTTTTGCAACAGAGCAGATGAATCAAAGAACTTAATTGATACAACGGGTGAAAGAGGTTGGATGGTGTTTGGGATCAAGCAAAATGATACTGTTGCTCAAGAATTGATACGTTGTCAAAGAAGTCAAGGTTTGGCAGAAGAGGATGATCTTGTTCTTTGGAGGGGAAAGCATGGTTATAAGCAATGTTTTAATTTTAAGGAGATGATATCGATGATATTAAGAGGGCCACATCAAGATACATTATGGTATAAAGGGATATGGTTTTCTGGTGCTACCTCGAAGTTTTCTTTTGTGGTTTGGTTGGCAGTTCTAAATAGATTATCAACGGGAGATAAAAAAAAACTCAGCTGGAATGTGGGAGTGAATCCGGTATGTGTTTTCTGTTTCTTTCCGCTGGAATCTTGGTCGCATTTACTTTTTGAAAGCAATTACTCGCATGAGGTTTGGTCAAAGCTGATGGGTAAGTTGATGGGTGGAAGCTATACAGATGGGTGAGACAAAATTTTGGAACTGATGAGTAAAGGGAACACATGGGAACTGTTTCTTTTTAGATGCATTTCAGAGTGCGGTTCACTCTATTTGGCAAGAAATAAATAAACGGAAGCATGCTGAGCCGTCTATGTCTGCTGTCCAGTTGGTGAGGTTTTTGGATAAAAGGATCAGAAACAGAGTTTCGGTTTTGAGAAAAGGAAGAGTGGGAAGATTCCATAATTGTATGGAAAGGTGGTTTGCAACAAGATAGGTTTTAAAGAAAAGCTGTTTTGGATAGAGGAAGTTAGATATTAAGAGTAAAAGCTTGACTAGACTCAAGGTCAAGGAAAATTACAATAATGTATAAACAATTTTTTTTGAATAAACTTTAGATGAATTTTTCAAAAAAAAGAATCAAAGAACTTATTTCCTTTGTGCAAATGCACTTGAGATCAAAAGGAGTAGTAACAACTTCAGGATTTTAACAAAATAGAAGACTTGTAATGCATCTATTAATTATATGACATAATAGAAGGAAATTCAATATTATCATGAATCGACGTCTATATTTTTCTTTGATACATTCTTCTATATTACCATTGCTCATGAGTTTATGATTACCATAGGTAAAATAGTATTTGCTATGTACGAAAGCCAAAATTACCTCAATCGCCTATACACAAAGTTCAAAAAGAAACGACAGACTTGGATTGCATTTAATGCTGTAGCTGAGATATGGCTATGTCTCTTTCATCCTCCTCCATCAGTCTAAGTTTCCTGCATAACAACATGTTTATGCATCATCCATCGGTTACTATTTTCAAAGCCCAAAATAGTTTCAATGTCAGCTAATAACAATAATATACCGTGGATGGATGAGACCTTGACTACCTTCTTCTGAAAGTGCCTTTTCCAATCTCTCTTCGAAAGATGTTGCGTGCCAACTTATTTTCTGATCTTACATTAAAAAAAGTTATAACTTGTCTAATAAATAAAAGAGAGGAAATGTGAAGAAGCTTAAATATATAATGAATGAAAAACGAAAGTACCTCTTTGTATTTGTTTGATGAGTTTGGTATGCCATTCTCATCCCAATATTTAGGTGAGATTTTAGATTGCAATTCCTATTTCCAAGGATATGCCTGTCCCGAGGAGTTCTTGTAAATGAAGTCACCTTACTCTTCTCTTTACTCTGCTTCAATCAAGGAGATACAATAATCTCACCTATCTGGTTTGTTTTATCTGAACTTTGTTCCAACTTTCCTTCACTAGTAGATGATGTGAGAATTCGGTTTTTGTATTCTCTTTCCAAGCTCCTACTTTAACTTCTTCTAGGCTCCTATTTGGTGGAGCTTACCTAAGACGGTATTTTATTTAGAATGGGAACTGACCTGATTCCAGATCTCTCATTGCCTTGTGAATCCATATTATCCATATTGTGATTATATTTCAAAGCATAATATGTGGATTCACATTCAAGATAAGTCGAAAGAAAAACCAAATTTTAAAGCATATATAGGCATTATAAATGTAACCTCTTAACGCTATTGAAGCTGGTGACAATGTCCCAAAATTCCACACTGGTAGGTTGGATTTCATCTTACCTAAACCAAGAAAACACAAAGATCAAGACTTTTTTCGATTTTGCCCAGGCATATAACCTTTAAGCGAAGAATGTCATTTCATCTACACTAGTAGAAAACTGCGAATTAGCCACGGTTGTAGTTACGGTTGACCGTGGCTAATATATTAGCCAAGACTTTAGCCACGGCCGAACCGTGGGTACACGTATTTCCGATTCACAAAATTTTAGAAAGAAATAAAAGTCACGGTTTTGCGACAGATAAACCATGGCTATAATAAAACCGTGGCTAATTAGCTTGTCAACTCGAACACTCGCCTCGACTACCGTTTCCACTTTAATGTCAAACCATGCATATAGCCACGGTCATTCTGTGGCTATTCCATGGCTACGCTTGTTTTATATAACAACACCTTCCTTTTCTTCTCTGCATCTCCTTCCCCTTTCCGGCGATCTCTCCCCTTCCCCTTTCCGGCGATATTCTTCTTCCTCTCTCTTCCCCACCGGCGAAAAAATAAATAAAACTTAAACTCGTTTTAGCCCAGCTCGAACCACCATCATTGCTAGTCGATACAGGTCTTCCGGCGGTTACGGCGGCGTTCCGATGGTGGGATCAGCTTTGCTAAGACGAGTTTTAAGTTTTAAAAATTCCAAACCAAAAAAAAACTAAAAATTATAACTGGTTATTCCCCATGCCGAGTTACAGTCACCGCTCGTCGAAACTGCCGTTTCGGCGGTTCACGGCGTTCCGGTGGCGGTCTCTCGTACTGGGAAACAAACAGTTTTTAGTGTTTTTTTTTTTAACTGTAGCCACAGTTCGACCGTGGCTATTCTTCCACTCTTTCTATCGTAGCTATATTAGCCACGTCTGTTTCGTGGCTAATGTCGTAGCTATATAGCTACGGCTGGAAATCGTGGCTATGTCGTGGCTAAATAGCCACGGGGTAGCCACGACATATATAGTCATGACTCTATAGCTACGGATTTTTCTCGTGGCTACGTTGTCGCTATTCTTGTATAGCCACAGATTTTTGGCTATTGACACGAAAATTTCTGAGGCTATTTTTGGAATTCTGCTAGTGCTATAACACGATAATTTTGATACCTCGTTAAGCCAAGAATGATAAGTTTCTCTGAATTTTGTCTTCCTCTAAGTTCGTAAATCGGAGATTAATGACATATTCATAAGCAAGGGAAGTATGGAATTTATTGGTGTGTTCTTAACATGTTTCTTGTTCTTGTTCAACTGCTTCCACATCCTTAGACTCTTCTTATCCAATATTCTCAGTCTAAGTAAACCAACCCCCTCCCCCAGTTAATTATTATCACTTATATATACTATTAAACAAAAACTGGATTTACAAGAACACATGTATTTGCTGGACTTAAGAGATTACCTCTTTAATGTGCATGTAAATTGTTGATGGTAGGGTTACCACCCCTCATCAATAGTTTGGCGATAATTGAGGTTCGGTCCCTACTGACCTTTCGCTGGTGATTTATCAGGTTATAAGTCCTTTCAATAGGATTGAAATCCTCGGCTCAGATGATCGAGGGACACATCGGTGAAGAATAATCAGATTTAGTGTCCGAAGCGGGGGTGTAAACAACTTCGTCCCAAGCCGAAGTCTAAGCTTAGACAGAATAAGATCAAATGTTATCACATATTCCATGATCTTGGAAAAATGGAATATTTCCATTTTTCCGAGGTTAGCCCATGGGCTTAGATAACCGGCTACTAGGATATATAAATACACACCTCCCCCTTCACTAATTTAATTCATTCAGAATCGGGGAGAATAATTACTAGATAACCTAGGTTTAATACTTCTCTTTGATAAAGTTAACTCGACATTCCGAGTTAACATCTTTGTAACCGATATTATTAATAAAAGTTCTCTTTTTCCGAGGTTTCTATTTTTATATTTTACTTAACTTACTACAAAAACGAACCCTTCTAATTATAAATAATTAGAAGTTGAACCCAATCTCAACACAAATCTTTATCTTTGGCCAGGAAAGATGAGGCAATTTAACAAATCCGCTAAACCTTTTTGTCTTTTGTGGGTCATATTTCTTAAGAACAATCTGGAGTTCAATTCCCCGTGGCGTTGTCGCGAAAATGGAAATTTCCTCTCATGGCTTCATACCCTAGAGAATATTATCCATAAATGAAATACATTGATTTGATAGTAATGCAAAGACCTAAAAAAAACCTAGGATAATCCGTAATCCAATCGAATCAGCAGGATCATTATTCCATGTTTGAAATTTTAGAGAAAATTCATAAGAATCTAACGCTAAGACAAAGTTGAAATAACTTAACATGTGATCGAATTGACGATATGAGGATCCATATTTCTGCAAAGATTGGGTAATATGTTCCACTGAGTTATCGATGATTTATTGGTATCCAAGGAGATAGTCAATTGGATGGAGTATGAGACGGCGATTTTGTTAGGATGGGGTAATAGAAGTGAGAATGAGGGAAGTTGAAGTGCAAAAATAAAAAATTTGATTTGGACATTTTTTTTAGGAAAGATGATATGTTTAAAATAACGTATCATCTCTTCCTAACACGAAATCCTTGTCATGAGTGCTCCCATGCTCATATGTGATCATGTAAATGCTACTTACCTCAATACCAATATTGTATTCCTTTCAGAATGAAACACCTAGAATAAGATTATCATTTCATTTGCGAGTTTACACAGTCTGGGATTCACCTCGTGTCACATGTCTAGACTCATGCTAGCAGTTGGACTCACAAAACCGTTGTCGAGACAACTGTTCGAGCAGTTATTTATCAAGATTGGACTTGCTTCTCTCGGTCTATCTTGAGGGAGTATAAGATATACCCCATTAATTCTTCTTGTGTATATTATCTTTTAGATTTTCTCTTGTCACTATCTTTAGACTTTTACGTGCCAGGGAATATGACGATATATCAACAGTGACAAATCTTGCGTAGAAAATAGGAAGGTCACTTGATTAGGGTAAAAATATATAAATTAAAATTTCCACCATATGACATTAGTGAACGTTGGCTAAATTGGTTAAATCAATTATTAACACCTGTCGCCTGTGTTCAAAATCATGCTATGAACATCTATTATTTTTTTGTTTTTATTTATTTTTCTATTATTTTTTGTTTTTATATACTTTTAGTTGTCATTATTTATTTAAGTTACTAAATTTGTATCTCATTATATAAAATTCTATCTCAAATTCTAAAATTGAAAAAACTACGACAAGTGTGAGTTAGTTATTTAAATTTCGACACGTCGATACGTGTTAAAAAACACTTTTTAATAAAAAATTTCATGTGTTTATCAGTTTAAGAAAAATAAATATTTTGTATTTCTCGATTATATTATAAAAACAAATATTAGTTTAATTAAATAAATATTATTTTTCTAATAATCTAGATCTCAAAGAAAATTACAAAATAAAATGAAATCTTGAATCTTAAACCATTATTTTCTCTGGAGAAAACTTTATTCTTCTTTCGAGACAGAGATCTTTTTGTTCATTCTTTCCAAACTTCCACCGACAAATTTTTTTTTATTTGTGCATCGGAGAATATTTGGGAAACACAATCCCATTGTGTTTTTTCCGAAGACTTCACAAATAGATAATCCTCCGAACTACAATACTACACTTAGACCACTGTATTTCCTATGTCTTTGTGGAGGATCTTCCATTCCTCTGTGGAGGATCTTCCATTCCTCTTCTAAGATAGAGATCTTTCAGCTCATTCTTTACCAAGCTCCACCTACAATTTTTATTTCTGATTTGTGTGTCGAAGAATTTTCGGAAAACACAACTTCATCATATTTTCCTGAAGACTTCACACATGGATAATCATCCGAACTAGAATACATACAGATTCTCATACTATACTTGACACATTGAATTGAATGACACAAGTACATACCAAGTGAGTAATGTTAGTTTTATTAGAAATCTATAAAAAAAACACTTAACACATTGATTTGAATGAAAAATGTACATACAAATTGAGTAGATTTATTTTTATTAGAAAACTATGGAAAACACTTACAAGTCTTTTTTCTTATATTTTTACACTTATACCACTTTTTCCCCTATGTCTCGTAGATGATCTTCCATTCCTCTTCTAAGACAGAGATATTTCAGCTCATTCTTTACTAAGCTCCATTTTCTTTTCTCTTGATTTTTGCATTGGATAATTTTTGGGAAACACAATCCATCTTGTTTTTCCGTAGACTTCACGCATAGATAATCATCCGAACTACAATATATACATAATCTGATACTATACGAAATGAGTAGATTTAGTTTTATTAGAAATATGTTGAAAACACTTTTCCCTACAATTCTACACTTACACCACTTTTTTCCCTCTGTTTCTGTGCATGAAATTTTATTCCTCTTCAGAAACATATATCTTTAAGATCATTCTTTACTAAGCTCCACATACAATTTTTTTTTTTCTGATTTGTGTATCGAAGAATCTTTGGAAAACATAACCCCATCATGTTTTCCCGAAAACTTCACACGTGGATAATCCTCCGAACTATAAAACATACAAAATATGATATTATACCTGACACATTGATTTGAGTGAAACAACTACACACGATTTAAATAGTATTTGTTTTATTAGAATATGTAAAAAACATTTGAAATTTTTTTTCCCTACATTTCTACACGTGTCCACTGTTTTCCATCTTTGAAGGAACTTCCATTCCTCTTCGTGAACATAGATCTTTCATGTCATTCTTTACCAAGCTCCAACGACCATTTTTTATTTTTTATTTTTCTCTGGCTTGTGCATCGGAGAATCTTAAGGAAACACAAACCCATTTTTTTTCTCTGAAGACTTCACATAATTACTGTTTTGATATGAGATCTGTTTCTTGATGGACTTAAGACTTTGTAAATGGATAATCCTTTCAAACTACATTACATACTATATGCAAAAATAATAAATTATAAATTCGGGTATATGCGGATCATAATCAAATATTAATATAGCTAATAGTTTAAACAATTTTTTTTATGATGTAAGCAATATGCACTTAATAATTTATAACAGTTAAGATAGAACTTTTGTTTTGTTTGGTTTCTTTTTTAATTTCGAAAACAAGACTTGAGACTCGATAGCTTTTAACCAGCTAAATTAATGTTTAATATTTAATATGTGTTATCTTTTGATAAAACTTATATATTTTTAAAATTATTAGGAGATTCTGAATCAAAATCCGTATACCGATACCATAGCATACTATATAGCTATATATGTTTTGATCCCGATAAAAAAATTATAAGTCCATCACTGTATATCAAGGAGAGTACAAAAGGGACGGTCCATATTCTATCCAACCGAGTCATGGTTAGACCAGAACAACTAGTGTTCTCAGTTCGAATGGCGTATCCATACCACCAAAGTCTGAGACTCAAGAACACGGATGGTCCCACATATAGGGATGCGGGAGTCGTCATGTAATTAGATCCAAGTATCCATTAATACTGATTATTCGTGGCGCTACAAAATTTACCTAAATTATATTATACATATGTGTTTTTTTTATGATAGATGAGTGGTTTTTTCTCCAATAGTATGCATTCCAAATGCGGTTCACCAATGAAAAAAAAATGTAAGAAGATTTGAATTGCACCTCATTTAGATTGCACATTCTGAATGGTGAAGCGGTTCAAGTGGAAAGGATTAAGTGGATTGAAAGGCACAAAATCGGATCGGGCGGATCAAACAGAATAAAAGCGGATTGAGCGGATTAAACATTCTAAAATGTATGTGAATGGTGAAAATAGCTTGACAAACGGAGAACAAATATGTGATAATAATTATAGTAAGAAAAGAAAATTAATGCTAACACAAAATTTATTTTAAAATATTTTACAAAATTAAATCATACTAATATACAAAATAGTAAATTTAAAATGGTCATACTATTATAGTAACAATATTTTAGCGTTTTATGTACAATATTGTAACAAAAACTATAAATAATTAAAATATTTTAGTATTTTTAGTTTTGAAAATAGGTATGTAGATGATTACTATTAATTCAAATTAATCTTTTCTAACATTTCAAGTAAAAAAAAAAACTGTATCTGTAAAATAAAATTTACTGCCCATAAATTAACATAATTTTTTCAAACTTTTGAATTATTTCAGAAATTTTAATACCGAAATATATATATAAAAATACAAAACATTGTGACTCCTAAAATTATTTAGTTTTTAATTTTAAAATAAAAATTAAGTGAGAAACACATTATAAATAAACTCACCAAACCACAACAAAAAAGAGAGTGGTACTACTGTTACATGCTGTTCAAGTTTTCTCTTTGATAATTTGAAACGCATGCGGTTTAATTTTTCTTTTTTATTTATTTTTCTTTTATTTGTTATTTATTAATTATAAACCATGTATAATTCATAAAATTAAAATCTGTGAATGGACAAATAATACATGCGTTTCCCCTGCCTTGTGTATGAACCATGCTAAAACGCTCTTCCGTTCAAAGCATTTCATCATGCACATTGATTGCTTTTTTTCTAAATTGTGACAGTGCACGATATTTAATCGCCCCAACTCAGTTATTTGTTTTTTGTCACCATCCGTTGCCATAATATCCAAGATTTTTTGTAAAACCAAGCCATGTTTTTCTGATTCACATAAAGTTTGTTGGTCCGAGGTAGGTAAGGTTGGAGGACACAAGATAAAACGTGGGAAAATTCCCAACGTTTGGGAGATATGTTATCTGTTCTGATAGGATCCAAAAATTATACTTAATAGTTGTACAGGATTTATATGGTTAAACTAAGCAGAAGAATTTAACAAAAATACCAAAAAATTATTAATAAAAAATTCACAAGCTACACGCATATATGTCATTACTATAGAGTTGTGGTTTATTTATCAAAAAAAAATAGAGTTGTGGTTTAAAGAAGGAAAAATTAGCTAACCCTATTTTTTTTTGAAATAGTTAGAATAACCTTTTTTAATTTTAATTATCTAAACAACCTATTTTTTAATTACGATTTTTGGTAATTTCAAAATTATCTTATAATTAAGTCTATCAAATAATCAAATATGATGTTAAAGTCTAAAAAAAAAACATATAAATTTTATGTATATCTGATAAGTTATGTAGACTAAATACAACTCTACTAAATATGTTATTGAAGTCTACAAAAAGGTGTAGACTTTTGGCAGGTCTGTTGAGTATCTGCAGACTATATACAAGTCTACCAAATATAATGTTGAAGTCTTCGAAAAAATGTGCAGATTTTACGCTAGTCTACCAAGTTCTGTAGACAAAAGACAAGTCTAATAGATATGATTTTGAAATCTACAAAAAACGTGTAGAATTTACGCAAGTCTGCTGAATATATGCAGATCTATATACAAGTCTATCAAATATGATGTTGAAGTCTGCAAGAAATATGTAGACTTTACGCAAGGCTACCGAGTTATGTAGATTAATTACAAGTCTACTAAATATTATTTTGAAGTCTACAAAAACGTGTAGACTTAACATAAGTCCGTCGAGTTTCTGCATAAAATATACAAGTCTACCAAATATGATGTTGAAGTCTTGAAAACTTGTAGACTTTACACAAGTTTTCCGAGTTATGTAGACTACATTCTAATCTACATATATGATTTATAAAGTCTGCAAAACAAATGTCTAGTCTTTACGCAAGTCTACCAAGTATTTGCAAACTAAATACAAGTCTACCAGAAAATGTACATAGATTTTGTTAACATTAGTATTTATATTAATCTTGTTTCTATGTAAAGATAATTACAATTTTTTAATTATTATTTTTTTTTTAAAATAATTTAATTACGAAAAACGTTTTAAAACCACCAATGTATTTTTAATCTAATGATAAAGAAGTTAAAAACTATTATATTTAAGAGTATTTTAAGAAAAATGTTTTTTAAAAATATGATAGATTATTTTGACTATTTTAAATATAATAAATTATTTTAGCTATTTTATATATTTTATGAGTTATTATAGCAAATTACCCATTTTAAAAAATTGATCCATCTTTTTGTTCATTAGTTTTAGAAGAGAGGAACTAAAGAGAAGAGAGGAAGATAGAAAAGGAATAGCAAATGAGATAAACATAAGGCTAATCCCACCACGGGCAAATGAGAGAAACATAAGGCTAATCCCCAAAGGCACAGGACCGAAGACAACGGTCGACTAACGCCTATTGCTTTATGTAATGTAAGCTATAAAATAATTGCCAAGATCTTCACCAGCCGGCTACAAGGTATCCTCCCGGTGATCATCTCCGAGAACCAATCAGCTTTTGTGTATGGTCGAGCTATCCAAGACAATATATTGATCACCCACGAGAACCTCCATTTTTTTAAAACGTCGCAGACCAGAAATGATGTCTCGATGGCGGTAAAGACGGATATGAGTAAATCCTATGATCGCATAGAGTGGGACTTCTTACGGGAGGTCCTTTCCAGTCTTGGCTTCCACTCTAAATGGATAGGTTGGATCATGGAGTGTGTGTGCTCAGTCTCCTACTCCTTTCTCATTAATGGATCACCCCAGGGACTAGTGGAACCTTCCTGAGGATTCCGCCAAGGTGATCCCCTATCCCCGTACTTGTTCATCCTCTACATAGAGGTATTGTCCTCGATGTGTCTAAAAGCACATGAGTCTGGTTCCTTGCCAGGGGTTCGGGTATCCCGTAATAGCCCCGGAGTGAACCATCTTCTCTTTGCTGATGACACCATGTTTTTCTGCGGGGCTGATGAAGATTCATGCCATGCCTTAAGGAAGATCCTTCAGGATTTTGAGTCCGTATCTGGCCAGTTCATCAACAAGAATAAGTCATCAGTCACTTTCTCCTCGAAGACTCAGCGCCACCAGAAGAGTAAGGTGAAGAGATTTCTTGGTATATCGAAAGAAGACGGGACTGGTAAGTACCTAGGCATGCCCAAAAATATTGGATGCAAAAAGCGTGATGTCTTTGCTTTCTTAGTGGATAAGATTAGACAAAGAGCCCTATCCTACCAGAACCGCTTCCTCTCACCGGCAGGCAAGATAGTGATTTTGAAATCAGTGTTGAGTGCTATTCCCACATACCAGATGACGTGCTTTAGTCTCCTGGTTTCCCTATGCAAGAAAATTCAATCTATTCTAACCCGGTTCTTCTAGGATGATAAACCGGGAACCCAGAAGATCAGCTGGATTGCCTGGGACAAACTGACAGACCCGAAAAGTGTGGGAGGCTTGGGATTTCGCGATATCACGGCCTTTAGTAACGCCCTCTTAGCTAAGTTGGGATGGAGACTGCTTACCAATCCAGATTCTCTCTTTGCTAGAGTAATTCTGGGTAAGTATAGCCACCACTACTCCTTTATGGAGGCTCCATTGGGTTCCAATCCGTCGCATGGTTGGAGAAGCATTCTCGCAAGAAGAGAAATCCTAAAGCAAGGCCTAGGTTGGCAAGTAGGCAATGGAGAACATATAGAAGTTTGAGACGACCCATGGCTTAGCCTAACTACCCCCGAGAGACCGATTGGACCAGCTCCCCCCGAATTTTCCCAATTTAATGTTTCAGACTTTATCACCGGACATAATCAATGAGACTGGGGAATGATTAGAAGAGTCATACCACAATACGAGGATAATATACGCCTGATTCACCTGGGATCAAGGAAACGGGAGGATCAGCTGATCTGGCTACCGGTGAAGACTGGAAACTACTCCTCCAAGTCATGATATGGATTGCTCACGGCTTCCTCAAGACCCCCAGACCCTGAGAACTTTAATTGGAAAACGAGCATCTGGCGAATCAAGACTGCACCTAAGATTAAAATGCTTCTTTGGAAGATAGCAGCGGGAGCTTTACCGGTGGGATCTCGTCTAGAGACCCGGGGAATCCAGCTTGACATGGGATGTAAAAGATGTCAGGGTACATAATCGCCGATCCATGTCTTTTTTGAATGCTCTTTCGCAACCGAGGTGTGGAAAGCAGCCCCGCTGGCTATTCCCCTGCTAGCTAGTATTAGGTCGGTTAAGGAGTTTATCTCCAAAGGTGTCTGGCTCCATGGTCCGCCATCTACGGCAGGGACCATAAATCCCTTTCCATGGATAGTGTGGCATATCTGGACGGCACGCAATGACCTGATTTTTAATACGCGAGGGTTTACATAGTAGCAAAGGTTCTTACAGATGCTAGAGCATGGAAAACATCACAACATACACCAAATAATACACACCAAGAGATTCTACCAGCTTTAAGGGAGGACCCCCCCCCCCCCCGCACCCGGACAATATGGTGTGTTTTGTGGATGCAGCATGGAGCTTAGAGGCTAAGACCTGTGGTATGGGATGGATTTTTCGTGGGTCCAATCATAACGAAAGGTACCAGGGATCTATTGCTGAGAGGTGGACTGCTTCGGCCCTTGTCACAGAAGCAAAAGCGGTATATGCCGCCTTGTTAGATGCAGTTCACAAGGGGTTCAAAGAGCTCCATATTTTCTCTGACTCGCAGAATCTGGCCCGAGCTATTAATGTGGAACCGATAATGGAGATCTTTACCATACTGAAGAACATCCAAGAGCTTAGTTCCTCGTTTTTGAGGATTTCTTTCTCGTTTGTACCACGTACCAAAAACGTGGAAGCTGATCATATAGTTAAACAAGCCCTTAGCGGCAGGCTTGTAACCCCGGTTTAAGCTGTCTTAATAAAATTTCAGTCATGACCAAAAGAAAAAGAAAAAAGAAGAAGAAAAGGAATAGCAAGAGATTGAATAAAATTTCAGTCATGACCAAAAGAAAAAGAAAAAAAAAGAAGAAAAGGAATAGCAAGAGATTGCTGTTGTCAAACAATGAGAAAGACTAGATTCTTTCATATCCATCTCATCACAATGAATATAATGCTCAACTAATTTTGAGTCATTACCATCAATTTCTGGAGGTTACAAAATTGAATTCTAAAATCAATTATTTTTGTTGTCAAACAATGAAAGA
This sequence comes from Euclidium syriacum, assembly GCA_900116095.1. Lineage (NCBI taxonomy): Eukaryota > Viridiplantae > Streptophyta > Magnoliopsida > Brassicales > Brassicaceae > Euclidium > Euclidium syriacum. The sequence goes on from FPAK01000008.1 coordinate 1,802,369, forward strand.
GACTAGATTCTTTTATATCCATCTCATTACAATGAATATAATTCTCAATTAATTTCGAGTCATTACCATCAGTTTCTGGAGGTTACCAAATTGAATTCTAAAAACCAGTTATTCAACTAAAGAGAAGATTTTCATTTTTGTCAAAGTTTATTTCTTCATTGAGTTAATAAATTATACATTTTTTATAATTACATAAATAAAAACTTGATGCAAAAAGATAGGTTATTAAAAAAAAAGCTCATATACCCGAATATGAACTTAAACCCGCGTCCGTATTGACTCAGCTTGGTTTGCACGCATGGTTTAGTATGGGTTCACTCTTTTCTAAAATTTTCCTAAGGTATTTAACCTTGTTGGAACTTCCCCACAATATTCTCGATGTGCATTTTGTGTTTTTAAGCAATAAACTTAGGAAAGCATTTCTCATTCAAGCAAACTCGAAATTTCAACACAAGAGTATGCTATGTTATAGTGTTTGCGGTGATGTATCCACCACCCTTATAATTCGGCCATTTCTTCAGGAATTTGCCCACAATTTTCTCGTAAATATACCAATGGAGCCTATTTAAAAATTGAGTTCCAACATAAAACCCAAATGATATAAAAAAATAATAATGATAAATAAATCCAAGCTTAATGTTTTCGCTTTCCACAGAAGAAGTTGCCTACCAAAAACTTCTTCTTATTATTTTGTATGTATCCACAAAAGAAGTTGCGTACCAAAAACTTCTTATTATTTTGTCCATATCAAGAAAAAAAATCTTATCGAAACCTTATTTTCACTCATATTTATCTTTTCAAATAAAAAATTACACATATATGGGATAGACACGAAAACCTTCCCAAAACAAAGTCTGGAAGTCAAAATAATTGACTCCTGAAATCTTATGATCTCATCTAGACGATCTTAGAATGAAACTACAAACAAACCCCATAACATAGAAACTGAAAGAATACAACAAAGGGATAAAATGATTGATAAACCACATTACTCGTAAGTCTCCTTGCCCATACTTCAAGAAATTAGAATTGTAGAAACGGTCACTACAAAAAATATGTGATTTAGCCACAACTCGAATCTCAAATCAATTATAATATTATTTTTTCGTTTCCTCGTAGATCGATATCCGTACTTATCATTAACTACTTAGTAATAGGTATTAAATGAGATAGTTAGGAGTTTTACAAATATGTTGATTAGAAATTTAGCTTAAATAACGACTAGGTTAAATCTTCTATATCAAGAACTAATTATTCGAAAACATGTGATAAAATCTAATTGAGATCCAAATAATGGATAAAAAATAGGAGCACCAATATAAGTGAATAAATTATTTTGCTTCCTCTATTGGTTGTATGTGGATATTCTCAAAATTATTTTCGTTATTTTTGATGATCTAGTTATTTATTTTCAATTTTCGTTTCTTTTTCAAAGATATTTTTTTTTTAGATTTCTGAAACGTTTGAATTTTGGATTACTACTTTTAATAAACAAAAATTATACAATGAGTAAAGTAATTTTTTTAAAAGGAGCTATGCAAACAGTTAAATAGAACTAACCATTCAAAAAAAAAATTGTGTATACATAAAGAACACAAAAAGGGTTATATCTATAAAAATACTTTTATAATTTCTCAAATTTTGAGAATAAATTTGTATTGAATTTCTTTAAAGAAACTAAGCGATAAAATAATACTAATTCGTTTCTGATCATAAGAAATAGTATGTCCACTTAGAAAATAAATGTGGTAAAAAAGAAAACGTGACATTTGAAAAATTATAACGAATAGAAGAATCAATTTTGGAGATTTTGAAAAATTATAAAACACAGTAAAAAATAAGTATTTAATTAGAGACGTGACATTTGGCCTAAGTATTTAATCCTAAATTCAAACCTAAAATCGAACTCAAAAAAATTCGAAAAATCCGAACCCTATTTTACTAAAATATCCTATCGGATTCTATTAGTCTACATCCGAGAATCCGAAAAATCTGATATGAATGGAACTCGAAAATCTGAATCCGATCTTAATTATTTATTCATCTCTGTTTAAATAAGCAATAGTATATTCCTTGTGTGAGATCTCATTTTATTTCTGTATAATAGCATGTTACATAAAAGTGGAGCATTTTGATATTTTCTTTTGAAATATTTATTATAGTATTTGCCTTTAAAATGTTATAATTTATCAAAATCATGTTTAATTTGCTTTGCTACTTGATATTTGAATATGGTTTTGATTATTGCATTATGTTATTCAGTTTTTTTGGTTGAATCGAGTTTTTTTTTTTCTTTTAGTTTTGATATAAAATATTCGAAACCAATCCGAAACTTGAATAGTTTCGGATTTCCAACTAAATATCCAAACCAGACACTATCCGAATTGTATCCGATCCGAATTCTCAAAATACCCGAATAGGTTCTATAAGTTTACATTCGAAAATCCAAAAATCTGAAAAATCTGAAACATCTTATCCAAACCCCTCGCCTATACCTACGTGGTATAATTAAAAACCAAGTGGTAGAAAAAACATGAGAATAAAAATAAATAAAGTAACTATGTTGCTAATAAATGATTTCACTGAATTTACTACTTTCTTAATTATTGAGAATAAAACTCTGTTAAACATTTTTTATATTGTAAAAATAATAGAAAAAATAACGAAGTGATCAAATGCATAAAATCTATATATATAAAGTTATTGGCTCTCTCTCTTCTTAGAGTGCTACATCATCAATTCAATTCTCCAAATGGTGACACCTCATCAAATTAATATTTCATTTTATATTTAGTTTTTTAAATTCATTAGACTCATTAATGTATAAATTTTATAATTTAATGTATTAAAATTTTATTATTATGAATATACATTTAATTTTAATTATTTTTAAATTAAAATAAACTTTAATACTTACTTAAATTCATATATTTTATGACTACAACTTAATATATATCTAAATAATAATATTTAAATCATAAACTGAAAAACTAATCGGTTTATCACGAAATTTTTTTTATGTCTTTCATAACACAAATAGTTTTATATAATACTAATTGTCGTATGCAACTTATGTATCCAATTGGTTGAGAATAAGTTTTATATAAACAATTTATGAGTCTTAAGTTGAACTTTTTGAATTAATAACATTAAACAAAATAATTATATTGAACAAAAATATAAAAATTAATTATATAGAAATATAAAGTTTTTGAATCAATATGTTAATTTTTTTTTTTTTTTAGTTTATAAGTCCTTATAATTACAAGTTAAAAAAATATTGATTGGTCGTTATTCAGAAAAAAATTTGGAAATGCAAGATGGTTGATTTAAGTTAGTTATGTTCAACCAAGGATGTTAAATTTCTAAGATTCCAACAAATTCACGGTTGGCGGTTCAACCTTCAGAGGTAAAAGAGTACCCATTTTGATGATAAAATATCTACATCCGGCCGTGTTGGATGATTATTTATTTGATGAAGGGATGATGTTTCTAGGAGCTTTCGAAAAACTTAGATAAGGACCCCGAGCCTTTCATGTGGTATGCAAGAATGCATGATGCGAGAAACATACTAAGATATCCTTAAATGACAACACGTAAGAGAAATTTGTGGGAGCACGAAATATAAAGGATATCATAACACAAGATAGAGAAATAAGAAAAATGAAAAGGGAATGGAGGTTAGATTAACCATATCAAAAATGGTTTATATGGTTCAACATCTCATGTTGGGAATATATAAAGAGAAAAAAGAATACTCAAGATCTATTGAAAGAAGGTTGAACACTTCCATAAGGGGATTTATGTTTGATAAATATAAATATCCAACTAAGATTCTAGAGAACAGAAGTGTATGTATGAGTTTTTCTCTAACATAGGATTTGAATCTCTTGAGAGCTCTTCTTTATCATAAAAATGATGGGGGATAATAAAAGAAGTAAATTGACTCAGATTTTTAAATCAGATTTTGTGTAGTTCGATTGAATTGTACTTAGCTATGAACATTAAATGTCTGACTGTACAGTTTTTTACGTTAGAATATACATATATATGTATTATACTACAAAATATTTTATTTTAAGTCAATATCAAACACATATAAAATATTCAAATATATATATTTAATTTTGAAATCTTATTTTATTAATAATAAATTAAGAATACTTTTGCGAGATACAAAATTTAAATAAAATTTTTACAATCTTTGCGATTTTTTCACACAATAATACCATATACCACGCAAAGCGCGGTTTACCCACTAGTATGTGTATAATAGAAAAAACTAATACGTGTCTTAAGATAAAAAGAAGTTAAATGTTGTAAAGAAAAATAAATCTTACTCAACTGGGAATCGAATACTCAATTCTTTAATATTTTAGGAATATATATATATATATATTGATGAGTAGTAAATAATTAAAAACTAAAGATAATTAAAATAATAATAAGAAAAAATAGTTATTTAAAAACATGTGTTAAAATTTACAATATAAAAAAAAACGGCCACAAGAGAGGGAGATCAGAGAGAAGGCGTTAAGCGAAACCCTAGTGTCTCCGAAAAGGTAAAGGTAACTATTATACCATATTTTTCTTCTTTGTCGGAAATTCAACTAACGTCGTCATTTTGTCAACCCAATATTTTTTATAAATAGTTATTTATATCTTAATCAGTTTCCCTCGGCAGAGAATTTTTATCTCTTTGATGTGTTTTAGACATAAACACGAAGAAAGAGGAAGATGGAGCCATTCCAAATATTTTAACTTGTATTTTGATACTTTTTAAATCAATAAAGTATTAGTACTTGCTAAAAGAAGAAGAGCAGGAGCATTTTGTATCATGTTTTTTCCCGAGAAGAATTGCTTCTCAAAAGTTAACGGGTCCCTTATTATTTTGTCCGTATGAGATTCGTGACCAAAAATTAGAAAAAAAGAAACAAATTTAAAGATTTTGTCGGGGCTCAGAACTATTTCTCATACATTTTTAAAAAATCATTATTAATATCTTAATTATTTTTTTTGTTGGGTGAAAGTTTTAAGCTTAATCACTTCCCCTCCGTTCTATATATAGGGCGAGAGGTTTTCTCTTTGAAGACATAAACACAAAGAAAGAAGAAGATGGAGTCTAAGGACAGAGTCGCAGCAACATACGACCGTGCCGGTGAGGCAAAAGCATTCGACGAGAAGAAAACCGGAGTGATGGGATTCGTCGAAGCCGGAATCACGCAAATCCCGCGTATTTTCCATCACCCGGTTCACACCTTAACAAACCCAAAACCCTCCTCGACGGTGATGATCCCAACAATCGATCTCGGCGGTTGCATGTTCGAATCCAGAGTTGTGCGAGAGAGGATAATCGCGGAAGTGAAAGACGCATCGGAGAAATATGGGTTTTTCCAGGTGATCAACCATGGGATCCCACTCGATGTGTTGGAGAAGATGAAAAAGGGGACTCGTGCGTTTCATGAGCAAGATCCAGAAGAGAGGAAAAAGTTCTATAGCCGAGACAAAACCAAGAAGGTTAAGTACATGAGTAATTTTGACATCTATGACTCTCCGGCGGCGAGTTGGAGAGATACTCTCAGTTGTTTTATGGCACCTGATGTTCCAAAAGCGGAGGACATACCAGAGATTTGTCGGTACGAATCACCATTTATCTTATTTTCTACATTATTGTCAATCTAAAGATCCAAACTTTGCTTTCATGTTATTGACGGGTTTTGGATGTTCTTAGGGATATCATGTTTGACTACTCGAAAAGAGTGATGAAACTAGGGGAACTAATCTCTGAGCTTTTATCAGAAGCTTTAGGGTTGAATCCTAACCACCTGAAAGAAATGGATTGCACAAAAGGTTTGTGGGTGCTCTGTCACTTCTTCCCGCCATGCCCAGAGCCAGACCTAACACTAGGCGCATCTCAGCACACAGATAGATCTTTCCTCACTATTCTTCTTCAAGACCACATTGGAGGACTTCAAGTTCTTAATGATGGTTGCTGGATCGATGTTCCTCCTACTCCGGGAGCTCTTATCGTTAACGTTGGAGATTATTTACAGGCAAGTTGTTATTTATGCTTACGTCGAAACGGTCTAAACAAACCCATATCTTTGTTTTTTTTTCTAAAAAGGTCTTCGTTTGTACAGCTTATGACGAATGACAAGTTTGTGAGCGTGGAGCATAGGGTTTTGGCAACTAGATGTGACGAGCCACGCGTCTCAATCGCGGCTTTCTTTGTGCACAATTTATCGAGTAGAGCATATGGACCCATTAAAGAGCTTTTGTCTGAGCAAAACCCTCCCAAGTACAGAGAGACCACCCCGGAAGTCTCCAACCACTATGTGCCTAGAGAAACACCCCCGGAAGTCTCCAACCACTGTGTGCCTAGAACACCTGGTGTGAATAATACTTCTTTGCTCCATTTAAGGATCTGAGAATATTGGTGAGCCCAAATCTGCAAGAGTTTTATTGAGTTTCTTATAAAAATATTTAGTGCATACAGATGCACGATGAATAAGATGTGTGTTCTAGTCCTAGTAAGATGTTTATCCTACTACGATGTGTGTTCTAGTCCTAATAAGATGTGTATCCTACTAAGATGTGTGTTCTAGTCCTAATAAGATGTGTATCTCAAATTTGGTCTAAGATATTGTTGTCAATTGTAAGAGCTTTAAACCATCGATAATATTAAACCGTTTCCCTTCTCTAGTTTTCGAGTTGTGAGATATAGTATACTAATTTATAGCTTTACAGATCGATGTTTTTTTTTTTTTTAACTTTGGTATTCTCCAAGACGTTGTCTTTTTTGGATAAAAGCTAGACGAGATTTCTAGTTTCTTCATGTAAAAATGAATCAAAGAACTTCTATCCGTTGTGAAAATTACTCTTGAGATCAAAAGGACTAGTAAAAACCTCAGGATTTGAACAATAATTGACTTTCGGAAAAAAAAAATAATAATCATCAATGATATAATAGACGAAAATTTGATATATATCACCGTATATATTTTTATTTGATAGATTCGCTCATGAGTTATGATAATCATAGGTATCGGTAAAGTATTAGCTTTGTACAAAAGCCCAAATTACCTTAATCGGCACTACAAAATGTTTTAAAAAAAAAACGAGTGACTTGGGTTGTGTTGAGTCAGTGTCGGTTCATGAGTTGTGTTGAGTCAGGGTCGGTTTAATGAAAATGGTGACTCCAAATAAAAAAGAAAAAAAAAAATTGATGGTCCTTTTTATATTTCTTATACAAAATCAAATTATATTAGATTTAAAATGTGTAAAATTATATGAAATATTTTTAAATAAAAGATACTAACTTTGTCACCCCAAAACATATAACCACTATTATCATAAAAAGACAAATTGGTGGTCCTAAAAATTGTAAAATATTGATGGCCCTAAGTGGGGACTTTACCCACTTGTCCTTTAGACCGACCTGTATTGACTGTTGCAGCTATAATGTTGATGTAACTCTTTCCTGCATAACTATAGTCAAACCCCAAAACATTTTCAATGTGCTCTGATGATAATATTAGCGTAGGTTTCGAATTGATTTCTCTCTACTGCTAAGGGAAGATGAGGAATATACCTTAGATGGATGAAACCTTGAAAGGAGTTGCGTACCAACTTACTTTTTGGTCTTGCATTAAGAAAAATAACTTCTTTTGTGTGCAATAAAAATAAATGAGAAAAAATGTTGAAAAAACCTAGAGATTCTAAACGTACCACGAAAGTACCTCTTTGTATTTGTTTCTAGAGTTTGATATCCCATTTTCATACCTTGGCTGGTTTAAGTTCAATGTCGCTTCTTATTTTGGTTAATTTTCAGTATCATTATTGTGCGAATCGGGTCGCATAAAAGTCGTTTAAAGTTAAGTTTTGGTTCGTAGCGAGGTGAGAAATGAATAACGCGAGGTCCAAGATATTTAGCGAGACGTGACTTTATTTATGAATTAGGTTTAAGAGTCGGAATTCTTATTAAATGAACCAAATCGGATTGCGAGGTATAAACAAGGTGAAAATGGATTTATATTTGAACGAATGAGATTTGTTGATTACAAAAGATTTGAGAAGTCGGTTACAAGAAAAGTAGTAAGCGAAGAGCGGAATCTAACACCTCTCGACGGGTCGCTCGAGATGTTAAATTCGATCTAAGTTACCGAGCTATTCTTCTTATTCTCTTTGTTCTCTCTCTATAATTCAATGTGTTTACCTACTAAAAATCTACAGTATTTATAGTGGACTGTAGATCCCTCGATATCATCCCGTGGTGCGGTCTAGTCCGAGGATAGGCTGCCTCCTACGTCTGACAAGTCAAATCGTGTCTCGGCACAAGTTCCGAGGCATACTTTCGGCCCATCTGACAAGGTAAAAAGGTGGGATTTGACAGGACGTCACTTCGAGTTTGGTCTCCTCGGTCAATTCTTGAAGTCTGATCTCCTCGCGGGCGAGGTCGCGTGCACGTAGAGATGTCAATTTGGGCTTTAGCCCGCGGGTTGGGCCCAAGTAAAACCATGGTGGGGCGGGTTGGGTCAAGATAATAGGAGCCCAAAAATCGGCGGGTCTAGCGGGCTGACCCGTTGCGGATTTTGGTTTACATGAGCCAACCCGTCTCAGTTTTCCGGGTTAGCGGTCTGAACCGCAAATCTCAAGATGCGACAATGTCGATCTCCACTTCTCCAGATGCTCCACGGTCTGAACATGCTTGCAGCCACAAGAATATCGATCTCCGGCGAATCGCGTTGCTTCTCTCCCTCCTGCTTCCTCCCAACTCTAGTTTCGTCATCATCGATCTCTCTCTTTTCCGGTACTTGTCTTCATCGATCTCTCTCTTTTCAGGTGAAGCTCAGTGCTTGCTCTTTCGTCTCCGCTACCGCTAGAGCTCCGTCTCTCCGCACTCCGCCGGCAACTCTTCCCCGCCTCCGTCCTTCCCAATCCTCTTTGCCTCATCCCCGATTTTCCTCTTTCACAAATCCCAGGTTTCATAATCTCTTACCTACTGCCCTTCAGTTCAACTCCTTACATTGTTGTTGCTGATTATTCATGATATGATCTAAAATTTGCGAGGATCGATTAAAATTTGTTGGGTTTAAAATTTCAGATGAAGAGCGGATTTGAGGAGGGAAAGGATGTTGTGGTGTCTGTCATGTCTTCGATGGGAGAGGAGCAGATCTGTGCCGTCAAGGAAGTTGGTGGTGGCAAGTAAACAAAGTATCATTCTCTTTACACAGAGTCTTTCTTGCCTCTTTACAGTGTTGTATATATCTGCTTCACTACCTTTTGCTTCTTTCTTGTGCTGCTTCTGCTGTTCTTTGCTGTTCTTCTGCTGTTTTTAGGCTATCTATATTTTTCTCATTAAGGTTGAGGAGGTTATGATTAGCTCATTCTTGGTGATGTGTGGAGCAGATCGGATTGTTTTGCATCAGATGAGCAGTGGTGGAGGATAAGCTTACATCCCAGAGTCATAATGGAGATGGGTGGAGGATAAGCTTACATCCCAGAGTCATAATGGAGATGAGAGCCATGACTGATAAGCATACAACAATTCCTTGCTCTCCCTTTTGGTGTCAAATAACTTTGATGATATCAAGATTCAAGAGCAGTGATTGATACGCTATTACTCCCTTCCGTTCATATGTTTTTTTATTAGACTGTTATTAACTGATTTATAGTAGATTATGCATGTTTTCAAGATTAGATCGTTGGTTGGTTTTGAAACTTTACCTTTATTTATTTTAAACCAATTTTTGAAACCTTTTGTATCAACTAGAGTATTTCATCTTAAATTTCAAAACATTAAACCCTAATATCTACCCTAATATATAAAGTCTATTATTCTACGTTTCAATGAAAATTAAACCTATTTTGGCAGTTTACGATTTTCTGGTAAAGAAATTTCAGAAGCGTGATTGAAAATGGATTCAAAAGTAAGTTTATGATCTACTAAAATAGTTTGCATAAGAAAACTTGTTTCAAACGTTTGTATATAAGTGATCAGTGATTCAGTGCAAGAAATTTTGATATGGTCTATAAATGACTCTGTTTTTACTAAATCTGTTTATGTGTTTCTTAAAAACAGGATACATATGAGTTACTTAATCAATATCAGCCATTGGATTTAGAGTCTCAAAGAGTTGCAGCCATTGAACAAGCTGAATGTGAACGAGGGAATTTTAATGCATCTGAATCCACAAAGCTTTCATCTGAACCGAGAAAGAGAAAACACCATGTTGTTGGAGATGGTGATGAAGATGATGATGATGAACAGGAGAAGTCATCAAATCAGAAAAAGAAACCACTCAGAGGCAAGTGCAAGGCATCGGTTCAGAAAAAGAAAAATGAAAAGGTGATTGATGTAGAATCAAATTTTGATGATCATGATGATGATGAGGAGAAGTCATCAGATCATAAAAAGAATACAGTGAAAGGGAAAGGCAAGGCAACTGAGCAGAAAAAGACAAAGAACAAGGTGGTTGATGTAGAAGATGATGATCAAAAAACGCCAAGGCAGTGGTCGGGTGTATGGAACAATTTCAAGGTGATCACAAAGAAGAACAAGTTGGGAGAAACAGAGCAAAAGACAGTGTGCAATCGTTGCAAGAAGGAATACAAGCATTCTTCACACAATAATGGTACCAGTTGTTTACTACGCCATCAAGAAAAATGCAACCCCAAGTCGAGAAACGGTAATGTCAAAAATATGTTAGTCACTGCAGAAGGTAAATTGCAAGCTCGGAAAATCGATCATGGGGTTTTCCGTGAAATGGTCTCTATGACCATTATTAAGCATGATCTTCCGTACTCGTATGTAGAATATGAAGGAGTTCGAGGAGTTTGGAAATACTTGAATGCAGACGTAAAGTTCATAAGCCGTAACACCGCTGTTACAGATGTCTACAAGTTTTATGAGAATGGGATACAGAGACTGAAGACAGAATTAGCTCATCTCCCTGAACAGATTAGCTTCACTTCTGATTTATGGACTGCAATAACTCAAGAGAGCTACTTGTGTTTGACAGCGCATTACATCGACTCGGACTGGAAACTGAATACCAAGATACTTGCATTCTCTGCGCTGCCACCACCACATACAGGTATGGATTTAGCAATGCTTTCAGCAATGATTCCTCTCAAGAAATTTTGAAATCTCAGCTTGTTGTGCGTAATGATTTGTTGTCTGGAGGAGAATTTTTTCATGTTAGATATGCAGCACATATTCTGAACCTGATTGTTCAAGATGGATTGAAAGTGATAGGTGATTCTTTGCGGAAAATAAGAGACAGCATCAAGTATGTTGGAGCCTCTCAGTCTCGTGAGATACTCTTTGCAAAAACTATTGTTGGTATTCAGGTGAAGGCTGGTTTAATTTTGGATGTTCCAACAAGATGGAACTCGACATATAAGATGCTTGATAGGGTCATCAAGTATAGAGATGCTTTTGGTAATCTCAAGACCATTGATGGAAGAAACTTTAAGTCTAATCCGACAGAAGCTGAGTGGAATAGACTGAATGAGATGTGTGACTTCTTAGAGCCATTTGATGAGATCACACGACTTATGTCAGGTTCGACATATCCAACTTCGAACCTTTATTTCATGCAGGTTTGGAGAATACAAAACTGGCTGACAGAGAATGAGAATAGTAGGGATGACACTATCAAGACAATGGTTATACCGATGAAGGAAAAATTTGACAAGTATTGGGAAGAAGTTAGTGATATTTTTGCGTTAGCTACCGTCTTTGATCCACGGCTGAAGTTTAAACTTGCAGAATTTGCGTTCCGGAAACTTGATAGGATTTCTTTTCAAGAAAATATGGAGTATTTGCATGGCAAGTTGTGTTCTCTGTTTGAAACTTACGAGAACAAGACAAATGCAAGTTCTACACCTACAAACACACGCGCAACTAAGCAGGAGAGAGTTGATGTTGAAGAACCAAAAGGAAATTTTAGCAATTACAAGGTAAATTCTCTTGTTTTAATCTTTAGCTGTGTTCATTTTTTTTTTTTTGAAATAGGAAAGACTGCTTTAATATATAGCTGTGTTCATATATTATGTTCCTGTTAACGATATTGACTTTTATAACCACAAGCTATACCTCTCACAAATAATACAAATACTATTCTAGGTCTCTATCTTTTTCTTTCTTTAGTTTCTTTATTTTTTTCGACAGCATTGTACTTGACGTGGGCAAGATTACTATTTTTTCTGTGGATTGAAATTCTACAACCTATTCTTTCTAGTTAATTATTTGTGAGTAGTCCCAACATTGGCTTAAAGGTATAGAAAACGAATAAGAAGTTTGATTGGTAAATAAAAAAATATGTAGAACAAACCTGATACCATACTAGATAGGGATTTACTTCAGCATATGGTCTTGACTCAAGTGGATTTTTCCTCTTGTCTCCAGCACCGTTTTTTTCCTCTTGTCTCCGCTTATTTTTTTTAGTCAATGGTCACCTCTTGTCTATGCTTACTCAAGATACTTTTGAATGTGTTAGACAAAACTATTTGGTTTATTGTTTAATGTTTTTGCTAATATTACAGGATTTTTTTGCTTTTTGCAAAGCAACTGTGGTTGTAAGTGGGAAATCATCTTTGGAGTTGTATCTTCAAGAACCTCCTTTAGACGGTGTTACTTATGCGAGTTTAGATATCCTTAAATTCTGGCATGAGAACTCTGACCGATATAGCGCATTGGCTTCTATGGCTTCTGACATTCTTAGCATCCCTATAACAACAATAGCTTCTGAATCAACTTTCAGCAATGGAGCTAGAGTGTTGAACAAATATCGAAGCCGTCTTCTCCCGAAGAATGTACAAGTTTTGGTTTGCAGTAGGAATTGGTTAAAAGGCTTTGAGGCATACAAAAATGGTAAATAATAGTATTTATAAGTTTTTGAATCCCATAAATCAGATTCATAATTTCTATATTAATCTCCTTTTTTGTCAAAAAATGTAGAGGAGAAAGAAGAATTTAATGGTGAAGATGACTCAGAACCCAATGTCCAATCAATTGATGTTGATGAAGAGTGATGTCAATGAAGAAACCAGGTCGTTCTTGAATTTTAGAAGCAAGGTTCAATTTCAATCATGAAGAATAAAGGTTCTTTGATTTTCATTTTCAGTTTAGACTTGTGTTATTGTTCGCTTTGGATTGGTATGTTGGTTTTGGATTATATGTTTTGATTTAAGTTTCAACAATAATCTATACTATTTTGCTTCATAAGACTTGCTCTACATATCGCTTCTTTCACTTCTTCATTTCTCAACTATGGTTTGAATTGAAATTTGGTTTTAAGAGTTGGTTTTTGCTTCTTCCTTGTGTTTCTATTGTTCTCTGCTTTAAAGGTGAGTGAGTAAAAAACATAATACGTTAAAACCTAAGTAAAAGTAGATGAATGACTCATGAGACAGTTTTTGATCTCAAACTCTTTCTTCTCTTAACTCTTTATTGAAATGACAAGCAAGTACTCGTCTCATAATTTGTAACATTCGTTTTGTCTATTTAAACCAAAAGAAAAAACTGTATAACATTATGGTTTGTTTACGAACTTTGAGCATTACAAATTAGCTACACCATTTACTATCACAGTTAAACTTGCTTTACAGGTTTAGTAAACCATTTATCTAGTTTGATGAACATAGCCCGCGGGTTAGCCCGCTAAACCGCCTACACATACGAGTTGGGTTCGGGTTAGTGTTTGTAAACCGCAGCCTGCGACGGGCTGGCCCGCTCAAACCGCGAGAAAGAAATGGCCCGCGCGGTTCGGGTCACTTGGGCTCAGGCCAACCCGACTGACATCTCTACGTGCACGGCTCGCGAGGTGAAGTCCGAGGCGAAGAGAAAGGGGCTTTGACGAATTTGGACCCATTTGTCTTTATTTGATTTGGGCCGGAAGGGGTGCTAAGCCCGCACCCAACAACTATTGTATGTAATAGCAAACTCTAAAATTTCATCGCTTCTTATTATTTTTTATTTTTTGGTCTAGTATGAAATTTCATTCATGGATGAATAAACTCAACTCAATCATCTGTTACAAAAACTCAATTAACCTAAACCTGCAACATTACTTAGGTTAGACATAGCATGATCCACCGGTAAAGTTCGCTTTGCTAAACTTTCGGCCAACAAGTTGTTTTTCCTCGAAACATATGCGAAATTCACGTACTCGAAACTTCTTGAGATTGTCTCGATGTCACTAAAGGACTCCATAAAGCTCTTTAAATAAGCTCTTGTGTTCATCGCCAGAATAATTGATTGGGAATCCGAATTCACTTGGATCCTCGTAATTCCTCTGGTTTTACATTTTCTGTTTACTTCCCAAACCGCCATTGCCTCCGCTGCAAGTGGTGAGCTAATATGTCTTGAACCAGTTCTTCCCCTCTCTCTTATGTCGTCGTTGACTTCTCTTAATATCCATCCAAACCGTCATCTTTTTTTGTTTGTATCATTCATCTCCTTGTGTTTGTCTCATAAAATGTATCTCCTAAGAGCAAGTCCATCCGTGAACTTTAACTCAAAATCAAAAAAAAAAAAAAAAATAATGTGGATCCACTAAACAGTGAAGAATAAGTAGAGAAGCGGTCTTTATTTTAGAACTTTTAAGAGTCGATCATTCACTGTTCCAACCTACATGTCGTATTACGATTGGCTGATTTTTTTTTTTTTTGAACCGAAAAATACAGGCCCTACAAAAAAAATTTATAAAATTCTTAAGAACCCCTCGGTGCAAAATTACCGCTGTACGTGCTTTAAAGAAAAAAAAAGGAAAATGAAATATATGAGTTAGAAAAAGAAAAAAGAAAACAAATTCTGAATTGTCTCAAATTTTGCTTATATAAAAAAGTACACCCATTGTCCGACAAAAAAAAAAAGTACACCCATTATATATAAAAAAATGATAATAATAAACAGATATATAAATACTCGCTTGATATGACCTTGTGTATCCAAAAATTTCTTCTTATATTGTCCGTGTAGAAAAGATAAGAACACTACTTTTGCATTTATTTTTAAATTTTCGTTATTAATGTATAGAGAGGTTTTTTCTAAACACAAACACAGAGAAAGAAATGGAGTCGAAGGACACAGTAGCAGCAACATTCGACCGTACCGGTGAGGTCAAGCATTTGACTAGATGAAAACCGGAGTGAAACGTCTTGTCGAAGCCGGAAACACTTAAATCCCGCGCATTTTTCATCATCCACCGCTTCACACCTTAACAAACCCAAAATCCTCCTCGACGGTGATGATCCCAACAATCTATCTCGGCGGAGGCGTGTTCGAATTTACAGTCGCGCGCGCAAGTGAGAGACGCGATGGAGAAAAAAAATTAGGTTTTTCCAGGCGATCAAACCATGGGAAGATGAAAAACGGGACCCGTGCGTGGGTTTCATGAGCAAAATCCACAAGTGAGGAAAAAGATCTATAGCCGAGACAAAACCAAGAAGGTTAAGTAATTGATTTTATTTTTATCTTTGGTATTCTGCAACAGAGCTAGACGATGTTTCTTCATGTAAAAAATGAATCATAAAACTTATGTGCTCTTGAGATGAGAAGAAGTACTCGCAGGACTCGCAACTCAGGATTTTGAACAAAAGAAAGACCTGAAAAATGTTTCTATTAATTATATATATGACATAATATTAGGAAATTTGAGATATTATGAATCGCCGTCTATATATCTCTTTGATAGATTCTTATAACTTACCATTGCTCATGAGTTATGATAACCATAGGTAGTAAAGTAGTATTTGCTCTGTACACAACGGTTCAAAAAGAAACGACTGACTTGGATTGTGTTGGATGTTGCCGCTGTGATATGGCTGTGTCTCTTTCATCCTCTTCCATTAGTCCAAGTTTCCTTCATAACACAACATATTTATGCATCATGAGTTACTATAGTCAAATCCCAAACCAGTTTATATCTTCTCTGATGATAATATTAGCATAGCTTTCGAAATGACTACTGCTAAGGGAAGATGAGGAGGAATATACCTTGGAGGGATGAAACTATGACTACCTTCTTCTGAAAGTGCCTTCTCCAATCTCTCCTCGAAAGGTGTTGCGTGTCAACTTACTTTCTGATCCTGCATTAAGAAAAGTTATAACTTTTGGGTTCAATAACAATAAATGAGAAGAACTGTGAAGAAGCTTAGATATTATGAATGAAAAATGAGAGTACCTCTTTGTAATTGTTTGTAGCGTTTGGTATGCCATTTCCATCCCACGATTTGGGTGAGATTTGAGATTGCAATTCCTCATTCCAATGAAGAGCAACCATTCCAATAATAGGCCTGTCTCCAGGAGTTCTGGCAAATGAAGTCGCCTTACTCTTCTCTTTACTCTGCTTCAACCAAAGAGAATCAGTAGTCTCACCCATCTGGTATGTTTCATCTGAACTCTGTTCCAACTTTCCTCCACAAGTTGCTGATGTGGGAGATTCATTGAGATTGGAAACTGAATGCACGAACTGCGACTTCATTCCAGGTCTCTCATTGCCTTGTGAGTCCATATTTGCTGCAAAGATGTTACCAGGAGTTGGAATCTCATCAGATAGCTTCAGTGTAGTCGCTGAGAGATTAGTTTCCTCAGCCATCTCAGGTTTCCTTGAAGTGCTGTTCTTGGAAGAGCTAGAAGAGTAAGATTGATCAATATCAAATTCAATCCTCACTTGATTTGTCTTTCCCGTAATGTTTCTATCTGCGAGTTGTACTTTTCTGGTTCTATCCACCTCATCCTTGAACGCAGTACCAATGCTTTCTTGGCTTTCCTCACCATCATCATTAGATCCAGAAAAGTTTCTTGAACTGTTTCGGGCATCGGTCACCATCATCATTTGAATTGAAATTGCATCAGTACTAAAGGTTCGTAGTTTCGTACGTTTCGACACTCGCGGGCGCGTGTTCGTTCGTTTATTTTTATTTTTATTTTACAACAAATTCGTTTATTTTTATTTGCTTCTTTGCTAAATTCTTTTTCTTCTCTGTATTTCGTTAATAGAAAATAAAATATTTCATTCTCTCATTGTGTATGTGCGAAGAGCTTTTGAGCAACAAATGGATAAAAGGATGACCGAATGGTTAGAAATAATCAGAAATAACAGAAATAAATATAGTCTCTAAACAAAGATAATTCAAATGATAAGATTTGTTCAATATTTCTCTGATTTTATCTTTTTTCTTTCTTTTCTTTTCTGAAACTCAATTTGAAAACAAAGAATAATTCAAATCAACCGGAAATAACATAAGATTTGTTCAATATATCTCTGATTTTTTTTTTCATTTTACTGAAACTCAATTCTAGCAAAATTATTAACCCATATCCTATCTCCTATGAAAAATTTCTTATGAACTTTCTTATTTATTTTCTGTGAAAAAAAATCTACCGGCTTTTACATTTTTCTTCCATGATATTGATCGCAATCTACGACACCATGTCATTGCACTGCGTGTAGAAGACTTATGGCATCCGCTTTAAAGGTTTAAGTGGTTTGTTTTTTAAAACCTTTGAAGTTTCGACACTTGGTCTATAATTTCCCCTGATGTTCGGAATCGATCGTTGGTAATATAAAGTTTAAGACGTAAATAAATCGTCTCAGATAGATTCGAAGTAGTGATCTTTTTGAAGAGAAACCACTAAATCAAGCATGGTCGGTTATAGGGATGTGCAGAAAGTGCAAAAATACAGGACCTTAGACAAATTTCCTCATTTTTAAAGAATTTTACGAGCCAATTTTCTTTAAAAAAATTATAAAAAAAGACCCAAAATTTTATTTTTGACACAGGACCCACAATATATCTGAGTCGGTCCTGAAATCAAGACTCACTTGGTTCTAAGGTTTACGTTGCTTGTAAAAAAAAAAACATCAGTAACGATTTTTTGAAGAATATAAGTGTTGAGGTTAAAGAATTGGTTAGCTTTAGCAAATCTTGGTTATGTTGACTGCTATTGTGGAAGTTGGATCTAACCCTACAATGATCTGAATACGATGAGAAACCAATTTAGAATCTTCACCTTATAGATCATATTAAAACATGAAATACTTATAGTCCATCATTTTTTAGAGCATGCACGACGGTAAAACCGTGGCTCGATTTCAAAAGAAAAGTTTTTGATTTTTTATTATTTCTTTTTAAAAAGCTGAAAAAAATAAATAAAAAAGAGAACTAATCGCAGTATGACATGTGTTACGTGGGGCTTACGATTGACTTAAGAACCGACCATTAGCTAAAAAACTTTCTGATCGATATCTTAAAAAAAAATGAGGCTCACAATTAAAATATATTTTTTCCCCTTTCACCTATGATATCGAGCCAAAAAATTCGGTAACAAGCCCTGCTACACTTGCTCTTAGAATCTTTAAATTTTGCTTTTTACTATTTTTGAATCGAGAAACAAAATTTAATTTCTAGGTGTAACGTCTTTTCACAAGCCGTCGTCGACCTAATTTTTCTCTCTAGACCCCAAAGCCGCCATCAACCTTTTACTTCAGATCTAGCTCGGGACCGCCGCGTGGTGGCTCACCTAGCACCGGCGACGGTCCCACCCCCTCTAATTTAAGCTTATGCGTTCAATAAAGGTGGAGATAAGTGGTGGCTCGATGAAGAGATTCTTCCGGTCCGACAGTTTCTTTTTCTCTCGGTTATTCTCGTTCGGGTATGCGGTGGTTCGTGTTGCTGTCTCGTGAAGCAATTGAGCCGGCGTCGTTCTCAGTAGCTTCCAGGCGGTTCACGGTGAAGACGAGCTTGGCTAGTCATCTACAAGGGAAGCGGTGGTTCGATGGCACCGAATCCTTAGTTTTGGATCGAGATCTGGGTTGTGGCTTCCGAAGCTCGTCTTTGGGATCTGTTGCGAGTAGGTGGAGATAGGTGGAGTCGACAGTCCGGTGGTTTCTGTGGCCACAACGGGTTGTCGGTCCTTACTTGGTTTTTACCTAAATATCTAGATCTGGTTTTGTCTCTTTGTCGGTATGAGCCTTTAAATATGTTTAGTTTGAGCTGTAACTTAAATTTTGTCATGTGGTCTTTTGTCAATTCTCCACAAGTAGAGTGAAGCGAAGATAAATTGCTTTTGATGTTCCAGAATTGAGCTTAATTTACGTCTATTCCAGTTATAGTATTAATTTGATTCTAGCAGCTTAAACTCATAGGATTTTTTTTTTTTTTTTTTTTTCTGTATTAGAGTTTTCTTGTTAAATAAATAGTAGCTTTATTGGGGTAGAGACGTAAAGAAGGACTGAAGGAGAGGCGAAATTATTTTCCTTCACAGCATATGTTTTTTGTTTTTTATTCGTTACGTATGTTGACTGTACTTTTTGGAGTTGAGAAATATGACATTTTGGGTTGCATGTATATTCACGTAACAATTAATATAAAAGAACTTTTGTCTAACAGAATCAGCCGACGTCCAAATATATGCAAATGGACTATAGATCAAATTATTCAAAAGGAATTGCCGGAACCTCTAACCTCTAGGTAGATCCACGCAAGCATAGTATCCTTAGCGTAGGAGCACTCGTTTGATCAACCAAATACAAATTATACAATAATGGTGCATCTATTATCATGTGAATTAATAGAATGAATGGGATATAATATTACAAGGGTAGGTAGTATAGGAAAAAAAAAAACTAAAATAGGCTCTGATATCACTATGTGAACAGTGTCGTTGAATTATTGATAAATCTTCCAACGATACAGATGGGTCGGAACAGATACAGACAAAATAAAAAGTTTTTAACAAAAACACGTGGCATCAGATGCTACGATCTCAGCTTGTGCAGCTCCAGGTGTGTTTGGATTATATAAAAAATCAGCTTGTGCAGAGACTTCTCTTTGAAGACACAAACACAAAGAACGAAGAAGATGGAGTCGAAAGACACAGTGGCAGCAACATTCGACCGTGCCGGTGAGGTAAAAGCATTCGACGAGATGAAAACCGGAGTGAAGGGTCTCGTCGAAGCCGGAATCACACAAATCCCACGCATTTTCCATCACCAGCTTCACACCTTAACAAACCCAAAACCCTCCTCGACGGTGACGATCCCAACAATCGATCTCGGCGGTTGCATGTTCGAATCCACCGTCGCACGAGAGAGTGTGATTTCGAAAGTGAGAGACGCGATGGAGAATTTTGGGTTTTTCCAGGTGATCAACCATGGGATTCCACTCGATGTTATGGAGAAGATGAAAAACGGGACACGTGTGTTTCATGAGCAAGATCCACAAGTGAGGAAAAAGTTCTATAGCCGAGACAAAACCAAGAAGGTTAAGTACATGAGTAATGCTGATCTCTATGACTCTCCTGCTGCAAGTTGGAGAGATACTTTAAATTGTTTTATGGCACCTCATGTTCCAAAAACAGACGACTTACCAGAGATTTGTCGGTACGAATCACCATTTATCTTATTCTCTAATCTATAAAAGAAAGAAAACGAAAAAAAATGGAAACTTCGCTTTCATGTTTCAATGTTTTTAGGGAGATTTTGTTGGAGTACTCGAAGCGGGTGATAAAGTTAGGAGAGTTAATCTTTGAGCTTTTATCAGAAGCTTTAGGGCTGAGCCCTAACTATTTAAAAGAAATGGATTGCGCAAAAGGTTTGTTGATGCTTTGCCATTTCTTCCCGCCATGTCCTGAGCCAGATCTAACACTAGGCGGAGCTCAGCACACAGACAGATCTTTCCTCACTATTCTTCTTCAAGACCACATTGGAGGACTTCAAGTTCTTCATGATGGTTACTGGATCGATGTTCCTCCTACTCCAGGAGCTCTTATTGTTAACGTTGGAGATTTTTTACAGGCAAGTTGTTAATTGTTTTTATAATTCCATCAAACGGTCTACACAAATCATTAACTTAAGATCTTTTGTTTTGTGCAGCTTATGACGAACGACAAGTTTGTGAGCGTGGAGCATAGGGTTTTGGCAACTAGAGGTGAAGAGCCACGTGTCTCAATCGCGTGTTTCTTTGTGCATCATTTATCGAGTCAGAGAGTATATGGTCCCATTAAAGAGCTTTTGTCTGAACAAAACCCTCCCAAGTACAGAGATACCACCCCGGAAGCCTCTAACCACTATGTGCCTAGAACACCTGGTCTGAATTCTTCTTTGCTCCATTTAAGGATCTGAGAACATTGTTGAACCCAAATCTTCAAGAGGCTTTCTTGCATACAGATGCACTATGTACAATAAGAATGTGTATCTCACATTTGGTCTAAGATATTGTTGTCAATTGTAAGAGCTTTAAACCATCAATAACATTAAACTATACTAATTTATAGCTATGCAATACAATGTTGGTTTTTTTTATCTTTGGTTTACTGCAACAGAGCAAATGAATCAAAGAACTTATGTGCTTTGAGCAAATGCTATTGAGATCAAAAGGAGTAGTAACAACCTCAGGATTTTAAACAAAATAAAGAACCTGGAAATGTATTTATTAATTATATAACATAATAGAAGGAAATTCGATATATCATGAATCACCGTCTATATTTTTCTTTGATATATTCTTCTATGTTACCATTGCTCATGAGTTTATGATTACCATAGGTAGTAAAGTAGTATTTGCTCTGTACGAAAGCCAAAATTACCTCAACCGACAATACGCAAAGTTCAAAAAGAAACAACTGACTTGGATTGCGTTGAATGTTGCAGTTGAGACATCGCTGTGTCTCTTTCATCCTCCTCCATTAGTCTAAGTTTCCTGCATAACATTTTTATGCATCATCGGTTACTATATTCAAACCCCAAAATAGTTTCAATGTGATCTAATGACAATATTAGGGAAGATAAGGAATATATTATACCTTGGAGGGATGAAACCTTGACTACCTTCTTCCGAAAGTGCCTTCTCTAGTCTCTCTTCGAAAGGTGTCGCGTGCCAACTTACTTTCTGATCCTGCATATAAAATAAACTAGTTTCTTTGTGTATAAATTAATGAGTGGAAATGTGAGATTCTGAATGTAACTAGAGAGTACCTCTTTGTACTTGTTTGTAGAGTTTGGTATCCCATTTCCATCCCATGATTTGGGTGAGATTTGAGATAGCACTTCCTCATTCCAATGAAGAGCAACCATTCCAATGATAGGTCTGTCCCCAGGAGTTCTGGTAAACGAAGTTGCCTTACTGTTCTCTTTACTCTGGTATGTTTCATCAGAACTCTGTTCCAACTTTCCTCCACTAGTAGATGATTTAGGAGATTCGTTTTCTGTCTTCTCTTTGCAAGATCCTACTTTAGCTTCTTCTAGGCTCTCAGCTGAATCTTGGTGGAGCTTATCTAAGACGGTATTTTCATTTAGATTGCCTTGTGAGTCCATATTTGCTGCAAAGATGTTACCAGGAGTTCGAATCTCATCAGATAGCTGCAGTGTAGTCGATGAGAGATTAGTTTCCTCAGCCATCTCAGGTTTCCTTGAAGTGCTGTTCTTGGAAGAGCTAGAAGAGTAAGATTGATCAATATCAAATTCAATCCTCACTTGATTTGTCTTTCCCGTAATGTTTCCAGCTGCGAGTGGTACTTTTCTGGTTCTATCCACCTCATCCCTGAACGCAGTACCAATGCTTTCTTGGCTTTCCTCACCATCACCATTAGATCCAGAAAAGATTCTTGAACTGTTTCGGGCATCGGTCAAGCAACTGATGTTGACAAAAGAAGAGAGAGTAAATTCCAGTTCAAACCTCTACAACTACTTAAGCTCGACTGATAAAGTAAATTAGTAGTTCACCTGGAAGGAGTTTGCTCTGAAGTAACTAATGATCTTCCCTCATCTTCACAGGATTCAATTGTTTTCTCATCCAAGTGAAACACTGCATCAGAGTTGCTTGAAATCCAGGAATGAAATTGTGAAGATCCAGAATGTTCCCAGCGTTGAGGAGAATCCAGATTTTTGAACGCTTTACTAACTTCAAGCGGTGTCGATGTTACTTCGTTGCAGGCTTTGAGAAATTGTGCCTGTTAATCCATAAGTGAACCAATGGCAATCAAATTCTGTTGATATATCCAAACAAAAGATCCTTCACAAGCTCTATTAAGATTTTCTTTTCAATTTCTGGAGAGTTATTCACACAAAACAGATAATATCCAAAATCACAGATAATAGCCAAAGGCATCAGCCACACACTTGAACAGTGATGCATGGATTCATTAAGCTTAAATAAACATCCATGTAAATTCTTTACAAGAACGAGTTCTAAAGCTATTCAGATACTTTTACAGGCAGTATAACTAGATCACACAGTTCTTAGGTATGATTTTGAAATTAACATACCTCATTCTTCAGACCTTTGCTGATATGCATAGAATCTAAACCAGATCGCTCTCTGTCATGACGAGGCGAAGAAGAAGCTGCTTTCTCTAATTAAGAACAAAATCAAAAAACAAGGATATTAAGCATTAAACCAGAACAGATAGACATCGAAGAAGAGATGTATTACCTTGAGATATAAACAAGTCTGACAAACTCTGCTTCGAGTCATCGCCTCTCTGAATTCGGGAAAAGAAGATGTTAACACCGAGGATTTACAAATGATCGTGGTCAGGAAAGTTACCAAATACAAAATCCAGCTCAATTTCCAAACGAGAAAGAGATATGTTTACAATTGATTCGACTTCTGAGAATTGTAACAGTTCAATTTGACACTGAATCGGAAAAGGAGAAAACGATTTGAAAAAATCAAGGAATCGAAGCGAGAGAATTACTTTGGACTTGAGGCGAGAAGGTTGAGAGACGGAATCAGTGGTAGATTTGTCGTTCCTGGCACGAAAGCAGCCGAAGAGGCAACCCATAGCTTTGCAAGCTGATCTGAGTAAGAAATCTGCAACGCGAATTTATATTCCGCCTCAACATCGAGCGTTTTCATATCATATTTGAAAATTATTGGTGGCAAAAGGGAACAGCGATGGAGGAACTTACAGTGAGGAGGAGAAGATTTTCCCGAGAAAATGAGAGAAAGAGTTGGTGGGTCTGAGTCGTTTGTTTTGAAATTTGAAATCCCAAAGGGCTTAAAGAGTTAAGAGGGAATCAATCAAGTGTGTATTTGATTTGAAATTGCATCAGTACTAAAGGTTCGTAGTTTCGTACGTTTCTACACTCGCGGGCGCGTGTTATAAAACGTGGTTGAATTTTGTTCCTTCGTTAATTTTTTTTTTTGGTTCCTTCGAATAGTATGAGTCGAAACGTTAAAAAAAATATTTCACTCGTTGTATACAAATATTTCTCTCTATATCCAAGAGCTTTTTAGCACCAATGGATAAAAAGTTGATCGAACAGTTAGAAATAATCAGAAATAACAGTATACAAATAAATAATAGTACTGTTATTTTCTTGATTTTGTAATTGATATCCATCAAAATTGCATATACCTTACTTTTGTGTATGGAGTCAAAACATGGTTCGACAGATCCTAGGTTTTTAGTTTTCAGTATTGTTCGAGTTTTATACTATTCAGTTCGGTCTAACTTATTTTTCGAGTCTCAGTGATTGGAGATTCTGGTTTTGGGTGCGACAGTTTTGACTCATTCTCGGGTTGAGTTGATTGAAGGTTTGTGATGATTTTATCGGGTTAATATCGATTTAATATCAGATAGGTTGGAGAAAATATTCTATGAAGAGGAAAACAGTTCGAGTTTGCTTGGCCAATGTTTCGATATTAAGTGTTAAATGAATGTTTGGAAACAAGCTCCTTTAAGTAATTTACTCGCTAACAGAAATGCCAGTTCGAATATTCTCTTCTTAGTCGATTGAGTAGTGGCTTAGATTTAATTAGTTATCATGGCTGACGATTAAAAGTTTATGTTGATTGTAAAATCTATATTATCATTATTAATATAAACCATTCAGATATAAATCATCCAGATGTTAAAAAAAAAGTGTTACCAATCAAATAAACTTGGAAAGTTTAGGGTTTGATGAAGATAATGACATAATATAATGCTGTATATATGTAATATAAAGTTAAAATAAGAGAAAATAAATGAAATTATAGATATACAGTCGTAGAAAATATAAGAAAAAGATATAAAAACAATAATAAATAATTGAAGCGTCGAAATTAAGTGAAAAAAATTAATTGTAAAATAAAATTGTATATCTAAAACAATAAGAATAGGTATGTAGGATCATAAGAACAATAATAAATAATTGAAACATCAAAATTAAGTGAAAAAATTTAATTGTAAAATAAAATTGTATATCTAAAACAATAAGATTAGGTACGTAGGATCATAAGAACAATAATAAATAATTGAAGTATCAAAACTAAATAAAAAAATTTAATTGTAAAATAAAATTATATATCTAAAATAATAAGATTAGTTACCTAGGATCGACTTGGTTTGCATTTGAGATAAACATATTATCATCAATCTAGATAATATATGAAATTTTCTATGCCATAAAAAATATTGTCATTTCTTAAACCTACTGTATTTCAATTGTCATTCTTTTAAGTTTCACTTCTTCCATTGAGCATTTACTCTATTTTTTAAAAACTTATATATATATCTTTTATAACAAGTTATATATTTGATATAACTTTTCTTAATTTAAGATTATGTTTTTTTTTTTTTACGGTAAAATTATGTGACTACATACAACATTTTGCTTAACAAAAAAAGAAAAAATTGCCAAAAAATATCCGAATTATTTCATTTAAGCAAAAAAATTACATGAATTATATAATTGGCAAAAAAATACCTCAACTTGGGTTGATTTTTTAGAAAATCATCAAAATTGCTATTGACTTGGCCAAAAGAACACGTCGTCATCCCAATTAACAAAATCGTTAAGATGGCGTTTACTGTACCGTTAATATGAAACGACGTCGTCTTGTTCAAAAATTTTGTTTGGACAAAAAATACCTGAACTTTTAAAATTTTGGCTAAAAAATACATGAATGAACTAAACTCTTGGAACAATTTTAGGATGATTCGAACCTGGATGACATGACACACGTATGATGTACTCTAACCATTGTGCCAAAATAATATCTTAGGAGTACTTGAATTCTTTAAATATTTATACTATATATATATACTTAAAAAAAAAGATTGATATATAAGAAATTCATAAAATTTATAGAAAACTATATATATTATATATATATAAATAAAACTCATAAAATTAATAGAAAACTATAATATATACAAAAATGATTCTGTTAAATCAGATAATGACGTGCTATTTTGGTCGAGTAAACAATAATTTTGATGATTTTGAAAAAGTTAATCTAAATTGAGGTATTTTTTGGTCTTGGATATTTTTTTGGCAATTTTTCAAAAAAAAAAAACATTATGCTTATTTAGGTGCAACCAGCTAGAGCGCAAGTAATGGGCCTGAAGACAAAGTTCGGCCGAAGCATATTCGTATAAGTTTTTCGATAATATCCCATTCATCTCTGCCCATGAGTGTTTTTCTTTAGTTTTTTAAATTTCCAAAACATTTTATGTAATTAACGAAAATTAAAGACAGACAAAAAAGAGGAAGAGAGGCGGTTTATAATTCAAGCAAGCAAACTCTCTCGAAAGGGCAAAAAGAAACTCATCGGAAGAAGGGTCCTCCCTGAATCTCAGAAGCCGCACAGTCTCTCCGCTCTCTAGTGTTTTCTCTGGTAGATTTACAGAACCAAACCCTAATAAGCGATGGGGAACAAGAGGTTCAGGTCTGAAAATACAGGGGGGAAGCCAGCCTCCGTTGAAGCTACTAGGATTTGGGCGTCTAAGGTCATTGACGACTTTCGAGCCTCCGGGAACGAAGGTCGGTTGTCTCCTTCAACTAGTGCGGTTAAATGCTGTCGCCGGAATAAAATGGATTCTCAATTGTTTTCTTTTTGACCGATTCTTTTCGGAAATGATTTATGAGTCTTTGAGCCTGAGATTTAATTAGATAAGCTCTAATTGCGAATGCTTTATCCTCATTTGTCTCTATTGATTGAAGTTTTATTGCACTGTGTAGTTTACACGTTTGAGCATAATCTTTCAAATACCGAACGTGGCGTAATTCATCAGATGTGCCGGAAAATGGGTATTCAATCAAAAAGTTCTGGGTGAGTCACTGCCTTAATTGTACTAAGTAGTATTTGGGATTTGAATTGAGACTCGAGAGTCTTAGTTTCTGATTCTTGTGGATACTTATTAGGCGTGGGGATCAAAGGCGTCTTTCAATATTCAAAGGGAGGCACAAAAACGGAAAGAACAAACAAGCCAACGAAAAATCAAATAGAGCGAAGCTTAAATGTGTGTCATTTCCGCCGGAGGCAGAAGCTATTCTGCAGGATTTATTCACTCACTACCCGCCTACTGATGGAGACACTGCTGCAACATCATTCAACAAATACTCCGGACACTTGAGTAAACAAGGACAATGGAAAGATGATTTTTTCCGGAAACCACAGATTAGTAGTGAAGAGATCTTAGAAAAGGTGGCATCTTTGAGTAATAGACTTAAGAAGGATAAAGCCCTTCAGGAGGTAAGCAAGACTCAGTTGTTGAGTTTTCTTTTTTCTTTTGGAAGGACTATGATATTGATTCTTAATTTTGGATACAGAAGTTAGTTTATTTGTATTTATGTTACAGATCTCTAAACTACGGTCAAAGCTTCCCATCACATCTTTTAGAGACGCAATTACATCTGCAGTGGAATCCAATCAGGTTCTGTGATTTGTTTTACTATTTTGAAGTTTGAGATATCAATTGTATGGTTATGCTTCCAGTGGTCACTTCCACTGCTTGGGAAAAGAGTAATGATTTATTCTTATTCTAATTGTAGGTTATTCTCATTTCTGGTGAAACTGGTTGCGGGAAAACTACTCAGGTGTTTGTTACCCCTTGATTTTTGATCTTTGGACTTGCCCTCTATTTTTTTCATTCTCGAGGTTTCTCAGGTGCCTCCATTGTTGATGATTTAGGTGCCTCAATATCTTTTAGACCATATGTGGTCTAGCAAAAGAGAAAATTGCAAAATTGTTTGCACCCAACCTCGTCGTATCTCAGCTATGTCAGGTTGATATATCTTATAATTTAACCACACGTCCTTGTTGGTCTTATGATTTTTTTGAAATTTATCCATATGTGTGATGTATATACTGACAACCCCTTGCTTAATTTTTTCTTTCCTATTCTGAAGTTTCTGAGAGAATATCCTGTGAAAGAGGTGAAAATATTGGAGAAAACATTGGATACAAGGTAAGTGAGACACTTGCGTTTGTACATAAAAGATGGTTGCGTTTCTATATTGTAGACAACTGAACCATTGACTTTATGTTACATCTCCAGGTTCGACTGCAAAGCAAAGGTGGAAGGCACTCATCAGTTGTTTTCTGCACGAATGGCATTCTCTTGAGGGTACTTGTTGGCAAGGGCTCTGTTAGCTCGGTTTCTGACATAACGCACATCATTGTGGTACTTGACACCTTATTTGATCCTCTAAGACATGTGTTTGATTTTGTGGCTATCTACATTGCTCAGTGACGTGAATGCTACTTTGTAGGATGAAATTCATGAAAGGGATTGTTACTCTGATTTCATGTTGGCGATTATAAGGTAGACTTTCTACCCCTCTCAAAAAGAAACTGATGTTAAGGCTATTATTCATTTGTTTCTGCGCCATAATTTATATGTCACATATAATACTGGTACACATTTGTTTATCCTTCCCTGAAGCCACAAGCCATGACAGAACTCTAATGTATTTGTGATGTTTTTGTTAATTTGCAGGGACTTGCTTCCATCAAATCCTCATCTTCGTCTGGTTAGTTAAGCTTTATAATGTCTTTGCTTTTCACTGCTATGATACACTTATAACAAGAGAAGAAAAAGATGAAGGATTTGCTATAATAACGATTGTTCTGTCATTTAGTCTAACAGATGAGGGAAGGGGATATATGAGAGGAGATATTCTATACACTCCTGTTACCACCATTTTTAAGGGAAAGAAAAGAGATTGGGTGTGTTTTATATCTTTACAAGTGTCTCCTTCCCTCCATTTTTGGAATTGAAAAAACACAACATAGCCTACGAACCTTAGATAGCTGAATTTAATGACTTGGTAAACGTCTCGAATATGGCCTGACTACTGTATCTATTTAGCTGATATTTTTGAAAATTTCTGGACCAACAGATTCTTATGAGTGCTACACTTGATGCTGAAAGATTTTCGGGATATTTTGGAGGTTGCCCGGTTGTCCGTGTCCCTGGATTCACTTATCCAGTTAGTTTCTCTTTCACGCTCTTTCTTGATTTCAGATATTTCCTTTTATTCCCAAGTATAATCTCTTTGCTTTGTGTTTACAGGTGAGAACCTTATATCTCGAAGACGTGCTCTCCATTCTGAAATCAGGTGGAGATAATCATCTAAATTCTGCCAACTTGAGTATCCCTGAGCGGAAGCTTGATTTGACGGATGAAGATAAAATTGCTTTAGATGAAGCAATCATCTTGGCTTGGACAAATGATGAGTTTGATGCACTCTTAGATCTAGTTTCTTCTAGAGGAAGTCCCGAGATCTACAATTATCAGCATCCCTCAACCTTGTTGACACCATTAATGGTCTTTGCTGGAAAGGGCAGGATCAGCGACGTCTGCATGCTTCTCTCATTTGGTGCAGATTGGAACTTACAGTCTAAAGATGGTATGATAGCATTAGAATTGGCCGAAACGGAGAATCAAGTAGAAGCTGCTCAAATAATAAAGGAGCATGCAGAAAACTCTCGGTCTGATTCTCAGCAAGCGCAACAGTTACTTGATAAGTACATGGCTACAATTAACCCAGAGCAGGTTGATGTGAGTCTTATACAGCAGTTAATGAGGAAAATATGTGGTGATTCAGAAGATGGTGCCATTCTTGTTTTTCTACCTGGATGGGATGATATAAACAAAACAAGACAGAAGTTACTTGATAACCCCTTTTTCGCAGATAGTGCCAAGTTTGATATTATATGTCTGCACTCAATGGTTCCCGCAGGGGAACAGAAGAAAGTTTTTAATCGACCCCCTCGAGGCTGTCGCAAAATTGTGCTTGCAACAAATATTGCTGAATCAGCAGTTACCATTGATGATGTGGTTTATGTGATAGATAGTGGCAGGATGAAAGAAAAGAGCTATGATCCTTATAATAATGTTTCAACACTCCAGTCTTCATGGGTTTCAAAAGCAAATGCAAAACAGCGTGAGGGTCGAGCAGGCCGTTGCCAACCGGGAATTTGTTATCATCTCTATTCTAGACTTCGAGGAGCTTCTATGCCAGAATTTAAAGTTCCTGAAATTAAGAGGATGCCAGTAGAAGAACTCTGCTTACAGGTACTACTACTTTCATTTTATTTGTTGTTAATAGCAATTGGATCTATGAGGAGTCTTTAACTGATTATTTCTCCTATATTCAGGTCAAGATACTTGATCCGAATTGTAAAACAAATGATTTCCTTCAGAAATTGATGGACCCGCCTGTTGATCAAAGTATTGCAAACGCATTGATCATCCTACAGGATATTGGGGCCTTGACACCTGAGGAAGAGCTTACTGAACTTGGAGAGAAATTTGGTCATCTTCCAGTTCATCCACTGATTAGCAAAATGCTTTTCTTCGCCGTACTAGTAAACTGTCTGGATCCAGCACTTACGTTGGCATGTGCAGCCGACTACAAGGAACCGTTTACCATGCCTATGTCGCCAGTTGAAAAACAGAAAGCTGCTGCTGCAAAACTTGAGCTTGCTTCACTTTGTGGAGGTGACAGTGATCACCTAGCGGTTGTTGCTGCCTTTGAGTGCTGGAAAAACGCAAAAGAAAGAGGTCTAGCGGGGGAGTTTTGCTCTCAGTACTTTGTCTCCCCAGGTGCTATGAAGATGTTGGATCAAATGCGTAGTCAACTCGAGTCAGAACTTAAAAGACACGGTATTATTCCTAATGACATCTCAAGTTGTAGCCAGAATTCGCGTGATCCCGGTATACTCCGTGCTGTTCTAGCAGTGGGATTGTATCCTATGGTGGGAAGATTGTGTCCATCTTTTGGTAATAATAGAAGATCTATAGTAGAGACTGCTAGTGGTGCCAAAGTTCGTGTGCATTCCCTGTCAAACAACTTTAACTTGTCCTCTAAGAAGTATGATGAATCTTTAGTTGTTTTCGATGAGATTACTCGTGGAGATGGTGGGATGCACATTAGAAACTGCACTGTTGCTCGTGATCTTCCTTTGTTATTAGTCTCAACAGAGATAGCTGTAGCTCCTACAGAGAGCAGTGATTCTGATGATAGTGACAACGAGGAAGAAGAGGAGGACGACGAAGAAGGAGACAATAGTAATGAAGATGGGATGGAGATACAAAAAGCAGAGAGTAAGCGTGGAGAGAAAATGATGTCTTCACCTGAAAATTCAGTCAAGCTTGTAGTTGATAGGTGGCTACCTTTCAGAACTACAGCTCTTGAAGTTGCTCAAATGTGCATTCTCCGGGAGCGACTAATGGCATCCATCTTGTTCAAGGTGAGACATCCACGGGAGAATTTGCCACCTCATCTTGGAGCTTCGATGTATGCAATAGCTTGTATTCTGTCATATGATGGCCAAGCAGGACTTTCTTCATCTCCATCAGAGTCTATGGGAGGAAGACATGGGAGGAGTGAGATTTATGATACTGGAGGATGGGAAGAGAAACCAAACTCTTTCCTTGAATCTCTCTTTTGGTCTCTGAGTCTAAAAGAGAGTGACAATCCTTTTCCTCACGGGAATAGGAGGAGGAATCGGCCAAGTAAGAATGTAAGAGATCGACAAGCTAATAACAATGGTGATTTTGGAAAGAAAAAGGAGAAAATGTTTGCTAATGACGGCAATGGGATTCACCAGCCTGAAGCTGCGTCTACGGCTAAGCAGGCGACGCACAAATCACTAAAGAAGAAAGAGAACATGCCTTCTGATCAGGTCAATGGGAATCAGCTAGAACCAAACTCAGCTTCTACGTCAATGGGTAATAAACATGAAAGCAGTAAGAAAAAAAAGACGAGATCAGCCAATAACTCGGATTCAGGTAAGAAGAAAGACCGGTTTGTTCCAAAGATAGACATCCTCAAAAGGCAACGCGAAGACAAAACAGAGCAGAAGGGAGATGCATGAAGACAGACTATAGGATTTGGTTGTGTCCCATGAAGATGGTTCCTCCAATTTATTTTGGTTTACTACGGGTTTTATTTAATTATCATGAACCGGATTTTTAAACCGATTTCATGAAGCTGTAGTTGTGACAGTTTCTAAAAGGAATCCAGTTGTTTACTCTTCTAGCACTTTCGTACCTTTAAGTGAGATTATATAATTATTTCAAAAAGAGTATACCAATTCATGGCTGCCACGTGGCACGATGGAGCACATACACAACCTTATCGCGACATCAAAACAAAAGATGCTTCAAGATCCAAAATCCAGAATCATCCAATTGTTGAACACTCTCCACTTCAACTCCATACTTTTAAAACCTTTTTTCACCAGTTTGGTCTAAAACAAGAGAGTGAGAAAATGGCGTACAGTGCATGCTTCTCGCACCAGAGTGTCGCAACACGATCATCATCTTCTTCCTACTCGTCGTTTCGCCACGTGTCCTTCTCGAGACCCGTTCATTTAGTAGTATGCAGAGCTCAACAGTCTCAGAAAGATGATAATAACTCCGCCGTCTCTCGCCGTCTTGCTCTCACACTCCTCGTCGGTGCTGCCGCCGTCGGATCTAAAGTCTCTCCTGCTGACGCCGCCTACGGTGAAGCCGGTACGATCCCCAAACATCTCTCTTTCTCTCGTCACATCTCGATCATATTCATATCAACGAGAAACAAGTCTTGATTTGAGTATTATGATGGGTTTTTGCAGCGAATGTGTTTGGGAAACCGAAGAAGAACACAGATTTCATGCCCTACAACGGAGATGGATTCAAAATCGAGGTCCCATCAAAATGGAACCCTAGCAAAGAAGTCGAATATCCAGGACAAATCCTAAGATTCGAAGACAACTTCGACGCAACCAGTAATCTCTCTGTAATGATCACCCCTACCGACAAGAAATCCATCACTGATTATGGTTCTCCTGAAGAGTTCCTTTCTTAGGTCAATTATCTCCTTGGGAAGCAAGCTTACTTCGGCGAAACCGCCTCTGAGGTAATTTCCCTTTTAGTGAAGGCAATTGTGGAGCTCAAAGAGTGTTTACTGATCTTTTTATGGCAGGGAGGGTTTGATGCAAATGCAGTAGCAACTGCTAACATTCTGGAAACGTCTGCGAAAGAGATAGATGGGAAACAGTATTATTACTTGTCGGTTCTAACAAGAACAGCTGATGGAGATGAAGGTGGGAAGCATCAGCTGATTACAGCTACTGTGAATGGTGGAAAGCTATACATTTGCAAAGCACAAGCAGGAGACAAGAGATGGTTTAAAGGAGCTAGGAAATTCGTTGAGAATGCTGCTACTTCCTTCAGTGTTGCTTGACACTGAAGCAAAACACATTACTTGAATGCTCTGTTTTTGTTGTTGTTGTTGTTGTCTTCTTCTACATATTGTCCTTTGTATAAAAAAAATATGGATTAAGAAAACAAAACAAGCATTTGAGAACTATGAAGATATTTTACTTTCTTGGGTTGTTAGTCTCATGTAGACCTTCTCTTTTTAACAATTATGTAAAGTTATTTCTGGTAGATCTTGTTCTTTTGTATGATGACAATATACTTACAAAAATGCAAGGAAACAAGGAACTATAAACAACGAACTTCTGTTGGATTTCCAACGAACTTATTCGCTGAAAATAGGATCCGCTGAAAATCGCTTGTTGGTATTCCGTCAGAAATCTGTTGGTATGCAACTGATATATTCGTTGAAATTCCGTTGAAAATTTCCAACAAAATTTCAACAAAATTTTATTTCGTGGATAATCCGTTGAAAATTAGTTGAAAAATTTAATATAAATAAATCTGGTTAAGAATCGAGTGTTCTCTTTGAGTCTTAATTCATTCTTAATTCAATGGACTTCTACTCTAGCTCAGAGTCTTAACCCAATGCCATATCGTTCATATATTGTTGATCACCTTAGTTGGTTTTACTCAATTTAAGACTTGTTTAGTAGTAAATAGGGTAGTGTAAGTATTGTCAAGCATGCTAACCTAGTTTAATAGTTTCTTCATTGAGCCACACTCGGGTTCGATTCCTTTATTCACTACTATTCTACTACTCATTTGTGATTGGAATTTTGATGGTTTAGGATTTTAAAAATTGTGTATGATGAGGGATTTGTTTAGTGCAACAAAATCAACGAAATAAACACATCAAGAAATGTTACGCTTCTCCATGTGTTTTTCCGATCGCAAGAAGAAAGAAAGCAAGAAACTCTTGCAAGACAATCGATGTGGAATCAACTTTTTTAACATTTCTTGAGAAACTCTTTCGAATCAGAAGCATCGAAATATTCTGTGAATAGTTTTTCTTTTGGTCAGATTCAAAAATCACTGTGGAACAAGAGCAAAAGGAAAAAAAAGAAGCACACTAGAGACGGTCAAAAGGCCACTGATAGTAGAGTGGGTTTCAACGGAAGTAACCGTAAAGTTCCAAGTAGCAAAATGCATAAATCCCACTATACTGAAACATCCATGTAACAAAGTTATCTCTTTTCCTCTAAATTACGAACATGGCTCAAGCCAAAACAACATAGCCTTAACAGCAGAAACAGAAACCCGCTGCAAAATTGGTTTTAGTTTCTTAAGGAACTAACTTAAGAGCCCTACATTTTCTCAAGAAAAAAGAAAAGCATACTTCTTCTTAACCTTATTGACAAAAAATTCTAGACAACAATGCAAGCCCTGTTCTTCATTGCTCACAGTCATCCACCAAAAGGATCAAAAATCTGCCATGGAAATTTTCAACTCTGCCGGTAAACATGTACAGCTATGGCAGGATAATGATGATGAAGTCACTCATGAAGTGGCCATAAAGGTGCTCTAGCCTCATCCCAAAACTCCAGTGAGTGATTATGGAAGCCTAGACCATCATCTTTAATCTGAGGCTGAAGCCGCACATTTCTAAAACCTAATACACCAAAACAAACCAAACGCTAAGCACATCACACTCAATAAACAGTAGACTTATGCAAAGTCAGAAGAAACACACTAACCTTTTTGAGCCTCTGCATGGTCAGTGCTGACACTCAACAAAGACACCGAACAAATCATAACAACAGAATTCTTTACGCAACTTGAGTTGCATTTAAAGCCAATCGAGTTCAATTAGGTCTTGGAGCACCGACAAACCCATATTTCAGCATCTTTCCCATTACTTTCTCAGCTTGTGACTCCATTCCATGCTTTCTATAAGCCTTATGCATAATAACAAACGTTTTAATTACAATCCCATAATTAGTCTCTTCCATCTCACTCACAACACCTTCCATTTCTTCAAACCGTTTTTGAGTGCCATACATCACCATCTTACAATGGTAAAGAGATCTACAAAGTTTCCAACCAGCAGACTCAGCACGCTTAACGAAACTAGCAAGATTGTCAACTTCATTACGCCTGAAGTAAGCTGTAATGATTGCCCTCATAATACTCGAATTAATAACGCATGTATTATTCTCAAATGCTTCATTAATTCTACTCTCCATTGCTTCAAAAATGTCTTCTTGAGCGTATAGTCGAATCAAAAGCACATTCAACCATGGAAAATATTTCTCCCCTGAGAGAAGACTCAATAAATTTTCAATCTTTTCTACTCTATCCTCAACAGCTTTCTTACAATATGCACAGATCATTGCTCTGACAAATCGACCTCTGTTTACACCAACCTCATCTTTAACCAATTCATACATTTCCTCCATCTTTTCCAAATTCCCTGAATTTGCATACCCTCGAAGCATTAGCATAAAAGTGTCAGAGTCAGGCTCAACCGGACCCGTCTTCATTTCTCTAAAAGTAGCTTCCATTTTATCCCAATTCCAAGCAGTAACATAACCAGTGATCAGACAATTGTAAGTGGCAGAATTTGGAAACAGATTCAATCTTCGTAGTTCATCGAAAGCTGCTTCCATATCTTTTACCATCAGAAGTCGACTATAGACTGATAATAGAATATTATAGCTCACAATAGTCGGAGCACAATGCGTTTGCCTTCTGAAATCTCTGAAAAGAGACTGACATTCCTCGGAAAGACCATTGTACATGTAAACACTCATCAAAGCATTGTAAACTGCAGTTGTCTGAATTCGTCTCTTAGCTGCGTCAATGAAAAGATAGACTGCGAGATTTATATCTCTAGCTCGTCCTGCGATTTTGATTCCTTTTGCATACTCTTCAGGTGTCAAAGGGATACAACAATCTACTTGTCTTCTCCTCCACTCTAAAACCTGAAAATAACTCAGGACATGTTAGCATAAAATCAAAACCAAGAGACAAAAAGCCAATCAGATTCAGGTTACGGTTCTCTGTTGTTTCGTTCTCAATGATAAACCAGAGACAGGGCAGAAGCAAGATTCGAACTTTTTCAGAACGCAAAAGATGAAAGTAAGAAAAAAGAGAGTGGAAGTGAAACCTGAAGAGCCAAGTAAGGGCGTGGATGGAGTTGATCCATAAGCTCGATGATTGCAGCACCCTGATCATAACTTCTAAACAACCACTGACCTTTCTGATCCAAAATGCTCTCGAACTTTTCCTTACAGTTACCTATTGCCAAAAGCTCGTTTCTCAAAATCGAAACCCTTTGAACCAAATCGGTATGATGAGCAGGCAAGGAAGCCGCACGGGTGAATTTTTCAATAAATGGGCTGCTGAATTTTATAAATTTAGATGTCATGGGTCACGATTTCGTCTTGGAGCAGAAGCTCCGGGTAATTTAATATGCAGGATCGGATCTGAGGGTCTGCAACAGAATTAGGGTTTATGGGAGGAAAAGAAGAAGGAGAAGAAGATGGCTGGTCGCACGTGACAATTAAAAGGATAAATGCTTTTTGGGCCTCAGGGCCGGTGACGCTCCGGTTATGCGATTCCACCACGCTAATTGCTCTTGGTTTCGATGTGAAAAAAGGAAAAATTAAATTGGTTTACCGTTTAAAATTATCTATAATATTAAAAGAATACATGTTTTGCCACATGGCATCACCATAACTATCTAGAGAATTAATTTATTAAAAATTTATTAAATCTTATTATTTTATATAATTATATATAGAAATCTAATTTATTAAACCAAAACCGTATAATTATATACAAATACATAAATTACATAAATCATATATATTAAAAGAATATATGTTTTACCACATGGCGTCACCACAACCATCTAAAGAATTGATTTATTAAAAATTTATTAAACCTTATTATTGTGTATAATTATATATGGAAATCTAACTTATTAAACCAAAACCGTATAATTATACGCAAACACATAAATTACATAAATATCCTTAATTAAACCCTAAACATTAAAACCATAATAAATCACAGATTTAAACAATATTCGGTCTTTATATTAAACAACATAAAACCAACCAAATTATTA
Organism: Euclidium syriacum; assembly: GCA_900116095.1. Classification (NCBI taxonomy): domain Eukaryota; kingdom Viridiplantae; phylum Streptophyta; class Magnoliopsida; order Brassicales; family Brassicaceae; genus Euclidium; species Euclidium syriacum. The sequence continues at coordinate 1,839,877 of FPAK01000008.1, forward strand.
ACTACTAAAATTTGAATAACTCAAGTCTTTCACTTTCTTTTTAGTTTGTCTTAATATAATTTCTTATAGAAATCAAACAAAACATATTAAACATTTGGGCTTTAACTTAGTTACTTATGGTCCAATAGCCTTATTCCTTCTCTAGAGACTTCATCATACCGTCTTATTATACAAAAGTTTTATCTTCTCATTCGAAAACATATTAAGTTGGTAAGATGTTTCTTCAAATAATAAAAAAAAAAATTAAAAGCATTATTCAAAAAGTTTTTTCTTAAATTTTTTAACTAAAATTTTAATGTATAAGTATTTTTAGGTGAAGAATATCACAATTCTGATAGCATTGATACTTCGGACACTAGCAGTGCTGATGGAATAATTTATACTCATGAATTTCTTTATAGTGTCAAAGTATCGAGATAGCTGAATCATTGTTTAAAGTTGAAAGTCGTGATCATGTTGCTCCAAAATATCGATACAAGAAATGATTTTGTGTACAAGACTAAAAGTAGCTCAGTTGGCCAATCATGTGATAGATGAAAAATATTAATGGATACTAAAGTAAGCGATTTGGTTTTTACTAACTAGGAAATTTGTGTCTCCGGCGGAAATGAAGTTCCCTTTTAAAATACGGTGTAGTCAATTTTTGGTAACAGTTGCATTTGTTATGACAATAAATAACAACCAAGGTCAAACCATGGAGACGGTTGGACTAAATATGAATGTTCTTAGGTTCCCAAAGGAGGGTATATGGTTTAGATTCCCAAGAGAAAAGTATCGTAGATATCGTGGACTGTATATGAATGTGCATGGGTTTCCAAAGGAGGTTGTAGGGTCTAGATTCCCTAGAAAAACGTATTGTACATATCGTGGACTTTATATGAGTGTGATTGGGTTCCCAAAAGAGGGTTTAGGGTATAGATTCCCCAGATAAACATATCGTAGATATCATGGACTGTATATGAATGTGCTTGAGTTCCCAAAGGAAGGTCTAGGGTATATATACCAAAAGAAACTTAACGTACATATAATGGACTGTATATGAATGTGTTTGGGTTCCCAATGGAGGGCCTAGGGTATAGATTCCTTAGAGAAACATATTGTAGATATCGTTGACTGTATATTAATGTGTTTGGGTTCCCAAAGAAAGGTCTAGGGTGTAAATTCTCATGAGAAACGTATTGTACATATCGTGGACTATGAATGTATTTGGATTCCCAAAGGAGAGTCCATGGTATAGATTTTCCAGAGAAACGTATCGTTGACTGTATATGAATGCGTTTGGGTTCCCAAATGAGGGTCTAGGGTTTAGATTCCTCAAAGAAAGGTATCACAGATATCATGGACTGTATATGAATGTGTTTTGGTTGCCAAAGAAGGTTAAAGGGTCTACATTCCCTAGAGAAATGTAATGTAGATATTGTGGACTATATATGAATGTGTTTGGGTTTCCAAAGGAGGGTCTAGGGTATAGAGTCCCAAGAGAAATACATCATACATATAATGGACTGTATATGAATGTACTTGGGTTCCCAAATGAGGGTCTTTGAGTGTAAATTCTAATGAGAAACGTATCTTACATATTTGTGGACTATAAATGTGTCTGGGTTCCCAAAGGAGGGTCTAAGGTTTAGATTCCCCAGAGAAACGTATCATAGATATTGTGGACTGTATATGAACGTGATTTGGTTCCCAAAGGAGATTGAAGGGTCTAGATTCCCTAGAGAAATGTATCGTAGATATTGTAAACTGCATATGAGTGTGCTTGAGTTCCAAAGGAGGGTCTAGGGTATATAGTCCCAAGAGATATATATTGTACATATAATGGACTGTATATGAATGTACTTGGTTTCCCAAAAGAGGGTCTAGAATATAGATTCCTAGAGAAACGTACTGTAGATGTCATGGACTATATATGAATGTGTTTGGGTTCCTAAAGAAGGGTCTAGGGTATAGATTCCCTAAAGAAACATATTGTAGATATCGTGGACTGTATATGAATGTGTTTGGGTTCCCTAAGGATGCTCTAGGGTTTAGATTTCTCAGAGAAACGTATCGTAAATATTGTGGTTTGTATATGAACGTGTTTTGGTTTCCAAAGGAGTGATGTAGGTTTAGATTCTTTTACAAGTAAGCATTTATAAGATATTATGACCTCTTACACCTAATTTACGATACGTTTATACGTATCTTCATATAGTAAACATTGATTTGAGAATCTCGATAAGAATATGCGGGATATATAGTATTTTAATGTATTAAATTTTACTCTTTTACATCATATCTCCGCGCAATCGCGTAAACAAGTTCCTAGTAATCTCATATGAGATTTAGGTTTTTGTATTTTTATACGTTTAGTGATTATATTATAACCAAACAAAAATATAGAAAACTAAATATTTGTATGTTTAAGATGCCAAAAATTTATCCTATTGTTTTCTTTACTCCCTCTGAATAGGTGGTAAGGTTTAAATTGGTATGTTTTGCTTTGGTCGTGTGACGAATATTACGTTACCTCCTTTATAGTGTAAATTTGGCTAAGCTTGTGCGGGTTCACTTGGACTGGTTGAGTGAGTTATGGTTAGAAGATTAGAATTTTGTATTGTGGTTGATATTCCCTCTTTGGCAAATTTTTTTGGTCCCCAATTGCACCGGATTCTTTACTAAAACTGCGGTGTGTTTTCCGTTCCAGTTTGTCGACGGATTAGCCTCGGTTGTTTCATTGAAGGTCCAAAGGAGAGTTAGAACTTGCTTACCCACATTAGATGCGGTCTCACGGTATGAAATGATTTTTGAGACCCTTCGGATTGCTGAGATGCTTCCAAAGCGGTATTTATCAACGATGAGTTTCTTGCTGACCGATCTTCACTGGACCTTTGTTTGTGTAGAGGTGCATCGTGACAAGTTATATGGGTAAGGGAAAAAATTTTCTAGTACGCGATTTTGGTAATGCTTCAATCTTGAAGTTCCTCGTAAAATCTTTCTTAAGCATGGGGATCAAAGAAAGTCTAATGTTCGCGGCATTTCTATTTTTGGTATGGTTTTGATAACTATTGCCACCCTCACATGTTAGTGGTACAACTTTGATTTATGGTGTATGTATCGTTTTATGTTTTATTTGTTGTTTATTTTCAATGTTAAGATGAGAAGTTTTGTATCCTATATTTAATTTACTAATCCCCTATGATTTAGGTAGAGTTTTGTGATCTTATATGTAACATTGATACCACCTTAGAAAAGTGATATTGAAACTCATGTAACTCCATTTCTTAATCTGAGAAAATTTTATAAAAAAATGCTAAAAATTAATGTGCAAAATAATGGTTTGTTCTAAGTATTTGTTTCAAGGACGAGTTCCAAAGGTGCAGTTTGAAATGCAGTTGCATCTCCTTCTCTGAGCAGTGTCTCTCTCTTTTTAAGCCTTCAACCCTCTTCCCTTCGTCGCAACTATCTGTCGTGAGACCCTTCCCAAACACCTTTCCAAAGCTTTCTCTTCGTGCGAAGAACTCTTGCCAAAATCTATGTGAAAACCTTCTTTATGGATTACCTGATTTTAATTGCAATTCATGCTTCCAATGGTGTTGAAACTCCTTGCAGTGGTCTCCTCTTTACCCGAGCACCCCTAGTTCGGGCTTCTCGACCTACTCAAAACACATGTCGCCAAGGAATCTCTTCTCTAGCCTTGTGAATCTACCATCTCACAAGATCCATCAAACCACCAAACCGATGTCAACATTCCCTTCTTACAACATCCTCTCACAAAATTGACTCAACCCCTTAACCAAAGGGCAAATGATATTCATCGGCCTCATTAACGTTACTCCTTTGGTGATAGCTTGTTCTCTTTTTCTTCTTATGCACCACCGGTCTTATAAAGTTCTCCATCAATAAGATTGGTGAAGGCCAACTCCTCCCTCTTCGCCACTGCAGGTTCCCAACTCGTCAGTTGGGTGGTCTTTTCCGCAACCATTCTCAAGGCTCTGTCAGCCTCCCCTCTTGCACCCGTCACCAAGCAGAGCACAAACGAGATGGACTAAGCTCTCGACAGCTATGGACCTATTTTTGATGGCGACAAGTCCAAGAAAAAATGACAACCTTACTTTTAATCCAAGTTTTTTCAAACCTTGCTCTAATCAAACCGCAAAAATAATGTTGGTTTTAATTACTTTGGCTCAGTCTGGCCTATTAGCTTCCTCCTTTATAAAGAAAAAATCTTTGTTAATTTTTATAGTTTTTTAATTCAAAACTAATTAAAAAAATTGATTGACCCATATTTCTTATAAACTATTTATGTTTCACCTAAACTTTTAATGTGAGATATTTTCACAAACTTCATCATCTTCGTCCGTTACGAGAAATTCATTCCACATAAAGAACGTTAAAAATGCTCAGCCTTATAAAACAACAAAAGCTCAAATTTGGTTTAATTTCAAAAAAAACTATCACATTTTCTTGGACTCCTAGCAGACCCGATAGTTGAAGATCGATTTGAAGTTAATCACTTTTGAAGTCCATTTAGAAAAGCTTTGATTTACGATAATTGATTCCAATCATTAACTTATCTTTATCATGATTTGTGTTTCATTTATGTATCATTTTTTAACATTTGAAAACGTGGCAATGAGTTTCTTTTTTTTTCTGTGGTGTAATGCCAAACTAAGTTATTGTTGACAAAAAGAAATCATATGTTTAAGATATTATCCACTTGATAATGCGTGAGATTTTTCTGCAGGAATTGATATATTTTTGAAAAAAAAATCAATATTCTTGCAAAGGTATTTGCTGCACAAGTTCCTTAATAAAAGTGTCTGCAGAGGAAACCATTCAACGACGCTTGTGGAGATGGTATCGTGGGAGAAAAATTCAATGTATATATAATTAGAGAATTGGTTTACGAGCCTGACCTCCGTAATTGTATATATGACCAGGGGAATGGTTGCGTGAGCTTGACCTCCGTAATTATCTTTCTATATGTATTTTTTTCTTTTATTTTATCATATAGAAAGATAACAAATATCATCCATTCTAAGGATTTTGCTCATAGTGCACGTTAATTAGAGATAATGTCCACTGTCCACATGCCACACGCATATTCCGATGCTATGATTATTTTTAGAATATACAAAATCCATTTTTTGATAATATATAAGGAATGGAATACTTAAGAAATCAGTCGTCGAATTTGAAAACAAAGCATACGGTGTGGTGTGATAGAAAATTCACTATATGACAAGAATATGGGTTGCATGACGTCCATACGTAATGTATAATGGCAAAGTTTAGTTGGACCACGAAAAGTCATGCATATGAATTTTGTTGAATTAGGTTCAGGAATCATGTAACAACACGGTTATCACCTTCATGCCTTGTTTTTTTAAGTGGAACTAGAATAATGATCTACACAAGTAAAAACACATCTCGTTAAGAAATCTGGACTTCTTCAACAAAACAAAACAAAAATCTGGACTTCTATATTTAGTCTTTTTTTCGAGTGTAATTTTTCAAAAATAATTGGGACTGCTCCAGTTAAGAAACTTCATGGAGCGGCTGTCACCTCCGATTGGTTGACACTCATTGAACCTCATTTGTTCCAATTCGTTAGATGTTAAGAGGAATTTTTTTTTCAAAAATTACATTGTTGATTTGTTTCATATAGATTTGGAGGTAGAGATATTTTCGGAGACGTGATGGCACTCTAATGCAGTCACAACATGTTCAACGACTCATCGACAAATTAATTCGTTGTCGACTTAGCTTTGTTGGAAATTTCACTCTAGAAATTAAAGATGGTCTTCCGCGTCTAAAACTTTTTTTTTTACAACCTCTTCTTTTCTAATTATATATTTTTTCAAGTGTGATTGTAATAACTAAAAATCCAAAAATATAAATATGTTTATTTAAAACAAAAAAATGAAATCATATCAATTTATTTTTTAATAGGGATTGCGTCGCCTTTTTTTTTTTTTCTTAATATTAAGTCCTTTATTATAAACTTAATGAGATTTTGTTATTAGATCTTTCATCCATTGACATCTTTAATAATTTTCTACACAAAAAATCTACTTTACCATACCTAAAAACTAAAAAGAATAACCGAAAAATCAATTAAATATCATAGCCAAGTTAACTCAATAGGGTTGATAAATATTTATAATATATATATATATATATATCAGTGGTTTGTAAAAATAATATTACTAGTAAATGTTATATGGAGCCGTCTTAATACTAGCTTTTGCTTTAGGTGCTTTTAAGTTGAGTTATGACATTTATTTTGTGTATAAATCTTTTTTTTTTTTTTTTTTATTAACCTGGGTATCCCAAACCTATGGAGGGCTCAGATTAATCGCCAAGAGGAGGTATAGTCTATGGATAGACTTTCTCTCCGGATATTTAAATGGACCGAAAACAAGAACCCATATTCATGTTTGGTGTAGAAACAAATGTATGGTAGTTTCACGTAGCAGGAGGATCGAACTCGGAACATGGTAACGTCTAAAGCCCATCCTCTACCACTTGACCATAAGCGTTCAGACAAAGTAATAATCTCAACCCTATTTTCATCACTAAAAATGTCAAATCATAATATGTTTTAGACGATTTTATAATATTGTAGAATACCGATGGTAAATTTTCTAATTTCCATGTGACTGTATAGTTTAGAAAAACCAAGTTATACTCAACTACTGAATAGTGTCTTACAAGATTATGAAATTTGGTGTATTTTTTTTATTAAAAACATTTTGAAAGTCATATTTTTCGATTGATCGTATAAAAAGTATAAGAAATTTTATTTTTTATTTAGTTGATATACCATTTTTTTGTTCCTAAGACGTCATCAGTTTTTCTTTTTTGCTAAAAAAACGTCATCAATTTTTATTCCTAATAACAACACAAATAATTGTGTGGAAATACTTATTTACTCTAATAAATTATAAATATAATTAAAATATTATGTTTGAATTCCTAGTTGTGTGAAAATATTATTTTGGATTCTTATTCCAATAATAGCACATTTTTAATTTAGGATTTAGATTTCTCCCACTAAAAAAATTCCTGTAGTAATTTTAATATGTGCACTTCTCATAATTGCCACACTTTTAAGTTTTTGTTCCAAGAAGTTTATCTTTTCTAATAATACCACCAAAAAAATATTAAAATAACTAAAATATCCTTCTTAATAGGAAAAATTTAAGTCCTAAATTTGAAAATATGAAATTAAATACATTATTTCAATTCTATGTATAATTTATTTGGAGTAAATAAGCATTTTCATATAATTTGTTTTTCTTCCGTCACAACATTTTCATATAATAAGTTGTGGTACTTATTGAAAAAAATAAACCAGTGATGGTATTGTTGAAACAATGTGTTGTATTTTTGAGAATTACCCATGAAAACAAATTGTTAAAACTAAGACTCTGACTAATTCCAAAATTAAATTTAGTGCATTATTTTCTACGTACGTAAACATACATTCAACAAAAATTGTAACTACAATCATAAGTCAGCTATTGACAAAAAAGAAAGTCAGCTAAGATGCTCATGATCATGCTCATAATGTAGGTTTTTAAACATAAATAACAGAAGTCTCATCAACCCTTCATTTTATTTTACTTTATATAAATAAAAATCAAAACATACAATACTCGACCAATTTTTAAAAATATTATATATAATCATTTAAAAGACTAGTTCTTGAAGGAAAAAAAGACTAATTACTTATAACTCCGCAAACTATAAGTTTATTAACATATTAAATTTCTCAATCTTTTTTTTTGTCCTGAAATTTCTCAATCAAGTCTATCAATATATATACTACATCATTTTACGCAAATTAAAACGATGAGTTACTCTCTAAACCCTATAAAAAAGTTATCTGCAAAAGGTAACCATTCAACCACGCTGGTAAAAGTGGTAAGAGATGGTGTCGTAGGAGACAAAATAAATTCAATGTAAGACCAGAGAGTTTAATTGGTTGCATGTGCATGACCTCCGTATTATACTGTCGTATGACAAATGTTAACTTGACCAGAAAAAGTCATATGAGTTGTGTTGAATCGGTTACAGGATAATGTAACAAAGATTATCACCTTCATCCCCTTTTTTTTTTTTTTTTTCTTAGTGGAACTACTAAATTGCGAAAGTTCAGACTACCAAAATATATCCAAGAAAAATCTACCAAAATTAATCATATTATTTATTATTCCGAATTTGTTTATGAAATAATAAAACAAATAGCTGTAGGAGAACTTTTAGAATAAAATCGCAGTGTATTTTATGTCTATACGAACTGCAATCACGTTGTAATAACACAGAATAGTTATTTCATACAAAAAAATTTCATAAAATACTAATGGTCTATTAATCCAAGAAAATGTTACCATATACAAAGATTTATTATGTCATTTTTTGATGTATCATATTTTGATTTATATGTTTCAATCAGTCATGAAATAATAACAAATAGATGTAGGAGAACTGTCTAAATAAAATTACAGTGTATTTTGTGTCAACGAATTGCATCACGTTGTAATAACATAGAATAATTAATTTATACAAGATAATTTCATAGAATACTAATATTTTATGTGTATGAATTATGTTGAATGAGGATGATATAACCAATTAATTACTTAGTCGGGCAAGTGACGGGTCGCAGGAAAATGGCGTGCTGGGACTCCGTCACTGCTACGCCGATGAGTTCCTATGAACCCTATAAAACTATAAATAGAGAGATGAGTAAAGGATCACACCAATCAAACACAGACTTAATTACCTGAGAGATCGTATTATTCAAGAAATGGAAATCATATGGATAATCTCTCTTCTCTTAGCCCTTTTCTTGCTTAAACCGTTCCTCAAACGAGCCACCAAGAAAGTTAACCAACCACCGTCTCCATGGAGACTTCCGGTGATAGGAAACCTCCACCAGCTCGGCCTTCACCCTCACCGTTCCCTCCGGGCCCTCAGCGTCCGGTACGGGCCATTCATGCTCCTTCATTTTGGCCGTGTCCCGGTACTCGTAGTCTCTTCTGCTGAGGCAGCTCAAGAGGTTATGAAAACACACGATCATAAATTTGCTAACCGACCAAAGTCAAAAGCCGTTAAGAAGATTATGGATGGTGGGCGTGATGTGGTGTTTGCTCCCTATGGTGAATATTGGAGGCAGATGAAGGTACTTTCACTAGCAAGTTTGCACTATTAGAAATAAAGTTCATATCTCTTCTTAGGATTAATAAAAAAGATGGGATCTTTTTCTTTTTCTGTCAAATAAAATGATGGATTAATCAGGCAGATAATTTCGCATATTGTTAAAATACATATGCAATGATGTATAAACAAAACATTGAAGTAAACTGACCATTTTAATATATTCTGTATATTCTTTATTAACTAATGATAATTTTGTATATGGTTTTTGATGCAGAGTGTATGCATTCTGAATCTGCTTACCAACAAAATGGTTGAGTCCTTTAAGAAGGTAAGAGAAGAAGAGGTAAAAGCAATGATTGAGAAACTCGAGAAAGCAAGTTCTACTTCTACAACAGAAAATGTAAGCGAACTTTTTATTGCTCTAACGAGCGATGTTACGAGTAGAGTTGCCTTGGGAAGAAAACATAGCGACGACGAAACTGCAAGGGACCTCAAGCATCGAGTAAGACAAATCATGGAGCTTATAGGCGAATTCCCTGTCGGGGAATACGTCCCAGCTTTGTCATGGATAGATACAATTCGAGGCTTCAGTGCTAAAGTAGAGGAAGTGAGTGGCAAGTTCAGCGATCTTATGGATAGAGTGATACAAGAACATTTAAAGGCGGGTAAAGACAAAGAGGATTTTGTTGATATAATGTTATCGGTCGAAGGAGACAAGAGTGGTGGATTCGAGGTTCAAAGAAACGACATAAAATTCATGATCTTGGTAACGATCAATATTATATAAGTCAATTCATTAATAAATATGATCATTATAGCTTGACATGGAACTTTTATTATATTTTATGTATCAGGATATGTTTATAGGAGGAACTTCAACAACTTCAACGTTACTAGAATGGACAATGACAGAACTAATCAGAAATCCAAAGTGTATGAAGAAACTCCAAGACGAGGTACGGTCAAGCACTATAGGACATACTTCATTTATAAAAGAAGAAGAGACCGAGAAGATGAATTACCTAAAAGCTGTGCTTAAGGAGGTGCTTCGCTTGCATCCATCTCTTCCAATGCTAATTCCTAGACAATTAAGTGAAAATGTCAAGATAAACGGATATGACATAGCCGCAGGCACAGAGGTAAAATGTTTGTTTAAATTAATTTTATTAAAATCATGGTGTTGGTTACAATAATTTAATTATAATTGTAATTGGGACATGTTCAGGTGATAGTCAATGCTTGGGCAATTCAAAGAGACACGGCATTATGGGGACAGGATGCAGAAGAATTTAGACCGGAGAGGCACTTAGAGTCGCATTACGATTTTCGGGGAAAAGATTTGAGCTACATTCCGTTTGGATCAGGGAGAAGAATTTGTCCAGGGATAGGATTTGCTATGGTTGTGGCAGAAGTAGCACTGGCCAACCTTGTAGGCCGATTTAACTGGAGGGTAGATGTTGGACAACCAGGTGATCAATCTGATCTAGCTGAAGCTGTTGGTATCGATGTTTGCCGCAAGTTCCCTCTTATTGCATTTCCATCTCTTGTTGCGTAAGATTGATGAGGTGGCAGCTCCAACAAGAAGGCCAATTAAAAAAGGAGACCAAACACAATATATAAAGTTCACTAATTCATGTTTTAACTCTCTTTTTATTTCTCTTTAAATTTTCATAATAATACTGAGCACTCAACTGTTATCGAAAGTGTCGGAAGAGGCTCACTGGTATTTTTTCCCTTTCGTTTGTATTTTACCTTATTGTAGGAATGTGGAGTTCCTACAATAGTTATTATCAAAAGAAACTTAAAAAATAAAATGCATATTAGTTATGTTTACTTATTTGTCTCATTTTGTTTCATTTGAGCTTTGATTTGTCTTTCTTTCTTTTTTTATTGCCATCATCATGTACTATTCCAAGTAAGAAGTTTGAAAAAAAAATTGACCAGGACCACCACCTGGTGTCAAAATATGGGAGTGTAACAAAAAGACGATCAAAGATTTCGAAACGAGTTGGGAGAAATTGTATGAGATTTAGAAATAATTTAGGCGTTACTGAAAAATAATAAACATTCAAGAATCTCTCAACATATTAATGGAATTTGTATATAGTAATAATACAAAGGAAGGATAAAACGCGTTAAGAAAATAAAATGAATATGATGATAGGAATGAGTCGTGGAGACAATACGAACTCATTCTATCAAACGAGTATTGTAAAACTAGAGTTTTCGCGATCCTAAGATGATGTCCTGAAATTTATAAGCAATATTTTAGAAATACAGACATATCTGTTTGGTCAACAGTTTATTCTGAATAAATTAAAAATGCGAAAAAAATCTATAATATGAAAGTGTTTGCAGATAACTCCATGAAATTCATATAAAACAAAAACTGACTGTGTCTAGATCCTTAGCACGCATTCACAATATTTCATCACATTTATAAAATTCAAAGGCCAAAATTCCTGAATATTCTCAAAATAAAAAATGTGAGAGGTCCACCCAACTTCTCATTATAATTTGGATCAAAATATAGTGGCAGCTAATGAGATGATTTTTCGGTTACCAATTAATAACATCTTATTATATTAAATTCTAATCTCAAATTTTGTAATTAATACAATAGTAACATGTGTCAGTCATTCGATCACATTTTGACACGTATTAAAATAGTTTATTAACATGATCACGATATGTATTAGTCGATCAATCAGATTTCGTCACATGTTAAAAATATTTTTATCTCAATATGATCATCCATGGTTGATATCTCCATCAATGTTTCCTCTCAATACATCGACATAAGTGGTAGCATCAATCATACTTTTTCTATAACCAGAACATTGGGTGTGCCATATAACATATCATGCATTGGACTTCATCGGTCGGTCCACCGAAGAATATTCTTTGTGAATGCTAGATTTCACGGTCAAATTTATAGATGGTTTTATGGTTTCGAGATATTGTTATCTTTTGGTAGCAAAGAACCAAATGCTAGACGAGTGAAGAAAACTGCGAGCTAGAGAGTTTGTTTCAGTAGGTGTAGTTTAGAATGAGATCATGAACGGTCAATGGTTTATTGAATATGAGCTTTTAAATTACAAGAATACAAGTAGAGTATCAGTCCAAAGTGTGTGAGATGAATATGAGAACTAAATGTAGTCTACTATGAGTGTGTGAGATGAAAATGACTTTCTTTTTTCTTTTGTTAATTAGCTTGTCTCCTTATCCTTTTATAGCATTGATTTATGTCCTTACTCCACACTAACTCCATCAAATTCACCATTTACACATTGATCCAACCATTACAAGTTTCTGTTTACTAGCTGTTGTGCTTTACTCCTTATTTTAGTGGTCTTTGATTTCGAAAAATTTATCTCAGTCCAGAGTTGGTTAGTGAGCTCAATGTCTTCTCAATATTAAGGTCGACTTTGCTAAGCTTTGCCTTTTTGTCTAGTTGGGCAGCCTCTGTTGGGTCCCTTTTCCTTTCTTTAATGGGTGGACATTTTGGTACCAACAACCCTCCTCTTTATCTTATACATTCCCGTACGTTATTTAATTTTACTCTATCAAAGTAAACCATTTCTCTATCATAGATTAAATTATTCTTTTTAGCGGGGGTATCCCACAAGCTATTGTTAGAAAGCAAACCATATCCGAGTTTTTTGGTATCATCAACCCGTCACATTGCCTGCAACATGGTTAAACACCCAATATTTCAAGATAATGGTGGGCCTCCAACCCCATATTTCCTTACAAATGGTCTAGCCATGAAAAGTTTCATCTCCCTACTGTTTTTGTGTCTACATGAAGTGTCCGTTACAAGTGAAACACCAACATCTATTTAGGCTAATATTAAAAGGTTAAGGGGACTGACTCGTCAATCAAATTTAGGTACTTACATGTCATCTTGCTCTACATTGATATGAAGCATTCTACCTCGTTTATCATGACACCAAAACTAAAGATATCATGATTTCTGTAAAATGTATATTCCTCCATTGTATATTTTAACTCACAAACCCCGAATTAATTTCTTAAGAAAAGAAAAACAAACAACGATCAGTTAGATTTAATCAATAATACGGACGAATGCAATGTAAATATTGGATAAATCGATATAATACATATTTTACAGATGGAAATGTGGTTGATCATCAAGATACATAAATATTCCAACGCTCTGTCATTAAAGAGCCATAGTAAGTACAGGGAAATAAGGGAAGATACATCTATTGCACAAATTAAATCTCGAGTTAAAACCCTTATCAAGATATTTTGCTTAGTAACTTCGTTTTTAATGTCGGTTAAGAAAATTTCCAATGTAACAATGGAAACACTTTACTCCTTCCGTTTTTTTATAGTTGATGTTTTATGGGAAAAATTTTGTTCACAAATACTTGATATTTTCATTTTTTAATGTAAAATTAATTAGTTTTTTATTATTTTTATCTTTTGTATTCTGAAGACTATTTTATCATTGATTGAATTGTTATTAAATAGATGATAAATGATGTTTTAGTACAGAACAAAATAAAAATTAAATGATTCCTTAATTTGTATGTAAAAACCTAAAACATCAACTATAAAAAAAATGGAGGGAGTAATTTGAAACAATTCCATGGTTACATTTATTACTTGTGGATGCTTGTTAACAATGGCATTTGACTTTATTATATAGTAGGTAAATATATCTAACCAGAGATACATGCACACTTTCTCAACATCTTCTGAGATGTGAGATCCACTTATAATGATGACTGTACCTTTATCAATAAATGCAGTCGCCAACATCAACATATTATTTAAAGTAGCCTTTCACCCTTATCTCACATCGTAAACCTATAAGTGATCGCCTATATCTTTGCCCAAAATATCTAATCTAACGAAGATTCATTAGTATGCATGAAGGGAAAATGGTAATACCATGCACCACCAAGCAGCCAACCATTTATCTAATTATAAAAAGTGCATAGATATTCCCCTAATTTAAGAAGTCCTCATCGAAAGCACACCACCGGGTTATAATCCACCCAAAGTTGTTTATTGTTTTGTGGTTGGACTAATAACGCATTTGTATGTGAGTTATGTTACAAGTTGGACCTAAAAGCCCCCAATTAAAAACAGCCAAATGCTTATCTACGATCATAAGATGATAAGAAGTCAGAATCCTAACTCCCTATGGGCTTTCATTTTGTGCTTGCTGAGGTGCAATTAGAGACTAGATATATTTTTGGTGATCTCACATACAATTTTCACTTTTGCTTTGTATTCGTACTTCACGATGAACTCTCTAAAAAAAGCATATATACTGTTACGAATAGTTATTGTATAATACTAACGACTTCAGGAAGTACTGTTTTCTAATGTATATGTCCCCATATACATAAATACATATATATATATAGGTACATACGTACATATGTACTTACCAATTGGGAGAACATATATTGTGAACTGAGTGCTTTCCATCTGAGGCCAATATGAGCCAAGTGGTGTGCGACAAAATAGCCCCTTCGTCGTCTTCAACCATCATCAGTCATTGTTGGCTAATAGCTGTTCAAGAAAATAACAATTTTCTACATTTTCAGATTCTCATCAATTGTATGTATTTCTCAATTTTTAAGTATGCAAGTTCAAACTGTAACAACTCATTTCTTAATATACCTCACATGTGACTCATGTATTAATCTGCGAAATTTGCAGTAAGTGGTCCTAAGAGGTAGAGACGAAAAAAAGGCTGAGCAAAAAAAATGAAATTATATAACTATATATATAAATAGTGTTGATTATAGTATATATAACCACAAATATTGTGTACATAGTGTAATATTATTTCATGATTCATGAATAATTTACCCACAATACATTATATAGTATAATGATTATACTAATACATAAAGCTAGCTAAGTCTCTCAACACTCCAAAGTCAAAAATGTTGTTTATGTAATTAAAATAGTAAAAACCTGCTTCCGACATGGACAAATACAGGCACCATCGAGTACTTGAGCTAAACATATATATGTGTGGGCGCTTCTAAGACAGGAAGCACAACTACTACTTAATTATTTGATTGTTAATTAAGTTTAGCCTTGGACAAAATGCACATGATCAAGCCGCCGGAGCCACGTCACAGTCGTCGTCGTCATCGTCTCCTCCGTTCTCTTGGCCACCACTTTGTGAGTAAGGAATCGGCCGAGTCCAAGTTGACTCGTAGAGCCTGCCTCCTGCGTTGTTCTGACTCATCACTGCCATTTGTGATTAGGGTTTTTAGTGTGTTTTTGATTTACTAGTGAATTTTGGAGTGAGTTGCAGATCTGGAGCTCATCAAATCCTGAATTTATAGCGCATTTGTTCTAGGTTTTTTTTTTTTTTGAAAAAAATTATTTTCCTTTAAGTATTCGGATTCTTTACTTTGCAAATTTACTGTTGATGCTGCACCACTCAAATTCAAACTCAAAATATGTATGTTTTTGACCAAAAGGGTTAAATTAAATTCTTTATAAAAAACGATTTAGATTTTCATATATATATATATATACACATATATAAGTTTTCATAGTTAAATATACGTGAATTTCTGTGACAAAAAATAAATAAATATATATATATATATATATATATATCGTGAATTTCTGACAAAAAAAACGTGATTATGATACTAAACAATGATTGATATAATTTTTAATAGACATCTCCGATCACACAAAATGAATTTGTTCAATCATAAAAACTATGTTATTCTCTTTCTTTCTTTCTTTTTTTTTTTTCTGTTTTTGTTTTTTGTTTTTGTTTTGTGATTATTCTACTTGTCGCCAAAATGATCATGAAAGGTATAAAGCTTGAATTTTTTTTAAAGATATGTTGTGTGAAAAGTTTATAGAAACTTACTGAATTCTTTTAAAATAATTAATGTGAAGTCAAATTAAGCAGTGTGTCATATAGTTGAATGAACATTGACTCAATTATGTATAGGAGGTCAATGAGCAATAGATATATATTTTAATATATATAGTCAAAGCACCGTATGAATTAATTTATGAACTTTCTTAGACAACTAATATCGACAAGTGAAATGCCAAAAAAAACATGTGAAGATACCTCTTTTTGGCCTTTGTGGAAAGCTAAAGAAAGCAGAAGGAGAAAGATGAGAGTGTAATCTGACATGGCTACGGTTAAGACCACAAGTTGTTACTACGTGGCACGTGAATGCCCGCACGTGAGCTGAGCTTATGGAAGTTTGCTGCAGCTCACGTTTACACGTGGATGGAACAGTTCATGCACACTCTCACGTTGCCTCGCCATGCGCCTTCTGGTAACATTTGTCAATGTATACAACATCTACACACATATGACATATCTATTTATATGACCTCATATATACTCCACATTTAGCTTTTGGGACTACATTTTAAGCCTAAAACCCTTAGCTCATGCTATCGTCTTCAACTATATTGGCTTTTATCAATGGAATAGTATCTAATGGAGAATTGAATCAATCAATGTTTTCTTTTGTTTGAGTTGAGTGGATATTTCTTAATTATTATATGGGGGCTACTTTTATATATTTACTAGATCTTTCATCTGCACTACCAACGGATATATTGTTATTAAATTCTTACTAGATTTATCATTGAAAATTTAATTGAAAGAGATGATGACATTTAATAATTTGACTGTTAAAATGTTTTTATTAGAACCATGTAAATTGTAAAAGAATTGTCTTTGGATAAGAAGATGCTATTACTACTTTCTTTTTAAAATATATATTGAAAATATGGTGTACTGTATCCTATTTTCAATTTTATATGTTAGTTTCTATTTTTATTATAAATTATTGTAGTGTAATTTCAAAAATATGACGAATTAAAATTATGGTCAAATGTTATATACTGAAAGTGATCATTTTGTTTATAATGTAAGGTTATATTCTTTAATAAAATACAGTGTAAAAATACAGATAGTAACTCCAAGTTGTAAAATTTTGAACGGGTAAATAGTTTTTCATTAACCGATACTTGTACCTAAATATGGTATTTTCGTTCAACCTAAGTCTAACCCAACTAAAAATCGGTCCACATTGCACCAAACCAAAACCTAACCGGATCAATATCATAATATTATTAATCTCAAAAAACTCCTATAATCATATACACAAATCGTTTACAAAACTCATTTAAAACAAATATATAGTTTAATTTTTTTTTTCAATTGAGAATAAATGAAAAAAATATCATGTGCATCACCGCGCGGATCGAAATCTAGTTTTGTTTATCGGGTCAAAATCTAGTTTTGTTTATAATGTAAAGTTATATTCTTTCAAAGCTAATAGGTGAAGGATAGACAATTATATTGACACTATGATGAGTTTCTACTATTTCCTTACGAACTTTAAATGTAATCTTTTTTTTTTACGTTTAGATGAATTGTAGAATAATTTCACTTTTCATTATTTTTTTTAAATTGGTAGCAACGTTACCCCAAGATCCGTTGATTAAAAACAAAGACGTAATGGTTAAAGAGTTTATATTTAACTTATGAGAGAGATTAGCCATGGGTATCCGGGTAGGAAACCGTTTGGTTAATTTTGGATCGAGATTTTAGAACTCATCATGTACCTATAAATTTTTGTTTGGGTTCTTGTCGGTTCTATATCGGTTCGGGTATAGAGTTTGAGGAACCATTAAATACCGGAAAATTTTGGTTCTAAAGCCGCTCCGATTACCCAAAACCGAAATAGCAAAATTTATACTCGAAATGAAAAAAACATCCGAAAAACACTAAAAATACCTAAAACATGAACTTGAAAATATCAATAAATTACCCAAAATACCAATAAAAATACCCGAAATGCCAATAAATTATCCGAAATACTAATAACCCTAATAGTATGGGTAAATGTATATACATCTTTGGGTATTCGGTTCCTTATTTCAGTTCCCATGTAAGAATCGGAACTGAACCGATATCCACGGTTCTCTAATCTAAGGACTCATCGAATATTTTGGCCGGAACCAAACCCAGTTTTTTTTTATTCCATTTTTTTCCCATGCCTACTCGTCATAAGTCTTGTTCCTACATAATTCAGACCTCGACTCCAGTCCTCAAAAACATTTTTCCCCGAATACCGAGAGTACACTCCGAGATGAATTTAGAAGCAGTCACAAACTCGTCTGAAGCAGCTCAAAGCTGTCCCACGAAAAAGAAACTGTGTGAGGATCCATTCTCTAGCCCAAGACTCCAACTTAAGAGTACATGACGAGTTGACCCAAAAAAATTAGTGCTAGAAGGAAAGGGGCATTATCTTGATGTCATTCACCTCCAGCATCGGAAAATATTGTCGGTAACCGATGCTTTATAATCTTGCACGTCTCTTCAAACCCATAATGGCAATCTTCATTTTTTTGTGAAAGAGAGCCAGAAAGGACAACCATGAAACTGAAATCCGGCTGAGACTTCCATCATATGGGTTTGGTTCTTGTTGGAAGAGGCCTCCCCTTAAGTGGGTGAGTTTAACATGGCGCGGATCTCACCCCGGTGATTAGTCTAGACTTCGGTTTAGGATCACATCGGTTTAAAAAAAAAAAAAAAATGAAAATCCGCGGTGAAATTTCAACTAGATTTCGAACACCGAGGAAACACTGTCGTCGATCACACCCAATCTATTGTTGTGGTATTACTCCACACGAGTAAAAAATCGAAAAAAAAGATACACTAGTTTCCGACGATGTAAAGAACAAACGGAATGAGATCGAAAAAGCTCACAATAAAATGAGCAATTATCGAGAAAACCGGAAGAAAAGTCTGAAACTAAGCCGGAAAGAATATCTGATGGAACTCAGATCAAACGACAAGAAAACAATAACAGATCCAACAACCACCATAAACCTTGAAAATCAATTGAGATTGGTAACCGCAAAAAAAAGCCCTATCTAACCGGAAAAGAAAAGTCACGTAAAATCGAAGGGAAATCCGAATAAATTCTAGGAGAGAAAAGAGAGAAACTTCTTATATATGGTCTTGATTGGTAAAGCATTTGGGTGAGTTTAATGTTTTGTTATATCCAATCAACTATTTTCATTTATAGCATTAAACAAAGCATTTGGAGTTCTAAATGTTCATTTTGCTAATGCTCAAGATTAGAGCATTTGAGTTAGCATTAGCATTATTAATTAAGAATTACAATAATACCCTTATTTAATTAAATTTTAAATTATTATTTTTATGTTATTATGGTAATTTTGTATCCAACTACTTATATTTTTATCAATCACATAATTTAATAAACTATCTGTAATTTATAAATAACTAATGCTGATGTTTATGCTGATTTATGCTACTGTTCTAATATAAGTTGTATCAATCAAAGTCATATGTCTTATTCTTTTAGGTGACACAGCGATAGCATTTTTAGGTTGATGGTGTCTGACTGCAAAATATATAATTAAATTAAGAGGTGTGATCTAAATGTTAGTTAGTCGTACCTATTGGTTTTGTTGAAGTTGAAGATGAACTTTAAGATGCTGGGATATCATAACGGCATCAAGCTCTAGAATTTGTTAATCACAGCTTTTGTTTTCTTTTGAGGATTTTCTTTGACCACCATGTTCTTTGCTTTTGTCTATGCTTTATTTTTAGGTCGACGGTGTCTGACGCAGCCACAGCCACAGCGTCACCCAAAAGAACAAAATCTCTAAAAGATCAAATAATATAACAAGTTGCAGTATCCGCAAGAGCAACAGGGTTCCTTGTTGATTAGTTCGATTCAAAATTATACACAACTTGTTAGGCTGTTGACTCTGTAAAGGGGAGGAAAAACAAGTTTAAATGGTAGAATCAGATTTTTCTCAATGGAGTAGTCGGACCAAATATTCAAATAGAATCCTTTTATCTAAAAAGCAAAAACAAAAGAGAGGAATACGATACATCTTTTGTTCTCCACGCCAAGCAGAGCAAAACGCCTTTTTTCCAGACAGTCATTATAACAAATGCAAAATAATAACAAAGTAATCCTCCTTTCACACCAAACTAACCGTTCCAGCCTCTTAAGATCAACATAAAAAATAAATTTAAAATGATCTTATACTCTCTTAAGTCTTTTCCCAAATCAGAGTAAAATTTCTCACTTTTTTTGCGTATGAACAAAAGAACTCAACTCCGTTGCACGTAAAATAATTTCTCACTTTGACAAACTCAGGATTCTGGTGCAGGGACTGGTGCAGGAGGTTTCAGAAGTGGCTGCAATGCTTTCACAACTATACTCATATTTGGTCTAAACTCTGATTCGTATTGCACACACAATGCTGCCACCGCTGCTAGCTGCAACCCCACATTACAGATTCATAAATTTCAAATGAAACCAAATTTTCAGATATTTAGATACTAGTGTAATGAACATAAGAGTAAGTACCTTAGCTACTGATTTAGGAGGATATTCTCCTTTTAGCTTTGGATCAACACACTGCTTCACTTTATCTTCACTGAGTCTCGGTGTAGCCTAAACAATCAAATTCCAGATTCTAAGGCACGAGTAAAAAACAGAGCAGGATCCATATTTGGATAGGGAACAGATTGATAAACATACCCAGGTTACAAGACTTTGCTGGCCACGTGGCATGGTATGATCCACAGGTTTCCTCCCTGTCAAGAGCTCTAGAAGCACAACTCCAAAGCTATACACGTCACTCTTCTGAGTCAACTGTCCAGTCATAGCGTATCTGCATATGGGAACATTGGGAAGAGACACGTTTTAGCTGCCTTGTTCGTACTCTCAAACTAAGATGCAACAAATCTATCTAAGGTTTTAAGGAATATTACTCTGGAGCATGGTAGCCAAAAGTCCCCAAGACTCTTGTCGAGTGAAGACGAGCAGCATTATCAGGAGCTTGATTTGAGAGATTAAAATCAGCAACTTTTGCTTGATAGTCTTCAAAAAGAAGCACATTGCTTGATCTTATGTCTCTATGTATTACAGGAGGCTGAACCTTCTCATGAAGGTATTCTAAACCCCTTGCTGCCTCAACCGCTATTTTCACCCTCGTTATCCACTCTAGTGTTGGACCTGGCTGTGCACCTTGAACTCCCTTCCTACCTGTAATAATTGCACATCAAAAATCATAAATAAATCAAAATTCTATTTTAGATGTTTTTTTCGTTAGAACAAGAATGGCCGGGGAAGTTTTTCATACCATGTAGAACATCGTGTAGTGATCCCATCGTTGCAAACTCATAAGCAAGAACACGGAGGTCTTCATCAACACAATAACCAACCAGTTGAATGAGATTATCATGCTTCAGTCTTGAAACCATGGAAACCTAAGGAGAAGCAAACAAGAGGATGTAAAGAACAACTTTCCTGAATACAAAGGAGGGAAGGGATTGAAACAAAAATTATAACCTGACTCAAGAACTCGGCGTTTGTTTCAGCTTCAGCTGCAACATCGAGTTTCTTCAAAGCAACTGCTTTCCCATCATTTAGAGTTGCATAATATACCCTTCCATAAGATCCCTCACCAATCAGTGATTTTGATCCAAAATTGTCAGTTTTTTCTTTAACCTCATCCACAGACAAGGGAGGAACTTCAATGGGAAGAGCTTCCTTCTGCACCTCTTGCTTTGCAACAGCTTGTGGTTTTGTATTCTTAGTATTTGCTACATATGGGACAACACAAATGTTACTTCAAGTTTTTAAGTTCCCTCCTTCACAACAGTCAGCTCCTAATCCTTACGTGGGGAAATTCAAAACCAATTATACAAAGCCTGAAAGCTGATACCTCTATCTAGTACGCAAACAATACGACCAGAATATCCATTCCCGAAATATCACAAATCAGAACCATACGTAGACAGGAAAGTTTAGTAAGTTAAGTGAACTCTTGAGTGTCTAGAACATACCATCAGGTTGCTGCCATGGAGTTTTCAGATGTTCTTCCTCATTTGATAAAGTTGAATCTCCTGTTTTACCCCCACAACAGATCCACCTCCGCATCCTTGTTCTCTTCTTCAACTATAAATCCTTCACAGCTTCTTTTTTCTGAAACCGTTGAAAGTAATTGAGTATGGATGCGTAAAAGAAACTATCTTCTATCAGAAAATCAGACTAGTCGCGGACAAAGTAGGTAACACTCGATTCATAAAATTGGAATAAGCAAAGCTTCGGGAGTAATGAGTAGGTAACACTCGATTCATAAAATTGCGATTCTCAATCGAAAAATCCACATTCCACTAATGAATAACTATGACCAGAAACCCAACTGCAAGATTACAATCAGAAAGAAACAAAAGTTTGCCGCCAGATAAGGTCGGTGATAGTCAACTACTAGAGAAATTGAAAGCCAAAACATAATGCAATTAAAGATGCAACAGACCTAAAAAAATTTCAAATCAGATACTTACCCAGAAGAGAAATCTACTCGAATATAGGCTCAATTTACAAAAGGAAAAAAATCATACACTGAGAATCGCGTCCGAAACGAAGATCTACAAACGGGGAAAGAAACGAAATCGAAAATGAAACTTGAAATTAAAGTAAAGAAACGCAAAGGTGGGTCAAAGTGAAACGATCCAAGAAGCCCTAATAAAGTAGAAAATCCAGAGAATTGATCACAACCCAAACACAGGAAACAGAAGAAAAAGAAAGGGAAAATTCAGTACCGGTCAAATCTCGCTTTTCCAAAAACGTGATAATCAGCTGCGATCTCTCTCAAAGTTTCGTTGCTTATGATTATTACCTTCTCTCTGGCGATGAGAGAGAGAGAGTGAGTGGAGAAAGAGGAGCTTTGCTTGATGGAGACGGAGAGAGATGGAGAGACAGATGGGCAAACGCGGGGAAAGCCGACTTTTCTCCTTTGGCTTTTTGTTCTTTTCGATTTTAATTTCTCTTCACAAATATTTTTTTATCCCTTTTTCCATATAATTGAACCCAATCACTCATTTTGCTTGGTTGTGTTTTAATTATTTAAACTTTAAAAGGACAAAATACCCTAATTTTTAATATATCTTCATAAGTAAAACTTTTTTTGAATTGTAAACTAATCTCCACAAAATAAGTCCAAAAATATTTAGATGGGTTTTATTCCATCATGTTAATAGAAACTAAACTATTTTTTAGGGTTCTGGATGGTAAAAAGCCAATTTAATTGCATTTATGTCCATTTATTCATTTTATTTTTTCATATCAACTTTCCCTTCGCACATAGAGAATAATCACTGTAGTTCTTTTGATTAGCATTTAGCTTAGAAGATCATAAACATGGTGAAAAGAAGAAAGAATGAGTAATTCGATCGCTTAGTAAGGAAAATTGTTCCTCCCGAGATCTTTGCATCCATCATGAGATCGTCAGCGGGAAAGCTTCTCTCGCATTCTCTACGGAGAAACCGCGGGAAACCTGGTGCTGCAGGAGGCGATGGATTTTGGA
This sequence comes from Euclidium syriacum, assembly GCA_900116095.1. Lineage (NCBI taxonomy): Eukaryota > Viridiplantae > Streptophyta > Magnoliopsida > Brassicales > Brassicaceae > Euclidium > Euclidium syriacum. The sequence continues at coordinate 1,863,445 of FPAK01000008.1, forward strand.
TTCTGGCGTCGAGGTCTCGCGAGTCTCAGAAGATGTGGAATTCCACGGTGCCGCCAGAGCAAAGTCCTGATCAGAATTCGATCGACGCAGGATCTTCCATGCGGAAACCCATCAGCTTGTGGCCTGGAATGTATCATTCTCCCGTGACCAATGCGCTCTGGGAAGCCAGACACCAGATGTTCGAAAACCCTACCGGAGAAAATTCCCAGTCAGGATTGACGGCTAAGTCTCCGTCGCGAAGCCGTACCTCGATTCTCTACAAGTTTTCATCTGATTTTGTTCTCCGCGAGCAGTACAGGAATCCTTGGAACGAGATTCGTACGGGTAAATTGGTTGAAGATCTTGACGCTCTTGCTGGAACTATCTCCTTTAAGGTTCTTACTCTTATCTTGTTTTCTGGTGTTTATCATTTCGAAAGTTTTATGTATATCTCCTCTACAATCATAATTTAAGATCATTCTCTAGCAATTGATTTGGATTGAGAGGCTCCATAATTGATAGTTTGTAGCTAAATGTAATGGGATTAGAAATCTATGGATTGAGTAATGTTTATACCTTGATAATTTAGTGATGACACTCTTATTTTAATTTAGCTCTTGCCTTTAATTGTGGCCTAGTATCATCTTTAGATGTGTTCGCAATTCTGAGTATTTGGAAAATTGGGCTTTGTATGTTGTTATCTGAATAGCATTGCAGCAGTGGTGATGGCAGTGCAAGATCAATGATTTTGGTGACTGCTTCCGTGGATAGGATTATCATGAAAAGACCAATTCGTGTGGATGCTGACCTCAATATAGTAGGCGCTGTTACATGGGTCGGAAGATCTTCCATGGAGATGCAATTACAAGTAATCCAAAGTCAAGGTATTAGTTTCTATGTTCTTTACCATCTTTCTTCTCCTGATATCATGAGAAGCCAGGTTCCTCAAAACCTTCCCTGTTTCTTTAGACTCGTAGATTTTATACGAACCAACAAACATGGTAAGTTACATAGAAGATATAAACTTAGGTAGTTGGTGCTTCATATTGCTAGGAAAGAAAATGAAAATTTGATTGAATCTGAAGTTAAGTATAAAGGTCATGCTTTAACTGGTAATACGAGGTGGTAAAAACATACATATATTGTGAACAGAAAATGCTAGTTGTGAGATTTATCTCGATATGAACTATATCTATCTTTTCTGGTAGACAGTAACCAAAGTTCTGTCATCATTGGCACAAAACTTTCAGGGTGCCTTTTTGTTCAGTAATATCTCTATATTCATTCAATGAAATTAACATCTCTTGTTAAGTAATCGATTTTTCCCCCTCGAACTCGATAATCGGTCTTTGTCCTGAAATTGAATGACCTACTGCTTTGCTGAATCTTCCTTTTAACTGCAAGATTTTGCAGACGCCAACCAGTCCTCCGAGTCCGTTGCTCTTGAAGCAAACTTTACATTCGTGGCTCGAGATGCCAAGACAGGCAAGTCAACTCCAATCAACCAAATTGTGCCAGAAACTGAACATGAAAAATTGCTCTGGAAAGAAGCTGAAGAGAGGAACAAAGTACGAAAACAAAAGAGAGCAGAACGTAAAGAAGAGTATGAGAAGTTAAAGGACTTAGAGAGGCTAAATGAGTTATTAGCAGAAGGGCGAGTATTTCTGGACATGCCAGCTCTTGCAGATCGGGACAGCATACTAATTAAGGACACTTACCATGAAAACTCATTGGTCTGCCAGCCACAGCAACGGAATATTCATGGTAGAATATTTGGAGGCTTCTTGATGCGCAAGGCTTTTGAGCTGGCATTCTCCAATGCTTACACCTTCGCTGGGGTCTCTCCGCGTTTTCTTGAAGTTGATCGCGTCGATTTTATCAAGCCAGTGAGTCCATTTCTTTCTCATATTTCCATTTGCTTATGGTAGCCATAGAAGAAATTGATTGACTGGGCGTTTTTTATTTACGATGCAGGTGGATGTTGGAAACTTCCTTCGTTTCAAATCACGGGTACTGTACACAGAAGCTAACAATTCAGCTGAACCGCTGATAAACATCGAGGTTATAGCTCATGTTACAAGTCCAGAGCTCAGGTCCAGTGAAGTAAGTAGACAGAGTTGTTTAAAATAAATCTTGAGCTATGCAGCTCCCCCGGTTACAAACTGAAATACACGATAAGAAAATTGCATATTTAATTTCTGAAGGGTTTTGATAATCTTTGAAGAAGTTTAGTTGCTCAACTATCTAGGTATAGGTCTTCTGTATCTAGCCTAGGATTGAATGTAGTGGATCTTATAGGGTTTCTTTGAGCGTTTCGTTGAGATTTGGGAGTCAACTCAGAGTAATCAAGTCTCTGATATGGTGATGGTAAATGTGATTTTGGGTGGCAGGTCTCCAACAGGTTCTACTTCACCTTCAGTGTAAGACCAGAGGCCATGAAAGACGGATTAAAGATAAGGAATGTGGTTCCAGCAACAGAAGAAGAAGCTAGAAGAGTGATCGAGCGCATGGATGCAGAGAGACCCATTTCATTACCTTGATCGCCTCAGTTGAACCGTTGATTTTCAGTAAACAAGAGAAAAAAAATTGGTGTGAATAACAAAAATTAGAAGCCATTTCCCTTTTTTCATGAGGAGATTCATGTGATCTTTTTTTCCCACTACTTTCAACTTACCCTTTACTTAACATGTGAGAGATATGATAAGGATTCTTTAACTTGTCAAAGGATAAATCGAGAAGATATAATCATTCTCAAACTTCTTTTTTTGGCCTTGTTAATGTCATCTTTGGGTAGAAATTGCTGATGATAAAAAAGAAACATAAATATTTTGTCAATCCCTTTGTGTAACACCACCTACCCTTTGTGAGCTATGTTTCTCCCAAGCATTTAATGCCCAAAACCATAACAACTAAAGTAGCCTTGAAACAATTTTACCAATAGAGCCCAATAAGTTCATATGCAGTGCGCCAGTGATTAACGACTGAATCAATCATTTGCGATTACAATCAAAATTTTGCTGAGATGGTTTCTAATTACTTTTCTTCTCAATCGCTTTCCCTTTAGACCTCGAAATCGATGGAAAGCAATCGAATCCAGATTCTCTCTTTTCTCAGTCAAAACTATCTTCCTTCACTTCTCTCTTGCTGAGAACGTCGGATATCAGAACTGAAAAACATCATGGAGCGGAGAGAAGACGAGCAACAGAAACGCGACGATTCCAGATTCAATCAGACACTCAAGAACGTTCAGGGGTAATCAATAATCTACTCTGATGGTTTTCTCCTCTCGGATCTTACATTTCTTTTACTTCTGATTTCAATGTGTTTGCAATCCTGGTCTTTAGATCTGTAATTTTTTGTAATGCGACTGTGAATCACGAAATTCGGAAGGAATCATTTCGAATCGTGAGAGTTTGAGAAATGTGTTGATTTGATTGTCTCGATTGTATTTTTTGTTTTAGGTTTCTTAAAGGAAGGAGTATTCCTGGTAAGGTATTGTTGACTAGGAGACCGGATCCTCCTCAAGACCCCATCTCTCCAACTTATCACCGGAGCTTGTCGGAGAATGACGCCCGAAGAAATGAGCGTTTGGAGAATCCTGTAGAGGTACAGTTGTGGAAAGCACTTGAGCTTTCTTTTCTTCTTCCCGAAAGTAAAATTAAGAGTGATTGTGCAGGTGGAAGATCAAAATTCAAGCAAGAAACATGATAATACCTATGCTGGTAAGCTAAGATCAAACTCCAGTGTTGAAAGGTCTGTGAGAGAAGTCCAAAACTTGAAGATAGGTGTTAGATCAAGTGACTCTGCTAGAGTTATGAAGTTCAACAAAGTGCTTTCAGAAACTACTGTCATATTAGGTACTCTTCTTTGCCTTTGATTTAGTGTGTTCTGTTTACTATAAATTCTTTCAATTGGATCTGCTTAGTGACCTGGGATCGGTTTTGATTATGAGAATCCTATGTGATTGGTCTTCTTATATCTTCTGTTAATTGATTAATATAGTATCCCTTCTTTAATTTCCTCTTGTTACCTGCAGAGAAATTACGCGAGCTGGCTTGGAATGGTGTGCCACACTATATGCGGCCTGATGTCTGGCGGCTTCTCTTGGTACGCTCTAGGACTTCATGTTAAAGCATAGTCAATGTTAAAGTTATGAGCAGTTGATTTATAATCGGTTTATCCCTTTTATGTGCATTCCCCTTTTATTTATGGTACAAATATGTTACTATGCTGGTCATCATGATATCTGCAAATCTGTTTAGCTTATTTAAACTCAGACACTTGCATTAGTTAAGAGAATTTATGTAATTAGCTCTTCCCATAAGCATTCCCTGCTGCAACAATTTTGGTTTTTGGTTTGTTTTTTCTATTTGAATTTAAATATAAACTGACAACAGGGATATGCACCACCTAATTCAGATAGAAGGGAGGCTGTTCTGAGGAGAAAACGTCTTGAATATCTTGAATCTGTTGGCCAATTTTATGACCTTCCAGATGCTGAGCGTTCTGATGATGAGATCAATATGCTTCGTCAGGTTTTTTCCTCGTATTCTCAGTCAGTACTTCTCAAACAGAATCTTCAAATTTGTAAATGCTCTTAGCAACTGTATTCTTTCTCAGATTGCTGTTGATTGTCCAAGGACTGTACCAGATGTCAGTTTCTTTCAGCAAGCACAGGTGCAGAAATCGTTGGAGCGTATTCTTTACACGTGGTGAGTTACAAAATACAGGTTATGGGTTATAGTTGTTCTTTGGCCAACTTAAAAACCAGTTTGGAAAATCAAGTTGAAAGCTTAATCCAAAAAAATTAATTTGCTGGGTATGCAGGGCCATCAGGCATCCAGCGAGCGGATATGTTCAGGGAATAAATGACCTGGTCACTCCCTTTCTAGTTGTTTTCTTGTCAGAATATCTAGATGGCGGTGTAGAAAGTTGGTCAATGTCGGATCTATCTGCTGAAAAAGTCACAGATGTAGAAGCAGATTGCTACTGGTGCTTAACGAAGCTACTTGATGGTATGCAAGATCATTACACGTTTGCTCAACCTGGAATCCAGAGACTCGTGTTTAAGCTAAAGGAGTTAGTCAGGCGTATTGATGGTAAGCTCTTCCTTAGCTTGATCTTGTAGTTGGATGTGTCTTTAGTGATTGTTTAAGCAGAACAACTGATGACATGCACGCTGCCCTCCTTACATAATCTTGGAACCCTTTTCCATGTTCTTTACCTCGAACCCCTTAATTTACTCATTCTGCATCTTTCCGAAATTTGAAGTAAGTGTCTTTAACGATGGTTGTGTTGAGTTTGGCGTATCTTTTGATGATTTGATGTCATAGAGTGATAAGATCTAGGGATGCTAATGAGCTTGTAATGATACTTGATGCTATTGTAGGTTTGTAACCAACCATCTATGTTACAATTTAGACTTGATTATTGTTTTATCCTATAGCATTAATATCGTCTTGTTTTACTCTGCCTTGTTTATGTACCTAGAACCTGTTTCAAGACACATGGAAGAGCATGGGCTGGAATTTCTCCAATTTGCTTTCCGGTGGTATAACTGTCTTCTCATACGCGAGGTCAAACACCATTTTAACTCCCTAATGATATATGCCATGGTTTCTTAAAACCAGGTTTAATCTTAAATCAGTTTGAGTAGAAACTGACAAAACCTTTGTGATTTTCTAGATCCCTTTCAATCTCATAAACCGCCTATGGGACACTTATCTAGCTGAAGGAGATGCATTGCCAGACTTCCTAGTGTATATATACGCTAGCTTTCTCTTAACGGTAAGTAATAACATTCCAAAGAGTCTTCAAGTTCAATTTTGCAACTGTGTTTTATTGAATACAAAGCTTGTGAAAAATGCAGTGGTCAGATGAGCTAAAGAAGCTGGACTTTCAAGAGATGGTAATGTTCCTGCAACACCTTCCAACACATAACTGGACAGATCAAGAGCTTGAAATGGTTTTATCAAGAGCTTTCATGTGGCACAGTATGTTCAATAATTCCCCAAACCATTTAGCTAGCTAGCTGAATGGCCTTTTCCTCCATCATCATCATGATCATGTTTCACCTTTCCTTATCTTCTTCTTGTCAAAATCTCAGCTTTGTTTTGTTTTGTTTTGTTTTGTTATAATGGTAAATGGTTAAATGCTAACATTCTTGTCTTGTTATTATAGTTTATGTATGGTTTTCAGTTTTTCACGCACCACTTGTTGAATTTTTCACCAGTTTATGTGTTTGTAATATTTGTAGCTTTTCACTAATTCTTTTACTTGGAAAGCATGTAATTTTCTTTCTTTTTCTCAACTTGGCTCTCTGAGATGGATAGAGATAACTCTCATGTCACTCCTGTCCGACCCGATTTTATCGGCGACAAATAGTGTTTTTGTGTTTGCAATATAGCTAAATTAAATGAGATTATTATTATATCAGTGTAGTTCAAATATTATATGATTAAATAACCTCAAAAATCAAACGCAGAATGTGGACATGAGCAAAGTTTTCAACAAATCTACTTAAAAAAAGATGATGTCTCTTGTCTTAGAATCCTAAGCATAATAATATATCTTTAATGTCAACATCAATCAAATTGCGGTCGATTATTTGCATCTTATTTTTTATCAACTCTATGGGATAATTGTCTATATATAAAGACAAATGATAGTGTTTCTTGTAAATTGTTAATTATGGATATCAAAAAAACTAAAAATTCAGACAATAATTTACATTATAGAAACTTGATCAGTATTTCACTATTTCTAGTAGGTTTTTATTTTCATCCACAGAAAAAAAATGGTGAAAAGTAGAAAAAAATGACAAACTAATTTCCAAAACAACAGATTTTTTTTCATTTTATGATGATGAGTCATCACTTTTTAGACCCATGCCTAATTACGGTAAAATGCAAAAATAGAAAAAAACACACTGAAAGGTTAAGGCGAGAGAGAGAAAGAGAAAGAAAAGGTAAAGTAAGAACTCTCAAGTTCCTTTGCTTTCCCTTTTGTGTGGTTCATTCATCTTTCAGTCTTCCTCTGCTATAACGCTCTTCATCACCGTAATCGATTTTCTCTCGGAAGAAAAAAAGCCCACTGGGTTTTAATTTCTTCGGGGAAACAGCTCCTTCAAGCTCCACCTTTTTGGTCGGAAGAAATGGTTTGATTTTTCGGCGATGGTGAAATTTGCAGGTACCTTCACTTATTTCTTCTTCTACCAACCCCTTTCTCGTATTAGGGCTTGAAAAGTGTTGAACTCAGTGCCAATTCGAGAAATTTTATCTAAAATCGTAGTCTTCTTTCATTTGAGCTCAGTAATTTTTTTTTCCGTTTTGGAGAATACGGAGTGTAGCAAGATTGAATATTGACTCTAGTTTTAGTTTTGGGTAGAACAAAAATTTAATTTTTTTTAGTGTTTGGTGGATCCGAATAACATAGGATCTATCTATCTATGCTCTTGATTACAAAAAGCATATGGTTGTTAGATGCCTAAAATATTTGGTGGAATAACACAAAATTTATCAAATCTTTATGTGCTTTTTAATATTGGGGCTTTGATTCTTTATATCGAGTTTAAAAAATTAGTTGGAGGAATACTGTACTTAAAAAACCCAAATTTTTCGCTGGTTTCATGATAAGAAGCATATAGGTATGTGTTTAGCCCAGAATCTTAACTTCCTTTTTCTGCATCTTACATGGGTTCATTGAAAGTTACTAACTTTTTTTTGGGTTTATTCTTTCGTGTGAAGGTTATTGTAGGAGTGTTTTGCCACTGATCATGGCTTTTATCTGATTACCCTTTGATGAAACTAAATAATGCCCTGGATTTAGTTAGCTATGAGCTCTTTAGAGACTGTTTGTTGGCTTAACGGTAAGTTTAGTTTCTGTTTTTCTCTTATGATGAGTTTTGAAATCTAATCTGTGTCATGGATACATGTATGAAGCTGTTTGTTAACGAGTTACTTTGCTTCTTCTTATCAGGCTGTTTGGTTTATCGCTTCTTGTTATTTATTATCTGGTTATCGAGTTTCGAAGATGTAGCTGCGCATTATAACGAGCATAGTAGCAAATCAACAACAACCTCTGAGTTGGCAAATCCACCTGGTATTGGAGTCTCTGGCCCTATTCAAGTATCTCCCTCCGTCATCCCCAAATACACATCACCTGCTCAACCATGGACACCACCGTTGTATCCAACGTTTCCTGATACATATAAACCAAAGCTAACCGGAAAATGTCCAACAGACTTTCAAGCAATCTCAAGTGTTATCGATACAGCAGCGTCTGATTGTTCACAGCCATTCGCTGCGCTTGTCGGGAACGTGATTTGTTGTCCACAGTTTGTTAGCTTACTTCATATATTCCAAGGACAACACGACGTGAAGTCAGATAACTTGGTTCTTCCTGATGCGGTTGCTACAGATTGTTTTTCAGACATCGTTAGTATTCTTGTCAGTAAAAGAGCCAACATGACAATACCTGCGCTTTGCTCTGTAACGTCGTCGAATCTAACTGGAGGTTCTTGTCCTGTGAAAGATATCAAAACTTTTGAGAAAGTTGTTAACGGTAGCAAATTACTGGATGCTTGTCGTACTGTTGATCCTCTTAAGGAGTGTTGTAGAGCGATTTGTCAACCTGCGATTATGGAAGCTGCACTTATTATCTCCGGAAACCAAATGACAGTTGGTGATAAGGTCCCTTTAGGAGGAGGATCAAATAACCTTAATGCGATTAACGACTGTAAAAGTGTGGTGTATTCATATCTTTCCAGGAAGCTTCCAGCAGACAAAGCAAACGCCGCTTTTCGAATTCTCTCGTCCTGCAAAGTTAACAAAGGTATCTTCCTCATTGTTCTCCTTTGGATAATGTTGGAAATGATTTGACTTTACACTGTGTGTGGTTACAGCTTGCCCGTTGGAATTTAAGCAGCCAACAGAAGTGATCAAGGCTTGTCGTAATGTGGCTGCTCCGAGTCCTTCTTGTTGTAGCTCGTTGAATTCATACATTTCTGGGATACAGAACCAAATGCTAATAACAAACAAGCAGGCGATAGTGTGTGCAACAGTCATCGGTTCTATGTTAAGGAAAGGTGGTGTTATGACAAATATCTATGAGCTTTGTGATGTCGATCTCAAAGACTTCAGTGTCCAAGGTAATCATTTCTGTTTTAGACTTAACTGTATTGTCTTTACCTCTCTCTCTGACATTTTTCTGTTTCTTGGGTATGGCCTTTTGGTGATAAGCAGCATATGGAATGCAACAAGGTTGTCTTCTTAGAAGCTATCCTGCTGACTTGGAATTTGACAACACAACAGGTTACAGTTTTACATGTGACTTGACGGATAACATTGCTGCTCCATGGCCATCTTCATCTTCAATGTCTTCTTTGTCTCTCTGTGCTCCTGGTAAACCTTTCTCTTTCTCCGAGCGTCTTGAAAATTATAATAGTTTTGCGTTTTGCTGATTCAATTTTTCTACTTCCAATCTGTAGAGATGTCATTACCTGCATTGCCAACATCTCAGACTCTTAAAAATCACGGTACACGTAGTAGTTGCGAGGGTGCGGTTGGAGCGTTGCGTCTGGTTATTTGGGTATTTTCTTTTTATGTATGTTGTTTGTTGTGAGACATTAAAATGAGAATTAGGGAGGGGTTTTTGGTTTTTGGTAGTCAGTGAGGAGGACTTTTGGATAAAACAAATCGCAAGCTTATTTTCTTCTTCTGTATATTGTTTTCTTAATCATCAGGGTAAGGGTAATGTAGTAGTAATATGTTTCTCAGTCTCATGTATAGCATTTTATCTGCTTCTCCTTCGTTGTTTTGAGTTTGTTTCTTTTTCCCTTTTTTCTAATTAATTATTACCTCAAGATCACAAATGTCCCAAAGGCAAGAAGCTTTTTCCTCTGATAAAACTCTGGGCAAAACCAAGAAGCTTCCTCGGCTGTTTAGTCTATAGAAATTAATTATTTGAATCAGGCTACTGGGTACAATTGGAAAAGCTTTCTAGTAAAGCATTGTAATGTGCTCAAAAACATAATTGGATATAGCAAAAAAAAAAAAACGCTTTAACCCTAAGCTACTGGATTCATGGATTCATGGATACAGTTAAGCCTAAGTAGGAGTAGTCATAACGGAGGTCCGGCGAAGGTCTTCACTAGTAGAGAGTTTCTTGTTCAGCAGAAGTGCCTCATCTCTCTTTCTTTCAGCACTAATGACCATTGTCTTAAGAGAAGCGATCTCTTGGTCTTTAGCTTGGATCACCAACAAAGAATCCTCCAACTCCTTCATTATAGCTTCTAGTTCTTCCTCCTTAGCCGCTAAAGACAACGTCAAGTCATTCTTCAACTTCTCTTTGACAGCTATTAACTCATCATCCTTGGCCGCAAGAGGCTTTCCCCCACTCTTTACCGAATATACAGAATTCTTTAAGTGTTCCTTTCGATCCATGTTTGAGTACTTTTCCATTAAACAAGGAAATACTTTCTCAGTTATGGCTTTCTCCAAAACAGCTATTGCTTCCTCCTCAACACTATTATCATCTAAGCAACTACGTAGATATCAACAAGTCTATTAACGCTAGCTTTCCCTGCAAACTCACGTGTTTTATTCCTTGTATTTACTCTTCCCCAAGCTAATATCTCCGAATTCCACACAACCACTTGTGTATCGTTACCATCATTGTTGTTTTTTGCAACTGAAGATGAAGAAAGGTGTTGTTGTGTTGAAAGACTTGTTAGTGTTTTTCCAAACCCTTTATGTTCTATTACTAAAAATCTAAAAATGCAAACTTATGAGATATCCATCTAACACATGCGTTTTAAGTTTTTATTCTTCAATTATATGTTCATTTTATCCGTGCATAGCACGAATCTAAAACTAGTTCTAAATAAATCTCAAAACAGTGAAATAAAACAAACTCCAAAACCCAAATATGCTCAATCTAAAAATTTAGAGAGATTAGGAAACAAGACTTAAGTTTAGCTAAAGACACACTAGATAAGATTAGTCAAAAAACTTGTGCTCTTCCTGCACAGATGACTCAGGGGCACCATTATCTGATTGTATCCCTAGTGGGAAGCTTTGGTGGCTTTCCGAGAAGACCATGTTTCCAAAGTACCCATAGTTCGAAGGGAAAGACATATACCATTTATTGTTGATAAGGATCCTATCAATATTTTTCGCTATTGGGTTATTCTTATGCTTGTTCCACCAAGTGAAGTAGTTTCTTTTTCCGGTGATATAATGGAGACATGTTATCTCATTAAAATCCTTGAACTCTTTCATCCTTTTGTCACTCGAGAACTACCTTTAGAGTGATCTATTATTCCTTAAAAATAGGGATAAGAAAGTTTTTATATAAATTACTTTTAAATTTTTTTTAAACATTTTTCAATGATAATGTATGTAAATTAATATAAACTAAAGGTTATTATATAATTTTTTTTTTACTATACTAGGAACTTGCCCGCGCGATTGCGCGGAGATGTAATATAAGAGTAAAATTTAATACATTAAAATGCTATATATCCCGCATATTCTTATCGACATTCTAAAATCAGTGTTAACTATATGAAAATACGTATAAATGTATCGTAAATAAGGCGTAAGAAGTCATAATATCTTATAAATGCTTACTTGTGAAAGAATCTAAACCTACATCCCTCCTTTGTGAACCAAAACACATTCATATACAAACCAAAATATTTACGATAAGTTTCTCTGAGAAATCTAAACCCTAGAGCCTCTTTAGGGAACCCAAACATATTCATATACAGTCCACGATATCTACAATATGTTTCATTAGGGAATCTATACCCTAGACCCTCCTTTAGGAGCCCAAACACATTCATATATAGTCCATGACATCTACAGTACGTTTCTTTAGGAATATATATTCTAGACCCTCTTTTGGGAAATCAAATACATTCATATACAGTCCATTATATGTGCGATGTATATCTCTTGGGACTATATACCCTAGACCCTCCTTTGGGAATTCAAGCACACTCATATGCAGTTCACAATATCTACTATACATTTCTCTAGGGAATCTAGACCCTTCAACCTCCTTTGGAAACCAAATCACATTCATATACATTCCACAATATCTATGATACATTTCTCTGGGGAATCTAAACCTTAGACCCTCCTTTGGGAACCCAAGCACATTCATAGTCCACAAATACGTAAGATACGTTTCTCATTAGAATTTACACTCAAAGACCTTCATTTGGGAACCCAAGTACATTCATATACAGTCCATTATATGTATGATGTGTTTCTCTTGGGACTCTATACCCTAGGCCCTCCTTTGGAAACCCAAGCACACTCATATATAGTCCACAATATCTACGATACATTTCTCTAGGGAATGTAGACCCTTTAACCTCCTTTGGTAACCAAAACATATACAGTCCATGATATCTATGATACCTTTCTTTGAGGAATCTAAACCCTAGACCCTCATTTGGGAACCCAAACGCATTCATATATAGTCAACGATACGTTTCTTTGGGAAATCTATACCATAGACTCTCCTTTAGGAATCTAAATACATTTATTGTCCACGATATGTACGATACGTTTCTCATAAGAATTTACACCCTAGATCCTCCTTTGGGAACCCAAACATATTAATATACAGTCAACGATATCTACAATATGTTTCTCTAGGGAATCTATACCCTAGGCCCTCCATTGGGAACCCAAACACATTCATATACAGTCCACTATATGTACGTTAAGTTTCTCTTAGTATATATACCCTAGACCTTCCTTTGGGAACTCAAGCACATTCATATACAGTCCACGATATCTACGATATGTTTATCTGGTGAATCTATACCCTAGACCCTCTTTTGGGAACCCAAGCACACTCATATAAAGTCCACGATATGTACAATGCTTTTTTCTAGGGAATCTAGACCCTACAGCCTCCTTTGGAAACCCATGCACATTCATATACAGTCCACGATATCTACGATACTTTTCTCTTGGGAATCTAAACCATATATCCTCATTTGGGAACCTAAGAACATTCATATCTAGTCCAACCGTCTCCATGGTTTGACCTTGGTTGTTATTTATTGTCATAACAAATGCAACTGTTACCAAAAATTGACTACACCGTATTTTAAAAGGGAACTTCGTTTCCGCCGGAGACACAAATTTCCTAGTTAGTAAAAACCAAATCGCTTACTTTAGTATCCATTAATATTTTTCATCTATCTCATGATTGGCCAATTAAGCTACTTTTAGTCTTGTACACAAAATCATTTATTGTATCGATATTTTGGAGCAACATGATCACGACTTTCAACTTTAAACAATGATTCGGCTATCCCGATACTTTGACACTATAAAGAAATTCATGAGTATAAACTATTCCATCAACACTGCTAGTGTCCGAAGTACCAATGCTATCAGAGTTGTGATATTCTTCACCTAAAAATACTTATACATGAAAATTTTAGTTAAAAAATTTAAGAAATTTTTTTTTGAATAATGGTTTTAATTTTTTTTTTTTTTGAAGAAACATCTTACCAATTTAATATGTTTTCGAAGGAGAAGATAAAACGTTTGTATAATAAGACGGTATGATGAAGTCTCTAGAGAAGGAATAAGACTATTGGACCATAAGTAACTAAGTTAAAGCCCAAATGTTTAATATGTTGTGTTTGATTTCTATAAGAAATTAGATTAAGACAAACTAAAAAGAAAGTGAAAGACTTGAGTTATTCAAATTTGAGTAGTTAATAATTTGGTTGGTTTTATGTTGTTTAATATAAAGACCGAATATTTTTTAAATCTGTGATTTATTAAGAAATTAAATTAAGACAATAACTAAAACGAAAGTGAAAGACTTGAGTTATTTAAATTTTAGTAGTTAATAATTTGGTTGGTTTTATGTTGTTTAATATAGAGACCGAATATTGTTTAAATATGTGATTTATTATGGTTTTAATGTTTAGGGTTTAATTAAGGATATTTATGTAATTTATGTGCTTGCGTTTAAATTTTAAAACCATATATTAGGTTTTTAGTAAATTATGTAAGATTTTAAACACATTAATAAAATTTAATAAGTAAGATTTCCTTATATAATTATATGGTTTTGGTTTAATAAGTTAGATTTCCATATATAATTATACACAATAATAAGGTTTAATAAGTTTTTAATAAATTAATTTTCTAGATGGATGTGGTGACGCCACGTGGCAAAACATGTATTCTTTTAATATATATGATGACTAGATGTTTACCCGCGCTTTTGCGCGGATTAATTCAAATAAAAAATCGTTTGATCATGTTATACTTTTGATACAATTATGACACATGAATAGTTATTTGTTTTGTATTCTATTATTAGACAGTGTTTAACAAAATATAACATACAATTGTGTGTCGTTCCTTTCGACTGAAATCTATCATAAAACTCATGAAATTTTGTAACACTAATAATCATTTTTCTACTTTGAATACAAGAATCGATAATTATACAATCTCCATGTAATTCATTAACCTTTGTTTACATCTTCTTTAGTGGTATCAACTATTAAACATAATGGTATGCAATGCTATTTTATTTTGACAATCATGAAGGTTACTCCTTTTGGGGAAAGCTGGATGTAGTCACATTCGAAGTTTGAAATTTGAGGGAAACCATACGAAACTTGGAACTCATGATATACCCTCATCTCATAATTTTGTATTTGTTTATTACCATTTAAACTTTATACTATGTTTTTATCCCTAATGACGTTAAATTCTAACGTTTATCGTCTAATCAAGATTTAAACCGTTTTTCGGTTAATTCAAACTGTAACTGAATTTAATTCAAAATTAATTAAATAATTTCAGAATCCTCTGTTTCAAAAAAGAGTTCAAAGTATTTGCAAAAATAACTCACAAAATTTCAAGGACGGTGAGGGAGTAACCGAGCATTTGAAGCCGGAATCTCAAAGATTAGAATAAAGACGGTGACTGATGTTTTCTACTTTTCTATTATTGAATATATGTGACCAAGAGAGAGACCGCAAGAGACTAAGAAAAATTCTAAGAGAGAACATTACATCAGTTTCTCTTTTCTCTTAGCCTATGCATGTTTGAAAATAAAATCGAGTTAACAACGAAGTCCCATCAATATTTTCACTAATATTAAGCTTTACCCAACTGTTGATTTTATGATTCCTTAGCCAAGTTGCATTCTTGCATTCTTCATCAAGCCAATTACCTACAACAACTTCATTATGCATTACCCACATGCTTAAAAACCAAATGGGAATTGGTTGTATCTTCCTTAGCAAATCCAATCGTCCTTGTTGTGAAGGGTATACATCATATATGTAGACAATAGAAAACGAACACTAACCAATGTCAGAAATACATTTGTCATGCTTATTGGAACCTACAAAAAAACCAAATAAAATCCGAGAACAACTCAGCTAAATCCTTGTTTGACACCAAACCTTCCTTGTAAGAATGGTCAAATCATCATAAATATTAAAATCGCAAAAATTCTTTTCCTCTCAAGGGAAGAGGCTTCTTCGTATTCCTCTTTATTGTTGATGATGCCACTCCAACATATTAGAGATTTTTCTTCTTCTTAACCCAGACTTTTTTTTCTCACTCAACCAAAACCTAAACATTCAAAATTTGTCTTCTACTTCAACGAAACAATCTATACGTCATATTCTGCTGTAACCAAGCTGTTTCTTCATCTTACACAATTTCTACACTCATACGGCGACCTAATCTCTCCAAGCTGCTTCTTCATCTTACAATATTTCTACACTCAGACGGCGACCTAATCTCTCAATGAAACAATGAAAATGACCAAAATCTAAGCGACCTCTATGAAAACGTAGATGGAAAACCTAGCCGACCCTAGCTAAAAACCTAGCCGGCATCTATCGAAACGATCTAAGAGTATATTTATATGAATGATATCTAGGGTTTGCAATTCATTATGGGTGTTTTAGGGAGTCTAAGTCTCTAGAGAGCTCTGGTGACGACACGTGGCGAAACCTTATTTTTTTACTATATAAGATAAGATGAATGAAATCTAGAGTTTGCAATTCATTAAGGGTGTTTTAGGGAGTTTAAGTCTCTAGAGGGCTCTGGTGACGACACGTGGCGAAATCTTAAAACCTTATTCTTTTACTATATAAGATTAGAAATATCTGATATGGATCGGTTCGAAGTGTTTTCTTAAAGTTCTTTCTCCTTTGGAGGTTGAGACTACGACACTGGTTTGTGCCATGTCTTGCCTAGATAATATGGGTATGGGACATGTCATATTCGAATCCAACTGTCTCACTCTCATCGAGGCAATCAAAGCTCCTTCCTCATGTGCAAATCTTAGTGGTTATCTCGATGAAATCCATCAGCCGAGACGCTTCCTTACTTCGGAATTTCGATATGTAAGGAGAGAGACGAATCATGTTGCTGACTTGATTTCTAAATCCATCATATCCACCTCTGTTTACTCCTTTCTTTAGATTGTTGTCCTCCTCATTGACTCAGATCTTCAATTCTGACAGATCAATGTGGTTTGTAATAACAAAACTTTGAATATTCTCTTAATGAAAATAGTATTATGAGTAAAAAAATAAAAAATGATATCAACAAGAGGAAAACAGTGCAAAAGAAAGTTGAAAATGGGAAAAAGCCGGAACCAAAACAAAATTCATAACTGTAAGAAAGATAGAATAGAACCATCGAACGCCGAGTTATCCTTTACTCCTCCTTTTTCTTCGTCTCCAATTCTCAGACCTTGCCGCTTTCTATTTCTTCACAAGGTAAATCTCTCTCTCTCGGTCTCTCCCATCGATTTAATCGCGACACAATGTCTCTTCTGTACAAAATTCCGACGAACTTCTATCGACCGTTCAAATTCTGAAAACTTTTTTTTTTTTTTTTCTCGAAAAAGAAGCAAAGTGTTTCCGAATCTCTGATGATATGTTGTTAATTATCCTATTGTAGAGTACAAAGCTCCAAAGAAGCACTTGCTTCATCTGACGATAATGCAGACAATCATCCACAACCTCGCGTTTTGTAGCTTTAACTCTACCGTAAGACTTTTACTTGAGTATCTCTTCCTTTAAAATTGATTCAAATGTCGATTTTTTTTTCCCTTTAATTCGCAGATACTTGAACGAAAACCAAGATTTCAGTTCTCATCTATAAAAGCTTCTTTTGTAACTGTTCCTCCAACTTATTCGCTTCGACCAAGAACTAGGTAGCCATTTTCTGCTTTATTTCGTCCATTATAACCTAAGCACAAGCTTGTTCATTGATGTTGATTCTCTACTCTTTACAGAGCAACGAATAAACAGTTTGTTGCATTTTGTGCAGCACCATCAGGTTCAAATTTGTAAAATTATATTCTCTCCTTGTTGTATTTAGCTTCTTCTTTTCATGAGACTGTGATTCTCTTTTGCAGATGTGGAGACTTCTTCTAAGGATGATTCAGTTTTGTTTACGAAAGTGGAGACTGGAAACAGCAACGAGGTTAAGGTATGAGTGGTGATGATATCCAAATTGCAATAAAAGTTCTCTTCTCAATCAGTTTCTTGAGACTTTGTTGTTTCCAGCTTATGTGAACTAACTA
Source organism: Euclidium syriacum (assembly GCA_900116095.1). Taxonomy (NCBI): domain Eukaryota; kingdom Viridiplantae; phylum Streptophyta; class Magnoliopsida; order Brassicales; family Brassicaceae; genus Euclidium; species Euclidium syriacum. The sequence goes on from FPAK01000008.1 coordinate 1,881,031, forward strand.
TTTGGGTGAACAGGTGCATGTAGAAGTATCAGGAAAGAAGACACAAGTAGAATTCAACACTATATTTTTGAAAATGGTAGCTGCAGCTCAGCCAATTCCTGGGTTCCGAAGAGTTAAAGGAGGTACTATAACATCACTAATACTATTTGATAACATACTTCGCTACATTACATTTCTTTAGTTAGCTTCTCAATCCATACCTCATTTATTGGAGTCTTGTAGCTTACTCTGAGGGAGCAAACTGTTTGATTTTTGAGTGTTGGGTTACTTTTTATATTCAGCTGTCTGTAATTCTGTAATATACTCTAAGTCGAAATATAAGTTAGTCTTGTTAAGAATGCTCTTGGTAATTCGTTGTACAGGAATCTTGAAATTTCTCATAGCTTGATTAAATTTGTTGGTGATGACTAGTAGCTATTTCCTTTGAATGCTTATCTAATGTTTCCCCCTTGTATTTTTTTTCTTATATCTGCGTACCAAACTTGGAAACTCCAGGGAAGACTCCAAATGTAAGTTTTCGCTTCAGTATCTTTTCAAGAGCACATTTTTGAGCGTACTTTATTTTGGTGGTGAACTAAATAAATCAAATGTCCTTGCAAAGCATCAAAGTTAAAAGAAATTCACTATAAAGTGGTTTGGTAATGGAATGTCGATGGAACCTGTGTTGTTACCCTATAAAATTGGACTCATATGCAATATATCATGCCATGCACCGTACAGATACTCTTAGTTTTGAATTCTTCCAGTGTCATTGTATGCCTAAGAAACCTTTTCCTTATGTTTGCAGATACCCAGAGATATTTTGTTAGAGATCCTTGGATATTCTAAAGTCTACAGGCAGGTGATAAAGAAATTAATCAGTTCTACTATTGCAGACTATGCTATAAAGGTATGTCATAAGCTCAGACTGCATTGTATATATCTCTTTCATGTGGTGGCATTTCAAATTAAAGAAATAAACTCCTAGTTTAAAAGCTATGCGATAAGTGTTTAGTACTAGAGTTTGTCCTGGTAAAAGATAAAAGGTGATCTGAGTTTCTCCTTCCTTGAAATGTAAATGGATGAACATAACACCCTCTTGTCAAACCTAGCTAGTTAGCATGGAATATTTCAGCAGACTTAGTTTTGAGTGTGTAAAGCCAGTCAGAACCAATGAGTAAATCGTCTTTCGGTTATTTACTGAGAACTTACTAAGGTTAAAATGGGTTTGATTTTGGTTGTTGATGCTTTCGCAGGAAGATCTAAAGGTTGGTAAAGATTTGGTAGTTGAGCAAACCTATGAAGATCTTGAAGAAACATTTGAACCAGGTGAAACTTTCAGCTTTGATGCAATTATAAAGCTTCAAGAAGAAGCGAGTTGAAGAAAGTAGGTACTTATCAATGTAATTTGTCTCTTTTTGTTTTCATTTCTGGTAACAAGTAGATTTCTCATCGAGTAGGAAAGGATCATCTCATTTGGATATTAAAGTTTGGAAATTGAGTTCTATATAGTTTCTGAAATCTTGCACTCTTCAATGATTGTGTTCCCCAAAAAATAAGGTTGCCTCACAAAAAGCTAAAAAAAAAGGAATATCAAAAATTCGATTTCGCTTCCTAACATGGAACATGTTTAGTTTTTTTTCAAAACCGTACCTGCACACCATGTTAACAGGCTGATCAAATCCTCTTCCATGACTCCTGCAGCTCCCAAGCTATCTTCTCTACTAACTCTACCCTTTTCTTCTCCCTATTATAACAAAACACAAGCTCTCTCTTCTCTGTCTCTAACCTCTAGCATTGGTAAAAGTAATCTACTCGTTCTTGTTCTTCCTGTGATTACTAAAGCTCGAAAAAATCACTTTTCATGCTGGAAATTGCTTTCTTCACCATAAGTTCTGCAATGAATGTTGGTAAAGCATATCTTCACGCCTTTGCATCTTCCATTTTCAGCACTCTTAGGTATTCTTCCTCCAGCAAAATTAGTATTAGCTTCCAGGAATGTGCTCAAACTCCCAACGATGGAGAATCAGTAAGTTTGGTGTCTATTGGAGTTTGATCACTGGTCTCATCACTTTTTGAAATGGCGTTTGTTTCTACATCTTCTAAAATTCCCATGCTAGCGAGAATCTCTTTTCTTGGTTCATCTGGATACTTAATTCTATAATATTCTAACTCCATCTCAAGATCTTGTATTTCTTTTTCTCTATCAGCCAATACATCGTTTGCTCTCTCAAGTGCATCAACGTCATGCTCCGCTTGCTCATCCATCATTCTCAGGTACTGTAAAGCTTCCATATGAAGAGCTGCTTTTTCTTCCTGCAACCTTGTGATCATTGCCATTGCTTGGTTTGTAGCAATAGCTGAAGCATTTCTTTCTTCCTCTAATTCTTTACTCAAATCTCTTAGGCTTTTCCTGTCATGCTCTAGTTGTTGCTTTAACACATCAACAAGATTTTCTCCCTCAATGTCACTGCTAATGCTTGCAAAAGATTCCACTGAAGCAGAGTGCTTTAGTTCCGGTGATCCATTACGAGCCTCTTTTTCCTTGGAAAGATCTTTATCTAATGAAGATGAGTCTTCAGTAATGGGGATTTTTGGTGACGTCAAAGTCTCAGTCTCTTCATGATTCTCATGCTCTTCTGTGGCAGAACCAGTAACGTTGTTTGATGTCAAAGGCTCAGAGTCTCCATTATCCACCACTTCCTCTTCTTCGTTACTCGAATGGTCTTTCGCAACCGAATAATCATTGCTTCGATCTTCTTCGTCTTCTTCACTGGATTGTTCTTCAGCTAATGAACCAGACACGTTCTTGGTTGATGTTAACGGCTCTGAATATCCATTGACTTCATCTTCGTCTTCATTACTGAAGTATTCTTCTGCAACATTGTTTTCATTAACCTCACTTGACTGTTCCTGTGCCAGAGAAGGCTTGGAATCTCCTTCAACTCCATTTTCCTCATCACTAGAAGACTCGTCTGCAACAGAACCAGACTCATCTATGTGACCAGACACCTTTTGCTCCATAGCTTCCTCGGTTTCTTCCATACTCACAGCTGATCTGGAGAAAACTGGGGAATCATCATTCGCTTGAATCGGAATTTCACGAGAGGCGACGTTTTCCGAAGAAGGGCTCAAGAACTCCCCACCAGAAGGAGATGAGTAACCACTTTCCTCTGCTTCACTCTCTGCAAAAAAAGAAACATCACATTAAGGAACTAGATGACTTAAAGAGCTTATGAAGAGTTCACTAACAAGGTATATAAAACATACGATTTTGTGTTGCTGCTTCTGCATTGTACTTTTGAGGTGATGAACCCAGTGAGAACGGACGAGCTTCACTCATAGTTATAAGCTCAGAGAGTACAGCTTCATGCTCCTTTCCTTCAATAGGTTTCTGCTTACCTGTCTCATCTTCAAGATTCGACTCGACGGTTTCATAATCTTCGTTATCTTGAAACTCAGTCTGTTTACTCTTTGATAACTTCTTCTTGTCTTCAAAGGATCTCCTAGACCGAGACTTGGGACTACGTTTCTCAGATGACTCAACGTTTAATTGAAAGAATGCATCATCATCTGAAAACAGGAACTCCGACTCAGAATCAGAGTGAATCTTGAGCTCAGTGTAACCCACATGAGCCATACCATCGCTACGGCTTCCGATCTCTACATACTCACCACCACTACTTGTCGCCGCCTTATGAAGATCTCTCATCTTCTTCAAACTTCCAGCGCTTCCTCTCCGGCTAAGATTCCTCGGAGCAGGAATATTCGGTCTCCCTGGTGAGGTTCTTCCCCGAGAGCCTAGCCGAATCAGTCTCTGTGTATTGTGTCTTGTCCTCCACGGTTTATTGCAACAAGAACAGGATTTAGGTTGAGCGAAATGGCTTTTAGAGAGCAGATCATACCCTAATTTCCCTAGAAGCATTCGGTTCATGTCTGGATTCGGACCGGTCATTTTGGTGAAGGACAAGAGACAATCATCGCACATACCTCGACAATCTGCGAGGTTGTTTCCGTGATTATGACATGACATGTAAGATGAAACCTCTGATCTGTGGTTTCTGCAGAGTAATATCCTCCAATGTAGAGGATGAAGAAACTTGGAACAGAGGAAACATGGCATTTGCAATCTGCAGTAACGAGCGAACCAGACGAGAAGATAGGAGAGAAGAGCATCGATGAACATGAGGAATATGAGAAACCATTCGCAGGCTGCGTACGTTAGCACCGGCGCGAACCCGTTTATGATCTTGTGATCAAATATAAGATTTGAATCCATCTTTCAGATTGGTGAATCCTGAAAAACATTGAAACGCATCTCAAAAACTAAGGAAATGGGGCAAAACTCAGAATCTTGGGTCTGAGATTTGCAATTTTTTTAAGCATGGAAGCAAAAACGTGAAGGATCATAAAAGTGAGAGTAGTTTTACCTAGGAGATGGAGGTTTGGTCAAAGATAGAAGAGAGGGGGATCTGGGGAAAATGAAGACTCTTCCTTGTTCGGCGGTAAAATCATAAAAACTTGTTCAACGATTTGTTTTGGGTTTGCCTTAATTAGTGGTAACTATTCTCCTTTGTTTTCTTATGATGGAAAGGTCGACCCTATTTTATAGAATTACCATAAACTTTTAGAATCTTTTTTAACTTTGTCAAAAAAAAAAAATGTATATATTTGTTAGAAATTATGTATTTTGTTATCGCTTATATGAGAAATAACTCAAAAAGTTAAACATAATATGCAGATTTAGCTATGACATGAACAATGTTGCTGAATATACTATTCATTTCATCATTCTATTCCAATTTTCACTTATTTATCAAAATAACATTCAGTTTATTTTCTTTTTGTGTTTTTTATACAATTTCTAACTTTTTTCCACTAGTTTATACTTTCTAGGTTTAGTGTTAAAGTTTAAACTCCTACTATGAGAGTTTTGATGATGTTAAATGACGATTTGGCTGAGAAAGATTAGAGTTTAGATTTGACAATGTTGGCTGGTTTTTTTTACATAAATTGTTATTTTATTTTTGGAGTCAATTATGAAATAAAATATTATATATTTATAAAATATAGTATATAAATTAATATACATGAATGGTTCTGTTTTAATATTATAAAACAGATTGGTATTAGAAGAAAATTCAATTTATGTAAATCGGTTATAATAAAATGAAAATATATTAAACAACTAATATTTTGTTGTTGAAACAAAAAGTCTCATGGAACAAGTAGATTTACATGTAGCACTCTCGTATATGTTTGACTGTTTCAGATGAATGTGAGCATATCACAAGAAAAAAAAATTGTCAGAAATATTATAATTACTAGAATTGTGAGGAATACAACAATTTTGATGATCATAAGACAGTTTGTTTCGTCCGAGACTTTGAACTCGTGCCATCATCCAAAAACTGTGATAAAGACATTGAAATGAGAACCATATATAATTATAAACCTTGGATCAACTATTTTTTTTATATTGAACATAAAAAAAATCATAAGAAAATAAAAAATTTCAATTGTGAACCACGGTTAAGGATGCCAAATGAAACAAAAAGATGCCTCCAATCCAAATGCACAAGATGTCCACATTGCATATGTGATTTAAGTCCTAAATGTATGAAAAAAAAAATACTCGAAATCACCTCATCTAGATCTCATATGTGAGCTGACATCTGCAACATTATATCCGGAAGGTACACATCAGTTCTCTATATCCCAAAATATTGGACCTTCATGCAATGGAAATGTGATAGAGGTCTTGCGTCCGTCTCCACACTGTCTCAGATGAAGCTTATTCTAATTGAAATTTGTTATCACAAAGAACCAAATTGGGGAGAATTATGCGATATATTTATATATTCTAATTAATGTTGCTGAAAACACTACTCATTTTATCATTATATTTCAATTTTCGTTTATTTATCAAAATGTCATTCAGTATATCTTTTTTTTTGTTTTCTTTTACAATTTCTAACTGTTTTTTCTCTAGTTTAAAGGTTTGGTGTTGGAGTTTAAACTCAACTAATATTTTGTTGTTGAAATAAGAGCATGGGTCACAAGAAAGAAAAATTGTGAGAAAGATTATAATTATTAGAAGGAACACAACAATCATAGGGCACATTGAGTTTGTCTCGTGTCAACACTTGCCGTCATCCAAAAACTGTGATAAACTCAACACTTGCCGTCATCCATTTTCGGTTTGCTCACAGATTTCGCTACAAAAAGGCTGAATTGTCTTCGTGTTTATTGGAGAATAGAATAGTCTTCGATTATTGAAGAGAGTCATCTACTCTTTTTCATTTAGCCCCTGCCCAAGGGTAACAAAGTTATTCTCCCGATTTGAAATAAACCATGCAAGGGAAGAAACAAGAGAAATTGATTGACTAGAACTGTATTGAGATGGGCTTTAACTCCATGGACTGCGAGAGTTGATATTTCTGCAACTTATTCAGAAAGAACAAGAAAACACCGTTTGTAGTTTTCCTTTTTAATCATCAAAGAGTCTATTTTTTTGTTCAATAGAAAACGGAACACTCATCAAGTATGTTTCTTGTTATAGTCCTTCTCCTAAGAATCTATTAAACAAAGATATTGAACAAAAACAATGTTTGAAATGCATTTTAATTTTAGTAGTCGGTGGCATATATGTTAACCATTAAATAATAATCTCAACAAAGTTTAAAATGCGAGTTGAAGTTTATAAGTGAAAGGAGAAAACAAGCACAAGTCATCCCTATGATTGAAAAAAGAAATGTTACTTTTACCCATCAAACTGTAGCAGCAAGAAAATGCAGGAATGCAAAAGAGTTGGGGACTTTAAGCAAAGCATCAGACCACTCGACCGTCCCCAAAATCTCTTCACTATTACACCTTTCAAGCGCAATCACTGCACACGAAATCATCCTTTCTTGACATTTGCTAAAACAAACATGCGTGTCCCATAAAAGCGCCATCTTTCAACCATAATCCGCCAATTTAACACCAGAAAAAGTGTTACCAGGAAAAATAAAAGGCAGTCTTTCCAAACCCTTCACGATTCTCCATTCTTTTACCTTATCATCAAACCACCTTAACACTTTGTTACGATTAAACTTGTACAACACGTTATCTATCACGCAACAAGAAGATAAATATCCTGCTATTCCAGTTTTACCATCCTGAGATTGCCATTCGCTAGATCCACATGTAAATGACACAGCCTTCCACGATTGGGTTTTTGGATCGTAAACCTCTACCCACTTGGCTGCATTCGAGTCTTCAACTTCAAGGCCTCCTTTCACAAGTACCTTTCCATCAATGGTAGTGGCGAATGGTTGCTCCCTGGCAACCTGCATGTTTGGAGCTTTGTGCCACGTGTTAGACCGGCAGTCTAGGATCGAGACGCTCAAGGAAGGAACGTCATTGATGAGTCCGCCAATTTCGTAGATATCAGAACCAACAACGACGAAACTCGGCCGAACCGGAGTAGAACGTGGAGATGTGATTGGAACCAAAAGATTGCCACTTTTTTTCTTCTTCTTTTTTAGGGTTCGATTAGGTTTCCGGCAGAGGGTAAACCAACGAGGGTTAGGGTTAGGAGGGAAACGTAAACACACATAGAGACAGCTCTCTGTGCGGTCTAAAAGTAAACGGGTCTGATAAAGCTCCGGTGAAGCAAGGAGAGTTTGAAAGCTCTTGGAGACGAGAGAGAGACTGGGGCAATCCAATCTCGAGACACCTGCGACTCAGCTCAATAGCAAATCATCGGGAAGTGGTAGAATTGGGAGCACCGCTGGCGATGGATTAAGCAAGGGTTTATCCGTCGTCGTCTTCTTTCTCTTCTTCTCTGGCGATGACATTGACGCCGGAATTAACGAGACGAGAGATCCCTTCGAATTGCAGAGAACAGTTTAGGGTGGAAGTTAGGGGTTTTGACCTGGCTTAAAAAGATAATCGTGGGCTTAACTTAGAAATAGTTATCAATTTTTCACTTTAACTGACTCTTCATAGCCCAAACAATAATTTGAACTATTTAGTGCAGATTAAGGAGAAAAAATTTATGGAGGGAGAAATCAGACGAGGCTGAGATGGAGGATTTAAAAGCAAAGGACTAAGATTCGTCTTATTAAGACGGTCTTAAAGCTGTCGTTTGTTAACAAAGGACTTGCTTTAAATAAAAGCAATTTGAAATAATAACACAAACACCAAGCAAAGAGTTTATATTTATCCTATTAGGCTGCACTCCGTTTCTCTGCACTAATCAAAAATCGGGTACTTGCTTAAACTCCATCCCTCCTTTACCACACTCATCAATCAGAACATTTTAGGTAACCAAATTCTGTTTCAAGCCAATATATTTTCATAAAACTAAAGACCTTAAGCAATTTTGGTAAGTTATGTCTTGAAACAAAGTTATGTCTTCTCGGATAGAAAAATTAGTTCTTATGGACGAAGGGTATATATAGCTGAGAAGGCATAATTTTGTTTCAAGCCATAAATTACCAAAATTGATTTCAGCAAAGAAGACTTCATGTGAAATCTGAAACTATGCAGACTTCACTCAAAATATACTTTTAATCCGAAATGTTAATTTTGCATTAGACCATCTTTAGTGGGATATTTTAAATGGGTGTTCTGATGATTAAAAAAATTTAAAATTAATAAAAAATAATATTTTAAAATAAATTGTGAGAATATATTTCATTTGAAAATAATTTAGAACCTTTGAAAACATTTAAACACATTTATCCTTATATCATTAGTTCAATTATTTTATGAAACTAAATTTTAATTAAATAATAAAATTAAACATAAAATATTAATATTATATTAGATGAAAACTCCTAAAAAGGTTTTCACCACAAAGATGTCCTTAGACCAAAATCTCAAATATAATAAATAAAACTTCGCATGAAACTTGCTTTATTTTCGAAATACTTCAGATTTCACAAGAATTTTACTCCTTCATTGTTTTCCCAAGTCAATGTTTGAAATTTTGACCAAATGCAAAAATAATTTCTTATTACGCTGATTTCATGTGAAATTTGATTTTAAAAATCAAAATTTTGGTCAAATGCAAAATTAATCTCTTTCCTCAATTTTGAAAAATGAGACTTCACCTAAAGTATTGTTTTAAGCATGTTACATATATAAGGTCTGCTTTACAAAATAAGCTAATTTTGTGTTTAACCTCAAATTTTTAGATCAATTTTGCAAAAAGCCCCTTACTTCTAGAACAAACATCTGAAATGATTGATGAATTTCACTTCCCTTTATTACGATGTAGCTTGAGAATCAACACACAATCTAAAAACAAGATAACCAAAAATAGCAACAATTTTTATAAAAAAGAAAAGGTAAAACAAAAAGTAAAACGAGAGATCTCTTTTATTCGTCAAAGCGACACACACAAACACTGAGTTTCATAAACTTCCTTTTCAGAGGACAAGAGCTGATTTCATATTACCATTAGGAGCTTTGACATATGCAACAAGCGAAGAATCTCCGGTTCTAGACAATGTCTTGAGCTCATAGCCCAACCAACACCTCGAACTCTTCCTATTGTAGAAAAACCCTAAGCACTTACAATCTCTGGTACATTTGTCCCCACACGCACTCTCCGTCGTCGATGATCCACCATTATATTTCGTCATGAAACTATCAGCTCCTTCGATCTTTAAATAATGAAATGTCTTCGGATCGCAACTAGTCAGACTCGGAGTCTTACAAGTCTCGTCCCAACCAAGAAGCCCTTTGTCGCTAGGACAAGCATTACACTGACCTTTCTTACACAAACCAAACCCTAAACAGTTCTCAGGGATCCTACACTCGTCGTTACCGTCAGTATCCTCGTTAGTAAACGCCGTGTACGTCACGTCCCAAGCCGTCGAAGTCGCTAATGTACTGTAACTCCAAACTCTGATGTTTCCGTCTGATTCTAACCGAATAAAGCTCAATGTCGCGTTGTGTTTCGGCCTTGAGAGGAACGTCGAAACGTTGAATGGAGATCCGGAGTCGACGCCTTCCATGTGTAGACCCCACGTGGTATCTGAATCTTCCACGGCTTGGAACGTCATAGACTGTAGTTGACCAATCTTGCTGAAGAATTCGTATTCGTAATACGCGATTGGCTTTGGGGTTTTGTTTGTCGTGTAGTATAAAACTAGTTTCTTGGTTTCCATCACGAGACTATAGGGTCCGTTCGTGTTGACCGATGGAGAGCTTCTGCTTACGAGCTTGTTCCGACCGTTGGCGTTCAAAGACTGTCCAACAAGAAGCGTGTCGGTCGGAGAATCGAAGCTTTGCCATACGAATTTCCCATTGGAATCGTATATTACCATATTGCCATTCTCTAAGATTTTGATCCCCACAGCGTTCTTGTTAGCCGTGTTTGTTTGCCAGACCACACGACCATCGGCTTCGGCGAGTACGAGGTTTCCGTCTTCACCAAAAGTCAACGTCGCGTTTTCTTTGACCGGTGCGCCTCGGTTTGCTTCCCAGACCCATCTGAGAGTGGATTCTTGGGCTCTGTTTCCGATTCTGAGGGCGAGAGTATATGCGTTTGGGGTTGTGTTGTAGAAACAGAGACGGAAGTTGTCGTTGAAGGGGACGAAGCCACGCACATCAGCATTGTATTCAATCGGACTGTAATCCGTGTAGTCTCCATCGTTGACGACTCGGAATTGGTCATCGATGAGAACTTTGGCTTGTGCTCCGGTTAAGAAAATGGAGAGAGTGAAGCAAAGGGCTAATGTGATTGAGAACTCCATTTCTGTGTGTGTGATGGATTTGGTGTGTTTTTGGTATACAGAGTGAGCTTCTATTTATAGAATAGCCAACGAAGTCTTTAGTGTTATTGGTTTAAAATGCTTTAAGGAGTATTCTGTGAATGACTTAATAATGGTTTTTGTTTTCTTACATTTTTTAATAACTTTAAACAACTTGTGTAATAGTTTATCGACTATATTCAAAGTGAAATTAAAATTTTAAGGGAAATAGATAACATGTTTCGTGTACAAAGCTGTCTTTGTTTTGTTTTTTTAAAAAAGAAATCTTGAATTATGTGTATAATTGTTTATTGATGCTATTCTGTGTAAAGGGAAAATAATATTTTTAAGCAAATATATAACATGTTTCTTGTAAAGCGAATAAATCGTCATTGTCGTTTTGTTAGTGTAGATGAAAATTCGTGGTGTTGATGAACTAGATGATTCATTATTTGTGTCTTGAGTTGTTGGTCGTCGGCTTCGCACTCCCACGATAGCTCGGTCTAGACCAACGACTCAGCTTATTTGCGCTAAGTCCGATCTATAAGTATAGAGTCACCGACATTGCGTAAAATTTTAGGGAAAAAAGAAAGATTTTAGAGGCTAAGTAAGGATTTTTATATATAAGGAAATCTTCTTTTATCTCTTTGAAAAAGACAAAGAATTGTGTAAATGGAGGTGGACGTATGGAGTATCCAATCGGATAGGTTCGGGTAATTCGGGAGTTTGGATTTTCAGGTCTAGGCTTATAGGTCTCATTCTGTTATTAAAAATCTTCGAATAGAATTCGGTTCGGATTATGCCGGGTTCGTATCGGTTCGGGGTGTAAGTTAAAAACTCATAGTCCATGCGGGTTTGGTTCGGACTCGGTTATTTTACAATAAATTTATACATTAGACTTCTATTGCACATTCAATTCTTTAGTTAGAATGTAAACTAAATTAACAATTAAAACGATAAATTTTTAGTTTCCATCTAAATAAAGAATTAAATGCTTTAGTTATTATCGTAATACAACAAATATATATCAACTCACATTAGTATAATACAAATTCAAATTGACATAGAAAAAATAATAACTTATAATTTACTAACGATAAATTTAAAAAATATAGATAAATAAAATCACAAAGAGAGGTGAATTTTATTCAAAATGCCGAAAACAAGAGTTTTCTAGAAAAAAAAAAAAATGTAAATCATATATACAATATAGCAAAACCAATAAATCTTTTTGTTGTAACATTTTGATTCACATATTTTTATATGTAACTTCTTTAATACGCATTCTTTAGATCGTAATTTTTCGCTACACGGAGTTGTGTCTTTTAAATTGCATATTTTTAATTAATATTGTATTTTTAACTCTATACAAATGTCTTTATCTAAACATAAACCATCACTTCATTTTTAATATTAATTTTGTAAGAAATCTCAATTTGAATTCTAACAATGATTGTCAATTATACTATTTTTACCCAACAAAACATATTTTGACATCTTTATTATGAGAATGAGTTTCCAAGATTTCATCAAAAAAATCGAAAATTTGAGTGATTGTTATCGTGTCTCTCAATCGTAACTTTTCGGTTTGCATTTTATCATTTAACCTCTTATTTTAACTCGACTTAATAATTATTTTCTTTAAAACATAGAACTTTCCCTCACTAAAAGAAAAATCCACCCACTCTAAAACTTAGTTTTATAGCCGTTGAAAATAAGAGAGATGACAAACGGTGGCATCATCACGTGTGTATCTTGTTAGTCGATAATTGAGTTTTTTCGTACGTTTATAGAATTATATAATTAAGTATGTATGATCGGTTTGTGTGTATTAAGGGTCGTGACTTATGTGTTAGTATTGGTAGTTTTGTGTTTAAAGTCTCAACAAGTAATGTAACATCCCTATTCAGGATATGGATGTTGGGCCGGTTTGTTTGGAACAAACACAAATCATTGAAACATCCCGTCCCAATCATGTTTAGACCGCAGTCAATGCGTTCTCGTTTGGACCGAATCATGTCCAAACCTCTTGATTGTTACCTCATTTTATATTAATCAATCCATCGAGGTCCAATCTTAGAATCTAGTCTATGACTTTCACTAGTTATTTCAGGCCTAGATTCATTACGCAGCAAAATTCTTACTACTTAAACCTTTCTAGATTCAAGTCTTATCTATCACTTGGTTCCAGTTTGATTATCCTTACCTTTGGCTTTATGGATCAATCGTAACTCGGCCCAAGTCATGCAATCTCAAACATATATCATTCATCCATAATCTTAATCCGTTCTAATGTTAAACAAGTCACTATACACAATGTACTCATCTTAGCCATATTGCAAGATTTGTTTCGGTGGAATCAAGAAATCTCTCATGGTCGCATCTTTTCATGATTTTACCTTTTCATGATCGTACCTTTTTCATTGCCACACCTCTACGTGGTTGCACCTCTTCAAGGTCGCACCTTCTTATGGTCGTACCCTTTCATGGTCGTACCTTATCGTGGTCGCGCCTCTTCAAGGTCGCGTTTTCTCATGGCTGTACCCTTTCATGGCCACACCTGATCCCTCCATTACTTAGTCATATAACCAACCAACCCCGCTGACCAAGTATACGAAGAGATCGGGTTTCACTCATTCCCGATCACGGATCTTGATTGATCCGTCACTTTCTGTTTTTCAGAGATTTTTTCTCCTTTTATGATTTTGTATTGTGAGTTGTGTGTTGTGTATTTTAGCCACGAAATCTCCTTACATATATAGGGGTCTCGGGTCTCATTCCATCCATTGCAACCCTACATTTTCCCCTTTCTTATTCAATCTCCACCACTCATTTGGTGAAGATATAAGGTTGCATCTTTTGGTGAATAAACACCTCTTTTCATCAATTGACATCTCTTTTCATCAAGGGTCACCTCTCTTCACACATTAGACATATCTTTTGGAAATCTCAACCACCTTTAACTGCATCACTCCACTCAGTGTGGGTTCTAGCTAATCAGTCCACCCAGCTGGATCAGTACTCGATCAACTCATCTAGCTGAGTTGAGCTGCCGGCCAACTCTTCCAGCTGGTTCCACTGTTCACTGTTTGGTTCAGCTAGTAACTCAGCTGGTTCAACTAGTTACTTAGCTACTTCAACTTGTAACTTAGCTAGCTCCACCTATTCCAGCTTTCTCAGCTGGTTTAGCTCCATTATTTTCATCAAGGGAGTTGTCTTGAGCTACCTTGGGATCATAATCCCGATAATTGAGCTTTTTCTCAATGATTTGACTAATTTTTCCTTGAACATGGTTCGAGTTTACTCCAAACAAACCGGCCTAATATCCATATCTTGGGATAGGGATGTTACATCATGGTCAAGGAAAATTTGGTGAGATCAAAGAATTGATCAAATCATTAGGTTTGGTTTTAGAAAAATTAGTCAAATCATTGAGAAAGGACTCAATGATCAGGATTATGATCTCAAGGTAGCTCAAGTCAGCTCCTTTGGTCAAATCATGAACCTAAACCAGCTGAGTTACTAGCTGAACTAGCTCAGTGACCAGCTGAACCTATTGGAAGAGTTGGCGAACAGTTCAACTTAGCTAGATAAGCTGATCGAGTATTGACCTAGCTAGGTGGACTGATTAGCTGGAACCTAAGCTGAGTGGATTAAGGCAATTAGAGGCAGCTGGGATGTCCAAAAGACATGTCCAGTGGGTGAAGAAAGGTGACCCTTGATGAAGAAAATAGGTTTTTATTCGCCAAAAGATGCAACCTGATATCTACTCCTAACGGGTGGTGGAGATTGAATAAGAAATGACACAAATGAAGGGTTACAATGGATGAAATGTGACCCTTGACCCCTCTATATAGAAGGAGATTTCGTGGCCTAACACACAAAATACACACAATACATAAACATACAAGTCATAAATGGGAGATCAAATTTCTGGAAAACATAAAAGACACTCGAATGATCAAAACCCATCGGGTAGATTATGATTCGGATCCGACGAGTGGTCAAGATCAATGAGCGGATTCGAGCGGTACGAGAGGGAGTGTTGGATAGATTAAGATCCTACCGTGATCGGGAATGGGTGAAGCCCGGTCTCTTTGTATACTTGGTCAGCATGGTTGGTTGGTTGTATGAGTAAGTAATGGAGGAATCGGGTTAAGCTTAACAAAAGATGTCTAGGAAGAGGCGAGACCACGAAGAGGTGTGACCATGAAAAGGTACGACCATAAGAAGGTGCGACCTTGAAGAGGTGCAACCACGAAGAGGTGCGTCCTATGAAAAGGTACGATCATGAAAATGTGCGACCATGAGAGAGTCGCGGATTCCACCGAAACAAATCTTGCAATATGGCTAAGGTGAGTACCCTGTGTATAGTGATTTTTTTAGCATTAGAACGGATTACGATTATGGATGAATGATATATGCTTGAGATTGCATGATTTGGGCCAAAATATGATTGGTCCATAAAGCCAAAGGTAAGGATAATTAAAATGGAACCGAGTGATAGATAAGACTTGAATCTAGAAAAGGTTTAAGTAGAAAGAATTTCGATGCGTAATGAATCTAGGCCTAGAAATGACTAGTGAAAGTCGTAGACTAGATTTTAATATTGAACCTTGATGGATTGATTAATATAAAATGAGATGACAATCAGGATGTTTGGACATGATGTGACCTAAACCGGAACGTCTTGACCGCGGTCTAAATATGGCCGGGACGGGGTGTTTGAAATAAGAGGTACAACTTTTCACTTGTGATGTTTGAAACCTATTTAACCTATTGTTATTGTAATGAATAATATCAAGTTATCAGGTTTACTCTATGTAATTCTTTTATCTTCGATTCGATGTCTCTGTTTCTCCAATATTTCAATTTTCAATGCATAAAGAGAAAAATTCAACATGTTATGAGAGTTTTATTAATTCAAATTAAATCATTAAAACAAGGAAAAACTTATGAAAAGAATCTGTTAATTTTTTTAACAAAATCAGAAATGATGTAATGGACAATATATCAAGTGATTCTAATATTCGATAGGGATAAATACGATTTTTGGCATATCAAGATGACAATAATCTTCAAGACCAAATAATTGTGGACAGTAGTGAAAAAACAGAGTTCCATACTGACTAACACAAAAGGAGGAGACTCCCACGAAGTGTTGCAATTGAAAAATAAATGGGAGACAGCAATAACACATGATATGATAACTTTGAAAATTTTGCAAAAAGTCATGACAGATCATATCTGCTCCTGCATAGGACCAGAAACTACCTCGAATGAGGCGTGGTATTGAATTCCTAGGGACTCGACAAATTCAATTGATCAAATTGAAACCGTTTAAAAGAGGGTATGAAAACTTGAAGATGAATGAAGGTGAAAATATCATGGTTTTCAAAGGGAAATTAATTGATAGGATTCATGGTGAAGAGAAGGCCGACTATCAAATTGTCCAAAAAATTCTCATCTTTCCTGGAAATGTTTGATAACATAATGATTTTGATGAAGCGAACGAAGGATCCTTGACATAGTTGATTAGAACCCTTCAAGCACATGAAAATCATGTTTCTTCACGAAACGAGAACACGATCCAAGGTGTGTTCAATGCATGACCAAGAGGAGAAAATTCTATTTATAAACAAGAAAATGGCAAATAGTGGTGTGATTTTGTAAGAAAAAATTATCACACGAAAGCTGACTATTGGGAGCCGAAGTGGCGCACATGTAGAACGACATCATAAGAGCACGACGAGGAGACATCCAGTGATGAAGCCAAAGTTTTTCTCACATGGTACCTCAGTCTTCGGGCCTAGCATTTTCGACTATGGCGATTACTTGTTCTCACTCTACTTATTACCAGTGAAGATAAATTTGCAAATATCTCTACCGATAATACACTATCTTACATACTGGTATCAAGTTAATCCATTCCATCTAAAAGTAAAAAATTACTTCCTCTACATTAGTTTTTTGGTTTCTTAGTTGCTCTATCATTATTTCCTACCAATTCTAAATCTGATTAACATTCATCACTATTAATTTTATGTTTGTTTTTGACATGATTTTCTTTACCACTAAAATACATTTACATAAATCAGCATAAAAAGTGCAGGTTTTTCAAAGTTTTTTAACGTTTAAGCTAACATAGTACTTTTAGGATGAAATTCTTGTTCAAAATGAGCTCCCGCGCGTGCTGCCAGGGTAATATTCCTAGTTCATTCAAAAACCAAATTTAAAATGCCAAATTCAAGTCAAAATAAAATGAAAACTTGGATCATCTTTCTCTTTATTCCTTAGAAAACATGAACACCTCTCCTTTAGGAAATTTTTTCCATAGAGACATAAATTAAATAAATATTGTACCTTCCTCCTCTTTATCTCTTTGAGTTCGGTTAATCCATTTGGGTTTCGGTTCAGTTCGAGTTAACCTGAAATCCACTGTATCCTCAACATAAGTACCATTCGGTTATTTCACCATAACTCATACTCGTATCGAACCGGTTTGTTTGGGTTGGGACCGGGTTCTATAAATATGCCCAGCCCTACCCTTATGGAAGAGGATGATAAGAAACTAAAGGCAAAAACTACACTAGTTTCATTCCGCTTATTTCTTTGTCTTTAATTCGACCTCGACAGTTCCATAATCATTGAAGTGTCGAACATCTATAATCATTTCTTACTTCAAATCAATAAAGTAAAGATTCTTTGACCCCATTTTCTATATTTTATAGATTGTTGAAACCCCGTGTCAACAATTGACGCCCACAGTAAAACCGAATATTTCTGAAAGCTTCCCATCGATCAATCTAAGACATGACGGGTAATTCAAAACTCATGACTTCGGACAACCGACCTAGTGACAAAGGTGATGGCAAGTCAACACCCCCCCCATTCCTAATGGAGATGCACACGATGAGAACGTGGGTGACAGAGACAAGGATTACACAAGGAGAAGGAACGGCCAGTCGACAGGTCAAACACCTTGCAAGGTAACTTGGAATGATCGGATTTTCTCAACGAGTTACTGGATCAGATGAAGAAAAATAACAAAAAGTTGGATTCGCTATCTCGAGCTCATCCTATCCTTTTTCAAGACCAAATGGACAACCAGCCAGAGAAAGGTAGCACACCTCGGCTAAACTGCTCGAATCCGTCTTAGAACGGTGGAAACTCGAAAGGACATCTCAGACACTGCGAGGTACAATCTCCACCATAAAGTCCAACTGTCGAGCGAGACCGTGCAATGGAGGAGATGCAAACCCAACTTAGTGCATAAGCTCGAAGATGCATAGGGCTACCAGCTCGGCACCCGAACTCGACTTGATCATAAATAAGACACAAAATACGCCCTTCACTAGTCATATCGCAAACACCCCCACCCACCCTACCGGAATAATAGAATTATGATCTATAAGGTGATAAAAAATTATAGATTGATATGTTTTATATAAAAAATAAGTAATCCCATAAATTAGGCCTCGAGTACTCTCTGATTAGTTTCCGATATTTTTGCTAAACACTAAGTCTACCCCAGCATCCGACTAACGTTTAACGTGTACGTGAACAAGGATTAGCGGTAATAGTTACTTTTTGAATGGATTTTGTGTGCGAAATTTAACATTGATTCCTTTTCTATTTGAAAAATAATCTTTATTTTATATATACGGTTTAACATATATCATGAGTTACGAGTCACGTCGCTGACTATTTTCTTTTTAGCTGGTTTCAATTCAATGGGATATAAAATCAGACTAATCTCAAGGTCATGGGAAACTATGATAAACCCATGTTTTTTAACACGGTTGTGATTTAGAGGGATGTTTGAACTCAGAGAGAAACGCTACTATCGTATTCTAACGCATTCCCAAGTCTTGCCTATCATTTGACCACGCCTCTGGACATTTGAAAAGAACTTTTATTATAGTTTATAGATGTTATTCAGTGTAAAGTGAAAGTAATAAATATCTCAAAGCTTTTATGCAACATGTTACCTGTCATTATAAACATACTTCCTTTTGGTCTTTAATTATATTTTCGTGCACGACAACAACATTAACTAAATTAATTTGGAATGGTACGAGGGCTGCGAATGGAACTTATAAAGAAATAAATTACGCATCTGGCCGTCGTCTTGTTGGATTTATTGGAATTATTTATTGACGCAGGTTGCATATATAGAATTCGAAACGATTCAAATACACATGGGATTTGAGATAATTGTCCTTACATAAATGCAAAAGACGATAATATTAACTCATGATTAATTGTGTTTGTGAAAACAATCTGAACTATTCTAAACACTTGTGAATGAAAAAAAAATCTTAAAAAAATTGAAGGTGATTTACAAGTATATACGGCCAAAGGATGGAGAGTTGTTATTACGATCTAGATCGGAGGACTCCGGTGTGTTCATGTGTTGTGTCTGAATGCCAATACCCCGGCGGCGTAAGCAGGAGGTAGGAACGTGCCAAAAAATAAACAGTACGACCCCTTTATTGCCAATCTCTTAAATTGTTTTCTCAGTTTCTAATTAATCTATTTTATATGTCTATAACAAAATAAACAGTGGACTGTCGTCGTAGGCTTTGAAATTTTCGAAACATATGTTGAGCAGAGACAAGAATAGATTGTTTTAAGAAGGGAGTCGAATTGGGCTGTCAATCTCAGAAAACTCTTGGATTTCACAGAATCCTAAATTTTTGAAGTGGAATGTCGTCGTACGTAAGTTCTAAGTTTTTTTAGACTTCATATAATTCTAAATTTTAGATTAAAACAGAATGATTTTGTTAAAAAGTATATTTCTTTTATTTGAGTATGATTTAACATTTTACTAAAAATATTACATTCAAAATAATAATTAGAAACGTCAAAGAATAAATAAATGAAATAAAGAAAGGCCACACCATCCTACTAGTTATACAAAACGCCCACACAGCCTTCAAAAACAAGACCGTGGGGTCATCAGGAGAGGGCTCTTTCTCTTTCACACTATGTGCCTATAGGCCCTATACTAACTAATTCTTTTTTGTAAAAAATTGAAAAAATAAATGAACAGTTTCTTGTATCCCCCAAACCCCTTTAAAATGAATGAAATGAAGGTAAAAGCCCTAACTTGAGGCCTAAGCAAATGAAATGCATCTGCGGAGACTCACTCGTGTTCTCATCTTCTGTCGTTTGGTCTCGTCTCTCCACACGTTTCCAATGTCCTGAGCGATGTTAACCGCGTCTGCTGATGCTCCGGCCAATCCTTTCCTTGTGAATCCAGCCGCGTAAAGTCCCGATTTCCCTTTCCATGCGTATGGAAAAGTCGACTTGGGAAACCCGTTTCTCGAAAAGAAATCATTTTCCTGGTGAACCAAAAGAATAAACACAGAATTCAGTTTACTTGTGATGCAAGAAACCATACATAGTTGTGAAAACTGAAATTGTTTTTATTTACCTGAAGCCATGAAGGGACGTTGCTACGGTAACCGGTGGCGAGAACAACAGCGTCGAGTTCTAATCTCTGGCCATCGACGAGCTCCACGTGGCGACCAGAGAACCGTTTGATTCCAGGGACGATATCTACGTCGCCTGATTTGATTTTCTCCACTGCTCCAATGTCGAGTACAAAAGTCTTCCCTGTGACGACCTTGGTCTCCATTGGGCCCATCTTAGGCCTCTTTACCCCGTACTTTGTCAAGTTTCCCAAAATAAGCCATGCGAGAATCAGTAAAAGCTTGTCTACTAGCCATAGAGGTAGCCACTTCATCAGCATCATCGAGATTTCGAAAGTCGACTTGCCAAGAATCTCCCTTGGTAACACATGAATCTGCTCAAAATCCAAAAAAATAACGAGATTAGCTTAAAGCTCGAAATTTTATCGAAGATAAAATGGTAAATTAAATTCCAGCTGGAATATTTACTAATTTATCACTTACCGAGGTACGAACAACCATGGAAGGATTAGCATTGTGATTAGCGAGATCAAGCGAAACTTCCATGCCGGAGTTTCCACATCCGACTACAAGAACTTTCTTCCCTCTGTATTTCTCGCCGGATTCATACTCGCAAGAGTGAATCACCTCGCCGTCGAACTCCGTCGTGAGCCCATCGATTTCTGGCACAACTTTCTCTGCGTTTTCTCCCGTCGCCACCACCAGCCACCGGCATAGATACTCCATCTCCAACCCGGAGGTCGTCGTCTTGATCCGCCAGAAACCACTGGTCTCGTCGTACCGAGCAGATTGAACACTCTCGTTGAATTGCGGGGTAATCTCGAACCGGTTTGCGTAGGACTCAAGGTAATCGATGAACTGCCGTTTCGTTGGGTATTCAGGGTAGTTTTCTGGAAAGGGCATTTTGGGTAATTGACAAACGTTTTTGGGTAAATGAAGTTTGACTCTGTCGTAAGTTCGTCTCTGCCACAGTGAAGCTATGCAATCTGCTCTCTCCAACATCACAAAAGGAACGCCTTGCTCCTGGAGGCAAGCCGCCGTGGCTAGCCCCGATGGCCCGGCTCCGACGATTACCGGACCGTTCACCCAAATGCACCGTCTTCGGTCGGCGAAATCTTCACTTCCCATGACTCTAAGCATGTTTTCCATTCTTTAAAGCCGTGAGTTTGATCCAACCGATAATATACGTAAACAGTGAAAATCGAATAAATTTTTGGGGTTGACTTTGATCGAATTGAATAGTTCACTGAATAAGGTTTTTCTCGTTTTGGTTGTAAGAGCAGAAATGAGATGTTTTGAATTGTGTTTGGAGGTAGAAGTGGCGTTGGTGTGTTTATATAAAGGACGACTAACTAAGAGGAAGCTGCATTTGATTTGCGCGTTCTAATTAAGGTTACTTTTTAATCTATTAAATATACAAAAGTTTCTTCACTATATTAGTTGGTGATAATTTATTATACTACGACTGTTGCTTTAGGATGGTACGTACTCATCACTGATTAAATAGCTTTGGATATTAAAAAGATATACTGTAATAGTTTTGAAACTTGGCACAAATTGATATGTATGGACCAATGATGGATATACATCATCCAAATTCTTCTGATCGTATTCGTATGGTCCTAGCCATGAGCCATATGTGACCTTATAGATGGCTTTGGAGAATCTTATTGAAATGTGAACAACCTACTAATTATAAGTGTCAAAATGATCGACCTCACTTCAACTCGTTTCCAATACTTTTCTTAGTAATAAAAATTCTTCTATTTTCTTGGTCAACTTAATCGAACTTATGTTTTAGTATATCTTTGTTTTCGTTTCTTTTGGTTTATCCTTAGTTATTTAGTCCTTTTATGGTATTAGTCGCTTTATATTACTTTCTATGTATCTTCCACTACAAAGTATGTTTTATTTATATCTCTAGTTGTTCATATAAAACCAAAATAAAAAATTCAAATTCCCTTTTTCATTATTCAGTTATGAATTAGCTAGGTCAAAGAAAAATGTTCAAGAAAAATACTCGTTTTGAGTTTTGTCGTAATTCACTCTTTTCTTCCCTTTCCTTTTCAATCTTTGCCCAGAAACGATTATGAGTTTATCTCTTTTATTTTGCTAGGTCTCACCACAAAAATCCATAATACATGAGCAACCAAGCAATCTTGGAGAAGGACGGGAGTCATATAGTAAGGACGGGAGTCATATAGTAAAATACTGCCCAAGAAAGAAAGAGAAGATCAACATGTACACACCACTTGGAAAAGTTTATAGCCGAGATATAGCACCATAAGCGACCAAAGTGGAAGTGACTTAACCAACAACTAATGAGACAAACAATGAGATCACAACCACTTTCCTAGACACATGAGGTCACATCCACGAGGATGTGAAGCAGAAACAAGAGCCTAGACCTCAACAATGTGCTAAGGTAGCACTGTGTATCAACACCTCCTCTAATTTGTAACTGAACTGTTTTAAGTTAATGAAGTTTTTTATCATGATCAAAAAAAAAAAAGACCTCATAATGTGCTTGAACCACAAGCCCACCCTAAACAAGTCCAAAGACAAAAAAAAAGGATTAGTTAATTCTAATCAAGTTAATTCTGATCATTCTTGTTGTGATACTTGTTTACTACACTTGCTTCGTCCAAAAAATGTTGAGAAAGTATAGGTACAAAAGATAATGTTGCATCAAAAGAGAAGCAACAACCAACGCATGTCTCATTGCATGATCCTCAAGCAAACGAAAAACACACTACAAGAAAATTGAATAAAGATAACATTAAAAAATAGCGTTTTGACCGTGAATGTTATCGTTAATTTAACACCAAGTTTATGATAGCTTTTAAAAATAGAAATGATAATTCTTAGTTTAAAATAACTACGTGTATTTTAGATAGCAGTTGCCGCTATGGCCCAAACGTGGGCTAGACGTAGAAAACCCTAAATCACCCTCTGAATTGCCTTGGAAATCACCCTTGCCGACGTGGCACGACAAAAACTTTTTTGAAACACATATTCTAATGAATGGTGAATGAGTTCTGCATTTGAATGGGTGAATGCGAGATCATTCAGATCCTAAGACTGATATGTGCTTTCTTTCTGTATGATCTTTCTTGACATCTCTAAATCCTACATAATAATAGGAAACAATGCAAGTCTCATCTGTCTCAGTCCAGAAACAAAATGACATTTCAAATAACAATACCATGAACAAAATGAAAAAAGGCTTACAGTGTGTCAGATGTTTGTATTAAAATTTAAAACCTTATTATAAAATAAATGAGAAGTGGTGTGTCAGGGATAGAAAGACTTACATTGGCATGTGACCCTCTCAATATTTTCCAAGACACGAATACTTGTGTATTCTCTCTCCGTCGACCATTGTAGTTGTGATTTAAGTAAGACATTCATACACATATCCGTCTTTGACCCGTTAGCTAATTCAATATCGTCTTAAAAATAAGGTTTATGTAACCACAACACTGTAGGTAACAAAATTCGGTTTCAAGCCCATATATTTTCATGGAACTAAAGACCTTAACGGCATCTTCGAATACCCTTCGTCCATAAGCACTAATTATTGCCAAGAAGGCATAACTTTGTTTCAAGCCATAAATTATCAAAGTTAATTTTAGTAAAGAAGACTTCATGTGTAATCTGAAACTATGCAGACTTCAAACAAAATATATTTTTAAACCAAAATGTTATTTTTGCATTAGACCAAAATCTCGAATAATAAATAGAAAGTCTGATGTATTTTCGAAATACTTCAGACTTCACACGAAATTTGCTGCTTTATTCTTTTTAAAGTTAATGTTTAAAATTTTGGTCAAATGTAAAATAATCTCTCAGATTTCATGTAAAGTTTAATTTTATTCAAAATTTTGGTTAAATGCAAAATTGACCTCTCTTTTTATAAATGAGAGACTTCACCTAAAGTATTGTTTTAAGCATGTTACATATATAAGCTCTGCTTTACAAAATAAGCTAATTTTGTGTTTAACCTCAAATTTTTAGATCAATTTCGCAAGAAGCCCATTACTTCTAGAACAAATATCTGAAATGATTGATGAATTTCACTTCCCTTTATTACGATGTAGCTTGAGAATCAACACACAATCTAAAAACAAGATAACCAAAAATAGCAACAATTTTTATAAAAAAGAAAAGGTAAAACAAAAAGTAAAACGAGAGATCTCTTTTATTCGTCAAAGCGACACACACAAACACTGAGTTTCATAAACTTCCTTTTCAGAGGACAAGAGCTGATTTCATATTACCATTAGGAGCTTTGACATATGCAACAAGCGAAGAATCTCCGGTTCTAGACAATGTCTTGAGCTCATAGCCCAACCAACACCTCGAACTCTTCCTATTGTAGAAAAACCCTAAGCACTTACAATCTCTGGTACATTTGTCCCCACACGCACTCTCCGTCGTCGATGATCCACCATTATATTTCGTCATGAAACTATCAGCTCCTTCGATCTTTAAATAATGAAATGTCTTCGGATCGCAACTAGTCAGACTCGGAGTCTTACAAGTCTCGTCCCAACCAAGAAGCCCTTTGTCGCTAGGACAAGCATTACACTGACCTTTCTTACACAAACCAAACCCTAAACAGTTCTCAGGGATCCTACACTCGTCGTTACCGTCAGTATCCTCGTTAGTAAACGCCGTGTACGTCACGTCCCAAGCCGTCGAAGTCGCTAATGTACTGTAACTCCAAACTCTGATGTTTCCGTCTGATTCTAACCGAATAAAGCTCAATGTCGCGTTGTGTTTCGGCCTTGAGAGGAACGTCGAAACGTTGAATGGAGATCCGGAGTCGACGCCTTCCATGTGTAGACCCCACGTGGTATCTGAATCTTCCACGGCTTGGAACGTCATAGACTGTAGTTGACCAATCTTGCTGAAGAATTCGTATTCGTAATACGCGATTGGCTTTGGGGTTTTGTTTGTCGTGTAGTATAAAACTAGTTTCTTGGTTTCCATCACGAGACTATAGGGTCCGTTCGTGTTGACCGATGGAGAGCTTCTGCTTACGAGCTTGTTCCGACCGTTGGCGTTCAAAGACTGTCCAACAAGAAGCGTGTCGGTCGGAGAATCGAAGCTTTGCCATACGAATTTCCCATTGGAATCGTATATTACCATATTGCCATTCTCTAAGATTTTGATCCCCACAGCGTTCTTGTTAGCCGTGTTTGTTTGCCAGACCACACGACCATCGGCTTCGGCGAGTACGAGGTTTCCGTCTTCACCAAAAGTCAACGTCGCGTTTTCTTTGACCGGTGCGCCTCGGTTTGCTTCCCAGACCCATCTGAGAGTGGATTCTTGGGCTCTGTTTCCGATTCTGAGGGCGAGAGTATATGCGTTTGGGGTTGTGTTGTAGAAACAGAGACGGAAGTTGTCGTTGAAGGGGACGAAGCCACGCACATCAGCATTGTATTCAATCGGACTGTAATCCGTGTAGTCTCCATCGTTGACGACTCGGAATTGGTCATCGATGAGAACTTTGGCTTGTGCTCCGGTTAAGAAAATGGAGAGAGTGAAGCAAAGGGCTAATGTGATTGAGAACTCCATTTCTGTGTGTGTGATGGATTTGGTGTGTTTTTGGTATACATAGTGAGCTTCTATTTATAGAATAGCCAACGGAGTCTTTATGTGTTAATGGTTTGCTTGAAGGAGTATTCTGTAAATGACTTAGTAATGGTTTAAACAACTTGATGAATAATAGTTTATCGATTCTATTCAAACTGAACATAGTACTTTAAGGCAAATAGATAACATGTTTCGTGTACAAAACTGTCTTTGTTTTGTAACATTAAACCTGTGTAATTGTTTATCGATGCTATTCGGTGTAAAGGGAAAATAATATCTTTAAGCAAATATATAACATGTTTCTTGTACAAAGCGAATCAATCATCAATTGTTTTGTTAATTTAGATGTAAAATTCGTGTTGGTGAACTTGACGATTCAATATTTGTGTCGTGAGTTTTCAGTGGTGGGCTTCGCATCTTGCGATAGCTCGGTCAAGACCAACAAATCAGCCTATTTGCAGTAAGTCCACTCTTTAAGTATGGAGCCACCGACATTAGGAAGGACGCGGAATCCTAGAGAAAAAATGAAGATCATAGAGGCTAAGCAAGGATCTCGAGAAATAAAAAAAATCTTCCTCATATTTCCTGGGAATGCAAAAGGATTGTATAAATAGGGAGTTCCCTTATTGAAGAAGAGAATAAAAAAACTTAAGACAAAGGCTAGACTTATTTTCTTATTTCGAATCAATAAAGTAAACACTTTCCGACCTCATTTTTTATATTTTATAGAGTTGTTGAAAAACTCATATTAACAATTGGTATCTACCGTGGAGCCGGATATTCTGAAAGCTTCTCAACGATTAATCGAAAACATGACAGAGACATAAACAACAAGGGATCACGCGCAGCAAAGCAGCAAAAGCGAGGCGCCTCGCAAGAGCAATTCTAATAATTCATAATTCATGACTCTGGAACTTCGACCTAGTGAACGGTGGCAGCAAGGCGAAGCGCAAACTCGACTACAACAAAGGGGACGTCAGTCAACCCCCCCCCCCTCTAATGGAGATGCACACGATGAGAGCATAAGTGACGGCGACAAGGAGCCCACACCGTGAGCCCACAATGTCAACCAATGCCACACACAAGGAGAAGGAACGTCCAATTGACAGGTCAAACACCGCGCGAGTAACTCGGAAGAGTCCGATCTTTTCAACGAGTTACTAGATCAGATGAAGAAATAACGAAAAGCTCGATTCGCAGTCTCAAGCTCATCCTATCCTTCAAGATTGAATGGAAAACCATCCAGAGAAAGGCAGTGCATCTTGGATGAACCACTCAAATCCATCTTAGAAGGGTTGGCACTTGAAAGGATGACGTGCGAGGAACAATCTCCTCCATAAATTCCAACTTTTAAGTGAGACCGTGCGATGGAGGAGATGCATGCCCATCTTAGGTACATAAGCTTGAAGTTGCATAGGGGTACGAGTTCGGAGCTCGTCACCCGAACCTAACTTGTTCATAAATAAGACAAAAAAGACGTATTTCATTGCTCATATTGAAAAACACCCCTATCCACCTTACCGAAAAAAATAGAAATACAATCTACAACAGGATAAGTACGTATAGATTGATATATATTTTTTAACAAATTAAATAGTCCAAAAACTAGGTCCGAATACTCTCCGATATTTTTTTAGACGCTAGGCCTAACCATGCGTTCGACTAGTGTCTAGCGCGTACTCAAACAAGGATTAGCTGTAATGATTACTCTTTGGATTGATTTTGTGTGCGAGATTTAACATTAATTTTTTTTTCATTTTTCTACTTGAAAAGAACCTTTTTTATTTTGTGTTCGGTTCAGTAAACACCATGAGTTTCGAGTCAGGTCGCTTAGACTTTTCTCTTTTAGTGGTTCTCGGGTTAACGGGTTATGAGATCCGACTAATCCGGGAGACTTTTCTCCCTAATTGGTACTCGGGTTAACGGGTTATGAGATCTGACTAATCCGGGAATCAGAGGAGCCATGTGAAACCCATGTTTTTCAGACGATTGTGATTGAGTTTCGAGAGAGGTTCGAACCCAGAAAGAAACGCTACTAATGCATTTTTAAGTCTTGTCTACCACTCGGCCATGTCCGTGTGCACTTGAAAAGAACTTTTATTATAGTCTATAGATATTATTCACTGCAAAGTGAAAATAATAAATATCTCAAAACATATATACAAACATGTTACCTGTCATTTTAAACATACTTCTTTTGTCGGTCTTTAATTATATTTTCGTGGACGACAACAACAATAATTAAATTAATTTGAAATGGTTCGAGGGCTGCGAATGGAACTTATATAAAGAAATAAATCACGCATCTGGCCGTCGTCTTGTTGAATTTATTGGAATTATTTATTGACGCAAGTTGCATATATAGAATTCAAAACAATTCAAATGCACATGCGATTTGAGGTAAGTGTCCCTTACATATATGCAAAAGACGATAATATGAATTGTGTTTGTGAAAACAATATAACTATTCTAAACACCTGTAAATTAAAAAAATCTTTAAAATGATGAAGGTGATTTACAAGTATATTCCGGACAAGGGATAGAGATTTGTTACGTTCTAGATCGAAGGACTCCGGTGTGTTCATGTTACCCGGCGGCTTGTCAGTGTCCTCAGCAGGAACGTGCCATATAATAATAAAAATGACCCTGTTTTTTGCCAATCTCTTTTTAAATATTATTTTCTCAGTTTCTAGTTCTTAATCTATTTTGATGTATATAACAGAATAAAACAAACTAAAACCATCGTTTGAGAGATCCTTTTTATATAAACTTTTTTTTTTCTTGAATATAATTTAACATACTATAAAAAAAAAAAAAAAAACCCAATAAAACCATGCATGTCATTGCCATACAAATTCCTTCTCGGAGGTATTACTCGAAAAACAAAAAAGAATATATCTATACGGATCAGACTCTGCAATCATCTCCATAAAACTCATAAAATTCTCATTAACCCATTATCCATAGTAAAAACGTGACCCTAACAAAAAGAAAAAAAATTGGTGGGCCTAATCAATACCTCCCTGTCCTCTGGACGGGGAAGAAAATAATGAAAATTTTATGAGTTTTAAGGAGATGATTGCAGAGTTTGATACGGTCATAAGGAATTATATTAGACGAATTGAGTAAAAAGAAATATAGTCTCATTATTGTAATCATAGGATACGAAATGAGTTGATAGAAATGATGGCCGTTGATATTAGACTGGAGATTATAAAGAAGATTAAGGCTGCAAAGTATTTCTCGGTGATTCTTGATTGTACTCTAAATATCAATCATAAGAAACAGATGACTTTGATTATTCGATGTGTTGATGTCTTTTCAATGCCGACTAAGGTTGAAGAATTTTTTCTGACATCTCTCAAAGTAGATGATAAAACTGGGGAAAGGCTTTTGTCTACGCTTCAAGATGCACTGATTGATTTGGATTTGGATATTGATGATGTATGAGGTCAAGGTTATGACAATGGATTTAATATTAGAGAGACAAATAAAAGGGAATAAAGGTTGCTTGAGATTAATCCAAGGGCCTTTTACACACCATGTAGTTGTCATAACTTGAATTTTGTGCTTTGTGATACAGCTTTTTCTTAAAAAAGATAATATCATTTTTTGGAATTTTTCAACGAATATATTGTTTGTTTTCGTCTCCAAAAAAAAAGTGAGATGTATTTAAAGAGAAGGTAGCATGCCTAAAAATCTTTATCTCAAACTCGTTGCGAGAGTCGCGTTGAAAGTGTCAAAGCAATACGGTTCCAAGCTCCTACAATCCTAGAGACCTTAATTTCCTTGGCATACTTTGATGATCCAAAAACTCAAAGCGAAGCTAATTCTCTTGCAATGAGCGAAACACACGGTATTGGAGGTTTTGAATTTCTATTTGGCGTGGTTATTTGGAACGATCTTATGAATGTTGTCAATACAGTGAGCAAAACCTTACAGTCAAAAGACATCGATATTGATGTCGTGATTGAGCAGTTGAAAGGGTTAACTGCATTTTTTCAGAAGTATAGAGAAACAGGTTTTGATTCGGCAAAATTTGTGGCTATGAAAATCGCAGAAAATATGGGGATTGAAGCCAAATTTTCTGAGAAAAACAAGCGTTTCATCATAAGAAAAAAGCAACATGGTGAGGATCTAGAAACAGTTGATGAAAGACTAGAATTACCACCGAAAGAGAGTTTTAGAGTTAATTACTTCATCACTCTAATGGTTCAAGCTTTGGTTTCTCTCAAGGCGAGATTTGAACAATTTGAAAGGTATGAAAATACCTTTGGCTTTCAGTTTGATTTGAAGAAACTATCATCAGCCGGTGATGAAAATTTGAGAGCATAGTGTATAAACTTTAAAGTTTCTTTGAATAACGATACACTTTCTAATTTAAGGGGAATGACTTGTTTTCGGAACTACAAGTTCTCCGAACAGTATTACCAACAAAAGTGAGAAATCCTACTAAGGTATTGGACTTTTTTAATGGAAGGTTACTAGCCAATTACATTGATTTCTTACAGAATAATGTTAACCATTCTAGTATCAGTGGCAACAGCAGAAAGAAGTTTCTTTAAACTGAAGCTTATCAATTTATATGCGATTCACTATGTCGTAAGATAGATTGAATGAATTAGTTTTATTATTCATCAAAAAAGCTATGATTAAAGAAAGACACCATGTGAGCGTGAGCTTGATGACTGATTTTGCAGGAAAAAATGCAAAGAGGGTTATCTTTCGGAAGTAATAGTTTTTCGGTTTTTCCTAAGCTTTTGGGTTGTAGTTGGAAAAAATAATGATGATGCTTTTGGTTTCTGCTAAATTTCTCTTGATTTAGTAGTCTCGGTTTGTGAATTACGCGTGTTTTCTTTAACTACTACTATTTTATGTGATTAGCATTGCTTTCATATATATATATATATATATATATATATATATATATATATATATATATATATATATATATATGTGGGCCACAATTTTCCGACCCTCTTCGAACCACCAAATTAGTTGGATCGGCTCTGGATGCAGTGACCTAGTGGTTAGCAAAAAAAGTGGTTTCATTGTGTCAAGGGTTCAACCTCCTTTTTGGGAGGAGGACCAAAGGAAATAGGCAAACACAGCCCTCCACCAACGAATTAAGACTTCGATTCGAAATTCGAGGTTATCAGAATAAAAATATGGGTTTATAAAAAAAACAGTTATTCTTTGGATATAATTTAACATTTTATTACAAATAAATTATTATGTTCCATAAAATAAGAAATGTCAAAGAATAAATAGATAAATGAAATAAATAGAAAAGCCACAAAATTCTAGTTATACAAAACGCCCACACAACCTTCAAAAACAAGACCATTGGGTCATCAAGAAGGGGTTGATGTATAAAAAAAATTTTCTATAATTTTACCGTAAGCGCACAGTTATGTAGCTGTAGTATATGGGATTATCGTTTTCCAAGAGACTCTTTAGAACACAATTCAATCTAGTTTCTAATTAAACTAGGTGATTCAATGTAGAATAAAAGACAAAAGTAAATCAAAGCACGAAAATTTGTTGTTTTTAAGCGATGGGAAAAGGCGCTAAGTTTCGGGATTTCTGCGGGATATCTGAATTTAAGCTAAGCGGGAATCTACCTAGAAATCTAATTAAGGAATATTATAGAACACAAACACAAGTCTATAGAGAACAACCTTCCGCTGTGAAACTCTAACTATGCCTAGTTAGCTAAACTACCAAATTCCTTTGAGTAATCTAACAGGTAAAGCATGCAATCAAAAAAGTTTGTTAAGTTCACAAGCTATCTAGTCCAAATTCCTTTGCAACTAGTAACCACTTGCTCAATTAATCTATTTTCCAATTAGCTAACTCCACTTTCGTTCTAATCTATGATTTATATCTAGGTGATCAAACTAGATCTAAGTAAATATGTTCAGATTAATTGAAGAACTCATAATTAAACTCCTAGTTATAAAAGCCCTAATTAAGATTCATAAATCCTTAGAATCCTTAAACCTAACTAGTGAATTACTCGTTCATGATTTGCAAGAACACATATATGATTGATGAAAATTTTTGCATTAAGAAATCAAAACAAAAGAGAGAGGGATAAGAAATCTTCTCCACAAAATCCGGGTTTTG
This sequence comes from Euclidium syriacum, assembly GCA_900116095.1. NCBI lineage: Eukaryota > Viridiplantae > Streptophyta > Magnoliopsida > Brassicales > Brassicaceae > Euclidium > Euclidium syriacum. The sequence goes on from FPAK01000008.1 coordinate 1,912,925, forward strand.
ATTAGGTTGCAAAACTCAAAAGAACAAGAGTCTTCTCTCCAAAAGCAAAAGTAAAACTTAATAAAAAACTAAATCTAAAATTCTTTTTATAAGTAAAAAGTCGTGGCTAAACTTCGGGCTAAATTTATAGAAACAACATGTCCAAAATCACAAAATATGGAAAAACTCGTAATAAGATTCTCCACGATGCATCGATCGATGCAATCTCAGAGGCGATATCCGAATTTCACTTCAAAAGCTCTAAAATCTTCATTTTTGCTCCTTTTGATCCAAACTACTCCAAATGCTCCAAACTTCAATTTAGTCATATAAATACCTATAGAAACCCTGAAACACACTAAAACAAAGACTCTAAAACCATAAAAATCACAATATATCAAAGGTTCTTTCTCTTTTCAATATATGTTCGTATACTAACTATTTATTTTTGTAATACAGGAAAAAAAAATGAACAGTCTGTTGTACTTCCAATCCCCCCCCCCAAAAAAAATGAATGAAATGAATGTTAAACCCCTAACTTGAGGCATAAGCAAATGAAACAAATGAGATGCCACTGCGGAGACTTACTCGTGTTCTCATGTCCATGTCCAGTCTCTTGTATCCCCAACCCCCCCCCCCCCTCAAAATGAATGAAATGAATGTTCAAGCCCTAACTTGAGGCCTAAGCTAGCAAATGAAATGCATCTGCGGGGACTTACTTGTGTTTTCATGTCAATGTCCAAATCCTCATAGGGTATGATATTTTTCGCTTTGGGCTCAAGTTATATAGTCCGTACGAATTTTTCATTGGGCCCCTCACCAAAATGGATCATCCTCTTTTTCTATTAGAATTAGATATCTCCTAATTCTGTTGGAAATATACTAAGCCATATCTTGAAATGCCTTATCCCGGACTTTAGGTCCGGTGAGGTTGTTCCTATTCGGATCACTAAGTGATTCGGACCTCCGGTTCAATTTTAAGAATCATATTCCATACTTAGATTATTTTCATACATATTTTAAACATGTATCGGTTTTCCGAAGGCTTTACATATTTTAAATTGAATCTAGCACTACCCAGTCTTCATACCACCCATCTTCACTAGGCCGCTAATCCATCGCTAGACACGATCCTTACCATGATCACCATTTTTCTCTGAAATGCCAAAGAGGCATAAATAATTCCACAATTATTTAGTGAGTCCTAACCGATATATCGAATATATGCATGAATGAAATGATATGCAGATCACGCAACAAATACATGAAGTAACACTTAGATTTCCTGGCTAATCCGAAGTAAGACCATCGTCTTCAGACCGGTCGAGCCTTGGCGGAATCATCATGTTCCCCTAAGTCATTCGTCCTTCTGCGATGCCTTAACCTAATAATTTGCCAATCGGTCTGAATTAAGTAGAATAATGAACATTGAAACCCTAAGAATAGAGGATCTAGTCGGAATCACCCAACTAACCCGATCTTATCCTATTCGGCAAACCAGACTCGCATTCGAACATAAAGTCTTGGTTTGCACTCACCGTTGCATGGCGATTGTGTTGTAATCAACTGCTGAATTCAAGGATTTCTCCGTCCAATCCATCTATCGCCTCACGCAAACTCGCCTCAACAATCTTGTAGACTTCTCTTTCTTCTTTCTCTTTATTCTCAGACTTTGTATTTTTCTGGAAATTTTCCCTTATGCACGTGACAGCGATTTCTGGCCTTGTCCATTTGTATATATAGGCCAGTTAATTGGTTCCTGCGAAGAGAAACGATTTCCCTTCGACCAATCAAAATCTAGATTGAATCGTCGCAACTTGTCACTCGCACCGATTCGGAGAAAAACCGCTCAACCGTTCATCGAATTGGTTACACAGTCCAACTAGCTGCAATTTTGGACGACCCAGCTGACAGTATTCCCTCACTTCACTTCCAGAGATTAAGTTGAGCTAACTCACTGTCACTCCAGCTGATCAAGCTAGCTTAACACGATGGTTCAGCTAGTTTGAGCTGACTAGAGCTGATCATCTCGATAACTTAGCCCATCAATGCTGTTTTTGGCTATGTCCCACACTTGAACTTGACTGAGTGGATCGATCCTTCGATCTCACCAATTTCTTGAACATTCAGACTCCCTTCTAATCGATCTATCTTAATTTGATCACAACCCCTCCTTTGATTCCTTCAACCCTTGTTAGACTCGGTCTACCCGAGTTTGGATGAATATAACTATCTCACGGTCCATCCGCGGTAAAGTTTCTAAGTCGCCCGGTCGCTCGCAGATACCCATCCCCTATATAGTCTAATTGCCATTCTTCGATATGACACTATCAAACATTAATATGTCTGCAGAGTCACCACTATTCTCTAAATTAATTAAATTAATTCATAAAATAGTGATTTTTCATCATTAACAAGTTTCTATATTCTTCTTCAAGGTTTTATCTTCCCCAACTCAACCATGACACATCCCGACGATGATATTGCGGATCGTTGATGTTATATATCTTATCATATTTTGGGTTTCAATCTTTCAAAACTAATTCAATAGCAGAGGTAGTATATAAGCAAAGTCAAACCCTTAATAATTTGAATTATTTTCTAAACATTAATCAGATAGTTACTCTTATAAACCCTAAAACGTGCGAGACATTTTCTCTTTACATTTTGGCAAAACGTTTATTGTGGACAAGGAAATTAAAATATAGTCAAATTCTAAGAATTATAAAGTGTGGACACTTAGAAGTACCCAAGGACTTTACCGTTATATAGTCTAAAAGTTTTACATGATTTATGACTTTATGTTCACGCACTCTTGTATATTATATTCATACTTAATTCTGACACCGTGACATACAAACACAACTTTGGGTGTTTAAATAAAAGGGTTATAAAATTTCCAGCAATGGTAAAAGATGCGGTTAGACACAATAACTAAAGAAGGCGGTTTGACAATAGAGGACAATAAAATATTGAGTTTGACTGGTTGTATAATGTAATTAAATAAAATAATTTAATAATATAATTTTGTAGATTACATGAAAAAATGAAAACTTTTTTATTATTAATACAATAGATTAAAATTATTTATTTTTAAATTTCTATAGTGTTAAATACGATAATGATAAATATTTGCATAATCATCTTCGATTAGTTCATAACATATCACAATTTTGTTTGAACTGCAACATATTTGTAATTTGGTTACAAATTATTGTCATACTTCATTATATTTTATTTTTAAAAAAAAAATTATTTTTGGATAACAATCACTTTTGTTTAATATATATATAATTATGATAATATATTTATTTAGATTTATTGAAGAAATTTTATTTCTAAAAAAACTATAAAATTAATGGAATTTATTAGAAACACAAATAATTCTCTTATTAATCAACTCTTGATACAATAAAATTGAAATCTCTAGTTTACAACCGATGAGTATCCAAACGCTAGTAGTTTAAAGCGGTTGAAAAATGACTTTACAATCGCTGAAAATCAACTCCAAACGATGTTTTCAAACGGTCTTTTCAATCGCTCGTTTCAAACGCTATATCGATTGATAACAAATTCCAACACTGCAACCGCCTCTTTTCAACCTACCAATCAGACCCCCATATGTTTTTTTTTTTGTTAAGAAACTCACAACCATATGTTATGTATGTGTTGTATCAAATATCCATGTGTTCAGATCAAGTCTATTTTTATAACTCTGATCATTCGATTATATATATATATATATATATATATCAACACAGATATAATCCCCTCATCAGTTCTTCATTAGCATTAAAATCATATTATCTTTTTGCTTTCAAAAAATAATAAAATGGATCATCTAATCTCTCTTTCTCCAACACTAGCTTCGAAAAGGTACTTAAATCTGTGTATTATTAAAGTTTCTTCCTACTTAATTTTATAATTAATTTTTGAACGTTGGTTTTGATTATTGAAGGTGGTGGACGGAAGAAACAACGGCGGTTGTGACCGGAGCAAACAAGGGCATAGGTTTTGCGGTTGTGAAGAAGCTACTGGAGCTTGGACTAACCGTCGTCTTAACAGCCCGAAACGCCGAAAATGGAAGCCAAGCCGCGGATTCTCTCCGCCACACTGGCTTTCAAAACGTCCATTTCTGTTGCCTCGACGTCTCTGATCCTTCTTCCATCGCCTCCTTCACCTCCTGGTTTCATCTCAACTTCGGTGTACTCGATATTCTGGTAATTACAAATTAAACATAAAATATACGTACTATATATATATGACCAAATTATATCTTCTTATTAGGAATATAGCTGATGAAAAATCGTAAATAAATTAATTTATTTCTCTTGTATTTTTAATAACGTGAATTCCGTATGATATTATATGTTATAATTTAGATCCAAAAAAATATATATATGTTATATCAAAAAACACACTAATTATTTACGGGTTTTATCACTTCGTTCTTTTGCTAATTTTGCTAAGAAAATTAGTTATTTAGCAAACAGCTTTCAAAAATATGTTTTTTGTGCTAATCATGTAAATATCATTAAAGAAATGAATTTTTAGGATATACAAGAAATTTATAGTCTTTAAATATATGTGTTTTTCCTTTAACAAAAGAAAAAAAAATACTATGTGTTTTTCGTAACCATTTAAATGGAATATGCATCATGGAAGTAGCCACGTTGGAGGTGAGGGCTGATAAAACTTTAAAAATCCATATTAATTTTTCATAATTTTTCAATTTTACCCTCTTATTTTTATAATTCTTCAATTTTGCACCCTATAAAATATTTTTTTGCATCCGCCCTGGAAGTAAGTAGACATTTTGTCAACAGCTACTTCATATAAAATATTAACAACTAGTTAACAAAATATTGACGCAATGATATTATAGTACTAATAAGAGAATTTGTTTGATTAAGAAAAAAATTAGTCTCAACTTCTCTTCTAACGCAGTCTTCTTTAAATATTTTATTAAATGGTTCGAGGGAATTAATACGGTGTTGTTTGCTCAGATAAACAATGCCGCTGTTTCATTTAACGCGGTCGGCGAGAATTTCATCAAACATCCAGAGACGATTATGAAGACCAATTTCTACGGTGCGAAGCTTTTAACGGAGGCGCTTTTGCCGTTCTTTCGCCGCTCAGTCTCGGTTAGCCGCATCCTTAACATTAGTTCAAGGCTGGGCACATTAAACGTAACCTACTTTCCTGCTCTATTTACATATTAATATATTGGAGAAATGGAGAAATATTAAAAAATATAATGTTAGTAAATTTTGATAAAATTAAACGATTTTGGTGCATATTTTCTGCTTAAACTAATTTAGGAGTAAAGGAACTCACTAAATTTTAAAATATCTATATGTTTATATACATAGTAAAATATACCATGCTTTTAACTGATTTCGATATGTTTCGTATTGCATACAGAAATTGAGAAGTCCTACTATAAGAAAAACCCTAGCAAACGAAGACCTAACTGATGAACAAATCGATGAGACTGTCACTCAATTTCTGGAGGACGTGAAGAGCGGGACATGGGAGAAGCAAGGATGGCCGGAAAATTGGTCGGACTACGCTGTCTCCAAGATGGCTTTGAACGCTTACTCTAGAGTTTTGGCTCGACGTTACCACGGCAAGAAACTAAGTGTGAATTGTTTGTGCCCTGGTTTCACTCGTACGTCTATGACCGGTGGTCAGGGGACTCACACGGCTGATGATGCTGCTGCCACAGTCGCGAAATTGGTGTTGCTTCCTCCGGACAAACTGACCTCTGGCAAGTTTTATGTATTTTTAGAGCCTAAGAAGATTATATCCACGTTGTGATTTTCTTTTCTTTTTTAAAAAAATTTTATGTAAAATTTATTCAAAAAGACTTTTTGTACATTGCTGTAAATCTATTTTGACTCTTTAATCTAGCCAAACTACTGTACCAAAAACTTTAAACTTCTATACAAACTTCTCTCTTTTCCTTCTTTATCTTGAAGCAAACCATACCTCCATGCTTCTATCGAATCTCTTGTCTCTCATTTTCCGCAGAGCTGATATTCTGTTTCTAACCTCTTTTTCAATTATCCTCATTAAGCCAAATGAAGAGATAAGCGTTCCACCGTGTTTTCTACTGTTCCTTTTCCTCCATATCAAGTGAACAGCGATTTGAAAAGCATAATGAAGGATGAATAGTTATATATTCCTTAATGTATCAATAGTTATATATTTGTTGTCACGTTGTGATTTTCAATAGTTATATATTCGTTAATGTATCATATATATTAAAATAAAACATATTTCACCACATGCCGTCATCACATCTCTCTAGAGATTTACATTTTTTAAAACGCTATTGATAAATCAGCCTAATTACATTCATATACCATTAGTACATAAGTTACATAAATATATTTAATTAAACCCTAAACATTAAAACCATAATAAATCACAGATTCAAACAATATTCGGTCCATATATTAAACAACATAAAACCAGTCAAATTATTAACTAATAAAATCTGAATAACTCAAGTCTTTCATTCTCGCTTTAGTTATTGTCTTAATCTAATTTCTAATAAAAATCAAACACACTTATTAAACACTTGGATTTTAACTTAGTTACTATTGGTAAGTTGTTTCTTCAAAAAAAAAAGACACATTAAAACCACTCTTCAAAAAGCTATTTTCCATACAAAATCGGTATTTTTTTCTCCAAAATATCGATATAAGAAATGATTTTGTGTACAAGACTAAAAGTGATTTAGTCCCTTTTAAAATATGATGTAGTCAATTTTCATTGATAGTTGCATTTGTTATGACAATAAATAACAACAAACAAGATCATTGGACAAGGCTCAAAGAGAATCCCACCAACTAAGTCTCCGATGTGTATTGAAGCCGAAGCCATCTACGCCGGTACCATACACGGCAAGGAACTTCAAATCCACCACCTACCAATAGCTTCAAATATACAAAAAGTCTATCACCGGTATCACGAGAAAACCACCTAGAGACATCATTGGAATCTCCAAGGACATCCTTAAAATATCTCTCTCAATGCATAATGTCTATTTTGGTTTCATCCCTAGACTAGACAACATGTTTGCAGATTCACTTGCAAAGAATACACCAAGACCTACGACCATTGCCCCCACTGTACTAAACTAAGTTTCCTTTTGAATGAAGTTTTTTCCAAGTCAAAAAAAATGAAAGGACAGTGGGAAGTTTTTTTTTTTTGAGAGAGTGGAAGATATGAAGTAGAAAATCGGAACAATATGAGTATATTTTATTTTTATTTTGTGTTTTTTAAATATTAAGCATAAATTATGTGACGCGATATAATTGGTCAGATAACTTATAATTTATATATTGAAGGATTGAAAATAAGAAATATCTCAAATAAACGTAACATGCTGTTTTCTGTAATTTTAAACATATTTGTTTTTCTGTCTTTAATTATATTTTCGTGCACTACAACAACAGTAATTAAATTAATTCGAAATAGTACGATGAAGGCTACCAATGGAACTTAAAGTATATGCAGTGGTAAAAGACTCTTGTAGTCTTTTTCTAAAAAAAATTATATTTTAATATAATCAAATTTTACAATTTTATATTATTATTTTTAAAAAAATGAACCATTCATAATCAACCATGTAATATATGGATCTGAGTCTATAGGAATTGTCAAACAAAAAACGTCTCTCATCTCTCTTCCTTTTTTAATATTTTTTTATTTTTATTTTTATTAATGAGAACCTCTATTAAAACTTTTCACTATTCATGCTCTTAAAGAAATGAATCACTCATCGGCAGTCGTCGTGTTGGATTTATTGGAATTATTATTGACGCATGTTGCATATATAGAATTCGAAACGATTCAAATACACATGCGATTTGAGATAATTGTCCTTACATATATGAAAAAGAAGATAATATTGATTTATGAATAATAGTGTTTGTGAAACCATCTGAACTATTCTGAACACTTGTGAATGAAAAAGATATATAAAAAAATCGAAGGTGATTTACAAGTACATACGGACAAAGGATAGAGAGTTGTTACGAACTAGATCGGAGGACTCCGGTGTGCTAATGTGTTGTGTCCAACCTCCCAATACCCGGCGGCTTGTCAATGTAACCTTAAGCAGGAACGTGCCATATAATGACAAATAATTAAACTTTTTTTTGCCACTAAATTATTTTCTCAATTTGTATAATTCTTAATCTAACTTTATGAATATAGTCCAAACCCTTGTGGTTAAGTAGTATGGGAAGGGCTTTGGACGCTACCATATTCCGAGTTCGATTCTCCTGCTATGCGAAACTAACACACATTTGTTTCGGACATCAAACATGGATACGGGTCTTTACTTTTGGTCTATTTGAATATCCGGAGAGATGGTCTATCCATGGGCTACACCTCCACTTGAGGATTAGTTTGAGCCTTTTCATAGGCTCGGGATACCCAGATTAATCAAAAAACTTTATGAATATAACAAAATAAAACTCAAGAAAATCATGGAGGTCATTGACTCATTGCCATGCAAATTCCTCTTCTACTGGTGAAGACATTATCAAGAAACAAAAACACAAGACGAATATTCATATGGTGGTCCATTATCACAATACCATTCTATTTTAATATATGTATAACTATAGGGTTGTTAATATGAGTTAAATAACCGAGACCAAACCTAGTAGACAGAAAACCCACCCACAACAAAAACAAAATTAATCCATGCATATCCAAAAATCTTATTATTAATCGGTAAACCCATTACAAATCTGCTGGTTTTGTGTCTATCCATGGGTACCCATGTTGTTACTAATCTGCTAAACATTCATATAATTATATGTTTTATATACTATGGTGAAAATTTACTTTGATTATAAATTTATATTTCTCACTATAGTATTATTACCCTGCTACGCACGGATCTAATTTTAATTTCTTCAAAATTGGTTTTTCTATATTTCTTTTGTTAACTTTAAAAATTAACTTTTCTTAAACATTTAATGGTATTTTCCTTCATAAAAATGCAATATATACCTGAAATAAATATAAGAAAGGATGTTGAAAGAAAACATTATCATTATATAAAACGTGTATAATTTCCTGTAGAAACAATGAGTACACACTAATCTACCTCCTTCCTATTAATTAGCGGTGTTATGATTGTAAGGAAGAAAAGTCAGACTTATCTGCATGAAAGTAACGAAAAAGTTGAAGAGGAAGAGGTACGACCTTGTAGAGAATGAGAGTGATGGAAATTATCGTTAAAACAATTTGATATATATGTTTATCTTGTACCTGCCATTGTTTATTCTATACTAGAGTAAAACTCAATGTAAGTAAAATAATGAAATCATAGAGGAAAAAAAAACTCTTACCAAATAAAAGGACATATATCATACGCTATCTTTCCATGATTACCAATCAACCGTTGTCGATATATCAGAGATGCGTTGTGGGATGAGTCCGCTCCGGTTAACAGGTAAATCGTATGTGCTCGGAAAGATGTCTTTGGATATCGGTTTCGTGTTAGTGTTTTGACCTATTGGAGAAGAAGCTGGGGAGTTTTATTTATTTGGGACTTAATTTATATTGAATGACATACAGTTGTTTTGTTTTGTTTTGCGGTTACGAATATCGTGGGGTTTATCAAAGAGATTGTGGGTTAGTTGAAAGGAATGGTGTCCGTAATTATTTTCTTACAAAATGATAGTGAGAAAGTTTTTTTTTCTTTAATTATGATTCTAAATTTGTAAAAATAACACATGTCAAGTTTTGATTGTTCAAATGACTTGTGCTTTATATATATCATAAAGGATTTGTATACGCTGAGTTTTTTTTAACAATTTGATTTGCATGAATTAATTCTACAAAATCTGAGATGTATGGTCCTCTTGATAGTTTTGCAAAGACCGTTCTTTGATTTTTCTTGAGCAGTAATGAGAAATAGGAAAGAGAGTCGGACTTGAAGAAATCAGGTGGATTTGAGGAGGAAAAATCATAGAGAAGTGAAGCTACAAGAGTTTTGATCACAGAATGCAGAACAAATTTCTTTTCTTTTTTTGAAACAAAATAGGGAGGAGATTTTCGAGCAAGAGAAAAAGCTTAATTATGGAGTAGCTTCTGAAGGTGAAAGGGATATATGGCAGGAAAAAGCACAAACAGTGGACTGTCATCGCAGACCATGAAATGTTCAAAACAAATGTTGAATAGAGAGAAAGAAGAGATTGTTTTAAGAAGAGAGTCGAATTGGACAGTCAATCTCAGCAACTCTTGGATTACATAGAATTCCAAACTTTTTAAGTGGACTGTCGTTGCAGGTTTTAAGCTTTTAGATTTCATAGAATTCTATATTTTTAGCTTAAAACAGTTGGAAAATTCGAAAATGGCTTTGTAAAAACTATATGAAAATTGTACTATTTTTTCTTTTGAGTATGATTTAACATTTTATTTTATTAAAAAAATATAATCCGAAAATGGGATCGTAATAAATATAATCTTTTCCTTTTAAGCATGATTTAATAATTTATTTAAAAAAATATTACATTAGATTCAATAAAATAATAAACGTGATCTAAGAATAAATAAATGAACTAAAGAGAAACGCCACACCGTCGTTATACACAAAACGCCCACACAGCCTTCAAAAACAAGACCGTCGGCTCTTTCTCATTCACTCTCTGTGCGTATACTAACTAATTCTTTGTGTATGTTACAGGAAAAAAAAACTTGAAAAAAATAAATGAATAGTCTCTCTTGTATCCCCAAACCTCTTGAAAAATGAATGAAATGAAGGTAAAAGCCCTAACTTGAGGCCTAAGCAAATGAGATGCATCTGCGGAGACTCACTCGTGTTCTCATCTTCTGTCGTTTGGTCTCGTCTCTCCACACGTTTCCAATGTCCTGAGCGATGTTAACCGCGTCTGCTGATGCTCCGGCCAATCCTTTCCTTGTGAATCCAGCCGCGTAAAGTCCCGATTTCCCTTTCCATGCGTATGGAAAAGTCGACTTGGGAAACCCGTTTCTCGAAAAGAAATCATTTTCCTGGTGAACCAAAAGAATAAACACAGAATTCAGTTTACTTGTGATGCAAGAAACCATACATAGTTGTGAAAACTGAAATTGTTTTTATTTACCTGAAGCCATGAAGGGACGTTGCTACGGTAACCGGTGGCGAGAACAACAGCGTCGAGTTCTAATCTCTGGCCATCGACGAGCTCCACGTGGCGACCAGAGAACCGTTTGATTCCAGGGACGATATCTACGTCGCCTGATTTGATTTTCTCCACTGCTCCAATGTCGAGTACAAAAGTCTTCCCTGTGACGACCTTGGTCTCCATTGGGCCCATCTTAGGCCTCTTTACCCCGTACTTTGTCAAGTTTCCCAAAATAAGCCATGCGAGAATCAGTAAAAGCTTGTCTACTAGCCATAGAGGTAGCCACTTCATCAGCATCATCGAGATTTCGAAAGTCGACTTGCCAAGAATCTCCCTTGGTAACACATGAATCTGCTCAAAATCCAAAAAAATAACGAGATTAGCTTAAAGCTCGAAATTTTATCGAAGATAAAATGGTAAATTAAATTCCAGCTGGAATATTTACTAATTTATCACTTACCGAGGTACGAACAACCATGGAAGGATTAGCATTGTGATTAGCGAGATCAAGTGAAACTTCCATGCCGGAGTTTCCACATCCGACTACAAGAACTTTCTTCCCTCTGTATTTCTCGCCGGATTTATACTCGCAAGAGTGAATCACCTCGCCGTCGAACTCCGTCGTGAGCCCATCGATTTCTGGCACAACTTTCTCTGCGTTTTCTCCCGTCGCCACCACCAGCCACCGGCATAGATACTCCATCTCCAACCCGGAGGTCGTCGTCTTGATCCGCCAGAAACCACTGGTCTCGTCGTACCGAGCAGATTGAACACTCTCGTTGAATTGCGGGGTAATCTCGAACCGGTTTGCGTAGGACTCAAGGTAATCGATGAACTGCCGTTTCGTTGGGTATTCAGGGTAGTTTTCTGGAAAGGGCATTTTGGGTAATTGACAAACGTTTTTGGGTAAATGAAGTTTGACTCTGTCGTAAGTTCGTCTCTGCCACAGTGAAGCTATGCAATCTGCTCTCTCCAACATCACAAAAGGAACGCCTTGCTCCTGGAGGCAAGCCGCCGTGGCTAGCCCCGATGGCCCGGCTCCAACGATTACCGGACCGTTCACCCAAATGCACCGTCTTCGGTCGGAGAAATCTTCACTTCCCATGACTCTAAGCATGTTCTTTATTTTGTAAGTTGTGAAAATCCAATAATTTTGGGGCTGACTTTGATCGAACTGAATAGAGTTCACTGAATAATGTTTTTTCGTTTTTGGCTGTAAAGAGCGGAAATGAGATGTTTTGGATTGTGTTTGGAGGTTGAAGTGGCGTTGGTGTGTTTATATAGAGGATGACTAATTAAGAGGAAGCTGCATTTGATGTACGCGTTCTAAGGTTGCTTTATAATCGATTAAATATACAAAAGTTTCTTCACTACATTAATTGGTGATAATTAATTATACTACTACTGTTGCTTTATGACACATTAGGATGGTACGTACGTACTCATCACTGATTAATTAGCTTTGGATATTACAAAGATATAATAGTTTTGAAACTTGGCATAAATTAATATATATGGACCAATGATGGATATACATCATCATCCAAATTCCTCTGATCGTATTCGTATGGTCCTAGCCATGAGCCATATGACCCTATCGATGGCTTTGGAGAATCTAATTGAAATGTGAACAACCTACTTATTATAAGTGTGAAAATGATCGACCTCCCTTCTACTCGTTTTCAACTTTTTTCTAAGTAATGTTCTTCTTTTTCTTGGTCAACTTAATCGAACTTATGTTTTAGTATGTCTTTATTTTCGTTTCTTTTGGTTTATCCTTAGTTTATGGTATTAGTCGCTTTATATTACTTTCTATGTATCTTCCATTCTAGTGTTTTCTTTTTCTAATAATCATTCAACTGGAAAAGGAAAAGTTTCCAAATTCTCTAATTTATTGAACGTAATGGATGTACGACTGACAAGTTATAATAGTTTTACATTTTGTTTGTTTTAAAACGTCAACAGGAACTCGTGATATCACTATTATTGTTAAGCCTCATTTGGCGTCTAATGTCACTTTATCCATAATTATGAGTTGATTGGGTGACTTATCATCTCAGCGTGTAAGGTTCGTTTTGGCATATTCACGAGAATTCGTTTTTTTTTTTATGCCTATGGTTTTGACACAAATTTTTAAAGATTATGCTAGGAGCTTGAGAGTTTGTCCATTATAGTTACACAACGGAAGGTCGGTCTTTCTTTGGTCTGATTTGGGGTGCAACATTGAACTATATCATAGGTCGGACCTTCAAATTTCAAAGATGTTGGTAGACTTGGAAAAGAGGATCTTTCGTCCGTTTCTAAGTTCACCACTGAGTGAATCTTGGATACTCCGAGTCCTCGATTTCTCAGTTGGGAGTTGTTCGCATAAGGGGAAAGGGGTGTACACTTCGTACTACTTTAGGGTCCATCGTTGGATAGACCTAGAACTCTCTGGAGTGTTGCTAAATTAACTTTCAGAATGGGATTTGTCTCGCCGAAAGTAAGTATTCTACAACAACAAGGATTGGGTGAAGACTCTTAAAAACACGATGGGGGTGTCTTTTCCGAAAATTATCCGACGCTCAAGTTAGTAAAAAAACCACTTCATGAACCCAAAAAAAATATTGGGAAAGCGAAGAGAAAAAGAGTATGTTCATGTTCGGGCTGCAAGAAATGATGGTATCAGAATTATATGCGTTTTTGGACCTGTTTATGCTGGAAAGATATAAACTGATAATTTACTATCTTTCGAGGCAATAATGTTTGAAACCACGATGGATCGGAATATTCTCAACGCTAGAGTTTTTACAGAAAAAATCCAAACTTCAGAGAGTTTTGTATGAAAATGCTAGAACTTCACATTTAAAACCTAGAAATTTAACCATAAGATCTTAGCTTTAGCCGAAATTGTAGGACTGGTAGCTCTGGAGAGCAAAAACTTGGATAGAGTGTATGCAATTAATATTCAAGTGGTATTAGTATTATTGAGTCAATATTTTTTAGATTATTAGATTTATTTTATAAAAAAGAAAAAAGATTGTTAGATTTATTTATGCCGACTTTAAGATTATAAAAAACGAAAATGGCGGAAATACCCTCGTAAAACCTAAAGTCTGTGGGATCAATGAGATTGCCCTTTTGTCCTTCTCCAGTTATTAATATCAAATCTCGTCGCCCCTCTTTGCCCTTCTCCTTCTCCAGATTTTCCCCTTCAACCCCTTCTTCCTTACCCGCCAAATTCCCCTTCTTTGAAACTGCCTAATCAAAGCTTCGATTCGCTTTTGTGTTTTGCAGAATCCGCTCCATAATCTTTTGATTCCGTGAGTTTCTATCTCCGATCTCTTTTGAATCCTTGTTGTACGCTTCGCCGGAATTCTTTTTTTGTTTTCTGTAGAATTTGGATGGAAAAATTGTTCCAAGCATAGGATTTGACGATCCTTTTTCGTGTATCTGTGATTAATTTGTGAAATTTTGATTTGGGGATAAGTGGGTGGAGGGTTATTTTCTTTCCGCCGTTGGCTTAATCCCCGAACGAGAACGAGAGCGACAACTCTCAGTTTCAGAGACGGTGGTAGTAAGTCTGAGCCTAAAACATTGAAAATCGTTTCTTCAATTGTTGGGTGCTCGTATCTTTAGCTGTAAGCCTGTAACCCTTCTTTAATTCCCACCTCTACTCTTACGTTTTTTGTAGATGTAGTTATGGCAAATCGAACAAAGAGATAATAGGAAGCTTGGGGTTTGTTTTATATGCTTTGAAGGCTTAGGCTTATGGTTATAGCTCTCTTATTCTGTTTTAGTTTCATAAATGGAAGCTGCTCTTGTGTGAACTTCTTGTTTATTTTCTGAATCTGTGAAACTAGTTGTTATCCTCACTTCTGGCAAGGTCGTATATCATTTGTTCACACATTGTTTCTCGTTTGCAGGTCTATAATTACTTGGCCAATATATTTGTTATTGTGATGAAATGGCAAATAACGAGGTGATGATTACGGGGAACCACGAGATCTCGTTTAGACAGGAGCAATTTATGGAAGCTCGGCAAAACATCGAACTATTTCCTACCAATGACTACAATTACGCGATAGAACCGTTACATGAGACCAACCTGCAGATAGGTGTTTCCCGTGAGCAGAATGAGGTTTGGAACCACAACGAGGAACAAGCATTGACTGTTCAAAACGCAAGGATTCACTGTGAAGAACAAGGTCTGGAAGGAAAAGAGGAGGTTGATTCTCAGGAAAACCAAAATGAAAGCTATGATCAAGCTTTTGAGCTCTCCTTTCCTGATAATGATGACTCTGAATCTTCAGAGAATGATAAACTAGCTTTAATAGTTTCTGAGGATCTCAATGATAACTTACAGTTAGCGGTGGGCCATTGCATGAATAGTGATCCCGTGCCTTGCCTGGAGTTGGCTCCTCCTCCTATCCTTCAGTGCCGGTCTCTAGTTGCAGCTCCTGAGCATGATTTGGTCATTGGTATGGAATTCTCAGATGTCCTTGCTTGTAGGAGAGCATTAAGAGATGCAGCAATTGCTTCACGCTTTGAGATGCAGACGGTTAAATCTGACAAAACTCGCTTCACTGCAAAGTGCTCTAGTGAAGGTTGTCCTTGGAGGATTCATTGTGCCAAGCTTCCTGGTGTACCAACTTTTACAATAAGAACCATTCACGGAAGTCACACTTGTAATGGTATTTCACACCTTGGTCATCATCAAGCTTCAGTTCAATGGGTTGCTGAAGCTGTTCACGAAAGGCTGAAAGAAAATCCTCATTGCAAACCTAAAGAGATACTGGAAGAAATTCATCAAGTTCACGGAATTACATTATCGTACAAGCAAGCATGGAGAGGGAAAGAACGTATAATGGCTGCTGTTCGTGGATCTTACGAAGAAGATTATCGTCTTCTTCCTCGATACTGTGAAGAAATCAAAAGAACGAATCCTGGAAGCATCGCTGTGGTTTATGGAAACCCGCCTGATGGGAGTTTCCAAAAGTTATTCATTTCTTTCCAAGCATCAATCTATGGTTTCGTTAGTGCTTGTCGACCTCTCATTGCATTAGACAAAATTGTTCTGAAGAACAAATATCTAGGGACACTACTGCTTGCTACTGGGTTTGATGGAGATGGCGGGATATTTCCTTTGGCGTTTGCGCTTATCGCTGAGGATAATGATAATAGTAACTGGCAATGGTTTCTCTCAGAGTTGAGTCATCTACTTGAAGTAAATTTCGAAAACGTGCCAAAGCTGACAATTTTATCTAGTAAAGAGGAACCGATTGTTGAAGGAGTAGAAGCTTACTTCCGAACGGCGTTTCACGGCTTCTGTATCCATCATCTTGCAGAATCCTTCCGTAGGGAGTTCAATAACTCTAATCATGTGAACCTTTTCTGGGAAGCAGCAAAATGTCTCAGCGAGTCTGACTTCGAAGAGAAAATCAACGAGATCATACAGATATCCCCTGAAGCTGCCTTGAGGATCCGTAACATCCCTCCCGTTACATGGACCACGCACTGCTTTGGAAGAACAAGGTTTGGACCTCTGACTGCAAACGTTACCGAGTCACTTAGCAGTTGGATTCAAGATGCTTCGAATCTTCCTATAATCCAAATGACAGAGTCTATCCGTCGTCAACTGATGACTATGTTCAATGAACGGCGTGAAATGAGTATGCAATGGTCTGGTATACTTGTTCCATCTGCTGAGAAACAAGTCATTGAGGCTATAGAGCAATCTCGTGGCTACCAAGTTCGCAAAGCTAACGAAGCACAATTTATAGTTGAAGAAAGTTTTACAGTGGATATTAAATGTCGTTCATGTTCCTGCCGTGGATGGGAGTTACATGGTTTACCTTGTAGCCACGCGGTTGCAGCGCTTTTGTCTTGTAGACAGGATGTTTTTCGGTTCACTGAGAGTTACTTCACTGTTGCGAATTACCGGAGGACTTATGCAGAGACTATACATCCAGTTCCAGATAAAACTTCGTGGAAGAAAACAGAAGCTGAGGGAGAAAATGGTGAGGAGTTTGTGATAAGACCACCGAGGTTGTTAAGACAACAGGCACGGCCAAGGAAGAGGAGAAGTCAAGGAGAGGACCGTGGTCGTCAAAAGCGAGTGGTTCGATGTAGCCGCTGTGGTCAGACTGGCCATTTCAGAACTACTTGCACAGCTCCTATATAAATTCTATCTTTCTTTAGACTCTTTTTGCTTCTTCTCTGATCGGAATTTATTTAGGTTTAGAATATTCTTTGCAAAGCTTTTCTCTTTAACTCATTTTTCCAATATGTTATAGATATTTTTGACACTAAAAATCAATTAGTCAGTCAACTTTTATCTTCTTATGCTATTATATAGCCTTTATTTCTCTGAAACCTTTGCATAAACATAATTTTTGGTTAAAGAAACAAAAATGGTCAAATCATAAAGAAGCAAACCACTCCGGAGTAATAGGCTCTGAGCTATTTTAGTAGTGTATACGTGGAGAGAGCAGATACATCGTCTCCTAACAGAAAAACAAACTCAAAGAATGGACCCAATCTAGAGTTTTAACTTTGTCATTAATCATGTCTCTTGATCTTGATGAATCCGAAATCAAATCCTTTCGTATGCAAAACAGATCAATGTGTGTTCCAGAGTTTAACAGCAACAACAACACGGCGACGACATTCACACAGATTTTAGTAATGTCATCTATTGGTTTACTCTTAGCTGTTGCACTGCATTTTCGTCTTAGGAAGCTACGTCACTCCAAGATCATTCCTCGTATTAGATTGTCTCAAAAACACAAAGGTCATGAGAAGCTTGAGAGATTCTCTCACTACGTCGGTAAAAATCAATCTACATATCCTCCTCTTTGAGATCTCCACGATTATAAGGAAATGTAGTTTGTGTTTTTTACTACCTTTCTTTTCTGTATTTTACAGTGCGGCAAATGGGATTCAAGGACAGGAGAGAATGTCCTCATCTCTGCAAATTAGCTAATGAGTATATCAGGAAATCAGATTGCTGTGAGCAAGACATTTACAGCTTTTTCTCTGAAGAGCCTGATGCTGATTCTCTCTTCATTAAGCTCGTGGAAGAGTTTGAGAGATGTATCCTCAGTTACTTTGCTTACCACTGGAGCCATGCCGATCTCATGATCAGTCAGGTTCCTGCACCAAAAGCAAAAAACAAAACTTTCATAATCCTTTCTTGTTAACACATCACAATTAATAGACACTTCATGGATTTTGTGTTAGATACTCAGCGCTGATGTAGAACCTAAGAAGAAACTCAAGCACATTGTTATGGCGGCTACTAGGTAAGCCTAAATAACTAAAAAACAATCCAGATGGAGTGATTTTTAACGAAATGATTTGTAATATAGGGAACAGAGGTTTGAGAGGGTGACTAAAAATCTGAAAGTGGCAAGAGTGTTCAACACATTGGTAGAGGAAATGAAAGCAATGGGGATTGCATCCGTTGATGACTCAGAGTGTACAGAAGTTATGGCTCCAGTTGCACACAAAGACCGAAGCCCGGTTCTACTTCTTATGGGTGGTGGTATGGGTGCAGGAAAGAGCACTGTCCTTAAAGACATTCTCAAAGAGTGAGTAAAGAAAGATTCCATATAGATCAATACTTAGTCATGAATCAATATTTACCTGTACGCTTCTTCTGTGCGTTTGGATCAGACCGTTCTGGGCAGGAGCAGATGCTGTGGTGATTGAAGCTGATGCTTTTAAAGAATCTGATGTTATATACAGAGCTCTAAGCTCCAGAGGCCATGTTGATATGATCAAGACTGCTGAATTCGTAAGGTTCTTTGTTTCCTTATAGGTGCAAATAACAACCCTATGACAACAATGTGCAAGGAATCAAAATCAAGTTTTTTAGTAGCAAAGAACATAATTTTTACACAAAAATAAAAAGTTTAGCATATGAATGACTTTTTTTATATTCAATATCCCAACGAGATGTTTGTGAAACTCTTTAACAGGTACACCAATCATCAACAGATGCAGCATCATCACTGCTGGTTACAGCACTCAACGAAGGAAGAGACGTGATAATGGATGGAACACTCTCTTGGGTGCCATTTGTGGTTCAGACCATAACCATGGCAAGGAATGTGCATCGTCATCGTTACAGAATGGGAGCTGGCTACAAAGTTGGTGAAAATGGAGAAGTCATAGAGGACTATTGGGAACGTATAGGTGAAAGACAACAGCTGCAAGAAGATGGAAGGGAGAGAAAGCCATACAGAATAGAGTTAGTTGGAGTTGTGTGTGATGCATATTTAGCAGTAATTCGGGGCATTAGGTGAGAGTATTTGAAATATAGTTTCTTAAAACAAGTGTGTGTTAATCTTAACATAAGGTTTTGGTTTAACTAAATGCAGGAGAGCAATAATGTGTAGAAGAGCGGTTAGGGTGAGATCACAGCTGAGATCTCACAAGAGGTTTGCAGATGCGTTTCTTACCTATTGCAACTTAGTTGACAATGCAAGGCTTTACTGCACCAATGCTCTTGAAGGTTCTCCAAAGGTTAGACCAGATTCCTCCTTTTAGTTTCCAAATAAGAAACCTGAAATGTTTTTTAAGCAATGAAAGTGAGAATTCATGCAGCTGATAGGATGGAAAGAGAAGGAAAAGACATTGTTAGTGGATCCAGAGGAGATAGATGTTTTGAAGAATGTAGGAAGGTTAAACGAGAATGCGAATTCGATTTACGAGCTATACAGTAGACCAAATCCTGCTTGTGAAGCTGGATCGATATGGAAAGACATTGTTCTTTCTCCTTCAAGATTCAACATTCAACAGGAGCTTAAATACTCAATTCAGAAAGTCGAAAGATTCAAAGAGTATCACCAAGAAACACCAAGGTGATGAGACAAGACAAGGCAAATCAGGAGTTTTCTTAAGCTTTTTCTTGTCCTGGTATGTCACATTCATTTGTGTAACTCCTAAAACGTTCAAACAAAATGGGCATTGCCCCATTTTGGTATTAGCTTACACAACCAAAAGCAAACCAATAGAGAAAAAGACATTGAATGTAAGAGATGTTTAAGGAAGCAAATGCATAACATGGTTCAGAGAAAAGGTTTGATTGATTCTCACATTTACTTTGCCAAGCTTATTGTTCTTTAAGAGAGACCAGTTCCTTCAAAGCACAAGCTGAAGAAACCGCGTTGACTTATCTGCATTCTATCATAAGCAATGAAACAAGAAAGAAATTGAAGCTCATTCAAGAACCAATCATGGAAAATCTAATGAAGGCATAGCTTATGGATTATAATCTAAAGCTTCGTGGGGAGTTAGAATGAAGAAACCATCACATTTAGCTATTGATTAAAAGCGAAACTGAAACAAACCAAAAATTACAAGAAACAGTTTCAAGATGAAACCACATAGAATAAAAAAAAAAAACTTTGGAAAGCAAGCCCCTGCAAGGATCATTCGATTATACAAGACTACCCTAGAGAAGCTACCACCACCACCATGTATTCAATCTTCCCCTTTACTACCCTAAACCCAATCTTCACTTCTTTGCCTTCCTTGTAGAAGTCCTTTTAGCCGGAGATTTAACCGTCTTCGCCTTTGCGCTCTTAACTGGGGCCTTCTTCGTTGCAGCAGCTACCTTCTTGGCTGGAGCAGTCTTCTTCCCTGGTGAAGTTCTGGTTGATGTCCTTGATGCTTTAGCTGGTCTTTCCTTGGCCTTAGGCTTTGCTGCAACAGCTTTAGTCTTGGATACAGCAGCGACGGTTTTTGATTTAGGCTTAGCGGTGACTTTAGCCTTTGGCTTAGCAGCGGCTGCCTTAGGCTTAGCAACAGCAGTTGCAGCTGGTTTCTTAGCAACTTTGGTTGCCTTGGCTTTGGCTTTAGGTTTAGCTGGAGCGGCGGCCTTGGCTTTAGGTGCGGCTGGTTTCTTAGCTGCTGGTTTCTTCTTCGCCGCAGCAGGCGCCGCTGGTTTGGGCGTAGCTGTCTTTGAGGGAAGCTTGAAAGAGGCCTTGACCTTAACCAACTTCTCAGAAGCGACGAGTCTCTTCAGATTGACCAACAATAGCTTCCTGAAGGTAGGAGGAAGCCCCTTCTCTTTCCCTTCGATGAATTTCTGAATCGCGTATTGGCTAGATCCAGTTCTCTCCTTCAACGTGACGATTGCGTCCTTAATCATCTGTATACATACAAAAAAACAACAATCAAAATCTAAATCTCAAAATATGAATACGAGATTCGAAATTCAAAGAGAGAAAAACAAAATTGAAAAGCTAGATCGATCGAATCTCGAACCTCTTCGTAGGAAGGGTGAGAGGAAGTGGTCTTCTTCCTCGGAGCCCTAGACGCAGGCTTTTTGGCCTTGACTTCCTTCGTCTTCTTTGCTTTAGCACCCTTCGCCGCCGGTTTCTTCTCACTGGCCGGAGTCGTCACCGCCTCATCAGCAGCTTCTGATTCAACCGTCGTTGGAACGTTTTCCTCCTCAGCCGACATTTCTCAAGAGCTTTCTAGGGAATCGGATATCTAGAGATTGATCGAAAAAGAAACTGTAAATGTAATGCGTCAGATTGTGATGAGGAGGACGAGAACTCCGGAAATGTTTATATAGTCAGATGTATATGAGACAGCGTTTACAATCTCTTCTCTGATTGGTTAATTCGACGAGTACTCGGATCGCAGTAGCTTCTCAGGTTTGAATTTCGTCCGTTAGATCCAAATCTATCGACGGCGCGGAAATAAAGGATTGCGAATGTGAGGATGAGGGAGTTAATGGATGTGGATAGGTGCTTTGGGTATGTTTGGTGTGCTTCTAGGCTCGATGAATCTCATCATAACTCTCTATATACTTGATTAAATTCAATTTTGTTTTGTACACTGTGTGTATAATTCTGTGAGGTTTCTTTTGAATATCTAACCGCTTTAAATGGATCATTATAAGAAGAGAAAATCGGATTTGAAGCAAGGTTGGTCAAAACTGTGGTTTGTTTTGATAGTATTACGGTATTTTGGATTTTCTGAAAAATGCTTGAAGAAATTTTCCAAACGGTTGTGTTCATCAGAAACTAGACTAACCAAGGAGTGTAACGAACCAAGATTTGTTAAAATCAGGTAATGTTTCGGTAGAGAATTATGCTGTTGAACCCAACCAAAGATGACCATTTTCTAGTGTATGGTGCACATAACTTGTTGCATGTGTGATGTGTCTATCTATAAAAGAGTCCCAGCTATAATGACCAAGGAATTTTCCATTGGATTCATTTGACATATTTGACAATCATTACATCTCGTAACGATTCACAAGATTGAATTTGTTATGAAAGTAAATTAAAGGGACTTAGTGAAGCATATGCGTAGTTTTACTAAAATGATGATGTATGCAACTATGCAGCTAGCTTCATAAAGCATAGGTGTGTATTTTTATCCTCAACAGTGGACGATATTGATAAGCAATCCTTAATCTTTGCTATGAATCATGAAATCCATGTAAACACATTGCTGCCCTAATTATTTAAACACAAATAAAATTCTTTATTTACAATATTTGTATAAATTTAAAACTTTCTCATATTTTCAATGGTTTTTTCTCGCCAATGGTTGTATAACATCTTCGACTATAATATATGTCATCCATACATGTATATACACGATTCAATATAAATAAAAGTTTTGAGGATTATATATTCAAAAATAAAATTATGACTAGATTCTTTTCTATATCGATATAAATACAGTCAAAAATCAATAAAATTACCTTTTACAAAGTTAACATTTTTCGATATAAATTGATTAGCAATCTTTATTCTTTGTTATGAATCATAAATTTCATGTAAAATATTGCTGGCCTGATTATTTAAACACAAATACAGTTCTTTATTTACAATATTTGTATAAATTTAAAACTTTCTCATATTTTCAATGGTTTTTTCTCGCCAACGGTTATGTAACATCTTCGACTATAAAATATGTCATCCATACATGTATATACACGATTCAATGTAAATAAAAGTTATAAGGATTATATATTCAAAGATAAAATTTATGACTAGATTCTTTTCTATACCGATATAAATACAATCAAAAATCGATAGTATTACTTTTTACAAAGTCAACATTTCTCAATATATACAACTAAAACTAAAACCATACCAAAATCAAATGTCCGGTTTCATCAGTGAATAATATTGATTAAAAATCTAAATCTTTAGTCTTTGTTATGAATCATAAATTTCATGTAACATATTGCTGCCCTGATTATATAAACACAAATATAGCTCTTTATTTACAATAGTTGTTTAAATTTGAAATTTTCTCAATGTTTTCAACGGTTCTTTTCTGCGAATGGTTATGTAACGTCTTTGACAACAATATATATCACTCATACATGTATATATAGAGGATTATATGTAAACAAAAGTCATAAAGTTTATATATTCAAAAAATAATTTTTGATAAAATTCTTTTATATGTGTAGATAGACTTACAGTCCAAAATCGATAGTATTATTTTTTACAAAGTCAACTTTTATCATTATACACAATTAAAACTAAAACTATACCAAAATCAAATAACATGTTGTTTCAACAGTGTATGATATTAACTAGCAATCCTTAATCTTTGTCATGAATCATGGAATACATGTAACACATTGTTTCCTATAATCTAAACACGGATATAGTTATTGATTTACATATTTGTATAAAATTGAAAATTTATCGTATTTTTAGTGGAGTTTTCTGCGAATGGTTATGTAACGTCGGCGACAATAATACATGTCACCCGTACATATAAATATATAAATTCAATGTAAATGAAAGTTTTAAAGATTATATATTCAAAACCATTATTGTTGATTAGATTCTTTTCTATATCAATATAGACAGTGAAAACTGATAGTATTATTTTTTACAAAGTCAACTTTTCTCATATTATATACTTGAAACTGAAACCATACCAAAATATCAAATAACCGGATTCAACTCACATATGTACATATACATAAGGCAAAAAAAGTTAATATTTTCATAAAGTAACTTTTATTATCATGGAAATCATAAATAAATCAAATAAACTGAATCCTATTCATATAAGCATCTAAACATCTATGCAATTTGAAGTCAACCCCAATCTAACTGTCACAAATTGTTATTATTAACAAATTGACTAATTATGTTATCCCACATTAATTTTCTGTTAGGGATATTATTTTATGATAAAATGGTTACGAAACTTTTTGTATAACATAGAGTTAATAAGATACATGGATTTATCCTTACTGTTTATATAAGTTGTCTATCCTTATTGTTGTATAAATTGTTTATGCAAAAACACTGCAAACTTCGATATTGTAATATTTTTTTCATTAAATACATCATTTTTGTAACGCTGCTGAGTGTTGAATACATCATTATCTAATGTTTCTATCACGTACGTAAGAAAAAAGAAAAAAAAACAACTTAATAAAATAAATTTGATAAGATTTCACAACGTTTCAATTGAGAACTCTAGACAGACAAGAATTGAAAATTCTAGACAAATCCAACATTTTCTTTGTGCCTCCTTGACACTAACCTCATAACCTCTATGTGTATGAGTCTAATTCATATCTAAAAGCTAACTTAAAAAAAAAAAGGATTGTTACACAATTATATATTATTTTATTTTCTACTATACTTTAGATGTAAAATCGATTAACACCCCTCGAGATGATGGCTTCTGATTTTATCTCGAACCAAATCTCACAATATTAAAACTACAAATAAATCCTTTAGTCAAGCATTCATGGGTCAAGGTTAACCTAGTCATGCTTTTATGTGTTTGGGTCAAAATCGGTAATAAATCCTTTGGCTGGGCACTCATGGGTCAATGTTAAATTCCTAAGCGGGTTTTCATGTCTCAGGGTCAAACTTGGGACAGGATCGAAACCCGCTTGTATTAGGGATAATTATTCCATATTGAGAGTTGCAAAGTATAGTATATAAGGGATGGACCGATCCACTTATTTTCGATTGATTTTGAGTTGGAAGTTTGATGCAACTTATCATGGTATTGAAGTTTGGTCCACACTTTCCAACCCAAACTGGACCTAAAGGTGGTCAAAGAAATATCGACATGTCCCAAAGCTGGAGCCATTAATCGATGTCCGAACATTCCGAGATCGATGGTCAAAAAGCCATCATCTCGAGGCGACTTAATAAGGATAATTAGGGCTTATTAAGGATAATTATCTCACCTCAAAAGTTGGAAATGATCTTTGCTAATATATAAGGGACATGGATCAATCTACTCACTACCAATTGATTTTGAGTTGGAAAGTCATATAATTTAACAGTTTCTATGCGTGATCTTAACCATGTTCACTTACTAATCCTAACAAAGAGTGAGTACAAGCTATGACTAACTATATCAATCACGTCGTTCATGTCATTTACATCATTCACATCATTCATCTTAGCCATGCCAATCTCCCTTTTACATATCCCGTCTAATCCCCACAGAGGTACACGCGATGGGATATCATACCCATGTGCCTTTGTGGCTGCGGGCTAGGTGTTCTCGGGTGGATGGACGTTTCAGGAGCAATTAGGGCCTAAGGTTTTGGCAGTGTGTGAGCCGCTGAGTCCCAATTTGGGATAAGTTTGGGTTGTGTGTGGTTCACCCAGTCCTGGTTGGATTCAATGATGGTGAATGATACACAAGATTGATGGTTGAATCATTTTTGTAGCGATTATTTAAGCCTTGTGGCCTTGTGAGGTTGTTAGGTTGGTCCGAACGTGTGTTCTCGACAGTTCATGGTCGGGGTTGGGTATAGTCCCAATAAAGTCAGCATGTTTTTGTTTCTCGCTAAGGGATCCAAATATGACTCCTAAACGGGTTGTCTTTTCTTTTTAGGGAGAGTTGGATTTTGTTGTACCCCACGGCTAAGTATAAATTTATTGTGTTGGTGCTCTGATACGGTTCTGGTTTTGACGGTCAAGAGGACCCTCATGCGTACACCGTAGATACGAGATCGTGGCCAAGGGTTGGGCATGCGAAAGCTAGTGTGAACTGACCGTGAGATCAATTTTGTCGTTGTAGTCAGCGTGAACTCGACAACGCGTTGAGACAATGCATATTTTCTACTCGTTTGCCTTTGTAGCTACGGACTAGGTGTTCCGGGTGGAAGGGAGTGTCAGGAGCAATCGGGCCACTGTGTGAGAGAATGTAGTCGAGTTTTAAAAAATCTTTTTCTAGTTACTCCGGAACAATTAGGAGATTGTCTAAAAAAAAATATGGGGTTCTTGCAGTAACATGCTATGGGAATTACTTACACATTTCATTTCTAGTAATATAGTATAAACTCTATAAATTAATAATGTCGGGACTGTGATATTTTATTAATTTATAGAATTATTAATTTAAAGAGAGACATATATATTTCCTATAACATTTTTCTTCTATTTTCCAGTTTGTTCTAGAAAATTGTTTTCGACACTACAAAACTCATTTAGAGGATGTTGTATCAAGGAGTTTAGATGAATCCACCAGTGAAGATGACATACGACATGAACTTGAGGTTATGATTAATAATAGTGACCACCGCAATATAATGGATGTCAGTAACCTATTAGATTATCCAGATGAAAATGATACATGTTCAACAGTTCAAAGTTTATAAGAAATTGTGGCTACATTCGTTAATGTTGATGATAAGACTAGAGAATATATTATTGTACTTTTAGGAGAAGTAACTAGTAAGGAAGCAATGATCAGATCTAGAGTTCTTCACAATTCTTTTATGTGGTTCGAGAAGACGACACCAGAAATTCTTGATGCAATAAAAAAAAAAAAACTCCGACAAGAATTCCAAAACAAAACCAAGACTGAATCATATGTTACTAAATTGACTTAATTATATATACATAATTTTATATACCTAGTAATTTATAATATTACTGAGACCATATTTACATTGGAGTTTCTAAAAAATTATTATCTTATTATCTTATCGAATTTTGTAGAATTTTACATGTGTCCAATTCAAAACTGGAAAAATTTATTAATTTATCGGATATTAATTTGTAGAGTTTCTACTGTAGATCCATAATTGAAATAGTTATCTTGTACATTGATGATCTTAAGAAAACATACACATATTAATATGAGAAAACAGTCGCATATAGACTTACTTGGATGTAGATGATCTTGTTTTTAGAATGATCATAATTACTTGAAACGAATTTACAAGCGTCATCTTTCAGTTTTATAACATTGTTGAGCATCTTCATCACGTCAACCACATTGGAGTTTGCACAAGGTAAATTTTGCGTAAGTTACATTATATTATTTTCAGCATTTGACAATACAATGAATGTGTCTAACTTTTGACAATCTAATTCTTTCTGGAAGATTCAAAGTCAACGTCAATATATATAAACGATATTTCTTCAATTTCCAGTAACTTAGTTATTCAGCTAATTTTCACACTTCCAATTCATTCAATACCATGTATACTATTTAGTTGTATCACCAATCTTTCACTTGATGTTACGATTGATAAAACATAAATTTGTTGGTTAACACCAAAAACCTTTGAGGATGTTATTCAGTCATGGATTTCAAATCCAAGCACAATCCATTATTTAATTAATTATTGTAAATTCTGCATTAAAATCTGGTGTTACGGATCTTATATTTTTAATTCATCTTTTCAAGATTTTGAAGTTTGGTGTTAAAATCTGGAGTTTCAAATGAATTTCAATGGAACTTCTTGAATAAATTATTGAAACAAAATAACAAATCTAAGATAGAGATTTTAGAATCCACTCACATGCATTCTAAATCATAGTATCATACCAAAACAATTCGGCCGATTTTCAAAGTAATAACACCATGTTTTAATTAATTTGAAATATGATATCGATCTAATAAATAACAGTAGATTGTGCTAGATTTGGATTTGGACTATTGATTAAAAATTCCCGAAGAGGCATCGATACAACATAGATTTATGCAATTTAAATAGTTGACGAAAAGAGAATCAGTTCGTCAATTTTTAATAGAAGATTTTTTTTTAAAACAGTTGTAACAACAACACACAAAAAACCTCACTGGCATCGACACAAAGACGTTACACACTCTCAAATGTTTTCTGATCGCCAAAAGACAAATCTCTTGCAAGGCCATCCAATTAGAATAAACTTTAAAACCACTGTAATCTTGTGTGAATATATATTTTGTTGGGTTCAGATTCAAAGATCACTGTGGAACAAAACAAGAACAAAAGGAAAAAAAAAAGAAACACAAGCGTGTAGTAGAGAGAGTCAAAAGAGCATTGATTCAACGGAAGTAACCGTAGAGTTCCAAGTAGCAAATGCAAAAGTTCCAAGGAGTAGATGTGTCGGTGGTTGGACCAGTCAGAACCAGCCTGAAAAACCTAAAAGGAAGTAATGCATTTGCTGCAGTTATTGGCCACGATGCAAACTGACCACCCTTACACATCGTCTGGTCATTCTCATGGACTCTCAGATCCGTCCATGTTTTCCCATCCATTGATCCCTTCAAACCCCATCAACAACACAAAATCTTCCTAAGTATCTTGTCTTTATAAGACACCAAAGTCTATAGGCTATAACTGAGAAAGATAAGATACCTGAAACTTCCAGGACCTTGCGTATGCTCTTGACCCGTCTTGTCTAAATGTATAGTAGTTGCACATCAGCTGCATCCAACAATGCTCACCGAGTTAGTTCCTTCTCAATCTTGACTAATAATATGTAAATCTTTTATTCAAATTTACGTTTTCTCTGATTTCTATGAGCATTAAACTGTTTGTGTCTCTATGAAAACAGAGTAAGTAATACAGAACGAGAAGTTGTGGAAGAGACCTGATGATCTTCGCCTAAGTCAACCATCCACCAGGATGATATATGGCCGTCTTCCATCCTAGGCCCTGCGAAAGAAGTACCCTGGTGCAAAAAGGCATAATTCAAAATCATATGCTTTACACGTCTTACTGCAATTAATCATATGCTCTGTTTTAAGATGTCTTTACTTGTAGAGGGCACATGCAAAGAAATTCCTTACTATAGCTAAAAATGTAATTCTAGAAAGAAACTGGAATTGAAAAGCCAGATTCCAATCTTGTGACAGAAATTTAGTAGACCATACCGCGTAGGCTTTTGAAGCTAAAGCCTTTGGATCAGTGAATCTGGAAGTGGGGCTGCTTGATGTAATGATGATTTTCTGGAAACATAGAGAATTCAAAGCATAAGGAACACTATCGCTCCAGCAGAATTCCTTCTTATAAGGCCACTTCAGCAATATGAAGAAATAAAGCAAGATAAAAATGAGGTTTACCTTTGCGAGAACTGGATTAACCCATTGATGACTCCCATAAGATGTACCCACAAAGTGCAGAACCCCATTGCTATCCCCATCACGTATGTACTGAAGCTCCTTGAAACTCGATCTCCGATGTTGGAACCTTAAACTAGAGGTCAAAAGGTTTAATAACCGATGAATCCAGAAACATTAAACCCAGAGATACATGAATTTGTAATTCTTACATCGGTTCATTTCCAGGGCATGTCAATCCGGAAGCCAAAAAGGTAACAGCCTCCTTCACCTGTACAGTTTACACAACACAATATAAGAGAGAGCTTGGAGAGAAAAAGAGTCTTGAAATGAAAAATAAATATTCAGTTAGACAAGACGGAAATAAATGTTATAAACTTACAAGACGATTGAAAACTGGTATTTGTCTGCTAAGGTTGCTGTTTTCTAACTGCGAGATCATCAAACATAAGATGGCATCAGCATAATCAGTTTAACAAAAATGATAAAAGTTCATCCAGTATAAGCAAGGTCAGGATCTGCTTTACCTTCTCGAGTAACTTGTATGGCAACAAAGAGAAGCGTACATGAGGCAACAGGTCATCAAGTGACTGAAGCCTCTCTTTGAACAAAGCATCCGGACTCGAACAGTTCATTAGCTCATCTATAACTTCCCAACCGTGTGACTCCTCAGCTTTAACGCACCACATGAGAACAGCATCAAAAACCTTTTCCTCAGATGTCACTGTCAGATCTGCAGACTGCAAAATTGAGGATTTAATACAGGCTATAATGTTCCTCACAGGCAATAAAGGAAACGTTTCATTCAACACACCTCAAGAATATCGCTGAAAGTGGTCTGATCTAACAAGACAAAGTCCAAACTTGCGGTGGTACAATAGTCGAAGTGCATGGAGAACTTCCTCTTGCACATCTCCTTAATGAGTTCACATGATGAGATAGACGAAACCACTTGGAGTACTGAGCATACAGAATCCTGCAACAAAGTTCAGAGATTAGCTTGAGAAAACTCCCTACTATTTTGTCTGCTTCCGCGCCAATAAACTTGCATAAAAGAATTATTCTTGTTGTTTGACCTTCTTCCAAAACGAGAACTCCACCCCTGCATGTAATATATACATGGAACAATATTAATATTTTTTTTACTTTAAAACATTTTCTCTTCATTTCTTTTCTCATTATGTTTCAGCTGGCTGAAACTGCAACTCACTTCACGGCTCGTTAAGCTCTCTATCATACAGAAACCATATTGTAACAGAAGCGCTGGAAAATAAGAGCAACATGACAGTGACAGAGACAAATATCAATTACTCTAGAGAGTTGTGATGAAAAAAATTACCTCCGAGAGGCACTCCAAAAGCATTTTGCAGCATTCTTGATGAAGAGGAACAACTCCAAACCGGTCAGCTAGAAAGAGAAGATGGATCAGATCGGTACCAAAATCCACTGTGTCTTCCATGTTCAATTCTCCGCTATACATGAAACTGATCATAGCCTTGAATGCTTCTGGTGATACATCGGTTAAGCAAATCGTTGACGAATGGCTTTCACTCATCCCATTTGTAAACATCTGGATGTTCAATGAGAATAAACTGAAATCAGAATCAATTTTGTTATTTACATCAGAACTGCAATCCAAAAAGAGAATTCTCACCTTTGCAAATGCGACACTCCAAAGACTTAGAATGACTTTGTGAGATTGGAAAGTTAGACCATGGTCTCCGAGATAGATTTGAATGTCACTATACTCGCCGGTTGAGTACATCATTTTCAGCTTACCCACATCAACAGGGAAAGCACTTGGGAATATAAAACCAGATAATGGGTGAGAAGTAGGACACGAGAGTTTGACTTTTTTGCAGGGGTCAAACGCTTTGTTGCTTAGTTTTAATCGGTCTATATTTTCTTCACACTGTCTCACCAATGGCATCACTTCATAATTTAAACTTAAATCCCTCAATGCAGTAAGTTCTGATTCCAAAATCTACATCAAAAACAAAAACAAATCATGAGGAATACGAAGGCAACTAAATTATACTCATCACAACTAAACACACAGAAACCATATTGCAAGTACCTGAGTTCTTCCTGTATAGATATACTGAAGAAGTGCATGAAGAATCGGGTACGATACTCCACGAACTCGAATGACATCCTTATCTGATGAGCTCAAAGGAAAACTACCAGATGCTTGTAAGATAACCTTGTGAGCAGGGACATCCATTTCCTCTTCCCCAACGAGAAACATTATGTCAGATAATTCCCAGCTCTCCAGAAAATTACCAAGCCCCCATTGTTCATAACCATAACCCGTCTTTTCCTCCACAAACTTCTCATCTCCAAAGTCATCTCCTTTAAGTTCATGGAAATCCACTTGCTTCCATAGCAGGATATGATTGTGAGTCACAGGAAACACAACCACATTTCTATACCCAACATGTTTATCCCAGCTGCTCAGACCAACATGCTGGACATTATAATTAGGCTTGGAGTCTTGCCACTGAAACACCAGGTTCTGAAATGGATACCGACCTTTACCGATGCTAATCAACCCATCATAGATACTGATCCAGTAACTCTCAAACTCCAACGAACAGCAACATATATCAGAAGCTTCTTCATCGACCACAGATTTCCCATCAACCTGAATCTTGAGCCTACGGTTCCTGTTGCTACCAATGATGACAATGTAATGAGGACTGTTGTCTTTCTTATAATGGTAATGTTGACTCCCTACATTCTCTCTGAACACCACCGTGACGTCGTTTTGAGCAAATGCATCAAAGGCAACACAACCTCTTCCCGCTTCCCTGAACTTCAGATCATCACTCCAAGCACACTCGAATGGTGCCACCGTCAGAAACTTCTTCTCTTTCACCGCAACCATCTTCTCTTCATAAATCTCTTGTATGTACCTATGAATGACATTTCCAAACCCAGAATCCATCACCAACCTTTATATCTATAAACCAAAGCTAAAGGCACACAAGAAAAAGAAAACAAAAAAAACCACTCATTTCTACAAACAAATGGATCAGATCAAACCAAACTCACTTGTGGATAACCACAGATCACAAGCTAAGATTTTTTTTCTATTTTCGTTTGAAGAACCCAACGAGCAAACTGGGTTTTTTAAAGAGACACGTCATTTTCAAAGATAACACCAGAATCTACTGGAGAACCATAAACTTGGCAAAAAATATCTGAATCCATTTATAACATAACATACAACTGGCGCCTACCCCACCATGAACTTCCGCCGTCAAATCTCCACCACAACGTGGCATTAAACACACAAGAAAAACGACGGTGGAAAATATCCGATGCAGATTGCATCGAACTTTATATTGAATACAGACAAATATTTGAAGATTATACAAAAAAAAAACGGGCATCGATCAAAATTAGATATTTTGGTGGTGGATAAACTTTCCGGGATTACCTTATGAGCTGTCGTGAGTGTCGTGATCTTGAGACAGATCTAATCCTTTAGGAAAGAAATTATTAGAAAGAGTCAAAATTAGAAATTAAAAAAAGACCCGAAAACGAAGAAGAAATGATGAGATATTTATTTTGTTTGTGTCAGAGGATAGAGTTGGTGGATTATTGTCACTTGTAGATAATGGGCCACTAAAAGTCAGCATAAGGCCCCATTTTATTCCATAATTCGATTTAAACTTTTAATTCTGGCCATGTTAAAGCAAGGTTCTAAAAAAAGGTTAAACAAACGTTAATCCCTAAGTAGATGTGTTGTTAGGTTTTTTTTTTTTGGGTCTGCAGATGTGTTGTTAGTAAAAGAATACTCTTGTCATGAATTATTATTCTACATACTATTTATATGTGTATTTATGATTGTGATTGGTAACAACGTTTCAAAAAAATAGTTTTTGTATGTACCAATCACAAAAGCGGTTCCAAATGCTACAATAAAAATAATTACTCTTAAATTTTTTTCAAACGTTTTCACTTGCAGTTTTCTTTCACAGTTTTGCACTATTCTACCATTTCAGTTAACTATTAAAATTTTCGCTCCGCTTTTGTTCACCAATCGGATCCAAGTATAAGTATTTCTATTATAGTTAATGGTAATATATATAATATAATATTACTTTTTGTTATAAAATGAAAGAGAGATACAATAAAATGTAGAGAAAAGGGAGAGGTTTGTGAACTTTCAATCTTATTATCTTATTCCTTTACATGGACAACAATCTCTATATATAAGAAAAAAGGATGAGATAAAACATTAAAATATTACAATAATAAAATAATAAAAATGAAAAATCATCTTCATTCATTGCATCATTTTGATACATTGTATTTCTTTAATATTTTAAATGCAATAAATCCTTTGATACAATGAATCCTTTGATACATTGTATATTCACAATATACTCGATTTTGTGTTAATGTGATATTTTCAAACGGTTAAATCCATGTTTCTAAAAAAAGTCATAAATCCAAGTTCATCTTTAGAACCCTCAAATTCTGTTTGAAAAGAAATCAAAATTCTAGATTCAAAAACCGATTTTTTCAACTTGTTGTATGAGAGTTTGATATTCTCTCTGATTATTTTACTAATTTTCGATTTTCATATCTTCCGCTTTTTATTGCTAAAATTAATTGTTTGGTTCGGATTTTTACCGTTTTATCTTTTGAATGCTTATTTGTAAATGCCTTTCTTCCTAATTGTGTTACCAATAATAGAATATTTTGATATTTGGTTGAAAAAAAAATTGTGATTCAAATCATCAAATCCATTAAACCCTTATTCAACAAGATTATTCTTCAGAATAATCCACTCACCAACTCAATTGTGAACATGCTTACTAGATAATGTTAGTGTCCAGGGTCGACTTTGGGTTTAAATCCAACAAGCTGGCGTTTTAGACATTAGAATATATTTTGCTTTTAAGGGTATCATTTGCTTGAAAAAGTCTTCTAACCTAGTGGTTGAATACAAGTGGAAAGAGCATCATCTTAAGGTTCGAGCCCCCTAATTTCCATTTTTACCAATTTTTTGGGCTTTAAGTAACCCATCACTTAGGGCCGACCCTCTTAGTGTCGACCCTGTTAGTGTCAAACACTGATTTAATAGTGCAGCTTTCTTATTAGGAGAAAGAAGCCAAAGGAACAGCGAGTCCAGAAAAATCCATTAAACTTAAATAGAATTTGGTTAGTGAAAATATTATAGCGAAAATTTATATGTCAAATCAATGCGATCTAATGAGAAACAAATGTTATTAATGAGATCATTAAGGAAAACATCGAAGGGGCGAGGGAGCATATACAAACATATTTTTATAGTTTACGCAAATTAAGCTAAACTAATCATTTATTGACCTCGCGATATCATTTTTGTATTCTTAAAGGCTTTTTTAGAATAACCCAATTCATTTGTTACCTTGCAGATCTACTCTTTTCATATTCACAGTTCATACTTGTCAACCATTCACCCGGTCTCAGTCTCTTTATTCGATTCAATTCAAAATTTATATTTTTTTAGCACCTTTTTGCCAATTAAAGGAATATAGTTACCTAAATCTATTTCACCATACAAAGTATTTGAATAAAACTCATTTTCTTAGTTTTGACGAATCGTGTAACTTTTAGAAGAATTTCTTAATGCCATATATAGTATATATTTTAGGGGAATTCTTTAGTTATCATGTGTAACATTTTTAGGTGGAACTATTAAAACTATGTACCATCATTCTCAGGGTATCCATACCTAAGCAAAACAAGTTCCACCTAAAAAAGTTAGTGTTCTCTTAAAACAAGTTCTAAATTGAAAAACAGATATTGGATTTTCTATGGCGAATGCCATCTTGCACCATGGCACATTGTGCATTTATAACTCTCATCGCCAAGGTGCGTCTTGTGCCATTTTAAACCCATGTGGTGTCCTTCTGATTGAGTATATTAGCCGTATACCCCGGTTTGAAGAATCACTAAGTGAGAGGCGGTCTAACCTGACGAGCGTCTTCTTCATGTGGAATCTATTTAAAATTCACTAAAGCATGGGGAGAAACAATGCTATGAGTATTCAATTGATGGAGTACTACTATGCTGATTAATGTTCTTGTGCCTTTATGTGTGTTACCGGGTGTGGCTTGTTTCGACTTTGATTCACAGATACTTAAATTGTCACATTCGGCTAAAAAAGGGGAGACTGATAATGTAAGAAGACATGTAGCCGTGCCATTTATTGAACTACCTCATAATGTGTTGCAGTGTCATGGAGAATCGCGATTTCTAAGAAAGACTTATCCTCTTATGGAAATGTATAGAGGTCTCCGATCTTATAAGTAACTTGTAAGTACACGTATGACTTTTTTTTGTAATAAAGCATGGGTTTTGACGAAATCTCTGTGTTTATTACTGTAGTTGAAATTGTATCTCTTGTGTTCTACATTTACAACTTGTTCATTCTTGTTAATGAAACATGCATATGGAAAAAAATAAAATAAATTTTCTACACCCATTGATGTAGACCAACAAATCTTCCTCTCTGCCTAAACCTTTCGTCTAAGATATTAGTAGTTGTGGTGGAAATTCACCTTGCGCTTAGATAATCGCAATCTACTGATATAGAGTGAAACCAATATTACCTTTCAGCATAATCCAGTTTTCATATATGGAATATTGAATAGCCATACCATTTTCGAACTTGATATATTTGTCATTCATAAGTATCTATAGAGGGATTAGGTTATAATGTATATAATCATTATAAAAAAAGAAGTTATAATTTATAATTTAGTTCGTTTTTCAATTGATCATAGTGTTTGTAGTCTATTCTTGAAATGGTATTTCAAACTTTGGAAGAATAACTCAAATTTCACTGTTTTTTTTAACGATAAACAATTCAATTTTTTTTCTCTTGCAGTGAGTTGCATGTTCTGCATTAAATTCATGAATCCAATTTGACTAATGTAAAACTCAGAACAGAATCCAAAATTAAAATCTCTGTCAGGGCTTCCTAAACTAATCAAGTAACTTAACACCATGAAACAAAATCACAATACAAATCTCTAAATCCTAATAACACTACTCATTAGACAAAAACTCCAAAACAAGCACAATAAGAGCAATAAACTTGAGATAACAAAAGAGTCTTCTTGACCAAATCCTACATTTACCCCTTAACCCCAAATCCAACAATTGCAGTAAACTTTCACAAAGCAAATCCCTTCCCCCAACAAAAGCATTTGCTCCTTCACATCATATATCATAATATTGGAGCAAATTCACAAAAGAGAGACCATTGACAAAAGGTTTTTGCTAGACCACAAGATAAATATTTCATAGTTAAGTTGTTATGGCTTGAACTGGCAGTTTAGGATGGTTATGCTCTGCTTCATAAGTCACAATAAGCATCGCCGGATCTTCCAAACATCTCTCCACATGCTTCCTCGCTGGACAACCTCTCATGCTACTGCATTTGTAATATCCCCTACACACAACAACATCATTCAACATTAACACTTCTCAAGAAAAGACTCAACTATGAGTTCATCAAAATCAAGAGAAAGATCAAACCTGGGATAAGGAGAGCCCTTGATTGGTTTCTGACCATATTTTCGCCATGAATAATCATCAGGAGGGATATCTGCAACCTTGTTACTTATTGCAGGCACTCTTATCGATCTCCTAACTCGATGTTTCCTGTAAACAATCAGAATGTTAATGATCATTTCCAGTTTCCATTTATAGAAAAGCTTTAAGTAACTAACCTCTTCTTAGTGCAGTGGCATCGGCTAGAGCTACCACATTTCATGCTTCCATGTTCATCTCCTTTCAAGAGGCATTTTCTCTTAGAGTGTTGTGAGCTGTTATCCATTGAACTCGGAACACCAAGCAAATGGAAAGAGTTCTTTCCATCTATATTAGCAACACTACCATCTATGCTAAGAGAAGAAACAAAAGACCTAGTGGATGACATAGTCGGTGTACAACTCGAGTTATCAAAACTCAAACTTATCCCACCATTGCATTTCCTTAGCATCATCTCAGCTTGATGTTTCTGTTGTAACTGCTGCTGCTGATGATGTTGATGAAGATGGTGAGCTTGTAACCGTTCATGTAACTGTTGTTGCTGTTGTTGTAGCTGTTGCTGTTGCTGTTCCGGAAACAAACTAGGGTAATTGGAAGAAGGCATTGGGGCTTTTGCTGCATTTGAGTTCAAAGCGAAAGATCTGGTTCCTAAAGAGAGAGTGTTGTTCTCAGTAGGTCTCAAGCTCAGTTCATGGAAACCAGACCGAAGTAAAGGAGTTTTCTGAGAAGAAGATGATGAAGGAAGTTCTGGTCTTTGTTGACAAGGAGGATCAAGGAAGATACTTTGAGACAAATTCGTTTGAGGCTTCTTAGCTCTTCTAAACCTGGCATGACCCACACTGTTGCTTAACAGATTCGCCACTCTCTTGAA
Source organism: Euclidium syriacum (assembly GCA_900116095.1). Classification (NCBI taxonomy): domain Eukaryota; kingdom Viridiplantae; phylum Streptophyta; class Magnoliopsida; order Brassicales; family Brassicaceae; genus Euclidium; species Euclidium syriacum. The sequence continues at coordinate 1,950,779 of FPAK01000008.1, forward strand.
CCTAAACACAGCTTCTCTAGTTTCAGAGACTAAATTCCCTTCTTGTTGTTGCTGTGGTCTATTACATAAGAGGTTAAGAACTCTATGACAACTCTCTACTGCTGCTCTATTGCTTCCTTCTATCTCCTCCATCTCTTTAAATTAACTAACTTAAAATAAGAACCCTAATTTTTTTTCCTCTCCTCAAAATCAAGAAACTAGGGAAATTGCAGGAACAGAAGCACTATTTGCATCTTCGAAGCAAGAAATGGAAAACACCCAAATGGTCAAATTTCCATTTTTACACAATTCTATAGCTCCATAACCCCCAAAAAAAGTTTGCCTTTCTTAAGCATAAAAACGAAAACACAGATAGCTCTTAATTTCTCATCAGAAGGAAATCAAACTTGAGACAGAGAGAGATAGAAAAAGAAGGATGGATTGAAAGAGAAAAAGAAAGAGAAAGAGAATGATGATGAGGAAGAAAGAAAAAAAACGGACCTTTCTTGGATGGAGCAGAAGGATGCTGGGTTAGAAGCTTAAAAAGAGAGAGAAGAGAAGGGGGTGTTAATGAGTTGTCAAACCCAAGATTCCTCCACCATCTTTAAAAAGAGGTTCGAGAAAACGAAAGGTGTGAAAGAGAAGACTTTCTTGACACTCTCTCTCTTTTTCTCCTCTGGAGTTCGCTTCAGCAATCACTCAACCCAAAACAAAACAAAATATATTGATAAAGCATTCCTCCCCCAGATTTTCTCTTTAATTATAATATGATTTTACCCCAGAAAACACAGTGATTCATTTTTTGTATAAAAAGAAAGAGAATTTTATTTTGGAAAAGCAAAGAGAGAAAAAGGAAAAGGAACGAAACCGGCGTCTGTCACAGTTTCAGAGGTGGGTCCCTCTGCGAAGACCTTAATTTGGGTATTGACTCCTCTTTCTTCCTCCTAATTATTATCTATTTTATTTAAACGCAACAAGCAATCATGCTTTCTCTCTATCTTTAATATTTTCAAGATTTTTTTTTTTTTGTTTCCAAATAAAAATCAGGTTTAGCTCTTCATATCAAGGATATTTTTGTTTCTTATTATTGCATAGTAGATCTCTGGCTCATCGTTATCCACGAAGCTTAGAAAAAGTTAGATCGGTTAATTACAAAGCTTTTGAGTTTACTTTTTCCTAAGTAAAAGAAAAGATGAATAGAACCAAAAACTTTTTTCCGTAGTTTCTCTAACGGTTACTTTACCTCATCTCATAAATGACGTGTCTTTTTCTTCCACGGGTTTTTAGTAGAAAACCAATGATGTGTTTTTAGCAAAGTGTCGTTAAATCTAGAAAAAGTTTCTACTAATCCGCAGATTCCATTGCTAAATATTGGTACTTTTTTCCATATATATCAATCTTTACGTTTTAAGAATCCTAAGTTTGTTTTGAAATTCCAATCTCTAATATATCAAACTAAATAAATTATTTAGCAAATTCTTTAATTCTTTAAAACTAAAACTAAAAAAGAAAATAAAATGTTTAAAGTTTTGTTTTTGACTTACACAAGAATTCCAAAGTCATTCGGTTCACATGAATACCGTGTACTTCTCCTTTAGTCCAAAACAAGAAAACAAATGTTTCATAAAAATGACAACATTACCCTATATTACATTCAAATGTCCCAAAAGGACACAATCTCCCTAAATAAAGCAAATTTTGAATCTTCTTGGTCTAATCTCAACAATCTTTCATTTTTTAGGATTATCTATCATTAAAATTCATATATAATAATTTGCTAAAACTACATAAAACTTGCTCATTCATGCACTTCGTTTCTTCTCCTTGGCTTCGGAAAAGATTTATTAAACAAACAAGAAGATTAAATCTTGTTTCTTGTGCAAGGAAGAGTCTTGAAGTAGTATGCCTTTTCTTTAGTTGTTGGATTCAGGAAGCTTCCGAGCATAATCCAGCACCATTACAAATTCCTTTGCAGAGGAACCTATAGACGCAGCGATTCGTTGTTGCTTTGATGTTGTTTGCAACCATAGCTCAACTAAGCTGTGTAGCTGTAACGTTGGGATCACTGGCTCTCCCATACATCTTATCTCTACCTGTTTAAAAAACAAAACAACATAAACCAGTTCAACACATTGCTATTCCATTGTTCAAATAAATCATGCCGATGGTCAGCAAAGTCCAGATCATCAGATTCAGATGCACAATTTGAAAACAAATGGGAGATTTGAGTTTAGTTCAAACAATTATGTATTTGATTCAACCAGCATATAAAAGGCCATAGTCCGGTTTAAGTTTCTGATATGGTGGGACCCATTAGTCCATTAGCCATGATCTCAACTGTTTATTTCCTCCATACTAAAGGTGGCTCGTGAGACACAAAAGTTTCGAGGTAATACTAAATTAACTCGATCTATACAACTAAATTGACTCTGTGATTCCAAATATAGAAGACGGACCAAAAGATACAAGCTAGAAACAAAAATGGCTACTGCAGAAAAGAGGTCGCTTACCTCAGTTTCACTCTTGAGATCCAGCTTTCTCATGAGGTACTTTTGGATGAAAGAAACTGGAATATTTCCGTTCCTACAATAGAATGAGACAGTGCATCAACTTTGGTACAAAATAATTCTTTCAAACATAAAATTAGACACTCCCAATCCAGAATGGGATGTGGCAAAAATAAAAGATGGCTTAGTCAAGAAAAGTATTACTCTGTGTAAAATGACTGAAATGACGAATTCGAACCATATGAGCAGAGAGTAATATTTAACCAGAGTTGACACATACAAACTTGGTGACAAGAAAACAAAGCCGACAAAAAAAACTTACTTTATTCTCAAGTAGTTTGCTGGAATCTGAGGCAAGGATGCTTCTCCTTTCCTGAAACCAAAAAATCCTTGTCAAGATACCAGGACGTATAAATGAAATGACAAAGAACAATCTTGAATATCAGTAAAACTCAGATTCAGAGCATGATGAATCTCACTGATTATTGGAGGCCACAAGCGAGAACCAAACAGGACCACTTCTCCTCTGTTGTTTCAGGTTTGCTGCATCTGATAGTGGTGGAATTCTTGAATCACCAAAAGCGGATGACCTTTTGCGGCGAGTCCTACATGGTCTTTTAGGCATAGCAGCTTCTGATGTTGTAGGATCACCATTATTGCTGTTCTCTTCCTCGAGTTTACACTTTCTTTTATAATCCTTTGTTTTGGTTTTATTCCCTTGAACATCACTGCGGGATGCATTTCCATGCTCTGCTTTTGGGTCCGACCCTTGAGAACTAGAAGACTGCTTTGTTCCGTTTGCCACATCCACAAGAAAATTTAACGGTTTCCAAAGATGTAATTTGGAATCCCAGGGTTCATCAACATCCTTGTTTCTTCGATTAGAGTTAGGCTCTGCATATGAAGACTGCAAAAAAAAAAACAAATGATGGGCGGGTAACTATCTGAAGATCCTAATCAGCCATTAGCGTCCAAAATCGACCATGGTATCTGTTTATGACACAAAACTTTTATATATCTCTCTCACTCTCAAGCTAGACTTTATTAATTCCAAAATCTTATATAAACATAACTATATCTAGTCCTGGAAAAAGATGGTGACCTTTTCATGACATTTTCTAGGGGGTAATGACACTAAAGCTGAAATTTCAAAAAATACTTTCCATAATATGTACCAAAATAAAAGAAACACAAGTTAAAGAGAGAAGGCATCGATCACCTTCTTTACCTGTCGTTTACTCTGAGTAAATTTTTTAAGTGTTTCAGGCGAGCTTGCGCTCTCTGTATGATCATCTCCAAATTCTTCTTCTTTCTTCACAGTTCTACCTCGTACATCTTTTCTCATGGCAGCTTTTGTTCTTTTTCCAGTTGTACCAGCTTGTGCTGAAACCCTAGGTGTGTTTACCACCAAAGACGAGATAGACCTCTCTTTCCTCCTTGCAGGTAATGTGATTGAGGACACAACTCCAGGCGTCTTCTCTTTTCTTCGTTTTAAAGGAAATATTTTGGCTCTCAAGTCTTGCAAAATGTGGTCAGGCCTAAAGCACATGAATAAGAGAGGTTCCTTAGCGAATGCATAAGTTCACAACCAACAAAGTTCTTACTGGCGAATAACTAGCGAGAGGGAGAGTATAGTACTAAAGAGATTTGATACTTGGTTCTAACTAAACATAGTTGGTGTCCGGGAAAGCCTTACACTAACCAACATGTTAAGATTATCAATGATTCTTAATCAAATGATTTTTCTTGATTAATTCCACTCTATGCCACAAAAACTATAGAAAAACCTCCCACTTGTGGCACATCTCAGCATAATCGTCTACAAGTTTTCAGCATTATGTTTAAATTATTCTTTTCATCAACAGTAACAGCCTATGGTACAAATATTATATAGAAAGAAGGAATCACTGTCAAACCAAGCCTCATGAGAAATTGAGTGACAGAAATACATGAAAGAAGAACCTACCTCAGTTTCTCCAGTGGGGTACCCCCGAGGTCAATATCGCAAACTGGACAGCTTTCTATCTCATCCTCTGTGATTTTCTCATATATGCATTTCCTACAAACTGCATAACAGTGATTTAAGAACTTATCTCATTTCAATAGATAGTAACTATCGCATAAGAACAAAATGTTTTCTGTATCAAATGGGACCATATACATAAAAGTTCAAAAGATAAGACAAAAAATTTCTCAGATCAAAATTCAACTAAAAGAAAGAATAGCTTAATGCTTCGAGGGTCAAAGCACGCTGGCTGACTGGCTGCCAAGCTTTAAGTTTATTAAAAGCAAGTTTAGACTCTTTCCACATAATCCATCATAGCAAGGCTAATTATTGGTATGCGTCTACCACATCAAGTAATAACAGTTTTCATGACAGAAGCTCATAAACAATCGGTTAATAAGCATCATCCAGCTTGGTCTAAAAATCATGATCTTATATGTTAACAACCTAAGGAGACGAGATGGCATCATACCAGAACACAACCGCAAAATAGATGGTGACACTGCATGCATCCCCAGAAACCGAATCGCGAAAAGGAACACCTAAATTTTGCACTACAGTACTAAAAAAAAAAGATTCTAAAGGGAATTCTGAGGATTCTAAAATTGAGAAAAGGCTGCTACTCTCACAGAAACTTCTGATGTTAAATGGGAAGTCGGTCAGTTTTGCAGTGGAATAGCACTGCACTATAAGATTTACTTTACATGTGTAATTTAGTTTACCTCCACAATCAAAGAATGACATCTGCATTCATTTCTTTGACCGGTATGGTCATCGGAGTAAATAAAGTAAATTTCTCGGTGAAAGGGTAACAGAGAGCTGGTTGTGTATAGTTTCCAATTGTAGATTGATTTTGTCTCGAAAGGAAAATAAATTAAAATTTGATTCAAATACACAGAATGCAGTAAATAGTTACACATGCAGAAAGATAACTGATAGTCTTGACTATATGTTAAAGAAGCTAAAGCCAGTGATCTGCCAAACAGAAAATAATCTAAACCGTCTTAATTGTATAATACACTGGAGAATTTAGTAACTCCTAAACGCCATTAAGCACAAATATCAACAGAAATTAAATTGATAAGAGCAGATTAGAGCACAAATTACTAGTACAGGTCTCTCGTTACTTGAACTTCCAACACAGAATTTACATGTTGAATATAACAAAGCAGCTGAGCCTAACTAACAACACGCAGCTACAAAGCATGATTATCCAAAACCAAATTCGAGGAAGAAGTCTAGTTTTGACGGCAAGTGTTGACCACATGCCATCTTTGACGCAGAAAACACGCAGATTGCAAAACAGTTAACCTAAACAGACGAATAAAGAACGATTTTGGCGAAATAAAATTACCGGATTTGGGTCAACAACAACTGTTTGTTGAGAAAACCAGAGAACAAACTATTTATTGACCAGTTTCTTCTAATCGATTGAGAGATGGAGGAGAAACAAAATTTCAGTGGAAGAAGAAATTAACAACTACAATCATACAAGTTTTAATATATAAGAGCAACCTAAATCAGCAAGTGACAAAAGTAAAATGGGATCAAACAACGATAGAGACGAGAAAACCCGACAATTGCGAATCGCAGAGGAAATTTTCACCGAGGAAAAGCAAATTCAAACGTAAATCGGAAGGGAGAAGGAAGAACTAACACGTGTGAAGGCACTCGGAAATAGTGGTGGCGTCACGGAGGAGCTTGTCGCAGAGAGGGCAAGTCATGCATGCCGCCACCGTCTCTCTCTTCACCTTAGCCACCATGTCTCCTTCCATTGCTCTTCTACGATCTCTTTTAGAGTCTTTTCGCCAATCTAAACGAAGATTTCTCGCTTAAGAGCACGTACTATCCCCAAAACTGCATGTAGACGAAAACGATGACCCACGAAAAAGGAGGCCCAGATTTACGTTCACCTCGCCTTCTCTCTTATTCTCTTCGGCGTTACCTACATTCAAATCCAAATCCGATGCAACCTCCACACCGAAATCAACGGAAAAGAGTCGAGAACAAGCGCAAGTAAAAAAGTCTCAATCGGACGAAATAGAGTGATAAAGAAGACGGAGAAAGAAGGTGGTGATTCTGAGGAAGGCAAATCGATGGGATTGTTAATGGTGGGAGAAGGAAGAATGGCGAGAGATTCGGAAGAAATTAGGGTGGCTATTGAATTGAGGAGACGATCTGGAAATCGAGGAGGAAGGGTTAAAGCTCAAGGCTCTCTCATAAAAGGGTCTTGTGGAGAAGAGAAACGATCCCGTAAAGAGTAAAAAGACGTTTCCTCCTCTATACAGTATTTCTATTTTTCCCAATTTTATTTATTTGTGTTTTCTTTTGTGAGTGGGCTTTTCCGAGGATTGCAAAGTCCAGCAGCAACGGCGATTTTTACTGACGATTACTTCTGTCTTTTGACACTACAAACTTGGATCATCAAGGAAACACTTGGGAATTAGATAAAATGTAAATAAGTTGCTTAGCAGAATTACAAACACGAATAAACAAATTAATTTAAACATAGAGGAGGAATCAAATAAGTTGAGAGAGTAATTGGGAGCTAGAGACAAAAGTGGAAGAGGCCATGGCAGAAGAGCCCAAGTACACCAAACAGGTTGGAGATGTCACTAGAGAAACGAAAAAGGTGAATGAATCATACTCTCCACGGAGAAGTATATTGTTGAAAGTGAGGGCTGAAGGGGGGCCTACTCTGCTTTCCATGCCCAATCAAAAACCTGATCCACTGTTGTTAAGTGTTGACCAATGGGAACAGATAAACAATGGATAAGAAAATTCCTCAACCCAAAAACTGACACCTCATTGGTTGGCTAGATTGGATCACCCGTAAGGATTGGCCATTCAGTAAGCTCGGATCCAGAGAAAATTACGAAAATGGTTAGGATGGATCCAATTCCTTAGTGGGGGACACCACCTCTGAACCAATGGGTGGGGTTCCAATACCCCGAACTCTATGCCCATGTCCCATCATCAAGGGCTTCCAACACCTCTCAAACTCCAACGCCCTCTTATAACCATGGTCTTGCAACATTTTAGGTACATTAGCAAGAAGTCATGTTGGTGACACAAACTCTTTTCACATGCTTTCTAGGATAGGAGTTAGAAAGCAAGGTAGTTTGGTTTTCAATCCGTGAGCCTGCTTAACCCAAAATCACAGAGTGAGAGGCATATTGTCGGGATAAAACTCGCTCTCTTAGTATTTACAAATTATACAATGACATGTATAAGACTACTTAGGTGAATCACTTTGTGCATGAGTAATTTAGGTTATGTATATCATTGTAACGCCACATGTGAATTAGTTTAGGCGAGTCTCTTAGTGCCATATAGCATCATTCATGAGATACACGAGGCTGATTACGTGGGGACCCATGTGCCCTAGAATTAGACGGTGTGGCTACGGTGTCCGGACTTGGATGTCAGGTACAAAGTGGTTAAATAAGATTTTCTCCATGATCTGACCCAACAATGACTTGGAAGTACAACACAGTGGTGTCCTCTCAAATGTAGTTTACTCGTCATGTACTTAGGCATGAAGAAGCTCTAAATGAGTAGCGATCCAACTTGATGAATGTCCTAAGGAAGGCTACAAAACCCATGTTGAGTATTGCAGCCCGAACAAGGTATGAATTGAATACTCGTCAATTATATCTTGCATAATAAAAAAAAGTGAATTGATTATTCGTCAATTATATCCTTTCTAAGTTTAAGGAAGAAAATACATTTTCTTTTTCTCTATTGCGAGGATAATTGTATTTTAAATTAAAATATTTTTCTATATTGTTATTGTGCACAAAGAAGTTAACAATGACATTTTTTTTAGCTTAGTGTTAAATTTATATTACTGAATAATATTTACATGGTAATGAAATCAGAGAAAAATATAGTGTAGAGACAAAATACAAAACTTTTTTAAAAACATAGCACAAACAAGACAAGTCCGTTGACTTTAGAAAGAACCTTTACCACTAGTTCACCTCACTTCACATCACGATTTCTCGTCCTCGTCATCATCATCTATCGGATCCGGCGAACGGTCTCTTGTTGTCATGAAGATCCTCTCCTTTGCATCAATGGTGCTAGCGGATGAGCACCAACATATTCCAAAGAATTAATACGATTCTTCATCATTCGATCAATCTTTCGGGAAACGACCAAAGGCAGCGAATGTGACGAAGCATGAATACGAGCATTCCGCTCGCGCCATACCATATAAATCGTAGTGTGGAAAAGAATTTGATCAGCACATAATCACCCCGGTCAAAGCGATGTGCCAAAAGAAATTCAACAGTGTCACCAAAATCCGGATTCGGCGAACGCAACAAAAAGCCACAAACCTCATCCCAATCTGTAAAAGAGTAAGGGCAAGTAAAAAATAAGTGATCCCTCGATTCATTAACTTCTCCACACAATACACAAGGCTGCATCATTCCCCAAAAAGCCATTCGAAAATCCGTAGACAAACGATCGTGAATCGCCATCCACGAGATGAACGTGAATCTAGGAATTTCATGTGAAAATCATATAAGTTTTTCCCAAGGGACAGTGGATTTCACCTCTCCGATCTGATCTCATGTTCGAACCATCGAGAAACACGGTTTGAAAACTATTTCCTCATGACGCCATAAGATGCGATCTTTCTCCGCCCTAGACACGGACAACTTAAGTTTTCTAATCTCCGCAATAACCGCAACAACAGTTGGGGATCTAATTCTCCGAAACTGTCATTTCCCCTCTTAAGCAACAATGACATTTTGTTTTACATACAAGTCACATACTGAATAACCTTAATAGTGTTTTGGGGTTAAAAATGGACATTTTCCAAACTCCATTTAACAATTTCGGTTGAATATTGACATGATCTCAATTAACTTATTATACATAGTAGTTCCCTAGTAGATGCATCAAATATGCTACCATACCAATTCACCCCAAAATACAAAAACAAAACAATAAATTTCATAATAAGAAATTGTAAAATTAATCCCCAATTTCCTAATCAACCTCAAACCGTCAAATTGTTCCTTTAAAGTACGAGCTGTGAACTTTCCACTCTTAATACGAAAAGAAAAGAGAACTTGTGGATACATTGACTCTGTCCACGTGTTGGAACCTGAACGGTGGTTTAGGAGAATGTCCAGCGAACCAATCAAATGGTAGTAACTTTGCAGCTTCATTAACGGCATTATTATCACATGCCTGCACATGTACACCGCGCCGCACTAGATCCCGTCGCCTCTAAGTCGGAACATTTGACATCTCAACACCCAAAAGCTATATAACCAAAATTAATAATCAATGATATTTTTTTTTCTCTTTTCTGTATTAAGTGAAAAAGAAAAAAAGAGTAGAAGTCCCCGAACATGCACGAGGAAGCTCTGAATCGCCTCTGAATCCCCAGAGATGAAAAGCCTAGAATAGACTCTCGCATTTGACGAAATCAATTGCAGAAGAATCTGAAAACCCTAGGCTCGTCATCGTTTCATCGATTGCTTTTTAATCAAGTAGGGAATCTCCAAGATCTGAGTGCGCCTCCTCTGGAATGTGCTTCTTCTTCTTCGTGGAGAACGATTAAGGGAACCGGAATAATATATGAAGAGTTCTCCGAAAAATTTCGCACATTTATGAAGCAAGTTCGTCGCTGGCAGAGGATTCTGATCCTCTCGCTTCTTTTGTTATCCGTGTTCGCTCCGATTGTTTTCGTTTCGAATCGGCTCAAGAGCATCACTTCCGTTGGTGAGCTTCTTCTTGTTCGGCTTCTTTGATTCGCTTTCTATATTTGTCTCGCGGATGTTAAATTGATGGATATGGTTATAGGATAGTGGACCAATATGTGTAGAGTTACTCGATTGCGTTGATTGAATCTCCGGATTCGCCATCGGCTTACATTTTGTTTGACGTAGTCACAGCTTTTGGATTACGCATCGGAAAGTCGTTTTGATTTTGTTTACTGATTGTTTTCTGGCAGATAGAGGAGAATTCATTGAAGAGTTATCCAACATTGTACGTAGATCCCTCTTTTCTTCTGTTTTTTATCCTCTCCATGAACTCTTCAGTATTTCTGTTGATTGTGCTATGATTTCAGATCGTAGCATTGTTTTGTTTTCCGATTTTTTTGGTTGTTTCATTTTCTCGAGATTGAAACAACTGAGATGCTATCTCTATTCTGCAGGGAGATGAGACGAATGACCTTAGACTTACTACTATTGAACAGGTTCTGTTCGCTGCCATTCATTTCCTTAAATCTTGTTTGAGACCATTCATTTTGTTGAAATTGGGTTGTTTTGTAATTTAGGACGATGAAGGCTTCAAGGAGCCTAAACGCATTCTGCAGGATCGGGAGTTAGATTCTCTGATTTCGTCTAGTTCTTCCAATAAAAGTCATGATACTATGGAGTCTAATGAGAGAAACAGAACAACTTTTCTCTCAGAAATTGGTGAGAGTTATATATTTCACATCTTGTGTTATTTTGTATTGTTGTTGTAAGCTTTCTTACCTGTAGAGATTCCATGGGTTTCAGGAAACAATCCCAAAACCAAGGAGGAACAAGTAGTTTCACAGAAAACCACAGTTAGCTCTGATGCACAGGTGCGTATTTTAATTAAGTCAACTTGAAGGTTAAACGAACTTAAGTAGTGATTAGGTATTGAAGCAATTCACAATGATAATCTAGTATCTTAAATAAAAATCACAGGACGCTTTCTTCCACGAGCCTTGCCAACACTTGTGAATCGAAAACCCCAAATTAGACTTTGCATCTAGATAGTCAGATCACATTCTTAATTTTGCACCTTTGTTTTCTTTTTCCTTTCTCTCAGGAGAAACTTTCAGCAAGAGATATTCAACTTAATCATAAAACCGAATTCCACGCCCCTTTAGCTAAGAAGGAAAAGAATACAAAGGCTCAGCTTGAAAGAGCAACAGATGAGAGGGTAAAAGAGGTCAGAGACAAAATCATCCAAGCGAAAGCCTATCTGAATTTGGCCTTACCTGGGAATAACTCCCAAATAGTGAAGGAGTTGAGAGTTCGAACAAAAGAGCTAGAACGGGCTGTCGGTGATACCACCAAAGATAAATATTTGTCAAAGAGGTAAGTACAGCTGATTGATTTAAATGGTTTTTTTTGTTGCTAATTTAGAAAAGTCATACATAATTGTTTGTCTCATTCAGCTCTCCTCAACGATTGAAGGCCATGGAAATTGCTCTATACAAAGTCAGCCGTGTCTTTCACAACTGCCCTGCCATTGCTACCAAACTCCATGCGATGACATATAAAACCGAAGAACAAGCTCGGGCTCAGAAGAAGCAAGCATCATATTTAATGAAGCTTGCAGCAAGGACAACTCCAAAAGGGCTTCACTGCCTCTCAATGCGTTTGACAACAGAATATTTTGCCCTGGATTATGAAAAAAGGAAACCTTTTCAACAAAGATATGACAATCCTGATTTCTACCATTACGTTGTCTTCTCTGACAATGTTTTGGCCTGTGCGGTTGTTGTTAACTCTACAATCTCCTCTTCAAAGGTAAATGCTTCACTTTTTGTTTTCTTTCTTCAAACATGTTTTGGTTTAGGTTCCTTTATACTTGTGAATTTGATATGTAGACAAATGTTTTAGGCTTCTATTGTGATTCATACCCTAGAATTTTGTCCGCTTATGGAACTAGGGAAGGAAGTTACATTTTGTTTGCTCTTCGTTCGATGAATAGTTACAACCTAGTCTTTTCAGGTTATTGTTGAGAAACCTGCTGTTCTATGTTTTCATGTTTCAAAATTTTTTGACCCATATTAGTAGTCTTATCATTGTAAATCATGTTTCGAGCATCTTACACTAACGCAAGATCCATTTTCTGATCCAAACTTTTGGTTTGTTTCATGCACGTATGAGAATATTTCCAGATTTCTACCGAAGCTACACATAGTTTAACAAATGATACTGCTGCTTGCAGGAACCTGGAAATATAGTATTCCATGTGGTGACAGATTCACTCAATTACCCAGCATTCTCAATGTGGTTTATATTAAACCCCGTTGCCAGAGCTACAGTCGAAATCTTAAACATCGATAATATGAATGTCCTGCCTTTGGACCATGCTCAATTGCTGATGAAGCAAAATTCAAGTGACCCACGCATCATTTCAGCACTCAACCATGCACGCTTCTACCTCCCAGATATTTTCCCAAGTCTGAACAAGATCGTACTCTTTGACCACGATGTAGTAGTTCAAAAAGATCTAAGTAGACTGTGGAGCCTTGACATGAATGGGAAAGTTGTTGGAGCTGTAGAGACTTGTCTTAAAGGTGAACCTTCATTTTGTTCAATGGAAAAATTCATCAACTTCTCAGATCCATGGCTTGCTCAGAAATTCGATCCTAAGGCTTGCACTTGGTCATTCGGAATGAATCTATTCGATCTCAGAGAATGGAGAAGACAGGATCTGACATCTGTATACCTGAAATACTTCGACATGGTACAACATTTCACTCCCTTCTTAGACTTTATCTGCATCAAGATTCACACTGTTACTTTCTCTTAATGATTCTTCAGACTTGTTGAAGTGTGTTCTTACATATGTGTGTGGGTTATTTGGTTGCAGGGAGTAAAAAGACATCTGTGGAAGAAAGCAGGGAGCTTGCCAATAGGTTGGTTGACTTTCTACAGGCAAATGTTACCATTGGAAAAAAGATGGAATGTGGTTGGGTTAGGTCACGAATCAGGAGTCAGAGAAAGCGACATCGAACAAGCAGCGGTTATACACTACGATGGGATCATGAAACCGTGGCTTGACATTGGGATAGACAAGTACAAGCGTTACTGGAACATACACGTACCTTACCATCACCCATACTTACAACGGTGCAACATTCACGATTGATTTTCAAAACAAGACTTAGGTTCACAATTCGATTCTTTTCTTCTTTTGTCAGTGTTTACAATTAGCTTCATTCTTTTTACGATATCTCTTTTGTAAATTTTTCTACTTTTTGATACAACACTGAACAACACCAAAATATTTTTCTACTCAGAGCTTAATATCAGATTTAGTTAACAGCAACAGAGTGTTATTGGTTCTCCTTTTTGGTTGTTATGTGCAATCTGGATGCAGTTTAATAGTTTATAATAATCCACCAGTAGAGAAAAGAGAAAAAGATTGTGTTGGGGAAAAGAGATGAAATATGACACGTGGAAGGAAGGTATTGGTGGAGTGTGGATAGAATCATATCCAAGTTAGATGGCTTGTGTTGGTTCGGGGAGATATTTCACCACTAATTTAGTTGCTACGTTCAATCCAAAACTCAACACAAGCAAAGAAATTAAAAGTGGTGTTGTTGCTATAGAACACAAACAAAAACAAAACTCAATTGAAGAGTCTCTCTCTGGTTAGAGAAAGCAAAGAGAGAAATGGCTAGCTTCACTGCCTCCGCTTCCACCGTCTCCGTGGCTCGTCCAGCTCTCCTTCTCAAGCCCACCGTCGCCGTCTCCACTCCTGTTCTTGGTAAAGACCTTCCCTTTTCTCTTTTTTTTTTTTCTCAGATCTCATCTTTTACTAGAAGTTCATTTCATGTTTTGTGCAAAGTGAAGATCTTTAGTTGCTTATATTCGTTGAATGATTTGGAAACATGTATGGTAGTTTAGTAGTGAATCATCGAGAAGTCAAGAAACAATTTTGATCCAAAGGTTCGGTTGTTGGTTAGAACCAATCAGAGGAGAGTATAACATGATTTGGAGTTTTTCTGATTCTGTGTGGTGTGAATGAGAATTTGATCATTGTTTGTTCAGGTTTGCCTCCAATGGGTAAGAGAAAGGGAGGAGTGAGATGCTCCATGGAGAAAAAGCAAGGAAACGGCACAGCCATGGGGGCTGGAGTATCTGCGGCAGCAACAGCAGCTTTGACGGCGGTGATGAGCAACCCGGCTATGGCATTGGTGGACGAGAGGATGTCGACGGAAGGAACAGGATTACCTTTTGGGCTAAGCAACAATCTCTTGGGTTGGATTCTGTTTGGAGTGTTTGGTTTGATCTGGACTTTCTACTTTCTCTACGCTTCTTCTCTGGAAGAGGATGAAGAATCTGGTCTTTCACTCTGAACATGAAATTGTATCCCTTTAGTTCATCTCTCTCCTTTTCTATTTTCATGTGAGGACATGAATCAACAATGATCATTTGGTTTCTTGTAATTTTAAGTAAAAACAAAAACTATTTTCCTGTGTACATCTTATCTCACTGTTTCATGAGTCACAGTCTCGTATTTAAGCAAATATGCTGGCGATGATGATTAAATATCATCAAAAGGTTCAAAAAATCGAAACTATTGCAATATGGATGAATTAGAAAGCCATATACGATAGAAATTGTTATTTACTTGCTTACCAGAAAGTTTGATTCACTGAATTGTATAATCGCAAGAGTATTTATAGAGTATTTTGGCACTCAAGAAAGTTGTGAACTATATATAACTTAACTGAGAAGAAGACCAATGGAGTAATAAACCTCATTTATTCAATAATAAATTTGATAGTAATAGTAACCATCTCCACTGCATACATATTGAATATCAAATATCAAATTTCATTTTTTTAATGGTTGATACAAAGTCACTTGCTACCATGCACATTATCGAAGTAACCTTTAGGGTCACTCTCAAAGCTATCTCTCGAAATGTGAGAAGATCCATGGCTCCCTGGAGCCACCATGTAGCCTCCTCCTCCTCCACCACCACCGCTTTTCCCTCCTCCTCCTCCTCCTCCTCCTCCACCGCCTCCACCTTTCCCTCCACCGCCACCACCACCACTCCTTCCTCCTCCACTGCCGCCACCACCACCACCGCCCTTTCCACCTCCTCCACCACCTCCTCCTTTTCCTCCCATGTTTTAAATTCAAAGTTAGACACTTGACAGATTTTAAGAGATTTGAGTTAATGAAGATTTGAGTGATTGAACAATGAGAATGACAATAATCGGGTATTTATAAGAGTATAAAATTTCAAATAGATGGTCAAAGACTCAAAACCAGTCTTTCCCAATAGTGTCATTTATTTTGGTCATTGCATCGTAAAATTACCCAATCCAAATCGCCTCGTAAACGCAAGTAGCATCTACTCGTATAAGATTAAGAGTCAGCTTCGAAAGATCAACAATACATTTATACCTTTCCATTCCATCTCTCAAATTATAAAACTATTCAACAATGCCTTAAGAGTTTAAATGATTAATCATGAAAATATATAAAGCATTCAAAATATAAAGAGTTTAAAGCCAACTAAATATTTCAAAATAGAAATAAAAAATAGGAAAAACACTAAAAGATAGAAGAAAAAGAAATCTCTTCATAGAAAAGCAAACTACTCATCATCATTCACTCTTTTTTCCTGCAAGAAGATAATTAAAAAAAAAACAAAATATTATGAGAATTCTAAAATTAATTAAGAGAGAGATTTTAAAAGATAAATGAAACAAACCTTGAGCCTAGAGGCAATTCAAACTTGGTTTCGTGTTGTTGGATATTCTTCCAAAACGTTCTCTTCGATAGTCTCTACCACACCATTGTCCCTTCCAGTTGACGATCGGCCACCTTCATCACCATCTCTTCTAGGTTTAACCGCCTCCACCGCTATCATACGGCCACCAATTTTACTTCCGCTCTGTTCCAACGCCTTCTTGTAACCATCCTTCAACTCAACGAAAGCAAACCTGAAATAGTAAATATATAAAACATGTATATAGTGAGTATCATATGCTATTGTAAAATAGCTACCAACAAAAAAAGTTTGCAACAAAAAAAAACAAACCCTCTAACAGCACCAGTCTCATGATCTGTCGGGACAAAGATCCTTCCAACTTCTCCACAAGTACTAAAATGATCTATCAAGTCACTCTTAATCTGTAAAACATATTCACAACAATGGATTTTAATTTTATTATAACATGGAATTCGGGAAAAAAAAAGGGAATTTACTTTATCTTCACGAAGAGGAGAGTTTATTCCTGTAACGAAAATAGTTTGACACTGGCTTTCTTTTCCATTAAAACTATGGTTGTTCCTACTAGAGTTGCTGCAATAATACATTTCAGCGAAAGCGATATTAGATGAAAACCAATCAATGATCATACAAAAAATAACATAAGTGCTCGTAGAAAAGTACTTGTTTCCTGGTGTATTGAAACTCTTCCCTATGGAAAGTTCAAGCCAAATAGCGCGGCCTAGAAATTCTTTACCGTGCAGTTTCAATGCCTACACTCAGAAGTATCCAACAAAAATAGATCGAGTCAAATACACTATAATTAGTTTAATGATTTCCAAACTAACCAAATAATAACTTCCCTTCTGAGCTACTTCTGCAGAAGCAAAATCAATATGCCCAAATCCCCTTAAACTACCATCTTGATTCGTGGCAAATCTAACATCGACAATTTCACCAGCTTCTTTGAAGAAATTTTCTCTGCATTTTGAGTATTTATATCAAGCAACAAAAAATCATATGCAAATATCCAAAAGGAAATTATATACTTACACATCAGATTTTTCGACTTCAAAGGAAAGATTTGCAGCAAATAATGTTTTCTTTCCGGTTGTTGGTGTTTTCGGCTATAATAAAATGACATCACATAAGACTTGAGAACATAATTAATAATAGCCAAGGATTAAAATTCACAACAAAAAATTAAGTTGATGAACTTTTTTACCTGTTTTACATTTGATTTATGTTCATCGTCCACCACTTTAACATCATTAACCTGTTTCTTTGGAGTTGCTTTCTCATCTTCACTTTTCTTTGGAGTTACTTCCTCATCTTCACGATCGTGATCAAAGCAATCACAACAAAACAACCGCCACAATAACTATATGGCATCATCAAACATCTTAGAATTGTTAAAGTTTTTCACAAAAATTTCCATTTATTATGTAAAAAAAAATCTCAATCAGCTAGCGGATTTACTGTACTACTCTAAAAAAAAAAGTCTTGTTTCCCGTTGTGAAACTTTCGCCGGTATAAATGATAAAAAGAAAAGTAAAATTCTGTGAGGGAGAAGAAGGAGAAAGACGACTACATGTGTGGCGAATGTTTTGCTAGACTTTGACCATCTCCGATACTGGGGACCCGATACTCATACTGTGCTACGTTTAGGAGTGATGAGGGCTGAAAAAATTTCGTGTTTAGGGTTTGAAGGAGGAAATTATAGATTAATGATATCTGCTCCTGATTTTGAGCATAAGACTCAGTTTTATTTTATTTTATAATTTTCTTTACGCGTGATATTTTGATCTGTACCGTCCAATTGTTACACCAAAGAAACTCTAGTTCAATATTCACGTGGTTTTTGGGTTTACGAAGGTCTAGGCAGACCAAACGTAATCTACAAGATACCAAAATATAGTTTTGATTTTCTCAAATATTTTATGCGAGCATTGTATCGTCGAAGAATGATTGGACATCTCCGTATTATCCGACGGCTTTAAATTTGTCGTTATCTCCGTTCGAGAGATAAAAAAAACATATCTATACGACTTTCTCAATTTATCCATTACATTATTAGTTCTGTAATTCTCACCATATGATCTTATCCTAGTCCCCCTATCATGTTTCTATTTGCCCTCTCTGGCGTTTCAGATTCGACAATAGACTAGGTCGTTGATTTTGATTTAAGCCGAGTCGATCTCTCCGAATGCTTAACTGTTGCTCGATCGTAGAAGATTTACGTTTTAAATTGAAAACCTAACTGCGATTTTGTTTTCTCAAATATTTTAATCCGATTAGGTTGAAAGGTCAGTTGCATAGTGATGGAAACCAAGACGATGCTCGAGAAGGATAAAAGGGTGTTGAAAGCGTCGGTGTGGTGGCACATCAACAGCTGTCCGATTCCTGACGATATTGATCCTCGTCTCGTCGGTACAAAAATCAAATCGGCGTTGAATAGTACACGGTGCTCCAGTGATCGGATTACCATCACTGCCGTTGGCGACCTAAAAGAGTCCCCTGGTGGTGTCAGAAACGACGTGCTGCAAGTGCTCTCTTCCACTGGAATCTCTCTTTTACACACCAAAGGTTAATTAATCTTCTTGTCTCTTTGTATAATTTATTTCGGAATGAAAATTGGAGTTTAGATTTAGAGTTGCTTTCCTTTACTTAAACAGATATTCAAGCGGAATTGCTGTCGTGGATCCTTACTAATGACCCTCCTGCTACTATGATGGTCATTTGCGGTGCTTCAGCACTGGAATCGCTAGCTCGTTTTCTTTACGGCACACTAGAGAAGAAGTACGTCGTTCTCCTGGCATATCCTCAACGAACTCGAACTCCAGATTTGGAGTGGCTCTGGAAAAGCTTTCTGAGCACTGTTCCTAAGCAGTGGTTCTGGGAAAGCTTACTGAAAGGTGAATTTCCTCTCCCTCTTGCTCTTGCACAGCAAAAGCTGTTTCTGAACTATTAGCTTTTGCAATAGATGATGATAAACAGGTGACAGTAGCTGCTGGTGAAATGGATGTATCTTGCTTCTCTTGCTACCTGTGCAATTCTACTCAACAAAGCTTTGACGATTTCACCGAGCATCTCAAGTGTGATCAAAGACATGCATATCTTGTAAGCAACCTCTCTCCTTATAAATAATACAAGTTTCCTCTTTCTCACTTATGTTTGCCTTTCAAAGAAAATACCTCTGATGGTGCTGAGCAGGAACGTAACATGGGGCTTCCTAATAGGAACTCTGTTCTTACACGGCGCGGCGATTTTAGGCCTCCAAAGACTATTGACTTTGCTTCCCGGATCGCAGAGGCAAGTTTTAAATATCTCAAGTTGAGATTTTTGGTTTTTAAAATTTTATTTTTAGAATTTTGAACCTACAATTGCGTTCAACTAGACCCAATTTTGGATTTACTGACTTTGGTTGGTTCTAAAACATTGAAGGAAATCTTAAGAGGAAGCCTGAAGACGAGCTGATGAAGCCTGGAGAAGACTAATATTATTAGTTATGCATTTCATGTGGTTAATGGTTTGTTCTACTTCTAGTGGAAAATAATTGGGTTTACTAATACTGCTTATGCTTATTTTCTAGCCTCTTTTTTAATTTTATGTTAAAGTTGATACTTTTTATCAACATTTTCTTATATCCATTAACGATATCATGTTTTTACGTATGGAGTTTGGATATGGTAGTTTGCTATTAGGTGTTCTAACCGATTAATTTCGACAAAGATGCATTGAAATCGTTTCCACGAGATAATAAATTAATAATGGTTGTTTTGTCCCTTTCGTTTATTCGGACGGTTAATTGAATGTAGTAATAAAAATCCATTGTACGAAGACAAAACAAGCAAACCAAAAGCTTCCAAGAATAAAAAGAGACTACTTGGATATCTCATGAACTAGTTGATATTATAGAAGGATCTAGAATAATAGATATTAGAATAATGAGAGATTAGGAATGGGAAGAAGTATTATTTACTTTCATAAGAATACATATTATAACTATATACATAGTGTAGTACTTTCCTAACTTAGATAGATACAAATCTCTATAATATTGTCAAATATTTACAATATTTTTGTGATTGATCTAAATTATTCTAGATCCTTCTATAGATATAACATGCGATAAGGTTTCATCTTCTTTTTTCTCTCTACATTCTTGCCTCTTTTTGGAATGGTCCCAAGAAGGCGGCTTGAGAATGTACTAATGAATAGGATTGGAAGTTAGGCTTTGTAAGCACGACCTTATTGGATGAGAAGTGTATCATTGCCCCAATGCTAGAGAGAAATGGTCATCCTAGGATAATCATGAATCCAAATTCTCCACTATTACCAAGTTGGTAGCCACATTGCATCCTTCTGAGAATTGGATAATCCTTAATGATCCCCTTTGGTGTCCTAGATGATGAATCCACCATGATTATAAGAGTAGAGTGGTTTTCCATATGCTCAATGCCTAGCTTTATCATGTGGCGTTTGGTGACCATGTTGATACTCGCTTTTGAGTCTACTAAGGTGCCATGGATTACGCCTTTTACCCTGAAGAATGGCTAAGATAAAGTTCCCATGATCTCCTTTCTTTTATAGAATCCGTAATGGTCTTCCCAAGTCATTCCTTATTCCAACGGAGGAAAAAATAGACTCCACTTGATCCTTTCTTTGGAACAAGTCCCCAAAAATTTCTCTAAAATGTTGCAAGTCATTTATGGTCATTAAGTAACGCAACTACAAACCAGTCTCGTTTTCCATGACTCTCTTGAACATAGCAAACTCTTTCTTTTATTACTTGGTAGGAGTTACATGAGAGGTTGCATCATCTTGGTTCTTCACACTCTCCGTTTTCTTGGTGGTTCACTAGACTACCAACTCCTTTTTGACAATCTTCTAGCTTGAAGCCGAAATCCTTGTAGCTTAGCCATTCCGCACTAGGCTCATTCAAGTAATATTCTACAAGTTATTCTTCCTCCTCTAGAAGTCCTTGAACGCCAGTTTCTTGATTACTTAATGAGCATTCAACCTCTTCACAAGCTCCAATAGAACGTGATAAAATGGCTCCAACAATGGTGGGTTTGGTGGTGTAGCTTGTGGCAGCAGTCCCCGACTTGAAGGAAGTCGACAATGATGTTGAGCCAGCTGGTAGAGTCTGTTTGCCTCTACGTCTCAGCGGCCTGTAGGGCTCGTGTCGCTTCCTGGAGATCGTCACCAGCCGGTCCGGCCGGATATTTGTCTCAACCGTAAAAATGAAAATCTAACAAACAATTTTAATTACTTTAAACCCGAATTGTCTTTGTGGATCTCGCATCCTCAGATTGTATGCTTATCATGTCATGCATACAAGTGGTATGATTTCGTAAGAGTTTATTTAAAAACATGGATGTGACAATTACAAGGAAAATGCATGGGTATATATGTGTGCGTCTCTAGTTAAGAAGGGAGAAGACGGAGCTGGGAGAGGTGATGGTGAATGTCGGGAGAATGATGATCCTCAGAACGGAGACGCTCGGCTTGAATCCAACGACCCTCACTGTTTCTCACCATTCCTTTGTTCGCGTCTTGACGCCAAAACGGTGGAACCATGAAGTGGTCTTTCAGAAAATCTGACGCTTTGTTCACTAGCGCTGGGTCTCTGCCACTCGACAGCACGAATCTCTCCCCTTTTCCATGATACCTGTCAATTTATTATATGTTAATTCAAAAAGCCTTTTCTTTAAGTATATGTAAAAGCAACATCAATATATATCTACAGTGTCAATCGATATTCACGTGGTTTTGGGGTTTACGAAGGTCTAGGCAGACAATATGTAATCTATGAGATCCCAAAATATAATATTCAACCATCTTCTCAAATATTTTATGCGAGCATCGTATCGTCCAAGAATAAATTTAACATTTGGTCCTATCTCTATTATCCGACGGCTTTAGATTTGTCGTTATCTTCGTTCGAGGGATAAAGAAAAACATATCTATACGACTTTCTCAATTTACCCATTACTTTATTAGTTATGTGATTCTCAGTTTCTCATCATATGATATCATGTTTCTAATTCTTTTTATACTAGATGTAAATTTGGATACTATGTCATATTTGTTTTGCCAATATTTCTGTTATTCAAATTTAACAATTATATGCCATAGTTTTCCAAAAAAAGAAAGATTATATGACTAAATGAAAGTTATGAAAAATGATTAAATGTAATTGTATATGCTTTATAAATTAATTTTAGGAAGAATTAGAAGGAATTTTAAAAGTAAACTGACCCGTCAAGGAGATGGAGCATAGCTTCGAGGTTATGAGCGTTAGAAGGATCGACGGAGGGCTTAAGGAACGGCGAGTTCTGGTGGTCCAGGGCCAACTCCTCCCCGACATGGCAGTAACACCAAGGCAAACCCTCTGCGATCTTCATCAGCGCGTGAGGCGCACTCTCGTTCAGAAACAGTCCCGGCGATTTCGGTACGACGTCGTGCGTGTTCACTACTCTCATCACCTTTACGCCCAACTCCTCCATCCTCTCCTTGAACCTCATGTTCCCTACGCGCGGCCCTCCGTACGTAAACACCGTCACCGGAATCACCTTCCCGCTTCTACTTCGATTCAAACCCATCTCCGCCACGTCGTATGCGCTAAGGATTGCTAACGCGCCGCCGAGACTGTGTCCCGTCACGGTGATGCTAAGCTCTTCGTCTTCGTCGTCGCCGTATAGCTCCACCAGATGCTTAACCTCCGCTAAGATCTGCTCTCGCGCCGAAAATTTCGAGAATTTGCAGCTCGTGTCCTTATCAGTGTACAAATCTAGGAATCCGGATTCTACCTTAACGGCCGGATCGGGGCATCGGATTTTGTTTCCGGATACTGGTTTCAAGTAATCCTTAAGATCCGCGATCCACTCAAGGCGCGTGACGGTTCCTCTCCAAGCGATCGCGATATCGCGCCGGCCAAGGCGGTTACGTGTGGCTTCGTCGTTCGAAACGGCGACGTATCCCATCCAATTAGCGTTTTTGCTCCAGACTTTAGACCATCTCGATTTCGAGAAGAAGTTGGGGAGATTGATGTTCGACGTCGCGTAGAGGTAACGCGCCACCTCGTAACCGGAATCGGTCATCCCCAGCGAATCGAAGAACTCAAGGCGCGAGAATCTGGAGCTACCGCAGTATCTCGAGGAAGGATCGAAATCGAAGGCGTCGTAACAGGCCTGAGCCATTTCGCCGTAACGTATCAGCTCCGATCTAAGAACCGGGTCCATTGGATCCACTAACCCGGCCCAATCATCTTCTCCTTGAATCTTTCGCCACGTGTCTCTCAGCCTCCTCTCTTCCTCGGCTTTTTTGTCCCGTCGGCGAATTTCCTCCGCCGTCATCCATCGTTCTCCGCCACCGCGGTTAGCTCCAACTTCTTCTGCTTCATCGGTCAATCCTTGTCTTTCCCGCTCGAGCCTAGAAATCACGGCGGATAATGAAGCCTCGTCAGTCCTGGTCAAAGCTCTCGTGGCCGCTCGGAACCTGACTGGGAAATTAATAAACGAAGTTCCTGGAAAATTGGTGTTGAACGAAAAAGAGTGACTGGTTATGGAGTTCTGGTTGATCGGAAGAAGATTGGAGGAAGGAATGGTCGCCATTGTTGAGAAGCTACAGAGCTTGATTTTCGTAATGGTAGAACCACCCTTTATATACCCTTAGAATAACTACAACATAAATGATAACATGCAATAAAGAAATTTTCCTCGATTATCATACACACTTGAATATTATTTTTTTTCTTGAGAAGCTATGATTATAGTAGTATTATATTTTTTCAAATGTTGGGATTTTGAAGTGCCATAGGCATTTTATGGCATCAATGATTAGAGGCATTTGGATATGATTGAAGATTGAGGATCTACCATGAATATACACTAATTTTAAGTTTGGGCGCGCATAGCCGCATACCATGTACGCTAATTTTTTAAAATAAAAATTGTTAAGGTCTCACAAAGTTTTCTTTTCCTTTTGTTTATTAATTAAGGTCTCACAATCTATTTATTTATGTTTTGTTAAAAAGGGTGTCACAAAGTTTATAACCAATTTATAATTTCCGTGGAAAGAAAAAATACAAATTTAAGGAAATTTGTAACATTTTATTTTTTACAGTTTCTATATGTGCCTGGTTCTGGAGTTGGCCACTGCGGCACCGGTAAAAAAAAAACTGTAATTGAAGGTTAGCTGAGACGCAGGAGAGCAGTAGCAAAGCCATCAAAGTGATCGCAATTACAACCATCCATATGCCGCTGTTTATTCCAGCGTTACCAACAACAGCATCGGAAACAATTGTGAAATCATCTCACATCTAATATCTCAAATTTCATTTTAGGCCCTTATACCTAGCACATACTTGTGGAAACGACTTAGTGTAATTCCAATTGCAACAAATGGATTTTAGACTTTTGTCTGAAGAAACCCTTACGTAAGTGAAGATTTATAAGCCTCTTTTTAATCTCTTACGTAAATCATTCAAAACATTATGATTCTATTACACTCTTTATTTATACACTTCAGAGTTTTTTCTCCAATAATAAGCTGGAAACAAAGGGATATATATATCTCTAAAGTTTTGTATTAAAATACAAAGTGACACATTTTGTGTAACAAAAAATAAAGTTTTATGTTTGAGACTTTGTAATCGATGACAAAAAGATGGGATTGAGACGTCAACATGTATATTTTAATTTTAAAATGTTAGAAACATCATCAGTAGCTTCTTTCACAATTTGTATACTCATGTCTATGAAAACCATTGATAAGTTAGTAGTTATTAATGATCTAATTAATAGTTAATAGTTTTAAGGTAAAGTATAAAAACTTATAAAGCAGAACGAAGTTTTCCTTTTATGTTTCTATATTAGTAGTTTTTATATAAAGCTGATTTGTAAAAAAGATAATAGTTTATGCCTTTTCTTATTGAAAAAGACTATATTGTTTGATTTTTGTTGCATTTCCAAGCACAAAGCGACGACTTTGACAATGTTTCAATATTTTAAAATTAGCTTTGATAATAAGAGTGAATTCGAACAGCAGTGAGTAAGAAGAGAAATTAAATTACTCTACTTGCCGTCAAAAAGAAAAAACAATGACTTAATTCATATTATAAGTATGGTTTGTAGAAAAAGTCATGCACCAATGGCAACACATAGCTAACAAAGTCGTTTACCATTATTTCAAATAACAATTTGCTATAGTAATAACTAATAATCACAGATGTATAATACAGATATCAAAACTCTAATGTGAATACACATCTAGATGCATCTAAAAGTTAAATAATAAGATTGTTGAAATATTAAAGACGTTTTGAATGGTCTTTAGTAGAAGACCTAATATGAATAGTTGACTCCGCCGATGGAACAACAAAAGGACAGCTCAATTTCGTCACAGTCTGGAATGAATAGGTGTCCAACCCACGTCACTACTTACTTGATTTTTCATCTTATAATATTTGCACATGTGATTAAATAATCGATTAGTAAATATAATATGTGGTGAGAGATCTCAGTTCAGAAAAATAATGGAGAGAAAATCGGCATGGAAAGATCTCAACATAATTTTGTTGGTGGGTCATTTAAGAACCGAAAAATCCTCTCAATATGGAATCACAATGCATTATTAAAGACACTAGGTGTTACTAGGTGTTGCCCACATCATGTGCGGAGGAAATGAGTATGTTTCTTTAACAGATTTTATATATCAAAAATATAAATTTATTGATTTTTAAAAGAAAAACAATGGTATAATCAATTTACCGAATTTTCCTTTCTGAATATGAAAATTCAAAGGTCACAATATTAAATGGTCGAATAAAAGCATCTACCGTTACAAAAATCTCAACCAAACAAATCTATGAAAACACGGAAAATTTATGAACACTCTATTATAAACTTAGAAAATTATTATCGTTATCTTCATACAGTCTTCATACCCGTAACCAAACCGAATACCCGAATGGCCCGACTTTTCGTTTACTTGTATATTACTTCTTATTTTAGCCTATTTCATGACGGAAAAAACTATTTGCTTACCAAAATAAACAGAACCGATTTATACATTTGGGCTTAGCCGCCGTCATCCTACGTAACTAATATAAGTAGTTATATTTCTTCTTCAACGTTTTTCTTCTTCGTTGATTTTATTTTGTTTTCTTCTTAGTTGACTTTTCTATATTTCTTCTCCCTTTTTCTATTTTCACGATTCTTACTCTACTTCTCTTTTCTTAGTTACTTCTCACTAATTATAGTTTTTCTCCTTTTGCAAGATTAATCAAAGATGAGAATCCAACAATTTATAGCATTTTTATTTAAAAAGCATGAAACCTCCTCTCTTGCGTTTGATTGCACACGAACCATCATGTCTTTGTGTTTTCCTATATTTTTTTAACCACTCCCATAATCATCATCATGTGTATTTCATCTCATTCAATAATTTTTTGGATCTCTAGATTTCATGTGTGGGTAAATTATTAAATTATCAAAATCGCAACGCATAGGAGTTAAAAATCCTTCTTTGTAACTGACGTTCTAATGACCTAATTTAAAATCCTACACTATGTAGTAGGGCCGGAACTTATACCCGTCTCGGAAAAATGATACCCACATCTTTCGACTCAGGTAAAGGGTATCACATACCCACGTGTACCTTCACCTTCTCCTTTAACTTTCTCTATAGTTTCCCCTTCCATAAAAGGTACCTTTCGAGAATCGTCTTCAACATCCTTCGAGTTTCACCTCGAACCTCCTCTGGAATAATAGGTAGATATTTATATCCCTTTGGAGCTTCCCCTTTAACTTACTCTATAGTTTGCACTTTAGTAAGAGGTGCCTTCTGAGAAATTTCAAAATTCCCTTTGAACCCCTTTTTGAGTAGTAGATGGATCTTCATATCCCTTTGAGCTTCCCTTTTTATTTCCTCCGAAGTTTCCTCTTCAGTAAAAGGTGCATTTCGAGAACCATCTTCAACATCTAATCAAGCTTCACCTGGAACCTCCTTTTGAGCTTCCCCTTGGCTCTTGTCATGTCTTTTTTTATATATATAATATATATACGAATTAAAATAAAGAAAACTATGAGGATTGTTTGTAAGTAAAGTGAATTCGAAGAAAATCAGAGGATTATTCACGTTCTAGTTCTTCTTTGGTTATTCTAGAGAAGTGAAGGACAATGATGGCATCATCATCGTCTTCTTGCTTCGATTCTTCACCATCTGATTATTGCTACCTCTATGTTCTTTGTGTTTAATGAAAGTGTCTCTAGTAAATATGAAACATACTTCTTTTAATTGGCCTTCGTATTCTAGACCATCTTCATCTTATTTGATTTTTCTTCTCCCTCAAATTTTATTCATCTTATTCGATTTCTTCTCCTTATTGCTCCGATTTTTTTCCTTTTTTTTTTCTTTTACCTAGGCATCTATACAATTCCTGATTAACTTTTTCTTTCTCAATTTTCATTCTCATTAATGTCTGATTCCTATTAAAGAAATCAAATTGGCTTTTTGTTTTTCATTAACAGTATGCCAAACGAATGATAAACGGACCCAAAAGTATACTCTACAATTTAGTGTATCCAAGTTCTTTTTGTATACCATCTACGCGACTATTGCTCATAAATTCATTATCAATTCAGTGTCATTATATATTCCAAGGTTTAAGAAACAAACTATTTTGGTAAACATTAATTCATCATGCATACCATATATTTGTAAGTCAAATCTTTTATTATATAAAATATGCCAAAAGAAATGATAACAATTAATAAAACCTCAAAATTTTTTAAACCCATAGTTAATTAGATCCGGTTATCAAGAACATATTGAAGCTGGACAATGATCAAAGAACTGTCCAAGACTCGAATCATTCATGGTATACCAAACAAATTTTTCTCCTCTGTTGAACGTGTTTGCTACAGAGAAAAAAAACACTAATCAGCTGCAGTCTATTGTGGTTTTTTCTCCAAGCAATCTTAGAGCATCGGGGGCATGCATAACCAATATGCACCTGTTGTATAGTTGTTCAAGTAATCTCCACTTGTTCAAGTGACACCATCATTTTCAGATGTTGAAACCGAATGTACGTTGGAGCTTGTTTTGATATTGCATCCTCAATAAAAAACTTGCCAATTAGATTTCTATGGTTCTAAATCTACAACATCTTTGTTCTTTCTTATACAATTTAATTTTCTGTTCTTCTTTTCCTTATTCCCTCATTTTTTTTTTCTTCTAAATTTGTTACTTTCGTGGAAGTTGCTGGGTTGTTTCTTCTTCTCTCACTTTGTCTTCGTTTCTTCTTCTGGTTTCCTAGTCCCCGTCTTCTCCTCATTACTTGCAAGTAAAACCTAAAATAACGGCATAGAAAACTAATCATTTTTCCCCCATCAAATATTAGCTTTTCATTATATGATACAGCCACAACATTATCAGTCACAACAAAGGCAAATAAGTTTAGTAATGAATGAAATGAAAGTATTGTTAACTATGAAGTTAGAGTAAAGATCAAAAGAGCAATACGTCGAATACAATAAAATGTCTATTGATTATTTACCAGTTGATGCATGCTCCATTTGGAGAGAAGAAGTTTTGTTCTCAACCATTGACAAATGTCATTCCGTTCAGTAAAGTCGATGTGATAAATCCAGGAGCACCTGAATCAATAATGTGAAAACCAATCAGTCTGACAATTGACTCGCTTATAATCAGAAGAGTAGCAATTCTGAGAACTTACCTCGGAATGGTGCAGCAATAGCAATCCAATTCTGTACATACTTCTCGAATACATGATTGATAAAAATATCAGATTTGAGGGGAAAATATAAAATATCATAAAAGACTTGTGAATAAAGAGAGAGGATTTATATACATCACTCATGAAACATTTCACCAACAGTCCTCCCGTAGAATGACTAATGAGATTAAGCTTTGCAAACTGATTCCAACTTTTTAGCAAATTCGTCCAACGTTTCCTGCAATCTAAAGACCATCACAAACATAATATACCCATCAAAGTTTACACCAAAGACTATCAATAAAAAAGAGAAATGCTTTACATGTTGCTTTGACGGAAATCATAACCATAACCGAAAAGGGTTGTCCCTTCTATAGGAATCCCCATCCGAGTATCTCAACAATCATCTCATGGAAATAGTACACGGACTCACGGCCAAGAATCTATAGAAAATCTTTGATTGGTCACAAATGAGAAAAGAAAGATCTATAAACAATGGTTTAAGAGAACATTCATCGAGAGCTCATGAACTGAACAGCAAAAGATTAATCGTACTAGATCTGGGTCTAACACATCAATTGCAAAGAGTCCAGCTCTGTCTTGGGGAACCACAATATTCGTTTTGGGATCAAGAGACATCGTTTTGCCTATTTCAAATGAATGTCCCATAAAGCTGATGAAATTCTAAATAAGCATATCTGAAACTTAACAAAATCAAAGCTCAAGGATTTTTAAATAAGCATAATTTGAACTTAATTACAATCTCTGGAAATTCAATCACAACTAAATCAACAAGAAAAGCTAAAATCCTCACGATTGCTCAAACGCAAATGAATAAAGGGGGAACATTTTTTTACCAGTGGAAGGATCGAATCGAGACCACATCTTTGTTCAAAACTTGTGATCAGCACTGAAGATCCTAACCCAAACATGCTCTTCTTTTCCGTTCTCATGATCGACGGCGTTCAGAATAGAGCCAGCGATTCCAGGAACCAGCAGAACCGGGTCTAGATTCGGATCAACATAGGGTTTTTGATTTCATATTCTTGAGTCTCAGCAGAGACTCTACTGATCGAATGATCTCTTCCAACAATAATGATCTCATGGTAAGGAAAAAAAAATGCTATCACATATATGATGTCAGAGAAGTTCCAATAATCTAAAGAAATTAAGAGGATGAATGACCTTTTTAAGAGTAATCACCTGAAGTTTGGGACTACCTTTGAGAAATTGAAAATTCACTCATCGGATCTCTACGTCATAACCGTCATGCGTTTTATTTGTCTCAAACTGTTTTACGTGATGTTTCTTAGAAATGGAACCAAGAAGACATTCAAACGCTTATGTGGGTCTATTACTCTTCTTGGGCCATTTTCATGATAAACGCAAAGACAAAAGTCTTTGATCTCGCAATGATTTCGTGTTCCCTTGAAGCTTCTTCTTCTAAAAACTAAAACGATGCTCCAGAAACCTTATAGATTAAATCGGTGCTCCAAAAAACAATCATGTCCATCGACAATGATGCTCCAAAAACAATCATCTTCTTCTTCTTTTAAAGACTAAAACTTCATGTATTCTTCTTTTAAAGACTAAAACTTCATGTAAACCCTTCAATAACGTTCAAAAATTAGAAAACCAAATTGCTCGTGACATGGCTCACGATATCCTCAAGCTTTCTTGTTGATACCGTATCTTATATGGAACCTTAACCTCTCTTTTTATTTTCTCTCCAAACCTAAATAATCAAAGCACGTAACATTTTCTTCTTCTTATTCTTCGTCATCCTCTTCTCGACAAAACCCTAAAAGTAAGAAGCGGTCGCTTCTTCCTCCGTCGGCTTAGCAGAGAACCTATATATATATATATAATTCTAATCCTTAGAAATTAGGGCCAATATGACATGGAATCCACAAATCTCAAGGCCTAAATCTAATGTATCTCAAGGCCCAAAATATGTATGACGTAGATTACTGAAATGATGACATCAGATATGACGTGTATTAAATCGAAATGTTTTCATTGGACGAAGGGTTGAAGATGAACCTGGTTATGACACATCAGATTCTTACTTCTCTTATAATTATACTGATATTCTACTAATTGTTGTACAAATCAGAATGAGTAGGTCCATAAATACTGGAATTTTATGATATTAGAAAAAATATCAAATCAGAAAATAATATAAGATATGTGAATGTGTTATGTATCCCAAAGAGTACACGCCTTGTTGAGATTTTGTGTCTTTACACCCAAACTCCCACATATTTTATTTTATTTTCTAATTAGAAGAGGTATTTGATTCTATGTCACAAATTTTTAATATGGACCCAGTGACACAAAAAGAGAGAAGTTTGAATACCAACCCATTCGTTCGTGTCGGTACGAATTCAATAAGTCATTAGGTAGGAGGGTGCACGTTCATTTTTCTTCTCGGTTTGGTCATTGTCGGGAACAGCACATAGCCACATACCATTTCATTAGAACATTCCCGAATGTGAATTCAATGTTTACAGTCACTTTTTGGGTGGGTCACACTTTAGAAAGCATTTTAACCTGCAAATATAACCAGGTCGAACCGCAAGTACTTAAGATGCCTGGCTTAAGCATTATAGGTTATATTAAATATGGCTAAGATCTTTTACATAGAAAATCGGCAGCAGTAACAAAATGTAGATCATGATTAAAGATCTAACTTATGTTTGATTAGGATTCTGTCTCATTATTTTTTAGTCTTCTTTGCGAGAAAAACTATCCTATTGTAAAATTATGATTATTTTTAAGGGGCCAAGTTCTTTAAAGTTTTCTATGTGTTGTCCGATTCACGTTTGAATAATATCTTCGTCACTTTCACTTGTTCAATGACAAGAATAGGAACAACGGTTTCAGGTCTAATCAATAAATTGGGTTGGGCCGGTGATGGAGCTTCCTCGGTGTTAGATTCGGTGAAGGTTTGAAATGGCGAGGAACGATAGACGCTGCGGTTTTCATCGGCGATTTTAGAATGTGGGAGTGAAGCAACGGAAGCTGATTTCGTTGAATCTCGACCAGAATTGTCGCTGGAATTTGTTTCATCGGAGTTTTGCTAGCGATTGATGTTCCGATACTCCCTTTACGTTTTCCACGTGTTACACACGTATCCGTATGGCTTCTCTCCTTGTAATGTTTTTTTAATGGGTCTTATGAATGATATGGATTGCCGACAAAAAAAATCCATTAATAATAATTTTGTAATAGTTTACTAATTTTCTTTGGTCTCCTATAGGAGTCGTTAGAATGTAATAATCTGATGATGAAGTGAAAATTAACTTTCTCTCCCAATAGCTTTGATCGCCACACTCTTTCTCCTTTAGAAGTATAAACAAGTGACCGGCCTCTAATTTGTGTGGCCATGAGACTAATCTAGCAAATTTTGTTTTGTATTTATATCGTTATAATATGTTTTATGTAATAATTTGTTTGTAGGGCTAAAACATGTTTTGGTTATAGCTATAACTTTTGTATGGTTTATTGAGAAAATATAATGATATAAATTGAAATAAAATAATTTCTCTTAGGCATGATTTAATTTAAGATAGAGGGAAAACGAGTAAGGTTTTATAATATCAAAGAGACAGAAACTATAAAACCATTGCAATGCATATAAGTATTTACACATGAAATGAAAGCAATGATAACATCATCTATAATAGACTCATGCATATTAACGAACAAAGTGTTGATTGGTTCATCCAATACTATTTACAAAAAATGCGTTTGCGGGTAGTTATAGTTTGTTATGTTAGCATGAAGAAGCAGTGATAAATTTGAAGAGATACGAGCGTGGTGAGCAAGTTGGTAAAAATCTATTGGGAAAGGCACGTGACCGACTGACCATGATCTGCATGATTACAAACAACTAGCCATTTTGTCCGCAGCAAAAAACAAAAGTTGGTTTGTCGTTTACGAGGCAGAGAGAGTGAAGGAGCAGTTTCATTAAAGGAGCAAGAAGCCAAAAGTGATGTGGCAAACTCGCTGAAGCGGCGTGATCATTAGGTCAAGTTATCGAACCTATAAATAGATGATTATGTATTGAGAGATAGAGTATGACGAAAGATCTGAAGTTGAGATTTCAAAGTGTAAGTTTGTTTAGAGTTCTTGGGAACATGATATAGGCGAGAAACATAGAGAATCTTGTAAGGGTTTTAGTTTTCCCATCTCTTGTAACTTCAGTTTGATTAAGTAGATTCCGGGAGTCATTCCCGGGGAGACGTAGCGACCGGCGTGGTCGTGAACTCGTAAAAGTGTTCGTATGCTCCGTTTTATTCTTGTAGTTTTCTTTTTCCTTTGCTTCGCTCTATTTTTCTCTCGGTGAGACAAATAGTCATTTCTTGTGCTTCTCTTAGTGTAAGGCCACGTCTTTCAACGGTAAATCCCAACATGGTTGTTACTTGTTAGTACCGTTTTCAACCGCTTCAAACAATTTTGTTTGCTCCGAGATACTGAGATGAGCATTTAGGCACAAACCAAAACCATTTAGGGCAATATACATAGTGTGAAAAAAAGATAAAGTTAGAAAGGCTGAACAAATTGACAATTGGGCCTCAGACCAAAAGAAATTGAGTTTGGCCCAATAATGTCTTCAGACCTCAAAAGCCCAACCTTTTGTAGACAAAAACAAGCCCTAGCTTTTTGAGATCAGAATCAAGTAACATGGGTAATTATTAGCTTCCGTAACAATAAGTTATGGCGAATGGAGTTAGATTTGGTTGAGAGAAGTTCATATTTTGGGTGTTCATAGCTTACTGCATCGATATAAATCAACATCAAACCTATCAATGATGAAACATTATTCCCGTGCAATTGGTAATGAGATTGGCCACTGAAATATTCATATAGCCATCTCAGAACCACGAAAAAGCTAAGATTCATTGATCATCTTTAATCAAATGAGTCAAGTGATAAGAAGGAAAGGAGTATTGGAAAATAGTTGAAGGCAAATTGGCACACAAGAGAAACCCATAAGAATAATTATTCCTTCATGATCACTAGTGAAGTGAGATTGAGAGAATCTCACAAAAACAAATCATATCTTGTTGTACAGTGACATGTTTCAAGAATTGGGTTTTTGTTGTGACACCATAGTCTGATATCTTTTCGTGGCTGCTAAAAATACCGTCAATCCAAGAGAAGAATATAAGCATATCTCTTGGCTTATTCGCCACCACTTTGGGCTATCTATTTCTCACCCTTCATATTAGGATGATTCTTGCAAAACATAATATTCTTGAGATAAAAAACAAAAACAAAAAAAGGTAGAAGCTTGGTCCACATAAAAATATAAAAATTCCAATTGTCAAGTACAAATATTTATAAACATGTGCCATATCCTTTAGCATCTGCAGCAAAAAAAAAAAAAAAAAAAAAAACATATGGTCCTGTTCAATCAAAATGCTCATCTTGGTATCTAGGAAGAAAAAAGGGAAGATGAATTATATGATCCTCCATGACTAATGTATTAAAGAAGAAAAGAAAAGTAAAGTCACTTTAATTAACTTGTGGAACCTTTTGAAAAATCTTATGTGATCTTCTTCCTTTGTTTGGTTATAAATAGCCCATGATTCAAGAAACTCAAGTCTCAGGCAAACTCAGAGCTTAAAACTGTAGTATACACAAACATAACAAAACAAAACCTTTCTTTTAACCGGAACCATAAAAGAGAGGTGTAATCTCATGAGCTTTCGGTTTTAATTCTCCTTTCAATCTACAAGGGAGAAAAAAAAGGAAGATCTTGACAAGAAGCAAAGCCCTAGATCGACTGAGACTTCCTTCACAAGAAATCATGGACAAAGTTGTGAGAATGTCGTCAGAGAAAGGAGTGGTTATATTCAGCAAGAGCTCGTGTTGCATGTCCTATGCAGTCCAGGTCCTTTTCCAAGACCTTGGAGTTCACCCGACAGTCCATGAGATCGATAAAGACCCTGAGTGTCGTGAGATCGAGAAAGCCCTAATGAGGCTCGGCTGTTCCACACCGGTCCCTGCCATCTTTGTGGGCGGTAAGCTAATTGGTTCAACCAATGAAGTCATGTCGATGCACCTAAGCGGCTCGCTGGTTCCACTGGTTAAACCATTTCAAGCCAATCTATGTTAAAGAAAAAGGTGTTCTAACTTTCTACACTAAGAAATGTATTTCAATAAGTAACAAACAAAAAACCACAATCGTATAGCCTATGCAAGTTTGCAACCTTTGTAATGTAGCTTTATAAATATTGTTGCTTTTGTGATTTCAGAAGAAGATGCTATAAATAATTGACTAATTTCTACGACCAGAATACTTTCACCCTCATGTTACTCTATCAGGGGAAATATTAATAACATTATGCATTATTTAGAATTAAATAAATAACATTCACATTGCTAATTCTCAAGACCGTCCCTCATAAGAAAGAATACAAAGTATATTATATATATTTCTACAGATACAGAGCAATTACAGACAACGATTTGTCTTTGTTGTCTGATTTACTACAAGAAATTCTTGTCAAGAACAGAAGAAATTGAGAGTTACTGTGTTTTCATTTGAACTCCAAGACTTTTGGATTTGAAGGAGTGTGAGAGATATCTGATGAAGAAGAAGAAGACATTGAAGTGACATTAGTGGGATATACCTCAGTTACTTCTTCAGTCTTCTCATCAAAGTAAACCACATCCTGCATTGTGAGCTGGTGGTATTCAACTACTCCTCTCAGATAGAGATTTTCGCGTGTATATATTGAGTTCTCGTGAGCCAACCGAGCTTTCTCAGCCAATAATGTCTCAAGTTGAAGTCGCACCTATAGATGAGATATAAAAACACAACCAAATATCAGAAATGTTGTTAACATTAATGGTTTTGTAAAGAGTAAAAGGAATTGATACCAGATCATCGTCATCCGTTTGGCTGTTCCCGCCTCCACTACGATTCTCCCTCAGAACTTTGTTTTCTTCTTCCAGCTGAGCACATCGTTGCTTTGCGAATGCTAGATCAGATTTTACCATCTTCAACTCCCGAAGTAAGAGCTTTGCCTTGGCAGCCATAGCCATTGCAACCTGTAGATATAAAGTTATAGGTGATTCAGCAGTGTATAATTCGAAAGACTACTACTCAAACACAAGAACCAGTAAATGAAGAGCGGAAATAAGAAGATAGATTCTTTAGCTGCTTATATATTCCTAGGAGGTTCAGTCTTCAAATCTAAATTTTAACATCGAAGTGTATAATTCGATCTTTTCTAATTTCAAACACAAGATTCAGTAAATGAAGAGATAACAACAGTGGAAATAAGCAGATAATATTTTTGCTGCTATGAACCAATAATATGATACAGAGCAGCCACCTTACGTCGCGAGATGCCTTGAGTTGAATTTCCAAATCTGCTTGTATCTCAGGATTCTGCTGGTTCCTTGAAAGACTTGGCTTTTTTTTAATCTTTTTACGAGTTTCTTGAATGATCCCTGCAGTACGATTCTCCACAGCTGTAATACCCTCCTATAGAAAAATCACAGACAAATATAACTATCTCAGCCACAACATTCTCTCATTTAGTGCGGTGAAGAAGATGCATAGAAGAGCACAACAATGCACATGCCTCCTTATATAAAACTAGTATGAGAACTTCCATAACAAGTATGTTTGGTATGGTTCCAATGCAGGGGCATAAACAGTAAGAAACTAACCTCAACCACAGTGCCAATGGTACCACCAATGTAGTTTAATGATGAAGTGATTGCATCTAAGCTTTTCTGTAATGAAGGATTCTCGCTTTTCCTACCTGTCTGACCAGCTTCCTGAAACATGGAAATGAAATTCAACACCATAACAAATGAATCCTCCAAGAG
Organism: Euclidium syriacum; assembly: GCA_900116095.1. Taxonomy (NCBI): domain Eukaryota; kingdom Viridiplantae; phylum Streptophyta; class Magnoliopsida; order Brassicales; family Brassicaceae; genus Euclidium; species Euclidium syriacum. The sequence goes on from FPAK01000008.1 coordinate 1,987,335, forward strand.
AATTAGAGGACCATAATGCAACTGCGTTCAATTAACCTTGGTTCCTGAAGTAGAGGAAGACATGTTCTGCTCCCTTCTCGTGGGACTTTGAGGTAATTGATTAGGATCATCCTCATCCAAAAGAGCCTTAGCTTTACTGGCTAGACTTCCCCAGAAGCTTCGTTTCGGTTCGTTCAAACTTTTCATTGATGTGTACTCATAAGGCTTCACCACCTATTCAAATAAGAAGCAATGTTCATCCGAAATTCAAAAGCGGCACATTTCAATCGAACCAGAAACAGAGTAGCCCAGGAATCAATCGAACTGCTTAAACAGGTTAATCGAGCAATTATGCGATCCAAATACACAGAAAAAAAAATTAAAATAACAAACGGAACCTTGGGAGGAGGAGTGGGAACGGGGGCAGAAGAAGGAGATGAGTATGCAGAGGAAAGAGAAGAGTCTCTGTGCGCAGAAGATGCTCGAATTGCCTTTGCGGCGAGTGATGACGCAGCAGACGATGAAGCCGAAGAAGGAGACGAAGAAGACGAATAAGACATCCTCGTCTTCATCCTTTCCTTATCCATCTCCGTCTCCATATTTAGATCTTCGAGATCCTCGAAACTGAAATCCTCAATCGACTCAACCTTCATTAACTTCTCACGCTCATCGATGTATCACCGGAGGTTTAGGGATCGATCTAGGGTTTTCCAATGAGCATCTTTGGATCTCCTCGCAAATGATGCCACATTTTCAATTTTGGTGTCGTCAACGCCAGACGATTGCAGCAATTTCCACACGCAACGGTACAGCACTAGGTTTAATTCCGGTTATCGAATCTTTGGTTTCCTTACAATTTGTTTTCAACCGGTTTCTACTTTAATAGTGAATACCACATATTAAGTAGATCTGGGCCATGTGACGGTGGGATAATCCGGTTTCATTGATAGATTCGGTCCACTTAGTTCTCATTTGAATATTTGATAAAGTGCAATTTTGATTCGGTTTGGTTAAAAACAATTGAAATAGAAACGAAGGCTTCGTCTTTGACGGTTTAACTCATCCCGGCTGAATTCTTCATGAACTTAAACTCATAATATATCTCATCTATTATATTAGAATAATTCTTTTTTTATATAATATAAGGAGTGTACTATATTAGGATGTTTCTATATTATTTTGTTAAGTATATTCTTTTGTTAAGTTATAATTAGTGAATATGTTTTTGGTCAATTCCACAAGCGAGTTTGGAGTCACAAGATCGTGCCGTTGACTCACTCTATCCGAATTCATACTAACCCCAACCAGATATTAACGGATAAGAGATTTGCTCAAGTGAAAATGAAATGGTCTAAACTCGTATGGCGTTTTGTAAGAATTGGAGGAAGCGTGATTAAGGAATGTGACGACGACATTAGGCATTGACAAATACCAGCTTTGGCCCAAATTGTTCGTTTCTGGTTTATTAATGAATGTGACGTGAAGTCGGGACCGTTGTTCATTACTATACACTGCCCCACTCGCAATTAAAAATTTCATGATGGCTTTTGAAAATCCGAAACTTTGATGTTTGCTCGTCCGTAACGTTTAAAATTTAAAATTAATTAATTAACATCTAAGTGGGTGTTCTCATGATTAAAAAATTTTAAAATTAATTAAAAAATATATTTTTTTAAAAAAATTGTGAAAACATGATTTTATTTGATAACAATTAAGAACACTTTGAGAACATATTGATACAATTGTCAATGTATTATTTGTTCAATTTATTTCTGAAATAAATATTTAATTAAATAATAAAATTAATTTTAAAATATTAATATTATATTAGATGAGAATCCTAAAAGGAGACATCATCTCATAAAAAAAAAGAGAAAATCTCATAAAAAAAACTTTCGATTTGGCAACCACTCTTATTTTAAAACTCCAGACTTTTAAGTTTCCAAAATAAACTCTCAATGTGGCACAATTGGTCAATTAAACCTCCAATGTAGCTCTTTTTTTCCAGGTCAAAGTCAAACGTGACGGAAATTACGGTTCCGTTAACGTAATGCACAGTTCCGTACTTTTTGTTTTTTCTTTAAAAAAAATCTCAAAAAATACATAAAAAACTAAAAAGATTCACAAAAATTCAAAAAATATCACAAAATTCCAGAAAAAGTCAGAAAATTTTCCAAAAATTAAAAAGAAAAAAATTAAGTTTTAAAAATTAATAGTAAAAAATATTTGTCATTTTTCATTTATAAAAAAAATCTCAAACACTTAAAAAAATATGAAAATTGAGAAAAAATTATAATTTAAAAAAAAAAAAATCTAAAACACTAAAAATATGAAATTTTTTTTTTGTCATTTTTAATTTATAAAAAAAACTGAAACACTTCAAAAATATGAAAACTACAAAAAAAATAGAAATTTTTTTTAAAAAAAATATAAACACTAAAAATATGAAAAAAATGATTGTCATTTTTAATTTACAAAAAAAATCTGAAACACTTAAAAAGTATGAAAACAAAATGGTTCAAATTTTTGAAAAATTCAGTTAGGATTTAAATAAAATAAAAAATTTAAACGAAATTTGGTTACGACCAATTATTTTGATCGGTTATTCTTTATTTTGATTTTTCAAATGTAAAAATATTAATTTAACCAAAATAATCGATTAGTTTTAACCCAACTGAACTGAAAACCAAAATTCCATCCAAAACACTCAATCATCACTAGCCCCACAATTGTATCATCGTCTAAGTTATGTAGCTTGGTTATGTTAAAACAAAGCAACAACAAGGTAAGATGCTTATCAGCTTATTAGCGTAGTTTTTCTCCATTATAATAACAACACAATCAGTAGAGACAACAATAATCTCAATTTAGACACCAAACCTTATATTGTGTATTTTTTAAAAAAAAATTCATCAATTTTACACAAAATAATGGTACATATTTTAAAAAATTATTGTATTTATTTTTTTATAATTTAAGAATTTTTTGGACTTTATAAAAATTTTGAACTTTTTTGGAATTTTGAATGTTCCAGATTTTTTTTAATAATATTTTATTTTTTGAATTTTGGAAACGTTTTTCTATTCTTTTGTATTTTTCGAAATTTTTGAATGTCATATATTTTTAATTAATAATTTTGTAAATTTAAAAATTTTCCAGAAATTTTTGGATTTTTTTTGAATTTTTTAAACGTTTTTTTTTTTATGAACTTTTGATTGTTTCAGAATTTTTTTAAAAAAATAAATTGTTATATATTTTTAATTAATAATTAATAATTTTGTAAATTTTAAATTTTTCAGAATTTTTTCAGAATTTTTGTGAATTTTCTTAGTTTTTTATGAATTTTTTTAGATTTATTTTTTTTTTAAAAAAAACAAAAAATACTGATCACGTATCGGAACAGTGCATTCCGTTAACGGAACAGTAATTTCCATTACGTTTGACTTTGACCTGGAAGAAGAAAGCTACATTGGAGATTTAATTGACCAATTGTGCTATATTGAGGATTTATTTTAAGAGTTTAAAAGTCTAGAGGTTTAAAATGAGAGTGATTGTCATATTAAAGGTTTTTTTATAGAATTTTTTCAATAATAATTTGTTTTTTTTTTGTTCTAGCCCAGTTCATATTTTTTTATATACTTCTCGGGAATGTTGATTGAAACAAGACGGCATTACAAATACATGATAGCACCATCCTCTAGGGACCAACGTATTTCCAAACATGAATGCTTCATATCTTAATAATTTAAACTTCGTTTATGCGAAAACCAGCCTTAGCACCTTAAATAAATTTAATAATCATTCTCTCTGAATTAGTGAGTTATATGTTACTCGTTCATCACATATACTCGAGGTATTTATACATAGAAAATTCCTATTTTTTTCTAGAATATAAAGTTTTATAGGTAAATACTACACAAATCATCAAAGCGGATTCTCATGAATTTGTACAAGCACTAATAATCTGATTAATAATTAACATGTTACTCTAAACTAGAACCAGCATTTTAATTTAAAACTAATACTACTGGATTATTCACGGTCGATTAGACTATGCTATGATATTCCAAATAAATCTGAATTATAAGAAGGGATTATTAAAATACCATATAATTTTCGACCTCAAACTGATACCAATAGTGTATAAACTAATCTCACCGGCAGAAAATTATTTGGGCAAGTTGTCAAAGTAAGAGATGTGAGATATCTTAAAGGCGATAGGCAAACGTGTAGAATAATGATTGGATGAAAAAACCGAAACTGGATTCTAAGAGATGATTTTATGACGTGGCAAAGGCATACACCATGGAGTTTAGGAAGAAGAACGGCCACATATTGGGTTGGGTCTACCCATGACATGTTCCTACTTTCCTGTGTCCCACATCTCTCTAATCGTACATCTACTTTTAATTTCAGTCAAATTTCGTATCTGTCAATTATTCACATGCATTGCTTCTTTTTTCTATCTATTCAGCATTTTCTTCTTTTAATTCAGAATTTTTAGGCTTTTAACATGTGAAAGCTTTAGTTATTATCACATTCTCGTTAACCCGATCAAAAGTGAGGTTGCTTTTTTCTTCTTTGACCGACACACGCTAAAATATTTTGCCAACGACCAAATAAATCTTATCCCAAAAGCTTTAGGTCACGACTTCTTCTTACCATATCCATTAATCGAATGCTAAATTTATATCACAATCACATGTTATGAGATTATGCACTAAAAGCATAGTTATATATCTTCAAATGTAATTAGCTCAATTAGTAGTGTTCGTTTTGCTTTTATATATTTTAAAGAAACATTATATTCGAAAATTTAGTTGTACTATTTTATATAAAAAATGTCGTTGCAAACAAGAGGAAACATCTACGACGCATGTTTGTAGCAAGAAAAAAATTTAGTGACATGTTACTTCTCAAGGATACATTTTGATAACGAACAACATAAGCACTTATCCAAATAGGTAAAACTTAAATAAAAATGGTGAAAAGGGAAGTAAAGGACGAAGACCAACACAAAGATTAGATTTAGAGTTACCTAAAAGAGAGATAATGAAGATTGAAGAAGACAAGCATACGTACATACTACTACATTGCAATTGGATGGATTGGTGGGTCCCACATAAAATAATTTTCAATATATAGACATTCTCTCCAGTTAGGCCTCCATTTCATTCACTCCAGCAAGAGCAAACAAAAAAACCAATGGCGACACAAGGAAAAAGCCCCATTAATATGAACACTGTGTCTTCTTCTAGTCTTGAGAGAACCGGTCAATGGTACGCACCGGTTGTATAGATTCGTCGGAGAAATTTCACGGCCGATTTAGCTCTAATCATTTGAATTTCTAACATGTATATGTATATTAATGCAGGGTTTTCTCTCAAGATATTCCGACAGATGTTGTAGTTGAAGTCGGAGAAGCCAATTTCTCTCTTCATAAGGTAATAATGATTTTTTTTTTTGTCTCTTCTATAACTCATACACATAGACAACACCAATATGGCAATATAAAACCATTAGATTACATGCTCCTGTTAAACAATAGTTAATTACACGAATTTTAATTATTAGTTTCTTGATCTTATATAGTTCATGCTAGTGGCGAAGAGCAACTACATAAGGAAACTTATAATGGAATCTAAAGACAGCGACGTGACGAGAATCGATCTTTCGGATATTCCCGGAGGTCCAGAGATGTTTGAAAAAGCTGCTAAATTCTGTTACGGCGTTAACTTCGAAATCACCGTCCAAAACGTGGCAGCTCTTCATTGCGCCGCCGAGTTTCTTCAGATGACCGACAAGTACTGTGACAATAATCTCGCTGGTCGGACACAAGACTTCCTCTCTCAAGTCGCTCTCTCTAGCCTCTCTGGATCCATTGTTGTCCTCAAGTCCTGCGAGATTCTACTTCCTATTTCTCGTGATCTCGGAATTGTCCGACGTTGCGTCGAAGTCGTCGCTGCTAAGGTAACTCATAATCATAACTTATTCAACTACTTTCTAGGTTTAAATCTGGATTTTGGTTAGTGTTTAGTTTTTTGTTTCAGCTTTGTTTCTGGTTTTTTTTTTTTTTTTTTGGATAATTTCCAGTATTTACATACTAGTAATCAAAATAAAATCCAATTGTTATTTTTCTGGTATTTAGTATTGTTTAGGCATGTACGTATATAATTGATTTTTAGGCAAAATATCTGATTATGTGGACGTCTGATTTTATGCAATATTTGAGTCTCATTTTCTGGAATTTTAAATTCGTTGTATTAGATTTGGAACAAAACAATTTTTGTGTTATTTTAGGGTTTTTTTTAAAGAAGTTTCATTTGGTTTTTGTGTTTCTTAGATATATAAAAAAAATAATCCATTTAAAAACATATCAAAAATTATGGTTCGATAACTACGAATATGATTTAGTTTCGAAAACATAAATTCGGGTTTCAGTGCTTCGTTTTTTTTTAAAAAAAAGTGGAACATTTACCGTTGTAATTAGTTACGCTGGTTTACAGATCAATTATCTCGGTTTGGTTTCCTATCGGTTCAATATATCTAATTTGAACACTCCTACTTCTGTCTATGTACTCTGTTCCAGTTCCGTGAGTCTCAAGTATGTGTTATATCTCCATGAATTTTGTAATGCTTGTTACACATTAACTGATAAGTTTTGTTTATTTGATTTTGGTTTGAAAAGGCTTGCAACGAGGCAATGTTTCCTTGCCGATCACCACCGAACTGGTGGACGGAGGAGCTCTGTATCTTAGACGTCGACTTTTTCTCCGACGTCATAGCTTCCATGAAGCAGAGAGGAGTCAAACCGTCGTCCCTAGCCTCTGCCATCATCACCTACACCGAGAAATCCTTACGAGATCTCGTCAGAGACCATTCCGGGAGAGGAGTCAAGTTCTCCGATCCGGAAAACCACGACTCCGACGAGAGATCTCAACAGAGAGTTCTCGTGGAAACTCTCGTCTCTCTCTTACCTTCAGACAAAGGACTTTTCCCGGTCAACTTTCTCTGTTCTCTCCTCCGTTGCGCCGTCTTTTTAGACACTTCACTTACATGCAAAAACGAGCTCGAGAAACGAATCTCCGTCGTCCTAGACCACGTTACCGTCGACGATCTCTTGATCCCGTCTTTCACCTACGACGGAGAACGATTATTAGATCTCGACAGTGTCAGACGAATCATCTCTGTTTTCGTGGAGAAGGAGAAAAACGTCGGAGTTTTCAACGGCGGAGATTTCAACAAAGGATTAAGCTCTGTTTCTCTTCAAAGAGTCGCTAAAACCGTTGATTCATACTTAGCAGAGATCGCTACGTACGGAGAGCTAACGATTTCGAAGTTTAACGCGATCGCGAATCTGGTCCCAAAATCGGCTAGAAAATCAGACGACGATCTCTACAGAGCTATCGACATATTCTTGAAAGCTCATCCGAATCTAGATGAGATCGAAAGAGAGAAAGTTTGTAGCTCAATGGATCCACTCAAGCTTTCTTACGACGCGCGTCTTCACGCTTCGCAGAACAAGAGATTACCAGTAAACATTGTTCTTCACGCGCTTTATTACGATCAGTTAAAGCTAAGAAGTGGAGTCGAAGAAGCAGCTGCAGTAGTTGTAGTCCCTGAGGCTTTAGCGACACGTGGACAGATTCAAGCTGATACTTCGTTAGCTAAAGAGAACGAAGCGTTGAGGAGTGAGCTGATGAAGATGAAGATGTATGTTTCGGATCTTCAGAAGAATGGTGCTGGAGCTTCTTCTTCGAATTCGACGTCGTTGGTGAGTAATAAGAAGAATAAGACGACTTTCTTCTCCTCTGTTTCAAAGAAACTTGGGAAGTTGAATCCTTTTAGACATGGGTCTAAAGATACTTCCAATATAGATGAAGATCTTGCTGGTGTTGATATTACTAAGCCAAGAAGACGAAGATTCTCAATCTCGTAAAAAGTAAAAGAATGTTTGATCAAGTAATTTTGCGTTTTGGTCTGTGTAGTGTGCGAGTGTTTTGTAACTTTGTCTATAACTCTCTCTTTCTTTGTTTTTTTTAACTTGATGCGTGATTTTTTATTTTTTGAGTGTGTGTGTTTTTATTTGCTTAATGAGTTTGGGATATATATATATTAATGAAAATTGAAATCACTTTTTTTGAACATAAACACAACTCTATAGAAAAACCAGCTTCCGCTGCAAATCACTAACTATGTCTAGTTAACTAAATTACCAAATTCTTTTGCGTAACCTAATAAGTAAGACATGCAATAAATCAGGTTTGCTGAGTTCACTAGATCTCTAGTTCAAATTCCTTTGCTACTAGTCTCACTAACTCAATTAATCTTTGTTCAAACTAACTAAATCCACTTCCATTTTCTTAGCTAATCTATGACTTATATCTAGTTGCGCAGGATAAATCTAAGTAAATAAGATCAGATTAATTGAAGAACTATAAACAATTCCTAGTTTGAGAAAATCCTAATTATGATTCATCAATCCTTTGAATCCCTAAACCTAACCAGCAAACTACTCAGACATGAAGAGATTAAACACAAACATGTTTTGAATAGATTGCAAAAGAAAAACAAAAAGGGTTCAGGATTCCTCCGTCTCCGTGAAACAATCTCTCTATTAAAAACCTAGAAAAATAAAGCATAGCCTAAAAAATGGCTAAAAAATCTCTTTTATAACATTAATGACGACCTAGAATAGTTGGGATAATAAAAGGAAACAACCAGGCCCAAAAGAATCAACAAAATAGAGATTTTCCTGTTTTCTCGGGACTGCATCGATCGATGCTCTCACTTACAGAATATGTACAGTTTTCTTCAGCTCGCGACAAATCAAACATGTGTTCACTAAAATGACCATATCTTGAGCTACAGACATAGAAATCACTTAAAACCACTTGGAGATGAAAGCTAACTCAATTATATTTTTTTTGACATCGGTTTGGTCCAATTTTAGTACTGGGAAGGCCTCCAACCAATGTCAAACTTCTGTAAGTCAAATCTGAGACTGCATCTCCATTTATCGATTTTGCTCATTTTTACTCCACTTTCTCCAAACCATCCCAAATATTCAAAGTACCTAATATATAGTATATAAACCTGAAAAATACTCTAAAACTAACAAAATTATGGGTTTTAAAACCCTAAAAACCATACATTATCAATCTTGATCTAATTTAGGGCTTGGTCATTGAACTTAAGCAGCTTATTCGTTAACCATGAGAATGAACTTCTCTTTTTTAGTTTCCAGTACCCATGAAGATCACCTTTCAGCACCTCTTCCCTATACCACACCAAACAAATAAGTTCTTTACACCTAACCCACCTTGACTCTTTTCTAGAATGACTGAATCTCATGCAACTCGCGCAAAATGGTTGGCTTCAATAGATCCCATTCAGAGAAATGAGCTGCATAGAGAATTAATTGTCTTGATGCATTGTTTGGGCAGAAGAAAGGAGGAACACCATAAGTTGTTGATCCCTGCTATTACCGTGTTGATCAGGAGTTACCTACCAGCTTGAGAGAGACTTCTTGCAGACCAACACGATATTTTGCATTTGACTTGGTGTATGAGAGTCTCACAAGAAGTAGCGCTGAGCTTCCTAGTTGAAAGAGGTATACCCAAGTACGTGATAGGCAGAGTAGCATGTGCTAGATCAGTAGTGATACTAATTTATGCAATCATCTCAGGGCTGATACTAGAGGAGAAGAAACTGGTTTTGGCTGCGCTGAAGGCCAGTCCTGACACCTTTTCAAACTCCTTACACACTTCGAAGATAGCATGGACAAATGACAGTGTGACATCGGTTAATATCAACAGATCGTCTGCAAAACAAAGGTGAGTCTATTTTAACTTCTTGCATTTGTGGTGGTAGCCAAACTTCTTTTCTTCAACAGCCTTGTTTAGAAGTAGGGATAGGGCATTCATCACAATAACGAAGAGGTAAGGGGATGACGAACGGGCGATTAGCCTAGTCGTAGATAAACTAAACTTTATTCAATCAACTCATTTATAAACCCGATTTCAACCCATTTGTTACTTAATTGATAAGTAGCACGTGATAAGTACGAATATCGAACCCAAATGAGGCGAAGATATTGCTAGTTCCTAGTACAAATTAATTTCCTCAAGCTAAGTTATCTTTAGGGGTTTTTGGGTTTTAATTGCTATAAAGAAATCTAGCTAAGCGAATGAAATAGTAAATGCGAAGATAGCGAAAGAAAAAGTGAATTACTAGACAAATAATATAAAAGCATGGATCGAGGAATGGATATGAAAGATTGGGCGAGACTAGTTCCGGGTTTCTTATGCTGACGACATTTAATCTACGAACTATCTAGGATTAGAAATCAATAGTAACTCAATCAACTTGCGTTAACGATGAAGATATCCGAAATCGATAGACCTAGCGAGGTTTTCACGAGCTAGATAACAATCAATTTTGGTCATTTAATTCCATTTCTAATCAAGTACAAGAGGAATAGTGAGAATTTCGTGAGCTAAATAACATCTTGTTCATTTGAAAGTGTTCAAGGCATTTACACAAACACTTGGTGTGCAAAAAACCCTAGGTTTGATTTTAGAGGTAACTACTTCCTAAATCATCTTTCAAAACCATTCAAATGATAGACAATAACAATCATAGCCTAGAAACAAGAAACCTAAGTCTAATCAAGCCTTTTCTAGATCCATCCTCAATCCACAAAGGATCTACTCACACATAGTGAGAGATAAGCAAATCAAAGAAATTAAATAGAAGGACATAACTAAAGACTTGTATTAAATGGAAAAGATTGCAAAGATAAGTCAAGATCCTAGATGATCTTCATCATCAAGGCTTAGCAACAAGAAGGAGAAAAGGAAAACAAGACTTTTTGCTATGGAGGTTCAGGGTTTTTGCCTCAAAAGGAAAGGGGATTATATACAAGTTTCTAACGGTAGGATGGTAAAAACATCTTCATTTGCCAGATTGCCCTCCGTGCCGGCGGCACAGTTTACTCTTAGGGCGGCATGGGTCCTTTCTTTTTTCTTGGTATATTCTGCTCTCTCTGTGCCATCCTGGGGTGATTTTGTGCCGATGGCACAGACTGAGTTGACTTATGTTGACTTCTTCCACTTCCTTGGTCTCCCTTTGTTTTGAGATTCCTCATGTGCCGTCGGTACGAAACTTGCTTCTTCGGGATTTTGGTCTTTTCTCGGTCGGCTATCCTCCTTCTCGTATTCGATGAATCCAATGAGTTCCTCCACCTCCAATTATTACTTAATGAATGCTCAAATCCATGCGTGTATATGCGAACTATCTTTTGCATCATTGTTAAGCTATAATGCATGAATATGAACAAATAAATGATGCAAAACACATGACCTAAAATACGTAATTTACACTCTCATGAGGGGACAAGATCATCAGGGGACAAGGGGTCCCCTTGACGCAATCATCTTTTTCTTTTGAAATGATAATGAATAGACCCATTGTAATCCACAAAGAAATTTGGATGGAAAACACATGTTTCTAACCAACGTAGATATCTTTTTGTAGATATCTTTTTGGAAGTTGAATTCCTCTAAGGTAAAAGAATAGGAGTTGTAATAATTCAGATCAACAAGTTAATTTATGGAAAAAAAACTACTAAGATTTATAAAAGACTCAAAGTAAAATTGACTCAATCTTTTGCATTGCTAAAAGAATTGAAAACCCTTTTGAAAAATAATGAGAAAACACGATTAAAATATATGCACATGTTTGTAATATATATAAATAAATGAGAAAACTTTAGTTTTTATCTATTATCATATAACCGTTTATTAAAATTGGATTACGTCTTTTAATATTTTTAAGTGTATTTATCACTCAAAACTGTTTTAAATAAATTAATATACATTTGATAAATAAGAAAACTTTGGTTTATATAAAAAACTGAAAAATAAATAAATATAGTTGAAACAATATTGAGTGATAAATATAAAAATTAGTAAAACATAAACCAAACAACTTAGAAGACTCTCAAGTATCTTTGATCCTCAACAGCTCACACCAATTCTTCCATCTATCATGCTGCCACCATGGGATTAACCACCTAGTATATGAATGAAATTGTGTAAATTGATAGAAGAACTATTAAAGATATAGTACCCATGATAAAAGAAGTCTCATCAAGAAACATTTTGAGTACAAACCAATGATATAGCGAGTTCTTATACTTTCAACGCCACTTCATTATTTGTACTAGATATGTTCTAAATAAATATCATGAATCAACTTATACATATTCGTGGAAACATCTAAGGTAGTGAAACAATATTCTAGGAATATAAACTTCAACTTTGGATTATATACATCAACAATTGTGAAAATATCATTATATTCTTCCCATTACTTATCAACTTAAGCCTTCATCATTTTTACCATTCCATAAATAATGTCATTCATTAGATTATTCATGAGCTCTCACAACCAAGTCTTAAGACCCCAAAATCAAAATTGTTATTTTGATTGGTGACATCAGTTACCTTTGCATTTGTTTGAATTATAAGTCCAACTTATAGATAATTTATAGATGACTCAAAAATATTATCAATTATGAATTAGTTTTAATTTTTTGAATTTAAGTTTGAGTTATAATGTGGTATAGTTAGGTTTCAGTTTTGGATTATGTCTTTTGTTAGATTGATGGTTTTGATTAGTAACATGATTTATTATTGATTTCAACTTTGATATCACATATTATTAGTCGAAATAGTTTTTTGATACGAAAAAAAATAGATTGAATTAGGATTGAGTTAATATATTTTTCTGTTTTCCATGTTTTATTACAATTTTAACAAATAATTAACAAAATAAAAAAATCAAGAATAAAAATGAGTCAGCAAAAGAAAAGAATTAGTCAATAACTAATCAAATGGTAAAATTCTCACAATTTTTTTTCCAGTAACAATTTAGCTAATAATTAAAAAAATCAGTCCGCAAAAGAGAAAAGCTTAGTCATTTTAATTTTAGTTTAGTTTTAAATGAATGTTATTTTTAAAACCTATTTTCAATTTAATTTACTTTGAATAATTTTTATCGATGAACTTGAATAAAATTTTATTATTAAACTTATTTTTAATTTAATTTAGTATTATTAAAACTTATTAAAACTACTTATTAATTATTTATAGAACAGAAAAATTACCAATTAATTATTTGATAACAAAAATGTTAACACAAAATTTTATATCAAATACAATACAAATGCACTGGGCTCTATTTGAGCCCATTAAGGTCCAACGTTGATTGAACGAGACGAGCATTCCCACAGTTTCGAATCCTCTCGGTACAATCCATAGAAATGACGACCAAACCGGGAGAAGTGATAGACCGGCAAAGGACAACTCTTCACCGTAGAATTCCACCGGATTTAAAATGAGCTGCCGCTGCAACGGCGACAAAGCGGCCCTGGAAGATTATGGCTCACGGTTAGTCAGATTCTTTATAATTTTTGCTTGGAAATTTCTTGACAAACTTATCCTGCGTAAGATAGATTCGTTTTTTTTGGAGTCTAATGGAATGCTTAAGTGTTTGGTAGACTCATTGAAGTAGAATCGGATTGGTTAATGTGAATGTGAAACAGCTTGAAAGAAATCTAATATAGGAAAAATAAGGGATTGCTATTTTTAGGTTATTGAATTTGGGTTTCGATGACAAAAGGCTGAAATTAGATTAACGAATCACATTAGTTGTGGGGGAAAGAAAAGCCAGCCTTGATCTGTCGTTAAACATTTATGACCCTTGAAGTTATCTTCCAACTCGCTTTCCTGTGATTTGAGAGAAAGAGAAATCTGATTTTTGATGAAAAAATCCAAAACAACGCTCCAATGTCGGAGGAGCTGTTTCCTCCTCCTCCTCCTCCTCCTCCTCCTCCTCCTCCTCCTCCTCTTCCAAGGAGTAGTTCTTCCGGATTCGGTGATCCCGCATTGGTATTCCCTGAGTTTGCTGCAAAACAACATGTTCTCGAAAAAGTTATTGAGGTAGAAGGAGAAGGGGAAGATAGTAGTTATGGAAAAGGTTCGTTTGATCTGAGTTCAAGATTCTCAAGCCCATCGATCTCTCATAACGAGTTTGATATCGTTGCATCCCCTAAAAAGGTTCCATCTTTTAAGCTTCCTCCTTCTGGATTAAGAGAATCGTCGTTGAAACTCTCTGGCTTCCGAGAGGAAGAAGAGACAGATCGTAGCAGAAACTCAGGTTCTTTTGTGGATCGTATCGGTCATGAGGAGGAGAAGAGAACTTGTCCTGGATGCTTCAGAAAATGCTGTGCCTACACGTGTATGCTTGTTTCTGTTGTCCTTATAATCCTCTTGTTGACAGGATTGTCTTTGAACTCTTCAATCAAATCCAAACTACCTCAAGCTTTTGTCACAAACCTCAAGTTTTCAAGATTGGATTTCACAAATTCATCAACGGATTTACTCTTGAATGCGAATATGGTCACTGTTCTTGAGATCTCTAACAAAAACGACAAGACGGTGTTATATTACAGTCCCATGAAAGGTTCTGTATCTTCTGAGAATATAAACCTTGGACTGAAGACGCTTCTTGGATTCACGCAGAGCCCAGGGAATGTTACGTCTTTGAAGATTGCTACGAGACTGAGAAAATCTAAGGTTTATGATGTTGATGCTACATTGCTGAGGAACAAAGAGAAGAATCTTGAAGCTGTGGTTAATGTTTACTTGAGTGGGAAAGTTGGTTTTGATTGGTCGGGGTTTAGGTTGAATTTACCTGTTGTTATTGCGTGTGAAGATACAAAACAGAGTGATGTTCTTAAGGGACTAAAGCCCCAATGCGATGTTCGAATGTTTTCTCAATGAGAGTGATTAATATACACCAAAGACCTTTTGATCTTTTGCTTTGCTTTGTTTTCTTTTTCTAGTTTTTCTTGTTAAACATAGAAACATATATACTCTTGTTTCTCAACAAAAATTAACTTTTATGAGTATCTTTCACCATCGACTTGAGCTTGTAATTAATTTTGTTGGTAAGTTTGTTGAAAGTTGGTTTGATGTCACAAGGTAGAAGTTATGGGGTTTCATTTCATGTCTCTCTCTATTTGCCTAGAGAGATGGGAATAAAACTTGGAATCACGATGAAGCCACATGGAAAATCTTGGGAGTTGAAGATCCGCTATTAAATGCTCTCCCATATTATAACACAATTATTGAGTTTTTTTTTTAAATAGGAAGAAAGAAAAACTCAAAGGAAAATAAAATAAGCAGGTGAAGAAGTCGTGAGTAGCTGTAGAGTAAAGACGTGTAGAGAAAGCGTATTCACTTTGAGAGCCGCGTCTTCAAAATTTTCAAGATTCATGTGAAATGAAATCTTGATTATTTTAAATTTTGTTTCCAGCGAACGTGATGATTATTAGTTTTTTTAGTATTTGATTAATCATTTATCATCATCATCATCAGTTTCAAAACAGAGGATATAAAGGAGGACCATTCTTTGAGTATTATCAGTCACAAAGCTCTTTGTCTTTTTACATCGTCTGGGTAAAGGTAAGCTTTTTCCTCTGCAGTTTTTGTCTCTTGTTCTTTCTTTCTGCAACTTAAGATTATAATATTAAGTTTCATCGATTTCTCTGTATTTTCTTGAGATTTGTGGCAAATTGCCAAATGGTTAGTTGAATCTTCACGTGTCTTCTTTGCCACATGCGCAATCCTCTATTCTCCTCCTTATCTCATCAAATTTGTCCCAACTGTTTCGATAAACTCAAACAAATCTTCAAGAAAGTCAAAGAGTCTTTGACTATCAAATTGCATTTATTTTCCAAATGCGTTCAAACATCTGAAAAATTCTTGATTTTTCTTGTAGGGTTTTAAGTTTCTCTGCATCGATCCACAGTCATGGCCTCGTCTGCGGTAAGAAAATCTTCACTAAAAGCTCAATGAGATCTGGTTTCTTGGGTTCTAATGTTTGACTCACTTTTGTATGCGTTGTCAGGCTCAAAGCAAGAAACAGTTTAAGAGGTCAATGACGAAGAAATCACACTCATGGTGGTGGGATAGTCACAATTGTCCCAAGAACTCAAAATGGCTTGCAGAGAATCTAGAGAGTACGTTCCTTCACATACCCTTTGAAAGATCTCCAAAAACAAAATCTGAACGTTTTCTTTGTTTTCTTGACTTGTGTTAGAGATGGATGACCGAGTGAACCACATGTTAAAACTGATTGAAGAAGACGCAGACTCTTTCGCCAAGAAAGCTCAGATGTATTATCAGAAACGTCCTGAGTTGATCCACCTTGTGGAGGAATTTTACCGTATGTATCGTGCTTTAGCTGAGCGTTATGATCAAGCTAGTGGTGAACTCCAGAAGAATCACTCCTCTGAGATTCAATCACAGACTTCTCTTGACCAATCATCATCTTTGGCAGATTCTGATTCTGATTCCGATTCTAATTCTAGATCGGTTCATGATCGATCATCTGATGAAGATGGTGGTGAGGCTTTGATTCGTAGGATAGATGAATTAGAGCTTGAGCTTCAAGAGACGAAACAGAAGCTTCTTCTTCATGAAGAAACTGCTAATGGTGACAATAATCTCCTTCAGAAAATTACTGTATACGAAGGAGAGCTTAGAGAAGCTAATGAAAAGATGCGAATGAACGAAGAAGAGATCGTGAAGCTAAAGAGTGAGCTTCAGAGCTGTTGCATGTCCAGTGGAACAGAAGAGGAAGCTACAAAAGTGCAGGTCTTGGAGGAAGAGCTGAGTATAACGAAAGAGAAGCTTCGGAGTTTTGAGGAAGAGAGTTGTTCTCTGAAGAATGAGCTTGAGATAAGTAAAACTGCTCTGGAGAAGCTGGAGAGCTTAGAGAAAGAGCTGGATTTGGCTCGAAAAGATGCTTATACGTATAGAAACAAGCTCAACGCAGAGAAGAAAGAAGTGGTGAAGTTGCAGGAGAGATTAACAATGGTGAAAACAAGTTTACAGGACAGAGATAACGAGATAAGGGCGTTGAAAACAGCTGTCTCTGATGCTGAAGAGAAGATATTCCCAGAGAAAGCAGAGATCAAAGGAGAAATGTTAAAGCTGGTTGAAGAACGAAGTCAGCTTGGAGAGCAATTGAGAGAGATGGAGTCACGTATAAGGCTGATTACTGAAGAGAAAGCTGAAATGGAGGAGAAGCTTAGAGGAGAATCAGAGAAAATAAGGGTAATGAGAGATGAGAGCGATGTGTTAAGAGAAGAGATTGAAAAGAGAGAAGAGAAGAGAAAGGAAATTGAAAAGCATATGGAGGAGCTTCACATGGAGCAAGTGAGGGTGAGAAGAAAGTCGAATGAGCTTGAAGAGGAAGTGAAGAGGAAAAGAGTAGCTGTATCGGAAGTGGCTGAGCAGAAAAGAGAAGCGATAAGACAGCTTTGTATGTCTCTTGAGCATTATAGAGATGGATATGAGAGGCTTTGGAAGGTTGTTGCTTCAGGACTTAAGAGAGGAGTGGTCTTAGCATCGTGAAGTTTTTAGCTAAGAGTTATGGAAGATGAAAAATGTGTATGTTGATATTTTCTAAAAATAAAAATCAATGGTGATATTATCTCTTTATCTGAAATGTCAAAACTATAAACAAATGCAAACATGGTTGATCAACGTGATGAATCGACATTTAAAAATACTAAAAATAAATTGCTAAAAGGTCATGTATTTGTTTAGATTATCAAAAACGAGACAAGGTATACCAACACCCATGATTTTTTAATTTTTTTTCTTGTTAAAAAAGAAGCTTAAACAATATGATCTTTAACAATATGAAATTGGTCACTGTGATTATAAAAGATCACAATTTTTTTCAAATGAAAATGGTTGAACTAGTTATAATATATTTAGATTTCATGTGCTATTTTCGACTATACATTTGCTATTATAAAACCATAGTTATATTGTAGTAAGTCGTTGACTAGAATTAAACACATTTATAACATCACAAGTTCTTAAATATTATAATTTAACCAAAAAAAAATTTAAATAGAATTTTTCATTGTTAATTTTTTTAGATTGCTTTCAATAAATTTTATACTAATATTAGATACTTAATAAAGTTAAAAGAATCAGATACATTATTATTATAACGTTAATTAGATGCCCAAGTTATAAAGGTTATTAGGATAGCCAAACAATTTTGGTTCTTTCTAATGGGCCCAAGTAAGATGGCCCATGTAAAATCGTGGCTGTAAACGAGTGATGTGGAATATAGCATGTGGTCAACTCAAGAAGAGGAGAAGAGAGAGTAAGGTGACAATTTTGGGCAATGGTGGATTTGGTGGGAGGTAGGTAACACCATTTCTTCTTCATGTCGCTGTCTTTTGTGGTAGGTGTATCCCTTTCTATTATTTATTACTATTGTTTTTAATATTTCTTTTTCTTATCCTTAATACGCCACAAAATAAACTAAAATAAATCACATTCATTTTGAAATTGAAGTCAGAGAGTTGTTGTTGCCCAATTGATGATTTCTTGACCTTGAGAGACTTTATGGATGTGTATGCGCCAAATGGCTAAACCCGTATTGTGCCTCGCGGTTATTTAAACCACCACTACTTCTTTTTCTTCTTTTTTAAAAAAAGATAAAAAAATTAATAAAACAATAAGGTGTGTTCTTAACGGCGTCGTCAACTCTAACGGTGTTTCAAGACGTTCAATTTCTAACCTACGCGCTCATTCACGGTTTCACACCTTTTAGCTTCCTGTGTTCGGCTGCTTTTTCTTACGTGGTTTTCGTAACCTCGCGTTGACCCACCCCTAAGGGTCAAGGCTAATTATTATTATTCAATGTTTGCTATTATAAAAATAGGAAAATAATGTTACTTGTTATAGGTGATTATATTAATAAATTATTTTTTTTTCAAAATTTAAAAACTAACATAGTTGACTATGAAATTAACAAGAAAATAAATGCCAACTATTTTGTGCAAAGAAAGAACGCCAACGTACTATCTTCTTGATTGAAGATGATATTACATGCGCAAACGATAAAAGTTATATCAATATGTAGTTAGTTATATATCATATTTTTTTATCTACTGATTGGTAAACAAAAACGAAACGAGTATATTAATTATTATCGGAAGTTTTAAGAGGTTAGAAAATAACGAAAAAATTGTAAAAAAAAGTTGTTGATGAAAACGATATCAAAAAACTGAGAGTAACCATCTTTATTGTAGTTTTTGGTACCGCTTTTATGATTGCTAAACTCAAAAACATTTTGCTTCCCACAGTTGCATTTGGTATTTACAAATCACAACTATAGTCGACTATATCAATGTGTAGTTTAGATATATATCATATCCACTGCTAAATCGAGCAACATATCAAATAATTTTATTTCTTTACAAAAGGTAAGAGAAACCTAGGTTTCTAAGTCAACCCTAGGACATGTATCAGAAATCCGACATGAGTCCTTTAAAACGGCTTCAAAATATGTATATATAAGACTCTCATAAGTCTCTTTCCTTTGGAAATTTCTTGAAACGCTAACCTTTGGATCGCAAAAACAATTTTCTTTATCCAATGGACACAAAGCAACGAGCGTGGCCAATACGGAGTATGCCAGAGGAAACCTGCACATCTCGCAAAATTGACAATTTTTGCCCCTCCAAAACACTAAAAGCACACCAAGAACTGTAAGATGATTGCATTCGCAAGAAAAGTACACCATGCGGTACAAAATCTTTTAGGTTTACTTAAGGTGTCCGGTGCCTTCTAGGTCTAGTCACCGAATAAAGAGATACCAATTTTGTGAAATTTCCATCTTGTTTTATCATATTTGCTTAAGTCTTTTAGTTTTTCTTATCTTTTTATCTTCATGGTCACCATGAAAAATCAAGATTTTCATAAATGAGTAGTAACATCATGGTTTGAGGTTTGAATGGTTTTTTAAGAGTAAATTGGATTTGAGTTTTTTTTTTAGGCTATATCTTAACAAGTTTATCGATTTTAAGAGATAGAAGATGACGTAATTAACCTTTGATCTATAACATAGGGAATTAGCACACACCAAGTGTTGGTGAAAGTACTTCCTTAACCACAATCAAAAGAACAAATCTTATTTAACTTTAGAGAGTAAAAATTAAGTGGGTTTATCAACATGTTATTGTTTAGGATGGGTTTTAATGACTATTATGAAATTTATTAGCATGACATGTCATAGTTAATCAAATGATCATTATATGGTTATCATCATGGAAATGAGATAATTAATTTAGTGATATTTTTATACTTCTAGACTAAACTTGCACTGAGCCTAAATAGAAACCAATCCCAAATCCTAAAAGTTCCTAATCAAACCAATATTCTTACTTAGATACATGTTCTTGAATCATTGAATTTTCTATTTCATTGATTTTTAAATTTATTTTTCTCCACACATTTTGAGTCTTAGTTTAATTTTAGTCACGTTGTTAGGAACTAGTAAAGAATTTTCATACAAATTATCTTAGCTAAGTTTATTTCCCGCATTCTTAGTAACTAGCATTTTACTTCCTTTGGATTCGACCTTACACTATGATATGATTCAAGTTTGTACTTGGAGCTTAGGCACTGATAATAGTATAAATAATTTAAAACTTAGAATATGTTAACATTAGATTAAAGTCATAATTCATAACTAAAGGAAGCAAAAATGAACTAACGATCTCCATAGTGTCAATCTATCTAGCTAAAGATACCCATAAATCTTTTATCATAGAATTTCATATTTTATTTTTGAGTTATATTTTTTTAAATTACATTTTTACCGTTCTTTTTTTGTTATTCTATCTTGTTAAATGAAAATTGCTTAGATTAAAAACTTGTTTAGCTTCACAGATTGTTTTTTCTTTATCTATTTCATTTGCATTTTTTTCCTTTGTTTCCACTTTGTAATTTCACTTAGATTTCTTAGTCTAAAACTAAAACCTTATTTTCCTAGCTTACTTTTTTTCTTGGATTTCTAATGTTGTAAAATCTGCTCTTTGTAAATCGACACCTCAAATTTCTACAATGGTATACACATATACTTGGGTGATTGAGGTTTTACAAATTTTAAACTTGAGAACGCATAACAAAAACCTCCATGATGTCATTACGACATCACTAGTGGTATTGAAACTGGTCTTAGTTTTGGGCATAGTCTTAAACATGAGGCTCCACAAGAGGAGCAATGAGCAGAAAGACTATGATTTCTTAAATGGTATAGTTGCTACAGTACCAAAAGTTCAATTAGATTCTTGTAAACTTTTATTTCTAGAGTACATTATAGTATTAACAACGATGATCTCTGGTTATATAATGCATAAATTTACAAAAAACAAAAACAAATTTAGGTTACTAGCTCACCAGTGACCAAGTTAATCAATGCATAAAACAATTGTAGAAGATTTGGTAAATTATTCAAAATTTGGTAATTAGATAAAGTGATTTTTGTTAAGATCTATGAATTTGATGTTTGTGAGTGGGAGAGATGGAAACAAACTGCAAGTTAGGTAACCAAGAGATCGAGCGACGAAGAGAATAACATGTGGTTGAATAGCTGATGAGACCAGATCAATACGACATCAATTAAGATACCAATGAAAATTGAATATAGCATTTAGGAAAATATGTGCTTTGTATCTACTTTAGGAGTTTGGATTTATTTATTTATTTATACTTGTGGAAGATATCATAGATACTGATGATAGTTACGCAAATAATAACAATGTATCTAAAATAACACATTTATATACGTGATTCATTGGATTGAGAACCTACTAATCATCTTCTATAATATAGTACAATGTAAATCTAAGAACTTTTAAAAGCTTTGTTTATGTTTAAACAATAACTAAATACAATTATCTAAAATAGCACAGTTTTATGTTTTTGTTCAAACCTAACACCACTAATTTAAATTTCTAATAATAACAGCAACACAATATCAAAATGATTCAAAACTCTTTAAATTTTTTTTTTAATGCAAATAAACTAAGTCCTAAATTTGAAACAAAAAACTCAAACATAATATTTTCGACCTAGGGAAGTAGATGTGTGTTCTTTCGTTGGCTGAGGTAATGTCTGATACGATTCCTTGGATGTTGAGTTGAAGTATGTCGATATTCGAATTATTTAGGCTTTGTTGGTTCAGGTCTATTTTATGGGCTTTGCAAAATAGGAAGTGAACCGAATAGATTCAGTTCGAGTCCTTTTGGGGTGCTATATCCAATTTCAACACACATTTCAAATTTTTCTTTCAAAAATATCATAAATAATTTTTATTCCAACAATACCACAAATTTAGTAACAAAATGAATCAAAGTTTTTTTTCTAATGAGAAAAATATAAACTTTAAATTAAAACTCGTGAATCCAAACATGATATTTTAGTTTTGTATGTAATTTATTTTTGATAAACATGTTTAATATGTAATATATTTAGTTGGAGAAAATAACTAGTAAAAGTATTATTTGAAATAAAAAATTAAAAGTGTTCTATGGTATTTTTCCAAAATAAATCATTTTTAGCGAATCTTTAGAAATTTATTTAAAGTAAGATATCATTTTAATACTTTAAGAGTCTATCAAAATAGAAATTATTTTAAGCAAAGCATAGACAGTTTTCTATTGTACATGTTGTACTACGAATATGATAGAATTTGTTCCATCACTAATTCATCCATGATTTGTTTCAATATAATAGCGTTATGTTATGACTTTTTAAAGTAAACTACGTTGGTTTCAACTTTCAGTATATGCCATCAAAGTTAGTATAAATTTGTGTTTTTAATCATATTTCTGTGTAACCTTTTTGCAAACGAATATGTATTAGTTGTATTTTAATTACATTTAAATAGAAATTTTTGTTTTAAGTGATGAAAATAAAAACCTCCGACCTTCACCAAACCCGTCTCAGTTCTCACTTTGCGGTCCTTCACCTACCCCCATCATCACCAGCCCACTCACACACGGCCACCCCGTTAACTCTAACGCCGTTTAGCATTTCTACTTTCACCAACTCCCCCGGACCTAACGCCGTTCCTTTTTTTGCCGTTGTCCTCAATTCTCAAACCAACCAACCTCTCCCTCTTATAAATCGTCTCTCCCACCACCATTTGTCCCTCAGCAGCTTCTTCTGCATTCATTCGCCGAAAAATTCTCACCGGAATCAATCACTGTGAAAATAAATTGCAATTGAGAGTGAAGTGTAATGGACCTTCTCTTGTTGGAGAAGTCTCTTATCGCCGTCTTCGCGGCGGTGGTTCTCGCCACCGTGATTTCTAAGCTCCGCGGTAAAAAATTGAAGCTACCTCCGGGTCCTATACCAATTCCGGTGTTCGGAAACTGGCTTCAGGTCGGAGATGATCTCAACCACCGTAATCTCGTCGAGTACGCTAAGAAATTCGGCGACCTCTTCCTCCTCCGGATGGGTCAGCGTAACCTAGTGGTCGTATCTTCCCCGGATCTAACCAAGGAAGTGCTCCACACACAGGGCGTAGAGTTTGGATCCAGAACCAGGAACGTCGTGTTCGACATTTTCACTGGTAAAGGACAAGATATGGTGTTTACTGTTTACGGAGAACACTGGAGGAAGATGCGAAGGATCATGACGGTTCCGTTCTTCACCAACAAGGTTGTGCAGCGAAATCGGGAGGGATGGGAATTTGAAGCGGCGAGCGTTGTCGAGGATGTGAAGAAAAATCCTGATTCCGCCACAACGGGAATTGTGTTGAGGAAGCGTTTGCAGTTGATGATGTACAACAATATGTTCCGTATCATGTTCGATAAAAGGTTCGATAGTGAGGATGATCCTCTTTTCCTCCGGCTTAAAGCCCTGAATGGAGAGAGAAGCCGATTGGCTCAGAGCTTCGAGTACAACTATGGCGATTTCATCCCTATCCTCAGGCCATTCCTTAGAGGTTACTTGAAGATCTGTCAGGATGTGAAAGACCGAAGAATAGCGCTCTTCAAAAAGTACTTTGTCGACGAGAGGAAGTGAGTTCGTTTCTTCCGATTTCTCTTTTTATGAGACAGATCTCTGTCTACGATTTCTGAATTTTGAAAATTGACATTGATTAATCACACAGGCAAATTGCAAGCACTAAGCCTACAGGTAACGAATTGAAATGCGCCATTGATCACATCTTGGAAGCTCAACAGAAGGGAGAAATCAACGAAGACAACGTTCTTTACATCGTCGAGAACATCAACGTCGCTGGTAACTTTATTAGCCTTTGCCTTTTTATTCTATTCCTAGTTCTTCCTTGTGGAATACGTAATTAATCCTCTAGACGTTTCTCTTTGCGTAAGAAATTGGATACTACTCTTTCGAGTGAAACCTATAAATAGGGAATGTTAACCATAACAACAAATTAGGCTGATCCTGGTCAAAAATTGCATAACATTAGATAAAAAAAAACTCCTTTGAATGTTATGTGTCTCACCTAAAGTGGCTTGACTGGTTTCTTCATTTTTTTCTGAAACAGCGATTGAGACAACATTGTGGTCTATTGAGTGGGGAGTCGCGGAATTAGTGAACCATCCTGAGATCCAGAGCAAGCTAAGGAATGAAATTGACACGGTTCTTGGACCAGGAGTACAAGTTACAGAGCCTGAACTTCACAAGCTTCCATACCTTCAAGCTGTGATCAAGGAGACACTTCGACTAAGAATGGCTATTCCTCTTCTCGTGCCTCACATGAACCTCAACGATGCTAAGCTCGCTGGCTACGACATTCCAGCAGAAAGCAAAATCTTGGTCAACGCCTGGTGGCTAGCAAACAACCCCAACAGCTGGAAGAAACCTGATGAGTTTAGACCAGAGAGGTTCTTTGAAGAAGAAGCTCACGTGGAAGCAAACGGAAATGACTTCAGGTATGTGCCGTTTGGTGTTGGACGTAGAAGCTGTCCTGGGATTATTTTGGCGTTGCCTATTTTGGGAATCACCATTGGTAGGTTGGTTCAGAACTTTGAGCTTCTTCCTCCTCCAGGAGTGTCTAAAATAGATACCTCTGAGAAAGGTGGACAGTTTAGCTTACACATCCTTAAGCACTCGACGATCGTGATGAAACCAAGGACTTTTTAAATTTCTGTAAAATGAAAATGACTTTTGGTTATGGATCTGCATTATAAGATGTTTGTGAAATCTGTTGAATATTCCATGTTTTGCTTTTGTGAGGTTGATTATGTAAAATGTCAGTTACATTAAAGGATTCGTGCTGCGATTTCAATAATTAGTGGCTCTCACTGTTTTGAATAGATACTGATGTTATACCATTTTAGACTTACTAAACCCCATTATACAATTTGTGTTAGAAGATAACTAAATTACCAATTCAATGAATCAACCAGATCTCTATTTAGCTTTCTATACTTTCTTAGGGAGCTCACAATCGCAGTAAAGTTTTATAAGACAATTAATGACTTAATGCAGAGGGTTAGGGATGAACAAACCAAACGGCAAGCTACAAAGAAACCTTATAAGACCCAATCATTTCGTATTTAACATGGTTCACTCGCAGAGATTGCGCAACGGGAAACAAAAACACAAGAAAATTATAAAATATAAAAAGACCGTTTCCATTCGCTGCATTTTGGATATTATAAATCTGTTGCACCACAAAGAAATTATGCTTCCTTGCTGTGAAGTAGTATTTTGGATGATATGATAAATCTTGGCCAACAAAAGCCCACTCAAGTACAGAGCCCAAATGAAAAGAAGGAAGAAACAAAGTCCAGACATATTCAAAAGACTGCACATCAGTCTTCTTCTCCTAGCCAGCTCCACGACAACATATAAAGGGATAAGACTATTAAGAGCAGCCCTCCGTACAATCCAGCTGCATAACAAATTTGATGTTCTCCGAGATTGTACTGATTTGTGAGAAGAGGACATTTGTGATTAGCCTGAGACACCTTAAACCTAAGACCTATTGCTATTTAAGTTTTTATCCTTTTCTTGGATAACATAAAATGAATGATTATAATACAGTAGTCGTTTTTGAATTACATTCAATAGGAGGACAAAGCGAAGTTGAATTATTATTGTTGTTGTCTTATTGACATTTGCGAACTTGAATTTATAAAGGGTAAAACAAGCACGTTTTGTATTGATATCAGCCTTTACCAACTGAACCGTACCTATTTTATCATTGGTCTCAGTTCTCACCCCCATAATTGCTTTCATTCGCCACAATCATCACCGTGAAAACAAGAATGGATCTTCTCTTGTTGGATAGGTCGTTAATCGCCGTCTTCGTGGCGGTGGTTCTCGCCACAGTGATCTCGAAGCTCCGCGGCAAAAAATTGAAACTACCTCCAGGTCCTATACCGATTCCAGTGTTCGGAAACTGGCTACAGGTCGGAGATGATCTTAATCACCGTAACCTCGTCGATTACGCTAAGAAATTCGGCGACCTCCTCCTCCTCCGGATGGGTCAGCGAAACCTAGTGGTTATCTCTTCACCGAATCTAACCAAGGAAGCACTCCACACGCAGGGAGTTGAGTTTGGATCCAGAGCCAGGAACATCGTCTACGACATATTTACTGGGAAAGGACAAGATATGGTGTTCACGGTGTACGGAGAGCACTGGAGGAAGATGCGACGGATCATGACGGTTCCGTTCTTCACCAATAAGGTTGTGCAGCGGAATCGGGAGGGATGGGAGTTCGAGGCGGCGAGTGTTGTCGAGGATTTGAAGAAGAATCCAGATTCCGCCACGAAAGGAATCGTGTTGAGGAAGCGTTTGCAGTTGATGATGTATAATAATATATTCCGAATCTTGTTCGATAGAAGATTCGAGAGTGAGGATGATCCTCTTTACCTCCGAGTCAAAGCTTTGAACGGAGAGAGAAGCCGATTGACTCAGAGCTTTGAGTATAACTATGGCGATTTCATCCCCTTCCTCAGGCCATTCCTTAGAGGTTATTTGAAGATCTGTCAGGATGTGAAAGATCGAAGACTAGAGCTTTTCAAAAAGTACTTTGTTGAGGAGAGGAAGTGAGTTTGTTCTCTTTCGATTTTGATCATCTCTATCTTCGGTTTAGGGATTTGAAAATCAACGTCGATAAATCACAGGAAAATTTCGAGCGCTAAACTTATAGGTAGCGAAGGATTGAAATGCGCCATTGATTACATCCTCGAAGCTCAACAGAAAGGAGAAATCAATGAGGACAACGTTCTTTACATCGTCGAGAACATCAACGTCGCCGGTAAATATTTCTCACGCCGTTACTCCATTATATATAATAGATATATTTTTTATAAAAATGTAAATAACAAATAATTACCGCACACCCGGTGGGATTCGAACCCACAATCCCATGATTAGAAGTCAAGTGCCTTATCCATTAGGCCACGGGTGCTGTTTTTACTTTTGCATATACTTTTCTGGTAAAAAATACAATTTTGTGTCTCTGGTAAAGCAACAAGGATTGTAATTGTTAATGGCTATTCATTGTTTTCTTCATTTGAGATGAAACAGGGATTGAAACAACATTGGCTTCGATCGAGTGGGCAATTGTGGAACTAGTGAACCACCCTGAAATCCAGAGCAAGGTAAAGAATGAAATTGACATGGTTCTTGGACGAGGAGTACAAGTGATAGAGCCTGAGCTTCATAAGCTTCCATATCTCCAAGCCGTGATCAAGGAGACACTTCGACTAAGAATGAGTGTTCCTCTTCTCGTGCCTCACATGAACCTTAACGACGCTAAACTCGCTGGTTACGACATCCCAGCGGAAAGCAGAATCCTAGTCAATGCTTGGTGGCTAGGAAACAACCCTAGCAACTGGAAGAAGCCTGAAGAGTTTAGACCCGAAAGGTTCTTTGAAGAAGAAGCGAATGTGGAAGCGAACGGTAATGACTTTAGGTATGTGCCATTTGGTGTTGGACGTCGAAGCTGTCCTGGAGTTATTTTGGCGTTGCCTATTTTGGGAATCACTATTGGTAGGTTAGTTCAGAACTTTGAGCTTCTTCCTCCTCCAAGAGAGTCTAAAGTAGATACCTCTGAAAAAGGCGGACAATTTAGCTTGAACATCCTTAACCACCCGACCATCGTGATGAAACCAAGGATCTTTTAAATTTTCTAGTAAAAATATAATGTAATTTTGGAGAAAAAAACTGAAATCATAAAAAGGTTCATCTTCGTTTTCATGTCTCACTTCAATTTTTGTATCTTTATGTCTGTTTGTACTTTGGTTATTTATATAAAACGGAAAATAGAGTTCTCTAAATAAAGTGATGATGCATATATATAAGCAATAGTGATTTTATGAACAAATTTGATCTCTAGAATTCTCAATTCTCAATTCTTATTCACAAAAACTCAACTTTTAAATTCAGAACCTTCTACCTAAAATCATAAACCCTAATTCAGTAGTTGAATATTAAATATGAAAATGATGCATTTACTTAATTTCTAAAGAATTACCATATTACGTGTTTTTTACGTAGAAAAACTTGTTGAGAAACAAAACAAAATAGCAATTCATTCTACGAGGAAGAGAACAAACATACTAACATAGAAACTAACTCTTTATGGAAAGATTCTATATTATTTGTTATACTGTTCGAGTTATTAAAAAATTAATTAGGATTTAGATTTGATGAATTGATATTTCTAGTCGTATATATATGGGTTAGTGGAGGTTCCAAAATAAAATTAACAATAATGGGCTTTATGATTAGGAGGCCCTTTCGTATCGTACTTAATCACTCGCCGAATTAGCGCTGCGGGAAACAACATCTAACATAAGAAATTTTCGAAATTTAAGAAGACCGTTCGCATTAGCTCCCATCGTCTTTGAATTGTCTTGCTGCGAATTTGATCAAACGCACCATTGATCATCCTTGTGAAGCAGCTATATCAGTTTTTCTCATTCTATTTTATGCTCCGAACTCCATTTTCGGGACGCGATTCAGATACTGTTGAAGCCTCTCAAATTTTGTAAGCATCTCTCTTTCTTCACTCTCGATTTACAATATTTTACAGGAATTTCTTAGAAACTTTACAGAGATTCGTCGGGTAGTAATCGTAGATTTTGGATTGGGAGTCGAATTTTTCTGTGTTAGTGACTGATGTTAAGGAAACGCTACCTAGTTATGGAATCGTTGCATCGAATTGATTTGTGGTGATTTTGAAATCCTAATTTTGAAATTCCAGTGCAGTCGTTCAGTTTGTAAACCCTAGAATTCCGATTTTCCGAGAATGCTGCAATGGATGGGAGGATCGAGGCGGAAAGTGGCCGCTGTAAGTGACTTTTACTTCTTCCTTTCAGTGATGCAATTTTTGTTGAGATAATCTATGAATTGGGTGAAGATTCAGTCACACATTTCAAATTTAGATGAGAATTTATTCTTAATTCTGACTTGTTATTGTTCTCTCGGCATCTGTTGGGGCATTCAGTCACACACGTCAGTGAAGAAGAGGTGTGTAAACCTTTTATTATTCTGTTTATAAGATGTTTGTCAGTAAATTTTTCCTGCTGATGATTTAATAGGGATTTATGTCTTACTTTTTTTTTTTTTTCTCTTCATTGTTGAACCTGAAGGCAAAAGCAATACTTTGAGCAAAAGAGACGACAACAGCATCAGCTCACAGCTGGGTCTGAGAGCTGTAGTAATGATATTAACAATAGTAATCAACACCCAAGAGAACATCAATCTTTGGATATTCTCAATTTGCTGAACTTGTCAACAACTTCTACTCCTAAATGCAAACCTTGTAGTCCAGATGGTAAGTAATGCTGCTTAGGACTTATCTTTCTGAGTGTGGCTTATAGTTTCCCTCATAACTCCAAACCATGACATTTATTCCAATTTGCTTTCTTCCTGTTTGTGTCATTTGTTAATGAAAAAAAAGGAGTGGAAGAGCTGGATTCTGATTTCTACAGTCTGAAGGATAACACTTCCGGAGTAGGTAAAGTCTCCAAACTCATGATCTATGAATGTGGTCCTCTTCTGCTCATGTTACATGTGTGATGATGCAGACAGTTCATTCAACCATAGAGCAGAACCTACTCCCCCAAAGAGGCAAGTCAGATTTTCTATGTTTTGCTTTCATGTAATGTAACTGCCCAAAGTTTTCTTTCTCAGCATTTATATCCTCTTGATTTTGTTTGTTAATGGAACTGCATATCTCATAGAGATTTTGATGTTCACTGTATTATAGGACTTCATTAACGAGAAAAGGAGTGGAAGATCTTGATGCTGGTTTCTACAGTATGAAAGACAACACTTCTGGTGTCGGTAAGGTCTCCAAACTCACGATCTATGAATGTGGTCCTCTTCTACTCATGTTGCATGTGTGATGATGCAGAAATTTCATTCAACCATAAATCAGAACCTACTTCCTCAAAGAGGTAAGTCAGATTTTCTTTGTGTTGCTTTCATGTAATGTCACTGCCCAAGTTTTCTTTCTCAGCATGTATATTCTCTTGTTTACTTATTGCTAATGGAACTGCATATCTTACATAAATTTTGATGTTTCAATGTCTTATAGAACTTCGCTTAATCTCCCTGATAACCATAAAAATGATTTCAAGAAAGCAAACACTACAGCGGATCTGATGGATGGCACAGAGCGGAGTAAGTAATCCCTATAACTTAGCGAGGGCTTAATATCTATAATCTGTTTTTCTATTCTTGTACACAGAGTTAGCATCTATAGCATCTAGATAGGTCTGTTTCATTCTGGTTTCACTTCCCAATCACTTTTCACTGTATGCTTATTCGAATTTAAGCCATCTGCAACTCTGTTTTTTAGTAAATATGGACGCTATATCTATTTTTCAGAGCTATCTGTCTTTGATTTGGTTGAAGACGATCATGCAACAGCTAACCTGGAAGAATGTTCTCCAGCTGAGGCTCACATGGCATTTTCAGTTGAAGGTATATAGGTCTTAGATCACAGAGATGGAAATTTTGAAGTTTCCAAGTGTACCTGTATCATGATCATCCTTTCTTTTGTGACTCGTACTTTCTCTGTTTAGGATTAGGTAAAATAAACATGGAAACTCCGGTTAGTTCTCCACAACCATCAGGCAGGTGAGTAGCATTCACGATTTTGCTAGCACTTGTTTTCATTTTTTTTGTTTCCCTTTTTTATTTATTTATACTGTTTCCTCTCACATTGGCAGTAGTATGTAGTATGTACCATTTAGGATATAAATAAGTGACTGCATTTAAATTTTGATTTGAAAGAACCTTTGCGTACCGGTGCTCCTCTCCATGGAGGGATAATGGTCAACCAGATAAATCAAACGTCAGGGAAAGACTCCACGACATAGAGAATGAAATGGTAACAAAGTCTCGTCATCTTATTTTTTAGCTGTCTTCCTTTCAATTCTAAGTTCTTCATACCCAAAAAAATTTCATCTTATTCTTACAGGATACAATAATTGAAAACAGCAAATTGTTCCAAGATGACAGCCATTTTAGGTCTCCCGCTGGCAGATATGCTAATGACGGGGGCAGAAAACAAAAACTCCGTAATTTCAATGATCACTTGCACAAACCATATATGAGCGATTCAAGAGGTTACTTCTGTGATACTGCAGGTTTCAACAACAGTAGGGTCTGTGATGAAAACGAGTGGAACGGTAATCTCCCATGCTAAAGTGTTTCCTTTTCTCGCAATTTTCATGCATGTTCCATATCTTCTCTTATTTGATCACAACCCTCCACCTTCTGCAATCTACATAAAACATGACTTGATCAAACTAGCATGTCACTTATTAGTGAATATAGTATAAACTGTGGTGTGACAAGAACTGTAGGAAATCTTTTTTGGTCTAAGACCATATTGTGCACATGTGTCTTACTTTACTCGTGAGATCAGATAAGAATTTGGTTTCTTCTTTTTACCTGACCAGCTAAGTCCACCTTTCTTGATGACGGGGACGGCAGTTTTTACTGGAAGGACCAACAACAGCCATGCCATATGGAAACTTCGAAACTTAATTTCATGAATTATGGAAATGATTACACTGAGAGTCGCTCTTCTGTAGAACGCCACAGGACAAAGAGGAGGTGCTTTTCAAAATCTCTCATTTTGTCCCTTATAGTGATTTCCTATCTTTTGACATTTACACTCTTGTGTGTCTAGGGATTACCTGGAAACGCCCTGGAGATCCAACAACGAAGGTGGGTTTAGTTCAAATAGTTTATGAATAATACCTGCCTTTCATAAATGCTTCTATCAGTGAACTTTCACTAGACTCCCTATAGTTGTATTTATTGAATAACTAGTCTAAGAGTATGTATGCCTCTTCGAATTTCATTGCTTCACATCATTCTTTGGAAGTTCGAAATACTAAGTTTGATTTACTTCACTATCTCCTAGCTTACTCTGTTGTTGGTGTTTAAATTTGAAAAATATGTATCTACATATTTGTTGGATTTACCAGGTTTTGGCGTATTAGTTCTGTATCTTCTTTGTTTTTACATCTTTCAGATCCCCCAGTTCGAAAACCACAGCGTCTAGAAAGGATCATCGATGATCCAAGTTCCGCTAAGGCTTCGTAAGTCAAATCACTGAAATTCATAGTGTCCTTTTGTAACTCATGATGACTGAACTTTTCAAAAATAACATCCAGCTATTTTAAATTCCCTGAGAACTTCGGTTATGAAAATGTATTTGACCGACCGGTTGTGTCATCCATTGTACCCGAGGAAGACAAAGACAACCATAGTTTGCCTAGGTAAGCATCTGCAGTAGTTCTCTTTCTGATTGTATTTCATTTGCTATATAGAATGAACTTCATTCCTGACACCACTCACTATTTGTAACAGCGAAGAATCTTGCTGCTCTAGTGCAGGTATTGAACTTTCCGGAAAAATTCTTGTGAATCAAATGTTAGGATTTTGTAAACATTTGTTTCTTACTAGGTATTAAACCATAATTGTCCGTGAATATTGTCAGTTTGGGCCAAAGAAACCCCTATTTCACAATTTGAGACCAACACAAGACAGAGGAAGAAAGAAATTGATTCGTTTCGCAACCTTGGAGACAAGAAGTATCTGAATGATGGCTTTTTCCAAGAATCTTGGGAAGATTGGGATGTGAATGATCAACATATAAAGAAAAAACTTGGTTCTGGAAAGCAAGTCAGACTGTCAAACCCAGGGAAGTTAAAATCAACCAGTCAGAGAAAATATGGTCTTGACGTTCCTGACAATTGGTTTGCAGAAGGACTTACATCTGCAGGCATAAGCTCAGGTTTGTCTCTTTTTTTTTTTCTTTCTGAAACCTATTCAATGACTTGTCCATCATTGTTCAGAGGTTTATATCTTGGCGAAATGGCGAAATGTCACATGAATATTCATGTTTAAACCTCTATGACAGATATTACAAACGAGAGAGACAAGCCATATCATTTTTTAAACCCCGAGCTTGGTAGTTCGCACCGGCGTCAATCTTATGTCCCTGATTCTATTCCGGAAACATGGGTTCCCAAGTATTCAAAAGGAGGCACTGGATATGATGATGATGATGATGAACATGACTATGTAAAGTGTGTATCAGCAAAGCGTACATCTAAACTAGCAGGAGACATCTGTGGTTTTGAGAGCAACACGTTATCAGAAAACGATGATGACCAAATCAGAGAAGTGAATCACCCAAAAACAATGCTACGTGAGGGAGAAGAGACTTCATCATCCGTTGCAAAGAGCCTCTCAGACGAAAATGAGTATGTACGGTGAACACTGTCACACGCTTCTCTATGTTCTTAATTACCTAGATTCCATAAATTAAATGCAATGTCCTGACACGTGGAGAATTTTAAATGGTTGTTAGGTGTAACACCAACAAGGAGGTCGTGGAAGCTAGGCATCAAGAAAACAGAGGTGAACTGGTTTTTCTTTTTTTGCCCTTTGGATGATAAAAGATTGTTATTTATTTATTATTAGTATTATGACTTTAAGCTAACGTACGAAATTTTGAGATGGAATCAGGGGAAAAGGCAAAAAGGGACTCGTTCCAACAAACGATATTGCTGGAAAGGCGCACGCTTCAACTCGTTTCTCTTAACAATACATTAATCCTTAACTCTTTAAATTAGGTAAGAGTTCATATCCATATCTTGTATTTTTTTACTCCAATTTTAAACATCCAAAATTCATATTTTTCCTTGGGGCATAAGAGAATATGCAATTTTTGGTATATTCTCATTGAGCAATAAGTACTGAGTTAAATCAACCATATCCTGTAATCCCTATAGCGTTTAGCGTGTGCACCTACCTTTGCATGCAACCATTGTTTGTCACTACCTACCCACGTTCTGTATTTACTATTTGAGATGTTTTTTGTGAGTCTATACTTGGTCATGAGGGCAAATATAATCAAATCACATTTAACATGTTTTTTACCAAATTTAGATAGACATGATATTTTGCACAGTGGTGTGAAATTATAAACTTTGGTTCCAAATTAATTCCTAACTGAAACTTTCCGTCATTTCTTTTTACACTCCCGAGAACCTATATATGGCTTATATTTTTGTTCTCATACTGTGGATATTGAAGTTCATAATGCGTA
Organism: Euclidium syriacum; assembly: GCA_900116095.1. Taxonomy (NCBI): domain Eukaryota; kingdom Viridiplantae; phylum Streptophyta; class Magnoliopsida; order Brassicales; family Brassicaceae; genus Euclidium; species Euclidium syriacum. The sequence continues at coordinate 2,021,834 of FPAK01000008.1, forward strand.
CTTTTTCTTCAAAAATGTCTATATACTTTATTATTCTCTCGTCAATGCTGCATACTTTAATTATATGGGGGGTAATGAGATTCCCTGATGTTAATTAGTATTCTAATTACAACTTTAGTAAGAGAAAAACAAATAAAAAATGTCTATTGCAAGCTGGGAACGTGAGCCCCAATTACAGCTGTGAGTATGAGGCATTATTGCAGTTTCTATCAGTTGATTTACATGTCGATGCCGTCCTAAAAAAGTCCTTGGATGTTTAATTACTATAAAAAAATAATCCTAATTATATCAGATCATTTCGCAGTATACATAAATAGTAGAAACAAATAATATTAGGGTGAATCAAGAAAATTGCGGCTGTAGTTTCCTATGTGCAAACATGTCTGGTACGAGATTTGATACTTGCAAGGTTAATTAAATTCGCCTGATGACAAATGGACAAACTTTGTTAAGTGGTTTAATTCACATGGCCAAAACATAAATAATAAGCTCGCCTAATCATATCAAACTTGAGAATTTAGTACTTTTGATCACGAATATCAGATCTGTAGTAACTTAAACTAATCATTGGCTTGGATGTACAAGTCTAGATCCAAATGTGAAATATATTTTTCATAGGTTATGCTGATTTATTTATTTATTTTTTTTGTAATGAATGTAATTCCTCGATATCAAAAAGAAAATTTAAGATCTTATCTTATTCAAAATATCATTATATTCTCTTTACTAGTTAAATTGTACTATACTTTAAATACTATGACAACACAAAATAGGGGAAAATAATCATAAATGTTTTGTATTCCTACATGTAGTCGAATTTCAATTTTAGAATCCAGTTGCATGGTGTTCAGCGATCTAATCTAGTGGTTCGGACTATTCAAGTCAATTTCATGAATTTATTGTGGGGGAAAACAATTTAATTGAAGGATAAGGGGGAAAGTGGCTCTGAGTTTATTATTATTATCTCATCTGCATGGTAAAATGAACAAAATTTTCAAATATATATACCAAAAATAATAAAGGAGAATTATATATATTTTGCTGTCAACAAGAAAATTCCTTATACAAAGTACCAAAAAAAGAAAAAAATTTTACAAAAAAAAAGAAAGTAAAGTACATGTTTTTAAAATATAACGCATATTTCACTCGAGGCAGAAATTATTCTCTCTCATCAATAATTTTCGGTTTTTAGAAAACAACGCATATTTCATTCGGATCAAAACTGGAAATTGCTCTCTCATCAATAGTTTTCGATTTTTTAAAAAACAAAGCATATTTCATTCGAATCAGAAATAGAAATTACTCTCTCATTATTAGTTTTTGGTTTTTAGAAAATAACACATATTTCACTCGGGTCATAATTAGAAATTATTCTCTCATCAGTATTTTTTTATTTTTAAAACACAACGCATATTTTACTCAAGTGAAAATTAAAACTTACTCGCTCATTAATAGTATTCGGTTATATTAAGCCATGTTATATCTTAATATGGATATACTTAAATGTTATATATAAGGTATTGTTTTCTAAGATACGCAAAAAACTTTGAAACACTTTTAAGATTATTAATAAAAATAGTGGACACTTGCTATGATGTAAAACAAGAAAAAAACCATAGTAGCATAATATGCGTAGAAAACATAAGCAACTAAGATCCATTCGAAAGAGCATAATTCATAAGACATAACATATTTCGTTCGGGTCAGAATTAGAAATTACTCTCTCATTATTAATTTTTCGTTTTTAGAAAATAATGAATATTTCACTCGGGTCAGACTTAGAATTACTCTCTCATCAGTATTTTTCGATTTTTAGAACACAACACATATTTTATTCAAGTCAAAATTAGAAGTTACTCGCTCATCAATAGTATTCAGTTATATTAAGTTGTGTCATATCTTAATATGGATTAATACTTAAATGTTATATATAAGATATTGTTTTCTAAGATACGCAAAAAACTTTTAAACACTTTTAAGATTATTAACAAAAATAGTGGACACGTGCTATGATGTAAAACAAGAAAAAAAACCATAATAACATGATATGCGAAGAAAACATAAGCAACTAAGATCCATTCGAAAAAGTATAATTCAAAAAACATAGCATACTTCGCTCGGGTCAGAATTAGAAATTACTTTCTCATTATTAGTTTTTCGTTTTTAGAAAATAACGAATATTTCACTCGGGTCAGACTTAGAATTACTCTTTCATCCGTATTTTTCGATTTTTAGAACACAACACATATTTTAATCAAGTCAAAATTAGAAATTACTCGCTAATCAATAATATTAAGTTATATTAAGCTGTATCATATCATAATATGGATTAATACTTAAATGTTATATATAAGGTATTGTTTTCTAAGATACGCAAAAAAACTTTAAACACTTTTAAGATTATTAACAAAAATAGTGGACATGTGCTATGATGTAAATAGGAAAAAAAACCATAACATCATGATATGCGAAGAAAACATAAGCAACTAAGATCCATTTGAAAGAGCATAATTCAGAAAACATAGCATATTTCACTCGGGTCAGAATTATAAATTACTCTCTCATAATTAGTTTTTGGTTTTTAGAAAATAACGCATATTTCACTCCGATTAGAATTAGAAATTACTCTCTCATCAGTAGTTTTCGATTTTTAGAACACAACACATATTTTACTCAAGTCAAAATTAGAAGTTACTCACTCATCAATATTTTTTGGTTTTTAGAAAATAACGCATATTTCACTCATGTCAGAATTGGAAATTACTATCTTATCAGTAGTTTTCGGTTTTTAGAACAAAACACATATTTTACTCGGATCAAAATTAGAAGTTACTCGCTCATCAATAATCAATAGTATTCGGTTATATTAAGCCGTGTTATATCTTAATACGGATTAATACTTGAATATTATATATAAGGTATTGTTTTCTAAGATACGCAAAAAACTTTTAAACATTTTTAAGATTATTAACAAATATAGTTGATAATGTAAAACAGGAAAAATATCTATAATAGTATGATAAACGAAGAAAAACATAAGCAACTAAGATCTCATTCGAAATAGCATCATTCAAAAAACATGGTGTCAATTTAGTCCATTTTAATTTGGTTTCTTGACATATTATGTAAACAACATGTATTATGCAAGTGAATTTGAACGGTGACATAACAATGGTACTATTGATAAAATTTTATGGTAGTTTGAGTCCAAATTTGGTTAGTATATGAATCAATATGAAATGAGAGGCAAGTCTTGTATATGCAGATACATATATAATATATGAACTACTTTGAAAAAGAACTTAAAATACATGTATTCCAATATAAATTCATATATTATATTTTAATATATATATACATATTATATTGTACTATTTCATATTTTGTCAAAAATAAGTTAATAACATTTTGTTTGAATGATCAAGTCTTTTAATTAGTATCCACATTTTATTCAATGGACATGGACTCAAAAATATTTGAACAGAACATGGTCAAAGAACATAATGACTGGGATACAAATCTTGATATTTTAGGGTGTCTTTAAAAAGGTGAAAAGGGAAAAGAAAGACCGGTTCAAGTGTCATGCATGCATATGATTTGAAAAAATAAAAACATGTTTAGAAATTTTAAATTCGGGATATTAGATAATGGAATTTTACAGAGTGGATACCTAAAATATTAGAGTTGAATACATATAACCTAACATCAAAATACGTCATCATTATTCATTACCCGTTATTAATTTTGAGTCATACGGAAACACATATCTTTTTTTACCAAAACATATGATTCTCACCAACCCTAATTCCTAAACTCATGTCTATAAATAAAAATCTTAACCCAAACGAAAAAAGTCAAAAAAGTAAAAAACCCCAAAGTCATTCACTTTCAAAGTCTTTGTGAATCTTTCTCTTGAGAGTGTGTTTCTTGCTTTGGTCGAAGCGGCGTGTGTGTGTTCAAGTGTCGTGCATGCATTTTATGCGTTTCTTTCTTTCTTTCTCTGCCTTCTCTTGCATGCTCTCTTTCTAGTTTTCTATCTATTCCTTCTCTCTCTCCCTATCTCACCCATAATAATTTTAATTTTACATCGAAAAATAAAATAAAAACTAAAAAAAATCACCAAAGAAAAACCTCGTTGCCTTCTTCTTCGCCGTTACAGTCCTCTTTTTCTCCAATTCGCCGTCAAAAATCTCTTCTTTCTTCCCGCCGTTTTCCCTCATTCTCCATTGATTCTTGCCTCCTCTGATCTACAACGCGGCTTAATTTGACCACGTCGATGCATGTTCATGACTTCAATTCACGTCGATTTCTCCTCGGATTCGTGTTTCTGTCTCTTTCTGTTTTGTTAGGGTTTTAGATTTTGTTCGATTGGGATTTTGAGAGGGAAAGCTTCTGATTTTCGACGGAGGAATGTTTGAAGTCAAAATGGGGTCAAAGATGTGCATGAACGCAACCTGTGGCTCTACTTCTACTGTCGAATGGAAAAAAGGTTGGCCTCTTCGATCTGGTCTCCTCGCTGATCTCTGCTATCGTTGCGGGTAATATAATCTCCCAATCTCTCTAATTTCACTTTTCAATTTCAATTCTTTTTTTAAAAAACCCGAAATTTGTTTTTGAATCTCTCCATGACCTGTTCTTATCATCATTCTTGATTCTTCCTTTTTCGTTACTCATTGTGTGTGGTGTTTTTGACTACGTAGATGATTTCTTACTGATTCTTTTGATCTATAAATAGCAAAATTAATGCAGATAATAATTTGGTATAAAAAGGAAAAGAGAAAAAAAACATAATTGATGTTTGATTGTAAATGATTTTGTTCTTATAGATCCGCCTATGAGAGTTCTCTCTTCTGTGAAACATTCCATTTGGACCAATCTGGTTGGAGAGAATGCTTTTTATGCAACAAGGTTCGTTTTTTTAATTAATTTTGATTCCATTTGCTTTGAAATTCTTTTTCTCTGGTCTGATTGAAATTTCTGCAATGTGACAGCGACTTCATTGTGGATGTATTGCTTCAAAGCTAATGGTAGAGCTTATGGACTATGGTGGTGTTGGTTGTACAACTTGTGCTAATTGTCATCAACTCAATTTGGTAAGTTTGACTTATTATCCTCCTCTTTTGAAATACATTCAACTTGTTTCCTCATCATTTTTCCTTCTTTCTTTGTAGCATAAGAGAAGTGAGAATCCAGGTGTATTTGGTAGATTACCAATGAAACCATTACAACATACGAATGGCGAAAACGGAATGCATATCGACGGAGGAGGAGGAGGAAGAAACGAAGCGGATCTCTTTTCGCAAGTCCTGAACGGAGATAAAAGAGAAGAGTTTATGCCTCACCGTGGATTTGGTAATACCAACACCGGTGGGTATAGGCTTGACGGTGAGGGAATGCATGAATCATCATCATCACCTTCACAACCATCTTTGAATATGGCTTTAGCTGTTATTCCTTACAGTAGTCCATCGTTTTCGACTGATGGTGTTGAAGGAAAGAAACACATTGGTGTTGTTTCTTCTTCTCCTTCACATTTAATGCAATGCTCTGCCTCTAATCTACTGCAAAAGCCAACTCCACCTGGCTCTAGCAAATCTGGTCAGACGCGTATAGGAAGGCCTCCTGTGGAAGGACGAGGGAAAGGTCATTTGCTTCCTCGGTATTGGCCTAAGTATACTGATAAAGAGGTCCAACAGATCTCCGGAAATTTAAATTTGAACATTGTTCCTCTTTTTGAGAAAACTCTAAGTGCTAGTGATGCTGGTCGCATTGGTCGTCTTGTTCTTCCAAAAGCCTGTGCAGAGGTAAGTTTCTCAATTCTATAGTGTTTTTTTCTTGTTCTTGAAATGTCTTTGGAGAGTTAAAGACTGAGGTTGGTTTGGTATATATTATATAGGCGTATTTTCCTCCGATTAGTCAATCGGAAGGAATTCCTTTGAAGATCCAAGATGTGAGGGGTAAGGAGTGGACGTTTCAGTTCAGATTCTGGCCTAATAACAACAGTAGAATGTATGTCTTAGAAGGTGTCACTCCTTGCATACAGTCCATGATGCTTCAGGCTGGTGATACAGGTACTGCTCCATGAATAGCTGAAGCTTCATGAATTTTCTGAATATGTTGTTGATTTTCTGCATTGTCTCATGGTGTGGCTTATACAGTAACTTTCAGTCGGGTTGATCCGGGTGGCAAACTAATCATGGGTTCCAGGAAGGCACCTAACACTGGAGACATGCAGGTTTGGGTTTCTATAAGCATGTGCTGTTTTTTTTTTTTTTTGTGCTTAGGTCCATTCTTATTCAGAGCTGATATTTTTAAACAGGGTTGTGGTTTCACCAATGGTACTTCAACGGAGGACACATCATCGTCTGGTGTTACAGAGACTCCGCCTTCGATGAATGCTTCTTCGTGTCCTTCACAAATATCGAAGGATTTGAAAGGTTTGCCTGAGCATCTGAGTTCACCTTATGGTGGTAGTAGCTCGAAGAAGAATGAGAGTAACGGAGGAAGGATGGGTGATGATATGCCAACGGTTAAAGAGAAGAAGAGGACTCGAACTATTGGGACGAAGAATAAGAGACTGCTTTTGCATAGTGAAGAAACTATGGAGCTGAGACTCACCTGGGTAGAAACTCAGGAGTTGTTTCGTCCTTCTCCTAGTGCTAAGCCTAGTGTCACTGTCATTGAAGACCATGAATTTGAAGAATTTGACGTAAGTGGTAGATCTTGTTGATATTCTTACTGAACAGTGAGTTTTGTGTGAAGTGCTCTTGGCTAAGTCATAGTTCTTGTTTAATGTAATGCACAGGTACCTCCTGTTTTTGGAAAGAGGACGATAATCACTTCAAGACCTTCAGGGTAAGTTCTTTCTTTCACTTCTCAAGTCAGAGATTTGAATTGCAGCTAGCGTGCAAGCACTTTACTGATGAATGTATTGTGTTTCAGTGAAGAAGAACGATGGGCATCTTGTGACGACTGCTCAAAATGGAGAAGGTTACCTGTAGATGCTCTTCTTCCCTTAAAATGGACTTGTTCAGACAATGTTTGGGATGTCCACAGGTAAGAACGTCCTCAAGTTTTTTCCTCTTGGTCGCTTGAACTGAAGTTCGTTTGAGAATGTGGTTTTTCTTTCTTGAGGTCCTGTCGCTGTAATATAATGTACCATTGATAGGTGTTCGTGTTCTGCACCAGAGGAGAGTCTGAAGGAACTTGAGAATGTTCTTAAAGTAGGAAAAGGTATGAAACCCATTAAACCTTGGTCTCTCATGGTTCCTTCTCATTAGCTTGGTATCCTGTTTGTTTCTCAGCTTTTATTGAGAGTCTCAAGTCTCGATAATCACTATTTGTGTGTGTATTTTTGTTTAGAGTACAAGAAGAGAAAAATTGGAGAAAGTCAGATAGGGAAGAAGGAGCAAGAACCGTCGGGTCTGGATGCACTAGCGAGTGCAGCAGTCTTAGGAGACACATTAGGTGAGCCAGAGGTTGCGACAACGACCAGACATCCGAGGCACAGGGCGGGATGTTCATGCATTGTTTGCATTCAGCCACCAAGTGGGAAAGGTAGGCACAAACCAAACTGTAGCTGCAACGTGTGTAGCACTGTGAAGAGAAGGTTCAAAACGCTGATGATGAGGAGGAAGAAGAAACAGTTAGAGCGTGATGGACCACCAACAGCAGAGGCAACAGCAGAGGATCAGGAAAACAAGGAAGGGAAAGAGGGTGAGGTTGAGTCTGATAAGAATAAGGCAGAGAAAGAAGGAAACACTGGGAGGATAGATCTGAACAGTGATCCTTATAACAGAGAAGACAACATTGAAGCTGTTGCTGCGGCGGTGGAGAAAGATGAGAGTAAAATAAGTGAAGTAGGGCAGTGTTCAACCGTGGCGGCTCAAGGCGGTGATGGTTTAGGAGTAACGGAGGTACAAGTAGAGGCTGAGAAAATCAGTGAAGACCCGAGAGCTTCAAGCTGATAGGGAAAGACAGAGAGAGAGAGAGAGAGAGAGAGAGAGGGAGGTACAGTTTTGTGTTTGATTCTGTGTCATAGTTTTAGGAAAAATAAGCTTCTGGTTCTAATGAACAACAATGGTCATCTTTCTTTTCTTTTCTTTTGTTTTTTTTATTTTATTAATAATTTGTTTGTGGTGAGTTTGGGTGTTTAGTATGTCTCCATTAATTTGGGTTTTGTAGAAGGCAAATGGGAGCTTGGTTGGTGCTTGGTGATGAAACAGTTAATTTTGTTGTTTTCAACCTCGCATGAAAAGCATTAGGTTGAAATTAAGATCATTACTCTTGTTAACTTATGGTCTAATCTTTCGAGTTTCAGGGTTATGAAAAAAAGTTCTATCCCATTCACCTCAACTCTATTAAAATAGTCATCATGCTACATGCCACCTATGGTCTCTCACCATTCACTAGTCCCGGTAAACATTTATTAGTGAACCAATAGTCACCCTCAAACCTAAAACCGGTTTTAGTTTACTCAGACGGTACCACAATTAGCTCATACAGAATATTTTTTTATTTAGTTTGCCATTTATCTTCTCAAGACTTTTTTTCATATTATTTGAAATTTCCCACATAAAATACATTTTACTACGGTTTCTGGTTTCACTGGAAGGAGAAGAAGAAGCTTTTTAAAGAGATCTTTGAAGCTTCCTAAGTTCTTTGGCTACTTCCACCATGTTTGGAACTTCCTTTGTAAGACCAACACATCTCATTGAAAGCATGAGGAAAGCTTTCATTTGGCAAAACTCTTCTTCTCCAACTTCATCCATTTTCTCTAACATCTTCGGATCTTTGAGCTCTTCCGTGGATTTGTACAGCAACCTTGGAACTATTTTTCCCGAAACTGTCATCTCTGACATGATTTCACTATCATCATCATCTTCTATTCTTGTTTCTTCTTGGTGTTCTTTACAAAGCTTACGAAATCTTACTTCTGCGGTTAGAAGCTTTTGCATGAGAATTCCAATGGCGTAAACATCCGTTTTCTCCGAGACGGTGCCAGTAGTCCGATAATTATTATCCAAGAAGGCATATGTTCCCACTATAGTATCAACTTGGGGCAAATGTTTCGCCTTGGGGAATTGAGATGCAGCAAGAGAAATCACACAGCTTCGCCACAGCATCCTCATCCAACAGGATGCTGTCTAGACCCATCTTCCTATACACCAAGGGCCTCGGGCACGCAGTGTGAATGTAAGCTAAAGCAGTTGCAATATCCTCTGCTATCTTTATTCTCCTTTTCCAGGACACTACCATCTCTATATCTAAAGTAGATATCTTTTAAAATTATAAACGATGACTGGTTTTACAAACTCAAGACAACATCCTACCAATTTCAAGAAGTTCTTGTGACCACTCACCATCGATGATATCGTTATGTTGCGGCAATAGGATTTTCCTTGGTACTTGCAGTTAGGTAAGTTGTACCTTAAGAATATCATGGGACGGTTATCGATATTACCTAAATACCATGCGTATGCATAAGAATTATCCAATTCAGAAATAAGATTAGAGTCGCTGAAATTGTTGGTGGCTTTGATGAGCTCATCAGCTGCGAAGAATTTGATGGGATTGGATTTTCCATCGCAACATTCGATGACATCTTCTAACAACATCGCCCCTCTCTCTCTCACTTGGACCAACCTCTGTTTCTCCTTCTTCTTCAACCAATCCATCTCAAAAATCTACTCAACCAAAACAAAAGACAGTACACGCGGAGTTCGAAAACGATAAATGTATTTTGGGCCAGGGTATTAAGTTGTCGTTGAATAATCAACAAATTGACGTCTTTCCACCAACAAATTGATATCCGCTGCATACTGATCAGAACTCTTCACATAATTTGTTGTGATTATTCCTTCTTGAACCTTCTCCCGAATGTACTAGCAGTCCACTTCAATGTGTTTGATTCGCTTATGGAACACTAGATTCGGAGCTATGTGAATTGCAACTTGATCATAATAATGCCACGATATTGGTTTAAATATCTCAATCCTACGATCTTTAAGGAGAATCTTCAACTATACTAGCTATCATATAATATTTGCCATCGCTCTATACTCAGCTTCATCACTAGATCCTGAGACCACCTTCTGTTTTTTGCTTATCCTAGTGAGAATATTTCTTTCAATAAAGGTGAAATAGTCTGTTGTAGATTTCCTGTTTGTCTTGTCACCTGCCCCCTACATCACAGTAGCCAACAATCTTTGTGTTGCTGTTGTAGCCCATCCATATTCCTTTTCCAAGTTTCCCTTTTAAGTACCTAAGAATTCTTTCCACTATTCTCCAGTGATGTTTGAGCTTGCATATGCTAACTTGTTTGATTTACATCAAATGAAATACCAAGTCTTGTGATTATAAGGTTGATGAGCTTACCTACAATCCTCTGACATTGCTTAATATCAAAAAATTGTTCCTCCTCACAATAATCCTTGTAGCTTTCTTCTGTGGGTGTTTTCCCAGGATTTGAACCAAACTTCTTTTTTTTTTTCTTTTTTTTTTTTTTGTCTCAAATGGCTGTGGGTGTAGAAATGAACAACCACCCATCATCAAACCTGCAGACTACAATACCAAGGAAGTGTTTCAACTTTCCCAAATCCTTGTTATCAAAGGAAGATCTTAGGAGGTCTTCTGTTTCCTTAATACCCGTAACATTATCACATGTAATGATAATATCATCATCATATATGTGTACAATGATAATACCAGCTTTCCCATGCGTTTTAAATAGGGTGTGGTCAGCTTCTGACCAGAAAAACCTTTCTCAAGAAGGAAGTTACTCAACCATTGGTACCACACGCCTGAGGAGATTTCTTAAGACCATAAATAACTTTCTTGAACTTACACACTTTGCTACTATTGGCTGCCTCATGAAAGCCCTCATGGAGAAGGTTACCTGTAGATGCTCTTCTTCCCTTAAAATGGACATGTTCAGACAATGTTTGGGATGTCAACAGGTAAGAACTTCCTTCGGTTTTTCTTTTCTCTTGAGGTCCTGTCGATGTAATATACTATACCATTGACAGGTGTTCGTGTTCTGCACCGGAGGAGAGTCTGAAGGAACTTGAGAATGTTCTTAAAGTAGGAAAAGGTATGAAATTTATTAAATCTTGGCCTCTCATGGTTCCTTCTCATTGGCTTGGTTGAGAGTCTCTTAAATCACTAACTGTGTGTGTATTTTTGTTTAGAGTACAAGAAGAGAAAAATTGGAGAAAGCCAGACAGGGAAGAAGGAGCAAGAACCGTCGGGTCTGGATGGACTAGCGAGTGCAGCAGTCTTAGGAGACACATTAGGTGAGCCAGAAGTTGCGACAACGACCAGACATCCGAGGCACAGGGCGGGATGTTCATGCATTGTTTGCATTCAGCCACCAAGTGGGAAAGGTAGGCACAAGCCTAACTGTAGCTGCAACGTGTGTAGTACCGTTAAGAGAAGGTTCAAAACGCTGATGATGAGGAGGAAGAAGAAACAGTTAGAGCGCGATGGACCACCACCAGCAGCAGAGGCGGCAGCAGAGGATCAGGAGAACAATGAAGCAAAAGAGGGTGAGACTGATAAGAATAAGGCAGAGAAACAAGGGAACACAGGGAGGATAGATCTGAACAGTGATCCTTATAACAGAGAAGACAACATTGAAGCTGTTGCGGTTGCAGAGAAAGATGAGGGTAAAATAATTGAAGTAGGGCAGTGTTCGACCGTGGCGGCTCAAGGCGGTGATGCTTTAGGAGTAACGGAGATAGAAGGAGAGGCTGAGAAAATCAGTGAAGACCCGAGAGCTTCAAGCTAATAGGGAAAGACGGAGAAACGGAGAGAGAGGGACGTACAGTTTTGTGTTTGATTCTGTGTCATAGTTTTAGGTGGTTCAAAAAGAACAACAATGGTCATCTTTCTTTATTTCTTTTTTTTTTATAATTGAAAAAATCCTATAGAAAATCTTCAATGTGGCAGCCACTTCCACTTTAAATCTATTCCACTTTAAATCTCAAGAACATTATGTAATACAGCTAAACTTTTAATGTGACAAAATTGACAAATCAAACCTTTAATGTGGCTTTCTTCTCCCACACTCTTTTCAAACCCTAACAAATGAACCGTAATTCCGTTAAAAAAAAATTAAAAAATTCAAAAAATCAAAAATAAAAAAAAAATCAAAAAAATCAAAAAATTTCATAAAAATTCACTAATAATTAAAAAAAAACTCAAAAAAATCAAAATTTTTTAGAAAATCTTTAATTATTAAAAAAATCTAGAAAACTCTAAAAAATTCAAAAAATCTTTAACTATTCCAAATAATTTTTAAAAAATAAAAAAATCTTTAATTAATAAAAATAAAAAACCGAAATTATAGAAAAGAATATAATAATTTAGATATATCTTTCCAAAAATTCTAAAAATCTGTTAAAAAATCAGAAAATAATTTTTTTTAATAAATCATATAAAATTAAAATAGATGATTTTAAGATAAAATACACGAACAAAATAGACATGAGATGATACAAATACACATGTTTGGTTGGATCAAGATATAAGTGAGCATTTTGAATCATTGGGTAACCAAGAAAGACACAAGGAGAGAAAACTACTTCCATTCGAAAATTGACTCAATTGTATATGAGATGCCAAAACATGTGAACCAAAATACATATGGAAGATTTTTATATAATCAATTAGTTTAAACACTTAAGCACTTAACCTTCATATATCAGTTATTTTAAGCACTTAATTTTGTATAATTTATGATTATTTAATAAATTTTGGAGTTTTTGGAAAAATATATCTAAGTTATTATTTTATTATATAATTACGGGTTTTTTTGATATTTTTAATAATTAAAGAATTGTTTTGGTTTATTGAATTTTTTAGTAAATTTAAAGATTTTTTTGAATTATTTGGAATAATTAAATAATTTTTGGGAATTCTTAGAACTTCTTCGAAATGTTTTCGAACGTTTTAGATTTTGTTTTGAATTTTTTTAATTTTTTAAAAAAAATTAAAGAAATTTTCTAAATTTTTGATTAATTTTTAATTTATTGAATTATTTTAAATAATGAAAGATTTTTTCAGTTTTTTGTATTTTTCTGATTTTTTTTAGAATTTTTGAAACTTTTATGAATTTTTTAGAATTTTTTTGAAGTTTTTGATAATTTTTTGAATTTTTTGAATTTTTTTGAATGTTTTAATAATTTTTTAACGAAGTTACTGTTCATCCTTTAGGGTTTGAAGAGTGTGGGAGAAGAAAGCCACATTGAATGTTTGATTTGTCAATTTCGTCATATTAAAGGTTTAATTAGATCACATAATAGTCTCGAGGTTTAAAGTGGAAGTGGCTGCCACATTAAGAGTTTTATGTGGGATTCTCCCTTTTATAATTGGTTTGTGGTGAGTTTGGGTGTTTAGTATGTCTCCATTGATTTGGGTTTTGTAGAAGGCAAATGGGAGCTTGGTTGGTGCTTGGTGATGAAACACTCGAAAATTTTCCTTGTTTTTAACCTCGCATGGAAAGCATTACGCTTATATTAAGATCATTACGAAAATTTTCGTTGTTGTGACATTCATGGATGTCAATGCATAAATGTTCTAGGCTTCTAGCTCATTCACCTCAATTTTATTAAAATTATTCTACACATGCTGCATGCCACCTAATTCTATGATCTCTCTCACCATTAACTACCGCTAGACATTTATTTTGTGAACCAATAGTTAAGCCGCCACCCTCAAACCCAAAACCGGTTTTAGTTTACTCCGACAAGCTATTCAACATTTTCTTTCTTAAACTTTCAAGACTTCTATCGTTTTTTTTTTTTTTTTTTTTTTACCAAATACCAAATACATTTTAACATTTGGGAGCATAATTATATGGAATATAGGACCTGGAATAGGTTAAGATTTGGGAGCATAATTGGTTAACGGATAGTGATCCAAAACCAGCAACACCATCTGAATTGCAGTTAAATGGAAATATTACTGTTTCTAACATTTTTATTCTAGGTACTAGAAGATGGGATATCAACAAACTGCAAAATATTCTCCACCCTCATGATGTCAACTTAGCTCTTAAGGTAAGACCTTCGAATTCAGCTACTGAAGACTTTGCATCTTGGGCTTACACTAAGAATGGTTTTTGTAACACCAAATCTTGATACTATATGCAACTTCAAATTCAAGCTGGAGAAGGCAATTCTAGCATATCTGAAGAACAAACAAGTATTTTTCCACGGGTTTGGAATCTCACTGCTCCCCCAAAATCAACAACTTCTGGTGGAGAGTTACTTACAACAGTCTTCCAGTGGCTGTTCAGTTACATCGTAGAGGCCTTCAGATAGACCCCATTTGTCTACTGTGTGGAGAAGAGGAAGAAACAGTGAATCACCTGCTATTCTAGTGTAGGGTAGCGATGGAAGTTTGGGACTTGGTTCCAGTCTCAACCCCTGCATGTGATCTTTATGACAGGAATAATCTGTTTCACAATTTAAATACTTTGTTGCAAACTATTCCTAGGTGTAACAAGGAGTCCTCTTTAATTCCTTTTATGGGCTGGTCCTTTTGGAAAGCTCGTAATGCTTTGGTTTTTCATAACAAGACATCATCTCACGAGCTCTGATAGGATTTTGTTTATGGAACCAGGCTCATGTAGACCACATAAATCAGGAACTTCAAGATCGCACTCAAGGTCAAAGCAAGATGTGTTCCACCAGAACCATTTAACCTGTTTCGTAGACGTTTTTTGGATATATGATATAACCGTGTTTTTATGGATTTCCAATCCACATTTATATATTCTATTAGGGTTTTTCTGTAGTGTCTAGAATATATTTTATAGGTTTTATAGGTATAAGGTTGAGTTGGAGATTCTGAAGCAAAAATGACAAGAAAATGAAATGTACAGACATAAATGACTTCCAGAAGTTTAGCACTCGTTGGACTACTTATCAAATTATCTAGGAGACGATTTACATACCAAAATGAAGATATAAAAGTTAGCTTTCACCTCCAATTTGAATAAAGTCGTCTGAAGTTCTGTAGCTCCAAGTATTTCCGTTTCAGTGAAGATATGTCTAAACTATCGGAAATTGACGAGAGAAAAAAAGAAATTTCTATTTCCTATTTCTGATGGGTTTTGAAGTTTTCAATTCTTTTCCCAAGACCCAAGGATGTCCAAAGACTTATAAATACATATTTTAAACCATTGTTTAGGTTATGTTTTATTTTACTTAGGTTTTTAGAGAGGGACTAGGTTTTTAACCTGGACTACGCCCGAGTCTGTTAATATTGTTTGTTTAGTATATATATATATATATATATATATATATATATATTTTAATAAACTATATGGTGACATTTAATTATTAAATTTTTTTTTTCTTAGTTCCATTTAACTTTTCATTGTATTTATTTTTCAAGTAGAAATTGCGTTGATAACATTTTTGGAAAATATTGTGAAATTAAATGTATAATTTTTTCAATTTATATGTTTTTCTTTGAAAACTAAAATAAGTTTTTCAATTGTTTTTTAGTTTCTTTCTTTTAATATTTGGAATTCAATGATATATTGTTTTGTTAGTATTTTTTACAATAAGTTACCATTTGAATTTTAATTATTTTCATCGATAACACTAAATCTTTGTAATCCGTTAAAAAATTCAATAAATTTTATATTCTAAACCAAGACGGTAACTTTCTTTATTTATATATATTTAATCAATAATAACTAATTGAAGTTTTTTTAAAAGTTAATTCGTTTTCAACTGACAATTTTAGATTCATATTTTTATATTATAATTGTATTGTACAGTTAGATTGTTTTTGTTGTCATTAATATCCTGACATTTGAATCTCGTATGAGGTTTATTTTAACTTTGTAATTAGATAAGAGTAATTTGAGTAAAGTCTTTCTTAGTTTATGGGCTTTTGTTTAAACTAATTGATTATTATTTGGGTTTTTTTTTTCTATGTTTCCGTTTCTACTATACTTCTATTTCATAACATTTTATTCGTTGTTTAGAAATGTTTCTAATGTTAAACGACGCTGCTTGTTTCTGAGAGAAACCTTTACTTCTAAGAGAATACCACGTTGTATAGCTTAAATTTCTCAAACAAAACTCGAATCCCTGACTTAAGAAATTATTTGACATCTTATTCTCTTTTGTTGTTTCTTCTTGAATTAGAAGATTGTAGGTTGTGTACCAACTCTTTTGAGTTTGTTTTTAATTCATCCCCGTATCTCTCTCGTTTTGGTCTCCTTGTTAACATGAATTTTGTTTGTTTGATGCTAATTTTGCTTTACTGGTAGTATCTTAGGTGAAACATTGTAATTTTCGAACTAATTGATCAACCTTTTGAATAATTATTTCGATTTTCTGTCTTCTTCAAGTTCTATTATAGAATTTCTATCTCCCTTATTTCTGTAGATGAACCTAATCATAGATTTTTTAGTTTTTTCTGATTACATATTATTTGTGTATTTCTTAAATGTGTGATTAAGTGTTTGGTTAAACCGAAACATGAACTGGTCTTCCAATTATCAACACTTTACATGGTTTCTTTGAGACATGAGACAAGATACTATGCATAGAGAGAATTTGCAGGTTTATCAATTAAATAGTTCCACCACAGTTATAATTCTTGAGTACTAACTCTAATTTGTTCCAGTGGAACTTTGATTTATCTATTCAACAACTTTGTTGGCTCAACGAGGTTGTCCCTGAAGCAAAGAAATCAGATTTCACTGAACATGATTTCAAGAGATGATTTATCTGGATCCGATGTCGCAAGAAAGATAAAAACATAGTCATCAAATAATTGACAAAATATAGTTTTGGAACTTATGATAGTCTTCCTTATTCATTTAAGTGATTATCCTTGTTCGAGAATTTGGACTCATATTGGACTTCACTCATATTTCTATTACGAAAGGCAGAAAGTTGTAAGCAACCATAACAACACATCGAGATAAGTAACACTGATACCATGAGTTTTAAAAAAAATTCTTAGATTCAAACAATGACTTACACTCCATGATTTTGAATCATCATATATATATTGATACCTATTTTTTTTGATTCATCGTAAATGATATAACTCCACATAAGTATATAATTTAAATTTTGTCTGAAATTTCATAGTGTTTCTAAATATAAGCTAAATTGAAATTCAGATCAAGTTTTAATCCCATGTTTATTACATTTCTTCTCGGATCTGGTCGTCTTCTAAATCTAATCCTCTGTATATTTATGTGTAAACAATATTTTTGAGGGTACTCTCTGCATAACCATGAGATTTAAGAATGGTTAGAACTTTAGGAGATGTTAGACGTGAAAGTGTCACGTACAGTTGGCCATGACTGAAAACGGGTTGAGGCAAGTATAGAAAAACCGATTTCAAGCTTTCTCTGTAGCTTTTATTAATTGTCATTGCATAGCATACTCTTATTGTGTAATTTCTTCTTCGTAATGTGAAAGGATGCTTTGACTCAGTTGGGGATAAGATTATTCTTGGCAGGGTAAATTTATTACCCGCCTTTGTTCCCGTGATTATCTCGTCCTCGGTCACTCAATCGCCCAAACGTATTACTATCAGTCGTGTACCATTGCATAGTCCTTTCTTTTGATTAATATTTCAAAGCAACATTATTGGTACTCCCACTTTTAAAGATACTCAACCGTATATAGCGTCTCGTAATTTTTTGATATTGTGTCACATTTTCCTATATATATATTGTCTGAGCTAAGTATTCTTATGATTTTCCTGGCTGTTTGGATAACATGTGTACATTAATCTCATCAACTGTTTCATTATGTGGTTTTAGGATGATGTCTTTGTAATCCTTGCATGTGTATTTTTTGTTAGTCCGTTTTCTGCATGTCTAGTTTGAAATATTTTCTCCATATGAACTCAAGATGTTTACATTAGGAATTTTGAATCAACTACCACCATATAACCGCCAGCTCCGTTATCGTTTTTATTTTCCTTTGTGGGTGCATTTCTATCTCCAACAGTTAGCAGCCATGCTGCAAAGCTTGTTTCTGATTCTTGGAGTTTCATGTTCTGTCGTAAAGTGAATACATTGCAAGATTCTCACAAGTATGATTATTTGATTGATTCTAAAATTGTACATTAGAAACCTTATAAATTAATTATGTCAGAACTGCGATATTTGATTAATTTGTAGAGTTATTAATATAAAGAGGGAAATCCATATTTCCTATATCTTTTTTCTTTTATTTTCCAATTTTCTATTAAAAGTTGTTTATGACACAGCAAAATCCGTTTAAATGATGTTGTATCAAGGAATTTAGATGAATCCACTAATGAGGATGACATGTGAAATGAAATTGAGGTTATGATTAATAATATTGATCACCTTAATAGAATTGATATCAGTAGGCTATTGGATTATCCAGGTGAAAATGATACATGTTGAGAAGTTTAGAATACATTGTGACCACAATCGTTAATGTTGATGATGAGACTAGAGATGATATTATTATGCCTTTAGAAGCCGTTATACGTAAGAAAAAAATTATCGCGTCTAGAGCTCTTCACAATATTTTTATTTGGTTCGAGAATACGACACCACAGTACAAGAAATCTGGGTTTTAATAGCAGACGAGCATAGCCTTTTTTCTTGTAGTGCCATAAGTTGTTGATGAAATAAAAAAGATTGGAGATGAACTTCAACGAGAGTTTCAAGACAAAACAAACAACACTAAAGTCATATTTTACTAAAATGATTTAACTATGTACGTATGCATAATTTTATGTACTTAATTATTAATTTATGATATTATTGAGACCATATATTGACATGGGATTTCTAAAAAATTGTTATCTTATTATCTCTTCAAGTTTTGTAAAATTGTACACTAACCCAACTCGGGACCTGAGAAATTTATTAATTTATCGTGTTTATTAATTTATCGAGTTTCTACTGTATATGATCCAGAACCCTGTAGAAGGACTGGTAGTATTTGTCGGAAGTCATCACCTATATAGTAGTAAAGTTTTGCCTCCGAAAGGCTTGTTTAGCTGCTTCAATTTTCATGGACATCAAATCTCTTAATGTTCTCTTTAGCTCTTTGAATGCGTACTGATGTGTCATAGGCGCCTCATCCTATATGATAAGATCAATTTTTCTGATTAATTCAGCAATCATTGTTCTTGGCCTTATATGACACATTGAATCTTCATTGATATTTATCTGTATCTTAAAACGTGAATGTATTGTCCTACCTACGGATAGAAGCAATGTTGTGATGAATGACAAAGCTACTGGGAGAACAATTTTCTCTGCTGAACATAGCTTAGAAATGATGGTTTTATAGAGATATGTTTTTTCTGCTCCGCCAGGACCATGTTTTCCCAGATCATTGTCTACCGACTCCATAAATGCATCGTAAAACAACGTATTTTTTTTTTGGGCTAAATCAGATTTTGGATATGGTTCGGTTGGATTGGTGATTAGTTTCGGTTTGATCAGTGATTTCAAACACAAATCACTAAAATATATGTTTAATTTTAAATTGTAAATATTTGTTTTTAAATAAAAAACGGGATAACTTTATTATCCGCCTTTGTTCCCGTGATTATCTCGCCCTCGATCACTCAATCGTCCAAACGTGTTACTATCAGTCGTAAACCAATACATAGTCCTTCCTTTTGATTAATGTTACGGAGCAGCATATTGGTACTTCCACTTTTAAAGATACTCAATCGTATATAACGTCTCGTATTTTGTTGATATTGTGTTACATTTTCCTATATTTTCTTAGCTGAGATATTTTTCTGATTTTCCACTACAAAAAAAGGTATATTACATCAATTAGAAAACATAATAAAACTAAGTGATTTTAAATTAGTTATTAGTAAGTGATACAAATTATATTGATTAACATATAATTGATGTTATAATTTACTTGTTTAACATTTATTAAAAATGATATAATTTTTTGTTAATTTGCATCACATATATGATATTGATACAAAAATATAATTTTACATCAATTACACAATTAATGTTTTTAAAAAATAATGTTAACATCACTTTTATAAATTGATACAAATTTTATAGCAAGAAGATATGATGCAAAAAATTAATTAATTATGTAATTTGGTAAATAATACAAAAATTTATTAAGAAAAATATTGACAAAAATATTAATAAAAATTTATTCAAAATTTTCGATGATAATTTTTTTTCGGTTTTTATTTATAATTAGTATGTGACGTTTTAATGTGTTTAAATACAATAAAATATAAATATAAATTATTTATTCTAAAAATAGATTTTCTATAAAATAATAACACAAAATTATAAGTAATAATAAAACAAAATATCATAAAAGTGTATGTAATTTGATCATAAGTTTTTTAGAATAAACAAGGTGCAAAGAATGAACTTTTCTGAAGTA
Organism: Euclidium syriacum; assembly: GCA_900116095.1. NCBI lineage: Eukaryota > Viridiplantae > Streptophyta > Magnoliopsida > Brassicales > Brassicaceae > Euclidium > Euclidium syriacum. The sequence continues at coordinate 2,042,242 of FPAK01000008.1, forward strand.
AGCGATTTTTTTTTTTTTTAACTGGTATTTAGTTCAATAGTGATTGGTTAAAAAATAACAATTAATATATTACAAAAATATAAAATTAAAATAAAATAGATCACGGCACCAAAATTTGTTTTAGAATCTGCAAATAATCAAGGACAAAAGATCTTTGATAGAAAGAAATGTGGAATAAATCTTAATATTTGTTTTCCAAAAACAAATAAATTCTCAATTTTGGTTGTTAGTGATATATAGCAACTAAAATCCCTAAAATCTCTCATTCTTCCCCCCACTTTCTTTATTATCCACGAAAATTTCTCAATCTCTTCCATAATTGTTAATATTGATCTATTATTTCTCTCCCACTCTCTCTTTTCATGTCCATCCATGGAGGAAAAAAAAGTTGATTATGTCCTCAACATGACAAAGACCTCTGAATCTCATATCAGTTTTACAAGATAAATTAACATCTTTTCTTTATGTTTGAGGTTATTTCATAGATTCTAAATTATATATAGATATATGATATATGACATATGTAATAGCATTGATCTTGGTTCTATTCATTTCTTTTACCAAAGATAAAAGTTAAGATCCATGCTCAAATCATAATTTTTTTTTATTGGAACACGGTTTAAAAGTAATAAGAGTTAAGTTTTCTATTCTTTTATTTGCAGGTTTGAATGAGTAGAGACGGAGCAAAAAGCTTCATTAGAGAAGCATGTACCATAAGATGGTTCAAAGAGGAGAAGAATTGAAAAGAACATTAAAGAGGAGATGAAAAAAACAGAAAAGTTTCAAGAGATGTGGTTACAATAATTTAGTTATGTAATTTGTTTTTTTTTATGTATTTATGTTTTATATGCTAAATCGTGTACTTTAATCATTGATTTGTTTTGTTGTAATACTTTTGTAAGTTTCTGCCAATACTTTGTATTTTAATTCTAATACAATATGATTTACAATTTAAATACATGTTAATGTATATTAAAGTGATACAAAACATGCTATATAATGCAAAATTATGTAATTATGTCATTAACATAATATCATTTATATCGGTTATTGGAAATGATACTATTATATGAATCATTTATGAAAATTAACACTACGCGCTTAGCAGACTTATCATGAAGTCTTGGAGACTTATCATGAAGTCTTGGAGTAGACTTCATGATAAGTCTGATACTAATTAAATAATAGATTTAAATTTAAAAAATATATAAAATTATTTTGGTAAATTTGTTTGATACAAAAATTAAATATGAAGTAACCTGCTGTACTAAAATGTACAATTCAAAAAAAACTAATCAAATTTAACTATGCAAGCTAAATTATGTTATAAAACCCCAAATATTTGGAGACTTCTCTAGAAGTCTAAATGTGTATAAAATCTTAAATTATAAATGAAGGAAAAAATATTTTGTTAAATATTTTTCTATATAAATTAAATATAAACGATTGTGAAATATATGAAATTAAATTTTCTGAAAAATGAACCAAATTAAACCATATGAGACGAAATGGGGTGTAAACCACAAACATTAGGTTTATATGAAACATTTACATATATCTTTAAGATTAGGTTTGAGGTTTTAAGATGTTTGTGTTAAAATGTTGAACTTGCATATACTTGTTATATTTCGACTTTGTTAAACAATTCAGTTGATTATTATGCGGTTTACTTCATAATTTTGTCTATTAAATGGTAATTAGTCAATTTAGGGAATAGCAGACTTCTCTAGAAGTCTTCTCTACCCTAAAATATTAAATTTAAAATAGAAAATTCCAGAAAATTATTTTACTAAATATGCTTAATACAGAAACTAACTATATACAACTGTAAAGTTTATAAAATTAAATTTCATACAATTGAAACAAATTAAACCATGGGTCAAGATGAGTTGTAAACCACAAAGATAAGGTTTCAAAGAACCATTTACATATATCTTTGGGGTTTGTTTTCATTAAGTATTTATGTTGAAAATTTAAATTTTCATAAACTTGTTATATTTCGACTATATTAAAAGGTTTTAGTGTTTTTTTTCAGTTTCACAGCATAATTTTATAGATTAACGGGTAATTAGTAAATTTAGGGTTTTATTTAGGGTATATAGACTTCAATAGAAGTCTACTAGTTCAGAAGACTTTGTATGAAGTCTTCTGAACTGTAATTTTTAACCTAGAGAAGATATTTTACGCAGCTATATAAACCAAATTTTCCAACAGTCGCTGTAAAATTAAGAATCACTCTCTCTCTCTCTACAACTGCAACTCTGCGTTTTCTCTCGACAATTTCTCTTTCTAAAAGTGTGAATCTTCCCGAAGCATCCCCAGCATTCAAGCGTAGCCGATTAGCCGTCGTCGCCATCTCCGTCGCGAAACGGTTAAGGTTCGTCTTGTCTCGTCCAGAGAATTTTTTTTACAGAGATTTTAAAAGGGGGTTTATTGGTTTGTTATGGTTTTAGATCCAACGAGAGGATGGCGATACATAGTTATACTCAACCGTCCAGTAGCTCATACACAAGTATGAGTTCCACTGATCGACGCAGATTCGGAGGATCTTATGGATTTCCAAAGAAATGCTTCTGTGGTTTGGTTCCTATCATGCAAACTTCAAAGACAGCCGATAATCCAAGAAGGAGATTCTATGGTTGTCGTAATTGGGATGTGAGGCCTTTTTTATGTTGTGTTTGTGGTTTGTTATTGGAGTTTATAGTTGTTGGAGTGTATTGTAAGTGTATGTTTTGTAATTTGGTTATGTAGGATGGTGGCTATCATCTAATGAAGTGGTGGGATGAGGCAATGATTGAAGAGTTTCATGAGTTAAAGCTGGGTGTGGATCAACACGGTGAACAAATTGATGACATGTACGTTCGTCGTGGTGAAAAGGAAACGTTAGGGACCACCTTGCACGATGAGGTCCTGAAAATGCAGAAAGAGATAGCTCAACTGAATTAGCTAATTATTGAGATTGAGAACCGTTCTAGCGGCAATTTAAGATATATGATGCTCGCTGGTCTTATCGTTGTCATCATGTGTATTTCGTTTTTGGTTTTGGGGATCTTAATCTAAGCGTTGCTATAATAGAACGTGTTTTTTCAATCCCAATTCTTGTATTCGGCTGCATATTTTTAATCGAATGTGGTATCATTGCAAATTTAGGACCCTGATGGCAATCGAATGCACACGAATTATGCTTCAGACTTCCGTCGAAGTCTTTTACACGAATTACTATCTACAGACTTCTAGGAAAGTCTAAATATAGACTATACATTATCATCTTTTAGACTTCTGTCGAAGTCTTTTACATGAATTACTATCTACAGACTTCTGGGGAAGTCTAAATATAGACTAAACATTATCATCTTTTAGACTTCTGTCGAAGTCTTTTACATGAATTATAATCTAAAGACTTCTTAGGAAGTCTAAATATACCTGACCCGACCAAATTGTTATTTACTGTTCCGGATTTATCCCAGACCCGGCAAAATTAAACCGACATATAAAAGGTAATTTTTATTGGGGTTAAAGTAAAAAACACAAAAACTCGTAAATCAGAAACCCTAGGCGATTTCTCTCTCAATTTTCTGGATCTGAGTTTTCGACTTGTCGTCTTAAATCGACTGAAAGCGTAATTCGTCTATCTGTAAGTGATTCAATTTGTTTAAAATCTACGACTGAATCGAAAATCTCTTGTTTTGATTTCTAAGTATCCTTCCCTAGTAAGCGAAAACCGCAGAATCCCGTGCTGCTTTACATTTTCCCCCTATATATGCTGTAATCTTGACCCTTGTTCATCTTATTGTATGTTAAATCTTGCGCAAATCTCGTAACCGTTTATATTTTAAATTGATTTCATCTCTGAACAAAGATCTTTTACCATTACAGTTTGTTTGCTTGCGCAAATCTCATAACCGTTTAGATTTTTGTTGATGAGTTCCCCAGGAAACTTCGATTAGAGACTTCTCTCTGTGACTTCTTAAGAAGTCATTCAGTAGACTTATATAGAAGTCTGTGATCGTAGACTTCTAACGATGTTTTTTTTTTTTTTTTTTTTTTTTTTTTTTCAGGTTAGAGATAATGCGTAGAAATAATAAACAATCCTCTTCCGATACAGCCAGTGATGCGCTCGTGGATCCGCCAACATTCCCAACTCGAATGTTCTATAAGAATGACCATCCCTTACCCAAAAAAAGCATAACTCACTATAGCAGTAGGAGAGTACTACTTGATTCATTGCGCAATGCAATGCAGGAGGATGAGTGGGAGGAGCTTAGAAACTCACATTTGGGAGTTTTAGCGAAGTTCCACGAATTGAACTCTGCATGGGCTTCGAGATGTGTTCATTTTATGCTTAGTGCACAGTTGTGGTGCGACAAACCGTACGAGCTATGGATCCTCGTTGGTGACCAACCACTGAGGTTTTCACTAAATGAGTTCGAAGAAGTCACTGGACTCAACTGCGCTTATCGGGAAAATGTGGGGAAACCTGAGATTGAGATTACAAACGATATTCAAGACTTCTGGGATCTGCTGGGAATTAGTGTCGCTGGTGGTCCAAGCTACGCTGATTTAATTGAGGCGTGTGAAAGGTGCAGTGAGTGGGAGCGGGAAGATCGGATCAAGTTGGGCTATCTAGCCCTCTACATAACGTTCATAGAATTAAGACTACCGCCTCATACAACATGCAAGCCCATAATTCAAGAAAACTTAAACACAAGATATATACTGGACCCTTAAACAAACCTGCGTAGAAGCTTCCTAAGTGCCTTTCCTGCTTACTCTTTTTCTCGGAAAAGCACATATAAGTTACCAGCCTACACACAAGAAGATGACATATTATTACGAGTATATGTCAAGGAAAAAGATAATGAAATAATGTTTTTGAAATAATGAAATATATTTTGTTTTTAATACTTAAAAAGAAAAACAATATATATATATATATTTATTTTTTTAAAAAATGATATAAATCTCAATTAATGGTAGTTATGTCTTTTTATCTTAAAAAAAAATAGTTTTCTAACTTTTTAAAAAGTTGAACATTTTTCAAATTTCTTAAATATTTTATAATATTAAACGAAATCTCCCTGTTTAGGTTTTAATTTTTAAGCTATTCACATATATTTTCTTCTTTATTTTCTGAACTTATTATTAACTTTTTAATCAGACGAAATATATGCATTTTTCAATAAGAAACTTCCGCTGATAGATAAGTATCACATTTATTTTATTATTTTGATTGTTCTGTTTTTATCTTATTTGTGTTTCAGATAAATTTTATCATACATTTATAAATAATTATTTTTTAACAAATCATATATGGATTATGTTTAGTTTTTCAGTATTTAGCTATTCATATATTTATTTTTAAAAATTGATTCTCATATTCTTATTTAAATTAGATTTATTTCTATTTACAAAATTTTACTTTCTTATTTATTTTTGAATGGACATATCATATTTTTTAGATAAATATTTGATCATCTAGTTTTTTGATAAAAAATAACAAATTTACCATATTAATTTTGTGTCGAATCTTTCATTTTTTTTTCTGGTCCTGTGTCGAATCTTTTAAATATGTAAAAGAACAACTAATGAAATGATACATGAATAAGTATTGAAACATATGACCTTAAGATAAAAAAAAAAAAGAATAGAAATATATGATATGATATAGTACCTTTCTCAAAAAGTTGGAAGAAATAAAAAATTGTAAGTTTATTCGATGAGAATTTGAGAGAGAAACGAGTTTCTTATATAGAACTAAATAATTCTAATCTTTTTTTCTTAAGGATTAAAATCGATTAAATCTTCTTTTAATATATAATTTTTTAAAAATTTAATATTGTTATAACATAATTCTTTTTCTAATAGGATCATATAACATGATACTTATCTAGTAGAACATAATTTTTTTTAATAGGATCATATAGCATAATACTTATCTAGTAAGACTTAATCTTTTTTCTAATAAAATCATATCATATAGCATGAAACTTATATAATAGATTTATGTTAATTTATTAAAGTTATAAGATTTTGGCACGCATCAAAATATGATCGGTTAGCTTAAGTAAAATATTTTAAATACGTAACGAAATTTCATCAAGCGACTGACACTTATCACAATTGCATTAATTACGAAGTTTTAACATAAGATATATAAGGACTACAATTTTGTGAAAAAATTACTACAATTTTGACATCAATTTTGATTTTCTTTTATAATGTGACTAAGCCGCCCAAAATAAATTTAAGTTGGCGAACATACCAAATCGACAAATATAGAATTTGACCCGTAGTTTTCCTCAATTATACATTTAGTTTAAAAATATAACAGTCTGAGAATTTTATATGAAACAATATCTATCCCACCCCTTGATTGGATCCACCTATTATTCAAATGAGGCTTGAGGTGGCATCGAATCCTCTTCCTTTTCTTCTTTTTCGTTTTTTTATGGCATGATTTATGCTTAGGCTTGTTGATTTTGTTCCACACGTTTTTTACACGGAAAAACGTCCATTGGAACCAGCAGCAAATCTCTAAAAGAGTGATTATGAAGATTGTGATGTAGTTGTTACGGAGATGAGCTGACAACTTGTACATCCATGTCCACCTTAGTACCAAATATCTTCCCATATATAGCCCAGATATACACCTCGCAAAATTTTTACACTACTAATAAAAAAAGGCAAGATGATTTTAGTCACATGAGAAAAAGAAACTTAATTTTACCCAAAGGCGTCCGTATAAATCGTAAAAAAAATAATAATAAAAGCAATAATCTTCACATAAATACATAAATAAATTAACATGGGTAAGAGATTTGTAGCAAAAGCTGCTATGAACGAAGAAGAGAAAGATGATGATGAAGTGGCCTTCACATCATCACTAACATCACCTACAAACAAAAAGTTTCATGTAAATTTCGATAGACAATTTTTTTTTTTTTTTTTTTTTTTTTTAAACTTAGCTTAAGAAATAGAGCTAGCAGAAACTATAAGAAATAGAGGTGTATAAACTTTCCCAAGAAAATATAAGTAAAATCCAAAAAAAAAACATGGAAATGGACTAAGAGAGAGAGAGAACGGTGGTACTAAGAGAGGAAGATAGGTCGGATTCGAATCATCATCAACATAAACAAAAAACTCCATCGAAACCTTTAGTGTTTCTGGTTATCTTCTTCACATTAAAATCAGGACCTGTAACACAAAAAAATCCCAACACTTTCCATCGGCATTACTCCTCAAGAGCTTACATAAACAAACCTCTCAATAATTTTACATCAATCTTTCTTCTTGTTACATAAGCAAATTTTTTACATCGGCATTACTTCTCCTTATTCTTCTCATCACAAATCTTCACGTTCTTATTTTTCTTACGTTGGACTAATCATCAACTCAGAACATAACCTCACTATCTCCTCTTCTTATTAATTATTCTTCTCCCAAAAATCAGAGACATAACTCATTTTTTCTCTTCCAAAATTATAGGATTATTTTTTACTCATTCACCACAACTCTGGAATAACAACAAAGAAGATAAAGGTAGGTCAAAAACTCTGATTAGGGAAGATAGAGGAGAGGACGTATATATATATAGAACGACATGACGGAATATTCATATTTCCAAAGATTTAGGCAGATTCTGGAAATTCATCAATATCAGAAGCAAAATATGTCTATTAATTGAACCATCTATATCTACGGATAATAAAATGTAAAATATCCAAAAAATGTCATAGATATATAGGAATTAGAAAAAAATAAGGACATGATATCTATTGACACAAACCATCTTTTTTAGTATGAAAGACTAAAAAAATAAAAAAATAAATCTATTTTTTATAGAGATAAAACAATTTTGACAGAAGAAAGTTTTTTTTCCAGAAATGACAAACTTTTTTTGACAGAAATAACACAAGTTTTTTAGGATGTCTATATTTAATATGGCATTTTGCTTCCTAAAAAACAAGAATTCAGTTTTTCAGGACAATTATACATAATATGACATTTTGCTTACTAAAAAACAAGAATTGGGTATTAAAGGACATTTATACTTAATAAGACATTTTGCTTCTTAAAATATCAAAAACTTGCATCATGAATAAGCAAATTTCTTCCTAAAAATCAAGAATTACGTTTTTGGATGGTTGTACTTAAAATGACATTTTGCTTCCCAAATATCAACTGTTTTCATTATAAATCACCAAATTTATTCTTAAAAGCTAAGATTTTAGAAGTCAAATTTAGAACGGTCGTATCAACAAATTCCATCCTAAATCAATAAATTCCTTCATCAACGCTAGGATCATGTCTTAAAAGTCAAATTCAAGACAACCTTAATTAAAATGACATTTTGCTTCCCAAATATCAACTATTTTCATCCTAAATCACAAAATTTCTTCTTAAAAGCTAAGATTTTAAAAGTTAAATCTAGGATGGTCGTATTGAATATAATATTTTGCTTACCAAATATCAAAAGCTTCCATCATAAGTCACTGAAAGCATAAATCGTCCAATGAAATTGACATTTAAAAAACATGTCATTTTTGTCCACAACCAAGTTTTTCATGGCATTTTGGAGAATTTCCCTTTAAAATTTTTTTTTCAAAATTTATTTTGAAGATGAGGATTCATAAACCATTAGTTCTTATTAAATAAGGAAGAAAGTGAAGGGGTGAAGGGTTAACACCCACTTGAAAAACGGTAAAATTTTAATCGTGGCGAAAATGTAAAAATATTTATTAATATATAATATGCATCGATATTTTTATGGATGAAGGTAATTATCATATCATATCTACGCATTTGAATAACTTTTTCATAAGAATTTAATTTTTTATACTCATCTATTCAAGCAATATTATTTTACTATGAAAATTAATGTGTGTCTCACAGTGGATCCGGCTTATTATTTTAGTAAGGAAGTTTTAATATAGTAAAACCTCTATAAATTAATAATGTTAGGATTACACTATTTTAAAAATATTTTATTGATTTATAGAGTTATTAATTTATCGATATATTAATTGGTTCAAAAACTAATTTGGGATCTACGAAATATATTAATTTATAGAGGTATTAATCAATCAATTATTGATTTATAGAGGTTTTCTTATAGTATTCTAATAGCGTAAAAAAATAAAATAAAATAAAGTGTAACAAACCTTTGGTGAAAAGGATAAATAGGAAAGGGGATAAAAGGTTAAAATTCCTTATTCTTCGCCATTTATAACTATGGAGTAGGTAACAAAAGAAATGCAGTAGAAAATCCATTGAATCCACTATGCACGAAACTCCATAGCTTGAAGAAGAGTTGGAACATACCTTCACCCAACTCAGTCGAAAGCTTTTAAAATCATTGAAATATATTGTATTTAGTTTAGATTTCTAAATCCATCAAAATACACTAACCCATAACCATCAACTTTTTCAATAATTCAGCTAAATATAATTTATCACGTCTCTTTATTAATAATCAAATCAAAGGTGAGGGATAACAAAATACTGGAAACTTTGAACTATATAGGACCTAGTAAAGCAAACAATAAAGGAAAGAGAGAAAAACTAAAAAGAGATGTAAAATATAGAGCTCAACCAAAATGGAAAGTACCAAAAAAACAAACCAATTTAGAAAGAAGTTTTCAATGGAATTCTAAATCATTATATAATATTCTTTAACTCCTAAGAAAAAAGTATAGCTCATATCTAATATTACAACTTGTACCCAAAATTCTCCCTCCTTGTTTGTCATTGCAACATTTGGAAAGCTTTTTGATACTCCATTTTAGACAATCACCACAAAAGAATATATCTTTTACACATTGCACCATTGCGTATAATTTCTTCGTCCCCAACCTTTTCTCCCCAACCGTATAATATATAAATTTGAGGCCGTCATCGCTGGGTTTATCGGCTTTTATAATGAGGTTGTAGAGAAAATCCCTTGTTTTCTTGTTGAATGACTCTTTATCCCCACTCACGTTGTTTGAGTTGTGCATAGAGAAATAATTCTCGTAATCAATTTTCATTGGGGATCGGAAGATTGGATTAACATCAAGAAAACATTGGTCGTACAATATTGTTGCTGCTTTGTTTCTTTGACATCTCCTACGAAGTTGTTATACACATACCATTTTTGTTGTTTCATTTCAAATGATAATTAAATTTTCAATGTAAAGTTATTTTTATTTTTTATACTAAGTGGTATAGTTTTTTTAATGATTAAACGAACACAGACAAGAAAAAAGCTCTTCGAAGATCGATTAAACTTAACCTGAAAATATTGTTTTGACTCTTTCAAAAGATTTAAACATAACTTGGTCGTTAGTTTATTTATTACATGTTAACCTTTTTATGTTGTTGAAAAAGTATATTACGGAAATGTCATTACTTTATTAGCTACTAGGGACTCGTCCGTGCGGTTGCACGGAGAAAAGATGTAAAAAAGTAAAATTTAATACATTTATATATCCCACATACTCTTATCAAGATTCTATCATAGCAAACAGATGAATAAACAGTAAAAAGAAGATATTATCTAGCAAAAGAGGACAAGCACCGATCTGCGAAGTAATTTATCAGACAATCCGAATTTACACAAAGTTAATTTGAAACCATGCATACCTAAAAAGGTAAATGCAAAACCTTAAACTTAAGAATACACTTAATATATCTTAGTACTGAATGCATCTTCTCACCATTCTAACTCAAATACGAAACCATGACAGTGGAAACACCTTTGTAAATCGAATGGGCATGAGCACGGATGTGAACGCCGAGAAGACAAGTGTTGTTCTCGTTTATTTCTCCTGTTGTCCCACCATCTCCTACTAAATATGAAAATTCATATATCTAAAATCAACTTCTATGCATATCTACGTTTTTAAGTGATTGTTATATTAAACCAATCAAGAAAAGCATGCTCATCTATTAACTGAGAATTTGAGATATTCAAAAAGTGACACTTTAATATGTTGAATTATATATATGCTCAAAGAAGTAGGACAAGGCAATATTTTTCTAGAACGGATGTGCTTATGTGCAGTATCAAGCCACTGCTCGAGGTTCGAGAACTCCTTAGGGCTCATCGATTGCAAGTAGTCTCCAAGATAATACCCCAAACAAAATAGGATACATTGAAGTTTCCTTTTAACGCTAACAATTTCAAGTCATGATTGTGCTTATGTATATATGATGAGTGTAGATAGCCTTTAGGCTATTATACTCCATTGACCATTTTTTGTCTGCATATACAAGTTTAATTAATAGAAATATGATTCATCAATATTAGAAAGGTTACAAACATATAGATACTGCATATATAATTAAAAGAAGTGGTATTGATATAAAGTGACTTTGTTGAACTCATGTACAATTACCAGTCTCTAGGCGTGAGTGTACCTCTCATAACGTTCAGGTACCATTGAAGGAACAAAACTTCTTCTTCTTCAGTAGCAGATTTTCTTGCAGCACCGACTTTCTTGTAATGAGCTTCAAAGAAAGCTTTCTTAAAAGGTACAAATCTTGGCTTTGAGCATCTATCCATATAATGGTTATGTGCTATGAAAGCTGACCAATTTTTCCACTCATGTTTCTCCGACATGAGTCTCACAGATTATCCTAAATCGCCAATTGTATCTTCTATAGCACAAAATAAGAAAATAAAGAGTTTTAGCAAATTTTTAACAAAAAAGAGCAAAAGATTGAAATCATTTTAGTAACTAACCACTGCAAGATTAGAGAAAATGGTGATTGATTTACATAATATGTAATTGATTGTCATAACCTCAATTTGAGAAACTTCAGTTCCAAAAGAACTTACTCTGTCTTTATTTGCAATGAGTTCCGGCCAAAAATATGGAAAAGAACAATGCAGCCATACTTCAATCATATAGTCTCAAATTAATCTTACAATCATCTCAAAATTGAAACATGAAAAGATAGAACACACCGCCAACATTTGACCTGTTTGCTTTAGCAAACTGCAAATTCTTTTCCAGCACATCCCGTAAGTTGACCTTGAGTTTTTGAATCTCAACACCAACTTGAGGAATTTGGCTTTCACCAGTGTCGGATTTTCCTGCAAAAACGAATCAAATACAGCAAGCGAACCAATGAAAATATGCGATGCCTCAACAGAAAAAATAGATATTCTTCTTCTACTTCTTCTTCTCTATCCAAAAACCCAAGTACAACTAAAAACCATATAGTATCCATTAATTTAATTCCCTTATAGGTTGAGATAAAAAGCAATGATTCTGTTTTTTACGAAGAGCAGGAGAAACCATTGATCTTATTGTGAAACAGACATTAAAAAGTAATAACTTTAGAAAACGATGGCATCATTAAAAAGTAATAACTTTAGAAAACGATGGCATCTTAAAACACAAGACAACAGAGATTGTAAACGATGGCATAAGACTACAAAGATTGTAAATGATGGCATAAGACAACAAAGATTGTAAACGATGGCATTATATAGATTGTAAACAAAACCGATCATTATATAGATTGTAAACAAAACCGATATAAATTTCAAGACAATAAAAAACAAATACACATAAACTCATTAACTTTAGAAAACATGGCATCTTAAAACACAAACTCCTTGTTTAAATATAAAAAGCATTAAAACCATGGCATCTAAAAATCACAAGACAAAAGCATTACCTACATCGCGAGACTCCTCGTCTGAGTCGTTGGAGACAGGTGCAGGTGAATGTATGATCTTCATGAAAGACGTCCTAAACTCTCAATGAAGCTGATGTGAATTTGTACTTCAGAATAAGACGACGACCTATATAATTCGGTTTGATTATTTAAGATTTCCACATCTAATTATACGGATTAAACGGTTTAATAAGTTTTTTGTTTAAATTTTGTAAAATTTACATATATTAGGTTTTGTAAGATTTACATATATTAGGTTTTTAATAACTTGTAAGATTTATATTAGGTTTTTAGTAAATTATGTAAGATTTTAAACACATTAATAAAGTTTGATAAGTAAGATTTCCTTATATAATTATACGGTTTTAGTTTAATAAGTTAGATTTTCATATATAATTATATACAATAATAAGGTTTAATAATTAGGTTTTGTAAGATTTACATATATTAGGTTTTTAGTAAATTATGTAAGATTTTAAACACATTAATAAAGTTTAATAAGTAAGATTTCCTTATATAGTTATACGGTTTTGGTTTAATAAGTTAGGTTTCCATATATAATTATACACAATAATAAGGTTTAATAAGTTTTTAAGAAATCAATTCTCTAGAGGGCTGTGGTGACGCCACGTGGCAAAACATGTATTCTTTTAATATATACTAGGTGTTTCGCCCGTCGCGCGGGGATGAATTTGCCGTCTCTCGTTATTTTTGTAATAAATTACATATCGTAATCGTTAGTATTATTGTAACTGATTACATTATCTTATATTCACGTATATCAAAATTGTGTTACTTCGTATATCATCGGCATATACCATCTTATTGGGTCACAATTACAATCACTCATTTTCGTATATTGCTATATTATTGACGCAGATATTCATCGTGCGACCATTTAGATATTATCGACATATTAATCCATTCACTATTTCAGACATTCGATGAGTATCATCATAAAAATATTTTTTGACAGATATATTTGTTGTCTCATCTCTCTCCTTTCGAGCTGTCCTTTCATTATCCCTTTTGAGCTTCCCTTTAACTTCACATGGAGTTCTCTTCAGTAACAATAACATGTGCCTTTCTCGAGATTTCCCGCAAACCTCCTCTTGAGTAGTAGGTGGATCTTCACCCCTCTCGAGCTGCCCCTTTTATTTCCTCTAGAGTTTCCTCTTCGATAACATGTGCATTTTGAGAACCGTCTTCGACATCCCATTGAACTTCACCTCGAATCTCCTCTTGAGTAATATGTGGATATTAATATCCCTTTCGAGCTTCCCCTCGAACCTCCTCACGTGTAGTAGGTGAACTTTCAGATCCCTTTCAAACTTCCTCTTTAACTTTTTCTAGAGTTCTTCTTCAATAACAGACGCCTTTCGAGAAAAGTCTTCAACATCCCATCATGCTTCCCTTCTTACCTCTTCTTGAGTAGTAGGTGGATCTTCATATCTCTTTCTAGATTCTCCTTTAACTTTTCTAGAGTTTCCTATTTGGTAATAGGTGCCTTTTGAAATCCGTGTTCGACATATCCTCGAACTTCACTTCGAACATCGTCTTGAGTAGTAGGTAGATCTTTATATTCATTTCGAGCTTCCCCACGTACCTCCTCTTAAATAGTAGGTGGATCTCCAAATCTCTTTTGAGCTTCCCCTTTAATTTTCTCACCAGTAATATGTGTCTTTCGAGAACTGTCGTCAACATCCCTTTGAGATTCCCCTTAAACTCTCTCTTGAGTAGTAGATGGATGTGTAGATCATTTTTGAGCTTCCCTTTAGTTTCCTTTAGAGTTTCCTCTTCAGTAATCAGTGTCTTTCGAGAACCATCTTCAAAATCCACTCGAGCTTCCCCGCGAAGGGAGCACTCCCTCTAAATTCCTCTAGAGTTTCCTCTCCTATAGCATGTGCCTTTCGAGAATCTTCTTCAACATCCCCTCGAACCCCCTCTTGAGTAGTAGGTGGATCTTCAGATCCCTTTTAAGCTTCCCCTTTTACTTCCTCTGGAGTTTCCTCTTTAGTAACTTATAACTTTCGAAAACTGTCTTCAACATCCCTCGAGCTTTCCCTCGAACCTCCTCTTGAGTAGTACGTGAATATCCCTTTCGAGCTTCCTCTCGAACCATATCTTGAGTAGTACGTGGATATCCCTTTCGAGTTTCCTATCGAATCATCTCTTAGATAGTAGGTGGATATGATTTGGGGTGTTAGTTGAAATACAAAATAAACCATGAATGTGTATTAAGTTCCAATAATCTATAACAAAAAAAAAAACATAAAAATAAATGAATTCGATACAATATATTTTATCAAGAAAGTGATTGAAAAAATTAAGAGTTTGGTATCCAATATATGTTTTTCCGGCTGTCGGTGGTGTGCTCCCTCAGCCACGTCCGCCGTCGGAACCAATTTTCCCTTAGTTACGGTTTTCCCAAACTAATCTCTGGAACCTATGTAAAGGGAGGTTTTCTTACCATTTAAGGCATTTGAAATGACTAATCATGCTTAAAATTGCAGTGATATGACTTGAATCCTAGTTTCGTTGCTCTTCTTCTTAATCTTATATAATATCTTAGTTGTCATCATTCCTCTTAGCATTCTTTGTCATCGTCGTCTTGATCTTTGTGCTCTTGTAACTGTTTTTTATGATTGCTCGTCTTATACCATTCACATTCTTTGTTTTTTTTCGTCTTCCAATTTATATTTAATCCTTCACATTTGTTGTCTTCATTCTTCTTTGTCTTTGTTTTCGTTTTTTTTGTCTTCGTCATCTTATTATGTTGATCTTTTGTTCTTGTTCTCCATCTTCAATTCTATTGTTGTCTTCAATTGACTTCTCTTCTCATAACTCTTGTTCTTCATATTCAATCTTTTTTTGTTCGTGCTATTCTTGTTAGTTCGTAAGAGTGTACTCCATAGCCTCTTATGTCATTCTTTTTCTTTGTCTTCAATTGTCTTATTCATTCTCTCTTCACCTTATCCGTACGCTTGATAGCCTCTGGTATTTTGTTTCTTCTTCGTATTGGCAACGTCTTCGTTTCTCTTTGTATTATTTGTCTTCTTCTCCGTTTTTTTTCCTTCAACTTCTTCTTTCATTTGTGTCCTTTTTTGTTCTTCGTCTTATTCTTCTTTTCTCCCTATTTTTTCGCTCTTCCTAGTATTATCTTTCTATCTTCGTTCATTTTCTTCTTCAATCCCTTATGATTTGTCTTTGTCTTTGTTTTTTTTTTTTTTTTTGTCTTTAGTATTTCTTCTTTCTCTACATGTGCAATGTTCTCTTTTTTATTACCTTTATAATTCACACAAGCAATTGATTTAATAAAAGAAATTGCTTCAACATTTTTGTTCTCTCTTCTTTCTCTACACGTATAGCATTCGCTAACAACTCAAGAAATGTTGGTTTGTTAACAATGCAAGCAAGAAATAATGAACACTAGTCTTTATGTCTAAACCTCATAAGCCATATTATAAGATAACTTTTTAGTAACTAACAACTTAATACATCTTAATAATTGACGAAATAGTATAGTTAACTATGAATACATAATAATATAATAATATATACATGAATGTGTGTGGTTGGAGATGGAAACGGTCCTCTACCAAAACATCTCTCACCTTTTTCAACCCTTCTTTAAGCTAAACAAATCATCAAAGCACAAAGAGAGTAATGGTCGAGTCAATGCAGATTAACAACAAGAAAACTTGTTTAAACGATCTCTCGGCCTCCTCATCATCACCACCTCCGGTTGTTTCTTCATCGGCTCGATTAGCTCGAGTCTCCTCACCAAATACGTTTTCGTTCAGGATGGCCCGAGCCGGTCAATCTCCACGTGGGTTGTTTCCTCGAGATGTTGCCATTGATGTGCTGGTTTTTCCGCCTTGATCTCAGTGGCGGAGGTAGAGTGGTTTGAGGGGCGTCAATTGACCCCCCATGAATTTTTATATATAAAAGAATTTACATGTATCTTTGATAAAAAAAATTAGTGAAATATAGGTAATTTAGCTTATCTATGAATCACCTATGAGTCATGTTATTAATCATTTATCTAGACACCTAGGTAAAAAAATATAGGTAAAATAGAGGTCACGTTTCACATATCTGCTTATATATGATTCCTGACATCATGATCACGATTCGTTTGTCTTTCTCCATTGCCTCTACATCGAGAAAATCATGCGTCTCTACTTGAAAATCTCTTACTTTCTTCACACTTTTTTCATTATCTTCTCAAACTTCTCATATGACTTTCCTGCTGCAAAGTTTTTATATATATAAAAACAATATATATATATATATATATATATATATAAAATAAACGCACACGAACGATAGAAAAACAAAGAACTAAAATACCTAAAATGGAATTAGACCACAAAGAAAAACAAAGAGCTGACCGATATATGTTAAGAATCTCTAGGCATTGTTACAACTTAGAAAACTCAAATGTGAAGCAAACTCTAAATATATATTCTCACATATTTTATAATTTATAGTCTTTCACCTAATGATATCAAATCTTACAAAGTTAATGAAAAAGAATAATGCTAAGAGATTAATTTATTTCATAAAACTTCGGACCTTTTGTGTTTGAGAGACTAAGAAGAAACTCTATTATAGATTTAACTTCTCTGTAGAAACCTAAAATGCTACCAAATGAGAAGATGTTAACTAATGACTATAAACCATGAATCATTCCAAACTTCTTGTTCATCGCAGCTAGTTCAATGATTATTTTCGCCTTTTCTATGTTGATGGTCGAAAAGATACATAAAAAACAAAAGAAGAACGTGTTCATCTACAAATCATCAAACACAGATGCACATGAGCATAAAAATAAATAAATACATCGCGAGAAGCAAGTCCACTCGTTAGAAAATAGATTATAATATAGATGTACACACAACACAACACAACACGAAAACATACCTAACAAAATAGAACGTATTACCTCTAATGTGCAAATTGATCGTGTTCCCGTAATCGGTAGAACCGATGGCCCAATTTAAACCGCGAACATCTGAAACCAAAAATTAACTAAACATTAGACAACGTACAGAACAAAGATACAAAACAAAATTTATATAAAAACCACACCTTTGGTAGCATCGGTAGGACAATCCATCAACAAAGACACGTCACAAATGAAGGACCTGAACAAACAATAAGGTAAACGGAATCAGAGAACGAACCGCAACAAATAAACAGAAGAAACCAAACCACAACAAATAAAAAAGGCATGGAAGATCAAAAATCACAACATTATCAATAGGCACGATGTTTAAAAAAAATTTCAAGGTATGTTAAAAATTCTAATATTTTTTTTTATGGAAAACGTGGCTAATCTATATGTATGTGGATAGCTAATTCGAGTCATCATATATAGGAAATCATATAGGTCGTTATTTATTTTTATTTTTATTTTTACTTTTTTAGAAAGAAGATATCAACAAAATAAATAAATAAATATATATATATATATAATAGGATATATATCAATTTCCTTATTAGATTTGATAATATCAAAAATTGGACTATATTCATTTTTTAGGATAATTCTATATTTTTCTATAGGATATATATGACTTCTATTTTTTAATAAAAACCAATACAATGGACGGGACATATGATACGAACGATCTAGGTCTAGGATAGTATTTTTCTTTTACGGGATATATATAAGAGAAGTTTTTCTATATATTTATATATTTTTTCTTTTGTAATATGAGGATATGTATCGAAGAACATATCCTTTTTTTTTTGTTATTCCTATTGTAGGATATATATAGCACAATGACATAAGGTATACCCATTTTTTTCCGTATATGTATCCGAGCTAATTTCCTTTTTATTTATCTTTCTTGATTTTTCGGGGAAAATAACATTTTTCCTTCTTTTAAAAAAAAAAAAAAAACGATTGGGGCATACATCCATTTTTTCGTATATGTATCAGAGCTAATTTCCTTTTTATATATTTCTCGATTTTTTCAGGAGCAATTACCTTTTTCTTTTTTTTTTTCTTTTTTTTTTATAAAATGATTGGTGCATATAAAGATTTTTTCGTATATGTATCTGATCTAATTTCCTTTTTTTCCTCCTTCTTCAATTATCTGAGACCAATTACTTTTTTCCTTCTTTTGAAAAAAAAAAAACCGATCGGGGCAATATTGCAATTATCAAAGATTTTATCATGGATTTTCTTGCACGAAACAAAAATTTGAGGCCATTAATTGATGGATGATGACGTGGACAGCCTCAGAGACCGTTATGTTTCACAATTAATTATATAGATGATAGCGGTGAGTTAAGACTACAGACACAATACAAGGTTTGTATTACGTGTGCAAGGTAGAAAATAATTATCACAAAAATGTCATTACTTTATTTCTTAGTCTTTCAAAAGATTAATAAAAAACTAGACCATTATTGGTGTAATTTTCTTTTTTAATGAAGTGTATCTCCTCCTAACACCTTGGCAATCTCGCAGACTCCTTTAGACTTTTGACATACTAAAAAAGAAATAATTGGATTGTATAACACTTAAAAATTAATTGATTGTCATGACACTCTTTTAAAGAAATTGTAGCATATGAAACTTAAGACACTATTTCGATATTGTTCATGTAATTTCAGTCCTTACATAATTTACTAAATGTCAATTCATGCCATTTTGACAAAAGCTTAGGTGAGAGGTGAGAGAAATGATGCAAAGTGGTCCAAATGTAATTTCTTTCGTGTTTTAATGGTAGGTGGGAGAAATAGAGCATGAAAGAGATAAGAAATTTTCCGGTACATTTTTAATACTGTTGATGTTACTATTCTCTTGAAATTTTTTCGTTTGAGTAAATCATGAGCAAGTTCGAAGAAACTCCTAATCCATTGGACTAGATCCAAAACTGTCGATTCCTTCTAAAAAATTTCATATTTCGTGAGATATAGATTTTAATTGATCAATAAGTTATAGAGCTATTATATTTAGTTACCAATCTGTTATACTTCACCAACTAATTTGAGTGATGGTGACTTTATTCATAATTTTTGTGATTTTTATGAATAATATGTGTGATACTATACTTCAAACACTAATTTGAGTAAAGGTAATATTTGTAGTACCAGATTTTGTATGTATAGTAACCCGGTTTCATAATAGAGTGCTATTAACCGGAAGATGTTTTCTCGATTCACATGTGGCTTTATCATGGATTCAGCTGATGAACGAGTTAAAACTCGCCTTATATTGGATCTCCGAAATATCGAATACATAAACGAGATCATGTATGAGTAAGAATTCGTTTATATGGGATCCTGACATATTTAAATGAAGCTATAAGTCAAAAATGCATATTTAAATGAAAATTATGATATAAAGACACAATTTTACGCCGTCCACACCAAATTGGAGTAGCCGTTCGAGCAGCTTCTTGACCGCCTTCAATCGCCACCTCCCACCATAATCGTTTCCGACGCGAACGCCGCGTGGGCAGTGCGCCTCGGTACACGGAGGAATATTCCGGTGGCATCTTTCCCGACTTCGTCGTCCTTGATTCTCTCCCTCTCCCTTCACACCGATCTACTAACAGCTCACGGCCACTTTCCGATCGAACCATCAGGTATACACTCCTCCAATTTTCAAAATTTGAAACTCATCCGCTGTTAGATAAGTTAAGTCGAGATTATTATTATTTTAATCCGGTGTTTGTTTCTAGATTCAAAGGAAGACGAAATCGTTGATCATGCTTTCGAAACAGCAAGTAGAAGGAAGACTTCATTTTAAATTCCTTTCACAGTTTCGGGTTTCTTTAAAGGCCCTAACACATTAAAGCCCAACTCAACTGTTTGCACAGCCGTAAGCTGCGAGTAGATCGGAAAGTGGCCGTGAGCTGCGAGTAGATCGGTGTGAAGGGAGAGGGAGAGAATCGAGGCCGACGAAGTCACCGGAATATTCCTCCGTGTACCGAGGCGCACTGCCCACGCGGCGTTCGCGTCAGAAACGATTATGGTGGGAGGCGGCGATTGAAGGCGGTCAAGAAGCCGCTCGAACGGCTCCTCCAATTTGGTGTGGACGGCGTAAAGTTGTGTCTTTATATCATAATTTTCCAAAATGCCCATTTTTGACTTATAACTTCATTTAAATATGTCAGGATCCCATATAAGCGAATTTTTATGTATCTGATATTTCGGAGATCCAATATAAGGCGAGTTTTAAAAAAAAAAAAAAATTATTAGGTTATCATACAACATCTCCACTTTCAAGAATAAGAGTTCTATCTGGTGGATTATTCCAAAGAAAAAATAGATAGAATTGCATACTTGGTATTGAGCAAAAAAAAGTTTATATCTCGTCCGGTTTCATGAATCTATAAGAGCAAGTACAATTGAGTTTATGAGGGGTTCTTGAACACGGGTTTTTAGGTAAATAAAATAAAAAATTAATATACTTAAGAACCTTAATCAATCCGGGTTCTTATTTAAGAGCTTTAAGAGCCGGGTTCATTACTGTTCACGTGACGTGTCGGCGTGCGGTTGGTCCGTCTTTTTTTTCGACTTTATTAAAAAAAAATTAAAATATTTTTTAAGAATCCATAAGGAAGTTGTCCGTTGTAGATGGTCTAAGAGTAAGGAAGAGTAGTCTCTATGGTGATAAACCATACCATACCTCTCTTCATCACTCACAAATCAAATTTTTTAGTCAAACAAACAAAAATCAGGATTGGTCAATAATATAAAAACTCAACCAAAGATCAGATAGAAGAGTCTGACTACTACTCAACAAATAATCCCCATATAACTCTACAAAGTTTGAATCTTTTACAAACTATACATATACAAATTACAAACACCCGCTGATTTTTAACAACAATGGAACCTCATCAAAAAAAAAAACTCACACGATCTTGGTAAGTATGTATGTTTTGTTAATAACATCATCAACTTCAATTTCATTGGTGTAAGTTTTTTTTTAAAAACACAAACAACATTTGGTGACATAGTATCTTGAATTGTAATTTCAACATAGAGCTTATTGGGTTTATGATGCGATACGTTAGCTAAACTCTCACTTCGAATCCTCTATGTTTAGAAATAAGTTTTATGCAGCAATAAAAAGATGTAGCGAATCTAAAAGATGTCTCGCCACAACGATCTTTTCCGGTCTTCCTTCCACGTGTTCTATAGTTACATGGTGGAACTATAGGAATATGAACTCCATTGAAGTAAAATTGGCTTAAATCTTTGCAGCCTAGTTGGTGTCCAGATAACCTGTAGTATCATGAAAGTTGTAGTAAATCTCTTTTTCCAATATGTGATAGGACGTTAAAGTCATCTAAGAAAATTCTTTTAGACTTCAACTGGGCATGGACCTCGAACCACACCACAATATTTTGATCTAACAATATCCCCTGTAGACTTAGTTGAGGCATGTTTATGATTATTTCTTCGGTCCTCCACGCTACAAGCGTGGAGCAAATGCATGTGACGCACTTTTATCTGAATTCAGCATTGCAACAAAAAAACATTAAGAAAAACATTCTGATATACAATCAAGGATAACCATCTTTTGGTCAGACCTTGGTATTCAAAATACAATAGTTTTTGCTCTCTCATTTCTTATCCATGGAGCTTTACTATGCGCGAATGAACCTTGAAACCCATGAAAATGTTCTTCACGTTTGCTTAAAGCTGCTTCGTGTTTTTCGTCTTTCTTCGTCTGTTTTTTTTTTTTGGGGGGGGGGGGGGGAGGTGCAATTTCTTTATAAGGGACCAGTGGTGGATATAGAAAAAATATTTAGGGGGGGACTACTGAAAAATTGTAAAGAATAGAGGGACATTTTTTAAAATTGTCAAGAATTTAAAAATTCATCAGGGCAGCTTCCCCCTCTCTTCCACAACGTGCCTCCGTCAAGTCGAAAGAAAGCAATACTAGTAGAGTTGTCATTTTTTATAACTTTTTTTGGTCTTTGGTCATTTTTTATAGTTTATGTTCCAAAATCATTTGATTCCATTCCTTACAAAAGCTGGCGCTCGACCGCATTTTATCTTGACCTCATTAAGTCACAGTGATCTGAATCACACACTTGGCACCCTATGGATCTAATTAAATCTCAGCCGTTCGGAGTGTGCCACCACGTGGTGGCCATGCCTTGGCCTGGAAGAGGTCACGTCAACCCCATGATGAATTTTTGCAAACGCCTCGTCCAACGAGACCCAAACCTCTTGGTAACTTTCGTCGTCACCGAAGAATGGCTCAGTTTCATCGGAACCGACCCGAAACCGGACAGGATCCACTTCGCCACTCTCCCCAATCTCATCCCCTCGGAGCTCGTCCGGGCCAATGTCTACATCGACTTCCTCGACGCCGTCCTCACCAAATTGGAGGAGCCGTTCGAGCGGCTTCTTGACTGCCTCCAATCACCGCCTCCCACAGTAATCGTTTCCGACACGAACGTCGTGTGGGCAGTGCGCGTCGGTACACGGAGGAATATTCCGGTGGCATCTTTCTGGCCTTCTTCGCCCTCGAGTCTCTGCCTCTCCCTTCACTCCGATCTACTTGCAGCTCACGGCCACTTTCCGATCGAACCATCAGCTATACATTCCAATTTTCAAAGTTTGATATTCTTGACTTATTGTTAAATAGATAATTCGTGACTTATTTTTCAATCCGATGTTTTTTTAAGATTCCAATGAAGACGAAATAGTTGATTACATTCCCGGTTTATCTCCAACGCGACTCCGTGATCTTCCGCCTATTTTCTACGGCCATGGTTACCAAGTCTTTAATAAACTCAAGCCGAGGTTAGATGAGCTCTACAAAGCTAGGTACCTTATCTTGTCCTCTGCTTATGAGCTAGAACCAAAAGCCATTGACGTTTTCACCTCCAAGTTCGATTTCCCGGTATACGCCACCGGTCCGTTAATTCCCTTTAAAGATATTTCCGTCGGAAAAGACCGTGGAGAACCCGACTACATCCGGTGGCTTAACAAGCAGCCGGAGAGCTCTGTGCTTTATATATCTCAGGGAAGTTTCCATTCGGCCTCTGAATTGAGGAAATAGTGGGAGGAGTGAGAGAGAGTGGAGTCCGGTTTTTGTGGGTGGCGCGTGGAGACGAGTCCAAGCTAAAGCAGGCTCTTGAAGGTAGCTTGGGTGTTGTTGTGAGCTGGTGCGATCAGTTGCATGTGTTGAGTCACACAGCGGTAGGCGGGTTTTGGACGCATTGCGGTTTTAACTCCACATTGGAAGGGTGTTAAGGTTCTAACCACCGGTGGGGCAAAGGACTTAGTACCGGTCTGTGTATATTGAATAGAAAGAGAATTACAAGTTCCCGAGGTCTAGCTCAACGAACGAAGACGAGCTTCGAGAAGAATCTCTCAGCTCTAACCCAGACGCAACAGAATCCCACCCAAAGCAACAACGTACAAAACAACGGTAAATTTCTCTACAAGCTAGAGGGTCTGTTATATACTCATCCCTGTGACAAATCCTAACCAATAGAATTATAACATTTCGCCAGCTCAGCTTTGAATAATCAACATTATCTTCATGCTCTGCTTCTTGACTCTGTCTTGCAGCCTTCCCCCTCCTCACGTACACCCTTTGAGCCCTATCAATACCCCCGTTGGCGAGTCTCAGCTTGTCCTCAAGCTGAAAGTCCGGAAACTGCGCCCGAAGATCCTTGACCAAAACCCAACTAGTCTCGTGAGCAGGTAAACCATCCCATTGAACCAAAGCTTCAAGTCAACCAATATCATCATAACATGTCTGGAGAATATCCGCAGGTGCGACCACAATTTCTTCATCAGCATTCAAAGAAACTGGCAACGGAAACACCCGATGATGGGAACCAATCACCGGCTTAAGTTGAGAAATGTGAAAGACCGGATGAATCTTTGAACTAGCAGGAAGCTTCAAGCGATACGCCACTGCACCAATCTTAGTAATCACCTCATACGGACCAAAGTAACGAGCAGCTAACTTTTGACAAACACGACGCTGCACCGACTGCTGACGATAGGCACGAAGCTTCAAATAGACCATTTGGCCAACCTGCAACTGCAAATCCCGACGTTTCTTGTCAGCATTATTCTTCATACTTGCATGTGCCTGAGTCAAATGACGTTTGATGTCCTCCAACATTGCATCCCTCTCTTGTAACGACTTGGCCAATTCAAAGTTCTGCGTTGAGCCTGCCTCAAACTCTAATAGAGAAGGTGGCTTCCTTCCATAAACTACCTCAAATGGAGTAGCCTTAAGAGCCGTATGGAAAGAAGTATTATACCAATACTCTGCCCAACACACATACTTCGACCATGTTTTCGGATGAGCAGACGCAAAACACCGGAGATAACCTTCAAGAGTACGATTAAGAACCTCGGTTTGTCCATCCGTCTCTGGATGAAATGCTGTACTAAACTTGAGTTTTGTAGCGGCTAAACGAAAACATTCTTTCCAAAATATACTCTGAAATATCTTATCACGGTCAGAAATTATGTATTTTGGATAACCATGTATGCGCACTACCTCAGAAATGAACGCATTAGCCACATCAACCGCCGTGTATGGATGCTTAAACTTGATAATGATTGCTTGAATACCAGCATCGCTAGCAATCTCCTGCCACAAATCCTGAAGTTGAAGAGTAGAAGGAATGGTCAGAGATAACAAAGATGCAGAAAATGTTGCAGCTGTAACAATATGAGAAAGACCATCAGCTGCTTGATTGTCCACGCCTTGCTTATACTCAATGTCAAATTGGTAGCCTAAAATCCTTGTTAACCAACGCTGGTAATCCAAAGTAACTTCACGCTATTCCAACAAATATTTCAGGCTATTTTGATCTGTGCGAACCAAAAAACGCCTCCCCAACAAGTAATGTCAACATTTCTGAATTATTAATACTATGGCCATCAATTCCCGCTCGTAAATCGGTTTAAGCTGCTCCCTATCAGACAAGCCATAGCTAAAGTGTGCAATCGGATGACGTGACTGCATCAAGACCGCGCCAAGACCAAAACCAGAAGCGTCTGACTCAATGACAAACAACTCATCAAAATTCGGCAACGCCAACACCGGAGCAGAAATCATCGCATTCTTAAGAGTTTCAAAGGCATCCTGAGCAGCAGGGGATCAATCAAAAGCATCCTTCTTTAACAACTCCGTCAAAGGACGCACCAAAGCTCCATAATGATGCACAAATCTGCAGTAATATCCCGTTAACCCTAAGAAGCCGCGTAACTATTTGACGGTCTTTGGAACAGGCCAATCCTTCACCGCTGCTATCTTGGCCGGATCAGTAGAAACACCCTTGTCAGACAGCACATGACCTAGATACTCCACGGAGCGTTGAGAAAATGAACACTTTTTTTTTTTTGCAAACAGTTGCTGTTGTTGAAATAAATCCAACACCATGCGAACATGAACTAGATGCTCTTCCAATGAAGGACTGTAAATCAAAATATCATCAAAGAACACGAGCACGAATCGACGATTTAAAGGTCGAAATAGGTCATTCATCAATGACTGAAATGTAGCAAGAGCATTTGTTAAGCTAAAAGGCATAACTACAAACTCAAAATGTCCATCATGAGTTCTAAACGCCGTTTTTTCGATATCTTCATCCTTCATTCGAATCTGATGATAACCAGATCGAAGATCAAGCTTTGTAAACCATTGTGCTCCAGTCAACTCATCCAGTAATTGATCAATAACAGGTATAGGATACTTATCAGGAATGGTTGCTCTATTGAGAGCTCTGTAATCCACACAAAAGCGCCATGAGTTGTCTTTATTCTTCACCAACAACACAGGGCTTGAGTACGGAGAACGACTATCTCGAATAGTTCCTGCGACCTTCATTTCTTGAACCAACTTTTCCATGGCCTCCATATGAGCCTGCGGGTAACGATATGGCCGGACGCTTATGGGACCCAATCCTGGTTTAATGTGAATAGCATGTTCCCGTCCTCGCTTAGGTGGTAAGCCTGTAGGTGCTTGAAACACATGCTCAAACTCCGATAACAACCCTACAATTCCAGGCTCATAAGACTGAGGCACAGATTCTGTAGTGTCTACTACAAATAACTCCATATGCATCTGTTCATCAAACGAAAGAAAATGGGGCATCATTATCTGCATCATTGGAGGATTCAACTGAAGTGTAGTATCAACTCGCAGAGTGAACGGAACCCCATTTCTCACAAAAGACAGCTCGTGACTCGCCCAGTCCACCGAACATCGTCCAAGAGTTTTCAGCCACTGGATGCCCAATATTACATCCACATTGCCCAGCTCCAAGGCAATATAATCAGCTCTAAACTGAAACCCTTGTATCACACATGTAACACCTTCACAGAGATCTACACTCTCTACAAGCAACCCATTACCCACAAAAATATCAACTTGTTTATCATTCGTCATCTTTAACTTGGCTTGTTGGACAAATTTTGGAGAAATAAAGTTGTGTGTAGTGCCACTATCCAACATCACAATGACTACACGCTTGTGAATTTCCACCTGCATCTTCGTTGTTGTAGGAGAACTTTCTCCTAAAAAAGCATTCAAGGACAGACTAGTAAGCTGTTGATGTTGAGGCACTCCATCACAATCATGAAACTCATCCCAATTATCTTCCAATACCTCACATTCTAAACCATTAAAAACTGTTAACAACTTGAGATAGCGATTTGGACACACTGCACGATGGTCCTATGTATACTTAGCTGGACATTTGAAACATTGTCCCAACCGCTTCTTCTCAATCATTTCAGCTTCCGGTAAACGTTGTTGTTGTTGCGGAGGTTTAGTCACTGCTGGTACAGCCTTTGGTGTTTGACCTGTATCCGCTGGATTCCCACCTTGCACTGTCTTGGCATTCTTCTGCAAATTAAAGCCATTAGACGAACGAGAAGAAAAAACTGAGTCCTGCCTCTTGGATGACAATCGAAACCCTTCCGCCGAGCTCATCACCTGACAGAAAACACTATTCTCCATTTGCAATACTGCATTCAACATCTTGCGTATACTCTTTGGCCTTTTAACTCTGATGACTTCTTTGAATTCCGGTTTCAGGCCATTATAAAATGCATTATGTAGATTTTCATCATCCAATCCCGGTACCAAGGTAGATAACTCCTCAAATTGCGTCACATCATCCAAAATGGAACATGTATGTGTCAAACACAACAGCTTCTTCCCCGGTTCCTCATCCAAAGAATCACCAAACCGAGCTAACATCCGTTTAACAAAATGCTTCCAGCCATAAAATTCCTTACGAGCTACCTCCCAATTGAACCATTTCAACACCGGTCCTTCCAAACTTAAAGCCACCAACTCTAACTTCTCTGCATCTGTATACTGTCCTAGACGAAAATAATGTTCCACACGCGAAATCCAAAGATACGGAGAATTTCCATCAAAAACCGGCATCGCGACCTTCTTCAACATACGATCACGCGAAGATAATAAATGGCGACTATGCTCATAACCTAGATTCCGTTGCTGAACCTCCGTATTATCGAGACATACCTGAGCTTGCGGTAAACGCGGATGCACCTCAGTACGGAGTAAATCCGGTGTCCGCTCACTATCGGAATCTAGAATTGGATCCTCGCCACTCCTCGCCGCCGCCACGCGTTGTGTCTCCCATTGTGATGTGAAATTCCAGCTTAATTTAACAACAATCCAATACTGGCTTCCAGAGAATCAAATCGTTTATCGATCCGAGCAATCCGCATATCCACCGATGCAAATTGATCGGCAACATCATCCAAAGATCCGATTACAAAATCCGCCATCACACCGCGATTCGTCGATCCTAAACACTCACGACGCACCAATTGTTAATGTTCTAACCACCGGTGGGGCAAAAGACTTAGTACCAGTCTGTGTATATTGAATAGAAAGAGAATTACAAGTTCCCGAGGTCTAGCTCAACGAACGAAGACGAGCTTCGAGAAGAATCTCGCAGCTCTAACCCAGACGCAACATCGTACAAAACAACGGTAAATTTCTCTACAAGCTAGAGGGTCTGTTATATACTCATCCCTGTGACAAATCCTAACCAATAGAATTATAACATTTCGCCAGCTCAGCTTTCACTAATCAACATTATCTTCATGCTCTGCTTCTTGACTCTATCTTGCAGCCTTCCCCCTCCTCACGTACACCCTCTGAGCCCTATCAATACCACCGTTGGCGAGTCTCAGCTTGTCCTCAAGCTGAAAGTCGGAAAACTGCGCCCGAAGATCCTTGACCAAAACCCAACTAGTCTCGTGAGCAGGTAAACCATCCCATTGAACCAAAGCTTCAAATCGACCAATATCATCATAACGTGTTTGGAGAATATCCGCAGGTGCGACCACAATTTCTTCATCAGCATTCAAAGAAACTGGCAAAGAAACTGGCGTATTCGCAACCATATCAAACGACGCCGTTTTCACACCCATGGATATGGTTAAGCAAAGGCTGCAGATTGGGAATGGGACTTACAAAGGCGTTTGGGATTGCATCAAGAGGGTAACACGAGAAGAAGGGTTAGGAGCTTTCTACGCTTCTTATAGAACGACGGTGCTTATGAACGCTCCGTTCACGGCTGTTCATTTCGCTACGTATGAGGCGGTTAAGAGTGGATTAAGAGAGATATCGCCTCAACACGTCTCCGACGATGAGGAGGAGGAAGGTTGGTTGATCTATGCTACTGCAGGAGCCGCTGCTGGAGGTTTGGCTGCTGCTGTAACTACGCCGCTTGATGTTGTCAAGACCCTATTGCAATGTCAGGTGAATTTTTAAAACCTTTACTGTCTCTTGAGTATAAAACAATCTAGCATCTCAGATTAACAACCTTCTCGAAGAAGCTTAAGTCCACAGTCTCCAACATTCCCTATTTTGAGAATACCCACTTCTTCAAGCATGGCTACAATACTGCTTCACCAAAAAACAGGACATCAAAAAAGAAACTTGAAGAGAATGACAATTAAGAGTATAAAATAAAAGCTCACATTGTAGGAGAACCTCTGGAAGTAGTTGTCTCTTTGTGCGCGTGTCCCTTTCTCTGGTTTCCTCTCCCTCTTATATTAGTCTCTCTTATGCTCTTGACGTCGCCTCCATCTCTCTCGATCCCTGGATTTACTCCTTGATTTCAGGTAGCGGGATTTCATGTAACGGGATTCAGGTAGCGGAATTCAGGTAGCGGAAATTCAGGTAGCGGGAATTCAGATAATCAGATTCAGATAGCGGGATTTTCGCTCTTGTTCCTTCTCAGCAACCGCTTTGATGAGCTCTCGTTCTTGGGCTTCGAAGGCTTCACTTTGGGCCTGTTCCCATCGTAATGGATTCGAATTGGAGGTTGAAAACCTGGCATCAACAGTTGCCCCCCAGCGCCCAGAGCGAGATTTTCGAGATCTTGGGCGCGAATTAAGATTTTCGAAATCCTTGATGATGACTTTGAATCTTAGGACGGGATTTTCTCCGTTTCAGATCAAGGGTCGAGATTATATCTCATAGATTTAAGGATTAGCTATAAAAATAGGGGATAGGAGTCTAGAAAACTCTGTTACCATATACAGCAGAGTTAAGTCCTTTTCTCCATTACTGCACTCGTCCTACAAGGTAACTTTCTCTTTCTCCCTTTGTTTATCGTCTCCGCCGTCGTCATGCCTCGCCAGCTTTCGATGGGATCTAAAGGAAGCGGCGTCGACAATTTTACAAAGGGTCCGGAGAAGGCGTCGGGAAAACTGAAGCAGTTGGAGAAGAAACCGGCGAATACTCCAGGTGAAGTCTCTGAGAAGACGACGAAAAAGGTTAGAGAGAAGAGAGGGACGGATCTTGGAAAGGGAGAAAGCTCGATGGCCTTAACCCCTTCTAGTCTCGAATTCGTCGCGTTCGGACCGCACCAGCCCTCGAAACTCACTGACCTAGACGCCATTGTCGCGATGACTAAGGCGGAGGCTCCAATCGGGTTTCAGGCGAGGGCACCTTTTCCAGTGGAATCTCCTGAAGACGCACCTGGAGGATGGTTTTGTGTTCATGAGAGCTACCTTGACAAATGTCGCCTCAGATTTCCACTTCCCAGCCTCATGTTAGATCTTTTGGATCTTTACGATTTAGCTCTCCCACAGTTATGTCCTTCTGCCATTCGAATGATTTTAGGGTTGATCGTTAGAGCTAGGGAGGAGAACCTGGAGTTCGGACTCGATGAGATGTTATCTCTGTATTCGATAAAGGCGAGCCCTCCTACTAAGGGAGCAAGTGGGACGTATTACTTGACCGCTCGAAAGCACTGTGAGAAATTATTTTTTGTGAAAGTTGGCCCAAACATTGTTCCTGCGAATCGGGAAATGCGGTCAAACTGGGCTCGTATTGTCGGTTAGGAGACCTAGGCGGCTTCCTTAAAACTTTTGCTTGTTTAGTTGTTTTGACTTGGTGACCTGACAAGTCCCTCTTCTTTGTTTTTGCAGGTCCTTTGGATTCAGCTAGGTTGACAAAGGAATTAACCCAAACTTTGGTCAGGAAACTGAAACAAGGCCCAAACAACTGGGGAGCCTTCGAAGTTGATAGAATCAACAAGGCCCGATTCCTGGAAAAGTTTGGGATTAGATTTCCTGAGCTAGTTTCCGTCCATTCTCTGGTTTGCGACTTTAGATATGTTATTTACTTTCGTTGTCTTTAGTTTAGGTTCTGAGTCCCTTTTTCTTTCTTTCCAGCTTCGGAAGCTGGGCTTGTCGACCTTTCTTGTACAGGCAGTACTCCGGATAATCAAACACCAATGTCGGGATTGCCACCATCGTTCCGCACTAAGGAAGCTAAAAGAGGCAAGGTCCTCCGGTAGCCAGCAATCTCAAAGCAAGGCGAGTGGTAAAGTATCTGCTACTTCGTTGAGAGACGAAATCAAAGGAATCCTCGAAGTTACATCGGCTCCTGACGCTCGTGGCGTCCCTGGTAATCGAGAAAATGATGATGTCGAGGCTCACCAAGGCGATGATAGGGGTAATGAAGATGTTGAGGAGAACGTGCAAACTGCAGTCGCAGGGGGAATGCCTCGACTGGTCGCAATTTCAGCCCCATGGAATCTGATGGAGGAAGGGGTGGAGGTCCTCCGGCCAAAAGATCGAGACCTGCTTCCTCTTTCCCTAATGCTGGTCAGGCTTCTTGGAAGTTTAATCACGTGAAGCCAGGCTCCGTTATTGATGACTCTTGGGGTATGGCGACCCTTTTGCGTCACATGAAGCAGACGGGCTGCTTGCTTCCACCTGTCAACGATTTGACTAAGAAGGACGCCTACCTGGAAATTGCTTCCAACTTTGGCAAGGTAACCGCGGCAAGCCTCCTTCTCTTTTTTTTATTTACATTTGCTGGGCCTGTTCTGATCCTTTTATTCGTTCGTGCAGCTGGCCAATTCAGTGAACATGGCCATTTTTCGGATACGAAGGTGAATCCAAGGACTTCTTGGACGTTGATGATCTGGGGAGACCAAGGCAGTCTGTCGAGAGACCAAAGCTCATCTTGACTCGGCCAGGGCTCAGGTATCGGAGGGTCAGTCTTGGATTAAGGAGCTGGAGGGTCAGCTAAAGGATTTGGCTGGGAAAGTTGAAGACCTAGTCTTGGATGACAAAGTGAAAGCCAACAGGATTGAGTCTTTGTCCGCCATGAAGAAAAGCATCGAGGATCATCTGAGCGACCAGATGGAGGTGAACAGGAGTCTCATGGCTAATAAGGACAATGAAGTTAGACACGCTGTTCGTGCCTGTAAGAAAGAGCTGATCGCTGCTTATAAAAAAATCTTGAATTCTACAAAGGAGAAGTTCAAAAGGAAGAAGAAGGAGATTAGCAATCAGACTTATGTGTTGGAATTGCAAGCCAACATTGATCTTCTTCAGAGTCTCCTGAAAAAAGAGATCGAGAGCGCTCAGGTCGAGCATGCTCGCCTCGTGGCAATATTACCCACGGCAATGGCTACTTGGGAAAAATCGCAGGCGTCCGACTTTTCCATTGGTAAGCTTTCTTTACCTCAGGTTTCGGACGGTTCAGGCGGAGGTGACCCGGAGATTGGCGTCGCTTCCACCTTATACCAGTTTGGAAGTAACATGGGCGTCGTGGATCCAGGTTCAGCCTGCACGGACGCTCTCAAGTAGACAGAGGTTCCTACATCTAAGGAGGAGGAGGATAACCCAGATGATTGATTTTTAGAAACTCCTCACCATGCCCCTTTATTATTTTTGTTAAGACTTTAGCCTGAGGAGGCTTTTAAACCGTTACCGTGCATTTGTTTTTAGACTTATTGCCTGGGGAGGCTTTTAAACCCTTTGGTTTTATTTTTGGGGCATCGAACTTTTAATGAGAAGTACTTTTGGTTTCTTTGAGTTTGATTCGTTCGATTATGGTTGGTGCATGACCAATCTTTTTTATTCAGGTAAATAGTCGGGGGCTTGATCGTTCGAGATCTTATTTACCCTTTACTTTTCGTGACCTCTTAGGTCTAGGTAGCTGGTACAAGAATTGATCTTGTTCCCGTGAATATTTTGACTTCCCGAACGATCCTGACCATTGATTAAACCAGTGGTTCTTGGTTTTGCTAGGTCGCGGTTCGCTGGGAATTCTTAGTCGGATTGAAGATGTTGAATTTTTATCTGACCATCGGTATTTTAATTTTTGCTGGGTTGAGATCTTTTGGTCGTCCCTTAATTGGATCAAATGATTACTTTATTTTCAGGCCTTTGCATACGAGCAAAGATTTCGAACCTTAACGTGAACATTAGGATTTCAGGACCTTCACCTGAACGTAAGGGCTTCAAGACCTTCACCTGAACGTATGGATTTTAAGACATTTACTTGAGTAAGGATTTTAATACCTTTACGTATGTAGAAGGATTTTGAGACCTTTTCTTGAATATAAAGATTTTGAGATCTTTATTCGAGTAAGGATTTTTATACCTCTATTTGAATAGGAGAGTTTTAAGACTTTTTTGAATAAAAGAATTTAAAGACCTTGACTTGAATAGAAGGATTTTAAGACCTTTGTTTGAGTGTAAGGATTTTAAGACCTTTATAAATCTCGTTAGGTCGTTTTGACCTGATTACAATAGATGTACGAAAGTATTGTTTTATTAAAGCGTGCCAGTGGCTATGTGTACAAAGATAGATACATGAGTTGCAAGACAATTGAGGATCTAGGCTCTGCTGTTGACCCTTCCGATTTCTTCGTATTCCCGCATGTGACAGGACTCCTTATAGGCCAGGTCTAGGTATTCAGGTGTCTAGATCTCCTGAGACTTAAGGAAGATTGATAAAAGTGGAGGTTGGACTCATAGTTGGGAGCTGCCTACGTACCCCGTCAAGGGATCAAGTCTTACGTAGTTCATTTTGGGGCAGTACTTTTTGGAAATACTTGTGGGGTTCACGGAATTCCATGATAGTATTTTCGGTACTTCGGTTCGGGCCTTTATGGGTTTACAAGGACCGATAAAGGTTGGGACTGGACTCGTATTTCGGAGTTGCCTACGTACCATGTCGTGGGATCAAGCCCTTACGTAGTTCGCTGTTGGAAAAATGCTTAGTGAAAGTATTTCTTGAGGTTCATGGCATTCCATGATCGTATTTCCGGTACTCCAGTTCGGACCTTCACGAGCTTATAGATGCTGGGCCGGACTATGTGGACAATCCGGCCCTAACTTTCCAGCGTCTAGCTCTCTTGTGTTTTCAAATACTTTTCGTAACACGAGATCGCCTACTACAAATCTCCTTTGTTTGATGTTGGAGTTGTAGTGTCGTGCAATTGCTTGCTGATAGTTTTGGATGCGGATCAATGCCCGCTCTCGACGTTCGTCGATCAAAACGAGATTGTCTAATAACATTTGGTTATTGATTTCTTGGTTCGCAGTGCAGATCGTTCGGTGGAGGCTTCCGACCGATACCTCGGCGGGAACAACAGCCTCCATCCCATAGGCTAAAGAAAAGGGGGTTT
Organism: Euclidium syriacum; assembly: GCA_900116095.1. Lineage (NCBI taxonomy): Eukaryota > Viridiplantae > Streptophyta > Magnoliopsida > Brassicales > Brassicaceae > Euclidium > Euclidium syriacum. Next base: position 2,076,855 of record FPAK01000008.1, read on the forward strand.
CTTCGGTAGCTCTTCTGGGGGTTGTATGACATGCCCATAGTACTTCGGGTAGTTTTTCAGCCCACAATCTTTTCCTGGCTTCGAGACGCTTTTTGAGGTTTGCCACGATAAATTTGTTGGCAGCTTCTGCCTCACCATTCCCTTGGGGATAGCGTTGTGTGGACGTTGTGAGGCGGATGTTCCATGTTTCGTAAAATTTTCTAAAATACTTAGATATAAATTGCGAATCATTGTCTGTCACGATTTCGTAGGGAATTCCATGGCGGCATACGATATTTTGCCATACAAAGTTCTCTACTTCTACTTCGGTCACCTGCAGGAGAGCCTTAGCTTCTATCCATTTGGTGAAGTAATCCGTTAGGACTAGGAGAAAGCGCAATTTTTGTTGCCTTTTTCCTGATGCAACCAGTGGTCCAACGACATCCATTGACCAGCGCATAAACGGGTATGGGGCGGATATCGAAGACATTTCTCGGTTGGTCGGTGTATTATGGGTGCGTCTCTTTGGCATTTATCGCAATGGGTTGAATACTTTTCACAGTCCGCGATTATGGTTGGCCAGAAGTATCCTTGTCTTTTGATTCGGATTCCAAGGGCTCGGCCTCCAGAATGGTTGCCATATGAGGGTGTCTCGACACCTAGAGTTAAAAGCCACAGTCGAGTCTTGGTGAGCATCTGGCGTGCCTTCGGATCCACTAGTTGTAGCGCCTTGGCAGCGATGTCGATACTCGGTCTATCTATGCCTTCCACATGTATGATTCGTTTTATGAGGGGGTCTGAAGTGGAAGCTAGTTCGATAACGAAGTCGGCGAGGACATGAGCCTTAGCAGCTTTCGGGGACGATATTCTATATCGTATTCACTTAGTTTGATGGCCCATTTAGCCAAGCGTCCTGATTGGCTGGGACTATGCAATATCGTACGTAAAGGCTGTGACGTCATTACTACGATGGAGTGTGATTGGAAGTATGGTCGGAGTTTCCGAGCCGCGGTAACCACCGCGAGGGCTAGTTTTTCCATTGCTAGATATCGCGTTTCTGCGTCTACAAGAGTCTTACTCGTGTAATATATCGGTTTTTGCTCGTTTTGCTCCTCATGGACCAGCACGCCGCTAACGGCAGTTGGAGAGACAGCAATGTATAGGTACAGAGGTTCCCCTTCTACTGGTTTGGACAGTATTGGGGGTTCCGAAAGGTACGTTTTTAATTGTTTGAAGGCGTCTTCACATTTCTCATCCCAAAGAAACTTTTTTTTGTTCTTTAGGAGTTTGTAAATGGGGAGACACTTGTCGGTGGATTTGGAAATGAATCGGTTCAGGGCAGCGATTCGTCAGGTTAATCTTTGTACCTCCCTGGTTGTCCTATGGAACGGCATTTCCAGGAAGGTAGCTATCTGCTTTGGGTTAGCTTCGATACCTCGTTCGGTTACCAAGTAGCCTAAGAATTCGTCCGAGGCGACTCCAAAGGTGCACTTGGTGGGATTGAGTTTCATCCCATATTTATTGAGGATATCGAAGCAATCTTTCAGGTGATTTATGTGGTCTTCCCCATTTGATGATTTCACCAACATGTCGTCGATGTAGACCTCCATCGTTTTTCCAAGTTGTCCAGCAAACATCTTGTTTACGAGGCGTTGATAGGTTGCCCCTACGTTTTTCAAACCGAAAGGCATGACTTTATAACAGTACGTGCCACATTCTATTATAAAAGCGGCGTTTTTTCTTGGTCGTCTGGATTCATCATGATCTGATTGTATCCAGAGAAGGCATCCATGAAGGACAACAATTGGTGACCTGCTGTGGCTTTTACCAGGCGGTCTATGTGCGGTAACGGAAAGCTGTCTTTTGGACATGCTTTGTTTAGGTCGGTGAAGTCGAAACATATCCTCCACTTCCCATTTTTCTTTTTGACGACTACTGGATTAGCGAGCCAGTCTGGGTAATGGACCTCTCGGATTGACCCTGTTTCCAGTAGTCTATCAACTTCGTCGTTGACTGCCTGGGCTCTTTCGCGGCCTAGCTTTCGTCTTTTTTATTTTATTGGTTTAAAAGTGGGGTCTACATTGAGTTCGTGAGATGTCACACTGAGGTCGATACCTTTCATATCACTAGTGGACCAGGCGAAGGTATTGACATTCTTTCGGAGGAAACCTACGAGGGTCTCCTTAAGTTGAGAGGGCAGCTCTGAACCAATACCTACGCAACATTCGGGGTTGGCATCATCAATACAGATTTGTTCTACGAGGTCCTTGCGGGGACCTCGCATAGCGTGCTGGATCGCGAGCTCCTCCCGGATCTGTAATTGCTATTGGGGGGTTTCTTTAATCATTTGGAAGCCTCCCATGTAGCAGACTCTAGAAATTCTTTGACTGCCTCGGATTGTTGCTATCCCATCTGGAGATGGAAATTTCACGCATTGGTGGTAAGTAGATGCAACTGCCTTCATTGTATGGATCCAGGGACGTCCCAAGATCGCATGAAAGGGGGCGGGACGGTCTATTACCAGGAAATTGATCATTTTTTTGACTCCACCTGCGAAGACAGGGAGTCTTATCGTTCCAAGGGTCATGGCAGTCTTGCCCGAGAAACCAACAAGGTTGGCCTTTTGCCCCGTGAATTCGTAATCGTCGATGTCCATTTTCTTTAGAGCATCGTAAAAAATGAGATCAACTGAACTTCCTGTGTCAATCATCATTTTGGTCAGTTCGTAGCCTCCGACATCTAGCATTATGACAAGAGCGTCGTCATGTGGCTTGTCGAGGACTGTGGTTTCGCTCTCCCAAAAGGAGATTTTAGTGTTAGGTCCCTGCGGGGGAGGATTTCTCCGCAAATTACATTCGGCCTTTCTCATGTGACCTTTGATTGAATTAACGGAGTCATGGCAGACACCTGATCCTCCGAGGATGTAGTCTACTCTGCGAAGTAGAGGACCAGAGGTTTCTGCGGGACCTGGAGTTGACTTCTTCTTCGGAGAAGGGGGTGGAGTGTACGCAAGGCGCGAAGGACTCTCACAGATGGTCAATTCCCCGAAGATTACATCAATTCTTTTTTTGGGTTTGGCGGTGGAGAATCAGTCTTTTTTTCAGATGATCCCTTTTGAAAGGAACATGGTTTTTTGAGTTCTAGGTCATTTAGCTCACCAGCAGCAAATTTCGCCGCCAATTGGCGTTGGAGATCCCAGCACTCTTCGGTAGAGTGACCTTTTCGTTGATGATATGAAAAAAACTTGTTCTCATCGTAGGTCTTTGTCCAAGAAGTTTTGCCTGTATGAGGCTGGCCTACAGCGTATGAATGTTCACCTTGGCCTTGACTGCCATGAGGATTAGGCTTCTTGCCTTGTGCTTTGGGATCTTGGGACTCGGTCCACGCAGGGTGCTGCACCTTTTTATGGATCTTATCCAAAGCGGCGGTCTCTTCCTCTAAAGTGATGAATCGAGTTGCACGGTGAAGTGCATCGTCGATTGTTGGTGGAGGGTTGACCGTTAGCTCTGACCAGAAACCTAACCTGTACCAAAGTCCATTTTGGAGAGCTTCGATCGCGACCTGGTCGTTCGGGTTTGAAAGCTTGGTTCTGATCGCTTTGAATTTATCAATATAAACTCTGAGTGTATCGCCCACTCCCTGTTTTATTTTCCACAGGTCTGCTTCGGAAGCTTGTTTTTTTATATGAGTCGAATATTGCTTCACAAAAGCAGTAGGCAGTTGATCGAAACTATCGATCGAGTTCGGCTCTAGTCCCGAATACCATTCGAGGGCTGTGCCTGTCAAATTCTCAGCGAAGGTGCGACAGTAGCTTGCCTCACATTCTTCGCGAGTGAAGTGAGCTTTGGTAATGGCTAGCTTGAAAGCTCTCAGGTGAGCCTTGGGATCTGAGGTCCCATCGTATTCGGGGATACGAAGTTTTCTCGTATCTCTGATGTAAGCATTGGCGATTCGATTGGTGAACGGAGTTCTCCGGGGCAGAACTCATGGCCTTGTGGACTTGGGAGTTCAGCTTTTGGAGTGCAGCGTTGGTCTTTTCCATGTATTTGCGGACAGCCTCAGGCTCTCCTGACCAGATAGGACCTAAGCCATTGCAAGCTGCGTGTGGTGATTGGTCTTGGGTGAACCAAGATTGCTCACCACGGTGTTCTGGTTCCCAGTGATCGTTATCAGGACGAGTGTCAACTCGCCGCTCGTCGTGATGTTCGGTTTCTAGGAAACGAACAAAGCCTGACCTATCTTGGCGAGAGGCATCTGGGTTGATATTGTACTCTCTTGCGTCATCATTGATCGCGTGGTCGAGTTCTTCCTGACGTTCAGTACCTGGTGGTCTGGGAGCAGGTCTCCCACTGTGTCTGGTAGCTGACGTATTAGGAAGGTCAGGTTGTATCTGTGAATCAGGAGCGACGGTTGACGTCCCATCCCTGGCAAATGCCAAGGTTCCGTTTCCAGCTTCAAGTGGAGACGGAGGGGGGAGACGTTCGATGTTTTGGTCGGATCCAGGATCCGAAGCCTGCGCTATGGTAGCGGTGCTGCTGGAAACATTTGTTCCCATGTCGGTTGTGTTTGGAGGATTAAACATGAAGCGAGGGTTCGTGTTTGGGGTCTTGATGGTAGATCTTTGTTGTCTAGGTGTCACATTGACTGAGGAAAAGTCAAAGTGACTTCGAGGGAAGGAGGCCTCAGCGGCGATGTCGCTAAAGGTGACGGCTGAGCCTCGACGAGGAGGAGGTCTCCTGGGGGTAACAAGAGACCTGGACACCTCTTCCATTCGGCGATCGTGTTGCTGTTGGCGTGAAGTGAGTTCTCGCGTCCTTTCAACAAGCAAACCCATCATCCCTCGGATCTCAGAAAGTTGGTTCGATACCTGTGCTGAGGTCTCGATCCGGGGCGGTTGTCCCGCAAGGTTTCGTTGTCCAGACTCATTAGGAGCCTGAGATCTCACACCCTCAGGATTGGTGGGTGTCTGAGTGGTTGCAGCCGTTGCTTCGGCTTCGACCTGGGGTCGAGCTCCAGTTGCATCGTCGAGTAAGTGAAGCTCAGGGAGCGGTGGATCTGAGCCTCCATGATTCGGTGACCGAGGGCTCGGCGTCACAGACGCAAATTCGTGTCGATCCAAATCACGATCAACATAACTCATCTTCAGCTAACGGAGTAAGGGATTCAATGATTCTTCCCCACAGACAGCGCCAAAATGTGGGTGATAAAATCCACACTTAGATTTATAAATGATTTGAACAAGGGAAGGACCAAAAGGCTGAATCCTGTTTGAGCTTAGATGAATATTGATGAATGAATGATTTGGATTGATTAAGTAAAGTTTCAATAATATAATGAATTCTCGAGATGAGAATGCTCAAAATACAAAGGAAATATTTAGGTTCCGGTTTTAGTTTCTTTGTGTGCGTGTCCCTTTCTCTGGTCTCCTCTCCCTCTTATATGAAGTCTCTCTTCTGCTCTTGACGTCGTCTCCACCTCTCTCAATCCCTGGATTTACTCCTTGATTTCAGGTAGCGGGATTTCAGGTAACGGGATTCAGGTAGCGGAATTCAGATAATCAGATTCAGGTAGCGGGATTTTCGCTCTTGTTCCTTCTCAGCAACCGCTTTGATCAGCTCTCGTTCTTGGGGTTCAAAGTCTTCACTTTGGGCCTGTTCCCATCGTAATGGATTTGAATTGGAGGTTGAAAACCTGGCATCAACAATTCTCGTCACCGGAATCGCCATTTTCCCATTACGTCTCTGTCTTTCTTTCCTCTCATATCTTTGGTTGTGTGACTTTGTGCGCTTGTTTCGATTTAAGTATAAAATTGGAAAGCGGGGAGTTATGAAACAATAAGCACCAGTGGTCTAGTGGTAGAATAGTACCCTGCCACGGTACAGACCCGGGTTCGATTCCCGGCTGGTGCATTGAGAGCTGTGATGACATCGGCCTCAGCGTTGGTTGGGTCCTTCGCATTCTTCTGATTTCTCGGATTATTTAGCCACTTTCCTGAGCTCTTCTTTTTATTTTACTTTTGGTTTGACTGGTGTCAAAGTTACATAACACAGATTAATGATCAAATATAATTTGTGCGTGTATTTCCTTTTGATTCACTACAAGAAAACATCAAAAAAAAATTCCATGAAAATTTTAGCAGGAAACGTTCGTGGGAAATTACAAAATTTATATAATCAATAAAAGATCACTTAGATCACCACATCTGTCTCTCTCACAAAACTTGTATAATTACATGGTTTTCTAATATTAAACATATTTATGCATGGATGTACAGTCATTGATATCCAACTATGAATGAAATTGCGACAGAGTTAGATGGATCGACCTCATGAACGCACCAAGGAGATTGGGACATCTATCAATCCACACAAATTGCATCAATTGCCTTCTGATGCAATTGATCTTGCATGTGCGATACATGGATCACAAAAAAATTGACATTTAGTTTTTAGTGTCATTGCTATCATACGCTAAATTAAGTAGCATCCCTAGCATCAATCTAATAATAGATTTATCATTATAGGTATTTGGTTCGGCTCACTTTATAGGTATCTCAATTCTTAAATCGATATTAAATATGCTATACCAAGCATATATGTAGAAAACATTTGTTATACAAAGTAGCGTGTATAAGAAGGTTCACAACTATTATTTGTATGCGAATGTATAAGTCTCTCAATTCTAAAGTCAACGTTAATCATGTTATATATATATAAACATTAGTTATAGAAAAGTCTATAATTAATAAAGACTAAAACAAAACATTTCCCGTATTAAGTAATTGCTATTACATCGGAATTCGTCAAAATGACTGTGAACTAATAATATGCTGGACAGAAATAAACTTAAAGTTTTCTAGTTGACAAACAACCCACCTCTATAAATTCATATATTTTCTCCTCTTTGAAATGTATCATCGGCTGTTTTTTACTCCACCGAAAGAAAGAGAAGCAAGTAAGATATTCTCCATAGAAGCTTTGATTATTTACTTCGATCTCATCTTATGTCTCTCACGTTCAAGGTCAGAAAAACTTTCTGCATCTCCTTAAGTATTATGTTGGATCGGTTTTAATTCAGGATTTAGTATGGCTTTGTAAAATGATAAATTTCAAGATTATTGTAGTATCATGACGTTTAGTTGAAGGCCTAGTTCTGATTTAGGTGTTTGTTTTGATTTTAAGGGTTCATTTCTCATCTCTTTTTTGTTTTGCAGCTTTAGAAAATGGCTGAGACTAATGACATTCAACCTATCGTATGTGACAATGGTAGTGGGAAGATGAAGGTTATTTAGTATTTTTACTTTTTCAGATTAGTGGATCTTCTCTTTTTGCTTTCAAACTAAATTATATTGTCGATGATACGTGTGTGTATAGGCGGGTTTTGCCGGCGAAGAGACTCCGAGAGCTGTGTTCCCGAGCGTTGTTGGTAGGCCAAGATACCTTGGTGTCGATGATGGAATGAAACTGAAGGATACATATGTTGGTGACGAAGCACAATCCAAAAGAGATGTTCTCACCTTGAAAAATCCAATTGAACGTGGTTTTGTGCGTGACTGGGATAGCATGGAAAGATATGGCATCACACTTTCTTCAATGAGCTTCGTATTGCTCCTGAAGAACACCCGATTCTACTTACCGAGGCTCCTAATAACCCGAAGGTTAATAGGGAGTATATGACCCAAATCATGTTCGAGACCTTTAACTCTCCTGCCATGTATGTTGCCAACCAAGCTGCTCTCTCCCTCTACGCTAATAATCGTACAACCGGTTAGGCTTTTTTCTTATCCTTGGCTTCTTGCTCGGCTGCCTTGGCATCTTCTTCCACCTGTTTCAGAAGATCAGCGGGAATATTCACGCCTTGAGAAGATAGGGTATTAAGTACTTCGAAGACCGCCTGGGCTTGACCAAGGTTCATAGTTTTCTCGAACCCTTTCTCTCGAGCTCGGACAATTTTCTCAAGGGAGTTCAACCTGTATTGGATCTTCTCTGACATTGCCTTTTTAGTAGATTGAAGCCTGTTAGTTAGAGAAGAAGCGGCAGCACGAGCTTCTTTCTTCATATCTTCAACTTGGTGGATAAGAGAAGTCCGATCAACCTCCAAAGACTCATTTTTCTTTTCAAGACTGTCGATGTAGTCGTTCTTCTCCTTTAACAAGCCTTCATACTCACCCACGCTAAGACAAGTGTTCCGAGCTTCCTTAAAAAAGAAGGTTATCAAGACCTCCCTATACTTTGAAGGATAACCAGAGATAGAGATAAGTCTACAAACCCGAATAGAATTCCTTGCAATAACAGATACGTGCTACTTCACGAGGAAGTCACCATTCGGCCTTAAAGAACTACAACCCGCCATTTTCCAGAAAAGCTCAACTCTCTTCTCTTCGTCATTTGAGAGGAGCTGTGGGGAATTGAATTCAAACTGGAAAGGGGCATTTTCGGCTTCAAATTGAGATTTTTGTTTTTTGGTTAAAGAAGCTCCAACTGTCGAAGAAGCAGATCTTTTCTTTGGAAGCCTGGTTCTCGGAGAAACGGTAGTTATTTGTCCGTGTTTCTTCTCCGAGGAAGTTGAAGCCTTATGAGCAGCAGAGTCGACTTCACCTTTCTGAGACTTCGAAAACCTCGGTCTTTTGGGGGGAGCTCGGATAAGTGCTTTATTGGCATAATCGAGGGCGATCTCTCCAAGGGGCAGTCGGCTTCAGAAATTGCATCGCCTATAAAAAACTGAACAATAAATAAAAGAGGAAATCAAAGCGATTAGAGAAAGAGGAAACTCAAAACACCTGAGAGAAGGCGAGCAAGGTCGATAAAATCTTTGGGAATCTTCGGGAATACCAACGGAGGAAGACTATAGATCTTCTCCATTTCTTCCTTGAAGACTGGAGGGAGTTCTTTAAAAAGGATAGGTTTAGTGATTATCGATATATCAACTGACCACGACCTGATCACCTCGGTGCTAGGATCGAAAATGGAAGCTCGGTTGATCCGAACAAAGAAGAAGTTAATACGCCAGTTTTTGGCATTAGAAGTAAATCCTCTACCGAGTTTACTAGCGTTTTTAACCAAAATATTATTTGTTGGTTTGAGAAAAACAAGGAACATAAACAAAAGTACAAGTCGGTGCAGGCAGAAGAATCGTGGGACAGATCTAGTTGAAGTGTTCCAACTTTCTCATTCTTTTTTTTTTTACTATTATGTTTTTACTTTTTATTTTCTGAAGCCAGATTACTAAATAAAATAATTATCGTGAGATCCCTAAATCTATATCTGAAATGGAGAAGAAAATAAGAAGATGGGTGGCGGTGGTTCCAGAGGGAATACTGCTGCAAATCTTGGTTGGATTATCCTTGAGGAGTATCGCGAGATGCAGATCAGTGCGCAAAGAATGGAAAGCGATCATCGATTCCGAATTATTCCGAGATCTATACGAGTCGTCATCATCCTCCTCCTCCGTGTCGTGGTCAATCATGAACAGAAGTAATCGCACACTGGCGGCTGAAATCGTGGGACACCATGGATACGAGAGATGGGGACTTACTAAGTCCCTGGGCTCTTTGATGCGTTACAATCCCGAGACCACAGTGAGAAAACTCTCGGTGCTGAGCAGCACTGATGGATTGGTATTGCTTTACACGGAAACGAGCGAAGGAGCACCTATGTATCATGTTGGAAATCCACTGTTGCAGCAATGGGTTCGAATCCCTCTCCCTCCACATCTCTCTTCTTTTTATGTCGTAAGGTTACAGGAGAGTCTTTTTTTCAGTGACACTGGATTGGTCACAAAGATGGAAAAGGGTATTGTCGTGGGTTACAAGGTTGTCTGGATTTTAGCTTCATCTTCGTGTTTAAGAGAGTTCACTTTCATGATATTGTCTTGTGGAAAACCGAAAAAGCGAGGTGTGTCTGTAGATTATTCTCGTCTAGACTAAACTATTCCGTTTCTTTAAACGGGATTCTTCACTGGCTTGATTCAGCTGGTGACACCTTCAACGCACATTATGTTGTATCCTATGATTGCTTTAGTAGTAGTGGAGGTGGAAATGGTGATGATAAGTGTCTTAGTATTAGACCTTTTCCTGGTATCAAGAAATATGAACATACTACAGGTTTCAAGAAAACAATCACAACCTCGGCAAGATTCCTAGTGTATTGCAACGTTTTCGATAAGGGCCGTACAAACAGGGTTTGGAGGCTGTTCAAATATGAGGTTAATGATCATAAAGCATGGGTTGTGTCATTTACACTCGACACTAAGTCCTTGTCTTTGGTTAGGTTGTTCGGTGCTGATTATTTCCCTGTGGTGATACATCCTCTCAACTCTGATATCATTTACCTGTGGAGTACGAAGAAGAACGCTTTGGTTTTGTTAAACTTGAGAACTCGCAAGTTTAGTCTTCACAAAGAGGAAGAGCCATCAGAGGAGAGCAACAAGTCTATGGATGGTTGCATCATAAGACTTACCGGTTGCAAAGAGTATATGGACTCTATCTTTCCAGTTTATGTCAATGAACTGCTTGGTGGTGTTCACAATCTCTACTTTTCACAGTATGTGCTCCCACGCTGGCTAAACCCCCTCCCTCACCTTTCTTCTTGATGTGTGTTTCTTTTCTAAAGCTTTGCTTCTTTTCTTTTCAGTTTCTTTTTTCTATCATGCAAGTTTGTATCGACATTAACCCTAGTTATTATGATTTCCATGGTTGTTTATTCATTTGAACCGTATCTCACTCTCTTAAAGCACATTGTGGCATGTGCTACTGTTGAGATTTTAGGAGATGGATTAAATACCACAATTCGATGGTCCGATCATCCTATCCTAGTGTTTCATTGACTGTATTTTCAGTATTTTACAAGTATGCTAGCTTGTTTATCCTAGTTATTTTTCATATATATATTTATACCATACGATCACATTGAAGGTGACACAACTATTAATCGTCTTCCTCACATGGAATATGATGGAACTCAAGTATATGGTACCAGACTAGACTAGACCAGACCACTATGTTCTTATTGGATTGCGCAACAAACCAGTATTTCTCATAACTAGTGATATTTTTACTTCTAAGCCACACATATTTGCCCACCTCGTGTATTCAAGGAGAAGGCTTTCGGCTGAGATGATGATGGATTCCATAGAGCTGAGATGATTATGGATTCCATAAAGATAAGGGATGTTGTTCATTGCGACCACCAAAGTTGCAGTACAAGGGTTCTTTTCACGCTCTACAACTAGTTATTCTAGAGGCAGCACCATCAATACAAGAGTCTCCAGACGTTTCAAGAGCTAATGCTGAACAAGAAGCACTGGTAGAGGAGAGCGACTATTTACCAGTCAAACTCGTAAACGCTAGATAAATTTATAAATAACTCACATTGCTAGCAAGATATATTTGTTGAATTTGCATGGATTAGGGCTTTACATTCAATATGATCACTAATGTGATATCCGGTTTTCCGCTAATAGATAAATACTTGGGTATCGTTTCACAAAGAACTATGACTACACTATGAAAATGCATGTATATGTATATCTAATTTGATTGAAAATGGGTTGAGAAGTCCCAATCTAAGCTAAGTGAAACAAAATAAAAAAATAATTTAAGTTTATGAAAAAACAGCCAGATTAAGGAACGACATGACCATGACACTGTAGTTCAGTTACTCATCAAACATAGATAATGTCTACTAGAGTAAGATCCTAAAATGACATTTAGCTATATAAGGGGATGGGTGAGAATAGAGGTGATACATATTAGAATTTTTAGAGAGAAAGAAATAGAGTATAGAGAATAGAGGTGATACATATTGAAATTTGGAGAGAATGAAAGAGAGTATAGAGAGATAATAGAAAAGTGATTTCTTAATATTTCTTCGATTTTTGTATATATGTTTCGTGCTCACTCGATGAGAATCATATCTCCACTTTTCCCACTTGTTGTGAACTGAGGTAGGCTTGATTTTAACTTGAACCGAGGAAGACTTGGTTTCAACATTTCCCCTCAAGATTAGTTGGTGAATGTCAAGTAAGCCAATCTTGTTATGTATACTATTACACACTTTGAAGTTTTTTGCCTTTGTGAAGATATCTGCAAACTGATCATAACTTTCACATAATTTATCGTGATTATTCCTTCTCAAAACTTCTCCCGAATGTACAGACAAGTCCACTTCAATGTGTTTGGTTTGCTCATGGAACACTAGATTCGATACTATGTAAATTTCAGCTTGATTATCACATTGTAATGTCATTGGTTTATAGATCTCAATCTCAAGATCTTTAAGGAGAATCTTCAACCTTACTAGTTGTCTCATGATATGTGACATTACTTTATACTCAACATTGCGGTAGCAAACAGTCTTTGTGTTGTTGTTGCAGCCCATCCATATTCCTTTTCCCGTTGTACCCTTTAAGTACCTAATGATCTTTTTCAGCATTCTCCAATGATGTTTGGTGGATGCTTGCATATGATGACTTGTTTAATTTACAGCAAATAAAATATAAGGTGTACTGATTATAAGGCCGATGAGCTTACATACAGTGCTATGATATTTCTTAATATCAGAAAATGGTTCCCTCTCACAATAATCCTTGTAACTTTCTTCTATGGGTGTTTTCGCAGGCTTTGAACCAAGATTTATTGTCTCAAATAGTATATCAAGAATATACTTTCTAGAAAGGAATAAACCATCATCAAACCTGCATACTTCAGTACCAAGGTAGTGTTTCAGCTTTCCCAAATCCTTGTTATTAAAGGATGATCTTAGGAGGTTTTTTGTTTGCTCAATACCCGTAACATTATCACATGTAATGATAATATCATCAATATATATAAGTGAAACGACAAACCAGCTTCCCCTGATTCTTGAACAGGGTGTGATCAGCTTCTGGCCAACGTAAAAACCTTTCTCAAGAAGGCAGCTACTCAACCTTTGGTACCACACCCGATGAGATTTCTTAAGACATATATTGATTTCTTGAGCTTGCAGACTTTGCTACTTTTTGTTGCCTCATGAAAGCCCTCGAGAGGCACCATGTATACTTCTTCTTCTAGAGTCCTTGGAACAAGACATTCTTAACATCCATTTTCCATAGATCCAAATATAGATTAGTGTCTACAGAGAGGAGGACGTGTGTTGAATGAAGTTTGGATACGGGAGTAAAGTTTTCTTTGTAGTATTTTCCATAAATTCGAGTGAGTCCCTTTGCAATAAGATGAGCTTTATATTTCTTAACCTCTCCTGAGCTTGTGTACTTGATTGAGTGCACACATTAGATTCTTTTCATTAAATAGATAAACCATATTCGAAACCCGATTCGTCTTCATAGATTCTCCTCATTTATGCATTAAACCAGAACTTACTAGTGCACACCTTTTCATAGGTAGTTGGCACATTTTATTGGTCAATATTACAGAAAAATATTTGGTGTTATGCACGAAGATGAGAAGCTGTACAATAAGCTTGAATGGGAATAGTCATAACCTGGCTGTTGTAGGAAAATCTAGTGTTTTTCCAATGATCATGACCAAATTTCAGTCTTTTGCTTCATCTAGGGGGGGGGGGAAGGAGCTACAACATCTTGAGTAGTATTTCTTCTTCAAATTCAACATCATTCAAATATTCTGGATTTTAACCATCTTTTTTATTGTCTCCCCCCTTCACCATTGGTGTTATGAAGCTTGAGTGAAAATCTCTTCATTGGTGTAATTAACACCTACCTCATCATGATCTTCTTCAGGCCCAGTTAGGTTACTTCTTTCATGTTTAGCTTGAGGTCTCATTCTTTCCTTACCAGGTCGTTTAGACCGTTGAGTATAAACCTCATAGTAGGGGCACGATCTAATCCTAGGGATACCATATTTTCAGGCTATCCTATATTTTTCAGTGCAATACCCTTTTTCCTTATCAATAAACTTGAAATCTCTAGAGATATATACTTGTTTGGACTCCGGATAGTAGCATTTTTACCCTTTTTGAGTAAAGGAGTAGCCAACAAATATAGATTTGGTGCTTTTTGGCTCAAGCTCGTTCCTTTGAGCTTCACATAACAAACACATCCAAACACTTTAAGATGGTCAATACTTGGTTTAGTATGCTTTAATACATCTAATGGAGGCATATCAACAAGGCACGTAGTTGACAGCCAGTTTATTAGATAACATACATTTTTCACTGCATCAACCCAATACTGATTTGGGACATTTCTGTCAATCATTGTCTTAGCAACCTCCATTATATGTATATTCTTGCATTCTACAACTCTATTTTGTTGAGGAGTGTAGGCACAAGATGTTTCATGAACATTCCCTTGCTTTCTATCCAACTTTTTAAACTGAATGCTCATGTATTCTCCTCCATTATCACTTCTCAAGATCTTGATCTTACTAAACTGTGTTGAAACACAGATATGAAACTTTGAAAAAGCCTAAAAAAATGTGACTCTTTGATGGCAGAAGGGTAAGCCAAGTATACTTTCACTTCTGATCAATGAAAGAAGTAAAATAATCATATTAATCACAAAAAGCACAAGGAGCATTCCATTCATCTAAGTGATCTGGACTAATATATTCTTCATAAATAGATGAATCTGGAAAAAAAGTTGTACAATGTTTTCCAAGAATACACACTTCACATTCTTGATGATCTTCAGACGCTTCACATTTTTGATGATCTTGAGTCAGGTTTGGCAAGGTAAGATGGAGAATCATGGAGTGAGGATGAGCACATATGATATTAGGATACTTGGATCCGACACGAATCCGCTTTCATATATACTTTTCTTAAAATATATATATAAATTATTCATATACTAAATATAAAAAAATATCTTAACATGATACCAAAACTAAAATCTTAGTTTTAAAAAGTTAGACTGTTCCTTTAAATATACATTAGAAATATGTTTTAAAATATATAAAACTCATATTGAAGTTTTTCAATATGATATATTCTATTTAGTTTTATTTTTATTTCATATTTTAGTTTATTTTATTATTTTCTAATAATTTAAGAATACTATTTTAATTATTTTTAGATAATTTGGACAAATTCGGATAATGTGAAATGTCAGGGTATCCGATACGTGTTCACCCCTAAATGCATCCTTCACCACACATTATGAGGATTGATAACAACCAAATCCTTTGTTGCTTTTTTTACAAACGTCAAGTTAGAGGTGAATTTAGTGCTTTCGAGTTCCTTTTAAATAATTCCAAATTTCTAATACATCTAATTGAAAGAATAGCACTAGATAGAAAAAGTTAGTAATAACATTTCCATACATATCTCTAATATCATATTATTATGAGTCTAACTCACACCCAAAAATTAGCTCCAGAGTGAAACTTGAATAATCAGGATCTCATGAGTAAGGTATGTCTTGAGGACGTATATGGCTCTTGAAAAAGGCTTTTCGGCGGCGGCTGCGACTGACTCACGACAACAGAGGTCGCTAGGTGTGGTACGGATTTTTTCTAACTCTTCTCCCTTTTTCTTGTGCTTTAAGTTTCTTCCAACCAGCTTTGAATTAGGCATGGACCGGCCTAATCCCCTCCTTAACCACAAATTTGGATAAACCATAGTAAATCAGTTAACCCAATTAGTTTAACTAAAATGGTCAAATCATAGTTTACCAACCAGTTTAACTTAAGCAAACCAAATCAGGCTAAATCAGTTTAAACCAGATTAAATCGGTATAATATTAATTGAACCGGTTAACCAAATTGGTTTATTAAACCGGTCCCAATCAAACCACCGAACCAAACCAAACCACTTAACCGGCAATTGATGGTGGTTCATGCCGACACGTGGGTAGCATTGAACGACGGTGGTGGCGTGTGGCGCCAGTGGCAACTCTGGCGGTTATCAACGGCAGCTCCAACGATTCTTACATCAACAAGATCTGCTCAGCATCGGCATTACATACATAATGGTGGCTTAGCGTTTAAACGGTGGCTTAACGGCAGTGGTGGACGGTGGTAATGAACGGCGGCGGTCAACGGTGGTTCCAACAATCTTTCTATCAGTGGAACCAGATTGGTGGTGACTTTACATGCATGATAATGGTGGCGGTGGTGATGACACAACGGTGGCAGCTCCAACAATCTTTCTATCAATGGAACGAGATTGGCAGCGACTCTACATGCATGATAATGGCGGCAGTGGTAATGACACAACGGTGGCTTGCCGGTGTTGAGATTTTCCAGCGAACTTGAACGGTGGCATTGTGGCTTCACCGAAGAGTGAGAGAAGAGAATGTAGCTGATGGCGGTGTGTGAAAACGTCATCGAAAACTCGCCGAGGAAACGAACTCCAGCGACGGCGTTTGCAGTCAACGCAGCGGCAACGGAAGATGGTGACCGGCGGTGGCTGACAATGGTCGGTGATGGTGGCCGACGGTGCTTGATGCATGAAGTTATTAACCCAAAATTAAATGCAAGTGCACAGTGTACAGTTGTAGTATTTAGGTTATCGATCCCACAGAGAGCTATGGTTGATTTGTGAGTGAGATATCTTAAGTAAACCTTTTTTTGTAAACCGTGAAAATCTTTAAAACGTTTGGTGACTTCAAATTCGGGGAAATATTAGATCTTCGGGAATTCTAGTTGGAAACTATGAATTTATGAATTAAGAACACAATCAATTTCAAATCTCAAAATTCTAGAACTCTAGACACAATAATAGCTACGATGTTCTAATGATGTGTTAAAACAGCACCTTTATTTAAATCCCTAAATCTCAAATCTCTTTGGATTTTCGCTGGAAATAAACAAGCATGTGAGTATAAGCTAAATATGTTCACAAGGTGTCTAAACAAACGTTCATTTGAATTAGAACGCACCTTGCTCACTACAGAACTGTCTACCGATCCTCGGTGTCTCTCGACTACCGGATCTCGATTTATGATTGAATAAAACGGTTCGCGAGTCCGTCTACTCAGTGGCAGTGGTAAAACACTTGGGGTACTTCGTGTTCCGGTATACAGCGTCGAATGATTCCGTCAGCGCAATTCTTGTAGAGGTAGGGCTTCTCCCAAAATTATTTCCTCACTTCTCGCAAGAACTTCTTCATAACCGGTAAACTCCTCAGGTTTGACATCTGCTGCTAGGAAATTTGCAATTTCACTAAACCATGGTGGTGTGAGTGGTTTGGATGTCTTCTTAGCTTCTCCCTGTATGACTTGTATCATTTTCTTCAGTGGTTTCTTTAAGATAGTGGTGTCAGGATGGTTCAGTCGGCCGTCCTTAGCATGCGGTCGGTAGTCCTTACCATGCGGTCGATCGTCCTTATCGGAGACGGTCGTCTCTGGATGACGGTCGATCGACTCGAGTCTCGCAGAGACTAGTCTTTGGCTTCTTTCTCCTTGCTCAGTGGTTATCGTCACTCCAATCGCATAGATATGCTCTTCAGGAGGTGATCTTGGATAGGAACGACATCTTCTATTCTTATCCTGGACAAATGGTCAGCTACTCCGTTCTCTATTCTTTTTTTGTCGCGTACTGATATATCAAATTCTTGTAAGAGTAAAATCCATCTCAAAAGTCGTGGCTTGGCACCCTTCTTTTGCATGAGATACTTCAGTGTAGCGTGATCAGTATGCACTATCACCCTTGAGCCAACAAGGTATGAACGAAATTTCTCAAATGCAAACACAACGGCGAGTAATTCCTTTTCCGTTGTTGCATAATTTCGTTGTGCTTCATCAAGAGTCCTGCTTGCATAGTAAATTACGTGCAATTTCTTGTCCTTTCTCTGGCCCAGGACTGCTCCTACTGCAAAATCACTTGCATCACACATTACTTCAAAAGCTACTTCCCAGTCAGGCGGTTGTACAATGGGCGCAGAGATTAGTGCTTCTTTCAACATCGTGAATGCGTTCATGCAGTCTTGAGTGAACTCGTACTTTGTTTCCTTGCATAAAAGTGTTGTGAGAGGTCGTGCTATTTTGGAGAAATCCTTGATGAAACGCCTATAGAAGCCTGCATGACCCAAGAAGCTGTGGATTCCGCGTACATCGGTGGGTGGTTGCAAACTTGTCATCACTTCGATTTTTGCTCTGTCTACCTCGATTCCTACTTCCGAGATGCGATGTCCAAGGACAATCCCATCTTGTACCATGAAATGACACTTCTCCCAATTCAACACCAAATGTTTTTCTTCACACTTTGCTAGAACTTTGCAGAGGTTGTCTAGACAATCATGGAAGGATGAGCCGTAGACTTAGAAGTCGTCCATGAATACTTCCATCGTTTCTTCAATCATGTCCGAGAATATAGACATCATACACCGCTGAAAGGTTGATGGTGCATTGCATAGACCAAAAGGCATTCTTCTGTAAGCATATGTTCCGTATGGGCACGTGAAAGTTGTCTTCTCTTGGTCATCGGGATGGATCGGGATTTGAAAGAAACCCTAATATCCATCTAGAAAACAGTAAAACTTGTGATTCGCCAATCTCTCCAACATTTGATCAATGAATCGCAATGGAAAATGGTCCTTCCTTGTGGCTGCATTTAATTTCTGGTAATCGATGCACATCCGGTGTCCAGTAATGGTTCTCTTGGCTATCAGCTCCTTTGCGTCTGTTTTGACTACCGTGACTCCTCCTTTCTTTGGCACCACGTGGACAGGGCTGATCCAAGTGCTGTCTGAAATGGCGAAAATGACACCCGCATCAAGCAACTTCAGAATCTCCTTCACCACATCCTTCAGATTTGGGTTAAGTCTCTTTTGGGTTTCGATTGATGCTTTCGCTCATTCTTCCAAATGAATCCTATACATGCAAAGGTCCGGAGAAATACCTACAATATCATCCAAAGAATATCCAAGAGCTTTGCGATACTTACGCAGCTTGCTCAGTAGAATTGTTACTTCAACATTGTTCAAATTTCATTGATAATAACAGGATAAGTGGAGTTAGGACCAAGAAAAGCGTACCTTAACCCTTTTGGTAATGGTTTGAGCTCGAGTTTTGGGGCATTTTCTTCACTCCAATCGGCCATCTTGGGTTTCGTTGCTGTTTCTGTTGGTAACTCCAAGTTTTTCACCATTTGCTTCATCTGCTCACTTGAATCCAACATCTTGGTGAACCCATTTGCCAGGTCATCCATGTATCTCTCCTTATCAACTGCTACTGTTAAAGCTTTTTCCAGTGGATCAGTTATGCTCAACTCTTCAAAGACTTCTTGTGTGACTTCTGAGATGACATCTACAGCAAACATTTGTTCCTTCATAGGTGGTCGGCTCGTAACTTTCTCCATTTGGAAGTTCAGCTGTAATTCTCCAAGTTTTAAGAATATTCTTCCCTTCTTCACATAAATTATGGCACCTGCAGTAGCTAGGAAAGGGCGTCCCAATATGATAGGGTCAAAAGGCTCTTTATCGAACTTCAAAACTACAAAATCAGCCGGTATAAAGCATCCTTCTACAAGCACCGGGATGTCGAGTAAAAATCCTTCTGGGTAACGAACCGACCGGTCAGCGAGTACAAGACTAAGCTGAGTTGGTTTGTATTCAGTATATCCAAGCCTCCTTGCTACTGAGTGTGGCATTAGATTTACAGATGATCCAAGATTGCATAAACTATGATCAAATTTAACATCATCAATGCTAATGTTAAGAACAAATGCACCTGGGTCTTCTTGCTTTCTTGGCATCTTGTTCTGTAGTATGGCACTGCACTCACTGGTCAATAGCATCACTCCTTCTTCAAGACTTGCTGGGTTTGCTATTATCTTCTTTACGTACCGCTTGAAACAAGGTGACATTCTACAAGCATCTAAGAATGGAAGTTGAATTACCAATTGTTCCACCAACTCCTTACATCTCGTGTCTTCCATCTCTTTTTTAGACTTCTTGTTTCTTCTAGGGTAAGGCGGAATTGCTCTATAAACTCGCCTTTCTTCAATTTGCGGTTCGTCGATCTTCTGAGCTTCTGGTCGGTCGACCTTAGGAGGGTCGGTCGACTCGTGAATCGGATCGAGATCAATCTCTTCTGAGGTCGGGTCGGTCGTCTTCCGCTTGTGGACGGCCGACTTCTCCTCCGCTGCGATTTCTTCTTCAATTTCTTCCAACACAATGTGGTCTCTTGTAGTCAATCCTTTTCTTACTACAGGATCCAACTTCTTCCCACTCCTTAAATTTATGGATTGAACGAACATCTTTGGATTAGCATGCGTCTTTCCAGGTAGAATTCCTTTTGTTCGCTTTACTGAGTCTGCTGTTTGTGCCACTTGGGTTTCGAGCTGCCTTACATGAGTGGTTAGTGCTTCAATCTTGCTTTTTAGCTCTCCATACATAGCATCTACCTTGCCCATCATTTCTTCATTCATCTTCTGTTGCCCCTCCAAAATTTGTTGAAGCATGTTGTCTTTTCGATCTGGATTCATGGGGGCTCCTTGTTGTTGGGGTTGTTGGGATTGACCAGACTGTCTATATCCTCCTTGCTATCGTGGGTATTGCTGCTGCTGACCATAATAGTTGTATTGACTATTAAATGGTTTTGTACCTTGACTCCCATACCCATAATTGTTTCTTGGTCGGAAACCATTTCCCCCGACAAAGTTAACTTCTTCAACGTGTGTCTCCTCCATTGGATCTTCCTGTAGAGAATGAACTCCTCTTCTATCCTTTATCAACATCTGCTTCATCATTCCCTTCAGTTCTGCTATTTGTTGAGCTTGGAAATTGTTTGGTTCGCCTTTTCCATTTTTTGTCTGATTTGCACTGCTACTCTTTGCGAATTTCTCAATAACCTTGAGGGCATCAGTGTGCTTTTGGCCACGAAAATTGCCACCACTTGTTGAATCAAGTGCGCATTTGTGCTCCCATTGCAATCCCCTGAAGAAAGTGCTTACAATTTGTGATCTTGTGAAACCATGGTGAGGGCACTCCTTAAGGTATTGGCTGTATCTTTCCCAAGTATCATTGAATGTTTCTCCCATCTCTTGTGAAAAGGTGGAGATTTGCTTCCTTATCTCATCTGACTTGGCTTCATCGAAAAAACTTGTTGATGAACTCCTTTCTCGTTTCACTCCAGTTCTTCGACAATCCAGGTTTTAGTTGTTTGAACCAGCTCAATGCCTTGTGTGCAAGTGAATGTGGAAATAACTTGCAGCACAACCATTCCTTCGAGACTCCTTCAGCATTCATATTCCCCACGAGGTCTTCAAGCGCCTCGATGTGGTCCATTGGGTTTTCGCTCTTTAATCCATTGAACTGCCTGTCACGTACAAAAGATATTGTGCTGTTCTTCAACTCATAAGTCTTTTTATCAGGATTAGGCAGCACAATTGGTGATTTGTTGGAAAAATATTCAGCGGCCTTGAGCTCATCTTCGAGGTTTTGAATGTCCTCTCCGTCATCTAGGATTTTGTTTCCTTGGCCATCCAGTCGATTTCCTTCATCATCAATCCGCTCTCCCTTCTCATTCCACTTGATGTCATCCATCCTTCTTCTTCGATTAGCCTTTTTCCTCGCGGATTTGCTTAGTTGTATATGCTCTGGTTGAGAGTCGGTCGACGGAGTGATTGGTCGGTCGACTTGTGGCCCGAGTCGATCGTCTTCTGAAGACGGACGGACGACTCGTGCGTCGTGTACGGTTGTTGCTTCTTCCCTCTTCTTTATTCTATCCTTGCTTCTTGTTGTTATGCTCTCATACACTAGGAAAAATAAATTCAACCAACACGGAATCTACTATCTTACCTAAAAATTTCTATCTCTAAAACTCTAAATCAACACCGAAGCTCCCCGGCAACGGCGCCAGAAAAACTTGATGCGTGAAGTTATTCACCCAAAATTAACTGCAAGTGCACAGTGTACAGTTGTAGTATTTAGGTTATCGATCCCACAGAGAGCTATGGTTGATTTGTGAGTGAGATATCTTAAGTAAACCTTTTTTTGTAAACCGTGAAAATCTTTAAAACGTTTTGTGACTTCAAATTCGGGGAAATATTAGATCTTCGGGAATTTCAGTTGGAAACTATGAATTTATGAATTAAGAACACAATCAATTTCAAATCTCAAAATTCTAGAACTCTAGACACAATAATAGCTACGATGTTCTAATGATGTGTTAAAACAGCACCTTTATTTAAATCCCTAAATCTCAAATCTCTTTGGATTTTCGCTGGAAATAAACAAGCATGTGAGTATAAGCTAAATATGTTCACAATGTGTCTAAACAAACGTTCATTTGAATTAGAACGCACCTTGCTCACTACAGAACTGTCTACCGATCATCGGTGTCTCTCGACTACCGGATCTCGATTTATGATTGAATAAAACGGTTCACGAGTCCGTCTACTCAGTGAAGAGCAACTGTAGCAAAGAATTTCGTGATTGAAAGATTGTTTAAAACTATTTTAGCAATTCATAGCAAACCGTAAGAAAACCCTAGATCTAATAAAGTAACTACTCAGACATGGGTTTGGTAAAACAAATCATCTTTTAATTAATGAAATGAATACAAATGGATTAGACAATAGAAGATCAGAGGTTCACAAGCTCAAATGAGAAAGAACACTTCTCTAACCTTCGTCGGAGTCTAGAACAATCGATAAGAACAGTATCTAAAAGCTAAAACAATGGAGACAAAAAGCAAAGAGAAACTTGTATTGCTCTGAGTTCTTGTGCGGTGCGTGCCTCTTCTAGTGCTTAAGAGGTGCGTATATAGGTTGTGAATGAGTCCTAGGGTTTAGGGTTCCGCGAAAAACCCGATAAGAAAATCTTCTAAATTAGGTCTGCATCACAGTCGGTCGACTGCATCTCTTCCAGTCGGTCGACTCGGGACTCACAGCAACATTTCTTCATTTTGGCTCCAAATCTTCTAAGTCTTCTCAATTCACGTGGAAACTTCCATAAAACCTTCTTTTTAGCTCTTTTTGCTCCAAAGTTTCTTTTGCTAGTAAATCCTGCATAAATGCTCAAAACATACTACAAAGACTCCATAAAACCTACTATATCATGGTAAAAAACTGGTAAAATCCATGATACATCAGTGCTCCTCCTTTAACTTGTTCTTCGCGTTATTCGCTGTTCACTTGAATGTCTTCGAGTGTTCTTGAGTTTACTCGAGTTTGATCTTGAATGTTTTATAGGAAACTTTGAATGTAAGTTTCTGCAGTTTTGTTGAAAATGAAGCGGTAGAACAAGTTCCCGCTTTAAAGAGTCTCTTTCCCGAGATTTTGTTCTCACGTCGTCTGGACTTGCGACTCTTTGGTCTTCTCGTTGTACCTCGTTTGAACTTCATTTCTTCTGAAATTTTGCCCATAAATCCGTCTTGAATTTACATAATAAATCCTGTTCGCAGCGGTTGGGATTAACATATAAATTTATTTATAAAAATCCAACATTGAAAATAATTCTGAAAATTGTTCTAGTTAATTCTGAAACTATTTCGATGTGGATTCTCCCTTGTCTTCACTCCATCTTCATCTTGGATTTATTCTGAATCTCCTCAGATCTTCGGATTGACTCCTCTTGGTGTTTATGATCTTCTTTTCCGTCTTCTCGGGAATTTAATTTTGGGATATAGCTCATGTCTTCTTCGTCTACGGGTTGTTGACTTTGACTTTGACGCCACATGTTGTTATATACGCACCCTAATAGGATGTGGCTCAAACCTCCTCATGATTCTTCGTTGGTGCATGGGCACCGGCTCGACATTTCGACCGTTTGGGTAACGAATGATTCTTCGTTGGTATCTCCCCCGATTGGTAAAGGGTACTCCAACTGCCAAGCTACGGGGTCTCCTTGGTTTAGGAGAATCCTGATCGGATTCCCGACCGGTTGGCTGTTAGGAACAATTGTTCTCTCCAATTCCTCTTCTCCGGGGTCGGTAAAGGTACCGCCCACCGAGTTTTCTTCGGGGTTGTGCTATTGGTGGTGTTTCGGCCATCTTCTTCTTGATCGCTTTTGTTTAAGAGGTTTTTCCAACTCAAAAGCTTTCTTGACTTAAACAGCCACCGCCAACCTGGCGCGTTAAATGTTGAAGCATGGGTTAAACTTTTAGTTATTACTAATTATAAGGTTCGAAAAGGCGAATAAGTAAAAGCCACTTTTATTGATTTCGAAAAATACAATAACGAGCTCGGAATGCCGAGCTCAGTTTATCTAAGAGTAAGGAAAACTGTTCCTAGGTCGGAGCTGTTGGTCGATCCTTTCTCTCGGATTTCGGATAGCTTTCCAAGGGGAGAGGGTCACCCTTTATATGGGCTATGTTAAAGATAAATATATATTCCTTATCCTCCGATATTTAGGGAATCTTGAAAAGATTTAATTAGATCCCCTTGGTCGGTGGTCAACCTGAAGGGAGAAAGATAATACCCCTAGGTTAGGCTTATAACTAAAGGTCGGCACATGATGATATCGGAATGACCAAATCTCAATTATCGTTGAGTTGTTAATAAAGGGTGCTAATTCCATAATCAACTCAGCACTCCGGATTAAGCAGTATTCCCAATAGTATTTCTTGATCAAAGCAAACTTTAAGTTTTTCCTATCTTGATATGAAAAATTTAGTATTCCATCACGCTAAGTGATCCGCAGATGACTTATTAAATGGTGTAACCAGTTTGGAATCTGCAGTCTGCCCAGGAGTTACGAAATGCAGCTACTATGTTTGATACGGAAATGAACTGATACGGCTTCAGTGGATCTGCCTAGTACTGAGCTTGATCCTTCTTGGAGGTCAATAAAAATAGTTTAAAAAGGTTTCCGAAAGTAGAACATAGCTTTTGGAGAAAATTTACAAAACCGACGGAAGAAGATATAAACCTCATTTAACAATAGTACAGAAGCACATAACGATCAAAGAAACTCTAGAAATTAAATTGCACAAAATCTCTTCCAAGAGAAAGGACTTCTCTTACTATGTAAAAAAAAAAAAATATGTTGCCAAAGAATCACAAAAACTTAGAAGATCAGATTTATTTTTGCTCGATTGATAAAACTGAGGATTTGTTTGACAGATTTTTCAAACGGTGTCGTTTTATGTAATGACCACAAAAAGGTGAAATGATGGCATTCTGTTAAATTTGTAAATAGTATGCTTAATTGGGTTAACATTGGCATGAAAGTCAAACAAAGTTTACTATTTAAACCTCTACCACAAAAGAAACGTTGGGGGGGAGCGGTGATGTAAAATAATATTATTTGTTGGTTTGAGAAAAACAAGGAACATAAACAAAAGGTGCAGGCAGAAGAATCGTGGGACAGATCTAGTTGAAGTGTTCCAACTTTCTCATTCTTTTTTTTTTTTACTATTATGTTTTTACTTTTTATTTTCTGAGACCAGATTACTAAATAAAATAATTATCGTGAAATCCCTAAATCTAGATCTGGAATGGAAAAGAAAATAAGAAGATTGGTGGCGGTGGTTCCAGAGGAAATACTGCTGCAAATCTTGGTTCGATTATCCTTATGGAGCATCGCGAGATGCAGATCAGTGCGCAAAGAATGGAAAGCGATCATCGATTCCGAATTATTCCGAGATCTATACGAGTCGTCATCATCCTCCTCCTCCTCCTTCGTGTCGTGGTCAATCATGAACAGAAGTAATCGCACACTGGCGGCTGAAATCGTGGGACACCATGGATGCGGAGATGGGGACTTACTAAGTCCCTGGGCTCTTTGATGCGTTACAATCCCGAGACCACAGTGAGAAAACTCTCGGTGCTGAGCAGCACTGATGGATTGGTATTGCTTTACACGGAAACGAGCGAAGGAGCACCTATGTATCATGTTGGAAATCCACTGGTGCAACAATGGGTTCGAATCCCTCTCCCTCCACATCTCTCTGCTTTTGATGTCGTAAGGTTACAGGAGAGTCTTTTTTTCAGTGACACTGGATTGGTCACAAAGATGGAAAAGGGTATTGTCGTGGGTTACAAGGTTGTCTGGATTTTAGCTTCATCTTCGTGTTTAAGAGAGTTCACTTTCATGATATATTCATCGGAAACAAGACTGTGGAAACCGAAAAAGCGAGGTGTGTCCGTAGATTATTCTCGTCTAGACTAAACTATTCCGTTTCTTTGAACGGGATTCTTCACTGGCTTGATTCAGCTGGTGACACCTTCAACGCACATTATGTTGTATCCTATGATTGCTTTAGTAGTAGTGGAGGTGGAAATGGTGATGATAAGTGTCTTAGTATTAGACCTTTTCCTGGTATCAAGAAATATGAACATACTACAGGTTTCAAGAGAACAATCACAACCTCGGCAGGATTCCTAGTGTATTGCAACGTTTTCGATAAGGGCCGTACAATCAGGGTTTGGAGGCTGGTCAAGTATGAGGTTAATGATCATAAAGCATGGGTTGTGTCATTTACACTCGACACTAAGTCCTTGTCTTTGGTTAGGTTGTTCGGTGCTGATTATTTCCCTGTGGTGATGCATCCTCTCAACTCCGATATCATTTACCTGTGGAGTACGAAGAAGAACGCTTTGGTTTTGTTAAACTTGAGAACTCGCAAGTTTAGTCTTCACAAAGAGGAAGAGCCATCAGAGGAGAACAACAAGTCTATGGATGGTTGCATCATAAGACTTACCGGTTGCAAAGAGTATATGGACTCTATCTTTCCAGTTTATGTCAATGAACTGCTTGGTGGTGTTCACAATCTCTACTTTTCACAGTATGTGCTCCCACGCTGGCTAAACCCCCTCCCTCACCTTTCTTCTTGATGTGTGTTTCTTTTTCTAAAGCTTTGCCTCTTTTCTTTTCAGTTTCTTTTTTCTATCATGCAAGTTTGTATCGACATTAACCCTAGTTATTATGATTTCCATGGTTGTTTATTCATTTGAACCGTATCTCACTGTCTTAAAGCATATTGTGGCATGTGCTACTGTAGAGATTTTAGGAGATGGATTAATTACCATAATTTGATGGTCCGATCATCCTATCCTAGTGTTTCATTGACTGTATTTTCAGTATTTTACAAGTATGCTAGCTTGTTTATCCTAGTTATTGTTCATATATATATTTATACCATACGATCACATTGAAGGTGACACAACTATTAATCGTCTTCCTCACATGGAATATGATGGAACTCAAGTATATGGTACCAGACTAGACCAGACCACTATGTTCTTATTGGATTGTGCAACAAATCAATATTTCTCATAACTAGTGATATTTTCACTTCTAAGCCACACATATTTGCCCACCTCGTGTATTCAGGGAGAAGGCTTTCGGCTGAGATGATGATGGATTCCATAGAGCTGAGATGATTATGGATTCCATAAAGATAAGGCATGTTGTTCATTGCGACCACCAAAGTTGCAGTACAAGGGTTCTTTTCACGCTCTACAACTAGTTATTTTAGAGGCAGCACCATCAATACTAGAGTCTCCAGACGTTTCTAGAACTAATGCTGAACAAGAAGCAATGGTAGAGGAGAACGACTATTTACCAATCAAACTCGTGAACGCTAGATAAATTTATAAGTAACTCACATTGCTAGCAAGATATATTTGTCGAAGTTGCATGGATTAGGGCTTTACATTCGATATGATCACTAATGTGATATCCGGTTTTCCGCTAATAGATAAATACTTAGGTATCGTTTCACAAAGACCTATGACTACACTATGCAAATGCATGTATATGTATATCTAATTTGATTGAAAATGGGTTGAGAAGTCCCAATCTAAGCTAAGTGAAACAAAATAAAGAAATAATTTAAGTTTATGAAAAAACAGCCAGATTAAGGAACGACATGACCATGACACTGTAGTTCAGTTACTCATCAGACATAGATAATGTCTACTAGAGTAAGATCCTAAAATGACATTTAGCTATATAAGGGTATGGATGAGAATAGAGGTGATACATATTAGTATTTGTAGAGAGAATGAAATAGAGTATACAGAATAGAGGTGATACATATTGAAATTTCTAAAGAGAACGAAAGAGATAATAGAAAAGTGATTTCTTAATATTTCTTCGATTTTGTATATATGTTTCGTGCTCACTTGATGAGAATCACATCTCCACTAGTCCCACTTGTTGTGAACTGAGGTAGGCTTGATCTTAACTTGAACCGAGGAAGACTTGGTTTCAACATTTCTCCTCAAGATTAGTTGGTGAATGTCAAGTAAGCCAATCTTGTTGTGTATACTATTCCACACTTTGAAGTTTTTTGCCTTTGTGAAGATATCTGCAAACTGATCAGAACTCTTCACATAATTTGTAGTGATTATTCCTTCTTAAACCTTCTCCCAAATGTATAGACAAGTCCAATTCAATGTGCTTGGTTCATTCATGGAACACTAGATTCGATACTATGTGAATTGCAGCTTGATTATCACAATGTAACGTCATTGGTTTATACATCTCAATCTCAAGATCTTTTAAGGACAATCTCAACCATACTACTTGTCTCATGATATGTGACAATACTCTATACTCAACTTCAACATTGCGGCAACAAACAGTCTTTGTGTTGTGGTTGCAGCCCATCCATATTCCTTTTTTCCATTGTACCCTTTAAGTACCTAATAATCTTTTCCAGCATTCTCCAATGATGTTTGGTGGGAGCTTGCATATGATGACTTGTTTAATTTACAGCAAATGAAATATCAAGTCTACTGATTATAAGGTTGATAAGCTTATACAGCCCCGGCCCAACAAAAATGAGAGCCCTAGGGCAAAAAAAAAATTTAGACCCCTTTTCCCTTTCTTTTTTTTCAAAGACAGACCTCTTGTGTGGTGAAAAAAATAAATTTGGATCTTTTTCCTTATTTCTTTATCAAAAATGGGTTTTTTTTGTGTGAGACATAAAAATATTTACATCCAATAATACTAAAAAAACAAAAAACAAAAAACTTTTAGACCCATTTTTCCCTTGTAAAATATTTTTGGGTCATAGACCCATAGGCCATGGCGCCTCTGCCCTACCCACTTGGGCCGGGCCTGAGCTTACATACAGTGCTATGATATTTCTTAATATTAGAAATTGGTTTCCTCTCACAATAATCCTTGTAACTTTCTTCTATGGATGTTTTCGCAAGCTTTGAACCAAGATTTATTGTCTCAGATAGCATATCAAGAGTATACTTTCTAGAAATGAATAAACCATCATCAAACCTGCATACTTCAGCACCAAGGTAGTGTTTCAGCTTTCCTAAATCCTTGTTATTAAAGGATGATTTTAGGAGGTTTTTTGTTTGCTCAATACCTGTAACATTATCACATGTAATGATAATATCATCAATATATATGAGTGAAACGACAAACCAGCTTCCCCTGATTTTTGAACAGGGTGTGATCAGCTTCTGACCAACGTAAAAACCTTTCTCAAGAAGGCAGCTACTCAACCTTTGGTACCACACCCGATGAGGTTTCTTAAGACCATATATTGATTTCTTGAGCTTGCACACTTTGCTACTTTTTGTTGCCTCATAAAACCCCTCGGGAGGCACCATGTATACTTCTTCTTCTAGAGTCCTTGGAGCAAGACATTCTTAACATCCATTTTCCACAGATCCAAATAGAGATTAGTGTCTACATAGAGGAGGACGTGTCTTGAATGAAGTTTGGATACGGGAGCTAAGGTTTCTTTGTAGTATTTTCCATAAATTCGAGTGAGTCCCTTTGCAACAAGCTGAGCTTTATATCTCTTAACCTCTCCTGAGCTCGTGTACTTAATTGAGTGCACCCATTAGCTTCTTTTCATCAGACAGATAAACCATATTCCAAGTCCAATTCTTCTTCATAGATGATCCTCATTCATGCATTAAACCAGAACTTACTAGTGCACACCTTTTCATAGGTAGTTGGCACACTTTATTGGTCAATCTTGTTGAGAAATATTTGGTGTTATGCACGAAGATGAGAAGCTGTACAATAAGCTTGAATGGGATGAGTTATAACCTGGCTATTGTAGTAAAATCTAGTGTTTTTCCAATGATCATGACCAAATTTCAGTCTTTTTCTTCGTCTAGAGGGGGGGGGGGAGGAGATACAACATCTTGAGTAGTATTTCTTCGTGAGAATCTTCAAATTCAATATCATTCAAATATCATTACATATAGATGATTTTGCATCAACAAAAGTTAGAAAGAATCGTTTCAAGTTACTGTCTTTCGCTCTTAAAAATAATTGATTCTAAATGGTTTTTCAGGACATAGAGTTAAGGGAGCAGCTGAGGCGCACGGTAAGAAAGCGGCAGAGGATTAGAGCCAATGGGACTATATAAACAAGAACGAAGGAAGAGTAATGGCATGCTTAGTTTTTGGGATAAGTTATTTGTAACATAATAGAGAGAGATGGGAGTGTGAAAAGAGAAAGGTGGATCAATTCCGAGAGTGTAAAGCGAGGGAGTTTGTTCAGTTTCTCTTCCATGGATATTGTTCTTTGGTTTCTTTTTACTTGTTTGCTCAACTGATTCGTAAATCTCTTTTTTCTTGTGAAATACTTTGTTCTCGTGAGATAAATAAAGGTTTTCTTATTCCAATACACAATGTTTAGTACAAGCGAAAGGGAAATAAGTGTTTGAAAGCATCAGAGCCTAAGACCATGTCTATTCTGGGGTTCTTACACCGGGTTCTTAAAAAAAAAAATGTTTTAATAATAGGTCCCACAGCTTTTTTTAAAACCCGAGTCTTAAAATTCTTATTTAAGAACCCCAATTTCTTTCGACTCTTGCACTGTTCATACACGTGTCATCGCGTGATTGATTCGAATTTTTTTTTTTTTTACTGAAAAAAGGTGAATCTCACATAAAATATTAAAAAATTATTTAAAAACCCTAACTGTAAAATTTACAGAATGGACATGTTCTAACACCATCCCATCTCGTAACTGAAAAAATGGAAGAGCTCGAACTGAGAGAGAGTAGCTTGATTTGAACTTGTGCTATCACATGCTCCTTGAGATCTGAGAAAATTCTGAGTCATGCACTTATAATATTTAAAAATTAAAGCTTAGGCCACGTTATTAATGTTAATTGCTGGTAGGGCCCATTAACGGAAAAAGCGAGATTGAGTGCTGACCTTCAAATTACAAAAATAGGTTTCTCTAATTCAAATACACTAATTATTCTGAATCTCTTCTCCTCCGTTGAACCTTGAGTTCTCTGCCTTTTCTCGTTCTCTCGAGGTCTCTTCTCCTCGTCGTTTTCTGACTTTTATTTCATTTTTCCGTATAATTTGTTTTTTTTTAATCTCACGTTTTCCCATATCTCCAGTCCAGCTTTTTCAGCTTCGTTTTCTCCCGATTATTCCTTTTTCGGATTAGATAGCCTGTGAGTTTAAATCAATGTAAAATTTTGGTGGTTTGATCATCGTAAGATTTAAGCGAAAGAAATCAAGATAGGAAACATGAGCGATGCCCAGAAGTTCCCGTTGGGAACAATAAGCGCTTTGAGTTTATCCGTTGTGTCGTCTGTGTCAATCGTGATCTGCAACAAGGCGCTTATAAGCACCCTTGGCTTCACATTTGGTAAATCTAAAACTATATCATCTTCTGCATTTGATATCATAATCTATTTATGAACTAGTGTTTGCTTTTAATTGAATTTTACAGCAACAACATTGACAAGTTGGCATCTATTGGTCACCTTTTGTTCACTTCATGTTGCATTATGGATCAAGTTTTTTGAGCACAAGCCTTTTGATCCACGAGCTGTCATGGGATTTGGTATCTTAAATGGAATCTCTATTGGATTATTGAATCTCAGCTTGGGTTTTAATTCTGTTGGCTTTTACCAGGTATAAATACCTATATTTCCTGCCGAATCTAATATCATGTTCTTAAACATGTCTTCTCTTTTCCTTTGATTACAGATGACAAAACTTGCAATCATCCCCTGTACTGTTGTCTTGGAAACCATCTTCTTCAGAAAGAAATTCAGGTTGGACATGGTTGAGCAATTTAGAAACTTTCTTATGTTCCATGGTTAATGATGCAATCTTTGTTTCATTTTGCAGTCGAAAAATCCAGTTTTCATTAGTCATCCTTCTCCTTGGTGTTGGAATTGCAACCGTAACAGATCTTCAGCTTAATATGCTTGGTTCTGTCTTGTCATTGCTGGCTGTTATCACAACTTGTGTGGCCCAAATTGTATCCTATGCATTTCTCTTGCTCCTTCCTATGTGTGTCTTTGTGATTACTGTTACCTTAACCAGATTTATACAGATGACGAATACGATCCAGAAGAAATTCAAGGTTTCATCAACACAACTACTGTATCAATCTTGTCCATATCAAGCAATCACTCTTTTCGTAACCGGGCCATTTCTAGATGGTCTCCTAACCAATGAGAATGTGTTTGCTTTCAACTACACCTCTCAAGTTGTGGTGAGAAACAACAAGCATATATATTTGTAGAAATGGTCTTCCTTTTATTGCTTCTTACATGATTACAAACATGTCTTGTTTGTTTGAAATGCAGTTCTTCATTGTACTCTCCTGTCTCATATCTGTTTCCGTAAACTTCAGTACATTTCTCGTCATTGGAAAAACATCTCCAGTAACCTATCAGGTTCTTGGACATTTAAAGACATGCCTAGTTTTAGCATTTGGTTATCTTTTGCTGAAAGATGCATTCGACTGGCGTAATATTCTTGGTATTATGGTCGCTGTGATTGGAATGGTGCTTTATTCCTATTACTGCACAATCGAAACTCAGCAGAAAGCTACTGAAACATCAACACAATTGCCTCAGGTAAAACTATTTTCACCTTCTCTTTTGGCACAAAGTGTTTTGTATTGATATGTTTGTGGATGAGTGTTTCTTTTTTTTACGCAGGTGAATGAAAGCGAGAAGGATCCGCTGATTAGTGTGGAAAACGGGAACTCAAACAAAGACTTTCAAGCGTAGAGCTGGATCTTTGGAATCTGCTTATCAGTTGGTTCATCTACTCTTTTAGAGAAGTCTTCAAAACAAAAAGTAACACAGCTTTCGTTTCAAAGGACCTGGAAGGGGGAGGAAACAGCTTTGTTGGTTCGTTTTATGTATATATATGTATACCAATTTTGGCTCTATAGATTTGTATTCAAGCAGCCTTTTATAGGACTCGTATTGTATATCCTTGATAGATATGTGAGGTCTTTTTGGCTTGGCTTAGAGCTTAAATTGGATTAATCATTGACAAAAGAAAAGAGGAAAGACGCAGCTGATATGCTAATCTTATAATAATATAATATCCTGTCGTCATAACTTGGTACACTACTATATCATATAGTAAGCCACTTGAGCATCAAAGCACCAGTGGTCTAGTGGTAGAATAGTACCCTGCCACGGTACAGACCCGGGTTCGATTCCCGGCTGGTGCAATAGAGCTGTGATGACATCGGCTTCAGCGTTGGTTGGGTCCTTCGCATTCTTCCGATTTCTCGGATGATTTAGCCACTTTCCTGAGCTCTTCTTTTTTTTTTATTTTGATTTGACTAATGGTCAAATAACATCCATTATTGCAATTTCAAACATCACTTTTTTTTCCAAGTATCATTTTTACAACAACGCAAAATCTCAGTATGAACAAGATGTCAATAAAATGAACTCTTATTATACAGGGAAACATGTCCAAATCTCTAATATAATAATTGGATTGCAAATTTAAATTATAATACAACAGTCATCAAATTGTTTGTTCTCTTACAAGTTACAACACAATAAACATACACGTATACAAATTCTTTTACATAAAATCAAAACAAAATTACCCTTTTTGCAAACAATTGCCTTTACAGTCTGGCTTAAGGGTTTAAACACACCAATAACAAGGTTTTTTTTTTTTCATCTTCCAGTCTCTTTTTTCTCTGAACACATAATTTCTCCGGCATCCCGAGCGAGAGACTCAGATGTCAGATGATCCATATCGATACAGTATCTGCAGATTTTCTTAACGTTTAAGTTTCAATTCCAAAGCTGCCCATTCCTGGCCAGACTGGTTTTTGCACAATCTGTGCTTTAATCCTAAGAAGAATATTATATCCAACTTTATTTAGTCATGAAACTGCAACAGCTCTCTTTGGTACAGCTTGTTCGTGGTATATGGTGTCTGATACTCTACTCGGTGGCCAATACCGGAACACAGATCTTCCAACAATGTTCTCTATTGGAAGTGGACCCCTGCAATTTTTACATTCACCATTAATATCAACACAAATGCCAGCAATAAAAGACTGATTACACAATACCAAAATGATTCTACATTTTAGAGAGTTTACCAGTTATGAGAGTCAAAGCTTTTGTTGCGGTTGTCTCCGAGGACAAAGACATAACCTTTGGGAACGAACTGCAAATAAAAAATGAAAATCAATAACTGGATACTTGATCAAGGATATGAAACAGAAGGTAAGTTACAAGTTGCTCACCATTGGTTCCATTACATAGGCCATTGGCTCTAAGACAAAATCTTCTTCTTGTACAATGTCATTCACAAAGAGCTTTCCTTCACGAACCTGCATGATACAACATCCACAGGTTAAACAACAACAAAAAGTGATAAATTTATGACAGAAACAGGGTTGGGTCCATTTTTTTGAGAAGACTTGTTGTGTGGGAACCCTATATAGAAGCAATACGAACCGATGTGAACAAAGACTTGAGTCTTTGAATAGGATATCAATCAACAAGTGGATTGGATATAAGGGCTTACTTCAACCCAGTCACCTTCACTTGCTACTATCCTCTTTATGTAAACATCATTGCAACTGTAACCATGTTCCTGCAATTCAAAATCAACAACTTTTTACAACAGCACAGAGGTATAAAACATTTGGATAAGCAAGAATTTTGAACTATGACCTACCAGCAAAATTGGAGGAGCCTTGAAGATTACTATATCTGATACTTCTGGCTTCCTGAAAAAGTATGAGACCTGCCAAACACCAAAGGAGCACACACAGAATTGGCCAAAAAGGTCAGTTAAGTCATAAGATACTTAAGAGTCTCATTCAAAAACCCACATCAACCAACTAAAAGCTCAAGTTGCAGTCTAGCAATTGCCTATAGAACAACTTTCACTTCACAGCCATAAACCATGGTAAAACATTTTGTACAAATTCAATAACCATAAGAGTAGCAGAACGTAACGATAGCCATCCTAAACATATAAAAACCGATTTCATCTCTATCATTCAGAACCAGGTAAAATCAAGATCACAACAGCATGATTAACATCAGGTTATGCGCAAAGCTAACAACTATGTATAGCAAATTCGAATTCTTACCTTCTCCGCCATAACGCGATCACCCTTATCCAGGGTAGGGTACATAGACGTGGAAGGTATCGATTTTGGCTCCGCAAGAGCAGAACGGAAAAGGATTGAGACGGTGACCGCCGTGAAAGCAGCCTTCGCGTCCTCCGAACAGATGTTCAAAAGCTTATTAACCCATCCGCTTCCTCCAATCGATTCCTTATCACTAAACTCCAACTTACTGAGCTCTTTGTCATCATCATACGCCGTTCCTCCCTTGTCCACGTCATTTTTTTCCGATGAATTCATTACCGGATTGCTACGTGACATCCATTTCGACCCCTGAAGGAACGGAATGATAGAAGAAGCCTTGAAGGGTGAAATCCCGAGGACGCTCATCGTCGACGACTCAGGAGCCGTCGTTGACTTCATGATCGAGATCAGACCCATCACAAGCGGACTCTGGCTTCCTTCTACGATGAGTTCCCTCGCGATACTGCTGTACATCGAGGCGGATCGTGTCCGGGGGCTAGAACCGGTGGTCCAAGGGTTGGACCCGGGAGGTTTCTCCAGATCGGGCTTGTGGCTGAACAATCTGGGACGAACCCAGAGCTCAAAGCAGGATCGGAGATCGCCGCCGGTGCCAGCACGGGCACCGGCGGATGAAGAAAGATTCCGAGCAACATAGCTGGAATAAGTTAAGGTAATTCTAATCGCCATTAGGACAAATTTGAAGAAGAACTTGAGGAGGTAAGGGTAAATTGAGGTGTCGTAGAGCAAAAACGTTTCAGCCAAAGAAAGACCTAGAAGAACAAGCACGCCATTTCTAATCAATCGATGAGTTAATTGGAAACAGAATCGACGAATTGAAAGGTCGTACTATCGCCGGTGATATACAAACAGAAGCTAATACACCGGCGAGATCGAATTCAGGTGACAAAACGAGTGAAAGACGGAGAGAGAGCAAGAGAAAGATCTGGAAATCCCTAAAGGGCAGATCTGAAGGTTGAGGTAGTTGCAATCAAGGAAACTTCTTGCAGCGCAACCAAAAAATGGTAACTATTATCTGACGAACTCTTTATTCTCTTTGTTTAATTATTGTTATTTTATTATTTTAAGTAGAAAAGTCAAATTTTGACGCGAAAAAAAGAAGAAGAAGCAGACTAGTCAAACTCGGCTGCCGGGCTTTTTGCTTTTGGGCCGCACGTTCCGTGATTTGTAGTGCCGCATCGACTCAGTTGTACATGATGTAACGGAAAACGCTTCGTTTTTTCTTGGATGAAAACGGTGTGTTTCATGTTTAGTTTTTAAACGCAGCGTTTTATTTTTGACTGTCGTTAGGTGAAAAGCATCGAGAGTTCGTTCTCTCTCAATTTTCTTACCGTTTTCTGTCGGCGTTGAGGCCATACGAAAAAAACATTTCTATAGGACCTCAAATTTTGTGGGACCTACTATTTAAAAATATTTATTTTGCTAGAAAATAAGTATTTTGTAAGGATAACTAAAAGATTGACAACGAACAACAAAATATTGGATTTGATAAAAATAACAAATTATATTGGTAAAAATGTACAAAATAAAAGAACGCAACAAAAATTATATTAATTAGTTTTTTTAATACAAATATATAATTTTCATAACACATAAAATATTGCTGAAATAAATAAAAAAGTTTTTGTTCTACAACAAAAACTATTTGAGATACTTTTTTTTTTTTTTTGTATCGAACCTCGTATATCGCAGCACCAACTTTGGTTGTGGAACCTCCCATACCCGCCAAACGAGTTTGCCAAAACCCTAGTTCCTTCCCATTCCCGAATTCAAACAAAACCATGTTGATCAAATTATCTTCTCCTTCCTTTCGTAACCTAGTTTGGTTACCAATGGTTAAATTTTTATACACTATTTTTTCCATTTAATTCATTTATCACAAAACCCAACAAGGCTTTTAGAGACGACCTATATACATGCTTATATCGTAACATTTTTAAGAATATGATATTTTTCGACTTGCCACAAATGTTTATTGGCTGGAATTCTCCCAATAATATTGATTTTTATTTATTCATAAGATCTGGTTCACCTCTTCTTCCACTGCCACTTTGCTCGACAAGTATGGAACAATATCGGTTTCTTGGAGTCCTTCGATCCCTCAAACATTCTTGGATCCCTTTCGATCCCACTTGGCACCGGAACATGACCGATTATGCCTTGGGTTTGGTGGTTCATTTGGCGAGCACCGGAACATTCTTTTGTTTGATAAGAAAACAATCACAACAACGGAAGCTGCAAACTTAGCGATACGAGGAGCTCGTGAATGGCAACAAAATCTCAATCATTCTTCAAGTGTGGAAACAGCCTTGTTCTTACGAGTATCACACAACCTCAACAGTTTGGAGAAGCGACTGTGTTCCCTGATACAGTGTGGCATAAAAAAACGAACTCAACAGGGCTGACGTGTGTCATACAACTGAATAAAAAACCACGACATTTCTCATCTATCCATACTTTTGTGAACTTGCTATTACTTGCAGAAATTTTTACCATGTTTCCCTCGTTGGACTTATCATCACTTCACGTTTTTTATCTGTTTTCTTACCATAAGATATTTTTATAATTAACTACCAATTTCTCTGAGACATATTAAATCCCGAGTTGTTATGTCAGTATCTTACAGTAGCTAAAATTATTGTCACGAAGACAAATAATTGAGGAGAAACCTAAATTATAAATAGGATTCATCTCATCATCTGTGGTGCATGTATTTAAAAGGTTATATGTGTAGACTGCCAATAATAGATTATAAAAAAAAAACAGATTGAAGAAAATAAAAGTCTCACCGGTGGCTCTGGGTAGGCAAAGTACGACTACACCCCCCCGGCACAGATGACACATCTACATCACAATATCATAGTCCAAGGGTATTCTGGACTTTTACTAAATTTTAGGAAGTAAAAAGCAAACAATAGTTCCAACATTCAAAAGACAATTGTGATAATAAAACAAAACAATAAAAAAGTTGTCAATTCATAGTAGACACGTCTGCAGTATTTATTCAAAAGTTGTATTTTTTTTCTAACAGTTATTCAGAAGTATATTTAATCTAAACACGTCACAAGTAAAAAAAGAACACGTCTTATTTGTTACTTGATTAAAACTTAAAAGTTAAACATGTCATCATGTTTGCTAAACAAGTTGAAGTTCACTTGTATGTTACACGAATAATAGAATACTATAATATATGAATCATAGAACATTATAATCAATAGAACGAAAAACTTATAAAACAAATAAAATATTGGAATTGAGAAAGAGGCTGAGTCACAAGTCATGAATGAGGTTTGTTTTTATAACCTCGAAATTTGAGCATGGACCCTATGAACACCTCCAACGTAGGGTTGCTAATACATAAACTTAAAAATAAAATATTAAAATAATTATAGGATCCATCAAAATTATAAAAACCGATCTTTATTTAAAAATTTTTAGATATGATTTCTTAACATGTGTTGTGTTATGATTGGCTGTTTTTTTTTTTTATCCGACATAAATGTTAACTCCATAAAAAAAATAATAAAAAATAGTTAAAAACCTCTTTTTTAAAAACTTTACGTTAACGATGCTCTAGTACTTTTGAGTTCGGAGGCAGTCTTTAAATATATCTTTTTGGAAATAGTTCTCCTCTTAAAAAGAAGGTTGAACCGATGGCACAATAAAACCAACTCTTTGTGCTAACTACTAGATTGCCACATCTTTGGTTAAAATGAAGTTTTTTTCCTTTCTATTTGAATAACTAAATAATGAAACAAATACCACTTAAATTCCCAAAGTAGAAACAGATATAAGAAAATTAGAATATGAAGCAGCTATGATGTATTTTCCACAACTAAGAGATGCCATTTCACGGTGTAGAGTTATCATACGTTTTCATCTTCTTGGAAAATGTTTTGATGTCTTTCATGCCTTCTTTTGTAAATTGGTATCAAATTCATAGTTTCCATCATATTCATTTTCTGAAAAAATTTTGATAAAAAAAGAGTAATCCACAATGGAACCTGATTAACCTATAGGTGTATACAGCTATCAACTAGCCAATTAGCCGGTTTTTCTAATAAATTTAAGACGTGGTACTTTCTTCGACCGATCTAATGTGTAGTGACTTTGTTATTAGTGCGAATCAAACTTAATTAGAAGAAAGAAAATCTCAATGCATTCTCAAGTCTTCAACTATTAAATTCATGTGGTTATCATTGTTCATTTATTTTTTTCTGTACAATTCAATGTCGAGATTGTAGTTGCTCCAAAAAATTTGTTTGAAATAACTTTTATGTTTTGAGTGCTTACAAAGATTCTCCTTTTTTTTTTTCTGATCCCACATATATGAACTTAAATAAAGGTTTGACGGATATATCAGCGAATAGTAGAATAACGGAATAATTTACAATTGTTTATGAAAAGAATTGAACTAAATAAATTTTTGATGAAATAGTTATAAAACGTCACAAAGTTAGTTAGAGTAGATTAAAAGGCTACATCCCATTAAACAAAAAAAAGTATTTGAATTCAAATATATACAAATTCCAACGAAATAATCTATCTTTATCTTTGCTATTCTCGCATAATGTGTAAATGTGTCAACAAGACTCACTCTACACAAAGGCTAAGTGGTCAAGTATAGTCAACAATATAATTAACATCACGAGTTTGCAGAGGCTGTTCGTTTGGGGACCTCTCTTTATGTCTCTCTCTTTCATCTTCTTCTCTATATACCTCCATCTCACACGCAAATCTATTTTTCACTGCCTTCTCCAAACTCAATATTTCAATTTCTCTCTATAATATTTTCTTCTTCCATTTTCCATATTAATGGATAACACTAATCGTCTTCATCTCTGTCGTGCTATCAAACAAACCAAGTTCACTCTACATAACTCCGAAGGTCTCTCCTAACTGTTATTGTTTTTGGTCTATACTCCATCCATTTTACTGCTCTACTGAATTTGTATCCTTATGTTTCATTGAATTTTGGTTGAATATAACTAACGAAAATGCAGAAGTGAGTAGTAGTAACGAATGGAAGTTTATCAATATGACCAAACAAGAAGAAGATCTCATTTTACGGATGCACAAACTTGTCGGTGATAGGTAACTATTTGTCTATTCATTTCCTTTATATATTTATCTCGGTCCAATTTAAATCTCATACCCATAACCCCTAGTCTGTGAATATAATGTTTATTCTTTGTTGACAAAGAAAAACAAATGTTTTGTGCCCATTTAGGCATGTATATGTACGTACCACGTCACATCCCCTAGGTCTGATGTTTCACGATTTACTTCTTCCTATAGAATTTATGAACCTAATTTGACAAATGATTCCTAATAATTAAGGATATAAGAGAATAAAATTCCTAAACATATGTTGAGAGAAGAAGAGAGACAACTCTGGATGCGATATCCTTATTTTTGAATTTGGTTGAATAAAATGCACTTTTCATATGTACTTTTGGAGTAAGCTTTCTTAAGAACCTGTAAATTATCATGGGATCTTTTTGAGAAAGAAAAAAAAATCTATTTTCATTATGACACCCATTCAGTTTATTAACTCTTATCCGTTCTTAATTAATGTGTCATTCATGACAATTAATTTGAGAATTGAATATTACAAATTAATGTTAAGACTTGACTATTTCAACCTAAATATGTGAATCAGCTTTGATTTGATGAGATGGGCTTTACAGAAGATATGTCTGACTCAAGTATGAGAGTCAATATCAGAGTTATGTTAATAGAAAACCTTCAAATACAACAATTATGAACTACTTAACTAAGTGTCATTAGTTCAACTTGAAAGCATCCAATGTAAAGCCGGCCACAAAATCGAGTGACATTTGGAACGAGATCATATAACAAACTGTGGTTCAGAGGAATATATGAGCTTTGACTCAAAACTTCGTAATAATTCAGAAAATAAATCTCAAAACTAATCTTACAATTACATTTTGATAGTGTTACTTAGTCTATCCTTAAAATTGACCCTTGCGATCTTTGTTTAACCTAAGCCCATATATTTTAGTCCACACTGATAAAAAAAGAATCTAGTAAATTGACCTTAATAAAGAATGTCTAAACTCACGTCTCTTTCTAAATTGAATTTATATAATGTTAAAGGCTAATGTGAGCCCTTAACCCTCTTACACACGTACTTAAAACTCCATAACTACAAGATACATGAAAATTTACGATAACTTCAAATCTTCTATATTTTCATAACTTTTATATTTGTGATATGCTCTTTGCTTCACATGCAATATGCTCCAACATTCCACATTTCCATCTACTACGTCAGCAATTCTGCCTGATGAAGGTTTTCTGATTGAATAGATGCATCAAACCACACATCTTCAATCTTCCCCTTTTTGATCTTTTATACTCCTCAAGCGATGATTTGTGATGCATGAAAGAAACAAAAACCTTCTACAAACACGCCATAACTATAACTCAAAAATCCATAAGTTTAAACAATCATGTTCATGAGTTAAAGTCACATAACCGATGACTGATCACGACATATACTATAATAAAAAACAATAAAAACGATGGTAAATTGGCCAGACGGTCTAACTAGCATAAACTTTTCCCCCATAATCAGCCTCAACCGAGCCTATTGATTAACATCACCATCAGTTCTATAATCATCTTCCCTTTGTGTTTGAGAATATGAATCACCTGTAATTTTGTTGATACTAGAATTCACAAAGAAATATGGTTAAATTTT
This sequence comes from Euclidium syriacum, assembly GCA_900116095.1. Taxonomy (NCBI): domain Eukaryota; kingdom Viridiplantae; phylum Streptophyta; class Magnoliopsida; order Brassicales; family Brassicaceae; genus Euclidium; species Euclidium syriacum. The sequence continues at coordinate 2,118,756 of FPAK01000008.1, forward strand.
CCTACAATACATGTAACTCCTTGAAAACATATAAATAATCTTTTATTTGAAAGTATCTTATCTCAATCTTGGGAATAGTATTAATTTTTTTTTAAGGATGTTCATTTTTTTCTAATGGCTCAAGGAGATAACTTTGATGAGAATACCAGGCTAGTGGCTCCTAAATCATGGCAGCTAGCTAATTAGGTAAAATGTAAAACAATCTAAGCTTGGAATTATTTACTTCGGGTTTTGGCTAGGTTCTTTGTAATAGGTAGGGGAATGTTATGTTGCATAGTTGTCATGCTTGTTCCCAAGTCAAGTCAAGTTTTGAGAAAAACACTATCAGCTCGTGTTGCGTATTGAAACAACTTGGACTCTACGATTTAGTAAGTTATTTATGTATCTTTTACCAATGATAATTGTTGGACCGGGATACCCATCAAGTCAAACATCAACCTACCAAAATATTTGTGAAGCCCAATGTCTAAAACAAGACTTGGCGAAACCTATAACCGAATAGAAGGATCAACCAATACCTAGAAATGGTGGATATTTCGAATCTTAGGGACCTCAACTAAGAAATCTGAAGAGATCTAGAATGAGTCCAGGCCAAAAGTAAAGAGCAATGACTATATAAAGAGGTGGAGACCTAAAAGGATACACATGGAAAAAAAAACTTAGTAGTTTAGACTTGGAATGCCCTTTTTAATCAGTTGTATGGGTTCTCTTCTAATCATTTGTATTGATTGATTCACTATTTTATTAGTTTATTGAATTCATCCAATAGTTTTCAACAAGAATCAACCCGAGTAAACTACCTTGATATTATCGAGGAACTAACAGTCGATCTCTACTCGACATCCAAGATAATCATTAAGGGGCTGCTTGCTACTACAACTCCAAAGTCACACATAAGAGATTCAATGTGGGTAAAGCTGGCACTTTAAAAGTATACGAAATCGTGAGAGAGTGCGGCATCGGTAAACTAGGAACCAATTACGAATGTCCCTGTCGAATTATCAAGGTTGGAAAGGAAATCTAGAAGCTCAAAAAAATCAAAACTGAAGTACTAGAGATACACATGTGGAATTCCATGAACCTCAGAAAATATTATCACTGTGTAATGACAATAACCAAACTATGGTAGGTTTGATCACTTTGCAGTAGGCATCTCCTCCACATATTTTAACCCCAAATCTTGTCTTTATCACATCATGATACTAATACATGTATATCTAAAATCATAAACCTTGTGAAAAAACATATCTTCCAATTCTTTGTCACCCTAACATATGTAGTTAGTATCGAAAGTTAATAAAAACGATTTTATCAACATATATAAAATTTTTTTCACAAAATATTTTGTATTATATTTTCAGTTGTTTCTGTTAGTTAAGTGTAATTAGAAAGATAAGATTTTTGTTTTTGTCATGATAAAAATAGAATTGTTCGAACAAGAAAGATAAAATGGAGATTTGGGAATGTGTTGGCATTCACCCTCCTCTCCAGTTCGAATTATACTAACAACAAAAATATTGTATGTGGATAGCTTTGATCTAAAGAAAATAAAAGCCATAGGGATAAAAAAAACTAGGCTCCCTTACACTAGGAAAAACAATTTGGTTCTTCTTAGTTTTTTTAAAGAAAGAAAAAATTAGGACCTCTTCCAACTAAATTAATAGTAGAAACCTTATTATTTTGCCTCTCCTACTAAAAAGAAAAGAGAAAAAAAAATTGTTGAGCTCATTTTTTTCTTCTAAATTTTTGTCCGGTCCACGCCATGAGTTATTGCTCCTTTACTCTACCTATTTGGAACGGCCAAATCTGCGTGTGAACTAGTTGGATCGGAGCTAAAATTCAGAGTTTTAACATGTATTTATACTCAACGAATTTGTATACCCGTAAAATTAGTCGGATTTATCCGAATCACCATACATTATTCAAAATGATAAAAATATAGTGTAAAAAATAAGTCTCTTGAAATTAGTTACTCAATTTCGTCTCAAAATTTTTAAAACATCAAAAATCTTGACTTTCAAATTGAAAGGACGGCATCTTATTTTAGAGATAATAAAACTAGTTGGTCGATTTTTATTCAACTTTTTTTTTCTTAAGTGTATAATAATAAAACCTCATACTTATGTTTTGAACATGTGAGCTATAAAACAACACGTATAATAATGTCAAAAACAAATTACCAGGTGGGACTTAATAGCAGGAAGAGTGGTGGGACGAGAAGCAAAGGAGATAGAGAGATATTGGATAATGAGAAACTCTTACTAGTTCACCCGCAAACGACGCCAACTTCCCTCTCTCAACAAATTTCCCCATTTTTCTCTATCTACTTAATTTCTTTCATCATGGACAATAAAAGCTTTAAATTGTTTGGATGGAACAAATCTTGGATGTCTTAATTCTCGTCATCGTATAATGTAATATTAGGCCAAGGTAAAACGATAATAAGATTGTTGTCGTTTTAAGATCAAGATTGCAATTCACTTTCTAAGATAGTTTGGATTGATGAATCCTTAATCCTAAAGAGACACAATTAATTTAAGGAGTTCTTAGTCTTGTTGATACATCTTGTGGGAAAACTTGAACTCTCAAACGTCAATATCAAAAGAAATAATAGAAGCACATCATTAAAAAACTCTCGTGGTTTGTTAGGGTTGACAAGAAGAAAACACAAGGAAGAAGAATGGACAAGAAGAAGCCAACAACTTTCTCAAATTCTGAATTTTAGATTTGCGATACATACGAGAAACCCTATTTTTCATCTCAGTAATTCTTGTTAACCTAGGTTACAATTAAGAAATATACAAACGAGGAAGATTTAAGAATAATCACATCTCTTGGAAGAATCATGGAGAATCCTCAAGACCAATACTAAAATCCCCAAAGACAAGGTTATCAAATCCAATGATATGTGCTAAATTACCACAACAGTTTGAAAAGGGCAAAAACGAAACCCCAAGGCCAAGCAAACTCCTTCTCTCCACCGTCACAAGGTAAAGAGACAAAGCTAATGCTAAAGAAAAATCCTTGAAAGTAAAGATAGATAAGCAATTGAGCTAAAAACCAAGATGTTGGAAATAAAATTGATGGAGTCTATAATTAAATTAACTCCAAGTTCTTGTCTTCCCATGTGAAGAGCTTGGAAAATATATCAAATGGCTCAAATGGTCCACCTCCACAAAGCCAATGGAAACTCTTCACCGAAAATTCAAGGCAAACTTCAAGAACTATGGTGGATCCCTTTTTTTAGGATCAACTTGAACTAATATGGGAGGATCCGAGAAAGATTGCTCAACTACTCCTATATCTTTTGGATGGCAATGACGCTATATGTAACTATCATCATAACTTGTTACGTACAAACTACCACTTGATATTTTCATTGGAAGATAATTTTTAGTGTGGCCTGGATAATTTCTAATGCCAAATTGTCGTCAACGAAGTGTTGAGAATTTGCAAATCCGTACCTCTTTTTTTTTCATCAATGTTCCAAGTTTTTTTTTTGCATTTCATAAAGGTAATAATCGTCAAAATTTGATTAGCCACAGAATTTGTGCACTTGCTCGCCCTCCTAAGTGGATCTATTCTGCTCACTCATATCATATGTCGTTTAATGTATACTGTTATATGACATTACTAGTCACAGGACCACTTGAGACATTGTCGACCAAGTTTTTAAATCAATCAAACACCTACTTTTTTTTTGTCACGAAATCAATCAAACACATACAGCAAGCTCAGAATTTATTTCGAGCTATAATTAAATCGGGCTTTACTTTCTCGAGTTGATATTTATTGATCTGGCTTACAAATTTGGCATGGCTCATTTATATATACTCTTATGATACATAACGGATTTTGTCCAGGAAAAGCTCTTTCAATTGAAGTGGCCTAACAACAGCTGCAACCATGTTTCAATTTAAATCTCTTTCTTTGTCATGCAATTTTTACAAAACTATTTATTGTTAGGTCCTCACTCCTCACAAGACGACACCACTAGTATTTCGACACAAAAAGTAATCATAACAAAATAATTGTCTATCTGGATTGGACAGTTTATCCGTCTGGTAAAATTTGTCAATAAAGTAGGTACCAGTTCATTAATTTTAATTTTTGGTCAAGATTGTGATTATTTGTAACTTGAATGTAATCCTCTTAACAGCCATCATAGTGTTCACATATTCATTGTAATAGATATTTATCATGTTGCTATGTGAGAACATAAAAAATACATAATTTCATAACACATTATTTAATATTAAAATTTAATTTGTTCAAACTTGTGGCTTTATTGTTAACCTCTAACCACTGCAGTTACGGTTAGATGTATACCGTTTTTATTGTCACCAATTACCAAAACGTTATCAAAAGTTAGAGTAAACAATTTACTCTTATCTTTTTGTTAGTGCTTTCACCAACAATTTTCTCTCACAGTTTTGCATTATTCTTCAATTGCTCACCACTTCCGCTAACAGCTAATATATATCCATTCCGTTTTTTTCACGAATCGGACTCATTTCGCATTTGTTTACGTAAATTATTGGCCAAAAACCCAACCACTAGAAACAAGTGGTTCGGTAGGATATGAAATGAACTGCTCATTTCCTAATGACTATTTAGTTCATCGCAAATCCACAGAAAATTTGTCATAGAGTTTTGACATATATGTTCTGTGAGAAAGTTGTAATAGAATTTAGATCCGCCAAAAATTTGTAACGAATTTGTAACAACATGTATTCCGTCGCAATTTTTCTGACTAGTTTATAATTTTGTCGGTCATAAATTCCGTCACAATTTCACGTCTATTCCTATAGTGACATATACAAACTCGAACAACAAAGTACAATCCATAGGCAGGGTACATTTAATTCGCCCTCATTCATATTCTGTTGGATGAATGTGTCAACAACAAGTCTCTCTCTCTACACAAAGGCTAAGTGGTCAAGTAGTCCACAATACAATTTCCATCACGGGTTTGCAAAGGCTGCTTCTTTGTGGACCCCTTTTTATGTGTCTCTCTCTTTGGTCTTCTTCTCCGCTTCTCTATATACCTTCGTCTCTCTCACATCTATTTTTCCTTACATTCTCCAAACTGAAAATTTCAGTTCTCTCTCTATAATATTTATATCTTCCTCCATTTTCAATTTTAATGGATAACACTAACCATCTTCGTCGCAGTCGTAAGCAAACCAAGTTCACGTTACATGACTCCGAAGGTCTCTCTTTCATTTATATCTAAAACGTTATTGCTTTTGGTCTATACTCATCCATTTAGTTAGCTTGTTTATGTTAGAGTGGTTTCTCATGTTGTTATTGATTTTTTTTGAATTATTTATTGATTTTTTAATTTGAATTTAATTAAACAAAATTCCAGAAGTTAGTAGTATCGAGTGGGAGTTTATTAATATGAGCGAACAAGAAGAAGATCTCATCTTACGCATGTACAGGCTTGTCGGTGATAGGTAATTTATATATTTCTTCTTCTGCTTATATGTTTATCCCGGTCAAACTAAATTTTATATTAATAACCTAAATATATAATTCTATTTATTGATCCAGAAAACCATATAAAAATTGTATTTACCCAGAAAATAAACCCAAATGCAATCTTTATACTACGTCTGCGTGGGCGTAAATGTATGTCTACTAAAACTTTCCAGGACCACCTCATGGTTGCATTGCATGTAAGTTTGCACGGTGTCCACATTATTATGTTGGAACAGCTTTTTTAGCAATTTTTAATAAAGTGGGTTTACCTATATTCAGTGGTTTTTCTCAATAAACTCGCTTGTTGGAATAACCAGTCTTGGAGGTCATTAGAAACCTCATTATAAGCTCTATGAGGGGTTAGTGCAAAATAATTCCAAGAAATCTTTGTTTCACAAGAAAAACCTCAACAAATTGAGTGGTACTAATTAATATCCAAGGCTTCAATGCAAAAAAAATTCAAGAAATGTTTGTTTCATGAGAAAATCTCCAATAAATTTCGTGGTGCTAATTAATACCCAAGATTTCAATTTTACGTAAATTAATTTTTAAAAATAGACACCGTGAAACGGTTAATAAACTTCGAACACACTGTTTCACTTGTGTGAAAACTGTGTCGTTTTCACTATCCTCTACAAAGATCTCATTGTTGAGATTCGAAACCAAATATAAGTAAGAACACAATCCGATTTGGGATTTTTTCTTTTTCTTTTTTGAATAGCGGAGGTTTTTTTTAAAACCCTAAATTACATTTGATGAAGCAATTAGCGAAAAAAATTAACTAGAAACTTTGTAAGTTAGGACGATCGTACTAGAAAAAAAAATAATGGGACAATGATAATTCATAAATTGTTAGGTTTTGATCTTTGGGGTTTGATTTATCATTTGTCGAAAAATTTCAACCAAGATGTAGTATTATAGTCCTAGAAAGTAGAAACCAGACGGAAAAAAAAATCGAGTTAGGATTTTTCTTAGATCCCTAAATTATATTTGTTAAAACAATAATTAGATGAAAAAATTAACTGAAAAATCTAGGTATCGTACCTAAAAAAAATTGGGGACTTTGGTAACTCACTCATATATTATTATGTTTCGATCTTTAGGGTTTGATTCATCAGTCTATGAAATCGATGTCATATTATAGATGGTAAAACTCTTTCACACTATACTGTCGAATCTAATACCGCTTTATTTTGGAACCAAGGAAATCGATCTTATAATTTTTTTTTTTCAATGCCACTCATTTGATGATAATAAGAAAAAAAAAATGCAGTTGATGATTAAAACACTGTAGCAATTTTAAGAGTTTGTCGCCAAACAATGTTTTAAACCCGAATTGGATTAACGATCCGTCGGATTAAACCGCGAACCGGACAATCTCCCAGGTTGGATTGATGATAAACCCAAGTGGTTATTAAATTGGATAAAAATCCGCATTAAACCAGACAAAACCGAAGAATTATTGAACCCAAAAAACGGTTAACCTGGTTCGATTAAAAAAAATAAAATATTCAGATATTTTGATGATTAAAACACGTCAATTTTTAAAAATATAATTATTTTCTTCTATTTTTAGTAGATATTTTTCAGTGAAATTTCATTGTTCACTATGAGTTCAATTAATTATTCGACTGATAAAAATTTGTGTATAATAAAAGGTTTTGTATGTCTTAAATGTTAATTCTAAAACAAGACGTATAATATGTTGGATGTATAGGTGGGATTTAATAGCAAAAAGAGTGGTGGGACGAGAGGCAAAAACTATAGAGAGATATTGGATTATGAGAAACTCCGACTCTTTCTCCCACGAACGACGCCGTCTTCCCTCACTCAACAAATTTCCCCGTTTCACCATCTCTTCTTCTTAGTTTCTTTTCTTATTATGGAGCTTTTAAATGGTGAATGTAACAAAAAAATCTTAAAGTTTTTATTCTTTTCATCATATAAATGACTCAGAAATTGCAAAAATAATTGATCTGATAAAACCAAAGTAGAACAAGACTACTTCTAAAACAATGCTTTTGTATACCATTTGAATGTTTGATACCAAAAATGCATGATTGAGCACTAAACAGATGAAAATAAAGATCAAGTAGTTAAACCATACTAGTTGTTTGCCATAGTTATGTCAATACTACAAGTTGTCAACTCGTTTTGTTCCAGCTTATACCGATCAACCGAAAGAACAATCACCAAAATGCAGGGTTAAATGAAAGCGATCTTAGTTCATACAGTAGATGGCAATGACAGCGAGAAGATTCTTACAATCGATTCATGTGAAACTCAGTATTTACCATTCTCAGATTACAGATCCAAAACACTCACCGACAACTAAATCAGGCATCTTCGGTATGAAACTGCTTCTCCACATCCGCGACTGTCTTCTTTGCGTCTTCAATCTCAAGACCTTCCTTCTCACCCGCCTCTTCCATTTCCGCCTGCAAATTCAGTTCTAGTTAAAGACAAATAACAAAGCAGGAATTTTAAGGTCAAATAAACTGCTTCTTAAGCTTCACATCAAGATTTATGTTTTGTTATAGACTCATAATCTCAGACAAATTATGGTTTAACAATACAAATGGACAGTGTAATTACCAAAGTGGATTTCAGGTCAGCTAATGCAGCCTCAAGACGTTTGTGACAATCCGGAATCATCATCCTCGACTCACCCAACACATTTTCCTGCATCACCACAGAAACCAAAATCTGAAATTCTCTAACTTACATGATACAAATCGCTAACAAAAGGAAATTTGAAAATGAGCATTTCTAAATAAAATAACTAAACAACAATCATTGAATCATTGGATAATTTGAATTTGGTACCTGCTGTTTCAGATCGTAAGGGTCAGCACCTTTGTCCTTCATATCAGCTGTTTTAGCAGCTTCTCTCTCAACCTCTTTCTCATATGAACGAAGCTCTTTCTCAATCCTTTTACACGTCGATGTTTTGATCTTCAAGTTTCTAATCGTTGCCATGATTGTTGTTTCTGAGTAAATGAAAGACAGGGCAAGCCGAATTAGGCTTCTACATTAGCACCAACGAACAACGATTCCATAACTAGGTTACGATTCCTTTTAAAACTAAATTTCGATTTGCAATCTAAAGTTAGACGATAAGATCCAGACGTGCATTGCGATAGATCGCGAACAACGAGATTTATACATCACTTTACTTAATTCCGATCTACTTTGAGGATAAATACGAACCTTCGATTGAAATTAATAATTAAATATACCGTAGAAAGAAGAAAAGTAGCGTTTTAGGAACGAACCAGACGAACGATCGAAGGAGAAGGTTACTTTGTCGAGAGAATGAGAGAATCTGAGAAAGAAGACGCGGCGCACTACACTTTCCCTTTCCTATTTCCTTTTCTTTGAAATTTTATTTTGAGAAGATATTATTGTTTTCAAAAACAGAGGGCCTACGGCCCATCTAATCATAGACCTTAAAAAGACTCATTGCCCAACTTTTTTTTAATCATCTTATCATGTTGGGCTACAGCCCAGTTTGATAATAACTCAGTGTCTCTTATGATAGTAAATTCAGTCCTTTTTTTTTACATTTTGTCTTATCTAATGTAAAATATATAATATTTTATAAAATCAAAAATAATATAGTTGTGCCAAAACCGGTTGGAGCCGGATTTCAATATGAAATCCGGCTCACTAAGAAAACTTATTCTTGAAACCTAAGGCTAGAAAAAGGATACATGGAGACTTGGAGTTCTGATTTCACTGAGCTAATACCTAAAAAGAAATCGTAGGAAGCGTTTGCAAGAAATCGAGGAACAACCCCGACACCTTCGGCTGAAACCGGGACTCAATCAAGTCTCCGCCTAGCATAAAGTAGTATAACAGGAAGAGATATACGTAGGACATCTTTTACTTAGCTAAGAAACCCTAGCCATTTATTCTCTCTAAACTCTTTTGTATTTAAGTTTTTTCTACGTTTTTCACGAATCAAACCCATAAATTCATCCCTATTTCATCAAAAGTAAAAATCCTAACTAGCCAGGGCATTCGTGTTCATATTAGATTTTTCGGATCTTCAGATTTTCGGATGTAGGCTCATAAAACTCATTCTGGTATTTTGAGAATTCGGATCGGATACAATTCGGATAGTATCGGGTTCGGAATTTTAGTTTAAATTCTGAAACTATTCCGCTCTGTTTCTATGAAATAGACTGTTACATATAATGAAATGAGATCTCACACAAAAGAATACATTATATCTATTTTAAACATAGATGAACATATAATCAAGATCGGATTCGGATTTTTGGGTTCCATTCGGATCTGATTTGTTCGGATCGGATTTTTCTGATTTTCGGATGTAAACTCATAAAATCCATTCGTGTATTTTGGTAAAATCGGATTTGAATTTTTTCGGGTTTTTTTGCTTTCGGATTCAGGTTTCAGATTCGGAAAAACTTTTCATACCTAATCCTAAGTGTGGGACATATGTCCCATGTATTTATATCATTTTCCTTTTGCTAATTTATTGAAATAAGTTTTTATACTTTAAAAAATTTGATTATAACCTCGTGTGACCGTCTAGTATTACCTTAGTTCTCAATCTTATTTTTTTATACTAATACTATACTTTTTTCATCTGCGAAATGTGAAAACGTGGTGAGATGTAGTCGCCTTCAATATTTTAAGACTTGTGCATACAAATTAAATTTGAATATATGTTTCCCATCAATCGAGAAAATGCACTAAGAATCAGACCATACCACATGTCTTTTACTGGAACTTCGTAAGCCAACAGAGGTAGAATATGGGATCTGTGCAACATCAACAACAGTGGTCCAGCTCCTCTTCGTCTTCCTTCTTCTTCACGTAAAAAAAGTCTTTACGATCAAATCTCCTTTTCTCTTTCTTTCTTTTTTCATTCACATCTCAGTTTATGTGTCAGTGTGGTCCGCTCTCTTATCTCCAGCGATTATGCTCTTCATATACTCCGTACTTGTTGGGTTTTCAAATTCTTCACTGTTGGCTTTTTCTGATTTTGTTGTCGCTGTTTCACTGCCATTTTCAACTTTCTAATTTTCAAATTATTCAAAATATGTTGCACAGTACATTCCCAAATCCTAAGAAATAATCTCAAGATATTGATCAGTTGAATAAAATCTTGAAACACTTATAACACATCACAACGAAGACAAGAATATGCTTAATGATCAATTCTGTCTTAAATAGTGCTTCCACGCCCTTAGATTGATTTTAATAAAAAACGACAACATGATAACAACTTTTATTATTTGCTTCCACTGATAAAAGAGAGAAAAAGAAAACATAAAAACTAGGCTTCAAAGAGAACCTCCATAGTTCCATCTAACAGCTTATGAACATCAACAACAACTACAGTAAACATAAGATGCATATTTTACCAGAGGTTAATTAACTACCATTACATAAAGAGGTTTTTTTCTCTTTTACTTGGTTTTTGTATGTTGACGCCAGAGTTGCTCGAAGACCTGAATGATAAGATCATGATACTCCGTTGGGTTCAGGGAAAGGTAACAAGCAAGAAGATCCTCCAAGTCTTGTGAAGCGTTGATGTTGTTCCCTTCAATCATCTCCACCATTGATTCTCTGAAATCTTTCTTTGGATCAACGGAACGCTTCACCACTGCGAAACTCTCAAGAACAGCTTGTTTCTCTGATCTCGATGTGCTTCTACGTGTACCTGAGAGTTGATGAATTCTAGGTGAATTCACTTTTTTGAGGTTTATACCTGCAGATGATTTTCTTCCACTAGAAACTTGCTTCTCGTATTTCTTCTCGCCTCTGCATTCATATTCTATTTCTTTCTCTTTGTTAATCTTCACAGTAAGATTGCTTTTCCTTTGTTTCTCTGTTGAGTTACTTGCAGGGCAAGCTTTCTCTATAGAACCAGACTCGTTGACCTTGTGCTTGGTGAAATTTCTGTTCTTTGAGCTGATCTTGAAGTTGGAAAGTTCAACGAAATCATCATCCTTCTCTTCATAGAAACTATACACAAAGGACTCAGGGGAGCTTTGAAGAGCTGGCAAAGAGCAGTGAGAGGAGGAATCTTGACCGTTGATCTTGCCCTTTTCGAAACCGGCAGATGCAAGAGAAGGTTTGGGAGATGGCTTGTAAAGTGTCTTTCTTTTACTCATCCTTCTTGTGTGAAGAGAGTTTCTTGGTGAGTTATTTTGGGAATTATTAGATACTAAGCTCTTGGAGTGATAAGAGGTTGAAGAGAGATGAGGAAGAGACTGAGAGGAAGATTTAGATTTTTTCTTGTTACAAGTGTTTGAGGAGGACGAAGAAGGTTTATTTTTGGGTTTGGTCATGTCTTTGAGTTTATGAAACCATGCATTTGGGATCATATCTGAAAATCTGAACTTGTAATTCCCCATCTTTCTCCTCTCTCTGTTTACAAAGATTTTTGTGATGTTCTCTCGAGAAAGCACTCTTCTTACTTCCTCTGGGTGAATCTCTCAATGTGTGACTGATAAAAAAAAAAAAAAGGTGAAGATTGGAATGTATGTATAGTGAGAGAAATTTTGGGGACCACTTTAGTGAAAGCTTAACGTATGACTTTTGTTTGCATCATCATTACAGCATCAGCATGAACTACTTGAGACACCACTTTTACAAGCTTGAGTTCATTTTAGATTTAAATAGAGACAATTCTCGTAAATACTATGTTTTATTACTAAATTTCAAAAAAATTCAAAAACACCAGATTACAGTTTTATAAAAGATTAAAGTCGAGGAAAATGTAGTGCTTTGGAAGCTTACAAAGTTTTTAAGTATGTCTTGACTAATTAATTTTGTGGTACTTTATGGTATTTATCTACCAGATTGCTTACACATTATATAAAATCAGGTTAATAGAAAATAATAATTTTTTAAAAATCTAAATGAATTATCAAAGTTATTAAAATATTAATAGGAAGAATAAGAAAAAAAATACTAAAAGTTTTTAGCATACAACGTTAACAACTTACTGTTCAATGCTTTGTAACAAAATAATTTTTAAATTTTTTTACATATTAAAACATCGCTCTTTCAACCAGCGTTTTTGTTAGAGAATCCACTAAAAGGTCGAGTTATTACGTCCAAATGGCAACGGTTATTCTTTCAACGAAGCTTTTGGTTGAAAACGTATGCACCGACCGTCTGCAGCTTTAGAATTAAATGAATTATATGTTTTATAGTAGAAAAAAAATTGCATTTTGATCATCAAAGAAAATAGAAAACAAAAACATTCTTACAATTATTTTTTTTCTTTTTACATTTTTGGTTTAAAAAGTAACAAAAGAAAGAATTTTGAGTAAAGATTGACTGTAAATATTTGGGAGAGCTTAAGGTGTCTATATATATAGAAGAAAAATATCTAAACAAATATAACTAAGAAAATTTGTGATCAAATATTACAAAGTCTACAAATTTATTTTGTGTGAGCATTTTGAGTGTTATTTCCTAATTTCTCGGAAAAAAAAATATTTAACCGCGAATACATGCGAGCACGTAAATCTTGTATTTCCAATTTGACAGATAAAAATAAATTTTTTGTCGATTTAACGGTTTCTTGAAAAGAACGCTATTAAGAGTTGTTGTCAACGTTTAATGGTTTGAGTTCCTATTTTTTTGGAAGCAAATATTTATCTGGGAATACCAAATGGGAGCACGCAAATATTCCTAATTTGGCTGGTGATAATTAAATCTTTGTCGATTAACGGTTTCTTGAAATAACTGTTAGTGAGAGTTGTTGAAACGTGTAGAATAGTGATTGGGCGAATTTGATCGCGTATAAAATGTCAATCCAATATAATTTGATATGTTTTTTCATTTTGTAGAAAATAGGGTTGATCTCAGAGATGGATGCAAAAGTTTTTTTTTAGAATAAACAATATATAAATATAAAAAATGAACGAAAGTTATTAGATAAGTGAAAAAATAACTCAAAGCTTCAATATATTACGAAAGAATTTGAAAAATTTATGGGCCAATTGCACCCACTTGGCAGATGTAGATTTGTTCATTGTACATGTCCATTTTTTTCCAATTATAAACCCGCTAGCATCTTCAAGCCTACCATGTTCCCAAAATCTTGGATTTTCGGACTTTAGTTTAGATAGTTGTGCCGGGTTTTTCAATTATGAGGATGCTAGCAGATTTAGTGAACGGATTTTTTATCTGTTTCTAACTTCACCGCATAATAAATTTAGGGTGCTCCAAGTTTTGTTTTTCAAAATCAAGACCAGCTTGCAGACGGGGGTTACAGATTTCGGACCGCTTCAAGATCCACCACGTGGTATACCAAGGGTTCTACAGGGTGTAGATAAAATAGTCTCAAAAGCAGTTTGTCTCGCCGGAGAGAAAATCTCCTACGACTATAAAAACCATGTGAGTCTCGGAAAAACAGATAAAGATGTATTTTCCAAAGATTCTTCGATGTTCGAGTTAGTAATAAAACAAACGAGACTGAGTGTTTAATGTTTTGTTTTTTAACAAACTTCTTTAAAAATATATTACTATAACATCGAAAAGACTTTATTCTTTCAACCGGCATTTTTGTTAGAGAATCCACTAAAATGGTTAAGAATACTATGTCCAAATGGCGAAGGCAAAACGAAAAAAGCAGCTTTTGTATTAAAGGCTTTTAAGTAAAAACGTTAAAACGTATACACGCTGCAGCTTTAGTATTAAATGGTTTTATAGCAAAACTGAAAAAAAGTTCAACTTTAAATTATTTTGTTGTTTGCGAAACCTTTCCTTCTCAACCTTTACTCGAACCCATGAGGTTGAAATTCAGTCCACGAACCAAATGAGCTCACTTCACTTTCACTGCTTTTTTTTTAATAATGTTTGTTAAACTTTGCTAAAGCCTGAACCTCTTATCTTATATGTTTAGTTAGAAATTATTCAGTATCGTTTTTTTTTTGTCGAACTTTATATAATTATTTGAAGGTGACACGGATATACCAATGATGAGATTAGGTCCATTTTGAGATATTTGAATATTAAATAAATTGAACAGCTTTAGAGTCACAATGATGATTTTGAGAAAATTTAGGTCCAATATGTCCACTAACGCCGAACACTTTGGGGGACAACCTTCATCTGTATATTCCCTTTCCAAGTCAACACTTCTGTCAACTAGTTTTTTATTTTGTTAACAAAGAAAATATGATTATCCAAAATAAAACAGTTTCCACAATTCCTACTTAATTTTATTATAATAATGTAGTTTTTTCCATAACCAGCCACACAAGTGGTCATAGAGCTATAAATCTGAGACATGAATTGAATCGGATTATCGGACTAATCAGTTTGTTGGGAGTAGGAACTCATGTTAATAACCTATATCTTTCGTCGTGCGCTTTCATTAAAATCATTCAATTTGGGCTTGGACGATACATCACAAGGCCTATTTAGTCAAAGAGCCTGCCACTAAATTGGCTTTGGTGGAAACGAAACTAATACATTCGAAGAATTTAGCTAAAACATAGATGACTGAGATGTCGGAATGTCGGATTTTATCTTCTTGACTCTTAATGGGTCATATAACATATTATTAATGAATTAGATCACTCCGTTGATGGAAGATGATGCTTATTCTTCAATCACACAAACTGATCTACTTTCTCCCTCTTTAGGATTTAGATCTTAACTGTAGAAAATGCGACATATTTTTCACATTGTTATGTAGATTCCAGACATATTTGTTTGTCTCGTACTTTTGTTTAGCTAGGTTTGAGGCTGAGAATTTCATTTTAAACGATGGAGGAACTCATTTTTTTTTTTTTTTATGTCACATTCGAGTTTGGTAAGAATAACTCAGATTCTATTCATTACTGATATGTTCTTTCATTAAATCTATTGTGACTTTTTGTTGCGTAGAAAGAAAACCATGGATCTTGCATAATTTTCACCAATGAGATTTCTGTCCTGGGAGGAATAGCCAGAATTTTGCATTTCATAAAGGAAGTATCTTGAAAATACTTTCCAAAATTTGAGCCAAGAACCAGTCCGTTTTAAAGAGCAGTCTCCAAATTAGCTTGGCGAGAAGAATATCATTGTAAATTTATCGATTCTTGTTAAATCCACTTCACACAGACGGCTTATTTTTTGTCCATGAAAACTTATTGTTTAACTATCACACATTATGACAATACTTAAAAGGAAACTGGTCTTCAAAAGAATTGAATAAATTAAAGAACATGTAGATAATTTCATATATAAGCTACAATATTACTTATCCAAACGAACAAGCCCAAAATCCAAATTAGAACCCATCCCGTAGTTTTCATCAGTGAAAAGAAATTATCATGACCAAGAAAAATAAATTCAGTTATCTAAATAATTGGACTGGCTATGAATAACGTCCAGATGATTGGTCAAAAATGCACAGATCTATGAGAAAGCATACAATGACATTGTTTGGTAAATATAGTATGCTATCATTTTGGATGTAATTGTAGTATAAAAACTACTAAAACAAAGTTGGATATAAAACATTTAGCGATATCTGAACCCAAAAGAAAACAATCAACATCGAGAGGCAAAGAATATGAAATCTCCAAAATCCATGAAACCATGTAGTTGGTCATTCATTTTCACTAGACGTGGGACCAGTATACGTTCAACATATGCTGCTACATTTGACCCACCAATAAAGTAATGACCTTTTCAATGTATATATATATAAAAAAAAACAAAAGACCAATTTCTTCATCTTGGATTTTGTTTATAAGCAAGAGCCACCAAACACTCGTGATAAAAACCATTTATTCTAAACCGTTTTAAGTTCATGGGACTCCACCAACACTAAAGACTTTCACATCCAAAGACGTGAACCCCACGCAAACATAGAAATCCTCTAACCCTTATACACACCAAAACAAAACTAAAAAGCCATGATTCACCACAACATCATCAAAAAAGATTCAAGACAATGAGAGTGAAAGCAACTTTGATCAACTTCCAATCAAAGCTTTCCAAATCATGTAACAGATTTGTCTCTCTCTTCCGCTTCAGAGTTAAAAGACTTGTCTTTGTCAGACCTCTTCGTCGTCTTCGTCATGGCAATGTCAAACCTAGACATCATCATCATCCGAAAAAACCGATCTGTTCTTCTTCCTCTTTCTTGTCTTGTCTCTGTTTTCTCAGCACTAACAAGAACCAGAAGATGATCAAGACCACCAAACCCAGAAAATCCTCTTGTAAGATACAAAATTTTCTACAATTATTAATTCTAATTTCAAAATAAAAAATGTTCCACAAATTTATAAGCTTTCTGATCTGTTTGTTCTCCAATTGTAGTTAGTGTGAACGATGATGATGATTCGAAGTTTACACAATCGCCTCTTACACCAGCAATAGCCAAGAAGCTCTTCAATTCACCCATCACGACGCCTGTTTATGCTGTACGGGCCAAGAAATCGCTGAGCTCAAGAGATGCATTTGAAGACAATGTTGTGGAAGATGCTTGTAGAAGCTTTGAAAACTATCTGATGCAGCTAATTGTCGAAGAAGGGAAAATGGATGATTTAATAGACATAGAAGAGCTTCTTCATTGCTGGAAGAATCTTAAGAACCCTGCCTTCATTGATCTTGTCTCCAGATTCTATGGCGAGCTCTGCAGAGACCTGTTTTCAGGTGAATGAACAACAGATCAAAATATTATCAAAAACAAGTTCTAATCTTTATCTTTCTTTGTCAAAAAAACAGAAACTATTTATGTTTGAAGAGTATAAAGATCGTATGTAAACCAAAATTTGGATTTATTAACCATAGACCAAGACTTGAATGTGAACAAAAGATATAAAGCAAATATTGTTTTACTCACAAATAGAATTTTCAAGAAAGCTGAGATCTTTTTACCTGAAACTTTACGATATGATCGAATCTGCAGAGCGGAGTCTTATAACCATTTTGTTTGAGAAAGATAAACTTGACATTTAAACACTGAATCTCCGATTTTAAACCCTGGCATTGTGATGAACTCAACGCTTCCTTCTTTATCATTATCAACTACTGATTCCATGTAGACACCTGAGAATCTTGTTCCTCTTCTGACAACAAAGATCTTAGCTTTTAGATCTAAAGAAGCTGCAAACGATCCAAGAATCCATACCCATTTCGCCATTTTCGCAAAGATTCGATAAAACATCGTTCTTGGATGCTTACCGAGTAATACAAGCCCTCTCATATCCAAATTCCCAAAGAAAGAAGCTTCCATCGATGGATGAACAACTAGAAGATACTTCTGACCGCAGAATCTAGAAAACGCGGAATCTGGAAACGCTGTTAACGCGTCCAACGGATCATCGAAGCTCATTAGTTCCGTGACATCGTAAGGATTAAGCTTTATGTCGTGGAACATTCTCTGAACAATGTATGACTCAAAAGCATACTTCTTATCTGAGTTCTTAGCGTATTTTACGTTTCTCACAATAGAATCCACTGATTGATCCAAATTCCAATCTGTAGCTTTCATCAGAGCGATTAATGGCTTAGCAAAGTCGTGGATTGACTTTGAAGCAGCTTTAAACGCGAATTCAAACGAAGAAACAGTCACAACAACCCTCTCTTCGAGTTTCGTATTCTCTGTAACCAAACAGTCTAGTTTCTGCTTCAGAGATTGAATCTCACTCTCTTTTGTTTTCACTTGCGCCTTGAGTTTCACCAAATGCTTCTCATTCACTTCAATTTCATCTCTTAACCGATCCAAACAAGAAGAAGCAGCATCAAACTCGCTTTTCGCTATTTGTTTCGTTTTGAGGTAGAGACGCTTGATTCTTCGTAGAGCCTCGAACTGAGACACGACGAGGTTGTCTGCTTCTATAATCTTGTCTGGATCATAAGGCAAATGAGCTTGTTGGAACTCAAGATAAGAGAGCTTAAGCGCTGAAACAATGTCGAACACCTTCGAAATCTCAGTACCATCCCAACGAAAAGTTAGATTCTTTCTCGATGGTTTGAAATTGATTTCGAAAAGTTCAGTCTCGTTGCCTTTATCCTCCAAGATTTCTACTTCCCAAGAGTCGTTCGAATTCGGCTTCTGGTCAGGGAACACACCAACGGATCTGAATTTACAGACTTTAGCGAATCTTGAAATGATTTCAGACAGATTCGAAGATGGACTCGATGTTATAACGGCGGCATTCTCCATAGATCGAAGTAGAAACCCTAATCCAGAAATCAACAAAAAAAAAAAAACAACGTTGTTACTGCAATGCCCTAGGGTTTAAGGGTTTCAAATCCAATCCAATGCCAATTTGAAATTTTCACTTTTTAGCAAATTAAAATCATA
This sequence comes from Euclidium syriacum, assembly GCA_900116095.1. Taxonomy (NCBI): domain Eukaryota; kingdom Viridiplantae; phylum Streptophyta; class Magnoliopsida; order Brassicales; family Brassicaceae; genus Euclidium; species Euclidium syriacum. Next base: position 2,137,540 of record FPAK01000008.1, read on the forward strand.
GCACGAGACTAAATATGCAGAGGAACACAAGCAACATACTGTAGAAAGCATACATTGATTTTAACTAAGTCAAATTGGTCAAAACGTCAAAGCTTACGGAGAACAGAAGAATGAAGAAAGACCAAAACGGAAAATCACCTGTTTTTTGTACACTAGCAGCAGCCAAAGCGAAGCTAAGCACGAGGAAGGCTAAAGTTCGAGCCTTTGTGCTTCTTTTTCTCCCTCTCTGTCTTTGTCTCACACAAAATGCTTATTGCTTAGCATTGGAACTAGGCTTCATTATATTCTTCTTTTTTAGATCTTGTTCCTAGTTATAAGAAGACGAATAAAACAAGGCTTTTGAAAAAAAAATGTAGCCTCGTTAATGGTGATGATTCTGGGATTCATAAACCATAAATCTACTGTAATTGGCGTTTAGCTCTTTTTTTTATTTCTTTTATATTTCCCGTAAACCGAAAACAGAGCGTGTTTGTGAGAAGCTTTTGATCTTCACCAATTCTCAAAATCTTTATTTTATTTTATTGTATTTTTGAATAAATCCTGGGAATCCAAGAGAAACCCTCAGGAATCTCCACAGGCACCGTCGCGGAGAAACAAAAACCTTTGTCTCCCTCCCTCTAATCTTTTTGTTTCTTTCTTCGAGCTTGTCTTAATATTAATTATTAAACAATCATTTTATTGTCTTCATCTAGGGGTGGTTATTTCGATCTAAGTCAGTTCGGTTGGGTAAATTCGGTTTAAGTAATTGTACTCAACCAAAACTAGTTTGGCTCGGTTTATGTTTAGTAGGGTTCAGTTTAAATTCGGGTTGGTTCTATTTTAGTTCGGTTAAGAAAAATCAACATAAAACACATATGGTCGTTGATTTCCGAATGAGCTCTGGTTCATTTAATCTTTATTAGTTTCGAGATTCGGTTAAGTTGTAGGTTAATTATTAGATTAGAGAATTTGGTACCAAAAATTATTCGATTCGGTTGGAGTACTTTTACACGAAATGTTTGAAATATACCTTGAAACTAACCAAAACAACCGAACAACCAAAATACTTGAAAAACTAAAAATCAATTATTTAAATGCAATTTGGTAAAATTTTGAAATATGTAACTAAGAATTTATAGATTTCTCGGGCATTTAGGATTCGGCTATTTCGTCAAAATTTTTTAAGAATATACTTTTTGTACTCATAACCAAATTTTTTTAAAAATTCATATAACATGTATCTAAAAGTATTAAAAATCTCAAAAAATTTGGTTGTGGGACCCAGTTTTTTTACCTCAGGGCCCTGAAATTTTTTGAGCCGACCCGAACAATATGTAATTTGTTTAATATACAAACACTTTTCCAAAAAACGATGTTTTGTGTTAAGAAGCGCATTTACGCCAATTTAATTAGTAGTTCATCCACATAATTAGATTTGGTTAATTGATTACCATTAATAAACCCAAGTGAAGGAAGATTTGTAAATCATACAAGACTCTATGTATCTTGATGGTATTTAGCATATAATTTGAATCCTACTTGGATAAATGGAAGAGAAAGAAGAGAGAAGAGAAGAAGTGGTCCAAATGCTGAAAGCATACAAGGCATGAATTCAACACAATCGTGCATCTCCTGTCTTTATCTCTTTCTTCTCCCTTTTCAACATTTGGCTTCCTTCCATTTGCCATACTCCCATATGCTATTTTTCTCTCTCCCTTTTATCACTTTCTCCTCCTCGGACCTGTTTTATCAGTATTGAGTCGGTTTTATTTACATTTTTGTAAATTATATGTTGTGACAAGAGATCGTATCTATCATATGCATGATATCTTCTCTAGATTTCATCTAAGATACGATCCAGACATTCTACTAGGGCTGGGCTTTTCGAGTTCCAGTTTGGTTTCAGTTATGTTTTTAAGGTTTTTCGGTTTATAGGTTTTCTAAAAACTGAAACCATAAGTTTTTCGGTTTTGTATGGTTCGGTTTTCTCGATTTATAGTTTTCCGGTTTTACAAGATAAAACCATGTCAAATCATAGGTAATTCGGTTCGGTTTTGGATTTGTTTTTTTCGGTTTATTCTATGATTTTTTTATATATAAAAAAAAACTTTTTACATAACATTAATACATTTACCGCTGAATTATAATATTTTGTAAATTTTTTTTTTTAAAAAAAGAGTAACATAAATTTCATACAAAATATTAAATGATAGCAAGACACATATATGACTTCATTAAGTTCATACATAACTTACAAAAAACTAATCTCAACCAAAATAAATCGGTAACCCAAACCGGAACATAAATCTTTAAAAAAACAAAAAATGTTTAACGAAATCTAATTAAAGTGTGAACCGATTTTGAAAATCTAAAGATTTGATGTAAATATAACTTCAGTTTAACCAAAGAGATATATATTTATACTAGATTAGATATTTATCATTTTTGATTTCAAACTACTATATTTGATATAAAAACCAAATAAAAAAACATTCGGTTTTACAGTGTATTTAACCATACCAAACTTAATAAAAATGGTAACCAAATAGATTCTTATGTTAAACCATATCGTTAATTTCGGTTTGGTTTTCTCGGTATATGTTTTTTTGTCCACCCATACACCCTACTATCGAAATACATATAGCTTATATTACAATTAGGCTGAAGGTGAAACCTAGCAAAGTTCGATTATTCTTTAGAGTTTAAACTACCAGCCATTTGTTTACAGGCTTTTATTTTTGTTAAAATGTCGAAGCTTCAATGCAGAGACATGCTTAAAAAACAATGTTATTAACTAAAGTTTTTTTTAGAACTTTAGTCCGAATTCTTTCTTTTTCTTTTCATTTGGAGTTTGGAAATTTTTTCTCATTTAGAGTCTTTTGGGTTTTGATTAGAACTTTTGTACCGGATATATTAGGGATGGACGTTCAGGTACCCAATCTGGTTCAGTCCGAGTTATTTGGGTTTTCGGGTTCTCAGGTTTAGCCTCATATGTACCATTCGGATATTACGAAATTTCGAGTCGGGTTCGGTTCGGGTTATGCCGGGTTCGGGTCGGTTCGGAGTCGATGCTAAAAACCCAAAGTCCATGCGGTTTCGGTTCGGGTTCGGGTATTTTAGAATAAGATTGGAAGATACACCATGATTTGGGGGATTAGAAATAGAAACTTGCAGGATTTGGGTAACAGATTTTCTTGTTTCCAAATCTCTATATAATCGAAATCAAAACAAGAGAATTTTGGAAAAAAATTTGGGGAGAAAAAGTATCGGAGATATTCATCGGAGAAATTTCTACGTGATCTCATTTAGTTTGGTTTAGTTCGGGTATCCATTTAGGATTCGGTTAGGTTCGGGTTAAACCAAAACTCAATGGATCTTTAACATAAGTACCAATCGGTTATTGAAGACACACCCATACTCGTACTGAACCGATTTTTTCGGGTTGGATCCGGGTTCGGATATGAATTTCGGGAAATATGCCCATCCCTAGCATATATTTTTCTTTGATGTTGGATTTTACTAGTTTCTATATTTTTTTTCAACATGTTTAGTCAATAAAGATAAATCTTTTTACTTTGTTACCTAGTGTCTTAAATTTTCAAGTGAAACTGTGGTTAAATTTTCTTAAAGATCGCCGTCCTTTTTCTTGATTTAAAATTCAACAGCACATGTTTAACAAAATACTCATCTTTCATCCGATTAAAAACCAAAAATGAAAAAAGAATATATATTAAATAGTCTTATGTTAATTTTTGAAGGTTACAATGTTAAGCAGTTTCAAATACACACAATACACATTCTCTTATTTATTAAAACTAAAACAACAGAAGGTCTGATTTCACTTCATCATTTTGATCAAATTATTCACCATCAGCGTTATGGCCTCCACCATCACGACTGTTGTCGTGATTGTTTTTCCGGTTTGATAAGACAGTTGATCAACAAACCTCATGAAGTAAAGAGGCAAGTCATGATGCTAAAACAAACCTTTTTGCAATTTTCCATCACAAATTATTAATATAATTTGTGATAAAGAATCATGAAAGGGTTTGTTTCGGCATCGACGCCTTGCATGTACACTGCAAAAGGTTTGTTGATAAAAAATATTATAAACCCGTGGGAACATCTTCTTGGGAATATCTCTTTGTAGTCCTTCCGAATGGTGACAAGATTTCTTGATTATCACTTATATTGTTATCGTCATATCCGTTGTTGTATGTATCATCATATGTTTACTTATAATATGGTTGGATCATTTTTTTTTTCTTGAAAATATTAAGAATTAAAGACTAATAATAAGTGAATCTATAGAAGGACATGTGAGATACTCAAAATTTCAAAATATTCGGATCATACAAACAATTATCGATGTCTAAATACAGTAATACCCAAGAATATTGGACTACTTTTGGATCCGTTAAAAACAACTAGAAAAAATTAAAAATAATATAAGATTACAAAACATCAAAAAGAAGATCATACATGATTTCCAACATGATTCTAATAACTTTTTAAAACATATTTATTGTAGTCATTTTATAGAATACTTTAATTATAAATCAAAATTTTCGAATAGATATGAGTATCCAAAATTTTTAATCAAAATCTTCAGATTCACACCCCTAGAACAACGGTAATTCAGTTTTTCAAAACATATTAGATTGAATGATAAATCAGATTTCAGATCCAGAATATGTTTTTAGAACTAGTATATATGTATATTGTGTGGGTCTATATCTAAAAACTTGGGTTTGTGAATATAGATTTTTTGTTTTTCTTTGGTTCATAATTTCAAAAATCAAAAAGCATTTTTTTTCTTGGATTGGTGATTACATTTTAACTTGCACACACACATTCACATAGAGTCTTCCTCACGAAATTTATTACAACAAAACTAAATTTTCCAAGTCAAAAATGTAAATCTTACAAATAAAAGATAAGCAGACAAAATTGTGGAAAAAGATATTGAAGGTGATAGTTGGAATCAAAAGACCCACAAGTTGAAATTAAGGACCAAAAAGCAGAACTACAAGATTACGATTAAAAAATAACAACCAAACAAATTGAATTTCGTAAAAGATTTGGATAAAATCTATTCCAAAGTGTTATCCAAAAAAACGACATAATAAATAAAATTCCAAATATATCAAGATTATGAATTCTCAAAATATATTTAAAAGTACAATTGTAAAAGTAATTGTCTCTGCAATTTAAAAATCTACATAGAACAAAGAGGAACTAAAGATCTAATATTTCGAACAACAGATAACCTAACCATCTTAATAGAGAAGTAAAAAAAATAGATTTGAGTATCAAAGATGGAGAAAAAAATTCTAGTATATATATTAACCTAATTTTATCTTTGACCCGAGAAAAATACAAGGTTTAAAACTAATGGAAAGGAAGAAGAGAAAATGGCAAGAAATTAAATACATAAAGAGAAGTCTTAAATTTACTTTCCATTGCAAACACAATAATCATAAGTGTTGGGTGCTAATTGGATGTAGATGTTATGAAACATCACACAATATTTTTTGAGGGTATGTATTTCACATGAAATTAGCCACGAATTAGCTGTGACTAATCATAATATATTCTTTGATTCCGGATTAGACCGATTGATGGATGTCAAAGATAGCCACAGTCGCAGCCGTGGCTAAGACGTGGGTATACTTAGCCACGGTTTTTGCCACGTTCAGTCCACATAGCTAAATAGCCACGTTTCTGATTGTGGCTAATTAGAATATATTCTCTTGTTCCGACTTTTGACCGATTGATGGATGTCAATGATAGCCACGGTGGCAGTCGTGGCTAAGACGTGGGTACTTAGCCACGGTTTTCGCCACGTTCCACCCCTAGTTAAATAGCCACGACTTAGCCACGTTTTTATCAAGGATAATTAGCTACGGTCTACCCGTGGGAAAATCGTGGCTATACCTTCCACGGTTATTCCGTAGAAATTTTTTGGCTATATAACCACTACTTAGCCACGGTTTTCCACAGATTCATTCTTGCATGAATTTATTGGCTAAAATTTTTATTTAGGGTAAATTGCAGTTTTCTATTAGTGTAAATTAAAATTTCATAATATTAAAACATGTAAGGTTGATTATATTCTAAACTCCAAAACATACGAAGATTTCATAGTGATTATATTCTATCAAGGGGTTGTAACCATGGGGTACAGAAAGTTCATGGTTAGTGCATAAATTACATAGGTAGACGCATAATTAAATATTCTATCACCATATTAATTACTTTCTCTCCCAACAAACTGAACCTTTGGTTTTGAAAATCACTTGATCCATTTGCTAAAGTAGTTTCTTTTTTAAGAGACATATCAATGACTGTCGTATTTTCTTCGCCATCAACATGTCCACCAAAAAACACTGTCTCCTATTTATTCTTAGTTATATAAATACCATTTTAAAACATTTGCACCATTTTGGTCCAATGTCAACATTTGACTTGGATGACCCCATTAACCATCCTTGTTTCAATTGGCTCCCACTCGAAAAACATATGGATTTTTTTTTGTTAAATGCAACTAGAAGCCGAATTTGACCGAATTTTTTGTATTTTTATCTAGTAAGCCGCTTTGGTTGTGTGTATTGCAAACTATTTGACTACAAAATTTAAATCAAATGATTTACAAGTTATGCTAAAAAAAAGTTTTCGCGAGATTTAACATTATTTCTTCAATAAACCGCATATGTTCATAAATTGCTTTAATGGGATTATTAGAAAATGTATTCCAGAGGAAGAAGTTCAAATGTGTTTTGTTATTGTCATGATATAAAATATGCTTAACGTTTTGCTTTAAAGATAGTTCCTAAAATTTTCCAAGTTGTTTTCTGGTGGTTAAAGATGTTTAGAGATGCGAATAAGTTTTATTTAAGAATGTGATGTTTCCTTTTGTCGAAGGAAATAGCCTATTAGCAAAATACATGAGATGTACATATTGGTTGTAACAGATTATATGTTAAGTGAGTATAGACCATAGTTAGTCCTACCAATGATGCTAAACTAATGATGAAGATGTTTAAATCAACCATATTTTCTAGAGTTTGAATCCCAAGAAAAGTGATCAGTGATGGTAGTTAGGAATTCTAGAGAGGATTAGGGTTTTACCGAAATTGTCATGCTACATTTTAGAGAGATGCAAACGTTTTCTATTATAAAATAATATCTTATTATATATTTTTAAAAAATAGGATAATTAGTAGACAATTAATATATTTTATTTAAAATTAAATTAAAATGGTATAATCGTTAATTAGTGTTTTTAAAAAATTTACTAACATTTTACAAAAAGAAAAATTGTGGTAGCCTAATAAACACACTTTTGGATAGAGTACTTTAGTCATATCTAATAAAGTTTGAGGTATTGTGAATAATTTCCCTTAAATTATTTTTTTTCTAACATTTTAAATACCAAAAAAAACATTTGAATAATAATCAAAATTGACCGATAAAACTAAATCATTTGTCATTATTAAAAAAATATTAGAAAAATGTTATAGGTTATACCACATGTAAATGCCAACTAGTTGAAATAGACACCAAGAATTTTGAGCCATGTCGTTGAAACTTTTCTCCTTAGTTAGTATTCGGGTCAATGGATCATAAGATTCGACTAATCCCAATGGAGAATCATTTAAATCACTCAATTAGTGTATAACACAATTCACTAAAGAGGTTCGTACCAGGAGAAGAGAAAGAGGAGCCTTGCTAATGCATTCCCAGGTCTAATATACCACTAGACCACACTTATCTCGGCTTAAGGCATAAACTTATTTGAATTATGCTTTTTGAATATGGTGAATGCGTTCAGAAAATAGTGTTTTCTCTCCGCATTATCATTCTTGAAATCTCTGAATTGTACATAATAGATAGGAAACAATGCAAGTCCCATCTGTCTCAGTCAAGAAACAAAATGAAATTTCAAATAACAATAACATGAAGAAAATGAAAAAGGCTTACAGTGTGTCAGATGTTTGTATTAAAACCTTATTATAAAATAATTGAGAAGTGGAGTGTCAGGGATAGAGAGACTTACCTTGGCATGTGACCCTCTCAATACTATTATTTTCCAATACACGAAATACTTTTGTATTGTATCCGTCAACTATTAAGACATTCATATATATTATCCGTCAACTTTTGTATTATATCATATTTATACCATTTTTGTGGTAACTAATAAAAACAGTACACCTCTAATCGTTGTAAGAATATACAATAAAAAAATGAAAATCATATTTTTGGTATCACTTTTGGGGTAACTATTAAAGCGGTACACTTCTAATTGTGTTCGGCTAGAGAATACCAATCAGATTATTATCCATTATTCTATTAATTGTAGATAGAAATGATCAGATATTAGTTTTTAAAAATTATTCTGCTATGTACATGCATTATAATTCTAGCTGTACATTAACATATGATTTTACTTTCTAATATTTCATTAATAGTTTAATACTCTATGATGATGTAAGTATCTAAATGTTTAAGAAATCTAGATATTAGCAATGTAGATTTAGATTCGGGTAACAAGTCAGGTCGAATAACAAGTCGAGTGTTTATTTTAGTAGAAGTATATGCTTGTTTGAATACCAGGATACGACTTTTGAAAATCGAGTTGGATAACGGATATCCAAAATTCAAAGGTACCAATCCACCTTTAATTAAAAGTTAGGAAAATGCAATCATAGTAAATATAAGAAGAAAAGATGATAAACAATACTCCTTTCGTTTTTTTATAAGGAGTTTTAAACAATTTATTTTAATTTTTTTTATAAAAGCTTCTCAAATTTCCATGCAAAAATTAATTAGCTATATTCCATAATAGTCTTGGTATTATCATGAAACATTAGTAGTTCTTAGATAACTAAATCTTTTTATTGTTGTGTTTAGTGTTTAAAACAAAACAAAAAATTCTTAATATTTACGTTTTTAGGGAAAACCCTTTATAGAAAACATAGGGAATACTAATCTATTATCGTTCTTTATAAAATAAAATAAACTGTTTTAAAAACTATAAATATGGGTGATGTGTAGAAATTAAAACTACTTCTAAATTTTTTTTCTTCTAAAAAATTTTTGTAGGTAGATTTAAAGAATACTTGTGATTTAGTTATTATTAAGGACGTCAAACCTCGAAAGTAGCAAGGTATGAGAAGAAATCACTTAAAGAAAGCTTAACGTACAACATATATTCTTACCAATTCCTCAATAGACTAATGTAGAGGTAAAGACATTAAACTAATGTTTGCTCTTTCCAAATATGGTAAAAATAGCTTATACGAGTAGTCTAATAATAACACGATGATTCTTATGTGACTCGTTTAATTTCAGTCAAAGCAAAGCAGAGGCGAAACCTCATTCCAATCTAAATTGAAAACATTATGACTATTCTCACTGCTAACAAAGTAGGAGAAAAAAAAAAATGATCTCTAGTTTTAGCGTCCTGTGTAATACCACTTTATCGAACTAGCATATCCTTTGTTGGGAGGCAATTACAAGAATGAGTGTGTGCTTCTACATGCATTATTTGAACCATTTAAAATATGTCATTGCAAACTACGGAAAGATATAGGTAGGGTAAAAAAAAATCTTACTTGAGATGTGATCCAAACAAAACAATTTTCCTTCGAGTCATTTGGCTCAAGAATTCGCAAACGGCCATTGAAAGAGTGTTAAATATAGAATTATATTATGTGGAAGTCTCCTCACCCATTACAGACTACATCAACCACATTAACGTTTAATGAAGAACTAAGAACTTGAGGACAATTTCCATCGAAGAAAAAATTGAGTAAGGGGAGTCCAACAATCATGCCAAAAACAGTAGGATCGGCCGTTCCTCACTTAAATGAGAAGAAAATGTGAAGATACTGGTCTGGTTTTGAGATTATTTATGGTCCAACTCGAGGAGAATTCATATTTATAGTTAAAAGGTTTTATAATTGAGTTGATGGAAATTGATCCAAGAGATCTAATGTCCAAAGAAAGAAACCTAATAAGCCTACCACTACAAGTATCAAATAACAATAAACGCAATATCTTTGATCCTCTAGAGGATTTCGGGGTTCCATTCCAAAGAAAAGAATTGCAGAGCTGCTCAATCGTTTTATATAGCTACTCAAGAGGAGAATACAAAGGTCCGAAATTTCATGATCCTATAAATGATTGATTAAAGAAAATTCACACGACCATCAAAGAAAATGTTAATTTTCCATGAATCAATCTTAATTCTAATAGGTTTTGTGATGGCTGGAAGGAACAAAGCTCAGTTTAGAAGTGATTAGTAGCAAAACAAGATATTTTAATAGAAACTTGTAAGGAGAAGACCCCAACTAATCTTCTAAATCCCCCGAAGAATCGTTTCCATCTACAAAAAATGTTATCTTAAGTTTTATTAATGAATAAACATTTAATATTGTAGAAATCATTCAAATTTGAAAAAAACAATTTCATGTATTGTAAAGAATCAAAGAAGATTCAAAATTTATTGACAAAGCGTAAATGGAACACACTTATGATCATCGTTAATAATTCTCAACAAATTATATACATAGCCTAGATGTAGAGGTATAGAAGAGTGGTGGATCAGTTTTGAAGATGAAATTAGAAAGATTTTGATCAAAGATAACAAGAAATAGCATGAAAGTGCACCTTCTATCAACCCAAGCTGATGGCACAACCAAAATATTAGATGAAAAGAGTAACCAATATGAAAATGCACCTAACATCGACCCATGTAGATGACGAGGGCCGATGTGACCAGCATTTGACAGCTTCGAAGCCAAATTTTTCTTCTCCTTCAATTTATATCGCCGACCTAGGTCGATACTAAACCCCAATCAAATCAAGTTCCATGTTTATATATCTCGTTAAACCCGTTTTTACATGGGTCGACCAAATACATTTCTGTTTAGTATTGAATATTTTAACCCCCAAATTCCTAACTATATATGTTGGTTTTTGTTTCATTTTTAGTTATCTTTGTTATTTTTTGTTTATGGTTGAACATTTTGTTATCTTCTGTTTATGATTGAACATTTGATGACTATACTAAGATCTTGATTTTCTTTTTATGATTTGAGCATTTTCCATCTTAAATTATCTTCTTTCTTTTTTTCCTTTTTTTTTTTTTTTTTTTTTAATCTTCTTTCATTGCTTTGGGTTCCACTCAAATAATAATGGAGTAGTCTCATTTGCTATATATCGCTAATAGGGTTGATTAGGTTGATATTGATAATAAGTTTTGGTGATTAAGGTTAGATAATGATAGAATATCTCAACCATGATGTAGCATTCAGTGGTGAAATACATTTCTCATCTTGCTAGTCTAGATCAAATGGATACTCAATCTAAAGTAGCAGTCCACATTAGAAAAAACTGTCTCGGTAATCCACTTGAGAACCATTTGTATCGCTATCTCAATTCTATTTTTAAACATTTACATTGCAATTTGTTAAACATTTTCAACATTTATATTGCAATTTATTTTCCATTTATCATGTTTTGTACCATTTCAACTGAATATTGTTTTTTCTGTTTTTACTATTAAGAATCATTAATTTATAACCTTTGTATGAATGTGATACAATGAGTAGATAGTTATTTGGTTAAACTATTGATATAAATGTGTAAATAAATGAACATGGAACCCTACTTACACATTTGTTGGGATGTTTTGTCCATACCTCCTTGCCATTGGAATCTCACTCCTCTTTCATCCTACGGCCCTCACAATTCCTCTCCTATTTAAATCAGTCACATCTCTATTCTCCGCCTTAATTATATGAATATGGTTAACAATTACAAGTAAACAATCATTTGTTCCAACAATATCAATAATCTATATCTAAAACCCTAATCGAGTCTGTTAAACTCTGAGAAAGCAAAAAACAAGATTATATCTTATTATATCATTAGTCACGTAAAATCATACCCTGCCTATTATCATGTGATGTGACACACACCACAAATGTGTATACTACACACATGCATAAGAAAAAAGAACTTAACTAGTAAACATAAAAAGTAAAAGAATATAAAATAGATAAACATGTATGTGTATGTGTGTATATGTATAGGTTGGAAGATTGCTAAAAGCAGTTTCTGGGGAAAGGAAGGGTACAATGACAGAGAAAAAGGGTGCAGGAGAATCTAACTCCCAAACTTAGCAATGCTTAGGTACCTTTCTTAATTACTTCTCTCTTCCCACACTCTTTCTCTCTTTTTTATATCTACTATTTTATTATCCTATACAAAAGTTTCCAAATTTAATTGCACATTTTGCAGTAAACCCCTCCTTGTTCTCACATAATCAACTGCTTTTGTTATTTCTCCCTCTCAACCACTCCCACCACTCTCTCTCTCGTTTTTCAGAAAACCCAAATCATAAGAAAACAAAACACATTTAAAATCCTTTCGTGTAATCTTTTTTTTCTTGATTTCCATTTTTATCTCTGGTTTTATAAACCCACCAAGTTTTTTTTTTTGCATGAAATGATCCTAGAGAGGAGGAGTTCATAACTAATCTCTGCTTCTTCTTTAGTGTGGTTTTCAGAAAGTTTTATAATCATGGGTTACGAGAGAAGCAACATAAAACCATCATCATTACCATCATCAGCCACGTTCAGTCTCTTTTATATATTACTCCTCTGCTTCGTCGTACTCTGTGTTCTTACCACATTCATTACTCCCTCTTCACTTTCTTCTCCATGTAAGTCCTCTTTCTTTTTTCGTCATCATTAGTTATTTATGTTTCTCCAACATATTTTAAATTTTGGTTCGTACGCATCATAGAATCATTAAAGTACGACTTATGTATATTTTATTAATTGCTGTGAAAATGCAGATATTAGGAACCCTAACTCTGAGAAACTAGGGAACTTCTATGCACAGGTTCGTACGCTTTGTTTGCCTCTTAATCTCTTGCGTGATCCAATTAATATATATAAAATAATTACTTCTTTTTTTTTGCGTTGAGTCAAGAATTAATTAGGGAAAAAGGGTTTAACAAATAACTCTTTTTTTTCACATCTAACAAATATAACTATAAAAATCCAAAAAAAATAAATAGACTTAGTTTCTATTTCTAATTTCTCCTGATTCAAGTATCTTTGAAGGAAAAGATTGATGTTGAATCATCATTAAAGACATTTTAAATAAGCTTATAATGTGGGGATCTCTAAAAGGACTACACAAAGAAAAAGAGGGGGGAAGGGGGAGGGGTGTGGCTAAAATGCGCTGGAACAGTCAGCGACTGTGACGGCATGTCGAGACTGACTGAGCAGCAGAGATGCCATGTACTCCAACACAAAATCTAAGCCGTCCGATTCGTTTCAGCACACGAGGACAAGGACAGTACTCGACTTTGGTCCTTAGTGGGGCCCTGTCTTGCTTTTGTCTGAGTTCTCGATCTTGATCGAGAGTGGTAATAATAATATTAGCAGTTCAGGTCGCCCCCACGGCGCACGTTAACGTATGACACCCTCTTGGAATTTCTCAATCACTATGCCCTTTTTATGGTAATGTTCGTAGCGCTTTTTCCGGAGCGGTATTCCCGCGTCTTGTCTCACACCCCCAACCCTGTCTACAATATGTTCTGACCTAAACCGCGCATTTTAGCAACACCATGCGCATGTTAGCAACACAATTCACTCGCTGTCTTGTAGTTATAGCCACTGAAGCTAAGCTCAAATAAAAAAATAAAAAATCTTGTGAGAATAACAACACATTTTTCTAAATGAGAAGTTCTTAAGTTGAATTAAAAGGCAGTATTTTTATTTCGTGATTAACTATATCGTTTGGATTTTGTTACCGTGTGTATGTATGTAAGCCTTTGATATCATTACTTTTATGAAAATTGTGACAATATGGTTTTGAGCATGTGTTCAGGAGGAGGGCAAGAGTACAGTAGTGATGAAGAAGATGAGGAAGATGATGAGCAAAGAGGCGGAACTACGGAGGATTCTAAGGGGACTCGGGTCATCTCCGCCGCGGTGCTCCTCCAAGTGTGGAAGATGCACGCCGTGCAAGCCTGTACACGTGGCGGTGCCTCCGGGTACGCCTGTCACCGCCGAATACTACCCCGAAGCTTGGAGGTGCAAGTGTGGCAATAAGTTGTACATGCCATGATCTTCATATATATGTTTAATATATATATACTCACATATATACATATTATATATATGATTTATATATGCAAGTTCATGGTCGTTCCTCATGTCTCGACTCAAATATTTATTAGACATATTAAACAAGTTGCTAGGAACCCCTACGAGAAACTTCTTTTTTTTTTTTGTTGGATAAATGATATCTATGTCAAAGCTTTGGTTATAAATTGATGATTGCTTGTATATGGGTCCGTATATACAATTTTTTTCTTAGTATTGTCAAGATTATATTTACGTTTATGATATAACACAAGGTCAAACGAACGCTAACTCATCTCTTCTACAGGGACTAGTCTATATATAGTATGGTGAGAATGATTTATCAGCATGACAACATTGTTTTCTACGACATACGTTTTTTTTTCGTAGCGGGCTTCGTACGTAATGTAGCATAGTTTTAGGCTCCTAAATAAGCCAAAAGCCCCGTAGCATTATCATTTGCGTATATATAATTTGATCGTGCATCCAAGTAAACGATAAACATCTATTGCTACTTGCTAGCTTTTTAGTCTTCTTTTCTAATTGGATTTTTCTATAGCTGGTCTGGGACTCGTTGATTTCATTTACATTTTGTAATCAAGTCAACTCACTCAAACAAATACTAACTAATACAACATGTATTTTACATGGAAGCAGCTTAAGTCACACATATAGCCTTAGAATAATATTTAAGGATTTCAAAGTCGTGGTTATTGACTGACTGATTCACTTCTTTTGTTTCCTACTGAAAATAAGAGGTTTCTAAATACAATTGTTAGGGTTAATTAAGTATAAAAAAATCTTTAAATGGTTAAATTTTATAAAGTAAACCAATTTTTTGAAAGTTATGAAATACATAAATTTGATGTTTGGAGACTAGCTTTTAGTGTCTAAAGTTTAATTTTTGAAGTTAGAGTTTAAAATTTTGGATTCAGACTAGCGTCTTAAAATTTAATTAAAGGTTTAGTTTAGAATTAAATTAAGATATAAATATACTATTTTATTAATTTAAAAGTGTAGATTTTATGCTTGTGGCTTATCATATGAACTTTGTATTTTAAGAGTTCCAATTTCCAAACCCCTCTGTGATAATATCATGTTTTATTGTAGTATTTTTTAAAAAAATAAAGAGGAGACCAAAATTTTAATATGTTCCCGATCCTTCCGGACCAAGGAATAATACTATATGTTTTTTTTCTTGTAATAAGTTTCCTTATAGACGAAAAACAGAGAAATAATAAGTCACCAATCAAAATAAATAATAGAGAAATTATTAGTCTTCTATAACAAAAATAAAATAAATAATTAGTCTTCAATCAGAATAAATAATAGAAGGCATATATCATATCTCAGCACCGATTTTCAAAAATCAACACAGGATGGGAAGAAGCAGCCGGCCCACATCCTGAACCATCCAACTGGAAACCGGCGTCGACTAATTCCCCCGTTAGGATATTGCCACCTGTCCTGATTATATTGTGTAAGAGACACCTGCCACCATTTCGTGTTTTGTTTTATATTAGTTCACTAACCAAGTCGTTATCTTCACTACCTAAAAAATTTTAAACCACATGAGATGAAACACGCATTGCCATATAATTCCCATTTCTTGATGTACAATTTTTTTTCCATGTGTTCAAGTACAACCTTCTCAGTAGTTCTAGAAGTGAAGAGTACGAGAGAAGTTATGAGGTGTTAGGTGAAAAAATCACGCGTAGGGAGGAGAAATAAACAAGTATAAAACCATGGCCAAAACAATAATTTGAGTGATAAAATGCACCACGTAATAATTTTGTGGAGATGGTCGATTTTTTATATAGTTTGAACCATTGGATTGATTTAGAAAAATATATATAGCCAAAATCATCAACTTCAAAATAAACAGACCATATTTATATAAACTAAGAAATTGGATATATTCATATTTTATATATGTAAATATTGCGCTGATCGTATAGAAAATGGAACTTGGAGACAACGACTCTTGTCATGATAAGAGATAGGGTTAATGGAGATTCAACTAATCACAAACGGCTAGAAAGGAGACTCACCAAAATCGAATCACCAACATAGGGGAGCATCGCCCTTAACAAAAAAAACATAAGGGAGCATCAAACAACTCACGAGCCTGACACTTAAGATGACTCATGACCAGGAATCATACAAGGTAAATGCGACAACTTCGAAACTAAGAGGCAGACCCGTGAAAAAAAAAAAAAAAAAAAAAAAAGTCATAAGTTAATGGGAGCTAATTCACGTAAAATATATGTATTTAGTCCAAAAATTACCTCAAAAGGTGGGCAATAATGCTTCGCCAACTATTCCTCTACGACTAGAAATGATTTAAGAACATGACAATAAAGGCCCAACTAATAGCTCAATTGATGCAAGAAAAAGACAAATGATAGACAGATAAATCCTACAATCAACCTAATCCCTACAAGTAGGAGACAAACTGTGAATTTTCATCATCCTCTAAACCCTGTTCATTAATGATAATGAGGTAGAACTGTCGTGGATTGGAGAATCCCATGACGGTTCGTAGAATTGAGGATGTTCATAAGGAGTATATGTCTATGCTTTCTTATTCTTATCGGATTCTCATAATATATAGACGAATTTGTTATCTAGAAATTACAATGGTTGAACTATTCTTCCAACCCACAAGTATATGTGCACAATACAAAAGGGAAATTGGTCTTGTTCTGGAACTGAGAGTGTGAGGTTCATATAATTAAAAAGTTCCATAACTACATAGACACTGAGATCAAATTTTTACGTGAAGTCTTTTTTACTACTTTTATTTATGGAGAATTAGAGATAAGCAAGAGGAAGATAGTTTGAGATAGCTTATCATCTTGAGCATGTGAGAGAGACGAACCTTGGTTTCTAACATGTGATTTAAACGAAACAGGAGGAATGGTTAGACCAGAGAGCTCTTTCAATGATTTTCATTGCTTTATGTCTACGGTCGAACTATACGACCTACGTCATTTTAGAAGCCCCCTATCATGGCAAAGAAAAAATAAATAATGTGATAGTCCATTGCAAACTAGACCGGTCGATGGCTAACAGTGTTCGATCGGAAAAATTCCAAGCTAGCATATGCTCATATCTACGTTTTGAGGGATCCAATGACTGACCGATTATGAATCAATTTACGCTAGCTAAACGAAAAAGAGATGGTGGTTTGTTTAGGTTTGATCGTAGACTACGAGACAATTTGAAAGTCATCAAACTGATTCATGATATCTAGACAAAAGATTATGTACTCCAAATCTTAGACAGAATCACAAATTATAGGAAAGTAATATGTCTCTGAAAAAAACAAAATCACATGAACAACATGAAGAAATTTGAAGTACAAGAAAAGAAACTGGATGAGGTCATGTCCTGTACGAAACCAAATGCGGATCAAATCAGTAAGATTAACAAGGAAGTTAGAGCCACTTACCTCGCTGAAGAAGAGTTTCGGAAATAGAGAAGCTGTCAATTATGGTTGGCATTAGGGGACATAATGCACTATGTAAATGAAAACAAAAGGGTGTCTAACATTCACTATTTAAATGAACACAACTACTCATTATAAATACAAAATTTATGAACATCTTTCGTTAAATGGATTTTGACGTCCTTACGTTTAAATCTACAACGTCGTTGAATCTTTTTAGTTACTCATCAAAGGTTTCTAATTTGTTACTTTATGGGTTTACAACAAGAAAAATTTTGTTTGACGGTTACGTTTATATAATCCATTTACTCAGCTATTTTTGGCCGCTTTACATAAAAAGAGAGTGAAATGTTTTCCGGTCCTGAAAAATATTAAAATTAGCTTCGGTTGAACTTCTGTTTTAGGCATCTAATATCCTTTTTCCCTTTATTCTATAGAACATATCTTTTTTAAATCCTTTCAGACCGAAAACAATAATTCTCCGCGTTTAGCCCGAAATCTCCTCCTCTTAAATACCTACCGACTTCCTTTTAAAATTCTTATTCCCAATTCCATAAAAAGTAAAACAAAAAAAATTAAAAATAAAAAGCATTCGTATTCACACGCTTGTTCCCATCTGAATTACGCGCAATCGAAGGAGATTTCAAATTCTCCGGCGAGATTGACTTTCCCTGAATCTTCTTCTTTTGATCAATCATCCCTCAGTCGATCTCTGGCTCCTGGAATTATGCCAGAGATCGAGATTGTCGCCGGCGGTGACAACAGCAACGCCTTGTTCGGCAAATATGAGCTCGGTAAGCTTCTCGGCTGCGGCGCTTTTGCCAAGGTCTTTCACGCTCGCGATCGCCGCTCTGGCCAGAGTGTCGCCGTAAAAATCCTTAACAAGAAGAAACTCCTCGCAAATCCAGCACTCGCCAACAACATCAAGCGGGAGATTTCAATCATGAGGCGTTTGTCTCATCCCAACATCGTTAGGCTCCACGAGGTCATGGCGACGAAGGGAAAAATCTTCTTCGCTATGGAGTTTGTTAAAGGAGGAGAGCTATTCAACAAAATCTCTAAACACGGTCGTCTTAGTGAAGATCTCAGCCGCAGGTATTTCCAACAATTGATCTCCGCCGTCGGTTATTGCCACGCACACGGCATTTACCACCGCGATCTCAAACCGGAGAATCTCTTGATCGACGAGAACGGAAACCTGAAGGTATCGGATTTCGGTCTCAGTGCCTTGACGGATCAGATCCGACCCGACGGTCTCTTGCACACCTTGTGTGGGACGCCGGCTTACGTTGCGCCGGAGATTCTCTCCAAAAAGGGATACGAAGGTGCGAAGGTCGATGTCTGGTCTTGCGGCATCGTCTTGTTCGTCCTCGCCGCCGGTTATTTACCGTTTAATGACCCGAATTTGATGACCATGTATAAGAAGATTTACAAAGGAGAATATCGATGCCCTAGATGGATATCTCCGGATCTGAAACGGTTCATTTCTCGCCTTCTCGACATCAATCCCGAAACTAGGATCACCATTGATGAGATCCTTAAGGATCCATGGTTCGTGAAAGGAGGTCTTAAACCGATCAAATTCCATGAAGAAAACGATCAGAATTCAGATTCCGTCAATAGCAAGGATGATTCCGATCAGAAAAGGGAACCGGAAATGGCGAAGAGTCTAAATGCGTTTGATCTGATATCTTTCTCATCGGGATTAGATCTATCCGGTTTGTTCGACGGTTCTAGCAATTCGGTTGGTGAATCAGAGAGATTCCTCTCGGAGAAGTCACCGGAGAAACTGGCGGAAGAAGTGGAGGAGTTCGCTAAGGCAGAGAAGCTGAGAGTGAACAAGAAGAAGGAAGAATATGGGTTCGAAATGGAAGGGCAAAATGGACAATTCACAATAGGGATACACATTTCGCGGCTGAACGATCTGCTCGTGGTGGTGGAGGCAAGGCGGAGAGGTGGTGACGCCGATTCCTACAAGGAGATGTGGGACAACAAACTCAAGCTTCAACTGATCCGGGTTCCTGATCAAACGCTAATCGCCACTGTTTAAAAACGCTACATATATTTCTCGTCGTGCTTTAAAATCAAACGCCAATCGCAGCGGTTGAATTTAGCTCCGTTGATATGTCTTCTACTAGAATTATCACCGACAAAAAAAAAAAAATAATAAATTAACGTCATCTATTCAAATACTGTACCAAATGGTAGGTGTCTATATATTGTGCTTTTTTGATAAAAAAATGTATTATTACTCACTATGTACAAGTCTAAACTGCATTTGTAGATACTTGCTGGTTTGTATAATATAGAATTGTTGTTCTTTTTTTATAGTCTGGATTTCCAGTTTTACTCAGATACTTACTTAATAATAATTGATATTGAAATGAAATGATTGAGATTGAGAGTTTCAGCTTTGGCTTAAGCATCAAATTTCGTTTCTCCAATTTAATATTATATTTTTCTATCATTGAACATATGAAATGATTGAAATGGGGTTCTACATCCAGTGATGAAAAAGGATGAAAAGGTTTTGTACAGTACCTTACAAAACTTGAAAATTAAAACAATGCAGCTTTTTAGTGATATATATAAAAAAGCTATTATTGTCCACTCGATTACAAAAAATTTACAACTCAAAAGGAGTGAGAGTTAAGGAATCACTATCATTATTAAAGCATCATCATAAGCACCAGTCTTTTCTCATTCATCTCATCATATTTTGGCCAATTCTTTCTTAAAAATAATACTATTATTTTTTTATTTAAGTTCATAACTATTATTTTATTTAAGTTTATATGATCATTCCCAAGCTCAAAAGTACACTTCCTGCCCAACTTTTGGTTTTAGACGCAAATGGGAAAAATATGGGGAAGATTAGGTTGTTTGGTATGAATTAGGAAAGTAGATGCAGAGAAAATTTTGTTTGAATGAAGTTAATATCCTTTTCTTTTTTTTCTCTCTTTCAAATGTTTTATATCGTATAATCAATACGTGAATTTATAGTGACATAATATGAGAGCATTCGAATGCAAATATTACTTTAGTTAGTGGTGTTTCTTTGTCTATTTGGATTGTGATGTGTTCCATGCTAAAAGTAATAATAACTTGGTCAACTTTCCAAACACAAGCCTTCCTCTTATTGTTATTTGTTACCAAAAATAATGTCAAAATGTAACATATAAATTGAATAGAAAAACTTAACTATATTGCGTTTGACACAATAAAACGCAATTTTTAACTGCTTATCTTTGCTTGCTCTAATTGAATAGGAAAACTTAACTCAATAGCTGTATCTGATAATTTATTATTCTTAACGATGGAGGATTCATTTCTGACCACTAAAATATTTGGCCATTAATTCTAGTTAACCAATAATGGACCTCCCTTTAATTCTGAAACAGAAGCTAGGAAGTGACATGTTAATTATTTTAAATTGTTGATTTCGACAGATTCTGGTTAGTAAAGTGGGCCATTTAAGTAGTGGGCCTTCATTTTAAGATATAACAACTGGCCCATTATAGTCCTTAACGGATAACGTTTGAAACAGACTTGTCTTTGTTCTCGTCCAACGGTCGAATTGACCCGGAGAGGAAACAGAAGAGAGAAAGATGAGAGAGAAAAGGGGGAGAAAGAAAAATCAGAAAACCCTAGATCCGGTCGGTGAAGATGAGACGCGTGGAGTCACCGGTAAAGAAGGGAAAGGCTTCTTCGCCTGCTATCTATTGACCTCCCTTAGCCCTCGTCACAAGGGTCACTCCTATATCGGGTACTCACTTTTCTCATCTCTGATCTCTTTTTTTCTGGGTTCCATTAATCCCCAATTCCTTTGCTTTTTCTCTTGATCCAATGATCCCTAAAGTTGATCCTGAATTTTTATTGAGATTTCTGATTGTTAGATGCTTAATTAATCAATCTGGTTGTAATCTGAAAAGTTAGATCGATAAAGGATTCGGAAAATTTTACATTTTTCGTTTTTTTTTCTTTTTCAAATTGAATTCATTGTCTTCTATATAGCTACAATCTGGCCTTTAGTTCCATCTCTTAAGTTAGATCAAATAAAGAATTCAACGTTTTATTAGACTTCGAGCCTGTTTGTTTACTGCTTATAGTTACTGTACCATCATATTCATCAATGAATTTACTTTAATCTGGTATTGCAGTTTCACGGTAAACCCGAAACGCAGAATAAGGCAACACAATGGAGAGATAACAAGTGGTGCATGGAGTACAAAGAAAAAACGTCCATGGGAAATGGTTCTCTGTATCTATGGTTTCCCCACCAACATCTCTGCCCTTCAGGTCTTTTTGCTTTTACAATTTTAAGTTTGTTATCAATTTGAAATGAGTAATAACTAAAATGTTGTTTTGGGAAACTTGTTTGCAGTTTGAGTGGGCTTGGCAACATCCGAGAGAATCATTGGCAGTGAGAGACGCTGCTGCGACTATCAAATCCTTAACTGGACTTGCAGGAAAGATCAAACTTGCATACACAATGCTAACTCTTCCTTCTTGGAATAGGTAAACCAAAAGCTTGAAACTTTGTTATGCTATGCAATATCCATTGACAACATAACTTATGTATTATCTCTTGTGTGTTTTGGTGAGCAGTTTAAACCTGACAGTCAATTATTTCTCGACTAAGTATGCACATCACGGTGGTCTTTCTCCTAGCTTGCCTTCACATATGAAAGTCCAAGTTTGTGCTATGGATGATCTTCCTTGTTTCACAAAACTAGACAACAATTCTCAACCGGAGGATGAAGAGAGTCCTGAAGATGATGAAGAGAAGGAGGATGATGATGATGATAGTAGTAATCAAAGTCAGCCTCAGAATTCAACTACGAGCCCGTTGAATGACTTTGAAAATGCGAAAGAACCTGAGACTGTATTCGATGATGATGACAGATTAGCAAATTTCTCTGGCTTTGGCTTATTAGATGATGAGATTGTTGAAGATGAAGTATCACATAGCAATGTAGGATCTGTTGAAGCTGTGGAGAAAGATTTGAAAGAACCAGAGATTGTATTAGATGAGGACAGAATGGCAAATTTCAATGGCTTTGGGTTATTAGATGATGAGGCTGTTGAAGATGAAGTTGAAGTATCTCATAGCATTGCAGATTCTGTTGAAGCTATGAGGAAAGATTGTAGGAGAAGAAGCGACCTTGTTACAACGACATCAGCTAACAATGAGGTTGATGTGATAGATCTATTGACTCCATCACCGAGCTGCAGAGTTGGATCGTCTATGAAGAGGCGAAGAGTTTCTGAGTTTATAGATTTGACTATGTCTCCCAGTTTCATAGAGTTGTAGAATACATAATAGAGTTTGTGTGCAAATAAAAAAATAAGTTGTTATAATTTTCTTTTATAATGTAATAAAAGAATTCAAACCTTTTGAATTTGAATATATCCTCCTAGGTTGCATGGAAACTTGATATGTCTGTTTCGATATCGGAATTAGAAGCTTTTGAAAAATCGATTTCGTAAAACTGCGATTTTGGCCTAACTTCACAAAAGCTTGCAATTCCGTTTTAGAAATATGGTCCCGTAAATAATTATGAAGCTTTCGTTTTTAGAAACGGGATGTGGTAAATATCTAGAAAGCGTGATGTTAATTTCAATATTTTTCTAATCGTTAAATCAAATTTACTGATTTGATGCACTATAATCTTCATCTTTTTGTGCACACTAATCTAGTAATCTTCGTGTTTTATTTATAATCAGTCTTGCTTAGATGGTTCAAATCATAATTTTAATGTCCATGTAAAACATTAATTAATCTTTTTTTTATTATTATTATTAACAGTCGTACTAGCAAAGATTGTTCATCATAGGTGAACTATTTGAGGTAATTAATTTAATGAGAAGAGTTTTGGAAGACTGTCCATGGTTTGTTTCCCCACCAACTTGAGAGGGCGAGATCGAAATCAGCTAGTATCTGATCCGCATGTACCGTTAATGCATACAAGAAAATTATGTTTTAGTGTGTTATGGGTGTAACTTTTCTAATTATATTTTTCGAAAAGAACTTTTAAAATCTGAAAAATATGAGAATTAATTATATGAATCAATACCAATTTATTTGAAAAAAATATTTCGGTTATCTTAAGTTTAGAAAAAATTAGTAAAAATTTGATAATTATTATATCCACACTACACTTGTCTCCATATGTCTAAGACCATCTCCAATGCTGGTATTTTTGTGGTTTTTTATAAGAAAAAAAAAAAAATAATAATAAAAAATTTGAACAAATTAAAAAACGGTTCTTATAGTCCTTCTTAAAGCAACTGTATCTTTACTGTGCAGACCACGTGGCCATAGCTGATTGGTCCGTTTTTTTTTGTCTTTAATAAAATTTAAAAAATTGTTAAATTTTTTTTTTAAAAACCCAGTAGAGGATTTCATGAGTGAAAATGCTCTAAATAACCGTTCTGCTTGTCCCGAACTATTTATTTTGCATAATCCGCTTATTTCCTATGAACTGCACCGCTCCATCTACTATTTGTCATTATTCAGACTAGTTTGTTTATATACATTTCTCAAAGGAAAGATCGTGTGTTTTTAAAAAAAGAAAGGAAAAATGTTATTTCTATTTCCGAAGAGTGTGAAATTGGTGAGATCGAAATCAGCTAGTAGTACCCACATGTTCTTGATCTTGACTTATCTTCGTCTGAGAGACTAGAGAAAGAGAAAAAGACGAACAATAATTTTGTAATTACGGTCAATGATGAATTATAAAATGGTTATTTTACAAATTAAGCATTTAATTTGTGTTCTTAGTCGGAAACATCCTTCACGTGCAACCACATGTCCAATATTTTGCATTTGTTTCTTCTTTTGTAGCTTTTTAAAAACTCTTTTCTTTTGTATATATGATATATCGTATTCGATTTTTTCTTGTTAACAGTTTGACATATTTCACACAAAAGGTAGCAGATAACACGTGAAGAGGTTGACCAAAGATAAAACAATGAAAAGGTTCGATTTCTCCCATTGTTTAATGTAATTTTAATGAACATATGAAATGATTTTAATGTAAACACACTGAATGATGTTTAGACTAATGACAAAGTTCTGAAACCCTCCAAAATTGTTGTATCGTCGTTGAGTCCCCCGGTCAATTCCCACTTGGGAGAGAGCCCTTAGCAACGTGACATATGCTTCCGCCAAAGTGATGTATATGACTTTTGGTACGTAGTTTTTCGATCTTAACTAAAACAGATTTACTCTATTATCACAATTTTATTCTTTCTTATAACTATCATTGCGTTCGAACGCTTGTGGTCAAGTGGCAGGGGACGGGTTTCGGACGCTACCACGTTCCGAGTTCGATCTTCTTGCTATGCGAAACTAACACATATTTGTTTCGGACACCAAACATGGATATGGATCATTGCTTTCGACCCATTTGAATACCTGGAGAGAAGGTCTATCCATGGGCTGCACCTCCCCTTGGGGATTAGTCTGAACTCCTCCATAGGTTCGGGATACTCAAAAAAAAAAAAAAAAAAAAACTATCATTTTGTTGTTATGAAATCGAGGTAAATTAAAACGAAAGAACAAGAGAGAAAACGATCGAGACAATTAATTTTTATAATGGTCTCATAATAAAACTTTCATTTACATTAGATGGTAGAAATCTTAAAGAGCCATATATATATTATAAGTTTCAAAATAGGTAAATATATATTTGTGAAAATTTATTTTTTAGTTCTAAGATGATCAAGATTCGGTCCAAATATGACTCATTATCTTCAAGGGAATCCGTGATGCCCGTAAGGGTACTAGGTTTCCTAATAGCTAAAAATAGCTATAAGTGTGAGATTTAAGGGGGACTAAAGTCATTTATTAACACGTGATAGGAGAGAAAATATCAAAGCAATTGTAGCATGTACTATGGAAAGTTAAAAAAACACGAGAAATGCTCTAAGCATGTAGACCGGGGGATTAACATGTCAACCAGTTGATGAATAAGACATAGTAGTGCGTGACAAACATTTAAATCGTTCGTACCAATCAACCTGATGGATCGCCATACGACCCAATAAACTTTCACTCAGTGGTGGACTAGTTTGGTGTAGGTTATGTCTATAAATAAAACTCTTGTCTTGAAAAGGAGGTGAGTTGATCTTCAATATAATTTTCATACACGTTTTCAATAATTGATCTAATATCATCTATCAACTTTACTTTATGTAATTCCTCCTCACATTTTAAACATTTTTATTTCTCTTTTCATCATAGAAAAGCGATTCTCCTTAGCACCGTGACATAGTCTCATCCTTTTTCCACCAAAAATGTTCCCTTAATAGCATATAACACATCAAATCTCTCTTTTATTCATACATGATCGATGTTACTCAACGATTTTTCATATCTTATGATTCTTACTGGTTTCTAACTTTTCAGTTTTATTGTCTATTTGCTGACTTAAACATTAGAGTCCTCAAAACATCCCTCAAATTTAATCTTTCCAACGAGTAAATGGAAGAAATACAATCACAGTTCTTGGATCTGGTAGAGGTATAAAAGGTGGCTAACCTCCCCAAGGCCACCAAAAGTTTTTACAAACAAAACTGGAGAAGCCTGGTCTTTTCTTAGTGTTGACTATTGAGCTGATCAGCCAAGTACAAAAATCGATACAAGCACCATATTTTATTTGAGCTTGTTTTCCTCAACTAACTTTCTTTAAGCTTATTAACAAACAATAATCTCTAGGAGTTTAGATATTTTATGAATTGTGTTGATCGTTGGGTCTCGATCTTGTTATAATTAAATTTATTTAAATTTTAAAAACTGATTGGATACCTTAATTACGGTCAGAAAAAAAAAACGTACGTCTATTTATTGAATACGCTAAAATTAAAATTACCAAAATCAATGCTGTTTTTAAAGATCGTCACTCGTCAGCATAAGTAATCTCTTCTAAATCTCCAGCATATACTCAGAATTCGAATATTGGTTATTAATATGTTCATACAAGAATACAACATTGTATATGTATAATTATATAGAATATAATTAAGTATCGAAATTCTATAGGTTTTTCATTTTAAATAAAGAAATACTATCTAGTTGACCAAACTTCACCCTAATGACTCTCCTTTTAAAGGAAACTCCATTTTCTCCTCTTCTTTCTCTTTCCTCCATTGATGCTCTCAAAAACAAACTTATAACTAGCATGCTTGAATGTCCAGAAGCAGGTAATTAACTACATCAACAAATATATCTTTTCTTTCTTTCTTTCTCCTTTCTCTTTGGTGTTGGCGAGTTCCTATGATCGATCGATTTGATCAATTGGAAACAAATAGGGAAGGATTTGGCGAGTACTACGAGATCGTGAAGAAGATAAAGAGAGATCCAACCTTCGAAACCACGACGGATCATGCCGTGATGGGGATCAGGAGACACGTGGCGGTGCCTCCTGGGACAACGTTAAACACCGTAACTCCATGCGCCGCTTGTAAGCTCCTCCGCCGCCGTTGCGCGGAGGAGTGTCCTTTCTCGCCGTACTTCTCGCCGCATGAACCTCATAAGTTCGCCGCCGTTCATAAAGTCTTCGGCGCTAGTAACGTCTCCAAGATGCTTCTGGTACTTTACAAACTATTCATATTTTATTTGTTTTTGTTTCTCATGTTAAGGTTGCTTAATCCTTACGCTTTGGATTCATAATAATTGAACGGATCTACTTGTTTTTATTTACTCTTTCCAATTAATTCAGAACTATGTTTACTGTTCTGATCAATTTGTTATAGTCCAGGTCGTTTATCTAATTGGTAGAGGTAGACATTCATTATGATTTGATTTCACATATTTATATTTTAGGGAAATCGTTTTTCTATTCGCAACTAAAGTATTGAGCTATATGCTTATATTTACGTATATTACTCATATCAAAATGGATTTTGTAGTGTTTTTCTTGGAAGATTACTGCCATTTCAAGAAAATCTTTTTAAAAAAAACTAAAAATAAAAGAAAATCCGATTTTGCAGGGATCTTAAACCTAAATATTCGGATTTCAATGTTCGAAAAGAAAAATAAGAGTACATTTCTCGTGTTCGAGAATTTCCATAATTATTATGGCATAATATATTCTATAAAAGTATACTAGGCTTGATTCTAATTACGGAAAAAGTTCTAAATTCACGTGGTTTATAATTAATTACTTGAGTTAATATTCGTAGGAAGTGGGAGAGAATCAAAGAGGAGACGCAGCGAATAGTTTAGTGTACGAAGCGAACTTGAGACTCAGAGATCCAATCTACGGCTGCATGGGAGCTATCTCTGCTCTTCAACACCACATTCAGTCTCTTCAATCCGAACTCACCACCGTCCGTACAGACATCCTCCGCCACAAATACCGAGAAGCCGCCACAATCACTGATTCCCTTCACAACAACAACAATTTCATCAATACGACACAATCAATGACGGATCATGCTCTTGCGGCGGCGATTATGCTCCGACCACCACCACCGCCTCCACCGCCACCACCACGACCACCAAGGCTGATGTCATCGTCTCAGCCTGCTCCACCTCCTACGCCACCAACTTCTTTGCCGTCTCCGTCGATGGTGGTTTCTTCCTCTTCGTCTTCTTCTAATTCATCGGCTACCAATTCTATGTATAATCCTCCTCCATCTTCGGCGGCTGGATTCGGTAATTCACTATCTAGTGATAATAATGTTCATTACTTCGATTAAACCGGAATTATACTGTGTGTTTTTGATACTATTATATCCCTTATAAGGTAGAAGTTTGAGTGTTGGATCAAATATTCAGGACCGGGCATGAGATGACGTTTTGATTTTATTTTATTTATCATCTCTTTATTATACAGATTAATATTCCATTACTTTTGCATCCAGTCTTGCATATTCGTAATTTGATTCATTTGATACCAAGAATGGCTGAATTGCAGTTTGTAACAATCATTTAATTGTCACTATTCGAGCCCGTAACTTAATTTAATTAACATTTAATACTGTTTGATTCTAATATAATCCAAAGGTGACGTGCGGAGCTCAACTTGTGGGAGATATTATTTACAAACATTTAACCTCCATAAGGAAAATTCAATCCTCACACGCTAAACCTTTATATATGCATATGATATTTTAATTAACCAACTTAAAGTTGAGCAAAGATTTAGAGAATAACAAGAATAACAGACGTCATGTCGATTTAGGGATAATTCTTGTTTAAACGAAGTCAGATTGCTGGCTATACCATCGTTGCTAAATGACGTACCTACGTACAATTAATCAGTAAATGATTTTAATAACCAATGGTTGATTTGCATAAATCGCATATACAAGATATACACATGGATAAAAATATCTAATGGTAAATACTTTAAGCTTTTAAATAATACTGTCTTTTAAACGATTCCAATCAAGAAATTCTTGGTTAATTAGAACTTGCCAAAATATGTGTCGACCATGTAGATTCAAGAAAACTGAAAATATTATCAACGGTTTTCAACGTATGGATGACATTTGATATGAGTAGCTAGGACTTTTTTTTGGGTTAATTTTACATTACTTTTATTTTTTTTCTTGTACTATTAGCTTAACCAATACATATCACTGGTTGCATACTCTTGCTTATATTTTTTGCATTGCTTTCACGCTATATGTGTTATCTTATTTTAATTAGCTTCAAAAATGTAATTCCACATGAAATCGAAAGTTTTAACTGGATAAAACGTATACAGTCTCAAGACCATATAAGTTTAAATATCACATGATTGACTGACATCTGAAACAAGAACATATAACATAACATGATCTAATTCTAAGTTTGGGGATGTACGGGTTTGATCTAGAACCTCATAGTAATTTTTTTTAAAAAACGTATATAGCCGTGGAAAATTGAAACTATTTAAGATAGATTTTACTGATTAAGTGATGAGGTTATTAAATTAGGTTAGATTTAACATTAAATGAAAGCGTTGACTAACATATAAATTTGGCAACGAGTATTCCCATGTATTAATTATAAACTAATTTGTATATATTTTAATGTGGTTTAGTTAAAGGGGATCAATTAATTAATCATAAGCGAAGTAGAATCTTTTTATATCTAACAGAGAGTTCCAGTGTAATCACATGACGCAATTATATATACTAGTACTAGTACTATTATTTGTTATCCTGATTACACAGAGTTCCATAAGCTGTTGATCAATTACATTAACGTTTTCTTAATCCCGGGCATTACATATAGGGCCACAGACACAGCTCACGTACGGTTTGCGTGTTCACACACATATTTAGTTATTTTTTTGATGGTTATTTACTCACATATTTAGAGTATGAGCTAGATTACCTTTGAATTTAAATCATTATCATCTTGAAAGTTAAAAATTTTCTTTTTTTTAATTTGCCAAGACGATACGTTTGAGATACTAAGAGAGTATCTAGCTAGCAATTTGTTTAAGGTTCACCATGGTCATGCGAAGAAATGCATTTTATTAAGATATTTATGATAGGAGTCTAGCTCATACTCTAAGAGTAGAGGTATCGGTCATACACAGTCGTATGTCCACTTCTCAAGGACCTAGGCTATTATTTATGCATGCACCCACACAGAGACCAATGTCTTCTCCATACCAAATTAAAATTATTTTTCAATTATAAGATCATTTCATCACGATCCATTCAAATTTACAAGATGAATCTATAGATGTGTGTCAATATATTGTCCGATGTTGGTTTTGATATAGAGTTTGGATTTGCTTTTGACATCGTCAACGCTTCACTTGGCATACTAAACTATACAGACCAAATCACAACGATCCTCATTCTTCAAAACATAAAAACCATAAATAGTCATTCAAAAATACGATATTAGTTTTTTTTCTCTGAATATCTGAATTCTGAAAGATGAATTAAGCGAGATATTTTAAATTTTTTACAACTTAAAGAGTTGATTACGTGAAAAAGAAGAAGTATTTGATTAATACAACCTCTACAATATTAACAGAAAAAATAGTACAACTCTTTACAAAAAAACGTGTTATTTGGAATGCGAATGCGTGACGTTTCCTTGAGATCTAAACGGCGCGTAGTGCAACAAGTACCTGTTGTAAGAGAGGAGTTTTCGTTAACAAGAAGTAGTTGGAAATAATTAATCGTTACCGAGCCAAATTAACCGGAGAAATAATGAATACGCCGATGTCGATGGCGCGTGGGCGCGTGCTACCGTTTTCAGAGAAGGAGAAAACGGAAGAAGAGACTGGAACACTGGAATCGAGTCTTCTGCAGCTGATCGATGATAATCGCCGGTCTTCATTACAGCTCCGGGAACAGACCGGTACGTAATCGATTAACTCGTCGTCTTTTGTAATTATAATCGAGAGTACAAGTGAGGTTCACAGAGAAGCAAATGAAACAGAGAGATCGAGAAAGGAGGCGATCAGATACGCGGCGAGAACGGCGGATCTGCTTGTGAAGGCGGTGAACGGAGGCGTGGAAGAATGTTTCGTCAACGAGAAACGGATAGAGGCGGAGATAAGGAATCTGGCGATTACAATCGCGCGATTCGGAAAACAAACGGATCAATGGCTTGCCGCCACTCACGCCGTCAACAACGCCGTTAAGGTTTCTCATTTCTACTACTTTTTAAAAAAGTAATCTTGTTTGTTTGTTTGTTTGTTCATGGTGAATCTGTGTTTTTTCGCCATAATTTGACAGGAAATAGGAGATTTTGAGAATTGGATGAAGACGATGGAGTTCGATTGCAAGAAAATCACTGCTGCAATTCGCAACATTCACGAAGATCACTGAGAACAATTTTTAATCTGAAGTGATTCACTTGTTTATAGACTCTGTAATGAAAGTTTGGGTTTTGAAACAGATTCTTTTTACATTGGTGACAAAATTTCCAAAAGAAGCAATCCTATAAACAAAAATACAAACTCGAGGATTGATCTAGAATACAAAGTTTAAATCTTCTGACATGGATTAGAATGCTTCAGCTTTGATAGATGCATACCAACTCCTTTAGTGTTTCTCTGTCTCAGTAGTGCTACAGATTGGATAAAAGAGTTTGATAATCTACTCAAGCAAGATCATGAACAAGTTTTTTCACTTTGTTAGGAATCAATACTGATTTATCTTGTAGACTTCAGTTTCAGACGCTGTCATCTTCAAAGGCTTTTACTTTTAGCTTCAGTATGCTCATCAGGTTCCTTATACCAACTAGTCACAAAAAGTGTGTTAAAGCGATCATATTCTTGAGCTCTTTAGCTGACTCAATGCCGTTCACCTGCATTCATGAAGGTCTTTCTATTCATGTATTAAAATATATACTAATTCCAACGAATTGTTGTTTGTGGGATTGATACTCACAACCTTGCAAGTAACAGACATAGCAGTCTCTCTTGACTTTCCTTACGGATTTGCGAGTTTAACCATATCATATTCATCATCAACACATGAAGAAATTGCTTCGTTAACAGCTCGGAAAAGAAATTGATAAAAGAAAAAACAACTACAATGGACAAACCTGAGTTTTATGAATGACATTAGTGAACGTTTCCTTGGAGTACTGCAGAAACACTGCGTTTCTGACGATGAATATTGCCGAATAGAGAACATCAACATCTATGCGAAGCCTTTTCATCAGAAATACAATGTTTTTGCAGTACTCCAAGGAACATATTGGTATCACTATGTTTAAAGACCGTGATATGTTAAAAACAAAAATGATGTAAACTGAAAACTTGTTCTGTTCTATTCCTTAAGAGGGCATTTACAAAAGACATTCTCGGAGGACTTTTGCAAGCTACGGAAACAAATACTTGACCTAAGTGCTATGATCAAGTCTAAAACACTAACAAATACGTTCCTAAACTGATACTCGTAATTTTATCAGTTTGCTTTGATAAACATCAGACTGAGATGAAGGATTGGGAAATACCAATACCTGCGATGATGTAGATATGAGAAGAATGGAGATCGCGGCTATGGTGACTGACGATGGAGAGGTGAGGACAGTAGGGTTCATAGGTTTTAATCGCTCAATACTTATAGGAGACGATTTGGAGAGCTTGTAGGGTTTTTTACTCGGAGGCGATTCAAAAAGTTAAACACAGATTTCAAACTTCGTGCTGTTCTCACTATTCATTTAAAACACGCGTGTTGTTTAATCTTACGAAAAACGGCGCTCAGTTGAAAGAAGAAAACGCTCTTTGCTAATTTGTGCGCAACGGTTCTAGAACAAGGTCAGTTTCTCATGGCAGTCTCGTTTCTACGAGTTTCAATTCCCTTGCGGGTCTTTTGGTATCCGACCCGACTGATTCGGGTCACTCCGGCAATAGCACGATTCTCATCCTCCGCCGCGTTTCAAGCTTCCACTTCACTCTCATCGTCTTCTTCAAATAACTCCGACAATTTTCTCGCCGATAAATGGGAGTCACATCGGAAGAAGAAGGTCGTCATTCGGATTGGCTATGTCGGTACCGATTACAGAGGTATGAATTTTAGTTCCCGATTTGAATTTGTACTATTTGTATTCTTCTGTTCGACCTTTTTGATTTTGTTCTTCATATTCTCAGGTTTGCAGATTCAAAGAGACGAACCTGCTCTGAAAAGTAAGTTTTAATCCTCTCTTTAATCTTTAACTTTCACTTTCACTCTCGACAGTGAATCTCAGTAAACCCTAAACCTTAATTACTAGTTTCTGCAAAAATCCAATCTCGTGGTTCCTTATTATGTAAGATTGTGTTTGTCAGTTCAGTATTATGCGAAATTAAGCTCAATTAGTTTTGGATTATAGCCATTGAAGGTGAATTAGAGGTTGCAATATACAAGGCAGGTGGGATTCAAGAAAGTAACTATGGTGATCTTCATAAGATTGGTTGGGCTAGAAGTAGCCGAACTGATAAAGGAGTAAGCTTTTTCTATTGTTCTACACCTGATGATTCTCTTCCAATGCATATTTTAATGGTTGTCGTTAAATTTAACTTAGGTTCATTCTCTGGCAACTACAATATCGCTGAAAATGGAAATCCCTGAGACTGCGTGGAAAGATGATCCAAATGGCTCTGTTCTTGCTAAATGCATTAGCAAACATCTTCCTGAGAATATTAGAGTTTTCAGTGTATTACCTTCACAAAGGTGAGTGAGCAACTTCTATCAAGAATAGTGAAGTATGATATCTTTACTCTTTTCACTTAAAATTAAAAGCTTTTTTGCATCTTCACAGGAGATTTGATCCTCGAAGGGAGTGTACGTTGCGGAAGTATTCTTACCTCCTTCCTGTTGGTGTTATTGGAATCAAGAATAGTTTCACTTCAGATGAGATTGATGAACACATTTCAGATTTCAACGAAATTTTAAAAGAATTTGAGGTAAGAGCTTTGTATTGTTTCTTTGGTTTTAGAGACTTCAAGCAAAGCTTGTTATGTTTTTTGCTTCATTGGCACTGGTTTTGTTTCTTGTAGGGTGAATATCCTTTCCATAACTTTACACAGAGGTCAAAGTACAGAAAGAAATACAAACAAAAGATAACTCAAAGAAACGGACGTCCTCCAAAGAAACCAAAATCAATGGAAGCATTTGAATCAGGTATTACAGAGGAAAACTGTGGAGAAATTGAAGAGGAGGAAGTAGAAGAAGCAGATGGTGAATCTAATGAACTTGTTCCTGCCGACTCTGATAATTCTCCGGCGTACATTCGTGCAAAATGGTTGTATGAGCCAGATGAAACAGATAAGCTGAGTGCAGCTCATTTCAGAAAAATATTTGAATGTGGTTGTGGAAAGCTAGAGAATTCAAATGGATTCGGATTTGTGGAGATCTCCATATGTGGTGAATCTTTCATGTTACATCAGATACGGAAGATGATTGGAACAGCTGTGGCAGTGAAGAGAGAGCTACTTCCTAGAGACATCATAAGACTATCTTTAAACAAGTTCACGAGAATCGTTTTGCCTTTAGCTCCATCTGAAGTTTTGATTTTGAGAGGAAACAGTTTCGAAGTGCCTAAATTACCTGGGAGAATACAGAGACCGGAGATAAAAGCAATGGGGGAATCAGAGGAAGTGGAGAAAGAATTGGAAGAGTTTTACAGAGAGGTGATGGTTCCACAGGTGAGTAGATTCTTGGATTCTGAGGAAGCTCCATGGAAAGAATGGTTGGAGCATTTGGAGAGGAATGATGGTTTGATTGATGAGGAATTGGAAGATGTAAGGAGAGGTTGGGAAGAGTGGAAAGCGAAGCCAAGGATTGTGTGGAAGAAGAGAGATGATGATGATAAAGAGTCTGGTTCTGTTTCAGCTGTAGCTGTTCATCAAGCTGTATGACTATGCGAGAGTCAACATTCTTTAGTCACATTTTTTGTATTTTCTACAAAATGAAATGATTATTGTTTAATTCATATTGAAATTGAAGAAAGTTTGCTTATTTTTTCTTTATTATTTAAAATGCCTCCTCCTTCTCCCAAATTGCTCCGGTAAGAAAATCGTCAGGTGGATTCATTCCTTTGAAAGATAGGTCGTAGATTTCGAGATGGACTCACCGCTTGATCTTATGAAGGGTGACTAGGGGGTTCTATAAGGTTGGAGTCAGTGGGGGTGAGGAGCGTGGTACTGAAATAGGTTCGGTGTGAGGTTCGATCCAGCAAGAGGAAAAAAATTTCTAAAACAAGGGAGAGTGTTAAGTCATCGAAAAAACATAATGGATGTTTGTTCTTCTAGTAAGCTCAATTCAGAATATAAGTAAATGTAATAAAGAGAGATCAAAAGATTGAGACCGGAAACCGGTAAGAATTTGAAAGCATGGGAAAATGGGAGAGTTTTGGTGAGTTCGGTCCGGAAAGAAGAAATGGTGAGCAAAGTTTTTTATCATTATAGGAGGCTATTTAGTAGTGAAATAGAAGAGAAATGGATGAGTTTGAGTATGGATTGGCCAAGAGTGGCCAGAGCAAATGAAGTTTGCGATAAGTCTCAAAGGAAAGAAAATTTTTCTAAAGAGAGCTAGAGAAATTGACTGCTCAGCAACTTTTGAGGAAAGCCAAGCGAAAAGAGAGAGTGAATATATGAGATAAAAATCTTAGTGTTAGAATTGTTGAAATTATAGAAATCAGATTATATAGAGGTTACGTAACCTAGGTTAGTATACAAGGTCAAATAGGCTATTCGTCGAACAACACAGGTTGAGAAAGTATGACGCACTCGAGTATTTTTCAGTTACTTTCTTAATTTTCTACGCCAACTAGCTGATAAGATAGTCTTGATGTAGTTTGGGGGCTAAATGAGGAGGTGTGCATTGCAATGCTCCTACCATTTTCCATATGGTGGATTCTCCTTGCAATAGCTTGTAGAAATCTCATAGTTTTTGGCGTACTTTTGATGTTTTGTGTCTAATCTAACATGTTGCTTGTACGTGGAGGTTTTAGAATGCTAGCTGCAAGATTTCAGTATACTTGTGACATATGAAAATATCTGAATGATGTAAAAATAAAGTAATTCTTTGTGTAGTTTTAAAATACATTATCCGAGTTAGAATACTTAACATGGGTTGCTATGATTTACTCAATACGATCAAATGGTTGGACCATCTCTTTTTTAACACTTCTTATTTTTTAGAATATGAAAATATACCCAAACAATGAGAACATAAGAAGAACGGTATTAATGATATACCCTGGCTATTGTTGGATCATTCCAGGACACCATTTTTTCTTGGCCATTCTATTCCCATGTTCTCAGCTCAAACGACGTAGCCACACCATCAGGATATAAGGCACATGAACCATGATGGTTTCACGTATAGGAGTATTTGGGTTATCAATAAATCATACCTAATACACCAAGAAAGATTGGGGGTACATAACCCTATTATATTTACCTAAACTAGGTTACATGTGGTAGTAGGAGATTCTCCTAAACTATATTACACATAGTACTAAGATATTTACCAATGATAGGAGAGAGAATTTAACTAAAAAATATATCATTCTTAGTAAAACGAACATATTGATAACAAGTGATTTTTTCAATTCATTCCACACATATTTTAAATTTATAACTAGGTTTTAAACTTCATTCATCTCAATTTAACCATTTTTTAATTTATTCAAATTAAGAGGTTTTTCGTTCTAATAATTATAATGTTTCATCATAATTCAACTATTCTACTATTCCAAAATTTGACTGACATACTAGTCAAGCCCTTAGTTGTTCATACTAGTCGTTGATAAATTTTAACATAGGATCTCCACCATTTTCTTCAACTCCTTAAACTTCTAAAGCTTTTCCTTGTCATGAGAAATTCCCTCTAACTTGTTTTTTAAAGCTTCATTATTTTTCAGCTGATCTCAATGGTAGCCGATAGTCCACTGTTAATTGGAAGTTCACTAAAAAGAGCTACTAAACCGAACACACAGTCTTTCGTTGATTCAACAAACAATATAACATAATAAAAACGTACTTCAGACATTCATGCACTAGCCGTGTAACTTGAAAAGTTGAGAATCTTCGGAAAAAACCTCGGTTATTGTCGGACTATGATAGTTTTTTCCTTGATGCAGACTTACCTACTCTAGATTAGTCGATCTATAACACTTATGGAGACCATATAGAACTACCCAAATTATCTTGCGTGAACAATTTATTATTATTACTATTTGTAAGAACATGAATTCCTATCATTTGTAACAAAATGGACATCATGATTTTTAAGATTGAGTATACCATACGATGTTTCCATACTTGATTTAACACAAGTAAAACATATGATGATGTATCCATGCCTAGTTTAGACTTTTTTGGTTGTCCTAAAAGTGAAGATGGAGACCCATTTCCCTGTGGCGTCAATTCTGACATCAGTCATGCGTCAGATTTGTTTTGTTGTTATCATAAAACATCAAAATCAGCAATTAATTAAGTAGGGAAGTAATTGGCAATGAGTAAATGTCGGGTTTAATACCTTACATGACATGAAGACGTGTAAACCATCCACTGAATAAATGTGTCTTGTTAGCTTTGCTTTTGTAATGTTTCGTCTCTTAGTCATATTCCTTGACAATGCAACAAATCTTCATTTAAGTTGTCGTCTT
Source organism: Euclidium syriacum (assembly GCA_900116095.1). Taxonomy (NCBI): domain Eukaryota; kingdom Viridiplantae; phylum Streptophyta; class Magnoliopsida; order Brassicales; family Brassicaceae; genus Euclidium; species Euclidium syriacum. Next base: position 2,175,212 of record FPAK01000008.1, read on the forward strand.
CAAGCTCATTATAGTGTCAAATTTTCTGGAACTTATTGACTCTTGGCTTCTTTAAAAAACTTTATAAGATATGTCAAGATCATTAAGGTTTTTTTTTTTTTTTTTTCTAATTTTTACTTTGCTTTTAGATATAGTTTTACATATAATACGGTTCGGCCGGCCAATCCAGTCGAACTACAACCAAGAGAAAATTAGATTATGATCAACTGTTTTCAGTAAGTAAATTTTACTTTATATTTATCAAAAAAAAAAAAAAAAGAATGAAATCGTGACAAAAAATAAAATAAAATAAAAGAACGAATGACCAAGCGTCCAACCAATTCCTCTTTCTTTCTCTTTTTTTGATTGACATCATAAGATAAACGCCCAACCAATTCAGTCCAACGTATTAGAGTAATTAGTTTATCTTATTAATGTATTTTAGACAGTTTAGTTCATGTAAAAGTTTTGTATCTTTTGCAGGGTAACATGCGGAAGATTTTTAGGATGAACGGTATACTAGTTATTCACATTTTTAAATCATGATTTTGTGATTTTCGAAAATTGATAATTTTTATCATTTTTTCATGCTATAAATTTTTTGAAACGTGATTCTGTTATATATAATTATCATATTAAAAATATAATTAGAAAAAGACATGTATTAAAACTAGTTTTTCGTAATTATTCCGCATAAACTTTATCCAGTTCAATTTTTTTAGTTAACAATTTTTCAGTTATTATATTATTATACTATTCATCTGATATACCATTCAATATATTTGTGTGCTAGATATTAAAATGAGAACAATAATCAATTAAAAAAAAAAATCCAATTATAGTCTAATATAACGCAGCCTTTAGATACATAGATCTCTATATATAGAGTTAAATGAGTAAAATACATTTTTTAATTAATTTGTTTGTATATTTTTATGAGTTAAGCCTTAAGCCACTCTTGAATATGAGCTTCAAAAGAGTTGCCAATGTATTTGTAAGCAGCTTCCGAGGGATGAATCGAGTCCCAGAACAAGTGATCGGAGTGATTCGAACAAGTCTTTGAACAGACATTGCACATGAAGCTCGCTTCCACATATCCTGTTCCACAACATCCTTTCTTTGTCTCCTTGAACCCTGCTTTCATTTGTACAAACATGAGCCTATTTTGCATAAATCAATAAGATGAGATTCAGATGGCTTGCACCACAATGAAGAAATACCGTATTTGCTAGGGTTTTGTATCATGTCCATCACAGGGTCGTAGACGTTAGCGTAAAGAAACTTGCTTCCTGGTAGAGACGCTTCAATCTCGGGAAGTTTCTTCACAAGTTTTTGATTGTACAAAAGGGAGTCTTTGTTCTCTTGTTCCACACAATGTCTCAAAACGTTTCTCATTTTAACGGTCATTTGGATCGGTAAACATCCCATCGGTGGCAATCCTCCGACCACAATATTCCGGCAACCTAAACTATATAGCTCCTGCACATAAGGAAATGATTCTAAAAAATCAATCGGACAAATAGCCAAAATTAGATACATATCAAAGAGTGGTCTCATTAAGCCTAGCGAAAACAAATTTTACCCGGACAAAACCGTCAAGCCTCTTGAGCAGAAAGTCTTGGTAACTATAGATATGAGGATACTCGGCACGCCTCGTAGGGATATCGTAATAGTTCAAGATGAAATCGTTAGGCCCTGCGTTAATGACAACTAAAGCGTTGCTAATGATTTTTATCGCTTTCTTGTCTCCTACGATACCTTTGAGACGAACAATGTAATTCTTAAACATGTTTAGTTGTTTTGAGACCGGGATTGCCTTGCTCGAGAGCGTGGCCATGAAGTCTGAGATTAGTTTTCCGTTAGAGAATCTTCCGCTAGCTTTGTGGCCAGGGAGATCGACACCGTAAGGGAGATGCTTAGCCTTGAAGATGGTTTGTGAGTAGTAGTTGTTGTTGCCTGTGTCAACGGTTGAGTCGCCAAAGATTAGAATCGCTGGGAAAAGCGGTTGCGTTGTGGCGTTTGCGGCCGCCTTGCAAGACGCGAAGAGTGCTGCAACGAAGAGACCAAACGTTATGGTTTTAGAAAAAGACATTGTGTGTTTATTTTTACTTAGATAAATTTGAAAATATGAAAATGTATTTGTTTAATAATTTATAATGAATATCATAGTGATTTATTTGTTGCACTGTGATATTCAATGCTGGTTCTCTTATATTTTGTAAATTTATATTTCTGAAACTGAAAAACAACGAGAAAAATAAAAATATTATAAATTATACTTGTAGTCTAATGAAAGATATAAATAGTATTGTTAAAAAGAAACTGACATTAATTAGTGAGGTTAAAAGAAAATTAAATTCTGTAGGTCGAGTAAAAAATAAAAACGCCTATGTTAAAACTATCAACTTGACAAATAGAAAAACTTCTTGTTAAAAACAACGCTTTAGATAAATGAAAATACTGTTACAAAATAAAGTTATTAATTTTGAACTCTATTTTTGTACATACGTAATACATCTCTAAAGTCCAAAATTTGCAGTACTTTTTTTTCAATGTTAAAACTGTTAAACATTTTTTATTGTCAACAATCTATATATTTTATCGAGTTTCAACACTACAGATTAGTCTAGAAAAAAATTCTCAAAATCACTTTTCTGCAAAGTACTTTTAAAATTTGATAAAGTTCGAAAATCGACAAGATATTCTAATTTATAATGTGAATGCGTACGGTACGGATGAATATAACCTGTAGAATTCTAATTTGGAAAAGTCCAATAATTCAGATAGATACAGAGAATTTATCTTTGGTGGGTTTACTAGAGAAACAATATACAGAGAATTTATCTTCGCACCACAAGTAGTCGAGCCCATGATATACCACTTAGTTATTGCAATAAAAATGTGTAGATACATACTAAATCATGCTTGTACTCATGCGAAAGGCCGGCATATGAAATTTGGTTAAGTCTTTGATTTTTTCTCCTCAGTTTATACTATATAATTGACCAACTTTCTAAGTACTAACCACCTGCTAAAATTAAAATACATAAGATCTTGTTCAAAACTGTGAGTGTAAATCGACCGGCCCTCCCCACTGACCACGTACGGTGTCATTTATTATAAGTTGTTGTTGTTTCGTGGACTTAAACATTGATAATGACAATAAAATTAAAAGCTAGAAGCTAGTATTTGAAATGTAAAATACTCTTATGTTAAAAATTTGATATAAATCAAAACTTTGAATATAACATATACCATATCAAACTAAATCTATATCATATGTTACTGTTTCTTTTGTAATAAGGTACTAATGAATTCCAGGATAAATAATTTTCTTACAAATCCAGCCTGAGGTTATAGGGTTTAAGCATAGTATAAAAAGTATAATCTCAATAAGGTAAATATCTCATGAAATTATAAACATAAAACCAAATTTAAACCAATTGTTGATGAGGTTATGGTAAGGTCATTTAGTATCGGTCAAAAATTGGTCTAAATTTGGTTCAGTTTTTCGTTGGGTTACTCAAAGGAGAACCGGTTCTCTCTCTTTCATCTCGTTTTTATTTTTATTTTTAATGTTTATAATGTTTAGAGTAGTTCTATTGAAGGGTTTTTAGCATAAAAACCAAAAAAAAAAAAAAAAAAATAATAGGCGGACTCCATCTCAAAAATAAAGATCGGAAGAACCCGTATCTTCACTGTTTCGGCGATGCGGCGAGTGCATATTGGTCCATTTTATTTATTTATTATTAATTTTTTTTAAAAGAAAAAAAATTAATAACAATAATAAATGTTTTTTTTAAGGACCTCCAAAGACAATCTCACCAATGAAACTGTTCTTAAATATCACCAATGAAATTGGTGTTAATATAATATCATGTTAATGTTGTACTATAAAAGCTTAATTTTGAATTGCAGCAATCAAATACTTGCTTCGGGGAAGCTACCAGTGACCTCGAATCTTATATCTTGTGTCTCATATACGTTTAAAAATGCCCTATGAGTATGACATAAGTTATAGGTATAGGTGCGAAGCTCAAGTCTTAAATTCTACGTAAATCATGCATGTCTTGATCTCGACCATAGGAAGCCTTTGTGGGTGGAAACGTTCAGGTCGTCTCTCTCGCAAAATGTTTAAACCAACATCTACTAATAATCAATTACGAATAAAAAATGTCTGGACATCATAGAGTATTACAAATAATTTGATTTAGGTGAGTATATATATATTGATGACAATTGGGGTCGAGGTTCCATAAAACTTTGTTCACATTACAAATTAAAATCACTAAAATAACAGCCGCATGATCAATTCTTGGACCCACGTTCGAGCCAACAGAATATCAACTACCATCAGAATATTATGCTGCGATATATTAATTGGACTCACCCAAAATTTGTCAAGTCATATTTTCCTATTATATTCAAACAAAGTCGTTCTAAATTCTTCAACATTCATAAATGATTTACTCCAATCCGGCAAAACAAAAATCAACTTTCTTGTAAACAATTATTAATTAGAATGAAAAAAAAAAGATCTCTTATAAAAATATTCGATCATTACATCTTTTTGTTTATCTCTATCTATATTTTTACAGGACGTTTTACTACCCATATATATACAAAAAAATGTGACCACGGTTACTCCTAAACCGGTTTAAAACAAAAATACGGCTGTTTCCAAAAATGCGAACGAATACAAAACGCTATGTTTCGCTTTCGAGATTTGTATGTTTTTATCTTCTTCTACGGCTTCTGCGAATAGAACTTGCGGTTGCGTAGATACAAAACGGCGGCTAGAACAGCTGCGATAGAACATAGCATTCCCCAAAAGACCAAAGTGGTTTGAAAGCAATCCATCCCAAAACACTTTCCGTTAATATCTCCAGATGGGTAGGCGGCTCCGTCGCGGTAAACTTTAGCGGCTACTAACCCGAAAACAAAGGATCCAACCGGAATGCTTCCGACGACGATATTGTGGTTAATTCCAAAGTGCTTCGTCCCAAACAGTTCTGCAGTCATTGTGACTGAGAGTGAAGTCAAGGCTCCGGTGAAGACTCCGATCATAGCGGTGCTGACGTAGAGAGCGATGTCGGAGTCAACGAGTAGGAGGAAAAACGAAGCCACCATGGCTATTAGTGAGGCCGCCATAGAAACCGGGCATGATGGCATGTATTTGTTTCTGTGATGAATAAAATAAAATAAAATATTTGTATCAATATATAAATTAATTCCGAGAAATTAGGGGATGATTAAAAGGATTGTGTCGATTGATCAAAGGTTGTTCAATGAACTAGACCAAACACGTAGATGCAAGGAATGCAACATAATATGTCATAGTACGTGCTAGGTCAACGTAGTTGTATTATTAATGAATAATAATTGATTAGTGTTTATTTAGTGTTTTCCGTAAATCAAGTTTTCATAAACGTTAATTAATAAAAAGGGGTAAACAAGTGAAAAAGTACGTATTTTGTTACCTGGAGAGGAAGTAATCGAGTAGAGAAGGAAGCAAGCGGCCGAAAAACCCGAACGAAGACGAGAGAGCGACCAAGGAAGTGGTCGCGGGACATCCACGAGACTCCGCGATCTGACCAAGATTGTTCATGAAGACTAGTCCCACCGTTGGACCGAACAAATAAATTCCGAAATATATCCAAAAATCGAGTTTCTTCCATAGTTGTGTCCACTCGACCTCTTCTTTAACTCCCACCATTGTCTTCTCATCAAAGTCTTCCTCTTCTTCTTTGGTCTGACCTTCAATATAAAACTTTTCAGGAGCTTCCGAGTCGTGTACCTTTTGATGAGTTCTTGAAGAGGACATGAGCTCTTCACATCTAATTCCAATTGGAATCGAGAGAGGAGCAAGAAGAAACAGTGCAATACCGACAAGTACTAAAACCGCGGGAAGCGAGACAAGACTCGTAGCCACCGCGTAAAACCCCGTTGCAATTGTCACGATGAACAAAACCACGAACCCGACTTTGGCATCCCGATACGACGACATCGTTTCATTTCCTCCTTGCTTAGAAGAGTTTTTCATCAACATAGGAGCCGTCACGAGACAAGCGACCAACGGAACGAGAGAGTTGAGCAAAAGATAACCAGAAGCGGCTTCGTGTTGAGACGAGTAGAAAAACGTGTGGATGTCGGTGTAGACTTTCCCGCTCAAACCTTGATAAGCCGCGGTGATCCCGACAGCGACCTGACGGTTCATCGGAAAACTGTTGATCGCGACGATGTAGCAAGCTGTATTGATCCAGCATATACTGTTTCCGGCCAAGAAACTCAGGAACCAGACCTGAGGGAACGACAAAGTAAACATCTTTTTGACGATGCAGAGATACTGGAGACCGTAGCCAGCGAATCCTAAAGAACCTCCTGTGAGAAGCACGAGTGGCAGAGGAAGATAAACGGCGGCGATTCCGGAGATAAAGCCGAGGACTTTTCCAGCATCCGAGGCGAAAGAGAGGTAATTGAGCTTAAACTGAGAGATTGAGAGAAACTCTTTGAGCTGCGAAGAGTAGGCTGGGAAACTCAAGTTGGTGCCATTGAAGGATTGAAGCCAGAGAAGAGCAACGAGACTTAACCACCGGAGAACGTTTGGAGACATGGGTCGAGAGAGAGTGTGTGATTATGTCGGTTGAAAAATAGAGATTGTTTAAAGATTGAGCAGATCACTCGTTGAGGGGTTTGTATTTATAACGAAGAGATTAAAAATTCTCTTTATAATTTGTATAAGATTTTGGTTGTGGTCCATTTTATAATTTGTATAGGAATTTGGTTGTGGTTTTGAGAAGGAAGATGTGGTTACTTTACTCGTCAAGAAATAAGAAAAATTAATGTATGGGTTTTAAACTATTAATTTATGCTGACATTGCATATTTTTAAATTTTTAGTAATTTGTATTGATATTTACTCGCGTTTTATGTACTTTTCATATCTTTATGTAGTAAAATTTGATAACAACCTTTGATATAGATTTGTAGTTGTTTAATTATTCCATCAATCTCATACTATATATTTTTAATCCATTTATTTTATATATATTTATAATTTTGTTAGATATATAAATTTTCAACATCTCCTCCTTAACATACATTTTCAAAATTATTCTCGAAAATAAGAAATAAAAAAAGAATTAGTTTTTTTGTAAAACAAAAAATTAGGAGAGAAATTAAGGTTTTTTTTTCAATCAAACATAACTAAAAACTACTCAACAATTGGGTAGCTTAATCCAGAAAAAGAAAAGTGATTACAAGAAAGCAAAATTTTAGAGATTCAAATCAAATAAACCGTCTTAACATTACAAGAACGAAAATGTTATAAATGAAAACTAGAAAAATAGATACGAAACATAGCATTAATTCTCAAGAAACTATACCATAAAGATTAATTTTACATAATATGTTTCGAACACCTAGCAATCTATCATTGTAGATAGGATATTCTTCATAGCTTATATTAAAAAATTTATCTTCATATGAAGAGGCAAGGATGCCTCCATTGAAATTTTACTTTCTAGAAGCACAATCTGATAATTACCCTAAAAATACAACCAACCTGAATATATGTAGTTGGCTTCAAACAAATTCACAATCCATCAATCCGAAACTTAAACAATAGTGTCCGTTTGGTTAAACAATTTCTTCAACAGGACTCGTTTGGTCCTCCTCCAAGGAAATATACTTTCTATCTTAACATGATATTTATAGGTATAAGTCCGGTTGGTAATACCGTTTAAACAAGACGGTTACAAAATTTTGACCGGTTGTAATAGACGCGGTTAGAGACAATCGATGGCAACGGTCGTTCGGTAACATAGGTCGGTTGAATATTGAGTTTGATTGATTGCATTGTAGCGGTTGCATAGTGTAATTAGATAAATGATTTAATATTATATTTTTTGTTAAATAATTATTTAGATTACATGAAAAATGAAATTTTTATTATTACTAATACTTATTAATACAATAGATTAAAAAAATTCAGCATTAAATTTCATAGTACTAAAGACGAAACAATAATAAATATTGCATAATCATCTACGATCAACCCATAACATATCTGGAATTTGGTTACGAATTGTTGTCATATATGCTCCATCACCCGTTGCTTCAAAGTCTTGTAATTCATTTATAATATCTTCATTAGTTACACATTACTATGTATTTCTTCTTCCTCGGTAACTTCTTTGTTAAAATCACTATTATTATTATTTTTGTATGATTACCACATTTATTTGAAATAAAATTTATAAATACAATTATAATAATATTTATTTATAGTCATTGAAAAAAAATTATGTCTAAAAAATATTGAGACTAATGCATTTTAATAGAAACACAAATAATTCTATTATTTATACACTCTTCATACAAAAAAAAAATTTAAATCCTTTATTTGCAACCGATGATTATCCAAACGCTAGTAGTTTAGAGCGGTTGAGAAAAATCTTTACAATCGATGAAATTCAACTCCAAACAATGTTTCCAAACGGCTTTATCAACCACTTATTTCAAAACGACGTGCCGATTGGTAGCAAATTACGAAAATCGTTTCCAATTACCTCTTTAAACTATCAATCTAACCCACAATGTCTAGAAGCTCTTAGTGGATTTTTTCAAAAACCTTCTTATTCCTAATTTTCTATATGAAATCACATGATCCAAGGATAATTTTCTATATGAAATCACATGATCCAAGGATAACACTAAGTATGTTATTTTTATTTATTTGAGATGATAATTTCAAATTAAAGAAACTAAATTTGTAAACACGTAATTTGTTAGGAAACATCATTGTATTAATGGAATCCTTGACACTGCTCTCACCTGCACATAATGTGGACACGAGAGAAATGACCTTACCAAAGAAAAAACTAAACGTTGAAGATCTACGAATGAAAAAGAAAATTGTAAGAATACTAAATTGTTCAATAGCCTATTAATTAAATGTTTATTTAATCTAATATTCTTCTTTCATAATCATTTTTTTATGTTATAACATGAAATCTTTTTGCAAGTTTTACATAAATTTGTTTTTGTATAGTTCATTTGATCATTAATTAATCTATTTATCAACCGTTAAACTCTTAAACATAAGAACTCTAAAAAACATGTGTGAATCACCCGTAGTCCGTAGAGTTTACTTCAGCTATGGATTAACATATTTTCATGTTAAATATTGAACATATCTCTAAATTTAACATATTTTCCTTTTCCTTTTCCTTTCTCTTTCTTAATAGGGGTGAAAAAAATTCCTTTTCGTAAACGTTTACTGGGAACAATGTAACTCAACTGTTTTAGATGTTACTAATCAAATCCTCCAAAAGTCCTAATTGCAAATAAACGTTTCATTATATTTAAAATACTTCCTTTTTCTATTAGTATGTTCTGACATAAAAATATGTATCTCGAATGTTATTTGACAAAAACTTCTGATGTTTTTTACTTCATTGTATTTTATTTATTTATATTTACTATTTTTTTTTTCCATTCATCCATTTATTACCCCTAAACTCTAAAACATGTGTGAATCACTAGTGACTCATTAAAAAAATACTTTATCATCAGGAAGAATCTGAAGCAGTTGATTAAGAAAAAATCTAGGGAAGGAAAAGAAAATACAAATGCAAGGGAAGTAAGTGACTATGATTAAAATAACAATTAATTTACAAGAAAGAAAACAATGAGGGAAAGCTACTCACATTTTGGTCTCCGATTACATTTTTTTTTTTTCTGATCGTTGGGTTCGGTGAATTTATAAGTAGGGGTGGGCGAGGAATTGGTAGTAGCATTTTTTTGGGATGTTTATAAGTCGTTCTGTCTCGAACTTGTATCTCTTTTTAATATCCTGTCTTTGCATTTTTATGTATTAATATTTGACATACAAACCAGAAACAATCAAATCAGACAAAAAAAAAAAAGCATAGTATGAGACATTTATTTTATTTTATGAGTATTGTCTTCTTTTTTTTCATCTAATTTTATTAAACCTCTGAACCTAAGGGAGAAACGCATTTTTGAAATACAAGGAAAAAAATTCTAAGACCGCCATGGACAAATTCATGCCGAAGCAAAAGTTGGTGAACGAGTGGAACTGTTCCCAAAAGCTAACACAAATGAAAAAAATATATATAACAAGTTTAGACTGTCCAAATTACAACCGGTTAAAAAAATCCACATCAAAAGCCATTAACAAGAGTGGAACAAATCGAGATAAGCAGAAGCAAGCAAATCTCCTAGGAAATGAGCAAAGGAGATTGACATAAGGAATCAAAATAAAATCTGGTCAGGGGCGAATGTAGCACAAGAATTTGTATGGGACACAAATTTATATTTTATATATATTTTAACAAATTATATATTGTTATTATATTATAAAAAAATAATGTTGATAAAAAAAAAAGTTATTTTGATAAATTATGTATGTGGTATTTGCCATACCCTGTAACATATTGGCTCCCTTTAATCGTGGTTATCTATAACATTTCTATTAAGATATTTTAGTAGGTTTTTTCAGCAAAATCTAGGCAAAAATTAATATTTTAAAAAATCCAATTACAAACAATCCTTATATAAGGACTCATTGAATACAGAAATCTAGACTAAAAATAAATGTGGAGATGTCTAATTGGTTTTTATTTTTTTTTAACTTTTTTTTTATTTTTTCTTATCAACTTTTCAGAAAAAAACAAATATTAAAAAAAAAGTTAAGAGATCCAAATAGGGTATCTCCAATAGAGATGCTCTAAGTATCCTAGGAAAGGTGATATTAAGTCCCCTCAAAATCAACCTTTGAAAACTATCAGCCGAGATATGCATGTTGAATGGGAAGTCCATAAGAAAGATAGTTGACAATCCACCGGTATTTACCTTGTTTTAGTAATAGAACGATACTAATACAAACTTATATACTACAAGTCTCAGTTTTCTTCTTGCCCTTTTAAAATTTCAGCTTTGTCAAATATAATAAATGCACCATTTTAATTTTAAAGATTCAACATAATTGGAAATTCTTACAACTAAACACGTATTGTGACCAGAAAAAATAATTCGTACAGAACAAATTAAATTCAACGCTAAATTTTGATAATTTATTTGTACTTTACACAATGATAGATTATTATTCAACTACTTCTTAATTAAAGTCTAACCAATTAATTTGAGCGGCACAATTATTCTTTTTCTTAGTAAAGAAAACACGAATTCAGCAGAGTGGCATATAAATATAGATTAGAACTATATAATGTTCACAACTATATGAAAAACGAAACACCTGAAAACGTGATTAATACTTTCGTTCTCTCCTTCCTTTTAAGATAAAATATGTCTTTAATCAATGCCCTTATTTCTCGGAAACACACGGCATGGCCAAGGAAAACGATTGAAACCATATGATGTTAACATGACCAACTTTGTAGGATCAGTCTCATATGATTTATACATGAAACTATATAAAATATAGTTTAAGTTCTCATTGCGAAAGAATGAATATATTATGAGAAGAAGTACGAGAAGGAATGTTAAAGACAGCGAAAACAAAAAAAAGTCATAGCTCGTCGGTTGATGTCCAACTGTTCGTTCTTCATCGGATAGTTTCCAATAATGTCATAGGACACCAACTCCAGTGTTACTACAGTTGCCAATTCTGCTTCTCTCCAACCAACTTTTTTTGAAGACTATTAAAACATTTAATATCGACAAACTATACATTACTTAACTACCTTAGTTGAAACATTCAAATTGAAACTCTCTTATGAAAATGCATGAAGAGTTACGTAATTTGTTAACAAGGATATCAGTTGGTGCATCAGGAGTTTCATTACCGACAGACGAGGAGCAGACTTAGACTATTTATAGAAGACGGTATTTTGTTTGTGAGAAGAATATTACATGAAGATTGAAGTCCAGAGCAATTAAAGAAAATATGATATCGTGCAATTGTGGCGTGGTCGAAGATCTTCAAGGTTTTGAGACCCTTTTGTAGATAAAGTTGGTCAAGTTGCATTACGCGATTAACACTCTTGGGTTATTAGTTTAAAGAGGCATGAGTTGTTTTCAATTTTTGCTGAGGGGAGTGTTTATATATTTGTTGAACTAGCTTTGGATTGAAAGAAATGATTTTACGTTAAACAGAGAATCATCTAGGACAATCTAGGGTATAAATTTATGTAACACCAACAAAGTGTATTATGTGTAACCTCCCAAGTTTTCCCTTATTCCAATTTCCATTCAAATAATTTTTTTTTATTCATTTGAGTAAGGGAAAGAAAAATGTATGAGAATAGGTTACCGAATTATTGGAATTACCCGTTTGATATCTATTTCTTAAAGAAGTAGTGAAATTATCAAAAATTATCTCAATTAACCCAATACACACATCCTGAAATTGACTATTATCCATATTAATGAGAATTTTAGTTCTAATCTTAACTAGCCAAATTTCTAGAACTCATTTCTTACTCGAATTTTTCGTTCTGTTATCCAAATTTTTCAACTCGTTTCTTTATTAGAATCACTATGAGAATATTTTTCAATACCTGACTTACTCATTTCCGATACATCTGTTTCTTCTTCGGCTGTTTTCCGTTCCGATATCCGAAACATCCCTAGTCATGACCAAAAAAGAAGAAGGACATCCCTAGTTTATCTTTGAAAGGGTTTCATTCCGGCCGGTTCTAGTATAAATTAATATGACCCCCTCCAAAGTCCATGGTTTTATGGGCCCATTAGGCCTGATAATGCTGATATCTTGAATTTCTCATATTTCTGAGTTCATTGAAATTAGATTTAGGCTCTGGTCTGGTTCAGCTGGTTAATAGTTTACTGTTCATTATGTTCTAACTTCTGAGACTCTCGATTTCTCCTCTCGGAGTCGCTTCATCTTCGACGATCGGAACCCTGACTCAGTGTTTCCGGCAACCAGAAACCTATCTCCGGCGATTTAAAGGTATCCTGACCTCTCTATCTGCACTCTGCTCTCTCTTTCTCTGCAATTCCGATTCTGAAGCTCGTCTTTTGTGCTCTTACTCTCTGTTTCTCTGGTCTAGACTTTCTTGTGTTAGCAAAACCCTAAATTTCCTGTCTTCATATGAATCTCTCACACTCACGCTTTACAATCTTCTTGTTAAATTGTTCTCACTGTTGGAGACTTGTATTAAAATTGCATACTCTCTTTCTTAAGTTTTTGGTGATTTCGATTAGAAAGCTGTGTTTCGAAACATGCAAACGAAATTAACCGAAATGTTAACCCAAGATTAACTGAAATCACAGTGACTGTGCTCAGGACTTCTAGCTGTGGTTTCGCCATGGATGCGGTTGGTGAAAGCTCTTCTTCGGTAGTAGAGAAGCCTGTGATTGTTAGGGTTAAGCGTAAAGTGGGACAGTCTCCACTTGATGCTTTCTGTAAGTTTCTCTTTCTGCTCTCTCCTTCTTCTGTTTGTTTCCCTAGAATCTTGGATCTGTTTGTATCTAATGTGTGGAAAGGGAAAACTCTAATTGTTATGACATTTTAGGGTTGGAGATAAATGAAAGACCACTCAAACGGCCATATCTGGACTTATCAAAGCTTTCTATTTCGAATTCAGACGAGAAAGGTAATTTTATAATATCTCAGCGATTTTATGCTTGTATGATGACATTTCAGTATTGTTCATGAAGATTTATGTTCTTTTGTGGCAGAGGAAGTGAAGCCGAAGAAGGTGCTAGTGCGGCATTTAGATACAGTCAAGGAATCTGAAGACACAATTGACACTATAGACTCTTTCTTTGTGAGTGAACTTATTTTCGTTTCTTGATATTCTGGTTAAATTATAAACCTTGCACATTTTGTTGTTGTTTTGTATGTTTTGATAGTCGTCATTGTGTTATTTCCTGCAGGTGTCTGATCTTAATGAGCAAAGTTGTAGTATAAGAAGGGTTAAAGAGCGGAAAATTGCTTTCAAGAAAGATAATGTATGTTGTTTCATTCTGTTTAAGGACTGATCGCAGATTCTCTTATCTCTTAACTAGTTTAAATTCCTTTCTTTTGTGTCTGCAGAGAAAAGAACAGCTCCTGAACAAAGCTGTACAACAGCAACAGGTATCATCTTGCTCTTGGTCATCAACATTTTCACTTTACTAGCTTCAGATTTTGTTTTGTTTAATAAATCAAAAGCTTCCACTATCTGCTAGATTGCTGCAGAGAATGCTCGGTTTGAACAAATATGGCGGAGTAGGAAGGGAAACACAGATGACATCTATGATAAAGAGCTTCATGAAAGGTGTCATTTCTATGACGTTCTTCGTGTTGACGCTGAAGAAAGACAAGGCAATACTGCACCAGAGTAAGTTATCTAGTAATATCCTCGAAGAGTTAGAAATGGTTTAGCTGTGGTTTGAAGTAAACAGTAATTGAAGGTGCATCTTTACTCTCTTCTTTTAGAGTTACATCTTTGGAGGACCAGAAACTGCTGGCTAGTTACTTGCCTCTTCTTAGAGAAGTTATCCCAATAGCAGCAGAACAGATCGAAGCTGATATCCGTTCTACACATACCGAAGATTACGTTTATGATTACTATGCTGTGAATGAAGAGATGGATATCTGTGAAGACAGTTCCAAGAACAAGTTTCCTCTGTATGGCTTCTGAGAAGTCGTTTTTCCTTCTTTGTCTCTTGTGTCAAGTGTTAATTTGGGTTTTTCTTTGATCAGGATCAAAGTCGAGGAAGAAGACTTCTACGATGGACCTGATGAATCAGACAACTACGACTCTGATGATTCGAATGGTAATAATACTTTTACCATCCATTTGTTTATCTCCTCTTTCTGTATGGTGTTTGCTATTTCAACACTTGTCATTTTCTGTTGGTGATTCAGCTGAAGAACATCCAAGGAACGATTACCCTGAAGAGATGTCTGCAGACGAGGAGGAAGAAGAGGAAGAGGAGGACGAGGACGAGGATGAAGACGACGAAGAAGAAAAGAGTGAAGAAGCCTCTGATAAATCATCAGAAGACGAGGAGACTTTAAAAAGACAAGTGAGAATGATCCTTGGAGAAGATGAGTTTGAGGATTATGAAGAGGATTGGAATGGTTATAGAGATAGCAGTGATGAGAAAGAGTTTTAGGTTGCAGTAAATGGTCTTTACCGGTGACTTCTTTTGTTGTGAATGAAAATTGTTCTCTCACTCTTTGAACAAAACTAACCAGAAGTTGGTATATCAAATGAGAATACTTCATGTTAGATATCTAGACTTATGATCATAAACCTGTGTGTGTGTGTTGGAATGTAGAATGAAACATCCGGTGATCGCTCTTTTGGATTCCGGCACTAGGTTTAAGCAAGTCCATGCTAAGCTCTTGGTCGACGGGACATTCAATGATGACCATCTCGTGGGTCATTTCCCTTATGAATCCTATACACTCTTTATTTTAATAAATTGACACTCTTTATTTTAATAAATTGACGAAAATACCTCTCTAACAATTTTTAAATGAAATTTCATCACCCTAGTACATCCTATTATTCCTTAGTTGTAATATTATTCCTTAGTTGTAATCTAACCTAGTACAACTGGAAATTATATCCTAAAATTAGGACGCATGGGAGGAAAGCGCATAGAGTTCGTAACCATTGAGCTACTTATCGGTTTAATGCTATTTAACCATTTCTCTCATTTTACCAATTACCAATTCATTAAGTGTAAAATTGTCATTTTACCACATAAGAATATTTGAAATTATTTCTATAGCATAGGGTATATGAGTTTTATTTTTATTTTTTGTATGAGTTCTTGCTTTTATACTATTTACTGTTTCAATTTTTTTTTTGTTTTTCAAGAAGTTTGGTTGATTCTTTTCAACGACAATCTGGCGTTGAACTTACGTATTAAGCAATCTCGCCTGCTCTTTCTTCTTAATTTCTGCTTCGGACTGTTAGACAAAAGTGAATGGCGGATTCGGAGACTCCCTATCACCCCGAACTCGAGGATCTCCGTCGTATACCAATCGATCTCTTCGCCTCTAAAAAGCTTCCCGGTCTTTCCTCCGGCGACCTCGGCTTCGCCGATTCTTCCGACCATCTCGTCTTCATCCTCCGCAAATCTTCTTCCTCCCTGAAAACCCTCCTCGATTCCTCCGGAATTCCTCTCTTCTCCATCTCCCGTCTCCACGTAAGCCTCTCAATTTTGTAGTTCCGCGATTTGATCCCATTTTCATCGATTTTGGCTCTTACTTGCTAAATCCCATCGCTTACATTTATAGGATTTATACAATTCTCCGATTTCCGTGAACTCAGTACATGAATTTTCATTCATGTCCATATGAAAATCTAAGTTACTAAGATTTTCGTTTTCAGTAGATATTCTTTGTTTCTATGTTAGTATGTTTGATGATCATAACCCTCTATGTATGTGTTGGAATGTAGAATGGAATGTGGGAATTACATAAAGGAGATACCGAAAAACGGAAAGAGTTGGTTCTTACGGTGAAGCGAACATCAAACAGATTCACTAAGACAGAGTTAGAGGTCAATTTCGCAAGCAATGTTATTGGAGAATCGTCGTCGCAACATCTTGAAATCAAAGGTTGCCCCTTTCAGAAATCATGTACCATTTACAGTCAAGATTCCATTGTTGCACAGGTAAAAACAAAATCCATCTTCCCATTTACATCAAATATCTCAATTGTACCATTTTGAGTTACTGCGAAGATACAAAGAACTTGTTATACTGTTTGATTACTGGATCATTTGGGATTGAAAATCTTCCTTAGTCTGATTTATGGTCTTTTGATTTTGGTGCAGACGAGTTTGATGTACAAGCTGAGGCAAATTTACGTAGGGAGAAGTAAGTTCAGGCTAACGATATTTCCGGGATCCATTGATCATGCTCTAGTAGTAGCTATGGTTGCTGTGTTTCTTCAAGGAAGAAAATAAAAAAAGTCAGTCAATTTATTTTTGACAATGTAAAGGAAAATGTGACAGAAAAGAAAGACATTTGATTCAGTCGGTGGCTCTCACGTGAAATTGTAGATACGAGGAGTTTGCAATTGCTTAACTGTATAATCTCTCTTGAGATTTAAGTCTCTCATTTTTCCCCTCTCAAAACATATTCTGTTACTATTATGTTATAAACTGATGTTTCATGAATTTTATCACACGGATGTTTATCTATTTTAGGGTAATAAAGAATGGATTGGTGTTTGGGGAGGTTCGAGCAAGATTTGTACTAATACAGACTGGTATAAAGAAATGGGAAATGAAAGTATCAGTTCTGTTTACTTGATTCCTCGCTAGCATATCGACAGCTCCATTTGATTGTCTATAAATCCTTACTAAAACTATAACTTCAAACTTACCCATCCACAACTGTACTTCTTCAATCCAATTAGTATGCATCTTGAATACTCGTTTCCGACCATTGTTTGTCTGAATTTTAGATATACAAATTTAATAATATTAGTTCTTTTTCTCCAGAAAAGTATAATAATATTAATATTTGATATAATAGTATGTAGAATTCGAAAATAAACTTGTTAGCATTATATGTGAATCTTAAGGTAATCGGGTCTGATTATGTGAGGATTCTCATATCCTTATAGGTGGGACCATTGGAATTTTGGTGTCTCATACCTCAATGGGGCGGCTATGCCATTTAGAGATATAGTGGTCATGAAGAAACAATCTCATGGTCTGACCCAATAATCATTCAGAGGCATATCATGAAGATCGTTTTTTAGAGTATTTTCTGTTCGGATGTAAAAATCGTATATCCAAACTCTAAGAATTAGCCGGCCTAAACCGTGGAACGCCCTGGGAGAAGGTAATTAAGTATCCCAATCCGAGCCAAGTATTTTCGGATTACTTGCTAAATTAATTTTGTTTTATTCCCTTCAAAATATTTCTTGACATGAAGAATTTTGATACTAAGGTTTTTCAAAAATCCACGTGACAGATAAAACATAATATTGATAAACCCATGCATCTCGATAATATAAGAGCATGCTGAAAAATCTGATACGACTGATGCAAAATGATTCATCAGACAACAAACAATATAAAGTTTCTTCCGCCTCCTCTTGCAGCAAATGCTAGAAGCTTTAGATTATATTGTTGCAAGTTATCTAACAAGACAAATAAAATAGGTGACACTAAAGTGCTTTATTATTAATCCGACGAGTTGTGAATACTAAAATTTCACAGTCATAGATTTTTAATTATTCTAATGGTTTAGGAATTATGTTATCTTTGAATAGTAAAAGTAGAAAAAAATATGAGTTTAGATACGATGTGAATCTAGATAAAAAGAGTAACATGAATATTAGATAGATTCAAAGATTTAGAGTACGGTTAATGTAACAAAAATATAAGTTATATTTTAAAAAGTGAAAAGTGTGTCCTTTTATGAAGAGGCTATTGTTTGATGGAAATAATATTTTAAACTAATTCATTATTTGTTTTATAACTAATTTTCTTATATTATAAATTTTCCATATGTATGCCAACTTTTCCATATATTATAAATTCTTATATGTAAGTTTTCCATATTTACATAAACCAATCAATTAAAACTAAACCGAGATAAATCATTTAAACTAAACCAAATTTAATCCGGAAATAAAAATTCAGATTTAAATGGTTCGTAACCGGATTTCGCTAATGGGCTTGACGTAAACGGGCTCAACTACAGGCTATAAACAGACGGGCATAAACTTTCGCCGCTCATTCGATTTGATCTCGGATCTCCGGTCCAGTCGGTCTAGATTTGAAATTTGTGAGTCGAACAACATTAAGACGGTGTCGGTTTTAAGTTTAGAATTGAAACGCAGCGAAATCTTTACTCTTCTTCGTCTCTCTCATTCCCATTAGGGCTCGCTAAATTTCTCAGGCTCGTATCGTCATCGTTATCGTCTTCGTGAACCTCAGTCCAAAATGTTAATGGCAGATATTCTACCGAATCAGTCAATCTACATCAAAAACCTCAATGAAAAGATCAAGAAAGAGGGTAATTTCTTTTCTATCTAACTGATCCGCGAAGAAATTTCAAAAACTCCATGAGCTCTACTGTAGTTAGACCAATGATTTCCCGTTAGTTTCTTTGTTCCAGCTTAGGCCAGCTGCTACGGTGCCTGATTTTTAGAAATCTTTGATTTTGAGCTGTTTTAGAGTGTTCGCCTCTAATTTCTAGGGTTTCAAAATCGTATTCAATCTAGTTACGAGGTTCTGAGGATTTAAGTTAGTGAATGTTCTCTAATTTCGCCATTGAGGTCCAATTATGTGTACAACTGTTTTAGACGAGAAATAGTGTTGGTTCAGGGCAGTATCTATCTTTTACTTTTTGGCCTCTCTTGTGATGTTTATCTAACTTGGTTTTTGTTTTCCAGAACTGAAGAGATCTCTTTACTGTTTGTTCTCTCAGTTTGGGAGGATTCTTGATGTGGTTGCTTTGAAGACTCCAAGGCTCCGTGGACAAGCTTGGGTTGTGTTTACTGACACCACAGCTTCTACTAATGCTGTTCGTCAGATGCAAAATTTCCCCTTCTATGATAAACCAATGGTCAGTATCCATCACCTTTTCCTATTCTTTTCTTTCTCAGTATAACAATCCCTGAATAACTTCCCTGCAATTTCATCTTCTGTGTATTGTATTAATGGATTGGAGCGTTATTAACAGTGAAACATTTGACTAATCTATCAATCGTTAGTCTTGTGTGTGTTAAGATTTTGTTGTTTTGATGTTTGTAGACCCTTCTCGATCACATTCTCTTGTGGTGTCCGCTCTCAAATGTTTGAGCTGTTTGATATAACTAAATTCAAGTGCTTCCAATGAGGTTGAGATTCT
Source organism: Euclidium syriacum (assembly GCA_900116095.1). NCBI lineage: Eukaryota > Viridiplantae > Streptophyta > Magnoliopsida > Brassicales > Brassicaceae > Euclidium > Euclidium syriacum. The sequence goes on from FPAK01000008.1 coordinate 2,195,014, forward strand.
CATTTTACTTTTTTAATGTGTGGTCTTTGAGTGCAGCGCATACAATTTGCAAAATCAACGTCAGATTGTGTTACTAAAGCCGAAGGAACTTTCGTTCCAAAAGAAAAGAAGAGGAAGCAAGAAGAAAAAGGTATATAACACTTTGCTTTTTCTTTCTGCATTTTGTCTTTAAGCTTGAAAACTTCCATTTACAAACTAACATTTGGTTACTTTCAGTTGAAAGAAAGCGTGAAGAAACTCAACGACCAAACATGGCTAATAACAATGGCCCAACGTCTCAAAACGGAACTCCTGCGGTAAGTGTTCCTTGTTTGCATCATCTTCTTAGTAACGTTCTCTTCCATTGTTGCATTTGTATCTGGAGATGATGATGATTTTATGTATTGTCTCTGCATCTTAAAGCAGCAACCTCCGTCTCGGCCAGAAATGCCACCAAACAACATACTCTTTATTGAGAATCTTCCACACGAGACAACAAGCATGATGCTTCAGCTTCTCTTCCAACAGTACCCAGGATTCAAAGAGACAAGAATGGTTTCAGCAAAACCAGGGATTGCGTTTGTGGAATACGAAAACGATGTTCAATCTTCTTTTGCTAAGGACGCTCTTCACGGTTTTAAAATCACTCCTCAGAATGCCATGGTCATCTCTTTCGCCAAGAAATGAGAACCAACAAGAAGAAGCTTTTTGTTTTGTCTTTGAAATATTATGACAATGAGATGAGACTGTATGTTACTTGGTGTGTATAACCGACGGTTTAATCTGGTACAATTGGTTAACGGTTTTGATCCGGTTTGGTCTTTAATCATCGCCGATGGCGAAAGAGACTCTTTAAAACGCGGTTTCACACCTGAAGATTTTATTTATTTGATCACGATTTTGGAGACGACTCATAATAAAAAGAATATCTCAATGTCATCGGTCAACCATTTATATAATATTAAAATATATAAAAAAATGATATTTAGGCCAAGCAGAAAGTGACAAAAAGAGAGAGAAAAAACCTTGCTCGATACGCCACCATCTTCGTCTTTACCCAATCTACAAAATCTTTGTTCAACATCCTTTTAAGTTTATCCTCTTTTCTTTCCTTTCACAGATCATTTGGGCAAAGTTTCTATTTTTATTTTTTGAGAGCCTTGAAAGTTGTCTCCTTTATTTTAGACCATGTCGGCGACTTCTTTCACAGACCTTCTTGCTTCGTCCGGCGTTGACTGCTACGGAGACGACGAAGACTTCCGATCTTCCGGGTCGGTTTCTCTGTTTCAGAGTGGTGGTTTTTACCCGGAGAGAACTTCCGGGTCGGGTTTACCCAAGTTCAAGTCGGCGCAACCACCTCCTCTCCCGATTTCTCAATCTTCTCATTTCTCCGTCTCCGATTACCTTGACTCTCCTCTTCTCCTCAGCTCCTCACACGTAAAGCTTCCTTTTTTCATAAACCCTTTTTATATATTGCAGAAATGGAAAAATAAAAGATCTGGATTCTATTCTATCCTTTATTTTAGTTTGAAATCCATAAAAATCGGAGCCCTTCAATGAATCAAATCCCAAAACTCTCGAGTTTGCTTTAACTGTTTAAAAGATATACAATAAAATTAAATCAAAACCAGTTTTCTGTTTGTATTATGTTCTGTCTTCAAACTTTCTTATGTCAAAATCTTTTACTTGCAGAGTTTGATATCTCCAACTACAGGAGCGTTTCCATTTCAAGGATACAATGGAACAAACAATAACTCAGATTTCCCCTGGCAACTACAACCGCAACCATCAAACGCTTCTTCTGTATGTGTTTCCTTAAACTTTTTCAGACATCTTCACTAATCAAAACTTCCTTGTACTGAATCAAACTTTTTTTTTTGTCCATTCTTGTTACAGGCTTTACAAGAAGCTTATGTTGTTCAAGATCTCCACAAGAAGCAGGATATGATTCCTCATGAGATTACAACACAAAACAACAATCAAAATCTTGGATCAGATCGGCAGATAAGAATACCATCATACATGGTAAGTAGGAACTCAAATGATGGTTATGGTTGGAGAAAATACGGTCAAAAGCAAGTGAAGAAAAGCGAAAATCCGAGGAGTTACTTCAAGTGTACGTATCCAAATTGTGTATCTAAGAAGATTGTTGAGACTGCTTCTGATGGACAAATCACTGAGATTATTTATAAAGGAAGTCATAACCATCCTAAGCCTGAGTTCACCAAGAGACCATCAGCATCATCATCATCGAGACAAATGTTTAATCCTTCTTCTATACTTAGTGAGCCACATGACCAATCAGAGAATTCTTCGATTTCGTTTGACTATAGTGATCAGAAGAGTTTCAAATCGGAATACGGTGAGTTAGATGAAGAGGAAGACGAACAGCCTCAGATCAAGCGATTGTAAGTAGCTTTTTTGAATTAGTATTAAGCAATAAGGTTTCTTCTTCTTGGTTTTTGATTATGACTTTTGGTGAAACAGGAAAAGAGAAGGTGAAGATGAAGGAATGTCTGTAGAAGTAAGCAGAGGAGTGAAAGAACCAAGAGTTGTTGTTCAAACAATAAGTGACATTGATGTTCTTATCGATGGCTTTAGATGGAGGAAGTATGGTCAAAAAGTTGTCAAAGGAAACACTAATCCAAGGTTACTATATATACACAAACTTAAAATCTCTTGAATTGGTTTAACTTTGTGTTCATGTTAATAAATCCTCTGTTTTGTTATATAACAGGAGTTACTACAAGTGCACGTACCAAGGTTGTGGAGTGAGGAAGCAAGTGGAAAGATCCGCAGAAGACGAAAGAGCAGTTCTCACTACCTATGAAGGAAGACACAACCACGATCTCCCAACCGCGCTACGTCGCTCATGAAAACGCTATTCTTGGGAAGTTAGTCACACACACTAGTAATAATCTTATAGGATTTGGAAAAGAAAAACTCTTTACAATGGTTATCGTTTGTGTTCTTTACAGTTTCTTTATTTGTTTGTAACAACACAGTCAAATACTTCGTTACTTGTACAGAGTGGTTGGTTGTTTTTTTATCATCTTGCTCATAGAGAACCTCACAATTCATTTGTGTTCACTTTAAACACTTGAGAGTCTATTCTAGTTCTCTTGTTTTGTCTTTTGCTTCATTTGTGTAACATTCACACTCAATAATGTTATGTAAACATATTATTTATCTCTTAATATAATTTGTTACATTTTCATATTTAAGTAATTAAATTATTAATCCATTTTATAAAATTAGAACTTAAGAGTGAAACCAAAACCACAGATTTAGAACGGTGGAGATTATGCGCAAAGAACTCAACCAAACAAAAAATAGAAAGAAACAATAAATAGAAACAACAAATAGAGGCTCAATTTTCTTCTTTCTTCTCTCACAACACACATTTCTCTCTCTTTCTTTGTATTGTGTGTCTTCTCTCTTTGACCTCACCAAAGTAAAAACAGAGTCCTCTGTTTTCATCTCCATCTTATTTAACATTCACATTGCTCATAGAAGCATCTCTAGTTTTTTATGCTATTCTCCATTACAATTTTCTCCTCAAAAATGAAAACATAACCTTCACAGTTTAACCTAAACCTAGTCTCTCTCTCTACTATTTTCCCTTCTTTTTTCAAAGACAGAAAAAAAAAAAACCATGGATTTGGCGACGTTTGGCGTCCAAGAGACCAACGCATCGCTTTGGGGCGAGGTGCATGGTCCATACATGATGGAGGAGATTGTTTGCAATAAACAAAACATGTTGACCTCAAGAGGCATTTTCATGAACAGTAATCCTCTCAAATACTCTTTGCCTCTTCTCTTGCTTCAAATGTCACTCATCATCCTCACCTCTAGATTAATCTTCCGCATCCTTCAACCTTTAAAGCAAGGAATGATCTCTGCTCAAGTCTTGGTATAACTTTTTTACTCTTACTTTCATATTCCACATCGGAAGTTATAATGGACCAACACTAGTACATAAATGAGATAGATCAATCCACTCATTGTCAATTGGTTTTGAGTTGGAAACTCACGGAACTTAACATTGTCTTTTTTATTCGGAGTTGAAATTTTCTTCTTCGTGTATGAATAGGCTGGTATTGTGCTAGGACCGTCTTTCCTAGGACATAACAGAAAGTACCTGGAGATGTTTCTTCCCGCTGGAGGCAAGATCATAATTCAAACACTTTCAAACATTGGTTTTATCATCCATCTCTTCCTCCTTGGACTCAAAATCGATGCGAGTATTGTCAAAAAAGTTGGTTCTAAAGCCATCCTCATCGGTGCAGCTTCTTACGCTTTCCCCTTCTCCCTTGGGAATCTCACTGTTATCTTCTTTAATAAAACTTTGGGACTTCCCAATGACGTGGTTCGCTGCATACGCACCGTCGTCTCTTTGAACTCCATGACCTCATTTCCCGTAACAACCACGGTTTTAGCCGAGCTAAACATCCTAAACTCCGAGCTTGGACGGTTAGCGACCAACTGTTCAATGGTCTGTGAAGCTGTTAGCTGGTGCGTGGCTCTTGCGTTTAATATCTACGAGCGTGAGCGGACTATGACTAGCGTTTGGGCGATTCTCATGATCTTAGGTCTTCTTGGGATGATTATAGGAGTCTTTAGACCTTTGATCGTATGGCTCACTCAAAGGAAAAGCAAATCAATGAATAAAAGAGACCTTGTCCCGTTCTTCCCAGTCCTCTTGCTTTTGGCTTTCGCTAGCTTTACTGCAGAGGTGATTGGTGTCCATGCTGCGTTTGGAGCGTTTTGGCTTGGTGTTTCGCTTCCTGACGGTCCGCCTTTGGGCACAGAACTTGCTACGAAACTGGAGATGTTTGCTTCGAATATGCTTCTTCCTTGTTTCATCGCTATTAGTGGGTTGCAGACTAATTTCTTCGAAATCACAAAGAGCCATGAGCACCATGTGATATTGATTCAGATCATTCTCTTGGTCACTTACGGCATCAAGTTCCTTGGAACAGCGGCTGCGTCTGCTTACTGCAACATACCGATTGGAGACGCGCTTTGTTTGGCGTTCCTAATGTGTTGCCAAGGCATCATCGAAGTCTATACTACTGTCGTCTGGAAAGACTCTCAGGTATAACAATATCATATATTCTTTTCTCAAATCCTCGTAAAGTTTCTTTTTAACATAAGGTAACAAATATATATATATTTGATTTTGCTACAGGTTGTTGATACAGAATGCTTTAATCTGGTGATCGTAACGATTTTGCTGGTAACCGGAGTATCGCGGTTCCTTGTTGTGTACCTCTACGATCCTTCGAAACGGTATAAGAGTAAAAGCAAACGAACGATCATCAACACTAGACAACGCAATCTTCAGCTTCGTCTCCTTCTTTGCGTATACAACGTTGAAAACGTTCCTTCCATGGTTAATCTTCTTGAATCTACTTACCCGACACGTTTTAACCCGATCTCATTCTTCACCCTACACCTCGTCGAGCTTAAAGGTCGAGCTCATGCAGTCCTCACGCCGCACCATCAGATGAACAAACTTGACCCTAACAACGTCCAATCCACTTACATTGTCAACGCCTTCCAACGTTTCGAGCAAAAGTACCAGGTAAAACACTGAAAATACGTTCTCAAAATTCTCCTTGGCATGAGGTTGTATGGGTTTAGGTTCAGGACCTTCTATCTTAATAATTACAATTTTTTTTCTGTAACTCTTTTCTAATTATGGTAACATGATCAGGGAACTCTCATGGCGCAACACTTTACCGCAGCGGCGCCTTTCTCGAGTATAAACGATGATATTTGCACGCTTGCGCTCGACAAGAAGGCGACGTTAGTCGTGATTCCGTTCCACAAGCAGTACGCGATCGACGGGACGGTTGGACACGTCGACGCGCCCATCCAAAGAATAAACCTTAACGTGCTGGAAGCGGCACCTTGTTCGGTTGCGATATTCATAGACCGTGGGGAGACAGAGGGACGCCGATCCGTCTTGATGACCAGCACGTGGCATAACGTTGCGGTGCTCTTCATCGGAGGCCGGGATGACGCAGAGGCCCTCGCGTTATGTATGAGGATGGCTGAGAAACCGGAGCTTAACGTCACCATGATACATTTTCGTCACAAGAGCAATCTTCACGACGAGGATTACAGCGAAATGACCGAATACAATCTGATAAACGATTTCAAGACCTACGCAGCGAACAAGAGTAAAGTGCATTACGTAGAGGAGATAGTGAAAGATGGCGTGGAGACCACGCAAATGATTAGCTCACTTGGAGATGCTTATGATATGGTGTTAGTGGGTCGGGACCATGACCTAGACTCTTCGGTCTTGTATGGACTCACGGATTGGAGTGAGTGCCCTGAGTTAGGTGTGATTGGAGATATGTTGACGTCGACGGATTTTCATTTCTCCGTGCTCATTGTTCATCAGCAGGAAGGGGAGTCACTGGCCATGGACGATAGTTATAAATTGCCTGTCGAGCATCAGAAGGTGGGAGATACGCGAATGCAACCACGCTTCTCTGCTGAAGAAGGTTTCACTACAATTGATCTCGACAAAATTTAGAGTAAACCAGTTGACTAATCTTGATTTAGTTACATTCTTTTCTCATAGGATTATAGGTAGAGATATCTATATATACCTAAGAAGTAGATTGCATATGGGAATCTTGAGTTGAGTCTCAGGATAAAAACAAGAAACATGTCATGTGATAGTTGTAGTTCGCTTTTTCTTTTCCTTTTTGTTGTTCTTTGTTTAATTTATATATTACTAAGAGATCAAAGAAGTATGTAACCTTTTTTTTGGTTTAAAGAAGTGAGTAACTTTCAAATTTTAGTAAAAGACTTGCACAAATGCTAAGTATTTTATTAAAAGTATTATCTATATTGAATCTTCAAGTATGTAGTATATGTAAATGTCTTTTTAGGTCTTTATAACTAAGAAAATAAAATGTCTTTTTAGGTTTATGCAAAATGTTTATGTTTAATGCTAAAAAAAAGCTATCTTTTATTTTTCTGGGTTGAGAACCAATAAACTAGACTTTCATCGCATTTGTCACATTTACGAATTGAGTTTTAACAGTTCCAGACATTCTTAGTTACCTATAACAATAATAACAATTTATTTCCGGTAGAAAAAAAATTTATCATCGCTTTTTTTTAATATCATTCATAAGGATGCTTCACATCCAAAATAAGAAAAAAAAAAGTTTTAATAATACTAAATGTATAATTGTATTTTTCTATATGAGAAACTGAATTTTTCATTCTCAACTCTTAAGATGATATAATCGAATTAAAGGTCATAGTGTGTAGTCTCTTTAGCAAGCGAATCAACAAGTGACTTTTCGTTTCTAGCTACAAAATTAATCGATAGAGTAATGAAATGCGATATCACTTTGCATATATCGCATTTAGTTTTAGGTTGAAAACAAAAAAGATGGGTATTAAGGAGAGATGGGACATAAAGGATGGGAATCCATGTGAAGGCAGCCGAATAAGATGCCCTTGCCAGCTTTCATTTTCCTTTTTTCTATTCTCTTCCATTTCTTAACTTGTACATGTCTCCATCTTCTACCTTCTAAGTTCCTCCCAATAATGTTGCCACGAAAAACCAAATTTCTCCCCAATATATTCATTCACATTCTTGTATTTTTGGATATAATATTGTTTTATAAATAAAAAAAATCTCTATCTGAGACGGAAATTATCTAAATTTCAGCTGGACAAATGACCTTACTATATCATTTAATATTTTTGTTACAATGTGTTTGTTTTTGTTTTATTACATATTTCTGAAGAGTTTCCATTATTTTTGAAATTTCATTTAGTTATGGGTCTAAAACTCTATCTAAATTTTAAAAGAACTCTATATATTCAGTGAGAATCATCTCTCAAAACCATATCTATTTCCCGTAGTTAAAATTTGCCAATTTCTTTCGGTGAAAAATAACATTTTATGGGAAACGTACACAACATCTAGAAAGTAAGATTTTTTATTCCTTTTCATTTTTATCGGTTTCTCCATGTATAATCATTGAGGCCTTTATTTAATTTGTCCATATATAGTAATAGCAATAACTTGCATTGCCCGATATATGATTGAGAATTTAATATTATTTGAATCATATGGTTTGTTTTTCAGCTTCAAAGGCTTTTCGATTGGTCCACCTACATGCCTACATCTACATGTGACAACCTGCATCATTGCCTTAAATCCACACTCTTTTTCTCCTTAATTAGCCGTCTTGAGTTCGCCATTATTCCCAATAACTACTCAATTAATAACTATATTATATTTAACCACCGAAACTATAAAATTAAACCGACTGGTCTATATACGTTGCATTACAGTTGAACATGAATTTCATCTAATACTTTAATAAAATTCTTTTGAAATATTATAATAACCACAGCTTAATTAAAAAAAAGTCATCAAATTTATGATTGGACTTATTCCGGTAACTGTGATACAATATTTCAAATTCGACATGTGTAACTATTATTCACGTGATCCATCCCAAATGTTACTTCAATCAATAGTGTATAAAAAATTTGTTTTTGTTTAGTATTACTATTTTGTTCTCGTTAATAAATTTTTCTTTTGCATTTTGGAAATTTATTCATAATTGTACTAAATTTTGATTCTTCCCCTAAGATCCAGTTTAACTATGCGTACGAGTTTTAAATAATAAACGGATTAAAAGCATATGAACTTAACTTAGGATCTTGTCCTCACTGCCACGGACTGAAATTAGATCATCAAATTTAACATAGATCTTATCCACATTATAGTACATTACATATTCTTGTTTTTTAACTTCATACCAAAACAAATAAAGAAAATTTGAATATCTTTTTCTACCCGGGGATGCTAAATAGAAATCCGATTTAAGAAAATAGAGACAGAATTAACGAAAAGTGAAAACAAAAAACTACTAGTTAAGATCCTCAACGATGGCATCAAGATGGGGCCGCCACGTGGACACCGATGCAGACCGACTATGTCGCCGACGGTGACGGTTTTCTTTACCGGCCGAATTCATCTTCTCTGACAACATAACGTCTTCCAAATATTTCTCACACAACGTCAAATCAAGATCTTTACTAGTAGTAGTAGTAGTGGTACTCGTATGATCAATATTAACGTCGTTGCTGTTTTCGAGAGTCTTTTTCCGGCGCCGGAGATCTTTTCTCTTCATCGTCTTCTTCTTCTTCTCCGGCAAGGAAGAATCAGGGATAAGAAAATAGATGCTTCCACGCTTAAGCTCAGATTCAGGAGACAAGATCAAGATCTTACGGACAACTCCCTGAGAACAGGGTTTGCTTAAGACATGGTTAGGATTTGCCTGAAGGACCTCGCCGGCGGTCATGGGACGAGTGATCTCGTCGACGTGGCCGTTGAGATGTACAATTCGGATCAAATCTAAAGCTCCACACGGAAGTACACAAGCTAAACAACACCGTAAACTGTTTCCCATGGCTTTTTCTTCTTCGCAAACAGATTTCTAAGTTTTTCTTAATAATATAAATGAAAAAAATCAAGTTTTTGGATTTGTTCTTTCTTGTTGTTGTTGAGTGTTGCTTTTGTGGGGAAGACGAGGTTGTGTATATATAGAGTGAATAAGCGAGCTTGACCATACGTATACGGATGTTTTATTTACGGGAATGCCCTTCCGTCTTATCTAAATTACTTAAGCAGCCCTCCTAATATTGCTCATTTCACAAAACTACCTATCCACTCTATTAATTTAATTTACCTATCTAACGACTAAGAAGATGGTAAAGACTTTCGTTTTAAGCTTTCGCTTTAGATATATAGCTGAAGAGAATTTGGTTGTTAGAGCTGTGACTTTGATTTTAGATAAATTTCAAAATCTGATTGGTAACAAAGGCTGTCAGAGTTTTGACTTTTACATTAAAACTTTTTTTTAATATACAAAACAACGGAACATTTTTGTTTAAGGCCATCAAAATAATGACGCACCATTACCACCACTAAACACTTTTGTTTCAGTTTCATTCGGTAATAAAATTTATGTAATACCGTGAACACTTTCGTTTCGACTTTAGTCGGTAATAAAATTTATAAAGGAAAATGGATCTCAAAAGAACATAAAAAAGATAATAATAATTAATTAATCAAAAATTTAAGGTGTTAAAATAAACATTATAATTAAAAGGAGTTTGAAGTTGTTATAGGAAAGAAATAGGAAAGATAAGAAAAAAAAATAAAGAATAAAAAAATTATATAGGTTTTTGTTTTTCTAAAGCCACAGATTCCGTGACTTTGAGAAAAAAATAAATTTTAAGAATAAAAAAATAAAAGTTAACACTTAAGGATTTAGAGAGAAAAAAAGAAGTCAAAAATCTGATTGGTAAATTTTTAACTTTGAGAACTTTAAATAATTCTAAAGCCCTTAAAACCATGTCACCAATCACCTCATACTCACTCCAGTTCAAATTACTTGTTAATTTGACATTTTTCACAGTAATTAAAAAAAGAAGTTGAGAATTCAATTACATCTCTATTTTAACTATTGAAACTCTATAATATATAATGTTTTTATTAATTTAATTAGGAGTAAAAGAGACAAATCTATAACTAAATTGTATTGGAATTGTTTTGGCAAATTTAAACCGGTTCGAATCGATACAGTTCTACGGAAAACAAATATTTGAAGATCTCTCTTATTAATCGAATAACGTCTCAAAATACATAGAAAGAGATATGTTGAACAGATGAAGAATAAATAATATGTTATAGGGTTTCGGCCTCCTAGGGTTTGCAGTTTCTGGAGTAGGCTTGCATCCGACGTATGGGTGAGCGGAGTCCACCGGACGCGGTTGTGTCAGGCCTCGAGCATCAGCTGCCAAGGTGGCGTTAAGAGTTCTGAGGGCGGCGTTTTCTTCCTCGAGCAGTGCTAGTCGCTCTTCGTTTTGTTTTAACTGAGCAGTCAGAGTCTCAGTGGTAACGGTGGGCAAGTTACTGCTGTTGTCTTCTCCGTTAGTCATGACTCACGTAGCTTCGAGTCTTTGCCCTCCTTCTAGCGCCAAACTGTTTGGGAAAAAAGACGTGTTAGGTAAGATACCTATTGCAAAAAGGAAATAATTCGAATTCCAAGAGAGTTAGGGTTTGTTAAGGCGGTTTCTATACCCACGTGGATAGGGAAATCATAACCGACCTCCTTTACCTATAAATAATAGGCAAAGACTCTTGTTACAGAGTATCCGAAATCAAAGGCAACAACATAGAGAAAGAGTTCTTGGCATTCTATAGCTAGGGAATCATTGCTTAGCTTTCTGTTATTGTGAACGATTATTTCTCAATAAAATTCCTACATCCTATTTGATTCTCCGTGTTTTTCCGTAGTCTTGTCAAACGAACCGCTTATTTTTTCCCAAACAGGAATCATAACGAAATTTAAATTGAAATGGAAGGTGTAGTAACCATCTCATTTTTGTTCATAAATCTACCTGTCTAATAATTTATTTCGAACAACTAAGAAATCATTATGTCTTCAAGAAAAAGAAAGAAATAATTTAGTCGATAGGTGACTGAAAATATGATTATATAAAAAAAATAATCAGGATGACAACTTAGAATTATACTTTTCTATACCATACTATCTATTATTTCTAATGGATGCTTCATCCAGTAAGAAATTGGTTCCAAATAATTGCGGACCATCTTATATTATTGAATTTTTAAACAATTTTGAAGTGATAATAATTATTTATAATACATTCGCAAAAGATGTTTGGATTTTCTTATACGTGAAATACTGCAATATAGAAAGGTATTAGATAAACAGGAAAGCCAAAACATGCATAAGATATTCTTAAACTGATTAAAAAAACTAAAGATATTAGATAACCATAAATACTGTGAATACTAGATACAAATCTATTTTTGCACACACATCTCTTAGTAACACCGTAAAATTGTCCACAAGATCTTTAATATTTTGTTCCACTCGGATCCGAAGATAAGTCGCTTATGATTCTTTTGCTTTTTACTTTACATTTTCGCTAATTTGGGAGTTTAGGTTTTTAGGTTTCTCAATCAAGAAAAAAAAAGGAGAAAACTGGGGATTTAGGTTTTCCTCTAAAACCTTTTTTACTTTTTAAGTTCAAGATTAAAACATTTTTCAATCATAAGGTTCATTTGAGGTGTGTAAGAAATTAAGGTCGAATCGGGTTGTATTTGAGTCTTCATTTTTAGGTTTCCATAATTACACACATCTCTTAGTAAAGTTTAATTTAGAGATTTTTAGCATTCATTGCAATAGAAATTTTTAGGGTTCAGATGCCATCATAGTATGTGGGCTTTGGTTTGAATTTAATTATATAGGGAAACTTTCAATAATAAATGAAGAGGTTATTATAACTCGATTTTTCAAATGGGGTGTCTAGTAAAATCTCTATAAGTCATCTATAATTGATAAATTAATAAACACGATTAACTTTTAAATTTTTTTGTTTCCAAATTAAATCATTGTAAAATTTAACAAAATTCGATAAGATAATATTTTTTTAGAACATCTATGTATATAAATGGTCCAAATAATATCATAAGTTAATATTAAATATATCTAAAATTATGAATGCAACACTATAATGAAACATGTATATTTAATAGTACCACATATTTAATTAATGCTTCATTTCCTCCGGATCGTCGAGGTACAACCACTCCAAAATATCAAATAAGTCGATATATACACAAAACTATACCATTTCTGCTAATTGACATATATATATATATATATATATATTCTTTAATTTGAATTATAAACCGTTCGTTCGTTTTTATTTGCATTTTCCTTAACGTCGAAACCGTATGTACTTTATTTGTACTTAACTACCACTAGCTTAATAACACTTACGCAATTTGGTATTAAAAAAAGTTAAAGGATCTGTTGTTGATAAACAAAAATAAAAGGATCCGTAACGCTCGGGTAAATGAATGATACACGAAGGAAATCTATTGCGTCATTAAAAATTATTATTGCTTCTTTTTAATGTTTCTACTTCATCAAATATGAGATTTAATTCCCATAAAATATACTTTCTCATATTTGAATACAATATTTATTTTATTAGAAATTTCCATAAGTAAAATTGTATGGTTTTGTGAAGCAGTACAACATGGTATGGTGAATGTATAAATTTTTGTCGTAGATTCGTAAATTACGAGAATTGCCATCGTGAAACTATATTTGTATTTTTGCAAGTATATCATCATTTGTATAAAATAGTTTTTAAAATATTTTATGATGATGTAATATTTGACAAAATAATTTTAAAATCAATTATCAAAAAGAAATTTGGTTTTACTTATGTTTAAATCGGGATTAACATTATTAATTTTAAATTAATAATTTGTTATTATACCATTCATCGGAAGGACAGTTTATACCTATTTTAAATAGATAGTAGAATATTACATAAACATCATTCAATTCAAGTCGAATTAATTAAAGAATCTATGAAAATCAGTGTTTTGTCCTCATTTCCTAATTAAAATTTGAGAGTTTTTTTATCACATTGTCACATGTCGAGAAGACAAAAGCTTAAGACTGGATAAAAATTAAATAATTTGAAAGCTTATATTCGTTGTTAATTATGACGTTGTTAAAATCAAAAAGAAAAGTAATACATGTACCCAAATGTACGAGTAAAGAATCTTGTTAGTGCTCAAGATTCTCCTATTTTCAGGATTATATTAATTAAACTATGACTCTCGAGTCTCGAGGCATTAACTTCCGCTTGATAAAAAATTACTACATGGCTAAGGAATTAAATGGTGCTTAAGGTTTGGGTAAACGTAGAAGAACCCATTCATCAAATGATTAATGAAGCAATAAAAATGATTTAAAAAGGACGTATGAGGAAGCTTCGTAGCACGGAGGTTTCGGGCCACCGACTACGTACGCGCGGCGCTGAGCTTTATTAATTAAGAAACTAATGTTTTAATTATTTTTGTAGTATTAATGAATAAGCCTCGTGCGCGCCACAAGATTTTTTTTTTGGCTGTGTTTAGTTATAATTGCATCTTAATTAATTATGAAACTGAAAATGGTCAATTAGTTGATGTTAAAAAAGGTAAATTAATGTAATCGTAATAATAATTGAAGAACGTGAGTCAAGTCTGTCGTTTGCCTCAATTGGACAACACTTCCATCGACGGTGGATCATAAACCACATGGTTGATTATGTATTTAAATAGGGTTAGTTAAAAAGGATTAACTAATATTAAAAACTTAAAATCGCTGAAGGCAGAAGGCGCGAACCCCTTATATCTAATTTGTTAAACCGAAAAAAAAAAAGAGGAAAGAAAGATGTGATGTACTGATGTGTAGCTGCCGCTTTGGTCAAATCGGTTCTATGAATGATAGTCTATTTTGTAGCTCCAATTACAAAAACTTTAAGTTTACATTTTTTTTTTTGGCTGGACTTGTTGGGCCATCTAAGGCTATGTACATATGGAGGCTGGAGTCAATACCTGGAAATCTGTTTCTCTTAGTCTTAGAGTATATAATGCAAAATTCATCCGAACTATTACTTATTAGACTTATCATCCGAAAAACGTGTCAAAAGAAATTGTTCAGTAATGATTATTGACTTCTGTACATTCGAGTACTGATGTAATACGATTATGATTGCTCTTTCTGTTCTAAACTCTTTCTATACAGCGTTAGGTCGTGTCACAAGTACTAGAACCGTCTGAAAGCAAAAATATAGCTTTGAAGAAAAGGTAAGTGGGAGAATCCTTCTTGGAGTTCTTAAAAAAAAAATTAGAATTTTTTTTTTAATTTTTCTATAAAAAAATTGGAAAAAAAAAAAAAATAAATAAATAAATGAACCAATCGCGCGCCACCACGTACAGATGAACAATGAAGAACCAGTTCTTAAATAAGAGATTTTCAGGGGAGATTTTTTACTGTGCTGTGGGACTCGTGTAATATTTAATTAATTTTTTTTAAGAACCTTTGTAAGAACGTCCAATATACTTGGTCTAAGAACTTTCATAAGAGCATGTATATTGGAGAGAGATTCGATTTCCAAGACAACCATTTTTTTTTTTAAGTTGAAAAAAATAAAATAAATAAGAAAACCAATCACGGCACGATACGTGTTACGTGGAGTCTGCAATTGGTTGAAAACCGGTTCTTAGCTAAAGATTTTTAGGAGGTGAGTTCTTAAAAAAGGGTGAATTTCACAAATAAAATATTAATTTATTTAAGAACCTCCCCTTTAAGAATCCTTAATAATCCTTAAGAAAATGATTACATGATGTTGCTTTTATAAAGAGACTCGAGACTTAGCTAGGTATTTAACTATTAATCATAGCTTTACAAATGTCTATACTATTCATCACTCAAAGTTTCATAACGGTTATGTAGGGTAATATTTGGAATTGTGATGTGGTTCAGTACAGTAATGCATGAACGTCTTGGAGCTACATGGAAGTTTCTTGAAAGGGAAGCTTCTTAAAAGTTGATTCATTCATATCAAAAAACCTTTGAGTCATCCAAAATCTTTCTTTTTTCCTTGTTTTGGACTTTAGACACAAATTTATTCTTTTCATCTTGGGTTTGGATCTTATGGTTATTATCATAATATGGATTAAGAATGGTTAACATTGGCTTGGGATCCTCAATGAATATTAACAATCCTATAAAAATTAAAATAGTATGGTGGTAAATCTTTATGTTGGGTACACTATAGATACTTGACTTCGACTAATAGATTATTGTTTTATTTTACATTCTTTTTCTTTAAAAAAAATTCTTACCAAATTTTTTAACAAGCCAATTAAAAATAATGACTTTTTTTGTTGTTGTTGTTGTCTCCAAAAGATTAAGGACCGACTTTATGTGTAAAATGGTCTTTATATTTTGTCTAACTTGTGGAAACCTAGATATAACTCTCAATAGTGCCAATGAAAAAATTAGTTTCAGTGGTAAAAATGAAGTGAGCGATTTTGGATCTGGTCAATTAAACCTGTAAAATTTAAATCAACATGAGAGTTCTTCATGGCACCACCAAATACATAAATGAGGATAGGGAATAAATTATATTTATATTTTTAAAAAACTCATATATTTCTGTTGTCTTCTTTTCTCCACTGGGGATATAAACAAAATATGTGTTCGAACTATAAATTCGAATCGAAATTTAATCAATTGTTCAAAAACGAGAAACAATGCAGATTTAAAAATTCTACGATTAAAAAAAATGGATTGTAGATTCTGTATAGATTGATTCACAGGTAACTAGGTTCTCGAAGATACAAACAAAATATGAGATGGGAAAGTGTTCAAGGGGGAAGAACCTAATAGTATAACGACAAAATAAGAGAATTAACATCAAGACTTTAGCATTGAAATTGGAGATATCTCCAGTCAATTATCCACGTTGGTTGAGATTTTATATAGTGTGCAAGATCCTTTTCTGGATGATCTAGTGGTGCATGTTGTTCTATCTTAAAGCTAGCTAGTTTACCTGTCACGAGAATCCAATAAAAAATTTCAAGGAATTTTGTGAAGCTGTAGACACAGCAGCAATCATCTCTATACATCAAATTAACCCTGTGTGTTAATGGTTGTGAAGTAACCTTTTTATTTTTGGGAAAATTCTACAAAAATACACTAACTAATTTCATATTACTTCTAGTCTAAAATACAATAACTTTTTTTAATTTTTCAGAAAAATACATCAACTTTATTGGTTGTCCATACATCAACTTTTTTATTTGTCTGTTATAACATTTAGTTAATATTTTATATTTATTTCGAAAGAACAAAAAAAATTCCAAAAATCCAAAAAATCCAAAAAATCTAGAAAAGTATGAAAAACTAAAATATAAGTTTTTAGTGATGGTCCCTTCGACGGCCGACCCCTTGTTACAGGAAGAGCATACATGAAATCAAAGTGGGTGAAGGCCATGCCAAATACTGCTAGCAAATATGTGGGATGACCCGACATACAAGTAAGCTTCAATCCAGGGGTGATTTAGGTTTTATTGGAACTCTTGTCATGGATCTGTCAAGATGTGTCTGTCTTCGTCTGACATGCGGGAAAAACCCGCGCCCATTTATCGTTATGTAAGCTCATATTGCGGAATTTTGCGGAACTATGAGTTCTGAGCTGAAGTGTTCTCCACTTGATGCCTAGAATTTGTTGGTACAAAGGGAGTGGGAATTCAAATGAGAATGATAGGAGATATTTCTCACCAAGTCTGTTGGTGGCGAAGGATGTTTGAATGTATTTGAGTGCATTCTCTAGGCTATCATAGACACGAGCATAGCTGTCAAACTTCTACTTTGTGTGCTCCAAACCTTCTCGAGTGTGTTCAACGCGCTTTCCCGAGGCTCCCACCACATGCGGACCTCTTTTTCATTTTCTATTTTTTTGTTATACTTGCCTTCAGATTTCTTGTGGTCGTAGACAGAAAATCCGTGTAAATCGCTTTTTATTAATAAAGAAGATCTTTTAGTATTTATTGATGTTATATTTATAGGTTTTATTTTTCTATGAGACTTATGCTTTCCTGAATCTCTCATTCTCCATTTGCTTTCTCTCTCGGACTTGAACAACGGTGGGCTTAGTGGCAGTAGACTCCTTGACTACGATTGGCAGAGATTTACTCGGAAATTCTCTACAGCTCGATGAGGATGTACCCTTTTATATAGATCATAGATGTGGAGAGGAACTCCTTAGATCTAGGATTTGCCGTGAATTCTTTATTTTACATATTATGAGCTTTTGGGCCTTTTTATGATAAATTAAGCTCACTTGAACCAGTTTTGGGACGTGACAAATAGTATCGAAACCGTTGTATTGGCTGACTTTTCCATCACAACTGATATAATTGAATGTTTTAAAGCGAATATTCTCCGGGCTACGAGTTAATGCATGAGCCTACAAATATGAATTGAAAAGCGAATTTCTTTCTAATAATGCTCGTTTCTGGAGTACCATTTTCTCTTTTAAGCATTTAATTATGTGTCGTAGTATACTAGTATTGGTTAGATGCAAATTACACGTTTCTAACGTTATTTGATCAAAAAATGATTGTGACAAAAGGAGAAGTTTTTTTAATTGATTGTATGAATGATGGCAAAAGAAAATGATTTTGTAGATGAAAATGAGAAATTTTATGGATCTAATTCTAAAAATTATAACGTAATGCACCACAATTTTTCTACGTTATCGATGATCACTTTTTTTTATATGAATTGGAATATCATAAAGGTCAACGTATTACAGGTCATAAAGGTCAACATATTACGTTAACTGATATTTTATTCATAATACGTTAATTTGATGTATTTAGTATATGTTACGCATCTATGAAATTAAACTCAATGCAAGACCGATATTAAATGTATAATTGATTAATTCAAATTAAATTAAAATGCTTAAATAAATGCAAGGCAACGAATAGGGAAAATGAAAACCTAACTCAATAAAATATTTACTGTATAACTTATAAGAATCAAATTTAAGTTAAATAAATTAGTGTGGATTAACAAAAAAAAACTGTTCTTTCATATATATATAATTGTCCAACGAATTGAATAGATTAGATCTACGTTGTTTCTAAGTCGATATTTTTGTTGTTGCAACCTTGTAAATATCTCCAATAATTAGACTACAAAAACTCAAATCAGCTATTTTTGTCAAATTTTTTTTTAAAGAAAACAAACACTTCAAATCGGAAAACCTGGTACATAAACAAACTCAGTCCAACGGAACATCATCTTCAAGCTCTTTAAAAATCCATCAAAAGAAACAAAAATCTCAAATTCTCCAAACAATCAAATATAAATATTTCCAATGTCTACATCTAAAATAATAGTGTTTAGTCTCTTCGTTACAACGCTTCTCGCCTCTTCCAACGCGGCCACAAACGCCACGACGCAGCCGCTTTTCCCAGCAATTCTAATCTTCGGTGACTCAACCGCAGACACAGGAAACAACAATTACTACTCAGAGGCCGTCTTCAAAGCTAAGCATCTTCCTTATGGCGTTGATCTCCCAGGCCACGAGGCTAACGGAAGATTCTCTAACGGAAAGCTAATTTCTGACGTCATCGCCTCTAAACTCAACATCAAAGAGTTTGTTCCTCCCTTTCTGCAACCAAACATCTCCGACCAAGACATTGTCACCGGCGTCTGTTTCGCATCTGCCGGAGCCGGATACGATGACCGGACATCGCTCTCGAGCAAGGCAATCCCAGTCTCAAAACAACCAAGCATGTTCAAAAGTTACATTGCTCGTCTCAAGGGTATCGTAGGAGAGAAGAAAGCGATGGAGATCATTAGCAACGCATTAGTGGTCATAAGCGCAGGGCCTAACGACTTCATCTTGAACTTTTACGATATCCCTACGAGGCGTAGAGAGTATCCTCAGATCTCTAGTTACCAAGACTTTGTCCTCAAGAGGCTTGACGGTTTTGTGAGAGTAATGTCTCGGCAATTTCTTTGTTTTTAATTTGTTCCTTCTTTGATATTTGGTTCGTTGGGTTTCTCAATTTGTATTTTATATATGTGTACAGGAGCTTTACGGTTTAGGCTGCCGCAGAATTATGGCCGGAGGGTTGCCGCCAATGGGGTGTTTGCCGATCCAAATGACGGTCAAATCCCAAAATGTCATGAGCAGAAGTTGCTTGGATCAAGAGAACAAAGACTCTGTCCTATACAATCAAAAACTTGAGAAGCAATTGCCACAAATGGAAGCATCTCTGCCAGGAAGCAAGTTACTTTATACCAACGTCTACGACCCTGTGATGGACATGATCCAAAACCCTAGCAAATACGGTATTTCATCCTTGTGGTGCAAGTCATCTAAATTTCATCTTGATTAATGCAATATATACTCATGGTCGTACAAATGAAAGCAGGATTCAAAGAGACGGAGAAAGGATGTTGCGGAACAGGATACTTGGAAACGAGCTTCATATGCAATGCCTTTTCAAAGACTTGTTCGAATCATTCGGATCACTTATTTTGGGACTCCATTCATCCCTCGGAAGCTGCTTACAATTATCTTGGAAACTTTGTAGAGGCTCAGATTCAAGGATGGCTTAAGCCTTAGTAACTAAAATTTACTGAATTAATCAATTAAACATTGTATTTTTCTTGGAATTAGCCACCACACATATCTATGGCCCTATGGAGATATATGCATCTAATAGGTGCTTTTTTAAAAAGATAAATGGATATATCGATCTCTTACTTTTCGAGTTTCGCCATTTTAGTCACATACGTCGTCTTGGTTGGAAAAAATATCAACTTATGACTTTTGTGAAAAATTAAAACTTTTCACTGAATTTGCAATTTATTGAGGGGATTAACCCCGTTAAACTCCATGTAATACGTTCGTTAAGCTGTTTTTATCCACTACATCGGATATTTTATTCATATATGTTAATGTGCGACCATCACATGCCTGATATGACAAGATGACTGACTACATTCAGCATTGGTCCCAATGAAGCAATATTTATTCAGCCTCCCTACCTTTGCAACCAAACTGCTTATTCTGTATTCACTATGAACTCATGTGTGTGTAATACTATATTTTTGGGCTTCTTGTTTTGTGACATAAATCTACCTATTATGTATCCGCCATAACATCATGTGTTGGTTTACATCACGCGGCCCAAAATATGTTGGCCCAAAGTGGAAATTGATGAGGGTGCGACCATAGGTCAACTAACATTTCCTTTAAAAACTAATAAAATTGGAAAGATTCGTTACTTATAGATTTCTATACCAAATCCATACCTCAAATTTCAACTCCCATCGAACCACTTCCTTCTTATTTTCAATATCTTGTTAGTTACTTCTTATTTTGATTTTCACATTATGTTCATTGGCTAATTGTTTTCATTTTAAGCACTATTAGGTGAGAGTGCTATATTTTTAGATATGTTTACATATATATATATATATATATATAAGTAGTTGATAACAGTCGTCTAAAACCGTCTAAATCCGTTTGATAACGAAACTATCTATTTCTAATGTTTAGGAAATAATTACAATATGTCTAGCGTCTACGCATCACCTAATGACGGCTTTTTATAAAACTAAAGTTAGTAAAAGCTAGGGGAGATCAGTTATTGAAAATGAAAATCAATAAACGTAGTAGGAAAAATGAACAGAAAGACTAAGATAGAAGCCGCAAAAATCCCTATGACGTTAAATAGTTGAGCTAACAACTCCTGCGCTTCAGTATTTTTGTGTTTATAATTAGTTTTTTTGATACGTACGGAGAGTGAGAAGCACATGTATTCCTAAACTTTATTGACGAAGAACTTATTCCATTTGATTAGTCGTCATTTTGTTAAAAAAAGTCACAAAATTAAATTCCATGATTACAACAAAGTAGTTATTCAAGTCAACAGTAACCCTAAACTGACTTGATTTCATTTGAAAATTTGTATTTATGTTTTGTTAAATTAATTACTTTCTATTTTTTGATGGAGTAAGTGCGATAATGCATGGCGATCCTAGTACCCAAATCAGTCCAGTGGGTGAACCAAATCAACTAAACCCATTGTGAAATTTCTTTTCTTTTTTCTCCCTCTTGCTGACTCTAAACCTAATCTTTTTTTGTTAAAGTCTCTAAACCTAACATTAGTTACACTTTAGTAATATATAATAATACATTTTGTCAAACTTCTAACGAATTCACAAAAGGAAACTCTGTTGTTTCCCGCTTCGTATGTATAAATATACCACTTCTCCTCTTCCTCCAAATTCACAACACAACATCTCCAACATAGAGCTTCTCACACTACAGCATTAATGGAGTCTCTTAAGCGACTCTCCTTTGTATCCTTTATCTTCCTTCTTGCTTACTTTGCTTTTCTCGCTTCCGCTGAACTTCACGTCCGTCAATTTGTGGTAATAATTTCGTTACATTTATAGCTTTGTTTCCATTTTCTTGCGTTAATGAATGTGCTTGATTTTATTTTTTTGTCTGTGTTTTCTTTTGGCGATGACTTTAGATCCAGGCGAGACCAGTGAAGAGGCTGTGCAGAACTCACCAAAGCATCACGGTGAACGGTCAGTTCCCTGGTCCAACACTCGAGGTCAGGAACGGTGACTCTCTCGCAATCACCGTCATCAACAGAGCTCGTTACAATATTAGTCTCCACTGGTAATTGACTAAGATTCTCATCAAAATCAACAAACATTTGTTCTGTTGTGTTTTGCTTTGCTCTGTTTTTAATACTCTGTTTTTGTGACAAGGCACGGAGTCAGACAACTGCGAAATCCGTGGGCTGATGGTCCAGAGTACATAACACAATGTCCGATCCGTCCCGGTCAAAGCTACACTTACAGATTCACCATCGAGGACCAAGAAGGTACACTTTGGTGGCACGCTCATAGCCGTTGGCTTAGAGCCACCGTCTATGGTGCTCTCGTCATTTACCCTCGTCTCGGTTCTCCTTATCCCTCCTTCTCTATGCCCAAACGTGACATCCCAATTCTTCTTGGTAAGAATTTTATAACTTCAAGTTGCTTTTTTACCCTATATACAAAAAAATAATTCGTAACAACTAACAATATTTATTATGGAATAGGTGAGTGGTGGGATAGAAACCCAATGGACGTTTTGAAGCAATCACAGTTCACAGGAGCAGCAGCGAATGTCTCTGACGCTTACACAATTAATGGTCAACCAGGTGATCTTTACCGGTGCTCGCGGTCCGGGACCACCCGTATCCCGATTTTTCCCGGTGAGATGGTGCAGCTCCGTGTCATCAATGCCGCTTTGAACCAAGAGCTCTTCTTCTCTGTCGCTAACCACCAGCTCACAGTTGTTGAAACTGATTCCGCCTACGTAAAACCATTCACCACAAATGTCATCATGATCGGTCCAGGTCAAACCATTAACGTACTCATCACGGCAAACCAGCGACCCGGCCGCTATTACATGGCCGCTCGTGCTTACAATAGTGCAAACAATGCCCCTTTCGACAACACAACCACCACTGCTATCTTGCAATACGTCAACGCTCCAACTCGACGTGGACGTGGCCGTAGCCAAATCGCTCCGGTTTTCCCGGTTCTTCCCGGGTTCAATGACACTGCGACTGCAACCGCTTTTGTCAACCGTCAACGGTATTGGAGACGAGCACCAGTACCACTTCAGATCGACGAAAGCCTCTTTTTCGCCGTTGGGTTGGGGCTAATCAACTGCACCAACCCGAACAGTCCGCGTTGTCAGGGTCCTAACGGGACCCGATTCGCGGCCAGCATTAACAACCAATCGTTCGTGCTACCACGAAGGAACTCTGTCATGCAAGCTTTTTACCAAGGCATGCCCGGAATTTACACGACGGATTTCCCGCCGGTTCCACCGGTTCAATTCGATTACACCGGTAACGTTAGCCGTGGGCTATGGCAGCCCGTTAAAGGAACCAAGGCGTACAAGCTTAAGTACAAAGCTAATGTTCAAATCATTTTACAAGACACGAGCATTGTCACGCCTGAGAATCATCCTATGCATTTACATGGGTACCAGTTCTACGTTGTTGGATCGGGTTTTGGGAACTTTGACCCGAGAAGAGATCCAGCTAGGTTTAACCTGTTCGACCCACCGGAGAAAAACACCATTGGAACACCTAAAGGTGGTTGGGTCGCAATCCGGTTCGAAGCTGATAATCCAGGTGATTAATTAAGTAAATCTTACATTAAGCTGATATAACCCAAAATTAAAACGAATTTTGACATAATATGGTGTATTTCAGGAGCATGGTTTATGCACTGTCACATTGATTCGCATCTGGGATGGGGTTTAGGGATGGTTTTCTTAGTTGAGAACGGACGAGGACAGTTGCAGTCAGTGCAAGCTCCACCGTTGGATCTTCCAAGATGCTAAATCTTCCACCGTTGGATTTAAAGATTTATGGGGTTTTGTTTTTTGTTTTATTTTAATTAAAAAAAAAGGCTTTGAGGGTCTTGGATATGTGATGTGGATGTGGTTAAAGATAACTGCTCTTTTGAAAGTGGTTCATCATATTGTTTTGGCTTCGATGTACTTTTGTTATATTCCTCGTAATAGAGTGTTTTGATTATCCCGATTAAAAAAATTATCCAATAAACCTGTGTTGCAATTTGATATTCATCCACTTTTTAGCTGACTTTTCCAAACAACTTTTTGGATTTTTCAAAAATTTTATGAGTATTTTAATCTCATAAATCTACAACAATTTTGTTAACTAACACAATTTAGAGATGTTCAATCCAGATAAACTAAACCGACCTGACCCAAACCAAACCATAAAAACCCTAACTCAAAACAAACTTAAATTTGAATATGGAGAAAAAATTGTCACTTTTTTACCACCTTAATTAATTTTTTTTTTTTCAACTGATAATAAGAAAGAAAAATGAACCAATTAGATACATCCACTCAACTTCTACCAATTATTTATACAAAAGAGTCCTAAGTTAAAATGGTAATCCATTGCCCAACTCCATTCTATCCACAAGGGACCACAAAACCTACTAAAAAAATACGATAAACCATTACCCTCACTTCATGCTCTTACAAATTAAAAAAATAGAGTAAATCATTATCCCAGCCGAAGTTGAGATCGCCATTATCCTCGCGAATTTCAGTTAAAACCAACATTCTCAAGTTCATCAAACCCTATATATGGACAAACTAATGGAAAACGGCTTGCTTCTACTCCATATGCGTCATTTCCTCTCATTATTCTCATTGATTGACTTGCAACAACTACTCCAAAGACACCTCAAACTCCGTTTATATTCAATGCTACACCATTGGTCAGCCAACTAGTATCCTACCTTGACCATATGTGCCACCACAGACTGCTCCTCATCCTCCCTTTATCGGAATTTTTCTTGCCTCTGTCTCTCAATATGTAGCACTTGTCCCAACATAAGCTACATTCCTAGTCATCACTCTTCAGTTAGATGTATCGGTATTTTCTCCTCCTTTTTTCAACATTCAATTTTACAAAGACTTGGACAGATAAATCAAAGGGTTTAACATATAAAATCTCTTTAACACACCCCGACCACTATCTCCAATATATGTAAGTCTCAAGAAAAAGTCTTTGATACCCTATTTTTAAAAGGAGCTGAATTGCATATAGAGTTTATCATAGGGTTGTTTTATAGGGAAAATCCCGACCAATGATCAATTTAGAATGACTTGAGTAACTTATGGAGAAAAGATCAGAAGTTAGAGATTTATGTTAATTATGAAGCTATGTATATGTTAGTTCGAGTCCTCAATACATGCATTAAGAAGAAAATTTTGTGGCGTAGGGTTTAATATCAAGATTCTTCAATGTTACATATCGCAATGGACTGTTGATATCTATATATATGCAATGCACTGTTGATATCTCTAGTAACAAAAAAATTCTCCAATGTAAGAAAAAAGCTTCGGTAATTTTTTTTTTTCTGCAAGGGATCTTTATTTATTTTCTTGTCTAAGTTAAAAAACAAAAACGGTTGGGCTATACTCATCTTCCTCCATCTACCATCTTCACCTTCACCTTCGTTAACTCCGCTAAAGCTTTTTAAAGGGTACTATTTCTCTGTATGCGCTCACTGCTTCACTATTCTATCCTACGCATTACTCCGGCTCATTCTCTTAACCTACGCACCATTCCTTTCGTCATGGCCACCGCCGCCTCTTCCTCCTCTTCCTTGCTTCTCCCTTCTGTATCTCTCAACAAACTCTGCTGTTCTAGAAATGCCTCCCTCGGTTTCGCAGGTAAGAATCTCAGCCGATCTAGGGTTTCCATGAGCGTCTCCGCTGGATCTCAGACTACTGTCCATGACTCTCTGTTCGCCGATTACAAACCTACCTCTGCATTTCTATTTCCCGGTCAGGTAATTTTTCCTCCTCTTCTCAGTGTGTCTAATTTCCGGTTACTGGAATCCTCAATTAGCCGGATTAGATCGTCGCAATGCTATCCAATGTCTATTGATTTCGCCTAAATTTTGGGAATTTGGAAATGTCCAGACTTAATCACTGAAGAATTTGATTAATCTGATTGTAATGTATTATAATAGGCCACTGACCATAAAATCATATTGCTTGTTTGTAATTTGCCAAGTATTCGTTTCAATTAAGATACAAATGCGACAAAAATCAGAGTCTATTTGGAAATTACAGTCTTTTTGTGGAAGCATGAATGTATTGTGCAAAACAAAAACTCCACAATTTCCATTTAAAAGAGAGTCCAACAATACCACAGTACAAGCGGAGAAGTCAATCTAAAACATCTTTTAGTACATTGCCTAAATAGCCTGCAATATCCATTATTAGGAATGGGTATAATTTCTAATGAGCTTGTGAATATCTCAGGGAGCTCAAGCAGTGGGGATGGGGAAAGAGGCACAGAGTGTTGCAGCAGCTGGAGAGTTGTATAAGAAAGCTAACGATATCTTGGGGTACGTTCCTTTAGCTGAAACATTTTGTTTGTTTTCTTATAGGTAGTGAATGGATAATAACCCATATGGTGGCTTTTAGGTATGATCTTCTTGACATTTGTCTTAATGGACCAAAAGAAAAGCTTGATTCGACGGTCATAAGCCAGGTATCTTTCTCATCTTTTCAAAATTTCTTTGGGGCTCATTAAGATCTATCATCTTCTGTCTTGTACCTATATCGCGTAGAATTTGAGTCCTTTATATGATGTTTCCTTTTAGTATATTATGATTTTAATGTACGTAAAATTTGGTAGGTGTCTTTAAGTTTTTGATCTCTCGTTTTGTCTCAGCCTGCTATTTATGTCACAAGTTTAGCAGCGGTTGAATTGCTTCGTGTTCGTGAAGGCGGTGAACAAATAATTAACTCGGTTGATGTGACTTGCGGTCTCAGTTTGGGAGAGTACACTGCTCTTGCTTTTGCTGGAGCCTTCAGGTTAGTTGATCATACAACACTGATTCATTTGTACCTAAATGCACCATCAACTTAATTCGTTTTCTTTTTCTTGTTTACTGTTTTTACTCTCAAGCTTCGAGGACGGGCTAAAGCTTGTAAAACTTAGAGGAGAAGCCATGCAGGTTAAGATTTTATGAGTTTTGTTCTGTATACCAAGTTCTTCTTTCACCATTAGAACTCGGAACACCTGTTTGATGAGTTAGTTTTTAATGAAATGAACGTTTTCAGGCTGCTGCAGATGCTGCTAAGAGTGCCATGGTTAGTATCATAGGGTTAGACTCAGAAAAAGTTCAGCAGTTGTGTGATGCAGCAAATCAGGAAGTAGATGAAGCTGACAAAGTTCAGATCGCAAATTACTTATGTCCGGTATGTAAGATTCTTCTGCATTCCAGACTTGTAGATATCAACTTCACATTCCATAACGCGGTCTGCTATTACAGGGTAACTACGCAGTATCTGGAGGTCTAAAAGGAATCGAAGTTGTTGAGGCCAAAGCTAAGTCATTCAAAGCCCGAATGACGGTATCCTCTCTCTTTCTCTGATCTCGTTAATGTTAGTTATGAAGTCTTCCTCGAGGCTAAGAGACATGATGGTTGGCTTTGTAGGTTCGTTTAGCAGTTGCAGGTGCTTTCCACACAAGTTTCATGGAACCAGCAGTTTCGAGATTAGAAGCCGCATTGGCTGCAACAGAGATCAGAAGTCCGAGGATCCCAGTGATCTCAAATGTTGATGCACAACCTCATGCAGATCCAGACACAATCAAGAAGATACTTGCACGCCAGGTACTAAACTAAGCACTCTGGAGAAACTATATGTATAACTTTTCTTGAAGTTAAAAGATTCGTGTGTGAAAACCACTGTAGGTGACATCTCCAGTGCAATGGGAGACAACAGTAAAGACTCTTTTATCCAAAGGACTTAAAAGCAGCTATGAATTGGGACCTGGAAAGGTAATGTATCTATCCTTGTAAACCTGTTATAGATTTAAGGTTTCTTCTTGGTCTAAAGTTGTGTATTTTGAACACACAGGTAATTGCAGGGATATTCAAGAGAGTAGATAAAAGTGCCAGTGTTGAAAACATCAGTGCTTGAGGACTATCTGGCTATTTGGCAACTTTTGCAGCTTTTGTTCATGTAATTTGAGTTGTGAGAATCACTAGTTATGTCTTTGGGATCTCTCTGATGCTTTTCAGTAGTTTGGGATTCAAAGTTTTGTATCGCACGATATTTATTGAGATAATTTTCTTTTGTTATTGAACCGATTATTATTTGATAAAAAAAAGAAAAGAAAAAAGGTTGTGAGCTCAGGGAAAAGCGAGGTTTATATCACATCCGAAGATTCATCACCACAGCTCAAATTTATTCATCATTGCTCAGCAATTATGCACCAGCCGAGAATCGAACCCGGATCTGTACAGATACAGGGCGCTATTCTACCACTATGCCATTGGTGCTTATTGCTTTATTTATAACATAAGCTGATAAAGCAAAAGAAACAAACACTTGGAAAACAAACAATAGAAAAAGAAAAAGACACCCATTCATAAAACCCATCATTTGGCGTTTTTGTTGAGAGCTTAAAAACATTTTCTGTGAACAATTGATGCACCTTCCTCCTCATACTCAGCCTTGGAGATGCATATCTAATGAGGGAACAAACATAATTAGACTTTGATTAAATTTGCATATGCAAACAAACAAAAATATAGGTTAGATTGAAAGTTTGGTGAAATTTACTTGTTCGAATGAGCTCATGCTAGCAAAAATAGAACCACCGATCCATGCATTATACTTCCTTTCAGGCGGTGCGAAGACTTTTATCCTCATGCTAGCCGGTGCAAGTGTTGTGATCTCTTTGCTCATACGGTCTTCAATGCCCGGGAACATAGTGTTTCCACCACTGAGCATAATGTTATTATACAACTCCTTCCTTAAACCCACATCACACTTCATGATTGAGTTATAAACCATATCATGGATTCCATCGTCTCCCTTTTCCACTAACCATGGCTGGAACTAGACTTCTGGGCACATGAATCTCTCAGCACCAATCGTGATCACTTGCCCGTCAGGTAATTCATAGTGTTTCTCGATAGAGGAGCTGGGTTTGGAGGTCTCCAACTCCTCCTCGTAGAACAAAGGAACAAAGCAAAGCTTCTCTTTGATGTCTCTCACTATTTCCCGTTCAGCTGGTGTGGTGAACATGTAACCTCTCTCCGCAAGGATCTTCATGAGGTAATCAGTGAGTTCCCGACCACCAAGTTCAAAACGGAGGATTGCTTGTTGAAGTGGGTAACCCTCATATATAGGCACAAAGTGAGACACACCATCACCAGATTCCATCACAATACCTGCTCTCAAAGAAAAGCTCAATTAAAGAAATGATCAAGGGATGTGTAGAAACAAAGAGAAAAACCCTAACCGTTTGTACGACCACTAGCGTAGAGGGGGAGAGTAGCTTGGTTGGCATCATACATGGCAGGAAAGTTAAAGGTCTCAAACATGATTTGGGTCATCTTCTCCCTATTAACCTTCGGGTTATTAGGTGCCTCGGTAAGTAGAATCGGTTGTTCTTCAGGATCAATACCAAGCTCATTGTAAAAAGTGTGATACCATATATGTTCCATGCTATCCCAGTCACGTACGATACCACGTTCCATTGGATTTTTCAAGATGAGAAAACGTCTTTTGGATTGTGCTTCGCCACCAACATATGCATCCTTCAGTTTCATTCTATCATCAACACCACGGTTTCTCGGCTACCAACAACGCTCGGGAACTCAACTTTCGGAACATCTTCGCCGGCAAAACCCGCCTATACACAAAAGTATCATCGACACTATAATTTAATTTGAAAGCAAAAAGACACCAATCTGAAAAAAGTAAAAATACTAACTAACCTTCATCATCCCACTACCAGTGTCACATACGATAGGTTGAATGTTATTAGTCTCAGGACTCTCAGCCATTTTTAAAGGTGCAAAACACAAAGAGATGAGAAATGAACCCTTAAAATCAAAACAAACACGTTAATCAGAACTAAGCCTTCAACTAAACGTCATGATACTACAATAATCTTGAAATTTATCATTTTACAAAGCCATATATACTAAATACTGAAATTAAATCGATCCAACATAATAATTAAGAAGATGCAGAAAGTTTTTTTTTCGACCTTGAACGTGAAAGAAATAAGATGAGATCGAAGTAAATATCCAAAGGTATCTATGGAGAATATCTTACTTCCTTTTCACTTCCTTCAAAGAGGAGAAAAAATATGAATTTATATAGATGGGTTGTTTGTCAACTAGAAAACTTTTAAGTTTATTAGATAATATCCGCTGTGCCGCGAATTATTCTTATGTTTTTTCTAATAGGTTTAGTATGATAAAAAAAAATTCAATTGAATCTATTCACTTTTGAATTTATCATTAGAAAAATTGATATCATAATTTTTGTTGGTATTATGATGTTTGAAGTTTATGATATGTTACTTATGTCAAAATTTATGTTTAAGGTAACTTTGTTTATGTTTGGTAGTTACAAATTTAACCATGACTTTAGAAAATCTAAAATCACAAAAAAGATTCTCTTTTATTTTTTAGGTTTAAACGACTCTGTTGTTTTTCTTCTTTGCAACTTTTTGAGTTCGTTATTCTTTCTTTCGATACCTACAAACTATCTCGGACAACTCACCGATGAATATTTTTATTTGTCGATTTTACGTTCATCTTTTTAATCCGGCTGCTTGAGATCTTTTGGGCTCCTTGTTTTCATTTTAGGTTCTTTATAATTTTCTTACTCATTTTCATTTTTATTTTTTATTTCTTTTTTCGTGAATCCTTTACATGTAAGCACCATTAGTTCCTTCAAATGAGTTATATTCCTTCGAAATGATTTTTTTATTTGAATTTTTCTTAATTAAATTTTTAGCAATAGAATCTTTAAGTTTTTGGGTTAGGTAATAATCATAAATAAATAAATAAATATTTTGATGTGTACGAGAATATATTGATAGTAAGAGTTGACAAAAAAAATAAATATTGATAGTATGTTACCTCGAAGATAACCAAACACTATAGAAAATGAATAAAGTCATGAACAATTATTTAAAACTCATAAAAAAATTACTATTATTTATTTAATATATTTTTAGAATAGATGATGTGTTAAATTGTTATGTTTTGATTGATTATTTAAACCAGTTTATTTAAATTATGTGTTACTTTCTCTCTAACACAAAGGGACTGTTAAACATAAGAGGACTGAAGAGGACTTATGTGATATTGATAGAGAGACTTTATTTTGTTATTCTAGTATTGATTTATGTGTCAGCCGTATTATTAGTTCAAAGTCATTTTGATGTATTCCGCCATTACTTAATACGACGAAATGTTTTGTTTTAGTCTTTATTAACTAGACTTTCTATAACTAGTGTTTTTGTTTTTGATAACCTATAACTAGTGTTTTGTTTTAGTCTTTATTAACTAGACTTTCTATAACAAGTGTTTTCTTTATGTTTGATATAACATGATTAACGTTGACTTTAGAATTGAGAAACGAATACATTCGCATACAAATAATAATTCTGAACCTTCTTATATAACAAATGTGTTCTAAATATATGCTTGGTATAACATATTTAATATTGACTTGATGTTGATAAAAAAAATAAAGTTGATTTGAGAATTGAGATACCTATAAAGTGAGCGAACCATTTTTATTGTGCCTTGCCCTTCCAATAATGCTAACACTTGTTGATAATGGTCACAAATCTATTATAAGATTGATGCTAGGGATGCTACTTAATTTAGCGTATGATAGCAATGACACTAAAAACTAAAAGTCATTTTTTGTGATCCATGTAAATCGCACATGCACGATCAACTGCATCAGAAGGCTGCTATTTAGTGTTTAACCGTTAACAATTCAACTACGGTGTAAAAAAAATACTAAAATGACTTTCGTCGTAAAAATATAGGGAGTATTATATTATATATATGTGTTCGACAAAGTAAGATTTTAGAGACTAAATATTTTAAAAATTTATGTTTTTTATTTTTAATGTCTGAAATGTTTTACCATATGTAACACTTTTATGATAAAAAGTTTTAACTAACTTAGATATTGTTTCATTAAAAATTGGTCAGCGAATCTCGTACTTCGAAATTTAGGTCTTAAGTCTTTGAGATTTTGTCGATGCAGGAATTTTTCTACAAAAGGAAGTCTTGTGCCACTTCGGATGGGTGGGTCGCTTATGGCTCCGCTTTATGGTGGTCTTGGATGCTTCAGTGTAGTTTACTTTATGCAAACTCGTTCATTGGAGTTTTAACTTGTATTAGATGCCACATATGTGAATGAGTAGCAAATTTCTGGCATAGGATGTATAAGATCTTGGACATATTTATTTTGGCATCCATGTAGAAGTTAAATTGGGAATGACTTCTCATGCTTTGTTGTCGTAGGTGTTAGATATTGAGTTCCAAAATGTGAAAGCTTTATACAGGCGTGCACAATCTTTTATTGAGATGGGAGATTTGATTTCAGCGGATATGGATATAAAGAAGTCTCTGGAGGCTGATCCTTAGAACCGGTAACAAGAAATAAATGTTTATGAATCCTCCGTTTCTCTTAGTCGTCTTAGGAATTTACTTTATATTTCCAGGGAATTGAAGTCCCTTTACAAGAGATTGGAATAGTGTAAAGCTGAGAGCAACAAAAAAGATGCCAAGCTTTATGGTATTTAATATTTAAAATCACTAGGCAAGTTACCCTTTTCACATAACTTTGTTTTCTATTTTCTTGCCAAGTGGGCAGGAAGGCCTTTATAGGTTAGGTGAAGAATAGAATCCGAAGCAAATTAAGCAATTAGAAGTTGCACACGCCCAAATCAATTAGGGTTTACGAATTGGTGTCAGTAACGAAGAACATGTTCTTCTCCGTTTAACGAGAAGTATCGGACAGGTTTCAGGTATATTATGTTTATTATTTTATTTATTTCTATAAAATCGTCTGATTCTCGTATTCGTTGTTCCTACGAAGGAGTTTATAGATCTTGAATGATTTTTTCTTTGGATAACTTTGAGTGCTACATGAGTTTAGATTTCTTGTTCGTCTCCTTCCTAATCGTGGTTTCTTATTATTATTTATTTAATTTTGTATCCTTTGTTCGTCTTTTCGATGTTGCCAGAGATTCTAGCCTCGATAGAGAAATCTGGTGAAAGATTTTTAAAATTTGGTTAGCTCTTAATTACGGATTGGATTAGTTAGTTGCCTGAATCGCTGCTCTTGATAATATTGTCGCTACCGCCTAGTACGAAAGATGTTGTGGCAACAATGGTTCTGTCAAAACGATGGCAGTTTCTTTAGATGTTGGTGCCAAAACTCATATACGATGCAAGCTATCCAAAAATTGAGTACGAAAGCTTTTCCCGCTTTGTAGACAGGTCTTTGTTTCTGCACGAGGCTAAAATCTGCATTTCAAACTTGGTAAAACCTCTAGTGCTGAAGATATCCAAATGTGGATTAGAACTGCAAATAAATGTTTTGTGCGTGAGTTGATTATCGAGATGGGCCGTTCTTCTAGTAAAATTCAAATTATACTTCCAAGGAGTTTGTACACGGGGTGTCGAATACTTGTGAAATTGAAATTAAAAAATGTGATTCTTGTTGATGTTTGTTCCTTAGTTTATTTCCCGTCTCTTAAAAGTTTGAGCCTTTTATCAGTCAAGTACCCTGGTGATGAATTTGTCAAGAGCCTTTTATCCAATTGTCATGTTCTTGTAGACTTGAAAGTGGAACAATGTGCAGATGACAATGTGACTATTTTCACAATTATAGTGCCTTCTCTCAAGAGTTTAGCCATGCGTAAATCATTAAAAAGAGTTGAAATCAAAGCACATGGGCTTGTGATAGATGCTCCTTCTTTGGAGTTCTTGGACATTGTTGATCTTAAGTGTGGGTTTTGTATCATTGAGAATGAGATATCTAATATTGTTGAGACAAGTCTTGATGTTACTTATAGTCATACTGAGCAACTTCTTTGTTCTATTACTTCAGTCAAGCGTCTTTTCTTATAGTCATACTGAGCAGTTTCTTGGTTCTATTAAACTCAAAGGTACTTTCTTGTGTTTCTTTATGGATTAATTAGTATTGATGAATGGTGGGTTTTCTTGTGACCAAATCTTTTGCTGCTGCATTGCTTTTGTATTTATTGCCTTTTATGCAGGACGCATATCCTGTTGGTACTATCTTTTGCTGTCTTGTACATTTAAGGATGTGCACATGTGAGACATAATGGTTGAATCTTCTTTATGTGTCTGCTCAAAGATTCACCTAAACTAAAATTTCTAAAACTTGGACATGTATTGGATATTATAAAACCCAAAGTATTCATTTTTCTTCAGATTATTTTCCCAGTAGAAAATAAATAATGATGAGATAGTGCAATGTACTTCTATATCTCAGTACCATGGACTTCAAGATAATAAACCACGCCCCTGCTGAAATGAACTGAGTTTAGTTCCTGAGTTAACAAGTCTTGAAACACTGGAATGGGTAAAATATTAAGGAGCAAAAGGAAAGAAAGAAGTAGTATTTAAAAGTTTTGAGTTACTAATTTTTTTCTAAAAAGTTATAAGATAAGTGAGGAAGTAAAACCCTTCTACAAAATTAAAAAGGAAAAAATCAGAAAAGATGAAAAAGGAAAAATTATTATTATTATTCATATCTATATAAATACTTTTAAAATCTCTTAATTTTTGAGTTAAATTTATACTGTAAGTTTTTATATTTTCAAAATTATAGGAAAAAGAAAAAACTAAGTTACGAAATGTGTATTTGAAAAATACATTATGTCTATTCGGAAAATAAATAAGAAATTAAATTGCGGTAAACAAAAATAAATCTAGTTCAAATAGAAATATGAAAATTAATTTTTAAGGAATTTGAAAAAGATAAAAATATGAATAGCTAAATACTAAAAAATTAAATCTAATTCATATATGAAGTGAAAAAGAAATTATTTGTAAGGATGTGACAAAATTTAATTGAAATCTAGATAAGATAAAATAAATAAATAATTGTGATATATATCTATCGGTAGTTTCACAACTTTTTAATCTCCTAATTGTTGATACAAAATCTATTGAAAGTTATGCGTGTTGCAAAAATTAAAGAAGATATAATTAACTCAAGAAATACATATATATTTTATGTGATTAAAAAGCATTTGTATAGATTCGGAAAATCCTTTTCGAACATGTACAATTCTTTTCCGAATTTTCAAAAATATCATGAAAACAAGTTTCTAGTAAAATAGTTTTTGATGTAGCTTTTCATGTTATTATTGTCAATTGCCCATAAAACTAATTCCAAAAAAATATGAGGTTCGATTCATCAAGATTTTGGGAAAAAAGATAAATGTATGTAATAGCTAGATAATAAAAAAAAAACTAAATGTAGTCGAATAGGAATAAGAAAAAATATTTTTTATAAAACATGTGATAAAATTTTATTGGTAATAAATAATAAAAAATAGGATAATCAAATAGTTATTATTATTTTCTCTCTATGGTTTTATATAGACATTTTCAATCTATAAATATTATCTCTCAGGTGATTTAGTTTAATTTTCAATTTTTTCCGTTTTCAGGTTTTTAAATCACGGGTTATAAAATATAAAATATTGGTATATGCAGATCCTAACATAGTATACCCATAAAAAGAATATTAAAATAGTTTTATTCATGGTAAAAATTATTTCATTTATGATTTTCTTCTTAATATTTATAAAATATATCATGTCAATTATTAAATTTATTTGACATAATAAGATTACAATTGGTATATATTTATATTTTTTTATTGGTAATAAATAATAAAAAATAGGATAATCAAATAGTTATTATTATTTTCTCTCTATGGTTTTATATAGACATTTTCAATCTATAAATATTATCTCTCAGGTGATTTAGTTTAATTTTCAATTTTTTTCGTTTTCAGGTTTTTAAATCACGGGTTATAAAATATAAAATATTGGTATATGCAGATCCTAACATAGTATACCCATAAAAAGAATATTAAAATAGTTTTATTCATGGTAAAAATTATTTCATTTATGATTTTCTTCTTAATATTTATAAAATATATCATGTCAATTATTAAATTTATTTGACATAATAAGATTACAATTGGTATATATTTATATTTTTTTTATTGGTAATAAATAATAAAAAATAGGATAATCAAATAGTTATTATTATTTTCTCTCTATGGTTTTATATAGACATTTTCAATCTATAAATATTATCTCTCAGGTGATTTAGTTTAATTTTCAATTTTTTTCGTTTTCAGGTTTTTAAATCACGGGTTATAAAATATAAAATATTGGTATATGCAGATCCTAACATAGTATACCCATAAAAAGAATATTAAAATAGTTTTATTCATGGTAAAAATTATTTCATTTATGATTTTCTTCTTAATATTTATAAAATATATCATGTCAATTATTAAATTTATTTGACATAATAAGATTACAATTGGTATATATTTATATTTTTTTTATTGGTAATAAATAATAAAAAATAGGATAATCAAATAGTTATTATTATTTTCTCTCTATGGTTTTATATAGACATTTTCAATCTATATATATTATCTCTCAGGTGATTTAGTTTAATTTTCAATTTTTTTCGTTTTCAGGTTTTTAAATCACGGGTTATAAAATATAAAATATTGGTATATGCAGATCCTAACATAGTATACCCATAAAAAGAATATTAAAATAGTTTTATTCATGGTAAAAATTATTTCATTTATGATTTTCTTCTTAATATTTATAAAATATATCATGTCAATTATTAAATTTATTTGACATAATAAGATTACAATTGGTATATATTTATATTTTTTTTATTGGTAATAAATAATAAAAAATAGGATAATCAAATAGTTATTATTATTTTCTCTCTATGGTTTTATATAGACATTTTCAATCTATATATATTATCTCTCAAGTGATTTAGTTTAATTTTCAATTTTTTTCGTTTTCAGGTTTTTAAATCACGGGTTATAAAATATAAAATATTGGTATATGCAGATCCTAACATAGTATACCCATAAAAAGAATATTAAAATAGTTTTATTCATGGTAAAAATTATTTCATTTATGATTTTCTTCTTAATATTTATAAAATATATCATGTCAATTATTAAATTTATTTGACATAATAAGATTACAATTGGTATATATTTATATTTTTTTTATAATTTTTTGTATAATTTTTTGTTTAATTTGAATAAAAAATTAAACAAAAAATTACGACTATTAAATAAAATGTTTCATGTTAATAAATCATTGTATTTTACATATAAAAATTTTAAAAACATTATACCATGAATTAATTATTAGTTTTATACAAATAATTTAATTTAAATATATTATATAATTAATATATAATATTGAGACGGGTTTGGGTTATAAATTATAATCTAGTGTAATAGCAAAGGGAACAAACAAACAACCGGAGAGGATAACAATAGAAAAAAAATAGTCTAAGAAAATTTAATCCCAGTCATAAAACCCATCGGTTTGCCTTTTTGTCGAGACCTTAAAAACATTTTCTGTGAACAATCTTTGGACCAGCCTCGTCATACTCAGCCTTGGAGATCCACATCTAATAAGGAACAAACATATAAACATATTTAAGCTTTGATTTAATTTGCATACGCAAAAAAAAAACAAATGCAATAAAAAACAAAATATAGGACAGATTGAAAGTAGGATGAAATTTACTTGTTGGAATGTGCTGAGGCTAGCAAGAATAGAACCACCAATCCATGAATTATATTTCCTTTCAGGTAGTGCGACGACTTTTATCTTCATGCTAGTCGGTGCAAGTGATGTGATCTCTTTGCTCATACGGTCTTCAATGCCCGAGAACATAGTGTTTCCACCACTGAGTACAATGTTACCATACAAGTCCTTCCTTAAATCCACATCACACTTCATAATTGAGTTATAGACCATCTCGTGGATTCCACCGTCTTCCTTTCCCACTAACCATGGATGGAACAAGACTTCTGGGCACATGAATCTCTCAGCACCAATCGTGATCATTTTCCCGTCAGGTAATTCATATTTTTTCTCGATGGAGGAGCTGGTTTTTGAGGTCTCCAACTCCTGGTCGTAGTCCTCAGCAACAAAGCAAAGCTTCTCTTTGATTTCTCTCACTATTTCTCGTTCTTCTAATGTGGTGAACATGTAACCTCTCTCCGTAAGGATCTTCATGAGGTAATCAGTGAGTTCCCGACCAGCAAGTTCAAGACGGAGGATTGCTTGTGGAAGTGGGTAACCCTGGTATATGGGTACAAAGTGAGACACACCATCACCAGATTCCATCACAATACCTAGTCTCAAGGGAGAGAATAAAAGCTCAAATTAAGAAATGATCAAGGGATGTGTAGAAACAAAGATAAAAAAGCCTAACCGGTTGTACGATTATTAGCGTAGAGGGAGAGAGCAGCTTGGTTGGCAACATACATGGCAGGAGTGTTAAAGGTCTCGAACATGATTTGAGTCATATACTCCCTATTAACCTTCGGGTTATTAGGAGCCTCGGTAAGTAGAATCGGGTGTTCTTCAGGAGCAATACGAAGCTCATCGAAGAAAGTGTGATGCCATATCTTTTCCATGCTATCCCAGTCACGTACAAAACCACGTTCAATTGGATTTTTTAAGGTGAGAACACCTCTTCTGGATTGTGCTTCGTCGCCAACATAGGCATCTTTCAGTTTCCTTCCATTATCGACACCATGGTATCTCGGCCTACCAACAACGCTCGGGAACTCAACTCTCGGAGCTTCTTCGCCGGCAAAACCCGCCTATACACACAAGTATCATCGACAATATATTTTGCCCTAGTTTGAAAGCAAAAAGAGAAGATCTACCAATCTGAAAAAGTAAAATTACTAACTAACCTTCATATTCCCACTACCAATGTCACATACAATAGGTTTAGTCTCAGCCATTTTTAAAAAGCTGCAAAACACAAAGAGATGAGAAATGAACCCTTATAATCAAAACTAAGCCTTCAACTAAACGTCATGATACTACACTAATCTTGAAATTTATAATTTTACAAAACCATACGAAATCCTGAATTAAAATCGATCCAACATAATAAAAAGATCCAGAAAGTTTTTTTTTTACCTTGAACGTGAAAGAGATATAAGATGAGATCGAAGTAAATAACCAAAGCTATATATGTAGTAGTAGAATATCGTATTTCCTCTTTACTTCCTTCTCTTTCTTTCCGATGGAGTACAAAACAGCCGATGATACATATCAAAGAGGAGAAAATATATAAATTTATAGAGGCGGGTTGTTTGTCAACTAGACAACCTTAGAAGTTTATTTGTGTGTTTCAGCATATTATTAGTTCACAGTCATTTTAACGACTTCCGATGTACGTAGTAGCCATTACTTAATGTTTTGTTTTAGTCTTTAATAATTATAGACTTTCTAGTTTCTGTAACAAGTGTTTTCTATATGTTTGATATAACATGATTAACGTTGACTTTAGAATTGAGAAACGATTAATAATAGTTGTGAACCTTCTTGTACAGCTACTTTGTATAACAAATGTTTTCTACGTGTATATGCTTGGGATAACATATTTATTATTGACTTGAGTTGATAAAAGAATAATAATAAAGAAAGTTGATTTAAGAATTGAGATACGAGCCGAACCATTTTATTGTGCCAAGAACAATCTGTTTACCGAATATGGTTTGATGAGTTCGTTTCAGCGTCCTTTGTTGTGAATTTTCGATACTTTGAACTCTCGGTCGGTATTCAACACGACTTCAGATACAAGCCTCTTGTTCACGATGTTTTTAGTCTAGAGGTCAACTCTTTGAGATTTCCAAGTGAAAATGGTGTGAAGAAAGTATTCCTAGATAGTTCAGACACGTTTTGGTCGGATAACAGTTTTGTAGAGTTCGACCAAGTCGCTACGGAGATCGCGTCTCAGTTGGATACGTACAAGAAAGACGTGGATGAGGTTAACATGAGAAATGAGACTGATCTGATTGGGAACACCAAGCATTTGATGAATGCTGTGAGCTCACTTCCAGCGTTGATGGAGAGAAAGCAAGTAATTGACAAGCACACAAATATAGCGACAGCGCTTCTAGACGAGATCAAGAAGCGATCTCTAGATACGTACACTAGTAAAGAGAATGAGATGATGATTAGAGAGACAACATAGAAAAGAGCGATCTTCTATCTATTTTGGACGGGAAAGGTAAGAAGATGGACAAGCTACGGTTTGCTATCATGTACCTAATATCCTTGGAAACCATATACCAGGATGAAGTCGAAGCTGTGGAAGCGGCTCTGCGTGAAGCTGAGGTTGATACAAGCGCGTTTCAGTACTTGAAAAAGATCAAGTCGCTAAACGTTTCTTCAGCCAGCAAAAGCAACATTTTTGGTTGGGCTGAGAAGCTATATAGTCAGTCAATCAAGAATCTCTAATCCGGGGACCAGCAACCGGCGGTGGCGCGGATTGTTAAAGCATTAACCGAGGGAAAATCGAACCAAGAAACTGATTCATACTTGATGTTTGATCCGAGAGCTTCAAAGTCAAGCTCTAGCGTTGGTAGTAGCACCCATGTGAAAGGGTCGTTCAGAGAAGCGATAGTTTTTATGGTCGGTGGTGGTAACTACATTGAATGTAACATGAGCTCTTACAGGGAGATGAGATGGTTATCAAGAATATTATATATGGAGTCACGGATATGGTTACTGGATCTGAGCTCGTCGAGCAACTCACGCTATTGGGACAGAAAATGGGACTGAAGTAGAAAACATAAGGAAGATGAGTCATGATTAGCCTTCTCACTATATGCAATGATCCTTCAAATATGCGTACTAACTATATTGATTATACGTTATTCAGGTTTTTTGCTATTATTACTTTAACAAAAAGACCTTTAAGATTACATAAATATAGAAATGTCGGTCACACGTCTTTACTATGTCATTAACTAACGACATTTTTTTGATGTTGTTAGGTGTTGTCTTTACTAGAC
The DNA here is from genome assembly GCA_900116095.1 of Euclidium syriacum. Lineage (NCBI taxonomy): Eukaryota > Viridiplantae > Streptophyta > Magnoliopsida > Brassicales > Brassicaceae > Euclidium > Euclidium syriacum. Next base: position 2,236,033 of record FPAK01000008.1, read on the forward strand.
TGTTTTCTTGTAGTGAAGGACAAAGCTCGTGGGATTCCCATGGTTAATATTCCTAGGAAATTTCCCACAAAAGGTTCCATCATAATGAGATATATAGCTTGTGCGTTGTTGTAATATTGATAGTTGGAAAAAAATTGATGTTTGAAACAACAACAGCATTTTTATCATAATAGTCAAACCAAAAATAAAATAAAATAAAAAAAGAAGAGCTCAGGAAAGTGGCTGACTCATCCGAGAAATCGGAAGAATGCGAAGGACCCAACCAACGCTGAGGCCGATGTCATCACAGCTCTAATGCACCAGCCGGGAATCGAACCCGGGTCTGTACCGTGGCAGGGTACTATTCTACCACTAGACCACTGGTGCTAGTTGTTTATACATCTACCTTTTTTTATTTTATAGATGAATCTAAACAAGCGCACAAAGTCACACAACCACAGAAATGAGAGGAGAGAAAGAGAGAGACGTAACGGGAAAATGGCGATTCCGGTGACGAGAATGATGATTCCTCACTCACATCCATCGCTTCGTCTCTCGCATCCGAACCTTTCAAATCCCAGTCGCGTTGATTTCCTCTGTCGCTGTGCTCCATCAGAACTCCAATCACTTCGGTCTTGCTCTTTACCTTCTCTTCTCATCCCTTTCGTATTCTTTGACGAAATTTACTTCGCCGATAAACTGAGAAAATCATTTGTGAATATGCTTGCTTAGGCCTGAACTCTCCTTCTCTGTCGGAATTCACGCTATCCCACATCCAGACAAGGTAATCCAAGCTCCAAATTTTCTGCTTCTTCTTTAGTTGTAGTTGAAAATTTATGCAATTGAAAATCGACCACCTCTAGTGTCGAATTATAGATTGAGAAAGGTGGAGAAGATGCATTCTTTGTTAGTAGCTATAGAGGAGGAGTTATAGCTGTTGCAGATGGTGTCTCCGGGTAAGGGTTTTAACTTCTTTACTTTGATTATAGGTGTTGTGGGTTTATCTTAATTTGCTAAAAGTTTATATCTTTTTTTCCTCAGTTGGGCTGAACAAGATGTTGATCCTTCCTTGTTCTCCAAAGAACTCATGGCTAATGCTTCTCGTTTAGTTGACGACGAAGAGGTAACTTTGAATCTCAATGAAAGTGTTAATTTATCTTCTGACTGATTTGTTGTTTCTTATTCTTCCTCCTTTGGTTTTACAGGTTAGATATGATCCTGGTTTCCTCATTGACAAAGCTCATACCGCAACTACTTCCAGAGGTTCTGCTACAATGTGAGATTTTAGTTTTATACTCCTAATTGTCATTCTCTTCTTCATGTTTCTTTTTTTGATGTCCTGGTTTTTGGTGAAGCAGTATTGTAGCCATGCTTGAGGAAATGGGTGTTCTGAAAATAGGCAATGTTGGAGACTGTGGACTTAAGCTTCTTCGAGAAGGTTGTTAATCTGAGATACTAGATTGTTTCATGTTTCAGCCTTTGAGAAAGAGATGTTCCTTTATATCAATCTCATTTTCAGGTCAGATAATTTTCTCAACTACTCCACAAGAACACTATTTTGACTGTCCATACCAACTAAGCTCTGAGGATTCTGCTCAAACTTATCTAGATGCATCGGTAAATAAAATTTGTACCACTCTACATGGTGTGTTCTATTATTGCCGTAACATACTTCTTTAATGTAACCAGTTCAACATAGTGGAAGTAAAGAAAGGAGACGTGATCGTGATGGGTTCAGATGGACTTTTTGATAACGTATTTGATCATGAGATCGTTTCAATAGTCACCAAGCACACCAATGTTTCAGAATCATGTATGTATATATCTCTCTTGATTTATAATTTGAAGTTTAGAAGTGACTTAGTTTACTCTTTGTATAAAAGCGAGGTTATTAGCTGAAGTGGCAAGTAGAAATTCAAAAGATCCAGAGTTTGAGTCTCCATATGCATTGGAAGCAAGATCCAAGGTAAGATTTTTAACTTAAACCGAGATTGAATTTTGCAGGTTTCTCTCAAAGTATTTCTGAATCAATGTATATGAGCAGGGATTCGATGTTCCTCTCTGGAAGAAGGTACTAGGAAAGAAGCTTACAGGAGGGAAGCTTGATGATGTCACTGTGATCGTTGCGGAAGTTAGTAGCTCTTGAACTCATTTGTAAAGTTTATGTGATCTTCTTCTTATTATTCTTTTTAATACAAGTCTTTGTAGAAACTTGTTTTATTTCACATTGTATTTGGAGATATTGTCAAAGAAATAAATAAAATTGGATTTTGAAAAACGGACAAAAATTATCTGAAAAAATTGAATTTTATCCTTGTTGTGAATGTCCTCTTAAGCTTATCTATTTTCTCATAAAAAAAAATAAAAATACAAAATTTTCCTCATGAAATTAATCAGAAAAAAGGTCTTTGGGGTTGGAACTCTAATCTGACAACATTATTACGTGAAAAAAAAACACACATTATCATACAAACAGAAATCTCTAAAGAGCGAGAGTGTTAAACACTAACACGGTAACACCCAGCAGAAGAATCAATCACCTGAATCAGGCAAAGCAAATAACACATTTAGCATCCCTATGGAGCCAAATGCGCACGTGCGTGTGTATGTGTGTGTGTGTCTTTTTCAAGCTGCGTTTGAGTCACCATTGACATCTTGAAAGAAGGATTTAACTGTTTCATAAGTAGACCAGCAAATCGCAGCTGCTGGAGCATGGAATAGCATTCTTGGTAACCATCCTCTCGCAAGTCCCCTATAACCATCTTTCTTCACAATTGTACGGAACACATCGCTTATCGAACTACTCTTGAAGCGGTCACAACCGCACACACCCTGAAACATCACCAGGGACAAATTCTCAGACCAGCAAAAACAACCACAGTTCAGATGTAATGGATTCTTGAATTGCTAAAGATTCTCTAAACCTAGAGATGACATTTGTTCTATCTTTTCTTCATCTTTAGACTCATAGGTCATAACTGAATTCACATAAACTGAAACATAGCGCCCTAAATGTAGCTCACTGGATCATCAAGCTTTATGAAGACAAAACATAACCAGGTGAACCGAAACAACTTCATCTAGTAAACATGTGGCCATCCCCTATAAAGTCCTAATCTTAGACACAACTGTAAAGATTCATAGTCACAAAGGCTTATATTTTTACAAAGCTTGATGCAATCTACATCACTGCACATAGCATCTAGTATATATCATAGTGTATCTACAATCACATTGGCTCTCACAATACTCAAGAGACGGTAAAGGTTTTAAAAATTCACCTGACATTGCAATTGCGTCTTGACAACATCAAGCGGCGTAGTTACAGCAGCAGCCAAACCTCCAGCAGCGGCTCCTGCAGTAGCATAGATCAACCAACCTTCCTCCTCCTCATCGCCGGAGACGTACTGAGGCGATATCTCTCTTAATCCCCTTTTAACAGCCTCATACGTCGCGAAATGAACAGCCGTGAACGGAGCGTTCATAAGCACCGTCGTTCTATAAGACGCGTAGAAAGCTCCGAATCCTTCTTCTCGCGTTACCCTCTTGATGCAATCCCAAACGCCTTTATAAGTCCCATTCCCAATCTGCAGCCTCTGCTTAACCATATCCATGGGTGTGAAAACGGCGTCGCTCGATATAGTTGCGAATACGCCGGAGATTGCGTGAGCGGCGGAGTTGTTTGGGTTACTACCGGATAAATACTTCTTTGAGACCTCGTAGAAGGAGAAATAGACGGCGTGTGCTGGTCCGGCGCCGAGTCCCATCGCCCATATACCTCTGTACAAAGCTGATGGTCCATCCGTTTTGATTATTGAACGGAAAGCTTCCCGGATTCCGACGGGTTTAATCGGACAGGAACGGAGAGCTTGCATATGGGTCTTGATGGTATCCACAGGAAACATCGCCATGTGCTCGACGGAACCAGCGATTGAACCAGCGACCATAAGCTGCCAGAATCGGAGGCCGCCGTTTTGAGCGGGAACTACAATCGCCGGATGAAAATCCGGTGGTTGAGGGATCGGACGGATATCCGATTCCTGGAATTTGGCTGCAGCTGTGGCTTCTGTCGCCATGTTTGGATCGAGAGAAGCCTTGGGATTTAGGGCGACAATATGAATCTGACGGAGAGGTTATAAAATTAGGGTTCCGAGAAGCTTGGAGTTAAATCAAATCTGGGGTTTTTCCACAGTCAAATCTCCGACCAGAGAAAGGAGGCGGCGGTTAAACCAAAGACAGAGAAGGGGTTAATCTCTTGTTGTCTCGTGGGCTTTACATCTTTTTTCTTCCCAAGTATATCTTTTTGTCTTTTATATTTTATTTTTAATAGATGTAAAATTGCAATCAACAAAAAAACAAAACTCTATAAAAAAAAAATCAAAGCTTGCCACTTCTCCTATTTGTTTTAAACCAGAATATTTTCTAATTCGTAGGGAGCAGAAAAGTCTAATCTTGTCCTGTTCTTGTTCCTATTTCTTCCCATAGTGGAAAACAAAGTTAAAACTAGATTGAAATCCGTTTGATGAATCTAGAAGAGTAAGAAAGAGTAGTCTCTATGGTGATAAACTATACCTCCCTTCATCACTCACAAATCAATTTCTAAGTGAAACAAAAAAATTCAAGAGTGGTCAATAATACAAAAACTCAACCAAAGATCAGATAAAGAGTCTGACTACTACTCAACAAATAATCCCCATAAATAAAAACTTTATAACGTTTGAATATTTTACAAATACAAATACAAATAGACCCTGATTTTGAACAACAATTGAACCTCACCAAAAAACACTCACACGATCTTGGTAATATCCTTGATGAATGAATCAATATTAGCATTAGACGAACCGCTTTCCCCAACCGCTCCTCGACTGATCTCACCGAGGTCACAAGCCCTTCTTCTCATATATTTCCCTTCTTCACTCTCTCCATCCATAAACCTTTTTACGAGTTCCTTAATCTCGTCTCTTCCTATCAACAACTCAGTCTTCTTCTTCTTACTCTCGATCCTCATTCCGACCCTCCAGTCATCTACAATCATCTTTGCATTCAGAAACTGATCCCAAGAAAGCGGAAATGTCAGCATCGGTACTCCTGAATAAATCCCTTCCAATGTTGAGTTAAAACCGCAATGCGTCCAAAACCCGCCTACCGCTGTGTGACTCAACACACGCAACTGATCGCACCAGCTCACAACAACACCCAAGCTACCTACAAGAGCCTGCTTTAGCTTGGACTCGTCTCCACGCGCCACCCACAAAAACCGGACTCCACTCTCTCTCACTCCTCCCACTATTTCCTCCATCTGAGCTTCAGAGGCCGAATGGAAACTTCCCTGAGATATATAAAGCACAGAGCTCTCCGGTTGCTCGTTAAGCCACCGGATGTAATGGGGTTCTCCACGGTCTTTTCCGACGGAAAGATCTTTATAGGGAATTAACGGACCGGTGGCGTATACCGGGAAATCGAACTTGGAGGTGAAAACGTCAATGGCTTTTGATTCTAGCTCATAAGCAGAGGACAAGATAAGGTACCTAGCTTTGTGGAGCTCATCTAACCTCGGCTTGAGTTTATTAAAGACTTGGTAACCATGGCCGTAGAAAATAGGCGGCAGATCACGGAGTGGCGTTGGAGATAAACCGGGAATGTAATCAACGATTTCGTCTTCCTTTGAATCTAAAAAAAAACATCAGATTTAAAAAAAGGTCACGAATTATCTATTTGACAATAGTTCAAGAATTTCATACTTTGAAAATTGGAATGTATACCTGATGGTTCGATCGGAAAGTGGCCGTGAGCTGCAAGTAGATCGGAGTGAAGGGAGAGGCAGAGACTCGAGGGCGAAGAAGGCCAGAAAGATGCCACCGGAATATTCCTCCGTGTACCGACGCGCACTGCCCACACGACGTTCGTGTCGGAAACGATTACTGTGGGAGGCGGTGATTGGAGGCAGTCAAGAAGCCGCTCGAACGGCTCCTCCAATTTGGTGAGGACGGCGTCGAGGAAGTCGATGTAGACATTGGCCCGGACGAGCTCCGAGGGGATGAGATTGGGGAGAGTGGCGAAGTGGATCCTGTCCGGTTTCGGGTCGGTTCCGATGAAACTGAGCCATTCTTCGGTGACGACGAAAGTTACCAAGAGGTTTGGGTCTCGTTGGACGAGGCGTTTGCAAAAATTCATCATGGGGTTGACGTGACCTCTTCCAGGCCAAGGCATGGCCACCACGTGGCACACTCCGAACGGCTGAGATTTAATTAGATCCATAGGGTGCCAAGTGTGTGATTCAGATCACTGTGACTTAATGAGGTCAAGATAAAATGCGGTCGAGCGCCAGCTTTTGTAAGGAATGGAATCAAATGATTTTGGAACATAAACTATAAAAAATGACCAAAGACCAAAAAAAGTTATAAAAAATGACAACTCTACTAGTATTGCTTTCTTTCGACTTGACGGAGGCACGTTGTGGAAGAGAGGGGGAAGCTGCCCTGATGAATTTTTAAATTCATATACTAATTCTTGACAATTTTAAAAAATGTCCCTCTATTCTTTACAATTTTTCAGTAGTGCCCCCCCTAAATATTTTTTCTATATCCACCACTGGTCCCTTATAAAGAAATTGCACCTCCCCCCCCCCCCCCCCCCCCCAAAAAAAAAAACAGACGAAGAAAGACGAAAAACACGAAGCAGCTTTAAGCAAACGTGAAGAACATTTTCATGGGTTTCAAGGTTCATTCGCGCATAGTAAAGCTCCATGGATAAGAAATGAGAGAGCAAAAACTATTGTATTTTGAATACCAAGGTCTGACCAAAAGATGGTTATCCTTGATTGTATATCAGAATGTTTTTCTTAATGTTTTTTTGTTGCAATGCTGAATTCAGATAAAAGTGCGTCACATGCATTTGCTCCACGCTTGTAGCGTGGAGGACCGAAGAAATAATCATAAACATGCCTCAACTAAGTCTACAGGGGATATTGTTAGATCAAAATATTGTGGTGTGGTTCGAGGTCCATGCCCAGTTGAAGTCTAAAAGAATTTTCTTAGATGACTTTAACGTCCTATCACATATTGGAAAAAGAGATTTACTACAACTTTCATGATACTACAGGTTATCTGGACACCAACTAGGCTGCAAAGATTTAAGCCAATTTTACTTCAATGGAGTTCATATTCCTATAGTTCCACCATGTAACTATAGAACACGTGGAAGGAAGACCGGAAAAGATCGTTGTGGCGAGACATCTTTTAGATTCGCTACATCTTTTTATTGCTGCATAAAACTTATTTCTAAACATAGAGGATTCGAAGTGAGAGTTTAGCTAACGTATCGCATCATAAACCCAATAAGCTCTATGTTGAAATTACAATTCAAGATACTATGTCACCAAATGTTGTTTGTGTTTTTAAGAAAAAACTTACACCAATGAAATTGAAGTTGATGATGTTATTAACAAAACATACATATTTTGCAAAGATGTAGCAAAAATCATACTATGAAATATACTGATTGTTCTTGGTTTGAAGTAGCTAAAATTATTAGGTTTCACAGAAGTATTAATGTATATCTAAAGATAACTATTACTAATATATATTTGCTTCTAGAATATATAAAACAAAAACAAATGTGTTTTTAACTTATATTTCCAAACTATATATAAAGGCATTGTTGTCGAATAGAAAAATCAATTTTCAAAGTTTCAAAAACATGATTTATATTTCAAAAAAAAAAATTAGGTTATTTTACAAGATCTCCATGCCCCTTTCAACAATAAGAGTTCTATCAGGTGGATTATTCAAAAGAAAAAAAAAGAGGCAGAATAGCATACTTGGTAGGGAGCACAAAAGATACCTCTCCATTCATCACTCACAAATTAATTTCTAAGTCAAACAAAAATCAGGAGTGGTCAAGAATATAAAAGCCCTACCAAAGATCAGATAAAGAGTTACTCAACAAATAATCCCCATAAAACACTACAAAGTTTGAATATTTTACAAATACAGACACTGATTTTCAATAACAATAGAGCCTCACCAAGGAAAAACTCAGACGATCTTGGTAAAAAAAACAAATCCTTAGGAAAAGATAAAGATCATAGCTAAGTGGTTTGGGAGCTAATCCTCAGCACACTTCTAAATGTGGCAATATCTTTAGGCTGTGCAAAAAGAAGAAGATTTACTCCAATTTTCAAAATTTGAAACTCAACCGCTATTGAATAAGTTAATTCGAGATTATTATTATTTTAATCCGGTGTTTGTTTCTAGATTCAAAGGAAGACGAAATCGTTGATCATGCTTTCGAAACAGCAAGGAGAAGGAAGACTTCATTTTAAATTCCTTTCACAGTTTCAGGTTTCTTTAAAGGCCCTAACACATTAAAGCCCAACTCAACTGTTTGCACAGCCGTAAGCTGCGAGTAGATCGGAAAGTGGCCGTGAGCTGCGAGTAGATCGGTGTGAAGGGAGAGGGAGAGAATCGAGGCCGACGAAGTCACCGGAATATTCCTCCGTGTACCGAGGCGCACTGCCCACGCGGCGTTCGCATCAGAAACGATTATGGTGGGAGGCGGCGATTGAAGGCGGTCAAGAAGCCGCTCGAACGGCTCCTCCAATTTGGTGTGGACGGCGTAAAGTTGTGTCTTTATATCATAATTTTCCAAAATGCCCATTTTTGACTTATAACTTCATTTAAATATGTCAGGATCCCATATAAGCGAATTTTTATGTATCTGATATTTCGGAGATCCAATATAAGGCGAGTTTTAAAAAAAAAAAAAAAATTATTAGGTTATCATACAACATCTCCACTTTCAAGAATAAGAGTTCTATCTGGTGGATTATTCCAAAGAAAAAATAGATAGAATTGCATACTTGGTATTGAGCAAAAAAAAGTTTATATCTCGTCCGGTTTCATGAATCTATAAGAGCAAGTACAATTGAGTTTATGAGGGGTTCTTGAACACGGGTTTTTAGGTAAATAAAATAAAAAATTAATATACTTAAGAACCTCAATCAATCCGGGTTCTTATTTAAAAGCTTTAAGAGCCGGGTTCATTACTGTTCACGTGACGTGTCGGCGTGCGGTTGGTCCGTCTTTTTTTTCGACTTTATTAAAAAAAAATTAAAATATTTTTTAAGAATCCATAAGGAAGTTGTCCGTTGTAGATGGTCTAAGAGTAAGGAAGAGTAGTCTCTATGGTGATAAACCATACCATACCTCTCTTCATCACTCACAAATCAAATTTTTTAGTCAAACAAACAAAAATCAGGATTGGTCAATAATATAAAAACTCAACCAAAGATCAGATAGAAGAGTCTGACTACTACTCAACAAATAATCCCCATATAACTCTACAAAGTTTGAATCTTTTACAAACTATACATATACAAATTACAAACACCCGCTGATTTTTAACAACAATGGAACCTCATCAAAAAAAAAAACTCACACGATCTTGGTAATATTCTTGATGAAGGCATCGATGTTAGCATTAGACGAACCGCTTTCCACAACCGCTCCTTTACTGATCTCACTGAGATCACAAGCTCTTCGTCTCATCTCTTTCCCTTCTTCACTCTCTCCATCCATAAACCTTTTCACGAATTGCTTAATCTCATCTCCCATTATCAACAACTCTGTCTTCTTCTTACTCTCGATCCTCATTCCAACTCTCCATTCATCTACAATCATCTTTGCATTCAGAAATTGATCCCAAGACAACGGAAATGTCATCATCGGCACTCCTGAATAAATCCCTTCCAATGTCGAGTTAAAACCACAATGCGTCCAAAACCCACCAACCGCTGAGTGACACAACACTCGTAGCTGATCGCACCATCTCACCACTACACCCGAGCTACCTTCAAGAGCTTGCTTTAGCTTAGACTCGCTCTCACGAGCTACCCAAACAAACCGGACTCCGCTCTCTCTCACTCCTTTCACTGTTTCCTCCATCTGAGCTTCAGACACCGAAAGAAAACTCCCCTGAGATATATAAAGCACAGACCTTTCCGGCTGCTCGTCAAGCCACCGGATGTAATGGGGTTCTCCACCGTCTTTTCCGACGGAAAGATCTTCAAAGGGAATTAACGGACCGGTGGTGTATACCGGGAAATCAAGCTTGGAAGTGAAAAAGTCGATAGCTTTTGGTTCTAGCTCATAAGCAGAGGGCAAGAGAAGGTACTTAGCTTTGAGAAGCTCACTGTAACACGGCTTGAATTTATTAAAGACTTGGTGACCGAAGCCGTGGAAGATCTCCGGCAGATCACGGAGTCGCGTTGGAGATAAACCGGGGATATAATCAACGATTTCGTCTTCCCTTGAATCTAGAAACAAACCGGATTCATAAAAATCACAAATTATTATCTATTTAACGTAGGTCGTGAAATTCAAACATTGAAAATTGGAGTGTGTACCTAATGGTTCGATCGGAAAGTGGCCGTGAGCTGCGAGTAGATCGGAGTGAAGGGAGAGGGTGAGAATCGAGGCCGACGAAGTCCAGAAAGATGCCACCGGAATATTCCTTCGTGTACCGACGCGCACTGCCCACACGACGTTCGTGTCGGAAACGATTACGCTGGGAGGCGGCGACTGAAGGCGGTCAAGAAGCCGCTCGAACGGCTCCTCCAATTTGGTGTGGACGGCGTCGATGAAGCTGATGAAGACATTGGCACGGACGAGCTCTGAGGGGATGAGATTGGGGAGAGTGGCGAAGTGAATCCGGTCCGGTTTCGGGTCGGTTCCGATGAAACCAAACCATTCTTCGGTGACGACGAAAGTTACCAAGAGGTTTGGGTCGAGGCGGACGAGGCGTTTGCAAAAATTCATCATGGGGTTGATGTGACCTCTTCCGGGCCAAGGCATGGCCACCACGTGCCACAATCCGAACGGCTGAGATTTAATTAGATCCATTCATTGGGTGCGAAGTTATGTGATTCTGATCACTGTGATTAAATGAGGTCAAGATAAAATGCGGTCGAGCGCCAGCTTTTAGAACGAATGTGAAACAAATGTTTTACAAACCCGACACGAAACTTCTTGCTTTGTTGATTTGACGGAACGAATACCAAAAATAAGGAAACATTGAGAGAAACTTTTCTCAAACCTTTTTCTATTAAATATTTAATTGCTGAAAACCATACATCAAACTGGATGAGAGCATCAAACCGAGAATGTCATCTCCACGCATGATGAATATTGTGCTTTGGAGTTAGAAAGCTTTGTGTACTCATAGACGATACCAAAATTTGGAATCGTGGATACAAGATCAACATATATGGATTGATCCGATTCGAGGGGATTGAATGATATGTACACGATCTGAGTTCAACAAAGTTATAAAATGATTTTTTTTTTCTTCCATTTGATCAGTGTTTAAGAATCGGAGAGTATATATTGAATTTAGATATTATGATATCCTCGAGATCTTTTTTTTCTTCGTGAAATAAAGCAATATACACGAGTTTAACTCAGTTTAAGTGGTAACAACAATTACCAAAACACAATCTAGGAACAATATATAGACTGAGTTAAACGAGCTTTTAGTGGTAACAACAATAAACCAAACACACAAAAGGTCGTTTGAGCCTCAGTTCCTATTGGCAACATGCCTAAAGAAAGCATCGATGTTAACATTAGAAGAACCGCTTTCCGCAACGGCTCCTCGACTGTTTTCACTGAGGTCACAAGCCCTTCTCCTCATCTCCCTCCCTTCTTCACTCTCTCTATCCATAAACCTCTTCACCACTTCCCTGATCTCGTCTCTCCTTATCAACAGCTCTGTCTTCTTCATGCTCTTAATCCGCATTCCAACTCTCCAGTCATCTACAATCATCTTTGCATTAAGAATCTGATCCCAAAACAATGGAAACGTCAGCATCGGCACTCCCGCATATAACCCTTCCAACGTCGAGTTAAAACCGCAATGCGTCCAAAACCCACCTACCGCTACGTGGCACAACACTCGCAGCTGATCGCACCAGCTCACAACAACACCAGAGCTACCTTCAAGAGCCTCCTTCAGCTTCGACTCGCCTCCACGCGCCACCCAAAGGAACCGGACTCCACTCTCTCTCACTCCTCCCACTATTTCCTCCATCTGAGCTTCCGAGACCGAAAGAAAACTCCCCTGAGATATGTAAAGTACAGACCTTTCCGGTTGCTCGTCAAGCCACCGGATGTAATCGGGTTCTCCACCGTCTTTTCCCACGGAAAGATCTTCAAAGGGAATTAACGGACCGGTGGTATATACCGGGAAATCAAACTTAGAGGTGAAAACGTCAATGGCTTTGGGCTCCAGGTCATAAGCAGTAGTGAACACAAGGCACTTAGCCCCTGAGAGCTCATCAAAACACAACTTGGCTCTCTTAAAGCACTTGTTGGTGTAGCTGTTGAATATGGGCGGCAAGTCGCGTATTTTCGTTGGAGATAAACCAGGGATATAGTCAACAATTTCGTCTTCTTTTGAATCTAGAAACGAACCCAAATTCAACATTACAGTAAATGTACCGGTTTAAAATTGAATAAGTGGACTTTTCTGTACCTGAAGGTTCGGTCAGAGCATGGCCGTGACTTATCATTAGATCGGAGTGAAGGAAGAGGGAAAGAATCGTTGCCGTCATAGTCCAGAGAGAAACCACCGGGATATTCCTTCGTGTGCCGACACGCACTGCCCAAACAACGTAAGTGTCGGCGATGATTGCGACGGGAGGCGGCGATTCGAGGCGGTCAAGCAGCCTCTCAAACGGCTCCTCCAATCTGGTACGGACGGCGTCGACGAAGCCTAAAACGTCGTTGGCACGGACGAATTCGGAGGGGATGAGATTAGGGAGGGTGGCAAAGTGGATCCTTTCGGGTTTCGAGTCGGATCCGATGAAACCAAACCATTCTTCGGTGACGACGAAAGTGACGTGGAGGTTTGGGTATCGGCGGACGAGGCGTTTGCAGAGGTTCATCATGGGGTTGATGTGGCCTCTTCCGGGATAAGGCATAGCCACTACGTGACGTAATTGTATTGGTTGACATTTCGTTGGATCCATACGTTATGAACTTACGAAGTGTTAGATTCTGATCGAGTATAACTAAGTTATAGTTCTAAGTTATGTGCTCGACGGTGGGACGTCATCTTTAACATAAAAAAAAAGGTAAGAGAGAAAGAAAAGTGGTCAAATTTGGTCAAATTTGTTGGGTAAGCGTCTTTTCGGCAAGGCGGATAATTTTTCTGACGTGTAAATTTCACCACGTTTCAACATTGATTCTAGTTTGTACTTTATTAAAAACTAAAATATTGAGATTGATAAATAAATGGGGTGATATTGGCCTACAAACCAAAAAGCGACAAAAAGGTTAAACTTAAATCACTAAAGTTTAGATTTTTCAGAGCGAAAGAGTTCAGTTAACCATGATGGGTGTGACAAAGACTAGATTCGAAAAAACTCCTTTAAAAGCGTTTCTTTCATTAGCATAACCCAAATGGAATAAATATTCAATAATGCATATATCATTTTAGGACTACAAATTTCTTAATATTCTCACTGACATTAAAATTTCAGTACACACAAGTTACGATGTTAACAAAAGATATAAAAAAATCCAAAATTATGGGAGATGACAGTGTGATCTGAAAACAAACATCTATTTCATTTTAAGTGACAAGAGATAAAAGTAATTGTCCCAAACAACAAAAGCTCATTGAGCCTTCATATTGGTAATAATGAAAGCTCACTAATGAAAGCATCGATGTTAATATTAGACGAACCGCTTTCCCCAACCGCTCCACGACTGGTCTCACTGAGATCACAAGCTCTTCTTCTCATCGCTTTCCCTTCTTCATTCTCTTTATCCATAAACCTTTTTATCAATTCCTTAATCTCATCTCCCATTATCAACAACTCTGTCTTCTTCTTACTCTCAATCCTCATTCCAACTCTCCAATCATCTACAATCATCTTTGCAATAAGAATCTGATCCCAAAACAATGGAAATGTCAGCATCGGTACTCCCGAGTATATCCCTTCCAATGTTGAGTTAAAACCACAATGCGTCCAAAACCCACCTACCGCTGCGTGACTCAACACACGCAACTGATCGCACCACTTCACAACAACACCAAAGCTACCTTCAAGAGCCTCCTTCAGCTTCGACTCGCCTCCACGCGCCACCCACAAAAACCGGACTCCGCTCTCTCTCACTCCTCCTACTATTTCCTCCATCTGAGCTTCAGAGACCGATAGAAAACTCCCCTGAGATATGTAAAGTACGGATCTTTCAGGTTGCTCGTTAAGCCACCGGATGTAATCTGGTTCACCGCCGTCATTTTCGGCAGAGAGTTCTTCAAAAGGTATTAACGGACCAGTGGCGTAGACAGGGAAATCAAACTTGGAGATCAAAATGTCAATGGCTTTGGGCTCGAGTTCATAAGCAGTGGTGAAAAGAAGACAGTTAGCTTTCGGGAGCTCATCGAAACATAACTTGAATTTCTTGAACACCTGGTGGCTATAACCGTGGAGTATTGGCGGGAGATCACGGAGTTTCGTGGGAGATAAACCAGGGATGTAATCAATAAGTTCATCTTCATTTGATTCTAGAAACAAATTCAACAATGATCAATTACAGTTAATGTGTCCATTTAGAGTGATTGAGATGTTTAAAATGAATTTTATTTACCTGATGGTTCGGTCAAAGCATGGCCGTGAGTTATGAGTAGATCGAAGTGAAGAAAGAGGGAGAGAAGCGTCGCCGGCATAGTCCAGAGAGAAACCACCGGAATATTTCTTCGTGTGCCGACACGCACTGCCCAAACAACGTAAGTGTCGGCGATGATTGCGACGGGAGGCGGCGATTCGAGGCGGTCAAGAAGCCTCTCAAACGGCTCCTCCAATCTGGTACAGACGGCGTCGACGAAGCCTATGAAGTCGTGGGCACGGACGAGCTCGGAGGGAATGAGGTTGGGGAGAGTAGCGAAGTGAATCCGGTCGGGTTTCGGGTCGGTTCCGATGAAACTGAGCCATTCTTCGGTGACGACGAAAGTGACCAAGAGGTTTGGGTCTCGGCGGACGAGGCGTTTGCAGAGGTTCATCATTGGGTTGATGTGTCCTCTTCCCGGCCAAGACATGGCCACCACGTGGCGAACTCCTAATGGATGAGATTTAATATGATCCATACGGTGCGAAGTGTGGGATTGTCTGGTCACTGTGACTGAACAAGTGAAGAGAGTTGCAGTATATGTGCTTGGTTTGGTAATGGTTCATCTTTAACCAAGAAAAAAAACGTGTTCATATGTTTGTTGATTGGGTATGCCTCTTTAGGTAAGGCACTACAATTTTTATATGGGTAAGATTTCACCACGTCTTATTAGCTGTGATGTTATTTCTTTAGCTTTGCTTTTATGAGAAATATATATGTGGGGCTTTTTGGTTTAGAAATGCCATAAAATACTTTAACAAAAAAAGAAAGAAATGTCATGATATATAATATCATCATTATATGTTTTCTTAATCTTAATTTTTATTGGCATCCATGGTTCAGTATACTTGTTCTTTTTTTTCAATATTTAAACAAAACTGCATTTTTTTAATACTAAATTCTTTGTTAAATGGTATTTGATCTAAAGTTTGATTTGATCATATCTCAAAAACTAATCTTTTTTTTGTTTGCACTTTTAAATTTGTTCATTCTCATTATTTCAAAACTTGATTTGAAAGCCTTAACTTTCAAAACATATAAGTCTTAATTAGTAGTGTTGAATTTGGAGTCAAATCGTGAAAAAAAAAAAATTAGAGTCAAATTTTGTAAAATAAAATAAATTCGCGATTTTTTTTAGGCATTTATCGAAACTAAACTGTTAAGTAAGACTAGTCATCCACGTTTATATTTCAAACCCAAAACAGAACAAATATGAACCGAAGTTAAAAAAAAAACCAAAACTCCAATTAAAAACACTCGAAAATATAATTAAACAGTTTTGATTATTTGGGATAAAAAAAAAATATAATTCAAGGACACAAGACGTTGAAGCCAAATTCATCTTAAAGTATCATTCCCCATTCTTCAGCGTGAGTTTTCACCGTGTTATAACAGTTAGGATGCAATATTTGAAACTTAAAACTACCTATATATATAGTAGATTATATAGTCTATAATATGAAGATATTGCAAAAGTTTCTTTCCCTAACCTCTTCCGCATAATGGCCCGAACCCATCTGCGTGGTGGTATGCTGGTCGTAGATGTGGTTGTTCACAATCTCCTCCACTCCATTGTATCAACCATGTCGGACAGTTGGCCAGTAAACAACTTTGACATCCAGTATCTAACAAAAGGTTGACAATAGCCAGTCACCAGTTCTAATGATTGTTCTCGTCCTATATATTGCAAAACAAAAATCACAAAAAAACAAGAGAGACCAAAGCATTTTTTATCAAAATGAAAACGTAATCATTTGAATCAAAATCTGTTTAATTACACAACACATAATTGAACTAGGTCGAGAAAACCGAATTTATAAGACATTGTTGTAACACTTGTTAGATCTTTTCCCAATTATTTACGTGTTTTAGTTGGACTATTCAGAATTGGGACGTCTATATATATTTTTCTTGTTGAATAAATATATAAATTTGTTAATGTTGTATATTGAAGAATTCCGAAAAGTTATTTCATACCTCTATTATTGTAACCAAATTTACTTAGTTTATTTAGTTGATAAAAAATAACACTGTTTTTTAATTTAGCCCTAGCTTTTGATACAACATTTATCTTTGAGATACCAATCAAATTGTTGCTATTCCTTTAAGTTATTTGAATTCAATTGCTCGATTGTCTACAATCCAACTAAATGACGTGCAAGAAGAGATAATTTAATTCAGAAAAACTAACTTCAAATCCTTGAATTTTACTATAATGTTTATGTTTCTTAAAATGAATTATTTAATTGATTTGACTGTTCCATATGATTGAAAAAACTCAATAAGAGAAAAGAGTTTTTATAATATTTCATATAAGTTGCTTATAATTTGTTTATGTTTCACTTATATTTTGCTAACTTTTTTTTTCCTTATTTCAAACTTTTTAACAATTATAACCTTTTCTAAATATAAGAATTGGCAACTTTTAACATACAAATCTGTATCTTTTTTTAATTTTATATTGGAATAGAATGTTAAAAGGGTGAATTAGGTATAAAGGAAATTGAAAAAGGTAATTGGGTTAAAGAATTGGCATTTAAATTTAAGAAAAAACATTTTACTTTTTTATTATTAGGGGTGGACGTGGAATGGATATCCTAAAATTTGGTAGTATTTAGATCTGTTTCACCCGAATCAACAAGTTTTGATCCGTATTTGCTCCACAATTCGTATTTGCTCCACAATTAATTGGATATCCAATCCGTTTCATAAATGTTTTAAAATAAGTAAAAATAATTTTTAAAATGATTAATAAACAAAAAAAACTAACTAAAATTCAACCAAAAAATGGTGTCACGGCAGGCGATCAAGAAGCGTTGATTTCGAACCTTCTATCAATCAATTTAACAAGTTGAGTCTCACTCATGTGCGGCTCTCTTTGTCTCGAGTTATTTCATCCTCGCCATATTAAGTGAACTGTAGTATGAAAAGCATACTTCAGAAGAAACGTTTTGTTCCGATCCTTTGCTGATTGTCTCTCTTTAATTTACTTTTGATTGTCGCTTGTTTCCATTGTATGTTTTTTCTTTGTCTCTGCAAGTCCTCTCGTTGGCTCGCCGGCTTTTGTCTCGGGGAAGGTTTTCCTTTGCTCAATGAAAAATCAAGTTGACAAAAAATATAAAATATTAACAACCTTATGTCATTAGTACAACTTGACGATCGCTTATGTAAAGCTAATAACTTTGTTTTTTTCTTCTAACTCCACATCCTGAATTCGTTAGACACCAACAGGAAAGTTCGTTGAAGTCTGCAAAAAATAGTTGAGCGACAACAATTTTGGATTTATTTGCAAAGCTTAATTTTATTCTGCCACAGTAATCATATTATTTCTCTGGAGACCGTTTCTACTTTTCAATTAACTTATAGTTTGGCAAATAAACAAAATTAGAGAACACATGGCTGAAAAATAAATTTACGCACGTGCAAGGAGCACATGCACTTCTACGTGTAATTAACTAGATGTATATGCGTCTAACTTACTAGTTTATATAGAATTTTGAGAGAGACGGTGTTTCAAAAACGAAAAAGAAAAATATTAATTTTTTTTCCTAACTAAAAAGTTTTACGCGTAAAAGATAAAAGATATATTATTATCCTCAATAATAATATGATATGAATAGGACAGTTATAAGTTCTCTGGCTTGGTACGATCGTCAAATATAAGTTAAGGGCATTTGAAAAATTAAATGATAGAATTTGAAAGAACATGGTCGATTATTTATAGTTATAAGATTCTTCCCATGTCGACAGGCAATATTTTGAGTTTTTTTTTCGTCTACTGATCACATGAACACTAGCAATAGAGATAACATAATCAAATTCAACACCACCTCCTCTCTTTTCTAAATTAATTTTATGAACTACATTTATATGGTTTTTATAAGAAAGGATTAGTACAAAAGCAACAGTAGAGGCGACTTTCTGTTCTAACGTGTATGTTATGATTAATCAAATCAGGTCGGTCGAATAAATCAATATTGAGTCAAATTGTAAAGGTTGAATCATGTAGATTTTCTTTTTGATTAAATTACAATGTAGATTTCAACTTGATTATTCGTTCCTCGATTTCATCTTCAGTTTATCGCAAGTAGAAACAAAATCTGCTTTTAAAAGTACATATTTCATTTAAAAAAGTTCCGTTTGTTCTAATTAAACTATATTTTTTTTCTAATATCTTTGGTTTTGAGACTATTCTCGAAATTAACTAATCCATAAACCATGTAAATTCTTATTAATGTGAACGCGACAAAGTTTTGAGTCGGTTTCGTTGAGAAAAAAAAGAGTGGAGTGGGTATAGAGCGATTTCTTTGAGACTTGAAATAAAATTTAATTGGATTTGGAATTAGATCTAATTTTCACTGTTCAAACGATGGGAAAAGAAAGATAAAGGTGAGAAACCAAATTAAGAGAAAAAAAATAAAAACAGATCTCTAATTCTAAAGCTTCTAACTACAACATTTCATCACCATCACATGCATGCATTTAAGCTTTTGACTTGAACTACTTTGCTTACACGAAACCTGTTCCCATCTTCTCTTTTCTCAACATAGCCAAGATGCAAACTTGTCGATACCTCACTGATATTATTAACCAACAAAGATTTAAATTTTATAATAATAGCTAGCTTAAGTCCATAGAGATTCTTGCTTAAGAGGGTCTTGCATTTGCATTTGCATCTGCATTTGCATAACGCTGCTTGGAGAGGTAAAGCTAGAGTTGAACTGCCCAGAGGACATAGCATAACCCAAGTTGTTGTTGTTGCAGTTACTGATGTTGCTGTTGGTGTTGCTTTGTAGCAATAGAGCTTTGTGGTCTTGGTCTAGTTCAAGTACTTGTTGATGAGACTGTAAAGTTGGCTCGTGTTGCATCTGGATGCAGAGAATCTCGGCTTGTGCTACTGCTAGTTGCATCTGAAGCTGTGAGACTTGGTTTTGTAAGTAGGAGATTGCTCCTACGCATCCATATACCGGATCTCTAACTCGTGCGTTTGCCTCGAAAACCAAACTGTTAACCGCGTCAGCTCTTTGATGAACCGGCAGCTCCTGTGAAAAATTTATACAAACCATGTAATCACACTTCATTTAATACTACTAACTAGGGAACACAAGGAAGTTCTGATGATTAATTCATATAATTTTGCAAGCATAATTAACTAGCCAATTCAGACAAATACCAAAGCGAATCAAGGTTATTAACTTAAATAATTTCAATTTTGATGTTAATTATAGGTTATCTAAGTGTCTACTCTACATATATGCCATAGATTCACATGATTAAAAAAGATAGATATTTCAAGAATTGACCAAACACACACTTATAAATTTCTGTGAAGAAAGATGTAAGACTTAAAAAATTTAAAAACATAAATAAGGAATGTCGGAAGCTTTTAACTGAACAAGAATATATAGAATTTAGGCATGAGGAATGGGAAGGAGAGGAACCTGTAACATTTTGCTGACGTTGCTGGCGCCAAAGACCTTATGAACAATGGCGAATTTGTGAGGATCATCAGGAGGAAAATAAGGTGCAAAGATGCAGTCTTTTGCACAGCGTCGTCGAAGAAGCTTACAAGAAGCACATGGTGATGATCCTGGACCGCCCATATCTATTACGATCACGATAATACCGGTCTTAAATATCAAAAGGACTTAATTAGAATCCTTACAACCTAGAGATAGAGTTCTCTTGAAGTTTGAGAGAAAGGAAGAAAGAAAAGCTTAGAGTTAAAGGGAGAGAGTTTGAGAGGTGTGTATTTATAATAGGTTTTTGAAGGAGCGAGGTTGGTGTTCACATGTGTTCATTTAATTCTAACTTTAAATGTTTTTTTCCATATGTTGTCTAACTTTAAATGTTATATTTTAAAAATTAAATTAAAAAAACTCTAACCTTAGTTTCTTTTTGTTTTGCTATTTCTAGCTACAAAGTTATATTGTTTCAGTAGAATCGATTTAGCTATAAATCTCCTCTTAATAATGTGTCAATTAAATATTTTTGTGTTTCCTTATAAATTACATTAATCTGTTATTTTAATCTTAAAAGTTATTTATATATATGTATATATATATGTGTGTATAATCCTTAATCCATCTAATTCTATAATTTATGTTCATAGATAGAATTTAATCTTTTTACATATCAAAATAATCCACAGACAAAAAAAACGGAGGAGGAAATAGTTTCTTATGGAAGCAATGGAGTAACGGATTTCTAAAATCTAGATTAAAACAAAAAAAATAGTGCACTATTGAGAACCATAATTCGAAGAATATAGATTTACAATGACGTTTTTGTTT
The DNA here is from genome assembly GCA_900116095.1 of Euclidium syriacum. Classification (NCBI taxonomy): domain Eukaryota; kingdom Viridiplantae; phylum Streptophyta; class Magnoliopsida; order Brassicales; family Brassicaceae; genus Euclidium; species Euclidium syriacum. Next base: position 2,256,980 of record FPAK01000008.1, read on the forward strand.
TTGACCGGAGAATGTGGAGGCCAATATGGTAAATTAGGAGAAAATGAAGAAGTGGAAGTGAGCACCGCAAAGGCGCGTAATAAGTTGGCGTCTCATGCATTTTGAGAAGTTCCCCACGTTGTCCTTTGACTCTTCCCGTCTTCCTTTAACGCACGACAGTCGTATATTAGTAACCTCTTAGCTTTCTTTATTTATTTTTTTATTAATTAATCTCCTATCGATATCATAATCTTCTCTCCATTTTCAATTACAAAAATCGAGGAGAGTGATATGGGTGGTTAAAAAAAACAGGTTATTTATTAGTTTATGTAATTAGAGATAGAAGAATATCAACTTCGTCTCTTTACCATTACAATACCTCTGATAATGTTTAGACAACTTTATTTGAGTGTGAATTATATTATTTTTCATTTTCTCATGAAACACATTTCTCTAAAACTATCATATTCAATCTGGCTCATTATGTATCTATCATATCTCTTCCAAAGATCAACTAGGCGATACTCTAACCAAACCATTTTCTAGAACTAGGTTCGAGATACTATTCACGAAGATTAGACTTTGAACCACGATCCATCTTGAAAAGGTATGCTATACATTTCATATCTAATTCTCTAGGTACTCTTTTTCACTAAAATTTTGATCCTGGAAATCTGCCTCATTTCATTAAAACTTAAAAATTCTCAAGGAGCTACATAGACGTGGGCGGAGGTCATAATTCTTTACTAAATATATATATAAATTCCTAACATTCCTTATATATGTGATATATATATATATATATAGTTAGTGTAACATATTATTTAATCAAACCATCAAGATTACAAACGCTAGAGCTAGATAATCATTAATCTTTAGTTTACAGTCGATTGTATTCAAAAGCGGTTCAAAAGTACTGATTCACTGATAGGACCTATCCTCCCTATTTTTAAATGGAAGGATATAATCATGCATTATAAATCGTTTTAGTTTTACCAATACAAATGACATCAAACAACTATGAAAAAAAAAACCAGCTTAATATGGATATGTAAAATTTGCATGAACTTTTCGCCTTAATAACATAGCATAAGATGGAAAAATCGCTATAATCAGGTGTAATTTACCACTAGGCTATGATGATTTTTTTTATCGAATATAATAGATGCTTTTGCCCTATATGTTTTGTTTGTGTTTTTTATAGCCGTTTATTCTTTAGTTTTTAAAAGTATAACTGTATGCTTCCATTTACCCTTCAAATTAAGAAGATTTTTTTATCTATATTATTACGTGGTCTAAGAAAATACAACGGCCCATATTGACTTTAGAAAAAAAAATAGAGAGAGAAAAACGATACAATAAATTGGTTAGGCAGTTAGAAAAACAAGAATGAAAAGAAAAAGAAAAAATATATAACTAAGAGAGAGTAAGTGGGTAATGTTAGGATAATACACTATGGAAATGAGAATGACGTGAAACCCTAATTAGGACCGAGACTCCTTTAGAAATGGCCTCCAACGTGAATGTTTGTTGCCTTGAAAGACATTCACATCAAAACTTCAACCAATCTCTCCCTCACAACACACTTCCTCATTATACTAATTAATTATTCATACTCACACTTTTAAAAATGTTAGGAATGTGATTATGAGAATAATAATATTGAGGAGGCCCGAGTTTTCATGGGAAGACACTGATTATTTATGAATTTTAGATAATTATAATTATTTTCTCCCCTGATTATAAAGAAAAAAAACATAAAAAAATCGGGACAGAATCTCTGCGAAGCATCTTCGGTCAGCGACTTCGATGTCTAAAAAGCAACATTTGTTTTTATCGTATTACGGAGAGTCTATATTAAAAAAAATCTTAAATTCCATATATTTTGTGATAAACCTTGTCTTATTTAACTAAAACCAAAGTAGGACAAAAACCATGGTAAACGCCTCAATTGTTCTATTAATTATAATGTTTTTTTCAGCAAAAAAAAAGACTAATGTCTTTCCTTGGCATCCAAAAAAATGACTAATGTCTTTATAGCATTAACGAATGAGTGTGTGGTTTCACACATTTCTAGTAAAACATAGGTTTTGTTGCGAATAGCAGTCAAAAAAGTGGTCTTGCTTTTACCATTGGCTTGGAAACAGGAACTCATTTTTTGCACATAAATATACCGAAGTTCTAATCGATTTGTTAATAAAGAATGATGTATATTCATACCAAAAAAAAAAGAATGATGTATATAGAAAAATGTTAAGAATTGTAGCAAACTTGAATCAAAGTTCAAAATATACAACAGATGGATCATATGTCGAAAAAAAGTAATAGTATATGTTTATTTAAACATACACATATAAAGTTCTCTTTTACTGGATAACTTTGGTAAACGTCATTATCTATAAATTAATATGTTCGATTATATATCTCTTTTAATAATAATTTTCAAGTTCAAAGCTAGCATTTATTATTATACTTATATATGTTTTACTTTTGTAGAATAAAACGTCAAAGAGATTTTGGTCATTAAAATTGCTGAAAATAATCATGTTAATAATTGCATTTTATTTGGGGAGGAATGATACTTTTTCCCCTATATTTTTTTTAAAAAAGGAAAATTTAATTCTACAAGTATGTACTATTTTGAGTGAAGAAAGTAGGCTTTTCAAAGGTTGACCAAAAATAGTATCTCAAATACTATGGACCTGTGAAGTTACTTAGAAAGAAGGAAAGAAATTTGTCTATGTTAAAATGGTCTTATTTTTAATTTACGTTTTCTGATATAACTTATTATGGAAATATAGAAATTCAAAGTATATACAAAATATAGTGTTGATTATAACCGATAAATTTGTTAATATTACATAAATATGCAATTTTCTTAGGAACTTTGTAATTTTATAATCAAGCAAGTTTATTCATAAATAAATTATAGTTTATTTATTTGATTTTCAAATTGTTACATTTATCATTTACATACTAAAACTGATGGCAGAAACAAAACATATTGTGGAAGAAAATAAGTAATAAATAGATCATATATTGCCAGTTAATAACATTTTCTGTGTATAACATTCTTCAGGTACACACACATGAAGGTCAAAACTATGGAGTCTAGATTGATCGCAAGAAAAATAAAAATAGATAAAGCATCTTTTATAAATTTAAATGACTTATTGAATTAAACTTCAAATCCATATTATTTACTCTGTCATTTAAATGACTTATATAGTACTAATATTTAACCCTATTGTCATGAAGGACTTAAATGTTATTGTTAATAATATGGATGTGAAGTTTAGAGGTGTGATAAATACTATGGGAGATGGAGACTAATATTTAATCCATGAAAATCTGCAACAAGACAGACCTTGAACATCGTTTTGAACAACCTAATTAACGTCCAAAAGTTGTAGATGTAGTTTCTTTACACAGTATTCAAAAACCTAACCTTTTTTATTCCAAGAAGAACAAGTATTTGTGCACTTTTTTCTTCGATTTTCTAACCAAGCCTCGTGCGACTTTTTTCTATCTACGTACTAACAACATTAAGATCTTAACCTCTTTTCTTTTTGGTAATTTGGTCAATCAGAATGACACTGCACTAGTCGATATTTTACGACTTTATCTTGTTGTTAAATGCTCTTCAAGATCATATGGATTATATCGATTTATTATGACTCATTGTTAAGACAATACACATCAAACTATAATAGTATTATTCTAAGCTAATATATAAATTTACAGGGATTTAAAAATTTATTAGTTTGACATTATATAAAATGTCAGATTGACGACTCGTAAAAATGACTCATTTATTTCTTCACTCTAACTACTCATTCGTTTTGTGGAAACTGATCTTAGTTAGATTTTGACTTCTTGGACACAATTTGCAAATTGGAACCCTCTCATCTCGTAGTTGCTTACAATTTCATCAGGTATTCTTAATCTCCTAAATAGATTGATAATGCAACTAACCACACTCCATCTAGAGGAAAAAATAATTCTAAGACTTCACTTTACCAAAGACAGTTGAAGCCTTCTTCAAAACAACTTCTCTTCTAAAGTCACTGAACATATGAATAAGAGATTGATCCAGTTAGTAACTCCATCAGAGATCAAGGAGAAAACCTTCTTGACTGATCCAACAAGTGCTCTCGGTCCATATAGCATGTCAGGTTTGTTCTTCTAAAAACATTGGAGTGTGATTAGGAGTCAAGTGGTTGAAGAGGTGCAATGCTTTTTTGAATATGGGATAATGCAATTGAGTGAATCTACACATTTATGCCTTATTCCAAAGACGAAAAATTTAAAGAGATGGTGGACCTTAAACCTATAAGTCTATGATTGATTCTATACAAGATCATTTTCAAAGATTTTAGTGAAAAGAAGTCAACCTTTCTTTTCAATATTGATTAATCTTAACCAATCTGCCTTTGTGGCAGAAATGATAGAGAGCTTGGCAGCTATCACCACCTTAATGGCAATATATTAAAATTCATACTATAAAAACTCATAGGAGATTGAGAATACTGAAGCCCTCTTCACTACCTTAATGACAATATAATAAAATTCATACAAAACAAAAAAGATTTACAACAACAAGAAAATGGATACAGAGCTTGGCAGTTATCACCAATAAATTTGTGTTTTCTTACGTATGTTATAACCGTGGTTTATGTAAATAACATCATCATTCATCAACAATATTACTCATTCTTAATGAGGACACCGAAGATACGTGCATCACTTTCGAACTATTGATCTCGAGAGGGATTAATTAAGGAATACGTAGTGTCACTACTGTGAATATAATTAAATAACAACATAAATCCAGAGAAAGTTAATGCAAGTCTCACAAAACGAGATCCGACACAAAGCTAATTAGAGTTTTTTTTTTAATAAAACCCTAATTAATGTCTGAAGAGATTCTTAAAAGAAATGGTTATTTTATTTATAAAAGCTTCAAGAGACGTTCCAACCATCACATTAAATGAATACCACATGAATCCAAGCTTCTAATCCACTAATTCCCAAGTAAAACTCCTCTCTTTTTACTCTCATAGCTTGGCTCCTTCTTCTCCCTCATTTAATTTCACTTTTACTACTATATCTCATTTATCTCACCAAAGTAATTTTCATCTTCTTAGTATGTTTTTTCATTTTCATTAAAAGAAGAGATTTCAAAAGCCCGTACTACTTTGCAGCTGTCAAATACATAAAATCACCAAGGTTAACAAGATAGGTCCACCAAAATTGATTTCAGACAATAATTACTTAGTTGAATTTTAAAACGATGTTTTTAGTTAAAGAATGTCATCTATACCAAGAAAACATACTCCATAACCCTAGAAACTAGTGTTAGAAAGTGGTTATGACTCTTAATAATATATATCAAATTCATGTGATGCATATAAGGAATGTTTTTAACCCCAAAATAGCGGGGACATGCAAGAAAAAACCATTTGACCTGTTTGTGACCATCGCCCAACAATAATCCCTACAAGGTTTTGCTTGATGCATGACATTTCATATATGTTTATAGTATGTATTAATTAATGAGTAGTTTTTATTCACAAAAACTTATCAACTTGGATGTGTTAGGCACCCACAATTAATGTATGATGCATCAGATTTATGAAGAATTCTCTTTTTCGCCTTCCAATTTAATACCAACTACTCTTATAAAAAGATTAACGTGGCTATAAAGATTTTCTAACTTTAATTAATCTACCTAGAAAAGATTCAATCTAAGTGACCAAATCGCTATCAAGACCTAAATAAGCCTACAAAATCTCAGTCAATTTTACTAACTGATCTTTAATGCTTAATTAATTAATAACAATTGCAATTTGAGTTACAAAATGAACCTTTCTGATAAATGGATGATTTTTGTTTTCTTTTGTTGAATTTTCAGTTTTTAGTTTTAATATTTGCAGTAAGATTTGAAGTTTAAAAACTCAACTAATACAGCCATTTTTTTTTCAGGAATAGTAGTAAATTTGATTTTATATATTTTCAACTTTTTAGGAAAATTAAAATCATAAAAACATATTTGGATAAGTAGAACAGCAAATAAAAAAAGTTGATTATTTCCTAACAAACTTTGTGTCTAGTGACTGATTTGAGACATGGAGCAGTCACAAACGCATCTCTTTTTTTGGTAAACTAAACGAAACAAGCGATTACATTTTCTTCGCATGCATACATCATGAAGTCTGGTAAAAATTGAACACCAAATTTTAATTGCACTAATTTCTTTCGACGTATCTATAACACTAAGCATCACCTTACCACCCTCATTTGGACCATCTTAATTATGTTCTTATTTGCTTGATTTTTTTATAAAAATGGTCTACAATGTTTAGAAAAAGTGAAATGGACACTATCATATATGTAAGATATACCTCAATACAAATCTTATCCGTCTCACCGAGAAAAGCATATGTAACTGTATATGCTCCTTCCAATATGTGGAATCCAACAAATATGGTGATCTTCTTGCTCGGTAGTTTTTTATCAAAGAAATCGGTTTAAAATTCGGCTCTCTTTCAATTTCTGCAACATCTTATTCTATTTGTTGATCTCTTTCAATTTCTGCAACATCTTATTCTATTTGTTGATTAATGAATTTAAGTTTTTTAAAAGATAACAAAAGAAACTCAACAACAAAATGCATAAGTTTGAGTGAAATATATGATTTGTAAATAGTCATAAATCCTTAAATACTTTGTGGAAGAGTTTATACTAATAACACTCAACTAATAGGACGAGACTAGAGGAGGAATAAATAGTTTAGGTGCTAACGGAGGGATAAGTTATTTATAACTAGAACGGTGACATTGGGAAGTGATTCTTGTTAATGTATTTTAGATTCATTCATAAGAAAGAACTAATCAATTATCTAAGTTAAAATAATTAACAAAGAAACAAATTCAAAGAAGAGAGAACAGACATCTTTGGGCACCTCGGAGAAAAATAAGCATGTGAGACTCGATGCACATCATTAAATGCTTTGAGCGATGACATGGAAGATTCGGTTCTCGGTATTTGCTATTTTGTTTTCGTTTTTTCTTACCGAAAGAAAAACAAATCTTTGGAAACGGTGGGGAGACAAGAAGCAATGTTTGACGAGTTCAGTACATTTATTAAATTATGTCTCTTCAATGAAATTAACACGACCTGAAGGGTTTTTTCTTTTTTTTTTGGTTAAACGCTAGTGAATGAGTGAAATGAGTTTCTGTTTTTGTCGGATTTATAAGGAAATATAATAGTAATAAGTCTGTAACTGTAAGATTCTGTAGGAAACAAAAAGAAGCAATCTGTTGCATCAGAGCTTCGTGCTAATCCGTAGACTTGGACTGTAGTAGTTGCCGCCTCATCTTCTTATTTTTAGAATTTTAACTCCAGCTTTCCGAATTTTGATCGGTAACTTTCTGTCAATAAAATTCTATCATCCAAAAAGTTACTAAATCAAGATGAGGTTAAAAATTGGCGACAGATAAAAATTTACTTATTTATCGACTTTTAATTGTCTGCCAATTTAAACTTGTTTTTAATAGTTATATCAAAAAATGGCCAAAAAATTTTACAACTTTTAAATTTGAACAATAAAAAATTTGAATTCACTAATTTATGAACAATCTTATAGATTCATTTAGGGATTTGTTACCGATATGCCTATAACTTAGAGATTTGTTCGAGTTAGGGATCGCTTCATAACTATGCAAATTCATTTAGGGATTTCTCATCCTAAATTGAATTACAATCGTCTATCAAAACTCTGTATTATTTACTTCATACATATTTTGTAATTGTTAAATTAATTTAAATTTGGTAGTCTCGTTCCCATTTGGTTACTTGTTGTAGGATCTCAAGCTTGATAAGATTTGTACTAGAGTCTTGCAATTCAATTGTAAAATATTATGACATATAATTTGTAATTGTTTCCATTTAATTAACAAAGAACTTGGTAACTAGAGTAATACAAACTATTATAAAACCTGAAATATAATCAAAAGATAAATAAAGATTAATTATTTATTTGAACTTGGTAGTCTTGTTTCCATTGGTTATTTGTTGTAAGATCTCAAGTTTGATAATTTTTATTTTAGTTTTGCATTTCAATTGTGGAATGATTATGATATACATAATGAATGAGTTAAATTTTACGGACAATTATAACATATGATTTGGAGAAAGATATATAATCATATCAAGAATGTGTTTGATCATCAATCATGGCCCTAATTGCATTTGCATTGTTGGTAGTTCAATGGTTTTTTATTTTTGTTTATAGACTAAATTTATCTTCAATTTATCTAAAACCAAATCATGTCATTCACAAATTCTCCAATTTATCTAGAACCAAACCATGTCATTCACATCATCATTGATATTAAACATGTCTATCTTTCTAAAACTAGACATAACATCTAGTAGCGAAAATTTTATTGTGATGTTCACTTTGACTACTTTTTTAATTACGTTCTTTATTTTGTTTGGACTATTTCATATGAATATTAGATGGATTTGAAATCTGAAATTTTAACATGTATTTGAAAGTTTCACTATTATTGGTGGAATCTGAAATTTGAAATCTAAAATTTTAACATTTCAAATTCATTGAAAGTTTAGATGGTAAAATTTCTAATTTGAAAGTCACTGTTAAAATTTCAGATTTCACTATTATTGGTAGAATCTCATGGATATCCTAGGTATTTTGAAAATTATGGTTTATGAATAAACATGCAGAGAATCTATCTCCCAATAACATTAGATTTTAAAATAATTCAAATCAATAATAAGCAAACTTTAAAATTCATTAACTAATAACAATGAATTTTATTAAGAATTTAAGAATCTTTTAACCAATAACACAATAACAGTGGAATCTGAAATTTTTTAAAATCTTTGTAAATCCATCAGACGAGAACCCTCTTAAAGAATATTTCATATTTTATCTTTATATATGTATCTAAATTGCAGATTTGTTTTGAAAAAATTGGTGATAGAAATAAATAGCATAAACCACTAATTTGACCTAACTATGAATTTAAAAACAGATCGAACTCAAGTCAACAATATTTAAATGAGATTGATCAACAAAGCCAAGTCATCATGGATTCCTACGATCTCAACTCAAGCTATGTATGTGCCTAACGGGCTCTGGTCTGGGCTCAGTATGGGCCAAGTATTAACAAAGTGAAGTATAAACATCATATCGATGGCCCGATTTGCGGGAAAAAACGACTCTCAATAGAGCATAATTGGCATGACACAATTAGCACGTTTATTCTCCTGAAGCGCAGTTTAGCTATTGATTAAACAGCGTATTATAGCACCAAGCTCGGAAATAAGAGAATTAGGGAGAAATACTGCCGCAACTGCCGAAGAGGTTACAGCAATCGCAGACTAGTAGAGACGTTGAGATGGCCGGCCGAGACCGTTATCTACCGTCTTCGACGATCTCGACATCTTCATCGAGAATAATAGATTCTCAACTGATTGAATCCGATAGGAATCTGACTCGATCTGTAATCCTCGAGGATCGAATCGCAATCCAGCAACGTGAAATTCAATCCCTTCTGAATGATAACCAGCGGTTAGCTGTATCACACATTGGACTCAAGGATGCACTCAATTTAGCAAAGCGTGAGCTCGAACGGCTGCTTGAAACCGCCGCAAAAGTTAAGGCGGAGAGAGAGGCTAAGGTTCGGGAGGTTTATCAGACTGCGTTGAGGATGGAGGCGGAGGCTCGTGTAATCGATGGTCTCCGAGCAGAGCTTGACCGGGTTAGGAATGATGTACATAGGTTAGGTTCCAATAGACAGGAGCTAGTTGCGGAGCTTGCGATGCTTGACGGGGAATTGGCTAAGGCTAAACCGAATTCAGATCGAGCCGTGGAGATTAAACCGGAGATTGAGACTCTGCGAGAAGAAGTTCGTAAAGGAAGGTGAAATTTGAATTCCCTTTTGTTTCTACTTTCGGTGATTTTGGGATTAATAATTTGGGTTTGGAACAGAGCTGCTCTTGAGCTTGAGAAGAAGACAAGAGCTAGCAACCTTCACCATGAGCGCGGTATGGAAAAGACTCTTGATCACCTAAACCGTGAAATTGTGAAACTTAGAGAAGAATTGGTTAACGTGGAGACTAAAGTTAAAACGGAAATCGCAGCTGTGGAGGCAGCTCCAACCCCAAGTAATATCTCTGTCCTCATTTAATCTTTCTTATTGTTTTCTGATCAAGCATTAAAACTTTGAAGCTTTAGCTTTACATCGTTACCTGCAAAACCAGCTTATAGCTTTGAGAATTTTGTTGATGTAAAGGCCCTGGATTAGCTGCAAGTTATGGAAACTCAGATGACATTTATGGAGGCCAAATCCACCAATACCCTGAAGCTAACGGTTCTCACGAGGTACACTCGAGATCTTGCTAGTTAAATGATTAGCTTTACGTTATCATCTCGAGTAATTGTCTGTAATAATTGTTCCTACATACTAGATATGAATTAGACCAGTCTTATAGATATATCAGTAGTAAGTGAGCTTTTAACATGGCTCAAAATACAAACTTCAGATATATGGAGCATTGGACTGTCTTCCTCAACACCCGCATACTCCTTTGTAGCATCCTCCAAACAGAGGAGGGTTTGAATTGTACAATGAGAAACCAGGTTTTAGGATTTTCCTTCTATTACCATCTCTGATGTTTAATTGTTTACTACACAATTCTGTACTGTAGGGTATATATACAGAATTGTTAAGTTGCAAATGTAAGTATTAACGTTAAGGAATAATGGCTTAAACATGTGCACTTATTTGTGTTGGTTTTGTGCACTTTTTTGTGTTGGTTTATAGATTTTCTGTTTACGGTTTTGATTACCTTGATTTTTATGTTGTGTTTTGGCATATTGTTTTGTTACTTTAGATTTGTAGAGAGCTTAGAGTATTAAGTTAAAGAATGATAATGGATAAAGCATTCTTTACTCTGATGAGGTTCCGAATTTACTCTGAAATATTGCTTTATATATCTTTTTCTTCGATGTCTTTGATTTGAAGAGCGGCTGCTATATTTGCCATTCATGTGACAATGACTAGTGATTTCCTCCAAAATTTTGATTTATTTTCTAGATTTTTTCTTTTGAAAGGCTCTTCAAGAATTATAAGTTTTTACAAGCCCAAGAAAAGCTATGTATGTAGTTTTGTCATTACCCAAAGATCTATAACATATATAACGAACTTAACTCTGAACGAAGTAAAGCCAATGTTTCATTCACAAGGGAGTCCAAGAAGCTAAGCTCAATTGCATTTGTAAGCTCAGCTCCAGTAATCCTCAACGAAATCAAGATGTTGCATTGATCTTTACCGGCCAACGTATCAACCACCGTTTCATATTCTTCTTTTCTCATTGTAGTGATATAGAAACCGTAATACAAACTCACCAAAATCTCCGTCAAAATCACCTAGAGCATGAATTGTATCACTTTTGCATCATCTTTAGCTAGTTTAGGGTTTTGGTCATGCTGAGCAGATATATGTGGTTACGTATCATGGAATCCACAAGTGAAATGATCGCATCAAGGACTTAAATTGGTGCTGATGAAGCGTCGCGGTTCTCTCGGACCAAGCATAGTAGATGAAGCATTTCCAAGTCAATATGGTGAGCCGCCTTTGATCTTTGGCTCCACTTAGGTTTTGATTGGCTATACCTATGTGTTTTAGTGATAAAATAAAAAAAACATGCACAAGTTTCATGAGATTGGATTTTACTCCACATCCATTTGACCATGTCCAAAATCTAATTTAGTAACACAAGATTGCACATACAATGCATATTGTATTGAAAACTACCGAGAACGAAATGGGAGCGAAAATTTTTAGAAAAATTAGGGATATTTATAAATTTTTGGGAAATTTCAAGAAGTTTTAGGAGTTTTTGAATAATATTTAGATAATAATTAGATATTAAACGAGAGATTCGGGAATTCTCTTTCCTTACCCTTTTGAATAAAATAAATGATTTTGAATGAAAAATCACTCAAATGTAAATAAAAGTGAGACGAGAAATTCGGGATAAGACAAATTCTCTTTCCAATATAGAAAGACCTAAAGTGTAATAATGTTCAATTGCACGTATGGAGAAATGTACTACAATCAAGACATAGATCCTCTCCTCATGCAGCAAGGGAGGTATGTGCTTTAAGCCACCATTTAAGGGGAAATTTTTGGCCCACATATACAAAAGTTATATATAGCTGATATAGTGTGGTTTTTATGGTTTTATAACCCATGTATTTGTTAGTTGTAGAGTTTTTTGCAGGCCTATATACTATATATATTAGGTGTTTTAAACATTTGGGATGACTTGGAGAAAGTAGAGTAAAAAGGAGCAAAATCGATAAATGAAAAGTGTAGTCTCGGATTTGACTTTCAGAAGTTTGACATTGGTTGAAGGTCTTCCCGGTACTCAAATTTTATCAAACTGGTCAAAAGAAATATATGGAAGTTAGCTTTCATCTCCAAGTGGTTTGAAGTGATTCCCATGTCTGTAGCTTAAGATATGGCTGTTCTAGTGAATACATGTTTGATCTGTCGCGAGCTGAAAAAAACTTAGCATCATCTGTAAGTGCATCGATCGATGCAGCCAGTTTTTCCGTAGGATTGGCACTGTTCGCCAATTCTGCCAGTTTTGCGGTGGTATTTGCAGCAGGGGTGGATTGCTGGCCGGGGCCGAATTTCGCTGCCGGGGACTGCTTTAGTATGAGGTCGGTTAAGACCTCTGTTAGGGCGTCCACAAGGTCGGAAGGGGGGGGATGATGCTTGGGGTCAATGGGTGGTTTATGAAGAGGCCGATGTCGTGTATCATTTGGCTGCGTTCACCTCTATCCCTTAGCTTCTTCTCTTGATAAAGCATACCCATGCTTCCGCTTGGCATTGGAGATACGTCAAGGCAACAAATTTGATAAGGGAGAGCCAAGGGGTCCCAAGGATCGCGTTGTAGATGGTGGATAGCTTCGAGCCGTACTGGTCCCCGAATGGGAGCGAGATGGTCCCAATGGTTGTTGTCGATTCCCCGTTGAATCCTGTGAGGGGGTCGACTTCGGGTTTTATTAAGTACTCTCCCAATTCCATTTTTTCGAAGGTGTCTTTGAAGATGATGTTTATGAAACTTCCGATGTCGACGAGGCGTGGGCGACTTGGTAATCTGCGTGGGCGACACTGTCGTTTTTATTGCTTGCATGGGCCGAGGTTACTTTTAACCTTTTAGCCACGTATGCCTTTCTCCCGCTCGTTTTGATTGATCTGACGAGTCTTTGCAATCCCTTGGTCCGTCCATGATCATATTTATTCGCTTGAGGGGGAGGGGGAGCGTTTCTTCTTTGATGGGCGCTCCGAGCTGGGGCTCGGGCGTATCGTGATGATCTTGAGGTTGCTCTTCCGCCGGGGGTTTTCCTCCGTGAGCTATGTGGTTGACTCGCGGTGCTCCTTGTCTTCGCTCAAACCGTTGGCTCGGAGGCGGAATGTTGATCTTTCCCCTTTTAAACCCATCCATTAACTGAGAGTTCAGATGTCGCCACCCTTGGGTCGAGTCCCCGGCTCGCTGGTGATAGCCGCAATAGGCGGCCGCGTTATGCTCGCCTCTTGGTCGCTTTTGTGGGAGGCTACTACTCGATTTGTCCTTCGAGATGTTGTCTGTGACTTGGTACGCTTGCACCTGTCGATCCTTTACTGTTGTATCGATGTTCTTTTGGTCCTCGAGGTTGCGTTGGTGCCTTTGCTTCTTCCGTTTGAATGTAGGTCTTAGCTAGGAAGAGTGCATCTTCAAGGTTTTTGGTTCGTTCACCTCGCACTCGTATTTGAATTGGCTTTTGCACAGGGGCCCGTTCTGTAGTCTTAGGACTGCGATAAAGTCGAGCATGTAGGATCGCGAGACCATATCTCTGTAGCGTTCGATATAGTTTCTGAGAGATCCGCGGCTGCTTGGGCCATTCCCCATAGCTCCCTCGTGCCAACTCCTAGTTTAACAAAGAAGGTCCACTGCGTCGCGAACGTTGATTCCAGTTGTCTGAATGTGCTGATCGAGTTTGAGGGAAGCCTCGAGAACCATCGGAGGGTCTCTCCTCCTAGATTTTTGGCGAAGAGTCTACAGTATCCTGCCTTGCGTTTGTGGGAGTGGAAGTAGGCTTTGAGTGTTACAATATGGAAATTCGAGAGGCGCACACTGATGAGTGGATTTTTGAGAATCCAAGGGTCATCAATTACCCCTAATCATTGTAGTTTGAGGTGTCAATCCGAACTCGCTATTAATTTGTCACCTAAGATGCAAGGATCTACTTAATCTAAGCCTAATGAGAATGTTTGTTGGTTTTGATTAATTAAATTGATTGAATGTAAGTAATAAATTGACTAAGTTATGCAATGATTAAAACAAGGATCTTTGGATGGGTTATTTGTGATTTGGGATCACTAAACATGGTTTAGAATGTCTAACTTACACTAATTAGCTATTCCCTAGGTTAATGATCCATTTAATTGACTAATTCATTTCCATGCAATTAATCACTTCATTAATTATAGCATCATTAGCAAATTTCCATTTGTGATGATAATAATCAATGAGCTTAAATCCAAATTACTAGATCAACCTAATTACATCCTTAAGCACCAATCCCTTGGGTTAAGGATCATAATTCCATCTCTAAGCTCCCTTGGGCATTTCATCAAACACTTGGTGTGTTCATGAAAAGTCTCATATCATCTTCCTCATTCCCATGCAAGAAGCAACTTTAAGGACTCTTAGAGATGGATGAAATGTTTGATTTAAGACCTAAACTAGTCTAATCCATGTCTAGATCACCCTCATCTAACCCATCCTTAAACCCAAAAATGACTACTCACTACCCATGATGATTCTCCCAAAATCAAGTTTGATTAGAGAAGAAATCATGATGGATAACAAGATGGGTTGATGATAAAATGTAAAAGGGAAAGATTTCTTAAAGAAAATGCAAATTGTATTAAAAGATAGAACTAGAGTTTGAGAAAAATCAAGAACAAGCTAAAGAAAACCTTAGAAAATTGAAAGCCTCAACAAATAAGTGTGAAAATGGGGTTTTTAATGATTCTGGGTCGGATCGGGTCGACCCGAACAACCCGGGTTTTGACCCGATTTCTTTTTGTCCGGACCAATCCGCAGCGGTCTGCGTGTGACCGCTGCAGGACCGCTGCAGCTTCTTTGGTCTTTGGCTCTAGAAAATTGCAGCGGTCACTCCTTGACCGCTGCGCCTTAACTTAGTGACCGCTGCAACCGACCGCTGCTACACTCCTCTTCTCTCCCTTAGCTCCAATTGTGCTCCATTCAATCCAATGCTCATTCTTTAGCTCCTATCCATGCTATTGTACCTAAGAATAAACAAAAAATGCACCAAAAGACTCTTCTAGACCTAATGCAACACCTAGAACTATATGAAATGAAATCCATGACAAATGTAACAAAACTAGTCTAATATGTGATATAATCCTACTCTAATGCAAGTCTAAATGATGCATATTATGAGAATATCACACACCTTGGTGGGCGTTTCCGTCGAATCTTGGGATCTTCACTTTATTCGTGTACGAAGAGGATACGTGGTGATTTCATGAACGAAGGGGGTACCCTGCGCATCTCAGATTACGCGGTCGATTTCTGGGACAACACTTTTGGTTCGGTGCACTCTCGAGCTTATGGCTTAGAGTTGTTGTCGGAGTTCTTCTATGGTGGCGTCACACTCATCATAATGCGTTCTAAATCCTGGGAACGTTGGGGTCGCGATGCCATGACTTGTTCCCATCGGGAATTCAGAGATTGTCGGGTTTATCGGGTCGGCGAAGGTTACGCTGTCCATCCCTAGGATCATGTGGTAGGTGCCGACTATCCTCGTCCAAGATGACATAGATTTTGCATGAGGGTTGGTTCCGCTTGGGGTTCAGTGGTCACATGGCTCGAGAATTGAGGATTGCGTTAGCCAAGTAGCAATCGCAGGGTTGCGGGACGCATTCCTCCATCGATTCTTAGGGGCGTTTCTACTGCGTTCATGTCTTCGAAGAGATTTATGCGGGTTCTCTCAAGGCATCCTGGGAAGAGAGGTAGCAGACGAGCCTAAAGGTTTGCGAAACGAGAGCGGTTGTTCTTCTCCTGGTCTGTCAATACCCGTAGGATTTCTTCGAGCTCGCTCGGAAGCGTGGTTGAGCTGGTTACTGCCTTGCTGTTTGGCGGCGTTTCAAACCCGCGAATCTGGTTCCCCAGGGGGGGGGGCGAGGCTTACGGCGAGGTCGTCAACCAGGGTGCCTTTACTCCCTTGGGTTGAGCCCAAGGATGCCGCGCTAGTGATCAAGGGATCGGTGGATGTTACGCCAGGTCCCGAGACGCTGAGAGCTGCGAATAGGGCTCCCCCGGTTCCGAGGACGTGGCTCCTCGTAGTGTCGAAGATCTGGACAATGGGGACCTCTATGGCCCTGGAGACGTCGAGAGGAGCGAATGAGGTGATCGGAGTGTTCGTGGTAATGGGAGTGAATTTTGTCGTCATCGGTCAGCATATGTTGAACCTTGAAAAGTTCAGTACTAATTAAGAGTTCGGATTAGTTAGGCGACCGGGTCGGAGATCTCGAAGAGATAAGCCTGTTTTTTTAAAGAATTGTGGCTCGGAAAAGAAAGGGAATTCTGAGTAATACGTTTGGGTTTATTGACTCGGAAACAAGGGTCGGATTACAAGATTATATATGAACTGAAATCGAAGTCTAACACTTGGCGACAGAGGTCGATGATTAAATGTTAAACACGATCTAAGCTACAACTCTATATTTTAGTTTCGCGGTGTCTCGAATGAATTATGTGTCTTGCTCATTGAATGCTTCCTTCTATTTATAGAAGTGAATTCCCAAAACAAGTTGCTCGTAGCAGGTAAGCGGGGGTTTCGATGATAATCATTTCTCTTCTTCGTTCGCCGAACTAGGTGGGTCGGTTCGTTGGTGTGTAGGTCTTAATTACATATGTGGCCGAACTATTCATGGCAGTGAAGTAGGTAAGCTTCGCGTGTTCGGTCGAGATCTGACGTGTCAAGCATCCAGTGACATTGCCCTGCTCTGACGTGTTCGACACGTATCGTAGGTTTACATGTCGAGTGTTCGTCATTCGATCTCTTAATGGAGACGAGGCTTCCTTTGATTCTGAGTCGAAGTGGTATTTTGGTTCGTCCGATGAAGGGGTGCAAGTCCACCTCCAACATGCACAACGATTTGATGTTCTAAATTAGAATTACCTGTTATCGAGATTTCACTTATAGTATTCATATTAAGAATTCTTAAAGGAACACATCATATCATATAAATCTTGATTTATTAATGCGATCGCAACATGTGTCATCTATCTAATCAGATTCTGACACGTGTTAAAACTGTTATCAACCATGTCACATGCTGGAACATATTTCGTCACGTGTCATCACATACTGGAACTGTTATCAACTATGCCTAAATCTTTGGTTCTTCTCAAACCCAAAAATTTTGTTTCTACCCAAACCCGTGTTTTTTCTCATGGACAGTTTTACATGGCTATATCTAGAGTAGAGTGGAGATTATGTTTAAAAGTCTTCATCATATATGAATAAGTAAAATCACAATGCAAGACGATGAATATTTTCTATACATAGGTCTTCGTAGACCTTGAATCCAAATAAAATATTTAGATCATTAGTTATAGATACCCTGGAATGTAAATGAATATGTTTAGGTTTCCAAAGGATGGTCTAGGGTCTAGATTCCCCATATCAACATATTGTAGATATCGAGGACTAAATATGAATGTTCTTGGGTTCCCAAAGGAAGGTGTAAGGTTTAGATTCCCCATAAAAAGTATTGTGGACTGTATGTGATGTGCATGGGTTTCCAAAGGAGGTTGTAGTGTCTAGATTCCCTAGAAAAATGCATTGTAAATATCATGGACTTTATATGAGTGTACTTGGGTTCCCAAAGGAGGGTATAGGGTATAGAATCCCCAGATAAACATATCATAGAATATCATGGACTGTATATGAATGTACTTTGGTTCCCAAACCAAAGGATGTTGAAGGGTCTAAATTCCCTAGAGAAATGTATTTTAGATATCGTTCACTGTATATTAATGTGTTTGGGTTCCCAAATGAGCGTATAGGGTGTAAATTTCCAATAGAAACCTATCGTACATATCGTGGACTATGGGTGTGCTTGGATTCCCAAAGGAGGGTCTAGGGTATAGATTCTCCAGAGAAACGCAGCGTTTCTTGTATATATGAATGTGTTTGGATTCCCAAAAGAGGGTCTTGGGTTTAGATTCCTCAGAGAAACGTCATAGATATCGTGGATTGTATATGAATGTGCTTTGGTTCCCAAAGGAGGTTAAAGGTCTAGATTCCATAGAGAAATGTATCGTAGATACCGTGGACTGTATATGAGTGTGTCTGGGTTTCAAAATGAGGGTCTAGGGTATAGTATCCCAAAATAAACACATCGTACATATAATAGACTGTATATGAATGTACTTGGGTTCCCAAATGAGAGTCTTAGGGTGTAAATTGCCCTGAGAAACATATCGTACATATTTGTGGACAGTGAATGTGTTTGGGTTCCCAAAACAGGGTCTATGATATAAATTCCTCAGAGAAACGTATCGTTGAATGAATATGAATGAGTTTGGGTTCCCAAATGAGGGTCTAGGGTTTATATCCCCCAGAGAAATGTATCATAAATATCGTGGACTGTATATGAATGTGCTTTGGTTCCCAAAGGAGGTTCAAGGGTCTAGATTCCCTAGAGAAACATATCTTAGATATTGTGGAATGTATATGAGTGTGATTGTATTCCCAAAGGAGGGTCTAGGGTATATAGTCTCAAGAGAAATACATCGTACATATATAATGGACTGTATATTAATGTACATTGTTTCCCAAAAGAGGGTATAAAATCTAGATTCCTAGAGAAACGTATTGTAGATGTCATGGACGATATATGAATGTGTTTTGGTTCCTAAAGGAGGGTCTAGGATATAGATTTTCGAGAGAAACATATTGTAGATATCGTGGACTCTATATGAATGTGCTTGGAGTTCCCTAAGGAGGGTATAAGGTATAAATTTCTGAGAGAAACATATCGTTTGTAAATCAATGTGCTTTGGTTCCCAAATAAGGGATGTAGATTTAGATTCCTCCACAAGTAAGCATTTATAAGATATTATGATCTCTTACACCCGAATTTACGATACGTTTATACGTCTCTTCATATAGTAAGCACTGATTTGAAAATATTCATAAGAGTATGCGGGATATATAATATATTAATGTATTAAATTTTACTCTCTTACACCACATCTCCACGTAACCGCGTGGGCATGAATCTATTAATTGATGTAAATAAAAACTCTGTGTATATTTTCGTCGATTCTACTCGTGAAATCCACATCCACTCTAATAGTGGTTACGCTCAATTTTCGTGTTCGTTTCTTTTTTTCGTAAGCAATCCCACAAGTCTTGGCTTCACCATCTTTGAGTTCTGATGTATCGTGGATTTTATCGGTTTTCAACCATGGTGCAAGTGCTTTTATAGATTTTTTTTTTAGTATGTTTTAGGTATTTATAAATGTTATACAAGTGAAAGATGTTTTGAAGCAATTAGAACTAAAGAGAAGAGATTTGGAGCAAAACTGGAAAAAAGAGATGCGGAGGCAGAATCTGAGTTCCATAAGTCGGACAACTATTGACCCACTTTACCAAAATATCCAGAAAACGATCTACATATCAATTTGTAGGCGCGAAAGTCAAATTTATTCTCCAATTTGAATCAAACTCATTGGATATATGGAGCCCAAGATATAGTTGTTTTACTGAAGACATGTCATTCTGACGGGATTTACAACTGCCCCGTTTCGCTTAAATCAAACCTGACTCAACTTTTCAGGAAGTTCCACCCTAAGATCGACCTCTACAATTATAAAACAAACTCTCAGCAGCAGAAGAAGACACACACAACAAAAACCATCAGGCCTATTTCTACCATTCAAAGAGTTTACTTGCTTTCAATTCATTCTTGCTTGTTAATAGATCGCAAGGGTTATTTTCTAAGCCTTGTTCTTTTGAGACTCTAAAAAAGTTAAGAGATCTGTTCTTTCTCAATTGAGACTTGTGAACCTCTGATCTTCTATTATGTAAATCACTTTTGCATGCAATTCACTAATCCAATAATGATTTGTGTTACTGTTACTATGTATGAGTAGTTTTCTTATTAGATCTAGGGTTTTCAAGGGGGATTTCAATGGATCAATAAAAACGGTTTTCTATCTTGTGGGTTAAGGCCACGTGATTCTTCACTACAAGAGGTGCTCAACACAGGGGAGTGACGTAATTAACCACGTCTAAGTATCTAGGTTAACCGCGATACCAAAAATGGATTGGAGGAGACCCTAAAATCTGTAGTGAGCAAGGTGATTTCCATGTCATGGTTACGCTTGTTAGGTTACCTTGTGAACAGATCTAGCTTAAACCTTTTAATGCTTGTTTACATTTAGCGACAATCCAAAATACCTTTTGAGATTTAGATTTATAAAAAAGTCAATATCCTGATACACTAACGGAATTGCGAAAGAATAATCGTTTTTAGAGTTCTAGAATTACTTACTTGTACCGTGATTCATTGTTACCTTCTGAATTTCCTTATATCTAATGTTTTAAAGCCTTGCATACAACCTACTATGATTAAATAATTTAGTTTGATTTATTAGTTACTTAATCATCCACACATTTGATTTGCTCTTAACTACCATCATTCAAATTAGCTCTAACTCCCTGTGGGATTGATAACCTACATACTATATTTGTACATTGTGTACTTACAATTTAGTTTTAGGTAAAAACATATCTATGTCTTATGGTGTCAGATCGAAAAATGGCAATTAGACTATATAGAGGCATGCGTATCCGCAAGTAACCAGGCGGCTTAGGAACTTGACCGCGGATGGATCGTGGAGATAATTATACTCATCCAAACTCGGATAGACTGAGTATAATAAAGGTTGAAGGAATCAAAGGAGGAATTGTGATCGGATCAAGAAATGTCGATTAGAAGGGAATCCGGATGTTCAAGAACTTGATGAGATCGAATGATCGATCCATTCAGTCAAGCCCAAGTGCGGTACTTAGCCAAAAATAACGTAGATAGGCTAAGATATCAAGAGGATAAGCTCCAGACAACTTAAACTAGCTGAATTGTCAACATAAGCCAGCTAGATCAACTGGAGAGACTGTCGGTTAGCTCAGCTTAGTTCCAAGAAGTGAAGTGAGCAAGTACAATCAACTGGATAGTCCAGGAAAACTGCTATTCAGACTGTGCAGCCAATTCGATGAACGGTTGAACGGTTTTACCCAAACCGGTGCAAGTGACAAGTCGCGACGATTCGGTCTGGTTTCTGATTGGTCGAAGGAAAATCATTCTTCTTCACGGAAAACGAGCAACTAGCCTATATATAAAAAGAGATAGGGTTAGAAATCGCTATCACGTATATAAGGGAAAATTCCCATAAAAATCCTAAGTTCGAAAACGAAGGAAAAGAAAGAAAATAAGTTTAAGGGAATTGTCGAGATCGATATATGTCACTTATTTATGCGAGTTTGTATGAATTTTACGAGATAAATAATAAGCCATATCCAAACTATATTAATCAACGGATTTTAGAGTTACCAAGTCCGAAATGTATTTGATGGGGGCATATAAATTTTTTTATCAAGAAGTTTTTTTATTTTATATGTTTTACGGTCAATTGTTTAAATTTTATTACATAGAAACGTTGATAATAGATTATTTGTCACGAAAAAAGCGTTGATAATAGAATAACAAGAATTTTGTTTTCCTTAAAAATAAATATAAGAAGTTCTATTAATGTCAAAAAAGAAAAAAAAAAGAAAAAAAGAAAAGAAAAGAAGTTCTATTAGACCTAGCGCCGCCCCTGAGTTTACTTTTCTTTTTATAATTGAGAATGGCGGACGACGGGATTCGGAAGAGACTCGTAAAGTTAGCTTTAAATATTGAGGAGCGGAGCGCTAAGGTTGAACAGCTGGACAGAGAGTATGTAGCTTCTTTGGCTAAGATTGAAGCGTCTCTGAAGCTGAAAAAGAGTATTGTAATCCAGGATTCTCAAATGGACCAAGCAATGCAGAATGAGGCTCTCGATATCTTTGTGGAGGTAAGTCTCTCTCTCCTTTTGTCCTCAAATTGTTACCGATCTGTAAGTTCATCTAGATCTAGATCTGGGATTTACTCTGACGGAAGAAGATTTATCATCTAGATCTAGGGATTTGTTAGTGTAAATGCTTAAATTCATTTTTTTCAGACGCTGAAGAAGATTCATCTAGATCTAGGGATTTGTTTTCATGATCTAGGGATTTGTTATGTTAAATTATTAAATTCCTTTTTTTTTAGTTCTTTAATTTAAATTTTTCTCCTGTAAATTCATTTTTCTAAGCAAATTCATCTAGTAATTTTTCCCAATTAATTAAGATAGAACTTGATAACGTTTGTGAAATGATTACGGTTCAACTGTCGAATGATTATCACAATCAGTGGATTAAATTTTACAGGCAATTCAATCTTACACGGTGGAGATAGATATCGCGACGTACATTAAAACCGCGTTTGACCACAACCATGGGTTGCATTGGCATTGCGTTGTTGGTGAACGGCTTGGTTAGTTCAATAGAGTTTTTCACTTTTTATTAAATTTATTTAATTAAAACTAATTATTATTATTATTTTTGTGTAGGCACTGCAGTCTCGACAGAACCAAACCGTGTCATCCACGTCACCATCGGCACGAGAAATATTTATCTGTTCAAGACATGACTATGAATTATCAGTGAAAACATTTATTGTTATGTTTAGCAAACATTTGTTGTTATGTTTATTTTTGGTGATATTCTCTTAAGTTTTTCGGATTATTTTATTTAATATTTTTAGGTTGGATTATTTTATCTCATTATTATAAAGTATTAGAGACTTTCATATTTTATCTTTATATGTTCTATTTAAATTGTAGATTCGATTGGAATAAATTGGTGATAGAAAAAATTAGCATAAACCTACTAATTTGATCTCACTATGAATTTAACTGATTACTTTAATCATTTTCGTATTATCTCTTTTAAATCATCTTGTTTATATTTTTATTACATTACGTGTTTTTTAATTTTCATATGCAATTTTCAATATGTTTATAAAGTTGCATCTAGAATACCTGTATGAGTATGGATTTATATACGCACACATAAAATATACCCATATACGCTCGAAAAAAAGCCTTGTTTCTTTCGTTTATAGTTGTTTCTTTCGTTTATTGTCTATTGCTCATCATCTTATCTTATTATATAGATTGATATGAAAACTTTCTAATTAACATCATCATAACACGTAACACGTGTCAGTTATTCGATCAAATTTTAACATATATTTAAAATAGTTTAACTAAGCTAACCAATCAATCATATTTTGACACATGTCAAAATTTTATAATTTTTAAAATTTAATCTAATTCTACTATACAAAGAATCATGCTATATAATCCTAATAGAAAAAAAATTATATTATAGTAATATATATATTGGACATAAAAGAAAAAAAGTATATTAAAAAGAAATTTAATCAATTTTAATCTCAAACGAAAAAAGATTAGAATTACTTAGTTCTAAATAAAGAGTTCACCTATCTCTCCAATTCCCACGTGATAAACTTATAATCTTTGATTCTCTTCCAGGGTTTTGAGAAAAGTACTATATCATATCATATATTTTATTCTTTTGTTTTAAGGTCATACGATTATAGTTCAAAAATTATTCATGTATAGTTTCATTACTTGTTCTTTTGCATAAGTTTTAGAAGCATAGTCATATTCTTTATCGTTTGATTTGAGGACACAAATAAATCTTCATAAATATGATTATCTTATTACTTTATTTGATTCGTAAATTAAAATATGTTTAACATGAACCGATCGATATATTATTGATTAACTATCTAGCACGTTAGACATATAATTTTTGGTTAATTCCACTATATAAAACATTCTCATGCTTCAAAATTATTTATTATTCATTATTAAATCCTATGTTTTAGTTTAGTTAAATTTAATAAGTTTCACTAATAATAAGCTTCCGTTTATAATTAAATATGCAGACACATATGACTAAAGTTTAATTGGAAAAAAAGTAATGAAAACACAAATGACTTCGGTGGTTTCTCATTTTAATGTACTCAATCTTATTTTACTATTTTTTACGGGCGGTCTAATTTTGTTCTCACCTTTATTTTTTGTTTCTTTTCTACGGGTTTATAAATTAGTTCCTATAAACCCGTGTCTAAGCGGATCCTTACCTAGTATTATATAAAGTTTGATGTCAAAACTTTATAATTAACGCGATTGTGACATGTATCAGTCGGTCGATCAAATTCCGACATATGTTTAAAATTATAGTCCAATTAGATTTGTACATGTGGCTTTATTCAAATATGAAAAAATAACTATTACCAATTTGATAATCTTCAAAAACTAAACTAAACTCATTGGATGAAATCAAAGACATATTAGGTAAAAAGAAAATAAACCAACCAAACTTAATAAATTTTAAGGCTAAAAGAATATCATAAACAGTAAGGTTTAATCAATTAAAAAATTTAATTATTTTGAATTTTTTTAAAACTCTTTAGCAATAATACAATAAACTACTAATCCTAAAAGTAGAACGATAATATGTTTAAAAAGCTAATAAAATTATCTAAGCAAAAAATTTAAATCATGTAAAAAATTATATACAATAGGATATTGGCCATAAAATATTTATTCAATTATATTACAAGAAAACTAAATATAGTTACAATTTTTCTCGAGAAAGCATGACCAATGGATCAAAATACAAAAGAAAATAAATTAAAGAAGAGATCAATAAGTTAAAAAAAAACTATTTGGAATGTCGTCACTTATTTGCATGTGAAGTTACAAGGAAAGTTTTTGCATTCAATGTACATGAACGAAGGTATACGGTAACAAGACTACCATTACACCTACGAAGCTAAAAAGAATCATCGAAACTGAAGATTGTAATCTAAAGAGAAAATAGTTTTTACACAATGGTTTGAGACGAACGTATGGTACACTGAAACAAAATTGTATGAGACAAAAAATATGGACGTTGAATAGATAACACTTATATAAAGCCAATTCCTCCACAAAATTCTATGGGATTCAGATTAAAAAACATGGTCATAAAGGGAAAAAAAAAAGATAAAAAACACTATATAGATAGATGATTTAATATGACTTTTGGTGTTTCAAAAATAGAAGATGGGATTAATTTTTTATTACATATGCCACATAAAATATGTAACATAGCTTTCAGACCGAAAAAAAAGATTTGACAACCATTAGTGATCCATCATAGCTCGCGACATATTCATTCCAAAAATTCTTCTGAAAGAAATATTTTATCAACAAAACAGCAAAACTATTGAGATAAATATTCCAATCAAGATATATATCGTTAGTTTTATATTGACACCTAAGATTTTATGAAAATTGAATTAGCAATAGTGACATCATTTACGTATGCAAAATATTTTATGAAGGTTGGAGATAAGCAAGTTAAGATTTTGGAAAATTGTGCTTACAGATAACAACTAAGTGTTCTCTTGACTAATTTCGGATACGAGAGAAACAAGAACCCGTAAGTGAAACGATGAGAACCTTGATATGCTCTTTAGAGTCTATGATCAGTGAGATACAAGTATCTCGAGTAAGGAGCTGCCGCCAGCGAAAAAAAAAATTCAAGTTAATAGAAGCGGTGTCACCTGACTATTCATCAATTGTAATCCATCTTATCAAGAACACGATATAATCTAGGTTTTATAAGCTGTATGGAATCCGAGAAAACTATAGGTGAAAATCGCTTACAAGCTCTCGGTGAAGTGATCAAAAAAGGCAATTAACATTTCTAGAGAATTAATTTATCACATCGTTACTGAAGGGATTGTGTCCTGGAGATCATACTTGTATTCATTCTAGTATAGTTGTGAAGTCGAGATAAGACTATCATGTGATATTGGGTAGTTATAATGCTTTGATAGAAGCCGCTTATAACTTATGAGTTATGAACTCATTGCCAATATCATATGATCTTATAGGGTCACACACCTAAGCAAACTGGATAACAAGTACTGGGAATAATCATTATAGTAATGATCTCATCAATGTGTAATTGTTACACATTGATATCGAGTTTTTATGAGTGTGTCGATCGACACAGTGATGCTGTTGATCGACACAGCTCCAGATTAAAGATACCGGGTTTTAATTAATGACTTAATTGAAACCGGTTAATCCACTGGTTAACTAGGGATTCTTCCAGGTCGCCATATATAAGAAAAAGGCACGACCTAGAGAGTCTCTAACCTAATTTTACAGCCACCAAAGACTCCTGAATCCCAAGAGAATTGTTCTCGAAAGGCACTAGCATCCCGATTCCAGTTTGTGTGCGTGTGGACTTTCTGTAGAGGCGCAACATCTGAGGCGCTCCTGATCTCGACATCCTGATCATTTCCAATGCTCATAAAGTCCAGGTATGATCGAGATATGACAATATAGATTCAATGAACATGATCTTAAGGGCTAAAAGGAATCATTAGGATTTTAGAAAAGTTTTAAAATCTACACCAAATTCCTTCAGTGGTATCAGAGCCTAATGTTATTATTGAATCTGAATGTATGCTTGATGAATTATGAGAATTCAATTGATATACAAGATTTGTATATAGGAAAGCATGCTAGATTTGATTGAAAAACTTTTTTGATGAAAAAGGAAAATTAGGGTTTCTGCAAGGTGTGTCGATCGACACAGCCTGTTGATTCGCGAAACGGAGTTTTTCAAAATTTCAAAAACTAGGGTTTTTCTGCGGGATGTGTCGATCGACACAAAACGTGTGTCGATCGACACGGTCCTCAAATGCATAATAAAACGTTAATTGTCGATCAAATGATCGATATTCTAGAAAAATCGCCTCTTTCGATCGACACACTGTTCGTGTCGATCGACATGCGTCGATCTCCATCGGTTCAATTGGATTGAACCGGATTGGTATGATTGGTCTAATTCGGTTTGGTCGATTTCATCACGATTTCAAACCGGTTAGCTCGTGTCAACCGATACAACTACGTATTGGGAGACACAAACATAAACCGACACCGGTTCAATTGGATTGAATCAAAATTGATCGGTTTAATCGGGTTAAATGGTTTAACCGTGATTGAACCGGTTTAGGTGTCTCGAAGTCTGAATTAGATTCAGCGCTCTAGATTTAAATCACCTTTAATTAGATTAAAACTTTTTGAATTAAATCTAATCTTTCTTAAACACATATGTGATATGTTTCTAAGATCAATGTTCTGTTCCTCAAACAAAATATCAAGTTTCTCTGATGTCTTTCCAGATCTTGTCAACTGTCGGGTCTTGTTTTGTTGTGTGATGGGTTTGCCAAAGCAAGACATTCACAATTACACGAGTAAGGCAGGTGGTAATCGTTACCACATGACTCAAAGATTGGTTTGCTTGAATGGGCTATCAAAATGGTTTTGGGCCCATAGACATAAGATTAGATTTAATATAGGATACTAATCCAAGGCCAAGAATCATATTGAATATGATCATCAAAGTGTTTGCTCACCTAAATAACTGAAGTTTGGGCGATGAGCCAAAGCTCACCCAAATCTCAGTAAAATATGGATCTTGGATCATTATATTCAACCTGAGGAAAATTAATTTTGAATATAGTGTGAGCAGTCTTAAATGTTAAGATTTCTCATTCCTTGAACATCAAAACTAATTAAACTCTCTTTTTCTTGATTCAGCTATGTCTAACAACAACAACTCAAACTCATTCACGTTGAGATCCGTCCTTGAGAAGGAAAAGTTGAAAGGATCCAACTTCTTGGAATGGTATCGGAACAGAAGAATCGTTCTTAGAAATGAGAAGAAAGAATATGTTCTTGAGAAACATCTTCCTGAAAAGCCCAGGTCCAATGCTCCCATTTTTGATAAGGACAAGTGGGAAAAGCATTCAGATGATGTGACAAATGTGATTTCTCTGATGCTGGCCACGATGAACTCAGAACTGCAGAAACAGTTTGAGAACGCGGGGTCACCGATCGAGATAATCACAACCCTGAAATCTATGTTTCAGGAGCAAGCTCGTACTGAGAGATACCAGACTGTTAAATCACTCATTGAGTGCAAGCTGTCAAAGGATAGTCCAGTGAGCCCCCATGTCATCAAGATGATGGGTTATATCGATAATCTGGCTAAACTAGACTCTCCCCTTAGCCAAGAGTTGGCTACGGACAACATCCTGCGATCTCTGCCGACTAGCTTCGATCAGTTTGTTCTGAACTATAATATGAACAACATGACGAAGTCTCTGACTTAGCTGCATGACATGCTCAAGACGGCAGAGCCCAATATCAAGAAGGCTGTTCCTGATGTACTTATGGTACAAAAGGGTAAAGGGTTTAAGAAACCTGCCAAGGGCAAAGGAAAGAGCAAGGGAACCCGTAAGTGAAACGATGAGAACCTTGATATGCTCTTTAGAGTCTATGATCAATGAGATACAAGTATCTTGAGTAAGGAGCTGCCGCCAGCGACAAAAAAAATTCAAGTTAATAGAAGCGGTGTCACCTGACTATTCATCAATTGTAATCCATCTTATTAAGAACACGCTATAATCTAAGTTTTATAAGCTGTATGGAATCCGAGAAAACTATAGGTGAAAATCGCTTACAAGCTTTCGATGAAGTGATCAAAAAAGGCAATTAGCATTTCTAGAGAATTAATTTATCACATCGTTACAAGGAAAAAAGCCGCTGCGAATTTTGTTGTTTTCTTTTTGGGGTGTTATGGGTATATAAAATAAGGTTTTCGCTATTGATTTACTGAGGAGGTACCCTTTATTTTTTCAACTAACAAGGCTCAAAATTTTTTTTTGTCTTAGAACTTTGATTTTCTTTGAGTTGAGACTGAGAGAGCACATAGGAACGCGATCGAGAATTTAAATAAAGATCGGAAAACAACAGAAAAGAGAAAAGTGATGACTTCGGGCCTGAAGCAAAGGGAGGTGTGTGGAGTAGAGGTTTTTTTTTGACAAAAAAAAAAGTGTTTGGGGGGGGGGAGTTGGGTTAAAAAGGACATGAAAGGTCTCTATCTCAAAGGTAAAATGGAAGATTTTGGCAAGACAGGGAGAAAACTGTGATCTTGTACATGAGTCCCCTTCAAACTATATGTCTTTTGTAGAACTATCAAATCTTAACAAGGTTTTAGCGAAAGATGCAATCTTGTAAAGAAAAGGTCTCGATTTTTATCGAAAGACCTCGACTTAGGCCGGCAAAATGTAGTTTTTGAGTGAAAAGTTTGATCTTTCTAAGATATCTAACGAGAAAGCCGGAGAGAAAAAGAGTGAAGAACAGAGAGAAAATTATAGAAAACTAGTGAGAAAAACCTCTGTTAAGTATCGAATAAAAAAAGAACAAAAAAAGAGGGGTGTATTTATTGAGTTTACCTTACTCGGGTTCATGGATTGGGTCGGTCGGGTGATTCATTCGGAAAAGTGGATTAAATCGGTACGAACCACCTTGAGTGTTTTTCACCTACTTTCTTCATCGTTTTAACCATATGGTAAAAAGAATAGTGTTAATATTGCAAAGGTAATTCCTTTTAGTTATTTGCAACTAAGATGATGGAAATGAAGATGAATTACAATTTGAACGAGAATGTGTGGATCCAGACGCTGATTTGTTAAAAGAGTACTTGTCTGAGGATAATCTTTCCCATATATTAGATAACTATATCAGCATATTGTGAACTACATGCTCTTCAAGGAAGAAAAAACGTGAACTAGACAAGTGCAAATTCTGTGATAAAGCAAGGTTACATATGAATGGAGGGAGAGCTCAAGTGCCTTGTAAACGTATGTGGTATTCACGGTTGTTTTTGCTGATTTTAAACTAATCATTGTTGTATTCCGACTCCTTAATAAATACAATCATCGTCGTTGATGGTACTTTAACAGAATGGTGGAAATCTTGACTTCGGATTCACAAATACCTAATAACAAATTTTAAATACATATCTTGCATCTACACACATACTTATCGGATAAAGTCGTTAACTTAGAATCATTGTGAATTGACCTGTGAACTGATAGACACCGTCCATTAGGGAGTGCTTGGACTTTCGAAATAATAGAAAATATATACCTAAAGTGCCGATCATGGAATTCTTTTTTTCACTTGCATAACTGATTCATATCTTTTTTTTGCAAATCTAAGATTTGACCTTTCTTACCACCGAAATCATTCGATACAATTAACCAAAAAGTTGCATATAGCTTTTATGTGAATACATAATAACAAAAACCATTGTCTTGGGACATTCAAATCGAGAACCACGCAATTCAAACGATTGTTTCAAGCTTGCAATTAATTCATATATCTATGTTCTTGTAATAATGGAACTCCGGTAGGGACACTGCTAAGTCGATTGTGTCGGATCTCTATTAAAGATAAAGAGCCACAATCAGAAACTGTTACTTGGGAATAGTTTCTACAATTCCTTTAGAGAAATACAAAAGACTTATTCTCATAAATTATATAACACTACCACAAGATATCTAAGATATGCCTAAAGATACTTTGGCAACTCTTTGCGCCACAAAGTAGCGCACCAAGAACAGATTAAAAATCCCATTAACTCAAAGTCAAAACATGCCTGAAAAAAAGTCCAAGAACAAAGAGCCTCCTCCTATTGTGTTCTGATGCAATCAAACACAATGCACAATGCAAGAAACTATTTAGACACAAACAATTCTAAGAAACAACACTCAAGTCCATATTATCAAGAACAACAAAGCATTATCTCTGGTTTTATATCCAATATCTCTAGAAATCTGAAACATATCAGTTTCAATAGACCGGTTTACACATAGCATAAGAGATCCAAACAGTTCAAGTAATCAAAAGGATCGCACAATCGTGAAATACCACATATATCATCGTTTTTTGAAACCATATTTCTTACGCTCATAGAAGAGATCTGTTTTTGCACTGCCAAGGTTAACAATCTTGGGGCAACCATCTCTGTCTTTCTCCTGTTGAGTACACTCTTTGCAGTAGTAAGCATCTGAGATTCCAACTCCTCCACATATAACACACCGGCCTTGGAATGATCCGTAGTTGCATTCATCACAGATACGTACCAGAGTACATGGACGCACGTACGAATCACAAATCACGCATTTTCCGTCGCATTTCTCACACAATCGTCCAATGGCAATGCCTGGTTGTTTCCTGCACATGATCAAATCAGGGTGATGCTTCGCCATAGCTACTGGAAGATCTTTTCACCTGCAGATAGATACAAAAAAGTAAAAGAGGTCAAGAGAGATTCATAATCATGCATAGCATATAAAGAGAACTGAAGATTTCAGAGTTTACTTAGTATTTGTTTAACATACGTTCTTCCTTATGTAAATTGTGTAAAAAAATAAAATCCACAGCATATTTCATCACACAACAGTTTTTTACCAACACAAAACGTTTCTTTAAACCTATGTACAAACAATCAAATCCAAAACCAAAGATTGCAGAGAAGCAACATGAATACAGGCATACCCGTTCCAAGAACTGGTAAACCGAATGAAAAACTAAACAAGAATCATATGATACAGAAGCTAGTTAAAAAAAAGAGATAACAAAACTTTAAAATGAGATTTTCCTACTTGTTAATTTCTTAGAGGAATTTCGTCAAACACCTAATAGGCAGCAGTTCCAGCCAAATACAACCTTCTAAATTATCAATGCTTGAGACTTACGACCCAATCTACAATGTTAGTAAACTTTCGAAATCAATTTCAAAGTGAGAAAAATAAAGAAAGAAACAAAGAGACAAGGGAAGCAACAATGTACAGCACCAAACAAAGACCTCAAGGTTATATATAAAAGAAATCTCTATAACCAACGGTGTATTCAACTTATAAAACTCACTAGATCGGGAGAAGGAAACTATAGATAAGAAATTGACAAGTACTCGAGATTCTGAAAGTTAACAACGAAGAGAGCAATCGAAACGCATAGACATCACAAACCCTAAAAACCACAAACAAACAACAACGAAAATCTATTAAGAGGAACTGAAGGAACAGGTAGGATAGAACTCACAAGTAAAGGAAGATCTAACTTGAGCGATTAAGAAGAACGCTGCGACGAGAAATTTCCAGAGCGCCAAGACGAACGGAGAGGGTGTTGAATTATATAGAGTAGTCAGGTCGGTCCAATTAATATGGGCTTTTTAATTTGGGCTAAAAAATTATGTAGTAGACAATTCAACTAGAGCCCAATAATCATAAACGGCAACTTACGGTTCAGTAACTACCGTCAGAGTTTGAGCGGAAGTAGCTGTGTCACTGCTAATAACTAGATTATTTCATTGACCGTGAGCTTTGACCGATGTTGACCGGCGTGACTTCGGTTTTATTTCTTGGGCAAGGGTCACGCAAGCGACGTTGCTTTTTACCTTTTTTTTTGTTCTGCTTTTTCACAGTTTTAAAACGACTATAATCTCATTCTAGGCATGAAGATTAACTAGTAATACTATCATATTTTCTCATCCGGTTCATATGTGTAGTGTTCGGTTTAGCGGAGTCTTTTATATGATTTTAAATATGTAAACCAAAACCAATTTCCGGATCGGATTGACTGTGGTTTCAATATAAAGTAAATTTAAAAAAAAAAAAAGAACAATTAAGGTAATGGTTATCGACTGCAATTACTTTTCAATTTTGATTTCTACATGAAAAAAAAAAACCTTTTTATTCTTCGATATCTACATAGGAAAAAACTGGATCTTCTTCTGACGCTTGATTGGGATGGTTAAACCTGCCGGTTAACTGGGTTTTGAATTCGGTGGAGAACCAGATTTTCACGAATACCTTTGAATTGGATTTTCTTAAAACCGGCTAAAACGATGGTTGAGAATAGAAGAACAAATCGGAGAACCACCGACTTCGTCAACGCGAAGAGTAACCCAAAAGCTGCCGATAGAAATCCTTCAGATAAACCGATTGAATCTTTTGATAGGCGAAATAGAGCCATAACCAGCAATATATGGAGATAAGCGGATAGACAAAGTATGGGAGTGTAGATGGATTCTGCCTCCTTGAGAGGATCATCAACAAACGTAAAGAAAGCCAGAAGAGTTGACGGGATTGTTGGTTCCAAAAAGATTCGTAGGTAGGGTTATCTCTGTGGCTGAGTCTGCGACGGAGGGGGAAGCGTCCGAGTCTGCGACGGAGGGGGAAGCTTCTGAGTCTGTTGATGATAGATGCCGGCAAGTGCGATTAGGTAGGATAGAGTCGCCAATACGATGGTCCTTGTGCAAAGTGGATTGGGATCGTCAAAACCAAAGAACGGCTTCTGAAGCTGGTTGATACAGTAAGCACCAGACGTTGCGGTCGCAACGGCGAAGCAAAAAAGCCAGCCGGGGTGGAGGTTAGAGATGAAGTTGGCATATCTGCCGAGGCAGCGATCCAGGGGACGGAAAAGAAAATCCATGGACGGAAACGGAAACGGTTACTAATAAAATGAGAAAGAAGACGACTTGAAGTCTTGATAATACTTTGCTCAGCTTCTCCTGTACGCATAAGACCCGTACGACTCTGTTCTTCACTGTTTCGTCGCTTTAACTCTGTTTCCTTAATGTCTTGTTGCTGAGTCTTGATTGGGCCATTATTAACTTCTTCGTGGCCCACTCTCTTCTTTTCCTCTGAGCCCATTACCTCTTCTAAGCCCACACATGCTTCTTCTTCATGTCTCTCTGTTGCAGACGTGATTATGGCTGCTCTGCTTTCAGTTACGAATGGGATTGAGTCTCCAAGATAACTAATCCGGTGCTTCGAGTACTTATCACTTATAACCGGGTGGAAAATTCTCTCACTTATGGTTAAACCGGAGATTGAGACTTAGTGAGACAATTAATAATTCCAATATGAATTGGTTTGCAAACTTTTATCCCTGCATTGTTTTATTTTTGTTTCTTTTATCCATATATGTCGTTTTACTCTGAAATATGTCGTTTTACTCTGAAATTTTGTTCCGAATTTACTCTGAAATTTGAGCTGTGGTGATGAATCTTCGGATGTGATATAAACCTCGCTTTTCCTGAGCTCACAACCTTTTTCTTTTCTTTCATCTTTTTATCAACACTCCAAAAGTAATAACAATCAATTAGCAGTCAAAGTTCAATAAGAAAATAAATTATTTCAATAAATATAGTGCGACACAAAACTTTGAATCCCAAACTACTGAAAAGCATCAGAGAGATCCCAGAGAGATCCCAGAGACATAAATTTACTGATTACTGGCAGTTTTATCTACTCTCTTGAATATCCCCGCAATAACCTGGTTTTTTGACATACGTAAAAGTTAAAACACACATAGCTTTAGACGAAGAAGAAACCTCAAATCTATAATGAGTTTACAAGGCCAGAAACAAAAATACCTTTCCAGGTCCCAATTCATAGCTGCTTTTAAGTCCTTACTGTTGTCTCCCATTGCACTGGAGATGTCACCTAAACACACGATCTCTTTTGTTTTAACTTTGATCGCACGTGAAAAAGAAAAGTAATACATATAGCTCTACAGAGTGTTGAGTTTAGTTCACCTGGCGTGCAAGTATCTTCTTGATTGTGTCTGGATCCGCATGAGGCTGTGCATCGACATTTGAGATCACTGGGATTCTCGGACTTCTGATTTCCGTTGCTGCCCATGCGGCTTCTAATCTCGACACTGCTGGTTCCATGAAACTTGTGTGGAAAGCACCTGCACAGCCAAACGAACCTACAAAAACCAATCATTATGTTTAGACTTCACAACTTACATTAATGGAATCAGAGAGAGAGAGAGGATACACTGTCATTCGGGATTTGAGTGACTTAGCTTTGGCTTCAACAACTTCGATTCCCTTAAGACCTCCAGATACTGTGTAATTACCCTGTGTAATAGCAGACAGCGTTATGGAATGTGAAGTTGATATCTTCAAGTCTGGAACGCAGAAGACTCTTACCTACAGGACATAAGTAATTTACGATCTGAACATTATCAGCTTCCTCTACTTCCTGATTTGCTGCATCACACAACTTCTGAACTTTTTCTGAGTCTAAACCTATGATACTAACCATGGCACTCTTGGCAGCATCTGCAGGAGCCTGAAAACGCATTTCATTAAAGACTAACTCATCAAACAGGTGTTCCGAGTTCTAATGGTGTAAATAAGAACTTTTCATACAGCATAAAAGCTCATAAGACTTTTACCTCCATGGCTTCTCCTCTAAGTTTTACTAGCTTTAATCCGTCCTCGAAGCTTGAGAGTAAAAACAGTAAACAAGAAAAGAAAACAAATTAAGTTGATGGTGCATCTAGCTACAAATGGATCAGTGTTGTATGATCAACTAACCTGAATGCTCCAGCAAAAGCAAGAGCAGTGTACGCTCCCAAACTGAGACCGCAAGTCACATCAACCAAGTTAATTATTTGTTCACCGCCTTCACGAACACGAAGCAATTCAACTGCTGCTAAACTTGTGACATAAATAGCGGGCTGAGACAAAACGAGAGATCAAACTTAAAGACACCTACCAAATCTTACGTACATGAATATCATAACATACTAAAAGGAAACATCACATAAAGGATTCTATACTGCTCACACGAAAGATCTTACTGCGTCCCAAACCAAATTTGAAAAGATGAGTTGGGAAGAAAACAGGGACTCAGAAAGATACCTGGCTTATGACAGTCGAATCAAGCTTCTCTTTTGGTCAATTAAGACAAATCTCCAGAAGATCATACCTGAAAAGCCACCATATGGATTGTCCATTCAATACGTGTAAGGAAACAATTAAAGGTTTCAGCAAAAAGGAACATACCCCAAGATATCATTAGCTTTCTTATACAATTCTCCAGCTGCTGCAACGCTCTGAGCCTCTTTCCCCATCCCCACTGCTTGAGCTCCCTGAGATATTTACAAGCTCATCAGAAACCATACCCATTTCTACTAATGAATATTGCAGGCTATTCTCAATGATATAGTATAGGCAATGTACTAAAAGATGTTTAAGATTGACTTCTCCGCTTGTACTGTCTTGGACTCTCTTCTAAATGGAAATTGTGGAGTTTTTGTTTTGCACAATACATTCATGCTTCCACAAAAAGACTGTCATTTCTGTTGCATTTGTATCTTAATTGAAAAGAATACTTGGCAAATTACAAACGAGCAATATGGTTTTGTGGTCAGTGGCCTATTATATTACATTACAATCAAATTCTTCAGTGAATCTTAAGTCTGGGCATTTCCAAATTCCCAAAATTTAGGCGAAATCAATAGACGTTTCATTGACATTGATAGCATTGCGACGATCTAATCCGGCTAATTGAGGATTACAGTAACCGGAAATTAGACAGACTGAGAAGAGAAGGAAAAATTACCTGACCGGGAAATAGAAATGCAGAGGTAGGTTTGTAATCGGCGAAGAGAGAGTCGTGGACAGTAGTCTGAGATCCAGCGGAGACGCTCATGGAACCCTAGATTGGCTGAGATTCTTACCGGCGAAACCGAGAGAGGCATTTCTAGAACAGCAGAGTTTGTTAAGAGATACAGAAGGGAGGAGCAAGGAAGAGGAGGAAGAGGCGGCGGTGGCCATGACGAAAGGAATGGTGCGTAGGTTAAGAGAATGAGCCGATGAATGCGTAAGATAGTATAGTGAAGCAGTGAGTGCATACAGAGAAGTAAGTAGTACCCTTTAAAAAGCTTTAGCAGAGTTAACGAAGGTGAAGATGGTAGATGGAGGAAGATGAGTATAGCCCAACCGTTTTTGTTTTTTTACTTGGACAAGAAAAAAAATAAAGATCCCTTGCAGAAAATGTTTCTTTTTTCGGTGATGATAAGTGTTTTCTTTCCATTGGAGAGTTTTCTTTTGTTACAAGAGATAGTTAGAGTTTAGTGAATCTCCATTGGTGGATTCTTTTCTAAAGTTGTTCATTTTAATAATATTTTATAATTTTTTTTAAAAAAAAACTGAAAAAAAAATAAAAAAATAAAAAATAAACGGATTAATCGTGGCGTGCCATGTTGCATAAATAGTGAAGAAATCTGATAAGGACCGGTTCTTATTTAAGGATTTTAGGAATCGGTTTCTTAAATATTCACATAGGATTTACAATATTTATTTATTTTTTTTTTAAAAGACCCTTGTTAATAAACTCCAATGGAGATGCTCTTAGTAATTACATCCCTTAAGTAGAGCCTTGATCCGAGAGATAACTACATCGGATTAGCTAGATATGATAGGTGATTGGAACACGTCTTGACGGACCGGGCTGATAAGAGGGCTTGTGGTAAAATTGGGTGCGGGAGCGTTAATGGAGAGGCATGAAAAAGGGATTTGCCATCTGAATTGAGGGATAAATTAATGGGGTTTCAGACTAGTTTTTCTGGTTCAAAAGGTGAGGACGGGTTGGTGATGAGTGATTGGGTAGCAGTTAAGATCATGGACTGTATTATCAAGAACATAATTTTCAAGGAGAGGTTGAGAGAATTATCTTAGTGATAGCTACAATGGTGAGGAGGAAGAAGAGTCTTTAGAAAGTACCTCAAAAGGTGTTGTGAATGTGGTATTTCAAATTCAAAGTTTCACTTGGTGTAGACGTCACCAAGTGTGACTTAGATGTCAGAGAATTCTATGAATCAATCATAACATGTAATACATGCGATTTGTTCGCATCAATAATTTCGATTAAAGTCCATCCTTAGGAACATCATGATAAAGATTGATAGCGTATCTAATCCTCTAACATTATGAGCAAGATGGAGGGATCCATGGGTACTCTACATCCAACGGAACAACCTTGCCATTTTCTCTCTCTATATTGCCTCGATGGCAAAATGGTTTGCTGATATCAACCAAAAATTTGACGTAAATTACATTGAGACTAGTTAGGTTTCTTGTATAGTCATTTGTTTCAATAGGCTCTCCAACTAAACCAGCTGCGTAACATAGTTCCTCTTTATGATCAAATCAAACAGAATTCCTTCAAATAAGCCCATATAGGAACATAAACTATGGGAGAAGATGAAACAAATGTAAAGATATCAAACTATCAACAGTCCATTGCAATATATGTAACATTAAATAATCTACATATTAAGCCTTAAGCTCCAAAAAATTTCTTCCTAATGAACTCGTTGGGGACTCGAACTAACATAAACAACTCAAGACACTCTAAATTTGACCATAGGTCACGTTTTCCGTAAAAATAACCTTGTGATCAACTCTCTATGCAATTCAGCTCCTTTTAGAAATAGGGTATCAAGGACTTTTACATGAGACTTACATGTATTAGAGATAGGCTAAGGTTTGGGAGATATTGAGGTTGGAGGCGGAGGCCCATGTAATCGATGGTCTTGGAGCAGAGCTTGACCGGGTTAGGAATGATGTACAGAGGTTAGGTGCTAATAGGCAGGAGCTAGCTGTGGAGCTTGACGGTGAATTGGCTAAGGCTCGACCGAATTCAGATCGAGCCATGGAGATTAAACCGGATATTGAAAGTTCATAGTTGGCTATACCTATGTGTTTTAGTGATAAAGTAAAAAACACACACAAGTTTCATGAGGTTTGATTTTACCCCACATCCATTTGACCATGTTCAAAATAATTCATAAGAACAAGATTGTACATACAATGCATATGGTGTCGAAAACTAACGAGAACAGAATGAGAACGAAAATTTTTAGAAAAATTATGGATATTTCTAAATTTTTGGGAAATTTCAGGAAATTTTGAGAGTTTTTGAATAATATTTAGGTAATATTCATTAATTTTTTAAAAAATATATATTAAACGAGAAATTTGGAAATTCTCTTCCCTTACCCTTTTGAATAAAATAAGTGATTTCAAACGAAAAACACTTAAACGGGAATGAAAATGGGACGGAAAATTCGGGATGAAACAAATTCTCTTCCCGATATGGAAAGGCCTAAAGTGTAATAATGTTCAATTGCACGTATGGAGAAATGTACAACAATCAAGACATGCATCGCCAGTGGATTGTTGACTCTATTGAAGCAACCATTGAAGCAACTGATATAACATTTGGCTTGGGTGTATGAGATCTCGTAGATTTGTGTTGTAGACGCCTTTAAAATTTTAATATTGGAGACTCTTATCCCAAGAGGGAAGCCTCCAAGCGTAGTTGGATAGTGGCTTTTTCGTGCTATAATAATTCATTCAAAATCATGGCATTGGCTTTGCTTAGTTTTTTTCTTTTGTTTCTCACCATTTTAATTAGCCCACGTCTCTGTTTAAAACGTCTAACAATTTTTCCCTCAATTTGTAAAGGGTCACTGGAGATTCAAAATGGGGAGAAATGAAAGGATATGCATACATCTTGACTCATTCAGGAACAGTGATAGTATTTTTAATTATATATTTAAGATTATATATCGTTTTGAGATTGATTTGCTTCTCTTTCTCTTTAGAATAAAAGTCTATTCTCAGAGTGAGGTAAATAATGTAGTTATAAGAATCCAATGTACTTTAAATATAAATTACAAAATTTGATAGGTCTTAAACCAATCATCCTATTGTTTTCTTTATTGGGAATTAAAAGTCAAAATAGATTAGGTGGAGAGATATGTATATGCAACTATTGTTAATTAATACTTGGTGTGAGCAGTATCCTTAGTAATAATCAAATATATATAGAATAAATAATCAATACAACAATGAGAGGAAGGACGTCGAGAATCAAAAGAAATTTTTTAACGATGATCGTTTCGAGATTGAGCATGTTGACGGTGAGGCTGCAGAGTTTGAGGCTTTGATGAAGAGAATTGTAATCCAAAATATCCAAATGGACGTACGAATGTAGATCGAGGCTATTGAGATCTCTATAATCGCAAGTCTCTCTTTTTTTTTTTTTTCTTTTTTTTTTCTGATTCATTTATGGATTTGTTATCGATATATCTATGTCGATTTAGGGATGTTTTCGAATATATGAATTTTTCTTCGTAGCTCTGCAAATTCAAATTGAAGGTTTTGTATGTGTTTATTTGTCTCTGTTCGAGTCTTGCAATTCAAGTGTGGAGTGAGTATTACATTCATAATAAATTAGTTAGATTTTACAGAGAATTATGAAATACAATTTGGAGAAAGACATTGCTAGTGATATCAAAAATGCGTTTGACCACAATTATTGTCCTAATTGGCATTGCATTGTTGGTGATCACTTCGGTTAGTTTTTCAGTTTTTCATTTTTGTGTTTTGAGTAAGTTTCTCAAGAGCGGAATTGTGTTGTTAATTTTAGCCTTGGCGACAAAAATGTAAAGACCTAGGCATGACATTATTTGAACTATTTTTAAAAATTATTTTGGTGGAGATGTTTTTTGGATTATTTTATTTGAGTATTAAGAGTATTTAATAGTTTATAATTATACTAGTAGATATAGATATGTATGCTGCATATGTTTTTCTGAGTTTAAAAAGAAAATTATCGAATTTCATTTGATAACCAAAGTTTTCACTGACATTGTATATGGAGTTTGACCTCCTTGTAATTGCATTCAATCACAAATTTCATTCATTTCCCATAAAAAAATAATTACATGGTTATAAACGTGATATCTTGAATCATGTGATTGATCAACTAATCTATATTAAATCGAAAATAAACTAATTATGACCTAATATGATTTATTAGTTAACTTTTTAAAAAAAAACCCAAAAAAGATAATTAGAAAAAATTTCAGACATAAAATAAAAAATTCATGTATTAAGTAAAATAATATGAAGATGTAACCAAACATATCATACAGTATATTTACCTTTAAGTACCGGAGAATCTTACTTACAATGAACTTTGATATGATGTTTTAAAATCTATTTTTAAAAAATGTTTTAGTCGTGAAAAAATAAGTTTCTCTTAAGATTGAATGCAAACTTGTGGGAATATCTTTCAATCCTTCTTCATCATAATTTTTTTTTTATTTATATCAACCTAACTTAAATTAGACATTGAATTTACTTTAAAAAAATAAAATACTCTAATAATTATATATAATTCTTATGTCTTCAGCAGTTGTTTTACTGATTTTGGAACCATCTTTATTAAATATAGCGAAAACTATCTGAATTTCATTCATCACTACTATTATTTCAATTTTGACTTCACAAATAAATATTGGCTTAATAGCTGTAAAAATATTAAAAACTAAATACTATTACTTCAATTCTGAATATAAATATAAATATTGGCTTAGTAGCTAAAAAAAAAAAGTTAAGTATATACATCTAAATAATAGATTTAGAAATAAAATGAAGTATACCTTAAAACTCTTACACATTGTAATTTCTCACAGTTATTTAAAGAAAATGATGATGCTAACTTTATCAATTTTGAGTCCGACTGATACATATCGCGATCGTGTTAATTACGAAATTTTAATATCAAGTTATCTAAAACTTTCTATAATAAATTGTTCTATCAAAATTGTAGATTTGTTTCGAAGAAATGAGTGATAGACAAAAAAAAAAAACAGCATACACTACTAATTTAACCTAACTATATAATTACTTCAATTATTTTTATAATCTCTTCCAAATCATCTTGTTTTTATATCTTTATTAGATTACATGCTTTTTCATATGCAATTGACAGTACCTTTATAAAGTTTTAGAAGAGATAATTAATTTCAACTCTTATAAAAGACCCCAGAAATAAATGCTAATATTTTGTCGTTATAAAGAAAAAATAACTGTATCTAGTATACATAATACATGTGTGAGTATGGATTAGTATACTCATACAATATATGCATATACACATACACGCTAGACAAAAACGTCTTACCTCATTCGTTCATCATTAATTATTGCTAACAACTTGTCACAAAATTTGGAATCTTAAGTAATTTTTATTATTCCTCAGAAATATATCCTAAGATCAGAAACTGAATTTCTGTTGTATGAATCAGTAAAAAAAATCGAAGGAGTCCATTAACTAAACAAACTAGAAACTCCGTGCAAATGTATTTTCACAATCAACTAAAATAGTGATTGTCTACATAACATATATGATTTTGGAGACAGGTATAATCAATTTTATAATCAACCAAGGGAAAGTGCGGCTCCAAAGGCAGCCGGAGAACAACCGTTATTACCGTCTCCGGCGATTCTACTCGTCTTATCCACATCCAATCTAACGGTGGCTACGGTGGGCTTCCGTTTCCGTTTCTTTTTCCCGTAAGGAATCCCACGAGCCTTGGCTTGACCATCTTTGACTTCTCTCAGGTAAATCCTAACGGCGCGTGCAGCAAACGGATTCGAATCCGGCGGTCCGCCGTTTTCCTCGAAGGCAGCTCTAAGTCGTCCTATGAGCGCGTCGAGAGATCCCCAAGCTTGCTTATGCGGACAAGCACACGAAGATGGTGGGTCCGGATGGCCGAAGAACGGACAGGTTGCCACGTGTACTTTAGTCTTCCCGAACTGATCGAGGTATCTGAGGAACTCGATCACGTGCGCGCCGCTGCATCGAGATAGCGTCAGGGGCGGTTTGTGGTTTCTTAGATACTGTAGAAACGTGTTCCAGTCGCGGCGTTTCTGAGACTCGTAACGGCTTGGTGGTGCTGACGTGGACGGGGAAGAGGAAGTCGAGTCCGGTTGGGGTGACTCGGAAGCGGCGGGTTCCATGAAAAGATCCGGCGATGGATATTTTTTTCTTACAGTGCTTTTTTTTTCTTGTCAGTGTTTTAGAGGTTTGAAAAGACGGAGAAAGAGTGTGTTTTGGTTTGGTTTGAATGGTGTGAAAGAGAATTGTGAGGAGAAGAGACAAAAGAAGTGGAAATGAGAAATATAGAAATCACGTGGCCAATGTCCCTACCAAAAGTCACCTGATAAGTTTTGAACAGCAGTATATATATAGATATATTCATGCAATATGTTTAATAACTTTCTCCAAAGTATTTTTTTTTTTGGTTACATGTTTTAGCGGTAACAATCTAACAAAGCCGAGGAAGAAAGAGGCTAACAAAAACACGCAAATCAACAATGGCATTTTCGATATGGCATTTAGCAAACGGTTATAAGTTATAACACTACAAATAGTCAAATACGACAACTATCATCAATATGAATGATATACTAGCACACCACCATCTCATATGAATCAATTTGTTTTAATTTGTTGTTTTTCATGATTGCGTTAAATTTTGGTTTGTTAGGTTCAAACAGCTGACGTTACGATTTGATGTTTTAAATTAAAATTACCGGTTATCGAGATTTCACTTATAGCTAGTGTTTGCAGTAAGAATTCATAAACGAAGAACTAAATGTATAAACTAATCAATATATTAAGGATCTAAATGATAACGACCGAATATCGAATGAATTTGGCTAATTTTTTTTTCTAGCTGGATATGACAGAATTTATGAAATAATCTAGTGGAATCCAGATTTACCGAAAAAATTTCACCATAATTCCACAAAAACATGTTACCACTTACGGCAAACAATATAGTGACTGATTTTCCACATTTTGTTAAGATTTGATCAAAGATATATAATTCTAAATATTAGAGAATATGAAAATATCTATATGCTTATCATGGTAAAATATACATAGATGATGTAATGATTCCGTTGTTTGAAAATATCACTGTCACTATATTGTAAGAAATCTAAGAAAAAGCTAGCATTTTTGTTATCTACCAACTTTACAACAATAAATCCGTTT
Organism: Euclidium syriacum; assembly: GCA_900116095.1. Classification (NCBI taxonomy): domain Eukaryota; kingdom Viridiplantae; phylum Streptophyta; class Magnoliopsida; order Brassicales; family Brassicaceae; genus Euclidium; species Euclidium syriacum. The sequence continues at coordinate 2,300,884 of FPAK01000008.1, forward strand.
CCGTATATCATAAAATCTTCTTTATTTTTGTACTAACCCTTGTCATTCAATCTCGGAGGCAAAACCTTGTGCTTTTTTTCAAATACTATGGATTACTAGAGGATTGTCACATAAATTCTGAGATAGCTACCCCTTACCTGTTTTTTCTTTTCTATTTTTTTTCCTTACAACTTCCAAATAATACCCATGCCACAATACTCAGAAATTGAAAAGCTTATTAGACTATTTTCTTAGCAAAGCAAAGCTTATCAAAATTAATTCTGATTTTCATTTCTACCGTTTTGGGTTCAGATCTCTTATTTTAAAACAGTAACATAATCTGGATTTGGTGAAAGTGAAGAATGAAACTATTCGTGTTAGATCACAATATTAGAGTATCTTTATTAGAGGTTTTTTAAAAAAGGGTTCTTAATATTTTTTATTATTTTTTTAAGTGGTATCCATAATTTTCGATTGCCAAAATTTTTTTTTTTAAAAAATAGACCAATCGTGGCGCGCTACGTCGCGTAAACAGTGTAAAGACCGGTTCTTATTTAAAGATTTTAAAAACTTGTTTCTTATCTATTTACGTGAGATTCACAATATTTTATTATTATTTTTTTAAAAACCCCTATGAAAGACCTCCAATAGAAATGCTCTTAGTAACTATCAATTCATCACAACTAAAAAGACAAGAAAGGTCAATATCATAGCCCCCACAATGTTATGGCGAACCAATTTTTTTTTTGTATATAAAATGATTATTAATTCAAATTATTGGTTGGGAAAACCCTTTATTCCTAGAAAACAAAATAATTGGTTGGTGAAATTTTTTTCTTTTTTCATTTGTTAGGTGTCTAATGACCCACCACGCATATACGTCCGTATGCCATACTAGTCATGGATCTCTAGACTAAATATATAACGCCTTGGTAGTTTATACTTTATAGATTGGTGACGTTTAGGCGTTAGAAAACATTATTATAGTTTGGTTTTTGTATATTAATTGATCAATAATTAGGATTAGAATATCGTTAAGGGTTCTTTAACATCCCATAATATGCTTAAAACGTTTTTTTAAAAATAATTTTTTAAATCTATCACACATTTTACTCTTACAAAAAGCTACACATTGCTAAATCGTGTGCTCATATAGAGCTTCTAATTATAGGCGTTCGCCATATACAAAGTTGTATTCCCATGCTTTATATTTTGAAAGTTCATTAACAAAAAAATTACTAATGATTTACACGTATATATATATATATATTGAGACTGTATCTATATATATACAATCTTTACTCTTTACTAACTGCTATAAACTTGTTTAATCCAAACGGCTTCAGGTCAAATTATATATCTATTAGGAAAAAAGTTAGTTTGGCGAGAATGAATATAAAACAAAACAAATGTATCCGTAGTGAAACAATTAATCAAATCTTTTGTATTTCATATTGTGGACGAGTATGTTGTCTACATATCAAAAGTGTGCCGAGAGATATAAATATCATAAAGGTATATATCATATATGGATTCTCTTAACATGAGAAAATTGAACGTTTGGTTTGTAAGTTAGTCGGGTTCACAGTATATGATAACTATGATAGTATGCCTACAGAGAATGATGGTTCTTGTATTGATTAATCATACGAATGTGTACAAGTATTTATACATACAAAGAGAATGATCTAGTCTATGGAATATACTAGAAATACAAGATACTATATGCTAAGAAAATCTATGAAATCTTCACAACTCTAACACTCCCTAAAATGGTGTAGTGAGTCCAATCTAGACACAAAGAGGCAAAAAATTTGCTTGCGGTAATGGTTTTGTTAAAGCATCCACGAACTGATCAGCCAATGTGAGATGAGTCAATCGTAATGAACCATTTGCACCAAACCACAAATGACATGGAAATAGGATTCAAAAAAGATAGACTCAAAATTGGATCGATGTCTACAAAATATTGTTTTGTAAATTAGGCTTATATTGCCAAGATACATATTATCTTATCTTGTTTGAACTTAATATTCAATTATTTTAAGAACCATGATGGTGTTTCTATCAAGTTTAAGGAACTGGTTGGTAATCAAATTTTAAGAGTTTTAAAGACTTTAAAATTATTTAGAGTTAAATAACTAGTCACACTTTTCGTTTTCTAAACCATTCGCGAATCCTAAAATATCCGCATAAAATATTTCTTGTCGTCTATGCTTCTTATTTTCTTTAAAACCTATCATAGATGACTTAAAAAATTTATAATAACATTGAAAATATATTTTGAACTATTCTCAGATATTGAAAAGTTACATCGTAAAGACAAATGTTCATTTTTGAAAAAGTTGTTTCAAGAATCTTGACGACTTGATGTTCTTTTCTTTGAACCTTAATTTCTAAGAGGCTGGTTTGACGAATCAACGATACAGACATCTTTGGAAGTTCGGATTATTTTTTATAGAGTTTGCATTTGTATATGGATTATTAATTAATAAAATATGAAAATTCAAGTTATTGTAGAAATGTAAAATGTATTATTTCATTCGATTTTTGTAAAATAGATAATTGTGGCTGATGCCATTGTTTCTCCCCGGAGGAGACAGTGTCTTTATGAGTTCCTTAACAAGGTTTTGGACGAACTGAAAAGATTGTGAGGTCGAGGGGATAATATGGGTAATGGCCTCCGTTTGTGGCAAACATATGTTAGATCATACAAACCAAGGTTTGACACGAAAGATACTTGAGAACTTATTAGAATAAGGCAATATGAGGTGGATTGGTATAAAAGAGTTTGGTTCTCCAAGGCAATTCCTAAGTACTCTTTCCACACATGGCTTATCACACTTAATCAGCTCTCGACCAGATATCGTATAAGTTTTTGGGGTCCGAGAATTTAATAATTAATATTTTTTGTGTTTTTTGATGACATCTTATGGAGACTCAAGATCATTTATTTTTTGTGTAAATTTTCATAGAGGATTTGAGAACGTTTAAAATCCGAAATTCTTTGGAGGAAATTTTTCTTCCTCTTGGTCGGAGTTGAAGTAGTTGATAATAAAAAACTTTCATAATTCCACATCTGTTCCAATGTACTCTTCAGGATGGGAATAAAAAAAGACACATTGAACTCCCAAAGACTTCAGACCACCAAGTTAATGTATTGATTGATTGGTTTGGAATAGATTTTCCACTCTAACTTTTCCGGGATCAAAGCTAAAGAACTTTTTGAAAACTTGGTTCGCTTTGAGAGGAAGTTGAAAATGAATGAAGTTTAGTTAGAAAACAATGTAATGCTATCTACTCTTTATTGTTGTATGCTTAAATGGTTTTTTTTTTATCAATAAAATGTAACAGATATTGTTAATAATTTCAAATAATGTGCCTATCATTGTAGAAACGTGTTCATAGGAACGATCCATTTGAGTTGACCGATCTGAACCGGATCGGGTCTTGAATTTGTGACGCCCGCGTGTCCCGGTCAGAGAGTTGCCGTCATACATACGCAGAGACGAAGGACAAATCAAATCTTAACCCAAAAACGACGTCGCTTAGTCATTTATATCCACCTTTCCATATTCCCAACCGAACCCCTTTCTTCGTTTCCACAAGGGCGTCGTCTCGAAATAAATCTTGGGATTTTACTTTTCGTTATTTCAATTATCATTCAGATCTCCTTTCTCTTCTGGATTCCAATCTTCTCTCGTCTGCTTTCCTCAAAGGTATGTTTCATTTTACTTCTTTTCGTGTCCGAAGAATCAATTCCAAATTAGGGTTAGGTTTTTCAGTCTCATCGCTCCGATTTTGATCGGGTTTTCTATTTCGAGTCTCTCCTCTATGCTTGAACCTATTTTAATTTCTTTTATAATTCTGATTTCCATGGGTATTTCTCACGTTTTCTCCAGGTTCTTCCATCACTTTATGCTTCACAATCGAGCTAGTGAAGCATCTGTTGCTAAGGAGAACATCGATAAAGGCATCAGTTCCGATTTAGCTTCGTCTCCGATTAAGAAGCGCCGTATCGATATCACTGGTTCTGCGTCCGATAATTCTTCGATTGTAGCATCTGGTAGCACCAGCGGGAATAGCGTGGTCCAGCAGCTCGACATGGCTTTTGGTAACTCGAACCGTCATGAGATCGATGAAGATCTGCACAGCCGGCAGCTCGCCGTGTACGGACGTGAAACTATGAGGCGTCTATTTGCTTCAAACGTTCTCATATCGGGGATGCACGGCCTTGGCGCCGAGATTGGTATGTATTTCTTCGATTTTATCATGAGATGATGGTCTTTCTTGTTCCTTTGTTTTAAAACTTGTAGATATTTGATTTCGCATGCGTCCTAATTAGAGTTGTGTATTTATCAAACGAGACTAGTCGACTTTACTCTCCAGTTGTTAAGTTTTTGCTCTCGTGTTCGGTGTATGCTTCAACATCTAAATTATAGTAGTTTTCGATGGTCTTTGATTTGTTTGATATCTTGGTTTTTGGTGTTTCCTTAGTTTTCCGGTATTCAAATATGCATGTTGAATTTTAACTGTTGCTTATATTCCTTTCACTTTTTGATTTATTTACCTCATCTTTCTCATTAGTTCTTTTTCGCTTTATTCAGCTAAGAATCTTATCCTTGCTGGTGTGAAGTCTGTGACCTTGCATGATGAAAGAGTCGTAGAACTATGGGACTTATCTAGCAACTTTACTTTCACGGAGGATGATGTTGGCAAGAATAGAGCGGATGCTTCTGTTCAGAAGTTGCAGGATCTTAACAATGCTGTGGTTGTCGCTACCTTGACCACAAGCTTAACCAAAGAGCATCTTTCTGGTTTCCAGGTCGGTAAAAAAGTCATTTTGTCTTGTTTTTGGTTCTATCTAGACTGAATTTTATAGATAATTCTGTGACTGAATGGAATCCATAGTAGTGAGAAATCGTTGCTTATCCCAAAAAATGTTGCTGTCAAGTTAGGTGTTAGCCTGGTTCTATTGTTTATAAGTATCGATTTGAAGATTACCTTTCTCGTTGGTGTTTAACGTTAGCTGGTTTCACACTAATACATCTACTTTCTTTTGAAACAGGTTGTTGTCTTCTCTGACATTAGCTTGGAGAAAGCAATTGAATTTAATGATTACTGTCACAGCCATCAACCTCCTATTGCTTTTGTCAAGACCGATGTCAGGGGTCTTTTTGGCTCCGTCTTTTGTGATTTTGGGCCTGAGTTTGCAGTTCTAGATGTTGATGGGGAGGAACCCCATACTGGCATCATTGCATCCATCTCTAATGAAAACCAGGCCTTTATTTCCTGTGTCGACGATGAGAGACTTGAATTTCAAGATGGTGACCTAGTTGTTTTCTCTGAAGTTGAGGGTATGACGGAATTAAATGATGGAAAGCCAAGGAAGATAAAAAGTGCACGACCCTATTCATTCACCCTTGATGAGGACACTACAGGCTATGGAACATATGTGAAGGGCGGTATTGTCACTCAGGTGAAACAACCAAAATTGCTGAATTTCAAGCCATTGAGGGAAGCGCTTAAAGATCCAGGAGATTTTCTATTTAGTGATTTCTCAAAGTTCGACAGGCCTCCACTTCTTCACCTAGCATTCCAAGCACTTGATCAGTTTGTATCTGAAGCTGGCAGATTTCCTGTTGCTGGCTCAGAAACAGACGCTCAACAGCTTATATCCATTGCCACAAATATCAATGCCGGACAGGGTGATCTAAAAGTTGAGAACGTTGACCAGAAGCTCCTACGACACTTTTCCTTTGGAGCCAAGGCTGTCCTGAATCCCATGGCTGCAATGTTTGGCGGCATTGTTGGACAGGAGGTTGTTAAAGCTTGCTCTGGAAAATTTCATCCTCTCTTTCAGGTACTATTTTTTTTCCATATACTTCTTGGACAGATACTTTGTATGACAAGTTCCCTTTCTCTGGTGATTATTCTACAGTTTTTTGATAAGTTTCGTGATGGGATCTAATGTTGAATTCTATTTTTTTGTTTTTTTATCAGTTTTTCTACTTTGATTCGGTAGAGTCACTACCCTCTGAACCTGTGGACTCGAGTGACTTTGCACCAAGGAATAGCCGGTACGATGCACAAATATCTGTATTTGGAGCCAAGTTCCAGCAGAAACTAGAAGATGCTATAGTTTTCACAGTAGGGTCTGGTGCTCTTGGCTGCGAGTTCTTGAAAAATATGGCTTTAATGGGGGTTTCATGTGGAAGCCAAGGGAAACTAACAGTGACAGATGATGATATAATCGAGAAGAGTAACCTCAGTCGTCAATTTCTATTCCGTGACTGGAACATTGGCCAGGCTAAGTCTACAGTTGCTGCTTCTGCTGCTGCAGCTATAAATCCTCATTTCAACATTGAGGCCCTCCAAAACCGTGTTGGTGCTGAGACTGAGAATGTATTTGACGATGCCTACTGGGAAAACTTAACTGTTGTGGTCAATGCACTGGATAATGTCAACGCGAGGCTCTATGTTGATTCGAGGTGCTTGTATTTCCAGAAGCCTCTCCTTGAGTCTGGAACTCTTGGTGCAAAGTGCAACACACAGATGGTGATTCCACATTTAACTGAAAACTACGGTGCCTCAAGGGACCCACCAGAGAAACAAGCCCCAATGTGTACAGTGCATTCGTTTCCACATAACATTGATCACTGTTTGACTTGGGCTCGCTCTGAGTTTGAGGGTTTGCTTGAGAAGACTCCCGCTGAAGTGAATGCATACCTCTCTAGTCCGGTTGAGTACACTAACTCAATGATAAGTGCTGGTGATGCTCAGGCGAGGGACACATTGGAGAGGATTGTTGAATGCCTTGACAAAGAGAAGTGTGAGACCTTCCAAGACTGCTTAACCTGGGCTCGACTGAGGTATAGACACTCTTACTTATGGAACAAAGAGAGTATATTATCTTACTTATGAGCCACTACAATTTCTTATTTTATGCTTTTTATATTCGTATCTGTATTTTTTGGAATCATTTATGTGTTTCTTATGTTATGTGACTAGGTTTGAGGATTACTTTGTGAACCGAGTGAAGCAATTGATATACACATTCCCTGAAGATGCTGCGACCAGTACCGGAGCTCCATTCTGGTCTGCTCCAAAAAGATTCCCACGTCCACTCCAGTACTCATCGTCTGACCCCACCCTCCTTAACTTCATCACATCCACTGCTATCTTACGAGCAGAGACATTCGGTATCCCGATTCCCGAGTGGACGACAAACCCAAAGGAAGCAGCTGAAGCTGTTGACAGAGTAATAGTACCCGACTTCGAGCCAAGGAAAGACGCAAAGATAGTAACTGATGAGAAAGCCACTACTCTAACCACTGCTTCCGTGGACGACGCTGCAGTCATCAACGACCTCATTGCTAAGCTTGAGCAGTGTAGGCATAACTTGACTCCTGATTTCAGGATGAAACCAATTCAGTTTGAGAAGGTAAAATATTTTCTTATAACATTGTTATCTCTCTGATTTGACTGGTCTTGTTTATCTCATATTTGAATCTATGATGTGTTTGTAGGATGATGATACAAACTACCACATGGATGTGATCGCGGGATTAGCAAACATGAGGGCAAGAAACTACAGCATACCTGAGGTGGACAAGCTAAAGGCAAAGTTCATTGCAGGAAGAATCATCCCAGCCATTGCTACTTCAACAGCCATGGCTACTGGTTTAGTCTGTCTCGAGCTTTACAAGGTTCTTGACGGAGGACACAAAGTGGAAGATTACAGAAACACATTTGCCAATTTGGCGCTTCCACTTTTCTCAATGGCTGAACCGGTACCACCCAAAGTGGTGAAGCATCGTGACATGGCTTGGACTGTTTGGGACAGATGGGTTCTTAAAGGAAACCCAACTCTACGTGAGGTGTTGCAGTGGCTTGAGGACAAAGGACTTAGCGCTTACAGTATCTCTTGTGGAAGCTGTCTTTTGTTTAACAGTATGTTTCCGAGGCATAAGGAGAGGATGGATAAGAAAGTGGTGGATCTCGCTCGGGATATTGCTAAAGTTGAGTTGCCACCGTATCGTCACCATCTTGATGTCGTGGTTGCTTGTGAGGATGAAGATGACAATGACGTGGATATTCCTCTCGTTTCTATCTATTTCAGGTGAGAATATGAACTCTTTTGAGAGAAAGAGAGCAAAATTGTCTGTTTTTTTCTCTTTATGCGTCTCTGCCTTGAGAAGAAAAAAAAAAGGCTTTTGAAGACCCTTTTTTTTCTTTGGATGCTTTATGGCCGATGATGACTGATTTTTACTTGGTGGGGATATAGACCCATTTTATCATTTCTTTTTTTTTGTGTGTACAATTTCTGGTGTTGGTTTACCAACGAGTCACTATCTGAAGTTTCTGAACATGTTTTTATCATGTTCGAGTTCTCGTTTTTTCGTACGTGTCTTGTTGCAGGTTGCGTTCTTTGACAAGAACGAACAGAGAAATAAAATAAATCGAAGAATGAATATTCCCCCATTGAAATATTGATTTTTAGCGAAATCTGTTTATTTGAATCGATTGAATAATATTTACGTTTAGATTCGATTTGGTTTATTCAGCATAGAGTATTTTTTAACTGTGTTCGGATTACTATGCAATGCGATTCGAATTAATGTTTTATGAATTCCGATTTGATTCGTTTTTCAGTAATCATACAGCGCAGTTACCATCCACTACGACCACTGGTCCTGCGCTAAACAAATACAAGGTTTATCATTTCCATTTCCAATATAGAAAGAACAAGAATAATTTTTTGACAAAAGATTCAAATTCGAGTAAATGTATAATCAGGTCATTAAGGAAATGAAAGGACTGAGACCAAGGTTTGTGAGAACTCGTAACTCGACTTGAAATTAATTCACCAAGATTTATCAGCGCCTTCGTCGAATTCGCCAGAGCCCACAACTCGAAAATCAAGCTGCTTCTGATGCTTTGTACGCCGTCTTTCATCAAAATCTTCCCATCCCTCAAACTACCAGAACAATCCAAATACAAAATCTCGTTTCAGTTCAAAAAACCGAAGAAACAAGTTTAAAGACTGAGAGAAACAAACCTGGCGGAGAAATTCAACTGTTATCTCTGTGTTATGGAGTCCTAAGGTTGAGAGCTGCAAACACATCTTGAATAAAACCGATGGTAGCGTCTTCAATCCCGTATTGTTCAGCTCCAACGTCTGAAATACCAAAACAACACTTGAGTCTTTGTAAAAGCCACGACCATGGAACAAGATTAGTGAAAGGTTGATTTCATTTTACCTTTAGATTACGCAGTTTGGTGAATGTCTCTGGCAGTTCCGATATCATATTTGCTGAAAAATCAACCTGCAATTTCCCCCATATTTACTCCTTTTGTTATTGTCTAAAGAAACTCCGAGTTCTTGATATAAAAGCTCTTTACCTCCATGAGGAAGGTACAGTTTCCGATACTCTCAGGAAGGTTAGTCATTCTGCAAGCAGAGAAAGAGAGAGAGGATGAGAAAAATAATCTGTAAAATCAAAATGCAAAGAGTCTTAACTTGTTTGATCTTTTGGATCACTTAAAAAGATATGAGTAAAGCATAATTGCCTGTTATTGTTGGCTTTCAATATCTCAAGCTTTGTAAGAAGTCCTATCTCATTTGGTAGACTTGTCAACTTGTTGTTGGCAACATCAAGCTGTCTAAGAGACGTCAGTGAACCCACCACTGATGGCACAACAGTTAAGCTGCGAAAAAACAAACAAAAGCTCAATCACAAAATCGATTTCCAGACTAAACCTCAAGTACTTACGGTTTACAAATAAAGTGAATCACTTGAAAATGAAAAAAAACATGGCAAGAGTTCCAAGATTGAAAACGAAAAACTCACTTGTTGTGACTAATGGAGAGAAGCATCAGACGCTTCAGCGATGCTATCCCTTCCCATTGAATAGATTCATCAGACAAACCATTTCCTTGAAGAAACAATTTCTACAAAGACACTCATATTATTATAAAAGCTTAGATAAACAGATATTCATGAAACCATGAATTTCTCACCTGCATAGAAGCAAAAGAGCTGATTCGGGAAGGTACTTGTTGAATCAAGTTTTCACTAATGTCAAGTACTCGAGCCATGGATCCACACTCCCACACTTCTTTTGGTATTTCCTATTCCATAACAAAAAGAAACAATTGTGACTCGTCTTATCTCCAAACCAAACCCAATAAGTAACACATAAGATAAGACCTTCTCTTATATATACCTTCAGATTGGCTTGAGCTAAAGCAATGACTCCTGTAGCTTTCCATCGATCAGTACGGTTCTTGTCTATAAGGAGTCCAGGTTTGCTCTGATCTATTCTATCTGATACAACAGTTCTAGAGATTGGCCTTGTACTAGCTTCCTTAAGCACCGGACCTTCCTGTTCATTTCCAAAATATTAACACACCTTAACATTGTTGTTGTAACCTCAATTACATTGATTCTACTAAACAGCAACATTCCAATTTTCTAAATATCTTTCTCGAAGAATCCAAAACCATAAAAGTGGAACACTGACCCCTTGATGCAGACCTTGAGAAGCCATTAACATGATTTTAGCTCCATCGCCCAATCCAGATTGCTTCAAAGTCGACGTCTCTACCAAAACCTTGCCTTTGGAAATAAAAGTCGAGTTTTCAATAATACCCAGTTACGAGGATTTTGCTCAATTGGTGAGGAAAAAATGTCAAATATATTCAGGAACCTTTGAAGATGAGCTTCTGGCCACGAGGAAGAACATTGGTGATGGGTTGAAGAAGAGACTTCAGTTCTTTGACTGTAACATCTTGTGACACCGAAAGTGGAATTGATTTGCCTCCGAATTTGACTGTAACCTTAATGTTGGATTCTGCCATTGATGGCTCCCCGACCTCCATTTCAATTTTCACCTGGTGTGATTCAAATTTCTTTAGGCTTTTGCTTCACCTTCAGATTCACTTTAATTGATTCCAGAAAGATGAAGAAACGCAACTTCTAAAAGTCACCTAGAGTTCTTTTGGGCCCACGAATATAGATCTAACATTTTGGCCCATCTAAAATTTATGAATCTTAATTAGAATGAGAAAATTTAAAACTTTTAACTAGAAGTAGAACTAGATGTAATTTTGTAAGGTTATTTGCTAATTTGTACTTTACTTTTAATAGTTAAAAGATATGAGTTTTGCAGTTTATCCACAATTATAAAAGTGCACCAAAAATTGTAAACGAGGGAACATTTTTGGCTAACACAATCGTAATTTAAACATAAATCTTAGTTTTTATTATTATATAAATGGTAAGAACAACTTTGCAACCACAAAATGATAAAGATCACCTTTCAAAACCAATTAAGAATTTCTAAGGTTTATAAACACAAGAACCAAAACTTGGATTAGTAATGGTAAATGTGCCAGTATTGCGGAAACTACAAGCCTCTTTGGTTCTACCATGACTTTGGTAGTAAGCATTCATCACAAACGTAGCATGGTTTACAAGAGTATTAGGGATAAAGCATGATCCACCGCGTCGGATTGGTCTACAATCAACGTGTCCTTGGCAGCATCCAAATTTGATATTTGCTTGTAGTTGCGCATTTGTTGCCGTTAGAGTTGGCACACACCACTGTTTGGAGCTCGCTAGAGGAAGGTGATGAATCATGATGGATGATACAAGGATGAAGAAGAGCGTCAAGAACGGTGACATTTTTGTCATTGTTTGAAAATGAATATTGAGCGATATTTGAAAAATTATGTTTTGGATATATCTATGTAAGTAAATAGAATTTATATAGAAGAAAATCTGATACAGTTGAATGAATTATTACGATTATAGAAGAGTTAAATTATTCAGTGGTCAAAAGGTTTAAAATATTTATAAAAATAGAAAAAACGTGTTTTATAATTAGAAAGTAGTAATATAAAAATATTGAGGGCAACAAACGCATCTTAGTGGACTGACAGAGCTAGCTTCGGTCTCACATGGCTCAACTAAGAAAGGACGGAGCTGTCGAGTAAGGATTGGCCAAGTCAGTCATGTACCTTGTAATCAGCCAATTTTGAATGCAAAAGTAAATGTATTTTTGGTTTTATTCATCACACACGAAGAACAAAAATATTCAAATGATATCTACTATATTTGAAACTATAATATTAGCGTTACTTTTAATGTGATTTCTCTTCGGAGGAGAAAGAAAGGGATTCGACTCTAGATTATTAATTCTATAAACACATTTGCCTAAGATAATCTCGAACATTTTCTATCTCTTTTTCACAAATTTAGTTCTATACGTTGCAAGGCAAATGACACTGCCTGGCACTCATTAGAACAAAAGAAACTAATCGTACACAACATACAGCGAACATCAAAGGCAATTTCGTAAGTACACTGTAGACTACATCGAATTATCTATGTATATATACCCCAAGTTCTTTCTTTTTCGTAAACATATATGTACGTATTATTACATTCATACACGGATTCATTTACCCAAAAATAGAAGGTTTCAATCCCTCCAGCTTAGCCAGAGTCTTTCAAACTTCCTGTCTCAGCTATTTCATTCTCCCCTTCCTTCAAATCATCTTCACTATCCAAAGCTTATATTTATCCATGTACATATACACAAGACAAGGACCTACCAAACCAGCATCAAAAAGCTTCTTGCACAGACTCATATATACTTCAACATCTCTTGGCCGTTGGATCTTCCTTGTCATTCCCTGCATCACAGCCACTCGATCTATATACTCCGGAGACAATCCCGAATCGATCATCGTTATCAATGTCTCTGCAGCTTCTTCAAAGTGTCCTCCTTTCACATACCCTCTAAGCAACCATGACAAAGTCTTCTTCTTTCTCTCTAAACCCATGAACTCAACACGTGTCAAAAGCCGCGAAACCGCACTGACCTCTTTCTGTGAAGCACAGATCGCCATTACAATATCGTGGAGGTCAGATTCTGGTTCTTTCCCAGCAAGTTTCATCTTCCAAAGCTGTTTCTCTGCTTCTGGTCCACGTCCTGCACATATATACATAGCTAGGAGTCTCTCGTGAACCGCACCAAGAATGGAATCGTTTTGTTCCCCTTCCTGAATCGCCCAAGTAGCTAATTCCAATCCGCGGGATACAAGTTCTGACTGATACTTTTCAATGAGTACCTTATCGTGTTCATCGATCTCAGCAACAAAACCAGCTCGCGTAAAGCGTTTTAATTCCCGTAAGGTTTTCCCAAGACTGTTTAGCTCCTTCACAATAGCTGTCATCGCAATTAGATAGCTGTAAGCTTCTGGCTTTAGCCCTGAAAGTCTTAGCTCAATAACCAAATCCACTGCCTTCTTGTACTCTCCATCAACCTAATAGAAACAAAAGCCACACATCACCACGTATAACTATACTCATCTTAACCATTTACAATTCTGAAGATTTCAACAACCGATTAATCAAAGAAAATGTAAAATTTATATAATTTACCATCATTTTCCAAGCAAGATAACCAGTTGGTCCTCCTTTTCTACTTTCAGAAACAGCAACACTGAAACCAGAAGTATCTCTCCTTCTTAAAACCTCCTTCACGAACAAAACCGCACTTTCTTTCTTCTCCAACTCACAATACAAAGCAATCACTTTCTCCATCATGCTAAAACCGGGTTTTAAACCGACGCAATCCATATCAATCAATAGGTCGAACACTTGGGCTGCATCACACTCCTCTTGTATCAATTTCTTCACCCATCCACACATAATCGAAACCATTAGCTCCATCATCTCTTCATCAACCCTATTTTCCTTTTTCAACCATTCAAAAACTTCGAGGGTACACCAAGAATCTCTACCTTCTTGTGCGAAGTAGACCAGCATAAGCTGCAATTCACGAGAAGACAGTCGGTGATTCATCTCCTCTAGTATGTCCGATGGTTCTCTAGTCATCCTCTCCAATTCCTCAATCGCTTCGAAAAACCCTTCGCCTATTTCCTCTGCTTCGCCTTCTTCTTCGCTTGTGATGAATTGGTCGAGTTCCACGGAACGGGACAATCCTAGCTCGCGAAATTTCCCAGCAGACGAGTTGAATTTCAGGTGGCAGCTGATTTGGTAATCGGGTTCTACGCCGTAATTTCGCTGAAGTCGGGGACGGAATAAACGGAGTCGCCGGAGAGAAATCGGCGGCGGGAAGGTTAGGTTTAGTTGCGTCAACGAAAGGAAGCCACGAGCATAAGCCATAACTAAGTAAATCTAATCCAAGAAGAGAAAATCGAAGAAAGAAAAAAACCCCCAAAATTGAAAGACCGTTAAAATTTTCCCGAGAAAGCTTGAAATTCAAACACTCTGAAACTCAAGAATCCAAAGATTATCGTCTGAGTTAATTCTTGAAACACACCATCAGAGTAGAAACTACGATAATCCATCAACGAAATCGGATTATCAAACCCTCTTAAGTCTTACCAGAAAGACAATGAGAGGATAACGGAAAAAATAAAATATAAATGATAATTTATTTATCTTCTTTTTTTGTTTTCTCTTGTCGTAGGATTTATTAATTAAATAAAGGGTTGAGATTGAGTGGCTCTTCTAATCGAACGGTGGTTAGCTGAGTTCGTGGTCTCAAGTAGAGGCTACTAAGCGCTTACGTGTCATGGCGTCAACTTGTTCATATTGCCGCTTCAGAGCTCTAGTAGCACAATAGATAAATTAATATTACGTTTCTACCCTGGGATATACTAGTGGGTTATTGACCGCTCAATATTCATTTCATAATTTAGTTCAAGTGAAATAAAATAAGAGATCTGAATGTGACTATATGATAATATTTACGTTTGATATTTGATAATAAGATGTTGATTTCTCAGTTATATACTATACATTATATACGTGACCAAAAAAAAAAAAATATACTATACACTATACAGGTCTCCGTCGTGGATGCTTGGACGCAAAATTGTAGTTAATATTTTCTATTAGGCCACACTCTTCGCAGAGAATAACTTATGGGCTAAAATGGAATTTTGGGTAAATTAACATGGAGGCCAAGTAGAAATAGGGACCAGGGTTACTGATTAAACGTGATAAACGACTCATATTTTGTTGGGTTTATCTGGGCTATACTTTACTAGTGTTTGAGGCCCATTAAGAGACCCAACAACGATAAAAGTTAAAAAATTAACTCCGTTGCCGGGACTCGAACCCGGGTCTCTCGGGTGAGAGCCGAGTATCCTGACCAGCTAGACTACAACGGAAGTATATCTGAATTATTCTTTCTGAAATTTAAATCTTTTATTTTCTTATGCAGATACCTCAAAGCAGACTTTTCGAATTTTTTATTTGAAAGTCGATTAACTTTTTTTGTTTACATTTGAACAGCATTAGTACCCTCATTATGTATGTTATCCGAGGAAATTGTTGTTCTCCAACCAACTTGTGGACCACCCACTCCTAACCTCAAACACTGTTAAGAAAAACATTGCACAAATGAGAATATATAATCAAATCAATACCAAAAGTTTTTCAAATGCTCAATTTAATTTGCTAATCTTTATTCACTTACGTATTCGTTTTGGCTT
Organism: Euclidium syriacum; assembly: GCA_900116095.1. NCBI lineage: Eukaryota > Viridiplantae > Streptophyta > Magnoliopsida > Brassicales > Brassicaceae > Euclidium > Euclidium syriacum. The sequence goes on from FPAK01000008.1 coordinate 2,316,401, forward strand.
TGGTTAGTTAAGTTAGTGAGGTACTGAGGGAAATGAGATGATTCGTTATGTACTTCTTTTCTCCACTCCAAACATCCGCCAATCATATTATTGTGTAATTGCTTTTTGTCTTGTCAACTTTTTTCTAGTACGGTTTTAAATTGGTAAGTTCTTCATTTCTCTCTTTCTTCCTCTATTTGTATATATTTTGTTTAAATCAGAGATTAAACCACTCTTTATTAGATATATGCCAAATCTTTTCTAGAATCATAAAAAAAATTGTTAGGACCATTTTGTTATGATGTAAACTTTCGCACAAAGAACTCAACAAGAAAAACCGAAAGAAAAACTAGTTTGTGTTAAGTTAAAATCGAGTTTAGACGACGGAAAAAAAAACAAAAAACTTTTTGTTGTGTCTCGAAATGAGTCAAGAATCAACTCTTTCTCGCAAGGAGATTACTTATAAAATATACCTAATTCGGGTTAATATACTGAGTAGTCGTATGGTTGGGTTGGACTGTCAGATCAGTGTTGGATGCTTTAGTCTACGATCAATTCATTTCGTACGATAAATTCGAGTGTTTTTTTACCTAATTATGTCGTTTGGTTAGCTGGCAAGTCGGTCAACCTCGAGGTGTATGTGGCATGTTGCAGATTGGTATTGAAGGTTCTTCGTACCGTTTGTTTGCCTACTGACATAATATTTCAGTGTGCTTTTGATGTTATCAAAACGCACATGATTATTCAACTAATATTTTTTCATGTGGGTACCTGACACGTGGATTTGTCCTAAACATTTTCATCAAGTTTCTATGTGAAAGAATAAGGTTCACAAAATGTGCTTCCATCGACAAATAGCTTGATTATACTTAGAATGGGCTGTGATCAATGGTGGACGCGGAAGAGGGAGAAAAAATACCCCAAGATGTCTTTGGCGTTCTTAGTTCGGATAATAAAACCATTCTATCCTACACTTCTCTAAACTAGTTATATGTGATATTAAGAGATTCACCTAATATAAATTACAAATAATTAAGAGATCTACTTAAATCGGATTTCACGTGTCATTGCATTACTCACTAAAACTATGAAAGTGAGTTTTACTTTAGCAACTCATATTTATTAAAAATAATTATTTTAAGTTTATAAATTTTAGATATTCTTACCATAAACATTCCTCACAGATTTGAAGTTATATAACACAACGACGAGGATTGTTGTTAACGAATTATCGACAATTTAGAATTGTTCCTAATTTAACAAAAATTTAGCGATAATCCAAGGTTAGTCATAAGCGATTAACCATGATTTGAAGTCCATCACTAGTTCTCCATTATGAAAAATAAGCGACTATTATGGGCATGACATATTTTTGTAGGGATATCGTGACCCATGAATGATCACTTCCCTTAAATGTTAAATATGATTTCATCCTTATATTTTTCATTGGTATAATTTTCAAGCTTACAATTATGGGCATGGCATATTTTTGTAGGGATATCTACATGTAGTGATTGGATTGACACTTGAAAATTACACCAATGAAAAATATAAGGATGAAATCATATTTAACTCGTGGTAAATTTCATTTGGCAACATATTTTACTAAGATTTTTTCAATGAAAGAAATTTAAGTTTTTTACATTTAAATTAATCTTGCGAACGAAAACAGCGATCAAATCTATATTTATGCAGGTATAGATATATTTTACTAAGAATAACTTTCAACGACCAAGTACCGCATAATTTTACTTTACAATTTCGTTAATAACTTAGTCCTATCATCTATGTCGCAATAATTTTGATGGGTTAAGTTAATAACCTTTTTCATAATTAGCGGCGGACCCACGTTAGATGCCAACCAAATTGCTGAAAATTCTTAAATGACCTCAAAATCTGAGTTCGAACGCACCTAATGACCCCAATCCCCTTTATAAATGACTCCCAAATCTGATTTCGAACGCACCTAATGACACCATTCGTCCCTTCCCCTTTTGACTTTTTGTTCCTCTTTATTTTTTTCTACTTTCTTGTAAGTTTTCATTCTTTCTATTTTCTTTTAGTTTTCTGATATAATCTCTTTATACCGATTTTTTTTTCCCATAAATAGGGTTTTTACATATGTTTACTTTTAAAATTCAGATTCGGGTTGTAAATATATAGTTATTTTAATATCACTTACAACAAAATCTACTTTTAATATATTCGTCATTAAATTTACTTTTAAATTCAGATTTTGACATAGACTGCACTTATAACAAACTTGTTTTTATTAAAATTTTAAAATCCAGATTTTAATATAGATTGCACTTATAACAAACTTGTTTTTATTAAAGATGAAAATATCAATTCTGCAACAATATACATTGTAAAATTAAAATTATTAATAAGGAATCTACATTTTTTTTAATAAAAAGACATAAACTCTCTAATGACTAAAGTAATAGTTCTTATTTAAATTATTAATATGTTAAGTATATTATGAGCTTGGTAAAATTATTTTCTTAAGTCTTCTACTGTTCGTAATGTCCAAGGTTTAAAACTTGCAACATAAATCCTTTACCTAGAATCAGTCAAACAATCAAATTTTGGTAAATTTTTATAAATTTTGAAAAGAAATTACAAACAATATATTGAGATTTATATTTTTTTGGGTCATAGGGACACTTAATTAACCTTCATACTGTATGTACATATATTATATATAATTTACTTTCCAAGTCAAGATTTTAAGAAACAATTATAGATTACCGTTAAAAGAAGGTATGGATTATTGGTCAACTATAGATATATATAGTTGGGCAATTATATAAAAATTTTCTGAATAAGATAATTAATGTACATGCAGGTGAATTTAAATTTTATATTTATGAATTTTGTGGTAACTAAATAATTGACAGAGTAAATAGATCATATAAAAGTTTTTAACATTTTTTTTTTTTGATAAAAAAGTTATAACATTTTCCCATAAGAAATAGTACTAAGTTGGTGTATATATATTTGGACATATGTCATATTCTAAAACATGAAAGTTTTCAAGCTTGCAATAGAAAGAGAGAGAGAAAGAGAGAATGGTGGGGCAATGGGAAGATGATGAAGAGGTGGTGATCAGATGCTACGATGATCGTAGGGACAGAATTCAAATGGATAGTGTGGAGAAAAGTTGTGAGATTGGTCACGACCAGCAAACTTTTCTCTTCACAGACACTTTAGGCGATCCCATCTGCAGAATCCGAAACTGCCCTCTCTTCACTATGCTGGTCCATTTATCTTCTGTCTCTTTTAATTTCTACGTCTCCTAACTATTTCTTGTTTTAAGAACAAATTGAACGTAAACATAGATGATTCTCTCTTTTTTTCACAAGCAGTGAAATTTTATAAAGTGAAAATATGATGAGATTTGAACCATAGAACATATAAAGAGATGGTTAATATTTCGCGCGTAAATGTTCCTTTCATATATTTTTAAATAAATATTATTTTGATATTATTTATTTATAAAGAGTGTCATTTTATAGTTTTATTAAATAAAATATAGTAAATAGGGAAATGGATCAATATTGTTAATCGGAATAACAAAGAGTATTAGTCATTTTAATATATCTTATTAAATTTGTGTAAAAATGTTAAAACAATATCTTTTCGTAAATTTGTTTACTATTTTATTAGTTATCCATAATACATATAATTGCTGTTTTAGTTTAGGTAGATAAAAGCATGTAAGATTCTATAAACAAAAACATGAATGGTACCATTTGGTTATAGTTATCCCTAGAATTTGTGCCAATTTTTTTTCTTTCTCATATCTGTTTATAAAGATCGAAAAAATTAGTTATATATGTATTGTATTTGTATAGGTGGCAGAAGTTGGAAAGAAATTGGTGGGTTCCGTACAAGGCTCAGTAAAGCCAGTGGAGTTTCATAATAAGTCAGTAACCGTGGGATACGTTCTTGGTCTCAAAGTTGTGCCGCTGTATCGACGCCGTGGCATTGGTTCGGTTCTTGTGAAAAAGCTTGAGGAATGGTTCGTGGCGAACAAAGTTGACTATGCTTACATGGCCACCCTAAAGGACAATGAGGCCTCTCTTGGACTCTTCGTCGGAAAACTTGGCTACGTTGCCTTCAGAAATCCCTCAATTCTGGTCAATCCGGTTAATCCCCTTGGGGTTTCGAAACTGCATTATTCTGATATCCAAATAAGAAAGCTAAAGGTGATTTAACTATGCGTTTTTCATTAACTAAAATATCTTATAATCGTATATTTCATACAATATTAGAATAAAAAGTCGAAAGCGGTTTTTTCATAATTTAAAACAGTTTCTTTTTTGTCACGCGTAATTTAAAACGTTTAACCGGTTAAACTAATTGGATATACTATATTTATCCCTTAAAAACTGTAGAATTTATACAAAATTTAAAGATATAAACATATCTTTATATAAAAAAGTAATAATAATAATATAACGCTCGTTATAGAAAAAAACGAACGTTAGGAAAAAAAAAAATGATATAACGAAAAGCTTAAGAGTTCACATTTATAATGCTTTCAATGTTAAGATATCTTGGAAAATATCTAATTTCATCACTTAAATGTGAGCTTGAGAAACCATAACACAAGTTATACCGCATAAATGAGTTAACTATCCGCTCACAAGGAAAACACTCTAAATCATTTTAATCAATCATTTATGTGACAGGTGGAAGAAGCCGAGTCATGGTATCGAAGATACGTGGCAACGACGACAGAGTTTTTCCCCGATGACATAGACAAAATCTTGCGGAACAAGTTAAGTATGGGAACATGGGTGGCTTATTACAACCACGACAACATCGAAAGCTGGGCAATGCTTAGTGTGTGGAACACTACCAAAGTTTTCAAACTTAGGATCGGAAAAGCTCCTTTGAGCTATTTGCTTCTCACCAAAATTTCCAACTTTCTCGGTAGATTCTTGCCGTTCTTGGGTTTCACGGCGTTACCTGATCTGTTTTCTCCGTTTGGGTTCTATTTTCTTTACGGGGTTCACATGGAAGGTCCGTTATCTGGGAAACTCATTAGGGCATTGTGTGAACACGTTCATAACATGGCTGCGTCAGATGACGACGGCGCCTGTAAAGTGGTAGTGGTGGAGGTCGACAGTGGAAGTAACAGTGAAGATTCTCTACAGAAATATATTCCGCATTGGAAAATGTTTTCGTGTGATGATGACATGTGGTGTATGAAGCCACTGAAATGTGAAGAGAAGATGGCTGGTTTGAGTGAATTTACCAAAATGACCTTGAGATCGAAATCGCAATCGTCACTCTTTGTGGATCCAAGAGATGTATAGCTCGAGTTCCGAGGAACTGCGGCCACAATGCAAATTTCCGATCCTAGCTACTCAGAATCAGCGTTTCTTCATGAGGGAGCTTCTTTGATTGTTACTGCGTGTGTCTAGCCTGCTTTGACTTATGTATTTGCTCCTTGTTTTCTGTTAGCTTTGTCTTTGTTTTAATTTTCGGTTTTCTGCTTTCTTCGTCTCTATAAAATTAACATTTGACCAAAAAAATAAAAGATGTGTAGCTCAGTTAGCCAGGGAGATTAATAGCATTTGCCAAATCATTTCCTAAATGATAGAATATGAAAGTAATTATGTAACTTTGTGACGGTTTAGTGAATTTACACTTATGTTTTTTTCCTTCATAACTCTACCAATCTATTATATTCAGACTGATTATATTGACTAGCTTGTTCGGACAACATCCATCAACAATTAAACCACAATCAAACCATTCAACTCACAAACGGTTAAGATAATCAATCGATCCAAGAATCAAGGACAAGTTGTGGGGTTGTATTTTGCTTGGCATGACATTGCCGAGAGAACTGGACCCTACATATAGTTATATAATTATTATTTTTGTTTTTATCTCGAAATCTAACGTATGATAGTTTAGGTATATTTCGTCGTCCATATATAAAATCTGAAAAGATTTCCTCAAGTAGGTGCCACCAATTGTTGTCCTTGGCATTCTTCCAATCTTGGTTGAGTTATATATATCAAGTAGTTAGAGAATAGTCATTTTCCATATGTTTTCTATTTAGAAAATATTATTGTCATGAAGCAACGTGTAATTGTAAATTTGAAATGTACATACTCCACCATTTTTTTCTAAACCAAAAGAAATATTGAAATGTACATATCTCACTCAATATTGGATGAAATTAATACGAAGGAGAATGTTCGTGCCGGTAATGTGGTCCTTTATGTTCCCTTCTTATTAGGTTTAAAACCTAATTGTAATTGATAGGCTGTCATCGAATTTAAAGATATATATATAACTCATTTCCTGATAAGTCGAATTACTGCATGTGATATTCATATGGCTAGCTCCAATTTTGTGTACATACATTTATGTGTGTGTATTTAGTCATACTCAATTGAGTGGACGGTATTATTGATGAAGTCTTTTGTTTTCTAATTGTTGTCCTTTAATGTCAATGTGCGGGTGGTATTAAAAACATGTTCATGCAGCCAAATCTAGCTTTTGCAGCTGAGAAAATCACATGTGCTCTCAATTTTATTATAGCCGCTATGTAATATTTCTTTTGTGTGTTCGCCGAAATTTTTGGTTTCGTCATTTTGTGTAGGTTTTCTCAATTAGGTCTATTTGAGTTTTTGTTGGTTAAGTGAGGTCTAAGAAGTTCAACTAAAGATGAGTTGACTCAAAGAAGGCTTAAGAAAAGATGTGTGGAGTGTTGACTGATTTTCATACCGTACTAGTTTCTTATTGTGTGATTGTTCGTCAAGAGTTACTTATCAACATCATGATCATGATCTATAAGGCTCAGAGTTGCATTCAAGTTTGTTTTTTATGTGGGGATAACAATAAATAATTTGTTTTCTACTTATCCCTACACGTACACAACCTGACTGATATATATAAGGATTTACTTGGGGTAAACTCTTATCTGGATTGGCTTTACATTGTCCGTCTTACTTACCATATCTGATATTGTGATACATTATATTTTATTTTCCTTTGCTTATGTTTCTAGATGTCGATTTACTACGTCTTAAAAAAAAAAACAAGTGATAACATCATATAAATAACCATTTAGTTGATGATTTCGTTCAATTAATTGAGAGATTGATTCGAAACAGCGTAGTGTATTTCAGTTCATGATCCTCACTAGCTTGAAATTTTTTTCCATAGATGCATGATTCTATTATATTAGTTTTTACTAGTGTGTCTCACATTTTTTTCTTTCACTTTTATATAATTTTTTTTATCTTACATCATTTTTTATTTAATATTTTGTATATTAAAAAAATGTTTACCAACTAAATAAGACCGATTATATAATTAATATTAGAAAATAAAGAACAGCCGTTTTTGCAAACATTCGGTATGTACATGAGAAGATTTAAGAATAAAATAAAATTAGGCTAGAACCGTCACGAAGGATATGAGCTATATCTGTTCTCGATCAACAAATTTTACACCAAAGTATCTTGCGTATAACATTGGAAGTGGGAATCTATCTTTGCTTTGGTGCTACAAGAAATTGATTTTTCTCATTGGGCTTAAAGCTAATTGGTTGGTAAGAGGTCCATATGGTCAACCGCCAGAACACATAAAAGGAAAAGGGCACGTCGTAGTCTAAAGTACAAAAGGCTTACAGCTGAGCCATAATGGGCTACTAAAGGGCCCATTATAAGTTGGAACAAAGGAGAAGTAATCTAAAAATGTCGTCATCTTCAAAGAAAGCAAAAAGAAAAGACGCACGAAGGACAAAAGAAGAAAAAAGGCAAAACAATCCAAAAGAAAGGAAAGAGGAATTTGTAAAATTTCCTTTTTTTCAATTTTGCAATATCGAAATTGGAAGTCTTACTCAACAACGCACTTCTTTAATAACCGTCTGACGTGGTAAGTGGGTCCTACAAAAGGACTTCACTGTTGAAATAAACGGCAAATTACTATCGTGGTCCGCGCACTAGCCAATTCTATTCTATCGATCTCTCCTCTCTTCTTCCTCCTCCTCTTACTTCTCCGTCTTCTTCCACAATCATGGCTTCTTGCAACAGTGGAACAGAGGCGGCAATTCGTGCAGCGGCATGTAGAGATGGAGACGCAGCGGCTCATCTAAAACTGCTTTCAGTTTTCGTCATCTTCCTCACAAGCGTTATCGGGATTTCGGCGCCGGTTCTTCTCGCCAGATACTTCCACGGGAAACCTCTCTACGATAAAGCGGTTCTAGGGATAAAGTGCTTCGCCGCCGGCGTTATTCTCTCGACGTCACTCGTCCACGTCTTGCCGGAAGCGTTCGAGTCCCTCGCCGATTGCCAAGTGTCTTCTCGACATCCGTGGAAAGATTTTCCGTTCGCCGGTTTAGTGACGATGATCGGAGTTATAACGGCGTTATTAGTTGATTTAACGGCTAGCGAACACATGGGACACGGTGGTGGTAGTGGTGGTGGAGGAATGGAGTATATGCCGGTTACGGCGGGTCTAGAGATGAAAGAAGGGAAGTTTGGGGCTGATTTGGAAATACAAGAAAATAAGGAGGAGGAAATAATAAAGATGAAACAAAAATTAGTGTCTCAAGTGTTAGAAATTGGAATAATATTTCACTCGGTGATAATTGGAGTAACGATGGGAATGTCCCAAAATCAGTGCACCATTAGACCTTTGATCGCTGCTCTTTCTTTCCACCAGATTTTCGAAGGCTTGGGCCTTGGTGGCTGCATCGCTCAGGTCAGTTTTTTTTATATTTTCATTAATTAGCAATTAATACTCGGTCAAAAAATAATAATAGTAATAATCCGTACAAAATACTTTTCTAAGTTGAAATTGCTGGTGGCCATTAAATACATAGTTGAAAAAATATGCGTTAATAATAAGAGTCATATAGTTAGATGTCAACACTTTTACATGTCATAGAAATTTCAATATTCAAGCTCATTCTGGTTTAAGTTTAACCTACCAAATCAACAACGAACCGATATTGAACCGAATATTATATAACTCGGTTAGGATTGAGAAGTGATATTGTTTGTTTGTTATTTTAATTCAGGCGGGGTTCAAGGCAGGGACCGTAGTGTATATGTGCTTGATGTTCGCGGTAACGACGCCTCTCGGTATAGTATTGGGGATGATAATTTTTGCAGCGACCGGGTTCGATGATCAAAACCCTAAAGCATTGATAATGGAGGGTTTATTAGGATCACTCTCTGCAGGGATTTTGATATACATGGCCTTAGTTGACCTAATTGCACTGGATTTCTTCCATAACAAGATGTTAACGGCGAGTGGTGAATCGGGTTCTAAGCTGAAGAAGTTGTGTTTTCTGGCTTTGGTTTTAGGTTCTGCTTCTATGTCACTGCTTGCTCTCTGGGCTTAAGACAAACTGGACGTTTATATATAATACCAATTTGGCCATAGGAGTTACGAATCTATATATATGAATCTGTTTGAACATATTTCAGTTTTTAATAACTATAATATGTTTTTTTAACATGGGTTTGAATTGCTTTGCACTAATCCATATTGATTAATTAGATTCGAAAATGCAAATAAACCGAAAGCTTATTATACAAAGCAAACGCTCAAATTTTATTTTACAGAAATATAAAATATATATACATAAATGTATTTATTAAACTATATATCGAATAATATTTAAGGAACAAGATAATTACAAAACTATTAATCTACTAAAATCTAAGTAGCACTAATTGAATTATAAAATTTTGAATCTGCAATTTGAATTTTTTATTTTTTTCGTCTAAAACAATTTTTATTGATAATGTGATATTACAAAGTTTGGATACATAAAGCTTTGATAATGAAGCATTTCCTAGTACAACGTAAATACAACCGTTTTTTCAAATACGGAAAGCTGTTGTTTCGATGATGAACCCTACTCTCTTTTAACGCAAACCTTATGGCAAATACGGAAAGCTGTTGTTTCGATGATGAACCCTACTCTCTTTTAACGCAAACCTTACGGAAAAACAGATTACGTTTATTAGGATCCTTTGTTGGCTAACAACATATATATGATATTCCAAAATATTGTTGGCATTACCTTCATGAATTGATTTGACTGTGATGTCTTTGTTGATGTTTCTCGATCCTGATGATACTTGAAACTAAATTTGCTTAATGTATCCCGTTTTATTGCGTCTCCTGATGAAAACATCCAAAAGCTTCTTCTCGTAATGATTTTATGGTGGTTTTTTTGATAGTCTTTGTTTCCAAAATATATATGTGCGGATTTGAATTAACCATCGAAAAGTCACAAATAGATGACATTCGGCAAATCTAGATATTATAATTGACAAAATCTCAGTACGTATTACCGGAAGATATAAACACTTGACTTTCACCTACATTTGAAGCATATAAAGCTTCGAAAATTATCAATCTAGATAAAACTAAGCAGATTGCAAATAGCATGAAAAATTAATTGGATACCGATTTTTCGTCAATCCTTAAATAAAAAAACAGTGAAGCGGTGTCATATGCCTAAGGTAAATAGACAGGTTATTTAAGAAAACATCACTCAGAAACAGAAATCCCCCATCTGTTAAAAATAGACTAAAATTTTGTGTGCGTTTCGTAAGGAAAGATGAAGCGGTGTCATATGCGTAAGGTAAATAGAAGGGTTATTTTTTGGGCCTCGCAGTCTGGACCTTTTCTTTTTCCCCAATTTAAAATTTTCTTCTCCTTTTCACAAACCCAAGAAATTTCTACGCGATATAGTATCAAAAGTCGAAGAAGGGTTCTCAGCTCAACGATTCTCACTAAACCACTTCCTGAATCAGATAGTTATGCGATCATGGAAACAAGAATGATCAATCTTTATCCGTGTTTCGCAAGAAATCCGAAAAGGTTGTTTCAATTATGGTGAGGAAACCGAAACCGTCATTCTCTTTACCCATGGAAATACTAACGGAGAATCAAGGAAGATTTATCTTAGCTCCAAAAAACCTGAAGGAGTGGCGAGGAATATGCATGAACATGGTCTCGCAATGTTGATTTCTTGTTTATCGGCGAACTCTATTTTCTTCTCTAGTGCAAAACCTCCAAATAGGTCATGTTTCATCTACTGTTATCATTCTAGGCATGGTTTGAACAAAATTTGTAAATGGAGGCTTGCTATTGTGGAAAGCGTCAGTTTATCGCTCTCGGATCAAACAACGTCTCTGAAGATTAGCAGGATGTCGAGTATAGCCTCTGGGTGTCTCTTTAAATTGGATCTCGTCGGTCGGATCCGTGTGGGAGAAGAAACTGTGAATTTTAACTGCAATGGAAGAAACTACACTTTGAAAGCGAGGTTTGCGGAAGCATTAGATGGACTTGCGCATCCATTACCTGAAGCTATTCTTGAGTTGATGAAGTATGATAACTTGTGTTCATCGAGGTGCTTACTATTGAAAGATTTTCTGCTTACGCTGGATCATACCTCTCATCCAATCTCATATGGTCAATCATTCAAAAACAGCTGTTTTTTGTAACAAAATTGAACTCAGTCGTGGAAGATGGGATTGTTGGTGTGGAGGTGGAGCTCGGGTTGGAACTCTAAAGGGAATGTTCTCGATGAAGCACTAGAATTTCTTCATATATCATTTTCATACGTATATTCAAGTTACTTAGGCTGTTTTTTTTTTATTATCATTTTAATCTCTGTTTCGCATTTGATTCCTTTTGTATTTAGTGATGATTTGGTAATAACAAATGCGAGTTTTCACGGTCTATGGATTTGATTTCCGCTATACTTGCGTATATAAGTATTTTTCAAAGGTTAATTTCAAAACGTTTCTACTCTAATGACCCCAATTGGTTTATTTATAATTGATAAGTTTTTTCTTGTAGCCTTCATCAGGTTTTGGGATCAAGTATTTCACACAATTTTGTGGAATATGTAGTGTGTTGAATAAAGTTATTATCAGGTAGTTCCAGAATAATCTGTAAAAACATATTGTGGTTAGATCTATATGGTTTTACAAGATCATATCATCTACCAAGTGTGAAAGCGTGTGAAAGTTTATAAATTAAATAAGTTTTTGTTACATTGTTTCTAGATGGACAACGCTATAGAGATAAAACATCCACACATAGGTTTCTTACTTAAACCTAAATGTTCTAACACATTGCAAACTCAAAAAATCTTTAGCCTCTTGTTTCTTACTAAACCTTAAGCTATTCGATTTGAGTTTCTCACCATCCCCAAATTCCCTTAACTTCTTGTTTCTTACTAAACCTTAAGCTACTCAATTTGAGTTCCGACGGCTGCAGACTCCATAGACAAAATCACCATAGCAGATCTTACTATCTCTATGGTGGGGCGACGCCACACACACATGTGTATCTCTTGGTTTATATAGGTAAGGGTAAAAACCCTAAGCATTCTTAAGCCCACACGATTTTTTCATCCTCTTGGGCTTCTGAATACACGTGATGAGTTTCCTAAATAAAGGAAACTCCACCATTAAGGAAACTCCCGTTTTTCCTTTCTGAGACACTTCATGTCTCAACGCCTGTGCTACATTCTGAGGTAGTGCAAACTGTCTCAGCATTTGTATCAAGAACTGCCCCACACTCTGTATCAGTTCTTGTCTTCAAAGTTTTCTCTATAAACACCATAGCAATATATCGTTTCTGACTTATCCTCTACTGCATGTATTGCTACTGTTTATGTGCATGAATCACCCTTTGTTGTAGTACAACCTGTGTCAGTTTCTCCTTCAGCATCTTCTATCCAAACTGTCACATCAATACAATATGTTTGTCTCAACTTCTGTAGTACATCATCTAACCTAGAATAGTCATATCACAGTGTATGTATCATCTCGATCTTTGTGCTTTTGTCTTATCTGTGTATGAACTGTATTACTTATTGAATCACATTATATTCCAACAACATGTTCTAAACTCAGTCAACACATACACTCTTATAATCTTTATATTCAGCTATCTAGACAAAATAAATCCCTACCACAGCAAAAAAAAAAAAAAACATCGCCTATGATGATGAATAGTTGCGGCTGAAACTCGGAAAGAACCAACGACCACTATAGTTCTGAATAGACGAACAAACAGACTCGTGCGGTCGCTCAATCTTCTGTGTGCTGAGATCAAAGATAATAATATCTTTTTCATCCCTACCAAAACCACCGCTAAAATAGATTGAATTACTCTTGATTCCTTATATATCTTTGGCAGACACGGTGATACCCAAATCCAAAAGTATTGCCACGCCACCCAAAGAAAAAACCCTCTCCCACTTATTCCTTCTTGAACTCATCTTGTAGATGTTGAATTTCCATGTTTTTTTGCGGAACGCACTCGTTACCATCAGGACATCTCCACTTGCTTTCACCACAATGTTTATTTTATCAACCAAGACGATACATTGTGTTGATAATGGCTTGACATACAGATCGTTCGAAGGAGCTAGGTCCCTAGAGAAATCTGAGATTTTGATACCACCACCATGGGCATAATAAAGGTAAAGCTTTTGATTCTTGTATACTATGTCACGACAAGGAAAACAGTTTTGAATCTGTCTCCAACAGTGATCTCCTTTCTTGCAAACAATCGCATACCGTGTTCCATACGAAAACTTTAATATTCTAAAACACAGCATCACCATATAATCTTTGCTTTCATCGTCGATCCACAATCGAGGGGAGTTTATTTCCAAATATTTGGAATCACTTTGAAAAGTATATTCAGTTACATTAACTTTCGCCCAGAACTTATCATCTTCGATTCGCTCGAGCTTAGTATTACCAACTTGCGACTCCAACGGCGGTAAATCATCGATCCTCTCGCCGGTTAGGAGATTCACCATGTAGAAATTAAACAAAGGTGTTCTCATAAGTAGCCAGCATCCATACGTCGTAACACAGACACTCTCTGCAAATCCGACACCCATATCTCTACTTGTGTAAATCTTGTCTTTTTCCTCAGGGTTGAACAAGTTACACCGATTTATGTTCTTGTTGTCATTGTCGTGAGGGAATATAATTAACCATGGGATCTGGTTTTTTGGGACACAATTTTTTGAAGCAGAGTACCAAGACGAACAAACGGATTTAGCTTGTTTCAAATCGCGGAAACTGAGTCGTTCGAGAATAGAGTGTATCAGATCTGGTGGAAGCTGAGACCAATAATGACAGTTTCTCCTCTTGGATTCCTCTTCTTCGATAAGCTGAAAGTATTCTTCAAAACTAGGAATCTTTCTCTCTACTTTGCGACGTTTAGAGTTAGGGTTCTTACCCATGATTGTTAATTTTGGCCAAGGAATTTACTTTTTTTTTTGGGTCAAAAGAGAAACGCTACAAAACCAATTAGAGGAAAAAGAACTTTGTCTTAAATATATAAGAAGGTATTATTAAAAAAACCCCTAAATATGATTAAATCTACCGAGAAAAGGATAATTTCGACGTTTACGGCTCTTTAAATATTTACTTGATATTAAATGTTCGAAAATTCGACCAAATTCTTTTTTAAAAGACTAGTTTCCGTTAACTTCTTACAGTTCAGTAAATATAACTTATGTTGAAAATTCGAGTCAATTCCTGTATAGCTCTCAAACTGAATGTTTAGCTCATGATTTATCTATAGTTAATCGTTTGAACTAGACAATTAATGGCTAAACCAGCCTTGACGGTAACGGTGGATCGGTTGCTTTCAAAAGGACAGAGTTTCATTCATTCATTAACTGTAAACTATATTTACACATTCATCTAATTTCTCTATTAAAAACAAAACGAAAAACCGAGTTAGATCTCTCTCTTCCTCTCTACCCTGTACTGTATTTTGATCTTCTTCTCTGTTAAAATCTAATATCTTGTTTTCTCCTTTTTAGACATAGTAAACCATTCCAACTTCAAGAAGAGAAGTATGAGGAACATTAAGCACAACATCATTTCCTCTGCAATTCGTACTCATAAACGCAAACACAATATTCACCGCTAATTTCTTCAACACCGATGAAGATTGTTTCGCTTTCGCATACGAATGTCCCAATATATACGCAACTCCTGCTTCTTTCGCTTCCATTATCTCCATACACTCTTCCTTCTTCCTCCTCATCACAACATTCGACCCTTCTTCTTCTTCATCAATTCCCGGTTCGGTTTCCACAAATTCCATAAGCGCTGACACTAACCGGCTTTCGAAATCATACATTTCTCTTGGAACATCTCTGTATCCATACCTAACCACACTTCTAAACATTCCATACTCTTTTGGTCCAACTCTACTTATCACAATCCTCTCTTCTTCTCCAATATACGGAACTTGAACCGATTTCACACAAACGAAAACCAGAATCCGATGAAACGCGGGAAGATTCGTTACGAAATGTCCGAAAACCGCTGGAACTCCGGTCACGAGATTCGTGTAGACCAAACCGATCCCCGGTACTCTCACCATACCGATACTCGGTCCTAGAGTGATTATCCGGTCCATCGACACCTTGTTTTCGACGTCGAATTCGTGTTTCTTTGTAGTTCCGTAGTTCCAGATATACATTACCGCCATGAATGTGAAAGAGAGTAGAATTGGAATCCAACCTCCTTCAGGGATTTTGTAAACACATGCTGAGAAGTAAAGAAGCTCGATTGAACCGAAACAAACCAAGAAAGCCAAAACCGGAATGATTCTCTGTTTCCAGACAATTGTCATCACTAACGTCATCAAACAAGTAGTCACAAGCATCACAGTGGTCACAGCAAGTCCTGTCAAAACCAAAAAAACAGATTAAACGTAAAGTTTTCAACTTTTTTTTAAGCTTTTGAAGTTGAGCTTTTTACCGTATGCGTGACCGATCACGTTGGTGTCTCTTAAACCAATTGTAACAGCTAAGCAAAGGCACATTAACATCCAGTTAACTTCAGGGATATAGATTTGTCCATGGATTTTACTTGAAGTGTGAATGATCTTGACACGTGGAAAGCAATCAAGCGCACAACATTGACTTATGATTGAAAACGTTGCAGATATAACAGCTTGGCTTCCAACCACAGCTGCAAATGTAGCTACGATGAACACTGGCCAGAACACAGGCTCTGCATAACACAAACTTGTTAAAAGTTAATCACTTTCGATAAAACTTTGATTTGATGATGATTTAAGAATTTTACCAGGTATCGCCTTGTAGAAGCTTCTCTGAATGTCTTCATGGTGTTTAGATAAAAACGCAGCTTCACCCATGTATGCAAGAATCAAACAAGGGTATACGAAAAACGAGAAAGCCACCTGATTTCAAATTTACACCACCATTTGTGTTACTAAAGGAAGAATCTTTTGATTTGCAGTATATCTTTATAAAGTTAAAGGTTTTACCTTTATGGATAGAGAAGAGAAGTGACCTAAATCAGCAAACATAGTCTCAACACCTAAAGGAAAAAGAAAGAAGATAAGTTTGTGATGTGATTTAGTGAGTTGAGTTCTAGGAAAGAAGAAAGTTTTTTACCAGTGATTGAAAGAACTACTCCTCCAAGTGAAACCCATCCTTCTACACCTGTGTTTCTGAGGAACTTATACATGTAAACTGGTGAAAGCGCAGAGATTATATGTGGGTTCCATTTTATAGTGTTGTAAACTCCAATGCAGCTGATTGAGAGAAGCCAAGCAGTAGAGATTGGCGCGAAAATGAAAGCGACTCTATGTGTACCGTAACGCTGAACAGAGAATATCGCCACCAAGATGATACAGGAGATGATAACAACGTAATCTACAACATTAGACCTTAAATCAGTTTTTTGGAATATCAATTGCTAAAAGTAAACAAAGCAGTGAGATTCTACACATACTCTCGTGAAGCTCTGGAATCTTGAGCTTGACTCCGGAAACAGCTGAGAGAACTGAGATTGTTGGAGTGAGGACACTATCACCAATAGCCATACATGTCCCTAAAAGCACAAAGATCAACAAACACTTTTGGGATTTCGGATGTTTCTCGAAGAATGATTTAACCGCAGCGCTCTGGCGAGTCTCTCCAGGGCTTCCCATTGCATACGTTGATAGTTTCTCATCCATTTCTTGATGATTTGGTAAAACACTTAGCTTTGCATATCTACAGAGAAGTGAGTACAACGCAAATGTCCCACCTTCAAAACAATCAAAACTGAATAAGTATTCATTTCTTAAACTGAATTAATGAGAAAGTTTATAAGTTTTTTTTACCTTCTCCATTGTCATCTGCTGAGAGAACAATGAAAACATATTTGAAGAGAGCAATGAGTGTGAATGTCCAGAAGATGAAAGAAAACACTCCAAAGATCTCTTCATCGTCTTCATGGAGGCTAAGTTTACCAGAGAAAGTGGTTTTGTAAACATAGAGAGGAGATGTGCTGAGATCACCATAGATTACTCCAAGGCTTTGGTAAGCCAAAGTCAGAACATTGGCACAAGACACAGTCGTCTTCAAGTGCTGAAACATTTAAACAAATATTATGAATTTTTATCACAAAATTTTATTGAATTCTCACAAAGGCATATTATAACCAATACCTCATCTAATTATAACCTAAATTTAACCAGAGAACCAAATTAAAAGTTCTTTTTCATTAGATGTAAGCTATAAAACGAAAAAGTCTAAATACAAAGTATGGAGTTTTTCTCATCCAATTCATCTGTGTTTCCTTAAAAAGAATAGTAACTTGTTGTTTCAAAATTAAATTTCCTGCCTAATTAGACTTACACTAATAATTAGAAATTTCAATTTCACAAGTTAACAAGTTGTGTAAGTTTTCACAACTTATCGAATTTCACCAAACATGAAAAGCGTTTACGTTTTTTCTTATTGGTAAATACCAAAGTCGATATGGTTTAAGCAGGACCTACCAGTCCTACTTGGGGAACAATCCAAAATTCATAGAAAAAAATGAAGAAGAAACAGAGCAAAAACAAATAAAATAGGAATACATTTAAAACCCTTAACTTTCACTTGGTCTTCTCCAGATACGAAATCGAATCTCGACCACAAAAATTCTGAATTAAAATTCGCATTGTTCCAGAAACTCAAAACCCAGAAGAAGAATGGTTTTAGGGCATTACGAGAGACGGAGTAATGAACAAAGGAATCAAAACAGAATAGAGACAGAACTTGAAAAACAGAGGAGAAACAAAGAGAGAAATTTGGTATTTCCGAGAAACCCAGAAGAAAAAAACGGACCTTTTGAGAAATTCCTTGTTCGATTAAACTGGGGGATTGGTTCATGGCTGTAAGTAAACTGCTATTTTCAGTTTAGTTTTCGGGAGAGAGATTGGGCGAAACAGAGAGAATATAATAATGTGAAGAGAGAGAAAGGAGAGAAGTTAGGAGGTAGAGAAAGAGATGCAGCGAGTGAGGAAAGAAAGGGGAAGAGAGTGGTGTGATTTTGGTGCAAAGAATGAACTTTGCAGGTTTTCCATTTAATGCTTTGTTCTTTCTTTTCTTTTTTCGAAATTAAAACTAAGTTTTCTTTTTATTTATTATTACCCTTTTTGTGTATGCCAAGTAAGAGTTATTAATTTTCTTTCTCTAAAATAATAAATTCTTCAAATGAACAATTCTTAGAATAGAAAGTTTTTCAATTCGTTTATTTACCAGCTAATTTTACAAAAAAATTTTCCCTAATTTAGTTATGATGACAATATTTTACAACTTACTTATTATCTTTATCATAAACGTTAATACTGAAATATGGAAACTATAAAAAAAACATTCCGTAAATTAAACAAAAAAGTAAGATATAAAAACAGGGAAAATAGAAAATTGGCTTGCTTTTGTGATACTCTTTTCCATGATGACTCTTGTTTCACTATTTATACGTATATAAAGATGTAGCATATCTATTTAGAATAGTAAATTTCTGCAACAACCAATGGGTATTACCACATCACCTAGGGTTGATACAAATCCAAGTAGACAACTAATATTTGTTATTTTCTATTATTAATAGTGATAGTTTGTTATTCACACACACAACACAAGGGGTTATGTTAATGCACTGTTACATGCCATAGAGCCTAGAGCTCTACTATTGTAATAGTAAGATCGCATTGTTATGTGGTTCTGATTAAATAACATAAGTAAGAATATTGGAATGGTGAAAATAGTTCTGCAGGATATACAGATGGATAAAATTGTGGATTGAAATAGTTTTTTGAAAAGTCAGCTTAAGTTGAAGTGATAGAATAATTTTTAGAGATTTTGTTAACCGGAACAATAACGTAACGAAATTGAGTAAGGAGGCAAACTGATTTTTAATTTGGTACCAATGATAATGTGGTTTCCTGCCTAGTGTGTAAATGTCGATCTTGTCATCGTCTTCCGACTATGCGAAGGGAGATTCTATTAGATCAATCTTTCGTTAGATGTATGATTAGACAACTTATGAGACTTTTAATGAGAGTAATGCAGAGGCTAAATCAGTTTCCACATTAAGATGTCTGGTGACACATCAACGGTAATTAATGTTAAATCTTTTTTATAATTCATTGACAACCAAAACTAAATGTGTGAGAGTATAAGTCTTGCCTATGTTACCACAAATATATATGTGTTTATAAGTTCACTTTCTTCTTCACCATTAGTGTTATGCATTAGTTCGAAAATAAATAATTTAATTTTAAGAGAATCATTAACTCTCTTTTCGTTTCCATTTCCGTGAAATTGTGTTTGTCTTCAAGGTAAAAATACATATTCAATTCATTAATTCTTCTCTTAAAGAGTCATAAACCTAGTCGTGATTCGAGAATCAGGTTGTGTGTCGCGGATTATGTTGACAACTTATTATCTAAGCATCCAACTCTTAGTCATGTTTACACCAAGTAACACGAAAACTTTGTTGGGCGACAAAAGTTTTAGGGACAATGACCTCACCCATTGAACCATTCCAGTCTTTGTAAATTTTATGTATGTATTATAGAGTCTTTAGTCCTTTTATATCGTAATAATATAGTTGTGTTACCAAATAATAAGAGTTTTGTGGATTAGGTGTCTCCACCTGTCAAGTTAATTCAGCCATATCCAAGAATCAGTCCATACATTAGCATAAGATTTAGTGTTAAGAGTTTCATGTTATATTGTGAAATGTAATGTTGTGAAATTCGTTAAAAATAATTACACATATCGTTAAAAAATTCATCTAAACTAATATTAAAAATGATTTTTTTATTATTTTAATATAATAGTTCAAAAATTTAAAATACAATATTTTAAGAATTACCTTTTTAAAAATTAATTAGCTGTAATTTTTAAATACCTTTTATTATTGGGCTTATATTGTTAAAAACCCGTATTTACATCTTACTATAAAATATGTAAGAAATGTAGGAAGAAGTTAAGTGATTTGTAACTCGAACAATTTGCAAAACTTCCTCACAAAACTAAAAAATTGGAAGATCTTTCTAGTAACTAAGTATAAATGTTGAATGTAGTGGGTTTTAAAAAAATATTGTTTGTTATTTGGTTTTTAGTTTGGCCAATTTTCAATACTACTATGTTTTAAGTTTTTGTTTCAAAGATATATAACTCTACTAGTTTTTTTTTCCAATAATATCTCAATTTCGTATGACTCAAAATATCTTGTTAGTAGAAAAAATTAAACCCTAAAAGAAAAGTGAACACATACACAGTATTTTTATTTTGTATGTAATTTATTTTGGTCATATAAATATTTTTACAAAATAATATGTATTATATGTGGGAAATGGTATTTACCAAAAAAAAATTGAAGTGTTGTATTTAAGGGTATTTGTCTTGTATTTGTTGATTTATGAGTTTTTTGGTTTTTGATGTTTAGTGTAGATCCTAGTTTTCCTCATTTTTAAAAACCCGAATGGTAGAAAAGTAAAAATTTTCTAAACAAAGACGAAAAATCACATCAAAATCTGAAAACATTTATGGCCTAATTTTTTGTCCACACTATAATATTTTTAAAGTTCTTATAGGAAAATAATATATGGATTTGAATATTCAAATGAGAAAACAAAATAATTAAGAAGTAGGAAAGCGAAAGATTGGGATTCCGGTCCAATTCTTCTTTTATGTTAAGAGATAACTTATCTATCAAGTCCACTGTATTTCATTAGTCAAGTCAAAGTAATAATTTATCATCGAAGTGTTGATATTTTAGCATAATTAATTGCGAAAACTATTTAAAACTTTTAGTACCCATCTATTAAACTTTAAATGCCTAAACACTTATTTAGGACATGAGATATTGAAATATTTATGTTTATTTATAAATGTTAATAAAAATTATAGGTTTATTCAGACGTTTGAATATGCTAATTGGTATTGAAGTTGTGACGTGAACCTTTATCTGCTTACTTTACCATTTGCTTTTACCGTAACAGCATCGATGCCTCGAGATACAGCCATCTGGTGCAGCAAAATCCTGGGACCATTATTTTTAACCCAAAAAATAATAATCTTGGGACCATTATGATAAGAACCAAACAAATTATATTTATTTTTATATAAAATTTTACACTGAAGTTATAATTAATTAAAAATATCTTTATCAATACTTTAATGGTGACGCCAATAATTATTTTCTTTCGAGTTCCTCATCCAGCTGACAGTAATGTGATCCAAAATTCCAAATACGTAATTTTCATTTAAATCTCTAGACTACTTAAAATATTATTATTTACATACAGCACAGATATTGGCTTCAATTTTTTAAATAACGTAAATTAGTTATGTGATAAACCCGACAGTGATTAAATAAAGTCGTAAAATATTGTTTTCATTCTAACGTTTTCTCAACGAAATTCAACGCGAACACATAAAGTATGTGTCAATATACTGTTTAGTAAAAATAATATCACGAGTGATTCGTGTGAAATCCGAAAGTAGACCTAAACATGTCTTAATTCTCGCAAATGCAGTTTGATTTTAAGAGTTAAAGCCGTCAAAATGTGGTTGACATGTATATAAAGAACCAATTTGAAGGACGAGCCTAACTAAACCAGGTCATTTTTTTCCTAAGTAGGTTAAAATATTAGTAGCATACTTTCGACTCATTTGGTTCACTTAACTTCGTTGGAATTTTTTTGGCGAAATGGCTAAACGTTCAATAAAGATGATGACATCATTTTGTTGAAGAAAATAACTTTTTAAACACGAAAAAAATTGGAGAAAGTATTAAGAAAATTTAAATTTCTTAAGAGAGTTATTAATTAATTTAATACCGGTCTTTACCGGATCGTCCTGGCTATTTTGTCAAAAATATATATATCTAACAAATGATACAAATAAAAACTTCAAACAAATTCATATCATCTGCGTTGAATCTAAATTGATGTTACAACATATAAGTGAAATGAAAGAGTTATTAGAATAAAACATATAAGTGAAAAAAGAGAAAAGTTGTGGCAAATTGCATCTATCATAACTCTAACCGTACCATTAATTTGTTGGTATGGGTGGATTGAGCGAAAATTTAATTAAAAGAATACATGAATTAAAATTTTATGTGAAAATAAATAAAATATCGAGAGTAATGAGATATTAAGATTGTAAGATACATACCCTTTTATCAAAAAAAAAGATTGTCAAATACATAAAGAGGGCTTGCAATTTAGTAATTAAAATTTAATTTAATAATGTGCATAGATGTACAAAAAATAAAAGAAAGAATGAAAGTCCCAGTTGGGGGATCCACCGATTTGTCGATGAACTCTAAAGTTGGGACCCTTCCTCATTAAATGAGTTTTACCATTTTCTCACTTATCAATTATCACTCATTTTCCTTCATTTCTATTATTTTGGTTTTTGGACATGTCTATTTCAATTGTCTCATTAGTTAATTATTAGTAGCCTATAATATGTATTAGTAGATGGTTGGTCAATCTCTTATTTTGAAAGGTACGGGATTTGATTTTGAATGAGACGGCGATGTTTTAAAATAATTTGAAATTCAGTTCTTAATTTGATTCCAACCGACGGATACAAATTCCTGCTAGTTTTACTGATAAGACTATGAATGAATGTAACTCAACTGATAAGACTAGATTAAATAATCTAATTTAGATAATTCTTTTTGATAACATTTCTAAACGTGGTATTCAAATATGCAACCATCAAGTTAGTCATATTTTTAACCTTAACAAGCTTGAGTTTCCTTAGTCAAATTTTATTAATAGTCAAATACTTTTGGAGAAACTTTATGATTGGTAAACCCTTATCACAAGGGTATATCGTTATCGTTTTAGTTATTACCAATTACAAAATAGTACCAAAAATTACAGTAAAAACGATATTCAACTTTTTGTAATATTTTTTCGTATCGTTCATTCTTACATATTTGCATTGTTTTGAAATCGCTTACCGCTCCCGCTTGCATCTAAAAATACCATACCGCTTTTCTTCATTAATCAGACCCTAATTAAGTTGGATAACATCATTCGAGTTATTATTAACAAAATGATTGATTAGGAAAAAGTACACTGAGAGTTTGGTATGTTAAGAGATAAATGAGTCACGTCGTGAGTTCGATTTACCAAAGACATATCTCCTACAAAATTGTTGGAACTTATTACAAGGAACACAATTTTCCAGAATGACTATTTGGAGTCCTTGGTTTCCTTGCTCTAAGCACTATAACATAGTATAATCATATGTCAAAATCCTAGTTTGTTTGAATGAGAAATGGATTTACAAATTGAATTGCTTGATAAGTATAAAATGGAATAAATGGAATTTGTCCCACATTGGAAGTTTGAAGTGAAACCCTTAGAAATACTTTAAAGGATAGAAAAGAGTAAACTCATGCAAAACCATATGTACGCGCATCAAGACGATTTAGCGTGGACTCAAAGTCGAGTCTGGGTGTAGGTTCATTCTAAAGCTCCATAACTTCCGAAACGAAATAACTTAATATGAGACTAAAAGCACTAGAAAAATACTTTAAATCGACAAAATACGTGAAACGAAGGTTAAAACAAATGTTTGAAACTGGTAATAATGCAGCACATCAGTTAGACATAGTAAAGTGAATTGGGCTACTCAGTCAATCATTTTGTCGGCTATATTGGCCAATCACCGGGGACTGCTATGAACAAAATTATCATTTCCTTTCTTTTCTTAGTCCATTAAGCTTTCTAAAACACACTGTAATGAATTTGCGTTTTTTACAGTGCACCACCATCCCTCGTACGTTTCAGTTATCAGAGTATTAAACTGCAATACTGTGAGATTATGATTAAGGAGAGACTGAGTCTAGTAGTATAGGTTTATCTTCTTGTGATTGATTCTCAACTGAGTTCAACTTAGCTAATATAGTATTCACATTGTAGACAAAGTAAGTGGCTAGTAGTACATTTTGCGACTGTCGCACTCACATCAGCTGGTACAAACTTCAATAATTTAGATTTCACATCATAGAAACGTAAGGACATATGCATGCACACGGTTGGGAATAATTTAAGACACTGTTGTGTAATTTGTAAGTATATTATTATATAGACACTCGTCGAGCGCCTCAACAACCATATCTTTTTAGAGTCTTCGCCATTTTGTGGGGTCCATCCGTACCATCTTTTTAATATATCTTAAAGTACATTGCATGTAAAGTGGATCGAAATAATTACACTCCAAAAACAAACAGAAGACTCTATAGAAAATAAATAAATGGGCAAAAAAAATTATGAGGAAAACACAAGAAAAAGTAAGATTTGCGTGAGTGAAAAGGAATCTGTAACTATTAAATTTTGAAAAGTAAAAGTAGACAGGAAAAGAAACAAAACAAGTGCCTCTGAATAATTGAATTTTGATAGATAGTGTTGAAAGTTGTGTATTTGATGTTTCTACGAAGTTTCTAGGTTTTATATCTTAACTAATGCACATGGATCCCTTTAAACTTTATACTAGGAAGGTTCTTTACACTATTTAACAACTAAAATTCGAGTTCAATACAAAAGATTTTAGACAAGTAAGGGAACTCAATTGGTTTCGTTTAAAGATAAATATCATAAAAAAATATCTACTTATTGGTAAATTGAGGTGTCTTGTGATCTTATTGGAAAGGGAAATCGTGGCGAGAGCTAAGAGAATTACAATGAATTGGGCTGCTCCTATATGTTGAAATGGTAATAAGCGGTTACTAAAGAGTTAATAATGCAAAATAAGAGAAAAAAGGGTGATTATTAACACGGATACACCATTTACTGCCGCGGTAAAATGTTACTAATAAAAGCCACTATTACCATCTACAACACCATGTACATGTATAAGGAACTAATTTATTCACTGCATAGAGGGACAATGTATGTAAAAGGAACTTAGGTCGAGTAAATTATAATTTACTGAATCGGTGACATGATTAAACTTAGAGAAGAAAATACTATTATTATAAGTGGATAAGCATTATATTTAACATTCCTAGATATTTTGTTGTATTTTGAGAGAAGAAAAGTATTTTCTCATAAAAGCTCAAGACAAAAGAAAAAAAACATCCGGACGCATGTGCGTAGAAAAGAGAAAGATAATCCAGTCCATGGTTTAAAAGGCTACAGGTAACATATCAGCATCATTCATTAAATGGAGTATCCAGTTTTGTCTAAAATTAAATCCGACTAAAATGCGAAGGCACAATCTTCCAACAAAACCAGGGTGGGTCCGGCCAACTACTGTAACTCATGACCCAACCTAAACAGCCATTTGTCCAATTGTGTAATGCAACCAATAATGAAAGACCGAGAGACGACTAACGCAGAGAGTCTTATCCACATCAAAAGGTCTCGTGTCGCTTCATTCCTATTTTACCATTTTACCGACCAATAACTTGGAATTAGCGTCCAGGTTACCAATAATTTGCAAGACGCTAATATGATGTAACACGACTTAACCCAAAAAAAAAACAAACAAACAATCCAATGCATATATTTTGTAGAATCAAAATGGAGCCACCTCGGACTCACACACTGTTTACCCAAAAAAAAGGATTATAAGAGAGCCAAACCACCTGCTCCGACTCGAAAACCACAAACAACCCCAAAATCTCTCATATGCAAATATCACATGTGATACCTTTTGTGACACTAGCATATATAGACTCACACGACTCAGCAAGTGAACACGACACTGACAATACCATGTATCAATACAAAAGAAAAAGCCAAGTGTTCGATGGATGGAAGCATATAAGGCTTATGTAAGACTACCTTGGCCTTGTGTATTCATGTATGCATCTTAAGTTGAAGGACCAGACTCAGTTTTCTTTTCTTCTTCTGCTTCACTTTTCTTTTCTTCCTCTTTCTCTGATGTTGTTGCTACCTTCTCCACCAGTTTCTCCTCCTTTTTCTCCTCCACTGTCAACTTCTCAAGAAGGCCAGCAGTGTCAGAGGCATCTTTGCTCTCTTCTTTTTCTTCTTTCTCTTCTTCGGATTCAGCAACCTCCTTGAACTTTTGCATAAATGCTTTGCAATCTGATTAAGTAAAACAAGACTTGATTATGCATTCAACTCTACTATTTAGCAAAGATAGCTTTTCAATAATACAAACAAAGCATCACATGAAACAAGATTTCAGGGAAACAGTTCCAATACTAAACAGCTCAATCTCAAGCTACACAAAGGCAAAAAGTATTTGTGTATGCAGATTGCAGATCATATATTACTATACTAGAAGCTATATAGGTAAACTTTGAATCTACACAGATTCCGGATACCTCGAATTTAATTGCGACTTATAAAAGGTTATCATCAAGAAACAACTACGGTACTCTTCAAAAACTCTGATTAGTGAGAGCGGCATAATAAATTTTACAAGGGAGATTAAAACAAACAATTCACAGCTCTAAAATGGCCAACGATATAAGCTTTAATGACTTTCAAAACATGCAGTCATATTGCAATATCACTAACTTCAAGAACTTCCAGTGATCTAAGCTATAAATCTACAATTTCAACATTTTAGACTTCTGAACCATAAGATTTAAGCTACTATGAGGTAGGCACAATGTCCATATTCAAGAGAAATGAGACAGATCACAGCTACTATAAGCAGCAAACACGTAATGAGATTCAATCTACTGAGAAAAGTTACACAATATAAATTCAGACTCACTCTCGACTGACGCAAAGCGAATGCAGAAAAGCTCATCCTTCAATTCCCCGTCAGAGAAATCAGTAGCGTGCCATACGCAAGACTTGTCATTCCCAGCGTGTTCCTGAACAGTCATGCCTGATCTGACTGCAGATATTCCAATGGAGAAGATAAACGATGAAATGAGTAACAGAGGATCTACGAAATACAGATCCAGAAACAATTTACACCAACAGAGAGCAAGGGGATACGAAAATTTTACCGAGATGATTAGCACAGATCTTAAGGGTTTTCGATTGCCTCATAACGAGACGAATCTTGCCAGAATTTCTGTGTTTTAAGAATTTAACAGTACCAGCGCCTCTCTCTTTCCATTGACTCCCATCCTTATCAAACCGATATAACTTCGATTTCCTACAGAATCGCAAAATGAAGTCCAATCAAAATCTAACAACCAAAAGTTTTGCATCGAAACTAAACCCTAGAACTTCAGGAACCATGGAAATGATCAGATCCAGTACAATTAGATCAAACAATCGGAGAGACTAAGTAGGGATTTTACATACAGATCGAGGATCGTATCTTCGTCTTCCTCGCCAGTGGTGACGGCGACCTCCTCGAGCCTAACGATCGGAGCAACCTGAGCACCTGTGTCCTCATCTTCGTTGGCTCCCGACTCTTCTTCGTCTCTGTGCTCGCGCTCCGGCTCGTTGCTAATGCTCGCCATCTTATCAAATCAAATCAAGCTTGCTGGTTGGTTCACTTGTTGGCTAGTGCGTACGAGATTGATGAAGAGAATTTTCGGAGTTTTGTAGAAAGGAAATTTGATTGATAGTATACACGAGACGCTGCCACTTTATTCTGAAAATCTAACTATGGGCCAAAAGGGCCTGTTTATACTTGTATGATATGGATCCTTTTAGATCTGTTATTTTATTTATTTAGTTCTTCTACGTGCTGGAATTGTTTTTTTTTTCTTTCTCAAGTGGTGTAATGGAGAGGCATTGGCCACGAACCACGATCCAGTATCTATAAAGTCTGCATCGATGGACTCCAATCGATGCAACTAATCTGATGCGAAAATTTCCAAAAATTCACACACGATGCAATTCAATTTGAGATCACCCAATTTTGCACCAAATATCACTCGATTTTGACCCTAACCGACCCATCCTCAAAGTCATCCATTCTGTCTTCACAAAACACACTATTTCTCACTAGACACTCAATCATTGAATTTTCTTTTAATAATCTTAGAAATTAGATCGATGAAAGTCTCGGGTAATTTCGAGGTTCTTTCGAATTAAAATCTTTACCTTACAATGTTTAAATCATCAAATAAAGAGAAAAATGTATGACATACTTGTATTTCATGAAGATCTCGGTTTAGAAACATTTTTTCAAGTTCATCAAAATGATTCGAATAAAAAACCAATCCATATTCCCTCAAAAGACCACCAAACCGGACTGAGAAAAGATTAAAAGTAAAAAAAAAGTACTTAATCCAGTTCATTAAAGAAAGAGCAGAGATAAGCAAGACATTCAAAAACCTACTGGTCCGCAACAGGAACTTGTTGCCACTCTCCATCAACCGCCTCTTTCCACACCGTCACATTGTTATTCCCATCGGAGACAGCCAATAAGTTACCGGTCAACGACCACGAGACCCTCCACACCGGAGAGTTAAAGTCCTTAAGAACCTTACCTTCCCATTGCTCACCTTCTTTTCCCACTGTCCATATAATCACTTTCCCATCTTGTGAACCACTAGCTATGGTGGACTTAGGGAGACCCAAGTTCGGTGCCCAAGCCACATCACGAACCCAATCAGTATGCTTGTGAAGTGCTGGAAAGCAATCCATCTTCCACGACCCGTTCGAGAGTTTCCACACTTTCACAGTGTTATCACACCCACCTGAAGCTAGCTTGTAAACCGGATCAAGCAAACCAGAGCTCACAAGTGCACCAGGCGCAGTCGCTGGTGCCCATGAGACTGAAGTGACTCCAACCGGATGTGCTTGGTCAATCCTTGTTGTGTCCCAACCACCATCAGCACGACCAGTGAAAACCGAAATGTTTCCATCGGATGATCCACAAGCCAAAGATAGTCCGAGTTCATGAGGAGCCCAAGCAATGGAGTTGACTGAAGATTTGTGGTCTGTGAAGACATGAGCTTGAGTCCATTGGTTTTGGTTTCCTTCTTTCCAGAGTATGACTTGACCATCATAGGAGCATGAAGCTAGGATTGATCCAAACTTTGGGTGGGCCCATGCGACTTCCCAGACAGGACCTCGGTGGCCGGTTAGTGTAGCTAGGTGCTGTGATCCACCGTTGTTGCTGACGCCGGTTATCTTGATGGTGCAGTCAGATGAAGCAGTTGCTACTCGCTTTCCATAGTAATCCATTTGCACATCATGGACAATGTCCTCATGACCCGTTTCAATCCTCTGAGCTGGCATGTTTCCTGGAGAAACAGATATCATCAAATAGTTGAAACAATGTAAAATCTAATATGCTACAGGTCAAATGTATCATAAAAGAATGTAAGGAGTTCTTTCTAATGGCACCCTGTTGTTCGGATAATTACAGGTTTAATATACGACGATGAACAGCATATCTCACCCATAGACATGTATGCGCATTATATATATATATATATACTAAAGCAAGAAAGATCTATATGAATAGAACGAAATTTGGTCAGAGTGTAACAGTCAATTCTCAAAGATCAATTATAACCTCTCAACCAACAATCACCACAGAATAATCAACATTGCAGTGACGAATTAGACACAATACCAGAAAAGAGAGAAGAAATTGAAAATGACTCCAAGTAGTAGATCCTAAGATCGAAACTCGAATCGCAGATTCTCAGGCAGGAAATTAAGATACAATAGGAATTTTAAAAATGGAAGCTAAGGTTTCGAATCCGAAAACATTGAATGGAAGGAGTCAAACGCGCTGAATCAGTAAAACGAGAAGAACTGGATCCAAAATTTGAGAGCTAATTGTAGATTTGCGATTCAATTTGGCGGATCACGAGGTCGAGTCAAAGGAAGGAAGCTCCGATCTATCACGCTGAATACTAATCGCAATTTCGAAAAGAGCCCTAGCTTAGATTTGTCGACAGAGCTCAGAAAACAGAGATAAAGAAGAACGAAAATCGCAGAAACAACTCAGGGAAGGGATAGCGTACCTGAAGGCTCGGCAGATCGACTGGGCGACGCCGGAATGTGAGTTGAAGAAGAAGATCAACGGAGAAGGAAAAACGCTAAGGGATGCAATCGGGAGTTTTCTTTTTTGTTTCGAGAGTTTGTATTTGCCGATTAAATAAAATAGATCTGATTTCTCGGAAAAACAATGTTACCTAAACCGGAGTCCAGAGAACCTAAACCGAATGGGTCAAATAAAAATTAAGTGGGAGACTGAGTCATGGGCTATTGGCCACCGGTGTATATGGTTTCGTGGGCCTAAACCCTTATACTGTCTCGACATAGTGTACATGTTCAGTAGTGTTGTTCACAAGGATTATAAATTCATACATACGAACTTGTCAAACTTTGAATCGAAAAATCAAGTCTTACGCCACCACTTTGAGAAGTCTTACGTCAAGCAAAGTGAGGCTTCATGTCCCATAGAATCAGGAGAATTACATAAGATTTCAATGATAAATATAGATGTAGTAACTCTATATTAACACAGTCAAGTTTTAGAGAAATCACCATATTCACTATTACATATATAAATGGGTTTAGACATTTTAATAAAACGTATACAAGTGAGCAAAAACACATTTAACTAGATCACAAAACTGTTGAAAAGAAGTGGAAAACATAACCAAACTATGGTGGCCTTAATATACAAAAACATCATTTTGATTGTTCGCTTTAAACCTTAACAACTTTTAGTAGTTCTGGAAAAAGAGGACGATGTCGTCGATGAGAGAAGCTTGCTTTGAATTACTTCTGTTTTCAATACTTTGCAACTTATTGTTGGAATCAATTAAGAATATTTTCTGATTAAGAATATTTTCTGATTAGATATTTATAAGAACTATATATATATATATATATATATATATAATTTGAGGAAATGCATTGGTTATGACTTTAAAGATACGAAAAACTTATTGCACTGATTTTCATGCTACAAAACAACAAATGAGATGTTAGGGTTGAGCAGAGACAATCAAGCAATACATTACTCTATATCTAGTTATCGTAGACCCCCTTTGTCACCTTGGCTCATATAAACTTGTGGGATTTTTCCAGATGATATGTGTTCTCAAATATATGTTTCACTTGCAGCATAAAGTATCTGTGGTGGTACGTTTTCAGGCTGTACTAAGATAACATTGTATCCCGCAGCTTCCAAATGTAAAATTCTGCTGATAAACTGATTATTTGTGTTGATAAACTCAGATTCATTGTCTGTTTTGAGGTTTCCCAAAATTATCATCAAATTTGTTCGTTCAGGATGATCAATCGCCCAGAAAAACATGTCTATTAATAACTTATTAAGTCTCCCTTCTTTATCTCCTGAAACCAACGCAAGATCAAAATACATATACATAATACGTAAAAAAAGAAAAGAAAATGAGTGTTAAAAGAGTTTAACATGCGGGTGTGTCATTGAACACGATTGCTGGTGATTGTTCAAGGTCAGCTTGTATCTGATCTTCATAGATGAGTGTCGTACCGCGATAATCTATATCCACTATACTAATTTTATCACCTGGTTTTTCTATATTCTTAAAGATTGCGTTTGATCCAATGCGTTCGCGGTTCTGTTCCGTATTTCCATAAGCATAGATGGTCGCTGCCGTACCCTGATACGTCATCTCATCAATGGCCGATCTAATTTTGTGAGAAACTTCAATAAGACTGAGATCATCATGGATTTCGCAACCATCCAGGTCCAAGAAGACCATTGTCTTTGCCCTTTGTAATTCCTTCAAACGATTTTCAGTGTGTTGCTTCAAAAGAAGAAGATCCATAGAGACCAGAGGGAGATGAAACAAATTAGGGCATAGACGTTTGAACGAGTTACGACGAGATTATTTTAAACTCAAGACAATGGGTCTCCCGTATATGGGCCATTTAATCTAAACCCATAATAAAGGGTAAGACCGTAAGAGTATTCTTGAATAATCGACACAACTTTTTGTGGTGTAATCGATAATTTATAACGTTTTATGCTTTAAAAAAAAATGAATTCAACCAAAAAAAGTTCTAATTTTCACGAATTAGCAAAAAAATTTCAACCCCATAGAATACATTAAACTTTATTTGATATCATATATAATGAATGACCAACTCTCTCCATAGAGTTGATATCTAAGCATCTAGAATAGTGATATGTGTCATACTATTTTTTTTAAAAAAAGAAACTTAAATCTTTCTAAATTTTTCAAATTTTTGTGTTTAATTGATTTTTAATATTCCTTAAGTTACATGTAAGTGAAATAAATGATATTAATTTAGCTTACAAAATTTTATATCTTTATGATATTTGATAAATTCAACATCTATAAATGTGTTTTTTTGTGTTTATTTGATTTATCTTTTAACAAAAATAATGAAGATGAAAACAAAAGTGAATTTGAGAGGTGATTCGATGATAAAGTTGATAATAACGGCAAATGGGTAAATCATAATATACTATATAAAAGTTGAAGGGTTCTCTCCATAACACATCATCAACACAATACTTACCATGTGTCCATGACCATATCGGCTAATCATCTACGACTTCTTTCAATGCATGAATCCGCCTCTTCGTCTTTCTTTTTCTTTTAGTCTTGTAATTATTGCTACTTTCAGATTGATTCTCTTCCTTGTCATTAAATTTGAAGTAAAAAAAAGAATTGTTCATGTTTGACTCTCTTTGTATGATCATATCTTCCATGATGTAAATAAAGATATGTTTCTATAGAGTAGCATTATAGTCTTATAAATGATATCCTTTTAATTTTATTATTCAAGGTATGCAAGAGAGGTTAAGGAAGTGTCCAAACCACACGGTGTGAACATGAGACATCATTCAATTGGTGCTAGGTACCCGAGAAAGTAAACTAAAGGTACAGTTCCATTATCGGAAAATCATTATGTCAGTTGGACTCATGAATTTTGCAAGCATAGGAACATGTTGATCAGGATGATGATTCATTGAGACTATGGAATATGGTAAGGAGAAAGAGTGTTTACGTCTCAAAGGCGGTAAAAGTTGTGACTTGAGGTTTGAGAGGAAATTCAGACAATATAAGTTATGGTTACCAAACTAGAGAGTTGTGTGGCTCCTAAGAGAGATACACTATTTTTAATTTAATGGGTAATTCTATTACAAACTAAAAAAAAAATTATACAAGGAGATTGAACTTTTAAAACGGTGTCAAATTATTTTGGTGAGAAATGAGGCGATCTTTATGGAGACTATGATCAAGAATATAAATAATTTTTTAATGAAAACTCTATATGGTTCAGATAATTTAAGTTAGTGGGTTTAGCTCGGGGATACTTGGAAGTATCGAAACTAAGTTGAGAGATACGACTTAGTATTCCACAAAGGATCGCATTATCACAAGGATGATATAAAGGCTAACATTCCTTTCTCTTTAAATTGTGCACACGAGAGCTTCTAAAATTAATTTCATGATTACGCTAAGAACTGGTTGCGGAGTTTGAGCCTTAATCCAAATCAATATTTCATTAAAAGAAATATTCGGTTTGAGACTGACTTTGTCAAATGAAAAAACTCCAAGTCTCATCTAAAGAGAGATGTGTTGGCTGATAAATCAAACAACATGCTTCTATAAATTAAAAAACATCTAATGTTGATTGTTTAAGCGTAAAATTAAAGTAATGACAAAACTCTAAATAACAAAGAATTTAAGAATATTCTAAGTGGCTAAGTTGTTGTAAAAAAAAGTTACTTCCTCCAAAAATGATAAGTCAAATTTTGTAATGAAAAAAGTTTTAAATACCTGTAATGGCAAAGTTCTAATGTAAAATAATTTGAAAAATAAAGAGAAGGCAAAGATTTAGACACATAATAGTACTGATGTTAAAGAAAAGACTGTTGTTGAATCTAACATCAAAATGTGTTCAAAATGAGAAGTAACAATCGTTTAAAAAATGAAAAATGTGGAAAACAAAATCCGCAACGTAGTGCGGATATTCACCTAGTTCCGATTAATTATCTATGTTCCATTTGACCTATCAATTAAGCACGTTGTTAAAAATCTTACTGAAACAATTACACGCTTTTTTGATATGGTGGTTATGAAGAAAAACATGTCCATCTCATAATTCGAACTCGAAAACTCAAGGTCAAATAACGAAAACTCTAGAACTCATCTCTAGACTTGACCCATCATTTTTATATCTTTTATTCTGATACAAAACCTTATGAAAAAAATTATGGGTTTACATGTTTCTTTTTAATATATATAAATATAACATACAAAATCGTAAAAGGAAAAAAGTTGCTCGACCACACTACCTAGCCACCTAGGTATTGGCTAAGTTAGCTAAGTATAAATTGAATCTGTAAAAGTATTGAAATTGTTTTAAAAGATAAAGTACGCAGTTAGGTGACAATAAAGATGGTTGTTATATAATTCGTTATAAATTATTTAGTAGACATACGGGATAACCAAGTGAGAACAAAAAATGTGTGGTATTAAGCACAATTATCCATTAAAAAAAAGCAAAGAAAAGTGTTGCAAGAAAAAGTTTTGAAGAAGAGATAAGCGATGAAGAGAGTGGAATGTTCTTTAATTTAGCGTATTATTTATGTTGATACCTTTCTTTTTGTCCAAATTGAAAAACTTGTGGAGTTCTGGTAAGCCAACGTTGCCCACCACCTCATCGTCATCTTCCATTTCTCATCCTTATTTCCTTATTTATTGTCTGCTTTTTTTTTTTAACATTTATCAAATTCATATCGACTATTTGACCTAACAATTCTATCCACGCCGACATATATAAAAAGGATATTAAGAAAAGGTTGACAATTTCGTGTTGACCTTACTCATTTACTTTGTTAGGCTTAATTCTATTATTTATACGGTCTTAGTTCCTCTTTAACAACCTTTTAATTCTCAACTTTCTATTTTAATCAAAAATATTTGGTGAATAAGCTACCAAACCGAGTTGGGTGTAAATGAGAGTCACCAAGAAAGAGGTAACAGTTGAGAGTTAGGACACTCATCACACCACGTAAAAGAGTTCTCGCTTGAGATAGACCGATCCGAATCACATGCAATACCGAACCAAAAAAAGTTAAGGCTGAGAGTAAAAGATAGATTTCCCAATTTCCTTTTCTTATCATTATTATTATGATGATGATAACAACAATATAGAATACGAATAACACTGCTGTAAAACGTGGCATATATCTGAATATTCTCTACCACCAATAACAACAACATTAATATTTCATACGTCATTGCCGACGTCGTCATCAACGTCGTCGACTCTTCATTTTCCGGGGGTGTAACGGAATCATCGTTAGACTCTGTTGATGTGTTTAATTCCGATTCTACCCTCGTTATAACCGGATATTCCTTTTGTGCCGTTAACTCTTCAGAAGCATCCTGGTATCTAACCTCAATCCAACCGTTGGATTCCCAAATTGCCCCTCCGGTCGTGGCTAATTTACTTATCCTTGACATTGCCGAAACGATAGAGTCCGGACTCGACCCGTCGCTCTCTTCTTCCATTTCTTCACTGTCGAACTCCGAGTTGACCCAGTCCAGTACGCAACGCGGAGACCACTCGGTGAAGAATGAATACTCATCTTGATTTAGAAACGGATGCTGCAAAAGCTGATCGCAACTCCAACGCTGATTCCGATCTCTTTTCAAGCATTTGTCCAAGAAATCGCGGCCGAGTTCCGAGATTCCCGCCGGAATAAAAGGCAATTCGTTAGAAAACGCGATTCGACTCAGCGAGTCGAACCCGTAGTCTTCCCAGGCGGGTTTTCCGGTAAGCATCTCGATGACTGTACACCCGAGCGACCACACGTCGCTCTCCGGTCCTTGATACTCTCGCTTGATCACCTCCGGAGCCATCCAAAGCGGGCTTCCACGTGGCGTAATCAAATCCATCGGTTTCTCTTCACCGCTGACAAATTCAACTGCCGATCCGAAATCTGCCAGCTTAACGGAGCTTCCGCCATCGACAACGAGTACGTTCTTCGATTTCACGTCGCAATGAACGATTCCGTTAGAGTGGACGTGACTGAGAGCAGAGACAAGACCCCATACGTACCGACGGAGCAGAGCCTCGTCGATGATTCCACCGTTAGCCACGTCACCTTCCGATAAATATTCCATGTGGAGATTCCGAAACGACGCCGTTCCTTCCTTAGAGACGTCATCGCCAAGGAATCTGACTATATGTGGGTGAGATTTTAGCGAGCGGAGAATGGAGATTTCGTTCTCGAGCGACTCAGCTTGAGCAGGAAGACACGTGGCGAGATCCACAGACTTAACGGCGAAAACTCCACCGTCGGATTTACTCAAGGCTTTGCAAACTGTGCCAAAACATCCTCTTCCCACGCAAGTACCACGAATCCAAGAAGATGATGAAGAAAAAGGAGAAGAAGTGTTTGCGATGCTCTGTTTCTCCATGTTTTTTTTTTTTTTTTTTTTTTTGCTAACTAACTTTCGTGTGTAAATTCTTTAGGACACACGACGATATTTATACGTGTGCTGAACTGTCAAATGTGAACGACAAATAAACTTGGAATTTTTATTTGTTTAATTTCCGACGTGGACGACTCCTTTCTACTTGTCTTTCTGAAGTTTGAAATCGTGAAGCCATTTCATTAGTGACAACAACAAACTTCCCCACTTGGAAATTCAGTAAATCGTATATTAATATTAACCAAGTTCAATTTAATATTACCTAAGTTCAATTATATTATTTAATTAGAAAAATGGATAATTTAGGAAGACCGGTTTGATTTGATGACGCAAGTACGAACACTTGGAGAAGAAGTTCTTCTCGAGATTGTTGTAAGAAACCGAGTACTTTCCATTTTATCCTTATCAACAAAGAACCAACTTGCGGTTTGATCAGGTCCGTTGATTCATTACCCCATAAGGATAAAATGGATAAGTCAACGATTCTAGTTTT
Organism: Euclidium syriacum; assembly: GCA_900116095.1. Taxonomy (NCBI): domain Eukaryota; kingdom Viridiplantae; phylum Streptophyta; class Magnoliopsida; order Brassicales; family Brassicaceae; genus Euclidium; species Euclidium syriacum. The sequence continues at coordinate 2,353,562 of FPAK01000008.1, forward strand.
TTACGCTTTGGATTTTCAATTATTTTTTATTTTGAAAAAATCAGAGTTCTTTTAACTTCAACAAAGAAAACGGTTGTTTTAATTTACTGTTAAGGACATTAAGTTAGGGCCGACAAGTGATCGGATCTCCCCGACGAATCGTGGGAACGGTAAACTAACAAAACGTGTCGATTGATTTTCAGACCTTTGTTCTGTTGACTTTTGTTCTTATGCGTTATACTAGGATTTTTTCTTTTTCTTTTTTGACTCGAGTTATACGGTTATACGCGATCAGACATGGAATATTCGGTGGTAATCTACGAATCTAAGTATTATTGTTCTCCAAATCGTGATTACGTATTAGCCAATCATGTACGGATAACTCTTAATTAATTATGAATTATGATTGAATTAATAATGATTTAGACGGTAATGGTATCCAATGGATATATCATATCATATGCTATCTTTCGTCGAAGCAGTTTGATATCACAGTTAATCCTTCCTGCTAGATTATATATGTCGGACTACTAATTGATTCATAAGGATTAGACATCAATTAATCATTTTAAGTGGTTTAAACGTCAATTAGTCGATTTTAGACAGCTGTTTTTCTCTTTCAAACATTTTTTTTAGACAAAAGTAACAATGAAATTTTTTTTGACTAACACGATCCTATCAATCATTTTTCTAAAATAGTGATCCTCATGATCTCCACCTTGTCGATTTTTCTATAAAAAATACCACTTATGTAAGTTATGTTCTTCTATTTGTTTAGTCCAAGACACACAGTTAGTGAATCTCATCTACTTTTTTTTTAGAAAATAAAATACATTGTGGATTTGATTGATTCACTTGTTGTTTTATGATTTTTATTGGGTTATTTATGGTAATTTTTTTCAATGTTACTAATTTAATTACATAAAGGTTCAACAAATTTAAAACAAGCTGGTTACATCACTAACATATGTGTTGCATCACAATCTCGTTTAGATGACCTCACATACACTTCATAACACATATGTAAGATAAATAGTTTACATTGCAAAATTTTAGTTAAAAACATAGAATTGTGTTTTTTTAGCGTCACATTTTAGTGAATAATACAGAAAGCCTTTATGATGGGAAAATGTGGAACTAATGTTATGATGATGAGAACATTTGAAACGGAGTTTTTGGATTTTATAAAAAGTTTAAAATTAATGTTGTTAAAATTTAGATTCAACAATTATTGTTAAGATTATAATATTTAAAATGGTATGAGAAAATTTAAATAATCTAGAAATTAAGTATAAATAGTGTCTATTATTTTTTTTGAAAAAGCTAGTTAAATTTAATTTATGTTAGTGATTTGAAAGATAAAAAATATGGCAAATAAGTAAAATTATATATAAGAATACTAATAACATAACTACATAGCTTTTTAGTAACTTTACAATCTAGTCTCATTCAAATCACTTCATCATTCAAAAACATAACATAGGATAAATGGATCTTACCGAAATGATATTTTTATTCATCGATTTCATCAATCACATTGCTCCCGAATTCTCATTCTCGCACTCATATCAAATTTACACCTTAATCAAAGATATAAAAGATCATAATATCAACAAAATATATTGTGACTATTATTATTATAATTATTACCAAAATATGTATATATTAAAAAATTAGATTTAGGGTACGTTTTTACAATCGATATTTTGTGATTATGAGAGTAACTACAATTATTTCCATCACAAACTCTCATATATATATTTCTTCTGACTATTTTACTTGATTTCAAAAATTATATGTATCCCGAATTATGCGATGGATCATCCTCCAACCAACATTGTGAATAATCGATGTCGATGAGGTTGAGATTCTAAAATTAGCGAACCGAATAAATATTGGAAGCAAGTGAGTAGCGCGTAGCGACAGAGTTAGTTGTCCAAAGGGGTTGAGATGAGAACATGAGAGAGAGGTTCATCGCTTGACCATCTAAAGAACCAGATATCTGGTGGGGTCTACTTTTGGTAGCTTACGTGTAATCAAATTGTTGGTCCACGTTCACCAATAGAGAACCAAAGACTCCAGTTGTCCGAACCCTCGTATATTTTGCTACTAGATTGCAGTATTGACGTGCATTCCCCACCTCCACCTCTACTTTAAAATAATATTTTTTTCCTTTTCTTGGGTAATAAAAGAGAAAATTTTACTGCTGTAAGAAAAAACAGAAGTTATTTACTCAACGTGATCCTTGAGGAAATGAAAATAGAAAAAGCTATATAAATTCGGATGCTTATACACCAATAATGTTGACCAAGTAAGAAAAAGTCCATCAATATTATTTTCATAATAAGACTGATTAGTTACAAGCTCATGATGCCTTGACAAGAAAAAAAGGGTTCAAACTCATTAATTATTAAAGTCATCAAAATACTTTTCTGTTTTATACACTTGCCACAGAAGTACCTATGTTATTTACTTGTTACGAAACCGTCGTTCTTATCAAAAATAAGATCTGAATACTTATTGACGAATAATGTTGACCAAAAACTAATCGTGAATAATATTTTTAAATCAACCTTATAAATATCTTTAACAGTTTGAAAGTTGGACTGATAAGTTACTAAACTCACGAGTTGACTAAAAAAAACAAGTTGCTGATAACATTAATAATTAAATGTTTTTGCTGTTTGTACACTTGCCATAGAAATTAATACCAATGGTCCAATGGACCTGGTATTTTTGCTTATTAAGAAAACGCGCTTTTAACTGGAAATAATAACCCGCCGCAACGATTGTATAAATATAAAGCTATATACAAATTATGTTGTTGTTACATTATTATTTTTTTACTCAAATACTTATGTTGTTGTTACATAATTTACTTATTTTGTTCGCTTGTGGGATATCTATGCGGCTCTGCCCTTCCGTGAACGTGAAGTACTATTACTAACGGTCCACCACTTGGTGGATATCCTGTTAATTAAAATCCAAAAAATAAGATATTATTTCCAGATTTAATGGACCCATACCATATTACCAAGTGTTACAGATCGGATCATCGGGGAGTCCACTTGGAAAATAATTAGACATTGCAAGTGCAACATGTCATTCATCGCTACTAAACTTTAATGTTCTTTTTGATCGAAATTGACTCTACATGTGTAAAGTTAGCCATATAAACTAATATATTTTACTCGGAAAAGAGAAAAAATATAAAAAGAATTCAGGAATTGTTTGACATTAAGGTGCGTGGTTTTAGAGACTTTTGATTAATGGTAAGAGAGACATTTAAGAATGATGTTGTTTTGCTTTATTAATTGATTTAAGACTTGATTTAAATATGAATTAGTAATTTTAGGTACTAAGATGCATGCAAAAGAGCAAAACACAAAAGAGACAGAAGTTGCTGTTTATGTTGCTAAGTGTCGTGGGAGGAGAAGACAAAGACGAAGCAGAAAAACTCGAAATTAAGGTGGCCGACAACACAACATGCTTATGTTATTTGCAACTCCGAACAAACCTCTAACAATACCAACTTCAAACTTTCTTTTATAGGATTGATTCAAGATCATGCATACTGATCTTCATATCACCAAGATCACGTTTCGAATAGTAGGAAAAAAATTTGAGCAATAAGCATTATAGGCTATAGGCGGTATGGATTATGAAAACGTTATGAGAACATCATTGCTGTTTAGACGAAACTGTTTATTAATTATGTCAAAGACTCGGAGTAACATTTGAAAAATTAAGATTTTTTTTAGTTAAAAAATAGAAGTATTTTAGTTAAAAGTATGAAGTACATAATTTTTTTTATCAGAAAAGGGTAAGTCAATTTTTCCAAATGTAAAATGTTTTGGACTTCAAGAGCTACTCTTTAGTTGAATCTACTTTCTGTGTTTTACCAAATAACAAATTGTTTTTTTAACAAAGAGTTCAAAGTGATAGATTGACAATGGAAGAGTAAGAAAGAGCTCCTAAAAATGTTTATTCGAAGTAAATTTGATTTGCAAAGTACTTGTGTTCTATTTTTAGAATGCTAAAAACAGTGTCCATTCTTTCTTCTTAAATCTTAGCTACTTTTATAATCCTCATATCTTTAGTCTTGTCATTAAGCGCTTTAATTCATCATCTTAGTCCTTAACGTTTGGATTCTTGTTTTATTTTGAATATCATTCAGCTGTTTAGTTGAACATATCTTTCACTAAAAAGCTACGTCAGCAAATTCATTTTAGAATACGACATTAGATTAATGCTTAGAATCACAGCTGGTTTGAATTAATTGTTTGCACATATCTATAGATATGTATCCAGTTTATTAATTCATGAATTACATCGCGAAACAAGTTATTATATAAAAGTAAATGATTTGACTATACTTTCTTTAATAATAAAAATGAGGGGCCATACGGAGAGACACCGTTTCCAACTTCTGAAGAATAGTAAAATCCAACCAATGGCCAGTTGTAGGAGACGAACTCTGTTAAGATCGTGAATATTTAATTGCATGCGAGCGTAATGTATATTACATTTTAATGTTTTTAATTGCTGATTTAATAATTAAAAAAAGTCAAGGACTATTTGTTTGGTAAAATTATTGACTTTTTAAGAAGTCTAATTAAATTCAGCAGCTTCTTAATTATTTCCTAGCTTATTGGTCTTGAAAGCAAAATCGTTTTTACCACGAGGATAAGAGAAACAAAATGAAATGGGCTTTCACTTGTAATGAGATGAAAAAGTGAAAATTTCAAACTAAAATATGGAAAATTTACAGGAAAGGTTAGGTTTCTAATCGAATAATTAATACATTATTGTTAGGACTTGTAGATCATGGTGTGTTATGCTTTCTCATCTTTTCAAATTTGAAGTTTTGAACAAAGAGTGAAGTGAAACCGACAGGTTGAAGCCAAATCAAGTGAACAAACATAGGTTAGTAAGTTACATTGAACTGATAGAACACATGATGTGTGTGGGACTGAACAGCTAGATTGCCGGAAATTTGGTTATGGTAAAGTAACTAGAACTGTGGAAGAAAGAAATGAAGTTGTTAAAAAACAACAAAGAGAAAAGCCGAAACAACGTGCCGTTTTGGGGTCCATTAGATGAAATAGAAACAGGAACGTGTTCGCCGCCTACAACACAAAAACATATGTTTCACTTTCACGTTTTGTTTTTTTGGCTCTCTCTTTGACCATTGTCTTCGTCTTCTTTTCACAAGCATACAATCCTTTTTTATTTTCTTCTTATCCTTTATCGGCCTTCTACATGTCGGTAATCATTATCACCGCACAAATTTTGTTATCCTTATTTTGATCTATTTCAAAATTTTGAGTTTTCAATCTGTCATATATATTTATTACAGTTTCACCAATTTAAACCATTCACTCATGTATGTCCTATTGTTAATATGAATTGCATTGAAACTTAAGGTGTTTAATCCATGAAAACATTGTCACAGACGCACAGTTAAGAATATTTTTACTATCAACACCATTTATGTGTGTTCCTTTAGTTAATGAGTCGTACTTATACTAACACCCCTTCTTAATTTCCACTTTTTGGAGAAAATTACTTTGATATGTTATTAAAAATTTACAACGAATGTAAAATAAAATGGCATTAGTTGTATCTCCTTTGTGAATCTTCTCGTTCGGCTAGACATCAGAACTATCTGGTATGGTTTTCTCCCACAAAGTCTCTTAACCAATCCCACAAAACCCATAATTCCCTCTTCCACCCAAAAGCTAGCTTATGAGTGGGGTCCCATGAGACTTTATAAGGCAATGACTATTCCCATGGCTAACCGATGAGGGATTTTTAGCACACTTAACACTATCGCACTAAAATTGTTGAGAGAGGCGTTTATTTGTTTGTGTCTTAACATTGTTGACGATGTCTCTCTTCTTGTTGATGATTTTTTCTTGCTCTCGTTGGGCTGGTGGTCATCTTCCAAAAACACCACAAAAAAATACAATGTAAATATAAATACACTCGGGAGCAGATTCGAGCAAAGAAACCTCATGTACTTTGGTCTAAAGGAATTTGGTTTAGTCAGAATACTCTGAAATGTAAGGAAATTGATCCGACTGTTGGAAATCGTTTATCCTCCGTACGAGATTGGGAGAAACCTTGCATCGCCAACATCTTTCAGTGTTGGATTTGGATGCAATCACGTGCCTATGTTGCTGCTAACTGTGCTTAGTTATTTTCAAGCTCTGTTTTATCTCTTGTTGTAATTTTCCAATATAGGAATTTTGTTGGTTTCTTTTGTAGGAACAAATTTGTTCCAACATCTTTATCTTTTTTCTCTGAAAGCTGTACATATAGTGTCTTCTTATAGTGATCAATAAATTTAAATTTTAACAAAAAAAAAAAATGAATACTCTGAAATTCGCATGCCACGCATGGGTAACGATTCTAAATTGTTTACCAACATATGATCGCATACAAAGCTGGAATGGTAATATATCTAGAGAGTGTGTCTTATGTCGAAAACATTTAGAGACAAGAGATCACTTATATTTTCAATGTCCGTAGACTTGACATGTATGGATTGACCTTTCCATGGGGCTGCTTCCAAATGATTTCTCTTAAATTGGATTGGAACAATGTCATTTTTCTGTGGTCTCGTCTTGAGAACTACATTATCATGTATTTATTTCAAACTTTGATTTATCATTTATGGAGGGAATGGAATGATATATGACATGGTGCTCAACTTTTTTCCCCTCAACGAGTCATACAAGTTATTGACAAAGTTTCAGTTTGAGTATGAACTTCAACATCGACTAGCTTCTAGACTAAGGAATTAAACGTGTCTTTTTATAGATTAGATTTCTAGATTTCCAAACTCTTTATCTGCATTTTGATGTAAAAACTTTTTTTTAAAAGGAAACATATATATTATAGCTCGGTAAGTACAAAAACCGTATTTTATTCAATAAATTAAACATTAATGGAAAAAGAACAGTAAATACATATTTTTTGGTGTATCAATCTATCTCTTATAAAATTCAAACTACTGTTGCTGCAAGATTACTCTCATGTTTCCCTGAAACAGAGACAAATTCCAAATTTTACAACTCTTATATATGTATAATTATATAATGCCAAACAAGTATATATCATTTGGCTATAAGAATTTGAAGAATGGCTACCTTGTCTTCAACTTTTTCATCTAACACTACTAAAAACGGCTTCTGTTATAAAAACGGATCAAAAACTAAACATAGCACCTTTCACCCCACAACAACTACAACTTATCAAGGTTGACTGCGGTTAAGTAGTTGAAATATACATTTTGAAGCCTTGAGAGAATGTGATACAACCGCACTTATACCATGCTCATGCAGTTCATAAAAGGCATGAGTAATTACTACTATTCCAGATTTCTTACCATTAAGAACAGTTTTTGTGAACATGTATCTGTCTCTTCTAAAGACTGACAAAAGACACATTTGGATTTCTTTCTTGGAGGTCTAAACACGTAGTTTGATTACTAATTTTGTGCTAGGATATATAACAATAAGAGCAACTCGATCAACAAACATAGCAACTAAATAAAAATTGTCTACAAAGAGACTTATTTGTATAAGTTGATTGGTAGTAAAAATAATATGAAACAAAAAGGAAAATGCATTAGCCATTTACCTCGATTGTCGATTGAAGTTGAGATTAACAGTTCAAATCCAACTAATGGATCAGAAACACAACGAACTTCTCAAATTACTTGAGTAATTGAAGAAGAGACGTATCGGCGAATAGAAATTTTGTGTCGGGATGTTCAAAAAAAACATTTGAATTTTCCAAAAATGACAATCTAGAGACGAAGAAGCATTTTGCTTTCTCTTTTCTTTTTCTTTTATTCGCAGCACAATCTTAAAAGCCTCAAACCTCAGAGAACCCAAAACTTTTAAAGAATTGTAACCACTTTAAAATTTCTTATACACTATATCAATTTCACTTTGTTGTGACCAGAGGATCTTGAAATATTTAAAATCGAGAATAACTGAACTGATAATTAGATTATAAGTTTATAAGTTCGATTCAATGCTCGATTCATACAAGTAACATAGACCACATCGAGTTTAGCTTTTCACTACGTTAGAAAAGAATAAATAAATGAATGAATTAAGTTAAAAACTCTAAAATCAAAGGAAGCCTCCAAATTTCTAAAATCATATTATCTAAAAATCTCTCTAAAATGCTTCTCTTTCTTAGATGAAGTTACGCAAAGGGATCAACATCACACTGATATCATCTGATGAGCCTCGTGAAGCAGAGAGATCTACAAGCTTCTTACAAGCTAACAACAATGGCTTCTCTGTTCCTCCTACACAGAAAGGACGAGCAATGTCTACTGCTTCTTGGTTACTCACTTTATCCCATAGACCATCTGATGCCAAGATCAAGAACTCATGCTCTTCATCGATTTTCAACATCTTCGTCTCTGGTTCAGCTATAACCCATTTCTTGAGATGAGCATCTCCGATTCCTCTAGACACGGCCAAAGATCCTTGAATTCTCCAAACACCGTGAAATGTATCGACGTATCCACCAGTGCTTTCAATTCTTTTCCGTTCATCGTCTCTGGATGGACGGTGGTCGGAAGAGAGAGCCTGAGCAACACCTCCTACGCTCATGACGGCGCGGCAGTCACCGGCGTTAGCCACCACGAGGTTCCCGTCGCTGAATAGAGCCGTGACGCAGCAGGAACCGCCTTTGACGTCTTTCTGATTGAGAAACGCAGCGTCTGTGGTCATGTAACCGCGTTTCACCGCGTCAGTCATCTCGGACTCGTCTCTCTTACCATCTAATTCTTCTAGAACGTTCTTATCTAAGTTCTTTGCGGCGAACTCAGCCGCTTTGACTCCTCCGTGACCGTCGTAGACTCCAAATATCGCCTGAATATTTCACAAAGCAAACAGAGTTTAGAATCGCAATTCAATTCGTCTAGAATTATAAGAAATATCGAATTCGATTCAGGATTACTAATTGGCTCGAACAATATAGATTTCGCATGAAGAACCCTAATTGCTTATTAATGGAATTAAAATTCCCAATTTAAAAATAAAATGGAAATTGAAATTACCTGTTTGCGATCTCCGTGAAGATTGGTGATGGCGGAGAAGCGATCCTCCATAGCTTCTCTCCTACCTCTCTTACAATAAACAGAATAACCATCTCCTTCCCTCTCCACCTCTCTGCTTTCGTCTCTCGGCGTCGCAGCCACAGCCGCCGACGTAGGAGCTACAAAATCCGCAGGACCAACCGGGATATCAAGCTTCGTCGGTCGTTTCCTCTTCAAAGCCCCTCCCGGAGGAGACTGGCCGGTACACGAAGCAGAAACCGATTCCGATCCAAACCCAAGCGGTACCGGAGCGAATCCGGTCGGTGGTTTCTGGAAACGGAGACGGAACGGCGATTTGGGAGACGCCGCAGCGGCGGAAGGAGACGAAGGAGAGGAAGCGGAAGATTTGAGATGAGAAAGAGTGAGGGACAGAGTTTCCTGCGGCGAAGAGAGAATAGAAGCTTTGTTGCAGAAAAGAGACGACGACGGTGAAAACACCGGAGAATTGCATACGGCGACTGAACAAGACATAGTTATAAACGCTGTGAAGATTCGATTCGATTCGAAGATTTGAGATTTTTGTTTTATCGTCAAATGATTATAGAAGAAGAATATGGATCTGTCTCGTCTCCTATACCTCGTCGTTAAGATTTCCGATTTATGACAAGGAGAGAGAGAAATGGAGAAGGTTAAATATAAGAGAGGAGAGGGTGATGACGATGTGAATGAATGTTGAATTTAATGGACTCCGTGTTTATCCTGCCGCTTCTCTTTATTCAAACTTTAGTCTTTCTCTTTGACTTTGAAAAAGACGTATATACCCCTGCAACCTCCACTCCTCCATTTACGGCTTTGTCCTTCACCTCCCACTAAAACGAGTATTATTTTGAGGAAACAAATATTAGCTATATTTAACTCTTGTTGACCAAAAAAGGAAAAGAAATTGTTTTTCTCTTTTTGTTGGGGATAAAAATAAAGAAAGGAATTTCTCCATTTTTTAAGGAAATATTTTTATGCTTCATCTTAACAAATATTATTTCATAAATGTTATATTACATTCTCTCTATTTAATCCTGAAGTACATGATTTAATCTTGCTTTCAAACTTGGGTAGAGTACAATTTTAACATGTTTCTTAATTTCTATGAAAAATATCTAAATGAATTGTATTATGAAACAAACAAAATATTTTCTCTAATTTTAATATTTTTTTTCATATCAAATCTCATTGTAATTAATGTACAAATAAGATTTGGTCTAAAACGTAGATACCATTATTTCTTTGATAATAAACAAACTAATAATTCACATTTAAAGAAAAATAAATTAGTATAAACACCAAATTGAGTTAATAGACAATCCTATGTCTCATCTCGTGAACCTCAATTGATTGATTCTATTTTTGAAGATGATAGGGTGCATTTTTGTTAAGCGTGTTTGTGGTTTTGGTTCATCAGGTTTAACTGTGTAAATAGAGTAATTTTTGGGGGTGGTGCTGATTTTTTTTTTTAGAAGTTTATTGTAATTTCGGATGGTTTGTAATAAGGTTAAAGACCTTTACCTTTTGTACCAATCTTTCATTTCAATATAATTTTCCAGACGTCAAAAAACAAAAAAGTTAATAGAAAATGATTGATGAAATATAATATACTTACTTGACAAACAAAGAAGTGAAATATTTTTACATTGTTGCATGTTGCCTAATGTTGCCATAAGGGATTTACAAAAGACTTAGAAAAATAAAATAAACCCTCAAACTACAAAATTCACAAAATATTTGATTTTTTAAAAGAAAACTGTGTATAATAATAAATTATGAGAGATATGTAAAATGTTAAATAATAAAAACTAAAATAGTTGGATAAATACAGAATAGTCTAATGTTTCAATAGGATTATTCATTTTGGTAAAAAAGTGGTTGATCTATTATCAAAGTACCCACCCCTAGTGGAACTTTCTCTGCTCTCTCCATTGCATGAAATGTGCAAAAGAAGACTCATTCATTAAAAACAAGTAACTGTACTCTTAATCATAAAAACAAATAATGTCTAGTGGAATAGACTTGTTCTAGAAAAAAAGGAGCACTACAAATAAGAAGAAAAACCTATTCTCGAGAATAAAATTCAAATAAAAACAGCAAAAGAAAAAAATAGAATCCACGGAGGATAAAACAGTACTTCACCGCAAGAAAAAAAAAACCACGAATGGTGAAGTGAGCTGTTTTTGTTTTCCTTTGGGAGGGTAAAAAGGACATTTTCGTATAAGTCAAAAACACGTCTAAAAGGAAAGGAACTATTAACATACGGGAATAATAGATACATATAATTAGGCATGTGGTGTTTTGCTTGGTAACGTATCTGTGTTAAAGAAGTGTTCGATTAATGACTCATTTTTTTTTCCGATTTATTATTATTTGTAATTTAATTAGAAAAGAGATTCTTAATAGACCGTTGTGGGTCCCGTAAGAGATTACGTTGTGATTTTTCATTGGATGGATTCTGCTGGTCGCAGTCGCAGCTTCTTAGCAAGTGACCGTTGAGGAGTGAGAGGAGCCTTCCTTTGTTTGTTTGTTTCCTGGGTTTCATTTGATGACCGTTGTGAATATGTCAAATGCTTACACATTTAATTATGGAGAAAAAAAAAGCTTAAAATTATCTGAATTCACACGAGGTCTTCTAATTAAATATTCAAGTCTCCTTAAAGAGTGTGTAACTTTTGATGATGAGTTGTGACATCAATAACGGTTAGTTTTTTTCTTACAAAACGGCATTCGTTGGAAAGAACATTATCACACACATATGTCACATTATTTTCACTACAATTTACGTGCTAATGATTTTGGAGATATTCGAGATTTTAAATTCAAAAGCGGGTAACAACTAGTAGGCATCCATATATACATGTGATGACAATTTTTGAGCATAGATGTTTTTATATAGCTTTCAATGGGCTGTGACTGACTGGAATAAAGATATCCGACATGAAAATATTTCACCCAAAATTAAATTGTTTCTATGGAAGGTTACACATGTCGCGTTACTGATCGGTGAAAATCTAGAAAAAAAAGCACTTACATTGGGGTCTACCTGTTTGAGATGTGGAGGTTAGGAATCAACATACCACCTATTTCTTCGGTGCCTTTTCTCTAAGCGAGTCTAGGACCTAGTTCCTACACTCAAGGCTGTTGATTTTTCTCAAAGTACTTCTTTTCACGAGGGCCTCAAATCGTCAAAATCTTGGATATGCCTCCCTCTATTAGGAATTGGTGAATAACCTATCTATCCATGGGTATGTTGGTCACTGTGGAATGCGCGTAATAAGCTCATCTTCGAGGACAAGCACCTCAATGAGCTGGACATCGTTGCAAAAGCCCTTCGTGAAGCCAGAGAATGGCATCACGCACATGTCAAATCGCATCAGACATCACCATTGAAAAGGGCAAGGGCTATACCCGAAAACCAGAGATGGAGTTTGATACTCGGTTTCACAAATGAAGCGTGGAAGGTGGAGTCAAAAGTTGCCGGAATTGGAAGCGTATTCAAGAATTATCAGCAACAAACACTCCTGGAGCACTCAGCGTCGACGAGCCAAATCCAATCAGCTCTGATGGCATAAGCTTTAGCAATTTTCGAGACCCTCCTAATAACGCATCGAAGAGGTTGGTGAAAGCTGATAATCTACTCAAACTCTCAGGCGATGATCAACTCAATCAAGACGAAGATCTACAAGAAGGAAATCTATAGAATCACACATGACATCATCAACATCACATCTCTATTTGATTCATTTTGTTTTGTAAACATCCCAAGGAGGGATAACATCGAGGCTGATTCGATAGCAAAATCAGTTCTCACTTCCCCTTTAGCAAACTAAGCCCATTGGGGCTTATCTTTTAATATTATCTTCAGTTCTAAAAAAAAAAATTCTATATATTTAATGTTTATTATTTGTACTCGGTTAAAAAACTTCGCAACGAAACTTCAATATATAATATTAACAACTTCACAACAAAACTTTAATGTAAAGTATTAAGTATAGTGTTCTAAAAAATTGTCTTCCTAGCTTGGGATAACAATACAATATGCATATCCCACTGAAAAGTATACTCTCTTAGAGACGATAAAGATACTTAACACTCAATAGGCAAAGCCTCAAAATCCTAGAAAATCAGCTAGAAGAGACTCATTTTCTCTCATCTTTGAATTATTCTTTAATCATGCGAGAAATCTCACTTGTACATAAGATTGGCTCATGTTGAGGTTGATGGCTCGCTGAGAGATGAGAGAGATATCTCTATTAGTTGAAGAATATTTCATTAAGAAAATTTCACCTTTGGATACCGTTTAAGGCTGGCTAATTCTGATGTTTGATTCTTAAAAGAAGATCATGCATTTAGTATGTTCCTAGCTTTAACCAATTTTGCATCTTGATTGACAATGATAACCTTTGGAATTCGATGTGCAGACTTGATGAAGGCTGCCCATAACAAGGTCTACAAGGAAGCTTCAAATGTAGAAAATATGTTAGTGAAACTCTTATGCTATGGAGAATAATCACTTGGCCATGATCCTTCCTTAAAATCCATGTTATATATATATATCAAACTTTGTCTTGATTGTGAAGAAGTAACGCTACATCTAAACCAGTGTTTCGGAGGTGGTTCCCATTCTCTCTTCAATCATATTTACCTCAGCTACCCTATGTGTTTCCTACTCCAGTTCTTTTACTACCATGACTTTTAATAAATAGGGTAATATTATTTATGTGAATTAGATTTATATTCTATAATTTGAGTATAAATTAGATATACGTACATTTGCTAATTAATTTTTTAAAAGATATTTCAAACCTACCTTTCCCTCTATCATGTGTTTATAACCTTTTCTTAGAGTCTATTTAGGCATGTATTTATTTTGAGTACTAGTAATTTATAAATTCTGTGTTGGTTTTACTTGGCCCTAAGTTATTCAATCCTTAATTTGGCCTTAGTTCTATATATTTAAAGAATCACAACAATTATATTTCTATCCACATATTTATTTTTGACCAACTATACCCAACTACTACTTTGGACTTGTGATGGCAAATCGCTGGGTTCTGCTACGAATTAGAAAATCATCACATTAATCAGTCATGATATGATTGTCTTATTGTGTTGTAATACTGTCTGTGCTCGGTTGAAGAATGAGTCATATACAAGACTCCTACTTTTACGTTTTTTTAAAAAAACCCTTCCTACTTTTACGACTGGACTTGGTCATTAAGATGAGTACATATTCGTTGACTAAATAAAATGATTAATCAAGCAAAGGAGCTAGTCACTCAATTATGATTATTATATTGTATTCCATTGTTCCACGTTGAATTCGTCTCCAATCTACTCCATTTAGTTTAGAGATTGCAACATGCTGTTTTTAGTTTGTAACTTAGTGTAATAATATATAATTTCGACGAAAAAGATTTACAAAGACAACTAAAATGTATAACGAAACATTATAATGTAATTTTATAACATATCTATGAGGTCGTTAAGGCGTCAAGTGCCTTTAACTATATCAATAGTATTGGATTGGACGTCGTCTTAACATGCATCTCGGATTATAAATGAGTTTTCCGTTGGATAGAAAAATTTATATCAACAAAAAGAATTGACCCACGTAGAAGATTCTCTGTTCTAGATCGAGAAGAGGTCTATTCATCGATAATAGTGTTGTATAGCTCATACTATTATTTATGGATCTAGTCTCTAGAGGATGTTCGAGCCATATATATTTTTTCACTTAATACTAAAGAAGCTAACGATTATTTTTTCTTTTCAACTATGTACGTCAAACAAACAAAATATATTTTAATTTTATAATAACTGAACACTATATTTTTTTTAGAATAATTAAGCATATTCCTTATCTTTAAAACACTTATTAATTTTCCTAATTTATTTGACAATTTGTCAATAATAATTTGACAATTAACTATAATGCATAGAGTTTTCAGCCATTTTGCAAGTTACCACTATAACTATAAGCAATGGCGGAGACAGAGGCAAATCACATGGGGCACTTGACTCATATGATTTTTTTTTTTATGTAATAGTTATAGAAAAATTCAATTACCCTAGTACCAAATTATGTATTGATCCATGTTATAACTCATGTGAATATTTTTTTTGCCTTCGCCACTGCCTATAAGTAATTAAGTAATTCTTAATATCTTATGTGATATTTATAGTTTCAATGTATAATTTATTAATATTTAGAAAAGTCACAATGATCTTGTTTTTATAAGGGTTTTTAGTGAAAAAATCTCTCAAGAAAAGATCAATCGTGAAATAACCCCTCAACTAAAGATTTAATGAAAAAAACCCTCAAGTTTAAATCCGTTAACACGTTAACCCCTCTGTGAACAGTACCGTTAAAAATTAAACAGAACCCGTTAAATGGAACGCTGTGTTTTATTTTGACCGAAAAACTACGAATTTTTAGTGAAAAAACCCTTCAAGAAAAGATCAATCGTGAAATAACCCCTCAACTAAAGATTTAATGAAAAAACCACTCAAGTTTAAATCTGTTAACATGTTAAACCATCCTTAAACAATGCCGTGAAAAATAAACAGACCCCGTTAACTTGACCAAAATGACGCAATTTCTAGAGTTTCTTTCATTGGATTTTGGTTTGCAAGCCGTAATTTCAAATCATGGGAGAAACGAATGGAAGCTTTGCACGAACCCACTTGGAGAAAAGTGGGAATTTTTGAGGCGATCAAGGCATTGACATACAAAATTCATGATCAGGTGTCCTGAAACGAAATCCTTTATCTTCCTTTTAGATAGCTCTGAAATTAGAGATTCCATAGAGAATATGGAAAAAGTGAGGGTAGACTATGAACATGATTTCATTCTCGAGAGGAAAAAATGGATTTTTAGCTTCATTAGCAGAGGTGATCAAATGGAGCTTTTCTTGCATTGTGGCTTTCACATTTCTTTTTTCCTGAAAAGTCTCATTGTTAGATTTCGAGTAATGTTCTCTTTATCGATGTTCGTTTAGCTAGAGGTGAAATAATTTCTCATGATTCTCATGAAACTTCCCGATCTCTTTCGACGCCGCAAATCCATCCTTGAAACTTCCCAATCTCTTTCAAAAGTTGATGTCGCTTTATTAACAAATAGTGTAGTTATTTGGTCAAGTTAACAGGGTCTGTTTATTTTTCACGGCATTGTTTAAGGAGGGCTTAACGTGTTAACATATTTAAACTTGAGGGGTTTTTTCATTAAATCTTTAGTTGAGGGGTTATTTCACGATTGATCTTTTCTTGAGAGGTTTTTTCACTAAAAATTTGTAGTTTTTCGGTCAAGATAAAACACAGCGTTCCATTTAACGGGTTCTGTTTAATTTTTAACGGTACTGTTCACGGAGGGGTTAACGTGTTAACGGATTTAAACTTGAGGGATTTTTTTATTAAATCTTTAGTTGAAAGGTTATTTCACGATTGATCTTTTCTTAAGGGATTTTTTCACTAAAAATCCTTTTTATAATCAAGAATGCTTAATTTTGATTTCAACGGTAGAGGTATGATCTCTAACAGCTCTAAGCATCTTAAATCTTTTGGTGTTTTTTTAACTGTGGCAACTGTTCTTTTTTTTTCACTTTGCATTTTGGGCAGAAGAAGTTGAAGAACAACTTATCTTGTTGAAAGAGCTTGACCCCGAATGGAACTTATCTTGTTGAACGAGCTTGTCCCCGAATGGATCTATGAAAGAAGATTATTAAGTGGGCGTTTTCTATTAGTTGATGGAATTTGTGTATAACTATAAGAACTCTTAATAGAACAATAGCATGATCTCTATATTCGTTACATATTTGAAGAAAACTTTGCTTCATTCTCCAAATACTGCAAATGGCTCAACGATGACCAACTATGACCAAATTCAATTGCTTTCTAGTTAATAATCAGCGATACAGCCACTATTTTGGTGACAAAAGATGAAGCTTTTTTTTTTTTTTTTTAAAGATGAAGCTTTTAAAATTTAATTGAGCGGATTTTCATAACCTATTTGGGTCCATTTTAATTGGGCTTCGTACTACTCGTGAGGCCGTTTCTTCTTCTAAATTTTTCCATAAGAAAAATATTTATGACTTACATTTTTCCATCTATTTAAGGTTTGACTGTAGGAAAATGGCCAATTCATAACTGCATTACGTGTTTTTATCTCATATTGCAAGCTTTTTTCTAATGAAATGTGCAATAAGCGTAAACATAGACCTAAACTGAGAAGCTTCAAGCACATTAATGTATACGCCTTTTACATAAAGTATTTAATTATCCACTGTCCAACTATGTTATTAACGCATGTTTTCCTTCAATCGATTTCTGAGATATCCTTAACGACAATCAATGGAGATAAAGTGCTTCACCGATTACAATTATAGGTTTGGGTTAACCATAACAGTTTACAATGAAAGGAGACTATAATTTAATAGATACATTTGGTTGATATTAATTAATCAAGTTATCTTAATACAAAAGAGCAGCATAGAACAATTGGTTCCAAGTATCGGGGAGACCAGGAAGACACCAATGGCTACAATCAGATGAACGGTCAGGATTTCTTTTCAAAGAAGGATTGAGATCTCCACTGTAGATCGAAGGATGACCGTCGATGCGAAGAGCAGAAAGCATAGATATATCCATCAACGAGACATGAAACTTCATCTCTTTCACCACCTCGTCAATAACTTTCTTCTGCGCTACGTATGAGCTTGTTGGGTACGTTGATCCACTAAACGGTGTTGTTTGACCGTAGCAGCTTTTTGCTCCTTGAGTTATCGTTGAAGCTTTTGCTCTTGAAGTCCATTCATTTGGACTGCATTACAACATATCCAGAAGTATATTTATCAATTTATCATGCATGCTAAGAAAATAAAAGTAAAAAAATGTCCAAGGGAACATTATTATTAAAGATTACAGGAGTGGTAGGATACAACATTAATTGTTATGTTGGTGGCTACGTACATTCTAAATACTTATTCATTTGCAAGTTGCAAGAAGGAAAAGATTTCTCATTGGTAACACTAAAACAAAGTGACTATTATTTGGTCCCATATTCAAACTCACAGCTCATATGGGGACCTTTGTCGAAATACTTTTCTCATACTTTTGAGCTTTTTTTTGTTGTGCAATAAACAATATTTAAATCTCAATTGACGCCAATTAAACCATGTCAAATTGCCATTAACCATCGACATCTCTATTTGCAAGAACAAAAGGGCCCTCGTTTTGGAACTATATAGAAATCTTTATCATAAGCAAACTACATTTTGCTTGTACGTTATTTAATACATTTAAGGAAAAACTATAATAATGATCACATCTACAGTTTGAGGCTAGCTAGCAAAAAAATGAGGCCACAATGCTAAGTAGAGAGTAGTTTGGTAAGCCACTTTATTTATTATTGTTTGGCAACATCTAGCCATCTAGCAAAACCCTCAATTCCAACGCATGTGTGTTCCCTTCACATTAAATACGTCGTCGTTGATATCACGGCGATTTATTTATAAACTACATCAAACACTACACGTGCTTACAGAACATCGAAAGTCTCATATATATGAGCTACTATTTACTAATTTGCAGATAAAGATGGATAAAAACCAAAGAGAACTTAGAAAAGGATACGATATACTATCTAGAGTTCTAGACAACCATGCACTTTTATGTATTTCGGTAAATAATTACGTAGTAAAACTGTATTTAACGAGTATTTAGATTGTTGTATTACGTTTTGACCGAGATATCCATCACATTTTACATATTCATGTTAAATAAAATGAGGTGAGATGCGATGACCAAAATACGTGTTAAATATGCTACTTTCTTTAAATCTATATTAACATGAATATAAACCAAGTACATGTTGTTTAAACTAATCTAATATGTTAGTTTCTCAAATCCAATGTGTTTTGCCCAATCCAGTTAAATTTATTATGCAAATAACAAAAATCAGAGAGTTCTTGATCGATCTATTTTTAGTAGTACAGATAATTAATAAAAAAATAAATAAAAAAGGGAAAGAGAGAAAGGTGCATACTTGTAGTGGGTAGGTGAGACGGATAGGAAGAAAACTCTAGCAAGAGGAGAATTGATATGACGAACGACCCAATCAGACCAAGTTCTTAGTCCTTTTCTCAGAGCCACTAATCTATCCATGTCTCCGTAATATCTCCCTCCTGTCTCCATCTGCTCCCACCTGTCTCATCACACAACCCCCAAACATTCACTTTATTCACTCAATTTCACCACTTCATGACAAAAATATTTAAGTTTCACCCCTCCTAGGCCTAGCTAGATATGTGAAAATTGAGCTTACCCTCGTAGAGAGCCTGTGTGGCTCCACCAGTGACCAGTGTTGAACAGTAGAACGTCGGCAGTACGCCAAACGTTGGATGCATCGACAGAGATTTCGTCGAGCTTAAGAGTTTTCTTTCCATGAATGTTTTCTATGTCTACAAGATATGGTGCTCTATAGAATGACACCTTCACGTTGTACTCCTGTCATTTTGCATCCATCCATGCATATAAGCAAATATGAATCAACGTAGATTGAAGTGTAACTTATTTGTCACTCTTTGTTTTGTTTTATATTATAAGATGTATTATTAATTTATTTTTGGTTAACATTATTTGATTTGTATGCAACATTTCATTCAATTTTACTTAAATACCTATAGAAATTTCAATTTGCACTAGTCAGTGTTTAGAAATAAATGAACAGAATAACTTTATACAATTTTAAAAAAATTTATGCGTTCATCCTAAATATTTAAAACATGAGCTGAATATTATGATTATAGAAAAGTAGTCTTACTTTTTTTATTAATGTACTATAATTTCAACTAACTAATTTTAAGGAATAGTGATGATATTGTTTTCATTTTAATCAGTAATAAACAAGCTGGACCCAAAGTCATAGTAGCTTGTATTCATGGCTACAACTTTATTATCCGAAATCTAACTAAAGAAAATATTTTAGCAAAGGATTAAAAACTATGACATAAGATCCTGATTCCTGAAACAAAGATTTATTATAATGGAACTTGTTTATGTTACTTGGATTGGATCTTATTAATCCAAAGAGCTTAGATCTAAGTATCTGAAAATAAATTACTAATATTTTCTTACTCATGCATAGAATGTAACAGAATAGTTAAACTCCCAAAAGAAAAGTGTTTATAGAATAGTTAGTGATGTTGTTTTCGAGAACTTTAGTGTTTTCTTTTTCCTTTTTTTTTGTTATTGGACCAGTGAAACTGTCGGGACCGACGAACGTCAAGTTGCGCAGCTACTAACACTTGAAAACGACATTTGAAATCATAATTTTTGACTCAATTTTCACGAGGTCTGAAAATAGAAATGTGCGTGGGAAGTAACTTACAAGAATCTTGAAGGTAGAGAGAGGATCTTCATGGATGATGTGTGTATGAACGAACGGTGCTGATGAAGAGATCATACACATCAACGACTCCCATTGGTTTCTCCCCAACGAATCACCAACAAACATTATTGTTTTGTCTCTCATTTCTTGTAGAAACTTTACCCCATTGAACCTGCCCTTTCAAATAAATCAGAACACAGTAAATAAAAAATAATTCATTGCGTGACCCTACAATTCATAATAAGTTATTATTTTTAATCGTACCAAACTCCTCTTAATCAAAAGCAAAATCAATTGTTTTTTTGTTTGTCAAAAACGAATCTGTTAAACTTGCACTTATTGCACACAACTCAAAAAGGGAAAAACTTACATAACATTTTTCTTTAAAACTTTTAAGTAATACCCCTAATTATAACTTTTTTTTTGTACAAGTCCTAATTATAACTTTACTTTTTAGAATACATTATAGAGTTGTATGTATGTAATATTGTAATACATACCCCTAATTGTATGTTTCATTATAAAAAAAGGTTATGAAATAATGTCCACAATCATAACAATAAGGTACTATATATAGTTAATTTCTGGGATCGCTACATTTTAAGATATGACTGGTTTGTTTTTCTTTTATCAAGTAATTATAAATTTTATAATTTGGTTGGTGAGTTAAAATCAAATTAATATTGAAAACCCATTTCCTTATAGTTTTCTCTAGACACAATAAATTTATATATTTGAGGTGAAATGATAACCTCGATATATAAAAAAAAAGAGTATATCGAGTGAGTGAGTTTATTAGTATTACCTTGGGACGTCGCAGTTGAATGGTTTCCACCGGAACTTGAGATAATCGGAGTCAGGTCTGCCGTAAGTCTGGCAATCAAATCCTGGATCTATCAATCCTACGCCACATTCTTTTGCCCGGTAAAGTGGGTAGGTCTCATCACGTACCCACTCGCCGGAGAACAGATCGCAGCTACTACGGTTCACCGGAGAAACCACCGGAATCCGCCGGGGATGCTTGGCGAAGTTGCTGTGGTTGCTATGAATCGGCCGACGGAAGAGAGGGATAGACGTAGCTGACGTGGCATTTTGGAGAAGAAACAAGAAGAGGAAAGTGAGACATTGAACAGCCGCCATTAAAGAAGCTTTGAAGAAATAGATAGAGAGAAATTGGAAATGTTGTACTTCTGTTATTATAATGGCCTTTGCATGGAATTTCTTACGTCATGTTTTTGAGGACTAATTATAAGCCTTCAACGAACTCTATCTTTAAAAGAAGAAAAATGGGGTCGGATTTTTTTTTTTTTTGTAATAACTATTAGGTAGTATTTGTCTTTACCCATAAATAACCACTGTTATTTAATACCAAGACTAGTGGATTACGGACTTTGAAATTTCTACATTATTTAGGAAACACATAAAAGCAAGCCGTAATGATTAAACAAACGTATTTTTCGAAATGTATTTTTGCAGAAAGATAAAAAAATGATCTTCTAAAAGCAGCTAAACATTACTATATATTCTTTGCTTGACTTCATCTTCATGCCTATAATGAGATCATAGTCGTTTTTAAACTGTGAAAAAGCAGAACCGAGAAAAGGAAAAAAAGCCACGTCGCTTGCGTGACCATTGGCCAAGAAATAAACCGACGCACGCTGGTCAACATCAGTCAAAGCTGACGGTCAATGAAATCATCTGGTTACTGGCAGTGACAACTACTTGCGCTCAATATCATAAACGTGGTTACTGAACCGTCAGTTGCCGTTAATGATTATTGGGCTCTGGTTAGATTGTCTATTACATAATTTTTTTAGCCCAAATTTAAAAGCCCATATTAATTGGACCGACTTTACAACTCTAGATAATTCGTCATTGGTTATAGAACCTGACCCGAACCGTTTTACTTCTCCTGCTTCAAGCCTTCAACACCCTCCCCGTTCGTCTTGGCGCTCTGGAAATTTCTCGTCGCAACGTTCTTCTTAATCGAATCTTCCTTTACTTGTGAGTTCTATACTACCTGTTTCTTCAATTCCTCTTTGTAGATTTTCGTTTTTTTGTGGTTTTACCGTTCTGAATTTTTAGGGTTTGTGATGTCTTTGCTTTTCGATTGCTCTCTTGGAGTTTTTAACTTTCAGAAGCTCGAGTACTTGTCAATTTCTTATCTATGGTTTCCTTCTCCCGATCTAGTGAGTTTTATAAGTTGAATACACCATTGGTTATAGAGATTTCTTTTATATATAACATTGAGATATTTGTTTGGTGCTGTGCATTGTTGCTTCCCCTGTCTCTTTACTTCTTTCTTTATTTTTCTCACTTTAAAATTGTTTTCAAAAGTTCAATAACATTGAAGATTGGATCGTAAGTCTCTGGCATTGATGATTTGTAAGGATAAATTTGGCTGGAACTGTTGCCTGTTAAGTGTTCGACAAAATTCCTCTAAGAAATTAAGAAGTAGGAAAATCTCATCTTAAATATTTGTTATCTCTTTTATTTCATAGCTTCTGTATTATATGATTCTTGTTTAGTTATTCATTCGGTTTACCAGTTCTTGGGATCCAATTTGTTATAGGGAGAACGTGTATGCCTGTATTCATGTTGCTTCTCTGAAATCTTTGGTTTTGGATTTGATTGTTTGTACATAAGTTTAAGGAAGCGTTTGTGTTGGAAAAGAACTGTTGGGTGATGAAATATGTTGTGGATTTTATTGTTTTAACACAATTTACATAAGGAAGAACGTATGTTAAACAAAAATGCTCTATGATGCACAGATTGGAATAGAATAAGTAAACTCTGAAATTTTAGTTTCTCTTTATATGCTCTGTATGATTATGAATCTCTCTTGACCTCTTTTACTTTTTTGTATCTATCTGCAGGTCAAAAGATCTTCCAGTAGCTATGGCGAAGCATCACCCTGATTTGATCATGTGCAGGAAACAACCAGGCATTGCCATTGGAAGATTGTGTGAGAAATGCGACGGGAAATGCGTGATTTGTGATTCGTATGTGCGTCCATGTACTCTGGTACGTATCTGTGATGAATGCAACTACGGATCATTCCAAGGCCGGTGTGTTATATGTGGAGGAGTTGGAATCTCAGATGCTTACTACTGCAAAGAGTGTACTCAACAGGAGAAAGACAGAGATGGTTGCCCCAAGATTGTTAACCTTGGCAGTGCAAAAACAGATCTCTTCTATGAGCGTAAGAAATATGGATTCAAAAAACGATGATATATGGCTATTTCACGATTGCAGGATCCTTTTGATTACTTGAACTGTTTGGATCTCTTATGCTATGTTTAAACCGGTCTATTGAAACTGATATGTTTCAGAAATTCTAGAGATATTGGATATAAAACCAGAGATAATGCTTTGTTATTCTTGATAATCTTGACTTGAGTGGTCTTTATTAGAATTGTTTTAGTGTCCAAATAGTCTCTTGCATTGTGCATTGTGTTTGATTGCATCAGAACACAATGAAGAGGCTCTGTTCTTGGACTTGTTTTGACTTTGAGTTAATGGGATTTTACTCTGTTCTTCGTGCGCTACTTTGTGGCGCAAAGAGTTGCCTAAGTATTTTTAAATTTAAATCTTAGATATCTTGTGGTAGTGTTAAATTCTTGGATATAGTATATTTTTAGGAAGTTTTCTTATGTAATTACATATATTATATAGTTATATATTTTATATAAATGTTATTTTGTATTTCTTTAAAGGAATTGTGTAAACTATTCCCAAGAGCAGTTTCTGCTTGTGGCTCTATATCTTTAATAGAGATCCAACACAATGGGCTTAGCAGTGTCCCTACCGGAACTCTATTATTACAAGGACATAGATATATGAATTGATTGCAAGATTGAAACAATCGTTTGAATTGCGTGGTTCTCGATTTGAATGTCCCAAGTTATGGTTTTTGTTATTATGTATTCACATAAAAGCTATATGCAACTTTTTGGTTGATTGTATCGAATGATTTCGGTGGTAAGAAAGGTCAAATCTTAGATTGGCAAAAAAGATATGAATCATTTATGCAAGTAGAAAAAGAATTGCATGATCGGCACTTTAGGATATATTTTCTCTTAATTCGAAAGTCCAAGCACTCCCTTTTTGGGTAAGGTAGTACAACAGCGTTGACTTTTGGCAATGGACGGTGTCTATCAGTTCACAGGTCAATTCACAATGATTCCTAAGTAAGTTAACGACTTTATCCAATACGCATGTGTGTAAATGCAAATACCGAATTCGAAAGAACCAATCCAGTCCATATACCCAAACACCCAGACCTAAGTTTGGTTATTCTAAAACGCTTTGATTTTTTCGTTTGATTATCGGTTTGATAGTTAAATTCACCCGAATTGATTGAATATTATTTTAAATCGATTTATACCGAATTAAATCGGACTAAAAAACTTATTAATTATGTAAATAATCGAACCGTATAACCGAATCGAATATCTCACTTGTTTTAAAAAATCATCAGCAATATTATATTGAAAAAAAAAAAATGAGATTCCACAAGTTTGTAACTGATGTTACACTTGTGGAATTTTAGTTATTTCACAACAATTTCAC
Source organism: Euclidium syriacum (assembly GCA_900116095.1). Classification (NCBI taxonomy): domain Eukaryota; kingdom Viridiplantae; phylum Streptophyta; class Magnoliopsida; order Brassicales; family Brassicaceae; genus Euclidium; species Euclidium syriacum. The sequence continues at coordinate 2,378,608 of FPAK01000008.1, forward strand.
AACTACAGCCAAGGTTCTTTTGAACCCAAAGTCAAGATTTTTACCAAACTGTTAAAGTACCATCAACGAGGATGATTGTATTTATTACCAAGTCGGAATACAACAGTGATTAGTTTAAAATGGGGTAAAAACAACGATGAATACCACATACGTACATAGCTCTCTCTCCATTCATATGAAACCTTGCTTTATTACATAATTTGCACTCGTTCCTTCAGGAAGACATGTAGTTCACAATATGCATATGTTTATCATTTGATATGGTTATCACATGCGTGGAAAAGATTATCCTTAGACAAGTACTCTTTTCAAAAATCAGTGACTAGATCCACACAATTCTCGTTCAAATTGTGATTCGTCTTTATCAATATCATCTTAGTTGTAACTGAATAAAAGGAATGGCCTTCTTTGCAATTTCGACACTATTATTTTTGCATCTCGTTAAAATGGCAAAGAAAATAGGTAAAAAACACTTGATTGTTTCGTACCAATCCGATCCACCTTACCAAATGAATCACCCGACCGGCTCAATCCACAAATCCGAGTCACGTAAACTCAATAAATACACTCCTCTTTGATTCTTTTTCATTCAATACTTAACACCAACTTTTCTCACTAGTTTTCTACCAATTTTTCTTGGTTATTTACTCTTTTCATCTTCATTTTCTCCATTAGATATCTTCAAAAGATCAAACTTTTTCACTCGCCTAAATTGATGTTTTTTGATAAAAATCGAGACCTTTTCTTGATAAGATTGCATCTTTTCGCTAAAACCTCGTTAAAGGTTCAAAATTTCTAAAAAAACACAAAAACGAAGGGGACTCATATACAAGACCACTGTTTTTACTCTGTCTCGCCAGAAGAACTTCCATTTTTCCTCCGAGACATAGATCCTCCTAAATAAGTTAACAACGAAAACCTTATTTTTTACCCCTAGCACTAAAAAAGAAAATTATAATCTTTCCTTTTTTTGACTTGAGCATCAAATAATTTTCAAACACAATTCCTTCGTCGATCTTGCATACTTCATGCATTCAATATTTTTCTAGGAGATTTGCTCGCCCGTATTGAACCTGGTTCTAAAGACTACTCTAGCATGATTCTAGCTCAACTCAACCCTATCTCGGCTCTTGAATATTTTAATCCAGAGTGTCTTAAATTCACTTTATGGTAGACTCATAAGCGGTTCGAACTCAAACCAAACAGTATAAATCCATTATTGAGAAAAAAACCCAACTTATGACCTAGTAACAAATCCAAACTTTTGAAAAACGTGACAGCTATATGTCCGAGAATTTTTTATCAAATTTTTGAAATTAAGTTTTCGTTTTTACAATGAAACTACTTCACTAAATATTTACCATGGAATTTGTATACGTTGGTAAATATTTTGTTGTTGGTATTTGAACAAGTTCATGAAAAACAATAATTGTGAATTTTGATTAGTTGTTCGAAGGGATCCCACGTAAATCTTGTCATACCTACCAAATGTAAATGCAATCATATTTAGAAAACATATTTTTTTATATATAAAAGTAAAAAAAATTACATTTATTGGGTAATAATAAATCAAAGTATTCAATAGAAAAAAACTTTTCCAAAAATAAAATAAAATAATAAATCAAAGTATAAACTTGTAAGAAACGACTTTGAAACTAAGGGACGGTGTGAGACTTTCTTTTGGCGTCGACAACTATAAAAAGAGGTGTGTGTGAGAGAGAAAGAGAGGAAGTCAAGACACAGAGAGAGAGAAAAATGGGTTATTCATCTTCATCAATTGGGTTATGTTTGTTCCTCCTCCTCTCATTTGCTTTCCTTTCTTCTGCTCGCCACACTCTTTCATTTCCTGGTAACTTTTCTTCCTCCTTTTATGTTTTCTCTGTTTTCTTTATCCATGTATCTTTAATTGTGTATGATAATATGTGTTTTTTTATCCAATCTCCAAGAACTATATATTACCTCATCGTTAAACTACTCATTAGCATTTTATTTTATTTTTAAATAGCATATTCATCCTTTGATTCTAATGATTTAAAACTATATATTACCTCATCGTTGGATTAGATAGCATACATTTTTCTTAATTAGCATTTCTTCATTACATGATTCATCTCATAATCTTTCGTTTCCGTTAGTTAAGCGTTGGATGTCATTATATAATCACACACATACTGATAATATTGATATATAAATATGTGGTGTTTTCCAAGCACATTTATTGGCCGGTGATCTGGTTGTGTCACATGATCCGTGTGTAAAGTGTAAACAGTGCTTCTTTAAATGTTGTTCAAGCAAATTATGAAAAGAAGAAATAAAAACTTAAATACACAAACAAAAACAAAAGACAAAATTTATTTATCATTTATATACACAATCAATGATTCGATGTCAACTAAGAGCATATATGCATGTATATGTATGTCTTGATAGATAATTAAGAGCACTGAATAGCACATGAACCAATATAAAATACTACGTGATAATCGATGTTTGTTCTGGCGTACTTGTTTAAAATACATTTCAAAAAAATATTATGTAAAGGCTGATACATTTATTCGATTTTCTGCTTGGCTCTGAAGTGTATATAAAATAAAACGTTTGAAATAAAACGCTTTTGTTTGTATCAATCACGAAAGCATTTTTAAAAGTTACACTAAAAATGTTTTTTGCAATTTTTTGTTATCGTTTTCACCAACAGCTTTCTCTCACAGTTTAGTATTATTCTCCAACCGATCACCACTTTCGCTAACCACTGATATATCCGTTCCGTTTTTGTTTATCAATCGGACACTTAATCTATATATACTTAATCTATATATATGGAAATATTATTTTTTACTGAAAATATTTTTGGTAAACGAACGCTATATATGTATTTTCTTAGAGCAAGTTGTTTTTTTTTTTTGGGTCTGGAGAGCAAGTTGTATATATCTTAGTTTTATGTACCCTGTTTCCAGCTTGTTTCTATCTAATTTCAAATCAAGCGAACAAACACGACACTCGAGATTGTCTTTCCTTTCGCCGATGACTTGTTCCCACGGCCAAATTTTATATATTTCCTCTAAAAGATAAAACTTGTGATACCCACGAATCCTGTAAGAAGGCACGTCATAGAAAGTTATAAACTATAACTAATACTTGATGATTAAAGTTTTCTTTTGTTAAATAAATTACGATAAAAGGGTTAATACATCAATTATGTTCACACTTCAAAACCGTTGACCTTACAAGAAAAGAACAAGGACTGATCATACTACGACTATATAATAAAACCTGACAGATAGATAGTATATTTTAATTGCATAAAGTAGCAAGTTGAAATGAATCTTGTAATTTGTCCATCGTATCTGTCAAAAATCCAAGCAAAGATTTCAACTTTTTGAAAACTGATATCGAATACAAAAAAAGTTCGATTTTGTTTGACCCGAATTTGTGTGTTTAGTTCTGTTCTTTTAGCAAATATAAGTTTAAGTATCCGGATAAACATACAACCACGTCGACCTTCACAAAATTTACTTTGCCATACTTTTTGTGCATTGAAAGTTACAAAATGTAAACCAACTAAATAATAACCACATTAAAAAAGTTCCCTATATGTTACCAAAGAAGGAACATTTTTTATAATTCGTTTCAATATTTCTATGTGTAAATGTTGTTTTCAATAGCTTTCATGCGGTACTTGTACAAATATAAGTGGATTTTAGGATTTTCGTTATATTTTATATACTTTTAAAAAGTTTATTTCAGTAGGAAAATAATACAACTTTTTCAATCATAAGTTATACGGGGATTCTTTGTTTACCGGACAGAGTAATTAATAATGCTATTATAGCGCGTAACTTTGAAGGAGAACAAATGTTGACATTTGAAACAAATTATAAACGAGTGTATTGAGGTTTGCCTAAATATGTTGTTAATTATATGAATTTTTTTGTATTATCATTATTAGCTAACTTGGTAATGTATATAAAAAAATAATAATTTAACATGTGTATTATCATTATTATCTAATTTGGTAATGTATATAAACAATAATATATTTATCATGCATATGACAGAAAATGAAATGACGATGGTGAGAGAACGGTCATTGATGGTGAGCACCAACGACTACGGTGAGCCTTCGGCTAACGAAAGACATGATCCACCGGGAGGGCGCAGAGGTCGGAGAGGTTGAGAAGATCACAATTTGTTTCCTTAATTTCCCTCTTTTACCTGCAAACTTGCAAATAATCTATATAAAGAGAGAGAAATGTGGACAAAATATAGTCATATTATAAAAAACGAGTATGTATGTAACCTCAGAGAGAAACAGAGAGTGTAATAAATAACACCTCGTTTGCATTTGTTTTCTCCATCGACTTAAATTTGTAATGTTTTTTTTTTCTTGAATATAAGATCACAAAATATATAATTTTCTTCTTTCTTTTCCTCCGCTTGGGTAAAGGGGACGACCTGGAGATAATGAATTCGAGACTCGAGTTAGTCCAAATTGGTTGAATAGGAACCTATGTGGAGAAATTCAATACGTAAATCCGTTCGGTTGGGATTTGGGTAGGTTTCGGAAAGTGAACAATAATCGAATGGGTCCAAATGTTATTATCTACGATTCTCGGAACGGAACCGACGAACCGAAAATATCCATACAGAACCGAGAAAACTATACTAAGCTACTCTGATCCTATTTATATTTTCGAATTTGCATTTTCCCTTTACGATATACACGTAATTATACACTTTCCACAGTTTGATGTTTGGTTGTTTAAATACCTTATGTTTTTTTCTGTTGTATTCTCAACTGTTTAAATTCTGGTATTTGAATTTTACTTTTGTATTAATTTTAGTTCATGTATATTAATTCAGGTAATCATTTAGAACCGAACACGATTGAAACCATTTGTATTTGGTTCTTATATGGTTACTAAACTTCAAGAACTAAAAAACTCGAATCGAATCAAACTGAATCGAAATATTCATCGGTTTCTTATGAGAACCGACCCGAACGAACCGAATAAGGAAAAGCCCACCCCTAGTCAATACATCTTTATACGTTTGGAACAAAAAAAATCAATTTGGTTCACATAAGTTAATTTGATTATGGGCCATCTCTTCTATGCTCTAAACCCATAATAATCAAAATATAGAATAAATGGGCCACGGCCTAGTAAGGATCCTAATATGACTTTTCTATATTAACACAATGCAAATTTGCACACTGCTTCTGGAGAGACAACTTCGTCAAGAAATATTCAAATGCCTCCACAGCTCAGGGAAATTGCTAAAACTGAATCGTCACTTTTGACCAAAAAAATACTATTCTAACACACAAAGAAGACGAATCATGTTTTTGATCAAAAACCTCTCACGAATCTCGCCGGCAACATCCTCGACCCTTACCGGATTTAGAAACCCCGGATCATTCACTCTCTCCTCCCGACTCTGCACCGCTTTACAGCAACAAGATACTCAGATTCAATCGACGCCTGCAAATGGTTTGGATCGGAATCAGTACGGAGGTTTGGGACCGACGAAGGCAGGAGAGAAGCCACGGGTGGTGGTTCTCGGGTCGGGTTGGGCGGGTTGTCGATTGATGAAAGGGATCGATACGAACATCTACGACGTCGTTTGCGTCTCCCCGAGGAACCATATGGTCTTCACTCCTCTCCTTGCTTCCACTTGCGTTGGCACTCTTGAGTTCAGGTCTGTCGCTGAGCCCATCTCCCGTATTCAACCTGCGATTTCGCGAGAACCTGGCTCTTATTTCTTCCTCGCTAACTGCTCTAGACTTGATGCCGATTCTCATGAGGTACTTCTCCACTTTCATTGGTTTTTCAGATTGGTTGCTTAATTTATGAGATTTTGCCTCCCAGATCAAACTGGTCAACTATGCTGCACAAACCTGAAATTATTTCAAACTTCCGTTTTGTCATTGTTTGATCTAATATGCATTGAACATTTTTCTGTGGAAGTTAGTAATTGCTGTTTTATAGAATACAAAATTGGAATTGGGAGTTTCAGTGTCTGTTTGTGAAGCTGATACCATTTGATGCGAATCTCTCGTATTTTTTTGTGCTTTTGTTACTGCATATCTTAGTTTTTGGGAAATTTGCTAGATGTTGAGAGTTGCAGAAGACACTGAGTATCTATTATGGTAGAAGAAGATAGAGCGAGAAGTAATGGAGTTTTTCTTAATGGTAAAACGTGAGATTCTGTTTGTTTTCGTGAAGCTTGTGGGGTTTAATATGTTGTTACATGCCTTGTTCTTGGTAATAGGTTCACTGTGAGACTATAACTGATGGGTTGAACACATTAAAGCCAAGGAAGTTCAAAATTGCTTACGACAAGCTGGTGATAGCGTCCGGTGCAGAGGCATCCACGTTTGGAATACAAGGAGTTTTAGAAAATGCGATCTTCCTCCGTGAGGTTCACCATGCTCAGGAGATCCGTAGGAAGCTTCTTCTAAACCTGATGCTCTCTGATACTCCTGGTACACACAAATTCATCCCTTAAAAGAGTCAGAATCAGTTCCAGAATTAGAAACATCAGTCATTGCACATTTTGATTTAACTAGGCATACCGAAAGAGGAGAAACAGAGGCTGTTACATTGCGTTGTGGTTGGTGGTGGACCAACTGGAGTAGAGTTTAGCGGTGAACTCAGTGACTTTATCATGAAAGATGTTCGTCAACGATATGCTCATGTGAAGGACGACATTCATGTTACTTTAATAGAGGTTTGTTTCAAGAATCTGCTCTTTGAATTACTTCTCTCTGTCTGTTTTATCATTTTACAAATGTTTCTGTGCCGTGTGGTTTCTACAGGCAAAGGATATTCTTTCATCGTTTGATGATCGTCTCAGACGTTATGCTATCAAGCAGTTGAACAAGGTGAGCTCATTTAAAACATAAGAAAAAGCTTTAACGAAGCGTCCTCTTCTTAAAAAACAACTGGTTTTGAATTTTACTTAGTCTGGAGTGCGGTTTATGAGTGGGATAGTGAAAGATGTGAAGCCTCAGAAGCTAATACTTGACGATGGCACAGAAGTTCCATACGGACTCTTAGTATGGTCCACTGGTGTCGGTCCTTCTTCTTTCGTTAGATCTCTTGACCTTCCAAAAGCTCCCGGTGGAAGGTTAGTTCATCAACATAACTCCTTTTTTCACAAAAAAATATCAAATCGCCTCAACACAGCAAAATGTTTATCGCTATAGGATTGGCACTGACGAATGGATGCGTGTACCTTCTGTGCAAGACGTGTTCGCCGTTGGTGACTGCAGCGGATACCTAGAGACCACCGGGAAACCAACCCTTCCTGCTCTCGCTCAGGTTTATATATATATAAACTTTATGGATAGAAAATTTTCGTAATTCTTCTCTTCTTATACCTGTTCTTGTGATGAATAAGGTAGCTGAGAGAGAAGGCAAGTACTTGGCGAATCTACTAAATGAAATAGCGAAAGCGAACGGAGGACGAGCGAATAGCGCAAAGGAGATAGAACTTGGAGTTCCATTTGTGTATAAGCACCTAGGAAGCATGGCTACAATCGGTAGATACAAAGCTTTAGTTGACCTCCGTGAGAGCAAGGTAACAACAATATTGACTTTAATATTTGGAAATTCACTCATTGAACTGAAAGAGATTACTTGAGCAGGACGCAAAAGGAATATCAATGACGGGTTTCGTGAGTTGGTTCATATGGAGATCAGCTTACCTGACTCGAGTCATTAGCTGGAGAAACCGTTTCTATGTTGCTATCAACTGGTTCACCACTTTCGTCTTTGGCCGTGACATTAGCCGAATCTGATCTGTATATGGTCAACGACGTCGTTTTGTGCATAAGTACATCAATAACATAACCTTCCCGCCGAAAGAGAAGGTTTTTCGAAATTGTCTGTTTTTGTGTAGTCTTTTTTTGTTTGTTTGTTTTCTTTTTAATATATACGGCATCTTGGGTGGTTGGGATTTCGTTTGAAGCAAAATAGAATCTTTGAGAAGGAGAATTTAATAGTTAAAGCATTCCAAAAATAAGAATAATCAGTTGCTGCTATATTTGGATTTTGCGGACAGACCCGTGATGGAGTTATCAAAGTTTCTATATTAACTGAATTTTAAGATATATCGAAGTTTTGGATCTTTATATAGTCACATGTTCATGTCAGTTTGTCAAGCAATGCTGATGCCCCGTATTTTCCCCAAGTGTATTATGTGTCTCTCCTCACCATACTTGTAACGCAATTCATTAAATCTTGCCATGTTCTTTTCTTGTAATCAGGGTGTTATATTTTGTTTTTTTGCCAAGAGAGTGTTATATATACCAAAACAGGTTACAAAAGATAGTTACATAAGCTAAAATATAACATTTACAAATATATGTTTGCCTAGATCTAGTGAAAAGAAGACAATCAAATAGTTGATGAATCTAGGAAAAAGAGGGCGACCATTTATACTTCAAACATTATTTTTTCTGAGTCGACCATGTTTTTGAGATATTACGTTTTTCATGGCCTAAATGAGAATCTTCAAGTTAGCTTCAAATCTCGAGGCTATATATATTGAGAAAAGATCTTCTACTAAGTAATAAAAACATGCCCATTTTATAGTATTACAAACCCTAAACTATTTCAGTCAAACCATACTTCTAGACCAAAACACACCAATATTACACTTAACTCAAGCTGGTGGAGATTTTGAAATACATCATTCTCAAATTGAGTTAGGAACCCACTGTTCATACTTAGTTGCGGTATAATTTACCACCTTATATGCTTCAAGAGGATGAGATTCAAAGATAAATTTATTCATTGCTTTCCAAATATTCCACATAAGTGAATGGAGCAATTTAATCGTCTCAACATGATAATCAATAAAGCCAACAGTGAATAAGAGATAGTGCCTATTTTCATAAAAACTATGTCTCATTTTGACAATGTAAAGGGAAAGCCAGAAGCAGCTGACAATAGGATATGATTAATCGATTCATCCTCTTTTCCACAAACGTGATATTTTTCACCAACCTCTAATCTATTTGCTATTGGTATTGCTCCTCATAAAATTTCCACATAAATACTTGGATCTTATACTCAATTTGAACTTCCCACACATTAGCCTTAAGAGGGTTGAAAGATGGATTTCATCTTAACTTCTTCATATAACTCTTTTTGAGATTTTAATCAGCTATCCAATACCATGCTTTCATTGTAAATTCACAACTTCTATTGAAGAACCAAATCCAAAAATCCTACCAGCTGGCTTGATCTTTAAAATCATCGTTATACCATCAAAGCTTATTTATATTCCAAAAATTCTCATTCATATCTAACAAATCTACTACTCAAATCAATAAAAAGATTTTAATTATTGGTACTTTAACTCCATTGTATTCTATCCACAGATCATTCTATACCCTTAAGCTCCTTCCATTTTCAATATTGTTTTGGAGACTCTTTTTTAGATTTTCACGCCCAAACAACATTTTCTGCCATGAATATGAAGGCCTCTCTCCCAACTTAATATCTAAAAAATCAATGTTTGTAAAGTACCCATTTTTAAAGATATGAGCAAAAAGACAAGTAGGATCTTATAAGATTCTTTAAGCTTGTTTAACCAATAAGGCTTGATTGAAACTCTGCATGTATCTGAAACCCAAGCTACCCAAGTATTTTGACATACACATTTTGTTTCAACTAATCCAATGAATTTTCCTCAAGTTCTCTATTGAGTTTCACCAAAACTGACTCATGGCACTTGAAAGGTTATCACATATAAATATAGGTAGCTTAAAACATCACATTGCAAACACATCCAAGGCTTGGAGAGAAGCTTGAATGAGAACACCCTAGGATAAAATCCTGCCAAACTATTCAAAAAGCTTATTCTGAAGTCTTTTCTAGATATTTCCTAACTATGTGATCTTGGATCCAAAGAAGGATTCTAGTACGTCTAGATAGATTCCTTCACTACCTTCATTGGAAGTACCAAGGATTCCTTGGATCTAATGTTTCACTTCATCATCATCCTTATAGCTCCAAAAATATAGACTTTTGAAGATTAATCACTTGGTTAGTTGTTAATCTATATTGCATGATAATCTTCTTCACTCCACATTGACATACTATCATATACAAGACGTAGATGATTGGTGGATGGCCCTCCTAATTAGAATCTAATTCCATTCAGTCTACCAGCTCTCTATGCTCTAACGTATGCGTCATGATTTTTGTACACATCACTAAAAACGAAAATGGATAAGGGATCCCCTTGTCTTAAACCTCTCTTAGGTTTGATTAATCAAAACTTTTGGGCATTCATGATTACATAATAGGTGACCTTGGAAATACAGTAGAAGATCCATTGTAACCATCTCTCATGAAACCCCATAGAATGCATCAATGTCTTTAGATATATATTTCCACTTCTCACGATCATATGCCTTAAAAATATATGTCTTAATGGCTAGAAAATCCTTAGATATTGTGAGATATTTCTTTACTATTCTCATAAAGTTCACCAAAATCACAATAAATAACAAAGGATACCTCACTAGACTGAGCTTCAAAGTCAATGATATTTTTATCCGAGTAGTGAATATTGATATGTTTCCAAAACAAAGCTAAACATCCACTTTTCCCAACTAGATCCATAGTAAAATTTCTATCATAACCTACCCACGTTTTCACATCAACTACTACATCTCTATAGTTTTTGGTTTCCATGAAAAATATATCCGAGGAAAAAACTTTTACACACATTTCTAAGATCACCTCCACTAGTGTCTCTTGACACAGTTTTTTAGACAAATTCAAATAAAATATTATTATTTTCTAAGAGACTCTTAAGAATCACTCCTTATATAAGGACTCTAAACAGCCGTCTCTTAGTTGTGCTGGGTGATATGGCAATCTCTCATTGGTTGTTTTTTTTCCTTTCTTTTTTTCTTTTTTTTAACCCGAAGAAAAAACGAACCCCACAAAAAAAATTAATAAAAAATTGATAAGAAACCCATTTTTAATATCCCTTGATGGAGATGCTCTACGTCTTTAAATTATCAAGTCTTTGACGCAGTCAATCCTTTGATAATTCCAACTCCAAAAACCCATGAGGCATTGGAAGAATTTTCCTTTTAAATCATCTATAGTGAATTTAGCTTAGCAGATTTTAGAACACCCAACATAACAACATCAAACATCACCACAACATTCCTCTTCTCAACTTTACCCACCACCCAACATAACAACATCAAACATCACCACAACATTCCTCTTCTCAACTTTACCCACCGCTAATTCTTTGCCTTTTGAAATTGGAACAATTCTTAGGTTAGAATTTGCTCTTTTAGGATTTCCTTGATCTTGAAAAGTCTTTTTCTTGGTTTCGTTTTGGACTATTTTTCCTGAAGAACTTGCTTCAAACTGATTCACTTTAAACGCTAGTTGACTAAACATGTCATTGTATTTTCTTAAAAAATTTTCCTTAGTTTTAGGTTTATTTTTATTTTGATGGTCATACTTTTATTATTTTTTAGTGTAGTTTTTTTTTTTTTTCAGTAAAAATGCAAACGAACAACGTGGAGAAAAGGTTAATGCCATTCAGTAACAAGATAAAAAGGTAATGGCATGTGTAGTTAGCGAATGGACCAGAGAGGGAACAATGTGAAGTGAGATATATAAAATAATGGACAAGTGACAATGTCGTGGCTATATATTTTAGAATCATTTGATCTCTCTTCGTTTGGCTTTGTGTTCCTATTATTCTCTATGCTTCTAACTATAAAACCAAAAAAAGTAAACTAATCACATATATAACCAATAATTGTTTCCATAAATATCTTCTCCTTTCCTCATTATTAAAGTTTTAATGCATAATTATTAAAACTTATTATGATTTATGTCAATATGTCATATATTCTGATGTATATAAGATATGTTTCTTATTTCCATTTATGGTTTGAGTCATATAATACTGAAAGTGATTTTTCAACTATCTAAATAAATAAATAAAAAGAAACAGAAAATCTCGTTTTATTTAATTAGACTCGAACCTGACAAGAGTCAGCTTGCCGAATGACCGAGTTAACTTAGGACGTAAGAGATCTAAAAGATTAATTTGCCACTAAATGCACCAAGCTAACCCAATACATACTGTATTTTGGGTTGTTGGAATTTCATTTGAAGTAAAATGAATCTTTCAGAAGAAGAATATAATTGTTAGAAACATAAAGCATTCTAAAAATATATATAATCAGTTGGTGCAGTATTTGGATTTTGTGATAGACCCCCGAAGGAGTTATTAAAATTTCTATTTTAAGTGAATTTTATAATATTGAAGTTTGGATTTTTATTATATATATTCACATGTTCATGTTAGTTGTCACGCATGCTCGTATATTCCACCCAAGTGTATGCGTCTCCTTCCCATACTTGTAATGCAATTCAGTAAATCATGTCTTCATATCAAAAAAAAAACAAAGTCTCTTTAGTTTTAGGTTTATTTTAGCTCGATCATCGTCACACTTTTATTTTTGCATCGGTTGGAAAAGCATAATGCAAAAGAATAAAATTTTAAGAAAAGGTAATGTCATGCACAGTCAGCGAAAGGACAAGAGAGGGAACAATGTTAAGTGAGAAAAATAAAATAATGGACAAGTGACAATGTCGTGGCTATGTCTTTAAAAATCATATGATTTCGTTTGGCTTTATGTTCGATCCCGATTTCGTTCTCTATGATACTAGTGCTAACTATAAAACCAAAAAAGTAAACGAATCACATACGTAACCAATAATTGTTTCTATAAATATCTTCTACTTTCCTCATTATTAAATTTTAAATGTATAATCCAATTCTTTTGTTTAAAGATTTTCAATTTTGTATAATCCAATTTGCTAGGGGAATATTTCGTTTAGATCCGATAGCGAAGCGGTTTTGATCAATTATTTATGGAACAAAACAGTATTTTTCTATCAACACAAACCCACTAAACGGCCAAACAAAAGTGAGAGACGTGAGAATGCGTTTATTTCAATAACTATTTTTTCTGCCACGTACAGTTTATTAAATTTAAAAAACTACATCAAATTTTCAAACTTTCTAATCTTTAGCCACATAATTGATTAAAGAATTTGCATCACATTGGATAAACGAAAATGAAATGATCTCGAATAATAAAAACATAGTACGAATAAGTTAAATGCTTATGAGTTATTTTCATTGGAGTTGAAAATACATGTACGTTTTTGACAATCCTATAAGATATGAATCTCTAAAATATTCATCGTCATATAGTCCCTCCAACGTAGTATGAATAGCCCAATTTTCCGATACAAAAACTGAATTAATGTCATATTTTCACGCTGAGTGATGTGTATCAACTAGAATAACTGTGTCGCGAGAGATAACTTCCACATTTTCATTTTTGGGTCTTTCATTCCATGCATCATCCATAAAACATAGCGATCATGTTGATGGCAACACCAAGCCATGATTTTTTTTGGATGTGCGGTTTTGATCCTAGAGTGCAGCAAAATTCATAGGTAGATGGGAGAAAGAATGTCATAAGGAGGTAAGTTACGTACTTATTTTGTTTCGCGGATGAAGTTTTTTATCATAGTTGTGCTTAGGATACACTCCAATCCTAATAATGGTGTTTGTCTCCAAACAGTGATCGCGAACGGGCACTCAAACATCATGTGCTCGATAGTATCAAAAGCATTGTTTCTGAGACAAAAATTAGGGACGTTCATTCTATAACATCGAAGTTGATTTCATTCCAGAAATGCTCTGTTAACAGCTTTCCACATAAATGATCAAATTTTAGGGGAGGTAGTTAATAACTATTTTAAAACAATATTTTTGTTCTAATTAATCAATTGAAACAAACTAGTTATGAAGATTTAATGGTTGGGAGATCAAAATTCATATTTTTCACTATGATTTCAATAAAGTTTTTTTTTTTGTTAAAAGGTTTTGATTTCAATAAAAATTTTAACAATAAAAATGTTTAAAATGAAAAACATATCCCATTTTTTATAGATTTTAGATATTGGATCGATTTCGACCTAAATTTCCTGTTTATTAATAAAAGTTAACAGTGAGGAAAAGAATGAGTTCCATGATGTGATTTGAGAAAACAACAACCTCTACTTGAACTAGTTGAATGATATATGTATATGTATATATTATGAAAATATTAAGAAAATCTGTTAACAAACAAAAAATATATCATGAAAATAACCAAACGTGTAAAATAAGGTATGCCAACAAAAAGCAAAACTATACGACTTCAACTTTCAGTGCTATTTACCTTTGCTTATGTTTTCCCCCAACCAATAAGAAACTTTATCTACTTTCTTAGACATTACTCATGAGTGAATATTTCTAACTCCGGAAAACAAAATCATAACTAAAGAATGTTATTAATTGGGCCCCACTACTAAAGCAACTTTTACCGTAAAGCACTGTTTCACTCTATGTGAGTACAAGTCTGATCTGGTCGGAAAGAATAAAACTAAAAAAATTACCATAGATAATAGAGATCAATGCGTTTTTTCTTATTAATTTAACCTAAAGTGATAATTACTAGAGTTTCACCATTCACTGAAATTGACAGAAACTGCAACTGGTAACCATCGTAAAATGATTTATCATTAATCGCAGGAATATTGATTTGCAGATTTTTTTTCACCGTGATATAATTAAGAGTATAGATATATGTTTGCACTTCATCAAAGATTTGATAAGTGATGGAAAAGTTGTGGTAATGAAGACTGCTCGAATCCAGACGAGATTTTTATCAAAAAGTTCTATGTGAGCAAGCTCATAAGTGCATTGGAGATGAAAAATGTTACAGAAAGAGAACTAAGAAAGTGAATTAAGGTGCTAGAGTTTTAGTTTTCATGTTTTTTTTTTTTTTTAATTTTTAGTTTTCATGTTGAAGATATGATTTCTTTTAACGAGGAGATTTAAAGGAAATATAACCTTGATCATATGAATGTTCTAAGTGGAGTTGAGTTTCTTCAGGAAGCGGAATGTTTTAGCTCAAGAGAGAAAATGAAAACTCAATTTCTATCCGAAGGTTTCAAGCAAGAAAGATAAGCTCTAAGACATGGAGTACACAAGAGGATTTTAACTTTAGTCAAGAGGAAGAATTCTTTGAGTGAAAGAAATGATTTTAAATCTACCTCGCATTGGTCGCGCGTGGAATTATCATGTATGGTTGTTATGCCTTTGTACTAGTTTTACTTTTAACAAAGTTTTTTTTTCCTATTTTTTCTTTATATATTCTAAGACAGAGAGATGAATTGTAAAAACAGGAAATAGAGCTGAGAAATAAAGTTTGAAATCGTTAAATATAACACAAAATTGAACTGGGCATTTTAGTGGATTCCAAAAGAATCTTCTAGCAAAACGTACGTTTTCAATAAAGATTTTGAACTCGTAAATTTGTGTTGTATCTCTTATTTCTTTCACGAATTCTCTCGATCAAATGAATAACTATAAATGTAAAACTTAAATGAAGATTTTTATATATGAGATAGTTGGATGTTTTTAGAAAGTAGAAAATCATGTCTTCTTTATAACTAAGAAGTTATGGGTCTAAGCATGTATTTCCATCTAGACACGTTATAGTATTAAATAATTTATTTGTACCAACTGTTATTCGGTCATGACTTTTTCGACTATCTTTGAGAAAAACCGGATTGAACACGAATGCAAATCCCAATAGTATAAACAATAGATTAAGGAAAAGTATTAAAACAAAGACCATTGAAAAAGACGAATACGGAGTCGAGATTTGATTTCTTTTCTTAATTCAATAATTCGCATGTAATGTATGACGGTTTCAATGTGATTTTCAAATCTCAGGAAACAACCGTGATGAGACTTTTATGTAACACCCATAATAGAATCTACGAACTTAATATCTATGATATAACTTTTGAAACATTTACGATATGAAAACGAGAGAGATTTTTCGAAAGAGTTTTTATTTAGTTTTTAAATTTTTCCAGCGTGAATAATGTGAAGAGAGAAGGTGTTTATTTATACTGTAGACTCAACGATTAACCGTAAGGGATAAGTTTCAGCGAAAAAGAAAGAATATTCAGGAGATATTTTTGTTCTCCTGCGAGTAAAAAGAAACACTTCTGTAATTATCCGGACGTAATCTTTTAATGTTCAAGATTTATCTTTTTTATTATGAAAAAAAAACTCTTAGGAGGCCCAAAGAGAATCCCTAAACCCCACAAGCCCATGACCCATGTACTTAAAAGCCAACTAAAAATACATCATGCAATGAGCATGAACTTGGTAACAGCGACAGCATGTGTGAGATTTTTCATAATGCCCTTTCACTCCCACAAAGCCATTTGAACCTTGTTTTGGGAAAGCCATATATAAACAAGAGGTTTCTCCATCTTATTTTGTATATAGATAATTTTACATTTCCACACTTAAGAATTACACTCAATGAAAATATTTCATTTCATAGACTCAAACTCAATTCTCATATAATCTTATAAGACTCATTTATTTTTAAAACTTCATTTTTCATTTACATTCATACTCAATATTACAAGATTAATTGCTTATTAAAATTGAGTTCCGAAAATCTCTCTTGAGGAACTATCGACTTATGGTATAGAAAAAAAACCCATTTGATTATTTATGAACATAAAATGAAGTGTTTTGTTAGTTTACATATACATAATTGTCTCACCAACATCCAATTAAAACATCTTTATTGATATTTTCTTTGTGTCAACTCTTTATTGGTATATAAACCTAACATTTAGACAAATTAACTATTATTATTTTCATATTTTATCAATAAGTAGCTTGGTTGTCATTTAATAGAGTAACAATATCTTTGAAAATTTATGCTTTTAATTCAATATTAAACCATCCATATGAGAATGGTTTGTGAGGTCTAAGAATCGTGTATGTTTATGATAGATCGTGATCTTTAACCGTTTTTCTTCATAATTTGAGGCATTTGCATATGATATATCTTTTATCATTTTTCTTTTAAAAATGTATCTTTGGAAAAATGTATATAAAACTGTATATTTTCACTTTACATGTGGGTGGAAA
Organism: Euclidium syriacum; assembly: GCA_900116095.1. NCBI lineage: Eukaryota > Viridiplantae > Streptophyta > Magnoliopsida > Brassicales > Brassicaceae > Euclidium > Euclidium syriacum. The sequence goes on from FPAK01000008.1 coordinate 2,395,693, forward strand.
TACCCATATTATCCTTACTGAAGAGATATTGTTTCGGGTGGAAAACGGGTGCCGAGATGGTCAAACGTACACATAGTCGGATATTTGTGGACAATATATCCGTGGACAGTTTTTACCTACACTAGGTGTCCATATGGTTAATTATTTGGTCGTTACAAAAAAGAACATGTCGTACGTAAGATACTATAGGTGGATAGCAGGGGCCATGTGTACACATGCTCGAGGAATCGTGGACACTGTATCCACTGAAATTGTTCATTTGTCCATGAACTGTTTAAAAATGTATTCACTAGATATGTTATCTGAAAATTGTTGATCATGTGTACGCACGTTCAGTTTCTATCCATCGAAAAGCCTAGCATATGACATGTGGCATCCACGGATAGTTTTCCACCGGAAGCGTCTAACATGTGGCATGATCGTGATAGTTTTCATGAATAGATGACTCTGTGGACGTTTTGTGTAGACTATTCATCTGATTTTTTCGAAATAAGTCCGATTTGAATTTTTTGAAATAATTTCGGTTAATCAGTCGATTATACACCCATTGCAACAGTCCCCGCGACCAAAATCCCCACCGTCACGGTGTTGGCCATTTTAAAAATCGTTTGGGGTGGAAAAAAAAAAGAGAAATAGGAGAGAGAAGGGAGAGAAGAGAAAAACTAAAATAAAAATAAAAAAATTGATTCATCTCACTTGAGAATGGTAGAAAGGAGAATGGAATTGTCATTTGTATTAGGTTGAAAGCATTGGAAAGATACAACTTTTCACATATGTTTTAAAAAATATAGTTTTGTAATTAAAAACTTTAAAAGATATATTCAATGCAAAAATTTCTCAATAACAATAAATTTTTTTCTCCAAATAGTTTATGTATGAATCTAGTAGTTCTGTGTTTTTTTTTACGCAATACATATTCACACGATTTCTGTTGAAAATTAAACTCGCGTGATGTGTTTTTTTTCATAACTTTTTTTTTGCTGTCACACAATAGTATATCTCTTCTATGATTACTTATGTGACAATTCAATACAATCTAGACAAGAAATTTTTTTTCGTTTTACACCGGTGTTCGAAAGATATGTGTAATTGGTGAAATCTATGTCCTATGACATTTTTATCTCTGTGTCTATATATTAATTGAAATGATGGAAGGAGAAACTAAGAAGTTTAAAAACGCTTAAGACTTAGTATTAGAAGATTTAAATAAAATAATATCCAATTATAGTTAAATAATAATACAAATAGAAAATAGTGAAAAATAATTAGTTAAAGTATAATAGTTAAATGTTTAGCCTAAAATAAAATGCTAAACTCATAATTTACTTTTCATCTTATCCAAATATTTTTACATAATTTGTTTAATACATATATGTAGATATATACATATTTATATTTGTATAATAATTTTGGTTCAAAAGATTAGAATATATTTTACTATACATGCTAATGTAATGTATGTGTCTGTATATTTTTCTTTCATGTATTATTAATAGATATCATAATATATATAAAAAATTATTAAAAATATAGTTAAATATCGAAAACTAATATAATGAAGTAATTGATTATCAAAAAAATATATATATATATATACACAACTTGCTGATTGTACCGTTAACAAAACTGAAAGTCTATTCATCATTCAATTTCTACATATGAAAATTAATAATATCTAAATGATATTTGTATAAATATATAATATTCACGTTTGACGTAAATAATAATCTAGTTTAAGTTATTAAAAATCTATAATTTAGTAGAAGTGGAAAAAGCTGAATTGAACTCAACTAACCAAACCTAAATCGACCCAAAACAAACAAAATTATATACCCAATCCATTCAGTTAAAGTTTTTCTCAACCTGAACCAAAAATTATATTATTTACTGAATTAAATATATTAATAACTAATATACATATTATTGTGACCCTTTGACTTAAATCCACTTTCTTTTAGGTATGGAGTTCGAACTCGATTTGAGAATTAATTCATCGCAATGTGACACGTCCTTTAAATAAAAGTTATTCCGTTAGTTAGATATATCAAGATTCATTTTCAACATAGATAATCATTATTTATATAAATAGTAATACTAACCTCGAAAATAATTTACTCTCAAATTTCAAAAACACCACATAGTCATAACTTCCAATTAAATTCGAGAGAAAATCAATCTCGATAGCAATTTTTCCCTTCGCCACAAAATTAATAATGTCCTACTCTAAAAACTTGGTAAAGATTATGTCTATTAAACGGTGTCACAATAATATCAAGAATAAATCAAGATGGGTAATCAAATTTTACTCACCTCCACTCTCTAAATAAGAAATTTGATTTTCTTCAATTCAACATCAACATTTTCATTAGATTGATGATATTGATGATTTCTAGTAACAAAAAGTTTTTCAACCCACGATACAGCACCAATCACATATATAAGAAAATATATGAAAATAGTGAATATAAATTAAAAATAAAATAGAAATCAATAAAGTAAATAAAATTTATCGAATTTTTAGGGAAAACGATACAAATTTTGAATAGATAATAAGAAACTTCACCGGTTGTGTAGTTCGGATCCATACTCTAATCTAAATTTTTTTTTCTAAATTCAGAAGTCATACATGTATTTGTCTGAAGCGCAGATGACATTAGAGACTTGAGTATCTTGTCCGAATAAGATCCAAATTTGGTGTATTGTATATCTATAGAAATCACATATGTCGATGAATTGGAAGTTATGTATATACTTACGCCTTCTCCTCATGTTTTTCTTATTCTTCCCCTTCTTACTCAGATTCCTACACATTTGTGGATTTCATTCTCGCTGAGAAATACATTGAAAACCCTAATTTTATGTCTGAAGTTAAAGAATTAAATTGTCGTCTATTTGATTTTTTTTTTTTTGTTTTGTATTCTTTAAAAGGTAAATGAGTAAAAAAAATCGGTTAGGTTTATGGTCGCTAGATTAATGGAATAATCCTCTTTAAACTTGACTTGTCCCCTCAAGGGCTTGTTGAGTTTATCGGGCCATTTTTCGACATATTTCCAAATGCCTTTATAGACCAGGATTTTTGCACCACCAATTTCTTTATTGGGTCTCTTTCTAGTTGTGGAATTGATGCGGTCATCAAACCAAGCATCTACCAAAATAAAGTACCCGTGGTCAAGAGAGCAACAATGACACATTCGAAGTCTATAAGGGTAAGGCAAGAAGCAAATAAGGCAGCAAAGTTCCTATTAAAAAAAAAAAAAAAAAAAAATCCACTCAGAAACTCTACAAAAATAGCATACATTCAATCAGGCTCCAAAACACCCAATTAGACTACATAGAAGATGTTGCAATTTTAAACATCAATACAGTTCAATATCGAATAAGAAAATGTAAGACTATTTACTTGGTACGAAATAGATTTCAGAACATCAAAAATTTTACCAGACTCACGTTAGAGCTGCAAGGTACCATCAAAACAAGCAGTTTAGTTTATAGAGAACAAATGGAACACATAGAAGATTCTGAAGCTAAACACGGGAAACACTTGAGGATAAAAAACTATGTCAACTACAAGGGACTTATTGAGGAAGAATTCATCAAATAATTCAAGCTGGAAGGACCAGTAAAAGCCTTGAAGACTTCAACTTCAAAACCAGCCAATAGGAACACAAACAAGGTAACTTCTATTTATTATGAATTTGTGAAGGTAATCTAGAGTATCTCAATGGTATTTAGCACATCAAAAAATCTCAGTTCAAGCCTCAATAAGTGTTATAAGTCTACAAGAAAGATACACAAGTTTTCATTTTCTAGAATAAGAGTTTTTCCTTATTTTTCTTTAAGACTTTATGTTTTATATACTTTTAAAAAAAATTTGTTTTGTAAATTTTTTTATCAATAAAATGCCATTTTCTATTTCGTTTTCAAGCACAGTTTGAGATAACTTCTTCTTTGTTCTTCGTGTGTGAGATTCACATAAGAATGAGAGCACTTGCTTTATTGGAGATCCTTCCATTATCTTTGTGGTGTCTTCAATCTATCTCGTTTAGATTGCTTGTGGAATCAAGTTGTCATATTCGATTGTTGTTTGTGGAATCAGTCAACAGCCTTTCACCCTCACCCCTACCTTCACTCATCATCCATTCAATATATCAGTTCTTAAACCGTGTGAAAAAAAAAAGAGGTGGAATATGATCTTACATCAAAAATTTAAGCTAATGCATAAATTAAATCCAGTGAAATTTGTTTTCTTACTTTCGAAAAACTCTTTGATTTCTTTCCAGCTTCTCGTTTTTCTTATGCTTTGTATTCTTATTAATCGCTGATTTTCTTTGTCTTTATATAATCCTTCTTTCTCGGGTGAAATTTTCCAATTATTCTATAATGAACGTGGCTCTATGAAATTCTCAATCCCATCAGTTCAACACTTGGGACATCATTATGTGCACCACACAATTTTACAATAATATCCGTGTTACCTGCAATTTTCGATAGGTGATTTAACTTGTTGTTCCACATCTCGCAAAAAACTTTGAGAAGGTATATGATGGCAATTTTTGTGTACTTAATATTTCTTTATGATCGTGGCATTCGTCTTCCCCATCCCAAACTACTAGTTAGTTAGATATATTAGAGAGTAAAGTTAAGGTAAAACTGTGAAAGGAAAAACACCACTAAAACCGATTATCTCAGAGAGTAATAATATAAAATAATGCAAGTCAATGATCCTATCATTATAGATTAGGTATAAGTGAGCTTAGGCACGGCTTAGATGTTACCTTGCAGAAGCTATATGCCAAATTAAAGTCCTATCTATGTTTCTCATTTTTACGAAACGGTGCAATTTAGCTTTGCTAACTCAAGTCAAAGACTATCATGTGAAAATGTTTTTCTAAATAAAGAAATGTTGTTTCAAGTAATTTTCACGAGTTATTGCATATTGTGAAATGTACTAAATGGAGGCAATTAAGTCAAATATATTACTGTGGCAAATAATTAATGCTTATATCGAAAAGGTGATGGAGAGAAACAAAAAGAAAAACATGCAATTAAAGAAAGTAAATCAAACATGTGAAAAGGTAGAGGAAAAAAAAAAGACTTCAATCTGCATTTGAGCAATGCAATTACAATTTCCCATCCACTAACCATAAACGTCTAACTCCAAGCTTTGAATTTGGCGGTGAAGGCAGTCGATTCATCATGTACATTCTCATTGTATTATGTTAAGAAAACAAGTTCGCCACAATAATTTTCTATAAAATGTTAAAAAAACTCTACATATAAACATGATTGATCATTCAGATATTCTTTCCAATTTTCCTCTAATTATTTTGCTACTCCTACTATTATATATATACATATATATATATATATACTCTAAGACTACCATTAGTTATAAGTAATCAAGGCTAATACTACCATTAGCCAAAAAGGAGTGAGAAACTTCGGCTTCCATTGGTAATGCTGCGTAATGGCGGAATTGCGGAAAACAAAATTAAGTTGTGGAATTACTTAATCCGCATAATGAAAAGTTGTATATTGGTAACGTTGCGTAATGGCGGAATGACGGAAAATAAAATTAAGATGCAGAATGACTTAATTCGCATAATGAAAAATTGTAAATAACTAAAAAATTATGCGATTAGATAAGTTTTGCGGAATTGCGAAATATAATTATTTTGTTTTGAAAAAAAATATAACTATTTAAAAATAAGTTATTTAATATGAAATTTCACTATATTTTAGATTCAAATGATAATCAATTTATATTTTAAAATAGAAAAAAGATGAAACATTCTAAATATATATATATATATATATATTTGAATTAAATAACTGAAAAATATTTTTCTCAAGCATTTATTTATTTTTAATACATTTATAATATATATAAAAAAAACTACTAATGTTATGGAAATTCTAACATATATATATAATTTTTCAAGAATTTATTAGTATATATGCATTTCCGCAAATTTCCGCAAGCTACTAGATTCTCAGTTATTTGCTTAATGGTGATTCATTTTTATTTGTTTCAATGATTCCGCAAACTCTGAATTTTTGCGTTTTTTAATCATTCCGCAACTTTAATTGATTGGTAAAATTCTTGCAGAATAGCATTAGAAAACGCAATTTCTCCATTCCGCCTTCCACTATTAACAAGCTGTAATCGTTTAGAAGAGTTCATCTATGGAAATCAGTTTATGAACAAACAAAACACGACTTTCTTAATTAGTGTGACTTTTGTTTTTGACTATCTGTTTTTTTTTTTTCCTTTTTCTTTTGTTTGCATGATATTGATATCAATGAGATTCTTTTCTCTCTTGTTTAGTTTCTTTGGATAATAAAATTTCTGAGTTTGTCGTCCATTTCAGCGGATAAACATATACAGTATACGGTATATTTCGTTACGTCCAAGGAAAAAAATAACCGAGAAAGATGATAGTATCTTTTAACCCACACGAATTGATATGGTAAAGTTTTGTTCTTTCACATAATTTCATAACTTTACTTTACGTGTCACATTTCTCCGTTTTGGTGTCATCGTATTGAACGACGTAACCAGAGTGCACAGAATTACAGCAAAATTGTCCTTTTAAAATTTGTATTTCTCTAAATAAATAAAATAAAATTGAAATAAAATATAAAATAAAATAAAATAAATAAAATGGGAGTATTTGTGAATGTCTACACATCTTCCCCCTTTATATAAACAAACCTCACAATCCCCAAAAACCATCAAACCCTTTCTTCACCACATTTCACTGAGAGCCCAAAAACACATTTTGAGATTAGAGAGAGAAATCTCTCCAACCGAATCTCTCCCTCTCTCTCTCATTCCCTCTCCGGCGATGGTTGTCGCAATGGACCAACGTAGCAATGTGAACGGAGATTCCCGGAAGGAAGAAGGGTTTGATCCGAGCGCACAGCCGCCGTTCAAAATCGGAGATATTAGGGCGGCGATTCCTAAGCACTGCTGGGTTAAGAGTCCTTTAAGATCGATGAGTTACGTCGTCAGAGACATTTGCGCCGTCACGGCTCTTGCCGTCGCCGCCGTCTACTTTGACAGCTGGTTCCTCTGGCCTCTCTATTGGGCCGCCCAAGGAACCCTTTTCTGGGCCATCTTCGTTCTCGGCCACGACTGGTACCATTTCATTCTTAATTTTAATATTTTATTTTCTCCTTTTTTCGATTTCATTGGCCTTAGATTTGTTGAATTTCTTTTAATGCACGTTCGTTCGATGAACATCGTCGCTCACTTCAATATTAGATTCTTTTGAGGTTCCTTTAGTTTATTATTAAAAAAATCGAGAGAAAAAGTGGATCCAATTTTTTTTTTCATCATCAACGTTTCACCATGATGTTCAGTCGTAACACTCGTAACAAAAAATATCTAGCTTTTCTATTTTTAATTATTGTTTCCGCATTTCATGGATCTACTTTCCAAGCTCCCAGTTTTATTTTCTTTTTTTTCCTCTAGATCTCCTTAACTTTTAATTAATTAATCTTAAATAAATCCAATTGTCTCTGTTGTGTGTGTGTGTGTGTGGTTCTAATCTTTTTACTAAACACGTCATATATTTAACCTTCTTGAACCGTTTTGAATAAATAAAAACATGGGAAAATCAATAGAAAGCAATAAATGAGATTATATACTATGTTTTAGTATGAAAAATGAAACTGAATTGAATATCATGACAGTGGACATGGGAGTTTCTCAGACATTCCTCTGCTCAATAGTGTGGTTGGTCACATTCTTCACTCCTTCATTCTCGTTCCTTACCATGGTTGGTAAGTCATTAATTTCTTCCTCTTCAAATAATTACTTCTTTTTCGTATTTTTCTTACTCTACATGTTTGTCATACATGGAGCATGTTTAGCTTACTAATCTGAACCTCAACAAGAAATCTTTGTATTTTTGTATTTTTATTTGTAATTAAACAATGCATGTGACTATTTTATGAGAGATAGCTCATCTTATCCCCACTCCAAGAGTATCAAACCTTTAGTAACCAAAGAGAAAGCATCCAATTGTTTTTATTAAATGCTATGGGCCTATTTATGGTCCATTAGATGTTACTTTCACCTGTACTTGAAGAAATTATTGTAGCTAAATATAGTTAGAATTTAATTTAATTTTTTTTCTTGTCAATTTTTTTTATTTAATTAGTAAAGAAAAATTCATCAGCTGAAGTAGATCATAGACTTTCGATATCACTAAAAATAGGTTTGTATGTATCATATTTTGTTGAGACAGACATTATAGTATTTGTTTGTTACTTATTTCTGACAAAAATATTAGTTAAAAGTTTTGAGATTGGTGAGTTATGTCCAGAGAACGACAATTAAATAGACAGTTTGATTTTACTTTTTTTGTTTAAAGAATAAAATAAAATAAAAAGAAATAATTGTGTGAATGAAAAAAATGGGCATGTTGCAGGAGAATAAGCCATCGGACACATCACCAGAACCATGGCCATGTTGAAAACGACGAGTCTTGGGTTCCGGTAATATTTCTCTCCTTTCTCTTCTTTTTATTTTATTTTGTTTGTTTTTTCGAATTCGAATATTTCTTAGGATTCTTTTTTTTTTAAATGATCCTTCCAATCTGAGGCCAGTTGAGTAACAACAAGCACTTGTCAGATTTTTTTTTTTTGGCTGTCGTAAAAAAAGATTTGCAAGTGTCATAGAATCACCAGTAATTGGTTTAACAAGACTAATTTTGACGTTAATATATAAGTTCAACTTTTAAAAATGGACCACTAATATTCCAGGCTTTAGCATAAAACGACTGTCCTCGAAATTCGTTTACTTTTCTACTTCTTCATTTTGGCGTTTTTCGTGATCTTTTGTCGATATCTTGATTTATTAATTTTTTAAAAAACAACAAGCATCTTGATTTTATTTAAGAACTAACAATAACGCCCAAAAACTTAAATACAATCACATGCAATGTTATTTATTCGAATAAAAACAATAAATCAAATTTCGATTGAGTAATATACTAACAGTCATTTTAATTAAAATTATATTTTAAAAAATGTTTCAGTTACCAGAAAGGGTGTACAAGAAATTGCCACACAGTACTCGGATGCTCAGATACACTGTGCCTCTCCCTATGCTCGCTTATCCTATATATTTGGTAATAATTTAATCTATCTGACAATATAGTTAATTGAGATCTAAATTAATTTTTAACAATTATTTTGGTGTGGGGATTATACAGTGGTACAGAAGTCCTGGAAAAGAAGGGTCACATTTCAACCCAAACAGTGGTTTATTTCAACCAAACGAGAGAAACCTTGTCGCAACTTCAACCACCTGTTGGTCCGTTATGTTGGCCATCCTTGTCTTTCTATCATTCACCGTTGGTTTTATCCCGGTTCTTAAAGTCTACGGTGTCCCTTACATCGTAAGTAACATTATTATATTAATTAATTATGTCATAAATATTAAACTAACATTTTTTTGTGGTTTAGATCTTTGTCATGTGGTTGGACGCTGTCACGTATTTGCATCATCACGGTTACGATGAGAAATTGCCTTGGTACAGAGGCAAGGTACGTATCAGTTAGCTAATAATAATAAAATAAGCAATGATGATGATTAATTCGATTATTTGTGTGAATAGGAATGGAGTTATCTACGTGGAGGATTGACAACAATCGATAGAGATTACGGAATCTTCAACAACATACATCACGACATTGGAACTCACGTGATCCATCACCTTTTCCCACAAATCCCTCACTATCACTTAGTCGATGCCACGAAAGCAGCGAAGCATGTGTTGGGTAGATACTACAGAGAACCAAAGAAGTCAGGAGCGATACCAGTTCACTTGGTGGAAAGTTTGGTCGCAAGTATTAAGAAAGATCATTACGTCAGCGACACTGGTGATGTTGTCTTCTACGAGACTGATCCAGATCTCTATGTTTACGCTTCTGACAAATCTAAAATAAATTAACAAAACAATCAATCCACCTTCTTTTTTTTCATCTTTTCCTGTTTTTAGCTCTACTGTTAGGAATAAACCAGCTTCTCTCTTTTTTTTTTTTTACTTTGTTGTTGGTTGCTGTTGTTTCTAAGTTAAATGTACGGGTAAAACTCCTTTTTTTTTCTTTTTGTTGTTTTAAATGTATTTACATTACAAGACGTAAAGTTTTGTTCTTTTTCATCTTTTTCTTTTTTTAGTTGTTGTCAAAAAGATCTTTATAGGTTTCGACAAAAGTAAAGGGAAAAGAAAAAGACAGTCCCACTGAAAGCTGGACAAAATGCACGCCGTTTTCGGGTCCCATCACAACGACAATATGTCACGGAGTTGTCGCTTTTCTTTTAAGTAATAGGCCTCCACGTTCACGGCCCAGTTTATACATAAAAGCCTCTTCATATGCGCATGTCTGCCAGATATCTTATTGCACATATGACATATCTAAAGCTTTCATTTCTCTTGTTATTTTTTCCATGAAAAAAACAATCAATTTCAATAACTCGAAAAAAACAAGGGTAATGATTATAAACTACACGAATTTTTGACATCTAACAAATTTTGACAGTAATCACACCAACTATTTGAAATTAGCATAAAACTTATGCATCATCAAAATATAATAAAATAATTTTGACGAGCCTAATTGTGAATCATAACGAACTGTCTACATGTGAGTATCGATGGAATAAAACCCAAAATTTTTTTTAATTGGGGACATAAATAAAACCCAATTTTGTTTTCTTTATCTAAAAATGAGGATTAGTTGAAATTTTAAAATTCTTTTTATTAAAAAAATAGGATTGCGTAATGAATTTTGGACTTCGAACAGTATTTACTTAATAGATTTAAGTTGTTTTATTCTTTTGGGTTGTTTATCGAATTTTAGTTGATATTTTTTTATATTGAATGCATAATTGGTGGGAAGAAAAAAAAAGATGCACAATCTTTAAATTTTGTGGGTGCATAAATAAAAACAATAACAAAATACAACATTTTAAATAAAATTATGGATGCACGAACACCCTTTGTTGTCTAGATGCATCCGCCTCTGGTTGTTAGGACTTCATGACTACGAGTTAGGATTTCCTAACTGCGAGATTGGTGAGATATTTAGCTGCGAGATTAGTGATCTACCTAGTTGCAAATCTTTACAAAGTGTCTAGTTATGAAAGTGACGACTTGACTAGTATGTGAAAGTGAGGATCTGACTAGTATATGAGCTCATCTATCTAAACTAGACAGGTAAACTCCTTTCTGGTAAGCTAGGTGGGAGAAATCCTTTATGGTTGGCTAGGAAGGAGAACTTCTTTCTAGATGAGTAAGGTAGGAGAACTCCTCTTTGTGAACTAGGCAGAAGAGCTCACTCTGTGATGAATAAGGCGAGAGAGTTAAGTTAGGTGGGAAGAATTCTTTCCAGAAGGAGGAATGAGTCACTCTTTCAACAGTGGGATCCTCTTTATATGTGTGATAAGTCGGTTGTGGGTCGTGGACTTTCACCAAGCTCTGTCATATTTTCTTAGTTTGCCTAGGATTATGTCGCCATTGTGCAGATGTACTTCGTGGGCCTTACCTAGTTGGACTTCGCCTAACTGGATTTTTCCTAGCTAATAAATTGATTATCGAAATAGACTGAATTACTTCATGGCCGCGCTATCTCCAACACTTTTGATTGTTTAGACCTAAAGATATTTGAGTTTTCCATCTTTTAACATTTGATCTAGAATACTTAATTATTAAAAGAATTCTTACATCACAATCATCAAAACTCGAAGTAAGTTTATATTAAAATCATAGTGTCAATTTCATAGACAGGCTGTCGAAGGTTCAAACCATTGACATCATATCTCCTAGGGATGTTAAATAGGGTAAAAATCCGTAGGGTTATCTTTACCCTGTTAAATTTTTAAGCCCAATATCCTATTCTCTTAACACAAATAAATAAGGGTATTGAATAGACGGATATCCTGACGTACATTATCTTATAGGGTAAACCCTAAAAGGTTTAGGGTATCTGTAGGTTTTTTTTTTTAATAATTAAAATAAATATTGACTATAGTGATTCCGACGGAAAAAGACCATAGTCAAAAATACTATTTCAACAAAAAATAGCGTTTCGACGGAAAATAGTGATTCGACGGAAAATAGCGGTTCGACAAAAATAGTGGTTTCGACAGAAAATAGCGTTTCAATAGAAAAGAACGGTTTCGACGAAAATAGCGTTTCAACGGAAAATAGCGTTTCGACAGAAAATAGCGGTTCGACGAAAATAGCGATTTCGACAGAAAATAGCGTTTCAATGGAAAAGAGCGGTTTCAACGAAAATAGCGTTTCGATGGAAAATAGCGGTTCGACGAAAATAGCGGTTTCGACAGAAAATAGCGTTTCAATGGAAAAGAGCGGTTTCGACGAAAATAGCGTTTCGACGGAAAATATTGTTTCGACAGAAAATAGAGTTTCGACGAAAATAGCGGTTTCGACGGGAAATAATGTTTCAATGGAAAATAGCAGTGTTTCCATCAAAAATGCTATTTTCCGTCGAAAATTTATTTCCATCGAAAACGCTATTTTTAATCAAAACGTTATTTTTATCAAAACGCTATTTCTGGTAAAAACGTTATTTACGTCGAAACCATTGTTTTCCATCGAAACGTTGTTTTTCATCGAAACCACTTTTTTCAGTCGAAACCGCTATTTTCATCGAAACCGCTCTTTTCCGTCGAAACCGCTATTTTCGTCGAAACGCTATTTTCCGTTGAAACCGCTATTTTTTGTCGGAATGCTATTTTCTGTCAACAACGCTATTTTATTTTAGTTATTATAGTCTATTTTATTTTAATTATTTAAAAAATCAATAACTATTTAATTAAATTAAACATAAAAATAATGATGTAAACAGTTAGGATATCCTTAGGATAATCCTAGATTTGTTAGGTAGTATTAGAATTACCCTATTAGTACAGAATGTTTTTAGGGTATTTTATAATAGAGTATTATATGAGAGGGTACCCTATCAATTAGGATAGGGTAGGTAAAAACACACTATTTAACATCCCTAATGTCTCCACACTCAAGAGTCTAAATAACGCAGTCAACATCCATTCAAAATTTCGTGCACCACCTACACAAAATTTGATCCCATAATCTATATTGCGCACTGAAATACAAAACTGGATAAAAAAACTCGAAGTGTTCAATAAAAAAAAAAGTCAATACGTTTAGATGGTAGCCAGAAATTTTTAGAATGGGCCGATACCACATTTTTGTTTCCTAAATATCTCATCCTCAATTTATTTACAGTTCTGAAAAGAGTAACACATTTGGTTCTTCATATACACATTCAGTGCACTGAAACAATGAGGGAGTCCACTATGAAACTGATAGTAATATTTCTACAAAATGTACAGAAAGGCTTTAATTGATAGAATATTGGACACTAATGAAAGGAGACCAACCAAGGCAAAATAATGAGAGATGTCTAAACCAAAAACTGTGGCAATTTTGGGCCTCCTTCAAAAGCTATGTACCACAGTAATAGCTCAGCTTTAAGCCTATATAATATATGTAATATACATTTAGTGACAAAGCACACACTCAAACCAAGCCGGTGACAAAAACTCTCAGAAAATCTACATAACTATCATCACCATATATTTATGAATAATCAACCGAAAATAATCAGATCACTTCCACTCTCGCCGGGAAATGTATTCCTGCAATTTTCTCTTCAGCCGGAGAATCTCTAGAAGCGACAAGTTTCACAGCGAAAGGAGAAGTAGAACCATGCTTTCGTCTTGCTTCAGCGAAGCTTGAAGCAACAACAGTTTGCAACCATTGATCAACCATTCTCTCTTCATCTGATGACCACCTTAACGCAGCTAGAATCTGAAGGATCGCATCGTTCTCGATCTCTAGATGAGTTTCAGATCCAAACGACCGATGAAAATGCGAAAGGATGTTCCTTTTTATGTTCTTCGCTAACCCATCAAAATCAATCGGCTTAAAGGTCACTTTCCCATCTACAAGTTCCACAAAATCCTCAAGCCAAGCTTCCGTGTTCTCAGACATTGTATATGCTTCTTCATCTGCGTTTTCTTCCGTCTCATCCACCGGAAGATTCAGATCAAGAAACGAACGTTGAGATTTAACCGCTCGAAGCTGTTTAACCTCTGTTTCTGACTCCTCTTGTCTTCTCTTATTTAAACCGTTCTTGTTAATAACATTTGAACCATCCTCAGTTACTTTTATCTGAAGTTTCCAGTTTTTAGCGCTAAGAACTTTTTCTTCCGAGTATTTGACAGGTTCTTCACTGTCCTTGTCAATCCCAGAAATGGTAGCAATCACTATCACATTTTTCATACTTATCTCTCTGCCGTGCGAGTCACGGAGCTTCCCAGTTCTTGCAGCATCAGATAATCTGATCTGATCAGGGAACTCAGCTTTCTCCACGTTTTCAATAAAAACAACAGAGTCCACTCGCTTTGCCACTTCTCCAGCAATGTAATCAACAACTGTTTTCCCTCTGAATCTATCGTCAAGACTGTCTTGTGCCTTGAAATCCACACAGATGCAGTTTTCTTGACCACCAGAGAAGACTTCAGCAAGAGCTGAAGCTACTTTCTTCTTCCCGACTTTATCCGGTCCAAGAAGAGCAAGCCAAACACTACTCCCGGTTGTTGCGTGGCTTCTTCTTCTTCTGGAGTCATCGTCTCTGTATCCGCAAAAGATTTCGCTAATGGCGTTCACAGCTTCGTTCTGCCATCCGACTTTACGAGAAAGTAATTCTCTAAGAGACTTGAAATCTTTGCAATACCGTGAAGTCGCCATCAATGGTTGTTTCTCTTTGATCACTCCGAAGTCTCTCCGGTCGAGCGATACCGGTGTGCTTGATTCTTGGCTTTTCGACGAATAGATTGTTCCCAATCCTAAATCCGTAGTCACACAACTCAAAGGCGAGTTCGTTGTCCGGCTTGTGAGATCCTCTGTATGTTTTTGATTTGAGATTTTAACAGATAAACCGGATTGGTATTGCAGATTCTGCTCGGTCGGGCTTCCGAGACCGACCTTGGTCTGGCGAGAAGAAACAAGCTGAAGCGGGAACTGTGGTCGAACGGGCTGAAAACTAAGCTTAGGAAACGCCGGAGTTTGATGGATCCTTTGACAAATTTCATCCCATTTCTTCTTTAGAGCAGAAACACGTGAAGCTAATACGTTTGGATTATCTTTAGCCTGCACTGAATGAGAAGCAAATGAATACTCTCAAGATATTTGCATAAATAGCAAAGAGAGGTATAGAAGAAGTAGTTCATAAAGCTGCACCTTGATGAGAGTTCCTTTGTCTTGCTCAGACTCAACATTTCGTAACCAAGAAGGTAACTTCTCTGAAGACTGATCATCGGTAGGTGAGAGACTTGAACCGGACTTGGCAAAGGCTGTGACTTCTTGCTCATACTTTTCATTACAGAGATGACACCGAGGCAGAGTTTGATGATTCACTGAGTTATCACTAAACGGTACTCTGAAATCTGATGTTGATGAAAAAAACCCTCCGAATGGAACAAATGATCCCATCAAACTGTAAAAACCAGAAACGTTCATTGTTTTAGTTTATGTTTCTGACATTGGAGACTAAACAATGGAATTGTAGAAAGACGTTACCTTGATTTTGGATAAATCCCTTGATTCGTTGATGTAATGGGAAGAAGGTGAAGATTCCAGTCCTTGTCGATCGTCGGAAACCGTTCGATCAGTTTTATATACGTCTCGTTGCTCGAGACACTTCCGATGAACCAGAGTTTCTCCCGGTGGAGTTTCAACAGATCCGAGAGCTTCGACACGAAATTCTCAGTAGCATTACCGGAAAAAACCTCGTTAGTTAAGAACTTGATTTCTCCGAGATTCAGAACCAGCCCCGATTCCGATATCGAGCATTTTTGCTCGGCGATTCTTCCTAGTTCATCGAGTTTTTTCGAAACTGCTTCGTCGTTTCTCGATCCGGCAACTAAAATTTCACTAATCTCTTTTTCTATACTAACTACGCTTAATCCACTAATCTCCAGAGGCAAAAACCCTAATTTTCCTCTGTTAATCGAATCAGTGAAGGTTTTAAGAGCTTCACCACCGCAAGTCCCAACCAGTAGAGGGTTCTTCTTATCTTTCCGGCCTAATACTTCGCCGATTCTTCTACAATTCTCGTCAAAATCGTTGGTCCCACCAAACGGGAACCCGAATCTAGCCCGACCTGAATCAGATTCCGGGAGATTACAGAGGAAGAGAGGCGGACAACGAGATCGCGGGAAACGAGAAGAGAATTGAGTCACCGGAGGATGAAGCACGTCGATCTTGATGTCGGTACTCCGAAACCCGGCCTCACCGAATACCCGACTCACAATCGGGTCGTCGAGGATGGATAGGATAAAGTACTTAAGCTCAACTTTCAAAACAGAAGACGTTTGAGTTCCACCGTGGATTTGATGCAGATGATAAGTCTCCGGATGCCTTCTCTGAGTCGCCTGAGACCGTTTGATCGCCGCCATGAGCGAGTTCGACACCGGCGGCTCATCGTTCTCCCCCGGAGACTTCGAGGAAGGAAGCCTGTCAAGAGACACGCCGACGCATAGCTCCAGCGCGCGAAACTGAAGGCGGGAAGAGTAAGGTGTGCTATGAGCGGCGCGTGAGATACACACTTCCCGGAGAACCGACGAAGGCATCGCAAGTAGACCGGAAACAGCGTGAAGCGACGTCGTCTGGGCGTGACTCCTCCTACGCGCGACGGCGACAGCGTCGTCCAATGCACGTGCCGTTTCTTCCGTTAAGCATTGCCTAGCCGTGCTTACCGGTGTCGGCATAGCCTCGCCGGTGAACGAAAAAGAAAGAAAAAAAACAGCTTAAAACTAAACCACCACGATCCCTCTCCTTAACAAAGATCAGTCAATCCAAACCACACCAACCAAGAAAAATCATAAAAAAGTAAGAAACAGAAAAGCTATAAAACAAATGAAGCGTGAAATTTCTGGAAATGGATTTGACGACAAAGAAATCAAACCGTGTAGTCGCTTTACTGAAAAAGAAATATATATTTTTATAAAAATGTATGTTTGCTTCTTTGGTTTCAATCCTCAGGCTGTGAATAATCCTACGGTTTGGTTAGATATGTAGAAAAGAAGAGTCGCTGTTAGGGTGGTCTATTGGCGAATGGGACCCACTAATATGTTCATATTAAAGTAAATAATATTTGTAATTTTGTTGCCTTGCCCCCAATCCTCGTGTATATTGAAGGAGCAAAGGCACATGTGGTGAGCATAGATTCTCTCTGGCCCAGCTTAAAGATCTTCCTTTACTTCCATTCGTTTTAAGCTCTCTTCACAGTTTCAATTAATTCCGGATTTGACAATCCAACATTTTTTTTTTTCATAATTATTCCTCTAAAAACTCCTCTTTTTATTATTTGATTTGATCAAAACATTTTTAAATATTCTCCTCTCTTATTCTTATCGTGAGTATCTATTCAGCCGACAACAAAATATCTAACTATTAGAATATCTTTAAGCATATCTTCTTCTTTTCGGTTTTTTTCCCAGTTCATATTCGTATGGTGAACATTATACGATGGTAATTATACGCCTAATTCATAACCCTTCAAATCAAATACTGATCTATGGTTTCAAAACGTTGACCTGAGTTACAATATCGGTTTTTTTTTATAATATATTATATTATATAAATATATATATATATATATATCACATAGCCAAGAATTTCGATGGTTTTAGTCTATTATAAATGATTAGACAGACTAGTGACGATATAAATGGAATACTTGTTATTACTATACTTTAAAAATGGAGAAGCAACTGCAACACTCATCTAGAAGTATTTTGACCTTTGTAAAGTACTTATTCAATTAATTACATTGACGCATATGACAGAAAGAGTAGGTGTAGAGCAAGGGGAAAGAATAAAAATTACCGTTTTATTGGTAATATTTTACTCTTACATAAACGATGTATATTTTTTATAGTCAACAATTATAAAAACGATATTGAAAGCGATACCAAAGAAGTATCCCTCAGCTTTTTAATATCGGTATCTCTTACCGTTTTTTAAAAATCTTTTGGCTATTCTTTAATTGTTTGCTTCTAAAAAATTAGTACCATTTTAGCTCACCAATCGACTCCGACATCTTAAATCGATTATTCCACACATTACGCGCACCATCTACATTCGATCAAAAAATTTACTCTAAGTTTTTTAAAAGATATGAAAAAGTATAAGCTAATAATATATAGAGTCTAACTGGTGTCTTATTACTGCATCGGTAAGAGGTATATTGTTTTAATAGTTACAAATTACAAAAGTGATACCAAAAACATCACTCTTAACTTTTTTGTACTGATATTTATCTTATTACTTTCGCTAACTCGTATCATTTTGAATTACTAATCATACCCATAGTTTTTAAACTCTTAACAAGTTTCTCATTCAAATCTATTAAGATGCATGCTTATTAATGATAACCAGTAAATAATTTATATTTATAGTCGAACCTTCAATGTGAATGTAGAATTTTAATAGTCCTAAAGTATGAGAATATCTAAGTCAAGTCAACTCGCATGTATTTTTATTTCTAGTGGATTGATTTTTGAAGAACTAAAATACATTTTGTTTTAATTGTTATTTTCTAAAATTTTAAAGTGTTAGATATCTATCTATGCATAGCGATGTTAATTTCTATTAGTAAACTACATTGATTGTCTTGACAAAAAAAAAAAAAAAACTACATTGATTGTTCTGAAAAATATTAAAAATGAATCAAATGATGATTTGGACAAAATTAAACATGATGATCATGGTTGAAAACTTTTTCTGGAATAATTTAAACTGCGTATTAATTTGTATGAATAGATTTTTTTAAAAATTATTTAAAAAATCGATACATAGCTTGAAGATAATAGGAATGATTAAGTAAGACAAGTCAACTTAATTACAACTAAGCATATATTCAGTGGTAGACAGTGATATAATTTTACTTTTAAGAGATTAGATGGATGTGATAAGGTAAAGAATAAAAGCATGAGTGAGTGATTAGGCCCCAACCCCTTAATAAATTCCACTACCACCATTTATATGCTTCTTTTGTGTCATTGTCATTCAAAAAGTCTTTTATTAATAATAATGAACAAGAAGAAAAAAAACTTCCTTTTTTGTTTTACTTTTATCCTCCTCATTTCTTATTCTCCGTCACAGACGTCGCCTTTTGTCTTTCCCCTTTTGGAAAAGGAAATTTACTCAATGACCAATCATTATTACCACCAAATAGTTTATTATTTTTCAGACCAATTAAGGACAAACAAACATTTGATCATTAGAATATCGGCTGCTTTTATTTAATTACAATTTTAGTTTCAAATTTTCAACTAATCAAATAGTATAAGTTAGTAAATTTCGCTTAAAAAACTAATTTGACCGCCATCCTATTCAAACTTATAAAAGCAAAAAAATATATATCATACTATCAACAAACACACATTACATAAATAAACACTTCATCTTCTATAACAAATATGATTTGTAAAAATCGATAAACGATAAATTAGTTCGATTGTTATCAATCACAAAAACGAAAGATTTAACAGAACTAAAAGTGGTATTTTCATCTCTTTGTATATAACATGTTTTTCTCTTTTTTTACCTCTTCTAACTGGTGTTAAAAATACGATATTCACGATCGCCTAGTCGACGATTAATGTTTGGCAACTAGGAACCGCAGTGATACAACACAATGCGGCCATTGAAATCGTTAATCTCCACCGAAGCTAGTATACAAACTTGCTTAGATATTCTATCGAAAAAACATACTATCTATTTACGAAAAAATGATAGATTCCAAAATGCTGAGACATATTTTCAAAAGTAAAACTCCAAAATTTGTCTCACTCTCTCTTTATCTATCTCTCTCAACTCTCTCTAGCTTATAACCTTTCCTTGACTTTGGCTCTAAATGGTGTCATTATAATGATTTTAGAAGTAGTACAATCATTCTACTGATACCATTCAACTTTTATTTATTATGCCAGAAAAATAATCATTTTGCCAGATTCAACAAAAAAAAAATAATTCTACCAGATTCAACTGAAAAAATAATCATTATGCCAGATTCACTAAATTGGGCAAAATATTCGGCCCGAACACCCGAACCAAAACCCGGGTGGATACCAGAAATAAAATTATATACCCAAATATATTAATTATATTTGTATTTAATATAACTAAATTACCCAAAATTACAACTATATATCAAATATGTCAATTATTTTTGTATATAAATAACCAAAATACCCAAAACAATCAAAATTTTGGAAAATTCTTAGTTATGATTGTCAAAATTTAATTAAATTTTATTCAAATTCAACCAACGTTTTTATTTTATTTTTATCCAATACTTCGGATATCCGGACCGGATCCAAACCCGTATAGACCCGACCTGAACGTAATCATTTTGTCTCTAGAATGGTACCACCAAATTTATCTAATAGATAGATTTTTCATATTTATCTCAAAATAGTTAATTTTGATAGTTTTTGATTTATTTGATAGTTCACTAGATTCCTTTAGATTACTCTCTTAGCATTTAATATTTAAAAAATAATTTATTTTAATAAATAAATAAATAGTTAATTTTGATAGTTTATGATTTATATGATAATCATGTTTGATAAATTTAATTTATTTAATTATTATATTGAAAAAAATTATAGTCAATTATTTATAAATTAATTTTAGTAGAACCGTTATCTTTTAACTTTTATTTATTCTGCCATATTCAAGCTATCAATGGTGTTTGTATAACCGTTCTATTGACACCATTTAGTTTTCATTTTATTCTGCTAAAAAGTAATCATTCTACCAGAGTCAACCAGAAAAATAATCATTTTGGGTCTAAAAGGTAACCATAAAATAGTACGGACAGACGTTATTTTTTCGGCTTTGGGGTTTAGATTCATAGGTCCCATTCAGATATTACTAAAATTCTGATCTGGTGCGGTTCAGGTATAATATAAAAACATTAAGTCCATGGGTTCGGGTTATTTTTTGGATCTTCGGATTTAGGCTCATAAATCTCATTCATATATAACTAAAACTCGGGTTGGGTGCAGTTATGGTTGTGTCGGGTTCTCGTCGGTTCATGTATAAGATAAAAACATTAAATCCATGCGGATTTGGTTCGAGTTCGGGATATTTACACCCAAACCAGCAAAAAACATTAAATCCAGACGGTTCGGGTTGTGTCGCGTTCGGGTTTTAGATAAAAACGTTAAATCCATACGGGTTCGGTTCGGATTCGGGTTTTTTACATCCAAACCAGAGAAAAACATTAACTCCATCCGGGTTTGGGTTTGGTTTAGGTAAAATTTTAAATATTATAAAAAACCATTAAAAAAATATTAAAATTTTAATTAAAAAACGAGTCATTCAAAAGATTTTTATTAATATTAATTTATCAATTAGATTTTTCATAAATATGATTTACATGAGAATTATGTTTAATAATTTATGTAATTAGATATTAAAGGGTAACATTAAAGTTGTGGAATTTCGGTGGAACTAAAAAAATCAGAACAATTGTTTAATTAATGTTTTACATTTTCATTCGTTTTTCATCTAATTCACTAGATTTCGTCAGATTTCTCTGTTACCATTTATTTTTTCTAAATATAATTTAATTTAATTTTCATAAATAAATAAATAATAAATAGTTAATTTTGATAGTTTATGATTTATATGATAATTATATTTGATAAATGTAATTTATTTAATTATTATTTTGAAAAAAATATTATAATCAACTATTTATAAATAAATTTTATTACTTTTATTATTTTATCAGATTTCGTTAAATTCGTTAGATAGATAATAATTCTGCCAAAATTATAATAATTCTGCTATTATTACCATTTAACTTTATTGATTCTACCAAATTTTACTAAAAAAATAATTATTCTATCAGATTCTACTAACATTTTCTTGTTACCATTTAAATCCTTTGAAACTCTATATCTCTCATATTCGACCATTTTTTTTATTATCTTCACAAATATATACCACTTGTCTTACTTTCTTCTTTTTCACCAAAGTGCTAGCTTAAATGCCAGATAATACTGTACACCGCCTTTTCCTTGTAGCCCATCGTATACCGCCTTTTTCTTCTAGGCCAATGTTACTATATCATTTTCTCATGTGATTTTCTGTTTTTTTCTGTTTATAAATAAGTCTTGTTGTTTATTTTAGTGACTTGAGCGGGGAGAGTCTTTTTAAAATATTATTCAAGTGTTTTTTAAGTGTCACTTGTTAGACTACTTACAATGAGGGTGTTGAATAACATATTTAATTGTTGAATTAATAGGTGTTGAAAAGGGTGTTGAGTCCCATTTAAATTAAAAATTCAACATGTTGAAACAAAAAGAGATGGAGACCACAACACCACATGTCGGTTGTTGATTCATTGTTTTGATTTTTCAGGTTTTTTTATTTCATCATAATTATTTTAGATCAATTAAATCATAATAAATTTTTTATTAAAATTAAAATATTGATATCAAAATTCATCATTTTTTATATTCTATAAATAGAGACTTGTTTCATTTAATTCGGGCATAGAAAAAAAAACGTCATTTAAGGTGTTGAATTTTGTTAAACAAAACCATTGTAGAGGATAAAATATAAAAGGGTGTTGAATTATTAGAACATGACCATCAGAGAACCCTTATGGGGTTCTTAAAAAAATAAAATATTAATTTTTTTTTAAGTTAGAAGAAAAAAAAACCAAAAACGGACCAATAATGAAATGCCACGTGGCGAATCCGAGAAGAGAGGGGTTTTTAAATAAGAGATTTTAAGAAGCGGTTTGTCACTGTTCACTGGGATCCACAAATAAAATATTATTTTTTTTAAGAACCTCCCCCTTTACAACCTTCAATGGGGATACTCTTAGGTGGAAGTGAGAGAAACTAATGTGGAATGTTAAAAAATGAAAAAGTGGGTGTTGAATAACAAAACCATTGTTGATAGTCTTAGCTTAAATAAACATGAGATATTTTTTCGAGTTGATGGACCTTTACATGGCATAAATTTACTAAAACAATTTAATTTTTGTAGAAGGGGCATTCTCTTCGGCCTAGACGCTCTAAAAAAACATTGAATTAAAATGTTGAATGAAACCATGATGAGAACCAATAAAAACCCTACTTCACAGCCATATCCTAAATATATGCTTTCGACGAATAACAAAGGGCAAGACTCGTTCTCTTAGAAAAAGTACTAACTTGCCTTCCTAATGGAAAAATAGGAAAGCCATCGTTGTTGACTCCCAAATTTTTTCCGGTCAAATTTAAACAAATTTCGTTGAAAACGTTCATCTTTTAGAACACATTACATGCCATATTCCAACAAGTTTGCTACTAGAATTATACCAGAGGAACCGAATTAGCTTCCACATGGAGCGGTCTTCTTAATGTGCTAAAATCGATCCATTTTTGTGCCCCATAGCTTCATAGGGTTCTCACACACTCATGCTATCATGACTAAACCCCATGTCTTCATAAGGTTTTTCATGCCCTCATCTCTAATTCCTTCTACCTAACTTATGTTCGTTTGGAATGAAGCACGATCTATAAAGTTCAAGAAAAATAAAAGGCTTTGACGAGGATACTCCCCAATCCACAAGGAAAAAAAAAATTGGGGTTATTAGATGAATCTCTTAGTAATAACATGAAACTATTTTAGGAGTATGTAGGAATTATCCTACATTGGTCCAAATGACTCAATAGGTAAGACCATATAATGTGTAGATCTTTATTACTTGGGGGTTACCTAGCATAAGTGGTACTAGAGGTTAAGTAGTCATATAATCCAAATGCTTTGATGTCTGATCATTGATAAGGCCTAACACCTTTAAGTATATGGAAAGTAGTTCTTGTACATCGAATGTCGCTAAATGGGAGTGTATAAGGAGATGGATCTTGAGGCCTGCCATCACAATTTTTCTTTATATTGTCCATAGAGCGTGGGATACTATTGAGTGGGAGAACTTTTTTTTACCAAGTTTAGGACGAGCTTATTAAATGCACCTTCTCTTCCCATGATGCGTAAGAGTTCTTCATGGTTACTCGTGTTGGAGATATTTAATAAATTGGTCGCTTTATAATGCAGAGGTTTCATGTGATATCAAGTTACTTTTCCCTTTTGTTTTTTCAAGTCTAGCTTAAAACAATTATACTAATTGTTGAAACCCGACTTTTCATCTCTGAAATAAGATCCTTTTTTTTTTTTTTGTGGGTCATTGGCAATAGCCTCATCATCAAAGCTGGTCGGAAAATCATGGTTCGTCTCTCAGGATATCTCTTCATTCTATTCTCATAAACATTTCTCGGACCTCATATTTTTGGTCTTTCCTAACCCATTACCACATAAAAACTCTTATTTTCATTTTCATTAAATATCACTTTAGACAACAGAAAACGCATACCACCATTTATTTATCGTTCCGAGTCAACTAACTCTCCTTTCCCTCTAGTTTCTAAACTTCTTTCATGTTTCCGACGTATGTCTCATAATCTCTCTTCACTTTTTTTATTTTTTTTATGATTTGAGAACTAGAGAATATTAGAAAAGTATACTCACTTCATGCTTTTCAAAGATTTTATGCGGTTACTATTTTAACAAAAGATTTTCTCCTCAGTGAACCATTGTTCCAACATCATTCAGACATGACACCATAAGACTCTTAGAGTGCCAAAATTTTGCCCTGAGGTGAATTTAGATTTGATCATGAACCATTCATGACACCATAAGACTCTTAGAGTGCCAAAATTTTGCCCTGAGGTGAATTTAGATTTGATCATGAACCATTCGAAGTAGCTACTCATATTTAAAGAAAAAATATATCGAGATGCTCATTTTCGAACCTAAAATTATGCCTTGAAAAATGTGACGAGTTGACCAGTTCTCTCCAAAAAATGCCATATATAAATCTATTTTATGTTTTTTTTTTGAAATTATGTAATTTAATCATTAAAATCATTTATTTATTTTAAAATTATACTTTGTTTTGACACTTAAAATTTTTATTATATTTTGTTTTTACACTTAAAATTTTGTTATATATATATATATATATCTTTTTGTAGTTAATATATATAGATATTATCTTAAGATTAATATATATATATATATATATATATTCGAAATTCGATTATATATCCGTTTAAATTTTGTCTAGATGCTAGATTTTCATCGGACATTTACCAAATGTCTTATGTGAATAGCTATGTATTTAATACATAGATCTAAGGACATCTCCAACTCTATTTCAATTTTTCCTTTAAATTCTATTTTGGAGTAAATTTCTCTCCAGTCTCACTTTATCTTGTACTGCAAAATAGAGTAATTGATGAGATTACTCCATATATGGAGTAACCCATTTTTTACTTCATTTTGGTGTTGAACTTTTTATTTATTTATAAAAAGGTCCCTTGATTATTAAATTTTTATAATATATACTTTTCTTATACAACAATAGTTTTTTATATAACACGTTATATGCTCTTATATGTTTCTGTTGTAATGTTTGTTTGCAAAGGATGGACACGTACCTCATTCATTTATTTTACTTTCTCTTGTAATTTTCTTTGATTCTTAATTTTTGGTTATTTAGTATAACTCCTTGTTCGTCTCAAATTAGTTAACTCATTTTCATGTATGTATATCAGTCTTAAAATTGAAAGAATATTTGAACACCATGACTTCAATTTATATAACATTCCAAGTTTTGGTTATTAACGTTTTATATAAACAAGTTATATACAATTTATATTTGGAGTTTTATTCATGAAAATCATTTATATATAGTTGGACACTAATTTTTTTTTTTTAAAATGCAAAGTAGATATATGAAAATGCTGTAATTTAAATAATGTGTACTATGTTTATTCTAAGTTTACACAAAAAATACACAGCAATTTACTATTTTTTAATTTTTATTCTTAAGATCTAATGTAATGTTTTTATTTAATAAATGTTTAATTAAAAAAATTTCATAATTTTTGGAAAATTTTTATATAAGAAAGTAGAGGATCAGTTTGTAAATTTTATAACTAAAATGTGTTAATAACAAAATAAAAATAGAATCAATTTAGAATATTTTAAAAAAAAAATAAAAATTGGAGTAATATATTAGAGAGAAATTAAACTCCATTTTGGGTTACTATAGTTTGAAGTGAAAAATATAGATTTACATTGGAGATGGTCAAGGTGACACGTAGTAGAAGAATGCTCTCGATGGGAGAGAGAGAAATGTGTAAGGAGACTCAAAACTCTCGACACCACTAGATGATTGACTCCCCAGGAGTCGATTCCAACGAAAAGGTATTCGATTTGACCCCTACTTTTCTCTATTATTCCATTTTCTTTTAAGCATTTTAGTTTAAAATTTATTTTCCACTATCTACTCATTAATTACAAGATAAAACAATTTAAACATATGAAATCAGTAACTCTCATTAACTCCACCTTTTTGGAAACGCAAATGTGGTCTTTTAGAAAAAAGTAGAATCTTTTTCGTTTCTTTTTTTGACATTGGCAAAAGTAGAATCTTTTTCCCTTTTGACTTCTATTGATAATTTTATGAAGGTGATAATGGATTTTAAAATCGATCGCTATAAATTTTAAAAATGCTAAAAGAGTTTTTATTATCTTTATAAACGTTAATATATACTCCCTCTATTTCTAATTGTAAGATGTTTTAAGAAAAACACAAAGATTAAGAAATGCATTGGTTTCTTAAAAAAAAGTATTTAATAGTTATTTTACAATAAATTCAATCAATCACAAAAAATACTGTATAATATAAATAATTATAAAATATCATATACATTTAAAACTTGCATTGAAAAGTGAGAACATCTTATATTTTGAAACAAAACTAAATCCTAAAACATCTAACAATTAGAAAGAGAGGAAATAAAAAAAATCGTTGGAAACTACACCAACTACAGGACATCACATAACTACACATCTCAACTATTTAATATTATGATAACTACAACAAGAACTAAAAACACTAACCATCGATGCCATAAACACCATTTTCGCTACCTCGTGATGAAATCCATCATATGGGGTTAAATTTGCAAGTTTAAAAAGTGATTATAGGTAAATGTAAGCACTAATCAGTAAATTTTAATTAGGAGATATTTGACTTGATCCCGATTTGACTAACCTGGTCCGACCCGTATTTGCTAATGTTGCGGGTCTGTTTAAATGCTCGTCCAAAAAAAGTTAAAAATCTAGCCTAACAAAGAAATAAAATACCCTAAATCTCATAGAACAAAAAAACACAAACAACTCTTATCCTTAAAGCTCTTTATGTGAAATTAAGGGTCTTAGAAAGGAATTTTTGGGTTTTGTTTTGGGATTGTTAGCGATGAGTAAAGGTAAGGAAATCAAAGATGGTGAAGAGTGATTGTTGCCCCCGAAATCAAGGAAGACAAGGAAATGTTGGCTAACAAATTAATTGTTAGGGTATGTGAAACGATTTTTAGGTTTTATAGTTGAGTTTGATAGTTAATGGGTTTGACAAATTGAGTTTTTATTTTTATTTTGAGTGTATCCAAACGAAATGAGGGTTTATTCTAGTTTTTCTTCAAATGAAAATAAGGTTAATTTGAAAAAAAAAATAGATGTCATTTTGGGTTCGCTAAGTTGGATTTTTCAATTTGTTCATTTATGGTGTTTTCCAAACAAATTCAGGTTTGTATTTGTTTTTTTATGGGTTTTTGATAAGAAATTAGGGTTTTATTTCTCGATTTCTTATTGTTTTTTAAGGATATGATAACTTAATTTACGATTTATAGGTTTGTATTTCTTACATTTGAGGTGTATTTAAGTTTTTTAGTAACATATTGTTGTGGTGTTGTTAAATTATGTATGCGCTATATTTTATTTGATGTAGTTCGTAAGTGGTCGTGAAGGTGAATTGTTATCACTTAGGGGACTTCAAAGAGGTCAATGGAGAGTTAAATTACGTAACTGATCACGTTGGAGGTACGCCTAGTAAGCATATTTGAATATGGTTAACAAAATCCAGAATTTGAAAATGTGGTACAAGCTTATGAAATTTGTGTGGATAGGAAGTTTTGTGGGAAAAAATTGAAATCTAAAAAAAAAAAAATTGAAGGGCGGAAGGGCGTTAGATGAAAGAAATTGACATCTTTAAAGATAAAGTAGTTGTGGAAGCTGATATTGGTTTAAGGAGAAATTTAATACCTAAGGTGGTTGGTTTAGTTAATGAGGAGGCTCATATTAGTTTAACTGAGAATGTAGTTCATGTTGAGGTTGATGTAGCTACTAAAAAGACTCAAATTTGTGTAACTGAAGAAGGGTATGAAAAAATAACTCAAAGAAAATATTCGAAGGATATCATGAAATTTACGAATACAAAAACCGCCTTCACTCTTCGAATTACAAACATACTCCCAAGATATTTTTACCCGTAATAATTTGGATTGCATTTTCATATTAAAGCACAACTGTATGCTCCATTTATTTAAAATAACGGTTAGAAAGTTTGAAAAAATCGTAGTACTCACTATACCAACATTATAAATTGAAATCAGCCACCATACAAGAGCTGCCTCGAAGACCAGCTAATTAAAAGATGTAAACATTTTATCAATCACTAATATATGGAGTTTACAAAAAAAGAAAGTGTGAAAGAAATTATTTTGTCTTTATAAGGATGAGAAACACCTTTGTCCATTGTCAAAAGATAACGCATATGTTTTTATTTTTTAAATATAGCCTATTTTATATATAATATATAATAAAGGCTTTTTATTAGTACTTGAATGGAAGGCTCCATCGATTACGGATGAAAAGTGAGTGTTTCAAAAGTATGTGACTCAACATGTAATTATGTAGGAATTTCGTCAGATATTCCATTAACTTCTTGTCTTAACATGAGTCGAGTAATTAGTGATTTTCTTAAAAAATGGAAAATAAATGACGCAACGATGATTATGTTTAGTAGAGAGGAAGGAACTTTTCGGTCGTGTCGTTGTCGTCTCAGTGACACTATCGCGACAATATTGTGTTACTTGGTCAACTGTGGTGAGTGCTGGGCACTAATAATCGTTACCTCCGCTCCGCTATTCCATTTGTACTCGTCTTGGAAAAAAGGTATACATAGTTTTGGGGTCGAGTAAAGGGTAACACAATTAGCCGCGATTAAGGTGTTGATTGGTTCACCTGTTACCACCCGCAAACGCAATTTTGCGGGAGTTAGCGGTTGGTAGCGTTTGCAAACAATCACCGAAACTGTTACGAACCGCTACATACCGCTCCGTACCGCTGAAATTCAAAAGCTGGTTTTTGCAAGCGTTTGCGTTTGCGGGCGGTAGCGAGCGGTTTCGGGAGATCAATTTTTTTTCAAAAAATTAAAGATATAATCTTAAAAATTATAAAAAATTATAAAAATTGAAAAAAATTAAATTTATTAGTATTTTCTTCTATCAAATATTTTCATATTAAACTCTTATTCTTAATATATCAATATATTATATTAATTGAAATAAAGATTTAATTATATATATTGTATAAAAAAATGTTTCAAACCTCTTACAAATTTATATTTCATTTTTATTTTGATGTATATAACATATATGTATGAATTAATTAAAAATATACTTATATATATAACTGTATTTCTAAATTATAAAATTTGTTTCACAACTCATAAAAATATATTTAGTTATTTATTTTATGATTTAGTTTGATCTTTAATATTAATTATATAATGTATGTATTTCATTATTATTTATGTCCAACCGCTATCACACCCGCTGTCAACCAGTCAAAAATTTTCCGCAAACGCAACATTTTTCAACCGCTATACCAGTCGTAAAAACCGCTAATAACGCTTGAAACCGCAACCGCCTGCTTCCGGAAACTCCCGCAGGCGCAACCGTACCCGCTGCGTTTAAACCAGTCGAGTCCTAAAAATCGGGTGTCAGATATCAATTTTTTTTAATTACACATTATCTTACCCGCACCCTTACTTGATATATTACTTGCCTCATTATCTATATATTACCATCAATTACCAAACAATATATCTTTACGTTTTTATTGGGGATTAAGAAATACATTCTATTGTTCTCGTATTTGGTTTATGTCGTAGGAGATCGATTCTCTTTTTCTCATTACCTCAACTTAACTCATGCCTTTTCGCTCATATTTGAGTTTCTAATAATTTTATACATTATAATTTATATAGTATCTTTTTGGTATTTAAATCCTTAAAATATATATATTTGGAGATTTAAAAAATGTTATCATATAAAGGTAAAAAGTCGTGTATTAGCAAATCAACTAATATAGATCATATACATTTTTCTTTTGGATCAGGTATGATAACTAAATTGTAATATCTGTAAGATTCATTTCGGATAACAGATACCCTAATTGTAATTGTGGTGATCAACCTAAACTTTTTTTTGCCTAAATCATATGTTTAATATAAAAAATATAAATTATGCTATACATGTTTTAACGTTATTGATAATTTACATACTTTTTAAAAAAATCCTCTATAAATTTTATATTTTTCTGAAACAATTATATCATATTTTGACTAATTGTGTTTCTATTACGTGAAAAAATGTGAATGAATAAAAAAAAAACTAAAAATGACACTCACAGATCAAAACCAACAACATGAAATGGGAATTAAAAAAAATCAAGTAAATAACACTCACAACATGGACTACAGTCCAATTTTTTCTTAAAAAAACTATATAGAAGTAGAAAATAGATTAATTAGTGAAGAGAAACAGTTGAACTTTGGTTAGTGGGGTCAAAAAGAAGGGTTTCAGACCAAATCATCTAGAAGTCTATAATAGGATATATAGGTAATTTGAATTATATAGATTTTAGGGATTTCATATGACCCCATAACATTGGTCCGTCGTCCTTGATGGTGGCTAACTTTATTTTATTTTATATTTTTTTAAGGAATCAAAACTTTATATTAGTTTCAATAAAAATTAATTTACATCGGAAATTCTATATATTTGATAATACCCATAATTTTTTTTATTTAATAATAAATCAAATCGATCATACATAACAAACATGAAAAAATAATAACTTCATGTTTATGCTTATTTTACAAAGAAATATTAACCAAATTAGAATCCATAAAACTCTTATGAAAGATAGAAAAGTGATTCAATTTCGAACGATAGATACACCACTCCAAAAGATTCTCGATCATCAAGAGAAACGTCAAAACAGTTCGCCGCGATCTTGATTAAAATGAAATATTTTTCTAGGAGACTACACATTGTCCAAAGGAACCATTTAACTCAACATGTAATATTGAGAGGTTCCTCTTCACCTTTGAAGTTTTGGGAGGTAATGTCCCATATTGTCTCTTAGGGACCATCCAACGCCACTCACCGGTTCAATTTTAGAAAGGTGTCAATCTGAAAAGTAGGGGAATGAGGTTCCTTAGGTGGCTTTCATGTTCTGAACTCTTAATCAATTTCCACTGATTCTTTCTCCATGGATTTTGATTGGCAGATCTCCAACTCTCTGCTTCTAAGGTGACTATTTGGAGGGTGTATTCCGACGAGATTTTTTTTCCATTGAAGACTTGATCATTTTTTGTTTTCCTAATATAACACATAATCCATGGTAAAATTCTCCGTATGGTCTTGAATTCTTGGTATTCCAAAGGAGAAATTCCATATTTCGGTATAAAGAGATACTTGAGAAGAAACCTGAATGTGTGGGAAAACATGAGAATACCTGAACTTGCAAAGCACATGGACATTCGAAGAGGAGATGTTTAATTGTTTCCATTGATCTACCGCATTTGGAAAAATTACGTCTGGTTCCCATATGGCGATAAACGAGACTTTGACATGTAGTCACACAATCCGAAAGAGTTTGCCACATAGAGTATTTAAACTTCCTAGATGTCTTCAATTTTCAAATTTTGAATGAGCGTAAGAATTTGTGAACAAGTTACATCCTTTTCAACACAAGGAATAGACAAACCTCACCATCATGGATTTCAAAGGTTGAGTCAAACGTACCTTCTTATTTTGGATTTTATGGCTATTCACTATCTCTTGAGATTTATGAACTTACCTCATCGCATCATATCTGTCAACAGAAAAATCATGCACACCCCTATGGCATGTGAATTTTACGAACAACATCTTTGCTAAGGTACACATTTCCAAGTTTAATCACACTTCCAGTGTGAACACATCACTATCAAATGCGTGATTCTTAACTAGTCGATAATGAGTCTCTGAAAGCAGCCTCCCACTCTTGTGACCACTCATCATTTGTAATGCATGGGCCCTTCTTAAACTATGCTAGACTCCTGGTTAGTTCAAAATTTCTCTTCAGCAACTTCTTCAAATCATCAGTCTGGACCGAGTTGATTCCCCCAGTTAAATTCTCCATACCCATGTCCCTTATGAGCTTCAATTTCTTCCAATAGCCAAGTCCAAATCCTCATTGGATTTCCTAAATGAAGAAGCGGAGGAGGAGGAGGTGGTGGTGGTACATACACCAGCCGCATGTCCTCTTCACGAGTTATTTATTTTGCATGTCCTACCTCATCTTTTAGTCTGCCGTGTCTACCAACTAGTGAATTAACTGATGGGTTCATCCTTGGTTATGCATGGCGTCATCCTCAATTTAATAGAATTGCGTCCAAATAACTTTAATATCATAACCAACACATTAAAAACATGCACTAAATCAGGTACAAATCCCCCACCCCCACTAAAAACACTTTTCTTTGAAAACCTAGCCTTTCAAGTCAGTTCCTCCTTTGTCTTAACCCCGATCTGATCCCACTTATAACGACCTCTGCCCAACATATCTTAAACCACGTTTCTTGAAAACCAATTTTATATAAATCGTTGTAAAGAACTAATAAAGTCTCGAAGTAGCATACAAAATCTTATTAAAACTTCAAATAATACTAAGAAAAAATATTGTCTTTTGCATGAAACAAAATTAAACCCGGTCCCGAAATAACACCAAGAAGTCAAACAAGCTTGAGCAGCTACTCGAACCCTCCAACCTGAACTGAAGAAAAAGCGAGGAAAAGGGTGAGTAACAAATTACTTCAGTGAAAAATCATCTATACCCACTGAGACATAACACACCCTTTACTACTATTAAAGACAAATTATCATAACATATACACCTAAAATTATCAGTCTTATAACATGATAAATTTCCAATATATAAGACGCAATACACATATCTCTTTCTATCTCTTTCTATAATGCAAGACAAACAACATCGTTAGGTTCAACCATCAACCTGATAGCTTTGTGAACCCCATATGTGGAGGCCGACCATTTGTATCCATACACTCCATGGCATGTATCGAGGCGGAGCCTTTGTACCTAGCACTCCCATACATCCAACATATGGTGGCTAGCCATTTGTTCTCAACTCTCCCATGCATATATCATCTCATCTGGTGGCTGGCCATTTATACCCAGCTCTCTCATATATACAACATCATGTGGTTGACCATTTGTACCAAAATCTCCCATACAAACATAACATTATATCAACATCATACAATCAATCATCACATCGTAATAAATCAT
Source organism: Euclidium syriacum (assembly GCA_900116095.1). Taxonomy (NCBI): domain Eukaryota; kingdom Viridiplantae; phylum Streptophyta; class Magnoliopsida; order Brassicales; family Brassicaceae; genus Euclidium; species Euclidium syriacum. The sequence goes on from FPAK01000008.1 coordinate 2,429,381, forward strand.
ATCATTATCATAGTTATCAAGCATACCATTATATCAATATGCATAACATTACATCATCAATTATATCTTCATGTAATCTATATCTAACAACCATACATAAACTTATACGTCATGAATAAAAAACAAAATAATAATGAACTTTGTTTCAACAGCGATGCCTTCACCCTAGTCTTTGGGGATTGGAAGAAAGAACGAGTATGGGAAGATAAGTTACTGCATATATTTTTCAGCGACGTTTTTGACTCTAAAGGATCATCTGGCACTTCCTCTACTTGTAACTACGATTGATACTGGCTGATTTTCTCTGATATGGTCAGAAGCATCACTCCAAAATCCGAACATTGAAGTCAAGATCGGTTCCTTCTTGTAGTTTCATTGCAGAAAGATCTATCCAGAGACACGTAAATCGTAATCTAACACTCTCTAGATCAACAAGATAGCACTTCACAAAATTGGGCCTCGAATCAATATATGAATGATGCTCTAGAAAGTTGGTTGCGAGATTTTTGCAATGATATGTGGATCGATTTATGGTTCACTATGTTCTTTTTTGGGAATCACCTCAACCCAATCACAACACCCTCTTCTTATTTTCCCTCCTCTTTCTTCGATGGTGGCTAGCGTTATCTCCGATGACAGAAAAGACGAAGATGGAATTGAAAAACGATAATGATCTTATAACACATTCTATTTTTCTCTTTGATCTAAATGACACTTATGAAGAAGGAGATATTTACGCTTGCATATGTACACACGACACACATACATAACTATAATTATTTTTGCCTGAAAAAGAATTATTATTGGTTCCCACAATTGTACAGTTTAAACCGACCAAGTAGGAACTTAACCCTCCGAGGTGATCACTTCATGCGGCAATGTTACACCTTGACCAATTGCACGCGTCACAATGAATTAGAGAATTGTAACAAATATGGCAAAATGTCGCGTGTTGAGAGATAACCATGTAGAGTTTTTCTATTATCAGATCAAGTTGATTGATGGCTACTATCACACTCTAATTGATTTGCTCATGCATGTCAAGTATTTTCTGGATGCTTGCCTCGTTTCATATTCAGACTCAGATCCAACTATCTTAATCGTTTAGTAAGAGAGTTAGAGTTGCCTTCTCCCCACATACGGTGCTAAACTGTGGATGCTAAAATTCACTAGTTAGAGATTTGTAGTCGGTTTAGTTGTTTAGAGATCGGACTATCTTCGGTTCGAAAATGAATGAATGCTAGACAAGAGGAAAATCGATCTAGAACAAGGAGCGCGAGTTAGAATGACTACCAACATGAGGCAATGTCGATGAATATTACTAGAATATAAGTAATGTTTCAGAGTTTAAGTTTAAAGACATGAATGGAAGAAAATTATTGTGTTTAGTGTGTGTGTGAGTATCCAAATGAAATCGGCCCTTTAGCTCCTTATCACCGTCTATTTATTTTCTATACTTGTTTTATGTCTTTACTACTCATTAACTCAGTAGCTTTGCTATTGTTTCTTTAATTCAACCGTCACCAAATAGTGTTGACTATCGGTTACTAATCGGTGTAGTTGATCTAGACTTTATGTGTATTGACTTCGAAAAATTTGTTGAGTTCAGAGCCGTCTATATAATTTTTCATGATTTCGCCGGGTTTCTTCTTCAATTCAGTGAGTTTGTTTTTTGTTTTTTTTTCCTTCCTTTTGTGGTTGGGGATTTTGACACCAACAACTTAAATAATTGAATGGATTGGAATGTACTAAAACAATTTGTTTTTATTGATGAATACTGATGTTACAATACTATAACTTTTGTTCCATCGTTTACGAATGCCATTATTGTTATATTCTAAGCTTCGTTTATATATGTCTCATTATGAGTTCCATTCTAATGAGTGTGTTGATTTCACGTTGATGTCGGTTTAATTCTCCGTTTTGATCTTCATTTGACTGTGAATTCATTGTTTTGTAAAATGAGTTTTTGACAAGTTGTTGCCTCTTCTTCTCATTGGGATTCTCTGGATTGTCGTAACGTGAAACACGATATATAACTACAGTATGTGGACTTCTTGCTTATCTTTATTTTTTATGAGCTTTTCTTTAAACCAATCATAAATGACAAAAATCAACAACACTACTAGTACTAATATTACGATAGCAATATTAATATCTAAAGCATTTATCAACTACAGTTTTCTAGAATATCACTCTTTTGCTCAAATGCTCAATATTAAGTTCATCTCATCTTTTTAAAATGAATTTTTTTTGCAGATTTTACTACGAATCTAGTCACTTCATTAATTACATGTTAATTGCACTTACTTATTGTGGTCCTACGTGGTTTAATATTCATGTTTTCCACTTTCTTTATCACCAATTGCAAAAATACCATGAGTGACTTTGAGTCTGTTATGTCATTATTATTACTTTTAAAATATATATTCTTTTGTGTGAAAGGAATCTAACGCAAAAACCATAGATTTTGAAAATGATGATACGATCGGAAGAGAATCAGTCGTAAAGCTTTTTGGTTTGCCTTGAATGGGAAGAGTTCATGGACCCGGTACGGATGTTTAGTTAGAATATCATGTTTGAACCGTTTTGACGTTTCCACTCAACCAAATTCAAACATATAATAGCTTTGATTGGTAAACATGAATTATTATTAAATTAGTTTGAGTTAAGACTCAATTTTTTTTACTAATCATGTATTAATTTCTTCTCAATTACTCCAACTTACCACCGATCACACCCTAATTTCATGATTTTGGAGTTGAAAAATCACCTTAATAACTTGATAATAAAGTATTTTTGATTTGACATTTTCTTACCAAACAAAAACAGTAGTGTAAATTACAAACTGGAAAACTAAAAGTGATAAAGCTTGTTCTGGATAAAGCCCACTGTAGACTCACTAGAAGCCCAATAATAACTCCAGCGTATGTTAGCATCTCTCCATTGGATCAAACATAAACATTCTTCCTTACTTCATGCGACTTCACACTTTCTGTTTCGATTGAGAAGAAAACGATCACGGAGATGGCGAGAGCAAGCTCTATTCTACTCGGTACGATCCTCCTTTTTGGAGCCGTAGCTTTAATCCAGGTAGCTTTTTCTTTCTTTCTATCTAATGTTCAATGTTCCATTACATACATTCAGACATTGAATCTAAATCACCATGATTCAGATCTGCAGGTGTGCTTTTTCTAATTATCTTTAAAAATTATTTACGATAGATTGTAATTGCTCATATTGTAATCTAGAATTTCATATGGTTACTTATTCATCGTTGTTGTATTGATTTTTTATTGCGCTGAATCTATAGTTGAGAGTCACCAGATTTTATGATGATACAGTCAAATTCTATTGTTATCGATGACGTTTGTGATTGTGAATGTGGTTTAAAATCAGGCAAAAGAAGATCCGAAGGAAATCACTCACAAGGTTTACTTCGATGTAGAGATTGACGGGAAACCTGCTGGTATGATGATTCAATGATCTTAGTGAAATGTTGTTATTCATCAGCTTACGGATTTGTTGAAATGGATTTCTTTTAGTACTTGACAAGTTCACTTTGTATATTTCTCATTTGTTCATTGTTTCCTTTTGATTTTTGATTCTCTGATTACTATTATGTCGCAGGTCGAGTTGTTATGGGTCTATTTGGCAAGACAGTTCCAAAGACTGCAGAAAATTTCAGAGCTCTTTGCACAGGTAAGCTGCTGATTATAGAATCTCGAAACAATATTACAAGGCAGTGTCTTCTGGTGCACTTGTTTAGAGTTATGATGAAAGATCAAGTGATTTGAGATCATTTTTTGAATCTTTTCTACTATGTTGTTCATGATTTCGGAGCTCATTGTGATGAAGTTGCTTAATTTTGTATGGAATACAGGGGAGAAAGGTGTTGGGAAGAGTGGGAAACCTCTACACTACAAGGGAAGCAAATTCCATAGAATCATTCCTAGCTTTATGATCCAAGGAGGTGATTTCACACATGGAAACGGTATGGGTGGAGAATCAATCTATGGTCAGAAGTTTAAAGATGAGAATTTCAAGTTGAAGCACACCGGACCAGGTGATTATCGAGTTTCTAGAAACCTTAGTTTCTTGTCTTTATAAAGCCAAGTTTGGAAAACGTATATACAAGTGTTGTGAAGCTTTAATGATTGAAAGATGAATGGTAAAATACAGGTTTTCTTTCAATGGCAAACTCTGGAGAAGACACAAACGGTTCACAGTTTTTTATAACGACGGTGACAACGAGCTGGTTAGATGGAAGGCATGTGGTGTTTGGGCAAGTGGTTCAAGGAATGGATGTTGTTTACAAGGTTGAAGCTGAAGGTAAGCAAAGTGGTACTCCTAAGAGCAAAGTCGTTATTGCAGACAGTGGAGAGCTTCCTCTCTAAACCCTTGTTCTTCATTCTCCTTTAGTAATAAAAGACGTTGTGACTTTTGACTTGTGGTTGAAAGTTGATGCATCCACCACTTCTTTGCATATGTCACTTAGCACCTGATATGGCGATATTCTCACTTTTCTTTCCACAAAATGACAAAAGACAAAGTAGGTAATTCCAGGAGTTTGTTCTGTTCTATAAAATGGGATATAGCCTTGGGTTTGAGAATCACTCTCTTTTGGTTATCTCGTCGCTCTGACTATTTAATTTGATGGACCCCAATTAGCATAAAAACAGGGCAGAGGACGAAGACATTTTCCAATTACTAGGGAAGATATTTGAGACAGTTCGGACATTTTAGGTGTTTCATTTTTGGCTTATTTGGGTGCATCTTATATATAATGAGGAATGGGAAAAATGTCAAATATAGAACAAACTAATTCGAAAACGTCAAAAAAGTTTGCATGGTATAAATTTTTTTTCCATATTTTATTGAAAGCATCGATTTGATCTCCCCCAAATAACTCATCTTTTAGTGGTGTTATATTACGTTCACTGTTTTCATTTAACACCAAAACAACAGTCGTTTGAAGTTATTTTAAATATAATTAAAAATGAGAAAAATGTCAAAAAAATAATGAACTATTTAAGAAACGTAAAGAAAACTTATACGTCAATTTGATTCTAATGTTTTTCAGCATTGTTTTTAACCCAATTAAAAACAAAAAACAAACTACACACTTCTTTACTAAAATCGATATTTTTGTCATTGTGCCATAATGTCTTTTTGATAATATGACAAACTCACTGATATATATAGCGAAATTGAATCTCACTTTGATATATATGTAAAACTACGTAAAATTGCAAAAATAGACTTCTTTGCTAAAATAGGCATATTTTCTATTGTGCCACAATAATATATTGGCAACTTGACGAGACTACTAATATATATAGTAAAACCTTTATAAATTAATAGTGTGAGTACTAAGATAATTATGAATTTATCAATAAGATTATTTTGACACGTGACTGTTTTGAATTAAAATAATAATGTTATTAGGTTTTTTAAATATATAAGATTATTTTGACACGTGATAAAATCTAATTGAATTTTTTTTTTTTAACACGTGCCGAAATTTGAATGATCAACTAACACGTATCGTGATCGTCTTAGTTACGAATTTTTGATATCAAAATTTATATAATAAGATACCCATAAAAGAGTATTAAAATAGTTTTATTCATGAAAAAATGATTTTATTTATGATTTTATTTTTAACATATATAAAATATATCATGTTACATAGTTATTAATTTTATTTGATATAATAAGATTATAATTAAAAAATATCTATATTTATATTGTATAATTTTTTTGTCAATTTTCAAACTAAAAAAAATTACAACTATGCATCATTTGTTATATGTTAATAAATCATTGTATTTTTTGCATATAAATATTTTAAGAACGTTATACCATAAATTAACTAATAGTTCTATACAAAATAATATAGTTTAAATATATTATAAAATGAATTTATGAATACATAATATCCAAGTCGGGTTTGGATGGTATTCTAGTATATAATGTATGTGTAAGAATATTGATGTCAAAAATTTATAATATTTTATGCGATAGTATACATTCCATATACATTAAATAAGAAATAATTAATATATGTAAATGATAAAAAAATATAAAAAAAACCACTAGAGGGAGGCTTATGATTCTGAACAAGGAAATTACAAGTAAAAACGGTTTAAGATTAAGTAGTGGATGTGAAAGTATAAAATAAATTGGACTAATTTCATATATAGCAAGTGATCGATAATAATAAGTAAAAAGTGAGGAAAACATTTGTAAAAGAAAAGAAAAAGATAAGCAAAAATAAAACAAAACATATGCATGATATAACAAAAAGATTAGAAATATCGATTAAAATTTTAGAAACCAAAATTGAAAACAAACAATGATTATAAATGGCCAACTACACCAAAGAACTGTAACTATAAAAAGAGCACCAAAATAATCCAATGCATAACAATTTTCCAAAGCAATTGTTTAGGTGGCTTGTTTTATAAACCACATGTGGCATAGAATGAGATAAAAATAATTATTTTTTTGAATTAACAATAATTTTACTAAAAACAATTAATGGAAATTAAATGATTAAAAACTATAACTTTCAGAATTGTCAATATAATAATTTTTTTTTTGTAAAGTACTCTTAAACTGCTTAAACCTCTATATTATTATTAATAAATATTTATTATTAGTTGTATAATTATAAGGAAACGAATAGGAAAAAATAAATACTTATTTCTCTTTCATGACGTAAGTTATATATCCTCGTAGATACTCAAATCTACTATGCATCCAAATGCATTGGTGGCAAGGATGAGTAGTGAATCGAACTTCGTCAGGGTATAAAATAGCCACAACAAGCAGCTCAGCAGAGAGGGCAGCTCATTTGGCAAAGATATGAAATCTTCTACATATTTCTTCTTACATACTTTGTAGTACGTCCACCTAGAAAATGTTTTCAAAAAGAAATTATCATTAAAATAATTTCCCTATATATATTTTAATAGAGATGTTATTATCTCATATCTTTTTCTCAATGAAAATGTATTTAAAAGTCTCATAACTGGGGTTCCTCCTCAATACCTCTCCACTATTCCGTCTCCAACTGATGGCTCTTCTTGACTAGGGGCATTCTCCAGTGCAATGGCGGTTTCTCTTCATCACGAGTGGCAGTCTCCACTGGTTAGTCATCATTTGACCGCTCATCGTCTTCATTGGATGGATGTAGATGATTTTGAATCACCTACATCATCCCTGTTGTGAATCCTCATTGTTTATCTAAAAAACACATAAACAAAAATAAACATTAAAAAGTTAGTACTTTTAGCAAAAATATTAAATTTATTTAATTGGTAGAAAAAGAAAAACGTTGATAACTTTATGTTCATGGAAGATTTTGTCGTTATCGCGACCAGCATTGGAAGAGGGAATATACTTTTTGGAAGATTCAAGTGAGCATATCTTAAGATACTGTTCATCCTCATGATCTAATGTTTTATGCTTCATCAGAAATTGTTGATAAGGTAAAACACCAAGAGTCTACATGTATCACCCATGAAATTCATTGACTTGCCAATTTGATGCTTTTATAGATGCTAGAATTCCATAGTCAAATATTTGTATACGGTTTGATGATTTAGGGATCGTGTTATCTTTGGGCAGCAAATAACCGGATGCTAGACATAAGTCGAATGTATGACATAGACTACGAGTGGGAGAGCTCTTTGAGTAGGAAGAAATTAGAACGGATATCTAAACAGATTAAATTTTTTTTAGTATGAGTTCTCGAGTAATAAGAATATAAGTATTATTCGAGTCTAAAGACGAATATAAGAGAAACGAGTGTATAGTTTTTGTGTGAGAGTTGAGCATGACTTTTCCATGATAGATCATCTCTGTCTCATTTTATATACTTTATTCTTGTCTTAAATCCGCATTAACTTTGGAAATTTCACCATTAATAACTTGATACAGTCGTTACCATATGTTGTTGATCTTACTAATCGCTGTACTTGATTTTTGACTTTGTTGACTTTGATGTTGAAACGACTTGTTGAGTTGGGTATGGACTCTTGAGTTGGGATTTCTCCACTCATTTTGGTCAGACTCCGCCAGGTTTGGTGTTTTAGCTCGCTTAGGCTTGTTTATTTGAGCATTTTTTTCTTCTTTTATGGGCAGGGATTTAATAGGTACCAACAATGTCAATCATTAAACAAGAAATGTGTTGTTCTCTATCCCAAATTTTAAACCAAATGAATCCTAAGGCATGATCTCGAAGCTTTAAAAGCTTTTTCTCGATCCATGATATATTATATGACAAATTAGACTAAGTGAACTAACACGAGAGGCTTCTCGAAGACGTAAAATTCTAACCCCCCTCCTTATTTCAAGAAATAAATATCATATCACGAGACCTTAGCTTTGTGATTATTGTTAGGAGAATTCGACCAAAGGAATGTATCACATATTCTTTCGATATTTCTGATACACTACTTTGGTAGCATGAAATCATAGCACCAACAACTGTAGATGCTAGAGATTAACAAGTTTATAAGTTGAAAACGCCTTGCAAAAGAGAAGTTCTAATTGTTCAAAAAATAATTTTGGTATGAGTCGACTAGATGTTCATAATTCAACCGACAAATTAGTATGCGAGGAAAAAAAGTAGAATAACAAAAAGATATGAATAATTGTTAGTGGAACTGTTAGTGGAACGAAGATAAATAGAACAAATTTTTTTTGGATACTTATATAAGGTTAAAAATTAGTTTTAGTAAATCACATTTTATTTTTTCTAGTTATATTTTTAAGACACTAATTCTTTGAAGTAGCAAAGCTCGGTATAATTGAAGGAGTTCATATAGAATTAGAGTTTATTTTGGTTCAGGTAAAAACCAATCGGTTTAGGTGTACTCAACCGAACCAAAGCAAGAACTGAAGAATATCTTAAATGCTGCTGACCGGTTTTGTCACATCGAATTGACTGAATTTCTGTTTGGTTCAGCCAATTCGGTTCGTCAAAATTCCCAGCCCTACGATCCAACACTCTTTGTGTCTACCATTTCCAAAGAATCCACTTCACACTCATTGCTCATTACTTAAGACTCTGTGAGCTGAATCATCATGATCTATATTCACTACGTCAGCAATAGGACAAACCAGAGCCACTTTTGGTGCAACTCATATCTTCTAAGAGCTATTCCAATCCATAATACAAACAACTGACCATTGAAATGTAGTATCAATAGATGAAAGTAGTCATGTTTATTATGATTTAAGAGACATGCAAAATCAAGAGCAGAGCAGAGAATATAAAGCTGAACATAGAAGCATAAATACCTTATAAATCTGCAGGCGACTATGCAGTACATCCCTACTGCATCCAAATGTCCATATAATACTTATCAAAAAATCCTAATCCATCACATCAACACCAAATTCCGCTCCTAATTCTGGCAATATCATACAGAAATTCCATAACACAAATGCAGATTCGATTCGGTTACTTATTTTTGTAATTAAATTCTACTCGCGATTTGCTTTTAGGAACTGCAGGAGCTCCGTGCACCGCAGTAGGAACCGGTGGTGGTAGTTGTAGTGTCGCCATTCTTGGCCGTGCGCCGCCGCTCAAGGAGATTTTTGCTGAAATTGACGGATAAATCGGAGTAAATCTTCATAACTTGAGAAATATTGCCGTTGATCTCGTTAATCAAGGCAACGTTTCTGGCGACGTTATCTGGGATTCGGGACCGGTGATTGTCGTTGACGCGTTGGATCAAGTCACGGTTCTGATCGAGAACGACCTGCGCACGCTTGAAGCCATTACTCAGAGTATCCCACACCTCCACGTCAAAATCCTCCTCATCCGCCGCCGCCGCAACATCGCCGTCTTCGTTCATCTCTAGAGCTCGCTTACTCTTCCGTTTGTTTCCGACGAGCGATCGACGTCTCGGTGCTTCCATTATTTAAAAAATCGAGCCTCACGGCTGATCAATTTACAAACACATCTAAATTCATTCACAGTTGACTGACGCGATGGAAATTGTTTGTTTCTATACGATTTATATTTGCTTTCCGGAGGAAGATAGTGAATCGGGGCGGGTCGTGGAAGATCCGAATTGAAAGGCGGTTATACGGGTCAAGAAGATGACCGGTGACGGGATTTCGTGAAGGACCAACTGGTATTGAAAAGAGAGGGTCGTTGGAAGGCTCTGATTGGACAGGTGATGCAGAAAAAAGACGGTAGCTCACGAATGAAGAATCGTCAAATATATTTCCCGAAATAAAATATCTCGTAGGGTGACATATAAATACGAAAACGTGAAAACCTCGGACCTAAATATCTGAGCGACCCTTTTATTTTGGGAAATTAAGTTCTATAAGAACCATAATATGCAAATTTAAGTTAATGACCAAGACAATATTTCGTTTTGTAAAGTCTCTTATACCCTTTAGCAGTGCCGTGCCTAGTTTTCATATCTTCTAAGAGCTATTCCAATCTTATATAAAACAATACAAAAACGTTTATGAAAAAATTTATACAATTTTTTTTTTTTTAAAGAAATTTATACAACTAAATATGTTAATATAATGTGAAGTGTTCTAGAAAAGATAGAGTTCTCTGTTACGAAAAAATTAGATATAACTTTTTTTAGAAGATTATACGGTTTACTAGGTTAATGATATATTACATAATTAATATCATTCTTTTGTTAGAAGATTATAAAGTTAACTAGGTTAATGAAATATTAAACATTCAATATTAAAAAAATAGCTATTAAATTATCTAAATATTTAATGAACTTTTTGCTGTTTTTAGAAATTCATAAAAAAAATCAGAACAAATAAAACAAGTTAAGTACATTATAACAATAGAAATACAGTAAAACTTCTATAAATTAATAACGTCGAGGCCGGAGAAATTTATTAATTTAAAGAGATATTAATTTATCAATAAATTAATAATTATTAGTTTATTGAAAAATTAATAATTTATTAATTTAAAGAGGGATAAATCTTTAGTATTTATTCTCATGAAAAATATATCTTAAATTGTTTACATTTTCTTTTTTATAGTCATGTTTTCCAATCGCTAATGTTGAATCGTGAGATTGAAGATGATATTACTTCACCTTTCAAGGTGATTACACGTAAAGAAACAATTATCGTGTCTTGAACTTTTCACAATATTTATTGTATGTATAAATTTATATACATCATTATTAATTTATGATATTATTAGGATTATATATTTACCTATGAGTTTTTAATAAAGAATTTAAAGAAGAAAAAGCAATCACAAAAAAAATCATTAAAAAACCCAGCGGATGTGATCAGTTTTCAGGTTTAAGCCCAACTATTGATTAATATAACTCGATATAATAATATTAATAAGAGAGTCATTTAAAAAGAGTAACCGATGAAGCCAACTTCAACTTGAAAAACAAGACTTTAAATTATTATTTAATGTTGGACCTGGGGCGCTTGCCTTTTTTTGTAAGGCAGTAAACACGGCCCTGCCCTTTAGAGCCAATATAGTGAATCGCGGTTGACCATACATTTTTGTCGGTGTTGGTTTTCGTGAGTCGAGAATCTATTTTTGTTGCTTTCGATTCATGACGAATTTGTTGAAGAATATGGAGAATCTGTTTCGGGTTCATTCAAATTCGTGCTCGCGATTATTGTTTTGTTAATTGATTGAGGTTATGCCTACAACACATTTACAATCTTTGAATCAAATTGGCAGTTCATCGGGTGAAATCTCATATCCGATGATGAATCTAAATCAGTTAGAAGAACCAGTAAAAATTCAGCTGAATGTATCACAACAAATGTCGCCTAAAGTCATAGAGTTTCATGATCGAATCAAGACAATGAAATCAAGATTCGCCAAGGTTGAAGACATATTGGTATATGGATTTATCAAGATGCAGAATTTTAAAGAATTGATACAATTGCAATTGCATATACATATATTAGTGACATCTTCCCATCAATGAATAATCCATCTAATCAGAATGTTCGTTACATAATCCTCTGTACATTGTTCCCTTTCTCCAGAACACCGCCGTAGTAATAGGTAACCTCCGGATAAACAACCTATTTTTGAAAAACATTTGCAGTGTTTTCCTCGTTGCTGAGATACTTTCGCACTAGTGAGATATATGAGTCGTATGAATCTTGTGGTTGTGAGTCTGTCTAGTAAAACATTAACTTGGTATAATTAGGAAGTCAATAGACAAAAATTTCAGAGATTAGCAAAATTTTAAAAACAAGAATTTAAAAAAATTGTGAGACATTATAAGCTTAATTTGAAACATAAAATTGATATAAGCTTAATTTTGTGCATGTATATACACTCGCATCTTCTAAATTGAGTAATTTCTTGACATTTATTTGATTTTCATATACAACAAATCTTTACATAGGAAAGCTCAACAAAAAATCTGAGTTAAATTTATGTTATTTATACCAAATTATTTCAATATGGTGTGTTATTTAATGTGTGTACACTACCCTTTTTAATTGAAAGAGAAAGTTTACCATCAATATTAGTTGCATTTGTGCAAAATTCGTCCATATGAAATAGTGAAATATCAAGAAAAATAAGATGAATTCACTTGTGAGAACGAAATTAATGAATTTGAGATTGTAATTAAAATTTTAGCTGTCACATTCAAGTAAATGTCTTGCTGATGTTCAATTGTTTGGAGATTTTTATAAATTTCCAGCATGTCTTATGGACTTCGTCATTGCAATTACATAATCATTAGCATACTGAATTAGCTCACATAACCGACATTGTCACTATCACCCAAAAGAAATTCTTCCTAAATTACTTTGTAATTCCAATTTCAGAATTAGCATCAATTCTATATTTCATTAAACTACAAGATCTTCAAATTGCATATCAACCATCCGCCAGCGAAGATTAAAACAAAGGAGTTTTAAAAAGAAAACGTCGAACACTATTCAATGATCTTCTCATTTTAATAGTACAAAATTGTTCGGTTAAATATTAAAGCTGCGAAGATCTAGATCGAATGTGGAAATTGAACTTCAGTGAAAAATAAGCTTTAGTAACAAATGTATTGTGAATCTCCTCTCACATTTCATCATAATTTGTGATTGCAACATCTATCTCTCAATAGAATCCTTGCTCAACCTCACATATTAGATCAAATTCGAGAATAAGGGCTCATAGGAGTAAGGTTTGCCCTAGAGTTTTGGTGGCCTAAAGCATTTGTTCAAATGTGGTCTTTTTTTATTTGCCAAAAAATAACTTCAAAATTTCTTTAAGAATTAATATAGTTTAGTAGGTAGGAAAAAAGAGGTAGAAACAGTGTTGTCCCAAAGATAAAGCAAGAGAAACACTTGCTTTAAGTCTCCACTTATCAAAAAAAAATTTGGGCCACATATAGAATGTGTATATAGCTCTAATGGTTTGAGTGTAGACTCAACATCATCCATATCAAGTGTTCGAGCATCTCTGTTTTCTTCTTTTTCTTAACTCCTTTTCCCCTTTTTAAGTGATTTTCCTTGCCATTTTCATATGTAGAATTTGCTTGTTTTGTTGGTGTTATATTTTTCTAAGGGCCACATTTTTTTGGAAATGCTCCAAGCCTCCAAAATCATCGGGATGACACTGGGTGAAAAGAAAAAAAAAAATAGGAGAAAAGAGGAAGAACTTGAACAGGCAGCTTATGGTGATAATGCATGTTTTCAATCTTTTTGAACGACCACTAGACTAAGGTCGATGTTAATGATGTTGCCTCCTTTTGTTATATATATATATATATATATATATATTTATGGCCTAAAGCTAAGGCTTTATTTGCCTTATAGAAGGATTGGACCTGCATAGGAGTTTGTAATTGTCGTATCATCCAAAACCTACTTATACTGAGTTTTTGGAGCTTATTTAAAGGGGTGATCGGAGTTTTGTAATTGTTCGTTTAAAAATTAGTGAAATAGAAACCCTAGAAAACGGGTCGATACATTTTATCTCTTACTTTTCGCATAAACTTTTTTCTTCTCAAGGTTTTACTCGAATATTACAACACGATTTGTATCAGTATATTAGCTTTATTTTGAGTTGTATGTATATGTTATAGATCCACCATGTGTCTTTTCAATATTTATTCTTAGCATAATAAAAATTCAGATGAATTGTTTAACACTATAGAGTTCTTAAACAGTTTAAGTAATTAAGAATAACACATTTGATATAGGTTTTCTTGTAACTTTTAACAACAGAATAACATTAACAGACCTACATAAAAAAATTGTTGGGGACGAAAGGGAACTCAGTAAGGTTTACTGAGGAGTGTGATGGAGAGCTGATTCATGAATTTTAGCCAATCGAGCTGCTTCAGAGATAGTGGTAGGATTAAATTGTTTCACATGAAAGGGTAAGTGGGGTATTAGGTTTGTAAGTAAGATCCTGAGGGCATGAGGAGGTAAGGGAGAGTTTGGTTAGAAGTAGATTCCTCCGAATCTCCTTCTTCCTTAAGATTTACCAACTCGGACAGAAGATCATCATAATCATAAATATCTGAGAAATACAAGCATATATATTATTTCCAAGAAGGTAACACACCAAACCGATTCATGAGGAAGTTAACCGATTCATGTGGAACTTAACCGATTCATGAGGAAGTTATGGTACCACTGCAATGCCTTCGATCTAAATGAAGGAGTGCTAACCGGACCTTCATCTGTGGTGGAGTTTACGGTCATGCGTCTGTTTTTTCCGATTGACGTCTACATGTTCTTTGAAAAAGGCCGTGGGACTGTCTTGGTTCATAGGTTAATTTCTAGTACTTAAGGTTCATTAGTTTTTAATCCACCGGAGATTGGTTTTCGATGTAGTAATGTGCTGTTTTTCTTTAAGGTTTATATCCTTTTGTTTGTCTCTCAGGGTTGGAGCTGTTGTCTCTGGAAAGGTTTCGACCCTTGCCAGTATTGTGTTACTCAAACTTAAAATTATCAATGAAATTCCAACTAACCAGTTGAAACCTTCAATCATAAAAACCAAATCAACCCCATATTCAGTGTACAAAACTACAAAAGCAAGGAAAATCCTAAACACCAAAAAAAAAAAAAAAATCTTATTTTTGGTTTTTTGTTTGTTTCTTTCGTTAATGTCAACAAAACTAATTTAAAATCTCTGTGGCAATGTAGAAAAGAATCCTATCTAGTCGTATAACGAAACAGTGAAAGAGCCAAAAATATCGTAGTAACGTGAGAAAAGTCATCTTACTGTCTCTTCTTTTCTTTTATCTTCTCTGGAAATTGAGGTATTTGACTGAAAGCGCAAATGCGGAGAAGAAGAGAGCGCAAAATCCGACAAGAACAGCAGCAGAGACACCGACCATATCTGGTTTGTAACCGAAGCTTTCTTCAATGAATTTCTTGACCGTGCCATGGTACATTGGCTCGTTGATGATGTTCTCCACGTCACCAAGCTGTGAGACGATTATTCCTTGAAGTGTCCACGCCACTGGACATATGTAATAGAACCATATCCACCACACTGGAATCAACTGAATAACCCAAAACAAACACAAAAAATTGCGGGTTTAAAAGATTGCGTGCTAAAAGGGTTTAAATATAGCAAAGCCTTAGAGATTGTTCATATGCATTTAAATATAATTTTTTCGTATATTACTTACAGGTTTTTGAACGAGGAAACCGGAAAGGAGATTCCAGAGAGAGTAAAACGCAGAGGAGATAACAGCAGCTAAGTGCTGATTCGGGGTGAGACCAACGGCCATCATACCATAGAAGGTGAAGTAAGTGAAGGTCAAGAACATGAACACCAGATACAGGAAGAACTTGCCTGCGTTTTCAATGTTTGTTATTATATTATATACATTGAGAAAGATTGAGACTTGAGATTCATGAAAAGAGGACTTACTGGCTGTTCTTTCAAAACCAATGGTGAAGTAAGTGATGACACCGTAGATAATAGTTTGCGTGAGAATGTAAGGTATCTCAACAAGTCCCTGAGCTGCTGCATATGGAATTGGACCATACATTCCTGCGGCTTTCTCTCTGTAGAAAACTGTTCTTTCGATTGAAACAATTGGTTGTACCGATGAAGCGTTACTAACTCCAAGAAACAGACAAGCCGAGTAGAGAGCTCCCATTACGGTGAGCAAATCTTGCGTTGAATCTCTCTTGGAACCAATGTTCCAGAAAACAGTGCCGAGTATAATCGCAGCGATTGTTGTGAAGACTAATCTCACGAGATTGTATTCTGGACTTCTCCAGTAGACAAGGTTTTGTTTCCAGAGGCAGCGTAGAAACTGAGACCATTGGTTTTGTGAGTATGTTGTATCGAACTTTATTGGCTCTGAACCTTCTGGTGGAACACTGAGCTCCTTGATGTTTTCCTCCACTCCTCTGTATAGTTACGGAGTATGATTAGATATTTAAATATTGATGGAGGTTGTGAAAACGTTAGCTAAAAATAAGTTCTGGTAATAGTAGTTACCTAAACTGTTCAGAACTCTTGTACAAATCTGCAAAGTCCATTTTAAATTTCTCTTCCAAAGCAGGCGTGGTGACTTCAAGCATCCAAGTTGCTGGATTGTAACCACTTGAGATTGCTGGTACTCCGTTAATCCCCTGTAGAGTTTTTAGGTTTAGGATTTTCCATATTTTACTTGGGATACAAGTATCTAAGTGCCACAATAAAAGCAAAAGAAAAAAAGGCCAAGACAAAAAGTACCTGAAAGTATTCTACCAGAGTCTGTGAGTGTTTACCCAATTTCCCACCATATATAACCTGTCCTCCTCGTTTCATAAGAAGCAGCTGTATTTTCAAGGTTAAGCAAAACTCACACACGTTAAGATCATCGATTTGATAACACAATTCGTGTATCGCAAGTAAACTTATTAGGGCAAACCTCGTCAAATGCCTCGAAAATGTCAATGCTGGGCTGGTGAATGGTGCAAACCACTGTTCTTCCAGTATCAACAGTGTTTCTAACAGTTCTCATCACAATTGCAGCTGCTCTTGCATCAAGTCCAGATGTTGGTTCATCCATGAAAATTATCGATGGATTTGCTACTAACTCAACCGCAATTGTTAGACGTTTCCTCTGCTCCGTAGAAAGTCCGGTTGTACCGGGTAAGCCAACTAACGCATATCTCAGAGTATCTAGCTCCACAAGTTTCATTACTTCTTCCACAAATTCCTAACAAAACACGAAAATATATTTTCAGTGAAACTATCCAAATCGGTATTTAAACTTCATTCATAGGTACTAACCTTTTTCTGTTCATTGGTGATCTCTTTGGGAAGACGAAGGCTAGCGGAAAACCATAGGGACTCTTCAACAGTGACTTGAGGAGAATGTATATCGTTTTGTTCAACATATCCAGAGATTCTAGCAAACGTTCGTTGCTCTTTTGGGTGACCAGAGATTCTAATATCTCCTTCGATATATCCACCAGTCTTTCGACCCGCAAGAACATCCATCAATGTAGTTTTGCCCGCACCGCTTGATCCAACTAAAGCTGTAAGAACACCAGGCGAAAAGACTCCACTCACGTTTGATAATAGCTGTAGTCTTGTCTCTGGTACACCTTGAGCACGCATTTCCTAAGATTTCCAAAAACAAAGAAAATATTTATGTAAACCATAGATAAAGGAGTAATAACACAAAAGTGAAACAGAGAAGTGAACTAAACCTTTGGCATATCAACATAGTAGTTAACATTGTGGAATGTCATTGTTAATGGTGTGAATGGAAGAATCATTCCCTTTTTCTCACTTTTTTCTTCTCTTGGATGTGATTCAGAAGCATTTTGGGTTTCTTCATTAGGATCATCTAAAACAATTGCTCGAGCTTTCCTTAGAGCTGCAAAAGGAAAAAGAACAAAGCTTCACAATATTGCTATAGAGATCTAGTTAAGGAAGGATCATTAACAGTAGAGACTCTTACGGTTAAGATAAGCTAAGGCGAGAGTGACTATGTTGTTGAAGATAACTGCATAACCAATAAGAACCGCAACTCCAATCCAATACCAATTGTCGCTTGTGGGAAAACTGCGTAGCTTTAGGATGTTTATTCCAATTGAAGTATTCGATATAGTAGATGGCTGCGTGATGTTTAGAAAAAGATTTATTGTTAAGCAACGTATATTAATTAATATTAACTCAAATAAGAGATTGTTGAACACACCTGCATCCACCTTGTGGCTGTGAATTCATTGACCACAATAGCACGTTGCCCATAGGATAACGGCGAAACCCAAAAGCCCCAAACCCACCAAGGTTCAATGTCATCTGTTAAAAAATGATAAGGTCTTATTATAGAAACTTGACTTAATAAATACATCCAAGAATTAGTGAAGTATAGTACTAACTAACCTTTTGGAATAACGAATCCACCAAGCAAGAACACTACTAAGATTGCAGCAGATCCGAATGTATTGGCAATAACCATATCCCTTGCTAGAGAAGCCATCATACGGAATAAACCGAGAGCCATTTGATGCACCGAGAAGAGGAGTAACATGTACCGGAAAAATCTAAAAGAAGGAAAAGAGATGTTTAAAAAGACTGCAAAACTAAAAACCGCAAAACAAATGTTTCCATCCTTAGAAATAACCAACCTTCCTGGCGAGGGAGCAAGCCCTACACTGTAGTAAACCACACAAGCCCATACTACAGCTTCAAGGATTGAATAAGGCACACGCAGAATCCAGCTGGCAATAGACCAAGCCCATGCAGGATGAAAAGAGTTATCTCTTTGCTTGTAGAAGACCGGAAGACGCGATATCATAAGAGGCAATTCAGAGAATCCATTGAACATCATATGCACTAGCCCGAAGAAAAGGCAAGATAGATACTCGTTGCCGTATGCTTCGTTTGTTGGGTGTAATCTAGTTCTCAAGAACACCGTGGCAGTCACAAATCCCACAAATGCAACCTTTATGGAACACAAAAATTTTTGAGGTCACAAACATATACAAGCTATACCACATAGAGAAACGTAGTTTGATCTTAACCAATGAAGAAGAGGTAATGAAGATCGGTAGAGTTATATACCTGGCAAGTTCTAAAAATGTAAAGGAATCTGTGCCGGTTGATCAATAGTATTTCTCGTTCAAAGCAAACTTTGAGGTTTTCCCATCCTGATATGGCAAATTTCGTTCTGCACAACGCTGAAGGATCAGCGGATGACTTGTTAAATGGTGTAGCCAGCTTGGAATCTGCAGCTTGACCATATTTCGAGTTACGGAACGCAGCTGCAATGTCTGAGACAGGAATGAACTGATAAGGCTTCGATGAATCTGCCCAATACTGAGCTTGATCCTTCTTGGAAGTCACCTGCATGACCAACATTTAAAAATATTAAAGAATCAATACAAAGAGTTTGAAAAAGCTTACAAAAGAAGAAACATACATACCTCTTGGAGAAAATCTGCAACACCTTTACGTGGTGGGAGTTTGAAACCTAGAGATTCAAAAAAGGCAACCACATCTTGTCGAGGACCTTTATAGACCATGTGACCTTCTGATAAAAGAATCAAATCATCAAACAAATCAAATGTTTCAGGTGCAGGCTGAAGAAGTGCCATGAGAACAGTTCCATCCATTAGATGGACGAAGTTTCGAATACATTTCACAATCTGGAAAGTTGTTGAGCTATCAAGACCAGTTGATATTTCATCCATAAACAATGTTTTTCTTGGCCCTACAGTCATTTCTCCTGCATAGTTTTCATTTTTGATTAGTTTACATAACCGAGTTTGATGGTTTGATAAAAGATAGATAGATAAGTGAAAAGAAAGAGACCTGTTGTTACTCTTTTTCTCTGACCTCCTGAAACTCCTCTCATCATATCATTACCAACGATTGTATCTGAACATACATCAAGTCCAAGCACTCTCAGCACATAATCTGTTGAAACACTATGCTTTTTACCACTCACTGCAGCAGCCTATAACAAATACAAAAAAATACCATTATTATAACTATTAAATCATGCAAAAAGTAAAATTAGCTAAGAGGAATTATGATGTTGGACCTTCATGAAAGCATCAATCTCAGAAGAAGGATTTATACCCCTCTCTCTCTCTAACCGGGTTAGATCTTTCATGTAACCTACAAATATAAAATATTTTAGAACCTTTGACTTGAAGAACTTAAAGTAGTTTTTAAATGATAACACCAAATGAAAAAAAAACCTGCAAATCCTTCGCTTGCACCCTGACATCTCGCAGCGAAATCAAGCGTTTCACGAACAGTGAGTTCTGCAATGTGATTATCCGTTTGACTGATATATGCTGAAGTCCTTTTAACATGGAACTCATCAAGATTCTCTCCATTGTATGTTATGTTCCCCGTTTTCTGTAAAAATTCAACAGTTAAGGTTTATTATAAGTACCAATAAAAAGAGAGAATCTAAAAATAACAAATTATAAACTTTTGAGACGCATGTGAGTATTAAAATAAAAGAAATATCAAACATACGATGCATGTGATATACATGAACATAGTTAATAACTTCACGGATTAACTAACCTTAAGGCTCTTATCAAGTTTCCCTGCGAGAGCACGAAGCAGCGTAGATTTTCCAGAACCTGGTGGTCCTAATAGCAAAGTCATCCTTTGATAACATCAAAATATAGTAACTATTAGTGCTTTGTGACTTTATACATATTGTTAAATTTTCCAAAACTGTTTAAGTCTTTCATTTACCTTCCTGGTTTGATAATCCCACTGATATCTTTCAAAATCGTTAGCTTGTGTTTTCTAGGTTTCATTATTCCCAAGCTGCTTAAGAGACGCTGCAACAAAAGAGATGCAAAATTAGAAACAATCGTGAAAACTGAAAAGGATGGTGTTGAATAGTCAATAAAGAAGACGAACCTCAACGAAATCACGAGAGACGTTAACCAAAGTAGGCAAAGCTCTTGTACCAGCTTGAACATCGGCTTCAATATTCAAATTCTCAAACCGGACTTCAATTTTCCGAGCTTCCATTCCAACTCTGCAATTAAACACCAAAATCAAAAAATCGAATCAAAGATCCATTGAATATTTTGGTTACCGGAAAAAAAAATCCCTAAAAATAGAAACAGGGAAGTCGAAGAGACGCACTTATCAAGCCGTTCCTTAATGGCGGAGAGGAGTTTGAAATTATCCTGATCGCTAGTGGCTAGAGCTTGACGAACCACCATCTCACGATCCGCGCGATCCAGTTTTCTCACATCGATCGTCTGAACCACGTTTCCGTCGGCGTAACCGGAAGTATGCGGCTGCGTCTGTGATCGACGAAGAATCGCTAAGTGACTCCCTTGTATCTGCGACGGGAGCCGTCCGATCGCCGCCCATCGGAGATCTTCTTCATCCTGCTCCACTGTCTCTGCGTTCGACGGCCGCGCGAACGATTCTCTACCGATTTCCATATCCAGTTCGAAATACTCGCTCCCATTCGAAGCGGCCGCCATCGTTCACACCTCTCTTCCTCCGAGATCCAAACAGAAGCTAAAATTCTCTTTCCGATCTGAGGAAAAAATATTCTCTCTTCCGATAAATCAGAGAAGGAGGCGTTTCTCTTATTTTGAGGGCTCTGTTATGATTCAGTTAGATGCAAATATATAAAGCGTCCATGATACCCGGGCATATTTGAAGATATTCTGAATGACTATGTTACCCTCACTCTTTTTTGAGCTGTTTCCAGTGTTAATCGAGGGTATAAAAGGAAGTCTAGGTACCGTTTGCTTCTGCCGTTTGTCCTCTTCTCACTCTTTTTTAACACGTGGTCATACGTTTGTTTCTTCTAAAAGGGTTTTTAGATTCTCTAACTATTTTTTATCAGAAGAGAATTTTATTTTGTTTTCTGGTAAATCAAAAGATATTAAACAAACACGCGGTGAATATTTCCCATAAATGTTATAATTGCTTCAAGAGGGTTTATGAGTTGAAATTAATACTCAAACGAAATGAGCGGTGAATGTATTTGCATTAATGGTTTTATTGTTAAAACTTAAAAACGGTGGTTACTTGTATAGCTGGAAAACTTCTGAATGGATTCCTCTGTAATCTGTAACTTCCAAATATAGGATAGTTCTTGATGTGTAGGTTTCTTCTTTGACAGTTGTAAAATAATGAAGTGAAGCAATAAATCGGAAGATAGTTTGCTTTTTGGTTTAGAATTAGAAAAGTTAGAATCATTTGTATTGTAGGGTTTATACGAGTTAGCTCTTTTTTTTCCCCTTTTCTCATGTATTCCAATGTAATGTAACATCTGATTTAGTATATACCCATTTCCGTCGTTGCCGATCTTATATAGTTACAATACAAATCATTTACTACGTACGTTGACGCAAAATTGTAGGCGCTCACATTCATTCGTACGTATATCGTGTCACTATTATTATTTTCTGATAAGTTTGAATAAATCTTTTGGAACAGTCTCGTTATAATATATACAGTTTAGATATTCTTGTTGCTAAGCGCGTATATATACTAGATCTAACACGGCTTTAGAAAGAAAATCCATAATAGCATAAAACTATCTATTAACGTTCTTCAAAATTCTAGAATCAATCCCTGGTAGAGCCCGTGATGGTCTTTGCGAAAAGCTTGCACAATATGATGTCTTTTTCCTCTTTGCTAAAATGAGCTCGTCCAACCGCAGTCCAAAATGCCGCATATGAAATCTAGGATATAATTTCCCTTTGTAAATTGGTTGCCGTATCTTTCCAATATATTGTGCGTGAATACTCTCAATTCGCTTTGAGAAAAGAGTTTATATAATTTCTTTGACTATGCAATCAATTTCTAGAGCGGTGCTAACCGCCTAATGGGTTTCAAGTCCTAGTCCTTAGAAAAATATTTACCTTAACAATCAATATCTAAAGAACTTTGAGATTTTGATTTCCGATGTGCCTTTCACCACCATTGATGAGGACATCGAGCCTCCAAGTCAAGTTCTTTAAGAACCTGATTTTCCAAGTGGTTTCATGAATAGGTACAAAGTGAGGACTGTAGAACACAAGTTTAATATGTTCATGAACCAACTTATTCAGCAAGTACTGACCTCACCAGTTTGAGGGTTTGCGGCCAACTCCATCCGATAACTCACATTTGGAGGTTGTATTTAACTGGGTGTCAACGTCAGCTCATAGCGGCCTAGGTGATGAGCCACCTATAGAAATGATTCTCGTTGAGTCAGCTATTTAGAACGCTAAGCCTTGTCTCAAAAACGTCAGACCAGGAACAACCAAAGCCTACATGTAGTTCCATCGGATCCTTTACTATCAGGTAATGTCATTTGATCTCTTTTTATGTCAAGGTCAGAAGCCCACCTCTCCACTCTTCAAGTGCAACTAGAAGAAGCATAAGGAGGATCTATTTCATCTAAAGGGACTGAAGATCTCATAATCAAGCTCAAAGACTATTTATCATTTTTTAGCATATTTCCTTGATTTTGCTCAACATCTAGTTATTTGTTTGTGTTTTTCCTCTGATTATGTAGGTTTCATTGTGTTTACCTCTAAGCCTAAGACTGTTGAAAATATGGCCATATAATACCTTGCACTTGTATTTCAAAAATTTTACCTTTGGATTAATACAATATTTGTTTTGGTTTCATCCAAAGTTGTGTCTCTTTGTCTCTGTGTTAAATCTGAATCTAGAATATTGGGTTGTATCACAAGGCTTAGGTACCTTGTGTGGTCCACCTCATCCCACCCTCATTCCTTCTTTTCTAGGTTTGACCGGAGAGACCGTATGTGCCAACTATCAAACGAGCTCAACTTTCATCATATTGAAAGCTTTTTGATATCAATTTTGTATTATTTTTGATATCATATAGCTGAAGATTACATACCTTCCGAATATCTTAATTTTTGGAACAGATTTTGGATTGATTCCATATCAGAGCTGAAGATTCACATTTCTTTTATTTTTATTTTTCTACAATTAAATTTAATTAGTTTAATGTCAATTTATTACTGATAAAACGCTACGTTCTCTGTCTCTCTTTCTCGAATTTCCTCTCATTCCTCTCAAAATCGAAGCGTCTACTTCGGTCTTCCTGTTACCACCGTCGTCCTTTGGCATCCCTCTTCTGGCTTCATTTCCAATCGTAAGTTTACTTCTTCTTCTTTTTACATCTTTTTATCTTCGCCGTCAACTACATCGCACTGTATCTAACGGAATTTTAATTGATCCATTTCTTCAAATTTGTTGATTTTTCTCGTTAGGTAGGGGTTAATTAAATCCCTAATCTATGTCTTCTCGAAGAGTAACCAAGGGTTCTAGAGATTTAATCAGCAGTCTGCCAGATGAGATTCTTGGCAAAATCCTGTCATTGCTTCCCACAAAACTTGCTGCTTCCACATCGGTATTATCCAAGAGGTGGAAGAATCTGCTTGCGCTTGTAGACAACCTTGATTTTGATGAAGAAGATAATGATTCTCTTAGCTTCAGTTTCTGTAAGTTCGTCGACAAAGCACTTGCTCTCTTAAGCAATTCTTCAACAATCAAGAAATTCTCTCTGAATTATTATGAAACTTGGCCCTGTTCGCTTTACAAATCTCGAATAGACGGTTGGATTCGCACTGTCCTGGAGTCTGGCTTCTTGGAACTTCACTTGAATACTATAAATTCTCACGATAGACACTGAGTTCTTCACTAGCAACACACTAGTTAAGCTCACATTAGCCGGTGGGTTTCATCCTGGAGGTCTTCTTCTTCCTCGTGGTGGTGTGTTTTTCCCAAAGCTTAAAAAACTTTCTCTCAGTTCAGCTGTGTATGAACATCTCATCTCTGGCTGTCCTCAGCTTGAGGAATTAATTATAAGTTATGGTGATTATAACACTGAAAATCCGAGTTCCTTGGAATGGGATGGGGAAGTGTATCCTTCCATCGAAGTCTCGAGTCATTCCATGAAGCGTTTGACCATCTCTTACAATCTCCCTGGTTACCGTGAGTCTCCGGTTAGTGAGTGTTTTCGAACACCGAGTCTCTTGTACCTTGACTATTGTAGTTATGTCGCGGAACAGTATGTTGTTGATTTCGGTTCGCTTGTTGAAGCTAAACTGGATCTTCAAACATGGTTGGAGCAAAAACCCGATTGGGATGAGGATCTTATTTTTGATTTTAGTTTTAGTGATAGTGATAAGGAGGATATTTATGATTATAGTGACGGTGATAGTTGTGAAGATGAAAATGATGATGGTTCTGGTAAGGGTGAAGATGAAAATGACGATGAGAATGATAAAACAGAGGATGAAGATGCAAATGAGGATAGTGATGGTGATGCAGTGGATGTTGTACTTATCGGTGATGTTACGGAACTAGTTGCAGGAATAAGCAACGTTAAAACTCTTCACTTGTCTTCTCATTCTCTTGAGGTCAGTTTTGTTATTTCTTCTTCTATTGATTGTTTCAATTTGAAGAGCGTGAGTATCAATTCTAATACTGTTTGTTTTGGATTGTGATGATAATAAATCAGGTGTTTTACTTCTGCTGTAAATCGATGCCGGTGTTTCAGAACCTTCTTACCTTATCATTTGACAGTGACAAAGAAAGAGGATGGCAAGGGTTGCCACGTGTCCTCAATAACTCTCCAAATCTTGAAACTTTAATCATTCAGGTAATTCTCAATTTCGTTTTGATCAACAACTGACAATTCTGTTTCTTTATTGTTGTTACATGAATTTGTTTATGGTTTCAGGGCCTTGTGCACCAAGTTACAGATCAATGTGGGGATGTATGCGCTTGCAGCCCTAATAACAAGAAGATGAAGAAGAAAGTAAGCTGTTTATCGACATGTCAAGTGAAGGTGCTACACATTTCAGGGTATGAAGGAACTTATAAAGAGGTGAAACAGATGAGACATTTCTTGAAAAATTTGAAATGTCTTGAAAGTCTCAAGGTTGGTGTTATAGCTGAGAAACGCCGAGAAGACGACAATGTTGATGATAAGTACCTGAGAATCACCAATGCTCTCACGAAGCTTCATAGAGTTTCATCAAAATGTCAAATCCATTTCTTCCGATGTAACTCTTGGAAACCGTATCGTTTGGCAGTTTAGATATCTTTTTTCACGAGCATAACAAAAAAAAGAAAAGAATTTGATTTACATTTTTGTAATGATTTAACATGTTTATTAGATTGTTTATGTTTAATGAGATTCTTACCGTGATAGAGATTTTGTTGTTGAAAGGGTTAAATCTAGACCTTACTCAATAGCGAATGTTCTTTGCGAAATCTAATTTTGCTCGTTACATATTGCACATAAAAATCTAACATACGAAAAGTAAACGAAATTGTGAATTGTGAGGTCTACAAAATACAAAATGGACAAAGTCTAGTAAAATCTTGAATGTGGTCCACCCATAAATTCGTAACCTGTGGCTCAATGTTTGGTTGTGATTTATGTGTGATCATCGAATTACAAAATGATTAGAGTATCTCCATGCATTCTGGAGAGACTGTTTCAAGTTTCTGGTTAATATTTAACCTATTTTAATTATTTAATTAAATTTTAAAATATAAAATAAAATTAAATTAATCATAATAAGAAAACTAGTTGATGAATCCGTACGATATATGCGGACTACAAAGATTTCGATACAAATAAAGTTTGAGTCATTTTGGATGTATATGTTGTAAATGTTATATATGGGAGGTGCAATTCGATATGGATAATCATGTATTCGGTGATTCAATACGATAGAGAGATTTGTCTCTTTGTAAGTAAAGTGAGGTTCGAGTTGTCAAGAGAAACATTTAGGGAATGACAATATCAACTTTCTTTATGGTATAGGGAGAAAAAAGTACCTAATAAAAAAGGGCGATGAACAATTTGATAGTTAAGGTAAAAAAAAACAAAGGAAATGTGATAATTGTTTTAGAAGAATAAAGCATTGTTCTTTGGAAATAGGGTATTTTTTCAGTGACAATTTTGATGTTTATTATAAGAGTTCTTATTATACATTGACTAATTTTCCATTTTAATTTATGTTGTTGTGATGAGTTGTTTTGTTTCATGTGGAAATGTTTATATTTTCAAACATTAGTTGCTAATGAAACACATTAGCATAAAAAACAATAATATGATTAACGACTAACATAATCAGTGAAAGTAATACATTGAAAAAATTTGTTGAGAGAAGTCGGGAGCAGTAAAGTCGTTAGGAGTGATGAATTACCAATCGAAACTATTCAAAGTCGTAAGCAATATAACGATTACCAATCAAAACCATTCAAAGTCGTAAGCAATAAAAGGTTACCAATCAAAATCATTCAAAGTCGTAAACAGTAAACCGATTATCAATCGAAACCATTTAAAGTCGTAAGCAGTAAAATGTTACCAGTCAAAATCATTCAAAGTCGTAAGTATTAAAGAGTTACCAATCAAAGCCATTCAAAATCGTGGCAGTAAAATGGTTACCAATTGAAGTCATTTAAAGTGGTAAACAGTAAAATGTTACCAATCAGAATTATTCAAAGTCGTAAGCAGTAAATGGTTACCAACCGAAGCCATTCAAAGTCGTAGCATTAAAACGGTTACCAATCGAAGCCATTTAAAGTCGTAAACAATAAAATGTTACCAATCAAAATCATTCAAAGTTGTAGCAGTAAAACGGTTACCAATCAAAGCCATTTAAAATTGTAAGCAATAAAATGTTACTAATTAAAATCATTCAAAATAGTAAACAGTAAATAATTACCAATCGAAACCATTCAAAGTCGTAAACAGTAAATAATTACCAATCGAAACCATTCAAAATCGTCGGAAATAAATAGTTACCTAACGAAACCAATTCAAAGTCATAAGCAATAAAATAATTACCAATGAAAGCCATTTAAAATAGTATTTAAAGTTATAAGCAGTAAAGGGTTATCAATCCAACTCATTCAAAGTTATTACAAGTATCTACTTGTCTTTAACATTCTTGTCAAAAAGCAGATTCTACATAAATTTACTAATTATGTGTTTAAACTTTTCAATAAATTTGGTGTCAAGTCATTGTTACTAAAACGCTGCGTCTCACTCTGTCTCTCCCCCCAGTCCTCTCAACGGAAGCAAGCCTTTTCTTCAACCGTCCGGTTACACCCGTCGTCCTTTTCGCATTTCGCTACTGGTCTCTCCTCTCGTAAGTCTTCTTCTTTTTCTTATGTATCTTTATCGTCGATCTCAACTGCATCGTCTTGAATTTCTCTCGCCTGTTCTAGATTTAGAGTTTTTTTTTTTTTATCCCTTTCTTCATATTTGTGATCCTAATGGAAGTTTCTCGTTGGATAGGTTCAATTAAAACCCTAAGCTATGTCTTCTCGAAGAGTAGCTAGGGGTTCTAGAGATTTGATCAGCAGTCTCCCAGATAACGTTCTCGGCAAAATCCTGTCACATGTTCCTACGAAAATTGCTGCTTCCACATCGGTATTATCCAAGAGGTGGAGGAACTTGCTCGTGCTTGTAGACAGCCTTAATTTCAGTGACGCAAGGTTTAATAGTGATCACTTTTGTGATTTCGTGGACAAAATACTTGCTCTCTTAAGCAATTCTTCAAGCCTTAAGAGATTCTCTTTGAGATGTGTACAACAGCATGACACATATCGATTTGACAACTGGATTCGCTTTGTCATGGAGCGTGACTTCTTGGAAGTTCACTTGGCGTATGCAGGTTTTTATGCTGTACAAGCTGACTTCTTCAAGAGCAACACATTGGTTAAGCTCAAGCTATCAAATGGGTTTTATCCTGATGACGTTCTTTCCAGTACTGACGTGGCCTTCCCAGCGCTCAAAACACTTTATCTCGCTTCAGTTGTAGAAGCAGATGTTGAGGCCTATGCGGAACTCATCTCTGGCTGCTCTCTGCTTGAGGAATTGTTCATACATTATGGTGACGATGGCAATGATTGGGATAATATCCTTTTTCCTTCCATCGCAGTCTCGAGTCTTTCCCTCAAGCGACTTATCATCTCTTACGAGTTTCCTGGTTGTCGCCGGTCTCCTATTTATGAGTCGTTTCATACACCGAATCTTCTCTACCTTGATTTTTCCAGTTATGTCGCGGATTCGTATAAAGTTGATTTCGGTTCTCTTGTCGAAGCTAGACTGGATCTTCGGCGAGATTCAGGTATGGATGAGGTCCATGATTGTGATGAAGATGATGATGATGATGAAGAAGATGACAGTGATGCTGCTTATGGTGAGGATGATGATGATAATGATAATGGTTTTGATTTGAATGTCAATGAAGAGGATGGCTACTATGGTGGTCATGGTGAGATCGGAGATGAAGATGATGCTGAATATAATGATGATAATGTTTTCGGTAAGGTTCATGCTACAGAGGATGATGAGGATAGTGATAGTGATAGTGATGTAGATGATGAGGTTAGTGATAGTGATGAAGATGCTGCATTTAAAGTTACGGGTGATCTTACGGATCTAGTTGCAGGGTTAAGCAACGTTGAAACTCTTCACTTGTCTCCTGATACTCTTGAGGTTAGTTTTGCTCTTTCTTCTTCTATTGATTGTCTCAATTTGAAGAGCATGAGAATCTCAATATCTGAATATATTTGTTTTTGATTGTGATGATGATAAATCAGGTGTTTCACTTTTGCTGTAAATCGATACCGGTGTTTCAGAACCTTCTTACTTTATCATTCACGAGTGACAAAGAAAAAGGATGGCAAGTGTTGCCACTTCTCCTCAAGAACTCTCCAAATCTTGAAACTTTAATCATTCAGGTAATAATTCTCAATTTCGTTCTGAGTTCTATTTCTTTAGTCTAATATTGTGTTTGTTTGGACTAAAGTCGACATCGGGAACTGCCTTTCTTTTACGATTTGTTTGTATGCCCTAGGGAGAGTAGGGAGTATCATATCCATGCTCAAATCATCTCTGTAAGACTTAAATCGGTTCGATTTATATATAATTCAGATGTTATAGAAAAGACAATTATTATATCTTATACTAGTTAGTGGGCCAACACGGCATGTGCAGGTTACAAAAGATTTTGATACAAATAAAGTTTTCAGTCATTTCAGATGAGTACGTTGTGAATGTTATATACGTGGATAATCATGTATACGGTGAATCAATTTGATAGGGAGATCGATATAGATTTTGTACTTAAAGTGAGGTTCGAGTTGT
Organism: Euclidium syriacum; assembly: GCA_900116095.1. Classification (NCBI taxonomy): domain Eukaryota; kingdom Viridiplantae; phylum Streptophyta; class Magnoliopsida; order Brassicales; family Brassicaceae; genus Euclidium; species Euclidium syriacum. Next base: position 2,459,497 of record FPAK01000008.1, read on the forward strand.
CAAGAGAAACATTTAGGGAATGGCAGTACCCACTTCTTTTATGGTTTAGGAAGAAAAAATATCTAATCAAAAAGAGTTATGAGCAGTGTAGGTGTGAATATTGTGGTCAAAACAAAAAGCAAGTGAATTGTGATAAGTGTTTTTGGAATAATGAAGCATTGTTCTTTGCAAACATGGTAGCAACAAAAGTTTTTGAATGACTCTTTTGATGTTAACTAATAGTGTTGTTATTATACATTGACTAATTTTTCTATTTTAGTTTATCTTGTTGTGATAAGTTGTTTTGTTTGATGTGAAAAAGTTTATATTTTCAAAGATTAGATATTAATGATATAAAATAAGATAAGAAAAAAAACAACAATGCCATTTATGACTAATATAGTGAATTTAAGTTGAAGTAGTACATTGAGAAAGTTTGTTGAAAAAAGTCTGGATAAAAATCATCTTCACGAAGTCTCTACCTTAGTGATATAATCTTTGGAAGATTTTGATCAAATATGATATCTGACATCCCATCTTTTGATGATTCCAAAAAAGTGTCACCTACAAATTTATAATAGCTTGTAAGAAATCATAGAAAGATATAACAAAAAATAATATAAGCTTCATTTACCATTCACCGGCCGTTTGATTTTCGAAAATCTCAAGACAACAAAAACTTTACTCAAAGTTTGATTTTTCCATTCTCTTTCAAAATGATAAGCATGCATTCTTTTTGCTAGACATTTGATTTCATTACCCCTAATTTTTAGAATATAAAAACTTATGAAATCTTACAATGTTTATGATTAAAATATATTAATGGTTTGACTTACTCATTATCTCTCTCTGAGAAAAAACATAATAGAAGTTTTGCTATTGTCATAGATATCTTCTCTAAGATATGAAACAAAGTTCACATATCCAATGGTATCTAAAAATTTATAAGGACAGATAAAACACATGTTAAATAATGAAGTCAATTTCAACACTAGAATTTATATGTTTTTTATCAATAGAAACTCACCAATAGGATATTTGGATGCAATTTCATTATAGATCTTTTGAATTTCTTGAATTCGCCAATAGTTGTTGTTGTTTACTCGGTTGATCTTGTACATTTTGGTTTCATCAATAGCATAACCATAGTAAGAATGCTCTATGAATAGATTGTCTGGATTTCTAATGCCAATTGAAAAATTACGAAGATCAAACCATTCTCCCTCTTCATATATGATACTGGCGAAACGATAGATGAATTCATTTTGAATCACAAACTCTATTTTATCTCCCTAAAAGTTCAATAACGAAATTAAAAGATCAGAAAATGATTAGACTGTAATTATTTGAAAATTACTAAATAAATTAATAAACACAATTTACCTTTTCATCGGCTAAAATTAAGTAGTGATAATTTCCGAACATCGGAATAAAATTTTGCCAAACCCTTAAGATTTTAACACGGACACGCCAATCAGATTGGTATCTTCTAATTTCTGACAACATAGAGTATTTTAGGTTCATCATTTTCGCCTTCTCTTTAGGTAGATTTTATGTGGGATATACAACTTTTAGTGAAAAAGAGAAAAATATAAAGAAGGTTTTGTGAACCTTTGGATAACATATATGATAAGTAGCATATGTAATAAATGAGCATAAAAAGTAAAAAATCTTTGATTAAAATATAAAAGACAATTTTTTTTTTTGTTGGAGAAGTAAAGTTTGGAGTAAATAAAATAAAATTTGGAAGCCATAAAAGGTTACCTATTAAAACCTCTTAAAGTCGTAAGTAGTCAAATGTTACCAATTGAAGGCATTTAAAGTCTTTATGAGTAAAACAATTATCAATTGAAGTCATTAAAAGTCGTAAACAATAAAACGATTACCAATCGCATCCATTCAAAATCACCATAAATAAATAGTTACCAATCGAAACTATTCAAAGTCGTAAGGAATAAAACAATTACCAATAGAAAAAAATCAATTTAAAGTCGTAAGGAGTAAAAGAGTTACCAATCGAAACCAATTTAAAATCATAAACAGTAAAATGGTTACCAATCAAAATCCTTTAAAAATTGTAAGTAGTAAAAGGTAACCAATTGAATTCATACAAAGTTGTTAAACTATCTTGTCTTTTAACATTCTCGCCAATAGGCGAATTCTACCATAAAATGCTAATGTGTTAAAAAAATAAATTTATTTAGTGCCAAAATAATTATTGCTAAATGATGCGTCTCACTCTCTCTTTTTGAACGAAATAGGCCTGGACATAAAAATCGGAAATGAAAATTTTGATTTGCTTCCACCTATGTATATAACTTCAACCTTAGTAGTAATTCACATTTCTTTTACTATTGTTGAATTGTTATATGATGAAATTTAATTGGTTTAATTCCACGTCATTATTAATAAAACATTGCGTTCTCGCTCGCCCTCTCTCGAAATCCCTCGTCAGTTTTATTAGTTCCTCTTCTTCGATCTTCCTGTTACCACCGTCGTCCTTTGGCATCCCTCTTCTGGCTTCATTTCCAATCGTAAGTTTACTTCTTCTTCTTTTTACATCTTTTTATCTTCGCCGTCAACTAAATCGTATTGAATTACTCTTTCAGTTTTTAGATTTAACGCAATCTTAATTAATCCTTTTCTTCAAATTTGTTGATTCCCCTGTCTAGGTATAGTCCTTTAAGACTTGCACGATTACTCTCAGAAATTGTGACCCTGATCGATTTTCTCGATAGATAGGGTCAATTAAAAAACCCTAATCTATGTCTTCCCAAAGAGTAGCTACGGGTTCTAGAGATTTAATTAGCAGTCTTCCAGATGAGGTTTTGGGCAAAATCCTGTCATCACTTCCCACAAAACTTGCTGCTTCCACATCGGTATTATCCAAGAGGTGGAGAAATTTGCTTGCGCTTGTAGACAAGCTTGATTTCAATGACGCGAGAGGTGATCATCGTGGCTTCTGTGATTTCGTGGACAAAACACTTGCTCTCTTAAGCAATTCTTCGATCATCAAGAGCTTCTCTCTGTTTTGTGGAAGCACGCATGAAAAATCTCGAGTGGATAGTTGGATTCGCACTGTCTTGGAGCGTGGCTTCTTGGAACTTCAAATCGGGAGTAGAGATTTTCATCATATAAAAGCCGAATCCTTCACGAGCAACACACTTGTTAAGCTCAAATTATCCAATGGGTTTTATTTCGTTGTTGTTCTTCCCCGTGATGGCTTGTGTTTCCCATCGCTCAAATCACTTTCTATAGTTCCAGTTCCAGTTGAGTTTGCAGATATGTATAAGCATCTCATCTCTGGTTGCCCTCTGCTTGAGGAATTGTTCCTACGTTATGGTAATGGTGACAATCCTTCGGTTTGGGATGACGTCATTTTTTATTCCATCCCTGTGTCGAGTCCTTCACTCAAGCGATTGACTATCTCTTACCAATTTCCTGATTTTGGTGTTTGTCGTCGAGCTCCCGTCTCTGAGTTGTTTCATACACCGAGTCTTGTGTACCTTGACTTTTCTAGTTATGTCGCAGAACGTTATGATGTTGATTTTGGTTCGCTTGTAGAAGCTAGATTGGATCTTCGATCATCTCAGGAGCGTGGTTTAGATGTGGATTTTGATGGTATTGATGATGATAGTGATAGTGATTGTGATGATGATGATGATGATGATGATGATGATGATGATGATGTTAATGATAGTGATAGTGAAAATGAAGATGATGATATAGTTTTCAGTGAGGATGATGATAATGATAGTGATAGTTGTCGTGGTGAAACTGAAGATGATGATGAAGATGATGATAGAGTTTTCAGTGAGGATGATGATAATGATAGTGATAGTGATGTAGAGGATGTTGTGGGTGATGTTACGCAACTAGTTGCTGGGATAAACAACGTTAAAAAACTTCACTTGTCTTCTCATTCTCTTGAGGTCAGTTTTGCTCTTTCTTCTTCTATTGCTTGTTTCAATTTAAAGACAAATGAGAATCTCAATATCTAAATATATTCGTTTTTGATTGTGATGATAATGAATCAGGTGTTTTACTTCTGCTGTAAATCGATGCCGGTGTTTCAGAACCTCCTGACTTTATCATTTGAGAGTGACAAAGAAAGAGGATGGCAAGTGTTGCCACTTGTCCTCAACAACTCTCCAAATCTTGAAACTTTAGTCATTCAGGTATTTCTGAATTTCGTTTCGATCAAAAACTGACAATTCTGTTTCTTTATTGTAATACTGTAACATGAATTTCCCTTATGCTTTCAGGGTCTTGTGCACCGAGTTACAGATCAATGTGGAGATGTATGCGTTTGTATCCCTAATAAGAAGAAGATAGAAAAGAAAGTAAGCTGTTTATCGACTTGTCAAGTGAAGGCGCTACATATTTCAGGGTATGAAGGAACTTATAAAGAGGTAAAACAGATGAAACATTTCTTGGGAAATTTGAAATGTCTTGAAACTCTCAAGGTTGGTGTTGTTGAAGCTGAGAATCACCGACAAGACAAGAATGTCAATAACAAGTACCTCAGAATCATCAATGCTCTTACCAAGCTTCGTAGAGTTTCATCAAAATGTCAAATCTATTTCTTTTGATTTCACTCTTAAAAACAGGCTTAATGATCTTGTTAAAGATAAACTATATATTTTCTTGCTAGGATAATCAAAAGCCAAATTCATGCTTTTGCTATTTATTTAGTTAAAGAATGAAGACAAGGTCGTTTTTACATACGAGGGATCCATATACCACATGACTCTATTCATCATACTCTATATGAACTAATTGAAAAAAAAAAAACTCATTTTGATTTTGTCATTCTTTTATGAAACATTTTATTGTTTATATAGCTAATTAACTCACAAATCAATCAAAGCCAAGAGAATACTTGGAAGAAAACAAATGAAACTGTACTCTTAGAACATGACAAGATTTGAAGAACACTGCACAACGAAAACTTCGAGTAATAACCGTGCTAAGAAGTAAAACACAACACCTAACATGATCGATACAGGAAGAGCTGGTAAAGCCTTCTGATACACAGACAATAGCATCAACGTGATCCCTAAACCGGCTATGATCGCCAAGTAACAAGCGTAAACCGTCATCAAATCATACATTGCAGCTCTTCCAACCAAAACACTATAGAATATGAAATCCCCAAGCCCTAACTTTATAGCTCCTGATGATCCCAACCCTATTCCTTCAAGAAACGTCTCTGAATTCTCAGCCTGATCAGGTCTTCGATCAATCAACGGCACAGATGTCTCACCTACTTGTCCTTCCTCTGCCTCTGTTTCTGCTCTAACAACTCTTACTACTTCGTTTCGATTAGCGTTTTCAATGTCAGTGGAATCAGTCTGGTTTGATCTTCGTTCTCTCCAGACTCTTCTCTGAACCAAATGAGAGTCATTTCGGATTACGGGTCGTGCTTCATAGACCAAAGCTGGGATATCTTCGTCTCTGGATATAGCCATTTCGACAAGGAGACGTAAAGGACCAACAGGTAAGAGAACAGCAGCAATGTCGTAGAGTGCTAAAGCGACAAGGAGGAACCAAGTTGTCCATTCAGGTAATAGCGTGAAGAAGTAAGCAACTAAGACACCAATCACAACCAAGTAACCTTGAGTAATCAAAATCGAGAATTTCGACATGAAGACGGCGAATACACCGACGACGGAGAAATTGAAGAGAAGGATAAGGAAAGTGATGGAATCGATTGGGAATCTGAAACGATCGATTAATAAGACTAAGATTTCTCCACCTAGGTTCGCTAAAACGATGAAAGCTGAGAAACCCATGTAGAATTTCAGGAATTTAACGCATCTGAGATAAAAGAGAAGCACGAGAACGAATGTTGCGATAGTGATTGCAGCGACGAAAACGAGAGAATTCAAAGCGGCACCTACGAATTTCTCCCATGAGGAGTCGGAATCGCTCTCGGCGTAAGCTGCGGTGGCTATGGAGGAGAAAGAAGCGGAGGAGGAAGATGGGTCGGAGTTTAGGATACAGACAAGAAGAACGACGGAGAACATACATATCGAGACAGGTGTGAGGATTCCGATGAGTTCTTCACCTAATGAATCCAGAATGCTTCTGGGTCTTTGGTTTCGATCCATTGGGTACCCGAAGATTTCAGTTTTCGCAAGTCAAATTCGATGAGAACTGAAAGATCAGAACTCTGAAGAAGCAAAAGGCCGTCCTTTTTCAGATTTTCCTTTTTAATAAATAATAATATATAATAGTTTTTCTGAGCTTATTCAAATCATTTCCTCTCAAACGACTTCGTATGATGTGCAGATATGAATATTTGATGATTAGCCGGGAAAATTATCTCTTAATTAAGAGATGCATAATGTGGTTCAATTTTACTCATAAAACTAATTTAGGCGTCTCTTTGTTTTGTGTTGTGATCTATAAGCTTTACAAGCATCAACTTATTAAATTCAGGAGGTCATTGCAATAAACAGAAACATTTGGTAAAATCCTAATAAAATGGCTTGCTCCAAAGATGTTACGTTTTTAGAAAAGATGCAGAGATATTTTGAGTTTGTGCTGTTTCCATTTTGGGAGTGCATAGAACATAGATTTTGCCATTTTAAATCTTTCTTCGAACTCTTTATCTGTTAAGTACGCCTGAAAAGACAAAAATTGCATTAACATATTCATGAGTCATACATAACCGGAACTCAAATTCTATATGGAATTGCAGGGATTTACCTCTCTTCTTGTTGCATCTATATCTGTAACTGGCTCCTGAGAATCAACTCTAAGCTGATCATATGAATATGCAAGAGACTCTAGACTCAGATCAAGATTGATTCCACCGAGTGGGTTTTGTCTAGAAGTATCTGAACTGGAGTCTGACTCTTGTCTTGTCAATCCTGCATCGGAAATCAATGCTTTAATATGAGATTTCGAGCATAGTTAAGGAAATTGATGCATTCATCAAAGAGTTAGCTTAAAACTGAGCTCTATCCAGAATGTGATATCTTTCAGATACTTGTTGAGTTATATAACCAAGAACTTCAATGAAAAGGTTGACATATGAAACTTTACCATTACTAGCATCCAGTGAAGGAGATTCAGAGAAAAGTCGTTTGACAACTGGAGTTGAGTTGCTGTTACTTTTCCTGTCTTCTGATCCGTTTGAGCTCACAGATCGACTTCGTAAATCACTTGATGCGTTGTCCTTAGAGTGTGATCTCCACGAGCCTCCACTAGATCCCTGGAACACATTAATCATTCATATTTGTCTAGTTTACGATTATAAGTAATTAACTAAGTTCGACTTACTTTAGTGCCTGACGCCTTGTCTTTTAGACTAGCAAGCTTCCTTTCAAATGAATTACCATGCATCTGTAATATTGTTCCATGCAAAAAATTAGTGAAAAGTCAACCAAGTAACCCCAAAGTTTGAAATTCAGTAGACTACTCTGTTTGAGGTGACTTGAAGAAAGAGATGGCTTACGTTTGCTTTTATAGGAACCCACTCAAAGAAACGGGTGAAAAATGGTGGCTCGTGGCCTTCTGTGACAACATATACAGGAGTCCTCACGGTTAAACCTTCTTCCAGAATATCCATCTCTAGGAATTTCTGCAATCACACAAGTAAGAATGGACTAAGAAACACTACAAAAGAAATCCGTATACGATGACACCGAATTTGCCATTCTTAGCTCTTGTAAAGAGGATAGATAATTACCAGACCAAGAGTGAGAGCTTGTTGCGTCGACTTTATGTTTGAGTTTAATCCAATCCAGACATATACTTCACTTTGGCAGTCCAATAGTAATACATCTTCAGTAGTTAAATCGTCTTGCACAAAATTGTATATTTCTTTCACCTGTAAAAATCATGTAGAGAATGGGTATCAGATAAGAGTATTCCGAGAGATTATCTGTAATCATTTCAAGATAGCATTAATATACACACATGAATTGTACCTTGAGTACATCTGAACAGAAGAGCCAAACCAGTCATGAATCACTCTTACGTTAGGCATAATTGCAAGTGTTTTATAGCTGAAACCAAAATGTAAGATGAAAAAAAAAAGCAAATCGAAAGATGTTTACCGTTATCTGAAATGCAGGATAATGTAAATAAATGCGGTTCCTCTATTTGTTTTCTCATTTCCTTTTCTTTTGGGTACTCTGCTTTCCCACCAAGCAGATCCCAAAATGTGTCTCCTTCATTTCCTTCCCTCACAGATGTGGGTTGCCAAGTTTGCTGCAAAACGAAGAATTAGACTTGTTGCCACTTGCTAGTAATGCTGAAGAATGTGGTATGAACGTAGTAAACAGCAGGTGAGAGCTAAAGTTACTAACATCAAGGAAATAAAGCATTCTGTCAAGAACATCAAGATCAGAGTCTGATGAGAGGTTCCCAATCCAAGTGAAAACAGATGCTCCATTTTGTAAAATGTAACAGTATGATGAGTTCAAGGAGGTTGCTGTCTGCAGTGGAAGATATTCGTTTTCTTTGTAATAAGTCAAAGACCAAATATGTATTTTGACAAATCAAAATTTCAGTTAAGACGAAAGAACCCACTAGAGCAACTTGAATTGCTTGCATGTTCCTTGGGCTTCCTTGAACACGGAAAAGGGAAGCCTTGCTCTCATTAGATATTTCATCTTGGTTTGCCTTCTCTTCTAGAAACATTTTGTACCGTATACTCAAACCACCCTAGAAAAAGTAAGGATCTGTAACTTTAGTATAACAATTTGAGTCCACACGCCTTGAAAGTAGTAGTCACATATCAATTGAAGTTCTAAATAAACTGACCTTAAACACCACCAGCGACTTGAACATTGAGAAAAAGCGAGCAGGTTCGTTGCCCTGATATATATGACACTAGATGAAGATGTTGGATGAAATAGGTCAGTAGGTTTACAGTGTTAAACAAAATAGAGAAAAATGGTGATTTATATCTGTGACTTGGCTAGGAACTAACCATTACAGATTCACCCTTGGTTGAAGCAACAATGGCACTAGCTTTAGATATTGCATCAGCTCTATCTTCCTGCAGTGAAGTTGAAAAGGCACTTGGATGAAACTCATAGAGGAACAACTCGTAAATAATTTGGCAGTAAGAGAAACGACAGGTGCTTACCTGCATGCTTTCACAACCTAACCATATATAAAATAGATGTTCTTTTCTTTCGTTGGAAGCATATGTATACTGTAGAATATAGCAATCGCCGCTGAATAGCTTTGTCTGGTCAGGAATGGAAAGAAGCGAGAGCTCATCACCATCTACACGCCAAACCTGAAATTAATCAGAAATTTCATCGATCAGGTTTATGCTCATATATATGACAGTTTAGTCACTTGTATTAGATATGAACTACTTTCAAGGTGTTTCGGCCGTTTGTATAGAGAAGTTCTTCCTCTTCTTCATCAGGAAGCTCCTCAACATCATACCCCTTCCGTTTGAACATTGCTGCACAAAAGTGTTTAGAGTTTTAGTTAGTATCTGAACATCTTTCTTTTCGTTTCTTTACAGAACCAGAGTAATAGGAAACAGACCTGCCACTTTTTCTCGACCTTCATTGTAAAGGCTAGACTCTACGGTCTGAGGCCACTTATCAAAAAATGACTTGAATCTAGCATTTTCTAATCCTTCCGTTAGAAGTACAAGGCTTGTGCTAGTCGAGCGTCCTTCCTTTCGTAGATATTCCTAATGCAACGCAACAAACCAAATCATATTATTAAGAATGGTCCTCTCAGATGCTCTAGCAGAAACTAAGAGAAACACATGCCACTGATAAAGACTGCAAAGTGATACAGAATAGTATCAATCACCAATGTTTACTTACTTCCGAGGCTGAAATGGATGTCTTCCTTTCAGTGAGTGTTGTGTTTCTCCCCATCCAAACAAATACTTCACTGTTACAATCCAGCATGTAACATTTGTTATTTTCAAGCATCTCTTTCTTCAAGGAACTTGTTCCAGTTAATTGTAGATTTCCCCGAGTACCTATCCTGTTGATGAGAGATCTTAAGATCATTAGTGATGGTCTGTCTTTCACAACAGCTCCTCAAGGCACAAGAATCTCACCAGAACAATTCTGCAGATGTAGTTAGAGTCTGTTCTTGGGAGGTAGAAGATGAAATCTTGGGGATGGGAGCATAACCACCAAAGAAAGACCAGAATTCACCAGCATCTGAATCACCTGAAAACTTCCCATCCTCTACAAGAAACAGATATGATTAGCCGTTGCTTTTTCCATCAGTCTTTTATTCTAACAAAATGAGTTGAAAAGGAGAAAAATCTAACCAATAGTCGCCACTTGACATCTTCCGTCATGCTTGTTATCTTTAATATATTCCACAACCTCCAGAGCTTTAGCTTTCTCCTGAGAGCTTGAGTTGCAACCAGCAAAGAGAAAAACTTTTGATGCAGTATCAAGAACAAACACATCATCATGGTTCAGTGACGACCGAAGAAAAGGCACTTCTTTAACACGAACAACATGGTCTCCTTTGCACATTAGCAAGGTGACATTATATCTCTCACCAGCCAATTCAGTTTGTGGAGGAGAATACTTTCCTTCAACAGGTATAATACAAGGTTTGAAGTATGAGAGAAACTTCTCTGTCTCTTGACCTTGAACTTCTCGGTATTGCACTGTACAACATCCAAGTGCTGCATCTAACTCTAGTGCTTTGTCAGATGCCAAAATTGAGTCCATTTCATTTGCATCACTTCCCATCCAATAGTGAATGTCATATTGTGGAGACCCAATCTTCCGCAAAACCGTCTACACATGAGAAGTCATTATGCACACTTAATCTCAAATTTCTATGTTTGTCATAATCAGAAGTAGTTACAGCTTACTCTGAGAACAAGGTATGAACTTGCAGAGTGGAATTTTCCGAAAGAAGATTTGTGGATTGATATAAGTTGATTATTATAGATGCACCAGATCTCCAGCCCACTATAACAGTAATGGTTTAATAAAAACATAAGAGAGAATCTGATAAGTGTTAAAACTGTTTCATGGATCTTATAGACGAGTTAAAAAAGAGGATTTACCTTTTGGATCCAACACCTTGAAATGCTGAATCAATGTCTTTGCTTATCCGTGACATTTTTTTTTACATCGTCCTAAAAATCCGATACAGTGATGATAAATAAATCTATGATTTTACAAACTAACAAACTGATGTCTTTCTAAGAGATCGCGTTGCATTTACGTTTTTTTTGTTGTTGTTTCTATATATGCACGTAATACAAATCGAATCAAATAATTTCTCAATTGATTTCTACAGAAAAAAAACTTTCCCAATTACAAGTCAAATATGTCCAAGATCCGAAAAATATCGTACAGTTTGAATCATGAGAGAGAAGACCCAGAATGAACGTCAAAAGAAAAATCGATGCACGAATCAACAGACAATCGAAAACGACATAAGAGGAATTTGAATCGAAAAACGTAAAAGCAATACAAAAAAAAAAAAAAAACACTCTAAAATGAACAATTACTCGCATCAATTGAGAAGATTGGAGATAATTTGTGAAAATACTGAAAACTTACAGAGAGCAGCCAGACGAAGAAGGAGAATAATCAGCGATATCTTCTTGGTTTGAAGAAACAAAAACTTGACGAGTGAAAAGAGTTTCGAAACCTGAAAGAAAGCGGCCAAACGGATGAAGAAATAATTATATGCCTTTTTGAGCTGCAAACACTGACTCACTGAGCCAGCTTGTGGGGCCCACCAGAGCTTCAATTCAAAGAAAAAATTAAACGCGCCTTTTTCAGAGCTTTCCTTTTTCGTTGGATTCTCCCTTATCTAATTTTGCGAGCCGTTTAATCTCATCTTTAAACAAACGGCAAATATCTAGATCTATAAATAATCTTATACCAAATGAGAATTAAAAACTTAAAAATTAAACTTTTATGTTAATTTTGTTGGCTTTTTTATTCAGAAAGTAAAGTTTTATATCCGTACCTGCATTGGAAGAAATTTATAATTAATTTAGAAAGAACATGAACCAAAACTGAACATACCAGAATACAAAGATGCAAAATTTTTACTTCAACATTTTGTTCTCACTAATAATGACTTACTAAATTTCGAAAGAGTTATTTTTATACTCTTTTGTAGCATTAAATCCATTATTTTAAAAATTGTAATAATATTTTAAATACTTTGAATAGTTTAAGAAAAAACCATCCTTTAAACTTGATACAAACCTAGCTGAAGCGGAATTTTATTACAAAATCCAAATGGCATTGTTTTTATGGTTGGAGAGAAAACATGTTTCCACTTTGAATGTTTAACTGGCAGAAGAAATGAGTATCGCCTTTCGTAAATGTATATAACTGAGTAGTGACAAACCTCCAAGTCATAATTTAGGATTAGTGAGAAAACCAACAAACAATCTTCAAGATCCCAGATTGAAGAACATACCAGGATCCGGGAAATGAGGTCTAGTGTCTGATGGTGACAACACATGGGGAACAAACATTGGCTGATGATGGCTCTTAAGATTCCCAGGTGACAATTTTACCTCTAGGCCCTCCATTAACAAAGACAGTATACTTAACTATACAGAGGAAGTCAATATCACTAAAAGATTATTTTGAATGTGGAACAAGTACACAATTTGAGTTCAAACTATTGTGCCAACTTATTTTGGGATCAAACTATTGTGTAACTGTAATTATGTCTAATCCAAAATAAGGAAAATAACAGAGTTCTACTATCTTCTATACAAAACACATTAAACACAAAACCATCTACATGTCGAATATATTTTTCTTTTTATAAATTATTTAAATTTAGTTATGTAATTAAAATATAATTATAATTATTTAGTTGTGAATATTATTTCGATCATAAAAACTACGGCTAACTTAAAACATGTCATTTGGTTACAGAATTTGTGAAGACATCGAACCACCAAACCAAATATATGTGCCAAATGAACCAATGACTACAACCATGAGCAAAAGGCTAGAGAAGAGGTTCAATATCTTCCTGGAGCATAACTGATCCCACTTTATAATTTTGAGGCTATGCAAATAACTCCATATGAAAGCTCCTAATTAAGGTTGTCTTTCACCAAGTGATGATATAACCGTGTTTTTACGGATTTCTAATCCATATTTATCTAGTCTCTAGTCTATTAGGATCTTTTTAGTGTCTAAAACATGTCGAACCGTGAGCATATATCCGGTGGATCCTCTCATACCCGATAAAGCCAAATAGATATCTATTCATGTCCAAGCATGAAATCCACTTTAGTGCTTGAAGACACCTAGGAAGACTCTAAACCAGATTGATGATCTCAAAGACATGGAAAATCAAGTGATCAAACTTTCCTTATTTGGCACCTTATACGTTCTCCTTTTCCAATGTTTGTTTTTTGGAAAAACTTTTTCTTTTGATTTTGATTTCTTTTTCCTTTTTTCCCTCGCAAGTTTATTGTGTTTTTTTTCTTTATATTAAATCTTGAATCTGGCTATATAATATCTTGCATTTGTAGTCCTTTTAGTTACCTCTCCTTTGATTATCAATAAAATTGTTTGTTTTGTTTACAAAACTCTTGTGTTCTTGATCTTTTGAGTTAGTTCGAGTCTTTAAATGTTTTTAGAAGTATCATTCGACTTTCACATTTATTGTGGTTATAATCAATCCATTCTCACTTTCATCTTATTCCGGAGTAGTTAAAAAGGACCTTAGTCTAGCTAACAATCTAATCCTTTTTGGCTGAAAACTTTTAGCCAAACTCGTATAAAAAAATGCATCCAAATAATATATATACGAACACCCAAACAAACAAAACTGCATTTACATGCTACATCTGGATACCGCGTCTAGATGTGGTATCCAAATTCGCAAAAGAACATTCACTTATTCAAATTTTGTTATCAAATCTCCATGACATTTCCTTTCTTCTCTACAACAATAATAAAATGTCCACAATTGCACCAAAACAACAACCTCTCAAGTTGTAGACTTGTATTGTCTCACCTTAAATCTGCATAGGCATATGATACATATAATAGGATAGACTATGGTTCTTCAGTGAAAGAGCGTTTCTCCTCCTCGTGATATTTAACGTTTGATGATCACAACGTGTTCCTTTCGCTTTCAAGCAATGTCCCTTCTCTTAGACAAGTGTGTGCATCATTCTCTTTTCCTATAGCTAATAAAGCTACGGCTTGGAGATAGGATGCGATGTGCCAAGCAGAAGATATGAATTCAGCTTGCAATGCATCATTCAGTGCCTCTCGAGGCATCTTATTCATCAGGTAACACAGACTCCTTCTTGCGTAAATAGTTGGGGAAACCATTTTGCCTACCTCAATAAACTGTAAAAGAATGCTTTAGTTAAAAGCATGATATCGTTTTCAAAACGTGTAAAGATCTCTAAGAATTTTATGCGTTTTCATTTGAAAGTATATATATAAAGCATGAATAACATGAGGGCAATGAAAACTCTTGATCACTAAAACCCTTAATATAAAAACCATCAAAGCATAAAAGGTTTAACCTGAGAAAAGCATTCAATGGCATTTCCAAAGTCTTTATGTTGGAATGCAGCATCTCCGTTTTTCTTGAACATCAGTGTGTCCTGCATTTGTTTAGTCCACCACATCTGGAAAGAAGGCTTAAAGATTTAGCAGAAAGCCACGGTCAAAAGATACCAACATATGCATTATTGCAAGAATGAAATAATTATTGAGTTATCTCATGTATGGCAGCAACCTCTGTCAATGCTCCCTCGCCCTTCTTATATCCAAGTTTTTCAATTGTCTCATGTATGGCAGTTAGATCTGATCTTAGGCATGCTTCTCCAAGTGGCGAAAGAACGATGTTAATCTATCAGTTGATTACATTATTAACATTGATTGTATAAGCTTGTTAACGATAACAAAAATTAATGATAGTAGTAAATCACCTCAAAATCCTTCTGAAGAGGAATCATTGTAGAGACTAAAGAATTTGGATTAGGCCGCTTTCGGGGATCATACTGTAAGCATCTTGAAGCTAACCGTATTAGTTCAGTCGCAACGTCGTTTGAAAATTGACCCTCTAAGCAGGAATCCACCAACATACGAATGTTCATGTCTTGTATGTAATCCAACATCTAAAATACACAATATTAGGTAATAAGACACTATATATATTTTCAAAGATAAAAGATTATAACATACTTCACAATATGAGTTTAGGAAAACAAAGATCACCCATTTAAAAGATATTTGGAAACCTTACATATGATGGAGGAATGTGCTTTCCACAAAGAAGATCGAGCATTATAGTTCCAAAGCTGTATATAACACATTTTGTTGTCACTCTACCTGTAGAAATAAAAGTGGCCAAGATGTAAATAAAGCAATGGATCAAAACTTAATTAGCAGTTAGCTGGTGAATATATAGCATGTAGGAAGATTTTAAGAATAATTTAGGATTCGATAGACTCAATGAGGATCTAAGTGTCTGGTCTTGTTCGTTTGTCAGTCCCGGCGACAACGACCAAAGGTTGTTTGTTTGGAAATCGCTATGAACAGTGACAACGACTAAAAGTTTGGACTGTTATTCATTGCAGTGACTCAAATTGTTAGTTGTTGTCACTGTTTTTGATCGTTGGTCGCAGTGACTGTCAAACGAACAGCGGTTAGTCACTATCGCCATCGACTGTTAAACGATCAATAAAGCGTATCGTTATCGATGATGACTGCCAAACAAACAAGGCCTTTGTTAAATATACCTTTTCTCAGATATTCAGGAGGAGTGAATCCGAGGTTAGTGTTGTAACTCTTTCCATTTCTACTGTTTCTAATCAGACCGAAGCATGAAAGTCTTGGATTAGCGTCCTAAACACACAAAAACAAAAATTCTTTCATATATATGCACTTGACAGGAACCAAAGTATAGTTAGGCATGACTTACATCATCAAAGAGAATTCTATAAGCATTTAGGTCATGGTAAAGTGCACGTCCATTGCCGGTACAATAATCCAGCGCCTGAGCAATATGTAAAGCTACTCTCAGTCGCATCTCCCACTTCATTGGTCGTGACTCCCCTAAAACATATTTTTTTGTTAAGCATCCATATTAGAAACATAATCAACTAGTACAATATGTGTGTATATATGAAGTTAAGGTGTAAATGGTAACTGAATAATTGTAGAATTGTTGACGAAAAAAGAATTATGTATTCTACAACTCCAGTTACATTTGTTTGTAGAAAAGAATGGCATAATTTTGTCGTGAGGTGTTGTGTGTTTTTAAAAAAGACCAATAAAAGCATATGATTACTTACAAAAACGAGTAAAATTCAAATTGTATTCGGGTATTTCGAATAACTAAAAAAAACTTTAGAAAAATTTACATAATTTTTGTTTGAAAAACTTCTTTAAGTTTTGTAGTTTAAAAACTTTTCTATTTGAAATTTTTTTAGATAATCTAATTACTTTAAAAACATAGGTCAAATTCGTGTTCGAGTATTCTTGTTTGAACTTTTGGTTTAATTTGGTTCGGGACAATTTGTTTTTTATTATTTTTACCAATAAATACTTTTCAGAAAATTTGTATAACTCATAAATTAGTGAGAAATGTTGTTGAAAACAAAAGAAAATGAATTAGTTTGGTTTGTTTAAATTCTAAGTTATTCTGTCAAAATTCTTAAAAATTTCTACAAGATTCAATTTAACTGTTACCATTTAATTTGTAATGGTAGTTCCAATACAGTTTCTTAACAAGTTTTTGGCGTTAAAATAAAAAAAATGGTGGATCCTTATTTAAGAGTTTTTGTCATCGAGTTTCTTCACTATTCTAGTAAACATGGTGAGATTCGATTGGTTCTCTTTTATATTTGTTTTTTTTTTTTAATCAAAAAATTACGAATCCTACAATAAAAAAATAATTAAAAAAATGTTAAAAATCTCCATCTCGAATAATATAATAACATGAATGAAGTTGCTCTAAAAATTTAACTTAGTAAGTTATTCACCAAAAATCACTAAAAATCCTAAGAGTAAGTTGGGAACTTACAGTTGAAAAGATGTTTTGCCAAAGTTTCATTAGGCATAAACTCTGCAATAAGTAGTCTCTCTTCACCTTCAACGCAACATCCAAGTAAATTTGCCATCCTATGATTTCTTAACTGACCAATAGCTTTGGCTTCTTTCTGGATTCAAAACCAAAAGGTTAAGAATTTCTAGATAACAACCTCTAAACGGTTAATAAGAAGAAAGAAGAATATCAATCTTTACCAAAAATTGACGAGAATCAGGCCAAGCTTCCCTTTTAAATCTTTTGACAGCAATTCGTCTTTGATTCTCTAGCTTCCCTTCGTACACAATATTGGAAGCTTTCTCTCCATGCTCTGAAACTATATTCTCTACTGCAAATCCTGAAGTAGCTTTTCTTATAGTATCGATGGAGAATTCACAAAACTGCGGAAAATCATCCCATTCACCTCTCGTTTCCTCGTCTGGATGATAACAACAACAACATAAGATTTTCAAGTTTCAATCCTAAAGAAAAATTATATAAACTCGTAAATGGAAACTTACCTAAGCGTGTTACATCAGCATCAGGATTCGATCTTTTAGACTTTAAAACGCAGTAAAGTGCAGATAGCTTGGAGACTTCACAGCCCATTTTCCGAAAATTTCAATCGAACCGAAAACCCTAAGCCACTCTCTTCTCAATCTGACTTCTTGAGCGTTTGTGTTGCGTGAGCTATAAGGTAACTCGAGAAAAGAGCATTCTGAAATTTTCTGTAGTTGCTTGGAAACAAAGCAGAAATGAGAAAACTTGAAAAAATGTTAAATTTTCAATTCACAAAGGAAATTTAGCCTCTCCAAGTCAAGTCAACAACAGTTGGTCAAAAAAATATTGAGGAACACGAAAAAATGATTTTAAAAAAGACTTAACAACTTTTGTAATTTCGTATAAAAAATTCTCAAACGTAAGCAAATTAAATATTGAATATTGTGTTGACGACGCAAAATTAGATCCAAAATAAGTCATTTTACCTGAAAAAAAAGTCCTAAAAAAATCAAACCTTAAAATCATGATTCAGTCATAAGATTTCCTTTGACCGAAGAACTGTTGAATAAAACTGCATAGAAATAGAAGCAAGAAATGATACATTAAATTCAAAAAAATTCAGTAAGAAATAAATGAGTCTAAAATGTATGTGAATACTAACTGAAAGTGTTTTCTTTTATAAGCATTACAAAATTACAAGTGTATGTAAAACAACCAACAAACAATCTTCAAGATTCCAGATTGAAAAACATACTAGGAAGATCCAGGATGTGAAAAAAATTTGACTACTGAGTTTCTTCTTGAAAAATGTGAAATATTTCACCAGAAATCATTACAAGAACACTGCCCATTTCTAAAATGGTGAAACCTATAACGGTCCCTAACTATTATTTCTCTATCATAGACCTGAGATATTAGTTTAGCAACTGAATGACAATCTCCACAAACCCTTAGATTCTTAATAACCCGAATCGCCTTTGGAGCCTCCGTTGATATCAGTCCATAACAAATCGCCAGCTTCTCACTGTGCAGAGTCAGAGACTGTTCCTTCATTTCTTCCTCTTCAATAATCTGCAGAACTTGTGACGTCTCTGGCTCATAACCATTCGATTTCAATCTCTCCATAACCTCATCTAACTTCCCATACACTTTCTCAGACATTGGATGAGCATTATCACCAGATAAAAACTCATGAATCGTCCCATCGATTTCAATCGAGCTACATCCTGGTTCTTTCTTTAGTCCAGTGACTCTCATATGCTTCCTCACCTCAGAAACACTTTCCCATTTCCCTGATTTAGCGTATATATTCGATAAGAGCACATGCGCACCATCGTTCCTAGGTTCCAGTTCAAGCAAACGAGTACAAGCCATTTCAGCAAGATTCAGATTCGCATGGATCTTACAAGCTCCAAGAAGCGCTCCCCAAACAGAAGCACTTGGAGGAATCGGCATCGCTTCTATAAACTTCACAGCTTTTTCTAGATAACCAGAACGACCAAGAACATCGACTATGCAAGCGTAATGCTTATCCTCAGGGACAATACTATAACTCGACTCCATTTTTTCGAATAACGACTCAGCCTCATCCACCAAACCACTGTGGCTACAAGCACAGAAGACATTAGTGAAAGTCACACCGTTAGGCTTTACATTAGCCTCTTGCATTTTATAAAACATATCAATGGCTTCACTTCCACATCCGTGCATTGACAAGCCACCAATCATCGCACTAAACACAAACACATCTCTCTTCTTTACAGAATTAAACACTTCACGCGCCTTTTCAAGATCTCCGCATTTCGAATACATGTGAATCAATGCGCTCGTAACGTAAAAATTCAACCTAATACCATGTTTTTTGATGTAACTATGGATCCATCTACCTAATTCCAGTGCTCCTACCTGAGCACAAGCTGATAAAGTACTTACCAGTGTGATTTGGTTCAGCTTTATGTTCGTCTGAAGCTGCAGTTCATGGAAAACTGAGAGTGCTTCGTTAGGTTTACCATTCTGCTCATAAGCAGATATAAGAGCATTCCAAGCAATAATGTCTTTCTTAGGCATAGAGTTAAGAACATCTCTAGCTGCTTCGTAGTCTTCTAAAATAGCATAACCATCAAGCATTGTTGTCCATGTAACATTATCTTTCTCCTCCATTTCATCAAACAGCTTTTTTGCGTCCTCTATGCTTCCACACTTTGTGTACATATCAAGCATCGCATTAGCCAATGTCAAGTTCACGTTTACCCTGTTTTCTTCGATATAAGAACAAACCTGCTTCCCAAATTCTAGATTCCGTGTCTTTGCACAAGCAGATAAGACACCAACCATTGTCACATGACTTGCCTTGACGTCTTCTGACTTCATCTTCTTAAACAGTTCCAAAGCCTTATCTGGAGAACCCTTTTGCACAAACCCTGTAATCATCGAATTCCATGAAACCACGTCTTTTTCTTGAATCGTAGTGAACACTTTACAAGCAGAATCTAAATCCCCGCAAGAGAAATAACAGTGTATCAAAGAATTTGCAACGAAAAGGTCACATCCAACTGATGATTTAATTGCCATCCCGTGAAGAGATTGACCCAGAGATAAAGAGGAAACTTCTGCAGCCGCCTTGATGAGGAAAGGGAAAGTGTACTTGTTGGGGTTACAGTGACTCTCCGAGACCAACATATCCAAGAAAACCGAAATGCTCCGAACAGGGTCTGGTCCAGAAGCATAAGCACGGATAAGGGTATTCCAAGTGAAAGAATTTGGTTGGGGAATTTGATCAAACACCTTGCAGGCATACTCGAGACTGGCGAAAGGAGAGAGCGCAGCGATGGCGAATAGCTTGCTAGCTGAGTAAGGATCAGAAAACATGCCAGTGCGGATCATTTGAGCATGGATTTGCTTCAATTGACGAAGATCTGCACATCGGTCGATGAGAGAAATAGTCTGGCGGGAGCGTTCGTTATTGGTGGTTGGCAAATTCGGATTAGAGAAGGTTGGCTGACGTGGCAGGGAGAGAGGCTGTGCTGTGGAGAACATAGCCATCAGTTTTGGTACTCCGTCTCTTTCTTTTCACCTTACAGTGATATAAGCAGAATTGTATAATCACAACAGCTACACAAGGGTTGGTTCTAACTTTCAACCGGATATTTTGTAAAATGATTAGGCGCTCTTGTTGATTTTTAGTTTGAATTTTACTGTGGCTGAACGAAAATACATTTTCAATGTCGTTTTCTTGATAACATTCGAGAACAAGATTAAATCAGATGAAACGACTGCGTTTCTCTACAACTTGTCGATGAATCTTTTTAGCGCAACAGACGAAGATCCGTCGTCCATCACAGCCTCCTTTGCCGCCTCCGCTATCTCCTTCAATTTGCTCCTCGGCACATCCTCACCGTCCACTAACAATCTGACGGCTCTTGCAATTTCATCAGCGGTCACGATTTCTCCGTGCTCCAACACGTAATCCAACCGCATCTTCAAGGCCAGACCGAGTTCTTTCACCATCGTAAACGCGTTTAGTTGCTGTTCCGCGTACATTGGCCACGTGGCTATCGGAACGCCGAAACGCAGACTTTCTAGAATAGAGTTCCAACCGCAGTGAGACATGAACCCTCCAATTGCTTTATGGGCCAGAATTTCCAGTTGAGGAGCCCAACCACACACGAGGCCTCGACCCGGTACCCGGTTCATGAACCCGTCCGGCAAGCTCTCGTACGGGCTCGTGTCCTTCAGATCTATTCGAATCGACCAGAGGAATCTGCAGCCGGCGAGTTCTAGGGCTTGAGCGATCTCCTTAATCTGCAGCACAGCGTGATTCTTTAAGCTCCCGAAGCATAGGAACACTACCGATGACTTAGGTTGGTCGTCGAGCCATCTCATGATCCGACCTCGGTCCGATGTGTCCAAATTTGGATGATCGTTCGAGCAGAGAATCGGTCCGACTGGGTAAACGGGTGGGTAATTATCCGGACGACGATCGAAGTAATCAAAGGCGTTACGCTCGAAAGTTGTGAATGAATTCACCAAAATTCCTTTGGCTTCAGGAAATCTCTCTGCCATTTCGACCCAAGCCTCGTAAGACTCTTCGGTGAACAGACCCGGTGGCAAAACCCTAGTGGGAACGGAGTTGACAAAACCAGGAACCGGATTTTTCTCCTCGTCGGAGCTCCAGTCGAATTTCGATTTGATTCTGCGATGTCTCTCCGGAAGGTACTTCATCATACCCAAGAATCCGGCGCTGCATGTCAGGAAAATGTAAGAAGGGAGGTTAAACTCGTTGCTCACATCGATCAAAGGTACACAGAAGAAATCGAGAACCAATCCGGCGACACGAACTGAATCCGACCCGTTTCGAGAAGACAAGAGAGTGGAGAGAGTGTCTCTGACCAAGGGAACCATTTTCTTGACGAATTCTAGAATGTAAGATTCGGAAGCTTTAACGAAGAGCTCCATTGGTGGAGGGTTTGGGACATCGGGCAAGGCAACGAAACGGATCCGAGACTCTGTAGCGACAAGGGATTGGAGGAATGCGTCATTGTCAGGTTGAGGGAGAAAAGGTAATCTCCAATGGAGGATGGTGATGGTGTGGATCCGACAAGGTTTGTGACTGATGAGAAGCTTAGCTAGTTTGATGGTCACGAGAAGGTGACTGGTGATTGGAAAAGGAATGAATATGAGCTCTGCTTCTTGCTTCTCCATTGGTTTTACGATTCCTGAGAAAATCAAAAAAGTCAAACGGAGAAGCTAAGGTATATGTATTACTATCAAAAACGGAGAAGCTGAGGTTTGGCAAACGAAGCAGGAGTAATGGTCGATACTTATTGGCTATTTGTAGTCAAGAACATACAGTCGAAACTAACAAAGATCCACATCTCATTGCAATGTTGTTCTAGCAGATGCTGTATCAGAAGCGAGGATTTTAGCATTGTAGTCAAGAACATACAAAGGAATAGTTACTTGATGGCAATCAAGAACCAGTGTTCTTGACTTGATGAACTCCGTCAATAGCACGAGAAGAGAAGATGCTTGTAATGGTATTATGTTATTAAGGGTGCGTTTAGATATAAAGATTATAGTTATCTGAATCTTATCATCTCTGATTAATCAAACACCTTTCGAATTGAAAAATAAGATGGTTAGGACTCGGCGCTGGTTTATTCAAAAAAATGGGTAATTAAAAAAAAAATAGCTTAAATTTGAGATTAATCGAGGACGCAGGGATCCGATAGAGATAAACTACTCATCCTTTTTTCCTGAAATTTCGGACGGAGATCATGCCACGTGCCGTAGATCCAGGGTTTAAAAGCGCCAGCCAATGAAATAAAAGTTAAAATTATCCCACATCGGAAGGTTTGTGAAAGGGGGGTGCTCTCTATGGGCTATAAAATAGAAATGACTATACCATACGTAACGTAACCCGTTTCTGTCAGAGGTGAAAGTCGATACGTCAATGATCGTTTAGAGACGACGTATCGTGCCGGCACCAATTTGACGAACTTAATTTTAAAGGCGAGTGGGCCCGGCCTTACTTTGGTTGGGCCTGCCCGTCAATTTTTGGAAACTTCGATACAACTTATCGAAGTTCTGCCCAACGTACAAAAGTTAAAAATAAAATTAGCCATGAATTCACTTAAAAACAAATAAATTATGAAATCACCCAAAAAAAGCAAATCTCGGTGAAAAGTTTCACACTCTGCTAATTCAAAAACCAAGTTTTCTTGTTTTAGTTCTGGCCAACTCGTCTCCTCAAAGTTGTTTAAAAGAAGAAAAAAAAATATGCGTGAGTAAGGAGATTTGGTTTACCGATAAAATCTATCATCGTGACTGCTATCAATCATATCTAAGACAAATATTTTCCAACAAGAAAGGTTGGTTCCTAAGCGATCAACTCAGCATTGAACAAAATCCATAACTCATGTAACAAAAAAAATTTCAATGCTTCAATTAATCATCAGGCAACAACTCACCGCTTGGTAGATGAGTTATAAAGAAGCAATAACACACGTTGTAATGGAGGCAAAACAAAAACAAATACGTGATGCAGAAAACTTTACCCATGGCTCTGACTTGAACTAAAAAATTGTATTTCTAAATAAGACATCTTTGATAACTTAATGTTCACGGAGTGTATACAACTTGTATCTCAAATAGAGATTACGATGTTGATGTGCTCAAGTGTCTACGCTTCGTTTTCATATTAATAAACTTAAGATACTCTCAGTGTCGGTCCAATTTTTTCGCATGCCATAAACAAATCTAAAAAATATGCCCTTTTCATACTTTGTTTTCAAAATCTTAAATAATAGTAAAATAAGAAAAATCACATAAAACCTTTATAAACAATCCAACTCCATAATCGGTTTATAAGAAAAGAAAAAGAACTGTAAAACTAATGTTAAATTATGGTCCTCCTTGCATTTTTTCTACAAAATCATTTATTAAACTCATATAGTCGAAGTTTTCAAATATAGTTGTCTCAGTTAATAACAAAAGCAGCCAATCCAATCGTTGTTAGGATATGGTAGACCGCAAATAATTCTTTATCAGCTTCAACTTCGAAAAAATTTGTTTTAACAGTGGCAACTGATACCGAAATGGTTAACAATATGCGATAAGCACTTGTGTTTTGATAACAATCCTCAATTTTCTTCAAAAAACCAAACACTTTAGTAAGCTTATAAACGTCGTCTGGTATTGATTCTCTAAGCATTTTAATTTCATAAACAAATCATTTCCAACTATATGAGAATGTGATTTGTTAAAGAAACCTCCAAATTCAAACATTAAGAAACTGGACCGGTCGTTAGTCGTGTAGTCAAGGGTTTTGACTTTTTTCTAGAGAAAATTCTACTAATTAAAATAATAATTATTTGGTAATACATTTATTAAAAAAACTTTTATTAAAAACCCCATAAACATTGTTAAAATGCTCTATATTTTTTTAATTAAATATATAGCTCCAAACTTAATTTGAATATATATTAGTAATAAAATCTATATAAAAATTTCCTTCTAACATTTATATATATATATATATATATATAGTAACAAAATATATCTAAAAAATGCCCTTCAAAATTGGATGCCATAATCAGTTGCTTACCTCGCTTATGTCCCGTTACGGTCATGATCCTCTACATAGTCTAGAAAGACTTCAACTCTTCTGTAATATCCATGGTTAGTTTCAAGACCTCGAACTTCAACACTTTGGAGAGTTTTCCTTTCGGGATTCACGTAGAAAACATAAAACGGCTTAGATACACAGTTCCTCGACGACAAAACAATTCCACCTGTAGCAGTCACTCCAACAATGGAAGGATCGTATTCATAAAGGAAGTTATCGTCACAAGAAAAGGAGAAATGTTCCGACCATTCCCATTCTGGTTTCTCGACATCCTTCATAACCCACATAGACAACTTAAAGGATCTATAGGCCAAAGTAATCACACCTAATATACCCTTGTAGTTTATCAGTTTAATATTAGGCTGATCAGGAATGTAACTGACTATGACTATGAACTTGAATTTCTCAGACCTAACATCAAAGCAAACTATTAGATTAGGTAAATTATTAATCTGGGTAGCTAACTAATACAAAATCCCATTGATGCATATCCCTTCAGAATGACCCGAAGGAAAATTGTTAAAGAACAATAAATCTTCCTCCACAAATTGTTTCCAGTTCCTAGTGTCAAAATTTGATCCGGCTCTACCTTTTCATCATATATAGGATTGCTAATGGATAATATCTTCATTTGTTTCTTAATCGGATCAAACCCTAAAAAGCTTCTCCAACGCGTTCTCTTTGTCCGTTTAGGTAAAGGTAAGCTTGCGTACTGTCCCGTGCTAGGGTTACATATCACATGAGGCTTATCCTCTTCTGAGGTCATCGTATGTCTATGGAAACAGATTATACTAGAGGCATGACCACACAATTCTAGCCAGGTTTTGCTTCCAATGAACTTCATGTGACAATCGGCGGCTACTATAAGATAAAACGAATTCTCATATAGATTTTGAGGCTGAGGTGTTGAGAAGAACATTCACCGCCGTCTCGTTCAACGGCGAATAAGAGACGTGGGGGACGAGACGAGGACCTGGTCAAGAAGAACTCGGTGAAATTTGGACTGAGAAGCATGGACCCCCATAGCTTGGACACACAACGACACCTAGCGATTGACTTCGCAGGCAATCTCGACAGTATCTCCATAATGAGATCAATTGGGAGAGAATCTGAGTTTTCTCCTCTAATCATATTGAGTTCGAAACTTCGAAGATGTTGTGTGTTTGGTTCTAGATCAATACGAGCTCTCCAGTCTAGGGTTTTTAAGGCAAATATCTATCTTAGGGTTTCAAGTTAACGAGCTCTAGTCTAGGGTTATCTTTTAAATCACGTATTTTATGTAAATTTTATTAATGTGACGATTTTTCATTGTTCTAGTTGCTGTATCAAAGAAATTTCGATGCTTGGCTCAACAATTTATTTTTGGTAGATGAGTAAACAAATGCAAACGTTGCAATAGAACTTTTATTATAGAAGACAAAACATATTGACGTAGGAGATTTTGCTAACGAGTGATTATAATACCAAAGAAAGGATCAAAGATCAAAGGTAAGCAAAACCAAAGGACTGTATCATTAACAAGGCTTTAAGTCCTGGTTTTTATTACATCTTCTATGAATTTCTCAATAGCACCGAAGGAAGAACCACCAGTCAACGTAGCTTTCCGCACCATCTGAGAGCTATCCATCACTCTCTTCCTCACCGCATTATCATCCTTGTTCATTACGCATCGAATCGCAGTCTCTATCTCGTTCGCACTTACAAGCTCGTCGCTCTGTTCTCTATTATCAAGCTTCATCTCTACTGCAAGCTTGAGTTCCTTGACCATCACAAAGGCATTAAGCTGTTGCTCAGCAGACATTGGCCATGTCACTATTGGTACACCAAACCATAAACTCTCAACTATTGAGTTCCATCCACAATGAGAAACAAAACCTCCCACTGCCTTATGAGCCAATATCTCCACCTGAGGACACCAACCACAAATCATTCCCCGTCCATTGACACGGTCAAGGAACCCCGCCGGAAAAAGATCATCTTTATTACTCACCTCTTCAGTGCGGAGAGACCATAGGAATCTGTACTGACATAGCTCAAGTCCATTTGCTATTTCCTTCACTTGAGAACCTCTTAACTTCCCTTTACTCCCAAAACAAAGAAACACAACCGAAGCCTCCCGCTGATCATCAAGCCATTTCATCAACTCGTTACAACGGTTGAGGTCTTGATCTGGATGAGGCTGAGCCTTCAAACAAAAAATGGGTCCAACAGCATAAACACAAGGGTATTTATGTTGATGATGAAAATGATTCAAAGAGAAAGGCTCAATATCAGTGGAGGTATTCACTAGGATTCCATTGGCCTTGGTAAAAAATACAGCCAGTTTAATGTAAATGTCATAACTGTCTTCAACAAACAGAGATGAAGGTAGAACTTTGACTGGGACAGGGTTTACAAATCCAGGAATCGACAACATTTCTACAGAATCTCTTACGAAAACCGAGGAGGAACCTTTCCTATGCAGATCTGCTAGATACTGCATCATAGCTAGAAACCCGAAATTCGTTGTCAAGAACACATAAAAAGAGAGACTTGCGTCCTTCGCTATGTCAATCATGGGGAGACATAAAATATCAGCAACTATTCCCTTTATTGTAACTCCATCTGATAAGATCCTCTTGATTATATTTCTCACAAGAGGGATATATTTCTCAATTAAAGCGTATACATAGGCTTGCATAGACTGTGTGCTGCTAAGTGTTGGTTTATCCTCTAACTCAGGGACATCAATGAATTTAACAAAGGGTTGAGAGTAAGTAATTGACTTAACATAAGTATCGAGATGAGATTGACCTTGGAGCTTCAACAAGAGGATGGTGATACGGATCCTATCATCCTGGTCAATGAGACGTTTAGCAAATTCAATAAATGGAACAAGATGACTCACAGATGGTGTTGGAATGAAGATGAGCTCTGCGTTCCTCATCTTTCACAATAGGTAAGTAAAAGCTTTTGACTTTTCTTTAGTGACAAGAAAATCATCTACATATCAAAGAAGATAAATTAGTCCTACCTAACGGTGAGGTGGTCATTGGAAGTTTCCAGAAATGTTAAAATAATGGCCGATAGATAAAAAAGCTACTTTCTTGCATCTATCTCTTTCTTCATTTTGAATAAATAAAATCTTATATGACTCCAAAATCAAATCTTTTGAATAATCCCGTCTTGTTCTGCCGAACGTTATCTTCAAGGAGTTTCATTTAGTAGACCAAATCCACCTTCACAAACCCTATACACCTTATACTTTCTGAGTCAACAAAAACAGAATGTTTAATCACAGATCTTGTCGAACCGACTAACTTTAAGTTGTTGAAGCTAAAATCAAAATAGTTAAATACGAAAAGCTATCAACAATGGGGATGTAGCTCAGATGGTAGAGCGCTCGCTTAGCATGCGAGAGGTACGGGGATCGATACCCCGCATCTCCATTTTTTTAACGATTCTGAATTTTACCATCCAATTTTTGTTCTTTTTTAGTCTGAGAAAATTGTATTATTTAAAAATAAAATATACGTGCAACTATTAGGTGAAGGTGTGGGTCCAACTGATGGATGCATGCCTCGCAAATTCGAGTGTCAAAAGAAGAAGATATTGACTCCGGTTTCTGAGAATAGGCTCATCGAAATCTATGACATATTTTCCAACAAGAGCTAGTTCCGTTGAACAAAATCCATGACAGAGCATTGGTTTATATTCTATAAAGAAACTTCCATCAGAGAAGAATTAAAACAGAGGAAATGCAGAGCATTGGTTCTTCAGTTCTTGGTGGATGAAGAACCAATACATACGTCATAATATAGGCAAAGCAGATTACCTAACGAATATTTAAACACCAACGAAAGCAACAACGTTCAATGGTAAGCATAAACAAGGTTATATAGTAAGAAACGGCTAAGTCCTGGTTCCTATTACGTCCTGTATGAATTTCTCAATAGCAGCAAACGAAGAACCACCATTTAACGTAGCTTTTCGCGCCATCTGAGAGATATCCATCACTCTCTTCCTCGCCACATTATCTTCCTTCTTCATTACACAACGAATTGCTGTCTCTATCTCCTTTGCAGTTACAATCTCATCGCTATGTACCCTGTAATCAAGCTTCAACTCCACTGCAAGTTTCAGTTCCTTCACCATCATAAACGCATTGAGCTGTTGTTCAGCATACATTGGCCATGTCACAATAGGCACACCAAACCACAAACTCTCAACTATTGAATTCCATCCACAGTGAGAAACAAAACCTCCCACTGCCTTATGAGCCAATATCTCCACCTGAGGACACCAACCACATATCATTCCTCGTCCATTGACTCGGTCAAGGAATCCCTCCGGCAAAAGATCATCGCCCGTCACCTCTTCAGTACGGAACGACCAGAGGAAGCTGTATTGACAAAGCTCAAGTCCATTTGCTATCTCCTTCACTAGAGAACCTCTTAACTTCCCCATACTCCCGAAACAAAGAAACACTACCGATGCCTCGGGCTGATCATCAAGCCATTTCATCAGCTCGTCACGACGGGATAGGTCCTGATCTGGATGAGGATGAGCCTTTGAGTCAAATATGGGACCAACGGCATAAACAGAAGGGTAATTCTGTTGATGATGAAAATGATTCAGAGAGTAAGGCTCCATATCAAAGGAGGTATTCACTAAGATTCCCTTGGCTTTGGTAAAGAAAGTGGCTAGCTTAACATAAGCGTCGTAACCATCTTCAACAAACAGAGCTGACGGCAGAACTTTGGCTGGAACAGGGTGAACAAAGCCAGGAATCGACAACATTTCTTCAGAATCTCTTACGAAAACCGAGGAGGAGCCTTTCGTGTGACGATCTGCTAGATACTTCATCATAGATAGGAATCCGGAATTTGTAGTCAAGAAAGCATAAAAAGGGAGATTTACATCTTTAGCAACATCAATCATGGGGAGACAAAACAAATCAGCAACTATTCCCTTGACTGTAACTCCATCCATTGCAGGAGAAGATAAGATCTCCATGATTATATCTCTCGCAAGAGGGATATTTTTCTCAATAACATGGTATACGTAGGCTTCGACAGACTGTGTAACAAGGGTTGGTTTCTCTTTTACATCAGGGAATTCAATGAATCTAACAAAGGGTTGAGAAGAAGCAATTGACTTGACATAAGTATCAAGATGAGACTGACCTTGAAACTTCATCAAGAGGATTGTGATACGGACCCTATCGTCCTGGTCAATGAGACGCTTAGCAAATTCAATTAACGGAACAAGATGACCAACAGTTGGTGTTGGGATGAAGATGAGCTCTGCATTCCTCATCTCTAACAATGGTGTTTTTCTTCTTTCCCACCAAAGCCTCGTCTTGTTTGACAAAGAACAATCTACACATCAAAGTACATAAATTAGACCAATCGTAGCTAAAGTTTTACCACATGATTTCCATCTTGATTTTGTCACATTAGTCTGGTTTTAGGTATGACTATTGACACGTTGCTCCTAAGTCCTACCTAACGATGAGGTGGCCTTTGGTTGTTTCCAAGAGTGAAAAGATCAGAAGTTAAAATAATGGCAGACAGATAAAGATGATAGAGTGTGGGATCCACAACCAAAGAAAGCTACTTTCTTGCATCTCTCTCTTTCTTCATTTTCAGTAAATCAAAATTTAATATTACAACTCCAAAACCAGTGAACGGAATAAGAATCTCGTCTTGTGCTGTGAACGTTACCTTACTGATCTATCTCGTTGGAGGAGTTTCAGCTTTTAGTAGAACCGTCGCAGAGACCAAATCCTCTTTCAGAAACCCTACACAGCTTATACTTTATGAGTCAATCAAAAACAATATACAATGAATCTCATAGTTCAAAATTTGTCAAATCGATCAAAGTTGAGCAAATAGATCCAAACTTAACAAGTAGAGAAATCATAAAAAAGAGACCATCGATTGAGAATTTGAGGCATACATACATCACGTCAAGGTACAAGAAGAGCAATTGAACAGAGAGACACGTAAGTGTTTTACATTTCCAGGAAAGCCCTAAGACGACAATGAGACAAAATCAAACATTGCATAGAAGAGAAAAAAAAAGGAAAAATCCGATTCTTTGGTTTCGGAGTACTAAAATCACCGCTTGTGATCGTAATCCAGGACCTCGGAATCCGTCACAGACCTCGAGTGCTGAACGATCGACCGTCCAATTGAGTTGATCCACTCTTCTTTCTCCTTCTCGTTGTCGGCGATGAAGAACATGGTATAGCTGCCGCTAGAGAGCTCGAAAGCGAAGGGCTTGTTCACGACGTCCTCAGCTCCTTTGACTGTGAGACAATCTCCGACGGAGATCACTCCACGCGGCGTAGATCCACGGGTTCCGGCGGCGGCTTGATCCTTAAACCAAAGGAGCTTCCCTCGCTTGAGTACGAACCAGCGTTTGCGCCAGGTCTTTATGTAATCACCTTGCTTCGTGAGCCACCCAGACCTCTCGGGTTCTGACCAGAACTCGATCCCTTCGTAATCCTCCCGATTCGGATCCTGGCCTGTCGCGATTCGCCATATATTCTCCATCGTCTCCCCTAAAATCTCTCTCGAGTTTGTCTCAACTCTCTCAAGTCTCAACTGTCCGATCGCGTGATTCGTTTATCGCCTTTAATTTTCTCTATTTGATTCGGTGCCCACATTATTTTCCATCAAAACGCAGCGTTTTAGACTTTTAGTCGCTATTTTTACGAAGTCAGTCACGCTTAACGCGGCTTCTCTGCGCGTTCTCGGGCACGCAAGAAGTGTTAGGAAATTGGGATTTCATTAGCAATGTGCTTCTTTTATTTCTTGTTTTCTTTCAGTATTCAGTGAATTATATTTGTAAGATCTATCCTCTATGAATAGTAAATATTTGTTACAAGTTAGTATTGGTCCGACCGACCCCAAACCATGGAAAATGGTTCTAAATTTTATAACTTAAAAAAAGACTCAATCTCACAAATCAAACAGTTATTGAAGTGGAAAATACTGAAATCAAAAGTATATATATATAAAAAAATTATGCATGTGCTCAAATGTTGTTTATGTGAGGTGGGATAGTATCTTCAGGTGTGTCAAGAAAGGAAGACTCAGCAAGATCAATGGCTCGGGCAAGAGCAGCTGCTTTATTCTCACATTCTTTCTGTTCATCGTCAGGGTTACTATCTGCAACAACACCAGCTCCAGCTTGAATATGAGCAATCCACTCACGACGTCTCTGGGGATGTTTGTAAGAGTACAATGTGTCATAACGGGTATTTGTTGGGAAGACCATTGTCCTGAGAGACAAGGCAATGTCCATGTCACCATTAAACGAAATTCCTCCAAAGCCTCCACTGTATGGACCACGCCTTGTTACTTCCAGTTCATCTATCAGCTCCATGGCTTTAACCTGCAACAAATGATTATTGAGTATGGTGAATTTGTAATATGAGTTTGTGGTTTTGTGAGATTAGAACCTTTGGTGCTCCGCTAACAGTTCCAACGGGAAGTGCAGCTCTAAGCGCGTCCCAGCTTGTTAGATCATCAAGTAATTCTCCTGTTACCTGTGAACAAAGGAGATTCGCTGTTGAGACATTTACAATTTCAGTTCATTTGTACATGAAATGGACTGTGTATTGAGGAGCTTATGTTCATAACATAAAGTGAAGTTACAAATTCGTGGTTTCTCTAGTCTAGGCAAGAAAAAAAGGAAGTTATCCAGAAATCCCTTGACAAGAAAGGACTTCAGAGTTTGAATTTTGTTTGCTTTGCAATAGGAGCATACCGTGGAACTTATGTGCATGACATGTGAGTACCGTTCTATATTCATGAGCTTTTCAACCTCAACTGAACCGGGCTTTGAAACCTGAGTTTTTCACAAGAAAATCCAATAAGTTAGATGTATAGCTTACAAAGTAAAAACTGAATCTTAGCTTCCAAAAGAAAAAGAGTAAGAGAGACTGAAAATGAAAAACAAGATTTAGCAATGAGGTAGAGTGACGAACCTTGCCCACATCGTTTCTTCCTAAATCAACAAGCATAATATGTTCTGCACACTGTTTTTCATCACTTAAGAGCTCTTTTTCCAGCATTAAATCTTCTTTTGGTGTCTTTCCTCGTCTGACGGTTCCAGCAAGTGGGCGATTAGTAATTTTCCTCTGTAGCAGAAGGAAGCACACATTGAGCCATACATATACTTGTAAACGGAGATGACAGAGTCTACGAATTAAGGGAACAAAAAGATTAGAGGAGAGTATCGTAACACTTACCTTTTTCGAACGTAACAATATTTCTGGACTGGAAGCTACTAATATACATCCTCTGGCCTGTAAAATAAACACACAAGCTATTAATATTAGCAATATCAATCTTCAGAACATATGTAAGGAAACAAGGACCAGGAGTATACCTGTAAATAGGCCATGTACGGACTTGGATTTACAATCCTAAGAGCTCTATAGATCTCAAATGGGTCTGCAAATGTCCGCCTCTCAAATCTCTGACTAAGAACTATCTGGAAGATGTCTCCAGCCAAGATATGTTCTTTGGCTTCCAACACTGCATTCTTATATGTCTCACTCGTCATAGTTGATTTCTCCAATTTAGGACCGAAAAGCTGTGTACGTAATTTTATGATACCAGTAAGCATCTTGGGACTGCAATCAAAATAAAAACGTAAAGCTCAAACAGAATTTATGAATAAATGGCAAAACTATAATCCAAAGACTGAGAATGGTCTACTCACGGTTTTTGGTCTTGAATTCTAGAAGCTAGAGATTCCAACCGATCCATTCCATCATTAAAATTATCTTCAACAGAACGATCTTTATCTATCCGCACCCAATGAATCACATATGCTTTCTGTACTCACAGAGATTCAGCAGGAATAGTTACACTATCAAGGATTGAATCAAAATCAAGACAAACCATTTCAAACTCTTCTATCCAAAATCCATATAAAGATGCAAATACTAGTAACAACAGTATACCTTTTCGACATGATCAAACACGATCACATCATCATAAAGGCCCAAATGAACATCAGGAAGACTCCTATCATCCTCTGGAGCATTTGAAAATGGCAGCTTCTTCTTCTCAACATAACGCACAGTGTCATATGAGAAGTATCCGACCCAACCACCTGGTTAACAAGGGAGAAAACCTTGAGCGCATTACTCAACTATCCGAGGAATCAGCAATGCTATATTTCCATACTAACTAAAGAAACAAACATCACCCTGTTAAAACTTAGCTTTGTTAGATTTCTTTACTTACCGCAAAAAGCTTCTGGCAATTCATCAATCCGTTGTGGTTCCCATTCTTCCATGATTTTTTGAGGAACCATCATGGGATCTTCCACTTCCTCCTCAGTCCTAAGACCAGCTCCATGGTCCATCACAGTAACCACATTTCCCTTCGCCACGATTTCAATTGTTGGTTGAGCTCCAACTACACTATACCTCCCCTAATAGTTCTCCAAGAAAATGGTACGGAAAATTAATTCAATTCATGGGGCCGACTACAAACTCAAACAAAAAGACAGAAATGGTAACATCAAGGCTTACGATATTGGAAGCTTGTAGACCAGGCTCCACTGACTCAAACAAGAAGCTAGGAGCGTCTCTATCGTCTTCTTTCACCAAACACCTATACGCAAGTATCGGAGTCAAATGATCAGAGAATACGCATCGGTATAGAGGAACTAAGTTTCCCTTTCCGGCTGCTTCCTTAAATTTTGTCAACTGGTCCTCTAGTAAATCTGCGGGAGAAGTAAGCTCGATGAGAATTGGCCAGAAAAAAAAAAATGCCAATTGCGGCGCTAAATCGGGAAGACTTTTAGTATACCTAAAGATGGAGTAGATGAAGAGGAGCATTTGATAGAACGAAGATGCGAGGTCCGGTTGCAGACTCGGAGGACCTTTGATCGGGAGATAGATGCTCCACCGTCAAAACGTGTCGCCGGAGGAGAGGCGATCGCCGACTGAAACCGGAGTGAAGGAGGAGGTGGTGGCGGCGGCGGCCGATGGTGCGTAACGGCTACTGCCTCGACGGCGGAAAAATTAGATTTGATGGAGAAGATTGAAACGGCTGACATCTCTGCTAACTGGTTGATTCAACTCTTTCGCT
The DNA here is from genome assembly GCA_900116095.1 of Euclidium syriacum. NCBI lineage: Eukaryota > Viridiplantae > Streptophyta > Magnoliopsida > Brassicales > Brassicaceae > Euclidium > Euclidium syriacum. Next base: position 2,494,213 of record FPAK01000008.1, read on the forward strand.
AACCGTTTAAAGAGGACTCACTGTGGGAGAAAGCACATTCAAAGCCTTAAAAAGGTGATTCGGAATCGGAACGCAATTAAACATATGTTTTTCCTGTTTAATTTTATTTTCTATCAAATGACCACCTACTCATATTTTAATGCAATTGCGGTAAGTTCAAATTAAACCAGCGGTTTCTTTTGTTTTTTTAATTTGAGTTAATTTTTAATCAAATATATATTTTAAAATTTATATGAAATTTCGGTTTTACTTAAGTGTTTTTATTCTTGGTTCAGAATTCAGATTCGAATTTGGTTATTTAGATATAGAATATAAACCAATTTAAACCACACTAAAATATGATCCGCATTGGATCGGTTTATTCGGATTGGACACTCATTTACATACCATGATCACATAACTCTTTAGACGACGACAACACAATGATTAAGGACATACGAAAAAACATATTTGATGGATTAACATTAAGATTAAGAAAAGCTTAGAAAGCTAAAAACACCAAATCTTCAAGACGCTCATTAGTCGGAGAATTCCCACCATGAACCAACAATCCTTCCTTACCATCCTTAACCGCAGCCGCAAACGCACACCACCCACGCTCTCTTGGTTTCTCCTCTTCCTTGGTCTGAATCTTCTCCCACACTAACGTCTCGGTATCAAGCTTGTAAGCATCGCCGGAAAATCTCCCCGCACCCATATGCATCAGCTCATGAGGTTCTTCCTCCCCACCGTATATCACAATGTATTTCCCGAAAGGAATTGCCGGAAACACACTTCTCGCCTCCGGAACATCACCGGAGGTCTCCACGGCGGTCCATTCAGACCGCTGTAAATCGAAACAATGGATATCACCTAACTCATTCCCGTCGAATCCAAACAAAACCCAAATCTTCCCTCCGGCAATCGCAAGTCCCGGCGCTCCTCTTCCTTTACAAGCTTCCCCGGCCGACGGATATTCGACCCATTTCTGATCAACGGTATCATACGCATGGAGCGTATTCACACGCCCTTTCGCAGTAACTCCACCGAAAACGTAGATTTTCCGATCATCTGCAACCATCGAGTGGTAGCTGCGTCCCGGCAGACCTTCATCGGATGGTGAGAGCATTTTCCACTCGTTGGTTACGGTATCATAGGAGAACAACCCGTTGTATTTCCGGGAAGCATCACGGCCACCGTAAACGTAGATTTTGGTGCCGATCGTGACCATACCGACTCCGAAACAGGGGAAAGGACGATCGTCTCCGGTCGCAGGAGCTATGGACCATTCATGAGTCTCGAGATCGAAAACGTAGAGATCGTTGTCGATATGGATCGTCGGTTTAAGCTCGCCACCGAAACAGTATACTTTGGTACCAACCACGGTCATGGCATGTGAGCTTCTTGGTCCAACAACACCGGCTCCTTTTTGCTCGATCTGAGATTCAACATGATCATCACTTATTTTAATTATACAAAATCATAAAATTCGAAAAATTGATCTAATTTCTTGTATATTACGAAGAATCAAGAAGCACAAATTGAGCTTCTTACCTTAACCCATTTGTTCTCTGCCACAGGACTCATTGCTCTCTCTCAGTTTTTTTAGTTTTTTTCGCTAAAAATATTATTTAGGAATGAAGTGAGAATTGAAAATGTTTGTGGTTGTAAGTAACTGTTGCCAGTGCTTTATTATATAGTTGAATATTTTATTACAGGACAAAATTTAAAAATTTAAAGAAAATAAAGATTTTATTTTTTCCGATTTTTGTGGCAGAAGAAATGGAGATACGTTACCATTTATGACACTATTTCTTTTATTTTCAGTTGTCACATTTGCTAGAATGTTCTTAAGAAAGGAAAAAATATCTAATTATGCAATGCATTTTCTAGTGTTACTTAATAATTAAGAAAATACTGATTTTTTTATAACAGCTGTCATACTCGTGGTCATGGATAAGAACCAAGGAAGATATCAAAATACGAAACATTGAAATTTTGTCTTAAAAAAGTAACAAACAAATCACAAATCCAAAAGAAAATTATAAATTTCGAAAATTAACCCAAAATCAAAATCTTGTAGCCAAAAGCAAAAAAAAGTTGATTTCTAAACTCTAAAACCTGTAGAATCCAATTGAAGAACAAAAGCGAAGCAGAATTATTAGCGGTTAGCGGAAGTGGTGAGTGATTTGGGAATATAGTGCAAAGTTGTGAGAGAAAGCTGGTGGTGAAAGCGGTGATAAAAAATTGAGGAAAACATTTTTACTATACCTTTTAAAAACATTTTTGTGATTGGTACAAACAAAAGTATTTTATTTTAACCGATTTTTTTTTATTACACCAATCAAAGCCATAATCTCAATCCATAAATTGTATATTTTCTCAAATTTGAAAAAAACTAAACATTTTTTAACTTACCATTTTTGTTTTTCTAACTTAATAGTTCTTTCAATAATTATTGTGGTAGTTTTTATAATCATTAGGTTTTTTATCCGACTACATCTAGATTTGTCAATATTATATATATTTATAATATTTTTTAATAAATTATATGCTGACATTTTTAAAAAATTTAAAATAGTTTTTTAGTATCATTTAATTTTTCATTGTATTTGATTTTTAAATCGAAATTGTTTTGACAACATTTCTAGAAAATATTGTAAAATTAAATGTATTATTTTGTCAATTTAAATATTCTTTAAAAAAATCTAAAATAAATTTTCAATTGTTTTATTTTTATTTTTTCATTTAACATTTGGATTGCACTAATATATTGTTTTGTTGTATTTTTTACAAAAAATTATCCATTTGAATTTTAATGATTTTACACTAAATCTCTTTTATAGGCTGTTAAAATTCCATAAATTTTATATTATAAAATCAAGTCGTAGCTTTCTTTATTTTTATTTATTTAATGAATAATAACTAATGAAGTTTTTTTAAGTTAATTTGTTTTCAATTGAAATTTTTTGATTCAGATTATCATTTTGGATGATTTAGTGTTTATCACTTAAAGATTTGTTATAATTGTTAGAATTTTAATTAGATTTTAATGATGATATGTAATGTTTCTATTAGAGGATTTATGTGAATAATCTTAGCAATTATTTTTTTTAATACTTTCTAAACTATTACATGATTATTATATTTAATATTATCCTATGATAATGATGATCTATCTGCAAGATTCCACGGACAACTGTGATAGTTCTGCCCGCAATCCACGAATCCGCGACAGATGGTTAAATCTGACAATATAATGGGTAGCTTAATCTTTGACTCTCGAGATCAGACGGGTTTACCTGTTGCGTGCTGAAACCTCCAATAAATATTACATTAATAATCTGTAAGAAAATACAATTTTTGGGATTCGAATCTCATATCTGATGTATAAATTTTTAAATCTTTGATAAGTAAACCACATATGTTTCCATAAATTTTTAAATCTTTGATAAGTAAACCACATATGTTTTCATATGCCACATATGTTTCCATAGGCTTAAAAGATTATAATTCCAATTTTTTTATAGTATAGATAAGGGGGTTTATTTTATTGGATTGGTAAAATTTGAGTTATTTTGAAATCCTGAATTCAACCCAAGTTGTGTTACTGAATTTAAAGGTCTAGTTGAAATCATGTGCTATTCATCATAAATGTTATTTTCCTTTGAGTAATCAATTTAACATTCATCAAAAGAAAAGAGATAAATAAACCAAACAGACTCAGCTTCTTTATTTTTCGATTAATAGTAAAATAAAATTGTGGTTCAAGATTAAAAAAAAAAAAAAAGTTTAGCGGAAACAAAATACTAGTTTTTCTGTTTCAGAGTGATGTACAACACAAGAAGAATACTTTAAAAGAATTAAACTTATGCTCTTATTAAGTAATCTTATCAAAAATAAATGTTGTTTATTGTTCCTACGTTTACAATACAGAAGAAAACAATTTCTGTGAGTACATAGTTTTTTTTTTCTACTCTTGTATTCTGTAAAAGTATGAAGACAAACCCATCGCTGTAACTCAGTAACTTCATCACAGAAGACAGTTGCGGAAGAATCGAATTTCCTGTTGAACAATAAAAACGGATGTTGTTAAGAATTCAAAAATTGTATTTTGAGAAACAATTTGGGGAATAAACAGATAGTGTCATACCTTAAGAGCAAATGTGACGTCTGCATCATCTACTCTCAAGCTCACTCTCTTTAACTTATCTTGACTCAGTTTTAAAATCCCCTGTGTCAATCCAAAACGACTTTTTAATCGTACGCATAATCTTCTAGAAGATGAGTATTCTTTGGAGGAGTTAGTACCTGGTCGTTTAGCACTGTACACATGTTATTGAACTCTGTAATTCCGGCTGGAGTGATCGTCGAAGATTTACATATTTCCAAGTATAACTTATTTAACTGCCTCAGAGTAATGTACAGTGTCTTAGTTTTAACTTTTATGAAGTTGTGTTTGTGTGTATTTGTTCATTCTATGAAAGATTACCTCTGTAAGGCTTCTGTCTTTTTTACTTCCTCTAAAGGCCTTTGCAGCACAACAGACTATGATCTGCATGTTTTCAATAGACACATGTGATTACAGTTCACTACATACTCTCAGATCCAGTCTTGTTAGGCACCAAGTTATAGGTATGTTGATGTAACTTACTTGCTGGTGTTGAGGAAGAGACTGAATGGTTTCAATTGCTGGAGATTTAAACGTTTTGGACAATGCAGCTATCATATGATCCATCTTGACCTGTATTAATTATCAATGACAACAATTATGGAGTAAGACCACAGTTTCTATGGATTTTTTGGTAGTTCCATTGTCAGTAAATGAACTGAGTATATTAGAGAGTAAAAATACTAACCACTTGATTATCTGGAACTGGATCTTGTGGTTCTTGATCTGTTGATCCTCTAACTTCTGTTTCTAAGATTTCTAAAGCGCTCCTGAAAATCAAATCAATGTGAAGATATTGGGAATGTCAGCTTCAGTGTAATGACAATCACAATATGTAAAGGCAGTCCTATCTCATTCATCTAATGCAATACGAGAACAAAACACCAGGGACAAATCTTTTAAAAGAGTATTCACCTGCAGACACATAAAGCCTTTCTCATGTCTCCTGATGCAGCTGATACTTTCTGGCACAACAAAATAGTAATGAGCATCAATATAGAATGTCAAGTAAATGAAGGTTGACTAAAATGGGAGAGAAACATGGCATATATATACTTACTCTGGCACAAAGCTCCAAAGCTTTTGATTGAAATGCAACAAATGGAAGTTCCTGTTACAACAGTGTTGAAATAAATAACATAAGATGAATATAGAACATACTTTGTCATCCCTAGAGCTCCAAGGTTCTGAATTAAGTCAAATTTTGTTAATGGCATGGTTCTAAATCAGGTACGCAGTTTTTTCTTTTTAACTTGATAGTTTATTGACTATCAATTAAATATTACTTTTGTAATGCATTGGCGATAAATTAATCCTGAATACTTACTTTCGTCATAATATACTAGCATCAGAATTACACAAGATGTAACAATCAGTTAATTAGGCATTCCTCTCTAAGCAAAGGCATCCTATACCACAAAATGAGGTAAGACTTACCACAAGCCTCTCCTGGAGAATCCTAAGGATCTGTTCCGTAGAGTAGGCACGGAAAGTGACAACCAAAGGTTTGCCTGCATTATTTGAAAAGATAAGTTACAGGAGTGAGCCCTACTTTTATTCTTCATCAAAACTAAGGGAAATATGTATGAATAAAGAAGATTGTTCCAAGGTTACAAAGTAATGGAGAAATTCTTACAATTAAGAGACTTCAGTTTTGGGAGGAAACGATCTGCGAGGTCTATTGCATTTGCTACACCTGGAAATCGAATACAAAAATGGAACTCATCAGTTTGTATGACAAGAGGAAACAAATAAAAAGATATAAACATTATAATATAATTGTCAACGCTAAAGACGGTACCTATAAGTATACACCTTGAATATGGCAAAGTTGTGAGCATAAAAAGCTCATGAAGGACACCCCGATCTTTAGTGATCAAGTAATCCATCTCATCTGCAATTATTAGCCTGCAAATAAAGTTGTATGAGGAACAACGCAACTAATTTCAAATCATAGCAGATCATCAAATCACAGCCAAAAACAAAAAAGAACCTACATCATCTTTGAGCTGGACGATTGTTGATTTTGAGAAAACGTAATCTGAAGTTGTTGTAGAGGTGAAGATGAGCCATTAGTAGCCTTCTTCCCGGTCTCATTTCTACCAAGTATCTGAAAGCAAAATAACCCAATAAACAACAAGATTGAAATGAAAATAACAACTTCGAGGTATTTGATTGCAGAATGTCTTTACCTTGCAAAAAATATCTGTGGACTTTGTCAGTGATGTGCAATTAACAGACACTGTTTCTGGATAAGGCAAACCTTCCTGAAAGAATTCACGAAGAATCAGTCTTTCTATTGATAGATTCACACTAATCACAAGTTATGAAACAAGCACAACATCAATACCTGCTTTGCCCAGTCTTCAGTTTGTTGTCTTACTTTCTCCATGGATAGTGACTTTCCAGTTCCAGGGCAGCCACATATGTACAAACTCCCAGCCTTCTTCTGTTCCATACAACCTTTTACAAACTCAAAAACCCGTTTCTGCTCATCCTCACGGCAAACAATTGTTGATGGTGCCTTAGAAACGTGCAATGCCTCCTTCACAGCTTTCATTTGGTTATCATCTACACATTAAATTATACCAATTATACATCAACTAACATAGAGTGTTATACCCAAAAGAACACTAAAGGAACCAGACGGATTATTTATACCTCTCGGGTTCCACTTTGATTTAACATCTAAACAATCGAATAGGTTCTTTACGGCTGATATCGCTGGACTTGACAATTTTTCATTAGATACTTCCTTAATTCCCTGCAATCGGAAAACCCATAAGGATTAAGAAACCAGTATATATTCCTAAAAGGAAAACTCGATCTAACAATTGAGAAGCTTCGGAGTAAGTAACACGGGGTAGTTGATGATAAATGCCGCAAATCAATCAAAAAGTACAATCGGATTAATTCTCTCACAATTCATTAGAGCCCAACTTTCGGAGTTATAAAAGTGATGGCATAAGAACAAGGAGCTCATAAATTACCTCCTGAGGCGTCCTGGGGCTTGAAACAACACATCGTCGAGGAGATTTCCATTTCATCGGCGTAGAGAACGAATTCACCGCCGCTGCAGAAATCTCAGCAGCCGAATCCGATCTCAGCTTCCGTTTCTGAGGAGTGTTGACTCCGACGGATCTAAGACCTCCAGTATTCTCCGATCTGGCGGCTACGATATGCTTTTGAGGGGACGAACTTGGTACAGCGATGGTAGGCATCGTAGGTTATCAGAAGGAGACAAACAAAAATAGGGGGGAGATGGAGGTCCAATCGAATCGAAGTGAAGGATCAATCTCATGGTCGATACTGGTTTTTAAGAGATATCTAAGGAGGAAATGGGAGAAAGAAAAATAACAAAAACAAAATGGAAAAAGAAAATAAACAAAAGAGGGAAAATGGAAGAAGCGGGAAAACGTCATAGACGGACAGGTTTAGCCGCTCTCGCTTTTGTTCGACTGCCGTTTTGAACCATCATCGGCTTCGCGGCAATACTAATGGGCCGTATTACGTTTGAAAAATTCAGAGCCTAATTTGAGCCCTTTTAAGGGCCTGTTGAGTATTATTCTCTTTTGCAATAAATGAAGGTAAAACAGAACATCACCGAAGAGATTGCTACTTTGTATTGACCTATTTCATTATGGGTAAATTGAATGTATACTAGAGTGGCTGATAGTATTTATGTGAATGATTGTGGATGGTTAAAGATTTATAACCAGTTTGCTGTTTAGAAATAATATTATTTTTGGATGGCAAAAAATTGAGTATTAGACGAGATTAGAACAAGTCCATCAGCGTTTTTTAAGAAGTTCTTGACACGAACTTAAAAATAAAATAAAAATAATAGCCAAACTAAAAACCAATCTCTCCAGAGTCCGTGTTTAAGAATCTGTATCAGAAGGGGTTCGTCACGTAACATCTCGGGAATAGTCCGTTTTTATTTTGTTTTTTTCCAACATAAAAAAAAATTATTATAATATTTTTTTAAGAACCCTCTTAGTTTCCCAACCTGTTGTTTCTAGAGGCTGTCCTCTCTCGGCTGGATGTTGGTCCAGCCTACTACGAGGATCCTGTATCCAACAACCCAACCTAGGAGATCTCCCGAGTATAAGTTGGAGCTATGAAGCTGGCCTTATTATCAGAGATCGGGGTCAGGGCTTGATCAGCTGGTGGGGGGGGGGTAGCTTCCTTCCCACCCACTGGCGGCGGACGGGCTGATGGTAGGACAGGTAGCCGGGGGCGAGTCACAACTCAATCCAAGAGTTCTTCCTTCTTGTTCATCAATCGGAAATACAAACCGGACACTACGGTGAGACGTGAAGAGGTTTTCTGATGGACCTGCTTTTAGAATCTTGCTCGAACAAGAAAATATATAAACAAATCAGTGGAAACTGTGCACAAATAACTGAATATACGCATGAATCAAGAGTTCATTGAGTTTAGAAGTAAAAAAAAAACAAAATCACATAATGCTTTTGAGTGTAGAGACAAAAAAGAAGTAGAAAATGCTAGTATTAGTGCTTAGCTGACAAGCTATAGAAGTAGAAAAAGCTAGCACTTGCTAGACAAAACAAAATGGGAAATGCTTTTTTTTGGGTCTGTCACAGAGTAGCAGAAGAAAGCGTTGAAAGAGATTTCTGTGTATTCCAATGATCAAAGCTTTACAATATATAACAGCAAGACATAATCTAGTTTTCTAATAGACGATGATACGAATAAGGTAAATAAGGAATGTACATATATTGTGATTGGCTTAATATCTGGGATTGATTGATATCCCAACATCCCCCCTTAAGTTGGAGCATGGAGATTGGTAATGCTCAACTTGGGAAGAAAAAACTCAAACTCCTTTTTCCCAAGCGGTTTGGTAAAGATGTCTGCAAGTTGTTGCTTCGTGGAAACGTAAAATGTTGCGATTGTCCCATTTAATATCTCGTCGCGAATGAAGTGACAGTCATTACCAACATGTTTTGTGCGTTCGTGTTGGACCGGATTTGTGGCTAAGGCAATAGCGGACTTGCTGTCTGAGTAGACCCGCATAGGCTCGTGCTGAGGAATTCCCATATCATCCAGTAACCTTTTGATCCAAAGTAACTCTTGTGTAAGATCCGCCATGGACCTATACTCAGCTTCAGCTGAAGACCGACTCACAGTCGGTTGCTTTCTCGTTTTCCAGGAGATAGGCGATGTACCCATTTGAACAAAATACCCAGTTACTGATTTACTAGTAAGAGGACAGGTGGCCCAATCAGAATCACACCAACCTGTGATTTTGAAATCTGTTTCTGCTTTAAGTAAGATCCCCTAACCTGGTTTGTTCTTCAAATAGCGCACCACACGCATTGCTGCTGACCAATGTTCTTGTCGTGGCTGTTGCATGAATTGAGCTAATGTGTGAACCGAAAATGCCAAATTAGGTTTTGTCACCTTGAGATAAACCAATCTTCCTACTAAACGTCTATATGGCTCGGGATCAGTGAGTAACGGTGATGTTGATTTCGCAAGTTTCTGATTCTGATATAGAGGAAACGGTGAAGGTTTGGCATCAAGTAGACCGGCTTCTCCGATAATATCAAGGGCGTACTTTCGTTGACACAAGTAGAATCCAGTTTTGTTCCTGGCTACTTCAATGCCAAGAAAATATTTCAAGTATCCCAAGTCTTTCATATGAAAACAAACAGAGAGATATGCTTTGAATTCTGAAATTACCTCATCTGAGTTGCATGTGATGATTAGATCATCAACATAAACAAGGATAGACAAATATTTCCCATTTTTGTTGATCGTGAACAAGGCATAGTCGGCTCTAGACTGTGTGAAACCATACTTAACCAAGGCTTGTGACAGCTTTCCAAACCAACACCGTGGAGTTTGTTTCAAACCTTATAACGATTTCCGGAGTCAACAAACTTTACCTGGTTTATCCGTTTTAAAACCTTGAGGAAGTTTCATATAGACTTCTTCCTCGAGATCACCGTGTAAAAATGCGTTATGGACGTCCATTTGGTGTACTTGCCAGCCTCGTCCACTAGCAAGTTGAAGTAACAATCTTACTGTTCTCATTTTTGCAACCGGGGCAAATGTATCACCATAATCTTCACCTTCAATTTGAAGATTGCCAAGAGCTACCAATCGGGCCTTATACCGCTCTACCGTGCCATCTGACCGAAATTTGACCCTGTAGACCCATTTACTGCCTATTGCAGTTTTTCCAGGGGGAAGAGTTGTGACATCCCATGTGTGATTGAGCACATGAGCATCAAACTCAGAGCCCATCGCCTTGGTCCATACTTCTCGTTTTATAGCTTGCTTATAAGAGGTAGGTTCAATTTCCATTGTTATCGCAGCTTGAAACGCTTTATGAGTTGCTGAGAAACGATCACAACTCACATAATCATCAATCGGATACAGAGGCATTGAAGCAATAGAACCCGGTGGTGGCTCAGTTTTTACGATGTTAGAAACATAACCACGAAGCTTTACGGATTGTGTCTTTCGTCGGTGCCCACGCCCTAGAGGTTCCGGCGATTCAGGATCCGGTGCCGATGTCTCTGGATTCGTTGGCTCGACCGGAGGAGGTGGTGGTGAAACTCGTGAATCGCCGCGAACAGAGGACTGATCAGAATGGGAGGCCGGAGATTGGTCGGATTGAGAGGACACAGATCAAGTAGGAACAGGTGAGTTCTTGGCGGACGGAGAGGACGACAAGAGAGACGAAGTTGACTCCGTTGTTTCAGTGGTGTTTGTTTGCTGAGATGTTGAATTGACATTGGGCTGAACAATTGGGCCTGTTGTATCAAGTAACTCCTCAAGCCCATTAGACTCAGATAAATGAGCCCAAAGAGTGACATCATTTGAGTCTGTAGACTTGATATTGACCGGTGCTGGTGGTGGAACTCGATATGGAAAATCTGTTTCTGAGAATTTGACGTCACGGGATACGAAAAACACAAGCTTCTCTAGATCAAACAACCGCCACCCTTTCTGTCCATGAGGATATCCAACAAATATGCACTTTCGAGCTCGAGATTCAAATTTTTCACCACTCCGATTTCGATTGTGGGCGTAACAGAGGGACCCAAAGACACGAATATGAGAAAGCCGCGGTGGTGTGTTATAGAGCTTCTCATATGGTGTCTGACCTTGTAGAACCGCGGATGGAGTGCGATTGATTAGATAGGCTGCCGTTAGAACACATTCTCCCCAAAATTTGATTGGAAGAGAAGCTTGAAACCGTAGAGCACGAGCTACATTTAAGATATGACGGTGTTTCCTCTCCACACGTCCATTTTGATGCGGTGTACCAACACAAGACGTCTCATGGTGTATTCCCTTGTCACGAAATAGGATCCAAGACACATAAACTCGGTTCCGTTGTCGCTTCGTATTGTCTTGACTTGAACCTCAAATTGTCGTTCAACCATAGCGATATAAGTTTTGAGATGAGTTTGTGTTTCTCTTTTTTTCTGCCATCAGATAGAGCCACACACTACGAGAGTAGTCGTCCATAATTGTTAAGAAATAACGTGCACCAAAAAAAGAAGGAGTGCGGTAAGGACCCCAAACATCCGTATGAACCAATTCAAAAAACCTTGAAGTCGTATTATTGCTTATTGGAAAACAATCACGGGTTTGTTTTGCGCGGAGACAAGTATCACACGCTTTATTCAAAGACAAAGAAGAAACAACATCAGGAAGCAAAGAAATAACTTGAGAGGAAGGATGTCCCAAGCGTCTGTGCCAAAGCTCATATGAATGATCATCACGAGTTGAAACAGCAGCGAGAGACTCTATTCCCCGAAAATAGAACGTCCCTTCTTCACGTTTACCCACTCCAGGCACCGTCCTCGTAATGCGATCCTGAATCACAAGGAAGTGATCAGCAAGTTGAACAACACATTTTTTCTCATTCATTAACTGAGTCATCGAGATTAAGTTCGATTTTAATTCAGGGACAAAAAACACCGATTCTAGCACTAACTGAGACCCAAGAGGAACTTTTCCTTCTTTAATCGTTATCTTTCCCTACCATCAGCCAATATCACAAGAACAGGAGGGATATCGTGGAGGTCATGCAACAACTCAAGTTTTCTCGTCATATGGTGAGAGGCACTAGAATCTAGAATCCAAGAGGGTTGTGAACATATACCAGATAGCGTTTCAGTTGCACCTTGTCGCCCAGCATTGATGAGATGGAGAACATAACGCCACTGATCATCAGTAAGACCGGCAACAGCATCACGATCTTGATCTGTGAGAACCCGGTTGGCGGTGACAGTTGAAAGAGAAGCTGTAGTCACTGCATTTGCGGAAGTTGCAGGTCGTTGAGAGGCGGGTTTGCCTCTTCCTCTGGTCTGAGTGTTGCGCGAACGTGGCCTATCTCCCCACCACTCAGGATACCCCACAACAGCGAAGCAACTTTCAGATGGATGACCAGATCGATTGCAATGTTTTCACACCATTGCACTAGTTTCACGCGACGCCTGAAAACGAGGCCGTGTTTGGGCAGCCAGAGCCATGACTTCAGGCTTTGCTTCACGAATTTGGTTGTTGGTGTTGAGATCTTCCTCCTGTTTAACCAGATTGTATGCTTCTTCGAGTGTGGGAAAAGGAACCCTAGCGGTTAGGTGAGATCGAATTGTATGAAACAGACGATTATCGAGGCCATACAAGAACTGTTGAACCTGATCTTCATCCCGATCTTTCTCTTGGAGAGTGAGAAGATCACACGTACAATGTCCACACTTGCAACGCCGTAGTGGACGATAGCTAGCAACACTATCCCAAATCTTAGTAAGTTTGCCAAAGTATTCCTCCACAGTAATACCTTGTTGCTTGCAATTTACAAGATCCGCCTTGATCTGTTGATTCTTAGGACCACTCGTAATGGAGAACCATTTTTTGATGTGATCCCACAGATCCTTTGCATTCTCACGATGTGAGATGTGGGAGATTAGGGAAGGATCAATGGTCATACTAGAAGAGCATTAACCGGTTCCCAATCTTCGAAATCAGGGGAGTCGTTCGCAGGTTTCGTGATGGATCCATTGAGGAATCCAAATTTTTTTCGTCAGCACAACGCAGTTTTGAATGCGCAAGCCCATTCGTCATAGTTTCTGCCTTGAAGCAGAGGTTTGGAGATCACTGCACCGGGGTTGTCAGTGGCGGTCAAGTCGAAGGGAGAGATGGTTTTTCGGGTCTTGGTTCGTTCGGTGGTCGCGTCGTTCGACATCATGGTTCAGTCGGGTCGTTGAGTTGAATCGGTCGTAAGATTTGTGTAAGATCGGAAAAGAAACGTTTTAAAAAAAATTCTCGCTCTGATACCATGTCACAGAGTAGTAGAAGAAAACGTTGAAAGAGATTTTTGTGTATTCCAATTATCAAAGCTTTACAATATATAACAGCAAGACATAATCTAGTTTCCTAATAGACGATGATACGAATAAGCTAAATAAGGAATGTACATATATTGTGATTGGCTTAATATCTGGGATTGATTGATATCCCAACAGGGTCAAAAATGGCCAATGCATATGTTATATCTAGACGAAAGAAATTTACATAAAATGTCTGATAGTGTGGATACAACGTATTCAAATTCGCGTGATAGTGAGGTATGTTCAACCGAAGTATTAGAGGGTTTTTTCGTTGAAGAGATTACCGCGCATCAGGGGTCACTTCAGCGGTAAAGCTAGAACTTAGATCAAGGGAACTCTTTGAATCCATGTCTGATTTCCCTCCCTTTCTAGAGTTCTCATATACAAGACATTCCTTTAATTCATTAACAACCTGAGACATATTTGGTCTTCCTGGCGAAGAGGGGTTGACGCACGCCATAGCTAATTCAAGAGTTTTCCAAACAGAACTTGAGTCGTAATCTCCGTTGAGATTTGGATCCATAATGTTCTCGAGATCTCCTCTGGTAAGCATTAATCCCACCCATTCAGCTATGTGAGGTTTTTCACGGGACTGTTCAATCACAGGTAGATTTGTGATCATTTCCAACAAAACAACGCCCATACTGTATACATCACTTTTCTCCGTCAACCAATTTGTTCGATAATATCTGCACAATACGCACATACCATCTTAACTAATGAAAACATGATACAAATTGTAGTTTAATTTTATGTCATGAACGTATTCTTACTCAGGGTCAAGATATCCAGGAGTACCGGCAACATTTGTCGACACGTGAGTTTCAACTCCAATTGGGAAAGATCTAGAAAGTCCAAAATCAGCAAGTTTCGCCTGGTAGTTCTCATCAAGCAGTATATTTGTCGTTTTCACATCTCTGTGGATCATCGGTGGTTCGCAGCCAATGTGTAAGTACTCTAATCCTATTGTATCAAATATCTTTCTTTTAGCAAATCAACAAAAACTGCATTTTCTAGCAAAACCTTTTAAGAGAATTCGCTATAGGTGAACATTATTTCACCAGTTCAAGTATGAAATAAAATAATAGGAAATACATCAAGGATCAATTGCTGAAATTATGGCATACCTTGTGCGGTTTCGGTAGCGATTCTCAGTCTACTTGCCCAATTCAACGCAGCTCCATCTGATTCTCCTATACTTAGCATGCAAAAATCAATGTCAAATCCTTCTCTTTAGCTTTGAATGTTATTATTGGCACATGAACCTTCAAAATCTAACAAGTGATCATTTTTGTTGTACCAATATTTCTATAAGAATTTACATATACCAAACCTGAGAGATGTTGTTTTAAATCCCCTTTGGCTGCATACTCATAAATGAGGGCAAGCTGGTCTTCTTCGTTACAATATCCAACAAGGTTTACTAAATTTGTGTGGTGAACCCTCAGAAGCAACTCCACCTTATCGAGAATTTAAAAAACACAAGTTATATACACATAGCCAATTTTATAGTGACATTGTATTGTATGTATTCTTGAAAGATATTATGGTAATATTATTAGAGACCATATTATTATTACCTCTGCTTTGAATTGCTTATACCCTTGTGTAGATGATTGAGAAAGCAGTTTAACAGCTACGTGTTCGGTATCATTCAAAGAACCATGATAGACGGTTCCAAATCCTCCTTCTCCAAGAACTCTTTCAAAATTATTTGTCACTGATTCCACCTCTGAATATGTAAACCTTCTCTTTTTCGTTAAGATTACTGACTTAGTAATTGGTGACCTGCGACGAACTGTATCGGAAGTATCATATATAAGAATTAAACTCCACGAGATATTAGTATACTAGGGTATTGTAGGACCTCCTGTATGTACCTTTTAACTTCCTTTTCTTTTTGGCCAAAATAATGAGAACTAGGACAACTACAATAACGATCATGAAAGCAATTGATGCAACAATAACTGGCAGAAATAATCTTGTGTTACTATTTTTGCATTTGGCGGTCTGACAAAGCTCTGGGTTTCCTTGAATACTACGAAGCACAAGTAACATGGGAAAACAAGTGACCACAGAAAATTGGATGGAGAGTCATGAAAACAAATTTATATTTGAGAATTCTTACATTAACTTTAGCCCATTATTCTTTTCTCTATCACGAAGGACCTGAGGAACTGTACCTTTAAGATTGTTCCAACTTAAGTTACTGCACGAAAAATATAACTCGGTTAAAAGAACTAAATCAAACTGACATCAGTACAAAAAAGATGAAGATAATAAATGTTGGTTCAGCTATTAAATGAACTTACATGCTCAATAACGATTTCATGTTGGCTAAAAACTCGGGCACTCCTCCAGATAAACTGTTAATTGATAAATCCCTTGCAGTTTTAAGATGTTTGAGAAATTAGATTGGTCTTGATTGGGATTCAATTTGGTTATTATAAGACATATTTTACTAGCCAAACAAGAAATCGAGGTGATGTTACTGTAAATACGATGAAACAACAAGATTGACTTATGAGTATAAAGACAATCGCTACCTTACGTGGTATAAGAGCATCCGCATTGAGGTCCTTCACAAAAGTCTCTCATTCATTTTAAAATACGATAAATAATAAACACTAATATTTAACTAATAAAATTTCTCAAATACTTGAGAGACCCACCCCCAAAACTCTCTTAATTAGATAGATAGGCCCCAAATGCGGATACTCTAAGTTAACCATTTACCTGTTCCTTTTTCTCCTTTTTGTCCCCAAAAAACTTGACAAATTATGTAGAAAATATAGTATCATTTGAGAAATCTTACAGTTTCTGCAACTCGGTCAAATTTTGAAAGCTAGGCGCTATGCTTCCTCTCAACTTGTTTGTCGATATGTCTCTGTTTACATGCAAAAAAAATTCAAGTATATTGAGACACTTATAAGGAGAAACGTTCAACCTGTAAAAGTGGGATTTAAGAGCGATCTTACAAAGAAATAATTCTTGGTGGAACAGACTTGTTTATATAGCTGCACTCCACACCTTTCCATTTCAGATGTTCAGGAAGGCAAGGATCTCCTTGCCAGCTGATTATTTTCAGTCCATAAGTAGCTTGGATATTCTTGATAGCAGCAACTGACACAGTAAATGTAGAGGAAGTCAAGAATTAGCATACGAGATATAAGAGTTTCCTTGTTAGACTATATAAAATAAATATAGAAAGAAAAATGATGAATCGATTGTGATATACCATCGTTGGGATTTGTTTCGGCATATAGAGATTCCAAAACTTCGAATGCCTCTATAGCATTAATCAGTGGTGGAAGAGTTGATCGTTGAGTTCTTACGAGGTCTAAGCTACATGAGCCAAAAATGCATTTTTGTGGCAATATGTTGTATTTTGTTTCTGAGTGTAACTCCTTGGGACTATAAGCTCTGTGAATAAAACTTCCATCCAATAAAATGTCGAATTCTCTAGTTTCATATGCTTTAAGGGTTTGGATCTCGGCAAAATGAAAGTACACATTTACTTTGTTATTTACGTCGTTTGTATAGAAGTAAAAGGACAATGGTAGGCTGGTGTTTCTGGGGGAAATACCAAACCTGCTTACAGCATCTGGCACTACAAAAGGATTAGTTGAAGTCACTTTGAGACTAGTTTTCACATCTGTTTCAAACCAGTCATATATAAGCCATTTACGATCGAAGACATCATCGGGGTACCTGAAAAATAATTTTGGGTTAACAACGCAAACATAAATGAATCTTGTTACATCGCATGTCCTTGCATTATTTTTTGTGTGGAAACGTATTTATGTTAATGGTATTGAAAATTAATAGGAATAATTAAGCGAAAGGAAAAAAAAAAACAGATAGAAACGTATACGGTAGCTCGATAGGAGCAAATTTACTTTTCACGAGTGAAATCACATTTAAAGCATACAAACTCTCATCCGTAAGATATAGTTTCGTATGACCGGGATGTAGAGTTATGGAAACTAATTTTCAGATTCGTTGCGTGACTTTATGTGTGACGCTTTGATCGGACATTAAGCTTATCAATCTGATCGGTCAAGTTGACGCAAGGTTGGAAAGGGTGGTAAATCTCATTTCTGCTACTGGTAGCCTAATTATCTACGCACCCTTGTATCATTTTCCAGATATTGCACATGTTATGGGAATTGATAGCACACTTCACAAACAAATGATCGTGTCTAGTCTCCAAATGGAAAACTGTTAAGTTGTAGAGCCTAGTCTCTCGAAATTTCTGTGTGACCTAACTACTCGACGACATGCTCATCGGCCAGGCTGGTCAGAGCGATGTGAGGATTAGAAAGGGGGGAGATGGTAGACCATCCACCTCAGGGGTTAGAGGGGCGAAGAGTAACACCTTATTATGAATTATTTATTTTTAATAATTAATTCGGAAATTAGGGTGGTGACTCTACAGACATATTAATGTTTTATGTTGTCACATCCATAAATGGTATTTAAGATATATAGAGGGGTAGGTATCCTTGTCCGACTGGGCGGTCGGGGAACTAGACCGGGACGGGCCACCGACTAGGTTACTCACTCGGATCATGAAAGGGAACATGGTCTTGACGGCTCGACCGGATCGGATCGATGGAAATGCGGCTAAGGGAATTTGAATGTTCGAGGGATTTGGCTGGATCGAAGGAATGATTGATAGCTTGACCGATCGGTCCGCAAGCTCATCGGTTCATCGTGACATTCAGTCCGATCGGGTGGTTCCGAGTCAGAACTGATCAGTACGTGATTTTCGGGCTAGTTGGGTAGTTATTCTGACCAAGCGAGATTTTCGGACATGTCTTGTCGGATTCGGACAAGACGGTTGAATTCAGACAGTTTTCTCGAATTCACACATAGCGGTTAAGTTGAATTATCCAGTCAGCTCGATAATTTCAACCTTGAATAAAATCCGTGCGCTTGAATTTGGGCGGGAACAGTTACTAGGCTGGGCGCACGAGAAAACACGCGGAAAATGGTTAGTGGGCGCGTGCACACGCATGAGGGTTTGTGGGAGCGGTTTCTGGGCGAATATTCGGAATATTCCGCCTAACCGTCGAATTAATGAAGAAAAACTCGATTCTCTTTCATTCATCACCTTTCCCACGCGAAAAAGACCTCAAAGAGAAAACAGAGCGATTCCAATGAGAAGTTAAGGAAAACTCGTGCGAAGGCTTGCTGTGACCGGATATATTGCCGCGACCGTACCGGGTGATTCATTCGAGTGATTCCGCATCAAGATGTGTCAGAAACCGATCCAACTATGCCAAATCTCCAAGGTGAGTGTTCTACACCGAGTCCTTAGTCTAGATCGTTTACTTGCACCGTTTCTTTTAATTATTTCTTGACTCTAGATTCTATATTTTGCTATACTCGGCTTGATGATCGATTCAGAGAACCTAGGTGATTAGGTTTGTCGTGTCTTGTGACCAATTGGTTGAATTGTTGCTTGATCGAATTTGATTTGGTTCGGTGAGCGGCTTAAGCGCATTCACTAAACAATTTGTTTGCGTACGCTCTTTTTGATTCTTAACTCATGAACAAAACAAAAGTGGCTAGGATCGTGGAACACGACGCTGGAGTAGGAAGGATGGTGGTCTTAGTTTAATTTCAGTTTCTGGTTTAGTTTAAACAATTAATAGCTTATTAGCGAACTTACCATTGTACTAGAACCGATTATTTAAATAATTCAAGTATTTTGCTTTCACCTTATTCAGTGTAGAAATTGATGAACTTCAAAATGCTAAATAAGAATGGAATAACCTAAACCTAATAAAAAATAATTAAGGAAAACTGGGGTTAGGGTGTTTCACGAAACCCATGTTTTTCAGTTAAAAGTATTTCTTGTATTTTAGGCATGCGTTTGTTTGCTTTAGATTTTTGTTCTCCTTATTAAATAGCAGTCACCGTGTTTAATTGTTAAGCAAAAAGAGAGTACGATAGCAAAAGAGATAAAATTATAACTTTCGAATATTGGTCATAGTGAAATTTGAAGTGACAGAAAATGGACATATCACTATAAATCATGTATAGCTTTATTTTCTGCTTGAGGGTGAGATCCAAATTCTCAAAAAGTATGATAGTTAATAATTTGTATTAGTGTTATAACCCGGATTCAATCTGGAAAGTGTGTGATACCATAGAATCGAAGGCTCGGATTGTTTTTTTTTTAACTAAGGACCCCCAGATATTTATGGACTGACACGGTTCGTAATACACTATGATGTTTTTCTTTTCTTTTTCTAACTAACTTCAAACATTTGAAAATTCTCCCTCCTATAATCTACCTAAGTACACTCCCTCCATCCCCACAAACTTGAATACCAGAAAAACAAACTTCTCAGGGGAGCCTAGATAAAAAAGAAGATAGTGTCCAATAAGAAAAATAAACCCTTCAGCATCGCTCAAAACCTTTCTCTAGATCGAAATATAACTTTTGATGAATGATTAAAGCATATCATGAAAGAAGACTGTCGTTAAGTTGTTTGGAAAATGAAGCTGACTTTACATACCGTACAAAACTGCCAGAATCGCTTGTATAGGACCGCCGGTACATGAGGTTCAAGGGACCGTGCTGTGTCATATAAGAATCATTTCTTAAGGGTCGTAGTTCCAAAGTTGATATTATTGGTATAGTTGCTCCTGTCTTGACAAGACAAATCTGCAATGAGTTTGATTTTGACATGTAAATGATCTCATGATCTCTGTCGAATTCCAAATTCACTGCAGTCCACATATTAGGCCCCATATGCAAATCAAACTTTGGATACGTATTTTGGCCATCATAATTTCCATATGAAAACCCAGCTCGTATTAGATATTTGATTCCCTTGTTTACTATCAGATTGTAGCAATTTCGCATTCCATCGGGAAAATATCTCACATCCTTATACTGTCTGTAGGTATAGGTGTAATCATTTCCAGCTTCACCGCGTTTACCACTTTGGATAAAATCGGCGTCGGATGAGAATGTTAATCCGGTTACTGGGTCGGTATATGGAGACTTATTACGGGGTAAACCACAGTCCAAACTGATGAATCCTGTGGAACCACGTAATATTAGGGCAAATAATGTTTTTCTTTTAAATAAAACTTGAAACTTAACGAAGACAAGCAATAGTGTAACAAAAGATAGACAATGTAGTCAATTTATAAACTTAACCAAATCCCTCAGATCTATGGAAATCATGTAAATTCTATAGTGACCATGCATACAACTAGAAAAATCGATCAACTATCTCGACAAACAGAACGAGAACACTGACTACAACTAATGATGTATAAAAATTGAACAAGATGCAATCAAAAATAGTTTAACCAATGATATATTAAATTTACCTTGTTGATCAGGCTGAGCTTGAACAAGATGTATAATGGCAAAGGCCCCTAAGCTCAACGCCAGAAAAAGTTGGTGATGACCCTCCATTTATAAGTTAACAAATAACTCTTGATAACGAAAGACTATCAATTATATGGAAGAGTATATGATTTTCTATTACAAAAAGAAAGCTTTATCCTCCTAACACATAACATGGTGTGGAAAAACTCTCCAATATAATCGCGTTGTAACTCATCCCAGCACGTCTGAAGCGGCCTAACAAAAATATATACGTACATCTATATTCCAACTTGTGGACAAGTGAATATTAAATCAAAGCACCGTTGTTATCTTTCTTTAAACAATGTAAAAATCTGTCAAGTTAATCTAATGCCAAAGCTCCATAGCTCTATGATAATTCCGCCAACGACTACAACAATTTCTATTTAACAGCAACTTGCTGGATTTTTTCCGACTTCCAGCTAAATTCAGCTTAATCATCATCACAACATCCCTACAATTATTGAATTTTTCTGGTGCTGAAAAATAACTGAAGATCAGTCATCCCGTTGACATACCCAAATATTCGTCGATAAATTTGGTCGATTACACTTTTAGTGTTATTCGTTCATTGATTTTAATTGTTTTAGAAATCTAAATTTTTTTTGTCAAATCTATTGATTTTAATTAATATTTACAAATCTGTAGGTTTTACTCGGATTTGAATCTTTGTATTTTTAACATAGAAATCCTTTCAAATCCACTAAAATCCATTGTAAAATCAAATCCATATGTAAATCCATATAATTGAATAACACATGATTTGAATTAGTATTTATAAATCATCAAACCAATAACACTGGATTTAAACATGTATTTTAAAATATAGAACTAATAACATTGGATTTGACTTGGATTTCTAAATCCATTAAAATACACAAACCAATAATCCCTACTTACTTGTCACAAATACTATCAATGCTATAATAGCATAAATGTACACTTTTAGTTAAACTAAGGATAAAACTATCCTCACCAGTAAACTAGAGACGTAAAAAGCCAATAGCCATGAAAATATCCCTATCTATTTAAGCAATTCTACTAGTGGGTGATTTAGTGTTTTTTTTTACTAGCACAAATGAAAAACAACCATTTGATTGATGATGAGTTTTATTCGAGAACCCTAAGGACAAAGTTTTTTAGAGGGTGGAGTATTAATAATATCATAACCGAAGTAAACTGACATCGAAGAGAATCTTTAACCGGAGAAAGCTAGTATTGGTTATGTCAAATTATAAGGAAAGAAGTGAAGACATGGAGATAATTATTCATGGCTTTGGATTGGACGTGTCGAAAAAAAACAGTCTTACCAACATGTTTTATGAGTAACACTTTGGGATCCAAAACCGTGTAATAAGGGCTTCAATATGAGATACGTCGATGAACTCTTTGAATGAGTCATTGTTCCCTCGTGAAGGAGCAAACCGTGAATCATTCCTAGCATAATCGGAAGAAATGACAGTGACAATGCCTTGAATATTTTCCACAAAATACCCGAAGCCTATAATAGTAGAGCCATCACCAGAAACATCCTTGTCGTAGATGGCTTCTCCATCGTCATAGACATCAAAAATTGGATATGCATCTACATTGATTTTTGGGTATTCATCGTCGAAGATTGGAGCTCCATAGATCTCGTTATATAGGTCCATGAATATTGGTGGTGGTGGAAAGGAAAACAAGATAGTTGCTTTGATACCAAATGATAGCACTAATGCTAATTTGGTCCCTCTTCAAAGCCACGAGAGTTGCTTTGATACCAATTGATAAGATCCCAAAGACTTAGAACACAAGTTTCTACAAATTTTCTCTTCTTCCTTTCATTATGGTTAAATATAAGGCTGTAACAAAATAAATTAACTATTACACATGAAGACACCCACTTAATCACAACTCCACGTCTCCACTTTTGACATCATAGACACTAGTTTCCCTGAGTTCAACAATTGATTCTCATCGATCGGTTACTCTAGTTATGATCTTATCATTGGCCTGATTTTGGACTCGGTGGCTCTCTTCTACCCGTTGGAGTTGTATCCCTAATAAGGAGGAGTCTCGTCATTTCTTGTTTTGCTCTAGTATTTTTGGTCATGCATGTTGATAATTGAAGTGGTTGCTTCCAGTGTTGGCAAATTGATTTGCTTGAAGATTGTTTTTCCCTGAATGTGGAGGGACGAGATGATAACTTCGGCAATCACAAGTTGGGTCCTTTGGAAGGAATAGGAGTTGCGGCTGAACAACACATTTAGTCATTGGAAGGCACATGGTAAATACTGGTTTCTACCTCATATATTGGGTTGGAATTCTCCGGTGAACATGTGGTTCTTGAAGACCTTTCTTCTCTTTAAAACAAAAAGTTTATTTAAGATGTTCTCGATTTAATCTTCAAGTTCATAGATTTTTCATCATTTAGAAGTTTTATTTTGATATTTGGGCAGGTTTTTCCTTTGTTGACTTTCTTTTATTTTGTTCACTTGTCTTCGTCGTTGGTTTATTTTAGTTTACAGGAAAATTTTGATAGTCCGCCGACTCTCATTTTGGAAAAGTTGTTTAAATTTTGTCAGCTCATTGTAACTCATTAGTTTAATCTTCAAGTTCATAGGTATTTCACAATTTGAAAGTTTCTTATTTTCATATTTGGGTTTGTTTTTCCTTTGTCGACTTTCTCTTATTCCGTTCACTTGTCTCTTTCTTTGCTTTGTTTTAGTTTTCATAAAACCTTTTATGATCCTTCGACTCTCTTTTGAGAAAGTCTTTGTTTGTTTTAGTTTCCAAGAAAATTTTTGATGGTCCGTTGACTCTCGGTTTGGAAAAATTGTTTAAATTTTGTCAGCTCATTGTAACTCATCAGTTTAATCTTCAAGTTCATAGGTTTTTCACCGTTTGAAAGTTTCTTATTTTAATATTTGGGTTCTTTTTTTCCTTTGTTGACTTTCTCTTTTTTTCTCACTTGTATTCATCTTTGGTTTGTTTTAGTTTCCACAAAATTTTTTATGGTTCTCCGACTCTCTTTTGAAAAAGTTGTTTAACTTTTGCAAGCTCATTGTAATTTATCAATCTTTCATCAATGCATAGTAAATTTCCAGTGAAAATAAAATTGTGTCTCGGCTCCTTCTGTTTAATAGATTGATGTTTTAGATTTTTTCTATTGACTTTTTAGTACTTTTATGCACTTTTATTAATTGATGTTCATAAATTATGAATTCCAACAAAATTATTATTATTTTTTAATATTTGTAAAAATCTCAAAATGTCAAATAATAAAAAACAGGAGTATAAAATTACTACCATCATGCTCAATTTAATTAATCTAGTCTCTTAAAACGAGTATTTAACTATGTGATATGCCCATCATATCTTATTCTTTTTAATCGACCATCATATCAAACCTTTTTTATAAAAACCCATGATATCAATCTTGATAAACCAAACCCTTTAATATCACATGGTGTTTTCTATCATCTTCTCTTTGTTTTTATTTACCGTCCATACATTTTCGGACGTTTAGTGTTTGATTTTGCGATTTGTCTTAATAGTCTTCCTTGTCGCTGCCCATTAGCAATTACTTTCATCACTTACAAAATTCATAACCGATTTATTTAAACCTTTGTAGTCTTGTATCTTTCCTAAAAGACTAAAGAAATAACCAACACATTATCTCTCACTAGCTCAAAGGATAGATATTGCATAGTATTATTTAAATTGACGGGCCAGGTTGAAAACACGAGAATATTTTAATAGAACTAATAGACATTTCGACGATGGTCCACAACAGCAAAATTGATGAAAATGCTTTATTATTGATTATACACACACATATATGTATACATATTTCTATAAACTGTTCAATTTATACTTTTTTACGTGACGTCTTGCTTACTTTTTGTTTACTTGATTAACTATATTCAAAAATCTTGTATCAACTACTCTTCTATCATTTAGAAACAGTATTTCCAACTATATCTCAATATATATATATATATATATATATATATCTCCATTTTACAGCTACTCGTTTTCTCCAATTGATATTAATCAGACAATCACATATCTTAAACAAGTTTTCAGAGAACCTAATCTTAATCAGGAGCGGATTTAAGCACATCCATTTGAAACATTCGTCTAGAGCTTCTGTTTTTTAAAAAGTTTCCGAATATGGTTATGGTAATGACAACGTTTGCGATTTCGTGTCAATTTCTCTTTAGACCATGATATATATCAAATAAAAATAAATTGATAAATACAAAATATATGATAAGGAATGACTAATTGTTAATAGATTTATTACAATCAAAGGTATCTCATGTAAACTAAAAAACAGAGTACGACCGACTAAAAGATATAGCTGAAAAATCTAATAATAGATTTTTTCTTGGTAATTTCTCTGATTATACATTCTTTTGAACATTCAACAACACATTCCTAAAACTAGCCATGATACAACCTAACTATCACAAATATTCATGTGTCTCCAATATCTTGTACGAATCGCTCTCGATGGTCCAAATATACATTATAATTTATTTTTAAAAATAGAGAGAAATAAAGGGATGGGGATAGATTCCAACGTACGTATTTTAAATGAAATTGAATAAACTTAGGGGATGAATAAGGTATCAATGAGGTGAGCCGAGAGACCAATGAAAGAACAATAAATATCAGCCGTTAAGAAGATATGAGCCAAATACCAACAAGAGCCGTCAATTCGTTACGTTCTTGTAACGTCGCTATCCCAACGACGGTAACTTACGGCAAGTTGGTGCATACATTTCTCCTTTTCTCCACCGTCGATTTTTCATCTCCCACCCTCCTTTTGGAACGGTATAAATAATTTGATAATGACGCAAACCCTTTCATTGACTAGTTATGATTCATAATATCTACAAATTGTCTGAATTCGCCTTCAGTTTGTGGCAACAACGGCTGATAAACCCGTTTAACATATTTCTTAATTTTAATCTACTGCGGAGGTAAAATAAAATTACCAAACAAAAAAATGAACATAGACGGAATTCGCAGTATTAACCGCACTTTCCAAGTGTAAAAGTCTTCGCCAGAATACATGGTCACGAGGGACCCCACTCTTTTCGCCTACCTTCTTACCAGGTTATTACTCACGCCATTAATTCTAATTGAGTTTTTGTAACATGTAAAATACCTACGTGGCTTTTGCAAGGCCGTTGATCTGTTTTATTTCAGTATTACAAATTGGGGATACACTAGTGTCAGAAAATGACCAAAAACAAAAACCCAATAGGATGGGAGAAGACGATCAGTTTCGACACGTGGTTAATGTTTAAACCGTCAGATGTAAAAAAAATCGCTATAACTCATGTGAGTCGGTTTTTGATACCGGCTACTTGTTTGTCAGGTTTTGAGCTTCGCAGTTTAACCGGCTTTAAACCGGTGATATTTTTATGATTTTCTCAATTAAATAAATTGTTTCGATATTTTTGATAAACTCATGCGTAAACCCTTCATCGTGTCTATATAAAGGTCATCGTCTCACTCTCTCTCCGCGTTCCACTAATAAAGTGAAGCGCCTTCGTCGTGCACCTCCGCTTCAGGATTTTCCCGAGAAAGTTTTTTGTTAACGAGAAATTTCGGGCGCAACTTGCGCTTTGACTGTGAGTTTTTTTTCTTTCCTTGCCTCTTTTTCTCGTCCAGTTTTTTCATTTCGTTGAATGGACGATTTCTCAAGACTTTTTTAAAAATTAATCACGAATTTTCATCGATTGTCGTGAGATTAGCTTTCTGCGATCCGATTTCCATTTGTAATGATTCATTCGCGTTATAATGAGTGGATCTAAGAGCTTTCTTTCTCCCCAGTTTTTTTCTTCTTCTGATTTTTCGAGAAATTGGAGGAAGAGAAGAAAATAAACAACTCATTTTGGAATCATTTTGATTCCTTTGAACTTATTCCATTTCTCTTTTGATTTACAGGAAAGCGTGAATCAATAGGGAAAAGCGATTGTTGAAGAAAGTAGCCTCTGTACTTGGAAACTTTCTTCTCTTCCCAAATTCGAGCGGTCCGAATGGGGGTGAAAGTAGCTTCCACTTCTCCCTTCATGCAATGGGCGGCTCAACCTATCGTTCATCACTCTTCTTCCACTTCTCAAACCCTAGCTTCCGGAGCCATATCATCTCCTTCAAAAAGACGAAGCACCGGACACGACGGACGGTTTCTATCCTGTCGCTTCGTTCCGCAGAGGCTGAATCGTTCGTCTCTCCTCGGAACTCCATCGACGAAGCTCCATCGGTCCAAGTCCTGCGAACTATGGGAATCATCTAGACCGACAAAAACCCAGTCGATTCGAAGAGTTTGTAGCGCAAGCTTCGATCCGTTTTCTGAGGAAGAGTTTTCGAAGAAGATCCAGGAGCTAACTCTCAGATTCCACGTCTCGAGGCAAGAGGAAGACGAGAGAGTTACAACCAGCGATTCGGAAGCGATGAAAATTCACGATTCCGTTAATTTACTGCCAGATTCAGTCGAGCCGGCATGGCATGAGAAGATGCACTTATCGAGTATCGAAATGAAAGCAAACAGTATCGATCTTCCTCTTTCGCTTCGGATCATAAAGAAGAAGCGACAGTGGGAGGAAGGAGTCAAACAAGCCGGCGAATCGGCGTGCTGTTCGATTAATAAGGCCTTCTCGTCAATGGTGTTCATGATTCGAGAACTCCAGAGTTTCACTTTACATATGAGAGAGATTCTTTTCTACGAAGACTTGCAGGGAATACTGGAACGAGTGAGAGAAGAGATGCACGCATCGTTCGTGTGGTTGTTCCAACAAGTTTTTTCTGCAACGCCTACGTTAATGATCTACGTTATGATACTCCTTGCCAATTTCACTGTTTACTCGATTGGTAGCAACGCCGCATTAGCAGCCGCTCCTCATCCTCCGACGACAATCGTAACAGAATTATTCACCGCCAGTGAAATCCAGGAGACGAACGAGAGGTTTGATTCCTCGATGATTAAGACGTTCTCTGTATCGTCTCCCAACGGAAATTCAACTTCAGTCGGTGGTAACAACAATGGCGGCGGCGGAAATATCCGGCCGGTCTTAAGTGGAACAGATGGTGATGGATTCGATGGATCTGAACAATTCAGAACAATCATACCCGAAGGAGTTTCCCAATTATCTTCATCAACATTCGGGTCAACGACTACAGAGTCAGAGACATCAGTATCGGGACAAGATGAACATAGGTTGTGGAATTCGATAATAGAGGAATCAGAGCGAATGCAGTATTCAACGATAAACGATGTGTTGGATCACGAGACGAAGAGACGGTTCGTGTCACCTGTGGAGGCTCGAATAGAGGTAGAAGAACACACGGAGACGGAACACTTCAAAACAGAGCTTCTCTACCAAACAGGATTATCTCAGGAGCCTAATAATACTCTTCTCCTCGCTAACTATGCTCAGTTCCTCTACATCGTATCCAATGACTATGACAGGTAACTAAACATTTTAATTCTACACTTTAATCATGCTTTAATGTTAAATTATGTTTAACTTGGGGTTTTGTTTTGGCTTTAAGTAGATTTGGGTTTTGAGTTAGTATCGAATCTTCCTTTTAGATCCTTGGTGTTGCAAATTGATGCTAAAAGTCAAAAGTAGGCACAGTCCACGATGATTTTTTTTCATTCACAAGTGGTGCATATTGTTGCAATCGTAATTTTATTTTTGTAAAGAGCTAAAAAATCGTCACAATAATTGCATCAGCAGAATATAACCAACCAATAGAGTTGAGCCAATTATTTTCCTCTTTGAGTAAGAAGTAGACATTACATAAAATATCTAGCGGGAATAAATAAAGAAACAAAAAAAGGTCTCACTCAATGGGAATTAGCTATAGCCAATGAGGTTTGAGTCTTTGGGGTTTGATGATAGTGAAGTATGCGGTAGAGTTTTGAAGACTCCCCACCAAAAAAATCTTACAACTAAAAGATGTTAAGGTGGCTTTGTCTAAAAGTCGCTACCTCACTATTTTGTCTTCTAGATTTGTCCCCCCACCAAATCGAATTAACCATGTTTTTGTCATTGACTCTATAGTTAAAAAAATAGTGTTTTTTTAATGAAGGTGTAGTAAGACATTTGCTAAAATGTAAACATTGTCTTCCAATTGGGTCAAACACTCTTTTAAGCATTAAATTTTATTGATTCGTTCTCTAACCCATCACATTACCTAATGTTTTATGTTCCATATGTTATTGTGTAACAGAGCGGAAGAGTACTTTAAGAGAGCGGTAGGAGTGGAACCGAAAGACGCGGAGGCTTTAAGCAAGTATGCGACGTTCCTATGGAGAGCACGGGACGATCTGTGGGCGGCCGAGGAAACTTTCTTGGAAGCAATCGACGCCGATCCTACCAACTCTTACTACGCAGCTAATTACGCCAATTTCCTATGGAACACTGGCGGTGATGAAACTTGTTTCCCTCTCGACGAGACGCACGAAGACAATATCTAGATAAGACAGTGGAACAACAAGTCTCGTTATATAAAACGTTAATAAAGTTAGATACATATATCTATATGTGCATACCATGTTTGTAAATGCGTGTTTGTCATGGTTTATGTCACAAAGTACCGGTGGGTAAATTGGTTAATTTAGTCTTTGTGGTTACAAGATCAGTCTAGAGAAATGGAAGAAAATATCTTTGGGTATTGGTGTGGTGGTAGTTGAGCACGTGATAGAGCACATGAGATTGGTGTAGATCCCACCGCCTTTGGGTTATGGGTCTTCGGTGGGCCTGTGTCGTAGAACCAAGTGTCCTCTTCCTTAATATTCTATACATTTCTTTTATTGGTTTGCACATAGGGTACTGCCAAAATACTAAAATTGTAACGCTAAATCCTACTTTAATTATTCGCCATATGGCCATTGTTTTTTGTAACTAATTGTACATTTGTAGTGTTGATAGTTGTACATTTTTTGAGGTTTATGTGCAACGTGTAGCTTGTATCAGACCTATCAACAAAATAAACAAACTCCTCAAATTCATTTGATTTGCGTAACAGAAGATATACATCAGGGCACAAAAATCCAGAAAAACCAAAATTTGGATTCTGTAGATAAATTGAATAGAATCCTAGGCTTAGTTTAGGTCAAAATTCGAACATGATATACAGCCATTACTACATAAACACCATCAACAACGGCCAGAAAAGCACCGAATGAAAATCCTTAATTCCTTCAACGAATAAAAATAGACTTGGTTAACGTCTTAATAATATGAACTACATCATCTAATTAGTATCACTCAATGTTATGGAAACTCAAAACAAGCTTAAATTTGTTAGGACTAATTTAGCCTAAGACTGAGGGGGTATCCAGTAAGAGGCCCACATATCTTCTTCTTGGGTAGATTGAGAGGGGAGTAACGATGGACTAGTCCGGTTACGATATGATAAACTCCACACCATAGCCTTGAGCACTAATAATGTCTCGCTTTTATCAAAGAAAATGAAAGACCCCCCCAATGTCCTCTGTGTCATAAGCAGCTCCCTTATCATTTTCTGCCCTAAACACCATGAATCTCTTTCGTATCGTAGAAAAGACTTTCGTTTCCTTCCTAATACATCTCGCCGTACCCCTGAACAATGAAATATTCACCAGAAAGTTTCTCGGTCAATTGTGGGTCCGGAAAAAAGAGTCTAACATCTCCGACTCGGAGAATGACATCTCCGGTAAGTTGATAAAACGCAACTTCTGGTACTTGGTGAGGTTTCCGTCAAGATCCCAAGTATTGGTCTCTTTTAGACAGCATGTAGAACATCTGATCCGTCTTAGAGTAAGTGACGTGGGAGTTGTAAAAATAGTTGTAAAGGGTTTCACTGTTGCTCCATTTAGAGTCGTCTTGACCTGGCTTGCAAAGACTCGGCTTGGGAAAGGTCTTGTCCATAATCGTCACTGTCTCTTCCTTCCTTGGATCAAATAACTTGTGGTTCAAGATTTGGTCGCCGTATGGAGACACACCCACTCCTTCACCTCGTAGCAAGAGATATGGTGTTTCTGACACACGAGAACACCTGACTATTCTTCTTCCCTACGGAATCCACCTGTTATACAATAAATTAAAATAAAAAGTTCGACAATTTCGGCCTCAAATTCTACCGCTAATCTCCACATTCATGTTGGCATTTTCTACGAAAATTCCAGGTTTTGTTTTGTGTAATCGCAGCAAAATGATAAGAGACCGAGAGAGAAAGAGCTTACATAAGTCTTAGCGGTTAGGCTTAAAAACAGAGGCATTGTCGAAGTAAAACCCTAATAGGGAATTGGATGCTACCTCTCTTCTTTTTCTTGGTAACCAAGTTTTATATCTCTTTCTATTTTTACATACTTTTATGGAGATACATCGGAAGGTGAAAGACCTTATCTAAACTAAACTACAGAGGAAGAAACTAAAAAAAATGAACGAAGAAGAACTAGTGACTACGCGAAGTAGAGCTAAACAAGATGAAATTGCTAGTAACTTGACAATATAATACAACCGACCTTAGCTCAGTTGGTAGAGCGGAAGACTGTAGTGTTTGCAGAAAATCTTTAGGTCGCTGGTTCGATTCCGGCAGGTCGGATTTTTTTAACATTTTTTATTTACACCATAAAAAAGAAGGAGAATTTAACAAACTCGAAAGTCAAAGACTCGAGGAGCCTGATATATTTGAATGAAGGATAAATGATTCCAAATAAGATAAATACTCTATATGGCAAATATGTCACCTTTTTAAAAGGATCATCGTCCGATGGCAAGCTGTTCTCTACTGGATCTTTACTGAATGGGAATCATCGGATTCATCGAAACTGTTTCGCCTCTGTGGACTCTCTCATCAGGCTTCGAAAGTGAGCTAGTAGCCTTACATCTACTCAAATGAAAGCTTGCTTCAATTTTGGTTTGCAACAGAACCAAAAAATTGACTGAGTGACACTCTCTTCTCGACCTAACCCTAGAAGATATTGGTGGAAATTGAAGTGTCGATTAATTTGCCTCATCAATGATACGGTTTGGTTTGGTAATCCATTTAGCTAACTAAATCATCCTGGTTCAGTTTGCCTCTCTAAATATGTATCACTTTGTTAAGGCAATTTAAGTATTGTTGGACCCTCTCTAAATTCTTGGGTTAAATGCCTTACAACTTTTGTACTATTTCTTAATAAAAAATCCATTAAAGAAAAAAAAATTCTGATCAAAGCAATAAATACCATCTTAAAAGTGATTGATTACTTTAGTTAAAAGTGTTTTATCAATCATAATTGTCTACTATTTTCTTCCCCTAATCAATTATTTTACACAGAAAAGAAAAGAAAAGAAAGGATCATCTATTGGTTAACCCCTCTGTATGATTTAGTCTTGTGCTAATGTTTTATTTAATCAACACCTATGGATCGAATTCTGACGTAGACGAAATCTACTATAGTACTATAACAAAAACTGTTAAGACTATAATGTTTCAGTTGGACGAGAAATTTAGAAATCTTTAAATCTATCATCACACAAGCTTTCAAAAGACGCACAAAGATTTGACCATTTCCGTACAACCCTAAGTGATCACACTTCACAATTACTTCTAAATCACTGAATTAAACCCCAAAAGGCCAAAACCTCCCGAGTAATAATAACTAAAAAAAGTAATAAACACACACGATCACAACAACCGCTTACCGCTTACACTGTATACACTATCACAAAACAAGGAAGCACAGCCCTTGGATTAAACACCAACAGCTCTTCATCGTCGATCCTCATAAGGGCCCCACTTCTGTTCCCAGTCCCCTGCCCAACAAGCGAATCGTAACCTACATCGTTCTTGTCCACGTCATCGTCAATCAAATCACACCCGACCCGACCCGCTACGACCCGGCAAACCAGCATTGCTCGTTTCACGTTCATAAACCCAAACTCCTCCTCCACGTCCTCAGGAACCGCCACGTGTCCTCTCCATCCCGTCGCAAGCGTCGCGATTCCGTCAAGCTTCGGCGAGAACCCGGATCCGATTATCCCGCAGATGCTGCAATACTGATGACCACATAGCGAAGAATTACCGTTTTGCCCCAAGTTACACATGAACGTCGAGCAATAGAATCTCAAGAGCTCGTTCCCATCGGCAACACACCGTTCATCGTCCCATCTCCTAATCGCCGATTCTCCGCGGTTGCAACGAGCGGCTTTAGCCTTCACGAACTCCCGATACTCCTCGAACCTCGTGAGAATCTTCGGACTGTTATGGATTTTCAGGATCCGATGGATCTCCGGGATTTTATTACCCTGATCAGGCCAACCCGAATTGAATATAATCTTCACAATGTTCGTGCTTGATTCGCCGTCGATCAGTTCCGACACCGCGTGTTTGATCGCGATATGCTGCTCGAGAAGGTTGGTTTTTTGGAAAATCTCACCGCACGCGGTGCAAGCGAAAATCTCGTTGCGGAGAGGGAGAAACAGAGGATCGGAAGAGATCTCGAATCCGGAATACGAGAATCCGTTTTCTGTATGGGTTTCCGGGTCGGGCTGATTTATCGCTTCCGGCTGTACGAGAGTGACGAGCGAGTTCTGAGAAGATCTAGCGGAAGTCAGAGTCGTTAACGGACCGTTAGGATGCGTTTGGTGACGTGATTTGGATATCCTCGTCGTTGATAAGAAAACCCGTTTTAAATACGTCCAAGAAGACGATAAAGGAGACGAAGAAACAGCTCTAAGCTTCTTCTTCCTCCTCTTCTGTCTACAGTCGCCGCCTCGTGGGAAGAAGAAACAGCCTACAAAGAGAAAAAAGAGAGAGAGAAAGTGCTGACGCAACAACGATCCTAGTTTTCGCGCCGCCATTCACGAGAGTTTGGTAACGATTTGGAATTGGTATGCAGAGAAAGAGAGAGAGAGGAAGTTAGTGATTGGCACTTTTCACCATTGGAGAGGTGTGAAGAAGAAATGATGAAGAGAGGAGGGAAAGAGTGTAAAGCGTGTATGAAGACAGGAGAGATACGAAAAGGTGGAAGAGTAGGTGCAACGCTATTTCATGTTTCTCTTTTTTACTTTTTTTACTTTAATTGTTGCCAGAATATTTGTCTCCCTTTTTATTTTATTTCTTGTTTGTTTATGCGAATCTTACAATGCATTGGTTCGTGTGTGCATATGAGTGAGTGTACATTGTTTTTTTCCTTCATTCAATTTACACATATGGCCATGCTTGATCATGATGATCTTAAATTTGCACTAACGTGACCGTGTCCATCGAATTCTCTCGCATTTTGAATGAGATTTTTAATTTATTCTCCAAAGGTATTTAATGTTTTGTCGTAACTAATCAATCGAGTGGTTTGGGATTTTTATTATTCATTTTCCTTCCCATAATTGCACATAGAAATAATTTTGGTGGTATTAATCACTGATATCACAATGGTTTAACGCAATACTTTATTTGTACAACGTCATGTAGTTACATTTACGGTATTGTATATTTGATACAATGTGTTCACAGAAGCGAAACTCGATATTTTGCGGAGGAATCCAAGGCTGTACAGAATTGTTTAATATAATAAATAATTGGTTTCACAAATTTTGTTGCTTAGGATATGGACGTAGACAGAGGAACACGTGCACATGTCTCGTTTCTAATCTAGCCTCTGAAACGCAGCATATGTTTACATAGATCCATGCACTTATCCATGCATAGTATCATAACTAATTAGTGTAGAAAATCAATAAAAATATCTTATTCATAAATATTTTAGGTTAATTTAGATATTTTGTGATTACACAGAACATGACAAAAAAATAGGTTAAGGTTTCGCTTTCGTGATAAAAAAAAACACGAAATGACCAAAGTGGCAGTTAGAGAGGTGCTAAGTTATCTCAACTCTCAAGTGGTTTAATTCTGTTAGCTTAATAATATAGAGTGTATTATATAATTAGCAGAAAATGTAGTATATAATTTCCATCAAATTCTTAATCACATTCATCGTTTTTTCTTTTCAAAATATATATTGTACTTA
Source organism: Euclidium syriacum (assembly GCA_900116095.1). Lineage (NCBI taxonomy): Eukaryota > Viridiplantae > Streptophyta > Magnoliopsida > Brassicales > Brassicaceae > Euclidium > Euclidium syriacum. The sequence goes on from FPAK01000008.1 coordinate 2,529,135, forward strand.
CTCGTAAAAAGATTGCATTTTGATGAAAGTCGTCAAATATGACTCCATGATCGGAATTGCGGATTTATATATGCGATGTAAACTTCGGAGTGATAAAAAAGGAGGTGCTTATCAAGAATCAATTCGTAGGCTTAACTAATAGGATATACTAATTGATTACTACCACTTGGTTGGATCAATTTAGTTTTGATCAATTCGTTTTTCATCATATTGTTGGTACCGAGTACCACATTCTAGTATTTTGTGATTTTAAAACTAAAAATGCAATTTTTCAGTACAACCAAAAGAAGAAAGTGTAATTTGGTTATATGGCGTTTAGCTAATAAATATAGAAATGAAAAAAATAGGGAAAGAAGAGTTAGTGATGAATGATTGAAATGGTGAATGATAATTGAAGAAAGTGGGACACGAGATGAAGTATGTACTTTTGGAAGTGGGCCATTACGAAGCTCTTCCCTGTCTCCATCCACATGGAGCCTTTAAGTCTGCGTTTTTACGGTACCCTCTTCAATTCAATCTTGCGTAATTTTTTTATTTTTTATTTTTGTTAACCATTATAGTTATAGATGTTTCAGGCGGTATGATTAGTTACGTACGTTTAATAAATAATTGATAACGCATGCAGAGAGAGGAATTATTTGACTATACACGATAATAATGACGAGTTAAAGAAAAAGTAAAATAAGTAAAAGTGGTAGTCATATGAAGACTAAGCTAGGGAGCACTTATGGTAGACAAGAAGGGACACCTTCGATGAGTTTATCTGCCGCACCACAATCTTGCATCATTCTCATCTCCTACTCTGACCTCCAAAAGAAATAGAAAAAAATATTACTCTTCTAGTTTTGATTTGTTACAAGTTTAGATTTCTGTTACCCATTATTTTGTTTAAGCATTCCATTGAATTGCCAAAATAATAGGACTGCATATAATGAAAACAAAAATCAAAGATTGTCGGCAAAATATACTTCAAATTAAAAATTGAAAATTTAATTGAAACATTTTCAGTATATAGAAAATCAGTGTAAACAGAAACAAATGTAATACTAAACAAATGTAATACTGATGTAAAAAGATGCTTTGACGCATGTAAAAGAATATTAAACCTAAGATTTAAAAGTAAAAAAATTATTTTTAGTGATCTCCTTTCATTCAGTTTCAACGGCGATCCAAGCATTTTCATTAATATTTATGTTTTGCTTTATTCAAATTTTTAGGTATTCGATATTGTATGAGTCCATGATGATTTTTCTTGGGACATAACAATCAAATCTACGTCATTCTCTATTTTTTAAAAAGATCTTCACATGTTATTAATACATTCAAGTAATTAGCTACGATACCAAATATAAATGTAAAAAGATAGATAAAAATAACTAGCACACATATTCTTTCAAACATACATTATAAATCATTTGATTCCCTCACAAATTTCACCAAATTGATTTTTTATAAAAAAATTTAAATTTCTAATATCTCATAGAAAAATAAACAAATCCTTAACTCATTATTTTTACTCAAAATCCTAATTCACCGGCTCTCTATTCTTTTCAAAGTATCACTTCATACAAATGGTAGCTCAACATATATACACTCAAAGATACAGTAAAAGATATATACACTCAAAGATACAGTAAAATTTAGTATCTCTTTTTGATGTTTTAATCTCCAAATCTTCAGAGTATATCACTTAGTCGGATCTTCTTTCTAGGTCATCCAGTAGTAATACGATTCTATGTCATTTCATATATGTCTCTGATTTCACGTCAACCCAATCTCTTAACGCATTTCTTGATACATGATTGTTATTCTTAAAGCATTTTTTGTTGTGCGTCGGCTGGCTCAGCATCCAAGGTAGCACTTGAACTCTCAGATTATGCCAAGATATTCATTGTCGGCAACCAAATTTACAGAGAGAAACAGACACTCAAATTATTTCTCTACTTGTATTTATCCTCCATGTTAGATAACAAAACAATTGTATAACCACTGTATTAATTGTAGATCAATATAATACTTATCGATGAAAAAACTATTCTTTCGCTTCTCTATTAACGCAATTAGTGGAAGGTTGGTTCCAAATTTGGATCCTCCCTTTATTCCAAATAAAGACGACCCATTGTTGATATTCTTAAATTTAATATTACGGATAACAAATCGTTATTATTGGTAGTACCGTATTATTGTTTTGATAGGTCCACCTCAAAATTCTTCGAGATTTTACTTTTGGAAAAGTGAACAACAAAAGATAATCTCGTAATATTGTTTGTAAGCTTATTCTAATGGGCCTCAAATGGGCTTTAAGCTCAGAATTCTGAGATTAGTAATGGACCTCCAATAATTCTGTTAACCGTTACTTCCCGTTAGATTATGACATCCTCATTCAGCCAATATAAATTCTCCACATGTCATAACGTCAGCCACGACCTTTACAAAAAAAATCAGTGTCCCTCTCTTAAACAAAAAAAAAATCTAAGAGGAAGAGTGGGAAGAAGAAGACGAAGAGGTGGAGAAAAAATATCCGTCTCGCCATGAACGCGAGAGCTCTTCTTTACTCTCCGAATCTTCACCCTCTGTACACTTCGAATCGTCCACCTGAAACCTCTTCTTGCAACCGCCGGAATATCAAACCCGCTTTGAAATCGTTACAGGTATGGATATACCCGCGGAATAGATCCAGCGTTTTCCGGGTGTTAGTTCGGAGCTCCGACAAGAGAGATAGCGGGAACGCGTATGCGGAGGCTTACGAAAGTCGAGAGAAAGCGAGCAGAAGCGGCGTCGTTTCCGATTCTCCTAGCTCGGTCCCATGGTGGGAAGAGTTTCCGAAGCGGTGGGTGATAGTGCTTCTATGTTTCTCAGCTTTCCTTCTCTGCAATATGGACAGAGTAAGTTTACCCGTAGAAGGAAATTGATTAAAATTGCTATGGGAAACTGAAGGGTTATGGAATTGGGAATTGGAGTTACCAATTTTGGACAGATGGTGTTTTACAGGTGAACATGAGCATAGCAATACTTCCGATGTCCGCTGAGTATGGTTGGAATCCGTCAACAGTTGGTCTCATACAGTCTTCCTTCTTCTGGGGTTACCTTCTCACACAGGCAAGCTTCTTCATGATTCCTTAGTTAGGGTTCTTCGTCTTCATTGCATAGAATCTTGATTATGAGCAAATTTTAGGAAATTTTGCATAATTTTATGTCAATTTCATATATATTCTTCTTGTGAGTATAAATTTGCCTTTTTTTTTAGATGATCAATTCTTGAAATGATTTCTCTTAAATTTCACTTACTGTCACATCTGAATCAGTGACTTGTTCGTATGACAGATAGCTGGTGGGATATGGGCGGACACGGTAGGTGGCAAAATGGTTCTTGGCTTCGGTGTAGTCTGGTGGTCAGTGGCCACAATTCTCACTCCCATCGCAGCTAAACTCGGTCTCCCGTACTTGCTCGTTGTTCGTGCTTTCATGGGGATAGGCGAGGTTTATGATTAGCTTCAAGATGTTAGAATATTAATCTCAGATTGTCTGTATACCGCTAAATTAGAAATAATTCTCCTTGGTTATCTCCAGGGTGTTGCAATGCCTGCAATGAACAATATACTATCAAAATGGGTGCCTGTGCAAGAAAGAAGCAGATCTCTCGCGCTTGTTTACAGTGGAATGTATCTTGGATCTGTCACCGGTTTAGCCTTTTCGCCTTTCTTGATTCATCACTTTGGATGGCCTTCTGTGTTCTACTCTTTTGGATCTCTTGGAACTGTATGGTTGACTCTCTGGCTAACTAAGGTCAGACAGACTTCTCTCCTCCTCTTAACATATTTCTTGATCCCAATCTCATAATATCATTTAATGTGTGTTGTTTACTAAACTATAGGCAGAGAGTTCACCGGTAGAAGATCTGACGTTGCTCCCTGAGGAAAGAAAGCTAATAGCAGACAACTGTGCAAGCAAAGAGCCAGTGAAGTCGATCCCGTGGAGGCTTATATTGTCGAAACCGCCTGTTTGGGCTCTCATCGGTTGCCACTTTTGTCACAACTGGGGAACTTTCATTCTCTTAACCTGGATGCCAACTTATTACCATCAAGTATGTTATATAAGTACTCTCTTCATTGTATTAAGCCTTGAAGTTTTTTGTGTTTACTGGTTATTAACTAATCTTCATGGACATTTGTGGTGCAGGTGTTGAAGTTCAACCTAATGGAATCAGGGCTACTTTCGGTATTTCCATGGATGACAATGGCGATTTCTGCAAACGCTGGAGGATGGATCGCTGATACACTTGTCAGCAAAGGTTACTCAGTCACCAATGTCCGCAAGGTAACCTTGCACATATCTTTCTTCAGTTCATTTCAATGGAATCTATGAATAGTAATTCTTTTTTTTAATCTTTTTCTATGATGAATTTTCAGATAATGCAAACAATTGGGTTTCTTGGACCAGCTTTCTTCTTAACACAGCTGAAACACATAGATTCTCCTGCAATGGCTGTTTTGTGTATGGCTTGTAGTCAAGGGACTGATGCGTTCTCACAGTCTGGTCTTTACTCTAACCATCAAGACATTGCTCCAAGATACTCTGTAAGTGTAACCTCTTTAAGTCTTTAACTAATCGTATGCTATCAAAAAGCAAATACCAATTTAATAGCATGTTGATGTGGTCAGGGAGTGTTACTTGGTTTGTCTAATACTGCCGGAGTACTTGCTGGAGTTCTTGGCACCGCCGCCACTGGTCACATCCTACAACACGGTCAGAATTCTCAACACTTCTTTGCTAAACCTTTGTGTGGATCCAATGAATATTAACATTTGACAAGAAATGGCCTCAGGTTCTTGGGATGACGTTTTCACGATCTCGGTCGGTCTTTACCTTGTTGGGACCGTCGTCTGGAACCTGTTTTCAACCGGAGAGAAGATTATCGATTGATCCGTTTCCAAAAATTGATCAGTGAATAGTTCAGCTCCAAAGACCTTATACAGATCATTCCTTTTTTGCCGGAAAATTCTTTAGGAAATTTCTGCTCGTTGATTTAGGACAAAATGCATAATGATCGATTCTATGTAGATGAAAAGATATACAGATAATTTTTGTACATACACGAAGCTCTTATGTATTTTTTCATACAGATATTACACGAACTTCTGTATTATGCTTATCACGTAGCCAAACCAAGAGAGAATCCCCGAATTTAATGAGCATGACTAAAAACTTAAGATGTACGGCCACTAGCAGAACTTGACCTTGTGAAGGTGGTCGATGAGTTGATGAACTGTATGCAGTCTTCTATCGCCTCTGATCTAACATCAGTATCGTTAACGACAGAGATGACTGACGGCTGAGATTTACCGGAAGAAGGAGCCTTCAATGGTGGAGATCTCTTTTTCTTTTTCCTCATTACCACCAAACGTAAACCCTTAACGAATTTGCAGCTGACATGCCTGATCAATCTCGCTGCTGTGACTTCTGTTTTCTTAGGCAGCCTCAAGCCACAAGTCGTTGTGCATCCCGGATTCTTACCATATGGTCCCTTCGCTGAGGATTCTTTACCAGAAGTAACCGGTCTGGTGTTTGCATTGAACCCTTTTGTTCCTGTAGGTAACATATCAAGAAAAAGTAGCTGTTAATGAGAACAAACTCGAGGAGAGTGAAGTTTAATTATATATAAAAGGATTGATGCTGAAACAATTGGCTGATATTAGTTCAGGTAGAGAAAGACCAGAGAAGCCATGATTATTAATAATGTATCAATAATGGCATGATTACACTTAAGCCATGATTACTGTAGATATTATATGCATATACAAATAATAAAAGTTAGTAGGCTCAATTTCAAACTTATATTAGATGCTTTATGTGAAAAGAATTGGAATAACTAAACAGCTATAACGATATGAAAACCATGGCGCCGAAATTGGAAAAAAAGGTAACCCAAGAGCAAAAGAAGAAGACTTTGTTTAGTTTTTCTACATCTCCATTGTGGAAAGTAAGAATAAGATGGTCCACATAGGGAATATAACCATTTATTTAAACTAGTAAAAAGGTTCTTTCTATGAAACAACCTTTCGGTATGGTTCCGATTTGATGATCGCATATGTATGTGTGCACAAAAGAAATGTGAACAGATTCTTTTTGACTCTTGGAGAGGCCGAGATAAGACTTACCTTTATAGATCGCAGATACCTTACTTGAGCCTTGAGCCTACCAAACAAAACAAAAAAGAGGGAGAATGAAAAAAAAAAGTCAATGGTGGGCACAAGAATATTAGCAAGCAGATAATCATAACCAGGCAATTTCATGACATTCAAAAAACATCAAGCTCTGGAGAGTGATTGATTTGTTACATGTGAGAACAGTCCATTAAGATCATAACAATAATCAATGATAAGTCGGTGGTTAGATGCTAACGGAAGGTGATTGATACATATGGCAGATTTCAAAATACCAACAGTGCGATAAGGAATACAAAAACTACTCCATCAAGTCTTAAGACCTCAAACATATCTTACTTTGAGACATAAAGACCATTATTAGTTCCAATTATTCACTAATCACAAGTGGAGCAAATTCACTGAACTTTCAAGAGATATTTTACAGTTGATAAGTATACGATGATATACAGAGAGATTTAAGAAAATGAAACTCACGTTGTTGAACTTTAAGCATTGTTCACTAGCAAAATCTCCCCACCTGAACTCAGATTTTGATCCAAGAACCCCCTAACATCATCTTCATCTTTAAACTGATGTGGCGCAGTGAGATCACTATCCAAGTTATACCACACTCCATTGATCTTTCTCATCACAACCCAATGCCTGCGTCTCCAAAGTCCACCATATCGCTTGACCGGGATATTCAACACAATACCCATTAGAGTATCTGCATCGAGATTTATTGAAGAAGCTCCAGTACGTTTATCATGCCAAACGACATTCTTGCCTTTCCCTTCAAGAGCTGCGATCACCACGTTAACGTCGTAGTTCCCTGTGATCGTATTGTGGTGAGGCTTGAAGACCAAAGAGAGAGGTGTCCACGTTTCATTAGTAGGATCATCCGCCACGAGTTTCTCCGCGATTGAGTTCAAGCTTTCCCGCGTGAATGCGTCCTTCTCCTGAGTCAAACGAGAGCAATAGAAAAACTCTCAATTGCTTATAAAAAAAAATTCACACCATTGGTGATTCTCTGGGCATCGAGAAAGTAGTTCGCAGGATGAAATTTAAAACTGGAAAAGAAAATGGATCACCTGGAATAGGTTGTTAAGGGAGTGCAAGAGGCAAAATTGCAGTCGTTGTCGCTCGTGATAGATCTGCGATTCGCATCCTGCCATCTTCGGGCGACTTCCGGCGGAGAAATTTGGGTTTTATCTTGAGAAACGAAGAACGGGATTTTGGATTATTTGAGCAAACGAATCAAGGCTGATTTGATTTCTCATCTCCAGATGAAGAAGACTGCCAGAGTAGTAAACTGTGAGCCGTTTTAACGCTTTTTACGTAACATACTTGCCGTTTTTCTTCACAGGTCGGTCACCAGCTAATGAAAGAACATCACAGCGTTCAAGGTTCCGTAAAGAAAACAATGTGCCATCCTCTCTGCCTTTCTTGTCTTATGTGGCTTAATAATACTGGTTACTATCAAAAATCAAAATACAACTACAGATTCAACGATCATGAGTGTTTCTCATACGATTATAGTAAACATGAGGTTCGTAGGTACAATAAGAGGGTCACAAGCCCTTAACATAAATTCTTTGGTCTTGTCCTATGTTTCAGGTACAGTATATAAAAAGCTCATATCACATCTCTCATGGTTCAGTCACCTTTTAAGAGAAACACTCATGAAACCAAAAGCCGTCAAATAAAAAGAAGCTAGTAGATAAGAAAGAAATCATCAAATCATTCAAAACACAATATAACGTCAGAGTCTCAGACAAACTGCGATCTCATGTCATGCAATGAGAAGATGAAACACAAGTATGTAACCACTTTCTCCTCCCGGCCCCAAAATCCTTCTTCTCATTTGGTATGTTCATTTTACTTATGATCTACTGCAATATATCATAGTCTTTACGTGATATGGAAACGCTTTCACATTATTGTTTACGAAGGAGCAGAGAAAGCTGAACAATGGATCATGTTCTCCATCCTGTAGATGCCATTCCTCTTCTCTGCGGTATGTAATAAATGACAAAGGTGCATTTTATTACCTTCCCTGGATCAGTCTAGCTCTATGAATGTTTACACCATTTGCTTCACAGTGATTATCCCCTAATTTCTTTATCATTGAGATTTATGTGGACAATCCTCACAAATAAACAATGATGTGAAACTAAAAATCATGTTTTGAACCATGTGATCTCCACGGCCAAGGCTCTTATAGTTCTAGATCCAATTAGAATTGTAGGGCTGGGAAAAACAAACAAACATAGCAAATTGATTTTTGGTTTATGCCCCAAAGATTCAATCTGAATGAAGTTATGATTGAACCATTTTTTTAACTGTTTGTTCATCAGTTAAGATTTTTTTAAGGCCGAGTCTCTTAGCTCACGAGAATCAAACTGTGGACTGAGACTCAGGAGAGCGGCAACAGCAGAAGCTTCTTCTCCTAAAGAAAGCTACAGAAAACATAAAAAAAAACTGCACACTCCCTGCGCAGGCATTACCCTGTTCAGGTTCAAAGGGACTTTCTCAGCCTGGTCCCGTATAGCCCGCTCTTTCACAGGCTATCCGGTTCAAGCACCCCTGGTGCTTTTGCATGTCAATTCACCAGAAATAAATAAATAAAAACACAGACAAAGTATTGAAAACATCAACAGAGCTTGTCTTTATTGCTGACTCTGACTCAAAGGAACAGACAGAAACATAGATAGTTCTAAATTTAACAAGACATAGAGACTACTAAGCTTACCCATAGTTTGTGCCTTATCCAGGTATAGGCACCAAGACTTTGGTAAGCGAGGTCTTGTTCCAACCCTTTCCCTGAGGAAGCTGAAGAAAAACAAAGACGACAAAAAACAGAGATTGAAGTAAGGACACATTTGACAATATGAGTTTAAGAAAACAGTATACACCTTATGCTTGTAAACTAGCAAGCAGTATCTAACATGTTTATTGAGCAAGCAATGTCTAAGCATACTGACCTTTTATATCTGAGCAGCTTTGACATAGCTCTCTGGCAAATAGATTTCCCCGCCTACACCGTGCTGCTCTCCGCTAATGGTTTTCTTTGCAACGTTGAACTCTTCACTCATAGCTTGCATTCCTCGTCTCACAGCTTCCTCAGCACTACCATAACCATTCTCATCTGCATACTTTCGGATGTCTTCTGTTATCTTCATAGAGCAGAATTTTGGTCCACACATGGAGCAAAAGTGTGCAACCTTGGCTCCATCAGCTGGAAGAGTTTCATCATGGAAAGACATAGCAGTCATGGGGTCCAACGACAGAGCAAACTGGTCCATCCATCTAAACTCAAACCGCGCCTTGCTCAATGCATCATCCCATGCCTGAGCATGTGGATGCTGTTTAGCGAGATCAGCTGCATGAGCAGCGATCTTGTATGCTATAACACCGGCCTTCACATCGTCTCTGTTTGGTAACCCAAGGTGCTCTTTTGGTGTAACATAGCAAAGAAGAGCTGTGCCCAAGGCTCCAATATTGGCAGCGCCAATGGCAGAAGTGATGTGATCATATCCAGGAGCAATGTCAGTAGTCAAAGGACCAAGTGTGTAGAATGGTGCCTCGTTACACCATTCCAATTGCTTCTGCATATTCTCTGGAATCTTGTGCATTGGGACATGCCCTGGCCCTTCATTCATCACCTGAATATAAACCAATATTGAGATTATGTAAGCTAATATAAACTGGATGAAGAAGACAAGTGAATTAGATAAGTAGTTGTAGTACCTGCACATCTTTCTCCCATGCTCGGCGAGTTAGTTCACCTTGAGTAAGGAGCTCTGCAAACTGAGCAGTGTCGTTGGCATCATAAATCGAACCAGGTCTAAGACCATCTCCAATTGAAAGAGCCACATCATACTGGTTACATATGTCTAGAATATCATCCCAGTGCTCATAAGCAAAGTTCTCCTTGTGGTAAGTCAAACACCATTTAGCATGAATCGATCCTCCACGGGAAACAATCCCGGTCATACGCTTGGCTGTTAAAGGAATGTAACGCAACAAAACTCCAGCATGGATTGTGAAATAGTCTACACCTTGCTCAGCTTGTTCAATCAGAGTCTCTCTGAAGACTTCCCAGCTAAGATTCTCAGCAATTCCATCAACTTTCTCAAGCGCTTGATAAATAGGCACAGTACCAACAGGAACAGCTGAATTCCTTAAGATCCACTCACGTGTCTCGTGAATGTGACGACCAGTTGAGAGATCCATGATTGTATCAGCTCCCCACATTGTAGCCCACTGAACTTTGTAGACTTCCTCTTCAATCGAGCTTGCAACAGCAGAGTTTCCGATATTCGCATTGACCTTGACCAAGAATTTTCTACCAACAATCATCGGTTCTAGCTCCAAATGCTTCTTGTTGGAAGGGATAATCGCTCTCCCTCGTGCAACTTCTGATCTTACAAACTCAGGGTCTAGCTTCTCCCTCGCAGCACAGTAGACCATTTCCTCAGTTATGATTCCTTGCTTAGCATAGTACATTTGGGTGTATCTTGGTGTTCCTAGCTTCTCACGACGATCGATCCACTCCTTCCTTAGCTTAGCAAGGCCTGATTGGAAAAAGTTTCATTTGTTGTTGATAGTCACATAGAAAGTACAAGAGGTGAAGTGGTAAGTAAACACAAGCTCAAATCACATACCAGTGTGTGGGTTAACATTCTGAGGACCACTAGTGTCATATGTGTCAAAAGCTGGCTCACCACCAGACAAATGAACACGGCGAAAGGGAACGTTAAGCACATGACCAGATTCTTCATGAACAACTTCACTGAAACGATCAAAACCAAACTAGTAATTCAAGTTTTCCAACAAATAATATAAAAATGTGAATCGAGTGAAGAACAGATGAAGGAACCTGTATTCTTTAGTGCTCTTAGGAAAGCATTCCTCAAAGGAAGGGATTGGCTGAAAATCAGGAGAAGAAGGATCGATGGTGTGTTTTCTTTGCTTGGCTCTCTCTGAATTAGTCGTTGGAGGGTCAAACGTCAAGGTGGCTCGTGGACTTGTTGTTTCCTTCTTGAATCGAGTTGTGGCAGCTGGAACAACCACATCGAATCCAGGTAACAAGGACGAATTGGGAAGTTTCGGCCAGGCGGAGTGATTTTTGTTGTTGCATACGACCGACATCAAAGTACTGTGTACGGAAGCCATAGCTGGAGATATAAACGAAGTTTTCTGGTATTAGCAGTGTTACAAGCCACTAACATGACGATATGAATCAAATCAATCACTGTTCACGATACGACCCGTGGATTTCACCACAGAACAGATATATCAAAATCGACGAGCATGAGAACAAGAGAGATCCGTTTATTGAATGATCAATATCCAAAATCTCAGAACGAAAAGAAAAACCATCAAAACCAGTTTTTCATGCAAACAATTAGAAGAAAAGCAACAACTGTTTGAATTCCATGCACATTCCTGAAATTAACAGTAGACGAGGAATAAAAGAGAAGAATCATGGAGAGAGAATCGGACCTGGATCTGATCTGTTAGAGGAATGAGGAAGCTGACTCGTTGGAACTCAGTGGGCGCACACTGAGTCACTCAGTGGTATCACAGGTCTGATAAAAGAAAAGAGAAATGTTGGTCCTTAAAAAAAGGAACGAACCTCCTGAATCCTGATATATTGTCACGGCCAATGCATCCAAAAGTGGATGCTTGCTTACGTGTCGCCACTCAGATATTTTGTGAAATATTGCAGAGCGTCATTTGATCAGATTCTAAGATAAGATACGTGAGGAGGAGAGCGGCGTTTCACGAGTAAACCATCTTAAACCAATAAAAATCAAAAGTTAAAAACCCCTCATCTTAAACCATATTTGATGTCACGTAATTCTCTGATTTATTTTCATCAAATCATTCGGAAAATTTGAGCTATATGAAGCTTGTTAGCTTTAATTGTTAATTCGGGAAAAAGGAATACACCCACCTTTTTTGGAATTGGTATTTTGTTGGTAACACTTATAATCTTTCTTTTCTTTATAAGTGACCTTATAATCTTACATAAAGCTCCATGTGTAGTTTCCATTAATATATGTAGCCCTCTAAATTTAGTATCGTTAAGACTGTTGCTATAAATGATGGTAAACATGAAGACAATTGATAAACTCATTTTAGAGAGATTTTTCTAAAAATATCTCTCGTTCACTCATTTTGAAAACGACATTGATATTTTGCTTTGTCCATATATAATGATACATATGTGATAAGAATATGCAAATCGTATATATTGAGATTTGATACTTCACATTTTTTTGGACGTAAATGTCTCATTTAGTATCCGTTTATCGAAATCATATACAAATTATACAGTTATAGTCGATATTTTTTAAAAGAACTACGAATGAAATTTTAAATTATATCTAGAAAATTTTGAAAACTCGGAAGATGATTTTTAAAAAGTCATTTACGAAAGAGAAAAATTCTTCTTGAACAGAAAGATAATCTTACAAGTAACAATCATTGACGCATTTATATTTGTATATACTTTAGATAATATAATAATATCGTTATCTCTATCAAACTGTGTGTTCACCAAGAAATGATGTAATCAAACTACAGTATTCATAATTCGAGTAGAAATTGTCATGGGTCTACGCGGATGGGCTTACATCTGAAAAAGCCCAAAATTAGAAAGCTGGGTACCAAATGCAAAAAAATGAAAAATAAAGGGGTTAACCTGCAAATTAAAGTAAACATAGTGATCAAAATTTCAAAACTCAAACGTGTCAGAATAAAAGAATCTTTGAAAACATGGACGCAACTAACTTTCTCGCTTTGTCTTCCCCGCACGATCCGTACATAAATCATTCCCTCCCTACCATAACCCCGACGAAGAATTAAAAGGGGCAGATTTCTAAATCTGTAAAAAAAACCCTCCAAAAATCGAACTACTTTTGACTGGTCATCATTCAAAGGTAAACTTGACCTCTCTTATTCATTTCCCTTTTGGCTTCTTCTCCAATTCATCGTCATCAATTTTTAATTTACCTTCAATAGTTTGAATCGTTTATATTTCGATTTATATAATGATTCTGAGTTTCAGGTTTGTTTGAGCAGTAAGGAAGAAGAAACAATGGGAATTGATGCTAAAGATGTCTGTGTTATCGTCTGGAAATTTCTTAAATTTTCGACGAATACTACTTGCAGATACGTGAAGAGATATCCAGTTGCTTTTGGTGTATCGGCGTTTATAATCCTCTTGTACACTTTTCTTCCTTGGGTTTTCTATTTCATGCTCTGTTCTTCTCCGTTGGTTGCTTGTGCTGCGTTTTATCTCCGGGATCATCTGTGTTCTAAGATCGGTAATTCCTCGGAGGAGGAAAAGAGAGTGGATCGTGCTTTATCATCAATTTCTTCGGGCGAGGGAAGAACGGAGACGGCTGAGTTAAAGCACCAACGAAGTGTTCGACGAAATGCCAGAAGGAAAGTTGAGGAGGTTGGAAAAGATTGGGATTCGTCGCAGGCGAGCGAGGACGAGAGAGGCAAGGTTATTCTGACAACTCTCTACGGGGAATTACCGGAGACAATCACTTCAGATCTGGAGAGTTTCAAGAGAGAAAGGACATTGCTTGTACCAGAAGAAAGCTCCTTTGACTCTGACTTTGACGACGAAGAAAATGTTGTTGCCGTAGATCCATTGGAGAGGGTAACAAGTGTTGCTGGTGATGAAAATGAAGTAGAATGTTCATCATCATCATCAGAAGAAGATGAGGAGGAAGAAAAGGAAGGAGAAGGAAAAGAGGAGGATAAAAACAAGGTGGTAATAGAGTGGACAGAGGAGGATCAAAAGAATTTGATGGATCTTGGGTCATCTGAGATCGAACGTAACAAGAGGTTAGAGAATTTGATCACCAGAAGAAAATCGAGGAGATTGTTTCTACTTGCAGCTGAGAGAAGCTTAATGGATATGGAAGTTCCACGGATTTGTATTGGTCGAAACTATTATGGTTTGGATAGAGAGAAATATGAAACCGATGGACTTGTCATGCCAGGCTCTGCACCTTCCGTGTTATTACCAAGAAGAAATCCATTTGATCTTCCTTACGATCCACTGGAAGAGAGGCCAAACCTTACAGAAGATAGCTTTCAACAAGAGTTTGAAGAGGCTAACCCAAAAGATCATATCTTCTTCTGCCGCCATGAGAGCTTCCACCACAGAGTTTTTCCATCAGAATCTCAAAAGGATTCTCAATTGGTGTCTTCTTGGAGACAGATAGTTGATGGCAGCCCTAGGCCACTGCTAGGTATATGTTCTTTCTTTCCTTCATTCCCTGAATTGTATCCTTAAGCCATTTTCCATTAATGCTACGATTGAGCTGAAACAGAAGGACTTAATAGGGCTCCTGGAAGAAGCTCCTGTGACTAAGACTTTTGTATTTCTTGGTGATTTTTTTGGCGGATGTAGGTAGCACAAATCAGCTGCCTCTAATGAAAGAAACAGATCTTACTAAAGGAGAAGGAGATGATATGGAGGCAGGGGAGGTACGGATAGAGACGGATTCCATCAGAAACGATGATAGCGAATCGAACGCAACACTTTCTCCTAGAGAAAGAGAGAAGGATTTCAATGCCTCGGACCAATCAGATACTTCAGGAACTTTTTGCAAACGAAATGATCGTGTTAGAAATCCTCTTGTGGGAATAGTGCCTAGAAGCAGTGGTTCGAGTTCAATAACAACCGCAAGGCAAAGATACATGGAGCATTTCGGTTACAGCACAAGGAAATGTCATATGGTGTCACCTTCCGTTGACTCTGATCTTCAAGTTGAAGTTTCTGAACTTGGATCACCTCCCACTTCAGTTGATGGGAATGACTCCTCTGATGAAGAGAGATCTTTGTTTATTTATGAATCCGAGATGGGAAAGGAAATGGGATTCAATGTTGAAGAATCAGAAATGTTACCTGCTGGGGAAGTTGATCTTCAAGATCTAAATGAAACAGTTTCTTTAGCTTCTCCAGAAAATGAAGTAGCAAGAAAATTGGAGCAAATGATTCCTCAAACTGATGAAGCTTTCTCCCAAAAAGCAGAGGTCAGTTCATGTTTTTGGTTTAACGGAATTGGTTTAAGTTTTTCTCTCAAACTTTTAACATAATCTTTGTATCTATTCCTCAGGAGTTAAAGAAAGTTCCAGAGAACTCAGCTGATGAGATAAAGATAAGTTATGACTCTGACGAACCTGAACCATCGGAAAGGACTAATCAAGAATCTGAAGAACCTTGTGAGAGAAATGATGGAGAAGAAATACAACAACTTGTGGAAGGTGAAACTTCTGAAAATTCTAATGGAAACTCTGAAGAATCTGTTACTTCTCCAAGATCAGTATTACCAGGCATGTTACCTCTAGACCCTGAGGATCTGGTGGATCATACATCAGATGGTCAATTTCAAAATGTGCATCCACCTGCAGAGTCATCTCATAATCAATTAGATGTAAGTTCCATACATTATCTGTATACAACAAACATACATGTACTTTGTTTGACTCACAGATTTGTTTCCTCTATCACAGAACCATCCTGAGCCAACTGAGGAAACCACAGTAGAAACCATTTGTTCAGATGGCACGGGAACAATTCAGGAGAAGCAAGAGGTGCACACTTATCCTTTTAAAATGATTTGTATTTAGTTAACTAAAAGTGTCGAATTCTTTTTTGCTTAACATTGAACATGAAACTATCAGGGATCAGAAGGAACATTAAATGATGAGTCTGAATCTTCGGAAGACAACAGACTATCCATCGATCCATCGGTAGAAGAACTCAGAAACATTTAAAACTTGTAGCTTTGGAATCTAGCTACTACAAGGAACAGAGACTATCTGAGTCAGCTTCCTCTGTTCTCGAGCTCTGATATTCCGGAAAAGTTAACAAAAGGGAACTAAATCTTTTTGGTTTATAGGATAATACACCATTATATGGTGTAATGTAATGATACGGTCTGTGTAGATAGGAACTTTTTGTATGTGTTGTATTGTATTATCAAATGTTTGTGTTTTATACAGAAGTATACTGAGAGAGTGTATAGCTTTTTGTGAGTGTGTATTGCTTCCTTAGGACGCACGGCGACTGAGGAGATCACTTTAAACATGTTTTGTTTTTTTCTTTGGCTATACTTTTTCATATGTCTATTAGGGATTAAGTAAATTATAAATGTCGACTTGCTTTAAAATTCTAAAGTAAAAAAAGTACAGATATATGACTACAAATTTATCATAAGATATTGTAAGTCAGAATAGAAGTTCTAAAGATTAGTATTAGTAAATGACATAACTTTTACCCAAAACTTTACCCAAAATAATTTTATCTGGTTAAGAAAACTAAGAATTTAATCGTAAAGGGACCCAATTGTAAATTAAAAAAATAGCTACCTTCGAAAGGATAGAACGTACTCTCTATCTCGCCCGAAGGCTTCCAACACGTGGGTGTCTGCTGCTTTAGGCCGAAAATCAAAATGTTTATACTTTAGATCAAAGAAATAGAAAATTGGTACAGACTTTTTAGTGGGAGAAGAAGACTGAGGAGGAAGAAAGATGATGGAGAAAATTCGGGAGTATTTGCAACTGAACAATGAGGTTGAAGACGCTGAGGCATCGCGAGTGGAGGGGTTAGTGAACGGAAGAAGTTTCTACGAAGATTTCAGTCTGAGAGGCATTCGAGTCAACCGAGTCAACCCGGGTTTCATCTCCTGCACTTTCAAGGTTCCTCTTCGTTTGACGGTACGTCTTCCTTAAATCATATAGCCCTCTTCAATTGAGATTCAACCTGATTTTGGAAAATTCCGATTTTAGAAAGAGCAGAATCGATGAGAAACCCGGATTAAGATAGAGGCTTACTTGTAGAAATAGCGTGATAGGGTTTTGGGAAATGAGGTAAATTTGAGGTTTAATAGGATTGATGAAGGCATTACTATGGTCTTGAATGATCTTGGCATGTTTGAAGGTGAAAATCAGTGATAGTATGATTCGAATTGTTTTGTTTCTCCACTGAGCCACTGGTTTTTATTTTTGTTGGTTCTTGGAAACTTGAGTAGAATCAAGAAAGATATCTCATTTTGGAATTAGATATAGATTTCTTTTTGTGGCTTTGTCTTTGAGACTGGTGTTGATCTCGTTAAGGTTTTGATAAGGGCAGGACAAAGAAGGGAATCTAGCAAATGGTGCGATTGCGAATCTTGTGGATGAGGTTGGTGGAGCAGTTGTACATGTCGAAGGTCTACCAATGAATGTTTCAGTGGACATGTCTATTGCTTTCCTTTCCAAAGCTAAGCTTGGTGTAAGTCTTTCTTTCAATTCTCTTACTTTGAACCATTTCCTGCCAAATTCTCTTATGATTTGCCGAAAAATGGAATATACCTATTTTCAGGAGGAGTTGGAGATAACATCGAGAGTGATGGGTGAGAGAGGAGGTTATAAAGGAACAATCGTTGTAGTGAGAAACAAGAAAACCGGTGAGATTATAGCTGAAGGTCGACATTCTTTGTTTGGCAGACAACCTAGCAAGCTCTGAGTCCAATCTCTCTTTTCGTACTTTAACCGATTATCTTAACAGTGTTTCACTATTATGATGTTTATGGTTAGGTCATTTTCTTCTTTCTGGTTGTGAAACTATGATGAACCTTTTGTAGATAGGTATATGATATATAACCAAATCATCATTCAATAACTGTGATAGGTTATCAAGATTTGTGCAAATCATATTGTCATACTTTCATACATCCGCTATAATCTTATTGATGGCTACTAAGTAAGACCATTCCAAAACTAGTCAGTAAGGCTCCAGACTGAAAAATAAATATGAAGGTAGGTCACGTTGAACAGATTTGTGATTTCCAATACGAAAGAGCTAAAGCAAGAAGCTTCAAGAGAAATGCTTTCAGCTTGGGTATAATGTGAATTTTGAGTTTTCAAAATTATACAATCAACAAGAGCTGTAACAATTCTCTTCTTTTTCTCCCATCATAAAATCTAATACAAAAAAATTACTGAGAACAAATTCTCGATACATTGGCCTTATGTTACAAAAGCGCATGCTTTCTTCAATATCCCAACAACCCTTTTACTCAGTTTTTCAAAAGCAGTCCGATGGGGAGCTTGGTTCTAAACCGTCTTATTCATCTTTTGTGTCTGGATAGACCCTTGGTTTGAAGATAATGGCTTGAGAGAACCACTTAGTAAGAATATCTTCATTGATCTCAATCTCCGGTTGGCTGATCTTTTACTGGGAACTTTTGGATTTTGCAAAAGCTGCAGAATCTCTTCTTCCTTGATTTTTTTTAATCTTGAGGATCAAACTGGCTATTTTCTATGAAGACTTATGGATTTGGAAGTATAACATAAGTGTTGATTATACTGTTTGTTCAGGTTATTGGTTAGCTGCCCAATCCATTGAGAAGGAGACTTATGATGAAGCTTTAGTACAACCTTATTTCAAGGCTCTAAAAGCTAAGGTATGGAACATTCAAACAGAGCATGAAATTCAAGTCTTTCTTGAAATTCTTGGGAGGTGCCATTCTTGTTGCTGAAGTTCTTTCTCTTAGAGGGCCTCACGTAGATGATAAATTTCAAGTTTGTGGGGAGGAGGATGAATCCATAGACCATATTCTCTTTACTTGTCCCTTCCCTCGTCAAGTCTAGGCCTTATCAGGGTTTCCATTTCCAATTTCCGGCTTCAATGAACGGTTCATCTATGAGAATTTGCATAATGTGTTCACTTTTGGGGCTTCTTTGGAATATCCAGATAGATTACATGGCTCTTTACTTGGCTCCTTTGGCATTTTTGGAAGGCTAGAAACAAATTTCTTTATGAAGCATAACTGCTTGATGCTAAGAAAATTGTCAAGACCTGTCAGGAAGATGCATCACAGTGGTTCTTAGCTCAGATGAATTCTGATGAATACAATACTGGTGCCAATGCGGATTTACAAGGAAGAAAAATGGACTAAGCTTCCTCCTTCATAATGTAATGTCGGTGTTTTTTGTTCTTAAAGGAGTAATGTGACCGGTGCAGCTTGGTTTCTTCACGATGAACATGGTGATGTTTTGTTGCATAGTAGAAGACCGTTCGTCAATCTTCCATCTCATCTTGATGCCAACCTGAAAATTCTGATTTGGAGTATATTTTGATTGTGTGTATCATTATCATTTCCCTAAAGTAATCTTTGAAGTTGAATGTGATGATCTAGTTGGTACGGTTAACTGACCAAGAGTTTGACCGTATTTTAATTTTATTACCTCTCGGGTTAAAAAAGCTTCTTTTGGTTTCTTGGATTATGTGGATTGTGTGTCTTCACTAGCAAACAGAGACGCCTTTTAAAGTGCTCAAAGTGTGGTTAAACGGAACTTCTTTCAATCTTATGATGCGCTTGGTGAATCTAGATGGCTATATCGGTTTTTGGAAGAGAAAAATCGTATTCTATCTTTGTTCTAGTCCTTATAACCCCTTTCTTTAGTTAGTCTTGTTCTTAGTTTTTTCTTGTTGTATTACCTCTTTGTAGTCTCCATTTTTTGGGCAAATATATAAAATACCAAGTTAACAAAAAGAAAATGAAATAGAAGTTTTATTAAATTAACATAAAAAGAAAATTATGCCAATGGAAATGCTAAGAAAAAAACAATTGATAATTGTTTATATTCTGCTATGCAAAGAAATTTCGTAACTGCCGTATTTGAAATATCACGACTCTTTCAAAACATTTTTTTATTCTTTTTCGAGTAAACGCTATTTTTCTCTAATTTTAAGACTCTTTTTATGGGAACAATTCTGGTAAGTGGTATAGCATCTCGAAGTCTCACAGATTCGAAGACTCTTTCAAACAGACTTGCTTCCTATATATATATAAAGGGAAAACAAGCAATACAGAAAGTTAAAGAATCACATAAAGCGTCTCTTACCAGTCTCTGGATGATGATAAACGCTAAAAAAATAAAAAATTCCATGATGATTTACTTTGTCCTCTTTGTTTGGGGTTTTGTGTTGATGGAGGTTGGTTTAGGACAAAACCAACCAAGTAAAATCAAAGTAGGGGTAGTTCTTGATATCCAAACTACCTATTCCAAGAAATGGCTCACTTCTATGAATATATCGTTGTCCGATTTCTATGAGGATCATCCTAATTACCGCACAAGACTTGAGTTTCACGTCAGAGATTCCATGGAGGATACTGTTCAGGCTTCAGCTGCAGGTTTGCTTCATCTCTGTCTCTTGCTTCTCTGTTACATGTAACGGATCTTTTGGATTTATTAACTATTAGTTGGAGCTGAATGAAACATACTATGTAGGGAGCTAGGGTTACAGTCATACATGATTCAGCTCGTCCCAATTTTCATTCAATCTCAACTATCTTTTAGATCACTATTAAAATTGAATCATCTTCTTATGTGGTCTGTTTAAGGTTCTTGGTGACGATTAATCATTTAGATTACACAATTAAAAATCAAGTGTCTTCTTATGTCGTCTAATATTATATGGTGAGAGCAATCTCTTGATAGAGAAAGTCTTTCTTTTCTAGAAAGTCTCGGCGATTATATATACATGTGGTCGAAGAGATCTCTATTACTAATCTCAGCAAAATGTTAACACTTGTCAAAATCTAGGTTAAATAATCAATTCATGGGTCTTGTAATATAGTCGATGGTCTTAGCAAAGACTATTAGTGACATCACTGACATGACATATAATAACTTACAGCTGTTATTTTAATATAAGTCTTATGTTATGTAAAGTATGATTTCTCATTAATTATCTTAAACAAGTGAAAATTAAGAAAGCAGGCTAATCAGTCCCCGTTAATTCGTTTATCAAGTGTATTTTGTAGACTTTAGGAATTGGCTTAACCAATTTGTGGATGTGGGTTTTGCGGGTTGGCCAACAAGCTTTTCAAATTTTAATTTTACTTATTTACAAACTAAAAACATCTTTTTAAAACTTTGATTCCTATATTTATATAATTAACTTTTGAAGAATAGTTACACATATTTAGTATACAAATCATATACATTTATATTTAAAATGAAAAACTAAAATTTTAATTAAAAGTATCATGTCTGGAAGTTTATGTACGATATATAATTTGAAAACTATAGTTTTAAGTATTAGTTTTGTAGAAATTAGTTTTAGGCCCATTTAAAAACACTTAACAATATACTAAATATATGTTTCATTTTAACGAAAAAAAAAAAAACTAAATATATGTAATTACTGTCGATGCATTTTTCGTAGATGAGGAAATACTGAAAAGTAAAAAAATATTATAGTAATTTGTATTTTGTATAGTATGATGGTATATACTATTCGTTTTTTATGTTAGAAAATGTTCAAAATTGTGGACTGCCACATAAAAATCAAAAGAAATGGTTAGAAAGGAACATTACAGATGTTCTTGTATCCACAACGTTTATATAATTAAAAAATAATATTTGGTTTATATGTCGTCTAGTTTGTTAAATTTGAGTGTTACGGATAGGTGACCAAAAAAATAAAGAGAATGTTATAGGATAGAGATAGATATTTGCATATCTATGTTTATTAAAACATATAAATAAATTAATACTATTGATTATTCGATATACAATTCTAATAGCATATTTGGTAAAAAGAAATTTGTTTAATATTTTTTTCACAAGCTTCTCAAAACAAAAATATTCAACTTTTATTGTGTGATTTTTCTTGTGGTGCAAGCAGCCTTGGACCTGATCAAGAACGAGCAAGTGAGCGCCATCATCGGACCAACAATCTCTATGCAAGCCGAGTTTATGATTAGACTGGCCAAAAAATCTCAAGTACCAACCATCACATTCTCTGCAACAAGCCCTCTTCTAACATCCATCAACAGTCCTTACTTCGTCCGAGCTACTCTCGACGACTCATCCCAGGTCAGAGCCATTCCAGACATTTTTAAATACTACGAGTGGAGAAGCGTTGTCGCCATTTATGTGCACAACCAATTAGGTGAGGGAATCATGCTTTACTTGTCTGACGCTTTGCAGAACGTGGAAGTCCATAGAAGTGTGATCTCTCCGGAAGCTAACGATGATCAAATTCTAAAGGAGCTTTATAAGCTAATGACGATGCAGACGAAGGTATTCGTTGTCCACATGGTTTCAAGTCTTGGTTTACGGGTAATTCAGAAAGCTCGAGAGATTGGGATGATGGAGGAAGGGTATGCATGGATACTGACCACTGGATTGACGCATATGATTAGACATAACGACCAGGATCATAGCTTGAAGACTTTGGAGGGCGTATTAGGTGTAAGGAGCCATGTTCCAGAATCAAGAAAGCTCGACAATTTCCAATTGAGATGGAAGAAAAAGTTTGAGAAGGAGAATCCATCGATTGGGAATGATGTAGGGCTAAACATTTTCGGGTTACGAGCTTATGATTCGATCACTGCCTTGGCCATGGCTGTGGAGAAAACCGGCACAAAGAACTTACGGTATGATAATTCTAACGTCTCTTCAAATAATATGACTGACATCGGGACCCTAGGGATCTCTTGCTACGGTCCAAGTCTGCTAGAGGGTCTCCGAGATGTAAGCTTCAATGGTTTAGCGGGAGAGTTTAAACTTGTTGACGGGGAGCTTGAGTCATCAACGTTTGAGATCATCAATTTTATTGGAAATGAAGAGAAGGTTATTGGAACATGGACACCAAGAAAGAATGAGAATTCAAGCAAAACGAGTTTGTTTTCAGGGGAGAGGCTAGGGCAAGTGATATGGCCCGGGAACTTGAGGGTTGAGCCAAAAGGATGGGAGATTCCAACGAAAGCGAAGAAGCTTAAATTTGGTGTTCCAATGGAGAAAGGCTTCTTTAATCTTTTGGATGTAATAAAGACAGATCCTATCAGAAAGACAGCAATCGCAAAGGGTTATTCCATTGATATTTTTGAAGCTGCTCTTAAGAAGTTGCCCTACTCAGTCCTTCCTCAATAGTTTTATTTTGAATCTCCAGATGAGAACTATGATGATCTAATAGACCAAGTCTATAGAGGGGTTAGTTGTCTCTTTTTTTTTTTTTTCCAATTTTCTACCAACTTAAAGACTCATGAACTTCCATATTAAAACAAATTAGTAACGAATAGGCTGATCCACATCTTTGATATATTAGACTATACTTTTCTGATTTCCAATATATTATTAATAAATGTGATTTCTAACATATTATTAATAAATGTAGCAGACATGGGACGCAGTTGTTGGAGATATAACCATTACAGCGTACAGGTCTATGTATGTTGACTTCACATTACCGTTCACAAGTTCTGGAGTGTCTATGTTGGTGCCGGTGCGATACAATGAGAACAAGAGCACGTGGGTGTTTCTCGAACCATGGAGCTTAGACCTATGGCTCACCACCGGTTGCTTCTTCGTCCTTATTGGCTTTGTAGTGTGGCTATTCGAACACAGAATCAATGATGACTTCCGTGGACCCCCTCAACACCAGATTGGCACTATTTTTTTGTTCTCTTTCTCCACCATGGTTTTCGCCCATCGTAAGTTCTTTCACCAATTAAAAAATCTAATAAATTTGAAAGATATAATTTCCAGTGAGTGAATGGTATTATTGTTTATATCTTTGATTAAATCCCAAGTTCTTGTTAATGTTTGATCCCCTAACAAGAACCAAAATTATAATGTGTGTGTATAGGTGAGAAGGTAGTGAGCAATTTAGCACGGTTTGTGGTGGTTGTGTGGTGCTTTGTGGTGTTTGTGCTGACTCAAAGTTACACAGCGAATCTCACCTCTTTTATGACAGCACAACGATTTTATCCAGAGGTCACAAAGGTCATCAAGAATGGAGATTATGTAGGTTACCAACGCGGCTCTTTCGTTTTTAATATTCTAAAAGACCAGCTTGGATTTCCTGAATCTCAGCTCAAGCCTTTTGGTTCCGCTGAAGAATGCGAAGAACTTTTTTCCGATGGGAGTATCGTAGCGGTTTTTGATGAAGTGACTTATCTTAAAGCTATCCTTTCTAAATACTGCTCTAAATACGTCATAATTAAACCTTCCTTTGAGACCGCTGGTTTTGGCTTTGTAAGTTCCTACTTTCCCCTTTTACTTTATAACATTACTAAAAGGAAATAAAGTATGTATTTTCATTTACTCCCTTCTTTTGTTTATGTGATCTTTTTGTAGGCTTTCTCCAAGAATCGCCCTTGGCTGGAGATGTCTCAAAGGCTATCTTGAATGTGATTCAAAGCAATGAAAAAAAAAACATCGAGGATAAATGGTTCGTGAAACATAGCGATTGTCCTGATCCAAAGGTCGATCATTCTTCCAACCGTCTCAGCCACAGTAGTTTCTGGGGCCTGTTCTTAATAGCAGGCATAGCTTCATTCTTGGCATTTCTCATATTTTTTGCCTTCTTCTTGTACGAACATCGGTACGTACTATGTGATGATTCTGAAGATTCCTTATGGAGAAAGCTAACGTTTTTGTTTCGATTCCTTGATAAGAAAGACATAAAGTCGCATACTTTCAAGAATAGTGATGTTCATAATGTGAGTTCACCCATGACAACTCACTGCACTCATTCCACTGTGCAAATCACACCATGGCCACAAAGCCCATCCCGAAAGCGAAGACGAGTCTCTTTCGTCATGAGCAAAGAACATTTCACTACGCAACCGAAACATGAAGATGTTGAATCTGATATTGAATTTGCAGCATAGCTAGCGATAGAAAGAAGTTCATAACAAGTAAGATAACATGTTAGACCAAAAAAAAGTTAGATAATGTAGGTTTTCTACATCTACATATGATTCCATATATGTAATTAAAATTTTATACAAATAAAAGTAAATATTTTTAGTAAGTACTAAATAGAGAGTAATAACACTTAATAACCATTTTAGTTTTTTTTTTTTTTTTAATTTACAAAATTAGTCAATGTATTTCATAAATATGGTTGTTCATGTAACACGTATTATCCCTAATATATTAATTGAGAAGACAAAGAGAAAAAATTAGTTTATGTGTCGACTAAGGAAAATTTCTAATAACATGTTACTAAAATTATGGGGAATTGCCAAAAATAACTTTAAATTGATTTTTAATGCAAAAGTACACCTCTTATTCAAATAAATATAAAAGTAACATTTTAGAAAAGTACAATTACAATAATCCCTTTTATGACTAAAAAAAATATATATATTGTACATTTTTGGTTTTAATCTTCTCGTTTAGAAATTTGCTAAAAAGACTTTGTTTGAAATTGTATTTAAATATTATATTTAAAATTAAAAAAATATTCATTTTTTTCATAATTATGTTAATTAAAAACATTTTTCCAACTATATAAATTAGCATTTCACAAATTTGAATCAAACTAAAGTAATCTTAATTAGGTCAAAAGCCTATTTAAAGTTCTTGGAAACTTGAGTAGAATCAAGAAAGATATCTCCTTGGGGGTTAGAAGATGTAGATTTCTTTTGTGGCTTTGTCTTTGAGACTGGTGTTGATCTCGTCAAGGTTTTGATAAGGGCAGGACAAAGAGGGGAATCTAGCAAATGGTGCGATTGCGAATCTTGTGGATGAGGTTGGTGGAGCAGTTGTACATGTCGAAGGTCTACCAATGAATGTTTCAGTCGACATGTCTATTGTTTTCCTTTCTAAAGCTAAGCTTGGTGTAAGTCTTTCTTTCCCATTCTTTTACTTTGGACCATTTTTGGCTAAATTCTCTCATGATTTTCTGAAACTTGGAATATATATATATTTTCAGGAGGAATTGAAGATAACATCGAGAGTGATGGGGGAGAGAGGAGGTTATAAAGGAACAATCGTTGTAGTGAGAAACAAGAAGACTGGAGAGATTATAGCTGAAGGTCGACATTCTTTGTTTGGTAGACAACCTAGTAAGCTCTGACTCCTTATGTGTTTCACTATTATGATGGTTATGGTTATAAGTCGTTTTTCTCTTTTCTGGTTGTAAAACTATTAACCTTTTTAGATAGTTATATGATATATTATAAACCAGATCATATTGCCATACTTTCATACATCCGCTATAATCTTATTAGATAGCATCATCAGTTTCCATTCATGTATGCTTCTTTCTGACATTTTGAAGACGAAAAGAAGCTAATAAGATGGCTACTTCAAAACTAGTCATTTCAAGGCTTCAGGTTGAGAAATAAATGTGAAGGTAGGTCACGTTGATCAGAAAGCAAAGGTTCAAGAGAAAATGGTTTCAGCTTGGCTATAAGGTAGATTTGTTGAGTTATCAAAATGATACAATCAATAAGAAGAGTAACAATTCTCTTCTCCTACTTCCATCATAAAATCTAACACAAATAAACTGGAAACTAACTGCAGAAGCAAGAAACAAATAAACTGTCAAGAGGTTTTTATAACCGAAAATCCAAGAAGACCGACCTGAACCTAAACGAATAACCAAAATCTCAACCATAATTAAGACAATGCCTTTTTTAAGACTATTTTTTTGGTTGAAGAAGAGTTTCTGTTTTCAAAATCAAACACAGAGTACGTAGTTAAAGGCTATTACAATGATCTTCATCAGAGAGTAAAGGCCTGATTTCTCTGCTACACTTGGCTAGTTGTCTTCCTTTTGACTTGCTTTCTTTTCTTGATTCCGTGTAAGTTTTCTCCTACTGTCTTCATGACTCATGTATCCTAATCCAGCTTCTGCAAAAAGACCACTACTCAATGAAATGTTTTGAGACTCAAAAATTGAATTTATTAGTTCAATAAAACAAAGTCAGTTCAAATGGAAATTCTCACATTTATAAAGAGACTCAACGAAAACATTATCATCAAAACATAGACTGGATTTACTAAGCACAGTCCGATTTTTATACTTACAATTTCTTAGGTTACTAATCCAAGTTAACACAATAATTTTCCTCAGTGTTATGCGTTTAAGAAACTTTTATTTGAATTTTTTTTGTGGAACGATACCTTACAAAAGCACATGAAAAATCTGTAAAACCTGAAAAAACAGATTTCAAATCATCAATTCACAAGTCAGATATTAATAAATACTAAAAGAAATCGAAAGAGCTACTACTTACAACAACTATCTCCTCATTCTCGCAGCTTTTTCTCGAACAATTTTAAGGATTCGGCAATAGTCGTAGAACAACACAGATTGTTCTCCTTCGAGTCCGTTTCGGGTAGCCCGATTACTTCCGGTAATGTTGTTGCAAGGACTACCGCCAATCACTAGGTCAAAGCCACCATATTTGTCCATAAGTTGTTCGATCGTCTTGCGGTTTAGCTTTTGAACATCGTCAAACTCTATCAGTTCTCCGTTTTGTTCCGTCTGTTCCCAGAAGGTCCTGAAGATGCTCCGGCTTACTGGTGAAATCTCGACCGACACCACTACGTTCATCGACATTTTAAGACGGTGAAGTGCGACTTCTGCTCCGCCAATTCCGGTGAAGAGTGAAAGAACTTTAATCCCGTTCCGGAACAACGGTTTGAGGACGGACAGATGATAGGCTACGGATAGAATTTTAAGTCTGAACTTAACCAGATTTTTTAATAATCGTAAGTTGTTACTTAATAAATTGAAGAATTATAATAGAAATCGAACATAGTTTATTACCTGGAATGAATTTCCCAACGACTTGTAACGATCGGTTCTTGTAACACCACGAGTATGATTTTCCGGGAATCCGAGAAGCTTTTCCATCTCATTCGGCTCAAGAGGAGCGAGTGTATCCTTACGAACCCAAACTAAATTCCACTTTCTACATTGTTCCATAATAAATGTTTTCTCACGTGGAGGTGGATTTCCATCGTATTGTACAAGCGTACCTCGAATTTGATCCGTGAGCTTAGCACTAGCTGTGCAAGTGAGAAGACAATTAAATTTCGTTCTATCATCCCAAGAAGGACACCATCTCATCATATCAGGAAAGGCTTGTTGAATTGTGGAAGGAGGTATAGGCTCGATTTGAAACCTGTTCTTGATAGGAAGATTATGAATGTAACCTCTTTTTCTCATCGCTGCACAGAAGTACATGGAATCGACAAACTCAGGTTCAATACCAAACAAATGGCGTGACATCTTGTCCCACACACCTCTCGGAGCTATCGCAACGTTCTCGTAGTAAAAATATGGTGGACCTTGAGCAGTTTCCGGAATTTGCCTTTCCATTGTAATTCGCGGTTCGTTTGGTACACCGAATCCAATCATCTTCGGGAGATTGATTAGCTCGTCGTTATGGATCGTTGAAGTGTTTGTGTTTCTCCTTCTGTTCAACTCACTGTAACTTCGACGTCTCCTAATTCCTTCCTGCACCAAGTCAAACCACATTCACTGATTTTTCAATTCTTCAAACCATAAAAACTGCATACTTCAGAATAAAAACAATAATAACTTCAACATTATGGATCATACCTCTTCTTCATCCGGAATTGCAATAAACTCTGTGAATTGTCTTGCCATTTGAGCAGCACTAATGAAATCAATAACTTCAGCCAAACTTGCCTCTTGACCTGAAATTTTTTTTGAGAATATAATCATGAAACGTTTTAAAGACACTTATAATAAGTTTGAATAGAAGAATATTGAAAGTATAATGAAAGATAAGTATTTAGAAATTTACCGCATCTGTCTATAGCTATAGAGGATTCATCCTTCGAATAACCCATTTTCATCAACGTTTGTAATGTATTACCATCATCATCCTCTCTTTCAGATGACAGATCCGGGTAAGGATTCCCATCATTATCCTCTCTTTCACGTTGCAATTTCTCAATTTCCTTATAGAAAAAAACAGTAACGAAGCTTTAGTAAACTAGAATATATTTTGCGTTATCATTTTAATGATACAAAATACAAAAATCTGAGTTTTACTTACCTCATAATTCAGGCATACGTCCGTTAATACAGCTATATCACCTTCTTCTACAAATTACAAAATAGACAATTCAAAAAACTGTATATTTTCAGAATTCCTTTTAGTAAAAACAGATTATTACCACAATCTTGTATAGCTTTTAAAACTATATCTTCAGCAAAACCCATTGCTTTAAATGTATCTTCTTAGAATTTGAAGAACTCGCTTCTTCGCAATTCGTCTTCACAAAAACAAAACATAAGAACAGAGAAATTCAGATAAAATTCTGTGAAGCTAAGAACAAGCTGACCACAAGAAAACATTCAGATACTTGCAAGAAACCTAAAAGGATTCGGAAACTCACTGGATACTTGACTAGAGTTTCAAGAATGCAATGAAGATCCGAATTTGTTCCTGCATATTACCAACATTTCGTTTATTGACAATACAACCTTTACAAAATGTAAAACTTCAAATAAAACAACATAACAAAGAGAGCCCTCACCAGTTTCTTGAGCTGCTCTAACTACCATATCATTAGTAAAACCCATTTCACGACACTGAGCAAATATCTCATCAGAGATTCCGAGATGATGAGAATAATTTGTCTGATATTTACAAAAGAAGAAAAATGTCAAAATCAGAATCAAGTTATATATAAGTTTCTTCTTTAAGTAATCAGAATCAATCACTCACATGTCTAGCTGAGGAACTTGCAGTCATGGAATCAACAGGTGAAGAAGAAGGAGACGAGTGGTAATTATCGATTTGTTCATATGTGTTCCGGCTTACATCACTATCACTGTCACCTGAATCTTCAGCCTATATATTGTTCATCAACATTTGCAAAAATACAAAACGCAAAGAAACAATCAAATTTCAATCAAATCCATCAATTCTGAGATAACACAAATTTAAACAACAAACTAAGTGACATTTTACCATTTTCTTAAGGTAATGATGAATGTAGTCTTCTCCAAACAGAGAGAAACCTGTAAAAAGTTCAACATTTTTAGTTTTTTGAAAACCACTAACAATTCTTACAAAACTGAAGCAAGACGGAGACACTAAAACTCAGTTGCTCTCTAATTAGAAAGGAATCTGCTTTGCAAGCTTGATTCAATGCTCCAGAAACGAAGAAAAATTATGAAATTTACGAAATGTGTGCTCTGAAATCAGATAGTTGGAGGAAAAACATCAATAGGGAAATCGAACGGTTTATAAAACAAGTCACACCGAAAGAATGTGTAATAATCCACACCAAATTTTCACCGCCTCTTCTTCGTCTTCCCTCTTTGTCAAACAAATGTGGAAAATAAGAATTATTATTATTTTATTTTTTTAGTCACGTCTGAAAATCCTTATTAAAGACGATAATTTAGGATTGTTTCATGAAGTTGTAAGAATCTAAGCAGCTAATTTTCAAAGTACCTCCAGGTAAAGATATGATATCTTCAAATTTTCGAAATCTTTAACACTCGACTCGTGCCGGTGAGAGTAACCAAGCCGGAGTTAGGTTAACGCTTCTAAAGTCACTTTACAGATCGATGAACTCGTCTCTTAAACCTCATTCAGCTCAAAACGCAGACCTTTCTCGAAATTAGCTGAATCTGCTGCTGCTCTGTGACCTTCAAATTCGTCTCCGGTGTTGTGTCCTGGTTTTCAGACGAAGAAGCGTAACGCTTCTTTCAATCTCTTAAATCACAATGTATGAAGAGTTTGAACCGAAACCCAAAACGATTACTTCTTCTTCTTCTTCAGAAACCCATAACCCAAAATCCGAATTCAGAACACACAACACACTGAAGAAGAAGACGAACGCGTCTTTTTCTCGTTTTGAAACCCAGAGTACTAAACGACGACGACTACGACGTTTTTAGTCAAATTTGCAAGAAATAGCAAAAAGTCATTCTTTTCTCACCACCACTTAAAACCCAATAGTTTTCTTCTTTTGATTTCTAGCTCCTAAACAGAAAGACAATTGTCAAAATAAAATTGATCAATAACAAATTTGGGGTCCTATTCCGTAATATTTTAAGTACTTTAGGAGTCTTCTGGTATTTATGCGAAGGTTTTTGGGTGAAAATTAAAGTTTTTAAAAGTAGAGAGCACGGCAAATGCATGGAAGGATATTATGGTAAATTCATGTCTAAATGCAGTCTGCAGCTACTCTACGGCCGTTACATATTATATAATTTGTTTTCTCAGGCAATTATATTTTAGTATTGTATGGGGACTACTACTAGTAACTAGTTCAGTAATCTTTCGTTTCATTTTATGTAGCTAAACTTCAAAACGAAAGATTTTATCACCTTACAGAAATCTATTTTATAATATATTGTTAGCTACAATTCCATCTAAATTTTATCATGTCAATTTTGTCAATGGTCATATCACAATTTTCAATAAATTCGAAAAATAATGGATGTCAACTGCAAATTAATTGACATCTAAATTTTAATATATCACATTTTTCAATAAAGTAAATATTAGTTGGCATCTACTATTCATTTATTTTTACTTTTTGAATAGAATAAAAAATTAAATATCTAAATTTAGATGTAGAAAATACCAAGATGTTGTTAATCATTATTTTTCTCTGAATTTCATTACAAAATTATATTAAATGAAAAGAATATTGCATGCATAGATAATTTCTTTTCACTCGTATGTTTGAATAAAAGTCATTCAATCCATTTGATAAAATCGAAAGTCAAATCATTTCCCAACTTTGCCAATAACAATAAAGTAGACCGTTTGAATATCTTAATTTTTCTCGTTCAAAAAAAAAGATCTTAATTTCAAGTTTGTGACATTTCTTCTAAATTCAGCTAGCGACAGTTTTGGTTGATCTTATTCTGCATCGTATCAGATTTGTTGGACTTATTTTTTTATACTCCAATAAAATTATCAGACTTTTAATAACTAAAAAATCAAATTCAAATTAAATTCAAAATCAAAATCAACTTAAATTCGTTTCATCTCACTTTTAAGGTTCCTCTTCGTTTTTATCAAAAAAACAAAAAAAGTTTCTCTTCGTTTGACGGTACGTCTTCCTTAAATCACACAGCCTCTTCAATTGAGATTCAACCTGATTTTGAAAAATTCCGATTTTAGAAAGAGCAGAATCGATGAGAAATCCCATATTAAATTAGGATTACTTGTAGAAATAGAGTGATACGGTTTGGAAAATGAGGTAAATTTGAGGTTTAATGGGATGAACAAGCTTCTTTGGTTTCTTGGATTATGTGAATTGTGTGACTTCCCTAACAAACAGAGGCGCCTTTCAAAATTGCTCAAAGTGTGGTTAAACGGAACTTCTTTCAATCTTATGATGCGCTTGGTAAACCTAAATGGCTACATGGGGTTTTTTGAAGAGGAAAAACGTATTCCATCTTTGTTCTAGTCCTTACGTACTATCCTTTCTTTAGTTAGTCCTTATCTATCTTAGTTTTTTCTTGTTGTATTTGTCTCCATTTTTTGGGCAAAGATATAAAATACCAAGTTGACAAAAAGAAAATGAAATAGAAGTTTTACTGAATTAACATTTAAAAAAACTATGCTAATGGAAATGATAAGAATAAAACAATTGATCGTAATTGTTTCTATTCTGCTTTGCAAGGAAATTTCGTAAGTGGCGTATATGTAAATGTCACGACTCTTTCAAACTCTTTTTCGAGTCAACAATGTTTTTTGTTAGTTTATGGG
The DNA here is from genome assembly GCA_900116095.1 of Euclidium syriacum. Classification (NCBI taxonomy): domain Eukaryota; kingdom Viridiplantae; phylum Streptophyta; class Magnoliopsida; order Brassicales; family Brassicaceae; genus Euclidium; species Euclidium syriacum. Next base: position 2,561,830 of record FPAK01000008.1, read on the forward strand.
AACCAATTCTGGTAAGTGTTACTCAAGTCTTTCACAGATTCGAAGACTCTTTCAAAACGGAGTTGCGTCCTCTATATATATAAACTAGCAATAAGGGAAGCTAAAGAATCACATAAAGCGTATACGTCACAAATCTTTAGATGATGATAAACCCTAAAAAAACTACTCATTCCATTATGAGTTACTTTGTCCTCTTTGTTTGGGGTTTTTTGTTGATGGAGGTTGGTTTAGGACAAAACCAAACAAGCAAAATTAAAGTAGGAGTAGTTCTTGATATCCAAACTACCCTTTCCAAGATTTGGCTCACTTCTATGAACATGTCGTTATCCGATTTCTATGAGGATCATCCTAAATACCGCACAAGACTTGAGCTTCACGTTAGAGATTCCATGGAGGATCCTGTTCAAGCTTCAGCTGCAGGTTTGTTTCCTCTCTGTCTTTTGAAGCTATTAATTATTTTGCAGCTAAATGAAACATACTGTATAGGGAGTCAGAGTTACGGCCATATATGATTTAGCTCGTCACTACTTTCATTGAATCTGAACTATTTTTTAGATCACTATTAAAATCAAAGCGTCTTCTTATCTGGTATATTTAAGTTTCTTGATGACATTTAGTCTCTTAGATTACATGATTAAAATCGAAGTGTCTTCTTATGTGGTCTAAATTTCATATCGTGATAGAGAAAGTCTTTCTTTTCTAGAAAGTCTCGGAGGCGATTATTTATAATGTGGTCAAAGAAATTATGATAACTCGTCTTTCTTTTATTTATTTTTTTGTTTTTCTGACATCACCTCGTCAAATTGACAATGTCGTTAACAAAAAAAAACAAATTGACAATGTCAAATAATCAATTCATGGATATAATAGTATATTCGATGGTCTTTCAAAGATATAATGACTTTACAGTTTTTATTTTAGAATAACTCTTATGTAAACTATCGTTTTTCAGTAACTATCAATTAAACAGGAAAAAACTATTTTCTTTTTTTCTAATCAAATATTAATTAATTAAAACATCACATGCCATTGGTAATCCAAATAGAAGGAGAGATCCCAATAATAATTAATTCGTTTATAGTAACTAGAAACTTAAAAAAGTGGGTTCTTTCCTGGTTAATTCCTTTATTAAATGGACTTAATATTTTAGAGATTTTAGGGATATTTTTTTTTTTATCGCTTTAAAAAGTAAATTTATACAAATGATTTTGTGATCCAAGTAAGTGGAACACAACTTACATAAATAAATTCTCTATCGTGAGCAGTAGCATTACACGCCAAACAGTCCATATTTCCATTTGATCTTCGTGAGATAAAAAAGAGGGTGAGATTTTAGGGATTAGCTCGCCAAAAATTGTGGTTGCAGATTAACCAACTTAGATCCGCCATATTTTGTGGATGTTGGTTTTGTGGATTGGCCAATAAGTTTTTGAAATTTTAACTTTTACTTTCTTTGTTTTAGTTATTTAAAAAAATAAAATAAAAATCTTTTTCAAAGTTTGATTTATCATAATATGATATAATTAACTTTTGTGTAATGTGTGGAAGTTTATGTACGATACAATCTGAAATTCTATAATATTCTATAATTTTAAGTATTAATTTTGTAGAAAGCAAGAGCAACTGTTTTAGTTAGTTTTAGACCCATTTAAGAACACTTACTATTGTTTTTTCATATAAAATTCTAGCTAGTAGCATATTTTGTAAATAATTTTTAAAAATCTTTTGTTTATTTTCAAAACAAAACATTCAACTTTTATTGTTTGTGTTTGCTTGTGATGGAAGCAGCTTTAGACCTAATCAAGAACAAGCAAGTGAGCGCAATCATCGGACCAAAAACCTCAATGCAAGCAGAGTTTATGATCAGATTGGCCAACAAATCTCAAGTACCGGTCATCACATTCTCTGCAACAAGCCCTCTTTTGACATCCATCAATAGCCCTTATTTCGTCCGAGCAACTCTCGACGACTCATCCCAGGTCAGAGCCATTGCGGACGTTGTCAAATACTACGGGTGGAGAAACGTCGTTACAGTATATGTGCAAAACCAGTTAGGTGAAGGAATCATGCTTTACCTGTCTGACGCTTTGAAAAACATGGAAGTCCATAGAAGTGTGATTACACCAGAGGCTAACGATGATCAAATTCTAAAGGAGCTTTATAAGCTAATGACGATGCAGACAAGGGTATTCGTTGTCCACATGGATTCAAATCTCGGTTTTCGGATTATCCAAAAAGCTCGAGAGATTGGGATGATGGAGGAAGGGTATGTATGGATACTAACGAATGGATTGACACATATGATAAGACATAACAAAGGTTGTCGTAGCTTGAAGGCTTTAGAGGGCGTATTAGGTGTAAGGAGCAAGGTCCCCAGTTCAAGAAAGCTCGAAGATTTTTGCTTGAGATGGAAGAGAAAGTTTGGAAAGGAGAATTCATCGATTGGGAATGATGCAGAGCTAAACGTTTTTGGATTACGAGCTTATGATTCGATCACAGCCTTGGCCATGGCCGTGGAGAAAACCGGCACAAAGAATTTGCGGTATGAAAATGCTAAAGCGACTTCAAATAATATGACTGACATGGGGACCCTAGGGGTCTCTTGTTACGGTCCAAGTCTGCTAGAGGGTCTACGGGGTGTAAGTTTCAATGGTTTAGCAGGAGAGTTTAAACTTGTTAACGGGCAGCTCGAGTCATCAACGTTTGAGATCATCAATTTTATTGGAAATGAAGAGAAGGTTATTGGAACGTGGACACCAAGAAAGAATGAGAATTCAAGTAAAACGAGTTTGTTTTCAGAGGAGAGGCTAGGGCCGGTGATATGGCCCGGGAACTCGATGGTTAAACCTAAAGGATGGGAGATTCCAACGAAAGGGAAGAAGCTTAAAGTGGGCGTTCCAATGAAGAAAGGCTTCTTTAATTTTGTCGAAGTAATAAAGGAAGATCGTATCAGAAAGACAGCAATCCCAAAGGGTTACACCATTGATATATTTGAAGCTGTTCTTAAGAAGTTGCCCTACTCAGTCATTCCTCAATATTTTTACTTCGAATCTCCAGATGAGAACTATGACGATTTGATAGACCAAGTCTATAATGGGGTTAGTTTTCTCTTGTTTTCCCTATTTTACAAAATTAAAGATTCATGAATTTTCGTCTTAACACCAATTGAGTAACTAATACGTTGATCCATATCTTTAATATATTAGGTTATACTTTTTTCGATGTGTGATTTCTAACATATTATTAATAAATGTGGTAGAAGTGGGATGCAGTTGTAGGAGATATAACCATCACAGCGCACAGGTCTATGTACGTTGACTTCACGTTACCATTCACAGAGTCTGGAGTGTCTATGTTGGTGCCGCTGAGAGACAATGAGAACAAGAACACATGGGTGTTCCTAAAACCATGGAGCTTAGACCTATGGCTCACCACTGGTTGCTTCTTCGTTCTCATTGGCTTTGTGGTGTGGCTATTCGAACACAGAATCAATGACGACTTTCGTGGACCACCTCACCACCAGATCGGCACTAGTTTCTGGTTCTCCTTCTCTACCATGGTTTTCGCCCACCGTAAGTTCTTACAACAATAGAGAATCTAGTATATTTGTAAGATGTAATTTGCTGCCATTTTGAAACTAATTTGCAGCGAGTGAAGTAGTCTATTGTTTACATCTTTAATTAGATCTTAAATTACTGTCAATGTGAGATTCCTTAACATGAACTAACAATGATAAAGTGAACTTGTGCTTGTGTATATAGGTGAGAAGGTAGTGAGCAATTTATCAAGGTTTGTGGTCATTGTGTGGTGCTTTGTGGTGCTTGTGTTGACTCAGAGTTATACTGCGAATCTCACTTCTTTTTTGACGGTACAACGATTTAAACCAGAGGTCACAAATGTGAAAGATCTCATCAAGAATGGAGATTTTGTAGGGTACCAACACGGAACTTTCGTTTTTGATATTATAAAAGATCAACTGGGATTTCCTGAATCTCAGATGAAGCCTTTTGGTTCTGCTGAAGAATTACACGAGCTTTTAACCAATGGAACTATTGCAGCGGCTTTTGACGAAGTTGCTTATCTTAAGGCTATCCTTTCTAAATACTGCTCTAAATATGCCATAGTTGAACCTTCCTTCAAGACCGCTGGTTTTGGCTTTGTAAGTTCCTTCTTTTCCCTTTTACTTTATAATATTACCAAGAGATAAAAAGGTATGTATTCTCATTGCTCCCTTCTTTTGTTTCTTTGATTGTTGTGTAGGCATTCCCAAAGAATTCGCCTTTGACTGGAGATATCTCAAAGGCTATCTTGAATGTGACTCAAAGCCATGAAATGAAAGAAATCGAGAATAAATGGTTCGAGAAACAGAGAGACTGTCCTGATCCAAAGGTTGATCTTTCGTCAAATCGTCTCGGCCTGAGTAGCTTCTGGGGCTTATTCTTAATAGCGGGCATAGCTTCATTCTCGGCAATTCTCATCTTTGTATCCGTCTTCTTGTACGAACATAGGCACACACTATGTGATGATTCCGAGGATTCCTTGTGGGGAAAACTAATGTTTTTGTTTCGACTCTTTGATGATAAAGACATAAAGTCGCATACTTTCAGGAATGGTGCTGTTCATAATGTGAGCTCACCTATGACTCATTTCACTCCAAGCCCTTCAACAGTGCAAATCACACCCTGGCCACGAAGCCCATCACAAAACAGGGAGTTTGAGCTAAGAAGAGTCTCTTTTGTCATGAGCGAAGAGCATTTCACTGCGCAACCGAGAAATGAATCTGATATTGAATCTGGAGCATAGCTATAGAAAGAAGTTCGAAAACTCTATAATAACTTAGATAATGTAGGTTCCCTTCCCTAGGTTAGACATAATTACTCGTTACTCGGCTTGTAAATGCTAGTTGTCATGTACTCGTTACCCGGCTTGTAACAAGTCTTTAAATTTCATTACTTGCAAATACGGACCAAGTATCATTTTTTTCTAATACTTGACCCGTTACATGTCTTGTTACTTGTTACTCGTGACTCGTCCAATAATTACGTATTAAAATACTTATTACTTGTATGTTCAATTTGTTAAAAAAATAGCCATAACTTAAATAAAACATTAAAGCCCAAAAAAACCCAAATTAATTCATTCACTAACTCTCTTAACATTAAAGTCCAAAAAAGTTAAAAATTGATTCATTCACGAACGCTCTTTGTGATGGCTTGTATTTTGGTTTCAAATTTTCAAGTATTTTAAGTTCAAGTAACAAATATCAGATTCAAGTAACAAGTATCAAGTTCAAATAATAAGATAAGTAACAAGTATACAAAATATATCGTAAATTCTTAAAAATTTATGAGCGTAATGAGTCTAGGAACTATCTCTTTTTCGCGTATCCTTTTTTTTTATATATTATGGGATGAAGTGTGTGACTCTCTTATTGTCTCACCAACTCCGGATTTTGGTGATACTGTTAATTCCCTCTTGACTGGTCGATTTGGCAAGTTGAATTTGTTCTGATTCGATTGTTACTTCAGACCACGATATATATGGTTTGGGAAGAACGTAACTACCGAATTCACGCGGCACCACCGGCATTGGATTCAGTCGTGTCGATTCAAATCGAGCGGGTGATTCAGTGCCGCATTACTTCATTGGAGTACGACGGCGATCACCCATTGGAGTTTTGGAGTTCTTTTAAATTAGTGTTTTGGGATCTCATGGTTTTAGGCAATTTGGATTACAAGTATTAAACTTTGGTTGATCTTCGAATTCATGGGATTACAAGTAAAAATAATTTTGAATCATTAAAAATTCCTAAAAAGATATATGTATATATATTAACATTTTTTAGTCGAAATATATATACATTCTTATATGTACAAGTAAAAACATGTAAAGTTTTTTTTCTTATATATGATATTTCTATTTATGCACAAAAAATATATAAATGAACTAACAATCTTGGTAAATAAAATATTTTATGTAAAATTATTTATTTTGTTTAGCAATTTTAATCTTTCTTAACAAATATTTTAGGAGATGTCATTTTCCTCCTAATTTTTTATTTTATAACGTAATATAATATTTATGCTTTGATGATTATTTTTTTTAATGATAATCATTATGTAAATGTGAACTTTTTTCTATCGTTTATTTTGAACAAAAAGAAAATGATGCTGAGAGCATTAACATACAAAATGATTTCATTTACCTATAACGACTTCATAACAATAACTAGAAAAAAAAAAATTTGATACTTTTAAGTCAAATAATATTAAATTATGAGTAGAAAAAAAAATGAAAGAAATTGTTTTGTTATCAACTCTCTTAGTTATTAGTTATTATTTCAAGATTACTTTCTCTAAATAAGTATGAAGTTTTGATTATTTTCTAAGCCTTACGAAGTATTATTTTGAAATATGTTTCAAAAATATATGTAGGTGCATCAAATATGGTGGAAAAAAATATTTTTGAAGATATAACTCATTCTTCTGATGCAACGGCAAACCTTCCAACGTGATTTTCAAATAAAAGATAACCAGCCAGTAGAAGACGGTTCTGAATTTTCAGCTATCGTTAATAACATTATTGGCTTTTGTCATGAATGTGCACATCATTACCAAAGATGTAATGTGAAAATGAGTATTTTTCAAAGATTTAGATGTTACTCTAGTGATTAAACATGGTATTGATGGGACCAAACATGGTGCGAGTTGGTATATCCTCCTTTCGGTGACAATTAATGTTATACTATGTAATAAAACAAAATAAATTATATAATAAATTGAACTTAAATCAATGATAAATTTATTATCTTAGATATATTGATATTTTTTGGGTTTATCTAATTTATTAATATAAAAAAAACAATTGTACAACATATGTTATTTGCATTTTAAATTACGAGGTTATTATAGAATATTATAGTTACCATGAATAACTTTACTCTCAAATAATGATCATCGTCTTCTCATTGTCGAGCAAACTCCGTCTTTAAAACTCTGACCCTTAATCCGAACTTCCCTGCAATAAACTTCTCATGGCTAACATAAATATTGATATGTCATCACCGAACACTCTAACATAGAAAAAGCACAAATTAGTTTAATGTAATTTTTCTATTACGATGAATGTCATTTGTTATAATTTAATTTTTTAATTCATTTTCGAATAACAAAACTTTGTTTAACAACTACTAATCCTAATTAATATGATAAATACTTCAACCAAACTATATATTCAAAAATGTCAGAATTAGAAATTTAGTGTGGGAGAAAATAGTTTTCAAATATAAATTCAAAAGAACGAAAAGCAAGTCGAATGAGAAAGAGAATGTGTTTTAGAATTTTAAAATGATTGAATGTCAAAACTTTACATGGTTAAGGAAAATAGTATTTGTGGGGGTCATATAGTTTACTTTTTGATATTTTGATATATAAGAGTCAAAAATAATTTTGAATCATTAAAAATTCGTAGAAAGATATATGTATATTAGTTTACTTTTTGTTATTTTGATATATAAGAGTCAAAATAATTTTGACTCATTAAAAATTCCAACAAAGATATATGTATATTAACATTTTTTGTCAAAATTTGTATACATCCTTATATGTAAAATTAAAAATGATGTAATGTGAAAATGAGTACTTATGGAAAATTTAAATGTTACTGTAGTGATTAAAAATGGTATTGGTGGGGCATATATAGTATGAGTGGGTATATCCTACTTCCCGTTACAATTGATGTTATAACTATGTAATAAAACACGAAAAATAAATAATTAAATTTACATCCATGATAAATCAATTACCTTAAATATATTGATTTTTTTTTGGATTTACCTAATTTTTGAATATACTAAAATAATTTTACATCATACATTTTCATCTTAAGTTACAAGGTAATTATGGATTGTGATAGTTACTATTGATGGATATTTTTACTCTCAAATAGTGATAATCGTCTGCTCATTGTAGAGTTTACTTTGTATTTAGAATTCCGACCCTAAATCCGAACATAGCTATGAACTTTCTGCAATGAATTTTCCTAGTTTAACAGAAATATACATACGTCATTACTGAATTACTCTAACGTAAACAAAAGCACAAATTGGTTTAATGAAATCTTTTTATTATGACTAATGTCCATTGGTTTAGTGAAATTTATAAGCACCTAACCACATTAGGCTATTGAGATACTAAAGCAACAAACACCTCTTTGTAGATTTGGAAATATCTTCTTCCTCTCCCGTCTATTGCTTTATTCTAATAAGCAGGGTGGTAAACAGTTATATACAAGATAATACAAACCAGTGAAAATAAGAGGTAAGAGAAAATGACACAAAAAACTGAAAATATTTTTTATGATATCATTTTCTATATCGGTTCTATGATTGGTAACTATTAAACCGATATATTTCTAATCGCAAGAATTATTAATCACAACTCTAATCTTTTATTTGATCGTTCTTTCTTTTTTAAAGTTGGGATGAAAATCTCCTATATATATTAATTGAGAAGACGGAAAAATAAAATAATGATGACGTGTCAAATAAAATGAGATAAAATTTTTAGAAAACATTCTAATTTTAAAAATTTAGAAAAATTTATTTACTTTTAAAATTTTCAAGCAACATTATTGATTCAATTCAAATTTTACAATTTTAATATATTTTAATTACATAGTAATTTAAAATAAATATTATAAATAAATAAATAAATAAAAAATTAAATTATTTTAAATATCAATATAGTTTTGATTATATAAAGAACAATTTACAGGCTTGGCTCGGGCCGAATATCGGCCTGGTTTATTTTACACCCATGAAAGAGAAGGCTTAAGTGGTGTGTACCAAATAACGATACGGGCTCACACAGGTGATAATTCGTCGCCAGCCACTAAACCTGAGAGCGGGAACAAAATACCCTAAAATGGGTAAAATACCGCCACTAAATCTGACTTCTAATATCGATTCCCGCGGCAAATGCTTCGACATATTTGCCATTTCCTCTCAGAAATTCAAGAACCCTAACCCCTTACCGATCGATTCGGACTCCGAGCTTCGATAATTTCAAGTGAGAAAAGATGTTGGAGCTTCGGTTAGTGCAAGGTTCTCTTCTGAAGAAGGTTCTCGAAGCCATCAAGGATCTGGTGAACGATGCGAACTTCGACTGCTCGAGCACAGGGTTCTCGCTACAGGCCATGGACTCGAGCCACGTGGCGCTGGTGTCTCTTTTGCTGAGATCCGAAGGGTTCGAGCACTACAGGTGCGATAGGAACCTCTCCATGGGGATGAATCTCGGCAACATGTCCAAGATGCTGAAATGCGCCGGAAACGATGACATCATCACCATCAAAGCCGACGACGGCAGCGACACCGTCACTTTCATGTTCGAGAGCCCCAGTAAGTTCTTCTCCCTTTTCCTCAGATCGATTTACGCTTCGTGGGGTCTCTGTTCGATTGTCTGTGGAGGGATATTAGTAGCCTGATTTTTGTAGGTTTAATTTGCCAGAAACTAGAAGAAGATTGATGAGAATGATTCGTTCCATTTCCATATTTTGCGTTACATGGGCAGTCTCTGGTTTCAGAATTGTTGTTTTAAAGTGCATTAAAGTTTCTTCGCTTAGAGAAAACAAAGCAGAAGTTTATTAGATGTAGACTTATAAGTTAAAAGCGTGTCTAGTCTCATGATTGGAATGTATTTTTGATGCAGCACAGGACAAGATTGCAGACTTTGAGATGAAGCTGATGGATATCGACAGTGAGCATCTAGGAATACCTGAAGCTGAGTACCATTCAATAGTGAGAATGCCGTCTGGTGAATTTTCCAGGATATGCAAAGATCTCAGTAGCATTGGTGACACAGGTAATGCACTGTTGGTAGTCACAGAGAGGAATCAGAATTGTTGTTCTGTGTTTTATCTAAGTATGATTCTTGTTATTGCAGTTGTGATCTCTGTGACAAAAGAAGGGGTGAAGTTTTCAACTGCTGGTGACATTGGAACAGCTAACATCGTGCTAAGGCAGAACACAACCGTAGACAAGGTATTCCCATGTCTAGCTCAGTTAACATATCATCTATGGCGGACTCATTAGAGCAACATATTGAATTGAGGTTTTTTTGTTTTGTGTTGCAGCCTGAAGATGCAATTGTGATAGAGATGAACGAGCCTGTTTCACTTTCATTCGCATTGAGGTACATGAATTCCTTCACAAAGGCAACTCCATTGTCAGAAACTGTGACAATCAGCTTGTCCACTGAGTTACCAGTAGTGGTGGAGTATAAGGTGGCTGAGATGGGTTACATTCGTTACTATTTGGCGCCTAAGATTGAAGAAGAAGAAGACACTAAGCCCTAACAAGTTTAGTTTGTGGCTGTAGAACTTTAAGAACTTGTGTTGATGGATGTTTTTTTATTTTGCTAGACTCCTCTATTGAGATGATGACTGTTTTCTGGATTTACTTTGTTACTGCAAATGCTTAGATTAGATCCTTCGTTTAACAAAGTTTGGTTGGTTTTGCAATTTCGAAAAACCTGTTTCTTAACACACATTTTGCTTTTTGTTCTTAAAACTGGTAACACAAAACTTTCAAGAAACAGATAAAATTGTCTGCGTAAAGAAGTAACAATTCAGACTAAGAAGTGTAAAAGACACAAATCATACGTGCATTTGATTAGACAGATTGCCTCCAGTCTTCTCCAGCATACAAAGCTTGATCCCCGAGCTCTTCCTCGATCCGAAGCAACTGCAGGAAGATTTCGACTATGATTTTCAGTTTTTTTTTTTCTACGAAAAGCACTAAACATGAACTCAGCGACTAATCTAGCAACCATGGCTGTTCCAAACTGAATCACTACATACTCCGATCTAGGAATAAGCTAAGGTTGCATTATTCGTAAGTTAAAGAAACTGAAACTTGGCCTAGGTTGCTAAGAATTCAGATATCAAGACATAACTTAAGTACTTAAGCTAGGATAAGTTCCACAAGAATAAGGCAGTTTAGTTGGTGTAATTTATCATGATCCAGACCTGGTTATACTTCATAGTACGTTCTCCTCTGCAAGGAGCACCAGCTTTGATCACACCAGTTGCAAGACCCACGGATAAGTCAGAGATGAAAGAGTCTTCTGTTTCTCCACATCTATGAGATGTCACCACACCCCACTGGGCATCCTTTGCCAGTTTCACTACTTCAATCGCTTCTGTTACTGTACCAATCTGATTCACCTGTAAATGCACGTTATGTCTTGATCATTCTTAGTCTTAGGCAGTATCATAACACACAAGCCAGATACAAAACACAATATATATACAATAACACCAAAATCAGTACAGATGATATACCTTGAGAAGAAGGGCATTGCATGCAGACTCCTGTATCGCCCGCTCAACGCGTTTTGAATTTGACATCAACAAATCATCACCTACCACCTATAAAACTTTGGATTTAGACGAAGAATATGATTGTACAAACAGATATTAAGCTCTAAACTATGCAGCATGGTTGGCCTACAAGTCAATTTGACCTGAACAATCACAAAATCTATTTTTGAATCACTCTTAACAAGGGAAACCGAGTAAGACCTGACATATTCCAAGACTGGAAAAATACTTGGTGTGCTCCCAATCCTCCTTGTCGAAAGGGTCTTCTATGGACACAATTGGATACTCTGACCCACAGGGAGATTAAACACAGTATAAAATCGTCAGAGTACTGTCAGAATGCTAAAATCTACACACAAAAAAAGATCTTGCAAAATGGGGACAGACATACCAGCACAAAGTTCTTTGTACATGTCTATCATATCGTCTGCTGACTTAAAATTTTGCCCTGATTTGTTTGGAGATTTGTTATCTAGATCATATTTGGTACCTGTTCAGACCATGAGAAAAAATCCATGAAAAGTAGAACATAATGAAACCTTGCAAAAAGCATGATATCCGTAGGTTACGCAGTTGATGTTTAACATCTTTTCCGTGTCACCAACCAATTGCAAATGACAATGCTTAGAAACTATCTAAGTCTATCATGGCTAAAAATGGCCAAACAAAACCAGTTTGCGAAGAAGCAGAATATTACCTATACAAAAATTAGTGGCGGCAACATCAATTGCTATCTTTATCTTATCACTGTATCCTGTTCGGTTGATAGCTTCTTTTACAAGCTCCAAACCTTCCTTGAGGCTGCATACAGTTGCAATTATGCACATAAGGCACTAAGCCAGAAAACATGACACGGTTCTCTCAATTTTGACTAATGATGTCATGAGGATCTACAGATGCAAGCCAAGAATATTAGATATCACACAAGGAAAACATATGTACCTCGAGATATCTGGAGTAAGGCCACCATCTTCACCAACATTACATCCCATCCCACCATTCTTTTCTGTAATGACAGCCTGCCATAAACAGCAATAGATCATATTTCACCTTTATATGCGAAGTTTCAGATGCAAATAGATAGCCACTTCCAGAGAGTCACAATCTTTGAAAATTGACCTTTAAATGATGATATGTCTCAGATCCCCATTGCAAAGCCTCCTCAAATTTAGCTGCTCCAATTGGGAGAATCATAATTTCCTAACAATATATGCACAGGCAACAATCATTACATATGTAAATGAAATGACTTGAAAACGTAAAGTATTCATATTCTTGAACAGTGCTTTGAGGAGCAAGACTAGAAATTGCTATAAAATATGATAAAGAGGTAGAAAAGAAAGGTTAATAATACCTGAATGGCAAAGTTATTCGAAGCATGCTTGCCGCCACTCAAAACAGTGAAGGCAGGTACAGGTAAAACCATGTTTGCCCTGCCAGAAAGATCAGAAAGGTGCTTGCACAGAGGGACCTGATATATAGCTTCAATCAGGATCTCCCAACCAGAATAGGAATGAAAAACAATGCAAGAACAAATGTTGTGAAACTTCATACCTCTTTTTCAGCGGCTCCAGCCTTGCATGCAGCCATTGACACAGCTAGAATAGCATTAGCCCCAAGTTCAGCCTGAAAGTTATAGTTCATTAACTTGTTACAATCCTAATATTTCCAAATATATAAGGCAACAGAGTTCCCACCTACCTTCTTTTCAGTTTTGTCCAAATCTATCATTGCCTGGTCAATTTGAGACTGAAGTTTTGGGTCCATACCAATTAAAGCCTCGGAGATTTTTTCATTTATGTTCTTCACTGCTTTAGCCACACTGTTTCCAAGATAAATTCCTTTGTCCCCATCTCGTAATTCAACAGCTTCATATCTGCAATGAGTGAATCTTATCAGCTTAGAATGTCAACCGGCCATTGTAAAAAGGTGAAATTCATATGCGGATCACGCATCATCGAAATTCAAACAAACTCAGACCCTCCCTCACAAATAAAGAAATAGTGATGAGACGGAACAACATATGAAAATATTGGCAACTACGGAAGGTGGATGCAAATAGAATTCTCGAATAAAAGTATATGAAGAATACTCACGTTCCAGAAGAATCACCACTGGGAACAGAAGCACGAAAAACGCCTTTGTTAGTGTGTAGATCTACTTCAACTGTTGGAATTCCTCTGCTATCAAGGATCTGCCGTGCTTTGACCTTCGTAATCACAGATGAAACAGCTTTCTTCATATGATTAGCCTGCCATTTTCCAATGAAATTCGATGAGAAATGGAGAGAAAACAAAAGCTAGTAAGGTAGCTTTTCAGAATTACAAGTAGGCAACACAATTGCACTTCGATTTAAGCAAAGAGGAGAAGGAAACGCACGATGAAGAGAACGGGATCTGGGGTTTTAGCCCTCACGGCGGCATTGACCGCGTCTTCGATTTTCCGAGAGAGCATGTGCTTATCTAAGTACTCTTGCACAGACATCTTCTTCTTCCAAGGCTTTTCACTTCGATCGATCTCTTCCGCTTCTAGTTTTGAATCTTCAAGATATTATTCGATGAACAATTTCAGCGTCCAGCAATTTTGAATCTGACATTCCTTTTTCGATTCCCTGTATTTTTGATTCCGCTCCGGTCCAGGCCAATAAGCAAATGCAATCAGGAACAAGCAGGTTGGACGACGACGTTTCGCCTTAAAAAACATGCGTGCCGACTGAGGCTTTTGCTATAGCACATCACTCCGTTTCTTAGCCAAGAGTTAATACTGTATAAATGACTGAAGTGTTTTTGGGCTATTCTTAACATATATAAAGCCTGATCTACAAAATTAGCCCATTAAAGTCTCACGTGCGTTTGCTAGGTTGGAACTGCTTTTGTCTATCTCAAAGCACGTGCGGCGCCGTTTTAGTAACCGCTCCCCTTGATGGATCCCAGCTGTCATAGAGAGGGGCCTACACAACAAATTTCGAAATTCAAAAAGATTAAACTTCACGAGCCATTTATTTTTGAAAATTTCCACCCGTTACCACCTCGATTTACGTGGCAGCCTCTTCACCGTCGATTAGTTATATTCTGATTTTCAATTACCAAATATTAGCCGTTAAAACCTCCTTTTCTTTATAAATGGACCCTCACTTCCTCTCTCTCCCCTAAAAGATCTTCGCTGCCCATTTTCCCTTTTTCAAATTTCTCTCTCCCAATCCCTCGCTTCGGTTTAGATCCAGTTTTAGGGTTTTTTTTTCCGAGAGCGAAGATGCGTGAGATTCTTCATATTCAGGGAGGACAGTGCGGAAACCAAATCGGTTCCAAGTTCTGGGAAGTGGTTTGCGCCGAGCACGGAATCGACCAGACGGGACGTTACCAGGGAGATTCCGATCTACAGCTTGAGAGGGTTAATGTCTATTACAACGAAGCGAGTTGTGGGAGGTACGTTCCTCGCGCCGTTCTCATGGACTTGGAGCCTGGAACCATGGACAGCGTCAGATCTGGCCCCTACGGTCAGATCTTCCGACCTGACAACTTCGTTTTCGGTCAGTCTGGTGCCGGAAATAACTGGGCCAAAGGACACTACACCGAGGGTGCTGAGCTTATTGACTCCGTCCTTGACGTCGTCCGCAAAGAGGCCGAGAACTGTGACTGCCTCCAAGGTATTCTAATTTGGTCCCCTACCCAGTGCGGTCTAGTTAGGGTTTTCTTCGCTGGTGAACCTGTAAACTAGGTTTTCCATCTCTATTTTCGCTGGCTACTGCTTGATTGTTTAGATTTACTGGTTCACAATTTAGATTTCTGTATTTTGAACTGTGTGGGTTTTGGTAATTGCGGATTAGGGTTTTTGGTTTGGTTCCTTCGCTCATGGCTCATTTGTTCCGAATACAGGATTTCAGGTGTGCCATTCCTTAGGAGGAGGAACCGGTTCTGGAATGGGAACTTTGTTGATATCGAAGATCAGGGAGGAGTACCCAGACCGCATGATGCTGACGTTCTCTGTCTTCCCGTCTCCAAAGGTGTCTGATACTGTTGTGGAGCCATACAACGCAACGCTCTCTGTTCACCAGCTCGTTGAAAACGCTGACGAGTGTATGGTTCTCGACAACGAAGCCTTGTATGACATTTGCTTCCGTACACTCAAGCTCAGCACTCCGAGTTGTAAGTATCCCAATCATCTTCAGTTTATATCAATATTGTTAGCCTATTAATAGTGTTGCTATAGTTTGAATATGGTTTTGGTGATGTGAACTCTTGTCTATGAAGATTGATTCTTTAATTTATAAGTGAATTTGAAACTTTACTCACATACAGTATCTGTGTCTTCTGAATTTGGCAGTTGGTGATCTGAACCATTTGATCTCTGCGACCATGTCTGGTGTAACCTGCTGCCTTAGGTTCCCTGGTCAACTGAACTCTGATCTTCGAAAGCTAGCTGTGAATCTGATTCCCTTTCCTCGGCTTCATTTCTTCATGGTGGGATTTGCTCCTCTGACCTCTCGTGGATCTCAGCAATATCGTAACCTCACTGTCCCAGAACTCACTCAGCAAATGTGGGACTCCAAGAACATGATGTGTGCCGCTGACCCAAGACACGGTCGTTACCTAACTGCTTCAGCTATGTTCCGTGGCAAAATGAGCACCAAAGAAGTCGATGAACAGATGCTCAACGTACAGAACAAGAACTCCTCTTACTTTGTGGAATGGATCCCAAACAATGTCAAATCAACCGTCTGTGACATTCCTCCTACTGGTTTGAAGATGGCCTCGACCTTCATCGGGAACTCAACATCCATTCAAGAGATGTTCAGGAGAGTCAGCGAACAATTCACTGCTATGTTCAGGAGGAAAGCTTTCTTGCATTGGTACACAGGTGAAGGCATGGACGAGATGGAGTTCACCGAAGCAGAGAGCAACATGAACGATCTCGTCTCTGAGTATCAGCAGTATCAAGATGCCACGGCTGATGAAGAAGGAGAGTATGAAGACGAAGAAGCTGAGTACGAGCAAGAAGAGGAAGGTTACTGATGAAACAGAACACTGAAACCTCAACTTCCTGTTGCTGTTTTACTTTTTAACTCTCTATATTAAGTTTAAGAACTTGTGGCTTGTAGAACTTTAAGAACTTATATTGATGAATGCTTTTTTTCTTTTGTTGGATTTCTCTGTTGAGATGATTTAGCATTTGTTTTTCTAGATTTACTTTGGTACTGCAAAGTTTGGCTGGTTTTGCAATTTGGGAAAATCTGTTAAACGCACTTGTAACTGGCAACCCAAAACTTTCAAGGAACGGAGAAATTTGTCTGCGTAAAGGCAGTAACAAATCAGACTACGAAGTGTGCAGACAAATAACGCGCATTTGATTATAAAGATTGCCTCCAGTCTTCTCCAGCATACACATAATAATCACGAGTTCTTCCTTAATCCGAAGAACTGCAGGAAGATTACCTATGATTCAAAACATGAACTCCGCGACCAATCTAGCAACCATGGCTGTTCCAAACTGAATCACTACATACTCCGATCTAGGAATAAGCTAAGGTTGCATTTATTCACATACCATAAGTGAAACTTGGCCTAGGTTTATTCACATACCATATCTTAGATAATTAACCTAGGTTAAGCAAATTATGAGCTGATTAGAAGGTTCTGAAAGACCAATGCATGTTCCAAAGTAAGATTGCATATATTGTATTATTTTGAGCTTTAGATGGCTGAGGAAATTAGTTTGGAAAAAGAACTAGATTGCACCAGCTTTGATCACATCAGTCGCAAGATCCACATCTATGAGATGTCACCACACCTCACTGGGCATCCCTTGCCAGTTTCACTACTTCCAATGGCTTCTGTTATTGTACCAATATAATTCACCTGTACCATCGTATATGCACGTTATGTCTTTATCATTCTTAGGCAGTTTCATAACATACAAGGCAGATACAATACAATATATATATAAATACATGAAAATCAGTACAGTTGATATACCTTGAGCAGAAGGGTATTGCATGCAGACTCCTGTATAGCCCGCAGCCCGCTCAACACGTTTTGAATTTGACATCAACAAATCATCACCTACCACCTGTAAAACTTTGGATTTAGACGAGTTAAATAGTTGTACAAACAGATACTAAGTTCTAAACTATGCAGCATGGTTGGCCTAGATATCAGTTCTGATCTGAACAAACACAATCTGCTTTATTCACTCTTAGCACCTGACATATTCCAAGACTGGAAAAATACTTGGTGTGTTCCCAATTCTCCTTGTCGAAAGGGTCTTCTATGGACACAATTGGATACTCTGACTCACAAGCAGACCAAACAGAGAATTAGATCGTCAGAGTAAATCTTGCAAAAAATGATCTTGCAAAATGGGCAGACATACCATCACAACGTTCTTTGTACATATCTATTTGGAGATTTTTTATCTAGATCATACTTGGTACCTGTTCAGAACCATGAGAAAAAATTCACGAAATGTACAACATAATGTAAATCTTGCAAAAATTATGGTATCCATAGGTTACGCAATTGATGTTTAACATCTCTTCCGTGCACCAGCCAATTGCAAATGACAATGCTTCGAACCAATCCAAGACTATCCATAGCTAAAAGTGGCCAAACAGAGCCAGTTTGCGAAGAACCAGAATATTACCTATACAAAGAATAGTAGCGGCAACATCAATTGCTATCACTGTATCCTGTTGGGTTGATAGCTTCTTTTACAAGCTCCAAACCTTCCTTGAGGCTGCATACAGTTGCAATTATGCACATCAGGCACTAAGCCAGGAAACCATGACACGGTTCTCTCAATTTTGACTAATGATGTCAAGAAAATGTACAGATGCAAGAATATTAGATATCACACAGGAAAAAAAAATTTACCTCGAGATGTCTGGAGTAAGGCCACCATCTTCATCAACCCCAAACCACCATTCTTTTCTGTAATGACAGCCTGCCATAAACAGCAATAGATCATATCTCACCTTTATATGCGAAGTTTCAGATGAAAATAGAAAGCGACTTCCAGAGAGCCATAATCTTTGAAGTTGACCTCTAAGTCCCAGATCCCCATTGCAAGGCTTCCTCAAATTTAGATGCTTCGATTGGGAGAATCATAATTTCCTAGCAATATACGTAGAGACAACAATCATTACATATGTAAATGAAATGACTTGAAAACGTAAACAATTCTTAAACAGAGCTTTGAGGAGCAAGACTAATAGATGGTAATAAAATATGATAAAACGTAAAGAATTCATGCCTCTTTCTCAGCAGCTCCAGCCTTGCATGCAGCCATTGACACAGCTAGTATAGCATTAGCCACAAGTTCACCCTGAAAGTTATTTGAGTTAAATAAACCACAACGAAAATAACTAAAAACTACAAAATTTATAGATTTCATTAACTTGTTACAAATAATATTTCCAAATATATAAGGCCACAGAGTTCCCACCAACCTTCTTTTCAGTTTTATCTAAATCTATCATGGCCTGGTCGATTTGAGACTGAAGTTTCGGGTCCATACACGATCAAAGCTTCGGAGATTTTTTCATTTATGTTCTTAACAGCTTTAGCTACACTGTTTCCAAGATACATTCCTCTGTCTCCATCTCGTAATTCAACAGCTTCATATCTGGAATCAGTGAATCTTATCAGCTTATAATGTCAATGGGCCTTTGTAAAAGGTGAAATTCAATTGAGGATCACGCATCAACAAAATTCAAACAAACTCTGGCCCCTCCATCACAAATAAAGAACTAATGATGAGAAAAGGGAACAACAACTATGGAAGAGATGGCTAATAGGATTCTAGAATGACAAACAAGGGTAAAAATATATGAGGAATCCTCACTTTCCAGAAGAATCACCAACTGGGAACAAAAACACGAAAAACGCCTTTGTTAGTGACTTAGTGTGCAGATCCACTTCAACTGTTGGAATTCCTCTGCTGTGCTTTGACCTTCGTAATCACAGATGAAACTGCTTTCTTCATATGATTAGCCTGCCATTTTCCAATGAAATTCGATGAGAAAACAAAAGCTAGAAGGTAACTTTTCAGAATTACAAGTAAGGAAACACAATTTCACTTCGATGCAAGCAAAGAGGAGAAGGAAACGCACGATGAAGAGAACGGAATCTGGGGTTTTAGCCCTCACGGCGGCATGGTCCGCGTCTTCGATTTTCCGAGAGAGCATGTGCTTATCTAAGTACTCTTGCACAGACATCTTCGTTTTCCACGGCTTTTCACGTCGATCAATCTCTTCCGCTTCTAGTTTCGAATCTTCAAGATATTTATTCGGTGAACAATTTCAGCGTCCAGCAATTTTGAATCTGACATTCCTTTTTCGATTCCCTGTATTTTTTTATTCCGTTCCGGTCCAGGCCAATAGGGAACTAAGGACGACGACGTTTCGCCTTAATAAAACATGCGTGCCGACTAGGGCTTTTGCAAAAGCACATCACTCCGTTTTTTAAGTGACTGAAGTTTTTATAAACGGACCCTCACTTCCACTCTCTCACCTAGATCTTCGCTGCTCATTTTCCCTTTTTTCAAATTTCTCTCTCCCCCTATCCCTCGCTTCGGTTTAGATCCAGTTTTAGGGTTTTTTTTTCCGAGGGCAACAATGCGTGAGATTCTTCATATTCAGGGAGGACAGTGCGGAAACCAAATCGGTTCCAAGTTCTGGGAAGTGGTTTGCGCTGAGCACGGAATCGACCAGACGGGACGCTATCAGGGAGATTCCGATCTACAGCTTGAGAGGGTTAATGTCTACTACAACGAGGCAAGTTGTGGGAGGTACGTTCCTCGCGCCGTTCTCATGGACTTGGAGCCTGGAACCATGGACAGCATTAGATCTGGCCCCTACGGTCAGATCTTCCGACCTGACAACTTCGTTTTCGGTCAGTCTGGTGCCGGAAATAACTGGGCCAAAGGACACTACACCGAGGGTGCTGAGCTCATTGACTCGGTCCTTGACGTCGTCCGCAAAGAGGCCGAGAACTGTGACTGCCTCCAAGGTATTCTAATTTGGTCCCCTACCCAGTGCGGTCTAGTTAGGGTTTTCTTCGCTGGTGAACCTGTAAACTAGGTTTTCCATCTCTATTTTCGCTGGCTACTGCTTGATTGTTTAGATTTACTGGTTCACAATTTAGATTTCTGTATTTTGAACTGTGTGGGTTTTGGTAATTGCGGATTAGGGTTTTTGGTTTGGTTCCTTCGCTCATGGCTCATTTGTTCCGAATACAGGATTTCAGGTGTGCCATTCCTTAGGAGGAGGAACCGGTTCTGGAATGGGAACTTTGTTGATATCGAAGATCAGGGAGGAGTACCCAGACCGCATGATGCTGACGTTCTCTGTCTTCCCGTCTCCAAAGGTGTCTGATACTGTTGTGGAGCCATACAACGCAACGCTCTCTGTTCACCAGCTCGTTGAAAACGCTGACGAGTGTATGGTTCTCGACAACGAAGCCTTGTATGACATTTGCTTCCGTACACTCAAGCTCAGCACTCCGAGTTGTAAGTATCCCAATCATCTTCAGTTTATATCAATATTGTTAGCCTATTAATAGTGTTGCTATAGTTTGAATATGGTTTTGGTGATGTGAACTCTTGTCTATGAAGATTGATTCTTTAATTTATAAGTGAATTTGAAACTTTACTCACATACAGTATCTGTGTCTTCTGAATTTGGCAGTTGGTGATCTGAACCATTTGATCTCTGCGACCATGTCTGGTGTAACCTGCTGCCTTAGGTTCCCTGGTCAACTGAACTCTGATCTTCGAAAGCTAGCTGTGAATCTGATTCCCTTTCCTCGGCTTCATTTCTTCATGGTGGGATTTGCTCCTCTGACCTCTCGTGGATCTCAGCAATATCGTAACCTCACTGTCCCAGAACTCACTCAGCAAATGTGGGACTCCAAGAACATGATGTGTGCCGCTGACCCAAGACACGGTCGTTACCTAACTGCTTCAGCTATGTTCCGTGGCAAAATGAGCACCAAAGAAGTCGATGAACAGATGCTCAACGTACAGAACAAGAACTCCTCTTACTTTGTGGAATGGATCCCAAACAATGTCAAATCAACCGTCTGTGACATTCCTCCTACTGGTTTGAAGATGGCCTCGACCTTCATCGGGAACTCAACATCCATTCAAGAGATGTTCAGGAGAGTCAGCGAGCAATTCACTGCTATGTTCAGGAGGAAAGCTTTCTTGCATTGGTACACAGGTGAAGGCATGGACGAGATGGAGTTTACCGAAGCAGAGAGCAACATGAACGATCTGGTTTCTGAGTATCAGCAGTATCAAGATGCCACGGCTGATGAAGAAGGAGAATATGAAGACGAAGAAGCCGAGTACGAGCAAGAAGAAGAAGGTTACTGAAGAAACAGAACACAGAAACCTCAACTTCCTGTCGCTGTTTTACTTTTCAACTCTCTATTAAGTTTTCATAGTTTTTTCTGTAACTATCTGATGCGCTATTAGTCTGAAACTCTGCGTAGACTTTGATCTATTATTCCAAAACCGAATTCGTAGCTTCTTTGTTATATTTTTGTCTGTGGATTTGTTATTTCCCGAGCTAAAGTTTAGGTCGACAAAATTATATCTGTGAATTCGTCAAACAGATGAGGATTAAAAATCTATTATTCCAATACTAAACTGGTCGTCAGTTAGCCGATGAGGTGGACAAAACCAGACTTTAGATAGAGCATGGCAGGTACTCCATAGAAATTAACACTTTCTGCCAAATCAAGAGATATTAACATCTTTCTGCCGAAACAAAATTATCATATTCGCAGTATCTTTGTTAATTTTTGCGTCCAATGGTCGATAAATCAAGATTTAAGATCAAGATAGGTGAAAAACTCCATATAGTTCAAGGATCAGAGCGCGTATTTGTAGTTTCTACATTAAGGGAGATTGTAAAAGAGGTGTTAACTGTACATACCGGCATGAGCTACCCCAGCCGATCTTAAAAGACATAAGCGAGTGCTTCTGTTGAATACACAACTCGAGAAGCTGCAGAAGCGCTTGGCAATGAAGTAGTTATCAATGGTCATACGCCCAAAACCGATCCAAATGGTGGCTCGGACCAACAACAAGGTGATGGTATGGCTCACAGTCCATTGCTACCCCGAGCCAGGATGAATCAACCCGCACCAATGCAGCATTACTATATGCACCCACCACCACCACAACCTCAACCAATGGACCCTCAGCCATTGATTGCTCTCGTTTCGGTTAAATCGTATTTCGTTGATTTATTAGTGAAGTTAAATTGTTTGAGTTGTTGATATATGTTTGATGTTAGTGATTTATATTTTATTTAGGTTAATTTATTTCAAAGCAATCGGTTTATATTTTAGTTGCACGATTTCTTACGTCCTAATGTTATTTAACCGTTGGCTTATTTTTATTTTCATCGATTTTTAACATTTTTTTATTAAGTTTTAAGTTTGTGTTTGTGTTTTATTTTCATCGATTTTTAACATTTTTTTCTATGTTTTAATTAGTGGAACACAAGTAAAATTATGTGATTAAATATCCAATCGATGGAATCAATCATTTTTTTTTTTCGTTTTGTTTTTCATTTTTAGTTGTTAGCTAAAGATTGAGGAAAACCTTTAAACAAAAAATTTAGTTGTTTTTTTCTATTTTTGATACATATTTTCAATTTAGGATTTAAGTTTTTTCCAGTAAAAAATATTTTAAAGTAATTTTAATATTAAATTTCGAGTAGTATTAGAAAAAGAAAACTAGAGAATGTACTCTTTTCAATGGGTATCTTTGGATAGCATGGATAAATATTAAGCACCTAACTACATTAAGCTTTTGGAATAATAAATGAACAAACACCTCTTTATGGATTTGGAAATAGCTCCTTTGCTTCATCGTAATCTTCATTAGCTATCCTAATATTTCATTACTTGCCAATTAGATGATAGAACCAAAACCGGCTTCTGATTTGATAAATGGAACAATCAAAAGCCTCTTTTTGACATATTTGAAAAGTAAGGACCTAATCACTTAAGGATTCTGAGAGAAGTAGTTAGGAAAGAATCATTTACCTTTGAGGATTAGAGACTTAGACTTGATAGATCGCCTAAAACAGAGAATACTAATATCTATCTTACAATGATCAGTCCTCATTTTCCACCGAGTGGACATTACCATTTAGCTTTAAATGATTTGTGGATCCTTTAATAACACATGTATGTTTTTCACCAAACTAATTTTGGATGCTTTGAAAATGAAATAGACTGTTAAATTATGATGTAAAGTTGTATAGTTTAAGCATATCATCCCTAAGCATGTTTTCCATTTCTAGATTACCAATTTGATTGACACCTCTTCGAACCAAACTAAAAGGTTGGGGAACGAAATTTCTTTTTGATGGCCTCTTTGTAGTTTTGGAGTAGAGACAAAAGACCATATTTTCTTACATTGTACGTATAGCATGGAGATATAAAAAAAGTGATAAGAAGAATGGGACAACCTCTTGTATTAATTCATGTTTATGAATGGTTCATGCCTAATAACATTGCCTCAAGCTCACTCTGCCAATCTAAAGAAGTTGGTAATCGAAGAGGTGGTGTATCACATTTGGAGAGAGAGAAATTCTCAAAATCACAACAAATATGCTTTGTCTTCCTTGATATTATATAAGAAGATAGATCCGAGTGTAAAGGATAAGATTTTATCTAATCTAAAAATAAGATTTCACGAGGTTCTCTCCTTATATTTTAAGTTTAAAGGAAATGTTGGAGACTAACTCTGCTAAGTAAATCTTTTGCCCACCTTCTCTTTTAAAACCTTTTGGATGAATTTGTATAAAACTATGATTTGTAAAAACATTCCCAATAATGGGAAATATATACTAAAAAAAAGTACAAATGGTATAATACTATTGTTGAAACTAAAACATGGTATTAAATTATCGAGATATAAGATACATTTTCTATATATTAATAGAGAAGACATCAAAAAGATTTCAATCACGTGTATAACTCACATTAATTTGAGGGGAATCTAACCAATAAAATAATTATATTCAACCTAATTAATCCACATTAAAAAAAATAAATACGGGGTCCATCCAAAAATTTCATAGCTCCTTTTGAATTTAACTAGTCCCGCTAATTCTACAAAATATTTTCTCACCTATTATCAAAATTTAAAATGTACCTGCATGAAAACAATGTTTGGGATCTTAAAAAGGGAATATATTTTCCTTACTATATATCTTAATAAACTATATTTGTTCCAATTAAACTTAGAAAAAATCACCAAAACGACAGAAGATAGTTTTTTAATAAAAAATGCCACACGCTGCTGTATATAGATGTGCCACTTTCCTTTACCATTTTACCCTTATTATAAACTTATGAAAATATTTATATTAAGTAATTAAATAATAGAAAAAGAAAAATTAACAAAGTGAATCGACGACTTCTGCGACGTCGCCTTCGTCACGCTCCGACATCGCCATCATCTCCGGCGACACCTCCGGCTGTCCTTATTAGTCTCTCTTCGATCTCTATTGTCTCCAATCTTCATCAGACCAACTAGGTGGGGAATCACAAGAAACAAAGGCTGATTTTACGATTTCTGGATGGATTTCAACGAGTGTATATCTCGTTGCAGGGAACTCAAGGATTGTACACTTCTTCGTGAAGATTATCTCGAGTGTTTTCACCATTCCAAAGAGGTTAATCCTTTCTGATTTCGGATTTGTTTTCAGGTGAGATTTCTAGTGATTCCTACTTCGAGTAGAGCTAAGATTCTGGTTTAGCTTCGGATCTGATATCGAAGTTTAGCTCAAATCTTGTTTAGATTTCTGTCAAATCAACATCATTGTTTCACAATGCATCAAAATCTGAGTTCTTAATCTCACGATTCTATTCCACCATAGAATTTGTTTGATTAATTTTGTATCAGATTTGAGAAATTGGTGTTGATTTCGATATTCCTAAGCCATCAAATTAGTGGACATTTTTTTGGTTTTACATCACTGGAAAGTCTCATATGTTTACTAATTATCCCTTCGATTAGTAATCAATGTTGAACTTCAAGTAATTAGTTCTTATTGACACTAGCAATTTGAGAAGTATGAAACGGAAATCTTGATCGTCTTTAGAAGGAAATGTTCTTTTGTGTATCTTACTTATACTGAAATATGGATTTGCCACAGGAGAGTTTTTTTCGTGGAGATTCATTGTGTTGGTTTAAGTTGATTTGTTTTGTTGTTAACAGGTGGCACCAAAGCAAAAGATTAGGATCAAGTTTAGATCATACTGGGTGCCTCTTATCGAGGATTCTTGCAAGCAGATTATTGATGCTGCGAGGATTACAAACGCAACGACGATGGGTCATATTCCATTGAAGAAGGGTTTATCTTATTCAGATTCTGGTTTTGATCCTTCCGCTGCTGGCTTGCATGTAACATCTGATGGAAAGCCGAAGGTTTTGGACGTCATTGACTGGTATATTTACACTTTACTTGAAATTTGCATCTGGTGTTCGTTGTTCATATACGTGATTGTAACCTGATGGTATCCTTTTTAATCATTCAGCACTGGAAGTGGGGATATAGACACATCCACAGTGGTGAAAGCCAATGAAGATGGTCAAATTCGTGGAGCATCAGGTGGTGATTTGATCTAGAAAAGAGTTATTTAGGATTATTGTATGATAGTTTCCTTGCTCATGTTGGCTTCTAGTCAATTCATTCCAAGAGGCTTCTGGTGGAAAATGGATATCTGTCAATGACCTTGTTATTAAGGTAGATACATTACTTGTGCATACTTATAAGCAAGCCAGCGAATATTTTTGATAATATCTCACCGTCTTCATGTGTTTCAGGCTGCTGCATTAGCTCTCAGAAAAGTTCCCCAATGCAATAGTTCATGGACGGACGATTACATCCGCCAGTAAGTACATCAACAAACATTTAAATATGGATTGACTTAGAGAAATCATCTAAACCTTTCTTTATAAATTTAAGAACGTGAACATCAACGTAGCAGTGCAGACATAAAACGGGTTCTATGTACCTGCTGTGAAGGTGTGTGCAAAAGACAAAGCACTCGATATCTTGTTTAACCATTCACTAGTGCATAAAGTTCAAGTTGCTGAATTTATGTCAAAGACCTTGATTACAGGATGCAGACAAGAAATGTCTATCCAAAATTGGAGAAGAAGTTCGGATATTGGCTCAAAAAGTAAAAGAAAACAGCTTAAAGCCAGCAGATTATGAGGTGAGAGAATTCAGTCACTTTTAGTCACTAACTACATCTTTTGGAAAAATCAGCTAAGAATGATAATACTTCCGTTTTTGTCAGGGAGGAACATTTACGGTGTCCAAAAAAACACCAAGCAGTTATGTGCCGTCGTTAACCCACCTCAAGCCGCCATTCTTGCCGTTCGATCCGGTAAGCTCTCTCTCTCTCTCATTACCCGAACATAGTTTCTTCACAAAGATCAAATAACCGATTTTCGTTTTGTGTCTCAATCTTGAATAAAAGACAGCTGAAAAGAGAGTTGTTCCTGGTAATGATCCGGAAGTTTTGGAATGGTACTTGCCTCCAAACTCCAATCTAAGACTCTGCTGCTACGGTTCAAAATCTGCTTATTACAAAGATTGTAGAGCCGCGAGAGTCCTCTCAGATTCCTTGTCCGGATAAGTCTGCTGGGTTGTTGATATTGTGAGAGATATGCCAAATGTGTATTTGTGTTTTTGCAGGAGGATTTGAATAATTCAGAGGTGGTGGGTAAATACCTTGGTGGTTTTGAAGTATTCAGTGGCCTTGAAGGGAATCAGTGAAGTTAAAAGATACAATTGATACTTTGGAGTTAGGCACACTGGAAAGGCTGTTGAAATCTGCAACACAAGTGCAAAGGGATCTGCTTCTTCTTTTTCTATTAATTGCTTGTGTGATCTTTCTGTTTCATCTTCCCACTTGGATAATGTCACCAAATTTTTTTGTTTTTTATTTTTGTTTTTTGTCCTGTTGATAAACAAAGCTTTGGTATTAGATATGTAAAAACCACGAGCAGTATGATTGTCAACATGTGGTGTACGTGTCCAAATTTTTTTTTTTTTTTTCGTCTGTGGTCGAAGGATAAGTGCCACAATATGTCATATGTCATAGTGGAACTGGAATTTGGCAACTTGTATGTATTCTTGTATTGGTATGTTCCCCCGAGTAATCTCTTTATTTTTCAGTCATAATATAAACACATATAGAGTGATACATTCTTAGAAACATATTTTTTGTCTTGTGATAGTTTCCGAAATAAACTAGAAAAAATATTTAGAAAGTTTTTACATAGGTTTAGGATAGCAATACCAAATTGGTACTTTAACTACCAAATTGGTACTTTGAGTTAAGTTTTGAGTTTTAATATTTTTTTTCAATACGTCTATACTTGAAATGATCATTTACTTCCTAAAAATAAATTATTTTGTTTTCCAAATAACTAATATTCAATTTTCAATATGTCCATACTTGAAATGATCATTTACTTTCAAAATACGAATTAATTTCATTCTATATCCCCAAATTTCTTCATAAGAACTAAGTTTTAGGTTTTAGTATTTATTTTCAGTACATCCATACTTGAAAGAAACTTTTACATCCTATAAAAAAACAATTTTCTTCCGCGAAAGAGCTAATATTCAATTTTTAGTACAACCATATTTGAAAGGACATTTTATTTCCCAAATATTTAATTCCACCTTAAATCCCCAAATTTCTTCCTAATGATTAAGTTTTGGGTTTTAGTATTTATTATTAGTACGTTCATACTTGAAAGGATCTTTTACTTTTTTTTTAAAAAAAAATTTGCTTCCCAAAAAGTGCTAATATTCAATTTTCATTACAACTATACTTGAAATGACATTTTACTTCCCAAATATGAATTAATTTCACCTTAAATCCCCAAATTTCTTCCTAAGAACTAAGTTTTGTGTTTTAGTATTTCTTTTGAATACGTCCATACTTGACCTTTTACTTCTTGAAAAAAAACAATTTACTTCCGAAAGAGCTAATATTCAAATTTTTAGTACAACCATACTTGAAATGACCATTTACTTCCCAAATACGAATTAATTCAACCATATATCCCCAATTTTCTTCCCAACAACTAAATTTTGGGTTTTAGTATTTATTTTGAGTACATTCATACTTGAAAGAACCATTTACTTCCCAATTACGAATGAATTTCACTATATATCCCCAAATTTCTTCCTAAGAGCTAAGTTTTGGGTTTTATTATTTATTTTCAGTATGTCCATACTTGAAAGAACCTTTTGATTCCCAAAGATCTAATATTCAATTTTTGTATATCCGTACTTAAAAGAACCATTTACTTCCCAAATACGAATTAATTCCACTCTATATCCCCAAATTTCTTCCGAAGAATTAAGTTTTGGATTTTTGTATTGTTTTTGAGTACGGTCATATTTGAAATGACTTTTTATTTCCTAAAAAACATTTTCAAAGATCTAACATTCAATTTTTAGTATAGCAATACTTGAAAAACCTTTTACTTCCTTAAAATATTTGGGAAACTTTTAAATAGATTTAGGATAGCTATCCTAAATTTGTACTCGGTCTACCAAACAAGCTAAAACCTAGAATACAAGGAGCATTAAGTTCTAGAATTTTGACTAGAGAGCACACGAAAACAACATGGCTATGTGGCAATTATATAGCTACCAAAAATAATTAAAATGCATCAATTATGGATTTCTTTCGATCTTTAACTCATGTAGGAACCTCATGGGTGATTTGAATAGTTAAACTAAAACAAATCTTTCGTTTTTTTTCATTGCCAAGAACTTTGGTACAAACGCACAAAAACTGAAGCTTCCACACCAGTCCGTTTGGAAGAACGTACTCACCACCATAAGATTCTTTTTACAGCTTTGATTATTCTCAACTCAGAGCACAATCTTTCTAGTTTCGACACATCCTTGGAGACTAAAATATTATTTTGTGACTGCCAAAACTTCAAGCAAGGCAAAAAATCTGTACTTGGAGATCACCAATCTTTGCTGGTGGATTATGTATCTTTTCGTTAAGATCAAAACTAGACTGGTACAAGCTTTCAAGCGGAAGTTGTTGCTGAGAGAGTGGAGGCTCAATTTCTACATCACCACTAGTTGAACATGATGTTTCAGAGCGTGTCACTCTTGTGAAGAAGGTGCTTGAGCTAAAAAAGAAAAATCAAAGAGACGCTGTTAGCCAAAGAAAACACTAAAAACAACATGAAGAAAAAGTTTTGAAAAGAATCAAATATTAACCTGGTTAGTCTTAGCAATTGGTTAAAATGTCAGAAAACAAAGTCCAAATCAATTTTAAAAAACAATGAACATAGCAACGACAATCAAGCACAACCTATAAAACTTGATTAGCAATATAAACATAAGAAAATCTGCATAAGAAAGACGATACATATACTTAACAAATTTTTCCATGGATCCACTCAAACACAACCTAGAAAACGTGTTTAGCTCTAGCAGTATCAACAAATCTTTATGAACATCAATAAGCATCATTCCAAACATTCATAGGAGTTGACTTCACAAATCTATGTATATCATAGCTAAGACTTCCTAAACCCCACATAAAGAGATTATAATCTTTGAAACCTTACTTAACCTAAGAAAAATAGTTGAATCAAGCACATAAACCTTATTAACTCCTTCATACGCGAATATCAAATAGATTCAGCGAAAATAAAATTGAAATTGAATCACAAATGACTTCCCCTAAATTGAACTCTGAAAAAACTGATAAAATCATAGAAAAATCGAATCGAAATACTCACGTATTTAGCTATCTAACTAACTGGAGACATTGTTGTGCTTAGAATACTTAGGTAGAAATAGCTACGCAAATCAGGTACGTTCCAGACGACGAAGCTATCGTCAACTATATCATAGGTCTTACTCCAATCTCGTCTCCGATTTTTTCCTCCTCTGATGGTTCTGGTGGTAGTGGATATTTCGAACGAGGCTGAGTGGAGAAGATAGACGGCGGCATCAAAGGAGGAGAGCGACGCTTGGTGTATAGATTTGGAGACGACGACATTGGTGAGGACGCTGAGCTTCGATTATTTCAAGAAAAGAACGATGTTGGAGCTTCGGTTAGTTCAAGGCTCTCTGCTGACGAAGGTTCTCGAAGCCATCAAGAAAGATGTTAGAGCTTCGATTATTACGTGGCAGCCACTTTACCGTCGATTAATTTATATTCTGATTTTGAATTCCAAATATTAGCCGTTAAAACCTCCTTTTTTCTTAAAGGGACCCTCACTTCCACTCTCTCCCCTAAAAGATTTTCGCTGCGCATTTTCCCATTTTAAAATTTCTCTCTTCCTATCCCTCGCTTCGGTTTAGATCCAGTTTTAGGGTTTTTGTTTCCGAGAGCGAAGATGCGTGAGATTCTTCACATTCAGGGAGGACAGTGCGGAAACCAAATCGGTTCCAAGTTCTGGGAAGTGGTTTGCGTCGAGCACGGAATCGATCAGACGGGACGTTACCAGGGAGATTCCGATCTACAGCTTGAGAGGGTTAATGTCTACTACAACGAGGCGAGTTGTGGGAGGTACGTTCCTCGCGCCGTTCTCATGGACTTGGAGCCTGGAACCATGGACAGCGTTAGATCTGGCCCCTACGGTCAGATCTTCCGACCTGACAACTTCGTTTTCGGTCAGTCCGGTGCCGGAAATAACTGGGCTAAAGGACACTACACCGAGGGTGCTGAGCTTATTGACTCGGTCCTTGACGTCGTCCGCAAAGAAGCTGAGAACTGTGACTGCCTCCAAGGTATTCTTATCTGTCTCCCCTACCTAGTGTCTAGTTAGGGATTTCTTCGCTGGTGAATCTGTAAACTAGGTTTTCCATCGCTGTTTTCGTAGTCTACTGCTTGATTGATTAGATTTCCAGGTTTGCAACTTAGATTTCTGTATTTTAAACTGTTTGGGTTTTGGTAATTGTGGATTAGGTTTTGCGTTCATCGCTATTTTCGTAGGCTACTGCTTGATTGTTTAGATTTACAGGTTCACAACTTTGATTTCTGTATTTTGAACTGTTTGGGTTTTGGTAATTGCGGATTAGGGTTTGTGGTTTGGTTCATTCGCTCATGGCTCATTTGCTCCGAATACAGGATTTCAGGTGTGCCATTCCTTAGGAGGAGGAACCGGTTCTGGAATGGGAACTTTGTTGATATCGAAGATCAGGGAGGAGTACCCAGACCGCATGATGCTGACGTTCTCTGTCTTCCCATCTCCCAAGGTGTCTGACACTGTCGTGGAGCCCTACAACGCAACTCTATCTGTTCACCAGCTCGTTGAAAACGCTGACGAATGTATGGTTCTCGACAACGAAGCCTTGTATGACATTTGCTTCCGTACACTCAAGCTTAGCACTCCGAGTTGTAAGTATCTCGGTCATCTTCAATCAAATCAATATTGTTATCCTTTTACGATAGTTCAACTCTTGTCTATTAATATTGATTCTGTAATTTGAAAGTGAATTTGCTGATGTGATTAGTCTTCCTATCTTTGAAACTTCACTCACATATACTATCTGTGTCTTCTGAATTTGGCAGTTGGTGATCTGAACCATTTGATCTCTGCAACCATGTCTGGTGTAACCTGCTGCCTTAGGTTCCCTGGTCAACTAAACTCTGATCTTCGAAAGCTAGCTGTGAACTTGATTCCCTTCCCTCGGCTTCATTTCTTCATGGTGGGATTTGCTCCTCTGACCTCTCGTGGATCTCAGCAATACCGTAACCTCACTGTCCCAGAACTCACTCAGCAAATGTGGGACTCCAAGAACATGATGTGTGCTGCTGACCCAAGACACGGTCGTTACCTCACTGCTTCAGCAATGTTCCGTGGTAAAATGAGCACCAAAGAAGTAGATGAACAAATGCTCAACGTACAGAACAAGAACTCCTCTTACTTTGTGGAATGGATCCCAAACAATGTCAAATCAACCGTGTGTGACATTCCTTCTACTGGTTTAAAGATGGCTTCAACCTTCATTGGGAACTCAACATCCATTCAAGAGATGTTCAGGAGAGTCAGCGAGCAATTCACTGCCATGTTCAGGAGGAAAGCTTTCTTGCATTGGTACACAGGTGAAGGCATGGATGAGATGGAGTTCACTGAAGCAGAGAGCAACATGAACGATCTCGTCTCTGAGTACCAGCAGTATCAAGATGCCACGGCTGATGAAGAAGGAGAATACGAAGACGAAGACGAAGAAGCTGAGTACGAGCAAGAAGAAGGTTACTGAAGAAACAGAACATAGAAAACCTCAACTTCTTGTTGCTGTTTACTTTTTCCATCTTTCCTATTAGTATGAACTCTGCGTAGACTTGCTCAGAATTATCAGTATATTAGACATCTATTATTCCAAATTGGCTTCTTTGTTATATTTCGTGTCTGTAAATTCGCCAATGAGTTTTGAGGTCGACAAAACTAGATCATGATAGAAACTTGCATAGAGAATAGGAATATTGTGCCAAATCCAAGGATTATCAAGTTTGAAACATCTATCTGCCAAAACAGAATTATCATATTCTGTTTTTGCAGTATGTTTGTTAATTTTTGCGTCCAAGGTCGATAAATCAAGACAGGTTAAAAACTCCATAGAGAGAATACAAAATGTTTGGTTCTTTAAAAATCAGTTGGTTTCAACGTCCATGTGCTGAATTTGATCACCCAGGTTCTTAAGCGCTTCTTCTTCAGCCTTCTTACGCGCTTCTTCAGCCTTATACACTGCAACCGCCTCATCGAAAACACTCCTCACATGTCTGTTCATGAGCATGAGCTCTTGACACGCATCTTTCAAAACCTCTCTTGCCGGATCGCCTAAAAAATCACAGAGCCAACAAGCTTTTAGTGAATTAAACAAAGACAAGTACACTGATAAGAGTTATCAAGAAAGACGAAATGGATGAATCGGGTTATGGAAAAGATTACCCGTAGTCTGGACCTGGATAACGACTTTGGCATCGGAAGGATGCGGAATGGTGTATCCAGTTGAGGTTACCCTTGGACTGCAGAATTATAAGCAGTGTCTGGTTAGTGATTAACACATTTGCAGATGAAACGCCATTATCAATTCCATTAACCCCAATGGGAAAGCAAAGTCTTTTCCCTTGACAACAATGAGCATATAATGAGAATCTCTAACTAGAGACTGTGCACAAGAATCTCTAGTTTCTTTAACCATTAATTTGATATCTCTTGGCCTATTACACGCATCTCAAACTACACAAAGATGATTTTCACAATGTAAACATAAAAAGTGTTGAAAGAGGATACTAACTCTTGGTTTATGACGTATCGAAGGGCGTTACCCACAGTGTGATCTTCATCTGCCAGCGTAAACGAGGCACGGCTATGATTCGTGAACGAACCGTGCTCCATATCAGCTTCTGCTACTAATTCCTCTGAAACCCAATCCAAAATCCACCGCGAACTAAAAAAAATTACAAAAGAGACAGTACGAGTTCAATTAAGATCTCTGTAGAACCAACACGAAATTTGAATTTGAAGAAATTTCTCTCAAAAATCTGTGAACATGTATAGAGAAGAAGGGGTTGATGATTACCTGCAATTGCAAAATCTAAAACCCTAAAAATCTCCACACGGTGGTGTGTCTCTAGTAATTGCGATGTTTTATGGAATGACATTTATGCCCTTAGTTTGACGACGTGGCGTTTTTAGACTCTTAAACCCTAATTCGGCGTCGAGCAAAAAATAGAGAAGACTCGTGTTATTTTTTTTGCTCGTATTCCTCTCTTTCGCGCAAAATCCCATTTGAGAAAGTAAGGGTTTTCGATCTTCAATTCCACGCTTGAGTTATACAGTTTCGGTTTTACGAAGCTTAATTTTGTTTTCAGGTAGTGCAAAAATGGCTTCTACCAGTCCTATTCCCGCCGGCATTGATAAAGAACAGGTTCTGGTTTTTTCTTCATTTTTTAGTGCTATCTAGAGATTCGTCCTATGATGTTTGATCTTGTTAGAAAATGGAGCTTTTAAGTGTTTAGCTGTATCTGACTCGAGAGATATTTTCGGAAATGCTTAGGGTTATATCTATATCATCATTTAGATCTTGTTATGTAAAAATATTGAAAATCGATGCTTCAATTAGATTCGGAATGAAGTTCCTCTTATTGCTTTTGTTTTCTCTTCTTGGATTGAACCAGGCATTTAGCATGGCACAGACGGAGATGGAATACCGAGTGGAACTTTTTAACAAGTACTGAATCAACACCCTCTTGGTTCATCCTTATTCGCTTGTCTGGTTTAAGATTAGAGATTTATGCACTCATCTCATATGGGGTTGAGTTTCTTTTGAACACATTCCGTAGTATCCTATCAAATATTAGAATGACCATTTCTTTTTATGTTCGAATAGTGATATATCTAGAGGAGTTAACTGCCTGAAATTTGCTTATCTTTGGTGATGAAATCTAAAATCTTAATTTGAGAAATTCTCTGATGGAAGTGAAGCTTTAGGTGCATATGTATTTTGCTAAGTACACTGTGACTGATCTCATGTAAAGAATTCGGATTTAGTGATTGTGCAGAATATTGCATCTTCTTTTATGTTTTGCAATACTGATAGGAGCCTTGTTCTATTGATGCAGGCTTGCTCAAACATGCTTTGGTAAATGTGTGGATAAAAGGTAAGCCTTTTCTCTAATTGTCTCATGGAACTTTCATGTAATTGTTTAGACTTTAAAGCCTGAGAGATGATTACTATTCAGTTGCACCTTTTTGTGAGATTGTTTTTTCCTAAAATCAATGTGATTGACAGGTTTAAGGAAGCTGAGCTAAACATGGGTGAGAATAGTTGCATTGACCGTTGTGTGTCCAAGTACTGGCAGGTATAAAGCTCTTTTGAGCAAATGAGCAATTCACAGTTTCATTACTTATTGACCATTGTTCAAACACGTTGCTGATGATTTTTCATATAATGATTTTCAGGTAAATGGAATGATTGGACAGCTTCTAAGTGCAGGCAAGCCTCCAATGTAATAAGGCTATTGTTATAGACCAAAAGCTCATGGAGGAACAATACTCTGCTTTTTTTTTCTAATAGCTTTTGAAGGCAATCTTGTTTTTATTGTCAAGAAAATTTGCATCATTTTTTTTGTTTGTTTGGCTCTGATTCTGGACAAATGATGCAATCTTCTGAGAACCCATTATTGCTACAAAGGGATAAAATTGAAATAAACAAAATCAAGGAACACATCTTATTTGTGGTGTTTTATTTGTTGTACTTGTACATTGACGAAATTAAGAAGAACGAGTAACGTGCACACAACCGTAGAGTTTCTAAACCGCTAAGATTCTACAAGGGAGGAATAAGATCAATCCTCCTCTGCTACAGTATTGTCGTTTAAGAGTCCCTGATCTTCTCTGCTCTTGTTCTTTGTACTCAGTGGAAGTAACGGTGTTTGAGGAGGTCCACTAGAACGCTCTGCCATTTCTGCAATTAGAAGATACGTTCACAATTTCTTCAATTAAATTATGTTGGGTTTATAATATTCTTTAGCAAAAACTAAACTAAGAAATGGTCTGGCAAATAGGACTGTAATGATCTTATCTTATGGGAGAATGATTTGAGTTGTTGAGGCAAAACTTACCTGGAAGTTTGTTGTCAACATAGAATATGACAAGATTCACAGTGTACCTGCAGAAGAAAATGTTGAGAGAACCTAACGAATTCAAATCTTTACAAACTTATCACTTCTTGTTTCTTTTTTGCTAACCATGCAACAACAATGTCTACAGTGTAATGTTTCCTTGATGCTATAATCAATAAGCTCTGGATAACTGCAAGAAGCCAAGCCAGATTCTTTATCCACCTGGGATATATTTACAAACATGAGAATGCAAGAATCTTGTTAAACACTTTTGTAGAACCATATTAAGATTAAAGTACCTTCGTGTGCCATATCTTTGATATGTACGTACAAAGACTAAAGTGAATATCGTATGTGATGAAAATATTAGATCTCCACAACCATATATCACTCCATAAGGAACTGCAAATCCTTAAAATCAAAAACCCGCTTTACGATTTATTCTGTACTGACCAACAATTTTGCAAAATTAGAGGCAAATTCAAACTTACAGTTAATCAAGAGTACTTCAAGAACATTCTTTGGTGGTGGAATCTTGGCCAGTTTGGATCCCTAAAAAGAAAAAAATTTCTTGTAAGCACAAAGAAGAAAAGTTACAACTACGAAACCAAACTGAGAGTCTTTACCTCACGACAATGATAGTTCGGCCCAGGAAGCTGTGTCGAAAAGAATGTGATGATCCTTAGACTTTGTGAAGCCTGAAACAATAGAATTAAAATCACCTCAACAATATAACACTCGAAGAAAGAATGTAGGTGGTGGTTGTGACTTACTGCTAAATAAACGAAAACTTTGCACCAAATCAAAACTGTATAAATCTTTTTACTGTGGGTAACAAAAGGATGAAATGTCCACTGCGATCAAAGGTTGAACCGCATGTTACAGCGAGTTGAGATGAAAAAAACAGATTCTTTTAGAGTGAATGAAAACTTACTAAGACGAATGATCCAAAGATAGTGACGAAAAGAGTTTCACTGACAAAGGCTTTGTCTTTCCCAAGCGCCTAAAGAACAACAACATATCAAATTACCAAACAAACCACTAGTACCCTAAGATTACAAATCAAAGTTGATGGGAAAAAGTCAAAAGCAAGATACTGACTGGAAGAAAGAAGAAACCGGAATCTTGAAGCGTTGGACCAGGTCGGTGTAAGTAGTGAACTCCATGAGCAGCAAGTCCATGAATGTACTGTTTCATTTGAGAGTAACCAGAAACAATAGGAATTATAACTCCAAGCTCGGATAGATCCAAAAAACAACATTTGACGCTGTAAATTGAGTAGATGAAGGGAGGTAGAACCTGAAAAGCAAGTCCAGCGAGAACAAGCTTCCATTTCTCGGCAAGGAGAGAAGCTTCTAATGTCGTTTCTGAGTAAATTCGTCTCCATAGCTTCTTCACATATAAACAAAAACATATCAAACTAAACAATTTTAACATATGTTGTAGTTTTTTTAAGAAGAGAAAGGAATTAACGCAGACCTTAGGAGCCTCGCGATCGATGTAAACCGGCATGTTTAAGATTGAGAATGAACATTAATCTCTACGGCACGATCTAATGCAACTGCTTTTGTTTAAAAAAAAACAGGAGATCGAAGATGTCCTGAATCAGACCGACAAGTTTGATTCACCTGAATCGATACGAATAAATCCCCCAACCAATAAATTAAATATAGAGATTATAAGAGAGGAATCGATTCAAATGGAATTTTGTGTGCTTCGAGAAAGGACACAGCTTTTGTGCTAATCTACGCAAAGGAGGAAAGGCAAAGCCATTGTTGTGTGAGCCAATTCCGAGATTATTAAAGTAATTTCTTTTAAACTAGTAATTAAGTTGTTAATCAGGTGCTGTGGTGTAGTGGTTATCACGTTTGCCTTACACGCAAAAGGTCTCCAGTTCGATCCTGGGCAGCACCATATCTTTTTAGTCAACTTTTAAGCAAACAATCATATACTAATATGTTACTATAGGTAGAAACCCTCTCTTTGATTCCGGGACGTGTGTCGGCTAGATAGGTTTGTAATTTCAAGGTTCGATCTATTCATGTCTCTTTTCACTCCTTTCATTTTACTCTTGCTTTATTTGTTGGAATCTCTCGTTTGAGTTTAGCCGATATCGATGGGTTGAGATGTGGTGATAGATCGAATGGCTTGGTAGTAATTTTCGGCTTCAAAGTGTTGTCTTTCCATCACCGGTTTTGGGTTTTAAGAGTCAAGGAAGGACGGTTGAGTTTTTGTGGTGCTTGTGGAGGTGGGATTAATCATATAAACGATGCTACTTTCTGGTGGCATTTGTGCGATTTAATGGCTCTTATCCTCTGCAAAGCTCAAACGATCTCATCGGATTGATTATGGTGTCCCTTGATTTCCCAAAAACAAGATGCGGTCTTTTCTCTTTTGCCTTGGTTGATGGATTTTCGATTTGAGTCTGGTGATTTTGTTTCGACTCTAGAATGAATGGCTCGATGGTCTGTGATTGGTTCTTTTTGGTGTTTAATCACCTCATCATCCTTTCTCTTCCTGAATTGATTCACCGACTCATTACCTCGGCTAGTTCTATCTTGTTGATAGACTGTTTTTTTGGCCTCGACTGGAATCGGTTACGAAAGGTGGGAGACTGTGATGTATCCTTTGGCCGGTATTTCACACTGTATGCCATCTGAAGAATAATGTTGATGGTTTGCGAAGGGATCAATTATAGGATCATTATGCAGTCAAACTGCGGATGTGTGGGGTGGACATGATCAAAACCCAACCGTGTAAATGGGAGCATCAAGCATTGATTTCTCGGATCCCGAGAATGTTTAACCTTAGCTAACCTTTTATTCCCTTCCTCCTTTGCTATACTTGAGTTTGTTTTTGTTTGTTGCATTTTTAAGGTTTAGACTTTACCACTCCGAATTTCTTTAGTCTCGCTTAGCAGTTTCATATTTTGTAATCCTCCTTTTATAATCAATAATAATTCCTAGATGTTAAAAATATATATATATATATATATATATATATTCATTTAACACACAACTAGGTTTTTGACCGTCATATAGTTATTTTTTTCTTGTAAAAGCCAATTCTGTAATCATATAGTTATTTTTTTCAACTATTAATTTAGTATGATTAAACAGCATCATTAATCATCAGATGCTGTGGTGTAGTGGTTATCACGTTTGCCTTACACGCAAAAGGTCTCCAGTTCGATCCTGGGCAGCACCATATTTTATTCTCCTTTTTGGGGGTATTTTTGTTTTGTTTTGTTTTGTGCTCAATGTTTGCATTTTAGTTTCGCCACAGCGTTTAGTTCTAGATGATTAATTATTGTTGCAATTCTTTCTTTGGAGTATTGCAATCTAGATTATAAAGAAACAAAAAAAAAATTGCTAGATCAAGTCCGAATTTGATCGGCACAATAATAGCTTCTGGATTGTTTCAAAACAAAGATCATACGCGTCGTCTTAACGAATACTGTCAAATTTAATTCAACATCTCCAGACTAATATGAATAAACATGATATTACTGCATTCTAATTTTGATTTCGTTTCTATTAAAGAGCTGAACACATAGGCAAATCAATAATGTTTTTATTTGCTTAAATACTAATGACTGGGATGTTCGATTAAAACAAGTTTCACAAATTTCTATTTCACGTAATCTACTCCCACACCGTAATTACATAGAGATAACCAAACCAACCACCCATCACAGACTAAAATAAACAGAAAAATATATATATAAATATTATGTATAGCCAGATTATTTGAAGAAGCAAACTAAACCCTTCCCACAGGAGATACAGGTGGGTGTGACGCATACCTTGCCGGAGCCTCAGCTTCAATAGGACCTGAATATGACTTCAACCTCTCGTTTTGAATCGACGACATCTCTCCGTAAGCTTTCTCTACACGTGAAGTATTCATTTCCACTGTCTTTAACGGATTCCGTCCCTCGTTAACCGCTATACAAATGGAGAATGCTTGCAAGAGCGAGACCGATGAATTGTATTCAACTGCGTAAACACCTTCTTTATATGGAGTGAAACTCAAGAATGGTTGGTTGTTGTTTACTAATCCTCCCTGCCAAAACACATTAATGAGTTTCATTCATAAATAGGGTCAACGGAAAAAGCTTAGACTTGATGAAATATATAACCTGAAAGAAAAGGTTGAAGGCATCTGAAGTGGTTTTGGGTTTATTATGTTGATTAGTGAGGATTCTAAGGTTACAACCCATGTCCCAGCCTCCACAGTCACAAGATCCACCTGATTTCCATCGTTGGATCAGCGACGAAGGCCCTCCTTTGTGTGGGAGACTATGAATTCCACTTGGAAGCACCACTGTTGCGTTCACGTCTGCAAAGTAATCTCCAAGTGTGGTTGAGTTTACGTCGAGAATATTTGGGATCTTGATCACCATAGCAGCTAGTTCGTTATTCCGCTGCGATTCAGATGCAAACAATACAAATTCTCTGGTTAAGAGGTTATTGACGGAACTTTCTCCTGGGAGAATCATAGGTTTAGAACCGGAGACTCTCATCTGAGCGACGATGTTAGATGTGTACTCTTGGCTTGGAACCTTCTTGTTATGGCTCATCCACTTTCCGTTTTTCTTTTGTACCTCCTGTACAGTGAAAAACGTGTACTTGTGCCCATACTCTTCCTTTTCAGGTGAAATCTGTTTTCTGATTGTGGCTGCTGTGATACTTTGTTCCTTGTCAACAGCAAAAGTGAAAAGTGGTTGATCGTTCTTAGTTGTCACACGGAAAAGAGCCTGAATTGTTGAGGCTCTTCCGTTTCTCGGCAAAAGGGTTGAAGAAGACAGTTGAATGTCAGAAGAAATATGCTTCTGGTGCCTTGAAGGTGATCCCTTTAGTGATGGTTCAGGAGAATTACATCCGTGGCTTGCTTTCGGTTTCATTAGTGGCTCGAGTAGTCTCCTCAAGGGACTAGATCTGCCTCTGTTTGCTGCACTGGTTTTATCAATAGAAGAACTGTCGCTTAAAGAAGAGGTTGATGCATTGTCTAAACCAGATCTTGATGAAATAAATGCTGTGTGGGGAGGAGTCTGAGCATCTTCAGAGTTTGAGTTTTTGCTGGACTTTCCAATGCTGAAGCTGAGTCGGCGAAATGGTGAAATGCTTCTTGCTCTTTCTGATGGAGCTTTAGCTGGTTTCTGATCTGACTGTTTGGGCACTGTTTCTGTTGACCTTCTGTCTAGAGTCCTGCTCCTGGAGGGACTAGATTCAGACTTTCTTGATCGTGGAGCTGATACTGATCTATTTTTCTCTGCGCTCAAGAAGTTGATACGCTTTAAGAACGGCTTACTACTTACATCAGCTTCTCGTCGGAAGGGTTCCACCACATCAGAGTCCAGCACTGGGAACCCTTTTCTATTAGTTTCCGCCACTCGTTCAGCCAGCAACACTTTCGAATCATAGAACTTGGACAAACCGATAAATTGTTTCTGAGAAACGATACCTGGTACAAATACAGCAGCAGGCTTTTCTTTTCCAAACAGATCATGAACACGAGGATTCCTGATTCTCTCGTCTAACTTCTCTCCGTTCTTCTTAAAATCATCAACGAGATTCTTTGTTATTACCTTTGTGTACAACGGACTATTATCAGGCTTTGATGGACTCAAGAAAGTTCTGGTTTTTGGAACATTCTTAAAATCAGAATCTTTCTTCGCACTATGTAGAAAGGCAGTTCCACGAGGGCTTTGATGTAAGTGCACATCCCTTTGTCTCTCCGTGACATTTCCTGGAGAAAAGCTATCACTGTTATCTTGAGGTGGAACAAAATCTAGAGGAGAATCTTCAGGCTTTGACGACATCAGAAAATACTGCAGTGGAGGGTGGTTAACCCTTTTGCGAAAAGGAGAAGCACACAAGCCTCTGCTGGAATCAGTCGATGATTCATCAGTCCAGAGTGATGAAGACGTGCTCGTGTTTGACAATGAAGACCTTGTATGCTTATCCACTTGTCTATTTCTTAACTCCTGTGAACCAATGCCACTAGCTTTAACACCCTTCTCTTCAACCTTTTCAGATTTCTTTATATAACTCGGCACATAGGACTTGTATTTCACAAGGTCTCTTTCTCCTGATGCTGTTCTACCTATCCGCGACTTCAGACGATTCTCCAAGCGTTTAGGACAGACGTCTTCAACTTTTTTCGTTATCTCGCGGTGGAAATCAGAATAAGATAATCCACGTTTATCATCTCTGAATCTATCAAGTGGGAAAGACTTTTGGGTTTCTTTAGTCAATACCTTCTTCTCAGCAGCCACGAAAGGCGGTCGATCACTTGAACCCTTCTTCATCTCCAAACGACACTCCATCTGTTTGACAAGTGAAGCAGTAACAATTCACTCAGATAATTCCTTAGCCTCCCATTTAACTCCAAAAGCTTGAAAAAATCTGCAGAGTTTTCTGTAGATATAAGGAAAATGTTAAGAGACTATAACAAAAAGCCCTCTTATCCACACAAAGGTAAATAATATCCCATAACGAAACTTGCAAATTGAGAGATGGGGTAAACAAAATGCCACAAGTATTAGATAGAATCAATACATACTTTACAATCCATGAGATCTAGCATGAAATGCTCTAAGAAAACTGCAAAGACCAAAATACAATCACATTCTTGGCGATATTCGTCGTTTAACTTTCCTAATTTACCAAAGAACCACTAAAAAAAAGATTAGCAACTGGAAGTGACTAGAAAGGCCAAAGTGGTACTGTGTAAACACGAGATCGAAGAATTCGCGGTGAAACGCAAAACTAATCAGAACATTAACGAGAGAACACAAAAATTTCTTAACATTTAATAGCCAATGAAAAGGAATATTGGCAGTGTCGGAGACCGAAAAGCTCCAAAATCGAATCCGTACCTCGACAGAAAATCAGTGTGCGTGTAACCCAGAGAGTGGAGCATCCATCGAAACGAAGCGTGGAATCAGATCAGCACGAGAATTACGAGGACGACAGATCTCTAATCATCCGTAAAATCCGGAAGCGGGAATCGCGCCGACGAAGCTGACCCTATCAGCTACGAAGGTTGTAGAGTAGAGACTGAGTGAAAGAGAGAGAGAGGATTTTGAGCTTCTTAATTGTAGATAGAGAGTGTGAATGTAGAGAGAGAGAGAGTTGTTGGAACGAGTGTGTTTGCTCGCCCAGTCTTCCGTGGAATTTGTTCATTTTTATTTATTTATTTTTTTAGTTGTTGGAGAAAAGAAGAGACATCTTTTTTTAGTGGCCGACGGATTTAGTAAAAAAGTGAGGTTAAAGAGTAGAAATGTAGAATCGTACGATCAAGATTCCGTAATGGGCGCGGGAATTTGGTCAGCATGACCCCACTTAGTGGAGCTCGATTCTCTATACACCGTTCGATTCGAGTTGCTTCTTAGCCAGAAATTATTATCCGAGAATTAAGATAGGGCCAGTTTCAAATAATAATTACTCCAGCCCATTGTTCACTTACTTTAAGCCCATTAAGGCCCATAAAATGCTCCTAGAATTTTCTGGATTCTCCTGAT
Organism: Euclidium syriacum; assembly: GCA_900116095.1. Taxonomy (NCBI): domain Eukaryota; kingdom Viridiplantae; phylum Streptophyta; class Magnoliopsida; order Brassicales; family Brassicaceae; genus Euclidium; species Euclidium syriacum. The sequence continues at coordinate 2,605,399 of FPAK01000008.1, forward strand.
TTTTGCTTCACGTCGTCTAGATGTTTCTGCTTTCGGTGGGAAAGGAGAAATAATCGGAAACCTCGAGAATTATCGATATGTGCCTATAAATACATTTTCTTCTGCTCCGTGCTTTCTCAGAAGTCGAAAACCAAATTTCACAAAAGCCTGCAAGTTTTCTCAGCAACGAAATCGAATCAATCCAGAAATTTACTTTTTTGTAACGAAAATGTCGATGATTCCGAGCTTCTTCGGTAACAACAGGCGTAGCAGCATCTTCGATCCGTTTTCTCTTGACGTTTGGGATCCGTTCAAGGAAATGACGTCGTCTTCGCTTTCCCGAGAGAACTCGGCGATTGTGAACGCACGTGTGGACTGGAGGGAGACACCGGAGGCGCACGTGTTCAAGGCGGACTTGCCGGGACTGAAGAAGGAGGAAGTGAAGGTAGAGATCGAGGAAGACAGTGTGTTGAAGATCAGTGGAGAAAGACACGTGGAGAAGGAGGATAAGAACGACACGTGGCACCGTGTCGAAAGATCGAGCGGGCAGTTCACGAGAAAATTCAGGCTCCCGGAGAATGTGAAGATGGATCAGGTGAAGGCTGCGATGGAGAATGGTGTCCTGACTGTGACGGTGCCCAAGGCGGAGACGAAGAAGGCTGAGGTTAAGTCTATTCAGATCTCCGGCTGATCACAAATTCCTGGTCCGAGTTTTCCTAATATCAGTGTATCTTTGATATTTCTGTAATATGGTTTCACGGTGTGTCGCTTGCTTGTTCTGTATGTAATCAGTCAACCGATGATGTAACTAAGAATATCGTTGGCTTGGAATAAATTCACAATCCGTTAGAAGTCAATTCTATGGTATATCTGAGTATGCAGGTCAATCTTCATTTTACGGAGCTCAAAACAATGGAGAGCGTAATAACTATACGATGCAGTTCTGCAAAGATGTCAGTTAGAATTTAATAACCACATCAAAACTGGATTTATTATCGTTGTAGAGTTATATTAAGATCTAAATTTGAAATAAAATTTGGAATATCAAAGTGATTTTTTTAGATATTTGTATCACTAATTCTCAAACTGATTCTAAACATCCCATCAAAAAGGTACACCATGAAAACCATTTGCAATCCATGGGTCATCCATATTTTAATAGATTGACCATTCTCCACCATTCTTTTAAGACCTTTTGATAACAACTCTCTCCCATAAAATATATTTCTCTAGCCAAAGAAGACCCTTTCACCAATGTATGCTAGTTAAGAAACCTCTCTCTAGATTATATCTACTCTTTGAGAAGTCTTAAGAAAAAAGAACATGCCATAAGAGAAAAGCTGATTGAAGAGTTCAAGGTCCTTGAAGTTTAAACAATCATTATTCTTTAGCATACACAACTTCTCCAACTAACTCAGTTCATTTTCTTATGTTCCTTAGATGAATTTCACTAATATTGAATCATTTCGCTGGTTAAAGATTGTGTTATCTTCTTGGGAAATTTATAGTAGGACATGTCGAAAATAGGCATGACTAAAGCCACAAATATGAGTCAAACCTCCTTTCCACCGTGTGAGATAAGTCTTCCATGTCAAATTGATATGGGGTCATTCATCTTATTCTTAATATAAGCTAACATTTGAACGTTTGACCCAAAGAAACACTCAGAAAAGTCCAGATATGAGCCTGCTTCTCCCATATTCATTATCTTGAGTACCTCCCTCCCATATTCATTATCCCCCCTCAGACTTTGGCACCAAAAGTGATAGAGGATTTTTTGAGGTTGATGGCTTCACCTGAGGTTTTCTCATATTTACCTAGTATTTTTATTGAACTGTTGGGGTTGGTCTTTTCGTTGTCTTGCAAAGAAATAGGCTATCATCTTCGTGGAACATTTTTGTGTTTATGTCTCCTGATTTGTCCCATCTTCTAACATAAGTTGTTCTTCATTATGGGTGAATCTAGAGTCACCCATGTAAACACTAGCATCCATCATGTTTTTGCTTTCTGAAATAAAATCAAATTGAACATTGTTTTTCCATAATAACGCGAAGCTTCCATTCCTTTCCATTGGATCAACATTCATAATCTCTTATACCATAAAGCAACTTGTAGCATTCTTCGTTTATCAGCTAAAGTTTTCGTTAAAAACATCACCTATGAGAACTATTTTTTGCACATTTCACTTAATCTTAGAATTATTTAGTCTTGTTCCTAACTTAAGCCCTGGTAATTCAAGGTCATAAACTCATTTGAATGTTGGTAGTCCCTCAGCTGGTACCACCTCATCACTAGTCTCTTTCATTGGTCTTGGTTTATCATTGAACCTTCTTGTTGATCTTCTTGGTTTATTACGACCTCTCTTATTTTCTGTTATTTTTATACTTTTTTTAGATTTCACATTTTCATTATTTTGACATGAATTCTCTGCTATGTGGTGGATCGAACCTCGCTCTTAGTTCTGTTCCAGCATCATATTGTATTAGAATGCTCCAGCCCTCGAAGAGGGAAGTCCACCTCGAGGTAATCTCAAAAAATTTCTGAATTCATCTAAAGTTGTTCAAGACTGCTCTTCGGGGACGAGGCCCATTATTGAGTTATCTCGAGAACTCAAGTCCAAATTTAGAATGACGTGACCTTATAACTGTTTTTTTACCGAATTATATTCACTTTAATGTATCTCATTTTTCTTTTTCTTTTTGTTAAAAACATGTATCTCATTCACTTTTATATTAATCACGTGATGGTGGTCTAGTGGCATGCGGACTTTGGGTTGCTAAACAACCTGGGATCGAAGGCACCCCACTACACTTCATCATGTGGCCACTTGGATATGGGTTCATTGCTTACGGCACATTTGAATACCGGGAGAGAGAGTCCATCCATGGGTTGCACCTCCCCTTGGGAATTAGTCTGGATCTTTAGGTCCAAGATACCCCAAGTTAATAAAAAAAAAAAAAAAAAAAAAAAAAAAATAATGCATCTCATTCACTTTTATATTTTAAAGAAATTGAATGTGTTACAGATCATTATTCCGATTTAGTATTCTTCAGTATCACCACAACACCTCTGTTTTTTTTTGCATTCTCTCCCACCCCGTAATGAAGAGCGTAATAACTATACGATGCAGTTCTGCATACAAAGTATATATCCATCGTCTGACAAATACCGAAAGATGTGAGTTAGAATTTAATAACCACATCAAAACTGGACTTATCATTGTAGAGTTATATGTAAGATCTAAATTTGAAGTAAAATTCGGAATATCAAACTAATTTTTTTAGATATTTGTATCACTAATTCTCAAACTGATTCTAAACATCCCAAGAGCTTGATTAAGGCCATATCAGATCACACACTCTCAAGATAAGGTCAATTATGTAGTTCTTAGTTAAGGGTACACCATGAAGACCATTTTCAATCCATGGGTCATCCATACTTTGATAGATTGACCATTCCCCACCATTCTCTTAGGACCTTTTGATAACATTTCTCTCACATAAAATATATTTCTCCCGGCAAAGAAGACCCTTTCACCAATGTATGCTAGTTAAAAAACCTCCCTCTAGATTATATCTACTCTTGAAAAGTCTTAAGAAAAAAGAACATGGATCCACTAGTAACCTCCATACGAGAAGGGCTGATTGAAGAGTTCAAGATCTTTTCGTTGTCTTGCAAAGAAATAGGCTATCATCTTCGTGGAACATTTTTGTGTTTATGTCTCCTGATTTGTCCCATCTTCTAACATAAGTTGTTCTTCATTATGGGTGAATCTAGAGTCACCCATGTAAACACTACACTAGTATCCATCATGTTTTTGCTTTCTGAAAGAAAATCAAATTGAACTTTGTTTTTCCATAATAACGTGAAGCTTCCATTCCTTTCCATTGGATCAACATTCATAATCTCTTATACCATAAAGCAACTTGTAGCATTCTTCGTTTATCAACTAAAGTTTTCGTTAAAAACATCACCTATGAGAACTATTTTTTGCACATTTCACTTAATCTTAGAATTATTTAGTCTTGTTCCTAGCTTAAGCCCTGGTAATTCCAGGTCATAAACTCATTTGAATGTTGGTAGTCCCTTAGCTGGTACCACCTCATCAGTAGCCTCCTTCATTGGTCTTGGTTTATCATTAAACCTTCTTGTTGATCTTCTTGGTTTATTACGACCTCTCTTCTTTTCTGTTATTTTTTATACTTTTTTTTAGACTTCACACTTTCATTATTTTGACATGAATTCTCTGCTATGTGGTGGATCGAACCTCGTTCTTAGTTCTGTTCCAGCATCATATTGTATTAGAAGGCTTCAGCCCTCGAAGAGGGAAGTCCACCTCGAGGTAATCTCAAAAATTTTCTGAATTCATCTAAAGTTGTTCAAGACTGCTCTTTGGGGACGAGATCCATTATTGAGTCTATCTCGAGAACTCAAGTCCAAATTTAGAATGATGTGACCTTATAACTGTTTTTTCATCGAATTATATTCACTTTAATGTATCTCATTTTTCTTTTCTTTTTTCTTAAAAGTAAAATGTATCTCATTCACTTTTATATTAACCACGTGATGGTGGTCTAGTGGCATGGGGGTTTGGGTTGCTAAGCAACATGGATTTGAAGGCACTCCACTACACTTCATCATGTGGCAACGTGGATATGGGTTCATTGTACGACACATTTGAATACCCGGAGAGAGGGTCCATCCATGAACTGCACCTCCCCTTGGGAATTAGTTTGGACCTTTAGGTCTAAGATACCTCAGGTTAATCAAAAAAAAAATAAAAAAAAATAATAATGTATGTCATTCGCTTTTATATTTTGAAGAAATTGAAGGTGTTACATATCATTGTTCCGATTTAGTATTCTTCAGTATCACCACAACACCTCTGTTTTTTTTGCATTCTCTCCCACCCCGTAATGAATGGATTGTGAATGAAAAACACGAAGATGGAAGTGATGATAAGGAGCATGTCGAGTAAACCAAGCATGTAAAAGCATGTAAAGTTTGATTTAGATGATATTTCAACAATTTTCCTCATAAATAAATTTAATTTAAAGTTTTACAACATTTATTTTTGTATTTACAAATCAAATATCTAAATGCTTTTATATAAATAAACTGAATTTAAGAAATAAATCTTTTTAATATTTTCTAAAATATTTTCAGATTAAAGTTCATATTAAACAAATATATATATTTTTAGGTTGATAATGAAAATGGTACATCGAAAATAGGTGGAACATGGTCAAGTCATCGGTTTCTTGCTGATTCACGTTTTAGATGAAACGATTTTAGACTACATAATATGTCATAGATCGGCTTATTTGGTTGTAATTTCCGGACTAGCCAAAATGTCTTAGAAGAACCATGAACCGAGTTATCCATTTTGGGAGCTTATTGAGAAGTTAGAATTGAGGTAGGGCCAGTTTAAATATTGCTTCTACTTTTAGAGCCCATAAATATCAGAAATGAAAATATCTTAAAATGCTCCTAGATTATTCTAGGTTCTCCTCTCTTTTTTTGCTTCACGTCGTCTAGACGTTTCCGCGAGTGGAGAATAAATCGAAGATATCGAGAAATTTCGGTTCGTGCCTTTAAATAGATTCTTCGGTGCTCTAGTGTTCCCTGAGAAGTCCAAAATCAAATTCTGAGAAAAGCTTGTCGAGTTTCTTTGTCTGCAACAAAAACGAACCAATCCTTTATTAAAAATCAAGGAAAATGTCGATGATTCCAAGTTTCTTCGGCAACCACAGGCGTAGCAACATCTTCGATCCATTCTCTATGGACGTCTGGGATCCGTTCAAGGAAATGACGCCGTATTCGCTTTCCCGAGAGAACTCGGCGATTGTGAACGCACGTGTGGACTGGAGGGAGACGCCGGAGGCGCACGTGTTTAAGGCGGACCTGCCGGGAATGAAGAAGGAGGAAGTGAAGGTCGAGATCGAGGAAGATAGCGTTCTGAAGATCAGTGGACAGAGACACGTGGAGAAGGAAGATAAGAACGAGACGTGGCACCGTGTGGAGAGATCGAGCGGGCAGTTCACGAGGAAGTTTAGGCTGCCGGAGAATGTGAAGATGGATCAGGTGAGGGCTGCGATGGAGAACGGTGTCCTGACTGTGACGGTGCCCAAGGCCGAGACGAAGAAGGCTGAGGTCAAGAATATTCAGATCTCCGGCTGATCAGCACATTCGAGAACTCTCGTGCTGTCTTTATCGGACTGTCTTTATGTGTTTTGTGTTGTGTTTCTCTGTTTCGGTTCTTGTTTTACTCATATGTGAATCTGATTAAGCGATATGTAATCCTAACTATGTTATGGAAATAATATAATTATTATTAGCTTAATCCAATGCAAGTGGAAGTGCTATTCGTATATCTGAGAGAGTAACTGATCCCTTGTCGCTTCCATATTGTAACCAATCACAATAACAAAGCCAAAGTAACTAGTTTTGGGATTTTCGAAACTCTTGACATTGTGGTTTTACCTAGTCTGTCAGTTTGGAAAAGTAAGATGAGTGACATTAGCAATGACGTAGATACATTATAAACAAACAATTATTTTATGGTTTGATCGTCAAGATATACTTGGATACCAAGAGAAATCAAAAGGGAGCATATATTTATTTCTTTACCTTATTTTATTTTCACCAGCCATAGCCTTATTTATTTATAAACTAGTAATCAATCAAGCGAACAAGACAGACTATTGAAAGAAAAACAGAGGAGTTAGAACACTTAAGAAACAGAGGAGCTAGATAATTAAAAAAAAAAAAAAAAGCGAGAGAGATCGAATCGAATGGCGGAGAAAAAAGAATTAGTGAAGCTTCTAGGGTTTTGGGCAAGCCCTTTCAGTCGTAGGGTTGAGATGGCTCTCAAGCTCAAAGGCATTCCTTACGAATACTTGGAGGAAGACTTGCCCAACAAGACCCCTTTGCTTCTTGAGCTAAACCCTGTTCATAAAAAGGTTCCGGTTCTTGTCCACGGTGATAAAATAATATGCGAGTCACCTTTGATTCTCGAGTACATCGACCAAACATGGAGTAACAATCCAATTCTTCCTCAAGATCCTTATGAGAAAGCCATGGCTCGATTCTGGGTCAAGTTCGTCGATGAGCAGGTATAATCTTTAATTAATTTAATATGTAAATCAAGATGCCTTGCAGAATATAATATTTTTTTTTCTTATGTATTGATCTAAAACTAAAACTTGCAGATCCTAACACTAGGGTTCAGGTCTCTGATAAAAGCAGAGAAAGGAAGAGAGGTTGCTATTGAAGAGACTCGAGAAATGATTATGTTTCTTGAGAAGGAAGTCACCGGGAAAGATTTCTTTGGCGGCAATACAATTGGATTCTTGGACATGGTCGCTGGAAGTATGATACCGTTTTGTCTGGCTTGTCTTTGGGAAGGTTTGGGAATTGATATGATTCCAGAGGAGACGTTTCCAGAATTAAATAGATGGATCAATAATTTGAAAGAAGTTGAGGCAGTGAGAGAATGTATTCCTCCAAGAGATCAACAAATTGAGCGCATGAGCAAAATTGCAGAAAAAATCAAGTCTTCCTAGCTAAAAGAATAAAACATTGGACTTCTTGGTTTTAAAATATTTACTATATATATGCTTGCATCGTTTTGTTATTGAAACTTTTGAAATAAAGATGGACTGTAACTATATTCGTTGTATAATTTTTTTGTATGAAAATGGTTAGCTTTAAGAGCTTTAATTATTGATATATGACTATAGTATAAGTAAAATTTCGTTTTGACAAGTTTGGCTTGAAATACAACAACAGCAAACAAACAAACAAAAACTATTATAAAGTGTTGGCAATAACATAATCAAATATAAAAGCATCTCTATTAATGAATTTTTTTTGGGGTTTTTAAATAAATATTTTAATAATTTTTTTATTTATTTTTTTTTCGACTTTAAAAAGAAAGAAAAGAAACTGTCTGACTGCCGTACCGCTACGTGGCGAATCCGAAGAGAGAGAAATTCACACGGAAAATATTTTAAGGAGAGGTTTAATACTATTCACCAGGTTCCACAAATTTTTTATTATTTTTTTTTTCTAAAAATTTGTGTCATAAACCTCTCGTAAACCTCTAATGAGGATGGTGTAAGACTCGTAAAGAGACAACGTGGGAAGTGTCTGGAGATGATAATAAAATACCAAATACACCAGTAAGAAAGAAGAAGTAAATTAAGAAGAGTAACGTCAGCAATGATGTTATTACCTTAAAGATGTCTTTTTTTGGTTTAATCTTCAAGAGAAATCTTTTATTTAATTAACACCACGTTCGTCGTTTTCAACACCCACAGCTTTATTACATATACAGAGTTAAGTTAGTAATCAATGAAATAAACGAACCAGAATACTAGAGAAAGAAAAACTAAAAAGTGACAGAGAGAAAGAGATCCAATGGCGGAGAAAGAAGAGAGAGTGAAGCTTCTAGGGTTTTGGATAAGCCCTTTCAGTCGTAGGGTCGAGATGGCTCTCAAACTCAAAGGTGTACCTTATGAATACTTAGAGGAAGACTTGCCCAAAAAGTCCCCTTTGCTTCTTGAGCTAAACCCGGTTCACAAGAAGATCCCGGTTCTTGTCCACGGTGATAAAATAATATGCGAGTCGCTTGTGATCCTCGAATACATCGACCAAACATGGAGAAACAATGCAATTCTACCTCAAGATCCTTACGAAAAAGCCATGGCTCGATTCTGGGCCAAGTTCGTTGATGAACAGGTATATCCAACAAATTACATTCATTTATACTGTTGACTGCAGATTAAATGACAAACACTTAAGATTTATTAGAAGTTCAATTCCTTTCAAACATTCATAGGAATTAGAATAAAGTATTTTTGCTTATAGACTAATCTAATTTGCAGATCCTACCAGTAGGATTCATGCCCCTGGTAAAAGCAGAAAAGGGAATAGAAGTTGCTATCGAAGAGGCTCGAAAACTAATTACGTTTCTTGAGAAGGAAGTCACCGGAAAAGATTTCTTCGGCGGCAAGAAGATTGGATTCTTGGACATGGTCGCAGGAAGTATGATCCCGTTTTGTCTGGCTCGGGCTTGGGAATGTATGAGAATTGATATGATTCCACAAGAGAAGTTTCCAGAATTAAACAGATGGATCAAGAATTTGAATGAGGTTGAGATCGTGAGGGAATGCATACCTCCGAGAGAGAAACATATTGAGCGTATGAACAAGATTGTGGATAAAATTAGGTCTGCCTAAAAACTAAAGACAACATCGTAACTTTTGGTTCAGCTGGAATATTTACTATATGCTTGTATCATTCTGTTATTCAAATTTTCAGAATAAAGGTGAATAACCGAAAAGTTTGTTTGTAGATGTATTGGTAGTAGAAAACTTTGTATAAAATGTAAAATTACTTTGATGATTTATAACATGAAATCAGTCCCTAAGAAGTCTAGATTTGGTTTAATTCAACTTTAAACAATTTCTGTAAGAAGAAAGATTAACTGTGATCCATTCATCAATTGATTTTCTCTTTCTTTTCTCCTTGTTTCCCGCAATGATTCTTTTGATACATAAAGAAAGAATAAAAAAGTCCTTCTCTCAAGTTTACGGTAGCCAATTTCTTTATGTGTTTTTTCTCTCGTACCCTTTGTTGTGAACTTGTGATCCTTTAATCACAAAGAGAAACCACCACACACATGTATATAAATAATTAAATATGTGTATAATGCGCCTTTTCAGATAGCAAATAATGAACCATCACACACACACACACACATGAGAGGTATTTCTATAAATTATAAGAGAAAGAAGAATAATTGTCGATTACTCTTAATTTCGTAACGCTAATTGCAACCGATATCACGTATTAGTCTTTTAATAATTAAATCAGACACGTAGGTCATATAATGTTGCAAAATATTCTTACATGAAAAGTCAAATCTTAAAAGCATTAGAAATGTTTGGCAATATATAAACTATATAATTATAAAATATATATATATATATATATAAACTATAATAACGAATTTGATTAGTGGCACAAAATAGCTAAAAAACCCACTTTCAGAATCTTAAACTATTAAAGGTACCCTAATCAAATTTTAAACGTCACATGATCAAATGATGTTTAAGATGGGACCATATAACATATTCTGGTCTCGGATTTAGGGGATGTACCGACTTTGATCTAGAACTTCTTAATAATAATAAAAAAAAAACAATAAAAAAATTTTAAACTATTACAATGTTACTGTGTGTAAAGCCTAAAGAAAACTTAAACATGTGATGGAATTTATGGTAACAATAGGTTTGAATTGTTGTGTCTAAGGGAATCAGTTCTAAACACAATATCATTGCAAGATGTGGACATTACTGTAGCTGTTCAGAGAATTATGCAAGATAGGCCGGTCAAACCGAGCCAAGAGATTCACGATATACACGGATTACTGTCGGTGGTTGTGGAAGCCGAGGAAAAGGAGGCTAAGGTGGTCGTGGCAACACCGGCTAGTGCTTTCTACTGGGTTCACGTTACTTCTCTTACCTACTTTTATCTATTGTTATATCATCTCATCTAAATTCACAAGTATGTGTTAACCAATTTCTCTACTCTCCCAAAATGTATGATCCAAAAGATCATAGCTAATTATTCCACATTTTCATTTTTAATACCAAAACTTTTATAAAAATGCATTAAGAACAAATTTAAAAGTAACGTCAGCTCAGGGCCCGTAACGGGACATAAGTGAGGTAAGCAATCGATTAGGACATCCATTTTAGAGGGGTATTTTCTTAGATATATTTTGTTAGTATATGTATACAAATTTTAGAAGAGTATTTTTATATATACTTAGTTATTAATATATATATATATATATATTTAAACTAAATTTGGAGGTATAAATTTCATAAAAAAAATAGTTTACAGAGTTTTTAACAACTAAATAAAAAGGAGTTTTTTAATAATATTTATGGGTTTTAAGTAAAAAATTGTTTAATTAGTGTATTAATATCAAATAATAATTATTTTAGTTAGTAGAATTTTGCTCTTAAAAGAAAAATTTAAAAACCCTCAGTTACATTATTGACGACTGATCTAGTTTATTCATGTTTTAATTTGGAGGTTTTCTGACATACTTGGAAATGATTGTTTATGGAATTAAAAATGTTTAGAGGACAAAATCAGAGCGACGTTCATAAACCTATTAAAGTGTTTGATTTTTTGAAAGAAATGGAGGATTGTTATTAAAACCCATAAAATGCTTATCACATATTGTTGGTCATTCTGGTATCGATTGCAACGGTTGAAATAAGGTTTTCGAAGTTGAAACTGATAAAGAATTATTTGCGGTCTACCATGTTATAACAACGACTGAATGAGTTTACTTTGTTATTAATTGAGACAACTATTGTGAAAAAAAACTCGACTATATGAGTTTAATGAATGATTTTATAGCAAAAATATGTAAGAACCATATTTTAACATTAGTTTTACTGGTTTTTTTTCTATGGGTTAGATTGTTTATGAAGCTCTGTGATTTTTTTATTTAACTATTATTTAATATTTTGGAAAAAAATTGTGAAAATAACATATTTTTTAGATTTGTTTATGGTATGCGGAAATATTGAACTGATACTGCGTCAGCCATGATGTAAGTAGCATCTCGGGTCACTCGATTCTACCAATGAACGATGTACATTCATTGTACCATGGCGGTGTTCTTCGATAACACCGAGAACGAGATTACCAATCTCTTAAAAGTAAAATTTCAAAAGGGACTTTTCTTTTACTTTTTCTTCGTACTTTTCTTTTACTTTTTGTGACACGACGACCTCCTTTACCTGCGGTGTCGCTGTCTATATATCATTTTATTTAAAATCGAGTACAATTTTGCATGAGATATATAAATTGTATTTTCATTACTTATAAACTTCGATCACATCAATTCCCGTACTAATTTTATGAATATCCGAGTCGTTAAAATCAAATTCACCGGACTGTGATTTATGTATAAGAATAAAATATAGTTATATATCAAGAAATATACAACAATGGTAAGGAAATTGAAGAAAATGGAACTATAAAGAATAAAATAGGAAAAATAGAATAAAACCTGGTATATTTAGAAAAAAAAGATATGGAGAAATGTTGTGTGGTAAGAAAATGTACCAATAATTGTTTTATTGATGCTCCTAGAAAAGTCCGTGGAAAAGTCTTGTATTTGTCTATATATGTACGTGCATAAACCAATCACGAGAACATACCCACATAAACTTGTCAGAGAAGAACATAGGAGTTACATAACACATACGGAGAGAACAAGAGAGAGAGATCCAAATAATGGCGGAGAAAGAAGGAGGAGTGAAGCTTCTAGGGTTTTGGGCAAGCCCTTTCAGTCGTAGGGTCGAGATGGCTCTCAAACTCAAAGGCGTGCCTTACGAGTACTTGGAGCAAGATATTATAAACAAGAGCCCTTTGCTTCTCCAGCTAAATCCGATACACAAGAAAGTTCCGGTTCTTGTCCACAACGGTAAAGTACTACCAGAATCACATCTGATCCTCGAATACATCGACCAAACATGGACGAACAATCCAATTCTTCCCAAAGATCCTTACGAGAAAGCCATGGCTCGATTCTGGGCCAAGTTCGTTGATGAGCAGGTAAGTGTTTTAACCAATTCCTTTATCAACTAATTTCTAGAAATTAATTTATTTTGACGTTTCTACAAATGATTCACACTCAGAACCACCGATTATTGGGCAGTTTAATACATTTTTGATCGTTTAGAAAAAACAAATTAAAAAATATTTGGTAAGCCACATAGTTTCCGAACTGTGAAATGATTCTGCTTTTCCACACAGTTTTCACAAATTATAAATTTGAGCAGAATCATAATTTATATTTAATAATTCTGTCATTTTGCGGAATTAATCACCAGAAAAATGAAGTAACTCTCAGATCAGTTCTCATTAACTCTTTTTTTTTAAAATTCTATTTTAACATACGATTCCATAGATACATTTAGGATTTTCTGATTAGTATTTATTGAAATTAATAAAACTATTGTAATCTTGTAGGTGGCACCGACAGGGTTCAGGTCTGTGGTGAAAGCAGAGAAAGGAATAGAGGTTGCAATCCAAGAGACTCGAGAAATGATAATGTTTCTTGAGAAGGAAATCACAGGAAAAGATTTCTTCGGTGGCAAGACAATTGGATTTTTGGACATGGTCACAGGAAGTATGATCCCTTTTTGTATAGCTCGGGCTTGGGAAGGTATGGGAATTGATATGATTCCAGAAGAGAAGTTTCCAGAGCTTCACAGATGGATTAAGAAGCTGAAAGAAATTGAGATCGTGAGAGAATGTATTCCTCCCAGAGAGAAACAAATTGAGCACATGAAAAATGCTGCAGAGCGAATCAAATCGGCCTAAGAAACAACATCGTACACTTTGATCTGAAGATGTTAATTATATTTCTGTATCTTCTCGTTATCTAAAAGTTTTATAAAACAGCCTGCTAAATAAAGATAAGTGATATGTTAAAACATTTGTTTCTGGAATAGCAAACAATAGCTAAGCAAAAAAAAAAAAGCTAAGATTTATACTTATTGGTAGCCACAATGAAAACTAAACCCAAATCCAATAAATAACAAAAGCTCAAACAAATGTGTTTTTTGGATCCACTCTTCCGAACACGACGTGAACGTTCTGCAAATCTCTTCATGAGGATTATAAACTGAGAGCCGTTGGTGTGTTCGAGGTACAGAGGACCCGGAAATTCTCTGCCGTCTTCGAGGTTTGCCGTCTATGGTCACATCAAAGAAAACATTAGTTTTAGCCATGTTCAGAAATAGATTATAAATTTAAGGATTAGGGCTGCGGCAAAGTTGAGTTATTTGTGTATCTGCATGTGGATGTGGTAGTAGTATAGAAATATTTGGTTTGAATTTCGAAAGATATCTTTTGATTAAAGCTTTATTGATTTTTCATAATATATGTTACACTTTTTTCCACGGATTCATGACAGGAATCCGCCGGAAAGAGAGCGTATAAATTAATTTCGGTCAGAAAGTATGGAATGATCTGTTGGAATTTGTTGAAAATTTTCGAACCTTTAGATACAATTTGTTTGAACAACTTTTCGGATACGAGTATTTCCATACAAGCAGTTTGTGAAGAGTTTCCAATAAAAATTATTTGAATGGATAATAGTTAAAAATTATTTCTTAATTATTTAAAGATAGTTTGTGAAGTCCAATGAAAATAATCGTTTTATAATCTCGACTATATTTCACTAAGAAAATAGTTAAAATAAAAATAAAAATTATTTTTAAAAATAATTCAAAAATTCAGAAAATCATAAAAATAAAAATAAAAATAAAATAATTAAATAGAAAAGTTTAAGACACTAAAAATTTAAAACAATTATCTTAAAAACAAAATTAATTTAAAAATCATCTTGACAGATTAGTCCGTCACGTTTCTTTAGGCTTAGACATTAGATCCAAGAGGGAGTATATTGATGGGCTTTTTCAAGAATGCTCTAGCTGGACTTTGGGCATTCCGCGAAATCATATCCGAGGAGTGAAGCCTCTTACTACTACAAGGTTTGGATGATGTCGGAACAAGACTCAAAACAAGGTTCAATCAAATTCTAATTGTGTAAAGTCTATAAAAAACATTGGGATGTGTTTTACATATATTTTTTGATGCCCAAGTGAGAAAAACAAGAAAAACCATGGGACCAGGGTCGGGAATTGGAAAGAAGTTCGCAAAATGGGAAGGAAGGAAAAATTATTCATTCTGGTCTGGAAAGAAAGAGGGGTTCGCAAAGTTATATGTCAGTTTAAGAGGTTTTTTAGTGAAAAACAAGGAAGATAAGAGTCTTGGGGTGGAGCTCGATCAAAAAAAATTAGAACGATCAAGTCTGAAAGATGTCTCGAATGAGAGAGTGAAAGGATTCCAGTGAGATAAGAAAAATGTGACGGGTTTTTGCTTCCCCATTTACCTGGTATACTAACCTAGTTCGTATATACTCTATAAATATGACCCCATTTTGCTTCCCCATTTATCTGGTATACTAACCTAGTTCGTATATACTCTAAAATATGACCCCATTTTGCTACGAGAAAGGATCAGTTCCTGACTTACTAAATTTTGTAGCTAAGTTCTCTATTTGCTGTCGGAGAAATTTATGTAATATTAACTCGGTTTCCAAATCGGCTCCACTACTGAGTTCCGACTACTCTTGTTGAGTTCTTCAAGAGTGGTTGTAACCTCATTTGCCTAGAGGTGAGATCTTGGGGTCAAAGCTCTGGTCTATTCTGGTGTGAACCCTTGACATTTCTTCATAAAACCCTCGAAAGATAATGAGCTTCTGTAAAAGACTCGAAATTTGAGGAGAAATCGGTCTAGGACCATGGTTTTCAAACCTTATCTCTTCGGAGGATTGCTCCTCCTCCACGATAAGACCCTTTCCGATTACTTTTAACCATGTTCGACCCATAAACTTTTGTTTCCTTCTTTATACCATAAAGAGCTCCACAATTCGAAAATAGGGCTTTGGTACACTTTTTTCTTGAGGATCGGAGTTGACGACACCCATTTTCTCTATTCATTTTCTCTCGATACTCTTTCTGATTCCATACCTCGATTACGTGGTTTCATGTCTGACTTAAACGTCGGATAATCTTTGGGTAAGACACCCTATCATTCACGAAAACTTCACGCGGTCTATACTGTAGCATGAGACTTGCTCTTCAATATGACTTAATAGCATTCCGAATAGCCCTATATCCACTTCGAGGTGGGCCCTGAAGCAGAATGGAGTCTACAATCCTCCCAGTGAATCACTTGGAGTATCGAAAACTCGGAGAGCCAAAAGTTCACCCAAAATCGGATCATAGATCACCTTTTTTCATGCCAGTTAGCATTCTCAAAACCTAAAAGCCCGATGATTCTAAGATTTAGAGGATGTGGCAGACTCGACATTTATTAAATGAAACACTTTTCTATAAATTTTTTAGTTTCAGCAGAAATAAATGATAATAATCCACTAACACGTGACATTTAACTCTTTGCTCTTTATTTATTTCTTTTCTTCCACCATGCACTTTGTTATCACACAACTGTCTTAAAATTTGTTTTACATAGCAATTATTTATAGTGCTTTGAAATTTTTAGTTATTACTTATTCTCGTATTCTTGTGAATGAAAAAAAATCATTTTCATTGCAATTAATATCAGTTAAAAGTCTACTATTGTTTTAGATGAATATTATTATAAATTACTTAAATTTGATGCAAATGAATTATTCTCGATGTCTGTTTTTCACCTTCAGTCTCGATAGGAATACAAAGAACATAAAATCCTTTTTTTTTAACATTTCATCCACCATTTACATAGCTTCATAATACAACTTAAATATTTCATCGAATCGTCATCATCTTCTTCTTGATATATAATGTTCTTGTATCATTATCGTCTTGATATATAATGTTCTTGTATCATTATCGTCTTGATATATAATGTTCTTGTATCATTATCGTGAAAAATCATTTCTGACTATATCCCTCTACCTTTGATATCATTTTCACACTTCTTCTTTTGTGTTTTCATTATATTCTTAAGGAAGACAAATCAAAGAAATACCTAAAAAATCACAATAAAATATTGAATTTATCAAGTAAAATGAATATATAAAACATTCATCATTATTGTTTAAATATTAATATTATAATCATTTATTTTTCTTACAATATAAATTAAATAATACTACAAAGCATTTGAACACAAAAATCTCAAAAAATTTCAAAAATGTTAATTTGTTTTAAAAAAATTGAACACCTTTATAATTTCTCACGTGACACTTATATGAAAAGAGTGGATCATGCCTAACCATGTATACATTTATCATCATATTTCACTCATTTCTCCATCTTTATTTACACCCTAAAATGTATGTCAGCTAAAACTTGTTTTAAATTTTTTAAACATAATAAACATACGTTTAAACTGGAAAACCAAATGATTTCAATCCTCCCCCACTTCTCTAGTGTAAATCTTTCAGAAGGGTATAATTTAACTTTCACTTGAGCGGAATTATGTTTTTCCGGTTATTTCCGGCTAGAGCCGGAATTTTTATCTTCACCGTACGGTGGCTCTTTTCTTCCAGGCGAGTGCGGACTAAATTAAATTTCGAGAAATACTTTATTCTCTTATCATTAATTGTGGAATTTCTTCTCTTTTCAGGTTGTATGATAGATTTTAGTTTTACTTTCAACAATTTTAGAGCCTTGTCGGATTACGAGTTGTCATCTGATGATGATTTTTCAATTGGGTTCAATTATTATTTGAGTGATGTTTGCTCGTTTAAACCGGTTTATTTTGTCGAAAATTATAATCCTTCTATGTTCCATGGATTTATTTTCTTCGGATAATCTAGGATGGGTTCTAATTTCATTGAGATTTTCGACTTTGCCAAATGTAATGCTTCATCGCTTTCACCGCTCGTATAGAAGGAACACCATGGTGAGCAAAGCAAAGATCAGTTCATAGGTTTTTAGCGGCGGAGGAACAAACCGGAAGTGGAAGTTTTGATGTGATTTTGAACTGATTTTATTCAGAGCGGATTTCTCTGCGAGTTTTCAATGGAAGATCCATAAAAAATAGATTTGGAGTTAATGCGACAGAGTTTGGGACATGAAGCGGTGGGTGGTGTTTTCCTCGGCGATTTCGTTGGCGGTTTGCATGTCTGATGTCAATAATGTATGATACCTAGTGTGTCTTCGATCCAGATTCGCGGTTCATGAGTCCACGTGTATTTTATATTCTTATACCTTAAAATGAATCAAAGCCTATTCGACCCAATGGTTGTATGTATCTTCATGTAATCTGTTGTACTTGGTGCTTAGGCCAAGCAATGATGCTTGTTCTAAAAAAAAAAAAGGGTGGGAAACCAAACAATCTTGAAGAAGCCCGGTTATGATTTAAGCTTTTAAAAGCGATATGTATTTTTGCCTTTCATTGGGCCAATGAATATGCCGTCCAAAAAACCTGGGAATTATTTTTCTGCATGCCAAAAACTTTTTCCTTTATATGGTGAATAAAGTGTGTGGTTCGATCGTAACAACCACCTCGACCGTCTATTGGCGTGTCTCCATTCACCACTAACAAATAGACACACCCGATGGACCCACCCACGTGCCAGTGGCAGATCGAAATAAATATTATATATGTTCACATTAACACGTGTTTTGTGGAACTTATGGTGTTATCACAATATCACCTATATCGTTTGACCATATGGTAGCGTATTTCTCGAAAGCAAAAATTAGCGGTTTGTTGATTTTTTAGACACATTCAAAAACATCCTTTTGACGACATAATCATTCCAGTTACGAGCGTTTAACCAACCATCCTTTCTTTCCTTTTTTAAAAAAAAAAATTTCTGTTTGTTAAAAACCAAACATCCTTTCGACATATCTTTTTTGCATGCATTGACATCAAGACAGTTTCAAACTATTTTGTTCAAAACAAATGTTTCCGAGGTGTGACTGTTAGATATGTAAAGAAGAAAGGAAGATAAGAGGAAAAAAAAAAAAACATTCCTCTAATATTTCACTAGTCAAGTGACTACAATTTGTAGCATAAACTAGAGAATATATTGCACCATATATACGTTTTTGAATTTCAAACCTTACATATTTTATGTTTTCTTTCAATTTTGTATGCATTTTAGTTTTAAGGTTAATGAGATTACAATTGCACTATTATTCCTGAAAATAAGGTGTTCACAAAATTCAATTGATTTTGGACTACCAAACAAAATAATACAATATCCCATAAAAATAAGCGATATCAAAATCCCATGGTTTCAGAGTGTGGTTTACCACAAGAAAAGTCTCAAGAAAATTGGGTTTGGACTTAGGCTAAGGAAAATTTCAAATGTTTTGTAAGAACTTTTTTTAATATAATTTAATATTTATTACAAAAATATATAATACAATATCCCAAAATCCTTTTATACCATATTTCAGAGAAAATATATATACAATATAATACCCTTTATAGAAAAAAGAACAATATGGTATAATATCTTCCTTAACAAAAAAATATGGTATAATATCTTTTAAAAATTTATGGCATAATATCCCAAATAGTATTTTACCATATATATATTTGTATAGAAGATATCATACCATATTTGACGGTAAGACATTTTTGTGGGGAAAATTGTATGACATTTAATTACGATATTTAAATAGGTTCTGTTCAAACATCCAAATTACCATGTCAATAAACGGTAAAATAACCCAAGTTTTTTGTCATGAAAAATGTAAATCGAAAAGTTACATTAAGGAAAATTTTAATGAAAAATTCTAAAGTAACCGTTAGATATCACCCCAGAGCTCTGAAGTCAACATCAATGCCTTCTAGATCTTTCGCAACATTATCATTTCATTACCGACCCTAAAAAGGCAGATTTCGTTTCAGCCACAGAAAGCATCGAAGCCCTACGGCTATAAATATAAGCTAAAATCACTAGAGAAGTCCAAAACACACACAGAAAACATTTCTAAGCAGTAAAAGAAAAAGCAAAGAGGTCTAATGGCGGAGATAGAAGAAGTGAAACTGTTGGGGATATGGGCGAGCCCATTCAGCCGTCGGATCGAGATGGCTCTCAAACTCAAAGGCGTACCGTATGAATACGTGGAAGAAATATTGGAGCACAAAAGCCCTTTGCTTATTGCTCTCAACCCTATCCACAAGAAAGTCCCTGTGCTCGTGCACAACGGCAAAATCATCTCCGAGTCGCAGGTGATTCTCGAATACATCGACGAGACCTGGAAACACAATCCCATTCTTCCTCTCGATCCTTACGACAGATCTAAGGCTCGATTTTTTGGTAAACTCGTTGATGAACAGGTATATACTCTTCTCTTTAACTCATTTCATTTTTGAACTTGAAATGGCTTAAAAAACTAGCCGCTTTTCCTTAAAAAATTAAAATAAAATTAACAAAAAAATTTGGATTTTATCGGAGTTGAATCGCAAGTCAAATTATATAATGAAAAATGGATTTGGTCATTAATTTGTCCTAACATGTACTCATCAGATTTGGGCAAGTTCAATACTTTAATCAGTTGAAGCCAAAAAATAATAAGAATATTTATTAGTATTAACTATTAACCAACTAATTTGACTAAAACTATTGTTATCTTGTAGATTATGAGTGCAGGGTTTATATCAATGGCAAAAGCAGATAAGAAAGGACTAGAGGCTCTGGCCGAGCAGACAAGAGAACTGATTATGTATCTGGAGAAGGAGCTCGTCGGAAAAGATTACTTCGGTGGTAAGAGCGTCGGATTCTTGGATTTAGTTGCCGGAACTATGATTCCGTTTTGTTTGGAGAGAGGTTGGGAAGGGATGGGATTGGAAGTGATTACGGAGGAGAAGTTTCCAGAATATACAAGATGGGCGAAGAAGTTGAAGGAGGTTGAGTTTGTGAAGGATTCTATTCCTCCAAAAGATAAACATATTGAGCACATGAATTACATGTCGGAGAGAATCAGATCTTCTTAATCAATAAATTGTTTATCCGATGTGTTTGATTTACATATTTGTTACAGTGTTTGTAAGCTGATCTCGTTTGTTTTAAATGATAATAAGAAGACTTGTTTCTTTTGAAAACGCAACTACTTTATTGAGTGGTTGAAAGTGGATTTGAAACCTTGAGAAAATCCATTATGATAGCAAAAGCATGAAGTACTTTGGTCCCACACGTCACGGGTAAAACGTGGATCTTTTCTTTTCAAAGCGTAGTCGATTTTTAAGACCTTGAAATCTTTATCAGATGTGAGAAGAGGTAGAAACGCATCTTCACGGAATCGAAGTTGGCCTCTAGATTGGTTAGGAGTTTGTGGATGAAGCATACATGCCTCTAGTGATGGAGCAAGAAAAATTGTTTGTGGAGGTTATAATAATTTTTTCCTCTAATTTTTTAAAAACATTGCCATATAAATAAAAGAAAACAAAAATTTGTATTAAGATTTGTATAAGTACTAGTAAAAAAATGAATTATTTGCATGAATAATATTTTTAAAGAACTTAATTGTAAAAATAAATTTATTTACAAAAATATTAAAGAAAAATATTATCAATGTCTATTATGTCCATCACACTTTCTTTCTTCTTTTAGAACCACATCATACTTTTTTTTTTTGACCACATTAATTGTTTATTTTCCTCTCTTATTTTTGAAATCATACAACATATTCTCTTATGTATTTTTTGAATGATATAAATTTATGATGTGCTATATTGAAATTTATGGTTTGACTTTCTCTGATACGTCGAGATAAGTAACTACTATATATATGTAGTTCGTTATCTATTGAGTTTAGTAGTTGAGTATTTCGTAAAAAGTGGTTGTTTAGTTGGAAAAAATTGTAGGGCGGTCACGTTTAACACTTATCTCGACGAGAATTTGACTTTTTCATGTCATAATATCCATAAAAAGCTTTTTCAAAGTGTGCATTGGGGACTCCACAACCACACAAGAAAACGACTACTGTTGGGAATAGTGGACATAAAGTAGATGACTATTTGCCCGTATCCCCAGATGTACTTATTTGCCATTTTTCTTCACACCAAGCATCTTTCGAGGATATAAAGCCACTTCAACTATGTAATCAACTACTATCCTAAGTAGTTAGTCAATTACATCAACACGCCCGGGCAGTATATCTGAAGTGTTATCCAGTTTCACCAACTACTACGCTAAGTAGTTACTCAACTACATTAACACTCCGGTTCCGGTTAGTTCTTTCACCGTGGTTTTGCACTTTGTAGTAAACTACTATCCCCAAATAATAGTCATGCGAATCACTATGTAGTCAACTACTACTCTAAGAAGTTAGTCAACTACATCAATACTCCGTGTAATACATTTGGAGTGTTATGCCCAGTTTCACCAACTACTACGCTAAGTAGTTACTCAACTATATTTTCACTTTGTAGCCAACTACTATCCCCAAATAGCCATCATGCGAATCCCACCAACACCCAAATCCAAGCAAACCCCCTTGGTACTACTTAATTAACTACCACAAGTAATATATACCGAAATACATGAAATAGCAGTTTGATATGTCTATAAGTAATATGACTGTTAAAATGCGTCACTCTCTAACTGTAAGATAGCTAACTACTTCAAAAAATATATATCGAATTACATGAAATAATACTTATATCTCTATGCATCTTTCCACCATTGTATCAAACCAATTACAACGTCCAACGTGTCTTTTTATATACAGTGCTTTGCTTTAATTTCCAACCAGTCATATCATGTATACAACGTCGTTATAGTCAATTTCTATAATGGATACGGTGTAGCCAACTACCCCCACTAAGTAGCTACATAAACAAACCTTGACACCAACTACTATTCTGAGATCTGCATCATGGCTGGAAACTAGTACCCAAATAGGCATAATGAATACCAAATAATATTTACCATTAACACACACTATTCCAAGATTTGCATCATGACTGTTAAAATGCGCCACTCCCTAACAGTAAAATAGTTAACTACTTCAGAAAATAGATAGCTAACTACATGAAATAATAGTTACATCTTTCCGCCATAAAATCAATATGATTTCGTATCTCCTGACCCATATTATATCAGCGACGTTTGGCCATCCAAAAATAAAGCGATTACGTGGATTCTAGATACAGTTTGAAATCCGGACCACATCAATTGATAATGTTGGTGTGGTGTGGTCCCAAAAAAGTAGAGAGAGAAAAAGTAGGTGTGGACCACTTTTAAGGGCTATTATGGACAATTCAGTAAGTAAAAATCAGTACACTATATTCATTTATGCAAATAAGTTTATTTTTACAATTAGGTTTGACCATAGCATTATTTATGCAAATAACTCTAAAAAAATTATACTTGATAAATAAACGATTCCAAAAGCTAGTAAAAATGTATTTTGTTAACTACCTATTTGAAAATTGGTCCATTATGCGATTTTTAAAAAAAAATTATTGACATATTTGGGATATATTGAAACTCAACCCAGAAATGCCTTACAAGGAAAATGCGATTTGTCTTTGAATATTATTTGGGCGTGCACTCTAAAAAACAGAAAGAAAAATGTAATAACTCACCCACTTATTATACTAATATTATATTTTGCTTTTTCAGTTTTGAGATACTACTAGATGAACCTCCCAAGGGGTGCTCTAAAGATGCTTGTGGCGTTACTTTTGAGAATCGAACAAATTTGGTGAAAAGCTGGTCGGGTTCCACATCGTTCACGTGTTCACATTACAAAACTCGAAACAAAGAAGAGTACGCCAAATTAATATTCCTCAAAAATGAAAATCTCGAAGTTTACAAGAATAATGATTAATGGCAAATAAAATACTACTAGATACTTAAGTATCATATTTTCACTCATAAAACACTAATAAGTGAACTCATGCCTATTATCAGAGGTTTAAATGACCGTAAATCACTTATTTTTTTCTATTTTGTATCAATACTTGTTTGATTTCAGTACCACATGCCTACAATACTTGTGCGAGCTCATAGACACATCTTTCATTTCCACCTGTCATGACTGAGTGATATGAATGAGAAGTACACACGCTTTATATGGTCAAACTAAATTATGTCGGCACGCAACTATTACTTAATGGATTTTAACAAACAAAAAAACTATTACTTATTGGAACATATTTCTTTTGTTAGACATTTTTATTTATTTTCCACCATATTTGTTTTGATATTTTGACGAGCAATTTAAAAAGAGAGTTTTCTTAAATTAGAGTTAAAGGTTAAACAGTTTACAAAATAAAAGAATCAAGTTTGAAATATGAAACAACCACATCTGTGAGATAATTGAAAGTAGGGAGCCTTTAGAGAATAATCGAGGGATCATTTAAAACCGTCAGTTGTCAACTACCAAACAATCTTGCAGAAAACTTGGTGAAATGTCATTAAGGGCCTAATCACATTAAAAGAAAGGAGTGTTTTTAACCAAAATGCCCCAAAATTCCATCCGAATGAGTAGAGAAATGTTATGGATGTTTTCCATGATATAATATGTAGGATATTCCTATAATAACTCCTTATTTCCATTTGCATAGGGTGTTTGGGCTTTATACAAAGATGTTTCTAATTTTTCATTGACATAATAATAAACGAAACATTAGAATAAAAGACTATTTGACTCAATTTCGTTTCTCTTTACTCTTTGAGAACTTATCTGAATTTCATGTGATATTTTTCACAAAACCTATTTTATAATGTAATCCTATTTCTTAACAATCCTATTTGGATCCCAATTTATGCAGAATTAGTACTTTTGTTATCAATGTTTAAACAATCTTCACATCTTGCAAGAAGGGTTACATTGAGGTTAAACGTCGGTTCCCTCTTTTCAAATCTCATTGATGCACGCTTGCCAGCTTTGGATTAGAGCCATTAATATGTATCTTTCTTGAAAGTCCAAGAAAACCAAGAAACAGTAAGATTTGGTAGACTAGCATTGGAGTCTAATAGTGAGTTGAAGGTGCAAGAGTGCTGTTGGCACAAGTTAGGAACTGTTGGAGCTGGCGTGCTATTGTAAGCTGATGTGGATAAGTAATGTTTACATGCATTGTAGGTGGCCTTGCACGGAATTTAATAGAGGCATCTTGGGGAACAAGATGTGTATCTTGCGAACCAACTGTTGTGGACCATTGAAACCTGGTTATGAAGTGAATTCCATAAAAACCAATTTGGAGAATAAGCAAAGATCTCTTAGCATATTCCATATTATCTATGTTTCTTTATGTCTTAGATAAAGATTAGAAAAATTTAGAATATTTAGGATTATCAATATGTCAGATAAACATTATATATGTGTCTGATGTTCTTGTATCAGCAACACACTTCGTTCATAATATTCAATTTATTAAGATTTTACGTACATAGTATCAGAGCAGGCGATTCCTATGGATCGTTTGATTTTTTCCGCATAAATAATATATAAAAAAGATGATGTTGGGGGTTGTGATCGGAGGAGACGAAGGTGAAGTCGGTGGCGATGATGACGACCCAAATGAAGTCATATGTGAAGACGTGAAACAAGTCTTCTTCACGTCATGTTGTTTTGTCTTCTTCAAATTATTAGGTTTTGTTTCATGATTTCTATTTTAATTACAAGTTTAAGATTTAGTTTGGTTTCGTTTATGTGAGTGAGGAATTATTACGTTTTGGAATTAGTGTTGAGACTGTCTTGTTTAGTGTTTCTAAGGGTTTTTCACGGGTTCTTTAAAAAAAAAAATTGAGATTTATTCTCATGTTAAAGAATTTCTCACTTATGTATCTTGGTTTCTTCTATTACGGGGAAGTTTAATTGTGGTATTAGGGAGTTTTAGGTGAACACTCGTGTTCAAAGGTCATGATTTCTAATTCGAGTTGTGAACTGTCCGAGTTAAGGGCGTGTTTGTGGAGTTGCAGGTTTTGCGCCCATTGTAAATTATTTTTCTCTTTTAGTGTCAAGACGAGTTTAAGTTTCATCTCTATTTCTGAAGATTAAAGTTTTGTCTGTCCTCGTAAAAATGTCCACAATAAAAGTGTTCCGTTTTGTGATTATCGATTTTGTGTTTTCGTGTCTCACATTTGTCTTGCGGAGGGAGTAATAGAGGTATCTTGGGAGCAAGATGTGTATCTTGCAAACCAAGTGTTGTGGATCATTGAAACCGTGTTATATTCCATATTATTTATGTTTTCTTATGTTTTAAATAAAAATTAGAAAGATTTATAATATTTAGTATTATCAATATGTCAGATAAGTACAATATATATGGGTCTGATGTTCATGTATCAGTTTATTAAGATTTTACAGAACCCAAGTACTTAAGAAGATAAGATGATGGAGATGGTCAAACCAGGCTCATTTTGTTTTGGCTTAGGTCAAAACCCACATAGACTGTTTTATTGGTCTCAAAAACGCGACAGAAATATTACGACCCAATCGGTCACACTTTGGGAAACAAAATCATGACCGCCTGAGAGATGGTGGCTGAGAATTCAACCATGTTTTGGTTTTTTTCAAAACTGCCTCGGCGGCACTGACAACATGAAATACAAATTTCTTAAGACACAAACAACACCAGCTGCAGCGACAACACCCATAAAATTAGCTGCAGCGGCACCTTTCTTCTTCCTCACCGATCATTTTTCCTCCGTTTGCATATAATTTTTGGACGATGAAGTAGTCGCTGCGACACCGTACCGAACAACCCTGAATTTGCGACTGTTCTAGTAACTGTCGTTGTTCAGCCGCTGCGGCCACATAGCAACTGTGTTTACGGGAACCGTAATTAAATATTTCGGTTGCTTTTATATTCTTTTCTTCAAGTGAAAAGACAAGGAATCTTTTGTATTTTCTCTTACATCCGACAAAATTGGACAAATAGTGACTTATACTTTATAAACGACAAGAGATGAA
This sequence comes from Euclidium syriacum, assembly GCA_900116095.1. Classification (NCBI taxonomy): domain Eukaryota; kingdom Viridiplantae; phylum Streptophyta; class Magnoliopsida; order Brassicales; family Brassicaceae; genus Euclidium; species Euclidium syriacum. The sequence continues at coordinate 2,631,879 of FPAK01000008.1, forward strand.
CCGCATGCAACCCATTACCAGCAAATATGGCATCAATACCATAAAGTTGTACTTTTATAATAGAATATCATAAAGTGAACGTGATACACATGTGCGTGCCCCTATGACGAATTGAGATCTCATTTCCGGGCAAGAAAAAGTGACGAATTCGTCGTCGTTTCGCCACAACGACATAGAAACCCATGGAAACCCTAAGGCTATAAATTGAAAGTGAGCCCCATTCGTTAAGAGCTCAGAAGGAAAAAAAGAAAAAGAAAGAAGGAGATCAAATGGGGAAGCAAGAGGAAGTGAAGCTGTTGGGGATATGGGCGAGTCCTTTCAGCCGTCGGATAGAGATGGCTCTCAAACTCAAAGGCGTATCGTACGAATACTTGGAGGAAGATCTGGAGAACAAGAGCTCTTTGCTTCTTGCTCTCAGCCCTATTCACAAGAAGGTCCCTGTTCTTGTTCACAATGGTAAAACCATTATCGAGTCACATGTGATTCTTGAATACATCGATGAAACCTGGAAACACAATCCCATTCTTCCCCAGGACCCTTACCACAGATCCATGGCTCGAGTGTTGGCTAAACTCGTTGATGAAGAAGTAAATTCTCTTTATTAACTTCATTTCTTTTCAAATCGTATTTCAAATTAAGTATTAAAATAGCTTTAATTTTTTTAGATAGTCAACGGCTAACTAAAAAATCGGATATCCTTGCTATTTAATGCGTTTTACATTGACCAACGTTGACTGACAACCTAGATTTCTAATCACTAATTTATCCATCATCATGTGTGTTCATCAGATTCTATGTTCAATACTTTAAACAGTTGAAGTCAACAACACCACATATATATACCCACTTACCATTTGTTAATCTTTACGTAAAACCTTTGTTAATTATCTATGATATTGTAGATAGTACATGTGGGGTTTGTCTCACTGGCGAAAACAGAGAAAGGACGAGATGTTCTAATCGAGAAGACAAGAGAACTGATTAAATGTCTTGAGAAGGAACTCACCGGAAAAGATTACTTCGGCGGCAAAACTGTCGGATTCCTGGACTTTGTTGCCGGAAGTATGATTCCATTTTGTTTGGAGAGGGCATGGGAAGGAATGGGAGTGAAGGTGACTACTGAGGAGAAGTTTCCAGAATACAGCAAATGGGTGAAGAAGCTGAAAGAGCTCGAGATCGTGGTGGATTGTATTCCTCCAAGAGAGAAACATATTGTACACATGAACAATATGGGAGACAAAATCAGATCAGCTTAATTAAAAAGAAAAAAGCATCTTTACTACATTGATCCAATATTTTAGTTTTTATATATGTGTTTGAAATGTTTGTTAGCTGCCTAATTAGAATAACGACGTCCTTTATTTTTATATTTTTATGTCTGATTTTTTTTTTTATAAAAAAAATTAATATAAACCAAGATGTTTCTCTTCAAATTTCTTGCAAGTTGTAATTAAACTATAATTCTTCCACGGCAGGAAAATTGCAAAGCCATTCATCTACTCGCAACGAGCGAGCGTGTGACACATATATGCTAACAACTCTGTTTTCTGCTACATAAGTTTTAAATAATAAGGTATTCTCCTTTGGGGAGAACTAGTGCTTATTTGGTATTTAACTTCGAAACCATCTATAGAATGGATGTGTTGTCCTTGAGAGAAAGCATTAATGGACTCGAAGGTTGATTATCAAACTTCTTATTTTATTTCATCTGAAACCTTTTGTGTATCCATGAATTTTGAAAATAGTCAGCACACTCGAGGTTTGTAGAAGATATAATTACAAAAAGCTTAAAACCAGTTATAATTCGAAAAAAAATCATTAGCGTATATACCAAGCTGGCAGCAGTCGGTTTACCAGAAAATATGATATTTCATGATTCGATAAATTAGATTGTTGACACAAAAAAGGATCATAAGATTGATTTCGGTTTTTGGGAAGAGGATGGATATAGACTGAATTATTATTCCGATTTTGATTGATTAAAGAGTGTTTTATAATAATCTTTTTTTTGCCAATAACTAAATCCTAATCCTCTATTTAATTCGACACGCAGAAAAAGGAAATACCTAAGCTGATAAATCCTAATCCTCTATAAATTTCAACCCACAATGAGAAAAGGAAAAACCCTAAACTCTTTTCTTATAAATACGACTATCTCTCTAAGAGAGAGCGATCTAAAACTGCAAACAAACTTTTGTTTAGTCTGAAGATATGGGAGAACGCAAAGTCCGAATCACGTATGATGTACAAGATTTTGATCCGAAACCTCGCCTCAAGGAACAGCAAACGATGCGATATATGCTTCCGGGGTTTCTTGAGTGCAACACTTGTGGTAATCACATGTCGCCAGGCACCAAATTCAATTGCCGTAGTGATGAGGGGCGGAAGCGTATCGAAGAAGAGAAGGAGCTGTAACAAAGCTTCAACTCTTCAACAATGGTGAAAATCGATCACAACTCAACGAGAAGGGATCGGACAAGCTCGGATACTCTCCGAAGTGCTGTAAAAGCTCTTAGAATTCAATTATCAATATCAAAAGTCTCAGTTTACAATTCACGATGTGAACTAGTTAAATAAGAAAAGCACTAACGATGATCCTAAACCTAGAATTAAAAGGATTTGTGATTATCCCAAACACAAAAGAAAACGATAAAACAAAGAAATAATAAAAGAACTTAGAAGAAAAAGAAAAACACATAAAGATCTTCTAGAAGTGGCGCAAGACATCACGTGTGTGCTACATCAGGTCCCTCCGGGTCAGAAAGATTCGACCTCGAATCTGGAAGCTCATTGTCACCATGAAATGGAGTCAAGTACTTGACATTAAACACATCGGACGTCCGCAACTGAGGTGGTAAACGAACTCGGTAAGCATTGTTATTAATTTGCGCGATAACCTCGACAGGGCCAATCTTCCGAGCCTTCAACTTATTGTACTCACCAGCGGGAATACGGTCTTTTGTGAGAGTCACCCAGACCAAATCTCCCGGTTGAAACACAACCTCTCGACGTTTAACATCAGCAGCTTGCTTGTACTTAGAACTCGCCAACTCGAGATTCCTTTGCGCAGAAACGTGTACCTTCTCTAACTCAGAAATGAGATCAACCGCTTCACCATGGAAACGCGACTGATCGGGAATAGGAGCAAGATCCAGCGGGCAGCGAGGCACAACCCTGTAAACGACACGAAATGGGCTGAAACCCAAACTCCGATTCTGAGCATGATTAAAAGCAAATTCCACTTGGGGAAGGTTGGAGTCCCAACTCTTGATATTCTCGCCAACCACACAACGCAACATAGAACCAAGAGAACGATTGGTAACTTCAGTCTGCCCATCAGTTTGTGGATGATAAGCAGTAGACATATCGAGGCTCGTACGCAACAACTTCCAAAGGGAACGCCAAAAATGGCTAAGAAACCGTGTGTCACGATCAGAAACAATCGAAGAAGGAAGACCATGCAGACGATAAACCTCCCGAAAGAACAATGTAGCAACATTAACGGCGTCTGAAGTCTTCTTACAAGGGATGAAGTGTGCCATTTTACTGAAACGGTCAACCACGACAAAAACGGAATCAAACCCGCGCTGTGTCCGAGACAATCCCAAGACGAAATCCATGCTCAAATCTGTCCATGGCTGCGTAGGAATTGGCAAAGGAAGGTAAAGACCGGCATTGGACGCGTGGCCTTTAGCCTGCTGACACACTTGACACCGAGCCACAAAACGGTCAACATCCCTGCGCATGGAAGGCCAAAAGTAAGAGGAAGAGACCAGCTGAAGGGTACGGTCACGACCGACATGTCCCTCATTATGAAGTTCACTAACAATCTTCAAACGAAGGCTGCAGGCAGGAATACAAATCTGAGACCCGCGAAACAAGAAGCCCTCATAAAGTGTGAACACTCCCGAAACGCCTTCACGTGCTTCATCCAAAATTCGACTGAAGAAAGGATCTGACACATACAGATCAGCAAAAGACGTGAACCCGTCAATAGAGGAGTGCAACGTTGTTAACAATGAATGGCGTCGACTTAAAGCATCAGCCACACGATTGAGTTTCCCAGCTTGATGACGAATTGTAAAAGTAAATTGCTGAAGAAACGATATCCAAGTAGCATGACGAGAGGAAACCTTTGCTTGGCTATCCAAGTGGCGCAAAGCATCGTGATCAGTAAACAGGATAAATTCACGATGAACAAGGTAGTGCCGCCAATGTTTAATCGCTTGTACAATCGCATAGAACTCGACATCGTATGTGCTATAATTCCCCCATGCTCCAGCCAACTTCTCACTAAAATACGCGACGGGTTTTCCTTGTTGACTCAAAACCACACCAATGCCAAGCTTAGACGCGTCGCAGTGTAACTCAAATGGGAGACCAAAATCAGGGAGCACTAAAATCGGCGCAGAGGTAAGCTTTTCCTTGATGAGAGCAAACGCCTTATCTGCTTCCGCCGTCCAGGCAAACCGTCCCTCTTTCAAACAACTAGTAATTGGAGCCATTATGGTACTAAAATGACGGACAAAACGCTGATAAAATGAGGCGAGGCCATGGAAACTGCGAACCTCGGAAACCGTCTTTGGAGTAGGCCACGAGCGAACCGCTTCAACCTTGGACATGTCCATCGACAATCCCTTGTCAGAAACGATATAACCCAAAAACAAGACCTCAGACACACCAAATTCGCACTTATGCTTGGCTGCGAAAAGATGCTCACGACGAAGAACGACAAGGACGTCGCGGAGATGAGCAGCATGAGCTGTGAGAGACGAACTAAAGACAAGAATGTCATCAAAGTAAACCACCACAAATTTCCCAATGAAAGGTCGTAATGCCTGATTCATAATGCGCATAAAAGTACTAGGGGCGTTAGAAAGCCCAAAGGGCATAACGAGCCACTCAAAGAGACCCTCCCGGGTTTTAAAAGCTGTTTTCCACTCATCTCTCGGCCGAATCCGAATCTGATGATAGCCACTCTTCAAATCGATTTTGGAGAAGATCACGGCCCGGCCAATTTGGTCCAAAAGATCGTCAAGACGCGGAATGGGAAACCTATAGCGGATTGTGATCTTGTTGATGGCGCGGCTGTCAACACACATTCGCCACGAACCGTCCTTTTTGGGAATCAAAAGAGCTGGAACGGCGCAAGGGCTCAGGCTTTCGCGAATATAACCTTTATTCAAAAGATCCTCAATTTGTCGTCGTAACTCTTCATGTTCATCCGAACTCATACGGTAGTGAGGCCGATTTGGTAAAGTCGCTCCCGGCACTAAATCAATCCGATGTTGTAACTCACGTAGAGGAGGTAAACCAGTTGGCAAATCAGCCGGGAACACATCCGCAAACTCAGCAAGGACATCAGACAAACGCGGATCGGTGGTCGATTTTGATGTCGATGTAAACGAATGAAAAATGGCGTAAGCTCGTCCTTCTAACTGGAATTCCTTGGCAAATGAGGAAGCATAACATAGGAGAGGAGTCGTGCGTGGCTCTGCGACTGCTTGAAGGGGAAGAGACGTGAGAGGAGCCGGTGGTGTTGGAGTGGACCAAGCGTCTCTAGTCGGAAGAAGCACAATCTTATGCGTCTCCCAATAAAACGTGTAAGTGTTTTTAGCGCCGTCGTGCGAGATTTTCCGATCAAACTCCCAAGGGCGGCCCAGCATAAGATGACACACATCAATGGGCGCAATGTCATAATAGAAACGGTCCTTATAGTGTTGGCCAATCGAAAAAACTACCATGGCGCGATGGTTAACTTTGACCTCGATACCGTTTGTAACCCAGCCCAAAGAGTAAGGGTGAGGATGATGCTCTCATGGAATTCCCAACTTAAGTACCGCTGCCTCCGCAATAATGTTATGGGAACAGCCCGAATCGATAATGAAGGAGCAAACCTTGCCTTGGATCGTACATGTTGATTTAAAGATGTTATGGCGAAGCCACAAGTCGCCGCGACTTGGAGGTACAAGGCAGGAACGACGAACGACTAACATGGTACCCACATCTCCGGGTGTTTCGCAATCGCCAAGCTGATCGTCACCCACGTCTCCTTCTGCATCAGAATCTTCTACAATTTCTTCAAGCATTAAATCACGACGTGCCTTTGTGGGACAATTAGTCTGACGGTGACCATGCTCTCCACACTCAAAACATCGTAAAGCACCGGTACGTTGTGGTGGACGGCGGGACTGATCATCCGGCGGTGGTGCAAGCTTGTTAACGGTGGAGCGAGGTGGCGTCGGATCGCGAGTAGAAGAGGATTGTGACCCTGCGGTATCGATGTGTCGAGGTTTCATGGAGCTCGTCGAATATTGGGAAGAACGCAGCTGCGATTCAAACGATGCGGCTCGACGGTGAGCCTCCGCAACCGTGATCGGATCGAACTGGGCCAGCGAATTCTGGAGCTGGGGACGAAGGCCACCAATGAAACGAGAAACTAGTTGGAAGTCACTATCACGAACATCGTTTCTTGTAAGCAACATATTGAATTCACCAGCGTAATCATCGACGGAGCGCGATCCTTGCCTCAAGTTTTGTAGACGGGTATATGTAGTGCGCTCATAGTTATGAGGGAGAAACGTCTTGCGGAGCTGCTTCGACAATTTGTCCCATGAGCGAATTGGTTCTTTACCACACCGTTGCCGCGTGGTCTTGAGTTGTTTCCACCATGATGACGCGTGACTCCTAAATTTCGTCGCGACCAAAGGAACGCGTTTATCATCGGGAACCTCCTTGAAATCCAGTATTTCCTCAACTGTCGTGAGCCAATCCAGGAGTTCGTCACCTTGAACTCCTCCATGGAACTCCGGAATATCTATTTTGAACTTGTTTTCCCATCGGTTAGGTCTTGGATTTGGGTCAAAACGCTGATGGTACTCACCACGGGGTTCACGATCGTAACGCTGGTCACGGAACATCTCGCGTCGTCTGTTTCTTTCATCGTCGCTGGTGCGGTCGCGCTCGTCGCGTTGATGAACAGTGTCGTCGTCGTCATCGCGACGGTTGTTTGCAGGTCCGCGCTGCTGGGTTTCACGAATGGCTGCTGTAATATCACACAACCCCGATTGGATGGCAGTCTCAATTCGGGTTGCAAACGTCTCGTTCAACGTTGCTAGCGAAGAACGAACCTCCTCCCAATCCGTGGCGGGTTTGGGTGGCATGATGGATGAGTTGTGTCACAGAAAAAGCAAATGATTACTGGATCGTTCGGCTCTGATACCAACTGATGAGGGGCGGAAGCGTATCGAAGAAGAGAAGGAGCTGTAACAAAGCTTCAACTCTTCAACAATGGTGAAAATCGATCACAACTCAACGAGAAGGGATCAGACAAGCTCGGATACTCTCCGAAATGCTGTAAAAGCTCTTAGAATTCAATTATCAATATCAAAAGTCTCAGTTTACAATCCACGATGTGAACTACTTAAATAAGAAAAGCACTAACGATGATCCTAAACCTAGAATTAAAAGGATTTGTGATTATCCCAAACACAGAAGAAAACGATAAAACAAAGAAATAATAAAAGAACTTAGAAGAAAAAGAAAAGCCCATAAAGATCTTCTAGAAGTGGCGCAAGACGTCACGTGTGTGCTACATCACGTAGAGAAGAAGTCATGGGCGAGATGTACCGAGGGAGTAAAATCTATAGGATCTACATCAAGTGCACTGAATGCTTGGCAGAGATTACATTTAAAACCCGTCCAAAGAAGAGTGATTATATTGTCGAATCAGGCGCAACTTGCCACTACTATGACACCGACATCGATGACGACGAGCAGTGAATCCGTCAATATATATAGCTCTAGCTAGGGTTTGTTGGATCAGATCCGGATTATGCTATATTTTAATTTTGTAAGTTCCCTTAATAGTCTTCTTTTTTCTCTTTTGAAAGATTTTTTTTTTCTTTCTGATTTGGTGCGATATGATCGTTAAATTTGGCTATTTATAATGGATAAATGATATGAGGTTAAGAAAATCTTTAAAGGAATTGAGAAACGCTATCGTATTTAGTGATGTTGTGGCTGGTGTGGGGAGACAAATTATAGATCAAAGTAATCGTACGACTGAATTAGTCTAATTTTAAATAATTAATGGGGCAAAAGAAGATGAGGTGAATAATGATGCTTTTTCCATTAGAAAAAGGTGTGATCGGGAGAGTCGGAGAGACCTGATGATGCAAGTCCTCATGTGTCTTCTTCCGTACGTAAGACAATATGATCACTACAAAAAAACACATGGTGGAAGACGTCGGTTTTCTAAAGTTGAATTGTTTCTTTAACCGGCGTTAACTATTAAAATTGGAAGGGATCTAACAATTTATCTTGGTTTCTGTTGGATGCTTTAAACTGTTTGGTTATAGGTGACTAGCTTGAAGATGAAAAGACACCAAGCTAAAGATCGATGAGACACACACAAGTAGAGGTAAGGGATTATCTAAACTTAAGTAAAACCTTGTTGAGGTTTAGTGAACTGGTGACATGATGAACTGTGCGTCTCACATCTACATTTTCCTGTCTCATTATAGGTATTCAGAGCAATAAGAGTAGTAGTATTCCTCTGCAAAACCTATGCATCATCCCAAACTCATTTCCCTCTTCTAAACTCACCCGCAACTTCTAGCCATCAGTTTTTATACTCTCATTAGGACTTTGCGTTCTCCCATATCTTTAGAGCAGACGATCAATTGACTAAACAAAAAGCTTTTTGCAGTTTTAGATCTCTCTTTTAGACATATAGATGTATTTATAAAAAAAGATTTTAGGGTTTTTCCTTCTTTCTTTTGTGTGGGATATTTAATAGAGGATTAGAATTTATCAGCTTAGATATTTCCCTTTTCCGCGTGTCGAATTAATTAGAGGATTAGGATTTAGTTATCATGGAAAAAAAATATTATTATAAAATACTATTTAATAAATCAAAATTGAAACTCTCGCTTATACAGTAAAAACTCTATAATTTAATACTCGATAAATTAATAAATTTATACGGTTTCGAGTTGGGCCAGTGTAAAATTTAAAAAAACTCGATAAGATAATAAGAGAATAATTTTTTAGAACCTCCCATGTAAATATATGGTCCCAATAATGTTTTAAATTAATAATTAAATATGACTCTAATGTTTTTTGTTTTGTCTTGATGCTCAAATCTCCTTGGAGTTCATCTCTAATTTTTCTTATTGCATCAAGAACTTCTGGTGTCATCTTCTCGAACCGCATAAATTGTGAAGAGTTCTAGACGCGATAATTGCTTTCTTAAGTGTAACTACTTCTAAGAAAACAGTAATATCATCTTTAGTCACATCATCAACATAAACAATTGTCACCACATTTTTTTCTAAATTATGAACTTCTAAACATGTATCATTTTCACATGGATAGTCCAATAGGCTATTGACATCTATTCTATTGTGGTGGATGATATTATTAATCATAACATCAAGTTTATGTAACATGTCATCCTTACTGTCACTGGTGGATTCATCTAAATTCTTTGATACAACATCCTCTAAATTACAGTGTCAGATTAGTTTGCTATTATCTTTCTTAAAACATTAATTGGAAATTAGAAGAAAAAAAAAGAAATAGAAGAAAGAGATATAAAAATATAGATTTATATCTTTAAATTAATAAATAGTAATTATTCGACAAATTAATAACTCTATAAATTAATAAAATATCGCAGTCTCGAAAATATAAATTTATAGAGTTTCTCACAAACCATGAATCCATTATGTATGAAATTAGTCTCACTCAACCTTTCTCCTTGCAAAAGAAATCAAAATAGACTCAACCTTTCTCCTTGCAAAAGAAATCAAAATAGATTCATAACATGATGAGTTCTAGTTAAATTAATCGCATTTTATTCTTAGATTTCATTTATGGGTTGATTAGCTATGAAACATCCGTCAGCATTGGATGATAGAATCCAAAAGTTAGGATTCAAACGCAAATACAAGTTGTGTATTTTTTTTCGAACGAATAAGGACAAGAAATCATCTCTTCTTCTCATGTTCTTTCACAAATCAAGTATAGATCGAAGTTGGTGAAATTACTTTTGCTAAATCGTTTTGCTCACAATTGGATGGGAATTGGACAATACATCATCATATCAGATGTTTCCTTTTAAGATATATTTTTCAAAACGTGGTTCACTCGAAATGGAGAGAACAAAATACGAAAAAGGCATGGCGAAATACTTTTGATGGCACTCAAACTTGTGAAGTTGATAGATAAGAAAGTGAGAAACCAACTATATTCGATTCTAAGACAAAGAGATATGAAGGACTTTGGTTCTCTACATAATAAGGCCTTGATTGGTATAACTTATATTAAAGCATTAGCATAAACCAGCATGAGCATCAGCATTAGTTGTTTATAAACTACATGCAATTTATTAAATTATGTGATTGGTAAAAATATAAGCATTTGGATACAAAATTACTATAATGATATAAAATAATAATTTAAAACTTAATTAAGTAAATGTATTATTGTAATTCTTAATTTATAATGCTAATGCTAAGTCAAATGCTCTAACCTTGAGCATTAGCAAAATGAGTATTTAGAATTCTAAATGTTTTGTTTAATGCTATAAATGAAAATAGTTGATTGGATATAACAAAACATTAAACTCACCCAAATGCTTTACCAATCAAGGCCTAAAATAAGATCAAGATACCTTACATTTCTAAGGTCAAAAAGTTTTAGAAAGTTGTTAAATCATTTTATTTTTCTATTAATAATAGTTTAACATTATTTAAAAAAAAAAAAAATCTCATGATGACCAATCCACTACTAAACTATTAAATACCACATGACAAAAGTTTTTAAGAGATCGAAATAATAAATAAAATTGAGATTTAAATGTAACAATTCATGTTTTTTTGTTTTATGAATTCATCGTATCTATCAGAGGTCTAATTATTAACTTCTATCAAAAAGAAAAAGAAAAAATTGGGGGTGGTAGGGAAAGCGAGGAAACGGAACTAACCACCTACGAGCAAACCCAAGCCCATATGACTACTTGGAGATGTAGACTCTTATATAACCATCAGCGTTTTTTCATTATATCTCAGGGGAAACGCCGGCCAAACACCCCCATTACATAATTATCCCATCATAAGCTGGGAAGGTTTAGGGTTTAGCTAAGCATAAGCAGCCTCATCTCCTGGGCCCACCGCCTTGACTGGAGAATCCATAGTCTTGTTTATATAAACACATGATAGAATCTTATGTATTCCGATGTGGGACAAATTCTTAACATTTTGTCTCGTCTATTGCTAGTTTCAATGCACCGTTCGTCACTAGTGACGTCAGTTCCTCCTGAGTTAGTTTACTATTGTATCAATCATCACTCTATAAAGCAAAGCCCAAAACAAAAACAAACAAATTGAAGCTCGCGAGCAAAAGAGACAGTGATGGAGGAGAAATCAGAGGAAGTGAAGCTGCTGGGGATGTGGTCGAGCCCTTTCAGTCGTCGGATCGAGATAGCTCTCACACTCAAAGGTGTTCCGTATGAGTTCTCTCAGCAAGATATCACCAACAAAAGCCCTTTGCTGCTCCAATTAAACCCGGTTCACAAGATGATTCCGGTTCTTGTTCATAATGGTAAACCCATCTCTGAATCACTTGTGATCCTTGAATACATCGACGATACTTGGCAAAACAATCCAATTCTACCTCAAGATCCCTACGAGAGAGCCATGGCTCGATTCTGGGCTAAATTCGTCGACGAACAGGTATGATCGCGAATGACTTCCAAATTTCAGTTTTTTAATAACCGGTTCGGTTTATGATCGGTTGGTTATTGGGCTCCCAGATTTATGTCACGGGGATGAAAGTGGTGGGGAAGATCGGAGAAGAGAAAGACGCGGCGGTGGAAGCGGTGAGAGATTTGTTGAAGTTATTGGAGAAAGAGCTTGTCGGGAAGAATTTTCTCGGTGGGGCAAGTTTAGGGTTCGTGGACATCGTGGCTACGTTGGTAGCGTTTTGGCTGATGAGATCCAATGAGATCGTCGGAGTCAAGGTGGTTCCGGAGGAGAAGTTCCCCGAGATTCACAGATGGGTAAAGAATTTGTTGGAAATCGATGTCATCAAGAAATGTATCCCTCCTGAAGATGAGCATCTTAATTACATAAGAGCTCGCATGGAGAGCCTCAACATCAAATCAACTTAATAACAAAATCCTTAACAAAAAAAAAAAAACTTAATAATAATGATAGAATTTCAATAAATCAAAGACTTTCCCTTTGTTCAAAGTCAGTTCTTGTGTTGTGTCAGAGATTTCTTAATCAAATAGGAAAAATTAGGAAGGTCTGGGATTAATCAAATAGGAACAATTAAAATTTTATCTTTTATTCTATCTAAAGATGTTTATCATAGCAACACAAAGAAGAAACTCTCTTTTTTGTGCTACTCTGATTCAACTTGCACAGTTACATGATAAATCCCACAAGCTTTCCTACAGAAATTTCTAACATGATTAATAATCTCTTTAGGACTAGCTCCAGGCTCAGGTAAGACATGACAAGACAAAACAATTCTCCCGACAGTTATCTCCCATACATGCAGATCATAAACAACCTTAACTCCATTTATACGCTTTAGACCTCTCTCAAGCTTCTCTATATCCATATCACGTGGTGCACGTTCCATCAGTATCCCAAATATGTTCTTGAGCATTGGAATAGTAGCAGCTAGAGCAAAGCCAGAGAAAACAAGTGTAGAGATCAAATCAACCAAAATCCATCCTGGTTTTACCCAAATGATTCCTCCACCGATCATTACACCAAGTGACTGAATCATATCAGCCATTGCATGAAGATAAGCTCCTTGTATGTTTATGTTCATCTCTGGTTTCTCCGTTAAACCACCGTTTAAAGGATCCATCTCCTCGTCCGATTCGACCTCCTTGTGATGACTATGCTGATGTTGATGATGATGATGGTGGTGGTGGTGGTGATGATGGTGGTTATGGTTATGGCTATGTCCTCCTAACCAAATGACCATAACCAAATTCATGAAAAAACCGAAAGCCGAAGTTCCAAACATGATTTCACCATTAACCTCTCTGCTTTTGCTAAGAAGTCTTTCAATGGCTTCATAAATGATAACTCCAGAGACAAGCCATATAAGCTGAACAGACAAGAAAGCTGCTAAGACTTCAAGACGTTTAAACCCAAACGAGTTTCTCGAATTCGCTTCCCAGCTTGAAACCTTGATCGCTAACAGAGAGACACAGAGACCCGCCACGTCGGTTAACAAATGCGCAGCGTCGGTCATCACGGCGAGGCTATTAGCTTTAAAACCACCAACGATCTGTACCGACATTACGATCAGGTAAAGAAACACGAGGCTGCTTAGTCTGCTGAATGATTCTTCACGTTCTCTCGTCTCGGTAATACAATGTTCTTGTCTCGTGAAGGCGCATGATAGCGGAATCACGCCTCTGGTTTCCTCTGTTTGTGACGGTGATTCGATTTCGTCATCGGGTTTCAAAATGTGAATTTGCTCCAATTCCATTTGCTGTGTGTATATATACGTTTCAAAGGATCGAATCAGAGAACGAATAAAACATTTTGTTCCTTCTTGTGGAGCTTTTATGATTAAGGATTTGAGTAAACTCATTTTTTGTGTGTTTTGGGGGTTAATGAGAAGAAACAAACCTGGGAATCAGATGGAGAGGCGAAATGAATTTTAAATCCAGAGCTCTCTTCTTCGGAAATCTTGAATTTCATGATGTTATTATATTATGGTTGACATAATCCAAAAGGACGAACAGCGAGTTACAGGAAAACAAAAAAATACAAAGAAAGAAAAAACAGAAATGATCAAGCAAATATGGAAGAAGTTCGTTAGATTTAAGGTTGGATTTGGATGCTTCTTTAAGACGACGGTCGTTAAAGTTAACGGAATGTGGAATTTTCTATTTTTGCTTTAGCGAATTTGGGAATCTAAATAAGTCGCTGTGGCTTGTGACGGGTGAAAACGAATATAATCTTTTCTTTAATAGGAGTAGTTAAGCATTGAAAAAGAGAAAATATTTAAGTTTGTGCCTTTTAGGGAATAATATACATTATTTAATTTCTCTATATTTTGTGCTTATTTTGCTGTTTGGTATGAGATTTGTATATCAAAGATGGCGTTCAGACGAACAATATATGGACCTACTCTTCTTGTTTAAAACTTGTAGGATTCAACTAATTTTCTTGGACACACACATATCGTATGAGTTAAGTCGTGTTGATTTTTCTTCTCTTTATTGTCTTTCATTACATAAATCAATTAGAAACCTCATTTATATTATTTTCTTAGGTTAGGTGATTTTGTTTGAAAAAGTTTTTAAGATACGACCAAAATTATAAGAAAGTGGTTAAAAAATCAACTTGAACGAGATCAATTGATTTTTTAAATTCTCTGTGCCCTGTTTCTCCTTATTTATCAACTACAGAGCAATTGAGAGAGAATTTGGTCATATAGTAGTTAATATTTCTTAAAATCATTTAAAGAATTTAGGAAAAATAGTTTAATGGTTTTAAGGAAATGTAGCAACGAGGTTGTTTGCACTATTTGGAGAATGCAGCGAAGTTTGTAACGAATAAAAATGTGCTGATGGTAGTGTTCTATTAAGAACTCTTATACACAAAATATATCAACTAATAGTAAATTGACTCTTTATTTAATTAGATAACTATCTAGAAGATGGTCAAAAATAAAATAATAAACACCTTGCTAAATAGTTTGTCGTCTACCTAATCTATACAAACCGCTAATATTATATTAGGCAGTCAAAAAAGTTATAAAAATGCAGCCGATGAAACGCGGTTTCAAGAAAGCGGTGAAGCCATCACTTGCTTGATTTTTTCTTCTAAACGCAATCGGATTGTTTGTGGAAATGCCAATTTGTTTATGCTGCATGTAAAAGATGTAAACATGAGCAATTAGAAAAAACCGGAAACAAGAAATGTTAAAAAAAGTGTTTTATATGATGTTTTAGACTCACCATACTAGTATATCTCCACTTAGTGATCTTTTCTCAGATATCCATTCAGGGACAAACTCTTGCAACAAGCTAAGTTGTTCTTCAATTTCTTCTGCGAAAATGTAAGTGAAGAAAAAACAATTAGGATATGCGTTTAAAACACTGCAAAAATTGAGATAGTTAGAGAGCTTACTTGTGTCGGGGATTCTCAAATGAGCTGCGATTATCTTGTGTACAAGCTCTTCCTTTGTGATAACCCAACGCTTTATCGATTCGATTAAGTAACGAATGACAGAGAATAGTTTAGGTAGAGAAGCGATCATCCTTCGCCTTCTCTTTGACTCTGAGATTGCTTTCCTCTCTTGTTCTTTTATCTTAAATGATGATTGAGTTATCTCAGTTTGTTTGCTCTCTTTAATCTCAAACTCAAATGTAATTAGTAGAATAATCAGTAAATTACCGATTGTAGAAGTTTATCAGGAAGTATGCTGAGGATATCGTCATCACTGGATACATCTTCCTCTAGTACTCGAACATTGTCTTCAACATTCTTAGCTTTGTTTTCCTCTGTATAAGAATCAAAGTTGAGCGATCTCGGCTTTAGTGAGTGAAGCCGTGGGAATGAGTCATCATCATCATTTGGCTTTGACGAATCGCTGCTTCTGAACAACCGGACAGGTGTTGAAGCAAATTGCGGTGGTGTCGAAACAACTGCAACTCTCCTTGACTCAGTTTTAGCAGGCGTTGACGCTTGTTTGACTGGAGTTGATGAAATGTTAACCTGTACTGGACTTGAAGCTTTTTTGACTTTAGTGGGAGATGAGATCAGTTGAGATATTGGAATAGAAGACATCTCTTCCATCACAGAACTAACACTCTTAATCTCAATTGGTTTCCTTTTATTGAACGGCTCTGGAAGTTTTTCTTCTGGAACTTCATCACCCTTAAACAGATCAAATAAAGAAACTCCATTACTACTTGTCTAAAACCAGTTAAAGGAAAAGGATTCTTTTTATCCATTGGAGAGCAGAATAATACCTGAGGGTGAGCTTTGACAAATTTTGCAAGTCTCTTCCTGAATACTTTCCGGAGTTCGATTTTCTTGCTTTCGGATTTCGGCTTCTCGTTGAATGTCACTGCATCGGCATTGAGTGTAATATGAAGCTCTGGTTTCATGTGGCAAAAAAATTCATCATATATCATCATTCTCTTAATCTCGATTGCTTCTGGCAATATGTGCTTTAGTTGAGCCAAGTGACTATAGCTAAATCTCCTGAATATATATTGAATATTCACATCAGAAATTGACTTTAGATTTTGACACATTAGAAATAATCAGATCAGGCAAATAAAAAAATCTAGATGTATAATTATTCTATTGCTAATTTGCTAAAACCTTTTTCCGACCTATAAAGCATAAAGGCAAAGACAAATTCGGCTAAGTTCTTTAGATCAGACAAGATTTGCCAAGTTCTTTAGATCATACAAAATTAGCTAAGCACAAGCATAATTTTAATGGAATATACCTGTCTGTTAAATGTTCGATTTTGGTCGAGATGTTGAAAAATGTCAGCTTAGAACCTTTCAGCTTCGTTAATAAGATGGAACTGTCCAATGCATCAAAGAATTTCCCTAAAGTTTCGTACCTGCAAAGATCCAAATCTTATTAGCAACAAAATATAGAAAGGGGAAAAATTGAAAAATGAAAAACCCTAGAAATTAAACTTACTTCTCTGGTAGTTGCTTTTTCTCGAAATTCTTATTAATGCGTCTTCGTTTGGAAGCGGAATTCGAGGAAACGGAATCATCGGTTGAAAACACGAGCCGGGTCTTGGCGGATGAAACCTTACCCGACGGATCCTCGGGTCTGCGACGAAATCCAGCGGCTTGGCGAATCTCGTTCAAGGTTAGAGCCACAGATTGGTTTCTGGATCTAGTGAGAAACTTCTCTCGCGGCTTCTCCGGCGTGGACAAAGTTAGAGAAGACGGATTAGGGTTTCCGGGTTTTGATTTTGAACAGGGCGAATCCATCAGATGTTTCTTCGATTTGAAAGGAGTGGATCGAGAAGAACCCGATTCGTTCATTTTATCAACAATTTCTAAGAATGTACGATGAAGAGAGTGGGTAAGAGACTGGTGGAGACAGAGATGTTTAACGACTAACGACAGAGAAGACGAGGAAGAATAAGGGTTTACGGCTTTATATGGATCTGTGGCGCTAAATCCGACGTGTACAGATGCCACGTGTGACTCCCGCCAACTCTATCCGTTACTTCCCGCTAGTTTTGTTCCCGAGGAAGCTCATTATTAACCCATAATAAACTCTATGCAAAAAAAGGAAATTAACTTTTTTTTTTGGTCAGGGAATTAACTTAGATTAGAAAATGTCAATACTCCAAATTAGATAGGTTTTTAAATTCTAAGGTTGACCATGTTGGAAAAGTTTTTTAGTAATTTTTTACGTTATATAAAATATGTTTACAGCATGAAGGGCGATAATTTTTGAAAATTAGTAACATACTGATAATGATATTTGCATACAATAACCAAAACATTTCCTAGAAACAATTCACACTGTTTTTCATTTTTGACGGCATTGACTCACTTATTGTATACTGTTAAGAACTGAAATAATTGAATATTCAGGGAGATGGGTCAATATATTAGGCCCAATAAACGTATAAAGGCCCATTAGGTCGATTCGAAACACCCCTTTTCTCGAATTAATAAAGCGTAAAATTAAATAAAAAATGGACCAATCAATCAAACTGACTCATATCTCATCTGACTATCCCAGAGCGCCGGTCGTCTCGACTTTTCTCCTCGGGGCTCGAAAGCCAAGCCAAAAGCTTCGCTTTTTGCAACCTCCGTCCGTTTCTTCCTTTTTTTTTGTTGATATAAAGTGATCGGAGATGGCAGAGAAGCCGGCGCAAGAACAGGAGCAGAAGCGAGCGATGGAACCGGCGGTTCTGGACGATATTATTCGCCGTTTGGTGGAGTTTCGGAACACGAGGCCTGGATCGGGAAAGCAAGTTCACCTCAGCGAAGGTGAAATCCGTCAGTTATGTGCTGTCTCCAAAGAAATCTTTCTTCAACAACCCAATCTCCTCGAACTCGAAGCTCCCATCAAGATCTGCGGTCAGATTTTCTTCTATTTACTAGCAAAATCGTTTCTTCGGTTTTAGTTTATGTCCTCTTTCGGTTTCGATTGGTTTTCTGTCTCGCGAAATGTTAAAAAGCCGTTGATTTCGGTTCCAAATTTTGATGCATGTTGAGAGAATTTAAATTTTAGTTCGTCACGCGTAGGTTTGTTCAGTAGTTAGAACTCTATTCGTCTCAAAGAGAAAATCTTTGACCTCTTTGCAAGTTGTAAGTAGTTCATACTTGGTGGTTTTTGCTCAAATGTTGTTCTGGACCAAGAAATGGCTC
Organism: Euclidium syriacum; assembly: GCA_900116095.1. Classification (NCBI taxonomy): domain Eukaryota; kingdom Viridiplantae; phylum Streptophyta; class Magnoliopsida; order Brassicales; family Brassicaceae; genus Euclidium; species Euclidium syriacum. Next base: position 2,650,288 of record FPAK01000008.1, read on the forward strand.
AAGAAACTGATATTTTGCATGCGTATTAAATATAATTCGCGCGAGTGATTCTCCGGGATAAAATCAAGCGAATGAGTGGTAAAGGTTGGTGTTTTTTTTCATAATAAAAGTCTTAAATAGGATTAAGAGTGTGGACAGGTTCTTATGAGGTTAGATTCTTTAAGAGTGTGGACAGGTTCTTATGAGGTTAGATTCCTTTATAATAATTTTGACTAGTTAAGTTTTAGGTCTTTGTTGGACTTTTATATCGTGCAAGTCTATAGAGGTTTAAGAATCTTGTCAGCTTCTTATGAGGTTTGATTCTTTTATATAAATGTTGACTGGTCAAGTTATGGGTGATGATACGTTTCCTGCAAAAGCTTGACCAAAGCTTCTTTTGTAAATGTTGAAAGATAATTATTTGTAATACAAGTTTTATGATTTATTTGGCCTGCATAGTTGGTTTTGTATCTTCTTCGATGTAATATTTGGTTTTGTCTTTCTTTTGCAGGTGATATTCATGGGCAGTATTCAGATCTATTGAGGCTCTTTGAGTATGGAGGCTTCCCTCCTGAAGCCAATTACTTGTTCTTGGGTGATTACGTCGACCGCGGCAAGCAAAGCTTGGAAACGATATGCCTTCTCTTAGCTTACAAAATCAAGTACCCTGAGAACTTCTTCTTGCTGAGAGGAAACCATGAATGTGCCTCCATCAATAGGATATACGGTTTCTATGACGAGTGCAAACGCAGGTTCAATGTCAGACTCTGGAAAATATTCACAGATTGCTTTAACTGTCTTCCTGTGGCTGCCTTAATTGACGACAGAATACTGTGTATGCATGGTGGGATTTCCCCAGAGCTGACGAGTTTGGATCAGATTAGAAATATCGCACGTCCAATGGATATTCCGGATTCTGGTTTGGTTTGTGATTTACTTTGGTCGGATCCTAGTGGTGACACCAAAGGTTGGGGAATGAATGATCGTGGTGTCTCTTACACTTTTGGTGCTGATAAAGTTGCAGAGTTTTTGCAGAAAAACGATATGGATCTTATCTGTCGTGCCCACCAGGTTTGATTGAATTCTTCGAGTTATATCTATCATGAGCTTATTCTGAAAACTGTAAAAGCTCAATTCTTTTTTTTGTTTTGTCAGGTTGTTGAAGATGGGTATGAGTTCTTTGCAGAAAGACAGCTTGTTACGGTATTTTCAGCTCCAAACTATTGTGGTGAATTTGACAACGCTGGTGCAATGATGAGCATTGATGAGAGCTTAATGTGCTCATTCCAAATTCTAAAGCCGTCTGATAATAAGAGATCATCACCATTTCTATGACAAGGATTATCCACTTGCCACCATGTTTCAAATTAACAATTATCCAAAAGGTAAAAAAAACAAACATTTTTTACATGTATACTGAATCTTGTTTTGTGACTCTGCTTATGATTTGATCATATGGTGTTTTGATAATTTGCTGCAGCTGTGTACACTGGCGAGAGGATCTAGAGAGGGAATCTGCTTTAGGGGGTCTGATAATAGAGAGCATTAGGCATATAGATGTTGAGTTCTTGAACAGAGGAACAACTCAGGTCTCTCTGCTGATTTTTAGCATCTATCTCTATATTTGTCTAAAAAATGTGTGGATTTTTTTTGTCTTCTTTCTGAATAATTTTAGATCCTTATTTGTATGAGAACCCAAAGTCAAAGCTTTTTAGACTTGTAGTCAGTTTTCTTAATCGTCGGATCCAGGTTCTTGTGTGATAACAAAAACCATATTTTCTCAACAGCTTTTTCGACTGTGTTCACCTCAAAAATTAAAAGTAAGAACAAAAAAAGGAAAATTGAAGAAAATGACAATAGAATTTCCCCTTTTTTTTTTTTTTTGTTATCATGGTATATATCTCCCTTTACGAAATTTTTTTGGATAAATTTATAAATTTTTCCTACATATGTATGATCTACAGTATCTGTCACAATTTTGGAATATAATCTTTAGCGGATTTGTTCTAGCAGTTGCTGTTTCCTAATCAGGTGGTTCCAATTATCACATAAAAAACATATGGTGCTAAAGTAAAAATATTGATGTGGTCAAGGATAAACATGAAAAATCATGTGTGTGCACGTGTGACGGAGAGGAGAAGAATATAAAGTTGGTATCAGAAACAACCAAACCAACCCAGAATCCAGATTCCCTATTGTCACAGAGCTGTGGGCTCTCTCTCTCACTCACTTCCTCTGGATATTTTTCATCTCCGCCGTAGAGATCTCTCGTGTTTTATCTTTCTCTCGCTATCCATGGATTCCCTTGTCGAATCCGGGTGGCAGGTACTTTCTCAATCTCCTTAATTCCTTCATCTCATTCCTTTGTTTGCGATTCCTACGTTTTTGATTTTCGTGTTTGGTGTTCCCATCGATTTCGTCGTGTTTTCTCCGTCTCTGCCGACTTCAGTTTACGACATTCTGGTACAAGTGTGCATAGTAGACTCAAGTTTGTTGTGGTCCACCGTATTCGATTGTTGTGGTCCCGTGTCTTTAGATTGGCTTCGTGTCGATTGCCTTGTGGCTTCAGATCTGGATTTCACAGTGCTAATTCCACATTGATAGTGCTTTGTTTTTGAACTTGAGTGGATTTAGCTATTGATGTTGGACATTAACGCATAATCAGTCCAAGTCTGTCTCGTATTCTCTGCTCGATTAGTTGATTAACTTTGTTTCTGAACCAAACCAAGAAATTGTTTAGCGATTGTAAGTGAAGTCACTGATCAGATGGTTACTGTTTTTGATTATATGCTTTGAAAATTTAGTTTTCGTTTGGCAAACAAACGTAAAGCTAGAACGGTGCTGTTGTAAACTATGAATCTTTTGAGTGCACGTTTCTAGTTCAGGAGTAACTGTGAATGTGACATGTGAATTATATGCAATGTTTCTTCCTTGTACGTCTTCTTAACTTGCTTTGGTCAAGTATACTCTTACCATTGATTTTTGTGGAGTTGAACTCATTTTTTTCTTTTTCTGAGCTCTTTTTTTTCTTCTCCCTTTGGCTAATTATGTTTGTCTCTTAGCTCGAAAGTTGTAGCTGTCACTGACCCTTTTCGTCCCTGATAATGCAGTACCTTGTGACACATTTCAGTGACTTTCAACTGGCGTGCATTGGGAGTTTTATCCTCCATGAAAGTGTGTTTTTCTTATCTGGTTTCCCTTTCATTTTCCTAGAGAGGACGGGTTTGTTGAGCAGTTACAAAATTCAGGTTTGTCTCTTCTTCTCTTTCTCATGATTCAAGGATATTCTTATGTACAGTTCTAGCTTTGTGTCACTGCTCGAATATGATACAAGTATCTGTTGTTATTCCCCCAATTATTGTGAATGTCAATGTGATCAATGTGATCATTACTCTTGTTTGGTTCTTCGGCAGGCGAAAACTAACACCCCTGAAGCACAAGGAAAATGCATTGTTCAACTATTGATTTACCATTTCGGCGTGAACTTGCCTCTCATGATGACCTCTTACCCTGTCTTCAAATTCATGGGCATGCAGAGCAGTTTTCCTCTGCCGTCCTGGTATTATCAGGTTCTTTAGTGCTGAAGCTTTTTTCCTTTGGGTTCTCTTGTTGAATTCTACCAATTGGATATATATATAGAAAAAAATGTCAGTGTTGAGTTGTTTGAGAAGAACCTGAGTTATGTTTGATCTGGTATATGAAACCATCTTCTTTGGTGAATGCTCCTGCAGGAAAGTGGTCTCTGCCCAGATCTTATTCTACTTCATCATTGAAGATTTTGTATTTTATTGGGGTCACAGGATCTTGCATACAAAATGGCTGTACAAGAACGTGCACAGTGTCCATCACGAGTAAGCTTCATTATTCTCCATCTTTCGATCCTTATTGGCAATGATTAATATTATGGTATTGTTACTTACAGATACGCCACACCGTTTGGTTTGACATCAGAATATGCACATCCAGCTGAGATTCTATTCCTGGGTTTTGCTACCATTGTTGGTCCAGCTCTCACTGGACCCCACCTGATCACCCTCTGGTTATGGATGATGCTTAGAGTTATAGAGACAGTTGAGGCACACTGTGGTTATCATTTCCCATGGAGCCCCTCCAATTTTCTTCCTCTCTATGGCGGGTAAGTTCAATTAAACATATAACACCTTAGATGTATCAGATCATTAAACATGAGTGTACAATAATCTGCTTACAGTTCTGACTTCCATGACTACCATCATCGGTTGCTTTACACAAAGTCTGGGAACTATTCATCAACTTTTGTCTACATGGACTGGTAAGTAAATATTTTGAACTTTTGCTTTTCACTTGAATGGAAACTGTAATTGACTTATTCTGACACTAGAGATATTTAAAACTGTTTGTCTATGTTTACTTCAGGATCTTTGGTACCGACAAGGGTTACAGAAAACTCAAGGCTCTAAAAGAAACCTGACAAAGAAGGAAACGTATACAGTTGGTTTCCCTAAGAGAGAGGTCTTACTCTCAAAAATATCCATCTTTCTTCTGTTTTTTCTCTTAGTATTTTTCTTGAATCTAAAATTTTATCATAATATTAATAACATCATTATTTTGTTTTATTTTATTTTTTACACACATCATCATTATTTTGCCAATACTTTGGGTTGCATAATCAAGCGTCTGATCATGTAGTTGATTTGATTTTGAAACTTTCATGCTCGCTACTACTCAAATCTTATGATACTAATCCGTGACGAAAGTGAATAGCAAAGATGTTGAGAAATAACAGTGAGAAAGAAGGGCCGTTAGATATTGATTATTATGATTTAACGAGAACAAGTAAACAAATCGCCATAAAATTAATATTGCAAGATAACTGAAACTATAATAACATTTCTTAAAAAATATATATATACATAAGTTTATATTTTAAAATGTATGTATCTTTTTAGAAAACAAAGTGGTTGTAAACTTATCTACTTTTGATACGTCCATTTCAACTGTTTGTTTTGTCCAAACGTTTGATTAGTAACCAAAAGGCAATTGAACTTCCAACCGTTGTAAATTAGATAACCAATTAAAGCTTAATCTTTAGCTACTGCTCTTAATTGCATTTAGTCCCTCGGATCCAATTTCATGTGTCTTTGCCTACAAGTATCTAAAAGCTTACAAGTGTATTCTGTTTCGTTAGTTATTTTAGGTTTATTCTTGCAAATAGCACACTTTGAAATTTGGAGATAAAAGTGAATATATAATTAGAAGAATTCATGGGAGATACAAATCCCTCTCCTCTGTTATTAGAGTTTTACGAGCCATTATACTTGGGACCTCGTTACGAGAACAAACTAAAGTTTCTTTGAGTATTTTGATTTGATTTTCTTTAATTCAATAATTACAACAACACGAAAGAGGGTTATTAGGGTTGAAAAGGAAAACTAATCATCCCTGTTAAGATTAACCCTTTTTCATAAAACGGGGTCAAACTTTATACCCTCTTTCTCGTGTCTGAGAGGACAGCAGCTGAGAGCTGCTGAGAACCCATCACGCATCCCAAAATAACCAAAAAGTAGAAAAAAACTGCAAAAAAGTGAAAGCGGTGTCTTCAAGTGTGAAGCATCACTAGTTATTGATTAGTGTCCAGTTACGTGTCCATTTCTTCTGAGATCAATCACAACAACGCTCACGTTGTCGCTGCTGTGCCTTTCCAACGCCAGCTTCGTCAACAATACAGAAGCTTCCTTACACGCTTTATCGGAGATCGAATACACCGCCGGATCCGGACTTCCTCGCCGTCTCCGACCACGTAGACACATACGAGCTACGGAGCATGCGGTTTCGTTTGACACCACGTCCCATAAACCGTCGCTAGCTAGTATGAGACAGTCGTCGTCACTCCGGTCCGTTATAGTTACTTCTGGTTCGCAACTCACGTAAGGTTTTAAATAATTGTCTCCTATGGCTCGTGACATTGCTAAAACCCCTAGAACTCTCGGGCAGTCCCAGTATATGACTCGTCCTCCAGCTTCTTCGATTCGTTCCAATTCGTCTGGACGATCAGGCTGTGTTTCAGATAAACAAATTCATTATTTAATTGAAAATTAAAAAGAAAACATAAAATACGAAAACAGAGCTTTTCTAGAGACTGACCTTGTGATCGATGGATAGAGGAACTGGTTTTCCATCTCGGCAGAGAACTGCTCTGGAATCGCCGCAATTAGCGACGACGATTTTATCAGGCGTAATTATGGAGACAACGGCGGTTGTCCCGACGGCATCGCAAGCCGGCGTTTGAAGCTCGCACTTACAGTTGCCTCTCACGATGTTTTCACTCCACGACACAGCTTCTTTATCCATGCGTGTGAAGCTACGCTCCATCGTCTTTTTCCATTCGTCTTCCTCATTTGTGTTTAGTTCCTCTTGCACCAGCTCGTGAAGTCTTTCCCTACACCTTGCTGCGACCTGGTGAAAAAACGACGGCGTATCAGTTAACACTGAAAAAAATTTGAATTCTAGTAAAGGGAAGAAAATAGAGAAAACGGCGTCGTACGTGAGAACAGCCATGACCGTCGTAAACACCGAAGTAGTGTTGAGAATTTTCCGAATTCTTTCCGGAAGAAAACGAAGGGTGAATCGCCACCGTGTCCTCCATTTCTCTTCTTCTACCACACACCGAAGACACACCGTATTTCGGTTCGACATTATTATCATCTCTCACCGTTTCCGTTTCAGGTAATTTACTGCTCCCGGAGAAATCTTCCTGAGATTTTCGAGAAAGTGATGAACAGCTTCTAGCCGGAATCTCCGGTTTATTACGCTTACAATTCTTCTCCCAATCCTCCTGCATCACCGTCTGATCCAACACGCCGTGATGATCCATCCGACACCGTTGCCTCCGTCCGGAAAGTGACGGCCTTGGTTCATACGCCGACGAGGATGCACCGGTCACCACTTCGTAACAAATACCTGCCATCGCAGAAAGGAAATTCGATCTCCGATCTTAGATTTATATCCGTTTTATCACAAACAGATTCTTCGATTTTTGAAAAAGTAATGTTGAGTTCTGGTTAATTTCTGGTAAATGAAAAATCAGAAACCATTCAATTCGAGTATTAATGTCATTACTACACGTTACTTGCCTATTACTTTATAGACGACAGGCCTGCCTCTTCAGAAATTTTTCAATTTCTCTTTCTTTCTTTTCGTGAAATTAATAAAATTACTTTGAATTTTGATTTTTCTTTTTAAAATATTTTCAACGTGACGGTACTGATGTTTAATCTGGATCGTCGATCCGGAGACTACGGTTATTAAAAAAATAAGCCACGTAAGCGTCACGAAATGAGTGCGAGATTCGTGGTCCAATGAAAACACGACATTGCGGATCATACGAAGTTCCTTTCGCGCCACGACTGTTGTCGTTCTTCGCTTCACGAAGAGCTTTTCCTTCAGATGTGTGTTTTCTTTTCTGAATAGTTATTAGTATTTAGGGGCATTTATTTAATACGTACATGAGCAATTTCATTACGTTAGTTTTCGTATTTGGTTGCATAATAACCTTAATTTCGAGATAGATTAATGTTTACTTTTCTAACCTACCATGCTTAGTGCCGATGATTTATGTGTTTGTTACTAGACAGTAGACACGTTAACAAAGAAAATCTTAATTTATATGACAGATAAACTTGTATATTCCATTTTTATAATTTGTTCTCAGTGTACAGAGAATCATTTGAAATATAATATGTAGGAAGGTAATCAACTCTGTTGTGATGGCAGTATGAACAATTTATAAAACAAATATGTCGAATTTTCAATTGTGTCTGCATCTCGTCGAATTTCATTTGTGCACGAGATAAAAATTTAGCTTTAGGCAATTTGAATTCTTATCTTTCTCGTCTCAACCTAATTCGATAAATATCAGGTTATATTATTTGACGGGATCGATCCAGAAACCGAGACGGATCAAAAGAGATATTATATATTGAGCTCAAATATTAAATATCGCATAAGGAAATAATAGAGTTATAATCCGCTAAGAGATATTCTTGCACTTATTCTTTGACCTTATTCATAGTTACTAATTAAAACAAGTTTGGAAACGTTCTAACTCACATAAATTTCTATCACTTACGCTTTCTTTGACCTTGGTTTCAGACCACCAAAAAGGACTTTATTAAGATTGTTAGGTCAAATATTATTTCTTTTTAGTCTCTAATCCTGTTAAATTGAGCCATTCGAAAAATAATTTCTATCCATGTCTACATCTTTGTAAGGTTATATTTTATTTTTTATTGTTCGTATCAGAATTTACTGAATTTGATATTTCATACTTTTATTTATTTTTCTTTCCTAAAACTAATATATATTTGTGTTCAACTCTGTATATATAAACTCGAGGTTTGTCTAGCGCGTTTTTAAGAAAACCGAATTGTATAGATTAATTTTGAAAGTATTATCCCTAGTAATAGCATGAAATTCAAGCATGCCTATCTGATTAAGGCAGAGGCTTAAAGGAGAAGCCATTTACAGTGAAACCTCCGTCAACGCATATAGTTTGACCTGTTATATAAGAAGCTGCAGGTAGACACAAAAATGCCACAAGCGATGAGACTTCATTTGCCTCTCCAACCCGCCCCATTGGTGTCACACTCTCCACTTTTTCTTTCCCATCGTTCTCATCGAGAAACTGAAACATTTTAACGAAGTTAACTAAAATTCATCAGAAGTAGTTAACTAATCACTTCGCATAGTTTTAGTGAGATTATTTTTCTTCTTTGTTATTTGTCTTACATTTTTAACTGAAGTAGTTTTGATGAACCATGGACAAACAGAGTTAGCTCTTATATTATCACTTGCCCACTCGCACGCCAGATTTTTCGCCAGTTGATTTATGGCCCCTATAATGCTAACATTCACGTAAATCTCAAAAAGCAAAGGCCCATTAATGTTTTGAATATATAAATTTATACCTTTGGCTGCTCCATAGATAGATGCAGAACTTAAATTCACAATAGCAGCAACGGAAGACATTAGAACAATGTTCCCCAAACCAGAAGCTTTCAACAAAGGATGTGCGAGCTGTGAGAGATGAAAAGATGACTCCAGATTTGTATCCATTAGAAACGAGAATTCTTCTGATGTACACTCTGTGGTCGCCTTTACTATACCCTTTCCCACATTGCATACCTAACACTCAAACAAACAAAAAAACAACATGATTCTGTTTGGTACTTGTGGATCCAACCTCGAGTAGGAGAAGCTTATATATATATACTCACGAGGATGTTGAGTTTTCCTTGGAAGGTAGTGGACACGGTTTCCATGAGTTCCTCTCGTTGGTCATGAGAAGAAACATCACAGACAGAAGAGGTGACCTGAAACCCTTTTGCTTGCCATTCACGTAACCTTTCTTGAAGCTGTGTTTCGTCTCTGGCACATGTGTGGACTTTTGCTCCTAACATAGCTAGTTCCTTCACCACAGATTCTCTACTCATAGCTCACATGCAATTTGGGTTTATACATAAGTAAGCTTTTCTCTTTCCCGGGGTTGTGTTAATTGTATACATAGATCTATATTTGACCGAAATAAGAACTAACTTTCACTATTGAATTAGTAGGAATGTATTTGATTTCGAAGTAGAAGAATTGGGACTGACCCGATGCCTTTGGATCCACCGGTGACAAGAGCGGTCATGCCTCTAAGGCTCCATCTAGGTTTATCTCTCAAGCTTTCCCCTCTCTTTGCCATTTCTGATTCTGAGCCACAGTTGACAATTAGCTTTTCATGGAAATCTGAAGTTTTGAACCCATCAGTCTAAAAAAACATTTGGCGATAACGGCCTTTCAGTTCTGCCACGTGGTTTACATTAACTAATGGGTAATCGCTGTGGATAACCTATTGGGTGGGATAATCTTTTGAGCGTTTCTTACTCCAACATATATATATATTTGGTTTTGGTCTGTCAAGTAGAGTCGGGTCAACTTGGCCGGGTCGGATCACAATCCTAATTATATATAAGCAAAACCCTACTCTACTCTACAAGATCATTTTTAATCAAGACAGTCTTTCCTAAACTCTTTTTTTTAACCTACTCAGTTTTTTAACTTAATAATTCTTTATAATTCATGTACTTATACCTCATAAAATATTGCATATTTCTTGCACACAACAAAGCTTTTATGCGGGAGACCAATCCTATCATACATTTTTCATGTGGAAGCATTGATTTTTACAGGAGAATGTTTAGGAAAGACCTTGGCATGAAGTTGTTGATCCATTGATGTTGGTTTTGTACACAACCTCCTCTTCGCATACTAGTTAGTCGTAAATTCAGAAAACACACCTCATCATCTTAAATATTCGATAGGATCCTGCCAAAGTGTAAGCTGACCATGTGTAACGAACATGGTAATTACAAGTTATAGATTTATAATAAGACTTGGGTTTCTAAAGCAAAACTAAGATATCTGGAGTTGAAGACAAGTTTCCTTCGATGAAATACATACACCGTAAGACACATATTCTATTACATGATTAACAATGTTGGAAGACTTTGTTGATTAGATCAACAAGGACACACAAATACTCTCGGCTTAAGCATGCGGCTAATAGGAGAGACCGTTAACAGTGAGACCTCCATCAACACAAATTGTTTGACCCGTAATATACGAAGCTGCAGGTAGACACATGAAAGCCACAAGTGATGCAACCTCTCTTGGTTCTCCCGCACGACCAAGTGGAGTTCTGCTAGATAAACTCTCCTTAAAACCAGCGTCATTGAGAAACTGATTGATTATTCAGAAGATTGTAAGAAGCAAGAATGATAAGTGCATGATTTTAATGGAATAAAAAAATATTAATGGAGGTTCTAATGATTACAGGTTGAGCCAGATGAGTTTGGATGAAGTTAGGAGCAACAGCATTGGCTCTTATGCCGTCTCTTGCCCATTCACATGCCAAATTTCTGGCTAACTGATTCAAAGCTCCTGTACACACATACACAGGCACACACAAAACGAGAAATCTATCAGGAAACACCAGAGAAAATTGGAAATATGATTGAAAATTCACCTAGAAATTGCATAAATGTACCTTTGGTTAGACCATAGATGGATCCACAGTCAATTGATACAACACCTGCAATGGAGGAAATAAACACGATGCTTCCAGATCCTGAAGCCTTTAGCAAAGGATGTGAAAGCTGACTAATATGATAAGCAGATTCCAAGTTTGTTGAGATGTGGAACGAGAAGTCGTCTGCAACATATTCTGTTGTTGGCTTTGGACGAACATTACCAACGTTGTTTACCTATATTGGGAAAGAAAAGAGTAAAACAACAATCCTACTATATTTATATACTAATATATTGTTGAATGATTGAATTAGTTTCTTTAAGTTAAGATTTACTTACAAGAATGTTGAGCTTTCCATTAAAAATCATTGAGACGGTTTGCATAAGTGTTTCTCTCTCAGGACGAGAGGATGCATCACAGACCGAACCACTCACTTGAAATCCTTTTTTCTCCCATTCGCTTAATCTTTGATTGAGCAGAAGTTCAGAAATGTCACATACATGGATTTTAGCCCCAAGGCCGGCTAGTTCCTCTACTATGGCATTCCTAATACATGTCAAGAAAACAGAAATCTATCGACATTTTCACGTAAAACAAAACACTTGACTGAATAAGATAAAATTATAGAGAGAAAGAGAGACAAACCCAATCCCGTTTGCTCCACCGGTCACAAGAGCAGTCATACCCTGAAGACTCCATCTTTTATCCATTTTTTTTATAAAAAAATTCTCAGACCAACAAACAGAGACGCCACGCCTCAAACCATATTTACAGTGAAGGAAGGTTGATCAGGTATTACGCACGCTAATAACGTTTCTATATCAATTTTCTGGATCGGACAGGTGGGGATAAGCAGACATGATAATACATGAAAATTTGGAATTTTCAATACTGTTAAATATTTTAAATAATGAGATTTCCGAATCTCTGCCAATTCAAAAAAATAACGACAACTGAAAAGTTTTTGTTTTGTTTTTTTGTTTGGTAGTATTTTTTTTGTAAATTGTCCCAGTGCCGTATAAAAAAGTAAACTTTGAGCACGGTGTATACTTTGCTCATAACGGTTGAGACAAGAAGTCATCTTTACTTGTGCATAGTCGAAGAGAACATGAAAGGACTTAGTTCGTGGGATTTTGAAAGATCGTTTCACTTTGGATTGGAATGAGATTGTCATGCTGCTCACTACCCGAAGTTTTGGACCGTATGTCGTTATTTGCTACTCGTTACGTTTTTCAGCTTGCTATTCATTCAATAGGGAGGGAACACAATAAAAGGCAGCACAGGAAAGGCATACAGAACCAGAGATCATGAACAAGTGGCTAGACAATGTTTTGAAGGCGTCTAAGCACAATGAAAGAAACGGGAGACGAAAAACAATTAAAAAACTCTCTATGTAAAAAGGGAATTGGGCCAAAAAAAACATCAACTTTTTACAAATAGCAAAAAAATCACGAATTTTCGGATTAGCCAGAAAAATCCTGAACTTTTGTTGACTTATCAATTTGTTAATATATTTTACGTTATCTCGCTAATTTAGACACACCGTTAATATTTTTAATAGAAAAATTAGACAACGTTAACTTTGACCGTTAAATAAAACCACGTCATTTTAAGGCTAAACAAAACGACGTCGTTTTACAAATTTTTGAAAAACAAAACATGCTCTCTAGGATGAAACTCAAGACCTCTTGGTTAAACAAAAGAGACTCTTGCCATTATGGCACAAGAACATTTAATGTAACTACAAACCATTTAATATATAAAGACTTCCCAAATTTAAATATATTTATACAAAAATGTTTTAATTTTTTTTTTAAAATAGAGTTTTTAAAAATAACTAAACGTTTATTAAATAAAATACAATTTTTAAAATTTATTTTTTATTAAATACAATTTAATATTTATATTAAATACAATTTAATGTTTTTATTAAATAAAAATTTAACCTAACTAGATGTATAATTAATACAAAAAAACTAAAAATAATTAAATATTTAATTTAATGTTTTATATATCTAATTTGTAGTTAATACATATGTATAATTAGTTTAAAACTATATTAGATGTATACAAACTATATTAATTATACATCTAATTAAGTTTAGTTTAAAACATATATGTATAATTAATTAAAACATTCATCTAATTACATGTACATATATGTATTATTTTTAAAAATATATGTATATATGTATTTTTTTTTTAAAAACTGAATTACTTTTAATTTAAATATATATTCATAATTAATTAAAACATACATTGTACATATGTGTATTAATTAATAAATGTTTAAATATTTTTTAAAATTGTATTAAAAAAAATTAAATCATTTTTGTATAAATATGTTTAGATTTAGGAAGTCTTTATATGTTAAATGGTTTGTAGTTACATTAGATGTCCTTGTGGCACATAGTGGCAAGGATCCCTTTTATCTAACCAAGAGGTCTTGAGTTCAATGCTTGAGAGCATTATATTTTATTTTTCAAAAATTTGTAGAAAACGACGTCGTTTCGTTTAGTCTTAAAATGACGTCGTTTTACTTAACAGCCAAAGTTAACGTCGTCTAATTTTTCTGTTAAAAATATTAACAGCGTGTCTAAATTGGCGAGTCAACGTTAAATATACTAATAAATTGGTAAGTTAACAAAAGTTCAAGATTTTTTTAGCTAATCCGAAAATTCGTGATTATTTTGACAATTCGTGAAAAGTAGATGTTTTTTTGGCAATTGGTGAAAAGTTGGTGTTTTTAGTATATTTTGACATATTTTTTTAAAAAAAGCTAACCGAGCATCGCCCAAATTTGGGTTAGTGTTTGCTTGGGATCAAAGAAACGATGATGAAAGAAGAAGAATTTCCTCGTAAGGAGTATGCGATGTCTTCATCTTTACGATCGCGTAAGAAACCCACAGATCAGATGTACGGGATGATAGGTCTTTTCTTGCACTTAAAGTAAAAAAAAAAAGCGCTAGTAATGGGTTTTAGGATTCGATCAAATTCGAGACGTACTCTTGTTTCCTTGCTTATATTCGTTGCCTATATAGGTGAAATGATTGGGTTTCCAAAGCAAAATAGTAGTATTCCTCGATTGTAAGACAAGTTTTTTTCGATGAAAAACCTCGTAAAGAAGATAATCTGATACATGATTGAATGACCTAAACAAAAAAATGAATCATCTTGATGAAGCCAACAAAACATAACACGACCATTCTCAAGCATGTAGTTGATAGGAGAACCCGTTAAACCGTGAGGCCTCCATCAACACAAATGGTTTGACCTGTAATATAAGAAGCTGCAGGTAGACACAAGAAGACCACTACTGATGCAACTTCACTCGGCTCTCCAGCGCGACCAAGTGGCGTTCTACTGAACAATCCATCCTTGAAACTGACGTCCTCGAGATACTTTAAGAATCAGAAATTGAGAAATGATTAAAGGAATTGAAGTTGTGAAATCTCAACCCAAAAAAAGAGTAAAAAGTTGTGTTTTATTACAGGTTGAGTCTGAAGAGTCTTGACAATATTAGGCGCAACCGAGTTGGCTCTTATACCGTCCTTTGCCCATTCACATGCCAAATTTCTAGCTAGTTGATTCAGAGCTCCTTGAAAAACAATCAACAAAACATTTAAAACAAAAAAGATTCCTCGTTGATTATTTAGTCTTACAATGAATTGACTTTAATAACCTTTAGTTAGACCATAAATTGATCCACCATCAATTGATACAATCCCTGCAATGGAGGACATCAAGACGACGCTTCCATAGCCTGAAGCCTTTAGAAGAGGATGTGAAAGCTGGGAAAAATGGTATGCAGATTCCAAGTTTGTTGAGATATGGAAAGAGAAATCTTCTGCCACATATTCTGTTGTTGGCTTTGCACGTATTACACCCACGTTATTTACCTATGTTAGAACAAAAAGTGGATTTCTCTTAAGAAAAAAAGTTCTTTGCAAGAATATGCTTAAGTGGTTTCTATATTAAAGATCATTTACTCACAAAAATGTTGAGTTTTCCATCAAACATTGAAGAAACAGTTTGGATCAGCTTTTCTCTCTCGGAACGAGAGGTTACATCACACACTGAACCACTCACTTGAAATCCTTTCTTTTCCCATTCGCTTAAACTCTGATTGAGCAGAGTTTCGGAGATGTCGCATACATGGATTCTAGCTCCAAAACAAGCTAACTCCTCTACTATGGCATATCTAAACATTTCAAAGACATAAGTTCCTTGAAAACTTGACCACTCGGCAAAGGAGGTGATATAGAGAACAGAGAAGAAAGACTAACCCGATTCCGCTGGCGCCACCGGTCACAAGAGCAGTCATACCTTGAAGACTCCATCTTTTGTCGTCTCTAGTCATTGTTGTGGATGATTCTGTTTTAATTTGGTGACATATGATATGAAATGACTATTATTTATAATCGATATAATGATGGGAGGTTACGAGAATCCTAAAAGGAATTGAGGAAAGATACAGTAATTAATTAATGACGTTGTGGCTGAGACAAATTATAGATCAACGTAATCATAAAACTAAACTAGTTTAGTTTTAAATTTTCGAAGGAGCAACTGATGATGACGTAAGTAATGATGCGTCTTACATTAAATAAAAAATGGGTTTAGATGTGATGACGTAAGTGATGACGGCTCTTCATCACTGGCAAGAATACAATCCCAGAGGAAATGAAGACAATGCTTCCATAGCCTGAAGCCTTTAGCAGAGGTGTTCTAACTCTCTAAATTGTCTTCTTTTTTCTTAGCAGAAATTAGAAGAGATGGAATAGAATATTCTGATGTATGAGAGAGACATTGATGAAAGTTGTTGAAGTTACGGGTGTAATCGAGATTATCATGTTTTCATGCACAAACTCATAAACGTCTGTGCTTTTATAAGAAGAGAACATTGAGAGTTTAAGACAAACATATATATATAACAAAAAAAAAAAAAACAGGAAAACGCCCTTCTCAAGCTTGCAACTGATAAGAGAAGCCATTAACAGTGAGACCTCCATCAACACAAATAGTCTGGCCAGTAATATATGAAGCTGCAGGTAGGCACAAGAAAGCTACGAGTGATGCAACCTCTCTTGGTTCTCCAATGCGACCAAGTGGAGTTCTACGTAACAAACTCTCCTTGAAACCAGTGTCTTCGAAGTACTGATTATTCACAAGATTTTAAGAAACAATAATGAGTAGTGCATAAGATTAAATAGGGAAGTTGTTGTGTTGATTACAGATTTCGTGAGAGTAGTCTGGATAAAATTAGGTGCAACAGCGTTGGCTCTTATGCCGTCTTTTGCCCATTCACATGCCAAATTTCTTGCTAGCTGATTCAGAGCTCCTATAAAGGACGTGTATTAGTTAGGAATTAACAAAGATACTCCTCGTTGATTAGTTAAGGTTGCATGTATTATTAGTACATTTCTTACCTTTAGATAAACCATAAATGGATCCACAATCAATTGATACAATCCCAGCCATAGAGGAAATGAAGACAATGCTTCCATAGCCTGAAGCCTTAAGGAGAGGATGTGAAAGCTGGCAAAAATGGAAAGCAGCTTCCAAATTTATTGAGATATGGAAAGAAAAATCTTCTGCTACATATTCTGTCGTTGGCTTTGTGCGAAGTACACCAACATTGTTTACCTAAAATGAAAAAAAAAAAAACGAGGATATCTCTTGCAAAAAGTTCTTTGAACGAATATGCTCAAGTTATTTCTATATTAACATCTTTTACTTACGAGAATGTTGAGTTTGCCATCAAACAGCGAAGAGATAGTTTGCATGAGTTTTTCTCTTTCAGAATGAGAGGCTACATCACAGACTGAGCCACTCACTTGAAACCTTTTCTTTTCCCATTCACTTAAACTTTGATGGAGCATAGTTTCAGATATGTCGCAGACATGGATTCTAGCTCCAAAACTAGCTAACTCCTCTACTATGGCATACCTAAGTAGAAATAATTCACACACATAACTTCCTTAAAATCTTGACCATATATTCAAAAAGTTAAATGGAAGTAGAACAATTTGTAAAAGACAAACCCGATTCCGCTGGCTCCACCGGTTACAAGAGCAGTCATCCCTTGAAGACTCCATCTTTTATCCATTTTTTTGCATGTGACTAGCAATTACCAGAGATGCCACAGATTATTATATAAATTCAAGGAATTTTTGATCAAACAAGTGTCAATTAATGATCATGCATGTGTTTATATATGTGGTGGAAATGTTCTCATCCATCCACCGTGAACCGACAAACTAAACTTACCTCAATTTTTAAGTTAAAAACCTAAAATTTTGGTTAATTTGGGAACAAAATAATTAACCAAACTAACCGAATCTGATCCAAACCAAACCGTAATTAATTGGTTAATTTGGATACATTTTCTCCAAAACCGAACACATCAAGAAACCATTTAACTGAAGCAAACACGACTTGAAGAACTAAACTCCTAAGCCTACTACTAACCAAATTAAATTAGGCCTATTCTCTAGCTTATTGGAGCAGGATTTTAACACCAACAATAGAATCTAGTAGTCTTGCTCCTCTCTCACTCTTTTCTTTCTCTACTATATTTATATTGTCTCTTAAAACTAGAGTAATTGAATGCTTAATCTTTTGTATTACAACGTCATATACTCTTTACTTTCATTATATTGAATAAGCCTTATGGAAAAAAAAAAAACCAAAGATAAAATGTTTTTATTCATCAAACTCACTCACAAGATTTGGAACAAAACATCAAATGTGTATCAAACGAAAAAAAAGTTCAAAAAGAATACAAGCATCGAATGTGAACCATACTCATTTTTTTTTTCTTAATTGCAAAATCATATTCTTATCAAGTAAGAGATTGACTTCGTGGAACCCTCAAAAAGCATGAACGGAGAGAGCTCCATCAACACAAATGGTTTGACCTGTAATATAAGAAGCTGCAGAAAGGCAGAGAAACGCAGTCATTGCAGCCACTTCTTCTGGCTCTCCAGCGCGCCGCATTGGTATATTCGGCGCAATATTCTTAGCAAATTCCTCTCCTTGTATAAACTGAACAATAACACCACATGCATTAAACATAAGAATAATAACCAAATATAATTGTGAAAAAATAGTGTTCAATATTTTCAGAGTTTTACGCTTTTAGCTGCAGGAGTTGCAATGACTCCAGGAGCAATGGAGTTAGCTCTTATGTTGTCACTAGCCTATTCGCAAGCCAAGTTTCTCGCCAACTGACAAATAGCTCCTTTGGTTGCACCATAGATGGATCCAACACTACATGATACAACTTCATCAGCAGAGGATATAAAGATGATACTTCCAAATCCAAAGGATTTGAGCAGAGGATGAGAAAGGTGGCACAAATGGTATGCAGACTCCAAATTTGTTGAGATCTGATACGAGAAATCCTCTGTTGTGGATTCCGTGGTTGGCTTTGTCACAAAAGTCCCTACATTGTTTATCTACATTCCATAAAATCAGTAATTTAGTACATTATGATTTTTATATTAGTTTTTATTGGTGAAAACAGAGAAGAACAGAGACATACGTGGATATTGAGATTGCCGTCGAACAGAGAGGAGACAGTCTGCATCTGTTTCTCTCTACCGGGACGAGAGGATATGTCACAGACTGATCCTGTGACATTAAAGCCCTTCGTTTTCCACTCTCTTAAGCACTTGTTAAGCTGAGATTCGTCTCTACCACATGTGTGTATTGTTGCTCCTAGGCCTGCGAGTTCCTCTGTTATAGCATGCCTAGAAGATCCATCAAGAAAAATAAATGCGTGAAGTGAGGAAATATTATTAGGTTTTCTTGTTGTTGCTTGTTATGCAAGAAAAAGGACATGGATGGTGGAAGACAAACCCAATGCCTTTAGTTCCTCCGGTGACAATAGCGGAGCGGTCATGCCTTGAAGACTCCATCTGCTCTGTTTTGCTCTAGCCATTGTTGTGGATGATTCTGTTCTAATAATTTGGTGAGAGATGATGATGAAAAATGGCTATTTATAATGGATAAATGATACGAGGTTAAGAGAAACTTCAAAAGGAACGCTATCGTATTTATTGACGTTGTTGCTGGTAGGTTAGGGAGACAAATTAGCGATCAAAGTGCTTATAAGACTGAATTTGTTTTATTTCAACAATTTTTGGGGTCAAGTGAAAAGTGACGTATGCAATGATGGGGAGAGCCGGAGAGAATGTTGGAACAAAGGAAACAGAGTATGAAAACAACAAAGAAAAGAGAAACTTTTGCTAAATAATGCTTTATTCTTTGATAATTAAAACTGAAACAAATTACATTAATTTATAAGAAACAAAAACGTAACTGCACCCATTAAACCATGGATTTATTATGTCCTATAATAAAGAAGAAAATTGAAACCCCCAAATTGATTAGAAATAAAATCAGAAAATACATAACTGAAAAACATTGAATTGGTTTGAATCACTTTTCAACACTCTCCCTTAATTCAAACTTGCACACTCCAAGCTTACTCCTGAAGTAGTCAAACTTGTTCTTTGATAATGCCTTTGTAAGAATATCTGCACTCTGCTCGTTTGTGCTGCAATACTCCAAAATAATTGAACCTTTACTAACCAAGTCTCTGATGAAGTGGACCTTGATCGATATATGCTTCGTTCTTCCATGATATGTTGGATTCCTGGCCATCGATATAGTTGCTTTGTTGTCGCAAAAAATTGTTGTTGCCTTCATTTGTTCTTGCTTGATGTCTATCAGAATTCTTCTTAACCAAACTGCTTGACATGCTGCTGCAGTAGCTGTTGTATACTCAGCTTCGGATGATGATAAAGCTGTCACGTTCTGCTTCTTTGAACTCCAGCAAACTGCTCCCGAACCCAGAATAAAAACATGTCCCGAAGTGCTTTTTCGATCTTGCACACAGCATGCCCAATCGCTGTATGTGAACCCAACCAGCTCAAACTCTGAAACTGAGTTATACCAAATGCCATACTCTGCTGTTCCTGCAACATACCTTAACAACCTCTTTGCTGCTCCAAAATGATGTTTGGTCGGATTGTGCATGAACCTGGAAATTGCACTCACAGCAAAACAAATATCTGGTCTTGTATGAGTTAGATATATGAGACCTCCAACTAAACTCCTGAACTTTGTTGCATTTGCTTTCTCCGTTCCATCATCCATTTGCAGCTTCTCATTGATATTCATAGGAGTGTCTACAGCATTGCAACCTGTCATGTCAAACCTTTTAAGCAAGTCACAAGCATACTTATGTTGAGACACAAAAATCCCATCTTTCACTTGCTTAACCTCAAGACCAAGGAAAAATACAGCAACCCGAGATCTGTCATTTCAAACTTCTCCATCATACTAGCTTTGAACTCAGCAACAAGTGAAGCACTAGAACCCATGTAAATCATATCATCTACATATAAACACACAACAAGGATATCACCTTCACCTTGCTTCTTTATGTAGAGAGTAGGCTCACTTTTGCTTTTTTCAAAGCCAGTTTTTGCAAAGAAAGAATCAATTTTGTTGTACCAAGCTCTAGGAGCTTGTTTAAGCCCATAAAGAGCCTTATACAACCTGTAGACGAAATCCTCTTTACCATCAACAACAAAACCTTCAGGCTGATCAACATAAACCTCTTCAAGTAGCTCACCATTCAAGAAAGCTGACTTAACATCAAACTGATATATTGGCCAATGCATATAAGCTCCTAAGGCAAGAAGAGTTCTTACAGTGTCAAACCTTGCTACCGGAGAGAAAGTATCTTCATAATCCACTCCATATTCTTGTGCATATCCCTTAACAACCAGCCTTGCCTTATACTTTTGAATGCTGCCATCTGCATGATACTTAGTTTTAAACACCCATTTCACACCGATGGAATGCTTATCTCCAGAAAGCTCAACTAGCTGCCATGTTTGATTCTTCTCTATAGAAGCAATCTCTTCTTCCATTGATTTTCGCCATTCCTCTTTCTTTGCTGCTTCATTAACTGTCACTGGATCAGCACTAAAAAATGCATGTTGTTCCTCATAAATTTCTCGTAGTGATCTGAATTTTTGAGGTGAACTTGTACTTGAGCTTCCTTCTGCATCATTTGACCCATTGCCATTGTTTGTACTAGGTGAGCTAGGGGCTGAGCTTGCTGGTGTATTAGTTGCAGAAGTTGCTGGACTTTGATTCTCTTCTTGCTCATCAACAACAGAAACTTCAACAAGCTCACCATTTTCACCTTCACGCCAAGTCCAAACCGCCTCCTCATCAAAGGTAACGTTCCTGCTCTCAACAATCTTCCCACTCACAGGATTGTACAATCTATATCCTTTAGATTGTGAACAATATCCAAGAAAAATGCATTTCTCAGATTTTTCATCAAGTTTCTTCCTGTTATGAGCATCAATAAGAGAGTAGCAAACACTGCCAAAAACTCTTAAATGACTCACCCCTGGATTCCTCCCACACCACGCTTCATATGGTGTCATGTTTAAGACTGTTTTCGTAGGAGAGATGTTCAGCAAATACACTGCTGTCCTCACACTTTCTGCCCAAAAATGATTAGGTAGATTTTTCTGCTTTAACATGCTTCTAGCCATCTCCACCACGGTTCCGCTACACCATTTTGCTCCGGTGTGTATGCTGTAGTAAGCTCATGATGTATCCCTTCTTTCTCACAGAACTGGTTGAATTCAGTGGATGTAAACTCTCCTCCTCTGTCAGTTCGTAACACCTTAACTCGCTGCTCACTTTGTTTCTCCACAAGTGCCTTGAACTTCTTAAACATCTCGAATGTTTCTCCTTTTGATTCAAGAAAATAAACCCAGCTCATCCTACTGTAGTCATCTGTCAGCATCAGAAAATACTTGCTGCCTCCAAGAGATGCGGTCTGCATCGGACCACACAAATCAACATGAACAATCTCAAGACATTGAGTTGCTCTCCTTGCTTTTCCTACTGGAAACGACCTGCGAGTTTGTTTCCCATATATGCAGCCTTCACACAACTCAAGAGCATCGATCTTTGGTAAGCCAACGACCATATCCTTTTGATTGAGCACCCTTAACCCATTCTCATGTAGATGCCCATACTGCAAATGCCACAACTTCAAAATATCAGAAACTTTAGCAACCAAAGCTCTTGTTTCAACAGAAGACATCTCCAATGGATATAGACTGTTTGATGTCTTCTTCACCACTGCCAACGTGATACCAGATTTATTATCCTTGATGACACATACTTTCCTATCAAAGAAAACGGAACAATTGTTCTCCACCATTTGACCAACACTCAACAGATTATGTGCTAGATCAGGAATGTAGTACACACCATAGATGAGTTTGAGATTACCATGATCATTCTGGACAGCCACGATTCCTCTCCCTTCAACTTGAACTTCTTTATCATTTCCAAGCTTCACCTTAAGCTTGTGCGACTCATCTAACTCTTTGAACGATGACTTAGTGCCTGTCATGTGATTTGAACAGCCACTGTCCAAATACCACACAGATTTGGACACTTCCTCACTTTTAAATGCCATGAAAAGTCGAGGTTGCTCATCTTCATGCTCAGCAAAGCTTGCGTGCTTCTCTTCTTTCTGTTTCTTAAAACAGTTGGCCTGTATATGACCATACTTCTTGCAATAATGACACTGAATGTTGCTCTTATTTGTACCTTTGCTGTAGGACTGATTAGAGTTGCTTGAGTTATCATAATAACCTCTTCCTCTGCCTCTTCCATGGTCTCCACGACCTCCAAATCTGCCTCGTCCTCTACCTGCAGCTCCAAAACCGCTGCTATTTTTCTGACCAGAGTACTCTCCCTTCATTTGAAAAGCTTTTTCTTCATTTTTTTCAGTCTTCTTACCAAGACGAACTCATCATGGTGTCAAAGGTATACGTACTCATATCGTTTGCCTCCATGATTGCAGGTACCACATACTCAAACTTTGGAGTTAAGCTTCTAAGAACTTTACTCACAACAGTTTCATTTGACAAGAATTCACCATAGGACTTCATTTGGTTGACAACAGCAGAAACTCTCGCCAAATATTCCTGCATCGTTTCCTTCTCCTTCATCAAAAGCGTTTCAAATTGATGGCGAAGAGTCTGCAACTTAACAGTGATGGCCTTCTTATCACCCATGTACTCATGTTTCAAAATTTCTCAGGCTTCGTGTGACGTATTCGCCGCTGAGATCCGAGAAAGGATATCTTCCTCCAAGACTGTCTGAATTAAGAACAGCGCCTTTGCATCCTTCTTGCGTTTGTCTCGTAACTGCTGATCAGGTTCCGCAGGATTTGCATCTTCAAATCCATTCTCCACCAAATCCCAACTCTCTTGAGATCTAAACATCGTCTTCATCTTGAGACTCCAAATGTGATACTTTTCACCTTTAAATATCGGAACCGTTACTTGCTGATTCGATCCATTAGCTGCCATGGCTTTTTCTTTTTTTGATAGGATGAAAGGACTGAAACCTTTGCTCTGATACCACAATGTTGGAACAAAGGAAACACTGCAGAAACAGAGTATGAAAACAACAAAGAACAAAGAGAAACTTTTGCTAAATAATGCTTTATTCTTTGATAATTAAAATTGAAACAGACTACATCAATTTATAAGAAACAAAAACGTAATTGCACCCATTAAACCCATGGACTCGTTATGTCCTACAATCAAGAAGAAAATTGAAACCCCCAAATTGATTAGAAATAAAACCAGAAAATACGTAACTGAAAAACATTGAATTGGTTTGAATAACTTTTCAACAGAAAATTAATGATATAACTCATGATGATTCTTCTCCAGTTAATCAATTATCAAAGCCTAATAACAGGTTTAGGAATCAATCTAATTGCAGAGGTAATCTTGTGAACTCGTTTATGTTTTCATGCATAAAAACACAGCATGAAAAAACTTTATTAGAGAGAGAACATGCACAAACAAGACGCAACAATGTCATACTCAAGCCTGTGGCTGATAGGAGAACCCGTTAACCGTGAGACCTCCGTCAAAACAAATGGTTTGACCAGTGATATAAGAAGCTGCAGGTTAAGACAAGAAGACCACTAGTTATGCAACTTCATTCAGTTCTCCAGCGTGACCAAGTGGAGTCCTACTAAACAATCCCTCCTTTGTAACCGACGTCCTCAAGATATAGGTCTTCGAGAAGCCTAGACCAGAATTGTCAGGGAAGGAGAGCTCTCAGTCTTGTTGTGAATTTCCTCCAGAGACAACGAGTGAAGGCGTAGAGGAAGAAAATATGTTCTCTGGTTCTCAGCGGTCTGATTGCACATGAGGCAATTAGGGTCAGTTTGGAGACCCCAGAGAGGATTCTATCACGCGTTGGACATCGTTTTAGGAGCACAAGCCAAGCAAGAGCCTGATGCTTAGGAAACAGAGATTGCAGCTTTGTGGAGGGAAAAAAAAACCCACAAAAACATAGTAAAAAGAAAAGAAGAGAGTGAACACACAGACAAAACTTTTATATAATAAATTAAAAAGTTTTAAATATTTAAAAAAGAAAGATTCAAAAAATAATAATTTAAAGACTAAACACAAAGACAAAACTTTGCGCTTCATATAATCCTGTCTCTTTATTTGTTTATCCAAAACATATAACAACAATATTTCAGAATCTTAGGGAAAACAAACATTTGATAGAATCTATACGGGCAGAAGCGTGAGGGGGATAATCATCTGTTTAGTCCTATTTGCGTCGATGACGACGACGTCAGCGAGGTAGTTTTTAGTCGTACCAGCGTCATCCTTGGCCGCTATAACCAGCACATAATGCTCGCGGAGATAAGATTGCTTAAATGCTTCCACAACCCGCTTCAACGTCAGATGATCCGCATTTGGCTGCGAGTTGTGCTCCGAGATGGCGAACTTAGCGACCTCCACTACCACCGGGCTCGATACATCCGTAAGAAAAAAGCCTCCAAGTGTTGGGGAACTAAGAGTTACGTCGTGTCGTACTCTGGAGAGGAGTTCTAGTGCAGTGGAGGTTGTTTCTTGTGAGACAGAGATGGTGGCTAGAGAGAGGATGATGATCAGAGAGAAAAAGACGGACGGCTTCATCATCTTTTTTATATCTCCGGACTTGTAATAAGGATCGCACACGTCCAGGCTTTTATATAGACAAAACTTGTATGTACTTTCTCGAAGATATGCAAGGCCGGCTCAAAATATCAACTTTAGTTTTTCTTTTTTGATCGTAACTCGTATCGTGATTAATAATGGTCGCGCACGTTCAGGTTTTTATATAGACAAAACTTGTAAATTCTTTTTGAGGATACGCAAGGCCGGCAACAAGATATCAATTTTTATCATATAGTTTTTAAGAAAGAATTTAAAGACTTTCTTTTTGTAGGTCTCTTCATTTGGGGAAATCGGGACTCCAAAGTTACGTAATAAACCTTGTAAGATTTGGATAGTTGGGATAGTTTGAAGTTAAACTTAAAACTATTATGATAGATCAAATTTACTAAAAAAAATACAAATCAAATATCCTGATTTTTAAAAAAAAATAAAATAAATTGTCCTGATTTTTATTATATCGACCCCAAAATAATATAAATTAACGAGTGATGTTGAATATATCATCGTTACATTTAAAGCGATGAGTTAATTTCATATTAATAAATTAAAAAATGACTAGAATAATATACTTGTGTAAAAGAAGGTTAGAAAATGAAAATTTGAATATACTGCATTTATTAGAAAAAAAAAAATTATATAAATGTCATTATTTTTTTATTTTCACAGCAGCAAATTTTTTTATTTATTGACGAAAATACCATATTTTTTATGAGATAAATCTACAAGTTATGTGTTGTAAATTTATTGTATGTGTTATTGATTTTTTAAATTCTTTAACAAGTGAAACTGTATTTTTATGAACGGACGAAATATATTAAAATTGAATACAAATGGAAGAAAATTCGGTTTTCCATAAACAGATGAAACATATTAAAATTGATTATCATTTGTTTCGTATACTGTCCAAGATAAGCTCAATACTATTGAACACATTTATGCCGAAGAACAACATGTTGATCTTCTTACCAAGTCGTTTCTTTCCACTACGTTTTCATATCTTTTGTTCAAGTTGGGCCTGCTTGACATCTCACCACCAAATTAAGGGAGTTTTGAATAGAAAATGATATTTTCCATATTGTTGTAGTTATCTTTTAGTACGTTCCTATTGGTTCTAGGTCTCTCATAATCTTGTATAAATACTCTTTATGTGAATGAATACAAACAACTTTTTTACCTTACAAACCTATTGCGGATCGAGATGTTACAAAGCTTCGACCAAATTCATAACTAAGGTTTAATCGTTTCTTAGTCGGAGCTAGGGATGGACGTTCGGATACCCAATCGGTTTCGATTCGAGTAATTTTGGTTTTTAGGTGTTCGGGTGTTCGGGTTTAGGCTTATAGGTTTCATACGGTTATTACGAAACTTCGGATCATGTGTTGTTTGGGTTATGCCGGATTCGGATCGATTCGGGATGTAAACTAAAACTCAATAGTCCATATAAGTTTGGATATTTTACAAGAAATTAATTTGTACATTAGATTTCTAGTACACATTCAACTCTTTAGTTAGGACGTAAACTAAGTTAACAACTAAAGAGATTAATTTTTAGTTTTCATTCTAACTTAGTTTACATCCTAATTAAAAAACTAAATATTTTAGTTTTTGTCCTAACTAATTTATGCTCTAATTAAATTAATATTACTGCAAATACGTATGAATTCACAGTAGCATAGTGCAGATTCAAATCGACATAGAAAAAAAGAATAACGTATATAACTTACTAACGACAAATTTATCAAATATAGATAAAGACAATCATAAAAAGAGATGAATTTTATTTAAAATGTTAAAACAATAGCTCTTAAACAACAAAACAATAAGTAAATTCATCTAAAAGTCAAATTTAAAATACCACTTCAAAACCAAATGAAAAGTAAAAATTTGGATCATCTCTATTCTTATTCTTTGCAAAATATGAACACTTCTCTCTTAAATTTTTTTTAAGACAAACTAAATAAATATTATATTTTCCTCCTCCTTATCTCTAATATGTTGAGCATGTCAATTCTAATTTCTAAAAATATATAAGATATCGATATTGAATATATATACTCTGCCACTTACGCAGAAGAGCGACCACTTGACGGACAGCTTAATTGCATTGACATATCCACAATAAAACTGAGAACTCGTTTATGTTTTCATGCATAAACTCACAACATGAAAAATTTATTAGAGAGAGGCCTTTACGAAATTATTGACAGTTACAAATAAAACGCAACAATGTCATTCTCAAGCATGGGGCTGATAGGAAAAGCCGTTAACCGTGAGACCTCCATCAACACAAATGGTTTGACCAGTGATATAAGAAGCTGCAGGTAGACACAAGAAGACCACTACTGATGCAACTTCATTCAATTCTCCAGCGCGACCAAGTGGAGTTCTACTGAACAATCCCTCCTTGAAACCGACATCCTCCAGATACTTAAAAAAACAAAATTTGAGAAATGATTAGAAGACTTGAGGTTGTCACATTCACACACACACAAAAAAAATAAAAATGATAAGAGTAGTAAAACGTTATCTTTTTTATTTATTATTACAGATTGAGATAGAGAAGTCTTGATAATATTAGGCGCAACAGCATTGGCTCTTATGTCATCTTTTGCCCACTCACATGCCAAATTTTTAGTTAGCTGGTTCAGAGCTCCTGTTAAAAAGAAATTAAAAAAAAAAAAAACTTTACATATAAATACTTCTTGTTGATTAGTCAATCTTGCCTATTTGTATTACCTTTCGTTAGACCATAAATGGATCCACCGGTCACTGATACAACTCCTGCAACAGAGGACATGAAGACAATGCTTCCATAGCCTGAAGCCTTTAGCAGAGGATGTGAAAGCTGGCAAAAATGGTAAGCGGCTTCCAAATTTGTAGACATGTGGAAAGAAAAATCCTCAGCTGTATAATCTGTAGTTGGCTTCCGCGAATTACACCCACATTGTTCACCTATGTTTGAAAAACAAAAAGGAGGATTTCTCTCTTAAGAAAGTTTTCTCTAAATATGCTTAGTTGTTTATAATATTAACATCTTTTACTTACAAGAATGTTGAGTTTGCCATCGAAGAGTGAGGAGACAGTTTGAATAACTTTTTCTCTCTCGGGACGAGAAGTTACATCACAAACTGAGACACTCACTTGAAACCCTTTCTTTTCCCATTCACTTAAACTCTGATTAAGCAAAGTTTCAGAGATGTCGCATACATGGATTCTAGCTCCAAAACCACCTAACTCCTCTACTATGGCATACCTAAGCATTTCACAAATTTAATTCTTTGAAATCTTGACCATTCATGATGTTAATAGAAAAGAATGATATAGAGAGAAGAGAGAAACCCGATTCCGCTGGCTCCACCGGTTACAAGAGCAGTCATCCCTTGAAGACTCCATCTTTTATCCATTTCTTTGTATAATGAGTAGCAATGACAAGAGATATTACCTTATTATATATTTACAATGAATGTATAGGTTAGGTACGTACGAAATAATGTGTATGATTGTATATGTGGTGGAAATGTTATGGAAGAGAGAGAACATCACTAAAATATCTAAGTTAGTGGATCCCATACAAAAATGACATTTATAGTCAAAATCTTTACGGAAACTTACTCATTTAAATGATTTTCGGACACACAATATTGGATTTAAGCATGAAGAAATACAACGATTTATTTGAAACATGCCAAAAAAATTTCATTTACTATCTTGAAATTATTGTGTATATATAAATCCAAGAGAGTCTATGATAAAACTAAGACACACAAATACATAATATTCGAGATTTTATATTAAAAAAAGAAAAACAACTTCTTTAAAGATAATATGCCACACATTTCTTCATTGATTACCTCGAATCTATATCATATATATAACGGGAATATAGATGAATTTAACTATTTTGTAATATATATTAACATGTTTGAGTTTATCAAGAAGAGATTAGAGATTATATTTTACAATTAAGAAGCTTCAGGTAGGCAGAGAAACGCAGGCATTGCACCAACTTCTTCTGGCTCTCCAGCACGCCGCATTGGTATATTCGGTGCAATATTCTTAGCAAACTCCTCTCCTTGTATAAACTGAACAAAATCACAACATGCATCATCAATAAAGAAAGATAACCAAATAAAATTGTTATAAGATAATGTTTAATTTTCAGAGTTTTAATTACGGTTTTAGCTGCAGGAGTTGCAATGACTCCAGGAGCAATGGAGTTAGCTCTTATGTTTTCACTAGCCCATTCGCAAGCCAAGTTTCTCGCCAACACTACATGATACAACTCCAGCAGCAGAGGTTAAGCTGAGATTCGTCTCAACCACATATGTGTATTGTTGCCCCTAGGCCTGCGAGTTCCTCTGTAATAGCATGCCTAGAGATCCATCAAAAAAAATAAATACGTGAGAAAAAAATTTAGTTATTTTTGGGTTGCTTGAAATGCAAGAAATGAGATGGTGGAAGATAAACCCAATGCCCTTGGTTCCCCCGGTGACAATAGCGGTCATGCCTTGAAGACTCCATCTGCTCTGTTCTGCTCTAGCCATGATGAGTTTTCTTTAGTTAATCAATAGTCAAAGGCTAATAACAGGTTTAGGAATCAATATAATTGCAGAGGTAATCTTGTTTCATAAACTCACAGCATGAAAACAAAATTATTAGAGAGAGAACTTTGCAAGTTTATAGAAAATTACAAACAATACGCAACAATGTCATACTCAAGCTTGTGGCTGATAAGAAAACCCGTTAACCGTGAAGCCACCATCAACACAAATGGTTTGACCAGTGATATAAGAAGATGCAGGAAGACACAAGAAGACCACTAGTGATGCAACTTCATTCGGTTCTCCAGCGCGAGCAAGTGGAGTCCTGCTAAACAATCCCTCCCTGAAACCGACGTCCTCAAGGTACTTCAAGAAACAAAATTTGAGAAATGATTAGAAGACTTGAGGTTGTTACATTCACACACAAAAGGAACAAATGTAAAAGTTATCTTTTTCGTATTACAGATTGAGACAAAGGAGTCTTGATAATATTAGGCGCAACGGCGTTGGCTCTTATGCCGTCTTTTGCCCACTCACACGCCAAATTTTTAGCTAACTGGTTAAGAGCTCCTATAAAAGAAATCAACAAAATACATTTAAAGAAAACTCATTGTTGATTTGTCCGTCTTGCCTAACTATTGTTATACCTTTCGTTAGACTATAAATGGATCCAGCGTTAACTGATACAATCCCTGTAGCAGAGGACATAAAGACAATGCTTCCATAGCCTGAAGCCTTTAGCAGAGGATGTGAAAGCTGGCAAAAATGGTAAGCGGCTTCCAAATTTGTAGACATGTGGAAAGAAAAATCTTCAGCTGTATAATCTATAGTTGGCTTTCCGCGAAGCACGCCCACATTGTTTACCTATGTTAAAACAAAAGAAGGGTTTCTCTCTTAAGAAAAAAGTTTTCCTTTGCTTTAATATTAACATCTTTCACTTACGAGAATGCTGAGTTTGCCATCAAACAGTGAGGAGACAGTTTGAATCAGTTTTTCTCTCTCGGGACGAGAGGTTACATCACACACTGAACCACTTACTTGAAATCCTTTCTTTTCCCATTCACTTAAACTTTGATTGAGCAGAGTTTTGGATATGTCACATACATGGATTCTAGCTCCAAAACCAGCTAACTCCTCTACTATGGCATACCTACGCATTTCATAAGTCTTAATTTTGTGAATTCTTGACCATTCAGGATGTTAAATAGAAGCAGAACAATGGTTAAGAAAAAAAAAGATCGATATAGAGAGAAGAGAGAAACCCGATTCCACTGGCTCCACCGGTTACAAGAGCTGTCATACCTTGAAGACTCCATCTCTTATCCATTTCTTTGTATACGAGTAGCAATGACAAAAAGATATTTACAATGAATGTATAGGTTAGGTTCGTGCGAAATAGTGGGTATATATGATTGTATTTGTATATGTGGTGGAAAAGAGAACATCACTAAAATATCTAAGTTAGTGGGTCCCATGCAAAAATGACATTCATAGTCAAAATCTTCACCGAAATTACCCATTTGTCTTTTTCAAGGATCACAAGGAAACTAACAAACCGATAGAGCGGCCTAATCTTCTTGTGGGAAAAAACCGTTTATGGGCATTCCTCCATCAACACAAAGAATATGTCATGTGATATATGATGATGCAGGTGGGCATAAAAAACCACTGCAGAAGACTCTCTCGGTTCCAAAGCCGACCAAGAGGAGTTATTAAGTAGATTTCTCTTAGGTAAGCTTTGTTGCTAAGGACATGTGACCAAAAGACGAGTAATCATCAAACAAAGCCCATTTTAGCTACTGTGCAAACGAATAATTCTTAAACCACTCATTACTACGAATAAAATCCGCTGCTTTATCTCAGGATGTCCCAATTTACCAGAAAAATGATAAAGCAGAGCGCACTAGATGCCAATACTACATATTGAAGTGAATATCACAGAATTTGACCATGATGGAGAGCCACCAGAAGCCTCGATGGAGATGAATGTAGTTAGATGCCACTAAATCGAAGAAAATTTAGAAGTAACAACCATTCGGCAAACACAGAATGAAAAGGGTTGGACATATTTCCTGAACCCGGTCCCGACCGAAAAAGTGATTCCGCGTGGGTATGGATTTGTGCTAAATAAAGGATTGGTACCTATTATCAAGATCCATTATGTTTTGGACTAATCCGAACCGAATCGAAATCCAAATGGGTATCCAATTAATCAAAACTAAAGAGATAACGATAAAGACAAATATTCAACAAATTTTTTTGTTTCGATTCGAATTCTGCCATTAGAAATTTAAAGATCCAAACTCTTGTAGATTTCGAGAGTTCAATCCTTCAAATCTTGTTGTATCTTATGTGATTAGGAAACTTAATGATTTTTTTTAGCTATATTTTTTAAATATGTTGTTGTTTCACCGGTTTCAGATGTATAGTCCTAATTTTTACCGGTTTCGGATGCATAGTTCTAAAGAGATAATGATAAGTGTCGATGGGGTTTTTTTTTTCTCTAACAAAAAATATTCACCAATTTCTTTTTTCGATTTTGATATTCTGCGATTAGAAAATTTGAAGATATGCGATCCATATCTTGCAAATCTCGGGAGTTAAATCCCTTAAATCTTGTTGTATCTTATGCGATTAGGAAACTTAATGCTTGTCTTTAGCTGCATTTTCCAAATTTGTTGTTGTTTTACCGGTTTCGGATGCATAGTTCTAATTTTTATCTTAAACTAAACATGATTAGATATTCGAACGCTCACCCCTACAAAAATCACTAAAATCTTATCACGATTTCTTTGCATCCGGTCGTAGATGAGAGTATCCAAATATCCATGCATGTTTTTTTTTTTTGTTAAAAATATCCATGCATGTTCGTAAAGCACGAATCTAATATTCTGGAAATTTTCAAATCTCAAATGTAGTATGTAACGACTACTACAGCCTAAAAACATGAACAATAAACGTCAAGTAACTTCCACGTTATACCTGAGTTAATGCATATCAATTCTAATTTCAAAAAAATAATTTAAGATATCGATATTTACTATATATACTGTCACTTCAGCAGAGCGACCACTTGACTGACAGCTTAATTACATTGACATATCCACGATAAAATTGTGAACTCGTTTATGTTTTCATGCATAAACTCATTACATGAAAACTTTATTAGAGAAAGAACTTTGAGATTTTAGAGACAGTTACAAATAATACACAACAATGTCATTCTCAAGCATGTGGCTGATAAGAGAACCCGTTAACCGTGAGACCTCCATCAACACAAATGGTTTGACCAGTGATATAAGAAGCTGCAGGTAGACACAAGAAGATCACTAGTGATGCCACTTCACTCGGCTCTCCAGCACGACCAAGTGGAGTTCTACCAAACACTCCCTCCTTGAAACCAACGTCCTCAAGATACTTTAAGAAACAAAAATTTAGAAATGATTAGAAGACTTGAGGTAGTTACATTCACACACAAAAATACGGGAGTTAAAAAAATTTCTTTTTTTTTTAATTACAGGTTGAGCCAGAGGTGTCTTGATAATATTAGGCGCAACAGCATTGGCTCTTATGCCGTCTTTTGCCCACTCACATGCCAAATTTTTAGTTAGCTGGTTTAGAGCTCCTGTTCAAAAAAAATCAACAAAACTTTTTTATTATAAATACTTCTTAGTCAGTCTTGTCTGTTTGTAGTAACTCTTGTTACCTTTCGTTAGACAATAAATGGATCCACTGGCCACTGATACAACTCCTCCAATAGAGGACATGAATACAATGCTTCCATAGCTTGAAGCCTTTAGCAGAGGATGTGAAAGCTGGCAAAAATGGTAAGCGGCTTCCAAATTTGTAGACATGTGGAAAGAAAAATCTTCAGCCGTATATTCTGTTGTTGGCTTTCTACGAATTACGCCCACGTTGTTTACCTATATATGTTGAAAAAAAAAAAAAAGGATTTCTCTTTTAAGAAAGTTTTCTTTATATGAATAAGCTTAGTTGTTTTTGATATTAACATCTTTTGCTTACGAGAATGTTGAGTTTGCCATCGAATAGTGAGGAGACAGTTTGAATCAGGCTTTCTCTCTCGGGACGAGAGGTTACATCACAGACGGAGACACTCACTTGAAACCCTTTCTTTACCCATTCGCTTAAACTCTGATTAAGCAAAGTTTCAGAGATGTCGCATACATGGATTCTAGCTCCAAACCCAGCTAACTCCTCTACTATGGCATACCAAAGTATTTCACAAAAACTTAATTATTTAAAATCTTGACCATTCAGGATATTAAAGCAACAATGGCTAGAAAAGAATGATATAGAGAGAAGAGAGAACCCGATTCTGCTGGCTCCACCGGTTACAAGAGCAGTCATACCTTGAAGACTCCATCTTTTATCCATTTCTTTGTATACGAGTAGCAATGACAAGAGATATCACCTGATTATATATTTACAATGAATGTAGGTTATGTACGGACGCAATAATGTGTCTGATTGTATATGTGGTGGAAATGTTATGGGGGAGAGATAACATCACTATAATATCTAAGTTAGTGGATCCCATGCAAAAATGACATTTACAGTCAAAATCTTCACCGAAACTTGCCCATTTGTCTTTTTCAACCTACATTCAAGAGACAACTGAAATTAGGAGTCACAATGGTGACCCCATTCTGGTGAAAAACTCCATGTGTGTTAGGCTTCTTTCTTTTCTATGTGTGTTAGGCGTCTTTCGTTTCTTTGATAACTTCTTTTCTATCGATATTTGTTATATTTTCATTTTTTTTTGTAAAGCTTCGAAGTTTGTAAAAAGTATATTAAGAGATTCGTTTTTTTTTGAGAATGGTACTTTATATCTTCTGGTTAGGTTTCTTTGTCATCCCGTGACTGCAGAAGACACCTCGGTTCCCCAAGCCGACCAAGAGGAGTTATTGAATAGACTTCCCTTAGGTAATTAATCTTTGTTGCTAAGGACTTGTGACCAAAAGATGTAAACAAATTAACTTAGTTTTTATCATTTTAAATTTCAGCTTCAATAGCTTATATATAAGGCTTATGGGACAATAGAAAATGACTTGCTCCACCATATTAGATTTAAGCATGAAGAAATACAACGATTTATTTGAAACATGCCACAAATTTTTCATAGACTATCTTGAAATTATTGTGTGTATATAAATCCAAGAGAGTCCCATTCACAATCACAATATACAACACATCATAACTCTTACAAACGTGATTTGTATTGAAATCTTTCACAACTCGCATAGATCGTGCGAACTATACACCTAGTAATTGGGGGCAATTGATATGACGTCTGTAATGATGCATCGTCCAAAAAAAAAAAAGTGGTGTGATGGGGATAACTGATGATGCAAGTCATGATAAGTCTTCTTCAGTTAATCAATAATCA
This sequence comes from Euclidium syriacum, assembly GCA_900116095.1. Taxonomy (NCBI): domain Eukaryota; kingdom Viridiplantae; phylum Streptophyta; class Magnoliopsida; order Brassicales; family Brassicaceae; genus Euclidium; species Euclidium syriacum. Next base: position 2,685,355 of record FPAK01000008.1, read on the forward strand.
AAGGCTAATAATAGGTTGAGGATTCAATCAAATTTCAGAGGCAAAATTGTGCAACAGAAGATTTGCTTAAGAATCTATTTTTCTTCATATTTTTTTTTGCAAAATAGAAAAAGATATAGAACATTTTATGTGTACGGTGAAAATTGCTGCAAGTTGTAGGCATTGCGGTCATAATCGAAGACTTTATCCAAGCGAGATTAGTTTCTTTACAATGGGATTGTGAACTCGTTTATGTTTTTATGCATAAACTCACAGCAAGAAAACAATTATTACAGAACTTTGCGAGTTTAGGGACAATTACAAACAATACGCAACAATGTCATTCTCAAGCATGTGGCTGATAAGAGAACCCGTTAACTGTGAGACCTCCATCAATACAAATGGTTTGACCAGTGATATAAGAAGCTGCAGGTAGACACAAGAAGACCACTAGTGATGCCACTTCACTCGGCTCTCCAGCGCGACCAAGTGGTGTCCTACTAAACAATCCCTCCTTGAAACCGACGTCCTCCAGATACTTTAAGAAATAAAATTTGAGAAATGATTAGAAGACTTGAGGTTGACATTCACACACACACAAAAAAAAAAAAAAGAGTAAAAAGTTCTCTTTTTTTTTATTACAGGTAGAGACAGAGGAGTCTTGATAATATTAGGCGCAACAGAATTGGCTCTTATGCCGTCTTTTGCCCACTCACATGCCAAATTTTTAGTTAGCTGGTTCAGGGCTCCTGTGAAAAAGAAATCACCAAAACATTTTTTGAAAAAAAAAAAACTAATTGTTGATTAGTCAGTCTTGCCTATTGTAGTAACTATTGTTACCTTTCGTTAGACTATAAATGGATCCACCGGTCACTGATACAACTCCTGCAACAGAGGAAATGAAGACAATGCTTCCATAGCCTGTAGCCTTTAGGAGAGGATGTGAAAGCTGGCAAAAATGGTAAGCGGCTTCCAAATTTGTAGACATGTGGAAAGAAATATCATCAGCTGTATATTCTGTTGTTGGCTTTCTGCGAATCACGCCCACGTTGTTTACCTGAGTTGAAAAAAGAAGATTTATCTAAGAAAGTTTTCTTTAAATGAATATGCTTAGTTGTTTATAATATTAACATATTTTACTTACTAAAATGTTGAGTTTGCCATCGAACATTGAGGAAACAGTTTGGATCAGCTTTTCTCTCTCGGAACGAGAGGTTACATCACAGACTGAGCCACTCACTTGAAACCCTTTCTTTTCCCATTCGCTTAAACTCTGATTAAGCAAAGTTTCAGAGATGTCGCATACATGGATTCTAGCTCCAAAACCAGCTAACGCCTCTACTATGGCATATCTAAGCATTTCAAAAACATAAGTACCTTGAAATCTTGACCATTAAGAAAGTTAAATAGAAACAGAACAATGGTTAAGAAAATAAGAGAATGATATAGAGAGAAGAGAGCAACCCGATTCCACTGGCTCCACCGGTTACAAGAGCAGCCATACCTTGAAGACTCCATCTTTTATCCATTTCTTTGTATAATGAGTAGCAATGACAAGGGATATCACCTGAATATATATTTACAATGAATGCATAGGTTAGGTTCGTACGAAATAATGGGTATGATTGTATATGTGGTGGAAATATTATGGGGGAGAGAGAACATCACTAATAATACATTGGCTTTGATTGGTAGCATTAAAATAGAGAGGTTGGGGTAAAAAAAAAATTATGTATACCAATCACAAAAACGTTACCAAAAACTACAGTAAAAACGTTTACTCTCAGCTTTTTTATCACTGCTTTCATTAACAGCTTTCTCCTACAGTTTTGCACTATTCCCACAGCTTTCTTCCACCGCTTACCATTTCCACTAACAGCTAAAATATCCGCTCCGCTTTTGTTCACCAATCGGACCCATTATACATCTAAGTTATTGGGTCCCAAGCGGAAATGACATTAATACTCAAAATCTTTACCGGAACTTACTGATTTTTCTTTTTCAACTTCCATCATATAATGGTGGAACACATTTTGGTTAAACACTCCATCTGTGTTAGGCAGGCTTCTTTCTTTTCTTTGGTAAAACATTCCATGTGTGGTTAGGCTTCTTTCTTTTCTTTGATAAAAACACATACATTTTAAAAAATTACTTCTTTTCCATCAATATTTGTTACTGTTTCATGCTTTGGATTAACAGCAGATTTAGTAGCACATCTTAAATTCTCACAAAAGCAGAAGGCAGTAAAGTATCTGCACAGAGAAAGGATCCCAAGGAAACTTGTAAACCAATAGAGTGGCCTAATCATGTTGTGGGAAGAAACCGATTATATGGACATTCCTCCATCAACACAAAGAATATGCCCTGTAATATAAGATGATTCAGGCAGGCATAAAAATGCCACTGCAGAAGACACCTCTCTCGTTCCCCAAGCCGGCCAAGAGGAATTACTGAGTAGACTTCTTCTAGGTAGTCTCTGATGCTAAGAACCAAACAAATTAGCTTAGTCTTTATCATTTTGAATTTCAGCTTCAAGAGCTTATATATATATGGCTTATGAGACAATAGAAAATGACTTGCTCCACCATAGATTTTCGGACACGCGATATTAGACTTTTGCATGAAGAAATACACCTATTCATTGTGTATATATATAAATCCAAGAGAGTCTGTGATAAAATTATCGTCTATATATAAACTAAGACACACACAATATGAGATTTTATATAAAAACAACAATTTATTTAAAGTCATATATATGCCATACTATGCACCTACTAATTAGTTAATGGGGAAATCATCGTCTGTAATGATGCATCTTCCATTTAAAAAAACAAAACAAAACAAAGAACGTGGTGTGATGGGGAGAACTGATGATGCAAGTCTTCTTAAGTTAATCAAAGGCTAATAATAGGAAGAGGATATTCAATCAAATTTCAGAGGCGAAATTGTGGAACAGGAGATTTTCTTCTTTTTTTTCTTTTTTTTTGCATAATAGACAACGGAATAGAACATTTTATATGTACGAGAAACATGGCTGCAAGTTGTAGGCGTTGCGGTAATGATAGAAGATTCTATCAAAGAGAGATTAGTATCTTCACAATGGAATTTTGAACTCGTTTATGATTTCATGCAGTAAAACATTATTACAGAACTTTGCGAGTTTAGGGACAATTACAAACAATACGCAACAATGTCATTCTCAAGGCTGTGGGTGATAAGAGAACCCGTTAACCGTGAGGCCACCATCAACACAAATGGTTTGACCAGTGATATAAGAAGCTGCAGGTAGACACAAGAAGACCACTACTGATGCAACTTCATTCGGCTCTCCAGCGCGACCGAGTGGAGTTCTAGCAAACAATCCCTCCTTGTAACCGACGTCAAACTTTAAGAGACAAAATTTGAGAAATAATTAGAGGACTTTAGGGTTCTTACATTCACAAAAAAAAAAACAAGAGTAAAAAGTTGTCATTTTTTATTTACAGTTTGAGACAAAGGAGTCTTGATAATACTAGGCGCAACAGCGTTGGCTCTTATGTCGTCTTTTGCCCATTCACATGCCAAATTTTTAGCTAGCTGGTTCAGAGCTCCTATAAAACATATCAACAAAATATTTTATGAAAAAAATATAAGAAACTTGTTGTTGATCAGTCAGTCTTGCTACCTTTCGTTACACTATAAATAGATCCACCGGTCATTGATACAACTCCTGCAACAGAGGAAATGAAGACAATGCTTCCATAGCCTGAAGCCTTTAGGAGAGGATGTGAAAGCTGGCAAAAATGGTAAGCGGCTTCCAAATTTGTAGACATGTGGAAAGAAATATCATCAGCTGTAAATTCAGTTGTTGGCTTTCCGCGAAGCACGCCCGCATTGTTTATCTATTTTGGAAAAGAAAAAAAGTTTTCTTTGAACGAATATGTTTAGCTGTTTTTAATTTTTATATTTGAGATCATTACTTACTAAAATGTTGAGTTTGCCATCGAACTGTGAGGAGACAGTTTGAATCAATTTTTCTCTCTCGGGACGAGAGGTTATATCACACACTGAGACACTCACTTGAAACCCTTTCTTTTCCCATTCGCTTAAACTCTGGTTAAGCAAAGTTTCGGATATGTCGCATACATGGATTCTAGCTCCAAAACTAGCTAACTCCTCTACTATGGCATACCTAAGCATTTCAAAAACTTAATTTTATGAATTCTTGACCATGTAAGACGTTAAATAGAAGCAGAACAATGATTAAAAAAGGAGAGAAGAGAGAAACCCGATTCCGCTGGCTCCACCGGTTACAAGAGCTGTCATACCTTGAAGACTCCATCTTTTATCCATTTCTTTGTATACGAGTAGCAATGACAAGAGATATCACCTGATTATATAATTACAATGATTGTATATAAGATAAGTAGCAATTAAATTAATGTGTATGATTAACTGGTAGTTGGAGGATCTAAAATATTTTAAGTTAGTGGTCCCATGCAATAATGCAGTTTTAGTCAAAATCTTCGCCCAAACTCAATTGTCTTTTTCAACTGAGACAATTGGGTGTGACAAGGCTTACTCTCTATGCTATCGGAAACACCTTCGGTGTTAGGATTGAAGAAGCTATATAGCTCTTTTTGATAGTAGGAGAATATAACATGCATATTGTGTTGCGTCCACTCTTGTGATGGTGTGTATATCATCCGTTTTAAGTAATCGATATGGGAAGACTTAATTCCGTTAACTTATCCTTTACTAAAATCAGATTTAGTAGCACAGTAAAGTGTAATTTGAAACAAAGTAAGGATCACAAGGAAACCAGTAAATCGATAAGATTGGCCTAATCATGTTGAGGGAAGAAACCGTTTATGGACATTCCTCCATCAACACAAAGAATCTGCCCTGTAGTATAAGATGATGCAGGTAAGCATAAAAATGCCACTCTAGAAGACACCTCTCTCGGTTCCCCAAGCCGACCAAGAGGAGTTATTGAGTAGACTTCCCTTAAGTAATCTTTGTTGCTAAGGACATGTGACCAAAAGATGTAAAAAAAATTAACTTAGTCTTTATCATTTTGAATTTCAGCTTCAAGAGCTTATATATAAGGCTTATGAGACAATTGGAAATGACTTGCTCCACCATAGATTTTCGGACACACAATATTTGATTTTTCCATGAAGATTTACACCGATCAATTTGAAACATGCCACAAATTTTTCATAGACTATCTTGAATTATTGTATATATATATATATATATAACTCCAAGAGTATGTGATGAAATTATCGTCGATATATAAACTAAGACAGACACAATTTGAGATTCTATATAAAAGTAACAATTTCTTTTAAGACATGCCGGCATAGAACATTTTGTATGTACGAGAAAAACATTGATGCAAGTTGTAGGCGTTGTGGTCATGATCGAAGATTCTATCAAAGCGAGATTAGTATCTTCACAATAGAATTTTGAACTCGTTTATGTTTTCATGCAAGAAAAATTTATTACAGAACTTTGCGAGTTTAGGGACAGTTACAAACAATACGCAACAAAGTCATTCTCAAGCATGTGGCTGATAGGAGAAGCCGTTAACCGAGAGGCCTCCATCAACACAAATGGTTTGACCAGTGATATAAGAAGCTGCAGGTAGACACAAGAAGACCACTACTGATGCAACTTCATTCGGCTCTCCAGCGCGACCGAGTGGAGTTCTACCAAACAATGCCTCCTTGAAACTGACGTTATACTTTAAGAAACAAAATTTGAGAAATTATTAGAGGACTTGAGGGTTGTTACATTCACAAACAAACAAACAAAAACGAGAGTAAAAAGTTGACTTTTTTATTACAGGTTGAGACATAGGAGTGTTGATAATATTAGGCGCAACAGCGTTGGCTCTTATGTCGTCTTTTGCCCACTCACACGCCAAATTTTTAGCTAGCTGGTTCAGAGCTCCTGTTCAAAAAAAAAAAATCAACAAAATATTTATGAAAAAAAAAAAAGAAAATTCTTGTTGATCAGTCAGTCTTGCTACCTTTCGTTAGACCATAAATGGATCCACTAGACATTGATACAACTCCTGCAACAGAAGAAATGAAGACAATGCTTCCATAGCCTGAAGCCTTTAGGAGAGGATGTGAAAGTTGGCAAAAATGGTAAGCGGCTTCCAAATTTGTAGACATGTGGAAAGAAAAATCCTCAGCTGTATATTCTGTTGTTGGCTTTCCGTGAATCACCCCCGCATTGTTGACCTATGTTGAAACAAAAAGGAGGATTTTTTTATAAAAAACAAAAATGAGGAGGATTTCTCTCTTAAGAAAGTTTTATTTATAACGAATATGCTTAGCTTAAGTTTATATTAACATCATTCACTTACGAGAATGTTGAATTTGCCATCGAATATTGAGGAGACAGTTTGAATCAATTTTTCTCTCTCGGGACGAGAGGTTACATCACACACTGACACACTCACTTGAAACCCTTTCTTTTCCCATTCGCTTAAACTCTGATTAAGCAAAGTTTCAGATATGTCACATACATGGATTCTAGCCCCAAAACCAGCTAACTCCTCTACTATAGCATACCTAAGCATTTCACAAACTTAATTCTTTGAATTCTTGACCATTCAGAATGTTAAAATAGAAGCAGAACAATGGCTAAAAAGAATTGATATAGAGAGAAGAGAGAAACCCGATTCCGCTGGCTCCACCGGTTACAAGAGCAGTCATCCCTTGAAGACTCCATCTTTTATCCATTTCTTTGCATATGAGTAGCAATGACAAGAGATATCACTGATTGTATATTTACAATGAATGTATATTAGATAAGTATGAGTATGATTGGTTGTATATGCGGCCAAAATGTTATGGCAGAGGATCTAAAATATCTAAGTCAGTGCCTAGTGGGTCCCAAGAAGAAAAATGACATTTCTAGTCAAAATTTTCGCCGAAACTTACTCAATTTTCTTTTTCAACTGAGACAATTGTCTTCTTCTTTTCTTTAGTAAAATTTCTGTCAACACATACCACCTTCGGTGCTGATTTTCCGGTTTAGGTTTCTTGTATATACCATTTAACAAATATTTACAGCGTAACCCATTGTAGGACGACCTTGGAACCTCATTTGTTTCTTTCACGCTTTCTACAACTACAGACATGGAGACCTCTTCCGTTTAAGTAATCGATATGGGAAGACTTAGTCTAGCTAACTTATTCTTTTCACTAACAGCAGATTTAGTAGCACATCTTCAATTCTAACGAAAGCAGAAGAATGCACAGTAAAGTGTAATTTGAACAAAGAACTGATCCCAAGGAAACCAGTAAATCGATAAGAGTAGCCTAATCATGTCGCGGGGAGAAACCGTTTATGGACATTCCTCCATCAACACAAAGAATCTGCCCTGTAATATAAGATGATGCAGGTAAGCATAAAAATGCCACTGCAGAAGACACCTCTCTCGGTTCCCCAAGCCTACCAAGAGGAGTTACTGAGTAGACTTCTTCTAGGTAGTCTTTGTTGCTAAGCACCTGTGACCAAAAGATGCAAACAAGTTAACTTAGTCTTTATCATTTTTAATTTTAGCTTCAAGAGCTTATATATAAGGCTTATGGGACCATTACTTGCTCCACCATTGATGTTTTGATATACCACGGAGCAACAGCATTGATCCTTATATTGTCCTTAGCCCACTCACAAGCTAAACTTCTAGTTAGTTGATTAATTGCTCCTAAAACGTAAAAGGAAACAAAGTCTTATTGGATGATTGCTTTTTTACAGTATCTACAAATCTTGGTAAAACCTGAATATATGTAATGTTGTATAAGAGGAGATAAACTAAATACCTTTGGTTGCAGATTGAACGGACATGTTCTTGAGCGAGACAAAACCAGAAACAGAAGAGATGGACACAACACTCGCAGCCTCAGATGCTTTAAATAGTGGATAAGCTAGTTGACATAAATTGAAAACCGATTCAAAATTCGTCGACATGAGTCTTGAAAATTCTTCAGCTGTAAATTCTACCATTGGTTTCCTGATGTTTGTCCCCACATTGTTCACCTGAAAGCAGGACAACCAAAAATAATGCATATTCTTAGAATTTCTCTAAGAGACAAACCATCGAACAGTTTGTGTGCATGATCACGATGACCATGAGACCATACAAGGATATGGAGCTTCCCGTCAAAGACAGACGACACAGTTTCCATCAAAGCTTCTCGCTGAGCTCGATCAGAGACATCGCAGACCGACCCAGCTACTCGTAAACCGGACCGGTTCCAGTCTTCCAAACAATTCTCCAGCTCGTTCTCATTCCGAGCACACGTGTGCACCGCTGCTCCAAGACCGGCCAGTTCCTCCACTATTGCACGCCTGTACTAACACATACACATACACTTGTCTGGGAATTCGAGTTGAATAGGAGACGCGCACACTTAGTTGAAATTTGAATAGACGTGAAGAGAGACAAACCCGATTCCGCGAGTACCACCAGTAACAAGAGCGGACATTCCATGGAGAGACCATCTATTGGATGTTGTGGTTGAGGTAACGGCATTGGAGCTTCGTGATGTGCAACGGATGAAGACGGAGGATGCTGATGATTGGGGTTGTAGTGATGTGCGATTGAAAGAGAAGTGCAAAGAAGAAGGAGAAACGAGAAAGTGAAGCTGTGGAGGTGGATTTGTGTGCAAGTGAAAAGCCCCCATTGATGCAGAAGTTGAGAGCATAGCTTATGTTTAGCTTTCAAGTGTTCGCCTAATTTGAAACATGGCTCTGGCTGATAATAAATCGTTTGTCTCCACAACACAAACCACTTCAGCGATGAGGAGACAGTTGCTTGTACATAACTCTTTTTTTACACTTTAATTAAATATAATATTTCATCAATTATAACATTAAAGTTATCCATTTTAACATTAAGTACAATGAGCACATAATTTCATGCAACTGATTTTTTTTATATATAACTGTTTATCCTTTTTAGTTTGCAAATACTGAAACCATTCTAAGTAAAGGTGAGCAATAAACTCCAAGATCATTTTTGTATAATTGAAAATAATATTTTCTGGTTCTGAGAGACATATTCTTGACGATTGTCAATAGTAGTACTCTTCCAGGGAAATTAATGTTTTAAAATAGTTCTCTAATGTAGTCTGAATATTATTTTGCCATAAGTAGTTTGTATTATTGTTGACGAAAAGGTAAACAAATATAGCTGACCTAGTGTTGGAATTTGGATAAACATATTTCTTATAATGAAAGTGGAGATTGTTAATTTCTATAACTATGAGACCAAAAGTCATCTTTCGTTTATAATTTCGTTTATGTGACTACACCTACATATATAGAACTAATTTGCATGAAAACTTCTCTTGATTTAGTAGTTTATTGCCGACCAAAAAAAGATTTGTTTTTGCATCAAATTCCGCAAGTTATCAATAGGAATGAAACTACGAATTGAATGGTCAAGTCTTCTTTTATTCAAATTGAATTTCTTAATCTGAGCATATTACTTTACACGTATATTGATATTTAAAGTTCATTGTTTAACACTTTCAGGAATTTTTTTTATCCATTTTATATCGGCCGAATAGTAGCTCTACCACCAAGGCTGCCTTTTGTACACAGCAGATTCCTTTTCCCCAACGAGAAATAATCCATTACATAAAATCAAAAACCGATTAACCCTAAAAGCTAAAATATTTCTGTTCATCGATATCTATTTGTACTGCCTAAAAATGTTGATACACTAGAACTTTGTAACCATATTTTGAATTGTAATAAAGAAAACAATTTCGCATGTTATCGTTCAATTATTTCTATTTTTAATGAAATTGTGGAGGAAATTCCAAATGAATTTTTCAAGGATATTAATAAAAGGTTTGTTTAGCAATTCATAAAAGTCAAATACTCAATTGAAGCTTGTATAACACACTACTTAGTATAAACAAAAAGGTTTGAATATGAAAAGGTCGAACTTTTGTGAAGCTATATAAAGAGATAGCAAATGCTCATACTGATAAGTAAATTCAAACTCTGAAAACTATCAATGGCGACTACCTCCAAATCCATAGCTTTATCAATAATCTTCCTAGCACACCTTTTTTCTTGCGTCTCAAGTCAACGAGAAACCAAGTTTCTTAACCATGGCTTTCTCGGCGCTAATCTCCTCAAGTTCGGATCCTCCAAGGTCCACCCAAGTGGCCTCTTGGAACTGACAAACAGTTCGATGAGGCAATCAGGTCAAGCTTTTCATGGCTTTCCCATACCCTTCGTAAGCCCTAACTCGTCAAATTCGATTTCTTTCTCCACAAGTTTCGTTTTCGCCATCACTCCAGGACCGGGCGCACCAGGCCACGGCTTAGCTTTCGTCATTTCACCCACAATGGACTTTAGCACGGCTTTACCGGGCAATTATCTGGGCCTGTTCAACACGTCCAACAATGGAAACTCCACGAACCGCATTCTGGCAGTTGAATTCGATACCGTGCAAGCCCTTGAGTTGAATGATATTGATGATAACCACGTTGGTATCGACCTAAACGGAGTCGTCTCCATTGAATCTGCACCGGCCGCATATTTTGATGACAGAGAGGCAAAGAACATAAGTTTGAAGCTTGCGAGTGGAGAACCGATTAGAGTATGGATCGAATACAACGCGACTGAGATGATGCTCACTGTCACCTTGGCTCCTCTAAAACGTCCGAAGCCAAACTTGCCTCTTCTCTCTAGAAAAATGAATCTTTCTGAGATTCTCTCCGGAGAACACCTTGTCGGAATCTCTGCAGCGACGGGAACTATCACGAGCGCACATCTGGTTTTAGGCTGGAGCTTCAGCATAGATGGGAAAGCAACGGATTTTGATATCACCAAGCTTCCTTCTCTTCCTGACTCACCACCTCCGTTTTCTCCGTCCCCTACTCCTCCGGTTCCAGTGAAAAAGAGTTCAAACAACACAAAGTTGATCATATTCTGCGTTGCATCAGCAACTATTGCAATCATTATTCTGATTCTTTTGGGATTTTGGTTCTTCCGTAGACAGCAAATATTCTTCACCGGAGGTGCACGGAAATTCTCCTACCAGACTATTTCCAGCGCAACGGGTGGTTTTGACAGATCCAAGCTCCTGGGAGAGAGAAACTCTGGGAGTTTCTACAAAGGTCAGCTTACTCCTACAGAGATAATAGCAGTGAAAAGAGTTACTTGCACCACAAGGCAACAGAAGACAACCCTAATAGCCGAGATCGATGCAATTTCTAGGGTGAAACAAAGAAACCTTGTTAATCTACTTGGTTACTGTAGCAAAGGAAACGAGATATATTTCGTTCACGAGTACGTTCCAAATGGAAGCCTAGACCGGTTCTTGTTCAGCAACGACCGACCGGTTCTAAGCTGGTCAGATCGGTTCTATATCATAAAAGGGATTGCGTCAGCACTTCAACATCTTCACGGCGAGGGTCACAAACCCTTAATTCACGGAAACGTGAAAGCCAGTAACGTACTCTTAGACGAAGAGCTAAACTCTCGACTCGGAGACTATGGACAAGGAAGCAGGGACAGTACCACAGGACACGTGGCACCAGAACTGCTCAACACGGGGAAAGTAACACGCGACACAGATGTGTTTGCGTTTGGTGTATTGATAATGGAAATTGTTTGTGGAAGGAAAGCCATAGAGCCGACAAAGCCACCAGAAGAGATCAGTTTAGTGAACTGGGTGCTTCAAGGGTTCAAGAAAGGCGATCTGTTACAAAGATGCGACGCGAGAATCAATAGAGATGAATTGGTTGCTCGGGAAGTGTTAGTGGTTTTGAAAACCGGACTTCTCTGCGCAAACCGATCTCCAGAAGGCAGGCCAATGATTAAGAACGTGTTGCGGTATCTCGAAGGTACAGAACATCTCCCTCGTGACGACTGCCTCTTCTATGGAGTTTAAAAGAAGAAAATGCCATCTCGAAACGCGGTTGCATTGAAGCGTTTGTGAATTAAAGATTGGACCAAGAGCTTACGCATGATGATGTAAATAAAACCTTGAATGGTACACTCAATTTGTATTTTTTTTTTTTTTTTCTGATAAAAGTCAATTTGTAAAGTTGAAAATAATATTTTCCGGTTTTGAGAATTCTTCGTATACCCTTCATTTCCGGATAAATAATTTTGGAATGTTAAAGAAAAGGTTATATATGAATATGACTTAGCTTGGATACAAATACATTTTAGTTTTTAATGAGATTTTATTTGTTTGTTAAATTATTTTAGTGGAAGTTGAGATAAATAATTTTTAGAGGTACAAGACCAAAAGTCGTTATGTGACTATGGAACCTTATGTGACTACATTTACAAAAGAATATGAAAACTTCTCTTGATTCTGTAGTTTATATTGTTTTTTTTTTTTTGCATTAAATTCTGGAAGTTATCTGTAGGAACAAAGTGAAGAATTGAATGGTTCAGTATTCTTTTTCATTGTCCTCGAAATGAATCACTAAAAAACCCACGTCATGTTTCGAACGGAATTTCTGACAGACAATCCCATCAACAATATATTGACGATTTACCAAGAAAGTAAAATTATGTTCTTAATCCGTTTCAATTTCCAAAATGGATAGATGTATAGCTAGTTTGTCAAAAAAAAAAATCGTCAAATCCTCCATATTTGAGAAAAGAGAGAAAGCTATACATTACGAATTATACCTGCTAGTTAGTTAGTAAATTTATTCCTCATAAAGTAATATTGATGCAATTCATCCAAGAGAATAACCTGAAAGACTATGATATATTTTTGTTCACTAATATCTATTTTACCGCTTACAAATATCACTTTTGTATAAATATATAATTTCTTCCATATAGTTGCAATTTTTTTTATATGGGAAGAAATTGTGGTGGAAACACCCAAGAAATTTTCAAGGATATTAATAAAAGGTTTGTTTAGCTATTTTTAAAAGTCAAATACTCTGCTAAGTTTATTTAACTTCTTAGTATAACACTAAAAGGTTTGAATATGAAAAGGTCGAGTTTTCCTAAAGCAAACAGCAACGCGCATAAGTAACTTCAAACTCTGAAAACCATCAATGGCGATTAATAAAAGGTTTGTTTAGCTATTTATTAAAGTCAAATACTCAGCTAAGTCTTGTTAACTTCTTGCATAACACAAAGAGGTTTGAATATGAAAAAGTCGGAGTTTTACTAAAGCTGTATTTAAAGAAATATCAATGCACATAAGTAGTAACTTCAAACTCCGAAAACTATCAATGGCGATTACCTCCAATTCCATAGCTCTATCAATTATCTTCCTATTATACCTTCTTTCTTGCGTCTCAAGTCAGCGAGAAACCAAATTTCTTAACCATGGCTTTCTCGAAGCCAATCTCCTCAAGTTCGGGTCCTCCAAGGTCCACCCCAGTGGTCTCTTGGAGCTGACAAACACTTCGATGAGGCAAACAGGTCAAGCTTTTCACGGCTTGCCCATATCCTTCTTAAACCCTAACTCCTCAAGTTCGATTTCCTTTTCCACAAGTTTCGTTTTCGCTATTCCTCCAGGATCCGGAGCGCCAGGCCACGGCTTGAGCTTCGCTATCTCTCCGTCAATGGACTTTAGCCAGGCCCTTCCCAGCAATTACCTCGGTCTTTTCAACACGTCCAACAATGGAAACTCCTCAAACCGTATTCTCGCAGTTGAATTCGACACTGTACAATCCGTTGAGATGAACGATATTGATGATAACCACATTGGTATTGACCTTAACGGTGTGATCTCCATTGAATCTGCTCCGGCTGCATATTTTGATGACCAAGAGGGAAAGAACATAAGTTTGAAGCTGGCAAGTGGGGAGCCAATTAGAGTCTGGATCGAATACAACGAGGCGGAGATGATGCTCGATGTCACCTTGGCTCCCCTTAAACATCCGAAGCCAAACTTGCCTCTTCTCTCTAGAAAACTGAATCTTTCTGAGATTCTATCCGAAGAAAATTATGTCGGATTCACTGCATCCACCGGAACTGTCACGAGCACGCATCTTGTTTTAGGCTGGAGCTTCAGCATAGAAGGGAAAGCAACAGATTTTGATATCTCCAAGCTTCCTTCTCTTCCTGACCCGCCATCTCCGTTGTCTCCGTCCCTAACTCCTCCGGTTTCAGTCAAAAAGCGTACAAAGAACACAAAGGTGATCATAATCTGCGTTGCATTATCAGCCGCTGCAATAATTATTCTGATTCTCAACGGACTTTGGGTCTTCCATACAAGGCAAACATTCTTCACAGGAGGTACAAGAAGATTCTCCTACAAGACGATTTCCAAGGCAACGAGTGGTTTCAACAAATTTTTAGGAGAAGGGAACTCTGGACGTTTCTTCAGAGGACAGCTATCTCCAACAGAGATAATCGCCGTAAAGAGAATAACTTGCACCACAAGGCAACAAAGGCTCTCCACGATAGCCCAAATCGATGCCCTATCTCGGATAAGACAAAGAAACCTTGTTAATCTACTTGGATATGGCAGCAAAGGAAACGAGGTATATCTTGTTTACGAGTATGTCCCCAATGGAAGTCTTGACAGGTTCTTGTTCAGCAATGACCGACCGGTTTTAAACTGGTCAGACCGGTTCAATATCATAATGGGGATTGCGTCAGGATTGCAGTATCTACACGGTGAATGTCAGAAAATTTTCATTCATGGGAACGTTAAAAGCAGCAATGTGCTCCTTGACGAAGAGCTACACGCTCGGCTTGGAGATTATGGGCAAGGAAATCGACAAAGCATCAACACAGGCCACGTAGCTCCTGAGCTTGTTGAAACGGCAGCAGCGGGACAGACACGTGACACGGATGTGTTTGAGTTTGGAGTGCTGATAATTGAGATAGTTTGTGGTCGTGAGGCCATAGACCCGACAAAACCACCAGAAGAGATCAGTTTGGTTAATTGGGTGCTCCAAAGGTTTAGGAATGGTAATCTGCTCGAGTGTTGCGATGTAAGAATCAACCGAGAAGAATTGGTGGCTAATGAAGCGCTGCTAGTTCTTAAATTAGGGCTTTTATGTACAAACAGAGATCCCCAAATCAGGCCACTTATGAGGAAAGTGGTGCAGTATCTTGATGGTACTGAACCACTCCCTCAGGACGACTACATTCTCCATGGAGTCTAAGACGAAACCATACAAACTATACAAACATTTCGCCTTGTATTGCACCGATTACGTTTTGGGTAGTGTGAATAAAATTGGACCCAGAAACAATCGCGTAATCTATAAATATTATAATCTGTAAGATATATTCCTTTTACTAAATTGCTTCTGTGAATAATAAAAAGGGTAAAGGATTGTTATTGCAAAATGAAAAAACAGGATTCTCAAGCAAGCAGTACTAAAACCCCAAATGCAGGTATCACACTGAAAACAGCAACAAATGTAATCGTGAGACATGAGAAGGTAAAAAGCCTCAGCTAATCTACGACACACATAAGAAAAGAGATTGCATACTTCACCTGACCAAGTCCCTAAATCCGCAATGTAGTCCCTTTCTTAACCAAGTCCTGTAGTTGACACTATACTCATCTAAGAAACAATTCCAGAGGGCAACCATGATTCAGTAATAATTACTTAATCTAACAAACAACCTAAAAAAGTGGTGGACCATGAGCATTCTTCTATCAGACACAAAACTCAAGGCAAAACATGAATTCCCAAGGGGCACAGAGATAATCACAATCTTAATAAAAAAAAAACTACACAAATGCAAGGCGTCAATTACCAGAAGATCAGAGCCATGAATGTCTGCATAAAGTCTGCACTCAAGAATAGCAGAGTAATTGTCACTTGTCCGGTTTTTGCTGCCACCAACAAACGGACTACATAAGATAAGTTTGCAACATGTAAGACAAAAGCACCACACAGAAAAGATCAATCTAGCAAGGCAGTGTATGTTTAAAGAGAACAGAAAAAAACGATATTTAAAATAACAAGGATAAGGGTTTTAGTTGTTGATGCCCTTCTTTGCTTTCATTGTCTCGAGCGCTTTGTTTCGCAACTCAATCTCAAGCCTCTTTGGATCTGCCTCCTCCCTGCTTTTACTCTTCTCATGGGTCTCAGCTTCACCCTCCGAACTATCAGAATGTTCCCGACTCTTATGCTTCAGCTTATCACCACGACGTTCTTCCCTCTTACGACGTCTCTCCTCTCTCCTGCGTCTCTTCTCCTTCCTAGTTTTCTTTTCCTCCTTCCTCCTCCTTTTAGCCTCTTTCCTATCTCCTAGGTCAGAATCAGAACTGCCATGGTCATCTGAAGATACTTCTTCCTTCTCAGACCTTTTATGCTTTCTTCTGCTTTTATCCTTCTCAGAAGAAAGGTTTGCATCCAGGTCACTGTTATCCTCTTTCTCAACCTGCTTACTGTCTTTCACTTTGTTGGAAGTAGGCTGCCTCTTTTCTTCACTGTTATGATGGGAACGCCTCTCACTGTTAAGAAGTTTGAATAGAACAGCCATTAACAGACCAAGTAAATCTGAAGTCAAAAGAATATCATAGAGAAAAAAGGAAATAAACGAAACGCACCTCTTCCTTTCTTGCTCCTTCGCAATGTCTACACGGCCAACTTCTTCCACCTTCCCTGGTAATTGTTTCATCTTATCTGAATCAGGTGACTCCAATGAAGTTTTCTTTGACAACTTAGCTTTGTGATCCCTGTCCTCTCTACACGCAATGCAAAAGCAGACAGATGGTGAACTAACTGTTAGTAATAAGAATCTGCATGTCACTTAAAATAGTTTATAGCACTTGATGTTAAAAGGTATATATACTCAACTAAAATGGTAAACGAATTCATGAAGAGCATACCTATCACGCTCTTCAAATGGATGTCCAGGAGATCTTCTGTCCCTCCGCGGTTTTCTTGCACTTGGTGAAGGAGATCTACGATGAACAGGTGGTGAGGGCGACCTCGACAAAGATCTGCTCAAAGATGGAGTTCGTCTCCTACGGCTGTCACGAGGTGATCTGCGCCGAACAGGAGAGCGCCCTTTCTGATGTCGAGAGAAAGGAGAATATCTACCTCGACCTCTAACAGGTGACATAGATCGACCCTGCTTGACATGTGAAGGGGATTCTGATTCAGGACGCCCAGCTGGTGACATGGAGCCTCGCTCTTTGGCAGGTGTAATTGAACTGCGTCTTCTAGCTGGGGGAGATGGTAACCTTTTTTTCCTATCAGGAGGGGACAATGAACTGGGTGATGGCGATTCAAGGTGACTGGCTGAATGAGGTACTCCTACCCTAATGGGTGAAGGCGATCCTGCACGCCTAGGAGGTGGTGAAGGCAATCTTAGCCCAGCGGGTGGTGGCCCAGTGGGTGGTGAAGGCAATCTTGGCCTTGGAGGAGGTGAAGGCAACCTTTGCCCAGCAGGTTCCCTGCGCTTAGCTACTGGTGACAGGGACCTGCCTGATGAGTCAGAGCTTCCACGCTTAGTTGGTGGTGACTGTGACCTGTTACGCCTATACAATGGAGATGGAGACCTGCGCCGCCTAGCTGGGGGTGAAGGAGACCTACGCCTTCTAAAGGGTAATGGAGACTGGCGACGCCTAGCAGGCGGTGACGGTGACCTGCGCCGCCTAACAGGTGGTGATGGTGACCTGCGTCTCCTAGCAAGAGGGGATGGTGACCTGCGTCTCCTAGCAAGAGGGGATGGTGATCTGCGTCTCCTAAAGGGTGATGGAGAACGGCGACGTCTTGAAGGGGGTGGTGATTGACGGTGACGTCTTAATGGTGTTGGTGACCTACGTCTTCGAGGAGACTGAGACCTACGCAAGGAACGTGATCTGGATCTACGCCTTGAATAAGATGGTCTCCGCTTTCTAGGTGAGATGGAGGCGTCTGATGATTGAGATAAGCTCCTCGATCTCCGTTCACTGTTCCACAAGTAGATCAGCCATTAGCAAAAATCCCACTAGCTTTTGCAGCACTAACGTGATGGAATACAGGCTACAATTTAATCGGATTAAGAAAAACAATTATGGAAGGCAACATACCCAGAATAACTTCTGGAGCCTGAATTTGTTTTGCTGATCGACCTAGAACGTGATCCTCTGCAAAGTAACCAATCAGATATTAGAAGCAGCAAAACTATTGAAGATATCAGATCCCTGCATCAGGGGGAAATGTCAAAACCCACTCACTCACACTATACTCTTAGTCACAAACAGATTTCTCTACCACCAGAAAACCCAATGCACATGCAAAGCAACAGTAGCATAACTAAAAATGTTCAAAGGCTTGACAACCCACAGCAGCCAACAGAAATACTTGAACAACCCCAGCCCAAGCTAGTATTCAGTAGAGGTAACCGGCAACAGACGATAGACGCAAACAAAAATAATATGACATTCCCAGACTCCAGCCACACAACATGATAAAGAACACAAGGGCATACAGAGATGGAAACATAGGCATTAAGCGAACCTACCTTCTCCTTTCTTTTACGCCACTCTTCTTATCAGCCCTTCTCTCATCCTCTGGACGCTCTCTTGAAGGTTTTTTCCCCATGCCATTTGTCACACTGGGTTCAACGCCGCTGTCCTACAGGAGTTGAGGTAAAGCACATGAACCCTAATAATTGCAGAAGCTATCTGAATAACATGAAAAGAACAGGCGAATGTTAAACAAGAAGACCATCCGTAACGACTGAAACTCTAGCATGAATAAGTTAGTCTTACTATTTTCCTCGACATATCATGCTCAAGGTTCTTATTTTCGGCCTCCATCCTCATCCTTACTTCATTTGCTAACTGATCTACTTTTTCTTTTGCTTGTTCCTGCCAAAAAAGGAAAATAATCATGAGACGAAAGGAAAATAATCATGAGACGAAAGGAGAGAGAAAAGTCATTCAGCATCAAATTTTAATCTCGAAATGACTTCCCAAGAATACCTGATTCTTCTTTGTTTCAGCTTCTCTAGCATCTAAAAACGTTTGTGGAACGCCACTTGAATTATTCTGTGCACTTAGAAGAAGGGTCCAGAGTTCTTTCATGAACTTGCCAGTATTTTTCTCCATGAATCCAGTTAGCGATATCTGAATCTCCTTGCCGTTGACTACCTACATTACGAAGACCATTCAATTGAATATTACTTCAACAAAAGTTTCAACGGAAACAAAAAAGCTCACAAGAATCCATAAACTATATTACCCCCCCCCCCCTATATAAAGTAACATCAACCAAATACACTGATGACAAATAAACCTTCCAGTCAATTTCATGAAAACAATTTGCAACATGGTTAACTAATGGAAAAGGCAAAGCTCAGTTATCAGCTACCTTCCCATCAAGAAGACCGTATATAAAGTTGATTAGCACTTCATCTTCAAAACCAAGAAGCTCAGTGACTCTAGTCGCAATCCAAGGTTTCATAACATCCATCTTCACTTTAGTCACATCCACCTGAGACCAAACCAACCAGAGGATGTCAGTTGCTACAACTGGAAAAAGATACACCATTAAGCCCACCCGAAACTTCGTTTGATAGTAAAATATATATATGGCTACAACCAATTGAAGCTCAAGTAAGTAATTCGAAGAAAATAACCTACAAGTTTAGACTTAAATAGATAATCAATTTGATACAGAATTCAATTATGCACCAAACTGTCTATTATTGTTAAATTGGAAGAGTATAAAGACCGTCCGATTTTTTCCCCATCTCAAGTCTAGAAAGAACACTGACCAGATTCTCCAACTCCGGAGCGAATTTCTGGCTTTTCATCAATTTAGCTTGCTTGTTAGAGAACCGAGTATCCTGCTCGGCGGAAGTACCCTAAAACTCAAACAAAGAGGAATCAGAAGAGCGTATCGAAACTTAACTTCACAGACATACGATAAAGAATCAAAACCATGGGAGAGGAAGAAAACTTCAAAGCTCAAGAGCTCGCGAAATTTGAATTGATCGATCTGGATCTAGATGATACATAAATCGCAGTATTCAAGATAAAGGAAAGAAAGTGATCGGAAACTCACCCGGAAGAACCCGCCGGACATCTTTCAGGGTTTGTTGAAGCAGTCGTTCTTCTCTAAGACTTGAGAGGTCGAGGAGATAGATCGATCGATGCTTCAGAGAGATGTAAACTTTGTGTAGTATCCGCAGATGTAAAGGGGGCTTCCACAAGATTTTGAAGAGTTTTTACGAGCCCTAGCTACCTACAACTTACTGAGATTTATTTTTCCATTGATACCCTCAAATTTTAACTCAAATCACGTTGTTGCCATTTCTGGGAACATCGTAATAAATCATGAGAAAATATTTGTCCATCTCATTAATATGAAAAAACGTGAGAAAGGAAAACAATCTAGCCCGAAGGCAGGTTTTCAGGTCCAAGCTCAGTTACTAGAAAATAAAGAAGCCCAAAAGGCCCGCACTTGAATACAGAGGAAATAATATATTCTTCGACAAAGAAAGGAAGAAATTATAAACAAAGACCCGATTTCACCTTATTGATCCGTTTGTTAGCTACAATTTGTATTTTTAAATTCTAATTTGTTTATTAAAATTTCGAATTTTGTTTTATAAATTTTAAAATGCAAATATGGGATGTATTGAACTTGATATTTAAAATGATTTAAGTTTTAGTAAGATTTTAAATTTTGTTGGTTTTGAATAATTTTAAAGGAGTTGTTATAATTTTGTATTAAAATTACCTACAATCTAACTTAAAATTATGAGATTTGAATTTTTGTATTTTTAACTAAAAAAATCTCATACAACATATATATTATTTTAATAAATTATTTTTTGAACAACACAGGATTTTAAATGATTTATAGTGATTTTAAATAAATCACATGTTCAATAACACTGGATTTGGAAACACATTTTAAAACTTGTAGTTGAATAACAACGAATTTTAAGAAAATCTTCAAATCTTTTAAAATCCATAGTTCGATCACGGTTCGTACCAAGAAAAAAATCGAAACCCACCAGAAATCGATTGTGGTCTTAACGATCTTTCAATGAATGATATCAATATAACCTTCTAGTGGGCATCTTCGTTCCAACAAAAGCTAAAGAATGATTGATGAGAGTATAAATTGACTCATTTAGGCTATAGGTTTTGTTATATTTTCAATAGATTTAGGCCATTTAGTGACTCATTTGCATGCATTTAGGCTTAGATAGCTCGAGATTTTCATGTCTACATTGCGCTTTCATTTGTGCATAACATTTGACAATATAGGTGGAAGATGGATGCATTGGAACAACTGAACCAGCCAAATAATCATAAAGACCAACTAGGACGGAGCTTGGGTGAAGAAAGGCGAAGATTTGACCGAAGACAAGCACGTGTCGACGGCACAAAGGAACTATTAAACGAAGGAAGGACGACCCCAACAAGCATCCAAGCCGTGCCGGCAGTACAGACAAGCCCCAGGACGGCACATATGATCCAGAATTGGTTCAACAAGAGAAAGCAGACCTTCATCCAAGCCGTGCTGGCGGCACACCCCCAAACCGACCCCCGAAAGCTTGAATTACCCTTTGAACTTACTATCTATATTGAGCTTTTGTAAGCCCAAAACCCTAAGCAAGAAGCTAATATTTAATGAATCTCTCTTAGGCATTTGAGCCACATTTTGAGTTTCTTGCAAAGTTCTCTCCTTTTTATTTTATTTTTTATTTTGAAAGATGGATCTTTGAATCCTCTTTATGATTTGAGTAGCTAGTTTGTATTTGATTCTTTCTTTTCAATTATGTCTTTATATTCACTTACTTTGTTTTGTTCTCCACACACCATTTGTGAGTAGATCTCTTATGGATTAATGATGAGTTGGAGATAGGATGATTAGAGTTAGGATTCCTAAGTTCTAGGCCATTGAAGAGGATACCTATCATTTGAATGGATTGAATCTTTGGTTTAGGAAGTTATAACCCTTAAAACCTACATTGGGAATTTTATGCATACTAGGTGTTTGATGAAATGTTTTGACCCCTTTCAAATGAATTAGATGTTGTTTGGCTCACGAAAGTCTTGCCATTCCTCTAGTATTCGATTAAAGATGGATTATATGACTAGGACCGTTGCCATCTAGCTCGCGAGAGCCTTGTTAGGTCTGCGGGTTCTAGATGAATCTTCTCCATCAACGTGGGTTGATTTAGCCTCCACTGATCTTTAATTACTAGGTTGTTTGTTAACTAGGGCTGTCAATAGGACCTAAGAAGCCTAATCCTAACCTTCCCTAATCCTTAATACTCATCCCTCGGTCCACACTTCTCTTAATTGTTTACAACTTTACTTGTTTTTGATATTCTAGCGTGCTTTCTATTTAATTTACTTGTGTAGCCTCTAGTTCACATTTTCACATCTATAACCATAAAAACCCACAAATTTCTTAGCTTGAGTAAAAACTAATGAATACTACAAACTAGCAATTTTTCCGCCTCCTTTGGGTTCGATATCCGCACTTACCACGAGTTACTTATCAATTAAGTATCTAATAGGTTTAAATCGGATTAATATAAATATTGTTGATTATGGTGGTTTGCTAATAACGACTAGGAAAAACCTCTACTCCTCAATGATGAGAAGGGAAAGTGCTTCATTTCAGAAGTCCCATCATCTTTTTACACAAGGCTATTCCCGAAAAAATCTCTTCATTTTGTTTATTCAACTTGTAGTATCCATTGGCTCTCTAAGATCCATGAAGGAATTGAGGATGATAAGCAAAATGTGTATATTATAAGTCCTTGCCCTCTAAATGTGTCCAAGAGGTACTTAAAACAGTTTCAAACAGACTTTTTGTTATTCTTAAAAAAGCGTTTTGAATAGATGATGACCAATGGACGCATGGTTCTTACATTCAAAGGCATAAATGTTTATGATCTTATATATAGAAAGAGTTGCCATTATTGGTCGTTGTTGACTGATTCCTTCCTTGATTTAGTCTCCGAGGTAAAATTTAAAAATTCTTCACTAATATCATTAATTTTTTAATAAGTTATAACAAATTAAATGTTATTAGAACTCATAGGTCTCTAATTCAAGTATTAATTGAGAAAGAAAAATTTTCAATACATGTATTTTATATAAAATATATATGATATATATATATATATGTTGTAAATGTATGGGGTTATTAAGGAATCGGAGGTGGGTTAATTCAACTTGCCGTTTTATGATGCGGTTGACGAAGAGGTGAGAGAAATTGTCCTGAGCGAAGAAACATATGATTCCATACAATGGTAGTCAAGGAAAGTTAAGGTTCTTCACGTACCATCGGCTCACCAGTTTGCTCATATATTCACTAAGGGACTCGCCTCTCCTCTGTTTAATTCATTTCGATCCAGCCTTAGCATTCGACCACCCGACGCTAAGTCTGCAGGGGGAAGGGAGTGTTAGACTATGTAAAATTTCATATTTACCCTTGTAAACCTATGATACATTGTAAAGATATATATATGAGTTCTTAATAATAGAACATTTCAAGGAGGGAAAATTGGTATATAAATTCCCAACTTTTCGAAGTTTATAATTTAAATCCCCAACTTTATCCTCCATAGAATAAAACCCGAACTTCTTTTAACTTTCATAAAAAATCAAAACTTTTCGTTGACTTCACAATTTTGGGCCCGCCGTTAAATCCACTAACGGAGGGAAGTAACTCTGTTACTAAGTCTGTCAAGTCCAAAAACGTCGTTTCGATTATTATTGAATTTGAAAAATATTTTGCAAATGCAATAGTCGAACCCACGTCCTCACCTATCTCAGATTTTCTACCTTAACCACTTAGCCAACAGCTCTTACTGTTACATGTGCGAATTCATATGTTTATATTTTGAAGTATTGTTTGGAAAATTTTAGTTTTTTATCCTAAATGACGTCGTATCATAACCCTCTTGTCATCCTCATCGTCGCACCAAAATTCAAGCTCTGCGACATAAATGGCCAAAATATGGTAGTGTTAGATTTCAATGGTTTAGAACAAGAGATGCAGTTTAAAAAAAAAATGAAAACAAGAGGCACAAATTAAAGATACATAATTGAGACGATGGATACAAAGTGAATTCAAAATACAGAAACCAAATGTCAAGCATCTCATAGAAACGATTTGAGATTAAGAAGCAAAAATAGAAGAAAATCAAGCGATTATATCAATAGTGAGGAATCAATTTTGCAACCATGGTTGTTTTTAGATAATTGAAGAAAACAAAAGGATAATTTTGGGATTTTAAGAGGATTTTTTTTTTTTTTTCACTTTCTTCTTTATGAACGTAGCAAATAGAATCAATAATGAAGTAATTCAGCATAACGAAATTCTTGAACATATGATCGGAGAGATTGTTGCTTGATATGACAAGATTAACTCGAAGGCATTTAGTTTTTTCCTGGTTTCCTCATAATCGTCGGCCTAGATCCCCATGAATCTAATCCACAATTGAGCCACGGACCCTGTAAAATCTTCTTGACGGTGATCCAATTTTCAGGATTTGGTTATAAGAGACAGCGGAGAAATCGTTGTAGATCTGACGACATCCACTCCGACACTCTGAATGGCAAGTAACCCACGTTGAGCAAAAATAAAACTACACCGACCAAATATCCGCCTTAGCTCCGTCATAACTTTTCTTCAGAGGAAACTCTGACGCCGCATATGTTTTCAGCAGAGCGTGTTAAATCGAAGTCCAACACCTTTAGGTCTCAATAAGAACATTATAAACATATGAATTCATACATATAGTAAAACGATTTGTTGGCCTAGTGGTTAAAGGCGACATTGCAAGGTACAAATGATGCGGGTTCGACTCTTGCATTTGCAAAATATTTTGCAAATTCAATAATAATCGAAACGACGTCGTTTGGATGGTGAAGTCAACGAAAAGTTTCGATTTTTCATAAAAATCAAAATAAGTTCGGGTTTTATTTCTGTGGATGATAAAGTTAGAGATTTATATACCAGTTTTCCCATTTCAAGGAGTTTATTCAATCTAATACTTGTATCATGTTAGGATTTAGATTTTTCCAAAAAAATCATGTTAACAATGCAATACAAAATATTAATATGATTAGATTTCGGTTTCAACAAAAGATTTAAATTTCTATACAAAATATATTTTTCAGTAGAGTACTAGATATTTATATGCTTTGGTACTATTATTACAACATGGTCTTTTTTTTTTTGAAATTTAGGGTTTAGATTCATCTACCAAAGTGTATATACGTGTTTGTTATTAATGTATAATGTATCTTTGTAATTGTATGAGAAGTTGTCCTAACTCAATGGTAGTATGTCCATTTTGTCTTAAAAATCATGGGTTCACAACACATTTTTGCATTACTTATGACTTATAAAAAAATGTCAAAAAATGTTGTTTAGAATTAAATGAGTTTATAAATGAAATTAACACCGCCAAATCGTTCTATTACTCAAGTTAGCATCATGATGAATTTGGTTTAATCAATTGAAAGTTGGAAATAAAAACACTAGTCAACAAAAATCCAGATTTTGCTTTATTAAGAGAAAGTAGGGGGTTTTAAGTCCAAATTTCGTGCTTTGAGTACCATCTTCTCATTTTAGAAGAAAAGTATTTAACAAAAAGAAAAACAAATTTTTTGTTTTATTATATCTTAAGGTATTTCTCAACTTAAAATCCTACGGGTCTTGTGACTCTTGTCAGCGTGAGATTGTACTTTGTAAAGCACTGCTCTAAAACCCAAACTGAACATAGAACAAAAAGATCTCGAAACAGCTCAAACGAGGAAAATAAGGTTCGTAGTTATCTTTATTATTTGTTTTTTTGTTTTGAATTAGTGCTTTTCCATACTTTATGCAATCGCTAGGTCAAACCAACCCTAATAAAATTCGCAGTATTTTTTTTCCCCTTTAATTACCATAGTTAAATCATAAATAGCACAAAAACCCTAAGGTTCTTGCATCGCCGTCGGATTTCTACGTCAACACTATAAAACCCAGTTTCCCCGTTGAGCTCAATTTTTCTATTTCTCATCTGGTCCTTGTTAGGATTTTTCTTTTACTTAAAACAACAGTAACATGGAGGTACAAGATTGATGAAAATCAATCATCGGTAATGGATTTGAGTACCGCTTAAAGTTTTGATCTTGGGTTAGTTTTGATAGAGAATTTTGGGGATTATATATATAGGTGGAGAAAGGTGTGATCTTTAGGAATCACATAATTGAATTTTTGGGGAGTTTTTGTATTTGTTAGGTGATGATATTACCGGAACTGGGAAGAATACCGATGCATAGAGGTAACGAGGATACATCTTTTGGGGATGATTACGAGAAGGAGATTGGAGCACTGCTCGGCGAGCAGCAGCGAAGGCAAGAAGAAGCTGATGAGCTTGAGCGGGAGCTTAACTTGTACAGGAGCGGCTCTGCTCCTCCCACGGTGAACGGCTCTGTTAGTGCTGCCGGAGGGCTTTTCAGCGGCGGAGGTGGGGCCCCCTTTTTGGACTTTGGTGGAGGCAATAAGGGAAATGGGTTTGGCTGCGATGACGATGAGTTTAGGAAAGATCCAGATTACTTGTCTTATTACCATGCTAATATGAAGCTGAATCCGAGGTTGCCTCCGCCTTTGATGTCTAGAGAGGATTTGAGGGTAGCGCAGAGGCTTAAAGGCAGTAGCACCGTGTTAGGCGGTATTGGGGATAGGAGAAAAGTGAATGAGAGCCAGTCTTTGTTCTCTATGCCACCTGGTTTTGAACAGATGAAGCAGCATGAGTTTGAGGCTGAGAAGACTAATGCTTCTTCTTCGGAGTGGGATGCTAATGGACTGATTGGGTTGCCCGGATTGGGTCTTGGTGGCAAACAGAAGAGTTCTGCTGACATTTTTCAGGTTTGTGAAACCTGCTTCTCTCATTCATGGATGTTTAAATTCTCTGTTAATGTTTCTCTGTCTCTTGGTTGCCTTTTTTTGCTTCTTCTTGAATTTTTGGTCTATTTATTCAAGCATGTCACTGGGTTACTGAGATCCTCTGTTATTAGGAAATTAGAAGGCTAGACTCTCGTCTCATACTGATTCTACATATTTATATTCTTGGTTAAGTAAACTTGGTGGATTGCTTCCGTACAGGCTGACATGGGGCATCCCGTCACACAGCAGCCTTCACGTCCTGCAAGTCGCAATGCTTTTGATGTAAATGTTGACTCTACCAATAATCACTCTCCATCCGCCTCACAAGCCCTTGGTGCGCCGTCTCCATACAGCTATGCAGCTGTTCTGGGTTCTTCTTTGTCTAGAAATGGAACTCCAGATCCACAGGCCATTGCTAGGGTGCCTAGTCCCTGCCTTACTCCCATTGGAAGTGGGAGAGCAAGCTCAAATGACAAGAGAAACACAAGTAACCAAAGCCCGTTCAATGGTGTTTCATCTGGTCTCGATAAGTCTTCTGATCTCGTCGCTGCTTTATCTGGCATGAGCCTGTCAGCCAATGGCGGGTTAGATGAAAGAGGTCAGGCTGAGCACGATGTGGAAAAGGTCAGAAACTATATGTTTGGCCTGCGTGGTGAGCATAACGAAGTCAATCATCACGGGTTCACAAACAAATCTGATCAAGCCCATAATGAAAATGGTTCGTGGAGGAATCCACACTTGAGAGGGTCACAAGAATCTGCGTATAATGGTGGAGGTGGACTACCTGGTCCTTACCAGCATCTTGATAGCCCAAACTATCCTCCAAACAATTACGCATTAAATCCAGCTGTAGCTTCTATGATGGCTACCCAACTTGGGACTAGTAACTTCTCTCCAATGTATGAAAATGTCTATGGTCTGGGATATTCTGGAATGGACTCCAGGCTTCATGGGGGAGGTTATGGTCAAAACCTCTCTGAGTCACGTAATCTTGGCAGGGTCAGTAATCGAATGATGGGAGGAGGTGCTGGTCTTCAGTCACACATGGCAGACCCAATGTATCATCATCAGTATGGGAGGTTCACTGAAAATGTTGATCCGCTTGATCTTCTGAATGATCATGCAATGGACAGGAGCTATATGGGAGGCAATTCATACATGAATATGCTTGAACTCCAGAGGGCTTATCTTGGAGCTCAGAAATCTCAGTACGGTGTCCCATACAAATCCGGGAGCCCTAACAGCCATAGCTACTATGGGAGTCCAACACTTGGGTCTAATATGTCTTATCCTGGGAGCCCATTGGCTCATCATGTTATGCAGAATGCTCTTGTGGGACCTTTTAGCCCTGTGAGACGAGGTGAAGTTAATATGCGATATCCAACTGGAACAAGAAACTATTCGGGAGGGGTAATGGGTTCTTGGCCCATGGATGGTAGTTTGGATGAAGGATTTGGCTCTTCATTGCTCGAAGAGTTCAAAAGTAACAAAACAAGAGGGCTCGAACTTTCTGAAATAGCTGGCCATGTTGTAGAGTTCAGGTTGTCATCTATTTCCTTGAAAGTGTTTTTACCTTCTTCTCTTGTTTACTGTTTTCCCAATCTAACACGCGTAATTTCAGTGCGGATCAATATGGGAGCCGGTTTATTCAGCAGAAACTCGAGACAGCAACAACTGATGAGAAGAACATGGTTTATGAGGAGATCATGCCACAAGCTCTTGCCCTGATGACTGATGTTTTTGGAAACTATGTTATTCAAAAGGTAAATTTTATTCAATCTTCTTCTTTCTATATTTTTGGGGAGTTGAAAAACATTTTAAGAGAAAAGGTTCCTGAATTTGCTAAACTTTTCTACAGTTCTTTGAGCATGGACTCCCAACACAGAGGAGAGAATTAGCAGAGAAGCTCTTTAACAATGTTTTGCCACTTAGCTTACAGATGTATGGCTGTCGTGTAATCCAGAAGGTAAATGTCTTAACTCTCACCTGTTTTGCTCTTCTATATAAGTCTGTCTTCCAGTCTCAGTTTTTTATATAACCTTTTTAGGCAATTGAGGTGGTTGATCTAGACCAGAAAATTAAGATGGTGAAAGAACTTGATGGACATGTGATGCGATGTGTACGTGATCAGAATGGGAACCATGTGGTTCAGAAGTGCATCGAATGTGTTCCTGAAGAAAACATTGAATTCATTGTTTCGACTTTCTTTGGTCAAGTTGTGACTCTCTCCACTCACCCATACGGATGCCGTGTTATTCAGGTTCTTGCTCTCTTCTTAGTAATAAAGAAAGCAATGGGACACCTTTTTTCTTTCTTATGCTTCTTTTTGTAAAACATTTTCTCGTCTTGTTGCAGAGGGTACTCGAGCACTGCCATAACGAGGAGACACAGAGTAAAGTTATGGAAGAGATCCTGTCCACTGTTAGTATGCTTGCCCAAGATCAGTATGGAAACTACGTCGTTCAGGTTCGTTTTCTATTGCAGCTGGTGATATTGTATTGTTTGCTGGAAACTGATACACGTTTTGTGTACAGCATGTGCTGGAGCATGGAAAGCCTGATGAACGCACTGTGATAATCACGGAATTAGCGGGGAAGATAGTTCAGATGAGCCAGCAGAAGTTTGCGTCGAACGTTGTTGAGAAATGTTTGACCTTTGGAGGTCCAGAGGAAAGGGAATTGCTCGTGAATGAGATGCTCGGCACTACTGATGAAAACGAGCCTCTCCAGGTTTGTCAAACACATACTACTTTCCGATGATTGTCTCTAGGGAAAATAACAAGCTCACTCACACGTTTCTCTTTTCTTCTTGTTTCTGTTGTGTATGAAGGCGATGATGAAGGATCAGTTTGCAAACTATGTGGTGCAAAAGGTACTGGAAACGTGCGATGACCAACAGCGTGAGCTGATACTGACACGTATTAAAGTGCATCTGAATGCTTTGAAGAAATACACTTATGGAAAGCATATCGTTGCCCGTGTTGAGAAACTTGTTGCCGCTGGAGGTACATGTTCTTTCCTTGTCTTATGTGGGTCCAAAGTTTCAGCCTTTATGTGCTACAAATGTCTTTACCTTTTTTGATTCTGCCTTTACTCACTTTGTCGAGAGAAAAAGCATTTCTACATTTGAATGTCTCCTGAAGTGGTTTTCTTTGATATGCAGAGAGGAGAATGGCGTTGCAGTCTCTAAACCAGCCTCAGGTGGCGTAAGGCCACAAGTGTTGTACAGCTTAACTAGGGTGGATGGCTCTGCTGCCATATCATTTTGAGAATTAGGTAAGATCTAATAATCTTGAGGGAGATTGTGAAAGAGAGCTTTGTTTGGTCTCTGCAAAATCTTTGTACAATTGTGTAGTTTCTTACGGTTTTTCTATACATAGAACCAAACATCCCTTTTTAGGCTGATGAGTGAGAGATAAAAGGCAGAGAATGGTGTAAAAATGGGGTGTGGATTTTAGGGTTTCCTTCACACAGAGAGAATGTGTAGAAGAGAGAATATGTTGATGCTTTTAGGACAATCCCAGATGTTAGAGTTTCTTTTCCCCATCTATGTAATTTGTTTCATCAAACTCTTTGTTTCCCTATTGCACGAGGCACATTTTCGTTTCTGGAATTTGCATGCAGCCTTCTTGTTTTTGTTTTATTTTGCAAGAAACTTATGATAGATATGTTACAGTCGCAAAGTCTTACAAACAAGATCGATCTCCTCTTCTCTAACAATAAAACAAAATCATGAAAGATCAATGTCGTCGTTGTCATCATCTTCAATCTTCTGTCCGAAACCTCTTGGTCCGGCTTTGGCTCTCGTTGCCTTCTTTCGTTCCACTTTTCTTAGACTTCCTTGCTGCCTCTTCACCAGAAATTCAGTCTCTCACTCTTTCCATCTTGATCTCCTCATAGTTGGGTTTTCTCTTGGTGAAGAAGAAGAACTTTCGGAGCTTGTATGTTGGCCGAGAATATCTTTCTCCGTGAAATAGATAGACCAAGAGAGCGGAGACAAATGGTGGGTTTTAGTTGAAATTCGGAATCTTGACTGAAATTTGAAAGAGACAGAGATGGTGTTGTTGTCGCAGACATGACCCACTTGGGTTTATTTAAATCAGAGTTCCATCTCCTCTTTTATTCAAAAAAGGCTCCAAACTAAAAACTCTCAAAAAAGAGCCGGAAACAGAAATCTCAAGCTGACAATAATAATGGCTTGTGCTCATCTGGTCACTAGAAAACCAGACGACCTGTTATACATTATATCATATATAACACATAAAGATAATGAAATCCCTTGTCAAGCGTCGTCAAGAGCAAGGACTCCAGGAAGTGGTCTGCCCTCAAGAAGCTCCAAACTTGCACCACCTCCGGTAGAGATGTGACTCATCTTATCAGCCAAACCAACCTTCTCCACGGCAGCCACAGAGTCTCCTCCTCCGATGATTGTGGTCACTCCCTTTCCACTCAATTCCGCTAGCTGCTTGGCTACGGCCTCAGTTCCAGCTGCAAACTTGTCGAATTCAAAAACACCCATGGGACCATTCCAGATGATGGTTTTAGTTTTGCCTAGAGCTTCGTTAAATGTCTTGATAGAGTCTGGACCAATATCCAAACCCATCCACCCATCTGGGATTGCCGTGGCTGCCACAGTCTTGCTGTTAGCATCTGGACCAAACTTGTCTGCAACAACCACATCGGTTGGAAGCAAGAGGGAGACACCTTTGGCCTTTGCCTTCTCCATGAGTGACTTGGCCAAGTCAAGCTTGTCATCCTCCACAAGGGAAGTTCCAACTGAGTGTCCTTGCGCCTTATAGAAAGTGTAAATCATACCTCCACCGAGCAAGAGAATATCAACGGTGTTCAAAAGCGACTCAATCACACCAATCTTTGTGGAAACCTTTGAGCCTCCAATAATGGCAGCGAAAGGTTTCTTAGGGTTTGCCACAGCACCAACAAGGTAATCAAGTTCCTTGTGCATGAGGAAACCAGCAACTGAAGGTTTCAAAAATTTAGCAACTCCCTCAGTAGAAGCATGAGCTCTATGAGCAGTTCCGAATGCATCGTTAACATAGACATCTCCAAGAGCAGCAAGCTTCTTCGCGAATTCAAGATCGTTCTTCTCTTCTTCCTTATAGAACCTCAAATTCTCCAATAGCAAAACACCACCTTCATGTAGTCCTGCAACCAATTTCTGAACTTCCTCACCAATACAGTCATTTGCCATTACAACCTCAACACCAAGAAGCTCACACAACCTTGGTACAAGAGGCTTTAAGCTGAATTTAGGTGTAACACCTTTTGGACGCCCCAGGTGACTGCACAGAACAACCCTAGATCCATTCTCCATCAAGTACTTGATGGTGGGAACAGCAGCTTTAATCCTTGTGTCATCGGTGATGTTAGAGTTATCATCCAAAGGGACGTTAAGATCAACCCTCACGAACACGCTCTTTCCCTTCAGATCTGATTCCTTCAATGTTCCAACGCTCCTCTTCGTAGCCATAGTAGAGATACCTTGTGCAGTCAACGAAAACAGTAAGTCCTTGTAAAGAGAGACGATCGAAGTTACAGAAAAAAATGAAGTGACTGATAGAAACAAGAGTTGGTGGTCCCACATCGGTTTATTTAAATCCAACGGTTAAGATTGACAACAGAATTAAGAGATTGTACATGGGCCGAAATGGGCAGTAAGTTTTTTTATGGGCCTGGTCCAGATGAAGACCATATATTTTATATGGCGGACGGATAATCAGTATTTCATGAATTATTGTTTTTGATTTCTTTTTGTCCTCAATGCGATCATCCTTTATTTGTTTAATGATGTATGAAAATAAAAACATAATAGTTCCATAAAAAATTCTCTTTTCTCTCTCCTCAAAGACAATTTTCGATCTTCTTTCTCAAAACCCTAAATCTAGCCGCCCCTCGTCGTCTATGTATTGATTAAGAACGTTTCCAAGTGTTATCTCTATGAAAAAGAATGAACTGCGCTCTTAGCTCCAGGTACATCATTATTTGTACTAAAGCAAAACTAGGGTTAAACTAGGTGTGATCTGATAATTGATTTGGAGGGGTTTTCTTGTTGTTGTTAGGTTATGATGATACCGGAAGTGGGAAGAAGACCGATGCATAGAGGTAACGAAGATTCATCTTTTGGGGATGAATACGAAAAGGAGATTGGAGTACTGCTCAACGAACAGCAGCGACGGCAAGAAGAAGCTGATGAGCTTGAGCGGGAGCTTAACTTGTATAGGAGCGGCTCTGCTCCTCCCACGGTGAACGGCTCTGTTAGTGCTGCCGGAGGGCTTTTCAGCGGCGGAGGTGGTGCCCCTTTTCTTGACTTTGGTGGAGCCAATAAAGGAAATGGGTTTGGCTGCGAGGACGATGAGTTTAGGAAAGATCCAGCGTACTTGTCTTATTACCATGCTAATATGAAGCTGAATCCGAGGTTACCTCCGCCTTTGATGTCTAGAGAGGATTTGAGGGTTGCTCAGAGGCTTAAGGGCAGTAGCACCGTGTTAGGCGGTATTGGGGATAGGAGAAAAGTGAATGAGAGCCGGTCTTTGTTCTCTATGCCACCTGGTTTTGAACAGATGAAGCAGCAGGAGTTTGAGGCTGAGAAAACTAATTCTTCTTCTTCTGAGTGGGATGCTAATGGGCTGATTGGTTTGCCCGGATTGGGTCTTGGAGGCAAACAGAAGAGTTTTGCAGACATTTTTCAGGTTTGTTTAGATTCTTTGTAAATGTTTCTGTCTCATAGTTGCCATTTTTGCTTTCTCTTTAATTTTTGTTTGCTTCAAAGGCCTAAGTATGTCTCTGGGTTACAGCGGTCCTCTGTTATTAGGAAATTAGAAGGCTAGAATATATTTCAAGCATGTCTCATATTCTTGCTTAACTAAACTTAGTGGATTGTTTCTCTGCAGGATGACCAGGGGCATGGACATCCCGTCGCACAGCAGCCTTCACGTCCTGCAAGTCGTAATGCTTTTGATGAAAACGTTGACCCTAGCAATAATCAGTCTCAATCCGTCTCACAAGCCACTGGTGCGCCATCTCCATACAGCTATGCAGCTGTTCTTGGTTCTTCTTTGTCTAGAAATGGAACTCCAGATCCACAGGCCATTGCTAGGGTGCCTAGTCCCTGCCTTACTCCCATTGGGAGTGGGAGAGTAAGTTCAAACGACAAGAGGAATACAAATAATCAGAGTCCGTTCAACGGTGTTTCTTCTGGTCTCGACAAGTCTTCTGATCTCGTCGCTGCTTTATCTGGCATGAGTCTTTCAGCCAATGGCGGGTTAGATGAAAGGGGTCAGGCTGAGCAGGATGTCGAAAATGTCAGAAACTATATGTTTGGACTGCGTGGTGAGCATAATGAAGTCAATCATCAAGCGCATAAGGCTACTGGTTCTTGGAGGAATCCACACATGAGAGGGTCACAAGAATCTGCGTATAATGGTGGTGGACTACCGGGTCCTTACCAGCATCTTGATAGCCCAAACTATTCTCCAAACAATTACGCATTGAATCCAGCTGTAGCTTCTATGATGGCTAACCAACTTGGGACTAGTAACTTCTCTCCAATGTATGAAAATGTCTCTGGTTTGGGATTTTCTGGAATGGACTCCAGACTTCATGGGGGAGGTTATGGAGCTACTGGTCATCACAACATCTCTGAATCACGTAATCTTGGCAGGGTCAGTAATCGAATGATGGGAGGAGGTGCTGGTCTTCAGTCACATATGGCAGACCCAATGTATCATCAATATGGGAGGTTCTCTGAGAATGCTGATCCGCTTGATCTTCTTAATGATCATGCAATGGACAGGAGCTATATGGGAGGCAATTCATACATGAATATGCTTGAACTCCAGAGGGCTTATCTTGGAGCTCAGAAATCGCAGTACGGTGTCCCTTACAAGTCCGGGAGCCCTAACAGCCATAGCTACTATGGAAGTCCAACATTTGGGTCTAATATGTCATATCCTGGGAGCCCATTGGCTCATCATGTTATGCAGAATGCTCTTGTGGGACCTTTTAGCCCTGTGAGACGAGCTGAAGTTAATATGGGTTCCTGGCCCATGGAAGGTAGTTTGGATGAAGGCTTTGGCTCTTCATTACTCGAAGAGTTCAAAAGTAACAAAACAAGAGGATTTGAACTTTCTGAAATAGCTGGCCATGTCGTAGAGTTCAGGTAGTCATCTATTTCCTTCAAAGTCTTTTTACCTTATCTGTTCTTGTATACTATTAGTCCCAAGTTAACACGCTAAATTTGGGTTTTTATTTGAATGATTGACCAGTGCGGATCAATATGGAAGCCGCTTTATTCAACAGAAACTCGAGACAGCAACAACTGATGAGAAGAACATGGTTTATGAGGAGATCATGCCACAAGCTCTTGCTCTGATGACTGACGTTTTTGGAAACTATGTTATTCAAAAGGTAGATTTTATTCAATCTTCTTCTTTGTATATTTTTGGGGAGTTGGAAAACATTTTAAGAGAAAAGGTTCCTGAATTTGCTAAACTTTACTACAGTTCTTTGAGCATGGACTCCCAACACAGAGGAGAGAATTAGCAGAGAAGCTCTTTAACAATGTTTTGCCACTTAGCTTACAGATGTATGGCTGTCGTGTAATCCAGAAGGTAAATGTCTTAATTACTCATCGGCTTTTCTCTTCTCTATAAGTCTGTCTTCCACTCTCAGTTTTAATTATAGATGTATTTTTTATAACCTCTTTAGGCAATTGAGGTGGTTGATCTAGACCAGAAAATTAAGATGGTGAAAGAACTTGATGGACATGTGATGCGATGCGTACGCGATCAGAATGGGAACCATGTCGTTCAGAAGTGCATTGAATGTGTGCCTGAAGAAAACATTGAATTCATTGTTTCCAATTTCTTTGGTCAAGTTGTGACTCTCTCCACCCACCCATACGGATGCCGTGTTATTCAGGTTGGTCTCTTATTAGTAATGAAAGAGTAATATAGAAAGCGATGGAAAAGCTTTCTTGATCTTATGCTTCTTTCTGTAAAACTCTTTTCTTGTCTTGTTGCAGAGGGTACTCGAGCACTGCCATAACGAGGAGACACAGAGTAAGGTTATGGAAGAAATCCTGTCCACTGTTAGTATGCTGGCCCAAGATCAGTATGGAAATTACGTTATTCAGGTTTGTTTTGTCGCTGCAACTGTTGATTTCGTATTGTTTGTTCAAAATTGATACATGTTTTTTGGACAGCATGTACTGGAGCATGGAAAGCCTGACGAACGTACTGTGATAATCACGGAATTAGCAGGGAAGATAGTTCAGATGAGTCAGCAGAAGTTTGCGTCAAACGTTGTTGAGAAGTGTTTGACTTTTGGAGGTCCAGAGGAAAGGGAATTACTTGTAAATGAGATGCTCGGCACTACGGATGAAAACGAGCCTCTCCAGGTTTGTCGGAAACACATACCAGTACCACTTTCAGTTGATTGTAGAAGGGAAAAGTAACAAAGCTCACACGTTTCTTATCCTTGTTGTGTGTCCAGGCGATGATGAAGGATCAGTTTGCAAACTATGTGGTGCAAAAGGTTCTGGAGACATGCGATGACCAGCAGCGTGAGCTTATACTTACACGTATTAAAGTGCATCTTAATGCTTTGAAGAAGTACACTTATGGAAAGCATATCGTTGCCCGTGTTGAGAAACTTGTTGCTGCTGGAGGTACCTACTTGTTCCTTGTTTTCTTTGTGTCCAACGTTTCAGCCTTTACTTTGTTGAATTGGCTAGAAGCATTTTTACATTTCAGCGTGTCTAAAGTGGGTTTCATTTATATGCAGAGAGGAGAATGGCTATGCAGTACCTAAACCAGCCTCAGGTGGCGTAAAGCCACAAGTGTTGTACAGCTTAACTAGGGTGGATGGCTCTGCTGCCATGTCGTTTTGAGGATTAGGTATGAGCTAATAATCTTGAGGGAAATTGTGACAGAGAGCTTTTGTTTGGTCTCTGCAAAATATGTACAATTGTGTAGTTTCTTACGGTTTTTCTATAAATAGAAACCAAACATCCCTTTTTAGGCTGCTGATGAGTGAGAGAGAATGGTGTAAAGATGGGTTGAGAAATGGTGAAGGATTTAGGGTTTCCTTCACACAAGAGAGAATGTGTAGAAGAGAGAATGTTGATGCTTTTAGGACTATCCCAAGTTTTTAGGGTTCTTTTCCACATCTATGTAATTTGTTTCATCAAAACTCTTGTTTCTCTATTTCCCGAATTTGCATATGCAGCCTTGTTTTTTTTTGTTTTTGATTTTGCATCAATCTCATGACATATGTTACACTCGCAAAGCCTTACAAACAAAGATCAATCTCCTCTCTTTAACAATGAAACAAAATCATGAAAGATCAATGTCGTCGTCGTCCTCGATCTTTTGTCCGAAACCTCTTGGTCCGGCTCTGGCTCTCGTTGCCTTCTTCTTCCCACTTTTCTTAGATTTCTTTGCTGCCTCTTCTTTCTCGAATTTCTCACTCTCCTTCTTCCCCAGATATTCAGTCACTCCAATGTAGATAACCTGTAACAGTTTTGCTGTCAGGATCTTAAAATCGGTTTAGAGACTCCAAACCGGGTTTCAGGTTTTGGTTATATGTTTGGTTCTGTGATAATGCTATCAAGATAAGATTGTGGATAAACTTACACCAACGGTGAGAACAGTGAGAACAAGAAAGGCGATAACGAGAAGCACTTGTATAATCAGAGCGACACCATCCTGATCACCACTAGAGACAATAGCTTCAGAAGACGAAGAATCAGAAGAAACGATCTCCTGGGTAATTTCCTCTGGAGTTGCAGAGAATCTCCATAGTTGGGTTTTCTCTTGGTGAAGAAGAAGAACTTTCGGAGCTTGTGTGTCAGAAGAGAATATATTTCTCCTTGAAACAGACCAAGAGAGTGGAGATAAATGGTGGTTTTTTGCTGGGTTTCGGAATCTTGGTCTGAAATTTGAAAGAGATAGAAATGGTGTTGTTGTTGCAGACATCGTTCGTGTCCACTCCCAAATTCTCTATCTTTTCAGAGCTGAGATCCCAGACATAACACACTTCCGTTTCATTACATCCAACGGTTCGCGTTTTGTTGAGATTTGACAACAAGATTAAGAGATTGCAGATGGGCTGAAATGCACAGTATGTTTTTTCATGGGCCTGGCCCAGATGGAGACAATATTTTACATAGCGGAAACAAGTCGGGAACGGATGATTCGGGATGAAAAGTCGTGTTTACGCTTAATTTTGTGAGCTAATTACGTTACACCCGTTATAAAATTATAATAAAATGCTATTATGATTTTGATAAATATTTTCAAAATCATAGATGATGGAAATTTTTATGTTTGTGGAAATTTTAAAATATAAGTAGAATTATATGATTATTAAGTTATTAAATGGTTCAAAAATAGTTTGAAATGATTTATATTTACTAATATCATTTATATAATTACTAATAAAATGTCAATCGCCCACCGGGACAGATCCAGCTTATTGGTGGGTGGGGCACGTGTCACATATTCATTTTCAAATAAATTTAATTGTTTATACATGCAACAGTAATTCAATAGTTCAATTGGTTAAAGTAATCTTTCTAACCTTTCTCGTTGAAGGATCGAACCTCTCCTTTCTTTTGATTTAATGTCCTCATTTCATTTAATTTGTTATCACATATCTTATCTTTGACGGATTTTTTTTTTAAATATATTTAATTCCATTTCTTATTTCTTAGTTAGATTTATTTTCTTTTCCATTTTTGGTTTTAGTTTTTAGAAAAAATATTTCTTCTCTAGCATTTTCATTTGTTTCTTTTCAAAGATATATGTTTTCTATGTAATATTATTTTACAGCTATGTTTTTTATATATATATATATATTGTTTCATTAAAATTATAAGAAAATTCAAAAAACACCAATGAAACAATATATAAAAATTTAGTTTAATATAATTATATTTCATTACGAATCAATTTAAGTGTGTCCATACACAAATATTTTCTAGATTCGCCGCTGATTTTTTTTTACAATGCTGACGTCAGTGGTCTCTCAGAGTGTGTGGATAGGTTCTAGTTCCGTTCCTTTTGATTTGCCTTTTCATCTTACTTTGATATCGCCGAACGTGTTTCGTTGCCTTGTAGATTTAATTTATTTTTTTATCGTTTAGTTTAGGCATTGGCTTCTTTTTTTTCTTTCTCTTTGGTCTTTTAGATGAATCATTTAATGGTTTTACATGACAATCTGTTGTCAAGTTAACATCTGAAATCGATGATGTTTCGTTCTGCATGCATCAATATTATATACTTTGGATAATATTAACTTTCTGATGTGGTTCTCCAATTGTATACTTTTAATTTTTTTAATATAAACTAGTTAAATCACAATGTCGGGTTCCTTTTGTTTTAAGGATTGTGAATCTAACGCATCCCATGCCTACCATATTTGCTAGACCTTATGCCACTTGACCACATCCAGTTTATACCTACCAGTTCGTCTCATCCTCCATGCTTCAACAACACCCCACGCTATATATTTAGTACATTTTGAAAACACTCTCCCTAAATATAAACTCCCATATCATCCTCTTATGCTCATGTGTGGTCTACTGACAGAAACTAAATTAGCATATTCTTCATTGTCGCTATATACCGAATCGCAAGCTCATTCATAAACTCTACAGCATCATCTTCAATCTCTTACTGGAACTTGTCCATCACTGCTTCCCCCGAATTCAGCTTCTGATTCACTATCTACACAATCACTATCTTCTTCACAATGATATCCATAAATCGAGTCACTTAAATCAGTCTCATCTGCTGAAGCATCTCGCTAACAGAA
Organism: Euclidium syriacum; assembly: GCA_900116095.1. NCBI lineage: Eukaryota > Viridiplantae > Streptophyta > Magnoliopsida > Brassicales > Brassicaceae > Euclidium > Euclidium syriacum. The sequence continues at coordinate 2,724,995 of FPAK01000008.1, forward strand.
GTTTCGTCACTAACAGGAAAAAAATAACATCTACACCTTGGTTTTGACGTTTTTGTGGATCTAGAGATGGGAGGTAAAATTTCGTGCTGTCGACATTGAAGTAAGTGAAGGTCTGGGAAAGGAGAAACAATCTAAGGAAAGAAGATGTTAAGGATTGAAGATTTTAGGTCGAGCAAGAGGTGACGACGACAAGCTACGCTCCATCATTTTATTCCACAGTATCGATCTTGTTTGCTAGGGTCTGTGTTTGTTACTTATTATATCATACGTTTCTTGCACAACAAGCAACTGAACCAACATCATCATCAAAAACAACAAAACTGAAAAATCCAGAAACTAAGAGAGTTCTCGTGATAGTAAATACAGAGTTTGATGAAACTCTAAAAAACTGGGATAGTTCTAAAAAAGCATTCTACACATTGGCATTGAGAGCCATTCTTTTTGTACATGTGAAGGAAAACTCTAAAATCCTCACCATTTTTCTTTACACCATTCTCTCTGCCATTTTTATCTCTCTCATTCATCAGCCTAAACGGGGGGATGTTTTGGTTCTATGTATCGTAAAAACGGTAAGAAACTACACAATGTACAGATTCTGCAGAGAACGAAACAAAGCTCTCTCTTTCATAATTTCCCTGCAGATATTTTGGTTTAGATCTTACCTCTAATTCTCTCAAAACACTATTGGCAACTGAGACATCCACCCTAGTTAAGCTGTACAATATTTGCGACCTTTACGCCACTTGAGGCTGGCTTACAGATTGCAAAGCCATCCTCCTCTCTGTTCATATAAGAAATAGAAACCACTTTAGAGAACATTCAACTAAAGTAAAGCAAATAGAATTCAAAGCAGCAAAAGACACTCATGTAGATACCTCCAGCAGCAACGAGTTTCTCAACACGAGCAACGATATGCTTTCCGTAAGTGTATTTCTTCAAAGCGTTAAGATGCACTTTAATACGTGTCAGTATCAGCTCTCGCTGTTGGTCATCGCACGTCTCCAGAACCTTTTGCACCACATAGTTTGCAAACTGATCCTTCATCATCGCCTGAATACACAACAACAACAAGAAGAAAGAAACGTGTGAGTGAGCTTGTTTTTTTCCCAGAGACAATCATCTGAAAGTAGTATTTAACAAACCTGAAGAGGCTCGTTTTCATCAGTTGTGCCGAGCATCTCATTCACAAGCAGTAACCTTTCCTCTGGACCTCCAAAGGTCAAACACTTCTCAACAACGTTTGACGCAAACTTCTGCTGACTCATCTGAACTATCTTCCCTGCTAATTCCGTGATTATCACAGTTCGTTCATCAGGCTTTCCATGCTCAAGCACATGCTGTCCACAAAACGTTTATCAGTTTTGAGCAAACAATACAAAATCACCTTGCTCTGTGTATCCACAAAAACGAACCTGAACAACGTAGTTTCCATACTGATCTTGGGCCAGCATACTAACAGTGGTCAGGATTTCTTCCATGACTTTCCTCTGTGTATCCTCGTTATGGCAGTGCTCGAGTACCCTCTGCAACAAGACAAGAAAAGAGTTTTACAAAAAGAAGCATAAGAAAGAAAAAAAGGTGTCCCTGTTGCTTTCTTAATTACTAAGAAGAGAGCAGGAACCTGAATAACACGGCATCCGTATGGGTGAGTGGAGAGAGTCACAACTTGACCAAAGAAAGTCGAAACAATGAATTCAATGTTTTCTTCAGGTACACATTCGATGCACTTTTGAACCACATGGTTCCCATTCTGATCACGCACACACCGCATCACATGTCCATCAAGTTCTTTCACCATCTTAATTTTCTGGTCTAGATCAACCACCTCAATTGCCTAAAAAGGTTATATAAAAAACATCTGTAACTAAACCTGAGACTGGAAGACAGACATATAGAGAAGAGCAAAACAAGTGAGAATTAAGACTTTACCTTCTGGATAACACGACAACCATACATCTGTAAGCTAAGTGGCAAAACATTGTTAAAGAGCTTCTCTGCTAATTCTCTCCTCTGTGTTGGGAGTCCATGCTCAAAGAACTGTAGGAAGTTTAGCAAAATCAGGATTCTTTCCTCTTAAAATGTCTTTAACTCCCCAAAAATATACAAAGAAGAAGATCGAGTAATAGTTTACCTTTTGAATAACATAGTTTCCAAAAACATCAGTCATCAAGGCAAGAGCTTGTGGCATGATTTCCTCATAAACCATGTTCTTCTCATCAGTTGTTGCTGTCTCGAGTTTCTGCTGAATAAACCGGCTCCCATATTGATCCGCACTGGCCAATCATTCCACAATAAGCCCAAATTAAAGCGTGTTAGCTCGGAAAAACAGTAAACATGAGAAAAAGGTAAAAAAACTTTCAAGGAAATAGATGACCACCTGAACTCTACAACATGGCCAGCAATTTCAGAGAGTTCGAATCCTCTAGTTTTGTTGCTTTTGAACTCTTCGAGCAATGAAGAGCCAAATCCTTCATCCAAACTACCATCCATGGGCCAAGAACCCATAACCCCTCCTGAATAGTTTCTTGCTCCAGAGGGAAATCGCATATTAACTTCAGCTCGTCTCACAGGGCTAAAAGGCCCCACAAGGGCATTCTGCATAACATGATGAGCCAATGGGCTCCCAGGATAAGACATATTAGACCCAAATGTTGGACTTCCATAGTAGCTATGGCTGTTAGGGCTCCCGGTTTTGTAAGGGACACCGTACTGAGATTTCTGAGCTCCAAGATAAGCCCTCTGGAGTTCAAGCATATTCATGTATGAATTGCCTCCCATATAGCTCCTGTCCATTGCATGATCATTAAGAAGATCAAGCTGATCAGCATTCTCAGAGAACCTCCCATATTGATGATACATTGGGTCTGCCATATGTGAGTGAAGACCAGCACCTCCTCCCATCATTCGATTACTGACCCTGCCAAGATTACGCGATTCAGAGATGTTGTGACCAGTAGCTCCATAACCTCCTCCATGAAGTCTGGAGTCCATTCCAGAGAATCCCAAACCAGAGACATTTTCATACATTGGAGAGAAGTTACTAGTCCCGAGTTGGTTAGCCATCATAGAAGCTACAGCTGGATTCAATACGTAATTGTTTTGAGAATAGTTTGGGTTATCAAGATGCTGATAAGGCCCAGGTAGTCCACCTCCACCATTAAACGCAGATTCTTGTGACCCTCTCATGTGTGGATTTCTCCAAGCACCAGTAGCCTTATGCGCTTGATCATTTTTGTTTGGGAACCCGTGATGATTTACTTCGTTATGCTCACCATGCAGTCCAAACATATAGGTTCTGACCTTTTCGACATCGTGCTCAGCCTGACCCCTCTCATCTAACGCGCCATTGGCTGACAGGTTCATGGCAGATAAAGCAGCGTCGAGATCAGAAGACTTTTCGAGACCAGATGAAACACCGTTGAACGGGCTTTGGTTACTTGTGTTCCTCTTGTCATTTGAGCTTGCTCTCCCACTTCCAATGGGAGTAAGGCAAGGACTAGGCACCCTAGCAATGGCCTGTGGATCTGGAGTTCCATTTCTAGACAAAGACGAACCAAGAACAGCTGCATAGCTATATGGAGACGGCGCACCAAGGGCTTGTGAGGCGGATGGAGAGTGATTATTGGTAGAGTCAACATTTTCATCAAAAGCATTACGACTTGCAGGACGTGAAGCCTGCTGTGCAACGGGATGCCCATGGTCAGCCTGCACGGAAGCAATCCATCAAGTTTACTTAAGCAAGAATATACATAGCACATAAGTCAAGTTTCCTAATAACTAGGCACTTGAAGCAAAAACCATAAGCCAGAAAAATTCAAGAGGCAACATGGGATGCAGAAACATTATCAAAGAATCAAACATCTAATGAAGAGTAATAACAAACCTGAAAAATGTCAGCAAAACTCTTTTGTTTGCCTCCGAGACCCAATCCGGGCAAACCAATCAGCCCATTAGCATCCCACTCAGAAGACGAAGCATTAGTTTTCTCAGCCTCAAACTCGTGTTGCTTCATCTGTTCAAAACCAGGTGGCATAGCGAACAAAGACCGGCTCTCATTCACTTTTCTCCTATCCCCAATACCCCCTAACACTGTATTACTGCCTTTAAGACTCTGAGCAACCCTCGAATCCTCTCTAGACATCAAAGGCGGAGGCAACCTCGGATTCAACTTCATATTAGCACGGTAATATTTCAAGTAATCTGGATCTTTCCTAAACTCATCGTCCTCGCAACCAAACCCATTTCCCTTGTTGGCTCCACCAAAGTCTAGAAAGGAGGCCCCACCTCCGCCGCTGAAAAGCCCTCCGGCAGCCCTAACAGAGCCGTCCACCGTGGGAGGAGCAGAGCCGCTCCTATACAAGTTAAGCTCCCGCTCAAGCTCATCAGCTTCTTCTTGCCTTCGCTGCTGCTCGCCGAGCAGTGCTCCAATCTCCTTCTCGTAATCATCCCCAAAAGATGTATCTTCGTTACCTCTAAGCATCGGTCTTCTTCCCAGTTCCGGTATCATCATCACCTAACAAAAACAAAAAACAAAAACCGCCCAAAAATCAATTATGTGATTCCTAAAGATCACACCTTTCTCTACCTCTATATATAATCCCCGAAATTCTCTATCAGAACTAACCCAAGATCAAAACTTTTAAGCGAAACTCAAATCCATTCCAGAGATTTTATCAACATCAATCATGTACCTCCATGTTACTGTTGTTTCAAGTAAAAATTAAAATAAATAAACCCAGCACGATGAGAAATAGATAAATTGAAGCTTAAAAGGGGTAAATGGGTTTTATACAGAGGTGGAGAAAAAATCCGACGGCGATGCAAGAACCCTTAGGGTTTTTGTGCAATTTAGCTATGGGATTTAAAAGAAAATATTTACTGTGAATCATTATTAGGGTTGATTTGACCTAGCGATTGCATAAGGAATGAAAAAAAAAGCATTAATTAAAAAAAAAAAAAAAAAAAACTAACGGAACTTATTGTCCTCTCCTCGTGTTCCAGAGCAGGGGAATCTGAAACTCACACGTTTGAGCTGTTCCAAGATCTTTTGTTCTGTGTTTTCAGTTTGGGTTTAAGCCTTAAGGCACAGCTTTACAAAGTACACACTTCCAGATGACACACCGTCTTCATGATTTTATTTATACGAATCCCATCTTATTTCTTCATATATTTCAAATTGGAAATTTACTTATTTAGCAGGCAAATATATTCACATAAATGTTAATTTTCTTTAGTCTAGTATATTTATATTTACATATTTTTTTCAATTGTAATTTTTGAGATTATCAAACATTTTAGGAAATTATAATATATACTTGTCTAAGTTTACTTTAAAATAAAAATATGACAATTTTTATTTCCAGAATTTCTATCTTAAATGTGAACTGATAACAATAGTATGATGATACTATTTCTGTTTTTTCTATTACTTGAATGATTCCGATTGATTGGCCAAAAACAGAAAAAGAAGAAAAAAATTAGGTGCAACTTTGAAGCACAAATCCACTCAATTGGCATGTTCCCTCTGTAATAGTAGTTCGTTATAAATGCTTTTCTTTGGAATCAAATGAAATATCAAAAGGTATAACATTGTGAGTTTTCAGAAAATGGAAATAATATTTTTCTTTCTTTTTTACTTTGTTGACCCAAATGTGAGAATTAAAATATTTGGTCATTCGTCAAACTTCTTCCCTTAAAATATCAATTAATGGAATTTACTATTTATATTAATAGCAACTATTCCGGTTAAAATGTCTGCAACGGTTAATATGGGATTAATGCGATTAGATTAAGAAAGGTATCTTTGTGTTTTTGATCGTGCTTGGTCATGATCGCTCCCCGAAGTCCACGAGTCGGCGTACGAATCGGTGTTGGCATTAGACGGCAAGATGATATATTGTTAGGTTAACTTAATTTTACATATGGACGTGATAAAATAATATATTTTACGTATGGGCCTTGATTTGTGTTTCATTTTTCATCTCAATTTGTAATTCCGAGCCCAATTAATTTATTTTAATTTTTTTTTCATCTAAAACATACATATTAATTGGAACCATTTTAAAATCTCTATTTTTATCTAAATTTTTTTAATCACTAATAGATCTCCATAACAATGTCAATTTAGGATCTCATCTACTGCAGTTTTGCATTCGTGCTTTTGGCATACATTCTTAATGAGTGACCGTTAAAAGAGTCGTATTGAAGTTAAGACATCAGATCTTCTTCATGTTGATCAAAATACTCGTTCTTAGTTCTTGGTTGATTCTCAACCTCGAAAGGATCTCGAGATTCCCCATTGCCTAGGCATCATGTGTATTTGCATGTCTTAAATCTTTCATATCAGACTCGAAATTTAGAGGAACCTTGAGATTACTAACATGTTTATTGTCGTTATAAGCTATGAGTATATCATCTACATAAAGGCTTTGATTGGTGCATTAAATTAAAGTGGTTGGAGGAAAAAAAAATTATATGCACTGCGTTTCCAAAAGCTACAGTAAAAACGTTTCCAAAAGCTACAGTAAAAACATTTCTCTCAGCTCTTTGTCACCGCTTTCATCAACAGTTTTCTCCCATAGTTTGCACTATTCTCCAACCGCTCACCACTTCCTCTAACCGCTAATATATCTGCTCCGCTTTTGTTCACCAACCGGACTCAAAGGAGTATACAACTAAAATCATTTATCTTCATATTTTTTAAGTAAACACACATGTCATACTTGATATGTTCATACCCATTACTCTGTATAAACTCATTGAACATGTCACATGCGAGGTGGCTCAGCCCATACAAAGACCTCTTCATAAAACAAAACCTTCTCTATATGCTTCTTATTCACATATCCTTTTGGCTAATACATGTATATTGTATCATCTAGAAACTCATGCAGAAATGTTGTCTTGACACCAGCTTGTTGAAACTCCATATCAAAATGGACCACTATCGAAAGTGTAACTACAATGGAGAAATGCTTTGCCACTCGTAAGAAAATTTCATGGTAATTTGTTCTTTCTTTCTGAGTGTACCCCTTAGATGCTAGTCTTGCCTTGAACCTTAGGCCCTCAACTCTAGTGATACATTCCTTCCTCTTAAATATACATCTACACCCTATAGGTTTTTGAATATTCAGTATACTGACCAAAACCCAAGTCTTGTTATTCATCATAAGCTTCTAACTGTTTATGTTTGTTTTTATTTCTAACCGTTTCTTGATAGTTAGATGGCTCTAAGTTTTCAGGATTATTTGCCATAAAAAAACGCATAACGTGTAATATCATCATTATCATCATTAGGGACATAAATATCTAAACTAAATCGTAGAATGATTTGTCTTCTTTGTTTGTATGTGGCCAGTAGATGATCCTCCAGACTTTGGTCTTCAAAACTTGTATATGAAGGAGCTTCTTTGTATTCTCCTTCTTGATTTTTTTTTTTTTTTCTAATTCTTGTTGTTGTTGACATGTAGTTTATCCACCTTGACTTTTGATTACTCCACTTTCATCAATTTTTCTTCGAGATACTTGTGAGTACATGTAAGACCACAACGAAAAGTTTCATTAAATAACAACTACTTGTTCTTATTATCATAACCTGACTTGCTCTCCAAGACGATATATTTATACATCATATCTTCCCTAAACATCACATACGGCTAATCAATACTTTCCTTTATTATAGCAACCAAACTCTAAAACCGTTTACTCATTTGGTGTAACAGAAGACTCATTTATTTTCCCTTAGTCTCAACTTGCCCTCATCAGAGTGAGTATAATTAAGTAATGCTGATTATGGAACTATTGAAGGCCACATTTCTTCTGGAATGTTGAGATCAATGGCTGATTATGGATACTTGTTGATCAACTAGACATAAGAAGATGCTTCCTTAGCCCAAAAAATTTGACCCAAACCACTTTAATTGAGCATGCTTATGACTTTATTCATTGCCAAACTCTTAATTCTCTCCGTCACCCCCATTTTGTTGAAGTTTGTATTGCTATGAAGATATTCTATTGGTTTTAGAACCCCAATTAATGTGTGTTTGAGGTTCTAAATCATTAACTTACCTTGTATTCATGTATTTACATATATATTTTGCCAATTATGCATTTAGAAGTCATAGAATTGCATACTTTCTCATTGGTGTCATTTTGGGTTGAAATAGGTGGCTTAAGAGCTAAGACGAGTCTATGGATTCATGAGAATATTGGATGTAATTTTAGAGAATTTCTTTTGCTTAGACTCAAAAGGACAGAAAGGTAAAACCATAGATTTTATGGATTGAGATGCTGAGTAACAGTTCAAAAGAAACAAGTGAAAGAAATTGGCACACCAAAACTTGCCACCAATAACGACTGTCAGTTTTGGCCATAAAACACTGTATGAAAGGCTACCAGACCGGCGGTGGCCAGTTTTCACCCGAGAAAGCCAATTTTTTGTCTTTTTCCTTCTTTTGTTGTCGTGACCAACTATTTTATTTGGTCGCATGCTATTTAAATATTTCAAGACCACTTTTACGTCTTAAGCTAGTTTAGAGAAAGGATTAGGGTTTTTTACGTTGGGATCTTTGATAGAACTCCTCTTTGAATATCTTTTGGTTTGATGATTTATGTAATTTCTATTTGATTTCCTTGCTTTTAATTATCTTCCTTTCTCTTTCTTCTATGAATCTTTTGGTGAGGGTCTTTTCATGAATTAAGGCGATGGTTAGATTATGATAGGATTTAGTTGATTTTTGGTTTCCTAAAACTAAATTATCAAGAATATATCATTTGATTGCTATTTTAAAGCTATGTCAATTTAGAACTTAAGGAATTTCATACTCACTAAAAGTTTGATGAAATTAACCAAAACCAAATAAATTATAATTAAGTTTAATGGATTAGATGTTACGATGGGTTATAGGGTGTCTAGGATTGAACTTAATGACCATTGATGTTTTAATTGCATAGGAATCATAGCTAATTAAGATGTTGATTGGATAGTTAATGTCATGGGAATATATTATTTTAAATTGATGTCTAAATCACTAGATTAGCACTTCATAAGGTGTAAGTGAAACCCAAAATCCAACCTTCAGGTATTCTAATAATCTATACCTAAGCATTGATCCATATTACTCTCATTTGGTTGCATTTGACTTTTGTTAGAATTTTTACATTTTAGTTAAATTTTGAATTTTGTCTTTGCATTTCTAGCTGCTTGCAAGTTCTAACATTTGCTTTTGATTTATTTTGTCTATTATCATTGCATCTTCTCTTGTTCCAATTTACTTTTGCATTGAGGATATAAATCAAAAACCAAAAGAACTCATCATCCTAGCTAATAGCATTGCTTACATTCCTAGTTTATAAACCATCTCTGGTGACTTTGACTCTCAAATACAAAACAACATTAGCTTCCACTGAGGTATTTGGGGATTATAAATTTAAAACTTGGTTTTGAAGTTGTGAACATATTCTCCATCATGTATGTACACATATTTTTCATCACTACGTCTTCATCTTTATAAAATCAATCAAACGTGTATTTACAATAAATATATCCATTGTTTGTATGAAGCTTTTGAACATTTCTTTCATACTAGAGTCTACCATTTTCTTTTAGTCTGCAAACCTGTCAAAGGCTTCATCCTTTGTTCTAAGAAATTAAATCCATATTTTCTTAGACCCATCATCAATAAAGATAATGAAATACTGAAACTGAATTAGGCTGGGAAGTACAGTTGAAACCCCATAAATATGAGTGTTCATAATCCATATTTTCTGAGACCCATCATCAATAAAGGTAATGAAATACTGAAACTGAATTAGGCTAGGAAGTACAGTTGAAACCCCATAAATATGAGTGTTCATAATCCAAGTTCTCCTTCGTGACATGTGTTTTAGTCCCAAAACTAATCCTGTAAATATTCTCTATTATTGTTTTCTAAAAACGGCGAGTGTGTATGCATTTGGGTGGTTGGGTTTAGTTGTCTAAGGTAGCTCAATGATCAGTTCATTCTTGTTATTCAACGTGTGCATGTGAAAACTCACGAGAGATTAATTGGAGAGGCAAGAGGGTGAGAGAAATGAGATCGGTTCTTGTATCCGGTGAAGGATTTCGGTAGCACGACTCCGTAGGAACGTAGGAGGCGGTAAAAAAAAATCGAGTAACTATAGGATCAAATCCTCCCAATATACTTGTATTACAGTGATGCTTTCAAGTAATTTGTCTGAGTTAAACAACATTATGTATCGATGTAGTGATTTACTCAAAATTTGGTTTGCTAGAAATCCCTTGCCACATGTTTACTTCTACAATTAACTAGATATTTTAGTGAATCATGTACTTTTTTAATTTTTACTTTTTTCCTACCATGAGTAAGACACCAACCTTAACTTATAGTTGAAACATTCCTAATCAAATTCGATTATTTCATATTGTCAAATGAGAAATAAGAAAAAGAAAAGAAATATTTTGATTTGACCAAATTTAATCGGATGTACCATCTTAATTTTAGCTACCAATATAGGAGAAAAAGGAGATGAGACAGATAAACAGTAGATTAAAGCCAAGTAAAGTTTTTTTTTTGTTAAAGAAGACCAAGTGAAGTTAAATCCATCGATCATTGTCTAATGTTGCTTGAAAGGAATTGATGAATTGGGTGAAGTGTCAAAAAGAGAGAGTCTTCCTAGAGACTGTGAAGATCTTTTAAGCTTAGATCCACTAATGACTCTTTTTGTTGGAACATATGTTTTCAAACAACCGACGTGCACGTCCTATGTATTTACTATAATTAATCTACTTAATGATAATTTGGCCTGGATAAGAAAAACAATGGACCCGCTTTCATGTCTCGAAAAAAAAAATATGTTAATTTGGAATATATAAATTTTAATTAAAATTGATCTAAGATGTTATATTTTTAACTTTTAGTGTTTTTTTCTAATATCTTTTTGATATGGTTCGATACTAAAATATTTTTTTTTTTCGGTATCCCAAGTGAGGTTATAAATATTAAATATTTTATGTTTAAATGTAATTTCTTTTACTAATATTTACCTTTATAACAAAATTTTAAATGAAAACTATTTTTTTAATCATTAATTATAATTGATTTTAAACTAATATGCATACATTTTACTAAAACATCATTTATCATAAAACATAGGAATATTTGTAGTATTTATATAATATTTCTGTTAGATTTATTAATTTGTTGGTACCAAAAGATTGTATGTAGAGCTATTATCATCATAGCTAAAGCACACAATTAGTTAACTTCGAATTCACTCGGTTATCAATTGGACCAACTATAATATCAAAACCAATCATCTTATTCATCACTTATCGAAAATAGGCTATAATTAATAAAATATTTTTCTTCTTTAATTTTCTTACCAACCATTTGCCTCTCTCCCATATATATAAACAACACTCTCACTCCATTTTGAAACACCACTTCTTCGCCAGAAAACTATATAGAAAAGAAAGTAAAATTTCATACATACAAGTATTGAAGTTTTCTTAAAAGTATATTTTTTGGTTCTAATATTCAACAAATATTACACATGGCTACATGGGTTTTGCATTATCTTCTTGTGGCATTTGTGATTGCCATTAGTTACAACATCGATGCAGTATCTGCAGGAATCACGCGGCACTACAAGTTCGATGTAACTATATATTTGTCTCAATTTGAGACCATACAAGTTCTCTATTTTTCTGCTTGTTACAATTATTTTAATTTTTTTTTAAAGGAATTTTTTTATTTTCCTCCGGCAGATTCAACTGAAAAACATCACAAGATTGTGCAAGACAAAAACAATCGTGACGGTCAACGGAAAATTCCCAGGACCTAAGGTTACCGCAAGAGAAGGAGATAATCTACAGATCAAAGTTGTTAATCATGTATCCAACAACATTTCCATCCACTGGTAAATTACTCATACTCTTAGTTAGGCCTGACCCGGAGGATGAACGAGTCAAACGACGGCTTAGAATCACCTAGTATTTCCAGTTTTTCAAAATGCCAAAATTTCATTTTTGATTATGGTTACATTTTTAAAACCACCAAATTTGTTTTCTACTAAAAAATTGTTAACAAAATATTTGAATACAATTTTACATTACTATTATTTATGATTTTGAGTATTGAATATGAAAAGACAACAATTTTTATTTGATCAGCCTGCTTAGCCTGCTTAGTAGTAATTAGTGTTTTTAAAACGGGACCGACGCAGTGGTTGAATCGGATTCGACCACGAGCCGAAACAAAAGCCGGGTTGGGTTTTTTAAAACCCAAGAGTTATTTAAACTGAATAAAAAACTATTAAGAAATCTTGTGAAGTAGGTGAGCCAAATGAACCCATTAACCCGATTTCATAAATTTCAAAACTTTTGGAAACATGTTTTAAATTATTTTCATTATATTTTTAATATTACTAAGTTAAATGTTATAGCCCACATATAATTAATTAAAAGTGAAATTGTAACTAGTTTAAAACTTTTAAATAAACATATGTAGTAAACTAATATTAGATTCCAAGTCTAGCTAGTGTCATTTATTAAAAAATGCATATTTAATTTCAATTTTTCTCTCATGATTTTATTATTATTTTTTTTTTGCTTAAAATTTTCTAAATTTTTTTTTGGCTGTGATTATATATTAATTTATCATAATATCTGATGTTATGATGTCTTAGATTACAAATTAAAATTTTTAAGTTAAACTTAAGTTTTTCTCATTAGTATATTTTTATTCTTATCATGTATATAAATAATACATGTGTGTGTGAGAATTTCAAAATTTTGTGAATCCCGTTTGATCCGATCGGACAACATTGAACCATGGTCCAAATGATTATCCGGTTAGGCTCACGGTCCGGTTTTAAAAGTCATTGGTAAAAACATTGTGTAATTCTTCGAGCCTTTTAAGATGAATGTTGAGTGTACAAAATAAGATGAATGTATTTTATTATATGTAGGCATGGGATTAGGCAGCTAAGGAGCGGATGGGCGGATGGGCCGTCGTATATCACACAATGTCCGATTCAGACCGGACAAAGTTATCTTTACAACTTCACAGTGACCGGTCAAAGAGGAACTTTGTGGTGGCATGCTCACATCCAATGGATGAGAGCCACCGTGTACGGACCTTTGATCATTCTCCCTAAACTCCACCAGCCTTACCCTTTCCCCAAACCCTACAAACAAGTCCCCATAATCTTTGGTAATTATCTTTCGTACCCGTCCGTATCTCAAAGAATAGCGTTCTGTTTAAGGGATTTGACAATTGATGTTTCAAATGTGTTAGGTGAATGGTTTAATGCTGATCCTCAAGCAGTGATCCAACAGGCTCTTCAGACGGGTGCAGGTCCAAATGCATCCGATGCTCATACTTTTAATGGGTTTCCAGGCCCATTATACAATTGCTCCGTGAAAGGTATTTCTCATGTTTTTATCCAAAACAAGACGCTGGTTTTAATTTTGTTACACCTAATACGTATATTCTTCTTCTTAACTTTTAAAGACACATACAAGCTGATGGTGAAACCTGGGAAGACATATCTACTACGACTGATCAATGCTGCACTTAATGACGAACTCTTCTTCACTATAGCCAACCACTCATTGACAGTTGTCGAAGCTGACGCTAGCTACGTTAAACCATTCCAAACCAACATTGTCCTTCTCGGTCCCGGCCAAACCACTAACGTATTGCTCAAAACCAAACCAATTTCTCCAAATGCAACCTTCTACATGTTGGCAAGACCTTACTTCACGGGCCAAGGAACAATTGATAATACAACCGTCGCAGGAATCCTAAACTACGAGCATAAACATACAAATAAAAATGTTCCAGCTATCAAACCCTCTCTCCCTGCCATCAACAGTACGAGCTACGCAGCGAATTTCACAAAAATGTTTAGAAGTTTGGCGAATTCAAGATTCCCAGCTAACGTGCCAAAAACCGTGGATAAGAAATATTTCTTTGCCGTTGGTTTAGGAACCAAACCTTGTCCTAAAAACCAAACATGCCAAGGACCAAGTAATACCACCAAATTTGCAGCATCTATAAACAACGTCTCTTTCATCTTACCAAACAAGACTTCTCTATTACAATCACACTTCTCTGGAAAGTCCAAGAATGTCTTCATGACTGATTTCCCAAGTGCCCCTATATTCCCATTTAATTACACGGGCACGCCACCAAACAACACAATGGTCTCAAGGGGCACAAAAGTCGTGGTCTTGAAGTACAACACAACTGTTGAATTGGTCTTGCAGGGCACTAGCATTTTGGGTATCGAGGCACACCCTTTTCATCTTCATGGATTCAACTTTTATGTGGTGGGTCAAGGCTTTGGCAACTTTAACTCGACTCGTGACCCAAAACAGTACAACCTAGTCGACCCAGTCGAACGAAACACCATCAATGTCCCCTCAGGTGGTTGGGTTGCCATCCGCTTTCTTGCTGATAATCCCGGTAAAGATTTTATTGATCATTCTTTTTTGTCACCAATATTTGTTATATTTTCTAATAAAAGCAACACTATGTCATGATATTTATTATAGTGAGAAATGAAATTCTCTAACTAGGGTGTGTTCTATTTTAAGAAATGGGTTTGATGGTGACAGGTGTGTGGTTGATGCATTGCCACATCGAGATTCATTTGAGTTGGGGACTGACCATGGCTTGGGTGGTTTTGGATGGAGACCTTCCAAATCAGAAGCTACTTCCTCCACCCTCAGATTTCCCTAAATGTTGACTCTGACCGATCCTACGCCTCTGTCAATGCCACGTCACCTTTTCCTAATGATATTTCCTTCAATTATGCACTCTCTGTTTTTTCTGTTTGCCTTCTTTTTTAAAAAATCTTCTTTAGTACTTTTGTGTATTCAGAGTTTTTTTCCCCTTTCTTCATCAAGATGAGTGAAGTGAAGAGCTTTGGTTGCGATAATAATTTCTTTATATGATATTTTGATAAATAAGTAATTGATTTTTTTTCTGTTCTGTAGTAATGAAAAAGGCATTAGCACAACACAAATCTGCAACGCTCGTGATAATTTTTTCTTACCTGATTAAACAAAACATTTTGTTTATGATAACAAACGATGGATTCATTGACAACTTTTCATTGGATTCCCTAATAATATAATAATCCAAACTTTCTTTCCCTAATAAAGTGAAAGGATAGATTTCCTCTCACGTCAATAATGCCGACTAGTTTCTATAAGTGCGTAATAGTTTATACATAATATAGTAGTTTCATTTATCAAAAATTTAAAAATATTTATCAAAAAAAAAGTTCATCCTAAGGCTTTTTTTATAAAATAAAATGGAAATATATTGATACTAAATAATTTTCATTTGCCAAGAGGGAATCTTTCTTCCATTAAAGAGACAAAAAAACGAGAAAGCAAACAGAGAAAATACTGCCACCAAATACTGCCATAAAATGCAAAAAGTAATAAAATAATAATTAATAAAGCTAAGGAAAAAACAAAATGTGAGTAGAGTTCCAGACATTATTGGTGTTTGCAAGATCTATAGCATCAGACTATTATATTGTATATTCTTACGATCATCATCATGTTGATTGTTGACATTAACTGGACTCCATTATCGTTTCATAATAATCATTAATAAATTAAAAGAAAAGCCTCAGATCTTTGACCAGATGATATGTATCATGACTAAGAGATAAATATAAGTCATATTATTTATATATAAAAAAAAATGGAAGCTTGTGTTTGTTAAATTGGTCTTAATTCCAATTTCCAGAGACCTTGAAAAGGACTATTCAGTATAAATCCTAACAAAAATATTGTACATCATCATACATCAAGCCTCCAGATTTTGTAGTTTACTAATTTTTTTACTAAACAACACAAATAATTTCTATCTAAATATAAATACTTGCATAAATGATACATATACACACATCTATGATTGTATATGTGTAGCATATTATGTAATCGCTTTAACAAAAAAATTGTTAATGTTTAATCAAAAAATGAGCACAGAAACCCTAATCTTTAAAAATCAAAATCTCTTCTTACAATGTACTTGTATGGAAACCCTCGATAATCAAACTGATCTAATTACAAGATCAAAAAAGAAAAAAAGAAAGAAGATCTAAATTAAGAATCTCCATGTTTATGCCAACAAACAAGCATAGCCACACACCTTCTCATGATGTAAAACCTTGCTTTTTGCTCTTTAGCCAAGCTGCTGTATTTTTGAGTGATAGAAGAAGATGAAGAAGATGATCTTCTCTCTTTCCTTGAGAAGCTTCTAGAGATTGAAGATGAGGAAGAGGAAGGGATAGAGCATTTAGTAGAGGAACTCCTTACGAATATTGGAGACTTTGCGGAGGAAGCACTTGTTGAGAAGCTTCTAGAGAACATTGACTTTGAGGAAGATGAAGAACCTGTTGTTTCTTTCTTAGACAGCTTCCATTTCTCCTCCATGAATAGTGTGTGCTTTCGGCAGAGAGATTCAGATAAATGGGTCTAAGTGTGTTTTTTGTATATATTTGATTGTGAGTTTGTGGTGATTGAACTTGAAAATGAGATAGTGATTGAGAGGAGAGAGAGAGGTAGAGCGAAGCAAAGAGAGTGAGAGTGTCTCTTTGCCTATATATGGTGTTCTTTAATTATTTTTGTAAATAAATCAACGGAGATAACAAATTGCAAGAAAATCAATGGAAAAAGGAAAATTCTGTTACTACAATTTTAATATTTAATTAGGTCGACATGAGATATGAAATTTTTTACGTCGAGTACGGAACCAGTTTTTTCTTTTTTTTTCATTGGTTACACCAAAAGAGAATGCAAATTTGTTACCACCCCACAACGTTTGAAACTATCGATTGATAAGACCATTCGGAAACATCGTTTGGAAACATTGTTTGAAGTTGAATATCAGCGGTTGTAAAAATATTTTTCAACCACTCTAAACTACTAGCGTTTGGATAATCATCAGTTGCAAACTATAAATTTAAACTTTTTTTCATCAAAAATGTATAAATAAAGATAATTATTTATGTTTCTAATAAAATGCTTTAGTTTTTCTTTGGAAATAAAATTTGTTTAATTAATATAAATAAATATATAATCATAATTATATTCATAAACTTTATTTACAAATAATCTTATTTAACACTATAAAAATTTGAAAAATGAATAATTTTAATCTATTGTATTAACAATTATTAGTATTATTTGAGTTTTATTAAAATTCATTAGTCTTAATATTTTTTTAGAAATAAATTTTTTTTTAATGACTATAAATAAATATATTATCATAATTTTATTTATAAACTTTATTTATAAATAAATGTGGTTTTCATAAAAAATAATAATAATGATGATTTTAACGAAGAAGTTAACAAAAAAAAAAAATAGATAAACAAAGTGCAACTAATGAAGATATTATAAATGAATTACAAAACTTTGTAGCCGCGAGTGATAGAGTATATATAGCAATGATTTGTAACTATATTGTATATGTGTTATGGGTTAATCGTAGATGATTATGCAAATATTTATCATTATTTTGTATTTAGTATTATGAAATTTTATGCTGAATATTTTAATTTATTGTATTAATATTAGTATTAATAAAAAAAATTCTTTTTTCATGTAATCTACATAATTATTTAATAAAAATCATATTATTAAATCATTTGATCTAATTACATTATGCAACTGTTACAATGCAACCATACAAACTCAATATTCAACCGACCTCAGTTACTGAACGGTTGTTACAAACGACTGCGTCTAACCGTCTCTTTTTTAACCGCCGATTTTACTACCGGTCAAAATTTTGCAACCGCCTTGTTTAAGTGGTTTTTACCAATTGGGCTTTCACCGCCATCTGTTATCAAACGGCCGTTGCAAACGACTGTGTTTAATAGCCTCTTTTCTAACCTCATACAATTTGTCAAAATTTTGTAAATGTTTTGTTTAAAAGGTGTTACCAATCAGATCTGTGTGAGTTAGGAAAAAAATTTTATGTCATAAAATAATTTTTGGACACAATCACAATTTTCCATTTCTTAAGGAATGGGAAATTCGAAACGGGAACATGACGGAACCGAATTCCTTTTCCGAAATAGAAATAACCAGGCCTAAATTTAGTTTTTAATAATCAAAGCAAGAGAAAGCAATGGAGAATTGGAGATAACAAATTGCAATAACATTTTTTTTATCTATAAAACCTCAACAAAATTCAGCGTATATTTTTTTTGTTCGAATTTGATTAGTGTTATAAAATGGTGGTAGAACCCTAAAAAAAAAATATGTGCCAAAACGAAAAAAGAATGCAAATGAAAACAAAAAATCTAAAAGTTTTTTTTATTAAAGTGTGAATAACATTTTTGAACTCTAAATTTTCTTTTCTTTTTTTTTATGTAAGTTACAAACTTGTCGCAAATAAAAATAAGATAAATATGATAATTATTTTATTAGTATATATGGAAATCAATTACTAGATGCATTATTATCATGAATCGTTTAGCCTACGGAATCGTCTGTCTAGTAGGGCCTTTTGATCTGTGATTTTCTATACTCACTCTAGTCGGATCTTACGAAACCCAAGAAAGCGTTTAGTCACATTTGAGCAACATAATTTTTATAGTCTTTTCGTGACTGTAATGTTTTGTAGAGTACTAAATTTCTCTTGATCATGTTTTACACATATTCTTAAGTCTAGATTATATATATATATATTTTTTTTTTTTTGTTTTTCTGGTAAAAAACAAAAATGTACAGCTTTATAATTTGGTTGTAGAAAACTGTAAGGTAAACTATTAAGTTAGATCCAATGTCTCACAACACACTACAAAAAAAAAGCTTTTAGCATCACTTACTTAACATTATTTTGTTATGTAATGTTAAATCTATTAAAGTGATGCAAGCTAACATTATTTTGTTAAGTAATGTTAATATCATTTTTAAAACCTCTAAATAAAATAGAGTATTTTGATAAATACATGAAACAGATTCTTGGAGTAGGAGAAAGTGTTTGATTTGGGAATAGAATCTGAGAATTCATGATAAATCTCAGCCTTTTGAGTTTTCATCATCAATCCTTTGAGAAAAATCAATCAATTGAATCATATTCATCTTCGATCTTTTGCATATAAATCTTTATTTTAGCATTCGTGATCTTCTTTGTCTCCACTGGAATTTCTGAATTCGTGATCTTTTTCGTATCTTCTTCCTCGCTAAATTAGCCACATATCCAAAAAACCAACAAACTAAATTTTACAACAAAAACCTAGAGATATACTTAATTGTATCCTCATTCATTACAAAAATTAGGCTCATGAATTAGGAACTTTTTTTTTTTTAATTGTAGACGAATCTTTCTATAGGCAAAAATTGAAAATTATATTGATTAAGGATTGTTATGCTGATATCGGTTTATTGCACAAATAAGTAATTGATCATCACTATCAAAACAATTCGATATCTCCACAATGACTCATAAACTCGTGTCTCTAATGTGATCCATATAAAAAAAAGGCAAATTCATGTTATAAGACTCTCATTGCTATGCAAATTCAGTTATTCGAAAAGGTTGGTAATACATAATCACTGATAAATAACAATCGATACACATCATATTACCCAATCAATTTAGATCTTGTTGAAATCCAAAGCAACTAAAAGAGACCAAATATAACTTCATTCCAACCTACGTTACACCTTACACATATTAGAATTTATGGCCATGGATTTTACAAAGATAATTGGGTTGGTTCTCAGAACATGGACTAACTCGTGAGCTATGATGATGTTTTCTAATATTATATTTTTGTAATGACGAGAGACTAGTTTCTTAATACTATTCTAGAGAGAAGGAGTTGCAGTCTTCTTACCAAAACCTTTGAGATGATCTTGTACAAAAATGAGCAGAGACTAATGGGCCTGAGGTTTGACATCAACTAAGGTTTATGTAGGGATCAAAAAGAAAATGTGGGTCTAGTTACTTTATGAGTGAAAGATTCCTAATGAGAAGAAATTGTGAACCTCCTTTGTAACTTTCCTCTTAGTAATGCTTCAATACTGCTGGAAAACTAATTTTTTGCCATCTTGACCAGGAGAACTAGAAGGATTAATGGAGAAAGCAAGTTCTCCAACTTCCTTTGGCGAGGCTAGCTTGGTGAGTTTTTTATTCATTGAATCAATTACGTACATCTGAAAATAAATTCATGTAAGAATTGAGAAGCTTTGAGGGCTGGAAGAGTTTAATAAGTTGTTGAAGTAAGCAGTTCTTGCCTATCATTTAGTTACATCAGCTCTCTATTTATTCTCATTCACATCAACCAGGCTGTTGAGTATTCTCCTTGATCTATTTGCTTTAACATACACATGAAATAACTTCGAGTTGCAATCATCTTCTTTCAACTACTACTCCCTGATCTTTTGTCTCCATTATATTTTTTATCCTCCGTAAGCTTCCAACATATTCATTTTGAGAAGGTAGATAGTTTAAAAGCAAGGGTAAGAGTATGATTTCTCAGTTTCAAAAGCGCTTTCATATTTTGAATTTTGTCTCTGGATTTGAAGTTGTATCTCTTATATCTATTAAAGATCTTTCTACATCATCTGAATTTATTTTTCACTGAATATATGCATGTGAAGACCATAATTTCAAGCCTTCTTGATGATTTCTTTGACATTAGGTTTGTTCAAAAATCATATTTTAAACCTGAATTCCCTCTTGTAAGCATCTTGAGATGATAGGAGTCTGGTCAAAATAAGATGGTGATCTAATCCCCTTTTCTCCAAAGAATTTTGATTTGCAGCTAGGAATGGAACATACCACTACTTGTTACTAAATCATCTTTCAAGTTTGTATAAGATCCAAATATTGCTTCTCATGCCTCCCCCAGTAAAGTTGTTTCATAGTTTGGCCATCACATATTTTACATTCATACAAAGTATCTCCAAAAGGTTGAAAGAAAGAACACTTCTTGTGGGTCCTCCTAGCTTATCACCATTGTGAAGGGTATTATTGAAGCCTCCTAGCATACACCAAATATCTCTTATGTTCAGGGTAATCCTGTTTCAGTCTTTCCAAAATCATTGGCCTCCAATTAATCACCACTAAGTCAACATATAAACAGAAGACATAATACGTTTATGCTCCAAATTGCACTTGCAAATATATCAGATTCTTATCCATAAACTTAAAAAGTATTTGTAAACCACTCTTACAAAACAAGGCTAATCAACCTTCACTCAAACTCGTTAGTTCTACATTGAAGACTATGGCATAGCCCAACCACTTTTGTAAATATGTTATTACATTTCTATTGTTCTTTGTATCCATCAGAAAACTTATTCTATAGAAGTGCTTATGACTCATCTCCTTAAGACGAGAATACAAAATTCATGAGACCGTCCCATTCCCTGGAAGTTCCAACTCAATACATCATTGGATTATGACAGTCCCTCATTTGGGACTACCTTAGCTTCGCTTCATTCTACCTCGAGATACTTCTACCATTTTGAGGTATATCAAGAACGAGATCAGACATCTTCCGGTGCTTTGGGTTCATAACTCTAATAACACTAAGAACATTACACTCACGAGAATAATATTCAGAAAAATCAAGCATGTTGAAAGGTTCATACTTTTCGACTACTGCATACTTCATTCATTCTTTATCTAAGACATAAGACCTTAATATCTAACAATTATGACCTTACACTTACTTCATGTAGACTATAGCGCGGGAAAACTCTCTCTAGGAACAAAATCCAGGCGGATGCCCTCTATAGGGAGACAATAGTCTCTCCCACACTGTTTTACCTTATAAGCACCAAATTTTTTTGGAGCATGACAAAAGCAGTAGTGTCTGACATGGTGAAGAAGGGAGATCAAGAGCTCTTGATTTTCCTTAAAGCCTAGGGAACCATTGAAACACTTGTCGATTTGTTAGAGGGGTTGAGGTTAACATAAATCAGCTGATCGAGACTACCAGTGAAAGAGTAAGCTTTGGATTTGTAATATGGAGAAACCCTATATCCCAACAATTGCAAAGAATTGCCAAGAACGATACAACACATGTGTTTGCATAGAAGGCTTAATCATAAACGTGAAAGGAATGCGACAACATATGATATTCCACAATTAGGGTTTGATCTATGGATGTACCCTTGCATGCAATAAATCGAGTATTTTTTTCGGCAATGATAGACCGTTGAGCACCCATCTTGTGTTATTTAAAATCAAATATTAGATATATTTCGGAGATAGATGAAAATGAGAGATTCATATCTGCTATTTCAATAACCCTAGACTCCACCAAACAGAGAATGTCAGAGTGCTTCTGCATGCGACTAAGATTGGAAGACTTAATCGGAAGCGGCAGTTGAGATAGATTTAGGATTTTGGTTTCAATTTCGAAATCGTCTTAGAGAAAGTTGGGAGAGCATTTTTCCCTATCATCTTCTCTAGTTTTTTATTATCTATATTGTGCAGATCTAGCAAAAGGAAATTATGAAATATCCTTTCGTTTCCTTTTTAAATATGGCAAATGGCAAATAGTTTTTTTGGGGAATATACAGAATCTGCAAGGTTTGAAGATGGAAGCTTTTACTTAGCGTTGACGATATAGTTTATGCTTTGATTAATGGAATTGTATTAATTAGGTAACGTATAGATTAAAAGGTGAATGATTCCGTAGCCAACGTGGCGAAATTTGATTGGTTGGATCTTATAGAACTCGAGGTCTTATTCTTACCACCACAAGATCTACACATTGTCGAAAATCCTCATCTTGAGATCTGCCATTAATGTTGGAGGAACCAATGTCGTACGTTTATATACATAATAGATACATACATATGCACACTCATAATCTTATTTTAAGCTCGTCACATGAGAGAGATCCCAACATGGAGCACTAGAAAATTTATCGGTATTGCTTTCATATCAGTGTGTATATGTACGCATATGTTTATTATAATTTATATGATTGAAAGAGTAATTATTAATAGTGATCTTATATATTATTGTCATGGTGGGACAGGAATCACAAGAAATAATGTGGAGGAGGAATATAATAATTTTAAAAACAGGTTAGCAGTAGAGTTAAATTTCCGCGAAATGAATAAGAAATTATACAAATGAGTCAAAATTTTAGAAGATCCAATGGAGAGAATATTCCGAGTAGAGCTTTCGCTATTAAGCTTTGGCATAATCGTGCCTATTGTAAGAATATAGGAATATAGAATATTTTCTTATTCCGATAATATCAAATATGTAAAGAATATATCCTATTGTACCTATTATTAAAACTAATACATTTTTAAAAGCTGTGGGTTTTTGAAACTAAATAACCAATACATAATAAAAAAGATTGGATATAAGAATATCCGCAAATTATAAAGGCTATTTCCAAATATTTGAAGCTAATTTCTGCATTCAAATAAGAAAGTATTATTGTGTGGGGGTTGGAGAGGAGGGGCAAAGAGGGATGGAGAGATGGGTGTTCCGTTGATAATGATTTAAAAAAAAGAAGAAGAGTAGACAGGTTTGGTCTAATAATATTCTACATGTTTTTCACTTATGTCTTCAAACCAGCCTGGATTTACGCAAAATGAACCCACATTACATTGTCCCAATTTTTTTGTTTTGGTATTTTTATCCTTCACGCATTTTAATTCTGCTTTTCCCAAATCCCTTAAACACAGTAAAAACAATTTTAATTTGATATATATATATATATATATCATTTTATTCATTTAGTATGAATGAAAACAAATAAGTGAATTAACAGAGGTTGAGCAACGAAAAACACTTTAAGCTCCTCGTACGATAGTCTTAACCAGAGAGATACTCAGCTTATGTAGATGATTTTCCATTGTTTTCTAATTCTTAGAAAGCCAACTAATTGGATATGAGCCAAAATAAGCAACGTGTATACTTGTAAAAGAAAAGTCATTACGATTATGTGCCTAGTCAGCATTGGAGAAAGGATGAAGAAAAACAGTTTGTTACCACTCTCAAGGAAAATGCCATTATCATCTAAGGAGTTTTATGAATTTTTGAATCTGGTTTTGATGGTTGCTCGTGATGACAATGTCATTAACATACTCCAGGAGACAAATGCAATTATAAGTGGAGAGAAGCATGAAGTAATAGGCATCCGATGATGAAGAATTGAAAAAAAAAAAACAGAATCGTGAATGAATATTTTCAAATAATACTAAGCTTATGGAGCCCGTTTGAGATCGTACTAGGCTTTTCTAAGGTCTCACACATGAAGGGGCTTCTTTTTATCAATGAAACAAGCAAAAATAGTTATATAAATGTATTTAGTCAAGTGATCTTGCAAAAAGATTTATTAACATCGAGTTGATGAAGGCTCGAACCGAGAGAAAAGCTAAAAGAATAAATAATTCATTCCATTGAGGGGTTAATAACATGAATTAAGTTCTCATGGAAGTCAATGTCGGGTCACTGGTGAAACCCTTTAGAGATAAGGAAATCCATGAACCTTTCTAGAAAGCCATGATGATGAATACTTTTGTGCAAAACACCCACTCATTACCAACAATATTATATGCAGGACGTGCTAACACTAGTGTCGAGGTCTGATTTTGAATGAGAGCACCAACCACTTCATTCATATATTATCTCCAACAAGAGTTGTTTGAAAGGCTGACTAGTTGTGATTGGTTCAACTTCGGTTTTGTCTTGCGCATAAGTAACCGTTGAAATTTTCTTTAACGACTTCTAAATTAGTTTTTACAGTAAAGGCTTATGGATAGCATATAATAATAGCTCAATTTTCGTAATTGCTATTAAAGGTAGTATTGAGAAATGGTAAGCAGCAAAATGTCTTAGGGGAAGCTGAAATCACTTGTCGAGTCTAATTGCAATAATTGAACGCCAACACTTGGCAAAAAAAACACTTTGGCACCAATTTTTTGGTTTTGACAGAATTAACTTCATTTTTTTACAAAATACCTTATTTATCTTTTCTCTCATCTCTAGATTTTCTTTATTGTTATACTATTCTTTTCAATAGATCCCTCCCATCATAGACCATCTTTGTCACTGCTTTGTTCATCCTCCATCTCTGGTGCTTGCTTTCCTCCTCCTTTTCTACAACTGACTTCTCCGACAATCTGAACCTTCAATCAAAGCCACCACTGGAACCATCACAACTCCAACGAGTTTATCCACCATTTTCGTCTCAATCTTTAACGCTTCTCTTATATAACCCCAAATCCTAGATTTTGGTTAATAGTTGGTAATGAAACGGCGAACAAAGGTGTGCTTTGGATTTCGCTTGTTTTTCTCGTATTTTTCAGTCCATTATAGGGAAATGAAATGTATCAAACTGGTTTTTAATCACTCAGTTTCAATATTCATGACACACTCTTGGTGAAATTGTTGTAGATAAGCTGGTTTTTAATCACTCAATTGCTAGGTGGCTCAAACCTTTCTTTCCCGTGCTTTTCTCAAGAAATTGGTCTACTTTTGTTGATGAGTGCATGAATATAGATAATAACCTTGTCAAACATGAAGCTGTCCATGCCAAGAAGTTTTACTCTTCCATTTCCCATGAGTACCTTGCTCTAAAAACGAATATGCCTAAAACATATGATAGAGTATAATAAAATTATTTGAAAGATTTACTTCAAGCCCTAGGATTTTGTGAGAAGTGGGTTACTTGGATTCTCTTATGCATTTCATCTCTATCTTAATTCATTATCATGAATGGTTAAAAGTTTGGTCTTTTCCAGCCTAAGCGTAGACTGAGACAAGGGGATCATTTATCTCCTTTCTAAATTTTTCTTCTGCATTGAAGGATTAACACATTTATTCAATAGAGCAGGAAGAGCACACCGTATTTCTAGTTTAAAATTCTCTCTTCAAGTCCCTTCCACTCATCATCCATTATTTGTAGATGATAGTGCATATTTTTTCTAAGAAAATGTTGTTCAATGTATCGTTTTTAAGGATATACTTACTATAGATAGGGTTGCAAATGGGCACGTGATCAACATCAAAAATCTTCTATCATCTTTGGAGCTGAAATTGCATAAAACGTAAGGAAGGAAGTTCAAGACTATCTTTACAATGAGGGAAGTAAAGGGATGTATCTTGGTCTGCCATAATGTTGTTTTGGTTCTAAGATCAAGATGTTTGGTTACATTAAAAAACATTGCAAAATAGACTCTCCGATTGGTTTGGCATACTGCTTTCTTAGGGTGGCAAGCATGTTCTTATTTAAGTCTCTCTTTAAGCTCTCCCACCATATCATATAAGCTACTTTAAGCTGCCTTTGACCATTTTTGATAGCATTTCATTAAGTGCTATAAGTAATTTATGGGGGATTTTTGCAGATGGTGTGAGGTAGGTTCATTGGATTAGCTGGGATAAGATGAGCATGCCAAAAGAGCTAAGATACCTTGGGTTTGAAGAAATTTATAGTTTTAATCAAGCTTTGTTAGCTAAACAAGCTTGCACCCTTCAAAATCCCAACAAATCTTTTACTTAGTTTTTCAAAAGCATCCCAACAAACCTTTTACTTAGTTTTTCAAAAGCATATAATTTCTTGAAGGGGATTTTTTTTTGTTGAGCTTGGTTTTAAACCGTCTTATTGCAAAGTACTTGTTTAGGCGTCAACTCCTTCGACAAGGCATTCAATAGAAGATTAGTAATGGTAACAACTTTCGTGTCTAGATATACCTTTGGTTAGAAGATATTGGCTTGAGAGTACCAATTATTAAGAATATCTCCATTGATGTCAATCTCCGGTTGGCTGATTTTTAGTCGAAATTATGAACTTTTAGAATTTGCAAAACCTACAGGGCTCTTCTTTCTTGAAAATCAAACTAGGAATTTTCTATGAAGACTTTTGGATTTGGAAGTAAAATATAAGTGGCGATTATATTGTCCATTCATATTATTGGTTAACTGCTCAATCCATTAAGAAGGAGACTTGTGTTGAAGCTAGAGTGGAACACTCTTTCAATCCTCTAAATTTAAGGTCTAAACATTTAAAAATAGCATAAAATTCAAATCTTTCTCTGGAAATACTTGGGATGTGCTGTTTTTATCGTTGAGACTCTTTCTCATAATCAGATTCATGTAAATGATATATGTCAAGTTTGTAGAGTAGAGGATGAATCCATAAACCATATTCTCTTTACTTGTCCCTTTCCTCGTCAAATTTGGGTTTTATCAGTTTTTTATTTCCAATTTATTGCTTCAATGAATAGTTCAATTATGAAAATTTACATCATGTGTTTACTATTGGGGTTTCTTTGGGGTATCCCATTGGAATTATATAGCTATTTGCTTGGCTCCTTTGGCATTTTTGGAAGGATAGAAACAAATTTCTTTATGAAGCACAACTGCTTGATGCTAAGAAAATTGGAAAAACCTGTTAGGAAGATGCATCACAGTGGTTTTTAGCTTAGATGAATTTCGATGAAGACAATATTGGTGCAAATGTGGATTTACAAAGGAAGGAACAAATGGAGTAAACTTCCTCCTTCATGGACTAAATATTATGTGGGTGTTTTTTGATCTAAAAGGAGTAATGTGACATGTACAGCTTGATTTCTTCGTGATGAACATGGTAATGTTTTTCTGATTTGGACTATGATTGTGTGCATCATCATTATGTCGTCAATCTTCCATCTTACCTTGAAGCCAACCTGAAAATTCGGATTTAGACTATGACTGTGTGCATCATCATCATTTTCCTAAGGTGATCATTGAAATTCAATGTGATGGTCTAGTTGGTCCGGTTACTAAACCAAGAGCTTCGCCGTCTTTTAAGTTTATTACCTCTCGAGATAAACAAGCATATTTTGGTTTCTTGAATTGGTATATCGATAGTTTTTCTTCCCTAGCAAACATAAGGGTGTGATTAAACGAAACTTCTTCCAATCTTATGTTGCACTCAGAGTCGTCCCATGGACCAAGCATTGGCTTGCGGTCCTCAATAAATATTAACATTTTTTCGGCCCTCATTCATGTAGTTTGGTGGTAAATTTTCATGTTAGGCACGGTGAATGAAACATACTACGGCCATACATGACGAGTTGAATTACTGTTTTATTTTACGTTTTTTCCATTAATTTTTTTAAATAAAATTTTCAACATACCAGTTTAAAATAATGGTTTTTCTCTCTCTTGTAACCTCTAAAAATTTAGGCCGGTTCTATGTAAAGCGATCATTTTTTTTATCTAATTTACGATCCTCTAAATTCTAATTACGGTTCTGGTTGCGTTTGGTGAACATAGATGACAACATTGGTTTTTTGAAGAGGAAAACATATTCCATATTTGTTCTAGTTTTTATGTATGTATTCTCCTTTCTTTAGTTAGTCTTATTCTTAACGAGGTGTTATTCGTTCAAGTATTTTAATTGATTTGGAAATCTGCATGTTTTAATTAGTATTTGTAAATTCGTAGGTTTTACCTCGGATTTGTGAGTCTTTGTACTTTTAACATAGAAATCATTCCAAATCCATTAAAATCCATTGTGAAATCAAATCCATAAGTAAATCTGTATGATTGAATAACACGTGATTTTAATTAGTATTTATAAATCACATAACCAATAACACATGATTTCAACATGTATTTTAAAATCATAGAACCAATAACACTAGATTTGATTTGGATTTCCAAATCCATTAAAATACACAAACTAATAACCCCTACTTAGTTATTTTTGGTGTATTACTTCATTATAGTCCCTATTGTTTGACAAATATATAAAATACCAAGTTGACAAAAAGAAAATGAAATAGAAGTCTTCACTGTTTAAATTAACATAGAGAACTATGCCAATGGAAATGCCAAGAAAAAACAATTACGATCAACGCTTTTATTTGGAACTCTATACATCGCTTGAGGTAGTTATTTTCCTTATACATGGTTTGTAAAGAAAACTCATGAGTGCCGTATATGAAATATTATATGACTCTTTCAAACTAAATTTTTATTCTTTACTGAGTCAGCACTATTTTTTATTATTATTTTAGGAGTCTTTTATGGGAACCAATTATATAGCATCTCGAAGTCTTTCAAAGAGTTGAAGACTTTCAAACGACTGGCTGGCTTCATTTTGTTATAGCATCTCGAAGTGTTTCACAAATTTGAAGACTCTTTCAAAGGGACTTGTTTCCTCAATATATATAAACTAGTAATAAGGGAAGCTAAAGAATCACATAAAGCGGTGTGTCACCAAATTTTGGATGATATGATAAACCCTACAAAAACTACTAATTCCATTATGAGTTATTTTGTCCTCTTCATTTGGGGTTTTGTATTGATGGAGGTTGGTTTAGGACAACACCAAACAAGTAAAATCAAAGTAGGAGTAGTTCTTGATATCCAAACTACCTTATCCAAGATCTGGCTCACTTCTATCAACATGTCGTTGTCCGATTTCTATAAGGATCATCCTAAATACCGCACAAGACTTGAACTTCACGTTAGAGATTCCATGGAAGATACTGTTCAGGCTTCAGCTGCAGGTTTGTTTTTTCTCTGTCTCTTGCTTCTCCGTTACGATAGATCTTTCAGATTTATTAATTATCTGTTACAGCTGAATGAAACATACTACAGCCATACATGATTCAGCTCGTCACTATTTTCATTGAATCTGAACTATCTTTTAGATCACTACTAAAATCAAAGTGTCTTCTTACATGGACTATGTTTGATAATTCTACAAAAAAATCACTAAATAAGTTTTTTTTTCTTCTAAAAATACTACAACAAACTTTTTTTTTTTTCCTCTAAAACTACCACAATACTAAAACTTAAGCCGTAAACCTTAAAAAATAAACCGTAAACCTAAGTACTAAACCTTAAATCCAAACTAATAAACCCAATCCAAATATTTATATTATAAACCTCTAAAAATCATTTTTTATGTTTGTGGTATTTGTGGAAAAAAACTAAAGATAGTATTTTTTTGGAACAAAAACTTAACTAAGGATATTTTAAAGTATTTCTCTTTAAGATTCTTAGTGGCGATTAATCTTTTAGATTACACGATTAAAAATAAAAGTGTCTTTTAATTATCAAGTTTGAAAAATAAAATAAATATCAAAGTGTCTTTTTTATGTGGTGAGAGCAATCTCTTGATAGAGAAAGTCTATTTTTTTTCTCTAGAAAGTCTCGGAGGCGATTATATATATGTGGTCGAAGAAATCCCTATTACTACTATTAACCTCGTCAAAATTTTGGCACTGTCAAAATGTAGGTTAAATAATCAATTCATGGGTCTTGTAAATATCCGATGGTCTTGTCAAAGACTTTTAGTGATATCACTGACATGACATATAATAACTTAAGTTATTATTTTAATTTAGCTCTTCTGTAAATTATAATTTCTCATTAGTTATCTTAAACAAGTGAAACCAGAGAGGATCTAGAACTAGAAGATTAAGGTAATCTCAATGGAGGTTTTTCATTGAGTTTCTTAACATTAAAATAATAAAAGAAATTAAAAAAGATAATAGAAGGAAAGAATTTTCTTTTGTTTGAGAAACTGTAAAATAAAATCTGAGATACTCTTGATAAGGTGTTTTTGATGATTGGTTCAGGTTTATTTTTATTTTAAAATTTAATTATATAACTAAAATAAATTAAAAAATATTATTATAGTATTAGACAGATATTTAAGTTGAGAAACTAAACATTGGAGGTGCTCTACAATGAGAGACCTTTCATGAATAAATAAATAAAAAATAATTAAAAAAGAAGAAAAAGATAAGAAATAATCTTTCATTTGAAAGATTTTAAGCGACTCATGACATACTCATATGCCATATGTCTCTTTCTAAATAGTTTATTCTTTTTAAAAAAACAAAAATTTAATTTCAAAATCAAATTATGTTAAAATATTAATATTTTTTTGTTTGAAAGACACTTATAATCTTTTAATATTATGGATGCTTTTAGTTTACATGAGGCATAATATCTTAACTATTATATATAACTAATAGTTAAAAATATATATTAGAAATATACAAAACTTTAGCCTTACTTTTGAAACTGTTATATAAATTTTTAGGATTTTAGTATTTAAAAAAAAATGAACCAAACTAAAAAAGGTAAATATTTTTCTATAAAATGCTATGTATCCATCTTTCCGTGGTAATAACAGATCATTGTTGCACATCTCTGTAATGTTGTACAGTTGTATTTAACAAAAAAAAATGTTGTAGTTGTTATTTTTAAAAAATATTAAATGAAAAACTATGAAACTTAACTGAAATCTGTTATAGATTCAAACATGTGGAAATAGTTATTTTAAAACCCTTGGATGAAACAAGTAAGACAAAAAAAAAAAAAATATATTTAGTAATAAGTAATAACGAAGGAAATGAAAAAAAGTAGTATAGTATATAGAGAAAAATGGAGAAACATTTTTGGAAATGTCGGGTTACTTCGTTTATCAAGTGGAGTTAGATATTTTGTAGACTTTAGGGATTAGCTCGCCATATATTGTGGTCACAGATAAACAAATTTAAATCGGCCCTATTTTGTGGATGTGGATTTTGCGAGTGGGCCAACAAGCTTTTCAAATGTTTCATTTTTTATTTTTTTTTGTTATTTTGAAAAAAAAACCCCATCTTTCTCAAACTTTCACTCCTATATCATATAACTAACTTTTCAGGAATATTTACAAATAGTTAGTATAAAATCATATACATTTATATTAAAACGAAAACTAACATTTTAATCAAATTATCATGTGTGGAAGTTTTTGTAAGATATAATTTGAAAAGTATAATTTTGAAGTATCAATTTTGAAGAAAGCAAAAGCAAATATACTAAATATTTGTAATTAATGTAATTACTGTTTTTAACAAAAAAATCTTTCCGTAGATGAGGAATACTGAAAAGTGAAAAGTAAACAAATATTATAATATCTTGTATTTTGTATAGTATGATGATAATGTTATTTTTATGTTAGAAAATGTTAAAGTTTTTGGACTGCTTTTAAAATTTCAAAAGTAATTGTTAGGAAAGAAAATTACAAATATATTCTTGTATTTAAATTATAGATATTTGCATGTCTATTTTTATTGAAACATATAAAAAAAAAGAGTAAAAATATTGATTTTTTATATTAAATTCTCACAAGCTTCTCAAAATCAACTTTCTTGTTTGTGTTTGCTTGTGGTGCAAGCAGCCTTGGACCTAATCAAAAACGAGCAAGTGAGCGCTATCATCGGGCCAAAAGACTCTATGCAAGCCGAGTTTATGATCAGACTAGCCAACAAATCTCAAGTACCGACCATCACATTCTCTGCAACAAGTCCTTTTTTGGCATCCATCAACAACCCTTACTTCGTCCGAGCAACTCTAAGTGATTCATATCAGGTCAAAGCCATTGCGGACGTTGTCAAATACTACGGGTGGAGAAGCGTCGTTGCCATATATGTGCATAACCAATTAGGTGAAGGAATCATGCTTTACTTGTCAGACGCTTTGCAAAATGTGGAAGTCCATAGAAGTGTGATCTCTCCGGAGGCTAACGATGATCAGATTCTAAAGGAGCTTTATAAGCTAATGACGATGCAGACGAGGGTATTTATTGTCCACATGGACTCAAGTCTCGGTTCTCGGATTATTCACAAAGCTCGAGAGATTGGGATGATGGATGAAGGATATGTTTGGATAATGACCAATGGCTTGACGCATATGATTAGACATAACAACGGTGGTCGTAGCTTGAAGACTTTGGAGGGCGTATTAGGTGTAAGGAGCAAGGTCCCCAAATCAAGAAAACTCGAAGATTTCTGCTTGAGATGGAAGAGAAAGTTTGAGAAGGAGAATCCATCAATTGGGAATGATGCAGAGCTAAACATTTTCGGGTTACGAGCTTATGATTCAATCACTGCATTGGCCATGGCCGTGGAGAAAACCGGCACAAAGAACTTGCGGTATGATAATGCTAATGGCACTTCAAACAATATGATTAACATGGGGAACCTAGGGGTTTCTTGCTATGGTCCAAGTCTGCTAAAGGGTCTCCAGAATGTCAGATTTAATGGTTTAGCAGGAGAGTTTAAACTTGTTGACGGGCAGCTCGAGTCATCAACGTTTGAGATCATCAATTTTATTGGAAATGAAGAGAAGGTTATTGGAACGTGGACACCAAGAAAGAATACAAGTTCAAGCAAAACAAGTTTCTTTTCAGGGGAGAAGCTAAGGCAAGTGATGTGGCCTGGGAACTCGAGGGTTGAACCGAAAGGATGGGAGATTGCAACGAAGGGGAAGAAGATTAAAGTGGGCGTTCCACTGAAGAAAGGGTTCTTAAATTTTGTAGAAGTAATAAAGACAGATCCTATCAAAAAGGCAGCAATCGCAAAGGGTTACTCAATTGATATCTTCGAAGCTGCTCTTAAGAAGTTGTCCTACTCAGTCATTCCTCAATATTTTTACTTAGAGGCGAAATATGACGATTTGATAGACCAAGTCCATAATGGGGTTAGTTGTGTCTGATTTTTCGTATTTTCTACAAAATTAAAAGATTCATGAATTTTCATCTTAAAACCATTTTGTAACGAATAGGTAGATCCATATCTTTAGTATATTAGACTATAATTATTTATTTATTTTTCTGATATATGATTTCTAACATATTATTAATAAATGTGACAGAAGTGGGATGCAGTTGTTGGAGATATAACCATCACAGCAGAAAGGTCTATGAAAGTTGATTTCACGTTACCGTTCACAGAGTCTGGAGTGTCTATGTTGGTGCCACTAAGAGATAATGAGAACAAGAACACATGGGTGTTCCTCAAACCATGGAGCTTAGACCTATGGGTCACCACTGGTTGCTTTTTCGTCCTCATTGGCTTTGTGGTGTGGCTATTCGAACACAGAATCAATGACGACTTCCGTGGACCGCCTCAGCACCAAATTGGGACTAGTTTTTGGTTCTCCTTTTCTACCATGGTTTTTTCCCACCGTAAGTTCTTACACCAGTCAATTATCTAATAAATTTGAAAATGTGATGTGCTTCCATTTTCGAACAATTTTCTTTGAGTGAAGTGATCTATATTGTTTACATCTTTGATTAGATCCCTAACAAGAAAGAAAATTATAATGATACAATGAACATTTGCATGTGTCTGTAGGTGAGAAGGTAGTGAGCAATTTAGCAAGGTTTGTGGTCACTGTGTGGTGCTTTGTGGTGCTTGTGTTGACTCAAAGTTACACAGCGAATCTCACCTCTTTTCTGACAGTACAACGATTTCAACCAGAGGTTAAAAATGTGAAAGATCTCATCAAAAATGGAGATTCCGTAGGGTACCAGTACGGCACTTTCGTTTTGGAAATTGTAAAAGAGCTGGGATTTCCTGAATCTCAGATCAAGCATTATGCTTCTGCTGAAGAATTCCACGAGCTTTTGTCCAATGGGACTATTGTAGCGGCTTTTGACGAAGTCCCTTATCTTAAGGCTATCCAAGTTAAATACTGCTCTAAATATGCCATAGTTGAACCTTCCTTTAAGACCGCTGGTTTTGGCTTTGTAAGTTTCTTATTTCATCTCTTACCTTTACACATTACCGATAAAAAAAAGTATTTATTTTCATTGCTCGCTTCTTTTGGTTCCGTGATTTTTTTGTAGGCATTTCCCAAGAATTCGCCTTTGACTGGAGATGTCTCAAAGGCTATTCTAAATGTGACTGAAAGCCATGAAATGAAAGAAATGGAGAATAAATGGTTCGAGAAACAAAGCGACTGTCCTGATCCAAAGGTTGATCTTTCGTCAAACCGTCTCAGTCTTAGTAGCTTCTGGGGTCTGTTCTTAATAGCGGGCATAGCTTCGTTCTTGGCATTTCTCGTATTTGTTGCCCTCTTCTTGTACGACCATAGGCACACATTATGTGATGATTCCGAGGATTCCTTCTGGAGAAAGCTAACGTTTTTGTTTCGACTCTTTGATAAGAAAGACATAACGTCGCATACTTTCAAGAATAGTGCTGTTCATAATGTGAGCTCCCCCATGACGACTCACTGCACTCCAAGTCCTTCGACTGTGCAAATCACACCATGGTCACGAAGCCCATCACAAAATAAGGAGTTTGAGCTAAGAAGAGTGTCTTTTGTCATGAGCGAAGAGCTCACTACGCAACCGAGACATGCATATGTTGAATCCGATATTGAATTTGGAACATAGCTAGCGAGAGAAAGAAATTTATAACAAGTCAGTTAACGTAGATTTCTTGCATATACATATGATTTCATATGTAGTTAAATCTTTATAGTTAGTACTAAATAGAGAAATAACAATCCGCTGTAACCATTTTAGCTTTTTTTATTATTAATTTACAAAATTAGTCGATGTAGTTCATAAATATGTACACGTATTATCTTAAAAGATTATAATATGCATTTCACATGCCAAATCATATTGTTTTATTTTATGTGATAACATGATATCTACTAAATACAAAGTAAGAATCTTAATACGATTAATTAATACTATTAATTATTAATTAAGTAGTATAAATATATAGACAATCTTATAATTATTTGTTATATTACATGTAATACTATTGAAAATTAATTAGAAAAAAAAGTATTTCATTAAGGATAAAATAGACATTATAAATTACACACAAAATCAAAATAACAAGTAGCAAATCTTTTAATTTTGATTTTTATATATACTAAATAATATTTTTAACAACACTAGAACAATAAAAAGCGTATTAAATATTTAAATGTAACCAACAAACTATTTATTAATTTAGGACATTTTATTGAATCATTGTTAAGATAGATAAAAGTTGACTTCATCAACATGAATTAAATTGTCATTTAAAGGGTTAAAGTCATTTTTTTATTCAGGTTTGTTTGATTAAATCTCTTTTTTTTTTTAGAAAAATAAATTATTTATTCATTTAGAAATAAGAAGTTTGTAAAAGTGGAACTATATTATTGTAGGAAAGTAGATCTATTTCTTTTGGGTAAAAGGAATGGAAACGAGATAGGAACAGGTAGTTCGTATATAGAAGAAAATTTTTTAGAGTAATCCTAATAAAAAACGGGACAAAAAATTCGGGCACATGACATGGTATAACGAAAAAGGGATGGGAATGAGAAATTTTGGATGCTAAGATTAAGACCTAAACTCTAACTAATTTGGATAAGACTCAATTTGGAACATATATTTTAGAATATTTCGAGAAATTTAGAGAATTTTTGAATAATATTTAGATAATTTATAATTCATTTTAAAAAATTTAGATATAGAATATGTTATTCGGAAAACCGGTTCTTAATACTCTTTCACCTCTCTTATCCATTTTAATAAAATACATGCCCCAAATGAAAAATTATTTATAGTAACGAGAAATGGACTGAAAATTCAAGACAAATAAGAAATAAGATGAGATTTGAGTGGTGAAATGACCAAACTTATTAAAAAATAATTAAAAAACATTATTTGGGAACAAATATATAAAAAGTATTATCCCAGAGTAAAAACCTAGTATTATGTTAAAATTAATAAACTTTAGTGTTGCGGTTATATTGGTTTTTTTTTTTTGTGTTAAAAACACAGTTGGTTCGTTGATGGTTTGGTAACTTTTCGTTGGTTTAGCTTAGTTTTTTTATAAAAAAATTCGGTAGCCAATTTATATGTTGATAGGTTTAATGAACAGTCCCAGCTGCTCTGTTATACGCATACGCTTGGTTCTATTCTCATCCTTCTTATTCTTCTCCCGGAAAATATCGATTAAGCGGCTCGAGAGTTGGAGTTTGGGTTCAAATCTTGCAAGGACTCAACTTTCTCTATGGCGAATTCTATAGAGTTCATTATGAAACCCTAATCAGGCGATCAGTTCTTCGAGATATTCCAGATTCCCGAAATCGATGATCAATCTGCAAGAGAGAAGCATGTAATTGGATATTTAGTCAAGGTTTTCATCGAAAGCCGTCAGCGACGTGCAGAATTATTGAGCTCAAAACCTGTTTTGCACTTGCTTTGTCAATGTAAGGTTTGATCTCAATTCCATATTGTGCTTCTACTTCTTCTTTTTTTATATTATAGTGACATATGATTCGATCAAGCTGTATGTAAGCATTCTTGATTGATATTTTAGGACTTACTGTATTAAATTTGATGAAAACTTTTGTTTTTGTGATTGAACGGTGTGCTTGCTACAACCCATTTAGTTCAAATTTGTGGCTCAAAGCCACTTGGTACCCTTTTTCGGTTCATCTACATTTGAAATACAATGTAGCTTCCTTAGTTTGTTTCTAACAATCTGGGTAATTAGATTTAGCAATCATGATAACCAGCAACTTCTTCTCAGTCTTCTTCCTGATTTTTTGTTGTTGTTGTTGCAAGTTTTACATTTGTTTGAATCTATACATTGATTATGCTATGGATATCAATCGGAAAGGTCACCCGGATTGAAAATATTCTCCACAGACCTTCCATGAATGTGCTTCAGATTGTTTAGAGAAGATTGCTCAAGGCCGTGGAAAGAAACATTCAAAGAAGCAAGGTACATTCAGCTTGCTCTTTCCTCACAGTTGAATCTAATGAATTTAATGTGCCTTATTGAAATGAGTTAAATCTGTCTTTACCCTTTTTTCTATAGATTGCTTCAAGGATAACTCATGGAAGGATTTTCTGTTATTACCGTTGTAATTTGATCGTTTAGCTTTCAATCGTTAGCCACTAATTTTCCAAAAAGTTGTATCCTTTAATTTTTTTATTCTTCTTGAATGGTTTATTTCTTAATTTAGACTATCTCACTTGTCATGTGTATGTAGTTGTATGAAATATGTAATCGAGACCCGTCGAGTTTTGGGTTTATTGCTTTTGACTCTTTTGTAAGATTTCGGAATCTCATAAGCAGAAAGTGTCATCTTTAACTTTTTATGTTTTGTTTCAATATTGTACAGGCTGATCGTAGCAAAACCGTATCACCAAAACCTGAAGAGCATGAACACAACGGCAAAATCTCAATAGTGTATCGTGGAGCCACGTGAGTCCGACAAGTGTCTCCACGATACACTATTGAGATTTTCCATTTTCAATTTCTGGTTTCAATAAAAAGAATAGTGTGACTGGTTGAGCTTGGTTTCTGAGGGATGAACAGGTAATGTTTTAATGCATAGTAGGAGATCTTTCGTTAATCTTCCATCTTAGCTAGAAGCCAAGCTGAAAATTTTGATTTGGAATATTGATTGAGTGCATCATCATCATTTCCCTAAGGTGATCTTTGAAATTCAATGTGATAATCTAGTTGGTCTGGTTACTAGACCAAGTTCTTGACCATCTTTTAAGTTTATTACCTCTCGGGTTAAACAAGCTTCTTTTGGTTTCTTGGATTGGTGGTATGTGTCTTTCCTATGCCAATGGGAATGCTAAGAAAAAACAATTACAACGCTTTTTTTTAGAACTCTATATCTCATTTGAAGTAGATATTTTTCTTATATATATAGAGTAACTCAAATGACATAAAATTATATTTTTGAAATAAGTCAATGACTCAAATTATATTAGATTTCTGCGTTGCAAAGAAATTTCATAAGTGCCGTTACGTATATGAATTATCATTTGACTCTTTCAAACCAAATTTTTAATCTTTTTGTAGTTAACACTAGTTTTTTTTTCTTATTTTAAGACGCTTTACCAACTCTGGTATAACATCTTGAAATCTTGCATCGATTCTAAGACTCTTTCAAACGGACTTGCTTCGTCATTTTGGTATAGCATCTCGAAGTCTCTCACAGATTTGAAGACTCTTTCAAACGGGCTTGATTCCTCTATATATATAAATTGGTAATAAGGGAAGCTAAAGAATCGCATAAAGCGTTTGTGTCACCAAGCTTTGGATGATGATAAACCCTACAAAAATTAATAGTTCCAATATGAGTTACTTTGTCCTCTTCGTTTGGGTATTTTTCTTGATGGAGGTTGGTTTAGGACAAAACCAACCAAGTAAAATCAAAGTAGGAGTAGTTCTTGATACTGAAACTACCTTTTCCAAGATCTGGCTCACTTCTATGAACATGTCGTTGTCCGATTTCTATGAGGATCATCCTAAATACCGCACAAGACTTGAACTTTACGTTAGAGATTCCATGGAGGATCCAGTTCAGGCTTCAGCTGCAGGTTTGTTTCCTCTCTGTCTCTTGCTTCTCCGTTACATGTAATGGATCTTTTGGATTTATTAATTATTAGTTGCAGCTGAATGAAACATACTATGTAGGGAGCTAAGGTTACAATCATACATGATTCAGCTCATCCCAATTTTCATTCAATCTGAACTATCTATTAGATTTCTATTAAAATCATTATGTGGTGTAGTTAAGGTTCTTGGTGACGATTAATCTTTTAGATTACACGACTAAAAATCGAAGTGTCTTCTTATGTGGTCTAATGTCATATGGTGATATGAGCAATCTCTTGAAATACAAAGTCTTTTTCTTCTAGAAAATCTCGGAAGCGACCCTTGTATATATGTGGTCGAAGAAATTTCTATTACTACCTCGTCAAAATGTTGACACTATCAAAACGTAGGTTAAGTAATCAATTCATGGGTCTTGTAATATGTTCGATGGTCTTTTCAAAGACTATTAGTGATATTACTGACATGACATATCATATCTTTACAGTTGTTATTTTAGTAAAACTCTTATGTAAATGATAGTTTCTCATAAATAATTATCTTAAATAAACAAGTGAAACTTAAGAAAGCAGGCTAATCCGTCCTGGTTAATTCGTTTATCAAGTGGACTTAAGATATTTTGTAGACTTTAGGGATTGGCTCGCGCAGATTAACCAACTTAAAGCCGCCCTATTTTGTGGATGTGGGTTTTGCGGGTTGGCCAACAAGCTTTTCAAATTTTAATTTTTACTTTTCTTACTTTTCAAATTTTAAGCTTTTAAAAAACTAAATACATCTTTCCCATACTTTAATTCCTGTATCATATTATATAATTAACTTTTGAAGAATAGTGACAAATATTTCTACAATAATCATATACATTTATATTTAAAACAAAAAACTAACATTTTAATTAAAGTATCATGTCTAGAAGTTTTTGTACGATATAATTTGAAAACTATAATCATAAGTTAGTTTTAGGCCCATTGAAAAGTACTTACTAGTGATTTCTTTTTATAAAATTTTAGTAGCATATTTTGTAAATAGTTTTTTCTTAAAAATCTTTTTTCTCACAAGCTTTTAAAAAAGATTAAACTTTTATTGTGTGTGTTTGCCCATGGTGCAAGCAGCTTTAGACCTAATTAAGAACCAACAAGTGAGCGTCATCATCGGGCCAACAAACTCAATGCAAGCAGAGTTTATTATCAGACTGGCCAACAAATCTCAAGTACCGGCCATAACATTATCTGCAACAAGTCCTCTTCTGACATCCATTAACAGCCTTTACTTCGTCCGAGCCACTCTCAATGACTCATCCCAGGTTAAAGCCATTGCGGACATTGTCAAATACTACGAGTGGAGAAACGTCGTCGTCATATATGTGCACAACCAATTAGGTGAAGGAATCATGCTTTACTTGTCTGACGCTTTGCAAAACGTGGAAGTCCATAGAAGTGTGATTCCTTCGGAAGCTAGCGATGATCAGATTCTAAAGGAGTTTTATAAGCTAATGACGATGCAAACGAGGATATTCGTTGTCCACATGGACTCAAAACTTGGTTTACGAGTTATTCAGAAAGCTCGAGAGATCGAGATGATGGAGGAAGGGTATGTATGGATACTGACCAATGGATTGACACATATGATTAGACATAACGAAGGCAGTCGCAACTTGAAGACTTTGGAGGGTGTATTAGGTGTACGGAGCAAGGTCCTCAAATCAAGAAAGCTCGAAGATTTCCGCTTGAGATGGAAGAGAAAGTTCCAGAAGGAGAATCAATCGATTGGGAATGATGTAGAGCTAAACTTTTTCGGTTTACGAGCTTATGATTCGATCACTGCGTTGGTCATGGCCGTGGAGAAAACCGGCACAAAGAACTTGCGGTATGATAATAATAACACCTCGTCAAATAATATGACTGACATGGGGACCTTAGGGGTATCTTGCTACGGTCCAAGTCTGCTAGAGGGTCTCCGGGATGTAAGCTTCACTGGTTTAGCAGGAGAGTTTAAACTTGTTGACGGGCAGCTCGAGTCATCAACGTTTGAGATAATCAATTTTATTGGAAACGAAGAGAAGGTTATTGGAACGTGGCCACCAAGAAAGAATGAGAGTCTAAAGTCGGTGATATGGCCTGGGAACTCGAGTATTGTGCCGAAAGGATGGGAGTTTCCAACAAAAGGAAAAAAGATTAGAGTAGTTGTTCCAATGAAGAAAGGCTTCCTCAATTTCGTGGAAGTAATAATAACAGATCCTAACAAAAAGAAAACAAATCCAAAGGGTTACTCTATTGATATCTTTAAAGCTGCTCTTACCAAGTTGCCCTACTCAGTCACTCCTGAATTTTATTTCGAATATCCAGATGCGAATTATGACGATTTGACAGACCAAGTCCATAATGGGGTTAGTTTTCTTGTTTTTCCTATTTTCTAAAAACTTGAAAAATTCATGAACTTTCATATTAAAACCAATTAGTGACGAATAGGCTGATTCATATTTTTGATATATTAAGCTATATATTC
Source organism: Euclidium syriacum (assembly GCA_900116095.1). Lineage (NCBI taxonomy): Eukaryota > Viridiplantae > Streptophyta > Magnoliopsida > Brassicales > Brassicaceae > Euclidium > Euclidium syriacum. The sequence continues at coordinate 2,766,666 of FPAK01000008.1, forward strand.
TTTTTTTTTTTTTTTGATGTGTGATTTCTAACATATTATGAATAAATGTGACAGAAGTGGGATGCAGTTGTTGGAGATATAAGCATCACATGGTACAGGTATAGGAAAGTTGACTTCACGTTACCGTTTACAGAGTCTGGAGACAATGAGAACAAGAATGCATGGGTCTTCCTCGAACCATGGAGCTTAGACTTATGGGTCAGCACCGGTTGCTTCTTCGTTCTCATTGGTTTTGTGGTGTGGCTATTCGAACATAGAATCAATGATGACTTTCGTGGACCTCCTCACCACCAGATCGGCACTAGTTTCTGGTTCTCTTTCTCCACCATGGTTTTCGCCCATCGTAAGTTCTTACATCAATCAAGAATCTTATAGATTTGAAAGATATAATTTGCAGCGAGTGAATGGTCTATATTTTTTACATCTTTGATTGTCAATGTGAGACTCCCTAACAAGAAGGAAAATTATAATGTGTGTGTATAGGTGAGAAAGTAGTGAGCAATTTAGCAAGGTAAGTGGTGGTTGTGTGGTGCTTTGTGGTGCTTGTGCTGACTCAAAGTTACACAGCGAATCTCACCTCGTTTTTGACGGTACAACGATTCCATCCAGAGGTCACAAATGTGAATGATCTCATAAAAAATGGAGATTCTGTAGGGTACCAACGCGGCGCTTTCGTTTATGATAATCTAAAAAAGCTGGGATTTCGTGAACCTCAGCTCAAGTCTTTTGGTTGTGCTGAAGAATGCGACGAGCTTTTGTCCAATGGGACTATTGTAGCGGCTTTTGACGAAGTGGCTTATCTTAAGGCTATTCTTAATAAATACTGCTCTAAATACGCCATAGTTGAACCTTTTTTTTCCAGACCAAATAAAGTTGAACCTTCCTTTAAGACAGCTGGTTTTGGCTTTGTAAGTTCTTTCTTTTTCCATTTACTTCTACACATTACCAAAAAAAAAAAAAGGTATGTGTTTTCATTGCTTGCTCCTTTTGTTTCTGTAGGCATTCCCCAAGTATTCGCCTTTGACTACAGATATCTCAAATGCTATCTTGAATGTGACTCAGAACCATGAAATGAAAGAAATCGAGAATAAATGGTTTGAGAAACAGGGAGAGTGTCCTGATCCAAAGGTTGATCTTTCGTCAAACCGTCTCAGTCTCAGTAGCTTCTGGGGTCTGTTCTTAATAGCGGGCATAGCTTCGTTCTTGGCATTTCTCGTCTTTGTTGCCCTCTTCTTGTACGAACATAGGCACACGCTCTGTGGTGATTCCGAAGATTCATTGTGGAGAAAGTTAACGTTTTTGTTTCGACTCTTTGATAAGAAAGACATAACGTCACATACTTTCAAGAATAGTGCTGTTCATAATGTGAGCTCACCCATGACGACTTACTGCACTCCAAGCCCTTCGACTGTGCAAATCACACCATGGTCACGAAGTCCATCACAAAACAGGGAGTTTGAGCTAAGAAGAGTCTCTTCTTTTGTCATGAGCGAAGAACATTTCACTACACAAGCGAGACATGAAGATGTTGAATCTAATATTGAATTTGGAACATAGCTAGTGATAGAAATAAATTCATAAAAAATCAGATAACGTAGGTTTCTTATAGATTTGTAGTAAGTACAAAATAGAAAGTAATACCACTAAGGCTATGATTGTTTTTACACTTTTGAGAGCTGATTATGGAGCTCTGTTTTTCATTTAGTACCTTAATAACTGGAAATCTTGCAAAAAAATTTCACTTAACTGTTACATCATCTTTAGCCAAATTATTGTTAAACTTGAGGGAAATTTGTTTAAAAAACCACAAGAATAATAAGATAATAATACATACTCGATTTACTACGTATCTAACACAAATTTATAGGACTAGGCAAATAATGCATGAATCTAGTCTTAATGCATGAATCTAGTCTTAAGCAAAACAGAATTTTTTAGAAGAAGAAAATTTCAAACGAAAAATGATTTCGCGTTATCATTTTGCAACTCCCTGTAACTAGCAGCTTTCCTATTGTTGAAGACATTAAGAAGGTAATCACAACTTGTCTCGAAGATGGCCTCTCCTGTGGATAAGTATTTGTGCACTGAATTGCTATTTCAAGAACCTGAATAAGCTTCTTCTTCTTCGCAAGGTAAAAGCAGTTTAATCTCTGAATAAATCAGCTTCTCCTTAGCTTCAAAGATCCCCGTGGAATATGAGTATTACGAGTGTGTGAATATAAATGGTAGTGTGTAAATCGTCACTTCAATGCCATAAACCATTTAATATATTTTAAATTGAGAGGGAAGCAAATAGAGAGAAAAGGGTTTGATATTTTATATATAACTTTTAACAATAAAGATATATTATATATAACTGCAGTGATCAAGTAACTGATATGAATTTCATGTACTGAAATTGAAAATGATCTTCAATAATAGATGAATATATATTACGATGCATCATACTTCAACCTAAAAGTTCCTGATACTTGGTACCATTCAAAGACAAATACGAAAACTTAGGAGTAAAATCTGACTATAGTTTTTAACTTGCACAATAAAATAAAATAAAAAACTCATTCGAAACTTCAAATATGAATTTAATCTACCAAACCCAAACAGAAGGCGGAGAGGAGAGCGCAAAGACTGGCGATTGCGTAGGAGACGACGATTCAGTGACTAGCGAGGAGGCGACTAGCAAGGCCAGTGGTGACGAGAAAATGGGTCTCGGCACCATCGCTGGTTCAGTGATTCTTCTTCTGACATGGTTCGAGAACCAACGTTTTGTTTGTTAACGAAGATAAAACCAACGTTTTGTTAACGGAGAAAAACCAACGTGATGAAGCTAATGATTTTTCTTTTCTAAATTTTTTGTTGATTTTTAGTTTTTGTTTAAATTTAATATTACCATATTAGATGTCACACTCCTTTTTAGCTAAAGTAAAGGGGGGGGGGGATGGACCTAAGAATTGTTCAATTGATATTTATTAAAATCAACAAACTAATAATCTTCCTTGAATAAAAGTACTGCTATAAAATAAAAACATTTTAATCATATTTTCAATCATAAACCTTATGTTTACGTAATTATCCCAAATAAATGGAAGAAGAGTGACAAGTTTCTTAAGGGGGAGGAAAAGCTGAAGTGTGAGTAGCTGAGGAATTTGAGGAGAAGTCGGTTGCTGCATTTTCCTGGATCTCTGATTCCTCTGATCCTCTGCTGATGTGGAACATTCAGGATGTCACGGGGTACCTTTTTTTTTTTTCAAACTTCCACATATTATTGGGGTGTTTCATATTTTCTTTCTATTTAAACATATTTCTCCAACTTATCCATTGCGCAGTCATTTCACAGTTAACGACCATGTCATAATACGATTAATTAAAAAGTATATCAAAAAATATAACATTACAGTATTTATATTAAAATGTATATATGTTACTAAATATAGATACAAATTTTTTCAATTTCCTTTTAATTTTATAATTATAAGATTTTGAACTAAAAGGCATATATTTAGTAGGTCTTTTCTTAGATTTGAATTAACTCTTAATAATTTACTTTTGTTAACTGTCACTCAATCGTATGATCTCTTAGATTACCTAATGTTATATTCATGTCGAGTTATCAACCTCCAATAAAAATACATTTTTCTTATTTAGGAGATGCATAATTTTTTTTTTTATCAAAACACATTCTTTTCAAGTTTTATTTTTTCCACTTCTTTAAATTTTGATTTATAAATAAATTAATTAATTAAATGTGCATAGTAATAAAAAAACAAGAATATTAGGAATTAAAACTCAATAATTTACAATCTTTAAAGTGAAAATAATTGTGAGAAGAAATAAACTAAAAAATTTGTTACAAAAATTTATTTACTAATTTAGTACTTTCATCCTCTTCTTTTCGACATACATATCGATTTTTTGTGAATTCAACTTACACCACATTCGAAAAATCACGCAAATTTTCAAATAAAATTAACTAATTTTTTTTTTTTTTAAATGGTTTGACATTAGAATTTTCATTAATCATTTTCTTACATGTAAATTAAAAATACTAAAAGATAACACGTGAAATACCAAAAAGATATATATAATTTACAAAACTATTAAAAACTTCAATATGGATCCAAATATGATAAATAGATGAAATATTACCATTTAAATAGTAAAAGCAAGAAATTAAATAATTTTATTTTAATATTAATTTATTAATTAAATTTTTTATAGTTTCCATAGTTATGATTTACATGATAATTATCATTATGTTTATTAATTTAGTTAATTAGTTTTCAAAAATTTCTTTAAATTCAGCTATTATCATTTAAGTTTTAATTTATTCTATTAGATTCAACTAAATTGATCCTACGTGTTTGAATAAGATAATAGTTTTAATTGACTGATTCAAACCATGTAATATAACAATTTCTTATTTTGAATCTTTTATCCCCTTAGAATATTTCAGTAGTATATACGAAAATACGTATAGATCAACTATCACATCGTACTGAAAAAGATTCATCCTCATAAAACATAAATGGAAAAAACAAAAATTCGTATTTGTTTGATGGGGGTTTAAAATTAAATTTTTTATTTTGCTAGATTTTTTCCTGCTGACAAGAGAACTTAACCATAGAACATTTTCAGTGGATCCCATTTATCTCAATAAAATGATGGACTAAGGTCTTTGTTTTTTGTGGTCACTAAAGTGTATTGTGGGGTTAGCCAAAGGGCAAGTTAAAAAAACGCTAATACTATCCGAATACACAAATACCAATGAATTTACACATATTGTTCTCTCTTTTTTTTATGTTCCGTACATCATTTCTTATCGATAATATATAAAATCTTCCTAAGATACTTGTAGGATAACAAAGCATAAAATCAATCAGAAGAACAAAGAAACGAATAAATTAAATATATTCTAAGAATTAAAAAAAGAAGAAGCTAAAATCGTTTGTGTTTAGAGAAAACTTAAACTCTTCTATGACATTCAATTTGTAGTCTATATGAGCAAATTCAAGTATGAGTTTATTGGACCAAAGAACCGTCGGCAATTTTTGAATAATAGACAGTTTATTTCGAAGACAAAATATTGTTTTGTATATATTAGCCATATTACTTGGCGGCAATTTTGTAATTATTATGTATAAAATTGCTAAAATCTACACAAAAATATAGATTTGTGAAAAAAGAAAAAGAAAGGCTAGGAATGAAGCGTCTTTCCACCTCAACTTAGCTATATAAACCCCTCAATACTCTTCAAGCATAAGTCACTAACAAGAACCAACACATTACAAATCATAGCTATTTACATATATACATAAATCATTCATGTGAATCACTAGTGAATAATGCAAATATCATCATTTTCATCATCATCTTCAATTTTCTTCTCCTCTGTTTATGCTGATAAATCGGCATGTATCACAATAATAACCAGTCTAGTAGTAGTGTTGTTAGTAGTGCTGCTTCAATGGCGGTTGTACCGGAAAAAGCAAAGACGGCGACTACCGCCTGGCTCCATGGGCTGGCCTTACATCGGAGAGACACTCCGTCTCTACACAGAGAATCCCAATTCCTTCTTCGCCACTCGCCAAAACAAGTACTCTTTTCTTCTTATATAAGTTCTAACTTATAATAACTTGTGTAAAATTTCTAAAGACAACCGTCTCATACTAATTGAGATTAAAAAATAGTGTGTTATCTTTTTTCTACATTATGTCTTTACAAAAACTCTAGAATCTAAGAATCCATGTTTATTTACATTATTTAAAAATAAATTACAATGATTTTTTTAAGTAAGATCATATTCGAATGCACTAATTGCACATGTTAAAAAAAACGGACGGTCATATCTGTAGGTACGGGGAGATATTCAAGACACACATATTGGGATGTCCGTGTGTGATGATAACTAGTCCAGAGGCAGCTCGAATGGTGTTGGTGAGTAAAGCACACATGTTCAAGCCAACTTATCCTCCTAGCAAAGAACGTATGATTGGACCAGAGGCTCTCTTCTTCCACCAAGGTCCTTACCATTCTACGCTCAAACGGCTCGTTCAGTCTTCCTTCATGCCTTCTACTCTAAGACCGACCGTATCTCACATCGAGCTTCTTGTTCTCCAAATCCTATCTTCCTGGTCATCCCAAAAGTCCATCAATACCCTTCAACACATGAAACGAGTACGTCTCTTTGGTCTATTGTTGGGCTAATATGCATGGATGGTCCTTGAAGCATGCCAAAAAAAAACATGTTGAAACAAAAAAACAAAATCCAAGTTAACTATTCCAATTTTTGCGGGCCTCACTTTATGGAAACCGATTAAATAAATAAAGTTTGTGCTTAAGGTTGGAAGGAGAAAGAGATTTGAGTTTTGGGAGGGGTCCACTTTATAAATATTAAAACTGTGTTTATAAATAATAAATTAAGCTAGCTAGATACCATGTTTTATGAGTAATCTTGTTGGGTGTAGTATGCATTCGATGTGGCGATCATGTCAGCCTTTGGGGACAAAGAGGAGCCCACTGAAATTGAAGAAATTAAGCTTCTCTATCAACGTCTTGAAAAGGGTTACAACTCCATGCCTCTCGACCTACCTGGCACACTTTTTAATAAATCCATTAAGGTATATACTTATATGATCATTCTAATCATTTTTGAACTACTAATTATATGAGTATAATACAAGAAGCTGATCGTTATCGATAAAAAAGATTCTTCATATTCCCCTTAGGGGATTTGTACGTAGAACGTGACAAGTCTATTTAGGGATGTTAAATACCACAAAGGATAGTAGAAACAAAAAAAATGTACAGTTTAGTCTTTGGGGACCACACGTGTTCGATATTATTTGACATATAGGTTAGATTCTTTTCACAAAGCATGAATACAAAACCATATTCAACCGTATGTAGATGTTTCATGTGGTAAAATACTCCGATTCAAGTATTGAAATATATACTTTGGGTGGAAAGATAAAATATTTTTTACTGAAGGCAAGGAGGGAACTTAACGAGGAATTAAGGAAAATGATAGAGAAGAGGAGAGAAACTGGAAGCGAAGAAGGAGGGCTATTGGGAGTACTTCTAGGCGCTAAGGATCGGAAACGCAATGGCTTAAGCGATTCACAGATCGCCGACAATATTATCGGCGTTATCTTCGCAGCCACCGACACCACCGCTTCGGTTTTAACCTGGCTTATCAAGTACTTACACGACCACCCCAATCTCCTCCACGAAGTCTCCGTAAGCAATTTTCTCTCTCTCTATGTTGTCCTATTTTATGTTGTTCTTTTGCATGTGCGAGAGATCACGTAAAAGTATCTTATATAGAAAGTGTTATCGCATCAAAGAGTTAAGAGTTTAAAAATGATTTTCCTTGCGTTTGAGTATCGTTTTACATTAACCAATGAATATCCTTTTAATTTTTATTTCTATAATATAAGTTTATCTTTATTGAAAATTGATAAAGAAAATTAAAATAAAATGTATAATGTAGATTAATAGTTTATTATAACGTCATGAACTGTGTCACTAGTAAAATTTATATCCAAACAAATCTTTATCTTTAAAAAGAAAATATCTTATATAAAGTAAAAATATAACAGAACTTTTTAAAAAGACACGTGAAAAAAGTAGTTATTTTTTTCAGACTATCTTTGCTTGCTCCAGTATATATGGATAACATTTTCTTTACATTTTTTTATAAAATAGATGGAGCAGGCTAGCATTCGACAGAAAATAAGGGAAGAAAGCCGAGGAATCTCATGGGAAGATACAAGAAAAATGCCACTGACCACAAGGGTATATACCATTACAATATATTCATAACAATGGATCGTGTCATAATATTGGACGATATAATATAACTAATCAATGGTCTGTGATAGGTTATACAAGAGACAATGAGAGCAGCAAGTGTATTGTCCTTTACGTTTAGAGAAGCAGTGCAAGACGTCGAATTTGAAGGCTACTTGATCCCTAAAGGTTGGAAGGTTCTTCCTCTTTTCCGGCGAATCCATCACTCTCCCGAATTTTTCCCTGATCCTGAAAAATTTGATCCTTCTAGATTCGAGGTACGTATCAAAATGAGTATTCTTAAAATTAAATTTTAACAAATGGATAAGATTATCGACTACGTACATATATATGCATTGGTAGATAAGGTGATTGAGACATGGAACGAATTAGTAAATCTTAATGTATATATGGTTGCGGTTTTTTACCTACAAAATATAATGTCGGAAGATAGAAAAATGCATGAAGAGAAAAACATCGAATTCAAAGTCAAATGTAGGGATTACTCAACTATGTAGGGACTATGATGGAGTTACATTGCATGTAGATGACATCTTGTAATGTCGACAGGTGGCACCAAAGCCGTACACGTACATGCCATTTGGAAATGGAGTGCACTCATGTCCAGGAAGTGAGCTGGCTAAACTTGAAATGCTTATCCTTCTTCACCACCTCACTACCTCCTTCAGGTATTTTATTCTTCTCGGTAATATGATGAAATTCAAATTAGAATTTATATTTTTTTGGTCTTAACGTCTAATCTTTCTATGTCTAAGACCTTCACCAGTTTGAGATGCTTAAGATTTAAATGATAGATATATGACATGATTTATTACAATACATGAGATGAATGAGATATATGACGAATGAGATAAAGAAAACAGATAAATAGTTATATTTGTCTTTTCTCTATAGTATAGTGAAGGGTGTATTACTATATTTTAAATTGCTTCTTTTTCCAGTTTTTTAAATTGTGTTTCCGCGATTTTCATTGTCGGTGATAAAATAAAGAAAATACTTCATTCAACTATTTTATTCTTCTAATTGCATATATATAACTTATGTTTGGACAATTAAAACTAACAAAAATTGATAGAAGTAATCGCATGACAACTCTCCTCGAGTTGATAGAACTAATTTACCATAAGCATTTTTTCGCATTTCGTAATGCATTACTCCAAAGTTATTCTAAGACGTCATCAGTTTATGATATCATATATGCATTAAAATTGTTTTATTTTATATATTAGTTATGTGTTTTATATATTGAAGATGTTTGTTTAGTTGAACTTGTGATATTAAAAGGGGGTCACTGGGACCCAAGAAGGAAACAAAATAAAAACTTGTGATGATAAAGTGTTAGAAAATCGACCGCCAGCTGTATGAGATCTAAAATAAGAATCAATCTTGGATTTTGTCTCCATTCGTGAAAACTTATGAGTAGATATTTGCTGATAAGAATAATTAGTAGTTGTCCCAAATAATCCTCAAAGCATGTGAATCGGCGACTTGTCATATCATTGTACGTACTCCACATATATGTTGCAACACAGAATATGTGAATCTCGTTTAATCTCAAGTTGTTCATATATCATTATTCAAGAAATTACTGATGTTTGGGTTTTTATTTGCAGATGGGTAGTGGAAGGAGGAGAGGAAGGAATACAGTATGGACCTTTCCCTGTGCCCAAGAAAGGTCTACCAATAAGAGTGACCCCAATATGAGCCTAAGGCATATTTTGGTTTCATTTCTATCCTATAACTCATGCTTTAATTTAGTTGCTCTCAACAAGTAGAGATCTTTAAAAAAAAAATTTTAAAAAATCTGCCTCATTTTAAAATTGGCCTACAATTTGGCCCGTTTTCTTCTGTTGTAAATAAATTATTCCCATAATCTTATGTAAAGTTGCAATCCAATGCATGACCAAAAAGAAAAAAAAATTGCAATTCAATGAATTTTCTTTTAATTGCTTCGACCTGATGAAATATCTTAGAATATATGCATCTCCAACTAACTTTTTGATATCATCTAGTGACATTTGCTTTTGAAATATCTGTGTTTATGTTTGGATTCCATACTAACTGCGAATGTTGGATCTTAAAATTGTATAGTCTATGTATTTATCAAAGATAAATTATATAATTTATGCATATTTAAGTTGTTTATAAGTTGTGGATGCCGAACCAACATTTTGTGATTCATTTTTTGTTATATAAAATCTTTTCCCACCGTACTGAATTGGGGATGCAACAAAAGATTTAAGAGTCCAAAATACTTTAGTGATTCAAAATGCAGAAAAAAAAAAAAACAAATTAATGCTAATACTAACTAAAACTCTTTGGAATCATTCATATATCTAAAATTGAAGGTACTCGTAGACTGCTTTTTATTTTACTTAATTTGTAACCACAGTTTTAATTAAACCGTTTTCTCATTTTCATGTTTTTAACTGTTTTTTTTTTATAAACGTTAAAAAATCATCTAACCGTTTGATTTAAACGAGATTACAGATCGAACCACTTATCCTTTTATCTGAAACTGGAGTTATTCTATATCATTTTTCTTCAGTAATATTGGATCTTAGTTTTAAGATTCCGTTCAGACAAAGAGCTGAAGCTAGACGTAATTGTTTGTACGGAAGCGAACGTATTCTACCTGGTTTTGGTTGTATTAATTGGTCGCCTTATCTAATACTATATTGAGTCTACAAATTTATTAATAACTAATTGTATATCTTCTTTTTGGGTAAAGAACTAATGGTATATCTTAATATGTAATCATTGGATTAGATAATAATACTCATTGCATCATGTCACAAACGGGGAAGTATATATTTAACCTTTGAGCCATGGAAAGGAGACAACACATGAACGTTGTCAAGTCTCGTGATTAAACGAGTCGCCACGTGTCCAGAGTCGGGTACGTGCATGCGACGAGTCCACCTAACACACCATTGTAACTAAGCTTACGTGGAAGTCTTAAATTCCATAAGACGAAAAAGAGTGAAATGAATCTAATTCATTGTCCCCGATTTGTCTCTGTCTAAGTCAGAGAGAATCAGAGATTTGTTCAGAGTATAATGATTTTTGCATTGGTCCAAACTTTGAGAGTCTCTAAGCAATTCGGAGGGTATGGTGTGACGTAGATTTAACATGCTCCAACCCTTTCTTATCCTTTTTGTTCCCCTCTCTCCTTCTTTAAGCCCTACCTCAAAGTTTTCACATGATTTGTGTCCTTGAAAGTGTCTCTTTCAATCTTTTTTTCTTAATTTTCTTTTTTAGCAAAGGGAGGGGATTTCATTTGATGTGAGACGACTAAAACGTGTAGAAAGGAAAGGATGGTGAGTGGTAATTTACGCGATATCTCATTGGATTAGATACGTGAAGTAGCCGAAACTTTTTAAGTTTAGTCATTATATTTTCAGGTTTTGGATGGAGGTGCGGGAGAAGGACGGTATGCAGGAGCTAAGTCACGAAATGATAGTTGTTAAAATTGTTGAATGATAATTTTAAATGCATTTGTTCTATCGATGTATGAACCGTCTTTCCCTTGTCACAATCGAAACCCATGTGAATAAGTCACATATATACATGTAGATAAAAAAATAGTTAGAGTCCTCAACAATTATTATATATGTACTACTACTACTATCTGTTGTTATCAATCAACTTTTATTTTCTGTTTCACGTTTGTTTTTCCGTGGCACTAATCAAACTTGTTATATTCGTGTATTCACGGCCAAAAAAAGAAAGAAAGTTAAATTCATATTCATTTATGTCCACTTTGAAATGAATTTTCGATAAGACCAATACTCAACCCAAATATTTCATCTTGTACTCCTTATAATAATTACACATTTGAAATAACTTCGCATATTTCAATATGATCTAGTAAATATTTGAAAGTGATTTAAAATATATATATTATGGTAAAATTTAGATTAGACGTTACATGTAACTTAATTTGAATAAATTTCTTAACGTCTCGCATTCTATAACCAGTATTTATAGGTTATACATGTCTAGCTATCTGAAAATGATAGTGATCTTGTAGATGGGGCCATCTCGCGTAGTTAGAGTCTCTGCGTCGGAATCCCTACAATCTAGTTGTTAAGCATAAACAACACTAAAAACACACGAATCCTAAGCACGAAGGATTTTCAGGCGCCTATGTTGCACCCTTTTAGAATATGTCCCCGCTTGTCGTCCGAGAGCTCCAAAACAAGCACATTGGATCCTTCCAGACCATCATGATCAAAGGATTCACCAAGTGCTAGAAGAGGTTAGCTCAACTCTCACCAGGCGGAGCAACTAAAGGCATTCTAAACACTACCAAGTGAATTAGTTTGAAGAGGCCAGGGTAAGAGAGTAGTACTTGGAGAATCGACTTCCAAGTATGAAGGTTATGCTCATAAGGATTTTCGTGTATCACTGCCTTCCAAGTGAGTTGCGCATGACTCATTCAATGATTCGCTTTTGAGAAAATGTATCATCACAGTAGAAATACCATTTAAGTTTAGCTTCACTCTGGTTAACTCTTACGAGGGGACATGCGAATTCTATGACCACATGTTGCTTTACAAGTTGCGCTTGATGGCTACATCCATATCGAACCAGCTTCCAGTTAAAGTCGAGACATTTATTGTAAAGTTCACACTTCTTTTTCAAAAACCTTATAAAAGTTTGGTTTTTTCTGTAAAATATTATTCTCAAATAAAATGTTATTCTCAAACCAGTTCTACCAAAGAAAAATCTCACCATCAAAATACCCCTTAAAAAAACATAGAGTTTCAAAGACCAAATTTTTGTGAGGCCCGAAGACAACCTACTCTGTTTCCCCCGATTTTCCAATACTCTTTCGGTTCTCGACGTTAGTCTGGTGGTATCATTACTAATTTGAACGTCAGAAAATTTTCGAGAAATACAAACTCCGTTTTTTCTTCTCATGGATTTCACGTGGTCTTTATTTTGACAAGAGATTTGCTTTCCAGTGGACTGAACCTTACTCTTGGGATTACTCCAACAACACCAAACTACAACGTGAGTCGGAGTGTCATAAGTTTACCTTGCGAAATACTTTGAAGCGGTCCGGACTATTTTGATTAGGTATTTTCCGCTTTCACGAAGAAAAGCTCATTTCTACAGCCTAAATCTTGAAGGGCATAAAGAAAATGAACCACGAATAATCAAAGAGAATTTGTGTAAATTCACATATCAAAAACATGACCAAAAACAAAAAATGTGTTTAACGTGAAATTAAAATTTCCCGCTTACTAAAAAGCCAGCCCATGTATCATTCAAAGGCCCAATAAGTGTAAGATCAGGTCAAGTCTCAGAACCAAACACCCCAATTTCTCTTCGGAAGTCGGTTTGAGATTCGAAACTAGGAACTGATTTCCTTAAACCGGTAAACACAGATGGATTCTGAAGACCAAACCTGGTTCAATTCAGGATATATCCACAGAACGCGTTTATGTCTGTCTTGTCTGCCAAGCAGTTCATAAATCTCTTTGCATATTTCAATCTCAATAAACATCAGATTAAATTAAAAACTTTGTTCTTCGCTTATTTTTTAATTTCCCAATCACGTTGTTGGCATCAGAAACCCTAATTCCTTCTTATCCTGTTTGTTTATCTTGCTTCCATTTGATTGTATTTCACAAAACCGGATAAAATAAAAAAATTGGCATTTTCCTCTTTCAGCTCCATCAGATCTTTCGATTTCCCTTTCTAATTATTATGCGAACTCGTCGTGATTCTATATGACAATGATCTTCTCCAAGCTTGGTCGCTCCATCTTTCAATCCTCTCGTTCCAAGGTCCGTATTGGTTCTTAGTTTCTTCTCAGATTCGTTCTGTTTTTTTTTGTTTTTCTTCCTGATTTTTTTGGGTGAAATTAGGGTTTTCTGTACGGTGGTGGTGTGAGATCGGCGATCCTGAATGAAGGAAGGCTGCTTGCTCCGCCGGCACTCGATGCAGCCTCCGTCAATCAAATTGACGGTGGATTAGGGTTTCTGAGGCGGCACTTTGCTTCCTTAGGTTCTCGGAAGGGTGGTCTACTCACAAATAATTTGACCGGTGTTATCGCTAATCCAAGAATCCGTCGATTCTTCTCTGACGAAGCTCCGAAGAAGAAGAGTATGTTGCAAAAAAACCTAAATCTCTGTTCCCATGGAGTCAAATGAGTTGAGAAATAGTCATTTTGCTAGAATTTGTCTTTTTCAGGTTCTCATTAGTGTTTTTGTTGTCTGCTTTTTCGATTGTGCAGATTATGAGAACTACTTTCCCAAAGATACAAAGGAAACACCCAAGAGTGACCAGAAATCCGAGTCTAAAGGTGAACAGATTCTCTAGTATTATGATACGGTTTCTTTCTATTTCCTAATTTAGAAATTTTAATTTTAATTAGAGGTTAGCAAAAGCTTTAAGCTTTGTTTCTTGTCTTGTTGAATTTGTTAACTGTTTAAAAAGAAGATGGTTGACTATATATTGTTTCATGTAGCTAAATAGAATTTCACAAAAAAAAGAGTCATTTCTATAACAACCTAGTGATGTTTTGGGAATTCAGGAATCTATAGATTGTTTCCAGACAAAAAGTTTAAGCCGTTTTTTGCAGTCTGCTCTCTCAATGAAATAACCTAGCTTTTGTAGAAGTTATGGTCTATGTTTTATGTAGTTAAATATAACTTTACAAAAAAGATGAGTAATTATTAGATCAACCTAGCTTTTGAGAATATGAAATATCAGGTAATTAAATATGTGTCTGTTGCAAATACAGAGGGTTCGGAGAAGAATGAAAATGAGAACTTGGGAGATATGTTCATGAATCGATTCCAAAATTTGCTTATTCCTCTGCTGGCTATTGCTGTGTTCTTTTCTTCCTTCTCGTTTGGCTCTGGAGACCAGCAACAGGTAAAGCTTGTTTAAACTTTAAACCAAACTTTATAATATTCTTGGATCTTTATTCTAATATCATCTGATTTGCTTGTTGCTGCTCAGATTAGTTTCCAGGAGTTCAAGAACAAGCTTCTGGAGCCTGGTTTAGTTGACCACATAGACGTTTCAAACAAATCATTAGCTAAAGTTTACGTGAGAAGCTCACCGAGTAACGAACAAACAAATGAAGATACTAGTAATGGAATTCCTGTTAAAAGAAATGGTGGTCAATATAAATACTACTTCAATATCGGTAGTGTTGACTCGTTTGAGGAGAAACTTGAAGAAGCTCAAGAAGCGTTAGGTGTTGATCCTCATCAATTTGTTCCTGTCACCTACGTCTCTGAAATGGTCTGGTATCAAGAGATTATGAGATTTGCACCAACTTTATTGCTCTTGGGTACTCTTATCTATGGAGCAAGACGGATGCAAGGTGGATTAGGTGTAGGAGGATCCGGTGGAAAGAATGGTCGTGGAATTTTCAATATAGGGAAAGCCACAATAACAAGAGCGGATAAAAATTCCAAGAATAAGGTTTGAGAATTTTCACCTTTTTTTTGGTTAGTGATGCTATTGGATTCATACAAACTGAGTTTTTTTTTGTTTTGATGGACAGATTTATTTTAAGGATGTTGCTGGATGTGAGGAGGCTAAACAAGAAATCATGGAGTTTGTACATTTCCTTAAGAATCCGAAGAAGTATGAAGATCTAGGTGCGAAAATCCCGAAAGGCGCGCTTTTAGTCGGTCCACCCGGAACCGGAAAGACGCTTCTAGCAAAAGCTACTGCAGGAGAATCAGGTGTGCCGTTTCTGTCAATATCCGGTTCAGATTTCATGGAGATGTTTGTTGGTGTTGGACCGTCGAGAGTTAGACATTTGTTCCAAGAAGCTAGACAATCTGCTCCGAGTATTATATTTATAGACGAGATCGATGCGATTGGTCGAGCAAGAGGACGTGGAGGAATAGGCGGTAACGATGAACGTGAAAGCACTCTGAATCAGTTACTAGTTGAAATGGATGGGTTTGGTACAACCGCTGGAGTCGTGGTTCTTGCTGGTACAAACAGACCGGATATTTTGGATAAAGCTTTGTTAAGACCTGGTCGGTTTGATCGTCAGATAACCATTGATAAACCGGATATTAAAGGCCGTGATCAGATTTTCCAGATTTACTTGAAGAAGATTAAACTCGATCACGAGCCGTCGTATTACTCACAGAGACTTGCAGCTCTCACTCCGGGATTCGCTGGTGCGGATATTGCGAATGTATGTAACGAAGCGGCTCTTATCGCTGCTAGACACGAAGGAGCTACGGTTACAATGGCACATTTTGATTCCGCGATTGATCGTGTTATCGGTGGTCTTGAGAAGAAAAATCGGGTAAGAATTGCACTTTGCCAATAGTTTCTCATTATGGTATTGATGATAACCGGTTATTTAATCCGGTTTTGTTTTTGGTTATTATGAATGAACAGGTGATAAGCAAATTGGAGCGTCGTACGGTTGCATATCATGAATCTGGTCACGCGGTTGCAGGATGGTTCCTAGAACATGCAGAGCCATTGCTGAAGGTCACCATTGTGCCACGTGGCACAGCGGCGCTAGGGTTTGCGCAATACGTTCCAAATGAAAACCTTCTCATGACCAAAGAACAACTCTTCGACATGACTTGCATGACCTTAGGTGGCCGTGCAGCCGAACAGGTAACACTATTTCCCGCCTTTAAATCGTTTCCTTCAAATGGAAACATAGTAACTTGGTTTTGTCAACGCAGGTATTGATAGGAAGAATCTCCACTGGTGCGCAGAATGATCTGGAGAAGGTGACGAAGATGACGTATGCACAAGTAGCGGTGTATGGTTTCAGTGACAAGGTTGGGTTGCTTTCATTCCCGCCGAGGGATGATGGCTACGAGTTCAATAAACCGTATAGTAACAAAACCGGTGCGATCATAGACCAGGAGGTTAGGGAATGGGTGAGCAAAGCTTATGAGAAGACTGTGGAGTTGATTGAGGAACATAAAGAGCAAGTGGCTCAGATCGCTGAGCTTTTACTAGAGAAAGAAGTGTTGCATCAGGAGGATCTTTTGAAAGTTTTGGGTGAACGTCCGTTTAAATCAGCTGAGATGACTAATTATGACCGGTTTAAGTCTGGGTTTGAAGAGACTGAGAAAGAGTCCACCTCGACGACGGTTGAGCCTGTAGTTGATGAAGGTGCTCCTCCGCCGCTTGAACCACAGGTGGTTCCAACGTAATGAAGAGAAGGAGACTTCAGTGTGAACGATTGTAAATTTATTTAGAAATGCAATAATACAATTTCCAAAAAAAAAAAGCACTCTTGTTCTTCAATGTTTTTTTTTTCTTCTTGAAAGCAATGAATATTTTTTTTCTTAAATTATTGCTTCTTGTTCTTTAGATTATAATTTACGTTTTGTAATAAACAGGTTGATGATGATATTGTCACTATGTTACTTTACAAAACATCAGAAATTCACTAGGAAAACCTTTTCAATATTTGTGAAATTTAATGTCTGTCATTTTATTTTTGGATTACAAATTTCTTTTTTATGTTCCTTTATCATCGCATCATCTTTCTAATCATCTCAAACTCGGTGAAATGAATGAGAAGAAGCTGTGTATATTAATTTAAAAAAGAAAAAAAACTATAATCCCTGGTCGAAATATCTGAGTTCCAGTCTAAAAAAATACCAGATTGGAGGAATCTCTGAGGTTCCATCCACTCTGTTCCCATAAATTGGTAAGAGAATTAACGAATTCTTCAGTAAATAAATTCCTTTTCAGCAAAACCGTGTTAAACCAAGCTTTTTAACCCTTGAGTGAGTATTTCTTCCCTGTGAAGACTTGAAACTTGGCTTCTTCAGATTTTGTTGTACTCTCTTGCTCAATCTTCTTCGGATCAACCTATACATTTAGAAACACGATGATTAGCTTCATTGGTGAAAGTAATAGGATCTCATATTAATGAGAAAAAATCTAAAAGCAAAGACATTACTTTGGTAGCTTCTTTTGCAGGTGTTTTGCTGTTTGAACCAAAGACAAGCTTTCCTGATCGTTGCCGTGGTGTCGTCAACTTCTCACCATTCTCGGTTGGCTTTTCCTCTTGTTTTTTATCTTCTGTTTCTGTTGATTTTGTCTCTGTTTTTCCATCCAAACGTTTTCCTGATCCAGTGAATGGTGTGAATTTCGGAACTTTGCTGCTTGGTTCTTCTTCCTCAACTGCAAGAAACAAAAATAGAAGTAAAACTTAGAGGCTATTATTTTTAGAAAGAACAAACAATAGAGGATTTTCTAAATAAGCTCAAAGAAAAACCTTCAAGAGGTCGCTTCTTTGACGGAGTCAACTTTTGTGGCTTCTCAGGTTCTTTGTAATCAAGAGGAGGAGCAAAATCAACCTCACAATCCGTTTCTATTATACTCACAGCTTGAGAAGGTTTTGCCTCAACCACATTGATAAAATACTTCTTGTTGTTATATGGAACCATAATTGTATCACCCGTCGTTAAGCAAGAGTAGCTCCTAAGTGTAGTTTCCAAGCTGCCAAAAAGAAAAGTATGTAAGAAAGCGAAATTTGAATAGCTTGATAAAAATTATTGAGTTTACAGAACTACGAACATGGCTTTTGGGTTGGAAATGTCCAAGAAATCTTGAGTGTGAGGCTGCAACTTGATGTAAGTTCCTTTTACCAAGCTTGTATTCTTGATTTGCACCATATCTCCTTCTTGAAGAGACATGTTTTGCATCATCTGTAAGTGATGCGAAGAAAACAAACCAAAATCAGATTCCAAACACAGAAGTGAAATCAAGAACAAAGAGAAAGACAATGAAAACAAGTAAGTATGCATACCCAATACGGCAAGTAAACTAAGCCTTCATCTGCGATGAATTCAAGTACACCACAGTGCGTGGTCTTTCCAACAGCATCATTGTTTAATTGAAACAGCATTGGGTATTCAATGTCCAAAGAAGCTGAGAAGATGGATTCAGAGACCAGTGAGTTCAAGAAAAGAAAAAAGACTGAAATAATGGTAAACAAATGCAGTATCAATGCTTACCAAGACAATCAAGAGCTGAAGGAGGCATGATAACTGCAGAGAATACAGATAATATAAGTAATGGTCAGAGAAATTTAAAAACCAAGTTTTAATAGAAACTATCTAGCAGGAAGAGCTAAGAGAAGAGAGAGTCATTTACTTTTGTCACCCTTCTCGAGATGTGCCTTGTCAATGAATGTGACTGGGTAACAACGGTAACACTGTTCGAAGGTAGACGCATCTCCATTCATCTCTCCACTGCAACAGATCAAAAAATCATGAAAGTCAATAACAAACAATTCAAATCCGAACTCGATTTAGTAAGTAATTACAAGAATATTGATCAGTCACGGAGTAAGTAATAAGATTTCGAGAATTCCGGTTTACAACACAAGCCATTGAGGCAAATCATCGAAAACCTTGCGGTCACAAAAAACACACAGCGAAAAAATGAAGTATGAATCAGATCAAAGGCAGAGAAATTTTTTTTAAATCAGAATTCTACTTGATGATCTAACTCGAATTACAACTGGCAGTTTCCAATTCAAACCCAAAGATGAGATCTCCGAAGAAAAAAATCAAAGGCGGTCATGGAAGTAACTTGAATAAGCTAAATCCGCACTTCTGAACCTTACTCAAGGAATCCAGATTGAATATATAAAGTAACACGAACGAGAAAGATCATCGGCACAACTTTTTAGGAATTGCTTTGGGTTTTAAACACAGCAGAAGAAGAACGATAAAGTTTACTAGAAGTTGATTAACCGTACCGAAAACTAAACGATCCGATGATAGGGTTTTTGCAGCTTGGTGATCGTAAAAACCTTAAAATTTTCTCAAGGAGTAGTCAATGGCAGATCGGAGCTGAAAAATATGGAAAGTTGTTTTGATTCAGAAGAGATTGTTTTATAGGTTTTACGGGCCGAAAAGTCCAGGGAAATAATAAGCCTATTATACACGCGGCGTACGGTAATTGGTGGGAGACTAACTTATGACTCAAATAATCCTACGTGGAATTTCATATCAGACTATTTACCAAATAAGAAGTCTCATTGGATTAGAAATCCAAATAAAATTAGTTTTTGAACTTTTGACGGATTTAGTTAGACTTTCGTTTCACCAAAGGTATTGGAATATTCTTGACCCAAGTATTGTTGGTGAGGTTTGTTCCAAAAATTGGTGTATTGTGTAATTAAGATTGGTGGTATAATGTTGTAAAATGGATGTAACCGGAATTTTCTCTATATATATAAAGGTTCTTTGTAGTTTGTACTACACATTTGATAGATGAAAAACAAACTTTGTCTCTCATTTCTTTTTCTTCAAACTTGCTTCACAATTATTACGGATATGAGCATTGAAAATGAATCTAGTAGGTTGTAAGTTCCTTTTGCTTTGTAAATCTTAGAAAATGCATTGTGTTTATATCATTGATTAGCAAAGAGTATATAAGACATGCTAACTAAACAATTGGAAAATATTATTTTCTGTAACAGGTTTTTCGTAAGGTAAGGAACTAAGAGAAGGGGAGATCGTAAGGAAAGTCATGAGAGAACAAAAGTGGCTAATACTTGAAATACTTGGTATTATGATTCATCTACGATTTTACTTGTTCTAACGTCTACAAATTTGTGTGCAGTTTCGAATACGAGTTCTTTCAATTTTTTCTCTTTTTATGTTGTTTTAACTTCTAACAAATATTTGTATTTGGTCTGAATTGAGAAAGAGACATCAAATTTGCCAGTTTTGGTTACACATGATGAGGTTTTGAACTTTTACCTTTACCTAAAAGCATTACATGTGCCAAGAATGTGGTGCATAACAACATCAATATCTTCATCCTATAAAAAAGAATCGATACAAAGAAAACTAATCAATTCTTGATAGAAAGCAACCCAAAAATGGAAAGAACTAGAATAAAATTTTAAGCCTACATACCTATATAAGAGCTTGAAGCTCTCTCCTAAGCCAAGCTTCAAGAAATAAGTTATGTCGGTAAAACATTGGCATTCTCCAATACCTTGAAAGATTTGAACACTTCTGCCAAAAAACATGTTTAAGACACAAGGAAATAGGAATATATCATCTTGTTTCTTTAGATAGTTAGAATCTTACAAAAGAAAATTACCAGACCAAGTGTTGTAAAATTGCAATTTAGCAATGTACTCATTAGTTAGAACAAAACTGCAAAATGAAATGGTAAATTTTGATATCACAATGAATATATATACATACATAAAACAAAACCTCTTTTTAACTTACATTTTTTAAATATTTGGATCGACGTGGAATCTATTAAATCTTTCTTCCTCATAGTTTTACATCATCTTTCTCGATATCTACAAATATTTTGTGTTGATTTGTGTTTGATAAAGCATATAACAACAAACCCTGCATAAAGGACATTGTATGGTGGTTAAAGTTTGAGATGTCATTAAGCTACATGGGTTCCCATAAACTATTTTTTGATATTGTGACAAGATCTTCTTGAGCAATTTTTGTGCATAACTATTGAAGCAACATGACACCATGCTACATACGTGGTGCTCTAAAGGAAAAAAAAGTCATAAATACACTTTAACTTTTACAAATAGTAATAAATGGAACGCTAAATATACTGTAAATTTTTAAATTCGAACAATGAAACGTGTCACAATAGTCTCGTTTTCGATCTTGATTAATGACAATCCATATGGATATTTTTACGCATATAGAGATTTGTGTCAAGGGATTAAGATAAATATTGGACCATCTATCTCCCCAATTATTATTTTTTTGGATGATTCTTTGTTCTTTCTTGATGGTGATTATCAAAATCGCTTTTATAAAGCTTTATCCAATATTCAATAAATATAAGTATCAGATCAAGTCATCAAATGAATCAACAATTATCTTCGGGGACACACGAGGTGTGATTCATACTATAGGTGGTGGAGGAAAATATTCAGGACTATCAAAACAGTTTAGATCAAAGCAAAAAGAAATGTTTCTCTATCTCAACAAGAATACAAGAGAAAATAGGAGGATTGCAAAATAAAAGGTCTATCAACAATGGAACGTGAGATACTTATAAAATATGTTATTTTACCTTTGCATATTTACTTGAGGAACTGTTTTCGACTTTCAAAAGATATTTGTTCATAAACAAAAAACATGATATCCTAGCTATGGTGGGATCTTGATACCCAAAACAATTGAGAGGAATTAGGTATCAAAATCTCCATAAATTTAATCAAGTTCTATTTGTGAACCATGTATGGAAACTACTCAAATGGCTAATTGTCTACTCAAGTCGATTCATGCCCGAGCCCTAATCAGTTGCACCACAGAAGCTGGCGTCATAACTTGTGTCACCAAGTAACACTTAAAATCCATTGTTACTTGTCACTAATCAAGGTAATCTTTAAGTGTTAAAAAATAACCATTAAGCAAATTCACCCTATTTTTAAAACCAAATCTCAAGTTGAACGAACACTCCTAACTAGGATAATCAGCTAATTTTGGTGGCTATAGTCCCAAGTACACTTCACTTACCCATTAAACTTTATATAATCAGAGAGAATTAGAGCTAAGAAAATCCTTTGATATTAGATATATATTTTTTCCTAGGATTACATGAATTTTTAAGACAAATTATACAGCACTAATCACTACGCAGGGACCCAACAAGAAGAAGCATAAAGGGTCCGGCCTTTCCAACCTAGCAACAACCATTTACTATTTTCATCAACCACAAAGTCTTTATGATAACGCCATTTCTCTAGTTTTTCCTTGAAGAACTCAACCAGCTCAGCCGTAACCGGCTTTTGTCTAAACCCAGCCCTAACCGTTCTCACCTGCCACTGCCTATACGTCTCCGGTCTCTCAACCCGATCCATCTCCTCGCAAGCTATCACATTCATCACCTCTCTCCCATAAAACTCCCTTTCGAACCTAATCCGTTCTTCGTTATCCCGAGGCAACGTCGAATCAAACATATCAAACAGAGCAGAGTAATGGTAAACCGCTTCTTTAAACCGCGAGATGAAAAACGGTGCGTTAAACGAACCGTTTACGATCGAGTGAACAAAAACGTCAGGGTTTATGTTTCTTATCAGCTTCAAGACAGCATCTCTCGGGCAATTCTCTTCACCTCCCGTCTCATCAAGAATGTTCTTAAGCCTGAGACCAGCATTAACCGCTAAGACTTCATTCGGTCGTATCTCGAGTTCATCGATCTTGATCGTTTCCCAGTTCTGAGATGCAATGGCTTTGTACTCGAACTCAACGTTGAACCGTTTACAATACTCAGCCAATCTACGTCCCGTCTCTTCTATTCTCTCCGCAGGACGAAACCCTCGCTGAGGCAACTCGATTCCAGTAATCCGTAGTTTCTTCGGTACGTCTTTTCGATTCGACAAGTATTGAATAAACATCGGCCATTGAAACCCGTAAAGAATCCCGAAATCGATTATATGAAGAACCTGAGCATCTTTAGCAGCGTCAAGAATCATCCTGAATGAGAAGAAATACAGTAACGTCACAAACGGAGTCGAAGAAAGATAAACTCTGTACGCCTTTAGTGTCTCCGCAGCTGTATCCTTCAACGAGGTTATAGCATTGTAATAAATCTGGATCACTGGACCTCTGCTTCCTTGTAAACGTGCCTCAAGTGCATTAGCGAAACAATGAGCGAGTCTCTGTGACGCATCACCTAACGGAGACGACTGTTGTCTTATCTGTAACAGCAAATCACGAGCCGTGGTTTCATCCCCTGTGGAAATAGCTTGTGCACATAAAGTGAGAAGTGTACGGAAATCAACCACTTGAGTCTTCGTCTTCTTCTTCTTCTTTCCTCCTCTGTTTTTATTATTACTCAGAATATCTTGTGTCTCGTCGTCTAACAATGTTTGCGGATTGCATTTATCGTCAAGAAGCAAAACTTTATCAAACATTTCCGTTATCTTCTCATCATCTTCAACATTCACTGCAGATTGCTTACTACTCCTAGTTTCCTCAAAATCCAGAAATTCCCTCTCGTGATTCTTTTTAACTCTCGAAGGATTAAAATCCGATCCCACCTCTTCTTTAACCGAAACAGGCATCTCTAGATTGATAACCCATTGGTCACTATTAGGAAGAAACTTCCTAGCTTCTTCAAGCCCTTTATTGAATTGTAGAGCTGATTCTGTTTCACTAAACCTATTTTCATTCACAGGTGGCCGAATTCGATCATCACTGATAACCGAGGCGGAAGTACCAGATTCGTCACTGGTACTGATCATCGAACTGGAACTCGAATGTGCTTGTTGGGAATCGGTAATTACTTGCTGCAACATTTCTTCGGTTTTTCGTAAAGCCAATGAATCGTAGAACATAGACTGCTTATCTCCAATACTCTCTTCCATGAGAATCTGGCTTACGTATTTCAACAGTGTGGTATTGGATGAATAGTTTTCATCCGACGGTGGAGAATAATACTGTTCCTCCTCTTTTGACTCCCAATTTGAAGTTGGATCGGCAGGAAAATTAGGGTTTTGATCGAAATCAAGAGATGAAAATGAATCAGGATCTGGATTAGGTGAGATATTCTCATCGTAATAATCGACGCCGTTAACTATACGGAGGAGAGATTCAGACAAGTTGGGATCCATCATAAAAAAAACCTGCAAATAAAAGAAAAGAAAAAAAACAACATAGAGAGGCACACATGAAAACACAAACCGAGAGTTAGTGTCAATCAAAAATCAAAAGATAATAAAACAAATTCAAACTTTTAATCTCAGAAGCAACGGAAAAAAAAAGAAAAAAAAAGCGAGAAATTGAAATAACCATGAGAAAAACAAAACCAAATAAATAAATAAAACACAGGAAAAAAGGTAATTGATGTCAGTGCTTACCTCAGTAGTACTATCTGATGATGTAAAACAATGATCTTTAGATTATTACAGATATAATTTATGGTTGCGGACAGATTCAG
This sequence comes from Euclidium syriacum, assembly GCA_900116095.1. Lineage (NCBI taxonomy): Eukaryota > Viridiplantae > Streptophyta > Magnoliopsida > Brassicales > Brassicaceae > Euclidium > Euclidium syriacum. The sequence continues at coordinate 2,791,401 of FPAK01000008.1, forward strand.
AAGGGTGTGTGAGATGAAGAAAGAAGTGGACAAGAAGGAGACAAGTCTTGTCTTGCGACTCGTCCCCAGAAGTCAAGCAAGCTTTGGTGATGATTCTTTTGACTTGTGATGTGACTTGTCTCCAGTCTGTAAATTTGGGCCTTGGCCCAATTCTTTGTTCCATTAATAAAAGGTTCAAAACATTTTAAGGGCCTTAAGTGTTAAAATACAAAAACTAATTTCATTTTTCCATTTTTATTGAATATTAAAAGTTTACAAGTCATATAATGGAAAATTATTAAGCCTAAATCATCATCCTAACCTCGTAATGTTACACAGAAACCCCCAAGATTACAAGAACCCTAAACATGTATCAATAGAGAGTTTATAAACCCTAGATACTAATGCAGAATCAGTTGCTTGGGACCCAAACAGAAGAAGCATACACAATTCTACCTTTCCAACCCTGAAGCAGCCAATTACTATCTTGATCAACATCAAACTCTTTAGTTTTGTATCCACTTTCCACCATCGATTTAAGTTTTTGAACAAGTCCCTTCTCCAACGGAAGCTGTCTAAACCCAGCTCTCATCGCTCTCGCTTGCCACTGCTTATAACTCTCAGGCCTCTCCACTCTCTCCGTCCCTTCACACGCCACCACGTTCATAATCTCCCTCCCATAGAACTCTTTCTCAAACATAACCCTCATCGGATCTTCCCGTTTCAGATTCGTGTCGCACATGTCAAACAAAGACGAGTAATGAAACAAGACTTCTCTAAACCTCGTCGCAAAGAAAGGCGCGTTGTAGGAACCGCTTAGAACCGAAGGGACGAACACGTCAGGTTTAACTCTCCTAATCAGCTTCAGAACCGTATCTCTTGGACTGTTCACTAATACCGTTTCATCTAAAAGGTTCCTAAACCGAAAGAGAGAGTTAACCGCCACGAACTCACCTTCTCTTAGCTTCAAGTCTTCGAGTCTAATCGTTTCCCATTTCTGCGCAATTGCGTTATACTCAAACGGAAGATTAAACCTTTGACAATACCTAGCCAAGCGACGACCGGTCTCAACAACTCCTTCAGCTGGTCTAAACCCACGTTGAGGAAGATCTATACCGGTTATCCGAAGTTTACACGTTCCACCAGTTCTCCAAGCAAGACGATGAATCAGAGAAGGCCATTGGAAACCATAAGATATACCAAAATCTATGATGTGGATGGTTTTAGCCTTCGCAGCCAAAGCCAAACGCAAGATGTTGTGGTTAGCTACTATGATGGCGATTTTCTTGAACGGGCAAACCGATATATATGTCTGGTAAGCTTTCAACATGTCGGAAGCAGATGTTTTCTTTGAAGATAAAGAAGTATAAACCTGTGTACCTATCCCACTCAATCTTGCTTCAAGACTGTTTGCGAAATAATGAGCTAACCTCTCTGTGCCATCACCGTGAGATGAAGAATTCTGCCTAACCTGTCTTAAGAGTTCGTCAGCAGTTTTACGATCATTAACAGAAACAGCTTGAGCGCATGAAACCAAAAGAGTCCTCAAATCAGCTGTCTCTTTCTTGGATTCGTTATCGATAACAGCTGGTTTCTTTCCTCCTGAATCAATTTCAGGCTCCATTGGTTCAACATATCCGTGAAGAATGCAAACAGGTTGCTCCTTAGCCTCACCGAATAGAAGAATCTTATCAAACATCTCAGAGAGCTCAGTTTCATCAACGTAAACAGCTGATTGCTTCTTACTTCTTTCTTCAGACAAATGCTCATCTTCACGCCAATGGCTCTTCTTTCCGGTCAACCTTTGCTCCTTCGGATCATTTTCCTTTGACCCTAAAGATGGAATGTAATTTCCAACATTTATAAGCAACTGAGAACTCTTTGGAAGGAATTTACTAGCTTCCTCCATACCTCTCTTGAATTGAAACGCCAATTCGCTATCGTTGAACATATTAGACACCAGATCATCATTATAACTTGATCTGAAAACCTGGCTATTGCCACCGAGAGACTTCGGACTGGATCTTCTTGGAGAAGTGGATTGGAAAACGAAGTTATTTTGGATTGGTGTGCGTAACCAAGAAGGTCTATTGTTCTCCATACAATCAAAACTCCAAGAATCTGAAGAAGTGGTGCTTGAGGTGTAGCCTGAAGAAGAAGATCCATCAGGACTAGCAACCAATTGAGCAGGAGAAGGAGAATCCGGGTACGTTTCGCCGAGGGCTTCATAAAGAGATTTCTCAGCTGCTTGAAGAGATAAAGCGTCGTGAAACATACAAGGTTTCTCCTCCATGTCATCCATAAGCACTTGACTTATGTATTTCAAAACCGAGTCAGAGAAATCAGCATCCGCAGCAGCAAGGTTATGTTGGGAATATGGCTCTGCAGGAGGAGGAGGAGGAGGAGATGGAGACGAGATATCACCAAGATAGAATTCATTTCCCAAACGAGGAAAATCAATCTGGTTATTGAAATCGAAAGATCCAGGGGATCCAGCCCAATAAGAACCCATGGATGAAATCAGCTTTCTCAAGAACCCTAATAAAACCCTAGAAATTGTTCCACAAGAAAACGCAAATTTCTGATCTTCCAATTCTCCGAGAGCAAAACCCGCTTTTATAAGTTGAATGTTTCTTTCTCTGATGAATATAGTAAACGAAAAAAAAAGAGAATCGAACACAAAAGGTGTTTTTGTTTTTCAATTCCAAGAAGATTTAGTTTTGTTTTGGTAAGAAACAAATTTGCACGGCGTACCTGTCGGAATTTAGAAGCGCCGATTCAGACACTTTGATGCTATGGAAGGAAATCCAAGTGGGGGAGGAAATGGTCTCTGTAAGTGATGGTGACAAGCTTTTTTTGATATATAGCGACTAATAAAATAGATGGAAAGAGACAATTTACTGATTATTTAAATATCAACAGTTATCTGTATTGTGTCTTCTTTATATGAATCGGATATCCACTTGGTTACGAAACTTCCTGCGCCATAAAAGGATCATTTCCGACGTTTTTTTTTTAACTCATTTCTTTGTGGCGGGTAACTGAAGTGAGTATAATCAGTACAAAATTACTACAGTTTCGACTATCGATTTCTGGAATTTGGCGCCATCCGTTGTCCGCTTTCGTTTATTTAACGTGAAACTGGATTTTGTAATTTAATGCCAAAAAAACGATTTTAAAATTGGTCAACTTTTTGTTTGATGAAAAGTTTTCTATTGAAAGCATATAATTGGTGAACTTTTGAAAGTACGAATGGAATCTAAAAACGATGCAATTATGGAAATGAGTGGAGACCCATAAATAAAGACTATAGATGTGTTAAAGTCGGCATTCAAGTTGTTATACCTACATAAGGGTAATCATTTGATTATTATAATACTATGTGTTTTAAATATTATTTGAAACATTTGAAAGGATTTGGGTGAAGAATGGTATGAAAGTTAAAGTTCGAAAGATAATGGATTTGAGAATTTTAGGTGGCTATCGGTCAAGAATGACTAGAAGGATGAAGTTCAAAAGATGTTACAGAGAAAAGATTGAAAGGATTTGTTTAGATGAATAAATATAGTGGTTTTGGTCGGAAAACTTCATAAAAGTTGAAATTTTAGGATTTTGAAGAATAAAAGGTAAGAATTTTGACGAAGATCGATAGAAAAGATTGAAAAATCAGAGATAAAACTTTAAATTTAAATAGAGTAAGAAAAAATCTTACTTTTTTTTGTAAAGGGAATGGAGTATCTATAAAATTTAATTGACATGGGATAGTAGATTGAGTCGATGGATTACCCGGATGAAAGATGGATTGGGTTGGTACGAAACTGTCGAGTGTTTTTCACCTAAATTTATTGTCTTATTGGCCAACTAATAGAAGATGTAATCCTAAGACATCCAAAGTCTATTGCAAATAGGAGGTATTTTGTATTGTTTGTTATATGATGGAGCGTCCTTGCATCTAGATCCATCTCATAGTACTTGGTGTTTTTCTTTGTTATCGAGAAGTGTTTGTTAGTGAGTGTTTAATCTTATCGGCTCCTCGTACGTGGAGGTACGAAGAACCTTAGTGCCAAATTTCTTCGAACAAGACAATTTTTTGGAGAGAGTAAGTGAAAGTAACTTAGTAAACAATCTGGTAATATATAACCTGGCTTGTGATATTCAACTCGGATTACAAGACTTCATTGTGAAGCTCCACATGTTTGACTGGCTCACACTTAGAACTTCTCCAGGCCGGGAATACAATTGGTTCAAAAAAAACGAGAGGATATCAAAGAGACATTCTCCAAACCAATGTTGGGTCAAGTCATAGGATCGCTTCTAAATGATTACTTTGTTTTTGGTTCTTTTTGTCTGAATAGCGTAGCCACTCCATTAAAGTCTGAAACACAATGTCTTGGTGGTCTCACATTTTTATGTAATTATATATGATATTCTAGGAATGATGGTATATGACGGTAAGAAATTCATATAAATTAAATTATATATAACATTAAATGATGTAGTTATACCAAATTGTAAATAGTATTATGAAATTCATTTAAAGTAAATTACTCTTATAATTCACTAGTTAAGAGAATGCGTTGTTTTAATAATATTTAATATTCTTAAAATTTATTATGGATAGCCCTGATAAAAAAGAAAATTATGGATAGACAAGAAAAATCACACAATTCAATTTGTTATTTTCAGAATTTATTGTAGGTTTTGGAATAAAAAGTAATTGTGTGATATTTAAAATATTTTTAATTTTTATATGATATATTTTTAAATTTGTTTTTTATTTAGTAATAATATAGGAAGCCACGTATAATCTATAGCCACTTATATATCGTTGTTAGATTATGTTGGATGGTGGTGGGATTATCATATTCGCACTAACCGTGTAAGACAGTAAACGTATGATACTTTTCAGAAATAGTTTTTGACTATTGAATTCCCACTAAGATCCTGAAAAAAAAGGGATAATAATAAAGAATTTCCACCAAGATATTATGGTAAGTTTTTTATTTTATTTTTTTTACGTCGATTTGATGATAAGTTTAAACTTTAAACATAATGTTTAATTTAAATATGTTGTTTTAATTTAGAAAACTTTTCAAAAAGCACATTTTAAAAAGTTTTGTACCAAAGTTAAATATCAATAGTTTAAAAATTCAATAACTAATTTTAACAAAAAAAAAAAAAATTCAATAACTAAAAGTATTAGTTAAATGATGAAAAGCAGTTAAGACTTAGAACTTAGAAGTGTGTCAAGTGTCTGTATAAGTCTACCGATATGTTTTTTTATATATAAATCGACGGATTTGATTTGATCAAAACCTTTAAAAACAGATAAAAATGAACTAAGAGAAAATTAGTTTATTTTCTTTATTTGTATATATGAAATATATATATATATATATATATATATGAATGAAAAAATAAGCAATATCAAATCAATTGACAAATAAAGATAGTGCATCTTTGGAGAGTTTGGTTGTGGGTTGTGGGGAGTATATAAAATCTAAACATTAAGACAGTTTGTTTTGCTTCAGAGGATGTAGCTTTGGTGGAAATGGTAAATAGGCATTGTGCTTGTCCATCTTTCAGGGTTTAAACTGGTTGTAAATTACTGTAGTTAACTAATTTTTTTATTGGTATGTTGTGGTAGATATTAGAAGTAAAACCACATGCGTGGTTTTGTTAGCGCCACTGACAGAACTCTATAACAGAGAGCCTTGCTCTTGCTAGTTGTGGGGATGGATTTAGAAACAAAGATTGTTGTAGATACCTCATTTTTTGGGTAGTGTAATGAATGTATCAGAACTGATCGATTTGATACTATCTTAATGAAAATAGTATAATTTAGTGAAAAAGAAAAAACTGGATTCTCACAATATTAAGTCTCATTTTGATTATTTTTATTTCTAAACCCAAAAAAAGTCAAATTAGATTTCCGGGTTTAATACTTATTTAAGTTTTCTGAAGTCTCCAACTGGAGTAGAGGTTTCAAGCGTCTTGAACTGAGACATAATTCTATGTTCATATCTTCACTTGTAAAATTGTAACTGTAGTGCACCAAACATAATCTTAAAAGTATTAACGATTCTAAATCCAAAAACTCAAAATTTAATCACAATAAACTCACATGCAAAAAATACTGAAGGAAAAACCGGAAACCTGAGTAGAGTCTCTACTAATTGCAAGGACAATTTTGAGATATGATATGAGTTGGGATTATTAGGGCATCATCAGACACTTATTCCCTAATAATGTTGCAGTATAGTTAACAAATTCAGCTATCGATATGGCTCCAATGAACAGAGTCAAGAGCAGCTAAAGATATGATAACAATGGCGTTTACTCGTTGCAACCAGATTTTTTCTGTGGTTTCGATTTCATTACGAGCAAACCAAATCCGTGAACACATTATCAAAATTGAATGGTTTAAATCTTTTCAAGACCTCCATTATCTGTCCCCAAAACCAGAGCAAAACATTATAATTTTGCAGATATATAACCAAGATTGACCTAAATCTTCAATTAAAGCACTAACCACCCATCAATGGCAGGTTTTCAAGGTGTAACACAATTCGTTAGATTTGGTTCTTAAAATGGAAGGGAAGTAGGATCAAAATGCAGAATTAGGGTTTAAATCGTCATTGCGGATTCATAAAAATGTTTTCGGAGCTTATTATCCAAAGCCTGAACCATAAATGTGCACGAAGGAGAAATCAATCTGGAAAAATTTTGCGAAAAAAATTTGGACCATTTCTCGATTTGTGCGTGTCATCCTTGCGCAGGGGCCATGCTAATCTTCTCTGTATCGTTCCAATTTTATCGGATGTCCCCGAAGGGACATTCATCTTCCTCACTCCAACGCTATATAAACCTGCATATACACTCTGAAACTAAGCGATGTGGGACAAAAGAACGCAGAAGAAAGGAGACTTTAAATTGGGCCACGCATTTAATTGTTTAGCGGCTTCTGGGCTTTTCAACAAGGCCCTTTCTTGTGTGCTTTATTAGAGGCTAATCATACGGTTAAACTTGTACAAAATCAAAGCTAGAAAAGAGATTTTCTGTTTCACTTTATTATTACTTCTTGGAAATAAATTTTCAGGATCAAAATTACCCTTCAAGAGGTATCTTAAATTATTGAATTTATAAATTCAATATGTCAAACAGCACTGAAAAAAATATAGAATCAATGGTAAAGTAATATGAGAACTTTTTTTTCTAAAGTAGTAATATGAAAATTAATGGTAAAATTTATATATTGGTTTTAATGCTCAGCTCCGTTATTTCTGATTCTAATAATCTGAATTTTGTCATAAACGAAGAATTGGAAGCAGACAATGATTAGAAAGAACAATTCACAAGTGGATGATCAAATCAAATGAACACTCTTTGTCTGTCTCTTTCCAAGACATTCCTACACATTCTATTAAAAAATTAGATCTTTAGTGGTATCATCAGCTGCATAATTGAGAACACAACTGCTGAATCCGAGACTGGTTATCACTGGCGAGTTTATACATCTCTGTTCTTCCATTAGCGATACACGTCAAATTCATCTGTTGCCCAATTTGGCTCGACTGCATCAAAATCACACCAATCATTCTCAGCTTCATAAACTTTAAAGACTACAAAAAAAGAGGATAAGAAGTTTTTTTTACCTCACAGTAGACATTTTGAGATTTACAGCTCCATAGAGACGTAGGAATACAACTGAGATAATGACACCATGAACAATGTTTGTTCAAATCTGTGTCTCGAAGAAGCACTACGAGTCCAACGGTATATCCGACTACTAAAAGCACTAAAGAGGTGATCCAGAGAACGTATTGGTATGGTTTGTGTTTGGCTTTAGCAGAAGGTGGAGCGTAACCACGAGGATTGTTTCTTTGGTTGAAGTATCCATATTGAGGACGGATCAAGAAAACAAAGCCTAGAAGAAACCCTGATGTGAATCCTCCAAGATGGGCAAAGTTGTCTACATGTGGAAGTATACCTACTGCTAAATTAATGACTATGATGAATATCAGTGTCAAAAGAGCTGCAAACTGCAAACACAAGAAGAAAAGATCAGAGAAAGTGAAGTCTTTCATCTTCTTTACTCTAGTTTTTTGTTGGGTTTGTTTGATTTGGTTACCTTATTTGCGTAAATAGTCCAGTTTGTGAGAAGCTCTGAGAGCATAGCACCAAGCAAACCAAATAAAGCTCCAGAGGCACCGACTGATATACCATTACGGTTAAAGAGAGAAGATAATAAACTTCCACCAAATCCAGATATCATATACAGCAATCCAATGCGTACTGTTCAAAAACAAAGACAATATTCAAAAGTGGATGAGAATTCGAAACTGTAAACGCAAGAATCAATTAAATCCAAGTCTTCAGCATCAACCATACACATTTTGGCACAAAAATCAACTTATGATTTCGTGTATAAGAAAGAACCAAAATTGAGAGTAACAAGATGAAAAAAGTTACCGAATCCAAATTCTTGCTCGAGACGAATGCCAATGAAGATAAGACTCAACATGTTGGCAAGGACATGAAAAACCCCAGCGTGTAGCCATATACAAGTGAACAAGCGCCACACCTGGTGCTTATCAACCACCATTGATACATCTAAAGCTCCCATCTTCTCCAATCTGGTATGAAACAACACATAATTTACTCAAACCTCAAAATACTCACACTTTTGGAAACATAAGTCCACAACACAAATCTTACTATGCTAACTGCGAAAATGCAATGTCACAACTTTTCCTCACATTCATGTATGAATTTTACCAATATATTCACCAAAATTCATACTCAGCCCCACAGTCATAAGATCTAGAAAAGAGCAGCATTTATCAGAAGTAGTTGACAAATTATCCAAAGTCTACCAAGGGATGAATTATTAAGAACCCACCACCATTTAATAAAACCCAATCATCATAAACAAATGAATCCTGAAGAAATTTTGTGAATAACCAGGTCAAATGTGGAATCTAGGCGAATAAAAGAGTCTATTTATATAAGATTAAGAATACCCACGTCGTAGAAGAAGGACCCAGAAGAGGATTTTCTTTCATGGGCTGAAATGCGAACCTCCCCAGAAACCTAGCGGAGCAATGAGGCGAGTTCTTAGGGCAATTGTTGATGAACATCGAAATACCGAAAAGGACAATGTTAGCCACCACGACAGCTGGCACTAGCCATGGTAACCAGAGCTTGAACGGCCGAAACTCAGCGAAAGAAGCGCGCTGTCTCCGTCGACGAGCCGCCGGAGATGTTTGTACGGATACATTATTTGTCGGTGGAGTCACCACCTTGATCTCTAGACCCTCTCGCCGTTCGCGAGCCATCTCAGCCAACAAACCTCTTTCTCCTCCGGATCGAAAATCAGACCTGAAAAGAAACAATCGAGCTTCACGACATTGTCTCTACAGACGCGAAGGAATCAACATTGGAGCGACGAGAAGAGAAGATGAATCAATCGTCTTTCCTCTTTTTGGGCATTCCTCCTGAACAAGCTAATTAATGCTAATTTTATTAATTTAAGGCAAAATATATTTCGAGTTACTAAACAATAATTATTTATTTACTAATAAATTGTTTTTCTTTTGTTTGAGTAAATGTAAATCACATGTTAAGAGAAAGAGTTAAAGATTCGAATATTAATTGCGCAACAGAAGCTTGATTAGTCACATGATCAATAGTATGTTACTATATTGTTGTATATAGTAGAGTTGGAAATAGAAAATATTCTTTTCCGTTTCTTGTAAATCTAGAAAATATGTTCCTTGCACTCGAATCCAAATGATAATTGGCTTCGCTTCTAAATATGTTTCTATAATAAAGATTATACATATAAAAATTATTATAGACAAGATCTATTTTTTTTCCTTATAACAAAGGAATAATTATAGACAAGATATTGAAGCAGTAGAGATATCTTTTCAATAATTTTATTTCTGTTTATCGTATCAATAATTTCATGTTACTCGAGGTTAGGTATGTTAATAATGGATCCAAAAAAGTACAATTAATTTTTATTGCATTTACATATAAATTTAGTAACTAATTTACGTATGAATTTAGTCATTTGAACGAAAATGGAACGATCTAACGCGTTTATGAGGCCCCACAGAAAGTGGGCCTAGAATTCTCCAAAAGTGAAAATAAAAGTTGAAGAAGGCTTGTTGCTAAATGGTGAATTAGGCAGAGTACTTAAATGGGGAACGAATTAGGTAAATATTTTTGCAAAAGTTTTGGATGATAAGATGACTATAATAACCTCAAATTGTTTATCCAGATTTAGTAAAGCTATATGATTTTTTGCCCAGTCAAAGATAAATTTTAGCGTTCTATACATTAAATTATTTGATACTCAAATATTAATTTCTCTAATAGTCTAACTAAATTTGATAGATGGATTGACCTAATTTTTAGATTCTTAATACTCAATAGCTTAGTTACACTATTGAGGAGAACAAGACTAAAACCGAGTGGCTAGCAAGTTTAGTATTACAACATGATCTCTATAGATCATCCATGTAACTTAGTATATTATTTTAGGTCATGTAATTTCTAAAAATGATTCTCTCTATTTGCTACGAGAATGAGTTGGATTTTTGATCTCATAATTCACACTCTTACTTGTTCTCTCTAGTATTTTTTTTTTAAGTTTCACCAAAGATCTTATATTCATCTAAAATTACAGTTTTTTAAACATTTTTACAACAAAATTCGATTTTTTCATCTTTGGAAATATCTTTTAATTCTCAATAAGATCCTTCTCAGACTTGATCGTTTTTGAATATTATTGACCAAGCTACACTCCATACTCTTATACATTTTTTCTTTTACCAAATAGCTTTTTCAAACAACATAGTACTTCATGATCCCCTTTCTTTCGGAACCAAGGTTAACTAATCCTTTTTTTCTCTCTATGTTATGAACTTCTTTATGATTCTCGACCTCGGTTTCGTGGTCTCCCTCACCCAGTTTTCCGCATACTTAATGCTTTCTCTGTTTTAACAGGAGATATGTTCTCAAGGTGAATCTAACCTTACCATGGGTCCTATATAAGCATCACTCAACCCCATCGCTTAACATTAGTTGTAGTTAAACTTTTTCGTCAATGTAATGCTGCTACCTACTTTACCTTTGTAGAGAAAACACCCCTTGCTATTCAATACTCCATTGTGTAATTATTCTCTTTACTAAATGTGTATTTTTTCTTAACATCAAAAACTTCATATTAATTTGTTGAAAGAAACTTTAATTTAAGTGCATGAACACGTTAATTAAGGACACTTGTACAAGAGAATCTTGATTATATATACATCACTCCAAATGTTATTAATTAACGCTTAATTTGTTGGAAAAGACACATCTTTTCATTAATCACTACAAAACCTATACCTTTGAACGCTTCAACCCCTTCCCAATCTCCAAATCTCCATCACAACGTCCATTCCTCTTCTGAATCTGCGAGAGGTCCAATTTTCCCTAAATCTCAATAACTCAGACCCAGAATCAACACATCATTTCACGATTTCTTGTGTGGCAAGTGATAATCAGGGCTGTGCTGGAGGTGAGATTTGGTTAATGTATGAGAAAACCACAAAGGAGAGGAGGAACGATGGCAATGGCGATGGAGAAGTCTAGCTCAAAGTACAGAACACAGTTCTGGTACGTGGCTATGGCCTCTTTCCTCCTCTGGCTTGTCTTGCTTTACCTTTTCAATTCCTCCGCAACAACCGTTCATAACCATGAGAGATTGTTCCGACAAGAAAACGTCATCGATCTCCCCGTCGACGTTAAATCCGATCAAGTTCCTGTTGTTGCCTCCGTCGTCGATAACACCTCTCTTCCTGTTTCTATCGATTCACCTCCCGATGATCAAATGTCGGAGGACGCCAAGGTTGTTAATGATCTCGTTGAGGAACTAGAGAACGAAAAGGTCGAGAATGAGAAGAAGAGAGGCGATTCTGTTTCGAATGGTCGGGGCACGAGGACGAGGAGAGGAGGACATCGCGAATCACGACGAGCAAGATCTTCAGGTAGATTTGAGGCGGACAAGAAAAAGGGTCGTCATATTGATAATGATGATGAGAACAATGTTGATACTACTAGTGATGATGATAATCAACAATCATTAGACAAAGAACCGAAATTTTTCGAGTCTAAGAACGACGTGGAATCAAGGAAAGAGATAGTTGATGACAATGAAGATTTCGAGAGTAAGAGAGGCAAGAAATTGCCGAAAGATTGGTTAAGTAATGATCTCGAAGGTGATGACACTTCTGAACCAAAAACTCAGAGAAATTATACTTCCGAGGCCAGAAGCAGAGTAAACTCCAAGAGAAACCAACGTAAGAGAGTCGGGAAAGTTATGGTACGGCCAAGAGAAACGCGACGTAACGATCCATGTAGAGGAAAATACGTTTACATGCACGAAGTTCCAGCTTTGTTCAACGAAGAGCTTCTCAAGAACTGTTGGACATTGAGCAGGTGGACGGATATGTGCGAGTTAACATCGAATTTCGGTTTAGGACCTCGTCTACCAAATATGGAAGGAATTTCTGGTTGGTTTGCGACTAACCAGTTCACATTGGAAGTGATATTCCACAATAGGATGAAGCAGTACAAGTGTTTGACCAAGGACTCGTCTCTTGCTTCCGCGGTGTATGTTCCTTACTATCCAGGTTTAGACTTGATGCGGTTTCTATGGGGACCTTTCCCTTTCATGAGAGATGCAGCGGCGCTTGATCTGATGAAGTGGCTGAGGGAGAGTCCGGAGTGGAAGAGAATGGACGGCCGAGATCATTTCATGGTTGCTGGTCGCACCACTTGGGACTTTATGCGTACTCCTGAGAATGAATCTGATTGGGGAAACAGGTATGCCGCCAATCCTATTCGATGATTAAACTAATATAATGATCGATATATTTATTTAACGAAATATTATAATGATTGAAACACGAGAATTGAATATATTCTTACAAGATAGTGATGAAACAATAAAAAACTAGTTTAATAGATTGATGACGTTTAGTATTTGACTAGTTACTATATAGCATTTTTTTGTAACGTTAATATCTAGACTACTATTTCTCATTGTTGTGAATATCTCTCTACCTAGCCAGGTTAATGATCTTACCGGAAATAAGGAACATGACGATGTTACTAATCGAATCAAGTCCATGGAACTACCACGGCTTCGCGGTTCCTTACCCAACCTATTTCCACCCTTCAAGCAACGCAGAGATTCTTCAATGGCAGTTCCGAATGAGAAGAATCAAACGTCGTTATCTCTTCTCTTTTGTCGGTGCACCGCGTCCAAACCTCGGTGACAGCATAAGAACCGAGATCATGGACCAATGCAAAGCTTCAAGAAGAAAATGCAAGCTTCTAGAATGTGTTTCCGGTTCTCAAAAATGCTACAAACCGGATCAAATCATGAAATTCTTCTTGAGCTCAACGTTCTGTCTCCAACCGCCTGGTGACTCCTACACGCGCCGCTCCACTTTCGACTCGATCTTAGCCGGTTGTATACCAGTTTTCTTCCATCCGGGGTCGGCTTACGCGCAGTACATTTGGCATTTACCGAAAGATATCGGTAAATACTCGGTATTTATACCGGAAAAGAATGTGAAGGAAGGGAAAGCGAATATAGAGAAAGTATTGAGTAGGATCCCGAGGGCGAAAGTTGTGGCAATGAGAGAAGAAGTGATAAGATTGATACCGAGGTCGATGTATTTTAATCCTTCGGGTAAGAGAGAAGACACAGGAAGGTTTGAAGATGCTTTTGACGTTTCGGTGGATGGTGTGTTGCAGAGAGTGGAGGGATTAAGGAAGAAGATTGAGGAAGGGAATGAGGAGGTTTTGGATTTTCCAGAGCAGTTTTCCTGGAAATATAATATGTTTGGGAATGTTGAGAGGCATGAGTGGGATTCTTACTTCGATAGGCCTTGATTGATTTGAGTATTACTATTAGATTGTGTGTGTGTTTTATTTGGTTTTATTATTGGGAAAGAAGTGAATGTAGTTGTGATTGTGATGGTAGAAAAAGCGAGGAGACCTTTTTTTTTTCGCCAATGGTATTGTTTGATGAGTGAATTTGGTGAACATCAACAGAAGAGTAAAAGATTGGATAAGAATATTCAAGAAACTAGAAGAGAAAAAAAAAATTATTTGTCATTTGGAAGTAGTTAAGAGAACTGATCCTTAACATTATAGATAATTTCCAAAACATGTACCACTATTACAAACAATAATTAGAGTTGACAAAAATATCATTGTATTAAAGTATAAATGTAGCATTTTACTAAAAAAATTCATCATAGTGTGCCTATCAATTACAATAAAATTTAGAGGTAACTAAAACAATACATTACTAAACTACAATTTTTAAAACATTCATAATAATTCATGTCCGTACATATTACCTAATTTTAAATTTATGAGAATAATGGTTTTTTCTTTCAACTTGTTTTGTTTTAAAATTTGAACATCTAATTTATTTAAGAAAATTTTAAACTTATGGGTTTGTTTAGTTTTTTTTCAAGATTCAAATGATTAAGATCAAGAAAAAAAAATTGGATATCTCTGGTATATTCAATATTGTTTATTTGTAAATGATAATATGAACATCAAAGCGTCTGTAGTCCAACGGTTAGGATAATTGCCTTCCAAGCAATAGACCCGGGTTCGACTCCCGGCAGACGCATTTCTTTTTAATTTTGTCACTTCTAAACGACGCATTAGTCCTGACTCCTGAGTTCATCTTCCATCACCGACATATTTTTTTCATTATTATACCGAGAACAAATTGTTAATATTAATGACTAATGAGGATTTTTGTTCCAAATTTGGAGAAACTTGGGCAAAAAATGCCACAGTTGAATAAACACAACGTTTTATTACACTAGAAAAAGACAACAAAAATCAAGGAAACAAAAGTTCCATTGAAGCTCTACGAATGCTAGTTCTCATCTTCAGAAAACAAAAGCTTGAAAGGGAACGTAAAAAGAGTGTAATAGGAGAAACATCTAATAAACTTCTTCTGCGCAGCTAAAGCAACTTAGGAGCAAAGACAGTGTTTCTCTATCAGAAGCTAGACAAGCTATACACCAGAATCCACGCAAGCTGAAAAATAATGAATGCATCACAAGAAGATTAAGATTTTGAAGAAAACTCAAAACGGAAGAAAAAGGATGAAAAATGAAGATAGTGAATTGTAGATACCAGGAATACACTTAGAGAAGCAAATAGACCATCCTGAAGCAGAGCTGCATGACCTCCAAAGTCTTCTTCATCGATCTTTAGAATCAATGCATAGTAACCATATACTATGCCCGAAGAGAGTGCCAGAAATCTGCCAAAATTTTACAGTCAACGATGTTACTTATTGAGACAAACCAACTCAATGCACAAGCCCTACTGTAATTATCATAGAAAACTCAGATTGTATAAATGTCGCCGTAAACACATTTAGATCAAATTAGCTCAAAGTAAAAGTCTCTTAACTAATCAATGCATCAAAACCAGATATTAAGGATCAATATTGATTCGATATCAAGCATCAAGCACAAAAAAAGTAAATTGGGGTTTGATGGTAACCCATAACAAACAAATTTCACCTAAATACAATAGGCCTTGACAAAAGGGGGAGTCATAATTTGAGCGGCTTTCAAAGAAAGTAGATAGATAAGATCAATGGTAATTAGTGTAGCTTATTATTTTCTTAAAAGTAATGGCTTTTGGGAGTTTTCTGATTAGCAATATAGAACAAAGCCAATAAACAAAACCATATAGTGGCCATATTGATTCGATATCGAGCATCAAGCACAAACGGATTTCTACAAACCTCTAACACGAGTTTAGGCAAGAGGTTTAGTTCTTTCTAGTCTATACATTGTATTAAGAAAAGTGAAAGAACTTACACAAGTAGCCAAATGCCTCCAACCAAAGGTATCGCACCCCAGAGCAATCCGCAGAGTAATCCAACCACTTGCCTGATCCAATGCAACACATCTCCTAATTGATCCTGTCCAACAACAACACCATAGACTTAAAAACCATTTTAGAAGTATAAACAGCAATACTCCTTTTAATACTATTCAGGAAATACTCTCCAAAACAGTGGCAAACAATCATTATTTAAACTAAACCCCAATACGGAAATGCATTCATTGTTTGTCCATAACAGGTTCTTATCAAGATGGTCCACAAAAGCAGTGAAAGGCATACAGGAGAAAAAAAGCATCTTTAGAACTTTCAATTGCTACAATTGATTCTACGGTTCGAGGAATCGCAGAAATAGCTGAGGCGGATAAGAAAACGGAACCAAAGAACTTAAAAGTTCACGAATTCCGCAATTGATTCTCCAAAGAACTAACAAGACACAGGAAAGCTAAGTATGGGAGAGTTATGTATACCTTGTCCCAGGAAGCTTCTGAATCGAACAATTTAGCGAATTTGAAAGAACCCAAGTGACCGTTTTGGTGGTAAATCTGTTCATGGTTGTCTTGTTGATTCAACTTCGCAGATTTCCCTTCTTTCATATTTCCGATGTGATTTCCGAGAAAGAAGGTTGATCCAATGCGAAATCCAGTTCACAAGAGCGGATTAGTGATCCAAACACTGACCACGACTGGAATCCGTCGATCCGATGCTACTGATGAGAGTAGGACCGAATCTAGGGTTCTTAAGTTTTACCGATTTCTGATATTTTTCCTCTGATGAGTTCTGAATTCTGGATTTAGATCTACGATACGACCACCGGAACAGAAAATATTTATTTATTATTATTATTATTTTTAATTCGTTTATATCTGGTCCCCGTGCCACGCACATGACAATAATTAGAGCTGGAAAAACAAATAAAATATTGTTTCGTTTTCCTTTTGAGTTTTGTCGTATCTGTTCGTGCTAGTTTCCGAATTTGGAATAGAAAAACAATAATCATGATTGACGTATGTATAAAGAGAAATCTTATAATGAACACAAACTCAAACCAATTATCTTGAAAACACAAACATAAAAAAAGAAAAGAAACATTATTCAAACAAAAACATTAATCAGTTACACAAAAAAAAGAAACATTATTCAAACAGAGACACTAGCGTGCATCAGGGGTTACTTCGCGTCAATTATGTGGAGTTCTTTGTGTCTTTTTTCTTGAATCTAAGGGAAGTCAAGGGAAGTCAAGGGAAGTCAAACACTCTTTAAGCACGTTAACAAATTCTGACATGTTTGGTCTATCAGATGAAGAAGGACTCACGCATGACATTGCTAGTTCAAGAACCCTCCAGACGGTATCAGAATCATATATTTCAGCAAAATTTCGATCAACAATTTTTCCAAGATCTCCTCCGCTTATAAGAATCTTCACCCATTCTACTATATGAGTCTGTTCCCTGGTTTGCTCAATCACAGCTTGCCTTGTGATGATTTCGATTAGTACAATACCGAAACTGTAGACATCGCTCTTCTCGTTTAAACATTTCGTTACGTTATATCTGAAAAATAAAGAGTTTCTTGAACCTAATGAAAAAAGGTTGTAAGTTACATTAGTTGTCTATAAATTAGAAAACTTACTCAGGATCAAGATATCCAGGTGTTCCTGCAACTACTGTTGCCACTTGAGTTTCTGCTCCGACGAATTTCGATCTCGAAAGTCCGAAATCCGCAAGTTTGGCCCCGTAACGGTAACGGTCGCCCAATAGTATATTCCTACTTTTGACATCTCCATGAACCATTGGTGGCTCACATCCAACATGCAAATACTCTATTCCTGTGATCACATATATATTGAGTGATTATTGTATTATGTTTTTGCAAAATTATAAAAAGGTGAGACCTTGTGCCGCCTCGACAGCAATTTCTAGTCTTTCTTCCCAGCTCAATAAAGTTACAAGTATATATCCTCCTCTAAATTTAAGTGCCGAGTACTTTTACAAGTTAGCGACATTAAAAAGAAAAGAAAAAAGAAATGTCTTGTATGAAAAGTTTACTTACATGATAAACATCGTTTAAGGTCTCGTTCTTTCATGTACTCATAGATAAGTGCCAAATGGCCTACTTCATCACAATAGCCAACAAGGCTTACCAAGTGTTTGTGACGAACTCTTAGAAGAAGCTCCACCTTTTGGGATCATTTCATATATCAAGAGTCTCTCAATATATAAGACACAAAAACAGATTTGGTATTATATTGTTAACATACCTCTGCCTTAAATTCCTTATAGCCTTGAACTGATGACTCGGAGAGAACTTTAACAGCTACGTCGGTATTACTCAAAGAACCGAGGTAGACAACTCCGAATCCTCCTTCTCCAAGAACTTTTCCGAAGTTGTTCGTAAGCTCCATGACCTCTGCATAAGTGAACTTTTCCTTTTTGGAAAAGATTGATGGCACAAGTCCTTGAAGAATCTCCATTTTTTTTAGGAGTTCAAGACAAGGAAAACAGTTTTCGTCTGTATCTTCAATTCCTGGTTCCTTTTTGAAGTCAAGAGATAAAGGTTGATCGTTGACTTTTGATTTATAGAAGGTTGATTACGTGTGAAATAATTGAAAAAGTCATGGTTTATATATAAAATACATGGTATATCAAGTCAAGTCATGTTTTATAAATAAAATACATGGTATATCAAGTGAAGTCATGCTTTATAAATAAAATACATGGTATATCAAGTCAAGTCATGTTTTATAATTAAAATACATGGTATATCAAGTCAAGTATAAAATATATCAAGTAAAGGCATGTTTTATAATTTACCAGTTAGTACCAAAATACATGGTATATGAATATGACAATGTCGCGCGATATGATTGATCGTTGACTTTTGAATTTTGGGTTATAAAAGGTTGTGACAGAAAAGACCGCGACGTGCTTACAACCTTTATTCCTCTATGGGATATTTTTGAGGTAATCATGATTAAAATTTGGACTTACATGGAAAATAATCATGATTTATATTTGGATTTACATGGAAAATAAGCAATAAAGAAGAGGGTAACTTGTTAAACATCTGTCTATATACCAAAAGTACTTGAAAGTTAAAGATTTAAAAGTGTAACCTCAAACCAGAAACTGGTTAAATTAGGATATTATTATGAAATACTATGCAAAAGGAGAGGACATTATTAAAAAAACAAGAGCAGAGCACTTTCTCTGTTATGTAATAAGATAAAGATGCTTAGAGACATTAGCGTGCATCAGGGGTTACTTCTCTTCCGAAATCTACCGTCAATTCTATGGAGTTCTTTGCGTCATCATCTTGAATCTGTTCCTTCCTCGAATTCTCAGAAAGCAAACACTCTTTAAGTACATTAACAACCTTGGACATGTTTGGTCTATCAGATGAAGACTGACTCACACAAGAAATTGCTAGTTCAAGAATCCTCCAGACTGTGTTAGAATCATAATCTCCACCAAGGTTTGGATCAACAATTTTTTCAATGTCTCCTCTGCTTATCAGAACCTTCACCCATTCTGCTATATGAGCTTGTTCCCTGGTTAGCTCAATCACAGCTCGGTTTGTGACGATTTCTATTAGTACAACACCGAAACTGTAAACATCGCTCTTCTCGTTTAACCAATTGGTTAGGTAATATCTGCAAAAACAAACAGTTTTATTGAAATTAATGAAAGATTTTGATAAAAGGGTTAAAGTTACATTAGTTGTGTATAAATTATAGAAAACTTACTCAGGATCGAGATATCCAGGTGTTCCTGCAACTACTGTTGCCACTTGAGTTTCAGCTCCGACGGAAAATGATCTCGAAAGTCCGAAATCCGCAAGTTTGGCCTCGAAACGATCATCCAATAGTATATTCGTACTTTTGACATCTCTATGAACCATTGGTGGCTCACACCCAACATGCAAATACTCTAATCCTGTGAACAGAAAATCATATATTCATATTGCGTGATTATTGTATAATGTCTTTGAATTTTTTTAAGAGTTTGCACGAATTAAACCTTGTGCCGCCTCCACAGCAATTTTTATTCTACTGGCCCATTTCAATGAAGGTCCAGGTGATTCTCCTGTAAAAGAAAATGCAAAATACTTTTACAAGTTAAATAAAGACATCAAAATTATTTATATAGAGAAAGATAAGAAATGTCTTGTATTAATGTTTAATTACCTGATAAATGTTGTTTAAGGTCTCCATTAGCCATGTACTCATAGATAAGTGCCAAATGGCCTCCTTCATCACAATAGCCAACAAGGCTTACCAAGTGTATGTGATGAACTCTTAGAAGAAGCTCCACCTTGTGGGTCCATTTCATATATTAGAGTCTCTCAATAAGACATAAGAACATATTTGGTATAATATTAACATACCTCTGCCTTAAATTCCTTATAGCCTTGAACTGATGACTCAGAGAGAACTTTAACAGCCACTGGTTCGGTATCACTCAAAGAACCGTGGTAGACAACTCCGAATCCTCCTTCTCCAAGAACTCTTTTGAAGTTTTCTGTAAGCTCCACGACCTCTGCATAAGTGAACTTTTTCTTTTTTGAAAAGATTGATGACTTTCTTGGTAACTCGCGTGTAGCAGCAGCTTTACATGCAAAAGATCATAAGTAATGACATTATATTCCATGACACTCAATAGTTTAGTAAGCCTTTACGTGCTTCTTGATCGATGAATTCTATTTTATCTATGTACCTTTTGACACAGGCTTTCCTTTTCTTCTCAAAATAAAAATGAGAACCAACAAGGCGATAACAGCCGCGAGTGAAGCAACCGATGCAATAACTGGTACTAATACTTTATTCTTGTTGTTGCATGAGTCGGAGAGACAAAGATTTGGGTTTCCTTGAACACTATATATAGAAAAATGTTACTTAAAATACAAAGTCATTATATTATGAAGAAGAAATGGTTAAGTAGAAACTTACACCAATTTTAGTCCTTTCTTTTCTCTATCACGGAGGGCTTGAGGAAGTGGACCGGTTAAGCTGTTCCATCCTAAGTTTCTGTCAAAACAGAAAAGAGCATTATTTGATATATACAACAAATATATGATCATTGATTTTTTATCAAGAAATATACTCACATGATCAACAATGATTCCATGTTGGCTAGAAACTCCGGCACTTCTCCAGTCAGATTATTATTTGACAAATCACTAGCATTAGATTAAGATACAATGAGAAACAATCAAAGAGCTTCTACAAAATAAATTACAGTTTTTAAGGATATTATTGTCTTACAGTTCTTGTAGATGGGTTAAATTTTGTATGCTAGATGCTATGTCTCCCTTTAGTCCACTTGATGATAAGTCTCTGGTTTTAATAACAGAAAACACATTTTTAGGGATTTAAACGTTTTTAAAAACAATTAAATATGTGATTATATAAACTTACAAGGAAATGATTCTTGGTGGAATAGTAGTATTTGTGTAGCTGCAGTTTATGCCATCCCATTTGAAGAGTTGAGGCACGCACGGATCTCCTTGCCAGTCGATTCTACTGATTTCATAAGTAGCTCGAACATTCTGGATCGCAGAAACTGAAAACAAAACCGAAATTAATATACAGATTAATATATCGAGAAATCAATTACCAGTTATGATTGACTAACCATCGTCTGGATTACTTTCTGCATCAGGTAAGTCAAGAATCATATAAGCTTCCATAGCATTGACCACTGGTGGGAGAGTAGAGCTCTGAGTCCTAACCAGATCCACTGTACATCCCAATATCTTACATTTCATAGGCGATGTGTTGTATAGAGTCTCTAACTGTAACTTCTGAGGACGATAAGCTGAAATTGTAATGTTTCCATCGTTTCCATCCCATATAACGTCGAATTCTCTTGTATCGTTGCTTCGAAGTGTTTGTATCTCAGCGAAATGAAGATATATGAGTGCTTGATCCTCCGGATTATCCATATACCACTTGAAAGTTAACTTCTCGGTCACGTTTTCGTTAATGACTGCTTTTGAAATGACTTCTTGTGGTATCTCATAAGGAGTAGAAGTGTTTACATTGAGACTTGTGTTTAAAAAATTCAACCCGAACGAAAGACTTATCGGTTTCCATTCACGATCATATACATCTTCAGGATACCTAGACAATATAATCAAAAAGTTATCAAACATTAACCTAACATCTGTTGCTTGTAAAGTAAGAAAAGTTAAATTACCGTATAGAAGGACCGAGAAAATCGCTAGCATATTGGCGGTTTAAGAGCTTCAAAGAACCATTTGTAGTGATGTAAGTGTCATCTCTCAACGGTCTTAGTTCCAAGGCTGAAATGATTGGTGTAGTTTTCCCTGTTTTAACAAGACAAATCTGCAAAGAGCTTGACTTTGGGATGTGTATGATCTCCTCTGTTTTTGAACCTATCGAGCTTTTTAAATCGATTGTTGTCCATATGTTAGAACCTAGATACAGATCGAATTTCGGGGCATTGTTACGCCCGTCGTAATTCCCGTAGAGGAAGAGAGCTTTGATGAGATACTTTGTGGATTGAGTGACCCTTAAGTTATAGCAGTTACGTATTCCGTCTGGAAAATATCTTAGAACTGTGAATGGCTTATAGGCTTCTTCATAAAACTTTTGGACTCTACCACTTTGACCTCCTTGGGTGAAGCTTGCGTCGGATGTGAATGTTAATCCGGTTAATGGGTCGGAATAAGGAGTTACCGCAGGGTGTAAACCGCAATCCAAGTTGATGAATTCTGGTCAAAGACAGATATAGAGAACGATCGATGTTGAAGAGGAGAAACAAAGAGAATGTAAATTTGAAGATTTTTCAAAATTTATAAATTAACAAGTGTACCTTTTGGATCAGACTGAGCTTGAACTATATTTATTGTAATGCGAAAAGCCAAAATGATCAGAGAAAACAGAAGTCCTTGAAGAATCTCCATTTTTTGGGGGAGTTTAAGACAAAGAAAACAGTTTTCGCCTGTATCTTTAATTCATCGTTCCTTTTTTAAGTCAAGATTAAGGTTGATAGTTGACTTTTGGATTATAAAAGGTTGTTGACAGAACAGTAAAACTGGAATAATTGGTCACCATGACCATGACGTGCTTCCAACTTTTATTCCTCTATGGGATATTTAATCGTGATTAAAATTAGGACATACATGCAAAATAAGCAATGTATTATAAGCCATAAAGAAGAGGGTAATTTGTTAAACATCTCTATACAGAAAAAGTATTTGAAAGCCAAAGATTTGAGATGACTTTAAAGTGTCACCTCAAACCAGAAGCTGGTTAATTAGCACATTATTATGAATACTATGCAAAAGGAGAGGTCAATTTTGAAACTACAATTTTAGAAGACGACCAAACAATTTGGTTCTGGTAGAGATTTTATTCCCTAGTTAAGTTGTCATATAACGAGCTTTCTCACCCTTAGGAAACCTCACTATTCAACAGAGTAGAGGTGGAAATGTATTGCATTTAGAAACCTTGAGTACAAAAATATAACTTCTGGTCAAAATTTAAGCATTTTTCAACTGTCTTGAACTGAAGAAGATTTTAAAATTTAGTACAAAGAAATACTTCAAAACGGTGAGGTATTATTGTTGTTATTCTTGTAAGAGTTTACCGTGCATCAGGGGTTACTTCGACGGTGAAGCTGGTGCTTAGTTCGAGGGAACTCTTAGAATCCATGTCCGACCTTCCTTCTTTTTTTGAGTTTTCATATATGAGACATTCTTTAAGTTCATTAACAACTTGAGACATGGTTGGTCTTCCCGCTGAAGAGGGGTTCGCGCATGACATAGCTAGCTCAAGAGCCTTCCAAACAGAACTTGAGTCATAGTCTCCATTCATATTTGGATCCATAATGCTCTCGATATCTCCTTTGGTAAGCATGAGCCCGACCCATTCTGCTATGTGAGGCTTTTCACGAGTTTGCTGAATCACAGGTTGATTTGTGATCATCTCCAACAATACGATTCCTAAACTGTATACATCACTCTTCTCCGTCAACCAATTTGTTCGATAATATCTGCAAATTAAACCACATATTTTCTATCATAACCAATAGAGAAGGATAAAAAATTTTAGTATGAACAAAATAAAATGATATTACTCAGGGTCAAGATATCCAGGAGTGCCAGCAACATTTGTAGACACGTGAGTTTCAACTCCTATTGGAAAAGATCTAGAAAGTCCAAAATCAGCAAGTTTCGCTTGGAGGCTCTCGTCCAGAAGTATATTTGCTGTCTTAACATCTCTGTGAATCATTGGGGGTTCACAGCCAATGTGTAAATACTCTAGTCCTGTTGTATCAAAAGTCATTCACGGTTTTACTATCAACATGAGCTGGTTACGATTATGTAGCAAATGCAATAGGTGAAGAACAATTGTCAGTTTTGGTTTCTATTATTCAAAGGTGACTTAAAATTAGCCCCCCTCTCGCAGAGTGAGCTAGAAAGCCACAAACTGGCTCCCTTGAGAGGGACTAATGCCTGGGGCAAAGGAAGATTTCAACTAGAGTTCATTTTGGGGGAGGGAGAGCGTACAATACATCTTACAAATATAATATTTATACATTACTTATTTTTCCCATCTGTATAAATTGAATGAATATACAAACCCTAGTGTCTGTTTTATATGGAGGAAAGAATGTGGAACTTAGCGCATACCTTGTGCTGTCTCGGCAGCAATTCGAAGTCTACTTGCCCAATTCAAAGCACCACCACCTGATTTTCCTGTATTTTTCATGACATGAATCCTATGTCATTCTTTAGTATTGAATGGTATTACTAACATAGGCAGCATCAAAATTTGATGTAATTGTCATGGATATGATTGATAAGTGCTCTGGAGACTTTAAAGAACCAAGAAGGGTTTATTCTGGGGTTTTTTTGAAGCCATATTTTTCTAGTCAGTCTCTATACATATTATCTGAAGCACCTTTACCTCTTTTGACGGTAGAGAGCCAACTCAAAGCATCTTTGGAAATTTAAAAGTAAATTAGAAATCTACAGAAAAACTTTTTTACAGCACTAAAAACCTACAATCTAAATTCTATACAAAAGAAACAAAAGTTCTTTTCAAAAATGTGGGTTGAATATATATTTACCTGAAAGATGTTGATTTAAATCCCCTTTGGCTGCATACTCATAGACAAGGACCAGGTGGTCTTCTTCATTACAGTATCCAACAAGATTTACCAGATTTGTGTGGTGAACTCTTAAAAGCAGCTCAACCTGATCAACCATGTTGGAAACAAAAAAAATATGGGATTTTGATTTGTAGCGGAAACTCATGCTTTTTTAGGAGTATCCCAAAGATACATATTTAATTCAGATAGTTTCCGAAACTATTACCTCTGCCTTAAATTGCTTATAGCCTTGAGTTGATGAATGTGAGAGCTCTTTAACAGCTACCTGTTCCGTATCACTCAAGAAACCATGATAAACAACTCCAAACCCTCCTTCTCCAATAACTCTTTCAAAGTTATTTGTCAATGCTTCGACCTCCAAATATGTAAACCTTCTCTTCTTGGTTAGAATTGCTGACTTAGTAATTGGTGATTTTCTTCGACGAACTGTATTGGGAAAGTCAGATATAATAGCTAAATTTTCTTATACGTTAGTATGGATGGTTGGATCTCTTATAAATACCTTTTGACGTCCTTTTCTTTTTGTAAATAAAAAAGAGAAGCAGCACAATTACAATAAGGGCCCCAGAAATAACCGATGCAACAACCGGTACACCAAATTTGGTATTGCTATTGTTATTGTTGCATTTATCACCGAGACAAATCTCTGGGTTTCCTTGAACACTACAAAGCATAAGTTTAATCAAAATATATTAAAATATACAAGATGGGATTGAGACTCATGAAGAAACCTTACTTGAGCTTTAGTCCATTATTTTCTCTGTCGCGAAGTGCTAGAGGGATCAGACCTTTAAGTTTGTTCCAACTTAAGTTTCTATATTTGAAGCAGATAAAACATTCATGTGACTTAATAAGCAGAATCTTGAGAAAAATATAGAGCATATAGTTTTTGAGGCAACTTACATGTTCGACAAGGACTTCATGTTGGCCAGAAACTCGGGCACTTCCCCAGACAAACTGTTACTTGATAAATCCCTAGCGTTGGTATAAGACAGATTAGATATATGGCAGGATATGATTTAAAGATGAATTTTGAATTTTATTCAATTTTTGCAAGATATATAGCTCAATACTTTTTTGTTGTTGACAATATTGTCATACGTGTCTGATCAGTAAATATGCGTGATTAAAAAAACCAATATTGTCATGTCTTTTTTATATCTTATATTTTGGCAAATGATGCAGAACATGATAAGGAATGACTAAGAAAAGAGTTGAAGTGATAAGAGAAAGAGAAGACATACAGTTTCTGTAGCTGGGTCAAATTTTGTAAGACTGGTGCGATAATTCCTTTTAGTCCACGTCCTGATAAGTCTCTAATTACATGCACAGAAGAAGGTATTTCAAGTAGTAGGATATTTTCTGGACACTTATTTCAGCTACGAAGACATGTTAGAGAGAATACTCTCTTACAAGGAAATGATTCTCGGGGGAGTAGACATATTGGTATATCTGCATTCTATATAAGCCCATTTGTACTCTCGAGGAACGCATGGATCTCCTTGCCAGCTTTGTATGTCTAATCGATAAGCGGCTTGAATATCCGTGATAGCAATGACTACCATAGAGGTAGATCAATAAACCCAAAGAAGTTACAGAGTTACATAAACCACCTCAAAATTAGGTCATGAAGAATAACAAAATCATTTAATCAAACGTACCATCACCTAGATGTGTTTCTGAATATGGAAACGTGATAGCTTGAAAAATCTCATAAGCATTAAGCAGTGGTGGAAGAGTTGATCTTCCGGTTTGTACCAGCTTCAAGCTGCAAACTTGGCCGCTATTGCATTCGTAATGTATGGTATCCATTTGTAACATTTTTGGACTATAAGACTGCATAGTAATGTTTTCATTCCCAACAATTACAATATCGAATTCCCTGATCTCGTTCGCTTGTAGGGCTTGGATCTCTGCAAAGTGAAGGTAAAAACCGAATCGCACATCTGCGGATAATTGGTCCAGTTCAGTGGAATTTGCAGGCGTATAGGCCGACCTACTCACAACTTGTGGTATTTCAAATGGATTGGAAGAATTCACATTGAGAGTGGTGTTTATTCCTATGTAACCCTCATACCAACCGCTTGACGACCATTGACGGTCAAAGACATCATCAGGATACCTGGCACGTTCATTGGATTAGCCTTGAATGACCAAATTAATCTTGAACATTATCCAATGATATTTCTTAAAATATTTCAGCAAATGAATAATCTCACACATGTAAATTAAATAGAGTTACCGTATAGTGCGGCCATAATCGCTCAAACTCCGCCGCTCTATGAGAGTCCAGGAACCAGATTGAGTATTATAAGAATTATTTCTCAAAGGCCGTAGTTCCAAGCTTGATATGAAAGGTGTAGTTGGTCCTGTTTTGACAAGGCAAATTTGCAAAGAGCTTGACTTTACCATGTGAATTATTTCTGTCCCTTCGAAGTATACGACTTCTTCCACCACTGTCCATAGATTAGGCCCTATATACAAATCAAATCTGGAGATGTCATTAAGACCATCATAATTTCCATAAAAGAACCCAGCTCTGACCAGATAATTGGTGCCCTTCTTAACTTTCAAGTTGTAGCAGTTCCGTTGTCCGTCTGGAAAATATCTCAGAAATTTATTTGGCTTGTAGTCCCAGAAATCATCATCTTTTGGTTTGCCACTTTTCCCAGTTTGAATAAAATTGGCATCAGAGGAGAACGCCAAACCGGTTGTTGGTTCAATGTAAGGCGAGTCTTTAGCAGGTAATCCACAGTCCAAGCTAATGAATCCTGATACAACAAATGCGCGAGACAACTGTAAAAACAACCGAGTTTGATTTCTACAACTGATACATCATTTAAATGTCCTAATGAAGACAACCGGAGTTTTCAAAACCAAATACAACAACTAAAATTAATGCGGATACCTTCTTTATCTTGAGCATGAACAAGATGTGCAACGACAAAAATGCTGAAAATCAGCACCAGTAAAAACTTCTGTTGACCCTCCATCTCAAAGATAAGCATCCCACGGAAGGTGCTTATGTATATGAACAAACTCAAAGTAATGATAAGAGTAATAATGGTCAGCTCGACTTCAAGATATGTAAACCTTCAGAAACGAAATACATAGACCAATAAAATAGAGTTTAACGGAAAAATAAAATAAGAAGGGAGTGGCCAAATTGGGATAAAATTCATATTTAGATATAGCCAACAGGTAGGGTAGTGGAAACTTCTCCCATATAAATGTCCAAATCCAAAAAGCTGGGAGCACGTCTCTGTTGGTGGGATCATTAATATATAACAATGTTCTTAAGGGAATGCTAATGTTTCTATGGAGTGTTTCTTATGTCGGCAACATTTGGAGACACGCAGGCACGGAACCCACCTGTTTAATATCATCGAACAACAGAATGATGATATAAGACACCGTGGATTGTTTGGAGACGAAGATAAGGCGCTATGGAAGGGTAAAGGGGATAAATTCAAGCCCAGGTTCATCACCAAGGAAACAGGGGAGGCTATTCGAATCAAGCAACCGGAAAAATGGGCTAAAGCAATATGGTTTCGTCATGCCACTCCAAAGTACTCTTTCTTGGCGTGGCTTGCTATTCTTGATCGCTTAGCTACAGGGAACCGAAAGTTGGCATGGAACAGGGGGGCTAAAGTGGATTGTGTTGTGATGAGTCTGTCGAAAGTAAAGCTCATCTTTTCTTTGACTATTTATATTCGACACAGGTTTGGACGTCACTTGTTGGGAAGCTTATGGTTATGGGGGAGGTTTCACAGCGAACTGGTCCAATCTCTTGGAGCTGTTGGCTGCGGATTCGCTAGACAAGCATACTCTGTTCTTGACAAGATGCGCGTTTCAACTAACGATTCACTCGCTATGGCGTGAGAGGAACAAGCGACGCCGGTCTGCCGTCTCACCGCATGGTGGCTCTCCTCGACAAAGGGGTTCG
Organism: Euclidium syriacum; assembly: GCA_900116095.1. Taxonomy (NCBI): domain Eukaryota; kingdom Viridiplantae; phylum Streptophyta; class Magnoliopsida; order Brassicales; family Brassicaceae; genus Euclidium; species Euclidium syriacum. The sequence continues at coordinate 2,820,417 of FPAK01000008.1, forward strand.
AAACCGTATTTCTTCGGTTCTGAGCTATGGGATTCAAAAGTTTGGATCCTTGCATGGAGTTTTGGTTTGGGTCTAGATGAAGACATAGGCTCTGTTGTGATAAGTTTTTTCTTTTCTTTATTTAAGTAGAACAAACAAAAACAACTTTATAATAAATTTTACATAATTTTCAAAAAAAAAGAAACATTTGGAGACGCGAGATCACCTCTACTTTCAGTGTCCGTTTTCTCTTTAGGTATGGACTCATCTTACTAGGGGACTGCTTTGTAATGATTTTTCTATATATTGGAACAAAATAGTGTCGCTTCTCACTGATCAATCTCGATCCTTCCTTGGAACTTTCACTATCGGTACTTGTTTAAGCTTCGATGATCATCTATGGATCGAAAGAAATAATCGAAGCCATGGCGCTCAGCTCTCTACCTCACATCAACTCATACAAGTCATTACAAGTCTACCTCACATCAATTCATAGGAATCACTTCAGCTCAATTCAGATTTTGCGAGATGTTCGGTTCGAAGATGGTTTTCAACTTTGGCTAGCTTCTCGACCAAGGAACTAGAAATATCTTTGTATTGCATTATTTTTTCTAGCTTTAGTCTCTTGCACGCATCCATGATGTAAAAAAAAAATTGTTCAATAAATTTAACATTAATATAAAAAAAATGTTCTTAAGAAGGGTAAAGATATTAACTCTTGATTATGGAGGATTCAAGCTCCGATGAACCAGATGGAAGAGAGAAAATAAATAATTTTACATGGGAAAATATTCTCCGAACACTGTACCTTACATCAGTTTATGTACAACTGAGATTAATATCATAATTAACAGATTAACAAACTAATTATTAGGTGAAAGGAAGCCTAACAACATTTGTTAAATAACTAACAAAGCCAGTTCAATATCAACTGAACCAGAGATAACCAAATAATCTAATACGCAAAGTCTTTAGCTTCTAATCCTCTGAATGAAGATAAAGACTTGATAATAACATCCGATTCAGCAGAGAATAGAAAGGACATGGATGCAATGGTTTGGTTAGAATATTAGCAATAAATTTAACGTTGATGCAAAAAAAAGAAGAAGTGAAACATGAAGTATCTTGAGGTCCATGACCTTGATTTGATTCCTCACTATGTGACAATAGATTTCATTATGTTTGGGACATTCATGAACAACTCGATTTGTAGCTATGTTGATCGCTGATTTAATATCACAGAAGAGCTAGCTTTGGTAGACATATTTTATTATAGCGAGAAATCAATACTAGTTATGATTGATTAACCATCATCTGGATTAATTTATGCATCAGGGAACTCAAAAATCATGTAAGCTTCCATAACATTGACCATCGGTTGGAGAGTTGAGCTCTGAGTCATAACCAGATCCACTGTACATCCAAAAAAATTGCAGAGGACGATGTGTTTCTATATAGAGTCTCTAGCTGTAATTTCAGAGGACGATGTGTTGTATTGAGGCTTTGAATGGTTGCTCTTGTACGCACTTGATCGGATCAATCAGACTAGTGCGAAGTTGGTCTGCTAGAGTTTTGTAATGGACTGAAGAATAATTACGTACTAGATTAATGTTTTATATTTTTGGTCCGCAGTTGGTATGAAATGCCTACTAGTTATTTTTTATTGGTATGCACTTAGTACAAACTAAATCGGATCGAAGCGTGAATGGTTGAAAAATTGCTTACTAATCCGAAGTTGGTACGTCCCGGAGCGTACTGAGCAACCATTCACAACTTGAGTCTCTAGATGTAATTTTAGAGGACGAAGGTATATGAGAGCTTGATCCTCGCGGTTATCCACAATCCATTCAAAAGATAACTTCCCGGTCACGTTTTTGTTAATGACTGCTTTTGAAATGACTTGTTGTGGTAGCTCATAAGGAGTAAAAGAGTTTACATTGGGACTTGTATTTAAAAGATTCAACCCGAACGGAAGACTTATCGGCTTCCATTCACGATCATATACATCTTTAGAATACCTAGACAATATAATCAGCAATTATCAAACATTAACCTATGTTACGCTTGGGACGGGACCATATAACATGCTCTGGTCCCGGGCTTAGGGAGATGTACTGGCCTAGGCCCAGAACCTCCTAATAATTAAAAAAAAAAAGTACGAAAAGTTAAATTACCATATAGAATATTGACGTTTCAAGAGCTTCAAAGAACCATTTGTAGCGATGTAAGTGTCATCTCTCAAAGGTCTTAGTTCCAAGGCTGAAATGATTGGTGTAGTCTTCCCTGTTTTAACAAGACAAATATGCAAAGAGCTTGACTTTGGGATGTGTATGATCTCCTCTGTTTTTGAACCTATCGAGATTTTTAAATCAATTGTTGTCCATATGTTAGGACCGAGATACAGATTGAATTTCGGGGCATTATTATGCCCGTCGTAATTCCGGTAGAGGAAGAGAGCTTTGATGAGATATTTCGTGGTTGTTGACAGAACAGTAACAGCGAGAATAATTGGTCGCCATGATCAAGACGTGCTTACAACCTTTATTCCTTCATGGGTTATTTAATATGAGGTAATCTTATGATTAGAGTTTGCACATAAATGGATAATAAGCTGTGTTTTTTAGCCAAAGAAGAGGTTACTTTGTTAAACATCTCTATACACAAAAAAGATTGAAAGCGTAAGATTTGAAAGTGTCACCTGAAATCAGAAGCTGGTTTAATTAGCACAATATTATGTAATACTATGCAAAAAGAGAAGTCAATTTTGGAAACCACAATGTTAGAAGACGAATGAACAATTTGGTTCTGGTATATAGACATTTATTCTCTAATTAAGTTGTCATATAAATATTTAACAGACCAGAGCTGGAAACGTAGCTGTTGCATTTAGAAACCTTTGAGTACAAAAACATAACGTCTGGTCAAAATTTAAGCCTTTTACATTGTCTCGAACTGAAGAAGGTTTTAAAATCTGGTACAAATACTTCAACTCGGTGATGTATTATTGTTGTTATTATTTTAAAATTTTACCGTGCATCAGGGGTCACTTCGACGGTGAAGCTGGTGCTTAGTTCAAGGGAGCTCTTAGAATCCATGTCCGATCTTCCTTCTTTTTTTGAGTTCTCATACATGAGACATTCTTTAAGTTCATTAACAACTTGAGACATGGTTGGTCTTCCCGCTGAAGAGGGGTTCACGCATGACATAGCTAGCTCAAGAGCCTTCCAAACAGAACTTGCATCATAGTCCCCGTTCATATTTGGATCCATAATGCCTTCGATATCTCCTTTGGTAAGCATGAGTCCGACCCATTCTGCTATGTGAGGCTTTTCACGAGTTTGCTGAATCACAGGTCGATTTGTGATCATCTCCAACAATACAATTCCCAAGCTGTATACATCACTCTTCTCGGTCAACCAATTTGTTCGATAGTATCTGCAAAGTAAACCACATAAATCTATCATAACCAATGAAGAAGGAATAACTTTTTGGTATTACAAATAAACTCTCTTACTCAGGGTCAAGATATCCAGGAGTGCCAGCAACATTTGTAGACACGTGAGTTTCAACTCCTATTGGAAAAGATCTAGAAAGTCCAAAATCAGCGAGTTTTGCTTGGAGATGCTCGTCCAGAAGTATATTTGTTGTCTTAACATCTCTGTGAATCATTGGGGGTTCACATCCAATGTGTAAATACTCTAGTCCTGTTGTATCAAAAGTCACTCATGGTTTTGCTATTTCAACATGAACTGGGTAAAGATTATGTAGGAAATGCAATAGGTGAAGAACAATTGTCATTTTTGGTTTGTGTTATATAATAACACTGTTATTCAAAGGTGACTCAAAATTAGCCCCCTCTCGCAGTGAGCTAGAAAGCCACAAACCGGCTCGCTTGAGAGGGACTAATGCCTGGGGCAAAGGAAGATTTCAACTAGAGAGTTCATTTTGGGGGAGGGAGAATGTACAATATATTACCTACCTTTTCCATTTGTATCGATTTTCAAGGCATATATTAAAACAGTCTCTAGGGTTTGTATATTGATTCTGTGAATAAAAAGGTATTTTTCCAAAATTCATCTGAAGGGAAGAATGTTGAACTTAGCGCATACCTTGAGCTGTTTCGGTAGCGATTCTAAGTCTACTTGCCCAATTCAAAGCACCACCACCTGATTCTCCTGTATTTGATATGACGTCAATCCTGTGTCAGTCTTTAGCTTTGAATGGTATTACTAACATAGAATGCATTAATATCTGATGTAATGGTCATGGACTTGACTGGAAATTGCTCTGGAGTTTTACAAAGCTATAATTTTTTTGCAAGGATCTATTATTTTCCAACAAGGGTTTATTCTGGATTTTTTCAAAGCCATATTTTTTTCCAGTCAGGTTTTGACGGTAGAGAGCCAAAAACTCAAATCAATAATATTTTGGCTTCGAAAAATCAAAAGTAAATTATTGATTTACAACAAAAAATTTTTTTTTTTTTTTTTTTGGTTTTCTACAACAAAAAGTTTTACAGCACTATAGAGCCTACAGCCACAGAAAAAAGAACCTATAACCTAAATTCTACAGTGAAAAAACAAAATTTAGAGCTTTTACCAATCGAGCCAATTATTTTCTTTTTAAAAATGTGGGTTATAGATATACCTGAAAGATGTTGTTTTAAATCCTCTTTGGCTGCATACTCATAGACAAGGACCAGGTGGTCTTCTTCATTACAGTATCCAACAAGACTTACCAGATTTGTGTGGTGAACTCTTAAAAGCAGCTCAACCTGATCAACCATGTTGGAAACAAAAAATTATGGGAACTCATGCTTTCTTAGGAGTATCTCGAAAATACTTATTTAATTCAGATAGTTTCCGAAACTATTACCTCTGCTTTAAATTGCTTATAGCCTTGAGTTGATGAATGTGAGAGCTCTTTAACAGCTACCTGTTCCTTATCACTCAAGAAACCATGATAAACAACTCCAAACCCTCCTTCTCCAATAACTCTTTCAAAGTTATTTGTCAATGCTTCGACCTCCGAATAGGTAAACCTTCTCTTCTTGGTTAGAATTGCTGACTTAGTGATTGATGATCTTAGACGAACTGTATTGGGAAAGTCAGATATAATAGCTAATTTTTTCTTATACGTTAGTATGGATGGTTGGATCTTATATATACCTTTTGACGTCCTTTTCTTTTTGTAAATAAAAAAGAGAAGCAGCACAATTACAATAAGGGCCCCAGAAATAACCGATGCAACAACCGGTACACCAAATTTGGTATTGCTATTGTTATTGTTGCATTTATCAGCGAGACAAATCTCTGGGTTTCCTTGAACACTACAAAGCATGAGTTTAATCAAAATATACAAGATGGGATGAAGACTCATGAAGAAAACTTACTTGAGCTTTAGTCCATTCTTTTCTCTGTCGCGAAGTGCTAGAGGGATCAGACCTTTAAGTTTGTTCCAACTTAAGTTTCTATATTTGAAGCAGATAAAACATTCATGTGACTAAATAAGCAGAATCTTGAGAAAAATATGAAGCAACTTACATGTTCGACAAGGACTTCATGTTGGCCAGAAACTCGGGCACTTCTCCAGACAAACTGTTACTTGATAAGTCCCTAGCGTTGGTATAAGACAGATTAGATATATGGCAGTATATGATTTAAAGATTAATTTTGAATTTTATTCAATTTTTGCAAGATATATAGCTCAATATTTTTTTGTTGTTGACAAGATTGTCATTTGATTTGTTTTAATGGAAAACCAACTTTATGTATCCGTATTAGTAACAGAATAAAATAAGGCCATGTTACGTAAGATATGACAGTATGATTTAAAGATGAATCTTGCAATTATTGCAACCTACACACACATACACACACACACACATATATATATATATATATATATGAATACCTTTTAGTTTAAGAAAATATTGTCGCAGTTCAAAAAAAAAAAAAAAATTGTCATGTCTTCTTGTTTCTCTTTGACAACATGATGGTTACACACTGTATGTAGAACATGATAATGATTGACTAAGAAGAAAAGACTTACAGTTTTTGTAGTTGGGTCAAATTTTGTACAACTGGTGCAATAATTCCTTTTAATCCGCGTCCTGATAAGTCTCTGTTTACATAAGCAGAACGAATTTCAAGTAGAAGATTTTTTGGGAACACTTATTAAGACATGTTAGAGAGAATATTATCTTACAAGGAGATGATTCTCGGGGGAGTAGACATATTGGTATATCTGCATTCTATATAAGCCCATTTGTACTCTCGAGGAACGCATGGATCTCCTTGCCAGCTTATTATATCTAATCGATAAGCGGCTTGAATATCTGTGATAGCAACGACTGCCATAGAGGTAGATCAATAAACCCAAAGAAGGAACAAAGTTACATATACAATACTACCTCAAAATTAGGTTATGAAAGAATGGGGGATTTTTTTTTTTTTTTTTTTTGACAGGAGAATGGGGGATTTTGTCAATATGTAAGAATAAAAAGTCAGGAAAACAAACGTACCATCGTCGAGATGTGTTTCTGAATATGGAAACTCCATAACCTGAAAAATCTCATAAGCATTAAGCAGTGGTGGGAGAGTTGATCTCCCGGTTTGTACCAGCTTCAAGTCACAAATTTTGCCGCCATAGCAATCATAATATATGGTATCTATTTGTAACATTTTTGGACTATAAGACTGCATAATAATGTTCCCATTCCCAACAATGTCGAATTCCCTGATCTCGTTCACTTGTAGGGATTGGATCTCCGCAAGGTGAATGTAGAAACCAAATCGGTTTTTAGGGTTATCACTGCCTTCGGATAATTGGTCCAGTTCAGTGGAATTTGCAGGCGTATAGGCCGACCTACTCACAACTTGTGGTATTTCAAATGGATTGGAAGAATTCACATTGAGAGTGGTGTTTATTCCTATGTAACCCTCATACCAACCATATGAAATCCATTGACGGTCATAGACATCATCAGGATACCTGACACATTATTTGGATTAGCCATGAATGACCAAATGAATCTTGACATTATCTAGTTATATTGTGTTAAGAATTTCAGCAAATAAATAATCTCACACATGTTTAGTTGAGTTACCGTATAGTGCGGCCATAATCGCTCAAACTCCGCCGCTCTATGAGAGTCCAGGAACCAGATTGAGTATTATAAGAATTATTTCTCAAAGGCCGTAGTTCCAAGCTTGATATGAATGGTGTAGTTGGTCCTGTTTTGACAAGGCAAACATGCAAGGAGTTTGACTTTACCATGTGAATGATTTCTTTCTCTTCGTCATATTCGGCTTCCACCTCTGTCCATAGATTAGGCCCTATATACATATCAAATCTGGGCATGACATTATGGCCATCGTAATTACCATAAACGAACCCAGCTCTGACCAGATAACTAGTGCCCTTCTTAACTTTCAAGTTGTAGCAGTGCCGTTGTCCGTCTGGAAAATATCTCAAAACATCATATGGCTTGTAGCCGTAGGAATCATCGTTTTTTATTCTGTTAATTTTCCCACTTTGAATAAAATTGGCATCAGAGGAGAACACCAATCCAGTTGTTGGTTCAGTATAAGGCGACTCTTTAGCGGGTAATCCGCAGTCCAAGGTTATAAATCCTGATAAGACAAATGCACAAGACAACTGTGAAACTAGAATTGACATTACATGCATATACTTACATATAATAACTAGAATTAATGCGGGTACCTTCTTGATCTTGAGCACCAACAAGATGTACAACGACAAAAATGCTGATTTTCAGCACCAATAAAAACTTCTGTTGACCCTCCATTTCCAAAGTAAGCATCCCCGAGGAAGGTGCTTAATTATGTATATGAACAAACTCAAAGTAATGAAACGAGTAATAATGGTCAGCTCGACTTCCAGATATGTAGCCTTCAGAAACGAAATACATGTACGAATAAAACAGAGTTTATAACGAAAGGATAAAATAAGAAGGGAGTGGCCAAATTGGGATAAAATTTATATTTAAGATATAGCCAACAGATAGGGGTAGTGGAAACTTCTCCCATATAAATGTCCAAATCCAGAAAGCTGGGAGCACGTCTCTGTTGGGGTGATCATTAATATATAGCAATGTTCTTACTTCTTAGAAAAGGTAACGATGATCATTATTGAGTCCTCCGTCCATTTTCCTTCAAGAAAATCCCGTAAAGCATTAACCACTATATGAGAACTTTCATAGCCAAATATTCTAAATTTTTCAATTCTCCTAAACTTTGAGTTTGTATATATTTGACTATTTTTCTACTAGAAATTAGCTTGATGATTTTTTCGTGTCATGCGCATGAATATATAATTAATCAAATATGTATCTTTAACGTTAAATAGTGTTATTTTAATTTGAATTAAATATTACACAAATATTAGTGAAGAAGTTTGAAAAAAAATAAAAAAAATACTAATTACGTAATTTTGAAATGAGTAACTACTCAAGAAGTTTGGTAACCTTTTAGTTTCAGAGTCTCGAACATGTTAGGTTATATGGAGCTTTTAAATCAAAACTAGTTGGTTGTAAGTAAATTGGTCTATATCTTTTTTTTATAATAGTTAGGATCTCCTTGAGATGATAATTCAACTTTCGAAACATTAGATTTACTTGTCGAAATGTTACAAAAAAACAAGATTACCAAATTTTTTTTTATAGTTTTAGTTTTTATAAAGATAGATAAAACGAAAAAATGAAACCAAACCAAATCGCAAACCACATGTTGTCTACCCATAGGTAAAACAATAATATCTATTTAAAAAAAAAAATTGTCCTCAGACATCTAATAGCAAAATAATAGTGCAAAATCATCAATATTTTAACAAATTTCACCAAATATCTTTCCAAAATATACATCACACGACTTGAGTATCACATGTTATTAGTGAAAGCCTTAATGATCATTCAGAAAAGATTAAGGATCATTAAGAGAAGTTCTCTTGAAAATAAAAATTTGAAGATTTATGATGGCAAAGATATGTTTGGAAAGCTAGCGAGCTTTAGGGATCACCTCACTATAATTGTCCACGCTGTAGTCCATAGAACTCTTTGATTCCATGTCTCGACTCTCTGCTATCCTCGAGTTTTCAGATATCAGACACTCTTTTAGATCATTAGCAACTCGAGACATGTTTGGTCTTCCTGTAGAAGAAGGACTCACACATGACATTGCTGTTTCAATGGCCTTCCAGACAGATCCAATGTCATAGTTTTGGTGGAGGTTTGGATCCATAATACTTTTAATATCTCCTTTTGTTATCATAAAGCTGACCCATTCTACTAGGTGAGGCTTTTCACGGGATTGCTGAATTATAGGACGGTTTGTAATGATCTCAAATAATACGATTCCAAAACTGTATATATCACTCTTCTCTGTCAACCAATTTGTTTGATAGTACCTGCAAAACATATATAACATATAAGATGAAACATAGAGATTGTTTCTGATATTCGATCAATATCAATAAGGACAATGATATATGTACTAACAGATGAAGTGGAATAAAACGTACTCAGGATCAAGATATCCTGGAGTGCCAGCAACAACTGTTGACACATATGTTTCATTTCCGGTGGGAAAAGATCGTGAAAGCCCAAAATCGGCTAGTTTGGCTTGGAAATGTTGGTCTAAAAGAATGTTGGTAGTTTTGATATCTCTATGAACGATTGGTGGTTTGCATCCTGTGTGTAAGTATTCCAATCCTTCATAACAAATTGCAAAGGAATTTTTGATAAGTATTTCATGGAACACAATAGGCATTTCCACTACAAACACTGGAGGTCTAAAGTTTTGATGAACCACTGGTGACGTAAGGTTTATTGTTGATTCATAGTAACTAAATAATTGTGTCAGAGTTGAAAGAACAACTTTGTGCTTACCTAGTGCGGCGTCCACAGCTATTCTTAGTCTACTTTCCCAGCTCAGAACGAATCCCCCACGCATTCCTGTATGATTCAATCATAAATGCCAAATTGCGATATTTCTTTCAAAGATAAATAAGACCAATTTTTTTTTTTTTTTTTTTGTGTTTGGTTAGAAATCACTTATTATGTTATTTTACCTGACAAATGTTGCTTCAAGTCTCCATTTGGCATGTACTCGTAGATGAGGGCCAAATTATTTCCTTCATCACAATACCCAACAAGACTCACCAAATTTATATGGTGCACTCTCATAAGCAGTTCCACCTGACGAACCATACATCAGCCAATAGTCTTGTAAATATAAGTTCACATATAAACATCAGTTGGATCTGTGGAGAAGATCATCGAGAAACAGAGTACCTCGGCCTTGAAATGCTTATATCCTTGAGATGATGACTGCGAGAGTAATTTAACAGCTACTTGTTGGGCACCATTAACACAACCGTGATAAACGACTCCAAATCCTCCTTCCCCCAAAACTCTTTGAAAGTTATTTGTCATTTCTTGAACCTCAGTATAAGTAAACCTGATCTTTTTCGATAGAAATGATGGTTCTGGCTGCTTAGTGTGTCCAAAATCTGCTACGGGCATACTTGGTGGAGGGTGTAGATCTTCACGGTAAAATATTTGGTTATGTAACGAAATCCATTTCTAAAGATCAATGGCTCAAGACTACCTGATGGCACCTTCTTCTTTCGGAAAAAAAAAATAAGAGCAACGACCACTGCTATAGCAAGCAAAGAGGCAGCTGATGCAATAGCCGGTAGCAATATTTTTTGTTTTTCCGGTTTTGGATTGCATGAATTGAATCTGCACAAATCTGGATTTCCTTCAAGTCTACAAGAAACATGCGATATTAAAATTGTTAATGAAAACGCCATTGGAAGGACATAACGAACAGTCACCTGCAGGCTTGCCCATCCCACGACCATATTTCGTTATAAATATTTAATCGTACGCCCATTATCAGAAAAAGTAAACGAAATACCGTAGTCAAACAGTCTCCTAAAATATGGTTTCCTTTTCTTTGGAAGATTGTATTCTTATGTTAGTAGCTATATACATATGTCATGGCTTCCCATTTTTTTTAAGGCTTTGTAGTTTTTGTACAAAAGCTATTCAATTTCTATATAATCATCAGTAATAAATGTATAGCCTAAATGGAAAATAGAATCTTACTTTAACACAAGTCCTCTTTTTTCTCTATCAAGAAGTGCTTGAGGAACTGAACCACTAAGATTGTTATTGCTTAAGTTTCTGTTGAGACAAAGATGGCAATAATTTTGTTGAGGAAAATTAAAATTGAAATAAAATAAAAAAATTCATGCTCAAAAGTTATATATTTTATGATTTTGTAAAGCTTACATCAAGGATAATGATTTCATATTAGCGAGAAAAGTAGGCACTGGTCCAGTCAAGTTGTTATTAGATAAGTCCCTGCGGTTGCATGCAGACAAAAGATTGGCTTACATGTCATGTATGAAAAAAAAATCATTCTTGGTTTAGTTAATCAAAATAGAGAATACTTACAGTTCTTGTAATTGCGTCAGATTCTGTAAAACTGGAGCTATGCTCCCAGTTAATCCACTTTCTGACAAATTTCTAAGCATACATACCGAAAACACTTACAAAATCGTGAGTGGCCTTCCAAATACATTAGTGTTAAATTAGAGACTGTGTTTTTGAATGGCCTTACAAGGATATGATTCTTGGTGCTGTGGAGACATTTGCATAAGAACATGTAAGATTGTCCCACGACAACTCTTGAGGGAGACATGGATCTCCTTGCCAACTAATTTTACTCAGTCGATATGTGGCTTTGATGTTCTTGATAGCGGCAACTGACACAAATGTTAGAGAATGATAGAATCAATATCATATGGAAGAATACTTTATTGTAATAATTGAAAATTAAGGCGAGGTACCATCACTTAGGCTTGTTTCCAATTGCGAGAACTCAATAATGGTGTACGCCTCAATAGCATTGATCAGGGGTGGAAGAGTTGACTTCGGAGTTCGTACTAGCTGTAAATTGCAACCTCCTGAATCACATTGCACTGGATCTTCCGTGTATAATGTACTTAGCTCTAACTTGAGAGGACGAAAGCCTGAACGATTAAAGTTTCCTCTCAAGATAACATCAAATTCCCTCGTTTCATTGGCTTCAAGGGTTTCTATCTCAGCGAAGTGCATGTACAAGTACACTGCAGCATTAGAGGGTCTGGGTACCCAGGTGATGAGTAGAGGCTCACTGGCGTTTCTAGGCGTTGCCGCGCTTTTTAGTACAGTTTTTGGTATCTCAAATGTATCTGTGTTTTTTATACTGAGACTGGTTGTTATCTCCTTATACGGAGAGTCGAACCATGAAAACCAAATACGATCATGGATATCATCAGGATACCTGCAAGTAAATTTTATTTTGCCAAAAGGATTTAAGCAAATGAAACCTTATATGTTGGAATGTTGTTTGGTATAAGTCCATGACGAAACAATAAGTCATTTGAGATTATTGTAAGTCAAGTTTATAAGTTGTTAATTAAGATTTTTTCCTTTTTAATGCAATAAACAAACAGTTGAGGCTTCTACGTAATCCTATAGATGTAAAATGGTGATCAATAAAGAGAAGATATATAAAGCCATCAGAAAAGACATTGCCGCCGGTGATTGGGCACCAGCTTGACACAATCAAAGTTGCCAACGAGTCAACGACATGCATGGGCTTCATCACAAAAGGTTGCATGAATGAAGGATGCGTGACATGCCACATTGCAAGAGAGAAGAAACCACATGTAAGAGAGGAAACTATATAATTATTCATTTTTGCATTTTTTGTACGATTACTTTTCTCATTTTATTTGAGATTATTATGTATTTTTAAAACATTATTTTTATTTTTTTTATTTTAGAACATTTTTTGTATTTTCTTACATAATATGTTATTAAATTAATATTCAAAACAGTATTTTAGTTTTGTAAGGTTCGTGATGATAAGGTCTACAAAGATTTTGATAGAAAATCTACATATATTCTTAAACATGCTATTTGAGAGGTCCAAGTTTGGGTAGATGCTAAGAATTCACTAGCGGTGCAGGATTTTGTGGTCCTACCGTTTCCGGATTGTAGTTTGTTAATTTTTAGAAGTGTCTGTCAGATTGATTGTTCATGGAATAAAGAATGCCATTTTGCGTGTTTAGGATGGTGGTTTAATTGCTCTTCCTCCTCAAGTACTTTGATGGGTGCCAAAGGAAAACATCAGAGTTTATCCCCGCTTCATTTGGAGATGGAGGCCCTTCTCTGGGCAATTTAATATATGATTGCCTATCACGAAGCCGTAGTGACTTTCCAAACTGACTGTTTGGAACTAGTGAAGATGATCACGACGATGGAAGATTAGCCTGCCTTTGCGACTTTATTTGTTGTTTTTTCCACCCTTAGAAGACAATTTCAAGCTTTTAACCTCACTCTCATTCTTTGGAGACTTAATGCCAAGGTAAACTGTTTGGCGTGTAGTACTACTGCTCAAGGTGGGAAGTTCTCTTATGTAAATAGCATTTCTCCAGTTTTGATTACCAAAACATTTATATAAGTTTTTGTTTCAGTGATGTCAAAAAAGAAAAAAATAGTATTTTAGTTTTTCTTTCCTCAATGGAACATATATATGTTTTAGCTTTTCTTTAGTGACCCATGTATCGATTCTGGTCCATTATACTTTCCATGTCAATATGAACTAATTAGCTTGGCTCAATTCAACTAAGCTCATCATGAGCTACTATATTTTGTGGCTCAACTTAGCTTGATCTATATATACATATATATGTGCTTATATTTATAAATTCAAATTCAAATTCAGATCATGAATTAATGAACTAGTTCATGAGTTTTTTTAACATATTTTTTCTTTAAAGTATTTAAATTATTTTGAAAAATCCAAACTTCACATGAAAATACTAAAAAGTATACAAATAAAATTGTTACCAAATACTAAAAAAAATTCAACGTATAATGAAAAATAAATAACTAATGCAATGATAGGTCGATTACCCTAGAATTGGTTTATTTATAGTCAATTATAAATCGGCTAAAAGCCTAAAAATCTAAAAATGATCATTTCTATTTTCAAATTTTAAATTTTATTTATTTTTATTATAAAATTATAATGTAAAATAAATAAAAAGTATTATTTTAAAAGGTGTCAAAGTAAACATAATATTTTAAATTTTCAAAAAATATTTGTTCGTGAACTGACTCTTATCATTCACCAATTCATTTAAACTCGATCATTTAACTCATTTATTAAATAAACCTAGAAATATAACTTAAACTCATAATTAAAAACATAACTTGAACTCATAAAAATCTGAGATAAAAATCTGAGATGAGCTAAGTAAACTCATGAACCAATAACTTATATTACACACCTGTAACTATTACACACCTGTAACTTTGTATTTAACCTTCTATTTGAATGAAATTAAATTAATGACTAGCTAATTTTGTTTTGGTCTTGATATAGATTTTCGCTAAGATCGTCTTAAAATCGCCCACTTCAGCAGCATACACCGCTTTGGACTCAGGTAAGGTAATAGCATTTTCATTCATGAGAAACTCCCATAAGTCTCTCACAAACAAAGTACTAATATTTTTAATATATAATTATGCTATAAATTAACAAATGAAATTGAAGCAATGATATTAAAACATGTGTCAAATGAGTCTATGAAATGAAAAACTCTCTTTACTTTATTTCTTGCTCTTTTATTATTTTTCAATTTTTTACTTGTTAGAGACTCTTTTAGATACTTTCAATAAAGATGACCTAACTAATTACTCTACACCTTTTCATATACTTACAAATCTGGATTCCTACAAATCTATATAGGATCTCATAAATAATTTAAACGAAAGCTGCTCATTTATTCATTTATACATAGTCAAAAAAAGACTACAAATATATCAATAGATTTCTAAGGAATTTTACGAGTTAAGGCATCTCCTAGACTCCAACCTTCCCCTCTATTTTTTACTCTAAAATAGAATAACTCTACAATACAGTTGACTTTTTTTCCAACATTTCTCTCTATTTTTTTACTTCAAAAAAAAATATTCTAGGCATAATTTTTTTCTATTTTATTGATTAACTGTAAATAAACTATTTTATTATTAAAATTTACAAATTTTGCTTCAGCTATTTTATTTAAGAACAATTCAATAAGTACGCAATGTTATTGAACCAAAATATTATTATATTACACACCTGAAAATATTATCTAAAAAAAATTTACAACCGCATTAAACATCTTCAGTTATGTATTTCTCTCACATGATCCATTAACACATTTTAAAATAAATTATCAAAAAAATTATAAAATACACTAATCACATATATCAAATAGAAAATGCAACGACAAATCAATGATAAGATTACAATACAAAAAGTGGCTTATATGAAAGTATGTATGGTTATGAAAGTAAAACAGTTTTATGAATGTGTGTATGATTTCTTAGAACATATGTATTATTTCTATATACAAATTTATCGTTATCGTTATAATTTCTATGAACGAATTTATCATTATGAATGTAAAAATAGTTTCTTCGGACGATTATAAGGTTTATATGAACTCATGTATGATCTCTATAAACATATGTACGGTTACCCCGTTTGGAAAATATCTTAACAATTTGGTGGATTTGGAAACGGTTAACCATTGTTTAAATCACAAGTTTTGTTGTTTTAAGTTTATTTTGTGTTTCTATTTATAATATCATAATTATATGTGCTCGTTAAGTTTATTTTTGTGTTTGTGTTATCAGTAAATAGTGTATTTTCGTTTCGGTATTAATTTTCTATCATTTTCGTGTTATATATTTTCATTTAATTAGATATCTAATTTTTTTTATTTTAATAAAAAAAAATTGTAATATTTTTTCTGCTATATTTGGTTAACTATAAGTGCAAAAATAGTATCGTTTAGATATAAATATAATCTTATAATAATGTTTAGGTATTCAATTTTAAAAATCATAACTTAGAGGATCATTTGTAACAGAAAATTCCACTTTATAATAAAAGAATAAATAGAGGGATGTAATATTGTTCATAACTCTATTTTAGAGTGGGTTATAGAATGGGGTTAGTGATGATTTTGCTCTATAAAAGAGTGAAAATGTGAAAATAGAGTGGGATTGAAAGATGTTCTTAGTAAACTAAAGATACCAGCCAAAGCTACGTACATCTTGGAAAAAAAATCGTTCTCTAATGTATAGCCATCAGAGTTTTCGGATTTATATTAAAAGATTTTTAGTTTTTTGAGTTGTATTATTCACAAGATTAATGAAAAACAATGGACAAAGGTATTCGGCTCCAAATTCGATTTTCTCTTATTTTTAGTCAAAGTGCAACACAAGTTTTACTTAGATCAACAACAACACCCAAAAAACAAGAAGATTAGTTGATTACACACTAAAAGGTGGGGTTTTTTTTTGGGTGTAAAAGAAGATGTGGTTTTGTTTGAAAGCATACCTTATTTGCCCCGTTAAATTGGCAAGATATAGCCGGAAAGCCATCTTCATTGAACCAGAATGTGCAACATACGTATCATTTCTCTGTGGCCGTAGCTCTATTGCCGAAACCAGTGGCAAGGTTCGTCCTGTTTTAACTAGACAAATATCCAAAGAGTTTGATTTAGCTCTATGTATGATTTCCTCTCTTGTACCATTTGGCTTTCCTTCCATATCTATTCTGGTCCACTTATTGGGACCAAGATATAGATCGAAATTTGGTTCAAGATGAAGCCCATCATAATTTCCATATACGAAGGTAACTATGATGAGATAATTTGTGCCACCCTTGACATCCAGAGTATAACAGTTACGTTTTCCTTCTGGAAAGTATCTCATAGTCAAATATTGCCTTGATAATCCTTTGTTGACACCTTTCTCAACTTCATCACTTTTTCCAGTTTCGATGAATGTGGAATCAGATGTGAATGTTAGTCCATTGAACGGATCATCATAAGGAGATTCATCGATAGGTAATCCGCAATCCAAACTGATGAATCCTGTTCAAACATAAAAGGGGATAAATGGAAAGAAAAAAATAATGAATATATGTAAGTATAACCAGTAAAGAGCTGATGTAATTTGACCTTCTTGTGTCTGGGCCCCAACTATGACAGCAAACGTTCCAATGATGACCAACAAAAGATGACTCTCCATGTTCTCTCTCTCTTTCCGGTTTCTATGGAAATCAAGAACAAAACCCTGTACATGTCTCTACAAAAGTACCTCATGTATACGATAACACATAAAAAGTCAACACCAGCAAGATAATTAATTAATGAACAACTTGTGAATTTTTTTTTTTTTTTTTTGATAAGAATATGAAACAACTTGAGAATTTCGTTGACAGATTCCATGATAAGATCGTGAAACCAATCCATCTGGTGATGAATCTAGTATTACGCTAAGGAGACTCGTCAGGTGTAGAGGAATAATTCCTCGATGAATGTTTCCCACACATGTTGCATGCTCATCACCACTTCGAATTTCAAACATGTGTTTTAGCGGGAAAGCGGCCAAAATATTTGATACGATGCGTAAATAATCTATAGAACTGCGCATATTCAAACATCAACTACAAACTTTGCAAATTGCATATACGAACGAATACAGCTAGTACACAATTTTTTTTTGAACGGCCTACACCATTTTTTATAATAAGATTTTTAATCAAAACAAAAAAATTCATAATTTGTTTTCTCTATTAGTTTTACTGTGAAAATTTGTACCATTACACATATCTTAATCACTCAGAAAGATTATGTTGAAAAGCTGACTTAATTTTTTTTTACTATGTAATCCATTTTCCTGTTTGTTTTACTATTTCTCGTTTTTGGCCTCATTTACGTTGTTCTTCTTTTCATTGTTGAACTAGATTGATACCTGTGGACACGGATCGAGTACCCGGCAAATTCAGGATACCCGAATCCGTTATTTAGCTATCCGGATTCGGATCCGAACACCTCGGATATCCGATATTCGGGTATCCGGAAAAAAACCGGATATCCGCGGATACCCGGATCTATAAATAATTATTATAAATGTAACCGTTTTTTTTCTATTAAACTTCTTAACAAAGACTTCAAAAACGGTTTTAAAATTTCAAAATATATCATTTTGTAGTTAAAAAAAACAATCAAAAAACTATGGGTTACAATAGTTTTCGATGCAGGCTATTTTTTTTTTTTTACTTTTTTTCCTTTTTAACTATAGATCAAATAGTACATGGGTCACAAATTTAATGTATATGGACTAATTTGTTTTTTCGTGTGGACCATAATCTATTCGTGTAGTCTTTAGTTTAATTTGAAAACTACTTATAACTTATAATTAATCAATTAGACAACTATAAATATATAGCTTATAAAAGGAATCGGATTCGGGTATCCGTGTTAGAACAAAAGTATTACCGGGATCCGGATCCGGATCCGCGGATCTGTGAATTTACTATCCGGATTCGGATCCGAGCACCTCTAGTACTTAAATTTTCGGATCGGATCAAACCGAAACTCATATGAATCTCGGATCTCGGATAATTTGACTACCTCTAGTCCTGTATATGAAATCAGTTAATTTTAGGTAATTCAGATGGATAAAATATAAATTAAATAGTAAAACTAAAAAATTGCGTGAGCCCAGTTTATTTGTATCCAAGTTTTCTTTTAATAAGGGCTAGACCCAAGTGAAATTAATTGTATGAGCCCAAGTTAAATTATTTGTATGAGTCCGAATTAAATGAAACTGCGTGAAATGCTTCTTTTTTTTGTTAAAGAAAATGAACAAACGAAAAAAAAAAAGTTGCACACGACGGCGGCGTATCGCAGATGCGAGAACGGAGAAGACAAAGCCGGCGGTTTTGTAGTATGATTGGCGACACAAAAACGAAGAAGAGGACGGCAGCTCGAAGTGAAAACGGTGAAGATGACTATAGTCAGTGCCGTCCCGATAAAATTGGAGGCTTAACGCATTACAAAAAAATGTGGCCCTTAGAAACTAGATGATACCTGCATATACACAAGCCTAGACGGCTCTAAGCAAGCCACCAATGCCAGACACAAACCTATAACAGAGGAGATATGATGTATAATCAATATTAAATTGATTTCCATGGTATCCAAAAGGTTACATAAAAACTCTGCTAAAAACCTAACAATTCGAATTAAAAGTTATGTTGATGAAGAGTATGATGCTCTGCATCCAGTAGTTAGTAGGCAACACAAATAGTTTCCATTAAAAATACTTAAACACAGAAATAATAAGAGTCTAAGACATTGCAGTAAACCAAAAATGAGCAAATCTCAGAAATTCTCACAAATTCAAACATGTTTTTACATGGCAGGCAAAGTAAACCCAAAACCATAATAAGAATTCTCATTTCCAAAAATAAATTGCATATAAACTAGAAACTACCTGCGTTTATTGCTAGTAAGAAACAGTTTTAGCTATGAAAATTAATTCTTCTAGCTTCCCTCCCTGCAAATTCATTCATAATCTTCTCATAATCAAGTTTAGTGATCATATATTTCTCGATAGATATCATTGTCAATCCATTCAACCTCTGTTGCGAAATAGTTGATCGTAGATAGTTTTTTATGAGCTCCAACTTGGAAAAACTTCTCTCGGCAGTGGCAACTAAAACTGGAATTGTCAACAATATTTGATATGCAATCCGTGTATTCAGATAACAACCTTCCGTGCTTTTCAAAAACTCTAATACATCTACAGCCCTCTTGACCTCCATTGGTAAACCTCCTCTTAGAAGTTTAAGCTTAAAGAATAAATTTTTTCCATCTACATCTGAATACTCACCATGCCTCAAAAAACCTTCAAGCTTAACACAAGATATCATCAACTCATCCTTCGTAGCTAATTTAAGCTTCTTTACATCGAATAAAAATCCAAAAGTTTGATCATAACTTTGGAATTGTTCAAATCTCGTTTCAGTAGAAACAATGGCTTGATCAATGATGTTTAAGAAGTAATCCACCCTAAATCCTTCCTCCCCGAGTAATTCTACACTTGCATCATCAGTTTCTCTATCTTCATCGAAATGCATTTTCCTTTTTCTTATACGCTTTGGCTTCACATAAAATTCAGGTGCAATCTCCATATCAATTGCAATTTTTGTGGCTTCAGCATTTGCTCGCTCAAAACCCTTTTCTTTGTATTCTTTCAAAAATGATACAAGTGCTTTTAGTTGAAAAATAGCAGCATCAATATCCATGTTTTTCGCTTGTAGGACCTTGCTTACTATGTTAAACGTAGAAAGAAGCTTGTGCCAAATCACCATTCCAAACAAGAACTCAAACCATTTTTTTTCACTATCAACAAGAGACCTAGCTTCACTGTTGTGCATTGGATTATCACTATGTTTTGCCAAGTGAAGTAAAGCATCTCGTATCTTTGGAGCCTGATATCATAGAGGTGAACACTAGAAATCCGACTCTCCCATCAAGTTTGAGATAACGATTTCAGTGTTAAGCCAATCACCATATCTATGTATATCTTCGAGTTCCTGGTTGAAGAGGCAAACAAGCAATAAATACGTTGAACGATCCCAAAAAATAACACTGCTTTTGTAGATGAGGAAGCCATATCACAAAGCGCGAGATTAAGGTTATGACATCCACATGGAGTATAAGAAGATCTTGGATTCATCTCAAGCAATCTGCTTTGCACACCTTTGTATTTTCCTTTCATGTTTGCTCCATTGTCGTAACCTTGTCCTCTCACATCACGAATTTTCAGCTTGAGATCAACCAATACCTCTTGGAGCGTCTCAAAAAGTCATTTTCCCGATGTATCATATACTTCTAAGAATGTCAAAAAGAACTCCTCAATTCTGGGTTTGGGCTCTGAAGTATCCACACATCGAATGATAAGAGACATTTTCTCTTTATGACTAATATTGGGAGTACAATCTAGAACAACCGCAAAGTATTTTGCAGCATGAATCTTCTCGATGATCATTTGTCTGGTCTCTGAAGCAAGCAATTCTATCAACTCATTCTGAATTTGAGGACTTAGATAATAACACTGAGATTCACCTGTTTTAAACTGCCGAAAGTGTTCTTTCATTACTGAATCAAACTTTGCAATCGACTCAACAATACCCATGAAGTTTCCATTCCTTTCATCACCAAGCTTCAAATTTTCTCTACGAAAAGCGATATTTCTTTTAACAAAAGCCTCAACCAATGAAAGTATCCTAAGCAATACATCTCTCCAATGCTGCTTCTCCCTTTCAATTTCTTCCTGCACATGCCTATCAATAGTTTCTTTCTTTTGAAGTCTCACTTCCACCTCTATCCATTTAGTGATGCACAAAATATGACTATGACTAGTTTTATGACTTTTCAAACGAGTTGACATGTTTCTCCAATCATTAAATACAGTACTTGCTAATAAAGGATGATCTTCTTCCTGGCTGAATAGCTTACAGCAAAAACAGAAAATAAGATCTTTCGATTTTGAGTAAACTAACCATCTCCTTTCATGTTTCTCCCTATTTCTCAATTTTCTCGTATAAGCTGAGTGAGAAAAGCACCTACCAATACTATCTTTTGGAAACTTATAATCAGTTTCTAGTCTTGCCGGAGGACCTTTTTCAACCAAAAAAAGTCTAACTCATTTGTTAATTGTTTTCCAGTTTCCAGAATCATTAGAATCCACAGCTCCATGTTTATCTCCAATATCTTCCATATTTTCATCGACATCAACATGTCCTTGCTGTTCATCAACAAACACATCTTTCTCACCATTCTTACAAGCATTCATCTCAATTTCATTGTGATTTACCTCATCACCAACAGCCACATCACCCGTAGAAGAAGTTCCACATCTTGTGATTGTAATAAACGGAAGCATAGAACCAGCTTGAGAGTTAAGAAAGATTTCTTCTTTCTTTTTCTTCCTTCTTTTATCTGAACCTTTGGCATGTTTTCTAGTGCGTACTGGAGGCATTTCATTACAAACAAAGAGTTTTAGAAATTTTTATCAACAGAGGAACTCAAATACAGAGAAAGAAAAGATAAGCATAATGATTAAGAAAAATAAGCAGTTGTGTGCATTATCACCAAACTTCTTTGCTAGCTCAAATCACTAAGTTATGTGCACTAATTCACTTCTTTATCACCGATTCCTCATCACCATTGAATTGCAGAGACTTCTAATCGAAGTTATCCAATATCTCAAAATTCTAAACCCACTTATTCAACATCAGTTAATTCTTCAAGTTCAATTCAACATGAACCTATAACAATTCTATTAATCAAAAAAAATTCGAATCCAAAACGGGCAACTAATCACCAAAATAATAAAGAAAACAAAGAGCTTAAAAATAGCAAAATCAAAAGAAAGTTACCCAAATTTTTTTAAATATGTGTGCAGTTGTTTCGATCTTCGCCAATTCCGCAATAAAATCTCTTCCTTTTGGTTTTGGAAAGGATCACCGAACAAGAAAGAAAGGGTTTGCGGATTGAAAGTCTCCGAGTCCGATTTTTCGTTCTGCTCTGCAGAGAGGCCGTCGAGCTTCCATCGTTCTTTACGTTTTTCAAAGTAGAAAGAGGAATTAAATTAAAAAAACATGTGTGGAAAAAAGAAAAAGGTAAAATAAAAGAGGGAGAGGTTGCTCATGTACATGTTGACAAACCATTAGTATATATACTTATTGTATATGTGGTCCAAATTTTTTCTATAAAATGGAGACTTAAAGCAAGTGAAACACTTTTATGCTTGGGACGGCACTGAGTATAGTGGCTCGAATTGAAGAACGATGGTTTATGTTTTTCAGTTAACCGATCGGTTCGGTCGACCCGACCCAAACCGATAACCGAAATTAATATTTCAACCCTACCGAAAGAACCAAATTTAACTTGCTAACCGAAAAACTCGGTTCGGTTATAAGTTACACTGTTACAGCACTATTCCATTTATACGAAAAGCTACTAATAACAATAACTAATGAAATGTTTGTTATTGACACAGGTGGGTTCAACAGATCCGTTAATTAGTCCAACACTGAATCCAGAACCAAAGTAAAAAGGAAATCAAACCCGAAATTCACACTCATATCTGTAATACACATACAAGCATAAGTAAAAAATGAAGTCACACATACCGATAAATGACCAACGAGAATACACTCCTTTCGAAAACAAATTAAAGAGAACCTTTTCTTTCCTTGGTTATATGGGATGTTGCCAAAAGTTAACGTGCTTTAGGGGAAAGTTCGGAGGTAAAGCGAGTGCTGAGTTCAGCTGAACTCTTTGAGCCCATGTCTCCCATCCTTCCTTGACTTGAATTGTATGATGTTAGACACTCCTTTAGCTCATTAGTAACTTGAGACATGTTTGGTCTTCTCTCTGAAGATGGATTCACACACGACATTGCTATCTCAAGAGCTTTCCAGACAGAATTGGGTTCATAATCCTTACCGAGTCTTGGATCCACAATGTTATCAATATCTCCCTTGGTAAGCATGTATCCCACCCATGCGGCAATATGTGGCCTTTCC
Organism: Euclidium syriacum; assembly: GCA_900116095.1. Classification (NCBI taxonomy): domain Eukaryota; kingdom Viridiplantae; phylum Streptophyta; class Magnoliopsida; order Brassicales; family Brassicaceae; genus Euclidium; species Euclidium syriacum. The sequence goes on from FPAK01000008.1 coordinate 2,843,924, forward strand.
CGGGTCTGTTGAATTACAGGTCGGCTTGTGATCATTTCCAATAATACAATTCCGAAGCTGTATACATCACTCTTCTCGTTCAACCTATTTGTTCGATAGTATCTACAAGACCAAATATATCATTTTTGTTAAATGAAAAGAAATATAAGTTTGGGTTAAATTATTGTGGTGATGCAATCCTTACTCGGGATCAAGATATCCAGGAGTGCCAGCAACCGCTGTAGACACATGTGTTTCACCTCCAATCGGAAAAGATCTTGAAAGCCCAAAATCGGCAAGTTTGGCTTGGAAGTGTTCATCCAAAAGTATATTTGTTGTTTTTACATCACGATGTATCATTGGGGGCTTGCAACCCGTGTGCAAATATTCTAATCCTATATATATATGTATGTATAATCAAATTAATTCATGTTAGATGATCGATGTAAAATGATTGATTGATCTTGAACTTGGAACGAACCTTGTGCTGTCTCGACGGCAATTTTTAGTCTACTTGACCACTTCAATGGGGAGCGACCACGTTCTCCTATAATTCGATAATTTACATGATATCGTGAAGGCATGAAATATCAATACCTTGCGAGTGATCCCTATTTAAAATGTCGTATATTCAGATTTATACCTGAGAGATGCTGTTTTAAATCCCCATTTGGTGCATACTCGTAAAGAAGGGCCAAATGGCCCTCCTCGTCACAGTATCCAACCAAACTTACCAAATTTACGTGGTGTACTCTCAAAAGGAGCTCAACCTGGTATGATATGTCAAAACATGCTTTTAATGAAGATAAATTGGTCATGTTTAAATATATTTTGTATTAAAGCCAACATACCTCAGCCTTAAATTCTTTATAGCCTTGTACTGATGATTGAGAGAGTAGTTTAACTGCTATTGGTTGCGTACCATTCAAAAAACCATGATAAACAACTCCGAATCCTCCTTCTCCAAGAACTCTTTCAAAGTTATCTGTCAGTGTTGCCACTTCTGAAAATGGGAGCCTTTTTGTCTGATTAACTATGGACGGCCTAATTGGTAACTCGTGTTGAACTGAGTATTGAACTGTAGCTAAAGAAAAAAAAATGGTGCGTCAACAATCAAAAGCTCCATGTGATTTGGCTTCCTTTAATATAGCATCATGCATGTTAAAGTAACTGATAACGATATAACCCATACCTTGCGTTGTCTTTTTCTTTTTGAAAACAAGAATGAGAATCAACACAGCTACAATGATGAGTACGGAAGCAGCTGATGCAACAACTGGTAAAACGAACTTTTGATTGTCCTTGTTATTTTTGCATGACGCATCAGCACAAAGCTTTGAGTTTCCTTGGATCCTTTAAGAGTTAAGAACATAAGTGCCGTTTAATAAGAAAGAAAATAAAAAATTAAAGCCAGAAAAAAATTATACATGTGAAAATCTTACGTTAGCTTTAGCCCATTTTGTTCTCTATCCTGAAACGTTTTTGGAAGAGGACCCGTAAGATCATTCCAATTTAAATTTCTGTCAAGGCAAATAAACATTACATTAAGACAGTTGACTCGAGTAATAAAATTTGTGGCTAATGTTATATCTTATAAAGTAAAAGAATAAGGTTTCGCCATGTGTCGTTCTCTCAGTATATAAAATCATAATCCTTAGAAATTAGGGCTAACATTTGAGATGTCATCAATTAGGGCACACGTAGACATCTAAACCACATCATCATATAAACTCTCGTTCACATATTGAGCCTGAAACTCTAGTGGAGAAAGAAGCAACAACTTTTTACGTTTAGAAGAAGAAAATTTTAGGGTTTTGTTGAGAAGAGGATGATGAAGAATAAGAAGAATAAAACGTTTAGCGCTTTGATGGTTTAGGTTTGGAGAAGAAAAATATAAAGAGAACATGAGGAGGAAATGTGAGGAATAAGAGGAATAAAGTGGTTCGTTTAATCCTTTAGGTTTGGAGAAGACAAAGAAAAGGAGAGCATGAGGAGGAAACGTGAGGAAGAAGAAGAAGAAAAATTTCTGCAATTCATATATGGATTTGTTGGTTTACTTTTTTGATCTCATCGGTACCTTGGAAGGCATTAGCCGACTGAAATAAGTAACTGCAGAACCAATCAGGTTTTAGGAGTGTATAGAATCCATAAACAACAGCGATTAGAGTGTTGGGAAATAGAGTAGAGGCAAAGACTTTGGAATTTTAGTCTCGAAAGATGTTGGTGAAGCTGAAGAGATCGGAGGTTAGTTCCTCAGTGAACAAATTCAAGGGATGACTCTGGTTTATCGGAACAGCCACGTACGAGACTTACCTAAGATGTTAAGTTTATCATCCATCAATGAAAACAGGTTGGGATCTTCAAGCTGCCACCGATCGTCTTTTCAGTTAAGGTATTTAACCTTATATTACGTATGTGCTTAAACAAAATTCAATTAGCTTTGCATATATATTATAAAAAAAAAATTGGCATTGCATATTTAGTCAAGAGTCAGAGACTAATACCTACCCATTTATATGATATAATTTGAGGTATTCTAGATTTTTGAATACTTTTTTTATTTGTAAGAACCTCCTTATCTTCACGGTTGTCTCTCTCTACTCTCTCTTTATATATTAGAATATATAAATTATGTAACATGGAAGCATCATGTTTATGTGAACATGTATAATGTGGATGTTGACACAGAACTTGGGATGTGTTGGAGACTAGCCATGGTGAAGAGAAAGTATCATTTGATAATCCCAATGAGTGATGAATGAAAAGAGCCATTGACAGAAGATATCTTAAAGCTTACTTCACATTTGATGCATTGTGTGATTCATTGCAATGGCTTTGGTCACTTGCTCTTTGGTTTTAGTGTTATGGTTTTGGTTGACGAAGAAGAAAGTTGAGGTGGGAGTGGATACGGAGAACAAGGTTTTAGTTTTAGGGTTTCGTTTTGGGATGTTGAGGCGATGGTCGATACGGAGGAGAAAGTACTGTTACATTTTGTTGAAGAAGAAGAAGATCGATGTTGAGGTGGTTGTGGATATGAAGGAGAATGTTTTAGTTTTAGGGTTACATTTTTCAATGTTACACGTTTTTCGTCCTCTTTTAGTGTCACGTCTTTGGTTTTAGTGTTACGGTTTTGGTTGAAAAAAAAGAAGACAGTTAAGGTGGTGGTGGATATGGAGAAGAAGGATTTAGTTTTAGGGTTTCGTTTTGGGGTGTTGAGGAGGTGGTCGATACGGAAGAGAAGGTAATGTTACAATTTTGGTTGAAGAACAAGAAGATCCGCTGTTGAGGTGGTGGTGGATACAAAGGATAAAGTTTTAGTTTTGGGGTTACGTTTTTGGAATGTTGAGGTGGTACTCGATACGGAGGAGAAAGAAGTGTCAAGATTTTGGTTGAAGAAGAAGAGGCAATATAATTTATAAGAATGATAATGCTTATATCAAGCATGTGGAAAAGCTTAGTAATGGAAAAATTTTATCATCAAAAAATGAAAGAGAAGAGGGGGTTTTGAAAAGAGAATAGTCAAACGTAAAAGAAAGTGGGGAGAAATAGGATATTGGTATCGAAATAAATGTTCATTTGTCAATTCCACTGACTTCACTACACAAAAAGCTCCAAGTTGTTTCAAGTGTTGAAAGGAAAAATGCAAATGGTGATACGTACCATTGTGCAACTAAAAAGAAAAAAAAAAGAAAAAAGAGAAAGAGAAGGAAAACAATATGTATCTTTTGCATGAAAACATGACATATATTTCTAGGGAAAAAGTAAAAGTTAAATAAAATTTGGGTCAAGTCAAATCCAAGTAACATAACTAAGGATTGACAAATAATAATGGTGATCATTAAAACCTATGACTTTGTGAGATTGGGAGATACGTTAAAATAGATGTTGGATCTATTTCGTGCAGCAAGTCACAGTATACAATATTTAAAAGACTATAATAGATCATGTCGCATGATAAAAGAGTTTATGTTTATCTATCAAACTTTACATATCAAAAGAGAAACAAATAAGATGAAGAGAAGCAACATGAAATGAAGCTTTAAGTAGTGGAAGAGGTAAAAATAAAAACCAAAAAAAAAAAAAAAAATGTATGAAATTGTGGGGAAGAACAATAGTGAAGTTGCTTCTACTCATCTTAGGTTCTACACCGCCTTCAAGTCATAACTTGATCAAAAAATATACAAAAAAAAATGGGTGTTTTAGGCAAAGAGGGAAGTTATATGTTCAACAATAACTTTTGCCCATAGATTCGTTTGTTCAATGAATCTGATGAAGAAGAAGCCATTTAAATATTATCAAAGAAGTGCTCATCTAGTATTACTTATATTTTTAAGTTCAAGTATTTTTCTTTCGATTCACTTGAAAACTCTTACGTAGATGAAAGAGACATAATAAGAAAGGGCCAAATAAAACTTCAGTGTTTTAAAGAGAAGCTTGAAGAGATGATAATATAGATCGATATATTAGAGGGATAAAAATCCAAGATCAAACCCTATAGACAGATTGATTTTATCTGTTCAAACCCATATTTTTTTATGGACAGCTTTACATAGTTATCTAGTGGAGTAGAGGTATGGTTTGGAAATTTTCATCACCGATGAAAAAGGTTAACATTTACGAAAAATGATGAATACCGTCTATTCAAAGGTTCTGCTTTTTATTGCTATCAGATCAAATGTTTAGTTATTTAGAATAATTTTGGTGTTTGGTTTATATTTTTTATTTGATTTTGTTCTTGAACTTTTTTGAAAAAATGAATATTGTTCGTTTATGCGATTATTATTCATTATTTTTACTACAATCCATACATTCCAGTAATTTACATGAAAGTTGATTATTGTTGACTCTTTACCTCAACTCAAAGAAAAATCACGATTAAACGATTTAGATCACGTTAAATAGTGTTACTTACGACATTACATATATGTATATGCATTTTAAAACATTTTCTAATAATAAACTAAACATTGTCTAAGTGTCAAATAAAAAATAGAACACGGTAAAAAGATTGAAGGCGAAGAGACTAACTAATTTACATAAAAGTTTGAAAAAAGATGAAGTGTATTAATGTTTTGCTTTTATTGATTCTTTTATTTTTGATTTCTAATGAGGTGTTTGATTTTTGTCTCACCTCCTTATAAAATAAAATCATTGATGTGTTTAAGTTTTATTGCATTGATTAAAAGAATAGTGTGTGTTTTGATTATTAACAAAATTATATCTCACAATTAATTTCACAACATATGAAGTATTATCTATATTTGAAATGGACCTTTCAATTTTGTGTACCGCATCAAATGCCTCATTTAGCTTTGTTCAATCCCGGTCATGTATTTAAATCAACTTACATCATCGATAATGACTTCATGCTGGCTAAAAATTCAGGCACTCCTCCGGTCAAACTGTTATTTGATAAGTCCCTAGCATTTGTAAAATATTAGCAAAAGTCATTTTCGGTTATAGTAAGCTATTCTATCAATTTCCACTCCTTTTTTTTTTGAAAATATATAGTGGAACAACACAATTAAAGAAATATTTACTTATATAGTAAGATTTGTATTTGTATACATATTTACTTATATGTAAAAATATGAAAATACAAATAAATGGTAAGATCTGTATCTACTCTCCTCATTTTTACCAAAAACATATAACATGACATATTTATTTTTCTTATAGATTTGGGGAGAAAAACAAAAGAGATGATTCAAGTAACATCAATTTGTATATTAATTACTAATCTAACACCTTCAAAATCGAATTTATTAGAATAACACTAATTTTTTGGTAAAAGACAATTTAACTCTCAATAATAAAAAATAAAAAATAAAAAATAAACTCTAATAAAGCTAAAATTCAAAATTCAAACATAAAATATATATTAAAAACTCTGCAGATTTTTAAAAATTAAAAAAAAAATCGAAAAAAGTTCTAAATATATAAAAAAAACAATCATAAATTATTTTTAAAAAATTATCGAAAAAAATTAAAAAAATCGAAAAAAAAATAGGAGAGCTTTAAGTTTGAAACAATAAAATCAAGAATTTATAAAAAATTTAAAAATCTAAATGTCAATATATTTTAGAGACAATGACAAAAAAAATAAGTAGTATGATAATTACTTGATCCACGTTCTTCAAGAAACTTTTTTCATGGAAGTTTTTTAAAGGATTCGTGATACTGAATAAAAATCTTTGAATAACTGAATTTGAGTATTTACAGAATTAATGGAAAAAATCAACAATAAATCTTAATTAGGTTGATAAGGTAAAAAAGTAAATAAATATAAAATAAATAATTAAATTTGTAATTAAATAAGGAAAATAACGTTTAAATTTATTTTTTCTCTTTTTTACGGGAATTAAATGAGGAAAACACATTAATTGACAAAATTAATTAAAGAAACAGCAATGACAAAATCAAGTAACCGCAGTAAAAAAAACAAACAAATCTGTCATAACATGAATATAAAAACCTGTCATGAAAAACCTGCTATAAAAAACCTGCCACAACGTGATTACATTAGAAAGAGTCAATTTAGTAAGAAATAAATCTGTCATAACATGACTATAAAAACCTACCACCACATGACCTAAAAATGACTGCAAAAATTAAATCTGCTGTAACGTAAAATAAATCTGTTGTAACGTAAGCGTCAATATAGTAATTAAAAAATTCGATAGATTTATTTAAAATATCAATAAATCTACCATCACATTAAAAACTCTGCCGCTTAAAAAAAATCTGTTACAACATGAAATTATAAAAAATTTAAAAATTTAAAATTTAAAAATTAAATCTGTCATAACTGAGTTAAAATACCTACAGGGTTTAATAAACCTATCACTTAAAAATAAATCTATCGTTCAAAAAATTAAATATGTTGTTCCAAAATTAAACCTGTCGTTCAAAACTTAAGTCTACCGTACATGAATAAATCTACTGTCATGTAATAAAAAATCTGTGCTATTTAAATAAAACTGTTGAAAAAAATCTGCCACACATTATAAATCTGCCAACAAAATAAATTTGTCGCTTCGTAAGAAACAGGTTTATTTTAACGATTTTCACCCATTTTATTAACTGTGATAAAAATTTTGTTTTTATTTTATTTTAAGTAATGGCAATATGCGTAATTAGATCTTTCTTATCAAAGGAAAAAGGGATATTTTAGGTATAAAAAATAATCTAGTAATTAAAAAAAAATTAGAATCAATCTATTAATATCAAACTAATTTTATGTTAGTTTAGTAACTCTCCAAAAAGAAAAAGAGAAAAGCTATTCAAAGCTTACAGTTTTCGAAGCTCGGTTAAATTTTGGAAGGCCGATGCTATGGACCCTTTTAATCCACGTGATGATAAATCTCTGTTTTGAATATCAAAACAAATTTCAAGCTTAAGAAACACATTTGAGTAATAAATAAATAAAAAAATAAAAAAATAAAAAAAAAAGCGTATGAGATAGTGAACTTACAGAGAAATAATTCTTGGAGGAGTAGACTTATTCGTGTAGCTGCACTTTAGATCTTCCCATTTTAACAGTTCAGGGACGCACGGATCTCCCTGCCAACTTATCATATTTAATCCATAAATTTCTTGGATATTCTTCATAGCAGCGACTGACATAGAAGTTCATGAGAAGTTCAAGAATTAGCATACGCGATAACATCATAGTTAGGCTATATACAGAGCACTATAAAGGGACATACCATCGTTTGGATTTGTTTCAGCATATGGAAATTCCAAAACCGTGAATGCCTCAACAGCATTAATGAATGGTGGAAGAGTTGATGTTTGAGTTCTTGTGAGGTACACGTAGCAGGAGCCCAATCTGCATTTTAGTGGTGATATGTTGTATATTGTTTCCGATTGCAACACCTTGGGACTATAAGCCCTTTTAATGATATTTCCATCCAAGACAATATCGAATTCCCTAGTTTCATTTTCTTTTAGGGTTTGGATCTCGGCAAAATGAAAATACGCATTTATCTTGTCGCTATCATCGTCTATATACCAGGAATGGAATAATGGTTTGCTGGCATTTCTTGGAGACATACCCGACCTACTTACAGCATCTGGCACTACAAAAGAATTAGGGGAAGTGACATTGAGAGTGGTACTTACATCTGTTTCATACCCGTTATATCGATTCCATTTGCGATCAAAGATATCATCAGGATACCTGGAAAAAAAATACTATAGGTTAGCCATGCAAAATTAAATGGATCTTATTACATCATGCGTTATTGTGTTTGTTATGTAGAAACGTATGGATATCCAGATGTTCCAGCATGGCTCCACCAGTTCGCTTCCAAGTCAATGATATTCTAAATTTATAGGTATAGGTATTGGGATCGATGAGATGAGATTGACCTAAACTGAATAAGACCAAGAATGAAGATGGGAGATCTATTGGTATGAGATACAAGATATGGAAAAGATTGTGAAAGTGTGTCAATATCTAAATTAAGAAGATTAACATTTATCTTTTTATATATTATTTCGTATTAATTTAAGAAGTTTCGGGTTTATTATTTCTTATATAAACCAATGTTTGTGTAATATATCTCTCATGAAAGTCTATTATAACTCTTTCCAAACATCCTCGTATTCTTACTCATCAAACTTATCATTCATAGGCCATGAAACTTATCGTGGTATCAGAATCCGGACACACGCTGTCCAATTCGAATCGAAATTGATTTGGCTCATCGAAAGAGACTTGATCGATCTTAATCGAAACCGGTCTGACCCGAATTAATCCAGCTGAACTAACTCAACAATAATTCTATGATGAGATATTGTCGAGATTAATGGTTTCACAGTCCATTATCTCGAGGAGGCGTGTAGACATGACCAAAGTTACGATTATAACGGTTAAGGTTATTTAACCACCGCCGGTTATGGTTAAAATTTACGATTATCTTAACCTTAACCATCTAATATACGGTCAAAACGGTTAAACTTACTTACAGTTACAGTTAAAAATAGTTACGATTAATTAATAATATTAATACAGTTTATATTTTAAAGGATCTCAAATTTAAATTTAGTTGTGTTCGAGGTACCATTATTTTTATTTGTTTTTGATATAATGTGAATTTTATTACTAAAAGGAAAGATTAGATACATAGTGCCTCAACATTATTATATCCATCAATATGTAACCAAAGTAATTAGTAACTAATATTTAAAAAATTGAATCTCTTATTTCTAATTAGATGATGTGGGGTATGTTATAAACCGGAAAAAAAGGAAATAAATGTTAATGGAAAAAAAAACCATCAATTTTAATCATTGTTAAGAAAAAAATTATTTCTCTTAAAAATACTAGTTAACAAATGATTTTATAGAAATATAGAAATAACAACTAAAAACAAAATTTAAAATTTCGATAAAATGTAAATATATCAAATAAAAATAAAAAAATGAATTATAAATAAGTAAGTGTTATCTATTATATTTTTCAAAAACGTACGGTTACGGTTATGAATTTATGGTTTAACCAATGGTTAATCGATGGTTTTGGTACGATTATGGTTCATAAATTTTTAAACTTTAACTAATATGCGGTTACAACTAATGGTTGAAGATTTTAACCGTTCATACGGTTACGATCTGGTTACTGTTAAATCTGAAACGGTTACGATTAGATTTTGTTCATGTCTAGACGTGTAAAAATATCTCATATTAAAAATTGAGAAGAAATTTATATATTAATATATAAGGGATATCTAATATATAAGGAATATGTATCAATCAATTTTGAGCTAATTAATTTTGAGTGAGGCAATAGGAATGATTTGAGAGAGTAAAAACAAAGATCCATTTGAAGGTTGTTCGTTCGGGGCCGGAGGGTCAGCAAAATTTGTCTCACGTGTAAAGTATACAAACTCTCACTAACCCCTAGTCTCGTAAGATATAGTTTTATTTTACACTTAAAAGGGATTCGGGTATTTCCATTTTTAAAAATTATTTTTTGGTAACGACTGTCACCGTAATTCCTAGAATACTTTGATTATGACAGATTTATTTCTCTACCAACAATTTTAAAAAACAACTCCCTCCTATATAGTATAATCAGTCATACTCCGTAAACAAACTTGAATACCAGCAAACAGATCTACAGCCTAGATCAAAAAGAGACTATCCACTAAGAAAATTAAAATAAAACCATTTCGGCATCTCTCAAAACTTTTCCCTCAAGCGAATTAAAATAGAGCTGCCGAAATAGGCCTTTACATACCGTAAAAAACCGCGGGAATCGCTTGTAAAGGCCTTCCGTTCTATTAGGTTCAAAGGACCGAGTTGCGTCATGTAAGAATCATTTCTTAATGGCCGTAGTTCCAAGGTTGATATCATTGGAATAGTAGATCCTGTCTTGACAAGACAAATCTGCAATGTGTCAGACTTCGTCATGTAAATGATCTCACGATCATTTTGGTAATCCAAATCCACTGCAATCCACATGTTAGGCCCCACATGTAAATCAAACTTGGGATACACATTAAGGCCGTCATAATTTCCATATCTGAACCCTGCTCTTATTAGATAGTTGATTCCCTTGTTTACTGTCAGATTATAGCAGTTTCGTATCCCATCTGGAAAATATCTCAGATCTTTGTACTGCCTGTATGTATACGTCAACTCATCCCCAACTTCACCACGTTTGCCACTTTGGATGAAATCCGCATCAGATATGAATGTTAATCCCGTTACTGTGTCAGTATAGGGAGACTCGCTAGGAGATAAACCACAGTCCAAACTGATGAATCCTGACCAGAGATGAAATATTAGTGCAAGTAATGATTTTCTTCTAGATAAAACATCAGCTCAGAGGATCAATAAAATGTGTTAAGAGTAAGAGATAATTTTGAACTTCTAAACCAAATTTTTAAGATCTTAGCTATCATGTGAATTGTTCCGTGACCATGCATGCAACTAGAAAAGGTCGATTAAAGACGTTGACAAACAAAGCGACGACATTGAACTACAACCATGGTTAATCCATCATACTTCATATATCCAAAAGTGAACATGATAAATTAAAATAGTTTAACAGATGACGTATAAAAAGTACCTTGTTGATCAGGCTGAGCTTGAACAATAAGTATAATGGCAAAAGCCACAACGCTAAACGCAAGTAATAGTTGGCGATAACATTCCATTTTCATGTTGGCATACAAGCTTTTGATACCTATCTGATAGGGAAGAATATATTGATTGTATAGAACAAAAGGGAACTCTTTCTTTAAACGCATCTACATGGCGTGGGTCTCCAATACAATTGGTTCATATAACTCCTCCCAGCACGTCTCCAGTGGACTAACAATAAATATGTACAATTATATTCCAAGTTGTGGCAAAAGGTGAATATTAACCCGAAGCACCTGATGTTATCTTTGTTTTAGCATGGAAAAAAAATGCCAAGTTGATCGGATGTCAGAATTCTGTAACTATATGATAATTCTGCCAACGACTTAAACAGCGATCTATTTAATAACAACTTGGTATTATGTATACACTTTTAATTACAGCCTATTCATCATCGCAATATAGCCCTTAACAATGAAAAGTCCTTAATTAGTCCTTCAACAATAAACTAAGATCACTCATCCCCTAATATTTTGTTACATTTGACTAGTACATCGTCCAAATTGATTATTCATATACCTTAACTGTGATTATTTGACGAGAACAAAAACATGTAATATATTCTGAAAAAAGCGTATTATAGTTCCATAAAAAATAAGTCACAATATACATAGATTTATATATTAAAATAAAAGTACAACTATGTTTTTTAATTAATATGAAAACGAAAATGTAAATAATATGTTCATAATAAAGTTAAGTTTTCTAAAATTAAGATGATGTAATTAAACATATTCATAAAAGTCTATGACATTTTATAACTAAATAACAAATTTTCTTCCTAAACTCGGTCGATCTCAGTTGGTATCCATCCATCTAAGTCTGCCTCCCAACGGAGAGATAGCTGGTAGACAGTTTGTTAAATCATAGACCGGCCCAGCTTGTCGGATCAGTAAACATCTCACCTGGACAATAATCCTTTCTGGGTATACCTTCAAAACTAGATTTTGTTTGACTCTATTAAACCCAGGAAAAGTAATGGTCTGCTTGTAAAATTAGTGATCATTTATTTTGGTTACAATTTTTGAAATTCCATACAATTTATTTTTACCATTTTCTTTCATTTTTTTGGTCACGACCATTTTCTTTCATTAAACACTATTTTCCATTCCAACAACTTACTCATTTATCAACACTTAAAGAGGGTAGAAGATTAAAAAAAAATTATTTTATTTTATAAGTGTTGTAATTAAATAACTAGAAGTGTGTAAATAAAACTCAAAATCTCGTGACCAAAAACTAAAATAAAATAAAAAACCTCAAAATCTATTTTTCCAAAATAGAAAAAAATCTCAAAACATCAAACAACAAAAATTGAAGTTATTTTTAACAAAACAAAACGGTTGGTTTGGAATGCACCAATCAGAATTACCCATTTTTAATTCATTATTTTCTTTCTCAAGTTAGCTTTCTTGCTATTTGTTGTAACTAGGGAATATGTTTCGCGTCCTGCGCGGTAAAGGATATTAGATAGGTAACTAATTAATAATCATTAAAAGATATCAGGTGATAATTAAAAATCTTATATGAGTATTCGCTTGATTGTAAATGGTGAAACAAACACGGTTATCGAAAGCTCATTTGCAACCTAAAGGAGCGTAAGAGCAATCCTTATATTTATGGAATTACTATATGGTGAACCAAGGATAAATCGTAACACAAAGGAGCATAACAACAATCATTATCCTTATAGACAAAATGTGAACTATGATGATGTGATTAAAAGAGAGAAGAAGTAAAAGGAATTTAACAGAGGCAGAAGTGAAGTGTTAGATTCGCATCTCATTGTGTTTAATGTTATAATCGAAACAGAAAAAAAAAAAAAAAAAACAGTTTGTTTCGACTCTGGTTCTAATTTAAAATACTCATATGTGAATGAATTTTAACCCCAACCCCTCTTTTATAAAACCAAGCACATTAATATACAGTATATGTGGAGGATTCTAAACCCTAACCCCTCCTTTATAGACTCAAACACATTAATATACAGTAAACTATACCTAAACTTCTTACTTATGAAGGAATCTAAACCCTAATATCTCCTCTATAAACTCGAACACATTAATATGCAGTACAAAATTACTAAAAGATCTATTTGTAGAGGAATCTAAATCCTAACTTCTCATTTTAAACCCGAACACATTAGTGTACAATACATGATTCTTAAAATACTTACATGTGGAGGATTCTAAACCTTAACCCTTCGTTCACAAACCCAAACATATTAATATACAATACACCATAGTTAACATACATATGGAGTAATCTAACCATAACTACTATTTTATAAACCCTAGCACATTAATATATAGTACGTGATAGCTGAAGCACTTATCTATGAGGAATCTAAACCCTAACACCTCATTTAGATACCCAAGCACATTAATATACAACTAAAATGCTTACACGAAAACTAAAATACTTATATGTGGAGAATTATAAACCATAACCCCTCCTTTATAAAACTAAACACATTAATATACAATAAACGATACCTAAAATGCTTACCTGTGGAGGAATCTAAAACCTAATCTCTCCTTTATAAACTCAAATACATTAATATGCAGTACAAAATTACTAAAAGACATATTTGTGGAGGAATCTAAACCCTAATCTCTCCTTTATAAACCCAAATACATTAATATGCATTACAAAATTACTAAAAGATATATTTGTGGAAGAATCTAAACCTTGATCTCTTTTGTATTTACCAGATTAATCTTCATCTTCTTTTACCAATCTTCGATTTCAAATCCTTATAAACCATCTCGTCACTCTCTTATACCTGGGGTGTATCCAATTTGGAGAAACATGTTAGATCTCACGCTAGAGTTCGTACTTGCTATAGTTCGTACTTAAACAAAGTATTCGTTCTCATCACCGAAACGGCTGGATTCGGCGGAATAAATGTTTCAATTTCTTTGAAACACACGTTTCTGGTGAATCGTAAGGCACAAAACAGAGCAGATACACATATACACACGTTTATGAGGTTTTAGAACACAAGTTTCTTATCAAGAAGTTTATGGTTGAAAAGCATGAATACTATAAGCAATTATTAAATCAGAGTTATTACATAATTTTTTAAAAAAAACGATCAGTGTAGCTGATGAGTAATGAACATCAAAGTCGAAGATATATGTAGATAAGAGCTGGATTCCGACTTCTAATGATGTTTACGAAACTGAATCAAGAATTGAAACCATTATGGATGTTTTCAAGTAAGAGAACGAACCCATTTAAAAATTAGACATTAGACATAGTTGATTCCAAAATAAATGTGGATTTGTCCACTAACAAAATTCAATAAGTTGGCTAAAGAAAAGAATTAACTTTCGAAAGGAACAGTATGAGACGACATGTGTTCACACTTTGTTGTTGCTTTTTTTGGAGGCAAATTTACCATACTCGACTTTCCTATATGATAATAACATTATAGAACAAAGAAGAAACAAATTTGACATTTGGGTTCTTGATAGAGTCGAGAAAGACAAAAGACAAGTAGCACAAGAATTCTTAAGAAATCACTAAATTCTCAGAGGTAAACAAATGTTTCAAGAATTAAGAACTAACATAGGCTAATTAAGAGAGATTTTCAATCAATATGAACTAATTGGATCTTCTTTCTTGTATCGTCACATTTGAAAGCTAATATCTGAAAGAACCAAATCATCACTGACATAAACATTTCATATGTCTTTATCACAATCTCTCCAACCTTTCTCCATTACCTCAAACATATGATCACTACGCTAAGACACATAGGAGTCTCGTCTAGAGAATATAAATCTAGACTATAAAATGACAAGTTGATTTCTAAATATTTTATATCACAATCTCTCCAAAATTCTCTGTGTTTACAACTCTACACAGTCAAATCCCAAAACGATTTCAGCTTACATTCAGAAGCATATTTGACCTCGAATAAGATGTCGAACGTTCTTCCACCATAATAATAATTAGCTTCACTACATTGGCGAATTCAAGATCTGTTTTCGGTAAGTGCCACACAAAAATCAGTGTTAGGCTTATAAACATTCTACATATTTATATATTTCGTTTGACAAAAAAAAATAACACAAATATATTTCTCATAACGTTAAGAATTTGTTTTTTTTTTAATTTGATTACCTTATGATCAATTTGTTCTTGCAACGAAAACAGCCTCCTCGATTCTCAGCCATAGTACGAAAAAATAACAAATAACAAGTAATGATCAATTTATTCTTACAAGGAAAACAATCTCCTCGATTCTCAAGTCATAGTTTAAAATAGGATTTGAGCGGCTGATAATTCATCACCTCGATGGTGACCTCCGATTAAAATCATGAGGAGATGGCTGACACAGGCAAGACGTAAACTCTTTAAATAAATTCCAAACAATAATTTGAAAAGAATGAGAATCTGATCACATAAAAAATAACTTAGCCATTCTACAAACTTCTCATGCTATGTTTCTCTCCATATCTCTCTGTCTGAGGATGGTATAAAGGCTTTATTGTCTGTAACCTCCTTTTTATTATCCTTAAGATGACATTAGAAACTAATCAAGAGATATTAGAAACTCAATTAGTACCTTGAGATAAATGGCATATGACGATGATATAGGGTAATCTAAAGCTCTATTGCTTACCCTTTCTCACAACGTTCCTATAAACTGAAAAAGTGCATATGAATATCAACTAAGGTATTGTAGTTTTCATTTCATCTCCGTCTTTAAGAAAACAAAAATATATAAAAAAGTTGTACAATTTATCAAACACTTTGAACTTCATAAGCAAATATTTTATTATTCTATTAAGGAAAATTCTGTGGGAAAACAATTTAGTACTCTAGACGGTTATCGACTCCCATCTCCTATACTCTATTCTAAGTTCATTAAAAATAATTTCCTGTTCAGTGATAGTTTTTCTGGCTAACTTTCGCCTTTCCCAATGACAATTGTCAAAAAGAAGAAAGTCACCAGTGGCACCAGCAAATATGAATAAATTTCTTACTATAAAACTCACACGCGAGACTAAGAATCATAGCCTCTTTTAATCCAAAACCTAAGATAGAGACCATTGGAGAAATAATACGGAGACCTGAGCAAAAACGTACAAAGAAAACGCCAAGTTAACCACTGATGTACTAATAACACTTTAGTAGGAATAAGAAACCCACATATAAAAGCTCTATCACTTGTCTAACATATGATGCGTGCATTTAAGACCTTTATCATGTAGTCGTTGAAGTACAAAAATTTCCATATAAGCTCTTCAAACAAATCAGACACTGGTACCTGCCATTGTTGGAGCTTGTGGAAATAAACTCTTCCCAATTTACTGTCTTTGGGATCCATGTGAATGCTAAGGGCAGACCAAACGAACATGTCTCGTTCTACTCCAGATGATAACATGTCAAATAAAGATTAGAAGAAAAACTATAGAAGCAAAAAAGTATCTCTGACGCTGAAATTAATTGCAAATATTGGACCATCATCAATCTGCATCTTAAAAGAAAATAGTATGAGGTGGATGAAACTTTAAGTAAGCTTTCAAGACATCTTCGATATCCAAAAAGAAAACAGAACATACAATGCTTGATGTGAGAGTGAAACCGAGAGTTTTTACATGCTTGCTTCAAATAGATTACACCGCATTTTCAGGATTAGATATAACTCTTGCAAATTAACAATTATCATGCTAAACATCTAGCAAAATACACCTCTTCCTATCATCCGGAATCCAAATTTGGATGTTTCAATCTCCTTATATTAGCTCGTAAAAGCTCTGAGTTGTAGCATCATCTTTATTTTTGGGACCAGATGTTGCCGCAAGTTTCAGGCATCACATGAGTAAGTTGAATTTGGCACTATAATTGAAGCCACTTTATTCAACCAAGTTTCTCTTTTTCTTATAACTAATATATGGAAAACTATGTGAACACTTATGTCACCTAAGGTTTGTGAAAGCCTCCACATATTACTCTTGAATCTAAGAATCCAACCAATGATAGCAGTCGAAGAAGAAAATTGACAACGATTAAAACTGAGAAACAGTCCAGGAATAAAGAAAGAAAGAGCCGAGCTTTATAAAGAACTCAGACATACCTTGTTTACCGAGATGAATGCGAAAGAAGTTCTGATGATGAATTTGTAGGCGAAGAGACCAGTGTAGATGCCAAACCATACCACCAAAATATTTAATTTTCTCAAATCACCTAGAGCGTTGCTTTCTTTATCGGGTAAGCATCAGAATTGTAATCACTTCCGAAGGTCGGCTCTGAATCACACTCCACACCATTTGAACTACAATCACTATCAACACTATCCTCGCTAGCAATAAAAGAATTTTCATCACTATCAGAATCCGAGTGAGAACCGCCACCACCAATAGAAGACACGTCAGGCATCACGAAGGACACTACGATTAGACGACGGAGCAAGAGAGTCATGGCCACGGCCCTCGACCTCATCCAATCCTCATCGTCACTACAATAAGTGAGAACATGTGGAGCACCGTATGTTTCTATTAATAAGAAAGACCATCATCTAACGATATTAATAAGACAGACCACCACCAAACGATAAACCACAATCTAATGATAAGATTTTCTCCACTATCAAATGATGGACCACATCTATTAACCATATTTTTAAAACAAATTTCATTCGGTGAGGAAGCTTACAAGGCAAACCCCTTACAAAAAGTCAGCACCTCATAACCAAAGCAACGCATACCATCGAGACGACAATGACAAATGAAATACATGTTTTCTTATCCAAATCCCAAACAAAGGACAGTGAAAATCTTGCATACGCGAGATCTCCATTTTTGTTTCTCGCGTTATCCAATGTCTCCACAAATTCCGAAAACCTCAAAGGAGAAGACGACATATCACAATAGATAAGTGAATAGAAAGGAAAGTACTAAGGCGATGTTAATATAAACAAGCTGAACGATTAAACCATTCAAACAAGAGAAACAAAAAAACATAAAGCTAACCTAGACTATCATAGAAACAGCCAAGGCGATAAAACCTTATTAAAATAACCAACATACGGGGTCAATAGATCCAAGGGACACCACGAACCTCTAAAACAGAGTTCACAGTTATTACCTTTTTGAAACCACTTAACAAAGAGAGAAATAAGAAAAGAGGAAGCCACTGCAAACCCTAGAAGGATGGATGGAAATATATCGATGGAGAACTTGGCACAGCGAACGAACAAACTCCAAAAAAATCACATTGCACACGTAACCAAGCAAGTAAGCAAGCAAACAACGAAGAAAACTAAAACAATAAGACCGCACAAATAAGCAAGCAAGCAACATCATGTAGACGGGAAAACCCTAGAACGCAGCTTGAAGAAACCGTAAGTTACGTGGGATAAATACATCATAATAAGAATATATATACCACCTAAAAACCCTAGACAACCACGACCCGATACAAACTGAGCCTAACCAAACTCGTTTTAAATCAAACCAAGAAAACCAAGCTGTCCCAAACGTATTACATAAACCATTCGGTTCATTAAGGACTGTCTTGTAATCAACCACCCCAATTTTCATTGTGGGCATTCTCACTTCTCTTTTAATATATATGATAATATGAGTAAAACCCCAAGAAGAAAGAGTCGGTAGATTTCTCGTGTAAATCTGGCTAACTTGTCTCAAAAGGTAAAGGATAGCTATGAAGACTTATGTGAAAAGCAAAGTCTAAATCTGTCATTTCCTTCTTCTGATCACCAAAGGGAGGAGAGTACAGCCTATGCTCGTTGGGAACATGTAGCTAAACTTGAAGAGGGCTATCTCAAGCAAAAGTCTAAGTTACATTGGTTGAAGGTGGGTGACCGGTGTACTAAGGCTTTTCATTGTGCTGTCAAAATTAGGGAATCTGTGAATGGTATTCGAGAGATTCGAAAGGTAAATGGGGAAACTGTCACGAGTAGAGAAGGTATCAAATGTGCAGCTGCCCAATTTTTTGAGGACTTTCTTAATGTGTAACCACCTGACTTTGTTCTCATGGAGAAAGAGTCGTTGGCAGATCTGATGGGGTTTAAGTGTTCATCACTAGATCAAGGGATGTTTACTCAGCAAGTCTAATAAAAAGAGATCCATGATGTTCTGTTCGCTATGGCAGGTAGTAAATCTCCGGGTCCAGATGGCTACACCGTGGAATTTTTCAAAGAAGCTTGGCCTATTGTTGGGAAAGATTTTGTTGTAAGCATTCAGTCTTTCTTTATGAAAGGTTTCCTGCCAAAAGGGGTTAATTCCACAATCCTTGCGCTTATTCCCAAGAAATAAGAGGCAATAGAGATGAAGGATTATCGACCTATTTCATGTTGTAATGTGTTATACATGGTCATCTCGAAGATCCTTTCAAATCGTTTGAAGCTACTATTGCCTCAATTCATTGGTCCGAATCAATCAGAATTTGTGAAGGATAGACTTCTTATAGAGAACCTTCTTCTTGCTTCTGAGGTGGTTAAAGACTATCATAAGGAATCCATTTCTCCTCGATGTACTATGAGACATATCCAAAGATTTTGACTGAGTGCAATGGCCTTTCTTACTGAATATTTTGGAAGCTTTGGATTTTCCCTCGCAATTTTTCCATTGGATTAGATTGTGTATATCATCTGCATCTTTTTCAGTACAGGTCAATGGGGAGTTGGCAGGCTATTTCAGTAGTAAAAGAGGTTTGAGGCAAGGTTGTTCTCTTTCGCCATACCTCTTTGTTATTTGTATGAATGTTTTGTCGAAGCTTCTAGACAAAGCCGCAAGGGAGAGACGATTTGGTTTTCATCCCAAATATGAAGACCAAAACCTTACTCATCTTTATTTTGCTAATGATTCAATGGTATTTTCGGATTGTAGTTTGGAGTCCATGGAAGGAATCATTGGTGTTTTTGATGTATTCGTCAGGATTTCGGGATTGAAAATAAGTTTGGAAAAATCTACGGTGTTTCTAGCAGGTGTTACTGATGAGGAGAGGTTGGCTATTGGTGAAAGGTTTCCTTTTGATAAGGGCACTTTACCAGTGCGTTATGTAGGTCTTCCGTTGCTCACCAAGAAGATGACTATAGCAGATTATATTCCTCTTTTAGATCAGATTCGAAGGAGAATAAACTCATGGACGTCGCGTTGTATATCTTTTGCTGGACGGTTGCAATTACTCTCCTCGGTTATTGCTAGTTTAACTAATTTTTGGATCTATGCTTATCGTCTCCCCAATGGATGTATTGATGAGATAGAGAGTATATGCTATGCTTTCTTATGGTCAGGACTCAAGCTTAATTCAAAGAAAGCAAAGGTTGCATGGAGAGATGTGTGCTTTCCCAAGGAGGAAGGGGGTTTGGGAATTAAGAGCATCCGTGAGGCAAATGAAGTCTGTGTACTTAAGCTGTTTAGGAGACTCCTAGCTAAAACATCTCTTTGGGGAAATTGGCTACGAGCTTGCTATTTTAATGGTGATTCGATCTGGGCAGTGAAGAGTCCCACAAACTCTTCTCTGGGTTCATGGATGTGGAAGCAAATTTTGAAAATTCGAGATAAAGCGAAAGATTTCTTAAAGATGGAAGTCAATAAAGGTACATCTACTAGCTTTTGGTACGATAGCTGGTCGTCGCTGGGTAGATTGATTGATATTATTAATCTTTTGTTCAAAGATAAACAAACTCAGTTTTGAAACAGAGTATGAACAAAAACGAAGAAGGAAAACAGAGTATAAGGAAAATGGAATTTTTATTAATATGAATAATTTAGTTTTACACACGATAACAATAATTTATACAACTTGATAAGTTGTGTTTAGAAGACACAACTATCTTGAAAGACACAACTATACGAATGAACACAATTGTACATTCGTAACTCTTAGATAAGTAACTAACTTATACAAATAATACTTAGGTTTATAACTTATACGAGATTTGATTATGATTTAACACTCCCCCTTAATCATATCTCAGTTTTACTCCAAGCTTCATCCTTAGTTCTTCAAACCTCGTTCCTCGTAATGGTTTTGTAAGGATTTCTGCGATCTGATCTTCTCCTTTACAATACTTCATTTGGATAAGTCCCTTGCTTTCTGCTTCTCTTACATAGTGATACTTGATCTCTATGTGTTTTGTTCTTCTATGTTGCACTGGATTCTTTCCAATTGCTATTGCTGATTTGTTGTCACATAAGATAGGAACTCCTTCTTCAATCTTGAAACCAAACTCTCCTAAAAGTCGTTGTAGCCACACCGCTTGATTTGCTGCTCCACACACGGCAATATATTCTGCTTCTGCCGTTGATTGGGCCACAGTTTGTTGTTTATTTGATTGCCAACAGAACATAGCCGATCCGAGTGTAAAAGCATATCCCGATGTGCTTTTCATGTCTTTTGTAGAACCACCCCAATCACTATCCGAGTATCCAATTAACCTTGGTGTTTTCACACTTGTAAAGCTTACTCTGTAGTTTAGAGTCCCTTTGACATACCTTAAAACTATTTTTGCTTCTTGATAATGCATCACAAGTGGTGATGACATAGACCTTGAGAGATAGGAGCTTGCATACATCAAATCCGGCCTTGATATACATAAATATAAGAGTCCTCCAACAATGCTCCAATACTTGGTTTGATCGCCATACTCCTTTTCATCTTCCATCTTCTTTCCCGATGGCACAAGTGGTGTATTCACACTTTTGCTTTCCTTCATTCCAAACTTATCAATAAGTTTGTTTGCATACTTCTCTTGTGAAATAAATATTACCTTTTTCATCTTGAATTATTTCCATGCCAAGGAAATAATTTAGCAATCCGAGATCAGTCATCTCGAATTCTTTCTTCATTTTCTCCTTGAACGTGTTTATAAAACGAATGTTACTTCCTGTGATGATTATATCATCAACATATAGGTTCACTATTAACACGTCTTCTCCTTGCTTCTTAATGTATAACGCTGCATCATTCATACTTCTAACAAAACAATCTTGAAGAAAATATGAATCTATCCTTCCATACCAAGCCCTTGGCGCTTGTTTTAATCCATATAAGGCCTTGTATAACCTTAATACTTTATCCTCTTTGCCTTCAATCACAAACCCAGGTGGTTGTGTAACATAAATTTCTTCTTTTAATTCTCCATTTAAGAAAGCTGACTTGACATCCATTTGATACAATCTCCATTTCTTTTGGGCTGCATATGCAAGGATAGCTCTTATTGTATCATGTCTTGAGACCGGAGCAAATGTCTCAAGATAATCCACTCCATACTCTTGAGAAAAACCTCTTGCAACTAGTCTGGCCTTGTGTTTGATCGGAGTCCCATTTGCATCTGTCTTGATTTTGTAGATCCATTTCACACTTATAGCATGTTTGTTCTTCGGCTTGTCTACTAGTTTCCATGTCTGATTTTTCTCGATCATGTTTATCTCTTCATTCATAGCTTTTCTCCATTCTGCATCAATACATGCTTCATCATACGTTTGTGGTTCTTCATGTGCCAAGAGACAAGCTTCAATTATTTGAGCCGCTTCTTCAACATCCATTCTTGGTGCTTCATTCATGATCTCATGCATAGATCTGAATTTTCATGTAGGCTCAGATTCACTATCGTCCTCTTCATTGTAGTCTTGAATTGTATGTTGAACAATTTCAGGACTAGAAACGTTTTCAGTCTCATCTTGATCACTTGATGCAGTTACATCGTTGTCTCTTGACGCTTGTTGATCGCTTATGGGTAGAGTAAGTGTCCTCTTCACTTCTTCTTTCTTTTTCCAATCCCACTTCTTGCTTTCATCAAACTCAACATCTCTTGATACTTCAACCTTCTCATTCTCCAAGATAAAAACTCTATAGCCTTTTGATTTAGTGCTATAGCCAATAAAGATTCCACGTTTTGCCTTAGCATCAAGCTTTCTTCTCTTTTGGTCTGCTATATGCACATAGCATATACTCCCAAATATCTTCAAGTGTGACACGTTTGGTTTGTGTCCACACCATTTCTCTATAGGCGTGATATCATCTTCAATGGCTTTTGATGGTAAACGATTCTGAATGTAAGTTGAAGTGTATACAGCTTCTGCCCATAACTTGAGTGGTAAATCTTTCCCAGCAACCATTGATCTTGCCATTTCCATCAATGATCTATTCTTTCTTTCTGCTGCACCATTTTGTTGAGGCGAGTAAGGTAAAGTAACTTGCCTATGAATTCCTTCCTCTTGACAAAACTTGTTTAATTCTTGTGAAGTAAACTCACCCCCTCCATCGGATCTTATTATCTTTATCACACAATCCGATTGCTTCTCCACCATAGCCTTGAACTTCTTAAACATTAAGAATGTTTCAGACTTTTGTTTAAGGAAATATACCCAACACATGTGAGTATAGTCATCCAAAAACAACAAGAAATACCGGCTTCCATCAAGTGATTGATTTTGCATAGGTCCACATACATCCGTATGCACAATCTCAAGCTTCTCTTTTGTCCTCTCAATCGTAAAGCTCTGATACCATGTTAATCTTTTGTTCAAAGATAAACAAACTCAGTTTTGAAACAGAGTATGAACAAAAACGAAGAAGGAAAACAGAGTATAAGAAAAATGGAATTTTTATTAATATGAATAATTTAGTTTTACACACGATAACAATAATTTATAACTTGATAAGTTGTGTTTAGAAGACACAACTATCTTGAAAGACACAACTATACGAATGAACACAACTGTACATTCGTGACTCTTAGATAAGTAACTAACTTATACAAATAATACTTAGGTTTATAACTTATACGAGATTTGATTATGATTTAACAGATATTACGGGTGCAAGAGGTTTCATCGACTTTGGAATCAGCGCTAAAGCTACTGTGGCTCAGGCTCTGTTCTCGAGACGACATAGACGCCACCGATATCCGATTTTCAACATCATCGTAACTGAGCTGGAGAAAGTTCGATCGATGTATAATGCTCATGACGAGGATGTACTCTAATGGAAACAAGATATGGTGAATTACAAACCATGTTTTAACACCAAGGCAAATTGGGCCCAAATTCGTGAAGCTCGTCCAAAAACGTCTTGGTCACGAGGTTTTTGGTTCAACTCTCACACCCCAAAATACGCATTCCACGTATGGGTTACGATACTAAATCGCTTACCAACAGGAGATTGTATGCTTTCTTGGAGTATAAGCAATTATATTTCTTGTGTTTTTTGTCTTCACTCGTTGGAATCCAGAAATCATTTATATTTTGATTGCCCATATACCCAGTATATTTGGGAAGATTTAGCTGCAGGTGTGTTCGGTTCCATGTTTACATGTGATTGGCACAACATTGTCTCTTGTCTCACTTTCTTGAACCTAGGCCGAGTGAGGGTTTTTACGATGAGGTATGTGTTTCAATCCACACTCCATCATGTTTGGTGCGAAAGGAACAATAGGCAGCATGGCTCCATTCCCTCCACCACACAACATCTGATTAGCAGTATTGACAAGGCGGTGAAGAATCGATTCAGTTCACTTCGCCAAATGGGAGATAAACGATACGAAAAGGGTCTTCAGTTTTGGATTGCCTCTCGGCTTTCAAATTAGAGACTTCTTTTATGATGTTTTGTATATAAGATTTTCTTTTGACTTTTGTTCGCATCTCTTGATGTAAAAACGTTTTTTAATAAAATTTAACATTTATCCCAAAAAAAAAAAAAAAAAAAAAAAACCAAGAAGAATAAACGTTTAATACGAAAACAAGAGAGAAAACGATATTGGGGTAAATATCCTCGTCCTATGGTTTTTTTATTAATGTGTGAATTTCAACTACAAGACCTTATGAACCATTTATGTAAGCCCTCAAAATTTTATACAAATAGGAATAGGGTAACTACGACATCAGTCTTATTCTTAAAAAAATTAAACACTAAATCCTAGACATATCGTACCCCCCCCAAATATCTATCTTGATCAGGCTTGTGACTCTGCAATCTATATCAGACCTTATCTCAAGTGAGTTGGCATACCTACTTATTCGAGAAGAGCCCCTTTGCAAGTAAAATTAGATTTTAAGTCACTTGGTAATAACAAAACCAGTTTTTTCAGTTAATGTTCAACTCCACAAAATATTAGTAGAATTCTGAAAATAGCCACGAAAAATTGTGTAGCTATAGCCCAAAATATGTGGCTATATAATTATTGTTATAGGGTCGTGACTCTATACGCCGTGGCTATTTAGCCACGAATTTAGCCACTGTACAAAACTGTGGCTAATCTGTGGCTATATATAGCAAGGGAAAATATGTGGCTAATCCGTGGCTATATATAGCAAGGGAATAGCTATGATAAAAATTTGTAGCTATAGGGTCGTGACTATATGGGTTGTTGCTAATCCGTGGCTATTTAAAAAAAAAATATTAAAACCTACCTAGATCCGACCATCGCTCCGGTGGTGGCTTCGGGAGGCGGATCTAGATAGATTTTATATAAAAAAAATTGAAACCTACCTAGATCTGATGGTTGCATCGGTGGTGAATCCGGTGGCGGGTCTAGATAGATTTATAAAAGAAAATTGGAAGAGGAGAAAGAGGAGAAAGAGGAGGAGAATCAATGGTGGAAGAGGAAGAGGAGAAGGAGACCATAGAGGATGAGAAGGAGAAACGATGGAGGAGGCGGAAGAGGAGAAGGGAAAACGATGGAGGATGAGGATTCATGGCGTAGGAAGAGGAATGATGGCCGAGGTGGAAGTCCGATGGCGGAGGACGAGAAAAAGACGAAAATGGAGGAAGATGAATAAGGAAAAAGAAGAAGGATAATGAGAATAAGAATAAGAAGGCAATGAAATTTTTTTGATTAAAGATAGTCACGAATTAGCTAGGTAAAATTCGTGACTATATGTGAGGTTTAAATTTCAAAAAATTCAAATTTTATGTTGAAATTTCAAAAAAAAAATCAAAAAAATTTATATAGCTACGGATTTCATGTGGCTAACCCGTAGATATATATAGCAAGGGATTAATCTATGGCTAATTCATGGTTATACAGCTACGAGTACAATCAGTGGCTAATCAGTAGTAAATAGCCACAGATTTTGCAGTGGCTAGTCCGTGGCTATTTAGTAAATGAATAGCCACGGATCTCATGTTCCACAAAATGTGTGGCTACTTTTGTGGTTAAATCACAGTTTTTTACTAGTGATAGTATGATATTATTCGTTTTGGATCTAAGTGGTCGATTCCACATAGATTTATTTTTTTACTCTTTCTCAAAAGATCTCATAGTATTTGAAATTGGACAACTTATATATTTGACCATCTTAACGATTTCGAATTGATATCCCAACAAGACAATTCTGGAAAAAAAAATTCCTACAAATGACAGAGTCTCGTTAACACAGACTATATAGATTCAACGTCATTTGAATTGGTTCCACGATCCTATCAGGGAATGTGTCAATGGAATTTGTCCATTCTTTAATGTTAATGCAAGAGTTGACTTTTTTTGTAATTACATTATTCCTTCCAACGCGTGTACGAGGTATTTCCCAACACATATCTTTCTTTCTTTTAACGAAGCAAGTCTGTTACAAATTATGTTCTTGATTTCTATAGGAATTCCAAAAAGATGAAGAGACATCTTTTCTTTGCCCTAATTGGATCCCAGAATCAAGAAGGTAATAAATCAGCTTCTGGAGTGTCATCAAGGATCTTCCGTTGACTTCAGATATCTTCTCTAAATATATAGTTTTTCGTAATTCCATTTTTTTTTTTATGCTTGAACAGGTTTCATCAGTCTGGATTGCGGATTTCCTATTAAGGAATCTCCTTATTATGATCCGTCTACTGAAGTAACATACACATCGGATTCCAGTTTCATCCAGACCGGCAAAAGTGGTAGAGTCGATAAGGAGTTCAACAAAAGATTTTGAAAACCATATTTGACACTAAGAAAAATTTTCCAGAAGGAAAACGTAACTGTTATAGTCTTAAATGTCACGCGTGGGACTACTTATCTCATCTCGATTAGTTTTTTATACGAAATTTTTTTTATTTTTTCTTCTTTTACCAAAAGATTAGTGTTATTCTAGTAAACTTGATTTAGAAGGTGTTAGATTAGTAATTAGTATACAAATTGATGTTACTTAAATCATTATCTCAATTAAAAAAATAAAATCAAACAAAGAAATTGTCGAATCTAGAATTTTCTTCTATACACCAATATTAAATTACCTATGTTTCTAAAATTATCAAAAATTTGTGTTTTTGTCTTTCAAGAGATACTATTTTGCTCAACTTATTAGTTAAGATATATCAGTATATCACATATTTAGATCTCAACTTTCTGCCAACATGGGGTTCCGCTAATACAATTTAGTTGCGGATATGCTGATGACGTCTTCCACCTTTGATCAACGCTCTCGAGGCGTACACCGTTATTGAATTCCCACAGTTTGAGACAAGCCTAAGTGACGGTACTTCACAAGAACTTCCCACTTATAACAATTGATAAATTTATATTTCTCCCATGTATGCTAATAGAATTTTCATTCTCTAACATTTATGTTAGTTTCCGCTATCAAGAACATGCAACTTATCGAGTTAGTAAAATCAGTTGGCAAGGAGATCCGTGTCTCCCTCAAGAGTTATCCTGGGAGAATCTAACATGCACATACCCAGATACCTCCACTCCACCAAGAATCATTTCCTTGTAACTTTGTAAGGCCAATAACAAACATATAGTTCTTAATTTAAAACTAATGTATCTATAGATTCTTAAGTGTTTTTGTTTGTGAGTGCATAATTAGAAATTTTTCAGCAAGTGGGTTAATTGGGAGCATAACCCCAGTTTTACAGAATCTAACGCGATTAGAAAAACTGTAAGTCTTTCTTTACTGATGAAACAAAGAATGAATTGTTTAGATGTGACATGCAAAGCAACTTTTTGTGTTTGGCGCACAGAGACTTATCTAACAACAGCTTGACTGGACCTCTGCTTGCATTTCTTGCAACCATTAAATCATTGTCTTTGATGTAAGTCTTCTTAGAAAGCAGAATTAACACTTTGACACTGATTTTTATTTTTTTGGTTGAATTTGGCTCTCTATATTGATTTTCTTTGTCTCAGTAGAAACTCAAGTGGGAACAATCTTACCGGGTCAGTTCCTCAGGCTCTTCATGATAGAGTTAAGGAAGGACTTGTGTTAATGTAAGATTTATGTTTTCCATTAAGCGAGGTTGTCTATAGTAATTAACTAGCTTATGGCAAGATACTATCCACACGGATCCAATTGATGTCTATATGTATTTAACAAACTATTATCTGATGTACGGTTGGTAGGTGGAACTGCTAATGAGAGTGCACCATATAAATTTGGTGAGTCTAATTGGGTATTGTGATGAATGAGATAACTTGGCCCTTATCTATGAGTACATGTCAAATAGAGACTTAAAGCAACATTTGTCAGGTACTAAAGCAAACCACGATCATGTCTAAAGTTTTGCTTGAAACAAAGATCTCATTTTTAGCGATCTGAAAACTATGTCCGATTGATACAGGAAAGCGTGGTAGATTGGGGCTGAGTTGGAAAAATAGACTAAGAATAGCTGTGGATGCAGCACTCGGTACACACTAGTTCATTCACTAAATTTATAGTTAGGATTAACCTTGGATGGAAATTAATCGTCAGATACACTTTATGAAACACTTCATGCCATGATTTTCCTGCTAATGAATTACTGACCTAATATTTATATTATAGGACTAGAGTACTTGCACACCGGATGCAAACCACCAATAGTTCACAGAGACATAAAAAGTACAAACATACTTTTGGACGAACATTTCCAAGCCAAATTAGCCGATTTTGGGCTTTCGAGATCTTATCCCGTCGGAAATGAAACATATGTATCAACTGTTGTTGCTGGAACTCCTGGCAATCTAGATCCTGTCATCCTGAGTGAGTAATCTACTTCATATTGTATTTTAGTCCATAATTAAATAATTAATAGTCTGAAACCATCTTCCATATTTTTGTTTTGTAGGTATTATCAAACAAATTGGTTAACAGAGAAAAGTGATATTTATAGTTTTGGAATTGTACTATTGGAGATGATCACAAACCGTCCTATAATCAATCTCGTGAAAAGCCTCACATAGTAGAATGGGTCGGTTTTATCGTACAAACGGGAGATATTGGAAATATTATAGATCCAAATCTCCACCAAGATTACGACATTGGCTCTATTTGGAAAGCTATTGAAGTAGCACTGTCATGTGTGAATCTCACTTCTACAAGAAGACCAAGCATGTCCCAAGTTGTTAATGATCTGAAAGAGTGTCTAACATCGGAATATTCAAGGACAGGGGAGAGTCGAGAAATGAACTCAATGAGTTCTGTCGAATTCAGCAGGGTTATTGACACTGAAGTGATACCTAAAGCACGCTAGTTCGGTAGATGAGTTCACCCTTGGTTGATTATGATGAATCTTTGATCCTGCATCTTCACGGTTTTAATACTAATTTTATGTTGGCTACTACTAAAAATTGAAATAAACTTGTTGTAATTTGAAAAAATTGAGTGTTAGATATTTGTGTTGTTGAGAATGTTGGTGTTGATTAAGTCTTAGTAGTGGAAATATGTCCTAAGTTGTAGGACTAGTTGAGTAGTTGTAGAAGTAGTCAAGTATTTGAGTTAATTCATGTTGTTAAAGACCTCCGAGAATGTAGGAGGCAGTTTGTTGTTGATTAGCTATTTAAGGGCCTAGGCTAATAATGAGAAATGTAGAGTTTTTTAGTCTCATCATTCGGCTCTGTTTTCTGTTGCTAACAGAGAAGCGGTGGCAGCCATCTAAAAAAAAATTCAATCATTGTTAAATATATTCAAAAAAAACCTCAAGCGTTTTTACATGAACTTTAAGCTTTGAACGTGAAGAAACATAAACTTTTTTGCTTTCTAAAACCTCCTTAATTCTTACCAAGTCGCTAAGCCATGATCCTCAAACTTTCTATCGCCCATTTCTCTAATCGATAAGATCATATTCCGTATGATCTTGTCTATAATCGGCAAGAGTTTCCAGAGGTGATGTCGGTAAATCTCCATGCCTATGTCTATGTGTGTTCCTCTCCCTCCAAATAAGAGAAACGGAAACTTGAGAAGAAAAAGGTGCACTTTCCCTAGAGAATTAACTTCAAGAACTGCGAGAACGTCTTCAAACTTATCGTTGAACCGTTGATCCACTAAACCCGAGAAAACTACAAAAGAAAAGTCCAAGATAGAGCATGACCTTATTTCCCGGAGGGCTGCTATTACGACAACACCCAAGTCCGTGGAAGAGCTTTCCTAGTCAAGCAAAAGACTTTAGAGAGGTCACTTTGGGATTCACTCTCGTGGAAGTGTTAGTTTTCAGTTATGTTTTCCCAAGGAGGCCCTGTTAGCAAACCATCACATCTTCGTGAGGAAAAGAGCTCGTTTGTATGTCCATGAGACCTAAAGAGAGAAGTCCGAGATGGAGTATGACCTTATTTTTCCGAGGAAAGTTATTACGACAACAACTAATATTGTAACTCTAATATACTGTTTTAAAATTATTTAACCTGAGCATAGTGTAGAACAATATCTAGTAAAAATTCAAAACAATAAGTGAACCAGATCACCAATAATAAAAGAGAAGGAATGACAACTTATTAAGCAATGTTAGCGTCATATATGATTTGGTATAAGCACATAGCGAAACACAGCTTCATAGGGTGGGGACTACCGCATTGGATTCGTAAACCTCTACACTGGGCTATACGCCAATGGTCCACGTCGTTACTTTAATAAATTTGTAAGACTTGAGATTTAAGGGTTGTAGAGATCTTCACTCACATGGGAGGTTGGAAATCTTGAAGAAAGGCAAGTACTCTCTCTCACAAGCTCACTACTTACCCTGTGTAACACACGCTCCTATTAAACATTTGGGGTTCTCCCTGCAAAGTATTTCTTTATAAAATTTAATCTTTTTGTATGTTCTATGTTCAAACCAAGGTATATTCTTATTACACATTTTTGATAGAATCATGTGATTTACTTAACTAATGAAGCGATCGCAATAGAATCTGTTAATGGTAATGATTATCGAATGAAGATACCTTTTTTATTGCTTGATTCACATTTGAATGTTAAAAAACAAGGTTTCGGAATAACATAGAGAGCCAAATAAAACGCTAAACATGAAAACTATAAAATTATAAAATCTTAACAACAAATATTCTTGTAACAATTTTAACTAATTTAAAAATATTAATTAATAAATATGTTTGAAATTGATCTAATATCTCACTGTAATATCTATATTTTATCAATAACATACATTATAGTTTATGGGTTTAAATTTAACTATAACTATAAGTCTATAATTGATGACAACAACAATATCGTCATAATTATTAGACTATTATGTGCCCCCGACTACATCATTAGTGTTACCACAATTACACTAGGGTCCGCGACATGTTCAGCAAACATTTTTAGATGTAAAAAAAGCATTTTGGTTTAAGTGTCACGGAAAATAATAGAACCACCAACCAAGATATATTGGTATTGTTTGGCGCGTGCGGCTCGAGAATTTATCTTTACTCAATTTGTCTCTGTATCTCAGGAAACATAAGTTATTAAAAGTTGTTTGTTCTTAGGTGCGAGGTATTAAAGTATTTTAATTTGAGTTTAACAGAATCGCCGGTTTGCATGCTCCGATGATTACGGTAATCAAAGGGGTCCCACATCTCTACGTCGGACAAGTACACTCGATAGGATTCCATGTGGTGGTCCCCATGCCCCATCTTACCCTCCAATCCCCAGCCTTTAATTATGTATTTCATCAAACACAAAACACCTCTTACTCGAGTCTATAAAATTCGTCAAAGATGGATTTGTTTTCTATATAAGATGATAAAATGTGATGATGTTTGCACATTTTTAGGTGATCTCCTTCCCCGAGTCATCTGTTTATTCAACCTTTCAATTCTAGATTGTATGAATAGTCCTACTACTTCTACCAAATCACACATCTTTTACGTACATATGACAACATAGTAGTGACATACATATATTAATTACTCTTGGTGTGATTTTTTTGCATAGCACTCGTACAACACGTGAACGTGCTCTATAGGAATCGCTAAAAAGTGAAGCAATACAATCTTTAATTTTTAGGAACAACACGAATACACATGTAACCTTCACAAGTGAACCCCCAAGTTAAAGCATCTAAGAGTCGAGCCTTACAGCCGAATGAAAAGTCACTTTTCAGGACATCACAAACTAAAAAGGCATCAAATGCATTAGTTTTATAAGATAGTAATGCAAAAGATGTTTCTTCAGGTAATTCACCATCAAATCAAGAATTCGGAGTTTAGGTAAAAAGTACTCAGGTATTTCATACCAATCAGTCCCGCTCCTCATAAAGATTATCCATTTAATATGGTATACTAATATGGGTTAGATAACTTCGATATATACACTACTCAATGACTATAAGAGAAGGTCAAATATTTTTCTCACTCTAGTCAGAACTTTATTTCTCTAGTTGTACTATCTGTTTTCATTGGGTTTTCTTTCAAAAGTTCCTTTCGTTTGCACCTTAAAACCTTCAAGGCTCGACCTTTAGGAAGATTTTTAAACTAAAACCATCATTTTTATCTGGTCTCTTTGGAAAAAATTTCATTATCTCTTCCGAGACATCCTCATATCACTTTTTCCGGTCATAAATCTTGATCAAGCTCCACCCAAACCTTTTATTTTCCTTCTCCTCCACTAGAGAGTTCCTCAAAACGACAGAGAACTATGTGGACCATCCTTTCTTTCCGATTTGGAGTCTAACTATTTTCTTTCCATTTTTCTTTCTCAAAATTCTTTATGATTCCCAACCTATGTCACATGGTTCCTCTTCTGTTTTCTATTTTTTTACTTTAGCGTCGGATAATCTTCAGAAAACACACCTTGTTTTGTTTTCCATAGATTTCTAGTTGTTTCTGTTTTAACAAGAGATTTGCTTCTTGATGGACCAAATCTTGCTATAAAATTGTTCATAGACCGCCCATATCCAACATCAGTGCTCTCCAGCCCTCGAAGATTTCGACCTCAGATTTTTTCCGAAGTGAACTCATAAGAAGTTCGAGGCCAGCACACTCTATCTATAACAGAGAGCAAGGAAGGGGCATTTTCTTACTTCAACAAGAAAGTCAATATCCTATTTCAAGTTTATATTATTAGAATCGGCATCAAACCGTGCTTGAGGAGGAAAGCCTATCAAAAAGTCCATTATCGAGTCCAAGACCCATTCTCAAGACTAAGAACCATATTCGCATGTCTATAAACTTTTATCCAAAACATATAATAATAATGGCTAATTCTGACTTTAGAGAAATTATCTAAGCTTCAGACTTTATTACCATAATTAACCATTGTTAATATATGTTTCAGGTAAAAATTAGTGAGTCGATAGTGTCTCTAAGATTTGGATCTCCGGTTCGAGAACATACATACTAGTTAATTAAGTTTGGATTCATTTATTTAAGTGAATTTTTTAGCAAGGTAAATCTTAGATTTTAAAGAATGCGACAAACGCACTAGTTTTAAAAGTTTAAACAACATTCAAATTGATTTAAATGTAGATTTAATTTGGTTAAAAAGTGTCTATATGAAGTATAATCATGAGATTTGAAATTTAGATTTATTTAGCCTCTACGTAACATATGTACCTTTTGTTTTCTTAGGTCCGTTACGTACGGACTAATCATGTCCATATCTTCCAACAAGGGAGAAAATATGCTTCTTCTTTTCTTATCTAAGGAAAAATATGCTTAAGAAAGGTATTATGTGTGATACCAGGACAATTTTCTTTTCTTTGGTTTTTATTTAAGATACTGATATAGTTATGTTAATATTATACTTCTACTTAAAAACCAATATGAGTCTTCCGTGATTATTTGTTAGTATATCAGATAGAAAATTAGTATTTCACATACGATAGATGAACAATATAAAATATATCATCATACTTGGTAATGTCATCATTATAAAAAAAACATGAATCACATACATGGCCTCGAAAATCATGATTGAAATCACGAGACAAAATACCGATAGAATAAAACGAGAAAGTAAGGAAATCATATTAAAAACTAGGTTTTGAAAATATTTTAGAAAAAATATACAAAAACACATAGTCGGGATTTGATCTAATTCTTTAACTCAATAAATCGTCTGTTATGTTATGTGTGACGGTTATGTTTGATTTTTGAATCCCATGATACAATTATGGGGAGACTATTTTGTAACACCCAAAACATAATATGCGGACTTAAAACTACGCTATAATTTCGAGACACTTATGATATGAAGGAGAAGAAGACGCGAGACGAGGGGATTTGCTAGTAGGGTTTTTTGTTTGCTTGAAAGTTTATTCGTTATGAAGAGAGAATTTTTTTTTTTTTTTTTTTTTTTGAGAGCTTTTTGATCTGCAAGTGATAAGCTTTCAAGAAAATGAAAGAATATTTGGGATATGCTCTTTTTCCGGCAAGTAAAGAAAAACATAAATATTCTGTAGTTATATGGATGCAGTTTCTAAGATTTAGCCTTTCCATTATAAAAAAAATATTTTAATAGGAATTTTTTCCAAAAAAATATAAACGCGTAGAGGCCTAAAGGGCCATTTCTAAGAGGTCAAGAGCTCGAGACCGACTCATCCCAGTTGTTTGATAGTATTTTCCAGTTTTTTTTTTTCTTCTTTTATCACTTATGACTATTTTGATAGTCGTTTCCAACAAAAATCAACTTTGATTTTGTACTCTCTAAATTTATCCACACTTCATCTTTACTACGTAGCTATATCTTGTACAATCGTCTATGAAGGTTACAAAATAGTTTTTATCGTCTCTAGTTTGTACATACTTCAAGTTGCACATATCAATGTGCATTAAGCCCATATCTTCAATCGTTATTTCAACACGAGGTGGTGTTTCCGTAAGCTTTGATTGGACAAAAATTTCACATTTGTCTTTGCTAATTTTATATTTCATGTCCATGTCCATGTTCAAACTCATTATTCTTTGTACAGAATTATAATTAATATGTCTTAATCATTAATCAGAAGACTCAACAACATAAGGAAGTAGATTTTTATTCACTGAAACTTTAGAATCATGTACATTATTGGTTTTATTCAGGATTATCATTACAAAAATATTTTGATAAATCATGAGTTACATAATTTTTTTTTATAAGAACTTCATTCGTTATGAGAATCAGCTGGTCTAGACTCGAAATTGATTGCAAATCCGTGCTCGCTCGCCATAGTACCATAAATTAGATTCTTTTTCTCATGTCTAAAACATGATTCACGTTGTTGAGAGTAACCTTCAGGCATGAATTCATCTTCAATACATTTTTTCGTACCTTCAATCTTACACTGACATGTTTTCTATCTTAAATTGATCTTCTGTCTTGCACTTCTTATAGGTAATGAACATGTCATTGTTGAGTGGTAGCACATGTATCATACCACCACGCCTTTGGGTTTTCTTCAACCAAGTTAACTTATGTGATCATTGAAAAGCTTTCAAACTCAATCACGTACACTTAATATTTCCTCCTAGCCTTGCTACGACATTCCAAAGATTTATGTCAAAACTTGTTGCAGTGGTTACACTTTACATTAAATTTACTTTTCATGAGTTTAAGCCTGTTTTTTAAAGCTTGTGGAGTTACGGGGAGGAAACTTATTCGGCGCGATTTTGTTATTTATCAGTTTGTCTTTGTCTTTTTTCTATATTATGCTACATTCGTGTTATGAGTCTTGACGATCATCTTACCAAGCTCACTAACATCTCTGGAGTTAAAAGGCATGACCCAATTATTTTCAGACCCGGAAAAATTCAAGATTTTGAAGACGTGACAAATTCGATGTTAAACCGGACATAGATTACTCGAACTAAACAGTCAAAAATACCATAACGAAATCGTTGGGCCAATATCGCAAACTAGTAGCTAGATGGCCGTCTAAGCATTTAGGCGACCACGTTTTAAAACATGGTTAATAATAATAAACCCATCAAAACAGTACATTTGTGAAAAAATTTGCTCGTTATTAGCAATCAGCCACCCAAAAAAATCGTGTACCAAAATTTTAATACGTTGATTAAAAAAATACATACACGTATCAATAGTAGCAATTTTAAAGGGCGAAAATTATTGATAGCAACTTCAGAAAGTAGTCGTCCCAACGCGTTTGGATGGAGCGTGGGAAGAATTTCATCAGATCTGAGTGGAGTGACATCGGGTTTATCCGTACATCGCTAATTATGATTGGGAGGTGTAAACCACGCTCTCTTCCCGACCGTGACATTGGCAAAAGACATCTTCTGGTACACACATAGAGGGAAGAGGTAGACCCAACATTTAATAATGGATTTCTACGCATGACTTTTTTGTACATGAGACAATATACTCACTATCCTAATAATACTATACACATTCTATACTTAATTGTATTTTATTTTCTTATTTTGTATAAAATATTCAAATCATGTTTAGAAATCTCTTTCCTTAACTAGGAAACTAATGACCACCTTAATTTAAAGAGTCCAGGAGAGCCGAGAGGTACCGTATAAAATTTTATTTTATTTTTTAAATAATAAGAAATCTAATTAATCAAGCTTTTTGTAACGAAATAGATAGAGAATATAACGAATCAAGAAAAGTAAATAATAAATATGGTAATGTAATTTATATATATAGACCTCCATATCCCTTCCCTACACACATGAAACACTCCAATAGTCTCCTTCTCCCAAAACATTTCTCTTTTCTCTCTGTGAAATGGCAATGTTGGGTTTTGTTTTAATCGTTCTTACAGTTCTTGCCGATTTATCAACATTGTCCGAAGCAAGAATCCCAGGAGTATACAATGGAGGCGGTTGGGAAACTGCTCATGCTACTTTCTATGGAGGCTCTGATGCTTCTGGCACCATGGGTACGTACAGTTTAAACTCCATCTTCTAGTTTTACCTAAAGCTCCCATCTTTTTTAGTTGGAAATATTGTAGCTTTATGGTTTTTTTTGGCTTATTACTAAATCAACCCTCAAAGGTTTCAACTTTTTTTATTCTTTTTTGCTAACCAAGCTACCGCATTGTCAAATCTAATCCAAATTTGCTCTGTTTTTTTATGTTGAAATCACAGGAGGTGCTTGTGGGTACGGAAACTTGTACAGTCAAGGGTACGGTGTGAACACGGCGGCTCTGAGCACGGCTCTGTTCAACAACGGTTACAGTTGCGGCGCTTGTTTCGAACTCAAATGCGCGAGTGACCCTAGGTGGTGCCATTCAGGTAGTCCATCCATCTTCATCACCGCCACCAATTTCTGTCCTCCTAACTTCGCTCAGCCCAGCGACAATGGCGGCTGGTGCAACCCTCCTAGACCCCACTTCGATCTCGCTATGCCTATGTTCCTCAAGATCGCCGAGTATCGCGCCGGAATTGTCCCCGTCTCTTTCCGCCGGTAATAATTCACATCCATCATCATTTACAAATAGCAATATTGTAGTTTGATAGATACATTAGGGTTGGTTTTGATAGATTTCAGACTTTGGGGTGCTAAAAACAGATACTGAGGTTAATGTTGGCAGAATCAAAAGTTTAGTATACGAAACCTAACATTTAAGGATTATTGTGGTGTTTTTGAAAAGTTTTTACGCATGGATTCAGACCGACGGGGGGTTGATGTCAACAGATTTAAAAGTTTGGTGTATTAAAGTTTAGCATTTAGAAATTATCGGGATGGGGTTGCAAAAGTCTTGATTGCCTTGATTCTTGGCGCGAGTCGTTGTAGCATTTATGTTGGGTTTCGTTACGTGGCTATTTCCAAATCTAAAAGATCTTATTTTCGACAAAAGGACGATTCTGTCCTTCCACACTACTACCTTTTTTAACAACTATCAGTACTGTCGTAAAAATATTAAAGTCGTATATGGTCATAATAATGCGTGGTGTTTTTGGTCAACAACGCGTTTTCCAACTTTTTTGTTTTTGTTTCCTACTGTTCAAATCATTAAATGACGTACTTACCCTTGCTGTTTTCCATTAAATTACACAGAGTGCCATGCCGAAAGAGAGGAGGCATGAGGTTTACGATCAACGGTTTCCGTTACTTCAACTTAGTTCTTGTGACCAACGTCGCCGGCGCCGGAAACATCGTACGGCTTAACGTGAAAGGAACACACACTTCGTGGATGAGCATGAGCCGAAACTGGGGACAAAACTGGCAGTCGAACTCCGTTTTGGTTGGTCAGTCTCTGTCGTTCCGAGTCACGGGCAGTGACCGTAGAACCTCCACGTCATGGAACATTGCTCCGGCTCATTGGCAGTTTGGTCAGACTTTCATGGGAAAGAACTTCAGGGTCTGAAAAGGGCAATATCGGGAAATCATCTATCAAAACCTATTTACTATTATTATTAAATTTCTAGCCGAAGGCACTAGTGAATTTAAGAGAAAATCTATATATAAATATATTTTTCATGCTTCCAAGACCACTAAAATTCCAATTCAACCTCTGATGGCTTTACTTTTTTTTTCTGCTGTGTTCGTTGGGGAGTGTGAAAGTGGACAGTGGCTTATGGGTTCATGGTGTTTTTTTTAGCGTGTGGGGTCTTTAATGTTTAATGAGTCCTCTTTTGGGGTAAAATTAGAAGTTTGTTGAAAGTAGAAGGAGCTGAGAGCAGATGCAAAGAGTGCAGCGATTAGCCCATTATAGTAAAGTTGTTTGTAATGCTTCTTGTAGACCGTATTGAATTTATATATAAATGTGCGTATTTTATGGTTTAGTATTTTTATTTAATTTTTTTTGAAAAGTAAGACCACTTCAATTTGCGATAATCCAGCTTTTGATATTATGCAAAAAGTAGTTTCGATTTATTGATTGGGTGATACCCATTTTTCCAATTTGTTACGCTTAGTTTTATTTGATTGGTAGTAAGTATACTCAGAAATAATATAGTAAAGTATTAGGAGTAATTGTTTGGCCAAGAATATTTGAGTTATCTACGAAAAAGGTTGAGTAGATAATAAAAAAAATGAATGCGATCCTGGGATTTTGTGAATTAGCTGTAAAAGTGTAAAACAAAATAGATGATAGTGAAGTTTTGTACACAAGCAATGAGATCATTACGAAATATTGCCTCTGCTTTGTTTTTTTTTTCTTCTATGAGCCAAACCCATACCATCCAGCATAAATTTATAATTATGAAGCATTTGCATTTTAATAATAAAATTAGAACTTTTTTGTTGAGAAAATAAAACATTTGTGGGTTAATCATTTAATAAACTGATAGTAAATGGTAATCGGTCTTAATGTTCCCATAAATTTTGAAGTTTAAAATGTGTATGGAAGTAGATTAGAAAAGAAAAGGGTAGAAAAGGAAAGAAGAAATGAGAGAGTCACATCAAGGAGAAGGTCCATTGGATACTTAACGAGAAGAAAGAAGATGAGAGTAGCACATGGGTGGTGGGTTCTTTTTGTTCCCTCTCTACTATCTATAATTCTTCCTATCTTTTTTTCTCCAACATCTATAATTTCTTCCATCAACTTTTTTTGTTGAAAACAAATATATAGCAAGCAAATTGAAATTTGGGTTTTAACTTTTAAAATGAGTGAAAGGATTGTTTGAAGTCATTCTGGTCTCAAAGGGAAGTCAAAGGATAAATCATCTCATTTTCGTGGAGGACATATTGTTATTGGAAAAGCGAAGAAAAAAACTATAAAGATTATAAAATAATATTATAATCTTACGAAATCGTTTCCGAACAAAGAAACAATGTTGAGAAATCTTCAGTCACGTTCTCCTAAAAAATTCTAGCGAAGTAAAAAACTCAAGTTAAACAATGAATTAATATAGCTAAAGATGGGGAGTAGAGAAGTAGTGCTCCCGAACACTTCGAGAGACGAAAAAAAGATTTAATTACTCATATTTTTTAGAAAAAATATATATTCATTTTTATATCCACAAAATATCTACCAATTGCCGGGAAACTAAAAAGCTCTAGCGGAAGTGAAGAATCAAGTTAAATAGTGAATCACTATAGCCAAAGAACGGGGAGAAAGAAAGTATTTTCATCTTGTCAAACGACAAAAGAAAGATTTGTTTATCCATCTTGTCAACAAAATCAAACAAATATTCATTTCAAACAAATATCTGTCAACCGTCGGAAAACTGATAATGCTCAAACAAATCTTGACTTCGATGTCGACATATACGATGTTGTGTTCTAAGATAGCAAAGAGCATATGCAAACACATTCACTAAGCATTCACAAATTATTGGTGGGATACAAAACCAGGATAAAGAGGAATGTGTTGGATACCTTGATCAAAATTGAAAATTTCGAGAAAACAGTGAGGCTTAGGCTTTAGAGAAATAGAAAGCTTCAATGATGCACTCCTTGCCAAATTAAACTGCAGGATCGCTTCTAACCCGGAGTGTTTACTCGCAAAATTTATGTTGGATAGATACGCGGAAGACAACAATTTTCTCCAATGCTCTGCACCAACATCGGCTTCTTACGAATGGAAGGGTATCTTGTTAGGAAGAGATCTGCTAATCAAACATATGGGAATGGTAATCATGGTATAAAGATAAAAATCTAGGAGAACCATGGCTCTCCACATAAACAATCATCACATCTTACGAACCAGCATCAAATGAGTGACAAAAATGGTTAGTCTCTCATCTAATTTCCAGTGAGAAAAATGACTGGAGCAAATAAAAAAGTTAAAAAATTGTGGTCACAATATCTTAATACATTTCTCTCAGTCAAAATAAGCAAAAAGAGAGCTTAAAATAAATATGTACGGTTGCCGAAAAAATCAGGCATCTACACAAGAAGAGAAAAGAAAATAGTGAAATAAAAGTCTAACCAAATATCAAACTCTTCCTCGGAAAATTCGTACAAGGAGCGACCCCGATTAGAAAAAAATTGGCAAAATGAATGATGATCCAAAACTAATTGTTTGAGATGTACAGAGGTAGAAACAATGAACCACCTCTTCTTCTAATTTGAATTCGAGAAGAAATCCTGGTTACAACCAACTCTATAGGAGAGCTCAATTCAAATTAATTCACAGATTTTGGCTCAATGCTAAAAAGGTCGAACTGATGGACTTATTTACACCATTAATAATTCGAGCTCTAGTGAGTTTCTCATTTATGGAATAAGTTATGGCGGTCCATGAACCAATCAACTACGATTGCACTCATAGATGGAAGAAGATTGGATCTTGATTTGGAGAAGCACTAAGTGAGTGGCGATCCAACATGAGGAGTGCACTAAGGAGGACTTCACACGTTCAGTTGAGTATCACAACCCAAGTCAGATTTGAGCCTATTACTTGTCAACAAAAGCACATTCGATAAACCTTATATATGCAACGAAAACTTGATGATAAGGTTTAGTATAAATCCACGTGTCACGCACGCCTCGATAAAACCAAAATCATGTTGAAGGACTCCGCCAGCAAACGACAAACCGTACAAAGCACCGCCCATTCCCATCTGCAACAGGTTGCGCGCCTTGAGAATGAAAGACCTACTAGCTGCCCAAAATAACATAAGAAGTATGTGAGAAGCACTCGAGTGCATCGTTTAACCCGACATGGTCATTGACTGGGACATCCATCACCGACCTGAAAACTTAACCGGA
Organism: Euclidium syriacum; assembly: GCA_900116095.1. Taxonomy (NCBI): domain Eukaryota; kingdom Viridiplantae; phylum Streptophyta; class Magnoliopsida; order Brassicales; family Brassicaceae; genus Euclidium; species Euclidium syriacum. The sequence continues at coordinate 2,885,755 of FPAK01000008.1, forward strand.
CCGTCCAAATACTCGGTATACTAGCATGATTCACGTAAAATCTATAAATACTCTCCTTTATCTTTACAAGAAAGGTCGTGTCATAAATTATTCAAGATTAAGCATAAAGTTTTCTATTCTTCCTGTTTTCTCTTTGTTTTCATACTCGGTTTACAACTCGGTTCTCTTGTTGGGCTCCATAAATTCGACGATTTCATACCAAAGATTAGATTTTTTGGTTAAAGCCAAGATCTTTTAGTGTAAATTCTCGACCATTTTTATATAAAATCCTTCAAAGGTTCGATCAATCTAAAAACTCGGTCTTTGAGGAAACTCCGATCCAATACCACCATTTGTATGTCTTGTCACTTCGAAAGATCGCCCCTCCTTTGTGATCAAATTCTTTCCGGTCACTCTCGACCATGTCATACGTATAAACTCTTACTTTCTTTCTCTTTCAAACCAAACAACCCCACAAATAGCATAAACCCTAGTACCATCCCTTCTTTTGGTTCAGATTTGAATAGACCTCTATCTCTTCATTCTTCCGATATCCTTACTGATTCTCTCGGTCATGTGGTTTGTAAACTAACATGAACGTCCTTATAACAAGATTTTCTCCTAGAAACTTCATGCGGAATCTGTCTTGGCATGAGATTTTATTAGTAACATTTCAAACCTCGCTCTCAAGATTGTTCTAACGAAATCACATTGTGAAAAGACCAAACCCGGTCCAAGAAACCAACAACCTAGAGTGTCATAAGTTCACATATGGTGTACTCAAAAGTGTTATAGATAACAACAATCCGACTTGTTTCCGTTCTCAAGAGGAAAATGCTTGATAAACGGGCCAACATCGAGTCTAAAACCAATATCTCATAACATACCCGATATTTTTTTGACCGAGACAACCATTCAAGTTTTTTTTTCCGCCTACGAATTGTAGAGTCGTTTACATCGGTCTGCCCTCTAGAAAAAATCCCTTGAGGGGTCGGATAGTCTTGGCTTGCAAATAGCTTGAAAGAAGGTGTGGTCGGGAGAGCTTCACTTCTCGAGATCCTAGGTGGGGTGCCGCTGGCAAGTCTCAGACTCTACCAGCTTCTTCACCCAGTTTGCATCCTTTAAGAGATGTATTTGTGAAAATGATATACTATGATAAGGAATGGTATGTATAAAATGTAAGGTGATTGTCTAATTTATTTTCATCACCAAACGATGAACCTTTTTTATAAATGTGAACCTTTTTTTTCGTGTCTGATGAATCTAAAGTTATATTGTCTACCATCGTTCCTTGTATTAAATTTTGAATTCAAATAATCTTGAGAAAAGGTGTCTTCGGAAGAGCAATAGGAGTATTCCAAACTTTGTGGTAACAAAAACTAACATATTTTTTTTCTGTTATAAATTTAATTTGACTGACAAAAGTGATATATCATGTAATTTTTCTATGTCAAACGTCAATAAAAGGATTATTTTGTCATAAAAAAAAGATGTTGACAAAATTCACATCCCTATAATTGAACTAAAAAAACAAGCCTTCAGACATAATTTAAATTTAAAGTTAAAAATTTGGTTAGTTACTAGTTAGTGGTGACTGGTGTAGCCAAAACAAAACTCTAGGGCTTTGGATTCCTAGTTACATGCAATGCAGGTATGCAGCCACTTTACTTTTAGTTTTTTAATCCATTAACTAATACTAATATTTTACTTGTTCTTTGTTATCTTGAAAGAAAATTTATGTAACTTTTTCCATTATACTTTTATTTCCGGGAACAAAAGAACTACTCATTTTTTTTTTCTGTTTTTCATGTAATAAGCAAAGTAACTATAGAAAAAGTAACGAAAAACCTTGGGGTTCTGAAAAAAATCTTTAACGCATATCCATTCCAGCTAAAATATATTAATAAGTTCGAAAAACTAGAACTATTTTGCTCAAATGCTTTTTTTTTTGAAAACTTCATGTAAAATTAAAAAAAAAAAAACTTTTTGTATAAGATTGTAATTTTATTGACTTTCTAGCCAAGCTCCTATGCGACCCTTTTTCCTCTTTACAACACTACTTTACTTTATTTATGTAACTATCTATCTTGTAGCTAGCTATTTCTCCAAGATGATATCTTCCTCCTTTCCTTTTTCTCAACACCGAAATTATATTCCGAACCCGTTTAAACAAACACTGAATTAGTCGGCTTGAAGACATTGGTGATTCACCATGCTTCTTCTTTCTACAAAAGGTATCATATGTTCATATTCTATGATGTTTAAGGTAAAAAAATTCGATTTCTATAAAAATTATTGGTCTCGTAATAATGGAGTGGATTGACTCAGCTGTGGAATATAGAACATGGGTTGGATAGATCAACTTCATCCGACCGTCGTAAACCCCGCGATGACAAATCTCGTTATCGTATGAGATTAATAACGTTTTACACAAGGATGGTTTTTAGGGTATGCGAGAGAATTGGATGAACATGGTCTTCACAAAACTAACAACAAATTTAATATATTTAGGGTCAAAATTGTTTTTTTTACTTTTGAGTCGACCCTACTTTTACAAATCAAAGTGACATGTATCCTGAGTGGAAATGACGTCATTCTTACTTTTTACTATTAAATCAACACGGTTTTAAAGTATGGGATGTTGTTTTAGTAAAAACATAACTTAGTTTCACTGTTCCACATATTTAGCAGACTCTAACATATTGACTGGCGACGTTCAGGTCAATGAAAGATTTCGCCAACGTATTATATAGTTCATACTAGAACTGATTTTAATATTTTAATTAGTGTAGGATTTGACATCGGAAAGTAGTTTATTATGTATACACGATAGCAATAGTTCATGCAGGAATAGGAACTGACTATTTTCTCGATATTTAAAGCCATAAAAAGTATATGTTGTATTTCTAAATTAGCAAAAAAATGATTACATTGTTTGATAATTCTGTCAAAAAAAAAATTGAGAAACTTAATCTAAACGGTAGTGAGCTGGTGGTAATGGGCTAATTATGAAAGTCCAAAAAACCCATAAAAGCCCATAGATAGCCCATGTTTTATAGCTGCCTCATTGTCCTTGTTCAGGTTCATCTCCCGGAGACCAAAACTTTCACAATATGCACTTTGTTAGAAAATTCAAAATTATGAAACTGGTTAATACTAAAGTTCGGTGAAGAAAAGGCAAATAAATCCAACCAACAACAACAACAATAGATTAAAAAAGACAACTACAAAAGTTGGATTAATCAAATCAAAAGGTAGTCAATCCTCGAGACCCGTTCAAAATCTTGGTGCTTCACGAATATCATCATTTCCTCATTATTAAATTTTTTTAAAAAAATAAAACGAATATCAGAACTCTCTCTATGACTCGTTTAGAGCAAACTCCTACTAGTCTACTATACGAAGTTTGGTTGTAAGTTAGGTCAAGCCGTGGAACGTTGGATCATGAAATCAACGGTTCACAACTCGTCACGTCATCGACTATAAGTTAATCTGTCACATCATCAGATCATTATTACAGATTCTAGTATCGTTTTTGGAAGAAACGCTCCAAACTTTTTTGTTGTTGACTGACTCGGTTTGATTTGGGGGAAGAAGATGAAGTGTTTTCACTTCACAAATAGCGAGAAGAGAGCAGGAACAACAAGCAGAGAAGGAGATGGTGACGAAGGAGACAATACCGTCGTTTCAAGAGTTTCGAGACTCTCTTGGGCTCGGTCTCTTAGCGTGGCGTCGTCCACCACATCCGATCCGACTCGCCGTTCTGAGTTTGACTCGGACTGGAGTTTCTCGCCGGATCGTCCTGGTTTCTTTAGGCCACTGAGCCAACGGTGGATCGGTGGAATCGCCGCCGAGAACGATCTTAAGGTATTCACCTACGGGGAACTGAAATCCGCCACCAAAGGCTTCAATAGAGCTCTTCTAATCGGAGAAGGAGGTTTCGGTTGCGTTTATAGAGGCGTCGTCGTTGTCACAGACTCACGAGGTTTCGATTCGAAGATAAATGTTGCTGTCAAACAACTCAATCGTCAAGGTTTACAGGCACGACTCCATACTTTCTTAATCCCGTAAATGTCAATTTCAAATTGGATGTTTCATCATCAAGCAGAATTTCAAATCTGTGATTGATTTTTCGAATTTTGTTTGTGTGAGAAATTTTGGTGTTGTGGTAAATGTTTGGGTGTGGCTTTGCGTTCTAGTATTCAGGGGCATAAAGAATGGATCAATGAGGTGAATTTTCTGGGTGTAGTGAATCATCCAAATCTTGTAAAGCTAGTTGGATATTGCGCAGACGATGACGAAAGAGGAATGCAACGGCTTCTAGTATACGAACTTATGTGCAATAAAAGCTTAGAGGATCATCTTGTTGGTCGTGTAGTTACTGTATCTCTTCCATGGATAACAAGGTTGAAGATAGCTCAAGACGCTGCTCAAGGCTTAGCTTATCTTCATGAAGAAATGGATTTCCAGGTTTGCAAATCTCATTTCCCCATTCAACGAATTAGAAACCTTATTGTATTTTGATTTTTTGCTTTTGTGGAATTTCTTAGTTAATATTTCGAGATTTCAAGTCTTCAAACATCTTACTCGACGAGAGATTCAGTGCGAAACTCTCGGATTTTGGATTAGCTAGACAAGGACCTCCTGAAGGACTTGGTCATGTCTCAACTTCAGTATGTATCTCGACTTAGCCTCTGTAACATACATCAGATTCTTGAACTTCTTTTGTTTTAAAAGGTTGTAGGTACGATTGGTTACGCAGCTCCTGAGTATGTACAAACTGGTAAATTAACAGCAAAGAGTGATGTATGGAGCTTTGGTGTAGTGTTGTATGAACTGATCACAGGAAGACGAGCAGTAGACAGAAACTTACCTCGTGGTGAACAGAAGCTTCTTGAATGGGTGAAACCTTACGTATCAGATTCAAAGAAGTTCCATACGATTGTAGATCCACGCCTCGAAGGACATTACTGTTGTATAAAGTCTGTTCAGAGAGTCGCTGCTTTAGCTAATAAGTGTCTAATGAAACAACCCAAGTCTCGACCTAGAATGAGCGAAGTTGTTTCACTTCTTGGAACCATCATCGATGAAGAAAAGGAAACCACTCCTCCAATTGTTGATGAAACAGAAGAGATTGAAGAAAGTGAGCCTGAGGGTATAAAGCAAAGGAGTAATTATTTAAACAAGTCGATTTCGAACTTAAACAAGTCTCTTTCGAAACTAGACTGGCGAAACTGGACACCAGGACTAGTCAGAACTTGGTAAAGTCACTGTATATAAACTTTCTTAGCCTCTTGTTTGTTATTGTCGCTTGTATATATGTTTGCAAAGCATCTGTCTTTTGAAGTTGAAGACAAGAGAGATCATTTTATACTTATGTTAGTGAATTCTCAAGCATTCTCAAGCATTACAAAAGACCAATTCTCAAATCTCTACGTCATGTAAAACAGAGTACGTTCTCGGTAACATAAAACAGAATCAAAAACTATACATCCGAAACTAAAACAGAACATGATTCATTTTCTTTCTCTTAGACATACAGAGGCGAAGCAGATGGACGAGGATAAGCAGCGGCGATACCGCCAACAGCGTGTTGCCGCGCGAAACCGGCGTTTGGTTTTTGACTTATAGCAACACTATCACTTCTCCTACGCATTCGTCTCTCGATCTTATCGATTTTTCTTCCTCCTCCTCCTGCTTCATTCAAAATTTGAATATGTTCAAGGTGAGAAACAACATCGGTCATGTTTGGTCTCAGCTTTATCTCTGTAGTGAGACATCTCAAAGCTAGAGTAGCTACTTTACAAGCTTCTTCCATTGAGTATTGATCTTGAAGACGACTATCGATAACTCGGAATACTTTTCTTTTGTTTGCGAGATATGGTTTTGCCCATTCCACTAGCTTTTGCTCTCCTGATGGACGGTTCTTGTCCACTGCTCTACGACCAGACAACATCTCTAAAAGCACAACACCGTAGCTATACACATCACTCTTGGTTGTTAAATGACCAGTCGCTAGGTATTCAGGAGCTGCGTATCCGTAAGTACCCATGATTCTTGTAGACACGTGGCTTTTATCTCCTGTTGGACCGTCTTTAGCTAAACCGAAATCAGAAAGCTTCGCATTGTAGTCCTGTAATCATCTCAAAACGTTTAATCTTTCCATCATAAAGCTTTAAACTTCTAAATCGAAAAAGATTGAAATATATTTATATACCGAATCAAGAAGTATGTTTGAAGTTTTGAAGTCACGGTATATGACACTAGTCTCGGCGCTATGAAGAAACGCAAGACCTTTTGCAGCACCGAGAGCAACTTTTAACCGGAGAGTCCAGGATAACGGTTGGAAATACGATCCTCCTGTGAACGCAAGAAACAGAATTTGAATACTCAATGGAATCTTTGACTAATAGATGAAGAAGAGAGACAATACTTCTGAATAAATGATTCTCCAAGCTGCCACGTGGCATGAACTCATACACAAGAAGACGATGCTCATCCTCTAAGCAATAACCGATCAGCTTCACTAGATTCGGATGCGAAAACTGTCCCAAGTAATTCACTTCCGCCTGGAAACAAACATCAATCCAAGAAACAAATCTTTAAATCTTGTCAATTTTTTAAAAAGATTTGAAATTGATTGGTTATATAGGTTCTTGAATTACCAGCCATTCTTGGTGACCTTGCCAACCATCTTGGTTAAGTCTTTTGACAGCAATAACCATACCGGTTCCCGGTTTAGACGCAGTGAGAGTTTGCTCATCAATCCATCCTTTGAAGACACAACCGAATCCACCTTCACCAAGAACACTGTCTGGTCTGAAATTCCTAGTAGCTGATTTCAGCTCAGCAAAGCTGAAACCTTTGAGGTTAGGAGAATCCAAGATCTCTCCTTCAGTTCGAGCGCTTGCTCTGATAGACACAGAAGAGCTTTTACTTCCCATGCTTTGTGTATCATTGGCTTCAGAGCTCATATACTTCGGACTCGCACCTATACAAAAACGAAACACATATTTCGAAAACAAAAGAACTTTAGATTTCACTTTCTTGAGAATATCCATCATTTCAGAGTTTTGTTGTTAGTGATAAGACAAATGTAAAAATCATTTCGTGTTTGTCTTTTCCTCTTTGAGTGTTTTTAATTTTGAATGAAGCGTGAATTAACCAAACACTCAAAAAGACAAAAGTGATTAATAATTAGCGGTTTAGAGATATGAAACGAAACCTATGACAGATTTGTCAAAAACATAAGCCTAACTTTTAATTCCCAACCACCAAAAAACCTAACCTCCTCCATTGGAAAAAAGCTTTCTGAAAATTAAAATATAATTAACAACCAAATCTAATTTCAGACACTACTTATTGCCGACCCAAATAAACCACCTCAAAAATTAAACCTTAATGGAAACAAATGAATATTTGCATGAGTAGTGTTCTTCTATATAAAGAAACAAAGAGAAGATTTAACTGTGAAAGGTTTGAGGTACCTGTGTGACCTGGGCTCTCAGCTTTAATCTGGGCACTCAAGCAAATCCCCATGTTTCAGAAATCTGAGGACGAGAGAGATCAAAAACTTTTATCAACGAAAACTGGAAAGTTGAGGGATTAACAGATCAAATTGTATGGATAAAGAGATTCTGCAAATTTTTTTGTTGCTGGATAATTTTATAAGACAGAAAAAGGAAGAAACCGACCAAATAGCAAATGAGAAAGGAACTAAAATTCTCGCTTACCTATTTTCTTTGTCAGCCAAAGAATAGAGAAGAGATAGAAAGAGAGAAGTTTTGTTTCTGTGAAAGTCGACACTTTGCAATTTTGCTGCAAGTAGCTGAGAGGGAGAGAGAGAGAGAAAGAGAAAGAGGCGTTGGGAGGTGGCATTGATGGCGGACCGGTCCCGCCTTTAAAACCCATGTATCTCTTTAATTTCCTTCTTGTTGTTATTTCTTTTAATACTTGTTTTAAATTCAATGTCAATTTTGTTTTTTTCTGTCTCCGTCAATTTTGCTTTTACATTGGAGAAGCATGTCTAAGATTTGAGATTTAAAAGATGAGTTTTGAAAATGAAATAAAGTCATCAGGTTTCACATTTTTTTCTTTTCTTGGTAATGTGAGGTTTAAGCTTAGCTCTACAAGAGTTTAAATAAAACCTAATGTTACCTACAAACAATTTTATTTAAATAGTACTAAAACAAAAAGAATAAAGATATGAATTAAAAAAAAAATTGAGTGAGAATTTTGGCTAACGTACTAACAATTTTGTTTAAACAATATTAAAACAAGAAGAATAGAGACATGAATTTTTTTAAAAATCGAGTGAGAATTTTGGTTTTTTACGAGTAGTACATCCACGATAAGTTCTCCAACTCTAACCGGTTGTCTCAACTATCCAGCACATCTACCCCCTATCCACCAGACCTTGTAAATTTTCTTCCTCATCTCTATCCTCACATTCTTTATACTCGTTATTCTTCCTCTAATCAAACTTCTCCCTCTTTTCAAACTCATCCGTCTGTTTCCTCGAACCAACTTTCAACTTCCGATATACCATATCTCATCCAATCATCTAGTCACAAACTCTCAATTTAGGACGGCTTCTCCCAAACTAACCTTAAATCGATTACTACAGTGTTGCCTGAACAAATCGAGGTAGTTCATTCCACTACTTTTTGTCTCTAGGTAAACCTCAACTACCTTCTATCCCTGCCACTACCCTCGACCTCCTGATATATTTGGGTTTTTACAGGTCAATGATCTCGGTGTTAGGCGAGCAAGGCACCTAGAGCAAAAGCGAGAACAAGCAAAGAAGAAATGAAGCAACTAATAACTTTTCAAGAGTTGGGAACATAAAACAAAAATTTCAATTTTTGCTAGAAAGATTCCCAGTTTTTATTCAAAAGTGTCTAGTCCGAGTTTTACTCTTATATAAGCAGTTTAAACCACTTTCTAGGCTACACTTTCTTATACGCTTTTTACCTTCCAATATATTTAGGGAACAAATATGAGATTCATCCATTAGGGACTATTCTTTTGATTTATTTTATGTAATTATTTTCATCTATGTTTTATGTTTATTCTTTAGTGTCTCAATATATTTATTGTTAAATTTAGGAGTTCTCATATGAGTTTTCATGAATTGTAGGATTGAATCTAAACTACAAATTATCTATTTTTTTTCATCAAGGTTGTTATTAACACTTTTTCTCTAGGTGCACCTAGAATTAAGGTTTGAGTAATTTGGTAGAAAAGAACTTAGTTTAGCAAACAACTTTGGTACAAAGATATTTGGTTAAAGGGTTTTGTGAAAAAATTAAAAAAGAACTATGATTCATGTTTAGTCACTTTAATCTAAATTATGGTCGATATGCAACTCTAGTAAATTAGGAATTCATAATTTTATACATAGTTAATTAATGCAACGAGAGTTGGCTAAATAGACATATGTGATTTGAATTTGACAATCGTACTTAATTTTATCTCAGATTGTTTTCGTATTCAATTTTAAATTCCCTAAGAATTTCCTAGGCTTATCGTTTTAGTTTGTCACTTGCCTCGATTTTAATTTCATTTATTTTAATTTAATTGCATGTTTTAAAACCTTAGTTCCATCTTAGCTTAGTTTGAACCAATTTTTCATAATGCAAACATATGTCTCTGTGGGATACGACCCCTTGAATACTATTGCGATTCTATGTGCATTTACATGGACTTTCTAGGGTAAATCCCTAACCACCTAGAGAGAGAAAAAAACAAATCCGACCAGTTTCGGCGTAGAGAAGTGTTAGATACTAATAATTACATGGATTAAGACAAAACTCTACCGATAGGTTCTCTACTTTCTGATATCGAATCATGTTGAAGGCTTTTGCCAAATTCATTGTATCTTAGAATTTATAGTTGTTTTACTGAGGCGGGTATGTGTAGAGACAAATTTAAATAGTCCGAGTGGAATCCGAGTTTGGAGGGAAAATGAATCCAGAACAACCTAACAGTTTATCCAAGTGTTCTTGACTCACGTGGATCTGGCTACCGGTTAAAGTAACCCCATTTTGGATAATTCGAGTTTCATATATGAGATATATAGAAGGATTATGCCATATGTCAAAGCACATCTTCTAGGCAGCTTATAAAGCTAATTCATGGTTGGTCGGGTCGTGTTAGGTTATAGGAGGATGAAAACGAGCTGTGGAGTTAGGTCAAGTCTAAGAAGGTTGTGTCCAAGCCCTTTTTTTCTTAACCGACTAGGACAATGTGAGGATGTGATCCACGATTCTTATCTCCTTTTTGATTAATTCCTTGCATAGTATAATTTAGGAGAGCTGGTGTTCCACCTAAGATTTTGTGTGGTGTGGAATCCTAACTAGGATGGCTTTGATGACATGGCAATGAAGTGGCACTGTTTGATTATGTAGTGTTTTCGTGTCAAATTTGTGGTGAGTTGGAATCTATGTGGCATTATTTGGATTAATGACGGGGCAAGTCTACATGAAACTCGTATTTCGAGATGACGTTGAGTGGAATAGGATAGAAATATTTGAATGATAGGCCGGGTCAAAAGCATAACGAAAATGTTTGTTGGCCTTTATCAAGCCATTTGCTTGTAGGTGACGTTCTTGTAGACTGAGGGAAGTGTTGTGCCTCTTACTTGAGAAAGTGTCCTTTAAAGGACCAACAAACATGTTGTGGATGGGTAAGAGAAGAGTTGTGCCTCTTACTCGGGAGCAAGGCAAACCACGCTCTCAACGACTTTGGATAGAGTGGTGGCTTCCACCCTGTGAGATCATGTGTCGGTTAATCATGTCGGATATTCCATGAGTCTTCAAATACTGAGGTTAGGAGACTGGGTCTCCAAATGATTGTTGGCGACTATAGATGAGATAGTTATAATTCCACGAGAATTCTAGTTTGATTGAGTGCCTCGAAAGTTGTGTGCGTCTTCGAAGAGGACGAAAGTTTCGAGCTGAGAATTGTTTGTTCGAAGTTGTGTGTTATCTAGTATTTTTATGAATTATCCATATGTATAGGATAATTAATTAGGAGTGATGATGGCGTGGTTGGTATGATCAATTTCATTAAGTAAATTTGTTGCTCACTCCTCTAGTTTTCCTTTTTGGGTAAATCTTGTTTTGGGTAGCGTGAAGTACAAACCAAACTTTGATATGAATTTATTGGTTAGAATTTATGAGTTTTGTTCACGCTTCCTGGCTAGATTTAGTAACGTGGGTTCGGGTATAACATTTATCACTATTTTCTTCAATTTTTTTTTAACAGTTTTGTACTATTCTTTTTTACACGAATAACATATCATTATTAGTTTTTCTTAGTAACGCATTTTAGGGGTGGAGTTGGGACATGGTGTTATGTTATACCCTTAAATAAAATTTTCTAATTACAATATAATTGTGATGTAGTGATTTGTTATTCATTGTTTGTTTTTTTTTGCTAATAACGTTGTAGGCACATTATTTCTCAAGTTTAGGTTATGGATCCGTTTGGAGAGTTTATGAATCTTGATTTATCCTTTTGTGTATTACACGGGACTTTGACATGTATTAGAGGTGTAAACCACAATTCCTTATAATTGCTATTAAGCAAAAACATGAAAACAAAATTTAAACATTAGTTTCATTTTCTATCGGTTCTTTAATAATAGTAAATCATTAATTATATCTTAACTATAAAATAGTTATAAAATTAATAATAATATATTTATTGTAATAAAAATAACAATATTAAAATTGTATATTAAACTATTATTGTTTCGGTATGTATCAAACTAATAATTAAGAAAAAAAAAAATTGAATTGAATCCCTTACATTTACACCATGGTCCAATTGTTGTTAACCGTTCGATCTTCTTCAATTGTACGAAATGGATGATATCTTGATATGTGAAATCAATGATATACTTAGAAAATGAGAATTTTTGAGATATTATATTTAAATGATAGTTTTTTAATTGGTCTTTCACCCATTAAAAAAAATAATAAAAAGATAAAATATAAAAAGAATTGAGTCTCTCTAGATATTTTAAGAATCTTTTGAGAGACTCTTAATCTATATGTCATTTTATTATTAATAGTTAAAAAAATTTTAAAATATAATAAAAAACGAAATTACTTAAAAATAATAATTTTTTTTTGTTTGCTGTAGATGTTCTGACTAATTTCTAAACACGCTAGGCACCTGAAAAGTATAAAAAGCTGGAAAATTAAAATAAAAAAAATCATTTGCGTTCTTGGCAACTTTTGCATGACATAAAATCTTTAACAAAAAAAATAAAACTACATGACATTAAACCAAAAAACTTTTACGTGACATTGAATACTATTCCACCTGTACTAACATATCAACAAGTCTTTTTTTTTTTTTTTGTGTATGATAATTGATAATAGTCATTATTGAAAATCTTTGTATTTCTCTGAATATACTCAATGCAATTTACTAGTCTATGGTTAGGGGCAGTACGTTACAACTCAAATAGGATCTCCCTAGTATACTGTTGCTGAGTTTACCATCGCAGTATATATATATATATATATATATTATTTTTTTTCACTAATAAAGCATCATAGTTTTTTATGGTTAAATGTTTCTAATATCATTGAACAAATGTAAAAAAATTCGACAATTAAATCGATCATGGGACTTAAAACACCTTAACCTACCCAATTGCAACCTTCTCGAGGACAAAATGTAAGTCGATTTATATATGGTTGGTTCACAGTTCACTGGTGCTAAATCAAATTTGTAGAGAAATATACCATATCAAAGATAACTAGAATTATTGCAATATGTTAAGGAAAAATGAGTACACACAAGTTCGTGTGTAGAGTTTTAATTGCAATATGTTAAGAAAAAAATGAGTACACAAGTTCGTTTGTAGAGTTTTAATTTCGAAAAGAGAAAGAAAAATTATTAAGCTAATGGGTTATATAACATGAAGGGTTTCAGCCTAAATTAATTCCAATGTTCCTTTTTGGGACAAATGTAAATAATCTCCTGTTTAAAAAGAAAATCATATATAATGCTTTAAGTCTCCAATATTATTGTCAGATAGCTAACAAATTTCTCCATGAAAATAATACAAAACCATAGAAAGGTCAATTTTTCAAAAGAGCTCGTAGTTAGTAGGCAAATATATTGATGCAATTAGTAACTTTAAAAAGATGTAACAACAATCAAACCATGCCCGTGACAAAATCTAGCTATCTAACCTATTGTCCATGTTTCTTGTCAGTAGTCACATTGTAAAACAATATAAGATTCACCTTCGTTTTCATATCCATGCAAAATATCATTACACTTTAATACAACAAAAGTCCCGTGCAAATGTATTACTACGGTCGATATCATTTTGTTTTTACTGTAGCGAAAATTTCCATGTTTCTTGCAAAATATCATTATACTTGGTGATTTCCGGCCGTGGTCAGTTCTCTGGTAGGTCAAGATCGAAACCGCAGGTGAGCGGCAAAGCGAGATTCTAACATCCGTTGTTGACGAAAATAGTAGGGATTATGTCTAGATCTAACTGGTTTCTCCTAAGCCGGTTTACTAGAATTAGTGGTGGAGTTAGAATAAAATTTTACTGGGGTCAAAAACAATACGGAATAATCGAATAAATATATTTACATTCACTCATATTTTTAAAAAATTCACGGTAAAATTAGTCATGTAATAATTTTTTTTATATAAAAAACGAGATAATCACTGACACGATTCCGTGGTACGGTATTTACAAATCTACATTTTTAAAAAACTTTAAAGAAACTTAACTCGAAATTCATATCGTGGTTACTGATTTAGTTTTTTTTTCCTCGTCGAATAGGAAACGATAAGAAAAAAATAAAAAAAAATAAAAACATATTTTTTGATTAAAAAAAATAATTATTTTTAAAAGTTACTTTTATATTATACCAAAACCAACATTAAAGTCTATAGTTAAAACTTAGAGACTTAAGAGAATAAATAATTAAGTTGAACTTCAACTAAAATTGTAGTAGAAATTTTGATTTTAAAAATAATGTGAGTCATTTGTTTGTAAAATCATTTATGGAGTCAAAAAAATATTTATTTATGGAGTTTAATTTATTTTTTACTTAAAAAATAAATCTTTTTAAAAATTATGTGGGGTCAGCTGACCACACATCCCCCTTCTTACCTCCGTCCTTGACTAGAGTCGTTAAATTAGGGTTGCTCTGCTTAAATTAAACTGTAATTCGACCAATTCCTTTTTTTTTTGTCATCTTCGGAATGTATTATAACAAATATTTTTGGGTACAACGAGTATCGATACTACTTTCCGAATGTGATATCGATTTTACATATAAATACACAAAACTCTACCCTAATAAAAACCAGACCCTATGGTTGTCCATTTAGGGAATCAAGCACAAACTCTAACCGGATAATTTAACGAGCATTCCACATAAAGCAACAAACCAATCAAGAATCTAAATCGTCAAGGAAAGGCGAGAATACAATATAACCCACTAAGAACAAAAGAAAGATGAGGACCGGAGAAGTATACCGAGAGCCGATCCGCATTAAATGCGCGAAGGGGAGAAACGCCTAGTATTACCTTGAAACCGAGAAACGCTCTTGTAGACTCCCGAAGCTTAAAACCGCTTTCAAACCCAACTTGGAAACAACTCCTTACGTTCATACTCCAGTTACTGAAACCGCGTCACGAATTCACACTATCGAAGACTACCATTTAGTCCTAACTTCACAAAGTCAAACCCGCCACCACCTCGATTAATCTGAACTTCCATCAAGGTAAGACCCAAGAAGAAAGTACTGAAAGCAACCATAACCCCATATACCAGCCTTGTCAAATTCGTCGTTACTAGAACAGGAACCGAACCACATTCCTAGTACTCGAACTCAACAGAGACCATATATGGGCAGGCAATAAAGACTAATCGACTACTCAAACTACACAAAGCTACCAGATTTATTAAGAACTACCACCGGAATGGAGACGAGCTCATAAAGGGAACGGTTAAACCTAACACTGCCACCACGAGGAGCGAAGCCACTCATGAACAAATGAGAATATGATCCGAAAAACGCAGTCTTTTGATCTAATCTTTGTCCTCGAAGAATAGATCTAAAAGGACGAGCATAGCGAAACCATACCTCTCTAGAATCAGATTCTCTGAGCCTCACTGCCACTGAGCTCGAGACTACGCTGATGATTCGGAACTCACCAGAGCCACACACACAACCCTGACTGCATCCACTAATTCCGACGGCTGTCTTCAAACCTTTCGAGAATCTAGGCTACATATAACAGGGCTGGCACTGGGATCTGGAGAAGCCACCGTTACCTCACCCCCGCCATAGAGCTATCACTTTCCTCGTTGTGGAAGGAGGAATTGAACACTGGAGAAAATCGAGTCCATATCCAAGATAAACTTCAATGAAGCTACCGCAAAGGAATTAGAAGCATGGAGGAGCCCTCCCGCGACACTGATGAGGACCTCCGTCCGTCGGGGAGGCAAACACGAACGGATCTGGTTTAACGGCTAGGGTTTCGACCGAGAGAAAAATCGCCTCTCAAAGGCCTCCGTATAATTGACCAATTCCATTTTTTGATAGAAATTTTAATATAAAATATTATTTAAAAAAAAAAAAAACTTATTACTATGAAATATGTAGGAAAAAAAGTCATTTTCTCTCGACGAGTTCGTCCTAGCTGTCGATCAAAGCATATCTCGACAGTATCATTATGTAGTGTAAGCAGTTTTCATTTCCGAAATTTTTTAGGTTTTCGACACTAGTGTAGAGTGTTATCTATAGCATTTCGATGGCATCGTAGGGGTGGTCTTCTATGCAAGGCATCGATGTGATGGCTATATACGGCTCGACGTCATGGCTTTAGTTGTGGTTCTTTTTGTGTGGATCCATATTGGTTTGTGGACTATGCTTCTCTTAAAAAGAGAAGCTCATACGCTCTGTGTGATGGCTTTTCTTGGTGCAACATATTCATTGTGGTTGTTCAGTGGATCCTACTTGGTGCGAATTTAGAGGTTTCACGACAGTCTTTCTTTTCATTTTTTGAGGCTAAGTTTGAATCCGCCTTCCTTCAATGCATATTGTTTCTCGAGTAACCTCATAAGCTCCGATAAACACTCGAACTTGCTACTTTTCTATGGGATGTACATTTTTCAAAATAGGGAAGGAACGTTTGATAGTTCCGTGCCAAACCGGACTCGATTTTGGTAACGGTTTCTCCGACCATCATCCATTTATGTACTCTTCATGAGTGATCGGCGACTTTTTTGGTTGAAGAGGCAACAAATTGATTACTCTAAATTTCGTTTTGGTTAAATCATTTGTTCAGGTTTTAGCTGGTTCTTCTGGAATGTGAGGTTTTCATATATGTTATAGAGAAACGAATTTAAATTAATTTTTCATGTGGATTTTTGGGATATTGTAAGGTTTGATTTTGTTTGTCTGTAGCTCTCTCCACTCCCAAAAGTGCAGTAGAAACAACATGATGAACCTTAATCAACCTTCACTTCTATTGAATGATTGGTAAAATGTGTTTTTTAATTCTACAAGCTTTCCTTTCAACCTTTTTCCTCTCTTAGTGTTGAACGTTCACTATTCATGTTTTGATCCTTCCTCGTGTTGTTTCGGTTTTATGAGATTTATATGTTTTCCTCTGGTGGGATGTGTTGGTGTCAGATCTGCGACTTCGAAAGGTCCGATCCAACAAGAAACATGAAAGAATCCAATACAAGCTCATTAAGCATGTTCGAGCTCAAATACTTTTTCCGAACTCGAGAACCGAAGCCGAGCTCAAGACTTCCTCCCGAAGCCATGGCCACCGAGGTCAAATAAAAGAAAACAATGAAAACAAATAATATAGAACTCTATATTTATAAATTTAATAACTACATAGAAGTAGAAGTATAATGACATGTTTGATATTATGTTTCTAATTAGATGGTTTTCTGCCAAACTATGCATAAGACTATTAAGTTTAATTTTGAAAATTCTATTGCATATTTCCCGTCTATTTATGGGTATATAAATGCGATTCTCAATATATCGCGTAATAATTTTGGATTGTATGTAAAAGTAATATAAAAGATCTAAAATCCATAATATATACATTTATCCATTGTTATATTTTAAATCGGTACCGGATTTTTTTTTTATAATGATTGCCGAAGCAATAAAAACAATCTTTTAATTGTAGAAATAATTGCACCCAGTGTATTGTTTTATGTTTTTAATAGCAATTTTGTATCTTTTGAAAATTTGTTGTTGATTTTGTATCTTTTTCAATGTTTGGGGAACTTGCAAATTCAATAATACCCTTAATGATGAGATGTTGAGTTCAGTGGATAGTGGATGATTTTTGATCATGTCAATTGGTGTCTATATGGACATCTAATGATAGACATCTAATCGTTTCTTTTTATTTTTAAAATTTTGTTAATCGTTTCTCTCTTCTCTTTCCTATTTCTTTTTTTTTCCCCACCCCAAACGATTTCGAAGGCGGCCAGCGTAGCAACGGTGGGGTTTTCGGCTATGGAGATCGTCGCAAGGGGTTATAATTGGCCGATTATCCGAAATTAGAAAAAAGATCAAATCGGACTTGTTTCGGAAAATCCAAATGGACAGTCTACCCAAGGTATCCACAGGGCCAACTCTATTCATGGAAACTACCACATTCATGGCACATACAAGAACGTTGCGGTGGACAACTATTCATAGATATTATAAGATCATGTCACATGCTAGGTTTTTCGGTGGATAGAAAATGAATGCATGCATACATGAAAACTCATATGAATAGTATGTACACTAAATCTCCACATGGTCTGCAATTTATGGATACTACCACATACATGTCACATACTAGACGCTTCCGGTGGACATCAAATGTTGTCTACAAAGACACTGCTCATGGATTTTCAATCATATGTACGCACGTTTATTTGCTGATCATCGAAAGCGTTTATCATATGATATGATCGTGGTAGTATCCACGAATAGCATGTAACATGATTGTAATACCGTCCACGCATACATGAAAACTCATATGAATAGTATGTACACTAAGTCTCCACATGGTCTACAATTTATGGATACTACCACATACATGTCACATACTAGACGCTTCCGGTGGACATCAAATGTTGTCTACAAAGATATTGCTCATGGATTTTCGATCATATGTACGCACGTTTACTTGCTGATCATCGAAAGCGTCTATCATATGATATGATCGTGGTAGTATCCACGAATAGCATGTAACATGATTGTAATACCGTCCACGTTTAGCTGATCATGTAGACACCAATTGACACGAATACATATCAACCCACCAAAACGGTAAACAAGATGCAATAATTTTTTGAAAGATAAAAAATAAAAGGAAAAAGATAAAAAAATAAATATAACTAGTGCGATTGACCCTCCAAATACGCTTCCGGTGGACATCAAATGGTTTCTACAAAGACACTGCTCATGGATTTTTCGATCATATGTACGCATGTTTACTTGCTGATCATCGAAAGCGTCTATCATATGATATGATCATGGTAGTATCTACGAATAGATATAACATGATTGTAATACCGTTCACGTTTAGCTGATCATGTAGACACCAATTGACACGAATGCATATCAATCCACCAAAATGATAAATAAGATACAATAATTTTTTGAAAGATAAAAAATAAAAGGAAAAAGATAAAAAAAATACAACTAGTGCGATTGACCCTCCAAATATAAGCATTTTATGTGATATTTATTTGTTGGGGCCAAAATAACCCTAGAAGACAAAATGATATAAATGTATTGTACGTTACATACACGCTGTCATCTAATATGATAATTAATAAAGTAAACAATTAAATGGGCCATTAGCAGATGGCTGTTGACTTTAAGGTGTCAACCTTTTCGATCGTATAATTTCTCCTCTCTTTTTTTTTTCTTTTTTTTTATCACGGTTCTATCGGAAAATATCAAATTGCATTATTCAAGAAAAAAGACTCTATAGTTTGACTTTGACCCCAAAAAATCTAAACATTTTGACAAAAATATAATCCGTCGCATGTGTGTTGGATAATCTGGGTGTCAATCCTATGATCACCTAGAAGATATATAGCCTGACATATTGCGTAACTTTGATATTTTCATTGCTTAATAATAAAATGCACTCATTTTGTAAAAAGAACTGCAAAAAATATTAATCTTTTGCATATATCAAAAAAATTAAGGTTTGGTGCACAAACTGTTTACCGGCAATCATGGTGGTGCCATCTCAGAGGGCTTCTTTGCATCCTGATACTTTACAAAAACTGGAATTTAAGCAACATATTTTTGATGGAGATTAAAATTGCGTTCTTTCGAAAACCAAACATTTAATGTTTTTGTGAATAACAACTTTAGTATTTTTTTTCTAAACACTCCTCTAATAAAAATATGACATTACATCATGCAATGTTTAAAAAAAAACTGTTTAACCAAAAAGATACATATTAAAATCTATATAGAAATATAACGTTAAAACTGTTTTGACTATTATAGTCTCTAAGCAAATAGAACATGGAATCATGCAATGTTTAGACCCAAAGTTATATCATACATATTATATTGTGCTAAAACTCATTATCATTTCCAATAATTATATTGTTAATTATATTGTTTGCCATCTATAACATTAGTAGTTATAGATAGTGAGTTTTAAAATATACATAAAATTCTTATAAAATAAACATAAAAATTTAAGGATTACAAATATCAATTTTTTTTGTTTAAATCTGTAATAAAAAAGTTTAAACTAAAAGGAGAAAAAATAAAAATCATTTCTAAAAAATTAAGCATAATATTCAACTGAATTCGCATAACACACGGATCAACTTCTACTTTTAATAATGAAAGATTATGGATGAAGATGAAAAAAAAAAAAAGTCATGGTTGGAGATGCTCTAGCTAATATATTTCAAAAGTTGTCACCTATAACTATACCACTCACCATGTGATCATACTAGCGGCCTTTCCAATACATTTTTACTATAGTTTATAGTTTCAATTATATTGGGCGTAATTACTCTTTTTCTAGTCAAAAAGTCAAATTTTCAAAAAATAAAAATCATCGCATAAAATTTAACAAAACATACTAGTACGTTAATTTTGTACTTCAGATGTCATCTTTTCTAGAATCAAGCGAGGCTGCGAAGAAGGAAAAAGATCGAGAAAGAGAGAAATAAATGTAATGAGAAGTCAAACAAATTGGGGTGAGCAAGTCTCAAAGTTGTGTATGATGTCAGCGGAAAACAGCATCTTGACTCTTCAATATTCAAATGACGTCTTTTATCCGTACGGTTCACATGTACTTTTTGTAGTAGTTTCGTGTATACAAAAAGTCAATGCCGAAATTGAAATTGATAGGAGGCAGGTTAGGTTAAGAAGAGAAGTCAATTTCTCGCTTTAATGTGACCTATCATATCTTATCAACAAAAAGAGAAAATAAATAACAAATTGTCATGTAGATGAACATTTAAAGCGAAAAATAGTATTGTGGTCAAGAAAAAAGAAGCGAAAAAAAGAAGGAAAACTTAGGAAATATAACTCATGCTACAAAAAAACAAAAGAAGCAAAATCCCAAACAAAACAAAAGGTCCATAAACGTTGTGGCCTCAAGAGGTGCTTAGGCCCATGAAATACGGCGAGAGTTACATAAGCCTTTGGTGTTACCGCGTGTTTGATGTTCATTTCATACTTTGGATGATGAGATGAACACTTCTGATTGTTGCTCTGTTTTGAATATTAGTTAATCAAACTTATAATTAAATCAAGTATGTGATTTATCAATCAAATTCAACGAAAGCCAAAGCAAATTACATCAAATGGACCTAAATGATTAAGACTAGGCCTGGGCATTCGAATACTCGGTTCGGTTCCGAGTATTTCGGTTCTACAGATTTAAGATCTATATGATATTTACAAATTTTCGGCTCGGTTCGGGTTTAATATTTGAGGAACCAAAAAATACTCGAAAAATTCGGTTCTTAAACGGTTTCGGGTATCCGAAATAACAATAAAAATATCCGAATTTCAAATCCAAAATGTCAATAAACTACTCGAAATACAAATAAAATACCTGAAATGACAAAAAATACCCGGAACCGATATTCGAAATGTTAATAAATTATCCGAAATACCAATAAAATACCTTAAATTCAATAAACTACTCGAAATATTGGTAACCATAATAATATATGGTTAAATATAAATATATGTTCATATATTCGGTTCCTATCCATGGTTCTCGGGTAAGAACCGAAACCCGCGATTTCTCAACATTAGGACCCATCGGGTATTTTGGTCGGAACCGGAACCCGAACCAAAACGAAATTTTTGATCGGTTCCGGTTCGTTTTTTTTTTGCCCAGCCCTAATTAAGACATGATTTTATTTGGTTTAAATCTCTATAAAACAGGATTATACAACCAAAACCAAATCGTGATTGTGTAATTCGTATTGTCCACTCCTATAATTAGCTTATTTTATTTATTTACTCGTACATCGTGCGTGATTCAAGGATCGGATCTCAATAAGACCCCCTTGGATTTCTAATCCCAAAAACGTACAATTTTGAAAAACTAGGATCAAACCGGTTCGTACCGAACATTAAACCCTAACCTTCCCTCCCTGCTCCTACCAATCACCGAACCATTGGAACGGTGCTCTGCAAATCGGACACGTCAGCTTATAGAAACACCACGAGTCTATACACTCGACGTGAAATACGTGCTTGCATCCCACGAGAACCCTAACGACGTCGTTTACTTTGAAATCCTCCAAACATATCACGCATACATCTGCTCCGGTCCCGTCGCTGCCGCATTTCGCGAGTCTCACAGCAGGCGGCAACGGCTCGCCGGCTTCCTCGTCGCCGATTGGCTCCTTCGGCAGCTTCGGATACATCACGAAGCAGAGGAGGAATATCGAGCCGTAGAAAAGGACGATGAATACGACGCAGAGAAGCCTCAACGCGAATGATTCGTTTTCCGTCACCGCCATCTCCGGCGAAGCAGCCATGTAATCCCCACAGCAACTTGATTCCATCTTCCGGTAAGGTTACGATTTACGAATTGCAATTTTGTAATTTTTGTGAAACTGAAATGATGGAATTTTGGGGATTCACAGTGATCTCTTATATACGGATTATGATTTTTAGTGTCTGGAACTTGTGTGATGAACTGTTTTAAGAAAACTGATTAACGCATTTGGTTACAGTTTTGCGGAGAGGAAGGTGGCGGGAGGGATTAAGAAGAGGATATTCTAGCTAATCAATTATTATTAGAGGTTAATAATAAGGTTGTCATTAATTACTCATGAATCTTGAGCATGTTTATTCATGAATACAAAAACCAACTGAATTTAAATTAAGCTTATGCGCAGTTTTGTCTGTTTAATCAGGAGTTGCTAACAGTTACTCTCGATAATGATTGATCACAGATTATTATATTTCCTAAATTCTATGTTTAAATTAAAACCTATTTTAGATTATATGGGGTTAAATGATGAAAAAACAAAAGAATCGGGGATATAAATGTAAAATAGTAAAAGCTAAAGTCGGTTCCAATTACAGATCTTTATTTATATTTTGCCCTCGGACTTCAGTTTTCTTTCCTTTTGGGGTCTCTCATCAAATCGGGAGATAGGAGAGAAAAATTCGAACCGAGCTCCGATTCTCTCCGGCGATTCATTCTAAGGATTTCTTCCGTCGGATCTGGTAAGCGTTTGATTCCTTTCTTTCTTTCCATATTGTTCTCCTTAGGAATTTGATTTCATCGGAACCCTAGGATCTCTCCCTTCAATCGGCAGATTAGTATCTAGGTTTTTGTTGATGATTTGAGGATTAAGAACCATAGATTTCTGCATAATCTGGGTAAAAATTCGAATTCTACGGCTGAGATATTGATTGAGAAGGTCTGTTTGTGTTTTTGGTTAGGTTGTGAAATTTCTAGGGTTTCGGAAAGATGCCGGCCACCGCAGGAAGAGTGCGTATGCCCGCAAACAACCGGGTGCATAGTAGTGCGGCGCTTCAAACTCACGGAATATGGCAAAGTACGATTGGTTATGATCCTTACGCACCAACAGCCAAAGAGGAGCCGAAAACGACTCAGCAGAAAACTGAAGATCCTGAGAATTCATATGCAAGTTTTCAAGGTCTTTTAGCTCTTGCTCGTATCACTGGATCCAACAATGACGATACTCGTGGCTCTTGTAAGACGTGTGGCCGTGTTGGGCACTTGACGTATCAGTGTAGGAATTTTTTGAGTACGAAAGAGGATAAAGAGAAAGATCAGGCTACGATTGGAGCTGCTGTTATGTCAGGGTTGGAGAAGATCAGAAGTCGTGTTGGTAAAGGTGAGTTTAAAGAGGAGAGTAGTGAAGAGGAAGAGGAAAGTGAGAGTTCTGATTCTGATGTTGATTCTGAGATTGAGAAGATTATTGCTGAGAGGTATGGGAAAAAGGGAAGTAGTGTTAAGAAGAGAAGTTCATCGAGGAAGAAGAGTAAACATGTTTCTGATGAATCTGATTCAGATTCAGGAGATAGGAAGAGAAGACGGAGGTCGAAGAAGAGGAGAGTTCATAAGAGGAGAAGTTTGAGTGAGTCTGAAGATGAGGAAGAAGGAAAGAGTAAGAGAAGAAAGGAACGGAGAGGAAGAAAGAGAGATGAGGATGATGAATCTGATGATGAGTCTGATGATGACAAAAGACGTGTGAAGAGAAAGAGTAGAAAAGAAAAGAGAAGAAGGAGAAGCAGACGTAATAATCATTCTGATGAATCTGATTCAGATTCTTCTGAGGATGATACAAGTGGTAGAAGACAGAAACGAAGGAACAAAGTAGCAGCTTCTTCTGATTCTGCGGCTTCAGGTGATGATGTCTCACGTGTTGGAAGAGGTTCTTCTAAAAGGTATGAAAAGAAAAGCAGGAAACGTCATCACAGGAAAGACTAAATGAAGTAAAAGATCGATATCATCTGGTTTCACTCTCAGTTTCTCTCTTTCAATCTATCATGTAAAATGTGGAATAATGAAACCACCTATTATGGGATTTGATTTGCGTTTCGATTTGCAATGACTGTTTATTTCAAGCATGTGTTAACATTATGATTAAGATGCTGTTGTTAATTCTGAGTCTTTTGCTCTTATTATATGATTATTGTTTCTTAATTTCCGATTATTCAGTTATTTAACAATCTAATGTTAAAGTTCGAGAGCTAAGCGGCAAGTCGGTAGGTCGGCAACAGTCGCTGTGGAGAGATGATAAGACTCGTGGGTACATTTTGGCATGGCTCTAAGTCTAAAAGGGCAATAACGTCATTTTAAAGAGCGCGAATTACATTGCGTGGCTCGTATCTCGTCGTGGGGTCATGTTGATCTCTTCTCCACCGTTGAGCAAAAGTAAAAATATCCAAAAAAAACTCACTTTAAATCGCAAGAAAATAGGTGAAATTGTTTCAGAGAAAAAATATCAAAGGGAAAAAATATCCCAACAGAAAAACACACACAGAGGTAGAGAAAGAACAAGAAGAAGAAGATGCCTTCAAGCAGTTTTTCCGGAACCGTGAGCACGCCGAAGGTGTCGGTGGCGGTCGACATGGGCCACCCTTTCCTCAACCTCACCGTCGATGGCTTTCTCAAGATCGGAGCTGTAACTGATCTCTCTCTCACTCGTTCTTGGCTCATTTTGTAATTTTTGATTCGTCTCTCTCATTGTTTTCTCAATCGATTTAGGTTGGAGTGACTAAATCTCTTGCAGAAGACACTTACCAGGCCATTGACAAAGGTATACTCCAAAAAGCTACCCACATTTAGTGGATCTGTTTTTTTTGTGATTTGTTGAAATTGCAAATTTGTGTTTTTGACTATGTGGTTAACTAATTGTAGGGAGTCTCTCCAAGAGCACTATAGAGCATGCAGTGAGTATCACTTCATCAAATCTATGTTCATATTTAGAAATGTGTCATTTTATTATAGTTTACTGAAATTCTGGTTAATGTTGTTGCAGCTTAAGAAGATGTGCAAAGAAGGTGTTTACTGGGGTAAGTTTGTTTTATTATGAACTGCTTAATAAAAAAAAGAAAAATTAGTTAAAAGTTTGCAACATATATGAATATGATTAGGATCTGTGGCTGGAGTTTATGTTGGAACAGAGTATGGAATCGAACGTATCCGTGGAACCAGAGATTGGGTATAACATTCATTTCATGTTTAAGTTTTAAGAGATTTCGCAGAACTTAAGTAATTTGGTTGAATGTTGTTTGGATTAGAAAAACGCGATGTTGGCAGGAGCGGCGACGGGAGCAATTATCTCTGCAGCTACTAAAAAAGGCGGAGACAAAATCGTCATTGATGCCATTACCGGTGGTGCACTCGCAACTGCATCTAAGTTCCTTAATGATCATTATTTCTTCTGATTTCTATCTCCCATCACCCTAATTTGGTCCTTGTTATCTCCTACATTTGGTCCTTATTTGTGTGGCTTTCTTTGTTTTTAGTTCCAATAAAAAAATGTAACCGTTTCTGAATGAAATACATTCGCCTGTCGTGAACATTTTTTTCTTTCGATAATCAAACCGTGTTAATTTCAATACTTAGGTTTCTAATGGTTGCTCAAGTACGAAGTTGATCGGGCCAATTAGACTAATACGAAGTTGGTCCGTTAGTTTTGTTGTGGACCAAAAAGTAAGTACGTTCTGAAAATTTTCTTTTTATTGGTATGTATTTAGTACGAAGTAAATTAGACCAAAGTATGAATGGTTGAAAAAGTGCATACGAACTTGGAATTACTGAGCAACGATTCACTATCTTAGATTTCTATGTATAATCCCAATTATTATTGTAGATCCATGAGTATCCTTTGATTTCCTCCACAAAAAACTCCACTCACCATCACAAGCCTAGGAACGAGGCTTCTTCAGTTCTTCTCTAGTGAAGAAGTTGAAAACATGGGGAAGAAAAGAGACAGTTCGATGCTTGTCTAAAAGAAAGAAGGGCTAATGGGCCAAGCCCAATAAAATTTGGTTCAGACCAAATAAAACCCAATTATTATAGCTTTTTATGAAAACAGTGTCGTCTACGTACATTTGAGACCAGACTACAAAGCTGAACCTATAATATGTTTTTGAACAGTCCAAAAAACGAAAAAGAATGTTTCGAACAAGTACCTCTTTTTCCTTTTCCTAACACTGTTTATTCAGTCAACACTATAACATAGCTTCAATAACAACTTTGTTTTAGCATTTCAACTACTCGATCCCACTACTGAAATATTCTTCTCAGCACATTTCACTTATGTTTACTCCACTATGTTTCTTTTTTAATTTTTTTTTTGTCTAATATAAGCATTATTTTTGGGATAAAATACTTCTTTCAGAATATATTCTTACAATTTCCCCCAAAAAATGATATATATATATATATATATATGTATAGTATACAAAAGTGTGTAGTTGTTGGTGTGTGTTTCACTGTAAGTATGTAAGTAGTGGAGAATGGTGTTGGAGATGAAAGAGACAATGCTCGCTGCACCAAATTCTTATGGATTTTGTGTTTGCTTAATTGCTACTATCTCTCCATCCTATCAATAACCAATTAATCTTCTATTCATTTTCTTGTACTAAAAAAAAGTCATTTAATATTTCCCTCCTCAACTAATTAAAATCTTGTGAAATTAATTCAAAATTCTTTCAAGTTGATCTCATTGTCTACAGTAAAAATGGTCATTGTATACCGTCTGCAAAAGTAAACAAACAATAATATGTAAATATTCAATATATATGGAGAATCCAGTTGATTCACCGAGATAATAGATTTTCTCAAGATTTAATTATGTTTATTCTCTTAAGCTAGGATAAATCAAGATGGATATCTATCTTTCATGGTTCATTTGTTGGGTATGTCAAAAGATCCATATTAATATTCGAATTTATAATAACGATAAAGTGAGAATAAAACGAAAACGTATAATTACACATCGATTTTA
The DNA here is from genome assembly GCA_900116095.1 of Euclidium syriacum. Taxonomy (NCBI): domain Eukaryota; kingdom Viridiplantae; phylum Streptophyta; class Magnoliopsida; order Brassicales; family Brassicaceae; genus Euclidium; species Euclidium syriacum. The sequence goes on from FPAK01000008.1 coordinate 2,912,763, forward strand.
GAAGAGTAACATGGTATATTACATATACTTCCATAATAGGTGAGGAGCATAAGTGGGTTGAAGATGAGTCAAGACAACTATACTTTCAGTGCCAGCAAAGCCGTTAGATCCACCAAATCATAAACTGACACAAAAGACCCACTTTCTCTTATTATTCTTACGAACTAATCCCCACCATTAAGGGCCACTAATCCATTTTTCTTTTTATTCCTTCAATCTTTTATTCATTCGTAAAGTCAAAATTTTATGAAGGGAATTAGTAATTTCACTCTTTGTCCCCCGAACATTTTTTTCAAGGTCAATGATGCAACAACTAGTCTTTTTATTTGATTTTTTTTCTACATTTTATATTCTTATTGTCATTTAAATAATTCTTCTCGGTAAGTAATTTGACCCTTACAATCAAAATGATTTATTTAGTGTCCTGTTGCATTTCTGCAATGGTACGATACTTAAATATTTTACCTTGGTATTATTTTAACACTGTTTTATTATACACATTTATTGTTCTGCATGTTTTCTGAAATTGATTCAACTCCTAACACACTCTAGAAGTTGAAATTTATAGCATTGACTTTTTCCATCTGCGTCAATAATTGTATTTTCCAGAACATATATCCAGGGATTTTATAAGGTTTGAATATATGAATTATAAATTTAAATATTTTTCAACTTAAGATATCCTAATGTTATCATGACATTAGAAAAATGGGTAAATATTTTAATATGGAAGCATACATGGCGAGGGAATGGAGGGTTCTCCACTTGCAATATTTCAAATGATGATGGACCTTGAATTATCAAATGTTATTAAGATTAATGATTATTAAAGTTGAAATCAACGTATTTATGTTAATTAACTATATCTTCAAAAAAATTCTCAACCTTAAAACCTAATATGCTTTTCTTTTAATTAATTTAAAGCAAATGCGCAAGTTGGACATGTCTCCACTTATCTTTTCATGTTTTTTTTTGTCAACATGTTTAAATATAAAGTTTAGTGATCTTATTTTGCCTTTGAAATATGAACGCAATTATTTAGTAAGGGGAGACCCACACTTCCTTATTTAATTTCTATAAGTCTAATGATAAATATATTTGACTCTTTCCTCCTCCTTGAAACTTGCCCCTGAGCTACCACGTGTCTACTTGATTGATTTAAACTTTTAAACACGCAGTAAGGATTGTAGATTTTGATTATTACCAAAGCAATTTGAGAATTAATTAGTGAGCTAAAACATTTGCGCAAGAAACCAAAAAGGTTTATTTATCATTCTCAATGATTTGCTTGCACTCTTCGCATGCATAATTTGTGGATTACCTTCTCAGTTTTCCTATGAGAAGATAAATTGACACCGTTTCTTATATGGCAACGACTCAACCAATATTGAAGAATAATCAACCTATATCTACCAATATTATTAGCAATACATGATTTCATCTTGTGACCAAGTCTTGATCTTAAATTTTCAACATCCTCGTGTTGGCGAGATAAGTCTTTGTCTTACCATCTTAGCACTGCATTATTTCAAACGAAATCTAAGAAAGGCAAAATAGTGGATCATATAGGGGCACTTTTAGTTACCTAATTTGGAAGAAATTTCAAAGCGTGTTGAGGCAATGACAAGGAAATAATTTCATACGATCAAATAGAGAAGTTAAATGTTCAGAAGATAATTAAATATTAGAAATAATCTTTTAAAAATTTAAATTTTCTTTTGGAAAAATAGAAACATAGTATTCTAGTAATAGGTTGATTTTATTGTCTCATACACAGTGATGCATAACATTGTCTCATCGAAGTTACTCTTAAATAAAATGGTTAAAATTTTTTTTTTTTTTGGAGTGGTCATCCATAGTTAGAACCCCACGACATTACCTAATATAACGACTTCGGGGACTAAATAGAGAAGCCTTTGGATGATTATGGCAAGTGATCCATCGCTTACAATATATTAATTGAAAACGTGCAAAAGGTACAAAATCTTCCACACTTTTCCAACCGACCGAGAATCAAGTTAACATGCAATGAGACTGCAAAACATACTTCAATCACTTGATTACTGCTTAAAGTTTTTGACATGACTACGTGAGCCGGTCAACCTAATCAGGTAATAATAGGTTTCCCATTTTATAAATATCCTCCCCCTCCCCAAATTATCTTTAGAAAGGGGTTTGGAAATTTAGATGTTTGGTGCAATTTTTGTCATATTCTCTTATTAGAAAGCATAATTTTTATGATCATTCTAGTCCAAATAATATCACCCAATAGAATATCACGTTACTTCTAGAGAATTCCTCTTTATTTTGACATCTTTAATTATCTTATATAGTAATTTTTGGGAGAAGACTGAATATTTCTACCAGTTCAAATAACTAATTAACCCTCATGATCACGTTTGTCTCTCGAAGAGCTCCAACTTACCTTTAATAATTGAATGTTGTTTGTTCTAACATTTATTATAATAGCATAGTAGACTTTAGATCGCTCACAATAGAGTCCATGATCCTAATTAGCATTCCCACCCCCTCCCATAACTCAACTGACTAATCTTTAAAATGAAAACCCTTATTTTTTCGTAGCAGAGACTGCCTTGGAAACATTATTATAGTAAGAGATTTATGTAAACTCCATACCTCGAGTTCAAAAACCATAAGATGACTTCGAAAAATTGGAAGGAGATACAAAGAATATTCGTCTGGACCAGATGTCAATAGGGAGGTTCAATAAGTAACCGAGTTAAGTTTAGTAGACAAGTGTGTTATGTAGTAGGAGGGGAAGTTATGTTGGAAGAGTTGATTAACGAGAACAAAGGAAAGGAAGCAATAAAATTCATGGGGAGCTGAGAAAGATAACTCGGGCAACGTGTAATTAAAGAATACATGCAGTGAAAAAAGAGGAACCCCACTAGGGTCAGAAAACTAAAGTAGTTCGGTTTGGGAAAAAAGGTTTTATGTTGGCCAAGGAATGAAGGTATTCAGCCTAATAAACTTAATGGCCAAGAATTAGGAACTATAAAAGTCTCGAGACAAACCGCGATGATTTATGGTGGAGAGACGTTAAATCATCGTGGTCCGTTAGAGAATTAAGGAACTCGACCTACACCTTAGAGGATAAGGCAAGTTGACATGATTTTCAATGAAATAATTTGTGGTCATTTCTATTTTGTAGTTAATTTAATAATTGATTGAATTGTTTTTAATAAAGTGTTAAGTGGTTTTTGCTAAACAATAAATATATTTCTTGATATCCACATTTTTAGTTTAATTGTTTTATATTCCGAATTAGGAAAAATATTTTTCAAATTTTCATAAGACGAAATATATTTTCAAATTTGTTATAATGTTTAGAATAGTTATCAAAATCTCTCTAAATATTTAAATTATTCATACCATACCTGTTTTCAGCTTCTAACATTGATCTGCTATTAGCTGAGCAAAATCCAATATGGCTTACAAGTTTTTGATTAAAAAAAATCTGCTACTAATATGTTGAAAGTAAAAATCTCTTAGAGATTTTGATTGCATTAAAACCACTACACTACATGCAATTAAAGAATTAAGGAAATAATGTCTCGTTTTCACATTCGTTTTTCGTTATTCATATTTCAACATCGAATTATAATTAATTATGTTTTTATCATCATGTATAACAATTATTCAGTTTATCATATCATAGAAATTTTCCTCTAAACAGTAGTATGTACATACGTATGAATTACTTCTTTTGGTCTATTTTAAATCAAATCGTAAACAAAAAGGAAATGATTTCAGCTTTCGACTTCTGCTGGCGTGATTTATAATAGTAATTATCACAACCTCCAACCACAATATATAAATATACCAACCAACTCCAAAAAATGAAATAAACATTAGACCACTTAATTAACAAAAAAGCATTTTACCATATAAATAATAGACAGTAGTACATTTTAAGTTTATAGTTGGCAAACAATATAAATCTAAATATTTTCAAGAAATAAAGTCCAAAGTTAATATTTTTATGACATAGGAGGGAAGCAGCGGGCGAGTGCCGAGGGAGAGGGCATCATGAGAGTTGACGAGAATTTATGAAACAACGGAAGAGTTTAGTAATCATCTGACACGTGGCAGACTTTAAGACCATCTTCATATCTAACACGAGATCCAACGGTGATCACTGGCACAACTATCGAAGGAGTTTACTTTTTTTTTGTTTGAAGAAACTGTGGCTACTTTGACTTTCAGAGATTTAATTCTTTTTTTTTGTTGGTTAAAGAGAGTCTAAAATCCTTAAGATCTTCTTCTTTCCTTAATTGGCCTTTGGTAATTTTTTCCACAGCTCTTGAGTTTTACTTTCGTTTCAACCCCACGCGCCATGTAACGCGTGTATATTAGATTCCATAATTCTTTTTTTGACCCAAATAAAATTCAAATTCCGCGAAAGAAAGTAGGTTCCCAACATGTGTTTGAATTGACGGACCCATAAAAAAAGGAATTTATAACGGTAATTCGAATAAACGCGTGGGTTGAACGCGCTTATGTTGAGAGAGTGAGTCTACACTGAAACAGTAGACACACATTTCAAAAACCTCCTGAGTTAAAACTCTAACTTCTGCCTTCCCCACGAGTCAACTCCTTTAGCGTCGAGAGAGCTCGGTGGAAAATTAATTTAATTTTTTTTAAAAACATTTATTTCTCTCATCCTCATTTTTTTTCCTTTTCAGATTTAACACACATAACAGAATAATATTATAATATCTTTCCTATTTTTTTTTTCCTAATATTCTCTTTCCTTTATATTTTCCACTCAAAAAATCATTTTCCTTGCACAGAAGTCAACTCTCTTTCTCTCTCTCCTCTCATCTTCTTCAACCTCTGTCTTTTTGGATTTCTACCATGGATGAACAAATTTCTATTGTAATCTAAAAGCTTGAATTTCTCTAAACGCGTCACTGTATTTGAATTCTTGATTATATCTCAAGATAAAAGTGTTGATCGTAGTGGTGTTCTTAGATGGGTAATGGAATCTGTAAGCTGAGTACATGTTTCACCGGCGAAGAAAGTCGCCGGAAAAACGAGATTTCGATCTTGGAGCCGGATCCTCTCGACGAAGGTTTGGGTCACTCCTTCTGTTACGTCAGACCCGATCCGACTCGGATTTCGTCTTCAAAGGTTCACTCAGAGGAAGAGACGACCACGTTTCGTACTATCTCCGGCGCTTCAGTCAGTGCTAACGCTGCGACTCCACTTTCTACCTCTCTTTACGACCCGTACGGTCACATCGACCGAGCCGCCGCTTTCGAGAGCACGACGTCGTTTGCGTCTATCCCTTTGCAGCCGATCCCGAGGAGCTCAGGTCCGGTTGTCCCGGGCTCGGGTCCGTTGGAAAGGGGATTCCTCTCAGGTCCGATCGAGAGGGGATTCATGTCCGGTCCGCTCGACGGTTTAGGATTATTCTCCGGTCCGCTTGATAAAACCGGCTCCGATCAATTCCAGCGAAGCTTCTCTCATGGTCTAGCTATCCGGGCCGGGTCGAGAAAAGGATCTTTCGTTCGGGTCCTCCGTCGAGCAATCTCCAAGACGATCACTCGAGGCCAAAACTCGATCGTGGCTCCCATCAAGGGAGTTGTAACTGTCAAAGAACCCGATTGGGTATTCGGGTCGGATAAAACCCGAAACCAACAGGCCCAGCACCATAACGAGAATCTCACCGTCAATAGCTTGAATTTCAGCAGCGACGGAAGCCTAGACGACGACGTTTCGCTCGAAAGCCAGAACCTTCAGTGGGCCCAGGGGAAAGCCGGCGAGGATCGAGTACATGTCGTCGTATCGGAGGAGCACGGATGGCTCTTCGTAGGAATCTACGATGGATTCAACGGTCCAGATGCACCGGATTATCTTCTCTCCCATTTATATCCAGCCGTTCATCGGGAGCTCAAGGGATTGTTATGGGATGATCCCAAAATCGACTCAAAAGCTTGCTCTGAATCCGATTCGGAAAAGTGTCATGGGGAAGATTGCGTTACTCAGGAGGATAATCCTTGTCCAAGTGGAAGCTGTGATTCGAGTTCGGAGAAAAAGTCAAAGAACGATGATCAGACGACGTCAAGCCAGCGACGGTGGAGATGCGAATGGGATCGAGAAAGACTCGATCTGGATCGTCTATTGAAAGAAAAGATCAATCGGAGTAGTAATGGATCGGATCCGAATTCTACAGACGTTTTAAAAGCTCTATCGCAAGCTCTGAGGAAGACGGAAGAAGCGTATCTAGAGAATGCAGATATGATGCTCGACGAAAATCCTGAACTAGCATTAATGGGTTCTTGTGTTCTAGTGATGTTGATGAAAGGTGAAGATGTTTATTTGATGAATGTGGGTGATAGTAGAGCAGTGCTTGGGCAAAAAGCCGAGACAGATTACTGGATAGGGAAAATAAAACAAGACTTAGAACGAATCAATGAAGAAACCATGAATGATTTCGAAGGTGGTTGTGAAGGAGATCGAGCTAGTTTGGTACCGAATTTATCTGCTTTTCAACTTACTGTTGATCATAGCACAAATGTAGAAGAGGTAAGAACAATGACATTTCACATTTATGCTCACTTATCAAAGAATTCGTAGTATTCCAAGTGATGAATCATGTTTGTGTTCTTCAGGAAGTTGATAGAATTAGAAAAGAGCATCCGGATGATTCTAGTGCAGTGACGAACGAACGTGTTAAAGGTTCATTGAAGGTGACAAGAGCTTTTGGCGCTGGTTTCCTCAAGCAGGTACTTAACATTAAGCTCTTGACTTTTGGTTATACTAAATTTGTAAGCAAGAATGTTTTTGCATTGTGAAATTTCTGGTTTTCAATCTAATTTTAACTTGTGGTTGCAGCCAAAATGGAATAATGCGCTTCTTGAGATGTTTCAAATCGATTACAAAGGAACATCACCGTACATCAATTGTTTACCATCATTATACCATCATAGATTAGGATCCAAAGACCGATTTCTGATACTATCATCGGATGGTTTATACCAATACTTCACGAATGAAGAAGCGGTTTCAGAGGTTGAATTATTCATCACTTTACAACCAGAGGGTGATCCGGCTCAGCACTTGGTTCAAGAACTTCTTTTCCGTGCTGCCAAGAAAGCTGGTAAGTAATCTATCGAAAACACTAATGATAAAATCTATCGGTTCAAAGAATTCGGTCTGGTTTTTAAATCGGTTTAATTGATCTTTTCCAGGTATGGATTTTCATGAACTGCTTGAGATACCACAAGGGGAACGGAGACGGTACCACGATGATGTTTCCATTGTAGTGATCTCTTTAGAAGGAAGAATGTGGAAATCTTGTGTATAAACTAAAACTATAAATATATGAACATAGAAAAAAAAACTGAGTGATTCTGAGATGAGCCGGGTTCGATGTAACTGATTGGTTTTTTTACTTTTATAAGTTCGAGTAAAAAACCATCTCTTCGTCGAATCTAAACCTCAGAAACTCGGAAAAAACGTTCAATTTATATGTAATATGTTAATAAAACAGTAAGGAAAAAAAGAAGTTTTGCCTCTGAATCAAAACACAAGTCTCATTAACACACTAAGTCATAAGTCTTAGTATTTGTTTTTGATTGTTTATTGTTTTCCATAATTAAACTTATTTAAAGACGAAGCTTGGATTCAAAACCAACCCTATGGTCTCTAATTTATGACACTTTCATATAGATTCGATATTTGTGGAAATCCTTTGCGTATTGGTCAATGCAAGGTAATGAATTAGTTATGTGTCTTCCACCAGCTAACTGTAATGGAATAGAGAAGTAAATGAAGGAAGAGGAGGAAGAAGAATTGGTGGCTATGAGATAGAGAGAGTTAAAGAAGCTATCCACTTTTGTCCTATTTATGGTTTAAATCAATCCTTACTTTCCCACCAATCTTGACCTCTCTTTCTGTTTATGTAAAGTTTCCACCAATTTATGTCTCTTTAAGTTTTGGATCTTTCTATTCTTAATCGATCAATTGTACCTTTCTCAAATGCCAGATCTTCATTTGCATATTAGCTTTTTGACCTTCATGATTAAGTTGAAAAGAATCAGAAACGGCTTTTGCAAAACGAACTTTGGTAGCTGGGTATGAGTTGGAAGCGCTACCATAGCTTAGATAATATCCACGTAAAGCAAAGGATGAAATGATAGTTAACAGATTCCAAATTAATTTCATTTCACTTAATATGTTATGTTGTGTTGACCAAAATGTATGATGTTCAAAACGTGTGATGTTCCAAGTGTTTTATTATCTGACTTTTTGTATATAAATTTGATTTTATTATATTTGAATACTCCCTCCTTTTTTTATATAAAATGTTTTGGAGATTTGAATTGATTTTTTTTTATATAAAATGTTTTGTAATTTGTTATATATGTCGATTTAAATACAATTTTTTTAGTGATTAACTGAATTTTTTTTAATTAGTTTAAATGTAGCCATTAATATTATGCAATTTTTTTAGTGATTGATTGAATTTTATTTATTTAAATTTTGAAATGATAGTTTTGAAAGAAAATAAATAATTTTAATATGCGTGTTTTTAGCCTAAAAATCTTATAAATAAAAAACAAAGTAACAAATAATCGTACAATACTTATAAATGATAAAGTTATTTCCATTAATACTCTAAAACACCACATATGGGTGAACCACATATCTTTACACTCTTTAGAATGTGAATGCGTGGAACCACGTCCACTACATGTTAGTTGGTGTTCTATCTACGATTTGAGAAAACTCAATTCAACAATAGAAGTGAAAGAGCTTCTCCCTCTCTATTAAGCGCATTGGAGCTCAAAGACTTTCCTCTCAAATTCAACAATCCGCCATGGGCTAACAGAACTTCCGCAAAGTCAAGATCATTGAAGTCCAAAGTCAAATACGACGGCTGGTAAGTGATAATGGTCGGTCAACACAAACTTGTAACGGCTAGATCAAGATATTAATGGTGAATCTGCTCGATTTAATGTGGAGTAAAGACATAAATTAAATCAATAAAAGAAAAAGCATGCGAGTTAACAAGAGACAAGTCATTCTTATCTCACATACCCACAATAGACATTACATTTATCTTTTACTTTATTCTTATATTCGTCTCTTAATTGAAACTCTAATTGTATTTCTTATAATCCAAGAACATTGATCATTTGTAATATTCACTCTAAACTACTCTCACTTAAACGAGCTCACATATTTTTTCATCATTTGACTCAAATCTCGTCTACGACTTGGTCATTTGCTATCCAAAGACATTTCAACCCTTATATCATCAAACCGTATAAAAATATTTTACCGAGGAATCAAGCATGTACGGTTAAGCGTCATATGTGGAGAGAAAATGAATTTAACTCCCATTGCAAATGAATGAGATGGCATGATTTGACGTCGTACGCCATTAAAATGAAGACATCATCTAGCGAATCCTATTGGGCAGGAGAAAATTTACCAAAATGTATCTATCATCGTCAACCTATACTACACAGGATCTCGCAAAAAGTCGATAAAGTTATTTCCATGCAATAAAAATTTCCATGATCGCTACAAATCTCAAGGCCATCTTAACGCGTCCTCCTAGTTAAGGTGTGCAATTTCGCTTGTACAATCATCATGAAGAGACAAGTTCTTTCTTGGGTGAGAAGATCCTTATGGGGTGATCTCAATAGTAGGGTTCCACAACAATGATTATAGTCCATGTACTCCAGGCTACGAGTGGATCATACCTAGGCACCGGTCATAATGCTTTGCATATGGGAGAAGTAAGCAATGCCACCCGGTAATACTTCTTGGTGATCGGAGAAACAAACACATCTTGATCTCAAATCCACTGGAACCTTGCTTCTTAGCAAAGAAGTTCGATAAGATAGAGGCTGGAGTGGAGAAACCCCGCTTGGAATCCAATGAAGTCCGAATAGGCCTAATGGGAACAAAGCCCGAAGAATTTTGGAAATTCTAGCTACGAGCATCTGTAGAGGTCAATAGACAAAACCAACGTGGATCTCAAAGCAATGGAAACGAGAGTTCATCGGTTAATACTCGACGTCTTTAAAATCAACCGCGTGGTTGAGGAAACAAAGCGAAAGCTATAATTATTTCGATAGTTCATTGTGATATTGCATATTTTTTCATATAAGTAGATTAAAGGTATCTTGGTATATTAATAGTGGATCTTCTAGACACATGGTAATGAAGAAACTTAATTTTCGAAAATTACTAGGTGATTTTTATGTATTGTTTTCTAAAATTACTAGTTTTTTTTTCATCTGAATATCATTAATTTTGATAAGATGGTCTAATTACAAAGGTGTTGATCCAATCGTTAACTAATCAGAAGGATCTCCTAAGTCAGAAGATAAGCATACCCAACCCTAGTCTCTCCTATAATAGTGAGAGTGAGAGCTAACAAAAATGGAGACCAAAAATTAAAGTGTAAACAACCATTAGGTCCATATTACCAAACTCAACCGAAAAGTACTTTCTACATTTGAGTTTGCAGTGGAAGTATTTATTTGCTAGAAGCTAAATTTATTTCCATTTATATTTTAAAAGGTATACAAAATTTCGTTACCCGGCGACTGAGTCGGGTCCTCTCGTTTCATCATCATCGTTATAAAAAGCTTTCATCACTGTTTGTTAATCTGTCTTCCTCGCTCCGCGCAACGTTCTCTCTCCATTCATTCATTCCTCCCGAGCAAGCAAAGCCAGCTTCTTCCATCTTACTCTTTCGACGAATCGTGCTTTCGAATCCATATCTTAGTTTCGTCCTAAACGTAAGTTTTCTTTCATTTGCTCTCTAATGGCGGTTCTTATCCAGATGTTACTTCTGATTTCGTAGATTGTTAGGATGTATTAAGTAGAGAGATTGGAATGATTCAATGATTCCCCTCCCATTTTCGCATCTTTTCCTAAATTAATCGGGATATAATCGTAAGTTTTGGATTTGGAATCGAAATTCATTGTTTTAGTGACTGATACTTAGAAAATTGGACCTTAGAGTTATTAATTAGTTGATAGGAACCCTAATTTCTGTCAGTGGCATAGTTTGCTCACTCTCAAAACCGGCCATAATCCTGGGTATTATGATTATAAAGTTCCAATGATTCAAATTGATGTGAGGCAAGCTTCTTTCATTATGATATCTGATGTTTTCAAGATTGTTTTACAACTCTCTGTCTTTCTCCTTGGGCAGGAGCCATGAACATGAGTTTTTCGTTTTCATCAACCTCTTCCGAGATTTTATACCCAAGTATTGCGAACCGGTTTTTATCTCGTGAATTTGTCACGCTTGATGAAAAATGGAAGGAAAAACAAATCAACTTACCTCATCGTGGTGCAAGAAAGGTTTTTGCGTCAAGGCATTTAATGCCAGGACACTTGGAAGATTCATCAATTGTTAAGAAGAGTCTACCAAGAAGAGAGCCAGTAGAAAGGCTTGGCTTTGTGAGGACTTTATTGATTGATAATTATGATAGTTACACATTCAATATATATCAGGCACTGAGTACTATTAATGGAGGTAATAACTTCATAGCCATCTTTCTCAATTCCTATACATGGATTCTGCCTTTTTTAAACCTTTTTTCTGTATCCTTTGTAGTGCCTCCTGTGGTTATTAGAAACGATGAGTGGACGTGGGAAGAAGCTTACCATTATTTATATGAAGACGCTGCTTTTGATAATATTGTTATTTCACCTGGACCTGGTTCTCCTATGTGTCCAGCTGATATAGGTATCAGCCAATTTATTTAGTCTTTATTCATTTTATGCATTATGTCCCATTATAACTTACACTTTGACTCTGCAGGAATATGTCTTCGCCTTTTGCTTGAATGTAGTGATATTCCAATTCTAGGCGTCTGTCTTGGCCACCAGGTGATTGATCTTTATAAGATGACAGAACTTCATATCTTTGCAGCGTTCTTAATATTTCTGAGCTTTTTCCAGTCTTAGTTTTAACATAGTCATAAAATGAGTAGTTTATCTCTCTGTCTTTCTCTTCGGTTAAACCAAGCCAACATATTTTACAGGCTCTTGGGTATGTCCATGGAGCTCATGTGGTGCATGCTCCGGAACCAGTCCATGGACGGTTGAGGTATTGAAGGACTTTGCTAATGCTCTTTATGTGCCTTCTTTTCCTGAAATGGATTTTTATTGACTGGAACAATCCTACAACTGTTGATATTTGGTTATATCTCTTAAACGTCTCATTTCTCAGTGTCTGCTATATATTGTTTTCATCATTTATATCTACTTCATGTAGTGGGATTGAACATGATGAGAACATATTGTTTTCTGATATTCCATCTGGGGGAAACTCTGATTTCAAGGCAGGTCATCTACTTTCTTATATGCAACATTCATTGAACTCGCTAGATAAAAAGTCTCAAATTTGTGTTGGGACTTCATTTCTGCAGGTTGTGAGATACCATTCATTGATCATAGATAGGGAATCTCTGCCAAAGGAACTTGTACCAATAGCATGGACGATTTATAATGACACTGGTTCTTTCTCTGAGAAGAAGTCTTGTGTTCCTGTGAATAACGCTAAGAGCCCACTAGGTGACGGATCTGAAAACCAAAATAGACACATTCTTATGGGCATCATGCATTCTACGTTTCCACATTATGGTTTGCAGGTTTGACGTTTATTGGAGATCATATTTGGACTAAGTACGCTTCATTGTTCTGCTGTCTTTAACATGCATTTTTCTTTCAGTTTCATCCAGAGAGTATTGCTACTACCTATGGAAGTCAAATATTCAAGAATTTTAAAGACATAACTGTGGATTATTGGAGTCGCTGCAAATCTCCATCCTTGATTGGAAGAAACATCAATGGCGCCGGTAAACTCTTTAACCTTAATGGTTCCATTAGTGTTAGATTGAAACTTCTCTCTTCTCTTTTTCAATTCTAGTGCCTTGTGTCTTAGTTTATAATTAACTGTCTTAGAGCGTCTTCTGAATAATAAATACTTTTTAGCAAACATGCAGGTGCCTGGTGCTAGTCAATTGCTAAAACAACTTTCGAGAACGAGAAATGGTTCTAGCTATAATGGGAAGCCTAAGAAGTCTCTGTTTGCTGGCAAGACAAATGGTGTAGAAGCTTTTGATCTGGTGGATTTATCAATTCCAAAACCTAATGCAAAATTTCTGAGGTTGACATGGAAGAAACTTGAACATCTTGCACATAAAGTTGGTGGAGCAAGTAATATATTCATAGAATTATTTGGCAAGAATAGAGGGAATGATGCTTTTTGGCTCGATACTTCTTCTAGTGACAAGGTTGGTAGTCTAATATTCTCCTACGCGTGACAAGGTATCTTCAGTTTTATTCTAAAGTATGGTTCCTATTACATTGTTACAGGCTAGAGGGAGATTTTCTTTCATGGGCGGTAAAGGAGGATCGCTCTGGAAGCAATTGACATTTAGTTTATCTGATCAAAGGTTTTAACGCATGACCTACTCTTTCTCTATCCGACAAAGGTTTAGGTTCAACTTGAGCGCCATAACCCTTCTTTCTGCAAATTTTCTCTCCGTACCTATGTGCCTGAGTCATAATTTGTCTTTATAGATATGGCTGAGATAATATGCACAATAATGCATCATATCATAAGAACTAAAACATTGAGTTTATGATTTGCTTTTCCAGCGAGATTACATCTAAACATGCTGGAGATCTTCTGATTGAAGATTCTCAGAGTTCTACTGAGAAACGATTCTTGAAAGAAGGCTTTCTTGATTTTCTACGCAAGGTATGAAGAACTTTAGTATAAAAATACTATGGTTTGTTCCAACATATATATTAAAGTTAACCTCTTATACCACTTAGCTGGTCTAGCGAACCATACAAGGCATAATTTCAACAATAATGGAGTTGATATACTTTCTGCTATGATCAAAATCATTAAAAAATTTATTTTTACCCAGGAGCTTTCATCTATCTCTTATGATGAGAAAGACTTTGAAGGGCTGCCTTTTGATTTTTGCGGTGGATACGTAGGTTGTATTGGGTATGTGTTAAGATTTGGTTCTTATTCCTTACTGTAGGAGACTTAGAGAATGAACGTTTCGTTACCTTTTCTTATATTGCAGGTATGATATTAAAGTCGAATGTGGAATGCCAATAAATCGTCACAAATCCAATGCTCCAGATGCATGTTTCTTCTTCGCAGATAACGTTGTTGCCATTGATCATCACCTCGATGATGTTTATATATTATCTCTTCACGAAGAAGGCACAACAGAAACCTCTTTCTTGAATGATACTGAAGAGAAGCTCATTAACTTGAAGGTTTCTTCCACAAGAAAGTCAAACGATCATCAAACTCTTCCTGCTATAGATTCGTCTCAATGCAAAACAAGTTTTATCCCTGACAAATCTCGAGAGCAGTATATCAACGATGTTGAGAGCTGTATGAAGTATATCAAAGACGGAGAAAGCTACGAGCTTTGTCTCACTACTCAGAATAGATTCAGAATAGGGGAAACAGATCCTTTGGGACTTTATCTTCACCTAAGAGAGAAGAATCCAGCTCCATATTCAGCGTTTCTCAACTTCTCAAATGCAGATTTGTCTTTATGCTGTTCGTCACCCGAAAGGTTTCTTCAGTTAGATAGAAATGGAATGCTAGAAGCAAAGCCGATTAAAGGTACTATAGCTCGTGGCTCCACTCCTGAAGAAGACGAACTTCTTAAATCGGAATTGAAAGACAGTGAGAAGAATCAAGCTGAGAATCTAATGATTGTGGATCTTTTAAGGAATGATCTAGGTCGTGTCTGTGAGCCTGGCTCAGTCCATGTGCCTAACTTAATGGATGTGGAATCATACACAACGGTTCACACTATGGTGAGTACGATCCGTGGAATGAAGAAATCAGATATAAGTCCTGTTGAATGTGTAAGAGCAGCTTTCCCTGGCGGTTCAATGACCGGTGCACCGAAGTTAAGATCGGTCGAGATTCTTGATTCTCTTGAGAGCTGTTCAAGAGGACTTTACTCTGGCTCGATTGGTTATTTCTCATATAATGGTACGTTTGATTTGAATATAGTGATAAGAACAGTGGTTATACATGAGGATGAAGCTTCGATTGGAGCAGGTGGTGCAATCGTTGCGTTATCGAACCCGGAAGATGAGTTTGAGGAAATGATTCTTAAGACTAGAGCTCCTGCTAATGCAGTCATGGAGTTTTGTAGTGGTTCAGTGAAAGATAGTGATTCATAGGAGACGGTAATTGCGTCTCTTCAAAGTTCATGCAATTTTGCTTTGGTGTGTTCTTTAAACAGTTATCATCATCTGTTATATTTTTTAAAATTATTTTTACAGATTTCTTGAGAGAAAAGGTGTTTAGTGTTAGTGTTATACGCCAGATTCAAAAACTAAATATTTGTAAGAGGAAATTCATTAAATAGTTGTTTGATTGATATGTTTTTTATGTATCTCAATTTAAAAGTTCGTTTTAATAAGTTGTTTGATTGTTTCTTACCTTACCTAAATTAGTAACCCTGCACCAACGTGTCTTTCACTTTCACAATTTGAGTACTAGGTTTCATTTATTGAGTTCAGATTGCAAAACGTAATTATATTTCCATGAATTTGGACAGTTGCTTGCAAAATAATATATAGTGAAAAAAAGAAGATAAATCTGGTGACCATAAGTCCATTTAAAAGGTAAAGAAAAAAGGTGGTTTTAACACCTTGGAGAAGAGTTGAAATATTTCATGTTTTGAGATCTATGAATGGCCACATTACATGAGAGATGAGACTAGTTAATTGTAGGATTTAATCCGATGTATACACAACTATAAGCAAGTTTTCAATTCTAAAATGTAGAATTTTAGAACTATAGGGGATTTATACAATGAACTATTTTGTTTTGGATAAAAAAAGTCAAAATTTTGGGTTTTATGGGTCTTATATAAGTTGGGTCGAGTCTTTGGAATTCAAAGATACTGATGAGATTGAAAAAGGTGGATCTCTGATCCGTTTTTTAGTTTACATGGCTGTGAACTCTGGGTTCTTTGGATCTTCGTGGCCTCAGAGTTGTTAGCGGTTTATATAGATAAGTTTTCTATCTTCGAGAACTCTGGTCTCCTACGACTTTATTCTTTTTAATTCATGGAGATAAGTTTTCTATATTTGGTTCATGCTTAAACTACCGTATTATGCTTTATTTTGTTTATCAATAACATGTTGGGATGCTCGTATTGTTTATTGTTCCTTCACGTAATTATTCTTAGCACAATAGGAAAATATTATATCGGCATGATATTTAATCGTCTCATGCTTTATCTATTGGTTTTTCAGTTTGGTATTAGTTGGTTTTGCAACTTGGTATCCATTGATTTGGCTGGAGATCATTAGGTGATTGTATTGGGTGAATCTTCCACCGTTTTCTCCGTTTTCTCCGTTTACCACCTTTGCTATCAAGGTACGACGTATGTGTTACCATATGCACTTTCATAGTACCTCAGTTAACAGTTTCCCTTCATAAGAACCATAAGCCGAGCTAATTATCTCGCAGATTATACTTGTTTCAGTATTTTCTAGGCTGAGCTAATAATCTCGTAAGTCCAATCCAATCTTTAGCCGAGCTAATTATCTTGTTGTGTATTTTGAAGGATCATAAACCGAATTCGTCAATTATTATAAAGCTGGAGTATAATCTCGTAAATGATCTCTTAGTAAGTTTTCTCACTGAGCATGTCATTAATTCGTGCCGCACAAAGATTAATTCTTAGGATTGTTGAACTGTTGATGAGATTCCTTCACCAATATGTGGCGCAAATAAATAACTTGTTCCGGTACTAACATTAGTATTTGTTATGAGTAGATGACACCTCATCAAAAATCAAAATAAAATAACCAATATAAACAAAACATTATTACACATTAGTTTTTTGGTTCAACTACTATGTCTTATGTAAATTAGCTAAATCCCTTCGCTTTTGGTCTATATCTCTTCGTCTTTGAATAAAACTTTCTACATTATAAATTTGTTTAAAACATATTAAATTATTATGAAATTGTAATTAAACATACGACTCAAAATCATGATATTTATTTACAACTTCATAATAATAGTTTCATTGTATAAGCTTAAATATATTGTTCTTGTATTAAAAGAATTAGAAAAATCGTATAAATCGTATATAGAACGAGTAATCACCAAGTAATCTTAATCATTATAAGGAAAACTAAAGGGAGGAGAAGGAATTTGAATAAACTTTTCCATAGGAAACATTACTTATTCAGAAAAAAGAGGTTTTTCATTTCTTTTGTCAATACTGCATACTATATTAATCAATGTGTTAGTTGTGATAGAATTTTAGTTTTGAGATGATCTAGTTAATGAGAGTTCAAGTCTTTATCTTAGATATCCAAAATTTCTCGTTCCCATCTCTTTTTCGTCATCTCTTGTCTCGTACCCAAATTTCTCATCTTGTTTCTCTATCGAGAATACTTTAAATATCCAATATATATGGACGATCCAGTTGATTCGAAAAAATTTTCTTTAGTGTAAAATGTATAATTGTAGTTTCTTTTATGATGTTTGCACAGTGTAGTCTAAGTACATTTGACCAAACTACAAAGCCAAACCTAATATGTTTTCGACACTGAGTCTAAATTTCCTGAAATATTCTGAAATACCCGTTTCGAAATTGAGTCTTATTCAAGTTAATGAAAATTTAGGTCTTAATCTTAGATATCCAAAATTTCTCGTTCTCGTCTCTTTTCCGTCATATCTTGTCTCGTACCTGAATTTCTCGTCCTGTTTCTCTATCGGAAATACTCTAAAAATGTTTTTCAATACCCAAATTACTCGTTTCCATTATTTTTCGTCTCGTTCCCCAAAATAAACAGACGTATTTTTTTTTCTAGAATAATATAATATTTGATGTATTTAGTGTTGTATTTAAAATGCGTTTATTTTGGTAAAAGAAGAAATTATATAAATTATTTCTAATAATTTTGATACCAATGGTTATAAATAAATTTTGGTAAAAGGAATGATATTAATAATTTTTTCCGTAATTGTTTCTGATATCAATCATGTATGATATGTTATCCTAATTGTTTCTTTGAATTATACGGCCACCTCAGTTTGTTAGTTATTATAGTTATAGGCCCATTTTTTTTTTAACGTTTTAACCAATTTTTGGTAATGTTACCAAAATATTTCTATGGGTTAAAAATGAATGTCTGCGATTAAAACATATACAATTAGAAGATGCGATCTTTATTTTATAAAACAGATTTAAACGTCAACAAAATTATTAAAATACCTATTAGATACTTAGTGTTTTGGTCCGATAAATATTTCAATTTCAAAAAGGATGTAACTCATCATTTGAATTATTTCAAAAAGAAAAATGACTAAAAGGATTGGTTTGTGCAAGAATTTGCATACAACATCTTCATCTCTAATATATTTAGTACATTCTAGCTAGGGTCGAATAATATTTGGATATTTAATAGTAAATTGGTAAATCTTAACTAACTATTAGAATGGTAAACTATAATATTGTATAGACAAAAGTATAGGTTAAAATGGTTCTTTAACAACAACAACAAAAAAGTAAAGGAGGTTAAAATGATTCTTTAAAAAAGAGGGTAAAGGTTAAAAAATTGGTAGTTAAGATATATAAAATCTCATTATATATTGAGATCAAAAGTAGAGTTTGTTGAGAATAATGGACCACGTAAAATAGAATATTTTTAGAAGTTCAATTCCTAGTTGGTCTCATTTAAAAATTTCACGTTCAATTCATGTTTAATTTTGGTAGAACTGAGATAATCAGGATTAAAACATGAGTAAATTAATGGACTAGATTTTTTAAAAATAGATCTGTGTGTATGCCCATACCACCATTGAATAACTTGTAATTGAGTGATTAGTTTTTGTTGATATTACCTTTAATAAAAATATACCTTTATAATTAATTTTTAATAGCATTATTACATATAATATAACACATTAAAGTGATTCCTATACTTGTATTTCTCAATTAAAAGAATTGAGATGTTGTTGTTGACTTTTTAAGTTTCTCACAACAGCCATTTTGTGAAAATTTAGAGAATAAAAGAATACGGTAGATTGCTATCATAATCCCATGTTATAAGTATATACATTAGGTATAATCTCGTTAATCATATGTATTATTTTTATAAAGGTAGTATAACTTTTTATACTTATTTGGATTAATGATATAATAGATTGGATTGTTAATAATATCATCTTCGTGTAAGTCGTGGACGAGATGTTGTATTAATATCAAAGCTCTAAATTTTTGGACAGTTTGGACGAGAAATTTTACACCACCAGATGATATTCACTAGTTGATTTCTCTTGTTCGTAAGGAATCTACACAAACATGTTGATTTTTTCAATTTCTCACAACATCCAGCTGGTATTTTGTCTCCTGTATTATGGTGAGGTGTAAAAGGATTGATGCAAGGTAGAAGCTCCAAACTGCAAAATGGTTGCTCCATTTTGGCACCAATGATTTTGATTGGAACAGTAAAAAATGTCATAATGACGATAAATAAAATCAATGGAACGATTTTCATCGAATAATGAATTAATATAACTCAAATGACAAAAATAACAAGTACATTTACTTTTGAAGAAATAAAATTATATGTTTTTCTTTATTTTGTTTTAGGTGTTTAAATAGGAAATTGGAAAAGAGAAAAATATGGAAAGTCAAATTGTCCTATTCAATAGGTCCATACTATTGTTAATAAGCTCTATTTAGGTGGATCTTGGAGGTTAAAATATATATCGACCAAACCCTAAACTATACAATGGGGAAATGAAAGCTTTCACTATTATATATAGGAGTATATAAGAGAATTTAGTGTGACTATCTTATTTTGTATAGTTTACGTTTATCCTTATGATAAGGCAACAACTATGTGTATATATGTTTGTAATTTATCATTAATAATAACAAGATTCAATATATATCATTTCTTCAAATTGCCAGAACTCTAAAATTCTTCTCCGGCTGCTTCTTTTCATCTCTCTCTTTCATCAAATTCAAGCTTCGAGCTTCTACAAACATATCTGAAAACTCTAGCAACTCGGTTGCAACTCTCGCTCCAATTTACAATAATGTTGACCGATCCAAGTATCTCATCTCTCTCAATATGGGTGGCATCACTAAACTCACCACATCCAACTATCTTGTTTTTTTATTAAGCACATCCAACTATCTTACCTAGAAAATTCAAGTGTATCTCTCCTTGAAACGCATGAGGTTCACCACTTTATCAAAGACATAGATTAAACACCGCCTGCCACAATCACCGACGCATCAGGTCGCACAACCCAACCAGAAGTTTGCTACATGTCATCGCCAGGACCGCATCCTCTACAGTGCCTTCCTCGGCGCACTCACACTCCCGGTTCAACCCGTTGTTGCTCGTGAGATCTGGCTCACACTCCCTAGAAACTATGATCAACTATCTCGCGCACACATCAAACAAATCAAACATGAGCTGAAGAAAATCTCCAAAGGATCCATCAACCATCGCTGAATACATGCGTGGAATCCTACTAAATCTGATCAATCGGCGCCACTTGGAGAATTCTGATTTTAAAAACAAATTTTATACACCATATTTTAAAAACTAAATATTTGTAAGAGATAATTCATTAAATAGTTGTTTGATTAATGTTTCATGTTTCTCTATCAAAAGTTCGTTTTTAATAAGTTGTTTCTTACCTTACCTAAATTTGTAACCTTATGCCAACATGTCTTTCACGCTCGTAACAATTTAAGTACTAGGTTTCATTTATTGAGTTCAGACTGCAAAACGTAATTATATCCCCATAAATCATTGGACAATTGCTTGCAAAATATCTGGTGACCATAAATCCCATTTAAGAGGTGAAATTTTTTTTGTTTTTAACACTTTGTAGAAGAGTTGACATTATGTATGTTTACCAAAATCTGAGATCTATGAATGGCCCACATTACACGAGACTAATTATTGTAGTCTTTAATCTGAATTATACACAACTTTAAGCACGTTTTCAGATCTAAAACGTAGAATTTTGAACTATTGGGATTTTATACAATAAACCATTTTTTATTTTAGAATTCGAGGGTGATGATGGGTTTCGAAAAGGTGGATCTCTAATCTGCTTATGAGTTTATATAGGGTGAACTCAAGATTCTCTAAGGCTTCATTTATGTAAGCGGTTTGTAGAGAGTGGTGTAAATTTTGATCTTATCGCGGAGTTTTTCATCGAAAGATCGAACTTTTTGAAAGTTTGATGAAAAGAAAAGAATGGATCTCGGCTTTGTTCAAGTCAAGTCAAACTTTACAATAAAAACCCATTAAGAATAAGGTGAGCTGGAGTGGGCAAAGCCAAAAAAAATGGAAGGTTCGAGTTAATAGGATAAGGATAGCCTGATTGATATCCTGGCATAAAAAACAATGTAACTTTGTAATTTGAATTTTCGTAGTTTTAACAAAAAAATTTCTCTAAAATACCTTGAAAAGAATTAAAAAGATAAATACAAATAAATTATCTTAAGATTTAGAAACAAATATAGAGATAAAAAAAAAACTTTAAAGTTTTTCTAGGGAAGAAGAAAAGAAAAAAAAGAGTTGGCTTTTAATTTTTGAAAATCCCAAAACCCACTACTGTTCAAAAAAATACAGCAAAAAAGAAAAAAAAGTTTGGGATGTGAAAACTTTAAAAGACTATAGTCTTCACAGTGTAATTGGCAAAAAAAAAATTCTAGACTTTCAAAAACTCTAAGACTCTACAGCTATGCTACCAATAAATTGTTCCCAGTAAAAACAAATTTGAAGGTATTTCACATAACCAATCACGAGTTCAATAACTTTGGACTTCAAGAAAATATTTACAGATATTATAATCAACAATAAACATTTTTTTTAACACAAATCACATGTTTGATTAATACACTGTCCTTAATATTTTGATATTACCATCCTCATTCGTCTTAGGGGAAATAAGATAATTTCTCGTGTTAATACATCTTTATTTTTTCAAATATCTGCCATCTTGAAAACAAGTATCAAAACACAATTTATGGTTTGACATGGTTATTACTTCTTTTTGGGAAAACATATAAAAAAGTTTATGCTATGTGTCTCACTTAGATTCATTAAGGAGAAGTTAACTAATGAGATTCATCCATTCAAATATGTCATTAAAAACTATTACACTCTTAAATGTAATCCATTTTTTTTACAAACAAAATGTTAATTCTGCAGCCCATTAAAAAATATTTTCAAATTAAACAAAAAAATACAACTATACAATAACATGTTATATGGTAATAAATCATTGTATTTTGCATATAAATATTTTAAGAGCATTATAAATTACCTATTATTTTTATAAAAATAATTTAAGAATAAAAGACAAAAATGACACAAAATTCTTTTTTTTTTTTACAAATAGGAGTTTGTGATAAAAATACCACTTTGAATTCCGATTTTACCCCTATCATTTAGGCTGGCCGTACGTAAGATGACATTTTACTTCCCAAATATCAACAATTTTCATTATAAATCAGAAAATTTCTTCCTAAAAGCTAAGATTTTAGAAGTCCAATTTAGGATGACCGTACTGAATATCAACAACTTTCATCTTAAATTAAAAAATTTCTTCCTAAACGCTAGAATCATGTTTTAGAAGGTAAATTTAGGATGGTCATACTTAAAATGATATTTTCCTTCTCAAATATCAACTATTTTCATCCTAAATCACCAAATTTCTTCATAAAAACTAAGATTTTAGAAGTCATATTTAAGACGGTCGTATTGAATATCAACAACTTTCATCCTAAATCAACAAATTCTTTTCTAAATGCTAGGATTATGTTTTAGAAGTCAAATGTAGGACGATCGTACTTAAAATGACTTTTTTGCTTCCCAAATATCAACTATTTCCATCCTATATCACCAAATTTCTTTTTAAAAACTAAAATTTTAGAAGTCAAATTTAAGACAGCCGTATTAAATATGATGTTTTGTTTCTCAAAAATCAACAACTTCCATCCTAATTTACTGACGACAAAATCGTCCAACTAAAATGGCATTTTTGAAATAAACCCATTGCATATCACATTTATCCATAGCTAAGTTTTGTGAGGTATTGTAGAGAATTTTTCATAATTTAATTTAAATATATTATTGTATAACTTTATGAATATATAATATTCGAACAGGGTCGGGTTATATTCTAGTTCTTTAGTTATAACGAATTTGGTTGGTTGTATTTAAGTTATTCCACAATGTTGAACTACAATATTTCTGTTTTGCTTTCTTCCCCAATGATGAAAAAGAATCTTGTTGAAAAACGATATCATATTTGTCGAAAGTTACTATATAGAATGAACATGTTGGTTAAAATTAAGAAATATTTATAAAGTATGTTTTGCTGTAAAATGAATGCCAATTGTATCCACTTTTTAGTGTTAATTGGAAATTAATTCAAATATAATACATTAATATACATATAGTTCAACTCATGTATGAACAAGACAAGATTTTGTACTGATCTTAAGTTGTCTATAGAGATAAATGTTCGGCCAAACTACATTATTAATAGTCAATGATTGTAATTACACTGAAATTGAAACTAAAACGAGTGAAGAAAAATTAGAAAGAAAGAGGAAAGATGGAAATAAAAGATGGGGGGCAAAATGATTGAGCATGAGATGTGATTCAATTATGCTCCGTGAGAGTGCGTGTTTAACTTTTTTTAATTTAATTATCCGTTTTTACTGTTAAAGGTGGATAACTTATCTGACATTGAACTTTTTTTCTGAACAAGAAGTTATATTATCTGCTTAACTTCAGCTGCTGATTGGGATAATTTTGTCAAAGAATCCCGAGAATTTAGATCTAGATTTTATAAGAAAATGTAATATACTTTAGGTGGAAGATGGTGATAAAAATGTGATCTAAATCCAAATCTAACAAACGCATTTGGTGCCACCGTTCACATTCTTTCTTGTTTGTGTGTTACGGCACGAAATTTGACACACACACAAAAAAGCGTACCAAGCATTGTACTACGATCGGAATTTGTAAATTTGTTATGTATTTTTAAGTTGCCTTTCAAATGATTTTGTGATGTTTTAATTCTGTTCCATTCGGTTCTTTTCTGCTTATTTTCACAGCAACTATTAAGACTTTTCTAAGTAATTTGTTTTCTACATGTAATTTCAACGGTAAGTATGATTTTAATTATTAATTTATCTATAATGAATTATTTGTTATTTTTTGTCTTGTTTGGATTACCAAGATTCTCTCGTGATTTGATTGAACATTTCTATATACGTGAAGACATCTTGGATTTATTTATTTTTCGTACCTTAAGGCTTAGAACCTTGAAAAAGAAAACTAACTTTTCTTACGAAACTTCTCTAAAGGTACTAACAGAATTTTTTTTTTTTTTTTTTGTTGAAATATTTAGTAGAGTCCTTTTTCTTTTGTGAGAAAGAAACACATGCGTTGGGGTTTTGTTAAGAGACAATGATATTAAGCTCATAAAATCCGGACAAAAACTTCAATTATCTCAAACCATCTTTTATGTTTCGTTATTAGTTTATACAACAATACACATGGCCATGGGCATAACAAAGACAAACATGTCTTCTAATCTATAATTAGTGTTGACTTTCGTTACCTTTCTTGATTTGAAAATGAAAAATGTTGAGATGTGTCGATGGAATCTAAATCTGTATCATTAAACATTTAAGATTTTGTCAGTTAGGTGGGTGTAGTTTAATGTCATCGGATCGTTTTTCAATCATCATTAGAGTATAGTATATTACGGTTCGTTTATTTTGTCAGTTACATTATCGTTCTATATATACACGTAAAAGGTAATGGATGTATGATAGATCAAGTTAAATGATAGTAACAATTAAAGATATATTGCGATGTATAGGTGGGTGATATAACATAGAAGGCATGTGAGATCGATGTTCACATGCATCAAAGTTAGGATCAGAGAAAGAGAGAGTAAATATTAGAAAATGATGATCGAACCAATTTGATTAAGATGAAAGAGACAGGCTATCTTCCTCTAGACGCTAAATTCAATAATTTCTTTTAGCTTATAAATAAAGGAAACTAATTGACCTTTTTCTTTTCAACCTACAAAACTGGCCTTTTCCCGTTTCCGTGTCAATACGCTTTCATGCTTTCTTTATCTTTACACAACTATATATGCCTCTAATTTAATTAGTTAATGGAATGAAAACTAAATTATTCCAATACGAGAATGGGATGATTTTGAAATCTTAGAAGGAAAAACATAAGTCTATTTTTAATTGTCGATTTCCACTAGGAGAACTTATAATAAACGAGGTTTTGTATCCTTATAAACCAATAATATTAATACCTCATTTATTTGTTAGTTTTCTAATATTTGAGATGGTTAAATAGTCTTCTTGATATTAAAGCAAAATGGGTCCTTAAAAGGCGAGAAGCATGTGATTGGTATAGGGATTAACCACAATGAAGAAAATCATACTATACGAAAAAGCAAACTTACATAAAGTATATTTGTTGCATCGGATCCCTCAACATTAATTAAAACCCCTAGAATGTTATTTACATACACTTGATTCATTTTAACACGTACATAGTATTGCTATTATATAAAGCAAATTAAGCCACCAAAAACCATAAACTCTTTCTTCCTCTCTCCTTCTCTCTACATGCTTTAGCTACGTTGTGTCTGAAAGATGGGTTTCTCCGACGCTGGAATTTACTTCTCCGATCAAAACAATCTTTGTGAAACGGAACTCGGGTTCCTTCATGAACCCTCTTTAGGGTTTTCAGATCGAAGCGTTCATGCATCTCCACAACGTGGGTTACACACCATTTTTCCTAACTATCAAGAATTACCAGATCGGAATCTTGAAAGTAAATCCCGAGAGACGCGTAATTGCTCAAGCGAAGATGGAGAAATTGTAGAGAAGGCAGAAGAAGATTGCTGCAAGACTCCGACACGTCCTGACCAGATTCTACCGGCGATTTCAAGAATTTGTCCGCCGGCACCGAGGAAACCTAGGGCAGTCCTGTCTAGAAGCTTTAAGGTTAGAAATCCTTATAGATGCAGGAGAATTATGCTTCTAGATGTTTCTAGAGAGATCGAGTCTCTCCTTTATCCAACATCATCTCTAGGTAACAAAATTAAGAAAGCCAGACACATTTGATGATTTTCATATATGTATGTATGTATAACTTAGCTACCGTTTAACCAAATTGTAATACACTACCAGTTATAAAATCTGTAGTGTACTTCGTCACTTTTTTATTGTTAAAGGATACTACTTCACTTTTATCTATTCTTGTTAACTTACTTTTCCAATTGCTAGTTTGTTCGTTTGTTGAAAAGTGGCATGGCTTTTCATTCTGGGTTGTCTGTGAAATGTATAGCATACGCTATTTGCATGCTCTTTCTTTTTTTTTTTGATAATTTTCTTTCCTTTTTTCACTTTTGATATTAATATATTTATTGCACGGGAAATAGTCGGTGTGTATGAACCACCGTTCAATAAGCATCGGAAAGCAGAGTTGGTGAAAGATTTTGGTTATGTAAAGGTGGTATTTAGTCTCGAAAAGATATCTAAAAAAAAGTTTAAAGGCATATAGTTAAATAAAGAAAATATGAATGCTTGATCACTGAAATCAAGGCGAATGTGTTTCCCCATTTCGCCGACTGATCCGGTTCATATCAAATTTCTAGACGGCCTATCCAAGATTGTGCAATTTACTATTAATAAAAAAACACAAATTTAGCTACGCTAGGTACCGTAATCTAAGGACTAGTGAGTGTATACCAATGTTATCGATTGGCCATTACAAATGTAATAAAATAGTATTGTAGAATCAAGTGTGAGTATACTTGTCTACACATTTGGGTCTGTCCAGGTGGGCTGAAAAAGAAACTGAAGCCCAACCACAAGGAAAAGATGCTAGACTCTAGTAGATAATGTGTTCAGTTCTATTACTGTTATACATGTATAAATGTGTTGTGGATGTATAAAGAGCTGGATGAGTTGCTGATGAAGATAAGGAGAATGATAAAAATTATATCGGTGATGATGTGGGAAAGTGAAAATGACTTGGACGAGATGGAAAACGGAAGATATTTGTCTTGGAGGAGAATATGCGTAATGATTTAAGAAAGTTGAGAATCGCTAGAGAAAGAAGATATATTGGAAGATTCATCTTGATCGGAGATCGTCAAGAGCATATTCGCTTAGGGTTTTTTTCGGACGAATTGTACATAAAGGATGTTAAGGTGTAACATGCACTTAAAACTCTTAGAGATTATCAGTTTAGAGAATCGTAAGGGTTTCTATATTTGGACTAAGGTGAATGTTTTAGAATTATTTTCCAAATCAATATTGGACTGGAACAATCATGCTTAGATAAAAAGGAGATCGTTGGGGACATCTCTAACGATATATTTGTGCTAAATCAACAAACTGTAATCTTGTAAAAATTAATTTTAAGAATTTGTTTGATAAAAGCGATCTTGTAAAGATTAACTTTAGAAATTTGTTTAGTAAAAGCATTTTAAGATTAATTTGGGTGTTGCATTAGCTCTCACACTTAAAACTTTTATCAGAGCAGGCATCTTCTAAGAATATACTTTGGCTTATTCAAACATATGAGATCATGAGGAACGGATGGAGATCAACACTCAACAATATGTTGTGTTGACGAAACCGCTGGTACTAGATGTGGAAAATTATGATAATGGAAGATGGAGGTAATTACTCGAGTTGCAGAAAAATATCTCATTTTTAATGAATTGATCCCTTTCTCATAAAGAGAAGGGATGTCTTTGTAGAGAATACTTGATCGAGTTAGTAAATATGGTAGAGTGAAGAACCATCAAGTTGGTTAGTACAAAAGACTTTGAGATATTTTCACCAATTCTTTTGTTTTACCATACAATCATAAAAATATTATGGAATACAAAGTATGATATATATTTGTACATAGAAATGTGAGAACATATTATATTTTGAAACAAAATAAAAATTCTATTTTTTTTTGAATTATTAGAAAGTTTTGAGTCGAAATTTGTATATCACCATCAGTCTGAGATCAAAGCACGTTATATGGTCCCGTCCCAATCATTACTCGATCATGTGACCGCAAAGCTTTGCCTATGATGTTTTTACCAGTCGAACTAACGACACTTGATCATGGAGAGAGTATTATTTTTATTTAATGTAATTAACTGTTTTTACACATAGAAAAATGTTTCTCTTACTTTACAAATATTATTTATTTTGTAGAAAAAAAGAGTAAAAATTACCATTTCTTGTTGAAGTCAGATTAATTTACATAGTACAAACTTAATTGAATTTTTAGAAACGTGAATTACTTAATTCTGACAAAAAAAAAAAAACTACTTCTCCGAATTGCTCTTTCTTCGAACACTAAATTGTTGTGGGGAAACTGCTTTAAACTAATTCATCCAACATAATGAAAAGACTTTACTAAGCTCAAATCATAAATCAAATATCATACGAGTGATATACCATATATATAATTAACAAAAAAAAAAGATATACCATATATACACGTAGTATTATCTTAATGAATTTTTGTTTTACTTGTTAATAGTGGAACACATAAATACAAAGGGAGCATGAGCGATAAGAATCGGGGACGAAAATAAAATCGTTAACAAAAACAAATAAAATAAAAGGGACATACGTATATGATTGACTTCGAATAATTTTGATAGTGTATACTAAAAACGAAATAATGAAATAATAACTGGAGAAGTGCATGAAATACAATAGGAAGGGGCCACATGAGACAGCACGGGACCCAAGTGAAGCATCAATAACGTGTTTATGTCAGACTCTTTCTGACTGCAATAAAAAAATTTGTTTCAGTATTGTTTCGTTCGACCGAGTTTTAACCTTGGAAAGCTCCGGTTATATTTGTTAAAAAAACGGGAGTATGTAGTAATGTATTGATTACATAGGGATCAACAACATCACCGCAAAAAAACAAGTATCCCTTGCCCATAATTGATGAAATTCTAGATCAGTTCAGAGGAGGACTGGTTTTCAAAGATTTACTTATCGTTCCGGTTATGAATCAGATGGTCTCATTACACATCTAGATGTAAACCAGGTTTAAGAATGGGTCTGCATGACAAATTTTTGCGCCAGGTCGGACCAATTGCAAAAAAAAAAAAGAAAAAAAAAAAACAAAACGAGAATACAAATTAGATATTCAATTCTTAAATTCTGTCATTTCTAAAATTAATAATTTATGATCTAGTTTTTTTCAACTCGTAAAAAGTATCTAAAAAATAAATTCTATGTGTAACGCTTACCAATGGAAATGTACTCTAGAGGGTTTGCAAAGCTAATTTGAGATACGGTTTCTCTACCTAAATATCAAAGAAGACTAGCATTAAGGACCTTCTGCTTTGGAACCAAACATGTTGCCTAAAGCCTATGTGGTTTTTGTTCTTCAAAACTAAGTACTAAGTATGTATGGGTTGCTTATAGATCCACCAAAATTTCATTAAAGTCATGGATTTTTGGATATTAATTATCTTTTAAAGCTTCACCTAGATATTCAACTTATCTTTTAAAGTTAATACCCCTACTCAATAGGTTACTTAGATTAAATCTAGAAATGGTATCTCGCAACTTTTAGAGTGCTCCCCCGAACGACCTTTGGTCGTCTCTATTCTTACATTAGACCTATTGGGCTTGATAGGCATACCACTTGATGTTCCTCTCTCTTATGCTTTGAGAAGTGGTATATAAAATCTTCATCCAACTCGTTTTGATAAAGTTGCAGAGCTTCATAGCTTTACCACTATCTATCTCTTTGTCTCTCTCCAGATTTCTACGCATGGTTGATTAATGGGACCCTTCAACGACTTTTTTCTTCCACGATCTTCAATAAAATTAGGCATAACGCTCTCACTATTATATGACATGATAGGATATGGCTTTAGAAAGATATACCTAGCTAAACACAAAATTCTCGTTTGATTATTCTCTCACATTCAGTGTCCCACTTTCGACTGTCTTATCTTATGGGGATTACTAGTTGATCCCAAATACTTGCTTTGCATCCGTTTAAACGAATTCAGGGATCATGTCCTCTTTGAATATGATTTCTCCTCCTCTGTCTGGCTTCCACTCTCTGCTCACTTTAGCATATGAAGTTTATCCACTTCGATAACAACCAAACCTTTGAAAATAAAAATCCTATGTGTTCACATTTCGTAATCCTATTTTGAAACAACTACATATTTTTCAAAGGGACGTGAATAAATTTGGGGATAAATCTCTTAACGCCAACCATAGACCGTAAGAGTTGAAGTGTGTAAAACAATTGTCTCTTGCTACTACTCTATATTTAATACAAAAAAAATTTTAAAAAAATTAAAATCAAATTTAGATAATAAAATTAGATTAGCTATACATATGATATTTTATATAAAATTATGAATGATGATTAAAGTTTGTAATACAGTAGTTTTTTTTTCAAAAATGTTGTATAAATATTTAATTTATCAATACTTTTGGTATTCTTTACAAAAATTACTTTTAAGTGATCTGAATTTAGATTTGAATATTTATGATATCATAACTGAGAAATACCCTAAAAATACCGCATATATTAGTTTTTCTTTCTAAGATATTATCTCTATAGTTTTTTATTCCAATTTTAGAATGAAATCTTATGTGAAAAACTTGTTTACCCTAAATAAATTACAAATAAAATTAAAACATAATATTTTGGTTTTTCATTTTTAGTTTAGGGTTTAGATTTTCCTCATTAGAGAAAACTTTGATTTATTTTGCTGCTAAATTTGTTGTATTATGTAGGACCAATTGTGATGATATATATGTTTAGAATAAAAGTTTAGAAGTATTGTATTCTTAGAATTTTCATCCTAATTTTATATGGGTACATTTACAAAAAAAAAATTATTTTGTACTGTAACTTTATAAAACAAAACAAATAGCATTGGTACAAATTCAATGCTTTAGCAAAAATTAAGGTTGTCGAGAAGACTTATACAGTCCAACCAATCTTTACTATTACTTTTCTTTTCTCTTCGCCTCGGCATGGATTCAATTCAACCTACTCTTTCGGCTCAACCACGTTTAGAAAAGAAAAAAGAAAAAAAGCATTTATTTCTTCGTTTGTCTGATTTTATTATACTGTCATAATCGGTAGGTTTACTTTTCTAATAGTTGTTTACATAAATATCATAGAATGAGTCCTTGCCTATGACTATAGCAAGTCTTGACGTAATTGATAATTCGTCCACCGAATAAACAAAAAGTGGCCATGTGTATGTACTAGTTTCATTTGATTTGCCAATGTTAAAAATTACTTAATAGATATTTTAGTTACGTAAAGAGCCAACTAAAATTTTTTTAAAAATATATTATATTTTATTGAAACAAGTTGACGCAGAAAGAAAAAGATAGGATCATGTGGGGTCAAAAATCCCCAAACACCATCCAGAAACCCCTTTTCTTCTTCTCTTTTTTGACTCTCCTCCATCTCAATATTCCCCGTTGGCAACTTAGCAGTCATTCCCATACCATTTTGTTCCCATCTTTGATTGATACAAACCTAGAATTATCTGTTTAGGCGAAAAGTCTGATTCTCCTTTTCTTGGTAACAAATACCATTTTAATTACAAAACAAAACATAACAAAAGTGTGAGTCAGATAAAGACAAGGAGTTATGGGGGCTTCTCTTTCATATCAAGTAACCAAATAATAACAACAAAACCATTTTTGGCCAAACTTATCAAAGAAACAACAAACAATTGCATTACACACAACTCACTTCTTTTTTCCCTTATTTCACTCCCGTCCCTCTTCTCAAAAGATCTACACAAATTCATCTATATTTTTTACATTCTCACAATTTCACCCCTTTTCTTCCAATTTCCCCCCCCCCCCAAAATAGCTTCAACGGTAATAAGTCCTCACACAATCGGTTTGTCGATCAACTCGTTGTCGGCTGCGATCCTACCGGAGCCACGACCGGTTATCTTTCCGAATGAACCAAGGAAACTGCTGCTTTCTTCACCAAGGTTTATCGATCTTCTATGCTTCCTGAGTTTGGAAGAGCTAACATCACCTGCCTCACGATCAACAACAACAACAACTTCATCTAGACTCTTGCTCTTATCGTTGTTGTTCTGGGCGACGACTAACCGTTGAATGGTACTTCTACAAAACGGGCACACCGGTGGAGTCACAGTTGAAGTCGTCGGGTTCGGTTTATTGTGACAACACAGTGCAAGTGTACATTGTGCACACATTTGATGACCACAATCTTTCACTTCAATCGTACATACTTGCTCAAAACAAATGCAGCACAGTTCCGTATCACTCACCTCCGACATGTTATCATCTGAAGCAGTGTCAGAGAAAGATGATGGTGATGGTAAGGAGTAAGCAGTTCCTTTGAGGATTGTTTTCTCTCTTTCTCTGTTTGCATCCATTAAAGCTTGTTCTAGGAGAAGTTTCGCTTCCTCGTTAAGCTCGCTGATGAACTTTAATGGTGATGGCCAGACTAGAGGCTCTGCGGAGGATGGGTTAAGTAAGGCTCCACATGCTCCATGCTTATGTTTCATTGCAACCATATAAGGTATTCTCCTGAAAAAGAGATTTCAAGATTCAAGTTAATCCTCTACAAGATGATTCATGGAGGAGATAAGGTGTGTTTATAGTTTATATACCCAGAGGCATCTCTCTGAAGACGATCAGCACCCCAAGCAAGCAATTTTCTGACACAATCGATAGATCCACTTCGAGCTGCTAAATGAAGAGGTGTACTTCCCGGAGATCTGTTTAACAAAGCTTTGGAGGATTAGTACTCAATGGATTTTGAGGGAAAATATTTTCATGATGAGAGATTCATTACCCGTATAAGCTTGTAGATGCACAAACGAGAGAACCACTATCTAACAAGACATTCACACATTCAGGACGTCTCTGACGAGCTGCTAGATGCAACGGTGTTGCTCCTTTGTCATCTCTTATGTTCACAAATCGCGCAAATCCCCTGAAAATGAAATTCCATGTGTAAGCTTTTATTCAAGAGTTTAAGAAAACTGATCAGAATAGGGAAAGAGACTCACCAATGAACAGCAACGGGACTTGATTGAGCAGCAGAGAGAATGGCTTGAACACAATCAGCGTGTCCATAATATGCGGCGTAATGCAAGCATGTTCTTCGATTAACAGAATCAAACATCAAAATCTGCAGATTATCATGAAAGAACAAACGAATATTACAATCCAAATCCTGATTTGATTTTATAACATGGAGAAAAAAAATAAAAATTCAGCGTACATTAGCTCCAACTTCAGCGAGTTTCTTCACGCATGAGATCCTCCCATACATGGCGGCTAACATCAATGGGGTCTACAAGAACCACCACGAGAAAAAAATCAGTTCAAATTTTTCAGAAATATTTGTGAAATTAGAGAAGCATGATACAGTCAGATCAATGCGAATCGAGTGTTATTAACCAACCTGCTTGTGACGATTCAATATATCTGGATTTGTAAATCGTTCCAGAAGTAAGGACAGAATCTGAAAAAGGAAAAATATAAATATCAGAAATGCACAGCAACATCGAATCTAACGAGAAATTCGGAAATCCAAGTCCATCGATCTAATGAGAAAATTTAAGCGAAGAAGCTTAAACTCCACGAATCTGAAAAAAAAAAGCATCAGAATCCGGCGAGATCCAGGAGAAAACCACAAAATTTACCTCGATCTGGCCACTAGCGGCAGCGACATGGAGAACGGAGTGACGATCATAGGGAGTGGTCTGATTCAAAAGGCTGGGCTCCGCCGCCATCACACGGCGCACAGTAACGATGTCACCGCACTGCACGGAGGCGAATATTCCGCTCTCTGGTTTAGCTCCACAGCTCATGCTCTGCCCCATTTCTGCTTCTCTCTATCTAGACACGCAAGCACGAATGTAAAGCTCTCTATCGTCCTCCGAATAAGAGATGATGAGGTTAGGATAAGAAGCACAACACCGTCTGCCACCGGTGAGGCGCTCCGCTTTAAGAATTAAGCGCCACCGTGACGGAGAGCGGTGGTTGGCCCTCTTGAGTTTTGGGATTCCAATGGAGGAGAAGAGGGAAGTTCACATTTATGTACACATTGATAGGGCCATTCAGAAATTAATTAAATATCTCTTTCTTTGTTTTTTTTGGAAAGTGAATTAAAAAAAAAAAAATAGAGACGGAGATAAAGAGAGACGACGACTCAATTGGAGTTTGGGGATGCCCGACGGGCAGCTATTTTTGCTTGCCCGTGTCAGTTTTGTTACAGTTACACTCCGATTTAGGGCAGCTTGTCAGATATTTTCTCTTCTTGTGTTTTTTTTTTCTCAACTGTGTTGCTTTGCCCGGTTAAATCACTTTTCTCTTACTTGCCAAAAATCGAATCCTTCAATACGATGAAGAAATTTCTGCCATATAATTTTTGTTCAATATCTTTAGATGGTTTCATTGATTTTTGTGAATTAATTTTATAATTAAACTCAAAAAAGTATGATAGTTTGGATATTTGTATTTTTATTTAAAAATAACTCTAGAAACGACGTCATAAAACATTTCCGTATGTTTGTGGTTGAGAAAAAATTTACTGTCGCTATTCACTTTTTTCTAAATGTTCATTCCCTCCTCTTCATTTAACTACTCCTGGAGTCAAGTCAACGAGTCAGAAGAACCAATACATATGATCCATCCTTCAGATATTTTAACGATATTAGTATAAGAGTTTATTTGTGACGTAATTATAACTAAAAGCATAGATAAATTTGTGGTCAATACGATATGACAATGTATTTATACTAAAAGCCAACAAGCACAATAACCCACTTGAATTTTCTTTCTCTCCGGTGTACAAGTGGCCGTTTGATGGGTCTTCGCTTCCCGACGTAGACTTTAATACAATAAATGCTTCTTTCACTTTTCAACTTCTAATTTGATTCCTAAAAACGATTATAGGGATACTTGTTACTAATTAATTTTCATATTTTTTAGAGTCGAGTTTAGTTTGGACGAGTTTTTTTAATAAATGATTTGGATGAGTTCCTGAGAGTAATTTAAGAAGTAACAATTCAAACCAAAGTAGTAGAGACCTCATATTTAGGTTAAAGTGAAAAATGCATATTTGCAAGAAGATCACCATATCTCTTAGCTCTTTATACTTAAACATCTCTAAGGCCTCTAGCACTAAGTTTAGAGATCAGAAACTTAGTAACAGAGAGAGTCACATCAACCCGAGAGAGAGTTGTCGTGCGGAAGAGAAGATGAAACCCGTAGCTGAATGAGTCGTTAGCAAAGAGGAAAGAGAAAGGGTTTCGGAGGAGAAGAGAGAGTATGGAGGGAAGTCTCAGAGGAAGGGAAGAGAGAAGAATATAATGGATTTAGAGAGGATTTGATACCATCTTGATGCATGTATGTGTGGATATCAAACCATGGAGGAGGTCCATGTTAGGGTGGAGTAGATATGTAGTGATGGTTGTAATTATACTATATCTTTTGAATTGTTGCTGACGAGCCATGAGAATATGCGGTTAACCTAAAAAAAGATTAATCTGAACAAATTTTTGTGTCATGAGAACAAATTATATGTGTCAAAGTTTATGATTGTGATTGTGCTTGATATGTTTGATATTGATCATTAAGGGATTTTGAGGTATTTTTATGGTTAGATGTGCTAGATTCGTGTGGAAAATGTGATCTCGTTCACCGAATAATTCATCTACTCGTACCTTATTTGGTGGATGTAGGTGAAGAAATGTAGTCATAGGTGTGGGGCGTTAAGTGGACGTGTTTGAGAGATTTCATAACGTTTCTTCAACGATATTTCCATTTTGAGTTTAGGGTTTGTTTTTTCTAAGATTTATCTAATTACTTATTTTGGGTTTAGACGAATATGATGTTTATTTTAATTTAAGAAAATATTTTTATTTTTAAATTTAAATAAAAATATATTTTTCTTAAATTGTCTTTCCAAAAAAAAAGTTTTATTTCCCGTTAGTATCTTCTCAAATAAAAAAAAACATGTAAAGAGTTAATGTGTTCTCTTGAAGGTTTAAATGGTTGAATTTATATCAAACATATTTTCGTGATTTTCACACAAAAAAAAAGTCATATTTTATTTATAAAAGATATGTGTACATTGAAGTGATCAATTGATAAGTTTTTTCTCGCAATCAACTAGTAAGCTGATTAATTATCAAGCATTACATGTATATATTTTTGAAAATATTGGTTAAAAAGTAAAATGAAAATTTTGATTACAAAATAATTGCTACAAATTGTTTAAAGTTTTTTATGTTCATGTCACCTTTTTTTTTTGGGCAAAATGTGCATTTTTTAAATAATTTCAAAAAAAATTGTTAAATTCTTTATCACAAAAAATATTTCCATTGATTTGTTTATGACTAAAATTAAAAATTTCAATAACCGTGACAATATTGCATATATATATTTTTTCTCGTAGTGGATATATATGTATAACTTTATGTATTTGTAATATATTAGGATTTGGCATCCAATCCAACCCTAAAAATTTTTTTTTTAAAATAAAAAGAAATAAGACATCTCCTATTTATTTTCTCTCATATTTATCTTACATTCATTGTCCATAATTTCAGATTTCGCTTTTATTGATTTTTACATTTTTACATGGTTTCTCTCTTTTGGCTTTCAAATTATATACAACAACTAGAAATAACGACAAATAATAAACGAAAGAAACAAACAAAAATAAACTAAAGACACCATAAATATATTTAAAACAAAAATACTATTAGCTAAGAAAATCCACAAGATAACATGTAACACTGAAACTTCATTAAGTGTTAAGTTTTTGTAGTAAAAAATTAAGAACTACCAAGTGGCTACTTGAAATAAATTCATTAAAACTCAAGAGAAAACATAATCTAAAACATAACACACTTGAAAAAATAAACAATACTTCAACTAGCAATAGGGTTTTTTACAATTAAAAAAAACAAAAAAAAATTTAAAATCAGGTTATGAATAGTGGTTCTAAAAATTCTTTACAAATCACAATTATTTAGAAGTCAGTTGTTAGTTAAGTTACAAGGAATAACATTGATGTTATTCCAAAACTGATAGGAATGAACAAGATCGTAGGTTTAGACTAGACAATGCCAGTCGATGAATTTGAAGGCATCAGTCTGCACTATGCCCTTAAATTCACAAAGCTGACATCGACTAAGATAATTACAGTTACCACTATGTTTTGGTTTTTATTTTTCAATGTTGTTGTTGAGTTCTAGAGAACTTTGGGATGATTTTGATTGTGGTCCAAAAATCGAGATTAATATGGGTTGGTATGTTTTAACAACATTATCCGAGGTAGGAAACATTGGGGCTAACGCAAAGGTGGAAATCTTGGCTTCATAAACGCTTACCTAGCTCGGCTAGAGACAAAGTAGTGGCTCATCCACCAACTTAATCCATGAACGACTTGTATTCATCCAAAATCTTTTCAATTACGTGATCGATTTGATGTTAAAGATACATACTTTACCTAGAAACACGAGTTGATTCATGGTTAAGAAGACGCTCATACAGATTTGAGAAACAAAGGAGTGTCTCAGCCTCCCAACTTGATCCACGATCAAATTTTACTAATATGGAGTCCCTTCAAGTACGATGAGTTGATCCATTCGTTTTGTAAGGTTAGAAATATTCACCAATATCCTTGTTTTCTTTTGTACATTGTTTAAGTTGCTTGCTGTGGCCTTGAATTTGGCTTAGCATGAGTCAAATTGGGAGTGTTTGAAGCGGCAGTAGTAGTAGTGTCTCGGGAGACAAGCATATGGATTGTCAAGGAGAAGATTATAATGTGGGCGGAAAAAATCAATTTATCTTGGCTTTTCCAAATATGAAGTTAAATAAAAAAGATACACTCATTTGAAATTAAAACATAAGACATTGAGTTTTAACTAAAAGAGAAATAAATACATCTAAAGTAAAATTGAAGGGAGAGCATATGAGTTAAGCGATTCCTTTGCGGAAACATAGGCAGGCGGTTTCGTGTTGCATGTTTATTATGGTATGGACAGCAGTGGCGGTGGAAACGGTATCCGTGAAAATACGAACGTTGCGTTCCATAAATAATAAATTGAAATATGAAGAAGCAATTTAATTACAATCATTTATTCAAATAGAGCTTTGCAGCCTAGAGAATCTAGCTGGTTGCATTAGCGATAGTTAGGAAAATAATTATGTTGCATCAATATTTCTTAGTGTCACTTTACAACCAACAACTATAATAGTTGTACTTATATTTACTCTAACCAAGAAGAGTCATTTTACTCCAATCTAATAAAAATAACTACATTTTTTATATAAAAAAAATTAATTGTCTGCTAGGTGAAGTGTCGACATGTCTTATGGATTAATAACAATTTGAAACATAAACTTCTTTAATATCACGTGAATGATACCTCTCTATAATTTTGAGTGATTCATACATACGATGTTTTGGGTTTTTGCTTAAGTTATGATCTTGTAGCTCGTGGTAGTTTTTTGTTATGATTTCTACTGAGCTTTTCTCAAATTGCAGTTTCTCGTATCGCAGTCCTGAAGAGACAAATTGACATCAACGAACACGAATCGACATTCATGTTTACAATAACAAGACAAAGAAATCAATCCACAATATAAACTCATCTTGAATACATAAAAAGAATTTTTTTTTTTCTTTTTAAATGTCGTAAAAACAAAACCAGAATAAAAAAAAAAACAAATTGCTTACACCTTTGATCTAAGCATGTACTTCTTTCTTCTAATATATGATCCCTACAACCTTGAATGTGAGAATCGGTTACTTCCAAATCTGAAATTAACATCATTGTTCTTGTAATTCACATTTATACGTTCATTCTAAAAGAAAAAATGAAATAACGTTCATGTTAGTACTATTAGTAGAATCAGAGCACAAGCATAACAAAAAGTAAAAAATCAAATATGAGAAAGAGGAAGGGACAAGAAATATCAGGGAGGAGGATATATGGAGGAG
This sequence comes from Euclidium syriacum, assembly GCA_900116095.1. Taxonomy (NCBI): domain Eukaryota; kingdom Viridiplantae; phylum Streptophyta; class Magnoliopsida; order Brassicales; family Brassicaceae; genus Euclidium; species Euclidium syriacum. The sequence continues at coordinate 2,951,910 of FPAK01000008.1, forward strand.
AAAGTATAGAGAACAAAAATAGGAGAGAGAGGCATGGGAGCTCTTGGAGAAGAAAGAGGAGGAGAGAAGAGAGATGACGTAAACTTGATAGAGGTCAACGATATTTGATAAGGGACCGCCTTGGCGGTGGCTAGCCTCAGCGGTGGTGGTGGAGCTAAGCCGAAACTAACGGAAGTGGAGGAGAGGAAAAGAGGAAAAAGATGGAAAAGGAGGAAGAAGCATATATGAGTTGGGGTTTTCAGGGTCTATTTATGGTGAGATATGATCACGAACCACCAAACCAATAATTGATTAGGATAAATCTCATGTTGGATAAGGTGGTAGAGTGGAGCCATTGGAACTACCATTCGAGTTGAATCAGAGCGGTGATAGAGCTTTTTTTTTCTGCTTTACGTTATCCTCAGAATCAGTTACGATGATTGCGTTATCGAATTGAGTTGCGATTTGCCTTTTCCAATTAATCAAGTGCAAACTCTTTTACTCATAGAACTATCTGAAAAATGTGGATGTGATAAATTAAACTCTTTCATACAAATCTCTAATATGAACCTTAAATTTAAGCTATTTTTATATTGGATTTTAAGATAGATTCTTAAAAAAAAAAAACAATAAATAACTGTTTTTCTAAGGATGGGAAAAAAATAATGGGTTCGTATGGTGACAGCAGTTGGGGCGGACAAAAGTAAGTGCAGACTAAAACGCTCTATTTTTGGGACGGACTAAAAACCGCTGCAGACTGTTTTTATTTCTTCACAAAATTAGTCCGCATTTAGTCCGCAACGGTTTTCTTTTATTTTTTTCTGTCTACAGTAGTGCGGACCAAATATTGTGAATGGTAAATAAAAGCGGTTTTGACCGCTTGCGGACTAATCCGCTGTGACGGTAGTTACCATTCAAAGCCAATTACACTTGTAAGATCGCAACTTACTTCTTAAATTATAATATAATGATGATACATTATTTTTTCCCATTTATACGGTCACTCATTGATGGGTGTTTTTTTTGTATTTTTTGGCTATTACTCTGATTAATTAACTATACGTGTCGTAACAAGGAAAAATTCTAATATAGACTGTATAGTTGACCAAAATACTACTATTGTTTTCATGGAATAGTTGTATCAGCGTTAACTGTGGACAACTCTTATCATCAATTTGAAGAGGATTCAAAGTGTGATGTGGTATGGGTAGGGGGTCCTTCGACTCAAACATGGTCTCGTTTTTGTAACAAAAAAAAATCACAATTTGTGTGTGTATTACTTTTGATTTGTGTCATGATAATACCATGGCGACATAACTTTTTGTGTGTGTCAGATTGGCATTTGTCATGAGTTATTTTTTTTGGGGGTCCACCAATTTCCACGAATTACAAATGAATTAATTGAAATATGGGAAGATTCGTACGTACAAAATTGTCTGATGAAATAATGTATTCCATCGAGGATTTATATATTTGTCGACCTTACTCGTACTGTTTATATAGTAAAGCACTAACTGTAAATAGCAGAAATAGAATGCTAGTGAAATTGTATGCTTTAACTCGTATATACATTTAAGTGATTAATAAAGCTGTGAGTGAATAAATACAAAACTTATCATTGATGCTTGATCCGCTTTAGGGAAATTTAAAGATAAATATATGTATTTTTAACATTTTATTTTAACGTCCTAAGATAACAAAAACTGTTCATAACTCTAAACTTTAATCTGCATTTAATAAGTTCGATGTTTACATAACGAAAAATAATGTGTTCCATTAAATGAAATGTAAAATCGTTAAAAGTAATATTTAAGTCATCTTATTCTATTTCTTGATTTCTGTTTGATTTATTGCCATGGACTACAAATATTCTATATAAGACACTAATGCTTTTATAGTAGTCTTCCAATCTAATTCAATTTGTTGATTTTTTTACTTGTGAAATTAATAGCATAAATGGCGGCTCGTTTCTACTACAAAATCTTGCTAATATGTTTTATTATACTATACATCTGAATAATCCTTATATATGTTCTCATTATCGGGTCTGATTGGTGAACAAAAGCGGAGCGAATATTTTAACGGTTAACGGAAGTGGTGAGTGGTGGAAAAAAGATGTGGGAATAATGCAAAGTTGTGAGCAAAACTGTTAATAAAAACGGTGATGAAAAAAGTTAGAGTAAACGTTTTCACTATAGCTTTTGGTAACGTTTTTGTGATTGGTACACATAAATTTTTTTTTACCTCAACTACTTCATTTTAATGCTACCAATCAAAGCCATCATATTTTTTAGTCGTTCTAAATTAATTTCTTATTAAGGAGAAAAGATGATGGAGATGAATCTATAATCATTTATTCCATAATCAAAAAAGCATAGACAAATTATATTAGGATTATTATCATCTATTTCCTTATTATTTAGTTTTACCTTATTACTTATTTCTTTTTCTTATTTTTCCATTCTTTCATAGTTTTCTATTTCTCTTAGGACTAGTTCTTCTTGGATATATATAAATACATTGGTCTAGTGCCTTAATCAATACAATTTAAGCTTTTACAATTCAAAGTTTGTCATGGTATCAAAGCAAAGATCCATAGCTTAAATTTTATTTTTTTGGTTTTCTTAATTTGGTTTTCGTCAATCTCTTGACAAAACTAATCCTCATTAAACCATCGCTTCTTCTCTGTTTTTATTCACAAAAACAGAGTCATCATTCATCAATCCACATCAAACATCAACACATCCTCATCAATTGTCATCATCACATCCTCTTAAACATCAAATCCTCTATTTTTATTCACAAAAACAGAGTCATCTTTCATCAATTTCTTCATCATCCATCAATCATCATCAACATCTTCATCAATCAATCATCATCAACATCTTCATCAGTTAATCATCATCATCATCCAGGAAACTCTATTTCAATCTACCGAAACAGAGCATCTTAGTCAAATCTCATCATCATCATCATCATCATCAAATCGTCATCAAAATCAACAATCCTCATTCTTCATCACTCGTCATCAAAACTGTTGTTTTTTAAATCGCAAAAACAGAGCCATCGTCAACATCTTCATCAACTCTTATCATCATCATTACCAAAGTCTCTAGTTTCAATTAAAGGAACAGAGAATCGGGCATTATCATCATCATTACCATCTCTTTAAACTCTGTTTTCTCCAAGGAACAGAAGCATCCAGTCATCATTAAACATCAAACATCCTCATCATCGATAATCCTCATCAAATTTCATCGATAATCATCATCCTAATCCGTATCAGCAATCTTCATCAACAATCTTCATCAAATATCATCACCAGCTTCATCAACTAATTAATCATCAATGGCTCCTTCCGGACCTACACCTGACACCAAGCGCAAGACGATATCACCGTACGATCTCTCCTCCAACGATAATCCCGGCGCTGTTATATCTTAGCCCTTGCTCAACGGATCCAACTATGACGATTGGGCCCTAAACTTTCGCATAGCTTTAAGTTCTCGGAAGAAATTTGGTTTCCTCGACGGGAAGTTACCAAAACCAGCTGTAGATTCTCCTGATCTTGAAGACTGGATTGCCAATAATCACCTTATCGTGGGTTGGATCAAACACACCATCGAGCCAAAAATCCGTTCTTCGATTACTACCCGTGAGATTGCAAATGATTTATGGGAAACCATCAAGAAACGATACTCTCTTAAAAGTGGCGCACATCTACAACAACTTCGTAACTCTCTTGCCTCTTGCAAACAAGATGGCTCCACGGTTGATGAATATTTTGGTCGGTTGTCCAGACTGTGGGATGCAATTCATGAGTGTATGCCACGTAAAATCTGCGCTTGCAATAGGTGTACATGCGATCTCAATACTGCTCATGAGAAGGATAAAGAAATTCTCTGAATCCATGACTTTCTCTCCGGACTCGACGATGCCATACACGGTATCATTCAAGCTCAAATTTGTGCAATTTCACCACTTCCCGATCTCGATAGTGTCTATCAAACAATCATCCAAAACGAAACATTACACTCCAACGTTGTTCCCGTATCACAGATTATGAGTTTTGCATCTCAATTGTCCTTATCTCCCAAGAAAAAATCGCCGAGCACTATACTTACCCGTGATATCGCTTTTTCTTCCACAAGACCATCAAACAAGGATCCCTCGCGATACTGTACAGGCAGTGGGAAAAAAGGACATGAAGTAAGTTCTTGTTTTCAAGTTGTCGGTTATCCTGATTGGTGGGAAGATGGACCGCGCAACTAAGGATCAACAACATCAAACGGCAATGGAAGCGGAACTGCACCACAAGCCAATATGACTAAACTTGTTACAGCAAACCAAGCTATTGTATCTGCTATGAATATTCTTTATGAAGCTGATCGCCAAGGTCTTCGCGGCATTAGCGACACTCAATGGCAAACTATTCAACGTTTGATTGGCACATCATCCAAATCTGACACGCTAAAGGGACCACATTATGAAGATGCTGATTGGGGCGGATGACAGAAAGAATCTAACGCATTTCTTCTCAAGTTGGACGTTCGAATCTTACACGTTCCAACTTGAGGGGAGGTATTAGGATTATTATCATCTATTACCTTATTATTTAGTTTTGCCTTATTACTTTTTTTTTTTTTTTTACATTCTTTCATAGTTTTCTATTTTTCTTAGGACTAATTCTTCTTAAATATGTATAAATACATTGGTCGAGTGCCTTAATCAATACAATTCAAGCTTTTACAATTCAAAGTTTCTCAAACTGATATTTGCGCAAACTTATTTATTTTGATTTTGTCTTTAAATTTCTCCTAAGTTTGAACCAAATTCAAAACATTTACATACTTTCTTAATCATTATACATTTGAAAAGAAAAAGATAGCAGAGAATGTCATAAGATCGAGTGATGGAAGGTGAAATAATATTTCTAACAGTCGTTTGCCGGTTCCAATCATGATTTTACAGCTTTTATGATTTCGTATGCATTTCAATCAAATTAAATAATGATATACGCACAGAAACGTCATGTCAACACCAAAGTATCTGGTATTTCGTGTTGAAGCTAATTAAGTTACTAATCGCTCAACTTTATTTTGCCTGATTTGATTCTACTCTCATCCTATTATTATTTGTTAGGTGAACGAATAATACTAAGAAAAGATAATATAAAAGAATATGTGTATGATTCGTCGGAAATATATTAAAATAGCCTGAAATAAACAAGTGGGAAGCGTACGGTAGATGGAGTTGTTGATATTACCAAAGGTGCAGAAGTTTTTTTTGGACTCAACTTTATGAAATTTTTTAACAAAAAAAAAAAAAAAACTTTATGAAATTTGTAAAACAGGACAAATCTCGAATAATAAATAATTGATCGGCACGCGAGCCTTGTCAGACTCGACATTTTTCTCTTCTTTTTATTTTCACCGACATTTCTTACTTACATGTCTTTTTTTTTTTCCTGATGGTTCTTACTTTCATGTGTCGTTTGTTTTTCTTTCCTTCAATTTTCCTGCTTACATAATCCTTTTTTCACACTAACATGATTTCATTTTCACCCCTTTGGTTCATATCATAAACTAATGTCGTAATTAAACAATCTTAGTTCCTTTATGGGGGGAGTTATTAATGAGTTACCGACAGATTCTTAGTTACGTATTTTTGTATTAATAAACAATAATAAGATAATTTAATGTTGAGAATTAATTAATCTCATACTTAAATTTCTTTTGTCATTCGCATAAACAAAGTAACAACTTTAACTAAGCGTGTCAGGAGAAATACTTTTGATTAGTATCAATATTATCAATTTATTAGGACTATATATCAAGCAAACGATATTCTTTACCTTAAATAACCAGTGAAAGTAAAAGTTAATCTATAAGAATTTTACATTTATTGGGATTGAAGGTAAGTATATGGAGACAGACCTCAAGACGTCTGTTCATCTAGTTGCAAAATGGGTTGGTAGAACTAAATATCATATGTGGCAAATTTGATAATTAAACATCAACAAAAATCGAACAATAAACAAAAACTCGCATATTATAAATTTCTAAATCGACAAATCAATAATAAACTATAAATACTGATCACAGAAAAATATTCCTTTCATTTCTGTAAAAATGATTTTTTAGATTTTTCATATAATCATTTACCTTTATTTTTTTAGTTGATTGAATCTTTCTTTTGTTTCCCAATAATTGTATTTATCAATAGTTGGGACAAATGGACAATTTTTCTGTCACTCCAGGTGAATATAATTATAAAAATATTCTTATGCATAAATAACTACTTGCAATTATTTTTCTTTTATATCATCTGAGTGTTATTTTTAACCAAGAATATCTGAAACAAAGAAAATTACTAGAGACCCTAAACAACATAAAATAACAACTATAACCCTAAATGCATTTTGCGACTCATGCTGACTTGATATAATGTCTGATATACCAAGCAATACTACTACAAATAGTCATAGATAGTTCAATTGAGGTTATTAGAACAATCATCGATCCATATGCGACATATTATGCATGTATATAAATAAACTATGTGACAACACATTCACATAAAAAGGGATATTAAATTGTATAAACAAAAAAATCCAAACCATGAATCACATATCAAACCAAATGTGAACCAAAATATAACTCATAACCAATGTGAACCATCAATCATGCAAAATAGCAATTAGTAAGCTAAAACCTTATGAATCATGCATCAAAGCCGCCGACTACAATACTTATTCACCTATCTAGATAAAATCATGCATCAAATTCTAAACAACTTAAGCACATTAAACCCTAAAGATACTACAAAATATTGACATAATAAACATAACCTACTCCATTTCAACTCGAAATGAAGACTGGTCAATAGTAGTTTTCCTCAATCTAAGGCCCAACTCTGTCGCGAAGATGCTATGTTTTAAGACTGTTTAGATGAGTGTTGGTCGAATGAGAGTTTAAACCATCTAAACAATATCTCCGTGTAGGTGAATCATGCTTTCAGATTCATGAAGTAGTAAGAGGTGACCTTGAACCAAGAGAAATGAAACATGGGTCTATGAACCTCTAGAAACCTCAAATCTTTTAGATTCATCAACCAAACATTATCATAGAAATATCCCTTTTTTTTTTTTTTTTTTTTAACTTTTTTGCAACAAAATGCCTTCGAATTTTGTACAGCTTTTATATTTGTTCTCATATTAAGAAACTATAAGAAAAAGATTATGAAATTTTTTTTTGCTTCGCCCCAAATTGTAAGACTGAACCTTGATAGTTGGTAGTTTAAGACATAAGTTCAAACTTTGTGTAGGAATATTCATAGATATACAAATATAAGATAGTAGTAGACGGTTTTCTTTTATCTTTTTGGATACATTATACGAATTAAGGTTCTTAGTTGATATTTCTTTAAGATCATAAAAACTATTGTTTCTTTTGATACCACATGCATCTTTAAAACGTATACAACTCATCAAATCCGTTGAGTTGCGGAAAAACTATTATCTTGTTAATACAAGCAAGAAAATATCAGGGAATCCTTTCCCTCAAATTTTATATCTTGCACGATTTAAATACATGACATATCATAAGCTTCAATTAAGTGAAACATTATTTCATAAGATTCTTCCAAATAGATATTATTGAGTTTTGAGGATCCTCCAATCCAAATGATAAATTAAATATGGAAAAATGTTATGTCAAAATCATCACCGTAGGCCAGGGGAATCAAATGAAAATAAATTGTACTTGGAGTTGAATAATACGGTGGAAATACCTGCCAAATATAATTTTGCAAATATCTAAGATACTTTATAAATATAGTCGGAAATGAACACGTATGACGAGTTTTCAAAATTGACTTCTCCAAAATTATTTTCTAAAATATTGAAGCAGTCTCCATCAAATATGAATGAATGGTGGTAAGAAAGAAATAAGAGCCGTGTTTGTCGAATGGGGAGCTGAATTAAGATGTGATAAGACAGTTAATTATATGTTTAATTGGTAAGTAGCTTTCGTGGGTTTGCTTATACGCAATTAGGTGGCTCAAAATGGTTAAAGGTGGAGATGACAAGAATCTACCACTAGCTGATTTTCCAATAAGATTCTGATTAGCCAGTTAATCTAGAATTAGTTAGATAGAGAAAAATGAAACTTAATTAGAAAAAAATAGTAAGAACTTTGAAAATCGTGTGAAAAAAAAAGAAAGGAAAAAGAATTTGATTTCTTTTTAATCCATCGATTGACGATAAAAGGAAAAAAGTGTATCAACTTCCCCAATTTGATTTCTTTTTAATCCATATTTTTTTGTTGGGTGGGTAGAAATCTTGGCAAACTAATAAAAAGGTTCTTAGTCCAAAATTGTTCGATCATGTTTAAATACCAAACTATATTGTGTAAAGCCCATAAGGTAAATTTTACGTGGGCTGTTTCCTAACGGTTATAGAATTAGGGGTAAAAATGGTTAATGGATCGAAAAGAGAAAATTCAAATTAGATATCTAACATCAAAATCAATTTTTTTTTGTTCAAATAATTTTTAAAAGTTTGTTCGGTAACTAATCTTTTCTATATATTTTTAATAGAAGTATTATAAAGTTGATAGAAATGCTACTCATGTAAAACAATTTTTTTTTTATGATACTACATGTGTCAAGTGTAATTCAAATATAAACTTGTCTTGAAAATTATTTACAAGTTTATGTTTTGAAACTACACTAGACATGTAATACTACCAACAAAAAGTTGTTTGTGCATCTTGTTGACATGAGGATGTCAACACTACAAATATAAACTTACGATATTACATCTTCATATTTTTTGTTTACTGACATATTCTGATCTTGAAAGATTTAAAGTCATTAGAGGATTCAATTGAGAAAAAGTATTTACCAAAAAATATAGAAATTGTATAGTTAAAATGGCTTCTTAGGTGTGTCTAAGAATTATGAGATATATATATATACACAACTACCAAAAATTTAAATACGAAAAGTTTTAGTCATATGATGAACCGTGTTTTGATATTGCATATCCAAAGAAATAAATATAAAGATTAGTTCGATTGAGGATTGACGTAAACAAAGAATATTTCATCAAAGAACTCAATTTAGAAAAAATATGTTCACCACAAAATATAGAAATTTCAGATATATAGTTAGAATGGTTTTTTAGGCGTGTCTAAAAATCATGAGATGTATTTACACAACTTCCAAAAATTCAACTACGAAAAGTTTTAGTTATATGATTATTCATGTCTTGATATTGCATATCCTAAGATATAAATATAAACCATGGTTCGATTGAGGATTGGCGTAAACAGAGAATACTTCATCCAAAAACTCAATTGGGAAAAAGTATGTTCATCACAAAAATTGCAAATATGTAGATAAAATGGCTTCTAAGGCGTGTTTAAGAATCATGAGATATATCTACACAACTACCAAAAATTCAACCACGAAAAACTTTAGATGTATGATGAATCATGTCTTGATATTGCATATCTTAAGAAATAAATATAACCATGCTTCGATTGAGGATTGACGTAAACAGATAATATTTCATCAAATAACTTAATTGAGAAAAAGTGTGTCCACCACAAAATGTAGAAATTGCATATATGTAGTTAATATGACTTCTTATGCGTGTCTAAGAATATGTATCTACACAACTACCAAAAGTTTAACTACGAAAATCTTTAGCTATATGATCAGTTTTGTCTTCACATTGCATATCCTAATAAATAAATATAAACCATGGTTTTATTGAGGATTTACATATCTGAGAATATGTCATCAAAAAACTCAATTTAGAAAAAGTATGTTCATCACAAAATGTAGAAATTGCAGATATGTAGCTAGAATGACTTATTAGACGTGTCTAAGAATCATGAGATGTATCTACAAAATTACCAAAAATTTAATTGCTAAGAGTTTTAGTTATATGATCAATCATGTCTTAACATTGCATATTCTAATAAATAAATATAAATTATGGTTCGATTGAGGATTGACGAAACCAGAGAATACTTCATCAAAGAACTCAATTTAGAAAAAAAAATTTCACCAAAAAATGTAAAAGTTGCAGATATGTGGCTAGAATGGCTTCATGGACGTGTCTAAGAATTATGAGATGTATCTACACAACTACCAAAATTTAAACTATGAAAAGCTTTAGCTATATGATCAATGATATCTTGACATTGTATATCCTAAGAAATGAATATACATCATGGTTTGATTGGGGATTGACGTAAACATAGAATATTTCATCAAAGAACTCAATTGAGAAAAAAAAAAATGTTCACCACAACTGTAGAAATTGCATATATTTAGCTAAAATGATTTCATAGGCGTATCTAAGAATCATGAGATATATTTACATAACTACCAAAAATCTGATAAAAGCTTTCCTTACTATTCACTATCTCGAATGCAATCTAATAGATGTTTAAATGATACCTCCGAAAATGTGAATTTGAGAAAGTCTTCATCCACGCCAGATTCTCAATCACCAATTCATATAGTACAATCCTCAAAACTTGTATTTTACCCAAAGCTCGTTTTGAAATTTTTCTTGTGATGACAGTTTTTTCTTCTTCTACGGATTGTTCTTCATCGCTGATAATCCACAACTGGAACAAACTGAATCACAACGAATGCTTTTGTAATTTCTATTTGTCCAATAAGTATATTAAACAAATACTATGCAATTGAGATATATTGTAACATTGATATAAGAAACATGTTTCAAATATAATACACTATATAAAATTATTATACTGTTAAAAATGGTGATATCAAATATAATAATCATTCTTCATTTATTTTTTTATCAGTTATTCATTGAATTAAATATTTTTTTAATATAGATCATCAATATAAAAATAAAAAAATAATAATACATTAATTATTTTATTGATATAATAATTGTTTCAAATTTTTTAATCGTCACAAATTAAGAACAAATAATATTAGTTGTATCCAATCGAAACAAAAGAGTAATATAATTACATTAGTTTCTTCTATGGATGTTAAATCACATAAATAACTTTTCTCCAATATATTTACATCGTTTATTTTTTGATGTAAAATTATATCATTTTCTAAAGTGATTTTAACAAAAATTAATAAATACATCGATTTTTTAAATGATCTAAAATCATCGTATTGTATCAGTTATTTACAAATAATACAAAGTAATAGATATTTGTATCAATTTTAATGAAATAATGTCAAATAATTCAATAACAACATCACTTATCATAACAAATGCTAAACAACATATTTTGTATCATTTACTAATAAGTAATTCAAAATAACATCATTCAATTTTGCGATATAATTGAACTATATAATCTGTAGTAACTCCCATGAGACCAGAGGATAGAAACTGTTGATTTCATGACCCCGTTGTTGACTCAACTCGATCAAGAAGACAATATTACTCGTCTGATCAGCGAGCAACTCGCATCTCTATCAGAGGCTCAAGCTTCTTGTCGCAATCAAATTAACAGTCTTCAATGACTTCGTCGGTATCAATCGAAAAAGACAAGATCTGATTTGTTGTGAATAATTGTCATTCCTAGAATTACAAAGAATAGAGATAGATTGGATTTCTCTAAGTATATCGATTCAAAATAACACAAAATAAAAAATAGACATTATCAATGATAAGTGTTGTAAGGGGTTTTCAGCACTTTTACTCTTAATAAAATAAGCTAATTACACTACCATCATGAAGTAACAACCTATATGTGTTTGTTAATTTTTATTTGCATTGTTGACACGGTATTATCTATTTGTGATGGTGTGTATAATAAAATGACCATATATTAAATCGTACTTAATTGTATAAGAAGAAAAACTAAATGTACTAACGAATAAGAAGACCGTTCATGTTTAGGTGTCGATGTCGACTTTTTATTTCATTTTCTCTTTGTTTTATAGTTCCACTTTGGTCAAACGTTTTGAATATCTTTTCGTTTAGAAAAAAAAAATCTTCATGTTTAGATTTTGGTTTTCACGTTTTGCATGTTTTGCTTTCGTTTTCGTTTTTTCTACTTTTGATTTAGTTTTTCGTTTCCTCTATTTTTGGTTTAGTTTTGCGTATTTAGAGAAGAAACTACCACATTAGTCATTGGGAATAAATTTTTGATATTGTTCCCAAATTTGGAAGATTAATTGAGAGATCAAACCGACGTTAAGTTAAAAATATAGAGTGTTTAAAATCCAAAAACAGACAAGGAATAAATAAGGGAATAACTCACCCGATTTCTTTTGCCACCACATACAAACACAATGAGTTGGAGTGGGTAATCTAAATCCTCCACAACCTATAACACCAAAAAGTCACTTAAGGAGTCCTGATTGAGGCTTGTGATAAACCTATCACAAATTCTACTCTAAATCTAGTGATATTTGTAGCTGGTGCACGGGTATAACACTATTATATATATATATATCAATATATGTATGTATGTGTGTACATATATATTCATTAAAATGATTTGATCTTTAAGTTTTAAATTTGAAGTTACAAATTTGTCAATCAAATATTAACCACAGTTATTAGTATCAATCAACCCCAAATCTTCGCTAATTAGTGTCCCCGCTCACCAGCGTGGCAAGTTCTGGCCGGGCTGACCCAACGCGGAATTACCGTTTCGGTAATAGAGCTGATTTAGCCGAGCCGAGCCGAGCCGAGCCGTCGTTCTCAGATATAATCGAAGGATACGTCCAGCTCCAGGACTTATATGATATCCCCATTATTTCTCTAAGTCCATGGCGATGACTTCGTCGTCCAGCGACCTTGTTCTTCTTCTTCGTCTTCTCCGCTAGTTTTCATGTTTAAGTCCACCAAAAAAATCACTGATAAATTAAAGTGTTTCTCTGTACGTCTAGAAAAAGTTCCTACATGAAATGGCAAAATCAGATAAAAACGAGTTGGCACAGAGCTTGATCGATTCAGTAAACGAGATCGCCTCGATTTCAGATTACCGCAGACCGATGAAGAAACACTGCGGAAACCTTTCTCGGCGGTTGAAGCTTCTTCTTCCGATGTTGGAAGAAATCAGAGATTGCAAAGAGTCAGTCCCTGACGAATTGGTGAAGGCTTTGTCATGTCTTAAGGAATCTCTTGCTCCTGCTAAGGATTTGCTTATTTATGTAAACCAAGTTAGCAGAATTTACCTGGTGTGTGAGTATTTCCATCTCCCTGTTTGATTTTTTTTTTTTTTTCTTTTTAATTTAGCGGCTCCTCGATCTGTTTCGATTTTGCGATACCGATTCAGTAGATAACGAACACTTGCACATAGTTGGATCTGAAATTGAAATCTCTCCAACCAATCTCATAGATTAAGAATTTGTTCGTGTATTTTAAGATCACTTTGGGAATGTTCTTTGAATCTTCTTCAGTAAACTTTTTAAGTTTATTTCCTTTTTATTTTATCGTCTCTGAATCTTTTTTCTCATAGGTATTGGAGAGGGACCAAATTATGCTTAAATTCCAGAAAGTGACAGCTCTATTGGAACAAGCTTTGAGTGGAATTCCTTATGAAACTCTTGAAATATCAGATGAACTTAAAGAACAGGTAAATTTGCATTGCTGAAACATTCTCTAGTTCTGATTCACAATTCATCTACAGATTCTGAGCGAGTTTGTTTCACTTGTTGTATATAGGTTGAGCTTGTTCTGATTCAGTTAAGAAGAGAAATAGGCAAAGGCGGTGATAAACAAGATGATGAGTTATATAAAGATCTGCTATCACTTTACGATGATTGTGACACAGGCACTGTTACAAACTCAGACATACTCAGGAGAGTAGCTGAGAAGCTTCAACTGCTAACCATAACAGACCTTACACAAGAGTCACTATCTTTACTTGATATGGTTAGTTCCAGTTGTGGAGATCCCGGTGAAAGCTTTGAGAAGATGTCAATGGTTCTCAAGAGACTCAAAGACTTTGTGCAAACCGATAACCCTAACTTAGATGTTGCTCCCATGAGACATAAATCACCACTTCCTAAATCACAAGATGGTAATGAGAATATCCCAATGCCTCCTGAAGATTTCCGTTGTCCAATTTCACTCGAGTTGATGATAGATCCAGTTATTGTTTCTTCAGGGCAGGTAAACTTAAGAAAGCAATACTCTGTTTCCTAAGTCTTTTTAACTGATTTCTAATTTTGTTAACTGGTCTTGTAGACATATGAACGTGACTACATAATGAAGTGGCTTGACGGAGGGCACACGACGTGTCCAAAGACACAAGAAACGCTTACGAATGGAACCGTCACACCAAACTATGCACTAAGAAGCCTTATAGCTCAATGGTGTGAATCCAATGGCATTGAACCACCAAAACGTTTCAACAATTCTCAAACAACTAATAAAGCCTCGTCTTCTTCAACTCCTACTGACGATAACAAGATCCAAGAATTACTATGTAAGCTCACATCTCGACGTCCTGAAGACCAAAGATTCGCCGCAGGAGAAATCCGTCTCTTAGCAAAACGGAACAATCATAACCGAGTGGCAATTGCTGCATCAGGAGCTATCCCACTTCTGGTGGATCTATTAACGATATCGGAAGACTCACGGACTCAAGAACATGCGGTGACTTCGATTCTTAATCTCTCGATAAGTGAAGCGAACAAAGGAAGGATTGTTTCTTCATGTGGAGCGGTTCCGAGTATTGTTCATGTGCTCAAGAAAGGTAGTATGGAAGCTAGAGAAAACGCAGCAGCTACACTTTTTAGTCTCTCGGTTATAGACGAGAACAAAGTGACGATAGGTGCGGTAGGAGCGATTCCGCCGCTTGTGACGTTGTTGAGCGAAGGATCACAGAGAGGGAAAAAAGATGCAGCGACTGCTCTTTTCAATCTCTGTATATTTCAAGGGAACAAAGGAAAAGCGGTTAGAGCCGGTTTAGTTCCGGTTTTAATGCGGTTATTAACAGAAACTGAAAGTGGAATGGTTGATGAAGCGCTTGCTATATTAGCTATACTATCGAGTCACCAAGAAGGGAAAGTGGCGGTTGGATCTGCTGATGCGGTTCCGGTTATGGTAGAGTTTATTAGAAGCGGTTCGCCGAGGAATAAAGAAAACGCAGCTGCGGTATTAGTGCATTTGTGTTCATGGAATCATGAGTATTTGATTGAAGCTCAGAAATTAGGGATTATGAGTCTTTTAATAGAAATGGCTGAGAATGGTACTGACAGAGGGAAACGTAAAGCAGCACAGTTACTTAACCGCTTTAGCCGTTTTAATGACCAGCAGAAACAGTCTGATTTGGGTGTGGAAGATCAAGTCTCTCTGATCTGAATTTTCAGTTTGCGTTTTACATTCTCTTGTGCGTTTAGTTATCTGAACAACAACAATAGTGGTAGCTTACAGTTTTTTCTTATAAAACTCACAACAAAGGACAAGATTTTGAAAGCTGTACACAATGGAATACCTCTCACAATTGCTTCTTGGTCTTGTGTTTATGTACCATCGTCATCTTTATTGTTGGATTCGAAGCTTTGACTCTGGCCACTGTAGAGTATTTGAGTTTATGACTTCTTAAATAAATAGTTCGGAGCGTTTGTGGTTTGGAGACTTGAAGTGTCGTTTTTATTTGAGAAGTTGGCAATGTGTGCCGTTTATATTAAAACATTGTATTTAAGGAAAGTTCCCATTTTAGGGTTTCCTTGTGCAAGTTTTATCAGAACATTAATCTATTTTATCCTTTCTTCACTCCACTATTCTCCTCTTCTCCGATCTCTCCATTCCTCACATTCAACTCTGGTGAATCTTCCTTAGTTTACCAAATTGGCATTAGAGCATGGCACATGTTCCGGCACCAACTAACGCAGCAGATTTGAAGTTACAAATCTAGGATCTTAAGACTAAGTTTGACTGGAAGCTGGAGAAGGCGATGAGCGAAGTAAGGTCGAAGATCTATCATATGGATGAAAAGCATACTAAGCCTTGGTCTTGACAAAGTGGTTTTTGCTTGTGAGAGTGCAAACCAAGTTAAGCGTTAAACAGGTCAGACCTAAGGCGTCACCTTCTTTTAAGGTTGGTATATGATCTCTCTCGACTGTTTTAACTTTGGAAGTGTGAAAAATGCAATTGGATACAAAAGTGGCCAACAGAGGGGCCAATCTCATACCTCTAAACTAACATCAACTTAGGTTTTCAACAATCTTATGTTGCAACAAGATCGCCGGGTTTGCTCAACGAAACGTTTAACATATTGAAGCAAACCCTTTTAACAAAAAAAAAAAACATATTGAGATGTCTTCGTCTTGTAGCTAAAGCCATTTGGATTTGTTCTTTTCAAAGTTGTAGATCATACTAATTGTCTTTTGATGATTTAGCTCTATACAAGACTTTAATGGATAGGTTTAACTTTCTGACCTTCCAATAAGTTGTTTCATATATGTGACACTTTTACATATAATTAACTTCGTTAATCTGTAAATTATATCTTTCAGTGAAAAAAAAGTTTTGATGTAAAAAAATTTCAAACATAAAACTTTGCTATAGAAGCATATGTATATTTTAAATTAACAACAGTAAAATTTATTATTAACTTATCGCCAAAAAAAAAATTTAAAAAAAATTATTTTGGCAAAATGTATCATTATAAGACACTTTTATCAAAAAAAACATATCACCAAAATGTTGTAATAGAGAGGGAGTTGAAAGTTACAAAACAAATACTGCACAGCATTGAATACATGCATTATATGAGTAGATACTATTATAGTGTCAAATAAATCCAAGATTGACCTTGTTCACATGTAAAAGTAAGAGTTGTTTAATTTAATCTTTTAACCAAAAAAAGTAAAGAGTATTTTCATGGATGTCTTTAACAAAAAAAAAAGAGAGAGTATTTTCATGGATGTACGGAATATTTATACTGTAAAGTAAACATCAGAACGTGATACGTACATGCATCTACATATGCACAGATGACAGGTCTTTATAATAAGAAGACTGAAAAGAAAAAGGAAAAAGCTCCTAAAAATGTGAGAAATCTAAGCTTTTTGGTAATTTTAATAATTTGCTATCTATAGAGAGACACGGAATTGTATGATTAAAATCTTCAGTCTGTAACACACCCTTTATTTTTTGACGTCGTCTGTAACATCCTTTTACTTTATGAATTTATCCTATTGGTCCCATAAAATGATTCAATATGTAAACTATTGAAATTTTAAAGCAATGGATGAAGAAAATCCTTTGTAATAATACTATTGGTGCCCACGTACTCATAAAGAAAGACATAGTTTAACAGTAAAACAAATAAACATAACATAAGAATAAGTCAGTTATTGCTTTATGAAAATTGGAGCGAAGAATACGAATTGAACAAACACAAACTCGACAGATACCCACACATCTAACAAGTTCATAATCACACAATACGATTACTTCTTTGTCACACCGGATTCTATATGCACCCATTGACCATAAGTTGTATAACAACAACAGATTCTAATGTACCTTTTAGTTTCTCCAAGCATTGGATCTTTTAACGATGTGGCTAAGAAACATTCACATTAGGTGCTGCTGGTGATCGTTAGATGAAGAACCGGGAAAACCCAAACCGGTCCAATATTGATTCGATTGATTCCCCGGAGATGTCAAACTCGAAACCTGCCGGCTTATATTACCCAAATGAGCTTCTTCCGTTTTCACCGGAGCAGTCTGAGAAGCTGTGGAAGAAGATAATCCCATATTAACCTCGTTAGGGAAGGCATATAAACCCATGGTTCGATCGAACAAAGCAAAGTGGCTCGCTGATCCAGAAGAAGTCATAATGTTATTCCCGTTGTTGTTGTTGCTGTTATTACCCATGACCGGACCTGAAGTGTTAGCTCCATGAAAATACCCTAAATCATTCAAGAAACTTGAACCAGCGTTACCGTTTCCACCATTATTTCCATTAATGGTGGCCAAGTTTAAACCGATGCCACCAAGTTGAGTGAGGTTTTGTAGAGTAGGCAAAAACGGGAAATGGCTATTTGTTTGGAGCTGGACATTAGTAGAAGTAGTAGTTGTAGGGTTTGGAGCATTGACCATAGAGGTTGACTGCTTGTTCTGTGAGGAGGAAGACTTTGAATTTCCGGTTTTACCCTTTTTGTTCCTCCTGCAGCCACCACCAACAGGAACGTTCCTCAAGGCCCCGCCACGTGTCCAGTAGCGGCGGCAAGCCTTGCAGAAGTGACGTGGCTGCGTGAGGTTGTAGTTGTTGAAGTAACAGAACTTGGTGTTGGCTGAGTCGCATCGAGGGCACTTTAGGGCTCCCTCAGGCGGCTGAGGATTCTTTGATAGCCTCGCTCTTTCAGCCGCTGATCCATTGAGATTGTCCGGATCAACGATGGTGTCAGCATGGTGGTGGTTAGGGTTAGGGTTTGGAGGGAAGTGGTGAGCGTGTGCTTGGTGGCCACTAACTAAACTCCCACTTTCTTGTAGCTGAAGATGATGAGGATGATTATTGGTATTCGCAGACTGCAAATATTAAAAAAACAAACAAAAAAGGAATTTAATCACACGTACACACAAGTTAAGAAGAACTAGAAACTTAAAAATTCAATCTTTTGGTGTTTACTACTTAATTTTTCCTTGTAGAAGAAACCTATACAGTATTTATTTGATCTATATATAGGTGGGGGATGATAAAGCAAGTAATACCATGATATGTTTTGTAACTTTGAAAAAAGAAGAGACTAAAGATGAAGGAAGATGAGAATAGGAATATATCTTTTAGAAAAATGAATCAAAATTATTGATATAAGAATCAAAACAATCAATATATGGAGAATTTTTAAGAGAGCTAGAAACTACGAAAAGAAAGAAAGTAAAGAAAGAGAGGATTGGGTAAAAGGAAGATCAATAAACCTGTGGCCAATTAATTGGTGGATCTAAAAAGCTTGAGACGGTCGAGAAAACCATTCTTCTTCTCCCCTTTTATATCTTTGGTCTTCTTTCTTTAATAAAGTTTGATGGATCTTTAAAACTCAAAAGAACAAAAATGGTGGGAGAATCAAAACGAAAGAAGGGAACCAAAGGGTAAAGAGAGATATTGTGAGGAGAGCACAGAACCAAAAGAGAAAGAGAGAAGATAGAGGTTTAGAGAGAAGAGGATGATAGAGAAGGAGCACAAAGATAAAGCGAGAACATATTGCTTTTTTAAACATGGGTCATGTTCTTATGCTTTATCTCTTTTTTTATATAATTCCCACTCCCATGCATTATTTGTATATGTGTAATGTGTGTGTGTGTGTATATATATATATATAGACATATATTATTTTCTTTTGATTTCCCTTTTTAGGGTTTTGGGTGGGGGGGACGTTTCTTCGCCTATAAGGCTCCCTTTGTCGAAAAATAACTATATATAATATACATACATTCATATAATTTAGAAGGTCTTAGTATATGAAGAGAAAAGAGGGGCCTATAAGTTGAAATAAATAATCAAAGAAGTTCTAGAGACAACCAAAACAACTCACTTTGTAGGATTTTAAGTGATGTGTATATATCTAAAATCCTACAAGTAGTTCAGTAACACAAGTTTGGGAAAATTCCAGATAGATTGATTCAGTGGTAAGAGAAATTTGGGATGAAGTTGTAAAATCGAGAAGCTTTTAATTCATTTTTAGCATTGTAAATCATCTTTTTGATCTATATATAGTCATTGGATCTATAGTCTAGTGTTTCATAGACTCATAGCTCGGCATTTTATATGTAGGAAATTTTCCGTTTATTCTGCCTCACGGTTTGGTTCAGTTTATTTAGCCAACGGTCAGGTAACAATTGCTCAAGTCTTTAATCTATTTTTCATTTACACAACTTCATAAGATATATCTCTTTTTTTTAATCAGACGTTAACGGTCAAAACTTACACAGAATAATTTATGTATAACTAATTTAGTTTACTGATAGAATTAACCTTAACCAAATAATTCTGCTTTTTTCTGAAATTTTCAGATGGTAATGAGAATTAGATATATCTTATGCTAATGCTAAATAAAAACTATAGCATTTGAAAAGGACGAAAAAATGTGGCTTTTTAGTTAACTAGTGGTAATTCAATGTCAGTTTTAAAAAGGTAATATAATAGACTTTTTCATTTCGATTGTATGAGGGTATATAGTAAATTTGCGCTTGTACAAGTAATTTGATTACAACTAGACTTTAATAACTAAAATGCGTAGCCCCATATGTAAAGCAAATCATCAGCTTTCTGTTTGGAACTTTCGGTATGCAATGAAGAAACGAAAAATAAAAATAATCGGCTTTGTCCTCTCTTGTCTTTAAATTTGATTAAACAACGGAAAAATGAACCATGGTTAAGTTTAACAAGGAATGCCTTCGATCCGACCTTTAATATACAGTAATAAAAGTCAAAATAGTTAACACAAAAAAAAAACACTGTGATTTTGTTGTAATGCATCAACCTTTACAAAAATAAAAATAAGTCAAATATTTTTCTTATGACTAGATTTTTATGTCATCTAATATATTCGCTTAATTAAGTTATTATCTGAACCCGTGTTATCAAGAATTGAAATGTTTGAAATTTTTGATGTGGAAATGTTTCTTATTCACTCAGAATTTGTTATTACTTCAAACTGTGTGTGCTTCTGCCTTTGGTAGCTCTCTAGTTATAAACTACACATATGTATTGACGAATACAAATAGAAAGGGGAAGAATGAGAGTTCAAAAGTGCAGTTGGATTAAGTCGGGAGGTGTTGGAACAAAAGTGCTGACGTGGTGATGCAAGCTGAGTAACATTAACTTTTGTTTGTAGAGAGAATGCATGTGTTTTCTCTGTTGCGGTGAAACCAGGGTTTGCTTGTGTTAGACTAGAAATCTGTTTAGGTCAAGTTAAAGCTTTAGTTGTGTGTAAAATAGGAATAAAAGGGAAACTCAGTGTTCTGTGGTACAAATATCGAGTCATCGGCTTTTTCATCTTTGTGGGCAAGAATGTAATCTTTTAATATGTCGTTCTCTTTTTCCTTCATTTTATATCAATCTACACATGCCTCTACTTCCATGGCGATTTTTTTATATAATGAATGTATCGCTGTTTTTTCAAATGTTATTTGTTATTTGAAAGTATGCAGGCTTTTAATTACAAAGCAAAGGGGCGAACCAAATACAGTAAAACAACCACTGAATGGTGACTATTAGCCAGCCAACTTTTGATAATCTCAATCATTAATTTGAGTATTTGAATATATATAATTGTTTTTCTTGACAAGAAAAAATGAATATAATCATTTTGTTTAATAAAGTCAATCATAAACAAGTTTCAAAGTTTCAAATGTATGCAAAACAAAATTTTCGTCATTGGTTGGCCGAGCAGGCAAAACAAAATCCGGAAAGGAAAATTTACAAATGCCTACAAATTTAGAACTCATCAGCTAAACGCAAGTCAAATAGAAAATGTTCTACGTCATCATTCAAAACTATAATACTCACGTCGTTTTTTTTATAAATAAATTTTCTTAAAACAAGAATGACTAAATCTTAGTATGGAGATTAACTTTATTCAAAATCAAAAGACGGAAAGTAAGGGAAAAGAAGCATGTGAAAGATGAAACCTATCATTTACAAATTACAACTTGTATTTTATGGCTCAACTTTTATTTCTAACTTAAAAGAGGAGCGATCTAGCATTTTGTCTCCACATTTTATCCTCTCTTTTTCTTTTTCCCCTCCTACCGATTCTCTTCTCATCCCTTTAATAATCAGTCGTTTCGTATATAAATGCTAAACATCTTTTTCAGAAAGAGACTGCCAAAAATGGCGTATACGCTGCATTATTACTCTAAACAAAAAAATCTTAACGTTGATGCATGTCATCACCTAACCTTTTCATATCCCCACTCATCTCTTACATGCTCTTATCCTTCTTCTTTTGTTTTTTCCTCTTTTTTTGCTTATATAAAAACCCATACATTATTCTAAGAAATTCTTAATAGTTTTCGTGAAAAACATAAAACTTCTACATTTCGGAAATTAGACAAAACATTTTTTCTTTGAATCTTTTTTTATCCAGAAGTATCTGATTTTTTTTTGTTTTTTCCCAAGTCAATGATTCAATTTTGAACGTTAACTAATTTATTACTTTACGAACTTCTTTTTGTCGTCCAAACATTCTTCAGAGCAATAGTGTAAGTTTTGATTACGTTCCATATCATATAGCGATCGCTTTCCATTTAAATTTTAAAGACTTGACATCATTTATTAATCACTACCCATATCTCCCAAACAAATTTTCATAATTATCAAACATGTGTGTTTATACGCTCATAACTTGCATGAATATTCAGTGGAAGACCGAGGCTATGCAACCAAGTTAAAAGATGACGTTTTTTATTTGGATTCGCGTTAACAAAGTATACTCCCTCTGAACGGTCCGTACAAATAGATTTGTTTATTTTTACTAAAAATTTACATAGAATGAAACAAATTTTATGTGTTATGACTAGAGCTACCAACACCTTTCAGAGGAGTGTTACTATAATTTAGAACAGCACATATTTTAGAAATATAACAAATGGTTTGCGTTGGAGTATATCTTACCATTCCTAAACTTAAATATAATTAGCAGTAATTCCAAGCAACATTGACTGTTTTCTAAATAGTACAAACTCAATTACTCATATTCAACACTCACTAGAAACAAACAGCTCGTGCAAAATGGCGAAACTAAAAAAATTAGTGCATGAATAATAATTACGACTTGCAAAAGTGATAAATGTTATGAGTAGTCTAACTCTAAAGGAAGAATAGCTCTCTATCTCAAGCTTAACCTTTTTAGGGTCGTATTATAGATCTCGATAAAGATCCAGATTAATTAGTAAAAAAAAAGAATTATTAAACTTATATAGTAAAATAAAACGTGGAAGGAACAGATAATGAGAAAACATAAAAGTGAGAAGGGTGGTGGTGTGAGAATCAGATTCGATGTCAACTAATTGAGCAGGCAGCTTTTTTGTCCAATTATATTTTTTGTTGGAATGCTTACCCCATTTGCCATACATTTACAAAACATTCAATATGGGTTTTTTTTTTGTCATCTGGTTTACTATTGATTTTGGGTTACACTTTTACAAAAGATTGTTGGAACAAGCTTAAAAAAAAATTAGAAAAATAAGAATAAAAAGTATATTTAGGAGAAGTCTAAATATACATATATTTTAGGAGTTATCTAAAATTTGGAAAACTTTTCCTTTAAAGATTAGGAATAGTTTGTTCTTATAAATAAGAGGAGATATCAATGTGTGATATAAGTTTTGAGTTATTTTCTTAAGCAATAAAGAGAGGAATTCTTTAAATCTTAATTTCTTAAACAAAGTAGTTCAATAATTGGTATCAAAGCCTTACAAAAGGATCGTGAGGCAAAAATCCATCAACTCTTCGTGTTAGCTGAACGGCGACGAGAAGTCGCCGTAAGAAAACCATGAAAAAAGACGAAACCGGTGAAATAGAGATGGCAAAGACAAAGGAAGGAGGAGGATCTTCTTCCATTAAGTGCCCGATGTTGAATTCGAGCAATTACACGGTTTGGTCTATGAGAATGAAGATATTACTGAAAGTAAACAAAGCTTGGGACGTGATAGAATCTGGTACGATCGACGGTGACAAGAATAACTTAGCCATAGCCCTAATCTTCCAATCGATACCAGAAGCTCTCATCTTGCAAGTAGGTGACCTCGACTCAGCAAAAGAAGTATGGGCAGCCATCAAAGCTAGACATCTGGGTGCAGATAGAGTCGAGGAAGCTAGATTGCAAACCCTAATGGCGGATTTTGATCGCCTCAAGATGAAAGAGACAAAAACCATCTATGACTTTGTGGGAAAGTTATCTGAAATCTCCTCGAAATCCATGGCGTTAGGAGTCGAACTTGAAGAACCTAAGTTGGTCAAGAAATTTCTCTCAATTCTCCCGAGGAAGAAGTACATCCATATCTTCGCTTCTCTCGAGCAAGTAGTAGACCTGAACAAAACAAAGTTCGAGGATATAATAGGACGGATGAAAGCTTACGAGGAACGAGTAGCTGACGACGAAGAGACCAAGGAGGAGCAGAATAAACTGATGTACGCCAATAATGATTCAACTTCGTCGCACCATAATCAAAATTCGTCTGGTGATTATGGTAGAGGAAGAGGTCGAGGAGGAAGAAGAGGTAGAGGTAGAGGTCGAGTAGGAAGGAATAGCGGCGCAAGAGATATATCCACGGTTGAGTGTTTCCGTTGTGACAAATTTGGGCATTATGCCTCCAACTGTCCAGATCGACTACTCAAATTGCAGGAGGCTCAAGAAACCAACAACACCGATACTCAAGAGGCAGAGGAACTGATGATGCATGAGTTGATATGCATCAACAATGAAACCATAAGATCAAACGAACTGGTCTATCTCAACGAGAAGAATGTGAAGCCAAAGGAGTTTGAGACATGTTTAGACGAGGATAATATTTGGTATTTAGACAATGGTGCCAGTAACCACATGACAGGAAACCGAGCCTATTTCAGCAACATCGACGAAACTATCACAGGGAAAGTTAGGTTTGGAGATGATTCCCGCATAGATATAAAAGGAAAAAGGATCAATTATGTTTTTATGCAAAAGTGGAGAAAGAAGAGTTCTATCCGATGTTTACTACTTGCCTAAGTTAAAGAGTAACACCATTAGCTTAGGGCAAGAAACTGAGATGGGATGTGAGGTACGAATGCGAGAAGATTACCTCACCTTACATGACAAGACGGGAAATCTAATCACTAGAGCCAAAAGATCTTCTAATCATTTATATAAGGTAATCATGGAAGCTGTTGACATGAAGTGTTTACACCTTAATAATCAGAACATATCATCAAAGTGGCATGCCCGTTTAGGTCACATCGGAGGTAACTCTATGAAAACGCTGGTTAGTAAAGAGCTGGTCATTGGAATACCAAAATTTGCTGTTGAAAAAGAAACATGTTCTTCCTGTTTACGTGGAAAGCAAACAAGACAAACTTTTCCTCATGCAACCTCATACCGCGCAGAGAAAATCTTAGAACTTGTCCATGGCGATCTTTGTGGGCCGATTACCCCTCCAACCGCAGCTAGAAATAGATATATTTTTGTTCTCATAGACGATTTTTCTCGCTACATGTGGTCGATTCTTCTTAAAGAAAAGGGAGAAGCCTTTGAAAAATTTAAGAAGTTTAGAGCAATGGTGGAGCAAGAAACAAGAGCTGTACTAAAAACACTTCGAACTGATAGAGGTGGCGAATTTACATCACTAGAATTTCAAACATTCTGTGAGAATCATGGAATACATAGACATTTGACCGCACCCTACTCTCCACAACAGAATGCAGTTGTTGAAAGAAGAAACAGAACACTCATGGAGATGACAAGAAGTGTCCTCAAGCACATGAACGTACCAAACTACTTGTGGGGAGAGGCTGTAAGACATGCTACTTATATCATAAATCGAGTTTACACAAGAGTATTGATCTCAAAGATGCCTTATGAAGTTTTCAAGGGGAAGAAACCTAACATAGAGCATCTACGAGTATTTGGCTGCATTGGCTATGCCAAAACAGAATCTCCACATCTTAAGAAGTTAGATGATAGGTCTCGTCCTTTGGTGCATCTCGGAACAAAAGCTTATATGTTGTTTGATCCAACATGCCGTAAAGTCGTTGTGAGCAGAGATGTCGTCTTTGATGAAGAAAAATGTTGGAGGTGGAATAATCTTGGAAGAGAATCAGAAGATGAACCAGGAAAATTTAAAATCGTTTTTGGAAGCATGGGAAACAACGGCATTAGAGAAAGCAGTGAAGAGACAGATGTCGCGAATAATGATGTTGTCGGTAACATGAATAATAACGATGAAGTTATTAATGAAGGAAACAATGAAGAAGATGGGGAAGAAGTTGAGAACTCATCCAATGAAGATGATGAGGAAATTCAGGGTCATCCTCCCTTAGAAGATCTTCTCGACCAAGTATAAGACCTCGTTATTTGCATGATTATGTGTCGATAGTTGAGACAGATGGTGAGGAAGAGTTTGAACGATTTTTGTTGCTGAGTCAATGATGAACCTTGGAACTTTGGAGAAGCCAAATCAGAGAAAGTTTGGAGAGATGCTTGTACGGATGAATTGTCATCGATAAACAAGAACAAGACTTGGGATTTAGTTGATCTCCCACAAGGAGTTAAACCAATTGGTTTAAAATGGGTCTTTAAAATCAAGCGTAATTTAGATGGGAGCATTAACAAGTACAAGGCAAGACTCGTAGCTAAGGGATATGTGCAAAAACATGGCATTGATTTCGATGAGGTATTTGCTCCAGTAGCTCGTATTGAAACGGTTAGATCCCTCATTGCATATGCAGCTTCTGATGGTTGGGAAGTGCATCATTTGGATGTAAAGACAACATTCCTTCATGGAGTTTTAAAGGAGGAAGTTTATGTCTCACAACCAGAGGGTTTCGTGATTAAAGGAAGTGAGCACAAATTTTATAAACTAAATAAGGCCCTTTATGGATTAAAACAAGCACCTAGGGCTTGGAACGAGAAGTTGAACAAGGTGCTTAGTGAGATGAAATTTGTGAGATGCTCGAAGGAACCTTCTTTGTATCGGAACAAGAGAAAGGATGCATTCTTCTTGTGGCTGTGTATGTAGATGATCTACTCAACATGAAGAAGGAATTACACTTAAGCAAGAGAGATATGCGTTGAAAATCTTGGAAGAAGCTGGCTTGAAAGATTGCAATTCGTGTCAAGTTCCCATGGATCCAGGTTTGAAACTTTCAAGAGCAAAGGAAGAGCGAGGTATTAATGAGAAAGAATACAGAAGAAACATCAGTTGTCTTCGATATTTAATTCATACTCGACCCGATATCTCTTATTGTGTTGGAGTTCTTAGTAGATACATGCATGAGCCTAAGGAATCTCATGGAGCTGCTCTGAAACAAGTGTTAAGGTATCTACAAGGAACCCTTTCTCATAATATTACTTTCAAACGAGCTAAGAAGTTGGAGTTGATTGGATTCAGTGACATCAGTCATAATGTGGATGTTGATGATGGAAGAAGTACTACAGGTCACATCTTCTATTTGAATAATTGTCCTATTACATGGTGTTCTCAAAAGCAGGAAACCGTTGCTTTGTCCTCTTGTGAAGTTGAGTTCATGGCAGCCACTGAAACTGCTAAGCAAGCAATTTGGCTTCAGGATTTACTTGGAGAAATCACTGGCAGGTTGTGTGAAAGGACAATAATTCGAGTAGACAAAAAATCGGTAATCGCTCTCACTAGAAATCCTGTTTTTCATGGTCGTAGTAAGCACATTCATACGAGGTATCATTTTATTCGTGAATGTGTTGAGAATGAACAAGTGGAGGTTCAACATGTCCCTGGAAACGAACAGAAGGCTGACATTCTGACAAAGGCGCTTGGAAGAATAAAGTTTAAGGAAATGAGAGAACTCATTGGAGTCCATGATGTTTCGAAGATTGATTTTAAGCTTAAGGGGGAGAATGTTAGAATAAGCTTAAAAGGAAATTAGGAAAATAAGAACAAAAAGTATATTTAGGAGAAATCTAAATATACATATATTTTAGGAGTTATCTAAAATATGGAAAACTTCTTCTTTAATGATTAGGAGTAGTTTGTTCTTATAAATAAGAGGAGATATCAATGTGTGATATAACTCTTAAGATTTGAGAGATTGAGAGTTTAAGTTTTGAGTTATTTTCTTAAGTAATAAAGAGAGGAATTCTTTAAATCTTAGTTTCTTAAACAAAGTAGTTCAATAAAGATTTCTTTCTAGGCCGATTGCATCAAAGGCTCAATAAGATTTACCGTCAAAGATCTAAATAACTGAGCCAAGCTGAATTTATTGGTGAAATGTATCATTAAGACATTTTGTGAAGAATGAGTTTTCAATTATGATTTCCAACTTTATAGTAGTTTCATAACATTAAGAATCCCCTATGCATGCCAAAAGGATGGTCATGCATTTGTTTTTTTCACTTGTCCAACCAAATCTATGTTCTTGAGGGCACATATGTGTTGGGGGAAAACAACACGCAACAACAGCGCAGCGGAATAAAGTTCTCCACACTTATGTGAACCTGTGAGAAAAGTACTTATACGATGGTAGAAACAAATCAAAACTGAATGTAAATGAAACACACAATTTTTACGTGGAAACTTTCCCGATGTGAAAAGTAAAAACCACGGGACGGTAGTTCACACAAAAATCACTATATCAAATGTACAAGTGTTACAACCACATCCTTCCTGTTCCACAAAAACAGAACCAGAGAATAAGGCTCCAAAATAGAAATCTCTGACACAAAAACTACAACAATTGCCTAGAAATTTGTAGTCACAAACGATCCTAGGTTCATTAGGATTCCGGCCACCAAATCAGATCTCCACCGTCTAAATCCTAAATGAATAACTCAAAATACCTCAGTCAAATTTCAGCTCAAACCGAGAAAAATCCACCGTCAAACTTCGGAAACATTCGAGATAACACTTGTTGAAGAACTGTAGCGACCAGCTCCGCTAAAACTCCGATTTTTCATAATCCAACCGTTGAAACACACAAAACTTCTCACAGAATATCAGACAACTTTAAAACCTCCAAAAATTACCTTAAAGTACCTTAATGAAAACTGTTTTTCTTCTCTCCCAAATTCAAAAAACACGCTTAGCTTTTCTTACTCTCTTTTTCTTCTCTTTCTTGTCTATTGTCTACACAACAACTAGGTTAAGAGGATATATATATGTGTGCCTCCTCATAACCCTAAATCCCAATACCAATCTCATGGATTAATACAATGGTCCAACTCCAAGTTTAGTCATATAAACCAAACTCATGGTTTCCCCACTAGGAATAACACCAACAATATATGATCATATTTACAAGATGGCTCTGTGTACTCTCAACCACTTCTACTATTCCTTAAATTTAATCCTCTTTAGAAGAAAGTCTATTTCCATAACATATGCTCCTACGGAGATTATGATTAAAAAACCGAATTTCAAACTTATGTTTTATTAGAAACTAAACGGATTGGCAAAAAAATATCTAATCCAGGGCATGTTTTAGAAGTAGGCCTTGAGCAAGCCGATTACAAAAAGCTCAACATGTTATGGGCCTAACAAGCCCAAATTACAGAGAGCACCGATACATCCCACGTTAGATACATGGCCACGTGGACTTCCTTAATTGGAGGTAATCTCCACCATATGAAAAAACGCTCACGCGCGATCACCAGCTTCGTCCTCTTTTGTGTTCCATTTTTTTTATTAAAGATAAACCATAAAATTAGAAAAAAAAATACACAAAAATAAGAAAATCTCTATCTTCTCTTCTCATCCTCTCTCAGGACGTCCAATGGCGAGAGTTCTAGTATCCTCTCCGTCGGCGTTCTTCGGTTCGCCTTTGATTAAGCAGTCGTCGTCGTCCCGGCACGGTGGTAACGCCGGAGGAGGAAGTATTCAATTTCTGCCATACCGGAGTAATAAGCTTTTCAGTACCTCCACTACCGTACGGTTCAGCTTAAACGAGATTCCTCCCTTCCATGGCTTAGACTCATCGGTAGACATCGGGGCGATGCTCACTAGAGCGGAGTCTCTATTTTACACCATAGCCGATGCCGCCGTCGTCGGTGCTGATTCAGTTGCCGGAGGTTCGGCTGATTCCACCGTACAAAAGAGTGGTGGTTGGTTCGGTTTCATCTCCGATGGTATGGAATTGGTGCTTAAGGTAAATTTAAGCCGCTAATTCCGATCTGTGATTCTACAATTTTAGACGAAGTTTAATTTGCTACTTTGTTCCAAAGATTCCGGAATTATCGTGTAGCTGAAGTTTCTCTTTGGATTTAGATTTTGAAAGATGGACTCACGGCAGTTCATGTGCCGTACGCATATGGATTTGCGATTATCTTGCTTACTCTAATCGTCAAAGCAGCGACCTACCCTTTGACAAAGCAACAGGTGAGTCCATAGTAGAATTTGCAGCTCTTCTTGTCACTTCGACTCAACCAAATGTTTTGAAAACTTGGAGAGCATTGTTCAATATATTATGTTTTGTTTGGAATCCTTCGCTTAGGTGGAATCAACGCTCGCGATGCAAAATCTTCAACCAAAAATTAAAGCCATTCAACAACGTTACGCAGGCAATCAGGTGATCATTCTTCTGGCTAGAATCAGAGTTGTTCTGGATGATTCGAGTCTGACTGTTTGTTCTGTATTTCTATATCTAGGAGAGAATACAACTAGAAACATCACGCTTGTATAAACAGGCTGGAGTAAATCCATTGGCAGGTACTTTTCTAGAACTTGTGCTTTGTCTAAATACTAATTATGATATACATGGCAACTTTGCTTCCTTAGTTGTGCTGATGTATGCAAATTCTTGTTAATTTGATGTTTAGGTTGCTTACCAACTTTAGCCACTATACCAGTTTGGATTGGTTTATACCAAGCTCTCTCCAACGTAGCCAACGAGGTACATGATACTCCTTATGTGTCTTTTAACTGCTGGTTTCGCTACAGAGCAGCAAAGTGTTATTGGTATCCGACTTGTGCTTAAAACGTTTTCCTTACAGGGGCTCTTTACAGAAGGTTTCTTCTGGATTCCATCTCTTGGTGGACCAACAAGTATTGCTGCTCGGCAGAGTGGTTCCGGCATCTCTTGGCTTTTCCCGTTTGTGGTAATGAGAGAAAAGAAAACACCCTCTAGTTTTGATACAATTGAATCTTTTTTGTGAAATGAGCTTTTTGATCATTTTGATGTCTAATATATATTTGGGTGGTGTAGGATGGGCATCCACCATTGGGATGGTATGACACAGCTGCGTATCTTGTTTTACCTGTTCTCCTTATCGCCTCTCAGTATGTATCAATGGAGATTATGAAACCTCCTCAAGTGAGAAAATTACACAATCTTCTTTAATTATTCTTATCACTTTGGTATTATGATTTTCAGAGTTGTAAGCCTGATTTTCATTTCTTTTGGCAGACAGACGATCCTGCACAGAAGAATACACTTATTATTTTCAAGTTTCTTCCACTCATGATCGGTTACTTTGCATTATCTGTCCCATCTGGATTATCTATCTACTGGTTCGTTTCCCTCACCTTGAAACTTCCATCTAACCATTTTTTTCATGCTCCTGATCTCTATGGAAACACCTTCAAGTTTGAATTAACTTAGATGGCTTGATTCTCTAAATGTATATAAGACGGGTTAGAAATCTTGAGGAATTCGAAGCTTATTGTTGAATGAAGGAACCATCTACTGGTTTAGTGACTACGTTGTGAGACAACCATATCATTTATTTGTTATTTGCGCTGTTGCTTATATTATTAAAACTATATCATGGTTTTAGGTTCACAAATAATGTACTTAGCACTGCACAACAAGTATGGCTGCGTAAAGGAGGCGGTGCAACGCCCGCTGTCAATGAGAACGCAAGCGGAATAATAACTGCGGGAAGGGCAAAGAGATCTATTGCTCAGCCTGACGATGCTGGTGAAAGGTAAATAAATCCCGATTTGATCTCTCATATACAAGTTTTTGTCATTTTCTGATATAATGTATATTGGGATTACAACAGATTTAGACAATTAAAAGAGCAAGAGAAGCGCGGCAAGAAGAACAGGGCGGTTGCGAAAGATACAGCTGAAACGCTAGAATCTCAATCTGAATCAGAAGACGGTTCGGATGATGAGGTAATAGTTTAAACACTTGATTAGGTTTGATAGAATGTGTTTAAAACTTATAAGTTAAATGCTAAAAAACAGGAAGAAGAAGTTCGTGAAGGAGCGTTAGCTTCGAGCACAAGCAAGCCACTTCCGGACGCTGGCCAACGAAGAAGCAAAAGATCGAAGCGGAAACGCACTGTATAGGTAACCAAACAAACAAACAAAGTTGCACGAAAGAGAGAGATTTGGATCTTGTCCTTTAGTTTGATCTTGATATATTTTGCATATACCAAGTCCGGCAATGTCTAAACCTTGTAAAATTAGGGCAAAAAAAAAAAGGTCATTCTAAAGATAAATGCAGTAGTTGATGAAAGTAAATTATATTTCTTCCTGATCTCTTGTTATAAATGTATTAACGTAAATTAAATGTCTGTACTATGCGAAGAATGGGTTTCGACTTTCAACGTGTTTGCTTCAGTTTTGTAAACGAAGTAATAGTATAATGTTTGTGAGTCTTGTCGAGTGTTTCACTTATCCTACCTAAGCAGAGTGTGAAATTTAATAATGAAGGACAAACAATTCCCCATGAATAAACAACAATTCCCTCTGCCATAAATGGTATACTTCTTTGGATTGGACGTGGATTAACTGAAAATACAGAGATATAAAATTTAAAATTGGGCTAATGAGGCCCAAGAAAGAGTTGCACGATTCTCAAAGTTCCATAAGCAGACAAAGACCTCTTGTTTTGTCGTTTTGGTGTGTTTGTCAAATAACCCGGTTACCAATCTGAATGAATAAAATATGCCAGTTTAGATTTACCTCCCTAAAATCACGAAAAACTTGTCGTGTTGTTATGGTCATGACTCATGACTCATGAGTTACAAAGCATGAACAATAACATTTATAAAAATTACTGAATAAATCGATTCTTCTAAGTTCTTCGTTTCATGGGTATTTGGTGAATTTGAACCTTTTTTTTTTTCTCTAGTCTAAACTTATAATTTGAGTCTTGTGTAAATTTAATTTGACTATTCACATAGTTCACAAATTACGGTTAAATCGAAAAGAGTCGATTTGCAAATTGTTTGCAGAGTTTTCTTTTTCTTTCCAAACATATGTTGATGGTAAACTATTTTCTAACTATATTCAATTATAAGCACTTATGTTAAAAGTTATGAACCTTCATGAAGTTGTCTAAAATTTCTTTGTATGCGTGATTATTTCAAAAGAAACTTGTAGATAATGACACTTTTGAGAAGACATGCCTTACTTTTGTTAACCCTTTAAAACAAATTCGTCAGGTTGATTTATATAAATTACCTCTTTGTTTCTGTGGATTTAAATTTGAAAAATGTATGATGGAAAAGAAAACAAAAACATAACGTATATTGAATCTTTGAATGTTTATTATTTACTATAATGTCTAATTTATTATTAACTACTAGGTTTTGACCCCGCGTATAATGTGAAGTATTATTTTTTATTTTTGATTTTTCAATAGTATATTTTTAGTTATCTTTGATTAGGTTTGGCTATTTCGCGATCCGAATCCCGTCTCATTTATTAAATATTCTCCGCTTTAGATCATTTATTTTATTCAGATGAATAAAAAAAAAAAAAGGTATGAAAACCATTTTTCTAAATAGTCTGTTTATCTAATACTTTTTTAAATAAATGAGAAATGATCTAAATATTATTCAAAAATTTCCTAAATTTTCTGAAACATTTCGAAATATCCGTCCCGAAATATAGTCTTATCCGAATTAATGAGAGCTAAGATCTTAATCTTAGTTATCCAAAATTTCACGTTCTCATCCATTTTCTGTTATATCATTTTTCGTCCCGTTTCTTTATCGTGAATACTATGAGAAATTTTTTCAATACCGGAATTACTTGTTCTCCTCTCGTTCCCAGTACAATATTTTCGTTTTTGTTACCCCAAATAAACATGCCTACTTCTTATAGAATAATATAATATTTGATATATTTAGTGTTGTATTGTTAATGCGTATTTTGATTAAAAAAAAAAGAATAATAAATTATGTAAATATTTTTATTATAAAATTTTGGTACATATGTTATCCACAATTTAGGTAAAAAAAATAATATTAACAAATGTTGAAAAATCACGTTAGTTAATGATTTGGTAACATATACAAATTCTCAATAAATATTAAGATTATAAGTAAGTAGAGTATTTTGGAAATAATGGGCCACGTAAAAAATATATATTTATAAATTCAATTTTTATTATCTATTGTAATTAGTTTCTATCAAAATTATTTTTAATAAATATATATTTTTATAACTAATTTCTAATGACATTACATATAATATATCACATCATAATAAAGTTATTTATATATTTGTGCTCCTCAATTTGAGGATTAATAGTATTAAGATGTTAAAAGAAGCCAAAATATTGGGACAACAAATATTTTATTTGGTCTTTCCAAATGTTTTCTCAAAGGAAATTGATTGTCCTAAGTAAACCCATAAAAAGTAGTGCTAATCACCAAAATAAGCATTCACTATTCACCAAAAGTAGTTTACTATTCAATATTTTCCTACGCAAGGAAAACAAAACTTCAATAAGCACAAACCGACTGTCATCATTTTATTCCTTAAAGAACTTTAAAGAATTCGTTCTCGTAGAATCCAATATTTATCTAACCAGTTTCCCTCCCTTTAAATCTGTACATTAAAGCCCTTCATCTCCTTAAACCCACATGCTAAAAGCTCTGTCTAACAACCACAAACACCCTAAGGGTATTTTCGTCATTTCATGGCCATTGGATTTATACAGAGCTTATTATATAAACACACTTTGCTGTGTCACATCTTTCACACAAAAAGAGTACCAAAACGCAATGGCTAAAACCTCTCTTCCTCTCGCCGTCTCCTTCTTTCTCCTCCTCATCTCCTTCGCCGCCGCCGCACACACCGGCCGTCTCGTCCTCACCGTCGTCAACAACTGTCCCTTCACCGTCTGGCCAGCCATTCAGCCCAACGCCGGGCACCCTGTCCTCGAAAAAGGTGGCTTCCCACTCCCGAGCTTCCACCACCGTACCTTCGCTGCCCCAACCGAGCACTGGTCCGGACGCATCTGGGCCCGAACCTGGTGCTCCCACGCCAACGGCAAATTCTCATGTCTCACGGGAGACTGTGGCAACCGCCTCGAATGTAACGGCCTCAGTGGTCAAGCACCGGCGTCCCTTGCTCAATTCGACCTTCACCACGGTGGACCCAAAGACTTCTCCTCTTACGGCGTCTCCCTCGTCGACGGTTTCAACGTTCCGATGACAGTGACTCCTCACGAAGGCAGTGGAGTCTGTCCCGTCGTCGGCTGCCGTGAAGACCTTATCAAAACGTGTCCAGCTCATCTTCAGCTCCGGACAGGACACAACGGACACGTGGTAGGTTGTAAGAGTGGGTGTGAGGCGTACCGTACAGATGAGCTTTGTTGTCGGAATCACTACAATAGTCCGAAAACGTGTCGGGCTTCGAGCCATTCGCTCTTCTTTAAGCACGCGTGTCCATCCACTTTCACTTTTGCTCATGATAGTCCTTCGCTTATGCATGACTGTGCTTCTCCTAGAGAGCTCAAAGTCATCTTCTGTCACTAGTGTATCTCTCTCTTCTTCTTCGGCTTTGTTCTAGGGTTATTATCGTAGTATCGTACCAATCTTTCATGTCTCTGTTTGGTTTAGTCCGGTATTGATTGGTTTACTCTGCGATTTCCCGGTTCAGTTATGTAATCGTTCCAATTTATGTAGTTGAACTATGAAATTAATGTTTGCTTTCCGTTTAAATATCTTCTTATTTTAATTCTCTAATGCCTTCAAAATATTTGATTAAAAAAGTTAAACGATTGAAAAAGTTCAAGAGTGAATCATTTTCGCTATTTTTTAGTATCGGTATTTACGTTTTTTTTTCTCGACATTTACAAAAAAGGTACATTGTTTTTATTCGAGGCATGCAGGCGAACGCAGTGTCTTGTTCTTTCATCTTTTTTTGTGTTTGTCGGTAAGATATTTTCTTTTTACGAGTTTCCACGTTTTAAAAAAATCATGTTAACATGAATATAGCTGCAAGGACCTCATCAAGTATCTCGGTTGTAAACAATTAAAATTAGAAGAAAACAAAATTTAGCGAAATTTTAAAGGAAAACATAAATCTAAATGGTCCAAAGGCTATATTGTACTTAATCAGTAAAAAAATCACCTAAGAAAACATAATTGTACATCATAAATTACAAGATTACTTTAGGCATGAAGGAGAACCAGACTTCGGGAAAAAGCTGGCATTCTCACGTGAAAGATTCTCGTCTCATATTTATTCTCCATTTTATCTACTCATTCTTTACTTTCTAGTTTGAAAATGTGTGAAAGATTTTATACCACATCTTTTATAAAGTTGAGATAAATCGATGGAAAAAAGTTGAGATAAATCCAAAAGAATCCTAGAAAAAAGTTATTACGAGTTTCGACTCATCCAAAAAGTGAACAAGTGTGTTCCATCTGTCTCGTTTCGAAGCGAGTTTGAGCTTTAAGATTTTACCATACAAAAAAGCTGATCGTGCGAAATGAAACATTACAAAAAACGGTTGATGAGTTACAGTAAACTGTAAAGTACGGTTAAGCAAACTATTTGCAAAACTGGATATTGTGAAATGAAACATTACAAAGTAGGCATAGTTTGTCCAGAAGTACGGGATACCGATTTGATCAAATTTCCTATTCACTAGGAAAAAGTTAATATGAAATAAAATAAGGAGAGTTATTAAAATGACATAAAATTAAGAAAACAAATTATAAAGAAGTGAATAATGCAAACTAACATCTTAGAACATATACAATAGTGAACTCATTAGAAAAATCCTTAGGTAATATTTTAATTTTTTTTTTTTTCCAAAACTTAAAAAAAAAAATTGACCAATCCCGACTCGCCACATCACGTGAACAGTGACGAGCCGGGTTCTTAGCAGAGGACTTTTAAGACTCAAATCTTAACTGTTTGCCTAAGATTCGTGAAAAACTGGGTTAAAAACTCTCATTGTACATGGTCTTAGGATCTTCTTTGCGATGTAGTTTCAGATGTACGCTTAAAAGTTTGATCCTTAAGGTTATTGGTTTATTTAGAGCAGTTCCATCACAGATTCTTAGTGAATATTTGGTTCGGAAACCTAGACACAGACGAATAAAAAAATTAAAAAATTATATGTTTGCTAAGAATCGATCCTTAATTAAGAAATTTAAACAACCGTTTCTTAACCACGTACCCGCTATTAATTCGTCCGCTTTTTGTTGTTTTTGAGATAAAAATTAATTATTTTATTTAAAATCTTCACTAAATAAAAAATTCGCACCCAATCTATTTCGTTTCTTTTGTCTTCAAAGCTTCTCTAATCTCCGCTACGTTTGCTTCCTCTTTCTACAAATCGTAAGCGAAAGCTCAGTAGAAGCAACAAGGATTTCGATTGCTCTCTGATATTCAACCGATTTTTGATGGTATGTTCTTCGGTCTCTTAACATATTTTTTGCTTCTCCATTTTTTTTTGTTCCGACGTCTGAAACTTCCGTTATCGGGAGCGTTTTTGCCTATTGATGTCGGTTTTTGCTTCAACTTTCCATGTACACTACGGTTCAAATGTTTTCCGATATGATTTTCTCGATTCAGTTTCTCATCTGTAAAATCTTCGATTTGATACTATTGCAAAACTGAATTTTGGCTGCTTATATACCTCGATTTAGATTTCTAAGTGGAAACTAGGTCTTCTCTTTGCGTTCTTCGGCGTTTGTGTAGATTCGAGTACTAAAATCGTGAAATCGTTGCCGTTGTGAATTCTGATTAGGCGTTTAATCAGAATTTCACTCTGTTTTCTTGAACAGATGACTTGTGGAAGCTCCGATCCGGTAGACAAAGACTCAGAGCCTTTCGTCGAGATGGATCCGACTGGTAGATACGGTCTATAGAGCCTTTGACCAAGAAGAAGACACATGCACGTCTCTAAAAAACTTTGAAGAAGTGGTCAAAGAAAATCCTTAAAGGCTTGGATTATCTCCACACACATGACCCTTGCATCATCCACAGAGACCTCAATCGCAGCAATGTCTTTGTCAATGGCAACATCAGTCAGGTATAACACAATTCTGCTAAATTTGTAGGCTAAACTCTCTCTTTTTTTTTTTTTTTTGTGTTGAGTATTGACTATTTTTGTAGTTTTGATTGAAAAACTAGGTGAAGATTGGTGATCTGGATGTGGCGCTCGAGATTCCATTCAGCGAATGCGATAGCGTCGCCAAGATTTACAAAAGAGTGAACAATGGAGTGAAACCAGAGGCTCTGAACAAAGTAAAAGATCCAGAAGTTAAAGCCTTTATTGAGAAGTGCATTGCGCAAGCGACGGCTAGACCATCTGCAGCTGAGCTTCTTCGTGACCCATTCTTTAATGGGATAGTTGATGATGACGAAGAAGAAGTAAAACAATGACAATAATGGAGCAGGTCGTGCTGTTTCTTGATGTTGAGATACAATGAATACTTTGTTTTTTGAAGGAGTTGTTTGAATCTATTTTACAATTGGTAAGGCATTGTTTCGTTTATTTCTTTCATTTTTGTACATTACTTTTGATTCAACATGTTCTTCTCTATTCCTTTAGAAATTACACTAGTTTTTATTTGAATCATTGAATCTTTTTTGAATAAATAAAAATTTTAAATTCAATGTTTAAAATTTAATTTTTTTTTAAGAATTCTATTGATAACACTAAGAATATGAATATCGGCAGGTTCTTAATAAAAAGATCTTAGTAATTTTTTATTATTAATATATGTGGGGTCCATGTATTTTCGTTGAAGAAAAAAAAAAAAAAAAAAACAGCCGAACCAATCACGTTTCAACTCGTGCACGTACAGTTAAGAGTCGGGTCTTATCTAAGGAATTTACGGACCATATCTTCAAAAAATCAGTAGGTCCGACGAATTAAATAATATATTTTTTTAAAACCCCTCTTAAGAACCCGGTGATATACATGATCTAATGGACTAGTCAAAACATATATAGTTCTTCACTATTCAAAAAAAAAAATCTTAAAATAATGCTAAGAACCCATGGAGGGGTTCACCAACGGAGATGCTCTTACAGTGCTAGAAATTAAAGAATACAGAAAATACAAGTTCCCAAGATAAAAACAAATCCGGTTAAGTTTTGGTGAGCTTTACCAGCCCAAAAAAAAAACCTCAAAGATGTCGAGTACAACAATCTCACACTAAGCTCTCGTCACTGACCTTATAATGATAACCCCGAGAAAAGGGAGTTCCCAGGAGAACCCACAAGGAAGAAGATAAGATCTCTCACCCTCTCTACAAGTCATTTCTCTCTATTCTCTCTCTAGATCGTAAAATGATTGGTCTTATTCTTCTTTACTCTCTCTTGTCCCTTTATATATTTGATTGTAGTTGTCTTGTGGGCACAACAAGACAATTCGTCACTATAAAAAAACAAACCCATTTCCAACAGATAAATCTGTTGATAAATTTTCCAACAGATATCCACGTAATTAAATTTCGTTGGAATTATGTTGGAAATTTATCCGTTGGAAATTTCCATCCAACGAATATATCAGTTGCAAGTGTCCCAAGAGATTTCCAACGGCATACCAACAAACGATTTCCAAAAGATTTCCAACAGACATCCGTTGTAAAATTCTCCCTATATAAGAAACCCGAGAATTTCCCTCATTTGCATCCATCATTTGCATAAACTATCTTCTCCTCTTTTTAAGCTCCGACGAGAATTTTCCATCGACGTCGAACCGAAAAACCGACGTCGGTTTCCGTTTATTTGGGATAAACTATTGTTTCCCTATAAATTAAAATGAATTTATTTTTCCAAAAAATACAAATTTTAATAAATAAAAAAATCGAATTTATTAAATTTTTAAGAAATTAATTAATTAAAATTAAAAAAATTCGAATTAATAAAACAAAAACTCGTTGAGAATTCGCTGGAAATTTCCAACGGAATATCAACGTAAATTCCGTTGGAAATTACCAACGGATCTCATTTCCAACACCCAAATACCAACAATTAACTTTCCGTTGGAAGTATGTTGATTTCAGGCATACACCAATAGATTACCAATGGATTTTTCAGTTGGAAATGGCCTTAATTTCTTGTAGTGTGTCCTATGCCGTCGAGTTAAACCAAAACGCTAAGATGCTCGTCGTTTATCATCCTGGCTTCATCTTCTTGCAAACTCATTTGGGTCTTTCTACACATTTGAGATGCTCATCTTTTATTATAATGGCTCTAAAATCCGACGCGACTTTCTTTGCAATGATTAAAGAAGGGTCTTAAGATGAGTTATTAATGACTTGGGTTCACTAAGCATGGTTAGGGATGTCTAATTACACTAATTAGTTATTCCTTAGGTTAATGATCCATTTTAATTGACTAATTCATTTCCATACAATTAATCATTTCACTAATCCAGACATAATTATCAAGTTCCCATTTGAAATAATGAATGCTAGTGAATTAAAACCTAGTTACTAGATCAACCTAATTAAGACCCATTACATCAATCCCTTGATGCAAGAATCATAATTCCTCTCTAAGCTCTCTTGGACATTTCATCAAACACTTGGTGTCCATGAGATGGTCCATGTCATTTTCTTCATTTCCATGCAAGAAAAAGCATTAGGATCTCTTAGAAAAGGAAGGAATGTTTGATTTAAGATCTAGACTAACCTAATCCATGCTTAGATCCCCCTTATCTAACTCATCTTCAAACCCTAATGAGACTACTCAAGACCCATGATGATTCTCCCAAAACCAAGTTTGATTTGAGAAGAAATCATGATGGATAATAAGATAGATTGATGATGGAATGTAAAAAGCAAAGATTTCTTAAAGGAAATGCAAATTGTATTAAGATTGAACTAGATATTCAAGAACAAAAGAGAGAATGAGTCTAAAACCCTTAGAAAAATTCAGCATAAAAATGTAAGTGAGAAAGAAGGGGTTTTTATGAAATTAGGTCAAACCGGGTCGACCCGGGACAAACCGGGTTTCGACCCGATTATTTTTGTCCGGACCAAACCGCAGCGGTCTAAGTGTGACCGCTGCATGTCCGTTGTGAAGACTCCAGAAGATTGCAGCGATCTCGCCTCGACCGCTGCGCTTGGTGACCGCTGTGGTTGACTATGCAGCGGTCACTCCTTGACTGCTGCAAGACCGATGTGGACACTCCAGAAGTTGACATCGGTTGCTCCCTGACCACTGCGTCTTCAGTCCGTTGTAATCTTCTGCAGCGGTCACTCCTTGACCGTTGCGCTCAACCGCTGCAGTGCTCCTCAGCTCATCCTTAGCTCCAATTGTGCTCCACTCCATCCAATGCTCCTTCCTTAGCTATTCCCTTCACTTTTGTACCTAAGGATAAACCAATATGCACCAAAAGATTCTCCTAAACCTAATGCAACACCTAGACTCTAAGTACAATGAAATCAATAATAAATGTAGCAAAACATGACAAATATGAAATGGAATCCTACTCTAATGTAAGCCTAAATGATGCATAATATGATAATATCAATGAACCGACAAAAAAAAAGGAAAAAGTAAACTTTTCGAGGTCGGAATTTTTATCGATAGTGCATTAGTGGATAAATCGTTGGGAATTCCAGAGTCTATAACAGAGTCGTCGAAAAGAACCGACGTTTTTCTAGCAAAATATTTATTGTAAGGAAATTTCGATCGCTTTGCGATGGTTAATAAAAAAATTTCTAATTATGAGTCACAAATTTGACGGTTTTTTGTCAGATTTTTCCTACTTTTCAGTTTCTATTTTTCGTGTTTTAGACACTTTATTGGATCAAGCCATTTATGAGATTATTAATGTATCACAACGATAATATTAAAACTGAGTATATAAATATATAGTTAAGTACTTTGTTAACTATTGATTTACACAAATATTAGTGAATTCAATTACTATGTCAGACTCGAATTAAAAAAAAAAAATACTTCGACAAATTGATCGGAGATTCTACCTCTAACCCTAACTTAAGCTAGGAGTCATTGTCAAATAGTATTTCAAAACATGTGTATATTTTATTAGGTCTTCGACGTCAAATGATGTTAATGGTTTTCATATTTTAAACCTTACTACTATTTTTATAATACTTTATAATTGTAACTCCATTATATTATATTTACTCTATATACATCCTATATTTCTAAATCTTTGCTTTGTTAAAAAACTGGTAGACAATATAATTTCAAGGCGTCCAAAATCTGTATCAAGAAGAGGCAGCATGCGTTTTAGATTCTTTGTTATTTGGTGATTATTTATATCGAAATCTTCCACATTCCGTATTGATCGGACAAATCATATACTAGTTAACCTTTATAATTTATTTCAAAAATGAATTAGAAACATTTATTTTAATAGTTGTAGTCAATCCAGAAAAAAAATTGATATGAAAACAAGTAACTATAATAATTTGGAGATTAACAAATATTGGACATAAACACTTCACTTTTGATTTAAAATAACTTAATCATTGAAATTAATTAATATAAATCTTGGATAATTTTTTTAAGAATTATTAAATTTCATGGATTTCTAACTCAAAAACAATTGACTATTAGTAGACCTGTACGCAAAGCGGATATCCAGTAATAACCTCGCTTTGTTTTTAATAGATACTTTCTTTTTTTTAATTTGCTTTGCTCCGAAATTTTAAATATATATTTGCGGATATCCAGATTTGCTACATTAAAATAAGTTTTTTTAATTTTTCAAAAATAATATTTTATATATTTTCATTCAGTATTTAAATTGTAAATATATAAACCATCTAATTTTATACAAAAAGATAGATTAAAATTAAAAAAAAGTTAAATTATGAAAAATAAAATTTCGTTTCTTATTCAAA
Organism: Euclidium syriacum; assembly: GCA_900116095.1. Lineage (NCBI taxonomy): Eukaryota > Viridiplantae > Streptophyta > Magnoliopsida > Brassicales > Brassicaceae > Euclidium > Euclidium syriacum. Next base: position 2,994,579 of record FPAK01000008.1, read on the forward strand.
AAATAAAAAAAAATAACTTGATAGTAATAACTTTTATATGTTAATTAAATATTATGCATATGTTTCGTGTCTAATCATTTTTTATGTATTTTAAATTTACAAACATTAAAAATGTATGATATAATATGAATATATATGTACTATATGGATAGGAACAAATATCTTAACTTTTGAATATTGATATTTGTGATTTGCTTCGTTTGACGGATACTAGATTTTACTATTTGCTTTGCTTTGGTTTTTCATGGTTATCTGGATATTTCAAATCGAATCAAAGTAAATATCGAATCAGAGCAGATCAAACATATAATTTGCCCATCCCTAACTATGAGTGGAATGGAATGACTCATGTCCCTTATACAATACTTAAGATCTCTTTCAACTTCCGATATAAGATAATATTTTCAATCATGGATTCCAGTTCAAAACTAATTGGCTATGAGTGGAAAGGTTCATACCTCTTCTATATTACATAAGATCGAATCCAACTTCCGTTTTGGGATGGTATTCAATATCACGTCCTCGCAATGATAACATTTTCAGCCACTGATCTCGATATGTTTGGGCATGGATCGAGATGATCTATTTTGGGCATGTTGATTCGATGTGACCAATTTTGGATCATATCATTATGGATTGGGTTAAATAACTTGAACATTTCTATGATACCATGTTAAGTTTCATGAGCTTTCACCTCAAAATCAATTGACTATAAGTGGATTGATCATGTCTCTAAATATTAGAGAAGGTCTCTTCTAACTCCCGATATAAGATAATATTCTCAAATAGATCCATCCACTATAATGAGTCTCAAATAAATCGGAATCGTCAAACTAAGTTGGACGAGAGTGTTCGTTAACATTTTGGCGATGATCAACCACTAAAATACGAGTAGAGATTCTTGCACTAACCAGCTCTTTCATCGCATATTAGCATCTATGATCCGTCTACATTTTCTGATTTTTCATAGACCTTATAGTTCCGCATCTTCCAATGTTCTAATCAACACAGTGGCGTCTAATGTCAATCATGATTATTACCACTCCAAATCATACATATGCTTTGTATTCTCTTCAAATTTATTCCTCGTTTGTTAAAATCCAAAACACTACTCAAATTTAAGTTATTTACATAAAGAAATGAATTAACTATAAACAAAAATCTATTTCAAAAAGTTACTTATCAAAAACAAGTTATCGCATCTGATGATCTGAACACACCTTTTTAACATCAACTATTTTTCTTTGACATCATTTGGATTTACAAAACTCGATACATAGCCCATTAAAGCCCATATTGAGAGAATACAAGTATCGAAGGTCGGACATTAACCACTTGCCTATATACACTTCCTCTATCATAGATATTTAGTAAATAAAAGGTTGTTCAAGGTTATTTACTTAATTATATTCTGTAATCAGCAAATTTTTCATATACATTCGCTGGCTAAATAGTCAAAATATGTACGTTAGAGCATTTTGAGCACACTTACTAGTTACTATGTGAGATTGATGTTCGGTTGAACCACCAATTGGGCTTCCGATTTAATGTTGGCCTGATTATGGCTGATGAAGTATATTTGGCTAGCCTAGACCTATGACATTTGTGGAAACGGCCCATTGGGTAAAGAGAGTTGTGTTTTTCTTTTCGGACGCAAAGAGAGTCACGTATTCGTTGATACGACAGTCCCTTGCAACAAGAAAGAGAGACAACTAACACTAACTGAGCACAGGTATACAAAAAAGTTTGAGGTGTTCTCATCTTTTTGTCTTCTTCAAATACTTTTTTTTTTATTGTTATGTGTATTTTTTAAAAATGTCGTAACAAAGTCTGTGTATAAAAACTCATATATTTCAATTATTCACCTAGGTACAAACTATTGTTCATTTGAGTTAGAGTAAATTCTATTTAGCAACGTCGCATTATTTGGACGAAATAATTAAAGAGACTGTTACTACAAATTTACTTTTGTTAATTACTACTTTAAAACTTTAATGTTTGTTTAGAGATTTATGCATGTAAATAGTTTTGGTAGGTGGTCATTGCTGTTCCATAAAATATCATTAAGAGTATAATCAAGATAAAGTGATTGGAAGCTTTGAGATTTCGAACAATTTACCTAACAAAAACAAAACACAAAAAGGAAAAAGATAACGAAGTGGAAGAAGTGGTGTCTTGTGCGGACCGTGATGTACGTCACACGGTCTTCCTGTTTCCTGATGTCCCTAAAGACGAACGAGCGCATGCAATTGGTCCACCCATCATTATATTTCCATGCGATATTTATTTGACCCACGAATTTCACAATATATTTTGAGTATCAATAGAAAATTAATTGATTATGTAGGTCTTATTTTTTTGGAATTCCACTCGTCTTATTTAATATTAAATATATAAGGATGCGGTGAAACGTAAGCTGACCTTTCGAAGTCGGAACAGTTACGGCACGCACCTCAAGAAATTTGATAGGCTTTCACTTATATCACACAAAAACTAAATAGTCGTTTGCCTTCTTATGAGTTGTATGGCACTTAACCCATTTCGCGACAATTATAACTTTTTACTGCATCCAAAACATTTTTTCTTGGAAGATGAATGTAAACTGGAAATGTGACCATTGGACTTTACTGTAATTAGTGTCTGCCCCTACCATTTACCCTCTTTTAAAATTTGGAAATTGAATGGGTTTCCTGTTTTTTTGGGGGTCTTACGTTTCGGTACTCGAGAGAACAGTGTTTACCGAATTATGATGATGCCATATTAGCTCCACAATATCTTGTTTGATGTTTTTGTCTTTCACAAATATCCATGAATCTTTTTGTGTCGATTTTCCACTAATATCATTAGCTTAAAACAAAACAAAACCAACATTGCTAAATTACCACTAAAAAGAATTATATATTTACTGAGAGATGTAATTTTTTGTAAAGCACTTTTAGTAATCAGCATATAAACTCTAGGAAAATTTGTATATGTTTTGTAGAGTGGAGATTTTTGTCATGCCAGAAGATATTTGATGAAATACTTAGATTGTTTAAAATGACTATTTCACTTTTGACCTATGGGAATTTTTGATTTAAATGAATTGTAGGTTGATTAGACTTAATCTTAATGTTCACTGATCCCTTAATTGCAAATGGGAGTTTACTTTAGTTAAATGATTTTTTTTCCTTACATTGAAACTGCTGATGCATATATAAATAAGAGAATCATTACAAATGGAGATGGGAAAAAGAAATTTTCATAGAAAGAAATTCTTATAACGAAAAAACATGAGCTAACGAGTCATCTAATAGACAACTCCACAATATAAAACTCAACAATGGAGACAGGAGAAATAAATTTTCTTTGACAAAGATCATAAGATGCCTTACAGCACTTCACGTCAACTCCGAGGAAATAAGTTCTTGGAGCTACGCATTTCCATTCCTAGCAACATAAGATTGAAACCAATGAGTGGCGTTCTCTGCAATCGCATGCGTCACTTTGTTTTTCGTGTCTTCAATCAATTCTATTTTCAAACCCGGTATTGCAAAGAGTGCGCCATAAATTTCTACAAGTTATTGGCGAAATGAAGGCATGACGTTAGTATTCTTCAGAGCTAATGCAGATATTTAAACCGTAAATTCGAAGATGATATCTGATAAATGAATGTCCTTGATACTTTCAGCTGCCCAACACAAAATCAATAGCAATACTTTGATTGCTGAGCCAACTCGTGAGAAGGAACGACGACTGTGAACCTTAACCAGACCCATATGGTCTCTCACTATCCAAAAAACGCCATAATACCGGACTGAATGATTATAAAATCGACTAGTTTCACGAAAATAAATTAGTCTATTGTTAATAATAAACCACTTGATTAAGATTTAAATTAGTATCTTAAGCATCACAACCCATAGACTCTTCTGTAATCACCTAAAATTATCAATGAAAATCTATTTTTCAGGATAAAAAAAAAAAAAAAGCATCACAACCCAATCATTTATCATATTAGGCAAATTATTCCTATGCCATGATTTAAAATTTTCATCACTTGATTATATCATGTGCTTAACTTGGATCATTACTTTTTTCATATTTACTAATTGTTTTTACTTGCTTATTTAGATGATTTACTTGATTAAATCTCTCTTTTATTGACTTTGCTTATTTTATCTTTAGTAGTTTGTTTGACTTATTTAAATTTTGATTTGATTACCATAGTTTACAGTCTAAAACTCAAAGACCCTCATTTCTTGGGAGTCTCTTGCATATTTGGTGAGTTGGTCCTTTGATCCTCATGGATTAAGTCGAACCAATGCAATTTTGCCGGTCCGTATAACCAATATGAAATTTAGGGTTTTGGTCCCTTTTTCATTCCATCTGGCAAGACAGTCGTGACACCCTTTTAAAAATTTGTGTATCTTGATAGACCGGAATGAAATGAAACAAATTGGACGATGAAACTAACATCTCCATCTATCTTTTGGACCTATTTTTGTCTTCAAGCAACATCTATAGACGTTCTAATTCTTAAAAGTGATTTTCAACTATCTAAATAAATAGACCAAATGAGTCAAAGAATCTCGTTTCATTAAGTTAGACTGGGAGAGAAGGTAAAAAACAGAGTTGTTCGATATGCCGAGCTGACCATATGAGAATACACTTTGAGGTTTATTGGTTTTTATAGTTGTGTTTTGTGAAAGTGGTTATGGAAACTAATTGTATCCCGCAAATATTTTATATGATATAATTTACATATGACAAAAAAAAAGAAAAAAAAAAAAAAAAAAAAGAAAGAAAGAAAGAGGGCCTACGTTGATGTGAATTGTTTGTATCTCCTGAAACCTAACTTTTCTCATTTTTAGTCCACTATTGGAAATTTAATGATTATATGTGCATCGTTAGCAACTTAATTAGTGACCTTCATTTGAGTGGGGTTGTCACGTAAACGAACATCGTCATAACCATTTTGAGCATTATAGCCATCATGAACTTTGATTACGCCATCAAATTTAGGACATGGAAATCTTTTTGTTTACCTTTTATTTGTGCGTGTGTGTGTTTTTTTTTAAGTTTTAATTTAATTACAGATAATATAACTCTGAAATACTATTTACTCTTGTATAAGACAATTATATATATGCATGAGAAATCTGATTATTAAACAAGATTATATAGTTTTCGACCCAAAAGAAAATAAGAATAAGATTAGGTAGTTTAAAATTAGCAATAAAATAATTTTTTCATGACTTTTATTGTTTACTTAAATCTTATCTTTATCTTTCGATGTAGAACTTTTAACACGATATTCGGAGATGATTTTTGCGTGTCTATCTCGAACATAATCTCACTTTATGGCTGCTAACATAGCTTAATTGGATCATTCTATCTATATCAAAGTTGGATTCTGATACCATCGTACCATGCATGTGAGATAATATGAAAGAGTCCAAACTTTTCTATACTTAATAATTTTATTAAATTAGTACACTGAAAAGAAATTGCAAAACATAACTAGAATAGCTTATTTAGTAGAAAGAAAAGAAGATTATACTATTGTTAGCTTTAACTAACTTAATGCACTAACCAAATTTCAAGTAAGGATTCGCAACTTCCCACTTGACCCTTCCTCCTTCTCAAGGAACAAGAAAAAGGAGGAAAATCTTAAGTAAATTTCAGTACAATTAGGACCAAGCATAACGTAAGTGGAAATCTAGAGGAAATCCACTTTGTGAATAGAGTAAAGGATTTAAGAATTTATGAATATTATAATCAATGACATCAGCTACATATCTATATATTATACGATATCGACTTCTCTGTTTTGTCGAAAAACTATGATATTATATCCTTAAAATAGGAAAGGGTAAATTAAAAAATTATACACTTCGATATGAATATACGTAGAAAATTAAATCTTGAAAACGTTAATCAGTAGCTACCACTAGAAAATTGTTCTTTAATTTAGAAACTAAAAATTGGTAGGTTGGCTTTCTCCTCGCTGTAATTTTAGCCATATGATAAGAACGATGAAAGTAGTTATTTAGTAGTACTATAAAAAAGTAATATTAATAAATTAGAAGAGTAAACGTAGAGAGATCTGAACTTTAATGAACATAGAGATTTGGTAGGAGAGATTTTGAAGGCGGCTAGAGCTCATTTGCCAATATGCACGCGTTTAGACAAACTGGTCGGCTCTCTTTGCGGTTAATTTTCGCCGCTTATTAACTCAAAATGTCAATTTTTAATTATGCCATTAATAGAATCTCATTAATCTAGATTATCTGTTAAAAATCGTCTCCGCTATAGACATTCAAATTAGAAAATAAATTGCAGAGAGAGTTTAAACTTAGGTGGAAGAATGATCATGAGTTTTAGTGTTCTCTAATTTAAAGTCAACTGATAAGGAATGAGCTAACTCATACAGTATTTTTTTGTGTTCTTCGGTTCTAATTTCAGAGGTAAGATTCCAACAAACTGTGAGTCATTAACAAGTGCGTACTCGTAATTATGTCTAATGGTTGCTTCGTGCTATATAGTTTGGGTTGGACTCTTCTCTAGTTAAGAAATAACAGCTGTACACTTAACACTAAGTAGCGGAGAAATTAAGAAAAGAAAAAAGTGTGTTCGAAACTAGGTGTGAAATCACAGCGGTACGGATTTGAATCTGAATTTGCTTTTTACGCCATTGACCATTTTTTCTCGGGCTTTTCTAGTTTTATGTCTCTAACTTTTGTTTTCTTAGAGTTTCGTTTTCTCTTACGTGTATTTTTAATGTCTCTTGTCGGCACGATTAATTTTAATGTGAGATAAGGTATGTACTAATATAGAGTACGCAAGTTTTAGTAATTTAGGAGAAAAACACAAACAAAAAGTATTTGCATAGCATATATTCACCCGTTCGTCACATTATGTAACCTAAAGACAAATAGTTTACATACTCACGATTCACAAATGTAAATAATAAAATTGTCACACAAACGTACGTGCGAATTTAAAATTTTGAATGCATGTAAAATGTAATATGTACAGATAATTTCTATCTATTGCATAATTCTATTTTGATATTATATAAGTTGACTATAATGTTTTCCTGATAACATCTTTATTTGAGGTATTTTCATATGAGTCTTTCATAATTAAAAAGTTCAAAAATAATAAAATAATAATATTTTAAAAATAATTGGTGAGAACATATTCTTTCTTAAAAACATTTTAAAACACTTTAAGAATATATAAACACACTTATCCATATATTATTAGTTCAATTATTTTCTGAAACTAAAATTTAATTACATAACAAAATAAAATATTATATTGGATGAGAACTCTTAAAGAGGTTCTCACCACTAAAAAACATCCCTAGTGTTTGTATCGGAATTTTCAGAATTTTGAAAACCTTCACATAACTCGAAAGCATCACATAATATAAAACGCATGTAGTTTTGGGTTTCATGAACTTCACTTATTCTACCAGTTATATTCTTTAATACTAAATTAATAGACCAAATTAATTTGTACGTATAGAAAATTGATTTTTTCAAAAGCTAGAAAGTCTCTTCAAGAAATATACTTAACCTAGTGGCATCAGGTAAAGCATACACTAGTACATCAGAAGGTATCAACATGTTAGTGATTTAAAAATATACGAAGTTTTTAGTTCGAGATAAGTTATCATTTTATCGGCTGGTATTGGATCAATCATTAAACTCGGTCCACAAGAATCTATCCAAAAAAAAAAGTTAAGTTGTTAGTCGAAGAAAGCTTATACATTTAGAATTTATGAGCTCATGCGACTCCTAGTATATTGCTCAACCTATAAGTCCATTCCATTACGTAAATGGAAAACTACGAAACTGGATTAAGTCAAGCTGGAATATAATAGGTGGAACATCGAATCTCATATTTAGGAGACCTTGAAGAGTATATGTATATGAGAAAGAATAAAAAAAATTGTTGAACGTGCAATTGTTGTATAAAAGCGTACTGTATGGTAAGACGAAGAGAAGGAGATTCGATAATCAAACGAAAACTAGAAAACAGTTAGAGAAATATTGCATGTAGACATCTTTGTATTACTTTATTCATTAGTATAAACATACAATTCATCGATTCTTGCATTATGAACATCACAAGGCTCAATCACGAGAATCTATATCCCAAGTTCTTTATATTTGATTTACGAAATTAAAAGTTTGGATCATGGCATCTGCATTTTCTATCCATCTGTCAGACCTAATAGATTTCCAACTCAAGTGCATGTGATTTCACTTGTTAGAATGAGATGGATCTAATCAATTTGAATCTATGAGAATAAGATGTGCTCATATCTAAGTCTAAGGACCAAATTTCTAAGCCTCGATCTAATCCAATTTTGTGATACCAAGTATGTAGGCTCCTACTCGATACGAATATGCAAGGCCAAACTCTCACGATATAATCCAATCTAAGTTTGCAAGATCAAGCTTACAGGCTCCGTTACAACCAATAATGTGAAAGCAATTTCATAACATATGATCGAATCTGAATCTTAGGAATCGAATTCATGGGCTTCATTCCAATCCTAGTATGCGAGACCAAGTTCTCAGGATCTTATCCAAAATTATTCTGCAAGGCTAAGTTCTTAGGCTCTAATTTAATTTGAGTCTGCAAGGTTAAGCTCACAAGCTCCAATCCAACCTACGACTATGAAAATAAGTTCTCCTACTCTAACCTTTATTGATTACGAAAAATCAAACTCAAAGGATATAATTAAATCTTGGGGGTAGGTTGAATCTTGAATGTTATGGCCGACAATACAATGAAACAAAAGTTAGCATGAAATAACAATAGATGAGACATTGAAAATTTATCAATGTTTCCGCTCAATATTATCAATTTTTTTGCGGAAACCAACGTCAAAAGTTTGGTGCATGATACAATGTGTACGGAATTTCAAAGACAAGCACATAATTATATGTTTTTTTCATCAACTTTCAATACAATCATAATGGATAAAGTTCTAAAAAATGGTATGAATTTATGATTTTTTCATAAGGTATGTCCATTATGCACTAAAAATCATCAACAATTGTGAGAACATAAAATGAACCACAAAGGGCATGAGCTGTATACGAACCATAGACATCACAATGAATAATAAAAAATATAATGTATATTTATTTAAACTGTTACAAAAATATCTTTGATTTTTTTTGTCTTAAAACACGGGTCATGTGAACTATGTCCATACCACACATAGATTCATCAACAATTTTTTTTTAAAAAAGCATCACAAATGTATGAAAATTTTAAACCAATCTCAGACATCACAATAAACAATATGAAACATTATGTAATTCTATTCAACTGGTCATAAATATCTCTTTTGGTTTTCTTTGTCTTAAAACATGTCGCGAAGACTATAACAAGAAAATTTATGCAAATACAAGTAAACATCAGTATAGAAGAAAGTACCAAAAATTGATTTGGAAGTGATGGATGCCATAAAAACAGCAACTTGATGACCCCTTGCAGACATACAATCCGTAAAGTAAACATACAATATAACGTTCTTCACCAGTCCTAATCGTAGAAAAGTCTTATAAAAGTACACAACGTATAGAGCTAGTGCTATCAAAAAATTTCTTATATAAAGAGCTTCAATACTTAGATTAAGGAACAATAAAAGTTAGGCACAAGCAAAACATCTAAAAGAGTGTTTGAAAACTCTCAAATGAACGTCAATTTGAAAACATCCTAATGAACATATAGTTATATCGGTGATATCTTCAGGAAACAAGACATAATCCATCATGTGATGAGATGTTCTCATGTGAAGATTGAGATCACCATATTTATTCTTAGCATAGAGTTTGTTTGAACTACCACCAATCTTTTCAGTGAGACAGATCGCCGCATCTTTCATGTGTGAACTTTATGAAAGATGAAGGAGTTCAATTTTATGGCATGCGAATCATTCATAAGCTATCTCGAGCTACGCCAACGACTACCATATTGGTCTTTAGAATCGGATACCCCATACAAGCTTCTTCCATAGCTCACTAAGCATTTAAAATATGCATTGCTTTTTCTATACTATTAAAACATTTATTATGAAACGATTGATCAAGGTGAGTCAACCATTTTAGAAATACGACCAAGTTTTAAAAATTATTTTGTTATGTCTTAGCCTACCATAATACATAGAGACGATGTTTCTTTCACAATTGAAAGATTGTCCATCCAAAAATTATGTGTCAGACCTTGTGACAAAACATGCCACTTCTTGTGGAATCTCACGTTTTATAACGAAACCAACTACGTTTTGGTGTTATTATTTTTTCATGAAAAAATGGTGTTCATGTTCTACTCGAATCACAAGAACATACATTTGAGCAAGACATGTAAACAATTAATATCAATAATGGTGGTAAAAATATTACTAAATCTCGTATCATACATGCAGTCCCATAAAAAAAATGATGAATATGTTCTTCATTTGCTTTCGAGCACATTCACACACATGGACACATATAAATGGGACGATAGGTTAATCTTTTCCACAAGGAGTAAATTTTAATGTAATAATCTTATTACTAAATTTTCGTTACTCTAAAGAGCAACAAGTGCCTTGATTTAATGCACAGATGCCTTGTTCATGACTTGAAGTCTCTTCTTCAATTTTTTCCATAACAAGTGAGCATCGAATATAAACGTGATTGTTAATCTCATGAAAAGAAACTTAATAGAGGCTCGCTTGAGTTACGAATCCAACATAATATCGTAGATTCAAATAAAATTCACAAATCACAATGATGGCTATCCATCAATGTTTTAACAAATAATGATCAACAAAAGACATATAGGCTTAGCTCTTAAATCATTAATCATGTTTGTACCACATGTAATAGTCTCCATTCAAATGAACAAAATAATTGTGTTAGAATGTTGAACCGAGGACACTCTGCATTATATATAGAAGCAATCGAGTTCGTTCATATATTGTCATAAGCATAAAGAGAATAAGACAACATTATCAAGACTTATGTCAATTGAACCCTTAACTGCAATATTTTACCTTCACATCAAACCCTTTAAAGAAGAAGATTTATACGACTTATTTTTAGAAACTTGAAACTCAAATTAACGCTCGCACCAGCTCACAGAGGAAACAAATATAACAAATTCTATTGATCGAGAAGAAAAAAAAATTGGTTCGAGAACATTGCTTTGCTACGAAACGATTGATTTTTTTTTTGTTTATTAGGTAAAAACAAACATTTATCTACAAATATTTAGAGATAGAAACATTATTAATACAATGTATATATGAATACAAGTGAGCAACATGATATCTTCTATTGGAGAAATAGGTGACCATTGATATGATAAGTGCGGAAGTTTAATTTGTTACTCTTAAAAGATTTAAATAAGTTCTTTTTTATATTCTCAAAAGCTCAAAATAATGGTAGGATTGATATATGTTTTTTTAATTAATTTTACATATTATTACACCAAACAAAAGAAAAAAAAAAAGAATAAGTAACTAATATGTATCTTAACATGATAAAAACTTGTAACCTAATGGTTTTTGCTAATAATGTACCATCCAGATTCAAACTTTACCATATTACATATTTAGTATACCACCATTTCATACAGCAGCTGTTTCTTAATTACTTTCTTTATGCAGTGGTTATTTGATTTCGACCACTAAATATCTTTTTACACCACTTAAAATTTGGCCATGAACAGATTATAACAAACCAAAAGGACTAAGCTTTGTAAACTAGTTGATCAATGCATGCACCCCTATATCAACTATTATTTTTTAATTTTAAATCGAATTACTATCAGAACTCCAATAGCGAAACTCCAAATCCTCAGTCGATACGAAGACAATTAACTTTAGTTTTAAAATCTTAACAACGTGTCGTGATCTAATACCGCTTTATGTCAAATACTATAATATCTTGTTCCTCTTTAATATTTTGGAGCCGTATAGGTCTACAGAGGCAACGAACACATAAATAGGCACCAAGTATGCTATTAATATATAGCCACTATGCCGTATCATTCGAAATTTATTGATAAAAAGATAAAACATTTATTTCATTACATAATAATGTATTAATTTTCGCATGTGGAACCCACTTGGTGTACTTCCACGTCCCCCCTCAAGAGCACTGACCCACTCATCAAATCAACGCATCTTTATAACCCCCTTCATCGTCACACACCTCTCTCTCATTATTCCATATTCTTCTTATAATTTCCTTTTCTAAATCATAAGATTCTTACACAACACAACAACGAACTAGCTCCCAAGCCTAAGCTTTTCTTCGATTCTTCTCTCCTTTTTTTCTCTTCCTTTAATTTGTTTGTCTCGCTCTATATATACGTATATAATGCAAATGACGGAGAGAGGCCGAGCCATGTGGCGCACGTGCCTAGCCTCAGCGTTCCGTACAGCTCTGGCTTGCACAATCGTTGGCTCCGTTACACTCTACGGCCCCGAATGGATCCTCCGTCACGTGGCTTTCCCTGCTTTCTCTTACGTCACAGTAATCCTCGTCATCACCGACGCTACACTCGGAGACACGCTACGTGGCTGCTGGCTAGCGCTTTACGCCACGTGTCAGAGCGTGGGCCCAGCGATCCTCACCCTAAAGCTTATTGGACCAGCTCGTCTCTCAGCCGGAACCACTGCTATTGCGGCAGCTCTAGCAGCGTTCGTGGTGGTGATACCTAACGGTTCGACCCATTTGGTGGCTAAGAGAATCGCGCTTGGCCAGATCGTTCTCATTTATGTTATTGGTTATATAAAAGGAGCTGAGACTGACCCAGTCATGCACCCTCTTCGAGTTGCAGCCAGCACAGCGCTTGGTGTTATAGCTTGCGTTCTTGCACTTATCATCCCGCTTCCTCGCTTGGCTACTTGCGAGGTAAAATCTCTCTCTCTACATAGACGTAATATACTCGAACTCTTCTAGTTTACATACATGTGTGCACAATGTACACGTACTAGTAGAACCTCGTCTCGATTGTTTCAAACGCTGACTTATGTGTTTGTGTTTACATGTGAAAAAGAAAAAGAAAATTCACCAAAAAAAACCAAAAAATCACATTCGTATAAATCCTTTCTTTCTTTTCTGTTTTTAATAAAATGATTCGGCAAGAATTAAACGTAAACCAAAATTTCTCATTCCGTGTATGTATGACGTTTGTATTCATAATTTCCACAAATTTTTTAAAGATGTTATAGATTGGAGATTTACTTGAAACTGAGATGTATGTGTGTGTAAGGTTTAATATCTTGCATGGGAAAATGTTTGCTTCAAAGTAAAACATTTAATAGGCAAAATTAAACGTTCGTAAATATTTCTAATTTTTATGATTTTTGGAATGTTACATAATTTTCGTATATTTAAAAATAGCGAGTTACTCCTCTGTTTCACAAAGATGTATTTTCTAGAGTTTTCACTCATATTAAGCAAATCATAAATGCATCAATTTTTGTTACTAAACGATTTTCAATATCTCTAAACCAATAGTAATTTAATAAATTTAATTAATCTTCTTAAATTTTTTAAAATATCATTATTAATTACTAAAATTTCCATTAAAATCATAAAAATTGTATTTTTGTGAAACAAAATTTTTTTCTAAAAAATGTATCTTCGTGGAACGGAGGGAATATTTTGTAAGGGTAAAAAAAAATTTATTATTTTATTAAAAATTTAAAATTTTCTATGCATGTTCGAATTTAATTGATGAACAAAGAATGACAATATACCATGTTACTCATATTGGTGGACTTGGTAATACAGTCACACAAACATGTTGACGTGGGTTTTAAAGTGTGTTCCTAACTTTATTCCGTACTACATTATTATATAAATAAGCTTTCTTATGTCATCCACCACCACCACCTGAAATTCTGTCTTACGTCTTCCCAATATTGCGTACAAGCTGTGTCGCATCACAGACGATATGATTCCTTTTTTCCTTCACCTATAGAAAAACTTCTTCGTCTCTAGTATTAAATCATCCCATTGGCAATTGTCGGGGATTCTCTGCTACTATTGAAAATTTAAAATAGAAACAAATAATTGACTTAATAAATATATATGTGAACAGGTGAAACAAAGCTCCAAGGAGATTGGTCAAAATGTAACGACGAGAGTGAAGTTGTACATGAAGGCTTTTTGCGCCGAGGATGCCACGTCAGCAACCGCTTCAGTCTCACAAGCCCGAGAGCTGGCTCGTTCTTCCTCTAAGCTTTATCAAACCATTAAGCGCTACCAAGTAATTTACTTAATTCTCATAAATAGTCATATTCTTTTAAAACAAATTAAAACGAAAAAAAAAACTAATATTGGAATGTTTAATATATAAAAATAGCCAAGCATGAAATGGGAGACGCTTCCATTTAAGCTATGGAGATGGCAAAACGTGAACGATAACAAAGGAGAGAAACTACAAAGCATGGAGATTGCTCTTAGGGGAATGGAAATGGTTTTAGCAAGCAAATCTCCTATTCCTGCGAGCTTACTTGCTGGAGAAGTAAAAGACGGTCTCCAGAACCTACAAGAGCGTGTTATTCTCTCAGTCAAACGAGTAAACAACTGCCCGCAACCATCAGTAACTCCGGAAACCGATCTAGAGAAGCCCGATGAGTGTCTTCAAACACTTCAGGAAATCCCAGAAACACCCCAAGATTTGCCCTTTTACTTCTTCTTGTTCTGCCTCAGACTCCTTGAAACCATCTCAATGGCTAAACCGGAGGAGAAAAAAGTCATCAAGGACTCGTCCAAATCCAAAAGTAGGTCTTGGATAAGTGACTGGGACAGCAAGAAGGTTATGCCGGCGATTAAGCTGTCGCTTTCATTAGGTTTGGCAATTTTCCTTGGTTCGATTTATAGTAAGCCAAATGGGTATTGGGCTGGTTTACCGGTGGCGATTAGCTTCGCGGCTGCGAGAGAGGCGACGTTTAAAGTAGCGAATGTGAAGGCACAAGGGACAGTGATTGGGACAGTGTACGGGGTAATGGGTTGTTTTGTGTTTCAGAGGTTTTTGTCGATTAGGTTTCTTTCTCTGCTTCCATGGTTTCTCTTCTCTAGCTTCTTGACCAAGAGCCGGATGTACGGACAAGCCGGAGGAATATCTGCGGCGATTGGAGCCGTTTTGATTCTTGGAAGGAAGGGTTTTGGACCGCCAAGCGAGTTTGCGATCGATAGAATCATCGAGACTTTTATTGGGTTGTCTTGCTCGATCATGGTGGAGCTTATCCTTCAGCCAACAAGAGCCGCGAATGTAGCAAAACTTGAGCTATCTAGAAGCTTCCATGCTTTGTACCAGAGTGCAAGCTTGTTTGGAGCTAAAGCGAGTAAAGCAGAGATAATGGAGAGTCAAAAGAAGCTGAGAAGCCATTTGAATGAGCTAAAGAAGTTCACGGAAGAAGCACAAGCAGAGCCTAGTTTCTGGTTTTCGCCGTTCAACACTTCTTGCTACGAAAAGTTGTTCAAATCACTGTCTAAAATGGCTGATCTATTGCAATTCAGCGGCCACGCCATAGGGTTTCTTGGGGAACAAGGAAGAGCGAAATCACCGCAATGTAAGGAGATTCTGAGCGAAGTAGACAAAGATCTCAAAAGTCTAACAGGGAGCATAGGTCTTGTAGCAAAATCATTCGAGGAAATCACTCTACTGAAATCACTTGACGCCCTCGAAAAGGCACTCGCCAAGAACGACAACAACTCTTGGGACATTGAGTTGGGGAAGACACCGAACCCTAGTTTCACATGCGCAGCGGCCGAGAGTGGGCCGGAGAAGATTTTAGAGACATATCTCCAGCATTGCAGAGGAGTCGCGGATGGAATATTCGGTGGGGAAGAAGAGGTTAAGGTGGACAAGAGTGAGGTTGTGTTGAGTTTAAGTGCGTTAGGGTTTTGTGTGGAGAGAATGGGGAAAGAGACGAGAGAAATTGAGGAGATGGTTAAGGAGGTTGTGCAATGGGAGAACCCTTCAAGCCACGTCAATTTGCATGAGATCTCTTGCAAAATACGTTCTTTGTACAAATAAATGTTTTCCCCATTGATTACAAATGGCGTGTGAAAGAAGAAAATGTTGGTTTTTCTTTTCTTATTTTACTGTAATAATGATGTGGTTAACTGGTTACCAACTTACCATATACCAACGACAACTGTGTGAAGAAGTGCTTACAAAAGGGGACATAAAAAAACTACGAAAAAGAACAAAAGAAAAGTTATGTATTAAGGGGCCTATATCTTGGGCCAATTTGATCATTCGCGGGCATTTTGAAGCCTTTTGCAGTGGCATAAAAATTTGAAAATAAAAGTGTGGCTGCTGGGATTCGAGCCCAGGTCTCCACGGCCACAACGTGGAATTCTTACCACTAAACTACAGCCACTTTTTGTGATAATCTTGTGAAACGAACAATTTAACCTCACTTACTAATTTTATGAAACAAGAGACTTTCAAATGGAAATATATATATTTGTTATGTTACTGAAAAAGGGTTCAAAGGAAAATCTTGGTGATGGGAAAAGATAAGATTTTTGAAAAACAAAATAAATGAGATTCTTAACACCATCACATGAGATTTTTATTTACTTCATCCAATCTAAATGGTATTATCGACTAAAGCAAAAGAAAACACAGTACTTTTTATGGGCATATTTATCGAATCCAAACCCGTAAAATAAAAATACACAAACGGATATTTGATTTTGATATCCGAAAATCACAAAGGGATATTTGATTTTGTTATTTGGAATTTTTTTGAAAATTATTTCAAATTAAATATTAAGTTAAAATTATGCGATTAATTAATCTTATTAGTTTTAGATTACATAGTATTCGTTATTTTCGAATAATTTTTTATCAATTCGGTTAAAATAAATCCGAACTAACCGCAAATATGAAAAAAAAAAAAAAATTAAGTGCGTAAATCGTTTAGCGCAATAATAAGTTAATGGTCCAATGGTTCGATTCCTGCGGCGCATATCTCACGTAAACTCCCGTCGATGTATAATAATCTACGCTAATCCAAACAAGGTTTATTAAATCGAGTCGCAAATCTCGAAATTTAAGATCCATAAATACATTAAACCATAGTTTATTGCGTCTCTCCCTTCCCTTGCTCATTTAAGACTTTAGTCGAGAATAGTGACTGACAAGTCAAACTTGTTCGAGTCTTTGTTTTTTTTCTCTCGTTCTTGATTAAAAAATTCTAATTTTTGATCGAAGCTTAATTCGTAAGCGACGTTTGGTGACCAAATTAAAAATTGAGTTTGGTGCAATTTGATTATTCGCCTCACTTTTCGTCCTTTTGAAGCTTCCCATTTTCTGGTACGGAATTTTCTTTTATTTCCTATGATTTTTTTTCTTTTGGCGTAGTAAACAAATTTTGTGGGACTCATATCTTCATGTTTGGTTTTGATTTTTTTAATGAAATTTACAAGCTTATAAATATCGATTTATGTTGATCTTCTAGTATCATCGAGATCAGACTATAAAAAAAAAATTCGCTTCATCAAAAGCTTCTCACTGCTCATCATCTGGTAAATTAACTCTGTATGTAAATGCATGTGTATTATGTGACTGTGATTTGGATTTAATCGAATTTTATTTAAATTTCTAGAAATGGCGACGAACTCTTCCAACGGGACGACGAAACCCCCACCGTTGCCTTCTCCTCTTCGTAATTCCAAGTTTTTTCAGGTCAGTTGTGTTTTTTCAGCCAGAATTTGCCTTATATCTCTTATTTTTTTGTTCAATTTAGTGTAATTATGCTTAAGTCCAAATTTAAGTCAAAATCTCTTAAGTTTAAGTCAAAATCTTTTGTTCAAAAGTTTTTTTTGGAAGCTGAAAGTTGATTTTGTAAAATGATAAATTAAAATTGCAGTCGAATATGAGGATATTGGTGACGGGAGGAGCAGGATTCATTGGTTCTCATCTAGTTGATAGATTGATGCAAAACGAAAAAAATGAAGTAATCGTCGCTGATAATTACTTCACTGGATCTAAAGACAATCTCAAGAAATGGATTGGACATCCAAGATTTGAACTCATTCGTCATGGTACTCTTCTTCTTAATTAATAATTAATTTTCATTATTCAAACAAAAAATTACATTAGTGGTTTTGATTGGTGAACATAAAACAAAGCGGTTGAAATAAAACTTGTTTCTACCAATCTCCAAAGCTTTTTAAAAAGCTACAGTAAAGACATTTTTCTTAGTTTTCTGTCACCGTTTTTCACCAACAGCTTTCCAACCGCTAACATTTATCTCAGCTTTTTCTCACCATTTTTCACCAACAGCTTTCTGTCACCGTTTTTCACCAACAGCTATCCAACCGCTAACATTTATCTCAGCTTTTTCTCACCATTTTTCACCAACAGCTTTTTGTCACCGTTTTTCACCAACAATTTTCTTTCACAGTTTTGCACTATTTCTCAACCGCTAACCGCTAATATATTCGTTCCACTTTTGTTCACCAATCGGATTCATTATAATCTTCTCTTTTATTTTCAGATGTGACTGAACCACTGTTCGTCGAAGTAGATCAAATTTACCATTTAGCATGTCCTGCATCTCCGATTTTCTACAAATACAACCCTGTTAAGGTTTGTTAAATTATCGTTAATCAAAATACTGTTTATAATGTTTTTTTGTACTTATGTTCATAATTTTTTTTTAAATGGCAGACGATAAAAACAAATGTGATGGGTACACTTAACATGTTGGGACTAGCTAAACGAGTGGGAGCTAGAATTTTGCTTACTTCGACATCTGAAGTTTACGGTGATCCTCTTATTCACCCTCAACCCGAGAGCTATTGGGGAAATGTAAACCCCATTGGTAAGTCATTATAACAACTAATCATAATAATTAGTCTCAGCTTTTTAATTAGTTAATGAACTAAATTTTGTGTTGGTGCACATTATCAGGTGTTAGGAGCTGTTACGATGAAGGAAAACGTGTTGCGGAGACTCTTATGTTTGATTACCATAGACAACATGGCATTGGTAAAAAACTAATCCGTCTTTTTTTACATTTACTTGTAAAAATATTGATTACTCATTGTTATTATTATTACCGTGCTATTGTAGAAATACGCATAGCGAGGATATTCAACACATATGGACCTCGTATGAACATTGATGATGGTCGCGTTGTGAGTAACTTCATTGCTCAGGCTCTCAGGTGAAACTAACCTCAGTGAAATCTTGAGTTGAATCTCAAACTTATCTTCAAACCTATGTGTGATAAATTGGTTTTGGATTTCCTTTTCGTAGAGGAGAGTCTCTAACTGTTCAGAAACCGGGAACACAAACCCGTAGTTTCTGCTACGTTTCGGATATGGTATGTATGTCTATATAGATAAGACCCAAAATGTGTTATAATAAAAATGATAGAGAATCTTTGGTATTATAGGTGGAAGGTCTAATGCGTTTGATGGAAGGAGACCAAACCGGACCAATCAACATAGGCAATCCAGGGGAATTCACTATGGTTGAGCTCGCTGAGACGGTTAAAGAGGTTAGTATTGTTTTTTGTTGCTGTTATTTTCATCCATGCAAAAAAAGAAAAATTGATTATAGTTGTAACGAATAAATAATGTGTAGCTTATTAAACCGGATGTGGAGATAAAGATGGTGGAGAATACACCAGATGATCCAAGGCAGAGGAAACCAGATATAAGCAAAGCTAAAGAAGTTCTTGGTTGGGAACCAAAGGTGAAGCTCCGTGAAGGGCTTCCTCTTATGGAAGAAGATTTCCGTCTTAGACTTGGTGTTCTCAAGAAGTAAAAAACTTGTTTTCAAGAAAACAAATGCGTTTTTTTCGTTTCACGGAATTGTGTGTATGTGTGTGTGTTTTCAATATTTTTCTTTGCATTTTGAGTTTATATGGAAATAAGGGTCCTAACGAGGAACATTTCAGAGGCTAATGTTTTACTTGAAATTTTTTTTTTCTTTCGAAAGTCATTTATATTTTTTTTTTTTGAAGAATTTTAAATTTATTAAAAAAAAAAAAAACATTTTTACATCAAAGATGTAAGCTAAGTTTAGACTTTAGTAAATTACTTTAAAAAAAAACAGAGCATATAAATCCTTCATTCTCAAGCTTGTGTGATGGCCGGTCATGAAGCTTCAAAACTGGATCCTTTCCTCAAAACGCACTACACCAAACTTGTAAATAGAGTTAAATCGGTCATGCATTGCTGATCATAAGTAATCTCTTTATAACCATGCTGACCAAAGTAGTCTCTTTGTAACCATGCTGACCAAGCTCTTTCATATTGACGTAACTTCTTGTACCACTACCTTGGTACCTATTTCAATACACAAAGACTTTTCTTCAAACGGCACACTAACCCATCCTTGCCTCTTCAAACAAAACCTTCGAGTTGTATCATACAATTTCTTCCTCCAAATCACCACAAAGGAAAACCGTTTTTACATCTATTTACTCAACTTCTAAACCAATTCTCGCTGCCAACCCAAATATAACATGAATGGATGACATCTTCATGAAGGGAAAAAAAGACTCATTATAAACAGTTTCCTTCTTTTGGATGAAACCCTTCACAACCAAACTAATTTTGTGTCGAGGAAGCAAACTCCTATATTCATGTTTCACACGCTATAAAGCCATCTCTAAGGTTGGGTAGTAAAACACCTCATCAATTTTTCTAAATCCTTATTCTTCAACAAATATTTTTGACTTTTTGTAATCAATTTTTCCTTTATAACTTATTCTCAAGCCACTCCATGTATTTTAGAATACACGAGGCCTTTTAGTATATTCTCACCAAAACAATAGTGTTCATCATCTTCTTTAGCTTTTGATCTCAATTCTTCGTACTTCTTTCGAGACATGTTCCGGCACATATACATAGGAAAAAATTTCATGTGCTTTATCTAACCCATTTAAAAAGCGAAATGAAATGATCATGTGGCATACTACATAGCCCCAACGAATCACATGCCTCAGTTAGTTTTGAATGATGCCTATTACATACTGCAATATTTCTTTAACCTTCATCTAATGAGCTCACATCTATTTGGAGACATATAGTAGTTTTCTAGAACAAAAAGGTGAAACCCGCAAAATCATACAAGTGATATATATCGGCTGCAAAAGTTTTTTCACGAACAAATCATCCATGTGACTACTTAACAGTTTATCTACAATATCTTCTCCAATACCCACTGTCTTGTATTCTCTCGGTTTCATCTTAAATTCCTATGATAAAACCTCCAAGAGTGCATTACATGTCTCAATTCTTCTGAAAACATTTATGAAATAGCAGTTGAAATTGTCTCCACTTCGCCCTCTATGTCATCATCATAATCATAATCATAATCACCAGAGACAAATTTAGTTTCAACATTGACCTCGTCGTTCTTGCTTTCATCATCATCCTCATAGGTGCCTCATTCTTCCCCCAAAAGAATAGATGTACAAAACCTCGTGTTCACAAGTCTTAAGAGTTGAGAAATAATTAGAAATCCCCAAACATGTTGAGGCATGGGAACCTCTGGCATCACCTGCAATATTCACAATGATTGGAATATTTTAGATAAACAATAAGAAACTACAAGAAAGATAAGTTGTCTCAAAGATCAAACAAACTCACATTTACTTTGTGAAACAAGAGTTACAGTTGTTATAATTCCCATTGATGCAATCACAATACCCTATTCCTCGCCATCTTTTCAAGATTTGCTCTCATGGTTAGCCAAATCATTCTTGTTCACAATTGACCGAGTCTTTTAGTAGGTGAAGACATGCAAAAGAAAAAAAATACATAAATATAAATCAACTAGCAACAAAAAGAGAAGTTTCTTCCTACTATAAAGATCATGATCATTCATCTTTGGTGTATGAAACAATTGAGATAACATATGGAATGGTGTTAGATTTTTACTCAACCAAAACTAAATTTTGAGGCAAAACCTTATGAATATTAAGCTCACCAATACAAGCAACCAAAGTGTGTACAGTTCGATCATCTTCCATCCTTGATTGCGCATTAGCGTTGTCTTCTGTGTGTTGAAGAAGTGTATCAGTAGTCTCAGTTCCCATATTCTATTGATCCACATCCTCTACAGTTGCTAAGCGAAGATGTCATTTTGTTTCGAGTAGTCTTTCACCACAACATATTCATGTGCCTTTAACACAAAGGACTCCTCTATCGAATTATTATCTTCGTTGTCACCATAATTGTCCATGTTTGTTCTTGGAATCATGAGGCAAAAGTAACGAAGGATTCTTCACCCACAAAATCAAGCTAGGTTGTGAACAAAACTAATTCACAATACCTGCTTCGCAACCAAAGGATTCTTCACCCACAAAATCGAGCTAACCAAATTTCCTAGCCATAACAAACTTGGAAAACGCATATAGTTAATCTAGACATCTTGAAACAACGCAAGACTCGATTAAAGTTGGTTACAACCTAGAAAATCTCTTACCAAAACAAAGAAACGTGCAAAGGAAGTGCGAAAGTGATGATGTGTAAAAAGCATCGCAATAAGCACCTACCTGTTTCTTAAAATCCTGAAAAGAACGATTATTGAATATTGGAGAAGAGAAGAGAGAGCTTTATCGAAACAATAGTGGAGATGTTCCCTAATCAGACGTTAATGTTCTCAAACCCTAATTAAGCATTTGGTAAAGGAGACGAGGAGAGAGGGAAGATGGAATAGGGGTTGTCAAGGTTTATGTTTGAAGCGAACAAACATAATGGTGACTCTTTTTTCCATCAAATTAAAAAGATTTTGAAAACTAAGATTGCAAATGGTTGATACTTTAAAAGAAATAAAATGAGTAATTCAATGTGGATTCCTCCTAATTGTTACCATTTAAGATGAATCTCCATTGATCATAATTTTAGTGAGACCCACTGATTTTGTGGAATAGAAGCACATTCCTCTTTAATTTTTTACTATGTAAAAAAGGAGAATATTATTCCTCTACTATTATTTTACTCATTCAACTCATTCATCGCAATCTCAATATTTCACTAATTTTTATTCCATTCTCTATTATTACTATTATTCCTATTATTTACCACACCATTTGCAACCTAAGAGTAATGACATTACTCAAAATGGAGGGAGTACACATAAGTTACCATGGTTATTTTAAGGGATTTTTTTTACAGCTAGTTAACACTTTGTCTTTCATTTATCTTATTATTTTTTTTACAGCTGGTTAAAGAAATTGACCAAATTTGAAAACATAATCACCTAATTATTAGTAAGTACTTTTTCCAATAATTTTGATTTTACAGTTTTGTCAAAATTGTTTTTGTTTTGTCGTTTGATTTGGGTAAAATAATTACGAAGGAGCGAATCGATCTTCTGTTCCGCGCCAAACGAAAAGCAGAAAAACACAAATCCAGGCGCTATTGATCGATGCCACGTCATCGATCCAAGACGTACTGTGCAACGAGGCATTCACCGTCAGATAAGAAGATAATCAACGGTTAATATAACAACGACGCGGATTCAAACATTCTTCCCATATCGTCCCCTCTTCTTTATAAGTTCGCTGCTTCTCTCTACCTCCTCAGAACCAGAACGAGTTTTTCTGACGGCCGATCTTCAGGTAGAAATCGATACTTTATAGAAATTTATCTCAGTTCTATTTTACTTAGTCGTTCTCGTGACCCTCTTCTTCCCTAATTTGAATCTACTGTTGTTATACTTAAACCTGACTAATTCAGATTCGTTTCATATTTTTTCAGATCTATCGGAATCCAATCAGTTGATCGGAAATGTCGGGAAGAGGAAAAGGAGGAAAGGGTTTGGGAAAGGGAGGAGCGAAGAGGCACAGGAAAGTTCTGAGAGACAACATCCAAGGAATCACGAAGCCTGCGATTAGGCGTCTTGCTCGTAGAGGAGGAGTGAAGAGAATCAGCGGTCTGATCTACGAAGAAACCAGAGGAGTTTTGAAGATCTTTCTCGAGAATGTCATCAGAGACGCCGTGACTTACACTGAGCACGCTAGGAGGAAGACGGTGACCGCCATGGATGTCGTCTATGCTTTGAAGAGACAAGGACGTACTCTCTACGGATTCGGTGGTTGATTACGAATTTTCTGCTTATCGTCTTGAATTTCTTGAGGTGGATGAATTGTGGTTGTCGCTTATTTTAAGTCTTGCTGTCAAGAAATCCAGATTTAGGGATTTAGAATTGCTTTGTCTTTGTTGTTTTCTGGTTGTAATTAGGGTTTTGGTAATCTCAGTACTGTAACGAATTGTGCTTTTGGTTAATGGTAGTTCAATTGCTCAGTTGATTACTCTAATTCGAACAAGGATTACACAAATTACATATCCATCATTATCAAAAATGCAATTGAGTCTTTCAATTGATAATTCAAGAACAGATTCTTTGATAATCGAAGAGAAATGAACTAAAAAGAGTGAAATTTCTTCATCGAAGATCGATTACAACTTTTGCACCCAGATTCTAAATCACTCCGAGCTGGTGACTCGAAGGAGGTTGCTTGAATTGGCTTGAGAAATCAAAATAATTGAGATCATTCATATAACCTCCGGAAGTAATTGGGCAAATATCCTTCTGTAATTGCATCGTTTCTCTGAGCTATTTATTTTTGGAAATGTCATTAACTCTATCGTAATTATATAATGGTGTATGGACTAAGAGGAATATATCACAAAAAAATTGTGCTCGCACTTTTTCTTGACCAATACATAATTTAGGTTTGGTGTATGTTCAACCTACGATGTTGAATTACTTTATCGTTACTGTTTCATTGTTAAAATGTATTGCTTTTCTATAAAAAAGACTTATATGTGCGGAAGAGAAATTGCATGATCTATACAAATCTTACATATCATGTTACACATCATAGTATATTAAAAATCAGTCTATGATATTTCAAGACGAGGATAAGAGAAGACCACCATTCCAAATTGAGAAGACCAAAATTGAGTCTTTGACAAACTCAAGGAACGGGATTGATTTATATGTTGAGAAGTCAACAATTAACCAATGAATTCGACAAAAAAATGTAACCTTATTTGCCAAATTCCAAATCTCAAGCCTAGCAAGAATATCTCTTTTCTCTATTACACTAAAGCCAACTAGAACAACAATAATAATAAGGTTATCTACTTTTTCCAATAATTTTGTGTTTACAATTTTGTCAGAATTATTTTGTATTTTTTTCGTTTTCATGGTAAAATTTTGAACTAGCAAATTGATATTTTCGTTCCGCGCCAAACCGGGGCGGGTAAATTTTCTTTTGAATGAAAACCAAAACACAAATCCAGGCGCTACTAATCGTATGCCACGTCATCGATCCAGGACATACTTTACAACGATGCATTCACCGTCGAATCAAATAATCAACGGCCAATATAACAAAGACGCGGATTAAACAATTCTTCCGATATCGTCCCCCTTCTTCTATAAATATACCGGCGGTTGAATAAACCTCATAATTCCGATAATCATTAGCTTCTCAGAAAACAAATTAGTTTCTTTGACCGCCGATCCAAAGTTAGAAATTGCTACATCTTAGAAATCTTTCTCAATTTTACTTGGTCGTTCCTGCGAATATCTTCTACATTTGTTTGAATCTTCCAAGTTTTTGTTTGATTGACTAATTCAGATTCGTTTCAATCTTTTCAGATCTATTGGTATCCAATCAATTGATCGAAAATGTCGGGAAGAGGCAAAGGAGGAAAGGGATTGGGAAAGGGAGGAGCGAAGAGGCACAGGAAAGTTCTGAGAGACAACATCCAGGGAATCACGAAGCCTGCGATTAGGCGTCTTGCTCGTAGAGGAGGCGTGAAGAGAATCAGCGGTCTGATCTACGAAGAAACCAGAGGAGTTTTGAAGATCTTTCTCGAGAATGTCATTCGTGACGCCGTCACCTACACCGAGCACGCCAGGAGGAAGACGGTGACCGCCATGGATGTCGTCTACGCATTGAAGAGACAAGGACGTACTCTCTATGGTTTCGGCGGTTGATAAAATGAAGAAGAAGAATAATACAAATTAGCTTTTTATCTTCGTAGATGTTTTGAATCGAAGTTTGGATTTAGGTTCGTGTAGATCTGGTAGAATAGTGGTTCAATGTTTAGTTCCTAAATGTTTCCGATCTTAAATCAATCAGATTATTGAATTCCGATTTGCCTCTAATTACCTAGAATTCATCTCTTTGGTATTTCATTGATGATTGTTAAAACTAAGTATCAGATTATTAAGTTCCGATTTCCCACAGATTACCCACAAATAAGTATTGTCAATGAAAAACCAAAGGGATGAAAAATGGAAGTATTCTTTAATCTAAATGACTATTAGATGAGTACTTACTTCATGAATGTTTCCCATCTTAAATCAAAATGATTTGCCTGAAATTATCCAGATTTCATCAGTTTGGTATATGATTGATGATTTTAAAAGTATTTTGATTTCAATTGAGTATAAGTTGTCAAATCATACTTAGCAGAAAAATGGCAATAATCTTAAACGTGATCAAAGCATAGATCGAGTTCGTAATTTGGATGGTGAAGTTGACATAAATAAAACCGGAAAAAAGAAGGGCCCTACCGGATTCGAACCGGTGACCTATTGATCTGCAGTCAATTGCTCTACCACTGAGCTAAGGACCCTTGTTGTGATAACTACTCGTAATTGTGTTAATATAAAAACAAGTTACAAAATGTTCTGACATTGGAACAAGCTCTAAGACTCATATCTATCTACAACGCTCTGGATCGCAAAACACAACCGGATTAAAGAAGCCGATGCAAAGACCATGACTCCAGCGAAAATAGTGGGCACAAATATGTCAAACGTTGATCGCTTCACCATTTCAGCCGGCACGCACACTATATCTCCCGGCAGATCCATCGGAATCCTCACGAACCCATCTCTTCCAAAGCCGCACGCCTTTGACGACGACGATGCTAATGTAGACAAAAACGCCACCTCCGGAGCGAAAGACGCCACAGCCACCGTTACCATCAAGAGCACTGTCCAAGTAGCAGCTTGAATAAGATACGGCCAACGCACAGATATTTTCTGAAGAAACGGCTCCATCAAGAACGATATCACATCAAGAATTTGAATGTGAATCTAATCAAATCGTTAGTTATAGTTATACAGTGGTGTGAATGAAGACAGGAAAAAAACGGAAAAAAAGGATGCGATTTGTGTGTGTGCGCTGAATAAGAGTGGGAGAGAGGGCGCTTGCACGTTTAACTAACCGCTCCTCAAATTACGGTTTTGACATTCCTCTGTTTCTCCTTCCCACGTTTTCACTACACCAAAGTAATCTGAATTATATAAATTGGGAAGAGAAATCTCAACCGCAAAAACGCAAAACTAGTTTCAATGTAAAAGATGGTAATGATAGAATAGAGGATAATGAAAGGTTAAGAATGAGTTGTGAGATTTTACAATGATGATGATAGTAACATTCAAGCTTATTTTAATCTTGTAAAGTTTGTGGCTTTGACAAAATCCAGTTTATGTGGCAGTAACACATAGGTTAGTGATACATTAGCCACTTCACCTTAGTGTTAGACTAACTACTTCATCATAATTCCAACTCGAGTGGATAATTAGGTAATCTAGAACACATTTGAGCTATTCAATCTTGAATCTTTCGTCACCATCTACTATGAGTTGCTTCGAATACTTAGACACAGTCCAATTTAAGCAAATTATAGCCTTGAACACAAATATTAAGATCTGACTTCAAAAGGAACAATTCAATACCATATGTTCTTCCACAATTACTGCATAAACAAAAGCTAGAAACCACATTGCATCAGATTTGCTACTAACACACCGCGAGAAAAAGAAAAAAAAAGTCCAGATCTAGATCCTAAACGATATTCCACTAATTGATTCCAGAAAGCGTTACACGAACACGAAATTTAATCTAAGAGCTAGTAAACTTGGTGACGGCCTTTGTTCCTTCGGAGACGGCGTGCTTAGCGAGCTCACCGGGGAGGACAAGTCTGACGGCAGTCTGGATCTCGCGAGAAGTGATCGTCGGCTTCTTGTTGTACCTTGCGAGTTTAGAGGCTTCCTGAGCAAGCTTCTCGAAAATATCGTTGATGAAGCTGTTCATGATTCCCATGGCTTTGCTCGAGATTCCGATATCGGGATGGACTTGCTTCAACACCTTGAAGATGTAGATCTTGTATGTCTCGACGCTCTTCTTCGACTTCTTCTTCTTCTTGTCACCGACCGCCGCACCACCGGCTTCTTTTGGTAGCTTCTTCCCGGCCTTAGGTTTCTTCTCCGCCGGAGCTTTCTCGGCTACCTTCTCTTCCTCTACCGGCTTCTCTGCGGCGGCGGGCTTCTTCTCTGCTGGTTTCTTTCCTGCCTTGGGTGCCATCGTGAATTTTCTCTCTGATTTTCTCGGGAAACAAAGAGATCGAGACTGTGTAGCGGAGAATTTAGGTTTAGTTGATGGAGAACACTCTGATGCGTGTAGGGATATTTAGAGCTTACTGTAAACACCTTCTATTGGATAAGAGAACTTCACGAGGATTGCTGACGTTAACGTTTTGTGTCCGTTGGATGGATGATATTCAATATCTAAATCAGCGGCTGGAAAGGACGCTAGATTAGTGTTTTTCTTCTCTGCCAAAGAATAAAATCGGATTGCTGACGTGGATCATGTATGACAGCTGGGCTAATATGAAGGGAGATGCGATGCGATAGAGGAACCGCACATCAAATTTAACACATCTTAACCACATCAAATTTAAAGTATAATTCGAAATTAAAACAAATCATAATCCCTTAATCAAAATTTTAAAATTAAACCGAAATCTACTCTCGAAACTCAACCCGACTAAAGATTTCTTCGAGTCCAAGAGTACATATATTCGATGATCCTCTTTAATACATGTTAATCTTTTGCCAAATAAAACAATTGTTTCATAATTCATTTGATTCATCCAAACTTCAAGGATTTGGAGTTTAACTTTGAGCGTTTATTTTCCTCGTATGTCCATTCTTCCTTTGATTTAGGAACATCGATTTCATCAACAATCTTCCTTGGGCTCCTTCCAGCCTATCTCTACGACAATCCATGCCCCTTCATCTATTCCACAAATGTTATGCTTCATTAGCTGTAGTTGTCAGCATCCAAGATGAATTGTTTCATCAAGAACATCGCATCTTTACAAACATCCATTCCATCGCATACATCTTTACATGTTATTAATACACCTAAGTGAGATGTTCTAATACCAATCTAAAGTTTAGAAGTATGAGATTTTGTGACTAACTCGCAAACTAAAACAAGGATTCTCTTATTATAACTATCTTGATGCATGTAGATGTTTTACAAAGTATCCTAGATTTCTAAATTCTCACCCCAAAATATTTAATCTTAATTCATGTGTTTTATAACATTATGATATGATTTTTAAGGTTTTTAAGAATCTATGAGAAAAATAAGATAAAGTCGAATTTAGTAAAAGAAACTATGGTTCTTGTCTTACTAAGTCATGGGATGGAGTGGATTTGGATAAGATCAACAATCAAGCCTATGTGATTTTACACAATATACTATGATCCACATTTGTATTGTAAAAAGATTCCACAAACTAAAATAAACAAGTAAAACATAGCATAAAAATTTCAAAGAGATTAACTCAAGTTTTAATTCATAAAAATGTTGTTTTTACAATGAGGAAGTTAATAAACTTTTATAAGCTCGACCTTAAAACATATGAGAAAATATAGTTATGAAAATAAATCAACATAAATATAAATAAATCAAACTAAATGATAAATCTTGAATGATTTGGCCTTTAATGCTTTATTTTGGTCAAATAAAGAAATGTAAGAGATTCTTTGTATATGGACAGTTGTGCATGTAATGATGCATTTTTGGGAGTCTATGGGTGATG
Source organism: Euclidium syriacum (assembly GCA_900116095.1). Taxonomy (NCBI): domain Eukaryota; kingdom Viridiplantae; phylum Streptophyta; class Magnoliopsida; order Brassicales; family Brassicaceae; genus Euclidium; species Euclidium syriacum. The sequence continues at coordinate 3,024,497 of FPAK01000008.1, forward strand.
TAGAAATTTTCCAAATCGTGCCTAATCAATATTGTAAATAACTTTTGTGATTTCGTTCCTTTCAGGTCCATGAAAAACAAGTTGGGTCTTGGGTTTTTCTTTCTTTGGGTCTTCACTAATGTGGCCTCTTGATAGGCTGATAAATACATTCAAAGATGTCTTGGATAATGGCTGATCCATCTTAGACTCGTAAACTTCATCTTTCGGTTTAATGACCGCATCACCTTAGCTGCTAATTATCTTTTGTGAAAAACTGTAATTCTAATCCACAAGTTATTATATATTTTTCATATTTTCTAAAATTTTTAGACATTTTTGATATACCTAAATCTTATGAATTTAAATTTAGTCTTGATCTTCTTTCTCGATCCTCAAGAGCATCGCCATGACTCTATATCACTCCTCGATACTCACAAACATTTCTTAAACAAGATACTCCGAGATATGCCAACAACTCCACACTTTCGTATGTTGAGGTTCTCGAGTCCCCTTTAACACTACCATATCAATTGCACGTGGTAATCGGATTAACTCAAACACTGCTTCATTCCTCGCACTCTCACAAATGCGAAGTGAAATGACCTTTGATTTGGTATAAGGGATTTTATTTTCTAGTGAGATTAATTGAGGAGTTTTGGGCCAAGCCCACATATCTCTCAATTGGAGGTTAGTTATTTTCTAGGGGGCAGATTTTCACCATTTTGGAAGGATATGATATGACATGTCAAATGTATCAAAAACTACTTGGTAAAATTATGTGAAAGAGAAAATACGAAAAAACAATAGAGAAGGTTTCTACATAAATACTGCATTCATCAATAGTGGAATTTGTCTGCTCGATAACATTGATGAAACTAAATTATTCAGACTTATAAAATCATGCTGACGAATTATGTGGGTTATAAGGATCATGAAGATTCCAGGAGAATGGATGTTGGTGGCAAAGTTCTTCGTTTCTTTTAGTGAAGTTTTCTTTAAACTTCTTACCACTCTTGGAAAATTTTGGTTTTATAATATAACTTATGCTTTTTCATTTTACCTATAATATGTAAATTATTTATATGGTTTTATAGATTTGTTGGATACTAGTGGAGGCTGCTATAAGTTAATTTCTCTGAATCACTTATTCAACGAGTAGTCGATCACTTGACTTTTCAAACTATCTTAGCACTTAAACAAAAAAAGAGAGCCTATTACTTATAGTTATAAACAAATAACAATTAATGACATAAGATCATACATCCTTCTCATCTTCTGCAAGAAACTCAAACTGATCATACAGACAAAATCAAAGCATATATACCGATTTAGGTCAAGTTTTTTAAATCAAAGCACTACTTTTATTTTTTTTTGGCCAACGCACTACTTTTACATCCTTGGATTCCCAAAATCAAAAGCATGTTTCCACGGAATCAAGAAGAAGCAAAGGAAAGGACTGCTGAAGAGCAGATATTTGCCATAATTCATGTCATTCGCTTCTAACCATTAATTTAGTTGAAATTAGACCTCATTATTGTTTCATATTGACTGACTAAAGTGAAAATGATAGTTCTGAAAATCTGTTGAAGACTATTCAGTTTATTTTTTATTTTTTTAATATTAAAGTACAAGTTGATATTATAGTTATATCTCGTTATCGATGATTGTTTCTATACCTTTCTCGTTGGTCTTATCTTGACAGACTTAAAAAGTCGTATTTCTGTTTAGACTTGATCGAGAAACTCATGTTTAGAAATATGATTCTCTTATTTAAAATTTGACTGGTTGTGGTAATTGGAGCTTAATTTGTTTGAAAATTGTGTGGGTGGACAATAACATTATGTAATTTTTATATTTAATACATGCTAGGAGACTATTGCTATATCATTGAGATTACTTACGCTGAAACTTGGTTTCTCTATGAAAACTTCCGGGAAACTAATCAAAGAAAATCTTTTCCAGTTGGTCCATTAACCATGCAAACAAAATAAGAGCGATGCGTCTCAACACACAAAAATCCATCTTCACTATATGTTTACTTTATAACCAGGGATTTAGATGCATATAAAAATAAAAATAAACTAATCAATCTCTCACATCTTCAGCCAGTCATATGAACTTTCCAGTGGTTAACTAAAAAGAAAAAAACGTCAAAAACATGAGACCATTATTAAATTACTGTCACTTGGTTATTCATTGTTTAGTTTCACAAACTTCTAATATAAAATAAATGTCTGATAAAAGAATTGGTTTATATTTCTTATATATTAGCGTTAGTCATTACTAGTAACGGATTCTAAAACGCTTTTCCGATCTTATCTTAAACCGAATCTCTGATAATAAATCTTTATGAACATTTATGTATATCATTATCAACAAACTGGATTCTAATATTATGGTAAATTTCATGACTTTTTAATTCAAAATCAATATATTAATAAATAGATCAATCCATGCCTTTCATATATAATAGAGTTAGGTTTTTCTAATTTCCATTATAGGATCCTATCATATCTTTCTCTCCATAATTGAGATTTATTTTAGGCAGACTTTTTGGTTCTATATGACCATGACATAACTTTTTGAATAATTTTCAGTCTTCTTCTAAACCAAAAAGTCATAGCGAGTAGGAAAAAAATCTTGATCTATGACATGTTTTTTTTTGTTAACAAATCTTTTTAGCAAATTTATAGTAATGTCATTTATTACCAACTTTTAGACAAAACTAGATGTCCTATTATAGAAAAATAACAAAACCAAGTAGTCCTATTTATAGACAAAAATGTCGGATTATATATAGTTTATATAACCAAATATATATGGAACGATCTTCTACTGGAACTCGACTACTACCATAGAATATAAAGCTAACTAATTCATATAACTAACTAAGAATCTAAACTTAATTAACATATTTTCATTTCTTCGTGGTACTCGCAGACTTCCATTTCTGTAAGACTGTAAAGAATCACGGCACTGTTATATTATACCACGCTATTAAATTTGTCTGTTTTGTCAAAACTAAAAAAACATGTTTAACCATGCAGTTCAATTTAATGTTTTTAGAATCCAAATTATGTATGTGTACATAATTGATGAGACGCCAACGAATTCAACAAAAAAAATTAATATTAAACTGGAGCAGACCTATAGTTTGAATTTGACAACATAAGACTTTTATCTGTATCTATATACAAACCGGTACCATAAAGTTCTTAATACAAAAATTAATGGAGACCTAAAATAAAAATAAAAATAAAAATAAAATATTAGATAAATAAGCTTACTCTACACAAGTATACCCCCATAAAAAAAAAGAATAAAAAGAGATCATAATCAGAAAATCAACCTACCAAGCTCCAACTTCAAATCTTCGTTCTCTAAGGGTGTCAAATTCAAATCCAAACACAAAACCCTCTTTCCATTACCACCGCCGGATTTCTTCATCGTCACCGGCGCCGAAGCAACCGAACTCCGAGCACCACCGCTTCCTCCTCCTGCTCTATGCTTCCTCATGTGACCACCCAAGGCTTGCCCTACCGCGAACTCCGCACCGCATATGGGACACTCGTGTTTCACCGGTTTGAGTCTTTTGGGAGAAGGAGGCGCGTGGCCTTCAAGCGCCGCAGATCTCCTATGGCTAGCTCGGTGGCCCCCCAAGGCTTGGAACGACGGGAACTCCTTGTTGCATGTCTTGCACGCGAAAACGCGGCTTTTGGTGTCGCTTTGGTGTGCCTTTGATAGAAGAATCAAGCAATTCGCCATCTTGTTTATCATCTCCATATCTCTCTCCCTTTCCATTTGGGTGTTTGGTAGAGAAATCAAAAATTGAAATGAAGACTTTGTTGAGTTGTGGATTTTTTTGATCGTGTTTATTTATAAGGGAAAATTTAGCTTACCTTTTTGCATTGACTTTTTAATGTATACGAAGTGCTGAAATTCTAGTTTTACCCTTTCCTTTTGCTGAACAAACACCGTCTCGTTGACCCTCCACGTTCAATAATAGTTTCGTGTTATTTTATACAAAATAGCAAATAAAAGAACTGAAAAATGAAAATAAAATAGCTGGGTAATCATTTGATTGCTTATCATCAATTCATCATCATGCATGTTCAACCGCATAAAAATAAACTTTTAAAAATTTCTTTATAAATTTATACCGTATACTAAAAATTGTTTATGGTAATATAACTGCGTTTAATTGCTAAATAACCATTGTTATCATCCATAATTTACTTAATAACAGAATTAATAAAAGTAATTTAATTTTTTTTGTTCTGGCAACAAGTAAATTATGGACCTATATATGATAAGTTGATAATGACGTATAAGAAAAAAATTAGAGATAATAAGACGATAATAGGAAATGGGTATTCTGGTAATTTGCATGAAGTACGGCAAGACTTTTAGTACGGCTAGTTGCGACGAGTCACACAGACGTCACCGCATACCAAACCAAACGACGAGCGGAAAATAGTCGTGAGTCAGACGCTCTAGAGTGTTTTACTATTATCAACCCACTCGCACTTCTATGCGCGTGCATCTCAAATGCCCATTTTCCACCTTTTGTTTTTGTTTTTGTTTTCCTCGTGTAAGATTATTATCTTCATTCAACATCACGCATGAAAACTACGTTACGTGTTATCTTCGATTTTAGGTGTGGAATTTAGTTCCTAATGACTGGAGACCATTTTTCTGAGTTCATACTTTACTTCATATATCCAAACTTTGATAATCCGTTCCACATAAAACTGATACAATTTTTTTATTTTTTATTTATTTACAAGGTTTGATCAAGAAACAGACCAATTGTGTCAAAACATTTGTTGAGTCATAATAGTACAACAAATAATCTCATTTTGATTAAAATGACAATCAATTTCGGAGAATACCATATTAATACTAAGGTAGATAAGTAAAAAATAATCTTGATCAAATAACTGAACATTCACATAAAGACTAACAAGCAATCCTTTCAATCAAAGTAATTCACTAGCTAATTGTGTTAGTCATAGAATGATATTCAACTTTTTGCTGAGGATCGATACATAATATGTCGTTTCTTCGTTTTTCAAGAATGAGGATAAATAATAGTTAAATAAACCATCTTGTGAGAGACAAAAAAAATCATTGACATCTCGCCAACCATAGTAAAACCAATATATAAGTTTAAATAAGAGTTAAGTATAACAATGTTTCCATTCGATACAAAACCAAAGGAATAACTGCTTTAACTAAATATGAGAGAACATGAATAACATAAGATAACTCATGTAGAGCACCAACTAAATAACTTAGCCTCTTGATAAGTATTCATTGATAAGTATTCATTAATGAGATGGGTCCGATATAATGTCACTTTTGGCTAAGGCAACTTTATGATTTCAATTAAATGGAAAAGATGCCAGTTTAGCACCTAAAAGCCTGATTAAAGAGAATATTAAGTACATATTTGCTTTGCAATGATAAATACCAGAAGATGGTTTAGGGCTAATTCAAATGGGTATGGGTAGCTTTCGAGTTCACCTTACGTACTTTAGGAATGGTTTTCTTCGAGGTTTGAAGCCTGATGGTTGGGTTGAGTAGAGCTGAACACAAAAATCCTTTATATGAAAAAGCTTAAATATTTTTTTGAATTTGTAAATCATCGAAGGGGAGTAAGAAAAGTTCTAGAGCCATTAGATGACACTTATGTAATATCAAAATGGGATAAAATAACATCGAGTTTATAGTCTTGAAGAAGATAAGTCTTTAAGGACACTAATTTTTATAAATTTTGGTCAGCGGATCATGTCCTTCAAATTTGGCTTGAAACTACGAGATGTTCTCGATGCTAGGCCTCATCTTCAAAATATGGCCTAGGGCCAATTCAAATGGGTATGGGTAGCTTTCGAGTTCACCTCGAAGTGAACTTGCGTGCTTTAGAAATGGTTTTCTTCGAGGTTTGAAGCCTGCTAGGTTGGGTTGAATAGAGCTAAACCATGGTTCAGAGCGAGGATCAATCCTCCAAGGAGACAATCTTTTGTTAAAACAAATAAATAGTGAAGTCTCTGGAAAACACGATGAAAGTGTGTTTTTTTCAATGACTCCCAGACACTCAAGTCAACAAAATGAAAGAAAAAGAAGAGAGGTCACATGAATAAGGTAGGGAATTGAAAAGAAGTGTAAAAATGAGTAGGAAAAATGGTTTACTTGATTCCAGTCCAAAAATAAAGGGTGGTCCTAGGAGTACTCTATCACTTTAGGGAATTGCTTGGTGACAAAGAAGATGTATAAGAATTTGTGGGTGAATCTCGTCCAATTGGCAGGTTTGGGTGATTTACGAGAAGAATATTAGAGGAGAGAAACAAGAATTTTCCGAATATATGAGAAAATAATGGTTACTCAAAAATGAGAAATTCTCCTAAAAGTTATAACTTTATTGTTTCTAAAGAGAAAAACGAGCGATAAAATCAAAATATAGGAAGAAAAAAACCTGACAATTTCTCATAGTAAGAGACAAGAGAATTAAATAAGTTACTTGATCCAAAGTAGTATACCGGATTGGATGGATGATCCAACTGGTTAGTATGAAGCATTCAAATATTTTTTTTTTACCTAACTTATTTGCCTTCTTGGACAGTTAACAATCAAAATAATCCAAAGACGTCCAAAGTCTACTACATGAGAAGGCGAGAGACGAGAGCCGGAGTTGCACACATTGGGCTACAACATTTGAATGGGGTTCTCAATTTGAGGGGCTCTACTTAAAAAAAAATCAAGTATTGATCAAGTATATATATATTTTTTTTTTACAAAATGTATTGAGAATTGATCAAAAAATGAACTCATGACAACAAAACTGTTAATGCGAAAAAATAAAAAAGTTTGTAACGTTGTTTTGTGTGGATCCAATGAAGATATTATACAAAATTATTTATGCGATGAGATAAATACTACATAAAATGGACTTAGTTGTTTTCATGTTTTCTCCATCGAATAACAGAGAAGGTGAAAGGACGATTTTTAGTATGTTCATTGTTACACTTTCTTTGGTAAAAAAATCAGAACCTTTATGGTGTGTGTAAGTGAGTTTTTTTTAGATTGTTTTTCTTTATTGCTCCATATATATTTTAGGTATGATTTTTTATACTATAAAACTAGAATGCAAATTTCCGTACGAGGTCCCAAGAATCACAAGGCCGGCTATGCAAGAGACGCTCATACCATCTGTTGTCTGATGCATTATCATGACACTTACATTGATTGCATAGTCATTGGCGTCTTTTACTGTTAACATTACATAGTGCCAAAACCACAAATTAGTTTTTTAAAAAGTGTTATTTTAGCCATTTTACCTTAGACCTCTATAAGTCTTAAACCTTTAGAAAAAGTCATTTTAGGCTATAAAATGTTGACATCTAATTATCTAATGCCTTAAATATGCTTTTGTTTGGAAAAAGGTGTGAAATCGCCTTTTAATCAATTTTCTTTTCTAGAAATGACGGTGAAAAAATATTTTTCAAAGAAAAATCCGTACAAGAAAGAAAGTACATAGGCGCGCGTGAAGTTGAGTGTTCATGTGTGTTTGGAAAAGGGTAGAAAAATAGATGAAAGAAGACAGTTATCTCGATAAAAAAATATGAAAAGTCCATGATCCACGCCGCCCTTCAATTTCACATATGAAGTTGAACATTAAAAAATTACATTATTTTTAGTAACACAAATATTCCAAGATTCTAGACTCAAATCTCTCTACTCTCTACGGAGTCTACAATTAACCTAATTATTAAATCATGATTCTTCAAGGCTTTACCACTTACGTGGATAGTTTTGTCTCACATACTGAGATTTAAGATTGTGTTTAAATGAAGTAATTATTTTGACTCCAAGTTCGTCTACAGTCAAAGAATTAGTGCCGTGCGTCTTCGATATTAGTTGCGGGTTAGTAAGATGTCCAATCAGATTCATTGAAGATTGTGTTTAAATGAACTAAGCCAATAATTTTTTCAGTTTTGCTTATTAGTAATTTAGTACAACTCACATAGCAAACAAGGAGAATAATTGATCAATTGATCTATGGTTAAAATAATCGAGGACAGAATCAACATCATGATGGTGATTGTATTTTTTATATATAGAGGTCGTATAACCGACACCGTTTCATCTTCAATAAACATAATTGCAGCTGGAATATTAAGCCGTTTTTTTTTGGCGCAAGGAGCAAAAGTGTGTACGGAAACATCGAGTTTTACAATCAAAACAATGTGTGGCATCAAAATATTCAAAAGAGGAGCTAGATCACATATTTATCATATTTCTTTTCCATTTGGTTCTAAGGAAAAGAAGCCCTCATCCTTCCTTGAATCAGTCCCCATTTCAACTGTGATCATAGGATCTCCAAGCCTTACATTATTTGATAGTAGAGCTCAAGCTCTTGACCAAATCCAAAAGATCAGGTTGCACCTATCTACTTGCTAGTTTCTAATTTTTTTATCTTTCAATTGTATTAAATGTTTTAATTTTAGTGTTTTTTGCCACTTTTTTTCCGTGTTTGTTTTGAAAAACTTATAAAAAGAATTTTTAGTAGGTTTTTAACTTTTTACCATTTTATTGGATAAAGAAAATTTTTGTATTTCATACTCCATCTATTTTTGAAAAAAGTGTCATTCTATCATTTTCACTCATACTGAAAAAAATAAGTAAATTTTTATTTTATCCTTTATTAATATATTAAAAAAGTTTCTCTCTCTAATTAATAAATTAGAATAATAGAGATAAAATAAATATTTATTTTTAAAATTTACATTGAAAATGTAAAACGACATTTTTATGAAGCAAAAATAAAGACCTAAAATGACAATTTTTTTGTGAAACAGAGAGAATATCATATACATAGATCTATAGGGTAATTGTAACATTTCACCTTCGTTTTTCAAGAAAAATGAGCGGAATCGCATCAGTTCTCTTATCGGAGGAAAGGACATCGAATGACTAAGGAAGGATCGGGCTAGATATTAAGAAAAGGGGGAATTTTGGCTAAGGAGTGGATGAGCCGGACGGACGGGCCAGATTGTAGGACGGCCCGACAGGAAGAGAAGTGGCCGGTGGAAAAACAAGGGAAGCGGGCCTTGAATTTTCTTCCAAGCCCGCGAGGAGGAAAAAAGAAATTAAGGAGAAAATATAGAGAGGATAATAAGGAATAAATGAATAAAAGAATAAGAGAATTTAATGGAATATTCTAAAGGAATAATTAGGAGATAAATAAGGAGGGAGTGATTTTAGGAGATAGGGCCCGCGTGAACCTCTCTATATAAAGAGAGGCATTGGCAAACCCTAGTTTCTTTTGAGAGAGGAAAAGAAACGCAGGGGGAGCCAGAGAAAGAGAGAAAGAGACGGCCAACAGTTGTGGAGGGAGAGAGATAGAAAGAGAGAGAGAGCTGTGATCGGAATCAGCCACCCGTAGTCTCAAGAGGTGAGTGCGGTTTCTCCTTGTTCCTGGATCTACTCTCTCTTGTCTCCTGCGTGTAGAATCTCTAAGGAATAGATGTATTAGGGCTATTAGAGATCTAGGATGAATGATTGTGATAATGATTGTTTGGGAAGCGGCATGCTTAGGGTTCCTGAAAACCCTAAGTATGGATCCGTATGTTTTTCTTGCAGGTTGATTGTTTGATTGCTATTGCTTGATTGTATGTTGCATGTTAGATAGGGGCGGCACACTAGGGCTCATAAACCCTAGTTGTGATCCGCATGCTTGTCATGATAGGGGCGGCCAGATCTAGGGTTTCCTGAACCCTAGTTCTGTCCGTGAGAATGATGCATGAGAACGATAGGGACGGCTAGATCTAGGGTTTCCTAAACCCTAGATCAATCCGCTAGATGATCATGAGAAGATAGGGGCGGCGGCTAGGGTTCTTAACCCTAGACCACCCACCTAGAATATAAGGAAACCTGACATAAATGGATATGGAAACTTGACTTAGTTAAATAAGGAAACCTGACATAGATAGAAAAGGAAAGTGATTAAAGGAAAGTAAAGAAAAGAAACATATAGAGATGCATGATAGGATTAACTGTTGATTGTGATTGATGATGAGGTTCCGATGACCGAGATTACCCGCTTGGCAGCCGGGATTAATGTCGATGGGTCACCAGACCGGACTGCGAGAATCGGATCGGTAAGCCATCAATGGGATCGCGGCTTGATCCGCGTGATCACTCGGTGTGTCGAGGACCGGATCGCAGGACGCATCGGGTGATACCAGTAAGCTTGATTTCGAGCTGCGGGCTTGGGACCGGTTCGAGGTTCGAGAAAGGAAAGAGAAAAGGAAATGTTAGTTCCGAGGATCGGTTCACATGTTGACGGATAGCGGTTCATGCCGATGGCTCAGCAGTATGCGCGTGACTCGGGATCGGTAAGCCGCTGCGATGATCTAGGTCTCCGAACCGCGTGATCAGGACAGCGTGTCGAGGACTCGGTCGCAAGCATATCCGGATAGGACCGGTAAGCTGGTCCGCTAGTTGGAGACATGTAATCGGTTTGAGGTTTGGATCGCATTGGTAAAACGGTGATGGCCTACTGATGAGTCCGACTGCACGATCGAGACCGATCCAGCATGCGGGGAACACGCCGGGCCGCAAGGCCGCGAGATCGGCAAGCTGTTAGACTAGGTTCTCGGACGGACGGACGGACAAGTCTTGATGCTTCGATCGGGAAGATGGCTTGTGGATCGACGGGTTCATGAGTGTAAAGTGGCTTATAGATCGACGGGTTTATAAGTGTAAAGGAAAGGACGCACGCGTAGCCTGGGACTTCGGTCTCAGGTCAGCTTCGGCTGAGCCCAATTAGGTGGGGGCGTGATTGTTAGAATGAATTAAACGGAATGGAATGATAGATGAATGAACGAACTGAACCGGATAGACTAAGATGATATGAATGCTATAAATGAATGAACTGAAGGACTAGGATAGGATGATTGGCATGATAAACCGGACTGCTTGCTATATGATTGCTAGGTTGTTAGATGCTGGATATAGGTAGAGCCAATCTCACGAGTAATTCAATTACTCACGCCTCCGTCTCATGGATGCAGGTAGTGAGTTAGCATGAACTGGAGCGCAGGACGTCAAGACCATCGGGCTGAACGGGTTTTAATCGGTTTTTGGCCTTTGGGCTCGATAAATTCTTTAAACGTTACCTGTTCGGATTTCTCTCGATAAAATTTTTAAAATCCACGTTTTCAAAACCGACCGGTCGAACAAACCGAAGCGGGGTTTTACAGTAATCTTCTATTTTTTTTCTGAACCAGACATGGCTTTTCTTAATCAAACTTTCTGAATTACTTCATGGTATGAACTATTTTGGTTCAAGGAAAATAACTTAAAATTTGAATGTTATCGAAACTCATCAACCATAATAAGGAATACTCAGTTTTTCGATATTCGGCTCGACCATAATTTAATCCAACTCAGCTCTTCCGATCTAAATTCAAAATTTCCCTAACCATCTCTTTTGTAAGCGTTCTAGGGAAAATAAAAGACTTTGATCGAAGCAGAATATAATTTACTCGAAGATCAAAGTTGGTTTGATCAGGCACCCTAAAATCCTGACCGGTTCGAGTTATTTCGATATCAGGATTGGAACAAACTTGGAACCATCGATCCAAACTCTACTTTTACAGAACCAAAATCCCACTGGGCTTATCTATTTGGGTCGAATTGTTATACTACATACATATTTTACGCACCCCAAAGCCAAGCAGTCCTGATTCGTTTACGAAAGTAAACCGGGGTGATTGTAGGCTCCGACTCCGCATCCATTCTCGGCCTCTGTTGTCTCTTCCTCTTAAACGTGGATGTTTCAGCTTCTCCGAAATGGAGTTGCATGTCTTGTGAAACTGAAAGCCTGAGACTTTTCGCTCTACCTTCGCCGAATATTTGATTTCTCCTCATACCTTCGCCTGTAGGCCCAGCCAATCTCTTATCACTAGACGCAATTCACTCAAAACCCTAAATTTGGGTGTTGGACGAGGTAAATGCTGAAGTTTACTCTTATCCTCCTCTGTTTTTTTCTCTTTTCTGGATTTCTTAGTTTAAATTTTCCTTTGGGTTTGTTCCAATTTGCCATTTCTCTTCTCTCAAAGGGACAAGTTTTAATCAGTTGTTTTTACAACTTTAGCTAATCCGCAGAGAAGATGGATCGAGTGAGCAATCTACCAGACGAGATTCTATGTCATATATTATCCTTCCTCCCCACCAAGCAAGCTGCTGTGACTACGGTTCTCTCAAAGAGATGGCTCAACCTATGGAAACTTGTACCTCATCTCGACATTGACGACTCTGTCTTCCTTCATCCAGAAGGTAAAGCTGAAAGGGTCGAAATTCGCCAGAGCTTCGTCGAATTCGTGGACGGAGTATTAGCTATGCAAGGTGATTCTCCTGTAAAGAAATTCTCCCTGAAATGTATAACTGGTATCCATCCAGATATCGTGAATCGTTGGATATGTAATGTGGTGCAGCGTGGTGTTATCGATCTTAATCTTTTCACTGATTTCTCCGACGAGGATACCGAAGAAGATAGTTATCGTCTCCCTAAAGAGATGTTCGTAAGTAAGACACTAGTTAACCTAAAATTAAGAAGTGAACACTGTGTGGATTGGTGGTGGGGTTTATATAAGGGCCGTGCAGGATCTTCGTTACCAAAGCTTAAAAGTCTTGATATTAACGCAGAGTTGATATTTTGTGGTGAGATTGAAGAGTTTATTCCTTCTTTCCCTGTTCTTGAGGATTTACGAATGGCTAATATGGAGTGGGGAGAGTTGGATGTAACTATATCAAGTAAAAGCCTCAAGAAGCTAAGTCTTCACGGCACTGGTTGTGACGAATTCGAAAGTCCAAAGACTTTTTCTTTTGATACTCCAAATCTGCTTTTCTTAAACTACTCTGAGGTAGTTGCAGAGGATTATCCGTTAGTTAAGATGGAAAAATTATTGGAGGCTCGAATCAACCTTATAGTAACAACTGATAATCAGATCAAGCGAATAAGAGCGCCAGAGAATGATTTGTTTGAAGGTGAGGATGATGATGACCGTGATGTTGTTCTCAAATTTGGAAATGTGGTGAAGCTCATGAATGGCATACGAAATGTTACGAGGCTTTCCTTGGAACCTGATACTCTCGAGGTCCTTATTATTCTATTTTTGTTCTTTATGGTTTAGTAGTTGTGAAACATTCATTAACTTCTTGCAATATGTTCTTGTTTTCTTCAGGTGCTTTCTCTATGCAGTGAAACAATGCCGGTGTTTAACAACTTGAAATTCTTAGGTGTTATAAGTGAAGAAGGTCGAGGATGGCAAGCAATGCCAGTTCTTCTTAAGAATGCTCCACATTTAGAAACTATAATCTTCGAGGTAGAGTTTTATAAACCATGAAACTCTAATATGTATTTAGATACAGCATTAACCATATGTCTCCTCTCTGCTTTTTAGGGTCTATTACACTATGTAACAGATGAGTGTGGTGATGCTTGTCCTTGCATTACTCGGGAAGACAAAGGCCGTTCACTCGCATCTTCTCCGGTGAATAGGTTAGAGATTCAAAAGTTTCGAGCAACGATGAAAGAGATGAACATGATAAAGCATTTCTTGGATTATTTTCCGGGTTTGAAGAGGTTTGACGTCTATATTGAAGAGAATGATCCTACACAGATCAGTAACCTTCAAGTGGCTGACCTTATCATCGAGATGTTTACACTTTACAACGAGTTATTTCCAAGTTGCAATGTCCAGCTCCTGTTGAGTGATTTCTTGGATAAGAAGTGGACTGAACAAGGTCATATCTGAAGAAGAACAAAACTTACTCATGGTTTTAGCCAAACTTGCCTTAGAATCTTGATTTTGCAGTTCAATTTTTGTTTAATCGGACATATCTAGATTCTTAGTAAAATTAGGTTATTTTGTCCAACAGATTGTGGAAACGATGTGTTTCCAACTCTTTTCCATCTGTTTTTATTGTTTAATCTTTTGTCAGAGTTCGTTGTTCAATGGATACTGATCAGAGAATATTACTTGAAGTGACAAAGATTGATTTGTCTACAGAAACTGAAACAAAAGGAAAGAGTCCCGGTTTGTTTAATGAATTAAACCGGTTTATTTTGTTTAGAAGCTAAAATTGATTACCATAGCTACAGAGACTTCACTGTGAAGAAGAATCTACTTCCCTTAAAAAGAATTGGACATTGCAACTCGATGAAGCATTGAAGAAGTACATCATCTTCCCTACACGTTCAAATATTTCAGGATCTTCGAATAGTGTAGGATTATTCTCTTGAGCATATATCTCCATCTCCTTTAAACACTCAAAATAATCCAAGAAATGTTTGATCATCTCTATCTCTCTAATTGTTCCTCCAAACTCATAAATCTCTAACTTCTTCACTGGACAAGATACAAGCGAACGACCTTTGTCCTCTACAGAAATGCAGTCTCGAGATATGCAGTCACAAGCATCCCCACATTTATCCGTCACATAGTGTAAAAGACCCTGAAAGCATATGAACAGAGACATCAAAGTTATTGCGAGTACTATGAACAAAGAGTAGTTTCATGGTTTATAATTCTACCTCAATGACCAGAGTTTCTAAATGTGGACAGTTTCTTAGAAGAACTGGCATCGCTTGCCATCCTCGATTCATGTCACTCCAAATAACTAACAACTTGAGGTTGTTGAACACCGGCATCGATTCACAACACCTAGAAAGCATCTCAAGGGTATCAGAAGACAAGTAAAGTTCTTGAACGTTTCTTATCCCTTTAAAGAGCTTCCACGCATTACTAAGACCAGGAAAAACATTATCATCCACCAACAACACATCATTATTTAGTGCTCTCGCTTGGTCGATTTGATCTTGAGTCAACAAAAAGTTGATTTGAGCCTCCACTAAGTTTTTCAAGTTAACTTGTGGATAATCCTCCGCAAGAGAATCACAGTAGTAAAAGTAAACAAGACTTGGAGCATCAAGTGAAAGACTCTTGAGAGATGTTACGTTAGAGCAACCATGGAGATCAATAGTTAACTCCTTGAGGATAAGACTTGATACAGTCACGTCGGTATCCATCCACAGCATATTAGTCATCTCTAATACCTCAAGCACAGGACAACCACAAAGAACCATTTCAAACTGACCATTAAGTAATCCGCTCGAGTCAATAACGAGAGTTTTAAGCCTTGGTAAAGATACATCATTAGGCCACCAATGAAGATCAAATCCACTTCCTACTCTCAGTTCAACCAGTGTCTTACTTAAAGAGACTTCTTGAGGCAACCAATATATATTGTGAAAATCAATGAAGAGATCAAGCTCTGAAACACCACGTTGCAATGCATTACGTATCCAAACATCCACACGGTTTGAGTCAACACCAGTTTTACAATTGAGGTAGAACTTCTCTAGGAGAGAATCACCCTGTAATGACAATACTCTATCCACAAAATCCATGAAGCTCTGGAGAACTCCTTCCCTTTCTCGCTTACCCTCTTCGGGATACAGAAAGACTGAGTCATCGAGATCGAGATTAGGGACAAACGCAAACAGATCACGCCACCTCTTAGAGAGAACAGATGTCGAAGCAGCTTCCTTTGTGGGAAGGAAGGATAAGATAAGACAAAGAAGCTCGTCTGGTAGACTGCTGAAGAGATCCATCCTCTAAAACTACACAAAGCTCAAAGATGGATTTTCTTCAGGATCTACAAACATAGAAACGATTGGTCGCACATTCAGGTAAATGGTGGAGCAATTGATTGAAAGAAGAAATCTAAGCCATTAACAACGCAAATAGAAATCCGCCCAAAGCAAATTGATTTCAAAACTTGAACTAAAATACCCTCAAAGAAGAAATACCTTGGTACAGATGCGAAGTCGGAGATCCGAATTGAAGGCAGATTTTTGGATTGAGAGAGAGACGAAGATCGAAGACGCTAATCTTCACAAGACCTTTTCTGTATTTTGAACCGGATTTAAAACTAAATCAATACAAACCGAACCATATCTTCTTAATAAGATAATTTTTTGCTGATAAAGATGGTGCGAGAATCAAATATGCTGAGAAGCCTAGGACATTGATTGGTATAATTTATATTATAACAGTAACGTAAATCAGTATAAGCATTAATGTTAATTGTTTATAAATTATATATAGTTTATTAAATTATGTGATTAGTAAAAATATAAGCTGTTGGATACAAAATTATCATAATGACATAAAAATATTAATTTAAAATTTAATTAAGTAATGATATTATTGTAATTCTTAATTAATTAATAATGTTAATGCTAAGTCAAATGCTCTAATCTTGAGCATTAGCAAAATGAGCATTTAGAATTCCAAATGCTTTGTTTAATGCTACAGATGAAAATAGTTGATTGGATATAACAAAACATTAAGTTCACCCAAATACTTTACCAATCAAGACCAAAATATACGTATGTAAAATATTGAATAGTCTGATGTATATATACTCAATCCCATCGAATCTTACTTGCTAGAATACAGTTGGATATCCTTTGAATGCTAATTCGCTATTTTTGACAGATTTGATTGATAAGTATGAAATATGTGAATGATATAAAGTGTTTTCACATTAGATAACAAATTCGTTCGGTCAAATCAGAAACTAGTTTTAACCATCTTTATTAACAGTTATGTTAAGGTATAATTTATCAATAGGTCGATTGATTTTTGAAGAAGTCTTTGGTTCTCACTGTTGTAATCTTTGCATTTGTTTTGCTTCTTCGAGGAAGAGATTTGAATTAGCATTGTTCATTGTGTCATTATCTCAGCTGTATTCCGAAGTCGTTATATGGAGCTGTAAATCTCAAAATGTCTATTGTGAGGTAAAAATTTTTTATCCGTCTTTTGGATCTTTTTCTTTGTAGTTGATGAAGCGGAGAATAAATTGGTGTGATTTGATGCAGTCGAGCCAAATTAGGCAGCAGATGAATTTGATCATGCACTTGTGATTCTTCTTTCTAATCATTGTCTCCTTCCAATCATATATATATATGAATTATTAGAATTAGAAACAACGAAGCTGAACATTAAAACCGTTGGTGATTTTAGTGACCAATTCTTTTCTACAACAATTCACTTTACTTTTAAGTTTTTACCACATCTGGATTTGTTTACAGATTTGTTTTGTAAACGTATATACTTTTAACAAATCGACGTCTACAAATTAAAGAGATGGATCCAACCTTCAAATCTTATCGTGTAATATATTATATACGCCTTTTTCTTAATTTATAAGGTAAAGATTAAGGGGCCGATTGGTATGTAGGTTTTAGACTTTTAATTTTTTTTAAAATCTTCAAAGTATAATTTTTACCAATCACACTTTTAAAATCCTCAAAATTCTCCATAAATTTCTGAAAGTCCAACTCTTCTTTTCAAGGTCTTTTATGTTGGTTTTTTTCAAAGTCAATAAAACAAGGCTTTTATTTTTTTTAAAGCCAAAACTAATAATTTAACAAAAAAAAATTAACAGCCTAAATTTTAAAGCCAGAATCTAAAGTCACAGTCCCCAAAACCAATAACCAATCGGTGTCTGTATAGTTTCTCATTTCTATTTGACATATCGATATATAAATTTAATAATTTAAGATGCCTCTAGAAGGGTAATTTTGATAATCTCTTTTCTAGCTTTGATTTTGTACAAGTTTAACCGTATGATTAGCCTCTAATAAAGCACATAAGAAAGGGCCTTGTTGAAAAGTCCAGAAGCCGCTAAACAATTAAATGCGTGGCCCAATTTAAAGTCTCCTTTCTCCTGCGTTCTTTTGTCCCACATCGCTAAGTGTTGGAGTGAGGAAGATGAATGTCCCTTCGGGGACATCCGATAAAATTGGAACGATACAGAGAAGATTAGCATGGCCCCTGCGCAAGGATGACACGCACAAATCGAGAAATGGTCCAAATCTTTTTTTTGCAAAATTTTTCCCTGAATCGGTTTTCAAACCCGAAATTCAGTTCTATATTTTTTGCTCGTGGAGCTCTTATGTTCGTTGTCACATTTGATTCGGTTGAGGAATAAATAAACTCACAAGAATCAAATGATAACTATGCAGAATCACATTTCAACAGTTTCTTTGAATCAACGGGGGAAGTAAAGGACATTACAAGCTGATTAGGATCATTCAAGAAGTTAAAGCTACTCGACAATGATCTGAGCCTTCTTGTTTCATATTGTGAGAATCTGTTAAACCTAAAAGAGCTTGTTTCTTACGGTTTCACCTTTTTTCAGTCTTCAAAATCTAAAACAGGACAACTTGTAGGCTATTATCGAAATGGAGCTCTGGAATTCAATTCAAGTGCGTAGTCAAGTAAACCGGATTAAACCGAATCTAAGTTTTCTTTAATTGTACTTATTCCGAATACTTGCTTTCAATCAGAATCTTGAGTTGTCTCTGTTTTGCAATCTTGTTTCTTTGAACTTGCTCTGTTTTTCTTTTCCTTTAGGCGGTGGATTTATGCTTTGTAATAATCTGAAATTGTATTTTACTAATTCAAGTGAGGAGTAATAAACCGAGCAAACCAAATCGGAATAAACCCAAAACCAAACGAATTCGAGAGAGAAGAGAACTCTAAGGCTTTAAACTCTTAACAGTTTTAACAATACAAATCCTCTCGCGCCTTTATCAGTTTGTTTCCATTTTCCTTCTTCGCTAATCCTTTTCTTTATTTCTCTCTCAATCTCTCATCTCTGGCCATGGCTGAAATCCCACCTGCTAAACCCAGCAAACCCATCGAAGTAGAAGAAGAAATGAAAACAGAGAAACCTGATCACGCTAAAACCACCGGAGAAGCAGAAGTACGAACAGAGGAAGTTACTGGGCACCTTCTTGATTGTGATCCGACTCTTAATCTTAATACAGAGAACAAAGAAATCTCCGAAGAAGTGGACAAGAATCCTCAAGAAGATTCGAATAATAAGGTAAAACAAATCCCACACCTTTGTGAATGATGAATCTTTTTTTTTTGCTGAAAAACCAGAAAAAGAAAACAGAGTCTGAATCGTCTTAGGTCAATTTTGTCTGGGATTTTTAACTCGATCTGGAAGTATTTGCGAAATCTACGTTTCTTTTTTGCCTGGTTTTGCAGAAACCCATTGATGAAAATGATTCGATGAAGAAATCTCAAGAAGATTTGTCCTTAAACGTTGAATACATTCATATGCAGAGAGAAATAGCAAAAAAAAGAAGACCAAGAAATTATACGCCAAGTCAGAGGTTTATTCCAGGGCCTGGATCTGGATATGTAGTAGATCATAACCATGGTGCACCATATTGGAGAGGACCTCAAAACACATTTCATCAGCATCCTCCAATGCTGCCTAATCAGATGTATCAGCCACAGGAGCGACTCATGAGGCCTGAGATGTATCCACAGAACCAGATTCGAGCTCCAATGATTCAAACGCCAAATCAAATGATGCATTACTATCCGCCACAACAGCTGAACCAGATGGGCATGGTTCCAAACTTTGTCCCAAATCAAGTTCCAATGATGCACCAGCCACATCATTTCATGGTCCCTGCGAGCTATTACATGACACCTGAGACTATGCAGCAGAACCAAATGATGTACAATCACCATTTCAGGAATATGGCACCAAATGGTTGGCCAGGATCATTTGTTGTGGATCAGAACTATTACAACCAACAACAACAATATTTTGGACTCCCTACAGATATGATTCACCAAGCTCCTTTTCCAAATGCTGTAGCGGAAGCGCCATGGCCTGAGCTGAATCAACAAAGGCAGCAACTTCAGCCTCAAAGGCAACAGTCTCGGAGGTATAACAGTGGAAAGTCTTCTCGCCAAGGTCAAGATCCGCAGTGGAGGCCTAGGTAAAACGATTCTTGACATGATCTTACAACAAAATTCTCTGTTTGATTTTGATAAACTGCATAACGAAATGGTGATGAGATGTTAGTCAAAGATCTTCTCTTCTGGATGGTTTTAGTTTCAGTGAATTCAACAACATACCAAAGTAACACAGTTTTCAATTCCTTTCACTGTGGAAGACTCATCTCTAAGTCTTAAAGATTCTCTTTTTAGAATGCCCACTTTGTGTAATCTCTTAAAGACTCTGAAACGTTAAGAACTGTTTAGTCAAAGATCTATTTTTTGGAATCTCGTAGTTTTAAAAGGAGATCAGTTTCAATACTTTTTCAGAAAAAGTAGTAGTGAATGCTATTCAGAGTCTTAAGTCAATGAAAATAAAAGACATGGATGAAAATCAGAAAAACATAACAATGTGAAACCATGTCTGTCTTAATTTTTACCTTCTCGGTTGCTCCAGAGCTAAGCTGCTTGAGTGTTCAGTGATATTACCATAGATTACCACCAAGAAGGGATTGAATCGATAGTAGTATTATCCTCACATAATACGCAGATGACTATTTATCCTGCAAATAATAAGAGATTTTGTTACATCTTTCTTAAAGAATGTCCAAGCAGGTAGGCCATATGAGCAACTTAACTACAAAAATTGGTTCATTACAAGAGAAAGAAAGATCTTAGCTTTTACCATCAAACCAATCAGTTCAGATTGTAGCATGAGTTTAGGAAAAGTAAAAACTGGATTATGAGTTGTTGACTTGTTGTATTTACTTTAAACCAAAGATTTGAGCAACATAGAGTAGAGGAGAGTAATAAGATCCGAATTCAAAACAAACATAAGCAGAACCTAATCTTTCTTAACATCTTACAAGTCTAGTTTCTCTCATGGACATTCTAACAAACACATTGTATGCAAAGGCAGCACAAAGTTCCTACTTCATCTTGCGGATCTAAAAGGGAGCCTAAATAGTACGACCACCAAATCAGAGGTATTGCAATCATAATAAAGCGAAATTGTTAATTAGCGATGAATTTGCGAGTCCAAATACTATCCGCAAGATAGAGAAACTCAAAAAATCTTTAAAGGATAAAACAGTCTTCCATTTGAAATAAATAACCGTCAAATTAATTCCGGTTTAGTAATACTGATCCATTTCAGTTCAATTTAATTCGATGTTCAGTTGGGAATCGGTTTGGTTAAAGTTAATTCGGATTATGTGATTGATAAAGGAAGAATAATAGTCTTAATGGCCCAACGACTACATCAGAAATAGGCCTTTTAGCATAAAATAAGCCCATTAAGGGAGTCTACATCGGTCATGTAAGAAGAAGCTCGTGTTATATAGCATTGGAGTGAGGGAGACTATTGTCCCGAAGGACATCCGATAAAATTGGAACGACACAGAGAAGATTAGCATGGTCCCTGTGCAAGGATGACACGCACAATCGAAAAATAGTCCAAATTTTTTTTACAAAATTTTCCAGATCTGTCCTATTTTTTCGCTCTCTATTCATGGTTCAGGCTTTAATAATCAGTTTCGAAAACCCCTTTTTAATCAGCACGGCTACATAAAGCCATACTCATAATCCATGAACCGGAAAAAAACCAATAATATTGAACAAAACCCTAAACCACTATTAAACCGGTGTTCTCTTCTAAATGCTCACCCTTAGCGTCTCTAGTGGTTTTGGGAAATAGAAAGGATGGATAGGTTCAACAATCTACCTGATGAAATTGTTTGCCACATCTTGACCATAAACGTTAAAAGAAATATGACAGCCATAGATGCTCATTATGCATACTATGTGTATATCTTATAAACATCTATTGAACCAAATATATATATTTCTTGTTTCCATTTACATGGCAAGTTTGACAGCCATCACATAATATATCATTATCATATTATGTGTATATCGTATAAGATTCTCCTTTATTTATTGTTTCTTGGTTTAGTTCAAGCTAAGTGGCAAACATCCGATTATTTTAGTGTTCATAAATATAATCAAGGTGTTAATTTCTAGCTTTGCTGAATATGTTATTTGGTCTCATTGCGGGTGATTATTAGAGTTACAAAAAGAGATTTCTACCCCGGCTCCGATTCCCTTTCCGTAACGGTTACATAATTGGCAATCCCGACACCATTTTCGCAGTTACCGTTTTACAGTTCCTACATTATTTCCATCATTCGCCCTAGAATTTCTACTAGTAAAATTAAAATGAAGACTAGTAGAGAGAACACTTAGTGTACCTTCACAAATGGGTCATTATCAAATTATAATATTCTGTCACCATTTACCAAAGATTTTGATAGATGCATTGTTAAACTATAAAATAAATCTTACACACAAGACGGTAAAGTATTCACTAAAGTGTGGTGGCCTAGTGGTTAGCATAAGGGGTTGACCATTGTGTCATATGTTCAATTCTTTTTGAGAGGAGGACTATTCCCAAAGAGAATAGTTTAAACTTTAAACCTACCCCCAGACCCACGGAGATTAGGATCTAGGCTCGAATTATGAGGTTATAACCAAAGAAAGTAGAATATCACATATCAATCATGAAGCAATGATGTCCACACACTCTAAAACTCACAACCTCACTGAAAAGCTTTACTACTTCATAAGGAAAACAAGCTTGGGCGTTGTAGACTCCACATATTTAGTTGTCACTTGTAGATTTGACGTAATTGTTGACAAAAATCATAATGGAATGTTCACATACTCCAAAAACTCAGCATCTTTCAATAGGCTTACCATCACTTCCGATGGTAAACAAGCATGTAAATCAAGACTTCCTTCTTCAACTCCATTGAAAACAACTAGTGTCCCACTAAGATACGGTGGTCCAACTCTTGCAGCAATCGGTTTACCCCAACCAAAATCGTTTTCATACACATTAAACCGAGGCGAGCTAGTGACAACTAAAGAGTTGCTGCCAAAACCAACTGGAATATCAAAAATGGTCACCCAACTCCCTGTTTTTGGTGCCCCGTTGTTTATTTTCATAGCCGCCCAACCTAGTCCATGATCCATCAGCTCCTGGACCTTGACTGTAGCTCGTTCGGTCCTGGTCAAATTGCCAAAACACTCTTCATCTAAGGGCGGTGGGTAGGTTCTGTCCCTTAGGTCTTCTGGTACCAAACAATGAGTCTTTTCTTCTAGGTTAACAATGTCACCATGCTTAATCATTGAACGCCATATATGCCCTAACGCTGCTTGAAGCGAAGAGATCTTTCGGCCTTTTTCTTCCGATGATTCAATCTCTTCATCGGCTTTGGTCTTCAGATTCAATACATTCTCATTTGTAAGATGAAACAACATCTCTTGCAAAACGTTTGTTGATGTTGAACTATCATAACAAGGCCTTTCTCTTACAGAGTTCATAATATGGATCTGTTGATGATTTCCATCGTACAACGAGCCTTCAAGGACAAGAGGAGGAGGAGAGAAAGTTTCGGTTCCAGAATCCATCGAGGAAATCTCTGACCATGTCTTGATGAACATCCAAATTGAGCTATCGTCAGCCACACTACAGTTATAACCAAAACTGATAAAAATTCCGTCTTTCATCTCGGTTACTTGAACTAAAAGTAATGGTTCTGACACGCCTTGGTAGTTCTTGATTCCGTTGGCAGGGAAAAAAGAACTGAAAAGAACTCCGTCGACTAAACCGGGTTTGACCAGATGAGTAACGGCGATGGTTTTAGCTGCGGCGTGTACAAATTTCACCCCGGTAGAACCACCACCGTCGCAGTTGATAAAAGCCGAAACGGTATTGGTAATAGTTTCACCCCGGAAGGTCCTATTCTCCTCCTTCGTGACTAGTTGACCGGCAAATGGGTAGAAACGTTCAAGTGTTACAGAAAGAGAAGTCTTTAACCGTGAGATTGTATCAATCTCTGGATCAGGTTTTGGAAAGAGAAGACCTCTTTGAACATAAGAAAGATGAAACTTGAAGATCTCAGAATAAGTAAGAATGATCTTGTTGAAACGACCTGATTGGTTCACATTTCTAGGACCAACCATACTCGTTGATAAAACCACCAAATCTTCCATAGCTTCTCTTGTGAAATTCTGAGTAAAAGAAATTTAGAGAGAAAGCGAATTACAACAACGAATGATTCATGTCTAGAGTTTACTTTTCCCTAACGTGTGAATTCATAATTACAGACTCTAAAAAGTTGCTTTATATAATAGTTAATTTGGTTTAGTTGAGAACATGATAGAAACAAGATGCGAATCTTTGTTGTTTAAGTGTTGAGCACGAAAGAATTTTCCAAAGGAACCCAAGAATTGTTCTTTGCAAAGGGTCATTGTCTAGGTTTTGAATATAATGTTGTTGTTTAGGTCAGATTTTTGGAATACATATATATATACTAGATTATAACCCGAGCCCGGTTCGGATATTCATAAAATCATTCTTTAATATATTTAAATTAAATTAGTTTGTATAAAACTAATAATTAATTTATGGTATAACATTTTTAAAATATTTATTTGATTTATTAACACATGTTATTGCATAGTTATAATTTTTTGTTTCTTTGAAAATTAACAAAAAAAATATATACAATATAAATATATATATTTCATAAATTTTAAAAAGGAAATCATGAATATGAAATTTCGAAACTTGTTATAAAAGCATATCCCGTTTGGTGAAGATATTTGAGTGTTGAGCGGGAATCATTTTTAGTCCGTAAAATGAGATAGGAGGACATGGGCTCCCAATTCTGAATGAGTTGCAGTCTTACATATTTAATCTACTAGGTTTTGACCCCGCGTTGGAACGCGGGTAATACTTTTTAGATTTGGTTCTTAGATAGTGGATTTTTAGTTATCTTTTATTAGGTCTGATCATTTTTTACTTGTCTTGAATTTTCGTCCTTCTTCCGTTACCATTTAAGTAATTTCTTGCTTGGGACCATTTATTTTATTCAAATGGATATTTTCTTCTGAAATAACTCAATTTTATTCAAATATTCCCTTAATTTTCCTAAATATTATGAAATACTTGTCTCGAAACTGAGTTTTATCCAAATTAATGAGAGTTTAAATTTTCATCTTGGTTATCCCAAATTTATCGTCCACATCCTTTCTTTGTTATATTATGTCTCGTACGTGATTTTCTCGTCCCGTATCTTTATCGGGAATACTTTAAAAAATATTTTTCAATACTCGAATTAACCGATCCCGTCTCGTCCCATTATTCTGCATCATGTTACATGAAATTAATAGGTTTATTTTTTCTAGAATAATATAATATTTTATGTTGTAATTTAATGCATTCTTTTGATAAAAAATAAATTATATAAATAATTTTTAATGAATTTTGGTATCGACCATATATGATCTGCTATCAATAACTTTTTTTGGTAAATGCTTTGTGTTCTAAATTTAGGTTAAGCCTAAAATGTCCAATGGTTCCTCCTCATTAGTACCCTTGAGTATCACGTAATACCCGGAACCGAGTCGGGTACCTATACTCGAAAAATAACTTAAAATATTAAATATATTAGTTATCTTTTGGGCACAAGTATATTTTTCTTTATTTTTAAGGTTTTCGGGTGATAAATACCTAAACCCGAACCCTAACCGAAAATTTTTCGGTGTTTATCAGCTCTTAAGAAAGCAAACCGACTGGCATCGATCCGGAAACATTTTAGTACCTATATTGATCCTAAACATTCCTACCCGAAATACTTGGAACCGAATCGTATACTCGAATGTCCAAGGCTATTAGTGTGTATACCATAAACTAAACTGAATATGGTTGTATATAATATTTTTAGTGCTTTTTACATGGGGAGACCAATGAAATTGATAATTTGTAAGGCATGCGAGTTAACAAATAAATTTCTTTCATTCAAGACTTTTAACCAAATTTTCTTTTACAAAGCTGAAATGGATCTATACTGATATTCCTAATATATGAGATAGGAGGACATGGGTTCCCAATTCTGAATAGGTTGCAGTCTTACATATTTAATCTATTAATGGGCTATGAATTTTTAATGAGTTTAATAATTTTTAATGACATGGCTGAATAGAATGATTTCATTGATTAATTTTCTTTGAATTGCTCTCAGTGAGACATGTGGCGTAAAGTGAGACATGTGGCGTAATGTCTTCTCAATTAATATATAAGGGATTTATTTAACGGGCAAATAGGAACCTTCCCAATCCAAATAGAAAAGAATAAAATCAGTAGAAATAGAAATAAATTGGTTACCTTCGACACCTACTTGGGGAGATGCGAGTCGGAGATCCGAATTGAAGGCAGACTTTTGGATTTTGGGAGAGAGACGAAGATATGAACGTCCAAGTTTTGCAAGACCTTTTCTGTATTTTGAACCGGATTTTAAAACTAAATAAATACAAACCATACAAAACCCTGTGTTTTACTCTTCACTCCGTTTCCCTCTTCCCTTTATAAAACCCTAATTTTGGGTGCGAATTTAAACGCTTTTTTTTCCTGTCTCTAGTCTAGAAACTGAAAGTTTCGGATTATTCTTGGATTTCGCGACTATACCCGAGGTATCTTTTTGCGACTATTTTGATTCAGAGTTTGATCTGCGTTGCTTCTTATTTGACTCGTGTTCTTAAATCTTCTCACTCTTTCTTGTTTCTCTGTCAAATTCATGTTTTGAATCAACTTCTCTCTACTAGTTAGCTTATCAGCACCTACGGGTTTGCCTCAATTTTGAATCCTTTCTTCGTAATGATCCCACAGTGAAGATGGACCGGATCAGTAGACTACCGGACGAGCTTCTTTGTCATTTCTTGTCATTCTTTACCACAAAGGAGGCTGCTTCGACATCAGTTCTTTCAAAGAGGTGGCGTAATCTGTTTGCGTTTGTTCCTAATATCGATATCGATGATAGTGTCTTTGTGCATCCCGAAGAAGGTAAGCGAGCAAGAGAGGAAGTTCTGCAGAATTTTATGGATTTTGTCGATAGAGTATTGGCACTGCAGGGCGATTCTCTCATAGAGAAATTCTCCCTCAAGTGTACTAATTCAGATCGTGTGAATCCGTGGATATGTTGTGTGTTGCAGCGCGGTGCTTTGGACATGGATCTGTTGATCGATTTTGGATATAAAGATCCATTGCCGCCTTTGGGAAATTTCATGAGCATGAGTTTAGTTAAGCTGAAAGTAGCAACTCCTCCTTATCCTTGTATCTGGGCTGGAGACATTTCCTTACCTATGCTTAAGACTCTTGCTCTCGACTCAGTTATGTTTGCTGGTGGTCAGCTTCAGATGTTACTCTCTGCTTGCCCTGTGCTTGAGGAACTACACATTGCGAATGTATATTTCTTATCTGAGAATGAGACCCTGTCAAGTGCAACTCTCAAGACTTTAACAATTCGCTCTTACAACTCCGTACGTGCTTTTTCGTTTGACACACCGAATCTTGTTTGTTTAGACTACTCTGACCACATTGCGTATGACTATCCATTAGTTCATTTGGAAAACTTAGTTGAGGCCCATATCAAGCTTTCATTGCATCTTGACCTAATCAAGAAACTAAGAGCCCGAAAGGATGATTCGTTAGAGGATGAGATGTTTCTTAAATTTGGTAATATTCGGAAGCTTGTTCATGGTCTATGTAATGTTCAGAAGCTTTACTTATCTCCAGATGCTTTACAGGTCAGTATATGCTAGCACAAGCGAAGGTCTTAACAGGTGTTTTGAATAGGAGAATAATTTTTGGGAGTTTTTTGTTTCTGTTTCAGGTGCTTGCTCTATGCTGTCAAGCGATGCCGGTGTTCAACAAACTCACATTCCTAGACATTGATAGTAGCATGGATATAGTGTGGCAAGCAATGCCAGTACTTCTAAGAAGCTGTCCACATCTAGATACTTTAGTAATTAAGGTATAAAACAAAAAGACCATGAAATTACTTGACGCATGATTTGTAATCCCTAATCGTCTCCTTTCTTCTTTTCTAGAGTCTCTTCCACTATGTCACAGATAAATGCGGGGATGCTTGTATATGCATTCCTCGGGAGGAGAAAGGCCGTTCGCTCGAGTCTTGTCCAGTGAAGAGGTTAGAGATTCGAGGGTTTGATGGAGTCAAGAGAGATTTAGAGATGGTAAAGCATTTCTTGCAATATCTTCCGTGTTTAAAGGAGATGGATATTTATATTTTTGATAAGCCTCAATGGTTCCCATCCTATTCGCTGTCGGAATTTAACTCTGAGACGCTGTTGCGTTACAATGAAATTTCGGGTCGCGGTCGCAATGTTAAATTCAAGGTGCACGGTTCCTTGCCAATTTTTTAACTTTAAATTGTTTATGCCAAAGTTCTTGTTTTAGAAGCTGAAGGTGTCAACTACTTGTTATGATGATTATTGCTAATGAAGGTTGAGTGTTTGTTTGTACCTAATTTGGATTCTATTAGAGCAAGTTTGGTTTTTTTTCTCTCAATTTCTCTCCCTATGCTTCTCTGAAATGTATATACACAATCTCTTTTCATTACACCTCTACAACTCAAATCCCTTTGAAACAAAGTCACGTAATCACTAGTTTATCACTGGGCTTGTCTATTTGGGGCGACTAGTTACACCAGATATATTTTTTCGCAGCCCAAATTAAACCGAGCAGTCCTGATTCGTTTACGAAATAAACCGAAGGGGGGATCCCTACAGATTGTTTGCGGATTCCGAAATGGAGTTACATTTTTGTGTTATTTGGACCACTAATGAAGATCAAATCCACTTCCTACTCTCAGTTCAACCATAATATATTTTGAGTTACTCATAATCCATGAACCGGACCAAAACCAATATTATTCAACAAAACCCTAAACCGCCTATAAATAAAACCGTTGTTTCCTTCTTAATACTGCTCAACCTTCTCTAGTGGTTTTCCGAGGGTTTTGGGAAAAAACAAAGGATTGATAGGATCAAAAATCTACCTGATGAGATTGTTTGCCACATCTTGTCCTTCCTCACCACAGAGGAAGCTACTTTAACTTCCGTTCTCTCTAAGAGATGGCGGATTCTCTTTGCCTTGACGTCAAATCTCTGTTTCAATGACGATGAGTACTATCGCGAACCTAATAGTAATAACTATGCGAGATTCATAAAATTCGTTGATAGAGTATTGGCTATGTCAGAAAATTCTCCAGTAAAGAAATTTACTCTGGTTCATCGACAGAAATTTGACGCAGCTCGTGCCAACCGTTGGATATGCAACGCGCTGAATCATGTGCTTGAGGAATTAATAATGCGTGTTCGTGCTAGGAACCACTGGAAACTTCGCACCATTTCGTCTCCGACTCTTTGGAGACTCATCATTAAGTGTGTAGTCTGTTAGGAGTTTGATTTTTCTCGGAGCATAACTTTTGATACTCCGAGCCTTGTCTACTTAAACTACTGTGATTCTGTTCTGGATGTGTATCCAATTGTTAATCTTGATTCTCTTGTAGAAGCTATGCTTACTCTTGCCTCCAGGGAAGGAAATCCAAAGAATCTGATCATGGGGTTAACCAATGTTGAGATTCTCAGTTTATCCTCTCTTAAAACCTTAGAGGTACTTTTGATTTTCTTCTTCCTCTGTAATGTATGAATATGCTTCTTGATCCAAAGGTGAATGATTTTTACTTTGTTTTCAGGCGTTTTATTCCTTCCGGGAAGCAATACCAGTGTTTACGATACTATTGCGTTTATCTGTTAAAACCGATTCTAGAAATTGCTGCCGATCTTTGCAATATTAGGTAAAGAACTCTCCAAATCTACAGACTCTAGTCTTAAAGGTCTGAAAATTTTATGAAAAATTAATTTTTTAATTTGATTTCAAATCTCTTTAGGTATGCAATCTCTAATCTTCCCTTTTGTGGCTCAGGGACCGTTGCACTATGATCCAAGTTTAGACTATTATGATGAATATGAAGCTGAAACAGTTTGCGTGTGCTTGGGTGGATATTCTTTCCTAGAGTCATGTTCAATGAAGGTCGTGGAGATAACTGAGTACAAAGGAACTAAAGGAGAGTTATTGCAAATAAAACATTTCTTGGAGAAATTTCGATGCCTTGAGCTGGTCAAAGTTCATGTTTGTGAAACAGACTACAAGGAACAGTTGCGACTCACCAACGATCTGCTATGGCTTTCTAGATCGTCCGATTGCAAGATCCAGTTGAAGTTTATTCCTCCTTCTACTTGATGTACAAACACGGCATATCTCAACTTAATCTAACTTTAAGGAAACTGGCCATTGCAGTTTTAGATGTAATTTTTAGTTTTTGGTTTTTAAAACTTAGCAACTCATTATTGAAGATATTTTTTTCCAAGAAACTAGTTATTTTTCATAAGTTTTCATTCTTACGAAAAAGATGTAAAAAACTATGTTCATTGTAGTTTTCTTTTCTCCAAAAAAAATCAAACACGAAAACCAGAAAAACCCTACAAAAATATCCACCCTTTAAGACTAAAATTTGCAGCAAATTTGATATTCTTAGCATGAATGATGAATGAAAAACATTTGGTTCTAGAAATTCTAGACGACCAAAATAATATTTCTTTTATGAATGTTATTCACATCAGTGTGTATGAAGAACCACCATATAAAAACGATGCGTTTTACTGTTTGAGTATAGAGGCGCGTAAGAAATCTCAAAACCACTCTGTTTTCTCGAAATTTTATAAACCCTAATTTTGAGTAAGAAATTTTTCCCCTCTCTAGTCTAGAAACTGAAATAGTCGGACTTCTTCCTGGATTTCGCGGCTATTACCGATGTATATTCTTCTGTTTTTCTTTTGAGACGATTCTGTTTCAGAGTTTCGGTGAATCAATTTGATCCGTGTGGCTTCTTAATTTGACTTGTTGTAAAAACATATTGTGGCTAGATCTATGTGTTCTAAACAATCATATCCTCAATTACATATATGAAAGTGTATATGTCATAAACAATCATATCATCAACTACATATATGAAAGTGCAGAAAGTAAAGAACACATAGAAATTTGTTAACGAGGTTCGGTTTTTCCTACATCCCCGGGACCAAGTCCAGAATCAACTCCACTAGAAAAAGATAGTACAACATATGATAATGCTTACACCTTTTATAGATGGACAAACGCTATGGAGATAAAACATCCACAATTTGGTTTCTCAAAATAATCACTTTCTTGACTCTTAAACCTGGATATTCTAACACACTGCACACATACTCAAAAAACCTTTAGCTTCTTGTTTCTTACTAAACATTAAGCTACTCGATTTGAGTTTCTCACCGTCCCCAAATTTCCTTAGCTTCTTGTTTCTTAATAAACCTTAAACTATTCGATTTGAGTTCTGACGGCTACATGCTCCATAAAAAAAACCACCATATCAGATCTTACTATCTCTATAGTGGGGCGATGCCACACACATGTGGGCCTCTCTTTCCAATAAACCCTAGGCGCGCACCTTTATAATTGGCCGTCTCTTGGTTTATATAGGCAATGGTCAAAACCCTAAGCATCCTTAAACCCACACGATTTCTTCATCCTCTTGGGCTCCTGGATACACGTGATGAGTTTCCTAAAACAAAGGAAATTCCACCAATAAGGAAACCCCCGTCTTCCCTTTCTGAGACTCTTCTTGTCTTATCGCCTGTGCTACATTATGAGGTAATACAAACCGCCTCAGCACCTGCATCAAGAACTGCCCCACACTCTGTATCAGTTCTTGTGTTCAGAGTTTTCTCTATAACCAGCATAGCAATTTATTGTTTATGACTTATCCTCTACTGCATGTATTGCTACTATTTATGTGTCTGAATCACCCTCTGCTGTAGTACAACCTGCGTCATTTTCTCCTTCAACATCTTCTATCCAAACTGCTACACCAATACACTGTGTCCGTCTCAACTTCTATAGTACATCATCTAACCCATAATAGTCATATTACAGTGTATGCATTAGCTCGGTCTTTGTGCTTTTGTCTTATCTGCTGAGCTGTATCACTCATTGAGTCACACCCTATACCAGCATATGACTCATGTTTTGGCTCAACACAGTTATAAACTCGGTCAACATATACACTCTCACTTGTGTCCTCATATACTTTTCTTGTTTCCTTGTCAAATACATGTTTTAAATCATCATTTTCTCTTCTAGTTAGCTTATCTGCACCTACGGGTTTGCCCTATTTTTGAATAATGAGTTAGGCTATATAATTTTCAACTCATGCTAAGATTTTAAAAATAAATGTTAAGATTATGAAATGCTAAGATTGTTTTAAAAAATGTTAAGATTTGGACATAATACATGTGCGAATATGGATATATAGTCACACAAAAATTTACGCATACAAGCCGGGAAAAAACCTATTACCTCCTTCGTTCATGGTTAATTATTGCTTACCATGTCACAAAATTTGGAATCTTAATAATTTCTATTATTTCTCAGAAAATATCCTCCGATCAGAAACTAAGTCTCTAAATATGTTGTATGAATCTGTAAGAAAACTAGAATGAGTCCATCAACTAAATAGAAACTCCGTGCAATGTATTTTCACAATCAACTAAAAGAGTGACTTTCTACTTAATGTTTTTGGAGATTGATATAATCAATTTTATAATCAACCAAGGGGAAGTGTGGCTCTAGAGGTAGCTAGCCTGAGAACCACCATTATTACAGTCTCCGGCGATTCTACTCATCATATCCACATCCAATCTAACGGTGGTTACGGTGGGCTTCCGTTTCCGTTTCTTTTTCTTGTAAGGAAACCCAGTAGCCTTGGCTTGAGCATCTTTGACTTCCCTCAGGTAAATCTTTACGGCGCGTCACACGTGCATCAAATGGATTCGAATCCATCCGTCCGTCCGTCCACCCTTTTCCTCGAAGGCGGCTCAAAGTTGTTCTATGTGCGCGTCGAGAGATTCCCAATCTTTGCTTGTGTGGAAAAGAACACGAAGATAGTGGGTCTGGGTTGCCGAAGAACGGACAGGTTGCCACGTGAATTTAAGAGCAAGTGCAGTAGGAATTTTTAGGTTCGGTATCATAGGTGAAAGGGGGAAAAATATATTTTAATTGCGGACCCCACTATTTTTTAAGATACCGAACCGAAAGTTTCTTAGCTAAGGATCGGTTCTTAAGCCAATCGGGGCCCACGTAATACGTACCGCGCCGCGATTGGTTCCTTTTTTATTTATTTATTTTTCGGTTTTAGAAAAGAAAAATAATAAAAAAATCAAAAAACTTTTTTTGGAAATCGAGTCACGGTGTCACCATTGTACATGCTCTTAGTCTTTCCGAACTGATCGAGGTAGCGTTAAGGGGGTTTGTGGTTTCTGAGATAGTTTTAACTTTAAGAGCATCAACAAACTATGGAAGTTTTTTTAAAAAAGTATTTTAATAAATTATGATTTTATAATTTAAATTTTGTTTTTGTTTAAAATAAAAAATAAAAAATTTATTCTTTAAAGAGATTATCTAAGAACCTCACTACAATAAAGAAGTTAGGGGGTGTATTGAACTGTGGATTTTAAAAGATTTTTATGTTTTTCTAAAATCCCTTGTTATTCAATTAATGATTTTAAAATATCCTCTCAAAAGTGTTATTGAACATGAAATTTATGTAAAGTCATTTAAAATCATTTACAGTCCCCTGTTATTCAAACAAGAATTTTTAAAAATCATATCAAATCCACTGTTATTGAAAATGTTTTAAGTATGGAGATTTTAATGACTGCAGGAGATTTTAAAAGATTTTAGGAGACTTTCTTTGTTAAAAATATAAACATCCAAATCTCATGGTTTTTAGGTGGAATTGTTGGGAATTTTAATACCAAGTCATAACAACTTCTTTAAAATCACCTAAAACCATCAAAATCATCTAAAATCTTATTAAAACTCAAATCACTCTAAATGCTAAGTTCAATACACCGAATATGTACATCAGCGAAATTACTTTTGGAGTTTCTTAAAAAAATTTAATAATATTTTATTTATTTCTTTTCTTGAAAGAGGAAAAAAAAACACGAATCAATCGCGACGTGCCATGTGTTAAGAAATTTTAAGAGATCAGGTTCGTTACTGTTTATAGACCAGTGATTTTTTTAATAATTATATTTTTAGTATTCCGCACTTACAACCCCTTATGTACATGGAATTCACAGAATTTGATCCACCATACGAAATGTTGCGTTGCGTTGTACTGTTTTGAGTCTGGAGGTGCGTCGAAACCTTTACACTTCTGTATTCCGAAACCGTCCACTCGCCACTCCGTTTTCTCTCTTTGTCTTTAAAACCCTAATTTTCGTGTGCCTCTAGAAACTGAAAGTGTTGGACTTCTTCGCCGACTGTACCGAGGTATTTTTTTCTGTTTTCCTTTTTGGGACTATTTTGATTCAGAGTTTCAGCGAATCAATTTGATTTGCGTGGCTTCTTATTTGACTTATTGTTCTCAAATCTCCTCTCCATGTTCTTGTTGTCATGTCAAATCCATGTTTTGAATCAATTCCTATTTGCCTCTTTTTTAAAACCTTTTTCCGTCAGTAAATCCCAAAAAAGTGCAACTGTTTTGTAATTATGTTTATGCTCTGGATTTCTTTGTGTATTTAATGTACAGAGAAGATGGATTGGATCAGTAGACTACCAGACGAGCTTCTTTGTCATGTCTTGTCCTTCCTCACCACAAAGGAGGCTGCGTTGACATCTATTCTCTCTAAGAGATAGCGTGATCTTTTCGTGTATGTCCCTAATCTGGCTCTCGATGACTCTGTTTTTGTGCATCCCGAAGAAGGTAAGCGAGAAAGAGACGGAGTTCTACCGAGTTTCATGGACTTTGTAGATAGAGTATTGGCATTGCAGGGCGATTCTCTCTTAGAGAAATTCTCCCTCAAGTGTAAAACTGGCGTTGATTCAGATCGCGCGAATCAGTGGATACGTCGTGTGTTGCAGCGCGGTGTTTCGGACATGCATCTGTTCATCGATTTTGGATATAGAAATCGGCTGCCTTTAGAAATTTTCATGAGCAGGACGCTAGTTGAACTGAAAATAGCAACTTTTTCTCTTGGTTTCTGGTCTGGAGACATTTCCTTACCTATTCTCAAGACTCTTACTCTCGACTTAGTTCACTTTTCTAGAGGTCAACTTCAGATGCTACTCTCTGCTTGCCCTGTGCTTGAGGAATTAAGCATGGCATATATATGTTTACCATTTGAGAATGAGATCATGTCAAGTGCAACTCTCAAGACACTAACAATTAACGCTGCCAATTTCTTACGTGTTTTTTCATTTGATACACCGAATCTCGTTTGCTTGAACTATTCGGATTGCGCTGCGGATGACTATCCATTAGTTCATTTGGAAAGCTTAGTTGAGGCTCATATGAAACTGTATGTATACTATAAGCAGATGGAGCAACCAAGTGCCCGAAATGACGATTCATTAGAGGATGATGTTTTTCGCAGACTTGGTAATGTGCGGAAGCTTGTTCATGGCCTATGCAATGTTCAGAAGCTTTACTTATCTCCTGGTGCTTTCCAGGTCAGTGTATAATATTTTTTTTCTTTTTCTCATGTGGTCTAAAAGACGAAAACCATGAAATCAGACCTTGTTAGTTTAAAGCATAAGCGAAGGTTTTTCGAACAGGAAAATAATATTTGAGATTTTGTTGTTTTTGCTGTTTCAGCTGCTTGCTCTATGCAGTCAGGCGATGCCGGTATTCAACAATCTGACATACTTAGACATTGATTGTAGCATGGATATAGCGTGGCAAGCAATGCCAGTTCTTCTAAGAAATTGTCCACAGCTAGATACTCTAGTCATTAAGGTATAATACATATTACTTGTTGCAGTTCATGATTTGAAAACCCTAATTGTCTCCTTTTTGCTTTCAGCGTCTTTTACACTGTGTCACGGATAAATGCGGAGATGTGTGTATCTGCATTCCCCGAGAGGAGAAAGGCCGTTCGCTCATGTCTTGTCCAGTGAAGAGGTTAGAGATTCGAGGGTTTGATGGAATCACGAGAGATTTAGAGATGGTAAAACATTTCTTGGACTATCTTCCGTGTTTAAAGGAGATGGAGATCTATATTGCAGAGCGTCAACGGTTCCTAACACCTTTATTATCGGAATTTAACTCGGAGATGCTGAGGCGTTACAACGATTTATCGGGTCGCAGTCCCAATGTTAAATTCAAGTTGCATGGTTCCTTGCCTTGGATCGCACAATGAATTGTTACGTTGAAGAAGTTTTTAACTCGCATTGTTTATGGCAAAGTTGCTTTTAGAAGCAAAGGAGTCAACTACTTGTTATGATGTTGTTTGCTAATAAAGTATTTGTTTGTGGTGGAAGAATCAAACACGTTAAATGAATTGTGCACGGTTTTGTAGTAGAGTTTGCCTACTGTCTATCGCATTTGATTTTTCATTGGGTGAACAATTATGAAAATATAAGAGCATGTTTAATGGGAGTTTTTCTCAATGAGTCTTATTTATTGAAAAATAAAAATAATAAAAAGTTAAAAATGAGTCGAGAACTTTCTGAGAAACTCTCCGTCCACATGTTTCTGTATGATTAGATTCTTATCAAAAAGTTAAAATTTAATCAAAAAATTTAATTATAATAAAATATTAATATTTTTTCTGGTTGAGAGACTTGATGAATCTCTCGCCATTACATATACTCTAATTTTTCAAAATATAACACGATAGTACGATACGAAAATTTAAACAATTATGAAAAGAAAAAAAATCGGTACTAAGGATTTCAAAATATATATATAGGTTGATTATATATATAAAAAAAAATCTATATTCGTTTACTGAATCTTAAAATACAAAATCTAATGGTGATTATTAATAAAATAAATCAAAGAAAAAACCAAAACAAAAACGCTGCGCTTTTCTCTGGTAAACTGAGACGCACCGTTTCAATGCATCTAGAATTCGAGACTTTTGACATTCCCGCTCCCACTCACAAACTCCCTTTTCCCAAATTCCTATATATTTTCCTTTTCCCTTTAATTTTTTTTCTTCCCCTACCAATTTTACCCTAATTTTCTTGGGTGTTTCTCTTATACTGCAGAATCTGCGTTTGCTTGTCCCTCAATTCTGTACGTTTCCGACTTCTTCTTCGTACCGTCGTAAGTTCTTCTGTTTCCATTAGCGTTACATATTAGGCGATTTTTGTTATCCCGTGATTTAAGAATCCCGAATCAATCGCCATTGATTTTGCGATTGCGGATCTGTGATTTATGCTTTGATTTAGGGATTTACTCTGTAAACGAAGATCACTCGCTTAGATTCATAGTAATTTTCTTCGTGTGGCTTCTTGTAGGGTTAGAATCATGTTTGAATCAGATGCTCTGTTCCTTTTATCTGTTTATTAATTATATATAGTCGATGTTTGAATTTTCCTATAGGAGGAGATTTGTGTAATCAATGGATTCGGAGAAGATGGATGTCTTCAGCAAGTTACCAGACGCGGTTATTTCTCATATCTTGTCGTTTCTTCCAACAACAAAAGAAGCTGCTTCAACATCAGTCCTCGCAAAGAGATGTGGCGAAATCTGTTTGCATTCGTCCCTAACCTCGATCTCGACGACTCTGTTTTTCTGCATCCTGTAAAAGAAGGTAAACAAGAAAAGAAGAGTTTCATGGATTTCGTGGATAGGGTTTTGGCATTACAGGGTAATTCTCCCATAAAGAGATTCTCCCTCAAGGTTAAAACCGGCGTTGATCCAGATCGTGTGGATCGTTGGATATGTAATGTGTTAAAACGCGGTGTTTCGCACCTTGACCTATTCATGGAGTTTGGTGAAGAGGAAATTTCTCTGCCTTATGAGATATCTATAAGTAAGACATTAGTTGAGTTGAAAACAGGATATGGAGTTGATCTTTACGCGTGGGACGATGAAATATTCTTACCGATGCTTAAGACTCTTGTTCTTGACTCGGTTGGGTTTAGTAGAGGTCAGTTTCAGGCACTTCTTCCTGCTTGTCCTGTTCTTGAGGAATTAATGTTGCTTAATATGGAATGGAGAGATAGGGATGTTGTCTTGTCAAGTTCAAGCCTCAAGAATCTAAAGCTTACTTCGGAAAGCGGATGTTTAGGGAGTTTCTCATTCGATACACCGAATCTTGTCTTCTTAGACTACTGTGATAATATTGCGGAGGATTATCCATTAGTTAACATGAAAAGCTTAGTTGAGGTTGCGCTCAATGTTGCACTAACTGAAGATCGAATGAGACGAGCTTATAACGTGCAGAAGCTTTTTCATGGCATACGAAATGCTGAGATATTTCACATAACTCCTGTTACTTTCGAGGTAAGTTTCTTGTTTATTTCACATCCTCTTCTCAGTTCATGGAAGGTAACAATGTATCTTCTTTTCAGGTGCTTTCTCTTTGCTGTAAAACGATGCCGGTTTTCAAAAACCTTACGACTTTAAATATCAAGACTGTAATGATTCAAGGATGGCAAGCAATGCCACTTCTACTAAGGAGCTGTCCACAGTTAGAAAGTCTATACCTTGGGGTATAAAGTCAAACCATTTCTCGTATTACTGTTTTAGGGTTTGAAATCGCTTAATGTCTCCTTGTTTTTTTTTTTTAGGGCCTTTTGCACACAGTCACAGATACATGTGGGGATGTTTGTGACTGTATTACTAGGAAGAAGAGCAAAGGTCGCACGCTCATGTCTTGTGGTTTGAAGAAGATACAGATTTCAGGGTTTAGAGGAACAATGAGAGAGGTGCACATGATTAAGCATTTCTTGGATTATTGTCCGAGTTTGAAGGAGTTGGAGATAATTGCTGAAACGAATGAAGCTACACTGTTCGAACTACCTAAATGGTTAGAAATTGTTGAGGATACACTGATGCATTACAACGAGAAGTCGAGTTGCGATGTTAATTTCAGGGTGTACGCTCCATTGTACTGGAGATGGACTCTTCAGTGGAATCTTTGAGGATGATAACTTTGCTTTCGTAGTTTCTTTTGTTTCTTTTCTTATTTTGACGTTTTGTTTAAGATGATATACCATGGAGGTTTCTCTGCAATTTCAAAGTTTACGTTTTCACTATCGTTACAATATATCTGTTGTTTTATTCAAATGTGGGGGACCTAAGTGTTAATCAGTATAAGTAAATATGAATTAGTTGCCGATAAAATAGCTTGTTATATAAAGCATGCATCAAATTAGTATGATAACATATTTTTTTTAGGTTTTTTGTTTAGGGTTTGGCAAAAAGATAGGATAGGATCAAACGGTCTACCAGATAAGGTTACTTGCCACAATCTCTCTTACCGATTAATGAGGAAATTTGCCTTCACACCGAATTTTCAATTAGATGATCAAGGAGGTAGAGGAGAAAGTTTCATAGTTCTGTGAGAATATTGGATGTCCCTTCCAGCCCGTGAACCGAATTATCCGAGTTATATGTATAAGAAAAGAATATCGAATACGTGAGGCAATTTTCCTATATAAGAAAATGTAGGACCAAAATTTAAATAGCAATGTAATCACGAGAACATAAATGTTAAGAAACAATATTAAAACGATAAATTGCAAATCAAATAGGAGGAGATAAGATTTTATCTCTTTAGCTAATTAAATAAATATTTGCGGTGTGATAGATTTAATCATGATTTATGAGTCCTATAATACAACCATTTGTAAGGAAAACGTAATACTTGATATAAGTTTTGATGAACATTAAAACTAGGATACGCTCCAATTAAAATATATCTCAAACGATGAAGGCTCTAAGAAACTTCTCAAGATTCAAAAATCTGTGTGAATTTTCATGTTGTGTTGTGTATGTTCTACAAGAGAGGACATAGGGTTGTATATATAGGATAAAGAAGACGCTAGGGTTTTAACAAGTCCACTGACTTATGTCAACCGCAAGATATGTTGACATGATTAAAAATATATATATAATCTTAGACTCTCGAGTAGATCCATGAATCCAAGAACCAATTAAAAACTACAACGAGCCTCGGCTCATGAGCCCAAATCCGGCGGCGCGTGTGTGGTTTCTTCATCTTCTCTAACTAACAACATATTAATTAGCCATTTAAATCATTACATAATTTTGTCTATATACATTCTTGAAAAAATTTCAAATGGACAATTTCACTTCCCACTTAAAAATATAACCAATGAAAATATTTTATTTTTATGGGATCAAACTCATTTTTTTATTCACACATAAACAAATTTTTTTTAAAAAACCCAAAAATATTTATTAATTTTTTCCAACATGAAAGTCTCAACAAAATGTCCAAAGAGCATAAGGTTCAAATAGGGTTCCTTTATATGAGTTTTCAAAATAGAGTCAAAAATAATTTTATTTAGATATTGTCAACTACTTAAAAGCTTATTTAGATATAGTCTAAGAGAACATCAATGGTTTCAAGAAGGGAACGATTACATGAAGTAGGGGGGGGGGGGAAAGAATTTGAATGGTTGGAGCAAATAGATTTATAGGGGTGGGAGGGATTGATGGTCAGTTTTTGTCGGATGGGAAGAGGTAAAGTCTGACATGAATTTCTCTTAATCCAAGGAAAGAGGAGCTCATTCTACATTCGTGTGGGGGGGGGATAACTGATCAAAGAGCTCCTTGATGAGATCCTGAAGAGAAATGAATGAAGAAGATCCAAAAAAGGACATATTGGATTCATGGAACATTTAGAGGGTTTGTTGAAGCAATGGAAGTAGTGGCATCCTCGCATATAGTAGATTTAGAAGCCAAATCAAATGCAGAATCGGTAGAGTTTTCTTCAATAACCACAAAGTCCTTAAATTATTTTTAACCACAAAGGGTTTAACCACATTGTTCTTAACTGGAACGAAAGTAGGTAAAATTAAATTTTAGATAGTTTCTAACTATGGGTTCACAATGGGAGCAAGTAGGAGGGATTCAAGGGTAATTCACCTGGACTTCTTTGATTGAACCATCTTGTCTCTCAAGCTCCACCGGGGATGGTTATGGTTTCCTGAGGCCAGCCACAACTTTAATATTGGCAAAGCTAACACTCGTAAGGTTCCTACTCCATTCATCAACCTCTTTTGAATCACCAGTCAACCTACCAACAATATTCCAACCAACTGGTTATATTAGATTAAAAGAAATTCCATGGAAATAAGCTCATAATGTAGTTTAGATAAGGGTTCTTATTTATGGTATTGAGCTGCTGACCACTGGTAGACTGTAACCATAAAGGGTCTCATATATCAGATAGATATAGGATCTTGACCCTTAGATATTCATTTGAGATTCTGATGAGCTTGGTATGGTTCAATTCGTTCATGTTGATTTCTAGTCTTTTTCCTTTTCCATACATGATTTAGCACACTTTGCACTTGGTTGAAAGTAGGGGATTCCCGTGGAAGTAGCCAATCATGAAATATCATTGGCTCATCTAAGACTTGGCTTGAGGCTTACTAGTTTATGATTTTGTTACATATCCAACTTTCTTTGGGGTTTATCTATAGATCTTTTTAGTTTTTCTTTTGCGATAATAGAAGTTTGAGAAGAGTTGTTTGCAGCAGATGAGGTAGCATCAATTGGATAGGGGTTGGTAAACATGAGCTCTGAGCATGCCTTGAGAATGGCTGCATCGACTCGGTAACTAAGCAAGCCACAAAGAGTCAGAAGATGCAAAAGTAGAGGTGGATAGCAGAGGAAAGGGAAGGCTTGAAAGAGTTTGTTGAAACTAATCGAGAAGAGGTGACTTTAGTGGAAATACCCGAGAGGTTAGTAGAAGTAGCAACAAAAGAGTTAAACTACATATGACCATTGTCAGTTCTAGGGTTGGAGACTAATGCGTGAATTTGTTTTCACCTAATCTAACTGCAAGTGCACAGTGTACAATTGTAGTTTTTAGGTTATCGATCCCACAGAGAGCTGAGCTACTTATCGAATTCATATAGTTTAGGATTGTTTCAATCAAATCAAGTGTGTGTAACGGTTTCAATCAAGTAACTAGTCAAACTAACTGAACGCAGTAGTTTGTATGCAAGACTTAAAAGATTAGATCTAGGGGAATTCAGTGGGCAAACAATAGATTATTGTCCGTTTAGGTGACTTCTAAAACTCTAAACACGTTTTCTATCAAAATCCTAAGAATATATTAGTGAATTGATTTTATTTAAAAACCTAAATCTCAAAAGCGATTTTGGATTGTAACTGAAGATAAACAAACATTATAATGCACAAGTTAGATCTGTTTACAATGTGTCCAAACAAGCATTGGCTATGACACGAAACACACCTTGCTCACTACAGACTATTTGAGTATCCTCCAATTCGTTTATGGTAAAGGAATTGACCTAGATTACCTAGACGTGGTTAATTACGTCAATTCTAAGTGTTTAATACAATCTATAATGAATAATCCCGTGGCTTATCCCACATATAGAAACCGCTTTATTGATCCATTGAAAACCCTTTTGAAAATCCTAGATTTAATAAGAGAACTACTCGGACATGGTGATGGTGACACAAATCATTATTGAGTTAATGAATCGCAACCAAGAGTGATTTGAAAATCAGAGGATCATGGATCTCACATGAGTAGTTCTCGTTAGAATGACATGTATGTTGGATAAGCCACGGGATTATTCAATGGACTTGTAAATCTCGTCAGAATGACATGTCTTTTGTAAAACGGTTATATCTTGGGTTCCAGATATTCAATGGATTTGATTCAAGTTGGAGAATAAATTTTACTTCTACGCCTGCAAATTGATATGTTGATCGTCTCATGGATCGTCGGGTAAGTGGGTCAACAACTGGTCGACTTATGGATTCTGCCTTTGCATCTCTTTTACTAGTTTTGCTCCAATTCTCTTCACTTTAGTTTCTTTTGTTTGTAAAACATGTATAAATACCTAAAATATACTAGAAAGACTCTATAAAAATACTTGTATCATGGTACAAAACCGGTAAAATATATGATACATCAGAGACCTTGGAAACCAATGAGGGTAATTGAGTGGGACCAATGTGAGATTTAACAACAGTAAGAGAAGAAGAAGAGAGATCTGAGGAAATAACTATCGATACAGGTTCACGGAATGAATCTTAGACCGTTTTTTAAAGGTAGAAGAAAAGAAGAGGGGGGGAGGGGTTGTAGTTTGGGGATGATGGATCAGGAGGACCTAGGAGAAGTAGAAGAGGGAAGCCAAGAATCTCACCGGTTAGAGGAAGCCAAAAACCAAATCTACATGTATATTTATCTAGAAGCCGGTCATGAAATAGTCAATTCGTATAAAAAAATTGAAATTTTATTTTTATTTAACATACAAGATTATATGATATTAATTTTTTAGTATATGATTTTAATTTTGTTAAGTTTGTAGCTAGGTCAATATTATTTTTTATTTGGAGAGAGTCTATCAGTGGGCTACAACACCTCTACCAGAGATTAGTTTGAGTCTGTCTTGACTTAAGATTTACCCTTAGTTATCAAAAAAAAAAAAAAACATCAATTTTGTTTATCTCTTAAGTTGATAAAGATCCAAAAAAATTTCTGCATAGACGCGTTAAAAATTAAATTTTGATTATGATGATTCAGTGTCATTTTTTTATATCAAACAATATAAAACTGAATGAACTTGAAAAGAAAAAAAAGAAAAAAGTTAAAGAAATATCCTTACTTTCCATAAAAAAAACTATCACAAATAAAATTTAACTGAAACCAAAATTTAAATGTTGAATCTACACATAATACAAAATGTAAAAAGACACACAACGTCACAACCTAAGGAATTCAAAATTTTAGTTTCATAATCCAAATAATTTTTAAACGAAAATCAAAACTAGTTCCTGTATATGTTATATGTGAAAAGAAAACAAATTTCTAATGAATTCAAATTCCTACATATGTTCAAATTCTTATATATGTTATATGACTGAAAAGATACCTGGAATAATCCAAGACATCACATGATCGAGTGACAACTGGAACGAGTAAATTATTAAAAGTTGGTTCGGATCTAGAGAAATATACGAATTTCGGTTCAAAACGTTTTAGTTATCCAATAAAAAAGAAAAAAAAGAAAGAAAACAACTATATCTAAAAATTGGAATAGGTCAGAGTGTCTCATAACCAACTTAAAAGACAAAATCATAGAAGCTCCTTTTTCCTTCAAAAAGCAAATTCCTTTTCCGAAGCTTTTGAAATATGTTCGGTCTTTTTAACCTCCTAACCTTCGCCAATGATGAAATTTACTGAAAAATCACTCGCTAACATCATTACAAGATATGACCTAGCTCTGCCCAATTCTTTCACTTTTAGTTCGTTATTATGGCAACTAATACCACTAATAATAACACTTTTCCTCACCAGGCGATTTAACATTCCCACTGTAATACAATCTTGAAAAAAACTTCTTTTCCCATTCTGTTCAGCTCATCGGCGGTCTTCCAAATAATTTGTTGGTTTTGTTTTTCAAACTAATAGTAATAAAGTTCGAGTTATAAAAACGGAATTTACTGCTTGCGGTTCTACCCAAATTATAAATATAGGGAATGAAAATAAACAAATAAATGAAAAAGTTTGTAATGCTACAATAATAATTAGCAGACAGCTTGTAACATAATTGATCTGCTTTAATTTAATTGTAGAACTGCAAGTTAACTCTTTTTTTCTGACGGAAATAATTTCTGCGTCGACTGATTTTTTGTAGGTAGCAAACTCGATCTATAATACAACGCGAACAAAAAAAGAAAAAAAAAAAAAAAGCAGAGAGTCGGGAGAAACATGTACTTTCTGGGGAAAAAATAATTGTTTAAGTTCTAAGAAGACTGCCCAAGTATGTGTGGTGGTCCAAAGCAACTGCAGGAATATGAGAAATATAATAAAAATGAAGGAGCACTTCAGCTAGTAACTCAAAACATTTTTTTTTTTTTAAAAACTCAAACTTTAGCTAGTAACTCAAAACATTTTTGCTGGTTTTACGATTCCCAAAATTAGTATTTTCAAGATTGGAGAATTTTGCTTAACTATGTAAAACGTTGATCAATTACGCTTTTGGCTATATATGTTTTTTTGGTTATTGTGAGCACTGAGGCGCACACATGCAAGATTCGGATTTGGGTTGATTGTATGCGACGTGACTTTTATTTCTGAGGCTTGTTTATGATATGATTCGGGGTGGGAAATCTTGTTAATG
The DNA here is from genome assembly GCA_900116095.1 of Euclidium syriacum. Classification (NCBI taxonomy): domain Eukaryota; kingdom Viridiplantae; phylum Streptophyta; class Magnoliopsida; order Brassicales; family Brassicaceae; genus Euclidium; species Euclidium syriacum. Next base: position 3,069,482 of record FPAK01000008.1, read on the forward strand.
AATCAGTAAGAAAAAGTAAGAGAGTTCGATGTGACGAAGAAATCGTCGTTTATTAATTAACAAGCGAGGTATAGTTACAATGAAAGAAAGGGAGATTGGCTATTCAAGAAGAGTTGCGATACAGAGACCGAAGTCTAACACCAATGGACGAGGTTGCAAACGATGTTAAACACGATCTACGTTCGACTCGTTCCACCTAATCTCTTCTCTCTTTGTAGAAAATTCAATGCGATTTACAATAAATGAAAGGGGGTATTTATATTAGCCTAGCTAAGCTTATAGTTGACTTCTAGGCAGGTCTAGTCTGAGAATAGACCTCGTCCTAGACCTGACAGACCGCCTGTGACGCGACGTCTTGGCTGCTCCGAAAAGGTGTTTTCGGCTTTTCTCAGACAACGAAAAGGTGTGATGTAACATGCATGTCACTTCATGTCTTGTTTCTACTTTCTGGGCGTCGGACTCGAGCCTTATCGAACTTGTAGTTTGAGGCGGACCTCGAACTGATTGCGGTCCTTAGCCTTTACGGAATTTCTTGACGTAAGCCTTGAATCTTAATGGGCTTCCACCTTCCTATGATTTGGGTCAGGGGTTGTGTTAAACCCAACTCCAACAGTTACTATGTACGATCATTATTCCAAATATAAAAAGAAAAAATACTCACATAGTAGTATTGGTTTTTTAAAAATCTTCTATTTACAGAAGGTTTTGTTTTTGTAATAACAAAATTTACTAAAAGTATATTTTCTTATATAGATTTACATCACAATCTTCATTGTAATAAAATAGACATGTCAAAGATATACTTAAAAATGCTTTTGGAAGTGATGGGCTTTCATGATAAATCGATGCAATGGATAATTATAGCTTATCTATTGGTTATTAATGGTTAGGATTATGGTGATATCACTCCTTGGAGGGACATTAATCAAGAAGATCGATAGTCTCCTTTTTTTATTTGTGCTTTGTCTAGAGGGACTCTTTCATCTACTCAACAAAGTTGAATATTCATACAGTCTCACTAGTTTAGTTTTTGGATGACACCATATTCCTTTGTCAAGCTATTGTTTTTCAGAGTGAAGTCATCAAGGAGATTCTAAAGCAAAATAGTGAAAGCTCAAGACAACTCATTAATTTCTGAAACCTTTGGAGGTAAAGTGTGTGCATAAGTGAAGCTACTCATTCAAAATGTTCTTAGGATTTATAATGAAGGTGGAGTTGGCATGTATTTAGGCTTACCTAGACACTTAAGGTAACTCGAAGTTGCAGGGGTATATTAAAGATGCTTTAGGCTTAAAGAAAGGCTACATAATAAGATTTCTGGTTGGATTGATAGACTTCTCTCTAAGGAGGTAAGCATGTTATGATCAAGGCAGCTCTACAAGATCTTCCAATCTATGCCATGAGTTGTTTCAACCTGATTATTACCATTTTTGATAATCTGCCAAGTGCTATAGCCACTTTGGTGGATTTCAGCTGAGCAACTGAGGAAGATCATATCAAAGGAGTTTGGAGGATTGGGGCTTAGAGATATCCATAGTTTTAATCAAGCCTTGTTGGCTAAGCAAGCTTGATGCATTCTTCAAGATGGTGATAGATTTTTAACGAAAATTTTGAAGAACATATACTTTCCTATTGGGGACTTTCTAACTGCGGAGTGTGACCAAAGATTTTCTTATCCTTGTAGAGCATCTTTTGGGTCATGATTTGTTGCAAAAGGGAATAAGAAATGAAAAAAAAAAGTGTTGAAGTCTAGATTGATCCTTGGATAGAAGATCATTTCGTAATGATTCCAATGATAAAAAAAATTTATTGACTTGAACCTTCGTATTTTAGACTTTCTGGATCTTTCGACGAACTAATGAAATCTAAGGCAGTTCTAAGAATTGTTTAATCCAGTTGATGTTGCATGAATTCTTCAAAATCCACCCAACGATCCTCTTTCCAGACTTTTGGAGTTGGATACACAATAGGTCTGAGGATTATTCGATGAGATTTGGCTATTGGTTGGCGGTTTCAAAAGGATACCTTTCTAGAAACCAAGATGGAATCTTCTTTGAATAGTTAAACGAACAGTGTCGGGACTATATCAACATAGATGAAGATTCAAGTTTTCTTATGCAAGATGTTGGAAGATGCTTTACATGCATCATACACTTAAGCTCATAGAGGTTTAAAGGTGAATAAGAGATGTCATGTATGTGGGATGGAGGGATGAATCCATTAATCATATTTTTTTTACATGCCCTTCCCATGAAAATTTTGGTCTCTGGTTGGGTTTCCTTTCCCTATATCTGGTTTCAATGAGAGATCAAGCTTTAAGATGTTCCACTTTATCATATCCTCTGCTTATGTTGTATCTTACCTTCAAGAGTGTACTAGAGGTTTTCATTGGATACTTATATTTTGAAGTCGCAAAATAAGTTTCTCTATGAAGCCTTGCCTCTTAATGCATATTAAATTGTGAAGATTAGTAAAGATGAAGCCTTGAAATAGTTCCTTGCTCAAGCTAAAGTTCCAAATATGAGTTCTCCTTCTCTTATTGCACAGATGAATGTAGGAAAAAATAGACTAAATTTCCTCCACTATGGTTTAAATGTAATATTGGGCTGGTATGGTCTAAGAACACTGGAATGGTTGGTGCTGCATGGGTGATTAGATATGTTTCAGGTTTGATTGCGCTTCATAGCTCGTTTTTAATCATATTTCAACTTGCATTGAATCCAATCTATATATCCTAATTTGGGCTATCCAAATTGAAAGATCTCATAGATTACAGAACATCATCATTGAGAAATACAGTAAGGAAATGGTTGGACCTATCAACCATCCAAAAGCTTGCTCATGCTTCAAGAATGTAACCTCTTATGTTTTACAAGCTACTAATGATTTTTTGGGTTGGTGTTTGGTTCAACTAAGTCGCCCACAAAAGATGGGAGCTTTTATATTTGCTTAAAAAGTCATTTAGCATGTCTTCTACCAATCTTATATATGTAACGCTTAGAGAACCAAGATAACTTCATTCTCATAGAAAGAGGCGTAAAGCTCTTTATATTTCTGATGAGTGTCTAATTTGTGGTTGTTAAGCCTTAGTTTTGTATAGTTTTTTTAAGGTTTTAATGACCACCTTTAGGTTATAAAGTATTACATTTAGCTTTATTATGTCTCATTTGCATTTAAAGTTAGGCTTTGCATTTGCATACATCCATTAGGTGTTTCGAGGCTTCTCTAGGTATCAAAGGATTTGCATGGAGTTAAGGAAGCTATATGGACTAAATGGGAACCAATTAGAAGCATAGAGGAGCAAGTAGGAGAAGCTAGAGTACCAAGGAGCTCAAAACATAATCATTTCGGCGACATGAATGAAGCAGAATATAGGAACGCATAACGAGGCTTTCCGTCAGTGACAAAAAAAGCATGTGTTGGCGGTAAAACCACTTCTTCCTGCGGCACGAGAACCAATCGAGACCAAAATCCTCATTTTTGGCACTTTTTACCTTGCAACATCAATACTTGCTATAAATACCCTCTTATGTAACTATGTTAGGGAGCTTTTTTATTTATCTTATGTTTTAGAATGTTCTTGAAAGTTTAAGAGACAAAACATTGATCTTTAGAGATCACTTGTGAGAATAATCTTTTTATTATGCTTTGATCATCATATATTACATATTTCTCTTACTTTTATGTCTTTAATTTCATTATTCCATTTGAGGCTCATGAAGATCAATTCCATGATCTTGTGTGAGTAGTTTCCTAAGTTGAACTAAGGCTTTGGTTTGGTGTAATAGAGTTGAATAAGTGTTTAGGTAAGTTAAAGACTACCTTGTCTATGGAAAATATAGATTGGATTAAGATTGATCAACTTGATTCAAGTCACTGAGCATTTCGTCGCCCCCAAGATGCTCGACGAAATGCTAGTAGCATTTTTTAAGGATTGTTTTCAAATATCACAAGAAATTGTAGAGATTTTTATCAATTAGTATGTAAGGGGAGACTAAAATGCTTGTTAGGACTAATTGAAGAATGTTTCGCTTTGATTCAAGTATGCTCATCAATTAAGCTTTTGATAAAGGATTTAGTGACCAAGAAATTGGCCTAGTTTATTAATTAACTCTAATGCATAATTGGTGCCAAATGATAATCCTTAATCACTCAACCCATTTCTCCTAACAATACAAATCCCAAAGCTCAATCTCCTTTCATATTGTTGTTTGAATTCACTTGCTAAGTCTAGTTTACCTTCATTGCCTTTGTATCTAGTTGTTTGCACTACATTTTCATACTGAATTTACTTTTTCTTAGGATTAGTAAATTTAACAACTATAAAACCAAATCATCTAGCTTTCCATTGTTAAGAACAAGTCCTAATATCACTTAGCTTCCTTGTAAATCGATATCTGTATTTACCCTATTTCTACTTAACTTTATGGAATTTGGTTAATTTGGATCAATATAATTGAGTTGATAGTAGAATGTGGTTGATAGCGACTAGGCTAAACCTCTACTTATCAATGTCTCGTAAGGTTTTTATAAATTTTTCTCCTCATGGCTTCTACTTATCAATGTCCAACACTAATTCTCTCTACTAACATTAATCTCTCTTGTGGTAACCAATTGTCTTTAAACTTTTCTTATAGCTTATCTTTTGGTTTAATATAATTTCTTGATGAAAAAAAAAACTCATAGTGTTAGTACCGTTTTAGACACTTAAAAGATTTTAATCATATAAAAAAATAGGACCCTTACAGAAGTGTTATTGAAAATAATAAAATATTTGGAAAAGTATTTAAAAAATCACAAAAACTATTATATAACAACCAAATTTAATTGATCAAATATAATTTTTGTAACTTTTCTTCCAGCAAACTAATTCATAAACTTTGCATAATCGAGTTTATCAATAATATATTTTTCAATAAATATCATTATAATCCATTCAATTTCTCTTATAATATGATAAATCGTCGATATCTTTTTATCAGTTTCAACTTTGAAAATCTTCTCTTTGCACAAACAATTCCACAAACAATTAAAATCAAGATTTTCAACATCTCTCACGCTATGATGGAGTATTGACATGAGCCTCGAGAAAGTCAGAAGAATTGAATCTGAAAACCAATGCCACAACACCAGCCATCAATCCTTCGCTCAAGTGGCACCTCTCTCAAAAGTTTTCCAACCTGAGCTAATTACCAAAACCAAACCCACAGCCAAGCTGGAACCGAACTAGGCGAGGTGGAACGGCTCTAAGAATTAGAGACGAGAAGGCAAAACGGATCTTCGAAAGGTAATAACCTGACCAATCCATTTCTAAGATGTCTAAACCAGGTGGAATACTAGAGACAACAACGACTACAATCCACTCAAAACAACAATTACACTTTTAGTTACTCTACTCGATAAATATTTCATCAAATGATATTTAGAAGCGGATTTCACTTTTTACAAAAAAAAAGTTTTAAAAACTTGATTGTCGTTTTGGTTTCTTATGTCTTTTCGTTTGCGGTTACAATACTTAAGTGCCGACTTTACCACTATTCAACTAATTATTCGTGAAGTTACCAAATTATTAATTTCTATACTTTTCTTATTTCACAGCGATAAATGTATATGGATTCTTATAAAACGACCAATCATCACCAATTGACCGCTTTTGTTTCTTTCCCATAAAGGTCGAATCCCATATTGCATATGATTATGATTTACTGTTCTTAAAGCCTAAAGGTGTACATTTTTCTTATCTTTCAGGAACTTTAAAAACTGCTAAATAATTTAAAGAAATGAATCACAAATTTCTTCACACGGAAAATTAACCATGAAAAACCAATTTTGGTAACAAAGGTGAACGATCTAAGAAGTTGGTATAATGAAAATTGATTTTGGTATAGAACATTTGATCAAAAATGACTTTAAATCTAAATATTGTGCAGAAACTTATTCGAGTGAGAAGTAGAATACCACAAGCTGGAGGTGTGCTGGACTCATTCAAACATGACCTAATATTAGAAAGAGTCACGAGTCACGACTTCGACTAAGGTAATGGGGTAAAGCCCTTTATGGTCCGTTAGATTGTAGGAAAAAGTTCTCTATATATTTTATATTCTTACTTGTATCGAATTTGAACATTTATAGAAGGATATTATTAGATGTAAATATTCATATTTTAAGTTAACTAAAAAAATTATAAACCAAAAGAAATTTGTGTCAATTAATTTTGTCTTTTAATGTTTTCAAAGAATTTAACATAAGTTTTCTCAAAACAAAATCACGTGATATAATTTTCGGGATAAGGCTCGATGCTAGGTAATGAGAAGTGCTGAACTAACTACCAAAACAGTGTGCTTATGTCGATGATAGATAGGATCCTAAGTTTTTTCTTACTTATCATCATTAATGATTTTGTCATTTTTATATAATGCGGTGCGAATGATTGATATTTAATTGTATTTACCTAAACTTTTTAACTTCCACTCATCATTTCGAAGTACAAATCCCTAGGTAGTCTAACAAAGGAAAGGACACTAACCATACCGACACAGACCTGGGCGTGTAAGGTATTCTTTGTTTTATACACACAGTTTCCTTGAAATAAAGATCTAATTTTCATATAAATATGATTACTCCAACCGGTTAAAAAGTGGAACGCCGTTGGCCTAATACTTAATGGTTTTATATGGAATTCGAGCTTATGTTTTTTTTTTTTTGTTAAAAATTTGAGCTTATGTTACAAGCTGAATTGTCCGTCGTTCTTAAATACGTGTTTGCTAACAATATGCGGAGGTTTTCCTAATTCACAAATTTTTTAGTTTTTATAAAAGAATTGAGTCCATGAGACAAGTAAACTCCAACCGTTGTGTAAAAAAAAACTCTAACTAAACGTATTTTTCTCAAATAATATCTCGATTTTTTCAAAGATTCTAAGGATTTGAAGTCCAAATAGACCAAAAAATAACCTTTTAAGGATTTTAAGGATCCGAAGTCTAATGACCTAAACTATTACAAGACAATCATACGAATTTACTTACTAAGGTTATCCTTATAGAAATTTTCAAAATATGATGATGTGTGTGGTTGTACTCTTTTTCTTTATCATAGTTTTTATACCATTTGGTTTTTTCGTGTCGAGATTTTAACGAGGAAACAAAGAAACACCAATAATAGACACATAAACAACAATTTTATCACGAAGGTCTATCAATATTTCAAAATCTTTGTCATAGATTAATATGATCGAGATAAGCAAAAGAAAATGATCAAGATTATTTATCCAGAATATTTCAAAATCTTTGTCATAGATTAATATGATCGAGACAAGCAAAAAAAAATGATCAAGATTATTTATCCAGAGACCAATGAAATATATGAGAATGACGATGTATGTGTTCAAATATTCGTTCAAGAGAAGACTTGATAGCTTTGTTCATCATGGCATTTTCACCTACCACTTTTAAGAAGTTACTTCATCATATGGATTATATTGTTTCAAAGATTTCAAATTTCACCTACCACTTTTAAGAAGTTACTTCATCATATGGATTATATTGTTTCAAAGATTTCAAGTTATGTATTCATCATGGAAAATAAATGTGTCTTGCATTCTTTTTCTGGTTTTTTTTACTGGACTTTTCTGCTAAGATCTTTTTAATGAGACAACATACTAAACGTAATTGATATACATTCAAGTATTATAAAAGAATTAATTAATGTCTGAAAAGTAGCATCTAGTAATATTTTATAAATATTTTATAAATATTTTATAAAAATAACATAATATTTTAGTAAATTCATACATTCTACTATCTTTGTATATATAAAGAGAGAATTTTTTCTTATAAATATACACAAAAATAAAGCACAATAATTTCTTATATGTCTTCTTTGTTCACAACAATAATCATGTTTTACCAAGTGTCATTAGTTCGACTGATAAAAATATCATACACAAAGTTTAGAGAACAGAATCGAGTGACGTTTGGAATGAAACCATATAACATGCTATGATCTCGAATTTAGAATGATGTATAGATTTCGACGTAAAACTTTTTAATAATTTAAAAAATAATAACAATAATAATCATGTTAGAAAAAATGTTTATCTAGATCTTGAGGAGTGGTAACTTAATTATATATAATATATATATTGAGGATGCTACTGTTGTTGGAGAAAACGGCCAAAATGTTTTTGTTTTAGGGAGAGCAGGATGACTAAGCAAGGTTGATTAACAAATAACTATTACTAAATTATATAACTGCTTAGGTACATTGAATCCAGTAGAAGAGTAGACGCTACTACTTTTTATAATCCGCCGGTCTTATCTTTGATGACTGATCACATGCTTATCAAAATTTAGTTGCTTGTCTTTTCTCATCTATGTTTACACCATATTGTTTTATAGACAAATTTAGTTGTTTGTTTTTTTCTATCTATATATAGGTCTTAGTAATATATCAAATGAATAATTGAATAACGAAATAGTAGATAAAATTAATGGAACAGACTGAATTAAGATTTCACATAATTATTATAAAATAATTAAAATCTAGTTTTAGTAAATTAATCACATGTTATTTTTGTTTTAATGTTTTCAACACGTTAAATACATATAACAAAATCATTTTTCTAAAACATGAAAACGTAAAATTTGATAAAAAAAAGAAGAAGTAAAATCATACTTTTTAATTCACGAACAATTGATATAAATGATAGAGAAATTGCTTTTAGTTTGGTATGAGTTTTTTACTTGGACCCCACAGTTTTAGGGTCTCCTCCGTATTTTAAAACAAAATGTTTTCAATAAAAAGGAGAACTAATTAAATTGCTAGATTTCAGTATTTTATGTCTTTGTTTTTTTCTTTCTTATACAATCGCGGATTTATCATTTAGCTTGCAAAATTAGCTTTGTCTCCTTCTTTCTCATCTGATCCTTCGTTTTGGAATTGATATTCTAATTGTCAACAAGATTTTTCCATGTATTTATTCTTACTATTGATAACGTACATCAGTACATAAGTTAATAAATAAAAAATTGGTGCAACAAGTTGATAAAAAAAATTACGGATCAAAGAGTCGTATGATATCCAGCACCAGTAATTTAAGGAAAAACAAAACATAGAAGCGACGATTTCGATATTTATAAGGAGATCATCAGTTGCCGACAAAAAAGGGAAAAAAAAAGAAAAGAACATCATCAACTCAATAAAAATAAAAGAATAAAAAAAGAATAAGGCGCTGGGTCATACGAAATGGTTAGACGCGGAAATAGTTGGGTGTGTGAAAGAAGGGCATGTTCATCAATAATGGAATTAGGCAATCTAAAGACTTTAATAATTTGTTTCGCGTTTAGCTAATGTTAATCTTCTACGTTTCCTATTTTCCGTAATATAAATGCGAATGTTCCAACAAATTATATTTGGAAAACTCTTTCATACACTGCAACGAGACAACAAATGTTGGCTCTGTTTAACAAAACAAAAACAAATGTTGGCCCTAGCATTATTCTTATTCCTTCTCCCACGTTCGCCATTTGTCTTTTCCAATAGAAATTGTGACTACATTAATTTCATCAAGTTTTATTATGTTATTCGATAATATTTATTTAAGTCGTTTAAAATGTAAAAATACGATAAGGTAGAATATGACTGGATTTTATTTATTAAAACAAAATTAATGGTTCTTCATGTGTATATACAGTATACACTGATTTTATCGTCAAACGCTTAAGATTTAGATCAGTTGTTGATTTAAACAAAATTGTAAAAAAGAAAGTTTCAAATTAAACTGAACTACTCCTAATAGTTGGTAGAGAGATATCAAACATTGGGTTTGTTGCTTTTTTAATGCAATTTATTTCAACACATAACAGCGGTTTGATGAAAAGTAAGAAATTTTTTTGGGGACTAAAGACCTCAAAGTTTAAATGATTTATCGCATTAAATTTGAGAATTAACCTGGTAGAATATCTAGCGAAATAATAAGTATAATATACTATCAGCTATCAATTAGAGTTTCGTTAAGGGATAATAATGTTATGCCGCAAATGTTTTGGATTTAACAATTCATGTGAATGACGAAACCCATGTGGTGTTCATTGCTGTAAGTTAATTACAAGACGAACTCAGTTATACAATTAGTTAAAAATGAATTAAACAATGTACAAGTTGAAATAAATTTGTTATTTGTATGTAGTTCATAAGGAAATCTAGGAGCGTCCCATGGTTAGCTAGAATATTATATAAAATAAACATTTCTCTAACTATATTAAAAATACTTATTCTTTCATCCATTTATTAAATATTGTTTGGTTCATCCTTGGATTCATCTAGAGCCAATGATTGTCGCCATCGTGCAACCTCCTCTGATCATGAATTTATATATAAGAATACTTAATAAAGTATTTTGTACGGTAGGGCCCGCTTTCATATCTTATTTGTTTTGGGGCCATGCATGCTAATACATAACCCTTTTTTTGTCGTCTAGGATTTTTTTTATTATTATTATGATGAAAATATGAATATATTGCCCTTTGGGAAAGATTCATAAATTAACAACTTCTTTACTCCGAAAAAATAAACATAGCAAGGAAAGCTACATTAAAATCAGATTGAATTTAGTCATAAATAAACCAAGAGAAGAGGAGGTTGGAGAAACATTTCCTTTTCTTGTTTGCGAAAATCTTGTCCCGGATTGACCTGTCCAATACCTTAAAGATGGAGTCCATAAAAGAGGAGTCTGACGAGTGAACATATGAAGTAGGTTCGTTCGTTAGAAGTCTTTTGAGAAGCTGTGAAATCCTTTATGATTTAGTCAGGAGATGGGTTATAAGAGAATCTCAATCATAAAACATTTTTTGGGATGACCCAAACGATGTAAAACATTTTCACCCCCAACAACAACTCTTGAGGACATATATCAAAAAACACAAGGTGTGCGAATTCGGTATCAATCGCGAAATACATTACATATTGTAGCGATTTTACAATTAATAACACAAAATTCACTCCCAAAAACAACTCTTGGAGACATATATCAAAACACACAAGGTGTGCGAGAAAAATATAAAATACGATGTCCAAGTCAAGGAATCGTCATTAGAGGTTATAACTATTATATAGCACTTATGAGACCTCTAAATCGCCCAATATATTGATGTCATGAAAGGAAGAGGGACCCAATATACCGCTATACCAATAGATGAGCCACGAGAAAAACACACCAACCTTTTTGTTGTTGTAGAGCCAAAAGATTCCACCACACTAGTTGAAATATGGTCACAAGGGGCATCTTTACTTAATATGGACAGGACACATGTTGAAATATTGGGGAGGATGTGGGGTAAAACCAGCTTTAAATTCTTCACACTGACAAAACCATTATGTTATACGGGGACACCATCAAAGGAGTTTATCACATAAAGAACAAATTCAGTCCGAACTAGTGGTCTCATGCAATCTCCTGTTAAGTCAATCCCGATCCGTTGATTTAATTATTAAAGCTGAGCAAGAATCATTTGTATAGTTTGTCAAACTCAAACGAAACCTCTTTGTCGGACTAGGGGACTTTTGTTGGTGATGGGTTTCACATTCCCACTGTAACGTTGTCAAGACTACTAAATCAGCCCACTCGCATCAAATCCATCACCTAACATGACATCAATGACCGAACAAGGGAGTGAAACCTAAGAACAAAATGGAATGTCTTCAAGAGTAAGGAAGAATCCTTGATAAGGATATCTTCCTCATCTTTTGAAGAATGTCAAGCCAAGGAAGGAACAACTAGGAGATATATAAATAGGGGATTCCTCTATTTGAGGAGAGAAAACTCTAGGACAAAGAGTCTAGACTTGCATCGTTATCTTACTTATTCTTTGTTTATATTTTACCTTGGCTGCTTCGCATTTATAAAGCTGTTGAATCTATGTAATCGATTTTCTTATTGAATAAATAAATCAAAGACTCTCCTACCTTTTTTCTATACTTTATAGGTTTTAAAAAACTTACAACAACATCTTACTTTTTTTGTCATCCGGTGAAATTAGTAAACGATTGGATAGTACGATACATATTTCCCTGCGAGCAAATCACAAAGCTAAAATAACTCAAAGGGGGGGGGGAATCTATCTGCTAAATGTCTAGGTGGTGGTCTGCTATCTGAAAATTTTAAATCATATTGAGGAATATTATTCCACACGTATAAACAAAATTTCACCAAGTTGTAAGTAAACAAACCCGCCATTAGAAAATTGATCTAACTTCTTTAACGAAAACATTTTGATTTCACTTTCCTTTTCCTTATGCTCATGGAAATGTAAATATGGTTATTTGCGTAATATTTAATGGTGACTACAATTTTTGGAAACAAAATTTAAAGTCATACGAAGCGAGGAAATTTTAATTTTAAAAGTAATAAGTCTAATAATACCCAAAATAAGGACGATGGAAGTTGTGGATTCACGATTTTGGACTTTAGAAAGTTGCCTTTTTCACAATCATACACTGTCATATTTGGGAAACTATACGTTCTCATTTCCTCTCTTTGTTTCTCAACAATCACTCTGTTTTTAGTATTATTGTTGAATGTTGATACATGTAGTATATGCGACCACAATATATAGCGTAATATAATGATTGTGCAACTGTGTCGATGCATCACTACTAACATTCAAAGTCACATAACAATTGCTGTAAACAAAAACGATCGATATTTTCCTTCTTGGTATATGAGAAAGACTAAGCAAATGCTTGCATATGTGTATTGTATATTTAATGTTTGTGTTTGTGTTTGTGTTAAATTCCATCTTAATTTATAATTTATGTCACATATACTTAGATTATGTGGATCTCTTAAAATCATTAAAAACCTCTTGAAAATTTGGTTATGATACAATAATGGCCGAGTAAACCAAACAAGCGGAGAAATCATGTCCTCGGTCTCTAAGTGATCGATTACATGACCACACTAACATGACTAGAAATGGTCGAAGATTTAACGGTCAACGAGGATAGTATTTCGACCTAATTAAACAATGGTTGAAATGATTCAACAAGGTAGGCTATTTACTCCTAACCTCGTACGACCCATACGTATGTTTGTTTTACCAACGTAGAAATGAATATAGAGATGTGTGGTATGAGAAAAAAAAAACAATTGGGATAACGACAATGAGAACTTCGATTGATACTGAGGTATGTGTCCATTCTGTAAAAGTCTAAGAACCCTTTTTTAAGTAGCTCAAGTACACAAAAGACATTAAGTCAATCACATAGAGTAAAAAAAGACATACCAGTTTTGCCGTCCTAACACATATCAAGATTTATACATCTCGTATGACTAGATGAAATAAATAGAAACGTAAAACACGTATATGGTTAAAATATGAAGCAAAAGATTAAATTTTCACAAATATACAATACATTTAAATTTGGGAAACTATACGTTCTCATTTGCAAAATATTAGACCTCCTGTTATATTTGGGAAACTATACGTTCTCATTTCACAAATATACAATATATTTAAATTTAATGACCAAAAAAAAAAATACAATACATTTAAATTTATTAATCAATTATAATTATGATTAATGTAGATATTCAGTTTATTTTGTTTTCCAAAAATAAAAACAGAGTCATTCGTTTTAAGTAAGGTTCTTGAAATATGAACATTCATATAAAAGGAAAACGGAATTATTTTAAGGAAGAGACAAGGTCCCTGCTAATGTGGGAGAGGTTTTAGGAAAGAAAGCTCAGTGCTACACGGAGAGAGAAAGGACAAACATGGAATCTTACCAAGTTTTAGAGTCAAACAAAATTACTCATTTTTTTCTATTATCAATTTTTTTTATATATTTAAAAATATATGCACTTTGACATGACATGAACGACATCTCTCCCTTTGTCCCTTACCTCTGCCTTCTTCTCTACACTATAAGAACACCCACAACATTTCCCCTGCAACTCCCTCTCTCTCTCTCTCGCCAAAAGAAACTAGAGAAGAACAGACAAAACAAATGGAAGAGTTGGGTTCTATTTGGTTTTATCAAGAGGTTGGTTTCTTACTTTATGATAATTTCAGAGATTTTCTTGCGTAATTGTGTCATTTCTTTGTATTTTATTAATGAATGAGCAATTCTAGACTTGTTCTAGACTTTGGAATTTGGCATTTTTCTTGAGAATCATTGTGTTTGTAATTAGAATTGCGATAATTTTTTGAAGGTTTATTAGAAAATTTTTCCAATATTTCTCAATAGAATGATCTCCGACACTATAAAACCTCTAAGATCTATCAAAATCTGTGAGATCAATACATTTCACCTACAGAAAATGTGACTGCTTGTACTTTTCTGCACCCTTTAACTCGAAAAGACTATTCTCTTTATATTTTTTGTCTTTTTATCTCATTATTTTCTAACCCTGACTTTTATATATTTATTAATTAATTATATGTTTGGTTTAGATTTAGTAACGTTTTGAGTGAATTCTTGACCCCATGAACACAAGGTTGTTATCTCACATCATTATGCAAACGCAAAGCAAATGTATTTTTTTATAATTATTATCTTTTTCACACTTTACTGTTACTAAATGTCCATTTCTTCAATGATTCAGCCAATCCTTTTTTTTCATTTTTTAATCAATCAATTTCTGACTTTTTACATCTTTTTTTGGTATGATTACAGAGTATGGATGAATTAAGACAAAAGCTTCAATACAGTGCCTTCGAGCTTGAAGCAGTGAAAGCGAAAGCTAATGAAGAAACAAAGAATCACCAAGAAGAAGTGAAGAGTCTGCTTCATCTTCTCAAACTCGCTCGTCAAGAAAGAGACGAAGCTAAAGATCAATTACAGAGACTCCTCACGATCAAGGCTAATTCTAGCATCACAGAGTCAAACAGCCTATCGCACGGTTCTTCACCGGTTGAATCTTTCCTCGAACCGGTCTCATCTCCAGAATTCTCCAATTTCAATATCGTACCAGAACCGGTTCACCAAATCAAGTTCAGGAACCGACCAGTTAACCGGATCTGCAATGCTCAGGTGAAGATTGATCCAGTGGATGTTCTGATGGATGAGCTTATAAAAGGGAAAACGTTGCCGGAGAAAGGAAAGCTTCTCCAGACAATGATGGAATCTGGACCGTTGCTTCAGACACTTCTTGTCGCAGGTCCTCTTCCACGGTGGCGCAACCCTCCGCCGCAGCAGAGCTTTAGAGTCCCGCAGATCTCAAACTTTGATATCTTGAAAGGTTGTTCTTCAATGCTCAATTTCAGAGGTTGCTCTGTTCCCGGAATAGAACTTGCCAAGCGGCAAAGATTTCATTAGGGTTACAATTTTTCTTGCTCTGTTTTTTTTAAATTTTATTTTTCAATTAGCCGTCGGTGGATTATATTATTATTGTAAAGATTCATAAAATGGTTTTATGGGGTTTAAGAGTGTGCCTGTAAATTGGAGTATAAACGGTTTGGTATTATGGATTTTAGGTATTCATGAATCTTTATTTATATCACCATTTATTTATCATCTTTGGTTCTGATTCTTGGTTTCACTATGTACTGTTTTGTTATATAAAACCTAAAACAAAGGAGAATTTTGTTACTTTTGTAATGGAAACATGAGTTGATTTCATCAACTGTTATATAATAAAGATACCGTTAAAAGACATATTTTTTGGGCATGGAGATGGTCAAATGGGACAAATGTGCCTAATTTTCACAGTGATCGAGGAGGATAAAGATCAAAGATGACAAAAGTGGAGACAAATCAAGAAAGGGGACTTGGTCTTGTTTTTAGAAAAATATTCAAAGTAAAAGACAGTACTGTTTCTGTGTTAGATTGTGACCAGTGTTGTGTGGTGGCTTTTGGTCATGTTCATGTTGTACAAGTTAGGCGCGAAACATGTTCTGTTTCCTTAGTTTCATCTGCCATGGACGGCATTTCAACTTCAACTATTTCTGCGTTTCACCACTGTTGAGTTGAATTTTTTTTTAAATTGGTTTGATTCTTGATTTCTTTTCTTTTTTTTTGTCATTTGACAAAAGAACATTTTGACTCCTTTCTTTTCCAGAGGGATAGAAAGAAATGATAAATCAAGATTTTTAAAAGAGTGTTAGTTTATTCAAAAGTGGGAAATAAACTTTAATTCGTAGTTCCACATATTTGTGGGCCTTGTGGAGAACTAGACTGGGCTACATTACGGTACTAGTATATAATATTTGAGTTAGTGTCCTTTCAATTTTAAGCGGGCTTCTTTTTTTTGGTACTTACTTCATTCAAATTAAAAATAAGGTATTTCAAGTGGTCTTTAAGCCCTATTTCATTGACGAGTAGGTTATTTGATCTGCTGTTGTTGTTACCCGAGTTGTTATCGTTGTTGTATGAGGAGAATTCGGTTTGCGATTGTTGGAGGATGAATTCGGTGGTTTCCAATCGCGGTTGCATGGCTATTGTTGAGCGGAATGGCCGTGACGGAGAACAGCAATGGCCGCGCAAACGAGATTGGTGTATCTCTGCCATGAACGGGTTTAACCATGCTCCATGGAAAAGCCCAAATAACAAGCCTTCACATAAACTAGAAAATGCATAAGTTTTTTTGATAAAATGCAAATATATTATCCCAATTTTGGAAAGAGTTCTTTGACAAAAAATTTTTTTTGAAAAGGGTTTAATTTACATCACTACAATTATACTTTTTAACAGCTTGTTCCCAAAAAAGTAAATAATAAAATGTATATTTTGACAAAAGAAAATGGGAAATTATGGTTTGGGGTTCTTAAGGGTTTTTAATATTTTTTTTTAAAGATGAAAAAGAAAAAAAACATCCAATCAGAGTCGGCCACGTATTAAGGATCGATTCTTATACAAAGATAGGTATAGGTCCTTAATTTTTCCATGGAACCTGCATTTTTTCAATATTTTTTTTTTTTTGGTTCCGGCGCTAATATCTCTCGTTAAAGCTGCTCATAGACACTTAAATAATCAAAGCATAGTTTGTGCCATATACTAGTAAAGAGGAAGAAAAAAGAGTGTCACAGCTTATGGATCTGTAGCATATATACATGACTCAACTCTCAAGTGATGCCACTACTCATAGGTACATACCAATATAACAGAAAGAGGAATATAAAAGCTAAAACACACAAATTTATTGTTTCGAATTTGTCAAAGGCATCACCATGCTGCAGGGGACCCCGTCAAGGCTCTCTCAAAAACACAAGGATTATTAGGAATAATAAACGGATCAAAATATGTGGCATAGATAAGAACCGAGAAGATTCCAGCAAGCTTTCTTCCTCCGCTGGATCCGTGCGGTACGTGTCAGATTTTTGTTCTTGTGCAACAGATTCCACATTATGTGTATGTCTTCGTACTCGCAAGAACTCACTTCGTCTCGTAACCTCAATAGTCCTGCACTCAGTATTTGTTATTTGTGAATATTAACGATAATGGAGAAGAAGAAAAGATTGATTATATAAGATCAAACTCAGAATTATCTTTTAAGACTCTTATATATTGAACATAACACCACCTAATACCTTCCAATTCAGACCAGCCTTCAAAAGTAGCTTTAGCTTGTGAAGCTACTTTACGGATTCAGAGCAATTCGAAAATTTTAGCTTAAAAGCGATGATCGGAGCTTACCGGCTTGGCGGAGTCCGGCGCGAACGGTAGAACGGTTCCAGATTCGCCGCGCGGGGAAGGCTATCGTGTTCCACCACTTTCTCCACATTAGGACGGCCACGGCGAGGTGAGAGAGAAAAAGAATGTACAATGGGAGAAGAAGAAATCCAACTTCCCAAATTCTGACGTTACAAGCAATAACTTCAACCAAAATGGATATATTTGATTTTTTTTAATATCTCATTAAAAAATTTCATAGAAAGTAAATATTAGTCGTATACATGTTTAGTTATTTCTTTTATTTTTAATTAGGAGGGGGTTCGGACCTAGGCTCTTCATCATGTGATTACATTTTTAATTCTTATTAAATACTATGTGTGAACGAAAAAAAGGGGTGTACGTGAAAGTTATTTCAAAAGAGATACATACAATAAATTTTTAGAAAAGAGATGCCTACATAGTTCATAGTTCAAGTCCGGTGAAACTACTCAATTAAGTGTACTTTCTCCATATAAGTGTCACATGGCAAATCATGTATAATATTTTCGGTACTTACTTCATTCAAATTAAAAATAAATATATACTTGTTCAAAACGGTATTTCAAGTGGGCTTTAAACCCTATATCTCTCAAACTTCTACTCGTCGCGGACCCGAAAAAAAAAAGATTATGAAAAGCGTTTTTGGTGCGCGGCTGCCGCTTACACAACGCCGTCCCAGTCCGACCACTGGTATCTCTACTTTTCTTCTCGGCTTCCTATCTCTGCCTGATGGTTTTGGGTTCGTGTTGGTGACTGAGAGACGACGACAGTTGGCGAAGTGACGAGAAATTGCGGAGCTTCTATGAGCCTTACCACGGCGGTTATCCGGTTGGTGGTGAAGATTTCGGTCATCACCCGAACTCCATAGACGCAGTTTGAGGACGATGACGTTCTCTCCCAGAAATGGTGGTGGTTGACGAGAGGCCTCTGTCTTTGACGAAGACGGTCCCTGCTTTATCTCTTTGTCCGCTTCCGGAGCGGCTGTACACCAGCGGTGAGCTCGGTACTCTAAGGTCTAAATGCAAGAGTTATCCTATTCTAGATGATAATGCATGTAAATGTGATGTTAATGGGGGTAGAAAACCGTAAAATATGTCTCAAAATAGGAGGTAAAATGGTGCAATTTACACACTCATCAGAGTCAGAGAGTGTTACCAAAATCTACAAATGGAATTATGAGATTTTTTTTTCAGTATCCTTTAAAGTTGTTGTGTATTATAAATACCAATTTCCTTATCATTTAAGATAAGTTTCATATATTACTTTATAACTTGGTTTGTATGTAGATAAGTTTCCCTATAGCCCACTAACAACTTCATCACACCCTCACTTCACCTGACCTTGGGACCGTTGAAAAAATTCCAATGGTTCGACTCGGTCTGGTTGAAATTTCTAATAGTTGTTGTTGTTGGGGAAGTACTATAAATGTGGGGGATTTAAAATGATGTAATTTTCATATATTCTTTCACAATTACAATTTCTCTAAGGGAATCATCATTTGGGTTTGAAAATGAAGGTTGGGGTGGGTAAAATTATCGACAAATCAAAAAGGAATAAATGTCAGATTATTTGGATATATCGTGATTTGTCGATAATTTTACCTAAATTTCCTATCATATTCCTTTTTGTACAAGTAAAATTCTAACGGATTAAGATAATGTTCTCCCATATACTGAAAGAATTTTCTTTACAATCTTATCTACATGTGGATTTTAAAACTTTTGTTATTAGAAAAACCTATTAAACATTCATGTCTGGACATAAAGAGTGTTCCCTCTTAGAACGTATAAACATGAAGTTAATTATCTTTATATTCATAAACGGGTTGCCCATATATTTCATTGATAATAACAATAAAAAAGACTGGATTATTTACTTTCCAGTTATCTAAAAAATTATCTAAGATTTTGTTAATAATTTAAAAATGTCACTAATTAACTTCACCTTCACTTTGGTATAAGATTTGGCGCAGCCAATCCTATACCTATTTAAATCATTTTGGGAGATTTGGAAATAAAATAAGTTTGGAAAACTAATCTTTTATAATAATGTTAATCCTACTTTACCTCTATTGATAAAAATAATTAATTTTTTTTAAAAAAATTCATTCATAATTGTAGTATAAAATAAAAATATTATCATAACCTCTATCTCAATCATTATCATTTAAAGTGAGATTATTAATTAAAAAAATATATATATATTTTCATCGTCTTCTTCATGCCCTGCATCTTCTTCCTCCACTCAACTATTTCTTCTTCTCCATCTTATCTTATCTAGCCAGCTCTCTTCATCTCCAAAAATGAAATTTAATTTTGTAATAAAAAACATCCTCTTTAGATTTAAACTATGCGATTTAGGGTTTTTGAAATTGAAGGATTTGTAGAATTGACTGATTTAGGATACTTGTTTCTGCTTTATGTTGCTACTATATGAAAGTTAGGACTTAATTTTAATTGTTTGGTATAATTTTATTTGATATAGAAAATTTTTAATTAAGCAATAGTATAAGACTTTATTTTGGTAATTTAAGTTGTAAATCATAAACTTACAAACTCATGAAGATTTTTAACTTATAAATCATAAACTTACAAACTCATGAAGGTTTTTAACTTACTATCCTAAAGACATATCCAAAACTTCGTAGAAAACATATTCTAAATTTTTTAGATCATAGAGATAATGTAGAATATGTATTCTCAATTCTGTAGAATATAGAGAGTATGTAGAATATGTATTCTACATTCGGTAGAACATAGAGAATATATATTCTACAGTCGGTAGAACATAGGGATATGTAAAATATGTTTTTTAAACTATGTAGAATATATAAAAAGTAGAAGGTGTATTCTAAATCTCGTAGAAACATATATAAAAAGATTTGTTTTTTATTATTTTTCCATAAACGTGGGATCAAAAAGATTGCTTTAATATTTTTTTTCCTTTCTGAATTTTATTATTATTAAAAATATTTATTTAAAATGTTTTTAGATATTTTAAAAGATTTAGCTAGGATTAGTTTATGCATAATATATGTTAAATATAAAAAGGTCTAGTTCCACTAATAAAAGAAAAAAACAACCTATTTTTCCCAATTTCTCAATCATTTTCATTGTCATTCTATTAACTAAATATGTTTACATTGTTATACTTTTAATTTAACTTAGACTTTTTCCATTAGAAAGAAGTTTTGGTTCACGTTTTACATCAAATTTGTGGTATTATTGTAAAAAAAAAAGTTAATGATAGTAAGTTTAGAAAAACTTAAAAAATGTGAGGTTTAACCAAATTCTCAGGACTAATATATAATCCAAATGTAGGTTATGCATAATAAGACATAGATCATTAAATTCAAAATATAATATTAAAACTAAAAAGATTTCTAAAATATAGATACTTGAAGAATTAAATCATTAATCATTTTTTATAAGCGATATTAAATTATTTTGCCACAAGGATATGCAATTAAATCACTAATATATAGTTGCGAAAACAAATAAAAACAAATTAAACCACTAGTTATGGTATTATCCATAGTTATTCTTAAGCTCCTCGTACTTAATAATGTCTTGTCATTCTTTCCTTTGATGTTATTTATCAAGATGTTGCCAAGAGAACTCAACTTGGATACCTCTCACAGCATACAAAGCTTAAATACATTTCACGATTGCTACTGCCCATCAAATCTCTATCAAAGATAGACAAAAACTAATAAGTCATTAACTAAGGTCTGAAAATACCTTAAAACTTATATGGTTCAATCTTGTATAAATATTGCTAAGAGTAGTGAATGTAAATACCAATTGAGAAATGCAAATTAAGGAATATCAAAGTAATATAAGGTAATGCAAAATTTAAGCCTAGAGATATAATTCTTAATCTTTGATTAAAAATGATTAATAGTTGGTTTGCACTGTGCTACTATTGTATCGTCCACAATATTAAACAAATTCTAACATGGATCATGAAAAATAAAAATGGATCCAACTAATTATTAGATGATTGGTTTTTGTTGTGCGGTACAAACATACATATTTTATTTCAAAATAGGTAGAAATTTTAGATTCTCATTTTGCCAAAATCTATCTCTTTGGATTCATTGTGAAGAACCAATATTTTCTTAAACACAAATTACTAACATCACAATAACAATTTTAATTAAATATTTATTTTATATATAGCATATTATATTCCAAAATATAATAAATGTATATAATTATTGATATTTTTTTGTTTATATTATTAAAAAAATTTAAATATAAATTTTTATCTATTATTTACAAATGGTCAATCTACATTTATATTTTTTTAATATATTTTTCTTTAACGTTTTGGAGACTAATAACCTATGTCCGCTTATCTATTAACTTTGAAATGAAATCGAATCAAATCGGTGATATGCACATATAAACTTTTATTTACCTACACAGAAAATATAAGTTATAAGTGATTTATCCACTACAATCTTTTTTTAAAAACATTTTTATGTAAATTATTATTATATATATATATAAATTGTATTGACCAGGGTGAATAAATAAATATGATTTAAATTGTTGATAATTTCTAAAATGGATAATGAAAATGAAATAATTAATTACTGTATTTATCCGCAAATATAATCCTTTTTTATTTGAAACAAGTTTTTACGTATATTATTTTATATATAAAAATTGTATTGAAACATTTTGATAAATAAATATGAATTAAATAGTTGATACTTTCTTAAATGGAAAATTTAAATAAAATAATTAATTACAGTTTTTATCCACAAATTTAATCCTTTTTTATTTGAAATAAATTTTTATGCAGATTATTTTATGGATAAAAAAATTGTATTGAAAAATGTGGATAAATAAATATGAATTAAATAATTGATAATTTTTAAAATGGATAATGCAAATAAAATAATTAAATACAGTATTTATCCACAACTTAATCCTAATCCGTGAGTCAAAGATTTTGCTTCGCCATAAATCTCTCATTGACTAACCGAACACATATCCTCAACCCACTATATATACGTGGCTTTCTCTCCATCAAATTCCATATCAAAATCTCTCAATCTTCTTCTCTCTTACTGTTTCGTTTCTCATCTATAACTTAGGGTTTTACAATGGAGTTGGATCTTTCACCAAAGCTGCCGAAGAAGGTGTACGGAGGAGACGGTGGTTCATACTTGGCATGGTGTCCGGAAGAATTGCCTATGCTCCGAGAGGGCAACATTGGAGCCGCCAAGCTCTCTCTCGAGAAGTATGGCTTAGCTCTTCCTCGCTACTCTGATTCCTCCAAGGTCGCTTATGTTCTTCAAGGTCCGTTCTTATTCCCTTTGATCACTTAACTCTATATCCAAAGTTCGTCATCTTTATAGCGATTCATCTGTTTTGGTTAAATGGGTTTTATCAATTTTAGAAGAATCTATGTTTTTGGGATCTGATGCATTGTAATGTTATTAGCAACGAATATAGAGACTACAAATATTTGGATCTAAAGGAATATATTGTTGTAACAATTGTAGGAGCTGGAACAGCCGGAATCGTACTCCCGGAGAAAGAGGAGAAAGTGATTGCTATCAAGCAAGGAGATTCCATAGCCATACCTTTTGGTGTAGTTACATGGTGGTTCAACAACGAAGAGACCGAGCTAGTCATCCTCTTCCTCGGAGAGACTCACAAGGGTCACAAAGCAGGACAGTTCACAGACTTTTACCTAACCGGATCAAACGGAATCTTCACCGGATTCTCAACCGAGTTTGTAGGTAGGGCTTGGGATCTCGACGAAGCCACGGTGAAGAAGCTCGTCGGTTCTCAGGCTGGTAAGGGAATCGTGAAGGTTGATGCGAGTTTGAAGATGCCTCAACCAAAGAAAGGTGATAGAGAAGGGTTTGTGTTGAATTGCTTAGAAGCTCCTCTTGATGTAGACATCAAGAATGGAGGAAGAGTTGTTCTGTTGAACACACTGAATCTTCCATTGGTTGGTGAAGTTGGATTTGGAGCTGATCTTGTGAGAATTGATGGACATTCCATGTGTTCTCCTGGATTCTCTTGTGACTCGGCTCTTCAGGTTACTTACATTGTTGGTGGTAGTGGTCGTGTTCAGATCGTTGGTGCTGATGGGAAGAGAGTGCTCGAGACTCATGTGAAAGCTGGGGTTTTGTTCATTGTTCCTAGGTTCTTTGTTGTTTCCAAGATTGCTGATTCTGATGGCTTGTCTTGGTTCTCCATTGTCACTACTCCCAAGTAAGATTTTCCTTTTCTTTGACTTAAAAAAGTTTGAATGATTAATGTTACATTTGGAGAGTTTTTACTTAATGGGTTTTTTTTGTTTTTTGTATTGGCAGTCCCATTTTTACGCATATGGCGGGGAAGACATCAGTGTGGAAGGCTTTGTCGCCGGAAGTGTTGCAGGCGGCGTTTAAGGTGGCTCCGGAGGTGGAGAAGGCTTTCCGATCTAAGAGGACTTCTGATGCCATTTTCTTTCCTCCTCCCAACTAAATAATGAAGAAGAAGATTTGGTGGTTTAGGATTTTAATCGTTTTAAGACTTTAAGCAAGTGTTTTTTAGGGTCTTATGGTTTTATTTCTCTTTTGGTTTGGGTTTTATGGACCATTGTGCTTTCTTCTATTCGGTACTATTCGAAAAATAAATAAGAAATGAAAAAGTAATTTCTTTTAGTTCCTTCTATTTCTATATTATAGTTTTAGGGTTTTTATTGAAATTCCTTGTGCCTAGGTATGATTGTTACAAGATTAATATGGAATCTGATTTTCTACATAACTTTCGAAAATAAATTTTTAACAAATCAGTTGAACTACGCATCAAACTTATAAAATTTTGCAAGTCAGAAAACAATTTAGTATCAATCCAAAAGTTAAATGTTAAGCACATTGATAAATTCCTTTTTCTGGTTATGCTCAGTCAAAGGTAGACTTTAACAAAAAAGGAGAAAGTAAAAGGACAGTAAAGTAAAAGTAAAACCGTAAAACCGTCAACAGAATTGAGATTGCGATAACTTTTTTTCTATTCACTTTTGAAATTTTCATAGGATTGGTAAAAGAATGAATCAAACAAAAAATACGGAAAAAGTGAACGAACCGGCTGTTTCGGTTTTATCATACCGTTGTAACCGGAATCGAGTTCGTCGGGAGCACTTTACCCTTCCGCTGATTTACAAGACAATTCGATGACGTCGACGTAATTCTACGATTGAAACAGCCGGTGTCGAAGGATCTCCTTCTTGCCTTTGATTTTAACATTTCGAGAAAGCCAGTTGTTTATAATGCTCTCTCGTTTGATTCTGTTCGTCTCTGAACCACTCTCATCACTTTTTGCTCGATAGTACCGAAATGTAAAAGGATAAAACCCTTTTCCGACGGGTCAATCGAGATGGGTTGTTCTTCGAATTAGGTCTCGTTCAGTATTAAAAATCAATTGATCGCTTTGGTAAGGGAGATTTGGGAGGATGTCTTGGAAGTGTTCGATGAAATGCGTGAAAGAGTAAAATGCAACCAACGACCGTGACTTACAATTGCCTACTTGTCTTCTTATGCCGAAACAGTGATCTGGGCAAAGCAAAGGTATCTTAGTCTTTATCAAGCAGTTACCTTTTGATTGTTAGGATCGTATATGTATTCATTTTCATGCTCGTTAAGTTTATATTAGCAGAAAGTGTGGAATTGCTTATTCTTTGGGTAGTTTAACACTACAGCTGCGCAATTTCACTAATTAGTATTCAATTCTTGTGGAGAAGGTTTAGCTGATTTGTTTTTCCGTTTGTATATTTCTTCTCTAAAACCAAACCACTAGAAAACGCTGTCACCTGCTCCATTTATCAACTCCATCTTCTTCTACTATATATATACTCTTTCATAATATGCTTCTATCATCGCAAACATTTAATTCAAACAACAATCTTTCCATCTCTGTTCATCCTTCTTGTTCAATGGCAGGTCAAAAGATACTCTGCTTTCTGTTTATAGCTCTCGCCGTCACATTTGCATCTGCGGCTAGGCTTCTTGACGAAGAAGATGCATTCCCAGCCACAACCACCCCTGGCTCTGCCTCAGGAGTTGGCTCAGGTCCCTTTCCTGGTCCTTTACCAGCAGCTGGTTCAGGTTCCACTGGAACCGGTTTCGGTGCAGGAACAGGGTCAGTATCATCTAGTGGTTCAGGTTCCACTGGAACTGGTTTTGGTGCAGGAACAGGGTCAGTATCATCTAGTGGTTCAGGTCCTCTCGCCGCTGGTATCGGTGCAGGAACAGGGTCAATACAATCAAGTGTCTCAGGTCCTTTGACTACTAATGGTCCGGGTCCTCTACCAATCGCAGGTTCTGTTCCTTTACCTGTTGGTGGTCCAGGTTCCTTGCCTACCACTGGTCCGGGTCCTCTACCAGCTGGAGGTTCTGGTGGTTCAGCCACTGGTCCAGCTCTTGGTGGTGGTGGTGTAGGTCTTGACCACCCATTGGTATTCTTTATGCACGATATTCTCGGTGGTTCAAACCCAACGGCCAGAGCTGTAACTGGAGTTGTCGCAAACCCGGCTTTAAGCGGCCAACTTCCTTTCGCTAAACCCAACGGTGCAAACCTTGCTGTAAGCAACGGAGTTCCATCAGACAACAACAACAACGGAATCATCAACAACAATAACGTCCCTCTCCTCGTCGGACTCGGCGGAACAACAGCTAACATTCTCCAGGACAACGGAAACGGAAACAACAACCTTTTAAACGGTCTTCCTGTTGCTAACGGCGGTCAGCTTCCGAGCGGTTCGGCTCTTCAGATGCTAATGTTCGGAACAATGACGGTGATTGACGATGAACTAACCGAAGGGCACGAGCTTGGATCTGGTCTGCTTGGTAAAGCGCAGGGATACTATGTGGCGAGTGCGGTTGACGGAACCAGTCAGACAATGGCGTTTACTGCAATGTTTGAGCATGGTGGTTATGAAGATAGTATAAGCTTCTTTGGTGTTCATAGAACCGCGGCTTCGGAATCGCATTTAGGAGTTATGGGTGGTACAGGGAAGTATGTAAACGCGAGAGGATTTGCGGTTGTGAAGACGTTTACAGGATCTAGCGGGTCGCAGCAGCAGCAGCCACATCAGTTCACTGATGGCCTTGAGACTGTTCTGCAGTGTACTGTTTATCTATCTTACTAGTTTTTATTTTTCTTGTTTCTCTTCTGTTGGAGTTTCGGAATGATTGGTGTGGAATGTATGTGATGTGTTTGTTGTATATTGTAATTGAAGTATTTAAGAGTTGTGTAAGAAAAAAAATACACGAGTTCAAATCAATTGTTCTAGTATACATGACTGATACGACTTTGAGTAAAGGTTGTGTTTGGTTTGAAGAGATTTTTCTCATGGTCAAATATTTGCTGATGTGTGACTGAGAAATTGATTTAGAAAGCCCATGTTCACTTTCTGGCACAGACTACTAAGCCCAAGTTTGTACACATCTTGAAACTGGCTTTTAAGTTTAACATTATAAACATGGCAAAAGAATACTCAAATTCTCATCGGAGTCGAATACATTGCATTTCGAAGAAATATCAAAATTTCTTGCGTGAGTACTGGAGGGTGGCGAAACCATTACTTCTTAGGCACTCGTCAAATTGGTGGGCTTTGAATAGAAGTTTTCTTACAGATTTCATTTAAATTCATACTATGCCTAGACTATACATTTCGGGCTAACAATGGAACAATATATTTCCAGTAAAAGAAATATTTGAGAAGCTAGGAAAATATAGAGAAATACTCTCAATTAAGTTTAGTTCTACAAAAGCCATCTTTACTCTCTTTTTTTTCAAAAATAGCACAAACACAAAATGATTGTTAAGGGATAATAATTAAAATATTTAGATTTGGTTAAATATTTTGGGTTTAGGGTTTAGTATCTTAGGTTTAGGTTACCGAACCAAAAATTTGGGATTTGGATAGGTTTCGGATAGTGAATAATAATCGAATGGACCCAAATATTATTACCCATGGTTCTTAGAATCGAACCGAAAGTACACCTATAGAACCGACAAAACTATACCTAACTATCCTTATCTTATTCTCATTCCGAGTATGCATTTTACTTTATATGATTTACACACAGTTATATACTTTCCACACTTTATTGTTTGGTTGTTTAAAACATTATATTTTTTTAGATGTTCTATTCTCAACAGTTTAGATTTTGGTGTTTAAATATTACTTTTGTATTTTTTTTTGTTTCGTATATATGCAAGTACATTAGATTAATTCAAATAATAGGGTCATTTAGACTTGAACAAGATTGACATTGATTTTCTCTGATTCTAAAATGGTTATCAAACTTCAAGAACCGATCCAAAATATTTCATCGGTTTTTTAATAGTTACCAAATTTCAAAAATTGCATAAACCAAGTACCGATCGGGACCGAAGAATCGAACGCCACCCCTAGATGAGCCCATGAACGAGGAAGGATCAACTGACCATTGTGTTGAAACATTGAGGTATCACATGCAAGATCATATGTTCTAGGTATTTTTTCTTGGGACTTGTAAAAGCATGGTTATGGTGCTTGGGGATACATAAATCACTAATATTTGTCTTTTACCTAAAAACGGTTTAGTAAATTTTGGATATGGCCAATAGATGAAATTATTCTATGTCATCATAATGACTGAATAGGAAGAAAAAATATATAATATTTGTTTGAGGAGGCATATATAAAGACTTAAAGCAATGCATTTGGCAAAGAAAGTTTATGAAATGGTAAAAGAAATCACAAATGTATTCTTAATCTTATTACATGTGTTACATATTAAGATTTTTATCCTTAATCTTACATATGTTCAGGAAGAAGAAACATATATTTAACCAAGTCGAGGTAAACTTTTCATTGCATCACATATGAGATCATGAGGAAGTAATTGCGAGGCATTGAAAATTTTACTTTTCGTAACTCTTCTAGGTTAGTTAATTCTTTTGTATTTCTAACTGCTTGTATAAGTAAATTGCATTGCCATTTAATTATATAAAACAATAATAAATTACACTGGAACAGTAGTTATATGGTAAAGATTTATGCAATGTCAAATGGATACTTGTAATGAGCCAAATGAAGCATGTCATGTTTTAAAAGTGAGATAATGATATTCTATCATTAGTTGCCGTCACTGGAGATCTGCTTGGTGGGAAACGTGAAAGGAGTATTTGACACAATGATGTTCAGTCATTTAGTTTCCGCTGGATCAGATCTGCATGGTGGGAATTCTCAAGAAGATGTTGCGGAGGAAATATTTAAAGTTATATATATTTATTTATTTTATATTGTCTGTCTAGCATTATTGAACTTGAATTCATCACCCAATATGTATTCTCTGTTTTTATAAAAAGTATCATTTTAATTTTTTCTTTTTCATAAAAAGTTTAGTTTTCTATTTTCAATGCAAGTTTTTGAATAAAAATTCAGTTTTATCCCTAGCTCTTTAGTGTATTATTAATAGAAAGAAAAATTGTCTAGTATGTTAATTCAGAATAAAGTAGAATTTTAAATATTTTTCTTAATATATATGAAAAACTATAGAATAACACTCTTTGTAAAATATATGGTATGAATTTGAATGATTCATTATTTACTCATTTCATTTAAATACTTGAAATCTATATATACTTTTGTAAATTGCATGCAACTTACATATGCATGAAGTTTCTAACCGATTACTTTGCCATTTCACAGAAAAAAATAATTAACATATATAGTTCACACAAATTCATAAATTTTTAAAATATTTTTTTATTTAATGTACCACTAATTTAATAGAATGATATATTTATAATGTTTTTGAGCTTTAAACAAGTGGTAGAATAAGAATCACAGTTAAAAAGTTAAGGACAATTGACTATAATACTATGAAAAACTATACCAAAGACTATTTTACCATAAACCTTTTTTCTGGTATTTTTAAAAATTTGGAAAGTAATTGTACATGTTAGGAAAGGACTTCCTTAATTTGTACAAATGCTTCCTGAAATCAGATTAGGGAAAAAATTGTACATGTTTGGGAAGGGCTTCCCGAATCTATACAAATGTTTCTTGAAATTATTTTCATAAAGATTCGGGGGAAAAAAATACTATTCGGGAAGGAAAAATACACTTTTGGGAAGGAAAAACACTATTCGGGAAAGAAAAATACTATTCGGGAAGAAAAAACACTATTCGGGAAAGAAAAACAATATTCGGGAAGAATAAACACATATTCGGGAAGGAAAAACACTATTCGAGAAGGATATACACTTTTCAGAAAAGAAAAACACATATTCGGGAAGGAAAAATACATATTCAGGAAGGGTCTTCCGAATTCCAAAAATACCATCAAGAATATTTTTAAAACTCTATGTATTATTATTGTCAAATATAATTAATTTGTGCTATTTAAATTTTTTTCTCAAAAAATAAATTCTTTTATTAAATTGGTTTCTTGAGATTGTAAGAGACAATTATACTTATATTTTTTCCAATATAAATTATTGGATTTCGAACATTCGGCTTATAATTTTTTCAGTTATCTTATACTAATTATTAATAATACTACATTTAAAACATTAAAACGTAAATCATTTTTCTCAAATGAACTGGAACTGAAATCAAACTAAAAAGTTTTCTTCTCAAAGAAAGCCACTGGCACAAAACCCACATGTGGTTTTTTACTTCTTTTTTTTGTCGAATATAATATGTTTATCTTTAATACTATAATATCAATCTTTTTGTTTTTGAAAAAAAACTGCCGACCCAGTGTACCAAATTTCTATAGAAAATCGTATACTATATTTATTTTTCCTAACTTTTCCTTTTAAATCTTTGCGGCCGCCCAAAGAGGTAGTCTAAAGTTATCCGCAACACAAATTCATAAACAATAATGAAAAATCAATTTCGATTGATTCATCTATATAATGATATATTCATGTGTTATTAACTTATTTGTTAATGAGTCCTGGAATTTCGCTCCTTATCAAAGACACTTTTTAAGGCTCTACGTAAATTTTCTACGTTTACACTATCTAAAAATGATATTCTTCAATTGCTAACTGAAATAAGATTTTATCTGCGAACGAGCCATATGCTCGAACAGTGTTTCAACACTTGGCTTTTCTATCGGACCAAAAAATATCACGCATGTATTATTAGTTAAAACATGTCATTTCGTAATGTCGTTAAATTTAGAGAACATTAGAGCCAAACCGGTCCACCGTGAATACGATTGAAAGAGGCACATGTCCCTACGACACCAACGAAAAGATAACTTTGATCATAATTTTGCATTTCAATGTTTAACTTTTCACTGTTCTCTGAAATTATATAATATCAGCAGCACGCCAGACAATTCAATGGTCCTCATGTTTCGCATTCCATTATTCACCTTTTTCCTCATTTTCTCCGATCCACACACATATGCAGGGCATCTGTCTATACATATATAACTTTATCTTATATAATATCAAGCAATCAATAGAAGTTGAAAGTAATATTGAAGTATCCTATAATTTCGTATGGTTGGTTTACAAACTTTATAGTACAAATATCCTATATAATAATCAGCATTAATCAGGATCAATGAACTTACCCCAAATCAAGTCCAACTATATAAATCAACGAATAAAAAATGGTTATAACCAGCATTAATCAGGTGTCGTTGTTGTATCACCACCCAAATTTAAATCTATATATTACATGTGGACAAACAAAGCAAATATTAGTATACATTTATATAAATCAAAGAATCAAAAATGGTTAGCATCATATATATGCCGAATAAAATTTGATAATTCAATGGAGAAATGTAGGGAACTGTGAGCTAAATAGCTTTAAGAAGTTGAATCCTCCATCAATTATATTACAAGAGGTAAAATGTCGTATTTCTATTTGAGAAAACAAAAGACAAAGAACTCCCATATTAGAAAAAAAAAACAAGCTCTCGAGATTTTCTTTTGTAAAAGAAGAAAATATTATATTTACACAATCATCTGGTAGCAAGTAAAGCTTACCATATAACAATATTATATGATTCTAAACATCGATAGGTTGTTATGTTAATGAAAACTTAGATGTTTGAGAAGAAAATAAAAAACCATATGATTCAAACAAACGGTTGCTAAACTACATCACCTTAATATCACATATCATGGTACAAAAGACAACATGACCGATATCTAATAACAGTATCTTTTAAACTAAATTACAAGAGAAGAAAAGGAGCTAAGATTTGAGGAGGGAGTGATTAGGAATGTGAGGAAATGAAGGAGAGGTAGAGGATGAAGGCCAAAGCTGAGCGAATTTGACCTTGGAGATGCTTTCTACTACTCCCAAAGGTGTTAACTTTCCGACTACCGTCACCTTCTTTGTTGCTAGATCAATGGTGTACGACGTCACCCCTGTCCCATACCCAAATTTGTTAAAATTCTATTTAACAATTTTAAAATTTATCCTTACATTCGTCATTCAATTTTTATTGAATATGTAAAATGGGTTGGTTTACTTTCTTACAAGGCAAAAGTTGCTCAGAGGCATCCGATGATCAGGAAAAGTCAAAACACTAAACTTCATAGCTCCTAACCAATATCCGTTTTTATAATTTTTTTTTTTCAGCAAAGCTTGATAATATTTTACATATGGTCGTCTGTCCGTTGAATATTTCATTCAATTGTATATATAAATGGTCTGGTTAGGTTTAATAAGATAATGTTTTGTAGAATGAAGACGAGATTCTCATAGTACCTTCCATTTTCGAGATATGCTTTCTAACTTTCCCTTCACATCCCTTGCAATGGATCGACACCCTCAAAACCACAACCTGCAGCCAAAAACATAAAAAGAAAGAATTCAACAGCTTATTACTAATCTAAACAAATAGGTGGAATGGAATTATATAACAACAAACAAAGAGAACCAAATAATATATTTGTGCATGCTTATGTTATCATGCAGATATATACAACCAAGTAACATCCCTGAATCCACTGTACTTCTCAGACTATATTGAAGGTTTGCGCTTATTTAGCTTATATTTGATGTAATACTATTTTTTTCTTAAAGTACAGGTCGAAGTTTCTATACTTATATTTTTTATAAAAAGAAATCGGGACACTGAATATTCATTTTGATATGCTTAAAGACAATCCTTGGAAAATATATTATATGGATTATGGAATATACATTTTACCTGACCATCAAATCATAAAAATGTAATTGAAACCATGAAATTAAAGAAGATTCATCAAACCTGGTCATCAGTGGATGAAGCTGGCGACGAAACATTGGTTAACGAAGAAGAAAAAGACGAGCAGGAAGAAGAGGGGGAGGAAGCAGTAACGTTGCGATCACGAAAAGGAATCAAATTCTTAGAACGATCCGATGATGATGACCAGATATTGTCCTTATCATCTTCTTTGGAATACTTGTGATCCTTTAGTAGATACCTCGACGATGAGACTTGCAGAGAGCTCGTCAATCTCCTCAGGTCACTTACGTCAGCCGAGCTTTTTCGGCGAATATCAACGCCGCCGTGAGCCGAGGTGATCTTCCGGCGAAAGGCACTTGGCGAGTCAAAAGAGTTTCTACTGCAGCTCATCTGACGAGGATTAAAAGGTAGTTCGGAAGAGAAGCATGGGACGCTTTTGTCCCTAGGGTTTTGGCTCCTGCGGTGGCTTTCGACGGATTTTCGACCTCCGGTAAGCTTTCCGCCGTTGTGAGGAGTAGTTGGTCGTACCGCGGTTGATGCCATGGAAGAGCAGAAAATATCACTAATCTTCATTCTCTCTCTGTGTCTCTCAAGCTCACACTTTCTGTCTGTTGATTATAAGAGAAGAGTGGTCGTGTGATTAAGCGACTAGTACGGGTTTTAAAGAGGAGAGTTACGAATTAAATTGTTCAAAAGAAGAGATTTTATTATTATACAATGGGACCCACCTCATAAGAAGGAGTGTGGAGAAAGCATACCTTGGATGGATCGATCTGGATTCTGCACCTTCTATATTGCCATTTTTACTTTTCTTTGTTTTCCAATTTTTTTACGTATATTAAATATTCAAAAGAAGAAGTGGGTACATAATAGTCACTGCTTAAAGTTCTTTCTTCTACCATTGCTTTGCTTTAATATTATTTTGTTGACTAATTAGATTATTCAAAAAAAAAAAAAAAAAAACTATTTGTGTGTCTTAAGGAAGGGAGGTGTTGGCCCTGAAACCTTTGTAGATCTCATGCTCTATGGACATCGTTCCAATTTTTTTGACCTTGAAGATTACAAACACAAAAAATGTCTTTTTTTTTTGTATAGATAATAGAATTACTATAGAGGACAAATAAAATAAACTTAATATATACCAAATATCGTTAGTTCAACTAAAAAAAGTCTGTTAAAAGTCACAAGATCAAATGGCGTAGGACCATATAATATGATATAATCTCGAACTTATGGAGATATATTAATATAAGTGTTTAACTAACCAAAAAAAAAACATTCGCTTTGGTGCTTTGAAATATAAAAAATTTTAGAAGTCTTCAATTTTTGAAAATCTACTTTATTGTCGTGGTTATAAAAAAAATTAATAAGAGTTTTTTTAAGGACTCTAATAATAGAATCTACTTTTAGGAGGCTTCATAAAGAAAATCTACCCAATTTTGAAAATAATTTATATTTTTTTCTGAGAGTTTTAAGGGAAATTTTGCTAAAAGATTGTGAAAGATTTTATCCAACTATTAGGTTTTTTAAAAAGTATAGGAGGTTGCTATCCAAACTTGTGGATCGCTTACCGGATACTATTGATAATTCCGGTTTCAGTTGCGTTTCTGTTGAAATAAATTTTTCGAAGTTGAAACTGATAAAGTCTTATTTGTGATCAATTATGTCTAAAAAAGGTTAAATGTTTTGGTTATCTTATTAATTGAAAGATAGTTGGTAAGAAAATTCGATTACGAGAGTTAAGTGAAATAGTTTATAAAAAAGAAAAGATAAAAAAATATGGTTTAAGATTTTTGTATCAGTGTTTCTTTTGTTTTTACCTTATTTTTTGTTTTTTCTATCGTTTGAAATAATACTATTATTATTACGTTTTAAAAAAATATAGGAGCCATTTTATAAGTTGGCCTTTGGTCCTTTTGACCCTAGGCATGGTACTTTTGACCCTAGGCACGGCTATGTATACTGGTATCGACGTATAACCTCCTAATAATTCAAAAAAAGAAATATACAGAAATAGCTCTGACATGAATTGTTTATGTATATGTTCATTTTTAACTTCCACTTATTTATGAAACTGTTGTAAGACCGCGAAAATACGAAATGAAAATACAAAGCAAAATAAATATCTTAGAAACTATATATTAAGGAAAGCGAATTAAATGAGAGGTTGAATATTGATGAAGAACATGAAGTCGATATTTGATTTATTTTTTTAACTTAATAAATCACTTATATTGAGTGACGATTTGATGCGATTTTTGAATCTCAGGATACAACATTGATTAGACTGTTACGCAATACTCATACACAATCTACGAAACGTTAATCTACGTAATACTCTCGAGACACATACGATATGAAGACGTGAGAGATTTTTTGGTAGGGTTATTCTTTAACTCCTTAAGATTTCTTTTGTGTTTTTCAGCATAAATTATGAGAAGAGAGGATGCATATATTTATATGGGAGAGACAACTTGATCTCTAAGAGAATATATATATTCTCCTTCTCCCGCTGATACAAAATCTTTTGTAATTATGTGAACACAATCCTTAATGATTTAAGTTTATCTAATCATTAGGATTTATCATTTCCCACTTTTTCTAATTTCTCTTCACATTAAACCAATTTTTACATATCCCACTGGACTTATAATATTTGCTTAAATTTTGATTCCCACTCATTTAATTTTTCTTTTGTCTATGCTATAGATTCTTTTGGGTTTATAAGATTGGTTTTGGGAATAGATTTCAAATGAGAGAATTAACAAGGTTAAAATGTTTGAGTTCTTAAAAGAGGAGTTAGTGTCTAACTTTGACAATTAAACGAGTTTATTTTCTTTGTATCAATATAAAATTTTATTGATAACAAAAAAAAGAATTTAAGATTACTATCTTCTTTAAGAAACAGAGCAAAACTTTCGTGATTTCCTCCATCATCTTGTACCAAACCACAACTGTAAAGAGTTATTTAGTTTCGATCCAGGAAATGCTAGTAGAGCAAGCTTGTTGCACTCCGATCTATTGATGCATCTCACAAATTTCAGTTAAACAAGTTTATAAGAGGAAGGGTTGGTTAACACAAATTAAAGTAAATATATAATAAAGTTACCGTTAGTACATGAATAATGATTTTAGGGGGGTTTCTCAGTTAAAAAGGAACTGCTTTCTTGGATTTGGTTCTGTCTGTTACAAAAATCGTCATAGTTTGTTAATTACTCCTGGAGTACTTACAATGGTCACGATTAATGTTTTGTTATGTTTGTTTCCTACGGCTTGATCTACCTGATCTGTTTAATCTATACGAACGCCTTGTTTCGTTCTTCATACGCGGTTCGTTCCTTTGTCGTCACTTGAATCTTTTAGTTTCGCCCAAATTTTAAGCGGACTTGTAACGATTGAGTAATGGGCAAATTCACAACCCTTCTTTGGGAGATAATATCAACCCAATGGGCTTTAGCTTGCGCTCTAAAGGTGGCTGAATGTAACGTTAAAGCCAATATTTAAAAACTTAAATCACAAACTAGACTAGAAGCCAATAACTTTATTAAATTGTTTATTTTTATCAAGATTAAAATATGGATTTTCTTGTGTATACTTTTTGAAAACTCTAAATAGCCGACTCCGAGGAATATGGCAAGCGAAGAATTATGAGTAACTAACTGCATTTCCCCGTTGACTACAATTCTTTCTTTTTTTCTTTTTTTTTTGTCACGAACTACAATTCTTATTTCCTTTTATTTTGCTAAGCAGTAAAAGCATATATGGACCAACCAAACCTGAATCATATACAAAAGGTTCATTTTTTTTTGGTTAAAACAAATACAAAAGTTACTATCATGGACCAAATTATAATACATAAACTAATTTTTAAATAGCCTATACTAATCTATGAACTCTTTCACTCGATTAAACTCTAAATGATAATGAACAAATACATGTGATCAATGCAGTATAGGGGTAGACAAAATATTTGAGATCTATTATCCAATTTAAGATTTGATCCGAAAAATATAATATTCAAGGTTTTCAAATCAGGATCTGGATAATTAAATTTAAAGGATTAGGATACTCATTTTCGCTTTCATATTTACATTTATTAAAAGATATATAGAATAAATAGAAGAATACCTTGAATATCATCAAAACTAAAACTTAGTTATAAAAGTTGGAAGATTATTTTAAATGTACATTGTAAACATGTTCTATAGAGTATAAAATCAATTTTGAAATTTTCTATATGATATATTTTATTTGTCTTAAAATAATTTTGATTTCATAATTTAATAATATAATTTCAATATTTTTGGCTATTTTAAGGGGATCTCAATCTAGAAAAGAAACGAATAGAAACGAATATTTACTTGACGTATCTGGTGTTAGATAATAAATATTCGAGTTCGGATATCATGAAATTTTAGGTTATCGGATTCGTACCAACCTTATCCTAACCATATTGGTTTACAAAAATTGAATTTATCTCTATACTTGTTGGTTCCAAATAAATCTCTACAATTGTGGGTCTTAACTTTACAAAAATATACATAAAAAAGATCAGTCAAAAATTTTAGATAAATAAGTTTTTGTTATAGTACTCTATAAACATAATTGAGATTGAGAAACATAATTGAGATTGAGAAAACATGGGGAAATGGGATTAGTTGACCCATACCATAAATAAAGAGAGTTTTGTGGAATTCTTTGTTATTTTGAGAGGATCGTTTGTGAAAAAGTAAAGAAAATAAAAATTTCGGGGTTGAGCTAGTTGATAAAATCAAAAAAAATGAAGTCTGAGAGATGTCTCGGAAGAGACATTGAAATGATGTCTAGAAATGTGAGAAATCTGGTTGTTTATGGCTGAAAACATCTCAAAGGTCATACTTTTAGAGTTTTTAAGAGTAAAAGTTTTGAAATTTGAGGAAAACCAGCAAAAAAATAGAAAAATTAGTGAGAAAATGTAGATCTAAGTAGAATGAGAAAAAATCTGAGTTGAGTTGGAGCTTTCAACTCATGGAGTAGAAGAGATGTTGATTCCTGGCTTGTTACAACTTATTAAGTCGTGATCCATTAATGGATGTACGTCATGCCCTATTAGATAACATGGGTTTTAGAGTTTTAGAGGTGTTGAAACTCCAAACTAATTATATTTTGTTTCAAATATACTATTCCAAAACAAATTCAAAAAAAAAAAAAAAAAGTTTGTGTGTGAAGAATATTTGTTTACTCTAAATGAATTACAAATAAAGTTTAAATATTATATTTAGGTTAAGTATTTTTATTTTAAGGTTTAGGTTTCATTCATTACCTTTTGTTCCTTTATATACTGAATTTGTAGTATTATTGGAAGGAAAGACAAATGAATTACTTTGGAACAAATATTTAAAGATATGATATCTGTAATCTTCTAAACTAAGATAGCTAGAAATCAAAATAATATATTCACAAATAAATGTAAATTCAATAAGCAGTGTCGTATTTGAGAGAACTAAGACTGTAATCAAAATAAAAAAGATGGCCACTTTTTCATATACTGAAATTAGTATAAAGAAAACACATAAATTGTTTTTGAAATAAAATAAGCCCTAAAAAACCACAAGGTTTTTTTTTTTAAAAACATAAATTATCAAGAAAAGAAATAATAAAAAAAACAAGAATGGAAAAGAGAAGCGTTTCCCTTCTTCATAGCAATAAGAAAAAGAAAAAAAACACTACACATGAAAGGAAAATGAATAAGTTTTTTTTTTTATTGTTTTGATTCAATTGGGAGTGGGCAACATAAACAAGCGTGAATGTAATACTAATATTATACAACCAACAACACTCCTTGTTGAAGTTTGATAATCACAATTTATAACTATTATGTATATAATACATATCTAATATTATATATGGGTCTTTCAAATTTACGGACTCCAGTCAATGTCTCATTGAGTTGTCTCCAAATCCGATCTTCTTCTTAAAATAAAATATTTTATTCTTGATTTATGTTTTTTTCTTCTTCTTTTCCGAATTTATTTCGTTTGTGTTTTCTTCTAAGTATTGTTTATGCTTCTGAGGAATATATGTTTCCTTCGAGTTAGTCTTTTGGTTTTGTATTCACAAATGTATTACTGATTACAATCACGAACTACTGATTATAATTTGTAAGCCATTTAAAGATTCTACACTTTAATAGTAGTAATTTAGTAAGTTGATTCCTCAAAGCTAATGGCTAGATTCAAATGATTGATAAATAAGTAATTTTAAAACATGTCTATAATTGCACATTCATGGGACGAAAATGTGAAAGAAGGTCCATGTAACACCAACTATGTTTACATTTACAACATTGCCGTGTCACTCTTTAGAATAGTCTTAAAAGTGACATTTTAAGTGATTATTACCAATTTCATATATAAATCCCCCATTTTTAGTATACCATACGTCATAGCTCCCAAAGACTTCTGGTTGGACATTGGATTAAATTGATTACATGATTCTCTAATTAGCGAGTAAATGGAAAAGCTTTACTAACAAAGTAGGAATGAAAGTAAAGATGCCTCGTTGAAGGGTCGCTTTCCCAATCAAAAGGCAACCCACTAAATTCTAAATTATGCTATCCGAATTTCCCAATCACGACTTATCTTCAAACAAAGGAATACTATTCTAAATATTGTTTTTATTTATTTATGATCATTCTATTTCTTTCTCTCTTCTTATTCACCTGGCTATATGCTTGTCTTTTTCTTTAACGTTTTCTGAATCGATTACATCCACATATCTATTGTAAGTTTGTAACGCGTCTCTAAGTTTTCTTTTTGACATTCTCAAAATTTTGTTTGTAGATGTGACATTTATGATTTTATCTACTTTTTACTTTTGTTTGATCTAATTTAAAGGTCACGATTTGACAAATTTAACTCGTCTGCTTTTGGTGTTGATGTGAAAAGAAAGAAAAAAACAATGCCAATTGGTTTTTGGCATATTTAAATCTAAATAGTAAGAGTTGAATCCGTGTTAATTTGATGATAGAGTAAACCTGATGATTTTTTTATACTGCAAAATCTGTTTGATTTTTTTTGGTTATTTTTCAGTAAACCTCACATGATAATTAACTTAAATTTTTAAATGGAGCAAATTAATCCTTTCTTTTTTACCATACTTCGATACGGTTATGTTGGTTTTGGCCGACGACCACATATCATCTCTAATATCAAGTCCCTCTTCTCCTGCTTTTCTCATTTAGTGCTTATTAAGTCTCAGTAGCGGTTCAAACGCCGGTTGAAGGGGTCCCTCCATATTGGTGGTTTATCGATGAATATGGAGATCTCCTATCATGTTCGGTAGACTCGAAAACGATGATGATGTTGAAGGAGAATCTAGAGGTATAGGAACACGAAACTCGACGTGAGTGGTAGATTTATATATCCAACGATTTATTGCGTATTCTGATTTTTTTGATTAGGCCTATTCCGAGTTTTGTTGGACTCTCTGGTCATGTAAAGATTCTCGACGCAACCATCCTCCTTGTCTCAATTTTTAGTTCTCATTTCTTTTGTGAATAAATGCTTAAATTTGTTTGAAAGCGGTGCATTCTATGTAAGTTTGTAGAATATTTCTTTACTCGCAGACATTTTTTTATTCCTTCTCAATGGATCTTTTGCTTATCTCGATCACACGATATTGGTGCTACTCGGCATGTAATGTGTTCAGGTCTTGTCTATACCAAGTAGATATGATTGAGAAATAGTACGTTCAAAAAGTTTCTATTTAGGCGCCCATCTGTCACTTCTACAACGACATCACATCACCATGTCTAGGAAATTGATTGAGGCATTTTTGAAAAAAAAATCTTTACCTTTCTCTCACTATAGAAGGAATCAGTTATTAGTTGATATGGCATGATTAAGGAACCCTCTATATGACTCTTGGAAAAGATTTATAAGGGTTGGAAAGGTTGTAATGTTGGTTGGGGGTTTAGGTTCAAGTTTAATTGATTATGGTCTGTTTAGGTTCAGTTTTGGATCTCCTTTGGTGTTGTATTGTGTCGTATATTTTCTATATTTTATTATGTCTCCATAAATTAATTTGCGGGTATTTTCACATTCTTAAATTATTAGTGTATATCTTAAGTTTAAAAATCAACAAAAATCAATGGGCTAAATCATATTAGTTGTAATGCTTTATTTTACGTTTTACTCGGAGGTGGTAAGAGTTTGATAGCCTTGAAATTCATTACTTTCATAGTCCTTTTTGAAGGGGGAAAAAGCAGGTTTGAATAAAGGATTTTCGGACAAGGTGCAACAAATTTCTTTTTGCAAATGCCTTAATTACTTTTCTATATTGAGGAGCAAACAAATGTGATACGGATTGGTTATGGTTTTTCAAAAAGTGTATGACAGTATGATCAAAATATTGCAAAATATATTAATAAAGAAAAAGACAAGTAATGTCGATTCATTTTTGGAATTAAACCACTTTTATATTGACAATTTGTAACAATAAATATAAATATACGATTACGCACAGTAATTTAATTCACGCGGTGTTTTAAATACGTTTGTTTTATTTAACAGGTGCAACAAAATTTACGTAAATGTTAATCAAATTTTATTTAGGGCATTTAATGGATCCGACGAATAAACAACAATATCACGGCACATTGTTAGTCCGTAGCCCGTAGGTGTGGTACATAATTGATTTACTTTTTAACAAAATAAAAACTATTCTACTTTTAAGGTCTTGAAATTGTAGTATCATCAAGTACGCTTTAAATTTGGTAAAAGAAATAAGGAATTTATTAACCTTTTTGCATATTAATGGAGCAGTCATCGACGCGTCTATATAGTGTAATGGATTAGGTGATGGTATTATGGATTTGAATGGAGACTGGGGAGGAAACTGGAAACGTAAGCATATCTTTATTCGACAAGGGATGACCAAAGAAGGACACGATAGTCTTTAATTAATTTAAAATATATTATTGGGCATTCTCCTTTGATCTGCATGGGAAATGACTCATTGACGGGACACAATAACGGCTAAAGGTAATAAAATAATATTAAGGAATGTATTCCTTTTCTCTTTGTAATGTTGAAACACACAAACTTCCTTTAACGTTAAGCCTTCGAAAGTATGTGTTCTATGTATAACCAAGAACTGCAAAGTTCAATTGTAGTGAAACGGTTTTTTTTTTCTCAACAAATTTTGATATGCACACTTCATTGGACTTTAACTATAATGAAAAATAAAATTGTGTTTTCATCTATAATGGCTATAAAAATGCCATGTGTGTGTAAACGGAACCAACCAAGAACAATATATACGTTGACAACAAAGAAATAATTAATTAAAAATCCATGAGATTAGTTCAGATGGTTTTAGACTTTAAGACAAAAGGAATTTGTTGGGTTCAAAGAAAACCTATGATATCTATCAACAATTCACTTTGATTCAGTTCTAGAACTAAAAATACTAATACTTAGTAGTTCAACTCACGTGGACAAAACTAATTTTGATTAACAACTTAGAAGACAATCACTACAAGAAAAAACTGTAAATAACCATAACAATTTAATTTTTTGTCTATACATAATAGCCATTTATCAAGATATACACACGAACCAAATCATGACGAGATAATCCATAATAGCATTTTGAGGCGTTCGAAGCAGAAAATCATCTCTTTTACGAGAGATGTCCTGATGAGATTTCTCAGTTGTACATGACTTCGAAAGTGATGAACTGGAAGATCACTTACAATATGTCTGAAACATTTTTGGATGATTTGTCTCAAACGTTTAAAGTTATCCTTTCATCGTCGAATAAAACTCCCCAGTTGTATTATGAGACGAAGAAGTTGATGCGGTCGATTGGATTGCAATGTTATAAGATTGATGTGTATGAGGATAATTGTATTCTATTTTAGAAGAAATAGCCATGAAATTTACTGACCTAGCTACAGTAATAATAGTGGCTATTGACAATTTTTTTTGTACTGCAAATCTTTTTGTTCAGTTATAGAGGTTAGGTAAGTACATGAATTAAAGTGTGATATGTCCACAAAACTTACACAAGTTTTTTTATTTTTATTTTTTTTGCCAACTCCAATTTTTTTCTTGAAGAAAGGAAAAAATTCCAAAAGTTATGTTTTTTTTTTCTTTTTCTTGCAATATTAGTAATTTTCCATAATTATTTTAAACTTTTACATGCATCGTCGGATGGAATGTATTCATTAGTTTGGTAGTAAGTAACATTTTGTTTTTGTAACAAATGGTGGTTCGATATTTAAAATTATCTTATCATTGGAGTTTAGTGCACGAAGAAATTATATATGTATATATTTAGTCGGAAAGAGACGAATGTATTTTAGAACTAACCATTATTTAAAAATAGAAGGGCAGTCCGAGTCCTAAAACTCGTCTGAAGCCTAAATATAAAAATAGACACGACCACAAACATCAAGAATACAAACGCAATAAATATGATTTAATAATTCTATTTGTCTACATTCTTCTATCGACTCCAATACTACATTTTAGTTACATATTCGATGAGTTGAAAATATACACGGTGAATC
Organism: Euclidium syriacum; assembly: GCA_900116095.1. Classification (NCBI taxonomy): domain Eukaryota; kingdom Viridiplantae; phylum Streptophyta; class Magnoliopsida; order Brassicales; family Brassicaceae; genus Euclidium; species Euclidium syriacum. The sequence goes on from FPAK01000008.1 coordinate 3,112,894, forward strand.
TTTTGTTGATTAATAACGTAGAAAAAAAAGGTATGGACCGTATGGAAATACTCAAGAAAGCTGTCATTGTACCACGTTTTTTTGTTATTTCATATGCATTAATTAAATCAAAAATTTCAAGTCAAGGGTCATATTCCATATGAAAACGTACCACTATAAATACTATTTCACGCGAATCATTTCTCCAGAATCTTCACTTCATCATTTACAACAACCAATAAAATCATAACAGAAAGAAAAAGAATGGTCCTATTTGCTTTAACAACTTCTAGTTCAAAGCTAAAACAAAATTCACACCAGAGCTTCAGCGAGTCTCTAATGGAGCACAGTATTGAAGACGCTGAAGCTATCATACATCGATGGATTTCACCAGAACTCCTCAACTCTTCCTCTTCTTCGTCTTCTTCGTTCTGCTGCATCTCCTCGCTTTTTTCAACCGGAAACCGCGAAGAAGCCAGACGGTTCATCGATGCTGTTAACAACTTGCACTCTGGTATGGTGAGGCTTGCGTCGGTGAATCCGGCGTCGTTGAAGCTTGTTCGAGCAGAGAACTTGATGCGGATCTTAATGAATCATCTAACCAAGGAGTTTTACCGGATTCTGAAATCGAATCGGCGGTATCTCGATCCAGAATCCGTCTCTGTTCGGTCTTCACGAGGTTCCAACTCGAATTCGCCTCGGATTTCTACAAGAAGCGTCTCCGATTCAGAATCGGATGGAGAAACTGAGACTCCTAACTCAAGAGGAGATGAAGATGCAGACGCCATGGCTGATTTGAAGATGATCGCAGATTGCATGACGTCATCTGGATACGGCAAAGAATGCTTTAGAATTTACAAGAAAATCCGGAAATCCATCATCGTCGAAGCATTGAAACACCTGGGCTTCGAGAATCTGAGTTTCTCGCAGATTCAGAAACTTGAATGGGAGATTATGGAGAACAAAATCAGAAAATGGTTGCGAGTGGCGAGAAAAGCAGTGATGACTCTGTTTTACGGAGAAAGAATCCTCTGCGATCACGTCTTCTCGTCTTCCGCCGCCATTCGCGAATCTTCCTTTGCAGAAATCACTTTACAGAGTGCTTTAGCAATGTTTTCCTTCCCGGGAAACATGGCGAAGTGCAGGAAATCTCCCGAGAAAATCTTCCTCACACTCGACGTTTACCAAACAATCGTCGATCTCTTACCGAAAATCGAGGAGGTTTTCAGTTACAATTCAACCTCTTCCGTCCGATCACAGGTGGCCGTAACTCTAGACAGTCTCCGGGAAGGAGTAATTTCAATGATCGACGAATTTGAGTCGTCGATTTCAAAAGAATCGTCAAAATCCCTAATCGCCGGTGGCGGAATCCACCAACTCACGAGGTACGTCATGAATTTCATCGTTTTCCTCGCCGATTACAGCGACACACTCGCCGATATCATCCCCAAGACGTCGTTCCTTTTCCCGGAGGAAAACGCTGGCGCCGATAATTCTTCACCGCTTGAAACGCGAATCGCGTGGCTGATACTGGTTTTGCTCTGCAAAATCGACGCGAAATCTAGTCTGTATGATGACGTGGCTCTCTCGTATCTCTTTCTGATCAACAATCTCGACTACGTTGTGATCAAGGTCCGTAAATCGAATCTAAAGGCAGTTCTGTGTGAGGATTGGTTGGAGAAGCACGAGGCGAAGGTGAAGAAGCACGTCGCCAAATTCGAGGAGATAGTTTGGGGAGAGATGATGACGTCACTTCCTAAAGATCCGACGGCGGAGAAGCTTTCGGAAGAAGAAGTGGAGGAGTGTATCAGGCGGTTCAGTGACGGGTTCGAGAAAGCGTATAAGAGGCAGGCCGGTTGGATCGTAACCGACCCGAAATTGAGAGACGAGATTAAGCGCTCTGTTGCTATGATGCTTATACCTAATTACTCGGAGTTCTACAAGAAGTTCGGACTCGGATTGTGTCAGAATGTCGGATTTGCCCCTGAAAATATTGGGAATTATCTTTCGGATCTGTATTTCGGGTCTGGAAAATCAGGGATCGTTTCGTCAATCCATTCTTCGGACTAGTCTTCATAAATCGTTGATATTTTGACGCACGTGGCTGTTAGAATGTTAAAGTAAGAATGCTGTAATTATTTTGGAGTAATTAGCTTCCCGCTTATACTTTTAACTTTTAAGTTTATAAAGTTGTAACGAATTATTAAAATTTACAAACTTTAAAAATAGATATATAGAAGTGTTAAGCACTAGAGGTTTCGCATGGACCACTGGATCTTTGTATTTAAATCGAAAATGGTAGTGATTTCAATCGAACCTGAGTTGTCTAAAGCGACCAGCCAGGTAGCCACACTAGGTAGTTATGGAATTTGGTAGGTGATCAATCACCACCATAAATTAAAACTATTTATACATACAAGTTTTTTATTTTTCAACAAGATGCATTAAGTTATACATAATACCTTAAATCCGAGTGATGATACGATAAGAAACTATTGGACAATAAGTTTTATTTAGTTACTTTAATCAAGGGAAAACTCTCTTCTCGGATTAGTCTTTAGCTCAAAGATGTCACGTCAATTTTGGATTCAGTTTTGCTATGTATCTGGACTGGGTTTGAGGCCTTAAGCCCATTTCTCTTTGACCAGGCTTAACCCATTCACGAACTAATACATAGCCCATTAACCTTTAGCCCAAACGGTTTTCCGAATCTTGAATGATCCGCCAACACCTTAAAGTTAGAGAGAGTTCTATTGTCCTTTGCATATAGTTACTTCTAATAATTCCCCTTCTCTAACACGTAATTAGATTTAGCCTATCAATTAGATTCTCTAATTAGATTTAAAACTAAAACCTGATATGTCGGAAACAAAACAATGAAGATTTGAAATGTGACAATTTTCCTTTTTCTCTTTTTTCTTTTTTTTTCTAAAAAATGGCAAGATCTCAAATAGTCTACATTTAAACAACGTTCTATATATAAGGATTTAAAAAAGGAAAATGAAAATCCCAAATAGATTAACGTATCCAAATCCACTGATTTTTGTGTGTTTGCTATTTCAGAAGTAAGGAATTTGTCAAACATAAAATAGTCATTGAAAACTTTGCTTCCTTAGAATCTCCAAAACCTCGAAAATTTGAACTCAAAACATCATTTCTTCACAATCTACCATATTTTCAAAACTTCAAAAAAAAAAACAAAAACAAAGACAAAATGATGCTACTTTTCAAACCGTCATCAACCCTTGGGAGAAGGTTAAAACCACGTCCATACCAAAGCTTCTCCGAGTCACTATTAATGGATAGTATTGAATCAGCTGAAACTTTCACCCGTAAATGGCTTTCTCCTGATCACTCTCCTTCTTCTTCTTCCTGCTCTCTATCCTCCATTTTCTCAGCCGATAATCGCAAGGAAGGCAGAAAGTACGTCGAGGTTATCAATAGCTTACAATACGCGATTCAAGGTGTCGTTTTGGTAAACCCCGAGTGTCAGAAGCTCTCTCGAGCACATAATTCATTAACGATCGCCATGAGACACCTCGAGAAAGAGTTTTATCGTATTCTCAAGTCGAATCGACGGAATCTTGATCCGGAATCCATCTCCGTTAAATCTCCAGGATCTTTCAATCCGAGGAAAAAAACTTCAAAATATTCCGAATCTCCCAAATCTGAAGACGCAGATATTATGACGGATCTGAAAATGATCGCTGATTGCATGATATCTGCTGGTTACGAAAACGAATGCGTTAAGATCTACAAGAAAATAAGAAGATCGATCATCGTCGAAGCGTTGAGTAAACTAGGGTTTGAGAATCTGAGTTTCGGCAAGATTCAGAAATTGGATTGGGAATGTATGGAGAAGAACGTTAAAAACTGGTTAGAAGCTACAAAAGTAGTAATCACAAGTTTGTTTGCCGGAGAACGAATGCTTTGCGATCACGTTTTCAATCCTTCCTCCGTCGCCGAGTCTTGCTTTTCCGATATCACGTTAGATAGTGCTTTGACTCTCTTCGTCTTCCCCGTGAGTGTTGCTAGATGTAGAAAATCCGTCGAGAAAATCTTCCTTACTCTCGACGTTTACCAAACCATCTCGCAGCTTCTTCCTCAAATCGAAGAGATTTTCAGTTACGATTCAACCTCTGTGGTTCGATTGCAAGCGGCGGATTCTCTGAATAATCTCGGTAAAGCAATCAATTCAATGGTGGCTGAATTCGAAGCTTCGATTACTAAAGAAGCTTCGAAATCCTCAATCCCTGGAGGCGGAGTTCACCCACTTACGAGGTACGTCATGAATTTCATCGTTTTCCTCGCTGACTACCATGAATCACTCGCCGGAGTTCTCACTGAATCGTCCTTGCCGCTACCGGAAGATTTCTTCGGAACCAATGACGACGATAACGCAGACGTAACCGGATCTAATTCATCTTCTTCTCCGGCGACCACCAGATTCGCGTGGTTAATACTCGTCTTGCTCTGCAAAATCGACACAAAATCTAGGGTTTACAATGACGTGGCTCTCTCGTACCTCTTCCTTGCAAACAACCTCCATTACGTGATCTCCAAGGTTCGTACATCGAATCTGAAAATCGTACTGGGCGATGATTGGGTGACGAATCACGACGGGAAAGTGAGTCAATACCTTGAGAAATACGAGAAAATAGCTTGGGGAGAAGTGATGACGTCACTTACCGTCTCCGACGACGAAATGCTCGAAGAACACGTGGCGAAAGAGCGTTTGAATCGGTTTAACGTGGCGTTCGAGGAAACTTTCAAGAAGCAGAGCACGTGGGTCGTACCGGATTCGAAATTGAGAGACGATTTAAAAGATTCCGTGGCGAGTAAGCTAACTCCTGTTGTTGCGGCGTTTTACACGAAGTATCAAGTGGGGACGTGGGGTGATATTGTCTTATTTGCCCCCAAGGATTTGGGTAATTACCTCAGAGACCTTTTCTTAGGAACAGGAGGGTCATGTATTATTGTTTCTTCACTTAAACCTTCAGAATCGGAACGTTTGTTGGAGTCTTCAGAATCGGGACGTTGAATTGGAATGACCTTTTGTCAGTTTGTGTAAATATATTCATTTTGAGGATTTTGTGATGAAATAGTGATTGTTGGACGGTGAATTCCTGAAAATGCTGCTCGATCATCGTTGGATTACACGTGTTGGTCGGTGAAGCTTGTGATTGCTTAGAAACGACCAGAGATAGGAGTTTCGCTTCTCCATTGTTAAGGCTGTGACTAATATTTGTACAGCAGCCCAGTTTGGAAGATATTTCAGTACGATAAGTCTACTAGATTTGTGGCTATATCTGTATTATTAGTTTCATGTTGCTATCTTTTGTAGGATATATATTCATTTCTGTTGTTGTCAAATTATCTGTGTTAATAAACAAATGCCACATCGAAAGAGAAACAAAATGTGCAATTTTTTAAAAAATTTATAGAAAGGTAATTGACAATAATAACATAAAAAAACTATATCAAAAATTATTTTACCATAAACATCTTTAGGAAGCAAATACACTGATTAGGGAAGGTTTTTCCGAATTGTGTTTTTTCGTTTCCGAATTTCTAAAAATACAATTCTGGAAAGAAAAACACTATCCGGAAAAGAAAAACACTAATTCAGAAAGGAGTTTCTGAATTCCAAAAATACCACAAGAAGTTTTATTAATAGAATTCTTGAAATTATAAAACTCCGTGTATTATTATTGTCCAATATAACTTTTTCATACTATTTAAGTCTTTTTCTCTTTATATAATTTGTTTCATGAAAAAGGGATAAAAATATCAAGATTATTTTTGCACTCTATAAATAACACTTCCCAGTCACGCCCAAACTCTTTTACTACAGCTGTTACGCTATTTTTTAGAAATACATGTCGACTAATCCTATAGATCACCATGAGATATTTGCATATTTTTAAGAGTTAACATAAGTTATTCCCTTACCCTTTTATCAAAAAGAAAAAATATATATATAAGTTATTTCCATCGAAGATGTCAACATCGGGAGGTACTTTCTTTTACTTGCTCCTCGGCTTGAGAGGCGCAACCTTCTTTGTCTTGAATAGGGTATGGAACTTGGGTAGATTTTGCATAGCGCGATGAGGAGTGAGTGACTTTTCTTCATGAGATGGTTTCCCCGCTAAAATCTCTTCTAGTAACTCGGTGAAGGCTTAGTATTTGGTTACCCTATCTTCATCGTTTGACTCTTCATCTTCATCACGGAATCACAGCTCTTGAGGACGCATGTGGACCACTTCTTTGCTAGTTGTTAGATCTCTTCATCAACTTCGTTCTCACCCATCGAATCATCATCTTGCTTCACTGTTTCGAAGATCGTTCCACAAAAGTTTGAAAACTGGGTAAGAAAGTGTAGTAGTAATTATAGTTTAGTTTGGTGAGAGTTATTATTTTTGCGGCAAAGTCCTAGTTTTCTTCCACCGTCGTGAGGAGATAGCAGCCTAGGATGAGTAATATTCCACTATTACGAATTTGGTGGGTACGATTCATCATTCCAAAATCAAGGGTATATCTTTGGCAATCCATTTAGATGTGTGCGAAGTGGCATCTATGAAAGATGAACCAGTACCTCTCAAACTTTTTCATAGGTTTGTAACAGTCGCACCAAAATATGTACTACTGGTAGGGTATGCATTTTTTCTATCAAAACGTTGATCCAATTTGTTAGATTCGGAGTAGACCGAGCAACCAACCATTCGAATCCATAGTTTCATAACATATTTTGTACCTTAAATTTCGCATGTATTTTTTCGACAAAGAAGTCCTAGTTAATTTCATGGTTAATTAGGGGTACACAACCTTACAATTTTCTTAAATTTTTTTATAGTAATTTACCTAATCCAGTCCACCAAATACTCTTTCCCTGGTTGAATAGCAGAAATTGAAAATTATGTCTAAGCACTAGAGTTGGACTTTCCCTCTGAGATAATGAGCATCGATCTCTTTATCGCTTTGTTTATATATTCTTCATCTAGTTAGAATCCCGTGTCATCTAAATTTAGCTATTTAAAAAGGTTGTCTTGAAGTTTACACGGCACCAACTTTTTTTTATATTCCGTCACTTTTTAATTAGTTGCAAACTCAGACTGTTTTAACAAATAATATAGGTTTCACACATTTGCGATTTCCCCATATATTATACTTATAACAGCTTGTAGGTAGATCTTTGTTTTATATTCAACTATTTACTTTAAGATTTAGCATTCACTCTATATTTTACATTAACACAGTGGATATGGAGTTTTAACTATTATAATCTCCACTATTTCTCATCTTCTCTGGATTTAAAACATGTATCAATGATAAAATACATCAAGAAGGCAAGAACATCAATGCAATTCCGACTGTAGCCCTGACCCAAATATAATGTCTTGCTTTTTCTGTAACTATATATGAATAACTTTACATGTAATACACACATTCTAATGTTTTATCTATTAAACTTGATTACATGCAGCATGTTCGACCAATATTAGAAGTTGTTTAACTTCTTTTATTTAATAAGATATAGATGTGCTTTGTAGATTACAAAAAGGTTCGCGTATTGATTGTACCGAAAATCACATGGAAGAAAAAACATAATTGACTCAGTATGGATTTTATGGAATCTTTTAAAACACAATCGGCATGGAAGGATTAGATGCACAGTAAAAAGAGAGTGCTAGTGTAGTGTAGCTTTTAATTAGGCTTCGACAAAATATCTAGACCTGAAAACCTGAAACGAAAATAACACGAAAAATCCTATCCGAAACCAAACTAGTTATATATATATGATTACTTTACTTTATTGAGTTTTGCACATATAGATCTGTGGCTATATGGTAATATTCGGATCTGAACTTGATACCCAAATATATACCCGAAGTATTATATACCCAAAAAGTATTAAATATTTAGTTATTTTACGGATATTACGGGTATATTTTGATATAAATGGTGTATTTTTCTTTAGTTTGTTTCCGATTTTCGGATATATTTTTGGTTCTCATGTATCTTTTTGGTATTTCGGATATATATTTGATATTTTGGGTGATTAGTACTCAAACTTGAATCATAACCAAAGTTTTTCGAGTTTTACCAATTCTGAAAATTAAGAAATGAACTCATCCGATTGGAATTAATTCAAAACCAAAACGAAAATCTTATCTATACTGATCCAAATCTTTACCCGAAAAATTTGGATCCGATCAGTTCCTAAATAGATCTAACCCGAATACCTGAACGTCAGACTTATTAGCTCTCTCCCCCCCCCCCTCTCCCATGTGCAAGTATACATGTAAATGTACAAACAACTGCATGTAAGTGTACAATTTATAATTTTGGCCAATTAAGTTGTCAATGTCATAACCAGAAACCTCCAAAGCAATATAGTAATTTAATACTCTCCGTTTTGTAATAATAATAAAATATATGATGGGTGTGACTGTTAGTGCTTATTGACGGAAAAATAAAGAGAAGAAAAACATTCACTCAAATTTCTGCTGAAAATTTGGTAATCAAGTAAAAGTTAGGGAAATGTTTTCACTTAAAAGTGTAAAAAAATATAGGATGTTATAAGATCTTTAACGGAATAGTAATTTCCATCATTTTTGACCTTCACCTCGAAAAAGATAACCATATTGAATATTTAATTGACCAGTTCTATCATATTAAAGATTTATTTTAGAAATTTATAAGTTTTAAGGTTTAGAGCATGAATGGTTGTTATAGTGTTTTATGAGATTTTTTCATGGATTTACAGCTTTTGAATTGTTGCATTTTTAATGAGTTAATTCTTAAGATCAATATAACATTGACTGACAAAAAAAAAAACATTTACTCAGAGTTTGTCAAATACCAAATAATTCTGAAAAGGGTTGAAATAGGAGTTTTTAATTGTAAAAATTGAATTGAGTTTAACAACAATATTTATGAAGAAAAAAAAATATCGTTGACCAGAAAAATAATGTAGAGTACTCCTTAAGAATCTGGAGAATATTATTGAGTCTGGTATCAATCTTTGTCACTAGTTTATTTTATTTTTCTCCAAATAAGTACATGTGATATATAATTGTATATGAACCTGTATTTATTGAGACTATAACGGCGAATACAGCTTTATTGAATTTGAACCCAACTTCTCAAGCAGTTAATGAATTAAAATCGAAGTCGTTCCGCTTGACTATTAGTGTCGTCTCGTCCTTTATAATCTTTAGTCTCCGATCTATCACGGACGTCAAAGTAAGCCTCACTACTGCAGAATATCTACAAAACTCCTAATTGCACAATTGTGTGTGTAATCTACATAATGAAATTATTTTCTAGCAGCCTCGTTTACTGCATTTATAGATAGTTCGTCGTTATCCATGATCCATCACACAACCAACTTTCCTATTATCTTAATGTGGTTATATCTTAATGTGAAAAGTCAAATGAGAAATGGACAACTGTTGACAAGAATAAGAGTAAGAGTTGACTACCGTTCTAATTGGATTATATTTTGCATCTAATTGGATTATATTTTGATAAATGCAAAATATATAATTCGTGATTATGAGTCGCAAGGAGATGTAGTCAGTTTTGCGGTTATAAGCAAACCAACCCACCGAAATGGTGCTCTTATGTTATCGGAAACATCGCGATGGCCTGGTGGGCTACTCGACAACCGTAAGAGAATTGTCACGATTCTTTTTGGGAAAATAAAAGTTGATTTAATCACGTAATTGCGATGATTTAGATATAGAACTTATTAATGAGCTTAGAGCATCCGTATTGCCGGGTGCATCGTTAATCCCAGAGCTCTCGATCGTGTAGTGAATGTCATGTCTTCAATGAAACTCTCACAAACTAAAAAAATAAAATTGTGTGTAGTTGTGATATATACTTAACGAGTTTGTACGTAAGTACTAAGTCATAGCTTCGTACGTAGGTATATAAAAATAAAGATAATTAAATATGCACACCTAATTTTGTTGGAGTGAGTGAGTGATGAATTAAATAAAATTAAGGTAAATAGAGAGAGAGGGATGGTGAGAGATTAAAGGAAAACTGAAGTGATTAAGGAAATAGGTGGAAGAGAAGATGGGGAAGTGCCAAGAGACGCACGCATAAAGTGTGAGCCAAAGGGTTTGAGTGGGTTCGTAATCAAAGATTGATACGTAATTTCTTTCTTAAACCTCATTCATTCAGTTGGTGGGAGTTGAGATGACTTAAGACAACTTCACACTCTCACTTTTTTTGTGTCTCCTTTTCTTTACTATACTGTATTATTAGTTCTCTCTTTCCTTCCTAAGCTCACATGCATTCTTCTCCAACTCAATATTTCAATAAATCTCTTTTATTATACGACAAATTATGAAAGTTAAAAATTGAATACTAGAGTCGACATTAAAAGAAACGTGGGTCTATACAGAATATCTCTAACGATAGCACCTATACACAGAAATTTTTTGGTCTAAAGAATGGAACAATTTATGATATGTAATAATGTATATTACTGCATAACCACCCAGAGAGAGAGACTAAGTATATTTTCTCCATAATTATTTTGTTTGTTTATAAGGATTCGTCTTGAATCAACGACTCTTCAGTTAAAATATTATGAGTGTTCAAAGAATTCAAAAGATATCTAAAGCTATCATGTGACCGATACGTCCTTTGATTCTTACTTAGTCAGAGTTTGAACGTCTGGAGAGTGGAGTCTCTTTTTATTAAATGCATACTCTGATTTTTGAATCTAAAAGAGACGTAGAGACCAGAAATATTCAAAAAAATCGAGAATGCAATAAATATAAAAGATACATAACAGACTTGTTAGGAAGTTTCTCTTAGCTTTTTAATAAGAAACATTTGAAGACCTCTTCTTCCACATTGCATATACATCCATCAACATCAACATGTCCCTACTTCTCTACCAAGTCAAAATATTTTCACCGTCAACTTGACATAAATTTCTTACGGTAAACAATAATTTAATAAAAATTCTCTTTTGTCGAAAACTTTTAATTCCTGAAAAAAAATTCAACGGTGATGTAGAACTCACTGGAAAATTCAGAGCTGTCGCTACCCCATCCATTGTCCTTCTCTTATATAATCCCCTTTACAACTCTACTTCCTTTCCATGCATCTTACTCACTTCATCATCTCCTCTTAACCCCAAAAACAAAAATACAAAAATAGAAAGAAAGAAAAGAAGAAAAAAAAAAAAAAAAAAAACAATACTATGGATCTTCTCTTTCTCTTGTTCTCTCTTCTCCTCTCTTACCTCTTCTTCAAGATCTGGAAACTCATAGACTCAAAGCAAGACAAAGATTGCTATATCTTAGACTACCAATGTCATAAACCATCGGACGATCGAATGGTGAGCACTCAATTCAGCGGAGAAATCATTCATCGAAACGAAAACCTGGGGTTAACCGAATACAAGTTCCTCCTCAAAGCCATCGTAAGCTCAGGGATAGGAGAACAAACTTACGCTCCAAGACTGGTCTTTGAAGGCCGAGAAGAGCGTCCTTCCTTAGAAGACGGGATCTCCGAGATGGAAGAGTTCTACGTAGACAGCATCGGAAAACTCCTGGAGAGAAACCAAATATCCGCTAAGGAAATCGATATCCTCGTAGTCAACGTTTCAATGCTCTCCTCAGTTCCTTCTTTAGCTTCAAGAATCATAAACCATTACAAGATGAGAGAAGACGTCAAAGTCTTCAACTTAACCGGTATGGGATGCAGCGCGAGTCTAATATCCGTAGACATTGTCAAGAACATTTTCAAGAGCTATACCAACAAGTTAGCACTCGTTGTTACCTCCGAGTCTTTAAGCCCTAATTGGTATAGCGGAAACAACCGTTCGATGATTCTAGCGAATTGCTTGTTCCGATCCGGTGGCTGTGCGATGCTCTTGACTAACAAACGTAGCATGAAGAAACAATCGATGTTTAAGCTCAAGTGTATGGTAAGGACTCACCATGGAGCTAGAGATGAGTCTTACAATTGCTGCATCCAAACCGAAGATGAGCAAGGCCGTGTTGGGTTTTACTTGGGGAAGAATCTACCTAAAGCAGCGACTCGTGCTTTTGTAGACAATCTTAAGGTCATAACACCCAAGATTCTTCCCATAACCGAGCTCTTGAGGTTCATGTTAAAGCTTCTCATCAAGAAAATCAAGATTCATCGTCAAAACCATAGCAAGGGCTCCACGGCCAATATTCTTGCACCGGGGACTCCATTAAAGGCCGGGATTAACTTCAAGACCGGGATCGAACATTTTTGCATTCATACTGGAGGAAAAGCGGTGATTGATGGGATTGGACATAGCTTGGATTTATCCGAGTATGATATCGAACCGGCAAGGATGACTCTTCACCGGTTTGGGAATACCTCTGCGAGTAGTTTGTGGTATGTGTTGGCTTACATGGAGGCGAAGAAGAGACTGAAGAGAGGAGATCGAGTGTTTATGATTAGCTTTGGAGCTGGCTTTAAGTGTAATAGCTGCGTTTGGGAAGTTGTGAGAGATCTCAACGTTGGGGAATCAAAAGGGAATGTGTGGAATCATTGCATTGATGATTATCCACCCAAATCCATTTTGAATCCTTATTGGGAGAAGTTTGGTTGGATTCAAGATGAAGATCCTGAGACTTTCAAGGTCCCTGACTCTCTCACATTGTAAAACGTATTCGCAACAAAACGCAAACGCAAAACTACACAAGGTGATAGACAATATTCCATCTCTATTTTTTTTTTCCATTAGTTAAAATTTTACGTGTTTTTATGAGAATCGGAATATTGGAATAGACATGTGAATGGAAAAGAAACTTCGATTTAGTTTTGCTTTTTTCAGAAATTTTTTTTGGTGTTACAATTTGTTAATTATATACTCTCTTTAAATAATTCAGGGGCATGCAATTACAATACGATGAGAATTTTACTCATTTTCCATCCTATTGGAATGCTGTCTTTTTCTTATGTTAAATGTTGCATCATTTCAATATTTTTTTGTAATGTTCATTTTCATTTTATTTTGTATCGTTGGTTCGCATTAACTCAAGCTTGTTACGGTACGTATTCATGCTACTCCGTTTTTGTGTGATTATATATTTTCAATTATATTTATATATGTTACAATAAATTTCATTGAAGTGTGAAAAGTTGGTGAAATAAGGAGTCTGCAGTGTGCTCCTGTATTATGATGTTCAGATTCTGGAAACGTCCTAATCTGCGTTTCATTGTTGTTGATATCGCATTGACATTTACATGCGGCATTATTTATCTTATTTTGCTATTCTTAGAACAATTTTCTTTGGAGAAAAGGAAGAAAATATAAGGTAAGAAACTTTTGTTTGGTAGAAAACATTCAATGGGCATTTCATTTCACACCAGTTAGGGGCCCCATTTTTTCTCCACAGAAAATGACAAAATCGCCCTTAAATTAATTCTAGAATTTTGTTAGGTACGTATGATAATTGCTCATGCTTGACGACAAAAAACAAAAGTTTACAAATGCCTCAGCTAAAACTTTTAGGATCGATTTAGCTAAAACATACAATTTTAGTAATAGGGAAAGAAAGAATCTAATCGATGACATTACATGCTCAGACTCCTAATTGAAGAAATCATTATTATTATAAGGTACTAATATATTTTTAGCTAAATGATAGAAATGTTTTCTTTTTTCCGATTAGAGACTCCTCATACTTTATCAGGAAATATTATTATATTATGGTTTCTGGCACTGGCTATATGGACCAATTAAGCATCTCTATTCTCTGTGACTAATTCATTATAATACCACAAAATTTGCATTGGTAAAACAAGCCAAATGTTTCCAACGAGAAGTGAAATCCCTTATTATTCGGATGAAAACACGGAAATTAATAGTAGAAATTTAACGACGGAAAAAAAACAGTAGAAATTCGAATTGTTTGTAGTATTTTATTTATGGATTAGAGCGTAACAATAATAGTTTGGGGAAATAAGGAAAGAAACTAGAACGGTAATAAATAGGGACAGGTAAGTGACAGTAGAAAGGGAGCGGTCCAAAAACTAAATTTGCTAGCCTTTCTTTTAAAGTTGCCACACAAATACAGATGAACATTTATTTCTCCCTTTCATTTCATTCTCACACACACGTGGCCGTTGATCCTCTTAAGATCTACTGTCAATAAATTGTGATATGTTTCAGTATACAACTCAACATAATTCTATTTCTCTTTGGTTGAATAACTCCAACAAAAGACGATCATTTTACTAACAGAAGTTACTACCTGATTTCGTAGTTTCCAAATCCAATTTGAGACAGAAGCATCCACTTTTCCTTTTTTGCTAGATACATACATACATTTTAAATTGAATACATACATTTTTTCCAGATTTTAAGTCATAATAGGTTGTTTTTTTATAAAAGAAATGGATATTAATTAAAACAGTTTCCGTTCAAAAAAAATTAAAACAGTTTAAGAGACATAGTAGCGTTTGTTACATGATCAAAATATTTAGCCAAAAAGACATTCAGATTTGACAACCGTGAACTCATACTCTTAATTGGGCTCGGCTCGGATTAGTTGTTCAATAAAAGAAGAGGATTTTGTCTATTATCCCACTTGGACGATTGTAAATAAGCGAAATAAGACAATTAAATGACTAAAATGTGAAATGAACAAGTCTAAAATGAAGCAGTTATGGTAAAGTGATAAACCAAATAAGTAAAAACAACACTAAACAAGATGTACATGTAAGATATTCATTTAGACCATCTCCAATGAGGTTTTATACCCGTTTCTTAAGTGAGTTTCTAAGGGAAATTGTATTAAAATAATAATAAAATTTGTGCGAGAGCTAAGAAACGGTTATTAATTAAGGATTTTTAGCCTGAATTTCTTAGCCACGTGTCATTTCCTGATTGGGCAGTTTTTTTTTTCGTTTTTCACCCATCAAAGAAATTTCTCTCATTTCTCGCGATAGCACCGAGGAAAGCTTCAAAAGGCGACTGAGGAGGCGATTTCTTGTTCATCGGCGAATCATGCAATTTGAAGGTTTGTGTAAACGATTTTTAGGTTGTTAATCGTTTTAGGGTTAGAGTTCTCGAAAATTAGGTTTGCGTTTCTGTTTCAGGTTCGATTTTAGGGTTTCAATTGATTTGGGGACAGGTAAGTAAACGAAGCTTTGTTGATTTTTGATGATTATCTTCAAAAAGGAAGTCGATTTTAGACTGGAAAGAATATATAGGGTTGTTTGTATCCATGGTTTTATATCAATTGGGAATTTCGAATCTTGGGTCGAAGTTGCTGATGTATTTGATCCACTTGATTTTGTAAAATTTGATTGTTTTTTTGTTTGATTTTCAGGTTGATCTGCTTGATTTCATTGACTGGTCCGGTGTCGAATGCCTCAACCAAAGCTCAAGTCATTCTTTGCCCAATGCTCTCAACCAGGTATATATTCTCTTATGCTCATAGTGTTTGTGTGAGTTCTTGCAGCTACTCGTGTTCTTATAGTATACTTGTTTGATTGCCTCTATATATGTCGTCAAGTGTCTAATTATGAGATCAGATTAGATTATTTGAGTATAAATTGGGTGTTTGACTAAGTGATGTTGCATTTATGTCTTCAAAACCTGTAGGCTTTTCGAATTGTTTGATTCTCTGTTGGTATTTAGGATCTGAGAATGTGTTTACTGGTTTGTGTAGGGATGCAGAGAAGATGATGCTGATGACCAGTTTCTGATCTATATTCCTTTTAACCAAGTTATCAAACTACATTCCTTTGCTATCAAAGGCCCTGAAGAAGAAGGTAATGCCTCTAAAGAAAGATTGATTTAGATCTATAATGAAGAGTATATACAGTTATTGCTGCTCAATTGTGAGATAAAACGTTTCTTTTATTGTAACCTTTCTTCAAGTCCCAAAACCGTGAAGTTTTTCTCAAACAAAGAGCACATGTGCTTCAGGTAATGTGAATCTCTTCTTTTCCGTGATGATTATCTCAATAAAAGCTCAAACTCTCATCGGAATTTATTAAACAATACAGCAATGTCAATGATTTTTCTCCAAGCGACACCGCTGAACTAATTGAAGAAAATCTCAAGGTAAGACATTTCTGAAAACTAACTTTACATTCATTTGGTAACATTGTTCTGGTGATCTCTCTTTGTTGAGACTTATGCTCTAAATCCATTTACAGGGCAAACCAGTGGTCCTTAAATACATCAAGTTTCAGAATGTTCTGCTCTAAATTTATTTACGGGGCAAACCAAAAGATTGTTCTCTACGGCTCAACGTAAGTCTCTGAAATCTTTTTGTACAAGTTTGTTTGCAAAGTATTGGTTTTTCTTACACCACTATCTGCACTTTACAGGGTGGAGACTATTGATATGAAGGGATTGAAGAATATTGAAGATCACTGAGTTAACAGAAGGTTTTCTAATACTTTGATGATTACTAGTTTTTTAATTAAAATGTTTTATATTTAATTTAATTTTTTTTAAGAAACCCAAATTAGAAAAAAATGAGGAATCCTTAACTATTCATGATTAGCATAATAATTAATTAAATAATGCTAAGAATTTCATTGATAAATAACACTAATGAAAATGCTTTTAGAAACTGTTACATGTCAAATAACTATGTAGCAGTTATATATTTTAATATAGGAACATAGCTTTTTTCAAGAGTAATCAAGACGTACCCTTTAGATCCTTGTGTAGATAGAGGAGTGTCGGTCAAGACAAATTGAACTTGGTATTCATCAGGCACAAGCCTAAGAAGCTTTTGGGAAAACCATTCCCACGCGTTGCCGTTTTCACTGTCAAAAGTTCCCAACAATTTGCTTTGAAATCAATACTATTTTCTTTTCTTTCAAGAAAAAGAAGGATAAAAGACTTTAAAATTAACGATTGGATTACATTTTGTTCATGCCTTCTTCCCCAACTCATGAGATCACCTCCATATTGCAACGGTTTGCTTGGACAATTACTACTTGTGAAATCTGGCGTGAGCGAAAGAAGCGTTGTTGCCACGTACACACAGTCCTCACCGAATGGTGCATTCTTTAACGGTGAATCGGCTTTTCCGCAACAAGGCGTGTTCGCTTAGCTAGGCAAGTTAACCCAAGTCTCTCGAGTAAGCTTCTTTAGTTTTGAATTCCCCCATCCTACCATCCAATCAAATTATAATATAGCAATTCAATCATATTTTAAATTGTATTTACTTGAGTCTCCCTTAATGGTTAACTCTTTGAAGTTTACATTGTATCACAAACGCTCTCTATTCTTTTGTCCGATTCAATAAAAGTATAACCCAATATTAAAAGAAAAATTATAAGATTCCAAGGTTAGTACAATATTTAATGGTCTTAGTCTTTTATACAAATTTTCAAATAATATAAATTGCAATATGACTATATGAGCTCAAAAGATCGAAAAGAGTAGAACTGAGTCACAACCTAATAACAGAGGCAGCCACAACATCTCCGCAGAATCCACTCGAAGCTGCAAGTAACCAAGAAATTAAAACCCTAGGAAGGAAATTATGTCACTTTCGGAAAGCAAAAAAGAGAGAGAGAAGCTTTACAAATGGTGGAGACAAGAACATGGTCTATCTCTAGACAACATGAGGAGACTATCGTTATTGTCCAACGAGGAAGCAGAGGGAAGATTGTTTTGAAGAAGGAAACTCTTGTTGCTTGAACCTTCTGGAGAAAACGGTTGAGACAGAGAAGAGACAGAGGAAGAGAAGTCGTAGTGTTCACAGTCAACTCCATAGCTCACGGGAAGAGAAGACGAAGAAGACGACTTAGTCGACGAACCAGATCTCTCCTCTTCCTTCATTTCTCTATTAATCTTCTCTCTCTCTCTCTTTCTCTGCTACTCTGGTTTTGAATCTGTGTCTCCCGGGAAAAATTTGAAACTTAGGTGTTAAACCTAACGGTCATCAACTAACTGTTACAGAGCCACCTACCTTATTTCTACAAGGTGTGTGACGTCATTTGTGTACCATATGATTTTAACATTCTGTGTTGAACGATATGTTTTAGAAAAGAAATTATAATATTTGAATCAAATTATTTTTACGTAGGAAGATTTCATCTTGCATGGGATGTCTTAACTCTTCATCTCCTAATTGAATCATATCTGATTGCTGTAAAACATTCCGACTGGTCAACCTGGTTCAATGTTGGTTATATCTTCCAAAATTGTATGTTGGGCTTTTCTTTTCATACAAAAGTGGGTTGGTTTAAGTATTTCCAAAATTGTATGTTGGGCTTTTCTTTTCCTGCAAAAATGGGTACAAACTCCGAAGACCTGTAGTATTTTAATGGGATCTATATTTTAATAGAGAAACCCTTAACAAAAATTTTGTTTTTGCCATCTTTGGAACCCTTAATAAAGAGTTTTCTAAAGAGAAAAAAAAGAGTTGTGAGAAAATCTTAAAAATCACCAAAATTCTACCAATCTAATGCTCTAGCGGAGTTGGATGTTAATAACAAATTTTGGACCTAATTCAAAGGAACAATTCTATTGGGTTAGTGACGAATAATTTGGGTTATATTATCATCGGGCTATGTACATGCTACAAATGGAAGCAAAAGAGAAAGAGAGTCTAGTGTCAGCTACAAAAGATCTCATAAAGCCAAAATGACCAATTTAAACAGAAGAGGATAAGGTTGTTAGAGTTAGTTACAAGCTGAAAACTGAACAACGAAACATTAGTTTTCTCGAATCTTGTTTTTCATCATCTCAAAATCTTATTCGCGTTCATGGATTATTAAATTCGGCGTTTGTTAGTGAATTACCAATAAATTATGATTTAGATATATTTTTATATCGGACCTAATTTTCTTAGCACAAACTTTATAGATTAAATTAGAGTCCAATTTCTTTTTTTTTTAAAAATAGCACCTTTTCTAAATTTGAGACGGGCATGCTTGTCAGCCTTCAACGCTTTACTATTGAATGTTTGTGGTCATAAAGGCTCATGTGGGATGTACCCGTCGATGATATAAAACTTGCTAATATATGTAAGTGTTCTTACAATTAGTAGTTTCAATCAATGGATCTTAAAGGTTAATTTCTCCACAAGAAATAATACCATGAACGCAAATGTCACATATAAAAAGAATTACAAGATATGAACCGGGTAAAATACATTACAATTCGTTTAAGTTAATTGTATTATTTTCAATATCAACAGTTTGTAAGATTTATTGATATAGTCATATATTGTAAACTTGCATATTCCAGGCCCAGGTACCGGCGAATTATTCCCTCGACGTGAGGCCAAGTTTTCTTCACTTGACATAGACACGTATACAATTTCTCGAATAGATTAGGATTCTAGTAATATTATATAGGTATGTTTTGCTTTTAAACATACGTCTTTGGGTTAAGTTCTTGAAATTTTAAGATTATAAAAAAGGGTTTACATAGGTTAATAGCTGCGAATATCTTTATCCTACATATGATTAAGTGGCTTCCATATGCTAAGACTTTTCCTTTTTTTGGGTCAAAAAACTAATATCCTTTTTTTTTTGGTAATAAAAATCTAGAATCTTACTTAATTTTGTTTAATTTTTTCTACATAGATTATATAGAATTCATATATATATATATATATATATATGTATGTATTTGATCGAAAATAGAATTTTATATTTCTGTTGTCGGAGGGAATGGGCTGTATACAAAAGATACAAATTATAATTTTAGTAATGCATATACATAATTAAAAAATTGTTTTTCTTTACAACTTATTGAACTACATGTATACATATAGCTATGAAGAGCCGAATACAAATCTGATTTTTTGTTCAACGGGTGTCAAACTAGAGTAACGATGACTAACTTACTGAATTAATTCAAAAGAATTAATCTATAGAATGTCATTATGCTATCCATTGATTGGAAGCATACATATGATTAAATATGTAAATTCTGAATAAGAGTGATTTTCTTACGGTTGTTGCGGTTCAGTAAAATCGCAGGTTTAAAGTGAAAATAATGGCAAATGACATGTTTAATTAGTTAGCAAAGTAAAATAAAGGGTAAAAAAGTAAAACTTGGTAAAATCAAATTCGAATGTTTTCAAATTGGCTTTTCTTTATTTACGTGTTGTCCTTTTTCACAACGGTCGGATCACGGATTTTGCAACATAACGGCTCAAAAATTAACGCCGTCAAGCCACATAGCGTCTAACAAGTCAAACACCAGCGCCTGCCGTAACGGTCTCATTTATTTTAATCCTCCGAATTTCATTTTTGCCCCTCTCAAATTATTTTCGATTAATTTATAACCTTGATTGAGAAACTCTTGCGGCTTATATTCTTCTCTCTCGTCGGACGATAAACCACCATCGCCAGAAGATTTTCAAATCGAATTGTTTAAAGCGTGACTCTCCGACATTGCTTCGAGGAATCGGAAACCTAAACTCAGACGTTCTCTGTTTGATCAGTACATTTTTCGCTGGTAATTTTTTGTTTACTCCGCCAGAATTTCTGGAGATTCAGAGGCGCATTTTTAGGTTTTACCTCTTCCATTTCCGATTCCAATCGCGATTTACAGATTTAACTTGTATACATGTATGCTATGCATAATTTGTTGGTCGAAATTTCAATTATCGAAAATACGGATTCGTTTTGCTCGTGTTTGTGTTTAGGGCGTGACTCGCTGATCAATTTTATGGTCCCTGTCATAGATTCTCGGGTATTAGATAGCAATGATCTTATGAGATCAATCGAACTTGAGTTTTCCTGATTGTGAATTTAACTTATCTTTGTGGATCCTTGACTTACCAATCCGGTTTGATATTGCGCTCTAAGCTGTTTACTTGAGATTTTATTTCACTTTAGTTTTTATTGGCTGTTGCTTGAGCGTTTCTTCTTTCCTTTTGTTTTCTGGTTGATTAACGTTTTACCGCTCCTTGATGCAGGGATACATAGCTTTTTTTGTTGCTTACGAACTATAAGAAGGCGAGATTATGGAATCTAACCAATCGAAAAGAGGAGGTTCAGTAAAATCTCCATGTCAAACTCCACGTTCAACTGACAAGTCAAATCGAGATCTTCGATTAGCTGAATGCAACTCAAATCCACTTAGCAAGAATGAGAAAGAAAAGGGTGTGAATATACAAGTTATTGTTCGTTGCAGGTACATTTCGAGTGTATCCTATTTGCAAGACAATATTCACCTTCTTTTTCTTGCTTTAATTTGTCCTAATCTCCATTCTGGGGTTTCTGTATTTGCAGGCCTTTTAATTCAGAGGAGGCAAGGTTACAAACACCTGCTGTGCTTACCTGCAATGACCGGAAAAAGGAAGTGGCGGTTGCTCAGAATATTGCTGGAAAGCAGATTGATAAAACATTTTTGTTTGACAAGGTTTAGTTCATCTCATTTCATATTTCTGGTTTAATCTTTAAGGCTTTATAGATAGCATCTGTTTCTAGAGTTGGGGAAATATGTATTTACATCCTGCTTATAAGTTTATGGAATATGTTAGGTTTTTGGCCCAACGTCCCAACAAAAGGACTTGTATCATCAAGCAGTTTCTCCCATTGTTTTTGAGGTTCTTGATGGGTATAATTGCACCATCTTTGCATACGGGCAAACAGGAACTGGAAAGACATACACAATGGAGGGAGGAGCAAGAAAAAAGGTACGCTAACGAATTCAAGAACACCATTTAAAGCTTCTTCACTGGTGGTAACTGAATCCTAATTTGGTGATATCTGTTTCTTCACTGGTGGTAACTGAATCCTAATTTGGTCATATCTATTTCTTCACTGGTGGTAACTGAATCCTAATTTGGTGAAATCTGTTTCTTGCCAGAACGGTGAAATTCCGAGTGATGCAGGTGTTATCCCTAGAGCAGTACAACAGATCTTTGATATACTGGAAGCACAAAGTGCTGCTGAATACAGTTTGAAAGTTTCATTTCTTGAGCTCTACAATGAAGAACTAACGGACCTTTTAGCGCCTGAAGAAACTAAATTCAGTGATGATAAATCAAAGAAACCTCTGGCCCTTATGGAAGATGGGAAAGGTGGTGTTTTTGTTCGAGGATTGGAAGAAGAAATAGTGTCTACTGCTGATGAAATTTACAAAGTCCTGGAGAAAGGGTCAGCCAAGAGACGCACAGCAGAGACTCTTCTCAACAAACAAAGTAGTAGATCTCATTCAATATTTTCAGTTACGATCCATATTAAGGAATGTACTCCAGAGGGGGAAGAGATTGTCAAAAGTGGAAAGCTAAATCTAGTCGATCTTGCTGGTTCAGAGAACATTTCCCGATCTGGTGCTCGAGAGGTACACATAACTGTCAAGATTTTCTCCTCTTTTAGTTACTGGTGTTTTGACTTCAATGTTGCTAAGGAACCATGATGGTTTTACTAAACAATATATGAGTCACTATATTGCAGGGTAGAGCCAGAGAAGCTGGTGAGATCAACAAAAGTTTGCTCACACTGGGACGTGTCATAAATGCTTTGGTTGAACACTCTGGTCATATTCCATACAGGTAACAGAAAGATTTTGACTCCGCAGATCTCTGTCTGGTAGTATTGAGAGACTAATCATAAAGTTACATACAAATTTAAATTTCAGAGAAAGCAAGCTGACAAGATTATTGAGAGACTCGTTGGGAGGAAAAACAAAAACATGCGTGATTGCTACAGTTTCACCCTCTGTTCATTGCCTGGAAGAAACACTCAGCACCCTTGATTATGCACATCGTGCGAAACACATCAAAAATAAACCAGAGGTCCGTAAAACATAAGCCGTCTTTTATTTCCGCCAGTTTAGTTAAAATACTTAACACTCCTCCTTCTGCATTCAGGTTAACCAGAAGATGATGAAATCAGCTATTATGAAAGATCTGTACTCCGAAATTGAACGTTTGAAGCAAGGTATCTATTTGTCACATATTAAGGATCTCCTTCGTTTAATAGATACTTTCAGTGAGCCTCTTGGGTAACGTATCTGTTCTTAACTGTTCAGAGGTCTATGCTGCAAGAGAGAAAAATGGAGTTTACATCCCAAAGGAGAGGTATACTCAAGAAGAAGCGGAGAAAAAGGTACGGTTCTTATTTAGGAATAAGTGCCACAGTCATAATCCAATTTTATATGATAGGTTCAGACCTCATTCTGTATCGGTTGCTGCAGGCTATGGCTGAAAAGATAGAGCAAATGGAAGTAGAGGGCGAAGCTAAAGACAAGGTGAGCAGTTCATTTCAAAGGATTATTGTGTAGTTTTGTTTTTCTCTTTTTGGCTGTAAGATTAAATTGCAGTTGGTTCCTTTCAAGCTACTACATATGCTGACTGTTCTGATTATTCGATGTAGCAAATTGTTGAGCTTCAAGAACTGTACAACTCAGAACAGCTTGTATCTGCTAGATTGAGAGAGAAGCTTGATAAGACTGAGGTACCACACGTTTTTATTCTGGCTTGTTGCCAATCACAGTTCTGACTCCACTGACACGTAATTCTCTGATATCAGAAAAAGCTCTCGGAAACTGAACAAGCATTGTTAGATCTTGAAGAGAAACATAGACAGGCAATTGCAACAATTAAGGAAAAAGAGTACTTGATATCTAATCTCCTTAAATCTGGTAAGTTCGTTTTCATCTATCCAATGTTCTGAGTTTATTTCATCTTTCAGATGATACATAGGTTAACCTTTTTCATATCTCCTCAGAGAAAACACTTGTTGACCGAGCTGTGGAGCTTCAGGCAGAATTGGAAAATGCAGCATCAGATGTTTCCAACTTGTTCGCCAAAATTGGTTTGTAATTGCTCTCTCTTCAACCCCCATTGTTGCCATCACATTCTGAAAAACTCACTAAACTATTGATTACAGAGAGGAAGGACAAAATTGAAGACAGTAACAGATCGCTCATCCAAGAGTTCCAGTCACAGTTGCTATCGCAACTTGAACACTTGAACAACAATGTTGCATCTTCAGTGACTCAGCAAGAAAAACAGTTACAAGACATGGAAAAAGTAATGGCATCTTTCGTATCTGCAAAGACAGAGGTAACATTGAAGGAACCTCTATATGTTATTGCCTTGTTTAATAACATTGTGGTGCCTATCTCCAAATATACTTACATCATCTATCTCTGCAGGCTACTGAAACACTAAGGGGAAGTTTAGCACAGTTGAAGGAAAAGTACAAATCGGGTATCAAGTCTTTGGATGATATAGCAGGGAATCTGGATAAAGACAGCCAATCCACGTTGAATGACTTGAACTCGGAAGTGACAAAACATTCTTGTGCACTGGAGGATGTAAGTAATCAATTTCTTATATAAGTGATATTGTTATATACTTGACTTTTGACTATATCTGGAACTGGTTTTATTTAAATCAGATGTTTAAAGGATTTACATCAGAGGCTTCCGCACTACTTGAAGGACTTCAAGGTAGCCTTCACAACCAAGAGGAGAAGCTCTCTGCTTTTACACAGCAACAGCGTGATTTACATTCCAGGTCAATAGAGTCAGCCAAGTCCGTCTCCACGGTGATGTTAGATTTCTTCAAGACGCTAGACACGCATGCCGGTAAACTAACAAAGCTAGCAGAAGACGCTCAAAACGTCAACGAGCAGAAACTATCTGCATTCACGAAGAAATTTGAGGTGTGTTTCGCTACTTCTTTTTGAAATTCTACATCGAAATGACATTATACTAGATTTATAACGATGTGGTTTTTAATTTCAGGAGTCAATGGCTAATGAAGAAAAACAAATGCTTGAAAAGGTGGCAGAGTTACTCGCGAGTTCACACGCTAGGAAGAAAGAATTGGTTCAAATAGCTGTGCAGGATATTCGTGAAGGATCATCTTCTCAAACCGGTGCATTGCAGCAAGAAATGTCTGCAATGCAAGATTCAGCTTCTTCCATTAAAGTCCAATGGAATGCTCACATGGAGCAAACAGAAACTCATCATCTCGATAACCTTTCTGCAGTTGAGGTTGCAAAGGAAGACATGCAGCAAATGCTTGTCAAATGGTAAGAGTCAATGATTCAAGCCAATAAGTTAGATTTGTAAATAATAATCTCCGGTTGTATTAATAATAATCCTTTGATTCCTTTAGCCTGGAGAATACAAGAACCGGAACAAAACAATGGAAGACCGCTCAAGAATCATTGGTTGAACTAGAGAAGAGTAATGTTGCAACCGCGGATACTATTATCCGGTAATACACCTTTAATTAATTGTATTTGTATTTATTAATTACATCCTCCAATTCAAAGCTGACATTTTCTTCTCCATAATAACCAGAGGAGCAATAGAGAACAATGAGAAACTACGAGCTCAGTTTGCTTCTGAAGTCTCTACCACTCTAAGAGATGCGGATTCTACAAACAGCGATATCCTCTCATCCATTGACCGTAAGTAATTTTTATAATTAGGTTTTGGTTTTTCTTCATCTAATCCATATTTATAATCTTCTTATTTTTAATTACGCAGAGTCGTTACAACTTGATAAAGACGCATCAACGGATATTAATGCCACAATTGCTCCTTGTTCTGGAAGCTTGAAAGAACTAAGAACACACCATGATGACAACGTTGTCGAAATCAAACACAACACAGGAAAATCTCTTGGTCATGATTATAAGGTAACAGAATCTTTGATCATGTATATTTTTAATCATTGAATTGGACAAAATAGTTAAATGATGATTATTGAAACAGGTGGATGAAGCAACAAGCTCAACGCCGAGGAAGAGACAGTACAACATTCCAACTGTTGGGTCGATTGAAGAACTTAAAACGCCGTCGTTTGAGGAACTGTTGAAGGCGTTTCATGATTCTAAGTCGTCGTCGTCATCTAAACAAATGCAGCAACCTAACGGAGATGCTAAACACGTTAGTAACAGCGATCGACCTCCGTTAACGGCCATCAACTAAAACAAACGACTTATGTTTGTTTCCTCGCAGTTCCGTGAGATTTATAGGAACCGGAAAAGAGTGTGTATAGCGCCACAAAATCTCTCCGTCTCAATGTTTTTTGAACTCTCCTAGTTATATGTTACGTTTATTTTATGATAGATATCAAATTCTTTTAAGAATTTTCATGGAGAAGAGAGTTTGAGAATTTTATGGATCGTATAAAATAAAATTAAAGAAATTTTACATGTGCTGCGAGGATTGTATGGTCCTCTCAAAAGCTAATTGATTTAAGCGCGGCTTGACTTGTCCAAAGCGAAACACCAACTAAAAGCTGAACAATTCTTTCTCTTTCTCATATCTCACTTTTTTTTTTTATATACACGTGCACAGAGAGACACGCAAATTTCTAAAAAAATTAAGTTAGTGATTTTATATACTAACTTACAATTTTGTTTTTAAATGTGAATATGTTAGATAAAAAAAGATGTCTTTTTGTACGGAAAATTTTACACCATTCTTCCCATCAGGTAAAGAGGTGACACTACGTGTCATTGTTTTCCTCCTTAGCATGTAACATAGCTTCCTTCCATTTTGGAGATGCAATAGTCTGTTGATACGTTGTTGGTTTTGGTTCCAAGGAATAGGCAATAACATAGGACTGAAACTGTGGATTCAAGATAGTGTAAGTAAAGACATATAAGGCTACGGAGATAAAGGACAGAGGTAGATGAAGTAGTGTTAGGAGGTGGTGATAGCACAATGATAACCAGATAAGTAACTAGGGACTTTAGTTTGTCATTTTGGTCTACTAATTGGTTATAGAAATATTGCTAGTATTAGGTATAGTTTTTGATAGTATGGAAGTCATATTAGAATTCTTAGATATCACTAACAACCTGGCTATTACACCATTCATTGTGAGAAATCGAAAGGAGAAAGTTTATTATGAATTACCTTTCTCATTAGTTAAACTCTAATTACATGGTTTCTGCTTATATATATATAGAAATATTATTCTCCGCTGACATAAGCTTACCTACTATTCTAATACACACTACTTATAGTGATGTATATAAAAAAATAATTACGAATACCTAATCTTCGATTAGCGATAAAGACCGGTCCATTAGTAGTAGAGACGCTACTTGAAATAAGCCAACATGGTAATAAACACTAAATCGTTGGAAAAAAGCCCAACCTTATTATTCTTTATATAACTTAAAATTTTGGACATTAGTCCCTAATTTTATATGACTTATGCCACACGCCGGGATTGACGATAAATCACTCTTTATTATCAAAGTAAATTATATTGTAAGTGAACAGAAGACTTTATGTTTCCCATTGATCACATTAGTATATATACATGTATAGGATATAGAGATGTCAATTATGATTTTTCTAAACTATAAATTAGTATAAGGATATGTGTATATCTTAACTTAGAAGTTTTATTATAATACAAAAGCAGAAGTTTATATATGATTTATTTTCTGAAGGTGTACTGATAATAATTTCCTAGCTAGACCATTTTCGTTTTTCCTATTGGACCTTACGATCATATTAATTTTTTGAACATATGTCATCTAATAACTGAATCAAAAGAGTCAAAACATGTTTGTGCATATGATGGATATATACACAGAAATTTAATAATATGATGTCAAGTTTGAAATTTAATAATATGATGTCAAGTTTAAGACCGCTTAATTAATTAGCAATAAAGCAGAAAAAATTAGGCTTGGGCGTTCGGCTACACATTCGGGTTCGGTTTGGGTTTGTTCGGGCTTCGGGTTTTCGGGTTTAGTAAAATATTAACCATTCGGATATTTTTCTATATCGGGTTGGGATCGGGTTCGGTTCGGATTAATTGGGGTTTTACTTCGAGTTTTAAACCGAACTGATTTTTCAAATACCTTAGATTGACCAATAAAATATGTAAATATGAAATAAATTTAACAAAGTTATACATAAAACCAAATATCAAAATCAAAGTAAAAGTTTAAATTGAATTTGTAAATTCAAAACCTAACAACCAAATTGATCCACAATTACCCAAAAATAACATAATTTTTTTTATGTAATCTAAAACTAACAAAATAAGATTTAATACCAAAATTTTAATTTGAAATTTAGTTTGCAATATTTTTTTTATTCAAATAACAACAAAAGTATATCAAACAAAATAAAAATAAAAGTCCAAAATATATTTCACAAAAATATTGCAATGTGAAATGAACAAAGGAAAAAAAACACGAATTCACTTTAATGCACAATCTTAAATCCCTAAGTTTCTATAAAACAAAGATATATTGAGTTTAAAAAAAATATTAAGTTTAACAAAGACAAGTATAATAAGCTTCCATGACAAATAAAAGTATAATAAGTTTCTAACAAATTTATATTAAATCCTAATATAATTATTATATTTGGGTGTATAATTGTATTTCGGATTTTCGGTTCGGTTCGGGTTCGGGTTCGGTTTACTTTTTTCGCGTCGAATTCGGATTCGAAATTCGGGTTCGGTAAATATGTTCAGGTCTAGAAAAAACTGTAGTAACTTATAAATTATTATTAATATGATGAAAAATAAAAATAAAGAGAAAAAAGGAAGAATTATGGTACATATCAAAAGGAAAGGTGACCACATCAAAATAAAGAGTGAAGTTACACATTAGACAAAGGAGATCTTTCTCACTGTCTAGTCCTAAAGTCAATATAGCCTACACATGCATGTATGCATGCATGCAAATTACAGGAACCAAGACACCGAATTTAACAACTCATAATAACTCCCAACCCCATCAAATATCTTTTTTTTTAAAAAACTACCCATTAGTTCTACTGCCGAGATAGTGACATAAGAAAGCAAGAGAGAGAGAGAAAAAGAGAGTAGTTATTCAACTAAGTTTATCCAACGGCTATTACTTTACCCCCCATACACGTGTCTTCTTTTTAGCCGTTGACACATGATAGATACAAGATACATGAATGAAACACCTGCAGAATCTCTTTTGTAATTCTTGTCTTTTCTTTAAAGTTTGGGACTGTCTTGTTCGGAGTTGATGGATGAGATAGGAAAGAGTTCAAGGGTTTTTAGTGGTATCTTTGGACTGCTCATGATCATGTTGCAACATGGAATGTGTGATGATGATGATGATGATGAGGGATATGATGGTCGTGGGCCCATATCCATCATCATCATCCAATCTCGACCGTACGCTGAGTTTGGACCCGTGATTGGTGTTTGCATCAACATCTCTTCAGCTCCACTTTTGGTGCAATAATATTCCTTCATCACTTTGCTTTCATTTTCTCCTCCAATTCCCTATAATATCCACAAAAAGCACAACCATCTGAAAATGATCACCACCAAACAATTTAAAAACTAGGGCAAACAAAAGAACTTTGCATCCAACGTATTAACAAGATAATATTCTCATATATAGCTTTACCATTTAGCCACGTAAATGGTTTAAATATTAAGAATATTTGTTTGATTAAAGGTTTGTGACTTGTTCTTCGGCCAAACTTTATCTGGTTACTAAATTATACATAATAAAAGCAAAGTGTAGAGTCAGATTATTTTTTTGGTTTATATCATGTAAGAGATTAAATTCGATCAAAAAACGTTTAACAATTGAATAAAGAAGTAGAGGTTTAGGTATATAACATACCTGATGAGAAAGGCAAATGGGAGAAGGCTGAGAGCAGCAAGCGAAAGACATATGGTCATAGGGACGATGATGGTGATGATGGTAATAAGAATGATTGTGATGATGATGATGATTATCAATGGTGTTATTAAGTACTGGTTGAGACATGGATATTGGTTTTGGTTTGATTTGTTGAAGTTGGAGTTGGAGTTGATGCTGTTGCTGGTGAAGCTGTTTGGCGAGTTTCTTCCTCAGCTTCTGTCTATCTCTCGCCTTATGGTTCTGAAACCAGTAAAAGACGTTTTTGCCCTCGATGCGTCCGTAGAACGCTAGGTGAGCTGTGATTTGCTGTATCTGCACTGCATTCGGAGTCCGTATGCCGCTCCGGTACATCTCTTCCAGTATCATCAGCTGCTCCGGCGTCGGACACCACCTCGTTGAAGCCACCGGACTCATTTTTTCCTTTCACTCCAAATTTTGATGCTTTGTGTGTTGATGAGTTTATTTATAACCCGAAACGTGAGTACGTAAAGGAAAACGGTAAATTATTTATTTTGATGTGCATTGGAAAGGGACGCAAGAGAGGTAAGGGTAGACAAAACATAAACATAAAGAAAGAAGATTGTACTATATTGTTTTATATGTTATATGCATTTTACTTACACTGATACCGCCCCATCCATATGCTCCAAATTTATTACGTACTCCGTAAATTTGAATTTGGTTTATATGTATAAAGGAATATATCTTTTGGAATATATAACTATAGTTTTCACATTCTATTTTCTTTTTGTCGGGAGTTTTCACTTTCGTATACAGTAGTAATAAATTGATACAGGAGCGGCTTACCATATTCCATATATAATATATCGAATGTCACATGATATTGAACTATATATTTCGAAATTTTTTGCTGGTTATCAAACATCATTGCCTCATTGGTTTCAAATAGACGAAACGTTAAATGAAAATCACTTTTGTAAAGTAACATCTTCACTTTTTTATTATAAGTATACAATTTTTTATTAAATATATTACAACATTCTTCAATTAATAATATAAAAACTTAAGAAGAGAGAGAGAAAAGACAACAGGAACAAAAATCAAAGAGAAACAATGAAGGAAGGTGCATGGGTTCTCGAGGTGGATCATTCAATAGGTTCTTAAATATATACAATTCTCTCATGCAATTAATTAAGACATTGACGCATCCGTCTTTTTGATCAGTTTTTTTCTTCTGTACACAAAGATAACATAAAATATAAATAAAATAAAAACAAAAAGAAATGATAACTAATTAACAAATAAAAACATATTAGTATTTTATTAAAGTTCTAAGCCAATCTATAGAAGATATTGACAACATGTGATCAATCATATATAAACACTACAAGGGCCGTGTTAAAATCCGGCACCTTTTTCCGAAGGATTTCCGACAAAAGTTATTCATCAATTTAAAAGGCTATAAATTAAAAATCGGTATTAGAAATTTCGCCAAATCTGCCAAGAATTAGTAGGAAATTTTTGATGGATCCCAATGAATTATTCGATGCAATTTTCTTACAGATTTTCGATGAATAATATGATTGGAATAGCGTTGTCTAGAATTTATAAGAAATTTCTAACTAATTCTGGATGCATATTTTTTACACATTTCTGAGTGATTCTGATAAATATTTCTAACGGATTTTTGATAATTGTTAAATTTATATATATATATATATAATCGTCATTTTTTTATCAAATATTTGATTTCAAATAATCATTAAAATTAGAAATTTAAATTTTTTAAAATAGGAAATAAAATTTTAATTGATATTAAAGTTTTAAAATAATACCAAAAACATTTAATAAATTATATAACAAAATTAAAAGTTCGATAAATAAAATCATGACTACGGAAATTTATTCATAAATTCATTATTGAAGGAATCCATCATGCATGAACTAATATTCTCCAACAATTTGATCGAAGTGTTTTTCTTCCCCACAACTCCTCGCAAACTCCGGATCTCTCGTTCCAGCTCCTTGGTCCGGTCTTTAGAAGAAGTGGACATGAAGATTTGGTGATATGTTTTTCATTAAGTTTTATAATCCTGAGACGACTACATTTACGTACCAGAATTTGAATTGTGGTTGAAAAGAAATTGGTTAACTTAAATTAAAAATTATGTAACATACAATAATTTAATATTTAAATGGAATGACCTCCTCAACAATTTTTTTTAATCTTGGACGAAGGCAACGTGTTGGAATCCATCGAGATCCATAGACAGTTAAGGAAAAAATCTCACTAATAATAACACTTATAATTCCATATTCTATTTTACACGTTAGACATAAGACGTTGAAGATTTGATTAGTCAATTAACAAGTCACAGAAAAAAAAATAGATAAAGAAGAAACAAACAAAAAAGATAGATGATTTGACGAGTGACTGATCAAAATATGGCAGACTGTCCGTACCTTTCTTTTCTAATTTCTGAATTGCTGACTTCTCTGTTCTTCTTCTTTCTTTTTTCCCCCCAAACACAATTAATTACCAATCGTTGAGAGTCAATGCACTTGTCCCACTCACATCTGAATTCTCCTTACACACACACCTTTACACACATTGACACATTCTTTGTTATGTCTCAAATGGTAATGTCTAGTCTTTAAAAGTCCTTAAATGAATTTTTGTATCCCTAAGATGTTTTAGAAAAAACACAAAGATTAAGAAATGTATTGGTTTCTTCAAAAAAAATATTTAATAATTATTTTACAATAAATTCAACCAATCACAAAAGATATTGCATAATATAAATAATTATAAAATATTAAATACATTTAAAACTTGCATTGAAAAGTGATAATATCTTATATTTTGAAACAAAATAAATCATTAAAACATCTTATATTAAGAAACAGATGGAATATATATTAGTGAGAATGGTTGATGATATTACTGTTTAGTGCATCGTGAAAAATTTCGAGCACGAAATATCAATTCAGATTAAAGTAAATATAACGGTATCCTACTTGGATAGGATCAGATCGTATATGAATTTTTTTTTATATCTGCATAATATATATAAAAAGAAATCAACCAAATAAAAAAAATCATATAGTGTTTAGAAAATCCAAAACAAACCAATATCTTAACTCAAATCTTAACCTACACTTATCATACAACGCAACAAAAAGAAACAATTTACACTGGTAACTTGGATACAAAGATAAAATTGTAAAATTAACCTGAATGTGATATGATTTAGAGTTTCAAAACTCTAAAATGAAAACAGTAAAAAGATGACTACTTTGTTGACAAACTCATTTCATGTCCTTAGAAAAAACATGATAAACTCAATCTAAACAAATACAAATCTAATGCTAATTCTTACGATGATGATGATCAAAAGCAACAATTTATTACGCGATGAAGAGCTCGCAATACTGGTTCATAACAAAGATGCAAGCCTCGAGATCGTGTTAAATACGAAAAAGCACATGAAACACCAAGAAAAATGAGTTAAAAAAATCAAAACACATTTTCAGATCTATATATATCGGACTTGACCACGCCGTTAGATTAATCATAAAATGCAACCGTAATGGGGATTATTCACACACCTTAGCTCTCAACTAATATTTTCAGTGTTATTCTCAACAAAATATAACTTTCAACTAATCCATAAAGACCACAAATAACCAACTACAATACCTTATCAATGTTTCAACACATGTAATGACTACGGTAGAGAGCCAAAGAGGGATACACTGTAGCTTACCTTATCAATGTTTCGACACATGTAATGACTATGGTAGAGAGCCAAAGAGGGATACACTGTAGGTTAGACCTTTTCCAAAACTCAAGTATTATCTGAGGATCATGGTGAAGTTGTTAACTAACTCTTATGATTTCTATATATTACAGAAAACAAATTAGAAAAAAAAATGTAAAAAAAAATATGATATATTATTAGAATAAGAATTTTTTTTAATTTATTACTTTTAAATAACAATTTTAAAAGAAAATTCGATATTAAGATCATTCGGTTGCGATAAAACTTCTCTAAACTTTGCGTTAATCATTTATAGATCATGCTAAATTTTCTACATTAAATATACCAAGTAAGTTTTATCATTTTATATATTATATTTAACTTTTTTTTTACAATACATACTAAACATATAAGGATGATTTGCAATAACATGAAATTTGATGAAAAGTATTTGGTAACTAGCAAATTAGTAAAAATATTAGGGAACTAACATATCTTCCTTTCTTCAGAATGAGGGAGATAGATGAAAATGCTAATACACTTATTAAAAAGTTGTTGCAATCTTCTCTTGTGGTAAAATAATGACAAATATTTTTTTTTTTCTCTTTCTTTGTCATTAAGAAACAAAAATATGACTACCTTTTTCCTCTCTCTTAAAAGAATTCTAATTGATTCATTTACTCTCTTGCTGATTCGATAAATTGAAAAAGACTGTAATACTTTCTATTTCACAACATAACCCCCCGATTTATTTCGCAAAATTTGTGGTTGAATACCCTCTTAGTAGTAGTTGACAATACTTCTAATTAAACTAAGTATGTGACTACAAATAAATAATATAGACAAATAATAGATTATTATTTTGTGACAAACAATCAATACAAAATGATAAATGTTGAAGCATTTAAGTACCACAGTTTATGTTAGATAACTGAGCATGTGACTATTGAAAATGATAGTCTAAACGTAGCTAGTTATCTCATCACAAACTCGTCATTGGGGAATTGTATTATCAAGCTAATTAGGTTTAGAATACCCAGAGAAAAACAAATTAATATTTTAATATTAGCACATTCATCACTAACACTAGGTTTTGTAAAAATCAAATCTAGTATGTAATTTTTGATAACGATAGTTGAAATAAAATAGATGACCATTTTATGTCAAAGGATTAACACGAAATCAAAAATTTCGAAACATTCAAGCACCATATTTGAGGTGATTGAGTAGGTGACTACCGATAATGATTTTGATTATCGTGTAAGCTTAATTGGCTAATTATTACAAACTTGTTTTTGGGAAAGTTTATTAGACTTAAAATAATCAAAGACGTATACGTTAATGGTTTAATATCAGACACATTTATCAGTAAAATTAGTGGTTGTAAAAAAAACTTGAGTAAGTGATTATAGATAATGAGTCACTAATGCAGCTTATTCCCGTTATTGAAAATAAAATCCAACCAAATGTTTATTCTTAAACCCAAGGTTTGAATGACGTGAAAAAACCAACATTATTTATCAGAAATAACTTATGTATCAGAATTTTAGGAGAAAATCATACGAGTTTATGCCAAATAATCAGTAGATCTTGTTTTCAGGTAACTGTGTAAAGAGTTTAGTTGAGGTTCGAACTTTCTAAACATCATCAATCTACAAATTCGTAGTGGTCTTTTTCATTGGTAAAGGTAAAGTCAAAGATTAAAAAAAAAAAAAATGATGGTGTGTTTATAGTTTTTATATCATTGAAAGATTGTATTTTATGGTCAATTTAGATCTTAGTTTTTTTAGTCTTCTAATTATAGAAAACTAATATTGCATATCTATAAAGTGCAAATATACTAAAAAATCAAAAACAAAGAAGACTATATATATAACAAAAACAAATATTTCTATTAACTTAGATTCAAAAGTTAGCTAAATATTGATCATTTGTGTATTAGAGATATGCAAAACATGTCATTTCTACCGAATACTCTTCTTTTCCTCTCTTCATCAACATTCTCTTCTTTTTCATCTTTACATTTGAGTATTTATCTAGGTATTATAATGAATAATGATATCATGTTTGGATAATTGATATTCAAAACATTCTTTCTTTCTTTTTCACTAAGATATTGAAAACATTTATGACACCAAAATGTATAAGAAACTCCTATGTCTAGCTTCGCAAGTCTCGATCTACTTCTTTTAGACAACTCCCTACTTATATGATATTTTCCACTTTGGATCCAAGGTGATAAAAGTTCGCACTGATGTGTTTTTTGAGCTTCTTCCTAAAAGATCTCATACTAGTTAAAGATGGACATGACTTATATAATAGAGGACTTACATTAATATCTCAACAATCCTCTCATCGAACCAAGGAGCATACATATTTGTGTGGTTTCCTCTCCAACGAAACCTTGATCTCCATCTTGTACCGCCATACTCAGGAAAAGAATTCATTGAAGCAAAGCATTGATTACTGTTGGTATCATCAATCCAATTAAGCCCATATCTCTTTTTCTGAATTTGGCATGGTTCATTTTGATTCACTCATAACCTTCAGTGTAATTTGATTTCTCATGCAAATTAAAATAGAAAATATATAAATATACGCAATGGTCACTTGCTTTTCAAACTTTTCAGAATTGGTATAAAGCGTTTATAAAATGGTATGCAACAATTTAGGATAACTGATTTTAAATGCAATAATTCACAAATGGGTTTTGATGTTTTCGAGCTATTGTGAGGATAATACTAATCAAAGATAGATGTGATGGTATATAGTTATTATACCTTCTCGACTTTTTTTTTTTTTTTGAAATTGTAGATTGCCACAACAGGAACGGTCAAAGGCAAAATGTAGGGAATTTATTGTTTTCAATAGGGAAATTTAAGAGTTTACTTGTGTTTGTCTACTTGGTGAATAATTTAGGAGTGAATATACCATTATTATTATATAATTATCATCGCTGGGTAAAATTAGTGTCTCCTCCTTAGTTACTATTGATAAACAGAAAAACCGACCGTGAGATAATGTGATAAATGGTACTACGTCAAAATTAATCACACAAGCCATAACTTGTCACACATACCCAATTTTCACATGTGCCATTTAATTTTCCAGCAAAAATTAATAAACAGTTGGGTAAGAATTGTTCTTTTTCTCCCCCTTCGGCTGTCCAAACTCAAAACAAATACACACACATACACAGTCAACAAAAAATGTGAATTATTCATTAAAAAAAACAAAAAAAACTCATATTTATTGGGCTCATTAGATTGGTAAAAGCCCATTAATTGAAGAACGAGCCCATAAACACTAAATGGACCCATACGATTACATGGTTTAAGTAAGAGGCAGAGCATCAAAGGAGTGAAGAACTTGTTCCAGCAACAATCTCGTACTTGAATTCAAAGGAGACTCTGGTTTATCTGAATGAACAACGTTCAATAGATAAAGCTTCTTAGAACTAACAAACGCAGCAGAGAAAACCCTTTTGATTCCTCCTCTGGAGCTATCGATTATGTATTCAAATTCATAAACTTGTAATCCTTCTCCTCCTGATCTCTCTCCCACTGATACAACTTCTGCTTCATTCGTACTTTCCTGAGACAATTCATAAATCACAAAATCTTGATAAATATATTTTATTGAAATCATTTTCTTTACCTTTCGCTTTTCTGCGTTGATGAGTTTCTCGGCTACGAATTGAGGAGTACCAAAGTCTTCAAGGGTCTTTATACGGATAGGAATCACCACGACTCCTATATTGTTGCTTCCTTTGTTTGGTTCTTCGAACAGAGCAGTGGCTCCTGCTTTATCTACCTTTATTTCTCATTGTTTAACCATATTAGCAATTCAACCATATCCCAAATAATTTCACGCAATTCGAAATACCTTAATCCAAGAAGAGGGTACGAGGAGAGTGAAGCCTTCCTGAGAATCAGTGTATTTTTGAAGCTCTTCGATTGATTTAGCCTTCTCCAACAAGAATCCATTGAATAAGAGCGTGAGGATCGAGAGATTCAACTGTCTCTTGCTGTAATTGAGACCAATACTCAATGACGGAATTTGGTTAAAGCAGACCAACTTTTGGATCTTTCGATGATGATGAGAAGACGAAGAAGAAGATAACAAGAGAGAGGGTTTGAGAGGGGAAGAGAAGTGGGTTGAAGCTAAGAAGCTTGACGACCACATTTTGCTTCCTCCTCCTTATCACATGTCGCCGTTAAAGTCCCAATTTTTGCAGGAAAAGATAAAATTTCGGTTTCTTTTTTGGTTTGAGTTGGTTCCACAAAACCAGCTACCCATAAATTGGTTTGGTAGGGTTTCATATTGGGATTGGATTCTAGTTAGATACATTCTTATACTTTCAAAGAAAGTTTAAGTTTTTTGTTGGATATAATCCCTTCTTCAGATTAAGAAAAATCCTAAAACATTATCATTCTTGTATTAACCTTCATTCCGGTTTACCGGATAATCCTGATTAACGAAGAAAGAGAAAGAAAGGAACCATAAGGACAAAACCTTGTTGGTATACTCAAGAGTCAACACTCACTCACACTTTAACCAAAATTTTCTGCAGCTAAAACTTGTGTCAACCATTTGGAACTATCACAATAAAATAATAGGAGATAAAAACATTGATCAATCAGACATATCATCAGATAAATCCCTCCAAGGCTCAGGCACGTTCTGGCCACATTCCTCCAGAACATTCACCAATGGTCCAGCTTCATAAGACGCCGCCTCGTCTTCTGTTAAAAAGCTCTGCAGTACGCCGTTAACGCTCTCTCTAGCCATACTTGTCAGTATCTGACTGTATGTTTCAATTGATGGAACAAACTCCGGAAGTAGAACGGTTTCATACTCCCTCATAACTGTAGTATCCAACTCTTCGATATCAATCAACCGTACCAAAGGCTTCCGGCTGAACCAAACCAAACCAAACCAAAACAGCAAAATTCGTAAGTAGAATGACAAAAGCTACAGTCTTTCATAATAATAGGCTTAAGTTGAGATAGCTCTTACCTCTTTCTGAGTTCTGAGGTTTTAGAGTCACTAACAGAATGACCCTTGAGCTTAAGTACAGCCTTTAACTTTCTGAAACTTTCCTCCTTCGTAATGATATGTATTATCTTTGAAGAAGATGAATCCAGAATATCTGCAAACTGCCAAAACAAAAAGTTGCTATTTGGTTTCATTTACAAAACATTAAAACATTATAGATAAATATAAATATATCAAATGACATACCTTATGCAGTTTTTGTTCCTCTGAGGAGCAGATATTCACTGTCTGAGTAATACAAGCGCCTTGGCTGGCAACAGAATCACTAAGGGAAACTCTGCTTATTGATCCCTTTAACAGACTCTTGACAGCCGGAATATGGGAAGCACTAAAACTGTCATTGAAAACTATCGATCGGTGTTTGTTGGAAATGGCCTGCTTAATGGATTTCACCGCATCAAGATAACCATCAGTGCAAAGTGAACCTAGTTCATCAATGACCTGAATAGGTATGAGATACAAATTAGTGTTAAAAATGGACTTACATACTTAATAGCATACTACAAGGAGTTAGAAATAGACCGATCGACATAAGAAGATATTTAGAGTCATTATATGTGGACCAAGTAGCTATGTAGCTAGTATATAACGTTTCATAATCAAGTTCGAAAAGCAGCCTAGACCACTGAGATCTTTCAGATACCAAATATTAAGCCAAATATTCAAAACTCAATCCAAATATAGCAGCAAATAGAGTTGGCTGATGAAATGTTCTTGGAAGCTCGAAAAGGAACAAAAATTAATAAACATCATTCGCAACAAAAAAGTACCTATTAACCACCCTCCCCACAACAGAAGCCGACATAAAATCTTAAGTGAAACAAATAAATTTAAAGCCCGAATTGAAGGACATATTGTAGGAAAGTGATTGGCTATGTTTGGACTCCAGTATAGTTAAGATGGAAAGAGGAGAAAGATTTTAGCGTACCAGCATTGAAACACCAGATATATCAACGCCCTTCAAGGCAACAATCTCCAAAAGTCTCTCAGGAGTAGAAACTAGAAACTCAGGTTCACAGCTTTTCAACCTACAGCTCAAAAGGTAGCTTGTCAGAATTGGAGGGAGAAAAAGAAATTATCTTACATGTAGCAGTAACCTTAAATATGTGTAAAACAGACTTTACTGCAAAACAATAGAATGATATATAGTGGACTAGTTAGACATACCCAGTAATCTGATGATCTAGTGACGTTCCTTGGTGTAAGCTCACTGTGTGAATTCCAAGAGTTTTCAATGCCTTGCAAATCGATCGTACCTAAGCATGATAAAAGAACAAATGGCTGCATTATATAAACGTTTTATGAATTTTTGACGTCTTCCAAAAGGTTCATGCTTTATAGAAGTCGAGAGTCACAAGAGTAGAAGGAGTGATCCTAACCTGGGATGCTTTGGACTGAGATGGTACAAGGTATAAGAGAAAAGGGCTGTTGCCAAGTGAGTCTCCCTGCTCGTCTTTCTCCCGTCTAGCAATGAACTCAGTTGCAGTTGAAACAATCCATGCAATCTGTTCAATGGTTGAAGATGTTCCACTTGTCTCTAAAACGTCTTTTCCAGAAGAGACAGATTTCCAGAACTCAAATCCCCAAGAGCTAGCGAACAAAGACTTGTCCAGCTGGTCATGACTGTATATATCATCACTACGAAATGAGCTCTCTATTGTGTTCAAGCACGACATCAGAAACTTCGGTGGACCATCTATCTTCTCGTCAACAATCGGTTTCTTGCCTTCTTCTTTATATGTCTTCTTGACCTTTTTCTTTTCCTTTTTCTTTTTCTCTACTTTACTCGGCCTTTCATTGAAGGGATCTTCAGGTGTAGGAAGGCTAAAGCACATCCCCTGAGAACGCATATAACACCTCAATAACAGAATACTCTCCCAAATTGAAACATTTAAATTCACAAAACAATTCCATTTTAAAATCACCAACACAGACACGAACCCTATCTACAAGACTTCCTTCAAGAGCAGTAAAAAGTGGAAGATGATAGGGCTAATAACGATTTAAGGTTTCAATCGAATCGAAAAGAGTACCTGGCACATGCTGCGTTTACCAGACTTGCGGCGTTTCTTGGCGGCGATAATGGAGGCGATACGAGCAGAGACAGTGGCGGAATCGTTCTTTCTATTCAACTTCTTCCTCGTCGACTTATTCTTCTTCCTCGCCAAAGCGTCGTCGCCTTTCGCCATGGTTTGGTTTTGGATTGAAGGTATGCTTGCCCCAGTAGCTTCGGCGGCCGTTGCTAACTCGTCTTCGTTTCCGGTTTCTCCTTTTTATAGTTGTGGCACATTTGATAAATAAGAGAAGTTCTGAGGCTATCAATGTCATTTGAAAATCATCGAATTTTACAATTTCATCCCTAAATTCTTTGGTAATAAACCGGAATTTTGCTTAACCATGTAACGGTTAAAGATTTGTAATAGCTACCTACGCCGATCGGTTTTGGTTACTTAAAGCGACACCTTCATTTCTAAATTTACGTCTTTTGCCATCTTCAGGCTTGAAACAAAATTGTTGCTCACATAATGGAAGCATTCTACAATATTATAAAACAACATTAAAAAAAATCAAATTTGTGATTGTTTCCAATTAAGTCGCCTGATCTGAACATATTGTTGCAATCTCTTGTTTTCCTTCTGGACAAACATCAGACTCAATCAGTCTTTTCTCTTCAACGACTCTTGTCTCTGTCACATTAGCTTGCTTTCTCCTGTAATTAGTTTCATAATTGGAAGAAGCTAAGTGATCCAAAGCCATTACTACATCCGATATCACCGGTCTCATATCAGGCTGTTCTTGAACACACATTGCAGCTATTGCAAGCGCTTGGTACAATCCTCTCACCGGATAATCTCCTTCCATCGCCGGATCAATCATTCTCCTGAAATTCTTCCTATCTTTAAACAACGGACGCGCCTGTAAAATACGTCAAAAAGTGAGAAGCAAAAAAGTAAAAAAGTGATAGAGAGAATTCTTTATCTTTAAAGCCTTTACCCATCCAACAAGATTCTGATCTTTACGCGTTCTTGTATTATCAATCGCTTTCCTTCCAGTGATAAGTTCCAAAAGAACAACTCCAAAACTGTAAATATCTGATTTAAATGTGAGTTGACCAGTCATTGCGT
This sequence comes from Euclidium syriacum, assembly GCA_900116095.1. Classification (NCBI taxonomy): domain Eukaryota; kingdom Viridiplantae; phylum Streptophyta; class Magnoliopsida; order Brassicales; family Brassicaceae; genus Euclidium; species Euclidium syriacum. The sequence goes on from FPAK01000008.1 coordinate 3,154,361, forward strand.
AATCAGGAGCACAGTATCCGTATGTTCCCATAACTCTTGTGGAAACATGAGTTTCATCTCCGCTTGGTCCAACTTTAGCTAACCCAAAATCTGAGAGTTTTGGTTCATATCCTTCACCAAGCAATATATTCGAACATTTTAGATCACGGTAGATCACAGGAGGCGTCATCTTATCGTGTAGATACTCTAGTCCTCTCGCTGCTCCTGCCGCTATTTTCATCCTCGTGCTCCAATCAAGTGGTTTTCTACCATTAGGAAGATCTAAACCAAAACAAGATCACAATTACTTTTCATAATAATCAACAAAGCAATAGAGTTAAGGTATATAGCATACCATGGAGGTGATTTTCTAGAGATCCTAGTGGCATGTACTCGTAGACCAATAGTCTCTGAACACCTTCAGCGCAAAATCCGATAAGGTTTACAAGATTTGGATGATCAGCGAGACTAAGTGTTAACACTTCCACTACGAATTCCCTGATTCCTTGAGCACCATTCCTATCAAGTTGCTTGATTGCAACAACCTATCAGAGAAACCATTTCACAGGTCGTTTGAATTCTCTAATGAGCTTAGCCAAATTACATAATTGATTTTATTTGATCAAGAAACATATATATATGTATACCTGATTGATTTTCTCGATGAAACCTTTGTAAACTTTTCCGAAACCTCCTTCACCTAGAAAACAATCCGACCTGAAGTTTCTAGTACAATGAGCGAGTTCTTCAAAGGTAAAAGTTTGTGCTTTCTTCCCTGCAACTTCATCACTAACATTCGAATCCTTCGCATCTAAAGCTATTTGATCCTCCTTAGTGACTATTTCCTTGTTTACATCTCCACATGGACTGACTTTTAAGCAATCTATGAAAAAAAACACAGCAAAAATGAATCCAGAACCGAAGCAAACAGTAACTGAATATTTCACAAAACTAGATATCGCCTCTTTCTCATCCAATAAGATCACAAAACCTAGTTATCGCTAACAGATAGATTAAGGACAATGCCAATCAATTCTAAATACACAGGTAAGTACACATGCACCGAAATTCTCCATGAAACGGCTTTTCACAATGTAGCAAAAACAGATGACCTAAAACGAAGAAACCAGATTGAATCTACTAATACAAATACCTAAGGCGAGATTCTGAATTGAGAAAACAAAACGATTAAGCTTGGAAAATCCACTGGATACCTGAGCTGGGTTGCGTCTGGGCGCCTCGACTTAGGTTCCGACGAACGCTGTTTCCGTCGTTGGTGAGTTTATTTTTGGTAAAACCGATGTTCTTCGTGTTTTTGGGATCCGATCGTTTGGTCGATTTCCCAGTGCGTCCGAAACATCCCATCGCGAAAGGTCCTTTGCTCTTCTCCTTCACTCGCTTTTCTGGGAAAAAAAGAAACCTAAAATTCAGAACGCGCAGACAACGCGATCACAGAAAGTTAGGGTGAAACGGAAATTTTGATTTTGGGAGAAGGAAGAGAAGAGTTACGGAAAAGAAGAAAGAAAGAATGAAAAAGAGAGAGAAAGGGAGGAGGGCAAAGTGAGAGGAGAGAGTTTAATTTGAAGTTTCTTTTAAAAAAGAAGAAGGTAAATGATCGTCTACGGCAAGGTTCACAAAATATTAGCGTAGGGGCTATTTAATAATAGTAATTAATAAGGCGCGTCGAGTTAAATGCTTGTTGGAGTTAGTAAAAAAAGATCTGACTTGTAGTGGAAGCTCGGTCAAACTTTTGTTTGCTACCGTCTGTTTACGGTTTGACTTACCGCTCTGTTCGTTCTTCGACATCTGGCTTTGAATTTTGGTATTCCCTTTATTTCTTTCTTTTCTCTTACATCTAGACTATATTCAACATCTTTTAAATTGATATAAACAAAAATTACTATTGATATAAACAAAAAATTACTAGAAATATGATTGAAAAAGAAAATTCTAATATTGTACAAGAAACTCATTATTGTTTTCAAAGAGAAAATTTTACAAGAAACTCATTATTTTTCTCAAAGATAAAATTTAAAAAATAAAACTCATTATTTTTCTCAAAGATAAAATTTAAAAAATAAAACTCATTATTGTCTCTCTTGTCTACAATTGGGTTTCTCAACCAGTCAGAATTCTATATTGAGACGAAGGTCTCTCTTCTTCCCTTATTGATTCAATTTGTTTCAGGTGGTTTTTATGGACCCTAGACAATAGTTTCAAGTGGTGGATTTGAAAAATCAAGTGTTTTTTTGCTCGTGGTGGAGCTCATGTCTCAACACAAGGTCAATGGGGTTGTGCGGAGATTGGAGGAATGTGACTTAAGGACCGTGTCAGTTCTTCCACGCTGATGGTTTGCTATTTGGTTTTTGAGTCGACAACAACATGACAATGACGATTTTAAAGGTGGTATGTGAACAACCGATTGAGGACATCGATGGTTCCTAGTCACCAAAAATATCTCACTGTAACGGGGTCTTATTTCTTTCACCGGCTTTGGCGAAAAATTTATGTAATCTTAGATTCAATTTCCTTTGTTTTCGATTGATGAGTTTCTAGGTATAAAATGGTGATTGTTTTTTCTTCTTGATGGTGGAAGAGGATGATTCCATTTGACTTTGATCTATCCATGACGTGTTTTTTTCGGATGTGATATGTGTCTAAGCAAAAATGAACTTGTGTTAGGAAATTGTTGCGGAACTAGGCAACTTGAGGATTGCTCTAGATTCGCGAACGCGGGATTTAGTTTATGGTTCAAGTTGTTTGGTTCAGTCAAGATGTTCTAGACCTCGGGTCCCTCTTCTGTTTTTCGGTAAGATTCCAGTCTTGGGATCCCCTTCTCTACGCAACTCCTCAACCATTAAAATTATTAGTGTATTTGTCGGGATTGACCGTTTGCTTTTTACTGCGGTCTTGGTGGCTGATAATTTACATGTAAGATATGAGTTTGATTTATACGGCTAGTTTGGTTTAGTCCATTTGGCATCTCTCAATAGCTATGGTCTTAGGCACATTTTTGTTATCGACTGGCGCAGTCTCGGGACATTCACCATAATTAAAAACCATTCATTGTTTCTCCTACATTGGCATGGCGAGTAGATTTGCGCTTCGTGCATCAGCTTGCCAAGGTTATTGTTAGATTTGTATGCATTTGGATGGAGCTTCTCAAATTCATATCTCAAAAAATTTTGTTTGATGTTCGACGGACTAATTAATTGAATACGGTTTGATGTTCGACGGACTAATTAATTGAATACGGTTCTTTTTGCTGGAAATCAATTTTATAAACCTTAGTGACAAGGCTAATTTTCTCTTGTTTAGTCGTGTATTCTAATCGACAACCAAAAATTGTTTCTTTCTTTTGAGTTATATTTATGCGTTGGTTGAGGTTTGAATGAATCCCTCAAATTATTTTGAACTTTGTAATTCTTTGTATTCGGTTGATCATATATAAAAATTAACTTAACAACAAACATATTACTAAAGAAATCTATCAAATGAATCCAAATCAAGAATTATTTACGTTTTATGGAGGTTGATTAAATTAATGTTGAAAATATAAATAATTAACTGAGTTTTATTTAAATGCAAAAGTAAAATAAAATTAAAAAGAAAAAAATTAAAACTTTAGATTGTCACCAAAAACAAAATAATTTTCGATCGATTTAAAACTGTTTAGGTTACAATCAAAGTTCTCATAACATAGATAATTATATTACTAAGACATGGACTTCATTAGACTTCTTGCATAAAATGATTTTATATAAAATTTTTAGTTTGATTTGGATGGTCATCAAATTAAACCGAAAATCGCATTATTTTTTTCCAAGTCGTCGTTTTTGTTCCTCTTCCTTTGTTGGTCCATAGCTTCCACTCCTGAACTCCGATTGATGATTTGATTCGACCATTGTCTTCCTCCTTCAAAGCTCTTCATTGTAGGTGTGAGATTTTCACCAAAGCTTTTTCCAATCTTCCTTGTGTATCCAATAGTCCCCTTAAGCACTTAATCAACCACAAAAGACACCAAAGAATGCAAGATAACAACTATACATCCTGAAAACTAAAACAAAACTAGGGAAATACATGTTTAGACAAGTTAAAATAGTGCTTTAAATTTTCTAAAATCGATAGAAATAATACCTGAAATATCATTAATTTGTTGTTATATTGATTACTTATACTACCAAGAAGTTTTGTAATTGTCCCCAACTATTTTTTCTTCATCACGAGTCAAATTACCACCATCTTTTGAACCAGAGAACTGACGAACCCCGCGACCCTCTGCTTTTTTTCGAACACCTCCTAATCGCCACCGAAAAGCAAAACTCACTAACGAAAGAGAAACCAAGTACAACATTAGAGAGACAAAGGACCTCTCTTGGTATTAACATAGAGTTTGAACCGTCAAAAAGGTCAAATCTCGAAGGTGTTGAGAGAAGACATTTTATTATTCTTGATACCAATGATGTTTAAATTTGAACAATTTGAAAATATCCAGATTGCTGATTAAACAATCCCAAATCAGTCTTAGTCTTAGGTTTTATTTATAATATCATTGAAGAAAAAGAGAAACTATTATATTGAAAAAGGGCAAAAGCGAAGGTGGGTTTGGCCATCGCACTTGTAGGATGTCCCATCACTAATCACCATTCACCATTCACCAACAACAAACTTAAATAACTAGTATATCCAAATAAAACAAAAGGTAAGATATGCTCAATTCCATAATCACGTTTTGGTTTCCTAAACGTTGCTTGCTCTTGAATAAATTTTACGTATTCATTAATGGTCTTTTGTAAATTATAATTTTTTACTAGCTAACATTGTATTTGTTCTTGACATCTAAAAGCGATGAAAGAAGCTAATACAAGTTATAAACAAACACACTTTAATCATACATTGCATTTAAGACATTAAAACCAAATTACAATCGATCCAAACCAAAGATAAACCAAAACAAACCAGACAAAACAAAAATATCTCCCAGACGACATCATTACTCCACTTAAAAAACACGTAGAAACAACAGATTAGGGAGATATTTTTGTTTACCTCAAAGTAAAAGCACACCATTACTTATTCCCAGTTTAACCCACCAAAAACCGAAGTTAAACCGGGCGTACCACACCAAATAAAACAAACCATAATCAAACCGCACCGGATCTGGAGAAAGCAGCGTTCTGTTTTTTTAAAAACGTAACAGAACCACGCAGCTTTCCCACACGTGTGCCATGGTGGCACTTTCTTTCTTTATCTGTTTGTTGCTTTAAGAAGAGGATTCGCTGTTCTGGTCGGAGGTGTATCCGCTCATCGTAGGAGTGGCGGCGGAGGAAGAAGAGCCACCACCTCCGGCGTTCCTCCCAAACGCACCACCGGCTCTAACGGCGGCGGAAGCCATGCAATTGGCCAAAAAGCCGAAGATCTCTCGCTTCACTCTTCCGCGGCGAGGCGGGAGTTCAGCGCTCCTCGCGGTGGATGATTTGCTCGCCGGAGATTCCATGGATGCTTGTACGGACGAGTTTCTCTGCAAAGAAAAACCATAAGTGTGTGTAAGAATCAAATCTGCAAAGAAATTGGAAAAAAAAATTGGTTTAAATTCTAAAACAGAGAATAAATATAAAAATTGACGAGAAAAAATGGAGGATTCTTTATTGACAGAAAGAAAGGTACAGATAAGGCCAGTCTTGCTTCTTGATAAAGCAAATTTGTAAGGAAAACAAAAATGAAAGCTAATTTTCTTTTTGCTGAGTAAGAGTTGAGGAGAGGAGAAGAAAAGGTAGAAGGATATAATAACAGAGAAGGGGAGTTTATAGCAAAGAAAGAGAATATCTCCTAAATCTGAATTAATTTTTATGAATTAATTAATTATACCTTATAGGCTAAGTAGGGAAGTTTCGGTCAATGTTTCGAGTGTCTTATTCTTCTAAAATATTGCACAATGCACACAAATACATTGTATTATAACTTTCTCATGATTTAGGAATTCATTAGAAATTATATAGTACTTAAAATGTTTATAATTATGTAATAGAAAAACATTTTTTGCATCCAAGTCTATAGGGAAGTGGTCTATATATAAAAAAAAAAAAAAGCTGGTGGAATTTATGTTCTTTATAGCTAAACATAGTAAGGAGGGAAAAAACTTTATATATTAATTATCCTTAATTTGCATAAATCGTATGAGGCAATTCAATTTAACCAGTCAGCTTCTAGATAAGACGAAGGAAGGAAAGTTTAGAGAAATTTCGTACGTTGTTGACTTTGTTAGAGGTTAGAGCCTTAGAGGAAAAGTGGAAAACATTTCTTTTGGTTTTTATCTTGTTTATCAGAACAACGTTGGATGTAATTAAGTTTTACACGTTCGAATATTTAATTGCTTTTATAAGGGGTACCAAATCGTGTTCATTTAAGTGTTAATTATGGGCCGTGATTTATTTATTACATCAAATTTAAATGTTGATAGATAGATAGTATTAGAGATAATGACTAGAATGACCGTGAAAACATTGTAATAATATAATAAATAAACTTTTCTATCTCTATGTTAAAGAAACTTTCATTAAGGTTGTTATGTTTGTTAAGTGTTTACATGCAAATCACTACAATACACAAACTGTGAATTTTAAATTTAAGTACCAGATTTTCTTAAGTCAGGTAATTAGGTAAACAAGCAATAACATTTTGTTACATCTTGCGAAATCCGAGTTTCGGTAACGTCACTAGAATTACATATTCCAGGAAATTCAGAGTAAGACTTTTTGAACTTTAATCGATAAAGATAAGGGAACCAAACAAATACTGCGGTTTTGTCCACCGCCCTTATTTAATTGTTATGACCCCATTAGAAATGCAGCCAAGTCATTCAAGTGGTACTCGTAAAAGAAAAAGTGAATCTAAAATATTGTTAAATAAAGTGAAAATGAGCCAAAACAGCCAAACGAGTATTGCCACATTGACTGAATAATTAAACATGAAGTTGTCTATAATATTCGATTTTTTTGTCATCATTAAGTATAAACACTAGAATTAATCTTGGATATCCCACCACGACGGGTGGTAACATGTCAATATGAAGAATAACATAGAGGAATAAATTGATGGATAAAACTGATGATATTCATGTATAGAAAGCCGAAAAGATATATGCAGCCTCAAGAAAAGTACAAAATCAATTTACATTCACTAATGCCGGTAATTACATTGAGACAATATAGCTATATCACATTTGTATAGAGATTATGAAGAGTTTGGAATGCGACGAATCCTATTGGATTTTTTACTCCAACAAACCCCCTTAACCCAAAGCATGTAAATCATAAACTCCGAATTTTACTTTGAAATTCCAAATGCATGTCTACCAAGTGGTTTAGTAAATGTATCAGCGAGTAGTTGTTAACTAATGACATGAAAGCTTTTATATCATCTCTTACAAAGTGACAATTCTATTAGATGTGTTTGGTGTGCTCATCAAAGATCGATATGAATTGATGATTTACTGTCACAGTTAATCTGCATTTTAGTATCATGGTCAATGCCTAGATAGTGGAGTACCCGCTTCAACATTTAAGCTCTTTTGTGAAAAAATTCATTGTCCAATACTCAGCCTCAACTGAATACAAGTTGATAATATCGTGTTTCTCAGTCTTCCATGAAATTGGGAGTTCCACCAACCTAAATAAAGTATTCAGTGGCGGATCGTCTTGTAATGGGATAATTTGCTCCTGTCACACCAACCAGAGATGCGAAAATCATAATTAGCATAAAATAGTATATATTGTCCAAAATTGCTCTTTAAATATATGATAATGTGTAAAGTTGCGTGTCAATGATATTTCCTCGATGTTTGTGTAAATTGTGCCAAGACATGAACACAATATGTTAGTCTAGTCACAACAAAATATATCAACCTTCCAATGAGCATGCAATAGGATTCCGTACCCTGAAGAATTGGCGATTCATATAAAGCAATTTTTTGATTTTGATCTAATGTGAACATTGTTGGTTTAGATCCTAACAGTTCGGTCTCAAAGATTATATTGAAAGCTTATCTTCTCTGACTAAGATAAAATCCCGTAAAATTTCGTAACACCTATATGTTCAAGAAGTATTTCAATCCTCCGAGATCCTTTATTATGTAGCAGGTAGATAAATACTCCTAAAAAGTAGTAATCACATCCATCGTAATCTATGTAATAATCATAGCATTGACATACACCAATATATTGATTTGATATTTTTCTTCTTGTATGTAAATAAGGAGTAATTAGATTGATCATGTTGGAAACCATATTCGCGTAAGTCCGTAGTCAACTTCCCAGACCATCATTGTGATGCATGTTTAAGTCCATAGAGATTTTCCTAACCGACATGTCTTAGTGTAGTCAGGATTTAAATTAAAGTGGAAATTTCATATACACTTTTTCGGTTAAATCACATCAATGTTTGTACTCAACAGATGCCCGATAAAGAACCGATTAATCACTGGGAGAATCCTGATGAACCCTCTTAGGTTATTGTGCAATTAATCTTATTAAAACTAGAATTCATCTGTTATTTTTACAGCTATTTAAGATTTATCTTCAAATGGCTTTTTAACTTCTTTCAAATCATACAGTCGTCTACCTCCTGGAATACCACCATTGAAGACATCTAGCTCTTATGAAGTCAATCATCAACAATATCTAATGATACTTGTTTGGCACTCTACCATCTACGAAAATCTAGTCGGAGAGAAACGCCAAGCTTCACCGTCAACACTGTCGGTCAAACGACTCGGTGCTGCTCTGAATTCGCCTCACTACAAATGATATAATCTCATTAATAAAATCTTCCAGTCTAGCCCTCGCTTCGACCCTCATGCAGAACTGGATCGGCGGTTGATGTTCCCCATTGCATTAACTCCTCCAAACTCTGTCTAAACAAAAAAATCCAAACATTATCACTAGTCAACGAGCTTCTTCAACTTACTTTTAATGGGCTATTGTAACTTGGGCTTCATTCAACCTTCTTGGAACACCAAATAGAACTTCTTTCAAATAGGTTCATTTTGTTTTTTTTGCCATTGCTAGTTTTGTAATCAACTTGCCACCGTTTTATTTTAATGCAGAACAAATCAACATGAAAAATAAAATAAAATAAAAGCATCCATCAACCATAGCAGGCTTCTTATATTACGCTTTACTAAGATGGGCCGGGGTTTTCCTTTTTAGAGGCCCAAACTTGTTGGCATAAAAATTTGGCGGGAGGGAGAGACTTCTCCACCGTGTGAGAAATCATCACTCCGACGCCGGAGGCAGGATGGCAAACAAGCTCATCGGAGAAATGAGCCTTCTTAACAAAATCTCTTATGTATTCGCCGCGCGTAACATCATCACCGCCAAGGTTCTCATTCGATATATCCCTAATTCCTTAATTTCTGTTACGGTTGTGCAATTCAATTTCCGATTATCCCTTTTCCGATGATTTAACCATATCTAGGCGTTCCCTTTCTAATAAGTGAACTGAAATGAAGTTTTTCAAATGCTATCGTACTGGGAACTTAGCTAGACTCTACTAATTTCTTCTTAGGTTTCAGATTTGGGCATAGATTTCTTAGTTCATCCTATAAATCTGTAAATATTTTGTAGGATGCATTGTCGATGACGGAATTCGAACTCATGGAACTTCTAGATGTTGGAATGAAGGAGATAAAATCAGCGGTTACACTCATCAGCGAAGCTGCTTCTCCGCCATGCCAATCTGTAACCACTTTGAATCTCTTCCTTTATCATCCTTTAACCTAAGTATGCTGAATCTAAGTCATTTTCCATAAAAACCTAAGGCTCGATCTTTACTAGAGCACAAAGTGGAAAAGGAACACTTATCAGGTCATCTTCCTACACACTTGAAAGGATTAGATGCAACCTTATGTGGTGGAATACCTTTTGGTGTTCTTACAGAGTTAGTAGGTCCACCTGGTATTGGCAAATCACAGGTACCTACCTTTCTTCTTCCTTTTATCAGTGAGATACACTTTTATGTGCTTTAAGTGTGCTTGCATAGGATAAAGCTTTCTCTCTATTATGCAGTTTTGCATGAAACTTGCCTTATCAGCCTCGTTTCCAGCAGCTTATGGAGGATTAGATGGCCGTGTGATATACATAGATGTAGAATCCAAGTTTAGTTCGAGAAGGTAATCCGATTCTTTCATTTTGTTTCCCTGCATGACATATAACTGAGAATGTATACCTCAGGGTGATAGAGATGGGACTGGAAAGCTTCCCTGAAGTATTTCATCTTAAAGGAATGGCTCAAGAGGTTGTGAGACCAGCTTTATACTTTGCTGTGTGTATTTTTGTCTTCTCCATCTTCAAGATTGCTTACATAAATCATTTGCAGTGTAGATGGCAGGAAGAATCCTTGTTTTGCGCCCAACATCTTTGTCTCAGTTTACTGAAAGGTCATATATGAGTTGAGAATATTTAGAGTATACAGCAATTATGCTGCAGTAACTCAGATTTTTTTTGTTTAATTTCGTAATTAGCAGTATACAAGAAGTGAAGGAATCCATTCTTCAAAACAAAGTAAAGCTTCTAGTGATTGATAGCATGACAGCTCTTCTTTCAGGGTTAGTCTAATTTTCATTTTCATGTCATTCTTTGTTTTCAGTTTTTGTTGTTTTGATCAAAGTGATTAAATTTTCAGTGAAAACAAACCAGGAACTCAGAGACAACATCAGTTGGGTTGGCATATTTCTTTCTTAAAGTATGAACTGTAGTCTCAAATCCTTTGAATGTATCCACTTCATCTGTAGAGTGATTATTGATTCTCTGACAATTCCAGATCGCTTGCAGAATTTTCACGGATTCCTATAGTGGTGACTAATCAAGTTAGATCTCAAAACCGTGATGAAGCTAGTCAATACTCTTTCCAAGGTACAGTTAACAGAAACTAAAGTATCTTTCTTTGTTGAATTTTTACCAAATCATTATATTTCATTTCATTTGCAACAGCTAAACAAAAAGATGGAAATGAAGAACACACAAAGACATATGATTCTCACCTTGTCGCTGCATTGGGGGTAAACTGGGCTCATGCTGTAACCATCAGGCTGGTTCTTGAAGCCAAGTCAGATCAGAGAATCATTAAGGTAGCGAAATCTCCTATGTCACCTCCTTTAGCCTTCCCGTTTCATATAACATCAGCTGGGATTTCATTGTTGAGCGATGACGGGACTGAACTGAAAGGTCCAGGAATCAACACCATTCATGCTCGAGGTAAAACTTTGTTCATGATCACGGTTTAGTGATTGTTGAGGCAAAAAAGAGAGTGTGTTTAAACTAAGTCATAAAATCCCTCTGATACGTGAATCCAGGGCACAGCGACGTGATTAATTTTCATGGGGACTGTTCGTAATGAAGCAAAGGAGTGTTGATACAAAACTCAACCAGGGGGCACCACAAGAAAAATTCCAAATGCTGCAAAAGAAAATCCCAAAAATTGTTCAATTGAATTTTCTTAGGAAAGATTAATGTTTAGACATTGGTTTAGATTCATTATCATGTTATGGTTTGATGGGTTAGATAGCTTATGTATTTGGTTTTGTTAGGACTGTCTTATTTTGGAATATATATGTGAAGCTACTAAGTTCATATGAAGAAAAATGTTCTCTCTTTCTTGGTCTCGTAATTTATATTTTGTAATCTATATATTCCATGCCATTGGTCGACTCTATTTCTATGCCAAATAATCTTTTAAATCAATGAATCATTTAATGCGACTCCTCTTCACACGTCAGCTTGTAAAGCATGAACATTAAGGTAGGTTTGATTTTGATTGGATTACATTTTCATTTCACTAAGTAAGCGCTAATAAAAAAATTAGGTGTGATCAAATATAGAAAGTCAAATAATTTAATGTAAACTATTTCCCTTATATATATATATATATATATTGTGTGTAGAAATTGGAAAAATAAAACATTATATCAACATCATTTTTCTTGACAGTTGTCGGGTGCATCTCTTTTGAATCTAATCAACTAAATTTAATCACCACCAACCCAAAATGATCCCTGAGTGACAAGGAAAAAATGTGGTTGTAAGAACAAAAACCGGATAATCATAAGTAAGTTTTAATGGCATCTTATTCTATGCCCCCACGATTATTATCTTAATACTTCTTTTATCGTTATTTAGTTTAAGAAGCCACTAGAAAAATTCGTGGGAACTAATAAATGCCAAGTTGGGTACGTTTCGATTGAACTAAAAAATATGTGTCATTCATTCATTGCATTTGGATTTGAGGAACTATTAATCTAATGTAATTCACATATCTAACATATATACCTGGAAAAAAAGGGATGATTTATGAATAATAATAAGCTTCATGCTTAAGTGTCGTTGGAGGCAAGGAGTTGAGTTGATAATATGTTTGTGATGTTAACATGTTTGGTGTGAACCAATAACCATCTGTCTTTTTCTTTAAAATTTTGTAGATCCATCCAAACACATGTTTAGTGGACTCTCTCCTTAGACCTAAATTTGTTTTTACTTTTTATTGTATTTATATAAATAAATCATCTTTGTTTCCATTCATCCTTTGTCTAATACCAATCGTTGATGCACAATGGTATTTCCTTCAATGAATATGAGGATTTTAGGTGAACTTATAAAAGCGGTTATGATTTGGTATTCAAATTTTTTTTTAACTCAATTTAACTTTTAATGGTCAATTTTTGTTTTTTTGAACTTGACGGAACATGGAGTCGTCTTTTGGATTTTGAGAGAATTTTTGGCTACTATCTGAGCCTTAAGAAGCCACGATTAATGTTATTCTCAATATTTTTGTACCACGATTTCACACGTCTCTTTTTCGTACTCTGGTTTTGCGTATTTTATAGTGCGTTTGTTGTCCAAATATTCTTTTGTTGTTTAATTTAGTTTTGTCACCGCTAAGTCCTTAAATTCGGGGAGATATTCTCGTGAAGAGGAAGGTATGGGTGTGGCCATATCTCTTAGATTGACTCGTGACCCCCTCGTTTCTCATCCATGAGAACGATACATCTACCTTTGTTCAAGATAATAAACTAACCCTAATCGGGAGAGTCCTAAACCAAGAGATACAAAACCCTAAGGCCCTTATAGGGTTTATGCCGCAATTATGGAAAATGAAAAATCGTATCATTGGCAAGGATTTAGAAAAAGATCGATTTCAGTTCAAATTTCATTTCGATGCACACACTTGATGACGTCCCTAATGAAGCCCCATTTCACTTTAAAAAGTGGATGTTTGTTCTTTAGAGATGAGAGTTGGTCATATCAAATTCCTTCATGTCAGTCCTTCCTTTATGGGTAAAAGTCCACGAAGTTTCGCTACACTCATGGATGAAGGCAAGCTTCATACTTTTGGAAAGGAGATGGGACCATACATTGCTCATGATGCATTGGAATGCAGAGCTCGGGTCCAGATTAAGGCACTGAGACCCTTGGTCATGAGGAAATCAAGCCAATTCTCCTCTAGATAGGAAGTCTCCATCAAATTAGAATACGATAAATTGGAGAAACATTGCTTTAAATTCATTTTGATGAGTCAGAAAGATATGCATGTCTGGTGGAGAATCCTCAAAACCTATCCCTCTTAGTGAAGGCATCAATCATAAGCTCACACGTCAAAAACTAGAGGCGGTGCTGAAAAATAAGGATGAAAAGAAAGTCGTGGCGATAGAAGCTGCTAAGCATAGGCATATAAACCATAATTGCTGAACCGAACCAAATCGAAAATTTGGGATTTGAGTAGGTTTTCAGTAGTGAGCAATAACCGAATAGGTCTAAATGTTATTATCCGCGTTTCTTGGTTCTTACCCGAACTGAATCAAGGATTCAAAATTTTCCATATATAACCGAAACTATACTAAGCTACCCTTATATCCTATTCCTTTTCCCTAATCTGAAATTTACCTTATACGATATATACACAAACACAATTATAATATGTTGAGTTGTGTTTCGTTTCTAGAAAATTTCTATTTTCAGTTTTTGGACTAATTTTGCCATCAAACAATGTCTTTACTTTGCGGATACAAGGGATTTTTTTTAATTATGAACATGTTTTTATTGGGTTTTGCTCTGATGTTTTCAATTTATTTGGTTAAATCGGGTTGTTTGAAACAAAGTAACCAAATGGAATTGAAATTTGTCGGGTATAACTGATTTTAAATTCATGGAATCGAAACCGAGGATAACAGAACCGATCCGAACCAAATTTTAGTCGATTCCTATATGGTTATCAATTTTCTAAAATCTAATTACCCAAGAACCGAAAGAACAGAATGAACGCCCAAGCCTAGAAGTTTCGCTAGGAGAGAACTCTATCTCGAGAGGCTTTGTGTTCTAGGTGGCTAGTAAGGAACCATTTAAGTTCATGTTGACTAGCAAACAAAGGGATTAATGTAAGGAAGCCTACTATAGAGATGTGCCTACTTAAAGAGCTTGGGAGCATCGAGGGTCCTCTCCACAAAGTTATCACTCTAGTAACAAGGAATATTGTGCCGATCTGTACAACAAGGAAATCAATAACATAGATAGGAGGATGCATGACTCTCCTTCGTATCTTTATCATACAATTAAATATGAAGACATAACAAGTAGAGGTGGCAATGGGTGCTATTGGCGGAGTAGACCCTCTTCGGGAAGCGCGCAATATTCACGAATAGACCACTCAGAACACTCTACTAGAGTCTAGAGTGCATGTTAGAGATATATCCCTTCAAGACTCAATACTGTTATGACACTCTAAAGAGATCGGAGTTGGAGTATAGGTCAAGATAAGAGATGAGAAAAACTGATTCTCATTTTTATTCTCGGGTGACACAATCAAATAGAGAAATATACCAACTATGTTTTGCGTTTTTATGATTTGATCAAAAATTGAATACACATAATGTAGTTTGGAATTATTTATGTAAATCGAAGAATGACGAAGGTTGAGGATGAGACCTATTGCTAATTAAACATGTTTTTTAGTCTTCTACTAATATAGTGAATTATCCTTTTCACTCTCCAATTTTATTAATTAGATGAATTGTACCTACTAAGACATAGATCTTTCTAAAATGTTATAGATTCAAGAAGATCACCAATTTGGAGAAAGTTTTTAAAGTTAAGGGAACATCAATTGTTTTTATTAAAATTGAAATTAGTTGAAGAGCTGTCACTGCCTTTTGGTTTGATAAAGGGTCTCCCTCAAATAATTTAGTAGATATTGCTAGATTTTATAAAGATTTGGGTTTTTGCGATTCTTTTAGCAACAAAAAGTGCAACAATTTTGATCCATTATGTATTAAAAAATTATATCATATTTGGAGGGAAAATAATATTTGAAAGACATAAAACTTCAATGCTAATACACCAAATTTCAAGATATGTTTATAGTTTTTTTCGAAATCACCTTAATACGATATAGATAAAATTATGATGCTGACACCATCAAAATTATTTTTTTCATTAGAAAACTAGAAGTTACACTCGTTAAATTTGTTTGAATTTATATTCTTTCAAGGCAAAATCATTCATTGTTAACACATGTTTCTTATAAATCTTACATCCATAAATGAAAATGTTACAAGCAAAATTGTTATTATAAAGATGTTCTTTTTCTGCAAACAAAAGGTTATTATTACACAAAAACAAACAGATTAAAAAGAAGGAAAACAAATAAACGGACAGAAGACGTCCACGTTTATGCGTGAAAATTTCAAACCTCGTACACTATTCTTGCCGACAATAGATTCTCACCATTAATGGAAACACTGCTTTTGTACTTGGCTAAATTACTCTAAAAGAAATTACTTATTTTGTCCAATCTATTGGATTCAAGCTGGATGCTGTGTGGTACAATCCCTCCACTCCACATATATTAAAAGATAATAATATGCCTTTTCTTCTACGAATTGCATAATGGTTTTTTCTTTTGATAAATGAATTGCATAATGGTTCCTTGTTTCTCCATCATTTAAGATGATGTTGATGATTATGTATCTCGTTTGTTATACGTTAACAGCATATAGTATTGTAACGTCTCGTTTTTATTTTTCACGTTTTCTTTTAGTTTATGGATTGTACGTCCGTCCAACAACAACCCACTATTTCAAATAATTCAAACACTTTCCCAACATAAATTTCCATAATTTCTTTCGTGTTGCTTCCGCTCATATAATAAAATAGTTTATAATTTATATTTTGGTGTTATAAACCCGAGGAAGAATGCCTAGGCAAAAAAAAAAAATATATATATATATATATGTTTACATATATCCACAGAAAAGAAATATTATAGTCATAAAACATCTGATATTAATTTTGATATATATATATATATATATATATATATATATATATATATATAACAGTTACACTAACAAATTAAATACCAATCAAATTGTTCAATAAAAATGATTTATGTCCATGTCCTTGGGAAGCGTAAATTAGAATGTGTTAATTAATCTTTGGCTGTTTTAACTTAGAAAATGTATTTTCAATCTACTTAGGTGAATGTGTTCAAAGTAAATCGGTGTTAGCTAATTTTTTATTGGTTTTTTCATTGAACGAGGTTCTTGATGATGTTTCAGAAAATTTGTAATCTTCGTAGAAAGATTTTTGAAAGGAAGTTCCTAGTCACGGCTCTACGCGTGGCTAAATTTCACTTTGTCGTGAACAAAATATAGTATCTAGGATACAATTATCAACATACTGATGTATTTATTATTAATCAATACTTTAAAGTTACAAAAATAAGAGATTAAATGTATTGTTATGGTTTTTCGCATGTGTATGTGGAATAAAGTGGATATCCCATGGTGGTGTGAAAGTAGTCTTTGGTTACAAATAAAATTCTCTTTTAGGTAAATTCAATTCCTAATTGGGTCAATATAAATAGCGTTTCACTTATTTTATTGTCTCAAAAGAAATTGAGTTTTCATGCAAGTTCACTTGGAAACCGGTACGTCCAAATTCAATCACTAAGGTTTTAAAAAGTTTTGATGAAGCAGAAATATGCATGCATTTTTTATGTTCATGAAGCTTAAGGGAACAACCAATGGAAATCGAAAGTCAAATGACAAAATTTGAAGCTTAAAATAGGGATAGATTGAGCTAGTATCGGTCGTTACAAAGTGTCAGCTAATACTCCGATCGACACAAAAAGGAGGAAACTTGGCCAGTAAGTACTAGTATTAGTTGATACAATATATCGTTAGATACATCTTAGTTGACACCAGAAAGGTAAATTTTGGAATCACCTTAGTAGTTTGAGTACGACCAAGACATCGATCGTTATATATGCGCATTGATTGACGTATCGGTCAATACATTCTCATCTAAGACAAAAGAAAAGAAAATTTTTCAACTTACCATTCCCTATATATATATATAGTTTCAATCACGAGTTTTACAGAGTTTTTGAATTTCTAGATCTTGTTTAAGCTTTTAATGGTTTAAATTTTTCTATTTCATTTACTCTCCTATACTTTTTATGCATTACATTTTATTTTATTTCTTCTTTTTCGCCATGGTTTCAAACAATAGCCATTGGTGAGTAATTGTTAGACAATTGATCAATGAGTTTAAATAAGTTTGGATGAATCATTGTTTGGGTTAAGCTTGTTAGGGTTGAAATCAATATAATTTATCTTTAGGGTTGTAGGTTTAGTAGGATTGGATTGACCAAATCAATCATAGCTTAACATTTTTACTTGCACATCAAATATTTGTGAAAAGTGTA
This sequence comes from Euclidium syriacum, assembly GCA_900116095.1. Classification (NCBI taxonomy): domain Eukaryota; kingdom Viridiplantae; phylum Streptophyta; class Magnoliopsida; order Brassicales; family Brassicaceae; genus Euclidium; species Euclidium syriacum. The sequence continues at coordinate 3,172,094 of FPAK01000008.1, forward strand.
TAAATCTCTTAAATAGAAAATCTCTCTTACTGGTAAAATTATTCGATTTAAAAGAGATTTGTAGGGAACTTGAAGGTACTCAAAACCAATTTTAACTCTTGATTTTGGAGGCTTAACTTGCTAGTAAGGTAATAACTGAATTGATTATTATTAATCATAGCTTAAGTATCGAAGCAAGTAGATTGAGAGTTTAATATATCCAACATAAAAATAACCTAATCAATCCTTCTCCAAACCAACCATTGAACCATGTATTTGTTCAGATGATTTGTAACCAATTCGTTTCAATTTAATTTGGCATTTTCATCTAGCCATTGTATTCGTATGTCCAATTGTTAGAGAGAAGAAAAAGAAGGGTTCAAGTTCCAACCGTTCCAAATTGTATTTCAAATCAAACGTGCTTTCTTTGTTGCTTTGATTTAGATTTATGATATTTGTTTTCTGAATATGTGTCCTATCAATGATGGTAGCGTTTAGATATAAAGAAGGTTTTGAAAAATTAAGATGGACAGCAGAGCAAAATATCGTCCCTCAGATGATATTGCCATATCCACTACGTGCCACAATGTTATTGGGTATGTAGGATTTTTTATATTATCATCTTTACTAAGAAAACAAAACCTTTTTTATTAATATTTCTATTGGTCGACACTTTACCAGCCCTATAGGTGGCGACTTGCGGGGAGATCCATTATTGGGAAGTAACCAAATTTGGAATAATTTACGGTTTCTAGAATTATATAGTTTATATATATTTATGTATCTTTTAAGGTTGAAGACTTGGTTACCACTTACCATGATGGGAAAGGGCACAAAAGTATTTGTTGTGTGACTAAGATTGCAAGAAAGTATTTTTATTCTTCTTTTTTAATCATTTTCATTTTTTAAATTTTTTTTATAAGGAATCATTTTCATTTTTTCTCTTTCTTTAGCGATGATTATCTCTCTGTTTACCTTTTTTCATGTCGACCAAGGTCATTATGGCGGGATGGTGAAAATATCACAATCTAATAAATGTTCAACTTAAATTTCGATACCAATAAAGCAATTATAATTTTTAATGTTGAAACTAAACAACGCAAGGTTACAAATAAAAATTAGATTGATTATTAGAAAAAAATAAAAAAATCGTAATACTATTGTTTTTTTTGAAAGGGAAAGTACGATGTAGTACCATTCCTAAACATTGCAGTATATCTATATGTATGTGATAAATAACATAATAACAATAGTTTTTAAGCATTGCTATACATATACATATAGAAACAAACAATGTTGGGATGTGAATGGGATACATAATGATAGGGAGATGTCAAAATCATGGGAGCCAACTAATTTGGGAGGATCTTTAGGGAAAATGTGTGGAGAAGTGCGTGTCTACATTTTGGCTTTTCCCATATAACCAAAAAAATATCTACTTTCACACCTTGGCCTTGATTGGTAACTTCAAATATGTATTTATTAGTTCCTACTTCCTAGTCAAAAATTTCGACCACCTGCCTATTGTTTTGGTAGATTATTTTCCAAAGGACTGTAGCTTTTCTGTTTCTATATCAAAATTATATATCTTTTGTAAATTTTTAGTTTTTTTTTTCTATTCGAAATTATTTCTCAAATTCAGAGTAATTTTTTACTAGTGCATCTAAAAAATTCATTTTATTTATGTTAAAATTTTACAATATTTGTTCTTAAAACTCATTTTAGAACATTCAGAAACTTTAAAATTAGTAAATTAACTATTAACTTAGAATAATTCAATTATTTTAAAAAAAATGAGAGGAACAGTTAAAGAAGAAAACAAATATGTACAAAAAGTATATAAAAATTCAAATTATTTTGTTGTGAACTAGTAACAAATTTCGAATATTTGAGAGTTGCGATAGTGGACGGTTGGGGTTCAGTTGCCAACAGATTTCTCAATTATGTGAATAAGATAATTGGTCGAGCGGTGGGTTTTGTCATTCATTATGGTGCTTCCAACCATGGTGAACCTTGACTTGAAAAAGTAAAATATATGAATTTAAACTCCAACAAGTCGAATATGTGATGCGTGTGAAGTTTAAGAGTTTAAATCAATCTAGATTTTTGGATTCTCTAAGGAAATCAACACCATTTCTGATGAGATGGGAATTTCACTATTTTAGCACTTCATTTAAGAAGGTTTTTGGAACATTAGACCCTCTTTACCACCGGAAACATGCATTTTAGGTTAGTTTCATTAAACATTGTGTCTTGAAGTCCCAAGCAAGGATATAACTCTCTTTATTGTACATATTTATGCCTTTTTAGGTGATTTTGGAGCTCGTAAAGCTCAAGAAAAGCAATCAATACACCTAGCCGATATTAAGGAGGGAGCTTGATAACAACGTCAGTATATCGATCAGTACACACCAATCGAAACTTGATGAATTAATTAACTTCAATTCCTCATGAACTATACATCGACAAAGCATCATTTGATACACATGGGGCATCAACCAGGCGTATCGACTGAAACATCCATTATGAAGATAAAAAGACAACTTTAACCCTTAATGATTGTTCATCTTTAAACATGAGCAATGTTCATAATTTTAAAAGAGTTTTTTGAATTTATATGTCTTTTTTTAATTCTCTTATAGAAATTTTATAAGAACTTATGCTCATAATAATTTAAAAATTTTAATCTCTTACATTTTTATTTATTTCTTTTCTTTTATTCCTTCTTTCTCACCATGGCTTCAACAATAACCATTGGTAAGTAGTCCATTCACTATAAATCAATGGGTTTGGATAGGTTTTTATGAATCGATAGTTGGACTATGCTAGTTAGAGTTGAAAGTAATATAATCTATCTCTATGATAAAAGGTTTAGTAGGATTAAAGGAGTCAACTCAATCCGAAGTTTGAAATTTATTTGTACATCAAGTATTTGTAAAAATGTGTAAGTCTCCAGAATAAATAAAAAAACGATCATTTGCTACATCACCATAGAAGGCTAAAGGAAATTTGTAGGGAGCTCGATATTTTAATTTTTGTTATCAGTTTACCTTATTAGTTAATAACGTAATTAGTAAAAATATTATTTCCAATGATCATTGGATTAGTCATAGCTCAAGTTTTAAACCACTACATTAAGATTTCAAAACACCCCTAACTAGCACAACCCAATCGAACGTTATACAAACCAACCATATTCAACTCAAAAAGTCATAGGCCTTTTATTAATTGTATTTTTTCCTTTCAAATTTCATTGACTTTATTTATTTTGTAGAAGAGATCCTCATGTGGCACGTTAACAAGCTCACATCTGTTAATAACATGGAAAACATGTCATGGGATATGCGATGAGTGCAAACGCAAGGACACTCTATCAAAATGATAAATAGTACGAAGTGTCTCCTACATCTTCCTGGAACATACTACAAATTCCTCGAGATTAGTTTGTTGGCCAATTATCCAATGCAATAAAAAAAATAAGGTGAAAAGTACCACCGACTTGTTCCTCTATTTAGATTATCTATCCGAACTATTTTACTATTTCATGATCTAAACCTCGGATGACACGGCAAACTGACCCGTTTTCACCTGAAACATGTCTCATAAGTGTAGGTTAAGAAAGTAGTTTTGCATCCGCTTTGTTTCTTAAATTAATTATAGAAAATACGTTTTTCAAGAAGAAAAAAAAACTCTACAAAATAGACTTTTAAAAATTGAAAACACTAAGGTCCTTTGCAAGTAAAAACATCTCACAAGTTGTGAATAAAGAAGAGATCGGATTTTTTTTCTTCTTATTATTCCATGAACAATGGTACATTACATATATATAAGAATAGGGGTGGAAAAAATACACAAACCCCAAAAATTTATACTGAGTCGAATCCGAACCGGAAAAATACCAGAACATATCCTAATCTTCTATACACGAAGAACCAAATCAAACCAAAAACCGAATGGATATCCAAAATATAATTACATATCCAAAGTATTAGATATATGTATTTAATATAACTAAATTACCCAAAATTACAGTTATAACCCAAAAATATCAATTATTTCTAGAAATAAATAACCAAAATATCATAAAATTCTTAGTTATGATTATCAAAATTTAACCAAATTTAACCATTTTCTTTTTTATCTTTTTCTATATTATAAGTATTCGGATCCGAACCAAACCCAAATCGAAATTTATAAATACCGATTGCCTACTAAATCCATAGACTTGAAGAATTGAAACCCAAAATTACAATTATAACCCAAAAATATCAATTATTTATGGAAATAAATAACCAAAATAATCAAAATATCGAAAAATTCATAGTTATGATTTTCAAAATTCAACCAAATTTTATTCAAATTTAATATTATTTATCTTTTCTTATATTATAAGTTTTTGGACCCGAACCGAACCCAAACCAAAATTTAAAAATACTGATTGCTTACTAAATCCCTAGACATGAAGAATTGAAACCCAAAATACAATTATATACCCAAAATATTAGTTATGTATGTATTAATATAACTAAATTACCAAAAAAATAATATTATAACCCAAAATTATCAATTATTTTTGGAAATAAATCACCATAATAATTAAATATCGAAACTTTTTTAGTTATGATTATCAAATTTTAACCAAATTTTATTCAAATTTAACCATTTTTTTAATGTATTCGTACCGAACCGAACCGAACCCAAACCGAAATTTATAAATATCGATTGCCTACTAAATCCCTAGACCTGAAGAACTGAAACTTGTATGAATTTGATCCGAACCCGAACGGCTGCCCGAACACCACCCCTTAAAAATACAAAGTTTGAGTTCTAACTTAAACTTTAAAAGTAAAACATAAGTTTATAAGCCTATAATAGTCATCCCTTGCACATAATCATTCATAACACCACAATAACAGCCGTATAAAGACTCTTGTGGTGAAACTATTTATTTCATTTACTTAATAGGGAAATTAATTTTGTATTTCCGTCAAAAACAAAACTACAAACTGCACTTCTTATAATATTTTCTCTAGAAAAAAAAACCTAATTTCGTAGTTATCACCTGTATCTTTTGCTAATCTATCTAATTTTCTTTTCGTTTTGTGAACAAAATTCTTGGTGTTTCTATCTCTATGTTAAGTAATGAATAAACTGTCAATAGGTTTTTAATTGTTGTTTTTCCTACTCGCCATTAATTAGACTGACCAGTGATTACCACTCTTCATTGTGACATATCTATACCCATGGTTCCACACAATTTATAACGCATAACTCATTGCCATAGCTTCGTCTTCCACAACTTATGCTCAGCCCATCCGCATTTTAGTAATGTGCTGTGGATTTCCCTATTAATCAACATTTTCATCGTTGAAAGGGCCACATCAAAATCCCTACTTCGTTTTCTGGGTATTACTCCTCTCTGTCACTCCTGTGATTTCATCACATTCGTGGGCTTTGATCAATTTTCTCAAAGAGCAACTAAGAAATAATTATGACAAAAAAAAAAAAAAAAAAAACATTTGAAATAGGTATTGTTACAATGAATTTAAAAATGTTAATAAAATTTAGTCATTTCGTTCCAAAAGTTGTCATCTAATCAGAAGTCGCAACCAATAAACATATGTTTAAAAGTCACATCCCATAAAAATTATTTTCATCAATCACATTCACATCTAATCAAAATAAATACATCAATTTTTTCCTCAAAAATATTTATTTTTAAATAATAAACATTTGTTTACCCACTTGCATATATCCCTGTCGGCAAGGTGTCTCCGTTGGTTGCTTTTAAGATCTCCCAAATATTTAATTTCGCATGAATCAAACAACTTGAGTAGCACATAACTATGGTAGTTAGTGACATCCTATAACTTCTAGATTTTAATCTTTTTGTTTTGTATTTATATTTATTTATTTATGTCTTTTACTTTTTCTACTTTAAAGTTTAAAATAATTTATAATAAATTAAGTAATAAGTTAATATCAAATCATTCATTTGTGTAAATATGAAAATTTATAGTTATATGTGTATATGTTTGGGTAAAATTCACTCCATTAATTTATACAAATCTCTTAATAACATGTGTAATACATTTTAACAAATCTCGTAACGCCATATATCAACTAACATTTTATTCATTTCCTTAGCGCTACACTAATTAACTTTATGCGAATCTCTTTAACGCTATGTGTAATTTATTTTATGCAAATCTCTTAACGTCATATACTACAATTAATAAAAATCCATGTGGGATTACATGAGGAACCTCGTTCCCTACCACCAGAGTCTTTGTGCCTTGAAACATGATGGTATAACTACGTCATACAAACCGAGGACGTCGAGGATAGATGGGTCATATAAAAGCAGCTTCCTATTCTTATCTAACAATGGTATGTGGAATAGTTTTGTGACCGTCTATTTCATGTTTTCCCAGTCGTTATTTTGGCCGTGTATCCCTGTTTGGAAAAGCACTAAATGTGAATAGACATGACTTGTGGAACCTCTTGAGTAGGATTGCGAGTTTGAGTTTAAAAGTTGGTACATATAACATTGTCCTTTAGTCTTATACTCTTATTTCCCTCATGCATTAAGTATTTCCAATGGGATTATATATAATTTGATTGGTGTTCATTCTTGGTCAATATATATATAAACCCTCAAAACCTTATTTTCCCTAATTTTTTTAAAAATAAACCTAGTCTATCGAGTTTGAGAAGGACGAGAAAAGAAAAAAAAAAAAAAAAAAAAAGAACACCTTCCAAACTTTTCCCTATTTTCTTCTTATTTTTCTCTTTTTTTTTGTGAATTATTTCTCTCTTGTCTCTTCCATCTCAAAGAAGAGAAAAAGAAACTAGGTTTCTTTTTAGGAAAAAATGACAAAGAAGGATTTTGAGGATTTTTTAATTAATCATTAAATTGGGATCTCAACTTAAAAAAATAAATAAATTATATATGTAACTTTATTTGTATTGAAACTCTTTGATTTCATGGATTCTATAGAAAATGTAGAACCACAATTTCTAGTGTATGGCAAACTGAATCATTTCTATAATAATAAAAACATAAAGGAAATTTACAGTGATTGATACCAAAATTTTAAGACTTAAAAACTTTATGTGTGAAGGTGAGACATTTTTTCTTTAATTCTTTAATCGTTTGTAATGAAACAGTTTTGGTGTAATCAAAATTCGAGGATTCAATCGCATGATCGACAATTCTACAACACTCGAAAATAGAAGCTAACGAATTTAAAATTGTGTTGTACTCTCGAAAAGAATAAACATAAGAAAAAAATAATAGATTTAAATTTTTTAATATATGTTGTTGTGTCTATAATGAGATGTTAGGTTCTCTTTATATATAGTCTAGTGAACTATTGAAAATTTCTTAAAACATGGACAGTTATTAGTTTTTATACTTAAAAAATTTCCAAGCTTTCCAACTTACCCACTCCGAGTCTCCATTTCTCATTTAAGTCAAATCCAATTTTTTTCTTTAATCTCAAACTTATTGATCTAAATATGCAATTCATATACAATGTAGTTTATACAAAACTTAAGTAACAGAGCAAGCAAACATAGCATCACCAAAAACTACAATTGTGACCATTTTTTTTTAGCAACAACCATTCTCACCATCATACTCATCATCGTAAATCTCGGCATGTCGAACAAAAAAACCTGCATAATCTCAAAAACTTCCAAACTACTTCTTCATCATTTTCGACAAAGGATGGTTGCCAGAATATTCCAAGGAAGAGATTCGATTACGAATCACTCGGTCGATTTGCCGTGAAATCTCCTTGAAGACCAAGAAACAACATGAATTTTGTCGCTTCACTCATTATAAACCATATATATTATAGCTTAAAGAACCAAACGAATCAATATGAACTCGTCCTTTTTGAATCTGGTTGCTGAGAGATCAACAATAGTTTCGTCAAAATATGGGTTTGGTTGCCTAATCAAACTGCCAAAAACCTCGTCTCATACCGTAAACGAGAAAGGATACACGTAAAAGAGATGGCCTCTTAATTCGTAACACTTACCACAAAATGCACAAGCCCGAGTCTCACCCCAAACCGCCATACGTTCACCTCTAGATAAACGGTCCCTAAACATTAGCCATGTTGCAAGAGCAAAGTGTGGAACACCTTGAGTAAACCACACTAATTTAGCACATGGGAAAGCATCTCTCATTTCATGTGGTTGATTCCATGTTTTAGCGATCGAGAGACATCATTTTAAAACGGTGGTATCATGACGCCAAAAAATCACATCCCCTTCCTCCATTGTAGGGGCTTTTAACTTTCTTATATCCTCAACTATTACAACTGATATTATCATAACATGCATCATTTAGGATTGCATTAGAATAGATTTCGTTGCATTTAAGAATATATTTTGCTTCATTCGATGTAGTTTTCACTTGCATTTAGAGTTTTAGTTTTGCATTAGGTCCTAGTAGAGTCTTTGGTGCAATCTGGGTGTGTTTTAGGCTTAATACAGGTGTGGAGAGGAGCTTGGAGCCTGGAGGATCAATTAGACTGAAGAGAAACCTTTGGATGTACGAGGAAGGGCTCTAAATCAACCACAGCGGTCAGCCACAGCAGTCGAGGAGCGACCGCTGCGAAGCCAAAACTTTAAGCCCTGCAGCGGTTAGGTGCAGCGGTCAACCAGTGACCGCTGCACAACTCTTGAGCTTGGAATTCACCAGGCTGCAGCGGTCCCACAGCGGTCAAGGAGCTGCAGCCACCACAGCGGTTAAGGAGCTGCAGCCACCACAGCGGTCACCCAATGCAGCAGTCGAGCAGTGACCGCTGCAGAGTTTCTGCTTCCCTAGGAGATCTAGACCGCAGCGGTCATGCAGCGGGCAAGCAGTGACCGCTGCGGATTGAATCGGGCCAAGATTTAACCGGGTCGGTACCCGGTGTGTCCCGGGTCGACCCGGTTCGAACCCTTTTGATTAAATACCCATTTTCACACTTATTTGGTTCATGTTTTGAATTTCCTAAGCTTTCTTGAGCTTGTTCTTAAATCCTAGTTCTATCTTTTAATACAATTTGTATTTTCCTTTAAGTAATCTTGCTTTTTATATTCCATCATCAATCTATCTTATTATCCATCATGATTTCTTCTCTAATCAAACTTGGTTTTGGGAGAATCATCATGGGTCTTGAGTAGTTCCATTAGGGTTTGAAGATGAGTTAGATAAGGGGGATCTAAGCATGGATTAGGTTAGTCTAGATCTTAAATCAAACATTCCTTCCCTCTCTAAGAGATCCTAATGCTTTTTCTTGCATGAAAATGAAGAAAATGACATGGACCATCTCATGGACACCAAGTGTTTGATGAAATGTCCAAGAGAGCTTAGAGAAGAATTATGATTCTTGCATCAAGGGATTGGTGTAATGGGTCTCAATTAGGTTGATCTAGTAATTATGTTTTAATTCACTAGCATTCATTATTTCAAATGGGAATTTGATAATTATATCTTGATTAGTGAAATGATTAATTGCATGGAAATGAATTAGTCAATTAAAATGGACCATTAACCTAAGGAATAGCTAATTAGTGTAATTAGATATCCCTAGCCATGCTTAGTGAACCCAAGTCATTAATAACTCATCTTAAGACCCTTCATTGAATAAATTTTAGTAATCTAATCAATTGCACTTAGCTTAATTAGTTTCTAAAAACAACAAACAAACTTCATTAGGCTCAGATTAAGAGAATCTTTGTACTCTAGGTGGCAATTTACAATGAGTTAGGATTGATACCTCTAAATATAACAATGATTAGGAGAATTGATGACCCTAAAAATAGATCATCAATTTGGCGCCGTTGCCGAACTCGTTTTTGCATCTAGTTTTAAGATTCACTTGAGACTAAACATTTTACTTTTTGCATTTTACTTTTGAAAACTTGTGTTTGGGATTGTGAGCTCAATTGTGAGTATTGGAATTGGATTGTTGCTTGGTTTTTGGGCTGTTTTGTAGGTACATGCACACAAGATCCAAAGGCAATCAAGATCTACTTCAACTCGCAACTCACCGTCTACCAAGCACTCGAGTTAGACAATTGATAGAGCAACCCCAACCTCCAAACCAAGCACCTCCACAAGTGGATTTGGTCACTATGATGCAGCAAATGCTTAGTGGACAATCAGCATTAACCAATAGGATTATGAACATGGAGGATGAGATTAAACACCTCAAGAGTCAAGGAGCTTCAACTTCTCGTCAAGGCCAAATTTCGGGAAAATCCGAGGAATACATCAATGTTCTTGAGCTAAGGAGTGGGACTACCTTGCCTACAAGAGAGAACCCTTACATCAATGAGGACATTGAGAAACAAGAAGGGGGGTAGACATTGTTGATGAAGGTGAATTTGAAGAGGACCCTTACTCAAGCTCATTGGCAAGGGAATATGCCAAGGAGAATGCATTACGCAAAGAGAAAGAGCTTGAGGAATTCATGGAGAGGGCCACGTCCTTAGCTAAAGCTAAGAAGGACAAAGCCAAGGTTGTTGATGATGAGACCACTAAGAAGCAAAAGTTCATCCCTCCACCATATGTGCCTAAACTTCCTTATCCGGGAAGATTTAAGAAGCAACTCACTGAGAAGTACAAGGCCTTTGATAAGTCTCTCAAGAATGTTGAGCTGACAATGCCTCTAGTGGATGCTCTAGTCCTTGTGCCTCAACATGCCAAGTTCATCAAGGAAATGGTAATGGAGAGATCCAAGGAAGTGGAGTCAATTATGGTCTTGACTCATGAAGTTAGTGCCATCATCCAAAAGCAAGTGATACCCAAGAAGCTCAAGGATCCTGGTTCATTCACTATACCTTGTGCAATTGGACCATTAGCCTTTCAAAGTTGCTTGTGTGATCTTGGTCCAAGTGGTAGCCTAATGTCTTTCTCGGTAGCTAAGGCCTTGGGTGTTAAGAGATATAAGGAGACCAACATGAGGCTGATCTTAGCGGATAGAAGTGTGTGGATTCCAATTAGTGTGATAGAAGATGTCCCGGTTTCGGTTCAAGGCTACACGGTTCTGACGGATTTCATTGTTCTTGAGATGGATGAAGAGCCATCCGACCCTATCATCTTTGGTAGGCCATTCTTAGCAACTGCTAGAGCAATAATTGATGTCAAGAGAGGAAAGATAGATCTTCACTTGGGTATGGATGAGATTCTTGAGTTTGACATCAACAAGACAATGAAGAAGCCAACCATTGATGGCCAATGCTTTTACATAGAAGAAATGGATAGCTTGGCGGATGAGTTACTTGAAGAGCTAAGAATGGAAGATGGATTGGAAGTAGCCTTAACCTTGGATCACAAAGGAAATAGTTTCTTAACCAAGGAAAACCAAGCTTATGAGCTCATACTTGACACTAAAGAGCCATTGGAAATAGAAGCTGGATTTGTGGATCTAGCAAGAGAAATGGAAGCTAAGGGTATTGAAGAGGTTAGTAGTGAAGACACAACCTTGGATGATGGAGATTGGAGTGAGCTAAAGGCTCCAAAGGTGGACCTAAAGGAGCTTCCCTCGGGACTAAGGTATGCGTTCTTAGGTCCCAAAGAGTCTTACCCGGTGATAGTAAATGAAAATCTAAAGAGTGATGAATTAGCTTTGCTTATCAGTGAACTTAAAAAGTATAGGAAAGCTATTGGTTACTCTTTAGATGACATTAAGGGTATTTCTTCCAACTTATGTATACATAGAATTCACCTTGAGGATGAATCAAGGACTTTTATTGATCATCAAAGAAGGTTGAATCCCAACTTGAAGGATGTTGTAAAGAAAGAGATTCTAAAACTTCTTGGTGCGGGAATAATCTATCCGATCTCGGATAGCTCGTGGGTTTCACCAATTCATGTTGTGCCTAAGAAAGGGGGAATCACTGTTATAAAAAACGAAAATGATGAATTAATATCAACTAGAACCATTACCGGGCATATGATGTGTATTGATTACCAGAAATTGAACTCATCAACTAGAAAAGATCATTTTCCTTTACCATTCATCGACCAAATGCTTGAAAGACTAGCCAACCATCAATACTATTGCTTTTTAGATGGATACTCGGGATTCTTTCAAATCCCAATCCACCTGAATGATCAAGAGAAAACGACATTCACATGTCCTTATGGTACCTTTGTTTATCGAAGAATGCCATTTAGATTATGTAATGCACCAGCAACTTTTCAAAGATGCATGATGTCTATATTCTCGGATTTGATTGAAGAAATGGTTGAGGTGTTCATGGATGACTTTTCCGTATATGGCTCTTCCTTTGGTGTTTGTTTGTCTAATCTTTGTAGGGTTCTAAAGAGATGTGAAGAAGCAAATCTAGTGTTGAATTGGGAGAAGTGTCACTTCATGGTGCAAGAAGGAATTGTTTTGGGTCACAAGATCTCGGAAAGAGGAATTGAGGTTGATAAGGCGAAGATCTCGGTTATGGTCAACTTAGAGCCACCTTATCCGGGCTTTTCTAGGCCATGCGGGTTTCTACCGGCGGTTTATCAAGGATTTCTCCAAGATTTATAGACCATTAACAAGACTCCTTTGCAAGGAAGTGGAGTTTGTGTTTGATGAAGAGTGCATGAGAGCCTTCTTTGAGATCAAGAGAGCTTTGGTTAGTGCACCAATAGTTCAAGCTCCGGATTGGGATCTTCCTTTCGAGATTATGTGTGATGCTAGTGACTATGCGGTTGGCGCGGTTTTGGGTCAAAGGAAGGATAAGAAGACTCATGTCATCTACTATGCTAGTAGGACTCTCGATGAAGCCCAAACCCGGTATGCAACAACCGAGAAGGAGCTATTAGCGGTTGTATTTGCCATGGAGAAGTTTAGGTCTTACATTGTCGGTTCTAAAGTGATTGTCTACACCGATCATGCGGCATTGAGATACATTCATTCGAAGAAGGACACTAAACCGAGATTGCTTCGTTGGATACTTCTTCTTCAAGAGTTTGACATGGAGATTGTGGACAAGAAAGGTATTGAGAATGGAGTAGCGGATCATCTCTCTCGGATTAGGGTAGAAGACTTGGTTCCTATTGATGACAAGCTAATGCAAGAGAGCTTGATGAGTGTGGGATCTTTAAGGAAAGAAGATGAAGTCATTTTGGGTGATTTATGTATCTCACAAGAGGACAATCTACCATGGTTTGTTGACTATGTGAATTACTTGGTTTGTGGAAAGGAACCACCACTTGAAGGTCATAAGAAGAAGAGGTTTTTCAAGGTTGTGAAAAGATTCTATTGGGATGAGTATTTCTTATACACTCTATGCAAGGATGGTCTCTATAGGAGATGTGTAGCTGAGGAAGAGTTTGAGGGAATCTTTTAGGCTTGCCATAGTTCACCAAGTGGAGGACACTTTGCTTGCTTCAAAACAGCCACAAAAGTTCTTCAAAGTGGGTTTTGGTGGCCAACCTTATTCAATGATGCTTATGAGTTTGTGAAGAGTTGTGACCAATGCCAAAGGAAGGGAAATATAAGCAAGAGAGATGAGATGCCTCAAAACCCAATCTTTGTTGTAGAGGTCTTTGATGTTTGTGGTATTGACTTCATGGGTCCTTTCCCACCTTCCTTTGGGAACCAATACATTTTGGTGGCTGTGGACTATGTATCCAAGTGGGTTGAAGCAATAGCTTCCCCTACAAATGATGTCAAGATTGTGGTTAAGTTATTCAAGACAATCATCTTCCCAAGGTTTGGAGTTCCAAGAGTGGTAACTAGTGATGGAGGAAGCCATTTCATTAACAAGGTGTTTGAGAGTCTACTCAAGAAGAATGGAGTGAAGCATAAGGTAGCAACCCCATACCATCCCCAAACCAATGGTCAAGTAGAGGTCTCTAACCGCCAAATCAAAGCAATTCCTGAGAAAACAGTTGGTACTTCAAGGAAGGATTGGGTGAACAAACTCGATGATGCTCTTTGGGCTTATAGAACCGCCTTCAAGACTCCCATTGGTACTACTCCTTTCAACTTGTTGTATGGGAAAGCTTGTCACTTGCCGGTAGAGCTCGAATTCAAGGCAAAGTGGGCTGTTAAGCTTCTCAACTTTGACATAAAGAATGCTCAAGAAAGTATATTGGTGGACCTTGAAGAACTTGAAGAGACTAGACTTAAGGCTTATGAAAACTCTTCAATCTACAAAGAGAGAACCAAGACATTTCACGACAAGAAGATTCTCTCTAAGGACTTCAATCCCGGTGATCAAGTGCTGCTATTTAACTCGAGGTTGAGACTCTTTCCCGGGAAACTCAAGTCGAGGTGGTCCGGACCATTTGTGGTTAAAGAGGTGAGAAGTTATGGAGCGGTTGTGCTTGAAACAAAGGATGGAAGGGAATTTATCACCAATGGTCAAAGGTTGAAGAAGTATCATGCTAGGGAAGCCACTCAAGAGGCAATCTCAACTCCTCTTGAGGATGCTCCAACCACCACTTAGCACAAAATGGTAACAAAGTCAAACTTAGAGACTTAAAACAAAGTGCTCTTGGGAGACACCCCTTGCTTATCCTTGCAAATAGTTTAATTTCATGTTTTTATTTCTTTGTTAGAGCATTTTGATGTTTTTGCTAAATGTTTTCAGGGGATCTAAGGGATTTTGGACGATAAAGCTTTGCAGCGGTCATATGCAGCGGTCCATTAGTGACCGCTGTGAGGATTAAAAGACTTCCTCGCTTCTTTGGAAGTCATCGATGATACATCATTAGATTTTCTCGACGAGAACCGCGGCCGCATGACCTTCAAGATCAACGGGAGGGCTCACACAGTCACAATGACGCAACTAGCTATGATCTTCAACTTTCCACCCGGTGGTGAGGCTTTTTCGCCCACGCTTGATATGATGGAAGCACAAGGGGTGTGGAGATTGGTTGGACAAGGAGAGTACAAGAAAGGAGTGAGCAAAGCGACATCCATCCGCCATCCCGGGATCCGGTACGCACACAAGTTCCTCGCCCACACTCTATTCGCGAGGAGAGAGACGGGAGCTGTGAAGGAAGAGGAGCTCGCTCTATTAACCGAAGGGATGAAGCCGTTTTTGCGCACCACGGGCACACGCGTAGACAACGGGTACGAAATCATCGGGCAACCACGACGGATCAACTTCGCCCACTATCTCGCCAACCGTTTCCTTTCCATCCAAGAGTGGGTGTTGACAACCAAGGATCTTACACCGAAAATTAGCGTCGGAGGGCTCATCACGCCAATCTTGAGAGCTTTTGGAGCGGATATACGTGCACCGGGGGCGCCACTCCCGATTATGCGGATCGATGTGTCCTATCTTGCTACCGCACATTTCCTCGTGGGACGCATGCGAAACAGTTACGGATACCGCTTCCACCTCGGGAAGGAAAAGAAGGTCGTCATTCTTCCTAACCGCGGAATCACCTCTTTCGACACCCGAGACAACCTTCTCTTCAACCCGAGAGTCTTTCTCCTCCATGATCCGGCTAGAGACGGCCCCCTTTCTTCATTGCACCGAGCACGAACCGAGCCACCACGTCATGATGACGAGGATGAGATTCCCGAAGCGATCTACGGAAGCAAGCGATACGATTTCGCATCTTATGCCGATCCTATCACGGGGAATGCACTTAAGGTGGCACATGAACACATTGGCTTGCTCAAGCGCCTAACAAAGTGGCAAGGAAAGCAAATCAAAAAGCTTGTCAAGACGGTGAAGAAGCAAGGGAAGCTTCTCAAAAACATCCTCAAAGAATCAAGCCCAACCCGGAGTTCGAGCATGATGACAATGGCACCACAAACCGGTGAAGCCGGGACTTCTTCTCACGAGCCTCAACAAAGAAGGAACAAAGGGAAAGCTCCACTATCTCCTTCGAGTAGCGGGTCGGGAAACCGCTCCTACTCGATAGATTCATCATCCCCCACTCCATCTTACTGAGGTAACACTTTGCACCTTGTAAATAATCTTTTATTTCTTTTTGAGTCTTGATTTTTGTTAGTCTTTTGTTAATAGGACGCTTCCTCGAATTTCTCTCACACCGAGCCGGTGTGATTTAAGTTTGGGGGAGAGCCCTTCATTTGATGTTGTGTTTTGTGTTCTTATTTTCCCTTTAGAGCTTGAGTCAATTTGAGTCTCATGCATTTGTCCCTTTGGTCCCATGCATTCTTGCTAAATTTTTTCGATTTCTCCTCACTTTTCATTTAGGATTGAGTCTAGAATCATTTGCATTAGGAGAATTAGCTGAACCAAGGCATCACAATTTAAAATTAATTCGACATCCTAGTTGCTAATCCTCTAATGCTTCACATGTTAGTTTGAAATCAAGAACGAACCATTCATGGATCACGCACATGGTAGCTTTGCTTAGATTGAAACTCTCTTGAATTGAACCTAGCCTCACCTAAGTGAAAACTTCTAATTTGATCAATAATTATTGTGTTAGTGCCAATAAAGTGAAAACCATGGATTACTTACACATACTTAGGCACTCTTATTCCCTTTTTACCACTTTTGTGTGCCTAAGTAGCCATTTATGGTTCCCCCACCAAGCTTAATCATCAAACCTTCCTTCTAGCCAATGCATCATTTGTGAGTGAACTTGTGAGGTCTCTTCCGAGCAAAACTTGATAAAACGTGTTAGGTTTAGAGCGACAAGGGAACTCTTTTGTGTAGTTTTAGCTCCAACATCAAAGAGCTAACTAGGACTAGGCTAGATTAGGTGGGAATGCGGTTCATTCAAGTTTGGGGGAGTTGAAAGTTACAAGAAAGAGTTTGGTTGCATTGGGGAGAGTGAACAAAGAAAAAGGTAATAAAAAGGGAACAATGTTAAAGAAATGCTCCAAGTCAAAAGCTCCAAGGAATTAAAAGGAAATAAGCCTCAAAAGAAGTAAGGAAAGCTCCAAAGCAAGCAAAGTAAGAAGCCAAATGGTGAACAAAGGAGCAAGAAGAAAGAGGTGAACAAAAAGATGAAAGGGAGCCAAAAGAAGTGAAGAAAATTCTCCAATGAAGAAAAGATGGATCAAATGGGCAAAGACCCTTGGGTAGAATATCAAATGCCTTAGGATGATTAAAGGGTACTTAGGATTTCAAAGGGAATTTGGGGCTAGATTGTGGCTTAGGTTAGAGAAACTTTAGACACTTGGGTAGACGAAAGGTTTCCCTTGTATGCATAGTTGCTCTTATAACTTTAGCATTTTATTAAAGTTATGCTCATTCATTGAGAGATCCCGGTAACGAACCCTATGCTTTGATGAGATCATCTTTATCTCATGACCCAACCCACAACCAAATGGTAAGATCTAAATTGGCATTAACACAATTCACGGTACAACGAGCTAATAAATGTTAAGAGGCTAGGGAATAAGAAGGATTGTCTAGATCAAGGTTTAGCTTTGATTGTGTGTTGAGATGTGAATGGCTAAATTCTTTTGAGTAGAACAACTTTGATGCATTTTAGGCTTAGTAACTTGGATGTTGAATTGATCCCTTCTTGTGACGTTTTGTTGATTGAGTTACTTCTCCTACTTCATTATCTCTCTCTTAGGCTTGCTTGTTTGCTTAGGGACAAGCAAATGAGTAAGTTTGGGGGAGTTGATATTATCATAATATGCATCATTAAGGATTGCATTAGAATAGATTTCGTTCCATTTAAGAATATATTTTGCTTCATTCGATGTAGTTTTCACTTGCAGTTTTAGTTTTGCATTAGGTCCTAGTAGACTCTTTGGTGCAATTTGGGTGTGTTTTAGGCTTAATACAGGTGTGGAGAGGAACTTGGAGCCTGGAGGATCAATTAGACTGAAGAGAAACCTTTGGATGCACGAGGAAGGGCTCTAAATCAACCACAGCGGTCGAGGAGCGACCGCTGCGAAGCCAAAACTTTAAACCCTGCAGCGGTCAGGTGCAGCGGTCAACCAGTGACCGCTGCACAACTCTTGAGCTTGGAATTCGTCAGGCTGCAGCGGTCCCACAGCGGTCAAGGAGTGACCGCTGCAGCCACCACAGCGGTCACCCAATGCAGCGGTCGAGCAGTGACCGCTGCAGAGTTTCTGCTTCCCTAGGAGATCTAGACCGCAGCGGTCATGCAGCGGGCAAGCAGTGACCGCTGCGGATTGAATCGGGCCAAGATTTAACCGGGTCGGTACCCGGTTTATCCCGGGTCGACCCGGTTCGAACCCTTTTGATTAAATACCCCTTTTCACACTTATTTGGTTCATGTTTTGAATTTCCTAAGCTTTCTTGAGCTTGTTCTTAAATCCTAGTTCTATCTTTTAATACAATTTGCATTTTCCTTTAAATAATCTTGCTTTTTACATTCCATCATCAATCTATCTTATTATCCATCATGATTTCTTCTCTAATCAAACTTGGTTTTGGGAGAATCATCATGGGTCTTGAGTAGTTCCATTAGTGTTTGAAGATGAGTTAGATAAGGGGGATCTAAGCATGGATTAGGTTAGTCTAGATCTTAAATCAAACATTCCTTTCCTCTCTAAGAGATCCTAATGTTTTTTCTTGCATGGAAATGAAGAAAATGACATGGACCATCTCATGGACACCAAGTGTTTGATGAAATGTCCAAGAGAGCTTAGAGAAGAATTATGATTCTTGCATCAAGGGATTGGTGTAATGGGTCTCAATTAGGTTGATCTAGTAATTAGGTTTTAATTCACTAGCATTCATTATTTCAAATGGGAATTTGATAATTATGTCTTGATTAGTGAAATGATTAATTGCATGGAAATGAATTAGTCAATTAAAATGGACCATTAACCTAAGGAATAGCTAATTAGTGTAATTAGATATCCCTAATCATGCTTAGTGAACCCAAGTTATTAATAACTCATCTTAAGACCCTTCATTGCATAAATTTTAGTCATCTAATCAATTGCACTTAGCTTAATTAGTTTCTAAAAACAACAAACAAACTTCATTAGGCTCAGATTAAGAGAATCTTTGTACTCTAGGTGGCAATTTACAATGAGTTAGGATTGATACCTCTAAATACAACAATGATTAGGGGAATTGATGACCCTAAAAATAGATCATCAACAACAATTACCTAGGAGCGAGTTCTCTGCAATCTCAATTCACCATTAGATGTAATGGTGTCCAACAGATCCCACCTCCGCATCCCACGCTGTCTCGTGCTAACCTCACCCATAACATTAATTAGCTTTCCCATTACTCTCCATGGATGATAGATCCGACCCAAAGAAGATGGATACACCGTTCTGAATATCACACTTAACAAAATTCCATGCTAAAGGACGTAATTTATCAAATTGTTCCAAATTTATAACCCTCGAGACTTCAAATCCACATCCAAAAAAGAGTCACTCCAAATTAACTCCAATTTTGACATATGAATACATTACGTCATAGGACTTACAACAACTATTCAACCGTGCCAAATCTCCCGTCATTCCAACAGATATCTCTATCAAATCCACTTAAAAAATGATAATAACGAGTTCCAACATAAAATTTAGAAAATAAATTTTGAATTTTTTTTTTTTGTTTTTCCCATTCAAATGAGAGTTTCATTATGATAAAAGAATTATTGCAAAATAAACCTGTCTTTTAAAGACCAAATCTGAAGTCAGGTTGAGATATTACATTCAAGAAGTGTCGAGTACATAGGAAAAGAAGAAATGTGATTAGCCAAGACATCTGCTACTTCATTAGCTTCTCGTTTAAAGACCTTCATGGTTTCTTGATCTCTTTGATTTTATGTATTCAAGAGGAAATCCATTAAAAAAAATCAAGTTTGAGATCTACATCTACTTTTAAGATAAAAATGAAGTTTAAATCATAAATAATCACCGCGAAAACACGTATTTTCATAAGTTAAGCTCGGTAAAGTATGGTGTTCCGAGAATATATAATTAATTTGTAGTTCTACGTAATGTAAAGTAAAATTGTCGACATAAAGTAAGAACGATACGAGAAAAAATAAAAAATAAAAGGTCGTTCAAAAAAGAGAAAATCACGTGTAACTCATGTCCGTTAACGGGACAGCGAAAGGGAGGACACCGTTGGTAATTCGTGAATCACATGGAGGGATAAAATTGGGAAAATCCTTAAATCTTTATTATTAGAGTTTAGATTAGCGTTAAGAAAATCTACTTTAGATATGAGTCAATCCCAACCGTTAGATGAGTGACCAACCATATTGACCATTGGGAAGGAAACTGCCGTCCTAGAAAGAGAGCTTGCAATCGCATGTTTTAGATGTATCTTATTACCGTGCACCGACCGAACCTAGGTCACTTACAAAACCTAAAGCATTGACCAAAAAGCAGTGCGTACCAGATTTATTTGGAAAAAAACTGTAAAGGGAAAATAAAAAAACCGGAAACCTGCTCAGCCGGTCGCACCACTGCCAAAAAAGGACCAACAACAATATTACATATACATATACCAATATGGTTATAAAGGGTGAGAGAGATATAGCAAAACGTTAATTTATTTTATTTTATAAAAATTCGATCGTCCTCTAAAAATGGGTCTGAAATGTTCCCTCACACGTCTCCCTCTTCTTTCTCCCTATCTTCTCCAATAGACACTCTCCTGCCGCCGGTAACAATTTTCCGACTATGAAATTTCTCTTTCTCATTCCTCGCCGTCCAATGTCACTAGGGATTTGAAAATCTCCTTTTCTCTTCTTCCTCTCTTTCTTCCCGTCGTTCATTCTCCGATCATCGGATTTATACTCTCTCTTCCACGCAGTTTCTTTAATCCAAATTCTTCGTTTCGTGTGAGGCTTTAAAATTCTTTAGTGATTATGTAATCTTGTTGGTTAAATACAATCACTGATACTGATTCTCCTTCGCTTGCCAGATTTTCGTCTTTGGATTTCGGTGAAATTAAAAGAGGTTATAGTGCTTGTTGCAATTTCTAGACCGTTGAATTTTTTTTTCCCCACTCGTTGTGATAACCGAGTGAAGATGCTGGATCTTAATGTCGACGCTGACTCACCCGATTCGACTCAGTACGGTGACTCATACGCGGATCGGCAAACGTCAGATGGCTCCGGGAATCGAATAGAAGAGTCCGGGACGTCGACGTCGTCAGTAATCAATGCTGATGCAGACGAAGACTCTTGCTCCACTCGCGCCTTCACTCTCAGTTTCGATATATTAAAAGTCGGAAGCCCTTCCTCCTCCTCCACCGCCGGCGTGACTAAAGAGTTTTTTCCGGTGGCTGGTGACTGTGGACATCTACGAGATGTCGAAGGATCAAGCTCTAGAAGCTGGATCGATCTCTCTTTCGACAGCGCGAGAGAAATGAAAGTACCGGCTCCGGCTCCAGCTCCACCACCGGCTCCGGTACCGGCTCAGGCGAAAAAGAGCAGAAGAGGACCAAGGTCGAGAAGCTCGCAGTATAGAGGAGTCACGTTTTACAGAAGAACTGGGCGTTGGGAATCGCATATTTGGTAAAAGCCATAACTGATTACTCAATTCTCGATTCATCGTCATGAAATTAATCAAAGCTTTCTTTTGTAGGGATTGTGGGAAACAAGTCTATTTAGGTGGTTTTGACACTGCTCATGCCGCAGCTAGGTATTTTAGAATTTAGATTATGCTGTTGGATTTGGATTTTTCTTGACTGAGTTTTTTTTTATATATATTGTAGAGCTTATGACCGAGCTGCTATAAAATTCAGAGGTGTTGATGCTGATATCAACTTCACTCTAAGTGATTACGAGGAAGATATGAAGCAGGTTTGGATTGGATTGGTATATATTCTTTTGTGAACCTCTTCTTTTCAATTGGTTTAACTGTTGTTGTCTTTAATAGGTACAAAGCTTGAGTAAGGAAGAGTTTGTGCATATACTGCGTCGACAAAGCACGGGTTTCTCAAGGGGGAGTTCAAAGTATAGAGGAGTCACATTACATAAATGTGGAAGATGGGAAGCAAGGATGGGGCAGTTTCTTGGTAAAAAGTGAGCAATCTTTTTTATCTTTGATCTTGAAACCTTTAAATTATTTAGAAAAGGGGAATGAAATGAGATTAGGAATGGTGTCCTAAGACTATGAAATGCAGGTATATTTATCTTGGGCTGTTCGACAGCGAAGTAGAAGCTGCAAGGTCATAATGATCATGCAATTTTGCTAAAAAAACTTTTGATATCACTAAGAAACTGATACGTTTTCAAAACCAAAATGGGTTGTTCTCTCATTGTGAACTCTTTTGTGGAAAAAACAGGGCTTATGACAAGGCGGCTATCAATTCCAATGGTAGGGAAGCAGTGACCAACTTCGAGATGAGTTCATACCAAAATGAGATCAATAACGAAGGTATATCAATCACTTCATCTCAATATCAATCTATGAAAAATGGAACTAATGATTGTTTTTGTCAATGAAGGTGGTCAAGACAAGCTTGATCTAAACTTGGGAATCTCTCTTTCTCCTGGAAATTCCTCAAAGCAAAACGGAAGGCTCTTTCATTTCCCTTCGAACAATACTTATGAAACTCAAGGTGGAGTTAGCTTGAGGGTAACTTTCAAATCTTTGATCAAAATCCTTCAATTAGGGTTTCAAAAAACGTTTCTTATTGCCTTTTGAACATAACTACAGATAGATAATGAATTCATGGGAAAGCCAGTGAATACACCTCATCCTTATGGATCATCATCAGACCATCGCGTTTACTGGAACGGGGCTTGCCCGAGTTATACTAATCCCATAGAGGTAACAAGAAAGTCAAACAACACAACACAATTTACAATGCAACATAACATCTGAATTGTTTGTATTATGTTTGGTTTGTTCAGGGAGGAGCAATGGAGAAGAGAAGTGAAGGTGAAGTGATGATGGGAAACTGGGGATGGCAGAGACCGGGGCAACCGAGTGCTGTGCGAGTGCAACCGCCGGGCCCACCGCCACCGTTGTTCTCAGCAGCAGCAGCATCATCAGGATTCTCTCATTTCCGGCAACAGCCACCTTCTCCCAATGACAATGCCTCGCGTGGTTACTTTTACCCACAACCTTAAAACTTTGTCTAAAATATGAGGAAGTTTGTTTTTAAGCCTCTATTTTCAAATTTGTAATTTGGGTAGATTATAGAATTATCTCCAAATTCAAGTTAGAAAAAAGTTCGTCGTTGTGGGTTTTTTTTTACCCGAAAAGAAAAAAGTCATTTTTAAGCTCATCAAATTTGGCGAAAAATGTGTGTTGTGGTGGTAAACTTTGGTTTATGATAAATGGATATGTTTTTATGTTATTTGTGATTTAATAGTCGCTTTCCTTATTACTTGGGGAGAAGACTCTTGGAAATGGAGAGGTACAGTTATTTTAAATAAATAAGAATGAGATTGGTTTGTCGCTTTGTTGGATATTTTTAATAATACATTTCATTAACAGTGTGAAAAGAACAGTAAAGAGAGACAGTGACAATTTTGGCTGCCTCTTCAGAACCCCAAAGGATTCGCCAGAAACGTTACCTTTCTATTTGTATGCATATTCGCATTTTTTAAACTAAATTAATACATATTCTATAATCACGTGTCAGAAATAGTACCTACACTATTTTCAGAATCATGAATGTGGTTTTAATTTTTGGAATAGACTCGAATGTGTACCATACATTTTCTATATTTATATATAATATATGAAAAGAAAAACTTATTAAAAACGGACCTATAAATCAAGTGTTAGCAGATTCACTAATAAAATGACTTTTCGTTATATTAAAATATACATATTTTTTTATTGATTAAGAAGTTTTCGTTATATTAATAAATAAATAAAAATGTTGTAATACTTAGCTTTTTTCAATCGCGCATATTCCCTTTTTCTACATTTCACTTCTCTGAAATTGCAAGATATATCCCAAGGTTTTAAGGAATTACAAATAAAGACCCTTGTTTGCTCCATTGGAATGAAACCTAAGTACTTTTTTACAAAACAGGAACGGAACTTTCGAAGTACTCTTTTGGGCTACGTTGTTTATTGAGAAGTATATCTGTAGTAGACTAGTAGTCATCAAATATTTTATGATAAATGTATAGTTATCTTATACCATTTGTCAAGATAAAAGCAAAAACAAGAGATTCCCGATCTTGTGTTCTGTCAAATCAGATCTCTAAGTCTATCTACCGTTTGGGGTAATGTGATGAAATTCAGCAAGATGTGATGTCTTAATAAACTAAACTACTATTCACACATTATTCCGAAAACGGCCCTTTCCTATGACTCGTATCCTATGCCTTTACTAGTAAATCTCCTAAACTCACTAGTTTCTTTATACATAATTAATATTATCCTTCTTTTATATAAATTAAAATATCACAATCTTCTTTCTCTTGGTCTCAGATTTCGTATAAAAAATTCAAAGTCAAAAAAATAAACTTCACTAAATTCTTGTATTTTTTATTTAAAAAAAAAACTCAAGATCTCTTAAATTTCACACCTCGCAAACCAAAAATATTTAAAATAACTTGTACTCAAACACATATGATCTAGTGGTTATCGTTTTAAGAAATATATTGGTTCTTTCCTCTATTAAGTTCGACTATTATTGAAAATAAAATTAGATGTGTGTTTGGCCAGTCGGAGCTGTACCAAAGATCCAGTTGAAAATCCGAAAGATAATAAATTTCAGACGACTTATTCATTCCGAGATTAATGATTCGCTCAGATCACCTGATTTAACAAAAAAATTCGAATCGAAATAATCATGTTATATAAAAACCGAAAAGATTTTAAGCACTAAAAGAAAGGAAGAGATCATCCGCAAAGAATCCGCAAACTAGCACAAAAATCTAAATTTCCACTACTTTATACTCATTCGACCATAACAAAAAAAGTTTATGTATTTAATTTAATTTGTTTATATATAGATAAATCACATTTATAAAATGAGAGTTTTGCTTTTAATGTTTTTATCTTTCATTTGATTCATGGTTTCATTTCAGTTTTGGTCACAAAATTTATGGACCGAGTACCCGAACCGGAACCAATTTAGTTTCGGATATTAACATGTCTATGAAAAATGTTTTTAGTCATGTGCTTTGTGATTCAGTTTCACTTATCTTAAAGTAAGTGTTATGTATTTTGGCAAGAGAACAATGGACTATTAGTTTCTTGATTCAGTGAATAGTTAATGGGAATTCGTGTCCACAATTAGCTAATGTGAATTCGATCCATAACTAGCTGTCTATGAAACTTTGTCCACATAAATATGGTCCTGTGTTCAGCTGAAAAACATGTGTTCATTTTACTCCACTGCTATTTTTATTTATGGACACATTTTCGTAGACAATATAATTGGATTGTATTTATTATCTTGAGTGTTCAAAGACTTCAATCCAAATATGGTTAAATAGGTATCAAAATATAGAACGAAAGAAATTATAATCGAAGGTGTATAAAAATTATATTTCATGTTATTTTACAAGATAAAATTACAAAATATGTTTTTTTTTTTAAAGAAGTGTTTATCAAAATAAAAATGAAAGAAAAAACAGAATATATGGGGAGAAAAATAATAATAAAAAAGTCAGAAGAAATAAAGAAAAGGAAAACAAATAAATTCATGATCACATCACATTCTTTCTCGTCCCATCGCTGATGAGAAGTGACTAATGTTTGTATATGGGTGGGAGTGTAAATTCAAAAATTGTGTGTTTTGTGTAATAAATTATAGAATCACATGTGTCTGAGTGTAAATAACTTATCTGCATTCTATTTACTGTAAGGTGTGGTCATGAGAAAATTTGCACACAGATTCTGTGGATATTTTTCTAAACCTAAGCAAATTGGAGCCATCTAAAAGACGTCGTCTTGTTTCTGTCGAATTCAATACCGATGAGTAATGACTATTTTTTGAGAAGATGGAGTAACAAATACATTTAATTATATACAAGTTTATATTGTTTTGGAGTTGCGTAGGGCATATGGTAGTCAACAGAGACAAGGCAACAAAGGCATAAAAATAAAATAAATACGAATGATGATGACCTACATTGTCGGAGAATCCTTAAGATAAACAATTGTATTTATTTAGTGGTACAAAATGAGACAACGTGAGACGATTGCGAAACATAATGGGTCCAATAATTTTAAAAAAAAATTAAATTATTATAACCGAATCAAAGAGATGTCTCCCTTCCGATTCAAAATATCTGCATTTAGATAAATAGAATTCAGTAGGTGTAATAGAATAATGCTAACTTAATATCTGACCTGACCTTATATCTGGTACATATCACTTATGGCTTTTAGCTACTCCAATTTCTCGTACGCTTAGATCTGGATAATATATTTTCCATATCCGTTTCAATTTGGTTGTCGGGTAAGTCCAGAAAATATAAAACAAATACTTAAATTTAGTAGAGAAAATCCTATATTTATCACATGTTTAAGTTTTCGTTTCAAATGTACTACTACAATTTTCTTTTCTTAAATCTACAAAGTGAAATCTGATGTTAATTTAGTTAGTGATTTTGATATGTAAGCTAAAAACTTTGACAAATTTTCAAGAATTTATGTACTGACGATTCAAGAAGACGAATTATATATAGCCTCATCATAATAAATGAAAATCCATATTTGACATACTTCAAAATCAAAGAAAAATAAAATAAAAAAATGTTATAAAAATGCAAAAACCAATAAAAAAAAAAACTTCCTAAAGCTTTTATACACCCACCTTTTAACTCACAGTTACTAAAATAACCAAAAGATAAGATTCAAAAGGTTGAGGCGATTCAAGGGCACAAAACCAAAACCAAAATGGGAGCGGTTTAAATCCTGAAGGTACCATTGTAACCAGGCATCCGATTTGTAGAGCCAATAAGTCTCTCATTCTGGAGTCTGTTTCGACTTTGGATCTCATTACTCAAACCATCCCAGCGACCATTAGGCAAACTCAGGTTTCTAGATAGTATGTTGTTATTACTCCCTTGTGACTCATCTATAAACCTTGATCCCATTCCCAATGAATTGTTGAATCTACAGTTTTGGTTTGAAGGCATCACCATTTGTTGCTGTTGAAGCTTTGCCTCGTTTCCTCCATAGATATTTGTGTTTCCTTGATAGTTTGTTGTTCTGAAATCTAAGCTTGCATTCTCAAAGCCTTTACCAACTGCCAATATCGCTGGATCCATATATTGCACTTCCCTCACACTAGCACTATTTTCCATTGAACGCGGCTGATATGGATTTCTGTAAAATGTGTTTGCTGCAAAGTAACGGTGAACAGATATTTAGTTTTATCTCAAACAAAACAATAAGAGGAAACTCAACTGAAATAAAAACTACCATCAAATCTCTGGTGTTCTCTCCCGTTTGAAGAGAATCCTGGAGGAGGAAGTGGTCGACTTGGAACTGCAAACCCTGGTGGTGCTGAAACCGGATATCTTGGAGCACCTACAAGACCAATAATAAAACCAAGATTTACACAAATGCCTAAAAGGCTTAGAAACTTAAGGTAAAGGGATGAGAAACCAACAAATACTCACAAGGAGGATTATAAGATGAAGGAAAAGTGGGTGCATAATCTATTCCTTTGAGATAACTGGATGAATGAGCATTGTACATCCCAAGCATATCCATGTCAGAAGAACTCCGTCGTTCCATTGTATTCTGGTACATGTCACTGCCATGTGATATCTGGTTGACGCCGTTATAAGACCCAAAAGCTTGATCCTTTGATTCCTCTTGCCTCGCAAAAGAAAACCGGGATTGATTATTACCGGGACTGGCTAGCTTAAGCTGTCGTGCCTCCTCTTCACTTTCCCTTGACGGGTTTGCCGACGTATAAGGTGAAGCTAAGAACTCATCAAGATCCAGAGACAAAATATTTGCAAGTATTCTGTCATCTATTCCACTCGTAGAGTTTTCTTGCGGATCAACAGAACAGTTTCCAGTTGGCTGTGCTTCCCTTGCTTTGTCAGAAAGCAAAACAGAACTGCCATTTATGTGAGAGGGCTCACTCAATGGCATCTCGTTGTATCCATGTGAGATTGGTGCTATATGACTTCCTCTGCTGTCAGAAGGGGAAGATCCAAACACCGTCCTGATTTCAACATTGTCAGCCTTATAATGGGATGAACAAGGCTGCATACAACTTGACGTTCCTAGCGAACCAGCTTTATCAGTCACATTAGGGCGACAGCTAAAAACTTGTGGATCCTTGAGTCTTTCTCTAATGAACAGTGATATATCATCCTCGGCTTCAGGATATCGATCTGTTACTAAAGGAGAAGCAGCACCTGCCTTAACTTCTTTCGAGAAGACTTCATTTGCGTTAGTTCTCCCAGACTTCTCTAACGGCTGGACTTCTCTAATTTCATTGACACATCGCTGTAGGGAGTCTCGGGACACCTCTGTGTGAGATGACTTTGTGGAAGCATGATCAAAAGGTAAACTGTCAGATCTTGCTATCCCATGATTGCCATCTACAACACAGTCTGCGTCCACTGGCACATTGCTGGGTAAGCTCTGTATTCTTCTATCAATCAATTTGTTTCCATTAGACAGCACGGATCTACTAGACTGAGAAGTATGTTCTGGAAGGTCTGTGCTATCTGAGGGCACACTAACAGCTCTATTAATATTATCCACACTTGCAGAGACTAATGGCCGACTATTAGTGACCTGGGTCCTATTAGACGACGAAAGCTCAGGAAAATCAGCCTGACCATCCAAGAGCTCTGGCGGTTTCAAGGCATTTCCATTTGGAGCACGATTATCCTCTATTGCTGGCTTCTTTAACACATCACTGTGAGATGCAGGAATCTGTGTTGCAACAGCAGATGAAACTGTGACAGCTTTGTCTCTTGACGGTTCCCTAGAACATGGTGAAGTTGGTACCGAAGACTGACTTCCCCTGAAAACAATTCCAAGCTTCAGAAAGCAGGTACACAATTGAAAAAAATATACATATACACAAGAATTCAGTTTACCACAAGGCTCCAGCAGGAAGAGTAACAGTTTGGCCGTTGCTACCATTTGGAAGAGAACTTTTGACGACACTGTGTGCATTCTGCAAAGGAAAAAAAAAAGACAAAAGAATAAATCATACATAAACGCATGTTGTTCTTCTCATTAAGTATAGAGGGACATGAATATGCTAAAAGCAGAAAGAACATCTAGAGGCTCCAAGAAGAGCATGCAACTTACATTCAAAACAACTTTTGGAATTTTCCTTGTGCTAGACTCATTATCAACATAATCATCAACTGGTGGAGGTAACATATTCCCTGAACGCGGCCCCAAATAATCCACGGCACCAGTAATTTGTTGAATTATTCCCCTTTTCAAAAAACAAGAGAATCAGATAACCACCAAACGAAGCACAACATATAAAGCAGCACAAAGACCTGATGCAAAATCAATTCCCTGCTAGTCTCAAGAAAGGATGAAAGTTAAGAAAACCAGCTAGTGAGCATGTTCACATCATACAAAAAAGGTGTTTAAGGCACTGTTAAAATACTTCGCTGACAGAGACCACCATTAGCATCAAAGAAAAAGAAGAAATCAACCACAATAATTGCACTTAACCAAAAAAGGGGAAAGCTGTTTCAGGATCACTGATGTTAATTTACCTCATATACGCTGATATGGCCTCGTCTTTGGGGAAACTATCCTCTTGGGCACCAATCTCATGCAAATAAAGGCATTCTGTATTGGTGCAAGGCTGCAGAAACAATAGAATTTATATGAAGTATATTTAGAGGGAGCTAGTCAGCGGATGCAAGAAAATATCTGCTTACCATGTTTCTTAACCACGCATGACAATACTTCATGGTCCCAAAACACGCCCTAATGACATCAAAAAATTATTAGAAATTGAACCACAACCTATCATAACCAATCTTGAAAAACAAGGAAACATCACATACTTCAAAGATCTACCATCCAAAACAAATCCATGTACTGATTGAATACAACGAATTGCTTCCTCCTCTTTGGAGTAAGTGATATATCTGGAAAATTTTGATTTTGGAAACAAGAAGAAAACGAAATGTTAGCTCAGTGATATTTGTTAGAAACATGTCTAATAGACCTCAGATAGAAAGGTATAAGGAAACACAGATACATACACACTGCAAGTATTGTTTGGAAACTGTTGGACAGTCCCAGCTGCAGTTCGAGACATTGCTACCTTTACGACTTTCCCATATTGACCAAAGTATTCTTTCCGCTGAAAAAGCTGATACATAAAAAAAATTCCAGATTAATGAGGTGAAATAGGTGAATACTTTTCAAAACAAATGTAAGTGCGAAGGAGATAAGTTTGGTTGGTAGAGTTTACATCTTCATCTGCCAGATCAAGAGGCAAGCTCATAACGTAAACCAAATTTCTCTGGATTACTCTCACGCCATTTAGGTCTTTCCTTCCCTCCGAAGGTTTAGGCTTCACCTTCTGTGTTCTTTTCCGGTCATTGTTAAGTTCAGCAGCCAGCCTGGAGAATTATCAAAAAGAAAAGAGGATAAGCTTTTACGCGTTTGTAGGAACAAAAAGATTGTTTTCGGCATCAGAACTACCTTTCACAGCTAACAGTCATTCCAACAACCTTTTCCTTATCATAAGGGGTTCGACATGCAGGACAGCGACCTTCTGTCTTATCTTTCTCGGCCATCTCTATAATGTGATGCCAGCACCAAACACATATCTGCAACAAGGACAGGTTTTTTCATCAAAAAGGTGACAAAGCAAACATAAATGAACAAATAACAAGATACGACTGAGTTGGTCCTAAACTTAGATTTTAAGTAAAGTGTGCTTTCTCGGGATAGTTGTTGAAAATGTGGGCCAACCAAGATGAAACAGATAGAAAAAATTGATGTGAGACTACAGACTTTTTTCAGACTACAAATTATGGTCCCTTTTCAGCAGAACAGGGTTCCACAGAGGCATCTATGATGTGTGTGCCAAACAAAATTTACAGAAACTAAGATTCTTTTAATTACTTTTTGGTGCACAAACTCAGACAATGAGGTGAGAACAAACTCAAGTCATAGCAAAATGAATTGGAACTACCAAGCGGAGTAGTTGCAAGACCAAATCTATACCCTTGAACAAGCATAGCAACAGGTAAAGGTAAAGGCTCAAAATGGGATATTGATTTCACATCATTAACAAGAAACTAAACATTCTTCTCGTAACAGTGACAAGAAACAAACAAAAGGAAGTGGTTATATTGTATCAAACCTGATAGCCACATTTGCAAGGTTTCAGATGTTGATCAGTCAAGTCCATCTCCTCAGCACAGAGAGGACAAGTCTTTTCTCCTTTGTCATTCATTGTTACCTATTAATTTAATAAAAGAAGAATATAGAACATGCATTATTAGATCAGAACATATTCCACAATTTTCAAAAAAGTTTATAAGCTACTGCAACTAGACTAGTCCTACTATAAAAAAAAATTAATCAACCAGAAGGCAGTGAACAAAAAGTCTCAAAGAAAAAAAAAAAGGCTTAGGTCAAAGAACTTAACCGCCAAACCAAAGAACAATTTAAGTTTTAAACTCTCAAACGCAACTTATATGCATCATTTATTTGCAAAATCAATGGAAAGCAAAACTCTTCCATCCCAATTTCCGTAACTAACATTTTATCGCCTCGACCAGACATGAAAGACCACAAGAAAGCAAAAAAACGTTCTTGAATCAGAAAAGAAGTATAAATCTCTAGTTTCTATAGCGACAACCGATAATTGATGGAGAAATTCTAGTCGCACCTTCCGAATCAACAACCAAAAACCCTAATTCTCGCGTTAGGGTTTGAGACAGACGCTTTCTAGACAGGAAGATGGTAGATACGAGGGAGAGAGAGAGAGGGCGTAGATACTAACGGTTTCGGAAGGATGGGAGATTCGGAGAAAGGCGAGGCGAAGATTTCCGGAGAGACGAAGAAACTGCTGCGGTGTATGTTAACTGGCTAAACCTTCGCCAATGGTTGGTGTTTTTCTATGGGTAAATTCAATTCTGAATTAATTCCCCCAAATAATAAAAAAAAACCTAATTTACTTTTCAGGTTAGTTTTTCCTTTGACGGCAATTTATTTCTTTTCCAAGTTAGAGCCAGTTATTTCTCTGGGTTATCCAAACCGGTTTTGGTTTTGATTTATGTTAATTTTCGATTTTTGAGTAGATATTTTGCGAATTCGGTCAAAAAAAATCTTCAACTTCGTATGAAATGCCAAAACAAATACAAATATTGATATGACCAAAGAAACACTAAAATTTTTAAAACTTTTAAATTTATTACCAAAGTTTTTGTTGACTTAGAAATGTATTACCAATATTTATGTTGACTAACCAATTAAGTGTAATTTAATTAATTTAGAGAACTTTATATAAAATTTATAAACCTACTAATTTTTGGTAAAAACTAGATTTTAAACCTGGGCGTAGTCCGGGTATGTTAATATTATTTGTTTCGTTTATTTTGATATTTAATAATATATTTTTATTGAACAATGGTGACATTTTATATTTTCAATTTTTTATTATTACGACTTTATTTGTCATTGTATTTGTTTTCCAATTTGAAATTGTTTTGTTTTTATTTTGGAAATATATTTAGAAAATAAATTGTATTACTTTTTCAATTTTTAGTGTTTTTAAAAAATTTAGTATAAGTTTTTTTTTTAATATCATGATATTTGAATTTTCTATGCGGTGGAGTTATTTTTTTTCTTTTAATTCGATATGAGTTTATTGTTGTTACTCTTTATTTTTTGTGCTATGAAATAAGAAATAGAGTTTAAAGTGGTTTGTTTCGGGGCAGCATTATTGGTACTCCCACTTTTAAGGATAGTTTATGTTTTGGTAGTCTTGCGAACTCTAGAGAGTTTAGATATTCAACCGTATATAGTGTCTCATAATTTGTTGATATTGTGTCACCTTTTTCTATACGTTTTGAGCTGAGATATTCCTCTTATTTTCCTGGCAATTTTGATAACATGTTTGCATTAATCTCATCAACTGTTTCATTTTGGGGTGTTATGATGTTGTCTCTGTATTGTTTGCATGTTTATTTTTTGTTAGTTCATTCTCTGCATTTGATGCTTGAAATATTTTCTCCATATGATCTCTAGTTGATTGCATAAGAAAATTTGAATCAACTTCAACCATATGACCATCAGCTCCGTTATCGTTTTTATTTTCTTTTGTGGGTGCATTTTTATCTCCAACATTTAGTAGCCATACTACAAAATTTGTTTTTGATTCTTGGAGTCTCATGTTATATTTTAAAGTGAATACATTGCAAGATTTCCACAAATATGATTTCTTTACTGAGCGCATATTAGAACTGATGGTTTTATAAAAGTATGTTTTCCCTGTTCCGCCAGGACCATATAGGAAGAATAGTTTTCCCATATCATTTTCTACCGACTCCATAATTGCATCATCAACTACTTTTTGTTGCACATTCAAACTCCTAAAATATTTTTTGTGTTTTTCTTGTTTCTCTTTTACATTGTATTGTAATTCAAAATCTCTCCTTGAATTTGTTGAATTTGTCGCTTCTCACTAACATCAGAACCTCAGTTAGCTTCACTAAAAATTTCCCCACTCAAATCACCAACAGTGAAAGGAAAATCCCAACTTTGATTTTGTTATTGTCTTCGACGTCGAGAGATAGACGATTCATAGATTCGATTGAAAAGAAGTGGATCGATATGAGAAGCTGTAATGTGAAAATCGAATCAGTTCCAACAACAAAAGGAAAATTCGAGCTTCGGTTTTGTTGTTGTCTTCGTCGGCGAGAGATAGGCGATTCACAGATTTGATTGAAGAAAATGGATCGATCTGAGAAGTGAGAAGTTTTAATGTGCAAGATTCGATTGAGCTTCGCGATCATTCAATCAGATACATTTTGGTCAAAGGTGAATAATCAACACAAGAAGAAAACCTTTTTAAGATAAATTTAATTTTGGGTATGGTTTGGTTTTATGGGTGATTAGGTTGGGTTGGACCGGTGATTTTAAAACATTAGTCACTGAAATATGTGTTTAATTTTAAATTGTAAATTTTCATTTTTAAACAAAAAAAATGTTCGTTTTAAAAATATATATATATGTTTAAATTTTGATAATGATTCAAAATTTATAATGATTTAAAATTCGTTTTTAAACAGTAAAAAATTAAATTTAGATAATGATATATATTAAAAAAATTACTTAGATTTAAATTCATTTTAAACCAATAAGAGAAGAAAATATGAAATTAATATGGAACATGACGGTGATTGATTTTGAAGATATTTGATATTAAAGTTTAGATAATGATATATATTTAAAAAATTACTTAGATTTAAATTCATTTTAAACCAATAAGAAAGAAAAATATGAAATTAATATAGAACATGATGGGGCTTGATTTTGAAGATATTGATATTAAAGTTTATATTTTATATTTAATTTTATATTATATTCTATTTTTGAAAACCGATTTGGAATAATATTTTTGGTCGTTTAAAATAATATGTGAACTACCATAAAAGTTGTTTTAGGCTCAATAAACTCTGATTTCTTTTTTTAATTAGTTTTCTATTTTATTTTCAATTGGTAATGTGAAATAATATTAACTATATACAATTTCCTTATTTCCTAAACTCTAATTTTCTTATTTAATTAATTTTATATTTTATTTTAAAACGCTTACATGGAATAATATTACTGGTTGTTTTAAGAGAAGTTTACTAGAATATCATATATTACATTGTAAATTACTACAATGTCATGAAATTTTTTTTAATTACTAGACTACTTTTCATACCCATAATATCCTCAAAAACTTTTATTAGAATAAACCTTATTACAAAAATGCAATTTCCACATCAGCAAATTGTTTAAAAATTTACGAAAAATGCCACTGACTTAGGAAACTCGGCCAAGATAAGTCGGCCTGAGTAGTTACGGCTGATTTATATGTTTCTAGGCTGAGTTAAGAGAATGACCGATTTATTATGTTCGTGGCCGAGTTTCCAATTTTGTGTGACGGCTGAGTTATTTATCCTAGGCCGAGTTTTATTTATCCCAGGCCGAGTTTTATTTTGTAAGCCGAGTTTTCGGTTATTGACAGCTGATTTATAAAACTTAGCCGATTTATGTAATTTTCGGCCGACTTATCTGACCAATTTAAATTATTCCAACCGAGTTTATATAGATTGGTGGTCGATTTTTATTTTCGGCACAATAGTAAGTAACTCGGCGTGGACGTGTTTTATAAGTCGGCTCTAAATAATTATTGTATTATGATATAAGTGGTGGCCGAGTTAACATAATTAGTAGCTGACTTATTGCTTTTGTATTATCTATTTGGTTTAGAAAATTATCTAAAGATTTTGTTTTCAATTAAGGAAATATAATATACAAAAATCTTGATAAATGAAACTAAATTATTTAGTTAATTTAATTGAAAAAATCTCACATTAAAGATATAAAAAATCAATTTGATTTAAATTTTTTAAAAAATTTTTTTAAAAAAAATTTAGTTTGTAGGATTAAGTTTTCTAATTTTTTGTTTTTCATTTTCGAATATTTTCACTTTTTCATTTTTTTTTAATTTTGAAATTTTTATTTTAAAATTTTTATTTTTACTTTTCAATTTTTCTTAAAATTTTAAGTTTGTAGGATTAATTTTAAAATTTTTATTTTTAATTTTCGATTTTTCTTATTGTTTTTAGTTTTTTTATTTATTTTATTTATGAATTGTATAATTTTGAATTTTTATTTTAAAGCAAAATAAGATTAATTAATAATTTAATCATAATGACATTTCTGTTAATTAGTGATGTAAACCCAGATTTTAAAGACTTTTGATAAATATTTAAGTAAACAAAAATTAAGGTATGGTAATGTAATAATAAGTGATGTAATTTATGATATTCTAGTAATTTTCTCTAAAAAATCCTATGTGGACAGTCTAACAATGCCTATACCTTTAACTTTTATTAGTAATAAATTCGTCTTGTATCTTTCCCTTAATAGATGAATCGGTTTCAAATGAGTTTGTTGTTGAACTTTTCATTTTTCTAGTGGGATTGGGCTATTTCGGGAGGGTATGTATGATGCTTAATCGAGTTGAGGGTGATATTTATCTTCTTTGGAACAAATCGGGCTTCAAGAAATCATAATTGCATCAGAAATATACTAGGAATTTATTTATAAACCATTTTAAAATACAAACCACTATGTTATAGTATACCAGTTTTTACAGTGAGATTTAACTGTTTTCACTGTGAGATTTAACTATGCCTAAACAACTAGAAAACCAAATTATTTTGTGAGTCTTGACAGTTAAACATCATTCAAACAGGTTTGCTAAATTCACAAACACCCTAAACTAAATTCCTTTGTAAATAAGTATATTTGCTCATCTAGGTTTTCTTCCAAGTAATTAACTTACACTTCTATGTTCATTAACTAACATGAGATCTTAACTCTAGATGATCAATCCAAAATCAAGTATAAAAATCAGCGTAAACAAAGAACAAGTAGCTAAACCCTAGACCCTAGATTATGTATTGCATTAAACAAATCAAAGATAAATGAACAGGAATTTGAATTCTTCTATAAACGTCAAAGTCTGGATTTGTCTCCCCAAGATGCAAAACTCACAAAGCTCAAGTCTTCTCTTTCTAGAATAAGTGTAGCTTAAAAAATTGGTTTAAAAGTCTCTTTTAAAACGTTCAGGACGACTTAGGATAAATGGACTAAGAAAAAAAAAAACAACAAAACCTAATTGAATAAGAAAAAAAAAGAATTGGTATTTTTGTTTACCGGTTGTGTCGATTGACACACAGAGTCGTGTCGATCAACACGCCTCCTCGAGATTGAATCTTCTATTTCTGAAAATATCAAAAATTCTCATTTTGCTCCAACTTCTTACAAGTTGTCTTAAATGCTAAAACTAACTATAATGCAATGTAAAGATCCGCAAAATACTCTAAAACACAAAACATGGGTTCTAAAACTCAAAAAACCACAATATATCACGAGGTATACGGTAATATAGCCAAGCAAGAAATATGTAAGAATGACAATCCCACTACTATCCCCTTAGCCATTTTTGAGACGAACCACGAAGTCACTTCGATATTACCACTTTGTTCATGACATTAGAGTTGGACAAAATATCTGGATATGAAAATTTGAACCGTCACTAAGCCAAAAAATTGGTACCGAACACGAACCGAAACCGAAAAAATTATTCAAACTAGTCTTTGACTCTTAAATTTGAAAATCCGGATCCAAACCAAACCGAAGAATCGAATGGGTACCCAAATACAATTATATACCCAGATATATTGGTTATATTGAATATTTAGACTTAGTATAACTAAAATACTCAAAATTACAATTACAATCCCGAAAATATAAGTTATTTTTTACTACAACTACCAAAATACCCAAAGTAATAGAAATATTCAAAAGTTCATATTTTTTTCTTCGATATTTCGGATACACGAACCCGACCAAAACTTGGATGGATCTGAAAAAACCAAACTAGTACGAAGTCCCCTGAACCTAATCCGAACCAAACTTAATCCGAAAGGTTTCAAACTAATTTTGACATGAGATTTATAAATATACGAACGGGATCTATACCTCTGGATCCGAAAAACCCGAACTGAACCCAAACGCCTAGGCGTACCTAATATTCTCATTTTCAATGGTGTAGTCGCGCTAGTAGGGTATGAGGCACATGGGCATGTTGGCATCACTTGTAGGAGTATCAGGGTTGTCATGTAATCAGATCTGAGTATCCCGTGAAAAGTATGAAGCTAAGTGATACGCATAAACTAAGTTAAGAGTGGTACTACGAAATTCGTTTAAACTATATCACATGTCGCGATATGAGATACGTCTAAACTAGATTACACGCCGCCACGATATTCTCTTATGCAAAAAAGGAAAATTTCACTTAAACAACTTACCCCCCCCCCCACACGAGTATGCGTTAGTAGGTTCATTAAGTTAAAATTATCCTTGTTTGAATGATCCTCAATCATATAATGATATAATGCATCTAAATAGCATTTGAATCCGCAACATGATATCAAATGTGCGAACTTTAGATAAAAGATATTTGAATGTTAATGATGAGATGATAGTTTGGGAGGTGTTGGAACTCTCTATACGTTGAAGCATAACATACGTACATATGCGCTTGATGGGGGGGTTTGTTTTTGTTTTCTTCCAAGTTTTAATTTATAATCTCTTCAATCACCCAAATGCAAGTGTTTTGTTGTAGTGAATTGGGGATCGAAAATTAAGGAATATGGTAACTAGTAAATTTGAGTTTGGATTTAAAACTATAATGTAAATAAAAGGGAAATGATAATTGGTTTGGTTTCTAATAATCATAATTGCAATATTTAAATAAACATAATAACTGAAATTGAACCAATATGTAAAATGAAATAAAAATGATGCAAGACAACAAAGATAAACAAGAATAAAAAAGTGGAAAGTCAATGAATAAAGGCATATAGATCCTTGAGATATGTATTTATTAGTTTGTAAAATGATTGATAGAATTATATTTAGTTGGGTATAGTGAACTCCAGATCTAGTGGTTTGAATTTGAAAGTATCACTAAAATTAAAGTCATGAGTAATATGAACAATAATTATTTTCACTAATAACTTTGCTAGCTATTTTAATCATTGAAAGTAAATGTTATAAGTAGCATAAAAACAACCACACCCTTTACAATCTCTTATTAATTCGAATGGTGATATCATTAATGATATAATTGCGCTTTAAGAGGCATCATATATTTTCACAACCATTGTGTATACATGAAAATTTCATGTATAAGATTGAGTTAACCATTTTAATCGTAATTAGCATTTGATTCTTAAAGATATAATAAATATGATTTTTATGTTAACCATCACAATTCAATCATTCATTAGTCCAAACCTACCCAATTCTTAATATCAATAGTTATATTGATTACTCACCTATAGTAATAAGTGAAGCCAGAGGAGAGAAAAAGATAACTAAGATTATTAAAGAAAATCAAAATTAACAAAAATAATTGGATAATAAATTTTTATAATAGTCTTAAACAAGGCTAAACAATACCTATGAATTAAAAAGTCTCCAAAATTATTCTTGGAAATCGTGACACTTTAGCCCTATTTATAGCAAATGAGTCATTAACGATAAAAATAAATTTTTGTCTTCAGAAATTGTGTATAGACCGACACATTTGGTCACTACACCTCCATATCAATCGATGCTTGACTCGATACTTAGATACGATAGAATTCAATGTTTGCACATTTGTATCAAATGGGACAGTACCAATCAATATAGGGATATTGACCGATACTTATGCATTTTCACCAAGTTTCCTCTAGTCGTATCGACCATGGTAGGTAGGTTGATACATTTTTTCTTCTTTGCTCAATCTTTATTTCTTGGCTTTGGTTTTTCTTAGCTCTTTTCCTTAAGTCTCATGAGTTCGAATATCACCTAAAAATGTATAGGTATATACAAGAGATGCATGGTTGAAAATTTAGGACACAATGTAAATCTTAAAATGACATGTTTATAAGGTAAAGATGGTGTTAAATGTCAAAAATCTTCATCAATGAGGTGTTAAAACAATAAAATTCCATCTCATTAATCTTCACAGACTTAATATTTGATTGTCTTCAAACAAACCTAAATCAATTTAAGAGAGAAAACTTACGTGTCATTACAAATTCCCATAAATAATCTGATTGTTTATGCTAATCAAATGATTTTTTTTTTTTGTACTTTATAGAGTGTAATTTTTTTTTTCTTTGTCGTTTTATTTTAGATTATATTTATGTATGTTTCATAACATGTTACTATGAGATCATTTTATTTGAGATTATTGGATTTATATAATTATATCATCTTTATAATTATATAATTTTAGTAGAATCAAGTAAATGATAATATATAGCTAAAATGTTTTAAATCCAAATGCCACAACATGATAATGGATGTGATGATAATTAAGTGAAAAACTGTTACAAATTTGAAATTTTAGATCAATAGCTAATTGATACGAATTCGTATCGAAATTTTCGTGATAAGGCGTCACGACATTAGAACTGTGAAATAACTAAAAATTAAAGTGATTTATCAATAAATTTTTAGTCATTAAATTTGACATTTTGAGATTAGAATTCCATCATCACAAATCAACGTAATTGAGACGTTGTCAGAACCACACTATATGTCGGTTTTGAAATGTTATTTATAGTTGAAAAGTATGAAATTTTTGTTACTCTTGTGTATTATTACTGATTGTGACACAATGATTACTAGATAAATTTGCCGCAACGTTGTGATGTTTTCGTTAGATACAAAAAATTGTGACGATCGTATTCTAACTGTTCACAAATCTTCAAAAATGACATTGTAAAGACAACAAATCAACAGATTCAATCAAGAATGTCTTGCATTAGCGAAACAGACTTACGAGCTTGAATCCATTTCGAATAAAGAGTTATAACTTCATTCTTATGGCTTTGAACGAGTTTGAAATAGGCATCAAAAACAGTTTCTCCAGCAACGCATAGATAATATAAATGGGCTATATTACATCAAGGTAGAGAACTGGGACAGCTCTCGAGTAAAGGAAAGGAAAGGAAATCTTTCTCTTTCTTTGTTTATAACCTCAGAACCATATGAAAAGAGTTTATACTTTTTGTCTACATAAGTTCACCAACTGTTCAAAATTATCCGTTTGTTAATGGATCAAAATTTTCTTAACTCTTACTGACTCGGTTTCGAGTGGTTGCAATTTTTACGAATCAATATTTTCTACTTAACGATTTCAGTTTTTTTTTTTTTTCACCTAATTGTTCATGTTTTATTTTATAATAAAAGTTTTGTGTCAACCGATGATAATGAATTTCCGCTAGACTTTTACCCGAAGAAAAGTGAAGGAAAACACTTTTTTATTCATTGGAGATGCCAAATCCTCGTTTTCTCATGGCAGTTGTCGACGGGAACAAAAACTGAACTCCGCTTCTAAGATCTTCGACGGAAAAATTCAGATCTGATCGGAGATCGTTCTCAAATTTCTCCATTCTACTTTTGTTTCTCGAGAAAGTGAGCGAGCACAAGGAGGCGAAGAAATGGAGGAGTTCCTGGACAAGTTGCCGCAGATGGATCTGATGCGGTCGGAGAAGATGACGCTCGTCCAGCTTATCATCCCTGTCGAGTCCGCTCACCGTTCCATCACTTATCTCGGCGAACTCGGTCTTTTGCAGTTCCGCGACGTGAGTGTGACTCAGATCCGCCTACCTCTCTTTACAAATCGATCGAATCTGTTGCTTTTCTGTCGTAATTCTCGATTTAGATCATTAGAAATCAGTGAAGAATCTCGATTTAATCTCACAATGTAGGAGAATTACTTTATATCTGTGATCCGTCTCGACTGATGTGTTACTTCCACCGCGAGTGGACGTGCTAGTGATGATCTTTGAAATTGTTGATGTTCTGTGGAAGTGTGAATTAGTTTTTGGATTTAGAATTAAGAATCTCCCTTGGCGTTGGCAATGGGTTTTCTTCCTCAAGCTTTACATTATTATTCCAGCCATATTACTAATGCTTCATGAATTAATCACTTTACGTGTTTAAAATTGGGAGTATGAGTGAGATGTGGTAAACTAATAGAAGCTGACACTCTCTATCTTCGTTTTTCTAACAGCTAAATGCCGATAAAAGTCCCTTTCAACGGACATTTGCTAATCAGGTACCAACACAACGTTCTCTATAATTCTACTACATTCAAGCTCTGTTGTATGGGATTCAATGCATATAATCTCCTACTTTGTTGATGTGGGAAAAATTTGGCTTGATGTAGATGTAAATATATAAGGCTCAGTACAAACTTTGTAGAAATATGATGATTCTTGTTTAAGGATTTTCTCGTGAAGAATCATTCTGAGTGTCACCAGTATATTTAATAGCGGTTCTATAACTTTGTATGAAAAAGTTTCCAAAAGATTTTTTCTTAAGAGTTCATTTACTTTTGAAGTGTAATCATAGATTTCTTTTGTCGTTTGTATTACATAAACCCCCACGGAGGTAGATTTTGTTTACCAGGCCATGATTACCCATAGTGAGAAACCGTACTTGTTGTGAGAATATTGGTACCTTATTCATATGTTTTCTCTTCATATAGTCCTAGTGTTTCTTGTACAGTTCAGATTCTAAATTTTCTTTTCATGTTCAAGCTGAATTATCCCCAAAGTTGTAGGAGTTGGATGTAGCTTAGAGACTTGAACTGGGCATTACATAATTGCTGCACCGAAATATATTTTCCGTAATAAAACTTTGGCACGATACAAATTCTTATAAACCACATTTATTTTCAATATCAAGAGGTATGCGGTGAAAGTTCCTAAGGCACAAAACTTTTCTGCTAACTCAAATTCTTGGGGGATTTTAACAGGTAAAAAGATGTGGTGAGATGTCGAGGAAGCTTCGGTTTTTTAAAGATCAAATCGAGAAAGCTGGTCTAAGATGTTCACCACACCATGAATTAGAACCAGAAATTGAGCTTGGGGATTTAGAGGTCAGTGTTCACTTTTTCAGTTTTGTTTCAAGCCGAGAAGTCTTTAGTATCTATTTTATTGGATGAGTTATAATTTTTATGAGACTT
Source organism: Euclidium syriacum (assembly GCA_900116095.1). Classification (NCBI taxonomy): domain Eukaryota; kingdom Viridiplantae; phylum Streptophyta; class Magnoliopsida; order Brassicales; family Brassicaceae; genus Euclidium; species Euclidium syriacum. Next base: position 3,214,688 of record FPAK01000008.1, read on the forward strand.
GTTGTTTTTAATGCATCTTCAATTGGTTTCTTTGGCAGAGACAACTTGCTGATCACGAGCATGAGGTTCTCGAAATGAATTCGAACAGTGAAAAGCTTCGGCAGACATATAACGAACTTCTTGAATTCAAGATAGTTCTTCAAAAGGTTGGTGTATCTACCTTTCGCTCTCAGATTTATATCCAGCAATTGGGAAAATTTTGGTTTTTCTAGTTTTCTCCCTCAAGACTACCTTAGAATTTCTTGATCAGTTGACAAGGATATATAACGCAGTAGCTGTTGCTCAATTTTCATCCAATTTTTACTTGCTAAGATGTGCACTCAACTTTCTGACATATTGCTTTTTACTTCTTTTTAGGCAAGTGGTTTCCTTGTGTCAAGTAATGCTCATGCTATTGGAGAGGAAACAGAATTACATGAAAGCACCTACTCAAATAATGGTTTTATTGAGACTGCTTCTTTACTTGAGCAGGTGAATGCATGTCAAAGTTTTCATTTTACTGTTGTTACCTGGAATATAATTATTTTTACTCAGATGTCAGTTATTTTATTCACAGGAAATGGGGCCTGGACCCTCTAATCAATCAGGATTGAGATTTATTAGTGGGATCATTAGCAAAGAAAAACTTCTTAGGTTTGAAAGAATGTTGTTTCGTGCAACAAGAGGCAATATGCTTTTCAACCAAACACCTTCCGATGAGGAGATCATGGATCCTTCAACATCAGAAATGGTGATACTGATCTCTTATTTTGTCATTTTGCATATTCTCTTATCCCATTATAGTCGCATGCTGTTTAAGTGAGGTACTTATTTATTAACTGTTTTTTTTTTTTTTTTGTGCTCGTAGGTGGAGAAAATTGTATTTGTGGTATTTTTTTCCGGGGAGCAAGCAAGGGCGAAAACATTGAGAATATGTGAAGCATTTGGTGCAAATTGCTATCCTGTCCCCGAGGATATAACAAAGCAAAGGCAGCTTACGAGAGAAGTAAGTTGGATATGCCTTTTTGAAAAATGTTTCTTACATAAGTTGATTTCTTCTTGTCATTTGTTGTTTTAACTTTTGTATCCCAATCATATGCGACTGTCAGTTGCTGTGTCACATTATCCTCTTTCTAGAATACCAACATGTCTTATCCTGATTAGTAGTCTAGTTACTGTAAGTTACTGCATCACATTATGTTACTGAAGTATCAATGTATCTGGTGTATAGGTTTTATCCCGACTCTCTGATCTGGAAGCCACTTTAGATGCCGGAACTCGCCATCGGAATACTGCCCTTAATTCTGTTGGTTACAGCCTGACTAAATGGATAACCATGGTAAAAAAATAGCATCTGCGATTGGTTTTTCTTTTCCCAATTATCTTTCTCGTTAAGTATATGAGAGATTGTATGGTCCATACAGTATGGAACAGCCATGACTTAAGCTCGCCTTTTACTCCCTAGGTTCGGAGAGAAAAAGCTGTTTATGATACTCTGAATATGCTAAATTTTGATGTAACCAAAAAATGCCTTGTTGGCGAAGGTTGGTGCCCCACATTTGCTAAAACCCAGGTATACTACAACGTCTTCCCCCTTTGACATAATTTACTTTTATTTCCTTGTAAATGCAATTCATCAACAACCTGCATGCAGATTCATGAGGTCCTGCAGCGAGCCACATTCGACAGTAATTCACAGGTGGGAGTTATATTTCATGTAATGCAAGCGGTAGAATCACCTCCCACCTATTTCAGAACAAACAAAGTTACAAATGCGTTCCAGGAGATTATTGATGCTTACGGGTAAGTTCCACTTTTGAGCATTACCTGCTGCTGTTGTAATATTCCACGAGTCATCATTTAGATGCAAATGTTTAGTCCCGTGTTCCCTTCTCATCGCACATACATGATATTAGAATAATTGACTGCTTTCTAAAAGGCTGAAGTTGATTCATTCCGTATCAACTTACTCGAGCCACATGTTGATTGCTTGCACCAGTTTACTTCTGCTGATCATATTTCATGTATTTTGACTTGATGCTTTGCAGTGTTGCAAGATATCAAGAGGCAAACCCTGCAGTTTATTCAGTTGTGACATATCCCTTTTTGTTTGCTGTCATGTTTGGGGATTGGGGTCATGGTCTATGCTTGCTGCTAGGAGCGTTATATCTTCTTGCTCGTGAAAAAAAGCTGAGTTCGCAGGTATGGTTCGCACCCAGTTTTTGCTGTATTGACTGAGAAACTAGCGACAATACTGGCTTTGAGCCTCGAATTGAATAAAACATCCATACATAGAGCCATGTTTTTTTAGTGGCTTATAGAGATTTGCACCTTTGCTTTTAACGTGAGCTGTAGCAATTATTATATTGCAGTTCTTGTGCTCTCAAATTATGATGCAATTTTCTGTGCTCGCAGAGGCCTTATTTTTCCAAATAAGAGAGAGCGATGTTCATTTATTTAGAATTGGTATATGTATGGTGAATTGCACTTAGTTTTTCCTATCACTGTTGCACCTTTTCACTCTAGGATAAAGGTTTACTAGAAGAAAATGAACTATTGTGGTGTAAATATCATTGGCCTTGTGTGAAATTTCAACCAATGTGGTATGAATTTTCTGTGTCTTATCTTTACCAGAAACTTGGAAGCTTTATGGAGATGCTCTTTGGAGGCCGCTATGTAATCTTACTAATGGCACTTTTTTCGATATACTGTGGGCTTATCTACAATGAGTTTTTCTCTGTACCTTTCCACATATTTGGTGGGTCAGCTTACAAGTGCAGAGATACTAGTTGTAGGTATGTGTTACCTTTGAATCTTTGATATCTTTAGTGAGGAGTTACGTCTTTTATTATTGTATGTATGTGTGTATTTGTTGCTGATATCAAATGACTTTTTTTATCCAGCGATGCTTACACGGTTGGTTTAGTGAAGTACCGTGATCCATACCCGTTTGGGGTAGATCCTAGTTGGCGTGGAAGTCGTACAGAACTGCCATACTTGAACTCTCTTAAGATGAAGATGTCTATTCTACTGGGTATTGCGCAGATGAATCTGGGACTAATATTAAGTTTCTTCAACGCTCGCTTCTTTGGTTCTTCATTAGACATAAGGTTTGTTTTCTTTTTAGTTTTATGTTCTCAAAAGCTTGTGAATTGTTTCGTGTATTTGAGACAACATGGATGACTTATGTCTTTTTGCTGTGTGTGATTAGGTATCAGTTTATACCTCAGATGATATTCCTGAACAGCCTGTTCGGTTATCTTTCAATGCTCATCATCATCAAGTGGTGCACTGGATCTCGAGCAGACTTGTATCATGTGATGATTTACATGTTTCTGAGCCCCACCGAAGAACTAGGTGAAAATGAGTTGTTCTGGGGCCAGCGTCCACTTCAGGCATGGTTTTTCGTCTTCCCTTGTTTATACGAAGCTACATTGGTTCTAGTTTGTTCCATCCTTACTCATCTTTTACCATATCATTCTGCAGATTGTGTTGTTGCTTATGGCAGTCATTGCTGTCCCATGGATGCTTTTCCCAAAACCCTTTGCCCTTAGAAAAATGCATATGGAGGTAATTCCAGTGAATCTGTTTTATTTACTCTTTTTCTTTTTGGGCTCTTTGCTAAACAAAGGATGAAAATTTTGGTTAATTGTAGAGATTTCAAGGTCGCACATACGGGATTCTTGGTACTTCTGAAGTGGATCTGGATGTAGAAGAACCAGACTCCGCTAGAGGAGGGCATCAAGAAGAAGAGTTTAACTTCAGCGAGATTTTTGTACATCAATTGATTCACTCCATAGAATTTGTTCTAGGTTCAGTTTCTAACACAGCATCTTACCTTCGTCTTTGGGCTCTTAGGTAAAAATTACGATTAGCGATTTCATCTTAGTAATCAATTAATCTCTCTTATCTATTTCTAATATAATCCTTTTGAGTGTAACAGTTTGGCTCATTCGGAATTGTCGACAGTCTTCTATGAGAAAGTTCTTATACTAGCCTGGGGGTGAGTTAGACTTAATTTCTCTCATTTGATGTATGCTGTTTCCATGTAAATTGATATTATTATTTTGTTTGGCAACAGGTATGACAACATTTTGATCCGGTTAATAGGAGTGGCGGTGTTTGCGTTTGCAACAGCGTTTATACTTCTGATGATGGAAACACTAAGTGCGTTTCTCCATGCTCTACGTCTTCACTGGGTTGAGTTCATGGGAAAGTTCTTCAATGGAGATGGCTACAAGTTCAAGCCTTTCTCATTTGCTTTAATCTCAGATGACGATGAATAAAAACCCTAATCCCTCCAGCCATTTGCATATCTCACTTTCTCAATCATCCCCCTATCCCCTCAAAAGAATATAAATATATATATAGAAGAAACCACCAAAACAGATTATACGGTAACTTCGTTCTTTTTTAACCGAATCTTTCAAATTGGTATATGCTATGGCGTTTGGTAGTTAATGAAGTTGAGAATATCTTCTGTTTTCCTCCTAAAAGCAGAACAATGTTAGATCACTTTTGGAGTTTTTGAGTTTTTTTTTTTCTTTCTTTCTATACATACATACACTGTCATGGATTTTGGGAGGCTAGAGATAAATGGAACCTTCTGTTGGCATTTTTATAAACATACATTTTCATTTAACATGGGAATCGTAATTGTGATGATGAACTATTATATTTTTGTCTGGCCTTGTCGAACAATGGAATCACATGTTGGTGGTTTAATTGCTATAAATGAGCACACTGTTGAAACTTTAGTAAGGCATGGTGGGTGGTCAACGATTCCAAAGTAGAGCTAAGGCTGGCTTATAAGGTGTTAAGATTTGAAGAAGAGCAAGCAGGTGTCTCCTCTAGTTTCCCAGCTTGAGTTGTGCTGGTCTTATCCAGAGATCTGGAAAGGTTAAGAGTTGAAATTCGTTGTTTACGGCAAAAGGAAGGTGGTATACGAATCCTCTGATGAAGATATACCGGCTACTCTTTTTGACATCCCCTAATTCTACTCAAATGTTAACAACGAATTGAGCATATTATTGGGAGAACCCTCAATCCTGGGAAAATAAAGATAATTGATTTAATTTTTAAGATGTCTAGGAAATGGTAGAAATATGAAAGAGTAAGGAGTGTGACTCTGTCAAATGATAGATTTTAGTTATATTTGAATATGAACATGAAAGGTCCGGCTCTGATATGGGATTGAAGGTGCTTTTGCATCATATATGGAATGTCTAAATTTGAAAAATGTACACTACATTTAGGGTCTACTTTTTTTTTTTATTAGGTTAAATATTGATAATTTTCTGAGATAGCACAAGGGCCCGTATATTTTTGAGCGGCCCTGAACATGATATGAATGCTAGATTTTAGTTATATTTGAATATGAACATGATATGATTGAAGTCTTGAACACATGAATGGACAATCGTCTTCCTCAGATTGGTGGAGAATCCTCCTGAAATATTTACATGTGTGGGTGTAAATGAACAACATCCATGTTACTCATTGAGGTATTTATATGTGTGGGTGTAAATGAACAACATTCATGTTAATCACTACAAAGAAGACCTTTAACTACTTTGAGGGAGCTAATAGGACCGGTGCTTGAGTTTGCATTTATCTAAGAAAACCTCAGAGCAATAACTTGTAAGAGTTAGAGTTAAGGTGGATACATATAGTCATTGCAATTTTCATTTTGGTGAAACTACCACAATTTTATTATCACTATGAAAGGATTCAAGTTAAAGTTTAACTAATTTTCGCAACAAGTTTTTCTGTCTCCTCAATCCAAAATAAGATATCATCCGAAAGATCATCTTTCACGACTAAATCCAAAGAATTGATTCTTAAGGAAATTGATATTCTTTTTGAAGTTTTGTTTGAGGAATAAGTTGGGAGAGTCCCAATAACTGGATAACGAACATTTTCAAATGTATAATTATATTTCGAGTATCTCGAATACTCATTCATCATTTAGTTTTTGGTTCGATTACAATTTAGATATCTAAATCATTTTATATAAAAATTATATGATATTTCAGAAATTTGGATTACTTCGATTATATTTGATTGTGGTATTTTATCTTTATCTATTATGAATGGTCAAGAAAATAGATAAAAAAAAAATAAATGCATTTAATAAGTCAAGCTGCATAAATTCATATCAAATAGATAAGATGATCTAAAATATAATCTAGTTTTTCATTGTTGTTGATGATGGTATTAAATTCTCTAACATACACCAACCCTCTTTCTGAATATTGATTCTTGACAATCTTTTCCGCACTAAATCCCTTATGTCTTCAACTAGGACACATGAAACAAGCATCTTTGATTCTCCCATTATCGTGATAACATTTATAATATTCTTATCAACATATAATACATGAACATTTCGTTTCCAAAAGAAGGAAAGACCATCACCTTTCCCTTTTGAATCAACTATAAAAACTCGTTTATACCCTAGCCATTCTTGAGTATTTACTATTATGTCTATAATGTTAATAGTCTCCATTATGAATATTATCTCAAAGAAATATTTTCGATGTATATCTTTGAACCGTGGAATCACCAGATCATGTGTCCGATCTAAACCCTCGAAATTCCGACCATGTATACTCATTTACGATTGCGAAATTCCTCCTAAAATACCATCTTTGTTGATAAGTCACAATTTCTCTTTATTGGTCTAGGTTTATCATTGTTATACATCTTTTTTCTTTTTAATCTAACTTTTCTCGATTTTGTTTCTTTTTTAGCTGCTAACGTTGCAGTTATCACCTGCATAGATCCTCATGTTTTGGGGACTTAATTTAGTGGACTTCCTCTAAATTTTGCATCATCACTCTCTATGAATCTCTTTTTAACACTTCTTCTTGGAATAGAGCCGACTTTGATAAAAGCACCCATAGATATATGAGAACATAAAGTAGACTTGGGCTGATTACTTTGGGAAAATTGGTCTCCATACCCAAATAAATGCCTTTCCCTTTATTCACATCAACTGTAACCAACGACAGTTGCTCCAATCTTAGGATGAACTTAGCTGACATAGGAATGTTAGCAGTTTTCTCAATTGTGGACTTGACTCTATGAATCTTAATTCTTATATCTTTTGTATTGTCTGCCATAAAATAGTTCCTCATTTTTTCTGAACCTCATCCAATAGAAATACCTTAATTACATTTATATTATATTAGTTATGTTTTAAATATAAATATCCAAAATAACTGAAAAATATTTTTTTTTTTTGTAAAAAAAATAACTGAAATATTTAAATGTATTTAAATATTTAATTATATTTGTCAAAATAAACACATTTTTTGCAGATAACCAAAGTACACCAACACATTGTATCCAACCAAACCAAACTGAAACGAAAAGTATTTTTTATATTTTTATGTAGTTCCTATAATCCAATATCTAAATTACTCGAAATTTCAAAGAACGCTTTGAATGAAAGTAATTACCCGAATATCCACACCTAATTCGGAACCTAATTTTCTTTATCAATAATTCTGCTCAAATTGATAAAATAATTTGGGTCTTTATCAGAAAAAAACAACTAGCGAAATATGTTTAAATACTCAATTTGGGAATAATGAGAGAAAACAAGTATAGATGAGCGTATATAAGTCCCAAGTTGGTTTGGTTACTTTCCTCGGAAGTCGAAAAATATTCGTGTGTCGGTAGAAGGTAAGGAGATGACGCCACGTGTAAGATCGTGTAGCATACGGAGATGTGTCGATCTATCTTTGTCGTGTTGGGTCCCACACCGCACCGACTGATCACTCTAAGAGACTAAGCCAAGGCTGTTCCATTCAATTGTCCTATCTCTGGACCTCCTTTGGATTTTGCATGCATTTCTTCTGGACCCATTTTAACCATTTCTCTAAATCTCACTTAATTTTAAATTTCTCAATTTGCTTACAAGAGAAGAATTACCGGATATTTTTTTTATATGTTACCCTACTATATCTATATCATTATTACAATTTTATCATTTTCTGTCTATGCTTTTTTTTTGGTCCTGGATTTTCTGTCTATGCATAGTCCCCTAAGTGTGAGTATAATTATCTATAGATCATATTTTATGAGAAAAAAAGTAAAGCAAATGTTCATTACTATTCCAATTTAAAACAAATAAAAATGGTCAAAGAAATGTTTAGATCGTGTGTTATATTATTACTGATAAAACCCCACCCACATACCAAACCAATGTCCAAATCAATCATCAAAATGAAACAAATTAACCAAAAAAGAAGGAAAAACATAATGATGAAAACTGTTTTTTCCTTATCCACGCATAGAGATTCCTTCGCATTATTTTTTGCACATACACATCATATCATTATCAATGTTCATTTACGGTGAGATTCTTTTCTTCACAGAAGCAACTTCCACACTGAGTGGCCCATTCTTCCAAAATTCCCCCAAATATCACTCGAGTTGTTATTCTAAACACTAAACTGTTTTCTTTGACTAAAAGAGCAATTTTTGATTACAATCAAATGCTTTGACCAGTCAATGAAACAAATGTGGGCCCATTTCCCTGACTTCTCATTATCTTACAGATCCATTCCAATGTGAGTGATCAGCAGCTTTCTTAATATCTTTTTTTTTTCTTTTTGGTTTTAATCATCCTAGCCTCCCTTTAATATTCTCCTTCCGTTTCTTTTCTTTTCCAATATCAATCCTCCCAAAAACAATACATAGAGCCGACAAAAGTAAAAAATATGCATTCAAGAATCAAGATCGATGTCTTTGTACCTAAGACCAATTTGGAATTTGAACGGAAAGAAAACCACAGTTACAAATTCCCATTATGCTTTTTTTTTTCGTAGATATGGATTCTAGTATATTTGAAAAAGACTATTCACACATTTACTAGTAAATGTTGATATGCGAAAACACGATTTGAATATTCTGAAAGATGAATTAAAAACACTCTTTCGTTTATCGGATCACAGCTTAAAAAATATTACACACTAGAGTCTCGATCATGATGACGATTATACCCTCTCTACCCTCTATATCCAAAGCTTAATTACTGCATTCTACTAATCCTCTAGAATTGTTTAACTATTTGGTACCGGAAATTTAAATCAATTTTTTTTTAAAAAGGAATATTTAAATCAATTCCCCTCTACCCCTTAAACATTTCAATTGCAATAACCATTTCCTTTACAATTTTTTGATGAAAATTTTCTTTGTAAAATGCAATTTTTTTTGTTTGAGTAGGGTTTTGTTTTTATATACAAAATAAAAGTTCTTATTTTCATTTCTCAACTGACACATTTTCCCTTCACATGGTTACAAGTCAGTTAGTTGCGGTTTCATCGTTGCTGAAGTCACTGAACTCCAACATGATGCTCGTCGAATTGTATCAATCCAATTGATGTCAGAATATGCAATTATTCTACTCTTGTTGTTACTAACTGAAATGAAAATAAGACTTGTCTTATTGCAGGTTGTTATTATTTTTAATATTCTGACATGGGAATTTCGGTTTTGGCTTTGGCATTTCTCTTTAATACTCTCTTTTCTTTTGGGGGTCAAATTCTCTACAATACTCTATGTTTGTTTTCTTTCTAATGGGAGTTTCTGAACTTTATTGGTAAGGAGGTTAAAGGGTTTGTATCAGCATTAAAGATTTTTTTACATAAATTGACACTTCATGTGTTTTTTAAGTGTATGAATTAATGAAATGTAATAAACAGAGGGAAAATAAATAAATGTTCATTATCAAAAAAGAAAAATAAATAAATAAATGTAAAATAGAAAATGTGACTAATATATACTTAGGCTATCTGATGTCACCACTTTTTATCGATTCCGATCATCGAGCACATGCAAAGCACTATTTCAGTGTGTTAGATCTACTAGTTGTCTAGCTATAAAAAGAGAAACATCTTTAAATAATTACAAACCTAAACTTCACTTATCTAGTCTAATAACAATTTGTTTTTCTTAAAATACATGAATATTTAGGAAAACTGATTTTTATTTTTATTTTTTTATAACAAGGTGTAAGATCAGTATAATCTTCGGAGTTTTCTGATGGATGAGTTTCTAGAACTTCGATTAAACACAAAACTACACTAAGATAATAACATGAAATTTTTTAACAAATTTTTCAACCTTATGTATGTCTTGTGAGAGGTGGTACCTCAAGCATCTATAATCACTTGTGAGAGGTGGTACCTCAAGCATCTATAATCAGATGAAATTACAAAGTTTTTTTTTTTGTTTTTTTTAAACTTTGAAAGTTCAGGGCATTTGACATATAATCTCCTCCGATACTTGGAGCCAGCCGTTGATAATACCACATTTAAGACGTAAATCACTCCTCTCAAGTAGACTTAACTAGTGACCTCCTTTATCAAGAGAAACCACTAGACCAAAACCCATTTGAAATTACAAACTTGATTGTGTTTTTTTTTACGAAATAAGTTAAAGAGAGAATACAAGAGGATAAAGAAGGAAAAAGATATCGAAATACAGAGTTGATCAAATTCTGCTATGTTATAACAAACGCTAACAAGTCGTTAACGACTTGTTGTATTTGGGTTTTAACTTAGATTCCTCTTTTTCTTACTTGGCTTCTTCTTTCTTCTTTTGTTGTGAGGTAACCAAAACTGATGAGCCAGTTTACTCTAACTCCACTTTTTACCATCAAGGGATAAACTTCAATAGAGCCACCACCATCTTCGTTTTATCTCCAGGTAAATCTTTTGTCAAAACATATGCTAAGTTTTATGTTGTGTGAACCTTGAACAAAATAATTTCACAATCAGCGATAACATCCTTAATAAATGAAATTTTGTATCTCTTTATTTTTTTGTTTGGTGAAAACCTTCAATTTTTTCTTGTTAAAATGAATTGCATTTTGTAAATCTGAAAACCCCTTAACGTGATTTTGAACAAAACCAAGTTCACTTAGTAAACCTTTTAATCATAACGCTTCCTTAATATTTTTGCAATAACCATGTACTCATCCTCGGACCTTAGTGGAGGGAGCTACTATCTGTTGGAATCTTGACCTCTAGCTTATATATTTTTCACACCTGAAAAATATACTCTGTGATAGATCTCTATCTCTCTAAATATGAGGCACAATATGAACTTGTATAATTCGTTTGTCTTTTTTGAATGCTAGGCTATAGTATGTTGTTTCTCTCGTCTACTATAAAATCCACCTTAGAGCATGCCAGTGTTATATCTCTGGATATGCCATGAAACAGCTAACCACACCAACTGAGTGAGCTAAGTCTAGCATGGTACCAACATAGAATACATAAGTCTTCCTACTGTATTTACATAGGAAACATTACTCATTTCTTTGGCTTGAGCCCTTGTTTCTTATCAGTTTAAACTATTAAGCTGTAAATGACTTCCCATGAGTGTAGTAATATGTTTATTATTTTTCATGTTGAATGTTCTCAACATTTCCATGTATCGTTGTTGAGATAGATTTATGATACCCTTAGACCTATCCCTTAGGATATCCATACCTAATATATGAGTAGGAACCCCAAGGTCTTAATGTCAAATTTTGGTGGGAGACACTCTTTAAGTTGTCTAATCTCTGTCATATTCTTGAAAATGACTAAAATGTCATTCAAAAATAGCAGTATGAAAACCTCTTATCTATCTTATACCCTTTGGAGTAAACATATGAGTCATATAGAATCTTCTCCAACAATTGATATCTCATAAATCGATCAAAATTCTTGTTCCACTATCTGTGAGCTTTTTTTTAACCTCCATATAGGGACCTTTTTAGTGAGCACACAAGATTTTATCATACCTTTTGTTCAAAACTTTCGCATTGAGAAATGTAAATTTCCTCATATAGAGAACCATATAGGAAAGCAGTTTAAACATCAAGTTGCTCCAAAGTTAAAATCATGGCTAACACCTAGTGATATCATTATCTTTATGGATACACGCTTAACAACTAGAGCAAACAATTCTATAAAATTTATCCATTCAATTTGGGAAAACCTTTTTTCTACCAATCTTACCTTAAACTTAGGTTTCTCAAATTATGGTATTCAGTAGCTTCCAATTAAATATCCACTTGGAGCAAATTTCCTTCTTCTCCTTAGGTTTTATGACTAGGATCCAAGTTCAATTCATGTCAAGAGAATTGATCTCTTATGACCTAACTGCATATCATTGATTCCCATTTTTTTTACCTTTGAAACAGATTTAGGTTCCCATCACTTAACTCTTCTACACAACTTAACACATAAGCAACTGCATTATAATCTACAAACTTTTATCAAAGCTATGTAGTTATTCTTGGTTTATCTCTTGCTAATATGTAGTTCTCTAGGTCTTATACTCTTTCTTGCATGTTAGCTTGACCATCTTAATCATCATTGTTGTGTTTTCAAGATTAACTGATTACAATCTGCATGTTTTCATTACTTGAGTATGCTCCCGTGTTTTCATTACTTGAGTCTGTTCCACCTTGAGTATTATCCCATGTTAAGAATTGTTGGTTCAATAGCCAAGTTCTTGTGAAATGTGATTCTTTTGGTTGTAGTATTTGTTTTACTTGATTATGATTCTCTGTTTGAATTTAGACCCTCTTTCGAATATCCTTGTACAACTCAATCTCATTAAATATTACATTTATACTGATTGTGAATTGACCTTGTTCTATTAACTAAGTCTTCTAACCCTTAGTGAACTGCGAATAGCTTATAAATATCTTTTTCTCTTTTCTCATAATTTATTTTGTTTGAGTTAGATGAATAAACATAGTGCAACCAAACCTTCTTAAATGATCCAAATTTGATTTTTTTCTAGTCATTTTTTTTTCTCTAGAAGCTCGAACTCTATGCACGCATTAATAGACCCATTTGTTAAGTAAAATGATGTGGATGTTGATTATGGCCATAAATATCTTTTAAACCACTCTTTGCTAACTAATACTTTGCTTTTTCCATGATACCCCATTCTTCTGTGGTGTGTAAGTGCATGTTATGTGACATTTTATGCATGTTTATAGGCATGGCTTGTCAAATCGAGATTACAAAACTTTAATCCATTGTTTGTCTTGAGACATCAAACTATTTTTTCTGTTTGAATTTTCACTTGAACTTTTCACTCATTGAATTTTTAAAGTGAATCATCCTTTGATTGTAAAAAAAAATACTGACTTGCTAAAGTAATCATATAATAAATGTAACAAAATACTGTCATTAGAAACTCCCATAAATTCGAGTGTGTATTCAAGTATACCGCTAGAGTTGTGTTTACCTTCGGGACATCTTAACCTTTGTGCTTTTCCCAAACTACCTTTCACAAAATCTACATTTTCTAAGTTTCATAATTTAACCTTTCTTTTATTTGGTTCATATGAGCCAATATTGAATTCCATATTATATTCGCCTCTTCTATACATACCAAATAATACAATTCGTCCTTATAAGACCTTCATAGTACTTCTAATTCACTAGTCTTTTTAAGAAATTTAATATTTCTATCATCACCTTCATACTTACAATCTGCTTTTGCCTAAACGCCTTATGAGATTAAATTCCTCTCATTGTATACATGTGTCTTACTTTTATAAGAAACATCAATGTACCATTTGGTCTAATGATTTAAACGTTTATCATGTCTTTTACCCCACTTTGAATTTTGTTACCCATTGTGACTTTAAGACCAGTGAATTCTTCTAATTCAAATATATAATTCTTTTATGGAGTTATGTGAAAGCTTGGACATGAGACAAAATCAACTATGTTTATGAGTCTTGAATGCTGGCAGTTTGAGTATATGTTCTTTGATTTCCTTTGAAATACTAACCGAATCATTTACTCTCATGTTTGTTTTTTTAGACAACCCATCTTACAGTGGTTGTCTTTATCACACCAAAAAAACCCTCTAGTGATAAAGACATGTACACATCCACGTGTCAGGAATTCAAAGGAGGAAGAGAGCGCTTGGATAACACGCGCGCTTCGAGAAAAGCGAAAGTACGCCGAATGAGTCTGCCATCAAGCGACAAAAAATATGTAAGCGCTGTCCTTATCCACTTAATATGGGCCGTAGAACACATCAGGAGCACACGATATGCCATATGGCCAAGAAGACAAGAATTATAGGTAAAAAGCACAAAAACAAGTCGATCCTATCCACCACCAAACCAAAGAAACTCGAACCAGAGCCAGATCGATCGTATTCGGATAACTAAAACTATCCGGTCTACTAATTAGAGTCAAGTATTCTCTATAAATACAACTCTTACGCGGTAGAAGAAAGATTTGGCTACTCGTTTACTCATTGCTTATGATAAGATTGCTAAAACTATCCGGTCTACTAATTGAACATCAAAGAATCTTCGAATCTTCAGTTCTGGAGATTAACGTTTTTTTTTTTTATCTTTGATGTTGTATGAGGTTTACTGCCCAACGGGTTGAACCCCACTCCACATCACATTCTAGCTCACCTTTGAGATCACGATTCCATACCAAAGTGCATCCTCGACTCATGTGAGTACATACACCGCTGTCTCACAAACGCTACAAACGTGCTCCAGAAGACCGGAGTATCCCACGTCACCCCGAGGTAAGCTCAATAGCGGATAGATGAACCCCAAACCCATCTCCAAAGCCCACTAACGCTAGATGCCCGCCATATATAGGCCCAAGTCACCTCTTAGTCCAAATCCATGCGAGATTCATGCACACATGGCAGAGGAACGTTTTTTACCCTAAACACTTGGCTCTCTTGATCTCATTGCGATCGAATGCTAGAGAAATCCTCGGAGATGCGAAGTGCCTGAGCTGACCAGTAGCTCTTATACCACTTGTAAGATCAGTTTGATCTTCAAATTTCTCTAATTGGCCTGCTTCGGTAACCCCGATCAACAAAAGCTGCACTTCAGTAACAAAATGTGGAACTTTAACGAGTTCCTCATCCTTGGATACATCTCTTGAAAGACGTTACTCTCAATTATTCATTATCAAATAATATTACAAGCTTGATCATTTGTTTCTTTGGTTGCGGAAAGAAAGAGGTTAGAGAGATGATACAAGATGAGAAAGAAGAATGATTATCTCTCACTACATAATTGATCACGCTCTAATTCACTAAAACAGCTACGGAAATGTGTTCGACGTCTTGTTGTATTTTGGATTTAGCTTAGCTTTCTCTTTCTCTTACTTAACTTCTTCTTTTATTTTGGCTCAACTTAACCTAACTCTTTGTAAACTAATCTTAGCTTGTAATAAATTAAACCCAAATTAACTCCAAATTAATTAAATGAGACAGTTATGGTTTCACAGAAAAATAGTTTAGATCGGAATTCGACTAATTATTTGGATAATTGAAATCTCCACTCATCGATTCCAGATGAACCTAATACCATCTTTGAATGGCTAACTCACAATTGGTTTTTGTTTTTAGTGGGATCAAACTCAAGGAGAAGTAAACCAATGAATCCTCACGAAAACAACAATTCACGGAGTTTAAAATAGATCTAAAGCATGACATTGTCCTCGATTAGATAACTCATCCATAATCTTTGTTTCTATTGGAAATCAAATTGAAGGAGGAGTAAACCAACACATTTTCATATTTTTTTTTTAACGCTGGATAACATTAATACGAAAAATTAAGGTTACAACTTTAAGCAAAGAACATAAAAACTTGCAGTAGCCAAAGAAAACCATAAACGCCAATAGGCAATTAACAGTACACAATAAGAGTTAGAGTGGCCAAAGAAGAGAAGATGTATCATGAGCGTGTCGAGATAGAGATGTCCCTTTGAATGTTGGAGATGAATTAGGAGAGGCCACCCGTAGCAATGTACGTTCAGTAATGATGGAGCGGATCACACTCTGAACCAACACATTTTCATTACAACAACCATTATTATTTGCTTTAAAAGAATTAGTATTTTGATTCATTTATACCAATTATATCATTGGATGAATACTTATATTTTGAATGTTACTTTTTGTTAACTATGTTTCGAATGATTGATAGATAATACAAGAGCTATCATTTTACTTTATTAAATAAATCGATATTAAAATTTTTTTATAGAAATTATAATCTATATTTAATATATGCGTTCCATTTTTATTTATCAATCAGACCCTATATATACCTTCAACGAGTTTTTGAACAAGATTGTTTAGCTATTTCACCGTTTTCACCGCTCTTTTTCTACTAAAATTTGGTTGAACTGTTTTATGTCGTATTGTCGCTTATGAAACCACCTTTGATTTGTAACGTGGTATGGAATTAGAAAGCAAATTGGATGGTGGGAATGGGAAGGACCAATCTCCAGCTCTTTGCTTCATAATCTTTTGTATCAGATCCATCAAGGACCCCACTCCTCCTCCTTACATCATTACGGTACCACGTCATCACTATTATTTTCTCGTTAATTAGCTTTTTTGACCACTCATGTTCTTAATTAATTATTATTTCTTCAATTTTACAATAATTTTCTTTACGGCCATTTTAAAACAACTTTTGTTTCATAATGAATATATTTCATAATTTTACAAACTATTTTTTTTATAATCACAAAAATTATAATTTTTTATTTTTGGTTAAAAGTTATTATTTAATTTTAATTTACGGTAATAACTTATCATAATACATTTTGATCTAATATTTTAAAAATAACTTTCTTAAAAATTATTAAATATTAGAATTTGTTAAAAATGTCACATCTTTAAATAAAAAGAGTACATGATTTTCAAATCAATAATTTTAAAAAATATTTAAATTTGCAGATAACAGAAAATTATCAACCATGAGAATCGAAATTAGTATGGTTAACACCATTTTTATGCAATGCAAGAGATTATTAGTGTGCACATGATACTGGAAGTAGTTTTAGATATTGCTATATTAAGGAAATAGCTTAGTTCACCCATTTTTATGAAAGAAAAATTAACCGCGAGCCTATCAATTAATTTATGAGCATACTCATTCGAGTTTCTTGAGAAAATAGTGGGATCCACATTAACAAGTACAAACAGAGTGATACCAGTCTCACTAAGGATGGACAGATATGTTGATCACCTCATCGGGTCAATTTGCTTCTTGAAACAAGTACTCCTTAGTGGTGGACATAAGTTGGGGTAAAGTCAAACTCAACACAAGAGTTTTAGATCGTCATTCTGACATTGATGCTCTAGTATAGTTATTTAAGTATTGACTCAAAGAAACCTTCGATCGTCAGAAGATTTGGGAATAGCAGAAAAGGAAATGTTTTAGGTTTTAGTTAGGAAATTTGGTATATCTTAAGATGATAACCTTTACCGAGACCCCCCCCCCCCTACCGGAAGTTAAAGAAGCTCCAATTAAGGTACATGAAGGTTGTACGTAATCATTGAAAAGGTGGGAAAAGTAGCTTATCGGCTGGAGTTTCATGCATACTTTTGGATATCCACAATGTGTTCCACGTCTCCATTTTGCGAAAAGTGGTTCAAGAGCTAAAGATGATAATTGTAAGCCGCCAACGGATCTGGAAAAGAACTTAACAATGGCTCCCTTGAATCCATCCAAGATCATAAGAACTAAGGAAACGAATAAAGGCGGAAAGTGAATCTAGAAAATTCAAGTTCATTAAGAAGAAAATTGACTCCTCGAAGAGACTTGGTAATTCAAAGAGTGGATGCAGGTAGAATACTCTGAACTTTGAAAAGAACTAGGATAAGGAAAAACGTTGTCGTAAATTTAGGGATATATTCTATAAAATTAGAGGAGAATTGCAGCAGTCCCAACCCATACCATGAGGGTTTAAGTCAAAATAAGTTGGGTCAAAAGCCCGTTAAGGGAAGTCACCCTCTTATCTATATAAAGAGGATCAATCTCAAGAGATAACGTATTCAGAAATCTCAGCAAAACTCTGCTGAAACTAAATCTAGAAGCCGACATCATCGTTGCCCCATTTCCTCCTTGTTCCAACCCCACTTGTTTCCGAAAATCATAAGAGCTTCGCCAAGAGTAATAGAAAGAGAGCATAGAGCGAATGAGATAAAGAAAGAGAAATTTGGGCAACCAAATTACTAGAGAGGAGGAGAAAAGAAATCTGGGAGGATTTGAGTAGAAGAATCGCCGCCAACATTAGTCACCTCTGAAGATGGAAATGTTGAGAGGGAAAAAGACATCACTAAAAATGTTAGGAAAATGTTGCAGCTGTCTTCATCTCAACCACACCATAAACCTAGCCGCCGTTTATGCGGATAAACAGTAAAACCCAAGAAACCCTAATTCCTCTTATAATCCCTTGCAAGTTAACACTTTATTATTAACCGCAGGCTTCCAAACCTAGTTTCAGCTACAACTTGAATCTTTTCTTTATTAGACTTAGTCGAAATTGCGGCTTGTTTGGTTAGAATAGTCATTCTTTACATTTTATGATATATGTGATTGTTGTGGTTTTCGCATCCATGAATTTTTTTAATTATTCGAGTTGACTCATCTATTATCTTAATAAAAAAAATCTAATTTACATTTTAATTAGTTTTTTAGCGCACGAGGTTATCTCTAAAATATTGGATTGGTGTGTTACAAATACATTTACATGTGACCTAAGCGAGTTTTATTTTGAAGGTCGATTTAAGAAAGCTTTTCAATTAAAATGTGAAAATCTTAAGCAAAAGTAATAGAAAAAAAAAACATAGTAAAATAAAAGAAATGAAGACGAAAATAGGAATGAATCAATCAACATCCTCAATTCTGTGTTTTCCTAACTAATTGACCCCACGCGCTACGCGACGAGGACCGTATAATTGTACAGCCGCGCCGCATCCGATTCCTTTTCCCTTGATAGACACACCAATCCCATTTTCTCATTTCCTATCCCTTATTTTATTATATTTTATCTCATGGCAACCATTTCTTTTTTTTTTTGCTATATGTGTTTTGGAGTAACCCAATTTTTATGTTTTTTTTTTTGCTTAAGATGTTGTTAATTGTGTTATGACTGATTATAAAAGGACTACTTCGTGTACTTTCCATATACGTACGATTATTGATTATTCATCATAGCTCAGATCTTCAATCGAGTACAAATAAGCAGAAGTAGAGCATGTGTTTGGCTCGCTGATCCATAATATTTTTGAAAAATAGAGAGTTTATTTATTATATATATGTATATAACAATTAATAATAATAAATTAAAATATATATATATATATATATATATATATTATGAAGGATAGGAGTAGAGAAAAAATGAAATGGAATTTCAATTGGGAATGGGGTTGGTTGATGGTGATGGTGGCTATTGGTGTGGGCATGGTCCACATGTATAGTTGAACCCACGCCAGATTCGGTCATCTTGATTTCTATGTACATAATATATGTATATGTGTACGATCGAAATATAACTAACTTCTTTTTATTATTAATCACCCCTATTTGTATTTCGTCATATTGTTCGATTCTTTTTAGGGTGCACAGATATATAAACATTGAAAATTGGGCACGTACTAGTGCTGAAAAAAAATACGTACATGCATACATACTGTTTCGTATTTACTAATTATAATTTTAGTATATATCTAGTCAAGACCAAAAAAAAAAGAAAAAAAAAAAAGGTTACATATCTTGTTTCAATTTTTAAATGCAACCTTATGTCTTTGTATACCACGTTTCTACACATATATATTTTTTTTTCTCACTAAAAAAACATTAGTTTGATTAGGGTAAATTTTACAAAGAATAAAAAAGGTTTAACAAGTCTAACGGATAAACCCAACCATTCTAATCTAACAAAACACCTCTTAAGTATCTTGATGTTGGTTCTTAGCTTCTTCTCAAAGATGTGATGCGGGAACCCGAGAAGGACATATACGCTAATATAAATAACACAACAAAACTAAGACCTTAATTATTCTAGTCAAAGGATTGACAACCTAAAAGAATGTTCACTAGAACCAAAATCACCGAACTAAAACAAGAGCTAACAAGAACCTAGTGTGCCGTTGAAACAAAATCGGGGTTGAGACGACTATGAACAAATCATCCGGTTCTCGAAGGTTGTCGGCCAGGGAGGAGCCGTTTAACTAGTTCAAGACGCTTAGGTGAAAGACACTTCATTGAGTGAAACAAACATCAGCCAAAATGAGAAGAGGGGCCATCATAGATTTATAAGCTTACACATCCAAACCCATTTTCCGAATAAGCAAATACCTCATGATCTACAACGTCATCTTGCTGTTGGACTCCAGATCTTCGACTACCACAAAACTGGAAAAGCCTCGACACAAGGAAAACCTTCAGGACTTAACAACTAAAGCACCGTCTCGAGACTTGCACACCAAGAACCATCGAAAGCTGAACAAATAACCAGTTCAACCTGAGATTCATTGGTTAGAGAGAAGGGATACAAAACCTAGGTTACATAATCCGGTATCGCAAGAATCAAAACATATTTTCACCACCATAGCACACTTGTTTTTCACCACCATAGCACACTTGTTTTCCAGTAAAGCTAGAGATCCATTGTTCTTTGTTGGAGAATCTATAATCACCTTTACAACCTTCACTGTCACACCGAGTCTCCATCACCAAGTTGAGAGGAATCTGATCTTATTTAATCACTCTTATCTTGATCTTATATTTCTTATTAATATGATTTTCCACACTTAACTGCGACATTTTAACTCATTTATCATTGTTTCTTCTAACCTTAATTGTTACAAGTACTTTTATTTTCTTATGTGTATTCTAACTCTTCACAATTATTTTTCATCTAAATAATTATTAATATGAATAAAAGTAAACAAGATTAACAATGAGATTACAGATACAACCAATGGATGCGATCCATCTGTTATATCGTAAAACCTTCGAATTAATCGAAACTCTTCCGCATAACGATACATTATTTTTTTTGGTTGTAGATCATACCCATGCTTTTTGGTATGGTATATACCATCTTCATATCTTCATTATAGTGGACTCCGAGTATTCCTTCACATATTTTTCATGGTGGTTTCCGTGCCGGTTGTCGGTAACACAAGAAATGATTTGTTTAGATCGTCAGACAGGGGCCGTCGTTACGGAAATGTTAGACAACGATCAGAAAAGGAAAGAACCCCGTTGTTAGAGAGACGGTGGTTATATGCTTATCACACGCATAGATTGAGATTAGGCTCATCCCAATTAGATAGATAAATAAGCTAAACAATAAAAAATTAATTTAGTTTTATCATTGCATAAAGAAAATGAATGAAATGTATGTTTGCACATAAAAAGATATTATAAAAGTATAAGTTAACGCATGTTGAAGTCTTATTAGAAAAGGTTATCTACTTAGATACGCTAATAAAAAAGATGGAAAGAAAGAGATAGAAGATAGTGATTCATATGCTTGAGTATGCGAGTCTCTATTGGCAACCCAATGTCTTCCCTTTCAAATCAATGTTTCTTTGGCATGATAAGGGGCTGTGAGTGGATTTGGGTGGTGTTTGATGAATAGAGAAGATCATTATCTTCGAGACATGCAAAGATGTAAATGAAATCTTTCTACATTTTTTACGACTATTTTGAGTTATGTCTTGTCTTTTGGAGAAATATTTTCTTTCGATCAAACGAATTGTTTTATATTTCTATCAATGACAAATAATCAGTTGGATTGGTCAAATTTTCGATTGGATTCAAATTAATTTATAATTTAGTTTAGTTTTCATTCCTAAATTTTGTAATGTTTGAGTTAAATCTCTTGAAAAAAACAAGAACACGAAATATCATATTTCTCCGTATTAGTTATATACAAGATCGGTTTAATTTAGTTCCACACAAATATATTTTGGTCATTTTAGCAAAATATGGTGCTTTGATGTAAAGAATAAAAGCTCTCCACTAATATGTCACAAGAATTAAGAAGTAGCGACAAAATAAGTAAATAAACAATTTAAATTATGAAGAAAAGAAAAACATATTGACACACTTTTAATCTTAGAAAAAAAACGGACACGCTTTATCAATTTTGCTTTATATATATTAGGTACCGTGCCCTTCTCGTCTATTCATCTCTTGCTCACCACTTTCCTTCAAACTCTCTCTCTCCGTCTCTGTCCGGTTTACTGGTTTGTTTTGGATAACAACCATAATTGCTACTTATTACTAGATCACTAAGTAATTGTTGCCTCGATCTTTTGTTGCATGGATGGATCCTCAACAGGTAATTTAGTTTTTCTATCTAAACATTCTTTTTTTATGAGTTTTGAGCTCCTTGATTTCTTCCATCTCCTAAATCTAAAATCATAAACACTTAAAAAATCAAGTCAGTTTAAATCATGGCCTGCTCAAAGCAACAATTAATTTAGCAGACCTGTAGTAAACAAAATTGCCAATTTTATTGACTTGATTACCCTAAGCTTAGCTTTAAACCCATTAAAAAAAAAAAGAATCTTCTGTTTCTTGTAGCTACTTCGCATAGAGATTACAAGAATTATTGTCGGTAAAAGAATCTGCGCCACGTCTCATTCATTCGTCAGAAAAATTGAAATAAATTTGTTTGAATGTGCAGGAATTATCGAATGAGACATTGGAAACCATATTGGTAAGCTCAGCAAAAGGAAACAACAACAACAATAATAAGAAAATGGAAGAGGAAATAATGAAGAAAAAGCTTGGAAGAGGAGAGCTAGGAGGGGAAGCTCAGAATTGCCCAAGATGTGAATCTCCAAACACAAAGTTCTGTTACTACAACAACTACAGTCTCTCTCAACCTCGTTACTTCTGCAAATCTTGTCGGAGATATTGGACTAAAGGCGGTACTCTTCGTAACGTCCCCGTCGGTGGTGGTTGCCGTCGAAACAAACGGTCCTCTTCTTCTTCCTCCTCCTCCTCCCCTTTCTCCAAGAACAACAAGCCTCTTCATTTCCATAATGATCCACTTCATCACAACCCTTTAATTACGGGAATACCATCTTCGTCGTCCTACGGCTACGACTCCATTGATCTCAACCTTGCTTTCGCTACTCTTCATAAGCATTCCTCCTCTTCTCAGGCTGCTACGCCTTCTTTTGCCTTTGGAAGCGATCTTTCTATTTATGGCAACTCCGCGAATGCACCTTCTGATGTGTTTGGAAACGGAGGCATCTTCGGAGGTCAAAACGGTAATTTTAACAATAGCTTGTGTTATGGGTTTATGTCCGGAAATGAAAATGGAAGCAGCAAGACTTCATCTTTGGGGATTTCTTTGGAGGAAAACGAGAGAAAGCCGGAGAATGTGATGAATAATAACAATATCACAGAGAATCCTAGCAAGGTCTTATGGGGATTTCCATGGCAGATGACCGGAGATTCTACTGGAGTTGAATCGGAGATTGATTCCGGCAGGGAAAGCTGGAATGGGTTGGCCTCACCCTGGCATAACGGTTTACTCAACACTCCGTTGGTCTAGATCAACATCATTAATAATAATTATTATAACTATATAGTATTAAAGTCATCATCACATGTTTGTACTCCACTTTCACTATATGGGGGATGTTTGGTTTTTAATTTCTAGGGTTTCATCTTTTGGTTCCCAATTTTCTTTGTTGAGTCAAAGAGTTCTTTTCGGGGGTTTAAAATATTTTCTTCTTTGGTGTTTCAATCTGTAATTTATGGTGGCTGGCTGGGTCGGTTAATTACTTGTTATCTACGATGATGGATCCTTTCATATTCTTATGCTTTATTATGATAGTATTTTTTTGAGTAGAAGAAAAATCATAGCATTAGTTAAGAGATCAAAACATCATCAATTAATCAGTATATTGTCGCAAAATTTATCGTAATTTCTTCCATATAGCATCAAGATTCAAGACGAAAACAATCAAAAGAAAGGTGAGTGACATAAACCTATAGGTGTATTACTGTTGGATATATATATGTAGATTGGGAGATACTTTTAAGGAATTTTTTTCTGTAACACAGACAATAAAAAATCGTACTAAAATTTGATACTGTTGATTAGGTTAATATATATGTCCATCAACATTCCACTGGGTTTGTGTCAGAGAAAAAGACATTGGATTTTGAAATGTGAGTGGTGAGTTTCAAGATATTCTGTCATGATTGCTTCATATTTTCCAGGTAGATATTTGGACACTACTACTATTTTATTTTAATTATATTGCACATATTTATGAGTATACGTAGATTATATTATAAATTGGTTTGAATATAATTGGTTCATGATACGGGCCATATTGGAGGATTTTTATAATCGTGTCTCTCATATCTCTTGTACAGAATCAAATCTAGCAGAGAGATTTGAGCGTGACGACCTATGTCACTTAAACTTAACAAGTCTACATAGATGCAGTAAACTATATTTTCTTAGTTTGAAATATACATTCTCTGTAGGGTCCAAATAAAGAAAACATAACTATGGTATAAAAATCCCCAAGTTTCAAAATTTTGGAGTTATAGGTTGTTGCCTACCGACAAAAGGGTTAACATTGGTACGAGGCAGGGGGGCGTATGTTTTATTTGAAAAATTAATAGCAAAACTTATTGTCAAATGTCTGGCTTTGTTTGTGTAATTGGATTATTTTGCTCACAAATTTTAAGTTACTTAACATAGTATCATAGCAAAATGCAAATTAATTGCATGCATTTAGGATTTCATTCATGGAGACAAAAAAAAAAAAAAGTGACGTTGTGAAGGGTTGGGATGTAGAAAGAATCTTAAGACCATGTACATTGATGAATTTTAAGAATTTCTTGACAAAGGTTTTTATTTTAAAAAAATATTAAAAAATTGAAATCTGCAGAAAAAACTAAGAACCGGGTCTTAATTTAGAACCTGAAAAACCAGGTTCTTACCATGTGTCGTGGTTTCATTTATTACTTTTTTTTTTTTTCAGATTTCAAAAATAATAATAATAATAAAAAATTATTTAGAACTTTTTGGAGAGTATCACGAATGTATATGTTCTAACGACATGAAATGCGAAAGGTGCCATAATGTAGAAGACTATTAATCTGTATGCTTCGATGGAAAGTGAAAATCCGAAGCTTTCATTTCTCATTTTTTTTCAAGAATGATAACAACGATGATTGGACATTAGAGTTAAGCATATCCTTTTATACATGGAAAAGTTTGAATTTGTAGATGTGTCAATACAGGGCCGGCCCTAAATATTTGATGTCTAAAGCGTAAAAAATAAATGATACCTCTTATACATGGATAATTTTTTTTTTAACAAAAAATGATAAGAAACCATGTGAAATACCAAGAATGTTTGAAAACAGAGTACAAAAACGAACATGAACAACTGAACATTAATCACAAGACTCAAATAAACTAGGTTCTTTTTGTTTTTTAATTTAAATACTTATCTCTTATAATTTATCCCACTAAATATAATATATACAATAAAAGGAAATTAAGTTTGTCAAAAAAAAAAAAAAGAATGATCAGATTTAATATGTGATAAGAAAAAAAAGGAAAGAAAACGTTGATCATATCATAAGTGAATAAGTGATTAGGAAAAAAAGAAAAGAAAAACGTTGATCCGTTTTGATGATAACGAAAAAAACAGGAAAGAGAAATTAAAGAAAAAAATATGCAAAATTGAGGGATTGAACCTGGTCATGTATGTCATGTTGCAGAATTCTAACCACTGTACTAAAGAAACTTTCTAGTTAATGCTGTCCCTAAACCTGTTATAATATTTTGCCGTCTAAAACCTTTATTTATAGTAAATGCTGTCCCTAAACCTGTTATAATATTTTGCCATCTAAAACCTTTGTTTGGTGGACTTTAAGTCAAGGTCGGTCATGTGTCAATAAATCATGTCACTGTTGATTTTTTCAAGAAGTATGATGAAAAAATAAATTTATCTTAAACTTCTGATTCAAAATCCAATTGATTTAGGAATGCATCTTGACATTCATGAGCAATTCGCTATCCGCATACCTCAAATTAAATAGTTGGAATGAGAATTTTACATTTTTTGTGAATCATGCATGTAACTTTATGATCGCCTTAAACGTCTTTAAAAAAACCTCTAGAACTATGAAGAGGATGATTCATATATGTGCGGAGGTTGAAAATGCAACGAGTGCGAGTGTGGCATGTGTTTGTGTGATTCCTAAGCTCAAAAGCACACAAACATCATATATGTAATGAGTGACCAACTCTCTCCATGTAGATGACACCTAAGCATCTAGGAGAATGACATGTGTCCAATTAATTTTTTTACTAGAAAAGTAAAAAAAAAACTTTTCAAACTTTTCATATTTTTAACTTCAATTGTCTTTTATTATTACTTAAATTACATTTTAGTGAAATAAATGATTTTAATTTAAGTGCACAAATTTATAAATGTTTATCATATATGATAAATTCAACATTCATAAAAAAAAATCTTTTAAAACTTTTCATATTTTTGTCTTCAATTGTCTTTTAAGTATTATACTTAAGTTATATTTTAATGAAATAAATGATTTTAATTTAAGTGCATAAATTTTTAAATGTTTATCATATATGATAAATTCAACATTTTAAAATAATTTTGGGTTTTTTTATTTATTTTTTTACAAAAATAATGAATAAGCAAAATAATAAGTGGAATAGAGAAGTGATGTGATGGTAAATGTGATAAGAGAGGCAAATGAGCGAAGTTATAAATTTTCAAGATCTTAAAAATTGGAATGCAATATAAGTGAAGAGGTAACAAGGGGAATATATATCAAGAAGAAGAAAAAGAAATAGGTGTGGAAATATACAAGATTGTCTTCTCGAAGTATATGAATAACTCGCTAATTATGGCCATCAACATAGTTGAAAAACTATCTTCATATCAACATAGGAGAATTTTCCACGTGTACCACTCAAAATTTTGACCTTTAAACTTCTCTGATTCTTTATGACCGTTTCATTCAACATTCCCTCTTAAAATTTAATCTTCAAACTTCTCTGAGTTTTATGGTCATTATACTAAACATTCCCTTTTACATTTAATTATTCCTTAGGATGAGGAAATAATTTACTACGGTTGAAAGCAGAAGAACAATCTGCGAAAAAGAATACGTAAGTCATGATTTACAAGGTTTGATCTTTGGCCCATATTGTTTTTTATATAAAAATAGTATCAATATAATGATGTAATATCAAGATTTTTTTTCCTATGATGTTGAAGGCTTGAAGCAATAGAATATCGGGAAGAAGACCGAGGTTTTGTTGATGAAGAATGACGAAATCTTCATAAAGAAGGAAGAGCGAGAGATGAGAGAGGTTGGACATGAGAAGTTTAAGGTGGAGTTCAAGAAAGTGTAGAAGATGAAGAAATTAAAATCTAACATGGTATGATATCTAAATCTAGCTTACGTTTTCAATATGTATATTTATGTATATTGCTTTTGGTATCTATAGACGCAGCTGAATTTTCCACATCTCATCTGGTGATTCTCTCTATTCCAAATGGTTTTTTGTGGTTTTCTATTGGGGTATTTTGGGTTTTAAAGTTATTTGTGTTTTTCATTAATAAATAGCGAAGATAAAACCAACGTAAAAAAAAAAATGTAGAGATCATACAGGAAAAACTCATGGAATTTCAGATATTTATTATATCCTCGGAGAGCTTTAGTGAAGACATATCAAAAGAAAAAGATTTTCAGAATCATTAGCAATGGAGGTAAGTCATTCACTGGTTAATTTTCTATACCTTTTAGATGAATATGTATAGATCATAGATGACGTTTAATATATTTTTTAAAATCTTCTTGTAACTCGAAATTTAAGAGATATCGTGAACAAAAAATGAGGTAAAACTGTTTGGAATATAGAAATTAAAATTTATGAGACAATGAATATAAAATATGTTTTATAGGTTAAAAAAAAATATGTTCATTTCAAGATGGGTGAAAATGAATTATAAAAAAAACCAAGATGCTTGATAGGAAGGTAATTCCTAGGGAAAAAACATTTTCTTTAGGTACATATGTCTTTTTTACTATTCTTTTTTATGAGTTCAACAATATAAATTTCTATCTATAAAATACATAAATACAAAAGAAGATATTATTTGTTAACAAATTTTTTCGTGACATACTCTTATGTCCTACAGCGTTAGTGCTCCCCTATAGTGGCAAAACCATATTAATCTCATTGGTTTTTAATATATCATCTCTGAATATCAAAGATTTTAGGGATGATCTTTTAACAAATTTTATTTTCTACCTAAATTGAAAATTACTTGAATCATTAGTATATAATAGAAAACCCGCTCATCGCGCTGGTATTCACCTAATAATATTAATAGATGCATCAATTTATCTTTAAATGTTATTCATCTGTTTTCGATTTTAGAGCAAGATCAAGTTGTAACAATGTGAATTGATATGTGTGATATTTATTATGCAGTAATGTTTTTGGTTTTGGGATTCAGGTTTATCAACATAGTGATGATAGGTAGTGATAATTAGTGTGTTCTCCTTGTGGATGGATTGCAAAAAGATAATGTTATATGAACATTGAGTTTCTCACCTTGTACGGATAACAAAGCTACAATTTAGGTAGTTTAAGTTAATGAGTCATAATTTCAATAATTTAAGTAAATAAGGCCACTGTTTTGGCAGTTCAGGTTTATTGGGTGTAGGTGTTGGCGTGACCAAAGGTACTAGTCACAGTCGTGGTTCCAATAATTCATGGGATAACGTCGTTTAACATGTTATGTTTCAAAATTTGGAGTTTTTGTATGTGGAAATGTGAATTCGAGTATGTTTAATAAGAATGACTTTTAGTGCCAAAAAGATCAGCACCAGATATAACAATTTTGGTTAAAAAATTTATTTCATATAAATTCTTGACACTGGTGCTATGAATCACATAAGAATTCGTTTGGATGCTTTGACAAATCTAAGATTCTTCCGAGTTTTGTTATTAGGCCTGACCCTTGCATAAGGTATAACAAGGATATGCTTTTAGGCCGCATCTAAATAAAATATTTTATAGACCACATTGTTAATACGTCTTGGTTGGTGATTGGTGTAGTGGCTGTTTTACTCAATTTCTACGGCTATATTTTTTGAAGTATCCTTAGCTCGACTCCTTATTTGATAGTTTTTCTTAGTATTAATTTATTGTAATTTTCTATTTCATCTAACATAACCTTTTTTTTCAAAATAAATATGTCACGCATTGTTTACTTAACTATACATATATATATATATATATATATTAACCCTTTTAACAAAAAAAAAACTATATATATATATATATATATATATATTGCTCTTGTATTTCCCTTAATGCCAAATATGTCAAGTATTATTTACTTAAAACTACATATTCTTTATATTTCATTTAGTTCTTATTAGATTACTTTTTTCTAAGTTTTATTTATTTTCAGCCATATTGTTAATCTTATTTTATTATATTTTTGGTATGGTTCATAGCTTTGTATCATTTTTACAAGTAATCACTTTTAACTGCTATATGTAATTCAAAAACCTTTAATAAAGTTTGAAGAAACATTTTATATATATATATATATATATATATCATAACTTAAAAATTGTAAATAAATTGAATATTTTTATTTGTAATCTTAAATTTTGGTAATTAAAATTTGAGACCACATTTTGCCAATTTCCTTTAGGCCACAATGGTTTTTTTTTTTTTGTCTTTTTGGTCGTTGTTTTTCGTTTGTTCAATGTTAAATACTATAAGTTGATGTAATTGGGGATCTCATCTTTTAATCTATATCAGTTATATATAACTTTAAGTTTTATTAGTTTTAGATGTGGGATTTGGTTAGAGCATGCTACCAAAAAACTTAGTAAATTTTAGTTTGTTCTCGCACTAATGCATATCTAGTTGTGCCATGTTTGAGTTCGTTTTTGTTGGGCTTATGTAGTTAAGATTTGGCTTGGAATTGTATGGTTTTGGAGTGGTCAAGAGCTTAAGGTGATTCCAAAACAAAACAAGTTCTAGCCCTTATAAATGTTCTTAAAGATAAAGGAAAGAAAACGATGTGAGCCCATCAACAAATAAATGTTTGGGTTTTCCTAGCACACAACAAACCCTCTTTCTTTTCTCTGTTTTTTTTTTTAGCTAGAGGAGTGTGTGTGTGTCATTGACACAGTTTAATGCCAAGGTTTGTCTGTGGGAAATCAGATGTAACATTTACTGGCTATTGCTGCTCCATCCCGTGTGGGTCTCCCTCTTATTAGTTTCCTTTTCATATCAAGTTTTTTTTTTCTTTTCTTTTTCAAAGCAATCTCTTAATTATATCATCGAAGGAAATCTGCCATCTCTTTTACGAAAAATGGGTTTCTTGTATTTTCATACATGTAAGAAATTTAAAATATTTATCTGTTTAGGCATTTTTCTATTTTTTATAGAAATGAATACTTTTTTGTCACACAGTAATAAATACCTTTTTTATCAGCCATTGTATAAATTAAATATATCTTAATTGGAAACTAAACCGTAAAAATAGAATTTACAAATAAAAATTCAATTAAATGTAAATAAGTCTAACGAGTAAAAGAGTATGCTCTGAAATTAAAAGAACAAAAAGCTAAGAGTGAATTAAAACATGGTAGGCGAGCACACAACTCAATAAATTAATCTATCAAGTTGAAGAAATTAACCATTCCTTCGAATAATTCACAAGCTGGAATCGTCCGTTTCAAAAATGACATTTTGCGCCTATCAATGATGCACTCCATATCCCACAACAAAGCTTTAAACTTCAAATGAAGATGTGATAAAAATCTCTTTACATCATGGGTTTTGAAGATTCTTGAATTCTGAATTACAAGCATACAATTCTAATCAAAACATGAGGTCGAGTATGAATTGTTCCAAGATCTATCAATCAGATATTATAAGGTATTGAATTTCTCTCCTCTCGGTGGAATCGTGTTAACCAGTCCATCAATTATAGAAACCTCAACATCTCTCCAAGTTATATATTCACTTATTGCCTTACAAATACTATCAAAGAGATCCTAACAAACACCCTTAAATATTTTATTATTCATGACTTTTCAATTAACTACATGATGCATTAGTAAGAAATACTTTTAACATCCAGATTGTATGCTATTTACCTTTCTACGTAAATATTAATTTTTTTGTGGTTTTGTGCTAATACATTTCTGTGCTCAAAGTCTGAAACCAATATTTTAAAAAACTCGGATCGGACACTGACTCGGCGATGTTAGTAGATGACTAGTCAGACCGATTCAACCGGTTTGACTGGGTTTTTAATATTTAATATATATATATATATATATATATATAAAATAAAAGAAATAAACATATCCCTTATATATTAATTGAGGAGACGAATAGATAAAATAACGATGATGTGTCATCGTGAGAGTAAAAGATCAATGTTAGTCAATACAAAATCAATTTCAAAGTCCATTAATTCTACTCTTATAACAAACACATTCAATAAGAATATGATTTTAATACGACTGTTAATGTAAATTTTTTTTGTATTTGGAATATTTTTTTGTGATAACTGATATCTAAGACCTACATTATATCAAAAAAAAATAAAGTGATGATATAATAGGTATAATTGTACACATTCTCATAAACTTAAAACTAAAACCATATTTATTTTTATGGATATGGGAATTGACATATTTTTTATATTAAAATGTTGTTTTGTACGTTATTTCATGTGTTATTTAGTATCATATTATTTTAATCAATTTGATATTAATAGATTCTCTTAATAAATGTTTGTAAAGATTTATAATACCCACACTTTAATACTTACCTTATTTTTTAAAGAAAATACCATATACTCCATACCATCTTCTAAGTCCAAATCATTTGTGAGATGTCTTACATACAATCTCAATTTGTATTGTTCTCTATTTCTACTACTGTCCAGCAATATGAACAATCATATTATCCTCATCTCACCCAACACGAGGTAACAAATGATCCTTAATATCCCATTTTAGGAAAGCTCCGTCTAAATCAGAAATTGCTAACATGAGATTCTCCAAACTCCTTTTATGAATGAAAGCAGATGTAAAATGTATATAATATTTTTTTGCTTCATATTGTAGGCCAATGGACAATGTCAATATCCATTGTAGAACATGGATTAGTCAAAAGTAACGATGTTTAACAATCCTAAACCTTATTTCATGGCTTCCTTCCCTTTATTTTATAACTTTTGTCTTTGCATTACTACAAGATTCCTCATTTACAATCATCCCATATTATCTCATGATCTTAGCAGACATTTCATACTTCTTGATTGATTCGATCTCTACATCTCAAAGAAAAACATTGTTATTGTTGGCCGCTTAAAAGGTTGAGAGTAGCTTATCTTCTCACACTCATGAATGCTCACTGACATGACACTTTATCATCAAAGAAAAACATTGTTATTCTTCTCACACGAACAATAAACCCTACATGCATAAGCTATCTTTTTCACCATATTTGTCACCAAACTTCAAAGCACTTGATCGATAAAGGTTCATTTTATACCTAGTTTTAAATGTGTATCTAAGGAGGACATGCTTGAAGTCTTCTGAAGTTGAGTATGTTTTATCTAACATAAGAAATTCCTCTAGACCCGAATTTTCTCTATATATTTTCCTAGCATCAACTGTGCTTCATATTTGTCGTCTGATGACATAGGATTAGGAGTCTTATCGTCATCCCAAACATCTTCACCATTTTCTTCATAGATCTCACATTCATCCTTCCTCCCATAATCTCCAAAGAAGACAACCAAATATCGACAAACTTATTTCTCGATGCCACCATGAACTTAAACTTCTTCCTCACCTGTAACATCACCGACTTCATATGTGTCTTTAACAATTCCTTAGTCATCGCCGCTGATTTTTTTTATTCTACCATATTGCAAACTGACCTACCTTCTCTAATCGCTCCAAATCATCAAATATTCATTTTAGTTGTAATGCCAGGAAGCTCGCCATGACTACTTTGATGCCGACAACCTCAAACCTTGAGAGCTTGCTCCGTCCCATGTGCAAGTTCGTTGCTACTTTTATTTTGTTTTCCCTTACCCATTTCCTCATGATATGATCTGGTATGGGAATGGGAAGCGTTCCATTTGGAAGAAACGACGAGATATAGAAAGATTATAAGGCTTTTGGTCGTGGAATCAAAATTATGGTTCTTGCTTGAGAGAGAAAATCCCTAATCGATTTGGGATTAAAAGATAATAGGATTTTATGTTTAGTCGATATGATACGGTTTCGTTTTGCCTTAAAGTACTCACTTAACGACTTTTACCCAAATTATTAGTGGACTTAACGATAAGAATCGGCTTAGTCAATTAAAGTTTGTATTTTATTTCGAAATAACAAAATTTCAGGTTTTTAAGATGACTCGACAATCTAGATTTTTAATGATCCAAATCGAAAAATGGGGATTTTTGGTATTTTCCATTAGAAAGATCTAAAATATAAGAAATAGAAATAGAAAATAAGAAATATAGAAAATAAAAGAAAATGAATTTTGAGTATACCAATATCATTTAAAAGATACGTATTCAATTTTAGTAGGACGATTATTTATAGTCGCATTAGTATATTATGTAAAATATCTGATAAATTATTAAAGTGTGATGTCGATCGAAGGACAGCATTTATTGAGCAATCAAAGATGCTAATAATGACCAGTTTGAACGTACCCAAGCCGTATCTCTTAGAACACACGCTGCTGTCTTTACAAATGTGAGTGTGCATGGGCCAAAACACAATCTTTGACCAACTCATTAATTCATTATTGTTAACTATTATCAATATATTATTTACTCCGTAATGGACAAACGGGATGATTGATTATCATATATATTAAAATAATATATATTTTGCCACGTAACGTTACCATAATATTTTAAAAAATTGATTATTAAAACTTTATTAAATACCTTATTAAATTTTATTAATGTTTAAAACCATATAGTTATATATAAAAATCTTACATAATTTTAATAAAATCTTATTAAATCGTATAATTATATATGAAAATCTTACATAATCAAACCGAATTATATGGAAATCACTTTCTTTCTAGTTATTGTTTTTATTACATTTATGTGCCATTGGTACATAAATTACATAAATATCTGTAGTTAAACTCTAAACATTAAAACCATAATAAATCACATATTTAAAAAATATCCGGTCCCTATATTAAACAACATAAAACCAATAAAATTATTCACTACTAAAATCTGAATAATTCAAGTCTTTCACTTTCGTTTTAGTTATTGTCTTAATCTAATTTCTTACAGAAATCAAACACAACCTATTAAACACGTAGGCTTTAATTAGTTATTTATGGTCCAATTAACTTTATTTCTTCTTTCTAGACTTCATCTAACTCTCTTACCATAAAATATTTTCTCTTCTCCTCCGAAACACATTAAATTGGTAAGTTGTTTTTCCAAAACAAAAAAGCATTAAAACCATTCTTTAAAAATTTGTTTCTTAAATTTTTTAACTAAAATTTTCATGTAGAAACATTTTTAGGTGAAGACTACCACAACTCTGATAGCATTGATACTTCGGACATTAACAGTGCTGATGGAATGAATTATACTCATGAATTTTTTTATAGTGTTAAAGAATCGGGATAGCCGAATCATTGTTTGAAGTTGAAAATCGTGATCTTGTTGCCTCAAAAATATCGAGAGAAAAAATGATTTTGTGTACAAGACTAAAAGTGGCTCAGTTGGCCAATCACATGATAGATGACAAAAATATTAATGGATACTAAATTAAGCGATTTGGTTTTTACTAACTAGGAAGTTTGTGTGTCCGGCGGAAACGAAGTCCCCTTTTAAAATACGGTGTAGTCAATTTTCGGTGACAGATACATTTTATACGACAATAAATAACAACCAAGGTCAAACCATGGAGATGGTTGGTTTGTTTCTACCCAAACACGTGTTTTCTCATGGACAGTTTTATATAGCTATATCTAGAGTGGAGTGAAGATCATGCTTAAAAATCCTCATCATAGATGAATAAGAAAAATCGCAATGCTAGACGATGAATATTTTCTATACAGAGGTTTTCGCAGACCTTGAACCCAAATAAAATATTTAGGTCATTAGTTGTAGATGTTGTGGAGTGTATATGAATATGCTTGGGTTCCCAAAAAAAGTTCTAGGGTCTAAATTTCTCAGATAAACGTATCGTAGATATCGTGGATTATATATGAATGTTCTTGGGTTCCCAAAGGAGGGTAGAGGGTTTAGATTCTCCAGAGAAAAGTATTATAGATATCGTGAACTGTATATGATGTGTATGGGTTTCCAAAGGAGGTTGTAGGGTCTAGATTCTCTAGAAAAACACACTGTAGATACCGTGGACTTCATATGAGTGTGCTTGGGTTCCCAAATGAGGGTCTATGGTATAGATTCCTCAGATAAACATATCGTAGATATCGTGGACTGTATATGAATGTGTTTGGGTTCCGAAAGGAAGGTCTAGGGTATAGATACCAGTGGACTGTATATGAATGTGTTTGGGTTCCCAATGGAGGGCCTAGGGTATAGATTCCCTAGAGAAACATATAGTAGATATCGTTGACTGTATATTAATGTGTTTGGGTTTTCAAATGAGGGTCTATGGTGTAAATTTTGCTGAGAAACATATTGGACATACAGTGGACTATGAATGTGCTTGGATTCCCAAAGAAGGGTGTAGGGTATAGATTCCCCAAAGAAACGTATCGTTGACTGTAGATGAATGTGTTTGGATTCCCAAAAGAGGGTCTAGGGTTTAGATTCCTCAGAGAAACGTATCATAGATATTGTGGACTGTATATGAATGTGCTTTGCTTCCCAAATGAGGTTGAAGGGTCTAAATTCCCTAGAGAAATGTATTGTAGATATTGTTGACTGTATATGAGTTTGTTTGGGTTCCAAAAGGAGGGTCTAGGGCATATAGTCCCAAGAGAAACACATCGTACATATAATGGATTGTATATGAATGTACTTGGGTTCCCAAATGAGGGTCTTAGGGTGTAAATTCCCCTGAGAAACGTATCCTTGATTGTATATGAATGTTCTTGGGTTCCCAAAGGAGGGTATAAGGTTTAGATTCCCCAGAGAAACGTATCATAGATATCGTGGACTGTATATGAATGTGATTTGGTTCCCAAAGGAGGTTGAATGGTCTAGATTCCCTAGAGAAATGTATCGTATATATTGTGGACTGTATATGAGTGTGCTTGGGTTTTCAAAGAAGTTTCTAGGGTATAGAGTCCCAAGAGAAATATATCCTACATATAGTGGACTTTATATGATGTACTTGGTTTTCCAGAAGAGGGTATAGGATCTAGATTCCTAGAGAAACTTATTGTAGATGTCATGGACTATATATGAATGTGTTTGGATTCCTAAAGGAGGGTCTAGGGTATAGATTCCTCATAGAAACGTATTTTAGATATCGTGGACCGTATATGATTGTGCTTGGTTCCCTACGGAGTCTCTAGGGTTTAGATTTCCCAGAGAAACGTATCGTAAATATTGTGGTTTGTATATGAATGTGTTTTGGTTCCCAAATGAGGGATGTGGGTTTATTCCTCCACAAGTAAGCATTTAAAAGATATTATGATCTCTGACACTAATTTACGATACATTTATACGTCTCTTCAGATAGCAAGGACTGATTTGAGAATCGCGATAAGAGTATGCGAGATATATATTATTATAATGTATTATATTTTACTTTCTTACACCATATTTCCGCGCGACCGCGCGGGTAAATCCTTAGTATTAGATTAATGTAAATAACTAAATCCCATTAAGTTCACATCTCAATTTAGATATACTAGATGATGTTTTCCACGTAGTACGACTATATAAAAATAGTTCTGTTTTGTAACGAAAATTGTAAAGTAACACCAAACTAGAAAGAATTATTGATATGCCGGTAGGCGCTGATAGAACCTTGGTGGTGATAAGGTTTCAAAAAATGAGGAACTTTGGGATAGAGGAGGGGGGTGGAATAGCCAGAAAATGAATAGAGGTAAGCTGAATCTTTAGGTCAAAGAAAAACTTAAAGACTAGAGTGAAAAGCAGTATGAAGATGAGATCTAAGTGTGGTTAACAAATGTTACCACAAGAAGAATAATATACAATCGTTTAAGTTTAAGATTTAGAACATATCAAAAAGTTCGAATGTGTTTTGAAATATTTAGGTCAGAATAATTAAAAATTTTATTCAAAAAATAAAAATAAAATAATGAGACTAGAGTGAGAAAAAATAGCAAATGCTCATATGAGAGAGATGAGACAAATGTTAAATACTTAGTAAAACATCTTTAATTAATTGATTATAGCGAGAAGATAATGATAGTATTAATAAAATTTGCATGGATATAATCGGGTTAGATGGATCCGAATTGTTTAAGTGTGTTTTCTATATTTTTTTTTATTATATGTTAGTTATCCGACAAAATAATCATGAGTCACGCATGTAGATGTTAAAAAAATAAAACAACCATATCTACAATATTTGGTCTTTTTGTAAATAAATAGTGAGGTTAGTTGAAAATATCTTTAGCATTCTAGAAAGAGTACTTAAAGAGTTTCCAATCCATATGTGGATCACCATCATGGTCAATGTGGTTAGGTTGTAGAACTTAATTAAATAGAGCCTTTAAATATGAGCTCTTATATAGTTTTAGGTGCACTTTTTCAAACTGATCTATTCATGATCCAATTAGTCACAAACAAGTTAAACTTTTGTTTCATGCTCATGCTAATGCTCCTTGTCATAGGCCCATTTGGTATAAGTGGTGTTTGAAATATTTGATTTGGTAGTTCGATGTCCTCTGATTCGTGATATAAAAGATAAGTGTATTTTAGTTATATATGTAACAAAATCAATTCTTTTGAACTCTATTCATACACCAACATTCGTTTGAGTTTGATTATGATACCACTTTTAATGTTCTAACCACCACTGTCTATGATTCCCTCTTTCACGTCCTTTTGGGATCCGTGGACTTTATTTTGTATAACGGTCATTATGTTATTCCGAAAAACTAGTTTTAATTATTTACTAATTTTGTAGATTTCATATGTTTTTTCTTTTTTTTATAATGAATTTCATATGTTTTGTCTTCATTTTTTTGTTAAAAATTTCATACGTTTTGTCCCCATTCATTAGGTATTTTTCAATAGATCACCGTTTATTTAATCACTACTGCTCAAGTACGCTTAGTCACATATTTGAAGTTAAAGAATTATCTTACAAATTTCAAAACAAGAATGTTCATCATCTCGATATGACTTCAATTTTTTCTCTTTTCTGGTCAACAGCGAGACTTGATTGCATCGAGGAAAACGCATTACTTTCCGATAATGCTAACATGCTATACTGTTTTCGTCTAATACACACGTCTTATAATATAATCGAGGCAAACGCAACGCATATTACTTTTTTAACAAAAAAAAAAAAAAAAAAACGCATATTACTTTCATATAATGCCAACATGCAATACTGTTTTTTTTACTATACACGCGTCTTATGTATATACATACGAAGCGTTTTATTATCTTTTGGAAGTATCACAAAGGTCCACGCGCACTAGACAGTTTGTGAGGGACAACACATAGAGTGACAGAGAGGTTCATATGTTATGGACATACATACATACGTAAGTTTGTATATTTCGACCCTTTCGAAATATATATTTTCGAAAGTGTGGAAAATAACAGCAAATATGCAAAACATGTAACTGGGTGATATGAGAATATAGTGGAGGCAGATGGAGACTACGGAATAATATCACATCTAATTAACTACTGCCACCTTAATCTTTCATTTGACAAAAATGTTTCTTTTCATTTATTTTCTTTATTTATTTATAAAATGAGACTACATTTAGGAAAATGAAGAAATAATAATCTCATGGTTTGCTTTTTCAAGTTGGACACAATCTGCCTGCCAACTTTAGCTTTGATAGCTGCCTATGACGGATCTTTATCTTTGATGATTTTGTCAGACTATACATGTTCTTTCTTGTACTTCATATCTATATATTTATTAAGATCACAACACCTATATCAAAATTAATTGACAATTAGCGAACTAATTTATGTCTTTATACTTGTTTCCAAATTTTTCAGATATTGATGTAAGATTTTCACTAAGAACCTCCTTTTGATCACGTTCATAAAAAACATTTAAAGTGTAAACCTTTATGAAAATAACATTTACAAAGTGATATACCAATCGGATGATATAATAACATATTAAATATGAATTTATCATGAGTTTTCAATTCAAAATCAATTAGTAATAAGTGTATTAATTTATGTTTTTAATATATTATTTGACAAATTCTTCAACTACAAATGTTAGATTTTAACAAATTTATCTATTCTAAAGATAGTTTAGATCTAGAAAATAAACTACTAGAAAATAAATTATAGTATTAGTTAATTG
Source organism: Euclidium syriacum (assembly GCA_900116095.1). Classification (NCBI taxonomy): domain Eukaryota; kingdom Viridiplantae; phylum Streptophyta; class Magnoliopsida; order Brassicales; family Brassicaceae; genus Euclidium; species Euclidium syriacum. Next base: position 3,254,081 of record FPAK01000008.1, read on the forward strand.
AAGTTGTGTTTGAATACAACTTTTGATATTTCTAAGTTTTGGATGCACTTGGAAATTAACCATGGAATAATGTTTACAGCCAATCTATCAACTTTACTTAATCTGCGAACAAATCATCAAGCCTTAATCTCTTTCGTCTCTTCTATGTTTTCTTTAATACATTGTTTGTACTTTTATATAAATAAGAGACCACTTTTTAAAAAATGTAATACTATGCGGAGGAAACTCCTTTTTCTACAAGTTAGAAATTTAGGAGTCTCTGGATTGAAAGAGACTAAATAATTCGATAAGTGTTTCAATTCTTCTAATATATAATTCTTTATTTTTTTGTCAACATTCTTCTAATATAATTCATAAGGTAGTAGTTTGTCAAATCTCTACTCCCGTCTACATTAGTCTAATTTATCAATAGCATATGTTAATTATTGTCGTCTTTTTTAAACATTATTTTTAGTCTTTTATAATCGACTTATTTTTAATAAAGATACACACATGACACCTACATGACATCAATGAATATACAATTTTATTTATGATAATGATTCCATTGTTGTAGCTTGGTAAGCAACGCTACATAATGCATTTTAATTCATAACTAATTAGTGTGATGGTTTCACAATTATATGAATTCAATCACTGCAGACTGCAGTTATATAAACATAAGCTACATAACTATCTACTGAATACAAATAACTTTTTAGGTATGTAAAAATGTGATCCGTGGGATGGTTCCTAAATTATTTATTAGAAAGCTCCTTTGTGAATGAATAAAGGCAAACCAAAAGACCTTTCGTAACAAAAATAAGACCTTTCATTGCAAAAAAAAAAAAAAAAAAGAAAAAAAAGGAGAGCTTTCGTTAGGACCTCAAAAATCAAAGAAGCCCTTTTTTCCTTACTTAATATGTCCAACGAGCTGACCAATTTACACCGAACTTATCCAAATATGTCCCCCAGTTAAGTAATTAATTTCTACTTTAATATGATCTAATTAAATGGCAAATATCTTTACAGAAGTGAATTAAATAGAGACTTGAGTAAACCGGCGGCGTTACGTGTTCTTTTTGTCTCTTAAGATTTTTTGCTAGCAAATCCACCATAATTTTCCTTTTCAAAAAAAAAAAAAAAATCCACCATAATTTTTTCTTTATTGGCTTAAAGATATAAACGGTTGAATAAATGAAATGGTTGAGAGATGTAGAAAGATAGTGTTGTCTTGATTGTGGCAGCAAGGACATAAATAACCAGATAGCAAACCCAATAACTCTCTAAACCGAACTGGCTCGCTCGACCAAGACTACGTGTCGTTCTTATGCTTACCGGACGACAGTTAGTTGTAATGTGCACCTCGTGTTTTTTTTCTTCTTCCGTAGTTGACGTCTTACTCTGATTTATTTTCTTCTGTATTAGTGTCAGTCCATATACAGGTAAATTGTATTCGTTCGGATAGCTAGGAAGTCGCATATATGGAAATTAATGTATTTTGCTTGCAGACATTTGTATTTTTATACAAGTAGTAAAATAAAATAATATATAGTAGTACCCAAAAAGTAAAGGAACGAACATAGAATTATGGAATGATTACAACAAAACTAGATTCAAACTGTAGTCATAAGTATTATGGTAAGAGTTATCCATACATAATCCTTTGTGAAACTATTTCATACTAGACTAGAACTTTTAATTTAGGAAACAAAAACTTATAATTTAGGTGTTTGTGTTAGTATTATTATATTAGAATATTATCTCTAAATAACTTCCTCCTCCTAATTTAAAGATATTTTTCTTTTCAATTTTGGAATTATCCAACATTCTCCTCCTTAATTTCAACATCACTCCAATCAAACTCCTCATTTCCTTGAATTTGATCTTGGCTAATGGTTTCGTGAGTATATATACCTTCTCTTCTACTCCAGGTACATGCTCAACCTCAATTTATTGATATTTTACACACTCTCTTATAAAATGATATCTTGAAAATATATGCTTACTTCTTCCATGAAACACCTTTTCCTATTACCTCTAAATAAGCTTTTTCTAATTTAAAGATATTTTCTTTTTAATGTTGGAATTATCCAACATCATGCACAAAACATGTAGAAACAAGTGTTTTTATGAAGAATGTAGCGACGTTTTCTAAAGTCACATAGTCACAGTTATGAATATTCTAAAGCTAACTAAACTAAAGATCTTCCATAATACGTCAATTAAATATTTCATCCCACAAAGAAAACGTTGAATTATCTAAACAAAATCGTTGATTTAAAAAAGAAAAAAAAAGAAAGAAAAAAAAAAAAAAAACGTTGAATAACGTGGAGATTAGTCCATAATTCTCACATTAAAGACAAGAGTGTTTACTTATGCCAAAATCCTTTTTTCTTTGGTCAAAATTCGGCCAAAATTCTGTAATGTTCAGTATTTCTTTATATATTTTAATTAAGACTGTATTGTTTCGAATATTTCCTACCACTTCCTAGAGTTTGTTATTTCAAATCGAAAAGTTTTACACAACTATACACTCACGAATATTTGTAATAAAAAAAACTGTATTTTATCAGAATTAGGCAACCAAAGATAACCATTTGGTCTCTTAGGAGACACGTCGGCTCTTATTACCAAGTGCTATAGCTCTTCCTATAAAAAAGATAACCATTTGTCTATTTGTATTAGTTTCCTTATAGTCATATCATCTAACTACGAGATTATTTTTTTGGATGAATGTTATTTTCATTTACTAATAATAAATAATTGTTATAAACTGTCGGCCAATAATTTTTTTATAATATAGCACGTACTATATATGTAATCAGATGTAGATGTAGACAGTTGTTTAATTTTAGAAAGAAAAAGCCTAATTAAGGAAACTGACGAATAAGTAATAAGAATTTGGAATTTCCAAATAAAAATCAATAAATATTCAAAAACAATATATTACGAATCATATTTTGTCACGTCATTTAAATCCAAAATAGTTTTAGTTGTTGATGTTTTAGTTATATTCTATCTCTCCGTTTCAACGAATGTTTTATCGTTACATAAAATTTAGTTTATACGAAATTTTTAATCGTATGGGTAATATAAATTAAATAAATTCATTTCCTATTTTTACTACATTCCTTAAGTACTTAGAATTGACTAGCAATGGTCATGACAAACATTTGGAATTACCAGAACCTATCTTCTAGTAGCTACATTATATGGGTAAAAATGTGAGAGACATAGTGGTCAAGCTGATATAGAAAACGTTATGTCATGATTCAACAATAGCCAAATGGGGCTAGGAAAAGGATCTTCACTCATATAGTCTCATGACTCTCTTCATTCAAGTGTATGACCGTATAACTAAGTAAGAAAATATACATAAAAGAATGGTTTAACCAATGGAGCACCTCAAAAAATAAAAGCGTTAGTATTCAGATTGAGGTCACGTATTTAATATTGCCAAAGCTTTATCATCATATTATTTAAAACATTTACTTATACCACACAAACAAGTAAATAAACTTTGTACTAACGTTTTTAAGACACATGTGCCACGAAAAGATAATAACGATGCGAACCACATGCTTCAAGAAGGTAAAAAGTATGACTCTTAGAACTCTGCAAATGCAAAGACAATGAGTCAAACAAAAGACAGTACATGTATTGCGCACATTCACCACAACCATTGCGTGCCTCAAGATTATTTAATTTGTCGATCAGCTACCAGATAAAATAAAAAGGTGAAAAATATTCGAGTGCGTTGTACCTACCCGATCACTTCATCCAATAGATCATTTAATACCAACCAATCTTGCTATGAGAAAAAGATCCAATTTTCAGTATATTTTCCTAAGTATTGATTTTTTGATGAAAGTCATGGCCTTTTTACAAAACTTGCTTCTTTTTACACAAAATTCCCTCTAAAGGTAAGTTCTTTACATAAAAAGATTAGGGATTTGTCCGCATGATTGCGCGGAGAAATGATGTAAGAGAGTATAATTAAAAACATTAAACATTATACCTAAAACACCGGAATCAAAACCTCTAACAAAATCGGTCCGGAATCAAAACCTCTAACAAAACCGGTCCAAAATCCCAATGGAAATTCGATGAAATCATTTGGCCACACGGAACTCTGATTGTTGAACAACACCATCTGCCAGCAAAGAGACGAAACCGCCAACATGCACACGACCAATCACATCTACAAAATAAAAAATGAAAACTTATCTGCAAAAGATTTTAAACCATAACCCTTCCACCATAAACCAAGTACATTAGTATACAATACACGATAATTAACATACATATTGAGTAATTTAATTATAACTACAGTAAAACCTCTATAAATTAATACTCGATTAATTAATTCCTCTAAAAATTAATACATTTCTTAGGTCTCAATTTAGTTTTCGAGTCAATTAATATATCGATAAATTTATAACTCTATTAATTAATAAAATATTTTTAAAGTAGTGTAGTTCCAACAATATTAATTTATAGAGGTTTTACTATATAAACCCCAATTCATTAATATAGAGCACACAATAACTAAAATGATTACCAGTGGCAGAATCAAAATCCTAACCCTATCTTTTATAAACTCAATCACATTAATATATTGTACATGATTACTAAAATCTTTATTTGTTCAAGATTCTAAACTCTAATCCCTCCATACGAATAGAGACATGAAGAGGAATTAAAAACCCACAATCCTTTCTTGTGATTGTCCAAATATCTTTGAGAGTTCTCTTGTCTCATTTTTAAAAATTCTTTAATTTTTTTATTTCCTCTTCAAATGAGAGTTCATAAGATTATATATTTTTATTTTCGTCATATTCGATGTTACTTGATAATCCACATACTTTATGTGTTTTATCTCCATAGTTGTCCAATAGATTCCCTCTCACAATTTTCAAAAAATTTGATAATATTATATATTAAGAAATGGTTGTAGGTCTCATTTTTTATTTGGTTTGGAACATGTAATGATAGTTGTATAAATTTAAATATGAAGCATTATCTTTCATATTATAGATTCTTCTTTTGTTTTCCTTTTTTTTTCTCTTATTTTCTTCTTTTGTTATTTGTCTTTTTTTTCCTGGTATTTTTCGATTTTTTCTCATATATGATCTCTTATGCTTTTCCATTCTTTTTTTCTAATTTCATATTTTTCTTCATAAGATTTTTCTTACTATTGATATTTTGTTTTTTAGATCACTAAAACTTTTGTTTTCTTGTTTTCTCGATTTATGTATTCTCATTCTTCTTTTGATATGAAGAATCATAAATATATTTTATGTGTTCTGGTTCTATGTTTTCATCCTCATCTTGAGGTTGAAGACTTTTATTTTTCCTTTTTCTTATGCTCTTGTTTTCTTCAAGGGTTCTGACTCAATCTGACACAATTTGTATACATATAAATTATTTTTCTGGTCCTTAAATCTCATACATGACCATAATCTTATTCCCGAAACCATAAGTTGAAACTGTGAAAACTTCCAAAACCTCGGTTTGAGGAACAATTTAATTTTGTAGATTCTCATCAGCGAAATCTATATAAAGAGATATCTATTTCTTGATCTAACTCTCTTTAGTTCGGTGAGAAATCAATTCTCCATTTAAAAATATGCATTGTATCTTTGGCACTAAATGTGTCGTGAAAGGCATGTGACTGTGAGATAGAGTCTATATAAATGAAGTAGATATCGAGAACATTAATTTTCCAATTTCAAGAGACGGATATATATATATATGGACAACGTCACACGTGGACATGACAAAGTTTTGGACCGATCTGCAATGGGATAATAATCACAACAATACAATTGCATCATCATCCTCTTCATCATCTTCATCTTCATTACAAGTGCTTCCAGAACCAACTTCTTCATCTTCATATTCTTCTCCATGTTATTACAAGTGCTTCCAGAACCAACTTCTACCTCCTTGTTTGCTTTCAAACAATTAGATTATACCGGCAAAAATAAAATAAAAATCTTGCTTTTGATTCGTAACCGCCGATGTCCGTTCCGATATTCTCCTGGAAATTGTTACTACTTGTTGTTGCGCTCCCTTGACAGGTTTTTGTAACTTATCATGCAATTCGGATGTTGTCTTTGGCTCACTCTTGGCTGAACTCTATTTGCTTCGACGACTACAAATTTATCCATTGTTTGCTATTTTCATATCTATGAATGTTAAAGCAAAGGTATTAATTAACAACGCTAAGCAAAGAATTTGAGAGGTTCAATTTTTCTTCCTCGTATTTTTCTGCTTCTCTATTAGCAAAAAAAATCAAAATATACAAAAGCAAATTTAGCGAAACAAAATAAAAAGAGAAGGTCCAAAATCAGCAAATCTAACCAAATAATACATCACCGATGACGTTCTCGTCTCCGTATTTGTCATTGAATTCATTGGCTTCTCCTTTAACTACAAAATCGAAATCCAAAAACAAGTTTAGAAACCAAAAACTCAGAGAATCCAAAACACATCAAAACCTATGAAATCGAAGGTCATAATCATAGAAAAACTCGAACTAAAGAAACAGATCATCAAATAGCTTAAGACATAACAAATAGAAAGAAAAACAATAACACTTTCATTTTGTTAAAAACTAAAAACTCAACCCAAATACAAAAAAACTGATATAAGTAACTGATCTAACCAAATTGAAGACTATATAGTAAGCATATACAAATCCATAGTTATAAGGATCAACCGAGAAAGAAAATGGAGCTTAAGTTGTCATGTTTATGACAATTTCCATATGAAAAATTCTTGCGAGCTTCATGAGTCATTCTTAAGGATTTGTGGAATATCGTTTCATGAGTTAGTTGAATAATAAACATGACTTAATGATTCATACAAGTTGGAGAGAAATAGAAGTTTAAATTTTTTTACCAAAGTTGACCACAACCGAAATCCTACTCGCCAAACACTTTTAAAGTATTGGATTCATCGAGCACTCCAAGTGTCTGAAAAAAAGTCCAAATGTGAGAAATAAAATGGTTTGAGAAATCTTGTATATGTAGAGGAAGAGTAGTTAAAACCATACAATGCAAGGATACGGCTGTGTCTATTATTGTGTGCGAGTAGATGAGCTTACTCTGATTCTTAACCAGCAATGAGCCTCTTTCCAAAACCAGAAACTGGAGCTTGCACCTCTTCGTCTAGTTTGCAGCAGTCCTGAAAACGAAGCAAAAATGTTATTTGACCAAAACGAATGATAATGGAAAAGATGCATATACAAAAGGTTAATTCACCAAACAGACAATCTCAAGAATCACGAAAAATTCACATGTAAAATAAGAGCTTTTACCTCATCAGCTTCAACATTCTCATCTTTTGTGACCGTTCATATCTTAACAAACAGATAAGCACTAAGTGCTCTAAAGCAAATATCATTACCTCAGTTCTCTAAAGCCAATATCATTACCTCAGTCTTTAGGTTTCTGGTTACGAAATCGATGAACAAATGATTAGGGTTTTAGATACTTAGTTAATAGAATCTTCAACGAACCAACCTTCTGAAGAATTGTTTAAACGAACAAAGCTTTAATGAAAACGATCAATCATTAGTATTTGAAGCAAAGGGAGAGAGAGAGAGAGAAAATGTTTACCGTTTAGAATATCTGAGGGTAAAAAACCATTTCTATAACATCCTTCGGTGATTCTGCCAAGAAAAAAAACAATGGTGGATCAATGGAGATGTTCAATCGAATAAAAGATATGCAACAGCTCACCGTCATGTCTCAGAGATGATGATTCCTTTCAACGCCAAACTACGTTTCCGCTCGCGGTTTCAATTTGTGATTGAAACCGTCTAAGCTTACTGTGTGATCTTCTTTTTATTATTGCTCTTCTTATCGTGCAAGTAATCTTCTTCTTTTGAAAAAAAACAAAACCTTTGTGAACCGGCTAGAGTTACGGAAAATCAAACCAAACATCTAAGTTCACCATGTATCTTCTTCTTCATCTTATTCTCTTACCAATGCAAGTAATCCTTTTCTTCTAAAAACCAAAACCTTGTGGCTAGGGTTACAGAAAATCAAACCAAAACGTCTAAGCTAATTGTGTGATCTTCTTCTTCTTATTCTTCTTCTTACCATGCAAGTAATCTTCTCCTTTAAAAAAAATCAAAATCAAAACCTGCTTGAAAACCAAAACCTTGTGAAAGGGCAAGGGTTACGTCTTCTTTCTTCTTATTCAAAACGTTTCAGTAAAACGAAATTTAGGGTTTCAATATATTTATTTATGTAATTAAGGAATTAAGGTAATTAAACTAATTCATTAAGGATATTTTAGGAAGTCTAAATCTCTAGAGGGTTGTGGTAACGCCACGTGGCGAAACATGTATTCTTTTAATATATATGATTTGGGCTTCAAGAGGATTCTTGTCTAAGACTGCCGTTTTAACTTTTGTATTTCCGAACAAACTTGTATTTTTATTTTGAGGAGATCTTTCTGGTCGTTCTCGGCAAAGTTCCACCCTTAAACTTTTTTTTTTTGTCACCAAAAAATCTCCCAAAACGATAGAGTACTCCACATACCACCATTTCTTTCGGTCCAAAGTAAAAATTTTCCTCTTTTCTTTGTTTCTCAATATTTCTTTCCGATCTCCGACCTCAATCTCGTGGTTTTTTTTGTTTGACTTGAGAGTCGAAAAATCTTTGAAAAACATAATCCATTGTTGTGTTTCCCAGAGACTTTATGTGGTTACTGATTCGGCAAGAGATTTTGTTTATGGCAAATCGAATCTCGCTTTCAATACAACTCTAACACGATTTCAACTCATTGAAAACCGAATTTGGCTCCAAATCTCTCAAGCTCAGTCCATGATACGTCTACGGTGTATCCATAAATGAGTTTTCGTCTCATCACAAAGCGACTTAATCCCGGACTCAAGAAAAAAAAAATCCAACCAAAGGCCTATTGCAAGTTGAATGCTCAAATATCAGAGGACTTGACAAAGCCGACATTTTATATCGAAACACATTATACATGTGTTGTATATTTCAATGTATATTCTATAAAAAAAAAAAAATGGATCCGATTGGCGAACAAAAACGGATCGAAATTTTTAGATGTTAGTTGAAACGGTGGTATGGTGCAAAACTGTGAAAGAAAGCTGTTAGTGAAAGCGGTAAAAAAAAATTGAGAATAACTATTTTTACTATAACATTAGAAACCGTTTTTGTGATTGGTACATGCAAATTTTTTTTTTTTTTTCAAACAGTTGTTACCAATCACGTCCAACATTTGTTGTATATTATAAAATGTGATATATGTGTATCATCTAACAATTTATACGTATGTGACACTTATAATAAGGTTTATATTTTTGTTGTTGTTAGAAAATGTCAATTACATAAAAACATAATAAATGTTCTTAAAACATGTCAAAATATTAAAATTAATCTAAAACTTAAATCATAAATACAAACTCAATTACAAATCCACTTACATACCATAATATATAACTTTTTGTTATATACATTTTACTTATTTGAAATTATACCCTAAACTTTAGAGAAATAAAATATAAAATAATAACATAATTTTTTTTCATAATTATATTTACAATATCTGAATACATGATATAATTCAAAATGATAAACAGCCAAACTAGAAATCATGATTTTAACTATATTAACAGATGTTGAGTAAATCTCAAAGTCTAATGGATTCAGATTAATTTTAAGAGGATGTGTAGCTCATGGATGTACTATTTTTCTGGGTATTCAAATAAGTCGAAATATAGATCTTTACTCATGTGAATGTCCAAGACAATGTATTTTAGTTTTGCATAAGAAGTGAATCGAACTTAAAATATGTTAGCGTCTCAACTCCGTCTCTTTATCACTTGACCACATAGCTCCGGACGTTAAATAATATTTTGAAACTATAAGTTTTTAAAGTCTATAATATAATAATAGACAGTAACATAATTTCTAGAAATCATAACTATTTTCGATAAATCAATACTTTAAAGAGAAAAAAAAATCTCTCCAACCTTGCCACATCAGCCATCTTGTATTAAGAGGAGTTGCCACATCATTTAAAAAGACTTTTTTCAAAATCAATGAAAACATGAGAATTTGACACATCAACTACATATTAGTTATTTAAAAAAAATTCTTACACAAAACCATTACAATTCCACCCTTCCAATTTCCAACTTCGTTTTCTACATCAAATTTAATAGACTTATTTTTAACTAAGTCTATTTTCTTTTCTCAACAATCAAACATTTTTTTATTGTTAAAAGCTCGGAAGCAACAATTAAATATATTTTTAAGAAAAATTTAACAAGGTTTCAAATTCTACTCATCTTTCCACAAGTTTGTTGCTGGCGTATTAGTTGATAAAAACCAGTTAGATTTTTCCGTAGATTATCATAAATGAAAAGTCTCGAATATATGTGTACTAAAAAGATGAGCTAACCATAGATTATATATATTTGATAGTGTCAATAAAATAGAGGGAGACCTAATAAATTCAAGAACATAAATAAACCATTTAGATTTTGGTGTAGGAGCTCTCTGTATCAAATTTTAAAATTTGATGTCAATTAAAGTTAGAGACATAGGAAAAAGTAACATTCTCAAAATTGCAAAACAGAAATTAAGGAAATAGTTTAATCTTTCACCTAATTTGTTTTAGTATTAAAAAACTGTTTAAAAGATTTAAAAGTATTCAAGACTAAACAAAATATCCATGTGAACAAAATGAAATCCACAACAAATAATAATAATAAAAAAATGATTTTGAATAAAAGCTACAAAACGAAATTTGTGTGAGTGAGTGAGACAAATGAAAAACTTCAAATGGATATGACAGAAATGGATATGCATAGGATCATGAGAGATAGAGAAGTATGATGTGATTTGGTAACCTGATAAAATTAAGAAAGAAAGAAAATATATGGTTGTTTAGTGAAGTCACACAAATATTTGAAAACTTTGATCGATGTATTTTTTTAAAAGAACTAATTTCAGCATTATCACTTATAATTTGCATGTTTATTTTGAGAAATAGGAAGAAAAATGACAAGAATTGGACGAGAATATGTAGTTTTGGGATATTTTAAAAAATTCTGGAAACTTTTTGGAAATTCCGGGAGTTTATTAAAAATATTAAGATAATTTTCATTATTTTTTAAAGAAATAGATATTAAACGGGTAATTCGAAAATTCTCTTTTCATACCTTTTGAATAAAATAAATAGTTTTAAACGGAAAACTATTTCAATTAAAACATGATTAGGATGGAAAATTTAGGTAGGTACGTGACGGATCAGAAATGAACATAGTTTCTTGAAGAAAACTCGCATCATAGCGCGGATATTAACCTAAATTTTTAGTTTATAATAACATAAACTTTTTGTAAAAAAAAAAAAAAACAAAATAGAGTAAATATGTACAAATATGTAAATATTGTAACCATCTTCCACTACCAACCAAAGCCAATAACGAAATTGCAGTATATATCATTTTTGTCATCAGAGTTTTTTGTATTCTCTCACAGATCATTTGATAGTGAAGAATCGCTGTCGAATTAGCTTGGTTTTCACACTGAAAATCAATCGAACTCGTTAATGCCTTTGTGAAATATAGCTTTCCTTAACATAAAAAATTCTCAGAACGCGATTTGATAATATAATTTTTAATTCAAATCGAGTTAGATACAGAATCAATTGGAAATTCAACACTCAACTCTGTGTATTTTGGTGATCTGTCTCCCTATAAAATCGTATTAAATATCAAATATAGTAAGGGAGATGTGAAAACGGGAACTGATTACTCCTTTTAAAGACTACTTTAAGGATAAATTGTAATATAAATTTACAAGTTCTGTCTAAGTGCGAATGTGGAAATAAATTAATGTAGCTGCCTAAGTCAATCAACCATTGAAACGGAAAAGCACAAAAGGAATTTTAGGAGCCACCGTAAAGGTATAAAATTATTCCAATTTAAATATGACGTCATAGTAAAATATATGATGTCACGTGGTCATTCTCTTATGTCTCCCTCTTTATATATATTCGTTCACTCGTTTATCTTCCTTAGCATAGAGCAAACCACTTCACTCTTAACACCATACTTTCTCTACGAAAGATTTTACTTTTAAAACTTTATCAATTAACCCAAAAGGAAAAGAAATTATCAAATAAGCCCTCAAAAGACTAAGAGTCATGCTAAAGATGGAGACTAACGGTGGCACTTCGGCCGCTACACCTACTTCCTCCGCTGTCCCTGCCGCTATCGTGGTGGAAACCACCACCTCCGTCACATCTCCTTCTCCGATCTCTTCACCGCCGCCGCCGCAGCAACCACCGGTGGTGCTCAGCCCTTGCGCAGCTTGCAAGATTTTAAGGCGGCGGTGTGCCGAGAAATGCGTTTTGGCACCGTACTTTCCTCCGACGGATCCGGCGAAGTTTACAATCGCCCACCGTGTCTTCGGAGCTAGCAACATTATTAAGTTTTTGCAGGTACTTTTTTGTCTTCTTCATTACCCTGTTACACGTGCGTACGTTTCTATGCATTTGTCATCTAGCACTTGTGTACATGAAAATGAGCAGATATGTCACATTTGCTTGTTCACACTTGACATGAAAATTATAACAAGGCAAATTAACACATAAATGTTATATAACTTTAGTGGTTAATTATTAATATTCTAATTTTTATGATAAAAAATATTTCAGTTTAATTTTCCAGTAATTAATTACACCGATGATTTAGAAATGGTATAAAATTTAAAAGGTAGAAGATAATGATGTTTTTGTTCTTTTTGTAGAATTAGTTTAAATTATAATCGAGAAAAGTTGAAATCTGGTTTCCAAAATGTGAAAAGGAAGTTAAAGTGGTTAAAAGTCTAGTTGTTGAACAATAATGGGTTCATAAGTCATGTGACCGGAACTTGGCCCTACAAATTGTAATGAAAGGTCAATAAGAACCTTTCCTCAAAGCTACATGCAGCCTCTCATAACACATTTTCAACATAAAAATATACATATCTAACCTTTTAAAATAAAATGAAAAAATTAAAAGTCTATATCAACAATTCCTTTTCATTCACCATTGAAAAAAGTCGTGTAAGATTTCTTCACGGTCAAACATCAAAACACGAAATTACAAGTTTAAATACAAAAAAGTCCAAATCCTTTCCAATAATCAACATTATGCTACATTAATCCACATTGCATCAAAATGCCTAAGACTTTTTACATCTATAATTTTCCCTCTTCTAGAAAGTCAGGTTTAAACGAAAGATGTTTTGTCTTTTTCTAAAATATGTATTACATTTTTTTTTATTAGGAACTTCCGGAATCTCAAAGAACCGATGCGGTTAATAGCATGGTCTATGAAGCGGGAGCTAGGTTGAGAGACCCCGTTTATGGATGTGCGGGTGCAATTTACCATTTGCAGAGACAAGTGAGTGAGCTTCAAGCACAACTTGCGAAAACTCAAGTGGACCTTGTGAGCATGCAACTCCAAAGATCTAATCTACTAGAATTGATATACAAGTTGGAGCAACCAAAGCTATCAGGACAAGAGCAAGGACAAAACAATATGTCACTTGACAGCTCATTTGAGAGCGGTGATGAGTTTATTAGTAGCCCCGACGAAGAGAGCAATGACTTGGGATTTCTTGAGGACAAGAATATCAACAATAATTCATCAATGTCGTGGTGGGATCCTCTTTGGACATGATCATAACTGATGGTATTATTATTAGCTCACTTTAAAGCGCTTTAGTGGTTACTTCCATATACATATTAAAGACCTAGAATATGATATATGCGGAGTTTTTACTTTAATTTGTCTGAGTCAACCAATCATGTATAAGCACGTAACCAAACTGCTAAAAACTCCTAAAACATGTTACGTGTTAGTATTATGTAGGGATATTAGATACTAAGAAAAAAAGAGGTTGTATTGAGATTCTAAGAATCTTCTCCTAACACTAATGAGAAGGAGATAATTGAGATGCATTTTTAAATTTAATGGCTAGAGCGTAATCGTATATTTGTTTAATTTTGAGAAGGGGGTCATTGTTAAAATTTCTCATTCTCACAGGAAGCGAATAATATGCAGTATCTTTTTTTCTTGTGACGTGTGTTTTCTCCTTCTTCTTGTGCGTATTATGAAAAATAAGAATAAAACAAAATAAGAACAAGCTCTTGAAACAATAAAATGTGAAGGCGATTTAACTCCATCGGCTAAAGAAACGACGAGCACATGACACGTCCCTGTAGAGTGTAGTGTCTACTGGTCATTACGCGTTTGCTCCATGTGACCACATGTATACGTGTATGATCTATTTATACGCGCACTCATGTATATATGTGCGGTGCGGGCATGGTCTTTCAATAAGGTTATTGATGGAATTAACTAACAACCTCGATGTTAAAAGAACATCTAACAACTTTAATGATGGTGTTTGCAAGGGTAAACATTGTTTGGAATATTGACCTTAATCATTGTGCTCCGATTAAAGTTATATTGTCTCCCCATATTATTCTATTTCGACCATAATTGAGATGATGAGATATTTATATATATAGGGATATGATTCTCGAAACTCTTAGTACAACACATTTCATTAACCAATAATAGACGTATAATCTGTAGGTTCTTCAAACCTTGTAATCAACTAGAATTTTTTTTCTAGTGGAAGTTTCTTTCGATGACAAAAAAAAATCTGTAAATTCCAATTCGCACTTTGTTGCTTGAATTAATTGACTTGACTCACGATTTATCTTTAGTTCGGTTGTTGGAATGAACATTTTGCCAGGCGAATAACTTGCATCACCATAAATCCAAGAAAAAGGTTCTCTTATCCTTACAACATCATCTCCTTTTCTATATCACTCACATGTACAAACTCCATCTTGATATTACAGAGAGAAAACAGATAATTCATTAAGACAATGATGCTTAGAACGTATTCAGTGTCGTGTCAAGGTTTACATAGACTAGAGACGAACTGTTAAAACCGATATGGCATATTTTACTTTTTTGCAAAGATATTTTATTTTATTTAACATGTTTTTATTTTCTAAATTTTAGTAATTATTAAAAGGTTTTTCTTCTAAGATGATTTTTAAACCAAACAACTTTGTTTCACTTATATTTTTTATTAGAAAGTTATAAGTCTGTAATATGTTTTTTGTGCATGTAACAAAAATAAATTCTCTTAAATGCATATTAGTATGTATATTTAAAGAATTATAATAATTGGTTTGAAAAACATACATGTATAATATGAAAAAATGCAATATAAGTTAATAATAGAGGTTAAAAATCAAAACAAAATGTAAAATAATACAAACCATTTGTAAAGAAATGTGGCTTTTATATTTTAAAAATTTGGTACATGCTTATATGAAGCGATTGTCTTTTTGGAAACATGGGAGGCACGGCCCTGAACGTATTAAAGAAAATGACTCTAGAAAAACAAAAAGACTCTCAACATTTAATTTTAACTACTAAAATAATTCATACTATCATTTTATAACTCGATGCTATATTGAGATTGGTATAATCCATGAGGTTTATTAATTTTGTAAGAATTGAGTTTGATGAATTATGTGAGGTTTATTAGATTGGCTAGAATTGAGTTGGAAAAATTTTGGGAGGCTTATTAGCTCGGCGAGAATCGAGTTCAGAAAATTCCGCAAGTTTTATTAGCTCGGTTGGAAATCTGAATCATGAATTCTTCAAGTAGTTTGACACATCTTTAAAAGATACGACAAACTCTACAGAAAACGCTAGCTCGATTTAGATTCAAATTTAAAATGTTGACGAGTTTTAGGCATTGCAATCTGGGGAATCGTCAAAGAAGTCGAAGAGACGCGTGTGGAAACTCAAGAAGCGACTAGGTATAATCATTAATTTTGACGTCAGGAACCAGTATCTCTTTATATATATACTCCTTATAATTCACCTCCCTTCTCATTATTGCATATCAATTATAAAAAGTACTAATTTCTCTCTTTTCTCTATGCTTTCTCAATTTTTCTTAAAAAAAATTAATTTTTCGTTGAATCTCCGATATGATCTAAATTTTTTCAATAGAAGATTTCGATCTACTTTGAGCTTTTCGGCCCATCTTCGAAGTGTTTTTCGCCGTCCTTTGGAAATTCGTAAGTCATTATGTACTTGGCCCGAACTAGAATGGCCTTATAGTCAAACTCTATTTATGGTAGTCCACCAGTCAACATGAGCAATCCGATGAGCGATAGCAGCTCGTCGAATGAAGGCAACTAGGTGGTTAGAGAGTTAGCTCACCGAATGGATGCCAACCAGCGAGATAGGGCCAGCTCTTGCTCGTTTCAAATGGAGGTTGATATTCCAAGTTTCGGAGATGAGAAGGATCGAAATATGTTCAGCTCTGACATATGTAGAGTTATTAGAATCTAGTAAAAATGGCGAAAAGTTTCATGTGGAGTATATGTAAAAGAGAAGTATGTGAAAAGGGCCGGTTGTCGTGATTTCGAGAATCTTCAAGACAAGTCAATGGTAGGGATATTAAGCTACCGAGGCAAATTATTGCTACATATAGGAACTCTTAATAGATGAGGCCAATTAGAATATCCTTAAACCTACGTTAACAGAAAATAAAAAGTTTGGTTTGGGTTTAAGGATCTAGTCTAACTCAGGAATTTGAAATCTTGGTTTTAAGATCTAAGAGAATCAAAAGCTTGCCAAACATGATTTTGTTCATAGAGGTTCGTATGTTGAAGTCCAGAACTGATTCTTGCAAAAGAGAAAGAGAAATATATGAATCATAGGAAAAACATGTTATGGCATTTAGCTGGGAAGCGTCTAGAGGCAAAATTAGTTACATGGGAAGACGAAGGAGACTATATTTCGAGGTGGATCTAAGCAAAGAAGTATCAGATTATGGGCAGCAATAACATGGTTAGGCATGTCAGAGGATCTTAGGGTTTCTAGCTCAGTTACATGTCACGATAAAGAGATATGGTAATCTATTTGATTTACCTAAACATTTTGGCGGTGGTGGTGACATAGTGCATTTGATGATGCGCCAAAGAATAATAGGGTTTACGTGTTGTTCAAAGAGGTGTATGAGAGTCAAGGTGGAGTTTGTTATGTTGACTCTCATCCAACTTAACTCGGTTGGGTCCTAGGCAAATTCAAACAAACATGATAAGTTAAGGATTTGGTATCGAAGATTTTAAAGGAATTTGAGTTAGAGGAGCTGGATCAGGTATAACCCGCATGTTATGTTGTTATAAACACCATAAAAATTTCTTATATGTCTTCTTCATTACATAAACAAGAAGCTTTTACAAAGGTAGAAGAGAAAAGAGCTGAGAAATAGAAAGAGAATCTTATTCTTTAGTGAGTTTGATGATCTTCCTCTTGATTTATTATTTGTTACAATTAATATCTTTTGTGGGCATCTTCTTCTTCTTTTGTATATGGAATATTAAAACATAGGTTTTACGTCTTTTGATTGCACTTTCTTTGATCATGGTTAATTTTTAGAGCTAGAAATCTCCTACAAAGTGTACCAGTTATTAAGATATGTGATTGAATTGAGATGAAGAAACTTGTTTAATAAAATCTGCATGTATTAGCTTATTTATATATGAAAGTTATAAACTTTTATTTAGGTACACATATAACATTTATATTCTGTTGTTGTCAGCAAGATGGATAAATACCAACAGAAAATTAAATTTGTAGAGAATTGTTTGCTATGGTGTGTCATTGTTGCTAGGTTACCAGCGGACATGATTACTCACGAAGTGGCGTGCTTCAGACACTTAATGTAGAGATGGTTTTTTTTGACAAAGTATTTAATGTGTAGTTGA
This sequence comes from Euclidium syriacum, assembly GCA_900116095.1. Lineage (NCBI taxonomy): Eukaryota > Viridiplantae > Streptophyta > Magnoliopsida > Brassicales > Brassicaceae > Euclidium > Euclidium syriacum. Next base: position 3,271,916 of record FPAK01000008.1, read on the forward strand.
ATCTCAAATGACATTGATTGTTGCTCGCTTGTCACAACCGTTCGGAAAGGTAAGCCTGTTATTACCGCTACCAGAGCCTATTGTCAATAGACAAAACATTGGATCCGTTTGTAGGACCGCAAAAATCCGGATCGAAATCACAACAAAATATAAACGAAAATCTTAAGGAAAGACAATTAAAACAGGCGATGAAAATCAATTGAAAATAAAAACGAATACGGAGTCGAGATTTGATCTCTTTCCTTAACTCAATAAATCGCCCGTAATGTGTGACGGTTTGGATGCGATTTTTGAATCTGAGGATAAAACCGTGATAGACTGTTTTGCAACACTCAAAACAGAATCTTCGAACTGAACTTAAACGCTATAGCTCTCGAGCCCAATAGCCAACTAAAAATGCACTGAGCACGAGCACGACCCCGAGCCCGGCCCGGCATCGGCGGCTACGACAGCACGCATGTGATTTTTCATAATGCTTTTATATTTCCACAAGGCTTTTGAACTTGTTGTAGGGACACCCATATATAAACAAGAGCTTTTCTCTTGTGCTAACCAATGTGAGATTTTTACACTTCCACACAAATAAGTTATAACCAATGAGAACATTTCATTCCAAAGGTTAAAACTCAAATATCAAATGAGTTTATAAGGTCTATTTTCTTATTATACTTCATTTCTTATTCACATTTGAACTTCATATTACATGACCAAATGTTCATTAATAATTGAGTAAAATTTGAGTTCCAACATAGATTTTGCCTAAGAGTTAAGATATTTTTTTTTTCTTTTTTTCATAAACAATCCCATGAGTTATCGTTTCTGATTGGCACCCAGAACATAACCTGCAATATAAGGTTGTTATTAGAGCTTTGAGAGCCAATCTTCAGTAGATGAGAGACAGAGCTTGTTACATAAATTTTTTTTACAAGACCGAGACTTTGTTGTCATTTTTGTAATCAACTTCGATAAATTTATTGCTCATGTGATGTTAATTGTTCCAGTAAATCACCTTGAACAATCTATTATTTTCGAAAATGAAATTTTTTCTAAATATATAAATCTATATATTAATCGAATTTAAATAAATCTGTTGGCATGCTTAAGTTTTTCCATATAATTTAACATTTCTCGAAATAAAATCTCGTAATAATTTTTCTTTAAAAGTCATTGTTTAATTTTTCTGTTTAAAATAATCAAAAATACAATGTATAAATAAATGTTCAACTTTCATTATGTAAAATAATGTAACAGGCACAACTTTATGTAAAACTTATTCAGTAGTTATTAAACCATCTTCAATCCTATTCTATATTTCCTCTTTTACTTTAAGAAATCAACTCCTACCCTACTTTATAATCTACTCTAAAAAAGAGTTTTGAACAATATTACTCTAAATATAGAGTAACACTATTCATAACTCTATTTTAGAATGGCACTTTTTTTCCAAAAATAATCCTTTAAATTATATTTATTTTTAATTTATACTTAAGTATTACAATAAAGTTCAATTTATACCCAAACAATATTATTTTTCTGCTTATAGTTAATTACATATAATAAAAACATAATAAATTTTATTAATAGAATGGTTAGATATGTATTTAAATAAATAAAAGAAAAATGATATATATTCAACAAAAAAAGACATAAAAACAATGAAATTCGAATATATAATTAATGCTGAAATTAAAGTTAACAAACACAAGACTAATTTAAAATTATAAAGACTTGTAATTTTATAACCTAGTAAACCGTTTCTAAATTCACTAAAATTGTTAAAATCAACTTAACATATATGTTCATTGAAACCATACGGTGATGATAGAGACCTAATTCATAAAAACTTTTTACGTTCATAGTTCATAACCATACCTATTTATAGAAATGAAACGTATGTTCATAAAAACTATACATACGTTCATAAAGATAATACATATACAGTATTGTATTTTCTATTTGATATAAGTAATTTTTATAATTTAAGTGGATTTGACACATACCACAAAAACTCTCACATTTTTCAATCTATTTTAACTAGATTTGACAATAAGATACCATATAGAAACAAAAGTTCTCACATTTTCAATCCATTCCAAATGGATTTGAAAACACAACACACCAATCTGAGTCGAAAGAGAAGCTCCACATCCATAAGTCAAATTGCTGCAAGATAATAATATCCGCTTTTAGAAATTTATTGTGCGTTATATAATAATAAAGGATAGAAGAACTCAATTCTTACTTGAATATACGTTAATCTATCATTTATGTAAAAAATATAATAATATAGATGTTTAAAAATCTATTATTTAAGAAAAAAAAATTATGCTTTTATTTATTCGCGAATATATACTATAATTTTATTTATATCATAAATTTTTAGTTTAAATAACATCGTAACTCAATCAAACTATTGTAAAAAAATAAAATAAATGGTAGCATTCGTAATTTTGAAAATATAGAAGATATTAATTATAATTAATTACATTAAGTAGAAATAAAATATGTTTAAAATATTTTTTTAAAGTGAAAAATAGAGGGAAGGGTTGGAGAAGAAAATAAAGTAAAAGGTTGGAGATTGCTTTTATAATGTGTGGCACAAAATATGAAGATTATAATTCTGTTCTGTACGTTGCCTAGAAAACAAAATTGCATCATGCATCAAAATAATTGTTGTCAAAGCAAAACTTTTAAAGTATATCTCAAAGCTTAAAATAAATTATTTAGTTTATATATTCGCCACGAGTATCATCAAAACTTATAGTAGACCTGAAAATCATGAATTAAAAATCATAATTTTCATATTTAAAATGAAACGATTAATAACGATAATCTTATCACAATTTTTTATCATTTAAATTAGGTTTGAAGGCAATTAGGGTATTTAATTGTAATGATTACACAAATTGGCTTTACTTTTCCTAGTCCCTTTTATCATAAGCAGCCGAAAGGAAAAAAAACTAAGTACCTACCTTCAATCCTTCCAGTTTCATAATTGCATCAGTCAGAGAGTTTCTTCATCAGATTTCCTCAATTTTTATTCTGATATTTTTCCGACTATGCTAATTCCAATCTTTAGCATACCTATGTGGAAGAATTCTTCCTTCCGCCGTTATTAATCTCTTCATGCCAACATAATTAGATGGAGAAAACTAGTTCGGACGAGGTAGTCCAAATGGAAGGACAGATCTGTGGTGACAACCACCATCCGGGTTCGATTCTCTCCCATGCGGAAATTATCCTGTCTCTTCTGGATACCTAACGCGGGTATTGGGTCAAATGCCTAGGGAAAACCTTTCCAGGTGAAGCTGGTATGCGGCCTGATTAGGTCTAGGGGATTAGTCTGGATTGTGGTGGTTTAGGATTTACCCCTGGATTAAAAAAAAAAAAAAAAAAACAAAACAAAAAAACTATTTTTTTCTTCCTAATCATTCTCCAAAACTTTGGTTAATAGAAATCAACGTGATTGGACAAAAAAACGGTTTTATATAATTAAAATTTTGCCTTTAGTTATGGACCCATATCAAGAAATCTGAAGCCCAATTTGCTATTTAGTGAAAATTATTGAGGAATTTACCAACACATAATGGGAAACATGCCAAAAGAATTTGGGATAAGGGCGGGTTAATCAAGTCGAAGAACCATGTTCCATCTTTTGGGGGCAATTGATATTTCATGTGTATGAGTATCCAAAAAGAGTAAGAGATTATCAATTTTCGAAATTTTTCCCCTTTAACCCCCCAAGTCAATTATCTTTTCCTAAATGGTTCAAGGTGTATTTATATACATATTACATGCATGTTGTAGAATCAGACCAAACCAATCATGAGACACCTACGTTGATGTGCGTTACCCAATTTTGGGAAGCCTTAGCTCTCTCGTGTATCTCATTTGTTTTATGATTTGACAGCATATTGGTCAGTAAGCATGCTCCGCATAATTATCTTCTTAATGTCTTTTCGATTTTCTATCGTTTCAAAAAATAATTTCATTCTCATAAATGTATAAGAAGTGATCCTAAAAAAATCGATAGAACGTGTTATTATGTGGGTCCATCCTCCTGGGATGGCAATGTACTTGCCGTACTCATCAAATTCAACTGTAGAAGCTGGAATATTCAATGATTCAAGACTTTTTCTATCCATATGATGTAGCTAGAGTGTTACCAAACAAACCAGTTGTACTCACTGGGAATAGCTATAGTTGAAAGTTTAACAAAAATGGTGCTTACATAGTTAACGTTGAGTACGTACTGGTTAGGTAATCAGTTATGCTCAGACTCAATAATCTAAGAATTTTATGTCTAATCTTCACTCAACGAACTTAAGGTCCAAGCTTAAAAATTACAACAACAAAAAAAAAAAAAAACATTATAATCAAGACTTTCTTGTCGAAATAGCTCAATGAGGCATTCTGGTTGTGAAAACTTATGCTCAGCGGGGTATTAGTTAAAATCCAAGATGTTTTATATGTGTTAAAATCCAAGATGTTTTATATGTGGGATGAAAGGTAAATCTATTAACCATGTTCTATTCGTTTTCTCTCCCTCTAACACAAATATGGGCTATGTCATATATTCCTTGTCTGAAAGGTGGATTTGAAACAAGTTCTCTCTATGTCAAATTTTACCATTTCCTATAAAGAACTCATCAATACAGTTGATGAAAGGAAGGAGAGTGTCATGGGGTGGCTTGGTACATCTGTAAACAACAACAAAAGTTTCTCTTTGAGGGTACAAGGCTCCACGCATATAAAGTCTTGGGCATAATCAATCCAATTGGTCGCTTACGGTTCTCATAAATTGTTGGAATCATATAACTAAGAAGAAGATAGAATAAATTGTAGACAATAATATCATAAAACTAAGAAGAAAATATATATCATTGATTTAACTAAAGTCTACTGAGTCCAAATAGCTTAAAAAGAGAAGTATAGATAAACTTGTAAACAGATCCAAAATTTTGTTATCTTACATTTTCTTGTTTCATTAACCTCAATTTTAGTTTAATAAGTTAATGTTGTTGTATTTACTTTATGTTACTTTGGTTTTAAAATATAAAGAACAATAAGGTATATAATTAAACTTATGTACAAAATTTAAATATTATATTATTTTATAAATTTTAATTTAAACTTTATATTGGTAACATAATATATTTATATACAGAAAATATATATATATTCAAAATATATATAAAATTATATATATAAAGGAGTTTTATTTTTTAGATTTCGCTTAGTGTCCTAAAATCAGTTGGACTGATCTCCAATCTTTTGGTATAGTGGAAAAGGTTGAAAAGGAAACCACTCAATAGTCCTAACTTAAGAAGTGGAAGAGGGAAAAGTTGAAAGGGGAGAACTAGATAGAGCAATGGTTCTAACGAAATAGAAAAATCCTCTGCACAAATAGGTGAAATGCAACGAAGGTCAAGTTTGGTTTAAAGATTCTCAGCTAAGCTGAAGGTTTAACAATAGGAAAACCTTTAGTTTTTATCGTTTTGGTTAAGTTTTTTGTAGTTTTCTGGATTTGTTTCAAGGATTCTTTATGGACCTGCTGTGTTCATACTTCAGATCAATATAACTCACTTCTCAAAAATTTTTTATCGCATATGCTACTAGTTAGGTCCAAACAAAATTTAAACACTATTTTGTTTTCTTAATAAAAAGCCTTTCAACTTTATTTGATAAAAATTATCTTTTATTAAACTCATCAAGACAAAGTCCAAAGGCACCAATATCATAATCTCATGATAAAATAATCAAATCTATAAATTAATATTACTTTTCTACGAGGATTTGCAGCCGAATCATGGTGCACGTTTGGATGGCCACCTTCACACGGTTTGCGCAATATATCAATCTGTTAGATAAATTAAATATGGAAAAGGAATGTAAAAGTTTTCATCATTTATTGAAAAAAAAAGAAAAAAGCTTCATCGGTTTTCCATTGCTTTTAGCTTAAATGCAAGGAGCGTGTGAAGGGGACAGTGATAAACTTGAACAAAATGAGAATGCCGTAACCAAAATATGCTACACGTCCTATTCTGTTCCTATATCATGTTTTTGTATAGCATTCAAATATATTTTTCTAGTCCACCCTCAAACTAATGTGAATTCACAATCCGATATGTACAAAACAACCTCTTCTTTCTTTAAGAAACGAAAATTACAATATAAAACCACATGAAAAGAGATAGAAAGGCAAAAGCGAATGAACATATGAACGGTTTGATATTACACAAACCCACCAGCCCCAATTGTCATTATAACTCCCAATGTGACTGACTAGTCAAAAAGTGAAAACCCTATCAAACGCATGTAAGATTTGTGACGTGTTGAGTTTGAAGCTTCTAATACAGTTTCCAAATGCTGTGTCCTTAGGATGGTAGTCGACTTTAGGCTTTCTATTGTAGCTCTCTGTTGTTGATGTCGCGTTCACTCCACCATCACCACTCTTCCACACGCACAATGCTATACAAAGCATATGAAGTCAGCTCTCTGCCAAAAACCTCTATATTATGTGAAAAAAAAAAAAAAAAAACTGATGTCAAACCTTTAGGTGGCGTGCTAGGTTTCTGTCCAACAGGAGATGGATGCTTTGATATCCAAGACTGCAACAATCTGTAAATGTTTATAATCTTTAGTACTATGAACCAATAATGAAAATCACCCAGGAATCTATGTGGATAAATAAATAAATAAAAAGGCAATACTCACGCTAGAAATGGTGCCACCATGTACAACTGGAGACCAGTAGGTCCAAGAGTTATCACCTCCTTACTTTCTGACTCAAGGTGATTAAGCGGATGCCATGTAACTTCCTACAAGTGTTACATAACAAATTAACTTAAGAGGCTAATCATTCATAGGCAAAGAAGATCACACCTACAATACATACACTGGTTTTCTTCTTTTTACGTGGTGCAAAAACTGTATCATATGTGACCCCCGCAACTATGTAAAGTCGTACTCTTCGCTGATTGGATACAAACTCAATGTATTCTTCTTCCTTGAGAAGCTTTTTTATATCAAATCCAGTTTGCTCTAACACCTGTGTTTTTAGCATAGAAGAAGACAAAATAACACAGCCAAAACAAGTGTGGCAAACATTCAGCTAATCACCCGTAATCCAATTTTTTACAAACAATCGCACCAAGAAATGCTAATTGCATCAAGAGAATAGCAACAGAGAACTACATGTGAACCTTTTTGGACTTTAATCAGAGAGCCTATAATACAGTTGACCGTTGAACCAGAGTCAGGAGAAAACAACATAATATATACTAACCTTACGTCTAGCACAAACATGGTCTTCTTCATCTGCCTTCTTCCCGCCGGGAAAGCTCCAGCTTGATTTTTTCCATCTCTTCACCAACAAATACTGGAAAATTACAATGAAAATAAAATGTGTAAGCATGAACTACCCGAGTTGAATGGCAATAGATAAACAATATCACCCCAAAGAGGTCTAATCCGTTCATATGTCTCATCCAGTATAATTGCCCCCATGACCGGAATTTCACTCTTGTAAGCGATGAAGTCGTTGAATATGTCATCAATGTGAGTAACATAAGGTCTCAACACATCACAGCTGTTGAATACTAAAGCCCAAGTCAAGGGAAAAGATCCACATAAAAAAATGGAAAAGCTTAACAAACAAATAATAAAATTGAAGGAAATAATAAAGAGAAAAGGATACAGAGTGAAGTAAACTCTTTCAAGGTCAGTGACCTTAGCGTTGGATCATTGTCTACATGATTATCTTCATAGTACCAATGAGCTCGCTCCACCAGAAACAAGAGTCTCTCGAATGACTTCTTCAGACTCATTCAAAACAAATCGACGACTGAAATACAAAGCCATCAGTGAACCCATCACAAAAAAATTAGTGTTGGATTCGATCACTTTCGCTTCACTTTCTATGAAAGAAAAAAGAAAAAAAAGCATTCGATCGACAATATACGTACGTGCAAAGATCCTGAAGCAATTCCCACGAGGGGAGGAAATTACCAGACATTTTTTTGCCCTTTCTTGACTAGTAATGGTTCTTCTCGCTTGGCCTTCAAAACCCTAATACTGGATGAGAAAAGGAGTGCTCTCTCTCTCGTTATATATGAATAGCAATGTGTATAATTGTCGCTGTAAGTAACTTGTTTATCCTATTGAAAAGAATGCTCTAATTGTGAGCCTTCGCCATCGTCGGTGAAATTCGATGGTGCGGCTTTGCCATCTATTTATGCCTTGTGGAGGGAGTTACTAGTTTTTAGTAGAAAAATAACATCGAGGTCTCGAGGGTGTCAAAATGATTGACCCAACCCAAACTAATCCCATTAACTCATTAATAAATGGGTAATGGCTTAACCCAATTCATTAAATAAATGGTTTGAGTTAACTCATAAACCATGAAATAACCCATTAATTTATTCTCAAACTCTTTATAAGAATTCAAAATTATGTGCTTGTCAATTTATATTTTTTTGTATTTTAGTATATCTATAGGCATGACACTGCATAAAAAAAAAAATATATCGAAAGTAAACAAATGAAATAACGTAATGAATCAGCCAGATTATGATTATAAGTTTTAAACTTTTAGTATATCTTTTGGTCACAGTAACTAAGTTGTACGCTCTCCAGTTTTATCAAACTGTAATCGTAATGAATGACCAAATCGAAATTGTTTTTTCTTTTTTACTTTATGGTTTTGCAGTGACTAGTGATATGTACAACAAAACCTTTATAAATTGATAATATCGATATTTTATTAATTTATTGATAAAAAGAAATTCTTATTAATCTTTTCTTCTAACTTTCAATCTTTAATGTTATGATAAAACTAAGTATGATATTGATGTACTTTAAAAACATTTGCATATAAAAAATAATTCTCGCGTTTAGAACTTTTCATAATATATCTTTCAGTTCAATAAAATGACACCAAAAATTCTTATGTAATAAAAAAAATTAGAGATGAACTCCAACTAAATTTGAATTCCAAAACAAAACAAACAACATTAGAATCCAAATTTACTAAATTGAGTTTACTATGTATGCATAAATATTTATATCTAATTATTAATTTATGATATTATTAGGACCATATAATTATATGGGTTTCTAAAAAAATATTATCTTACTATCTTATCGAGTTTTGTAAAATTATACACTATCTCAACTCGAGACCAGAGAAATTTATTAATTTATCGTGTTTATTAATTTATAGAATTTCTACTGTATATCAATAAAACTAACTAATTATAAAAATGGGAAAAAACAAGAGTATAACGAAATGAGAAGAACCAAAAATCCTAAAAACACTAATATATATTAGTGGAAACTTTTTTCTCCAGTAATTTAATACTTTAATCGAATCACATAATAGCTAAGTCTATGGGTTAGTCACCTTCCATTAAAGGATCAGAACCAACCAATTTATACGATACCCAAGTCAGACAAAACTATTAGGGGCCAAAAACATATGCGACGATCTCCTAACATTATTATGCCACGAAACGAGACAATCACATAGCCAATGTCGTACTAACTCCTCCACAACCAAATCAATTGATCCATAGTCAACTAAATTCATTTTCATAAGTGAAATAACCACGTATCCAACATAATTTAGTAAAACCATAACCAGAGAACTAGCAAATTGATTTGTGAGATTTCAGTACACCATAACTCAGCATTATGTTCAACGATTCGCTGATTTTTGAGATTCTAGCTACGATGATCTCCGATGAGAACTTGGTGACCCCTCGACACGTTTTCTTCTCTTCTAGACACATGATAAGCAGAAACTAATCACATCTTCTGTATGCCACAAATTCTAGTTAGAGAGACTGATTTGGTGTTGGGTTTGAAAATCTCTTATTCATATGGGATTTTAGTCTATTTTGAATTGTACCGCTGAGACTTAGTTTTATAAGATGGTTAAGGGAGTTTATTGGCCTGCTGAACTTATCATTTTCCTTGCGGGTTTTAGCTCAAGTCCAATCTATTGATAGTTCCTTGATAGTATCTTGATTGCCCTAAGATGGTTAAGGGAGTTTATTGGCCTGCTGAACTTATCATTTTCCTTGCGGGTTTTAACTCAAGTCCAATCTATTGATAGTTCCTTGATAGTATCTTGATTGCCTTAGGGCGGGCTTTAATCTCATTTATTAATTGTACTAGACAGAAGTTCTCTTAAGAAGCAAATTATTGCACTCTTATATTAAAGAAGAATGTTGTTTGAAAAGAATAAAGAAAATTTTGTAACATAGTAAGAACGTTATTGTTGAATTTTCATTACTCTGATTTTATTTGCAATCTCAAATAATTAATTAGGTAGGAATCTAAAAGAGACGAAGAAAGGAGAGGTGGTGGAACGAAAACGTTCTGTATCAAACTCTTAATATAAAAGAAACTGTGTGTGTAGACACGAATGCTCGAAATGTTTGCATGTTCCACACGTGTCATCCTCCCTCCTCCTACCTAACACATACACACATAGCACCCTTCTTACATATATAGTAAAGAGATTCTGATCATCATCAAAGAGAGACAGAGATAGGTGTGTGTTGAAACATGGAGAGAAACAAGAGAATAATCGGGTTTTTGCTTCTCGTGGTGTTATTCCATGGAGCTATGATGATGAGATCAAATGGGTATGAAGGTGAAGAAGAGTGGGGAGGAGGAGGAGGAGGGCAAGAAGAGTGGGGAGGTGGTGGAAGAGGAGAAGAGTGGGGAGGCGGTGGAGGAAGAGGAGGAGGCGGAGGAGGGCAAGAAGAGTGGGGAGGCGGTGGAGGAGGTGGAGGTCGAGGTGGAGGAGGAGGCGGTGGAGGAAGAGGCGGAGGAGGAGGAAGAGGAGGAGGTGGTGGAGGAAGGGGAGGAGGAAGAGGAAGAGGAGGTTTCATTATGAGAGATTCGAGGCAAGTGATAAAATCAGAAGGTGGAGAGATGAGAGTAGTGGTGTCTCCAAGAGGAAGGATCATTGAGAAGCCAATGCACATTGGATTTCTAACAATGGAACCTAAAACTCTTTTTGTCCCTCAGTATCTCGACTCTAGCCTCCTCATCTTCATCCGTCAAGGTCACTTTCTCTCTTCCTTATCTCGTCTCATTAATTACTTTCATTCTCTATTTAACATATGCTTACTTGCAGGTGAAGCAACGCTTGGAGTGATATGCAAAGACGAATTCGGAGAAAGGAGATTAAAAGGAGGAGACATCTACTGGATTCCAGCTGGTTCCGTCTTCTATATGCTCAACACAGGACGAGGCCAACGCCTTCATGTCATAATCAGCATTGATCCTACGCAGAGCCTTGGTTTTGAAACCTTCCAAGTACTTAAAACTTGTTTTAATATTTACGACTCTCATTACATTGAAGACTGATTTGAAGAACGTTGCATTTGGCTCTAACTAACTTTGCTGCTTTTTCTGTAGCCTTTCTACATAGGTGGAGGCCCGTCCTCTGTTCTTGCTGGCTTTGACCCAGACACTTTAACTGCAGCATTAAACGTTAGTACATTTCAAGCTAAATCATTATTAAGGCATTGTAATGTTTCTAATATTGGTCTCTTGGCTATAGGTATCTCGACCTGAGCTGCAACATGTGATGAGAAGTCAATTCCGTGGCCCGATTGTCCACGTCACGGAAGGTGGTGGTGGTGGCCATGGTGGTGGCGGTGGTGGTGGCCATGGTGGTGGCGGTGGTGGCCATGGTGGTGGCGGTGGTGGCCATGGTGGTGGCGGTGGTGGCTACCCTGAGCCTGAGGTGTGGACTAAATTCTTGGGATTGAGAAAGGAAGAGAAACATAAGCATCTCAAGAAACTTTTGGAGATGAATCAAGAATCCTCTCAAGAAGACAAAGAATACAATCCAAGGTGGTCTTGGAGGGACATGTTAAGATGGATTCTTGATGTTACCGAAGAAAAGAACCGCGGTTCAGGATCTTCCGAATGCGAAGACTCTTACAACATTTATGATCGGAAACACGATTTCGAAAACGACTATGGTTGGAGTATAGCTCTTGATTCTAAGGATTACCAGCCTCTTAAACACTCCGGAATTAGCGTTTATCTCGTTAATCTAACCGCGGTAATGATTCAATATCTCTTAGTTAATTATTACACTAAAGAAGTATTATTATTAATCAATCGCTATATAATACGGCGTCGTTTGTCAGGGATCGATGATGGCTCCGCATATGAACCCAACGGCTACGGAGTACGGCGTCGTTTTGGCTGGGTCGGGAGACATCCAGGTCGTATTTCCCAACGGAACGTCTGCTATGAACACAAGAGTCTCCGTAGGCGATGTGTTCTGGATCCCTCGTTACTTCGCGTTCTGTCAGATCGCATCCCGGTCCGCACCGTTCGAGTTTATGGGATTCACAACATCGGCTCACAAGAATCGGCCGCAGTTCCTGGTTGGATCGAACTCGATACTCAGGAGTCTCAACCTGACGTCACTGGCGATAGGTTTTGGAGTAGACGAAGAGACGATGAGGCAGTTCATTGAGGCACAGAGAGAAGGTGTTATTCTGCCCACTGCATCTGCGTCTCCTCCGCATATCGGTGATCGCCTTTTGATTTGAGGAAGGACAATGTTATCGTTTTGTATGCTTATGTAGAGTTACTAATGAGTATTATGTTATGTATGTACGTTTTTGTTTCTTTTTAAATAACAAATAATAATGGAAGGCTCACCTGCTTTGCAAATTTGTCTGTTTTTCTTCTCGCCAAATTTAACATCTTGGTTGCTATGATCTTTGAATATCATTTTTTCACTAAAACACAGCTAAGTTTGATTCATTATTGCAAGATCATATCATTTTTTCACTAAAACACAGCTAAGTTTGATTCATTTTGGTTTTATGTTTCTTAAACTTCATATTCTATCGTCTAATATTCCCCCTGCTCAACATGAAGACTGGCCAAATAGATAAGAAAACTGGAGTGACCAAATAAAAATAAGAGCTATTTGACAAGCAACACTACTTCAAACGTGGTCTCAATCTCGTGCGTGCTGTCTCCTTTATGTTTAAGGTGTTCTGGGTCTCATGTCTAGAGCTTATTGCTATGCTCTGTTTTTCCTTTTGTTATTACGGCAAACGTCTTTTTTTCTGTAGCTTATTGCTATCCCATGTAAATAACTCTCTCATGTAACTGTTGATCTATAATAAATTGACATATTATCCAAAAAAGAAACAAAAAATAAGAGCTATTTGTGTGATGAACTTCTAATTGATTGTGAGTGATTTTTTTTGGGTACAAATGTGTAGTCTTTGAAATTTCATCATACTTGATGTGTCTCATATTTAGGGGAACTCGGAGTCCAACCACCCAGAAAGTTTGGAAACTGGCTATTTCCACCACAAACTTTGACATCTTCCTTCAACTACATACGATAGTTTATACGGTTTATAACTACACACAATGTTTGTTTCTGGGTAAAACCACACAACCGTCTAATTTTGACAGATTCCGTTTAATCGACGTTAAAACCAGATTTAAACCGAGCTTGAACCAATGAGGTATTTAATTTCGACCCAAATTAAAAAGGTTTGCATATAACCAAATAAAACGTTTAACCGGACTTTAACCGGACCAATTCAAACAAACTAAAACACTCTGATTGAGAACAAAGGTTCTCTTTCCCTTAAAAAATAAAGGCATGAGCCTCTTCTTCTCTCCCAATGCGTTTCCTTTGTTTTACCTCTCTAGAACCCTAAATTCTCAATCTCCCTATGAATTTCCATATTCCTCTCTTTGCATCCGATATTGCAACTTCAAGCCTCTCAGTCAACCTCTCTTCGACTTCAATTTTCATCTGCTCAAGCTTCTTTCTCTCAAACTCTATACTCACAGTTAAAATTTGCTTCATCTTCACCACCTCTTCTTCAAGTGTCTTTGCCTTTAAATCCCTTGAAACATCATCGCCCACTTGAAAATTTGGCCATCATTCATCAGGTGATACAAATCACACAAACAGAATCAGGAATCAATTTTGTTGTCAAGAACAAATCATAGAAACAATTTTTTTAATCAAAGTACCCTATTATATGCAGCATATGAGAAATGGTAATACATTCGGCCTGGATTTTGATTGCTCTTTGACTTAAGCTTGATAACTGAGTGACCACACCAAAAAATCTTTGGTAGTGCGATCTCAACTCCACCACACACGTTTCCAAATGAATTCGCCGACGAACCAGCGAATTGACTTACTTGGAGATTCGAATTCTACGTCATGCTTGCTGCTTCCTTGATTTTGCATCTCAAACCCAGAAATTCAAAATTCATATGAAGATTTGAGAATTTAAGGTTTTACAGTAGAAAAATCCAGAATTATTTGAGGAGGAAGAAGGACTCGTGTCTTTTTTTTTTTTCTAATGTGAGCAAAGTAGAACCTTTGTTTTCTATTAATGGGTTTTATTAATCTGTGATTTGATCTGGTTAAGGTCCGGTTCAAGGTTAGATTTGGTTAACAAAAAACCACCTTAATTAGGATCGAAATTAAATACCTCATTGGTTCAAGTTTGGTTTAAATCTGGTTTTAACGTCGATTAAACGGAATCTGTCAAAATTAGACGACTGTGTGGGTTTACCCAGAAACAAACATTGTATGTAGTTATAAACTGTATAAATTATTGTGTGTAGCTGAAGGAAGAGGTCAAAGTTTGGGGTGGAAGGAGCCGGTTTCCAAACTTTTTGTGTGGTTGGACCCGAGTCCCCGTATTTAGTTTTGCATGTGTCTGTTTTACAACTTGTAAGCTTTCAAGTTTGTGGGCTTGTTTGTGAGCCTTTTTGTTTCCAAACCTTGTATATAGATTTATTGAGGTACTTCAGTCCAGTCATGTGCGGGGGCCCATCTTAGCACACCAGTCATGTGGCTTTGTCCTCTGCTATTTTTTGCAATGGATTCGTGACGACACTATCGACGTTATTAATTTACCGCAAAAATCAGTGTTATATGTTATGATGATAAAAGAAATGATATAAAATTGTTTTTTTAATTATGTATATAATATGGCTTTGTCCTCGGAAAGGATTGTTTGAAAGAGTACGTTTCTCGTCTGCTTTATAAGCAAAATTATGTATATAATATGGCTTAGGTTTGATTTAACTTTTTCCTGCTCTGTTTTTTGGGTTTGTTTTGCTCTGTTTTGAGCTTACCTTTGAACTCTCTCAACTTATAATAAAAGTCCACTTTTTTGTGGCAAAAAAAAAAAATGTTTATATTACATAATTAATAAATTTAAAATAAATATGGAAAATAATCAAAAATCGCACGAAAACATCAATATGGTTTGCAATGCGACCGTTGCATGTCATTTGGCGAAAGTGACTTCGTACGGAGTAAGGGGAGTTAATTCGAAATGTTTAATCACATTTATAGCTATCCGAATAGTAGATAAGTTGTTCAACAACCCAATTTAAGCACACCAATGTAGTAATAATCTATCTATATATATATATATATATATATATATATATATATATTTGTGAAGCTATTTAAGAGTATATAAAACCATCGACATATATATACTCAACCAGAAAAATAAAAGGGAATGGCGGTAGAGAAGCAAATGACGGCCGGAGAGGAACCGCTCAGCCCGTTTTCGAGGATATTCAGCTTGCCGGGTCAGGACAGCTTCAATATCATAACGATGGGGTGCAAAACTGAAGGCAATCCTTTGGTCATTGTGGAAGGCTTAAAGAAAACATTGATTAACCACCCACGCTTCTCTAGCGTTCTGGTAAACTAATAGATCACATTTCTATATTAATATATGCACCGAATGCTATTATAGTGTATGTGTGACTCGGAAAGACTTGTGCTGTGTATAGGAAACGGGTCATGGTGAGCGCAAAGGAAAAGGGAAATGGATTCCTACACAAGTAAATGTGGAAGAACATGTAATTATTCTTGAAATAGATCCAAACATTGAAAATCCTGATCAATTTCTAGAAGACTATACCTCATATATTGCTAACTCTCCAATGGACATGTCGAAACCTTTATGGGAGTTTCATCTACTTCAATTGAAGACATCACGTGCAGAATTTGTAGTCGTGGGGAGATTCCATCATGCTTTGGGTGATGGGATGTCTCTTATGACCCTTCTGCTCGCTTGTACTCGGAAAACATCTGATCCCCAAGCATTGCCTACTTCCGCAGTTGCTTCAAATAAAAGTAATCCGAGTACGGGGATAAACGCTTGTTGGTTATGGTCGATGGTTGCTTGGTTTTGGTACATAGTACAAGTAATATTCCACACTTGTGTTGAAGTTTTTAAATCTATGGTGTTTGTATGCTTTGGTGGGGATACTGTGACTCCTCTTATGGGTAAAACACTTGTGACGAATATGTTTATCTTTGGCCTAATAAGTTTATCCATCGGATCATTAGTTTGGAAGATGTCAAACTTGTGAAGAATGCAATGAATGTGGTACGCAGTTTGGTTGGTTTCCTTTTTTATTTTCTTTTTCATCTTTCTTACATAATATATTTTTTTATGATGAATTTTCTTGGTTTGCTGTTTTAATTAGACGGTGAATGATGTTCTGCTTGGAGTGGTGCAAGCTGGTCTTTCACAGTATTTAACTCAAAGATATGGTAAATCACTAACCCACCGTTGTGTAATTATGAGAAACTAGGTCATATAATAGTTTGAATCTTTGTACACAAAGAGATCTAATCAAAATTCTAAAAGATGAGAAAGACATCAATTTTTTTGGGTGAACAGAAGAAAAAGAAGAAAGTTATTGAATAAATAAAATTGTTTCCGTCTATATACTATTCACTGAAAAGCCAATCATTCCATATACTCCATCTCGGTGTCATTTTCTTAGTTTTAGACCAAAATATGCACATTCCACATTCTCTGCCTCTAAGTATCATAAGAAAAAATTGCAATTCTTGATGTTTCATACAGTTGTTGTGAATTTGTAAACAGATCGTGAAACAACTTGCAAAAAGTCAAGAACCTCACCAGAAAGACTTCGTCTACATGGGGCAGTTTTTTTTAACCTAAGGCCAAATAGGAACACTGAGGTGCAAAGAAACATACCCATTGATGATTTTTTATTACTTTTTTCCTATTAAAACAATTGAGATTGGAATCTAAAATATTCATTCACACATGCATGCAGAATCTTGCTAATATGATGGCAAAAGGTTCAAAATTTAGATGGGGAAACTCGATAGGTTATGTCATGCTTCCTTTACATATGAAATCAGAAAATGATATGTTTGAATATGTTCGACGAGCTAAAGCTACAATGGACCTCAAAAAACTCTCGCTTGAACCACTCTTTTCGTATGCTTTGCTCAAATTGATCATTGAAGTTTTTGGATTCAAGGTGACATTATAAGTGAACATAATTAAGTATTAAATTTTGATATTTGTATGTACTTATATGATGGATTTAATTGGATATAAGTGAGGATTGATAACAGGCAGTCAATAGTTTTATAAAGAGGATTTTTGGTCGCTCGACAATCATATTCTCAAATGTGATTGGTCCAACAGAAGAAATAAGTTTTTTTGACCATCAAATATCTTACATTGCCGCAACTACAGTTGGTTTTCCACAGGTATTATATGCACTACCAAATCACCTTCCTTACTATTATTTATTTTCTTATTAAGAATTGCAATATATTGATTTTTGTATAGTAAATTAGAGTTATTTTGAAAAGGAACTCTACACACCATATTAATGGAAACTAACAATTACGTTGTTTGTTGGACAAGGCACTCATTATCAGCATTCAAAGCTATGTAGACAAGGTAATCTTCAATTTAGCAGTTGATGAAGCAGTAATTCCAGATCCTCATCGTCTTTGTGATCTCATGGTCGAGGCTCTACGTATAATGAAAATTGTTGCCGAAGAAAAGTTGTCATGATTCATATATATGCAGTGGCGGATCTACATTAGCTTTCTATTGGGACGCATTAAAACAATATATGTATATATATATATATATATATAATTTCTGTATTCAAACCAAAGATTTGGAGTGATTCGTGTTTATGAAAAAACATATGTTACTCATCTTGAATTTTATAAATAAATTCAGTGTTATTAGTTATAAGATTAAATAAAACCCAATGTTATTGAACTAGTGGTTTGAAAAAATACCTTCAAATCGGGTTTTATATTTTAATGCATCTTATGCCCTAGTTTCTGTGTCTGTTTTACAACTTGTAAGCTTTCAAATGATGAAACGAGATTTCGTATCCTGAATTCCTGATGCACTCTTAACTTGTAGTATTTTCCAAGTCTTTATACCAACATAATTGTATCAATTGAGATTTTTCTTTGCATAGAATATTATCTAATTCCTATTTGTGTATAACCCTAAAGTAATTCTTTACTAGTTATAACATCAAATAGATTTGAAGACAGCGTCATTTGTTTAATGTATTTGATTGAGTTGGGTTGTCTTTAATCTTGTCCTCTTTATTTTCTTTCTTATATTCATGAATCATGATAGTGTTATTATGTGTGAGGAATAATGAAAGCTAGTTGACTGCTGAAGAGCTAAAGAGTGACCTTGCAATAGCTTCTTCTTTGGGAAGAGCTTCTCGAGTTTTGCAGCTTTCCAATGATGAAACTAGATTTCCTATCCTGATGCACTCTTGTAGTATTTTCCAAGTCTTTATACCAACATATTTGTATCAATTGAGATTTTTCTTTTGCATAGAATATTATCTGATTCCTATTTGTGTAACCTTACGTTGATTCTTGACTATTTACTACATCAAATAGCTTTAAAGACAGCATCATTTGTTTAATGCATTTAACTGAGTTGGTTGTTTTTGATCTTCTCCTCTTAATTTTTTTTCGTTCTGATTTTCATGATCGTGTTATTCTGTCAGAATGAGGAAGAGCTAAAATTGAGGATAACTATGAAGAATCCATTGTCGCAGTTGATGAGCTCCGTGGTGTGCTAGTTGACTGATGAAGAGCTAAAGATGCAAGTGAATTTCGGCGTGCAAGAGGGTGGGTAGTTTGCCTTCTCGAGTTTTTATGATGCAATGAAGAATTTATGATGCAATGAAGAATTTAATTAACTGAAGTCGACGTGAATAAAAAAAATGGTGGTTCATCTGAAACGGACCAGCAGGCCATAGTGGATCTGGGTGGCGCCAAGCCGTTATCCGTCCACTGCTGAGAGCGGGAGGTATTCGCTGCTCTGTGAAGCCAGCCTCACGCATTGCCCTCCACATCAGAATCTGCTTGACCCGAGCCTTCGCTCGAACCACACGGATTACTCTCAGCTTGGACTGGGCGGCTCAGAATCATGCCACACCAAACCCGACCTGTGGACCCGAACCAGTGTTCCACCATCTTATTGTCCCCACTCGGGTCACAAGCTCTCGTTACTTAGCTCGACGGTGAGTAGTTGATATCCATGCCTATATAAAGAAGAACAATATGAGTAATGCAGTCGATGTGGGACAAATGACTCTTTTTATGATTTTAGTTTTCCACATTGCGCTAAAACGACATCGTTTATTTTCAAAAGTATGCAAAGCTCTCGATTCTCGTTCTTCGTCGTCTCCGCGACATTGCTACAAATTGGACGGAATATTTCAATTCGAATTGCCGATTACTGACTTGCCTGAGTTGGAGCGATTGGGAGATGCATTGGTAATTTCATGAGTACGCTTCTCTCCGCTCGGCCTAAAAAGCTACGGTAGTCTATTTCTCGTATCTCTCCTGATTCTCAAAAGGTATCCTCAGGTAAGTGTCTGCACTTTGTTGGAATGTTCTGTCATTTACTTTGTTTGTTCTTACGGGTCTCTATACTTTTTCTTTTTGTTAGGAAATTAAGGTTTAATGATGCTAAGCAAAGTACTTCTAAATTGGCTTTTCATGTTGTTCTCTGTCAAGCCATTTCGAAAAATCTCTCGCAAATTATTGTGAGTAACGAAGATAAATATTTAGTGCTTGAATGGTGTTTACTTGTCTGCGTTCTTGTAACATGCGATGATAATGGGGATCAAGGTATTTGAAATGGTGAGTGTTATAATCCTTGTTACTATGTATTCAATACCGGTTTTATCTCGTGGGGAAAAGAAAAAGGCTATCCTTATTCTGAGCTATGATACTTCTAAATTGTATAATTTTGTTTGCTGAGAGAAATTAGGGAGAAACATTATGTGTTTGTGGAGATTGTCTCATCTTGTGTATCTCACTTGTTGATGATATTACGCAATGGAAGGTATAAAACTTCTTTGTCAGTAGATATGAATATTTCTGTTATCCTTTTTTTTTTCTTTCTGTTCTCTATTTCAGTTTTAAAATGTTACACATTATGTATCTATGGAGCAAGTTTATTGACTTGTATACATAGTCCTTTCCACCAAGTTTATACAAAGACCTTGCTCCCAAAAGGAGGCAGGTCTTTGACTAATGCCTCCTGTGCTTGTTCTTTTCTGTGTCTCTTTCTGATTCTTGTTCATCAATATTTTTTGTTTGTACCTGGAATCCAGACATGGAGTTATCTACGGGAAGAGCTCTGCTGCTCTCTTCTTGCTGGAAGCATTACAGTGTCTTGCTCAACATGGAGATCAGAAGTAATCAAAGATTAGCAAGGATTTATTGAATGGAGCAGTAATTGTCTGGTATTAAGCTTAGATATAAATTTTGTGATAAAGATAATTTCCTTAATACAATAGCATTGTACTGTCGATGGGATGAATCTGCTGCATATGTTTAAGTTCTCTGACTCGTTTTTGTCTAAGAAGATAGAAATGTGCAAGTAACATATTTAAGTAGAGTCTGCTTGAAATTTGACATGTGTGTTTGTATGGTATAAAGAATGAGATTATTTGCACTTGAGTCTTCAAATGAAAATAAGTAAACCACTAAGAATGAGATTGTAAATCTTTCAGTTTACTAAATGAGCTTAGTGGTCTACTTATGCTTCCAAAATACAAGCTTGTGGACAGATCCATTAGAGAAGATGTTGCTTTCATTCATATCTCTTTGTCATTCTTCATATCTTGATAAAGCTCTTTCAAAATTGACTTTCTTTATTGATTGATTCATAGTTATGTCCATCAATCAGTCTCCCATTTGATCAAGAATACTCTGCAACTTTACACCTGATGAGTTCTGTCATGAAATGTCCCTGGAGCTTTCCCCAGAAGAGCTCAACGTCAATGTAAAATCTCAAGTACCTTTCTTTTTTGTTTCTTTTAACCCAGATTTTGCATTATAAACTCCATAAGAGAAGATCCTCCTCTGTGCACGTAGATCCCTGAGACTCAGTTACCACCATCTCAAAGTTTCTTCTTCTGGATTTACATGATGGTAAAGAACTTTATCGTATAGGTTGCTTAAGAAAGTTGATTTAGGAAATAAGAGACTATTTTTGAAATGTCCCACATCGGTAAGCTTTAGAACTGTTAGTCATAGCTTTGTGTTATAAATAAATAAGCTGGGTCTCACTTCCAATTCATACCTTTCTCGGCCTTTTGGCTAAGATCAAGTGTAGTATCTGTTCTTATCAGTTTAATATCTGATATGTGGGCCATCGGCCCACACGATATTAACTCTATTTTTTAAGGGAGAAAGCCCGTTAAGATAGCTTGCTATCTGGGCTGTCACGAGTCGCCCATGCGTTGCACTACTGCACGGGCCTGGCTCAACCCGCCAATTAACTAGTCCAATATTTTACTACTCAGATTACCTGAATGACGTTGAACTTCATTAATCACTAAATAAGTTGAACATAATTTTGATATTTCCAAATCAGACCGTACCAAAGTCTAACTCGGTAACGGTAAAAAAATTTCTAAACCGAGTAAATCAGAGGTTTTGAAAATTGAACTCCGAAACCGAAACAAACCGAATCAGAGGTTTGGCAAACTCCGAATTCCCAATATGAAAAATCCAAAAAGAAGTTGTGTAGTGTGTTACAGTATTTTCATATATCGGACGCCTGATCGTGGATGAGAAGAAGCTCAACTTGACGGCGTCATCAAGTGGAGTCCTCTTCAACGCCGGCCATCGATATCACTATCTGTCTCTCCGCCGCTTTCACCGTTACCATCACCAGGCATTGTCGTCAACTTGTCCGTGAGTCAAGTCCCTTTCTCTTCGATTTGGATTACGATCTAATTGAATATCTTCGGGATGGGGTTTCTTTCAGAAGCCTATTTTAAAAGATTGTCAAAGTAATTTTCAAATCCCATATAGTATATCATTGTTCTCTCTTTGGGTTGCTCACCACTTGTTCGATGAAATGCTTCTTTTTTGTTCGGTGCAGTTTATTGTTATACGAAATCTCTTGACCTGTTAAATGGTAGCAGTTGAATGTTGTTCATTTCGTTATTTTCTTATTTCTGTGTTTGACTCCCTAAGCACTATTCTTTGTTTGTATGTTGTGCTTGGCCAATAGAAGCGAAGAGTCCGATGCAGTTTAGTCCTAATTGTGTGATATGTTCTCAATTGTAGCGATTAGAACAATGACTTGAATAGTGGATACCAGTTTTACATAAAAACCACATTTTGAGTGTCTAAATATGTTAAATTCTGATTCTTTTGAGCAGGCTATATGACACACTCGAGTTGCAGTGAATAAAAAAGGTTATTTATTCTCTTGATGGCAATTGCTTTTGTTCGAAGTCTTCAAAGAGCTTCATCTCTTCTAAGAACTTCATATCCACTTCTCATTTCTGCCAGGTTCGTACCATTCAACACATATAGTTATTATCTTATTTCCGAAATGTGATTCATGCAACTAAAATCAAGTTCTCCGACCAGGTCTCTTCCACAAAGCCAGGAGTTTGCTTCTTCAACACCAACTCTCTCAGAGATTTCAAGGCCGATATGTAGAAACTTCAGTCATGGTACGGTGAGTCTAGTGATATCAGATGGGAAACCTAAATTTGAAACTCGAGAACTTGATCCTCCAAAGAAATGGAAGTGGTTGACTAAAAAAAGACTCAAGTTGAAAAGAAAGAAAGAAAGAGAGGAAAGGAATGCAGCCAACAGGAAAGACCCACGCCGACTTACTGTCAAGAGGAAGAAGGGAAAGTTTGCTAATGCAGAGGAAAGATTAAAGTACAAGCTCGAAAAGGTCTTTGAAACAAAAAGACTCCTAATTTCAATAGTAAAAACTATAAATTTGATGAACTGAAGCTGTATTTTTGTTGTTATCAGGACAAGATCAAAGAAGCATTGTTGATTGAGAAACTCAAACGATATGAAGTTGCTAAAGTACAGGGACCTGAGGTTAGACCTCACGAGATTACAGGGGAAGAACGTTTCTACTTGAAGAAAATGGGTCAAAAGAGATCTAATTATGTACCTATTGGGAGAAGAGGAGTATTTGGTGGTGTTATCCTAAACATGCATCTACATTGGAAAAAACATGAAACTGTTAAGGTTATATGTAATAACAGTAAGCCAGGTCAAGTGCAACAATACGCGGAGGAGCTTGCTAAACTTAGTGGTGGTGTGCCTGTTAAGATAATCGGTGATGATACTATTATATTTTATAGAGGAAAAGGTTACGTTCAGCCACAAGTTATGTCTCCAATCGATACATTAACGAAGAAAAAGGTAAGTCTTTCAATGAACAGGACCATCTTCTTTGTTTGTTGGTTTATAACATGGTTTTGCTTCTTTTGCAGGCATATGAAAAATCAAAGTACGAGCAATCTTTGGAATCGGTGAGACACTTTATAGCAATTGCGGAGAAGGAACTTGAACTATACTACAGGCATGTTGCTCTTTATGATGATCCGAATAACAGAAATCCTCTTTCGATTTTGGATGATTCTTCATCAGAATCATGTAATGATCATCGAAATGATCTATATTGGAGTTGTTCGGAGACTGAAGATGACGATGAAAATGAAGTGGTCTCTGAATTAGATAATGGTTCTTCTTCTGGTGATGAATAGGTGTTTGAAACTTGTGGGGGATTGGACTTTTAGAAACTAGAGTCTTTGGTTCATAGTAACGAAAGGCAGAAATGAAATTATTTTCTTGTTGAAAAGTTGCCAAGTTGAATCGTTATATCTATGTACAAACTTGTGTATTCAAGAGAATTGAGTTTTTTTAAAGTGTATACTGAAGTCAAACTTGTGTATGAGAAATGCATTTACACAGGACTGCCAAAATATCTTCTATGGCATATAAATCTTAATATTCCCTAATTTTTTCCTCGTGACAGCACACCCAAAAATTTGCAATTTGAGAAATGGTGTGGATGAAAATCAAGCTTTGAAGTTGAAAAAGAAAGGAAAACAAGAAAATATGTTGTTGAAACATGACATGTGATGAGTAATGACTTTAATACAAATGGGTACAAGGTCTTCTCATGCCTGCTATGTACAAAAATAATCATTAGAAGAAAAAAAAATTAATACTACGAAGTTAGATATTATCTTCAATGAGAAGACAAGAACAACCAAAACCAGCCTTGATGATTACCCTCCACTTCTCAGACTGCCTAATTAAAATGATCACGCTCACATAACTTGTTGTTCTTCCCTGTGTTTAACCAAATCGGTTTTGGACAGGTCACAACTCACACCTTGAATCATGACTCTTGCACTAAAGGGCTCAGTCACAAAGGATATGGTGTTCACTATGCAATAATTATCCCGGTCTAAACAAAAATCTGTGTAAAATCATATAATACATGATCAGGTTGCCGACAAAAAAATATTCATCTGTGTGTTTAAGTAAATAATTTGCGTAATATATAAAAAAGAGTGATATAAAATATTAAAACCAAAAAGGTGAACTAATAACCAAAATAAATAGTGTAGTCATTTGTACTAATTCTGATATTAACATCCAAAAAAAACCATTATCTGACAAAAAAAAAATCAATGAAAATAAGGTGAGCGACTTGTGAATGTGAATGATGAGAGAAATGAGGTAGCTACGCTAATAGTACCAAACACGGACTATTCATGGAAACGCGCGTCACATCTTGTTGGCTTATTGGTTGGGACAACGACAATTTTCCCCAATGCTCTCCATATTATATTCCCTCTTTTTCCTATTTTATACGTACTTTTCTCTTTTATGACAAACATTTCTGTTTTGTTTGTCCTTTAAAAACATTTTTTTTGTTATAAATCCTAATTATTTTGGTTAGACATAACCAAATCCTATTCTTTATTGCATATCTAACTACTCTTTTGGTTTGGCGCATAGTAATTCATCTAATAGAAAGTTTGATGATAATTAATCAGAATAATTCATATTTGAACAAGATCAAATTAGTTTTTTTTTATATATATTAACATCAAATTTCTTTAAAATTATGATATCTTCTTCTTTCCCCCATCTTATCTATAAACTACATTCTCTTTTCGACTGTTCATATCCCACTCTTTATTTTTCATATTGAAAGCAATTATGTTATAATTATGAATAAACACCAGCATATACATTATTAACAAAAAAGAATAGAATCGACAAAGGATATTAGTAGACAGTATACACCGACAGATAATTATTTATTATATAACGTGTTGTCGTTGAAGTCGATTTTCGATGGTATCATTTTTAAAGATATGTGGAAAAAAGGGAGAAACAAATTTTAGTGGGTGACGTCATGGTCTGAGCACGCAGTTTACCACAGTCATTTTAAGTCGTTGGAACAAACATATTGTGATGGTGAGGTGAGATCATCACCCGTAAGCCCGTAACGCCACACACAAACACTGTACACATATAATTTAATGTCTTAAGCTTTTGTAAGTTCTGCATTTAATGTTAGTTCACCAACATTCAATAAAATAAAAGGAGTAGATGGGAATGGGATCATCGGAGGTGTTCTTCTTTCTTAGAATGTGAAATTATTTCAGTTCAAAATATATTTATGAAAGTTATTCGAGTAAACCAAGTGTGTAAGAGAGTCGTTATGGAGTTGATTGTAAGACCTCGACCCAAAAGTAAAATTAGGTATTGAAATAGCCAAATCACTCAGATTAAAAAAATTCAACTGATTAAACTCGAACCAATATTTTTATCAAAATTCAAACTAGTCATCTGAAAATAATAAAAGCCTTACAATATTGTTTTATCAAGTTATAAAATAAAAATCGACCCTAAATTTGAACAACACTCAATAATTTGATGATTTTTATTAATCCATATTCACAAAACAACTCATCATATCCATCCATAAAAACGAGACACGAGCAATTGAATCATGCAATGAGAATGATCATACATATCCATATGTTAAATTTATAATCACAACAAAAAGTAAATGCAATCTGGTATGTAAAACATATTATCACGAAAAAGAAAACTTTCATGTATATGAAAATTAGAATGCAAACCCGTTTGGAGATCATACCACGAGGATATGTAGGGTAAAAATCGGTGAACATAACTATCCAATAAACCGTGACGTGAAGGGATGCTAAAATGGAACATTGTCGAGTTAATTAATTTATAACTTTATTTGTACATCTTGACTAGTGTCTAATAACAAAAGTGAATTGCTATAAAAATGCAATTCATGACGCATGTGGAGTTGATATTTTTTTTCTGGTGCTCAATCCTTCAAAACGTCATGATTTGTATAGAGATTAAATTCTTGATGAAAAAGATAATGTCACCAGTTTTTGTATAGAGATTAAACTTTTGATGAAAAAAATAACGTCGCCAGTTTTTGATAGCTCGCACCGGAGCATAAAACTTGACATTGTATGTGGTGTAGCCAACAAGGAAATCTGTAATTTTATCACTAGAAAGCCTAATGGACGTCATCATTGGCTTATAATTGCGCCAATTTCCAACTTAATTATAAGCGTCACAATGGAGTTTAAAAACCGCATAAAATAGGATTAAAATCTGAGTTGAAACAATTCGTTTTTTGAATACCTCGAAGGTTGTGTTGGTTTATGGAGTCCATAAAAAGGATGATCCTTTCATACAATCCGTCAATGGTGCCGTGATGTTGCTAAGTGGTGAAAAATTGGCCGATAAAACAGTGCTTTTCGAGGACTCCCACAACTTAAAGGTTTAAAATTTCTCAAAGGCACAAAACATACATGTTTGGGATTCAACCCCTAAGAACTTAAAACTGAAATGGGGCACAAAAATCTTTAACACCGATAAGTGGAATCTCTGCTGGCTGACCGACACCTCAATATAACACTTTTAGAAAGATATTATGAGGTAAAGGTAAAAAGACCCATGTCTCTAAGTAGCACGAGGAAGATAAGTCAACTTCGGATCCTAAAAAAAAAACCGCAAAACAGGTATAAACAAAACTCCTTTATGTTTTTTTCTCCTTTTTCCCCTTAAGATATCTTCAACGGCTCATTTTAATTACATGAAACATTTGTCGTCATCCAATAGTAACAAGGTCCTCGTGATCACTACAAAG
Organism: Euclidium syriacum; assembly: GCA_900116095.1. Lineage (NCBI taxonomy): Eukaryota > Viridiplantae > Streptophyta > Magnoliopsida > Brassicales > Brassicaceae > Euclidium > Euclidium syriacum. Next base: position 3,299,299 of record FPAK01000008.1, read on the forward strand.
GAAACACTCGATCACAAGCCCACATGCCTTGATAACATGGTAAGCACGCCAAATGACACTACATATGAGCCATCATACGACATATGATACGGAATGCCCTACGTCCATTTTCAACGAACTTTTGATACTTTGGTCTGTTATGTATACCAGTTGATCAAAACGACAAAGAAAATAGGTGAAAAACACTCGAGTTCTTCGTACCCGTCCGACCCTGTATAACTTGTTTTTACATTTGGATCATTTAACCGACCTGTTCTATGATCCCGAGTTAGATAAACCTTATGTATACCACTGTCTATGAGAGGGGTTGCATATTCTCTAAGTTAACACTTGTCATTATTTTTTTTTATTTTTTTTTTTTTGAATTAACCACAGTTTCCAGTCCACGCTTAAGTGGAGCCGACTAATTTGTAGATCCCGGCGATGCCTATATTTATAAATCCACGGTGACGAAGTGGAATCGAATCTGGATACCGTATTAGGATTACCTCCTCAAATACCACTAGACCAACCCGTGTTGGTTCACTTGTCACTAATTTTATTTGTTTTTCTCGGGTTTTCTCTCTCGGATTTCCATCCTCTTTCTCTTCGTTTCATTTTTCTCACTATATTTTTCCTAAAAATTATGCTTTTTCAGAGAAAGTCAATCTCTTTTTCAACCTAAAGTGGAGATTTTGGGATCAAAGCCGAACCATTTTCACAAAAACTTCTATGTTCACTATAATCTATAGATAATTACTTGTATAGTTAGTTACTTTCTACAAATAAACTAGAAGTTACTCTAAATTTTTCAATAATGTTCAGTTACTATCAAACCTCGTAAAATCTTCCTTCCTCCCATCAATTTTCTGTACCTTTCTCTACCATTAAGCACCACGTGTCTCCTTCGGTCCAACTAATAAATCGTGGGTCCACTGTAACAGATAACGCTGAGACGCACTTGATAAGTGCCTACCCTCCTCTCTCTCCCACCAACGCCTTTATAACTTGCTTCGTGTCTCGGCTACTATACGCGCGTCTTCATCACTCTACAAATCTTTAATTAACATTAATCAACACTAATCCTTTTTCTTAATCTCCCCCCGCCATTATTCTTAAAGACGAGCAAAATCCGATGATGCAAGACGTACACGCATAGCTATTAAGCGTCTCTGTGCACGCGTTCTGTTCTTTGGAGGAGCAAACAATGCAGTAACCATATCCAAGCAGTGAAGCAAGAGATTCTCCAGAAAAATCAGAGCGAAAGCGAAAGCAATCCATATCGATCTTCTAATATTCACGAATTTATAGCTATCTTCGTTGATTATCGGAAAATGCAGTAACACAAAACGGTGAAGCAACAGGTGGTTTAAAGCAATTAGCAAAAGGATGCTTGTCTTCATCTTGAAGCCAATTTGTGCTTAGTGTGTATATATAGATTTCGAAAAGCAACAAGGAATTTCATCGATCTCTCACAGTGAAGCAAATTGGATAATGGTAACTGCAGCGGAAATGGTTAGAGGAAAGAAGGTAGCGACGATTTGTCTTCTTTTTCTTCAGCTGGTGTTGGCGGCGACGGCGGCGAATGTGACGTATGACCACCGCGCTCTGGTAATCGACGGGAAGCGGAAGATTCTGATCTCTGGCTCCATTCACTATCCTCGGAGTACTCCCGAGGTACTACTATACAGTCACGCATCTCTACATACGGTTATGTATATTTGTATATATATCTGTGACAGGCTGGATAATTGTTTTGGAATTTTGTAGATGTGGCCTGACCTTATACAGAAATCTAAGGACGGTGGCTTGGACGTTATAGAGACTTACGTGTTTTGGAGTGGACATGAGCCGGAGAAGAACAAGGTCCGCCCATTTCTCCGATCTACGATTTATTTTTACTTGAGCTTTCTCTGATTCTGCATTTTTTTGGAAATCGAAATTTGCAGTATAATTTCGAAGGAAGATACGATTTAGTTAAATTTGTGAAACTAGCGGCTGAGGCTGGTCTCTATGTTCATCTACGAATCGGTCCGTATGCCTGCGCCGAATGGAATTACGGGTAACGCGTTTTTGGGATTAATATTTTCGTTTTTTTATAATTTAGGGATTTATTAAAACCTTGACTGGAGCTTTATTTTTTTAATGGATTTGTCCAACAGTGGTTTCCCAGTGTGGCTGCATTTCGTTCCTGGAATTAAGTTTCGAACTGACAATGAGCCATTTAAGGTAAGATTAGGTGATCTACTTTTTTTTCTTTTTCTTTTCTTACGTCACCAATGTATGAGTTAGCTGGTTAAGCGGGTTGGTTTTGTGTTTACAGGCAGAAATGCAGAGATTCACTGCCAAGATTGTTGATCTAATGAAGCAGGAAAAGCTTTATGCATCACAAGGAGGCCCAATTATTCTCTCACAGGTTGTTCCCTGGAAAATTTTCTGATAACTAATTGAAAACACTTTATTACTATTAGGATTTTCATTTGATTTTCTTTTCCATACTTTGGATGTCAGATTGAGAATGAATACGGAAATATCGATGCCGCTTATGGTGCCGCGGGTAAAAGTTATATGAAATGGTCTGCTTCTATGGCTCTTTCACTAGATACTGGAGTACCTTGGAACATGTGCCAGCAAGGAGATGCTCCTGATCCCATTGTGAGTTTCTAAGATTTCACTAATTAAGTCTTAGTTGAATATAGTACCAAGTTTTTGTATATGGTGATTGAGACATTTCATGCTCTTTGTTTGCTTTTCTGGATATAGATCAACACATGCAACGGTTTCTACTGCGACCAGTTTACTCCTAACTCAAACAAGAAACCCAAGATGTGGACTGAAAACTGGAGTGGATGGTGAGTCTCTTGATTCTTTACCATACTAATTTGTTCATTCAGACTCACTTTCTTGTATATCTGGACGACCAGGTTCCTTGGTTTTGGAGATGCGACCCCATACAGGCCAGTTGAAGATCTTGCATTTGCGGTTGCACGGTTTTACCAACGAGGTGGAACTTTCCAGAACTATTACATGGTAATAATCACAAGAAGCCAATTGTTAGAGTTCCATACAAGGCAATATTAAGCAAAACTGGTTAAATAAGCTCTTTTGGTCTTTGTCTTGTTTAGTATCACGGTGGAACAAACTTTGATAGAACAAGTGGAGGACCCTTAATCACTACTAGCTATGACTATGATGCTCCAATTGATGAGTATGGTATGGATTCTACCACTGGCTCTCTTTGTTTTACTCTAAAGGTGTGTGAATTACCAACGAGATGTGATATGTTTTGTCACAGGACTTCTTAGACAACCAAAATGGGGACACTTACGAGACCTACACAAGGCTATTAAGCTTTGTGAAAAAGCCTTGATTGCCACAGATCCAACAATTACTTCCTTGGGTTCAAATTTAGAGGCCTCTGTGTATAAAACATCATCTGGATCATGCGCTGCTTTTCTTGCAAATATTGGCACGAAATCTGATGCAACTGTGACTTTCAATGGAAAATCATATCGCTTGCCTGCATGGTCCGTTAGCATTTTGCCTGATTGCAAGAATGTAGCCTTCAACACAGCAAAGGTATGTTCAATATCATCTTAAACTGTTTAGGTCATCACCATTTATCATATTTGTTCATGGCAACAACTGACGAATGTGAATATATATATCTAGATAAATTCTGCAACTGAGCCTACCGCATTTGCTCGTCAAGCATTGAAGCCTGATGGTGGTTCATCTGCGGAATTAGGTTCACAATGGAGTTACATTAAAGAACCTATTGGGATTTCCAAGGACGACGCATTCTTGAAACCTGGTTTGTTAGAGCAGATTAACACAACAGCTGATAAAAGCGATTACTTGTGGTACTCGCTGAGGTAGAGTAGGCCTAAGCCATTTTTTCTTTCAGAAACCTCTCTTCCTCCATTCCTTCCATTGATTAACAGAGCTTTTTTTATGTGTTTTCAATCTAAAACAGAATGGATATTAAAGGCGATGAGACTTTCCTTGATGACGGATCTAAAGCCGTCCTTCACATTGAATCCCTTGGTCAAGTGGTCCATGCTTTTATTAATGGAAAACTTGCCGGTATATCTGTTACTCTGAGTTTTCACAAACAGTTGAAATGAGTTTGCCACTGAGTTTCCTAACAATACTAATGGCATACACAATTTTACCGTTGCAGGAAGCGGAAATGGCAAACAGAAGATTTCTTTGGACATCCCGGTTAGTCTTGTACCAGGGAAGAACACAATTGATCTCCTTAGTGTGACCGTAGGGCTTGCGGTGCGTTCTCTTCTCTTTCGTTTCTAATCTGCAAAGCATCTTTCTGTTTGGCACTGGATGCTTCATACCAGAGAACGTCAAGATTAATGCAGAAAATGTTTACTAATTTATCTAAACTTATTCCTCAGAACTATGGAGCTTTCTTTGACTTAGTCGGAGCAGGAATAACAGGCCCTGTGACGCTTAAAAGCGCAAAGGGTGGTAGCTCAATAGACTTGGCTTCACAGCAGTGGACTTATCAGGTACTTTTCATTACTTCTCATTCGATCTGAGTCAACCACAAGAATCTCTTGTAACGTTTTAAGCTGTCGTGTTTTATAGGTTGGACTCAAAGGGGAAGACACAGGTTTAGCAACTGGAGAATCTTCTGAATGGGTTTCAAAGTCTCCTTTACCCACTAAACAGCCACTGATTTGGTACAAGGTGATAATGATGATACACCAACAAATAACATCTGGAGAACTCTGTGTTTTCTTTGTCTCTCACTCTTAACAAACACTTGTTACCTATTTCAGACAACATTTGATGCTCCTTCTGGGAGTGATCCAATAGCGATAGACTTCACCGGTACAGGAAAAGGTATTGCGTGGGTGAATGGACAGAGCATAGGTAGGTACTGGCCAACCAGTATCGCACAAGCCAGTGGTTGTACAGATTCATGTAACTATAGAGGATCTTACAGTGCAAAGAAATGTCTCAAGAACTGTGGAAAACCTTCACAGACATTGTAAGTACCATCCTCAAATGTAGCATTCTTGTTTGTGCTCAAGGCTGATTATGTTTTGTTTGTGTTGCAGGTATCACGTGCCTCGGTCGTGGGTGAAACCAAGCGGGAACATTCTTGTTCTGTTGGAAGAGATGGGAGGAGATCCTACACAGATATCATTCGCGACGAAACAGACAGGAAGCAGTATGTGTCTGACCGTGTCACAGTCTCATCCACCTCCAGTGGACACGTGGACTTCTGAATCGAAGATCTCTAAGAGAACCAGTCCGATTCTTTCCTTACAATGCCCTGTCTCCACTCAGGTTATATCGTCTGTCAAATTTGCTAGCTTCGGTACACCACAAGGTGCTTGCGGTAGCTTCAGCCACGGCCGTTGCAGCAGCTCTAGAGCTCTCTCTCTCGTTCAAAAGGTCTTAATTTTAGTTTTCTTCCATTTTCACTTTGACTTCCTAAATCTTTTTATTTATTACTTGGAGTGTGACATGTGACAGGCATGCGTTGGATCGAGGAGTTGCGACGTTGAAGTCTCGACTAGAGTCTTCGGAGACCCTTGTCGTGGCGTCATCAAGAGCTTAGCTGTTGAAGTCTCTTGTTTATGAGTGCTCCATAGACCTCCACAGATTTTATATAGTATCATGTAATTGTTGAAAATAAGGCAGATGAAATGAATAATATAGTCTATGGGTCCAATATTTACAGATTCATGTTCCAAATAAATATGGCTGGAATAATTAAAGTTATTTAACTATATATCGAATAGGAGAGATAGACTGAAAGTCTGAAAACATGATAACACGGCATCAATTTAACGTAGTTCGTCAAAGATATGTTGGTTACGTCAAAGGACAAATGTTGTTTAGTCCATTTCCATGGTACTAACTGTCCACTAATCACCTCTTAATTACTATGATTCCTCATGCATCAAGAAGTAAAGTAGTTATCAAAGTTTCGCCCAAATCATGATACTATTCACACTTGATTACAATCAAGTGATAAAAAGCTCTTATGAAATTAAGTCAAATATCTCCTCACGCACTTTCTATTCATAATGAAGCCTAAGATCTAAATCAAGATGATCAAGCTTAATCTAGCATGAAGAACATTCCACAAGATAGATTCAACCCTTAGAATCCATAATCCAAATTAAATCCTTATCTAACCTAGTCCCAATCTATAGCAAGACTACTCACTCATTGTTCTTTGGAAATCCTTGAAAAATTCAAAAGAAACGTAAGAAGATAGCATAAACATAAAGAAAATAAATATTTGAATAAATAAATCTGAAAAATAACTTAGGGTTTTTAGTTAAGACACACTATATATCGGAAGATTAAACTCAGACTGGTCAATTTGTATCTATTAAGTTCAGTCTAGATAAAATTTTGTATAATATAGGTGGAAGATATGTCATAGTCACCCATTTTGTTCACGTCTTCATTTTGTCTGCGTCCAAATAATCGTCTTGGTTAGCTGAGACGTGCGGTTGCATGCTTGACCACCGCTTTGGATCCGTGTCTGATTCTTCACTCGGTCGTATCTCATTAATCGTATCTCTAATTCTTGATTTGTTTCAAGCCATAGTCTTATTTATTCATGCTCTTTAATCTGGTAAAGAGAAACCCACAGTGGCACGAACCATTTGCTTGTGGCTCCAAAAGTTCCCCCTTTGCTAAGGTCTCTATATTAACCCGAATGGTGCACAATCTTTAGAGACCATTCTTTTTACTTGATCTCCTATTTGGAATTGGAATCTAAATGGCTTATGTTGTATAAATAAACATAAAGTAATAGATAAATAGAATATTGGACCAAAGAATACTGTAGTAATCGGGTAGGGTTTAAGGTCTAAATCTGATACAATCTGAAACTCCTCTCCGAATCGATTGAGTTTGAAAACCCTTACGTTCTCTACCGTCAACCGCCATTTCCAATGGCGTCATCATCAATCGACGAGCTTCCTTCCGCCGCTGAAAGCCTTACACCCCAGCAACCTTCCGATATCACTCCCGCTCCTGTCGAGTCAATTCCATCTTCCGATCCACAGCCGACGGATGACGTCGAAGCCGTGGGGGAGAAACGGAAACGCGCCGATGACGAAGAGAAGACCAATATCGAATCGTCAGACCCAAAGGTTGCTCCTTCTCCGTGGTGGAAGACGAGCCTCTGCTCCTACTTCAGGCGCCAGTCTAATTGCAGCCATGGAAGCACGTGCAGATACGCTCACGGTGAGGAGGAGCTCCGACAGAAACCGGACAATACGTGGGACCCGACCTCCGAGCGCGCCAAAAAGGCGATGAAGTTGTCGGAGAACGCCGAGAAGTGCGTGGAGGAAGAGGAAGACAGTAATGTTTTGTTCACGGAGCAGATGATGGACGAAAACGATGACGAAGGAGGTGGGGATGGTGTTATGGATCCTTCGCTAAGTAAATGCTTGGTGAATGTAGCCAGGAAATGGCAATCAGATGATCTCAAAAAGTTTATCGGAGAGCAGGTAACTATTTTTAGTCTTTTCAGGGATCTAGATCTGATTTTACAAAGCCTTTTGATTTACATTTGGGAAATTGAATCCTAGGTAACTGATGTTGTACAGTTGAATAGATCTTTAGATAGAAAATCTACCCAAGAGTATGGCTTTTGGGTAGATTTCGTAAGTCCAATATTGATTCATTCATTCATTGACAGGGAGTTGAATTTAAGTTTGCAAAGACGAGACGAGGAATGACAGTTGGTTTTGTGACATTTGAGAATGCAGAACAATTAAAGACCGGCGTGGAGGTGATCTATATATTTGTTATCGAGTTAATTGATCTGAGATATCTCTTTTTTGTTGTTTAATAAGCCGTTGGATATTGCAGCTTTTGGAAGGAAAAGCTGTTGGTAACAAGAATTTGAAGATTGCTGATGTCCTTCCTCGTGCGATCGACAAGAATGGAGCAAAAAATGCGCCTAAAAATAAAAGTGCCCGTGAAGCTGTGACTCCCTTAGCAGACCTGTCTTATGCGGACCAACTTGAACAGAAAAAGGCTTCTATCGCGCAAATGCTGAAAAAACTTGTCAGGAACTTTCTCATGTTTCTTTTCTAGTTTGCTTTTGCTCTTTATTAGTTTCAGCTTCAGTAGACTGATTTTGTTGGAAATTTATTTTTTTGGCAGACTAGGAATGCACGTAAAGCTTGTCCCAATGGGACTTCACTTCCAGAATGGGTCCTCACATCTCGAGACATAGGTAAGAAGACTGTACATTGTTGATTTCTAGGACTATTAATGAGAACAGAAGTTTAAGTTTTAATTAATACATTAAATCATGCAGGTGGTCTATCATGCAAGCTCGAGGGCATTATAGAATCACCAATTACAAATGGTTACAGGAACAAGTGTGAGTTCTCGGTTGGATTTTCCGTTCAGGGGAAGCCAACTGTTGGATTCATGCTCGGAAATTTTAGGTAGATCTACTTTCTTCTCTGAAACTTGTGTTTTTCATAGTGTCATGGGAAGAACTAATTCAAGATCCATACAGCGCGGGTGTGACAGCAGTCGAGGAGCCTGTAGATTGCCCCAATATCTCTAAAATTGCTTGCCGATATGCTTCAATCTTTCAGACGTTTTTAGAAAAATCAAAGCTCCCAGTTTGGAACAGGTTTAAAAACTGTGGATTCTGGCGACAGTTGACGGTATGTGTACTTGCTGGATACACTGTTATGTTATATAGCACAAGCATGACTTACCTAATTTAGTTTTCCTTTCACATGGCTTAAATAATCATCGTAGGTTCGAGAAGGTAGAAAACCTGGTGTGTTTTCAAATGATGAAGATGCGAATGCAAGAATTGCGGAGGTTATGCTTATGGTCCAGGTTTGTGTGTCTCGGTTCTTTAACTTGAATGGTAGTTGATGTTTTCCTCCAGCCTTGTTTTGATTTCTCTATCTCGCCTAAAACTTTTTAGGTCTGTACTACTGGAACTGATGAGGCAGAAGTGGCAAGTGAGTTTGAAGAAATGGCGAAAGCATTTGCGGAAGGAGCTAGAGAAAGCTCTCCAGCTCTTCCTCTGACTGTATTAGTTGTTCAGGTGAGATTACTTCCTTACTCTTTCGTTCAGAGTATATCTTGTATTGTTAACCACCTCTATGGCCTTCCTGCACAGGATCACAAAGGAATATCAAATGTTGCACCACCAGATGCTCCACTGCGATCGCTCCCTATTCCAACGCCAGATAATGAGACAAATCAGGAGCAAACCACCAATGTCTTGACCGAAGCTCGGATTCATGATCATATTAACAACCTCCGGTTTAGCATATCCCCCACAGCATTCTTTCAGGTAATAATAACTGAATCTTTCAGCATTGGTGCATATTGAATCCCTTTGATGATTTCTTAAATTCACGTTGTTTAACGGATTTCAAAATGAACAATTTCAGGTTAATACCGTCGCTGCAGAGAAGTTATATTCACTTGCTGGAGATTGGGCTGATCTTGGTCCAGACACTTTACTCTTTGATATTTGCTGTGGAACTGGAACAATTGGGCTTACTCTAGCACATCGTGTTGGCATGGTAATCGGTATAGAAATGAATGCTTCGGCTGTAACAGATGCAGAACGAAATGCAGAGATCAATGGCATAAGCAACTGCAAGTTCATCTGCTCAAAGGCATGTATTTGACTATCAACATATCTCGTAATCCGTTTTCATTAGCTCGATTATAATGTGAGTTCGTTCTTCATGGGCTTTGTTTTTTTACAGGCAGAGGATGTGATGAGCTCTCTACTTAAAGAGTACCTAGATGTATCTCAAATGGAAGAAGCAAAGCCTCCAAGTAACGCCAATGATGATCAAAACGTACCTCCGAACAATGGAGAAGAAGATATTCAAAACAATGAAGAGAAGGATCCATCCTCCACGGAACCGGAAAAATCTACAAAACCGCAGTTTAAAAACGTAGTTGCTATAGTCGATCCACCTCGGTCAGGACTTCACCCGGTTGTAACCAAAGCTCTAAGAACCCATCCACGGTTAAAGAGACTTGTGTACATTTCGTGTAACCCTGAAACGCTAGTGGCGAACTCGATAGAGCTTTGCACACCGTCTATGGAGAAAGTTGATGGAGGAAACAAAAATACAAGAGGGCAGAGGAGAATGGGCACTGCCGGTTTGGCTCGACACAGAGCCAAGTCAATGCCTGCTTCTGAGCCTTTTAGACCTGTCAAAGCTATGGCCGTTGACCTTTTTCCCCATACTGACCATTGCGAAATGGTGATGCTTCTTGAGAGGTAAATTAACTAATGTCAGATTCATCATGTATCACTAGAGAGACAACAACAAGAAGTATCTTTTGTTTTTGTTTTTGAATAAAACACATTTTAAGTTTTATATAAGGTTTTCACTCTTTTGAGAAATAGAGGAAAGAATCAGTAAAAATAAAGGAAGCAATTTTAAAGGAACTCTCCTTGATTAAAATAAGTGTAACGAGCTCTGGTCATGTTATCTCTTCGCTTTTTGTAAACAAGAGCTCCGACTACAATTGCTCCTACTCCAAGTATCGCTCCAATGGCGATTCCTGCTTTCTTCCATCCACTCATCCCATTCTCTTCCCCTCTCGCTTCCTCGTACTCCTCCCCATCGTTATCGCTTGCTTTGATGTCGTCTGGTTTTCCCACTCCCGGCGCAGGAGATGGTGCCGGTGAAGGGAAATATTGTGTCTCCGGTTCGGTATCATCATCGGAATCGTCGTCGGACGGAGCAGGAACAGGTGCAGTAGACGCTGGAGATGGTGATGGAGCCGATGTAGTTTTGTGCTGAGGTGGTGGTGGTGGTGGTGAAGGAGAATCCGCTTCGGATTCAGGTTCCGGTGATGATGCCGGTGGCTGAGGGGAATCTTCATCCGGCGATGAAGATGGTGGCGGAGGAGAATCCTCTAGAGATTCAGGTTCGGGTGAGAGGGCCGGTGACAGAGGTTCTTCCCGAGCGCGCGCAAATTCAACAATGAGGAGACACATTAATAGCATGACGATGAAACCTAGCTTTTTCGCCATGGCGACTCGATCTGTAATAGTTTTACAAGCTTTGGATGATTAAATTGGATCGATCAATACACTCCTGAAAATGTCTAGCGGGAATCTCTTCTCTCGCCTTGTTGTTGCCCTCTTTGAGAGAGCTACGAAGAACAAGGGAGGCAGAGAATGAATATGAAAGAAGAAGCTCTGAGAATGAATACGTGTTTCTGTTTAATAATACATTTAACTCAGAGATTTATATTTGTATGATTATATATTATTTCAGGTCTTCATGTTGCCGCCCATGTCGAACGCATTAGGCTGCTTCACCATTTCAGACTTGGATGCATGTCTTTTTTATTTTTGACACTGTCATTCTTTATGCTATTTTTGTCAGTTGATTTAATCAATAAGTCCGTGATATGTAGTTTCCTAAAACATTAATTTATACCCGATTGGAGCTTCCTAAAACATTAATTTAGATCCGATCAAATGTTTTTAAATTAATTTTAGACTCGATCAAATGTTTCTAAAATGCGCCAATAGAACTTCTAGAAATTAATAAACAAAATAAAATAATAGTTATAGGGTTTCGAGTTTAGGCACTATAAAATTTAAGAAAGTTCTATAAGAGCAATATAAATTTTTACAAACCTATATGGTCTCAATACTTTCACAAACTAATAATCATGTAATTAGTTATAATATGCATACATAACTAAAAGTTTAGTGAAATATAACTAGTGTTGTTTGTTTTTTCTTTAGTGAGTACTGTTACCCCAACACAAGGAAAAAAAGAGAAAAATCAAGAATCTATTCATGATATCAAGGAATTTTTTCTGTTTTTGGTTGATTCAGTCTTTCAGAAGAGTTTGTTTGTCAGCTTTTGAATTTCTTGTTCTCGAAAAATATTTTATATTTTCTTACTACAACAAAAATATTTTAAAATTGATTCTTAAATTTTGAATAATAATAGTATAAGGTTGCACATATGTTACAGTAATGGGCTTATCTCAAAAAGTATTACAGTAATGGGCTAACGTCCATGATTATAATTTATTGGCTCTTCCGTGGCTGTATCCTTACTTCGTCTTCCTCAATTATTTTTCCCCGAGAAACGAAATAACCCCTTTCCGTTCCCAGCAAATCAAAACCGCGATAGAGTTTCACCATGATCAGCATTCTCGCTCAGGTTTTCGTCCAGTCTTCTCAAATTTCCAGATTTTCCTATTTCACAACAAGATGCGTGTGTACAAATTTTTCGAATCGGTTAGCTATATTATTGTTTGACATATTTTCTCTTATTCCACAGGAGCGTCTTCTTGGCGCCACGCTGGGTAGCGCCTTGACAGGATTCATCGTTTTTGAGCAGCGAAAGCTCATCCATGAATCTGTCGCTGATCCTAAATCTCAATCCGTGGATCAATCTCAGGTTATTGTATCCCTTTTCTCCTGTTTTTAATGCTTTCGAGTGGGAATCTATATTTCTCGCGGTGTCACAAATCCCTAGATATCTTCCATTTTCCCCTGAATTCTGTGGAATTTCTGGATTGGGTCGATCCTCTGTATTATCTCGGCTAACTAAATTTGACAACGGAATGTTAGCTTCGGACTTTTCCTTTGATATAGACTATATCTTCGTTTGGTAGATTCTTTAGGTGAACTTCTGGTTACGATTTAGAGATATCAGGTGCATTAGCGTTGAGGATTTTTATGATGGCACATGCATTTTAAGTAAGTTAAACTTGGGGATTGTGTTTTCCAGGTGAGAGATCGCATATTTGGGAAGAAATATCGCACGGAATTTGCATCTCTATGGAACAAAGCTGTGGACCAGACTTTCGAACCTGCAATTGAGTATCTTAGTTCACGTAAATGGTAGAGAGATGGATAAATTCTTTTGCTGGAATGTGAAACATCGAAAAAACTCGTGCATTCCATTGTTGTCCTGCTCTCTTCATGTTGGTTTTTCTAGATACTATGGATTTGAGATGTAGACACGCTTGTTGTGACCTTATCTGAATACAATACATCATTATTCCTGTTTGTCTACTTTCTTGAGCAGAGTGTGTTTACTGGAAATGATTACAAAGATTGTTGTCATTTGGCTTAATGATCGACTTACTACCTGCTATGTTAGATTTGATTTGTTATTGGCAAGTGATCAACATGTGATCATGTGGTAGACAGTCAGAAAAGTGAAGAAAAAGCATACATTTCAATTCAAGTATAGTTATATGCTCTATTATGGTATCTGCTCAAGCATCAAGCCTATGGGCTCAGAGTGGTTCAACACCAGCACGGTAAACGCAAGTCCAAAGATGATCCTGACCGCACTGGCGGCTTCTATTCCGCTTACTTGAATATGGGGAGAGGCGAGCAGCCAGGTCTGTGTATTGTCTATTTGTTCAGGTTTCTGTCTCAGTTCATAAACTTGAATGGGTACTAATTCTTGACTTCTCTCGTCTTGCTTGAAACTATTCAGGTTTGTTGTTCTACTGGTTCTTGATGAGGCCATTGATATAAAGAAATGGCAAAAGCATTTGCTGAAGGAGCTCTTGATTACATTAGTTGTTCAGGTGATCACTTCTCCTCACTTTTCTTTTCTAAATTCAGAATATGTTTTAGTAATACAGTTTCGTAGATCATTATAGTCCATTTCTTTCATTAACCGCCTTCACCGCTTTCTTGCACAAGAACCACCGAGTGATAGAGGTAACAAAAGCTTAAAAATTGCTCAAATGGCTGGAATAAAATAGGTGCAAACAACATTAATTAATAAGAGTGGTACTTAGCAAAAGACAGGACAAGCACAGACTAATAAGAGTATTAATTGGGTTGGGCGTGCCTAGCATTGTCGGAGGAGCGGGGGAGAGCAACAGGAGGTGCGTGTCGGTCTTCCGGGAGACGTATGGCGTCAGCTGAGTTTCGCGGGACAAGCTCGAGATTCTCACAGTTGCAGATCTCAACCATGAATCCATCAGGGTCATTGAAAAAGAGCTGATCAATGGCTCCGTCTTCTTTGTCACCCACAGTCCTCTTGATGTACTTGACATCCACTTCCTTAAGCCTCTGTTCCAAGGCTTCCATGTCTTCACACTGGAAAGAGATGTGATTATCCATTGGATCCAAATGGTCTGTGTTGGAAGGTAACTTCTCTTCGTCCTTTACCTGCACCAAATGTATCCCAACGCCGTAGTTGAATAGCCACGCGCCTTCGAAGTTGAGTGCTGCCGGACGCTCTATCTCCACGAACCCTAGCACTTTCGTGTAGAACTCTTTAGACTTTTCAGCGTCTCTGCATAGCCTTGACACATGGTTCAACGCCATTAATGGCGGCTTGCTCGCTTCATGTTCGCTTTTCTTCTCCATTTCGGATTCCCTTCGATAGAACTTCGTCTAGAAGAAACAAATAAATAAACACCTTAAGAGCGGGAGCAACGGTGGTTGAAAGAAGGACACGTGGCGGGCGGCTGAATCGGGAGCCAGCACCTGTGAGCACCCATTGCTCACGTGTCACACTCTTCACCTGCACATCGTTTTCTGTTGGGCCTGTTTTAGGGCCTGAACGGAAGATGCAGATGGACGATGTCGACTGGTACTGTTACTAAGTTTACTTTCCGAAGCAGAGAATTGTTGTGTTTAGATTTTTGATTTGATTAGCGATGCAAATACATTGCTATTAAACCACTTCATATGGAAACTTAGATACAAACTACATTGACAAGTGAAGAAAAAACACACATTTCGACTCAACTATAGTTAATATGATCAAACACTAGGCTGAATGGTTCACATGAGCACAGCAAACGCAAGTCCAAAGATGATTCCGACCGCACCACCAGCTCCAATTCCGCTTCTAGAACCAAATGACGTTGACGACGCTATCTGTGCTTTTTCAGAAGAAGCTCCTTGGACCTTGGCAGCCACGGTGGGGAGAGGGGAGCAGGCAGATTCAACGCAAGGGTCTAAAGTGGCATCAGGGTTTTGTGGTTGTGCGTGAAAGAAGTCAAACGCAGAAGGCGAAAACGCCACTGGGCTCTCATAAGCCAAACCGTGAGGAGCTCGGTCTTGCGCTAAGGCCATGTTTGTGATGAGTTGAGAAATGAAGAACAAGATTAGGCAAGTTTTGGAATTCATTTTCTTGAAAGAAAGGCTATGATAGGTTTTGAGCAGGTGAGCTAGTGTAGTGTGTTTGTTTAAGACTTTTGAGCAAGGTTGGTAGTATTTATAAAGTGGTTGTTGCGCTTTGGGATTGATAATCAGGGTGGTGAAATAGATAATAAGACATTACAGAAGAGGGAACAAAATCATTTCTCATCATTTCTCTACTTTTTTCCAACCTATTTATGGTCCTCCAGTTTTTAGGTTTTTCTTTTTCTAAACCCAAAAGTCTTCAGGTTTTGTTAAGACAATCTCGGTTTTGACCACTAAAACCCACAAGTCTTGTGTTACAAAGGTCCTTAATTACCAATTAGAAAATATGAATACATCTGGTACCCATAATTACTACCATTAGTTGTTAGCATCCACGACATTTTTTTAATTAAAGCATGATTAGGAAATAGTAGGATGAGAAGTAGGAGTCATCATTAAACTTTGGTATCCTATAATTAAATTTAACTTCTTCTTCCCTTGAAGGATCAGCAACAATTTTTTTTTACTTTTCACTTTTTATTTATTCATAGAAAACGTTGTGTGAGTGAGTGTAATAATAACACACCTGCCTTATAAGAGAACACAAGATCCATCTCTTATCTATAATGGCATAAGAGGAGGGGTCAAGCATGCATCTCTTACCTTCACGCCTTGTATTTATGTTGTTAGACTGAATCTTCTAAGTTACGTTTTTTTTATGTTTCATTGGTTTTCTTAACACATTTTGGTTTTGGTCATGCGTTTTAATGAAATAATCACCAAAAAAGGTACTAGGACTTGTTCTTACTTGTTGCCCTACGGATTGCCAATTTCTTAATTGTTCATTATTACTATTAATGAACAGTTAATTGCATTGATTACATATTATATCGTGACAAAAAATATTTGGCATTATCTAATCAGAAATATCTTATGCCATTTAGTAATCTTAAAAATAATTACTCGCGTTGATTTATTTTTTTCCTTAAAAATATTGTTGTCTATTAATTTTGATTATTGCTAACCCGTTGTTTAGTTTCTGGTACGGGGTATGAAAGATATTGAATGTTGTTTGCAGTTTCATGTGTGTAAAATAGAAAGATTGATAGTTGGTAGGGATTTAAATTGGTTCACATGTATTATTAATATTATACAACGTGACTCTGTAGCTTTCACCGTTCGCAGGATTTGATTTCCTCTCGTTAAAAGACATTTGTTGAAGCTTAATGGTCTTATATTGAAGTTCATATGGGTCTTAAAAAATTACTAAAACCAAAGTTATTTTAAAATTTTGATATCTATATGCGAAATCACACTATCAAACACTTGAATCTCCTAATTAATATTAGAGATAGCTAGAACAACCCAATAATTATTGTTTATTTTTTGAATGACATAAACATTATCCACATCTACACCAACTCGACGATGTTTACACAAACTCTCTTATCTATTTGTTTATATTGTGGTAAGGCACGAGTAAAGTAATCGAGCAATATACTACTTCAAATAAAATCTAGAGGATTTTCTTGAAAAGTTTTGGTAGATTCTCTGGATTAATATTGTGAATGGTAAATCCATGAATGTCAATCTTTCACTTCAAAATGGACATAAGACCTTTGACCTTCTTCTTAATAAAGACATACAAAGACATACAGCGTTGATGTGCTGTAACGAAATATATAAGAAGGTTAGTCGACAAAATTATTTCGTAGAGAATAACAATTTGATTTTATACTTATTTTGTTATCTATCCACTTTTTTGGTGTCATAAGGTCTCAGAAAAACATTTTATTCTCATCACGTGTCATGTACTACTAATGTAGATAAATATTTACCTTACAAAACTACAAGTGCACAGTAATGCAATTGCACTATATAGGGGTCGAATCCCACAGAGACCAAAAGTTACATTATGATTTTTTCGTTTTGAATTAAACTAAGACAATAAAAACGTGACAGCAAAAACTAAAAGTAAATAACTAATAAAATAGAGGTTTAAACGATGGAGACAAATGTTAGGCTTAGGAAAATTCTCGGGAAATCTAAATCAAGTAGGGAAATACTAGGGTAGTCAATTAAGCATTGTTCTATAACACAAACCACTAATCTATAGTAGACCAGCTTCCGCTGTGAAGACCACCTATGCTAAAACAGTAGAAAACCAAATCCCTTTGTGAGATCTAACTTTTAAGCATGCAAAAACAACTAGTTTGATTAGTTCACAATCTTCCTAACCCAAATTTCTTTGTGATTAGGATAGTTTGCTCATCTATACTATTTTCCAGTTAAATAGGCTCAACTTCCGTTGTAGATTCTTTAACCTAAAAGCCTAATCCTAGGAGATCAGTCCAGAATTAAGTATGAAGCACAAATTAGATGAAGAACTCTAATGATTAACCCTAGTTTTAACGAAACCCTAGCTTTGATTCATCTTCCCCTTGAAAACCCTAAACCTAACTTGCAAACTACTCTGACATGGAGAATGAAACAAACAACATGCTTTGAATAGATTGCATAAGATAACTCAAAAGAGAAACAAAAAGGGTTTAAATAAATCTTTTCTCCCTAAAACAATCTCTCTATTAAGAACCCTAAAAAATCAAACATAGCCTAATCAAACATAGCCTAAACAATGACTGAAAAATCCCTTTTATAAACATTATGGACGACCTAGATGTTTCATTTTCCAATTAGGGGTTAATCCGGGGAAAATAAGTCAACTTTGACTCCAAAAATCACGTTTCTCGAAAGTTCTGTTGATCGACACAATAAGGCCTGTCGACCGACATGCACCTCAGAGGATACGCAGTTTCCTTAGCTCGCGACAGATCTTACATATCTTTACTAAATCAATCATATCTTGAGCTACAGACATGAGAATTACTTAAAACAACTTGGAGATGAAAGCTAACTTCCACATCTTTCTTTCTCCACTGGTTTGGTAAAATTTGAGTACATGGAAGGCCTCCAACAAATGTCAGACTTCTGAAAGTCGTATCCGAGACTACATCTCACATTTATCGATTTTGCTCCTTTTTTCTCCACTTCTCCAATTCATCCCAAATGCTCAAACCACCTAATATATAGTATATATACCTGCAATAGAGTCTAAAAATAACAAATATGTGGGTTATAAAACCCGAAAAACCACATAATATCAACTACTCCGACAAAGCCTTAAGATTTTAAACAACCTTGGTTCTTCCAAAGACTATGGATATGGAGTTGTGTTTTTCTAGGATATCCTACTAGTTATAAGGGCTATAAAATTTTAGATCTTGACAAATATGTGGTTTTTATTTATAGGAATGTCAATTTTCATGAAAAAGTATGTCCTTATAATAATTCATCACTATCTCTTCAAGCCACATATTTGTTTCCTCAATCTATTCTTCCAATGCCTATTACCGTAACTGTTGATAGTTCTTTCCATATTATTAATTATGTAAATTTGCCTGGAATATCTGATCCATATGTTCTTATTGCATCTAATTCTCATACATATGCACCACACACTAGTGTTACATCTAACCATTAGTGATTGTCACTTATGCACCTGAGTAGGCTACTTTCTCTTGACAAACCCATGCGACATGTAAAGACTCCACGTTACTTATCTAGCTATCATTGCAATCTTACTCCCACCTCTCACACTCATATTCCCTATCCCTTATCTTCCATACTCCATTACTCCAAAATTTCTCATTCCTATCAGTCATTTGTTTTTTTCTTAACTACTAAGATAGAGACACAAAATTTAAGCATTCTCATTTCTAAAGATTATTTATATGGAACTGTCTGCTCTTAAATCCAAAGAAACATGGACAATTGAGTTTCTACCACCTGATAAGCATGTGATTGGTTGTAAATGAGTTTATGTTATTAGTTCTAACCCTGGTGGATCTATAAAGCGTTACAAAGCCCATTTGGTCTCCAAATGATATATTTAGAAAGAGGGTATTGATTATATTGATACTTTTTCACTAATTGCTAAACTTGCTAGTGTTACGCTTGTTTTAGGCATGGCATCTACTTATGGATGGACTTTTTTGCTAGTGTTACGCTTGTTTTAGGCATGGCATCTACTTATGGATGGACTTTTTTGCTAGTGTTACGCTTGTTTTAGGCATGACATCTACTTATGGATGGACTTTTACCCAGATGAATGTAACCAATTCATTCTTACATGGAGACTTAGATGAGTAGATCTACATGAGTCTACCTTAGGATTATAGATCTGCATCACCTGGTTCTTTTCCTTCTAATCTGATTTTCGTCTTCATAAATATTTGTATGGCTTAAAGCAAGATTATTTTCAGTGATATCATTGTTTTTCCATTGTAGTTCTCTAAGCTGGTTATATCCAATCTCCTGGTGATACCGCGTTTTTCATCAAGCAAACTGAGTCTTCTTGCACTGCATTGTCGGTGTATGTTGATGACTTATAGATGAGTGTTTTTATGGGTTTTTACCATTGTTTTCCTTAGTGTTTTGTTCTTTTATAAGGATTTCAGGCACTAAATTACATGATGGGGCATTTGGAGAAAGTGGAGCAAAAATGAGCAAAACCGATAAATGGGAGAAGCAGTCTCAGATATGATTTTCAGAAGTTTTACATTCGATGGAGGTCTTCCCGATTTCCAAAGGATATGAAACCTGTGTCAAAGAACAGATATGGAAGTTAGCGTTCACCTCTAATTTGAATCAAGTCGTTTGAAGGTTTGCAGCTCCAGACATACCCATTTTAGTGAATGCATGTCTGATATGACGCGAGCAGAAAAAGGAGTCAATCTGCGAGTATAATGTCGATCGACACATACCCCTTGTGTCAACCGACACAAAGTCAACAGGCCCGAAAAAGTAAAATTTAAGAGTCCAAGTTGCCATATTTTACCCATATCCAATCCTAATTGGAATATGAAACATTAAGACGTCCCATATGCTTATAAATACATATTTTAAGCTATTGTTTAGGCTATGCTTTATTTTACTTAGGGTTTTTCGAAAGAGATTGTTTTAGAGAGAAGAGATATCTTAAGTCTTAACCCTATTTGTCTATACTCTTGAATTCTTTTATGCTTTCTATTTAATACATGATGTTTGCTTCAATCACCATGCTAAAGTAGTTTGCTTGTTTGGTTTAGGGTTTCCATTGAATTGATGAATGATTGTTGATGAAACTGAATTTTTAGAATTTATATAATAGATCTTCTGCTAGGGTTATTTAAATTACTTGAATCTAGTTTAGCTACCTCAATTTGAGCCCATAGGGTAGACAATAGATGTGAAAGTGTTATTGACTAAACCAGATCCACCCTAGGAGAGCAAGGTGGCTTAAAAGCGTAGGAAACTCATTTTAGGGATCTTGTGAACCAATCAACTTATGCCCATTGCATATTTAGATTCGGAAGGTTCGCGTAGAAAACTCGGTGCCTTAGTTTCTAGGTATAGGTGTCTCTCGCAGCGAAAGTTGGCGAGCGCATAACCGTGCTTGTAGTTCTAGATGGTATTTCATTGAACAAACCATGATAATTTGGTTAAGTTACAATTTGAATTCTCCTTAGGAATACCCTATGCTTAGTTCTCTTTCCCATTGATTTTAAGTCACATTTACTTTAAGTTTTTTAATTTTTTTAATTATAATATTTTCGTCTTAGCTTTATCCGAACCGAAAAACTCATAACGTAACCATAGGTCTATGTGATATTCGACCCTTAAATACTACAACTGTTTTCATTGTGCACTTGCAGTCTTTCTAGGTTAAAACTAGATTGTATGTTGATGACATTATGATTGTTTCCAACAATGACTCAGACTTACAACTCCTTAAAGTTTTTCTGCATAGAACATTTCATATCAAGCTCCAAAATAACTTTTAGGCATGAAAATTGCTAGGAATACCTCTTGAAATGAAGTTTTTCAGATAAATTATGCTTTAGACATACTTTCATCCACAGGGACGTTAGCTTGCAAGCTTGTTGTCGTGCCTAGGGATCCTATTATTCGCCTATGTAGAGATTTAGACACAAAGTTGGATAATGCAATTCCTTATCGGGAATTGATTGGGTAACTTATCTATTTTACACTAAGTAAGCCGAATATTATCTTTGCTTTGAATTACTTGAGTCAAATTCTCTCTTCACTTACTGATGATCATCTTCATACTGCTCATAGAATTCTTAGATTATAAAGAACAATCCAGGCCAAGGCTTGTTTTATATTGTTGATTCCGAGATTTGTCTCAATATTTTTTTTGATGCAGATTGGGTTACTTGTCATGAGTCAAGACGAACAATCAGTCGATTTTGTGTTTATCTGGCCAAATCATTGATCACTTAAAATCCAAGAAACAACACATTGTCCGTAGAAGCAGCATTGGAGCATAGTATCCCGGCTCTTACAACTTGTAAACTTTTGTGGCTTTCTCAGTTTTTCACAAATTGAAAGTAACAATTAAAACTTCAGCGACAATAAATCCGCCATACACGTTGCAACAAACCCAGTGTTCCACAAAAGAACCAAACATATAGTAATTGACTAACATATAGTTATAGATCATGTTAAGAATGGTTTTAAAAAGTTATTCTCTATTCCCAATGTCAATCAACACGCTGATATATTGACAAATAAACTTCATCCGGGTCTTTTTACTTCTATTCTCTACAGAATGTTTATATCAAGCTTCTTCCGTCCTAATATACCAATGGTCCTAATATATCAATGGTTCTAATATACCAATGGTTCTAACTGTAGAGTATGTTCTTAATCCTGCTTGTCTTCCAACACTAATTTTGACTTCATAAACTT
Source organism: Euclidium syriacum (assembly GCA_900116095.1). Taxonomy (NCBI): domain Eukaryota; kingdom Viridiplantae; phylum Streptophyta; class Magnoliopsida; order Brassicales; family Brassicaceae; genus Euclidium; species Euclidium syriacum. Next base: position 3,321,227 of record FPAK01000008.1, read on the forward strand.
GATGAGGAGTGTATAGAGTATTATGGGTTTACTTATTTTGGTTCAATGTTTGATTAGAATGGTTTAGTGTATAGTTTTACTTGATTAAGTTTTTTTTTGCTTAATCTTGTACTTATATTTCTCTTGTGCATGACTTTACCCTTTAATGAGAAATAATCTTTCCCAAGTTAATATTTGCCAAAAAAGTATCGAATTTTTTGCTTCTTTAAGTATGATCCTACAAAATAAATAGTGATTACATCGTTAATTCGTGGTTTTGGGTTTTGCAACTTATTGTAAAATATTTTGTCTATATTCTTAGGGAATGAAGGTGCTAAAAATGTAAGAACCCTAAGAACACAACAATTTCGACTGCCGGAAACGCACCCGATCAATGCTTTTATTAATTAAGATCCTAAAACTAATACATTGTTTTATGGAGTTACACAATTTACCATGAATTGATCACACGGTTTCTAATCAACCTAGCACACTATGTTGCAATCTTATTCATGATTGAATAGAGAACATACACTCACTTTAGCCAAGATGTCTCTTTCTCTCATCTCTCTCAAAATGAAGATCTCCAAGAGTGTTAATGTTGCCCCATGCCCTTTAACCATCTTTTATAATGATATTCCAAAAACTATAAAACTAAAAGTTACAATCATACCAAATCTTAAGTTTCCATGTTTTGAGATCTTCACTTGATCTCAAAACAATATCTTTATCAAATAATATTCTTCACGCTTTCACCGTCCACATTAGCATCAACAAGTGAGTCAGCTCCTATTCAACCACATCACCACGTCCACCTAATTGAACGAATGCATTGTTCCTCATGCATCTTCACCTGCTTTAGTAGTAAATTTTGGTAGCAACGAAACATGTGTTGGAACGAGAGATTAAAATTGAAAGTGGGTTTCACTATCTCACCAACACTGTCAGAGAGATTATGCGATTCAATTGTTGGATGACAAATGATTTCAACAAAGTATTGCGTTCTGAGATTAAAAAACAATACTCCCTCTGTTTCTAATTATAAGATGTTTTAGAAAAAACACAAAGATTAAGAAATGTATTAGTTTCTTTAAAAAGAATATTTAATAATTATTTTACAATAAATTCATCCAATCACAAAAAATATTATATAATATAAATAATTATAAAATATCAAATATATTTAAAATTTATATTGAAAAGTGAGAATATTTTATATTTTGAAACAAGATAAATTACTAAAACATTTTATATTATATTAAGAAACAGAGGGAGAGGGAGTAATAATTAACGGATTTTGGTTTGAAAGACTTTAAAAATTGTGAAAATATCGTAGATGTGGAACTAAACGGGCTGGGCTTGGGCCTGGGCCTGCAAACTCCGTTATTTTCATGAATACAAGGATGACGTATGAATTGCAAATGGAAGAAAGATCCAAAAGCATCGGGCATTTCGCAAACGCGTAGCTTAAATAAATATGTTCAGTCGATTCTTTCTTCCAACATCACAGATCCTACCGTTTCCAGATATTTATGTTCCGCTGCCCAATGAACTGTTTCGTCGTCTAGCGAGTTAGCGAGGGATGGAAAGAGTTTTCGCAATTCGCAGAACCTGGAAACGACATCGCTTTGCACCAATGAAAGGAACCCAATCACGTGTCCTCAGCCACGAGTCGTACCGAAACTCAATGTTTATCATGATGATGAAAGCCACGTGTCTTTTCTTTGGGACCGCTTTTACAATTATGTTATTTTGTCTTCTTCTAGAATCTAGAATTGCCTAATGCGAGGATGAATTTATAGATTCGGATAACTGAACCTAAGGAACCCCATCTCCCATCTCATCGTACATTACTTTGTCCTATCTCTTTCGAACTTTTACAATTACACTTTCACCCTCTTGCTTCTTTCTTAAGTTTATTGATATTTGCTCCTAAATACGTGTCATGTACCAAATGTAAACACCTTCAATTTTCATCCCTACCAAAAAACAGCCAACTTCATACACCCGGTTATGTGGCACTTGGCTACGGTAAACAACCATGAATTATACGACTGTACCAATTCATTCATAAACTAATATATTTTGCTAGACGAATATTAATTTTATTTAAGGAAAAAGAGCAAAAAAAAAAAAAGATGCTCGAAAAACAAGCACAGAGAGAAGTAGAAACTCTAGAAGGAGAGATTCGATCATGTTGCTATTACTTTACATTTTATGTACAACATATATAGACGAAACATATTGCATGTATATTTTTGTTTATTAACATGCATTATGTGGATTTGTATCTATACAATACACAAACCATTAAGCTACGCAGATATACTACTGATTATATCATAATTTCATGAAGATATTATTGGTTACTTGTAAAGTTACAAACAATTTGTCAATTAAAAAAAAAAGTTTCAAATAATTTTGGCTGCGGCCACAGAATCCTGTGTGTCAAACAGACTATAAATATGAAAACTATGAGGGAAAAGGAAAAAAGGATAAGAAAAAGGAAAAATCCTGAAAGTTTCTAAGCGATGAAAAATCGACGACCAAGATATATAACTCCAACATATATATATGCTTAGATCACTGGATATATGATAGTTGTTTAAAGATTAGATCAATTAATGTTTCAAGTTGTGTAATCAAAATTCATTCATGAAAATAACTTATATTCAAACATTTGATTTGTAGAACTGTTTCATCAAAAACCGGTTAAATTATGCCTAATAAGTTATATATATAGCACTTGAGTACGGTAAACATACATGAACTATACAATTGTACCAATTCATACATGAATAAAATATATTTTTTGTCAAACATATATAAGATTAATTAACGTGACAACAATTGTTAAGAGCATCACTACTTGGAATTCCATCAATAAGTCTATCTTCATTAAAAAAGATAATAACGAGACAAAAAAAGAAGATTAAGAGTTAGATGAGAGAAACTTTAATTAAGAAACTTAAATGAAATTCTTGAATCACATGCTTTTATCGTAATTATAAAGTAAAATCCTTTTAAAATATTAATATTATTTTATAATTCTATTCATTATTTTTAGACACACAAAAATGTAAATACTTTAAGGGGGTGGTATTTGATCTGACATTTGAAAGAATTTCAAGTTTTTTCCAAATCTCTGGTTATTAGACTTGGCATTTGTAAAACCTCTTCCAAATCTTAGGTTATTGTAATGAGATTTATACAAATCCCTTCAAATCCTAAATTATTAGAGAACTGAGATTTCATTAATTAATTATATCAAAAATGATTTGAGATTATTTGAAAGAGAATTGATAGTTAAAAATAAGAGATTTCAAATACCACCTCACTTGATGGTATTTGACAAAATCCCTTAAAATCTCTACGATTTAAAATAATTCCAAATCTTTGTTTCAATAACCTCACCTAAGCTAATAGCCGAATAACCATTACTAACTATCTAACCACGTCACACGCCACGTAAAACTTTTTCAAAAATATTATTTTAAAATATATAAAATTTGGTGACTTTAATATAAATAAAACTTCCCTAAATTAATAGAGTATATAACATCAAAAAGAATGTTACATTTTTATAAGATACTAAGATAATATATTTTAGAAATGACAGTTGAAATATATATATATAGCTAAAACAATTTAGTGATGTTATATATACATGCTTAGCATAAAATTTATTTTCTTACCTTACGAATAGTTAGTTAAATTTGTATCTTAGTATCACGTGTAATTAATTTAAGCAGATTTTTTAATGTCATGTAGACATGTACCAATATCTATAAAACATCTGATATGATTACATGATGACCTATATGTCTCTATTGGTGTGCTTATAGATTGGGACAACCAGAGCTTATGTGTTCTAGAACTTGATAGTGTGCCTACGTTATGTGGACTGAAAGCGACGAGAACAGAGTGGTCAAGTAAAATTGGCTCCCCGAGTTTCCTCACAGTCAGAGTTTACTCACCATTTACTCTGTCTAGAGAAACACTAAATGAATGACGATCTAACATGAAGCTATGAGAAGGACTTCACAACCTAGATTGAGTATCATAATCGGGTAATATATATTTCGTTTGACTAACTAAATCGCTTCGTGTATTCATTTCTATAATATTATTTTTTTAAGGAAACTCAGTAATAATGTTATGCACATATCCACATGCGCGATACTAAAAACATAAATACTTATTGAAAAGCTCACTCACCTTGATGATAGGGCACATATGTCAAAGGAATTCACTTACGACTTCAAACACACCATCAAACGATTTAAATAGTACAAAGTGTCTCCCACCTCCTCCTGCAAACAGACTTCGGATGCCTCAAAGCTATTTTTTCTGCTAGCGACCCAGAATGACAAAGAAAATTGGTAAAAGTCATTCGAGTGGTTCGGACCAATCCAACCAATTTAAAACAAGATCATTTGACGTGGCATGTCCATTTAGCTAGAATATCCGTCTGACTCAAACTAAAATCCTGAATCATGCGAAACTCGACAAATATACACCTATCTAGCTAGCATTAGAAATGGGTTGTACAATGATATTCGCACAGTAAATTAGACCCAAATAGAAGATTACTCCAAAAATTGTATATGAACATGTGACCTCAATGGTATCACACATCTTTTACTAACTATACAATGTGTAAATCAAAGAGTAATAAATCGACACCACCGAACACTGCCAACTCCGCCATGTCATTGTGCAAAGCCGCCATCAGTGTGGATCATAGGCATAAACAATCACCCTCTGATTCTCGTTGTAAAAAGCAACATGCGTCTTAACTATCCGCTTCTAAGTCCCACTAGTATTTCATCAATTTGGAAGCTTTATCATAGTTCCTAATTCACTCTTTTGATTAGGCATTGAGGATGATGAAGAAATTACTCAACAAAAAATAGAGAACACATATGAAAAATTAGAAGAAAACAAACAAAAGAGTCCGACTGTGATACCCACCGATGGAAAGAAGTCGATGACAAAGAAAACTAAAAACAAAGGACCAAAAAATCCAACAACATATCCAAATTTTTCTCAACAAAAACTCTTGTGAATGGCCAGTGAATCCCTTGAGACTGAGCCAAGATAGGGAAAATTTGTCTGGATGAAGCCGGAATCAAAGTCGATATATGTAAAAACTTGTTTAAACAAGAGAAGTATAAGCTTTCTCTTTTTAAGGGATCAGTGTACATTAAGAGAAAGAATTTTCAAAAAGATAAACCAATTGTCAAAGATATTATAATCAAGCGAATTTAAAAAGTATAAAAATAAAGATTCATGAATAAGTAAAAGAATCACGAAATATAAACTAAAAATCGAAATTATTTACTATTTAATGCAACGACTCTAATTTAATAATTGATCAGCAATTTCATTTTCATAATTTTTTTTGGGATTATGCCTAGAATTTGATGTTGATATAGATACTCTCACACCAAATAGACGATACCACCTCTTTTAAAGACTCTTTGGCATTCAAAACAACTTAGTCAGTTTGATGAAACAAATTTGGTTTATGTGATTATAAATAGTGGTAAAATTTTGTGTTCAACTAAAGAATAGCGTGGAATCCAGTCTGCCATTTAGTAAGAGATGAGAGAAAGTATCAACTTCCATAGTAAGGTTAGAGTGGGAGGAGGAATGGGTTACCTCTGAGTATTCAATGAAATTTCTTCCTTTAGGATATTAATATGCACAAGGGTGTGTGTAAGGTTTCAAATGTGTTAAGAAATATATCAATTTATTCATGGATTTCCATTCTTTGAGGAAGTTAATGAGTCAAGGACATTGACCATAAGATGGTTTCACACCCTTTTTAATTTACCTCTTGATCAGATCTTTCCGCTACTATGGTGGATGGAGTAATTGTAGAAAACTAACCTCAATCGGTTTGGAAGTTATGTCGTATATTTATGGTAGTCTAGTCGTAGGATCTAGAAGATGGATGTGCACTTTCAACATTGATAGAGTAATCAAATTATTCAGCTTATGTGAGTATATTAATTAGTAAGTGTGATATGCATAGTTAAGATGCAAATGTTCTCGTACTAAAACATTTGATGACTTGTTTTAATTTATGAGCAGCATTCCGCTTGCTAAAGAGCCTTAGAAGTAGTTCTGAGGTTGTCTCTCATGATATTGTTATATGGGTAAATACATCTGATTGACTGTGTACTAATCTCTAAAAAGTCGAAATTCATTTTGGGTAAGTAGAACATTTTAATAATAATCACGTAGTATGAGATATAAGACTTCTATTTTTAAAAGTGAGAGTCTGCGTCGTTGATTGCAAACAATTGTATACATTAATATCATTTAAGTGATGAAACTTTTCAAAAAATTAAGAAGAAAAATATCAATCTTTAAATGATGTCAAATATTTTAATATCGTGTCATATCACATATGTGTAAGATTTTTTTTCTTAACAGTCATTTTTCAATCTATGTGTCAAATTCCAATGAAATTAAAATAAATTTCAATAAACTATTACATGTTCAAATATTTCCACTATTAATTAATACTCCCTCCTCTCAAAATAATCAAGTTTAAAGAGATTTTTTTTTTGTCTCAATTTAATTGACGGCTTCCATTTTGAATGCAAAACTAATCATTTTAAAAAACCAAATTGTGACAATTTGTATTATATAGTTTCATTTACTATTGGTTGAATTGTTTTTAGAGAAATAATAACTGTTTTTAAAAAAAATTAGAAGAAAAATAAGACATTAAATGATCTGTTCATCTATGTGGAAAACCTAAACTTTAAAATAAGACAATAATTAACAGGGGTTTTACGGTACGTATTTTGCGTATACTTACTAATAATAATGTAGATACAACAATAAAACCAGAAAAGAAAAACTCATACCGCCCTTATGGGTTGCCGTGCAGAATAAAAGCTTTTTTGACAGTCATCGTTTCGTTTGGATAAATAGCAAGTTTTAACTTCTACGAAATTTCTAGGGCTGCTTTCGTAATTTCAGACGGTGGGCTCAGAAAAATTAACACGAGGACCTTGAGTCTATCCATTGACCTTCCCTGCCTGTATCGAGACTTATATATATAAAGGACCAAAGCCGAGCCATTGAGAATCTTCATTTTAATTAAACCAAACCAAACAAAAAGAGAGAGTTAAATCATCTTCTTCTTCATTTTTCTTCCTTCTTTCAAATGGCGACGAGCAAGTGCTACTACCCACGGCCGAGCCACCGGTTCTTCCCCAGCGAGCAACACGTCACCCCGGCTTCTGATTTCGAGCTCGACGAGTGGGATCTCTACAATTCCGGTTCCGACTCTGCTTCCACTTTCAACTTTGGTGACCTTACAATCACCTCCGGTCGAACCGGAGCTAACCGGAATCGTCGCAAGGGCTCTGATTCGGAGAAATTCGACGGAACAACGGCGTCTTCGCTCCCGGTCAACGTGCCGGACTGGTCGAAGATCCTTGGGGAAGAGAGCCGACGGAGACAAATTTCGAACGAGGAAGTCGATGAAGACGAAATTGCATGCGGCGGAAGAACAGGGCGAGTGCCGCCGCACGAATTGCTTGCGAGGCGGAGGATGGCGTCGTTTTCAGTCCACGAAGGTGCCGGGAGGACGCTCAAAGGGAGAGATCTGAGTAGGGTGCGAAATGCTATTTTCGAAATTACTGGGTTCCAAGACTAAATATCTTTTTTGGAATTGCTTCTTTCTTTTTTTTGGTCATCGGAATTACTTCTTTAAAATTGGGGTTTAAAATAGAAATTACGAGGACTCGAATCGAATCAAACTGTAAGGGGTGGTTTTTTTTGGAATTATTTTAGTTTCTGGTCTCACATTTCTTTCTTTTCTATATTTTTCTAATTGTTTTACTGCGCTTATTTTATTGTTGCGGCTATAGCTTCTTGACCCCTGAAGTTTTAGGTGGATCTATAGGAGACGGTTATTAACGTTGTATTGAAATCCTTTTACCAAAAAAAAAAAAAAAAAAAAAAAGACTGTATTGGAATTTCCGGACACCATATTCCATATATGATATTGACTCGGTATTTCTTTTCTAATTAATTAATTTCTTCCATCTCTATCTGATCGTCAACGATGGCTGATCTATAATTACTATTATCTTTTGTTATTAAAAAGATTACTCTAATTATTAGTTAATCATGTGGCTCGGTTGGGATTATATGCAGATGGAGACATGGTGCGCTGTCTTTAATCATACAATGTTGGTCGGCATACGTTCCTCTCTAATTTCTTATTAGTCGTATCGAGTAATCCAATAATTTTCAAGAGAGATGATTAGCAATTTTTTTTTTTGTATATAATATGGTTTTTTTGTATAGTGTAAACACAGGTCTGGTTGGTAAAGTGTAGTTAAACGTACTTATTGTCGTGTTTCTAAAGAAGAAAAAAACTGCGAGGACGATTTGATTTGATTTTATTATGTTATAGTACAATTATTTCGGGGTAACGTGATGTCTTATTTTATTTACTTGTAGCTAACTAATTAGACGAGTCGATATTATTGGATTATTGTCTTGGATCAAGTACCCGCAACATAATTTTAGGCGTTTTGTGTGGATAAATCACTTGTTTGGATAAGATCTGGATAGTTAAATTATTAGTTACACCATTTCTTTGCCGTAACAGTTACTCCTTTAGATAAATGTCTTTACTATATAGAAACTTATAGAGTACTATTTAAAACTCATAAAAATAATGAAACTATTTTAATTATATGAAAATAACAAAACTATTTAAATGTATATATAATCTGTATCTTTATTGGAATGATATTCTGTTTTATTTCTATTACTGTCTAAAACCATAAGTTAAAATATTTTAATATTTTCTTAGTAACTCATTCAGAATACATAATAATATAAACATATTTAATATGGCACGTAAAAGTATAATGTTTAGACAAACCAAAAAAAATGTAAAACCATAAAAGGGTTAGAAATATCTAAGTTGGTTATAAAGTTTTCTTTCAGATCTTTGGGTTAATACGTTTGAAGATGTTGTTTTTTAATGTGATAATTTTATGCATCAATTCAGTATTCCATGAATACACCAAACAATCGAACTTGATTACCGAATTATTCAAGAGAAGATTAAATTGGGGTTGATCAAGACTTTAAACGTTTCATCAATTAGCTAATCTTTTAATTAAACCGTTATTTTATATTAGTTTCGATGTCTTTCTCGTAAGATGGATGTCATTAACAATTTCACTAGAAATGGGAGATATTAGATTTTGGTCTAGTTTGGTTTTGTTCCAGATAAAACTCAATTTTATATAATGCAATGTATGATTAATGAACTAATAGAAAAGTTGAGATTTGATATTCATTTATATATTTTTTTTGTTTCTCTCTCAAACTTTGATTCACCATCTTCGTATGAGTTTGTTTTCGGATTTCTGTTCACTCTGATTCTTCTAATACGTCCCCATTTAATGCATTACGATCATTTTTCATTGGTCATAAAATTTTTAAATTTTTTCTTTTATGATTTTTTAGTTACTAATGCTAATTAAAAATGTATGTAGTAGTTTTTAGAATTTTTTTGTAATATGAACTTCATAGATAATAATATAGAAATAAATAAAAAACGAAAATCTAAAATCAATACAAAAGTCATGTTATATACTAATTAACTTGTAGCACTTGTTCTGTTGAAGTTTCGAATTCTTGTGTAAGTTACCAACTTTCAGTTAACACATAACACATGGCATTTGGCAAAGTCTATACAAGTATATATACCTGCTAAATCGAATGACAAAACCGTGAAAGATGTTCTAGTTTCATACCATATATAAAGGATAAATTAAAATTATTAATAACGGATTAGTTTCAACTTTCAAATATTTCGGGTCAATTTTGATAAACTAAAGTTACTAAACGAATCGGTTGGGGCTAATAATTTTGAGAAAAATAATAGATTATAGTATTCGTTTTATTTGTTTTCTTTAGTCGAAAAATGCACAAACATTTAAGTAAGTTTGCGTATATGAAAAAACAAAAGCGCGTGGGTGTGATGGGAAATTTCAAATATGATGAGGCGTACGTAAGGAAGCAGTGGCAGAGCGGTAATTTCGGGTGAAGGTAGCTCTCAAGAGATGGCGTAATCGATATAGTAATTCCCAACGTAAGTGATGACTGAAGGAATCGTTCGGCGTTTTATGTGCGCTGGTATTGTCGTTTTGCACTCCTGTCTTTTTCGTCCTTTTAGTTTTAGCTTCTACCAAAGCGACGAGAGCATATATCTCTTAGGTATTGTTAAATGTTTGATTTCTTTTCGCTATTTCTTTTTTGGGTTTTCTTAAATAATTAGTAATATATATTTTATTTTACCTAAAATTTCCAATCGTCTAATTCGACATTTTAGGCACGTCTCTTTCACGTGTTTGGTTACAATAAAATTTTAAGTACATGCATTTGATGATATGTTAGAATATATAACTTTCAAACATTTAAACCGAAAAAATGTTAGAATTTTTTTTTCTAAATGATGATATAACATAAAGAATATAAGATTGCATATGTTTTGAATAAACAACACAATATTTTTGTTGCATTTGTTGATTAAATCATATATAAAAATAAAGCTTACAATGTAAGTTAAGGATTAGGACTTCAAAAACTCATTAAAGTGGAGTTTAAAATCACTAAAATATTATCGTATTAGGTATAAGAAAAATCTATTATAACTTGCGATTACTAAGTTATGATGATTTGGCTAGAAAGAAAAAAAAAGGCATTTCCATATGTGGAAAAAATGATCGATGGGTCTTACATCCAACCAAAGTGTCAAAACGTCGTTCTTCCATAGTAAGCTGGTGGTCAATGCATCGACCAAAAACAATTTTTTAAGCATTGACACGGATCTGAACCCAATAGATTCGGACTTATTCATTATGATTTCTCTTACCTATTTAAATACTTTAAACTTAATTTCAAAGAAATAATGTTGTCTTAGTGTTCTCTCAAGTTCTTAGCTTTCTTCAAGGTTAAAGATCTAAACTTTAGATAGACTTTCAAACATTTTGTGAATGATCTAAACATATTTTTTATTCTCTATCTCATATTATATGTTCCTTGCATTTTTATCTTTCATTTCATCAAATCACCATGGATTCCTTAAGAACCATGAGTACGTAATTTCTTTTGTGAGTTAAAGGCCAAGTCTAGATTATTGTGAATCTAGCTTGAGTTTTGGTTCTTACGGCTAGATTTTGGGGAAATCTATCTCATGGACGATCTTAAAACTAGATTGAGGTTTATACACTCAAGTTACATCGAATGTTTCATCACACACCTATAAAATGTTTGATGAAATGCTTAGCTAAAATCCCATAAGAGCTTATCATTCTTAGCATATAGGAATGTCTGATTTAGATGCTTTATACTTGTTTAGAATGGAGTTCAATGATTCTTTGTAATTTTATGAGGGATCATAGTTAATAAAGATGATTATCGCCATATGAAGGAGTTATTAAGACTCAAAACTACTAGATTGAAATTTAAAGAAGTCCATTGGAGAACCAGATCCAATTACTATCTATAGTAACCAATTATGCCTGATTTTTTACTCGCATTCTGGTGAGGACATCAAATCCAAATCAGATTCGGTTCTAGAATACTTGACCCGGAGAATCTCTCAAATGGAGCTCATTGGCGACCAATGGCTCAAACTTCACCAAACTGGAGAAGGCGACCAAGCCAACTAATTGACCCTGCTAGAAGACTCCCAAGAGACCTTAGAACACCAGTTATACAGTTTAGAAGACCTAAATATCAACGATTTTAAGACTGCCAATTTGGATCCAGTTTAGCCGATAAACCCATTTTGGCGTCCAACCAAGGAAAACCGGTTTAGACCATGACCCAAATGAAAACCAACATTTCCATGTGTTTATTGAGGCTAATACTGATAGGAGAACCCAAGAAATCAATGAGACCATGAAAATTCAGGTCCAAGATGACCTTTGGCCCCTTTTAAGCCAAACGAGCAAGTTTGGCTACAGCTTTCTCATGCCTTCTCTTGGAGATCAAGAACGTGTTTTGAAGACTCCAAAAGAATAAGAGACTCTCATAATATCTCGTGTTTGGATTGAATTGCATTGGAGAACCAACCAATGAAGACTTTCTTTAATCGAAAAATCGACTACTTGCCATATGACGAACTTTCCCTATGGGGATTTTTGCAAACATTTGTTTGGAAACCAGGAGACACGCATCTAGAGGTTCTATATATTACTTCAAGCTACATTAATGACCATTGGATCACGAGGATCCAATCATATTCCTCTTTACCATATTTAGAGCCTAAAAAAACATTTATGGACCACCAACTCTTTCTACTTGAATTGGACGACTTTGAGACCTTCCAAGACATTAGCAGGCTTTTACTACACGGATATATTGAAAATATTTCAAGATATATGAGGTCCCAAAGCAAATTTCTATATATGGTCGATTTGGCTCATAAAATTCATACAACTAGTTTTCTGATGATGAACATTTTTTCTTTTGATTCCTTTTGAAATTCTTAGTTAATTTACTTTTTTTTTGGTCTTCTAGGACGTTGGGAAAAAGGGCTATATAAGCTCTCTTTGTAGTTTATTTTTTTCATGCTATTACCAATGAAAAAACTTATTTTTGTTTCATACAAAACTTATTATTTTCTCCTTGTTCTTGTTGAGGAATCCAAGTCAAGAAAATTTTTCTATATCACAATTCGTTCACAACTTGTGTGGGGTAGAACTTTATTCCACCTTAAATCCACCCCAAGAACTTAGTTTGACTAGAAATGTAGTTTTTGTTACTAAGTTCGCACCAACCAAGTTTGGATGAGTTCTTAAACAACATCAAAAATTACATCACATTTTATCTCATATTGTTACATTCTAGAAGTTGAATTGTATTGATCATTTTTGTTAGCTTTGTTTACTTTAGTTTATTTCACCTTTTAGTTTAATTTCCATTGCATCTTGCCATCTTTTTACTTATATCTATATGCATTTAGCATGTTTAGATAAACCCAATCACCTCAAAACATTAGCTTAAGACATTGGTTGGATTCTTAATGTTTAAGCTCTTCTCCCACTAGATTCGGTACCTATACATTATGACCCGAGGTTGCACTTGGGACTTGTATCTAGGATTTAAAACTTGAGAACATAAATTATCATATCCATATTCAACAAAAATCTATTATAAGTGTTGATGGTGGGGCTCTACCCCTTATCGATAGTTTGACAATAATTGGAGTTCGGTGTCTGCCAAGTTCTTCCCTGATAACTTATTAGGTTATAAGTCCCGACAACAGAAATATTAATGGTTAGCTCGGAAAATAATGATCGAATTTAGTGTCCGAAGCAGGGGTATAAAAAACATCGTCCTAGGCCAAAGTCTAAAGCTCGGTCAGTATAAGATCAAATCTTATCACAGATTCCCTAGTCTTGGAAAAATGGAAATATTCTATTTTTTCGAGGTTAGCCCATGGGCTTACTAGACCGATTATTAAGGATATATAAATACATACCCCTTCACTAATAAGATTCATTCAGAATCGGGGAGAAAAATTATTAGATCGCCTAGGTTTAATACTTCTCTTTGATAAAGTTAACTCGGCATCCCGAGTTAACACCCTTGTAACACAAATCATTAATAAAAGTCTTTCTTTTCGAGGTTTCTCTTTGTTTTCTTACTTTATACTTTTCCAAAAACGAACCCCTCTAATTATAAATAATTAGAAGTTGAACCTAGCATCAACAATAAGGAATCAAATAAAGGAAAAAAGATCTAAGTTATCAAGATAATATTCAGTCAAAATAATATTCAGTCAGAGGAATTTTAAATCAAGAAGCAAATAATTATTGAAGATTAGTACAAAATGCATCAGTTGAAGTGGATCAATTAGAGTATTACAATAGAAAAATCTGATATGTAAAGCTAAAGAACAAAGAATAAAAACCAAAGTTTGAATACTACAATATTGTAATCTGATCGGAAGCAAAATGAAGCAGAGTCAGAGATGAAGATCTCTCTCTTTAATTCTTTAAAATTATGTTGTGCGACGATTTGGATGCGCTCCAAGAATACAACTGTATATTTCTTCAATCTCACAAAACTTTAGAGAAGTTGGTGAACGCTAGAAATTGTGTTATACTCTCAAACTCTAAAACACTTAAAGGAGAAGAAGAAGTAGTGAAGGGTTGTGTTGATGTATGTATAGAATGAGAGGAAGATATATTAGTTTTATAACCAAAAATCTCAACGTATAAGCATTTAAATGATTGAGAATTTATTTTCATTAAATCTTTTTTGACGTAAATCAATAATTTCAGTTACCAAATCAATCTTGATTGACTTTGCACTTAATTCTCATTTGATATTCACATTGGGTCTAAATAGTAACAACAGAATCTAGTTGAATCTGACAAAATTATTATGTTTTTGCAGAATCTGGCATAATAAGTAAAAATCAAATGGTAACAGCAGAATCTGGCAGAATTTCGAAAATTAATTATAACTAATAAAATTAATTTATAAATAGTTGATTATAAATTTTATGTCAAAAATAATTAAATAAACTAAATTCATCAGATTTAATTATCATATAAATCATAAACTATTAAAATTAATTATTTTAATATAAATATGAAAAATATAATAGATAAATTAATATTACTATTTTTTTTTATTTATACCAAAAAAAACATACGTATTTGAAAATGATTGGTTTTTATTACTTTCATCCGAACCGAATCGAGCAAAAATACTGAAACGGTCGATAATTTTTTTACTGACCGAATAATCGACTAATCAAAACGAAGTAATCAAATTCCCAGCCTATCTAATATTGATAATAAATTTTATTTAATTTTAAGTAATTTTAATATTTCATTTTAAAACTTTAGATAACATAACCGAACTGAAACGAAAGAGAATCAAATCGAAACCAAACCGTATTTTCGATTCGTAAATGGGAAACTTCATAATCGAAAGATCCGAATCAAACCGAACGAAAAACTGAACATTAATCGGACATTAATATTTATCTTGAAATCATTGATACTTTTTTAGATAAAAATCATTGGCATTTTCACTAATTAATATATTCATAGTACTAATTATCTATATTATTATACAAATACAAAACATTAATTACACCTTTTTTCTACTAGGTAATTAAATTTTAATTAATAAAGTACTATATTTTGTGACATTGTAATCTTTCTATATCTATCTTGCTATCATAGAAAAAGAATATGAAAAAAAAAAAAAAGTAAAACGTAGAAAGAGAAAAAAAAAGAAAGGAAGAGAGAGAGTAAGAAACTGCATTAAATGCAGCAGAATTGGTTTACTTCTACAAAAATTCTACAAATACAACTGGTGTATCTTTTGTATAATTTTTCTAATTCTACAAATATAATGTTACCAGTTAGTGCCATTACTTATATTCAATTAAAGAGATATTTGTCAACTAAATTAACGGATTTGAACTAAATAAAACAAGGGTTGGACCTATAATCTATTCCACAAAGCCATAAATATTTAAATCCCAAACCTCATATCCTCTAATCTACAAAGTAAGACATTTGATCTAAATCAGCATTCCCAAGTTTTACTTCCTTTTCAACCGGATTCCATTTTTAACATTTTAATATACCACCACGTAGTGATTATGACAATAATTACATCATGTCTAACAACATGTTATTCTGATAAACATGTTCACCAATAATTTCATCGAAAAGTGGTCGAAAACTATTTTTGTCAAAACAGATTCCAACATATTAATGCCATAGCTGAAATAACTTTTCACTATGTTGGCTCGTTTTTGGTGTCTAGGCTTAATAAATATCCTAATGGCTGAAACACTTTTCAATACATCTCCTACTATGAAAGAAGAACATTAAGCATGTAAAATGTATCCTCATAAATGCATTGTCTTATAATCTCATGTAAGTGTCATCAATGATTCGGTTACATTCAACAAATATGAGAAAACAAAAAACTTGATAATATTGAATGTTGGTGTTCTAGTATTGATAATATCATCAACTGTGAAAAAATTGGTGCTATGTGGTATAATATGCATATGCTGTATATGATAGCGTTTCAAATGGTATCTACTTACAACTCAAATGTTAGACGTCTAAAATGATTGAGTCAAATATCATTGCTGAAAATGTTGATGATTTCCTTAAACGTGTTGCTGCCTCAACAATATTAGAATAACTATACATGAAGAAGTACATACCATTCTTCTCTCAAGTTCTATGTCTCACGAGAAAACCTCAAGTTAAAGATGCATTTTGTTAAATTGAAATCAGAGAAGATGTCAAATAAAAAAAAAGATATTTAATCGATCATGGAAAACTTAAAAGAACTCACGTGAGAGTTTGTATATGAATTGGAGAGGAAAACTAAATCAGAAAAATATTAAAATAGTGGACATACATCACTGTCCCCATGCACAACTGTATTCAGAGGTAAAGAAGGACATCATAATTAATAAGTAATGTCCTAAAAAGAAATTTTAAAAAGTTTATTGACTTAGCTAATGTTGTCAGAGAAACAATGAGTACTCAAGATATTATAATAGATAATATGAGTCGGACTCAAAATACAAAATAAATCCATTCAAAAACATGGAATGAGTAAACATTATATTTTACATTTTAAGCAACATGTGACAACAATTCAAAAAAAAAAAGAGATAATACTTTTATGTTTTGAAGAAAATAAGTAAATGAAAAGGATAAATAATTATTTTTGAAAATATGTAAAAATGAAAATTTTTAAGTTTTCACTCTACTTATTTTCAAAACTTCAAATAATCTCAATTTTTTTCTGTATTATAAAATTCTGATAAAGATAATTATATTGAAATTTTTTTAAAAAAATAATGATGATTACACAAATATGTGGTAAATTTTATTTGTCTAATCTACTTTTCAAGCCTTTGATTCAAACAATAAATTCTGCAAAATTTTCTAATAATATTTCTTGTAATTGTTTGACATAAAAGTCCTTACCAAAATTAATATATAGCAGATGCTCGGTAGTTGTCCATGGGCTTACACAACTAGGCAGAAAACAGGCCGAATATATGCTAATTAACAAGACCAAAGACTTTCTCTCCTTCCGAAGGTATCGTATCGGTAAAAGCCCAATAAAACGGGTCATTGGGCGGGTCGGAGATATCCGACTAGGACCTGGATCCGAGTGGGGAATCGTGAATCATCTCCTCCTCAATGCGAGTGGACAAAGTGCAGAAAGGCAGGCAATGAACCTAAACCAGAACGCGACTTGCCGTTGGAAGATACTCATATTTCTCCCCTCGCTTCCTCTTCCTTGAAATACGTAAATTTTTATCGATCTCCGTATGGATACTTCAGATTCGAGTTCTTCTCCTTCATCGTCCGACACCGAATTCGCCGATCCGAACCCTAGTACCGATCCGGGGACGAATTCAGAGCGTGTTCAAAGTCAATTGGAGTCAATGAATTTGTCTGAGCCAAGCGAAGTCTCTGATGGCAGTCATACCGAATACGGTGGCGGCGATGATGACGATGCGACGGAGGTTGCATCGTCCAACGGGAACGAAGGGGTAGTCAGAAACGGTCTGGCGGAAACTAGCGGAGAAGAGGAAATAGAGGGAGGAGTAGCGTCGTCAAGGGCGGAATATCCGGTGGAAATGGAGGCTGGGGAGGAGCCGCCGAGCCCGACTAGCAGCGGTTACGATGGGGAGAGAGGGAGCAGCGGCGGAGCTACCTCCACTTACAAAGCTGACGATGCGAGTGAGGATGAGATCCGGGAAGCCAATGTGGATGGTGACACCGCCTCGCAGCATGAAGCTGCGTGGTTGCCCGGAAAACGCCATGTCAACGAGGTCAGTTTTATCTAGCTAGTTAACGCTTGTTTAGGCTACAAGATCAGTCCAAGCATCTGCTCTAGGCGTGATCGGTGTCGAAAGTATTCATTTTCCGTCATGGGTTTTTGGATTTTGAGTTCTGGTTCAAAACCGGGCTGTTAGTTCTTTAGTGTTCATATTCATAGGAATTCGTGATAAAAAGCTACTTGCATTCGAGGAAAACGGGGATGGATTAGTTCTCCAAGAATGTTGTTGAATTAGTATTAACGTTCTGGTAACACTGCCGTGACTAAACAAATATTCAATGTCAATACTGTGGAAATGTTTAGTGAGTGATACATATGAACTCATCAATATTGATTATATGTTCATAAGCGGTAGATGGAACTTTGAGAACACACTTTTGTTATGAAACGCAGGATGATGCTTCTATTTCATGGAGAAAGAGGAAGAAGCATTTCTTCATATTGAGTAACTCCGGCAAACCGATATATTCCAGGTTGACCATTTCTTTATATTGAGAATGGTTTTATTGCCGGTCTAATCCTTTTAGCTGATTTTATCTTGTTTCTCGTATCTTTCAGATATGGAGATGAACATAAGCTTGCTGGATTTTCAGCTACTCTTCAAGCTATTATTTCTTTTGTGGAGAATGGGTAAGATGCACGAACTTTCTCTGATGTTTGTTTCCATTTATGTTTACTTTTTTCTTTAATGTTCGATGCCTAAACCGTTGGTTTTTTCAGTGGTGACCGTGTCAATTTAGTCAAGGCAGGAAAACACCAGGTATTTAAAATTCCCTTCGCTATCAATTATATAGTTTGACAATGTTGCCTATTAGCTTACAATTATAGAAGGTTTTGTTCATTTTACATTGTCATTGGAGATATTTTTCAGAGAGATTAGTCATGTATAATTTATGGTTGTAAATTACTGCTGATAAGAAGGTTACAAACATTTTAAATATGATTTCTCATGGTCAAATTCAGGTTGTCTTTCTCGTAAAGGGGCCAATATATCTGGTCTGCATCAGCTGTACAGATGAAACATATGAATACTTAAGGGGGCAGTTGGATCTTCTATATGGTCAGGTAACATCAGACGCTGCTCTGTGCTCTCTCTACTGAACATTTTCATGTTCAGGTGACCAGTTTAAATAACCATGATGTAATTCTGCTGATGCAGATGATACTAATTTTAACAAAGTCAATAGACAGATGTTTCGAGAAGAATTCTAAGTTTGACATGACACCCTTGCTTGGAGGGACTGAGGCGGTCTTCTCATCTCTTGTCCATTCATTTAGCTGGTTTGTCTCTTATCTGAAACTCTTTTAAATCAACCGCCTACCACATCGTTTTCCTTTTCTTTCGTTTCTGAATATTAATGTTAAGACTGAGACTGCTGAAGGTCTGCCATGCCAGTCGACTTCCTAATCTAGAGGGAGATTTAGATTGTTCTATCTTCATGTTGGTAGAAGTTATAATCTGTAGAAATGTTTGGAAAATAAGCACGGTTTTTCACTGGAATTGCTAGCAAGTTGCACATCTTGTCATGGATCAGCGTTGTATGTTAGAAATAATTTATCGAAGGATAGACATATTTTAACGAAAAGATAAAAAGATATTTTGGGCTAGGAGACTGAGAGCTCCAATTATTTTTAGAAGTATATGATACAATATATTAGTGTAACATACAAGCCTCTTAGATATATTGGAATTGTTGGACTGTTTTTATTGTCCTTCCCACAGCTACAGAACTGTTCTTGCACTCATTACAACTTTTGTCCTATTCGTCTACCTATAAGCTTCAGGTAGAAAAAAAATGCTTAACAGTCTTAGAAATGATCTTCCCATTTCTAGGAACCCAGCTACATTTCTTCATGCCTACACTTGTCTTCCTCTTCCATATGCGTTAAGGCAAGCTGCAGGGACCATATTGCAAGACGTTTGCGCGTCTGGTGTCTTGTTTGCACTACTAATGTGCAGACACAAGGTAAACGGCCTTTGCCAAAAGATTAAGTTTTCCAGCCTGAAAATCTGTGTTAGTCAATGATGGTATGTTTTACTTGCAGGTTGTCAGTCTTTCTGGTGCGCAGAAAGCTTCTCTCCATCCTGATGACTTGCTCCTACTCTCAAATTTTGTCATGTCGTCAGAATCCTTCAGGCAAGTTGTAAATATTTTTTTCTCATCTACCCACAGTGAACCAAACATTTGTTTGTGTAACCTGATCTCACTACTCCCTCTCTGCTAACAGGACATCAGAATCGTTCTCACCAATCTGCCTGCCAAGATACAACCCTCTGGCTTTTTTGCATGCCTATGTCCACTTCTTTGATGTGAGTCACAACTCAATACTTGTAAAGAGCTGCTCAAAACTCATCTACAGAGTACAGTCTGTAATTTAAACAAGTTACTCGGTGATGTAGGATGATACATATGTGATGTTGCTTACCACACGCTCAGATGCCTTCTATCATCTGAAAGAATGCAGGTACAAATCGTTTTCATACTCCGGGAGTTACTGTTTCGTCTATAGGCATGTTTTATTGAGATCATAAACTTGTATTATGGTTAGGATGCGCATAGAGGCAGTTCTTCTCAAGTCAAATGTTCTAAGTGTGGTTCAAAGATCAATCGTAGAAGGTGGGATGCGTGTTGAGGATTTACCAATAGACCGCCTGCTTCGACGTAAACCACCATCTGGTAATAATCAGGGACAAGAGACGGCTGGTCCCGAGAGACTAGGGGAGGTATCCGTGGGAACAGGAGGACCCTTTGGACTTTGGCATTTCATGTACCGCAGTATATACTTAGATCAATACATTTCCTCTGAGTTCTCACCTCCAGTAACCACTCACAGACAACAGAAAAGGTAAAAGATTAATAAAACCAAAAGTTTGAGTGAGAAAATAAAATACTGATGTAGTAGTTTAAGTGGCAGTCTATATCGAGCATACCAGAAGCTTTATGCTTCGATGCATGAGAAAGGATTGGGACCCCACAAGACTCAATATAGAAGAGATGAAAACTACAGTAAGTTTTGTTGAATTTTCACATGTTTTAGTTAGCGACAGAGCAAATGAATATGTTTCTTTTTTTGGAAACTGCAGCTCTGCTTTGTTGGGTCACACCAGATTTTGAACTCTACGCAGCATTCGATCCACTTGCAGACAAGGTTAGATTCCTTTGATACTTTCTCATGAAGTTATATAGTAAATGGGATGGTTGTAACAATGGAAGAATCATGTGTGTGACAGGCGATGGCGATAAAGATATGTAATCAGGTGTGTCAAAGGGTAAAAGATGTGGAGAATGAAGTGTTCTTGCAAGGAGCTAGTCCGTTCTCTTGGTGATATATATATATATATATATATATATATATATATATATATATATATATATATTTACTCGTAATGGAGTGAGCGAGTATATACTTTTGATCTTTTTATCAAATAATAACACAATAATAATGTATTACTAGTAATTTTGTTGGTGTTTGTACCCTTGAGAAAGCTATTTGATGCTTCTTTTCTCCGTAACGCATTTATTGTTATTATTATTAATCAGCTTGAGAATTGTGAATGGTCAAAGAGATACAGAAATTGATAATCAAAGGATAAAAGCAACAGTTTAAGGTTTTGATGTAATGATGGTGATTGGAGTTGGTGTAGTAAAATAGAGTAGGTTGTTACTTGTTATGTTGTGGTTTCAATTTAAGATGCCCATCACTGTTACCTTCCTCATTTATTTCATTCATATCTTCTCCAAAATCTTTTCCTTGCGTCTTGTCCTCAAATTACAAAAAAAAAAAAAAATTATTCCTCATCTAATTATCATATACTTCCTCAATATTCTGGAAAATTTTATTTTTCACTTTTTACTTGAAAGCAAAAAAAAAAATCATTTACCTCTATTGTTTGGATCATCACCAAATTTGCCATGTTTTTATTTATATGTATACATAAATGCTGTTTCTTATGAGTTAAAACTTGGCTCTTGAGGGAATCCAAGAAATTTAGATGAAGGTCCAGTCAGACAAAATTTGAAATTGTTTTATCTTCTCTATACATTACGGATGAATGAGGTTTAATACAGTGCTTCTAATTAGATGCGCTGCTTAAATGCTCCTGTTTTTAATACTCTTTAAGTATTATTATTATAACCAAGTAAATAAGTAGTTACACATTAATTACGAAGTTAATAGATATTTAATTCGTCATTAAATAGGTAACTAAAGAGTGAGGAAGGGCGACTATTCAATCTTATATTCTTATTACTATGCGCTTTGGGGTTCGCATTTGAAGCTCAATTCGAAATTAATTGACCCTCTCTTACTATCTTCCCTTTCTAAGTTTTATCCGTATGTTTTCACATTTGTGTCCAAATAGTTTATAGGGCTGGGAATTTAGTTGCTTAGGGTTCTAGTCGTTTCTTTCGATTTTCCGGATATTTTGATATTAGGGATTTAGGATCCATTCGGATATTAAAAATTTAAGTTTGGATTCGGTTTGGTTTCATTCGAGTTAATGTTAGTTTGGAAAAATAATTGATTAAATTTTGAAAAATATAATTAAGAATTTTCGGATATTTCGTTTGATTTGAATATTTTAGTTATTTCAAAGTAAAATAATTGATTTGTTTGGATATAACTGATACATTTGGATTTATAATGGTAATTTCGTTAGTTGAGTTAACTTTAAGTCTAAATATATATAATAATTTTGAATATATAATTGTATTTCAAATATATTTGGATACCATTTTGATTCTTGGTTCGGTTCGGGA
This sequence comes from Euclidium syriacum, assembly GCA_900116095.1. Lineage (NCBI taxonomy): Eukaryota > Viridiplantae > Streptophyta > Magnoliopsida > Brassicales > Brassicaceae > Euclidium > Euclidium syriacum. The sequence goes on from FPAK01000008.1 coordinate 3,343,876, forward strand.
TTGGTTTTGTTTCTTTAAATATAAGAGTTTAAGATTTGTTGTGGTATTTTGTCGGTTTCTGTCAATTTTCTTTTGGATTCGATTTAAATTTTTGAATCCGGATATTTTGTTCAATCTTACTTTTTGAATTCAGGTATTTTGTTCAATCTTACTTATAGTTTCATAGTAATATATTTGTAGTTCCATAATAGTATATTTGAGGTTCCAAAGTACTATACTACTATTACATATATATTCAATCAAGACCTAAACTTATCTCCAACTACTTCCAAACTAATATGTACAGTAGGATTGGTAAATGAAAAATCATGTCAAAATCATCCGAACATATTTAAATATTTCTTTTTACAGAGATAAATATAATCTGTTTTTATAATAATGTCTACTTTATTTATTTTTATAAAAAAAATCATGTCACTATATCATACATTATTTATTTTAGTCTGTATGTAGCTAACAAAAAAATATCAAAAAAAGGTTAATGTACCTAGCAATTATAACAAATTTTTATTTGGATCTAAGTAATGGGCATAAACTAAATTTGTAACAACACAATCACGTTTCCTGAATCAATTGAAAAAATATTAAAATTTTCATTTTTCTTAGTTTAGTACAAATTTAGTGTAATTTTATACATATATATATATATATAAATTATATGTATTGCATGACAGTAAAAAAGTTATATAAGGAAAAATATTAGTGTGGTAGACGAGTGGTGATGTGATGAATGATCAGTCAAACTTCATCAACTTTGGGAGATTAATTAAATAGAAAACAAAAACAAATTTAAAAGTTAATGTTTGCCACTAAGCTTAACTATGATGATGAATCCCACCTTTTATTACTGAAAAACACTCAACCCACATATTACTAGATTGCCCCTAATCTATTCATAGATCTCTCTATCTAAACGAATGGGCTTTTCAGTACTTTTACAAGTCCTCATTTGTTCCCCTTCCTCCACCCATTTGACTTGTGTGGACATATTTTCAAAATTGGTGATCAAAAAGCTAAATTATTCTTTTAGACTAGAGGTGTGTGAACATTTGTTTATTTTACATGAAAATTAAAAGCACGCACTACTTCTTAGGCTTGCAGCTGTTTTTGTGTTTATTTTTTCTTTCTTTCTATTTTCATATTCCTTTTTATTGGAATACGACTTTCCACTATTACTTCTCTATATTGGCCGAACATAAATCTACCGTAAAAGAGCTCAAATAATTATATTTTAAGAAAAAGAAGTAGATATAGGTGGAATTATTGAAATGTAAAATTTCTATATATACATAAGAATAAGATATTGGATTGGGGATTCAAGTTCTTTAAAAAATTTAATATGTTTGTCATACATGATTATGATATACACCAAATACAAAGAAAATTAAATTGATTAATTAGAGAAAGAGATTTATAAATAAAAAATCGAAGAGGAAATCTAGAAAAGATCACATCCATGCAGGCTAACGTTCAGTTGACTACCAGCGATAAAGCAGATAATAAATTCTCCATTAATATTATTCATTTAAAGAAAAACCCCACACACCTCCCCCCTTCTCTCTCTTCTCTGCTCTCTCTTTTTCTCTCTGCAAAAACCCTAAATTTCCTCCGATTTCGCCAATCTTCATCTCTTTCCGGCCCGGACCTGGCCTGTTTCATCGGTCTACCAAGCTGAACCACCAGTGCTTGTCAATGATTGGAGGAGCGAGTGGTCGAGAGATGGGAAGAAAACCCTAAAAGGAAGCTTTGATCTCTCCGAAATCGGAGTTTGTTTATTTTGTTTCCTTAACTGTAAGAACTAGGAAATCGAGAAGAGAGGTGTTGGAATTTGGAGGAGGCGAAAATGTACAAGAACCAGCTTCAGGAGCTGGCCCAGAGGAGCTGCTTCAGCCTCCCTTCTTATACTTGTATAAGGGAAGGTCCGGACCACGCGCCGCGATTTAAGGCCACCGTTAACTTCAATGGCGAGATCTTCGAGAGTCCTCAGTACTGCTCTACTCTCCGTCAAGCTGAGCACTCCGCTGCTGAAGTCGCTCTCAATGCGCTCTCTAATCGCGGCCCTTCTCACTCTCTCGCCGCTAGGATCTTGGTTAGCTTGCTTCAATCTCTTTCTCTTCCTCTCTCTGGACCTCCGATTTCTCCCATTCTACTCTAGAATTTTGGTTCAGTGTCGATTTTGCATGTGATTTTAGGTCTTCAGGTCACCGATGGTTTAGTATGTGCTTAGGGTATTAGGGTGAGATCTCTGACCAGCTTATTAGCGATTTGTGTTGTGGATCATCTGATCAGAGAGAGATTGATTATCTGGAAACAATTACGGATCCAGAGTTTGACTGAATCTTGGTTTCGGCCATTGATGTATCTGATTTAGAAACTTTGTAATGTTGAGAGTTTTTGAACTTATTTGATTCTTTAGATCATTTCATCATCTTCTTCTCTCTTATGAATACTATTCCGTTTTGGATTTAAATGCATGCCTCTTTCTATTGAACACTATTCTTCAAATGCATTTCTTGTTTCATGACTGATCTTGTTTTCCAATATCGGTTGATATAGGATGAGACGGGTGTGTACAAGAATCTGTTGCAAGAAATAGCTCAAAGAGTGGGAGCTCCTCTTCCACGATACACAACCTTCAGATCTGGTCTTGGCCACCAACCTGTGTTTACCGGTACTGTAGAATTAGCTGGAATCACATTCACCGGAGATTCAGCTAAGAACAAGAAGCAAGCAGAGAAGAATGCAGCTATGGCTGCTTGGTCTTCCCTAAAGCAATGTGAGTCCTCCATTTTTCTTATATGATCAAAATGTAACTCTGCTTACATGGTGCGACTTGTTTGATCTTGTATTTTTGTTCTTTGGTGAACAGTGGCAAAAGAAACTTCAAGTTCTATGTCAGAGTCTGAGAACATTGACGAACTAGAACAGGTGATTATAGCAAGAGCCTTGATTAACTACCGTATTAAGGAAAACATTGGCACGGGAAGCTCTTCAAATCCACCTGTTCCATTTGCAAAGAAGTTTTTCATGCACAACCTTAGACCAACAAGTCCACAGCCTTCTCCTGCAACCACATCAAGAATCTTACCTTTTATTTGCCCAAAACCTTCTTCTAGAACCAGATCCCTAGCTGGTGGTGACAGAAGCATGAGTTCAGCCTTGGAAAGCCGCAGCTACCAGCAGCGACCTCAGCAGAGATACGCAACACCAGGAACAGGAGCTCCTCCTTATGTTCCTATGAGGCATTTAAGATCAACCTGTCACGGGATGGCTCCACCTGTCACAATCAGAACCGCTGTGCCAGTCTTCTCTGCACCTCCAATGCCTCCTCCTCCTTGTACAAACACTTCCGTGTATGTCCCATCGATGATGCGAGCAGCAGCACCCGTGAGAATCGCTCCACCTGTCACGATCAGAACCGCGGTTCCTGTATTTGCTTCTGCACCACCACAGGTTAGAAAGGACGAGCCTTTACCTGTTAGAAAAGTGAATATCCAAACTGTTGTTGCAAAGCCAGTGGTTGAAGTAGACGAAACTCGAAGATCATTGGTCCAAGAAAAAGAGAGTACTCTAGTGCTGCCTGATAATTTAGAAATTGGAGAAGAAGGAATTTTTAAATCAAGTTCAGAGAGTGAACAAACGGTGGCAGTGGCAGTGGCAAAGGAAAAGGAACCGGAAACGGCAAGGGTGAGGCTGGAGAATCTGAAAATCTGATGGTGATGATTGGGAAATACTCTTTGCTAGAAATTTATTGGGAGGGGAAGTGTTGGGTTTAGTTTTTTTGGAGGTTGGTTTATTATGAAAATTGTTACTTTTAGTGTAATGCGTTATCATCATACTCGGTGGATCGAGTAGTTTGATCATCAGAAGGATTTGTATTATATTGGGAGTTTTAGGTGGAGATGATCTCTGGATTCTAGATAAAATTGTATCAGTTTCACTTCCTATTCTGTTTGTTTGTTTGTGTCCAATCTTCTCATTTTTTTGATTATCATCTTTTATAAATCCATCTCTGTTCATAGATTTGCAAGGGAAGGGATTGCTCATTGGAAGCTTTTTAGCATTCAATTCAATAACTGAAATTTCATAAAATCTGAGATCAAAGGCGACCAAGCTTGTCAGTGGTTCAACAAATTGAATAAGGTCGTCTACAAAACAATTCCCGGTTTACTGGGTTTGAAGAGAGTTGGATCCAAACCCAAAATAAGAAAGAAGATGAAGAAAACACACGGTCACTATACACCGGAAAAACCCTACTATTTTTTTCAAAGTTATAATATAATATAACACAAACACCATGAAACCGCATCTTGTGGAGCACACATCTTCTATATGTTGTTTCAACGGGATGCAAGAGACCAGAAGTTGAAAAGAAAAGAAGGCAAAGCAGCAAACCAGCTTATGAACGCCAATGCTGTTGATGTTTCGAATTGAACACAGTGGTTTTGTGCACAGCTATTCAGATCGTTGTCTATCAGAACCGTTATCCCTGCCGATGCACAAGCCGCTGCAAATGTCAGCGTCGACGTCACCTGGAATTTCCAATAAAAATTTGCTCTTACAATTTTGTCAAAAATGGAGAAGGTTAAGTGAGTTCATAAAAGTGTGATTGATAGTCTCTCTTACCCCATCACCAATTGCAAATAAGCTCACAAGTTGACGGTTCTGTAGCGAGCGTTTAACCATAATGGCGTAGACGTCAACCGTAGCTAGTGAAAGACTCCACAAGCTCTGCAGTCCAGTAGCTGCAACTAGGTAGCTGATTCAGCAAAATAAATTAAACCATCTTTAGCCAAATCTGTCAGTCACCAACCTCAGTTTAGTTATATAAACCATACATATATAACTCAACATACTACTAATACAATTGTTATCGCATTGTGTCTTAATGTTACTACAAAGATTCATCTGTTTGGACTCTAGCGAATTTGCAACACAGAGATCACAGCCAAAAGTACACCAACACTCGTTATTTCAGGCAAAGCTTTACTTAAGTAACCACCAACAGGCACCGTATGCAAAACATGATTATAATCCTTTTATCAATGCTTAACTTCTCAAAAGACAGCTCATCTAGTTTAATGATCTCTATTACCATGATATTATCCTGAATCGAGGAAACAAGTATATACAGTAAAAACTAGCAGCTACTGAACACAAGTATTAGCATCACAATACACTTTCTTCCAAAAGGTGTTAATTTGCTTCTTCTGGTCAGCCTTAAAGATTTTGAATAGACTCACAACCTTCATAACTAATCACATTAAGCCACAAACCTGATACTTATTTTGTATCACATTTTCGGAAATGGAAACAATGAAAAACAGATTCCAGTTTATGGTTTAGAAAATTGGAAGAGAGATAGGTTATTATCACATTAACAGATTTCACCATAGAGAAACGAAAACACTTAAAACACCAATGCTTCAGGTCAAAATTTGAATAGTAATTGAAAAGTCTCTGATAGAATAGAAGAATATTACCAGAAGGCGGTAACAGAAGGAAAATCACTAGTAGTAGCCATAACACAGAGTGCTGCAGCTGCAAACAAGAACTGAAAGAAACGAAGTGCAAAGCCAAGTAAGGTTCCAGGCATGCCTTCTATATCATCCATCCTCACACGAGGCGGATTATTATCTCCTTCTGTGGCTGGAGGATCTTCCACCGGATGAACCGATGCATGGCTCACATTCATTTCTTCTTCTCCCCACCAAACTCAATTCAATGCATCGTTCTCTCTCTCTTTACCAATGGATAGATGCAAATCTTAGAATTTAGTTGCTAATCTCCCTCACCTGTAGTATTTAGTCACCAGATTAAACAAAAAATTAGCCACAATTAATAACAATCAAACTGAACAATTTTCGAGAAATGGTATTGAATTAGGTTCTCGGTACAAAGTTCAAGGAAACGAAGTGAAACATAGCTACTTCTCCTTCTCCGAGAGAAATGGGGGAAGAGCTCAGAGTTTAAGAATCTCGATAAGTTTCGGAATTGAAATTTCCGCGACAACCAGCTAAGAGTTAAAGCTAATTTTCGAATCCTCTCTTTTTACACACTTCCAAGCCAATCGAAAGTCCCAAAAAAGGCAGATATTTCGGGCTTAAAAAACGAGATCCAATAAATGAGCACGCAGATCGAGTGGCGGGGAGTAAGAGATTCGTGTTACCTGAAAATTAAGCAGAGAGGAGGAAATCGCACGCAGCCATGGAGTTTGGGTAGAGAAGACCAGGAAACCCTAAGGTATTAGGTGAGAAGAAGAAGAAGACAAGGGAGATCGTGGAAAAGTTGAGGTTTATGCGTCCCCGAGTGAGATAGTCCAATATTGGATCAAAACTCAAAAGGAGGAATATGTCGAACTCAACGGAAAGGCTTAACCACGAGCTTAACCATTAAACCAAAGGAAAAGGGTTAACTAACCACCATATCATCTAACCATTAGTATACCACTTGTTTACGTTTTTGTTTCAGCTATTTTTTTCTATTCACAACAATAGTCAAATTTTACGCTTTCACGTTTTGAAAAATAATTTCACTATACAAAACTAATTAATGTGTTAAAAATATATAAAAAAATACATAATGTAAATAATTTACGAAAACTAATTTTTCGGACGTTTTGTAATTTTTCTACTAAAATTTGATCTAGAACAATAAGTTCTGATAATAATTACTCAGCTTCCACTATTTATCTGACATACCTGTGAAATCTTAAGTTTTTGTTTTTCTTTCCGGATCAAAATTGATCCCCTTTCTATTATTTTTTCGTGAGTTTTTATTTTTTGTTAAATAAAATAAAAATGGTTTAGTGAACCAAATTGGAGGGATCTTCAAAAAGAAGAAAATACAAGATATTTTAGTTAAAAAGATACCCTAAAGATTTAACTTTTAAGTTTAAAAAGTAAAAGATGAGAGTTCTCAGGAAAACTAGTGAAAATGACGAGAAAACTAATGAGAGAATATTTGACCTTTTCTTGTAGCAAAAATGACATGTATTTATAGATTTTATCTAATCCGAGATAGTAGACCGGGTCGAACAGATGGTCCGAATGAAAGACGGGTTGTGTTGGTACGAAATACTTGAGTGTTTTTCACCAAACTCCTTTGTCTTGTTGGACAGTTGGAAGATAGTGTAATCTTGAGACGTCCATAATCTAATGCATGTAGAGGTAAGAGGTGTTTCGTATTGTTTTTCGTGTGATTCACCGTCCTTGCATGCTTTCCTCGTTATCGAGACGCGTGAGCTTATCAACGTAAGTTTGATTATATCAACTCTCCCAACACCTGAAGGTTTAGACAACGTTAGCACCAAGTTTTCTTAAAGAAGAAAAGATCTTGAGAAATATTTACGAAAGCAGATTGGCCGATTGTTGGTAAAGACATTGTAAGCATTCAGTCTTTTTTCATCAATGGTTTTTTGCCTACGAGAATCAATTCAACAACTCTACTCTCATCCGGAAAAGGGAAGAAGCAAAGCAAATGAAGGATTATACTATGACACTATGTACAATCATATCAAAAAAACTGTGCAAGCTGATTAAATACTACGCCCCTAAATTTCGTTGCCTCAAACCAATATTCGTTTGTATAAGACAAGCTTTTTATAGACAATGTGCTACTTGCAAGGGAAATAATGGAAATGATCACAGGTATACAATCTATTCAAGATGTGCTATGAAGATTTATACATCCAAAACTTTTGATTCGGGTAAATGAAATTTCCTCTTTTAACACTTTTGCAGCCTTGAACATCACATACAACTTTATTCATTGGGTTAAGTTTTGTGTCACTACATCCTATTTTTCAGTTCATGTGAATGGATAATTAGCGGGATACTTTGGAAATAATCGGGGGTTGCGACAAGGCTATATCTCGTCTCTTTATTTGTTCATCATTTGCATTAACATGATGTCAAAACTGCTTCATAATGTTGCAATGGACAAGTCATTCGGTTATCATCCTAAGTGCATACACATTTATCTCATCCATTTGTATTTTTTGTATGACATTATGGTTTTTATTGATGGAGATCAAAGATCAATGAAAGGAGTAATCAAGGTGTTTGATATTTTTGCACAAAAATATCAGGCCAGCGCATAAGCATTGAGAAGTCCAAGGTTTATTTCTGGCTTAGAGGTAACTTTTGATGACTAGATTCTCTTTCCAATCTGGATACCTACCTGTCTAATATCGCATACTTCCACAACTTATAAAGAGTATGACATCATTAGATGATGCATTTCTAATTGAGAAAATACGTTCCTATATTAGATTATTGTCTGTCCAATTCTTCTCTAGGTAAACTACAATTATTATCCTTGGTAATTGCCAATGTCACTAATTTATGAATCTCAATTATCGTGTTTTGAATGAATGTATTAAAGAGATTGAGATGATTTGCTCTATTTTCCTTTGGTGGAGTCCCACTCTGAACCCAAGGAAAGCAAATTTCTAGGAAGAGGTTAAGATGGCGTGATCGAATATTGAGAGAAGAAACAAGACATCATCGCTTCCAGTTCGCGAACTAGTTTCGAAACCTCTCTCGCAAAGCGATAACTTGTCGATTCACCACCGCTTGTTGTGACTTTTGTAGGCGCATCTCGTGCATGTTATTTTATATTTAGATTATCAGTTGTTCTTTTTTGTATGCTATGGCGATATGTCCTCGGAAATGTGATGGCTATGATACCAATGGAACGGTAAACACCGATGAGATAAATCCAAACCCTTAAACCAACAAGAAATCAAAGGGTAAGGTGTTTCATATCATGAAAATTGCTTCAAGGAGAAAAAAAAGCTGTTCTCGAAGATGGATAAACAATGGTGGAGTGATGATGATGAACATATTGAGAGAGAATAAATGCTTTGTATTTGGTTAAATCTTAGATAGTTGTATGACCTATACATATTGTTTGTAAAAACTAATTTATCAGTCATTTGATCTGGTTTGCATAATTGAAATAACTAAACCAAGATAATTTTAGGTTTTGAATAGTAACAACAGACGAGGCGGATTAATCCATTTGCGATGATACAAACTGAAAAAAAAAAGTTCGTTGATGACGAAATACGGATTAATTTTATGAAAAAATAAATTTGGTCCACGATGGATAATTGTCTGTTTTAAAAATAAGATGGTTTAGTGCGCTCCAACCACATTCACCATTTAAAAGCCATAATCAAACTTAACCAGAACCGGCGATAACCAACTATAACCAGAGACCCTGTCCCAGTAATTTTGTGGCTCCATTTTCCGAAAATAATATCTGGGAACTCCGATCTCATTCTCTCTCCACTCACCACCATTGACTGATCGAATTTAGGGCTCCCAGTCATCCATCGCGACGAAGCCAACACCTAGATTCCGCTGCTAGGGTTCTAGTCTTTTGGAGGATCTACCCACAGTTTTCCAGGCTACGCCAAAACCCTCCTTCCTCGCCACTATGTTCTGGAAGCTAGCGTCTCTCTCTGCTTCGTCTCCTGTGAGTTCAAGAGATCCCTTTCTTGTTTCTTACCGCTGCTCACCGTCTTGTTCGTCTGTCTTCTGATTTTTCCGATTCCTTGATTTGGTTATCACAAATTGGAAAGATTCTTCGTTTTCATTTTCTCATTGTCTAGAGTCCTGACATAGTTTAGCTGTAAACGGAGGGTTTTTATCGGAAATTGGTAGGAGATTTATCGTTTCTCCCCATCTCTTTATTGCGTTTTCTGAAAACTTTGCATCTCTTGATTTGTGGGAGCTCAGACTTTCCAATCGGGGATGACACTAGGCTAAAGTAAAGCGCAGGTCTTTCTGCGATTGTTCTGTGGTCCAAATAGATTTGATGTTGTTGAGTCCTATTACTTCTAATTCCAGTTCAGGGCAATATGGAATTATTCATGAGTTGATGCTCTTTCATTTTCGTAGGTGGAATCAATACTAGACAAAGAGAATTTCACCTTGGAAGAGCTCCTTGACGAGGAAGAAATTATTCAAGAATGCAGAGCTTTGAATAGCCGACTCATAAATTTGTAGGCTTTTCATCTTCTATATGTTGCTGGTTTATCCTTGTAGTTTCTTTCACATAACCTGATATACTTTACCGAACCTGATATTATACCATAAGAACTTATTGAAAAATCAGATTCTCTTTTTTTTTTTGGATACATCATTGGCATTTCTTGGAAAAGTTTGATGGATTATTGGTGTTTGTAGTCTAAGGGACAAAGCTCAAGTGGAGCAACTGGTGCGGTATATTGTTGAAGAACCTCAGGACGATGCCGATAGCAAACGTGCTTTCAAGTAATATTGGCTCCCTTTATAGTGACTGGACTTTCTCTTGTTTTTTTTGTTCTCTTTTCAGTGCCATACTTTTATTTTTTTTATTTCCTGCTAGTGATGGATTCTTTTTCTCTTAGGTTTCCATTCATCTCTTGCGAGATATTTACATGTGAAGTTGATGTTATTCTTAAAACTTTGGTGGAGGACGAGAAGGTATTTTAATTCATCGTGTTACCTTTTCCTCATGTAGTTTTATTTTATTTGGATATGATTGTTTTTTATCTCATTCGTTGGTTTCAACTTCATCTTGTAGCTTATGGATTTGCTATTTGGCTTTTTGGAACCAAATCGTCCTCATAGTGCATTGCTGGCAGGCTATTTCGGAAAGGTCTCTAATTTTACTATTTAGAATCATGTGTAAAGGCCAGCTGATTTATATGGTCCGCCAGATGTGATCTTACATGTCCCTCTTTGATTTAGGTTGTCATATGTCTTATGATCAGAAAGACTGCAGCACTCATGAACTATGTAAAAGTAAGTAATGCCGCTTTTTCTTTTGTTTATTTTTTCTCTTTTCATTTGGCACCATCTAAATTATCTTTTTTTGTGCATTACTATACGAATTTATTATTTTCTCAGATTTATATCAAACGTGTGTTTGCTCACTGAGCTTTAGCTTAACTGGAAGTGTTAGATCAAAGAACTGATTTTGTAATTATTGTGATGAGAGCAGTTTGGTGTGACTAAATGGTTCAATTTAACTTATGACAATATCCCATTTGATGCAACTATCAATGTCGACTACATTGTCAAATTGTGGATTGCTACATTTCTTAAGATAGCTTTTGATGATTTCAGGGGCATCAAAATGTTTTTAGCCAGTTGGTTGATTTAATTGGAATAACATCCATCATGGAGGTAAACTGTTATCTGAGACCTTGTGCAACGTGGTGTGACGTCGGCGCTCAGCTTTTTAAATATAATCCTTGTGACGTTGTGTAGGTTTTGGTTCGCTTGGTTGGGGCTGACGATCATGTATATCCCAACTTTCTCGATGTGATGCGTTACTTGGCTGATAGCGATTTACTTGAAATGATCGTGGACAAATTAAATCCATCTGTAAGTAAAATCTTTGCTAAATAAAAAAGAGACCAAAGGCTTTATTTTTGCTGAATGTAGGTAGAATTAAATCTAGTTTAGTGAGAGGCTACCAAATAAAATATCTGTGTTGCTGGGATTAATCATTAATAATTACAGTCTTATTTGATGTTCCTATTTTCTTACAACCTTCTGTAACTTGAATCAGAGTCCTCCCGAGGTTCAGGCAAATGCAGCAGAAACATTATGTGTAATTACACGAAATGCACCTTCAGCTTTAGCTACAAAACTCTCTAGCCCTGGGTTTGTTATTTTTGCCTTCATATTTGAGTTTCACTGGGTTCTGCGGATATATACAATAGTCTGACGTGGTTAAATTTCTATCTTCTTTCTGCAGCTTCGTTTCTAGGATATTTGGCCATGCTATAGAAGATTCACATTCGAAATCTGGCCTAGTTCATTCACTTACTGTATGCATCTCTCTGTTAGATCCGAGGAGATCTGCTGTTTCATCGTCTTTCTTCAATTCCTTTAGAGGTCAGCACATGTTTGAGTCTCCTGTCCCAGTGACCCAGGAGACTATTGGCGCCATGATACCTAGACTTGGTACGTTCGTTTCCTGTGCTATAAAATCTTCCCATGAAACAACAATATCCTTATTTTTGCTCTTTTATGTTGAATGGTGCTGGATGCACATGAAGTAATCACATGGACAATGCTCACTTTTTATATTCTGTTGACTCATGATTCTACCGTACTCTATTTGGTCTGTTCCATTTTGGTTGGATAATGAGCATTTGGGGGAATTTGTGAATTCCATGGTTGTTGGAATTCCTTCCTAAGACTAAACTGGATATGTAGGATTTGTTTTGCAAAATTTGTCAAATTATGGTGCGTGTCTTCATTGTCCTTCTTCATATGAACAAGATTTTTCTTGTGATGCAGGTGACATGCTTATGCTTCTTAGTGTAGCATCTGACAGCAAAGTGTTACCTACGACGTATGGAGAGCTGAGGCCGCCTCTTGGGAAACATCGTTTGAAGGTCAGATCCTAAATCTTAAGCATTTCTGAGAAGGAATTGTAGGGTTTTAGGATGTGTACTGTCTTTCTTACTTGGATTTTTTTATTACAGATTGTGGAATTCATTGCGGTTCTGTTGAAATCTGGAAATGAGGCTGCTGGAAAAGAATTAGCGAGCTCTGGAACAATTAAGAGGGTCCTTGAGTTGTTTTTCGAGTAAGCTTTTACTAAACTTCAAACGCTTGAGATCTGGATGTTGTATTTTCCTTGAGGTATTAAATAAACTAAATACTTTAAACTTATGAAGGTACCCATACAATAATGCTCTGCATCACCAAGTGGAGAGTATAATACTCTCATGTTTGGAAAACAAGAGCGAAACAATGGTTAACCATATTCTTCAAGAATGCAATCTGATTAGCAAAATTCTTTCATCAGACAAGGACTCGGTTCTTTCTGGTGATAACCTGGTATATACCATCTGTGCTTTTTTCTTTTCACAAAGGATTTAACTGATTACAGATATATAAAGAGCTCAAATAAAGAGCCATAGTCTTCTTGTTTGGATGATCATTATAAATAAATTTGTCTGCCACTTTTTCCCTGTGATGTAGCCTACCGTAGGTGCCACTGGGAAAAAACCACCGCGGGTTGGATATGTTGGGCATATCACAAGAATATGGAATAAACTTGTCCAGTTGAGTGATAGCAATGGCCTGATAAAGACATCTCTTCAGGTTGGTATCAGAACCATATATTCTTTAAAGGCTTTAGCTCAAGAAGGCTCTCCTTTCTACTCTCGGTGTGTTGCTGACGAGACTTTGTTTGCTCTGTTAAACAATTAGGAAAACAGTGAATGGAAGGAGTGGCAAAGTAGCGTTCTGCAGGAGCGCAACACTGTTGAGAATGTGTACAGATGGGCCTGCGGGTACTTCCCTTTAACCTTTCTCCCTTATCACTGTACGCTTGACCCCGATGTGATAACTATTGATTCGGTTTTTATAAATTTTTAGATACTAAGATGGGTTATAATGATGGATGAATATGAAGTTTTCTTTATCTTCTTGTGCACTATGCTAACCAATACATAAACTGGGTTGATGTGGTCATAGTCAGTCTAATTATTTCTCATGATGAGCAAACGAAGTAGTTGCATTGTGACCTTATTTGACTTCGTGTTAATATATGATCTGAAACCAATGTCACATACAGGCGTCCAACTACACTACAAGATAGGACACGGGATAGCGACGAGGAAGACAGGGATTACGATGTTGCAGCTCTGGCGAATAATTTGAGCCAAGCGTTCAACTACAGAATCTATGGAAACGACAATAACGAAGAGGTATTTGATACTTACATTTTTTCTTGCATTTATGAAATGATGACACTAGATTAATCTTTCTTTTCTGGTTCGATTTAGGAGAACAATGCTGTGGATAGAAACGATGGGGTAAGTCCGGCACTCTTCTTCCCTCCTTGTTTATCAAATAAACTTTTCATTACGGCTTTCTCAGTTATAATGATAATACATTTTAGCTATAAGATGTAAAGCCTGAAAGATTTTTAACAATTGAAAACAGTTTGTTGATGATGGTGGAATGTGTTATCATATGCAGGATTCTTACTTTGACGATGAATCTGCTGAAGTAGTAATTTCATCTTTGAGACTCGGAGATGACCAAGGAAGGTGAGTGTATTGAGTGTGGCTCCACAATGTTTCTTTACCTCAGGATTCTTACTTTGACTTGATCGTTTTATCTTTACTTGGTTGCAGCAGTTTGCTCACAAATTCGGATTGGTTCACATTCCAAGACGACAGATTCGGCAACACAACCTCTGACACGATGATGGAAGACGTGAGCTTGAATGAAAACTCAAATGCCAACAATAATAGCAGTAGCAGTGACGATGAAATTCTGGCTGTAGAAGAAGACACGGAGGATCTAACACCGGAGAACATCTCTCCCAACGATTTATCGACGTCAGAATCAGAAAGCATCAACATAACAGAGAACAACGAAGAGGCATCTGAAATGCAAGTCACTGGCTCTAGCCTGAACCAATGCATCGATGTACCAATGGCTGAAACGGTGATTATTCCAAACGGTTCCCCAACATCCGAAAGCAAGAGCCCGGGGGCAGGGCGAGCATTGTTTGAAGAGGATGTGGAGTTTGTGGGAGTGGAACCAGAAGGCACTGAGAAAGCAATGGATCAAGCTTTGAAAGAAGGCATCGTCGGTGAAGCTGGTCCCTTGAAGCGTAATATCCTTCCTAAAACCGAAAACCAGGACGAGAATTCGGAAGCGGAAGTCACAGAGTTCAACGATTCTAATTTCTGGAGAGTTGATCAAGAAGTTACCGTTTTGGAGTAAAACTATTCGAAGGTAAAAAAGGCAAACACACAAAGAAGAAAGAAGCCCTAAGAAACTACTCTGTATTTTATTTAGTCTCTGTCTCGTATTGTTTGTTGATGCTCTGTTTTTTGTTTTTGTTTCCAGAGCTGAAACAAGGATAAAAGTGAAAGCGATAGACGATTGTGTTTTGCGTAACTTTGACAAAGTAGCTTTTTATGTTTCAACAACATGATGTTTACTATTTGGAATTGATAGCAGTCTATTTACTGGTCTGTTAGTTGTTGGTGTATGTAAACGTTGTTTATTTGTGATGATATGGAAAGTAGTAATTGTTGAAATTTGTTTTAACTTGATCATATGATCTATGGGTGATCATATCACTCTGCGTTGTGAAGTTGGTACGTAGGTATGACTGTTAGGGAAAGTATATGTCTACACTATTCTGAAATGAGATGATGATAATGTAATTCGAAGTTTAAAGGCAACGTCGGACGGTAAAAGTATATTTTCCCACTCTTATGACGAGGATATGCAAACACAGCTGATTGGTTATTAATATTACGAATATATTTAAGGTTGACCAAAAAATTTGAGTTGTTACGTTGACATTGTGTGAAACAGCTACATGGGTAGGGTTCATGTAGATGAAGCGTTGTAACTTAAGTAGTTGATAATTTGTAGATAGCTTACTAATAAGAATAGTGGCACGGTATGTGAATTGTGAAGTGTTAAATGTCTTGTGCCACATAGGATGAGTGATAGTGACAGGTAGGAGACAAGTGTCTGAGTTGTCGCTATTAGATATATAGGTTGTAGAACGTGTAAAAGAAACAAATATGAAAAGAAAAAAGTTCCGTCGGTTTAACGTCCAAAACTAGGTTTGTGTGTTTTTGCAGTATATACCTAAGCAATCGAGAAAGCATAAAAGATTCAAGAGTAAAAAATAAAAAAAGTTTATATATATTTTCTTCTTAAATATTCTCTCTAAATACCGATAATAAAATAAGTCTATAATGATTTAAGAAAACTTTATATACGTAAGAAAATACATCTTAGATCTTTATTTTATGAGAATAAGAAATCTGATCCATATAAAAAAATGAAATTAGGAATCTATTTTTGGTGGATGTGTCAACACCAATATGTATGTCAATTAATACATTTTCTTGTTGACTTAGACAACGCCCAAAAATCTTAATCTTTGATTTTAATTCAAATCAGACTGATTTTCAATTTCTTTTTCTATATTTGTTCCAAATGCTCCACTCCATCTTTTATACATATATTCCTTATAAAACACCTAAATACTCCAAAACCAGTGGGTAAAACCAATAAAAATACATATATATCAATTATACAACAATTTTTAATATTGTTTAGGGACGGTACAACACGTGAGGTTGTAATGATTAAAGACAATCTAGACCAATGCATGCATAAAATAGTCTATTACAGAAAGAAATTAGTTGACCACTAAGTGAGTAGTCGATGAAGTACAACAAATAAATTATTTTACTTTGAAAAGGAAAAAAAAACATTAAACGTTAGAAGCCTTAGAAGGTCAAAGATCGTAAGAGTCTTAAGGGTAGATTAGAAAATGAAACTAGACAAGTTTTACAAACATAAAGAACTAGGAGGCTCGATGACCTTAGCAAGCTCAAATGCGTATTTGTGAGAAACTTTACATACTTAGTCGTTCACATGCGAGCAGTTGAAGAAAACAACAAAGAGACAATGCCACTAAACCCTACATATGAGTAGTAGTCATCTATTATTGTTAGTAGAAGCAAGTCTATAAACGAATATCTTTCTCACATATCTTTTTATTTGGTCAGGGAAAGTAAAGCTCCAACTTGGAGGAGAAAGAAGAAGAAACGGCTTCAGATCAAGTATTTTCATTCTCTGATTCTCATTATTTTTATTCAATTTCTCGTTCATATCTCAATCTCTACTAAAATAGTGTTTTGTGCATTGATTAGAGCAGTGAAAGCAGAGTATGATGGATTTCTAGGGTTCATCAAAGGATGATGACGAGCAAGTGACGGTGAAGGAAATAGATGGATTTCATGGGTTTCATTGATTCGGGCAGTGGAATCAGGGTAATGGAGCAATCCTTTTTTCAGGTGAGCTTCTTCTTCTCCTGATTCCTTTCATTTAAAAATATAAGAAAAAAAACTTCTTTTTTTTTGTTTGATACTTCTTAAATGTTCAAAGGTTAAATCTTTTCTTCCGTACGGTTGATTGACAGATGCATTAGATGGTGACAATGATGAAAAATACAGAGAAAGTCAGCCTAGCTTAATAAAGCCGATGTAAACCTAAAGATTTTTTCATCTCACGAGCTTCGTTTCTCTCTAAATTAAGTCCATCCATAGGAAAAAAATTAAAAAATTTATTGAAGGATTCGGTGAGCCCCATTACTCCAAATATAACACATAAAATGCTAACAAATAAATATACAAAAGTTGCCAACATTGAAACTGGATACTTTTACAAAAGATTTACAACCTAAAATTAAACCATACAATACCAACCACATTCATTTGTTACAATCCTCATTAGTTATACACATTATCATATTTTTGTCTTACTAAACTTAGGGTTTTCTTAATATGAATGTATATAAAAAAATTCTTAAAAAATAACAAATAGCAAACGAATTCGCGCAACATAGATAAAACCCTAGTTTATGCAATAAAAAAATAAGCTTCTATGATTACTATATATAAATCTAAAATCTGCATGGCTTTGCCCAGTGGTAGTTACATTTAATGTTAGTGGTTAAAAGAACAACCAGCTAAAACTCTCAAGGTTTTATTTCCCCAGCGATTTCCAATTTATGTAATAAAATATGCCTCTTTATAATAACATATAGTATTTGTTTCGCAAATCTTTAAGGTTTTGTTTAATGGTAATTACATTCATATTAGTGGTTAAAAAGATAAACTAAAAAAATCTGCAAAATCGAAAACTAGTGAAGCTAACCAGAATGGCTTCTTATAAGTTGTTCCACCTCATTCAATTCTTTCACCACATTCCTTATGGATAGTCTGTTCTCCGATCTCTTGTCCGTACATCTAAGTGCCAAGTCCGCAACATGAATTGCTTGTTCCCTAAGGTTCGTATCATCCACAAGCGTGGGATCAACAATCGGAGCTGCTCAAGACAGATGTTACCCAGCTCACGATATCAGTATCATCTAGAAAAGATCTGTCTAATACTATCTTTCCCGTTATCAGCTCAAGCAAAACAACTCCATAACTGTCAAGATCTGACTCCTTGCTTCGCACGGTATTGTAAGCATTTTTTTGTCTAAGACCAAAAAATTCAGAGAATAAATAAGCCAACGGTAAACAAAATATGTTATATGTTGAGAAGTAAAGTGTACCTACCTGGTGCGATGTAACCAATGGTGCATGTAATGGTGGCTGTTGAAACTGTTTTATCATCAAGAATCTGAGCCAATCAGAAATCTCCAGTGTGAGGCTTCATATCCGAGCCCATGAGTATGTTCTCTAGTTTGATGTCGCGGTGAATGATCGGCGGGTGACAACCATCGTGTAGATATGCTAGCCCGTGTGCTATCCCGAGGGCTATGTTGAACCATGCAGACTAGTCAAGAACAAATTCTCCTTGATTATGGAGAAGGTCGTATAAGCTTCCATTGGGCATGTACGGATACAACATCAAGCCATCTTCTTTCCTCATCCAAAATATTTCCAACCGAATGAGATTTCTGTGCCCGATTGTTTTGATCTCCCTATTCATATTTTGGTTTGCGCGTACGTGTTCCGTGAAAATGAGTTTCTTCACGGCGTATTCTTCGCCTGATCCTAGAGAGGCTCTATAAACAACTCCATGGGATTCTCTTCCAATGATTCACTTGTCATGTAGATTGTCAATGGCTGCAAGAACTTTGTTAAGCAACAAAGACAAACCTTCTTCCTCTTTAAGAAGGGCATGTGCATATTCTGTCTCGGCTCCTCTTTTACAATAATAAAGAAAAAAAACATATTAGGAAGAGCAATATTCAAAAAATAAGATCATGAAACTAAATCCATGGTTTTGTATGAGAGAGAGAGGACCGTGAATGATCTGAGCTGTCTAGTCCTATCAGTCGCTGCATAAAGCAAATTGTCGTCAAAATCTGATTGGTCTTTTCGAACTGTCATGTCGTACAAATCAATGGTGTCAAATTCTTCAATGAAGAACTCATCTTGATTACCTACAGATTAAGAGTTGCACATGATGAAACTAAAAAATCTACAGATAGACTCAATTCCAATACTTGTAGAAACAAAAAGATGAGAAACACACACAAACCCTTAATAGAGTTGCTGCTAAAGGATCTAATGTCTGCCGATTCGTCTTGACCAAGTGCAGCTTGTGGGGTTAGACTGGATATTGGATCATCAGCAAGTTTCTTTGGTTCATCCCTTAAAAAATCCAAACTTGGAAGAACACTTGATTTTGAAGAAACCTTACCCTGTCCAACATAAGTACAAATATACTTCATTTCTCTCTACTCCACAGCTTCTTAAATAATCAACTCTAATATCAAGATTACACTCAAAGAAGGCCATAAAAAAGCCAGAGACTTTAGAAACTAGTAAACAAAGTACATGGGAAGCCATATTATCCACCTCCACAAGTATTGTTTCCAACTTACGGTAGATTTTATCATACCATGCTCTTCCTTTAGATTCTCTATACATAGCTCACACAACGAAAACACTACTCGAAGAAAAATTATTGCTAAATCCCCAGTTTATCAATACTTTTGGTGAAACAAGATCATCACAATTATGGAAGTAGATGCTTCCAAACGCAGATGATAGCAGAAAACTTTCAATCTACAACGAGATACTTTATCAGACCAAGAGGTTGAAAATTCTTGGGTTTTTATCTTTAAAGATGAGATTTTTCTTCTTTTAAGAAAGAATAGAAAATTCTACCGAATTCGTGACTAAAGCAGGATTACACGCACTAAATTACACGAAATGAAAGTGAATATCCGAAAAAAAGGTCATAAAGAATAAGAAAGGCAAAGAGGAGAAAACCCTAAATACCCAGAAGACAAAAATAAATAGAGGGAAAAGAGAGATCAGATAGGTATAGTTGACCAGGATCGAACTTTGAAAAAGGGAAAATGGAAAGACATTAGCTAGGTATTGTGCTACTACATAATACCTTAAAAATATTCCAAAACTATTTTTTGACTTGAGATTTTTTTTTAATTGAAATTCATTTGAATTAAAATATTAAAATCCAAATTAAAAACAATTAAACAATAGTGAAAAAGAAAACAACAATAAAAAGTCCAAATGAGCCCAACAACAACAACAAAGAGCTATAATCCGCTACACGATCATTCACCCAAATGATCCACGACAATTCACAGATCCACATAGACAAACAAACTTTCCTTTGAGTAATTTGTCGTCTTCTCCATCTTCTTCAACCACAGAAGAAACTCCATAGTCATACCTTAACTCAGTCAACGGCGGAATATGTTTCATCGCAAAAAATCCGATACGAAGAAATGGTTCACCATTTTGTTCCCATTGAATAGGCTGCCACATAACATTTGGCGAGCAGCTGTGGTTCATAAACCTTCCAATGTTTCCATGTTTCTTTGCGCTAATTAGTATTTTCCACGGAAGTTTGAAAACGTCGGAGACTTGTTCCCAAACATCATCACCTATTAGCTCAGGCTCGTAGCTCCACTTGACTCGGTTGTAAATCCGAGAAGTGTCAAACATGTATTCATCATCTTCTTCGTTTCCTTTTTCTTCCTTTTCTTCTTTTACCAAACCAGAAAACTCACAAATGAAAGTTCCTGCTCGAATCGGCTCCAAAGTGCGTAACCCCCAACCGCAATTTTCTGTCTTAAACACTTCCAAACGGATTTTCAGACCGTTTTGAACAACTTTATTTTTGCAACCAATACCAAAAGGACAAACATTACCACATTCGTAAACCATTGGTTTACGACATACCAGAACCTGGTTTATGTACGGTGATTTGCCTTCATTTTTGTGAATGCAGACGCATTTTGGATCTTGAGCATCATATAATATAATATCTCGACAATTGTTGACTCCAATAGTGAAAGGATCACTAGGTGGCTGGATTGAGCAATTCAGATAGGTGATGTAAGTGAAATCTTCGGGAATCTCCTTGTTTTCTTCATCGATTTCATTCACAACAGAAATTGGAAAAGTCTCGGCTCCTTTAGAAATATCTCGAAGTAAAACACCTTCTCTAGAAGTACTCATCCTTATTTTCTCGGCTGATTTCCATATTGCATAACCAGATGGTTGATCCGGTTTCCTCACTAACCGGAATCTAAATTCAATAAAACCGGATTTTCCTATAACCCTCCAGCAATCTGAAACGGAATAGAGCCCATCGTAGATGTAGACTTTCTTTGTTTTATCTTTGGGATCTTTTTCACCTCTTATGACCCTCACTTCGTTTCCTTTTACCCTACTTGTCTCCAACGCAAGGTTCCCTTTCTCGAGTTTTTGGTCAAATAATTGACCGTGCTTATCCTTTCCACCTTGTCCAGCATAAACTAGAGTCTCTACATCATCGGTTTCATTATCTTCATTTCTAGATGTAACCACGCTTGTAGCCAGAAGACCATCTTCTGAATCGGTCAAATAATCAATGCCCGCAACAGGTTGCATGTGAATTCCCACCAAATTAAATTCCGCCCATAAGTAGAATATATCCCCAACTTCGATTCCCGGAACCGAGCCAGTTCTCTTTTTCATGTTTGTTCGCACGCCCAGATTCTTGCAGTTGGTTGAAGCATCTAGTAGAGAGGTATTTAATGTATAGCCGAGTTGGCATAACCGACGTCTAACCGCATCAAACCGCATCAAAACTGTACCAGTTAGCTCACGGTTTCCATTTTCTCTTTCTGCTTCGGATATCCCTGAGTCGAAATTTGGACAAGATATAACCACTTTCCTGATGGGGGGGTCATTGGTTCCTGGCTTCTCCGTTGTTCTTGAGTTTTTCGATCCCTTTGGTCGGCCACATCCTCTTTTGATCGAAGCAGTGCTAGAATCAGCTTCATCACCATGCACATAATTTTTGTTGTTGGAATCATCAAATGGTACAATGGTTAGAACTGGTGTGACATCATCAGTTTTCGGCTTTTTCTTGGCTGTGGAGTTTTTCGAGCCCGTAGGCCGGCCATGTCCTCTTTTGATCGGAGCAATGCTAGGACCATCATCATCACCATTAGTATCAACTGGTGTGGCCATTAGAGGTTGAGGAGTTGTTGCATTGTGGATTTCTTCTTTGACATCATCAGTTATCGACCTTTTCTTGGTTGTGGAGTTTTTCGAGCCCTTTGGTCGACCACGTCTTCTTTTGATCGGAACAGTGCTAGGACCAAAATCATTAGGAGCACAAGAATCCTTGTTGGATTTATCGGATGGTCTAATGGTTTGAAGTGGTGTGACCATCAGAGGAGGATGATGTATTGTTGTGTTGTGGATTTCTTCATTGACATCGTCAGAGTGGGGAGGTGGTGATGATGGGGTTTCTGTCTCATCATCATTGTGTGCAATAATGGGCATCAGACTTCTGAACGGGCTTACATCAATCGGATTAGAGTTATCCATCACAAGTTCTGTCCCTAGATAAAAAAATATTAAAAGTCAATAACCATCAAAACTGAAAACAAAAGATATTGTAAAAAAAAAAGTAAATACCCTATTTTTACTTTTAAAAAAAAAAAACTAGATTTTAGAAAATTAACGTTTATGAAAAGACTTCTCTTCAACATACACTTTAAAAAATAAAAAGATTCTCATATCTAAATAATATTACGGTATCAAACCACAACTTATTCACATTAACTTCCACAATAGAAGATTTGAAATGAAAACTATGTTTAAAAACAAAAAGAGATGAGGTATTCACTATTTTATGACAATTATTATTTAACATCACATTTTTATTAAAATGCATAACAATATGCTTAGATCTAAATTCTAGTAAAGACCACTTGAATAAAAAAATTTCTTTTCTTCCAATGAATCTGAAATAACTGAAAATAAATTTTTTAAAAATATACAAAAAGCAAGAAGATCTCTTAATCAAATATGAATGAAATTTTCAAAAAATATTAAAAGAAAAAAAAAACCTAAAACACACATTTTTCTCATCTAAAAATATATCTAAAAACTCATCAAATTAACAAAAAAAAATAAAAAAGAAAATTAACTAAAAAAAATACAATATCAAATTACCGTTTAACCTCAACACAAACAAAAACTACAAATACATAAAATAAATAACAGTAATTATAATCCAAACAGCACAACACATAAATGTGTATAGAGATAAAACTCAAAATAACCAAAATTAAAACTAAAAAATTAGTGAAACAACAGATCTTATTAACACGTACCTTTAGAAGATGACAAATGAGAACTAGTTAGGATTTCAAAAAAAAAAAAAACTTGAAGCAAGAGACGAAATGAGAGATAAATTATGAATGGAAAAGAAGAGGAACTTTTTAAATTGAAAATGTTTGAAGTATCAAATATTATGTTTATTTTTTTTTGCTATTCGATAGTGAAGAGAAAGTAAGAAAATCACCTTTATTTATAATCATTTGCAATGATCTTTATTTCTTTACATGAAAGATAAGGATGGTCAAAATCAAAACTACATCATCTAAACCGCACAAGTATTATCTCATTTAGAATCTCTAGATTTTGTTCTATGATTCGTTGTACCTAAGACTTTTTCCATTAATGGTTTTACCACTTTTGCTTAAAGAAGTTTTGAACAAAAACTACAAATCTTTTTATTCCTATTTTGAATAATATTTTCTATCTATCTATAGTTTTTCAAATTCAGCTTTCTAAAAAACAAAATACAGTCAAAAATTCTGAATCCTATAATTAATTTTTTTGTTATGAATCTTTGACGTCAAAAGTTTGTTATGTATAAGCACATCTATGTGTGTTTTATTATTAACTTTTGATATATATATATATATATTTATTTATTTATATATCATCTTATTAAATAAGGATTGTTTTGACTATTAATGTTTTCCACGTTATCGACTTATTTGCCCGTAATAAAACACTATTATTTACCATGTTATGACATTATCTATTTTTTTCAAAAAAAAAAAAAATCCGTGAAAAACGACCCATCTAAAAAAAGAAAAATTTTCATTTAACAATAAAAACCTAATCGCAGCCTTATGAATATTGTTTCCTTTCTCTTTACAAAGCCCTAAAAGCTTGAGTCGCTTCTATATTCATTTACTATCGATCCCTTATATCTTTAAAACTCACTTTGTGTTCTTTGTAGTTATGTTGGTCTAATTTTACTTCTTTTTGTTCGGATTTTTCATCTATTTTATTTTCTTCTTTGCTTTTACTCTGATTCCCTATATATTTAAGATTCACTTTGTATTATTCATAGTTATATTCACCCAACTTTACTTCGATCCCTTAAAATTTGTCTTTATTTTGTTTTCTCATCGTCGTTGTATATAAAACCATGGTTTTGTCTAATTGATTTGCTACATTTTTGTGCAAACATACGCAACTTAGAATTGATTTAGATCAAAAGATTTCAAAATTTTTTAATTATATAATATGCAGGAATTAGAGATATTGTACGGTGAATAGGGTGTTTTGGGACATTATCTAGTGTTTGTTTCCTAAAAAAGTCAAAGTTATAAAGAGTTGTTTCTGGTAACTTGATAAGTAAGAAAACGCCAAATACTACAAACCTGTTTGTATCATAGAAGCTGTCACAAACACATAATAGCAATGAATTATTTCTTTTGCTTTTTGTAAAATTTGTTTAATAAAGTTTCTAACTCTTTTATTTCTCCTTTGCTAAACATTATTTTTGATGAACGTGGATCACTCTACTGCACAGTCTTATTTAAATTAATAGAAAATATATGTGTGTATTTTTTTTTCTCTGCACTCATTACCTTATGTATCGTGACTTTTACTCCTATTGACTTTTACTTTATTGGCTCGTGAATTTGTATCGCTCTCTCTCTTTGTACCTGATATATTGTGGTTTTTATGGTTTTAAAACCCATATATTTGTTAGTTTTAGAGTCTTTTGTAGGTCTTTACGTGGCTTATATATGTTTTTAGCATTTGGGATGATTTGGAGAAAGTAGAGTAAAAAGGAGTAAAATCAGTAAATGGGAGATGCAGTCTCGGATTTAATTTTCAGAAGTATGACATTGGTTGAAGGTCTTCCCGGTACTCAAATTTTATAAAACCGGTGCTAAAAGAAAGATATTTGAGTTAGCTTTCATCTGCAAGTGGTGTGAAGTGATTCTCATGTCTGTAGCTTAAGAAATGACTATTTTAGTGAGTACATGTCTGATCTGCCGCGAGCTGAAGAAACTGCCCAATTTTCTGAGAGTGCATCGATCGATGCACCTACTGGTGTCGATCGATGCAGTGCTGGACGCGATTATAAGTGTAAAAATTTCCTTTTTGCCCCAGATTGAACCCTAGTTGAAAAATGAAACATCTAGGTCATCCCTAATGTTTATAAAATGGATTTTTCAGCCATTGTTTAGGCTATGCTTTATATTGTTTTAGGTTTTTGAGAGAGATTGTTAGAGAGCTTTTGGAGAGAAAAATCCCGCACTCTGTCTGATTTCAGAGAAGATTTTGAACTCCCCTTTCTTAATATCAATCTTTTTTATGCTTTCTACTTTATTCATGATGTTTGTTTCATTCACCATGTCTGAGTAGATCCATAGTTAGGTTTAGGGATTCTAGGGATTTGATGAATCTAAATTAGGATTTTCATAACTAGGAGTCTAATTAAGAGTTCTTCAATTAATCTGGTTATATTTACTTAGATTTAGCTTGATCACCTAGATATAAGTTATAGATTAGATAAGGAAACGAAAGTGGACTTAGCTAATTGGAAAGTAGATTATGAGCAAGTGATGGCTAGTTTCAAAGGAATTTGGACTAGATAACTTGTGAACATAACAAACCTGGATTATTGCATGCTTTATTTGTTAGATTACTCAAAAAAATTTGGTAGTTTAGCTAACTAGGCATAGTTAGAGCTTCGCAGCGGAAGCTGGTTCTCTATAGATTTGTGTTTGTGTTCTAGAACATTCCTTAATTAGATAACTAGGTATATTCCCGTTTATATTCAAATTTCCGAAGAAATCCCGAAACCTAGCGGTTTTTCCCATAGTTTTAAAACAACAACTTTCTTACCTTGATTTCCTTTTTGTCTTTTAGGGGGTGGTATTGGATCTGGCATTTGAGAGGATTTCAAGTTTTTTCCAAATCTCTGGTTATTGGACTTGACATTTGTAAAACCTCTTCCAAATCCTAGGTTATTGTAATGAGATTTATACAAATCCCTTCAAATCCTAGGTTATTGGAGAACTGAGATTTCATTAATTAATTATAGCAAAAAGGATTTGAGATTATTTGAAAGAGAACTAATAGTTAAAAATAAGGGATTTCAAATACCACCTCATTTGATGGTATTTGACAAAATCCCTTAAAATCTCTGCGATTTAAAATAATTTCAAATCCTTGTTCCAATAACCCCACCTTAATTATATTTGAATCGCCTAGCTTAACTAGAAACTAGATTTAATTGTGTTCCAAATAGTCTCTTGGGAAACGATAATCCTATATACTACAGCCACATAACTGTGCGCTTGCGGTAATATTATAGGAAAAACTTTCTCTATATTAGTACCTTTGAATCTAGGTTGCTTTTACAGGAGATTGTCTCTCTTACCGGAAAAGGGCAAAAACTTGGAACTTTCAAATAGGGGAAAAAGGTAATAACTTTCGCTTATTTATTATCTTCATCATGTTTGTCTTCTTGATATAAATAAAGTTGAGGAGGTAAATACAAATTTTCCTAATTTGAAAAGAAGTTAAGTTGCCCTAATTTAAAAAGTTTTTAAAAAATCGATTGATAAATAAATGTTACTTTAAATTTGTGGATTACATTGGTGATTACATGAACACTAAATTTCAGTACAAATTCGTACTACAACTATCCAAATTTGTCAAATTTTTCATTTGAGATCTCTGAAAATATCTAAAAACGTTATACATACTAAGAAAAAATAAATCATTACTTTTATAATAGTTATTATGAATTTATAAAAAATACTATCAAATCATTAATAGTTTATACTTAAATATTTTTCAAATATATTCATCTTCGCTCAAGGTGCAAACAAGTCATCTAGTATAAATAAATAAATAATGGCTTTGGAAAAACTCTTTTTTAGCCTCTACAAATAAACCTAAGGGGAAATGGGTTTAGTAATTTTTCAAGAATTTGACATTGAAACTCAATAATTCACTGGTGGTCTTCATCTTCAAAAAAAGTTGAAACATTTCAGGATCTTTCAACCTTGTATTAAAATCCTCTTCGTAACATATCTCCATCTCTTTCAAATACGGAAAATAATTCAAGAAATGTATGACCATCTCCAACTCTCTAGTTGTTACACTTACATGAAATAATCCGATATGTAATTTCTTAACTGGACAAGACGTGAGCGAGCAACCATTGTCCTCCCGAGGAACACAATCACATGGTGTAAGAGTTTTTGAAAGCATATAAAGGAGAGAACAAGGTTTTCATGGTGTAAATAAGAAAAATGCATATTTAACATTAATTTGTTTCATGGATTATATTTATATATGTAACCTCAATGAATAGAGTCTCTTGATGTGGACAATGCTTAAGAAGAACTGCTATTGCTTGCCATCCTCTAAACTTGTTACTTTGAACAGCTAAAAATTTGAGATTTTAAACACCGGCATCGATTCACAACATAGAAAAAGCACCTGAAAACAAGACTTATTAGTCCCAACTAGAGATTTTACAAGTACAAGTTTCAAAATTAACCTCAAGAGTATCAGCAGACAAGCAAAGTAGATGAACATTTTGTATGCCATTCATGACCTTCACCGCATTGCCAAATCGAAGAACATTATCATCATCATGATCCTCTAGCAAACCAATATTCAACAATCTTGCTCGCTCGATTTGATCGTCAATTACTCTAAAATCGATTTGAGCCTCAATTAAATTTTTCATGTTAACTAATGGATAGTCCTCCGCAATAAAATCGAGTAGTTTAAGCACATTAGACTCGGTACATCAAACGAAACACTCTTGGGATTTAACAAGTCGATACAACCACTAGCATAAATAGCTAGCATCTTGAGGCTTCCACTTGATACGGTTTCGAATCCTTATACTTAATGTTACCCATGTAAAATATCTCAAGCACAGGGAACACAAGTAAAAACATCTCAATCTTACCATAATAGATCAAAGCTGCCTCAAGAACAAGAATTCTAAGCATTGGTAAGAAAGAACCTTTAGCACACCAATGAACACCACAATCGCTTCTTAATTTCATGTCAGTTAGTTTCTTACCGGAAAACATATCTCAAAGCAGAAAATATTTAAATCCAAATTCGAGGGACAAATCAATGTCGAAAACACCACGTTGCATTACATTTCATATTCAATGATTCAGACGATCCCTAGCAATACTAGTGTGATCAATTACTATTTGAAATCCCCTTATTTGGTCCCATAAAGGCTTTTGACGTGTTAAAATCGTTTAATAGTCAGCTGATTCTAGTTTAGCTAGGTAGATATATGGTTTATACTATTTAAAATTTGCAGTACACATGGGGTGGAGTGAAATTGAGAGCATGAAGACACCATCATGAAGTACAATAATGACTACAT
This sequence comes from Euclidium syriacum, assembly GCA_900116095.1. Lineage (NCBI taxonomy): Eukaryota > Viridiplantae > Streptophyta > Magnoliopsida > Brassicales > Brassicaceae > Euclidium > Euclidium syriacum. Next base: position 3,372,399 of record FPAK01000008.1, read on the forward strand.
CATGAATTATTATTGAAATTATACAAAAATAATCGACTACATCGTGAAAGCATAAAGAGGATAATGTTGAAATTATCTGACAATTTTTATTCAAAATGACATTGTGAAAAATTGATGTTGTAATTGAGAAGTCGAACACATAAAAAAAAAAGACTAAAATGACTGTAAGTAGAAAATTTTATGTTGTAATTGAGATGAATGTCCAAAGACTAAGATAAAACTTCAAACTCGATGAAAATGGAAGAGACATACTAAGATGGTAAATAAATACCTCGTTGACGGAAACGGTTCAGTTAACTCGTTCATAGCTAGTGCTAGATATCTGAGAAAAAAAAAATTAGATAATCAAATATTTAATGAAATTATAGCTGACTAAATCATCAAATCGATGGCTACAGAACGTAAGTGTGGGTGTGAAACAATTTTTTGAAAAAAATACTAGTAAATCTAGTAAAGGGAATAGAAGAAGAACTAAAAGAGGTAGATAATCTAAAATAAAAACACAATAACTACCAATAAAGACATGTGGACATATGTGATTATCCACTGTGAACAATGTAGAGAAGGTGGACACAATTGCATATTCCATAAGGTGGTTAAGTCAGAATACACAATTGCATACAGGTCAGAGTCTTCTACATTTCATTTTACATTCTTTTTTAGCTCATTTGATAATTCACTGTTTCTATTAACAAGATAAGATTAAGAAAGGAACTAAAAAAAATGTCAAAGAAATTGAGAAAGTAGCATAAGAAAGTCAACCTCAGTATTCTCAACTCCTCAATAACTTGAAATGAGTGGTTGTGTAGAAGCTGTAATATGTTAGTTTAGATGTGTGTTGTAGGGTTAATGTGTCGGGTTAGAGGTTTTTTTTATAACTCGAGTGACACTAGTACTAACGGTGGCATTTTGGTTGAAACAAAAACATAGTTTCAATATTTTTCTAGTAACAAGCATGTGTTACGAAGCTCTTTATTGGTATTTTGGTTCGGTTAAATTCTTAGTTTATTCTAATATTCGTTATGCTTGTTACTTGTTTCACATGGACTGATTTAACTATATTAAATAACTAAAAAAGTTACATTTTCAACTAAACCAAAAAGAGAAATAAACTCACATTCTCATATAAAACATGCTAAATATCTCCTAATAAACTCAGAATTCAAACTCAAAATACAAAAACATACTTAGAGGCTTCACAATACATGGTTTAAAGTTCCAAAATAACCATGTTTTTCAATAAATCACACTATAACACAACATCAAACCACCATACTCTTCACAAGCAATCCAAGAACTACCATTACGAAACAGCCACATAAAACAAGTACCATGAACTTCTTCATATTCCTTTTTGCTTCAAACAACCCTTCTTTCACACTATAAAATATCTCTATATTCATCTTGTCAAATTCCTCACTATTAAACATAATTCTACCACTCTTTAGTTCTGATTACATCTTTTTCGAGAACACTCACTCAAAAATCCATCACCTAACTCAACCTTAAATATGTCTTTATCAGTTTATACTTCAGAACATTGAAGATCTTCCTCCTCTCGAATGGCCTCATCAACCCATTTAAACAAATGATCGTCTCTAAGCTCATTCAACAAACTCGAACCATTTCAAATATAAGAAAAATTTAATTATTGCTTTGATTATATAGATTTCTATCAACCCATTTACTCTTACCAATTTCGTTACAGCAAACGCACAACGGCATAATCGACGATAATGACTTTGTTTTGACTTGGAGGTTCTCTCGACGATTCCCGCTCCACACCAACATTTCTTTGGTATTCCATGAACTCTCGCTACCTTGGTAAGAAGATGTGCGGCTCGAAGATCCAGAGATGTTAGTCATTGAGTTCTCCATGTACCTCGACAATTCGAACACGACAAAACTTAGGATTATCTCCACATTTGAAGCAGAATTACAACCGGCTAAATTCGAGAAAATAAGACTCACGTTACATTATGAAAGCCTTACTTGCAGACTTGCAGTCAATTTCTATACCAAATTCGGGGTCTGCGACTTTGATTTAGGGTTCTCTGTGATTAGGGTTAAAATCGAAATATGGGCTTTCACTGATTTGAGAATTTTATTCATGATATTCAGGTATAGGTTATCAACTCGGATATGTTTTTTTTGGTATTTAATGAAGACATAATCGGGTCTTAACTCGGTTTGGAGTCGATTTATCTTTCTCTAATACGGTTTATGAGCTCATGGTTTATAGTAACCACGCGAACCCAAATTTGATGGGTAAACCAAATGCAAGTTTCAAATTAGGTGTAAATATAACGAAAATTTGATTCTATGGTGAAATGTAAGGAGATCCAAACTTCGTGTTGAAGTGCATATACATATTGTGGTAGTTTATATCATTCTTACTTTAGACAGTTTTCACTAGTTTACTTACTTTATGTTAATATATCACTAACATATCTGGTTTTGTTTCTTTTTCGGTATGAGCTTATGTCTCCCGTTTAGGGTTTTCTTAGAGTCTATCAGGTTTCTTGATGATTGTGGTGTTGTTTTTAGGAAGGCTAGGAGGTCCGACTGGCCTTAGATGGCAGCAACGGGTCAATTTGTTCGGACTGAACTCATCACAATTCCAGTTCCGATTATTGTCTTAGCTTTTTTCGGTTTTTTAGGGCCGTGGTTTATGTTTCTCTTGGTCTAGGCTTCAATTAAGAGCTGCAATATTTGGTCCACCTGGCTTGATGCTATCAACGGGTCTTATGTTTTAGCTTCTAATTCGATCACTTTTTTCTTTCTTCAGCGGTTCCTTTGTTAGCTTTTCGGTGTACTTTGGTTCTTCTTTTCCTCGGATAAAGTTTTATTTCGGTGCTTGAGGATCGGTTATGCTCTTCAAATTGGTCATTCATCTTCGCAAGTTGGTGAGCTGATTTAGCTGGCTAGAGATAGTTTTCTCTATACAATATTTGTCATACTAGGTCGATGTCTGATAGACTAGTACATCATGCATTTATGATTCATCTCGATAGTGTTCGGGTATGTGGTTGACGTTAAGGGTTTTATCTCCGGATTTATTCCCGGATTTAGCCTTGTCCCTTTAAGAAATGTGTAACCGTTCTAAATAGAGTTACGAAGTATGAACACAAAGGACTTCTAGTTTCATGGTTCAATTGTTTTTCGACGGTTTCCAACGTCTATATGGTTCTATTTGAAGGAATTATGACATAGAGAGATATGAGATCATGTTGTATTTTCAGTTATTATATTGTAGTTTATGTCTGATAGACTAGTAATGTTTAGTTTTCACCTTGAATTCTCTCAAAATGGATTATATGACTCGGGAAAGGATTCGTCCATGATCTGTATATGTATTTCGACGTTTGAAAAATCAATAAAAATTATAATTCAAAGGCAAAAAAAGTTACATTTTAGCATATCATTTAAGGTGCTTTTTGACAAATTCACACAAATCTACTCAAAAGACGGTCCACGTTTTGCATTAACCCACCAACAATTCGTTTGCATCCTCCCAGATTTTTTTTATATCTTTATGAGGTGGTTTATTTGATATAATGGAATTTTAAATCGCCGACCAAAGAAATTGAATATTCATGACTTCCACAATCTCCAAATAACTCAAAACGGCAAGTTCTCTCATACTCCACACAAGCTGACGCCTGTATCTCGTCTCGTGTATGTATAACAAATTAACAGCATTTTGCAATTTCTACATTTTCTGTTCCAAATCGCATGTCCTTATTTAAAATAAAAAAACCTTTTGGGTTTATTGCAATTTTGTGCCTCGATTTTTCGAAAATATCGGGGAACTCCGATCTCATTCTCTCCCCACTGTTTCTCTCTTTCTGGATCTCCATCACCATTGACTGATTGATTGATTACAGAGCTCCCACCCAAAATCGCCACTCCTCCATTGCGAACGAAGCCAACACCTAGATTCTGCTAGGGTTCTTAGTCTTTTGGAGGATCTACCCACAGTTTTCCAGGCTACCGCCAAAGGCTTCCTTCCTCGCCACTATGTTCTGGAAGCTAGCGTCTCTCTCTGCTTCGTCTCCTGTGAGTTCAAGAGATCCCTTTCTTGTTTACGAAAACGATTTCTGGTGATCTCCTTGATTGTGGTTATCACAAGTTGGAAAGGTTCTTCGTTTGCTTTTTCTCATTGTCAAGTGTTATCCTATGGTCCTAAAATAGTTTAGCGGTAAGTGGAAGGCTTATCGGCAATTGGTATGAGATTTATCGCGTTGCTCCAAATCTCTTGATTGCGTTTGTTGAAAACTTCGCATCTCCTGATTTGTCGGAGCTTAAACTTTCCAATCACTAGGTCTTTCTGTAATCGTTTTGTTTCCATCTGGTTCTGTGGTCAAAAGAGATTTGATCTCGTTGAGGTCTATTTCTTTCTGATTCATCCAGTTTGGTTGTGATGATATTGCAATTCAGGGCAATTTGGAATCATTCATGAGTTGATGCTCTTTCGTTTTCTTAGGTGGAGTCAATACTAGACAAAGATAATTACACGTTGGAAGAGCTACTTGACGAGGAAGAAATTATTCAAGAATGCAAAGCTTTGAATAGCCGACTCATAAATTTGTAGGTTTTTTTTATCTCTATATGTTGCTGGGTTTCCTTGTAGTTTGTTTCACAGAACCTGATGCTATACCATAAGAAACATATTGAAAAATCAGATTCTCTTTTTCTTTTGGATACATCATTGACATTTCCTGGAAAACTTTCTGATGGGTTATTGGTGTTTGCAGTCTAAGGGATAGAGCTCAAGTGGAGCAACTGTTGCGCTATATTGTGGAAGAACCTCAGGAAGATGCTGATAGCAAACGAGCTTTCAAGTAATATTTCCGTCCTTTCTTTTCAGTGCCCATGCTTTCATTTTTTTAATGTTTGTGGCAATGCTTAATTTCCAGCTAGTGATGGATTCTTATTCTCTTAGGTTTCCGTTCATCTCTTGCGAGATATTTACATGTGAAATTGATGTTATTCTTAAAACTTTGGTGGAGGATGAGAAGGTATTTTCATTCATCTTGTAGTTTTATTTTATTTGGATATGATAGATTTTTATTCTTATAGTTGATCTCATTTGTTGGTTACAAATTTATATTGCAGCTTATGGATTTGCTATTTGCCTTTTTGGAACCAAATCGTCCTCATAGTGCATTGCTGGCAGGCTATTTCGGAAAGGTCTCTAATTTTACTATTCAGAATCATGTGTAAAGGCCAACTGATTTATGGTCCGCCAGATGTGATCTTACATGTCCCTCTTTGATTTAGGTTGTCATATGTCTTATGATCAGAAAGACTGCAGCACTCATGGACTATATAAAAGTAAGTAATGCCGCTTTATCTTAGAATTGCTGATAACCTTAATCTTGTCTTTTCTTTTTCTCTTTTCCTGCGTCATCGTCTGGATTATCTTATTTTGCATAATTGTACAAATTTACTATTTTCTCATAGATTTATATCAAAAGTGGGTCTGCTCACTGAGCTTTAGCTGAATTGAAAAGTTAGATCAAGGAACTGGTTTTTCAATTATTGCTGTGAAGTTTATCTGAAATGACGCCTGGAATTGACTAGGAGTAATGTACAGGAAGGCTTTCTTTTTGGCTACTCAGTAGATTCTCAGTATGTGCTTTCTGTTGCAAGCTTGCATTGTGATGAAATCAGTTTGGTGTGACTAAATGGTTCAATTTAACTTATGAAAATTGATAGATAAGTAAACATCACACAATTGGAATGTGTATATTCTGTACTTAATTCATGACCGTTGTAAATCCCCTTTATATACAATCTATGGAATACACAGAGAGGCACCGATTGTGCTATTCATTATTCAACAAAAATATCCCATTTGATGCAACTACCAATTTCGATTACATTGTCAAATTCTGGATTGCTATTTCATATATTTGCAATGGCTATATTTCTAAAGATAGCTTTTGATGATTTCAGGAGCATCAAAATGTTTTTACCCAGTTGGTTGATTTAATTGGAATAACATCCATCATGGAGGTAAACGGTTGTCTGAGACCTTGTGCACCTTGGTGTGACTTCAGCGCTCATCTTTTCAAATAAAAATCCTTGTGACTTTGTGTAGGTTTTGGTTCGCTTGGTTGGGGCTGACGATCATGTCTATCCCAACTTTCTTGATGTGATGCGATACTTGGCTGATAGCAATTTACTTGAAATGATCGTGGACAAACTAAATCCATCTGTAAGTAAATTTTTTTCATTGACAATATTGTCGTTATCATTTACTGTCTTATCCGATGTTTCTATTTCCTTACAACCTTCTGTAACTTGAATCAGAGTCTTCCTGAGATTCAGGCAAATGCAGCCGAAACATTATGTGCAATTACTCGAAATGCACCTTCAGCTTTAGCTACAAAACTCTCTAGCCCTGGGTTTGTTTTTTTCTGCTTTGATATTTGAGTTTCACTGTGTTCTGCGGATGTATAGAATCGTCTGACGTGGTGAAATTTCTCTCTTCTTTATGCAGCTTCGTTTCTAGGATATTTGGTCATGCTATAGAAGATTCACATTCAAAATCTGGCCTAGTTCATTCACTTACTGTATGCATCTCTCTGTTAGATCCGAGGAGATCTGCTGTTTCATCACCTTTCTTCAATTCTTTTAGAGGTCAGCACATGTTTGAGTCTCCTGTCCCGGTGACCCAGGAGACTATTGGCGCCATGATACCTAGACTTGGTAAGTTGGTTTCCTGTGCTATAAAATCTTCGCATGGAACAACGAGATCCTTAATTTTGCTCTTTTATGTTGATTGGTGCTGGATGCACATGAAGTAATCACATGGACAACGCTCACCTTTTTGTGATTAATTCTTCAGTTTCTGCTGACTCATGAGTCTACCGTACTCTATTTGGTCTCTTCCATTTTGGTTTCTTTGGATAATGAGAAATTATCAGTTCGTGAATTCCATGGTTGTTGGAATTCCTTCCTAGACTAAACTGAATATGTAGGATTTATGGCTTGCAAGTTCTGTCAAATTATGGTGCGTCTCTTCATTGTCCTTTTTCATATGAACAAGATTTTTCTTGTGATGCAGGTGACATGCTTATGCTTCTCAGTGTAGCGTCTGACAGCAAAGTATTACCTACCACGTATGGAGAGCTGAGGCCGCCTCTTGGGAAGCATCGTCTGAAGGTCAGATCATAAATCTAAGCATTTCTGAGAAAGAATTCGTAGGTTTTTAGGATGTGTACTGTCTTTTAATTTGTAAATCTCTATGTTGAACGTTGAGCTCAGTTAGTCAGATTGTTCTTACAGATTGTGGAATTCATTGCGGTTCTGTTGAAATCTGGAAATGAGGCTGCTGGAAAAGAATTAGCGAGCTCTGGAACAATTAAGAGGGTCCTTGAGTTATTTTTCGAGTAAGCCTTTACTAAACTTCAAACGCTTGAGATCTGGATATTGTATTTTTCTTGAGGTACTAAATAAACTAAATACTTTAAACTTATTAAGGTACCCATACAATAATGCTCTGCATCACCAAGTGGAGAGTATAATACTCTCTTGTTTGGAAAACAAGAGCGAAACAATGGTTAACCATATTCTTCAAGAGTGCAATCTGATTAGCAAAATTCTTTCATCAGACAAGGACTCGGTTCTTTCTGGTGATAACCTGGTATGTATACCATATTCGCTTTTTTCTTTTTCACAAAGGAGTTAACTGATTACAGATATATAAAGAGCTAAAATAAAGAGTCATAGTCTTCTTGTTTGGATGATCATTAAATAAATAAAATTGTCTGCCACTTTTACTGTGTGATGTAGCCTACCGTAGGTGCCACTGGGAAAAAACCACCGCGGGTTGGATATGTTGGGCATATCACAAGAATATGGAATAAACTTGTCCAGTTGAGTGATAGCAATGGCCTGATAAAGGCATCTCTTCAGGTTGGTATCAGAACCATATAATCTTTAAAGGCTTTAGCTCAAGAAGGCTCTCCTTTCTACCCTCGGTGTGTTGCTGACGAGACTTTGTTTGCTCCGTTAAACAATTAGGAAAACAGTGAATGGAAGGAGTGGCAAAGTAGCGTTCTGCAGGAGCGCAACACTGTTGAGAATGTGTACAGATGGGCCTGCGGGTACTTCCCTTTAACCTTTCTCCCTTATCATTGGTCCTTGCATATTTTTAGACGCTAAGATGGATGAATATGAAGTTTTCTTAGTCTTCTTGTGCACTATGCTAACCAATACGTAAACATTTAAACTCTTTCGGTCATACTCAGTCTGATTGTTTCTCTTGGAATCAATGTCGTATACAGGCGCCCAACTACACTACAAGATAGAACAAGAGATAGTGACGAGGAAGACAGGGATTACGATGTTGCAGCTCTAGCCAATAATTTGAACCAAGCATTTAATTACAGAATCTATGGAAACGACAATAACGAAGAGGTATGTTGATGCTTATAATATTTCTTGCATTTATGAGACGTTATACTCTTAACATGGAATCAATCTTCTTTTTTCTGGTTTTAGGACAACAATGCTGTGGATAGAGACGATAATGTAAGTCCCGTGCTCTTCTTACCTCTTGTAAATTAAAAGAAAGTTTAATTTTCAGTATTCAAAACAGATTTTGATGGTGGAATGTGTTGGAATTATCATATGCAGGATTCTTACTTTGACGATGAATCTGCTGAAGTAGTAGTTTCATCCTTGAGACTCGGAGATGACCAAGGAAGGTGAGTTTATCGAGTGTTCTTTTTAACACATGTCATCTGAAAAATACTGGACTTGATCGTTTTTTCTTAACTTAATTGCAGTTTGCTGACAAATTCGGATTGGTTCACATTCCAAGACGACAGATTCAGCAACACAACCTCTGACACGACAATGGAAGACGTGAACTTGGATGAAAACTCAAATGCCAACAATAATAGCAGCAGCAGTGACGACGAAGTTCTCGACAAGGAGGAAGATGTAACCGAGAAAGCTGAGAATTTATCAACATCAGAGTCAGAAAGCATCAATACATCAGAGAACAACGATGAAATGCAAGTCACTGCCTCTCCATGCATCGATGTACCAATGACTGAAACGGTGATTATTCCAAACGGTTCCCCAACACCCGAAAGCAAGAGTCGAGCATTGTTTGAAGAGGATGTGGAGTTTGTGGGAGTGGAACCAGAAGGCACTGAGAAAGCAATGGATCAGGCTTTGAAAGAAGGCATCGTCGGTGAAGCTGGTCCCTTGAAGCGTAATCTCCTTCCCAAAACCGAAAACCAGGTCGAGAATTCGGCCGGAGCTGAAGTCACAGAGTTCAACGACTCTAATTTCTGGAGAGTTGATCAAGAAGTTAAAGTTTTGGAGTAAAACTATTTATTCGAAGGTAAAAGACAAACCCCCACAAAGAAGCCTGAAGAAACTCTGTATTTTATTTAGTATTGCATGTTGATGCTCTGTTTTTTTTTTCTTTTTCTGGTCGATCATTTTTTTTTTCTTTTAAAGATGTCTCTGATTTACACTTCTCCCATATTACATACTGCTTTGGATCGTACCTTCATTGTTTAGAGCAAAATACCTTATTCAACGGATTACAGATTTTTTTACCCAAAGTTTTTAATCAGACTTGCTTTTTAAGAAGAGGCATTGTTGGGTTTAAATTAGTCATTGAATTAGTTTCTGAGTTTGATTTATTCTCCTAGTGAATTAGCAAGTGATATCAACACCGGAACAGGATACAGAACCGTTGCCACTACACTTCCGGTCATTCTCCTCTCCACTTTAATAGCTAATATTTTTATAACAATTTTTTTTTGTTGACAATAACAATAATAATTATGTAAAAGCACATACGATATTTTGAATTTACGAGAAATTAAAAGTCGGAAAATATCGTTGACCAAATAACTAGCGTGCGTACCCGCAAAATCTTTGGACAAACCGATGAAAGCGGATCAAGAGATGAACGAGAATTTCGACCGGACGAAACAGAGCCGTTGATCTTGAATCTACCGTACACATGGTATAGCTTCGGAGACATTCACGCTTACACGTAACAGCCGTGTCAACCTAACAAGACCGGTTTTGTCGCTTCCAAAAAACCTATAAATAAAAACACGTGTGGGACCTACCACACGAACGCGACGTCTGTGCAACGTTATCAAAATCTCTGTCTCTTTCGCTTTTCTTTCATTAATCTTTTTTCTTTTATATTTTATGTTTTTACCATTAACCAACAAATTAATTATATCACAATCAACGGCCCCCATAGTTTTTTTTTTTTGGCGTTTGGTTCAAATAGACTCGAAGTATTTCTTTGAAGAATTTAATTAATGGACCCACCCTATACTCCTAATTTAATCTTACAAAGTTGAAATATTTGTTTAGCTCATGTAAGCGTGTGAGATAATGAGGGAAGAAGATGTCACAAAATAGATCTTTAATAACACCAACCGAATCATCTATGTTAATTAACTTAAGTGGTTGATGAATTTGATGTATTTTTTTTCTCTCTTACAATATGATATTGGTCTTGGATCTTGTGCGAGTGCTTTCTTTCTGTCTACACTTTGGTTTGTTAAATAAATAATTAACATTGTCATTAACAAGGTTTGCTGGGTTCGACACCCTATGTGTCTACAATTTGACTCATTCAATTGTTTTTGTTTTCAATGTCTTATTTAATTATTCGGGACCGTCTGATCTATCGGGACCTTAACCTATTAATGAATCATTAATCATGATTTTAATGTGTGTGAAAAATGTAACTAATTTTAGACAAACTTTTCACATTTGTTTATTTTCAAAGAAAATAACAAATTCAGATCTGCCTAACTAACATTCGAGTATGTGGAAGCTAAACCCCATACTACTAAGATATATGAAGTGTCGTGACCAAAAAAAAAAAAAAATATATATATATATATATAAATATGAAGTGAGGACCTGATGATGGTAATATATTACGGTCAAGATTTTCTTTGTAAGCCTAAGATAGGAATAAAACTTTTCTTTATCAAAAAAAAAGAAGAAAACTTTTTTTTTGGTTAAACTGATAAGAATAAAACCTGAATCAGCAGATTGAGCAAGAATCAGAATGAATGTCAAAGATTATCAATGTCAAACTGGTTAGCATACTGAATTAGATAATTACTATTAATAACATTACAAAGGTATATATACAACACCTAAGTTTGAGACTAAGTAATATACAAATACATTAGAATATTTTCTATATACATATTTTTATATGTTTCCTCAAGATATATAGTCGCAGAGAAGTCCAATCTTGCCACAATATTTCATACATGAGTGAAATACCAAATTAGCAAGTATGTGACTTCCAAGTCATCACAATAAACCATTGACTTCTCATACAAAGTAAGATGCAACTCAGAGAGAATAGAAAACATCCACAAGACCTCGACAACCGTATTGGCAAGAGATTGATATTTAGTTTCCATGGAAGATCGGGAAATACCAATTAAAGTTGTGTAATTGAAGATTATATTAAATATAGACATAACAGCAAATGCAAATAAAAACGTTGAAACTTAAGTTAAACCATCAACAACATAACTTGGTTCAATCTGAAATTTTCCAATATGAATTACGACGATTATAAGAATTTTTTTGCAGCTCAAAAGAAAGAAAAATTAGTATTTTTAATGACTATCAATATATGTGCAAGTGTTGGCTTCTCTCTCTCCCTACAATCGCCTGTTAGAGGCTTAGTGTAGGTCTTTGAGGCTCTAACCTCCGTTGTTTTTTTTAGTATAAATTTGTTTTTTTAAAATTAATTATTTTGGAAGATTTTTAAATTTTTTTAAAAGATTCATTGTTAAAAAATATAATTTACACTTACTGTTTATTTTTTTCCGTCATTTTATCTTAAATCCCTTTTTTGTGTCATCAAGAGACTGTTGTGATCTCTCCGACATAGTTACGGAGGTGGTCCCTTCCCTTGTGCTAATTACAAGTGGTCATATTAGAGATTTTCAAAACGTGGAACCAACAGTTGCAGGCAACTTCTCAGATTGTATTGGTGGTCCTCTTCTCTCGTCGTCGGCATATTCGTGGATATTTTTCTAGTTCTCAGTTTATGTGTGCTTTACATGCAGGTTTCAATATCGTTTGTCTTCGAGAAGCTATAGGCGATGCTAGGGCTGGTGATTTGAGGGCAGGCTTCACTAGCTTTTGATTGCGACAACAAAGATAAGAACTCGAGTTGGAAAGAGTTGTGGTAGAACGTTTCGGACAAGGCGATGAGATTAGAAAATGGTAATAAAACTTTCATTTTTTGGTTTGTATTATAGTCTTTTTTTCTTCTTTTTTTTTTTTTAGTTACATTGCTTTTGTATCTCTTTTACAAAAAGAAAAGGGTAATCGAACTTTCATATTTTTCTTTAAAGTCAATGAAATTATTTTTTCCGATACGTATTATACATTGATAAATAAAACTTCGGATTCCCGACGACTTAAAGTAAAAACAAAACAGATCCCACGGCAATCGGAACTGAAAAATAAGAGAGCAAAATAAGGGACCTTGTTTTGTTTGGTTCGAAAAGCTTCACCTTTTGTTTTGTCTTTTTATGCCTAATTTATTTCTTCTTCGTCTCTATTCTCCATATATGGTTTGACCATTTGACTTCTTCATCTATCATTTTCCATTTTTAATCATATTACCATATAGTTTGATTTTTAAAGTATTACCAGAGAATGTTATTGATAGTTTTTTTTCCGGGACATATTTTTTTAAATATCTTAGACTAGTTATCTTAAATTCAATATAATCACACTTATAAACAGGATATCACATTGGTAGATTGCTTGAAAAATCAAATAAATGTATATTATAATTTTTTTTTATCAGCTATTACAATTATTAGAGGTATTTAATAATATCCTAACATTAAATTAAAGATTGTCAATCAAAATAAATTCAACTACAAATTTTACTTACGATTAACATAAACAACTCCACCATTCGATATCACATTAATACATTGCTCAAAAATCGAATAAATGTATATTATAAAAAAAGTTTATTGGCTATTACAATCATTAGAGATATTTAATATAATCCTAACACTTAACACTTAGGATTATCAATCAAAATGAATTCAAGTACATATGTCACTTACGATTAAGATGAACAACTCCACGAACAATGATTCCACGATGTAATTTCCTACGAAACTTTTTTATCTATGACGAACGGTTCCACATATACAATATCTATGGACAGTTCTCCCACAACACATGAGATCATAACCGATGACTTTATCTACAACACGTTAGACCTCCTACAATTTGCATTCATTATCTGACTAAATTGTATTTTTCGCGAATTGAACCCCATACCCAATGTAAAAACATAAACATTTAAACCCTTAATTATTGGACCAGTGAGTTTTCATGTTTGTTATAAATTTAAAGGTGTTAATTTTTCAAGAAAGATTTAGGGTAAATTTGTTGCACATACGTAGAAGATGTTTTTATTAGTTTTATAACAATATAAACTTTATAATTAAATTCTTAAGAAAGATAATATTTTTTATTCTTTATATATAATTTTTACTGTAGAATATTACAAAAACAATAGTTGACTAGAGGAGATTTCAGTGGTCATAGTTTTGGCGTCACCAAAAAATCCCACAAAAATTGGTTGGGTTGAGATTTGTTTTTTTAATGTGATATATATTATTTATTGTATACCGATTAGTTACATTAAATTGTTTTATAGCATGTTAAATATATACTCCCTCTGTTTTTAATTGTAAGATGTTTTAGGAAAAACACAAAGATTAAAAAATGCATTGGTTTCTTAAAAAAAATATTTAATAGTTATTTTACAATAAATTCAACCAATCACAAAAGATATTGCATAATATAAATAATTATAAAATATCAAATACATTTAAAACTTGTATTGAAAAGTGAGAACATCTTATATTTTGAAACAAAACTAAATCCCTAAAACATCTAACAATTAGAAACAGAGGGAGTATTTATTTGACAAGATATTTATTATTACCACAGTTTTACTTTATTTTTTAGGAAAATTATTTTGTTTCACTTTATTGATGTTTTCAATTTTCTATGTAAAAGTTAACTATTTCTATGTTTTTTTTTTTCAATAAAATCTTAACCTTATTAATATGAATCAGAGAACGCAATATTCAATATGAGATTACAAATACAATGAAAGGATTTTATATCGAAAAAACAAAAAAGTTTAGATGTCGCATTCTTATCATATACTTAGTTGTATTTGTCTTATCTGTCAATATTGTGTGATTCTCTAGCTTAGGAAATATTTTCTTTTCTGGATGAAAAACCTTTTATGGCTTCCCCTACTTCTTCTTGATCTTGGCATCCTTTATACAATGCTAATCTCTTTCTTCGGATAGTTTGTTTGCTATAATATGTTGTGTTCATACCAAACACATTGAGAACGATTTTCAGTTCATAAGAGATGAAATTGTATCAATGTAATTGTTACAAAACATGTCTCTGCTGCTAATCAACAAGTGGGTATCATGAAAAAAAACATTGAGGCATAAAGTGTTGAAGTATTTTTTGGTAGACTGAGTGTTTGTAATCTACACATACCAACTTGACATAAGGGGGTATTGAACCTATACATATAGACTCTCGTTAGTGTGTTCTAAACAGGCAATGTAATTAGGTTAAGAGAAGGATCGACATTGTTTGTAGTATATAAGTCTTTGCCTTGTGATTAATAAAGTTAATTAAGAATCCTCTTAACAAATTGTTAAAGTTCTTGACAGATGCTTACTACCCTAATCTATTTAAAAATTGTACTAACAATAAGCAGATGATAAAATTAATTTATCCAACAATAATAATAATGATCGAAACACTACAAAAAACATCGCTAAATCGATTTAAAAAATGTTTTAAATTCCTTTACGTCGATCCCATTCCTTGTAGTTCGTTCCGTGAAAACAAAATCAATATCCACGTCCACAGAATCTTCGTTCATTGACAGCTCGTACGACAGCTTTGGTTCTCGCCGCCAATAGCCACTGATGAGAAAATGTGTTAAAGAGGAAAATAATGTAAATTAGTAGAGAAGGTTAAAAAGGAAAACTAATAGTAATAGGAGAGAAGGGCACAGGCACCAAAACGGCGGCAGAAATGGGACCGCACGTGAGATGGAGCTATAGAGAGTGTCATGTGCGGGGCCCAGTGGCTAATCTGTGTTCTTTTATTTTTCGAACTCATGACTTTTTCTTTGACTTTTTTCGACAACTTCGCCGGGACAGTCAAGTTTTTGCTGTCATGTTTTCCGCATTTCAGATCCCCAAACTCTCTCTTTTTATTTTTCTACTTATGTTGTCTCGTCATTTTTTAACTATATTATTTAATGATCGAACAAGAGGGAAATTCATTCTGGTTTCGAATTAGATTAGATCTCCAGCCATCAAGATTCGTTAATTATCTGTATTAACATAAGAAAGAGATTCGATAACAATTTCATATTTATAGAATTGTATATGTGTAAATAGATTCCAAGTAACCTACCTATAAGCAAAACATTATTCCATGGAACATTGCATATATTTTAGTTATTTGCTGCTGGTTCTGTCGATTTTTAAAGATTCAATTTCTTGTTCTCAGCACAAAATAATATATACATATATATTTTATAGGTATGTGTAACACCGATGAATTAAATATATATGGTTAATTTTCAAAGCAACTAACTTTAAGTACAATTGAAGGTATCTTAAGCCAAATATTTAATAGATCTTCCTCTGCTCTTTATTGAACTAATTAAATATGTAGGGAGCGACCCTAAATTACGAAACTCATGTAGATCCGGTAGACAATAAATACTACGTTTAGTTTAACTATTTTTTTGTTGCAGGAAAATTCCGTTGGAGCAGAGGAAATATCTTGGTGAAATTCCTTGTATCAGTTATATCTTGCAAGAAATTTTAAGATTGTAGCAACATATTTTTATTTTTAAAATGCAAAAAAAATACCCGTCATTATAGCGAAGCTTTTGAAACAATCAACAGCACATAAAGTTAGCTAAGAAAAAAAAAGTTTATAAATAAAAAATCAACTATCATGATTACAATATATACCAAATACTGTATGTAAAAATAAGTTTTTTCCTCATGAATGCAATATTTTTACAAGCTGCGAAAACCGATTTAACATAAAAGTAATTTTCATTAGAGAAAATAATATAGACATTTTCCCACTTGACTCATAGCTTCACAGCAAGAAGGTTGAACAACTCACTCTTCTTCTCTCCATACAAATTTAGCATTTGTAAAGGTATCCTCGAATGATATGACAGGTTTTTATTTATATATACAACTTACATCCCAATTCAAATACCAATTTGAGGAATTTCTTAGAATTTGAAAATAGTTTGTTACACACTAACGACTAGAATCCCAAAATACAGCAAACAGGATTTTAAAATAGGAAGAAAAAGAGAATAAAAGACAGAAAATAGATGTAAGTTCAAAACTAGAATTAAAAAGTCCAGTTCATCTTCTTCAATGGTTCAAGCGAAGATGCTAAGTGGACCAGTCTTAGTAGAAGCGTCTATACCACTTTCACCATTCCTGATCCCGGTTATCCACATCCTACAATAAACCGAAATCGGTTAATTCCAATCACTACATAAACAAAATCGATACATGAAAAACTGAGTTATGAGACTTACTTTCTCACGTTGTCACCTCCAATATCCATCTTAATCGTTAACCGCTTAGTGGCTCTCATGAAATCACTGCATTTTAAATCAAACAAATGAGGAAAATGGAAAAAAAAATTGCGTTATTGTACAATTTAATTAAAACATTTTTCTACCTGTAAGGCTCGTCGCCTATGCGTTTGATAACACCATTGGCGTCTCGGTACACTACATGAGTCAACAAATCCGACCGTTCTTCTATACAAAACATCTCAGCCAATTTCCGGTACAACTCTTGGTACGAACCGATAACAGAGAGATCGAGCGTGCGTCCAACATCTTCAGATTCCATGAATACTTTACAATGACCCGTCTCTAGTCCTTGCAAACCGTAATTCCATGTTAAACTCCCTTTCTCCTCTTTCGCCTCCGCCTCTACTTCCATTGACCGTTTCCGGTTCATGACTTGTTGTTCGGTTAAAATCGGTTGACCAAACAGCAAGAACTGATGTGTCTTAACCGGACCGGACTTCTTCTTGTCCTGAATGAGAGCAGGATTCCCCATTGTCAAAGAACAAGAGATGTTATTACTATTCTCTGAATCCCGACGAGAAGCGATGCTGTCGTAATGATGTCTAGGGTTAAAACCACCGGAGAGAAACATCGTCGGAGAAGATTGGAGTTTGTTACCGGAGTAACTACTGAGATTGAGATCAGACAACAAAGACGGAGATGGAGATCCGAAGAGTTGTTGAGCTTGCCTGGCTCCCTGTATTCCTGCAGGAGCGTTGTTGTTGTTGTTGCTGCTATCGTTGGAGAGATAACACATGGAGTCGCTGTTGTTAGCGAATCCAGGAGAAAACATTGGAAACTTGGCACCGTCGAAAGGGAATTCGAACGGCTGTGGAATCCGTAGCTTCTTTCTCGGAGAGAAAGGAGAGAGATGGATCGCCGGCATGTTCGATACCAATTCCACTAACCACGGGCTTACCCGCTTCACGTTTTGCAGCAAATCCGGTTCGTCCCACGCTACCTATAATGGCATAAACCGCTTAAACAGCGTTTTCTAAACGCGAATTAGAGAGCTATTGTCAAGTAGGGAAGGGGGTAAAAACCTGGAGGAGACGCCAAGGGGAATTAGGCCAACGGATTGGATCGGCGACTTGAACGGCGGAGACTGTGCCCATGAACCAGCTGATTCTAGAGGAATCCTCTGTTTCAAACGCCATTTTAAAACGCATTCCACTACACCATCTTATCCTCATCGCTGATCGGACATCTGCCGCTTTCACGCAGAATTCCGGTGTGCTCGCGCGCGGGTAATAAACCACCTCGAACGCTTGTCCGCAAGCCGCACGCGCTACGGCTTCCGCCACTGCCTCAACCCTTACCCTTCCCGCAGCGTTCACGTCGCCGCCGCTGCTGTTGCGTTTCATCATCATTAGTTTTGATGATGTTGACTCGTCGTCGCGGAGGAAACCTGAGAATCCTGGGTAAGGGTTGTTGTCGGATCCTGGTCCGGTAGATCCGAGACCACCGCGTTTGGCGCGGCGGATTCCGACGCAGAGGTCACCGGATTCGGAGCGGAGGAAGACGATTGAGTCGCCGGCGATGAGTTTCTTCTGGTTGACGAAAGTGCTCCAGCCGGTGGTCAGGAGGTGACGACGAGGCGTTCCTCTGTAGATGTGTCGGAATTTCCAGGTTTCGCCGTGGATGTCTTTGGCGATGACTGTCTGAACCGGAGGCTCCGCCGTGTAGTCTAGCCGCGGGAAAATCGTCTCCGCGCAGTAACGCGGGACGGAGAATCCACCGCCGTTGTTGGCGTCAGACTGAGTCAAGGTTTTGGCGAAGGAGGCCGGTTTCTCGTTACCGTTACCGTTACCGTTACCGTCAGGAGGAGTAAGACCTAGAACGGCGTCGTTCTCCAGATCCAGGTCGTTTCCCGGCTGTGGCAGAAGCGTAATTTTAGCAAAGACCTCATCCGTTTCAGCGTCGGCGAGGAACTTGACAGCGGCGACACGGCAGAGGATAAGTGGAGGGACGCGCGGGGCGTGGAAATCAGGAGGCGCGTGGGCGTGCTCGGTATGGCCTTGAGCAAAGTAGAAGACCGTTGAATTGACTGCCGGAATTTGAACCATTGATCCTGCACAAGCATGCCATAGTTGTGGATCCAAGCTTTTCTCTTGCTCCATAACAGAGACCGATTTAGAAGAAACAGAGGAAAGAATTCGAAAAATCAAAATTCAGTCGAGGTTAGGCTACGAAATAAGGGAAGACGAATAAATATAATCCCAAATTTTCCTCACTCAACAGAGGAAAGATCAGTCGTTTGGCCTTCCTTTACGGACAGGAAAATTAAGTTTCAAGACATTAAAAATCAATCAAACTCGGATTCAAACCAGAGGAGATGAAGAAGAGAGATAGAGAGAAAAAAACAAAAAACGTTCCAGGAGGAAACAGAGAAAGGGAAGTGAAAGGGAAAGAGAGAGGGGGATTAGTATTATTAACAGTTAAATTTGCAGAGGAAAAAAGTGGTGAGAAACAGCAAAGCTTCTTTTTCACTTCAAAAGAGGTATCATAGTGAAGGGGGAAAAAAAGCTTTAATGGCCGATCAGATCGCAGAAGAGTTATAATCAGGTACGGACACGACCACTATAATAACACTCCTTTTTCTCTACACTAATAATTATGTACAGAACAAGAACCAAACAAACAACCCGAGAAATTATCTCAACACAAACTTTTAAACTCTTTTTATTTAATTAAACTAAATTTTCGAATAATATTAAACAAAAGAAATTATGTTTGAATAAAAAAACCTGCAACTAACTTGTTTGTTTCATTTGCCCAGTAATCAGGTCCAAAACAAGTGAGTTTTTTTTAATAAAATTAGCAATATATCGTATCACGATATGGATGTTACCCGCGATATTTTAGCACCAACAGATTTTAATTTTTTAATTTTAAAAATTAGGCACCATTCTTGACCAGACACAAACTTAACCATGGTTAATTAAACCAGTTTTTCCTCTATGTTTTTTTTTTACTTTCTGCTTTTCTCATTTCATCTTTTTTTTTTTTATTTACCCGTCTGGAAAAGGTACATACTATTAGATATTATTACCGGGTAAATAAATAAAGAGAGATACGTTAAAACTTAATAGTAATGAACAACTAAAATTATATTAAAATGAAAATCACTAGTAACACTGGTGTAAATGACGTCATAAATATAATTAAAAAAAAAGGTTACGTGGGAGTGGGGAGGGAGTTGACCCGATGATGAAAACGCGGCTGTTAAAAGGGATATAGAGAGTTGGTTGAAGCTGTACTCGTCGATTGTTTTGTCGGGCTAACATCACCCAATTATAACCTGACACGACATACACCAACCCACACATAAATTTGTACTTCCATTTTTTCTTTTTCTTACTACAATAATTTACCAACAAAAATATACTCAAATAATTTAGTGTTAGAATGGTAAAGGTTTTTGTTGTAGTTTCTTTGTTTTTACATCTTTCATTTTCTTAAAGTAGTTCCCTAAATCTAGGAAATATAGTTTTATCTTATTTTCTTTCTTAAGTTCTACATTTTAGTTAAAAATGCGAAAGTGTTCTTAAAAGTTTTAAAATTCAAACCTAAATATTCTAAAATCTGTACTAACGATAGAATTCTAACAAAAACAAAAAAAAGCAAACGATCGAATTTTTAATTTTACATAAAATAATAAATTTAACGAAACAAAAATATTATGATTTTTTCAAAAAAATGTAATTTCAATTTTTTTATTATATTGTTTGGTATGAAAACTGTAATCACTAGATAGACGAATTAATACATGTTATGTAATTTAGTTTAGAGAAATTATACACCATCTAGTGTCAGGATTATCTATTGGTTTTGGATCAGGTTTAGATGTCTTTAGACCATGAATGTTGGAAAATATGTTCATAATTTCGAGTACGCATTCACAGATAAGTGTCCAAAAATCTTGAACAAGATTCAAAAGACGAGTTACCTTTATTGACCTGGTATAAAACGAAGCAACTTATTTTTTTGTCTACTTGTATTTATTAGTGAAGAGAAAAATACATGAATATTCTACTGTAAAATGTGAATAAATATTATTTAAGTTCTTTTCAAAGAATGACCAAACAACGTTGAAAAAAAGAACGAGCAAACAAAAAAATATTTAATAGAGAAAAAATGGACAGGAGAGAGGAAGAAAACAAAGGGATCAATTAATGCATGATTCTGAAAAAACATATAATCATCGACAAGACACACAGTTTCTTTGTCTTTCAAGTGTATTTCAGCCATATACTCTTTCTTCTTATCTCGAATACAGAAACTGATAAACATAAAAACGTGTATATCAAAATGCCTATATCTATATGGATTAATACATGGACTTGACATGGCCAAAACGAAGCAACACAAAATTAGAATGGTAAATAATGTCTTGGTGGGTTGCCTTGCATTAAGATTTATGGATGGTCCTATTAATTTATGAATGGCCAAAACAAAGCAACACAAAATTAAAGTGGTAAATAATGGTCCTACTTTTTTCTTTTCTTTTCTTTTTCACAAAGGCTTTGATTAGAAGCTATTTACGTGGTTTAGACACGGTTGAATGTAAACTGTCATTTTGGTTATTAACCAGATGGTGAATGATATAGACAATTGACAATAGAGCTAAATAGGTGGTGGAAACTGAAACAAAACTGTTAAGAACAACCGTGTAAAAAAAACAAGTGATTACAACCATCTCATTTCCAAACAAATGTCAGAATCGTTTTTAAACAAACGTATATATATTTGTGAGGTTGTAAGAGATTGTAAAACAAATGTATATATATATATATATATATATACAGGGGTGGTTCTTTGGGTGTGTTAGAGGTGCAAATGAACATGGTCTTTATTAAATTAAAAAAAAAAAATTATGTTAAGGATCCAAAATAATTTATAAAATTCTTTTTACTTGTATTTAGGGACAAATTTTCAGTTATTGACCAGAGCCAAAAAAAAATTTGTTATTTTTGAGCCGTCCCTGTATATATATTATTTTAATTTATAATCAGTATCATTATTCAACCGTTTATCTCCAATCATAATAATATTATTCTTTGTAAGTAATATGCAAGATGCAATATGCTCGATATGAATCCAGGTGGTGACACTAACTACACAAACCAATCATAAACAATATTCTAACTACCTAATTTTAATCTAATCACTTTTTTTTCTATTATTTTTTTTTTTGTCACGCCAAAGGTTTTATTAAGATAGCTCCAACGGGGTTTACAAGCAGGCCTCTAAGGGTATGTTTAGCTATCAGGTCAGCTTCCACGTTTTTAGTTCGTGGTACAAACGTAAAGGAGATCCTCAAAAACGAGGTACAAAACTCTTGAATATCCTTGACAAGCGTGAATATTTCCGTAATAGGTTCTACATTAATAGCTCTGACCAAGGACTGCGAATCTGAGTACACATAGAACTCATGAAACCCTTTTGTTTCTATTAACTTTTATTCTTTCTACTCATTTTTTTTATGATTATTAATGACAAACGTTGACATAAATATCTTATTTAAACAATGATCAACGTTGGGTAATTTTGTATCAATTTAAGTTGTGAGATGTTGACAAATCTTATCAGAAATTATCTAGAGTAAAACTACAAAATTCTCACTCCAGCATGGCGAGTACTAAATCAACATTACCTATTTAAATACGTAAAATAGTATTTTTAGGATTTTTCTAGAGTTGTATTGCATATTTTTTAGAGGTTTAAAAGACTTTTGTTCTTTTAAAATCTTGAAGTTTACTTCTTTTAGTGATTTGAATCTTAATCGAAGAATTTTTTCCATTATATATATTTTCTTCTATTTTATTTTTTTCCAAACTCACCGTGATCTCACTAATGATCATGAGTTAGTAATCACACAAAATGACTTAGTTAAGGTTAAGTCAGGCTTGATTAATGTGTTTTAGGGTTATTGAATGGAAAGATATCCAATGAATTGGATTAATTGCTTGATTTAAGCATGATCAACTTAGATCTAGACCTTAGGTTTTTCATGCCCACATAATATGTTTGTTATTTGAATGCATTTTTAAGCATTAATATAGATTCTCAACAAGAGATTGTTAGTGGATATTGTTAGTACTATGGATTGGTGAATATTAATCGTTTACTTTGCTTCTTTTAATACATAACAGATTATAAGTGTTAGGAAGCATTAATGAAGAGATTAGTGATCATGAGAATGAGATTATCTATCATTAAGATATAAATCCCTAGACTAAGACTCTAATCCCTTATAAAACCTATTTAAATTAAGCTAAGTATGCCCTAGCTCATGTCACTGCTTCATCATTTATTGAACTTCCCTTTGATCATGAGTAGACTTTTCTTATTTTTCCTTTAATATCGCTTTTATTTATGATTATGCTTCCTATTATCTTTGTTCTTGTTTCTTGCATATTTTAGTATTCCATGATTCCAACTACATGCTCATCATTATCTCACATTGAGAAATTAAATATTATCTAATTTTTATGTTGAATGATATATATTTTTTCTCACTTTGAAAATTCTCTTGTTTGAAGGTACTCAATAGCAATGGTAAACCCACTTAATCATGAATTTGGTAAAAATAATCTTGGCAGATAGACCTAATCAGACAAAGTACCACCAAAAACCATAGTCAATACCATAGCATGCATATTTTTATCTTCTCCTTAGTTTAGTTTCACCGATGATGGTGAATTCAAGTTTCGAAAAGAGTTTATGTTACTAATCCACATTTTATTTGGATCTTATTTCACTTTTTAACATTTGAGTCTAATGCATACCATATATGGAATAGAAGAACACGGAAAAAAAATCAAAACAATATAAAAAGATTTAAAAAATTCTCATATAGTTACACTATCATTTGTGAATATACCTAGAATTGAGTCATAGTTTCCATATAGGTTGCATTGCATTTACATAGGGATTAATCATTAAAACGAGCTTCACAAAGGTTTAGCAAGATCATTTCTCATGAATTGTATTATGATGATAAACCACTTTTAAGGCCATATATAAGTCATGTTTGATCAAGAAAACTTTAAGGATTAACTATAAGTTGAAGTGTGTTTGATTTTGCATCAAACCCAATTAAGAAGAAATCAAACTTAACTTAAAAAATCAATTACCTTGTATGAATTTTAACAACATACATATGGATAAACCAAAAATTCAAATTTATCTTTCTTCTTTTCACATACTTCTACTAAATTTGAATGAATTCTCCACCCTTAATCTATTGTTTCTTAAAGAAAAACATTACACTAAAAGAGATAATGAGGTATTTTCCACATGAACCTTAACAATACGTATTGGGTTTTGAACAACAAAGATTGAATACCAAGTAGATGCTTGCTTGAGTCTAAGCTAAGCAAGAAATATAGGATATACTAAGCTTAAGATAATTTGGATAATGTTCTAATTTAAAACTAATGTTTTTCATAAGCATCTGGTAGAAAATGGTAAAATCAAGACATGTGTTTCGTACACATTGAAAAAAAAACACAAAAATAATTCTGATTGTTTTGTGCAAACAAAAACTCTGTTAAACCAATATGGGTCATGCCTTGTGAACATGCCTAATAATTGAAAAGTTCTAATATTTGAATTTTTTTATCACACAGTAATTTTAACTCAACAATCATAATAAATAAAGTATCAAAATTCATCATTATAAAATTATGTAATATAAGTTTCATAATATATTCGTTATATATTATTAAAATAATGTTTGTATAATAATTCAACCGTGCCTCTTGTTGCTACTCCTATATGATATGGGATGAGACTTGGAAGCATCACGATCCATTATCTGCTTAATGCTAAGAAAGCCCACAAGGACTCTACTTTGCTTCCATTGCTTTTCCAAACCTCCATATACCATGTGGGGTAAAAGAAGAAGGAAGCAACATCACATAGAACCTCATAGATCTTTCAGCCAAATTGCGAACCTAAATTTTTAATTTTTTGTTTGTCAGAGGCGAGCTCGTTAAATTTAGTTTCCCTTGTATATATCACATTATTATTTTTTTAATAAATATGACATTCCGATAAAAAAAAAATTGTATTTATAATAATGATACTAAATATTACATTAAATTAAAAGAAATATATGTCTAGAAAGATGAAAATAAAATAATATGATCTAGTAACATCATAATAATATAATACTTTATGTTAGAGAAAGCACTCTACAAAGTTTAGAGATCACATGATCGAGTAACATTTGGAACGGGACCATATAATATGTTCCGGTCTTGGATTTAGGTTTATAAGTTTCGGTCCAGAACCTCCTACTAATAAAAAAATGAAAATAATATAATAATTATATGGATTAATACAAGTTATAGTAATGTATAATTTTCAACGTAAATATGCACGGCTTGTTATGTTATCTAAAACATATATCTTGAACTGTTTATTCCGCTTAATGTCGTACTATAGTTGAAGGATATTTGCTGTTTAAGAAAATAAAATAGTAATGTCCGAAGTCATACATGTTCCAAAACGAGTTATTGTGTATGACAATTTTCAACACTACCAAATTTGATAATTGTTTTCTTGTTTAAGTCTCTAAAATCTATTCATTATTTAGGAATATCTGAAAGAGTATTTATATATGTGTAGAGAGATTATTATATATATGTGACTTATAGATATGTCATATGTACGTAGAGAGAGAGAGATGGTTGAAAGACATGAGATGTGACAAAAGGGAAGATGGGTGTAGTTAAGTTGTTGTGTCACTGTCCGCCAAACCTTCCAAATCAGACAGAAGGCGTCACTGCTCAGACAACCAAACCAACCCAACCCAAAACGTCCCTTTCCTTGTTTCACCATCAACTCCCTTCAACTTCTTCCTTCCCTATTTTTGTTATGTTTTTCTTTTTCTCTTTTCAATATTTATGTTTCTACATAATTTGGGATATATTGATTTAACCTCCGTAGATTTTGTTCTAGTGACATATCTTAAACCAAAATAAAAAGAGACAGACAAATCAAATCATAGAATTTAAGCTAATGAAAAGAACATTGAACTACATGTGCCTAGTCATGACACCTTTTTTTTTGTATTACTGAAATTGACTTTACAATATTGGTTGATGTTATAATTATGGATACGTGCAGCTGCAAATAAACTCGCAATCAACATAATTCTACTTCTACTTGAAGAACATAATGCTAAAGTACACGATTCTTAATATTATGAAACGGTTAGAGTACTAAGAGAAGATCTCAAAATCCAACATCTTCTCAAGCTGTATGTGTTTCTAACTAATCCATGTGTTTGTATTGATAATGCAGTAGATGGGAAAGAGAGATAAAAATAAAATAATATGGTTGGTTCTCAAATAGCAGCCTTAACAACAGACAAAAAAATATAAAAATGGCAATACTACTCTGATAAACAGATAGCCAAACATCTTCATTCAAACATGACCACATATTCAAACAAGACTAATAAGACCCTAAATTTTGAACTAAAAACCCTAAACTCTCTGCATCAGATTAAAGACATAACACTAAACCCTAGTTTGTTTTTAAAGAAACATCAAGTCTTT
This sequence comes from Euclidium syriacum, assembly GCA_900116095.1. Lineage (NCBI taxonomy): Eukaryota > Viridiplantae > Streptophyta > Magnoliopsida > Brassicales > Brassicaceae > Euclidium > Euclidium syriacum. The sequence goes on from FPAK01000008.1 coordinate 3,398,706, forward strand.
CCAGAGAGTTACCAAATTCAATTGGTCTGCTGAAGTTACAAAGCATACTGTTTTTTAGTCTCTATGCTCGAGATGGCACAGCACAGACCACTCCGGTATGAAACTGGTCTTCGCCTTTCCTCTTCATCTCTATGATCTTCCGGTGGGAGTTTGAATGCACAGTTGGGACAAAGGTCGGGCTTGAAGCTGGACGGTATTCTGGAACAAGACGGCCTGACCTGTACCGGACTCCACAAGCATTGCAGAGAGTTTTAGGTCCACTGGGCCCTTCCCTCCACTGCGGAGTCTTGGTCGTCTCGCAATGAGTGCATTTCCTGACTGTCCCATCTGGGTTAAATAGCTCTGAACCGTTAGACACCGAGTTGAGCGGATGATTCTTGTTCCTTGAGTAGTTTCTCTTGCGTTTCTTCTCAGTAGAGAGGTGAGTTTCAGATTCTGACTCATCCTGCTGCCACATTCCTGATACAAACGTCTGGAAGAATCTGAATCTCAGCGGTGTGGGGCGTTTGCGCTTGCTTCTGGTGCCTTTCCCAGGAAATGGCAGTCTCTGAGCCCTGTTTGGGTTCTGGGACGAGATAGAACCATTGGTGATCTCCAGAACTGAGACTGGGCTCGAAGACTGAAACAGCTTTGAGACTTTCACATCAGGAGGGACTTCCACAGAACTCGACTGTTTCTGCACACATCAAGCCAAATTCAATTATTCGTCTCTAAAGAACAAGTAGAAACATTAATCTAAGCAAATTAACTTAGGCTTTTGTTGAAGACAGACCCTAAAGCCACAAAGGCCCTAAACCACCACACTAACACTCGACGTTGTTCCGTTTCTTACTTACCACATCATAAACTAAGCAAATTAACTTAGGCTTTTGTTGAAGACAAACCCAAAGCCACAATAGCCCTAAACCACCACAATAACACACGACGCTGTTACCTTTCTTACCACATCCTATGTATATATGCCAGCTGCTGAACTGAGCAACACTTCCTAGCCATGAGCATTTGACTCAAGAAAACAAGCTAAAGTAAAATGCTACCTAAATCATAAGAATCTTTTACATTACCATTTTATTTGCTCCTAGAAATGGTTGTTTTTACTGTGTAAATGATGCATACAAAGTTTAACATATGCATAAAAGATCTCCATTAAAAAGTATGCACAATTGTATGTATATGAAGATGATGCAGTAAGAAACTGTGAAAGCTTGAATCCGGAAGAGTGATTAACATACCAAATTATTTCCCTAATGCAATTGGATATTGTAATTGTGCGAGTAATCTATCAAGTAATGTAAATAACTGAAATCACGCACTTTCCTATTGCAGATAAGAGTGAATCTTTTTAAGCACTCTACCAACACAATGCAATAAAATCCAACTGAAGTTTGAATCCAAAAAAAAACTGTTAAGCTGCGTTGTAACAAGACTAGTTTCCCTAAAATTGTATAAATGATACAAAGTGAATTCTCTTTTTTTTCAAACCTTATGTGGTTAAAAAGCTATTGGGGTTAGAATCTAAAATAACCATTACACAAAATACTAAACTAACTCATTCTCCTAAAGCAAAGGCGTACTGTGATCGTTTGAAAAATCGCTTACGTAGTATGCATAAATGACGTACATAACCTAACGCAGTAAAAAGCTTTTAAAGCTTGAATGCAACAGACCCCTTATGTTACACTAGACCAACTTTCCTAAATCAATGCATATTGTGAAATGTTTCATAGCCTGATAAGTTATATGCATCAACTTCGCATCCAAACATGGTTCTTTTGCACAAAATTTTCTAATCTACATGCAGTGAAACACATACTAAGGATTGAATCCTAAATAAATGATTATGTTATAGTGATTGCAATTAACTGAGATGAACAAAGAAGTGTATAAACACGCGTGCTTGGTCTGCAACCAAAAACTCACCAAAGCGGGTATCACAGGCTTCTGGTCTCTCATACGAGTGTTACCACAAGTGAACTCAGAGGATAAACTCGAGAGGACATCCATTGGTGGAGGTACAAGGTTTTGAAACCCTGCATCCCAATCTCCTTCATCATTAGCGGTTTCAATGTCTTCCAAGGGAAAATCGATATGATTGATGAGATCATCAAAGAAATTATCTGATAGACCCTTAAAGTCCTCTTCAGGTAACCAAGAACCGTTATTCATTTGTCACCCACTGTCAAAAAAACCATAGAGAGAGTATTAGAAAAACAAACAAGAAAGCCAAAGCAAGCCAAGTAAACAAAATTACATTTTTCACCAACGGCAAAGAATCTCAAAAGATTTTTCAATTGAATAATGCGAAAATGATTAACAAGATATTTCATCAGTGAGGATACCTAATATTAAAATATGAGGACTTAAAATTCAATTTCCGTTAAGGATTAGGTTTAAAGCTCACTCAATAGTTTGACTCAAAGAGTGAGGAACAGTAAAGCAAAACATAAATGGCAAAAAGATTCGTTGAGACAAGAGTAGGAATCATGACTTTAATTTCTTCTTACAGATATATTATTGCCCGAGAATTTTAGGCAGAGAGAAGGAAAATTTCATCTTTTGTATTCATTTTCATCATTCAATTCGGACCATTTCGGGACTCGAGTTACATTTTAGGGCAAAAACAACAGAAGACGATAAGAAGGGAAATGGAGAAAATCCTTTGTAACATTGTCTGAGAATTGAAAAGAAAAACAATCCAACTGAAGAAGAAGAAGAGAGGCGCACGAACCTTCCGATGTAGCTGACTACACAGAACGCATTCCCCAGCGAGAGCGAGGAGAGAGAGGGAATCTAATTGTCCGAAATTGGGGATTTAGGGATTACAGGACTGAAATAGAGAAAGGGGGGGAGAGAGATAGGGTTAAAGTGCGGTAATGTACATGGAATTTTCAGTGTGTCTTCTTTACAAATCTCCCTTTTTAGAAAAAGATAATGACTCACGTTTTTCTTCCTCAAGATTTCTTAACTTTTAAGAAATTTGTATGAAATATATTTGTATATATGGAAATCCAGTTGTGTAAAAATTGTGAGAAATATTAATTCATAATCAAACCCTATTTTAAGCAAATAATTAAAGTTTTTGTTTTTAAATATGAAATTAGTAATTTTTTAATGCAAACCTTTCAAATATATAGTATTTGCATCTATTGATAAAATCTAGAAAATCAGTAACGTCTAAAGAAATACATAAATAAAATTATTGTTTGTCTATATCTATACACTTTTAAACGATTTGTTTGTTTAAAATTTAAATGATTTTGCTTACGATAAAAATGTCGGACTTGTTACGTTACTTGAGATTTAGATATCAAGATTGAAAATAGGTTTTTAAACTTGTTTTTTTTTTTGGAACGGGATAAGTTGTTTTTTCGCTGATATGAACCGTTTATAAGTTTGTCTCAGAGTAAATTTTAGGGTTGAAGACTTTGAGACATGACACCTATAAGAATTGATTTGATCATACTAGAGTCACCTATAAGAATTGATTTGATTATACTAGAGAAGTCTTGAGAGTGAGATTACATCCACTAGAGAGTTGCTCTCCTATCAAAACGGTAGCAACGTGAAGTATTTGGAAACACACAAAGGAATTTTGTTTTCCTAAAATTCTATGACGCTTAAGTTAGGAAAAGAAGAAAAAAATAAGAAAGATCATAGTATATTAGTTGGGAACTGGAAGAAACTATGGAAACAAATAATAAAGGAGAATATGTTGACTCCATATCAGAAAGAAAGGTTGGTATGCGAATTACTCTTCCATTTTAGGTAAATAGTATGGCGAAAGAGAGGAAACGAAGAATTTGGTTGGTGCTTGGTAAAAAATAACCAAAAAAAAAATAATATGATATTTGTATTAGAGAAGGGAGTGAAATGAAATCTGAAGAGGCAAAGAAAAATAATGGTCTTGGAATGGAAATCACTTAATGGCACAGTCTTTTATATAAAGATTGAGTTTTTAGGTTTATTTTGCTAAGAAAATGTGAGAGCTTTGTGAAAAATGTAAAGTTTGATGGAGAATAGAAAAACTGTGACATCAGAGAGTCAGTGAAAGTTTTAAAAAAGTTTGTAATATGATCTTTGGAGTATCGAAAAGGAATAATAATGGACATGAAAGAAAATTGTAATGGAGACAACACAACTATAGTGATCCGAGTATAGCTTAGAAATGAGAGACCGCAACCACTTTGATGTCTTCAACACATGTTACCTCAGTTTCATCGCTTAGTTCAATCGAGTGGATTGTGTTCTTGGACTCGCGGACTGAGTACATGGAGTGAAAAAAGTTGCTGCTATTGTCACCAACTTGAAGCCAAAACACATTTGTTTTTTTCTTAAAGACTCTTCAGTTGTGATTTTAAACTGAAGATTACTCTTGTACCATTATGAAGGAAACGATAGAGGGTTGGTTTATCGCGTTTAACATCAAATCATCTGAAGTGACAGAGTCGGGTTTGGTTTTGTCGACTGCTTCCTCTTCAACAGCGGCTCTTCACCGTTTGTCATAGACCACATTGCCCAAATTCCCGGAGCTCCTGTTTGAATACTTGAGCAATATTGGTTACATCGCTGCCTCTATTTTCCCGGGTAAAGTATTATTATTTAAAAAAATTCGCTACTGGTTGTGACACAAACACTACAAAGCTAGTCTCATATTCCATTAAATATAGAATATGATTGTGTCGAGTAGTTAGAAGGAAAACAAAATATCAAGCACATGAACGGCCCACATGTCAAATCAGATGACATGCCTTGAGGAGGATGGCTCGTAGATCCCATCTGATACAATTATTTTCTTATTATTATTCCTAATCTCTTGATTTGTAACTATTATTATCATTCTCTTGTTAATAATTTCCAATTCATCTAGAAACAAAATAAAGACGATGCATCTTCGAAATGAAATGGGGAGATCACCGACGATTACGAGACGAGTGTAGAAACTTAATGATTATGGAGTTTCCTCATGGGAATGTGGGTCTCCTCCTGCCTTAGCTTCCACATGACAGGTTCTATTAAATTTTCAAGATATAATTTTATCTTTTTCCAGAATTGTAAATCTTACATTTTCAATTAATAAATCTTAAAAATAGAAACTATATTAAAAACGAAATTTCAAATAAATATTTGATTTTACATAAACTAATTTTTATATATGATTATTTTATGATATTTTTTACATGAATTAAAATCCTTAGACAAAATAACAATCGGGACAATGATTGTATTGCCACAGTTAGATCATTACTAACAATAGGCCAATCTTTCTTGAAAAATTAAACCCTATAATCATCCGACTCGGGAGATTTTTCTTGACATCGAAAAACAATCTTTTTAATCTCCAAATTTGTTATCTCTTTTACCAAACGATGATGTTTCATTTGCGTTCATTCATATCTCATAAGTTCTTTAATACTTTCAGTTGTTGACTCTAAAAATTGGAGAAAAATCAGACTAAATCATTATGAATGTCTTCTGGTGGATCAGTAAAAAATATGTATTCATGATTTACAATTTCTTTGATTGAATTTCTCACTTTCCTAATCATCACCATATTATGGAACGCCATCTTATTGTTGTCACAAATGAAACTTTATTTTTTTTATGCTTCAAATACTTTTCCTCCAAACCTGATACCTTCATTTATCTACCATAAGCAACAATTTTCTCCTCTACTTGTTTATGGTGATGGGTTCCTCAACGTACCTTTTTTTTAAAGTATCAAATCCTCCAAAGTTTCTTTCTTTATATACGATATATCTGCCAAATTCCTTATACTCCGATTTGTTAACAAACATTTGACCCCTACAAGTTTTTTGGAGACCGAATAGGACCAATATAGAATGAAATAAACCTTACGTATCATCATAAAATTATTGTACCGAGGGAGAAAAATCAGAAATCTAGGTGATATCATTGAAAAAATATATTTCCACTTTAACAAATATTTTTTCCCTTTAACAAATATCTTTCCTCTAAGATGATTAGAACATCCACCTAATTCGAAAACACAACTAACCTGAGTAAAGATACTAAAACCCAACATCATTCATGAGACAATGATTCAATTTCTTACTAATGAGATTATTATATGGATCGTTCTGATAATTCATATCCAATTTCACTTGAAAAGGGAACCATGATAGTTCATATCTAGAATCAAACAGTATGAACCATGTCTTGAAAATCTCACACTCCTAGAATAACTAACGATGAACTTGCAAACAAAAAATGTTCACCCAACTCGAAAATCTCATTAAAATCACTAAAACACAACCATGGCATATTATTATAACTAGTCGTGTCTTTATGTATGTAGTCTTACATAAAATAGCAAAATTCTTCTTCAATATCATCCACCTTAAGTACACAAGTACTTGTATACTTTTCTCCCGATTAAATTTCATAATTTGATATATGAAAGACTAATCTTTAAACACATATTGGACATTCTTCTGCGCCTTCTCCTCTTTAACTCTCATCTCCAACAAACAACCAAACTTCAGAGAACCAACGTTTATTCAATCCCTCACTATCCCCATGTTTTATTTTCCTTTTTTAACAAGTGTGTTATGAAAGATTGTTCATGATTTATTTCATTTCGTTTCGTACGAACCTTTCTAGTACAAGAAATGATTTCATTTCATTTTAAGAAATGTGTTCACTTTAATTTCATTAGTTATCCGAACTTTTCATATTACTCTATCTCGAAGTAATAAATTTGAATTTATTTTCTAAAATAAATTAGTAATTGATTGGACAACTCATGATTTTATTTTTACATATGAACTTTATTTTTCGTCTACAATAATTTAAATGACTTTAGAATCTTTTATTCGTTATGATCTTAGTTTTGGCTTATATATTTCTGGCCAAAAACAATAGCGTAACTTCACAATACAAAATTTAGTTTAGTTTATTCTTCGAACTCTGAATTAAAATTAAAATTCGGAAAGGAAAAAAAAGTTTCAGAAAATAATAATTTGGCCTTGGAAAAACAAGAGCGGAAACAGACACAACCAGTAACAAGTTGGCACGGCGAGAAGTCCAAAGCTCCTGAAGTTCCAAAAAGTAAGACGAGAACCGTCAGATATGAAATATTTGACAAAGTGGGTCCCATCAACAAACAACGAACGGCTGAGATTCACCTCAATTTTTTCTTCTCATTTTCATAATATATATACAAAAATCCCTAAAAAAGGGCGCAAACGAAACCAGAGCCTCTTCAACCACTCGGCCTCTCTCACAGTCTCTCAGGTAACTCGTTTCTTCTTCCTTTACTCACTCGAAACCCTAAATCCCAGACTTCCTCACTAATCTGATATCCGATTTGATCTCTCCTCTTTATTGTGTTTTTATTTAAGTATTCCGAAATAAACTCTTTTTTTTTTCTTTTTTTTTTTTTCGATTATTGCTTTTCCCAGATCTCGCAATCCAATGGACCATGAAGCTCCGTGTGAAGAAGAAACAGTTCCGTTAGAGCCTAAGACTCCAATCGCTAATGTCCCCGATTCGGTTTCCCCCGTCGACTCCGATTCTTCTCTATCGGAAGAGGAAATAATCACACAGAAAGACAAAGGAATCATCAGTTTGTCTCCTCCACTGTGTAACCAGTACAGCGATAAGATAAGGATTGATTCTAACCCTTTCGATTGTGTTTTTTCATCTGATGAAGAAATCATCGAGTCTATTTATCAGAATCTCTTGAGAGTCATTATCTCATTTCAAGTACAAGCCAATAATAGTGTAGCTGCTGCTGAGATTTGGTGGTTTGATGGTTGCAAGACTCCTCCTTCTCGTCAACCCGACACTAAAATGGTTCCGGATACTTGTCCTGGAGCTCCTATGAAGCTCACCAAGATATCGAGGAACATTGATTCTGGATTGAGAAGAAAACTCTTCTGATTTGATGTCTATTTAAAACTCACTCTTCTGACATGAACTCTTGTTGTTGTTGTTGTGACTAAATTGTAGCTGTAAGGAGCTTTAGGGATATAACTCATCTGGTCCTGATTTGACTTTGTTTGTACAGTCTTCTTAGGCTTTTGAGGATTCCTGGTTGTTCTGTTTCTGTTTAAAAAAAAAAAAAAATCCTATCTTTCTTGTGGGTTTTTTTTTTCTTTTTGTAACTTGTTTTCATATTTCCTGGAACTTATGAACACTGAAGAATTAAGAATAATAAAGTTTCAATTTTTCCCCTTTTTGAGATTAAATTTATAAAAGCAAACCTGTGTTTCAAATATTTTAAAGTAGAAAAAGTCTATACAGAGAACTTGGGCATTGCTACCAAGATCTTATAAATCTGAGTTTTTTTTTGTTTTATAATAATTTTGAGTTGCGTACACTAACCAATACCTACTGTGTCTATTACATTCAATAAAAAGAATACTTTAAGCTGAACTTTTGATATTGCTTGGTTCTTGCTATGGAATAACTGAAACCGATTTGGTAGCGTCTAGATGGTTTAACCGACAGGTTCCAAGAAGATATTCTGGGAGCTCCTCTTCCGTATTCGCCTGCACAAAAGACAAATCGAACACTTAAGCAATGGGAATACTAAAACAAGGCAAGAATATACATAATAAACACCACTTTACCTGTATTAAGAATGCCATTTCGATCACGAGATTGTTGAGGTAACCAAGAACAAGACTCACAACTCCTCTTGCAACAGTTGATGACCCAATATCAACCCCAAGCTGTAATTAACGCAGGTGTGTGTAAGCAAAACATATACGATTCTCTTTCAATGCAAGAGAGTTCTACTGTCTTACCTCAATATAGTTTTTGCCCTTGAAGTAATTGATCTCCAGGGCTTGACCAACAAGGCATGCTTTCTTTCCCACACTCTGTTTCACTATCCAAGAACCCTGATACATTCCCAAAACCCAATACAAAATTAAGTTCGGCAGAGAGAGGCAATAATAAATATCTCAAAAATAAGGTAGGAACCATTTACACCAACCGTGGATATGTAAGGAATAAGTTTGAACCTTGAATTCCTATATGCGTCATCACCATTAACAAAGCTAACTAGCAAAGGATGCTCTTCAATGGGAGTGCTCATCATGTAATAAAGCACTAGGCTGTACGTTGTTGATCCGGGAACCTATTTCATTCAAAAGCTAATTTGATTCTTTTACACACAAATGGAAAACCTGAATCAGTAAACAGTGGTCCCACGACTGTCCGCTTACCTGTATATTCACGATGAAAAAGAACTCTGGTCCACCTTTGGCTGCATATTTCTGCATTTTCAAAAGCTTGTAAATTTTCTCTAAACAAACAAAATCATGCTTGAAGCAACAAAGGTCGATTATCTAATTAGAACCTGGACTATGCCTCCTGGACGTGACCCCAAATCATCCTCTCGCTTGTCAGACTTTAGCCAGTCTGCAGCAACCATTTGCATCAGCGTACCCTTTGCTTTGACCTAGAACCACCAGAAGAGGATGCTTGATAAATGTGAGTTGTTGTGTGAAGCATCAAAAGACAACTAAAAGCTATTTACTTTTCAAAGTGTTGCTTTACCTTCTTCTGGTCTTCAAGATAAGTCTTTCCTCGGATGAGAAAAGTAGAGGGATCGGTTGTTGTCCAACTGCAAGGCAAAGCACACGCAGGATCCGTTGGAAGTGTGGTTCCATAGCAGCAAGGCCCGCTACTCTCTTCCCTAGCCCTCTCATGAAGGTCAACATAACCCCTCTTTTGAACTGTTAGAGAAAATAACATTTATAACCATTAAAAAGCGGGTGAAACAGGAGACGGAGCAAACAAAATGACAAGAAACAACTAATTCGAGCAGAAATTAATCCATGAAGCTTAGGATCACCTGCAAGATCGTGTAATTTTTTCACTAAGCTTGTAGCACTAGTTAGTTTTGGCTGGCGAGGTTCCTGCAATCAGCAAAAGGTTAAATAAGAATTTATCTTTATACGCAAACTGAAGTCATGTATGTTGTTGTTGCTACCTGAGAGTATGTATCCATATCAAAATCTGAGCTCCAGCTGTCATGGTCATTATCTGATGGTTCTGGAACGTCGAAAAACTCATCCACTCCATCGTTTAAGTCTACAAGGCTAGAGCGCTCTGAGATAAATTTGTCTGCCTCTTCAATTGCATTTTCCTTAAACATTTCGCTTTCTCCCAGAGAAGAATCACCAAACCCACCATCTATGTTCTGACTCAATCTTGCGCTTCTTGACAACTCCCCTGATGACAGATTGGGAGGAAAGATTCCATGTTTTGTCCTAAACATTTCTCTCAGGGCTGGTTTGTAGAATTTATGTAAGAAGCCAACCACCAAGGATGGTATGATAAAAAGAAAATGACTTAAAATAAGACAGTGTTCCACTAAGAGATATGGCAACTACCAGAGAGTCTTCCAAGCATTTTCACAGTATTGGATCTAGCTTGAGATGGTTTCAGATAAGATCTCCAGGACTTCCAATCAATGGCAAGCATGTGCTTAACAACTGATTGTTTTCCGTTATTTATGGGTGAAATCACATAACCACCACCTGTGACACAAAGGAGAAATTGTCATCTGGCTTTAATTCTCATTTGAAATTTCAGTTGAGAAAGTTAGCTACACAAAAGAGATCGATAATTGCTAACGGAAAGAACAGTGATTAAAATGCATTGGCCCAACCCAACAACCTATATTCGTCTCAGACACTGAAACAAAAGCAGGCTTTTATGGAATGTGAAGTAAAAGGATTTGGTTTACAACTTTGTAAACTGACAAATAATCTAACTAATCATAAAAGAGTATAGAAATAAGAAAGACTCCGCATAAAACATTAGAAGGCAGAGATGTCAGATTTAAATGACTGCTTAGGGCTAATGGTACTTGAAACCATGAATGTGTAAGGAAATGAAAAAAATTAACTCCGTTTAATTCAAAACTAGGCGTACATTACTTTTAAGGCACGCACGGATATAGCCTTTCTGAGGTGGACACTTCTTGTGAAATACAGAATGATAGAGAATAACTGCGACACAATGAACAAGAGAGTTAGTTAGTTGATTGAAGATCAGGCAGAATCAATTGAAGAATTATTTCTGTTAAATGTTACAAACCATATGTTCCATCATCTTCCCTTCTCCAGTAACGCCGCAGCAAAAAATCTCTTCTTTTCAACCCCCTGTTACTAAAACATGTCAGTAATAAGACAAACAAAGACGCATACTCTGGCAGGAAAGGTTGAGTAGCTGACCAAGGTAACCAATCGCTGTATAACTGTTTGTGAATGATATCAGTGTGACCATCAAGATGTTCGACCACACTGCCTTGGTAAAAGCAGAAATCCCATCTGCAAAGTTTCAAGAAATTAGTTCATTTTTTAAAAAACACAAGACAGTAAAAAAAAAAAAAACAAAAAACTCGCATTTGTTTATGTTCTATGATGGTTTATGTACTTACTCTGATCTTGAGGGTCCAAGAGAGAGAAGCGTTTGGAAAATGGTTTCTGAGGTTCCATCAACAACTCCAACAGCCATGATAGCAGGATGATCATCCCACTGTTAAGTCAGGCAAAGGAATTATCAAAACATGAGCACCTTCCAAAACCCAATGAATATATCTTTGCAACAGATTAAAACTGAAGAAGATACTAACCCTTCCATGAGAATCTCTCTCTTTGGCCTCTTTGAAGAGCCGAAGACCTGCATGCACCACATAGTATATAACTAACTGCGATCCAGCCACACAAAGCAAAACAGTGACAATTGAATATGTACTGATACCATTTTGACAACCAAATATCGTCCAAGGAGAAGGCGCAACAACATCAGTCGTAACAGGATCCACTCTAGCAGACGACCGAAGCGTCCAGTCAATAGAGTTTGAGTGATTGTCTCTAGCTGAGCTACTCAATCTGAATTTAGAAAATATTTCGTTCCTTTAAGTAACCCCAAAACCCATTACAGTTGTTAAGCAACTAGAGAAACTTTACAGGAATAACTGGCTCGCTTAGAGATATATTCCATTGATTAGAGTGAATGGAAAATTCGGTACCTCAGAGAGTCCCATCGGCTCCTTGAACAATTAAAAACATCTCCTGGAAATGGGGCACCCTGCATATAATATATATATTTATAACTATAAGTTCCTATTCCCCAAATTGATAAGTTCTAAACTTGTTACTAAATGCCTTCAATGACCTTTAAAGCTGTCTCTTTAATTAAATTGATCCACCTGGCTGCATCCTCAGGACTGCTTGCTCCTAGCTATATGTCAAATAAAACAGGAAGCTTTACACAATGAAAAGAGATGTTCATCACAGCAATTATTTTTTCCAAACAACAACAGTAAATTACCTTACCTTGAGCTGATCATTGTGATTTGAGGTATTGAATAATGTAAATATGAAGAATGCCTACAATTGATAAGACAGGTCATTATAACTCTACAAAGTAAGATTTGAAAGTTTGTATCCATATAAAATGTGGCATGCGAATTTCATACTTTTCTATGAACACTTTCCCTCCCGTTGTCAGTCACCCGGATACATGAATCTATTACCGCACTTCTTCCAGCATTCTGCAAAACCATATTCAGATTCTGATCAGTTATAAATCCTAAGACAAAATGGAGAAAATGAACAACCAAGCAAGAATGCAAAAGGAAAGGAGGCGTGATTGTGGTGACCTTGGTTTTAGAATCTGGGATGGACTTGAAACTCTTGAGAAGATGATCTCCAAGGACAAAGTAACGTTTTCTAGAGAAATGCAATCCGAATCGGTTGGATCGAATTATATACAACCAACCTTCCATCTTCGTCTCGCTCTCGTTTTCAGACCCGAAAGCCATTAGAACTCCGAAGCGAAGTTCTGTGTGGATTAAGCCAAAATGAGAAAACTCAGAATGTTTACACTGTCAAATCTCGATAGGAATGATAGAAGTTTCTTGATTTCCAAGGAAGTTTTTTAATAATCAGTCGCCACTTTGAATCCAGCGAAAACAGCAATCGAATACAACAAGATGGGCAAAAGAAAATTGAAGGAAAACCCAGAAGGCGCACCTCTGGGAAAAATCTCGAAACCCTAGAAGTTTCTTCGCAACACAAACCACAGAACTCTCTCGTTTTCTCCGTTGTGAGAGAAAGCAAAAGTATTTTCCATAAAACGACAACTCAAAAAAAGAAAAAGAAAAGAAAAAGGGAAAAGAGATGATCAGATAATCAAAGAGCAAGCCAAGACGAGAGTTTGATTTTGTAGTGGAGAATGGATTTCAAAAGAGAGACAAAGAATTCAATTGATTTCTCGCAGTCGTTTCCAATTTCTCTCTCCAAATTCAACAGTTTTCTCCGGTTGAGAGGAAAACTGAAATTTGGAAGCACATGGCGATGTACAAGACACAAAGGAAGATTGGGGACGAATGATACAAATCCATTCAAATGACGTTTCTACCCTCTTGCTGTTTTCTTGATGTTTTAACCCGAAATTTTCTGATTGGTGGTTCGATTTATCCAATGACACGCGCTTTCCAAACTTTTTTGTTAATATTTTATTTAAGGTAATCGGTTTTAATTTTTGCTACTCTTAAACAAACTCTAGTTTTTTTTTTTTTTTTTTTTTTAATACCAAAAGATTTTGGGTCTACTGAGTCGAGAGAAGAAAGAGAGTAAAACTTACTCTTAAGTGACTGCTTTGCCTTCCAATTATTTTTAGTAGCTTCTCCTTTGTCTCCTATTGTTCTTTTAGTAACTTGTATCATGTATTTCATCCATCATTAACTTATTTGATTCCCTTTTAAGTCCAATGATTAACTGTTTGATTAATTCTTGACTTTCGATACGAGCCATTTCAATTGAATTTGGTTTTGCACGCTTCCAGGCGTGGTTAAGCATATCAAGCCGATTTGACCAACTTTTATTTTACCTTTTAAGGATTGCAAATTCGATAGCAATAAAAGTTTGTCTTTCGGAATTGCTCATACTAAACGCGATTAACCTCTTTAGGAAGGTGTCCGATTACTTTGTGTTTTCTTTTATAAAGTTTTTCAATGTGGCAGTTGAAATAGTAACCCAAAAATTACTGTATTATATATTGAAAATAAAGCCAAAAATATCAAAAAGTTATGAAACGTCGATATGGTTACAAATTTTTTTTTTTTGGAGGAAGTTAAATCTTTATTTTCAGGTTCAAATTTTTTTTTTTACGGTCGTTAAAGTATTAACAGAGCTGATGATTTAGAGTCTAAACAAAAACTTTAAGGAGTGAATGTTTGAAAATTTGTTGTTTTTGTTTTTTGAAATTTTATCATTAAAAGATTTGAAAGAAGCATTAAAATTGATTAAGAAATTTGTAGAAACGTATCACGTTATTGTTGGTCAAAAGATCAAGTTGTAGTAGTAAGTAGGAATAAGTCGTCTTCATATAATGTTTTTGAAAACACAAATAAATAACTTTTAGTTGGGATTTCTAGCTGTTGCAAACAAGTTGGGTTATTGACAAGTCGTCTTTCTGTCTTTCGTAGCTTGTAAGTCTTATCACCACTAGTTTTAATTTTCTTTTTAGGGAAAATGTTCTTTTTCCGAATTCTCTCTGTGGGTCCAGAATCTAAAAAATCTAAAAATGTTATACATATGCTATTCATGTAAGATAAACTAGCAACGACAAGTATCATGGATTCATGGGCATGGCTGCAGCCTGCATGGACGGTTGATTTATTTTTCTTTTTCTTTTTTATTTTGTGTGTGACAACTGTTAATTTTTTCAAAACAATTGGTAGATCACTTTTAAAAACGGCGTTCCACGGTCAAATCCGCCAAAACCCATCCAGAAATATTTATTTTAGACTGATTCTCTACTTATGTTGATTGATCGAAAATAGTTAGCTGGAAACCAAAAGGAATATATTAGTGACTACATATGAAAATAGTTTGGAAGAAATACTAGAATAACTTGGGAACAATGATATAGTTTCCAAAAATGAATGAGGTTTAAGTCTAGAGAATTTGGAAGTATGAATTCCTATTCTCGGAAGTTTGTATGAATGATTTACTTTCAACGAAAATCAATTTGAATTGTCTAATCAATTTGAATTGTCTAGATATATTGTTATAAAAGACATAAATTTTGAGGAACTTAAATGATTACAAACTCATTATTGAAATTTTTTAAAATTACTGAAACTATTGTTCGAAAACATGACCTCGACAGTTGTCTTATCAGCAATTATACCTCTGGTGGTCAGAAACTGATGTGAACCTTGTTTTACCAAAAAGTTAGATAGTTCAAAATATTTTGTTTTTTTTGAGATTTTAATTTTTGAAGTCTCGTATTTTCTTGTTAATCTATCAAGATAAAATCGACAAGAATAATATCAAGCGACAAAAAAATAAGAAAGGAGCATAAATTAGGTTACAAACCAAACTATAAAGATTAATTTGCATGGTTTTACATTTAAGCTATTTTCTTATGAAATTTCATGCCGTTTATCTTTCATTATCATGCATTTTAACATCATTACATGATGAAAAAACATTGTGTATGCAAACCATACATAGTTACAATTAACACATACAATCTCTATTAACCATAGCTGAATCCACACATAATAATATATGGGGTGTATTGAACTATGGATTTTAAAGGGTTTTGAGATTTTTTTAAAATTCTCTGTTATTCAACTAAGGATTTTAAAATATCTTTCCAAATCCAGTGTTATTGAAAATGAGATTTATGTAAAGTCATTTAAAATCATTTACAATCTCCTGTTATTCAAACAAGAGTTTTTAAAAATCATATCAAATCCACTGTTATTGAAAATATTTTAAGTATTGGGATTTTAATGACTGCGGGAGATTTTAGAGGATTTAAGGAGACTTTCTTAGTTAAAAATATAAATATCCAAATCTCATGGTTTTAGGTGGGATTGTAGGGGATTTTTAATACCAAATCATAACAACTTCTTTAAAATCACCCAAAACTATCAAAATCATCTAAAATCTTATTAAAACTCAAATCACTCTAAATGCCAAGTTCAATACACCCATATATATATATATATATCATTAAAATTAACCAATTAAATATATTAATTCGTTTATTTCTTTTAAATGACTTATTAAATAAATTTTCCTTTTTTATTAGCTAATTAATTGTTTGACCGCTATATATTTTATACTTATAAAAGAATATTAAAATAGTTTTATTCATGAAAAAAAAATATTTTATTCATGATTTCATTTTTAATATTTATAAAATATATTATGTCACATAATTATTAAATTGATTTGACATAAAAAAAAAATCTATATTTATATTTACAATTATGCAATAACATTTTATATGTTAATAAATCATTGTATTTTATAATTTTATTTTGATTATATTATAGAATAAATTTATAAATATATAATACTTGAGTCGGATTTGAGTTATAATCTAGTTTGTATAAAAAGAGACTAATATTGAGAAAATGTGCCAATTATATATGCACGCGTAATAATATCGTCCAGAATAATTTTTTTAATAATATAAAATCAAAACTATCAAAATCACAAATTAAACTTCTCGGATCTCCCATTTTGTTATGAGAATAATACCATTAGACTATTTAACACAGAAAATCAAAGAAGCCATTTACCCAAAAAGAAAAGACAAAGAACATGGGAGAAGACAATTTGGTCCTTGTAATATTCAAGTGGAAGAAAAATGAAATATGTAACTGCAAATATAAAAAAAAAAAGAGAGAGAAAAAAGCTCATTGGCTGTTTAAGTTTTTCATTTCTCAATTACAAAAACATCATCAATGAATCGAAGAAAAGAGAGACATAATAATAGAGACGAAACATAAAAGAAAGAGTAGTAATATGTATTCATACTGGAGAATGCTTGTCTAATTTTTTGGCATCATGATTATCTTTTTCTTGTCCCAAAAGCGGCGTCGTATCTCTATCTTTCCCCTATTGAAAAAAAAGTAACAAAACAAAACCAAACCAATTAATAAGTAGGTCAAAGAATCTTTGTTTGTAGGTGTCTTAGTTTGTGGAATTGATTATACGTACATGAAAAGCAGACTCCGAGGAGACTTGTTTGGATTTAGAAGCCGTGGAGCAGAAGTAGGAGTAGAGAAGCATGCCGAGAACAGCGATTAGGATTCCTGCTATGTTACGAGGAGTGAAAGGATCGTGGAGTAAAGTGTATCCAAAGGCGAGCACCAAACACGTTTTGAGATGTCCCAAGACTTGGTAAGTCACCGGAGACGTTTTTCCGATCACTAAAAACGTGCTGAAGTTGACCGAAACCGCTATCAAACACGATAACGTTATGAAACCCTGTGTGTATACAAAACAACATGGTCAAGTTTCATATAGATAGGAATAGGATTATTCGACCAGGACTTGTAGTCTAGTAGTTCGTGTTAGTACCACGACGATGGGAGAGTAACGGAAGGAGAAAACATTGAGGCTAGTGAGGTATTTGTCGACAAAGGGTCCCGAAACGAAGAGTATAGCGGCTTGGAACGGGGCCGATTGGTAAAGGAGTTGCGTTGATGTCACGTTCAGTCTTTTCTGGATTGTGTTTGTTAGCTTCAACACAAAACATTTTAATTATTCATATTAGTTAATAATGATATCATTGTACGTACATTAATCAATAATGAAACGTAAACATACAATTTGGCCGACGCAAGTTGTGGCGATGGCAAGGAGAGAGAGAACTGAACCAACAAAATTGAGCTGAAGATCTGTGATTGATGCTATCCCAACTCCAACCAACAGCAGAAACAATGAGAATTTTATCTTCTGGCTGCAAATTCACATATCTCACTATTTTGAGGGATATTTATAAGTAAACAATTTTTTAAAAATATCTAAAACAGGCAATATGCTCACCTAAACTTCTTGTTGAGGAAGAGGGTTTCCAAAAGAACAGTGAATGGTATGATAGCAAGTTTGGTCATCTATATAAAGGACAAACATAAAAAATGGTGAATCATATAAAGAAATGTTACATGATGAGCTTAGGATCAAAACATATTATACATACTTGATAAAAGCCGATGGAATTGAAGCCGAGGCTGAGATTGAGGAGACCGATGGAGATGCCATTGAGGAGGCCAAAGAGAACCACAGTTTTCATCTCTATTGGTTTATTCTCAAAGAAGTTTAGTTTATATGCTACATGAAGTGTGCAATATGTTACCATCAAATGCCAACTTGTAAGCGTTGTAGCTGCAACAAAACAAATCAAGCATCAGATGAATTTGCAACATATATATATGTTGTACCTAGCGGACAAGTTATATCGTATCGACTGAATATATACCGAAAGGGAAGCCAAGATTGGTCATCAAAGCTTTGTTGCAAATGACGATGGAGACAGAAGATGCAACAGACAGAAACAATGCTCCAATCACACCCATTTGAAAACTCTTCATCTCTCCCATTTTTCTCCCTCCCCCTTCTCTCAACCCTTCAAATCTATCAAAAGAGAAAAGGAGAAATATGTAAGTATTGGTGAGAGGGAGAGAGAAGGATTGTGATCTGTGAGTGTGATGAGGGTTGAAATGCAAAGGAAGAAGATAGATATATGAGGTTTTTATTCTTTGTTATTATAAAAATGGTTGGTGCCTAACATCAAACCTCTAGTAGGTCAGTGTCTTCTCTTCCATTCTTAATTTCAGATTTTCATAATTATTTCATTTCTATATTTAAACACAAGATACATGAAGAAAAACTCTTATGATGTTGCTTAATATATGTTTTTCCTCCTAATTAGAGGCTTCTACTAATAATATGAAAGGAAACTTTTAACCGTAAAAAAGCACTTAATTGAACAGCCAATAGAGAGAAATTAATAAACAAAGGCTAGGGAGACATTAATTATATGTTCTTCTATCGACAAACAAACGATTGACTTGAATTAAAAGCAAAAAGGAAGGTGAAACTGAGTTTTTCAAACTTTTCTTTTTGGAAATAGAAAATAAAAATAAAAACGGAATATTAGATTTGGTGTAAAGCTTCACACTCACTCCAAAGTCCAAGTCCAAACCCTTCCCTTCTTCTCTCCTTGATTTATCTTATCTACCATTTACGCTATCTTCTTTAAGAGCAATATAAAATCAGTCTGTTTCATTAAAAAAAAAAAGAGGGACAATGATGTAATTAATCGTGAGACTGTCCATTCTTATTGTCCTTTCAAATATTGAAAGAAAGAAATTAATTTAAATTCTGACAGCGAGATGACGTTCAGAAAAAAAATAATATTGGGACAGCAAGATTATTAAAATAAAACACTACTTTAAGTCTTGATTGATAAAATATTTGGGTGAGCTTAATGCTTTCTTATATTCATCTATAGCATTAAACAAAACATTTGGAGTTCTAAATATTCATTTTGTTAATGTTTTAGATTAGAGCATTTGACTTAGCATTATTATTAATTAAGAATTATAATAATACCCTTACTTAATTAGGTTTTAAATTATTATTTTTATGTCATTATAGTAATTCTGTATCCAAATACTTATATTTTTAACAATCACATAATTTAATAAATTGTCTGTAGTTTATAAACAACTAATGCTTATGTTGATTTATGCTACTGCTCTGATATAAGTTGTACCAATCAAGGTCTAAACCAAGTCTAATAGACATGTTTAATGTAGATTTCGGTTTACTTCTCAATATTGCTTTTGAATTTTATTTATAATTTAAGATTTTTTAGTTCGTATTTTATTTTTCCGTATTAGTCTAGTTTTGAAATTACTAAACAGCATAAGTAATTATAAATATAATAATGATAATTAATTTATCTTAACTCTTTTGAAATCAATATAATGTGTTGTGTTAAAAAATAATAATAATGATAATTACCTAAACGGCAAAACCATTTTAACCAACTTCCAATATTACCGGTAATGAATTAAGCACCTCTTATTTCAATATTGTTTTGACTTTTCTTAGATGGAGAAATCGAATAACGAAGTTGATTATTTGAAATTGTGTTTGGTATTCAGGGTTGAAGTTTTTACGACGAGATAACTTGTTGTTGAGTTCGAAAATATCAGTTCGAAAAGAGATGACAAATTTCTGAATAAGACATACTCGTATTGATCGTTCGATTATAATAAATTTGGATAAAGAGATTGAATATAAATCTGAAATCGGGATCTAACATTTAATGACTTTAGAGTAAAAAAAAATGTTAAAAACGATCTAAATTATAACTATCTAGTTCTTCTCCGCATTCTTGAGCGTAAACTTGTGTCTTCCTCATTGAATGTACTCCTCTACTATAGAGAGAGGTCTTGCGGATGAATGTCATAGCAGGTGAACGTTTGTTTTTGAGAATCGTCATTTCCTTTTCGTCTATCGAATTTGATAAGTTGTCGGGTCGATAAATAGGTCATCGTGGCGTCTGTCACCGAACTGTTCACGTAAGGAGGGTGGTTGAGCTCCGCGGGTTGGTCCGCCATTGACGTGTCGTTCGTGAACTGGCGGTTCTTCGCTTGTCAGTCGACACGTTCTTCTGTAGTCGTTGGGGCGTGTCAGAACTAGTTCGCATGCCTACGTTTCTTTCACTGGTTGGTCTCTAATACGCGATGATGTGGTTCTTCGGGCGTCGATGCGAGACTACCAATTCGCATGTGGATCTCAAAAGAGATGGACTGAGAATGATATGGACATGACCCTTTTGATGGAGTGCTAAATTCCCCTCTAACTATAATATATATATATATATATATATATATATATATATATATATAACTACGAGATTGCTGCATATCAGCATATGTCAATTGGTTAATAGTTGATAATACTTATCAATTTTTTTTTCTCCGATTTATTTTTGGTTTTCAATGAAATTCCTTACATGTTTCTAAATATTTAATGTTTCAGTAACCTAGTTTAGTGAGATCTAACATTATGTACCTACATTTTTGGATAACAGTGTCTGATTACATGACTAGTCCTTGTCATTACATGTAGGAACACCAATGCCTATGTGCATTAGATGGTGTGGCTACGCTATTTGGATTGAAAACGTCGGGACATAGTGATAATGTAAAAGCGGCTTCCTAGTCTATCTCGACAATCTTCTGATACATAGCATAGAGATCACCCCATTGGTGCCCTTTCGGTTGGGGTATATCAACCATATATTCCGGCTTGGAGCTAAGTTTGAGAACTTGTGGACGCCACGAGGAGATCTTCGTACACCGAGTTGAGTATCACAACCCGAACCAAGTATTCTGTGGATTATTTACTAAGTTTCTTTCACTTATTACCCTTAAGATATTTTCTTAATTAAGGAAATTTGGCGCTAATGTTCTTTGTGCCTCCACGTGTCAGAAGTCGGTAAGATAAAACGTTCGTTAACAAATCTAAGCGTTTCGATAATATGGAAAACATGCTAATGACTCTGCGAAAACTGCAGATGCAAAGAATCATGAAATATATAGTACAAACCGCGTCCTCCCTCCTCTTACAACGAATTCTGGAATGCTTCGAAATTATATTATCTTGCGTCATGTAATTTCTAAAAATACTCTCCTTTCTTACTAAAGAAAATGGTTGGATTTTTCTCTCTCTACTTAGATTTTACTAAAGAAAATGGTTGAATTTTTCTCTCTCTACTTAGATTTAAAGCTTATATCTCTAGTTTTTCTCTCTAGATAAATATTAACATTTTTTAACATCAATAACAGCAGTTATTTTTGATGAAGTTTGGAAAGTGGAAACCCTTTCGGTCAAGTGATTTTGATCAAAGGTTCACTAATGTTTTTACACATTGAGTTAGCATGGTGTAATATATCTTTATGGAGTTTAATTCCGCAAAATTTTTGGAGATTTATGTAAGAGCAAAAGCCCAATCAAACCCAAAGCCTATTCATATTAGGCTTCCTCTTCATGTCTGATATTATAAATATGTTTTGATGTCATTTGAGATTGGTACCTTCTGAGAGTTGCCGGTTTGTGTAACTCTCCTTCTCCATTTGAGTATCAATACAAAAGCTTTGATCTTGAAGACAACATAAAAGCATTTCCGTTTCTCTTTTCTTTACATTTCAATAAAGCTCTACGAGCTACTGCATTTCTATATATCTTTATCAACTTCGTTTCTATCTCTCATTGAGCACACATCTCTTTGTTCTGAGATTGCTTTCAATTTATTGCATGGTGTAATATATCTTTCAAATCAAACGCAGTAACGATCATTAAACTATATATGAAACGGAAATATAAACGGAGATAGTAGCAGATAACATTATAAATCTCACATAATATGGATAAAAAAGGATTTCACATGTCCTATGAAAACCTAATTAGGGTAAAATGTTTGATATACAGAAGAAGTTTTTTTGATATAGAAAATCTATTTTATCCTTTAACCGTCCTCCCAAGGTACTCTTTGTCAGCCTCTGCCAAGCGATTCTGAAACATGGTCCATTCCTTTTTGCATCTCTCCCTCACTCCTTGCCATGGAGCTTTCCCATTCTCTGACTTACCTTGACTTCCAAGTGAAGGTATCACTTTGTGAATTATCCATTGTGAATCTACAACACCAATCTTCTCATGCGCAGGCTGTAAAAGTAAAATCAAACACACATTTTCATTATCATTCATAAGAACCCTAATAGCTAAGGGAAAGGAGAGGCACATAAAGAAAATACTTACTTCAACGCATCTTCTGAGAGCAAAGTCTAGTCCCCATCCATGAACAAGATCGTTCTGTATTCGGAAAGGTATAAAGAAAGCAATCAGTCATATGAACAAAGTTCATAACTTTATTACTGACAAACACAAACCTGAATCATATGCCACACACATCGCCATGCTTCTCGAGAAAATACAGGCGCCATTATTTCAACAAACCTGTGGGAGAGAAAAAGACTTCAAGTACTGATAACAACAACTAAGCACTCTCGAGTGAGGCTAAAGAGAGAGAGAAGATATTTACGCAGCGCATGGAGGTAAAAGCGGGTCACGACACCATCCTGGTTTTTCTTTAGTATCTCTGTTCGCCAGTAAAAACATATACACTATTAAAACAGAACAAAGAGAAAGAAGAAGGCACATTAAAGTATTACTAGTGAGATAAAGAGAGAGTAAATCCTACTTGTGGACCTCTCGGTCACCTCGCCTTTTTGTCATTTCCCATGTAAGTCCATTGTTGGGCTCTAGACCTGGTTGAGATATCTCTAAACCATGTTTCTTAACTAGCTCAATGTACCTGAAATACTAATAGTGCTCCAATCAACAAAACTCAAAGATAGAGACATCGTTTCTGATACTACTCCAGACTAGTTTGTAACTTTAACTTACTTATCTGCATTGAAGTGCTCCACTCCAAGATCTTCATCCCATATAAATATATATTCATAAGCTGAAACCACATCAGGATGCAAAAACCTCTTGGCATACCACCTGCCAAAAAACTAAATGAGAATTTTGATAAACTCTAGGATGTTTAATGACTGCTAGTCAGATGGCTCACCATTTAGTTTGCTTTCTTATACTAATATGAATCGCACTCTTTGACCACTCAAATTGGTCCCATTCAGTTGTCCGGCCATCATAATGGAATAGCAAAATTTGGAAATCGTCAGAAAACTGAAAAGAAAACAAATCTCAGTTAATCCAGTAAAGACACAGATGCTAGAACATGAGGATATTGCAGAACCTTCTTAACAACTCCATTAATATGGTTCCTCTGCTCAATGCCAACTGTAAATGTCACCAGATACTTTGGTTTCTTCTTCAAATCCTGCAAGGTTATTCTTTCCATATTAAAAACACCATTACAATTTGAGGTTTATTTGTTAAATGTATATATGTCACAGGTAAACTATATATGTTACAAAAACAAAAATAGATGGCCATACTTCATTAGGTTCTCCCCATAACCTCCGCAAGTAAAAATCAGTTTTTGCCACCACAATTCCTGGAGGTAGTAGTTCTGCACCACGCGGATTGGTTGGAACATATATCTGAAAACACAAAGACGGTAAGGATACAAAAATATATATATATATATATATATATATATATATATATATTTAGTTATAAACGAAAGAAAGAACAAATAAATTCACTGCTGCCATGAAACTGAATTAGTTTATCTTCAAATGGCCTTGAAATTACAGATAAGGAGGTTATATATACCTCAGGAAATTTTCTTGAGCCGAAATCTTCAGGTGATTTGTCACTAGATAACAATTTTCCATCAGATATGGCTACATCAAGAGATGATATAAGGCCCGGTGGTAAGTTAAGCTGCAGGAATACGGAAATATGATCAAACACTGAAAGTGAAAATAGTGTTAAAGAATAAGAATCTAACTATGAAGCAGACCTCTCATAGTACCTTAAAAGAAACTGAAGGTAATGTGATTCCGATAAAAGTTCCAAACACTATTCCCAGAATTGTTGTGACAATAACTTTTGCATTTTCATTTGTTCTTCGAGGAGCACCACTGCAAAGCTGAGCACTAAGTAATCTTCAAACTGAAAGCAACTCAAGAAACCTCTTTCTATTACAATCTTCAAACATGAAGAAAATATACCTGCGGTGCATTGTTCCCATTGGCTTTTGCAATATATCTCCAAAACCTATTCAACAGACTCAGTCACCAAATGCTATAATTCTTCAAGTCTTGAACAAAACGTCGTGTTTAAGCAATACTCCAAGCCGAAAGCTACTGACCAGCAATAAATACGACAGATTTAGTATTTTTAAAAATTATTTTTTTCCAATCAAAAGTTAATGTAGGAGGTCACACTCTTTCCATTTTCTTAACAAAGGCACAGAATGAATACGGAAAAGAATCAGGATAAATTTAAGAATAATAATTTACAGGAAAGTGTAAGAAGTAAGCATAATCAATTGGAGAAACAAACATATCAATGGTCATAATCGATTCATGTGATTTCAACATTGATTCAACCTAAGCTGAAATAAGGCTAAATTCGTTAAAGGAAGTGCTGGAAATCGAGAACTGAAAGGAAATGCGATTACTTACAGGAATAGATCTACGGGATCTGGAAAATAACTCAAGACGCCGGTGATGGATTTTCTCTGATCTGCGAGGGCAGAGAGTGAGTGAGAGAGATGAGAGGCCTATTTTGCCACGAATTGGTTTTAAAATTCTCAAAAGGCCCAAACTTTCTAATTAAATTATTAAAAGGTAACCTCCATTATTAGTGCATATATTTTTATTTGTTCAACCCCTTTTGACAACGCATTTTAATACATTCTTCTTTCGAGCCAACAAGATTCGAATTTTTTTGTTAAGTATTTAATTACAGAAATATCAGTCCTTCAAAGAATAAACATCAGTCAAACTTAATAATCATATATATTACAAAAATACATGTTTTGCCACATAACGTCATTATAACCATTTAAAAAATTAATTTATTAAAAATTTATTAAACCTTATTACTGTGTATAATTATATATAAAAATCTAATTTATTAAACCAAAACCGTATAATTATACAAAGAAATCTTACTTATTAAACTTTATTAATATGTTTAAAATCTTATATAATTTACTAAAAACCTAATATATGGTTTTAAAAATTAAACGCAAACACATAAATTACATAAATATCCTTAATTAAACCCTAAACATTAAAACCATAATAAATCACAGATTTAAACAATATTCGGTCTCTATATTAAACAACATAAAACCAACCAAATTATTAATTACTAAAATTTGAATAACTCAAGTCCTTCACTTTCGTTTTAGTTATTGTCTTAATCTAATTTTTTATAGAAATCAAACACAACCTATTAAACATTTGGACTTTAATTTAGTTACTTATGGTCCAATAGCCTTATTCCTTCTCTAGAGACTTCATCAGATCGTCTTATTATACAAACGTTTTATCTTCTCATTCAAAAACATATTAAATTGGTAAGTTGTTTCTTAAAAAAAAAAAAAAATTAAAACCATTATTTAAAAAGTTTTTTCTTAAATTTTTTAACTAAAATTTTAATATATAAGTATTTTTAGGTGAAGAATATCACAACTCTGATAGCATTGATACTTCGGACACTAGCAGTGCTGATGGAATAATTTATAAACATGAATTTCTTTATAGTGTCAAAGAATCGGGATAGCCGAATCATTGTTTAACGTTGAAAATCGTGATCATGTTGCTCCAAAATATCGATACAAGAAATGATTTTGTGTACAAGACTAAAAGTAGCTCAGTTGGTCAATCATGTGATAGATGAAAAATATTAATGGGTACTAAAGTAAGCGATTTGGTTTTTACTAACTAGGAAATTTGTGTCTCCGGCGGAAATGAAGTTCCCTTTTAAAATACGGTGTAGTCAATTTTTGGTAACAGTTGCATTTGTTATGACAATAAATAACAACCAAGGTCAAACCATGGAGACAGTTGGACTAAATATGAATGTTCTTAGGTTCTCAAAGGAGGGTATATGGTTTAGATTTCCAAGAGAAAAGTATAGTAGATATCGTGGACTGTATATGAATGTGCATGGGTTTCCAAAGGAGGTTGTAGGGTCTAGATTCCCTAGAAAAACGTATTGTACATATCGTGGACTTTATATGAGTGTGATTGGGTTCCCAAAAGAGGGTATAGGGTATAGATTCCCTAGATAAACATATCGTAGATATCATGGACTGTATATGAATGTGCTTGAGTTCCCAAAGGAAGGTCTAGGGTATATATACTAAAAGAAACTTAACGTACATATAATGGACTGTATATGAATGTGTTTGGGTTCCCAATGGAGGGCCTAGGGTATAGATTCCTTAGAGAAACATATTGTAGATATCGTTGACTGTATATTAATGTGTTTGGGTTCCCAAAAAAGGGTCTAGGGTGTAAATTCTCATGAGAAACGTATCGTACATATCGTGGACTATGAATGTATTTAGATTCCCAAAGGAGAGTCCATGGTATAGATTTCCCAGAGAAACGTATCGTTGACTGTATATGAATGCGTTTGGGTTCCCAAATGAGGGTCTAGGGTTTAGATTCCTCAAAGAAAGGTATCACGAATATCATGGACTGTATATGAATGTGTTTTGGTTACCAAAGAAGGTTAAAGGGTCTACATTCCCTAGAGAAATGTAACGTAGATATTGTGGATTATATATGAGTGTGTTTGGGTTTCCAAAGGAGGGTCTAGGGTATAGAGTCCCAAGAGAAATACATCATACATATAATGGACTGTATATGAATGTACTTGGGTTCCCAAACGAAGGTCTTTAAGTGTAAATTCTAATGAGAAACGTATCTTACATATTTGTGGACTATAAATGTGTCTGGGTTCCCAAAGGAGGGTCTAAGGTTTAGATTCCCCAGAGAAACGTATCATAGATATTGTGGATTTTATATGAACGTGATTTGGTTCCCAAAGGAGATTGAATGGTCTAGATTCCCTAGAGAAATGTATCGTAGATATTGTAAACTGCATATGAGTGTGCTTGAGTTCCCAAAGGAGGGTCTAAGGTATAAAGTCCCAAGAGATATACATCGTACATATAATGGACTGTATATGAATGTACTTGGTTTCCCAAAAGAAGGTCTAGAATATAGATTCCTAGAGAAACGTACTGTAGATGTCATGGAATATATATGAATGTGTTTGGGTTCCTAAAGAAGGGTCTAGGGTATAGATTTCCTAAAGAAATATATTATAGATATCGTGGACTGTATATGAATGTGTTTGGGTTCCCTAAGGAGGCTCTAGGGTTTAGATTTCTCAGAGAAACGTATCGTAAATATTGTGGTTTGTATATGAATGTAATTTTGGTAATCTGTTTAATGTGTTTGAATTAGATGAATAATGATAAGTTGACTGGAAGATAAATGAAAAAGAATCACTGTGGTAACTGATAATAAGTTTTAGTGGGTGATTTTGGGTAAGGTGAATAATGATAAATTGGGCCCAACCAAATGACCAATGTTGATTTTTGTTAATGGCTTTGGGTTCAGTCAGCGTCGGCCTATTAAATCCAACCTTGAGTAATCAAGAATCATCATCTTACAGTTTAAAGGGGAGATCGACTACGGCGAGACCACAATCTCAATCCTTTAAGTTAGCCAGTTTATGGGTCACGAATTAACGTAAATGTTCAGAAAAAAACTTGGAAACAACTAGTGGCTCCAAGAAGTGTAGAATTTATTAAGAATCTCCAAATTCTATGAATAAGTACATCAAATTTTAAGATGATAACTTCCTAGAAGTATGAAGATGCTTGGAGACTTTCCTTGATTGGATCAATTCAAATTTGGCACCAAGATAAATCTTTGAGTCAGCTTGTGCTTTAAAGTTGTCCCAATTTAGGATTCTCAAGATACACCAATATTCGTGAAAACCTGTCGAGTTGCATGTAAGAAGAAACATAACCAAACTCAACCATTAGACCCTGAGCTAACACAATGTAAGTCAAAGCATACCGAGTCTTCATACGAGGCCACCACCCTTAGCCATATGGCCTAGGTGTGCGTTTTCCAAGATTTTTTCCGAGCCGTCGACCCTAAACGTGCTATCCTCTTCTTAAACTATATTCCATTATTTTTATGAGATATCACAACTTAGCCATTATTTTTAGTATATAGACTCCATAGCTTTTGGTTTTTGAGCAGTTGTAAAATATTTGAAGGAGAACTTTATGCTAAGACAAATCTTCTAAATCTTTTTATATTTCATCATATTTTCCTCTTCCTTTTAATATGTTGTTATTGCTATGATTTGTTACTAATTGGGTTCTAGCGTTTCAAAATGGGATTTTTTAGTTGCTAGTTAAGATTTTTATATTCTCGAATTGTTTGTTGAATTTTAATAAAATATTTTTCTTAATGCTTAAACTAATTTGTTCACCTAGTTTATGAACTTAGGAAAACTATTACTTAAAATATCTTCGATAAAATTCTTGAATTAACTTAGATGAAACAATCTTCATTAGCAGAAGGTTATTGTTTACGGGCTCGGTGAACATATGAAAATCGGTTAAATTATTGTTAAATACCCTGAATTATAAACGGTTTTTTAGAATACTAAGTTTAGAACATAGGGATTAATACATTCAAGTGAAGTTTAGTCTTAAATTGTGACTTGAGTTCACAATAATTTTGTATATTATTTTCCTGATTTTCCTTGGACCATAGGTTTTTTTGGGCAGGTTCGACATAATAAAAGTCAGTTAAGAATCCAACCGTAGAGTCGTGGGCCTCTAGGGGTTAGCCCCTGTGCTCATGTTTTGGTCTTCAGGGGTTGGACTAAAATGAATATGATTAAGTGTGTTTGAAAATGAGTTAAGTTGATTGATATGCGGAGCTAAATGCATGATTGATTGCCGTGTGGCCTAGTGATATGTTTCATGTGCATGGCTAGATGCAAGAGACTAAGTAGGGTTGATTACTGAGTTAAGTTAAATTGGTTAATTTTTATGAATGAAAACTAGAACTAGGTTACATGAGAAAAAATTAGTTTGTATGAGATCAAGTAATTGAGGGTATTGATTGACTGAGTTTTCTTGTTAGTATGTGTTAGTATATGTGGGTAGAATTGATCGATCACTGAGTACTTCAATTACTCACGCCTCGTTTTTATGGATGCATGTGATTATTTGTTTTGTGGCGCGTGACTAGTAGAGACCATCGGGTGATGGGATGTTGGTTCGGATTCGAGATGAGATTTTAAGTTAAAACTTGATAAAATGATAGTGTGAACCCTCAAGAACTTTGAAATAATGGTTCGAGTGTTAATAAAGCATTGATTCAAATGGTTATAGCTATCTTTTTCTTCTAAATTTTATTAATATAAATGAATTTGCTATTTTAAACCAGATTGATTTGATTTACATATTAGAGTGTGATAATATACTCATAAAAAGATAATTTTGAGGGCTTCATCTCGCATCATTTAGAATATTTTCTACATAACATTGACTTAAATTAGATTTCGTTAATTTAAATCAAATCATTCATAATCTAAAAAACTAAACTCGATCTATAACCTAAAAATGGATTGATTTGAATACATTATTTTTTTACTCTAAAACCTAAAACACTCCAATCCAAAACTTATCTACGATTATTTGGAGATATTTTCTAGTTATAAATACAAAGATACATATATCATGGTTTTAGATGAGATTTCAGAGAATTTTGATGATAAATCTTAACAAATTTTTTAAAATTAAACTAAAATCATTTAAAATTATGTCAACGTTTATATCATTTCCAATTATCATTTCAATACCCCCCACCCCAATTTTAGTTCCTGTTGGGAACAATTTCGTCACGAAATAAATCCAACCGTCTAACCGTCCATTCGATTCCTAAGCCATCTAGAAAAGAATTAATAAATCATAAAGGAAAAAGAGAAAGAATGACCAAAATTACGAAACTTAGACGTTCATAATTTTCTCAATGGATAATCTCCAAAGAATAATACAATATTTATTTTTTGTTTTTAAGAAAATTGGATAAATACAAGACATTCGTTATATAAAGGAAAGAAAATCGAACAAAGAAGAGGAGACCGAAACCGTAAAAGATACTCCTTATTCTTCATCTTATCTAAATATCTTTTTCTATGTATTTGAACGTTATTGGATTAATAGAATAAATCTTCAAGTTTATTTTTTCGTAAAACTGTATCGATTCGAACCGGTTGAAATTTTTAGAAACAGTCCCCATTAAAAAATGGAAATGTCGAAATTGACTAAACTTACACTATGGTTTTTGGGTCCAAGAAATTTTCCATCTAAATTGTCATATTCACCAATTTTTTCTTGAAAAAACCATAAAATACCACTTTTTAAGTTTTTTTCTAAAAATACCATTTTAGCTTTTTTTTAATAACAAAATACCACAAACACTAAAAATAATTTTTAGGGTTTATAATTTTAAATATTTTGGTTGGGGTTTATTATTTTTGGTTTAGGGTTTAATATTTTGGTTTAAAGTTCAAAATTTAGATTTAGTTTGTGTTTTTTGGAAATGAAACCTTTTAGTGGTATTCTTGAAAATTGTCTTTTTTAATTGACAACTAAAAAAAATTCTCAAAAATACCAACTTTTCAATTTTTATGGTCCAAAATACTACTGTTATTTTTTTTTCCAATAATAATACTAAAAATTTAGTAACAGAATATACGACTTGCTAATGAGAGAAATCTAAAACCCAAATTGGATATAATGAACGTAAATATAGTATTTTAATTTTGTATGTAATTTATTTGGATAAATAAGTATACATATATATATATATATATAATTTTTTGGAGTAAGAATATTCTACAGAACAAAATTAAAAATGTGGTATCTCAAATCTTTCTCGTACTATTATCACAACAAAAAGCTCGAAAGAGAAAAAAATTCGTTTGAACTCCTCAACAAGAAAAATAATCCCAAGATTGAATCGTTGGTGGGAACATATTACAAAATACAAACTAAGAAAAAACAAACATATTTTCTGTCTTTTCTTTTGCCGAATAAAAAACAACAAAAAAAACAAAATACATTAAACAACAGAATCGACTACACAAAAAAGAAAGAAAGAAAGTCAATTTGGTTTTGGGTTGCTGGGACTAAGGTTACAATCAATAAAGAGGAAGGAACCCAATTTGGAGAAACATTGAATTGGGCTGTCCTAATTAAAGAAATTAATTAGTCCTTTTTCATCTTGAGATTTCACAAGTGGGGCTCATCAGCCCTATTTGCTCCATCTCCCAGCTTTTCTTCGAGGCTACCTTCTCATGCCTTGGCACGTATTCCTATATTTTGAAAACAAAGAACATTAAAATAAATGTAATTTATCGAAAATCTAATTGTTAATAAAAAAGAGAGAGGGAAAAAGAAAGAAAGAAGGGAACCTCAAGTTTCTTGACGAGTTCTTTAGCAGAAGGAGCAGAGACAATGATATGACGAGCAGTTGGATTAATAAAACCTTCTTCCACTGCTTTGTCTATGAATGATAACAATGAGTTGTAATATCCATCCACATTCAAAAGTCCCACCTTCACATTAATTCATTTTTACAATTCATTAATTAACTTTCATTTATATATAATGTAAATAGAAATGGAGGCAAAATGATTACTGGTTTATCATGGATGCCTAGCTGTGCCCAAGTGATTACTTCAAGAAGCTCTTCAAGTGTCCCATACCCACCTACAACAATTGATATTTTTTTCATTTACATTTACTAATCAAATTTATTATTTGTAGTAAAAAATGTGGATAAGAAAAAACGAAAGGAACCAACCAGGTAAAGCGATAAAAGCTTCAGAGTGCTTAGCCATCTCAGCTTTCCTCTGGTGCATGTCTGCTACTGCCTTCACTTCCCCCACTGTCTCTCCTGTTATCTTTATTCACAATTTACAAAAAAATTACATATTATTTCTTATTATTATTATCGAATTATTACCAGTCACTCACTCTCCACTTGTGAGTCTTCTGTATATTCCAAAACAAAAGACAAAACTCTTACACACTCACACCACTTGTTTTATGGTTTTCGTTCCTCCTTATTGTTTATACTAAGATGTTCGAAATCTAATGACTGGTTCTTTTTTTAGATTCAACTTGTAATTTAAAAATCTCATTTTATCTTTTGCAATCATATTTTTTCCCGTTATGTTGAGAGAAAGGATAGATGTAATGATGATTTAGTCTCTCGAGGTGTTTCTCTTACATTTATCACGTTGACCCCTTTCGTGGAAAGCTAATCATATTTTTCAGCAACATGATTGGTGACTTTTATTTTCTTTAATTAGCTTAAGTTTCTAAATCAACTCACATTTCAAAAGCAGAAAAGATAATTTTATTTTTATTTTATTATAAAAGAAAAAAGATAAGGGAAATATGGATATACCACCGGCCAATAAATTGTGGCTTTTTGTCTTAATTGAAACCCTCTCTAATATGAGACAAATATGAAATACGCGTTTAAAGATAACATTTATGAGGTTGGTGTTCTTGTTAACTATCTGCCACCAATTTCTTCAAACTATATATGTATATATATATTTTAAATATATATTTTATGAAAGTGGTATGAGAAGAACAATAATTAATCAATACTATTCTGGAGATATATTTCGGACGTACCTCTCTTGGCATTAGTGTCTTGGGGATAACCCTGAAGACAGTAACAAGACAAAAAAGTTGGTTAAAAAAAAAAGTAAACGTTACAAATACTACACGTATGCCCAAATTATCAACCTTATTAATTGTATCTTTAAAAAAATTTAAACTTTAATGACTAGAAAACATTAAAATTCAAAAAGGGTAGAAACGAACCCAAGGACATGGCGACCACCATTGTAAACAGCTTGAGAAATCAAACCCATTAAGCCTATGCTCCCTCCACCATAGACAAGATCGATATTTCTCGATACCTACAAACACAACATTTGGTATTAGTATTTTTTAGTATAGTATTAATGTAGTGGTCGTTGTCATGGTTAATAAGTAAGAAAATACATTAAAAAAAAACACAATACATCTAATAGTGGATAAAGATATAGTGGGAAAACTATAAAGGTATTGCAACTCCATAATCACATTTTCTGGTAAAAGTACCCACGAAAGTACATGGAAAAAAAAAAGATATGGTAAAACAAAAAAGTATGAACTTTCCCATCACAAATTAACTAAAATACTTTTGAATTTCATCCTTTTTTAAGATTTTTTTGTTTTGTTAACTCATCCTTTTTTAAGAATTTGAACCTATGTTTCTACCACTGACGTCCACAGTAAGTACAAACTGAAGATATACCCTCAAAAAAAAAGAAGACATAATGGGCATATGAATAGTTGACTCCACTAACCCTAATGGCTCAAATGCTTTTAGTAATGACAAGTCAAGTGAGTAACCGTTTCGGAGCAACTTGTAATACCTTTATTTAGTCAACGGAAAAAATAAATAAAATTATTTTAGATGCAACATATCATATTGAGGTATTTAATACAATACGTCAAAGAAATAGATAATACCACTTCTTTTTGGACCGGAAACAAAAATCTGTGCCTCACTGGTCATAAATTGTTGATGAGCATGCATGGACATCTGAATTTAGATTACTTATAAGTCTATCTCCTTTCTATTGGGTTTCTATCATTTTAAATTTACCACTACAAAAAAAAAAAATTGCAGTCGTAAATGATGGTAAAAGTACGTCTAATTCTTCCCAAAAACTTGGAACTCCAAATTTACTGTGATTCTCAATTGTTTTCAGACACGAAAAGGAAAAACAGAGTTTTTTTTTTTTTTTTTTTTTTTTCCTTTTCTATAAACAAAAATATAGAAATGATAAAAGAAGAAAATTTCTATAAGAGAAAAGGAAAGAGGAAGAAGAGAGAAATGGAATTTACCAGTTCAGTACCGAGTTCGATAGCAGCATCTCTGTAACTGGTTTTATTACCAGCACTACTTCCGCAAAACACACATATTCTCTTGAACTTTGGCTCTCTCTCCATCTCTCTCTTCTTTGCCCCCACACACAAAGTTTTGTTTTTCTTAATAGAAAGAAGATATTGAAAGATGAATGTTTTTGGTGTGTCTGTTCTTTGCACATATATATAGAATATTGGGCGGTGGGGTATATACCCTAGCTCATACGCTTCTTAACTAGTAATATCTCAAAAAAGACTTCAAAAATATATAAATAAATATTGGCTACATGAGTTTGACGTTCTTTATTTTTATTTATAGAGAGTTTGACATTCTTCCATAATAAATAGATTAGAAATGCTTGACAAAAAAATAACTTATAGATTAGAAATTGTCTTACTCCTGATGTTATTTGGAGAGAAATAATATATATATATATATATACAATTACAAAGCGCTGATTGTCTTGAAATTTTTCATGCTTATTAAAATACTACGAAATACGTTTGTGGAGGTGTGGATGCGACTCGTTCCGAAGCTGACGACTCGTTTCCGCTGATTACTATTTTAAAATTGAGATAGTAGAAGACTCGGCTCGATACAATCAATACATCCAGACCAAAGAAAATAAATATGGTTAATGCAAACAAGTAAAACTACTAAATAAATAATATCTCGTGGATTGACTATCTTCATAAAAGATATTGTCAAGATTTAGATTAAAAAAATTGGTAGACCCATAGACTAATCCCACGAAATGCATCTAAGTATACATTTGAAAAAATTCAAGGTAAAGTTTGATGGTCAAGGTGATTCAAACTCAGGAATCTCTCACTTAGAAGTTACCACTCGACCAAGGTGACTTGGTTAAAAGTAGGTAAATTAGATACTCGATGACTACATTTACTTGAGTAATTGATCATGGGTCTGTATTACCCCTTTTATAAAAAAGAACTAACAAAACAAATAGTTCAAAAGAACAAATTTTCTGATAATAAAATATACAAGGTCCTCGTTTTAAAAATTCTTTTTGATTTGAGTTAAAAAATTCACATTGAAAGTTGAGTTTGTGAGATTCATGTCTCACAAGAATTATCATTTTGGTTGTGAGTATTCACGTCTCTTGGTCCATTCTAGACGTATGTATTCCACTTTCGTCCATGGTCAATTCGTTAATTAAAGAAAATATGCGCACAATGGAGTAACAGTAATAAATTGGGATTGTGGTTGTTTTACCATTTTATCCTTCTTCCCTACTCCTCTTCTTAATTTGATTTTCAATAACAACAAAGTCATTGAACATGGAACAAGTCATTATGGGTTTCAATTCAAGTGTTTCACATAGTATACTTGTATCCACTAGCATCCCCACCTATTGGACTAGTCGGGTTGTTTAGTGATTGGTCCATTGGTCCTTCTGATAATAAAAGATTAGGGTTGTAAATCCTAGTTCCAACTTGGATTACCAATGTTATAAAAGAAAATCGATGAAACTATGTTTTTGTGACTTGATTTCTTTACTTTCTAAACATTTAAAATTAACCTAGATATAAGAAATGGAAAAAATGATGCGTTGACACGTCAAACCATTTACTTGGAAAAAAAATATGCTGTGAATCTACAAAAAATCGTTTGGCCTCTTCTTCTTTATAGATGATGAAGAGTTTCCTTGTTCTTTACGCGATTTTGGACCCTTGTTCGTACAAAGAGTATGATGACTATAGTTTTCATTAGGCTTGAACATTTGTTGGTTGTTGGTCTATGTGTTTTTTATAAGATGTGATACTTCACGTTTGCCCTTGTTGTTCTTTTAAGAGTTTGAACCTTGTATTTCACTTGTAACCTTGTTGCGTGGTAATGAGGTTTTTGATCATCTATATGTTTCAGTGAGTTGTCCTTTCTTGAACCATGTTAGTATTGTCATGAATTAACGGTTATAATTGATCTTCAATTTCACGACCTTGGTAGTTAGATTTTACATCCATATATGTTTGTCTATGGTTATTCCAAAAAGTATTCTACGTTGGTTGTTACCAATGTTTGTATCCACTATAGTCACAAGGCCATTATTTTTCATTGTTTTCGGGTTAAGCTTACGGATTTTCTAGGCTTGTACTTCCTTGTAATCTTTTTGAATTTCAGTAATAAAATGTATATGAAAAAGAAATTGTAAATTAGTCTCTATATATAGAGAGAGTTGTTCAATAAAGCATTCAACTACACCATCATGTTTTATACATATTTTAAGTGGAAACATAATGTTTTGGCTTTTTTAGCATCTCCATATCTGATCCCTAAATCACCTAATCGACTATTTAAAATGAAAATTTGTATAGTTATTTTTGTAAAGGAAGCAGAGTAAATATGAAAATTTGTATAGTTATTTTTGTAAAGGAAGCAGAGTAAATATTCTATCGGAATTTTTTTTGAAAAATTGTATAGCTATTTTTGTAAAGGAAAGAAAGTAAATGATCAAGGTAAAAAAATCGACTATCTAAATTTTCACCTTGTATAGTCAAATAGTATATGTATATAGCATTACATATGGAATTCCAACGTCACTGTACATAGTAATGGTATTAAAAAGAGAAGAAAGTAATACTGAAATGATATAGACAAGCCCACAATAATAATAATATAGACACTTCGAGCAAAAATTTATTGTAGTGATCAGTGACGGTTTACTTTTCTATTTTAAGGCAATTTCAATATAGATGGGCATTCCTTAATTGCCGAAGAACCAAAGATATTACGACACCTATCTCACTTACCATTTTGGTCTCCCCATATTAGGAAAGTATGGTCTACCCACCTAGTTTCCACCATTTCATTTTTTAGTAGATGTAAAATATTTTGTCTACAATGTTATATGTTTGTATGCCTTGATTATTATCTGTGGCAAACAGAATCCATG
Source organism: Euclidium syriacum (assembly GCA_900116095.1). Classification (NCBI taxonomy): domain Eukaryota; kingdom Viridiplantae; phylum Streptophyta; class Magnoliopsida; order Brassicales; family Brassicaceae; genus Euclidium; species Euclidium syriacum. The sequence goes on from FPAK01000008.1 coordinate 3,435,968, forward strand.
TTTATATGTCAATGACATTAGGATTCGTTCGGACTTCATTGGGCATCTACACGAAGTTTTACGGTGGCTATATTCATCATAGTAGTTAAATGCCCTCATTAGAAAACTATAGGCTGCGACTGTGAAATTCGTTTGAAATTAAAGGTGTAGTGTTTTAATAGTCACCAATCATAAAAGATTTAGTAAAAGCGAAACCAAAAATAATATTCTCAACATTTTAATCATTTAGTTTTATTGTTTGTTTTACCTCTTTGCAATATTTCGTACCCGTTTACAAATTACAATTTTTATACTAGTTTTTTTCACCAATCAAGCTTGTAAGAACGTAAATAAAAATTAATTAACATGAACAGTTGTATTACATGCTAATGTTAATAATTTGAATCACCATTAAGAACTCACCAAACATATCTAATTGATCTTCAACTATATCCGATCAAACCCCAAAGTCTAGGTTTCAATAGATTAGCTAATTGGGGTTTAATGAGTTTTCCACCAACATTGAGTATATTTTATTTGAGGACAATGTCTCACAAACCTCTACTAATCAATGATCAAACGTGTACAAGATATTTAGATAACAAGCATTAAACAATATAATCTTTCACCGTCTGATTACGTATGGACTCATGTACCTAATAGATGGAATCACCTAATTCCCTATGATATAGAATCACGACAGTGGGGCTACACTGTCTGGACTGGGAGTGCAAGGACATAGTACCAAAGAAGACCCGCTCCCAGGCCTGGCCCAACAATGTCCCGTAGGAAATATCATAGGGGTCGTCCCCTAAATGTCCTCTCGGACGGGTTTACTCACCATCTACTCCGGATTGGAAAAACACTAAGTGATTGACGACCCGACCTAAGGAGCGCGCTAAGGAGGATTTCACAGCCAGGGTTGAGGATCACTACACGGGCAACGTACCCACATGAAGAAATTCTAGATGGAGAACAACACATGCCTTGATAACACCAAAAACACACTGAAAGACTCTATGAGCAGGCGCCAAATGGTACGAGACACATCATATCCCCGTTTGTAACATACCACAAACATCTTGAGATTGGATCATATAACAGATGATCAAGGCGACAAAAATGATAGGTGAAAATCACTCGAGAGCATTGTTCAACTCGGTCTGACTATTGACTAAAGCACTAAAAATCGACCCAACAGGTTAACCGAACCACCCAATTATCCGGTATATTAAATTGAGTCAATTATACTCTATAAATACAATTCTATCTCAGCTACGATAAATGGTCAAGTCTTTCACTCCCTCAATTTTTTAACTAAGTTCTCTATTTTCCTTTGTTTTCTCACTCGGTTTTAACTCGTCTCCACCAATGAGTTTTGGCCACTCTTGTTGAGTCCTTCTCTAGAGTGGCTGTAACCACAACCGACTAAAGTTAAGATCTTGTGATCAGAGCTCCGACCTTCCTCATTCTCTCTCATAAACCCTCCAAAGGTCCAACCTTTTCAAGAAAGACTCGGCATTTGAGGAGATTATGGTTCAAGAATTTTGGTTTAAAACCTTATCGTTCTTTTGGTAACATTTCCAGTCACTTTCGACCATGTCCACCCAAAAAAAATTTATTTCCTTTCTTTTCAACATAAAGAGCTTTATAAAGCGCATATTGCTCTAGTACCGTCTATTCTTGTTGCTCGGAGTTAAACAAACACATTTTCTCCCTTAGTTTTTCCCGATATCTTTTCCCGCTCCCGATTTCGATCCCGTGGTCTTGTTACTGACATGAACGTCAGAAAATATTGACGAAACACACTCCTACGATTTTTTTATTCCGAAAATTTCATGCAATTCTTACTGTTGTAAGAGACATGCTCCTCTAGAGAATGAATTCTACTCTATGAATTATTCCATCAGCAAAAATAACATATAAAAGATACTAAATCTTAGTCTAAACATTGACAAAATATATATATATATATATATATATATTATAACAGTCAAAAGGAACTCGATATATATATATATTATAACAGTCAAAAGGAACTCGATGCATATTATTTCTCATTTAAACTAAAATTTAGTTTGTTTTATGTTTGGTTGTCTTTATTGGATATGAACTAATCCATGATAAAAAAAAATTTAATGTTAGGAGGGTTGGGCGTTAAAGTTTATGGGTCCGATTGTTGAACAAAAGCGGAGCGGATATTTTAGCTGTTAGCAAAAGCGGTGAGCGGTGGGAGAAAATTGTGGGAATAGTGTAAAGCTATGGGAGAAAGATGCTAATGAAAACGGTGATAAAATAGCTGAGAGTAAACATTTTTACTGTAGCTTTTGTTAACGTTTTTGTGATTGGAACACATAAAAACTTTTTTACTCCAACCATTCTATTTTAGTGTTACCAATCAAAACCTACAGTTTGATTTGATTCCTTTTTTTTTTGGTTTTACGTTTAATCGTATATAAATTCTTTTTGGCTGGTCCAATTTTTTTTGCTTTTAAGTTTTTTTCTTATAAACAAACTAAAAGCATATAAAAACCAAAATGTCATTTAGTTTGGTTTGGTTTTTTGTTTTTCAGAATTTTTTTGGGTTTTTACGAAGTTTTTAACATCCACTCAATTTTAATTGTATATATAAGATGTAGATAGACATTTATTATTGGTTAGTCAGTGAACACGAACATAAATAACTGAAAAGAGCATACAACCGTAAATTTATATACAAATTAGTAGACAATGGATGATAAATTCTAAAACATACAAATTTTGATACATACAACAAATATTGAAAAAAATCAATAGTACTTCTTCTTTTATAAAAGGACTTTTAGTCGTAAAATTAGAAAGAATGATGCCAAAAAAAACTATTGAAAAATAGTTTAAACTAGTAGGAACAAATTATCATTTCACATATTCATTAGAAGAAGAAATTGATATTTTATATATTAGAGGAAAGTTAAGAATTTAGTATAACTTTAAATGAATGCTAATTTCATAGAAAACGTTTATGTTTAAACTTCAAATAAATAAAAGACATATAACTAACCAACATAAACATAATATTTAATTTAATAGTAGATCCCGAAAAACTATTCGGTTTTACTGTTTTTAACCAAATCAAGACTGTTTTTGTTTTTTTAAAGAATGCTAACCCAATTTTAAGTTTACGGTTTATATTTTTGGGTTACGTTTTTTTTTTGCCCACCCAGAGCATACGTGCAAAACTACGATACAAAATGCTTAAAAGGGGATAAGCAATACCACAAAAAAGTGTTATCAAAAAAACAACCACAAAAAGTGAGAAACGTATAAAGAGAGGCATCACATGGGGGCAGAAGGCGAGGGAGTACGTCGGGGACCCCTATTCTACCTTCTAAGTTAGTGTTCGACAGGGTCTTTGTCGACAATTATAATGAGTTAAGTGCTTGTGACACTAACTAATAGTGGTATTTCAAGTTTCGATATTTAGATGGTTGTTGCTCTCAATATTTATAAAGTTGACTTTTATTGCCTCATATTTTTGTACAACCTTTGACATCTTAAGTTCCCGAAGATGCAGAAACGATTCTTAGTTCACGTAAAAGAAAATGATGGGTCTAGCTCGTAGTAGCTTAGTTGAAAAAAGAAAAAAAATAAAAATTGGCCAATTTTCCAAAATATCACAGTTTTTGTTCAAACATACATATAAGTTTCTCCAAAATTTCTTTATAATCTAAACTTTAAGTCAGGAAATAAAAAATCCAAACATAACTTTCTAAAATATCTATTTGTAATTTATTTACGATAAACATGTGTTTTCTAATAATAACTGGTGTTATTATTGGGCGAAAAAACTTAATAGTATAGTTTTTTAGGGTACTTCTCAAAAAAAATTCTTTCGAGAGAATGTAACAAAGAAAATATAAACTTTTAAGATTTTTTAACATTTGTTGAAATTATGACCATAAATGTTTCACTACCAGAGATCTTGATTTTGCTAAAGTGTTTGACTGATTCCAGCAGTGAGCAAATGTCTTATCAAAGAGCTTTCAACATATCGATCATGGTCAAGCTCTTGGATCGAATTCCAAGCGACTAAGTAGTCTACGCTTTGTGTTTGTGATAAGTCTCTCGTTAGAAGTTGGAAGAACCTAAAGTAACATATAAATAATTTGAGTCAATTGACTTATTTCTAATTAGTTTTGATTTTAAAGCTCATGAAACTTGACTTTGTTTTTGAGTTATTTTCATGAAACTTAATTCTTTGCATGTAATGGAAAAGTTATTTTTTTTTCCTTTTGTGCTTTATCGATAACTCGTAATCAATATATATAAGTTAAACAGAATTGTAGATAAAATAGTCTACTAATAAGAATGTAAGATTGCCGTACACTCAATCCATGTATGATTTTCTATTTCACTGCATGGTTGTGAGCCATAATTGAAAGAAAAAAATCAAGAACATTTTATTTTCACTATATCACTAAACATAAGATATTTCGATTCCTTTGAACGACTGATTCTTTTAGTCGTGGGGTAACTATAATTTTGGTGGAATCGCAGTTCGATAATGTTGATGATAAAGAATAAGTTTTAAGCCTAGATCACCTAAATGCCAGCAATTGGTATAGTGGTTTAGGTATCTAACATCAAAGAATATCGTTAAGACACTAAAAACACGCAAAATTTATTTATGGATAGGACAATCATTTTTATGGTTTTTTTTTCTTAACCACAAGGAAGAGTATAAGAAATGAAAGTAAGAAGAACTAAAGAACACTAAACAAAGATGAGCCAAGAAATTAAACGTAAGCTAAAGTCTAGATATGGAAACCGAAGAGCAAATCAAACTAAGAATAGTATTAAGATTTAAGGGTTTATTCAAATTTTAGGGACTATGGATCATGTCTAGGTATAATTGATTCGGGTAACTAACAAATGGGGGTATGGTTCTTAATAACTTCGTTAAAACCTCAATCTTGTGGTTTCGAATACTAATCCAAGACTAATCCACTTCCATGACATTAATATATTCACTAATCATCTTAATTAAGCTAAGCTTCCACATTACAATTAAGAGATTAATGATAATTAAAGTTTATTTTAAATACTTACTAGTTACCTTAACAATCTATTCACATATGCTAAGTAAGAGTCTCGTTTGAAGTTGGCGTTGGTATTTCATGGAGCACCTTTATGCACATGATGTACTACCTTTAGATATTGATTGATCACTTCAATCCTTGCCTGAAAAACTTCCCAAATGGTAGATCTCATGAAAATATAAGTCTAGAAACCAAAGCTTAACTTTTGATCACCCTAATCTAACTTAGTCGTGATCTATATAGAATGATCAGCCACTCATACTTTGATATGATCCATATAAATATTAGAAACAGAATACATAAAAGTAATATACATTAAGATTCCACAAGAAAAACATAGATCTAAACAAAATTTCAAGATGTAAAAAGAAATTGAAAGAATAGCTTAAGAAACCTAAAGTATTTGAGAAAATTTAACGTAGGGTTCAATTTTAAAAGTAAGTAAAAAACATATATAATAGTTTTCAGGTTGGATCTTTAAATTCCAATATGTTATTTTGTTTGTGTTCTTGGCAAAGGCTAATACTCTCGAAATCTGCTTAGGCGAGGGATGAGATAGTCGAAGGTTAAAAAGGCTATCCCCCCTCGTAATATGTAGATTGACGTGCATGGATATATACAGATGTGAACGGAGTTAATGGGAGCTGAGAGATGAAGAAGAACACATATATAAAAAATTTCAATACTTTAGAATTTCCTAAATAAATCAAAAACTAGTTTATTTAGTCAGTTTTAGGCAGCATTTACACATGTAATTTGCCAGTGAAAAATTCCTAATATACTCTTTTTACAAATCACAACCTTCGTTGCTTTTAGTCACCAAGTACAATTCAATGTTCTTTAATCGACGTTATGTATTTTATTTTCGCTCTTTCGATAGCTACCAAGAAACTCTATAAAACACCTAAACCTAAAGAAGTGAAAACTACCTTATATATCTCACCAATCCATCAACCTAGCCACAACCATCAACCTAGCCACAACTAACTTCTTCGTAGATGACTTCAACAAATGACTTTAAGAGTCTTAAATATTCTAAACCGTAGTGGGAACTTCCACATTTTGTACATGAACTTTCCACATTATCACTTTCTTCTTTTGTGTCCAAATGTCCTTTAGTGCATGATTCATCTATAGCACTGCCACACTTGATATCACAATCTCCCCATTTTCATATTATATGTGTGTGACAACTCAAACTCCCTGTAAATACAAAGATTTAACACAACCTCCAAACTAGTGCAATACTAGTAAAATACCAATACAACACTTATTAAGGGAAAACACTTAACATAACTAATGAACATGTGTTAAAAAAGAACCAGTGAGGATACAACAATAAGTTACAACATAATGATATTACCGTTCTATACATAGAAAGGTTAAATTAACAAAAAGACACAATTGTGAGCATAAGAAACATACGTAAAAGTCCAAATACATTTTCTTTTTTCAGCAGCCTCCAAATTTCTTGATATTGCTTTTTCTACCAATTTTCCAGCAAGACAATAAAATTAGGTTAAAAACACTTGAGTTTTTCATACTCACTCGACTCGCGTCTGGAGCCGAATTACCCCTTCGACCCTATATGGTATCCCAGGTCATGTAACTTGTATAAATACCCCCTTTCTACTTTTCAAAGAGGGTCAGATTTTTTCTCTCTACAATTAAATTTCCTCTATTCTTAGTACTCAGTTCTCAATTTTCTCTAACTTTTTTAAAAGTTCCCATCTTTTCTCTCTGAAATCCATTAAGTCCCAATCTTTATAAGATTTGTTAACTCTAAAACCACCAGATTCTCATATCCTCAGAGATCTTTGACTTCCCTCCTCCGATATTTCTCTCGTAATTTTGTTTTGGACAGGGAACCCCATTATAAGTGCATTTATTATACATTCACCTTTTCAGGTTGTTCTCGGCTAAGCTGCATCCCATATAATAAATTTCCTCTCTTTCACTGAATAGCTTTAAAATGGCAGAATACTCTTAGGATTACCATTTTCTTTCTAGTTTGGAGCCAACTAAAAACCTTCTCACTTTACCATTTTTTTAATCTTTTTTGTAATTTTCTACCTTAGTCTCATGGTCTCTATTGATGGTGGAGTTAGCACCCTTTCAACAACTCGAAGTTGATTGAGATTTGACCCATCCGATATCATCGTAAACTGATCTAAGGTTATAAACCCGACCTAAGGGGTATTATCTACCTTCTCTAGGTCAACCGCCAACCTAGGGAGATCTAATTAAATCCTCTCAAGATTCCTTAAATCTTGGAGGACAAGGAAACTATCCTTATCCCCGATTTAGCCCATGAGTTTGAAATACCGACTACTCTACCTATATAAATGGAGACCCTCTTCCCCTGGAAAAGGATCTGAAATCCGAGAGAAAGGACCGAGACATAGCTCCGACCTAGGACATTCTTTCCTTTCTCTTAGATAAACCGATTTCGACATTCCGAATTCGAAAATGTACTTTTTCGAAATTAAATAAAAGATCTTTGAATTATTTTCTTTTTTCGATTCTTTTAATTAGTAATTTCTCTCTTTTATTTTCCTTGACTTATTTTCCATTTTCGATTCTTTTAATTACTCCTACGACTACCATTTTCTCTCTTTTATTTAATTAGTAATTACTATCAAGTGATCAAAGTTGTACTTTTACGAAATTAAATAAAAAATCTTTTATTTATTTCTCTCTTTTATTTTGTTTTATGACTTGAATTTTGAAGAATCTTCGGAAAAAAAATATACTTCCATTATGTTTTCTGAATATTTTACAATTTTTCTATTTTGACAGGATATAACTATCATGAACCTTCCATCCTTGTAGATAACTAATCTCGGAACACGCAAGTCCATCCAAAGTGAACCTAGACTACACATCTGAAGCGGCCAAAAACCATCTTTCGAATACAAAAACTATCATAAATATCCAAGTTCAAAATTCTAATGATGTGATCTGCTGTTCGGTTTTGACGAGAACAATACGTATAAAAATACAAGATTCCTTAATCCGTTAATAAAACGATATGCATAGCAACGATGTATTGGGTAAACACTCCTCAAAAGGTGAGATCAAACAACACCTTTGATTTATATTCTTATTATTAGTTATAAATAGCACTAAAAACATATATACACTATCTGGTTCTGTGAATGTTGTAAGAGGATAAGTGTCCAACGATGGGATTCGCATAAACGGAACATGTGTAAGAGACAGCAGGAGTGGAGTTCCCGTGTCACCATCTATATCTCTTGCAACTAATGTTTTTTTATTTGCTCTTTTGTCTGAAGTCAAATCACTCGACATCAATTCACTTACACATACTAATGTAGTTTAACAGGAAACAAACACAACGTACAACTCTCCACCAAGTTGAATAATTGATAACTCCTCCTAAGCCTCTATTTTTATTTTCTTATTTTTTCCAAACCCAAAATTTGTAAAATTGGTGGAAATCCCACAACGAAGCCACCAACCAAAGCAGTATTATTAAGAATTGGTTGGGTGCAATGGGAAAAATTGGCCTTAATTCAAAATGTTGTCTCTATATAAAGACATGTTCCCACATAAAACATCTTTCTACATCTCCATGCAAATCATATCGTGTCTCTCATGTCCTCTGGAACAGCATCCATCACCTTCACTTACTCTCCCCAGCACATTTGCTTCCCTACATTGTTGTTATCTATTGCGCAAATTTTTAATATATCTTTCAGTTTAATATTACTCTCTCTACTCATCCGTTTTTATGAAATGTAGTGTTTTAAACTTCTTCACATCGTGACAAAAATATAAAAATAAACTTCTTCACATCAATCTGGATTAAATACTTTTACATTGCAATGTCATGACCGATGTCTCAATAATTTTTCGTTTTTTTCGATATAATTGATTAGAAAGAAGAGAATACTAATGCGTGGCTTTTTATTTTATTTTTTTGCTAAAGATTTTCTTTTATAATAACTATAAATACTGATTACGCAGGAAAATATTAAGAACCAAATCAGATTTTAGAAGGTCTTTAGAAAGGAAGATAGAGATTATCCATTCCAACATATCTGGAGATCGGATGCATTCTTTGACTTACAATAGTTTATTTTAAATAAGGAACCCATTTTATTTTCCAATGTAAAGCGTTTTCGCTTGTACCACTACTGTTGTTTGGAAAGAATGTTAAAATATCGATATTGGATCATTCAATTCGCTATCGTGTATTACTAGTATCAATACTCAGTTGACCCTCGAGTCAAACTTTATTATAGCATGCCATAAAAATACAAATTTAGATCTCATGGAGTCTTGTGGAAACCAAATAAATTCGCTTAAAAAGAAACTCGGTTTTACTCCACCAAACTTTGAATTTCGTAACTTTTTGTTCTATGCATTTCGTAAAGTGTTGCTTTGATGTTTGATCTTAATCTATGTACACCTTTTATTCCATCTAACCGGAAACCACAAAACATAAATATCCCAAAATTTAAATTTTGTATTCTGGTTTGACATCTTCCACCAAATTTTACTCATTATCTCAACATCATTCCCACCATTGAATAATTTACAAGTTTTGCATGCAGTTGTTGAAGATTTATGTTTTGATATCGTATGTGAAATCGGCCTTGTTCTTCGATTTACTTTTTTTTTTGTTTAAAACTTCTTTTCGTCAAGTTGTAGGGAAATGGTTGGAAAAACGAAAAATCTTCGAAAATGACTGCTACAATACATGATATCGTCGTTTATCTCAAAAATCATGCTTTATATTCAATTTTTTACTGTCATAACAATCATATAATATAAGCCACGGTGAATGTATATATTTTTAAAAAAAATTGGAGGGGAGGGGGTGGTCAAGTTCTAAAGTATGACACCATCTTCATCTAGTCAAGTGATATGGTTTAGATAATTTTACGCTCGCGTATGGCCAATCCACAACAAGAAAAAACCACTAAACCACCACCACTTGATTGAGTGAAGGTATAATTGACACTAGGCTTGGATGTAGTGTGGGTATTCGGAAAAAAAAAAAAAACTAATATTTGTATCTGTTTTTACTGAATACTAAATTTTTTAATCCGCTTTGCGATGAAAATTTTTAGATACTCGATTTTTGCTTCGTTTAAAACAATTTTCTTTTGAAATTAGTATTTTTTACATTTTTATTTAATATTTTAATTATAGATATATAAAACCAAGAAAAAAAAAGTTAAAGTTAAAATGATGAAAAAAAGAAGATGTTTCTTATTCAAAAATAAAAAGAAATAAAATTTTAGAGTTAATTTTTATACTAATTAATATATATATATATACTAATTAAAAAATCAATTTTTTAGTGTTAAACTATTTTTATGTATTTTAAATTTACAGATAATATAAATTTACGATATAATATAAATATATATGTACTACATGGATCGAAGAGAATATCCAAATATTTTTTATTATTTATAATTGTGATTTGCTCTATTTTTAACGGATAATATAATTTACTATTTACTTTACCTTATTTATTCACGATTTTCGGAATTTTTGAATTGAATCGAACCAAATATTAAATTGAAATGAATAGAAATGATAATTTTCCCTGTCCTAATTGACACTTCATTGCAGTGATGTCTGGTAAAAAAATTATTTTGTTATATGTTTAATCTTGACAAAATGTAATTTAGCACTCAATTTTAGAATATTTTAAGATTAATTTTGTTTCAAGAAGATTAAATAATGTTGAATCTTTCTTATATGGTCGTCTTATCTGAAATTCAGAAAGATGATTTTCTCACGAAAGAAAATGTGACAAAGAAAGTTCTGGCAACATAGTGATAGTTTTTTTTTTTTCTTGGGTCTAAACATATTGATAGTTGAACAACCAGCCTAAAAAAAGGCAAGCAAATTAAAATAAGTGGTGACATATTTGATAACTTAATGGTCGTTACTCGTTAGACATTAAAGTGAATGGAATGATTAAACAGACGTGTTAAAGTAAATGAACAGATACGTGTCATTATTAGAGACAATTTCACATCTCTGTCGACAACTTAGAGAGCGTACTCTTTTTACTTGTAGATGTCAAGATCCAATATTAATTTTGAAGGCACTTTATACTTATCCTTATTTTAAGAGGAAAAGAAATATAGAAATATTGATAGCTCAATCGGAAAAATATTCTGGGGTATTCAATGCGTAGCCACACCGATATTATCCTAAAATTATTTACTTGTTTCAGACGACCAACTCTTTTAATCAGCTGCTACTATATGTAATCTTCATCGATGGACAATAATGAGTAAAACAAAGATAAAATAATCAGTCTTTTCTTGGTAAGAATAGATAGAAAACATATTACATTTTCCATTGAAAAGTATGCCAGAAACAAAAATAAAATAAACGTAAGTAAGATATGAACATCATTTTATTATAACCGGATGTATTTAAAATGGACCGTTGAATTTTCCCCAAAAAAGAAGGAAGGGAATATTCCAGTGTTAGTGATTAAATGAAAATTTGAAAGCCGCCTCTCGTCCCACGTCTCACAAGTATGTGGTCATTACTCAGCTATCACCATCTATCACAATCTATTTACACTCATCAATTTGGGTCTTACCCGGCTACTTGTATGCGGTCGTCCAAGTGAGGGTCAAAATCTGCACTATACCTATCATATTTTACTTAATATACTCTTTTTCTTTTCGTTTATATATAGTACTAAAGTTCACATTTCTTCTTCGGTTAAAAGTCAAGTTACTGAACAAAATTTTGTTATCGAGAAAGTTGTCATTTTCTGGAACCTGATGAGTACAAAAATCAGTTTCGAAATTTTTTGCTCCATAAGTACCATTATTGAACTAGTTAGTAGTATCCAATCAGTTTATGTTAAATTAATCTTGTGACTATCCGAATCCAAGATCCTAGCTCTAACCTTTTCTCATCGCAAAAGAAATCCTTTCTTTTGTTTGATCTAAAAATTGATCCATAGAAAATTAGCTCAAAAAATAGATAGTCAAAATCTCATTAAGAGTAATGTCTATTCGACAAGAACCCTAGACCAAGGAGGCTCCCCCCCCCTCCCCACACACACACACCTTAGAAACAGATCAGGGGCCACATCTTGGTGGGAAAAGAGAGATAGAGATGCGGCGAAGACTTGCCTATAATTCCCACTTTGACTCGCCGCCTTGAAAGAAAGAGATTTTATTCGCCGGAAGAGAAGTAAGAAGAGACCGGTCTTGATACATGCAATAATCAAATTTCAAAATATGGTTGAATAATACTGAAATTCCGTATATTAATCCATGAGTTCCTAATTTAGTTGCGTTAAAAAATCTATTTGGTTTTACCATTTTCTCCAGGACTTATCTGCGTAGAAACAATTTCAACTAATCTAACGGGAGGCAGTGTTTGGATGGGTAAAAGATCTCAAAACGAGGTGGAACTTGTGGAACAAGGTCTTAGTATAGGGAAACATGTTGTGGAAAGGGAGGTGACAAATCTCCAAACTTGGAGAAAGGAGAAACGCTAAGCCCAAATCCACTTCACCTGTAAAGCCATGTAAGTATATTACCCAATACTTTACTCTTTTAATAATGATCCACATATTTACGGGTAAACATATGCCCGTCTTTTCATCCAATAATGTGGAAGATAATTTCAAAAATAAAAGGAGTTCGTGTTTTTCTTTTTTTGGTCACGAAAGGACTTCATGGTTATTTACTTATTTTGCATAATTAATAAATACGTGGTATTTTGCATGAATATTATCTTTATATAAAACCTCAAATGGTAATGGTCATCGTCTAGTATTACTATTACACTTGCAACGAAAGTTACACTTAAAAAAATACACATTTTTATTATTAGACATATACAAAAGAAAAGGAGGGAGTAATAAAATAGTTAAATCGTATCTAAAATTCTCAAAAGAATCTTTTCATTCACTAGAAAAATCCGGTTCAACTGGTTTCTGAATTGAAGATGATATCATACCAGAATCCGACCCACTACGTGTAAACTTCCCGCTGCTCATCGCTAACCTATAGTGAAATTCCTCTTTTGCCCTCAGCTGAGTAGCGTACTTCCTCTTCTTGTGCCGTCTCCAAGCCGACTGTACAAAACAAGCTGCCCAAGTCCTCCATTGATGCGAGTAAAACCGAAACTTATGTCTCAACTGCTTACTATGTAATCTTCTAAACTGAGAAGCCACGAATTTCAAATCTTCAGCTCTCAAGGCAAAAGCTTCAACTTCGTAGATAGCTTTGACCGTTCGTGTCGAAGACGGTAAGATCACAACCGGACGAGGATCAAGCGCCCACGTTAGCAATTCTTCCCCACAGAAATCACCCGGTCCAATCAGACAAGAATTGAAAAACCCGGTTCGACCTCCGTTTGTTGTGTAGGAATCAAGATGGCCTCTGATTATGAACAGCATTTCGTTAACCGGATCGCCTTCTCTCACAAGAAACGTACCTTCGGTACATAAAGCTGGTTTAAGCCTCTCGGAGATCGCGTCAAGCATTCTTTCATCCATTTGATCAAACAACGGTACACGACGAACAAGATCGAAACAGAGATGACGTTTGATATCTCTACGTAAATCGAGAGGAAGACTTATCAATAAAGCTTCTTCATCGACTCCACGTGTCGCTAGCCACTTGTATTGATCGTATTTTCTCACGGCTTGTCTTAGCTCTGGAGGAAGTTGTCTATGGTGCATCCATTGCTCTGTATCTGTTCTCCTTATCCTCCATTCTTCTAGTCTCACCGTCGTTGACTGTAAATACGTCTGCAAACAAAACAATGAAAGTTTCTTTACTTTGTCATCTGAGAATCATGCAGAGTAGATTTCATAAGAGGATTTTGAATCACTCACTTGCATATTTCCAATAAGCAACGCAAAGAGAACAAGTCCTAGAGTTGCGATAATAATGGCGAAGAGAATTTCCCCTGCGTAAGTGCTCGTGGAGAGATTTTGTCCTAAGGAGCTGAAATAACATAAAGACAAAATTATGAATAACGAAATGGTTTAAATATTTTGAAAATAGTTCTTAAAATCACCTGAGATTCTTCAATCCCCACCAGAGACAGTAAAAGTATTTGTTTATGAACTTTGATGAAGTAACTGTTGAAGTTACTGCATCTCCGTATATACCAAACTCGTAAAACTTAGTTCCCGGTTCGCAAATTTTCGTTATATTACTCCATTTGAACCAAGAATCCCTCACTGGATTCTCCAATCTTCTACACTCGAAGAATCTGTATTGACAAATCGGTTTCTCAATGTTACAAGCATGTCTCCAACACGCCTCTTGCCTCTCTACTGCAAGCAAATACCAACAAGCTCCTAAAACCTAGAAAAGATAACAGATTCAGTACTAAAGCTATACACAGTAGACTTGTAGCTAAGACTTGAGGTGCTTACGTGGCTTGCTAGCATGTATAGCATGAGATTGTAAGCGGCTCCTGCCCAAGCGGTCTCTGTTACAACACCTGTGGCTTTGATGATTTGGCGAGAGAGGCGGAATATAAGTAACATACGTGGAAGATACTGGAAAATGATGATGAATCTAAGAACGTTCTTGGTGTTTGTCATTGGTGAGCCTCGTAGATTTGGTATTATGATCCAAATCAACACCTGAAATATAATAAACAACCAAGATTGTTAAGAGTTGAATCATTAAAGCTGGAGGATATGTATGTCCTGTATATGTATATACCTGAGGTAAAGGTAAAGCAGCAATGAGATGAATCCAGAAGCTTTTATGAAGGTATCTCCAAGCAATTTTTCTGGAATCAATAACGAGCTCTCCTCTACCGAATACACGAGAAGGAGGAGCGATATAAGCGGTTCTAAAACGTATAAGAATCTGAGCGACGTAAAAAGCATCGGCGAAAGATCTAATTAGTGTGAGAACAACTTCGAGTCTGATTCCAATGGTGATACATGCTTCGTTTCTCATGACCGGTAAGAAAAAAAACAGAGGGTCGACGAATAGAGAAACCAAACATGCTATGAGAAAGATTTTGTTCCATCTTCTTATTGTTTGTCCACGAGGATCGAGTATTGTGGTTTTCACTCTCTCGAAATCCTCAGAGAAGACTCTGGAGAGTACTCTAGCTTTCAAGAACTTCCCTTTATTCATCATCTTTACATTCTTTCTAGATGGGATTTGAGTTCCGTTGATTTTGAACTTGAGCTTTACTGCAGATTCTCCATGAGCAACTTCTGGATCTTCTTGGAATCTATAACAAACAAAAAAAAGAGTTATGTTTGATAAAGGAAGAGAAAGATTAAAACAGAGTTAATCTTCTGGCAAGGCCTGACCTCACGGATCTTGCGTTATCATAAAGCATTGCTTCTTCTTTATGAAATCCTCTGGCTTTAATCTGACTGATGACACGGGAATTGATAATTTGAACCGTGACTTTATTAATTATGAAAACATTTATGTCACAGAGATGATAATCAACTTGGAACATTAAATTCCCAGAAAAAAGGTAGGAAAACTAGAGCCCATATTCGGATTAGACACGTGTGTTTGTATACAACTATACAGATGAGCAAATCCGAAATCTAAAACTATCTAGAAATGATTAGTAATAACTAATAGATGTGCAAAATTTGGTTTAGGAATATAATCGAATAACTTGTGAGCAGAAAAAAATTGGGGAAAAGTTTTACTCGCTTAGGTTACAAGAAAAACCAACCAACAGATACAGACTAGTTTTACGGGAAATGTCGATGTGAATACAAAAACGGAAAGTTGAATTTAAGCCACCGACACAACACAAACAAAAGAGCTGTAAGAAGTAGGACCAGAAAAAGTGAAATTGTGTTCAATAAAAAAAAAAAAAAGTGAGCAAGAATGATACTGAGAAAAAGGAAGAGACTTACAGAGACGTAATAGATGTCGCTCGTTCATATAAGCTTTGAGCAGATTTTTTGAGCTCAGACAAAGATTGAAGTTCAGATTTGGATTTGAGAAAGCGACTGACTTCCAAGGTGTTCGTTTCCACTGAGGACGAAATGGAACTGTTTTCTTGTACGGATCACCGATCACATGATGATAAAGACCACTTTAAATGGAACTTATTCCAAGTTTTTTTTAATTCACAGTCACCAAGTGTATGATTAATAAAAAAACATAAGCCAATTACAATAGTTGGCAAATGAAAATCAGTATAAGGAAAACATAAAGTTCTAATAATATTTTTCTATGCATGTTGACTTAATATGTTATAGCTTTTTTTCTGTACATCAGTACATGTTAAGTGATAAAAATACACGTCAAATTAATTAGAAGGTGGTTTGGTTTGTAAGATCCGAGGAGTTGACTTGTTTGGAATCCAACCATGTGTTTGTACCAGTGCACGGACCACACTCCTTGACTTCCAAGTTAATTTCTTACATTTTTATTGAATATTCCCCTGGTAAAATATAAGTTAAACTTAAAAGTTAGACAAACTGGTCACAAATCTCGACGCATTTCCTCATTGGATTAGATTGCTTTAATTGCACCAACGCATCTTTAGTTAAAAATATTACCGTGTCATAAAAATATACCCAACACCTCTCATAAAATACTACGACTATTTGCATTTCTTTATTGAAAGAAAAATTTATATGTATATATCTATTTATATAGTGAAATCAAATAAATTAGTATATAAAGCTGTTAATGAATTAGTATAATATATGAATAGGTCAATGTAGTCTCGAAAGGTTATCTTAGAACAAAAGGAGTCAAGTTTAAAAAACTAGAAATAAGTTGGATACACCTTCAAAGAAAACTCATACTTATTGGCTGACATGGAATTACAAAGAAAACTCATGTGCTTATATTTTATAAACAATGACAATAAGTTAGTAATCGTATCATAAATTAATTCTCAATCTCACAACTTAGTTCTATAAAAATAATAAAGTGTCTCGGTATTCTGCCATCACTAAAAGATCCGTATAATCAGCGATGATCTAAGAGCAAATCTCTTTTTTCTTTATTTTCAACTGAACATAACGTAAATGAATCAGCCTTGCAACCCTAGGATATCATAATTCATGCCAGTGTGAGGTTTATGATCCTCCTTTTTCCATAAGTATATATTCACAACACAAGCGAATATGGCATTAAGTACTACAATTAGGGGTGCTATATGTTTAGTTCGATAAATCAATAATCCTCCGCCATATGCGCTGTAAATTCAACTTTATACTCCTTAATAATTATCTCAAGTACAGTCAACGCCAAACTATCCAAATTATTAAATAGTAAATCGCTCCTAACTTTTCATATATACCAAAAGATCCAACGAAATGTTATGGTGAACCGTCCATTGTTAGTCCTCATTAGCAAGGACCAAAACAGGTAATCCATATTTCCTACGAAATAAATTTGATGCAAAGGAAATACAGCCCAAATGTGTATGGCTGATGGGCAACTGATCAAGACATGGTTAATTGATTTAGAAATGTCTTCACACTGCATATACTTTGGCTCCACATATAGATGTCGCTAACTTAGATGCTTATTTTTTTTTTTGCAATCGTTTTTAAAATAACTTGTCAAAAAAAATGATGAGATTTCTTGGGGGTGGGGGGGGGGTGTTTCAACCATACAGACTATCTATTTAAAGGTTTTAATTGAAAGATATTGTAAGAAATACTGAATACCAATATCATCACCCCATTGTGGGTTTAAAACCTTCATTCCCAGATTTAACCATATTTGTGTTATGGGAATGGATTAGTCTATAGTTAAGCTTCTAAACTACTAGATTAAGATTTCAAAGGGCAAACAATCCAATTGTTCTAATAAAAAATGCCTTAGCCTAGATCCACAGTTTTGTTATTTTGCTTAAAATCAAAATTTAGCTTGCTTTGAGTTTTCCTTGACTTTTGTTTGACTTTGTTTATCAATGCATCTTGGTTTGAATCTTGATTAGGTCTTGTTTTTTGCATCTTTTAGTTCATTTTCTTATTTAATTTTTTTTCTAGTTACTTGCATTTAAGATCCGTTTAGAAGAAAAAGAAAAGGTAGTTAGTCTTAGATTAATTTGCATCTTGTATTTTTAGTGCGATCAATTATAATTTTATGTGGATTTGATACATTTATGCTACATCACTTGCTTTGCACTAAGTAGAGATAAAGGGGGTTAAACGAAAAGAAACTAGAATGCCCCATTTATGATACATTGTTTGGTTTTGTTATGTCGAGAAAATTTCTCCCTCCTTCTAACACCAAATTGTTGCGATAAAAACTCGTCTGGTGGCTCCTTTTTGAAAAACATGGGTCTTCGACTTCAAAATGAACTCGTTGTTGGGCTTCATCTTTGAAAGATGTAATTGAATCATTTCATATGAGTTTGGTCTGCTTTTAAGTTCACATGGGGTGAACTTACTTGCTCAATGTTTTGGTGTCATAGGAATTGGACTCTCTGGAGTAAATGGTAAGATATTGGAACAAGTATAAGGGCGAGGTTCAATCTACTAGAGCAAAATCTCTTTTCAAAAGAGAGAGGACGTGAATTCGTAAAAAAACACGATGTGTGTGCATTTTTCAAGTATTCTCAAATGTTCAAGACAAAAAAAGTCAAAACAAAGAAAAAAACAATGAAACTGAGGATATAAATAAGACTGAATCGGAAAATGCAAAAAAAAGAAAGATTTTTAAGTGATACCAGAAAACAGTGAGTAACACCAAACAAGAGAGGCATATAGGTGTAAGAGGGACAATCCCTCCTTGCTTAGTTTCACCATTAGAGTCTGAGGCACATGGGATCGAGTGGTATATTTAATAGGACTACCATGGTCATCGCATAATCAGACCCGAGTATTCCAGGAGAGTTAGTACATGACATTAAGTAAATTGCATCAACTAAGTTACATGTGGCGTTAAGAGATTTTTCTAAACTATGTTACACATGACATTACAAAATTTGCTAATGTCAGGAGAGTAAGATTTAACCAAACAATTATGATTATCCCTCAAAGTGCTCCTAGGACTCTTCAAGAGATGATGATCTTGTTTTTTATTCCCTACCTGAAATAGCATATTTTACTTGAAATCTTATTAACCTGAATTTAAACAATCACTTCTCTTTTGTTAAATTGAGTGTTAGAGAGTATATGGGAGGAAAACTTTCATTTCGACATTCCGGAGACATTTTTAACTCTATTGCTATGATATGATAAACAAACCTGAATTGCCGAGAGAGACCTCCTCCAAAGGCATCATACGGAGCCAGACACATAGTCGCTTCCCTCCATACAAACGAGTCTCTTAACCTTACATTTTACAAGAGTTCCAACAAAACTGGCAACATGATGAACAAATTCAACCATTTGAAAGATATGAAATCTAATCCAAATAGTTGGCATGCAAGAAAAGAGAGTCATGTTCAAGAATATGAATCCACAGGTGTAAATGAAGTAATATAAAATGTGCGCATGCTTGATGAGAAAATTGTGTTCATTATTGATGAAAATGATGTGGTTTTGAAAGTATGTTGTTTATTTATTATTTTTGCGATAAGAGTTTCTATTATTTTGAATTCTGTCGAATTCATGCTAATGGTGTTTATGTGATTTACGTAGAGAAGAACATCGAATTTATCTCCTCTTCTTTCAATATCTAAAACATTACGTAATTATTTTATGCACATTTTTTATATTTATTATTTGGTTCATGTTTGTGAGGAGAAGAAAGACAGAGCTTGGGTTGGCAATTAATTGGCGGTTTCATTTGGTATTAATGTGTTTGGTCAGTCCAGTCTGTGGCGAGGCCACAGGAACACGCCATATGGGCTTTTCCATTTCTATGATTGATCCCATCATTACTCCATCTTCTCTCTAGTATCCAAAATGTTACACCTCTATTTTTAATATTAGATGTTTTAGATTTTTTCCTTATAAAAAATATTAATAATTTTTAGTGTGTAATTATTACCTTTTTAAATAAAAATTGCCCCTATCATTTTAATTATTTGAAGAAAAAATACAGATAGCATTTAATAAAAATAAAAGATAGAGTTATAATTGCAAATAAATTATTGATATATGTGAAAATATAAAATATCTAATAATAAAAGCTAAAACTATTTTGGCCACTAAACATTAATTAAAATAATACTCTTTGATTGGTAGTCTAATCAGTGTAGAGCAATTAGAAAATAAAATTCTAGATGTTCGAATCAAACAATCGGTTATAAATGAATGAGTAAAACTAGAAAAATAAATATAGAACATACCAAATTAATTTAATAAATTGGAGAAAACGAATCAATTTTTTTTAAACAATACCATTAAGAGTAGCACACAATTTGTTTCAATGCCTAACAATATTTCATTCTTGAAAAAATATTCTTTATGGTCCAAATTAACTCTTCCATTTTTGTGTGGAGGGACGAGAGGGATATTCAATGAAACTTTGCTACCAACAACAAGCTAATCGTTACCCCAATTGGAAACACATCTACCCCAATCTTGAGGTTGGATCTAAATCTTTCCACGAACCATCAATTCCACATAATACTAACAATGGAGAAGTGTCCAATTGGTCTTCACTAACATTTTTATCTTCATGACTCTCTTGAGCCTGAATAATTTTTTTTTTAATTCGAGATTAATCATTTTTAGAGGTTCTAGGAAAGTACCTTCAAAAAACGTTATTATTCATAGTTTTCATATGAACCATATAATCCAAGAGAAACTTGTAAAGAGAGTTCCTTCATTAATGTAAGATGGTAATCTCCAATAAAAAAAAAAAACTAAACACAAAACTTGTTGGAAACTTCCTTAACTAAGCAGAATATGTGGACACTCAAAAGAGCGTGATTAATGGGTTATCAACCCCACAACACTACATCTTTTGCATATTAATTATCACAATTCAAACCTTTGCATATTAATTATCACAATTCAAACCACATTATGTAAGTTTAGA
Source organism: Euclidium syriacum (assembly GCA_900116095.1). Lineage (NCBI taxonomy): Eukaryota > Viridiplantae > Streptophyta > Magnoliopsida > Brassicales > Brassicaceae > Euclidium > Euclidium syriacum. The sequence continues at coordinate 3,456,957 of FPAK01000008.1, forward strand.
AGTAACTGCTAAAGATCTCAAAATAATTTACAACAGAAAATGATAAAGTTTTGAGGGAACTTTAAGCTTTCAACGTGAGCTTATAAAGCTTTATAGTTTAGACTCCAATCAACTTTCTTTGTAAAATGTTGTGCTACCTAATTTCCTGATTTAATTGTATATTTCCCTGATTTCGTATAATGTCATATTAGATAATCAGGTTTATAAGTGTGACTTATCGTCATTTCACTAAAAATTTGGATATCATTGGGATCCATAAATTCTTAAATAATTGGTAAATGCTGATAAAAAAATTTCGAGTTGATTAAATGATTGACCTTAAAATTTGGACGAAAAGACTTTCCTCTACCATTCTCTGATCTAGTTTAATATCCATCATCCAAAGGTCTTGCCAAGTGAATTACTATAGCTTGAGCCAAGTCCCCATCGTATGCAATTTTTCATCAAAGCTTTTGCTGAAAAGATACTCTTCTATCCAAAGAAAAATTTGTTTATTTTTGCATGCAATGCATGAACTTTCCGAAATATATTTTTTTTTAAACACTTGCGCTTCTAATGAATTCGGGTAATAAGTCGCCGATATTTGTTAGTCAACAAAGCGTCATTAAATTGTAAACCAAACCGGATCGAGAACAAATTGTAAACCGAAAAGAAATCAAATTTCGAACCGTAATTCTGAAAACCAAAAATGCAGAAACGAAACGAGATGATAAGAAGGCGCGTGAGCGTATAGTAAGGAGAGGGTGAGTGATTGGAGAAGATGTTGAAGCTCACGCGCACGTAATGATAAGTAATACGTCTGATAATGTACATGTGGCATCATCGAAGAAGAAAGGAAACGATATCCGGTTTACATCGGACCTCACTTAATTAGTAACCGCAATTGTTTCAGATGAATATGTTCTTACGATCACAATATACAGCGTTAAGGGAAATTCAACAGAGCAAGTTCTATGAATTTATTCCAAATACAAGCAATTTTTCAGTAACTAACAATTACAAATCTGTTTGGTTCGGTTATTCCGGTTTATTGGACTTCATTTGATTGAGCAAGTACAATGTTGTATAAACATATACTAAAAAGAATACAAAGAATCGAATAAACACCTTATTCTATAGAAGATGAGCTCATTTTCTATATAAAGTGAATGATATTGATTTAGATCACCATCAAAGTGTTAATCTTTGCTACACATAAACATACGACATTTCTAAGCAATTGACAAATACCAATACAAAGGTTTGTCAGAATTTCATAACATTAGTCTCCAAAACCGGAAAGGGAAATGATTCAATAGAGATACCGATGTAAAATTGGGAAAAATTCAAAGAAATTGGGGCAAAAGAAATTAGATCATTAGAGTTTTAAAAATTTCAGAAATGAGAATATATCCATTAGACAGCAAACACCAGAATTGTTTGCAGTAACGAAAATTTGGAATTCTAGGCAGTGCCGGTTTAATGTTTTCGTATGCCCTAAACAAATCTAAAAAATATGTTCTTTTCATAAATGTTTTCCAAAATCTTAAATAACACTAAAATAAAAAAAATCACATAAGAACTTCATAAACGATCTAATTCTGTAATCGGTTTATAAGAAAAGAAAAAAAAAACAGTAAAAGTAAATGTAAAAGTAATGTTGAAATATGATCCTCCTTGCATATTTTTGCTGCAAAACCATAGCTATCTCAATTGATAACAAAACCATCTCATTCAATCGTTGTTGTGACATGGTAAACCGAAAATAATTTTTTATTAGCTTCAACTTCGATAAATTTCTTTCAGCAGTGGCAACCGATACCGAAATGATCAAAAATGTCTCTAAACTTAATTTGAATATATACTAAAAATAAATATATAGAAAAATGCCCTTCTAAATTTTATATATATATATATATATATATATACTAACAAAATATATCTAAAAGAATGTTCTTCTAAACTGAATGCCCTAATCAATTTCTTACTTCATTTATACCCTGTTACGGCCTTGATTTTAGGGTTTCAGAAGTTTGGAATAGACCTGCAAATCTTCAAAAAATTAACCATTTAACAACGAACATATGAATTACAACAACGAAAATCTAAAATTCTAGGATTTAAGAATCCCAATTTGATCAGAGAAGATTTAATTTTCAGAGTTGCTGAAAGAGTGAATGGGAAACGACGCCGTTAGCCATTTCACGCCTCTTGACCGATGCCGAAATCAGATCTAAACCGAAACGCTGACGCAAAACACGATAAGATCTCTGTCATTTAAGCTTCTAAGAACAGCACGTTGTTTAATACACAGAGCTAAAACGGCAAAGCGTGTGTCAATAGTCTTTTATCCCACATCGGATGTGTGTATCAACTTGATAGCTTTTGTTCGGTTATAATACAAAGAGGCTTTCCGATATTATTTTTCATCTTTGCGCTTGGGGCAATGACGCAGCTAATGAGGTACTAACCGAGGCGCGTCTATTGCTGGTTGAAAACTATTTCCAAACCCCCTCCTAGGCCTGGGCTTGTCTTGGGCCTTCGAGAATTTCTGGAAGGGCTCCCTTCGGGGTAAAGCCCTACAATTTCCAAGTTAGAAATTTTGTTACTTCAAACTGGTAATTTTTATATTCTCGGCTACTGTTAGTTTGGTTATCATGAAAGGTTCCGTTTTTGTTTCCTCTGTAAAATAAACAAGTTTAGGAATTATGGCTATATAAATTTTGGTTAAAGGTACGTTTATTCGATTATAAATTAATAAAAGTCATCTACTTTAGAACAAATCTTGACACTCACTTGTAGAAAACTATCAAACCTCACTCTCGTCAGAGTGAACTCTTCTCTTTCTATATACACACGTGCGAGCTGGCTCAGTGTTTCTTTTTGTTCTGTATTTTCTGTATCTACTTTTAAATATCTGCAGCTGGTTCAAGCGAAACTGGCTTCACATTAGGCAAGCAGAAAGATTCGAACCGTGGCTCAGTCAGATCCACTGTTTCCTCTTCCTGTCCACCACTCTTGCTCCCACCTCTTGACCAACCTTCTTTGCTTTCTCTCTTCTTCTCATTGCTCTGCAAAGGACAAATGTTTGATTTTGTTTGCATTTAGAAGACAAATCTTTTAAATTTTTTAAATTTTTTAAAAACATGACAGTTTAAGTTGACCTGAAGAAGATGATTAGTGGGGAAGTTTCTACGTCTGGAAGTGTCTGGTGTAATGGTAGAAAGAATCTGAACAGCTTCTCTCATAGTTGGTCTACTTTCAGGTTCCAAAAGCAAACACTCTTTAGCAAGATACGCCATTATCTGCATCTCCTCTTCAACAAACTTCCCGTTAAGCCTCGGATCAGGCAACTCCTCAATCACACGCTTACTATCCTGTAAACGCTGCATAGCCCAAATCACAAGACTTTCTTCTCCTCCTTTGTTGTTGCTATGTTTCTGTATCGGTTTTCTTCCGGTTATAAGCTCAAGCAGGACAACACCAAAACTGAAAACATCTGACATCAATGAAGCACATCCTGCAATTGCGTATTCAGGTGCGAAATAGCCAAATGTTCCTTGTAGTCCCATCGTAGGAGAGGTTGAACCGCTTTGTAAACCGTCACTACTTAAACACTTGGCCATCCCAAGATCTGTTATTTTTGCATGCCAGTGCTCATCAAGGAGAATATTAGTGGATTTAACATCTCTGTGTAAGATTCTTGGAGCAGCTGCTTCGTGAAGATACTCGAGTCCTCTTGCAGCTCCAAGAGCAAGAGAGATTCGGATGTTCCACGTCATTTTCTCTCCTAATTCTCCGTCTAAGCAATCTCTCAGATTTCCATAAGACATGTACTCGAAAACCAGAAGCCTCTCCGCGTGTTTCCCATGAAATTCTGAACAATATCCGATCAACGGAACTACATGGTAATGATGGAGTCTTGATAACAACTCAACCTGTAAATACACAAACACACAATTACATAATCTGGATCAAAGAATGAATTCACTCAAGAAGAAGCAGGAGAAGGATGTTAGTTAATTACTTCTGTTGAAAATAGAGTGTCGGTTTCGTTTCTTTTAGGCGCATTTAGACGTTTGATAGCAGCGGTTTTACCATCTCTGAGCTGGCCACGGTACACACAGCTGCTTCCTCCATGTCCTATTACGTTGTTGCTGGAGAATTTATTGGTTGCTTGCTCTAATTCTGCATAAGAGAACTGAAAAATTGTTCCATGGATTGTTTCACGTTTGCTCACACAAAACAAAGCATTCTGGAAAAAGCATCCTGAACAACAACAACAACAAAGAACAAGTTATTGAAGCATTGATTCTTCAAGGAACTAAGTAGGAAAAAAACAAGTTATTGTCAATTGACCTGTGACTGAGGAGCCGATGTTAAGTTTCTGTTGTGAAACCGAACTTTTACGAGTTATTAAGTTAGCAGAGCTATGCCAGCTGGATTCTCTATCTGAAGAGACTGAAGGTGTTTGTGCAGAAAAGTTGTTCTTTCGACAAATGTAGCAAGCCATAGAGGCGAGGAACGCTAGTGAAGTGAGTATAATGCATAAGAGTAGTATAGCCAGAACAAGTTTCCTCGATGAAGATTGTTTCTTCGAAGATTTCGTCTCGCCTATAGGTCCTGGAAACAATTAAGCAGACGATTATAACCGACTGAGCTTGCCATAGAAGGATGGATATAGATAGAGTAAAGTACCAGCAGAGCAGTTACAGGCAGTGAAGCATGAAGAGTTCGAATCGCCAGTTGCTACTTTCGGAAATCCATTTTCCGGACACAAGCATACCCATTGGTCTCTATCTGCTGTAATAAACAACGTTACTTTTCTATAGAACCTGAAATTTTCCTATTTTGTTAAAGTATAAGAAGACTAAATTCAGAAAGAAAAGCCAACCTGGTGAACAGTTACATGATGTGGAACAGTTAGATTCCAGGATCTCACTTTGATTACCGGAAGAAAAGCAAGTGCATGTCCAATTGCTTGCGCCTAACACAAAAACTTCTATATGTTATCTTTGAATTCAGAAGCATGAAAAGAGTATAAAGACGAAGATACTAACCTCCATAACATTGCTGAATAGATATGAGGCACAAGAGAATGAAAAGTGTGGTTTCCACTTTCATCTTCATATATATTTGCTGCAGAAACTACACCAGTGGACTTAGCACCATCATGTCAGATTTTATTCATCTACTCAGACAAAGCTCAACTCCAAAGCGAGCAGCAATCTGCAAGGAGAAGTGAAATTTATAGAAGTTATGGTAAATCTACAGTGTAATGTGAATGAATGGGTTGGTGAACAGATATGCAAAAGATTCTAACTCTGTTGCACCCACTGGGAACAAAATTACAAAGATAAAATCATAAAACATTCTATGACCTGGTCAGAGAAACTCATAATTTTTAAGGTCCCAAAGGTAGAAGAGGACCCCAATCATAAACAGATATATGGTCACATCAACCATTTAAGATTCATTGACACTTATCTAATTCTGATAAACTCTAGTTCCTTCTATAGTAAGTTGATTATGCTTTTAGATAAAGACTACATAGCTAAACACAACAACCAAGCTATTCCTATTGCATTCTTGGAAGAATCAAAGATAATCTCAGAGTTAATAAATTTTTCATGATAAACGAGCAAAACAAAACTAGAGAGGTGATATGGATACATTACCCTGCAAAGTGGAGAAGTTGGAGTAAGAACAAGAATTGTAAGTGAGGTTGGTTATAAAAAGAAGAACAAAAAAAGGAGCATCTTTGCGGATATGGATTAGAAAATGATTATGATTAAAGAAATAATTGAGTATGATGAATGAATATTTAGCAATAGTCAAACAAATGGGGAAATACAATAATAAATTGAATGAAAACGGACCAACTACCTTTAGAAAGAAACGGAATTGCAAATCTGAGAACGACCCTTCAACCATTATGCTAATAAAGGTAGAAGAATCATTGAAATCAAAACTTTAAACTGTTCATTAATGGCGAATCTTAATATTATATAATCAACACCTCTTTGGTTTCCCAAAGTTCATCAATAGTTAATTGTGAATAAAAACAAACCATATGCTACTGTAACTAAGCTCCAATGATTTCGATAATGTAAGAAATAAAATAGCTAAAAATCCGTAATTTAGGGGTTGAAGAACCAAATTAGATATAGCCAAAAAGAGGAGACGAGAGGGGCTTTGCTTTTAAGGAAAAGCAATGCGTCGGTCGAAGCAAACTGTAAGAAAATTATCAGGACCCACGATTTCCGGTGTCGGTTGTCGGAAACCGGTCCTTAAACCGGTTTACGGTGTGGGACCCGCTTCCGCCATTGACCCACACACCAACTTCTTTGAAGAAACAAATTCAGGAATGCTCAAAAGAGAAAAAAGTAGAATTCTAAACAGAAAGCCACACAGAGAATGTAGAATTTAAATGCAAACAAAGAAACCCACCTTAAATTGTAAAATCGTTCGCGGAAGAACTTATCTTCGGAAGCAACAATGTCGATTTAGAGGATTTTAAGCCTTTTCTTCGTCTAAGTGAAGATTCAAGTTTTTTTTTGCAGCTTTCACAAGAACAGAAACGAAGATTCAAAGCTAGAACAACTAGTTAGCTAAAACGCAAACGAGGAATGAAACAAAATCGCGTTGGCACTTGAGCTTTCAGCAAAGATAAAGCTTTGCCTCGAAGAGTGTGAAGAAGAAAAGAAAATCCTTTTTCCGTCAGCGAAACGCAATAAACAAAGGAACTCTACACCACAGCGCTCCCGTTTAGCATTTTGCGTTTTGCATTTGCATCTTGCGTTTTGCGGTCGAGGTGAGTCTGACCACTGAAGTGATAATATATCCGAAGGTTTTTTCAAAAAAAAAATTCATTTATTAGAAGCAAAGTTCAAGCCAGCGGCAAGCGTCAGGATGTCACGTGCCACGTGGCGTTAAATTCATGTCACCTTTTCATTGGAATTCGTTGCTTACGTAATTTAAGGTAGAAGAGTCCATGAAGCTAGATGCCTCATGCCTAGATGTTTTGAAATTATTATTTTTTTCGTCAAATGTATTTTGAAATTTTCTAGTGTCATTTTCTCGACCTTGGTCTGCGACCCAGCAACGCGTGGAGCAGTATTATTCATGGTCAAAAAAAACACTAATCTCACAAGGTGCTTACTGGGTTATTGGCTATGGCAAGTCTACCTAGACTCTATAAGGATAATTGGCTACTTAAGACTCCACCATCTCCAGCCGCTTAACATCCACACTGATCCTAATATGAAACTTAACTCTCTTCTTTCGATATAAATGGGGAAAATTGCCGACAAAGAAAAATGGTTTCTTTTCCCCCGCAAAATACATGTACTGTTCTAATAAGCATTTTCAAATGGACCAATCCTATTTCGAATTTGATCCTTGGTTAGGCCTTTTTTCAAAAGTTTCAAGGAGCCCCAATATTCTCTTCACAGAATCTACAAAAACTATATAATCATATATGCTCCCTTGGATTTTGTCAGTCGTCGTCATCTGAAAGACAGACCACTTCAACATTTGAGTTACCTTGTTTCTGTTCTTGAATCTTACTTGTTGGATATATTGTTGATGCAGCAGGAGTGTTGGGAGCTTGAGATGGTCGAAAAGGCTGTAAATGAGGCGCCGGGCGCCGCACTGTACCACGCACAGGTGGAGAAGGAGCTGCTGTAGCAGATGATGGAGTTATCTTGGGTATTAGAGGCGGTCTTGTTTGAGAAGAAGCAGATGATGGAGTAGTTATGTTGGGGATAAGAGGTGATGGTCTTGGTTGAGGCGTCGAAACTGCTGTAGCAGATGATGGAGTTATGTTGGGGACTAGAGGCGGTGGTCTTGTTTGAGGCGTCTGCGCTGTACCATGCACAGGTGGAGAAGAAGCTGCTGAAGAAGATGATGGAGGCGGTGGTCTTGTTTGAGCAGTGTTGCAGCAAGGTGAATTCAAAAGAACAGCTTCAACTGTGACTGAAGGTCGAGGAGGAGCAGTCGAAGTCATAGGTGTGTTAGATTCTGCTACTACCGGTCTTGGTTGACTCGTGTTGCCATGTGGATAATGCGAAATAGGAGTACCGACCACTGTAAATGAGGGCTGAGGAGGAGCGGTTGAATTCACATGTGTATTTGTTTCTACTGCTTGCTGCTGTTGTTGAGAGCTTCTAGTAGCTACTGGAAGATCACTGCCTTCACTCTTGTATGTACCTTTAAATACGAAAGCGTTTGCCAAGAGACTGCTCGTGGCAACTAATCTCTTATTAGCTTCTTCTTCCATCGTTTTAGCTTTATATTCAACATCTATCTCTTTCGATTTCGTATCATACTCACTGCGTGCTTCAGTCATCTTTCTCTCAAGCTCAGCCATCAATTCCGATGTCTGCTTACAAACAAGATGACAATGAGCAGAGCAGAGATAGAGAGCATAGACAAAATTAGGAGAAACTAACCGTTTCTTCAAAGTTCTTCCTTAAGTTCCCTTCTTGTCTACGCAGCTTATCGAGTTCGTACTCGAATGGGTCACTGAACAAAGGATTGTTGAGAAGAGATGTATATGAGATGTTAGGAGGGTTAACTGATGAAGATGGCAGAGAACATGTACCTTGATCACCCTGTAGAAGACAAGCCAAAAATATATATGTGATCTGATCATAAGCACACACTTATTTTTCCTGTAGAAAATCTAGAAACAAAGATCTAATAACCTGATCTGATCTAGGAGAAGCATGAATTTCTAATGTAGAGACAGGGTCTGGGGAAGGAAATGCAAACTCTTGAGGAATCTCTTGGTCCATTATCGCATCAGTCAAAGTTTCTACTACATTCGAAGTTAACTCTGTGGAGACAGCTTCTGCAAGATTGACACATGGCTGAAATATCTCTGGAATCACGTCTTCATCAGGAGCTCTGTCACTAACCTGATTTTCTGAGGACTGTTCTCTCAAGGTTTCAAGTTTCACTTGTTGGTCAGAAACAGTCAAATCATCAAGAACAATGGATTTGCTTTGTGCTTTTGGCAAACAATCTGCAGCAACTTGAGTTTTCTCTGGAACCATGACATCAGTTGCTGCACCAATAGGGTTGTAGAGAATTTCAGCTAACATTAGGATGAGAAATTTCTGCATTCAATAAGAACATATCTCAGACTACTAGAGAAAACAACCAAGCTATTCAAGTAGACTTCAAGTAAACACAAAAAGAACCAACAAGAGTGACCCTTCAACCACTAAAGTATCAAACTGAAAGTTAGCCACTATCTAAGCCCCTTTTTAACTTCAATAAAGAAACTCTTTAACTTTCTAAAAGTTCATAGATATTAGATTGTGAATACTAACAAGAACAATAAAGCTCCAGCGAATTCGATATTGTAAGAAACGAGATATAAAAACAAAAACGTCTTCGAAGCAAACGGCGGGATACGGAGTTCCCGTTTCCGCCATTGACCGAGTCCAAGCTTTTTAATGGAACAAATTTAAGATGCTCCAGGGAAAAGTGAAGTTCTTAGGGGAGAAACAGAGAAACCCATTTCATGATTTAAAAGAAAATACCGAAATGATGTTTCGGTTTCACACAGACAATGATGAATTTAAAGCGAAACACATAACATAGAAACAAACCTTGAGAGAGTATGGTCCCCGGGAGAAAATCAAAATTATCTTCGGCGTAGCCCAGGAGAAGCAACAATGTCAATTTTGGAGGATTTAAGAATTTTCTTTTACTTGGGAGGAGTGGCGATTCATTTTATAAACGTTCAACTGCTGTGTGAGATTGGGGTTTGGTATTCTTATTAATTAAAAAGCTTTTTTTTACTTTCCAAACATGTCGTAAAGGGAGTTTTTTGTTTTGTTTCTCAGCATTTTTTTTTTTAGTTTATTTTGTAAATAAAGAAGAGATAGGAAAATTGGTAAGTTTTCTTTTTTGTCACTTGGAAAATAGGTATCTTTTTTTGTCAATAGAAATTTGGGGATGATTGGTATGGACATTCACTTTAAATTTTTAAAAGGGTCGACTATGAATTTGTCTGCGCGGTTGCGCGGAAATTTTGTATAAAAAGGTAAACTTTAATATATTAAAATATTATATATCCTACATATTTTTATCGAGATTCTCAAATTAATGCTTAATATTTGAAGAGACGTATAAACGTATCATAAATTAGATGTAAGATATCATAATATCTTATAAATACTTACTTTTGGAGGAATCTAAACCTACATCCCTCCTTTGAGAACCAAATCACATTCATATACCAACCAAAATATTTACGATACGTTTATTTGATGAATCTAAACCCAAGAGCCTCTTTATGGAACCCCAAGCACATTCATATACAGTCCACGATATTTATAATACGTTTCTATGGGAAATTTATACCTTAAACCCTCCTTTAGGAACCCAAACACATTCATATATAGTCCATGACATCTACAATATGTTTCTCTAAGAATCTAGATCCTATACCCTCTTTTGGGAAACCAAGTACATTCATATACAATCTATTATATGTACGATGTGTATCTCTTGGGACTATATACCTTAGACCCTCCTTTGGGAACCCAAACACACTCATATATAGTCCAAAATATCCACGATACATTTCTCTAGAGAATCTAGACCCTTCAACCTCATTTGGGAACCAAAGCACATTCATATACAGTCCACGATATCTATGATACGTTTCTCTGGGGAATCTAAACCCTAGACCCTCCTTTGGAAACCCAAGCACATTTATAGTCCACAAATATATACGATACATTTCTCAGGGGAAGTTACACCCTAAGACCCTCATTTGGGAACCCAAGTACATTCATATACAATCCATTATATGTATGATGTGTTTCTCTTGGGACTCTATACCCTAGACCCTCCTTTGGGAACCCAAGCTAACTCATATACAGTCCACAATATCTACAATCAATTTCTCTTAGGAATCTAGACTCTTCAACCTCCTTTAGGAACCAAAACACATTCATATACAGTACACGATATCTATGATACTTTTCTCTGAGGAATCTAAACCCTAAATCCTCTTTTGGGAATCCAAGCACATTCATATATAGTCAACGGTACGTCTCTGGGGAATCTAAACCCTAGACCCTCATTTCGGAATCCAAGCACATTTATATACAGTCAACGATACGTTTCTCTGGGGAATTTATACCTTAGACCCTCCTTTGGGAATCCAAGTACATTCATAATCCACGATATGTACGATATGTTTCTCAGGGGAATTTACACCCTAGACCCTCCTTTGGAAATCCAAACACATTAATATATACAGTCAATGATATCTACAATATGTTTCTCTAGAGAATCTATACCCTAGGCCCTCCATTGGAAACCAAACACATTCATATACAATTCACTATATGTATGTTATGTTTCTCTTGGTATATATACCCAATACCTTCATTTGAGAACCCAAGCACATTCATATACAGTCCACGATATCTACGATATGTTTATATGGGGAATCTATACCTTAGACCATCATTTGGGAACCCAACCACACTCAATCCACGATATCTACAATGCGTTTTTCTAGGGAATCTAGGCCCTAAAACCTCCTTTGGAAACCCATTCACATTCATATACAATCCACGATATCTACGATATTTTTCTCTAGGGAATATAAACCATTTACCCTCCTTTGGGAACCCAAGAATATTCATATTTAATCCACGATATCTACGATACATTTATCTAGGGAATCTAGACCCTAAAACCTCCTTCGGAAACCCATTCACATTCATATACAGTCCACGATATCTACGATATTTTTCTCTAGGGAATATAAACCATCTACCCTCCTTTGGGAACCCAAGAACATTTATATTTAATCCACGATATATATGATATGTTTATCTAGGGAATCTAGACCCTGCAACCTCCTTTGGAAACCCATTCACATTCATATACAGTCCACGATATCTACGATATTTTTCTCTAGGGAATCTAAACCCTCTACCCTCCTTTGGGAACCCAAGAACATTCATATTTAATCCACGATATCTACGATACGTTTATCTGGGGAATCTAAACCCTAGACCTTCCTTTGGGAACCCAAGCACATTCATATACATTCCACGATATCTACAACTAATGACCTAAATATTTTATTTGGGTTCAAGGTCTGCGAAGAGCTCTGTATAGAAAATATTCATCGTCTTGCGTTGCGATTTTCCTTATTCATCTATGATGAGGATTTTTAAGCATGATCTCCAATCCACTCTAGATATAGCTATGTAAAATTTTATATGATAAAACACGAGTTTGGGTAGAAAAAAAAACAACCGTCTCCATGGTTTGACCTTGGTTGTTATCTATTGTCACAGCAAATGCAACTCTCACCGAAAATTGACTACACTTTATTTTAGAAGGGAACTTTGTTTCCACCACTTTTAGTATTGTACACAAAATCATTTCTTATATCTATATTTTGGAGCAACATGATCACAACTTTCAAGTTTAAACAATGATTCGGATATCCCGATACTTTGAAACTACAAAGAAATTCATGAGTATAAACCATTACATCAGCACTGCTAGTGTTTGAATTATCAATACTATCAGAGTTGTGATACTCGTCACCTAATAATGCTGAAATTTTAGTTAAAAAATTTAAGAAACAAATTCTTGAATAATGGTTTTAATTTTTTTATTTTAAAGAAGAAACATCTTATTTAATGTGTTTTCGAAGGATAAGAGAAAACGTTTTATGATAAGATGGTTTGATGAAGTCTCTAAAAAAGGAATAAGACTATTGGACCATAAGTAACTAAGTTAAAGCTCAAGTGTTTAATAGGTTGTGTTTAATTTTTATAATAAATTAGATTAAAATAACTAAAACAAAAGTGAAAGACTTGAGTTATTCAAATTTTAGTAATTAATAAGTTGGTTTATTTTATGTTGTTTAATATAGAGACCGAATATTGTTTAAATATGTGATTTATTATGATTTGAATGTTAGGATTTAATATTTTTTTACTATATAAGATATATGAGGATTTCCATATAATTCGGTTTGATTATGTAAGATTTCCATATATAATAATAAGGTTTTTATTAAAATTATGTATGATTTCCATATATAATTATATGGTTTTAAACATTAATAAGGTTTAATAAGATTTTCATAAATTAATTCTCTAGAGGATTGTGGTGACGCCACGTGGCAAAACATGTATTCTTTTAATATATATGATTGATAAGGATTTTCGTTTTAGATTTTCGTTTTAAATATTTGAATGTCAAAATTGTGAATTTCAATCAAAGTATCATTGTTAATAAAAGCTGTTATTTTTTTTCTTCTTTGAAAATTGAATTAAAAGGGGATAATTACAAGGATAAGAATACCTTACAAGGACATATAGCTAACAAATATTGTTAAAGTTTTGATTGTTACTTCAATTTTTTTTTTCTAATATGCAAAATAACGAAATAAAATTGGGGTTGATACATAGCAACCTAATTTCGGTTGAGTTCAACTATATTTTAAAAAAACTGAATTAACCTAACTGTACCGAACCCAAAGTTGAATCGAAATATATAATCTATTTACTAGAAAAGATGGATCTCAAAATAAAAAAAATAAAAAATAAATATTAATCATTTAAAATTTTAATATTTTAAAACTAATGTAGAGTTTAAAAAAGAGTTTGAATTGTTGTAGGGAAAAAAGAAAAAAAATAAATATGTGGCTTTCACTTTTTGTACCGTTTTTAAACCTGAACTTTTAAAAAATTAAGCAAGCAAAGAACAAAAAAAAACTTTTAAAAAAACAATAGTTCTCAAAACCTAATTAGAAAAAAAATAGTTGTGAGGACTTTGAAAAATTTTAAAATTTTAAAAGTTATGTTACTAGTTAACCCCCAAGACTTTAAAATATTTAATAAAATCTGATTAGTAAATTTAAGTTTTAAATTTTTTTAAAGCTCTTAAATTTTTGAAACCTAATTATCAATCACCTTCAACATATTCCGTGAGTAATGGATGATATATATAAGGATATAAAGAGTTGGAAACCAAGTATAACTTAGGCACTAAGTAAATTGGAACCTTTTTTGACTATGTCTTATAATTAGCATTCTTATTCATAACTAGTTAAATATTATGTTTTACTATAATTCAAATATAAATTAGATGATTTTTTCGTGTATTTTTTTTTTATCATCTAAATTCGAGTGAATAATTACTAAAATATTTTATGTGTTATTTTCAACATTAAATATTTTTTGTTATACGGATATACCAACTATTAACTACAATATAACGGAATATATTTTTTTTCTATAATTATTCTACTAGTATAACTGTGTAATATTTAAAATGATTTGAGTTTTAATAAGATTTGAGATGATTTCGATAATTTGAAACAAAATAGGAAACTCTTAATTTGATATTAAGATTCTATTCAATCCTCTCTTAAATCATTAGATTTCGATCTTTTAATTTTTAAATAAAAAGTTTCTCCAAAATCTTTGAAATCATTAACAACTAGTGTTTAAAATAATTCTAATAGCAATGGATTTGAAAATTATTTCAAAATTAATAATTTAATAACAGTGGATTAAAGAAGACAGTATCAAATTTTACAAGGAATAACACTTGATTTCTTAAAACCATTACGAAGTTTTTGATTCAAATCAATTCAAATCATTATTGAATATACACCTATTTTATTAATATTTATGAATTATTTATTTAAAATATTGAATGAAAGTATTTATTGCATGCAACTATCAACTACCAAATATAAGCATTTGTGTAACTGGTCTAAATTATTAAAATGAATGGTTTTATTTCAAGTAAAACATTTATTACATACCAAACTCCCAAATATGTTTGTTTCTATAACTAGTAAAATTATGAATTATTTTATTTAAAATATTTAAACAATATATTTATTACTCATATATGTCATTGCCAATTATCACCTATCAAATATATTTATAGGTCTATTTCAAAAATAAACCACAATTTGAAATCAACTTCAAAAATAAATTCCTTTAAGATTAGAAGTTAAAGTAAACCCCCTCTTTTCTTTAGAAGCGGGTCATCTCCTTTTGCTGAGCATCGCGGTGCTGTGTGGTTCATGCATAACAGATTCGACTAATGCTTGTTATGTGGCTTCGTTGATCGATCTATCGAGTCTCCTTTTCTTGGCTTTTGTCGTCTTGGCCAACTAGTAAGTCGTCCAATTTTGCGCATGTGACATGTTGCATACGAGTATGAGAGATGTTTCGTACCGTTTATTGCATGTTGGAAAAGTCTTTCAGCGTGCATTTGGTGTTATCGAGACGCATGTAGTTCTCCAGCTAACATCTCGACTTGTGGTTACCTAACATGTAGATTTGTACTAAACATTGCCACAAAGCTTTCGTTGAAGAGATAAGTTTACCGAATTCACTATAAGTAAATAAAAGAAGTTATGCTTAGCTCGGGTGATATCGTGAAACCCGGGCTCTGCCAACTTTCCTGGGTCTCTCGGATTCCTATCCATGTACTATGAAAAACATAAGTGGGTTAAGGTTTGTTAATGACCCATTCTTTAATTACCTTTCTAGGGCCACATGGTCCCCAAATCTTTTCTTACCTTATCCCCGGAGTGCTTCCCCAATGTATCTTGCATTGAAGACCTGACTGATTAGAAGAGATTATGTTAGCCAGATTCGGGACACATTTCGCCTAATTGTCTTGGCCTCGAAGAAGATTTTAATTGTTTTTTAAGTAGCAGTAATTTTTTCCTCAACATGTTCTCAACAAATTCCACCTTAAACAATATAGTTTATCGTCTACTATACATATCATTACTTACATGCCAACTGAGTCATCAATGTTAACAAACAGTTACACTCCTTTAGAAATCGTGTAATAATTGACACATTTCAAAATTATTTTCTTTGACTAAGCATGAGTTAAATTGTTTAGAATTAGATCAAGGTTATATGTTTTGAATGATTTCTCCTTAAGCGTTTTTTGGAGTATGATATATCTGATGATTTTATGGTTTTTGAAGAAACAAACGGGGTTGTTTGTTCCTCCACCGAAGTCGAGTACCGTTCTCTTATATTTGCCGGTTCTAAAGTTTGTAATATCACATTGCTTATGGCTTAACTAAACATTCTTGTCACACATACTCCATTAAAATTATATGTAAATGTAGATGCCACTTAAAATCTGGTTTTTCATTTCCGACTAAACCATATTTTCTTTGATTATCACTTTGTTCGAGAAATTGTTCAATCACGCACTCTCTGAGTCTCTTATATACGGAGTAATTAGCGGATGGTCTAACCAAACCGTTAATGTGACAACAATTTGAGTAGCTATTTTTCAAGATTGTACTCGAGTCTTGTAGTCTATCTTAAGGAGTCATATCAAGATGTCTTCCATATTATAGAATGAAAATATTATTTATATTCTTATTATGTGGTTTCATAGTTAGTTAGCTTCAAGCTATAGTGTGTAACTATATATATGTGTAACACCTTTCATTAAATCTCCTATGCAGTCTCCATATGCATTGTCCTTTGCACAGTTGATCACATCGCCGAAGCATATAAAATAGATTTTTGTAATTTTTTTTCCGACATGTAACAATTTTATATCACCAAACTTTATATAGATATGGCTGAGAAACCCTAGCTGCTGACCTTATCAAAGTTTTAGATTTGGCTTCCCCGGTACCGTGGCATCAATTCTCTTCTTACAGCTTTTGTGGCATTGTACTTTGTCAATTTCGTGGTATGTGATGGTGATGAGGCGGGTCCTCGAGCTCCATTGCCGGCCTCTAGTATCTCCTATCCTCTCCTTCATCGTGTCTTTGTCGAGTACATGTTCCATTGAAACGGGTATTAAAGCGGTGCTCTATGCAAAGAGTTTGGGTGGTTTTCGTGGTGGGTGGTTAGAGGCGGTGGTATCCTCTCTTCTACCTTTGAGGATGGCTTCGGGTTCTTGGCCGGATCTACCATCTCGTTCCTCAACTCTCCACCGGTCGCGGTTTAGATCTCGCCTCATAGATAGGTTGCCGGCCGGTTGTCCACATCTCATTTCTCCTCTCTTTGTAGATCTCTGCTCAGCCATCACTTGACTGGTAATTTTGAGATACGACACATTGTGAAACGGCTTTCCTCGAGAATTGATAGTGGTGATGTGGTATCCTTCGGATATTGATAATCTGATTTGCTTAGTTTGGGACAGCTTGTCATCATAACCTCAACGATCTGTCTTTGGTACTCACATCATCTTGTGTTAGTTTTTTTGAAGTCTCGCTGCTTTACGGAGATCTTCGCGGTATAGTTGGTTGAAGGAAGGTTGGTGATGTCTTCTTCGATGGGCTTCACAGTGAGTCTAGAACCTTAATGGTGGCCTACCTCGTGATATGGAGACAATGCGGAATATCGATTCTATCCCTTCCCAAAGACATTGTTTTGGTATGGTTTCTAGCCCATCCTTTCCTTGTGGTGGCTTCCCCTCACTATTTATTTTATCTTTACCGGGTAGGGATGGCTTAGTTTAGATTTATTTGTCTCGGCGCAAGTTGAGCGATGAGAGTGTTTTCACATGGGACTTATGTTGGTGTATTACACAACGACTATCTTCTTGGTGCGTGGGAATTAGCTGCTAGTTGGTATGAGTCGAATGATGCGTTTCGGTTAGGTGAAGAGGACAGCTTGGTGAAGCACTCTTAGATCTTAGGCCGTTTAGTCTTTTTCAACAACATATATCGTTTGTGAGTATTGTCAAGGATCTTCATTCTCCAACGTGAGGCTCAGATCGATTCAATTTTTTTGGGCACCAAAAAACTTCTCCCGGCTGCTCTTCTTTGTTTTTGAGATGTATTGTGTAGTATATGGCTGTAGATTCTGATTCCGCTTGTTCTAGTTCTATAAGCGCCGGTCCTGTTACCAATTATGTGGTATGTTCCTGAGTTTTTCTTGCAACGGTTTAGCTTTGTCAGCTCCTTTGACAATTTAATTTGCGTTTTGAGCTTGCTTGTCTTTATCAAATTCTATCTCCGAATGAGAATTGGCTTTCGAGGCCTTTGGACCGCTTCACCGTGTCAAAGTGGTTCACATCGACGGTATATTTCATGCTTACCTTCTTGACTAGGCTTTGCTTGCCTAAAAGTACGTCATACCAGTTTATATTAGTAAGGAAAAGCTATTCCTTATGCGATCCAGGTGATGCTTCACTCGAGTGAAATTCCTCATTGAAGCCTTCTATCATTCAACGGAATCAACAAAAAATTTATGCTAGCAGGTCTATCTCTTTAGGCTGCTTATAACCATAACCTGGATGTGACACAGTCTAGATCTGAGTAAACTAGTATTCTTTTGTCTTGAGTTCACAATGTATTCCACATGTTAGCAGATTGGATAGAATTCTGTATTCTTAAATGTAAAATCAATGCGTATCTTTGGAAAATGACATCGAAACTCGTTGTTACCCTTTGATTTTATTATCACTCCGACAAGATGACCAGCAAAAAAAAAGTTGATAGTTTTCTCTTTACTTTTTTTTTTTCACAAATAAAAAGTCTATTTAAAAAATAAAAAAAAATCTCTGTACATTTTCTGAAATCAACGGAGAGAAGTTTTGTTGGGTCAGTGCGAGTTTGTTGTAGCTCAAGAACTATGCCCGTCAAATGGTATTGTTAGATGATTGCAAAATCTGAAGAATCACAGTTTCATATCTCGAATTTCGGTTTCTGTAGTGGTTAATCGTATATGCATATATGCCTTCTTAATCTCCCTTTTCTCTCGGTATTTCTAGGGTTTTGCATTGGCAACCCAATCAAGGATCGACAGTAAGCAGCCAGATCCTAAACGAAGCAACACAGTGCGTAGAGAGCATCAATGGCGTCAAGGAAGGAAGATGGAAAGCGACTCTCAACTATTACAAACCAATGTTACGAGGTCCTCCTCCACCTCCTTCTTCCCCGATTATTTCTCCTTCCCTTTCTCTCTTCACCTTTAAAACCTTAACTCTCTCGCAGACCAGGGAAATCAAGCGGAATTCCCGCGCGATTTTCTAGGGATCTCGCTTGCAGATCAGCCGAGTAAGTACTATTTCATAATCAGAACGCAGAGAATCGTCCTGGAAGCAGATTCGTCGATTCAATTGATAATGGAGAAGCTTCAATCATACAAATCGAAAGTCGCGTTATACTTTGAAGGATTTCAGTATCAACTTGGTGACTTCCGATTGAGAGTTGGTAAAGTAGTTCCTACTCACTCCGAGAACGTTAGAGGAATAGTCATGGAGGTATGAGAGCTATATCTAAATCCTTTTATCTTTCTGATACTGTTCACAGAAATTAAGACTGATGAATTACAATTCCGATGATGATTTTTGTTTCTGTTTACTTGCTTGTTTGTTGTAATCTGAAATTGGAGTTTGTGGGATTGTATGTTGTGTGTATCATTTCAGGTGGAGTATCTTCCTATATCATCAATGGAGAAAGCAAGAAAAGTGATGGAGGAGTTTTTGGAGATATGGCATGAAGCTCTGTCGAAGAGGTCGTTGCCTGGTAAGTTCATTAACAGTGATCTCAACTTTGCGGAGTATGGACTTGCAGATAACTACACTCCACAACACACTGCTGTTCGATACGCTCTTGTTATGGCTCATATGATTGCAACGGTTCAAGCTGTGAGAGGCTAAAACTAAAACCAACATCATTCCTAATTAGAGAGACCTCTTCTTATGGTGTTTTTAGTTTCTCCTTTGATTTGGAATTCGGATCCATCTTTGGTTAGTTTTATGTTTATGAATATTGAACCTTAGGCTCTACTATACTATTACTATGTTTGGTGGCTATATTTCGCGTATTGTTTAAAAGATATCGAAGTTCTGCGATTTAATGAAACAACAGATATAATAGAAAAGGGAATGACCATAGAAAACAAAACTAGAAATGAAAAGTTGTGGATTCTGCAAAAAGAGAGACTCTTGGTTTGCAATTCTAACTCCACACTTCAGTTTTCTACTTTGTTGTAAAGCTCTCTTACTATCTTAAACAACTCATGAAAACTATATGACATCAAAATCATATCATTTGTAAGATCTTTTTTCTTGCATTTAATTTTATAACTTTTACTAAAATAATAGACGTTTAAATAAACAAACGTCTGAATACTGTATTAGCAAACAACACCAAAGAATAATCTGGAAAGACATCCTTTATTTTTTTATTGTATAGAAAATATTACACTGTTTATGGTGAATCAAATATGAATAAAATGTATTGTTAACATGAAGTTCTTGGTCTGTTTAAGTGTATCACGCGCTTGTTTGTAGGTTGAACCGGCCTGGCATTTGAATTTGAATCCTGCAAATTATTTTCCATACAAATATATTTCAATGCCCAGATGTATATATATTGTCGTACGTGGAATTTGTTCATCGCCATTTAAATAAAACTCACATCGTGAACGGCCACTCGGAGTAGTCTCACCTGCTCCCTCGTCACAGTTCTTACCTGAAATGCAAATAAAGATAATGAAAGGATATAACAAAAATCAGTCAAAAACTAAGAGAGACAAAAGAAAATAGCTTAGAAAATAAGAACATAATAACAACTAGATGAATAAACCTTTTTAACGACGGTCCAAGTAACATTCTGTGTACAAGGAGGAATGGTAAGAGATCCTACATATCTATAATATTTTGTGCTCCCAAATTTAATTTTAGTTGGATCGAGAATTCCTATATTTTTCTCTGCCTGATTTTGCCCTGTAATCGCCCCCAATTTATCCTCCAACTAATCAAAAATGAAATACATATTGGCTAAAAAGCTTAGTTTAATAAAATTAAAATTATGATTAATTTAGAAAAGAAAAGGGAGATTTTACCGATCTTAAAAAAGAGTCTGGTCTTCCGATTTTGTAGAGTACTGTGACTACAGCCATACTTCCGTTAATGCTCTCGTGCACCATATGTAGCTCTAGAGCAAACCTGCCATTATTATTATTTCACCATATAGTTTTATTTATATTCTCTTCCTTGATTAAATAACAAAGAGTTATATAAATAAAAGAACAAACATGTGTGTACACATTGACACACTGAGTTAGCGTATAGTTACAATAGTATACGAAGTTGAAAATACTTACGTAAAACAAGTTACAATATTCGACACACAGACACACACACATATAGAATGTTCCTTAACAAAAGAAGACATATATAGAATGTTACATACCTTCTTCCATTGATAGTATGTTCAGAGGGAGAATGCCAATGAAGTTGTAGGAGTTGATAGTGTGTACCATTGATCTTAAGATGTCCTGAACCCTCTTCAAATCTCACCTGACAAAATATGTAATATATTAATATATGAAAACGCTATAAATGATAAAATGAGGAAGAAATGGGTATACTACTATTACCATCATGTCATGGCCTCGATTTTTGAGAGTGGCATTGGAAGGTTTGTAGTCTCTAGTAAGCCGTCCAAGATGAGAAACAACTCTAACTCTTTCGTTCATAAGATCAATTGGAGATTGCATCTCTCCTTTTCCGCACATTTTCCATTCCGGTTTCAGTTTCCCCCATTTCTCTGGCCCGTTCTCTTCGTTCCCCTCGTAGCTGAATTCGCTTTCATCCTCTACATTCATATAATATATAGTTTTTTTTCTTAGATACAAAATAAACTTGTAAATCGCCATATGTTGTATGAAAAGAATGAACCAAGATAGCTTACCAACTTCTCTTTGACTTGATGCAGCTGTCGAACACAAAACAATGGTGATGAAGATGGTGAAAAGTACGAAGAATAACCCTTTGATTGATGATTTTTCCATCTTTTTTTTTTTTTTGAGATAGAGAAGAGAGAGAGGAATTGGATTAGTTGTTTTGTTGGATGCTTGTTCCTAACCTATAGAAACAACTTGGATGCATAATTTATAGTAGACGATTATATGTGAATTCGGATTTGGTACAGCCGTACAGATATGTGAAACGTCAGGTTACTCGTCACATTTTTCATCTTACTATATATAGAATATAAAGAGAAGTCCTGCGCGTTGCACGGGTATAATATACTTTTAGTTTAATATGCTTTATTTTATTAGTATATATTTTTGCTGGATTTAATAACTTCATATTTTTAATTACTTGAAGTTGTCGTTTCTCTAATTTATATGTTAGAGATATGGCTCCGATTCGTAATCTTTTACTATTGCGGAAACGGGTATACCGTTTGTATTGTCCATGGCCAAAAAATTGTACCAGTCACAAAAACTATAATAAAAAAACTACAGTAAAGCTGTTAATATCAGTTTTTTACTGCTTTCTCCTATTTCTTTGCACCAATCTCATCCCTAGAATATACCATTTAAATGGTGAGGGTGATTTTTTGGTTAATGGGAGAAACCATTTGAAATTGTATAACAAAAAATTTGTTACTCTTACTTCAGATTGATTTCTTTTAGTAACGTTTTCTCTTTTGGTGCAATATTTTATTATATAGTTTTTGTAATTTCCTTTCGTTCGTGTATGTTTTTACTGATTTTGAAGTCTTTTCATGTGGTGGTATTTTCACGATTTTCTTTTCTCTTTTAACTCTTTTGGTGTTTTACTTGTTATACGACTAACCTGTTGATAAATATATATAACTTATAGTAATTATTTTCATTTTTTATCAGATTATTATTTTTTTGTTTTAAGTAACTTCTTTTTCTTTTCTAATTTATAGTAACCATTTTATATAGCTTGCATGGGAAACATTCATAATATAGTCTATATATATAAAGTTATATTTTCTTTATTTTTAAAATGTCACATCATCAATCATCATTTAAAATTGTGACATTTTATCTAACTCATTTATTTATTTAATTAATCTTCTTAAATAAAATAGACGTATTAATGTAGAGTTATACTCAAATCCATTAAAAAAATAATTGATATAAATATATATTTAATTTCAATTATTTGTAGATTAAAACAAATTTTAACCACAAATACTTAGAGATTATTGATAGATGAACTTAAGTGGAATAATAATTTTTAAAATTTTTAAAGATTTTGGTGAATTTAAAATATATGTCAATGATTCTTGTCAAATATTTTTATAGATTTCCGTGAATTTTAATTGATTGTCATTATCAAATATTATACTTTTCCTTAATAAAACTTTTATATCTCTTCAATTTCTATGGTGTTAGTAGAACAATTTTTTTATTGGAGTTACAGTTTATGTTGGATTATTTATTGGCGATTAGTTTTTTTTTTTTTTTTTTTTTTGAATTATTCAC
The DNA here is from genome assembly GCA_900116095.1 of Euclidium syriacum. Taxonomy (NCBI): domain Eukaryota; kingdom Viridiplantae; phylum Streptophyta; class Magnoliopsida; order Brassicales; family Brassicaceae; genus Euclidium; species Euclidium syriacum. The sequence continues at coordinate 3,480,203 of FPAK01000008.1, forward strand.
TGACGATTAGTAATATATTGGGATGTGTTCTTATATAAGCAGAAGATTCAAAAGCATTTGTTTTAGGGTCCAGAAATATTAATAATTTTAGGGGTCCTAAAATTTGTTAAAAATCTACTTTTGTATAATGGTTATGAAAAATTAAAGATATATTTTAAGAATATGGGTTTAAACCAATTTTGGAATGGTTTTTTTTTTTTCATCAAAGCTATATTTTTCAAAAAGTAAAACTTGTTATAAGAAGGAAAAAATATTTCGATGAAAAACCAAAGAAAACTGATGGAAATGTCAATTTATTAGCAGAAGGGAGCTTTAGGATCTTACTTTATCCAAGTTTAAGTAAGATTTTAACATTTTTTAAAGTATGAATAAACATTTGGGTCTTTTTGTTTGATATAAGGAAGTTGAAGTCAGCAAGTGATCATAGTTTGATGACATCGTGTATCAATTTTGAAGTTTCTTTAAAGGATGGAAATCATTAAGATGTTGGAAATTCTATATATATATATATATATATATATATATATATTGAATTGAAAGTTTAAATTTTCTTTTTTGCCATAAGATTACGAAAGAGCCATCGAAGTGTTAGATTTCTTAAAAAGAGTGAGAGGTTTTTATTCAAACTCGTGGACCGCTTACTGGATATTGTTAACCATTCTCGTTTCAGTTGCTGATGCTAAAATAAGATTTTCGAAGTTGAAGTTGATAAAGTCTTAATTGCGATCAACTATGTCTCAAAAAAGATTAAATAATTTGGCTATATGGTGATCAACTATGTTCTTCTTCGCATAGCCCGTAAAGTTTTATGGCTATGGATTATGGTGATAGGTAAGCACATAGAAGACGGTGGGGATTCTTCTCCACGGTGTATTCAAGCTATGGGTTATGTTGATACCAATGGAAGAGTGTGGAGAAACTAATATCTTTCCTCCTCGTTGGACTCCTCATTTCCTCCGTGGTCGTGAATATCTTCAATAGGATAAGTGTGTTGTTTTGGTCTACATTTTAACTGTTTTCTAGTCCTCGGTTGATGATATTTCTTGGTGTCATTTAGGATGACGACTTATATTGGGGGTTTTTAGTTCTATAAATTTACTTCTTAGGTTGGTATTACGATGTCGAGCTTTGTTGTGCTATTCAGGATTGCATAAAGGTATATGGTTGATGCTCTTGGGTTCCCACTTTACATCAACTTTGAGAAGAACCATCATCAATCTTCCTAAGATGTATTTTGCTTGATAGGAATGGTCAGATTGTATATTTTATGGCTTGTTACCCCTCGTCCCTTGGTTCCTTTTTAATTTTACCACATTCTTTATCAATCTAATGTTTTCTTAGTGAAAAAAAAATTAATCCCCTCTTTCGACATCTTTCAAAACTCATTAAACCATCCTTCATAACTTTTATTAATAATGAGAATGCCACTCTAAAAAAATTAGTTTTAAAGAAAAAATGAAAAATACAAAAAAGCACAAATAACCATACCTTATTTACGAAAATGGCATAATATTTGTGAGAATTTCTCGTTGAAACATAGACAGTATTATATAAGGGACATAAGCCACTTCACTCTTTGCTCATTGATAATTAGTTGGAAACCCATGTAATTAAACATGGCTACAGAACCCGAATACACGATGCCCACCCAAACCGAAATCGATTCGACCCATTGAAATATACCCGATCAATCTTAACCAAAATTTGTCTAGCCGATCTAAATCAAAATTAATCCTATGATGAGATATTGTCGAGATTAATGGCTAAATAGATAATTATCTCGAGGAGACTTATGAGAATATTCCACATTAAAAGTTGAAAAGAAACCAAGAATAATATAAAAGGAACACGGACAAATCTTCTTTTGAACATTCAATTTTAGGTTAAAACTCATGTAACTTAACATTCTTCAATACCCCCACCACCATTAGTAACCAAATCCGAGCTCTTAATATCTCCAACCAATTTCGAACCATTAAAGCTTCACATTTGAACTCACAACATATTTTTTTTTTTTTTTGTTGGTCGCTGAGCTCAGAACTTTATATTCTTATATTTCCTCTTAGGAGTCCTAAAAGGTATTCGTTAAAGTTACCTCTCCACTCTTTAAGTTTCTTGATTATTCTTTTGCGAACAAAAAATAATCGGAAACAAATCCTTTATTTTTGTATCGTATTTAAATTACAATGTTTATGGTGAACCAAATATTAGTAAAATGTATATTGTTTTGTTTGTTCATAAAGATCTTGGTCTGTATAAGTGTACCACGCGCTTATTTGTAGGTTGAACCGGCCTGGCATTTGAATTTGAATCCTGCAAATTATTTTCCATACAAATATATTTCAATGCCCAGATGTATATATATTGTCGTACGTGGAATTTGTTCATCGCCATTTAAATAAAACTCACATCGTGAACGGCCACTCGGAGTAGTCTCACCTGCTCCCTCGTCACAGTTCTTACCTGAAATGCAAATAAAGATAATGAAAAGATATAACAAAAATTAGTCAAAAACTAAGAGAGACAAAAGAAAACAGTTTAGAAAATAAGAACATAATAACAACTAGATGAATAAACCTTTTTAACGACGGTCCAAGTAACATTCTGCGTACAAGGAGGAGTGGTAAGAGATCCTACATATCTATAATATTTTCTGCTCCCAAATTTAATCTTCTTTGGATCGAGCATTCCTATATTTTTCTCTGCCTCATTTTGCTCTGTAATCGCCCCCAATTTAATCTCCAACTAATCAAAAATGAAAATACTTATTGGTTAAAATGCTTAGTTTTAAAAGACGAAATTAACAATAAATTAAGAAGGGAGAATTTACCAATCTGAGAAAAGAGTCTGGTCTTCCGATTTTGTAGAGCACTGTGACTACAGCCATACTTCCGTTAATGCTCTCGTGAACCATATGTAGCTCTAGAGCAAACCTGCCATTTTTATTATTTCACCACATAGTTTTATTTTTATTCTCTTCCTTAATTAAATAACAAAGAGTTATAAAGAAAAGAACAAACATGTGTGTAAACATTGACTCACCGAATTGCCCTAGTTACAATAGTATACGAAGTTGAAAATACTTACGTTAAAAAAGTTACAAAATTCAACACACAGACACACACAGACACATATATAGAATGTTCCTTAACAAAAGAAGACATATATAGAATGTTACATACCTTCTTCCATTGATAGTATGTTCAGAGGGAGAATGCCAATGAAGTTGTAGGAGTTGATAGTGTGTACCATTGATCTTAAGATGTCCTGAACCCTCTTCAAATCTCACCTGACAAAATATGTAATATATTAGTATATGAAACGCTATAAATGATAAAATGAGGAAGAAATGGGTATACTACTATTACCATCATGTCATGGCCTCGATTTTTGAGAGTGGCATTGGAAGGTTTGTAGTCTCTAGTAAGCCGTCCAAGATGAGAAACAACTCTAACTCTTTCGTTCATAAGATCAATTGGAGATTGCATCTCTCCTTTTCCGCACATTTTCCATTCCGGTTTCAGTTTCCCCCATTTCTCTGGCCCGTTCTCTTCGTTCCCCTCGTAGCTGAATTCGCTTTCATCCTCTACATTCATATAATATATAGTTTTTTTCTTAGATACAAAATAAACTTGTAAATCGCCATATGTTGTATGAAAAGAATGAACCAAGATAGCTTACCAACTTCTCTTTGACTTGATGCAGCTGTCGAACACAAAACAATGGTGATGAAGATGGTGAAAAGTACGAAGAATAACCCTTTGATTGATGATTTTTCCATCTTTTTTTTTTTTTTGAGATAGAGAAGAGAGAGAGGAATTGGATTAGTTGTTTTGTTGGATGCTTGTTCCTAACCTATAGAAACAACTTGGATGCATAATTTATAGTAGACGATTATATGTGAATTCGGATTTGGTACAGCCGTACAGATATGTGAAACGTCAGGTTACTCGTCACATTTTTCATCTTACTATATATAGAATATAAAGAGAAGTCCTGCGCGTTGCACGGGTATAATATACTTTTAGTTTAATATGCTTTATTTTATTAGTATATATTTTTGCTGGATTTAATAACTTCATATTTTTAATTACTTGAAGTTGTCGTTTCTCTAATTTATATGTTAGAGATATGGCTCCGATTCGTAATCTTTTACTATTGCGGAAACGGGTATACCGTTTGTATTGTCCATGGCCAAAAAATTGTACCAGTCACAAAAACTATAATAAAAAAACTACAGTAAAGCTGTTAATATCAGTTTTTTACTGCTTTCTCCTATTTCTTTGCACCAATCTCATCCCTAGAATATACCATTTAAATGGTGAGGGTGATTTTTTGGTTAATGGGAGAAACCATTTGAAATTGTATAACAAAAAATTTGTTACTCTTACTTCAGATTGATTTCTTTTAGTAACGTTTTCTCTTTTGGTGCAATATTTTATTATATAGTTTTTGTAATTTCCTTTCGTTCGTGTATGTTTTTACTGATTTTGAAGTCTTTTCATGTGGTGGTATTTTCACGATTTTCTTTTCTCTTTTAACTCTTTTGGTGTTTTACTTGTTATACGACTAACCTGTTGATAAATATATATAACTTATAGTAATTATTTTCATTTTTTATCAGATTATTATTTTTTTGTTTTAAGTAACTTCTTTTTCTTTTCTAATTTATAGTAACCATTTTATATAGCTTGCATGGGAAACATTCATAATATAGTCTATATATATAAAGTTATATTTTCTTTATTTTTAAAATGTCACATCATCAATCATCATTTAAAATTGTGACATTTTATCTAACTCATTTATTTATTTAATTAATCTTCTTAAATAAAATAGACGTATTAATGTAGAGTTATACTCAAATCCATTAAAAAAATAATTGATATAAATATATATTTAATTTCAATTATTTGTAGATTAAAACAAATTTTAACCACAAATACTTAGAGATTATTGATAGATGAACTTAAGTGGAATAATAATTTTTAAAATTTTTAAAGATTTTGGTGAATTTAAAATATATGTCAATGATTCTTGTCAAATATTTTTATAGATTTCCGTGAATTTTAATTGATTGTCATTATCAAATATTATACTTTTCCTTAATAAAACTTTTATATCTCTTCAATTTCTATGGTGTTAGTAGAACAATTTTTTTATTGGAGTTACAGTTTATGTTGGATTATTTATTGGCGATTAGTTTTTTTTTTTTTTTTTTTTTTGAATTATTCACTGACGATTAGTAATATATTGGGATGTGTTCTTATATAAGCAGAAGATTCAAAAGCATTTGTTTTAGGGTCCAGAAATATTAATAATTTTAGGGGTCCTAAAATTTGTTAAAAATCTACTTTTGTATAATGGTTATGAAAAATTAAAGATATATTTTAAGAATATGGGTTTAAACCAATTTTGGAATGGTTTTTTTTTTTTCATCAAAGCTATATTTTTCAAAAAGTAAAACTTGTTATAAGAAGGAAAAAATATTTCGATGAAAAACCAAAGAAAACTGATGGAAATGTCAATTTATTAGCAGAAGGGAGCTTTAGGATCTTACTTTATCCAAGTTTAAGTAAGATTTTAACATTTTTTAAAGTATGAATAAACATTTGGGTCTTTTTGTTTGATATAAGGAAGTTGAAGTCAGCAAGTGATCATAGTTTGATGACATCGTGTATCAATTTTGAAGTTTCTTTAAAGGATGGAAATCATTAAGATGTTGGAAATTCTATATATATATATATATATATATATATATATATATATATATATATTGAATTGAAAGTTTAAATTTTCTTTTTTGCCATAAGATTATGAAAGAGCCATCGAAGTGTTAGATTTCTTAAAAAGAGTGAGAGGTTTTTATTCAAACTCGTGGACCGCTTACTGGATATTGTTAACCATTCTCGTTTCAGTTGCTGATGCTAAAATAAGATTTTCGAAGTTGAAGTTGATAAAGTCTTAATTGCGATCAACTATGTCTCAAAAAAGATTAAATAATTTGGCTATATGGTGATCAACTATGTTCTTCTTCGCATAGCCCGTAAAGTTTTATGGCTATGGATTATGGTGATAGGTAAGCACATAGAAGACGGTGGGGATTCTTCTCCACGGTGTATTCAAGCTATGGGTTATGTTGATACCAATGGAAGAGTGTGGAGAAACTAATATCTTTCCTCCTCGTTGGACTCCTCATTTCCTCCGTGGTCGTGAATATCTTCAATAGGATAAGTGTGTTGTTTTGGTCTACATTTTAACTGTTTTCTAGTCCTCGGTTGATGATATTTCTTGGTGTCATTTAGGATGACGACTTATATTGGGGGTTTTTAGTTCTATAAATTTACTTCTTAGGTTGGTATTACGATGTCGAGCTTTGTTGTGCTATTCAGGATTGCATAAAGGTATATGGTTGATGCTCTTGGGTTCCCACTTTACATCAACTTTGAGAAGAACCATCATCAATCTTCCTAAGATGTATTTTGCTTGATAGGAATGGTCAGATTGTATATTTTATGGCTTGTTACCCCTCGTCCCTTGGTTCCTTTTTAATTTTACCACATTCTTTATCAATCTAATGTTTTCTTAGTGAAAAAAAAATTAATCCCCTCTTTCGACATCTTTCAAAACTCATTAAACCATCCTTCATAACTTTTATTAATAATGAGAATGCCACTCTAAAAAAATTAGTTTTAAAGAAAAAATGAAAAATACAAAAAAGCACAAATAACCATACCTTATTTACGAAAATGGCATAATATTTGTGAGAATTTCTCGTTGAAACATAGACAGTATTATATAAGGGACATAAGCCACTTCACTCTTTGCTCATTGATAATTAGTTGGAAACCCATGTAATTAAACATGGCTACAGAACCCGAATACACGATGCCCACCCAAACCGAAATCGATTCGACCCATTGAAATATACCCGATCAATCTTAACCAAAATTTGTCTAGCCGATCTAAATCAAAATTAATCCTATGATGAGATATTGTCGAGATTAATGGCTAAATAGATAATTATCTCGAGGAGACTTATGAGAATATTCCACATTAAAAGTTGAAAAGAAACCAAGAATAATATAAAAGGAACACGGACAAATCTTCTTTTGAACATTCAATTTTAGGTTAAAACTCATGTAACTTAACATTCTTCAATACCCCCACCACCATTAGTAACCAAATCCGAGCTCTTAATATCTCCAACCAATTTCGAACCATTAAAGCTTCACATTTGAACTCACAACATATTTTTTTTTTTTTTGTTGGTCGCTGAGCTCAGAACTTTATATTCTTATATTTCCTCTTAGGAGTCCTAAAAGGTATTCGTTAAAGTTACCTCTCCACTCTTTAAGTTTCTTGATTATTCTTTTGCGAACAAAAAATAATCGGAAACAAATCCTTTATTTTTGTATCGTATTTAAATTACAATGTTTATGGTGAACCAAATATTAGTAAAATGTATATTGTTTTGTTTGTTCATAAAGATCTTGGTCTGTATAAGTGTACCACGCGCTTATTTGTAGGTTGAACCGGCCTGGCATTTGAATTTGAATCCTGCAAATTATTTTCCATACAAATATATTTCAATGCCCAGATGTATATATATTGTCGTACGTGGAATTTGTTCATCGCCATTTAAATAAAACTCACATCGTGAACGGCCACTCGGAGTAGTCTCACCTGCTCCCTCGTCACAGTTCTTACCTGAAATGCAAATAAAGATAATGAAAAGATATAACAAAAATTAGTCAAAAACTAAGAGAGACAAAAGAAAACAGTTTAGAAAATAAGAACATAATAACAACTAGATGAATAAACCTTTTTAACGACGGTCCAAGTAACATTCTGCGTACAAGGAGGAGTGGTAAGAGATCCTACATATCTATAATATTTTCTGCTCCCAAATTTAATCTTCTTTGGATCGAGCATTCCTATATTTTTCTCTGCCTCATTTTGCTCTGTAATCGCCCCCAATTTAATCTCCAACTAATCAAAAATGAAAATACTTATTGGTTAAAATGCTTAGTTTTAAAAGACGAAATTAACAATAAATTAAGAAGGGAGAATTTACCAATCTGAGAAAAGAGTCTGGTCTTCCGATTTTGTAGAGCACTGTGACTACAGCCATACTTCCGTTAATGCTCTCGTGAACCATATGTAGCTCTAGAGCAAACCTGCCATTTTTATTATTTCACCACATAGTTTTATTTTTATTCTCTTCCTTAATTAAATAACAAAGAGTTATAAAGAAAAGAACAAACATGTGTGTAAACATTGACTCACCGAATTGCCCTAGTTACAATAGTATACGAAGTTGAAAATACTTACGTTAAAAAAGTTACAAAATTCAACACACAGACACACACAGACACATATATAGAATGTTCCTTAACAAAAGAAGACATATATAGAATGTTACATACCTTCTTCCATTGATAGTATGTTCAGAGGGAGAATGCCAATGAAGTTGTAGGAGTTGATAGTGTGTACCATTGATCTTAAGATGTCCTGAACCCTCTTCAAATCTCACCTGACAAAATATGTAATATATTAGTATATGAAACGCTATAAATGATAAAATGAGGAAGAAATGGGTATACTACTATTACCATCATGTCATGGCCTCGATTTTTGAGAGTGGCATTGGAAGGTTTGTAGTCTCTAGTAAGCCGTCCAAGATGAGAAACAACTCTAACTCTTTCGTTCATAAGATCAATTGGAGATTGCATCTCTCCTTTTCCGCACATTTTCCATTCCGGTTTCAGTTTCCCCCATTTCTCTGGCCCGTTCTCTTCGTTTCTCTCGTAGCTGAATTCACTTTCATCCTCTACATTCATATAATATATAGTTTTTTTTTTCTTAGATACAAAATAAACTTGTAAATCGCCATATGTTGTATGAAAACAATGAGCCAAGATTAAGCCTAGATAGCTTACCAACTTCTCTTTGACTTGATGCAGCTGTCGAACACAAAACAATGGTGATGAAGATGGTGAAAAGTACGAAGAATAACCCTTTGATTGATGATTTTTCCATCTTTTTTTTTTTTTTTTGAGATAGAGAAGAGAGAGAGGAATTGGATTAGTTGTTTTGTTGGATGCTTGTTCCTAACCTATAGAAACAACTTGGATGCATAATTTATAGTAGACGATTATATGTGCTTTCGGATTTTGTACAGATATGTGAAACGTCAGGTTACTCGTCACGTTTTTAATCTTACTATATAGAATAATTAGTACCAATCGAGACGACATGTTTGACTCTTGTTGAAAAACATGCTTTCTTTTCCCTTTCCCGTTCTTTTCTCGTCCAATTAGTTCACATTTTCTATAGATTTTTCTTGCAAGATTTACCTACGTTTATATTTTATTCAATTTGTCGAAGACAAGTTTTTTCGACAAATCAACAAGTTTATACGGGGAAGCATTTTCGAAAATCATATTCTAAATAGGAAAAATGTCAAATAAATCCTCAACTTTTTAAAAAATGCTGAAAAGATCTTGTTAAAAGTCGTGGTATAAAAAAGTTCGAATTTTTGTTGACTTTCTCGTAAACTCTAAACTTTGCGTTGACTAAGCCATTTTGGATCCATCGTTAAATCGACATTAACGGTGTTAACATTCCGTTAGAAAATCAACAAAAATATAAGTTTTTTTTAGCGTCAACAAAAGTACAAGCTTTTTTTAGCGTTTTCTGAGAAATTGGGTATTTATTTGATATTTTTCCCCAAAAAAAAAAAAAATTATTAATTTGAGATTCAAACCCATGACCTCCAAGAAAAAAACAAGTCATCTATCATTATCTATTGTTGTTATGACAAACAAACAAATATATATATTATTAATATCAGAAATAATTTTTGAAAACGTATTTATATTAAACAAGATTATAAATTTTGAAATATTTTATTAATAACCATAATAATTTAAGAAGCACTTATACCATTTTTTTTTTATCTTTTATAAAAAAATTATGAGAATTTTTTTCATCTAAGATATTTTCGTTATTCAATTATTTAACTATTTATTTTATCCATTATTCATTTAAGATACAAGTTGAATTTTCATATTTTTAAATTAAATCGTTTTTCTAAACATACAATATTTCTTACTCCAAATTGGTAAAAACATACAGTTTATACAATACCTTTCATATAAACATTTATAAATAATTTTAGATTATTATGGTTATTAATAAGATGTTTCCAATTTCAAACAGTTTTGAACAAAATAATTTTAAAATTGAAAAAAATTATCAATCAAATTTTTTTTTTTTATAATTCAGTTTTAATATAACAGCATTTTAAAATATTTGTAAAACATAAAAACAGTTTCTAAATTTATAAATATATTTTGAGGCTTGATATTATAATATATATATATATATATATATATTTGTTTGTTTGTTATAACACTAATAGTTCATTTGGCACAATAGTAAAAAACTTGTTTTCATCTTGAATGTCATGAGTTCAAATCTCAAATTGACAATTTTTTTTGTTTTTTTGAAAAATATAAAATAAATCTCCAACTTCTTAGAAAACGCTAAAAAAAACTTGTATTTTTGTTGACTTTCTAACAGAATGTTAACACCGTTAATGTCGATTTAACGGCTGGTCTAAAATGGCTTAGTCAACGCAAAGTTTGGAGTTTACGAGAAAGTCAACAAAAGTTTGAACTTTTTTTATACCACGACTTTTAAAAAGATTTTTTTAACATTTTTTTTAAAGAATTGATAAAAACGTTTTTCATGTTAACATTGTTGGAATAAGGAAATTAAAAAAAGTACCAAAACGGTGACAAGAAGACAAAAATTGTGAAAAATATATTTCCTAAGTTTACTCCTAAAATAAATAGAACATCTTTTAGAGGATATATTGGACTGAGAATTTGAAATAGTTATTGAATTGATGATTCTCTAAAATGTTTAAAATTTAGTTTTATTGGATAAATCATTTATAAAGATGTTTCCACTCTTATTGGATCAATCATTTATATTATTTTAAAAAAAATCTAGCCTTATTGAAAACAAGAGTTTAATTTGCGATTTCGTACTTTAGAATAATTTGAAAAGCATGTTTTGTGAAAATAATTGGGGTACAAAATACATCTCAAATGTTATATTTGTAAATTAAGAGTGATTCTTATCCTCTCTCCCCACCCCCCCTCCAAAAAAAACATTATCTTTCTTCAACAAAAAAAACTCTTCGTAACAAAAAAAAAAGTCATCTCCATCTCCTTTCTCCTCAACTACGAATTGAAAACAATGGTTGTAGAATCCACGTTAAAAAAATGCCTCCCCCATTTTTTTACTTGGAATTTAGAAAAGTTATCTCTCCTTGAAGTTACACTATGAACATACCTGAGCTACCAATCTCGTAGCTGCTAATTCTTTGAGCTTTATACATATTACCCTTTCGTTGGTTTCCATAGCAATGATATCACTTTATCCTTTGCATACGTCATGCTACCCAGTCCAACACTTTTTTACTGCAACTCGAGTGCCTTTCTGAACAATACATCATCGTTTGGTTGGGATCTTATTATTGGATCCGGAAACTCGAGTGAAATCTATTATTCTCCGAGTTATCTCCTTAATTATACTCCTTTATGATTATTGCTTCTTGTGGAAACTGACTATTAAACAAGCAGACTTTATTGTTTAGCAATTTAACACTGGATGATATTGAGAACCCTTATTACCTCTTATGAGTCTTTAGATTCTTGCTCACGCATTGTATTATAAACACTTTGTAGAGGGATTTTGACTACTTAAATGATTTCCATTAAAAGCATTTAGACCGACTAATGTCATTTCCTTGCCATCACACTCAGTTTTCCAACCTCATAGTGAAACCTTCGGCTTCACCTAACATAGAGTTTGTACCCAAAGATTCCTTCTCCCAATAGTAAGTACATATCTTGCCAACTATACAGTGTGGAAGTTTCTTGCACCATGTCACAAACTTTTCTTCCTAGTCGTGTGGTTACTGTCGAAAATTATTTTCTTAGAAAACCACATTGTAGTGGAAGAAATGGATGTAAAGACTAGCCATGTTTTATCCTATAATACTTACATGCTTTTCTTTTCGGTGATTTTCGTCCTAATTTTGGTGGGTTTAGCACCACCTTATGATCCCTTGGATCATTTAGATGAAAACAAATTTCAACTTTGCTTCATCGTGCTCTTTGCGGTTATGCTAAATAACATTTCAAGTCCCTATAGACTTTGAGACATGGATCAATTCATTTATCGCCAATTGATTTTGAGTTGAAAGTTCATAGAACTTAACACTGGTATCAGAATAAGTTTCTATTGTGACCAAATTTAACCATAACCCGGTCCATGCTATCCAACTTAAGGCGAACCGTAAGGGTAAAAAATCGGACCCATAGGGGTAAAAAAAGTAGACCCACAAAAATAAAAAAAACTCATAAGTGATCAAATCTGATTGGATAGCGTCGACCTATATCCAAACATATATAAATGATTAAAAAACCATTATCTTGAGAAAACGTATTAAGAGATTGTTAAGAAAAAATTGTCTCACATCAAAAATATGATAAGATATAAAGTAATATATAAAATGTGTGGCAATCCTTTTCTTTTGAATGAATTTTTTAGAACGAATTAGGCTCATATATCTGTATCGGAAAATCTTATACAAGGTGAAAATATAGATTCGTAAGGAAACCTAAAATTCGATATTACTCAGGAAAAAAAAACATATGAAGTCGGAGAACGAAAGCCGTACCAGTCTGTTTTGGACAAGCCGAAAAAGATTTTGACAAAATCAAAATAACTTTTTTTATTATTATTTTTTTTTTTTGGTCACGAACTTTTTTTGTCTCTTAAAACATTTTTTTTTCTGTAAAAAATTACTTACAATGTAAAAACATAAACAAATTAGTTGGCCCACAAATTAGTGACCCACATGATTCGGATTGGGCCGGACATTAGTTTGGTATGCCTAATTAATAATGACCTCAATATAACTTGGGCTAGACTCTTAAAAGATTTTTTAAGATCTACAAATAACTGTTTTCCAAAAATGATCGTTTATAATTGTACATATTATTATATGAATATTGTTACAATCTTGGTCTTATTTCCATATTATACTAAATAGATCTTTGCTACCGAAAAAGAAAAACTTTGCTAATTACAATAGAAAAATTATATTAATTTTTATTCAGCTTTTAGTTAACTTTTGTTTGCCTCAATAGTTAATATTTTAAACTGTATCATACTATACTAAAGAAAAACTACCTTAAAATACAACTTTTTTTTAACAAATAATACCATTAATCTATAAAATAATATATATTATTTTATAAAAACACTAATTACATATATATATATATATATTATATTTGGATTCACTATTTCCAATTTAGGGTTTAGATTTTCCTCATAGGAGAAGAATTTAAATCATTTTGTTACTAATATTATTATAAAGGAAAAACTAGTTATCTAAAAAATGAATATTTTTCAAGTATTTATGTAATGGTCATATTAGTCTTTTTGTCTTTTTCGAATACGTAGAAAATTTTGAATCGAAACTCATACATTATTTTAATATTAGGATTAAAGCATGTAATATGGTTATGTTTCAAATATGATTAGATCATGTGATTTCTATGCTTTGTATTTGGTGATTTTTCAATCTAGATTTCGCGTTTGATGATTTTTCAGTCGAATTAACGATACATGATAATTTCCGTGAGGAAAAATTAATTGAAACTGATTACAAATACCTATTATTAAATTTTAAAATTATTAATTTAGCATGGCGGAGATCAAACTATACGTATATGAATATTAGTGTTTGAGAGATTGAGGAAATGAGAGTGAACAAAATCCACATCCAGATAGTATATAGGACGAAGATATAAAGTAAATTTCCAGAGAATTAAAGTTAAATTGACAACTTAAAATCGTAAGAGAAGAGGAATAATTCATAAAATTAATTTCAATAATAAAAAGCTGGATCCTGAATGCAACTGCAAGAATAATTTTATAAGGGAGGCATTGCAAGCAAGGACTGAAGCGGTGAGTGAATCTTGTGACTGTTTCCGCTGTCACTGTTTATCTTTTATTGTCTTTTCCTTTCTTTAGTTATTTGATATTTGCTTTATTTCTGTTCCGTTATAATAATTATATAGTCCGTTAAAAATTGATTAAAATAATTCATATATAAAAAGTGTAAATATGGTGACCAGAAAAACAACCCAAAACCAAAGAAGAACCTAATCCACGTCTATTAGTTGTGGTGGTCATTCTCCTGCCAAACCCTAAGCCGGTCACCACGTCCATCTCGTGTCCACTCCCTTTTTATTTTATCAATTCACATTTATTTACATATAATGTTTTCTAATTATTTAACCTTTTTTCTATAATTTTTTTATCATACATAAGCGTATTTACCAAACAAAATGTTACTAATGAAATTGAAATGATGGGAAGATAGTTTATCATAAGAAATGATGGGAAAATAGTGTTGGTCACTTGGTCCATATAGCGTAAAGTCATAAAAGAGACATTATTGACTATACAAAATACAAAATTGTAGAATATTTGTTTGAAATAGTCTTTATAACCGAGTAAATCAAGGTATTAAAAGAATGAGTAAACCATAAGTCCGATTTTAAACTAATTAAACCGTTTACTGTAACCCATATATAATAAATTATGTTTTTGTTTTTGTATTTGTATTAATATACATATATATGTAGTTCGAAGTATTTAGAACACCAGAGAATATAGTGTTTTGCTGTGAATGCGGTATTTGAGTAATCGTGGGGGTAAAGAAGCGTCTATAAGCAATATAATGGTTGGTTCACGTGTTTAAATAATAAAAAAACTTTTAATTTCATAATTGGTAATTTTGTAAAATAAATAAAACAAATATATAATACCTTAAAAAGAGGGAAAGAAAAGATGCCTTGGAAGTCACTTGCTTTTCGTGAATGAAAGGCAACCATGAACACTAACCACTTGCTTACTCAAACTATTCTTACTTCAACAAGTAGATCATCTAACTATCACACAACCCTTTACTTAACTCCCACTATATTCGGCTCACTTTCATTATAACTTGCACAATTCATTTTCTTCTTTAAAAAAAAAAAATTAATATCTTCGATTCAATTGTAAAATAATATTCCAAATCAACAATAGTAAGAGAATTCACAAATATCATATATATCGATCATGTAAAAATATCCACTAGTAATGGCAATCTATCAACGCTGGTGTGGCTGAGAACACTATCCCTTGAAACTTTGACTCTCTTAGATCATCTTCCGGTGCCGGTAGATTAAGATCCAACGATAGATATTTCCTCTGCTCCATCGAACGGCCCAAATTCTCAATCTCATCCTCCGTACTGTTTCTACTTACGTCCGCGGCAGCAGGGCTAACCGCGGTGGTGACTGCTCTGTGCCGCCTCATGTGACCACCGAGCGCTTGCCCGGAAGTGAACTCAGAACCGCAGATCGAACACTCGTGTACTTTGTTTGCCTTGCTCATGTTACTTGCCTGTGAAGCTAGGGCTGAACCGGAAACTTTGAAAGGACTGTTTTGCCCTTCCTCTGACGCTGTAGTCTTGGGCTGCATCAGGGGTAACCTAGTCTTTTCCTCTCCTGACGTTCTCGGTTTCTTGTGGCTCGCCCTGTGTCCACCCAGCGCTTGGAACGACGAAAACGTCCGGTTACATGTTTTACACTCGTATACATAGAAACTCGAATTCTCCGGCGAAATCTTGTCGTTTTTTCTAGAATTCTTGAGATCCGGGGATGGAACGGTCCCACGCGCCAACATGATGAGACAAATCGCCATGTCTTCCTCTTCTTCTGTACAATCAGTTGAGACCGCTGTGGTTACAGGAGACGAAACAGCTGAGTTGTATTCGTCGGAACCTGTTCTTCCTCCGCCGCCTGCAGCCGATGAGCTTGTGGAGGTGACGGTAGTCGCCGCCACTGCGAACGTCGACGAAGATCTCTGTCGCTTCGTGCGCTTCCCCTTTATGATTTGCGTCTGATCACTTCCGACGTCATCTTGACCCATCATCATCATAATTACCCAAAAATAGTAAAAAAGAAGAACAACCCAGTTCAACAAATCAATCAAGAAACAAACCCAATTCAAGAAATTTCGAAATTATGATGAAAGGAATGAGATTTTTGGTGTTTATTATGTGGAGTGAACTAACAAAAGAGAGAGAGAGAGAAAGAGAGGAGAGGAGAGGCAGTGAAGAAGACGATGGTGGGGCTGCTTATTTATATATATATACACAAAGGGAGAGGTTATAAGGTTGGTGGTTGTTAATCTTTTTTAGTTTACTCCACAAAAGATTTTTACACATCGATCCACTTTCCATTATTATAATATTTTTAGTTAACCAATAACATTTTGACGGTTCACTCTATACCCATTACCTGACACTTCTGTGTTTCTCTGCCAATTCCATAAAAACGAAATTTTATTAATGATGAAATATTATTACCGGAAAATAAAAATAAAATCTATGTCATTCTTTCTAGTTTCTCTTCTGTTGTATCTACTTTTAATCCATATCTTCCAAATCTGATCTCTACCTAGATCTATGCACCAGAAGTCAACCCTTCATGACGTTTTAAAAAAAAATTAAATTAGACAGCTTCTTCTAGTACATACTTTTGAATGACATACATATTTATATTATTATTGGTCCGATTAATAAAAATCTTAGATCTTGAATCATTCATATTACATAATTCAGAGAGAATTATTATTGTGTCTAGTGTATTTATTCAGTAAGCGAATGATTAATTTGATTCAAGGCAAAAAGTAAGGAGAAAAAGAAGGAAAGTGAAACCCGTGAAGGGTTAACCACTGAATTAGGCAAAGGTTCATTAGTAGTGTTGAGTGGCACTTAGGCCACCAATTCACGTTTTTTTGTTCATTATATATAAATTATTTTTAGTGTGAACGTTCAGTTTAATCGACAAGCAAAGGTTTTACTTTCACGCACTTTAGGTCCACGTCATCGGATCGACGCTTTCAAAGATAACCGAAATGGATAGAAACTAAGCATTTAAATTTTTCACGATAGCAAATTAATAAGAATATATTGTTAAATGGTTGTGACGACTATACAGAAATTAGCATTTAATTAATTTTTAAAATATAAGATTATCAAGAAAGTAATGATTCGTAGACATACATGGTTCATAATTAGGAGGCGACATGCACTGGCCGGTGTATATAGGATTAGGTGCATTCATCGGTGGCATGTTAGGCTAAAAAAGTTTGAAGCATAGTCTTTGTTAATGTGAAGAGACAACGCCACGACTTTTTTTCATTCTCATTTTAATAATAACTAAATTAATATTTATTTAAATAAAGTTGAAAGCTAGTGATCAATTGGCTATCTCAAAACTTGATACAGTTGCCCGAAAAATGGGTTTACTGTGCAACTTAGAACACAATTACATCAGGACAAAAAAAAACACAATAACATAATTTTTTAAAAAATATTAGAACAATTTTCGTTTTTTGTTTTTGAGAAACTCTGTTCTTCAGGGTTATTGGCAACAAAATACGAGAGTGTAACACTCAAAACCAAAGAGAGGAGTTTTTATCCAAAAAAAAACATAGAGAGGACAGTGTTGTATCTAGTGAGGTTTTGTGCACAATATTTCATATACTTAAAAACATAATAATATGCTGGTAAATTTGAAAAGGTCTAATTTTATCAGATTATTTATCATCGCACACTTTTTTTCTGCAAGTTCATTTGTAGAAATGTTTTATATAAGTGACTTTATTATTAGATATAGAAATGTGCCATTTTTTTCTGTATGTGTATGGGCAATTGATGACAACAAACAGTATGTAAAAGAAAATTCATGGTACGTACATGATATATCAACAAGTTTACAGGATATCTCCAAGATAATAATATAGATATTTTAGAATAACGTGGCACCTTTTTTCAATATAAAAACTATCATATTTTTCTTTTTATCTATTAGCTACAAGGAAATGCTTAATTCCCACGGTTAATATTTTTGCTAGAAACTCGAATAGGTCTAAAATTTGATCGAAATTCTTTCTGTACTTTGTTTTGAAATCAGTATTATTTAAACTAAATAATTTTAATTTACACAATAATATATAATCGTACAAAAAGTTTAACTTTGTTTTTTAAAAATGGTTACCTAGAATCCGTTTAAACATCCGTCTAGACCGTATAATCGTCCATCTAGATGCTATTAGGTTCTCTAAATTCAATAATCCATCTAATCTACCGTATAATGTAAATTCGAGATATTCGATTACCGCATGATGTTTAGACACTGTCTAAACCATCTAAATTATATTTTAAAACATTGAGAGAAGTAAAATATTTTAATATCTTCTAAGCATAATTATCATTTATACGCGAATAAATAGTAAATACTCCAATCCGAATCAGGAAATTTTTTTTTGCAAATAAGACGATTTAGTACTGAAAACTCCTCATAGGATAAATTAAGATATAAGGATGAATCGCAAGTGGATATATAACATAGTGTTTGGGCTAAGGAAAGGGTATGTGTGGGATGCAAGTCTGTTACACACACAAAACCCATCACTTCTTTTCTTCACCGGAATATTTTGCTAATTTTCATGCAACATTTTTGACTTTACATAGGGATTGCTGCTTCTATATACTAGTAATATTTATGCCACTATCTCACTATATATACTCATGTTTGTTTCTGTATCGATTTATGTGTATGTAACTAATGTGTTACCACTTGCCACTGGAATATACCAGTTAACTGATTATGCCTTTGCATTATATTTTCCACTCTTTTTGTAGCCGCAAATATTAAATATTAATCTTGATAGGAGAAAAATAATAGTAAGTACCACATTAATGCTACCATTACGCTATATATTTTTCTATTAAAAACACCTAGTTATTTTATTGTTAAATATTTGAGTAGGCATAATAATTCAATAACACGATGAAATGATTGGAAGATGTTACTCTTATTCACGTTTGGCTACTCCGATTCTTATTGTCTTGTACTTAAAGTGGCCCTCACATCCTTTGCAGAACAATTTATTATACACACTCACACATTTATATTCAAACAATTCAAATTATTTTGTGGTCCTAAGTTAACAAAACTAATTATATATGTATCAATTAACACTCAAAAAAAAAAAAAAACGTTTACATAATAATGACAAAATTATTGAAATGATTTGGTTGCTAATCATAAATAAGGAAATATATATATTAGAACAGGGTAGAAGAAGAGATGCATGATGTTGCGTAAAGCAACGACACCAGCAGATGTATAGCTAAAAGCTACTATTTTTACTCACCGTGTTATATTATTATCCTATTTGTTTATAACACTTTTTTTTTAGTTTTTTTTTTAGCTGCTGTTTATAACACTTTTGATTTACTAATTACTCGACAGTACTATAGATATTAACTATCCTTTTCACAATCTTAAATGAAACTAACATTCTCCATTTTTTTTCTTCTTTTTTTTTTGGTAAAATGTTAAGATATCATAAAATTGAACTTTGAAAGTTATCTTTAGTAGAAACAAAAGTAGTTATGGTATAAAGAAACGGGAAATCGAACACGAGAACTCATATCAACAATCTAATGACTTAGTCTAAACGGTAATTATTAAAAGGATGAGTAGAATAAAAATTATTGGTTTATCTCAGTTTGTTAATTGGTGGTTTTTGTATTGATTTTCGTTTCTTATTTCCCTCAACCTCTGTTTTTGACAGTTTTGACATGCGTTGTTTATATACTAAAGATGAGAATCCATTCAAACCAGCGGTGGTTTGATGTACGTTTGTGGTGGTGTTAAATTTTTATATCAGTTTTTGTATCTAGTTGTTGGAAGGATATCAAATACACACATGAAACAAGCTAAAAATCAAATGTTCAGCCTAATTAGTGCATCCAGTTGTGCTAAGAAAATCGGATAAGTCTGTTGGCATAAACTTTAGAAGTTTTCAAAAACGTGCAGATTTGGTAAAAATTAAGAAGTTGTTGAAAAAATGGCTTACTTCGTGAAAGTTAAATCCTCGAGACTGGTTTATGGTGAAGTTAAATATTTAGATTAGTTTGTGTATCCAATTGTGGAAAGAAAATTGTATCTACACATGGAACAAACTAAAAATAAAATCCTTAGATTTGATATTGGATACAGATAGTGTCAATCTGAACTAACTCGACTCGACTCAACTCAACTCAAATATTTATGAGTTTATATTCTATAACTCAAACTTAGATCACTTTGTCGTGAGTTTAATGAGTTAACTTATGAGTTATAATATAAAATAAATCGGTTATCCCTATATATTAATTGAGAAGATATCAAGAGAACTTTCTGTCACGTATCTCACTCAGATTAATTCAGGAGAAACTAGTCAATGAGGTCCATCCATTCATACATGTCATTAAAAACTATTACACTCTAAAACGTAATCCATTATTATACTTTAAAAATATAATCCATTATTTTACAAATAAAATATTAATTATGCAGCCAATTAAGAAATATTTTTAAATTAAATAAAAATTAAAATTATACAATAACATGTTATATATTAATAAATCATTATATTTTGCATGTAAATATTTTAAAAATATTAAACTATAAATTAATTATTAATTTTATATAAAATAATTTAATTTAAATAGATTATTGAATAATTTTATGAATGTATAATACCTAAGTCGGGTTTAGATTATAATCTAATTTGAATCATGAAACAATCTCAAAATTGTATTTCAGTTGTAAATATTAACAAAGAAAAATTCAGATAATATTGTTTATGAATACTAAATTAAATCAAATGTCTATCATGGTGACGTCAAAAAAAAACCCTAAATCTAAAAATCAAAAGTAAAATAATGTATTTATTATTTGATCATATAAATAAAACTTAAATCTAATATTCTACTTGAGAGTCTTTTCATACTCCAATAATTAGCTTTTCACCATTCATCTTCATCTGTAAGTTATTAAAATATATATATATATATATATATTAGTTTAAATAAATACGATGAATAAAATAACATAGATAAATTAGCTAGTAAAATAATTATCAACGTCACCGATTATAAAACCAAACAACCAAGAACGGGTACAAAAGAAATATTAGACGTCTTTAGAAAGAAGGCAATGCCAATATATGCTTAAAACACGTGGACAAATATTGAAAGACGATTCCGATGCCACGGTAATGATATAAATGCTTAGTATGTCGAATGCCATATAGGTCAAAACTCCAAAACGGTTCATATTTTCTTTTAAATACCCCAAAACACATCTTATGGTGATTTTTTATATCAAACTTTATTTTCTCCATATATATATCCAAGAAAGATTTTCCTTTTTCCATAACATCAATACATAAAAAAGATATAAAATGACATGAAACATAAAATTATAGTGTAAAATGACTTTTTTATTTTTTAAAGATATTAAACTAAACATAATATTTAAAATTTCAAAAAAATTTTGTTTTTGAACTGACTCGCGACCATTAGAGCTGGCTCGTAATGGTTCACGATCTCAATTAAGTTCGATCATTAAACTCGTTTACTAAATGATTCTATATCTAAAAATCATGAAAATCTAAGCTGATATCAGTCAGCTCATGAAGCAATAACACATATTGACAAAGTAATCTTGAGTCGGCTCATGAGCCAATAGCCAATAGCTTAGATTACTCTCATGATCTAAGCTATTAGCCAATAGTCAGCTCATATTGATATGAGCTATTGACTCACATGTATTACTCTCCTTTTTTTTAGAGTAACAATTTTAGTGGAATAAGAGTTATTTTTCAATTTTTTTGGTGAGGCCCAATATCTTAGAGGAATGTAAAGTAATCCTAAATGATGAACTTTTCGAGGAATTTAGAGGAATAATAGATTAACTCAACTTTTTTTCTCTAATGTGTCAACTATTTGCACCATACAAGTGATACAATTGTGCACCTTGAGTTAGTTAGGGTTATATATTTTCATTTGGACTATAAAACCGCATCACTTGGTATGCATAATCACAATGAAATGGCATTCGACGATGCAATAACAAGGCGGGTTTGCGTGGCGTCTAGAAATTGTGTTTTGATA
This sequence comes from Euclidium syriacum, assembly GCA_900116095.1. Lineage (NCBI taxonomy): Eukaryota > Viridiplantae > Streptophyta > Magnoliopsida > Brassicales > Brassicaceae > Euclidium > Euclidium syriacum. The sequence goes on from FPAK01000008.1 coordinate 3,502,365, forward strand.
AAGTATGATTATATGAATGATATGCGGTACTGGAAACAAAACCTTTCAAAGTCATGTCCCAGGGCGAGATAGGGTGGGGGAAGGTTGCATGAGACATGCGTCATTACTTCTACTGCTGGGATGTGTCCTTAAAGGACCAATGAGTCTAATGTTGATAGATATATAAGATGTAGTTGCTCTTATTTGGGAGTAGGGCAAGCCATGCTCTAGTGGCATCCATGTAGGATTGATGAGACGTCTCATATGGTCAACTCTAAGTGGAATGGTCGGATGGACTTCCACCAAATTAGAGAACGTGAATTTGGTCACAGACCAGGTCTCGGAGTGGGCTAGCAGCCTACTGAACGATTTCCGAATGGTGACCAACGAATTCACCCATAATTGGAATACGTTGGGAGCGGGTTCATCAAATTTTGGACGAAGAGTTTGATAAAAAAAAAAAGCACAACAAATTCAAAAAAAAAGCGACCGAGTAGTTTTCGGTCCACCAAAACACACTATGGGATCCAAGCAGATGAAGCAGAATTGCGGTGGAGATTATAAGTTATCTTATAAAATTTAATTTTTCCTTTCTTATTTAGAAAATTTCATTTCTTTCAGTTTAAGAAAACCATGATTAAACCTGACATCGTCGCTCTACTCGAGCCATCTCGACGCTCCAAGAAGAATGGGGATATTATTGACAAGAAGGTTGAGACGTAGAGGTTAGGCAAAAGACTCAATAGTTTCTGTCTCATAACTCCTTCCAGTTGGGTGAAGACTCCAATGTCTGCTCCAACGAACTTACTTTCGAGAAGATTTAACAGTTTTACGATCAATTTAGTTATAATTTTTTTTAATAAAAAATAAATGTTAAATTGAATTAATTCATATTTCATTAACATTGTAAACAGTTTTGAAAATGACTGAATTTCAATACGAGTATGGTTTCCTTGCGTCTGAAGCCACATTGTCGTTGTCTCCGATCTCAACACTGACCCCTCCAGAATACATCCCCAAAGAATAGTTGCAGCTCACCCAAGAGATACTCTAGAAGACTTACGAGGACTTCGCTTGTATATATACAAAGTTATCTGAAGTCAAGAAGCCCTTAGGAGGAAGATTCCTAATGATGTGTATTTTTCGAACGACCAACCTTGATACCCGACTCAATAATCCGTTTATTTTGATTTTCGGTTTTATTCTATTTTTATCTCTCGGACTTTCAAATTATTTTTATGTTTTAAAGCTAAATTTTATTTTTATTTCAAATCATATATACAATAGCAAAACCAAAAAATATTTTGAAAGGTTGCATCTTTTCGTTGTAACTCTTTGATTCACATCTTTTCACATGTAACTTCTCTAATATGTATCTTTTATGTAATAATTTTCCGCTACACGGAGTTATGTCTTTAAATTGCATCTTTTTAGTTAACCTTATATTTTCAACTCTATAAAAATGTCTTTATCTAAACATAAACCATCAATTCATTTTTAATATTAATTTTGTAAGAGATCTCAATTTTAATTCCAAAAATGATTGTCAATTATACTATTTTTACCAAAAACACATATTTGACATCTTTATTATGAGAGTGTACTAACCTTAGCCATATTGCAAGATTTTTTGGGTGGAATCCACGACTTTCTCATGGTCGCACCTTTTCATGATTGTACCTTTTCATGATCTTACCTTTTTATGGCCACACCTCTTCATGGTCGCACCTCTTCAAGGTCGCACATTCTTATGGTCGTACCCTTTCATGGTCGTACCTCATCGAGGTCGCGCCTCTTCAAGGTTGCATCTTCTCATGGCTGTACCCTTTCATGGTCACACATGATCCCTCCTTTATTTAGTCATACAACCAACCAACTCTGTTGACCAAGTATACGGAGAGATCGGGTTTCACTCATTCCTGATCACATATCTTGATCGATCCGTCACTTTCTGTTTTTCATAGATTTTTTTCTCCTTTTATGACTTGTGCGTTTCTTGTATTGTGAGTTGTATGTTTTGTGTTTTAGCCATGAAATCTCCTTATATATACATATATAAGGGTTGTGTCTCATTCCATCCATTGCAACCCTTCATTTCCTCTTTTCTTATTCAATCTCCACCACTCATTTGGTGAAAATATAAGGTTGTATCTTTTGCTGAATAAACATCTATTTTCATCAAATGACATCTCTTTTCATCAAGGTTCACCTCTCTTCACCCATCAGACATGTATTTTGGACATCCCAACTTCCTTTAACTGCATCACTCCACTCAGTGCGGGTTCTAGCTAATCAGCCCACCCAGCTGAGTCAGTACGCGATCAACTCATCTAGCTGAGTTGAGCTGCCGGCCAACTCTCAGCTGGTTCAACTGTTCACTCATTTGGTTCAGGTAGTAACTCAACTGGTTCAACTAGTTACTTAGCTACTTCAACTTATAACTTAGCTAGCTCCACCTATTCCAGCTTTCTTATCTGGCCTAGCTCCATTACTTTAACCAAGGGAGTTGTCTTGAGCTATCTTGAGATCATAATCCCGATCATTGAGCTTTTTCTCGATGATTTGACTAAGTTTCTCATACAAAACTTGATGACTCGATCAATCCTTTGATTTCACCATTTTTCCTTGAACATGTTTCGAGTTTACTCTAAAAAAAAGGCTCAATATCCATATCCTGGGATAGGGATGTTACATCATGGTCAAGAAAAATTTGGTGAGATCAAAGAATTGATAAAATCAAAATTATTCAAATCATTGAGAAAGTCTCAATGATCGGGATTATGATCCCAAGGTATCTTAAGACAGCTCTTTCGATCAAATCATGGAGCAAAACCAACTGAGTTGCTAGCTAAACCAGCTGAACCAACTGGAAGAGTTGGCGGACAGCTCAACTTAGATAGATAAGCTGATCGAGTATTGACCTACCTGGGTGGACTGATTAGCTGAAACATAAGCTGAGTGGATTAAGACAGTTAGAGGTGGTTGGGATGTCCAAAAGACATGTCCAATGGGTGAAGAAAGGTGACACTTGATGAAAGTACATGTATATTTGAGGAAAATAGGTGTTTATTCGTCAAAAGATGCAACATTATATCTACTCCTAATGGTGGTATTGAATAAGAAAGGAGAAAAATGAAGGGTTACAATGGATGAAATGTGACCCTTGAACCCTCTATATAGAAGGAAATTTTGTGGCCTAACACACAAAATACACACAATACATAAACACACAAGTCATAAATGGGAGAGCAAATCTCAGAAAAACATAAAAGACACTCGAATGATCAAAATCAATCGGATAGATTCTGATCCGGATCTGACGAGTGGTCGAGATCAATGAGCGGATTCGAGCGGGGTTGGTTGGTTGTATACTTGGTCAGCGGGGTTGGTTAGTTGTATGACTAAGTAATGTAGGATCGGGTAAAGCTTAACAAATGATGTATAGGAAGAGGCGCGGCCACGAAGAGTTGTAACTATGAAAATGTACGACCATAAAGAGGTGCGACCACGAAGAGGTGGGGCCATGAAAAGATACGATCATGAAAAAGTGCGACCATGATAAGGTGCGACCATAAGAGAGTCACAAATTCCACCGAAACAAATTTTGCAATATGGCTAAGGTGAGTATACTGTGTATAGTGACTTGTTTAGCATTATAATATTAAAATTATGGATGAATGATATATGCTTGAGATTGCATGATTTGGGCCAAGATATGATTGGTCCATAAAGTCATAGGTAAGGATAATCAAACTGGAACTGAGGGATAGATAAGACTTGAATTTAGAAAGGTTTAAGTAGAAAGAGTTCTGATGCGTAATGAATCTAGGCCTAGAAATGACTAGTGAAAGTCGTAGACTAGATTTTAATATTGAATCTCGATGGATTGATTAATATAAAATGAGATAAAAATGAGGATGTTTTGACATGATGTGGCCCAAACCGAAACGCATTGACCGCAGTCTAAATATGGTCGGGACGGGGTATTTTAAATAAGAGCTACAACTTTTCACTTGTGATGTTTGAAACCTATTTAACCTATTGTTAGTGTAATTAATAATATCAAGTTATCAGATTTACTCTATGTAATTCTTTTATCTTCGATTCGATATCTCTGTTCCTCCAATATTTCACTTTTCAATGCATAAAGAGAAAAATTCAACATGGTATGAGAGCTTTATTAATTCAAATTAAATCATAAAAACAAGGAAAACTTATGAAAAAAATTTGTTAAATTATTTAACAAAATCAGAAACGATGGAATCGACAATGTATCAAGTGATTATGATATTCGGTGGGGATAAGAACGATTTTTGGCAGATCATGATGACAATAATCTTCAAGACCAAATAATTGTGGAGAGTGGTGAAAAGAGAGTTTTTTACCAACTAACACAAAGGGAGGAGACTCCCACGAAGTGTTGCAATTGAAAAATAAATGGGAGAAAACAATAACACTTGATATGATGGCTCTGCAACTTATGCAAAAAGTCGTGACGGATCATATATGCTTCTGCATAAGAGCATAATCTACTTCGCAGGAGGCGTGGTATCGAATTCCAAGGGACTCGACAAATTCGATTGATCAAACTGAAATCGTTTAAAAGAGGGTATGAAACTTGAAGATGAATGAAGGTAAAAATATCATGGTTTTCAAAGGGAATTAATTGATAGGATCCATGGCCAAAAGAAGGCGGACTATCAAATTGTCCAGAAAAGTCTCATCTTTCCCGGAAATGTTTGATAACATAATGGTTTTGATGTAGCAAACGAATGATCCATGACATGAGTTGATTAGAACCCTTCAAGCACATGAAAATCGTGTTTCTTCACAAAACGAGTACACGACCCAAGTTGTGTTCAATGCATAACCAAGAGGAGAAAATTCTGGTTTTAAACAGGAAAATGGCAAATAGTGGTGTGATTTTGTAACAAAAATTATCACACGAAAGCCGACTGTTGAGAGCTGAAGTGGCGCACATGTAGAATGACATCATAATAGCACGGCGAGGAGACATCCATTGATGAAACCAAAATTTCTCTCATGTGGCACCTCGATCTTCGGGCCTAGCATTTTCGGCTTTGACGATTACTTGTTCTCACTTTACTTATTACCAGTGGAGATAAATTTGCAAATATCTCTACCAATATTATACTATCTTAGAGGCTGGTATCAAATTATTCAATTTAAACTAAAAGTAAAATTTACTTCCTCTGTATTAGTTTTTTGGTTTCTTAGTTGCTTTATCATTATATCCTATTATTTCTCAATCTAATTAACATTCATCACTACTAATTTTATATTTGGTTTTGACATGATTTTCTTTACCGCTAAAATGCATTTACATAAATAATTACAAAAAAAGTGCGGAATACATAAATAATTACCAAAAGTACAAAATTTTCAAAGTTTTTTAAACGTTTAAGCTAACATCTTACTTTTAGGATAATATTCCTAGTATTCATAATAATTTATGTTTTTAATCTCGAATACTAATTCAATTAGAAATTGATATATATGGGAAATTCGTGGCAATGCATCGGTTGGAATTTCGTGGCAAAGTTACTACAAACAAGGTTGTTCGAATTTCATGCGGATTTTCCAACAAACATTTCTACGAAAAGTCGTGGGTATTTTCCGACAAACATATCACCGGAATTTTTCATGGAAGGATTGTCGAAAATTTGTAGGAAATTTTCGATGAATACTTCGTCGAATCTTCGTGAGAAATTCTTATCGATTTTTCTATGACTTTTCCAAGAATTCCCATGAAATATCCACCATTCATTTTGTTGGAAATTTGTGAGAAATTTTCCAATGAATTTTCTTTTTATGGCGTTTTCAACGGCCGTCCCATGGGTTTTTGACGGATTTATCCATAGGAATAAATAGGCCGTGTTTGCTTGTAGTGTTTCATCACAACAACCCTCGAAGGCACCCCAAGATGCCGCTGAATTTGCTCCATTCACCATTGTTGTTGAGTCTCACCTTCACCATTGTCGCTCAGTCTAACCTTCATCACTGTCGCTCCTCTATTCCAGAAACTTATTTATTTTCCACTTTGTTTTGTTGGAACCACCATGTTGCTGGAGCCACCATCAGAATCACCATGTTGTTGGAGCCACCTCCAGAAGCACCACCAAAGTTGTGTTGCAGCCACAATTTTTTTTTATTAGCCACTAATCGATAATATAGCTATTTTGAAGCTATATAGCAATATATTTTTAGTTGTTATGACCAAGTAGCCAGAAAAATAAGATTAACGACGAAAAATCTGTGGTTATTCAACATATTTTGTAAGTGTAAGTCTGAAAAAAAATTGATTGTACATATCTATCTATATACAAATTAAGTTTGAACTCAGAACACTTTCAATGGAAAGATTCTCACCAAAATTCCTCACAAATGCCAAAGACGGAAATATATTATTTAATTATATAGGTATCTTATATTGTTAAAAAACCTACCTCAAAGTTTATCAAATGAGATACTTTGAGAGATTTTGGGGTGGATTTTTCAACAATTTGAAATGTCAATCTAATTAAATAATATATTTGTGTGCATTGTGAGAGACTCTTTGTGAAAACCTTGAGGATGCTCTGCTCTCGCCTTCTCCCTCACTGGTCAAATAACGCTTGTGGCCGCATAGAGACATTGACAGTCACTTGATACGAAAAAGAACATGTAAAAGTTGGTCGTGTCAAGTAAATATCTGTTCAGTAAGAAAAAAGAATTAAGAAAGAAATCGTGAAAGGCAAATAACCAGATAAATATGACGTAAGCAGGTCCTATGTAGAAGATACAATATAGTACGAAAAGAAAATGTAAAATAGCAGAGAGAGAGAGAGTGGGATACTTAGCGTAAGAAGACAAAGGAGAAGGAAGTGTGAGGCACGTAAGGGTTAAGATGCACCGCCGCATCTTTAGTTGTATCATCCACCAATCACACACCTCATTCCAACCTTTTGCTCTAAAATTAGGTTTAGACCAATATATTTAGTTAAATGCAATTTTTTGCCACAATTATTTTTGGGAAAATACGTTATTTTGACAGTCTAAACGAGCTAAGGCAACTGACTGACTGACCATATGTTCTACACAATCGCTAATCGTTGTAAATTTATACGGTGCAAAGAGTATATATATATACATACACACAACCAATTAATCTCAGGGAATTTTAGTTTAATAAAACGATATAGACAGCCAATTTACATTGTTTCTAAATATCAGCCAACTAGCTTCTTTTGTTGTTATTTTAAACATAATTTATCTAATTAGAATTGGTGGGTATGAGTCTGGCATTACATGTGACATAGCTTCCAAGTTAGGATAAACCCGAAGATCTTGTTTCTACTAAACCAGATCCAACCCACTCTTTCGCTTGCTTTACTTCACTTGCAGGTCGTTGTTTTTCTCTCAGCTCCACTTAAATAATTATTTTTCTAGCTTATATTGCTCTTATAAATATATTTATTATTATTTTCTTCTCGATAGTAAATCATTCATTAGTTTAAACCTAGTGATAAAACTAAACTTAAAAGAGATCAAGTCATCTAGAATACACACTATTAACTCATTTTCAAGAAGCATATAAAGTTTTCTCACTACTTTTTATATAAGATATGATATCAAAGACTAAATTAAATTCAAGTGCAACACGTTTTATTGCATATCTAAACAGTGAACTTTATAGATACTACCATATTTAGATTATGTTAAATCAATTGTTCATTTCAAAGGCATTATATGAAATCTACACAAAATTAAGTGATGTAAATTTTATCTCCATGATTGCACCTTTGATTAGTGCGTTTTTTTCCTTATAACAAAACTTAAAAATTGACTTCTATTTATATAAAATCCAGACGATTAGGATTTGTAGCTTAGTGGTTTATGCTGGTGTTGTGTCAACATTCAGATTCAAATCTGCCCTGTTGCATGAGAAATTTTTTTAAATATATAATAAATTATGTTAATAAGGTGAGAAAATGGGTGGCATACCAAATAGTAGAGAAGGTTTATACTTTATATATATAAGAGTAAGAGGAGAGAGTGGTGGTGGGGCTTTAAGACATTATATATAAAAGCAAAAAAAGTGTTTTTTTTCCAAAAGGAGTGGATAGACATAACACAACACCTCACCACACTTCAACACTACATCTTACTCTCTTACTTCTTACTCACTCCACTTCACTACGCACATCCTTTTTCTTCCTAACTAACTATTCCACATATGTATTTCAAGTTTTCAACTGTTATTTACGCCATTACCATCATTTTTAGTTAAAAAGGGTGTATATATTCTTCAAACTATAATTTTTACTGTATAAAAGTTGAGAAAAATAATTCAATACCCCTCAGTTTTGTTAAAGTATGTCATATAGTAGAAACAATGGTTGTTTTTATTGGTTTTAATTCTTAAAGTCAAATTAAAACGAAGTTCGAGTGAAGACGAGAGATCGAATTGTTAGATTTTATCTAGAGTATGAATATTGATCGTGCAAGTTTATAAGAAGATTTTGATGAATTTCTAAGAGTAACTCCAACGTTGCACCAAAACGTCAAATTTGGAATATATCACTCTCCAATCGAACGACATCTCGGACGGCAAAAAAAAAAATTTGGTGTTTTGTGAACAGTGTCACACCAAATTTGGTATGACACTGTTCACAAAACACCAAAAAAAATATATTATTTTATTCTGATTTTTCATTTAGAATATTTATTAAATTTACATTTATCAATTGATTATACTCTATTAATATGAATAAATTGCTGTTTTTGAAATGATTAAAAGTTTTTTCTAATAATATAAAATAAATAACATATTAAAGATCAATTAAAATACTTAAATCATAAAAATACATAATTAAAATCGTACACACATTTTAAAATTACATAACTAAAACCAAACACACATAAAAAGGAAATGCAACAAGGTAAATTTAAAGACATATAATAGAAATTTAAACTATAATTTAATTGTACCCTAGAAAACCGGGAAAATCGGGAAAACCATTTCCGTCTCCGCTAAGAAAATCACAGTACGGGGTAAACTCTTGTTGCCCACTTGGTGATCTTGGATCTTCATCTTGATGTTGTTGTCCTTGAACTTGGTTTTCTCGAACTTGTTGTCCTTCAACTTGATTTTCTTGAGCTTGTTGTCCTTGAACTTGATTTCCTTGAGTTTGATCTCCTCGATAACGAAATACTCTATATTGAGATCCGTGATATTGGCTTCGAGAACCTTCCCCCTCTTCTTCATATTGGTTTGTTTGTGCTCTTCTTCTAAGAATATTCGCTCTTTCTTCTTCAATATAAGCACGTTTTGCTGGATCATTTATAGAACTCAAATCTACGAGTAACATTTTACGCTCGTGTTTCTTTCTTGCGAGATCCATTTTCTGTTTGTTTATTTCGTTTCTTTCAGAATTACCTTTAACCACAGCTTTGAGAAGCTTATCATTTTGCTCCATAATTTGTTTAAATTGCGCATCAGAATATTGTTGTCTCTTTGCTTTTTTCACACCCATAGGCCTGTTTGATAAGTTACCAGTAGATTCTTCACTATTTATATTTAGATCGAATGAATTCATACCAGGGGATGGCGATGACTCATCTTGGATCGATGAAGATGATCTAACATTATGATTTTCTTCTGGGAATGCAACGGCTCTATTACTGTGGTTATTTGAAAATTTCTCAATATATTTAAGGATAGGCCAAACGTGATCGAATCTGAATCCTTTCTGGTATTTGGGTTCTTGTGTTAATAACATCTTTGCTTCATTTAACTGATTTAATATTGATAGAGAGAAAAATATAAAATAAGTTAGCAAACACAAAAAATAATAAAGATATAGAAACTACAAACAATCTAGCTATATATATATACACTTACAATGTCTTGCTCAGAAGCACCGCTAGGATTCTTATTTTCGATTTGGTTAACGCATCCCCTCAGCTTTGAGACTGCGGTAAGAATATTCGTCATTCGAGTTTGCAAAGATCTTGGTGGCCTTGATTGAGGAGAAGTCTTAGATTTGTCGTACTCAATGTGAACTCTTGCCCAAAACTGATCTCCTGATTGGTTTATCCCTATGATTGGATTTGGAGAAACGTCAAGATACACATGGCATAAGTGTTGATCTTCTTCAACAGAAAATGACTTAGAACGAACTGTGGCCATTTTAGAAGGGATATTTGTAGTAAGAAAACGATGTGGAGATATGTGATCATTCAACAAGAAGTACACATTTTATAGAGAAGTAAAGGCACAAGAAATGGTTAAATCTTGGCCACTTAATTTCAATGGCTAAGATCGATTTGTATTGTTCTGAGATTGTGATAATTGATATAGACAGATGTGACAAATCAATGCAACGGTTAGATCTTGGTCGACAAAATTCAACGGCTAAGATCGATTTGTATTGTTCTGAGATTGTGATAATTGATATAGATGGATGTGACAAGTTAATGCAACGGTTAGATCTTGGTCGACAAAATTCATCGGCTTAGATCGATTTGTATTGTTCTGAGATTATGATAATTGATATAAACGGATGTGACAAGTCAATGCAACGGTTAGATCCTGGTCGACAAAATTCAACGGCTAAGATCGATTTGTATTGTTATGTGATTGTGATAATTGATATAGACGGATGTGACAAATCAATGCAACGGTTAGATTTTGGTCGACAAAATTCAATGGGTAAGATCGATTTGCTTACACTATAAAATGGGTATCATGTCCGGAAAATAAGATGAAAACCACCATCATCTTCTACTAATTCTTATAAAAGATGGATTTCAATTACGGAAGTTCGTCTTATATACCACCTTCTTCTTCATCATCATCTTCTTCTTCAGATGATGATTATTATGAGGATATAGAAAAGCAGGTTGTAGCTCAAATTACTGCTAACAACAATTTTCTCATCACCCGTAACCTATTTAACTCGGAGGGTTCCCATGGTGGATCTATCCCGGGTCACAGAGTTATCAACCGTGATCGGGAAAATGCTTCTCGCAATCTCTTCAACGATTATATTTCAGATAATCTTCTGTTTTCCGAGACGATGTTCCGGCGAAGATTCCGGATGAGACGTCCTTTGTTTCTACGTATATATGACGCTATACAAAAACATGACAATTACTTTGTCCAACGAAGAGATGGTGTCGGCAAACTTGGGCTGTCTGGTTTGCAAAAAATAACTGCTGTATTTCGAATGTTGGCGTACGGTGTACCGGCGGATTCCACCGATGAGTATATTAAAATAGGAGAGTCGACAGCTATAGAAAGTATGAAGCGATTTTGTCGTGCTGTTGTCGAGGTGTTTGGCAGCCGTTACCTTCAATCACCTAATGCTAACAATGTTGCACGGCTACTCCAGATTGGTGAAGCCGAGGATTTACAGGTATGTTGGGTAGTTTAGATTGTATGCATTGGAAATGGAAAAACTGCCCAACAGTTTGGGGAGGACAATATGCTGGTCGTAGTAGATCTACTACTATTATTCTAGAGGCCGTAGCTGATTATGAGCTTTGGATTTGGCATGCATATTTTGGGCTACCAGGATCTAACAATGATATTAATGTGCTAGAGGCGTCTCATCTTTTCGCTAATCTAGCTGAAGGAACCGTTCCACCAGCTAACTATGTTATTAACGGAAAAAGTTATAATATGGGTTATTACTTAGCTGATGGGATATATCCAAAGTGGTCCACTCTTGTTCAAACAATTCACGATCCACGTGGTCCGAAAAAACAATATTTTGCAAAGAGGCAAGAAGGTTGTAGAAAAGACGTCGAACGTGCATTTGGAGTATTACAGTCGAGATTTGCAATTGTGGCCGGACCAGCACGCTTTTGGAGTAAGAAAGTGTTACATGATATAATGACAACTTGTATCATAATGCATAATATGATCATAGAGGATGAACGTGATGTTGATGCAACAATTGAAAAACGAACGGAAGTCCAGCTCCAGAAGTTGAGATGGCTGGTGATGATGATGCCCGGTTTCAAGAATTTTTAGCTCGACACAGGAAAATAAAGGACCGAGAAGCACATATTGAACTTCGTAATGCTTTAATTGAACATTTGTGGTCTCAATATACTAATTCTGATGATTAGTGGTCTGAATATACTATTTCTGAGAATTAGTGTGGTGTAATTTTCGTTTATTTATAATTTTTACATTGTTTTTTCATGACGGATTTTAATCTTATATTTTAATTATTTTTTATCATTTAATAATTAGTATCAAAACTATAAAAAAATGTAATATAATTTATGTTTATATAAATTTATGCATTATTTTTTTTGAATTAACGATTTTAATCTTTTATTTTAATTGTAATTAATCAGTTATAAAAACAATTAGTATTCATTAAAACTATTAAAAAATTAATATAATATAAAATTTACTATTATAATAATAAAAAATATTTTTTTTGTGTGAAATTTGGTGTTGTGGTTGGAGATGAAAAATAAATCAGAACACCAAAACACTAAATTTGGTGTTTTTTTAATACCAAATTTGGTGTTAAGGTTGGAATTGCTCTAATGTTGGATTTGTGAATAGTTCATTATCTCTACCACTACTCCAAGGATAAGCATCTAGATCATATCCATCTTAGTCTTTTCCCAAATTTTTTAATTATTCTTTTCGACAAATATAATTGAAATAGCAAGATTACCTTGCCATCAATCAATTCGTATACCCCTTGAAAGATAAGAAACACATCATAATCAGAACCTAATATATATATATATATATGTATTTATATACTAGATACCTTCTATTTAAACAACAGAAAGAGATATATACCTTAAAAGATTTAAAAAAAAAGAAAAGATAAAGAGGATAATATAATGCAACTACAATCCAAGAAAAATATCTGGCTCTACGTCTACTTGTTGAGTCTTGAGTGCTAGTATAAAATACATATAGGAGTGTGTACGTCTGCGTTAATATACATATGTAATGTGCATTATAGCTCCAACTGGTGATATAGTGTGATACAAAATTTAACTTTATGGTGATGTAAAAACAAGTGGTATGAAAGACACTGAGATCTTTCTCGAGTGAATTGAGGAATGACACGAGACGATTGTCATGATTATATCTTTGTAACATAGCATCACCTCTCAAAAGAGGTTAAAAGCACCAACCTTCCGTCAGAGGGTCAGACGGACACTGCTTTGTATCAAGAGTTGCCTATCTTACACACGTCTACAATTCTAACATAACCGATGTTCTTCTTATAAACAAATTTGATCGTATCAATAATCTTCAAAAACTTATCTAAAAGTGTATATTATTGAAGAACCTGCAAATTTTTAAATGTTCAATTTTGAAAATTTTGGATATAAAATAAATAGATCTGAAACTCTTGAAATCTATGAATTTGTGTCACAAATTATCAGTTTCAGTTATCGTTCTTATAAAAAAAAACATAAGATGTCCAGAATTTCGTGGTCCAATGGTAAAGGGCGGACTTTGGACGGTATCATGTTCAGGGTTCGAATCCTACTTGCGAGAACTAATACATGATTTTCTGGACATCCACACGGATATGGGTCAATGTTTTCGGTCCATTTGCAAATCTGGGGATAACCTATCTGTGAGTCAACCTCTTCCCAGAGATTAGTCTCGGCCTGTTTGAGTCTGGGATTTATCCTGAGTTAAAAAAAAAAAAAACCATAAGATGTGTCACTTGGTTAATCACATCAACTTAAAAAATACAATTCACATATTGCAATAATTGTTATAAGCATGTCGAACTAAGTCAGACTTTTATAGTGAAATTATATCAAGCTATGTCAAAAAGAAAGAAATATAATCGTAATGAATATCCACAACCACAAGTTGACAGATGAAATTTTGAGAAAGCAAACTTATTAGTAATGTATATAGAAGAAAGAAATATAATCATAATAAAAACATATTTATACTTATTTATAAGGTAGTTGAAGTAACAGACAGACGGTTCGGAAGACGCATACAAATGGGACCAACCAAGTGGGTAAGCTGATCCTCCTCTTCCTACATCTTTATAATTATTTTATATGCATATTTTCTGATCAATTTAACTATGTATATTTTCTTCTATTTTTGCTTTAATTGATAAAAAAAAGAAAGTAAAAATAACTGACTGCACCCTTTCCGTAAGCAAATGAGTTAATGATTCGCCGTTGATAATTTGAACAAAATCCAATTAACACAAAAGTTATGTTATTCGTTTAGAATCCATGGGAGGTGATTCCTCACATGAAATCGAGTTAAACTGATGGATTGTTTCTAAAAAATTCACAAAATGGTGTGGGTTGGCTTCTGATATCTGTGTGACCTGTAGATCATTATTTATTAAATAATAAGATTTAAGTTGTAAAGAAAAAAAGTTTCGTACTTTGATGAAATAAGAAGACTTAAGTTGTAAGGGAAAAATACCACTTTGCGGGTTTAGGATGGTGGTTTAATAGCCCTTTCTCCTCAAGTATTTTGATGGGTGTCAAAAGACAGCGTCAGAGTTTAATCCCGTTTCATTTGGAGATTGAGACCTTCCTATGGACGATGGAGTGTATGATTGCCTATCATGAAGCCGTCGTGACTTTCTAAATTGACTATTTGGAACTAGTGAAGATTATCACGAAGATGGAAGATTGGTTATCCTTTGCGGTTCTAGTTGCTGATTTTTCCATCTTTAGAAGACAATTTCAAGTTTTCACCCTCACTCTTATTTCTCGGAAACTTAACTTAACGGTAAGGCGGATTGTTTGGCGTGTAGTGTTACTGCTAAGAGTAGGGAATTCTTTTATATAAGTAGTATATTCCTCTAGTTTGAATTCACTTGTATAAGTTGTTTTATTTTAATGATATAAAAAAAAGTGATAAAGAAAAACTGTAATAAAAATAAAGGGATTTACAGTTTTTCACCGCAGTTTGATAATTAATTTAATATTAAAATTTTTGATAATTACTTTTTTTTATAAAAATGACTAAAATAAGAGATGTTGAACAGAAAAATCTTGTTGGGTAATCTCGTCTTTGAATATAATTTCTAAAACAAAAATTAAACTTCACTGGCTCGAGTTGGAGATAAAAACAATAAGACTTTTTTATAATGTGGTCAATGCAATTAGGGAGATTGTTAATGTGAAAGGAAATTGGCTTACTAATATTGACGATATTAAGCAATATTGATGATATTAACTGTTAAGCAAGAAGTTGTGCGTTTTTGATGATTTTTTGAACCTTCAGCCGTTGGATTGTCAATTCAATACTCTTCCTGCCATGAATATTCCAGATCAGATTATTATTCATTGGATCAACTAGTGTATCACGATAGCTACTTTTTTGGTTCAAGTAAATGAAGAAGTATCAGATTTTTCATGAATAAAAGACAATTGAGTCAAGGTTGTTTACTTCATACATGTTTATATTTTTACAATTTCTTTCTGAAATGCTAGATCATGATGCATTTGAAAATCGATTTGGTTACAATTCAGAATGTCAAATCTGAAGCTTACACATTTTTGTTTTCCAGATGATTTGATAGTGTTTTTTGAAGATGATATTGGATCTATGGAAGAAGTTATGGGGGTTTTGAGGACTTCGTGATTAAAAATAAATCCTAAGAATTCTACCTTTTATATGGCATGTGTCAATACACAAAAATGTGAAGCTATCTTGGAATGATTTCCATTCAAATCAGGCTCTATCTATGTGATATATTTATGACTTCCACTTTGAACAAAGATAATAAGGATGGCTAGTTATGTTCCTTTATTTGAGAATATTAAGTCTTGGATCAGTTCATGGGCAAACCGGTTTCTCACATATGCGAGGAGATGGCAATTATTAACTTCAGTTATTGCGAGTCTCGTTAATTATGGATCGCATCATTAAGGTTATCTAATACATGTATAAAAGAGATAGAGAAGATTTTCCAAGCTTTTCTTTCGTCGGGAGATCTCATGGGAACATGTATACCACCCGAAACAAGGAGGACTCGAGATTAATTCGCCTAAAGAAGAAAATAAGGTGTGTCTTTTAAAATTTATTTTGTTATTTTTTTCAGCCACAGTTTGTTTTGGGAAGATTGAATTCATAAAAAACTTATCCACCATGTTTTTTTTTTTTTTCAAGTGAGTGACAATACTAATTATGAATCTTGGATGTGGTGCAAAACATTCAAGGTTTCCAATGGACAAAGAACATCATTTTGGTTTGAGTTTTGGAGCTCAATGGGTTATCTTCACGCTCAATTTGGAGATCGTAGGTGTTCAATGTGATTTTAGTGATCTAACTAAATAGAAAAGAACTATGGATCAAGAATCTCCTTTTATCAAGTATTGGAATCAAAGATACAAGAGAGAAAATTAGATCGGAAGAGCCTGATCTAACAACAACAAAAAAAAGGATTAAAACCTAATGTAACTCGAATCAACTCGCCTCTTGTCTATTCGTATAAGTTGTGAATGATCATATTCAAAGTTGGTGTTCCCTATTTATATGGATGCATAAGCGGGTGGTCCAATGGGTTTTTCTTTCAAATACGGGATCGATTAATTGTAAGTTTTAGGCTTTTAAAACTTTTTAAAATCTTGAAAGTATAATTTTTTCCAATCACATTTTAAAGATTTTAAAATCCTAAAAAAAATTTCATAAATTTCTCAAAATCCAACTCCTCTTTTCAAGGTATTTTAAGTTGTTTTTTTTTCAAGATCAATAAAAGATGGTTTTCATTTTTTTAAGCCAAAACCACTAATTTAACAGCAAAAAATTAACGGCCAAAATTTTAAAATTATAATCTGAAGTCACAGTCCCAAAGCCAATAACCAATCGGCCCTATGAAAATTTTTTATATTCTTTGGAGATTTGACATTATCTGATAACTTATTTTTTCTTCGGTCAATGCCGACTTAAGCGATTCGTTCGAAGGAGAATTGCTTGAATTCAATGAATTTGAAATTCTATAACTCGACACTAATTGATATTGCCATGTCATGTACTCCCTAAAGTCGATAATCGTTGCATTTTACGAGGTTTCTTGCTATGGAACTCCCTTGCCCTTGTTACCTTTGTTGTCTATCCTGGGTCTAGCTGGGACGACCGTTGGTTCGTGGAGATGGCTTTGGGAATTATTGTAGCGCCGGTCTAAGGAACGACAATGAGTCAATACTATATCAACAACAGAAACACGCACAGCATTACCGAGCCGAACCCCTGCATAAAACTATTATTGGTGTCATTTTGGATCCTCTGCGGTTTTCATCACTGGATATTTGTCACCTAAGGTCATATGCGCGCTTCTAATTTTAGCTTTCTGGAATGATGTGGTTTTGCTAAGATTGGAAGCTTTGGGTTTAAGCTAGACTACGTTGTGGCTTGTGCTACTAGTTATCGTGCATACTCAATTTCTGGTCTATCTCTTTAAACTATGATCATTGCATCTGATTAAGTTATGGGTTGTGTACTTGTGTCTCTTTTGGTGTCATGGTTAAAGATTCAGTCTGAGGTTTATGATTAGCCTCTATGTTTCAATTTTGGTTCAAACTGTTTTTCACCTTCAATCTCGGCGTTTAGGTTTTGTTTAAAGCGGTTTATCAATGAGAGGAATTTGTATACTATATTCCTCCGAATTCCACCATATTATCTCATAAACAATCATGATTCTACTAGATTCCACCAAAAATCTTCATTAAATTCCGTTTGATCCCGCAAACATAAGATTTTCAGCCGTTACTCTAGACCCTATATATCATCCAACCAAAATAGGACGAAAAAAAGTGGTAATGAAGTGAGTAATAGACCCTATATTATGCTTACAATCAAATTCTTCATTCTGTTATTATCACTTTATCTAAAAACAAAATCAAACGCGTGAATGATTTAAAGCAACTAAAGTGAATAAAATAGGCCGTTAAGAAACACCACCAAAATAATTTTCTGAAACGAAGAAATGCAGATTCAAATCAATAATAAACACACGGCACTGTTACAAAACCCAGAGAAGAGAGTTGATGCTATGAAGTATGAACATAAACATCAAAAAATTTATTCAGGCGAAACATTGTTTGCTAAGATTCGGTCATCTGATTCAACAGACAAGAGACCAACACACACAGTAGACAAAAGAGTAAGTTACTTAAGCCCAGACTTAAAGCGGCGTCAAGCCAACCACACCTGCGAATATACAACCGACGTTAACCCGTGAGGATACTGATACAAAGAGTCCAAATTTGCGTTTAATGTTACTATAAAGTTTAACCATACCACAGGCCAATCTCCCGCCTGCGTTTCCTGTGGTCAGACTAAGCTCATGCCCACCTACATTTGTCAAAATCACAACTTGACTTAAGAGCCAATCCTTTTTCACTAACAAGCCAATGAAAGAATGATAGAAAATCCAAAGAGCCTCAAGAATTGATGTATCAAGCAAAAGTGTTTTACCTTTTCCAAGGTCATCCTTAAGCTCGTGAACCACAAAGGCTCTTCCAACTACAGAGTTAGGACCAGTCAGAGGAATCTGCACAATTGATTTCACAGTGAACAAAAGTTTCTTATAAGAGGTAACAAATTAGTTAAAGGAAAACAAAGGTCATCACAACTCCAACCTGATTGTCCACGATTGTTGTTTCTGCCACGCCTATTGTTACAAAGAAAAGTACTTAGTTTAAAAAGTTGTTGATAATCGAAAAAGTATGTTTGGGGAATATGAATGGAGAATGTAATACCATCGGCATTGGCATTTATGTTTCCCAGGTCACCCGCATGACGGATCTCGTCTTCAGGAGCTCCGTGTGTCATGTTGTTAGGGTTGAAATGTGGTCCTATAGACAAGATAAGTCTTTTAAGCAACAAATCAAGAAAAAGGGCTAATCATAATATTTTGGTAAGAAAAATGAACCTGTTGAGATGCATCCATTTGTTGTGTCACCAAACTGATGCTGTAAAGCAAACAGAAGACAGAATTAAAGCGTAAGAGCTTAAACAATCTAACCGTAAGAAACCAAATACGAAGAAGAAGAAGACTTACAAGGTGAAATCCATGAGGCCCTGGAGTGAGACCGGTGATGCGAACATTCACAGTTGTCGGACCTGCTTGCCATAAACAACCATTGTTTTAACTTGGAAGAAACCAAATTACACAGAACACAATCTTCTTACAGCTATGCAAAACCAATTACCATTAATAACACAAGCATTCCAAAGAGATTAGCTTATATAGATATTCTTAAGCCAATACTTTTCACCAAACAGAGCACTGCTACTGTAACATGAAATCTGATGCAGATTAACCACTACAATTGACCTAATAATGGCAAGGAATTCTGCAAATGCCAATCAGACTATAACACGAAAAAATAGTACGGACCTCCGTCTTCTTGAGACAAAGTAACAACTCCTTCGACATCGGAGTTACCCTTGAGCACCGCCACAGCCTTCTTAGCGGCGGAAACCACTGTCAGTGCTTTTGCCGGAGCTCTGGCGGAGAAGGAAACCGATTGGGGGCGGTGAAGGTTGAGCGAGACGCCGCGGAAAGATGAGCGGAGACCGGAAGCAGAAGAAGAGGAAGAGAGTTGCGAATTAGGATTGGAGGAAGGAGAAATGAGTAGGCGAGAAGGCGATGAGAATGCGAGGATGGTGTGGGCAGCCATGACTGCTGTTGCTGTTTGGCGTTTGGAGAGAGCGAGTGGGCAATGGTGTTGAATTTGTCCACTAAGAGTGTGATGAGATGAGGTTTTTATTTGGAGACTAATTATTTGTGGTGCCTTTTTCTCATTTCGGCCCACACAAAGAATTAGTTTATTTAGGACTTGACTAATCTAGACTCTTCACACCTCTAATGAGAAAACATTTGATAACTAAAACCTTAAAAAAATGTACCTTTCTTTTTTACTTTGGGTCTCTCTGCTCTTTCTTCACACTTTTAAAAACCGAAACATCCTAAATTTCACCACCGCCGATCTTCATTTAAATTCGTCGAAACTTATAAATATGTAGTGTTCTTTATGTGTTGTTTCCTTTACCGGAAACCAACGGTGAAATTTAGAACTTTTAAGACATAACCCAACCTATGTCTAGTGCTACACAATGGGGGGGAGTTAAAGAGTATGGCTTTCGTAGTAACACCCGATGGGGCACTCGATGGGTCCTTTCACATCGGAGATCAGTCATCAGTGGTGTTATTGTCTTGGCTCGTCTCAAACCATAGTTGGGATTCCTCGAAGTTTTTAACGAGCTCTTCAAACATCTAATACTAAGAATATATCCACGTTGACCCCAGATGTATCGTTCCTCTGCCAAATTCCAATGGTGGGATTTAGGAAAGTAGTGAACTAAAACACTAATTATTAACATTAGGGTTCAGGGAATCGAAACCCTAGTAACACACAATGGGGGACCAACGGTTCGAACCTAAGTGTATCACTGAAGAGACAAGTTGCTCGTGACAACTCATGATCAAACGACTATGCTTCTCAACTTGACCTCTATTGGAACGACGGTGCCTCGATTTCCATATGATTTCAAATCTTCTTTGACTCCCATCTATGGGTTTTAATCTACATACTCTGTAAAATAATTGTGACGTCTATGAGAATAGAGCATCGGTTTCGTGAAAAATATTAAGTCGTGAAGATTAACTGGTTCATACAACTCAATATGAACTTGGTTACTTGTTGTTAATCTATGGCTACCAGAAAAGGAAAAGAGAACAAGACATATTATTCCTCATATGAAGATGAAACCTTTACGCTTTCAGACGCCCTAAAATATTGTTCTAGTGAGCACAATGTGCTGAATATTTTGGGAAAACCTCAAATCATGAGCAAACAAAGATGAAATACTTCATTCTCGAGATGTATGAAAGGGTAAGACGAGTGGAACTATCTAAGGGTCGCTTTCAGTTTATATTTAAGCATGGGCACGACGCAAGGATATTCTAGAAAAAGGATTATATACCTTTAATGAATGGAGGATGGTCATTAAAAGGAGGGTGTAGAGACCTCCTGATTACCTGAGATATATATCAGTTTGGGTGTAGATGAGAAAAATTCGAGTCGACCACTACACGAAGGTGGCCGTAACTTCTCTTGGGGGAGCTTGTTGGTCCAATGATAGAGTTGGCCTTTGACCCCTCTAAGCCGCATAGTAATAACTTTGTTAGAGTCGTAGTGAAAGTTGACATAAAGAATCCACTGAGGAAATCTAAGGTGGTAAATCTATCATCTGGATAAGCCACCAGCGTCCATTATCACTATAACGGATCCAAAATAGGTGTATCAATTTTCAAAAATTGAATCATTATCATGAGAAATGTCCTCGCCTGACCAAGAATAAAGAGGAAAAACATATCTCAAGAACTACTATATATACCTCAAAACACAGAGTTGTTGAACCCATCATTACCAGAAACAAACCCCCTATTTAGAGTCCTATTTAAAGAACAAGTTGTGATAGACCCAACTATTGGAAAAAGAAGGATAGTTGATGAATTTTTGGACGAAATGAGGAACTAATTTCTGGTGGAAAATGGGGAGTACACGGTTATCAAGATTCAGAGAGTTGGATCAACTGTTGTAGAGGTATTCAGAGAGTTGGATCAACTGTTGTAGAGGTGGCTAGAGATCCATTAACAGCCAAGTCCATTCTGAGTTTAGAGCAACCACCCTTGATAATCACAGACATGAATAAATGGAAGGAATTAGTATTTGGCTATGAAGACCATCACTCACATAATAGAGAAGTTATACCAATCAAGGTATAATTCTCATAAGCTAATGAGTTCAGCGATCCACTTAGATTCTATTTCGCGGAGGAATGTCAAATAAAAACTGACAAAGAGTGATGGTGGAAATTTCAGAGATAATGCATCAAATAGTAGTTCCCACGAGTCATGATATTTAAAGCAGGAACATCAGCCACTGCTAAGGAACCAACTAAAAGGAAAAAAATTTCAAAAAATAGAAGATTAATTTGCAATTTCAAGCATGTTGTCTCTTCAGCTCTTCTTGGAAAAAGGATGGAGGGAGAGGGGGGGGGGGAAGATAATGAATTTCACTGACAAGCCAAAACCAATGAAGAGTGATGATGACTTTTCATCAAGAGTTTGTCCCAGAGAAAGGGCTGTCCAAATTTAAATAAGTATACGCAGCTGGAGTTTTCAAGGATTTAGCTCGGTTTGAGACTTGATGATTCCTAAACTCATAAACATACACTATATCTCATAAACATACACTAAATTATATATTATATTTTTTGGGTGGTAAGTTATATAGTATTTTATTTATAAAAAAAACTTATAAGATTTTTTTTCCACTTAATAAACATTTAGATTGAAATGGACAGAGATCGTGATTTGGGTCGGAATCTCTCTGAGGCGTGTGTGACTGTGTACGTGACGGAGAGCACGGTGGTGAATCTCTTGTCGGATCTTCCTCGTTTGAAGGGTGTCAACGACGATATTGAGGACCGTTAATAAAACCATCGCTTGTGTCGCATCCTAGGAAGTGTCATATCCCTTTGTGAAGGGTCATATCCCAGCCCCCGTGCATGTTTTCTCTGTATATGTAGATATAAGCTGGCTTGGCTTCCTCCTCCGATAACATTTTAGGGCTCTTTTTCGTTTTGCGATGGTTTTCGCCAACCGTTCCTCTTCTCTTCCTCTCCCTCGTTTGAAACTCAATGGCGTCTCCTCTGCGATCTTTTAAGCTTCAATGTTCAGAGACAAAATCTTTTCAACTCCGGCGAAGGCGTGAGTTAACGAACATAGAGTGGCCTAGACTGTGTGGGACAACACCTCGTCTCTCTGGCCTCTTTCAACAGTTCTCGCAGTTAAGTCTCACTTAAGGCGTGTATTCCGGGCGATCTCCCTTATTCAGTTTGGTATCGACGACGATGTCGTTGGGTAATAACACGGTCAGCTCTGGTCGCCTTTGACGCCAATCACGACAATTTTCGTCAAACCTCCTTAACGAGTTGTGGTGTATTTTCTCTCTTGCATTTGAAGCCTTCACCGGTTATAGTGAGATTGTGATTCCGAGTAGTATATCAAGTAGTATAACTCCCATATTTTCTTAGCCTGAGATGTCGTTTGGGTCTGATATCATTATCGTATGTACATTATTGGATTGTTTAGGCTTGAGACGATTATGGACTACGAAATGGTGGTTTATCTCTCGATGCTTAGCGACAGTTGCATTGATGTAGGGCTTAACGATATTCTGTCCTTGGATCGTTTGTAAGTTTATGTCGATATTTCATTAGTTAGTCTCATCATTAAGGCGGTTATGTCGTATTCTCGTACTTATAAAGAGGTTTTGTGTTTTTAATCTTAAGTTTTGAAGTTATTGTTTTAGTGTAATCCGCTTTGCATTTACAAAGATGTAAGATCTTTATTGTCAGATGCAACACTCCATATCAGTCTAAATCTAAAGGCTTATTAAGTGAAAAAAAAAAATACTCACAAGATAAACTTGAAATAGTGTAAACTCCTAATTATTTGTAATTCTTTTACTTTGTCGACCTAAATCAAAACCCAAAACTGAGCCCAAAAGCCGAAAAGTGAGCATACTTACCCATTCGGTCTCTTCGGTGTTTGGAATCCTCTCTCATGGAACTTGTTGAAAACACAAAAACCCCAACTCAGAGCTGACAAGACAGCTCTCTCATGAATTTCCCTCGTCCACCGTCCGTTCCCGGCTTAATCCGCCGGCCGGCTGGTCCGTCTCCGTCCCCACATCTTCCTCATCCACCTGCATCTCCGGATCCGTCTCGGTTTCCCTCTTCATCAAATTTTCAGCTCCCTTCTTCCAACGGAGTCGTTGTGGTGGGCTTCCTCTCACGAAGACCGGACGATTCATCGCAGCTCATCAACCAGTTGCTAGACAGCAACGCTTTTGGGTCTGGAAATTTGGACAAGATCCTTACCGTTGATAAAGCCGATTTTCAGGATTGGTTTAGGTTCCGGAGGATTAGCTATTACTACGAAGAGGAGAAGGGAATCGTGTTCGTGCAGTTCTGCCCTACTCTCTGCCCGGCTTTAGATACGGTATCGAGTTCCGGGTCCGGTTTTGATACTGCTCTAGAGGAACGAGAGTTCGGTGATCTTCAGGGTTTGCTATTTATGTTCTCTGTGAGTTTTTCTTGTTTCTATAAGCTAAAGCTTAAAAATTCCATTTCAAATTTCTTCTTAACATGACTTGTTTCCTTACTATTCAAAGAAATAAAAATCTGCCAGTATTTTGAGCTGGTTTGAAGTGCTAGGCAACTATTATAATTGAATCGTTCTAAGACATAGACCCTTGATTTCGGAAATTAACAAAATTTTGTATCTGGAATAACAATGTGGCTTATGTCGGTGTATCTATCTCTACTTTGGACATGTTAGTGAGGAAAAAAAGAAGAGTAGAGATCTTGGTTTGATAGAAAAAGTTGTCTTGTTTAGTTGATTAATCATATACTTGAGGTAATTTTAATTAGAAATGCAGGTTTGCCATGTTATCATAAACATCCAGGAGGGTTCGCGCTTTGATACTCAGCTCCTGAAGAAATTTCGGGTCTTGCAAGCATCCAAACAAGCATTAGCCCCATATGTTAGGTCTCAAACAAATTTACCTTCGACATCAAGACCTCATGCATCATCGAATACTTTTCAACAACCGCGCACAGCTTATTCTAGAGGTGGGGGTGTTGTAAGTCGGAGTGCTTCATCTGGGTCTCTGAAATCTGGGGGAGGCTCCTACACTTCTCTGTTCCCTGGACAGTGTAATCCTGTTACATTGTTCGTATTCTTGGATGATTTCTCAGACATGTCAAAGTCCACTTCTAGTTTAGATGATTCTACAACTGGTTCATCTGTTACTGGTAACACAGGAAAGGTTGCTAGGTCGGAGTTGCCAATGAGAAGTTCTGGTTCTGTAGTTGTCTTATCTCGCCCAGGAAGTAAATCTGAAGGAGGGTTGAGGAAGAAATTACAATCATCTCTTGAAGCACAAATTAGGTTTTTAATCAAGAAATGCAGAACCCTCACAGGCTCGGATATCAATCACGGAGGTTCAAGAAGTGGGAGTATTTCGAGTAGTGCACCTCTATTTTCGCTTGATGCATCAAAGGCTGTCATTCTTTTAGACCGGTCTACAAATAAGAAAGGAGAGGCTTTGGAGTTTGCTTCTTCTCTTGTGGATGACGTTTTGAATGGAAAGGCTAATCCAGACTCTCTTTTGCTTGAAAACAATTGCCAGATGTCTACCAAAGAAGATGTGCTATGCGTGAAAGAGTTCATCTACAGGTGCTCTGATATTTTAAGAGGTAAAGGAGGATTAGCTGCTAATTCAAGTACTGCTGGTGTTGGAATGGTCGCAGTTGCCGCAGCAGCAGCTGCAGCTGCCTCAACTGGTTCCAGAAAAACGTACAGTGCACCACAGCTGCCACAATTAGATGAATGGCTCACTTGCAGCCATCAAATGCTCAATGGAATTATAACTGCAAAAATTGTGCCTACTGATGAAATTGATCTTGGCAGGAAGAAATATCGTGAGAGAAACATGTTCCCTGTGAAAGATGAAGCAAGGTCATCAAAAGCCCCAGAAACCTTGGATATTGCTGTCTCTTTGCTGGGATGTGGAAAAGGTCTGAATTTGAAGTTTTCATCCGTATGGTGTGAAAGAGCCCTTCCGGCTGCTAAAGACGGGTATTTGAAAGATCTTCCGGCCTGTTATACTACTTTAGTGCATGAAGCACACCTGCAAAAAGCTCTATGTATATTCCGCTCAATGGTTAGAGGACCCTCAACGCAGGTTTTCGCAAAGAGGTTAGAGGATGAGTGCATATCCATATGGGAATCCGGGAGGCAGCTGTGTGATGCTACCAGTTTAACCGGTAAGCCATGTGTGCACCAGAGGCACAATATCACGGACGATAAGTGTCTCCCTGGGGCGGAAGTCATGTCACATTCCAGTGACTATGTTTTTCTTCACGCATGTGCTTGTGGCCGTTCACGGAAATTACGTTGTGATCCTTTTGATTTTGACTCGGCAAATATTTCTTTCAACTGCTTTCCAGACTGTGACAAACTTCTTCCTAGTGTTAAGCTTCCTGAAATAGCTCACGCAGGGCCTATAGTATCATCGTCATGGAGTCTGGTTCGACTTGGAGGCTCGAGATACTATGAACCCTCAAAAGGTTTACTTCAAAGTGGGTTTTCTGCAACCCAAAAGTTCCTTTTAAAATTGGTGCTATCTTCGCAGAAGGAGGATGTTCCGAATGGTTTGCTGGTTGGGGATTTAGAGAAAGCTTCTATATCTAAGTCAAATGTAACTATGTCTGGGACAATCAGAACTAACGATGATTCTGCGCCGGATACTTTGGCGACAGTAGCTTTTGGAGAATCTATTGATAATGGCAGTATTGGTGATAAGAAAATTAGTTTTGGTAGGGGTCTTCCCAATTTATTAATGAGAAAGCCTTTCTCAGAGGTTGTTGCTGGATCAAAGACTACAGATTTGTTGTTTCCTCCCCTTCAACCAAGCAGGCAGCCCCCTCCGGCCTTGGAAAAGGTCGTCAAGCAAAGGAGTCGGAATGGTCAGAGTAAAGAGAGCGTTCAGGATGCTTTTAGTCAAGAATGTCAAGAATCTAAGGATATTTCGCGTGATCATGAAACTTTAGGCATGTCTAGAGGCATTTCTGCGACAGGCAATGACCTTACTTTGCAAAATGGTGGTAATGTTGTGTCAGTAAACATGAAAGTTGGTGAGAAGGTTATGTCAAACCCCGTGCAGAAGCCTCTGATTGCTTACATAGGGTTTGAGCACGAGTGCCCCCGTGGTCATCGCTTTTTATTGAATGCAGAGCATCTTGCTAAGCTTGGCCCTTCATACTCTGCCCCTGAAGAATATTTAGATCCTAATTCTGCAGAAAGTTCTAAATTTAAGACCGACACTTCAAAGGTGGAGAAAAATATTGGTTATGGTAAAGGCCGCAGAAAGTCAAATAGGATGGCGTCTGGAATGAATAGAATGAAAAACATGGATAGGTCAAATCAAGTGGTCTTGAAAGATATCACTATTCCTGGAAAAAGAGGGAATAGGACTTCAGTTGATACTGAACCCATCGACGAAGTTACACATAACCAAGTTAATAACGCTGAAGATTTGGGGGTGGCTTTTTCTATGTTGAATAGAAACTTGCCGATATTTATGAATTGTCCATATTGCTCAGCTGCTTTTGGAAAGAAAGATTCTTCAAATGTCAAGTATGCCGGAACAATATCACAGCTTCAAAGGATCTTTCTGGTAAGATATGAAAAATATCAAATTGTCCTTGTTGTATTTTGTCCGGACTGTTTTATAAGACTTTTCTTATTCCAAACGTCTTGCTTCCAGGTTACGCCTCAGTTTCCTGTAGTGTTGACAACCTGTCCAGTAGTAAAATTCGAGGTACTCTTCGCACTCTGACAGCATTTTTCCATGAGTTTAGTACGAAGAATCGTTTATGCTCTATGTTTGAGAAGGAATAAATACCTTGGGGAATAGTGGTTTGTTTCAAAAGCAGAAAACAATATGATTCATTACGTTTCATCTCACATGTCTATAAGCTATTTATAGTGATGATGGGTCATAATTCTTTTTGTTGTTTGCTGAGAACCGAACCTCTGAATCTTTTCATGTTCTTGCTTTATCCTTTAGTTTGATAGATATTAATAAGATTGAACAGACCTCTGACATTATTTTTTACTTCAGGAGTCATGTCTACCTCCCTCCATCATTGACCGTGAACAGAAGTTGCAGTTCGGCCTTGGTTGTCCAGTGATTTTACCACCTGATAGTTTTCTGTCTCTGAGACTGCCATTTGTGTACGGTGTGCAACTTGAAGATGGAACACAGCATCCTCTTATGCCATCTGTACAAGACCCTGAGAAAACTGCTTGGATAGTCAAGGGCACGGTGCTTCAGTTTATAACAAAAGAGGAGAATCTTGATGAGATATCCCAAACGTAATGTGTCTATCCTCTAAAAGCCTTTTCGTATTATCATCATCACAGCGATGTTCCCCCCTCATGCTGTGAAGCAAAGATGCTCTTCTGCACCGGAAACAGTCGGTAAGTTAGTTATTTTATCTGATGGTGAAAATGATATTCTATTTGTTTTTGAGCTTAGTTTTCGAATCTTCTCGCAGCACCAAGATTCTTCAGATGCCTTAGAAGTTGAAGAGATGGGCGGTGAGGGTTACTTACTAGCCTCGTTCCAGGTACTCTTTCTTGGAAAAGATTTACTAGTCTTGTGGGCTGCTTCAGATCTCTTGGACAGAAGAGAAGACAATGACATCCTCGGACATGATTGTTGAAACAAGTTTTCTGAGTCAGATCTGATGGTTATTTTATCCAAGAGAAATGCGGTTTATTAAGAAGTCTCATTATCTAGTTTATGTGAAGAGAGCTGTTTATTTATTTATATCTAGTACGACTAAATGATGGTCATCTCAATTAAAAGAATTCTTAATTTGTTTTCTGGTAACTTTTAGTTGACATTTTTAAATCTATGGTTTAATTTGTTCTTGCGGAAGACAAATACTATTAATAGAGTTAAAAAACCGTCTCAAACTACATATGTCTATAGATGGTGGGAAAGTGTGTGTTAAAACGGCATAACCTATAAACAGTATATACATCTGCGTGCCCTTGTTTACATATGGGTTGGTTTCTCCTTTTGCACTAACTCTCGAAAGGAATCCAACATTTCTCCGTCTCCTTCCCCATTTCCAGAGAAAGTTTCATAAGGTTTGCAAAAAATGATGGAAATGGGGAATGGGGAGATGGGAGGAGCACCTATCGGAGCACCTATGGGAGGACCCGGGGACCCGGGAGCGGGAGATTATGCCGGTATGGATATGCAATGGATGGTTGACTTGGCTTGGTATGGTGAAGCTGTAAGATCCGATGGTGTTATATGCGAGGAGCATCCTCCTAAGATGTCTTCAGATGGTATTTGGGAAAACATTATTGTTTCGAATGAAAGTTCTGGTGGGACTCCTAGTCAACAGATTTGGCAATATCGTCTTCCTAATCTCGAGATTGTCATCTTGATCGTCTTCTTCCTTTGGCAATTCTTTAATTTCTTGTTCAGGAAATTCCGTCTCTCCGTTCCCAAGTTCACCGCGATGATGCTTGTGAGTTCTTCTTTGAATTTTTCTTTTGTTATAATAATGTTTGCAATATCCTTACGCCAAATGATTCCTTTTTTTGAAGGCTGGATTGTTTTTGAATATCATGCTTACTTTGACGGGGGAGAATTCGGTTCTGCGAGATATCTTGTTTCCGAAAAACCGAATCGACATTCCGGGATGTCTGGGATCATTCGGGTTCATGATTTTCTGGTTCCTCAAGGGTGTGAAAATGGATGTCAAGAGAATCTTCAAGAGTGAAGCAAAAGCAAGAGTCACCGGAATCGCAGCAGTTAGTTTCCCGATAGTTGTTGGTATCTTGCTTTACAAGTTAAAACCACCTACGAATCGTCCGTTGCAACCTTCAGAGTATGACATATTGCTTCTCATGGAGAGCCTTACGTCCTTCTCAGGGATCGCGAGGCTCTTACGTGACCTTGAAATCAACCACTCCTCTATTGGACGACTCGCTTTATCCGCATCTTTGGTCTCTGATATAGTTGGGCTCTGTTACTTGTTGTTCAACGTTCCTATAAACGCGAGATCAAAGATTGATGGTATAAGTCAACTTGTAGAGATGTCTTTCTTCCTCGTCGTGGCGTTTGCGGTTGTGAGGCCGATCATGTTCAAAGTAATCAAACGTAAACGAGAAGGAAGACCGATCGAAGATAAATACATCTACGGGATTCTCGTCTTGGTTAGTTTATCTTGTTTGTATTGGAGAGAAATGGATCAGGTTCCTGCGCTTGGAGCTTTCTTTCTCGGTCTCGCTATTCCCAATGGACCACCACTTGGATCTGCCTTGGTCGAACGATTAGAGAGTTTCAATTTCGGTATCATATTGCCTCTCTTCTTATCAGCTGGTATGCTCAGAACTGATATTAATTCATGGAAAGGTATTTCCAGTTTCTTTACCTCGGACGATAAGAAATTCGCGGTTGCTTCTCTCGTCTTTCTTGTCTTCTTGCTCAAACTCTCTGTCTCGGTGCTAGTACCTTACCTCTTTAAAATGCCTGTGAGAGATTCTCTTATCTTAGCCCTAATCATGTCCCATAAGGGTATTTTCGAACTCAGTTTCTACCTTTTCTCTTTCGGCTCGAATTTAATAAGTAGAGATTCTTTCTCCATCTTAGCCTTGGCCATTCTCCTTAACTGTTTACTCATACCAATGACCATCGGTTACCTCTACGACCCGACCAAACAATTCGCTTGCTACCAAAAGAGAAACTTAGCGACTTTGAAAAACAATGGAGAGTTTAAGACTCTTGTCTGTATCCATAGACCGGACCATATCTCTTCCATGATCAACCTTTTAGAAGCTTCTTATCAATCTCAAGACAGTCCTCTCACTTGTTACGTGCTTCACCTCGTTGAGTTACAAGGTCAAGACGTTCCGACTTTGATCTCACATAAAGTTCAGAAACTCGGTATCGGTAGCACGGCGACGAAGTACTCCGAGAATGTTATTCTCTCTTTCGAACATTTCAACCGTTATGTCTGCAGTTCCATTTCTATCGATACTTTCACTTGCATCGCGAACCCAAACCACATGCAAGACGATATTTGTTGGTTAGCTCTCGATAAAGCTGTCACGCTTATCATTCTTCCTTTCCACCGGACTTGGTCACTCGACAGAACCGCCGTTGTCTCCGACAGTGAAATGATCCGTTTCCTCAATTTCAACGTCTTGAAACAAGCTCCTTGCTCTGTCGGCATTCTTATTGAACGCCATCTCGTTAACAAAAAGCAAGAACTTCAGCAGCAAAGCCTTAAGGTAATAATCATAAAACCTCTATAAATAAATTTATTAATTTATGAGAAAATATTAAGATTTTACTATATAGGTGTGCGTGATATTCGTGGGAGGAAAAGACGATAGAGAAGCATTAGCCTTTGCGAAGCGAATGGCGCTTCAAGAGAACGTGACGTTAACGGTTCTACGTCTACTAGCATCCGGAAAGAGCAAAGAAGCGACGGGATGGGATCAAATGCTTGACGCAGTGGAACTACGAGATTTGATGCGAAGCAATGATTCAGGAGTGCCAAGAGAAGAAACTTCCACTATTTACTTGGAACAAGAGATTGTAGATGGAGCCGATACGTCAATGCTTCTACGTTCCATGGCTTTCGATTACGATCTTTTCATCGTGGGAACAACTTGCGGTGAGAACCACGAGGCGACCCAAGGGATTGAGAATTGGTGTGAGTTTGAGGAGCTTGGAGTCATTGGTGATTTCCTGGCCTCTCCTGATTTCCCGAGCAAAACGTCTGTTTTAGTAGTTCAACAACAACGAACAGTAGCCCAATAACTAGACAAGCCGAGAAGAAGCACACACTACATTATACTTGTTTGTTTGTTTCCACTTATATCTCTTTTGGTAGCATCTACGAGAAAAAAAGGGTTGATTTGTTCATTGTTGTGGATTGTTATATTTTCAGAGTACAAAGAAAAATGAAGGAAAAAATTAGTGTTTTGACCTAAGTTGAATATTATTAGAAGCGGATATGCAGAAAATGAAAAAAAAAAAAGAAGGTTTTTATATAAGCCAGCGGAACATAACTACTTGCCCTAAACTAAACAAACAAAATCTGAGAGAATACAATGAAAAACAAATCATAGACTTTAACAAATACGCACCACTAGAAACTGAAACAAAACACTAAATGTAGGATTATATGAAGATGCACATCAAATTACGAGTAGTAAAAAAATGTGGCTACAAAATGAGACAAATTCGTTCTTGTTGTGTTGTCATGCCTTCAAATTCATGGAATTATCCACCTCCTTATCATTTGATACAAATTTTCTCCGACGCAGAAGCGGATTCACTGAGACCTCACACTCTAACGCCGGTTTAACGAGGATCCCGCTCTCAGGCGGCTTCTCTGACCTTGGATCCTTGGATCTATCTCTCTAATTCTTTGTTTGTTTCCGTATGAATTGTCACCGTATAGAGTATAGTCCTCAATTGTTACGCTCCTGTTGGTATTTGTTTTCGCGATCATGACCATGGCGAATGAGTTCACATCGTTTATCTGTTTCAATTTGATTTCGCTTCTTTGCTCATCGTAATAAGAAATAAATTTCTTTTACCGGTTATGTTCTAACAATAGTGTTCGTTTTTTTATTGCGTCAGGGACAAAGCTTAGTAAGTTTGTTTGTCGAAAATTAAAGGTTGTATGATTCAGTTATACTATTTTCAATTGGAAGTTTGATTAGATTTATGAATTAGAAAATTAGTGAGTGACTCTTTAAAATAGAGTGAGTGATTAATGATTGTAATCCAACGGATACGATGCTCTGTTCATTTAAAAGGTTATGATGTTAGGGAGAAGAGTTAATTTGACACCTATATATCATATCATATATATTAAAAGAGAAAAGAGAATGTTTCACAATGAAAATTGGGATGGCAGATTACATAAACTGCTTTTAATGAACCAATTGGTTTATTATCTATTTTTGTTTGGTAATTTACTATTGATTAGTACGATTTTTACTTGGTTTAATGGTATATACTATAAGATATTCCATAATATCTCGAATAAAATATCTAAAAAATAAGATTATTTCTTGGTGGATATTTACGTTTCTCCTCCATCGATTTATATATGTGTCCTACATCATTGCTTTCTTTAGGTTGACCTAATGTCTCATCGCCGTTTTCTTCGTCTCTATTATCATTCACATGATTCCTCTTCTTCTCGAGGTGAATATCAGTCGCAGCGTGATGGAATGTCTTCTTCTTTTCATCTATATATATAAAGTTATTGGTTCTCTCTTCTTAGAGTGCCACATCATCAATTAAATTCCTCAAATTATGACACCTCATCAAACCCATTTTATTTCCTTAAATCAATTAGGCCCAGTAATATAAATTATTGATTCAATCCATTCAAAATTAATTAATATAAATAGACCTAATTGATCTAAGGAGATTAAACATTTGAAGGTAAACAAAAATATTGGTGGTTAAAAACTAACTTTAACCATAAATACTTAAATCCATATTTTAAAAAAATTATATATATCTAAAATAATAAACTCGAATCATAAGTTGAAAAACTCTCTAAGAATTACTATTCATTAGATGAGCTCTTATCATTATGCATTAACATAAAGATTAATTTTAGCTTGGTTTTACTTTTAGTTTTAAATTCTTTTAATTAAAATTGTTAAAAACTATTGATTGGTCGTTATTTACGATAAATTTTTGGGACTTGCGAAACAGTTGATCTAAATTGGTTATGTTCATTTAAGGACGTTAAATTTCATGGATTTCTACAAATTGGGAGATGCGCGGTTAAACATTTGGAAGAAAACAAAAATACTAATTTATATGGTAAAAAGTTACATTCTAGCATGTTCTAGCATGTTTTATGAGAATTAATTAATTTGACAAAGGGATGCTTATGGGAGTTTTTGAAAACTCATATAATGACCCCGAAGCTTTCATGGGGTATATGAAAATACCTCTAATTGGATCCATACTAAGATATTCTTAAACGATAACATGTGTAGAACAATCCTCATGAGCACATGCAGGAAGTCAAAAAGAATATCATATATAGTACTAGCTAAAAAACATGGAAAAGAGAATAAAGATTAGATTTAACTAATGCCAAAAGTGGTGTATATGGTTCACACATGTCGTGTTGGGGAGTATGGAAATAGATAGTCAAGATTGGACGTTTCCATTAAGAGATCCATATTAGATGAATAGACATCTAACTTAAATTTCATAAAATAAAAGTGTTGGTGTGAGTATTTCTCTAACGTAGGATTTCAATCTCTTGAAAGCTATATCCCTCTTTTTATGAAAATTGAGAGGATGGGGTTGTAGGAGTCAACTAACTCACTCATATTTTCTTGAAGTCTATATGTGAGCTCCTACGACCCTACGTGGTTGACCTGGATAATGCTTAGCTATAAACATTAAATGATCTATTGTACGGTTCTTTTCTCTTATGTGACTTGGATTTGATAGTTGAAAAAGTAAGCAACATATATTGTGCATCACATATGTCTAAAAAAGGTATGTTTGACATAGAAGAATGGTAGTTGTGCTTCCAACGTACCATTGGTTGTTTGTATCTATGATAGAGTCTATCTATAGATATCATAAGCAAAGGATCACCCATTTGGATACCGAGAGTGTTCCCGCAGAAACCGCTGCCCCAACGGAAAAGGCAAGTGTATGTGATCGTGCATCAACTGATCCACCACCACCAACCGAGAAACAAACGAGCAAAAAGACATGAAAGAAGTAGCTTAAAATGAAGTTCCTTACCTTTGTAGAGGTATAATTCTATTGAATCTTTAAATCTAGCGATGACGATACAAAACAAAGACTACCAATCGGAATCTCCCTGAGAAAGCGTAATCAAAGACCGGAATATCGGTTCACTGTGTGGTTACTGGCTTATTCAGAATATAGAACTATGGATGCACGTCTAGGATAAGATACAAAAACGAAAAAAATGGTATAGGATAGAATATGGTTTTGTAAATTGGAATCGATTTTGGTTATCAAAGCCGAGCTTAGTGCCAAGCTTTTTAAACAATGAAGAAAAAAATGATAAATTCTCAAACAAAACATTTTCTTTAGAAGGGTGGGTTACCTACTAGTATATATACAAAATTTTA
This sequence comes from Euclidium syriacum, assembly GCA_900116095.1. Classification (NCBI taxonomy): domain Eukaryota; kingdom Viridiplantae; phylum Streptophyta; class Magnoliopsida; order Brassicales; family Brassicaceae; genus Euclidium; species Euclidium syriacum. The sequence continues at coordinate 3,537,164 of FPAK01000008.1, forward strand.
TTTTCTCTCTTCTCATGCTATCATATCATCAATTCATCACTTAAAATTGTGACATTTCATCTAAGTCATTTGTTCATTTATTTAATATTTTTATTTTAATTAGACCTATTAATGTAGATTTGTGATTAAATCAATTCAAAATTGATTAATATGAACATATATTTAATCTCAATTAAAAATTTCCAAAAAATTCATTATGAGAAATAGAGACACTTTCTATAATTATTTTTTTAAAAGTTATGAAGAATAAATTTATACCTTTTATTTGAAAAAGTTAAACTAAACTTTGTTTGAAAATGATTCTATTTATTGTATTACATTTCCAAATAGAATATGTTGCAATTAGAATTCCTTAATATCAAGATCTTCTAAGTTCAAATCTCTCTCTTTTCACTCTCGTATGTTTTTGAAATTTTAAAAGAAACATAACAAAAAAAAAAACAGAGAGACACACGAGTTTGTTAAATGATGTGGTTTACGTCTAGAATTAGATTTGGTTTGATTTGGTTTATGTTTTGATTTCAATCGGTTTCCTAGACAATATCTGAAGAATTTAAAAGATACAACAAAAAACATGAAAGCAAAAAAGCAAGAAAAACATGAAACATAAGTAAAGAAGTTTAACAACTCTTAGGTGTGCTCATGTATGTTGAGATCTTCCGTATGCAAAACTTGTGTTGATAAACTTCTTGATACTATATTAGGCGAAGTTTGAGTTGAGTGAAAAAGTTCTGTTGGTCAGTAACCAACTAGGACGAGAACGGTGTCGTTGTTGAAGCCAACACCCAATCACCAAGATCTACGCTTTGGATCCTACATTTGTGTTTGTTAATATTTTAAAAAATAATTATAGTCAAAATGTTAATTTAGTTAATTTTATTAAAGTTAGTGCTATTTGATGTTAATTTCGCTATAATGTTACCAAATTGTTATTCTAAAGAACGTGTCTTTTGCTTATTTGAAAAGGAGAATTACTAAAATGACATAAAATTATATTGATATTACTAGATTGACTCTAATTTTTTTTTAATTACTAGATTGTTTTTAATGCCTAAAGTGTCATTTTTTCTTTGGTACCAAAAACGTAATTACGCAAATTGCCATTATTTTTAAAAAAAAAAATTTGAAATTTTCACCATAGTAAAAAAAGAAGTGAAAATCGTCAAAATAAACCTGCTGCACATGAAGTGACAGATTTAATTAGTCGGCAGATTTTTAAATCATTATCAGATTTTTTACGATAGCTTTTTTTAAATACGGCAATTTTTTTATTACTTGACAACATATTTATATTTCAAGGATATATTTAATTTTTGATGGACATATTTAATTTTTGAACGACAGTTTTATTTTTTTATGTGACAGATTTTTTTAAACACATAGGTATTTTCACTCAGTTATGACAGATTTGTTTGTAATCATAGGTCTTTTGAGTTTTTCATAAATTCATGTTGTAATAGACTTTTCTTAAACGACAGAGTTTTGTAACGACATGACATATTTTTTAAGATTTTTAATAAATCTATCAAATTTTTTAAGATTTTTAATAAATCTATCAAATTTTAAAATTACTATATTGGCATATACGTTACAACAAATTTATTTTACGTTGCAGCAGATTTATTTTGTCAATACGTTTTTAGTATTATGGTGGCAAGTTTTTAAACTCATGTTATGACAGATTTATTTCTTACTAGATTGAATTTTTTCATTTAATTACGATGTAACAGATTTTCCATGGCAGGTTTTTCATGGTAAGTTTTTGTAATCATGTTATGGCAGGTTTTTCTTTTTATTTTTACTGCGGTTCGGTAGTTTCCTTAATTAATTTTCTTAATTAATGCTGTTGTCTTATTTAATTTCTGGAAATAAAAAAAAACAAATTTAAATCATAATTTTCCTTGTTTGATTAAATAATTTAATTAAGAATTTTTTAATTACTTATGATTTTCCTTAATTGTCTAATTAATCTATTTATTGATTTTTTTCCCTTTAATTCAAGAATTTCTTATAAAATAAATTATGCATATTTTAAAAAATAAAATAAATTTTTTTTAAAATTTAAAATTCTAAAAAAAATCAAAAAATTCCAAGGAAATTCCAACAAAAATCCAAAAATTCGAAAAATATTTTATAAATAAAACAACATGACATACTACTTATTTTTTTGTCATTGTCTCTAAAATATATTGACATTTAGAATTTTTAAAAATTTTATAAATTTTTTATTTTTTTTTTCAAAATTATAGCTTTCGTAGATTTTTTTCGATTTTTTAAAAAAAATTTCGATAATATTTTTTTGAATATTTAATGATTTTTTTTTATAATTTCAGTTTTTTTTTTTTTTTTCGATTTTTTTAAAAAAAAATTTGCAGAATTTCTTTTATATGATTCACTGAAAGAAATGACGAAAAGAATATGAGTCATTTATCTCTACTTGAAACCGTAAACTTTGCATAGAGTCACTTTCAGCAGATAAATATGAAATTCATTAAATGTAATTTCAGATATTTTACTTCTTGAGACACTCTAACACATCGTTGACTGGTATATACTAATCATCGCTGCTTCTTCATATTCTTTTCGTCATTTCTTGTATTACATGTTTCTTCAATCTGCTGTCGCCACTGATTTTGCAGGAGAATTCGGTTTTTCGGTCAAAAATTTATCTCATAAACTATTCGAAATTTAAATTTTGTATTGGAAAACGTATTTCTAGTATTTACATTTAGATTTTGTTCCACAAAAAGTGGGTTTACTATCAGAGATTAGAGTTTGACTAGATTTTTTTTCATAACAACATTTTCAAAATCAGATTTTGTTTTGGGGAATGAAAACACCAAATGAATGATGGTAGATGGAAATCTTAAGAGTGCAAAGTTGTTTAATTTACAACATTGACAATTTTCTATTATTTTATTTTGTGTTACCAGTAATATATACATCTTAGATCTTGTATTCTATTTTGAAATTTTGGACAGTACATGCTGCAACAATCTCGATGTTTTGTTTGCTTGCTTGTACCCGACTTTATCGTTTCTAGAAATTACGAACGACTTGATACTTCTTTCAAAGGGTACGTAGATAATCTTTCATCAAATTCAGCTGTACCAAAAAAAAACAGAAAAATATAGACAACTTGGGAGATGTTAATAGCATTAGTACGAAGGAGTGATAGTGATGGTGTGAAGAAGATGAAGTAGATGTGGCGTTGAGATGATATTGCCTAGCTTAAAACTTTAAGGAGGCAGTGCTACACCACTCTGAACCAAGACAAAAAAAAAGAAGAAGGATTGGGTGATCACGATGATAGGTGTGAGAAGACGGAGCCATGACGTGAGCTTTCTCCAACGCAGTTGTTCTATGTCGCTTATCAAGGAGGTCTGTTGATATTTCGGAGTAAGTTGCCAATGATTTGGTGTCATTGAATCAATAAAAAAGTTGACAGCTAACTTACTCTTTTTTTTCTTTCTACAAGAACTTATGCTCATGCTTCTAGTGATAAGGCTAGAAGCAATTATGTGATGTCATTATTTGTCACTAGAAGCTCGGGATTGGGACGATTAGGAAAATTTTCTATAATGCTATTATGCTACCTGAACCTTTGAGAAATTAGAGGAAGAAAACAACAAGTCTGGGAGAGAGGGAAGAAACTATTGTGATAGGAATTTATTAGCTATGCATTGGAAAGGGAAAGAACAATATTCTTTGGACAGTACTTTTATGGTGTAGAGATTTGCAATGATGGTAACTTGGGTCAATTGGTTGATAGACTCTGATGCGAGTATGTTAAGTTGCTAAGTGATGAGAAATTACATGGTAGTCTAGATAGTAATTGAATCTCTTTCTAATGTGGTTTACACTAGTGAAAGATGATTCGACATTCCTATGATATGATGAGTTTGCCTTTGTTTTCAAACCTCTTCTATAGGTTAAGTCTTTTGTTTTGTTTGAGGGCAAGCAAATGCTAAGTCTGGAGGAGTTGAGATAGTGTATTTTTTTAATGGCTTTAGAACCCATGTATTTGTTAGTTTTAGAGTGTTTTTCAGGTCTTTATGTGGCTTTATATATGTTTTGAGCATTTGGAATGATTTGGAGAAAGTGGAGCAAAAAGGGGCAAAATCAGTAAATGGGAGATGCAGTCTTGGATATGATTTTCAGAAGTTTGACATTCGTTAAAGACCTTTCCGATACTCAAATTTTACTAAACCAGTGCCAATATAAAGATATTTGAGTTAGCTTTCATTTCCAACTGGTTTGAAGTGATTCTCATGTGTGTAGCGCCGATTATGGCCGTTTTAGTGACGATGTGTCTGATCTATCGCGAGTTGAAGAAGTGTCTGCATCTTCTGTGATTGCATCGATCGATGTAGTCCTCAGAAAAACAGGAAAATTTATATTTTAGTGATTATTTTGGGCCTGGTTGTTTCTTTTTATTAGCCCAACTATTCTAGGCCATTTCTAATGTTATAAAAGGGATTTTTCAGCCATTGTTTAGGTTATGCCTTATTTTTCTATGGTTTTTTATAGAGAGATTGTTTTAGGAAGAAGAGATTTTTCTGAACCCTTTCTGTTTTCTCTTTTGACTTCTCTTATGTAATCTATTCAAAGCATGTTGTATGTTTCATTCTCCATGTATGAGAAGATTCATTGTTAGGTTTATGAAGGAATTTGTACATGATTTTAAATCATATTTAACAAACCCTAATGAAAAATTCTAGGCCTAAGGATCATATGTTCATATTTAAAACTGAATCTAAAAAATGAATCTCGAATGTACCTGATTGGTTAAGCAGCAGAAGAGATCATGAACTCGAGATTGAATAGCGCCTCAGATGCTGCGCCTCTACTGGTATCCACACTCACACAAACTGGAAAGTCGGGATGCTAGTGTCGGAAGAGATCAAATCTCTGAAGGAAGCTCTCGGGATTTCTGTGTTTCTGGTGATTGTTGTAAACTAGGTTAAACTCACAAAATCGTGCACATATCATATATATAATGACTTGTGAAAACCCTAATTAACCATTGATCTAAACCAATGTTTAATTAAACCGTAAACCAAAATCATTATTCTTGTTCGGGCTGTGTGTCGATGCGAAACTTTATCCAGTTTGCTTAGGTGTGTGACCTTGTAGGATCATATAATACTAGCAATGAGTTCCTAACTCATAGATTACAAGTGGCTTCTAGCAAAGCATTAGAGTAACTTCACCTAGTATCATATGATTGTCTTATCTCGATAACTTCACATTAGAGTAAATACACGTGATTCTCAGGACATTCCCAACATTTTAGGGATTCAAGGGATTTATGAATCATAGTTAGGGTTTCATCAAATTAGGGTTTCATAAGAGTTCTTCACCTGACTTGCTCTTAATCACATAGAATTGGAAGGTACACCCAGAAATAAGTCTTAGGTTTATTGACTGCAACGGAAATTGAGTTGATTTACTGGAAATAATTTAGATGAGCTAGTGATTCTAATTGCAAAGGAATTTGTATTAGATAATTAGTGAACTTAACAAACCTAATTGAATGCATGCTTTACCTCTTAGATTACTCAAAGGAATTTGGTGGTTTAGCTAACTAGGCATAGTTAGAGTTTCGCAGCGGAAGTTGGTTCTCTTTAGAATTGTGTTTGTGTTCTAGAACAATTCTTAGTTAGATTTCCTAGTAGATTCCCGCTTTGATTCAGACATCCCGCATAAATTCCGAGACCTAGCATTTTTTCCATCTAGTTACAACCTAAATTCAATCTTCACATTACTTTTCATTGTCTTTCAATTAATAATTTTTCACCTAGCTAAGTTTGAAACTAGAATTTATTGTGTTCTATAGAGTCTATATGGGATTCGACCCCTATATACTACATCTGCATTCAATGTGCACTTGCAGTTTTGTAGGGTAAAACTTTATCTACATCAATTACGTTGATCTACAAAATAAAGAGAAATAAAAATTCTATGATAGAACTCGGAAAGGATGAAAAAAAAAAAAAAAAAGAGGTTGGTCAATTAGTTCAGAAATCACAATATTTCACGTAAGATACTACCAGTAAAGCAAAACCAGCAACAAGCAAACAAAATTCATGATAACAAGAAGACCAAAACGAGAGAGATATAAGGATAAATTAAGAACAAACTCAAAATAACTGGTACACAACCTACGATTAGTCATGTCCATTTTAGGAAGGGAATCATGTCCCGTCCCGTTCCCGCACCAAATTTCCCGTCCCTTAAGGGAATGAGAAATTATGATTTCCCGTCCCTTAAGGGAATGAGAAATTACGATTTTCCGTTTGGGTCCAAAAATTATTTTGCAAAGGGTAAGAGAATGGGTAAGGAACGGGTAAGGGAATCCCGAATTACCCATTGGGTAATAAACAAGAAAATATTCTTTTATATTACGATTATATATTAATAAACATAAACTAAAACTACATCACTTTTGTAAGGTTCAACTAACCTTTGTACTTGGTTTGGATATTATTGTGTGTCATTTTTCAGAACTTGACCATTTTGTAGGTGAATCAAGATTATTATACTTCTATGTAATGGTTTTTGAGACTTAAATTACTGAAACTGTTGTTTTTTATGTTTCTAAGTGTGAAATCTTTTAAACTGTCAATTGAAACATATAAATACTACATCTTTTTTATTCTTGTATTACCCGAATTCCCGAACCCGGAATTACCCATCCCTTTCCCAACCCTTACCCGTTTAATTAGTACTTTGAGAATATTTTGGGTAGTGAAATTTTTTTCCCAAACTTCCCGTCCTGTTCCCGATACCCGAATTACCCGTCCCGTTCTTGTGTAGGGAAAGTTTGGGAAGTATTTCTAATTTTCCGAACTTCCCGTTCCCTTCCCTTACCCATAATTTCCCGTCCCGATTCCCGAAATGGACAGGGCTACCTACGATCTTCTGATTCGAGAAGAAAGATCGAAGCGAACAAGTCAGACTTCGAAAAATTAGAGGAGGCTTCAACAAGGGATAAATGGACAGATTATCAACATCATATATACCGTTTTAGAGAATTTAGATTATTCGCTTAGGCATGCTGGTATTAGAACAAAATTCTAGTCGATTAAGATGAATTGACAAAGAAAAAATGAAATCGAAAGAAACAAGCAAAGGAGAATAAGATGTCAAAGAATTGCTCAAGTCAAAGATTTGAGTAATGTTTGAGAGATTTAAGCTATACGACGTCGTATTCTCTTAAAAATAAAGGTTTCTCTCAGAAACAAGCGGCATCGTTTAACTTAAGGAACATTTTTAAACAACGAACAAATAGAGCTATAGCAGAAGCGGAAATACAGAAAAAAAAAAATCCAAACAATAATTAATTAGTTTGAATAACATTCCATAAAATAAGAAAGATTATAAGAAAGTAATTTTTATTAAATTAAAAAGTTTTTAAAAATCCACACGAGATATATTAATGACAATAAAAATAAACGTATAAATGAACAAAATAATATATTTAGTTTCACAATATTTTCAAAAAATGTTGTCAAAATAAACTTTACTTGAAAAAACAATGAAAAATTAAATGGTTCTAAGAACCAAATTTTTTTAAAAATTAATAAATTTCACCGTATAATTCATTAAAATAATATTATATATATATATATATACACCATACAAACAATATTAACAAACCCAGACGTAACCCGGATAAAAACCATACTCTCCTTAAAAACTTGTTTTAAAATACAAAAGGACATGATTATATGTTTGACTAAATACAAAACCATAGTCTCCTTAAAAACTTGTTTTACAATATATAACGGGTTATAAAGCAAAAAAAAAAAAAAAAATTCTCAAATTAAATAAAAAAATATTATAAAAAATTATGGAAGTGAACGTTGGGTGGTCCATGATTATATGTCGACTAGATTCGTATGCGGGTATAATATTTTTTTACACAATTTATTTAATTTGGTTTAATAGTATATATAATATATATCATATTTGAATCATATTTAAAGAATTTTGTATTGGACCTCACAATATGAAAATTAGATATATATATATATATATATATAAAATCATAAATATTCACAATTGTTAGAAAATAGTTTGTGACAATATAAACCATATTATGGTGTGTTACTATAAATTAAAACCAAATTCATTTAAAATCTACTAAAAATGTCAAATACTTGGTGGTACAATAAACAAAAAACATATAATGCTAAATGAGTGAGTTGAGCTGCAAATGATTGAATGGATTAGGTATTTTGAGTGTTAGAGTTAGTTTAATGACATGTCTTAAAGAAATAATCTCATTGGTTGTTACTTCTCAATTTAATCTCCTTGAGACATGTGGTAGAAACTGCTTAAAATATCTTCTTAATTAATATATAGGGGATAAGGGAAGTCTTATTGTCTTAGTCAATTATAATCTTCTAGAAACGTAGCATTTTGTTTCATTTGTTACTTTTTTTTTTTCAATCTTTGGTCAATGGACAAGTCTTCATGATCTTCAATGAACCAACGTGATGACATAATGGTTCTGCCTTTTTTCTCTCCCCGGTTAGCTCATTAGGCAGGTTCTCATCATACACAGTGACCTGTTACTAGATGACAGTGATGGGTTTGGACAGGGGCTTTTCTCGTTCAGTGGCGGTGGTTTGGTCTTCAAAGGAGCATAATGGTGATTTCCTCCCCTTCCTTCGCACCAGTCTGGATTCTCGTCAGTGTAGTCGAAAATTTCACCGGTGATAGAATTTTTTTTTTTCAACTAGATTCAGTTTTGGTGTATTTGGTCATAAATTTTGGTGGTTTTATGGAGATAGATAAAAGTTACTAAGGTGCAAGGTCCCTAGGCAATAGAGGCCAAATCTAAGAGACAGAGGCATACGAAACTACGGCCGCCGAGAGTCAACAGACTAACAGCGCACTAACCCCGTTAACCATCACCTGAGGATATGAAAGGACAACAATGGGCGATCATTATTTGTAGCGGGGAGCCCACTCAATCGAGGAAAAATGCCAATCGTCGATCTTCCAAGGAGATCCAGATCTAGTTGTCCTCAACACCGTCGAAAACTCCTTTCAAGCCTAGAAGAAAGACATGAGCAAGAGCCAAGGTTTCGGAGTGGAGTGTCGTCGTATCTTCTGATCATTACCTTTGTCCACCACAGTTGCACCCGAATCCACTTTATTTAACCAAAAATATCAAGACATGAAAAGAGAAGAGGGGCCTCTTGGGCACCGACGAAGGCCAACCGAATACCCTACAAGGTTAGAAAAGAAGCGGCGGCTAGGGTTTTTTTTAGAGATTTTTCTAAAGCGGTAGCTATGATCTTTGTTTTACTTATTCAAATGGTCACGTTCTCTACATAAATCATATACATGTTGTTTTCTTTATTTTAGGCCAACTTAATTTACTTAGACTTCCAACTCAAAACTAATTGGTTGTAAATAGATTTATGTTCCTTTATATATTGTTTAAGATCCATTAATATTTTCTAATACGCCCTCTCGAGATGATGGTTCATTTAGCCATTAATCTTGATATGTTCTGACTTGAATCGACGATCCCAATTTTGGACTTTATTGATGATTGGACCAACTTTGGGTTGGAATATGTAGATCGAACTCTGATACGATGTTAAGTTACATGAGTTTCCAACTCAAAACTAATTGATTGTAAGTAAATAAACCTTTTTTTTTTAATAATCTCTTCCAGTTTCCAATATCGAATAATATTTCCTAATACAAAAGAACTCACACATCAATTCTTAAAAAAATTAGTAATTTAACAAAGCCATATATTTATTGAAACTAACAATTTTTTAATATAACAATAATAATGTGAGTTTGTACACATATTTTGACGCATTGATTGGAGTATGTGTTATAATTAACAGACATTTATTCAACATTAATTTGTTAAGTAACGGTCTATTTGATAATACTTGAATTAGGTAGGTATTATTTTTTAAGAATAGTGAATCTATATATATAAAGTTATTGGTTCTCTTTTTTCATGATGACACATCATCAATTCAATACACTAAATTATCACATCTCATTATATTCATTTTGTTTTATATTTAATTTTTTAAAATTCATGAGGCTCATTAATATAAAAAATTTGTGATTAAATCAATTAAAAATTAATTATTATAAACATTTAATCTTATTTAATTTACATTAGTTTAACTTTTAAAATTAATAACATCAATAACAAATTATGTGGATATAAATAAAATTTATATGATCTTTACATAGAATCAATATCTTAATTTATTTTTCCTTAGTTTTAAATTATTTATTATTACACGCTGAAAATAGTGGTTGGTCATTGTTCAAGAAAAAATTTTAGAATTGGCAATATGGTTGATTTAAGTTGGTTATGTTCAACCAAGAACTTTAAATTTGTAGGATTTCAGGAAATTTGCATGGATGAACGGTTCAACCTTTGGAAAGGTAAAAAAAATACTTATTTCAATGGTATATATATATATATATATATATATATCCGGCCATGATGGATGAGATTTCGTTTGATTAATATATATTTCTAGGAGTTTTTGAAAAACTTAGAAAAAGACATGATCGTTTCATTTGATATGCAATAATTAATGCATGTTAGTATACGATAACATGTAAATGAAAATCTTTGGGAGCACGAGTGAGAAATATAAAGGATACCATAATTTTTCTTTTTTGTCACTCCATAATATTATATAGAGAAATAAGAAACATGAAAAATGAAATGGAGGTTAGATTTAACTAGGTCAAAAGTGGTGTATATGATTCGACATCTCGTGTTGGGAGTATATAAACAAAGAAAAGAATGATGAAGATTGGAAGAAGTTTAGACGCTACCATAAGGGGTTCCATGTTTGATAAATAGACATCCAACTCATATTCCAAAAAGGATAAATGTAGGTATGAGTTTTCTCTAACGTATGATTTGAATCTTTTGAAAGCTATTTTCTTCTTTATTTTGGAAATACTGGAGGATATTCGTAGGAGTAAATTGACTCCAATTTTTAAATCAGATTTTGCGGAGTTCAGTTGAATTGTGCTTAGCTATAAGCATTTGAAGTCTGACTATAGGATTTTTTAGGTTATATGGATATATAACCTAAGGATAAAATATATATATATATATATATATATTATGCTACATAATAATTTATTTTATCAACTACATATAAAATATCTAAATCTATATATTAATTTTGAAATCTTATGTACTAATTATAAATTAAGAATATATTGTGAAACATAAAATTTAAGTAAAAGTTTTGTATCGTTGAATTTCTATTAACATATGTATACAATAAAACAAATTTCCGCGCGGCTTTGCCCCCTAGTATACAACAGAAAAATATAAATCCTTTCCTAAATGTGTTTCAATTTTACGAACTTCTTTTTTGATAAAATTTTTTTTTTTTTTTTTCTCAACAAATCTAACACCTTGGACAAATTTACGTATTAGGGTACTATTATTTTTTAAGAATAGTGGATATACAACAGAAAAATACATATCTTCCTATTTACAAGATTTTATAATATTTTTTTGCTTCAAAATCTTTTTCTTAGAGATTTTTAACTTTTAGAATGTAAAGGTTTATTGAATTGATATCTTTTACAACTTACATGATTCCTATTTATACAAGGTAGAGACTAGGTATAGAAGAATATATAATAAATGAGAATCAATCATGTACATAAATGAGAATCCTAAATCTAAGTAATCAATCTCCTTAACTTGAACAATCAAGGATTTGATCATATCTTCCTATATGATGTTCTTTTCAAATTGTCTTATTATGTCATAAATACGTAGATACTATACATGCACGTTCATTTTCAAAGCCTTTTAAATAGTACCTCTATTCACGCAGCTAAACACATCACATTTTTACTCTTAGAACACCAAGCAATAAAGAGAAGCCAGAAAAAATGAAGATTGTCGCTGGATTGGTAGTGCTTCAATTCCTTTTTCTTACATTGTCTCTGGCCTCTCGCGAAAGATTTTTCTTTGCGTCTGATTTTGATATGGCTGGAAAATTTTCTAGTAGTCAGAAAGACAAGCAATCTCTAGTATTTCCAACATTTTACACATCCAATACTGAAGAAAAGAGAGTGGTTCCGACAGGTCCAAGCAATGCAACATCTCCACCCAGTCCATCATTTTCCAAAGCAGAGATTGGAACAAAGAGAGTGGTTCCGACAGGTCCAAGCAATGCAACATCTCCACCTTCTCCATCATTTTCCAATGAAGATATTGGAACAAAGAGAAATGTTCCAAGCGATGAAGAATCTACAATCTCTCAAGCAATTTAAACATCTTGGCTTACTCATCGTCAATCCTACAAAAAAAAATTATAGATGTATCGATCATACTCATATGATATTATATGGTTCTAGATTTATTTTTATTTACCACAATTTACTTGAATCAACATATTATATTTTTCAAATAAATATTTCATAACTTAGTTTTTTTTTGTTTTTTTATAATTTTAAAAAATATAAAAACTTACAGTATAAATTTATTCTCAAAAATTAATAGATTATCAAACTAATTATAAGGATATGAATAATAATAATAATAATAATAATAATATTCTTTTTTTTTGTCTTTTCTTATTCTTTCCCTTTTAATTATGTAGAAGTGTTTTACTCTCTCACTTATTTTATAACTTTTTTAAAAAAGAATTAGTAATTCAAAACTTTTAAAAAGTTAAAATAGTAGAAACCAAAAACAAATCATCAGCAAAATAAATCAAAATAAGATTGAGAATGCTCACATGAAACTATTGAAAACTAAACATAACAATTTATTTATTTATTTTGATTCTTCTATTTTCTCCATCATATACATTTCTATTAAATTTTATCACATGATTTTCAAATATTTTATTTTCATAATCTTATTTTAATTAAGTTTACATTTTCTTATTTAACTACTCATATATCTATTTTCTCAAAATTTTAACGAATTGGTTATCATATTCCTATTTAAATTACATAATTCAATATTTATATTGATTTTGTTTCATTTTCTTTGGGATATTAATTAGTACCAAAAGTTTTGTTAAATCTTATTCTTAACTAGGTTAGGACCCACAGATACGTAACTTAATATTGTATAACCCGTTATTTAAATTTGAGAACGAAAAACTGAAAACAAAACTAAATCACCCGTGAAATAATAAAATTATATTGAAAACACTGATGTAAAACCACCGAAAGATAAGGATAATAACTATTTGATTATCCTATTTTTTCTATTATTTAGTTCCCAGTAAAATTTTATCACATTTTTTGTAAAATCATAATTTTGCTTATTTCTGTTTGACTAATTTATGATTTTTAATCCATATTCTAAATTGCTTTTAATGGTGAATCTCCTTGATGATTTATCTATAATGTTTAAGATTATGTTGATTTGTTTTTGGGTTTCTTTATTGATGAATCTAAACTAATTTAATAGTGAATGTCCTTGTATTCCGTAATTGGGGATTCATCTTTGGTGTTAAGATGTAGATGTTTGTTTTTAGAGTTTCTTTATTGATGAATTTAAATTGCTTTTGATGGTGGTCTTGGTTTTGCAGGATTTATCCGCATGATGAGGTTGAATAGGATGATTAAAATATATGATTTATATATGAATTAGATCGAGGCATCTTTCTTCGTTTGATTCATGTACATAATCTGACATTTGAACATGTTATTTATTTAATTTGACAGGACGAAATTGGTCTCGGAAATCTCTATCTTCTTGACTTGACTAGATTGTGGCTAATGTGGTAATGAAAAAAAGAACTATAAGCAATGCAGGAGCAATAAATAAAGACAATTTATCCTCGTCCTCTTTTTGTATAATCTTCAGAATACTCACCGCCACCACCGGACAAGGACTCGAGTCTTCTAAAGATTCTAGAGGAGGAGGACGAGGATGAATCATCTTTTGCTACAATCAGCAAATCTTTATCAATCTCCAATATTTTTCATGCATTGCTTATAGTTCATTTTTTCATTATCACATTAGCCACAATCTTGTTTTTTTTTAGTTTTTGCATTTTTTTTTTGTTTGCATGTTTTCCATGCAGAAGTCATACAAAAAAAAAAAAATGTAACACAATAATTTGTAGCCGAAGAAACAGTGGTAAGCTTTCCTCTCACAAATCTCTCAAAATCATCGAGTACACATTTACACGCTCTCAAAATTAACTCTATCTTATTCCTCTCACAAAAAACCTTCACCGTATCAGGCTGCATAACAAGACTTATATGCCTTAGAGGTCAAGATTGAAATGGTAATATCTTGCTTTACAATTCATCAAAACCAGAAAGACAAACAAGGAAAGATGTAAAAGACGTAAATACTAACCCAAGCACGACAAGATTAGATCCTCTACAACTTTTTACTATACCAAAAACGCTATCATCCTTTGTAGGACTTAACCTGTTTAATGTAAGAGACAAAGGTTATTATTATTAACGTATTACCAAAGCTTGGGAAAACAAAAGAGAGAAGTTTGTTGTAATGTTTTTACCATAATAACTCTTATAACATCGGTTGTATTTGTAGGAGAAAACGAAAATACAGAGCTTTGGAAAGCTAGAGGCGGAAAGCTGAAAACTTCAATTCATTTCAAGGTGAAGGTTTTGGTTACACATTACAAGCTTTACATATTGAAAGAGCTTAAACTCTAGTTCCCTTGATCTTGAGACGTGTCACTCATCAAGTGGATCCAATTCATGTAGGGCAGAGAAGCGATTGAACATCGGGATGGTAGCATCCGTATTGCTTTCAACTTTCTTGGAAGGTAGCTTGATTTTTGTCTAGTCCTTTTCTTTCTTTTCTAAATGAGACCGTTGTGGACACTTCTTCTGGTCTATAGTCTTTCTCATCTCTTGGTTCTGAGATTGGGCCTTTGGTTTCCAAACTCGATTGGTCTTCACTAAATTTTGATTCTGGTCCAACTCTGAAATTCTTCTAACATCGTCGTTTCTCTTTGTTTTGGTTTCATAGATGAGATTGGCAGATCCACTGATGAAGACGAAGCTGCGAGAGAAAACTTCCCATATGATGCGATGGATTCAATAACCCCCCCCCCCCCCCCCCCCTTTAAACTTGGCGTGGGTGAATGTTGAATACCGAGTTTGCGGCCTAGTGCAACGAATGGCTCAAGCGCAAGCGATTTGGTGAATATATCTAGCACATGATCATATCCAAGTACATGCTTGACAATTAGCGATCCAGAGCAACCTTTTCGCGTACATAGTGAAAATGAACCCCAAAACGCTTTGTTCTAGCATGATAGGCAGGATTCACAGTGAGATAAACTGCAGACAGGTTATCTCAGTAGAGTTTAGGGCTGTGATTTCGGTTTTTCAGTTCGGTTTCGGTTCGGTTTTTTTTTGTTTTATCGGTTTTCAAATTTTGGCCGAAATTAACCGAAATTTCGATTAAATTCAAATAATGTCGGTTACTTTCGGTTTTCTCGGTTATTTCGGTTAATTCGGATCAATTTAAAAAACAAACTAAAAATAACCCTATAACAATTCGAGCCCAAATCAATTAAATTGTTCCTAACCTATTTTTAATAATGGGTCCAATTCGTTTTCTTTTATTTAATAGCCCAATTCATTAAATACTTGAATCTAACCCTAAATAAAATAAAGGAAGAAGAATGTGGTCGACGGCCACCGAAATTGCAGAACGAAAATGGAGAAAACAGAGGTGGTGGTTTCGCAGACTTGTCGGCGATCCGAGAACTAACTAGGAAACGACAGCTCGAAGTGAAGATGGCGAAGTATACGACGGCGGCTCGAAGTGAAGACGGTGGTTTATGTTTTCCGGTTAACCGTTCGGTTTGGGTGAACCGAACCAAACTGGTAACCGAAGCAAATAATTGAAGCTGCCGAAACTAACCAAACCTTTGAACCGGTTCAAACCGAAAACCGAAAATTTCGGTTCAGTCCGGTTCTAAATCCCAGCACTAGTAGAGCTCGAGAGCAACTGAAAGAAACACTCCAATTTCTCGAATGAGTGAACCCAACCATGTAATTTTAGAAGTGGTATCAAGAGTGAGCGATACTCAGCTTCAGTAGAACTTTTGGAGACTGTTGGCTTCTTCTTGGATGACCAGGATATAAGGTTTCCACCTAGAAAGGTACATAATCCACCAATTGACCTTCTTGTAGAATGGCATCCAGCCCAGCCACTGACTGAGAATGCCTTTAGATTCGAATTGACTTGTTTAGTGATAGTGATACCTAAACTTGGTGTTCCTTTGATGTAGCTAAGGATTCTCTTCAGGAGGAGAAAATCAGCGACTAAAGGCTGATGCATCTTTTGACAGACCAGATTGACTACAAATTGAATGTCTAGTCTAGTCAGAGTGAGATATTGAAGCTTGCCTGCTAAGCTGCGGAAGTAGGTGGGATTTTCAAAGACTGTTTCCTAATGAAGCTGTCTTTTAAGATGTTGTGGCAGTGGAGTAGGCATTGGGTTACAGTATGTCATTTCCGCCACTGCAAGTATGTATTTTGCATATTTTTGTTGGGAAAGAAACAATCCTTTAGAGGTATGCTGAACTTGTATAACAATAAAATAGCTTAGCTAACCCATAGTTTTATCTTGAATTGCAGGTTCAAGGCATCAAGAATTTGCTTTACGGCATTGGAGTTATTGCCAGTGAGAATCATGTTATCCACGTACAGTAGAAGAAGGATTATATCACTACCTTTTCTGTAGACAAAAAGGGATGGATCCCGAATAACGCGGGTAAAGCCAAACTCAAGCAAAAAATTGGTAAATTTATCAAAACATACTCTAGGAGCTTGCTTTAGGCCATAGATAGATTTATGTAGATGACAAACATGAGTAGGTTCAGAAGGATCAATGAAACCTACTGGTTGTTTTATATAAACAATTTTTATTAGATCATCATGCAAAAATGCATTTTTAAAATCCATAATCTGCTTTTGAAATGAGACGTTGAGGAAACTCCTTTTGGTATAGATTCTTTTTCTTCTCTTTGTTCTCAGATTGGGCCCTTGGTTTGTAAACTTGATTTTTATTTTGGTCTAACTCTGAAATTCTTCTAACGTCGTCATTCCTCTTATATTTTGATTTCAGAGTTGATATTAAATAGTCGTTGTTGAAGACGAAGGTGCGAGAGAAAACTTCTCATTAGGTGTGATGGGTTCAATAGTATCTTCCATTAAAACGGGCCTCTGGATATTTGTAACTTGTTCTACCGTATGTTTGACTTCCCGATTCCACCGTGCATATAGATGATTTTCTTCTCGATAAGTGCGACCATTGGAAGAAAGCTGAATACATAGTTAAACCTATATTATGCTTTTTCCCCAAAGGATTTCCACTGGAAGAGTGATATAGTGTGGTTTTTAGGGTTTTAAAATCCATGGTTTTGTGTGTTTTAGAGTGTGGTTTTTAGGGTTTTAAAATCCATGGTTTTGTGTGTTTTAGAGTCTTTTGTAAGTCTTTATACTATATATTAGGTTTTTGGCATTTGTGATGATTTGGAGAAAATAGAACAAAAATGAGCAAAATCAAATAAATGGGAGATGCAGTCTCAGATATGACTTTTAAAAGTTTGACATTCATTAAAGACCTTCCCGATACTAAAATTTGATCAAAATGATGTTAAAAGAAATATAATGTTATAAAAGAGAATTTTCGGCCATTGTTTAGGCTATACCTTATTTCTCTAAGGTTTTTGATAGAGAGGTTGTTTGAGGGAGAAGAGAACTTATTTTCTGAACCCTTTGTTTTCTTCTCTTGATTTTTTTTCTCTTATGAACTCTATTCAAAACATGTATGTGTTTAATCACACCATGTCTGAGTAGATTCATTGTTAGGTTTAGGGTTATTCAAAGGATTTGATGGATTGCTGATTTGAATCGAATATGTTATGGTTTATATACATGTTCTTCATCTAGATTGTTTTCATTACTTGATTTTGGAGTCCCGAATCAGGATCAAGCTCTTAGGTTAATTAATGAATAGTGGAGTTAAGTTAATTAACTGGAACCTAATCTAGATGAGCAAGTTAGCCTAGTCCACAAATATGTACGATAAGTCTCTTAGGGAAATTTACACCCTAAGACCCTCATTTGGGAACTCAAGTACATTCATATACAGTTCATTATATGTACGATGGGTTACTCTTGGGACTCTATATCCTAGACCCTTCTTTGCGAACCCAAGCACACTCTTATAGAGTCCATAATATCTATGCTACATTTATCTAGGGAATCTAGACCCTTCAACCTCCTTTGGGAACCAAAACACATTCATATACAGTCCACGATATCTATGATATGTTTGTCTCAAGAGTCTAAACCCTATACCCTATTTTGGAAATTCAAGGACATTCATATACAGTCAACAATACGTTTCTCTGGGGAGTCTATACCCTTAGACCCTCCTTTGGGAATCCAAGCACATTCATAGTCCACGATATGTACGATACATTTCTCAGGGGAATTTACACCCTAGACCCTCCTTTGGGAACCCAAACACATTAATATACAGTCAACGATATCTACAATATATTTCTCTAGGGAATTTATACCCTAGGCCCTCCATTGGGAACCCAAACACATTCATATACAATCCACTATATGTACGTTACGTTTCTCTTGGTATCTATACCCTAGACCTTCCTTTGTGAATGCAAGCACATTCATATGCAGTCCACGATATCTACGATATGTTTATCTGGGGAATTTATACCCTAGACCCTCCTTTGGGAACCCAAACACACTCATATAAACTCCACGACATCTACAATACGTTTCTCTTGGAATTTAGATCCTAGACCCTGTTTTGGGAAACCAAGTACATTCATATATAGTTCATTATATGTACAATATATATATCTTGGGACTCTATACCCTAGACCCTCCTTTGGAAACCCAAGCACATTCATATATAGTCCACAATATCTACGATACATTTCTCTATGGAATGTAGGTCCTTCAACCTCCTTTGGGAACCAAATCACATTCATATATAGTCCACGATATCTATGATACGTTTCTCTGGGGAATCTAAACTCTAGACCCTCATTTGGAAACTCAAACACATTCACATATAGTCAACGATACATTTTTCAGGGGAATATATACCCTAGACTCTCTTTTGGGAACCCAAGTACATTAATATACAGTCTATGTTACTACTATATGTTTCTCTAAGGAATCTATACCTTAGGCTCTCTTTTGGGAACCCAAGCACATTCATATATAGGCTACTATATGTATGATACGTTTCTCTTGGAATTTATACCCTAGAGCTTAATTTGATTAAGATTTTGTATGACCCACAACCAGCGAATTTTTTTGGCTTATAATTTTGTATGCATTTTTCTAGGGAATCTAGACCCTACATCCTCCTTTGGAAACGCATGGACATTCATATACACTCCATGATATCTACGATACTTTTCTCTAGGGAATCTAAACCCTCTACTCTCCTTTGGGAACCCAAGAACATTCATATTTAATCCACGATTTATACAATACGTTTATCTAGGGTATCTAGACCCTAGACCCTCCTTTCGGAACTCAAGCACATTCATATACATTCCACGATATCTAAAACTAATGACCTAAATATTTTATTTGGGTTCAAGGTCTGTGAAAATCTCTGTATAGAAAATATTCATCGTCTTGCGTTGCGATTTTCCTTATTCATCTATGATGATGATTGTTAAGCATGATCTCCACTCCACTCTAGATATAGCTATGTAAAATTATCCATGAGAAAATACGGGTTTGGGCAGAAACAAACCAACCCTCTCCATGGTCTCCAAACAATGATTCGGCTATCCCGATACTTTGACATTATAAAGAAATTCATGAGTATAAACCATTTCATCAGTACTGCTAGTGTCTGAAGCATCAATGCTATCAAAGTTGTGATACTCTTCACCTAAAAATGCTTATACATGAAAATTTTAGTTAAAAATTTTAAGAAACATCATTTTGAAAAATGGTTTTAATTTTTTTTTTTTAAGAAACAACTTACCAATTTATTGTGTTTTCGAAAGAGGAAGAGAAAATGTTTTATGATAAGACGGTTCGGTGAAGTCGCTAAAGAAGAAACAAGACTATTGGACCATAAGTAACTAAGTTAAAGCTCAAGTGTTTAACAGGTTGTGTTTGATTTTTATAAGAAATTAATTTTAGACAATAACTAAAATGAAAGTGAAAGACTTGAGTTATTCATATTTTAGTAGTTAATAATTTGGTTAGTTTTATGTTGTTTAATATAGTAACTGAATATTGTTTAAATCTCTTATTTATTATGGTTTCCTATGTAGCAATGACATATGAATGTAATTAAACTGATTCATTAATAACGTTTTAGAAAATCTTACTTTCTAGAACGTTGTGGTGACAACACATAACGAAACATATATTCTTTTAATATATATGATATATGATCTTTTGCCTAGTTTGAAACTAGAATTTATTATGGTTTATAGAATTTCTATATATTACATTTTTATTCATTATGCATTTGCAGTTTTTGTAGAGTAAAATTTCATCTACATCAAAGTGACAAAAGTAATCAAACGAGAGAAAAATATATAGACAACGTACCGTTATTTCATGTAGTTACAAATTATTATGACATGAAATAATTATAATATTAACACTATTTCAGTTTTTTTTTTTCAGCTAAAATCGAATCGAAATTTACTTCAAAGTTCAAGCTAAGCAGAGTTTACAAATGGCTTTATCTTTTCAGTTAATATGAAACCCCCAAAAAAAAAAACAAAATTGAACTCAACTGAAATGTAAATCAGATTTACCAGAACCAGACTAAACCGGAAATTACATCAAACCGGGAAGAAAGCTGACAAGGCTTATGGAAACCTCCGGAAGAAAAATGCCTATGGAACATAAATACTTCCCGAGAGAATACAAACAAAAAACAAATCATAGCCTTTAACAATTACGCACACAAAAAGAAAGTGAAGCAAACACGAAATATAGGGTTACATGAAGATGCACATCCAGTTACAATAATTTATTGTGTTTAGAAAAAAGCATAAATTCATTCTATTGTTACAAATAGGAACGGCGAATTTTTGGAATCAGAAGTGCAAGTAAGTCGAGCATACACGATATTTAACTAAATATTTCTTCGCTGAATTTTGCTCAATTACACGATATTTTTTCAATAGAGAATCAACAATATCGATTACATCATCTTTTAGAATCCAAAATTAGAGATCCCTCGAAATTAAGAAACATGAAAGAAAGGAACACAAACATTAAGAGGCAGAACCGGGTTTCCACTGACATTAAAAGCAAGCGGTAATAGAATCAAGAATCGAATGGCTTGACAAATTCAAAACCTTGGTTTAGAAGTGATCCAGTAATCCATAGCTTCAAGTTAGGCAAGTTTAAGCTCTGTTCAAAACATGTCCCCTGTTTTCCAAACAAACTCAGTAAGCAAACCGTAGATTCACTGGTAAAAAGAAAACAGGAAGTGCACACAAGTTGGGCTTACATCTAAAGTATATGTTAAGAGGTAACTGTCAGAAGAAGGAGAACTTAGGTTTGAGTTCTGCACTTGGAAACTTGTAAGAGACTCCAATGACTTGTAAAGTGATGGAGCAACACCTTCTCCCTTATTACACACCAATCTCACATAGAACCCTTTCTCCTCCACTTGAATCACATCCATCTAACACACAAAAACACAAAAACAAGAATTATTTTTTTAAGTTTTTGATGTTTCAAGAAGATTGATGGCTTTTTTGGTTTATTAATTATTTACCTGAATGATTTTCTTGGAAACAGGAGGATTGATACCACGAAAAGGTTGAGTCTTGTGAGCATCAGGGGCAGGCTCTTGGTATCCACCAGTAGCGTTTAAAGAAGCCTCAAGACCAGCGATATCGGATTTGAGTTTCTTGGCTTGTGATTGCAGTTCTTGAACATACAACACTGCATCTCCCACTATCGATGCTTTATCCATCTAAATACCACACATGTCATTGTTACAGATTCATGACCCAGAGAATTTGATTGAGGCTTAAGAAATTTACCTTGGTGATATTGGGAACAAGAGATCTCAATGCATAGAGCTTATCCTTCATACGACCTCTCCTTCTTCGCTCGGAGATCAAAGTCCTTGACCGATCCGTCTTTGACTTACGGCTTCCATCATTATTTGTAGTGGTGGCTGAGGAATCGTCGCCGTCGTTGTAATCATCTTCGTCGCCACCGGCTCTGACACTCTCGCCGTCAAAGCTGCGGAAAGATTCGGCGACATTGGAACCTAAGTCAGGCAATTCGTCGAACAGGTCATCGACAGGTGTTGGGAGGAAATGGTTTCCGCCAACGAAACATGCGCTGCTTTGCACGGAACCGATATCGAAATCGAGAACAGGATCGTCAATGTTTTGATCTCCTCTGATGAGATCTATGAACTGATCGAAATTCGGGTCGACCAAGAAATTGTGTAACTCGAGGTCGTTTATGTTTGACAGATCGTTGACTCTTCCATCCATTGTCTTCTTGTCTGTTAGCTACTTTTTTTCTTGTCATATGAAAGAAGAAAGACTTTCCTAAGTTTCTGGCAACAAAGAGAAACATACCAATTTATATATACACTGAAGTCCAACTTAAGGACATGATGAGAAATCGATATAGAAAAAAAAGAGAATATAGATAAGGGAGAACAAAAAAAAAGCTCGATACATCTTTTTTATTTTTTTGACAACTCGATACTCTTGTTGCAATGTGTTGGACAAGGTAATCTCAAAATCGTTTTTAATACATGGAAAAGCAGTTTTTGAAATCTTATTTCTTGGAACTAATCTAAGGTTGTGAAAGATTGCTTATCAAAAACGTTTGACAGATTTCAATGATTTTTTTTGTGTTAAATCAGGGTTGTTCAATGCAAGATAGATGTTCGGTGAATATGTTGGGGTCGAAACTGTTACGATGAGATAAGCAAACGATAGAGTTCAAGAAGAAAATGAATAGTTATGAATTAACGTGTTCTAAATTTGTTGTTGAGTACGTTGTTTATATTGATCGTTTGAATATGAATCTGATATGGGAATCTAACATTTGATAAATAAGAAGAACGAAAGAAATATTAAAAATGATCTAAGTTCTTTCTCTTTAGATTTTTTTTCGGGTTCTTGTGCGTGTTTTTCTTTGTGTCGTCTCCATTGAATGCTCCCTTTTATAGGAAGCAAATTTAAGAACGAAACTAGAAGCAGGTGGGCGTGTCTCTTGAAGATCATCATTTCTTCATTCGGGTCAATAAAAAGGTAATCATCACGCATGTTGTTGGATTGCTTATGGCAGAGAGTTGTTTACGCAGACGGGAGTTGCTCCACGATCTACGTGTTGCGCTACTAGTGGCAGCTGTTCGGTGATAGGTGGTGTGGCTCTTCTTGAGTGGTGGACGTCCCCGAGCTAAGTCGTAGGTCTCTGTGTCGTGTGTTCCTTGGTTGCGAGTACGTGGTGATGTGGTTTCTTGGGCGTTGGGATGAAACTGCCGATCCTTTGTTGGGCCTTGGCGGGCTTTGAGATTTGGCGGGCCGAAAATTGATTTGGGTCGGGCCTTTTTAAGGGGTGTCGATCCCACCTCCAACACTTTCTAAACACGCTTTCAACTATTAATGTAAGGAAACTATGATATCAAAGCAGGTTTCGATCCTAACTCAAGTTTGGCTCTAGTCTTTTCCTCGCTATCCATTTTAAAGCCGACTCATAGGTGGTCAAAAGCCGACCCACATATGGTCAAAACCCGACCCAAAAGAGGTCAAAACTCGATTAGATACCGTCGATCAAACCCAAACATATCGAGATTAATGGCTAAAGAGCCATCATTTCAAGTGGCGTATTAAGGGATAATTGTTCTACATCGAAGAAAATCTCACGGGCTACGACCGAATTTTCACAATTATAGTAGAATACCTCTTCATTTAGAAGGAGGAGGACACACATCTGAGAGACCCTAGAAAAGACATCTCCTTACGAGTTCTCCCATATTACAAACTTTCCGAAAGAACTCAAAGATTATCACTACTCGGAAACTAAGCTTCTAATCCTAACTCGCAGCTAGTCAGTTCGTCAAAACTTGCAGCTAGTTAGCTTATCAAATCTCACAAATAATTGGCTCATCAATTTCGCCGAGTCCTATCATTAAATAGAAACTACGAATGATTTGATTTTTATCAAAGGAAGACAACCTTTCACAAGGTATATCTATAACAAAAATTTTGGGTGGCTTAAAATATCAGCGATGCCTTCGTTATTGGTTTAGTACTTGGTAAAAAATAAACTTTGTATATTTAGACTAGGTTTTTATTTTAACATTACACGAGTTGTAGAAACGATTTTTTTAAGTTAGAAATAAATTTACGTTAAATTGTTTATAAAAACAAAAAAAGAAACTCGTTTACGTCTTCATAATGTCATGCATGACGATCAATTAAATTTATTATCTTCCTAAATGGATTCTAATGATTGGTTTGTCGTGTTGCATGACAATTATATCTCCAGACAGTGATGGGGAAGTTGAACTCTAAACTTGAAAAGAAAATGAAAGGTAACATTGAATTCTAACCCGGAAGAAGAGAATAGATAACCGCTGTAAACTATTATTGAGAAGAAAAAAAACAAATCTGCAACGAATTATTGTTCACCTCAAAACGGCTTAGTCTGCAAATGAGGACTATAACCATTCAAAACTTTAAATTATAAAGCTAGTAGATAGTATCATGAAATATAAATAATTTATACAAATACTATTTATCATCACTAAATAAATGATTATATAAACGAGTAAATAATATTATTATGTACAAAATAAAGTTTAAACCAGAATAGAGAAAAATAACTGATATTCTTATCGATCTTATTGGTGTGAATGGTTCGAGAACCTAATAATTTGAAGATATTAGAGACTATGCATAATGCATGCATACAATTGTGTGAGAAAAGAGTTTTTAATGGTTTGGATATTCAATGATAATTTTAGTTAACAGTAACAGATTCACACACAATTAGAAAAGTGGATCGTATCTAAGAGAAAGTAAAATTTAATTTATTTATTTTTTGTAACTATGTAATAGACTTTAGCTTGTATGGATGGGAGACAAAGCAAGTTAAACTAAACCATTTCCTATGCCTCTACTTGGATTTATGATTTTTTTTTCTTCGGATCACCAGCTAGCTATACTAGTAAAAATCCAATGTACAAGATATAATTGAGACAAACAAAATAATTTATGAGAATGTTTGGTTAGTGTACTATAATCTCGTGGTATAACATCGGGTTCAATAGTTAAAAATAGTTTTATACATAACTTTATCTTCAATAACATGTATTATGTAGGTTTATATGATTATATTCAAAAGATAACACAATGAGTTCAATTAGTGAATAAAAACAGAATGGATATATTAGCGGTTAGAGGAAGTGGTGAGTAGTTGGAGAATAATGTAAAACTGTGAGAGAAAACTGTTGGTGAAAATGGTGACAAAAAAAACTGAAAGAAACATTTTTAGTGTAACTTTTAATAACACTTTTATGATTGGTACACATAAATTTTAATTCACCAATTAAAATCAGTTAGAACACTGATATAAATATAGTGTTATATATATATATATATAAAAATATAATATAGCTAACTGTGTGAAAGGAATCACAAGGGAAGTTTATCCTTCCATTTTCGGTTATTTAAAGACTTATTTTATTTAGTTTGTGAACAGCTAGATATAAAATATTCATATGGATTTTAATTATATAAATCGATCAGGTCGTACTAAAAGAGGTGTCCAGAAGTGTTAGTGCACACGACACGACCCTTTAAAAATTAACGTTCCATCCGCTTTGTTTTGTTTGATAAGATAGATGTGTTTGGTGAACTGCATAGACATTACAAAAATGGAATAAGTTAAATTTGTATTGGTTTAATCCTATAGACGTAACTAGTTAAATCGTTTGTGTTGATATATATCGCTCTAAAGTTTAGATGAATTTAATATCAACAAAAAAAAAGTTTGGATGAATTTCCTAATGTCATGGTTGTTCCTTTTCTTTTTTTTGAACTTGTAAATACTTTCATTAGAAATAAACTTTTATGCTTGTATTTATTTTGAACTCCACCTAAATATGATTGGTTAGTATTTTGAGGGTTGTGGAATATCCCAAAAATAGAGGAGTGCTTTTTTTCTTCTCGTCATTTTCTTATTATCATTAATCGAGAAATAGCTTAAAACGTTCAACTTCTCTACAAAAGTCCAACACCTAAAGGAATCTATAATTGGTTGACAAATTATTTTTCTTACAGTATATGTAGTATTAAATTATGATAAAACTTAATAAAATCTCATACAAATATATAATAGTAGTTGAATTTTGTCCTCGCCGGCCAGTACTATACTTATGACTTATGAGTTATGACACTTTCTTTCTTTGTCCAATGTATTTGCGTCTTTATTATATCATTTGTCCGTTTGTTGGTGCACAGACCAAAACAAAAATGCATTGAACAGGCTTCTTCATAAACTGTGATTATCTGTAACCGATTATAACAATGACGAATTGACAATGCTATTAATTCTCCATCGATGTCAGAGCTCGCTTCATGATGAATGTTTTTCCATATTTTTAATTAATATATTCTTCGTTTTTTAATATAAGAGATTTTGATTAAAAACACAAAAACTAAAAAATTTATTGCTTTTTAAAAAATAATATTTAATAATTATTTTATAATAAATTCAATTAATCACAAAAAAATACATAATATAAATAATTGTAAAATATCAAATACATTTAAAATTTTCATTGAAAATTGAGAATATATTATATTTTGAAACAAAACTAAATTAATAAAACTTCTTATATTAAAAATCGGAGGAAGTATTTCATTTTAAAACTCTTTTAATCTCTTTTTCGACAATATTGCATTGCAATAGGCAAAATGTTATTGTTTAGAACATGATGAGTGTTTTTCCATATTTTCAATTAATATTTCATTTTAAAACTCCTTTTATCTCTTTTTTTCGACAATATTGCATTGCAGTAGGCAAAATGCCGATGGGTATAAAAAGATACAAAGATCAAAATGGGCTGAAGCAAATGGGCCCATTCTAATCTTTAACAAATGGGCCTATTCTAATCTGTTATAAACATTAAAGAAGTTTAGAATTTCCAAATGCCATGGTGAACAAATTAAATTTTTAATGTTTTAATTATAAACCCTCAAAACTACTTTTAATGTTTGTTGTATTGGCTGTAAATGGTAACTTAATAGTTGTAGAATAGAATAATTCTACTGAAAAAAAATGTATAATACACCATTTAGTATGAGTTGAAAGTTGGAAGAACAGTCACAAAAAGACAAAATCAGCTGAATTATTAAATTGATTTTCTTTCTCATCCATACTTTTTAATTAACTTTTATTTTATTAAATTTAATAATTGACAATGACTAGTTAATACTATACTTAATGTTAATTACATTTTTTTGAATTTTTTTTATACAAGATTAAGAAAACATTTAAAATAAAAAATTTATTTTAATAAAAAACGAAAATTAATAATTAATTTTGATGCTTTATAGTAGGCCTTATACTTTGGTTTTTCGGGTTGAGTTTGGTTAAGTTTTCCGGGTTGGATTCGGTTAAGTTTTTCGGATTTTTAGGTTATTAAATTTTTTCCCTGAAATAACCAAACTAAAATTCGACAGTTCCGTTCGGGTTACACTTAGTTCAGATTATTAATTTTTTTGTCGAGATAATCCAAAATTTCCGAGTTTCGGTTAAAATCAAATAAATTCAATTAGTACAGGTCGTTTCGATTAATTCAGATCGGTTCAATTCGGTTATTTTTTTTTTATATTCCAGTCTTAGTTGTAAAAACAGTTAAATATTAAAAGAACTTTTTTTTAGTTATGTTGGGTATCCAATTCCTGAATCTAAAGAAAAAAAAACTACCCCGAACTTTTTTGTAAAAGCTGTTGAATTAATTTAAAATTCTATCAAAATTTATTTTTACTTTTTATTGACTGGTTCAGTATTTTTGTTCGATTTGGTTCAGAATAAAATAATAAAAACCTATCATTTATAAATACATATAGTTTTTTGGGTATAAAGAAAAAAATTAGATTTTATGGTAATATTAGTTTTTCTGTTAGTTTTTCATATTTATTTTGAAATAGTTAATTTTGATAGTTTATGATTTATAAGATAGTTATATTTGATAAATTTAGTTTATTTATTTATTATTTTCACAAAAAATTTATAATTAACTATTTGTAAATTATTTTATTAATTATAATTAATTTTCAAAATTCTGCTAGATTCAACTATTACCATTTAACTTTTGTACATTTTATTAAATTCTGCCAGAAAATAATAATTCTGTTAGATTGTATTAGTTACCATTTATACCCATTATGTTAAAAGTTAAGTTCACTTTTGCTATGAAACAATAATGGATAAGGAGATGAACATGAGTAAAAACACAAAAGGTGTGTCAGATATTGAGATAACTGTAAAATTTCAATTGGATTTTAAAAACCAGATAAACATAACAATGACCACACCAATCAGTAACAGTGGTCCACTATCTCACATCATATCAAAACATTAATACCTTCTTTCTCGCAATTTACTTACATCTTTTCTGATTGCTTTCACTGCCCTCATTCACTGCTCTCTCACCTTTTCAGGCTTTTTATGAACTTTTCTCCCTTTTCTCATACCACCTTTCCAGATTTACAAACAAACAAAGAAAAAAGTCATTTCCTCATTTCAAATTTTTCTCAAATCCCGCCTCAGAAACTCCTCATGAACAGCCTGAAGGCATTTTCGATTCTATTATAACCCTCGCTCCTGAAGCAAGCCTGTTCAGCATAAGAATCATATCAAATCAACACTTTCTGCAAAAGCCATGAATGAAAGAAACCATCAAAGATCTTTATGTTTTTACCTTTCGTCGATCTTGATCACCTTCTCCTCGTCTTCTCTGAACGAATCCGGTTTCCTCAAAGATTCAGTTATTCTCTTACTGCACACGACAGGAGTTTTAGCTTCCTTCTTATTACTATCTTTTGTAAGAGGAGATCTCGTCGGCTTGCTTATTGTAGAAGACACCTTTCTCGAACGTGGAATGTGTTTCGAACCACCAGGCTTTGACTCTCCGTTTTCTACTACACCCAATTTGTTAGAAGCCCTGCAAAAACATACGAGTTAATAGATTCCATTGCAAACAAGAACCAAAAACATCGAAATATATCACGGCATACAATTCTATACCTGTCACCATTGTAAGATGAAGAACGTTTAAGAGAAGCATTACAATCCGAAGCATCTTTCTTCTGTAGCTTTGTCTCAACCAAGCTCCCACTAAAATACTCTTTCTCTTCCAATCTCATTCCCATTACACTCGGAGTATCCGACAAACGGTCAAGATCTCCAACCATAAAAGACGACGAAGAGAAAAACGGTGAAGGAAACTTTGAATGACCGAATTTCGGTTTATAAGTCGGTACTAAACCGAAATTGTTATCTTTCACTGATATTGAACCACAAGATATCAACTGCATAAGCATATTCGAGGCTCTAAGCCTCGAATTAGCTGGCATTCGGAGATCTTCTTGTTCAAGAATCCTAAAACTATTCATCTTACTAGCATCAGCTCTTATAAGAGACTCCAAAGTATCCGTCTTTGCACCTAACGAAGACGCGCTATTCGAAAGAGGCGGCGAGGCTGAGTCTCTTGGTATCTCTGCACTCTCTTCTCTTTCCTTTGCCGCATTATTTTCACTGCATTCAGGTTCTTCTTCTTCGTCTGATGATGATGAAACATCATCATGATCAGTTGATACACCTCTACTAAAAGTCTCTGTGACTCTTTTACTCACGGATTCATCGGTTTGTGTAGAAGCATCAGCGAGCCCTTCGCTTTTATACACTTTGTACTCAGCTAAACACCAAGAAGATGAGTTCTTTGCGTCTCTTGAATCAGATGAGGAAACAGAACGAAGAGCTGGAGGAGAAAGTTCATCATCTTCTTGAGAAAGCTTACTAGTTCCTTCCTTTCCATTATTCATACTCGAAGATGAAGACGAATCATCAATGCTTCTAGATGAAGGTGGCTCCACAACAATCTGTTTCAAGTTTTGTGTCGCTGAATTCGCAATTGGACTACTAAAGTGATCTACTACACCTGAAATGGATTCTTCAAATAGCTCAGAGCCTTTGAGAACATACTCGTTACCATGAGCTGGTAGAATCAAATCATCTTCTGATAAATCATGCCAAACAAAACCATTCCTATAGCTTCTGCAATTTAATAAATCAAAGAAACATTGAATCACTAAGAATTCTTGATTCTGCAAGATTCATAAGAGAAGTGAAAAATCAATACCTCTTACTAGACCAAGAATACATGGAAGCCATGCCTCTACCTCTAAGAACATTAAGTCTCTCTATAACATCTGTCACAAAACAAGAAAATTCAAAATCTCGGAAAAAGCTTCAATTGAGGAAGTTTTTTTTTGTTTTTGTTTTACCTCTTAGGTATAAACCGTCAGGGGAAGAAATCTGGACTTCCATGAAATGAGGGTGTTCGAGTTGGCGATTCTTGGAGAGGTAATAAACAATTGGGACTTTCTTGATTTTCTGATGGTACTTTGGAGATTTCTCCGTCCAGACTTTGGCTCTCTCCGGACTTACTTCTCTGTACTTCTTCATCCTCGCCTCCATTGAAGAAAAAGAAAACCCTAATTGGCTAATTTCAACCCTCAAGCGGTTCTTAAGAGTAGTGAATCTGTTTTTCTTGACATTTTTCAATTTGAATCAGATCTAGTAATCTGGAGGAAAGACGAGAAAAGTGAGAGAGAGAAAAAAAACACAGAGAATGAAGAACACTGAAGAGACGAGACAGTAACGGAGATTATTACTTTAACTTACGAGCTTAAAGGATGAGGACGAGAGAGAGAGGGAGAGGTGAGTTCTGCAATTAATGATATTCAGCAGAGAGACAGAGAGACGACAGTAACAGTAAGGGGGAGAGAGAGAGAGAGCTTTAAACTTTAGTGCCTTTAACCTTATTTTCAGACAGCTCTTTCTTTTGTTTTCTTCTAATAACGAGGGGGAAGAAATACTGAAAATCACAGTATGGTTTTATTCGCTCGTGTCTTTTTACTTTTTGTCAACGTTAATTCAGATCTAATTCAAGCAATTTTCAAGAATGTATTTTCAGGTTTTTAGGTAAACTATTAATTTAACTTTTTACAGGAAGAAAAAATAATGAATTATAATCAGAATTTGGTTAGAATTTGAATTAAAATTTAATTATTTAATAGTAGACTTTTATTGTAAATTTTTTGAAACTGTAGTTTATTTCCTTTAAAAAAGCAAAGAAGAAATTGTAGTTTATTTTTAATAGTGGAGAATAAAGAAGTAAATAAAGGAATTTCTCTCATCGTAAAGAGTGTTATTTTCGAGACTATATGGCAGTCATATTTGGTTGTGTCTCATTCGGTTTAGCTTCATGATTTGTTCATCAGTGAGAAAATCTCCTTTTTGGAGTGAAATTGATTATGGCTTAGCATTTTATATGGTCTTATCTCATGTTCTTGTTAGTCGATCTGTTTAAGAACCGTATAATATCAAGTAAAGGGAAAAGAGTCTATATTACCTTGAAGTTTTGTGACCTGAATTGTTGTATTCATGCCACCCTAATACAAATTAATATTATGCATTTTTAGTGAAAAAAATTACCATAGATCAAGGAGTTGTAATGAGAACATCAAGCCATATATTGTAAGTCTTTCTTGTTTGCAAATTATAATTTTCTATTATTTCAAAATTTTTCTATTTATAAACAACCGGTTTATTCAAAATTAGGCGTGATACTCTTCTCTCAATTCTTTTTTTTTATACCTGTAAATATATTTAATGGTTAAAAAAACTCATATTTCTTCAAGTTTCGAAGAATTAGTTTAGATTTCGACCTGAGATTCCTCCAATTACTAATAAAAAAAATATATTGATTATAAATAAAAAGAAATATTTATGTATTTTCATTTTCATCATAATTAGATGGTTATGGAAAACTTGAGATAATTCTAGACGGTCTTACAAAGTTATTAACTATTTATCATATATTTTTGTAACTTTCTAAGTTTTAATTTCATAAGTACATGCTTCGAAACTTTTTTGTATGTTAGATATAAAAACGATTTTACTATGTTTGGTATGAATTGAATAAATGTTTGTGTCTAATTTCATTTAGAATCAACATTCTTAATTTTTCAAATGGTGTTTTCCGTCAAGTTTTCATTTATGATATTTTCATAATTATTTAGTTTCAAATGCATAATATTTCTTCTGAATATTTATGTCTAGTTTGAATTTTAAATATATTTTAAATGTTAAGGATATTACAAATTTACTATTTATGAATCACACTATGGGTTATACTAATATATATACACATATATATAATATTTTATTTTGTAAACATCTGAATCTACTAATTAAAGTTTCTTAAATCTCGATTGGCGTTAGATCAATGTATGCTCTGCATTTTGAAGTCTTCTGGACATTTCTTTTCTTTTTAAATTCCTAATATGATACGCCATTACTAAAAAATTAACCAACATTCACAAAACAATTTTACCTAGAAGAAAAGGCATTTTAAAAGACAAACATGCCAATTGTGACCTCTTTCAAGCAACAATATCCCGTACAAATGTGGTAGGTCTGTGAGAAATTTCAATTTTCTAAGAGTTTTTAGACCATAGATTCTTCAGGACAGTAAATTAATTCATTTTCTACTGTCAATGGGATTTAAAGCTAGTACATGGCCATGCTTTCTCCAACGAGTTCCCTAAGGTCGAGCGAGTTACCACTTTTCTTTAATGTAAACTGGTAGAGCTACCATTACCACTATAGAGAACTTTCATTTTGCATCTCTTTTTCTTTTGGTTTTACTATTAATTTTGCATCGTCTTTGAGGAACAAGTGAATAATATATGATTTTAAGCATTAACTTGCAATTTAAGAAAAGATTAAAGCGACTAATTTGCTTTCTCTCTCTTGGTTGGAAAGCTGAAACGGAATAAAAACTCGTGCATGAAGATGTCTCTTGTTAGATTTACGTGCATGCTTTTATTTCTTTATCATAGGCCAGAATATAAAATACTACTACATCAAAACCAATTATGCATGTAAGAATCGAATTCGACCTTAAAATTTAGATACTAAAGCAGATTTCCCTTCTTTTTTTAATAGATTTGGCATTAATTCAAAAAGTTTAGATTGCACAATTTTACAAAATGCACCGCTTGTTTGAACCATATCTTAGGAATTGCGTCCCAAGAAGCGAATTGGCTCACTGATCGGTGTCCGCGAAACGTGAATGATGCTTTCAACCGTGTGAGAATTAGAGTTCTTAGGTATGGTGGTCGAGGATGTGAGTTCTTGAGATCATGTTTCTTTTTACGATGGATCCGACACAACAGATGATTGCATCCGGCGAGCGGCTGGTTTAACGTTGGAGGCGCTCGTTCCTCTCCCTCCAGAATCCGTTATGGAAATGTGGCTTCCGGAAGATATATGTTTTAGACTTTTAGTTGTGTCGTGTGTGAACTAAGTTTTAATGGGCTTTAAAATTTGGTCCAATGAATTTAACATTGCTTAATGATTTATGGCTTTCTATATATATCTTTTTTGTTTTCTCTACAATCTTCGTCGGCAAAGTTTTAGTTTTAACAATTTCTTCTATTCAATACAATCACTTGTAAGAAGAACTAACAATAAGCACACGTTGTGATATTAAATCTGTTTTATTAGAAACTGATTTAGATAATGATTATATCATAGCCATTAAATTATGAAATTGAGAGATATGTATAGTTAATATACACAATAGAAACATTTAGAAACGTATAATTAATACTAGACATTAAGTTTGGTCGCCGTATGCTTTAGAGTTTCTAGCGCTTTTCTGACATTTTTCTTAAATTTCAGGATCTTATTGCACAGATTGTTGCAGCTCATAAAAAGAAAAAGAAAAATGTATTGAAGCTCATCCTTGATTTAGGCCCACTTGTAACCACTTAATGGTACAATGACCCAACTTTATACAACTTATCAACTTCTTCATCATATCATTTTTGGAGGTTTTAGTATGTTTGTTGTAAAAAGTAATGATTGGCAATTTCTTCTTGTTTAGGTTCATAGAAAGAAAAGCTACGTTACGTAGCTTACGTACCAATAATGAAGTTTACATCAGTTTTGCTTTAAAAAAGTTGAAATGTAAATTAATATCTTATCTATTTCGACAGAAGCAATTACCAATTTAACTTAGTTTAACGAATAAATAAAAATATTTATTTTGGACCAAAACTAAAAACATTTATAAATTAACGACGCTAAATCATAAAATATAAAGCATAGCAAACTCATTTTTCCATAAGAGCTATTTGATCTTGCCATGGTGGTGTGTAGCACAAGAACAGAACAAAAGCAATGGTGTATACAACTAAGTAAAATGATGAACCATTAGCTCAATTCTTCAAACTTAACTGAAGTAGATGTTGGCAGCAATCGGGCCTGTCTTGTAATAAAACAACTTAGATCTCTTTCGATTATTTCTTGTTAGCCCTTTTTTTTGTTGAATTAAGTGCGACTAAAAGTGGACATTCGGTTGTTTCGTAACTATTTATAAAGCTACTTAATATTGCTCTGTATTTTCTTTTATCCTTGAATTTTCTTCTTGGTACAACATCTTCATTAATTGAATTGTAACCTACGAGAAATTGCGAATGGTTTTCTATAAATGTTAAAAGTAGGCGAAAGTAATCATCTTGTAGTTGGAGAAAAAGAGATTAGTGGGTGAATTAGTCAAATAATTGTGCAAAAAGTAGAACCAAGAAAATGGGTCCTCATACTTTTCTTTAGATTCCACCAACTCCTACTCATGTTCTTTGGCAAGAGCTCACTGTTACTGTCGCTGAAAAAGTTGTCTATATAGAAGATACTAACTTAGATCTGTGGGTTCCCAAATCTCAATCACTGTACTCTCATCAACCTCACATCATTTCATCTTAAAGTCTCTTTTTCACTCTCTTCTCATACACACACAAGGAAGTAAAGTCACTCATATATATGGACCAAATCAGGCTGATTTAGTCCGGCCCATTTTAAGCCCAACCAGTTTTCACGCACTAAAGGCACAAACCAGCCCATCGTTTAACCTGGAATACCACAAAAAGAAACGACGGGCTGGCAGACTTTCCCAACACTTAACCGGCTTAGATTTGCCAAAAAAGCAAGGTCTAGTTGGGACTGGCTTTGATAAGCCGGTCCGGAATAACCCTTGGACACCAAACAACCCCACAAGGGAGAAAAGGGTTCAAGCTCCATGGCATTCAATGACCCTCGGAAAGACTACAAAGAAAAGTGAACTTTTTTTTTATACATGCTTGATGCTTAAATAAAATGTGAGTACATGAACTATATCAAGGGAAGAGGAGCCTCTGGTATTTGGTCTCTCTCTTGGAATTAGATTCGTCGCAGTGAACTCTCTTCCTGTTAAGATTATTCCCACAGCTATTTTGTGTCAATGGCATTGCTTCGGGAATAATCACCGGCGGGATTTCAATGGAGTCAAGCTGTGGCGGTGGATGACGCCATTGCGGAAGCTGTCCAGCCAAAAGCAAAGTCTGGAGCAAAGGCCCTGCCTTCAACACCGCCTTTAGAAGCTTCCCTTTCTCCGGTAATGCCCTCTCCGGAAAATCTAACTCGATTTGCATCGACGGTTCGAAAGATGAGACGATGCTTTCTTCACCGTCCGATGACTGGAACCCATTGATGTTTGGCTCTTGCTCCTCCCCGGTTTGGTGATGAAGGAGGATGTTTTGGTTTTGGTCCAGAAGAAGTCTCTTGTATCTCTCTTGTGCTTCGTCTTTCTCTTTGATAGCTTTGTTGAGGAGATCTCTGAGCTGCATTATCTGGTCGTCCTTGGAGTTGAGTTCTTCTTGGGCAAATATTCTTGTTTGTTCTAACTCTATTGTTGTGCGCAGTAGCGAATGCCTTACCTCTTCTATCGCCTGCCAAACAAAATAATTAGTTAAAAATTGGAGGAATTAATGAGCTATAAGCATTAGAAAAGAAGGGTGAAAGTCTCTTGAAGAAGAATGTTTACCTTCTTTACACCACATTGGTTTTGGTGAACCCAACTAAGTAGATAATTCTGCTGTTTCTCCATCTTCCTAAATGAATCAACAATTCTAGAAAGAGAGAGAGTGAGAGAAAAGAAATAATATAAGTCTTACGATGAGTATCCTTGTTATCATATATAGTTATAAGCAAAATATAAAATATGATTTGCAATGCTTTTTTTTTCTTTTTGGGTGGGTGTTTTTGGGTATCCTTTTAGATTGGTCACAAAGGGTTGGGACAAAACTATCAAACGATTTTTTTTCTCCATCAAAGAGAATCTTTATTGACTTATTATTTTTATTTATTTTTATAACGAAGACAAAAGAAAACGCGTTAACGGTAATTATGATCATGGTCGCAGTTTGCTTGGACAGCAAAGTAGATGATGATTCGTTATTCCATGGACTTCTTCGGCCTCGATTTGAGAGGAGACGAGAATTTTGTAACTTGCAATAAGAGAAGAGACTAAACTCTATTGCTAAATTGGTCTCTTTTTCTTCTCGTGTAAAAAAATAGTGACACAAAAGGAATGCACAAAGTCCAATGTTTTCTATTCATTAGAATTTTTAACCCAACTTACAAGTATTATAATCACCACCTTACCATATCAACTGACAACTAATTATTAGTTTCCGATACTTAGAAAAGAGCACGTAAGCAATCTATCACCAACAAATATAAATTTACGTAGGTGTTCACAACAAAAGAAAGACCCCATATATTTACTGAAAATATTATATACCATGTTTGAAAATCCAAATATTTTTTTGTCGGCAAAAATCCAAATAGAACTCGTTTGTAAACAAGTATTAACGTACATATACGACAAAATGGGGCTAGTAATGCTTTTAAATATTTTTGGCGATGAATTGGATCCTTTCTTTAGTAAAATAATTTATT
Organism: Euclidium syriacum; assembly: GCA_900116095.1. Classification (NCBI taxonomy): domain Eukaryota; kingdom Viridiplantae; phylum Streptophyta; class Magnoliopsida; order Brassicales; family Brassicaceae; genus Euclidium; species Euclidium syriacum. Next base: position 3,574,307 of record FPAK01000008.1, read on the forward strand.
AAGATATTGGTTTCATATAAAATTTAAAAATATATAGTGGCTCTTTGTTTCATACTGTATGAGTTAGTGGCATCACACCTCGTCCTGATCTGAGATTATAATAAGTTCCAATGGCAATGGGACCCTAAAAGTAATGTACATTGATGGATTTATTGCTACATTCCGAAACACCATTTCTAAAGACTAAAGTTGAACTCGATCACACTTGTCCACACGGTCGCATTTTCTTTTGCGCATGTGAACTCACACGTGTGTTTATATACACGAATTCAAAAGTATGTATCGATTTGGTATATGATAATATTGTGTCTCTTTGTGTGATGTGAACATGTTTAGAGAAAATTTGGTCAGCAAAAGGAGAAAACTGATAACCTAACATCTTCCCCTTTGTTTCTATTCACAGGTCCGGCAAATTAATTCCGTTCATTATCCTTCTTTTCCCCTTATATCTCTAATATGTGCACCATTCTACTTAATTTAAATTAAAAATATTATTATTTTAGTTGATTCATTGTTACAGAAACTAGAAGCCGGCTTAATTATTAGATACGTTATGTTGAATTGAAAAATAAACTTTTGGCGGTCTAAAAAAGTTGTATGGAAATTGTACATTTCAAAAGGAGGAAAAATAAGTAGCAACCATAGCCTTTATGTCCCATCCCAGCGGTGCCCATTAAGATTGCGATGATAGTAGCGGGAATTATGTTCTTATTATTTATTGCCCCCCATATATTTCTTAAATGTACATTGACCTCCATAGTATCAATAAATTGCATTGTGATGGGTCATTACTCATTAGTATTTGCATTTATTAATTCTTCCAAAGTCTAATCATGTTAGAACTTTACTTTTTGCAACTCAACTCAATCTTTTCATAGATAATTCTAACGAACTCGACTTATTTACATGTGTTTATGGGATACATGTTAAACATTTGAGTCTCAGATGAAATCTTCCTCACCATGAGGACTCCGCATCATCCAGAAAAGTCAAAATCCCACTAACCTAGAAAAAGAACTTTATTTCCGAGCAGAATTCAGACTTGAACCTCAAGACGTTTACGCCTGACATAAATCGTCGTCTTTCCACTCAGCTAAAGACATGAGGATATGTGGGAAGGGTTGAGGCATATCAACGGGTGCATCATAACCATGAAATAGTAAATTAGGTTAGATATAAATATTTGGTATTACAGTGGTATTTTGCAAAAATAAAATCTAGTGTCTAATTAAAAAAATTGAATTTAATTTGAATTTTATAGTCTAAGATTCACATTGGTATTTTGCAAAAATAAAATTTAGTGTCTAATAAAAATTTTTGAATTTTAGAGTCTAAGATTCACATTGCATTTTTGTGATTTTTTTAAGGTGTATTAGGGTTCAAAAGAGACAATGAGGAAAAAAAGAAAGATCAAAGAGACATGAAGCATGTCTTGAGATCCATTTTTGGTTTGTTTTATATGTGGTTCAAAGTATATTAGGTTCACATGGTAGAGATGCATTTTGAACCAAATAAAGAAAATAGCGATGATGGATCAATCTCAAGTACTTGAAAAATGGATTTGGATGAAAGTCTTATCTTAGAGTTGCTCAGTTTTTTATAATAGAAAATTGAGTTAGGTTTCCTATATAAATGGTTTCAAAGCATTTGGATTTTTTATTCTCAATGATTCAATGCATGCATATCTTTCCATCGAGAAAGAATGCTTATGTGGCCGATGAATATTCTAAGACCAAAGATTTTACACTGGCCTACATACCGGTTTGCACACTACGCACACCCTAGTTCCGATCCAATTCATATCGACATCCTCAATTCTCACCTAGTTGGACCCTATATGATATAAATATGTTTTGAACCCTTAAAACCCCTAAGCTTGTTTTGTTTCTTGAATCCAAGAGATCTAGGCTTGTACCTTTGAATTTCTTGGATGCTCGTTTTGAGGTAAAACTCGCTCATTTAGTCTTGACCAGTGAATTAACGACAAGTGATATTTTCTAAGCGAATATCTTAGCATCATATGTAATTTAGTTTGATGAGTTTTGTTGCTTCATGCCTAATTTAGTTACGTGAATCTCTTGACGCCATTCACCGAAATTCATGGTATTGGATATGATTACGTAAGGAACCTTTTATCCCTATAGAAAGACTATCCAGACTCTCGTGCCATGGAATCCGATGGTGTGGCTACAATGTTCGAATTCAGACTTTGAGGAATCTTCAAACATATCCATTTTACTTGCGAAATAGACAAACACGCATGGGATCTCTCCCACTTTCCTTATCCAAAAGGAGGTTATCATGTTGATTCCATTTATCATAATCTCAGCCTTGTGCTAAATATGGGAAAGAACAGTTCTACACGTTTGGTTATTAAAAGACGTGGTCCCTAGATCTTGTGGATGCTTTGGAAAAACCAAAAAACATTCATCTGTGTACGCGTATTCTCACACAGTGAACAAGATAATAGAATATGTGAAGCAGTGGTACAATGAGAGATCTTAATAGAATGGCCACCTCTGGATTTGAGATTGAATCAAGTGCATCCGACTTATAAGAGATCTTAATAGAAGACATGGCCACCTCTCTCCAAAACTCAATCGAAGTGTAATATCGGATACTCTTTGAACATAAAGAAAAAAGTGAACGGAGTAGCTTGAGTTTTAAGAAACGGAATTGGTAAGGTCGTGGTGCATAGTAGGAATTTTTCATTGCGGTTGAATCCTCTACTACTGAAGCAAGTTTAACAACTGGATTTGGGATATAGAAAGCATGACCAGCTGAACATAAGCAACTGAGTGGAGTGGTTACATCCACCAACCTAGCCTTGATTTAGGTACTACCTCACCAAACTTCTTGACTCGTTGGGTTGTTTTTGAACTAGCATTGTGTTCTTAAAGAAACAAGCGCAGACCAAGGAACAATTCTTACTGCTAAAACATGATTATGGAGAATCATTTTCAATCCTATGTAGCTAAAGATTATCTTCTTTGGTTAAGACAAAATTTTGAAGATGAAAGCAGTGACATTAAAGCGTTTGTCATCAACACAACCATAATTGATCCCACGTTAAAACAAAGTCATCACTAGTCTCTAATATAAACCACTTGATCTTTTAATTACACTATTAACTAATGTTTTTCCCGGTGCCTTCATATACAAAAAAATACGATACCCTCATGAGAACTATGTTAAATACTAATCGTCTTAATCAGTTACACGGCCAATTAACTGGCCTGATGTGATCATATCTGATAATAATCGGCTAAAATATGAATTTTTAACTTAACAAATAATGTAAACACCGATCAAGTAAGTTAAGTACAAAATATTCATTCGACGTTCCATTAGCGCCTGGCTTTTTCGAGAACATTAGTTACCATTACTAGAAAACCCGAAAAAACGTTAACAATTACCAAAAGGACTCATCTGCGTTTAAAAATTATAGTGGCAACGAGCCAACTAAAACCAAGACCTAACATATTAACTAAACTCACTGCTGAAGTTTCAGATATACCACTTCAGTTGCTGCTGCATCCTTGAAGAAGATACGAGGCTTTGGTACGAACCTGTTAATAACCGCGAAACCGAAATCGTTTTGATTAAACGAGGATTCAAAGTTAAGGAAAGAGAAGATAAATAAGTTTTGATTTTGATCTGCTTTTTACTCACTTTTGATGCATAAGACCGAAGATCGGTGCCGTTGATCTGACAAGAACAGTTTCTGAGGAAAACACCCCACATGTCCCTTAGTAGTGGCTTTTCCTCTACCAATGTACTCGAGAAGAGCCAGTTCTCCGCCAAAACCAAGAAAATGTAAGTTTTGAAAAGGTCACAACCTTTCTCCTTCAAATTGATAGACATCAGCGAGCTCAATAGCTTTTCGTCGCTGTCCTGTTAAAAGAGAATCAAGGCAAGAGAAATGTTTAAATAAATGTCTTTGCTACAGTCTAACTTGTTGGCATTATCAGATATGTTGATTCATGGTTACCTTACGATCAAGTAAAACAATAATCATTTGATTTGAGATGGAACTTCTCAAATCCTTGCTTCGAGTATCAACACCTGATACAGATTCCACCATCCTCAAACAATTCATGTCTTGAGGTACTCTGCGAATGCATTAAAACCAGGGAAGCAACTGTGTAGTTTAATTAAGAGCTAAGACAAGCGCTCAAAGATGTTACACGTAGAAAGAAGGTCAATCAAACCTGGAAGCAAGAGACTTTGCTATTTTCTTGGAGCTTGAAACCCATTCTTCCTCTTTGAAGGATCCAAAAACAGATATTAAGCACTCTTGTAAGAGAAGCGAAAGACCTAGTAGACCGCGGTCTAGTAGCAGCATTAACAGTATTTCGGCTATCTGTTCAACTTGTGAAGTCGAAAAAACAGGATTTTTGCACCTGAATCAGTGAAGCAACAGAGAGAAAGCACAAGTGATCAAAATGTATGATATACAGTCCAATAACACTTTGAATCAAATAGCGATGTACATAAACAAACCATTCATGTATGGAGCAATGCTGAGTGCCAAGAAACATAAGATGCTATCTTAAAAGAGGGTTTTGCGCAACAAACCTAATTTGACAGCACACTGCTACAAACTTGAGCCAAGCTCTAATATTCTGAGGAGGACCTTGGGACTCGGAATCTTCAAGCCAAAGTTAGTAGAATTAAATTACAAAACGTAAAAGAAAAAATAACTGACCATAAAAGAACTTGGAGCAACAAGAAACACACCTGCTTCAGCTAGTTCAGCATCTTTTGACCAATTAAATCTGAAACCATATGATTCAAGAGCTTCCTTAAGTTCCTTATAGTTAGGAAGCCATTCAATTTCAACAGGAGCTCCGTTAGCCTGAACCAACCACATCGTTTCAGTCAAAACATAAAGTAATATGCCATGGAACCTCAGCTAACAAAAGTATATAGCAGTACCTCATTTAGTGATAACAGTATGGAACACCAGAAGTCACAAGCAGATGATCTTAGATCTTCTCTTAAGGAATACAACACTGATCGATCCCAGACATCAAAAGCACAGGGTAAGCCAAAATCTCTAGAGTAAAGAAACTTGAAGAAAGAGCTAAACACGTACACAAATTGAGCGTCCATTTGCATATGATTGTTTCCACACGCGCAGATGTCAAGACCAGTTTTGTGAGCCAGCCGTTAACCAACAATCCTTCAAGAAAAGTTGTTCCTGGATTGTACAGTGAAGCCTATTACTTTAAACCAGAGAGAATGGTATTTTTCAAGGAAAAGGAAAATCAACAGAAGACGATAAGATCATCATAGAAACCAACCATTATCTGAACTAAGATCCACAACCGAATTTAGCTGAGTATTCATAAACTCTTTCAACAAGCAGCAACCATCGAGATCAGCAAGTAATGAAGTTGTTGAAGTTTTCTGTAAGTTAAGCATCAAAGAGGTTAAAATTTTACAACTATCATTTATTCTAAAACATCATATAACAGGGGAATATAAATCAGCTTAACCTGATCTCCAAACATAGACAGTCCCCACTCTTGGAAATCTTCTTCAGCGCCTATCTCATTCATCTGAAACATTTAAACCAATTATTACTAAACACTGCACAGACATAACGTTCTCATTGCACAGCCAAAATATAAGATAAACAAAAGAAGGGATGATTTACTCATGCCTGATTCTGAACTGCCATAATAGAAAGTTTAGCTTTTCTTTCACGTTCATCTTCATCTTCATCTGAATTGTAAACCTTAGCGACTTTCCGTTTCTTGTTTTCCCTGTCTATAACCTTGCTCTTCTCTTTGTAAAAATCAGAGAGAAGATCGTCCAGGCCAATAACTTTCTTCCTAGTGTCACATAAGTGAAAGAAGAGAGTTAAAGTATTCAAACTTAGGAGCTTCAATCAGACGTCAATTTATCAATTTTCAACATAGACAAAGCTTGAGGTTACTTAAAATGAGAGGTATCAGATAACTTTTCCATTACCCTAAACAAGAGCAGATTATTACGATAGCAGCAGAAAAATTGACCCGAATTTCCGAATTCAAAAGTACCCGAGAAAAGACGAGGACCGGATTCTCTAGAACCAAGCGCCGTTTGCGCAAAAGAAAAACCCTAGTCTAAAATGCCCCGAATTGCTTTACCATGACAAACTAATCAGCGAAATCAGGCAATACGCGAGTCAGAAACGGCCCTGACGAAAGAGAAATAGAGACCCAAATGATGATATAGGTAAGAGAATTGACCTTTTCTCAACTGCCGCTGGGGGGTTAACCAGAGGATCTTCGTTCTCGAAATCAAGAGGCCCATCCAAATCCATTGTAACCTCTATCTCTCTCGCTCTCTCCCTCTTTCTGACTCGCTAACTAGGGCTTCTTCAACCTCCTGCCTTCGGCGGAAACCTTGAAATTCTTGCGGGCGTGGTGAAGCGCGAATGAGGGGAGTATTTAAAAGAGACGGCGCGTAGTTTCTGGTTGGAACCCGAAACCAGGATTTTCTTCTAATTTTTTGGTTACCTCTATTTGCTAACCCCTACGTAACAAATACCATGGCCATAGTTTATCACCTTTGGTTGTGTATTGTATATAAATTGACCATGTTAGTGATACAAAAGTTTTAGTGCATCAATAAATTGATGATCTCGGATTGATTGGTGATAACATTACAACATATTATATTTCATAATGGTAAAGTAGTAACCAATCAAATAAATATTACGAGACGGAGTTAACTATGGCTTGACAATAAATCAGTTTAGGAGTTCTCTGTGAACTCGAAAACCGAAAATCTCGGTTCTATAAACCAAATTACAAGAGAGGAAGGGCTTCAAAGGATTAGGGATATACATTAGTGGCGATGAGGGTGGCTTTAAGAATATATCATACACTAAGCATGTATATACACCGGTTAAAATGTTCCTTTATTCGAAGCATCCATGGCCTTAAGGATTGATATGAGGGTGGTTTACAATGAAATCTTGACATAACTCCACATTGCAGTTAGTTTCAAGAGGCTCTTCGTTCCATTAAACCAAAACCTTAGCAGTCGCAACATTTCTTATTTTCACCAACTCCCTTTCCAAAATTGTATATGGCTCTTTAATCATGCTCAATCAAGCCAATGTTGGGGAAGAGCTGATTAGAGCTGATTGGCATGAAAAATTTCATGTATAGTATCCTCAAAGGGATATACAACCTTGTATGCCACATGTACAATCTTGTCTATCATTTGAAAAAGGAACATATAATCGAGGTGACAACTTGTTGGGGGTGGGGGGGGGAAGTTCTTGCCTTTAAGGGAATGTTATATATATATATATATATATATATATATGATAGCAACTTTAAGCAAACATGGTTTCATCTAAAATTCCTTGGAGGAGCATTGACAGTCAGTTACATGTTTCATCTTATTCTAGGCTTTCAAGAGGTGGAACTTCAACATTTTTAATCTATTCTCTCTTCTACCAACAATAGCAAAGCAGCTCTCACCAGGAAAGTAAGGGAGGGGAAGGAGGTGGCTGACCGTAAACAACTTCAAAGGGAGTGCTTTCAATTGCTTAGAGAAAAAGTTGTGTTGTACCACTATTCAGCCAAACGAAGTTATTTACTCCATGTGTAAGGAGTCTCAATGTCATACACCTCAAGTTTTGTTGGTGACTTATGTGCGACCATTAGCTTGTGGATGGTCCCATACCATAAGTCGTATGGCGGACTATCCTTGTGTAAGCAGAGTGCTATGAGCCCTTGGGGTGATTATGGTGTTCTCGAAATGCATGAGTCGCCAGCGCTTAAGAAAGGTTGGTCTCCATTCACACATCTTCATTCCTCCTTATGAGCTGAAAAGTTATTTGTCTTGTATTCCTCAGATATGGACAATTGTTTTTTACAATATGACATGTAGTTTCCGAATAATTTTAAGATATATGGGATCTTTCTTTGTTGCTTATACCTGCCACATGGCTTGTTTTGGACAAATGTTCATCAAACTCTTTTTATGGCATTTCTCACCCGAAGTGAATAAGCCACCTATTTAATTTTGAAAGGGGAAGGCAACCTATTTTTTCCAGGTTTTGTTCCATTGTCGTCCCTTAGACATGTCCCATTTTAGTCATTGGGTCCGTCTCTCATATACTGGTGGTGATCTTAATGGGTTGCCCCTGAGCCCTTGAAGACTCGACAAGTGTTTAGACCATTTATGGATTAGGCACCTACATGTTGATGTCTTGTAGTTTCCACATGGCAGTAAGAAATTTGTTAATAGCGAATGTGAGGACTTTATCCCCCAACATAATGTATAAATATATGAAATTTGAGAGAATCTCGGAGGAGAGAAAGATTCTTTAGAGATAATATGAGATCGGAATGATCAGAATAGGGGCGGAGTTGACATTACGAATGCTATATGTGGAAAGAAATGGGGATCCTCGATGGTTTTTACTCATTCGGCTTTCCGTTTTATTTATTGGGTTGTAGATCTTTATATTCTCTATTAATAAATTGAGTTATGTAAAAGAAAAAAATATTGGTCATTTCTTTTTTTTTTTTTGTCATAAAATTTTTTTAAAAAAAATCTATTATTCAATTTTTCAACTATATTTTTTAGTTGATCGTGTTTTGTTTTTGAGTTTACTTAGGTTACCTTTGGTTATAAGAATTCTACTAACAATTAGCCATTTCTTGTCATATATTTTGTATTCATCAATTTATTTTTGTTTGATATATCATGATCTAACGAGGAATTGATACGAAATCGCAAACGCTACTGTAACCATAAACGGAGGCCCTTTAAAAAATGGGGGCTCTAGACGAATGTTTCAAATGGCTGTGCTAATCTCCGTTCCTGAATCAGAAGATAAAGTATTTAGAATTAAGTAAAAATAGCTTAAGACTCAGTTCATTTCTTGTTAACAGAAAGATTTGTACTTATATAGAGATTACGTAACTTAAATTTAGCAAATCGAGTAACGTTAACGTTGGATAGGTATGAAGCACTTAAATATTTCTCATCTACTTTATTTTTCTTGTCCTTAGCTGAGAGAAAATTGATTTGAGGCATGCGTAGACTGTGGGAGGAGGCGCATAGAACTTGTACATACGTCCTCCAACAAAATATCCCAGCGTCTACAAAGCATTAAGAGCCCTTGACATGTTTTTGGTGTTTTAAGGGGTGTGGGCTACCAGCGCTTGAGACACCTTGATCTCCTTCAGATGGATTATGATATCGTCCATGGATGCCGACATCTTCTAGCCGTTAGTTTCCCATAATAATAACTTCATTTTTTTTTCCCTAAATCACTTCACAAAAATTATTGAAAGAGATTCTATAAAAAATAAATACTTAAAGAGATAGTAGAAAGCGACAAATAATTACTTGAGGGAGAAAATCACATAGTTTCGTATCTGTTTATATTTGCATATATTTAATATTTACTTAGTAAGTAAATCAGTTTTGATTCACTTAGTTTCGCATCAGTTTATATTTGTATATGCTTTGTAATTAAATCAGTTTTGATTTGTTGACGTAAGTAGAGATTTGAGTTTTGAGGATCTTGTTTTCCAAGACTCGGTAGTGTACATATTCAAGTTTAAGGCTAGCGTATAGATTATCCAAGATTAATGAGTTACTTCTCTTTTGTTCAAGTTTCTTTTGTTAGTATCCTTATCTATAAAAAGCACCTTATCTATAAAAAGCAAAAAATGCAGATCTCCGAAAGAGCTCGAAGTGCAAAAAGGTAAAACAAGAACTTACACGCGTTATCGACCGTAGGTGGGTGTGAGAATGAGACAAACACAGGTGCGTTACGACAGCTCTTACCATGTAACGTTTCAACTCGTGAACGGTTCGTTTTGGAATGATGTGAGATTTGCTTTATCCCTTCACATGATTACTATTCCTTTCTTTAGTGTTTTAGTTGGACCAGAAAAAAACTAACCATGTGACAAAAGCACTTCCACAACAATGACTAGAAAAATAGATCAAGTAAAAGCAGATTATAGAAAGGCTCTCTACTATCAATTTTATTCATCTATAATTCAAGAGACAAAATACAATTTGGTTGATTAAATGATTACCAACAAATTAAAAAGCTTTTCCTCATCCAAATCTGTTCTTTCGTTAAGATCTCGAATTAGAAGCCAATTCAGACTCGGATTCAGGAGTCTCCCTAAACTTCTTGTAAATATCACCTTTGTAAAACTCTCTTGTCCTTATCGCTAGTCCCAAAGCCACAAGCGCTCCAAAGAACGTGACTCCAGCCAAAATCACAAACGGCAACCTAAAACATTGACTTCCTATGCAAGTCAATTCCTTTACATCTTTTCGAGTTAGCCCTTGAGCCATTAATTGCTTCATAGCCTCTCTATCGTAAAGCATTCCCGTGACACGTACGTTCAAGATGTAAGACCCGAGCGGACTAGCAAGCTGTCCACAGTTGAATAATGTAGAGTAGTACTTGAGTCCGAAAAGTTCCGAGATGATCGCAAAGAGCAAAGGAAGTTGCGCACCGAAAGAGAATCCCATTAGAACCGACGCTATGTATACCGAGCCTGGTACTGGAAACGCGATGAGAAGGTGACCCGCACAGCTCAATAAGAGGACTAATGCCATCATGAGCGGTCTAGGTAGTTTATACTTGGCAAGCAAGAATTCCGAGACATAACCGGAGAACACTCGACCGAAGTAGTTCCATATGCTGACTAGAGACACGAACGAGCTAACCGTGTGGTTCGGGTAGCCGAGTGACTCCCCTATCTGTCCTAGGTTGTCTACGGCAGTCAAGCTCGATCCTAAACCGCAGAAAGTCGCTACAAATAGGATTATCATGTCGATGCTCAACAATGCTTGTAGTATAGTGTAATCTTCCCCTCGTGGCGGTGGATTAAAAACCGTCAAGAAACAAGATTTCGTCTCCTTCTCTTCTTGATCTTCCTTGCCGGTTTTATCTTGATCAAGAATTTCAACTTCTTTCTTTGGTTTTTCAACCTTGAGCTCTGTCGGAGGCAAGTTCTTCATGTTCCAAACTTCAATCTCTTGCTTAACCGCAACGGTAAAAGGCACAAATAGCAAAATACAGCAGATCGTTGCGCTTGCCACGTAAGCGGCTTTGGTGAAATGAACTTGCTTCTCGGCAATGTTCATTGCCATAAGGAACAAAGCCAAGAATATAGAGAGGTAAAGGAATTGGTAAAACACATTGAGCTCATTCCTCTGCCTCACAACCTTCTTCTCTCTTATGGCATACACAAATACAAGAGAAACCACAGCTGGTAACCAAGCGATCAACAGAATCAAAGACTTCGAATCGGTTCCGTAGATCGCTAAGTAAAGCTGCGTCATGATTGCACCACTTAACCCTACATAACCCTTAAGCAAACCAAGCATAACTCCTCTACTCTCAGGGAAATTCTTGACACATGTAACCAAAGCTCCTGTGTTTGCAAAGTTTTGAGAATTGGCTCCGATGCAAATGTAAAGACACATTTGCTAAACATGTGGTTTCGCGACTTTGCCTGTGACGGTGAGCCAGATCATGAAGTAACCGACAAAGTTCATCGCTGATCCTATAGTGAGGACGAACCAAGTCGGTGTGACCTCGGCTATGAGTCCGGACAAGACACCGACGTTTGCTCCGAGATCTTTGAAGAAACCCAACAGGTTTAACGTTGTCTGGTCGTAACCGAGTGTGGATTTGATGTCTTTCGAGTAAGTCCCGAAGAGATAGGTGGCTCCGGCGCAAGCCATGATGAGGAACGAGGCGAACACCATGAACCATCTTCCATTAAATATATGAATCAAGAATCTTACCGTCTCACCGGGCTGATGAATCCCGTTTCCCATCTTGGAAAACAGAGAGTGAGGCTACTTTAGACGAGATCTCTGTGAATTTTGAATCTTGAAATTGTTTTTGGTATCTTTTAAGAATCAAGATTATCCAGATTGAGAAGTGGAGAAACGCGGATGAGCAAGAGATTCGTAGTGGGGTTGATCCACAATGAGAATATACTAGAGAGAGAGAGAGAGAGAGAGATGAATGATTAAAGTATTGGTTAGTGCAGAAAGAGAGTCTCAGGGCTATAAAGTAGATCAGAGGAATAGGGGAAATTGTATATGTGTATGTATCGAAGACAGAGCCGATTGTCGGAAAATTTTGAGGTAAATTGAGCATTTAGCAAAGGCCAGAAAATATAAAGATTGACCATTTGGCTGTCTTTTCTAAATTTGTCCAAAGATAAGGAGATTCGCATTCAAAGTTGAAGTTATCTGAATATAAATCGGTTTAAGTTGACGGGATATCTGTTAAAACCCTTTTTCTAGTTACATTTTGAAGACAGACGTAACAAAAGTAACCATTTTTAGTAAATGGTATCTAAATGTTCTACTAAGTAATTTTGTAAATACCACATAAAGATCGAGAAAATAGTCAAAAGAAATCTTGAAAACATTGGAACAACACATACGACACTGTAACATTACTAAAATGTTCAAAAGACAGGTAATTTTTATTTAGTTAACTTATTAACACAAATATCGTTATAATTATTAACCTGCTGAAGAAATGAGTTAATTTTCGGATTAGTGTTATTAAATAAAAAGTCAAATAATTTGTATTTTCGGAAATTCCGCCCCTCTCGTAGTCTTTACAAAGAAATTGGTGGTTAGACCTTTTAACAATTCAATGAATTTAAGGGTTAAATGTAGTTTCACATTCTATAGAATATATAGTCTATACGATTTTGAGATTGTTTGTTAACTTCTTATGTTCTAAAGAACTTATACATTGTCACTTGACTACTTTTATATATATATATATATATATATATTCTTAGATACTCTTTTCTCACATGATTTGCCACACGCAATCGACTCTGATCATATGAGTTTTTAGAGACCTGGGCGGGCCTGCTAGATCTAGCAGACCTGGCCATCCATAAGCAATGAATAGTATATTGGAAAGCATACTCCATAACCCAAATTGAGAATAGTAACATGGCCCACCAAAGGCCCATGTCAAGCAGCAAGAAGACTTCAACAACGTCCGAAATCGACCTCAAAAGACGACACATCTTGAAGGTCGAGCTCGACAACTGACGCCGACCTCGAAGCTACAAAAGATGAAGTGATAGCCAAGATACGTAAGCCTACTATGGTGTCAAAAGTAGGTTTGCTCGGAAAAACAACCGACCATACTACATATTCGGCGCAGGCGGGCCTACTCCCGCACGAAGTGTCAGACCTAGGCGCAACCTATCCTCGGACTAGGTTGGCTCCGAAGTCAACTCTTAAGCAACAAGTTCAGTATAAATAACCATCCTCACTTATTGTAATACACATTGAATTCTAGAGAGAGAAAATAAAGACTAGAAAGAATAGCTCGTCGACCTAAGATCGCTTATAACATTCGACTTCGTTGATTGCTATTAGACTTTGATCTTTAAGTCCGAACTCTTCTAAAAGGCTAAACATAAAACCGACCTCGAATCAATCAATAAAATGACGATCACTTCACCAATCAATCTTCTTAACTTGTCTTCTTAACTATTTAACGAGGATTCGGACCCCATTGTTGAGCTAAAATCCATAGGAATAAAGTTACAAAAGTGACTTGTCACCGAGACCACATTCAACAAAAACATACAAAAAAAATCAACAAGCTAGACAAATACGCCTTAGCACAAAAAAAATCTGAAGAAACACCGACTCTAAACACTTAAGTTTGGACATTTGTGTGTTCTTAAGAATTAGAGTCCTCATCGTTGTTGCCACGAGCAATCGTAACTCCAAACCAACTCTCAAAACCTTGTAGGGAGTAGCACCTACAGCTTCTCGGAGGGCTGATGCAAAAACGGAACCACGTCAACGAACTATTCCACATCTGGCGGCATAGGAGCCTCTAAGGGGAGCCATAGAAGCCGCTTCCAACCACCAATCCCGAGATAGCGAAAGCAGCCACGAGAATCATCTCCTACGAAAGTGAAGTAGCCGTGAAATTAGAACTATCGCCTCTATTTATAGCTAAGTCACCACTAAAACTTCGAACAGAGCATCCCCAATCGAAAATTTGAGTCATTTCCTAATTTGTTGTACCTGCCAAAAAAGAAGAGATAAACACAGAAGACTCTTGACCATGCAGGTGGCATATATACATGGCCGGTTCTCAACTAAAACTCAGTAAACAAATGTTATGTATCACATACATTCTTTAAATTAAGGGTATAAAATTGTTAAAGTGGTCGTTGGTGCGATGGTTTAGGCTTGAGTTAAGGTTCAAGGAGTAGAGTTGATTGGGCCGTCTTGCTTATATATAGTTCTTAAGAACATTGGGTTTTGTTTTGTTTTTAGTCGACCCGTTTGATCTCTCGGGAAACTGAGATTGATTTTCAGTTATGGTAAGAAGTAAGGTAAGGACTACGTTTTTTCTCTCCGGCCCATCATATATTCGGATGTCAAGGCCCAGCATTACCACGTTTGGAGTTTAACGTTTTAACAACATGAATAAAATACAATGCACAGAAGCGATACAATACAACTGTACAAAACAGGTTGCAGAAGTATTAGATTAATCATTAACCACTCATCAGCTGCTACAATCTCATGCTATTATTTTATTCATTTTCCCTTTTAGCATTATCTTTAATGTCATTCCAACTTAAACAAGCAACCTCTTGAAAGTGACTTTTTTCTGATAAATAAAAGCCTCTTGAGTCTTGAAAGTGACTTTATACCTTACATGATTTGGTTTGTTATATATAATAATAAAACGTAAATATGATATTTGACACTAATATTAACATAAACGTATCTAATGGACATTATTTATGTGGGTTGGTTTTCAAATATGGATAGTTTATTATAGGTTGATAACCGAAAATGGCTTTCTTATCCCTTCTTTTTACATAAACTCCGAGTGGCTGGTATTAAACATAGTGTTAACCTTTTAGGTGATAAAAATGGGGGGTTCATAAAATGAGTTTTCTTTATTTCTATTTTGTTTGTTGTCGCCTTTTAAACTTTTGCATATAAGTATTTTTTGTATAAAAACAAACTCACATATATTTTACACTCACATTCTTAAGGTATCCAACTTTTTTTCTTCGAACAAATATATTCATTATGTACCTTATTAATAATGTGAAAAATGTTTTGGAAAGTCGAAGCTTTTCATCTTTGTTTTTTTTTTTTTTTAAACTTTTCACTTATAACCGTGAATGTTTAGGAGGGGATGCATTCTATCATTATTTTGTGTACATATATACCTTTTCACGTACAACCGTTTTAATAACCCTAAAAATATTACATATTTTCATCATAAAATTTTTAATGTTCATCTTCACATATATCTTCGAGAAAATTCTCTGATATTGGTTTGCTTCTCTGAAGTAATTAGATTTTACCCTAAAATATCATGTAAATGCATATACAATACGCAACAATATTTGAGAAAACGAATCCCTATAGACCTATGTTTGCAATACAAAAATATCAACTCATATTAAGCTAAAGAGAAACGTGAAGGTGGAAAATGTCCAATTAAGTTAAAATTTATTTTTGAACTATCAATGAAAAACGTCAAACTTAAGAAAATTTGAAGAGATTCAGAGAATGTCTATGATCCTATTCAATTCAATTTTAGAACTCAATCACAAGGATTTAACTAACCAACTCTCGATGTGATAATAAACTATGCCTAAGAACTTAAAAAACAAATCTTCTTGTGAATTCAGAAAATTAAACAAACATTAAGTTGATATTTGATTTGTTCACAAAACCCCTCAACCAAATCTCATTATACTAAGACTGTTTTGCTCACCTAAATTATTCAGGAAAATCATCAATACTTTTGATGCCTAAATGATTTAACCTAAGTTTGACCCAAAAAAAAAATGATTTAACTTAAGATCTTAAATATGGATGGCTAGGCCAATTTAAACACTAAACACAATTTAGATGAATAACTCATTAAAATAAATCCCTAGAACTAACAACTCAATTATCAGTTCATGAAAGACTTTAGAATTACTAAAAAAAACTACTCAGACATTGAAATGGAAACATAAAACAAGATTAAAAAGTATCGCATTAAAAAAAATCAATAAAAAAACAACTGAAATTCATAAATCTTCTCTCGAAATGAACAAAGTATCAAATTCGTCTCCCAAAAAAAACTCTAAACTCTCTCAATGTAGGAATAATAAAATCATTGTCTCAACAATGGCTTAAAAACACTTTTATTGATGTTTAAAATCAGACTATGTACTTATGAAAAACGTGAAAATATTATGGAAAAAAAACAACAAATATGACAAACTCTTCTTTGGTCGTCTGGGCTATGGATCGATCAACACGGCTCCTCTCAGAAGATCATAGTCAGTTTCGGTTTCTCTCCATTTCTTCTTATAGCCATTCCAAGTGTTCGAATTCTAAGTCAATAAATTTTCAAAAACACCTACTACAAATAGTTATAATAATAATAGATAAAGCATTGAAAAACAACATCGTTTTCAAAGAAAATAGAAATAAGAAAATCATTAAAGTTTAGAATGTTTTATTTCTTTTATTTTAAGAGTCAGCAAAAAAAAAAGAAAAAAAAGATCAATTGGATAGTCTTCATCACACTTTCTCCAACTTCTATTGTTCCACCTTCACCATTCCTTAATCTCCACTTCATCTCCCAAACCAGAACACGAAAACCCCTCTTCACCAACTCAAAACACTATTAGCTAATTCAAACAATCAGATGATTCTAATAGAACAAGAAGAGGCCGTAAAACATTTATCCCAGAAAAATCATAAAGATGATAACGCAGAAACAGAGGAGAACAGAGAAAGGTCTCTGTTTTAAACACTACTACAAATGGATCCTCTGTTTTATCCTCACTCTTTATTTCCTTGCTTCCTTCTTTGTCGGAGATGACCAAGAGCATCAACATGACTCTTTATCTTCTCCTTCTTTATCAAACCCTCTTCTATCTATTCATAAACCCAAACTTCTCGCCTCTCATTCCATGTTTGAATCTAAAACCCGTGATCACAAACTTGGTTTTGCCCCTCAACGTCCCAACATCAAAACAGGTACATACATGATCTCAGTTCATGCTCAAGCTTACCTTCAGATGTATTCAAAAAAAATATTTGTTTTTGCTTTCAGATGTATTCAACAATTTGAAAGTCTACGTCTATGACTTGCCTTCCAAGTTCAACAGAGACTGGTTAGGTAACGAAAGGTGCAGCAACCACCTCTTCGCGGCGGAGGTAGCTCTCCACAAGGCGTTGCTCAGCCTCGACGGAGATATACGGACAGAAAATCCATATGAAGCCGATTTCTTCTTCGTCCCTGTCTATGTCTCCTGCAATTTCAGCACCGTTAATGGCTTCCCAGCGATCGGTCACGCTCGATCACTCATCAAAGACGCGATTGGGCTCGTCTCAGCTAAATACCCGTTTTGGAATCGAACCACTGGCTCTGACCACGTCTTCATCGCCACACACGACTTTGGCTCTTGCTTCCACACAATGGTTAGTTTTTTTTTTTTTTTAATCTTTTGACTTTTCTCCACTTGTCATACCGAAGTTGAAATTGATGTTTTTGTTATAACTTAAGGAGGATCGAGCAATTGCTGATGGGGTACCGAAGATTTTGAGAAATTCTATAGTGTTGCAAACTTTTGGTGTCACTTTTAAGCATCCATGTCAAGAGGTGGAGAACGTGGTGATACCACCGTACATCTCCCCGGAAAGTTTAAAGAGGACTCAAGAGAATATTCCGGCAGCTAAAGAACGAGACATCTGGGCTTTTTTCCGGGGCAAGATGGAACTTCATCCCAAAAACATCAGTGGACGCTTTTATAGCAAGTAAATAACTCTTGTTGATTTAATCTCTAAATTCCTAAAAATAATTCATTCATTTATTGAACTACCATTTTTTTTTACTCAGGCGAGTAAGGACGGAGATATGGCGGAGTTACGGCAACGACCGGCGGTTTTATCTCCAGCGGCAAAGGTTTGCCGGTTACCAAACAGAAATCGCTCGTTCTGTTTTCTGTTTGTGTCCGCTTGGATGGGCCCCGTGGAGCCCGAGACTTGTTGAGTCGGTGGCTCTTGGCTGCGTACCCGTTATTATTGCCGATGGGATTCGTTTGCCGTTCCCTTCCACCGTGCGCTGGCCGGGAATCTCACTCACGGTGGCGGAAAGAGACGTCGGAAATCTAGGGGAGATTCTGGAACACGTGGCGGCCACCAATTTGTCCGTGATACAGAGAAACCTGAAGGATTCGTCTGTTAGGCGGGCCCTTTTGTTTAACGTCCCTCCGAAAGAAGGAGATGCCACGTGGCAAGTTTTGGAGGCTTTGTCAAAGAAATTGAATAGGTCTGTTAGACGGTCAAACACTTTTCTGTAAACCACTCTAGTTTTGACACGTGTATATTACTCAATTTAATATGAAAGAAGAAAAAAACATTCTCGTCGGCTTTACAAATGCATCAGGAACACAAATATATGTATGTAATGGAGAAAGATGTTACAATACCATCATCGTGATGTAACTATCAATGTATCATTGATCAGTAAGTTTTTCGGAGTGAGATAGATCTGGTTCGCTCAATGGATTTAAAAGTATTCATTGTAACTAGTTTGGATTGGTATGATGACAAGAATAAAAGAAAAGAGGTTTTTTTGGGTTTAAATAGAAGAAATGGAATCTAAGACCATCTCTATCGGTAAAAATTGATGGATTCTTAACATTTTTTTTTAAAAAAGAATGAAAAAGTTGTTGGATTCCACAGAAAAATTAGAATCGATCTTTATATAAGAGATTTAAGAGATCGATTCTTAACTGTACAAACTGATGTGTCATATTTTGATTGGCTCCTTTAGTTATTTTCTATTTTTATTTTTTTTCATCTTTTCAAACAAAGAAAAAATATATTCGAATATTATTAAAAACCCCTTATTTCAGTTTCGCAGATAGACATGCTCTAACATTTCCTATAAACGAGGAAATAAATGGATAGTAGAAATACAAAGTGGAAGTGTGCTTCAAATCCTGAAGAGAGTCGTTTGATTATTTGCAAAACATAAAACATAAATATCGCATCACGTTTGGGCTTATCATTGGGAATGTCTGGATCGAGGTCATATGGGTAGTACATAGACCCCAATTTGATGAAGCATATCACTTACTTTTCCATGGAACCCGACAATCTTGTGGCATTCCTTCTGAAGTACGAATCTTGGGGTAGCATCGACTCCAAATATTTGAGAGGTTCTCATATTGGTCTTGAACCTAAGCATTGTTATAACTTCAGATTCACTTTGTTCTACTACATCATAATTACCCTCGACTCATATCAAGAATTCACTTGGATAGTCCAAGCTAAACTGCAAAAAAAAAAAAAAAAACCCATTAAACCAGTTGATCAAAAACACAAGTTTATAAGAAAGTTTAAGTAATCACCCCATCAACTCCAAGTGATCTCTTGCTCCCATGATCGTCTCCAACAACCGACTGATTTTCATGGTCGTACACAAACTTAACGAATGTGATACCTATCTCATTGTTTCCTATGTATATATTTCTGATACCATAGAAACTACCATCATCCCAAGAAGCTCCTCCATTACCACCTTGTGGTTCTAGTTTCTCTGCATTAGCAGGAGGAGGCAGCGGACAAAAATATGCTCCAATCGCAGTGAGTAATTCTTGACTACGTCCATGGAACCCAACGAGAGCACAACCTTTGCTCTCAAGCACGAATCTATTATCAGTCATTCTTCCAAATGTAGGAGAGATTCTCCCTTTTGATGTTTTAATAGTCAATGATGTAACCCATGTAGGATAAGTGTTTTTCAAAGTCCCCTCCATAGATGTGATAAATTCATTTGGATAGTCGACCAAAAACTGCAATAAATAAAGCTTTTTGTAATCTATGGGATAAGGATAACGCATGGTCGGAGAATATTTGAAGTGATAAGAAAATATTACCTCTTCTTTTTTACCATAAATAATCCCGTGTTCCAACATTTCCACTTTGCCTCCATATTCGTACTCGGTTCTGAGACATCTTACATAAGTGTCATCATAATAAACGCAAACCTTTCTTATACCCTCAAAGGCACCATCATCCCAAGGGATACCGGCATCAACAATACCTCTATATTCCGATTTAGTAAAAGGAGATGAGGTTGTAAAATATGCTCCAAGAGAGTTTAGATTCTTCTCAGCATATCCATGAAAGCCAATGATCTTCTTTCCATTGGCTGCCAGTGAAAACTTCCTACCTTTGTTGTTTCCTATCAGTTTTGATGTCTTGATGTTTGTTTTAAATTTAAGTCCTTGAAGGACTCCCGATTCGCCGTCGTCATAGTAACCCTCAACCAATACCAAACATTCCTTCTCGAGATGGTTAATCTCAAACTGCATAAAAGTTGATAAACAAAGACTAAATTAGCATCTAATAATAAGCTGGTACGATCGCATTTAAGTCATACATACCGTCTCTGTGGAACCTCTACCATTTCCACCATGAGCTGACCTATATATTTGTTTACCGTCTTTAACATAATCGAACTTGATGTATTGTATACCTTCCCAACCACTTTGCACATAAATTTTCGTAACACCTTCATGGTCTGCTCCGTCGTTCCATTCCTTGCCTCCTTTTCCACCTTTTGCTTCTGATTTAGTTGGAGCAATCCAAGTGAAGTATGCACCGAGAGAGTAGAGTCGGATGTCAGAAGATCCGTGAAATCCAATGATTTTCTTTCCGTCCACAGCTAGTTTAAACTTAGTAGGATACGTATGATATCCCATAAGTTCAGAAATCCTCAAGTTGGTTTTGAATTGGATTCCTTGAATCACAAGAAACTTGGGTTCATAGATAAACTCAACAGATTCAAGTTGTTCACCTTTTAGATGGTCAATCTCAAACTGCAAAATTTTGTGAAAAAAAAGTCATATCACAAAGCTAACAATATCCACTTAAATAAAGGGAATTTTTAGTTAGTATTTTCGACGTCATACCGTCTGAGCGAAACCTTTATTCGACAATAAAAATACTGTGGGTGATCCAAATTTCTTTTATCCACTCTTGATGTAGTAAAATCGGATGTAATATATGCCTTCAGCGTCACCTCGTACAGTTATCTTTGTTACATCATCATGCTCGGATTCGTCATCCCACTTGGCTCCAGTTTTGTTCCCTTGCGCTTCCAACCGTTGGGTCATCTCGAGCAAATTCGAATCTTTGAGATATGGATTGATATGTACCCTAGTAATAATTTGCATCAATATACATTTTTTGTTTGTTTAGGTTGGAAATTAAAAAAGTTATTAACAAAACCTTTGAAATCAAGGATCAAACAGGTTTTAGTTTCATTGAATACAACATTTGCAAGTCACACTATTCTAATAAGTAACATTTTCGAGATATCTCTACCATCTTTCAAACTATGCTCTGATATTACGTTTAGTATAAAACATTTGATGCAAAAAAAAGAAGTCTAGAGAGAGAAAAAAAATAGAGCCGACCTTTGATGGTGGAGGGGAGAGGGAAAGAGAGAGAGAAATAGAGTTGTTGGATAGACTTGCTTTGGTGATATCTATAAGGGATGAATTGGTGTTTTGTATATACAAGTATTTGCTCTTTTACAAATGCATTAATATGACTCTTGCTTTTGATAGTCAATATATATGATGTAGCTAATCAGATACATTTTCGTCAAGTAGGACGCCACGCGCTAGTACAATGCCAATTAAATGCACATAACCACACACTTCACACGTAAACGCTATGTTATCAGACTGGTACCATATGAGCACCACACCATTTTTTAAACTATGCTCGCGTATTAATTACGATTATAATAGTTTAGATTAGATCTTCAGGCTATGAAACATTGAGTAAAAGCAAATCTAGAGAGAGAGAGAGAGAGAGAGAGAGAGAGAGAGAGAGCGAGCTTACCTTTGATGGTCGCGAGAGAGAGATAGCTGATGAAGACACTTGCTTTGGCGATCTATAAAGTCAAGGAATGAAGGTGTCTTTATAGTTTATATATAAGTTTTTGCTCTTTTACATATGTATAGATTACTCTTTGCTGCGAAGGTCAATATATATATCATGTAGGTAATGGGATACATTTTTTAATGTTCTATTATAGAAAGAGCAAAATGATATTAAAAGTATTTAAATTTTATTATTGATATATATGACTCTTGCTTTGATAGTCAATATTTTTTATTTTTTATGTAATCTTCAGAAGAGCAGCAAAAATGACGTCAAGAAAGTGATTTAAAACCTAACTATTTAAAGACTAAGATGATATCTTCTCGGCGAGTATTCGATCAATGATGTGGAAAATTGTCATTGTTGGTATAATCTCACATATTTAAAAAAAGACTAAAAACTTATTTTAGAGGACCTTTCTTGGTGGGCGTAATAAAGAAGTTCTAAGAGAATCTCTAGAAAATCTATTTAGAATTATGTTTTCTATTCACTTTTCCTACTTTATCTACTTGTTGTAGTATTTGTTCGCTATCACTGTTAACTTTCCAAAACTATAAGGTTTATTTATTGAAACAAGAATTTGAAATTATTTTAAATAGCAGAGATTTTAAAGGATTTTATCAAATACCATCAAATGAAGTGGTATTTGAAATTCCTGATTTTTAACTATCAATTCTCTTTCAAATAATCTCAAATTCTTTTTGATATAATTAATTAATGAAATATCAGTATTCCAATAATCTAGAATTTGAAGGGATTTGTATGAATCATCATTACAATAACCTTGGATTTCGAAGAGGTTTTACAAATGCTAAGTCCAATAACCAGAGATTTGGAAAAAACTTGAAATTCTCTCAAATGTCAGATCCAATACCACCTCTAATACCACCCCCTAAGACTCCAAAATCTTACCCTTTATCTTTTCAATTTTTTGCATTTCAATAGAAAATCCTTTATAAAAAAAATTCTTTTAAAGTCCAAAACAGTTATATTTAGGCCATAACCCTCTAAATATATAATTGAACAGAGTTTCTATTAATCAACAGGAACTTTGTCTTCAAATATATCTCGGTAGAGCACTCGGGATCCAAGGTAGAATCTGCTATTGGTGACGAGATTTGTTTGCCGTTCCCTTCGGCCTTTTGTTGGCCAGAAATTCCACTCACGGTTGGAGAGAGACAATGGAAAGCTTGGGCAGATACTGGAACATGTGTGGGCCACCAATTTGTCTATCATACAAAGTACCTGGACACAGAGCAGATATCATGAAAAAATACAGTATCTGTGATCCGCTCCGCTCCGACCGGATATTTGATTTTACGATCCGCTCCGATCCGAAAATTTTCGGATATCCTAAGTTTTTTTAACTATCCGCGGATAATCCGCTCCAACCCGTCAAAATATTTTTTAACATATTTTGTGAAATTTTTTTAACTTTTCTTGGGCTGAAACTAAAATAGAACTTTGGCCACCGAGTAATCGAGAGCCCAACTGATGTATTGTCTCTTTCATAGACGGAAACAAGTGTTATTTATAGCAAATGACTCCACCACACTCTCCCTCCTATATTCGACGTGGGACTTTTGCTTTCACATTCCCCACTTATTTTTTTTATTTTATTTTTTTTCTTCAGTCACCTACCCTATTAAGTGATTACGTGAATATATATATCATTTTTACTGGGTTCATCTTTTTCTGAACGATGACTCTGCTTTAGTTTTATATAGTTTCAATAATAATTTTACATATTAGCGACCATAATATTAAATACTTATATGATAAATATATAAATACGGATCGGAGTGGATATTCGGTCTTTCAGAAAACGATATTTGTGATTTGCTCCTTTTAAAAAGAATCTTACATTTTACTATTTGTTTTGCTCCGAAACTTTACGGTTATCCGAATTTTTCGGATCGAATCAAAGCGAATAACAGAACAAAACGGATTTAACGGATATTTTGTCCAGCCCTAAATTAGCCTAAATTACAAAGGAACCTGGCGGATTCATCTGTTAGGCGGGCCCTTCTGATTAACGTTCCTCCCAGAGAGGGAGATGACACGCGGCAAATTGTGGATGCTTTGTCAAATAAATTGAATAGGTCCGTTATGCGGTCAATCTCTTTTGTGTAAATAAACCACTCCCGTTTCGACACGTGTATATTACCCAATTTAATATTAAAAAGAAAAAAACATTCTCATCGGTTCAACAATGCATCTAGCTAGAATCTATCAGTAACCCAGCTTCATTAGAAACTGTGATTTGTTGTGGAACAGTTACCAAACGAAGGATTCTTAGCGCAGAGGTGTCTCAGGGTTACAATTGCTGGTTGAAATCCTGATCTTAGAGGAACAACAGTAGCCACTCTCATGTGTTGCGCGTTTCTGTTGTGAGGTCGAGTCAATGTCATCCTTACCATTTCTCCATCCAAGACTTGATTAACCATAGTGGCTTCAAATTGAAAATTGTACACAACATTAAAGGGAATCATCATGTCAAAGCTTAACCACAGGTTTAGTATTTTACCGGCTGAAGGATTCTGTTTGGTGAAGTGGAAGAACTCATCTGCTGAGCAACCGAAGAGAACTGTCGCTGCTCTATCAAAGCATATCACAGTTTTCACTACTGTATCTGTTGCTATAGACATCTGCAAAATTCAGAAACATATAATAAATTCAAGTATTGATTCTTCAATTCAATTCCACAACACACCAAAAACACCATTTCCAAATCCCTAATTCACAGAGTGCTAAATATCTAAATCCCTAGAATTGCTGTATATAATCAAAATATAGAATCCATAGATTATTCCACCGGAAAACGAAAAGCCAGAAGGAAGAAAAAGAGCAAGGGTTCGTACGAGAATCCGATAGAGCAGTTTGGATTCTTTTGAGTTGCAGAATTTGCATAACGAATAAGATGAGGAAGAGACGACGCCATTATTATCTCCAGGAAGCACTCTCTCGCAGCGAGAACATACTCTGTAGCAATAATCGCTGAGATCGACGGCAAGCAGCGCGCAAAGAACTGTTTGATCAGCCTCCATTTCTTTGCTTAGGGCTTTCTCTTCTTTTCAAAGTTTCCTCCTTTCCACTAAATTCTCCTAAACATTTGGGCCGAGTTACAAAACAATTCCCCAATGTTATGGATTGGCAATCGGAATGTTACTCCGGTTTGATTCGGAAGTCCTTAACCGGTTCAGTTACATTTGCAAACTTTCCTCCTTTCGTTGACTTTGTGGGTATAGAAGATACAAAACTTAGTAAAGATTGACACTTAGAAGCTTAAAGCACATGAATTGATCATTTTTATTTACTTTAGAATCCACAATGGTAGTGACTTGATGCATATCTCTACATCATTTTTCACAAAGCACAATCCCAAGATTAAACCAAACACTACCGTGGTGAAACCTCGAGAGATTATTTTTAAAAATCATGTACTTGTCGCTCCTCCTTTAGTGTCCTTGTGATTATTATCTTTGCTTCGTTTCTACTAGAAACTGAAAACTTATCCATATAGATTCCCATGTATGATATAAGCGGATCGGCCCTCGCTTTGTCCACGACGAGCTTCAGAGACCGCGACTCAACTTTCGGAAACCGCAAAAGCCTCTTGTACCCTATGGTCGTGCCGTTCACAACTTTCTCCCACTTCCCGCTTCCAATGTTCCTCATCTCGAGATGAAACGATGCGACCCGTTGACCCATTTGAATCGGTTCTCGAACTTCCAACACATTGAAACTAACCGACTCTGGAAACTCTAAGTATAACACCCATTCCTTCTGGTTCTCCTCTGGCGCCCAGTACTTGTCTAATCCTTCTTTTAAAACATTATTAGGTCCAAACTGTGAACTTTGGCCACCACGGATGCTGCTTGAGTTAATTACGGCTTTGCCGGCGAGATTGTTTGAGAAAATGGAGTTTTTCATCTCGTGAAACTCCTTGAGAACCTTGATGTCTTGTTCAGATATCAGTCCTGAAGAATTTGGAGGGACATTGAGCAAGAAAACACAATTTCTTCCTACTGAGGTATAGTATAGTTCCAGAAGCTGAACCGCCGGTTTAGGAGACTCTGATGCGTGCCAAAACCAACCCGGTCGGATTGATACATCACATTCCGCTGGTACCCAGTCTTGCCCCAAGCTATCGCCTTCCAGAGAATACCTGCAAATCGAATACAAAGTCAAGATGTTAAATTCGAGCTTTGATTTCTGAAACCTCTCGATTTGTGGAGGTCATCAACATTTAAGAAAGAGAGAGACTCACTGAGGTTTAGATTCGCCGATTTTGATATGGGTCCGGTTGAAGAGAGACCAGCAGGTGGACCCGGCGAGACCAGCTTCGTTGCCGATATAGCGGACGTCAGGACCGGCGTCGGAGAAGATGACGGCGCCGGGCTGGTGCTGGTGGATCAAGCTGAACCAGGTGTCGAAGAAATATTGCATGTCTTTTTCTCCTTTTCCCTTTGCTCCATCCAACCACACTTCCTTTATCTCTCCATATCTAAAAAGGAATAAAACAGATTCAATCATCGAATTCGAATTTGGGATCGGAATCGATCCATATGAGAAAGGAGCTGACCTGGTTAGCAACTCGGTCATTTGACTCAGATAGTGTTCGTTATACTCCAATGTCTGCCCGTAAGAGTGATCGTGCCGATCCCAAGGGGAAAGGTAAAGACCTAGATCGATACCGGCGGCCGACGTCGCAGCAGCCAGTTCCGCGAGGACGTCGCCGGTTCCGGATCTCCAGGGACTCGATTTGACGGAGTAGTCAGTGTATTCACTAGGCCAGAGGCAGAATCCGTCGTGGTGCTTCGCTGTGAGGATGACGCGAGAGAAGCCGGAGTCCTTGGCGACCTGGACCCATTGCGTGGCGTTGAGTTGGGTCGGGTTGAAAACGGACGGGTCGGCTTTACCGGTTCCCCATTCGGAGTCCGTGAAGGTATTGGGTCCGAAATGGAGAAACATGGCCATGGATCCGAGCTGCCATTGAAGCTGCTGAGATGAAGGGATTGGTAAAATTGGAAGAGGGTGTGATTTCAACGGTGCAGAGTTAGAAATTTCGAGCAGAGATAGGATTGAGAATAAGAGAAGAATTATTAGAGACATAGGTCTTAGAGATTTTAGTGGATTTCCTCTGAATCCTTGAACGGAGTCTTCTTCGTCACTTTTCTTCTCTACTCTTTTAGCTTGGCTGTACTCTTTATAGAGAGGTGGGAACATATGTCAGAGTAAAAAGTTAATGCAAAGGGAAACATTCACAAAATAGTACACCAACTAGACCACATTTTCTTCATAAACGTTTTCTAGACCATTTTTTTTTTTTTTACATCATAAACTCCAAACATTAGTTAGACTACTAGAAAAAATTTACATCCATGCTAAATCAAACTGGTTTTACATAGCTAACGTGGGAAAATAAAACTCCTCGTGCTCTTACCCTTTTTGCAAGGGCATTGCCATAAACATATAGAAATCTGGGAATAAAAACTAAGGAGAAGTCTAAGAACTTTGCTCTAAGAGTGCAAAAGTATTCCAAATCCGCATAGAAGACAGGCCACTCCAAATGGTTATCCGTCATCGTAATCAAGGTCAAACAGTCTGTCTCTATCCTGACCGAAAGAAAATGTCTCTAAAAAAGACAAGACATTGTCCAAAGAAAACCGTATAATTATGCATGTAGAACTGAGAGACTTGGTCGACATCCTTGCAAACCGAAGAGAAAACGATCACGAGCATCTCGTAGACACCACCCCAATCCAGTGACTGGTCTAATTTCACGCCAAGAGGTATCTATCTGGCATATAAGGGACTGAGAAGATACAAGATTCGTATTTAAAGCATCTTCCTCCGTATTTCCCCCCTCTTCTTCTTCTTCGCCTTTCTAATTAGTCAATCTCCAACTCTCTGCCTCTAAAATTGCTATCTGGAGAGTATCCGTTGGCGAAACATCCTTCCCATTGAAGACTTTGTCATTTCTCCAGATATACCATATGATCCAAGGGAAAGAATCTCGTTCTATATCTGATAAACCCGAATTCTTGGTCCTTCAAAAGAAGTGATCCATATTAACTAGGAAAAATTAAATTATAAATCTATTACTTCTAAACTACATAAATTTTTGACATTTTTAGAAAAATACCAAATAATTAATTTTTTCATATTAACTCTCTGATTAGTCACCATTTTTTTTTTCTTTACACCTTTCTATTACCAGATTTTTATAGAATTGGTGACGGACGTTTACTTTCAGTTCAGACCACTGATTTAAATGTAATTCGGCGTATGATAAATGTAATAAGCTGAAAAATTCGGCTTATTTTGTTCGCCTAAAAATCTTACGTGCCTTTAACGATTACGTTATCATAATTCTAAAGTAAAAATTAGATAATGTTCTTAGCTTCCTTGTTGGAGACCACTTGAACTCGAGTACATTCAAGTTTTGCATGTATGCTTTTTCAATTTTTTCAGTTTTATAATAGGGATTATTGATAAAATCCGTAAATCCGTTTTGGCCACGAAAACAACGGTTACAGCGCCGAATCAAGTGAGGAGGACGGAGAATGGAATCCGAAGAAGAGGATGAAATGAGGAAGGTTACGAAAGAGAAAATTTCGAAAATGGTTAGATTCGAATTAACGGCAGGTGAAGTTCTAATCATTTTTTTAACAAAAAAGTTCTAACCATTTTTAAAGTTTTTCATCGTAATGCCTTCAATGCTAACTAATCTCCGTCCTTTAACGGAAATTTAAGGTGTAGAAAGAAAGTACGGTGGTTAGTATGAGTTAAATGAGCAAAATAATTTAGTTGTTTCCAAAATTGTTGTATATGTAATAATTAAATAGTTACTGTATTTTTAGTACCTTTTCTTCTTTTCCCAAACGACATAGTAATAGTCGCTTATTATGGGATTTTCTACATTCTAAAAAGACCCCAAGAGCACATTACGTGGTTTGCTCTACATTGCACTCCGTGTGTATATATATAACTATAGAGTTTAAATCAATGTAACAAATTAAAATTTGGTAAAGAATGTTGTTGGCAAAGTAACTACTAAATTCCGAATCTATTGCCGCCAATGCTCTCTCGGATACGCGGCGATTTGTCCCTAACATTACGGTTCAGAATCAGAGATTGTATCCTTATGGCTCCAACTCAAGTTAATTTGATCCTCTTTTGCCTTCTCTATGTTGTTCTTAATTATGTTGTTGTTAATTACTTTTTCTTGTTTATAACCTCAATTTTTATTTATACAAGTTCACCCATTACCAAAAAAAAAAGTTAAAGTTTGCTTACCCATACAAATTTCAACGATGTTATACGATTTTGCATAAAGGACTTAAATATGTATAAGTTTGATTAATATCCGAATCTGCACAAGTTAAAAATTTGCTTATCCATATAATTTTCTAATAAAGTACGCAAATAAATTAAACCCAAAGTATCATTTGCCACTAAAAACAAACTCATAAATCATTAGTAAAACATTGAAACTAACAAAAAGTCGAATTTCGAATTGCAAAAATGTGTAAGAAATCGCCCATACCACGACATCCAAAACGTTTGTGACAGGCGACAAAGAAAAGGGTGTCGAGAAAATAAAGTTGAATAAGAGAAGTTATTATCATTTAATGCTAGTTTGAAATATTTCAGTAAATAATCGAATTTTTAATTAAATAATATCGAAAAGGCTGAGTATAGGAAGGAGCAAAGGACTATATAACAAACAAAATGTACGGATTCAGAATTGTGAAGCACCCTCCCATACTCTCTCACTACGCAGCCGCCTCTCGTACTATTGTCGTCTTCTTCGACTCTCACCTCTTTTCCACGCTTAACCTCCAGAAACTCGAATCTCGAAGATTGATCACGTTCAGGTACTCACTCCTCTCTCTCTCTCGCTGTTTTTCCAGGAAACGCTAAAGCGATTCAAAAGCGTCTCGGATTTTTTTTCTTCTGTTTCGTTTTTTTCATCTCCCAGTTTGTGTTGTTGCAGAAGATGGCGACGAAAATCGAGAAAGAGGTGTGTGATGGAGACGTGGAAAACAAAAAGGGACAGAATAAGACGCCGATCACCG
Source organism: Euclidium syriacum (assembly GCA_900116095.1). Taxonomy (NCBI): domain Eukaryota; kingdom Viridiplantae; phylum Streptophyta; class Magnoliopsida; order Brassicales; family Brassicaceae; genus Euclidium; species Euclidium syriacum. Next base: position 3,604,384 of record FPAK01000008.1, read on the forward strand.
TCGTTCTTAAGGTTGCTATGCACTGCGATGGCTGTATCGCAAGGATCGTCAGATTAGCTCGTCGTTTGGAAGGTAGATCTTCACAAAATCCCTAGAAATAAAATCGGCATCAATGATCCTTCATGTTTCTAAATATAAATCTCGTTCTGCTTTTTTTTCGGCACCGTACTGTTTCATCGAGTAGTCCAAAATCTGCAATGTCGCGTCCGATTTCTCTTTTCGCTTTTTTTGTTTTTTGGTTTTCATGAATAGCTTTTCCCAAATCTGAATCCTCGAAGTGGTTTTCATTTCACTCGACCTTCTTAATCGTTTCGTTGTTCAACTTTTTCTCTCCGCTAATTGTTTCGACTTCGAGCATTGTGATTGGGTTCCATTAAACCCTAGACCCTCTCTTTCCGCCACCACGCTGCCGATTATTATCTCTTCCTCGCCGGTTACTATTATCCCTTTCCCTGATGTAATTTCAGAATCATACATACCTCTGTTTTTGCCATTTCAACGCAGCAATAAAGGATTTAATCCTAATGTTCTAGATTTGTGGGTTCTTGTTTCATCACTGATTTCTTTTGTGTTTTCCTGGAACCTTAACCCACAATAAAAGACCACGTTTCATGATTTGTTGGTTCTCGTTTCATCACTGATTCCTTAAAAACAAATTGCAATCGATGACCAGAGAAACTAATTTACTTCCCCTCTTTGTTTCTTTTCTTATTTGCTGTATCAGGAGTTGAAACAGTGAGAGCAGATCCTGCTTCAAACAAACTGACTCTAGTGGGAATTGTGGACCCAGTGAAGATTGCTGAGAAACTGCAGAAGAAGAGCAAGAAGAACGTCGAGCTGATTTCTCCAAAACCAGCAAAGGCAACAAAAGCAAACAATGACAAGAAAGCTGATAATCAAACCAAGACTACGGTAACCTCTAATTCGTCTTCAATTACATTCATTGTGGCTCGATTGATTACTAAGTGCGTCTCTTACAAGTATTTAAACTATGATTATAGGATATATAGGTTGTAGTATTAAGAGGTAGATTTGTAACACACTTACCTGCAGCTCAAGTAACTTTCTTCTTGTGGGCTTAGTGTTGCTAATATAGTTAATCCATCGTGTGAAAAGCATGAACCAAGAAATACCACTAAGGAAATTAAGAGTTCTGTTCTTAAATTTCTTGTTAGGTTGCTGTGACCACATCGATACTGAAGCTGAATTGCTCATGTGATGGTTGCATCAAGAGGATTCACAAGACTGTCTCTAAGACCAAAGGTCAGAGTTTGCATCGATGTACCATAAACTAATTTACTTTTCCTCTTTGTTTCTTTTCTCCTTTTTACTCGCGTAGACTCTAATTGCATCACTGTTGACTGGTTTGGTATTGAGTCATATTCATATGGAACTTAGTTGCGAGTCTTTTTCTTTAACAGTATTGAGTATTGGTGTCAACAGGAGTGTACGAAGTCAAAATGGACAAGGAGAAGGAAGTGGTAACAGTGATGGGGACGATGGACGTCAAGTGTGTGACAGAGAACCTGAAGAGTAAGCTGAAGAAAACCGTCCAAGTGGTGCCTGAGAAGAAGAACAAGAAGAAGGACAATGAAGAGGGAATCACCAAAGTCGGGTATCCTGGGCTTGGGCCTTACGGTTTCTTCGAAGGCCCATTCACAGAGTTTTTCAGCGAGGAGGATCAGTACTGCCACGTTATGTGATTCTGGAGGTGGAGTTTTAGTATATCATATCAATTATTATATAGGTGACGTAAATAACTAACATGGAACAAGAACACAAGAAAGGAAAAGAAAAACCCAAAGTCAGGAAGAGATCTATTTTGTGATGATCCGTACCAGGTCATATTAGTGAATACGATATTTTCCTTTTTTAGAGATATTGCAATGAGTCAATGACAATACGTTTTAATGAATTAGACATGGTTATTTTGGACTTCTATTTCTTTATGATGTTTAAAGCAAAAGGGAAAACAACGTGACAGTAAAGTCCAAAATAATATACAAGTCCAAAGAGACTAACCAAACAGCTTTTTAAAACATTGTTTCTATTTTTCGAAATGCTTGCTTTAGATAAGCATACTAGGAGACTAACCAACATCGAGAACCAAAGATCAATCCACTCAAATTAGGAAAAATATTTCACCTAAAGCTAAATTTTATAAACTAACATAATGCCAATCATATTCTTTAGACTTTTTTCTAGAGTTTACTCCCATCAATTACACGAAATTTTCATTCTAAAACTAATTTTACCTGAAATTATTTTCTATATAATAGACTACATAAATTTATGATATTTCTTATAGAACCCAATCTTTTTAGACTCTTCCAATATGATTTCCTTAAAATCCAATCATGTTTTCATTAGAATTGATGTTAAATCAAAATTTAAATAACCATACCCTTAATCGAACCAAAATTGAATCAAGTCTAAAACGAGACCCCAAGCACAACCCGTTAACCTAACCCGTGATCTCTGAATATTATTTGAAATCAGACACAAGTTTATCATATTCTCTGTCGAAAGCCAAAATAAATTTGAGGATAAGTAAAAAAATTAAGATTTTATGTCGAAACTTAGAGTACAGTTTGAAATTCGCCGTCTCTACATGCGAGGATGGTTTGTGCATGCGAATGATAAAAAACAAAATGGAAGAGAGGCATAGGAAATTGGTTTCAAACCTAGGTATGCCATTCTGTCTGCAACTCATTTCAAATCTAGGGAGAACAATATTGGAGTAGGAGTAATTATGTGATTGTGAGAAGTAGATTTCGAAAATTCAAGGTTCAAGTGTATCGTAGAAGAATTCATAGATTTTTAAAATCTGAGAAACGAAAATTGTGCTTGTTGAGAATAGAAAATAAATTTGTATTGTCATTGTTGGAAAATACTAAGATGTAAAATGGAGGTTTTTGCGTTTAAATTATCAGAAACAATAGAACATTTAACACTAGTCATATTTTTTTTTGTCTATTAATTTTAAAATTAGATGCAAACGGATAATTTGGGTAATTCAAGTATATTATTTCCTGTACATTTTCCTTCTTTTAACCGTTTGCATGAAATAAATTGTTCCAAACTGAAAATTGATTAACTGAGAATGAGAATGAGACATGAATTTTGAAACGAGTATCAGATGAGATGGAACTCCCATCCCAAAATAGACAATACTAATCTGATTAACTGACTACTATAATTATTTTATTGTAAAGTTAGAGACATAAATCTGTATATAAAAGGTAAAGTTAATTTGTAGTGAGGGTGGGACAGATCCATATATCTGAAATTTTAAGATAAGGTATCTGAGTTTAAGGTATATATCTAAAAATCAAGATATTTGCGTTTATCTGGATCCGTAACAATAATAGATATATTAAAAATAAAAATGCGAAAAATCTATTTTTAATATAAAAGTAATATTTGATATAATATCTTTGAAAATAAAATATAATATATTATAAAAACATAATTAAAATGAAATCGTATACGTGTTTTATATAAGAAATCACATAATATATGTAAAAATGTTTTAAATATATTTAATGGTTTGGATCCTGATATATTGACCTTAAAATTAAGATATTCGGATACAATTTGGACGGATCCTAGATTTGACTATCCGAATCTGACCCCGACATAATTGAATTTTCGAAACCGATCAGAGCGGATCTCCAATTACGGATAATAATTTCATCCTATAATATACTATTATTAATTATAATACGTAAGACGAAAGTTTTTGGTACAACTCAGTAAAAAAATAAAAACATTTCACCGAAATGAAATAAAGCATTAATTTTGCGTCCGACGTGAATCGTATCTAATATATATATGTATATATAATATATATATATATATATATAATAGCAAAATCTACTCTTATTTTTTAGTGGTGTATAATAAATAAATATAAAAATCTAGATAATATATCAATTATATTGTTTTGTTTATTGGTCAATAATTTCGTCTTCTTTATCATGTTATACTAGGTTCTGATTAGACAATGTTAGATTAGAAAATATGAAAGTGTTTTTATAACTATATAACTATATAAAAGTGTTTCTATTAACACTTTTATATCAACCTATAATTGATATAATATCTAGATTTGTTCTACAACAACTTTTTTTTATCAAAATATCCTACCAAATTTCCGTCACTGTTCATGTATCTATAGAGTTAAATAGAAAGTGCATATATGATATGCCCATAAATACCGAAAATAAGAAAATGATAAGAAAAGAAAGACCGTGTCGGACCAGCCCCCGGGGTTAGCGGGTGAATGAACTATAGCTTTCAAATTAAATTTGGACTGTGGAGTGCTAACGACATAACATGCCCTTTTCCCAACTTTTGTATCATATTATAAGCGCTTTAATAAACAACATGGAAATATATTTTGAGAATAATATGGAAATATTTTAGGCAATCATATGTCTAATCACTAGGTCATATTATGTCAAGATGGTGTATGCATGTGCTGCATAGTCACGTAGTTCTAGGATATTATCAACTAGTTTCCTCCTTGGAGTGTCGTTCACTTGTTGCTTTTCTAGACCAAATGTTTCCGTGTTAAATACCGCCTACTAATTTGATTTATGGTAACTTTTTTAAAAAAAGATTAGTGTCGGTACGAGGTGATTTGTGAGTTCATTGTCGTTCGATAAGTGGATTCGAAATTTACTGATATCAAGGAAAAGAGAAAATGATTGTCGAGTAAATAAAAAAGTGGAAGCAAATGGACAAGAATTAAATGTTTCTACGTAGAGTTTAGGGTTCGACGTTTAGAGAGTAAATTTTTTTACAAATTAAATATGTAAAACCTATCAGATGTTTTTGCGCGTTCCATGTATAGCCATCCGGTCTTAAGAATCAAAAATAAAACTGTTCAAGGTGGCATGGTGCAGATACAACCGCTTAATATGGATATGTGGATTGCGAGGAAAATAGCCATAATAAAGTCGTCCATGAAAATTTGTAGGTAAATCATCATTTATAATACGTAGTCGTACGTGATGGTAATGTAATATTCTTAAAAGTGTTTTAAAAAAAATAGTAAATAAAAAACAAGAAATATTTACATTATGACACATTTTTTCTACACTAGTTATTTACATCGGTTCACTGCTAATCGTCTACCGCACTTGTCCACCAACGTCTCTAAGACTGGACAACAACTCGAAAGTTTCCGCATGATAGACTAATTGATTGATTCGTAGTTCGCGAAGTGTAGTTCGCGAACTACCCTATCGACATCTCTCATATCAGTTTACACGACAAATTAGTCGTTTCATTTGCCGATTCACCATTCGTAGTCGCAATCCATCATGAATTCTCGCCGACTACCTAAATTCACACCGATTCCAGTTTTCCTCATTTATTGGCAAAATTAACCCTTGGGCGTCGAATCCCCCTTCTTTCGACGTGAGTATACGAGTGCATAAACAATGCATTCCCTTTTCTTTAGTTTTGGGACATTTCCACCAATAACCACCCATCACTCCCATAATCACTCATTCATGCGCGACTATTTAATTATCTAACTTTTGCCAAACAATGGTTATTGGTTCCGTTCAGTATCTCTGGTACATTTTGCGCCAGTTAAGCTAATAAACTTAGAATACTAGCTTTGATTCAAAAATCACCCAAAGTAGTTCAATTCCTTCAACTATTCACCTTATCTAGCTTGGTTCCTCATTCCTAACCTAAGCATATGATCATGCTGAGTTACTCAAAAATTACTTATAAAATTCCCACTTGATTCGATCTTAATATATCATTCAATCGATTGATCTTACTATTCAACGCTCTATCTGTATTTTCGGTTGGTAAAACTAGCCTATGGTGTATCCTTGATCAAGGTGTTTAATCACTCAAAGATATCCATCCTCTATATAAACTTAGTACCATTTTTAGATCTGACACCCATAAATATTGATATGTTTGAGAAGTCCCTACATTTTTGTGAGTTAATTATTTAGATCAAATAATTCTGAAAATAATTCTCTTTAACCGAAAACTCCACCAATTCAACTTTAATTCATTTGACTCCCTCAATCCGATTATATCATGATATGTCCACGATTCCAGTTGGTAAAACTACATATGGTCCATCTATGGTCGAGTTATTTTGATCGCTTGATCAGTCACATACACCCACCTCCTTATATAGCTTTGGTGTCATTTATGGATTTGGGACCAGTATACACTACATTTTCTAAGGAGCTACTGTCGATTTTGAATAAATTATTTGTAAATAAGATAATTCATAAGCTGGGACATTACATAGTCCCTCTCGTGGCGGCCGAGACAAAAACTGACCACCATAAAGGGAATCTGAGGCTTTTAGTGGAGGTCGGGAGCAAAACCTTAGTCCATAAAGAGAGGATGAATGATTGGCCTCTTTAAAATGATATGTTAGTATTTTGGTATTTAGAAAGTATTTCGTGCTTCCAAACTCTTTTAGTTGCACCCAAAATAATTAGATATCTCGATGCAACTCAGTTTGCATCAGATTTTTCATCTAGACTTGTATGTTTAATGTGGAAAAATGAATAATATATCTAGATGCTAACGTAGTATCCGCATGATAAGACGGACGAGCATCAGCATGTACTAATTATCTAAGAGATATAGATTATTAATTATGTGGATTTCTTATACTAGATTGATAAACTGCGTGTTAATTCATACTCGTATAATTGCTGCATATTGTTGTAAAAAAAGGTTGTAATAACTAATAAGATAGATCGCTGGATCCGTGACCAAAAGAAAAAAGGAAAAGATATAGATCGATGGATCTTGTCTCTTATGTTATATTATTGAAGGTGTCACTAAATATCGAAATGTATTATTGAATAAAAGGAAATCAGCCAAAAAAATCAAGAATTTTTCAGAAATCGCAAAAAGATCACGACTTTTTTGACTGATAAAAAAACGTTCAATTATTTTATACTTTCCATTTAAATCACGTAGTTTTCATTGACTTACCAATTTAAACACACTGTTAGTTGACTAACCTGAAAATTAAACGGGTGTTAATACACCGTTTACTGTGTCGTCGTCAACTGATACGTCGTCGTTTCGTTCCTTTATATATCAAAAATTTTGTTGTTTTTCGGATTCGAACTCGGGTTTCCCTTCTATAACGGCTGTCATATGCCACTGGGCTAGTTACTCATTCAATGTTTACACAGACACGTTTAGTTATATTCTGTATTGTAATAACAGTTAAATGAGAAACACCAATTCGACGTCGTATTGCATCATCTCTTATAACCCCCAAATCAACGAGTTAACCCTATTTTCGCGAAAATCCCAAATCGATTTGGGGGTTTTCTCTTTACTAAGAACCCTAAATCGATGGCGAAGACTAAATTTACTATAGGTGGAAAATTGATTCGAAGATCGGGTAGGAATTACGTTCTGGAGGAAGATCCGACTGCGCAGAGTTCACCGGCGCCTCAAAGTTCACTGACGCTTCAAAGTTCACCATCTCAGAGTTCACCGCCGAAGAAAAGGAGAGGCAAAAGTGGTGGTGGTATTTCACCACCTGCTAAGAGTTCACCGGCGTTAAAAAGGGGAGGAAAAAGTCGTGGTAGTGGTAGTTCAACGCCTGCTAAGAGTTCACCGGCGTCAAAAAAGGGAGGAAAAAGTCGTGGTGATGGAGCTACGAGATCGAAACACAATGCAAGTCCTCCTCTTCGAAGTTCCCCTCGTACAAATAAGAAGGTAAGCTTCGAGTTACCACAGTCAAACCCAGGAAAAGGTGGAGCTACTGGGTCTGTTACCAAAAGCTCGACGAACCGCGTTAAACGAGGTGATGGATCTACTGATTCTGTAACCAAACAGTCGAATAAGCGTAAGAGAGCTGAGCTGGAGTCTCCAGTTGAGATAGTGGATCTGGTTCCTCCTACTGTGAGAGACCATGATTGTTCTTCTGATGAGAGCTACGAGGTGGAAGTTTCAAGTAGCGACGATGACTGCGGCGGTGTGGAAGGTGACGCCGATATAAATGAAGACGAAGTTGATGGTGGGTTTGGTGGAATGGCAGAAGAAGCTTGTTCAGATTTAGCAATATTCGGAGAGGAAGCGATGAACGATCGTTGTGAAGTGGATGAAGACGATGGTGATGATTATGCCTGGGACGATGAAAGAATCCCTGATCCTCTATCATCTGATGAGGAGAATGAAGAGGAGATAAGACCTGCAGAGCCATATAGGGAGGACATTGATCCAGAGGAGTTGCTGCAATTAGGTAGATCGTTCGCAGATGCCGATAACTTCAAGCATGCATGCCTCAAATACACAATCAAAACCAGGCGAAACATCACGTATGTTAGGTCAACGTCTCTACAGATAGGTGCAGTGTGTGCAGCGACAACGAGAGAAGATGAGGCTCCATGTCAATGGAAGATCTACTGTGCATATGAGAAGAGGAAGGAGAAGCTGATGATCAAGACGTATGTCAACATACATACATGTGAGGTTACAGGGGAGTCGAAGCTATTGAAAAGGTCGTCCATTGCAAGTTTATTTTCAGAGAGGTTGAGACTTAATCCTAAGTTGACTGCAAAGGAGATTAAAGAAGAGATCAGGAGGGAGTACAAGATGGTTGCAAAGTTAAACTCATGTATCAAGGCTAAGACTCTGGTGATGAAGCAAAGGAGGAAAACACACGAATAACACTTTGATCGGATCTGGGATAATCAAGCTGAAGTCCTTAGGAGTAATCCAGGGTCTACCTTTGCAATCGAGACCATTCCAGGACCTAGAATTGGGAGCAAACAGAGGTTTTATAGGTTGTATATCTGCTTCCAGGCACAAAAAGAGTCTTGGAAAAAGACTTGTAGGCCAGTGATAGGTTTAGATGGGGCGTTTTTAAAATGGGATATAAAAGACCAGTTGTTGGCTGCAGTGGGTAGAGATGGAGACAATAGGATTGTTCCTATCGCTTGGGCAGTGGTTGAAATAGAGAACGACACAAATTGGGATTGGTTTGTCAAACATCTAGCATTAGATTTGGATTTAGGTGATGGAAAGGGCTACGTTCTAATGTCTGACAAGCAAAAGGTGAATCATCTGTTGTCTTTTCTATTCATTTCTTGTTTGTGAATTGGTTCTAATCCTTCAAAGTCTGAATGTGCAGGGTTTGGTGAAGGCTATCCACAATGTTCTCCCTCAATCGGAGCACAGACAATACTGTAGGCATATATACGAGAACTGGAAAAAAAACGGCAAGGATCTCAGGCTTCAGAGATTGTTTTGGTACCTAGCAAAGTCATATACTCCTGGATTCTACGAGCACAACATGGCTACACTAGAGGCGTATGATGCAACTGCACACAAATCTCTGCTCAAAAAAAAACCAGAGACATGGTCTAAAGCGTTTTTCAGGTTAGGGTCATTATGTAATGATAACCTCAACAACCTTAGTGAATCATTCAACAAGACCATAAGAGAGCCTAGAAAGAAGCCATTACTAGATCTGTTAAGGAATAAGGCTACAATGTATGACTAGGAACTTCTATAGATCTAAGATGGCTAGTAAATTGATTCAGAGGTTCACAAAGAAGACACAGCGTGAGTTGGATAGGGTTGAAAAGAAGTCCATAGATTGTGACTTACACTGGGCAATAGGGCCAGAGACAAAAGTAGAATACAAAGGCCATTCATATGTTGTAGGCATAGAGACTCAAACCTGTGCATACAAAAGCTGGCAGATGAATGGAATACCTTGCATCCATGCAGCGAAGGTTATACTTGCTTTAGGCGGAAAGTTGTCAGAATTTGTTGCCGACTGTTACACAATCCAAAGGTTTGTGTCTTTCTTAACACATTTTGCTAACTGTTTCTCCATTTCATACTCTCACAAATGTCTCTTTCTCTTCTCAGGTGGCGTGAAACCTATAGCTATGAAATTAGGCCTCTAAATGGTCGGATGGAGTGGCCTCGGACCAGACGACTAGGAGTTATCCCACCACCTAATAGAGTCCTAAACCCAGGAAGGCCTAAAAACCATGACAGGAAGAAGGGAGTGAATGAGACGGAGACTAAGGTAAGCCGTGCGTACCGAGTCATAACTTGCTCAAACTGTCAACAGCAAGGGCATAATAAGAGCACATGTGGAAATGACTTCCAAGAGCCACCAGCTAAAAAGCCACGAGGCAGACCAAAAAAGAATCAGGTTCGTTGTACTTTTGTGTTCTTTAGTTCTTTGCTTCTGTAATAGGTTATTAATTTATCCTCCTCTATAACATGGACTTGTATTTGAGGAGTCAGATGCATCTCAACAACAATTTTCTTTCACCCAATCTTCTCCATGGGAACTTCCACAATCCACAAATAGTCAAAACTTAAGGGGGGAGCAACGTCAAACCTCCAATGCTCACTCCTCAGATGGACAAAATTCAAGATGGGATCAAGGACAAACCTCCAACGCTCAATACTCAGATGGACAGAACTCAGGATGGGAACAAGGTTCTCAAGATCAGGCCTCACAAGCACAAGATGGCCAAGCACGCGGTTGGGGACATTGGTTTGGCTGTTAAGACCATCTCAGTTTGTTGTACTTTTGTGTTCTTTAGTTGTTGATGGATGAAACTAAATCCCTTTCCTGATTATGTTGTTGTTTTTGAATCTTTTGGTTAGTCCTTCATGGAACTAGATCTTTTAAACTCTTGTTCAATTTCAATGTTTGTGAAAAACATGTGTTCTTTTGTTATAATGCTCAATGCTATTGTGTTCTTTTGTTATAATGCTCAATTCTTATAACAAGCTTGAACCATTCAAATACAACAAAACTTAAACAATCCTACTAGCTAATAAGATACAATCATTAAGCATTCAAATTTGTTCCTCTTAGTAGCTACTCAGAGACAATCCATTAGATTTCCCAAACAAGATCAACACAATACAAAGCAAGATGAATAAGCCTAAAGTCCCAAAACCCACTTTCATAAACAAGGTTAGCCTCTTCACCTCAGCTTTCGCCTTCCTGACCTCTTCCATCAGCTCATCATTCACAGTTTTCATGGCTTCGATGTCAACTTTAGACTTGCAAATATCTGACTCACAAGACTCAACTTTGATCAAAGCATCTTCCAACTCTTCGTACACCGCTTCCTCTACCCATTTGACCAAGTGACCCTGTAAAAAAATTCATCTAATGTCAACATTCAAATTTTTTAAGTTTTTTTTTTAAAACATCTGCAAAGCCTCGAAAACACTTACATGTCGGAAACTAGGGCATCGAAAGAACGGTCTTCCGGGATTTTCCTTCGTTTTCGCCGTTTTGATAAGAGTGTTACGACCACACTCACATTTCACAGGAATCCCACGAATCCCTACTGTATTGACATACGAATCCTCATTATCCGAACTCATGCTTCACCAATCGAAGACAAAACCACCAAAGCGGTACAGTTTCAAACGAAAGAAGCTTGATGATCGATTTAGGGTTCTTAGTAAAGAGAAAACCCCCAAATCGATTTGGGATTTTCGCGAAAATAGGGTTAACTCGTTGATTTGGGGGTTATAAGAGATGATGCAATACGACGTCGAATTGGTGTTTCTCATTTAACTGTTTTTACAATACAGAATATAAGTAAACGTGTCTGTGTAAACATCGAATGAGTAACTAGCCCAGTGGCATATGACAGCCGTTATAGCAGAGAAACCCGAGTTCGAATCCGAAAAACAACAAAATTTTTGACATATAAAGAAACGAAACGACGTCGTTTCGAGTATTTGTTTTAAATTAACCACTGCTACAAAACGACGACGTATCAGTTGACGATTACAGTAAACGGTGTATTAACACCCGTTTAATTTCCAGGTTAGTCAACTAACGGTGTGTTTAAATTGGTAACTCAATGAAAAATACGTGATTTAAATGGCAAGTATAAAATAATTGAATGTTTTCTTGGTCAGTCGAAAAGGTTGTGATTTTTTTGGCCGGTTTCCCATTGAATAAATGTACATTTTGTTCTTTAAAATCGAAAACATTATTTTGATCACATGTTCAACATTTTCGTCTTTTTGATAACGTACGAAACCGACCACGACTTTGCATGCAGAGATACAAACATAGTACTGCACAGTTCATAAGGACGCACAATACTGTGTAAATTGGGAAGTGACATTTCTTTTTTTTCCGACATGTGTGGATCACAACGGTCCGCGACCCACTACCGCACCGCACATATTACATCTCATAACTATGCTAACTGGGAAGTCTTGGAGCTCTACCTGTTCTCTTAGCGACTCCCGTCCGGAAGTAAAATTCTCAACTCTTAATGGTGAACAACTCTTGTCCGATTTATATAGAAATGTGAATTGACCGTAAAAAACTATGATAAAAGTACTATCATAACTACTTTTTACGAGTGTTTGGGCTAAATATCAGTATTACATATAGGCAATGTCATATCTAATTAAATTAAATAATACCGTAGGATCAATGCTTATTTATATTTATCCTCTAAGCTGACAGTAGGAGAATTTATGCCATAGTCAGCAATTGCCTAAGTGATCTAAGAGGTAAGAGCATCTTTCTTCTAGAACACTATTACTTAACGATGTGGTTATGTCATCATTAGTAGAATTATGAAGATAGCTATAGCAGAAAATTCGTGGCTATATAAGAATAGCCACGGGATAGCCACGAAAAAATTTGTTGTTATAGGGTCGTGGCTATATACGATGGGGTTATACCGTGGCTATATGATGAATTCTGAATATCGACTTGTTATTCTTATTCAAGTTTAAATGTGTATTGAACAAAAACTCTTGAGAGTTTATTTAAGTTTCGCTGACATGATAAGTCCTTAATTGAGGGAGTACGATCTATTTCAAAAGACATTTAATTTTATGATAATCTATTTAGTATCCGTAGCATTTTCTTAGTAAAAACAACACTCATATCATCTATTTTTACCTTATATCGCAACTGTCTTTACCTTTGTTTATTGTATCATTCGATGTTGAATCAATACCTTCTCTAAGATTTTATAGTTCTTCCAACATGTATTCGGGAAAGAAAGTTTCAAATTTGTACCCTAACTTTTATTCCTCGAAAACTTAATGGTAAGGCGGATTGTTTGGCGTGTAGTGCTACTACTTAGGATATGGAATTCTCTTATGTAAATAGTATTCTTCCGGTTTGGATTTTCAAACCATTAATGTAAGTTATAATATTTTGAAGATGTTAAAAAGAAGCTTCTCTTTACCTTTATGTCTTATTTCTCTTTGATTTCTGTAAATCTCATCATGTTTTTTACCATAATCATGTGTGAGTAAACTATTAAATGCCTTGGGTTAGGACTAATTAGGGTTGAACGATTTTGGGATTTATGGTTTGAACATGATGAATGAAAATTTATCCTAAAATTTGGGTTAATGTGTAGATCTATGCTTGATCAACTTTGATATATGTTTAAAGTTTTTCATGTACATAACATATTTTTGAAAAATGCTTGAGTAACTTTTAGGACTTAATAAAGTTGATAAAACAATAGGGTTTTTCAAATGGTTTTCATGAATTGCTAGGGATTGAATCTAATATGAGTGTTCTACATTTAAGTTTTTCTTAAAGTTTATTCTAGATTGGTCTTCTCAAATTCAAGAGATTTGAGGATAATAATCAGGATACCAAAAGTGTTGTTTATTTACCTGAATTACCTTAGTTAAGCAAAACAGCCTTACTACATAGAGATTTGGCTAAGAGGTTTTGTGAACACATAAAATCTGATCATAATACATTTAATTTTCTGAATCCAAATTATGATCTATAAGTCACTATAGTAGTTTAAGAATCCAAATTTTTAGGTATAGTTAATTAGAAAAATGAGAGGTGGTTAATTAAACTTTGAGATTTGAGTTGGAGAAGTGTGCTCAACTTTATCCTTATTTGATTTTCATATGCAATTTATGATTCCCAACGAAATTCCTTAAACTTAGCGCTTTTGATACATTGCTAACAATCCGTTTTAATTTAATTGCACGTTTTAAAACTTGTGTTAGTTTAATCTGAATCAAAATATTGTAGTCCAACTTTGGTTTAACCCTTTATACTACTTATACAATGTTGTGCATTTGCAGTTATTTTATGGTAAAATCTGAACACATCACAAAGGTGGCTCCATTTTGATAATAAAAAATAGAAGTGGCGTTAAGATGTGGAGGCGAGGAATGATGAAAAAAAGTCCCGGCCAAAAAACTACGAGAAGCATAGATCAGAAAAAAGAGAAAGAAAACAAAAAACAAAGAAGAAGATGAAAGACAAGCTGATGAATCAAGAATCAATTATTTTTCTGCCATAATTCTATGATGAATTCTGAGTATCGACTTGTTATTTCTCAACACCCTTAGGGTAAATTAATTATACAACATTGAGAAGATAAATACATACAAATAGGAAAATTGTATTTTATTTAAATGGAAAATGTATATAGGATGTAGATGATATCGAAATAGATTCACTAGTAATATTATATATGGGTCGTAATGGTTGAGATTTTCTTCATTGTCGATGTAATTTTTACAAATGGTAAAAGATAGCAAAATAAAAACTTACAATGCAAACGCTTTATTGGAAAGTTCAAAGGCAAACCAACTCAGACACATGGTTTGGTCTCCTATACTCACTTCTCCTTCTTCTTTCTTCCTCTTTTTTCTTCCTCTTCTTTCTTATCCTCTTTGCACCACTTCTCCTTATAAATACTCCCCTTTACATGCCTCTACTGGAACATATATTTGAACTTGGGAACCCGAAACCGATAAGAAAAGAAAATCAAGAAAGCTTAATCTCTAAGCATGTCAACACAAAGAATGATCAAAGTTGAGCAGCCAAAGAAGAAAGTGGGTGGAATTGTGAAGCTCAAGAATGTTGTGGAGAGATTGGTGCAGATCAAAAGCTTTTCCTCGGCCAAGAAACCGTGTTCCGAAGAATACGGCCATGATTGTGTTCCCAAAGACGTGAAGGAAGGTTATTTTGCGGTGATAGCCGTTGATGGATGTCATGAGCCTACCCAGAGATTTGTTGCCCCGTTGATGTTTCTAGAACACCCGATGTTTCGAAAGCTTCTAGAACTGGCGGAGGAGGAATACGGGTTCAATCACGAGGGAGTACTGATGGTACCTTGCCGGCCAAGCCACCTCCAGATGATATTGACCAAACAGTGTTGTTAGAAAATATGTTGTATATTATTCTTGATATGATCCAGTATATTAAATAATTAAACTGGAATTGTTACATGGGCTCTCTTCTAGTCAACTTAAGCATTTAACTATGCTATGGACTTCTAATGAATATTCTCAATCTTCTCACTTCAAACTTGAAATACGAGCAATAAGATGCAAATAGTCTTGCGAATTGTACATGTACAGTCCTATAATTGGTAACAGTGAAATAAAATGATCTAAAACCCAGTATTTTTGAAAGATTTTGCTATTTGAAAACAGCAATTAAGATTATGTTGTTTTACTGTTGATTAATTGCTGCATCTGAATAAGAAAAAATGTTGTCACGACCATCCTTTAATGATACGTGTATAAAACAGACCATGGTAACATCATCTGTTAATGGTAAAAGTACACGAAGCCTAGACAGAAACAAGCCTCGATGACTTGGACCATCTTAGTCCACTTTTCAACTTATTACCTTAAATGTCAAATAATAGTCTTACAAATGATTCATAAAGTGAAAGTGGGGCAGATATTTGTTTAAGGCGTTGGTTCGAATTTGATAACATTAGATGGGTGGAGCGGGAGAAGTAAAAGCTGATGCGGAGAGGTCACTCATAGGTTTTAAATACTGTAGATATTTATGTTCCCTACTGAAATATAGATAGATATCTACAGAAAATGTATGTTGATTGTAGGACAATGTACATAAAACCAAAAGAAAAGGTAGGACAATGTACACCCAATTCGTACTCGCATTTTCTCAATCACTGCACCCTCCACATCTCCTATAGGTATACACACACATGACTTGCTTGAGGGAGATTAAGACGGGTCATATATATACAGGCATTTAAAGTTTTATCGTTTATAACTTTATATAGTTTCTAAGTTTTTTTCTTAAAGCTAGGTTTTAACTATAAAATATTCGATTGTTCCTTCTTAAATTTTAATATTGTGAAAATGTTTTTTTCTTCTCAGAACTCACAAACTTCAATTTTCAATTATTTTTTGTTTGCAAGGTCCCGTTTGTTTCATTTTACGGATGATGCAACCCGATTAAACATTTGTGTTTCAACGTTGCATTCTGAGTGAAGAAACGATAAGTTCGTAAATCTTCAATGCGAATAAGAGGAAATTTTTATCAAATATTAAGAGAGATAAATGCAAATAAAAGGAAAACTATGTGATGTTCAAAAAAAAAACTATGTTTTGAATTTTGACGTATTTGTTTGTATTTTACAAAAATATTTTGTGAATATATATTGACAAGCAAATAATCAACATGTATCTTGGACTATTGTGTGTATGTGTTAATTGAATGTCGAGTCACTTTTTGTACAACTCACACTGTTATAGAAAGAGCAGACGTTGCCTGTTGGCATAAATTTGTGAAAGTGATCAACTAGAATTTATAGTTCGGACCGGTTTTGGGGTTTGGCAACGGAGTCACCGAGTGAACTAATAGAAATTGTTGATAATCCCAGAAACGGACAAATTTCCACAATTTTTATTTTCTTTTCGATTATACTTTTTCAGAACTTTTTTATTTATCTCCAGCGCTTTTATAATTGTTTTTAATGTTTGTAAACCGTTTCTCAACAACAGTCTTTTTAAGAAAAAACACTTCACCAAATGACTTCCGTTGACTCGAAAATATATAAGATTGTGTAGTTCTGTAGCTAATAAAATAATTAATTCATTTCATTTGTTTGGGCAGGTTAATTACGGCTACAAATAGCAAGCTTAGCGCAGCATAACCAGTAAAGTTATTGACGTCAATAATTGAAAGCTCAGAGTTTTACCTTCAAATATTCTTCCGAGTGCACAGACAAACGTATAGTTAAAGTATCTAATCTCTAGAGACCGAATGCTACATTAAGAATTTTTAGGTTCAGATCAAGTTAAGACGAAGACTAGATTTAAACATGGCAATTAAACTAAAACGGTAACTAAAATCGGATTTAATTCAATTAGTTAAAAGCATCAACTAGTCTAAAAAAATTTGCACAAAAACAAAAATTACAAAGAGGACACGATTATGGAAACAACAACAAAATTTATAGAACTCAGATTCAGAATTTTGTGCGCCAATTAGTATGCCTAACATCCTAACGTCCATTACAAATTCAAATAATTAAGTTTTATTAATGTTCAACGCTGATAGATTCACAAGATTCCTTAATCAAATTACTTTGCATTAAGGAATTTTTGCTCATCTAAGTTAATTCAGTTAAATTAACAACATTTTCCGTGTATTCTAAAATCTCTAGGTAATCAAGTTAGAACAAGATTTAAGAATAACTTACACAAAAATAGAAGATAATATCTAGTATGTTGAATCCAATATAACAATTCATAAAAATCTATTGAAAAACCCTAAACTTAAGAAGAAAACTACTCAAACAAGAAAGAATATAAAATATGAATGAAATAAAAGTATGCTAAAAAATAATTGGTATTCATAATTCTTCTTTCAAACATTCAGAGTAGCATATTCTTCTTAATTGGCAATAAGTAGATTGGCTCATGTCCCTTATATATTAGTCTAAATCTCTTCTCAATCTTCGATTTGGGATATTCTTACACGCCCCCTCAAGATAATGGTCCGTCTAGCCATTAATCTCGACAATATCCCATCATAGGATTAATTTCGAGTTATCGGCCGGATTAATTCGAGTCGAACCGATTTCGATTCGGGTTGGGTAGCGTGTGTTCGTGCTCTGATACCATGTTAAGTTTCATGGGCTTCCAACTCAAAACCAATTGGTAGTAAGTGGATTGACCTATGTCCCTTATATATTAGTCTAAATCTCTTCTCAATTTCCGATGTGGTGTACTCTCACACGCCCCCTCGAGATAAGCTTACATCAATAAGTTTTTTTTCATGGTTTATCTGTATCTTGTATTCCAGATTGTTTTCTAGTATTTTGTATTTCGTGTGTAAAAGGTTTATAGTTGATCCTTGTGAGTGGTTTGTTATCCGATATGTACCTCGATCATTCTGATCTTGGGAACTTGTAAATTGACTTACCTTCTTTACTTTTCTGCAAACAAAACAAAGCAAACGTCAAAACAGAACATAATATACTTGAGAATGTAAACTAATCTTGAACGTAAAATGGTTTAGATTTACAAAAATGGTGGCTCATGGTGCTTTTGGAGAATATGTTAAATTCCTGCCAAGAAGAAGAAGAAACTATCTTTGTAATGTTACAGAGAAGGTTTCTTGATGATCCGTACTAAACGAACTACAAAAACTGTAGATGAAGCTTTCTTCATTTTGGGTTTGTAGTGCGTGACTAAAGTCATACGTTATACGACAGTAAACCTTCTCTTTATTCACCATGTGTACACGTGCATAAGATGGCTACCTACTTGCTAAGATATTTTTCCGATTAATTTTCCAATCATATGTCATTTTTATAAAATTTGTAGCTTCGAGTAAACACCAAATCTGTGTTATTTTGAGTAATTGACATATTTTCTCTATATATTTCAGGTCCACAACAAAAAAGTTATATTGGCAAATATATCTTATATTCGTCATAATCTTCTTTGGAATCCGCATAAACTTTAGAAGGATATAAAGCCCATTAGCCCAAGCAAGAAATGTGCTCGTCTTTCAATTTTCTTCTACATAATATATATATGATATTATAAATTTTTCTATTTCTCGTTTATTATTCGAGTATTAGGAAAAAATAATTGACAAACTAACCACTTTGACTCGGCAACATTAAAACTTACAATCCTAATCCAGATGGTCATAACCTTTTATGGGGAACTAGATTTTATCCACGGTATCTTATTGGATCAGATCAAAGATATTATTTTGGGTAAAAATGATTTTATTCATAAAATTATCGACGATATTAAAATCAAAGAGGAACAAGGCAAGAAAATGCATAGAAATTCCACTAACCATCCACTTCTATGGCCATTTCCGCGAATCAATGCAAAGTCATTCATTTATTCCCAACTTGCCCCATCTGTTTTTCTTTTTCTTAATCACAGATTCTCTTCTTTTGTTTTAATTTTAATAAATAAATAAAAAAGAACTGTAACCTTTAAATTTCTCTCATTGCT
Organism: Euclidium syriacum; assembly: GCA_900116095.1. Classification (NCBI taxonomy): domain Eukaryota; kingdom Viridiplantae; phylum Streptophyta; class Magnoliopsida; order Brassicales; family Brassicaceae; genus Euclidium; species Euclidium syriacum. The sequence continues at coordinate 3,623,659 of FPAK01000008.1, forward strand.
AGTTCTCCTCAATACCTAAAGCTCCAAAATCTCATTATAATGGCGGAGGTTAAAAACCCTAAGAATCATCATCATCGCCATCATCGTCATCTCCACGCCCTCTTGATCCCATACCCTTTCCAAGGACATGTAAACCCATTCGTACACCTAGCCATCAAGCTCGCATCACAAGGAATCACCGTCACTTTCGTCAATACCGATTACATCCACCACCAGATCACCTCCAATCCCAATTCCTCCGGTGATATTTTCGCCGGAGTAAGGTCAGAGTCTGGCCTCGACATCCGGTACGCCACGGTCTCCGACGGTCTTCCGATCGGATTTGACCGGTCGCTGAACCATGACCAGTACCAATCGGCGTTGCTTCACGTGTTCTCGGCGCACGTGGAGGAGCTGGTGGCGAGTCTTGTCGGAGAAGGTGTGAATGTGATGATCGCCGACACATTCTTCGTTTGGCCCTCGGTGGTGGCTAGGAAGTTCGGTTTGGTCTGTGTCTCGTTTTGGACCGAAGCTGCTTTAGTTTTCTCCCTTTATTACCATATGGATCTGCTTCGGATTCATGGCCATTTTGGTGCTCAAGGTAATCTTCTTCATCTTCTTTCATATAACATTTTGTTTCCTCGTTCAATTCTCTAGTTTTTTTTCCATTTAGGTATTATTTATGTGTTCAGTACTTTGATAATATACGGTAGATCTTTCACATTTCACGAATAGATCATTCTTTGTATTATTTTTTTCTTGGTCAACGTCTATAATATTTTTGAAATTTGAAATGTAAGATAGATTTGGAGAATAGATCATTTCATCTTTACCGATCCAATATTCGAATATTCGTGCTTATCATTCGGACATTGGGATTCTTTACGTTTCTTATTGATTTTTAGGATTATTTTCAGAGATTCTTTTTGATAAGAGATAATATTACTGATAAAGTAAGCGTTACTGTTGCAAAAATAAAAGGGAAATATATTAAAGTAAACGAAACGATATAAATATGGGGGAAGTAATGAATGGAGTAGGGACATAAGATAAAAGCGTAGGCCTTTACTCTTTTGTCATGTAATGTTGCATGTGAATAAATGTCAGGGGGCCTTAAATTTACTTTTTTATCAGAGAAGATTTTTCCCTTATTTAGAAACTATTATCAAATTCGTCCTTCAATTTTCTGAATTATTAAAAATCTCACCTGTTTCTTTTTTTCCACAATCAGAAACCCGCGGCGATCTGATCGACTACATCCCCGGAGTTGAAGCGATAAAGCCGAAAGACACGGCGTCGTATCTTCAAGAAACCGATATTTCCTCGGTGGTTCACCAGATCATTTTCAAAGCTTTCGAGGACGTGAAAAAAGTAGATTTCGTTCTATGTAACACGATTCAACAGTTCGAAGACAAAACAATTCAAGCTCTGAATTCCAAAACCCCTTTTTACGCAATCGGACCTATTATCCCATTCGGCCTCCAGAGTGGCACGGTGACGACGAGTCTCTGGTCAGAATCGGATTGCACGCAATGGCTCGACACGAAACCCAAAGGCTCAGTGCTCTACGTATCTTTCGGCAGCTACGCTCACGTGACGAAGCAGGATCTGGTTGAGATCGCTCACGGGATTTCGTTGAGTAAGGTCAATTTCGTCTGGGTGGTTCGGCCCGATATCGTTAGCTCCGACGAGAACAATCCGTTACCTGAAGGTTTCGAATCGGAAGCTGGAGACCGTGGAATCGTGATCCCATGGTGTTGTCAAATGACGGTATTGTCCCATCCAAGCATCGGAGGATTTTTGACTCACTGTGGATGGAACTCGATCTTGGAGGGAATTTGGTGCCAAGTACCGTTACTCTGTTTTCCTCTGTTGACCGATCAAGTCACGAATCGGAAGTTAGTGGTCGACGACTGGAAAATTGGGATGAATCTGTGTGAGAATCGGAGTTTGGTTGCGAGAGATGAGGTTCAGAGGAATATCAACCGTCTGATGTCAGGAAATTCGAGGGAGGAAGTCAAAGAGGCGATCGAACGAGTGAAGATGAGTTTGGAAGGTGCTCTGAGAACCACCGGATCATCTGAGAAGAATTTGGGTCAGTTCATTGATGGCCTCAAGGCTAAAGCTGCCTATTCCAACGGAAAAGCTTAAATCTAAGAGAACTTAAGAATACGTAAGTATAAGATGATGCTATAGCGAATAATTTTGTATCCATTTTGTCAATTTGTTTTCGTTTTCCAGTGAAACTCTTATACTCATTTTTCTTTCGTCGACAAAAAAATTTCAGTAAGAACTCATGCTGAAGTGAAATTAAAATTGACATAAAAAGAGAGGATAGATGTCAAACTGAAACTAAATGCAATTTAAGCTTTTTCATTCAACCTCTGCTTTTCAATTTATTCACGTGTATTTTGTTTATTCTTGATCTTGAATAACATAAATGTTTAAAGAAAAACAAATATTTCACTGTTTTCATTTTCAACTACCAAAATTACAAAAGAGAAAACAAAAAAGACTAAAGTAATATTGAAATCCTCTACCTAGAACTGTTATTCTTCCTATGACAAAGAAGTAAACGACCCGATACGTTCTTGTTAAACCCAAAACGTAACAAAACATAAACAAGAAGACGATAGCCAAAAGCCATAGCCAACAACACAAGCATGTTCTTCCATTTGGCGTTTGTATCTGGAGATATCTGGTAATTTCCTCGAATTGCCTCGTAGCCTGATATACTCCTTACTTCTCCAACAGCAAACACTTCTCCAAGGTACTCGTTCTCCAACAGACCCTGCAACAACATCAATCAAAACAAGAATGTTTTTTAAACCTTTTTCTACATTTTTATTTCAAGAAACAAAGATTATGTTGTGAGTTTTTGGATGTTAACTTGAATGGAGTAAGTGTGGAACGAAATATAAGCGAACGGGTAATTCCAGACAGGTTTCGGTAGTGCGTTACGGATTCTGAAGTGTCCTGCAGCGAGCATCATGATCACCTGCAATGATATATGCACATGAAGAATGAAAGATGAATCTCAAGAGTATAGAACAAGAAGAGATAGTAGAAGACAGAAACTCACGTGTACAGAGATGAGAGTCAATGTGCTCCAGTAAACGTCTCGCCAAATGCAAACAATGGCGAGCATTAATCCTTCGTTTACCAATAGACACATGAAGAAGTTAAGCACAAAGTACATCAACAAGCTGAAATCGTCTCTTAATCCGACCATGAAGTAGAACACAAGACTTGAGGAAATCGACATGAGAAACAAGAACGGTATGCTTCCCAGAAACTGTCCGAGCAGGAAGACAAAAGCGCCAGAGTGCTGGTTCGATTCTTCACTTCTATATATCTATTAAAGAAAAACAAAAGAAAAACATAAACTTTGGAGCTCAAAAGATTAGAGAAATCAAGAAGACGAAAATGGACACCTTGATTTCTTTCAACAATGAAGGTATTCCAGCAATTCCCAATAGTGAGGCAAAGGAGACGAGCACAAACACCGCAGCAACTCTTGTCTGAAACAAATATATATCTAATGATATAGAAACGTTTTATGAATCAAGAACTCTTGCCTAAGAATGGTTTAGAAGACTTACTGCAACAGAAGACAAAGAGTGACCCAAGCCAGAATATAATGTGCCAATACAAAGTGTAAGAATCAAGTAGAGGATAAGTCTGAGCCAATAATATTTCCATTCCCTAGACATAACTAAAAGCGATCTCCAAGTAAGCACTGCTACACGTGTAGCAACACCGGCTTTTCCCTTGGATTTAAGCTGTGTACCCTCCTGCAAGAAAAAAGATAAGATTTTAAGTTTTTGACGTTAGGTAACAAAAATTATCAACTAAGCAATTATTACCCTTTCGGTAAGTTTGAATATCATAGTCTCGACGGAAGCAGCATCTGCAGATGATTTATAAGTAGCCTCGAGAGTGCGAATAGCAACAGCAGTATCCATATTCACTGCTGAAAAGTCCCCATTATCGTCCTGTTGTTTACATTATAGCTCATATCAGAAAATTTATGTTACATTAAAGAAACACAAGCCTATAAAATGGTGTTTATGTACCTGCCAGTTTTTACACATTGCAATAATCCTATCGAAATCTGTGTTTATAGCCCGCAAAAAATGATCTGAAGGACTTTGCATTATTGGGCATGGGAATCCAGCATTTGAAAAATGCTTCAAGAAGACACATAACGAGTAAAACATAATTTAGAGATATGAGAAAAAAATTCAAGTGAGAAAACATTTTTATAGTTACCTGTAAGCAAGCTAGTGTCTCCCCAAAGAAGAGCGTGTTACCATTAGACAGAAGGCAGATTCTATCAAACAAACCAAACACTTCTGTGCTGCTTTGATAAATTGTGAATACAAGTGTACATCCCATACTTGCAAGCTTCTTGAGTGTCACCATCATAAGAAGTGCCGAAACACTATTACGAAAAAGAAGCCAATATTAGAATGAAAGATTCTACCTTTGTTTAAGAGAAGAGAAATGGTTAAAAAAAACCTGTCAAGATGATAAAGAGGCTCATCGATGAATAAAATATGTGGTCGCATCACGAGTTCACGAGCAATAGAGACACGTCTTCTTTCACCGCTTGGAAGTCCCTTCATGTAACAATGACCACCAATCAATTTGTTAGCATAATCACTCAAAGACATCGCCTGAATTGCATCTTCCACAACTCCTCTTTTCTGAAAGAGGAAACCCGGAAGTTGAAGCAGTGCTGAATAGTATAAAAACTCACGAACTGTAAGTGATCCAATCAGTTCTGTCTCCCTCTCAACAAATCCCTGTAATACATCAAAACAAAAACATAAAAAACAACAATTAAAGAACTGAAAGAAAAGATCAAGAGAGCTAAATAAACCAATAATGGTTACTCACGTAGGATCCGTAAGGCATATGTGACTTTGAACCATTCACAAACACTTCTCCAAACATTTTAGCTGAAGGAGGCAATCTACCAGCAAGTGCCCTCAATAGAGTAGACTTCCCGGATTTCGCAGGACCCATAATAACTGTCATAGTTCCAGGAAAAGCATAACCATTCGAGCTCTTCACAACTTTATCAGAGTATTTTCTCTTCCCTTTCATCGTAACAGTCAAATCTCTCCACGCGATAGAAGCACCTGCGATTTTTCTAACAACAAAAGCTCCTCCTCCTCCTCCTTCAGGCGGCATTTGAGGAGAAGCCATTGATCCGCTATTGATTTTTGAAAGGGAAGGCGAAATGGGAGTTGTTGTAGCATCGTTGATAGAATCTCCACCATTAACTTCGTCTTCCATTCTTAGATCATTATCTGTGTCTTCCCATTCAGGAGAATCTTCAAAGGATATAGGTTGTCTAAGCGAACCTGGTTTTCTTACATAGAAAAAGTGACTTGATGGGACTCTACTAGTAGGACTACTTGCTGAAGACGAAGATGAACGGTAGAGATCTGACTGAGACTGTATCTCCTCCATTTTTTGACCTCAAGAAGAATCTTCTCTGGCACATTCAATCAGTAAAATGTATTAATCAACGGCACCAAAACAAGATAAAGGGACTAGAGTTGATTTAACAGAATCTTCCTGGAGGAAATTAGAGTGAAGCACTAAAATGGGAAGTTACCATAAATTAAAATCTATGCTTTTCATGTTCTGCTTTTCCATAAGCTCACTAATTACAGTTAATTTCGAACAAAAGCACAAATGGAAAGTGATTCCTAATTAAGTAACCATAACTACAAAACCCCACAAAAGGGAACTCCGGAAGATTTAAAGGAAGAAGACAAATTAGTATAAGTCACATAAACCCTATTTTTTTCGATTTCTGCATTATTGAGAACCTGAAGCAGAAATTTTCAGACTTATAGGTTTCTTTTTCTTCTTCGTTTTTTTTGTTGTTACTTAGTGAGTTTCGCAGCACCCAAACGAAAACTGGCAGAAGCAGAAAACAACTTGGAGAAAGACAAACAAGGCATGATGAGAGAGGAAGAAAAAAAGACAACAAACCTGGATCTGAAAGAAGTGGATCCAACTGAGATAGAAGTAGAGACAATGGGAAATCACTTATGGTGAGTATACTTGCGTTGTTGAAGAAAGAGCAAAGAGAGTGAGCTCTCAAGTCTCTCGAGTCCCTTCGGATTCTCTGCAAGTAAAAGAATAAAATGGATTGGGAATTTTCTTTTGTCTGAACCTAATGTTATTACGAAAATTGCTAATTTCCATTTTTCTTACCCTTTTTTATTTTTTTAAGAAAACTTAACTTCATTTATTACTTACAAAAAATAGTAACTTCAGCTTGCTTTAGATACTTTGACAGTCAACTTTTCTTCTCTCCATTTAAAAACAAAATTTGAGATAATAATTGAAAAATAGAAAACTTTGGTTATCTTAAAATCAAACGAGTAATTAAGATAAGAAGAATATTATTGGGATAAAAAATGCTTCGAGTTTGATTTTTGAATGTTTGGGTATATTAGGGAGAATAATTATTCAGTATTTCTGTTTTACTATCTGAAAGGAAACACAATTTCATTTTATTTGAGGCTAAACCATGTTCTAAATTTTAATTGAATTTGAGCAAATAAAATGGCTCATACACAAAACTGCGGTTACAAACCTTCTTATGATTGAATCCTCCACTTGATTAAGTTATGGGTAATCGCAGGAGCTAAAATACTCTTCCAAAACCATACTCTTCTAAAGCCATACTCTTTTCTCTTTTTCCACCAAACATATTTTTTTTCTCAGATTGAAAAAACTAAACGGGCAATACAGGATAAACGGATTAAAAGGATTAAACTAAATAAATATATTTAAAGACAGCAAAACAAGATTAATAAATGGCGCAAAATAACCGTAACAAAAATTGTATGGTGATCTCAATAAATACGGTGCGATTATGATTTGTCTGTATAACATAAAAATGCATAATATTACTTTTTTGTTCTAGCAAAAACTGCTTATTTCACTCTCAAAGTCTGGAATGGTTCGGCATAGTACTGACACATTATAAATGAAGACGCAAAAGAACCACAAAGAAGAAGGGATACCAAAATCGAGAACTAACATTGGAGAAATATAAACCCTTTAACAAAAGAAATTCATTGGAGAAATAGAAAAGAAGATGATGATGAAAGTAATGCCATATTTATGGCTAGTCCGATCCATGATGTCTCGTATGTAGTATCGCAAGACCATATAAATTTGGGAAGGATTCTGTGCATCATAATGTCTTCAATTACGTACTTGTACTTTCATTGTGGATTATATCTACTTTGAGATTCATCATCGGTACTGTTAGTAGGATTCATTGCTTCGTTTTTTTGCTATTCTCTCTTTTTGGCAATACTACTTAAGAAAAAGATTAGTTAGATACACAAGTTAAAAAACTTGTTATTATAGATGTTCTAAGAGCATTTTACCTGTGCTATTGTAGATGTTCTAAGAACATTTTACCGGTGTCATTGTAGATTCTCTACCTTTTTCTTTTTTTTTTAATTATTTTATATTTGTTAGTGTTGATAAATTAGATGAAAAACAGTTATGAAAAATGTTTTTAAGGTTTTCAAATAAGAGACGATCTCTCACCTCTTTTTTCTCTTTTCAATATTTTCACCTATATAAAACTTCTCAAGCTCTTAATACCCTTGTTAGCCCATAATTTTTTGTAGCCTCGAAATTGATGTTTTTTTTCACGAATTGATAATTTTTTGTCGAAATTGATATTCGTTTTTATGATTGATTTTCTATTTAAATGCCATGAAAGAAATGGGTTTTACAAGCCCACCATTAGCTAAATATTACAAAGCCCAACCATTTGAACTAGAATTTTCAGCAGAGTTTGTGTGAACTAGACTTTAGTGTTGTTGCATGTTGGTATGAAGTTTATCGGATCAATTGCTGAAATACTCCTCTTCGTTGAAAAAAAAATCTCAAGTATTCCTTTCTTAATAACTAATTTTTTTTAATTTAAATTAATTCAAAAAAGCTGTAAAAACTCATCTAAGAGTAAGCTATTTGGTTGGTTTTGCATAAGATATTTTTAAAATTTACACAAACTCTGATGAAAAAATGATACTAAAACAATGTTATATCAAAGAGTTTTTAGAAACAGACTCTTATGCCCACTTCTCCAAATCATTTTGGAATCATTGTGTCCCATGAAAAAAGCATAGAAGTGTTTGACTTAGATCAATAAGTTAACATATTTAATAAATCAACTAGATTTTGACTTCGGGTTATAACGTGGGGTATTATTTTTTATCTTTGATTCTTAAATAGCATATTTTTAGTTATCTTTGATTTGGTTTGGCTATTTCGCGACCCGAATCCCTTCTCATTTATTAAATATTCTCCGTTTTGGATCATTTATTGTATTCAGATGAATAAGAAAAAAAGAAAGAGTATGAGAATCAGTTTCCTAAATAATCTGTTTAATATCTAATACTTTTTTAAATGAATGAGAAATTATCTAAATATTATTTAAAAATTTTCTAAATTTTCTGAAACATTTTGAAATATCCGTCCCGAAATAGAGTCTTATCCGAATTAATGAGAGTTAAGATCTTAATCTTAGTTATCCAAAATTTCACGTTCTCATCCATTTTCCATTATATCATTTTTCGTCCCGCTTCTTTATCGTGAATACTATGAGAAATTTCTTCAATACCGGAATTACCCGTTCCCCTCTGTTTATAATATTTTCCTTTCTGTTACCCCAAATAAACATGCATACTTCTTATAGAATAATATAATATTTGATATATTTAGTGTTTATTTTTAATGCGTATTTTGGTAAAAAAGAAAAAGAATAATAATTTATGTAAATATTTTTATTATATTTTTGGTACATATGCTATCCATAATTTAGGTAAAAATAATAATATTAACAAATGTTGAAAAATCACGTTAGTTGTTATAGTAAACTAATGATTTGGTAACATATACAAATTCTCATTAAATATTGAGATCATAAGTAAGTAGAGTATTTTGGAAATAATGGACCACGTAAAAAATATATATTCATAAGCCCAATTTTTATTATCTATTGTAATTAGTTTTTGTCAAAATTACCCTTACTGAATATATACCTTTATAACTAATTTTCAATGGCATTACATATAATATAACACATTATAATAAGATTATCTCTATATTTGTACTCCTCAATTAATAATATTAAGATGTAATATGTGTCAATAAAGAACCAACTATCATTTATAAACATATCGATGCATGTGTTGCTCATACAAAGGAAAGGTACATCAAAAGTGTTATAGCCAAACATCCCTCCAAATTTATTTTCATATATCAACAAATTTGAAAAAAATAAGGAGTTCAAAGTAAAATATTCATCGGATATTTTTAGAAGATTTTTTGAGGAAAAAAAAAATGAAAAACGTAAGATATGATTGTAACGACGGTCTCTATGTAGGAATGTTGTAAAAGTAATGATGAAAAGTACGGAGAAAAATTAAAACAAAAATTGTTGAAAATATTTTTGTAAAAACAGAGATATTTGTTTGTATGTTAGATTTTCTATTTTGATATAATAGAAATAGAAAAAAAATGAGGTATTTTCTTTATTTTATTCGAGTATCTCTTTTTCTCGAAGATATTTAGTTTCATAATTTTTTATTTATATTTATGATATACTATAGCATTATTATAACAAAATTTGTGAAATCTTCTTCTTTTTATTTTTAGAAAATCATGAAATCTTTATTTTCTCAAACCCAATAATGCCAATTTTATCACATTTTTCATAGCTGAGATAATAAGAATTTCAAACTAACAACAATTTCTTTGATTCCGTGAATAAAAAGGATATAATATTACATAAAATTGCATTATTACTTATACAGTTTTACTTCATCATAAATACGACACCAAAAGAATGAAAACATCATTATTATTTGCATAGTTAGTTAAATTTTGGATAGAAAAAAAAATAAAAAATCAAGGCGATATCTTGGACCGGACACTAACTTTGGACGAGGAACACCTAGCTGAAACAAGAGGCTGGTAATTTACAAACCGGCTCGGAGCGGATCTCGGTCGGAAACCCTTAGGCATGCAACTCTTTACTCCTCTCCCACGGAAAATCTGATTCCTCGGATCCAATTTGACTGTGTCATCGACTGATAAAGGCATCATCGACGTGCTTGGAACGCTATCAGGTGGTACTAAACGCCCTCCGGCATAAAAGAATATAAGGTTTAGAGTGATGATGACAATGTGAAATCTAGTGTTGAACATTTGGTTTAATTTTTAAGATGAGAAGTTTGTGATAATAATTTTTTTTGGTATGAAAATGTAAGGGATGATATATAACTGGAGGGGGATATGAGTTTAGGGTTAGAGTTCATAAATGGTCTCGTGATCTATTGCTGGAAACAAAAGAGAAGAGCGTAAGTGGGAGATGACAGAAGCAAAATGGCTGGCACTTGGAGATTTTCTTGGTTGGGAAGAAGGAAAAATCAAATAGAGATAGAAAGAAATGAAAAAAAAAAAAGAGTGTTAATGGGGTCGGGAGAAGAGGTAGGGAAGTCCGTGAATTTCTGAAATTGCAATCAAGTCAAACATATGTCTTTGCATTTATGACACACACTCACACACACTTGTATTTCGAACTAATGTTTCTCTCTATATGGCTTCGAGATTCGCCATACGTATTTTCAAAGATATTATATGTACACGGTTGCGACCATGTTGTGGACTAGGCTAGAAACTGTTGGGGGCAATAGTTTATTACGAATTCCTATAAACATGATGTGTTATCAACTCATAAAACATTTTGTTTTTTTTTATTAGTTGTTCCACCAATGTTGATTTTTCGGATATGATTTCCAAAAACAAGTTAATTTTAAAAGTCTTTGTTGATGGTATTGTGTGTTTCGAGTAAGAAAAGAGAGAACTTTGAAATTGTGAAAAATTCTTTCTATGATAATCCTTTACGGAACATGCTTTCTTATACTACTTGTGTAAAATGTAAAACCGTAGGTCTCTTTGTCTAATATATTGACAACCAGACTGTACAATCATTTCCTAGGAATTGAAGACATGCAACATTATTCAGAGGACTAATTTCTTTTTCATGACCCCTGCAATGTTTGCAGAAACAAGTTGCTTGAGTGCTATTTTCAAGAGTTTGTTTTGGGCCTTGATGAAAAAGTTTGCAGAGTTTGTCTTGGGTCTTGATGAAAATGTTTGCTTTGTTGGGGCTGAATTTTGCGGTCCAAATTTTCTTCTATCATGATGCTCTATTTTCTAATTACGTTTTTGACATGTGGAAAGAAAGTATATGTTTACATTTTTTATGTGCTCAGGTTTTACCTTAGTAATAACTCAAAATGTACAAGAATGCAGATTTAGTATATTGGGGCTGAATCCCATATAGACCTATGAATGCACTATGAATTCTTTAAAATCTAAACATGGGATTACATAGTTGATGGATTAGAGACATTAATGTGATCAAAGGCTTCAGATCGATGTCATCATCATCGTCTTCGTCCAACGAAATTGCCTTATTCGCTTTGGGTGTAGTGGTGACACGAGAAATCATGGATGGAATACATTTCAGAAGTGTCAGTTGCATACCATGAAGAAATCCCTGGACATCAAGAATCTTTTGGCACAAACCCTCATCTCCTCTTCCTTTGATATTGTTTATGGATAGAGAGAATTTCTTTATTCTCTACGAATAATTGAAGAATGTCTTGAAATCCTGAACTTTTTCAACATGCACTTTTGAGATCTTTTGGTTTCCATTCATTGGATAAAGAAGACAATCCACTAAAAGCAAAGATCTTTGAACTTTTTTTAAAATAGTCTCCCTTTGATATAGTCATTATCTATCTCGGATACATCATCTCCGGTCAATTCGTCCCAATAAGAAGATTGTGGCTCGGTACCATCCTCCTGTTCTTCAATTTTCTGTGGAATGTCTGGAATTTTGGAGCAAAACAACCATGTAGAAGCCGATAACTCATGCAAGGAGAACCAAATAGGCTTGCCACTAAAATCATTCAGATCTCATGTTTCTTCTCCGTATCTAGCTGGGAATGAAATGATCATACTGGACATAAAATGCAACTTTATATTCGTGCTCAAGTTAGTATCGAAACTATGAATGCCATAGAGTAGCAATTCCCTTGGGTGCTTTTCTAAAGCCTTCTTCATCGTGCCCATATATTTCAAGAAAAAATGTGTTGATTTTACTTTTTTTATCGGGTTCCTCATCCTTACAAGACTTCTTCTAAGGAAGCTCAAGGTTCGACATGATTTAAATATGGGAAACCCCCTAATTGTAAACTATATGAAATCAGAAGAATCGAAGAAGAGGATAATGAAATTGAGAGATTATAATGTTGTTTCTCTATTATTATTAGGAGCGTCATCAATTTAGAGAAAAAGGAAGATTTTATAGGAAAATGAAGATTTTGGGTGAGAGATGATCGGAAATGCGAGAGAGAGGGAGGAGAGAAGATTGTTAGGAAAGACAGGGGATTTCATTTGGTAAAAAATAAAAAATTGAAAATGTTAAATGTACACAAATGTAAAACTGAACAAACGTGTTAGAGGCTGTGGCAAATAAAACCAAATATAATGGGAAGATAGTTTTGATTTTTTCTTAGTTGATATAGTTATGGCCGTTAATGGCAATATTGGAATGGGATAAATGAGAGGAAAATTTTGGCAAAGTTCCATTAGATTTTGCAAGGTTCTATAATAAATTACTTTGTCTTGTCTCCGGCGAGATCTCGATTATTATTTCCCAATTTTTATCTCTTTCCGATCCGGTCAATGATATCCCAAGTGTGAACTGAATTTCCTTATGTTTTCGGTGTGCTCTGGATGTGTGATCTAAGACGGTGACGGTTATAATGGATTGAGTCTTGCCAGAAAGATTCACTTTGAGTTTTTTTTTTTTTTTTTTCATTTTGCAGCAATGATAGGCATGGTTTCATTGTAATCAATAGGCTCACTCACTATTGCGATATGACTGATGTTTGATCCAATAAATGAAGGGCTTCACTACCTTTGACTTGAACTAGATCAATGGGCTCCCCACCCGGTAACTTCAAGGTCCGGTGACCTCAATCTTATCCGACTTAGTCTCAATTTTGATCATCCGACAGCCTTTTTGTTTGATAATGGTAGTGTTCTCCGGTCATTCAGTTTCCAACTTTGACTCATCACAAATGAAGCCATTTTTGGAATGTAGTTGTTTGGTTTATCTCAAAACTTCGAGGTAAATCTATGGGAACAGTTTTCTCCGACCAAACAACTCTCCTGACCTAAGAAGAAATCAATCACTAAAGCTTCAAGTCGATTTTTGTTTCGTAATTTTGGAGAGTCTGTTAGATGATGATTGGCTATGGTCGAGATTTTACTATCTATATTTATTTGAAGCTTCTGCTTCTACTAAATACGCTCTTAGGGTGACATTCCTATGATTAGGTAGTTGATGTTGTAGTTTTGTGTGTTTAATACTCGCATATATGTCTATGCGAGATGCTATTGGGTTCCCACATCACACTTTTTCGAGAAAAAGAGAAGAACCGACATCAATATCATTAAGATGTATTTTAATTAGAGTTGAGTGGTTGGGTTTATTCTTTTCTTTGTAAGACTTGTTGTTCCCCTTGATTCTTTGTAAAATCTAAATCAATGCATTTTTTATGAAGAAAAAAACAAGTTAAATCGGTCATTTTAGCCAAAAAAATTTCTGAATAGAAAGTTAAGAGTATCTCTAGAAGAGGAAAATAATGTTTTTTTCAGAGGAAAGACTATGTTTTCTATTTCTTTTTGGTCTGTGAGAATATGTTTTCTTAGGATTGGAAAGTTTGAGCCAATAAGCAAAAACAAAAGCTGATGCTTGTCGCAGCTGTGTTCGTTAAACCGTTCCGAGGATCTGAGGAAGAAGGCGCCATCTGCTTGTAGCTCTACAAATCAATCATTCAGTAAAACAGAGTAAACTCTTTTCTCTTCTTTCCCTTTTCCTCCTTCCTTCTCCAATGTTTCACACTGCCAATTTCCTCGTCTGATTTTTCTTCCTCCTTTCTGTTACGAAATTTTCGTTAATATCGAAGAACCTCGAATACCCACGGTGTAAAAATTTAATCTTTTTGCGGCTGATTCTTCAATTTAGTTCAGGAATTTTCGATGATTTCTAGGGTTTTCTGCGAGCGTAGTGACTTTCTTTGCTTCTTGTATTAATCATTTGATGGGTCGTTACTGATGATTTTGCAGGTGGGTTTTAAAGATTTGAGAACATTTCGCTCTTGAGGATCGTGTATACTTCCATTGCTGCAATTTAAGGCTTGAGCTTCCCGAAAAAGTGAGTCGTAATCCAAGAATTTCACTTGAGATCAGTTTTTAACCTCTAATATTGTGTTCGTTGTTATGTAATTCTAAACTTAGTAGCTGTGTTTCAATTTGTCTAATCTGGTTGGTAAGTGTGAGTTTCATTCAGTCTTTTGATTCTCTATTGATTGATATCTCCCAGCTGAATTTGTGGGAATATCATTATCTGGATTTAGGTGTTAGACCTCAAATCTCGAATGCTCTTTAAGCCTTTAAGTACCTAGTTTGTTCATCATCACTTGATAGGAGGACTTTCCAGTTTTCATAGCCTAATCTTCATTGGTTAGTTTTTCTCAGGTAAGGCAAATTCTTCTTGGTTCTGTCTTGAAAATTTTGTTTGAATCTTTTGTCCAGCTTTATTTACTTTCTCTAGACAACTGTCTCTAGATACTAGCATTACCAACTAGATCAAGGTTTTATCTAGATACCAGCATTACCAACTAGATCAAGGTTTTATACAGATAAGATTTTGCATAATATTTATGCGACTTGCTTTATCGCTGATTATATTTGTTTCAGGTACTAGATCGCAATCATTTTCAACATGAACAACCAAAATCCTAATGATCATGTAAGTTAAGCTAAAAAAAGCCCTCCTTGTCTTGAACTAATCTCCCTCTTCTAAAATTTTGTTCTTCTCATACTTAGGAGGATACAACCGTTGTGGGATTTGAAGTACCGATATCGCCGGTTTCAAGTTACAACAATGTGTATTCCGCAGCTGAAGACGAGACAAGAGATCCTCCACCAGTACCACCACACCTTCAACGATCTCTGTTAGGCAATAATACGGGAGGCACCGAATTGGCTTCTGTGCCACAGAATGTTATCTTGAACCACCTCTATATCGAAAACCGGGACGTTCCAAGATCCGTTGTAGCACTCGGTTTCTCGCATCGGTTCAGGACTAAGTATGTCACTGTGGTGATATATAAGCCAGTTCAAAGAAGAGGGAACGCCAATGTTTGATGATGATGATGCCTCTTTATTTAATTAGTGTTGGTGGCTCTTTGGTTTAATTCGGTATACAAAAACCAGCTGATCCCGGTCTTATCTTTACCGATTCAGTTTTAGACGGTTTTCTAGGGAACTTGATTGATATCATCCTGTGTTGCTTATTGGAGTCCAATTATCTCTACTGATATTCTGCATTTAGTAGAGAAAGTTGTTTTTTCTTAGAGCAGTTGTATTTAAAATATTTAAGACCCTGCTTAAAGTTATCAGTTTTATATCACAATACCATTTAGTTTGATGATGGTGTTTGTGTTTGTGTTACGCAGATTTAGATAAACAAAACACTAGAAACAAAAATTACAGAGTATATGGTTTCATCTTTGAGCTTTCTTTTGGAGATTTTACCACGAAACTTCTATCACCAAACTACACCATTCGAGCTATTACTTTTGCACTAATAGAAATATGCAAATTAGCCATCAATTTAGCAAAAATGTGATATGTAGCTATGGATTAGAACTTGAATTAGTTTAATAATTTTAATAATACGATAAAAACAAAATTAAATTTTGACAAAAAACCTATTCTTGAACATAACCACATAAAAAGTCGATTGTTATAATTCTATGACAATTTGGGACAGTGATATTATGTGGATAAATTACCATTGATTAGCATGAAAGCTCTCCTCTCTAATTAAACTTGGATAAGACGGAAGGTTGGTGGATTAAGGTGCATCAAACAAAATGTGTTTTTTTCTTTTTTTTGGTCAGCACCACACAAAATGTTTAAGCCTTGTAATAAACACAAATTATAAACTCGGAATTAGCTCACTAGACAAGAAAAACTTGGTTGAAACCAAAAAAAAGTCTTTACTAATCAAGAATAAAAATCACGGATTACAAGTACGGTACTAAATAGCCAACTGCCAACAATTCAAAAGAGATAAAAGATAACAAATAAATCAAGGTAAAAGTAGAATAAAGCAAAACAATACAAAAGAAATCACAAAGTAGATGGTAAGGTTTTATTACTTAGTCTAAAAAAGGTAATATGTTTTCTAGCTTTGAATATGTTCTCCCCAGTCTCTCATGATAAAATAGAGTCTTTTAGTCTTCATCTAGTTGCATTTCAACTGAGAAAAGATGGACTTTTAACGTATACCTGAAAAGAGACCAAACAACATAATCAGATGACAAAAAGTTTAGTGGAGTTTAGTGGAGTTACATGAGTTCTTTGAACATTTCTAGTTGAATCTTAGACATTTTGGGAAATTTTTTTGGTTTTATGAATAGTGGGCTCATAGAGCTCTAATCTCATAGGTGGAATATCATTTACGACGCTATGAGTTGGTTTTAGCACTTGATTGAACACATCCTCCAAATGTAAATTATTGGGTGGAGTTAGGGGCAAACCTTAAAACAAATCAAGTGATATCAATCTTTCTTTATTTAGCTGTTCCACAAACATGTTGAACATGTGTTCCAGATTCCTAACCTTGTTCCCTGTCATGGGACCACTTGGGACAAAAAGTGCCTCAAACACTTGGGTGGTGGTTCGATATCCTCATCAGTTTCTCTATTTACAAGAGGTTTTAACCACAAAACTTGATCACCTACATGATAGTGCACGGTGTGTACTAGTTTGAGAGAGTTTGTGTTAAACCCTAAGCTAGTGTGGGCAAGCTTTCCTAAGCACTATACCTAAAATCCAAGTATAGATCCTTAACGTTTTAGCAATTATGATATCAAACCGTAAGGAGGCTAGGGGAGGTGATCAAGACTTTAATGAATTTGACATGCAAATGGGGAGTTTTTCTAACAACCTATCATAGCAAATATGTGAAAACAATGTAAAACAATGCAAAATATGAAAGCTTTAGAAGGCTTTGTTGTCAATATGCTAGAGAAATGGGGTGCAAGCATGATTTTGATGGAAAATAAGTATAAAGGTTACAACTTTATGATCATGGGTAAGCAAACAAGCATAAAACTAGTAGATTAAAGACCATATGTCTAAGATAAGCTATTCTCATGGTCGAATCTCTTCTCAAAGCCAACATAAACAATTAGAGTCATCATATGTGAGTGGGTTAACTATGAGACTTATAATCTTACTCTAATACATGTATTTAAAGCCTTAGACACAATTTTCTTTAGTTAGGAACCATGAACTCCTGTACATGCTTTGTTAGGCATTCTATTAAACACTTTTGGGAGTTGATGGTTTTTATGACAATGTTTAAGTTGATCACTATCTCATAAAATATTAAAAACCATGCAAAGAAAGTAGCTTACAAATCTAAACCCATAAACAAGTTGCAAACCAATTAGATTTACTTCACCAAACCATACTCACATCCCATTTAGTGATTTTCTCGATAGGTGTTTACACACGTTTTATCTACAGAAGTTAAAAACCAATCAAGACTTTTTTTTTATTTTTTTTTATGCTAAGACTTGATTGACAAGTAAGGAGAATATAATTATATCCTAACACTCTTCGATGTCAGCATATCTTGTAGACCATTAAACTGACACTGAATTACTCGATCTATTTTAACTTTTACGACAGATTTTCTTTGTCACCTAGGCTATTTGCTTTTCATTTTCTTTGTTTAAAGCTTAAAAATACATACAAGTGATTGATTTGTGACACGAAGGAGCCAATGAGGAGCCGAAACGTAGTAATTAGTAATCATAGTAGGCCCAGGGTATTTACATATGCGCGCGCCCCCCTCTCATTATGAGATTCCATTAGTACTACTTTTTTCCCCGGCGCATTACCACTTTTTTACGTAGTCTTTTAAATTTCCAGAATAACTCTCTCACTTGTCAGAGGAAAAACTTTCCAAATCTAAAAAAGAAATATTGAATTTATTATGGGGAAATCCAATCCAACATCCGAATATAAAAGATAGTAAAGAAGATAATAGACTTGGTCCATGGCTCTGTACTTTGAGCCCACCGATCACGTGGCAAGGAGTGTCCCGCGAGTGCACTTTTATGGAAAACCACCATGAGTGTCACGTGAGGTGTCATTGGGGCTATAACTCCACCTCAACTCATTGGAGCCACGTCAATGCCTCTTTTTTCCGTCTAGAGTGGTGGCTGAGATATAACGAGTGTTCGACAGGAACATGTCATCAACGGACAAGTGGCCAACAACTTGTTCACAAGATCTGCACCTACCCACGTCAGAACGTACGGAGTGAGGTCCCCTTGGGCCTAATGCGAATCTCCCTTTAGATACTTTCTCATATTTTGGACATACATTTTTCTGTAACTTCCCCATGTTCCACAATAAAACAAAGATGGTATTTGATATCATGCGCATACCCATTAGATAAGATATGGATTCACTTACACATTTTATATAATCTCGGAAAATTCTGAGCTAAAAATACAAACTAATTAATTTCAATGAGTTATATATGAATAATCTAAGTGGATAAGATGGTCAGAGGATATTGTATTACTCCATTCAATAAAATCGATTGAATGCTAATCACATCATCATTATCTTGTAATTGTAAATCTCATTCAATATAGTATAAAATTTTCAATAAAAAAAAAATCGTCAGAGAGATAGACAAAAATAAAACCAAGTCTGCAATCTTCAAAGCGAAAAGTAAAGCGATTCCTAATTTCCTTCTCAATTTGTCTTATGAGCAACGAGGTTGGTATTGGTTGTTGCTCATGTCTTCTAGAATTTTGCTCTCTCCAAATCGAGTAAAGGGATAGTTGAAAGCAATAGCAAAGATAAAAGTTTGAATGGTTCCTATATCATAAAACACTAACAAAGTAACAAGTTCATCCCATTTGATCGTATAAGAGCATTCAAAGAACAAATGTGCTCGTGTTTTAACGTTATGACAATAAGGTGTTAGTGAAAATCGGAACACAAATCATACAATGCAAGATAAGTGATACACCAAGATCGAGTTTGCCTTGTTGTAATGGAACCGCAAATGGGCAGTTAGTAGGACAAGGCGCGATATTCACATCATCATGCGATAAATCCAATGAGACTATAAGATAATGTAATTTACAAGTACCAATCATTATATTCGAGAGGCGATCTTGAGATGTTGACTTAAGCGTGTTTACAAATTGCATATGTGCCAACCATTTATCTTTATTGAGATTCAAACAACATGTTAATTACCTGAAATACCACTAGTCGGAAAAAGCGACATGAACCACAATACCTCGGCCTCGTGATTTGTTGTTATTACCATTAGTCCAATAACCATAAGCTCTAGTAAAACCACCACGTATTTGAGAACACCCATAATTTTTGGCCAATTTTTCTGAACATCCATGAAATTGAAAACAATCTTTCATTGGATGCCTAGTTTGTACACAATAATCACATGTAATAACACTACGAGTATGACCGAAAGATAGATGCATCGAATATGGCATAAACAAAACTTGCGCAATGAATCCGACATCATCATGGTGTGCGGCTGAAGCAGACTTCATCCCGCTGATGTCGTTCTTCTTGAATCACTATAAAAGAAATAATAATTAAATGGGTGTGCAAATTCACGCACAATATGTTTGATCGCGTGGTTCCGAATAGAGAGTTATGAAAGCCGAAAAGAAGTTGGTGACATTAAACTCGTTCATGCTTCTCAAGATATTCTTTAAAAATTTTAAATACTAACTATCCACAAAAAAAAAAAGCAGTTAATTGTGTATATTCAACCAAGTCATCCCACATTACTTTCGATTCATCAAACTGATTACCTTGTTTTTTTTTCTTTTTTTTTTCTTTTGATGACCAGGTGATCCGGTTCAACAGACACCATGAACTCCGAACCAAGTCGCGGGGAACTTTACTCCCTAGCTGGTTTCTCGGATCAACGGGCCATGAGATCCGACTAATCCCGAGATGGGTAGCATGTTGGTAAATTGACCCATCAGGTAAATACCCATGCCAAGGCCCAGACTCAACTGGTGTCCAGGGCAATGTGACTTTGTGTCGCGCAGCAGGTGGATCGAATCTGAGAGGGTGTAACCACTTAGTCCCGTCTCCTTACCACCCGACCACAAGGCCCCGGACATTGATTACCTTGTTTATACACAAAACACATCATTTAGTTCATAAATCCACAACTCTTTTCCAAAAGAAAACCGATCATGCAACACTTCTTTTAGTTAAAATGATGTGTTTGTGCAAGAGATAAAATCACTCAACATTTTATCAATGAAATTCATATCAACACAATAAGCGTTGAGTGAGTGAATCATGTCTTATAACTTCAAATCATCACCACCATCCACCCGTTTAATCACACCATCGATAAAGCCAAGTTTATTCTTTGCTTTAACAATATTTCTCATAACCATCTTTCATAACTTTTCTCATTCAAGTAGAGAAACCAAATAATCTGAAATGGATCAGAGGAAGGATTGCAGACAAAAATCAGTGAGAATAGAAGTTCTTTTCACCACCGTGCCACCAGCACTCCACTAGTAGAATTTTGGAAATAGCCACGAAAATCTCTGTAGTTATATAAGAATAGTCACATAAATAATCTGTTGTCATAGGGTCGTGGCTATATAGACAGTACAGAACCGTAGTTATATAGCTACAATATTAGCCACCGAAAAGACGTGGAAAAAGTTGTGGCTATATAGCCACGGAAGCCAGCTTCCTCGACCGTGACTAACATAGCCACGGTTAAGTCACGACAGGATAGAGTGGCAAAATAGTGACGGTCGACCCGTGTCTATTCTATGGCTATATTTTTTTATATATAAAAAAAAACTTAAAACTGGTTGTTACCCAGTACGAAAGACCACCACCGGAATGTCGTGAACCGCCGTAAGGCCGATTTCGACAAGCAGTGATGGTGGTTCTGAAGGGAATGTGTCATGGAGATCATACTTGTATTCACTCTAGTATAGTTGTGAAGTCGAGATAAGATTATCATGTGATACTGGATAGTTATAATGTTTTGTTAGAAGCCGCTTATAACTTATGAGTTATGAACTCATTGCCAGTCTCATATGATCCTATAGGGTCACACACCTAAGCAAACTGGATAACAAATACTGGGAATGACCATTAGAGTAATGATCTCACCAATGTGTAATTTTACACATTTATATCGAGTTTTTATGAGTGTGTCGATCGACACAGTGATGTTGCGATCGACACAGTGATGGTGTCGATCGACACAGCTCATGATTAAAGATACCGGGTTTTAATTAATGACTTAATTTAAACCGGTTAATCCATCGGTTAACTAAGGATTCTTCTAGATTGCCATATATAAGATAGAGACACGACCTAGAGAGTTTCTAACCTAGTTTTACAGCCACCAAAGACTCCTGAATCCCAAGAGAATTGTTCTCAAAGGCACTAGCATCCCGATTCCAGTTTGTGTGCGTGTGGACTTTTTGTAGAGGCGCAGCATCTGAGGCGCTCTTGATCTCGAATTCCTGATTCATTTCGCTGCTCTAAACTCCAGGTATTCTCGAGATCTAGTACAATAGATTCAATGGACATAGATCCGGGCTATAGGATTTGTGTTTAGAGTTTTACAAAAGTTTTAAAACCTACACTAAATTCCTTCAGGTTCGAGCTGGGAAAAAGCCAATTTTAGTTTTGTTATTATTTTTTTTTTATGTTTTTCGTTAGGGTTTAGGTAAGGGACTAGACGGTGGAGGTTCGACGTGCCGACGGAGAAGCGAGGATGCAGTGGCAGAGGTGAAGGCGGCGGAGGAGAGAAAGGAAGAAGTTTGAAATGTGGAGAGAGGAAGAAGACGATCGCTATAAATGGGAGGAGAGATGAGGAAGAAGATCGCCGGAATGGGGGGAGAGAGGAAGAAGATCGCCGAAAAGGGGAAGGGAAGAGATCGCCGGCCGGTTGGAGAGTTATCGGCAGAAGAGAGGAAGAAGATGCCGAGGAGAGAAAGGATGACGAGTTATATAATACGATAATTATGTGGCTATATGGATTGTTTGAAAAAAAAAAGCATCAACGATTATGAGACGACTGTTCGAGTTAAAAACCGTATAACTACTGTTCCACCGTGGTTAAACCGTGGCATTTTTTAATATAGCCATGATTTTTCTGTAACTAATTTGTGGCTTTTTTTATATAATTCAAATTTGCTTTTCTTAGTTAATTTTTATTAGTGTCTAATATTATCCGAAATTAGGTTTTCATTATGCTAATATCATTATCCAATATTATTATTAGTGACTATATATATATATATATATATAAAAGAATCCGACATTTAAAAATACAAAAACCGATAAATAGTTTTGATTAATTAAAAGTTTGACGGGTATAAATATGCATACATTTATGAATAAAATATCTAGTTATTAACATTGATAGCCCTCATCCATATCCTCCAAACTACCGGAGACATGAATTCTAGTTTTCTTCTGTCGGTTTGAGTTTTTTCGAGAATTGTGTCGATAGAACTGATGTATCTCTTTATGTCCGATAGACGAGTTCATAGTCTGCAGCTCCCAATTAAATTCAGTATGAAAATTAAAAATATATAAATATATAGTTTTTGTGTTTTATAAAATTAAAAATTTATTTTAAAAATAAGTATTTAGCTTACGATGAATTGAAGCGATACATGACAACAATTCAAACTTTTTTTCTATGACAGATTTGAAATTTCTTAGTAAGTTTTCTTTTTTAAATAGTTATCTTAACAATCAATAACTAATTAAGTTTTTTTTTCTGTTACGACAATATTTTATTGAATATATTTCTTCTTGATGAATTATTACCCATATATAAAGATTCTGCATGTCTAGTCTCGAAACTTGAAAATTCAGACTACATTATCAATAATATTTTATTTCTACTATCGTCAATAATTTTTTTTTTTGATCTAAGCGTCAATAATTTAACATCCAATTTTATATACACTGAAATACGATATACTAAAAACTCAGTCGATTTTTTTTTGATAGGTAAACAACAATATAATTGATGTTTTTTGGGTGGTAAAATAGGAGGAAGTTGAAATTTTATAAGAAAACGGAATAGAAATTATCAATTATTTAACTATATTAAATAAACATATATAATACTTTTGTTGTTTAATAACCAAAAAAACATTTAATAAGGTTAATTTAATACTTAACATATGTTTAACAGAACCACAAAAGTCGTTAACCCTCTTCAAGAAAAGGAAAAACTTGAACAAATTACATATTTTGAAAATATCTCAAAACAATTTCTACATATATAGATGCCACAGACCCAAGCCTAATGATTGGAGTTGTATAAATGTGCTATACAAACCACAAAAAATATCAACAATCAAATATATTATTGACTCGATATCTTTCGTTATGCTCCTATCTTTATCTTCATGTATATATCTCTAACTGTAGTGCATTCTTTTTAGCCAGTAAATTAATATATTAAATTGTTTATCTTTTACTATCTTTCACTTCACTGTTCAAAGTTTAAGAAACCTGATAATTTGTAGGTAAGGTAGATACAAAAATAGTTGGGGAAATAAAAAGGAAGGTTGGACATGTGAAGTGGGAAAGTGAGATATTCCTTCACGAGGTGGACTCCAAGACGGCAGCGCTTAACTCTATTGGCCCAACTCTGTTTAACCACAGCTCACCTTCTGCCAATCAAATATTTATTTTCTTGTTTTCTTATAATATGCAAAAACCCATTAACGCAATAACCATAAATTAACACTTTAATGACCAGTAACACACACAAAAAACCGGCATATATACACACACTCACATCTTGGACTACGCATATATATGTTATCTCTTTCTCTCTCTTTCTATCTCCCTTTCTCTCTCTCTGTTTTAGATCTCATCAGGTCTTCTCTGCTTAGTATCTGGCTTCCACGATCTGGTAACATGTATTATATACGTCATAATCCTCTTTTTTGCAAATCAAAAAAAAAAAAAGTTTCAGGTTTTGTCTCGTTTAGCGCTATATATTAACAAGTTCCGAGGGTATACATCTTCCCCTCTCTCATCTCTATCTGCTAGGGTTTCGCTTCTTCTGCTTCATACTTGTTTTTTTTTCTTTTTGAATGGTTCTTGTTAGGTTTTCCAATTAAGTACCAGAGAGTAAAATTGACGTAGTTACTTTACATTTCATCCAATCACAACAAGCCATCTCAATACTTCCCCCATGTAAATCGTTCCAATTTCCAGGATCTATTGTTTTTGCGTGTGGTTAGAGTAAAATAAGAAGGCTAAGTAAGTATTTACTACTTAGATGATGTAGTTACTCAGAAGTTTTAGTTTTGAGTTCGAGTCTGTGAGTCAAAAGATGATGATTACAAGAAACAAACACACAGTGTTCCTATTTCTGAGATCCGAGAAATTTACGGAGCCACAGTCGTTGTTTGCAGCTGTGGCATCATCAAGATTCACATATGCTAATAATGGACAGTGGTGATTTTTTTTTAGTCTCTCCAAAGTTCTTAGTGAAAATGAGAATCTTGATGATGCTGCATCCGCAATCACCGCCTATTCTTTCCCCTCTCTATATATCCAACCAGAACTTATTCAGGTGGGTTTGTTTTTTTTTTGGGTTTTTATTTTTCATTTTCTTTTATGTTAACCTATTCTACCTGCTAATAATATTTTTCAATATATAAAGTTCAAGCCAAGTTCTCTTTTTGGCTATCTTGTTTCATGTGATAACAATTGATTTGATTTTGGATCATAAGTTTTTGGCAGTCTTTTTCAGGTTGCTTCCTTTTAACCCAAACGACAAGCTTCTCTTTCAAGGTGAACAAGAGTCACAGCATCAAGATTAGTAAGGTAAGAGAGGATTGAACAATAACATCATCAAATGATCTCAGCTTGCATTTCCACAACAACACAATATTCATTTATCATTTTTTGGAAATATAAAAGGTAATTATGGAAGTTGAGATAATAGATAGGATGTCTATTGAACTACTGGTGTCTAGCAAAGTAAATTTTTACAAGACCCAACTGTAATGTCCTTTTTGTTGGTTGTTGCTGGCTATTACATTCAAATCGAGAATCAATCAGAGTGGACCTTACACATTGTGTAGGCTAGGTATATTATCAGTCCCACCTACTTGTGTCCCCTCTATTTACATAGTTAGATGTTTTTAACTATAACTGCTTTACTACTAATGAACAATGGGTGTAAAATCTGAGTTTATAGGGCACTACTATTAATTTTGTGTACATCAGATATATGACATTATAACTCAGATTATCAACAAAACCAATCCATTGTTCTGACTTTCATGTTGTGATAATAAGCACAAATCCTCCATAATTAAGGTCTGTCTTGTTCCAAATCAAATTTTTGTCATAAACGTTTATATGTGTTTAGTGATGTCATGGAGATTTGTGTCACCATATCACTTTCCTTCCACATATAGTTAGTTATTCAAAGAAATATGAATCACATCTTGCTTTTGATCTACCTCCATTATAAGTGCATGGAATAGTTTTTGAGCAATGCGTTGGATAGACTAGACTTTGTCCATTAAGTGGAAGTGAAATCATTCAATCTCGTTCTTGTAGTGCACAATGGCGACTAATTTTTCAGATCATGATGATATCGTACTTAGGCCCGTCAATCACGTGTATTTTGCATCTCTTTTCGATCTAGTATTGGCATACAAAAATGTTGTTTTGTGAAAAATAATTAATCAACAGGGTTTTTAGTTTAATACTTCAATTGAATAATGTATTTTCTATCGAACTTTGTACCTAAGTGAGGGTATAAGCTAGATAGTAGGTGGATGAGTTTATTATATATCTTTTAATCGGAGAGTTTTAAGGGTATATTCTTATGTATTCTGGTTATCTTCGTATTGTATCTGATTAGCTACTTCATCTCCTGTGTATATATGTGAATCCAAAAAAAAAGAAATGCATTAGAATCTTTACGATTTAGATCCGACAAAAATGAGATGGTATATTGGCCTAAGGGGATGAATATGTGTGTGTGGTCCATTTAGATTGAAATCAAACGAATCGCTGAGTATGTGAGGACCATTTAGTTTTTATGTACCTATTTATTCCCAATGTATCTCAAACTTTACGCAATTAATGTGCTTGTATCACCAAATCGGCCTTCTGTTTACTATTTAGAATTTTATACGGTATTTTATTTCAAGTATTTTATATGGCTAGCAATTTTTGAAAGTGATAATTTTTCTTACGTCTGAATTTTGATATTAGTTTAATAAAGGGTTACAACTGAAATCAATCAGATGACTACATATATATTCGCCTATACAAAAATGGGCAGAGATCTCTTAGGGAAGAGGCACAATAAATTACAAGTAGCCACATACTACCAACCCAAAGTGATAATTATTAGTTTTATCAGTTTCTACACTTTGTTTTACAAATATAGAAATTCAGTGTCACATTTTTTACCCCAATCAATCGAATTGATGAGACAGTTTTGTCTTTGATTCAGAAGAAAAAAGAGTAATATATTTATCTCTGACCACACACTATCTTTTTTATTCTGTCCTTCTAACTCAAAATTTTCTAAATATAATTATGTGGTGGTTTGTCTTTCTATTTCTAGCTCACTCGATATTCTTTTTTCTCAAAATATATATGGATTGATAAAGGTATATAATTAATTAATAAACGATGTAAAAATATCAATAAATAAACGTTGGAACAACTTTTTTTAGTAGACGTCACACAACACAATTGGACAAATATCATAGACCCAACTTCAGAAGTATAATTACTATATTTTTGCCGTAAACTATACTTTTCTACTTTTGTTTACGCATATGTCTCAGTATTAAATTTAGAAACATTTTCTGTATATGTACAAATTAGATGTGCGATATTGATATTAACGTAGGTGTATTTAACTATGGATTTTAAAAGATTTTGGGGTTTTCTTAAAATCTTATGTTATTCAACTAAGGATTTTAAAATATCTTCCCAAATTCGGTGTTATTGAAAATGAGATTTATATAAAGTCATTTAAAATCATTTACAATCCCATGTTATTCAAATAAGAGTTTTTAAAAATCATATCAAATCTACTGTTATTGAAAATGTTTTAAGTAATGAGATTTTAATGACTGCAGGAGAATTTAGAGGATTTTAGGAGATTTTTTTAGTTAAAAATACAAAGATCCAAATCTCATAGTTTTAGGTGGAATTATAGGGGATTTTAATACCAAATCATATTAACTTCTTTAAAATCACCAAAAACCATCAAAATCATCTAAAATCTTATTAAAACTCAAATCACTCTACATGTCAAGTTCAATACACCCCCCAAATATCCAAATTTCATGGTTTTAGGTGGAATTGTAAGGGATTTTAATACCAAATCATAACAACTTCTTAAAAATCACCCAAAACCATCAAAATCATCTAAAATCTTATTAAAACTCAAATCACTCTAAATGCATAGTTCAATACACCCCCCTAGATATCTAAGAATCAAAAGGATTCCATGCAAAATATATGAGATCAAAATTAATCTAAAGCAAATGAATGTAAATCTAGCAATTTGAAAACAACAGAAACATGTACTAGCAAAGATATAAAACTAAAGAAGAGAGGTTAAATTAAGAATGCAAATAAGCAAATAGACAAGTTAATGAATAAAAAAAATTGAAATATTTTAATTAGTTTTTATGATTTTGGGCAAATTAGAAAAGTTGTTAGGATTTGTTAATCAAATTTGTCCTGAAATCTTATACAAATCTTATATAAAACTATATGAGATTTGAATCTTTATATTTTTAACTAAAAACTTCACCAAAATATTTTTAAGTCATTAAAACTCCCTTAAAATCCATTGTTTCAAATATTTCAAATAATAGTTGGTTTAAAGATATACCTTCAAATTATTAGTTCAATGACACTAAATTTTTAACCCTAGATTTTAATATGATATATGATATGCTAGCTACCTACAAACGTCATAATATGTATTTAGAACATTTAAAAGTATTTATACTAAACCCTAAATTTAAAGCATAAACCCAAATTCAAATAAAACTCAAAAACATGTAAGTGTATTTTTTAAAGATCATCAAAGCATGAGCCACAGTTCATGTTACTTGAATAAATTGTGAAGTGGCTTGTGAAATATTTGTGTGTTTGAATTCTAAAACTTAGTTAAGTATTTTTTACTGAGTTGAGATGTTGTTGCAAAATAATGTGATATTCACACTAGGACATAAAATACACATAACTAAAGAAAATGAAAATAAGTGACTATTTCTAGAGGAAATTTGAAAAAAATATTATAAAAATTGAAAAAATATCCAACATTTTCAAACTTTAAAATTTAATTTTCTTATAGTTGAGGTTACCAAAATACCATTAACTAATCTAACAAAAGAATCTAGATTTAGAAATCAACTTGCATATTGATCACGAGGGACAATTAACGTTTTTATAAAATGTGGAAAGAGCTTGGCATAGGGTTTCGCAAACTGATATATAGTTTTGAATCCCTATGTGAAATAGCATTATCAAACACTTGAATCTCCTGATTAATAATAGAGATAGTTAGAGCAACCCAATGATTTTTGTTTGTTTTTTGAATGACATAAACATCATCCACATATACACCAACTCTCATATATGTTTGTCCGCATTGTGATAAGACACAAGTAAAGTAAGAATAAAGATATACAACATTGAGGTGTTGTGACAAAATATATAAAAAGGTTAGTCGACGAAATTATTTCGTAGTGAATAACAATTTATTTTATACTAATTTTGTTATCCATCCACTTTTTATGTTTCATAAGGTCTGAGAAAAACATTTTATTCGCATCACCATCACTTGTGCGTAAATCAACAATCACATCTCTACAAGCAAAATAATTAAACAAAATAATGGTAATTATGTATTTTTATTTTTTTAAAAAAAATTTTCCAACTTTTTAAAAAGTGAATTATTTTTCAAATTATACAATTTTTTTTAATATTAAACCAATTCTCCCTTCTTTCTATTGGTGAAAGTTTTTTTTATTTGAGGAAAGAAACCATGAGGTATCCTTGTGAAATTAGGGCTGGGATTTTGTGGTTAGCCTTATAAAAAAAGAGGGGCCATTTCATGACGGGTCACGTGTCTAAGGTTTATTGAGAGATGAAGACGTTGTGTATGTAACATCGTCCCACCGTAGAAGATTTAAATTTGTTGGTCGCTTGTATATGGATATTAGAATTTGAGCTTCTGGAATTGTAGGATTTGAGTGAAGACTTGGGGAAAGTATAGCTTAGGACTAGGTTGTCTAGGAACACTACATGTAAGATAAGTGTGGTTGACCATGATGGTAGGGGATTGATAATGCGTTTGCAATTCCAGTTGCTTTCTTATGATAGTGGATTTGTTTCTCGACAAGGTCTCGAAGATGTAAGTTGGAAAACAGAACTTCATCAACATACTTTATGTCTATTTTGTTACTCGCACTCATTTGATTTATTTCTCATCATTTAAACAAATACCTAGCCTCAAATCTGCATTTTCGATTGGTATTAGAGCGGGTTTCCAAAAGAACTTATGTTTATTACAGCCTTGATCAGAGATTTGAGGTTAGAAGAGAAAATGCCAAGTAAATGAGAAAGAAAAGGAGAGTTCAAAGACGTTAATAAGTAAAAAAAAATTTGGTGAGGCCATACTGGAAGAATACCTTCCTTTGTATGGAGAAGTATTCTAGAAACTCAAACACTAATGACATATGGCATTCACCATCATGATACAAAATCTATGAGGTCACCAATTCCAAACTAAATCTTAGTCAAGCTGATATTACCCTAACATTTTTGAAGGACTGTCTGTCAAAAAATGAATTTAGGAAGGTTGATGAAACTTTTGAAGAAGAGGAAGTCCAAATGATCATCCATGTTAAGCCTAATGGGATGGAAATGTTAGGAGGTTTCAATTGGATCTTAAATAGTAATGGACAGTAATATGTGAAGTTTGCTTACTAGTTATGAATACAAAGATTCCACCAGAGAGAAGGGGAGGACATGGATACTTGCCTCAATCCTCTATTTCAGGCTATTCAAAATCTTAACATTATGTCAAAAATTCAACATTTACTTTGGAGGTGAATGTCTGATAAGATCGAGTAAGTTATAATAAAATATGTTCAAGAAGAGACTAACTAAAATCACTCCTAGTCTAAGATGGGGTGTAATCAAAGAGGCAGCAAATCATATCATGTTCTAGTGTCTATTTGCTAGGTTAGTCTGGGCTACGTCTCTACTAGCATCTACAATCTTCCTCGTTCCATCTGATTCCTTGTATCATAACTTGGCAACTGGATTGATCCGAGAGGGAGATGGAGAAGAGGAATGGTTAGAGAGAATATAATTGTGGCATTCATTTCTCTGGATGATATGGAAAGTCATAAATGAATTATGTTTAAATGCAAAGGGGAATAACTGCAACACATTTTGTACCAGGCTTACCATGATGCAAAATAATATAAGGAAATAAGAGAAGTGAAGCCACATCATCCTCATGAGACAAAGCATGAACGAGTTGGATAGAAGTCTCTAGTGAACGGTAAATTAGAGTTTAATATAATGCTTCTTGGAAAATGAAAAAAACAATACGGTGTAGGGTGAATACTTAAAGATAGACCATAGAAATTTTTGATCTGATGGTATGGTGCTAAGAGTTATCCTACTTTATCATTTAGTTTGGTAAAAGAAGCAGCAACTCTACAATGTGCTATATTGCATTAATAATTTGATTATTGGAGAAGTGGAGTTTGACATTGATTGTCAGGTTCTAATCAAAGCAACCGTGGACCCGAGACATTTAAGACCAGACTTCAAGTTTGTCAAGAGCCAAGGAAATGTGCTATGTTAGAAATTTAGAATGTGTGGTTCCAGCATTTTCATACTTAAACAGCACGATTACATAGTCTTTGTCTTTCAAGTTTCTATCTTACACTATGTAAAAATATGTTTAAGTATGAAAAATAAAATAAGATAGAAAAAACAAACCAACAAAGATGATCAGAAATCGTGCTATTCTCATATTAGAAAACAGAACATCACTCTATTTTTTTGTGGCTGGTCCAAAGTGCTTCAACTCTGACGAACGGTGAGGTGAGAGAGAGCCAAAGCCGACGAGACCACTCGAAGGCGGTGATGACTTTGCAAAGCTTCCTGAAAACCCTAAAGACAGCCAAACGAACTTATCCATTTTCAATCTACAAGCTCCTTGTCTATTCGTCCTCCATAAACCAAAGTCTTGATTCAATGAAAAAGCTTCTCTTCGATCTCAATCTGTCCACCCTTGGCTGTATTTTATCAGACCCAAATGTCAAATCCTGGAAATGCGTCTCGCCCTTCCATTTCGTCCTCGAAAACCCTTCTATTTTCTCGTTTCAGCCTGATCTCAATACTCACTTGTCTCTGGCTTTCTGTGGTTTGTCGGAGAGGAGGTTTTCAGACACGCATAAATTGTTGAAACTTGTGGCGATTGACGACATTCTCAGGTATCATTTCCCCGCCATTGCCTCTAACGATGTTGATGAGTGCAGTCATGATACGAAGGCCGTTACAAGATTCTTTAATTTGATGGTCATGGTTTATTCAAACAACGGGAAATTCGATGAAGTGGTCGAGGTTTTTGAGTATATGAAGAACAATGAAGTTAAAATCGATGAGAAGACTTGGTACTTTGCATCTGCTGAATCTTAAATAGAACGATGAGATGGAATTAGCGATCGATTTCTTTCGTCTAATGGTTGGTTCGGGTTTAGATGTTATATATGTCTACTCTTTAACAGTCGTTGTTTCGGCGTTGTGTTGCAATGGAGAGATCACTAGAGCAAGAGAATTAGTGGAGGAGATAAATATTAAGCCTAATATCTTTCATTTAAATCGATGATAGATTGTTGTGTCAAGAGATGGAATTTTAAAGAGTTGGATTTGGTTTTGAAGTTAATGGAGAAAGAAAATGTGACGATTGATCTTGATACTTACAAGGTTTTGATCGATGGGTTCATTAGTTACGGCAAAGTTGAAGAAGCAGAGAGGTTGGTTTTGACAATGCACGAAAAGAAGCTAAGAGTGGAAACTTATCTTTATAATCTAATCATGAATGGGTACTCTCGATTCGGATTGGTGGAGAAAGCATTTGAGCTACAGAGCAAAATGAGTTCTCGAGGTGTTATTCCAAATAGGGATACGTATTGGGCATTGATGAATGGATTATGCAAAGCAGGGAAAGTATGTGAAGCGATAAGATTAATGACTGAGCTGCGAGTAGATGAGTTTGAGATTGATGAAGCAATGTATGTTACATTGATTGAAGGGTGTTACAGAGAAGGAATGATAGATAAGTCTTTGGAAGTGGTGGCTGAAATGCTTAGAGAAGGATTTATTCCTGATGCTACAATATTTGAAAATTTAGTTGATGCCTTGTTTGAAGTTAACCGAGAAGAAGCACAAATGATGGTTACATTCGTTGTTAAGAGTGGCATGAAACCAAAATCTTTTTCTGATGTTGTTCGAAATGATGATTTGGTCATGAAGGAGATAAACTTATCTACCGTCTTATTACCTAAAGACAGACGTGAAACGTCTTTAACCTAACTGCTTTTAAGGATGGTGATGTGCACAAAGTTGGTTCTATGTCACCAAAAGGTCCAAATGGATTATACATTCTTGAGAAGAAGATAAGTGGTTTCGGGTAATTTGGGATGAGTCTACTTTATATGTTATCTTTGAAAATTGCATATAGAGTATATTAGATTTGGAGAATGAAGTAGAAGGTGATTTCAAGTCTGTGTTTGATAATGATGAAGATGAAAGGGAATGGTGAGGAACAAAAACAAGGTGAAGAATGAATGATGTCGACGATGAATGTGAGTTTGATCTGATCCATGTTGCTGAATCTTCCATGACTATCGAAATAAGATCGAAGGTAAAGTAAAAAATTTTGGTTCCTATTTTGGATCATGAGAAAGCAAGGTTGCAATGTCCTAAAGGCTGAATTCTTATTTTTATGTCAGATTTATGGCTATACTTAGATAAATCTTTCATGAGTTATATGTATGTTTTGATGCCCCAAATTAGTTTATAGAAAGATTATCCATCATCTTGACTATTCTTTTTTAGACAGTGTTGTGTAAAAAAAGTGAGGTTAAAGATCTTAATGAAATGAATGCTTTTGGTGTTGATAGAAAGGTATCTTTCTTGCAAGAATTATAAATCTCTATGAATGAAGATTGAAACTTTCTAACGTTTGGTCTTTATAATTTTTTGCATCATTTTATATTTTTAGGTATTTCAATTGATTTCTTTCTTACTATGACATTTTCTATACCTACGAATGAGTAGAATCTCAAGTAGGATGTGCGTATGGTTTGGAGAGGTTGAATCTTTAGGGATTGTAACTTGTTTTCTTGAGTTTTCATTCAAAGTTTCTATCTTTTACATGTGTTTAATGTTTTCTTTCCTTCCATAAACCATATGTGCATCCCATCGCTCATCATATTGACAACAAACCTTTCAAAGTTTCCATTGCATTATTTACACTTCTACTTTGTTTTTATTTCTTTTGTTACCAGACTAACCGAATATCCACGTCTAGTATCAGAAAACCAACAGACAAATTAAACATCCTAAACATATTGATTGCCGCCCACTTTAAGGCTTTCTTGAACATTGGTTGGTATTGACAGACGCCAAGATTTTATCCCACAAAAGACACTTTTAATTCCCTGATTGAACAAAATGTTTATTATTTCTCATCACTATTAATAAAACTACTCATTTCCCCAGAAAAAGTAAAACATTGCAGATAAAATGGGGACAAGAAAAATGTGCAAAAAGCAGCGAATGTGGGATATTGCAGATAAAGATGTGTGTTTTGATTACACCATGAGACCCTGAGGCTGAGCAGCAGCAGGAGCCTTGGGTTTGGGTTTGTCAACAACAATGGCCTGAGTGGTCAACACCATTCCTGCAACGGAAGCAGCGTTCTGAAGCGCACATCTCGTCACTTTAGCAGGATCAATCACTCCAGCTTCCAACAGATTCTCATAGGTATCAGTCATCGCATTGTAACCAAGCTCCCATTCACTGAACATAATCTTCTCCACAACCACTTCTCCTTCAATTCCAGCGTTCTGTGCAATCAATGCAGCTGGTGCAACCAATGCCTGAATAATCCATAACATAATTAGCCACAATTGATCGTTTCTAACTTTTCATAATTAAGAAATCTTTACCTTCTGTACGATATCAGCTCCTAGACGTTCATCAGCATCTTCAAGCTTCTCCTTAATGGCGGGAATACAAGTGGAGAGATGCACCAAAGTCGCACCACCACCTGGAACTATACCTTCTTCAATAGCAGCGAATGTTGCGTTCTTTGCATCCTCGATACGTAGCTTACGGTCTTCAAGCTCTGTTTCAGTTGCTGCTCCGACTTTAATGACAGCAACACCACCGGATAGTTTAGCAATTCTCTCGGCGAGCTTCTCTGAGTCGTAAACAGAATCTGTCTCGAATAGTTCTTTCTTCAGCTGAGAAATCCTAGCTTGTAATTCGTCCTTGGAAGCTGCATCTGCAATAAGTGTAGTTGAATCCTTGCTGATTGTGACTTTACGGGCAATACCTAATTGCTCTATGGTTGTGTTTTCGACCAACAAGCCCATGTCAAGAGCTTGGTACTCAGCTCCTAAAAGAACAAAACAAAACAACATACAAAAAGATAAGAAACTTCAGAGCAGATCAAATAAAGCTTAAAGCCCAAAGGGAAACTCAAACTTACCTGTCAAGATTGCGATATCTTGAAGCATAGCTTTTCTTCTTTCTCCGAATCCGGGAGCTTTAACAGCGACGACATTGAGAACACCACGGAGTTTGTTCACAACTAAGGTTGCTAAGGCCTCACCAGTAACATCCTCAGCGATGATCAACAGTGGCGCACGAAGCTGAGTAGTCTTCTCCAAAATGGGGATGATGTCTTTGATTGCAGTGATCTTCTGATCAGTGATCAAGACTCTAGCATTCTCAAACTCAACTAGTAGTTTCTCAGGGTTTGTAACAAACTGAGGAGAGATGTAACCTCTGTCAATCTGCACAATTCAAGGTAAGAAATCAAAGTTAGCGAAATGGTTGATCAAATTAGAGTTGACGAGTTAACATAGACAAAAAAACTCATACCTCCATCCCTTCTTCAACTTCGACCGTGGTCTCAAAAGAGGATGAAGATTCAATAGACAAAACACCATCAGGTCCAACTTTGTCAATGGCATCAGCAATCATTGTACCAATAAGGTCATCATTTCCAGCAGAGATGGAAGCCACAGCTGGAAAAATATAAAACAGAATTGATTAGCAAAACCAATCGAGCATTTGCAACACGGGAAGGTCACTGAAAAAAAGTTAAGTACCTTTGATGTCATCACGCCCTTTGACAGGTCTAGATTTCTTCTGAAGCTCTTCAATCAGACCTTGCACAGTCTTATCGATTCCTCTCTTAAGAGAAACAGGATTCGCACCAGAAGTGACACTCAATAATCCATGTTTGATTATTTCCCGAGCAAGGATAGAAGCAGTGGTTGTTCCATCACCAGCTGAGTCATTAGTCTTGCTTGCAACCTTATCAGAAAACAACAACAAAATCAACCACATCGAAATAAATAGCATTCAAAGAAGATATAAACCTCCTCACACCATCCAACCTCACGAATAAGTGCTGCACCAGCATTTTCCATGGCGTCAGGTAACTCAATAGCCCTTGCAATGGTAACTCCATCATTCACAACCTTGGGACTTCCAAATTCATCCAGAACAACATTTCTTCCTATAATGAAAACAACAAGATAAGGCAAAAGAGAGAGACACATGTAGATTTGTGAAAGTGAAGAGCTATTTGATAAACCTCTAGGTCCAAGAGTTAGACCAACAGCATCAGCAAGCTTGTCGATACCAGCTTGAAGAGCAGCTCTTGAGCTTTGGTCGAAAGCGATTTCTTTAACATTTGCTCTAACACTGAAACGTCTGTTTGCTTTCCTGTAGCTTATTCTCTGACCTTGCTGCAGAATTCCTCCTTTCAACTTTCCCTGTGCCCAGAAAATGAATATAAGTTA
The DNA here is from genome assembly GCA_900116095.1 of Euclidium syriacum. Lineage (NCBI taxonomy): Eukaryota > Viridiplantae > Streptophyta > Magnoliopsida > Brassicales > Brassicaceae > Euclidium > Euclidium syriacum. Next base: position 3,660,060 of record FPAK01000008.1, read on the forward strand.
TGCAGATTCAGTCTATCTTAATCTCAATAGAAAACCACTAAAGCTCACAGAATCCGGATAGAGAAAGACAATTCTAAAGGATAGTATTAAAGAAAGTAGTGGAAGACATTTCATTTTCTTCTCCGGAAGCTAATGAAGAAAACGGAAATGGCTAATCTCAGAGAACCAGCTCACCTGTCGGGAAGAGCAGAGGACGGAGGCAGAAGAGAGAGCGTTTGCGGACGCCATATCAGACCGGAGCAAACGAAGTTTTCAGGATCGTTCTGGATTGTGGATAAGGAAGTGGTTACTACTCTCTAAACGAAAGTGAGGGGGTTAGGGTTTAGATAAATGGAGTAGCTGAGAAAGGATCGAGAAGATTCTTGTGTTTTGTAAAGTGAACCGTCGATTCGAAAAGGCTTCACCTACTCCTTTCTTCCACAAGGCCTGTTTCTTTCACTGTTGGTTATGGCCCAAGATGTGAAATAGTCTTCACAAATTATAAATTAAAAAAAGGGTTGATAAGGAAGGGTGTTAAAATGGGCTTAAAATCTGTGGACTTGTTCGGGCCCCATATTAACCAAAGTGCGCAGCCCGTTTAAGAAAGTGCTAATAAAACTGAGACTTTGAAACTTACATCTTTTAAGATTTTTTCTCTCATTTTGATTGTGTTTTTAGGCAGAAGAATTGAGCTATCATCAACTGTAGTTTTCAAGTTAGATTACGATTAGTCCCTTAAGGGATTTCTCTAAACTTAGAAGCTTTACAACAGCTTCATGTTTGGTCTTGTCCAATCCACACTCATCCATTGATATTTAAATCAAAATTTAGAGTGTTTTTGAATTCATACCTAAATTGTTACTTGATTTTGTTTGATAAGTTTTGTCCTTGTAGTTTTGTTAATGAAATCTAGAGAAATCTCAATGTCTATCTTCTATCTTTTCTTGTAAAATGGATTTAGAATCTTTAGAGAGACTGTTAATGTTCAATGATGATAACGAGTTTATGGATATAAATGAAAAAGATGTTCATAATGAAAACATTGAGATAATGATGATGAACTGGAAATTCCAAAACAGGATCAAAGTGATACTCAAGCAACACAACCAACTTAATGCAAACGCAAAAGTCGTCTAACTTCAACAATCTGAAAAAAAAATTATGTCAGTTGGATTTGGAGCAGATGGAAAGGGAAAGGTGAATGTGTTTATTATGGTGTATAATTAGAACACATGAGAAAACCACTTGAGTTTTCATTTAGCTATGTGTCCCAATAATCCTAAGAAGAAAGAAAGGCCTCCTTATGATCATAAGGTGGATTGCGAAATTAATAGATAGATAATCATCCACCACGATCTACCATTTCGCTATGTTTAGTATAAGAAGGTTAGAGCAAAAGACTTATATCTTAATCCAAATTTCCAGCCTATTTGTTGGCAAACCGTAACAGTTGATGTTTTTAGAAGATATAAGATATAGAAAGAAGAAGTTGAAAGAAATGCTTACAAAGCATCACATGCGGGTTTTTACATCGAATTTATGGTTTGTTGTGCTACTATTATGAGATACATTTGTATGTCTTACTAATCTATCCATGATAGTTGGAGATTGAACAGTATGAGTTTGGCTATCTATGATATGAAGGCTTCACACACGGGTGACCACTTGTTAAATGATTCTTCATTGTTTGGAGAGTGAGATCTAGAAAGAAAAGTGTTCTCTATTACTCTAAACAATGCTACAAAAAATGATACTATGCAGAGCCTCAAGAGTCAGCTTCAAATGATGAATGAAAGTGATTTGTTAAATGAAAGGAAGTTCATGTTGTGAGTTGTTGTGCTCACATCTTGCATAATATTTCGGAAAATGTCAGATTTGTGAAAGCATATGATGAGAACTTAATGGTCTAGTGGTTTCAACCTAAAGCTCTATCAAAGCAATATTTATAAACACCTAAACTAACCAATTCCATATCTTAATTGATTAGGACAATGACAAGTAAAGAGATCAAACCATAAGGAGGCTTGAGTGCTAGTTCCTAAATATTTATGGAATCATTTAGTTAGGATTATATGTTTGAGGGTAATTTGGTTGTTGATTCTAAATCTTAACACAATTGAACAAGAGAAATTAAACAGATGCAACAATAGGCAAATTGAGATCAAATCAATTTTTTTTTTATTCATTTTTTATGAGATATCCATAGATACAAACGCCCAATTGAATAGTATAAATTTCACCCTCATTGAGTAACTATCAATTACTCACCTTTCACTTTTTACTAATTATAAAACGAAATCGTGGTTCAAACTTATGTTGACAAAGTTATTTGAAAAAAATGTTTTGAAGCTAAGACAAACGAGAAAACACATTGTTTTGACCTTATTTGTATAGACAAGGTTAGATCTATATAGTAATTATAAATTATTCGATTAACTACTTCAACTAGAAAATATATTTAGTTTAACCCAACCAAACTAGATATAATTTAATATAATATTTTTTTTTATATAATAAAATAGATCGAAAAAATAACTGAATTGAATTCTCTTATTTTGATCCGAATAAAAGATATTTATGGATTCGCCAATAATATATATCTTTGTATTTGACGTAATTGGAGACGTAGTGTTATAAAAGTAGTGACCCCTTCTACTCTTTTTTCCTTGTTTCCTTCAAATTTTGTGTCTATGGTTCGTGTGGCAGCCTAATCCAAACAAACGTTGACCAAAGGCAACAAAAAGAACCAAACAAACACAACCACCATCTGTACTAGTGTTTTTGGCGATTGAATGAAATATCTCAAGCCTTTGGAAAATAGAGAATTCTGGAAAGCTGAGCTATACATTCAAAGTTAAGACAAGACATTCAACTCGGTTTCCTGTTACAGCCTGTTTTATCACTACAAAAATTCGAAAGGGTTCCAAGGCTACGCTATATCCTACTGCTGGATTGAATCATAAAACAACGAAAGTAGAGGGCATCTTGAAATAATTGAAAACTATAATATTTATCCACTGTTTCAATAATTAACAAAGTGGATTATGGTGACAAAACATAAAATTATAGAAGGTTTTGAAAAAAGAAAAGATAAATCAGCGAAAGTCCTCTTCCAGTCTATTTTCTCCTTTGCCAGAAAACCAAAGACAGCCTTTCAACTTCTCTTTCCCTTCTTCTGGTGAAACTACGGAACCCTAGATTTTTTTCTTGATAACGAAACCCTAAATCGTTCCTTTAATCGCGGTCTTCTGTTAGCGTATTTGTATATGATGACATCTGTACATCGATGCTCTTTCTAGGTTTTTCGGAGAATCGACATTGATCTTGCGAGGAACTGAGGGGATTTAAAGGTTACGCTTTGATCTCCGTTAATCGATGGCGAAAGGCACGGCGACTGGCGAGTTTTTGGTTGTTTCACAGGTTCGCACAGGGTGTAAAAGGGAGTTGCAATTCATGTTGAAATCCCAGACCGAGATCTGTGGAGGCGAGTCTCTAGGTCGGACCCGGGCGAGCAAAATCCTGAATGGGGATTCGAGAAGTCCGGTTGATAAGAAACCGTGTCGTCGTTCTGGGTTGAAGTCTGGGATAAAGAAGATGCGTCTTGGAAAAGATGAGGAAGATGATAATGGTATAATCTCTGATCTTGTAGATTGTGCTTTAGAAGAAGATGAAGGTAGTAAGAGTGACGTTGTTGATGATGACGAATCAAAGGGTTTGTTTAGTGAATCTACTCTTGTAGAATCTATGTGTGAAGAAGACAGGGGACAAGAAGAGAAGAAGGGAGAAGAGGAAAAAGAGCTTGTCTGTTGCAAAGCAGAGAATGGGGAGGACGTGGAGATTGAGAATGGGCATGCCATGAATGAGGATCACTCAAGGGAGCAACTTGTGAAGGGTTCACCGAAAGTTAAAGAGGTTGAAAAGGAAAGTGGTAGTGCAATTGGAGGAGACAATGTTATTGTCCGAGAACTAGTTGTTGCATGTCCTGTGGATTTTAGTTTTGCAGCAAAACTGGCTTCCAGATCTTGCCGTGTTAAGTTGGATAGTGGTTTGGGATATGAAAAACCCGGCAGAAGGTTGACCCGGTCCATGTTGAAGTCTGATGGTGTGGAATCTGAGGCTAATGCTGATGAAGATCATATGAATCCAGAAAAAGATGCTAAATATAGCGAAGGTAATTGTGTGGATGCTTCTAGTTCAGTAGCATCTGGGAGGGAGGAGGAGCTTCATGAGCAAAACAGTGCGGATCCATCACAGATGAGTGTTGATACTCCACGTGTTGATAAGAAGGCAGTGAATGATGCAGTAGATAAGTCTCTGAGGAGGGTTACTAGGTCACTTATCAAACAAGAAAGTGACTCAAACATTTCTATTTTGGAAAATAATGCTGAGCCTGCAAACTTGGGAGAGGTAGTTGTGCATGTCAATGATGTCGAAATAGATTATCTTCAAAGTCCTTCAGTTACAACTGCTCGCAAGCGTGGAAGGCCCAAGAAAATTTCAGGCAATTATTTGGAAAATAATACTGAGCCAACAAACTTGGGTGAGATAGTTGTGCATGCCAATGGTGTCGAAATGAATGATCTTCAAAGTCCTTCAGTTACAACTGTCCGCAAGCGTGGAAGGCCCAAGAAACTTAAAAGCAAAGAAGTTTTGGAAAGTAATACCGAGCCAGCAAACTTGGGTGAGGTAGATGTGCTTGCCAATGATGTCGCAATGGATGATTGTGGACGGCCCAAGAATTTAAGGAATGATTTGGAAGATAATTCTGAGCCAGCAAACTTGGGTGAGGTAGTTGTGCATGCCAATGATGTCGAAGTCGATGATTTTGAAAGTCCTTCAGTTACAACTATCCACAAGCGTGGAAGGCCCAAGAAACATCTAAGGGATTTCCCATCAAAGCTGAAAGAAGTTTTTGATTCTAGTATACTGGAGGGACTAACTGTGTATTATATCCGAGGTGCAAAGGTATATGATAGTGTTTATTCTTATTCATTTCAAAAACGAATTTTATATAGCTGATGTGTATGTCACCATCTTCTCGTAGATGAGAGAGGCAGGGACTAGAGGGCTGAAAGGAGTAATAAAAGGATCAGGCGTTTTGTGCTTTTGTAGTACTTGCAAAGGAACTCAGGTTAGTGAATCTACTGTTCTTGAAGGTCCTGTTATTGGTCCTGCCAAATGCTAGCAGGTTAATGTAACTCTTTAATTTTCATTTGCATAGGTGGTGACACCCCACGTGTTCGAAGTGCATGCTTCTAGCGCAAACAAGCGACCACCTGAATATATCTTATTGGAGTCTGGATTCACACTTCGTGATGTCATGAATACATGCAAGGAAACTCCCTTGCCCACACTGGAAGAAAAACTCCGTGAGGTAGTTGGACCAGCTTTAAAGAAATCTAACGTGTGTTTCAATTGCCAAGGTTAGTTGATTGGTTCATTGGTTTGTGCGACTTTATAATGACTGTTTTTACTTGGTTTTTTTTTTTGTTTTTTTATAGAACTCTGACTGGTTACATCCAATTGATTGCAGATCCAATGGCTGAGTCTTGTGATACAAAGGCATTAGTTTTGTGCAAACCATGTTTGGAAGGAAAGGAGACAAAACTCCATACCACTCCTTCTAAAGCAAATTATGCTCTTAATGGGTATGGCTCATCTTTCTCTCTTTTTCCCCGACCTTCTCTTTGCAGTTGAATCATATAAAAGTAAAATGAACATATAATTGTCCTGTTCATTTAGTTTTTTCAGACTGGGTGGTAGGTAAAATAAAAAAAGTAGGACATTTTATTCTAGAGAATGATTATCTGACAATGTAGCATGAATTTTGAGCTGTATATGCTTCTATTATATGGTTGCTTATGTAGATCTGTAAGTACTAATTTGCATAACTTTATATTTGTACGAATACACCAATTAATCTGTTAACTTTTATATATTATAGTAACTAAACCTGTCCTCGGTTTTCTACAGATCGTCAAGGCCAAGCGTGGTTCCAAAAGCTATCCTTAGTAGGTCACCATCAAGTCCTGGCCAAAGTAACGGCCGACTACGACCATCTAGAAAGTGAGTATTGTTGTTAGATAGATGGCAGATTATATGTGATGGTTCTGCTTTCTAGTGGTATTTTGTTGTTTTGTGCCTGTTACATTATAATTAGCTCACAATCTGACATTTCTCATTCTGGAAAAATATTATATGAGTCTGTAATATTGGAAATGTGCCGTATACTCTTCAATTATGTGGAGGCCTAAGCAGACAATCTCGTCAGGATTAAGATATATAACTTCTGTTGTGTTTGCGTAGATACATATCTGTTCCATCAGCATATTTGGTGGACCTTAGTTTGTTGGGTATGCTGAAATATCTTGGGTTTTACAGGTCGCTTGAGCCAGGTGTGTCTCCAGGAACTATTCTGAGTCCGTCAGAATCCAGCTCAGCCAAAAAAAACAGCCAAGGGAAACTAACCAGAAAGTGAGTAGTGTTGCTATTAGTGTGATAACCTGATGTATCTACCGTCTCTTGCTAGATTGTTATTTTTTCTTGCTCTGTCATTCTTATATTAGTTCTCAGTCTATCTTTTATCATTTTGTAAGGGATCTGCGGCTGCACAAACTTGTTTTTGAAGATGATATACTGCCAGATGGGGCCGAAGTGGGTTATTTTGTTGCTGGAAAGGTTAGATCTACATCTCATATGGCCTTTTCCATCCCGTTCTTGTAAATATGTCTACTCCAACCATTTCGGTCATTGTGCAGAAAATGCTTGTTGGCTATAAAAAGGGATTTGGGATACATTGTTCTTGTTGTAACACAGTGGTAAGTTTTCTTTAACCTCAAATCATGCATTCTGGAATTAAGAATAAGCTCTGAATCAGCCTTTATATTGCCTTTGGGAACCAGGTCAGTCCTTCACAGTTTGAGGCCCATGCTGGCTGTGCAACTCGTCGAAAGCCGTAAGTTCCCTGCAACTTTTGGTTGTAAAGGACATGGATCCTTAAGATCATTGACTGTGATTCACAGAAAAACTGTTGAAATAACTAGTTCGTCTTTTATTTATTATCAGGTTTCAGCACATTTATACAACAAATGGGGTATCTCTTCATGAACTATCGGTTGCACTATCGATGGACCAGAGATTTTCCATCCGTGAAAATGATGACCTTTGTAGTATCTGTAAGGATGGTGGAGACCTCCTGTGCTGTGATACCTGCCCAAGATCATATCATACAGGTTTGTTTTTTTTGTTCTTTTTTGCAATTTCCATGTTTCTTACTTGGAATTCTTCTATTGCTACTTCAAAAAACTTACCTTGATGGACCTTTGGAGCTTACCTTTCTGTTTCTTTTCCGTCTATTTAGGATGTGCCTCTCTACCAAGCCTTCCAAGTGAAAAGTGGTCCTGCAAACATTGTGTGAATATGATTGAGAAAGAGAAATTCGTGGATAGCAATCTTAACGCCATTGCAGCTGGGAGGGTTCAAGGAGTTGATGCAATTGCTGAGATAACCAAAAGATGCATTCGAATTGTCAGCTCCCTTGGAAGCGAACTCCCAAGTGTATGCGTGTTATGCAGGTAAATATCGAGCTTTTCTACTATTCGAGTATCCTGGTAGTTGCCACATTAATGAACTACCTAATATCCTTTAAAAACCTTATAAAATTTTTAGTGTGGTAGTTTAATGAGGTCTTATTTGGCCAATGTTTTATTCTGTTCTTTTTTTCATGTTTCTAATTCATATGGCTTGTATTTTCTCTCTCTGGACTTTACCTTTACTTAATTTTATTTGCTATTGCAGAGGGCATAGTTTTTGCAGGATGGGCTTTAATTCTCGCACTGTGATTATCTGTGATCAGGTATCTTGTTGGCCATTGCTGTATTGGAATCTGTGCCTCTTAAATCCGCACCTGGTTTTCACCATTTTTACATTTTCTATGTTTTCTCCTCAGTGTGAAAAGGAATTCCATGTTGGCTGTTTGAAAGAACATAACATTGCTGATCTCAAGGTGCTCTACCTCTTTGGCTCTTTCTTTCTCTCTTTATTTTATCTTGGTTGAAACTCAGTATCCTTGATTATGTCTTATCAGGAGCTACCTGAAGAAAAATGGTTCTGTTCTCTTGGTTGCCAAAAGATGAACACTTCATTGAGCAATCTTATAGCTCATGGAGAAGAGAAGCTTAGTAACAACTTTTTGAATTTATTAAGAAAGAAGCAAAAATCTAATGAAGAAAGCTGTCCAGATGACAACACCACTCCAGACGTAAGATGGAGGGTCATCAGTGGGAAGACCTCTTCAGAATCAGATGATACAAAAGCATTACTTGCAAAAGCAGTTTCTATTCTTCATGTAACTCCCCACCACATTTAAAACTCTTCAGTTCTTTATGCTGTTTGTCCCTTGTATTTCTTATGAAGGTTTAACTCTTGTGCCTTGTAATTATGGTATGTTATAGGAGCGGTTTGATCCTATCAGCGAATCAGGAACCAGGGGAGATCTCATTCCAGCCATGGTGTACGGGTAAGTGCAAACGTTTTATCTTGTGCATAATTTTGTGTGCTTATGAAACCCATTAGCTAATGAAAATCACTTTGGGCTGTGTTACAGAAAGAAATTGAAGGGACATGATTTCAGTGGCATGTACTGCACTATGTTGACTGTGGAGTAAGATTCTTCTACTTTCCACTCTACTCTACTTTTTGTGACACCTGTCTCATCTTTTTCTGTTTGTTTTTCTTTCTTTCCTCGCTTGTGCAGTGAAGTAGTTGTGTCGGTAGGAATCTTCAGGATTTTCGGGTCAGAACTTGCGGAACTCCCTCTGGTTGCTACCAGCAAAGATTGTCAAGGGCAGGTAATTAGTTTGATGAAGTTAAGTGCTTGTGATTGCTCTTTTGGTTTTGAGAGTTTTGAAAATTTATGTTCTTTTATGCTGTAGGGTTACTTCCAATGCCTGTTTGCTTGCATCCAGAGGCTTCTCGGGTTTCTAAGCGTGAAACATCTGGTGTTACCAGCAGCAGATGAAGCCAAATCCATATGGACTGACAAATTTGGATTCGCCAAGATGACAGAAGAGGAGGTAAGATATATAAAGCTGGACAATGAACTTGTAACTTCCAGCGAATCCTATATATTGATATACTGTATGTCCTTGTTGGTGTCAGGTGAATGAATTCAGAAAAGACTACTCGATGATGATCTTTCATGGAACATCAATGTTGAGAAAGACAGTGCCTGCACCTAAAGCCGTGAGTAATCCTGAGGACAGTATGGAAGAGTGAGCTCAAGGTTGTTTAGTGTTTTGTTTTTTTTGGTTTTGAAAGTCGGTGAAGCGATTGGATTCCCTTTTATTCTTGTCTAAATCTAATCTCGGGTAGTAGCCGTATTCGTCGTGTACAGGTTTTTTTTCCCCTAATGCGTATTATGGTTTTGGTAGAAGATTAGAGAGATAAGTAAGAAGTAAATGTGTCTAAACAATGGCCATTCTTTTGGGGTTATTATTATCTGAAGCTAATTTTTTGTATTATATAACCTAAAAAGAAAGTTATTGTCTGGAATATTTTTCGTTTGCACCACTTAAGTAATCCCTTATTGCAAAGTTGAAAATAATGTTTCAAAAGAAAAACTAAAAATTATTTGAGTAATCTTCAAAAATTCTAGATAAGATGTTGAGATGTTTATATTTCTATCGAGGTTTTTTTATTGGTCCATTTCGTCTACCAAACCACTCACTTTTTCATCAGTTTTTGTTTCAAAGACACTAAAAATTCTTTATATGTTCGTTGAATAATACTATAGTACATTATCAATATAAAAAGTTATAGTATAGTTCTGGTAAGGAGAATGGATTTTTTTTTTTTTTTTTTTTTGTCACGAGAATGGACTTCTTTTATTGATAAAAAAAAATAGATTCCTTATGCAAGAGTATTGGACCGGTTTGGTTAATACTGAACCGTTAACATAATTTTAGGGATCCACCGAGCGGGAAGGAGCGCATCTGAGGAATTTAAAACTCAAAAAAGCGTTGGTTAAATGCCCCTTGGTATCTTCATAATTACAGCTCTACCCAATCCTTTTAATTCCCTTTCGGCTTTCGCTTTCCCCCAATTCATTTTCATTTTCGTTCGCTCTGCTTCTCAAGGTTTGCATCTCTTCCCGATTTCCTCTCTTAGGGTTCCAAGCGATCTATTTCTGATTTGGCGTTTCTTTTTCGCTCTTAGGGTTTCTGTACTACTGGCGGATTGCTCCACTAATTCTGGGTGTTTAAGAGATGGGTCAGATCCAGTACTCAGACAAATATTTCGATGATTCTTTCGAGTACAGGTAAATTCTCAGTTCGATTTTCCTCCCAGTTTAGTATCAGTTTGTAGATTTCTAATCGCGTTGGTTCTATCTCGTGTTCACGCACAGGCACGTCGTACTCCCTCCTGAAGTCGCGAAACTTCTACCTAAGAATCGCATTCTTTCGGAAGTAAGTCAATTAGGGATTCTCGTGTTTTGTTATTCAGAATCGTGATTGTGATCTGATCTACTCCTTGGAGTAGCACCGTACGCTTTTGAGATTTTTTACCCCTTGGGTTCTATTTCTCGATTACATATGTTTTAAGAGAGTTTAAGTCTAGGAAAGATCAAAGAGATAGTTTCTACTTAGGATTTGAAGTTTGCTCATCATGCGTTATTGGTTTTCTTTAGCACTGATGCTTTTACAAATACAAAAGACTCTTCTATCTCCTCGTTTTGTGATCTCATTAGAAGCATTTCTTATTTTCTTGTTTTCATTGACAAGTCTTGGGTAACAATGATCATGATTGTTTTCACCATTTGAACTCTTTTGACTGTACACACTTTTATCTGAAGATTTGAATGCAAACACATCTTTCTCTAGGTTCTGGTATGTCTCTTGGGAGGTCTGGATCATGTATTTCTTAAAAGATTACTAAACTTAGATCATAAACTTGCTTATAAATTTCGAAATGTGCAATATTTGAATTTTAGGTGTATAATTACCCGGTATAAAGATGCTTTTAGACATTCTTTTGTGCATTTATCAGACTGTAGCTTCTCAATTCCTGATTCCTAGTAGTAAACAGTTGCTTTGTTTTTACAATCTGGTTATTGTAGAGCGAATGGCGTGCAATAGGAGTGCAGCAGAGCCGTGGATGGGTTCATTATGCAATTCATCGTCCTGAGCCACACATCATGCTCTTTAGGAGGCCACTCAACTACCAGCAGGAGAATCAAGCTCAAAATGTTATCGCTAAATAGAATATCGGTTTATGTCTCTCATGAACAAGGTTTAAAAACACGCTGATAACTTCTCTAGTTTTATGTTATGTGTTCATGAATTCTCGTCAGTGGAGAATTATGTGAGTTAGTAGAACAATCTTTTTATGTTATGTTAAGTCTGGTTCTTTGCTAGACTTTGTTTAAACTCTACTACATGGTTAAATCGTTATTTCTCCTTCTTTTGCATCTTCTTGTTGAAGTTCATTTCAAAGCATATGTGTGATTTTGTATTCATCCATACATGGTAGATATATTTAGGTTGAGAAATCCTGGAAAATAGGGATCAAGCTAACTACATGTAGGAATGGTCGTTTGGATTAAAAAAAAATTTCCTGGCCTAAGCCAAGTTCGTAAAAACCCTGCCCATTGAAAGTTCGAGCCAAACGTGATCCTGTCGAAGTCTTTATCCATTCCTAAGCTTGTGACTTGTGAGCATCATTAGAATGCACTTGCGGGTACCTTTTTTTCATTGTTAAGTGTAAATTAAAAGAAAATAATTATATGTAATTTTCCCTAATTATTTCGCAATTTCCAACATTATCCAAAATATGTTTCCGTTTTTCAAGAGAAAAATATTGATTCGACTGCACTTCTCTGGCTCTGTGGCAATGAAACAGAAGGTGATTGACACTTTCTTCCTGATCTTGACTACACATTGTACATTCATCTAGAACCTTCATTTGGCGCCTCCGAAAACAGTACGCAGCCATGTGGTCCCTTAACTCCCAGTCGACGCGCTCGAAGAATTTCAAACTCAAAAAAAGTTAAAAAGAAGAAGCTTTGGTTAAAAGCCCTTTATTCCCCTCATAATTACGCCTCTGCCCCAATCACTTTATTCCCTTTCACTTTCTCCCCCATTCCTTTTTCTTTTTCGTTCTCTCAGTCTCTCAAAGGGTTTCCTTTCTTCCCGATTCCTCGGCTTGGTTTCCGAACGATCGATATCTCTGATATTTCATATCACTTTACCTTTCCTTTCATTGTTAGGGTTTACACTAAGAGATGGGTCAGATCCAGTACTCGGAGAAATATTTCGATGATACTTTTGAGTACAGGTAACTTTTGATTTCCTTCCTCTCTCTCCCATTTTTTAGTTTCAGTTTCTAAATTTCTTAGCGTGATTCGTACACAGACACGTCGTACTTCCTCCTGAAGTGGCTAAGCTTCTACCAAAGAATCGTCTTCTTTCCGAAGTAAGTACAGAGTCTCTTCCCCATTTTTTCGGCATTATCCTGTAATCGTGATCTAATCATATAATCCTTGGATCGTCCAAGATTTTGAAAATTTCCCCCTTATCTCAGCGATTCTACTTATCGTTTACATATTTAAGAAAGTAAGTTTGGAAACTCGATAGAGATAGTCTGGGCTTAGGATTTGAAGTTTACTCATCGTGCCTTTCTAGTTTTCTACGGAGAATTTGCTCCGATCCGGACGAATTCGAACCGTTGTAAATACAAAAGGACTGGTCTCTCTCCTTGGATAACAATGGTCATGGCTGTTTCACACATTTTACTCTTTTATCTGGAATAGTCAAGAGATTAAGACTAAATTAATGGTATCGTGACTATCGTCTATTGGGAGGTCTGGATCATGTCACTAATAATAACTGGAGATTATAAGCTTTTTTGTAAATGATGAAACTGTAATACTAAGATTCCTTAAGGTTATAGTTGTCAGTGATTGATGATATTCTAGACATTCTTCTCTGCATCTCTCCAATATCTTATAAATTTTCTCATGTTGGGATTTGATGAAAAAGGTGATGTGAATTGTTTTGATAGAATGAATGGCGTGCAATAGGAGTGCAGCAAAGCCGAGGATGGGTCCATTACGCAATTCATCGCCCTGAGCCACACATCATGCTCTTCAGGAGGACTCTCAATTACCAGCAGCAGCAGGAGAATCAAGCTCAAAACGTTCTCGCTAAGTGAGTCATCGCCTGCTTGTTACATTAGAACTTATGTGAAATTATGCAAATATCGGTTTATGTTTCTTGTAAACTGTGGTTTGAAACCACTTATCAAACTTCGTGATCATGGATTCTCTTCTGTTGCTGTTAGAAAGTTTTCTATATATGTGTGACATCCATATTTCATCTGATTTTAGATATTTTTGTTATCTTTCCACTCAACCTAACCCGAATGAAAGTTGATATCAAATCATATGCTGAAACTAATGGCTGTATCTGAATAAATCAAAGTGAGTAAACATGAAAATTCGAGGATTGAATTAGATTTTAAAGTATTTTAGTTAAGTAGGTAGTCTAAAAAGAAGAAAATCGCATACACTTTCGAAGTTACACCTACGAACCCTTGTAAACTTTCAAACTTAAATTTTTTAACTTAACTATCTAAGATTGGGAATTTTAGTAAAGTAGTTAGTTTTTAACCGTTTCAAAAGTATATGGAAATATAGACATGGTTCAATAAAAGATCAAAAAATGGAAATAGTGTCAAACCATTTGGGTCTGAAAGAGTAGCTTAAATCTAGCATATTATTGGAAAATGAAAGACTGGAAAAAAAAAAAAAGGAAATTCGAATAGAACATCCCTATCTCAAACCCAACATGTGGAGAGTAATAGCAATGATATTAATCAACCGAAGATATTGATAAGATGTTTTCTTGCCTTACAAAAGTAAGATAGAGGATTCAAACATATGGGGAGGAAAAGAAAAAGGTGTATGTCCCAATAAAAGACAAATCAAAGTTCTATGAACAAACCTTTAGTAGATGTTCTTATTCATTTGACGTTTATTTTTTGCTCTTTAATGTGATAATAAGACTCAAAAAGAGCACACCAAACAAAGACAGCTCAATGTCTCTTTGAAGCCTTAAACCTAACACATGCATATTTCTTCCTTCTTTGTTTTGAAGTAAACATATGCTTTTCTTGTTCATTTCTTTAATTATTCTCGTGTAATAGAATTGTTGTGTGGGCATCAATCCTTTATCTTTTCCCAATCATTTTTTTTTTTTTTTTTTTTTGACATCACTCGTATTTATATGCTTTAATTTAAACTATTTCTTTTGAATTTCTTTTGTATTTTTATTCTACCCATATCTTATGTATACATTCTAGATATTTTAGGTTTGACGGATTTTCCTATGTACAACACACAACTATTAGAGGACACAACACCACTTATACATTTCTAACACCGTCTCATTTTGAAGATACCTATCACATTGATAAAGACTTTATCTCAATAGGTTAATAAACCAAGCTCAATGAAACATATTGATGCATCCTACCCTTAAAGATACCTAGCATGTTGATAAAAACTCATATTTGAAATCGGAAGTTGAATTTGAAACACTTCTATCTAGCCACTCTCAGATTTGAATTTCGGAAGTTGAACTTGAAACACCTCTATCTAGCCACTCTCAGATTTGATCCTAAATTATACTATAAGCGAAGTATTCTCATTTGACTGGATTATCAACATAGTAAAGTTAAAAATAAATAGTGATTTGAACTTTTTTATCGCAACATAAATATTCAATCAAATGAAAAAATGATTTGAACAACAAACATAGAAAGAGCAAGAGGTCAACATGCGGCAATAAAAAGCCCTAAGCCAAAATAAAATAAAAAGAATCCGACCAACCACACATGGTATTCATTCAAAAATATAATAGCTTGAGATTTTTTCAAAGGAGAAAGAAACTAATTCATATCAAAGACATAGAAAAAAGGGAAGATGGAGAAGATGATACAATGTGTGACATAATTTATAGGCCAATAGGAAGTTAACGATGGAGAAGATGATTGCAATGTGTGACATAATTTTTAGGCCAATAAAAAGATATAACTTCGGAAGTTGCATTCAAAGAACTTAGGAACACCTCATGAAATCATTAATTCCAAAGCAAGCAACACACACTACAAAAAATCAATGATAAAATATTTAGTAGGATACATAATTATCCTATACGAAAATCGGAAAAACATGCATTATCATTTCAATTTTTGCGCAAACAAATCATCATCACGACGTCTATGATGCATAACTGACATGACCACCTAATAACCATAAGAATGAACCCATGTGTCGTGAATCCATTAACATGAATAATATCTAAAATCCAATCTTCGAATTGAGAGGCATTGGAGACTAGCTCCATCCTGTCAGCAATTTCCCAAACCCGATTCTCAAACCGTTGTTTTTAGGGTAGGCTTTGGTCCAATAGTAATCTTCCTAGTGTAAAGCCCTCAGACCATGGGTATCAACAAGCCTTCAAGCTCAAGCTTTGATATTCATGGGTTTGCACCACGCTCTTGCACTCAAGCTTTAGTCTCCAAGGGTCTCTACTCTCATGATCCACGCGTAGCATTCAAATTTAACGTTCTTTATTGTGAGGCTCTCACAAAAATTTGTGGTCTTCGTGGTTTCATCACTCTCAGGCTATCTGGTCTCGACTCCAATATTCTAGATAATTTAGGCAATCCACTTAGTAGTGTAATTAGATTAGGCGAATCTTTAGTAAAATTTATAAAATTTCAAGTATTTGATCCTGATCCAACAATTGTATAAATAAACCAAGAAGATGGGGCCACAATATCATCTATCTTCTGTTACATGATAATGTATTCGTGATACCAAGAATTGACATAATCAAGGACCATGTGATCAACATGGAAATCATTATGGCCTTACTTAACATTGGTCGGGCTGACTCAAAAAGGAAGGAAACTTTTTCCTAGACTGGATGGTCTAATGAGTGGAGCAGTCCGAATGAAATCCACAACAATAAGGGTGAATATCAAGGCCAAGCTAGGTATTTTTCACTAAGCATTCCATAAGGAGATAAGACTCTTGAAGACAAAAACCATGAAACGGACTATGAGAGCATTGCAGCCACAAAGATGATGATCTATGTATATAGATTGTGAATGATGCATGTCACCCTCATCTCTTCTTTTAGCACCTTGAGATTAACTTGTCAGAGAACTAGTAAATTAGAAAAATAAAGTAGGTAAAAAGCAATTAAGTAGTTCATCCCAAACAAATAACAGTTGCTCCACCCAACCTAACATATCACCCTTTACCAGTATATTAACCCGAGCAAAGTAAAATCTGTATAAAAAGTCTTTCTTGACATAAGAAAGGGAATTATTATTTACACTAAAATTATTAAGCATAATTTTCTATTGTTCTCGCGAGCACTCATTTTCTCTTTCTCTTTATATATTCAAAGCTTTCTTTGACATTGATACTTGTTTTCACATATGTTTTGATCATTTTCTTGTCATCTCTTCATAAGATTAACCATCTCAATTCTTCTCACCACCAAAGTGTCCTTCAAAGAATAGAGAACAATGGGGGAGTTGGGGACCATCTCTTCTTTCTTGTCATGTGTCATATACCCCTTGTTCTCTTGTTTTTCGACTCTTTTTCATTTTTGACTTGTCACTTTCCCCAAAAAATTGAATTCGTAATCAACATTGGATTTAAAAAATGTTTGGATTAATATCATGACTACACATAAGATTTTGGAGGTATAATCGCCTTAAGAGTAATGCATAAGATTTTTAAAACTAGAATCGCTTTGAGATTATAACACATAAGTGTGACATACATATTGATTTATCATAAATTAAAGTTAGTTCTTAAAAAGAAAATCTAAACTATCTAAAGACTGAATTCCATCAAAAACTTAATATTCCACGTTATTCCGCTAGTCATAAAAATGCTATCAACCAATGGATTTCAGTATGATGTTTTAAAAAACTGTTTTTTGAAATCCCAAAAAAGAAGAAGTAGATATGATTCCTATTTTATTATTGAATGAAAAAAACATTTTTTAACTTTTTGAAAGCATGGACCCATGATTAAGCCAATATGCCTAATGATATCTAAGGTTCTATTAACATTGGCCATATTAGCGGATGGTCGGGCTCTGAAGCAACAATAAAGCTCTATATAACGAATACTATGATTAAGTCTCCATTAATGAAAATATATGTAATCCTCTTAATTAGACTAGTAGATTATGATTGAGACCACTAGCATATGCCGGCGGCATATGAAAAAAGTAACTCAAACTAATTAAAACTCCAAACATACTCTTAAACTTTCCGGGAAATTGAACCAAGCTTTAGTCTTTCTATTTAATATTTCGTACTGAGTACCACAGGCTATATTATCTATTTATGTTTCAGTACTAATGCTCTTCCCCTTCTTTATTTTTGTAATCATTCTTTTGATCTTTCGTTCTATATTGTAACGCCATATCCCATCTTCTGCCTTTGTTATTATTCGTAGGAACTTTTGATCAGTGTTTAATAATAAAAAAAACTTTTGATTAGTGTTTTAGAGCAAGATGCATGCACTATGCTTTTTCTCCTAGCCGTTTCCCATGAAAAATAAATGAAGAAACATTAGGAGACTTCACTAATCGGCTTTCTCTGTATTTAGCTTTTAGAATCTGAATGTCTAATTTAGTTGTAAACTATTTAGGACTAAAATCAATTGCAAATTTATTAAGACTAATAAGAACAGAAAGCCAAAATAACAACCTTAGCCTTTTTTTCTTTCCCGAATTCATCATTAAACTTAAGAGAAAATAAATTCAGAAAAATTCATTACTAGAAGCTTTATTGTAAATAACTTTCTGATTTCATTTAATGAAAAAGTTTATTACAATCAAGTAACCTTGATTTCATTGTATAGTCACAATAAAGTAACCTTGATTTCATATACAACTAAAAGTTTTTGATGAGACTATAATAACCTTGATTTCATCAAGAACTTAATAAAAAGGTTATTACAATCAAGTAACCTTGACTTCATATACGACTATAAGTGAAATAGATTCTTGTATTGTCACAATAAAGAGAAACTTTAAGTGAGACTATAATATGCATAGCGACTAGTACTCGAGTTATTAAGACCAATTCACGTGTATCAAATGTCATATTCCTATACTTAGCCTCTGCAGAATTCTGGAAATAATATGTTTACTTTTTTCATTTCCAAGAGACTAAACAATCACCAAAGAATGAAAAAATGCCTTGTATGAATCGGTAAAACCATACAAAATGAAATCCATATATGATATATAGAATGGACCTTTTCCAAATGTACCTTTAAGATACCTCAAAACCTTGTACACAACATGCAAATGAATTCGCGAGAGAAGAAGAATCTTGACATTACTTGGTGACTGCAAAACAAATTTTTGGCCTAGTGATGAACAAATTCATGATTTTTCCAACCAATCGCCGATGCTTTTCGGCATTAGTCAACAAAATACCTTCATCCTAATACATCTGCAGGTTGGATTCCATAAGTATACTATAAGGTTTATAACCTAAGAATCCAATTTCAAACTCCAGCACATTTTTCATTAACATAATGACATACCTTTACTGGTCTGAGATTTCATAGTCAACAAAACTCTATGGTGCAAACTGTCTTACGCTTAATTGACATCATATTTAGGAATCGATCATCCTCAATCACGCCTCTCAACAAGTGTGATTCTCAAACCAATTTTCTTTAATTCTATCGGCTCCGGATTAATCTAAACTCACATTCGATTCTTTTTGTAACACAAACGCTTTGGTCTTAATTTCGCTTAATAAATAGTACATACGTTATGAAAAAGATAATAATATTTTCTTACACAAATTTGACGTTATTAAGACATACTTTTTATCATATTTTAAAAAGTTCTTGAAGTACAAAAATATGAATTTTTCTTTATTTGTTTTATTTAATAAAAATAACATATACTTGAAGCCAAAAAGAAAAAACCAACTTTGGGAAGCAGGGAAGTGTGCTACGTGTCATGTTGCTATTAGCCGCTAGTCAATTTTTCCAGACGTCCGTGTTACGGTAAGATTTTCTTCGCAAGAAGCAGGTCCACATGTGCAACTCTCGTCTCTCGTCTCTCTCTCTCTCCCTCTCGTCTTCTGGTTAAATCCTCTCTCGGAGGTGACCGTTTCTTCACTCCAAAATCGAAGCGAGGATATTCACTGGTAGGTTGATGGCGTCTCCCTCATTGTGTGTTTCCCCCTTCAAGTTAGGTTTATTAGATAATGGCGGACTTTTAGGTTGTCTTGTATTTTGCTTAATCTCGAACACAGATACTTGATTTTCTCGTGGGTTTGATCTCAATCGGATTTCTCCTCCGAAATATTTTTCTAGATCTTCGTCTGATTGGGATCCGATTCGAGGTTTGTCTTACTGTTTTTGGGCGTGTAAAAGTCTTTGTCCGCGTACGGAAAACGGATGAGAATGTGAGATTTAGGGTTCTTGTTTACATAATTTGGGCGTTAATCGCCATTTTGTCAAGGAAAACCTGTGGGAGATGTGATCCAGAATCTGGTTCTAAATTCTGGGTTTTTTTTTCCGATTCTTAATATAGAGATTAATAGGCTCTCCTGTGAAAGGAAATTTTGTCATATTGAATTTAACGAGACTGCAATTTATCTGGTTGAAATTGGACCTGACTCATTTTTAATGATGAATGATTTTGTATTCCAGGTGTTTTCTTGGACCCTAGATTCAGCCTTTTAGCCTCAAGGAGGTTACACTCATTGCAAAGAGGTGGGAATCTATATTAGTGGAAAATGTTCTCGGAGGATAAAAATATGATTCCAGTGCAACGCAGCTTTAAGGATCGTGGTCAGATGAAATATCTGAGGTATTGAAACTGATAAGCACCGTATCACTTTTGGGAGATGATCTAATCTACTGGAGAAGCCAGCTCTGTGTATATTTTGTAGATAATTAGGCTTTTTGCTATACAGTTAAAAGGGTTTGTTGTTGGCTACTCTGATGGCCATTGCTGGCCTGCAAAACATTTTGGCGATCGACACATCTTTCCCTCGAGACTCTGAGGCTCGGGCATCTAGACAGAGGGAAAATGATGGAAGACCAAGCGTCCGGGCATCCTCACTCCTACAGATGTGGAGGGAGCTTGAGGATGACCATGTGATGGGTCATGCTCGTGACAGAGATACTGAGAGGAGAGGTGGTTCTTCTACTTCTAATTCTAATGCTTTGAGGGGAAATGGTTATGACAGTCATATTAGTGCACATGATATTGGTATAGATAGTGTAAATTTGGGTGAGAATGAACTTGGTGGATGGTCACCTACCCCGAGCCATGTTGGATCACACCACTCGAGTGAGGATCTCAGCCCTTTTCCAAGCGAGCGCTCTTCAGATCTGGGGGTGGTTGAAAGGGAAAGAGTTAGACAAATTTTTCGTGAGTGGATGAGATCTGGGACAGGCGAGCATACTTCTTCTGCTTCCCAGACAACCAACAGCTCAAGAGCAGAAGTGCTTGGTGAAACTGAACAGGAAAGGGTGAGGATCATAAGGGAGATGGTTCAGATGAATACCCAGCAGAGGCCTGTTATTGGTGATCCCAGGGAAGAACAGCCTTTTGAAGTTGCGAACCAGATTGAAAGAGCACTCGATGGAATGGTTATTAATGAGAACCGCATTCAGACTGAGCATGCTAGAAGAGGCATACGCAAGTTATGTGGTAGGCAAGTGTTAGTGGATATGTTAAAAATGGCTGAGAGGGAAAGGCAGAGAGAGCTGCAGGGTTTGATGCAACGTCATGCTGTATCAAACTTTGCTCATCGCAACCGCATTCAGGTTTGCTCAGAAGACTTTTTAACTGTTTATCTTCGGTTACTTGTCTCTGTGACATAGAATTTGTTATTTTTAAGTGACTTAGCCTGAATAAACAAAATTTACCTCTGCTGTATCGTCCAAAACCACTATGTCACACTGCGGAGAATACTAAGATTCTTAAAACTGCAAAGAGGCCCAATTTTCCATTTTCTAGTTTACGTTCTTGTGTATTTGGAATAAATACATGAACTTTGATTAGCACGAGTTCTTGATACAACTTTGAATCTGTGGTCTTCAGTTCAGACGAACAATGACTGATATATGAGTAGTCGCCTTTTTTTTTTATAAAAAAGTTCTTAGTGAAATGCATAATGGTTGGAGGTTTGCAACATACTTGATGGAGTGTATGATAGTCACTCTTTCGTCATAAGTTTTAGTCGTTGTATACTTTCTGTTTGAAGAGATTCTAACTTGACATTTGTGTTATAGAAGTTGATAGATATTGAGGAACTCTTTCTCACTTCTTTATATTACCTTACGTTATATTTTTTGGGTATTTTTACACGTCAGTCTCAGGTGGCACATAGATTGTTTTAGGTTGATGGCCCCAGGAGTTGTATATGTCTCAACTCTTTATTTTGGGTTATTGGTTGTCATAGCTTGATGATGATCTTTAATTCCTTTGTAGGCATTGCTGAGGGGGAGATTCTTGCGAAATGGTGATAACGATGATAAAGATAAACCAACATCATCTGCAGCTACTGAGTTGGGCTTTCTAAGAGAGAGGCAAACTGTATCTGAGTTGAGGTGGCTAATTCTTCTGTTTAAATCATTTTATGCATATCTTTGTGTATTTGTGGAAGCTTCTTGCATATCTTTATCCCCTTCGATAGGTATATATGTGGGTTAGTATCGTATGAGTCTTTAGCTGAAGTATATTTTCAAGTCTCATTATATAAGTGGAGCTTTGACCCAGTAAATGAAACTTCTGATGCTTTAGAAGGATTTAGAACATGATTTTTTTTATGTATTTGTCCATGCCAGGGAGGAATTTATATCTAGACTGGACCGGTCTGTCTCTGGCCAAGCGAGCAGTGGTCACTCGGATACCTCATCAAATGCTGCAACTGATGATAGTAGAGGTGAACAAAACGATTTACATTGTCTTGGTAGCATCAACGATGCAGACGGTGGTTCAGATCAAAATGGCATGGAGGCTGAAAACCATAGTTCGCTGGATGAGTTAACTAATACTAGACACTGTAATAATGGGAGCACAAGTTTGGAAGAAAGGACCGCACGCGTAGAAGGCTGGCAGGGGCAATTTTCTGGGAATTTCGTAAGCGAATGGCGACAGTCGGAAAGTGATGAATTTTCTCAAAAAAGAAATGATGCTGAAGCAGATCTGAATAGCCATCGTAGGGAGGATGCTATTGGGTGTTCATCCTCTTCAATCCGAGGAGACGAGATCAGACAAGATGGTTGTTTACGAAAGACTAGTGAGATATCTTACGAACAGCCTCTGCAAAGTCCCGAAGAAATTGACACCGCGAGACCGACACTGAATATCCAGGAGAATCTGGCTGAAAGCATCAATCTACCTGTCACCCTAGAGGAACAAACCGAGGAGGAGACTTTGGGAAACGAAGAATCCGATTGGCAGCTTATTAATGGTGAATCCAGTGAATGGAGACATGACGCTGAAGGGGAAGCAGATTCAGAAGTTCATGAGAATTCTCCAAATCAGTTGTCCGAGATATCATCTGTGGACGAGGACAGAGAATCCCATGGCCCCCCTGAAGTTGAACTCCCAGAGATGCAGCCTGATGATGATGTTGATCTTCAAAGCTCGATACAAGACTGGTCGGAAGAACATTCTGATCAAGACACAGTTTCAGTTGGAAGGGCTGCCACATTCTTTCCCCAGGATGATGGCTACGAGAACAACATGGAACTAAGAGAACTCTCTAGCAGGTAAAAATCTTGTAATATCTCTGCTGTAATAGCCACACTTTTTAACCTGAGTTTATGTGTCTGATGGCTTTCTGTTTAATATCTCTGCTGTAATAGCCACACTTCTTAACCTGAGTTTATATGTCTGATGGCTTTCTGTTTGCACTACAGGAGACGTGTCTCAAATCTTCTGCAGAGCGGGTTCAGAGAAAATCTTGATCAGTTGATACAATCTTACATGGACAGAAGAAGCCAAAATCCTGTAGACTGGGAAGAAAGCGAGACTTATCCCGAGCCTGCGTTAGTTGGTGAACATATAGGAGAGCAGGTAGGTGGCCAAGAAGAACTTGATGCTATGGAATCTCCTCCTTTGTCTCTACCTTCACCAGTAATCCCTGTTCAGCCACTGTGGGACCATGATCGATCCAATCAAAACTGGCCAGCACATGATCTTCATCAGCACATTGGAATTGTAAGACTAGTTCCACAGTGTATCCTTGGGGTGAAGAAGGCTCCAAAGCAATTTTCTTTTCTAATGATTAAGGAACTCATTGGTTGACAGGATTGGGACTCGGTCAACGATTTGAGGGTTGACATGGGAAGAATACAGCAAAGGATGGATAACCTGCAGAGGATGCTGGAGGCTTGCATGGAAATGCAACTAGAGTTACAACGGTCCATAAGACAAGAAGTCTCTGCTGCGATGCACCGCTCTGCTGACACATCAGGTTTTCTATATGTCTCAAGTCATTTTATGATGATGATACACAGTAGACAGTATGTATATGTTTTGCGGTTTTCTTTGAAATGCTATTGATACACCTTTAATTGATTCACAGGTCCTTCCAAAGAAAATGAGAGCTACGAGTCAAAATGGGAATATGTAAGGAAAGGGATCTGCTGCATATGCTGCGAGAGCAACATTGATTCTTTATTGTATAGGTATGGGCCATGAGACCACCCGGTTTTGTTGTAAACATGTTCACCAATTTGATATCCTCTATAATTTTTTTTTTTTTTTGTTTTTAATTTGGTATTGCCAAACAACAGATGTGGACATATGAACGCATGTGAGAAGTGTGCAGAGAAGCTAGTGGAAGCTGGAGGAAAATGTCCCATGTGTCAAGCCCCTGTGATTGAGGTAGTTCGTGCTTACTCCATTCTCTGAACCTTCTCTCGTTTGGCTCCAAGCTCTGCTTCAGATTGCTTGTTAGAGATTCTGGGTTTTTACTGATGTTACCTGCTGCAATTTATAGCATAGATAATTTACTCTGATTCCCCCGGCTCTTAATTTTATCCGCGGTGTAAGGAAAAATACACACTCGTTAACTATTTTTATAGACATGAAATGAAACATCAAAAGATTCAATAGAAATTGGTGACTTGTGCTATCTGAGACCACCTGTAATTTTGTGCATATATCCAAAAAGGGGACATCTTAAAAAGCGCCATGTTTGTGCAAACACTTTCTGATTACACCGAAAAAATGAGCCTCTGAAAACACAACTGCTTGTTGGTGGGACATGCCATATTTTTGGTCCATTTTATTAGGTGTGGGCATCCCGGTTTAAAATTTGGTTTCAGTTTGGTTCTTCGGTTATATGGGCTCTTAGAAATTTAAATTATATGGATTCAGTTGTTCCATCGCCGATGGATTGACTCGATGGAAAGCTTGCGACTTGTCGGGTGAAACATAACGGGTAAGGTTGTGGTCGATGGAACCTGCCCTGTGTCCCATGGTCGATAAAATGGCTCGATGTTGACGGTCCGGTTTTGGTTCTTCTCGGTATTATGGCCGTCTCTAGATTTACTATAATGTTTTTGATCCATCTTCCTCATTTTCAATTCTCCACTTTTCTCATCAGGCTCCTATGCATTTCCATGACCCAATTGAGCCCCAATACACCTAAAAAGCACAAAATGTGTGATATGCAAATCCTAGACTCTAAAATGTAAGATATGCAAAACTTGCTAAATTGATGCCAAAATGCCTGGCAAAATGATATGATTATAGCATAAACACTACGAAACAAGGGATTAATTCTCTTAAATCCTCATCATATATCAATCTTGAATAGCTCGTTTAACCTTGCGATATATATCTTCCAAGTTACGGTTCACACAACCTGGCGAGAGCAGAATTTTAGATGACATGATGTATAAACTCCACCTCCATCTAATCAAGACTTTAGAGTTTAGACAACACTGTTCGAAAACGACTATCATCAATCCAGATTTCGATAATGGTTTCATACAAGAGGATAATGTTATGAATGTTCTAGTTTGAGCTAACTCATTGAAAAAAAAATATTTACTCATTTAATATTTTATCTGAATAAGTGGAACTATATTTTTTTAGTTCATTTACTATATATAAGAATATATCCTTCCTTTTTTCAGTAACTGTACCTTTCCAATACCTAACGTCCACAACAAAATATTTTAATTTTATATCAGCTTAGAATATTAATGCCCAGAACAAAGCAGAATAACATTTCACGTGTCGATACAAAACATATACACATTCATGTCTGTTGCAAATTTTAAATACGCCATTATTGAGCCCTAAACGCGACAGATATTTAGTCAGTCTTATATAAAACACGGTAGTAACCTACTCAATTTTCAGCCTAAAGTAAAATATTCAGTAGCTAGATGGATATAGAGACAGGTAACCTTTCAACTACCACATCGATTAGTAATCTAATTATCATTACTTCGAAAATTAAAAAAATGCCAAATATTTCCACCGACATTCTCGTAGAGGTACGTAGTCCTTTTGCCGAATTTTCTTGTTATTCCTTCCTTTGGTAATGAGTTGTCAGATTCTAACTCTCGTTTTTTGTTCTGTATTATTTTTATCGACAAGATTCATATTGATAAGATAACAAAACAATTCATTAGTATATCAAATATAGTCTATCCTACAATCCTACTCATATATATGAGTGATGGTATGAAAATAGAAAATGGTTATAATAGAATGGTAGTTATTGTCGACATAAAATGTAGTTTGACGATCTTCTTCTATACAAATGGTTGTTTCCATGTGAGAGGATTGTGAGAAGTGAGCTGGACATTATACAAATTGGGAATATACAAATTCTCGCAACCAATACGCATATATGATGCTAATTTGGGTGGACCATTAAATCGGATTCAAATAAATTAAAGGAAAGCTTATTATTATTATTATTTATTTCTTAAAAAGAATGATTAAAATTAGGATGCAAAAGGAGCTCTATGGGGAATGCCTTTTCGTCGCCTAGAATTAGAAGTATGAGTTGGAGGATGCGTGCCTTTGTGCGTTTCTTGTTGTCTTTCTTTACGCAATCTCTCTTCTTCCTCTTCCTTATTCCTCCTTATTCCTTGAACCTGACATTTTTGTATGATCGCATCTTACATTTCCTTTATTCAAAATGTAACATAGACATCTAACCTCGTATACACACATTTTCTTAAGATTTCTTGTTTAAAATGCTTAAAATTATAACATGACAACGCAACACAACCTATCAATTTACCAAACGGCTAATTATTAACTAAGCGTTACACGGTATGTCCTGATTAAAAAAATTAGTAACAGTGATGTTTATTAAACCAATCATGTCCAAGGATCAGTCTCATGCTCTACATTGGCTTCTATAAACACATTAAATAATAATTCATATTGTATTCAGAAAAAAAGTGTAGATAAACGGACCTTGCAACCCAAGGAACAGAAGCGAGATGGATCAAGGAGGGTTCTGGAACATGTCTCGCAGAAGTAGGAGAGGGTTTTAGGGGCGGAGGACGGGGGGCCATGGGAGGAGTTCTTAGGCTGAGGTCTCTCGTTCAAGAAGAGAACCCTTGCGCTGTTGATAACATAAGTCTGAACTCCTTTTATGTCCAATATCTTCTCTATTTCCGATACTCTCACCACATCGTGATACGACGATCTTCTTATCTGTCTTAGCGTTATGGATATGATTCATTGTCATTAATGATAATAATTGTATTGAAATGTGTGTGTGTTGAGAAAAAAGGAGGACCTGAAGGACGGGATGGTCAATGTGGTGGGAGGAGCGGCAGTAGAAGCAAAACGCAGCGTTTTGACAAGAGAGGCAGAACATGTTGCACTCATTTCTTGGTGCCTCGCGGTGTCGAGGGCAAATGCTGAAGAAGTTTGTTCTTAAGAGACCTTCAAGCCATTTCGGCTCCTCCATTTATCTCTCCTGGTTAAAAAAAACATTAATAACATTGTAAAAATAGGGAAGATCGAAACAAATTTTCATGAACAATGTAATAACTCACGAAGAACATATATATTCTTGGCATTTGCATTACCTTTATGAAGATGATCAGTAGAGAGAGAGAGAGAGAGAGAGAGAGAGAGATGGGTAAGATGATTTGATTTTAGAGACAAGAGGAGAGCAAATCAGGTTTTAAGTGTAAGACTTAAGAGAGAAAGAAAGAGATTTCATTTTATTTTATTGTTGGTAAAAGAAGATTTTATATTGCTTTCTTCTTATTTAAGGGCTTCTGCATCTCTTAGTTATTTATTTTAAAATTTAATGGAATAGTTATTAAAGAGAGGATGGATGAAGAAGATGTTAGGTTAAGGTTGATTTCAAACCGTTGGATTCGTACATTTGGTAATGAATCTGTTGACATGAGAACAAATATTTCTTTTCTTTTCCCAACAATGATACGAGTGTAATATACTTTTTTAAAAAAATGGATCAAACTGTCTCAAGTTGGATTTTTATAATAACAAAAACATTTTTTAGGTCGAGAGTGATAAAGATAACTTTAACTTAAGAAAAATACAATATAATAGTGAAATTTTCTTATAAAAATAAGTAGACAAATTTATGTCATTAAATTAAATTTATATGGTAAATCCTTGTGATTGTTATAAGTAAATTTAAAAACAAACTAAATTTGTAATATTCATATCAATTTTAGTGACGTCACGTAAATTTTACTTCCACGTGGCACTTTCTATAATAAACTGAAATGCTATGTTATTAATCTTAAATTAGTAAGATATGTCAGAACAAATCTATAAGTTTGACACATCCACCATATCCATAGTAATTATATTGATCTGATGATTGACCAAATAACTAATTGTTTTAAACTATATTAGGTTTGATTATATTACAACCAAATGTATTTTAAATAGAAAATCATATAATAAACCACTATGACTTATTATGAGTAATTTTAAAAAGAAAGTTAAAATTGTAAAATTTAGATCAGTTTTTAATGATCTTATCGAGTTTACTTCCACGTAACACTTTCTATAATAAATTAAATCATTATGTTATTAAGTTTACATTAGTAAGACATGTAAGAACAAATCTATAAGTTTGACACATCTATCACGTCCATCTTAATTATATTGATCAGATAATTGGCTGATCCTATAATTGATATAACTGATTGTGTTATACCATATTAGATTTGATTATATTACAACCAAATGTATTTTATATATAAAATCGTAAACTTCTAAGATTTTTATGTGCAAGTTTAAAAAGAAAGTTAAATTTTAAAATTTCGATTAATTTTTAGTGACCTTATATATACTTTACTCCCATGTGACACTTTCGAATTAAAATGTTATGTTACTAAGTTTAAATTAGTAAGACATTTCAGAAGAAATCTATAAGTTTGATACATTCATCACGTCCATCATAATTATATTGATCATATGTTTTAGACTATATTAGGTTTGATTATATCACAATCAAATGTATTTTTAAATAAAAAATCATAAAATAAACCCCTATCACTTTTATACATAAGTTTAAAAAGGAAGTTAGAATTGTAAAATTTAAATCAATTCTTAGTGATCTTACATACATTTTATTCATGTGACACTTTCTATAATGAATTGAAATGTTATGTTATTAAACTTAAATTAGTAAGACATTTGAGAATAAATCTATAAGTTTGACACGTCGGTCATGTCCGTCACAATTGATTATATAGTTAACCTCATAATTGGGGTTTTTAGACCATATTAGGTTTAATTATATCACACCAAATATATAGTTTAAAAAAGAAAAATCATATAGTAAACTCCTATGAGTTCAATATGTAAATTTAAAAATGAAGCTAAAATTTGTAACATTTAGATCAACTTTTAGTGACCTTGCATACACTTTACTCCCACATTTTTCTTTGTATAATGAGTGAAAACGTTATATTATTAAGCTTAAATTAGTAAGACATTTCAGATCAAATCTAAAATTTTAACTAACACATACGTTATATGGTCGACCACATAAAAAAACGAAACTAAGACATGTAACCTTTAGATCAATTTTAGTGACAATGCGTACAATTTACTCTCATGGGTCACTTTATATTTATATTAATGAATGGAAATGTTATATTATTCAGCTTAAATTAGTAAGACATTTAATAATAATTTTGACCAATTCTGAAACAGTTCTACGGATCAAATGTCTGAAGAGATATTTTATTCATGATTTTCAATTACACACGTTCAAACATAAATTGATTTGAATCTTCTAACAAGTAGAAAACGAGATTTTGGATGATCTTAGACATAGGTATCTCGGGGTTGATGCTTCTTATTCGTCGATTCTTCTTCACCATCTTTAGAAGTTCTTAGAGTTTTCCCCTTCTAGTTTTGTTTTTTTTCTTTTTTCCTTCCTCATGAGATTCAGATTTCACCGACATAAACCTAGATTTTCGGGTGAGGTTTGAAACGCCCTATCCCAGACTCTAAGTTCGGTGAGGTTGTTCACATTCGAACCTGCTAGAGAACCGAGGCAATCAGTCCAATTTTTATAGTCTGAATTTCATACTTAGTCATTTTCATGCCTTTATTTTGAAATTTGTTCTACTAGAGTCTATATGCAGAAATAATAGAGTCAATATGAAATATAAAGCAAGAACTGGATATTATTTAGATAAAAATAGGATTCGAAAACATGTATTAGTTTGCATGAGGGCTTAACATAGTATGAATCGATCCTACCTCTACCCAATCTTCACATCACCCATCTTCACTAGACCGTCAATCCTTCGCTTAGACACGATCCTTACCTCGATCACCATATTTACCTGAAATGACAAATATGCGTAAGTAATTCGACAATTACTTAGTGAATACGAAAAATCATAGACCTATATGCATAAATGAATGATATGCAGATCATGCAACAAATAAACATAGCACTTCGATTCGTCTGGCTAATCCGGACTAAGTCCATCGTCGTCAGACCGGTCGAGTCTTTGCGGAACCATCTCGTTCCCCAAGTCACTCCCCTTTTGCGATGTCTCACAATATCTAAGGATTTTCTAGCTATTAAGACATATATTTCTAAGGCATATGAAGGCAAGAAGTGAAAATATCTAAAGATCTTGATGCATGCTATGGGGTTTCATGAGAGATGGGTACAATGAATCTTCTACTGTATTTCCAAGGTCACCTATTATGTAATCATGAATGGCCAAAAGTTTGGATTAATCAAACCTAAGAGAGGTTTAAGGCAATGGGATCCCTTATCCATTTTCATTTTTTGTGATGTGTACAGAATCATGATGCATACGTTAGAGCAGAGAGAGCTGGTAGACTGAATGGAGTCATCCATTAATCATCTACGTATTGTAGATGATAGTGTTTTCATACGATCTAAGTTAGTAGAATCATGAGATGAACAGAATTCCTAGGAACAAACGGACTAGTCGAAATCACCCAGCTAACCAGATCCTATTCTATCTGGCAAACCAAACTCGCATTCAAACATAAAGCCCTGGTTCGCACCCATTGTTGCATGGCGGTTGTGTGGTAATCAACCGTTGAAATCGAGAACTTCTCCGTCCAATCCGTCTATCGCTCGATGAGTCTCGCCTCATCCAAACTCGCATCTACAATCTCGTAGACTTCCCTTCCTTCTTTCTCTTTACTCTCGGACTTAGTATTTTTCTGGGAATTTTTTTCGTATGCGCGTGATAATAATTTATGACCCTATCTCCTTGTATATATAGGCTAGTTGATGTTTTTCGCGAAGAGAAATGTTTTCCCTTCGACCAATCAGATGCCAGACCGAACCGTCGCGACTTGTCACTCGCACCGAATCGGGTAAAACCGCTAAACCGTTCATCGAATTGGCTGCACAATCCAAATAGCTGATTTTCTGAAAGATCCAGCTGAAAATACTTGCTCACCTCACTTCCCAGGACTAAGCGGAGTTAACCGACAGTCTCTCCAGCTGATCCAGCTGATCCAGCTGGCTTAACTTGACAGTTCAGCTAGCCTGAGCTGATTGGAGATGATCATCTCGATATCTTAGCCTATACACCTTATTTATGGCTAAGTCCCGCCCTTGCCTTGACTCAATGGATCGATCATTCGATCTCATCAAGTTCGTAAACATCTGGATTCCCTTCCAATCAATAATTCTTGATTTGATCATAATTTCTCCTTTGATTCCGTCAACCCTTGTTAGACTTGGTGTATTTGATTTTGGGTGAGTATAACTAACCCACGGTTTATTTGCGTTCAAATTCCTAGACCGATGGTCACTCGCGGATACCCATCCCCTATATAGTCTAATTTTCAAAGATATGTTTGTAATGTCATCACTATTTTCTGAATTAATTAAATTAATTCATAAAATAATATTTTTCCACCATAAACGAGATTCTATCTTCTTTTTCAAGGTTTTATATTCCATAACTTGGCCACAACAAATCCAGACGATCCTATTACGAATCGGAAATGTTACAAAATCACCACCAAAATTTATGTTAATCTTATCCAATAGATTAAAAAATAGTCTTCCGTTTTCCCGAATTTAGTGGGTATATAGAATTCGACCCAATTGAAATTAGTAATAAAATCAACAACTTATCCCCACTTTTCATTTTTTTTTTTAGAAATAACTTGGAGAGTGTTTGGTAATGTGAGTAAATTTTTCAAGGCTATTTAATCACAAAATCCAAGATAAAATAATAATCTTTTCCCTTTTTTCGGTAAAAGAAGGCAAAAATAATACAGATGGAGTGACACTCATATAAATCAAAATCGCAAAGTCTCCATTTTTCTTTAGAAATCACGTGGACCATACAAACCCATCATGTTGCCCTTTCTTCGCATGCCACCTGCCAAAACAGCTTGAGGAATTTTGAATGAAACAACAAAAGTTTTATGACCGATCATCTCTAAACTACCAGATGACTCATCTCTTTAGTTTGCTTTCTTGTGCTAATATTTTTTTTTCTTTTTTCTTGTGCTAATATGAACCACGCTCTTCGACCACTCAAACTGGTCTTACTCAGATGTACGGCCATCACAATGGAAAACCTAAGAACTTAGAAGAAGAAAAATCGACGACTCTGATCATCCAAGATTTTTCTTTGCTACTTGTTAGAAGATTCAAATCAGTTAATGTTTCAAGCTGTGTAATGAAAAATCATTCATCAATAAAATATCTCACCAAGCGTTTAATCCTAAAATTGTTTCTTAAGAACTAGTTAAAAATTTCCCAAACAAGTATAAGTAGGAAAAGTTCTTCAAAGGGGACTAGAAATTACTGCATATCTCTATTTCATATCTAACAAGCACGCTCAGAAAAATATGTGATAAATATTTAAAGGAGAGTCATAAGTTTATAATGTATGTTCAGTAAGTCCAGATCATATTAAAATTAACGGTGATGTATTTTGTAGGTATTACATTTTTAACTAGACGTTATTAATAACTAAATAAATATTTATATCAATATTATTCAGGACTTCGTAGCTTAATGGTAAAGTAAGGGCTTTGGACGCTATCACGTTACGGGTTCGAATCCTCCAAGCAGGAACTAACGCACGATTTTCTGGACACCCACACGGATATGGATTCATGCTTTCGATCCATTTGCAAACCTGGGGTAATCTATACGTGGGCCAACCTCTCTCCAAGGATTAGTCTAGAACTGTTTGAACTTGGGATTTACCCTAAATTATCAAAAAATATTATTCATCTAGTTTCAAAATAAATATGTGTAAAAAAAAAAATCCTCCTCGATGTCATCTTCATTATTACTAAAAATCATTATATAATATCGAGGAATATTTTTTTCCATGAGTTCAATATCCATTTAAAACAAAAAACATTTGTGAAATTGTTGACTGGCAATTTTAAGAAATTGATGATTAGCAATGTAACATCCCAATTTATGGTATACAGTGGTGCATGTGAAGATTTTAAGAGAATTGATTTAGCTAGATATATTATCAAAGTATACTTATCTTTTTGGTTGCACATCTCGACAGAACTCCATAATTAAACATGTTCGAGTTGGAATAATTTTAGGATGGATGACCTTCTAGTTTTGTTGGGAAGTGATTTTCAGAACCGTATGAGTGAAGACAAAACACGGAAAAAGATAATGCGGTGATCTGAAAAAATAGTAAATAGGTCTCTCGAGCTTTCGAAAATATCTCGTTTCGTCGGACGAGGACGAATCCTAAAGACCGAGAGAGCATGAGACCATGGACGATGACAGTCAAGACGTTACAGACAATACTTGTGAAAAAGCACTAAATAATGGATGGCTGCATTGATGGAGCGACAAATCTGAGTTCTAATCTGAATTATCTTAAGAAAAACAATAATGAAAGACGTTTAAATTTTATATGTTAATCCTTCAAATATGAAGGGTGTGTTATAACTATTACACAACAGATATTAAAGAATAATGTCCACACAAAAAAAAAAACGAAATGAAAAAGTCGTAAGATAATTGGAATGTTCCGTGTGCAAACATGAAACCTAAATTTAGATATTAAATAGCCTGAATATTCAGATGTACCTTTTTAAAAATTCATTTCTTTTTTTTCTGTTTTTTAGCTCGAGAAAGTGACCCAATACTGAAGCTAACATGTGGCGTGGCATCGACCTTACGTCAATTTTCCCAATGGTTACTTGATATCATACGCCTTTTCAAATAATTCCTTTTACCAAGCAGATTACACTCAGTTACGCCATTTATTAATAGGATAACGGTTACGGATGGAACTATTTGTATTCAATGTCGAAACCACTTTGTTTGCAGTATATCCCACACCCGTATCGCGTCATCCGAGGATCAAGCCAAAGAGATCCGTGGAAACAGTTGTAAAAGAGGTTTCGTTTTCCAACTTCTCGAGATCACGTCCAAGATTTGAATCGACTAGAACAATAAAGCAAATACAATATATTTGCAAACGTGTAGATCAAATCCAACTCTCTTGAATTACTACTATGTTCTACATCGTAAACTTTTCATGCTAAACTAACCTTTAGCTCAATTCCATCCGAATTAAACTCTTGCGTAACTATGCAATGAAAAAATGAAACGCAACAATGTTAACTCTAACACACTCACGACTTCAGTCAGTATCTTCACCAAAGAAACCACTCCAAAATCATTAACGGAACCAATCATCACGGTGATGCAATCTCACCCGATTTTCAATTTAATTCTTTGTAGACCACCATTCATCTACACCACTTCCTTCTTTTATACTAAAAAAATAACCTAAACTTGAACACTAGACCTACTAATTAAATCAAACTCATAAATAAATTAAACAATAATAACCGACTACTAAATATTATTTGCTCACGATTCCTGAGTTATTTTCTGAATCAGTCAATTTCACAACTAAGGAGTTGATTGGTTCTCCCACCACCACTCTCAAACATTGCGTTTGCGGGGGAGGGGGTGTTACGGTTTGAAAAGATAGACAACAATCAAAGGATCCGCTTTGCATCGTTCCATAGCGCATGGTAATGCTCAAAACCAAAAACTCCTTCCTGCTAGCAATTGTCGTTAGTGTTTGTGGAAGATTAACTTTTTCAAAATATAAAAGAAATTATTTTAATATTAATAAAAGTTAAAAAAAAATTGTTTTCTTCTATCAAATCATATTAAATTCTTATATTCTTAATATATATATAGATATATGTATATAATATGAATTAAAATATATTGGTAAACATATGTATAACAAATGCTTCAAACCTCTTAAGAATATATATTTCATTATTTATATTTGATATGTATATATATATATATATATATAAATAATTTTATGTAATATATATATATATATATAAAATGTTTCAAACTTCTTAAAAGTATATATTTAATTATTTGTTCTATGATTTAGTTTTGATTTTTATATAAACTATATATTGTATGTACTTTGGTATTTTTATGTTAAACCGCTACTTCATACATTGTCAACCAGTCAAAAATTTTCAACAAACACATCAGTTTTCAACCGTTATATCAGTCATACAAAACACTAATTATACTTGAAAGTGTAATCACCCACTTCTATAAACTCCCGCAACCGCAACCACACCCACTACGTTTAAAATTGTGGAACCCTAAAATTCAATCACAACACTTTAAATCTCTCCTTTTACTGAGTTTTAGAACCAAAGCTCTCAAAAGCTCAATACATCATTTATCTACAAACTCTCCTCAAACAAATACCATTCAAATATTTAAGCTATCTTCATTAAAAAAAACTACCAAAAACAAAACACTAACACTTTTCTCCTTTTTTTACTATATTTGTGAACTCAACATTCCTAATTCCAAGATACAATCAGTACTATCTCAGCAATAACATTTATTATTGATTTATGCATAAATTTTTATTAGGGTATTTTGATAATTTTTGTTAAGGGTGTTTTAAAATTTTTGTTAACTTATGATATAAAAATTTAATACTATTCGTTTTTTATTTACCAATTAAACATTAATTAATTAAAAAACTACACCGTTGTTGATAGTACAAAGAGAAAGGAAAAAATTTACTTTGAAAAAAGAGTTTTTAAAAATCGAGTCAAATAATCAACTCTTAATACACATAATTTTAATTTAATTAACTTAGCACTATTCACATAATTAATATAGATAGATTAGATGGTTGAATTTCTTGAATGGTTTTTTCTGAATATCAAGCAAATAGCAAACTAAAGATAGCATAATAATAAATATTAAATTGTTGTTATGACTTGTATCATCATCCGGATTTAAATCTAGTAGAATGATGTTGTTGGTAAAAATAATTATGAAAATATCATTAGAATTTTGTACATGTTATTTTTCACAAATCGTAAAATTATGACCGGTAAATTTAATTAAAATATCCTTAAAATTATTGTCAATAAGTTATTACTAAACTCTAAGGGAGTGTATTGAACTTTGGATTTTAAAAGGTTTTCGGATTTTTCTTAAAATCCCCTGTTATTCAATTAAAGATTTTAAAATATTCTCCCAAATCCAGTGTTATTGAACATGAGATTTATGTAAAGTCACTTAAAATCATTTACAGTCCCCTGTTATTCAAACAAGAATTTTTGAAAATCATATCAAATCCACTGTTATTGAAAATGTTTTAAGTATTGAGATTTTAATGACTCCATGAGATTTTAGAGGATTTTAGGAGACTTTCTTAGTTAAAAATATAAAATCCAAATCTCATGGTTTTAGGTGGAATTGTTGGAGATTTTAATACCAAATCATAACAAGTTCTTTAAAATTACCCAGAACCACCAAAATCATCTAAAATCTTATTAAAATTCAAATCACTCTAAATGTCAAGTTCAATATACCCCTAAAAATAATTCAAAAATAATGATAATATAAATACCCAAAACTAATTAATTGAAAATTATGTGTTTTATGGTAAATGATTTTAAAGTAAACTTCTCTTTCTATATATACTAGTGATTCCAATATATGTGTATATATACCATTTAAGGTGAACCAATAGCATTTGACTTAGTACTTTGACATTCTGAAATATATTACTTCCTCTGTGTCTTCTATCTCTTTCTCTCTCTCTCTCTCTCTACAATCAAGATAGGAAAATTGATCCGTAAAAGAGTGCGTCCAAATGAAGAGATCAGTTGCAGAGCTGGTGATTCTCTGTCTCATTGTATCATGTACCAATGGAGCAACAAGAGCTGTTACACGCAACTCCGATGGATCCGAAGCTTGGGGATACGTCGAAGTTAGACCCAGTACGTTCCAAAATTTCAAACAATTAAGAAGATGCATTAATGTTTATTACATGTAACTAATGGGTTTTGTTTTTTTAACTCTCTTTGTAACTCAAAAATCTGAAATAAATAGAAGCACACATGTTTTGGTGGCATTATAAAAGTCCGTATAGAGTTGAAGATCCTTCCAAGCCATGGCCAATTATCCTCTGGCTCCAAGGTGGACCTGTAAGTCAGTGTGTGTATGGGTGTATCTACTTTTACTTAACATGTTTATTGTTCTCATCTCATTTGTCTTTTTTATACATTTTTTCTTTTGTCTTTGGACTCTTTTTTTTCGTTTTATGGATCATTGTTTCAATTATTTGACTTGGTGAAACAGGGAGCTTCAGGGGTTGGAATTGGGAATTTTCAAGAGGTTGGACCATTAGACACATTTCTCAATCCCAGAAATTCTACTTGGTTGAAGAAAGCTGATCTCTTGTTTGTGGTATTTTTTATTTTCCTTTCTAAATTTTCACTTACCAACAATATTATTATTCTTATTATATTTTTTTAACGAGCAATATTTTGTTTTGAAAAATATATAATTAATTAGGGTTGCGTAGATGCTAATTAATGTTTGATGAGCCTTGAAGACTCGCATATTTTGAATTTACTGTTGTTTTTATTGATGAATTAAAAAAATGGGGGAAAAAAGGATAGTCCAGTTGGGTCAGGGTACAGTTTCGTGGAAGAGAAGGGTTTGTATGTGAAAAGTGATGAAGAAGCAGCAAAGGACTTGACCACACTGTTGCAACAACTCTTCAACAAAAACAAGAGTTTAAACCAAAACCCTCTCTTCATTGTTGCTGAATCTTATGGTGGTAAAATTGCGGTTAAGCTCGGTTTATCCATTTTCGACTCGGTTCAATCTGGCAATTTGAACCTACATCTAGGAGGTAAAAAAGATATATTATTATTTTCTTTCTTTCTTTTGCTTTGCCTATAATGGAACTTATACTATAGATTCTTTAATTAATTTCATTATCTATTGTGTGTGAATAGGAGTCATTTTGGGAGATAGTTGGATATCCCCTGAAGATTTTGTGGTAAAGTTTCATCAACATTTTGCTTTTGGCTTTTTACTTGCTTTAGAGTAATAATACTAATACTTCAATCGACCTCTACTAAAATGTGGTTTACAGTTTTCATGGGGACCTCTTCTCAAGCATGTCTCTAGGCTTGATTACAAAGGCTTGGATCTCTCTAATAGGTCTTTCTTTTCTTACAATCTCTAAATCCAACTACCATTTTTTTTGTTTCTAGTTAATGATCTCTGATCTAATCTATATATATAAAAAAATTATTGTTGGAGTAGCTTAGCCGAGAAGATTAAAAAACAACTTAAGAATGGTGAATACCTTCAAGCCACGGAAACGTGGATGGAACTCGAATCCATGATTACCTTTCACTCCAATTCCGTCGTAAATCTTACTCCTTTTTTATTTTTATTCATTATTTTAAACATTATTATTATTATTATTATTCACAAAATATACAGAGTAGGATTTAAATGATAAAGTGGTTTTTCATGTAGGATTTTTACAATTTTCTATTGGACTCTGGGATGGACCCTCTCTCGCTGACAACGAGCGAAGAAATCAAAAAAGAAAGTAGGATATTGAAAAAGTATACGAGATATTTGAATGATTTGAGAAGTTCGAATGACGTGGCTGAAGGAGACCTTGATGCATTGATGAACGGCGTTATTAGGAAGAAGCTCAAGATTATTCCCAAAGACCTCGTGTAAGTCACTTCTTAATCACTTCATATAATCAATTTTAGTTGTTAAAAATTGCATGGATTAAATTTATGAAAAAATAACAGATGGGGGAACAATTCGAGTGATGTGTTTACAGCGATGGAGGGTGATTTTATGAGACCCACAATTGAAGGCGTAATAACTCTTTCCTCGAATTTTAAATAGTAAAATAATTGAAAGTTTTGTTTTCGGTTTTCAATGTTAAGAAAAATAATTGAAAGTTAGATATGATATTTTATTAGTTTTATAATATATGGTTGCAGGTCGATGAGCTTCTTGCTAAGGGAATAGATGTGACCATCTATAATGGACAAGTACGACCATTTATAACGTCGAATTATATATTTTTACATCATATTATGGTATTAGTAAGAAAAGAATTGAAATAAATTGACGTGTGGTTAATGGGTGATACGCAGCTTGATGTTATCTGCTCAACAAGTGGAACTGAAGCATGGGTCCACAAACTCAAGTAAGAACAAATCTAATCTTGATTACATGACATCATCATTTTATAACGAAGATAAGAATATAAAATATCGTCATTTGCATAGAATCAATCAATCATATGATTATTATTATCATGATAACAGAATCCAAGTGTAATCTCTATTTTGTTTTTTTGTTTTTTTTCACTGGAAATTTAAATCTATTAAAGATTATACAAATAAAAGTAACTTTATATAGAGAGACGATACTATAAAAAAAAAACTGCGCAAAAGACAATCAATGCTAGTAAATAGAGAATAAAGTCATTATTAGAAAAGAAAAGTTGCTGATATTTAATTACATGATGATGATGTTTATAGGTGGGAGGGGCTAGAAGAGTACAAGAAGATTGAGAGAGAGCCTTTATACTGCGAAAAAGATAGAAAAACAAGAGGCTTCACCAAATCCTACAAAAATCTCCATTTCTATTGGATTCTTGGAGCTGGTCATTTTGTAAGTAACTAATTAACCTCCATTTTATAATTATTAATGTTATTGTTAACCAGTAGATTAGCCATCACAAATGGTATCAAAAGAAATATTGCATACAGTTTGGATATATATTTAATGAATAACGTGAAAGATACGTGATGCATCCATTAAACAAAAGCACAAGTCCCTTTTGTGTCTGTACCATGCTTCCTCTATCGTCTTTCTGCATTTTTCTTTTTAATTTGCAAATTACTTACAACAACAATAATTGTCGACTTTTCTCGCTTTAATACTTTTACTTTGTCTGATTCTGTGAACGAAGTTTTTTGCCTTTATCAATTTTATTTCTCTGTTTTTTCTTGACATCAACAGTTAAAAATAGAAGTTTTGTACCTTTACACGCTACTTATAGTAACGTGGTATTTTCAACTGTTGATGGAGAGAAACAGAAATAAATTTAGGAAAAATCAGGTAGGGTGTTCTTAGTGGAGAATGGTAAATAATACTAATTTATTGAATGCTTTTTTTGTTTATATGATATAAACAGGTGCCAGTAGATGAGCCATGCGTTGCATTAAAAATGGTAGGGGAGATAACGAAGAAGTCAACACAAGTTTGACCATGCTTTCTTCCAATTTCACATCACAAACATGACTGAAGAAGATGAGAGACACTTTTCATCTGATTGATTTTATAACTCAAAAAGTTAAAAGCAAAAGTTAATAGTACACCTGCTTTGTTCTTTTTCATATATAATAATGCTAGAAATAAAAATAAATATTTGATCTCAAAAGAAACTATCCAGTCGAAGGTTTATTATTTCTTTTAATAATGAAAAAAGAAACTATTTATATAAAAAATTGAAAAGTAGTTATTATCACAATACTCTTATGAAATTTGTCTATCTATATATTTATCATCATTGCCTTTTTGTTATTGTCAACAGGACAATAAAAAGAATTCATCTAATGATAAAGATACAAATACTAGTAAATTAGAATATAAAACAGAGAAGGTGCTCATATCCAAATTCATATTAATTTGATTGACTAGAAAAGCCTCTTAAGTAAATAAAAGAACATAGAGAAGCTAAGAAAAGAATTAAGAACCATAGAATCGAGTTAACTAAGGATCTGATCATACAAAATGATTTTTAACAAAGTAGTTAAATGGAGGAAAAATGTGTGTTACAATCTTTAAGACTGTACAACCTCACGAGGATGGTTTGTTTACACAAAAGTAATGACGGTAACTAAGTAGGGGCCTATCCTCAAATTTACACCACTCGATACAAAATGCATAAGTAAAAAAAGCAAAGTCCAGATTTAAGAAATAACGTATTACTTGCTAGATTTGATTTACGCAAAAGTAACAGATTCAATCTTGTCCAGAACTTCAAGCCGCGTTTTCCTCTTCCAACCTTGCATGGTGGCCACTAGATTCACCAGTCTTATCACTTGTTCTTTTGTATATTCCTGTTTATATATATTATTCACACACTTTCATCAATCTCAAACAAATCCCATCGTTTTTTTCTTCGTTTAATGTAAAAGCAAGTTTTATTTATTTACCGGATGAGCCCTTGCCCAGTGCACAAATTCCGTCTCTGGCAGATAGTATCCCTGCAACAATACGATTGGTGAATTTAATGGTCACATATTCTTATATGCTTTTTGAGTCTGCAGCATTTTCATATGAGTTTCTGTTTCAGCTTACCTTGATATATGGTTCCACTATTTGTAACTTGGGCTTCACATTTGTTGGCACAAAGTGCTGTAACCCGTTTATTAGAACCTACAAAACAACGCAGATGCGATTTAATACATGAATTGTTTATGCATATTCATATACGCAATTCCTATTCATATACGAATTAACACTGGAAAAGTACCTGCATATCTAATGACATGAGAATACGTCCTTGCTCAGTACATCTTTTTATTCGAGATAAACCTTCCACTAGCATCTCTGCAAATATTTCAACTCCATATACCAGTAGCAGGTTTTGCACCTATATGAAAAACAAGTTTCAAAGTGAATCCAGATACTGTTTACAATTCAAAGATGCAAGTATCGATATCTTCTGACAACGTCTTAGAATTGATGAGGTCAGAGAGTCATTTACCTCCACTGGAATGCCTCCATAAGTAAGCCTTGTTTTGTAGCTTTTGAATTCTCCGAGCATCAAATCAACATACCTGTTTGTTCAAACAAGTTGATTAGTTATAAGACGGCAGCGACGCAATCAATGATTCAACACGCCAAGCAAACTACATAGGTGGGCTTGCCAATGATAACTTTGTACAACACAAGCATCCCAAAAAATACTTTTGAAAATCTATCTAAATAGTTAAATATTTCATAATTAACTGAGGTTGCAGTACAAATATTGAAAGGGCGAATGGAATAACAGATTGATGAAGTAACGAACCCATTATGTTCAACTCCAAGCTCCTTGATTTCCCATTTCGTATTAGCAATCCGGTCCACATATCTGTAAAATCAGTTGAAAGGTGAATGAACATACAAGCCCCCACTGAGAACCCAATAACATAAAAACCTTGGTTCGACTTTTGCATACAAATTGAAATCTTAGGATATGCATTTCATGTAACAATTTTGAATCCATATGTCAGCAAGAATAAGAACAATTTTCTTCGAAACGGAAGCTCAAAAGTAGGTTGACAAAATTTTACCCATTCACATGCAGCAGTATCCTCGCAGTTGTCCTATGTAAGTGCTCTGTCAGATCAGGTACGGAACCAACCTGATGAATCGCTCCATTTAATGCAAATCCTTTATATATATATTTGTTACCACATATTTTATATAAATAGTTCTTGATTAAATATATGTATATATAGGAGAAATTAATCTAGCAAATGGTACAATGAAACTACTTATGATCTTGTCCTGCATAATTCGTATCTTTTAGAGGCAAAAGACTATTGGATGCTACAGAGATGTGTATAATAATATTGTATGTATATTGTCAACAGAACAGCCACATAGGCAAATATATTTCCACCCAGAGTTTCTCTTATAAGGAATCAAAACTAAAAGCGGCGCATACCAGTTGACTAAAGAAGTCTTCAACCAGAGAGCCACTTCTTGACATAAGCATTGATTGGAGATGAGCCTTTGATCTCTGCAATATCCGAGCCACAACAGAAACAGTGTCCACTGCAGCACATCTTTCCTGCAAACGGTAATCACGTATTTAGAGAGACCTTCTATTATACAACCTTGAGATGATATGAAGAAGTAAAGCAGCTGCTTTTCACAGGCTTCATAAACAAAATACACGACAAATAAATGAATAGGTTCATATTCAAGGTTAATAATGGACAGAAAACAATATAAATTGTAGCTCAGATTCATGAAAACCTATGATATACCTTGAGATTAAAAGATATTCCTGATACGTGACCAGAAGTTGTATTTAGAGGACTTGCTGGAGTCACGTCTGTAAGGCTAACTGCATTGGGAAAGGCAAGTGAAGATGATGGTGATGATGAAAGCTGAGGTTTCATCCATTGCTCACACTCTTGTGATATCCGTGATAAGCAGCTTTTCAAACGATCTGCATTTAGAAAAAAAAATGAAATATACTTCCACATATATTGTAGCCTTAAAAGTCATGACTCATACTGAAATCTGGTCAGGAATAACAATACAAACAAAGAGAACACCAAGAAGAAACGAATCAGTGACTCACGATTAAAAGGGTCAGCAACTCCTTTTCCACCTGGATTAGTGGTTTCTTGACCAAATACTTGAAACACAAAATAGAAGAAGACCCCAAACAATTGGCATATTCCCTGCAAATTTCCAAACAGGTGTAAGAGAAACTTACACTAAGAATAGTATTTTTTTTGCAGAATTCTTAGAATTTGAGTTGGTACCTTAAAGAATTCAACGTTAACAATTTCTAGTTTCTGCATAAGCCTTGCATACTTATCCATTGATCTAAGACAGAACACAGTAGATAAAATTCCATGAATCAAAAGTGACGTGAGGAAAATATACAATGGGATAGCTTATTTTGATTTCAAACCTTTTGCTAAAACCACATATTACCTTAGAAGACAAAGGGATGATCCTGTTTGAGCAGTCAAATCGTCATTAGTACTGAATAAAGAACTCCTTTGCTGACTAAAACTTTTTCTTGGAAGCTGACTATACTCATCGATAAAATCAGCAAGAAGTTCTTCGTTTTCATCTTCTGAAACCGGACTACCTCCATTAATGTGTTTTTTATCTCTTATCTTGTGATTCACAACGTCATTGTGAATACCATCATTACCTTCAAAATCCCCATCGACCGAGGAGTAGTCTTGATCTTCTCCATAGCAAGTTAACTTTGCTGAGAAAGGGTTTCCACTTTTCAGCCAATAGGAGAATCCACTCCTGTTCCCATTTGAATCAATCGAATCATTTGACTTATTAGGGTGAGGGAATTTGGAAGAACCAGAGGCACTGCGAGAAGAAGGAAATTCGGGAGCCCCATTCCCCACAAGGCCAGCAAAACTAATAGCTTGCATGGTATCAGGAGACAGTCTCGTCCATGTTTCCTTCTCCAGGACCATTTTAAGCGCCTGTTACAGAGAAAATCAAAGAAATGTTTACCTTCACGATATCATGTACGGAAAGGTGATGCAAGATAGTAACTAGGTATGTCGTATTTGCAATGCGAGTCCAATGGGCCTTGTGAAACTAAACTTACATGCATGCTTTGCTTGTGAAATGCAATGAAATAATTTTCGCATACACCCTTTAGCTTCTCTCTAAAATCAACAACTTCAAATCCACAGAACGCTTCGCCAGCAAGGATAAAGGCGCTCAGATCTTCATAATTCTTTAGGAACTGATGTATACTTGTTGAGGAAGCAGCTGGGGAAGAAAGCAAAACTGACACACGGCTTGTTGTAAGTTGCCAGAGATTTCTGCGTCCTCTCTGAAGAGTTTCTGAAACAAAAGCTGCACTTTCTTTTCGTAGATAGTACCACGGTGACTCAAAACCTGATACTGTATCTCCAGAATCCCTAGAGTTGTCTATTGCACTGTTAGAGACCTGCTGTGCGGGACTAGAGGTTCCACTTCCATCAGGGTCTTCAGCAGAAATGGTACAAGAAGGTATGCTTCCAGAACTCATGGCTGAAGAGTGACCACCGTCCTGTGGATCGCATGAACTGCCTGTCGCTGAATCAATCTTTTGAGATGTT
This sequence comes from Euclidium syriacum, assembly GCA_900116095.1. Lineage (NCBI taxonomy): Eukaryota > Viridiplantae > Streptophyta > Magnoliopsida > Brassicales > Brassicaceae > Euclidium > Euclidium syriacum. The sequence continues at coordinate 3,704,831 of FPAK01000008.1, forward strand.
GCAGAACTAGTTGAGATCGAGCTTTCTACCTGTTCAAGTTTAGAAGCTTAGCCCTTAGAGTTTCGAGATAATTAAATGGAAACATACAGAAAAGAACCTAGAAGGAGTTGATAATGCATAAGATACCGAGCAAAGGAGCCATCAAAGAGAAAAGATTTTATGACCCATAATCCTTCAAGCCAAAAGGGAATAAAACCAAACTATACTATACTAACACCAAAGTATGTCAAAGTAATCAGAAAAATGTCAAATACAAACTAAACCAAGAATGGAGCCTACCTTCTTTTCTGGAGAAAAACTCATTATCTCATGGTATGAATAAATTAACTGAAATAGCACAGCTAGTGTTCTCAAAAGACACTGCCTAAACTTGGATTCTGGTGTCTGAAGACATAGGTCGCTGTAGGTAAGTCTGAAATTAATTTAAGCAAATCAGCATGAAGATTAGAATCCAAACAGAAATGGACCAGAAGTAAATACTAGATACTGTAATAAGTACTAGTAACAACTCGGGAGCATAGAGCATACCTACTAAATTGCGTGGATGCAGCGTTATCCTTCAAAAAAGTTATTCACAAACGAATATATCAAAAATCTGATTGGTTTGATATGCTGACCACTAAAAACAAAATGAAACCTTTTATATATCTAAAAAAAATTGTGATTCATCTGTTCAGAAAACCACCCTAGTTAAGCATTCAATATCTATCGCTATACCATATATTACTATAGTAAGATTTTGAATTGTCTGCTTTCACGAGGATCAAAAGTAAAACCTCAGCAACAAGGAAAAAAGATTGGCGTATACACCAGGAAAAACAAAACAATTGCACCATACACCAGGAAACATAAAACAATTGCACCATACACCAGCGAGCTCAATACATCCAAGCATACACAGTTTGCTAGGGTATACGCACTACCACACTATCAAGTCTACAGGTGCAACAATTAAATATTTAGCTTAGATACCTCCCCAACAATGGTCTTTAACACTGAATGGGTTTCTGAGATAACTTCCTGCATAAAGAAGCTTTGTATCTTCTCAGCAAGTCCAGAGACATCACCGATCAGCGCATAAGCATCAAGGACCTAAAAGTATGAGCACATGAAAAATTAACTCTTGCCACTGAGCCAAGTTTCTAAATCTCTGACTTAGATTGAAGGAGAGAGCTATAAAGATACAACATGAGAATAAGTTGGCTTACTGACCATTAGATAACTATCTTCTTTAAACTCCTGGCAAACGCCCAACAGAAGTGAATCGAGCTTATGAAGAGTTCTTCCTAGCCAAACCTTGAAAAGAGTATGAGAGGCTCAGCCGACTGACAATAAAAAAACCATGAAGACAGTGTTGGCTATGAAAAATTCATAACTACCTCAACGCCACGGGTCATCTCTTGGATTGCTGAGAACTCAGATAGACTGTCAATCAGCTGCAAATACTCTGATAGAACTTGAAATGCCTACATTTTATAGAATATATTTCCCAGTATCTTGTGAGTTCATAACTTTTATGAGAAAACCAAGGAAGCACACGCCAGAGACGAGAGTAAATTAACAACCTTGCAATAGTTTCCTTCTTCAACAAGGTCTTCAAGAGTTGACTGCATTACTCTTGCATGGCGAAGATCGGTTAATATAGGAAGCATGTCCTGCAAGTAGAGTAAAGTAAACATTCATGCCAAGCAAAAGGCTTGAAATAAATAAATTCTTCACGGTCTTCTAAATTTTAATATAATCAGACACTAAGGACCTTGCTGATAAGCGAGATATCACAGTAAAATACTATATAAAAGTACTTGCATATAAAGAATGTCCTGACAGTATATTTAGAGATAAAAACAAACCAGAAACTAAGGCACTTGCTTATAGTAAATAATACAGAGTAAATTTGTACATAAACTTCTGAGCATGTTGATGGGAGTTTGGGGATTTCAAAAGGAAACTATAAAGCATGGAAAATTTTCATGTAAACATATACGAGAGTATACAGAGATGCCTACCAGAAGAGCTTGTTTCTTTTTGGAATGAGTGTGTACAATAAGATCTCTTGAAGCCTCATTCATAGAGGAAGTCAAATTTCGTCTTCCATTCTGGAAACAACACCAAAACGGCCACAACCAAGGTCAAACCAGCAACATGCAAGATGAAACCACTATTTTTTTGTAAAGTTAGGATAAGAATAGGAAATCCTTACCTTGCAGATGACATTTGCAATCTTCAAATCTTTTTCCAATTCTCTAACCAAATTCATCCCCTTCACTGGCCAAAAGTGATTATTAAAATTCACAAAACAAACCGCTTATGGACATCTCAGTCGATATTGGTTATCTTAAGAAGAAATCTTTTCAATTCAAGGTACTTACCCATTACTTCATGATGCTCCATAACATGATGAGACAGACTTTCTGCTACTCTATCCAGCTGTGCCAGCCTCAAGGTGGCCTACGCAGTAGACAAACCTTTTAAACATCTCAGATAAAACATTCATCAGCAATCTATTCTTGGTAACGAATAAACATCCATCATATTTCACCGGTCAATATTGGTAACGAATAAATAGAAAACCATGTTAAGACCCAGAAGAGAGGAGAAGCAAATTAAAATTAGTACCTGCTTCTCAAAATAAGCGAGCTCACTTTTATCATCTGGCACATTCTCCAGAATATGCTTTACTGGATCAAAATCCTAAATGAGAGCAACAACGAAAATGACCTGTGGCTTAGTGATGAACGGATAATCATAAACACCATGTATAAAAGCAGATGTAAATGCATTGATGCACACACCTCTTCATAGAATCCCTCTTCAAGGTCTTCAACTTCTTGAGGAGGAGGCCTATTTCCATATATTGAACTTAGCTCTGTAGCATTAGAAGATATACTTAGTCTCTGATCCGAAGGAAGTCCTGCCAAAGCACGAGCAACAGCAGCTGCAGCTGCAGCACGTGCCGGAATCTACACAATGAGAAACTCTTTATAATCCACATTGATGTCATTGATGTTAGGAAATGAACAAGAAGCTGTAATCAAATTGAGAGAGTAGTAGGAACCTCAGGGCGATCAGAGAAAGAAGTAGAAGGCAAGAGTCCAAGCGATGTAGCGGACTTAACAGAACTGAGGAATTTTTCGCTGACCTTAGACAAATCCATTCCTCCGCCTTGGGACAATAAGAAAGGAACTAAGAAGAAAACCCTAGAGCTCTCGAATCCGGCAGCACCAAGTTCGCTCAGATCGCCACCATTGAAGAGAAACGGATTACCTAGAACTGTGCCGAATGGGAACAGATTAGGCTGCATCTCATTTTAAGATCACCTCATCTTCTTAGCTGTAGGATTCTAGATCAAAACCCCAAACTAACGGGAAATTCTTTTAAGAAAAAGAGCAGTGAGGGAATCGATTGAAGGAAAAAATCATGTGTCTGTTTCCGATGAGCCACAAACGGATCGAGAAGTCCCGCGAAAATAAAGACGAACAGATCTAGAGGAAGGGGTGTCCTTTTTTAGCAGGAGCTTGACTTTGAGCTTTTGTTTGTCCCACTGCTTTAACGCTCTGTTTGGTTGCCCAACAAAATTATTATGCCACTTTTATTAAAACTCCAAATCCAATGACGTTTTGTCACAATAATTGAGACTTGGGGAGAAACCAGATTTAGGGTTTATTAAAGTTCATAGCCATTCTCGAAACGGATTTTCTTGTAATAAGCATATGAGACTTGGAAAATTCTATTTAAGAGCATCAATGGAGGGATTTCGACTGTTTTGAGTGATTTGGATTGTAATATCTACTTATCTGTGTTTCGTTCAAAGCAAATACCAATGTTCATAAACGCATATGAACCACTATTTCGCTTTTATCAAACTCAACCAAACTTGCACATAACATTCACTGATCAGTATATTGTAAGGTACTTGAGTAACCAAAGCATTACATGTCTTCACGTATTTACACTACTAACGTTAAATTGTTCAAGAATTTTAGGTCATCTCCATTCGAGTTTTTAATGAGTTTCCTAACACGGAAACAAAGAAAAAATATTAATAAAAAAATCACAGACCCCACCGAAATTTGAGAAACTATTCCTTAAAATCCTTATATAAGGATCGGTTCTTCACTGTTAAAAAAAAAATTTCGACTCTTAAAAGAAATATATATATATATTAAATTTTTTTTTAATAAATCCATAGGAGGGTTTCTCCAATAAAGATGCCCTCATAGAAATTGAAAATTACTATTTGCTTTTTCTCCAAGTTTGATCATTGAGATTGTAAAAGGCTTAAAATTCGTATTTATTATGTTTTAGTTTAGTGAAAAATTCAAAAGAATTTGGCTATTTGGCTATTTATCAGTTTTAGTAAAAACTTCGATTTATTCTCTGATTATAATAAATTTGAATTTTTTTTTGTTTAATTTTTTTAATTGTCTTATGTATAATTATATTTTTGTTTGAATATATAATAAGTGAGATTGAGTAATTTGATTATCTTTTATATAAAAAAAAATTGGTTTAAATTTAAAATTAGGTTTTGGCATCATAATAAACAAATCTTCCATAATTTTAAAGTTAACTCATATTTTTAAAGTTTATAAAATTATTTTTATTAATAAAAAGACAAAAATATCAGAAAATTCACAACTAAAAGATTTTTTTTTGTACGATTTATAATAAATCCAAACTTTGCTGATAACATATAAATCAATAATGGACCAATCAAATTATAAAAAATTAAAATCAAATTGAGAAGGAAATACAACATTTTGAGAAATAAAATAAACTCAAATGATAAAAATTATTGCATTATATAAATAAAACCTCAAAATAATGACAAGTTTATGAAGTTCTATATTCAATTATATAAAAATACAAAATGTAAAATCATAAAACTAATAATTGTAGCAAAAAAGTAAAGAATTACCAAATCAAAATCATATCCTAAATTCAAATTACACAATTAGTAAAAATTGTGAAAGACATTGAAGATTTATGTGGATTGCAAATTCAAGTAATTGAATGGAGTTTATGAGATAAAAAAAAAATTATTTGTTTTGAGATTAAATCATATAATGAACTGAATTTGTTTTGAGATTTTCTTGAAATTACCTCCTAAAACCACCAAATCCAAACACATGATGAGTTATCTCCACATGAAGTAAACCCAATGTTTAGTCCCATTTCAAGTATTCATCAACCTCCAGCAACATTTTCGGTTTGAGAGAATTGTAAATGTAAGTCAACATTGTGTGGTATCCCTTGCCACGAATTTGAGACATTTTATCACGATACCTACCATCACCTAATGCTAGGAATACAGTCGTCGGAGTTTTGAACTTTTCAATCCATTTTGTAATCTCTGTAATCAACATTTGGTCGGCAACCTACTTTGTTTTGTCTCATAGGTTAATGAAAGTAATTGATGTGTTTTTCATCTTATAAAACTCAGCAATAACAAACTTGTTGATACTTTTCTTGTGTCCACTAATAGCCAAGATTTTCAGGACAGTTATGTAACCTAATTGACGGAATAAATTTTTGATCTCTCGAATGGTAGTTCTGACTATAAAATTTTTGGACAATAACACATTCTCCAAATCCCACAGCACGAGAATGGGATTATCGACGTATTTTCCATCCGTCATTGCCATCATTGGAAGCTTGGGGTACGCCATTATAAAGAAAGAAATGGAGAAGATAAAGAGGAAGTCAGCATGGAAATAAAACAACAAAACCTTCTTTTTTTTTTATCTCTCGGAACAGTTTTATTGTTCTCATATGGCAATTCGACTTCAGCGCAATTGAAGTCTTTGTTTTTCAATTGGTTTGTGAGCCGCTCTTCCTAGAATATGATATTTCGTATCCACACATATATTTACTTTTAGATGAGTACAAAGAAAGTTCTCATGATATCTTTAGAAATCTGGTACTCCTAAACGTGAAATTTGCATCAGCCTCATACATACAGGTAAGGCTGATAAGGATAGAGTGTAACTACTCCGCTTAAACTATTATTAAGAATCTTAGATTCAGCCTTTAATAAAATCAAGTCAACATATAACATATTTTGTTTTCGCATAGCAATGCACGTGATTGATCTGGATGGTTCCCCAACCAGTTTCCGTAATAAAAAATGGAAGCTCCTCCGATCTTGCTTGGTTAGGTTCTCCGTTCGTCCACTCGTTTGTATTGATTCCAATTCCATTATTTTCTGTGTAAATATTATTTGATTTCTCTTTTTGTTACAGTTAATTGAAATGATTGTTTCTTAATACAGTAGTAGCTTTTTTCCGTAATGAACCTCCGTATTTAAGTCGGGCAACTTTAATTTTTTCTGCCGACATACCTTTTGACGTTTTGTCTTTGTAAAATACAGTATGATTTTTAAGGCCTAAATAAACACAAAATTTCTCGAACGTCTAAGCATTCAAAATTAAAAATGATATAAAACTAGTAGTCGAAGATCATACTCTATATCGGATCCGCTCAAAAACATTATGAGATCGATTTGATGTAAACGATATGATTACGTGGAGGTACAACTTGAGTAAACACACGCGCCGGTGAGCGAGAGTGGGTTTTCGATTTTGAGAACATTTGCAATTGCCTCCGTTCACATGCGATGCTCTCTCTTTCCCTTAAATATCCACCGTCACCACTCCCTCCTTTACCAAGCCCGAAATCTAAATCTCTCTCCCCCTTCACACTCCTTTCAGCCATTTGCGCATTTAGAGAAAGCGCGCGGTCACCAAAGGATTCTCTGTGGAGAGAAAAGCGTGCTTCGGTTTTGTTTCTGATCTGATTTCCCCTGTCGAGGAAATGGCGAACGGAGCTGGTCGAGTGGATCTGGACGGCAGGCCGATAAAGCCGATCACCATATGCATGATCGGCGCCGGAGGTTTCATTGGCTCGCATCTCTGTGAAAAGCTGATGACCGAGACGCCGCACAAGGTACTTGCCCTCGACGTCTACAACGACAAGATCAAACACTTGCTCGAGCCCGATACCGTCGAATGGAGCGGTCGGATCCAGTTTCATCGCATCAACATCAAGCATGACTCGAGGCTTGAAGGACTTATCAAGATGGCGGATCTGGTATGTTCATGTTTTATGTGAATGTTAAGCTCTTCCCTGTATCGATTTCGCTTCGTTGTCCATCCCTAAGCAAGTTAAAACAGTTGGAAATTACAAATGACAGTTAGTGCATTCGTAATTGATAATTGTAGAGTCAGATCTGATCCATTACCGGAATTCAGATTTTAATTTCCGTTTATGCTTCCGTCACCTGTATCTGCTTATTTTCTGGAAAATTTTGTTTTCCCAGTGTCGAGATCGGTAATGATTGATGTAGCTCTAACCTTCCTTTTTTGCTTCGCAGACTATAAATCTTGCTGCGATCTGTACTCCAGCTGATTACAACACGCGTCCTCTTGACACTATCTACAGCAACTTCATTGACGCCCTCCCAGTTGTATGTATTTCTTTTGATCCTTCTTACTTTCGTTCACTACTTTGCTTTGGCTGTTGTTTGGAGCAGTTCAAAGAATTAAGGAAACTCTTTTAGAATTATATATGTGCTCGTTATTAGTTGAAATTGATTGGTCAATGGGTTGGCTATGTAGGTTAAATACTGCTCTGAGAACAACAAGCGTCTCATTCACTTTTCCACCTGTGAAGTATATGGGAAAACAATAGGAAGCTATCTTCCAAAGGATCATCCCCTGCGTGAGGTCAGGCCTTTTTGCACCTTTCGCTTTCAATATTTTCTTATCTGTTTTATCATCATTAAGGAACATGTTGAAGCTGGCATTTTCTTTCTTTTTCATAGCCATATGGTGCTACCGCATGAGTTTTATCTGGTAGAACTTCTTTTTGAACTCACGTAGGAGTTTACTTAACTAGGCTATCACCAACCCATGAGACCCTATTATTACTTATTTTAGGAATGCATGTGATCTTAATTCTAGAGAAAACACGGTTTCTTCACCTTTAATTGCCTAAGCCTGGTTCCATTATTTACAACTGTTGTTTGTTATGATTTCTGTAGGATCCTTCTTTCTACGTTCTTAAAGAAGATATTTCCCCTTGCATATTTGGTTCAATTGAGAAGCAGAGGTGGTCATATGCGTGTGCAAAGCAACTGATTGAGAGACTCGTTTACGGTAAGCATTTTTGTTTATAATGTGGTAAGAAGTAAAAGGCTTTTGGACTCACTTCACTTGTTTCTGGTGACAGCTGAGGGTGCTGAGAATGGACTTGAGTTCACCATTGTAAGACCTTTCAACTGGATCGGACCTAGGATGGATTTCATCCCCGGCATTGATGGTCCTAGCGAAGGTGTCCCTCGTGTCCTCGCTTGCTTTAGTAATGTAAGTATTTAAAGCCAACTCTATATCCAATAATATTCTGTATATGCAAATGCAAGCTTTTGGTTGATGTATTGCTATCTTTCTTTCAGAATCTTCTACGTCGTGAGCCTCTCAAGCTTGTGGATGGTGGAGAATCACAGAGAACTTTCATCTACATCAAGGATGCAATTGAAGCTGTCATGTTGATGATTGTGCGTACTATTGCTTTTATCAGTCTTAGTGCTTATTTGTTTGTGAAACTGTTAACAAAGAAATTCAAACTAATATTGTGTTTTGTGATTCAGGAAAACCCGGAGAGGGCAAATGGGCATATCTTCAATGTAGGAAATCCGAACAATGAAGTTACAGTAAGGCAACTAGCTGAAATGATGACAGAGGTGAGGAAGATTGGGTTTCAAAACAACAAAACAGAGCTTGTTTTGTCTTATACAATGTCGTCAAATCTTAAAAACGAAACATGTTTCAGGTCTACGCAAAAGTGAGTGGAGAGGGAGCCATTGATAGCCCAACGATTGATGTAAGCTCCAAAGAATTTTACGGAGAAGGTTATGATGACAGTGACAAGAGAATTCCAGACATGACCATCATTAACCGTCAACTCGGTAATTACCATGATTAACCTGATGATAATATAAAATTTGAAATCGAATGGCTGATCTGATAAGTTGTTTGGCTTTTGAAATAGGTTGGAACCCGAAGACATCTTTGTGGGACTTGCTTGAGTCAACCTTAACCTATCAACACAGGACTTATGCAGAAGCTGTGAAGAAGGCAACATCCAAACCAATTGCTTCCTAAACTTTCCAAGACCTATTTGAAGACATCATTTTGGCATATTCTACTCTATTCGATTCTTTTCTTTTCTTTTTTTTCTATCGCAGAGAAACTTTTTTAATGTCTTACTTCTTTTCTCGTTGCCCTTTTAAGTAAACAATATAATCACGGTGGTTCGTTTTAAGTATACCTTTTATTGTTCTTTTCTCTTTTTGGTTGGTTTGCGCTGGCCATGTATTTTGCATCTGTCATGAAAGCAAAAAAGTTAATTGTTTTGTAGCCAATGATATAGACAGAAATGTTTGCGTTCTTATATGCTTCGATCATATATAATAGAAAAAAAGGTACATCTTTTCAAAATACTTTGTCAAAAATGATGAAAGAAACATCAATTCTATTCAGTTTAATTTTGAATGTGAAACAGAAGTCAGAAGTGTAATTTTGAATCGGCAAGTTGGTTGTCTCCTGAAACATGCAAATGTGGATGGCCGGCTGTTTAAATATAATAGTTATAATAAACAAATGGGAAATGTAAGACAAGCAGCGTCTGTAGTCCAACGGTTAGGATAATTGCCTTCCAAGCAATAGACCCGGGTTCGACTCCCGGCAGACGCATAATCGTATTTTAAATTTTGGGTTTTTTTGGGTTGTTTTTTCGTTTGATCGCCTACTTCTGTATAATTTCTTGATAGTAGCTAGCTAATAGCTAAGAAAAATAAAACTGAGATTTTACTTTTTAGTGTTTAGTTATATTATGCCTTAGAAATTAGAAGAGAGCTACTATGCACATGTACATATAACGTTTGATAATCGATAAACCATATAATAGTCAGATCATTCCTGACTGGATCAGAGAAAAAAATCACCAAAGGTTAGATTTTTTTTTTTTTTTGAACTTTTTCCATGGTTGCGTGAATTGAAGATCAAATTGTTTACGGCTCGAGTGCATAAGAACAAACATGTAATGAAATAACATAGAAACGAATTTGATTTGGACTACCAAAAATGAAATTTCATTTAAATCATTGACACAAGAAACCAAACCCAATATTGCAAGAAACCCAAAACTGTAACCTTTCACCAATAAGTAGAGAAAACTATCAAAATTTGGAAGGAAGAAGAAAAAGGAAGAAAGATAAAGTATGATATTATATGACTTTGGCGAAGTCTCTAGTTTCTGCAGGAAGAACCACATGGGAATTGGCACCCTGTTTTCTTGCCCTTCTTTTGCTGGCCTTTCTTAGATGCAACCGCCTTGTTCATTGCTCCGCCGTTCGTCATCTTCTTACTCGGAGGCTCCACCTTTTTTTTTCGTTCAATACATTAAATTCCAAATGTCAGAATGTTTATTCCAAATCTAATCGTTCGTTAAGGCTTATAATAAAAGCACCAAATTCATACCAGTAAAGGTGCTTCATCTTCTTCCTCAGAGTCGGATTCATCTTCGTCCTCTGAGTCAGATTCATCAGCTTCAGTCTTGGCCTTTTCACCATTCATTCCTAAGTTACAATGTCAATTTAGGATCAGTAACAAACAAATGCCACAAATAAAAGGTAGTAAGAGGATTAGTAAAAGTAAACAAACCCTTTTCAAAAAAATCCATGGCCGGCATTCCCTCTTCCTCTGAATCAAAATCTGCAACAGAAAATACAGAGAGAAATATTAGCTTCCACCTTCAATATATATATATATATCAAAGAATTGACTGGCTAGGAATTGGAACTTACCCTCCTCATCCGTGAACATCAGCAAAAAAACAGAACAGAACAAAGTCAAGGATAAACAAACAATCCAAAGGCGGCTTCAATTGCAAGTGATTATCAATTTGAGGAAATAAATTAAGTTAAAAACAAAAAGGATATTCGTCCATAGGATCAAGGTCAGGGGACTTGTAGCCAAGAAGAAAGACGCTGGTGGTTTTGCTGTTGTGAGAGAGCTCAAACTCTCGCTCAAAGATGAGATCCAGAAATACTTGAGGAATATTCTGCGAGAGATTTCCGATAACAAGCTTTTGCTTATCATCACCAACCTCTACAAAAACGGGAACACTCACATCTTCTTCACCCTTCTTCCACTCACCAAGAGAAACCTGAGAGACATGAATGATGTAACCATCTTCTGGTTCGACCTTGACGGGTTTCCCTGGCTTAATCTCAATACCTGCGATTATTCAAGACGTGATTAAGGTATTCAATTGAAGTTTTTAGAAAGGAATCATGATTTTAGTTTCAGAGAGGCATACCCCAAAACTCCATAGCTAAGTCGGAGGAGGAAGATGCGGGAGGTGTGTGGCTGGCTTTGAGGAGGAGGGATTAGGGTTTTAGAATTTGTTAACAAGTGGAGCGGCTGTATTTTATAAGGGTACTACTCTGTCTCTTCCTCCGCCAGGCTTCCTTTTCTTCCGTAGGGTTTTACAATATTTTTTCCCCAGAAAAAAGGAAACAATTTTTTATTACTCCTTTTGCTTCGCTAAGTTATTGGGCTTTAATTTGAAATGGGCCTGTATTCCGATCGTGTGCATGGTGCTCCTCTTTTATCATTCAACATATACAGGCCATCCTATTCCCTAATAGTAGTGGTCCGATATCGGAGAAATTCAAAGATACCCGGATTCAGATTCCAACAACTCGAATCCGTCATTTATCTACCCAGATCCGGATCCAAATACTTCGGATATCAGATATTCGGGTATTCAGAACAAATTCGGATACTCATACCGGATCCGTAAATTATTATTATAAATATAATTGATTTATTTTTTTATTAAATTTCTTAACAAAAATTTCGAAACAATTTTAAAATTCTAAAATATATCATTTAGCAAAAAGACAATCTAATTATACTGGTTCAAGTTACAATGTTTTCTCTTTTTTGGCCGTGGGCTTGTGGAAAGGGACGTGGAAGGTGGGAAGAGAACAACCAATTGAAATAATTGGTAACTCTAATAAAATTCTCTATATGCAAAGGTAAAATAAATAAATAAAATCACTTTGAAAGGCGTCATTTCATGGTTAAATCTCAAAAATAGATTTTCTTATGTAACCGTTAATGGTTTCATCATGATTTTTTATTCTCTTCAGCAATCATCTATCACCTCTGAGATGCAAAGAAAATAACATTAGCAGGTTATCCAAAAATTATTGATAATAGTATGGTTATATCCAAAAAATTTGTTTCGATAATGTATATGTTGACTTTCAATGTAATATGTTTGTGAAATTTAGGATTTTAGAGTTAATGTTGGTGAAAACCTTTTTAGACACAAGGATTTTAAAAAAAATCTAAAAACCCAAAAACAGATTGGATAACCGAAAAAACAAATTATGACTCATATATTTGCACGAAATACTCTGTTCGCACAAGCGTTTTATCAATACGTTGGGAAAAACTATGGGTAATTGTCCCTTCTTTAGACTTGGATTCCAACCAATCCAAAGGTTTTTCCAAAGCATGGACAATTAACCATATGTTTTCACAACATTTTGACAAAACACTTATTTGAAAGGAGTCTTTTATGAAAATATTTGAGCGAATTTGACATAATAAATTATCCAAAGTAAACTGCTTATCCAATCTTTCCATGAATTTTTGGAGTTTTTTAACATCCTTGAGTTTAGAGTGGTTTTCACTATCGGCTAAAAGCCTCAATTTCACAAAATATTACATTAAAACTTTCTAAAACAAATGTTTGTTTTCTTTGTATCTCAAATGTGACAAATGATTGGGGGAGAGAAGAAGAAAACCATGATTAAACCTCTGGTTGCTTAAGAAAATCTATTTTTAAGATATGAGCAAGAAATTGAGCCTTTCAAAAATTGACTTCATTTTTACCTTTGCTTAGAGAGTTTTATTAGGTTTACTAATTCTTTTTCAACTTTTCGTTGTTTTCTCTCACTTTCCACGATCTTTTACACAAACCCACGACCAGGAGAAAAAACATTGTAAAACGAATCAACATAATTTGTTTTCTATTCGAAACCAAATTTTGTTTCATTTTAAAATCTTTAACACCAAAAACAGAGATGAAAACAGATTTGGTTTTTCTATTCCAAAAGATTTTTTTTGGTTCATTTCTAACTCTTGGTTTAGCAATAGTTCTATCTTTGGTTTCACCAAACCAACACAAAGTGATAGGAACCTAACCGGCCGAATCAAACATTTTGGTTTCCGTTTTTTATTCGGTTTGAATAAAATGAACCGATCACCAACATAAATGAAATCAATTTATTTGTTGACGATTACTCAAAGGAGTATGTTGGATGTACTTGTTGAATGATAAAAGTGAAGCACAACCACACAGATCATAAAGAGGCCTACTGCAAAATAAAAGCTGAATAACTTAGGAAGGAAAAGGAATAATAAGAAAATGTTTCCTTTTCCAAGAAAGAAATGTAAAACCCTACCAGGGAAGTGGAAGCCTCGGAAGAAGAGTATCATTGTAAAAGAAGCAGCTTACTTTGTCATTCTTTCAAACCAATTCTAAAACCCTAATTCCTCCTCAAAGCCAGCCACACACCTCCTACAACTTCCTCCTTAAACTAGCTATGAAGTTTTTGGGTATGCTTCTCTGACATTAGAAACACCATACCTTTTTATAATTTCAATTGAATACCATAATCACCTCTTCAATAATTATTAATTGTAGGTATTGAGATTAAGCCAGGGAGTCTCGTCAAGGTCAAATCAAAAGATGGTTACGTGATCCATGTTTCTTAGGTTTCCATTGGTGAGTGGAAGAAAGGGGAGAAGATGTAAGTGTTCCCATTTATGTGTAGGTTGGTGATGATGATCATGATAAGAAAAAACTTGTTAAGAAGAAGAAAACTATGATGAAACCACCGCCGGTTGATTAAGAGAACCTATATTATGAGATAGTCATTGACGTTATCTAAATGTAACTTCTCTGGATATATCAAATGAAATGAGATTATCAAAATCTAGTCCTACAAAATTAGTTTAATCCTGTTTCATATTGTCCAAAGCCATTGCTCACCTAAGTCCTATATTCACAAGATTACAATCAAATTGCAACGAAAACTGAATAAACAAGCAAAAACTTGAAATTTCAGAACATCATAGAACAACAAGTACCTTTGGTTTCCCAAGCAAAAGCGGATTTCGATCTTACATTTGCCAATTTCTTCTGCTCTAAACCCAAAACCCAGAATCAATTTCTTCATCTCTAAACCCAGAACCAATTTCTTTTTCTCTCTCTGAACCCAAAACCGATAATCAATTTCTTCTTCCTTGAACTCAGAACATGTTTCTTCTTCTCTCACTGAACCCAAAACCCATAATCAATTTCTTCTTCTCTGAACCCATAACCAGTTTCTTTTCTCAGAACCCAGAACCCATAATCGGAAGCCAAAAACCAGAACCTTCACACCGCACTTCGAATCAGAACCCAAAAATCAGAAACACTCGTGACTCGTTAGATGATCTAACTTAGATCTATTCTCAAATTGGAAACCCTAAATCTGTAAACGATGTTGATTTCTCACAATTTTTCTTTAAAAAAACTAAACGGGTCTAAATGGGTACCTGTCTAAAATCTCAAAAAACATGTTTAATAAACGGGCTTAAACAGATCAGCCCAATTAGACCCGTTAATATGTGTTGCTTAGACGGATTTAAATGGGCTCATTTTATTACATTAGACCCATTTAGTCTCGTTTTGTAAACATTAATTTTAACATCCCTATAATGAACAATGCTTCCAAGTAATTTATCGGCCCATATGATTTGTACTAGATTTGAATTGCTCATTCATAACGGAAAGGCTTCATAGAACCATACCAAATGGGAAGGATTCCATGGACAAATAATTCATTATTAATTATTTTTTGTGAACGATTGCTTACAATAATAAAGATTCCAAAATCTCTTAATTTCATGCAGTCTTCTCGGTGAGCCGTTTATTTTTCTTTAACACGACAATGCTTTAAATAATTTATCGACCCATATGATTTGTACTAGATTCGAATTGCTCATTAGTAATGTGGAAAGATTTCATTATTGACAAATGCCTTCTTTTTTTTTATGAGAATTAAAAAATATATATTTTTCTTGTTATGTTTTGTTAAGATATTTCATTAATCAATTATGAATCTTATTATTAACATATAATTGTGAGTTAGAAACTAATTTGAAGATGATGACTAAACTGAGAGATGCAGAGTAACACGGCACTTAAGGGGACTGTATTCAATCATTCAAATTCTTTTTTTTCCGTTGTCACAAATGTCTGACTCTGGAGATAAGGTTGGGGAAGGTCGTTATTATATAAACCGAAGCAAAGTTTTACTGAAAGTCCTAACCAAAAATTCTTTTTTGTAAAATTTGATACCTTAATGGAATTATCTTGGCAAATAATTGATTAAAATATATTATATGCCACCATTTAGTGATTTTATTTTCCCTATAATAGATATATTCACATATTACAGATTCAATGCTTGACCAACAAAAGAAACCCCTATCTGAAAACGAAAGCTGAAATTTCCCCAAATCAATTTTAAGAAATTAAAGAAATGGTAAAAGTAAAACTTTCAGAAGCCGATGAATTTGAGCCAGTGAAACCCCGTTTTAGCCACTTTCTCTGCTTCCTTTGAACACGATTCCGCCGATCCACCGCCGATGAATCCGTCGTTATCCTTCCGACCACATAAGAAAAAGTTCCTGGATCCTAACGATATGAGCTTCTGGTCTCTTTCAATACCTAAACGAATTTAAAATTGACCATCAGAATCTCGGATTGAATCATATATTTCTAGCGATATTTAAGGGAAATGAGGAATTTACTTTCGAGACTGAACTGCGAGTAGTGGAGATCGAATCGCGACGGTTCAGATTCCGGTAAGAAAGGTCGACGACATTCCTTCACGTACTGACGAACAGCGGCGTCGATTAAGTCGCTCACGGAGGCTTCAGGTGAGATTACAATCTGCACTGCGCCTAAACTCCCCTGTACCGTGACGTTGAGAAGCAGTTTCGTGAGACGCGGAGTCGAAGCCACCGGTCCAATGCTTTGACCTTTGGAGAGCAACTCCGGTAGCGTCTTCGGTCTTCGAAGCTCCCCTTGATTCGGTAGAGGCATCGTTCCCCTGCCGTGGAACGACATCGCTTTTTCCGCTAGCTTTCCCCGGCGAGTCTTGTCGGATTCTGGCGTTCCTTTCCGGGTACCGTTCTTCGAGTTTAGCGGCATGTTAACAGGCGTGAGATCAATAAATTATTTACAACTATTTTCAAATCTCTCAGGTCAACGCAATCGGAGGGAGCCAGGAGCGGCGGAGGCTCTCGTATTGGCGCCGGTCACGGGAAGCTATCATAACCAGAGTGGCACAACGGTAATTCGCGAAGGAGGGCGAGGGTAAAAGGATAGATAAGACTAAGAAATGAGGGAGATATTAATTTAGTGCTGAAGGCTAGGAAAGTATCTACTATATATAGTGGATTCTTAAGGATAATACGAAACGGTAAGAAATCGCTTGGAAGTTTCTGAGAGTGAGGGGAACCGGCTACAATAGGTAAATCGCACCTCCAATTATTTGCGTGAGTTCGATAATTGGTCCAGGTTCAACCGGTGGCTCTCAATTATCTATCGGTCCGGGAAACCAAAGATGGACTAGGTTTTAGTTCAAGTGGACCTTCTTTGTTATTTTCTCTGGGTTATAATACTCATTTATTTGTTCTATTCTCCTAGACAAATTAGCTACTGCTTTCTCAATCAATTTTACTATTTTTTTTTGTCTTGGTCAATACAAGAAAATTAAATTTGTAAAAATACCCTGAACTAGAGCTCATATTTGAAAAATACACCACCTTTAAATTTTTTTAAACTACACTTTTGCAATTAATAAAATTAGAAAAGTAACCTTACAATTAATTTTGTTATTACATATATAAATTTTCTATTTTTTAAATATAAGAAATTATTATATTCCCAAAAGAAATCTGACAAAAGAAAATCAAATCAATAAATTTGGAAACTTAAGATTTTATCTAATGTTGAAAAGAAAATCTGACCAAAAAAAAAAGAGAAAATTTGTAAAACTATCCTAAATTACTAAATTATAGCTCATATTTGAAAAATACACCATCTTTAATTATTTTTAAAGACCTATACATTTTTAATTAATAAACTACAAAATAACCTTACAATTAATTTAGTTATTACATACATATATTTTCTAATTTTTTAAAAATAAATTGAATTATTATATACCCAAAAATCAAATGAATAGATTTTGTATAATCTTGAAAAAACAATTACCAAACATGTTGGAGGTGGGTTTAGCACACCCCAAAAAAATCCGATCCGAATCCACTTGGTCCACTTTCAAGTCTGGGAAGCACACAAAATGGGTTTGAACCAACGAAATCCGGGCGGTTCGAAGCTCACTCTTCATGTTTCGACTCGACTTCCGAGGAACCGTGTGAGACGCTATCATAACCAACGAACGAACGCCTCGCATACCTATTTTCCTAGGTCGAAAACCCTATTTCAACGCATGCTCGACACGTCGCATACAACGAACAAGAGTTGTCAATCGAAGGAGACGCCCAAAGAAGAATAGCTTCGTCTAGACACAACCATAAGGAATGAGTTCCTACTCATCCACCCGACTGCAGAGCAAATGATGATCCTTGAAACGGACGCTCAACTACTACAAGTCTCACGCCCAGCTCCTCACCTCAAATAGGGGATGCATTCAATGAGAAGACACAACTCCAACTCTGGACAACGCTCTGAAACTCGACTTAGAAATATATAATTTAGACCACCTTTAACATTTTATTCGACTTCCTAGTCATCAAGTGTTGGATTTTGATCTCGGCTTCTTATTCGATTTTATTTTCCAAACTTACTTACTTGCTTTGTAACCCGAGTTTCTCATATATGATATATTCAACCTCATATTCAGTATTTTTCACTCTTCAAGTCTTATTTACCTTATCATAAAATCTTCGACCCTCTCTTCCGAACAAATATTCTGAACTTACCTTGCATTGTACTTGTCGGGTTCAACAAAACAAAAGATTTTATTTTAAGAAAATATTAAATTTAGTTAAACGAAGTGGGTACCTAGAAATATCTGAAATACAATTATATTCTCATAAATAATAGTTATATTTATATATGAAATAACCGAAATATCCAAAATGACAATTATAAACTCGAAGATATTAGTTATGTTTGGACTCGAGATAACCAAAACACCCGCAATAACTAAAATATCCGAATGCTCTTAGTTACACTTATAAAATTAAAAGAATATTTTGAAACCCACAATTTCACTTAAAAGCTCAAAAAACATAAATATCCGATAACATTGGCAGTTCTCTTTTACATTACCCGATAATATATAATCATGAGACATATGAAGTCTACTGCAAGAAAAGGCAGAAGACGTTTCGTACTGTTTGTCTTCTGATGTATTGTCTTTGCATCTGCAGTTCGTTCCAAAGTATATGGTGTGTTCATTGTTTTCGAGATGTATGGACTTGGTACCAAACACCACGTGCGAGACTCCTTTAATTTTTTTCCGTGTCGATCACGCTCATAGATCTATTACATTGACACGTCTACTATTAGATATGAATGTAAACATCTATATATATCTATATAACATCACTTGAGATCTATTCCGAATATAGACTATAATTTTTTTTGAAATTGAATAATTTTCATATAGCGTTTTAAAAGACCTACTATATATTGCAATATCCAATTAGCTCCAAATGTTGACTATGGCAAAAAAATTTATAATATTTAAAACTGGAAAATTGTGAGAATGAGCTAAAAATTACATACATGTGTGTATAACTATCCCTTGCGGATCATATTTTAAAAATGTTGTATTCGTAATGTTTTTTAGAGTATATATTAAATTTTAATGTTAATTTTGGAGCTTTTTTTTTGCTATGTAAAATTGTGTCTAAACTATTTTGATCACAGCAGAATGAATAACAGATCCACACTTTAATTGTAAATGCCAGCGCTACTTAAAGCGGTTAAGCTCGGAGATACGATTTGAAAAGGTTAAACCTCGGATATAAGAAAAGTCTTTTTTAATCAAGTTGAAGTTGTAATTGAAATAGAAAAAATTGGGCGTAACAAACAAAATACATGTGGCAGGAACAGTTAACATGGGCCCAAGCGGCCGACATAACTGAAAGATGCCGGAGACGTGACCAATCTCCCATGGTGAAATATGGAGCCATTACTTTTCCTCACACGACCATCCCAGCAAGTTGCACTGCGGATTAGCCGCTCATTAATTAATTGCACAGTTTTAACATTGTTTGGATAAGTCTATTATCAAGTAAACAATGAAGCGCATACATTAACCATCGCAAGTAATTCTCAATTTCTTTTTACGAACAAATTTAATCAATTATTTCTAATTATGTGGCCATAGATTATAACCAGCTTATATGAGATTTAATTTAACTGAATAACTAATTTAAACTAATAAAAATAGGAGTGGACCTAATGTTAGTAAATTTCTGGTATACGAGCTCTTTAACTTTGATACTTCACGTGACCTAATTATATTATCTTATCCACTTATTTTACAATAAGAACCATACAGAATTCCAAAGGCACTACCGGCAATTGTTGTCTGTTTTTTATCACAACGTTTTCAATCTCAAGAAAAATAGATTAAAAAGTAGTTTGAATCTTGTCTTAAAAAATAAGATGTTTGTTAACACATAATGTAAACGTGCTATCTGGACAAATTTAGTAGCCTTCTACACCAATTTGCCTTTAAATTATGACGATCTGCTAAGAGTAGGACAACGTCTGTTTTTTTTTTTTTTTTTTGTGAGGATAAAAATGTTTTCTTTTTGGCTGTTTGTTTGGGATGTTGCCTCCCCCGGACAATAGCAAATAAAAGCTTCATATCCATTTTCTTATCATCGAAGTTTGAATTTATATATTTTAAGCGGTGATGATTGGTATCAAAATATATAAAAATAAAAAAGTTGAGATAATGAGACGCAACATAAATTTCCCTAACAACTATTCAAAAACGGCAACATGAAACGTGGTCCGGTTATGGGTGAGTCGATGGAGTATGTCAGATGTGTAATATTCAAGTCCTAGCTATACAATATACTCTCAAGCATCCAATATATTAATTGATAAACAAAAATAGAACATAACCTTAAATTTATAAATACAAACCGACCGGTATTTGTAACTTAGTGATTTGATGTGTAGTTAGTTGCACTTTAATTGGGTAAAAACCTGTGTTATCAATTATGAGGCTATTATGATTCTGATTATACTAGAGATGTGGATAGCTGAAAAGCAAATATGTTAGCTAATAGTGAGCGGATTACATGGCTTTGACAAAAAAAAAAAAGGTTAAAAAGGGTTTTTGTGCTTGTTGGATATCATAAGTACGTTATCAATCATCCTATCAGAGTTATCCAAGGGAAATGGAAAGTTTGGTACGCCTAGCACTGAAATGGTGCATATGTCTGAGAATTCAATTTAAGATAAAGATTTGTTGATGTGCCTTGAATACGATTGTATGCAACATGAAATTGCACAGAGGCCACACATCAATAAAATAATTATAAGACAACACCTAAAACAAGAAGTTAGGTTTATGTATTTGATTTAATATTTTGTGTTTAGATTTTTTGTTTGAGAAGTCCATGATACTCAAATTTTGATGGTCACAAGAATAAAATATTGGTTTGGTTATCATATTCGTAAATAGTAAATTAGTTAGGTAATTCAAATATAAATATGAATTTCAAAAACAATTTTATGGACAAATTGAAAGAAATTGGAGTGTTTAAACTTTCTATATTGTTAGTTTTCTATCGAATTTTATTATTTATATTTTTGATGTTTCAAAATAATATTATAAATTTGTCAATAACTTTTTATTTTTGTAATAGAGACCATACTTCTATTGAAGTAAGGAAGTTGAATGCAAATTAGTGTTTGGGGTTGTATTAGAAGTTTGGAGCTGAAGTTTTTGCGATGAGATAACTTGATGTTGATGTTGAGTTCAAAAACAATAGTTAGAGAAGAGATGACGCATTTCTGAATGATACTTGTTTGTGTTGATTTATCGATTACAAATAGTTCGGATTATGAAATTGAATATAAGTTCGAGATCGGAATCTAACACTAAATTACTTAGAAATCAAAGAATATGTTAAAAACGATCCTAGCTATAACTTTTTGGTTCTTATCCGGAGCTTGAATTGGTATATCATTCTCATCGAAGGACATGCATGTGAGGTTGTGAGCGTTTGTTTCGAGAGTCATCATTTCCTATTTGTCTGTCGAATTAGGTAGGTCGTCGGATTGATAATTAGGTTATTATGGTGTCTGTCACCGAATTTTTCACGTCAAGAGACTGGTTGAGCTTCGCGGATTGGTTCGTGATCGACGTGTTGTCCACTGACAATATCTTGCTTGTCAGCCGACGTATCCTTCCATAATCATTGAAAAGCGTTAGAGGTAGATTGTAAGCTTCCGTGTCCAGCTCTATCTGGTCTCGTACACGCGATGAAATGGTTCCTTGATGTCAAGTCGAGACTACCAATTCATCTTAAGACTCCAGAATCGGATTTCTTTATGAGATGTGCTAAGAGTGATATGGGTCGGATCCCTTTAAAGGAGTGCTAAATCCACCTTCAACACTGGACGGAGGTCTCACTAATCAGGAGTTTATCCTGAACGTGCAGCTTTCTATTAATAAAATCGGTCAGGCTATTAATGAAGCACGTCTCTTTGTCTCTTCTATGACTTATGAGTGTCTGGGTCTAGTAGTGAAGACTTGTCTGTTTGGGCTTTCCACAGTTTTGGGCTTTTAAAACTTTTGATGGTCTGTGAATCGAAACACCTCTCTGGTTCGTTGGTTTATATGGGGGCTTGCAAGGTTAGTTATTGACGTTAAGCTTGCAAAAAGGAACGTAAAGAAGCATTTGCTTAAAATATGTTGATATCCTGAGATTATGGCACATCACTTGACCTTACTCATTAAACACTTGAGGATATTTTCTTTCACATGTTCACTTCTCTTTTGCTTTATTGGTGGTATTAATAAAATGATGTACAATCCAATCGATTATCAATCAAACAATAAAATTGATTTAGGATTTAAACTTAAAACACTCCAACTTCTTATTGTATGTTGTACTATAGTTGGAACTTGAAAACATTTTTATGATGATTTAAGACATCTTCTCGAGATATAAGTTTTTTTCTTTTACTTTCTTCTCCAATTTACATTCTCAATATTTGATTGGACTTAACATTATCATTTTTTGTATTATCGTGTTACAATGATGACGATGATGAAGAAGAGGTTGATGATGATGGTGACCAAGATGTCATATCCATGGGATAACTCCCCAAGACACGTAAGAAGGACGTGAACTCCTGAACCTCAGCAAGCGCGTTCTGTGCACGAGACTCGGCCATTGAAGCCTCGAAGTCTATGTAGAACATATACTCAAAGTGCTTCGCTGTCCCCACGTTGGCTTCGTCGACGAGCCTGATCGGAAGGTTGTGGTTGGGCCTCGACTCGATCTTCGTCAAGCTTATGTTCCTGAAGGCGAAAGCCGAGAGAACCTTGAACAGAACGGACGTGCCTTTCTCGTGCGCGAACACGATGCTCGTCTTGAATGGCCGATCTGTTCTGGGTATGATCGGCTCACGCGCCAGCATCACGAATCGCGTCACGTTACTCGCGTCGTCTTGGATCCCGTCCTCAAGGATCTGTAGCCCGTAAATATCGGCGGCGCGTGCGCTCGCAATCGCGGCAGTGTCGCGGATGTTGTTGGTGGCTATGAACTCAGCGGCTCCGGCGGTATCGTCAACGGCTTCACGCGCGACGTTGAGGCCGAGCTTTGTGAGTGTATGCTCGCACTGAGCGAGTCCCTGAGGATGCGAGATGACGCGCGTGAGGAACTCTTTACGCACGCCGGGGAGAGCCATGAGACAATGGTGGACAGGGAGCTGGACTTCGCCGACGATGTGAAGACGGTGACGGAGAAGAAGGTCGTAATTCCGGTGAATGGAGCCGCCAAGAGAGTTCTCCACGGGTAGAACCGCACGGTCGGCGATCCAGAGCTCCACCGCTTGAAAGGCAACTTCAAATTGATCGCAAGGGATCGCTTGACAGTTGGGGTAAGCTTTACCGGCGGCAGCTTCAGAGTAAGCGCCGGGAACGCCTTGATACGCGACACGGAGGTTAGATCCGTGCATCGGGGCGGGAGAGAGATCAGTAATGCTGAGAGGCTTCTGCGATTGATGGTGAGGAGCCAAGGATTTGCCATCGAATGGAACCAGATTCAGTCCGGCCATTTCAACGGTATGACCGTTCACGGCGGAAACTATAGGTTGGGGAAGGGATTCAGATTGCTCCTGCGAAACGACCTTGCTGGAAAGAATGGCGCAAGAGCTTTGCCAATCGGAGCTACTTGAACCAACGGCGTTGGGGAAGGTGAAAGAGTCAGATCTCTTACCGCAATGTATGACGCCTCTCCGCGCCGTCATCGCCGCCGCCGGCGTATGGTAAGCTCGGAGCATTGGGTTGAGATTATGGGGAGAAGAAGGTAAAAGAGTTCTCATGTTTTTAAAAGGTGGTAACGGAATTTGGAGCGAGGAAGGATGTTAAAGAAAGTAGTGAGAAGGAGAAAGACAAAGTGAGTGTTATAGGAGAAGAGAAGATCAGCGTGGAGTGCTCTCCTGCCTCTCACAATCCTCCACCTACCACACCATACTCCTTTGACAATTGACATTGTTTTTCCGTTTTCATTTTGGTTTAATAAACATAATGGGCCACAAGGGATAAGCCCACATGATGTAATGCATATTATTTCACTTTAATTTATTTCATTTCAAAGAAATAAATATAATATCGTCTCAACCGTAACCTGTGATCTAATCTAACAGCAGCTTAAACAAGTATTGCTATCGTGCCACACTACAAAATTTATATTTGGTAGGGTGAGTATATATATAATAAACACAAACCTTTAGGCTTTAACAAAGAAATGAGTGTGTATATAATATAACTTACAAGTGAAAACAAACTACGTGTATGAGTTATATACGATAATTTAAAAGAATCTATTCCGTACCCAACTCATATTATAGTATTTGATTATATGCTCATTTCTATGTAACATATTTATGATGCTTCATATAAAAGTAACAAAGGCAAAGATTAGATCCATCTACTTTTTTTGTTTTGTAGTGTTGACTACCAAACCCTTCCAAATAATTGAACATTTTTGTACCATTTGTAATTGTAACCAACGGTCCAAAATCCAAAACGAATACACATATTATACTCACCCACTAAATAGAGCTCAATTTATATAAATGAAAAATTATTCTCACCCGAACTAATAAGGCTTCCTTTGAACGAAACGTTAAACGCGCCACAAATTACCGAAACAAAAGAGTTCAAAAAGGAAAACGCTAGTTACAAGAGGAATGATGATGATAATAATAATCTATATAACTTACAACAACAACATCACTTCTGTTTTAAACCAAAACTCTCCAATCGACCGACCCAACAAAAGCACCGTGTTATAAAATTGAGAGAGGGACTAAGAAAATAACAGAGAATGAACAAAAAAAGAAAAGAAAAAAGAGGATCTCTCATCTGACTATTTACCACATTTGTTGTATCAGTTTCAATCAAATGCCCACCCATTTGACCCATTTGAAAAACCGACCCACCCTAAACGGCAGCTCATAGTCTTTAGCAAGAGCCGGTTCTCTCGTTGCAGTCTCACTATCAGACCACACATAAACTCCACGTTCTTGCTTGCTCCCAGGAACCGTATTGTCCAAAACCACAGCCATGATAAACGCAATCACCATGTTCATCGATAACAGCGTGTTCATCACATAGTTCACCTTCCATATAATCCAAAAAAGTCTCAGTTTTAGAATTTCATCCACAGTAAGAAAAAGAAGAAGCATAAACGTACCCCTTGAGACTGGCTTTTGAAGGGACCATGAGAAGCAACAATGTAAGGTTGGTAATAACTAGGAACAGAGAGATTCGAGTTTGGTGAAATCCCATACTGCTGGAAGTAAGCTGGGACCGAGAGCGAAAAGAACAACGATAACCCAACGATTATGATATTCCTCGAGCTTCCAGCTTCACTATAACGTAGATTGGAAAGACCTAAAGCCGTAAACATTGCCCACATAAAGCATAAAAGAGCAGCAACCATCACTTGAGGTATCGATGCTATAAACCCTCCAACTTTACCTAAAGGAATATGAAAAATGATATTATAGTTACTTGTATTTACTAAAGAGGTTATATGATTAAGCAGTGGTGACTTATTTACCAACTAGGGAAAATATGATCAAAACACATGCGCCAAACTCCACAGCTCTGCGGCTTCCCATTTTGGTCACAGCGACTGTGTGAACATTTTCGGTTAGTGTGGTTGAGCCAGTACCTGTACCCCATAGACCAGCTAAGACACTTGTGAAACCTTCAAGACCGATAGCTCGACTCACAACACCTGGAGTTGGTGGTCTTGATGCTACTAACAGAGAAGAAGCATGGTACGAACCAACCTGACGCGTAAAATCAAAATAATCTTTGTCATACCATAAACTGAACATCAAGGTTTGAGGGTCGAATTTAAGTTGATAGGAAACACTAACCGAATCTACTGAAGCAATTATGGAGACCACACACATAACAATAGACATTTTCCAGCTGAATATCGGCACACCCCATTGTAACGGGTAAGGAAACCTAAACCAAGGAGCCAAGCTCAGTGCATGAGACGTATCAACCCGACAGAACTTCATTCTGGTAAGGTTTTTTCTGCAGTGACTTGATACAACGTTTGAGGCGGGAACGTTTGGGTCACAACCTTTGTAGGCGTAAGCTCCTGCTTCCGTTAAAAGGAATGCCGCAGCCCAAGTGATTGCAAGACTCAATGGAACCTGTCAATAAGAAGTTAACAAGATCTGTCACAATCAGATAAATTCACTACTTCCTTTCCCTATTGAGAGAAACAAGTTAAAAGTTAATGGAAAAAATTGAAAATCTACCACGTGAACCTTACCGCATAAATAAGGAAAATCCGATGACTTAAAACTGAGATCTTCCGAAGGTACTGCAGCAAAAAATTGTAAAACAAAAACATGAGCAAAAGTTGAAAACAAGCATGCAAGTAAAATTCATTTATCAAAGGAGCTTCACTAAACTTACAAGAGCAAAGATGATCACAAGTAGTATCTGAACTACACCGATCTCAAGACATTTACCAACAAGAGGGAAACCGTAGCTGTAAAACGAAAGTCCAACTGCGGCTATAGTCGGAGCAACAACTACTGGATTGACCAACCTATACCGAAGGTATAAGAATTATGAATACAAGTAAATACATCACTTACACAAAGCACCAAAGAATTATGAATTAGGATTTATATCTGGGCCAAGGAGTCAGCTTTGGACAAAGACAAATATGTATACCTCAAAATCAGCGACATTAGACCACTGTATCCAAGCACTGCTTGAAAAGCTGAACCAATTATTGTTGCACCTTGTAGCTCCCTCATTATATGCTTAAAGTTCTACCATATTAACCACAACACAATATTTACTTATTTAGTGTCACAATTCTCTAAACACTTATTAGTGCTATAGACAAACACAAGAAGGATAATCAAAGAAACTTACATTTCCATTCAAACCTTGAAACTCAGGGGAGTTAATGATGGCCAAAGCCGGAGCCAGAAAAACAAAGGAAGGACCTTGTATCAAAGGAAGCCTTGACCCAAATGAAGTATGCAACAGTGTAGTGATTCCACATACAAAAAGTACAGTCGATACAACATTTGCAATGTCTTCCTATAATCCAATAACAGATGGAAAAAAGATGAATTAAATGCGATCAAGATTGATCAAAGTGGAGTGGACAAAGAATCACTTACGTGCGAACCTCCCATTGCAGGAACTATGACTAGTGGAACCAGAATTATTGAGCCAAGCATCGAGAGGTAATGCTGCAAACCATAGAACCCAATTGGAACTGAAACTCGAACACAAGAAAATTAATCCAACATGATTAAAATAACATTTAAAGGTAAGAAACTAAAAGATTTATTATGCTTTTTTTTTCAGAGTTTTGAGTCATTGTCTGACATCGAACAATTTGATCTCAAAAGGAATCTATAAATTATTTACCAATTATAGGTCACGATCAAGAGAAGCAATAACAAATTAACAAATGATTCCTTTCAAAAAAATTGATAAAGAAAATAATTTCTCACCGAGGCCAGGTGTATCTCTGAGTCCATACTTCATGTGCAAATTTCTAGCCACCAAATCATCATCCATGCTCTGCGGCAATACCTCCACTCTCTCTTCACTGCGGTTCGGCCTTCTAATCGCGTCGCCTGACCCATTTGCTCCATCGGGTCCGTTTGATCTTCCCGGAGCCCCATCTGAATCTCTCCGCCTCTTAACCGGCTGATCCTTAACCGTAGCAGGAGCAGCAGTAGCCGCAGGAGGTGGAGGTGGGGGTTTCTCCTTCTTATCCTTATCAGTCTCACCGTTGGCTGCGGCGGGGACAGGCGGGGGACGGAGGCGGGCCTGACCAGCCTCGAGATCCGGTTGGCTCTCTGGTTGTCTGGCTCTGGCGGAAGCCGGCAATGGGGAATCGGAGGCGTTAGTTTCGCCGGAGAACTTAGGGCGAAATCCGGTTCGTTTGGCCCAGGAAGATGGTGGCATTGCGGAGGATTCTGGAGTCGGAGGCCATGGACCGGGTTTGGGTCCGGTTTTTGGGTCGGAGCTTGACATTTTACAGTCACTTTAATCTTTTAAATTTCTCAGCAGTGCATAGTGAAGCAGGTGAACTTTTCTAGATCTACAAAAATCTCCCCGCCGGGGAGGGGGAGTGAAGAAGAAAACGACAAAAAAATGGGAATTAGGGTTTTCTTCAAAGAGCAGAGAAGAGAGAGCGTCCAGTTGTGAGAAAGTGAGAAGTTCTACGGAGAAGTAACAGTGAATGTGAAATTAGAGGGAGGGAGAGAAAGGTAAGGGTGGATTTTCAGTGAGAACAAACTTTGTAAAGAAAAGAAATCTAATCTAACATAAGATTAGATTAGAAATAGATATTAACATTTCAACTTTTTCTTTTTCTCCGACATAATCGCGTGATGTCATAAATCCCTTGCGGATTTTTTGGTTAAAAGGGAGGAGTATACTAAAAAAAAAACAAAATAACTTATCTTTTCTGGCGTCATAAAACGAAAATAGCTTATCTTAAATTTTCTTTATGATATAATAAAATCCACGATGCATGTGGACAAATCTAAGGGAACAAATATTTTCTGTGTAAACTTAAAGAATATTTTACAGGAAGACTAAAGCACTAGGTTCTTTTGATTCATGCAATACCATTGACGTGAGGTCATTAGTTTTAGTTCCATTTTATAAAATATGATGAAATATTTTTTTGAGTTTCTTCTAACTCGAAGGCCAATCGTTCCCTCCTTTCACTCGATAGTTCATAAGCCGCAAACCACTAAAACTTCCGATCTCCCTCTCCCACAATCGGTATTTCTCACCGATGCCGGTAGAGGCTTCGTCTCGGTGTTCGTTCTTTCTCAGCTGCCTTTCTGACAATTTTTCTCTTTGCACTTGCTCTAGATATGGTGTTTAGCAGGTTTGATGTGGGTACGGCAAATCCCTTTTAGCGGTGGTCCTCGGTCGGAGATTCTGTCATCCCTATTGGCAAGCCATGATCCTTTCTTCTCTTATGTTTCAGGTATCTCGAGGACGGCATCCTAACTCGGGACTGTGCTATTTCGTTGGCGATTTCAAACTCGTTTTCAGTTTTTCCGGCCGCTATGCTATATAGGTTCTCAAGAGGTTTTGTAGCCGGAGTGGATTTCATTTCCTAAAATTGGTTTTGATATGCTTTTCCTTGGAGTAATTGCTAGAGGATGACAACTCTCTTTTCTCCTTATCCTCATCCTTATAGATTTGCAGCGGCAGTCTCTTTGCATTCCAATTACATGTCCAAACTTTTCATCGAGTTCCTCTCCTCCGGTTTAGTCTCCAAGTTCAGTTCCCTTGCTCGACCGCATCTAGATCCGTCTGCTTATGTCGGTTTAGTCCTTTGTAAATCCCTGGTACTTAGTTCTCCTATAAACTGGTTGTTTGGTTTCCACTAAGAGAGAATTTGGTACAACTTTATGTCTTCATCATCGGTACTCTTCCTCTACTTTATGGACAGCTCTTTGGAAGCTTCATCAATCAATTCATCGTTTGGTATTTTGTGTCATCAGAGGTTATGCTCATGTTTAGCCTTTGGAGGTTGTGAATTAGGTTCTTATGGTTGTCCTCGCCTCCTTGGATCTCATCTTTCTTTGACATTTGGGTATGTTTTGGTGTTCTTGGTCCTATTGGGTTCGCTCTTCCCTGTCATCGTAAGGTAGAAGATTTGGTTGGATTTCTGAGAGAGGTTCAAAGCGTGACTATTTGATCTTAGTTGCTTGTCTAGTCTCAATCAAAGTTTTCTATCACATAGTCTTATCGTCTTTCTTAGCCAACAGTTGCACGGTTGTGATTTGAGCACAACTATTTTTGGAACACGAGGTTGCTCTTCATTAACTCGAGGATGCTTTGTGGGTGGATTTTTTACTCTCTCTTGTACGTTTTAATTGTCTTTTGCTTGTTTCATTCCTATGTTTTCATTAGATGTCATTTTATGTTGTTCTTATTGTAATGTTGGAGTTTGTTCCACATATATTCCCTTATGTAACCTATCTATTATATTCAATAAAAAACCTTTTTGAAGAAAAAAAAATGATTTCATATGTTAATATATAGTTGTTAGAATATATGGATCCTCGTATTTTTTTCAAAATATGTATATTAGAGATCTTGTTTAAAAGTTTCTTTTACAACTCTTTTAAACACAACATTTCTCGAATCTAAACTACTCTCGGTTGTTTATGTATGTTTGTTTTATCCTCTGTCTACGCTGATTGTTCTAACCTCAACTGTGAAACTCAGATTTGTACTAGCAACCCAATAAAAATCACAAGTTCAGTATTATATCATTAGACCCAAAAAAAATCAGATGTTAAGTAAAAGTACTTACACTAATATAACTCTTTCTTGAAGTCTTTTAGTCTTGAAAACTGCTAATCATGTTTTTTTTAAGCATCTTCAATCCTCTGACCTTAGCTTATGTGAAATAGTCAAGTTGTACTAAACTTCTATTTGTCCATGCAAATATTTTGGCCTCAAACTAGGAATCTGCCTTCTGATGTAGAAAAAACTTAGCTATAACTTTGTATCTCAAAATCTTGTAAGTGTTTTCAGGTGTGCAACCATAACTACCAATAATAGTCTTTCATAAGATCAATACGGTTTGAATGGACATTCACCATCACCAATATTGCAATGAGCTTCACTTTATTTTCCTCCATTTATTGAACTTGACATTCTGCCTCTCTCTAACCACATAATCAATAGCATGAGCCTTGAATTTCTTGATAATATCAAAACTTAGACTCATCTTAAGCTCTTCCCTACCCTTTATGTACGTTTCATACTTTCCACACTTTCCACAAGCTGCAACTTCCTCAGTATATGAATTCTATGGGGTATCACGGTAGTAGTAATCCTCTTCATTGACAAATAACAATTAATTTAATTTAACTCTCGCATCTTCCTCAAATATAACATCTCCACCTCCAACTTTCACTTCAATATTTTCACATGAGAGATAACCGTGGGTAATTTCTCACATTTTTGCCACGAGTTTTTTACATAATTTCTCATGAACAAATTATTGGAAAATTTCTCATAAATTTCCAACGGATATCAAGAAAGTTTCGTGGACTATCCATAGGAAAATTTTCAACTGATGGATTTGCGGGAATATGTGGAAATGGACAGTTATTGTAGATACGTGATCTTGAATATCCTCTTTTTGATCAAGATCGTATCTCGGATATTTTGTTTACCCATATATTTTAATATGTAAC
This sequence comes from Euclidium syriacum, assembly GCA_900116095.1. Lineage (NCBI taxonomy): Eukaryota > Viridiplantae > Streptophyta > Magnoliopsida > Brassicales > Brassicaceae > Euclidium > Euclidium syriacum. The sequence goes on from FPAK01000008.1 coordinate 3,735,998, forward strand.
ATGTTTCACAAATTAATTGATGTTCTGCATACTTTGAATTACCGAATTAACAAAAGTTTTTTTTGAGAAGTTGAATTTATTTGGAAAAGTATGAATACCTAAATTAAGTCCTTTTCGAGGTTTGACAGAGTCTATTACTGTTCATAAATGAAGAAAAAAGTGTTACGTAAAACTGCATAATTGGGTAGATGATAACACGATTTTGAAAATACTAACCAATAAAATGGGAAGAAGAAAGGGGAAGGTACAAGTTAATTTCGGCTTCATTTCATTTTGTTTGACGAGTCAAAGGGTGTGTCGCCTATAAATTCCCACCACATAAACCATATCATCAAAAGCAGAAGAATCAATACCCATTTACAAAAAACAAAAGGAAAAGCAATCGAAGAATCAGTTAAGTAGAGACTTGAAGCTTCTCGTTCTTGAGTTGGAAAACAAAAATGGAGAGTCCAAAATCTCCTCTTCAACCTCCCACTTATGGGAACTCAATCACTGTTCTTAGCATTGATGGTGGTGGCATCAGAGGAATTATTCCTGCAATTATTCTCTCCTTTCTTGAGTCTGAGCTTCAGGTATTTTTTTGTTTTGTGTTTTTAATTTCTTCATTTAGATTTTGCTAAAAATCAACACTATATAAAGCACGTGATCAGATAACAAATTAAATTGGTAGTATACATAGTTACATACAATGATCATAAATTTTCCAACTCAATCAATTGGTAATGAACGAAAATTTTATGTATTTAATTAATAATATAATTTTGAATTCTAATAAAAGTTTCGAATTACCATCCTATAAAAATTCATTATGATTGAGACACTCTAATAAAAATTCATTATGTGGATAGAAACTAGACGGAGAAGAAGCAAGACTTGCAGACTACTTTGATGTGATTGCAGGGACGAGCACAGGCGGTCTAGTGACGGCCATGCTCACCGCCCCAAACAAGGAAGGTCGTCCTTTATTTGCTGCTAACGAGATCAAAGATTTCTATCTTGAACATTGTCCTAAGATTTTCCCTCAAGATCATTTTCCCTTTTCGGCCGCTAAAAATTTATTGAAGTCTCTAACCGGGCCCAAGTACGACGGTCAATACCTTCACCAACTTATCAAAGACAAATTAGGAGAAACAAGACTAAACCAAACACTTACCAACGTCGTGATCCCTACTTTTGATATCAAATACCTTCAGCCCACCATTTTCACTACCTATGAGGTTTTGCTAAACACTTCTATAATTAAATACTATTTTTCAATCATAAAGTTAACAGACAACCAATGTTGGTGTTAATAGGTGAATGATAATCCTCTCAAAAATGCGTTGCTCGCGGATATTAGCATCTCAACCTCAGCGGCCCCGACTTACCTGCCTGCCCATCACTTTCAAACACAAGATTCCAAAAACAACGTCAAGGAGTTCAATCTCATTGATGGTGGCGTTGCAGCTAACAACCCAGTAACTACTTAATTATATTCATTACCAAGTCTTCAAATTTCTACGACATGTGTTGACCGATATGTTTTTGACTATAGGCTTTATTAGCCATTGGAGAGGTAACAAAGGAGATTATGAAAGGTAACCCTGATTTCTTTCCCATAAAACCAAATGACTACGGAAAGTTTCTCGTGCTTTCACTTGGGACTGGTGATCGAAAGATCGACGAGAAATTTGATGCAAGCGAATGTGCGGGATGGGGAATGTTGAGTTGGTTGACACACAACAATTCCACGCCTATCATCGATGCCTTTTCACAAGCAAGCTCCGATATGGTTGATCTTCATCTCTCTACCGTGTTCCAGGCTCTTCGTTGCAAGCACAACTATATCCGTATCCAGGTTATCATATGTTGATCTTAATTTTTTTTAAAATTTATCATAGGATCGATATATACAGCACGAAATTTAGGTTGTCAGTTTTTCCGTAGTCTGTATTAGGGATACAACTCATTTCATGTATATTATGGAAGTGATATACCAAAAATATATATATAACCATACGCTCTTATAACTTAGCTCTTTATTGTTGAATCTAACTCATCTAATTAACCCGACTGCTTGGGAAACATGTAGGATGATACATTAACGGGGGATGAATATACGGTCGATAGAGCAGCGGAGGAAAATTTAAGTAATCTGGTGAAGACAGGAGAGAAACTGTTGAAGAAACCTGTGTCAAGAGTAAATCTAGAAACCGGGTGTAACGAGGATGCCTACAATACAACAAACGAGGAGGCACTTATCAAGTATATATACGTTTTATTAATGATATATATGATTAGAGTATAAGACCAGCTTAAATTTTTATTATGTCGTAAAAATGTATTACTATATATATGTTTGATGGATATTTCTCTTTTGGGGTTGTCACTGGACAGGTTAGCAGGTATTCTCTCTAAGGAAAAAAGAATTCGTGACATTCGATCTCCCCATGGAAGTATGGAACGCCGAAAATGAGTTAGAACATATCATACACGTTTGAGAGTCGTGGGCACACTTGTACTATATATATTTAGAGTTATAAACTATAATATGCAATAATGTACTTCCTTTTACTTACAAATATCTTTGTAGTTCCCAATTACTATGCTTGTAGGTACTTTCTTTAGCGAAGTTAATAGATTATGAAATAAAATGGTAAAAAGTATTTGGATTCGGGATATTTTTTTTGTTTTTCTCTCTTTCATATATTTCATTTAAGTCAAATTCTAAATCTTATTGTCTATTGTGTATTTCCAAAAACTGGCTTTATCATTTTACATTTGTAATTTATGAACCATCGATTTGGTTTTCGAAACCTTTTAAGTAATCTCTTGGTTGACAAAACAAAATGTCTTACATTAATTGAGAAAAGTTGAAAAATTGATTGTAAACCATATTTGTATATAATGAAGAAAACGTTACAGTGACGAACTTTGTGATTTCTTATGCATATAAATTTTATATAATGCAAAATGGGAAAAATGTCAAATAAATACTCAATTTTTGAGAAAACGCTGAAAAATATTTATCAAAAGTCGTGGTATAAAAAAAACTCGAACTTTTGTTGATTTTCTCGTAAATTCCAAACTTTGCGTTGACTAAGCTATTTTGGACCCGCCGTTGAATTGACATTAACGGTGTTAACATTCCGTTAGAAAGTCAACAAAAATATAAGTTTTTTTTAGAGTCAACAAAAGTACAAACTTTTTTTAGCGTTTTCTGAGAAGTTGGGGATTTATTTGATATTTTTCCCAAAAAAAGATAAAAAGATTGTTAATTTAAGATTCGAACTCATGACCTCCAAGACAACAACAAGTCATCTATCATTATGTCACATGAACTATTGTTGTTATGACAAACAAATAAATATATATTATTAATATCAGAAATAATTTTTGAAAACGCATTTATATTAAACAGGATTATAAATTTTGAAATATTTTATTAATAACCATAATAATTTAAGAAGCACTTATACCACTTTTTTTTATCTTTTATAAAAAAATTGTGAGAATTTTTTTCATTTAAGATATTTTCGTTATTCAATCATTTAACTATTTATTTTATCCATTATTCATTTAAGATACAAGTTGAATTTTCATATTTTTAAGTTAAATCGTTTTTCTAAACATACAATATTTCTTACTCCAAATTGGTAAAAACATACAGTTTATACAATATCGTTCATATAAACATTTATAAGTAATTTTAAATTATTATAGTTATTAATAAGACGTTTCCAATTTCATACAGTTTTGAACAAAATAATTTTAAAATTAAAAAAATTATCAATCAAAAAAACATTTTTTATAATTCAGTTTTAGTATAACAGCATTTTAAAATATTTGTAAAACATAAAAACAGTTTCTAGATGTATAAATATATTTTGAGGCTTGATGTTATAATATATATATTTGTTTGTTTGTTATAACACTAATAGTTCATGTGGTACAATGGTAAAAAAATTGTTTTCATGTTGGAGGTCATGGGTTCAAACCTCAAATTGACAATTTTTTTGTTTTTTTGAAAAATATCAAATAAATCTCCAACTTCTCAGAAAACGCTAAAAAAAACTTGTACTTTTGTTGACACTAAAAACAGCTTGTACTTTTGTTGAATGTTAACACTGTTAATGTCGATTTAACGGCTGGTCCAAAATGGCTTAGTCAACGCAAAGTTTGGAGTTTACAAGAAAGTCAACAAAAGTTCGAGTTTTTTTTATACCACGACTTTTGACAAAATTTTTTTATTGTTTTCTTAAAAGTTGGAGATTTATATCACATTTTTCCCAATGCAAAATGAATTTTTATAAGTTAAATTAGATTTTCCAGTTCTTTAGTGGAACTACATATTTTATAAATAATTAATAATACATAAATTTAATTAATATGTAATCAAATAGGTTGCCAATTTGTGTTAATTGTTAAAACATTTTGCAAAAAAAAAATTAGATAAAATATCCCGGCTTAAAAGATCTAAAACATCAATTTTTAGGTTCTAACCATGAGAATTTTTTTTGGGTTCCTAAACTTGCCTAACGGAAACTATTGGCTGGCCGACACATCCACCTTACACCTTAAGGAAGGTACTCCGAAACAAAGGCAAATAAAAATCCAGATTTTTGTATAATTCCGGGAAGATAAGTCGGATTCGGGACTTAGAAAGATCCTCTAAACATATATAATATGAACCTCTCCAATTCACTTTTGTCTTTTACTAAACTATCTCTCAACAATATATAAATTGTAGAAACAATTGTTCACATATGACGGTCACGGAACTCTGAACATGATCAACACAAATAAAAAAACTAATGGAGCATTCGCTGACAATTTGCATGCTTTGGGAGCAGAGAAAACATGTTATTAAATGACTATATGACGACTACATACGTTCCATCAACTGACAGTACGAAACCCCTCCCCCCCTCTTTCTTCAACAGATTTCGGAAACCTCGAGATTATTCTATCTCGGTGATCCAAGAGACCATTGCGATCGATTTCAGAACCACATAAGGCATGATGAGGATGACAAAGAGTTCTTCACAAATATATTAGGATGGTTCTCGCAGGAAAAGAAACTCATACATGTGTAATAAAGGTTTGTCAAAGCGGAGGGCTCATGTGAGAGATGCGTAGCTCGGAAGAGAAGATGGAGTAAAAGAGCCTACGATAGAGATCCATGCTAGATATGAGAGCTTGCGGCTCCTTGGACTTCGTGTATAAGAGAGTTAAAACGAGATCCCACAATCGTTTTTGCTATGATCCTATTTGGGGAAAGTAAATAAATGATATGATTTGCATTATTAGTTGGCAATATTACCAAACAAATTCCTAACTTTTGAATTTGTTCCACTAAAAGCATCAATTGTCAAAATTCCTTGAAAAAAAAACCCAATCTTATGTTGACAACGTCATCTTGGTTATTGCATAAGGTGTATTTCGATCAACAACGATGTTGTTAATCGGTTGCATACCTTGTTTTGGTATAATTTTGGTTTTTAAAACACATCCAAAATAATGTCGTTCTTCTACGTAGTCAACTATAAGTTCACTAATCTATTACTAATAAAAGTTAAATGTATAGTGTTGTTAAGCCGTCCACATAGGATTTAAAACAACCAGTAATATTGTTCCACATCAGCGTTTTAAAATAAAATAAAAAATTAATTAAAAAAATTAGAGTTTAGAAAATAAAAAAATTGTATATAGTTTCCACCAGTAATATTATTCCACATCACCAATTAAAAATAAAATAGAAAACTAAAAAAAAATTAGAGTTTGAGAAATAAAGAAATTATATATAGTTTCCACCAGTAATATTATTCTACATCACCAATTAAAGGGTTTTTAGTGAAAAAACCCCTCAACTTAAGATGGATCGGGAAAAAACCCCTCAACTAAGAATTTAACGTTTAAACCCCTCATGTTCGGATCCGTTAATACTTTAGCCCCTCCGTGCACAGTGTCGTTAAAATCTTGACGGACACAGTTATATTAAAACGCACCGTACTAATTGTGTCAAAAAACGACACGACACTTTACGCTGATAAATCCCCAAATCGATTGAAGAAAATTCTCTCAAATTAAAAGTTAGGGTTCATCTGTGCTTTCGATTTTCTGCTACATTGAGCTAAGGTAAGTCGTTTCTATTTTTTTATAGCTGTCAAAACGAAAATAAATTTATTTGAGGTGTTGTTTTGGCAAAATCGATTACGGTTTTTTGCATGTTGTTAGGTCTGCGAAATCGATTATCGGGTTGGTGTTAACTTCTCTGAGTTTGAAAAATTGATTTAGTGTTTTGGAGTTTGTTTCACTGCTGATTTTGTGTTTGTTTCAGTGCTAATTTTGATGTTTCTTAACCATGGTTTTGTCTTTGTGGTGTGAAAAACAGTCGGAGATAAACGAAAGTTTGGCCGAGATGAAAGAAGACTGGACCGACATGAAAAAAGACATAAGTGAGATAGTTACCATGATTGAGAGTCGTAGAGTTAAATTTAAAAAGTGTTGTTGTTTGGTGTAGCTCGATTAGGTGTTTGATGTTTTGTGTCATTGGATTAGTGATGTTTGGTGTTGTTGAACTAGTGTATGTATCATTGTTGGACTACTATCTTTTTCACTTGCAATGTTCTACCATGTTCAAAAGTTTTGTTGTTTTGCGTTGTTCAAATTTGGTAGTACGACTGTAATTTGTGACACTAAAAATTCACTAAATCGCAATATAGATTATGACGTGAATCTTATATCTAAATGCCTGAGTTTATATCAAATTTGTTTCAAAATTAGAAGACACTTGAAAATAGCAAAAAATATCTAGAACCAACATGCCTAGTTTAGATTAGATCCTACAGGTGAGACACATGAAAATCACAAAAAAAAAGCAATGGTTTATTTTGTCTTTTGTTTCTTGGAAGGTCTTCCATGAGACAGATTAGGTGGCTTAGGCACCGGTGGGAGCTTACATTTACGCTTGTTATGGCCCTTTTGTCGACAATTTCCGCATGTCTGCACTTAAAAAAAAGAAGTCATTTAGATCCTTATACAAGCTACTATAAAGGCTCCAATGATATACAACTATTATGGTATTTACCATTCTAACTTGTGCATGAACGGAAGGAAACTCAGGAGCTGGTTTGGCTGGCTTAGGCAGTAATTCTTCTTTGCATGTGCGTATGTTGTGTCCATTTTTCCCACAATTGCTACACGTCTGTAAAAAAAGAAAAAGAATCAGAAATCACAAGTCCATTTAGAAAGAAACAACCATAAACAAGTTATACACCACTTTTGCTTTCTCAGAATCTTCGCTTGGATCACGGATTCTATCATTGTTTTTTGGTCTTCCTGGCATGATTCTGTCTGGAGGAGGCATAACAACAACATCACTATGTGTTTCCCATAGTTCCATTCCATTCACAGGGGCAAGAAGTGAGCTATAACAAAGCTTCCACTTTTCAACAGAGTACCAATCGGAGATTACGGTTTCAGGCAGCTTAGTATCCTTATATTCATCCCACATTGCAGACATAATATGGCAGCAAGGTATACCACTCACATCGTACGACCTGCAAGTGCATGAAACCTGACCCCGAACATGCACCACATACTTGTTTTGTCCATGATCAACCTCATACTCACCTCTTCCATTCGACAATGGCTTGGACCACTTAAGACTCTTTTTCCGCTTTTCTAGAATAGCTAATGCTTTCGGTGTGATCAGCCCAGTAACATTCTGTATTTCCTTGATTTTCATTAGGTTGTTAGACATAACATGTCTTCTTATGTCTTCTAAGAGTGCCACTACTGGTTTGCATCTAGCATCTTTTAATACAGCATTGTACGACTCACTGATGTTGTTCTCCACCGCAGGGTACTTAGAAATATCGCTAAAAAATGCTCTGCAAAATCAGACATCATTAAACCAAAACGATTCAGAGGCTGAAGCAGATACCAAGCAAATAAAATTGAAAAAAGGCTAAACAAAACAAATAAGATATTTATATAAAACCAGACCTGGACTAGTGTGAATCGACAGTCTTCTCCAATTCCTCAAACGCTTCAATTTTTATTTCTTTCATCTTCTTAAGTTCCTTCCAGAAAACTTGTTTGTTGTAAGCTCTTGCACACTTCCAGAAGCACTTTTGCAAAGGTCCCATCCCACCGTGTCTTTTCTTCAAGTTAGCAAAAATGTGTCTAGCACACATTCTATGCTCTGCATAAGGCAAAACAGTCTTGATCGCATAAATCAATCCCTTTTGCTGATCTGAAGATAGTGCAAGAGCATTTCCAAGCTCCAAACTTAAGTCTTCTCGCAGTAATTCCATGAACCACTCCCAATATTCCTTGTTTTCCACTGGAACAATCGCCCAAGCAATGATATACATTGCGTTATTAGGATCTCTTCCCACTGCAGTCAATAGAATTCCTTTCATGCGGCCTTTTAAAAATGTTCCATCCAAATGAATTATTCGCCGACATGCACTTTTCCAGCCTGTTTTTTGAGCTTCAAAGCAGGTGTAGAACTTTTCAAAAACTTTATCTTTCGTACCCAAAATAACCGTTGAACCAGGATTACTTTTCTTCAGCTCTTCTACATAATCATACATTCGAGTAAACTGCTCAGCATACTCATCACAGATTATGTGTAGCATAATCTGTCTTGCACTCTGACACTTTGTTTTAGTAATCCGAAGACCATCTACCATTAACCTCTGCATTATCTGGCCAGCACTCAACTTCTGGTTGGTTCTAAACTCATTCAGAAAGTCAGCAGCTATCATTGGCGCGGTGTATAGTTTTACAGCACCTGTAGGATAACATTCATGTTTTCCATTGTAAGATCTGATTACCATATTGTTTCCACGGCTGTTTATCGACGCATATACCCTCCATTTACATTTCTCCCCTTTACAAACTGCTTCTACTTTCATCCTCTCGGATCTCTGAAATTTGATATCCATCTTTTCTCTTACCGCATATTTCTGAATTGTCTCTCTACACTTCTCTTGTGAAACAAAAGCTTGACCTACATGAAACTCAGCTTCATCCTCATCATCTGACTCACCATTCTCAACATAATCATCCCGATAAAAATCTATGTCACCATCACTCTCAGGTTCCTCTTCTTCTTCAAATTCTCCAATAAGAACATCATCTAGGTAAGGATCATCTGCCCTAACTACATATACACTCACATTTTCCAATTCATGAGAAGCTAAAATCATTTCTGCAACTTCATTATCACTTCACAAATCCTTTCTATTCTTACTTTCTCCCAAGGGGAAGTAAGAAAACTTATGCATGTCTTCACTAAAACCCTCACGACCAACCATATCAATGAGCATTGATAGACTTGGTCTTTCATAGTCAACCCTACAACGTCGTACACCACCACCATTGTATGACCCATCCCCTGCCTAGTAGCCTCCGACATGTAATCGGAAAAACGTTGTCCTAAAATCCATTAAAATTACCAAATTAGATAATAGAAGAAGAAAGACAATAAGAGATCACAAAAGGAGTTATATTTCTAATGCTTCATGTGTTGGTGTCGTGATCCAATTTTGAAGAATCTATGTTCCTTTTGTTTATGTACCTTTAATATACTATAATACTTTATTAGATACGAGAAAGAGAAATGCATATAATAAGATATGAATCTAAACAGACAAATTCTTATTCTAATGCTTTAAATCTTCCATAGTCTTATTATAATGTTTTATCTTATTCCAATGCGTATCCCAAGTGAACTTTGCCATCGACAAAAAGCTGTACATGTAATCATACAATTTTATGATATCGACAAAAATATTATTCAAACGCTAATACCCAGTGAAATTTGTATCGAAAAAACTACTGAAACAGAGAGCATGAGTCACCAAAAAAAAAACAGCTCAAATATCTCAATCTACTTAATCAATAACATACCGAATCATCATGGAAGTTTGGTTCACCCCGACTCGAGCTTCAAAATTCTCCGAATTCGCCGGAAATTCAGGTAATTCCTTCCAACAGAGACAACCACTCCCTCTCGTCTTCCTTTAATCGAGTTCCTAGCAGCAAAAGAGATACAAAATCTCAATTTTAGAATTAGGGTTCATTGAATTAGGGATAGGAATTTGGGATTAGGTTATTTTGGGATTTCTGGGTTTCACTTAGAGCCAACAAAATTTTACTTCATCGGGATAATTGATATGTTTTTACAGAGAGTAATAAACATCATGTTGTTTAAAATAAACTCCTTATCATTTAAATTAATATTAGTGTCGTTTTTTGACACAATTAATACGGTGCGTTTTAATATAACTGTGTCCGTCAAGATTTTAACGACACTGTGCACGGAGGGGCTAAAGTATTAACGGATCCGAACATGAGGGGTTTAAACGTTAAATTCTTAGTTGAGGGGTTTTTTCCCGATCCATCTTAAGTTGAGGGGTTTTTTCACTAAAAACCCCCAATTAAAAATAAAATAGAAAACTAATTAAAAAAAGAAATCAGAGTTTAATAAATAAGGAAGAAATAAGGAAATTATATCATAGTTTCCTAAAAAAACTTTTATGGCAGTTCACATGTGAATTTAAACGACCAAAAATATTATTCCAAATCGACTTTCAAAAATAGAATAGAATTTAAACTTTAATATCAAATATCTTCAAAATCAAGCATCATTATGTTCCATATTAATTTCATATTTTCCTTTCTTATTGTTTTAAAATGAATTTAAAGCTAAATAATTTTTAAATATATATCATTATGAATTTTGAATCATTATCTAAATTTAAACATATATATATTTTTTAAACAAATACCTTTTTGTGTTTAAAAATGAAAATTTACAATTTTAAATTAAAAACATATTTCAGTGATTGGTGTTTTAAAATCACATATCCCACCCAACCTAATCACCCATCAAACCGAACCATACTCAAAATGAGATTTATCCCAAAAAGGTTTTATTCTTTTATTGATTATTCACCTTTGACCAAAATGTCTCTGATAGAATCATCACGAAACTCAATCGAATCTTGCACATTAAAACTTCTCACTTCTCAGATCGATCAATTTATTCTTCAATCAAATCTGTGAATCGCCTATCTCTTGCCGACGAAGATAACAACAAAATTGAAGCTCAAATTTTCTTTTTGTTGTTGGAAGTGGTTCGATTTGCACATTACAGTTTCTCATATCGATCCACTTCTTTTTCAATCGAATCTATGAATCGTCTATCTCTCGCCAACGAAGAAAACAACAAAATCAAAGTTGAGGTTTTCCTTTCACTGTTGGTGATTTGAGTGGGGAAATGTTTAGTGAAGCTAATTGAGGTTCTGATGTTAGTGAGAAAGCGACAAATTAAAGGAGAGATTTTCAATTACAATGTAAAAGAAGAACAAGAAAAGCACAAAAATATTTTAGGAGTTTGAATGTGCAACAAAAAGTAGTTTACGATACATTTATGGAGTCGGTAGAAAATGATATGGGAAAACTATTCTTCCTATATGGTCCTGGCGGAACAGGGAAAACATACCTTTATAAAACCCTCATTTATAAGACGCGCTCAGTAGAGAAAATAGGCTCCCAGTAGTTTCGTCATGCATCACAACATTGCTTTTACCTGCAGGTAGGACAACACATTCATATTTTAAGTTACTGATAAATATCGATGAAGATTCAATGTGCCATATAAGACCTGAAACAATGTTTGCTGAATTAATTAGAAAAATCGATCTTATCATATGGGATGAGACGTCCATGACACATCAGTACGCATTCGAAGCGCTATACATAATATTAATATATTTGATGTCCATGAAAAATGAATGAGCTAAAGACAAGTCTTTCGAAGGCAAGACTTTACTACTAGGTGGTGACTTCCGACAAATACTACCAACCGTTCCACAGGGTTCTAGAGCAGATATAATTTTAGCATCAATCAAAGAATCATACTTGTGGGAATCTTGCAATGTATTCACTTTAAAACATAACATGAGACTCCAAGAATCAAAAACAAGTTTTGCAGCATGACTATTAAATGTTGGAGATGAAAATGCACCCACAACGGAAAATAAAAACGATAACGGAGCTGATGGTCATATGATTGTAGTTGATTCAAAATTCCTAATGCAATCAACCAATAATGATGTCTCGATACAAACCACTTTCAACTCTATCTTTTGCTTCATAGTACAAAAAATAAAGAGTAACAACAATAAACTCATATCGAATTAAAAGAAAAAAATAACTCCACCGCATGAAAATTCAAAAATCATGATAGTTATGAAAAAAAACAAACTTATTATAAAATATTAAAAAATATTAAAAATTAAAAGATAATACATTTTAATTTCTCAATATATTTTAAAAATCAAAACAAAGCAGTTTCAAATTGGAAAACAAATACAATGACAAATAAAATAATAATAATTAAAAATTCAAAAATATTCAATGTCACCATACTGTTTAATAAAAATATTATTAAATTTCAAAACAAACGAAACAGATAATATTAACATATCCGAGCGTATCCCAAGGTTAAACTCAAAATTAACACAAATTTGGATTTTTTAAAAGAATCTGGCATAAATTCGAAAATTGAGGATTTGTTTGGTAATTTTCTCATTAGTAAACGTTGTAACCTATGAATTAGCCGAATTTCCTATGCCACTTAGGTCCAAATTCGAATCAACATTTCAGTGATCAGGGATTCCGTTTTCTAAACGACATCGTTAGAATTTTGTTCGACGTTCCTCCTCCACCTTTAGCTCCGACGGAAGATACACAGAGGATTCACCTCCGTTAGAGTTCCCTGAGTTTGACGCCCTTAGGATCGAGTTAATTCGCCTTCCGTGTCTCGTCAGGTTAGTGATCCAATCTTATTCCCTCAGTTTCTATTCCTGTTCGCGATTCCCGTTACGGGGTTTTTATAAATTTTATTGCTTCTCGTGGGTTCTGATCAAAATTGCAGAATAAGATGGGTCGATACAAGGACGCCCCCCCAGCGGTGAGGGTTTATACAGTTTGCGATGAATCAAGGTCTCAATTCTACAAATCGATTTGTTCTTCTTACTTCTAGGTCAATTTATTTGAATTTTGAAACTCTTTGCTGGTTTCAGATACTTGATAGTGCGTAATGTCCCGGCCTTGGGTTGCGGCGAAGATCTCATGAAATTATTCAAAACTTACGGAGAGGTTGAAGAGTGAGTAGAGTTATACTCGTATTGTTTCTCGCATTGTTCCTGTCAATACTGATAATGTTTATTTGATTTTGATTCGAGTAGATGTAAACCCATGGATGCGGAAGACTGTGAGGAGTTCACGGATGTCTACTGGATCAAATTTCATCTCATCACTAACGCCAGGTTTTCATTCTTCTTTACCTTTGATCATCAACTTCCTATCACTGCGATTCTGTTTTGGCACCGAGATTTTATTCAAAACACTAGCAATCTTCAAGTACTGTATATTGAAACTCATCATGAGACTTCATAGGCTAAAGCTGTCGAATTTTATCTGCATAACTTGTTTTCTTGCTATATTGTTGTCCACTTCTGGTTCCGAGAGGAAGAGTTTGTTTGATTAAGATATGTCTATGTTTGATAGATTTGCAAAGAGGAAGTTGGATGAATCAGTTTTCTTGGGAAATCGGCTCCAGATTTCATATGCTCCAGAATTCGAGAGCCTCACTGACACAAAGGAGAAGTTAGAAATCAGGAGGAAAGAAGTGCTTTCAAAACTGAACCGTAAGCTTTCTATTTCCACTTCAACTAATTTTTACTGTTTGTTAGTCTTCTTGCAACAACAAGAAATGATTGGAGGAATTGGATAGAAGTTGTGTATAATCGGTAGATTATGAACTTACAAAGCTCTCAACTAAGAATCACTAATTTTTCTCAAATTGGCACGAGAGATTTCAGTCTACCTATATAGTGGATCCAAAAAATCGTAGGCTGCTGAATTTATTACCCGTATATGTGAATCATATTTATCTTAATGTACTTAGTTCATTAGTTCTAGAGACAACGTGTAAATTTTTGTAATCAAACATGAATCATCACTTGTCAACCTCAAATTTAGCTACAGCATTGTATTAGTAAAGCTGTTTTGGGTTTAGAAAAGCAAGGAGGAGGTTGATGTCAAAGGAACAATATAAACTGTTAACTGTTAATAACGATTGCCGTTGTAACATAACAAGTGTATATGTGGTTTATCTTGTGAACAGCCCAGAAAGCCAAGAGCGCCTCCCAAGTTACAAAATTGGCTGGACCAGCGTTGACCAAAATGGATAATTTCTCCCCACAAAGGTAAACAAAATGATTTACTTTTACTCTTTTCTTTGGATCGATAAGAACGCGTCGAGTTAGTGCATAAAAATATTGCTAATTTGCTACTTCGTTTTGTCTATAGGAGTTTGATGGAGTACGAATTCCATAGAAGGAACGCTCCTATTACTCGAGTTTCATCTGACCAGGTCTGCGTTTGAACAAGATTGACATTTGTGTCATCTGTTGGAATTACTTAGCTTGCGTTTCTCTGTAACTGATGTCAGCTTAAACTGTGGATTGTGTAGGAGTATTTTGCGTCGTCGTCAATGAATCAAACTGTTCAAACTGTCAGAGAGAAACTGAATAAGGTAAAAGAACCTTACCTGAGTTTGTATTAAAACTTCAGACTGTTAGCGAAAACATTTCATGTTGGTTTCTTTTTGTTTGTAAAGATTCAAGAAAGTGGTAACCAAAAGAGGTTACAACCGAGCAGCCAGCATCTAGAGACTAAACCTGACATCAAGAGAACTCGAGTCGATAACCGAAGAAGAATCTAACTCTTTATTTTATTTTTTTCCCCTAATTGTGAATATTGGAATCTGTGTTTATCATCCAAGTTTCAATAGCAACAGTAATTTCATTTAAAATCAGCTACTTCACTAATTTCATTTCTGAAATCTGATTCTGACCCTTGAGATTGGAGCATCCCGTATTCTCTTCACTAGCAATCTTAGGCTTTTTTGGTATAACTTCTTCTGAAAGGTGATGACGATTTGATTACTAAACTTAAAAACACGACAAAATAAAAGGAAGAAAAACAAACCGAATATCCAAACCGAACTATTTCGGTTCAATTTTTATGGTTCATCGAACCGGGCGTATCCAGTAGCTAAGAGGAGGGGGGTTTACGAGGTTTAGGGATTTTGCAGAAGCCGAAGAAGAAGAAAGAAGCCTGAGAAATGGCTGCAACAAGGTCGACCTCTACGTTTCTGGGCTCTATCTACAGAACCGCTACTGCACGAAGTTTGATCTCACCCCGATCTAGACCATCCGTCCCGAACCCTAATTTCACTTCCCCGCGTTTCAACGCTTCGCCTCTTCGTCAGACTCGAGTCGAAGGTTCTGTTCCCAGGTATAAATTCGGGATCTTAGTTTACTCTTGATAGATTTCTGCGTCTAATCATTTAGGTGTTAGATGTTTTGATGTCTGATTTTTGTGTGTTTCATGATTTGAATCTGAAAGGTTTCTGCGGCGGGAATTAAGCACACTCCAACCATTTCACAGCGTCGTTGCTTGCGCTTGCCTCGTTTCCAAACTCCCCTCTGATGTCACCTCCTATGATGGTAAATTGCAAACCTTCTTTCGATCGGTTAATAGTAGACTACGATTGCTCAGCTATTGAATTCTCCTACCTGCAAATCAAATCTCTTTAGTTACTTTTCCCAAAAAGAGGCAACGTATGTGGTCTTCGCTGTGTTTAGATCATTGAGCCATAGCCATTATCCATTTTTAGCATCTCCTGAACTTGGTTGTGGAAAGATTCACATGCTATACACATTTCTCCTTTCTTGAGATTTGTCTTCAGGTTTAACACTCTTAACAACTTTCTTTCTATCTGTGATGACAGGTAGGTTTGCAAACTATGTCAGTCCCATCTAGTGGCAGCACCTGAAGTAGATGGATCTTGTTATGCTAAATTTGATGTTTTCATGGAAATTCAGGTTCTTAAGTTATATCTGTCAACCATCTTTGCAAACTTTCAATTTATATGGAACCTTCAATACATTTTTTTGGGAGTTTGTTATTACTTCCACTGAATTGGGTTCATATCTTATTATTCAAATTATGACTCAACTATAGATGTAGTCAGAATGTAAGATAAAAGCTCTCCTTGATACAATTACTCTTACGTTTCTACCAGTTTGCAATAAATATGTTCCTTGGCCTTATTTTTGACTCAATGAGAGAAGTAATATGCCTCTGCTCATCTATGCACTTGCTTGTTGTGAAGTATCTGCACAGAGACTTCGAATTAAGAACAATCAATAGATGACTCATAGTAGTATACATATATCTTGGCTTTATATGTCCTCTTGCAATATTTAGGATATAAACAGTGAGTTGTGTGGTACTTCTTGATGGAAATTCAGGAGGACAAAATGAATGACTCTCGAGACTTTTGGTTCCCTAATCTAATGGCTTAAATATTGCGTGTATCGTTGATTTAGTCGAACTCCATATGTTACTTTCTTGGCTTCATCTCTCCATCAAGTAGGCATAAGTAGAGATATTAGCAGATGCTGTGTTGTTGAGAGAGACATGAAACCAGTCATTGCACGAAAGTGGGTATTGCCTTATGGGTTGTTTCAGAAAGTTACAAACTAGATACAATGATGATTTTTGCAGGATCCAGTTTTTGGTATTGATTTCTCACCAAAATTAATATGGAAGTTTCCATTGGGACCCATTTTGATACCAAAACAAGAGGAAGAGTCTTTATAATGATTTCTGAATGGTCATTGTTTGGCTTTGTGACACCATGTGGATTCAATAAAGCACTTGAGTTCAATTTCCCTTTTTTGATATTGTTGTTGCTATTTTCTACATACCCAGCTTAGGATCAGCTTCTCTGTTTCTGTTTTCTATTTTCCACTTTGGCCAATAAATTAGAGGGTTGTCGAAACAAATTCTGATTACTTTTTTTATTCAAAAACAATTTTTTTTTAAAAAGTAAAAGACTTCGTGGAATTATTGAATCCGTTGTTGTTGATTGATGAATAGTTTTTTCCTTTTTAATGTTAGGATTTATTTTTTGAGTGATGATGTGATAGAAACAAAAAATATACAAGACATCATAAAGAGAGTTATTTCTGGTTGCACCAATTTAGAAACTGAAAAATGAAAATAGAGATATTATCATTTGGTTATTAAAAGCAGATTACGATGGTTCAAGTAAAGCTGGTGTGAGTTTGTGGAAAAAAAATACCAAAATATAAAATTGTAAGTAAATTCATGTGGGTGGTTTTTGTAGGGCTTCCACCAAACTTCGTGTTTCCGACCTAAATGTATGGTATAAAGATTTTTGACAAAATCACTTTGTAGATTAGTATCTTGCAATAATGTCAACTTTGTTTCATGAGAAAGTGATTAGCTAACAAACTTTCAACAAATCACAAACCTATCTTTCTCATATGCACACATGTCTGACAAATGACAAATCATCTTTAAAAATCTTATTACTGAGACACTAGTAGTGATTTTAAAGGCAAATAAGTCCTTTTGCATAGGGGTGTTATTATTAATCTTTGTAGTTAGTTGTGCATATGCGACTTATGATGACAACAAAGCAAACATATAACAAATCAAATCCTTACAAATTTCAGATTCAGCTTCTCTAAGACAGAGTTTGCTTTTGACATTCTCCAACCACGCCGTTGATTAAGGCCATGGTTCCCTGACCCCTCAAATACTCTCTTTGAGTCTTTTTTTTTTTTTTTTTTTTGTTAAAAAAAAACAAAGTTATAACTTGACTTAGGTTTCCCACGGTATAGCCAGGTCAATTGCTTATTCTGTCGTTTTCTCTTGACTCAAATTCTGGAATAAAAATGAAGATTCTGAATTTTCATTCATCTATAAAGTTGGTCATTTAGTGTTGGCTATATTTGTAAATATTAAAGTTTGTGTATTGTGTCCAAACCGTTCTATCCTAAAAGGGTTTGGGGATCTTTATTTTGATAGAGAACAGACGACTCTAAGAAATTAAAGTCCGAATGGTAAGTAGTAAGTGTGTGATAGAAGTAATCTAAAACGATGCAATTTGGGAACAATTTGGGAACAATGCGATTATCCTAAACTTTTGAACTGAAATGCATTTTCGAAGCAACTTGAAAACAAAATTACTAAAATCTATTATTTCTATTAGTATTTCTTATTTGTTAATATACATATATTCCTCCATTTATTTTTAGTATACAAACAAAAATGTCACAGAATTTTCGGGTTTAGGCATTTTTTTTTTGTGCCAAAAACCATGATTACAAAAAAAGTTCTACAATTTTTTTTAAACACTTTAAATGTTGTTATGAGTATCTTAGATCGAAATAATTTAGAGATCTCTTTGAATTGGGGAAAGAAAAAAAATATAACAATCGTAACAATAAGGAAATCTCGGGGCAACAAAAGTTTTTCTTCTAGATGATTCTACAATATTCAACTAAAAAAACATACAACTAGATTGGTCGGAGAACGAAAACAGGGAAGGATAAAATTTTGGAAGTTAGTTTTAAACCATTCTAAAATATGTTTACGATTTAATTTGCATTTTTAGTGAGTTTATGGAAAGTGAACAAAAATTTTTTAGGAGGCGGAATAATGTGCTTACCTAGAAATCAAGAAGGGAAACCTCATAAGTCGAATTTGACTTCGATAAAAGTTTTATATAAGTTTTTTACTAGGTTTGAGTTTGATAAAATTTGATTCTATAAATTATCAGATTTTGTAAAGATATATGAGTTGAGTATGTTTTCGAGGTGCTTGTCAAGTTTAACCATGCATGCCATGTTGGATTTGGTTTGACGTCCTAATATGGCTAGAAGATTCATTTTCTCAAGCTATGTTTATTTGGATGGATGAGGTCTGTCAATGGCACAACATATGGATATCATGTTTCTTTTATACTCTTACGTTTAAGGCTCCATAAATAGATTGTATGTGCGTTAAATGACTTCGCGTGTTCAATGGTTAATCGAGGAATATATGCCCCCATAACTTGGTGGGTTGAAATTTTAGCTTATCGATATGATTGGCATGCCGTGGTGTGCGCAGGTTTGAATTCCTGCTCAATGGCGTCGGTTTTGGACAGGGGTATGCCAGTAACAATTGTTCATGTAGTGACTCCGATACATGGTCTTCAAAGATGCCATGCTATGGATCTAACTGCATGAGATTGACTATGTGATGGTTATTCATTAGAGGTCAAAAAAAATTTATCACATTGCTCTTTGGAGTGATTTTGGCGTTGACCATCTATTGCAAACTTATTTGTTAGGGAGAAAATCAACTACTATAAAATTTCCTTTATATAATGAGGAAAAGAGTGATGCTTCATAAGGTTCTTTCCGCCTAAAGTACATAAAAACCATACGAATAGTCTAACACTTATTTCCCCACCACAATATAGCAAATTGTTAAAGTAGGAGAAACGTCTCCCGGAAGAATTGATCCTACTCGCTTGATTGGTTGGTGAATTAAATCGGAGAACTTTCCTATTAATTCTAGCTTATTGAACTCATCTCTTAAAGTAACCAACACAAGAGTTAAGCTATTTTAATAGTCTTTAAGCGTCTGAAGAAATACTTATGCTCTATGTGTGCGATGGTAGAAATGAACGTGTAAAGTAAATCCTTTTCGTTAGTGTAAGGTCCACGTACTTCTTCCCAACTGCTTACAGAAGTGGAAACGGCGTATATCCTGGGGTGTTTCCCAACTTACTCACAAGGTGCTAAGATGTACGTTGTGCCTTTTGATCACATGAATTCTGATGGCTTGGTACTTGCTTCTGCTATTCCTGAGAGTGAGACGGCTAACTATTTCTCTTTCCACTCAAAGAACAAACTAGGGGTCCTGATGTTTAGTGATTTGTGGTAGCTCTCATAATAATTTAGATGCATATGGTTCACGTTTCATCATTTTGGATGTGACGAGAAACACTACCGATGATATTGGTGTTCTATAAGAGTAAATTTTGTCGTTGAATGATTTTCCTTGTTGGTTACAGATGAATTTGTATCATAACCCGGTTATAGCCATTTTTCAAAAATACTGCTTGGGTTTATAACATATGGATAGTTATATCTCCCTATATAGGAAGCTACTAGCCTTCATGTTCCAAAGGAGATTGTCGAAGGTCTCAGAGGAATACGACTTTTCAGCTTTTACACTAGTTAGTTTGTTCCATCGGTGTGTGTATGTTGTCAGCGCTACTTGAGCTTTATGACTTGTCACATATCCCTCTTCATGTGAACTTTTTTTTCCATTTTTTTCTCCTTGTGAACCTTGAAAATTTCGCATCAGCTCACCTTCCATAAATGAAAGCACTTTGACACATCATCCATGTTAATCCAAATAACCTATGGGGTTGGAAAAGTGTTTTTGTATATGTTTGATATTATCATAACATGCATCATCTAGGCTTGCATTAGAGTAGGATTTCATGCATTCCAGACTAGATTTACTTTAATTGATGCGGTTTTCGTTTGCATTTAGAGTAATAGGTGTTGCATTAGGTACTAGTAGAGTCTTTGGTGCATTTTGGACTTCTTTTAGGTTCTAAACAGGAATGGAATGGAGCTAGGAACTAAGAGGATCAATTGGAGGAAGAGAAGTCATTGGATGAACAAGAGAGGAACAAAAAGAAGCGCAACGGTCCAAGTGCAGTGGTCAATGGTGGGTACCTCAAGGGTACTAATGTCCATTCCATGGCTTGTACTTCCCACTAAATGCTATTGTGCCCGACCCCAACAACCTTGATTTTTCAACTCACTCACCTTCCAAAACGACTAAAGTTTACTAGGTTTCCTTATGGCCAAATTTATCTGCATGACTATGGTTTCCTCGATATGGCTTGAAGCTCAAAGAAATATGATGTGGCTTCTCCCTCCGGTCCAGCCACCGCTGATTACTCTGTCAAGCTGATATATTGTGATTTTTATGATTTTAGAGTCTTTTTTTAGTGTGTTTTAGGGTCTTTTATAGGTATTAATATGGCTAGAATGGTGTTTGGAGCAGCTTGGATCAAAAGGGGCAAAACTGAAGATTTTGGAGCAAATGAAGTGGAAATCGAAGATAACTTCTGAGACTGCATCGATCTATGCAGTCAAGTGCATCGACCAGTGCATCCCAATTTCCCCTATACGAGTTTTTCCTTATTTTGTAATTTGGGCTATGTTGTTTCCATATTTTTAGCCCAAAGCTTACCCACGACTTTTTACATATAAAAGGAGTTTTAGGATTAGTTTTTTTATTAAGTTTTGCTTTTGCTTTTGGAGAGAAGACTCTAGACTCTTGTTCTTGTGAGTTTTGCAACCTGAGACAAAACCCGGATTTTGTGGAGAAGATTTATTATCTCTTTCTCTTTTGTTTTGATTTTTTTATGCAATTCTATTCATTTATCATGTCTATGTTCTTCCAAACCATGAGCGAGTAATTCACTAGTTAGGTTTAAAGATTCTAGAGATTTATGAATCTAAATAAGGGTTTTCATAACTAAGAGTCTAATTAAGACTTCTTCAATTAATCTGGTTATATTTACTTAGATCTAGCATGATCACCTAGATATAAGTCATAGATTAGATAAAGAAAAGGAAGTGGACTTAGCTAATTGGAAAATAGATTAATTGAGTAAGTGATGGCTAGTTGCAAAGGAATTTGGACTAGATAGCTTGTGAACTTAACAAACCTGGATTATTGCATGCTTTACTTGTTAGATTACTCAAAGGAATTTGGTAGTTTAGCTAACTAGGCATAGTTAGAGTTTCGCAGCGGAAGCTGGTTCTCTATAGACTTGTGTTTGTGTTCTAGAACATTCCTTAATTAGATTACTAGGTAGATTCCCGCTTAGATTCAAACATCTCGAAGAAATCCCGAGACCTAGCGTTTTTTTCCATCATTTTAAACAAACAACTTTCTTGCTTTGATTTACTTTTTGTCTTTTAATTTACATTTGAATCGCCTAACTTAATTAGAAACTAGATTTAATTGTGTTAAAAAGAGTCTACTGGGAAACGATAATCCTATATACTACAACCACATAACTGTGTGCTTGAAGTAAATTTATAGGGAAAACTTTCTCTACACAAGTCTTTAGTTTCCCTCGTGGCATTGCCCTAGAGCTATTCTAGCGCCGGTATGAGGAAGTTGGCGACTTACAACCTTCCTTTCTCCAGATGCAATACCTACACTATTTTCGTTCTCAACGGGTTTTGGCTCGCCTGTGCCGCCATGCTGCTGCCTTCTAATCCTGCTCGGAACCTCCGCTCATCGAACACCGCCTCTTCTCCTATATGGTACCTTAATCTCTCAGACTTTCTCATCTTTTTCACTACTTCTGTCATTCGCTTGTTCTTCATGTTGCTCGTCGGACGCCGCATCTTCCTCCCCTCCCGCCTCTCTATTGGCGCTTCTTTCTCATTGTTTATACTTGCTTCCACTTCTCCAAAACTAGGGGTAAGTTAGATTATGATCAAATTGTATATAAATACTTAGATCGATTCAAATTTATTAGGTTTTGGCCTCATCGAACTAAAACTAAAGAAAAAGTCTCCTTAAAATTAAACATAAGAAAAACTTGAACTTATATCATGTTAAAAGTGTTGATTATAATGTTACCGATAAGATATACAACTTTTGTAGTATACATTAAAGATTAATGTGATTACTATAATGTTATTAGTAACCTATGCAACAGTTGCAATGTGATGGATTGAGAAGTTAATTATTACATATATGGTAGTCCTTTAATTAGATGATGGTTCCTTTGTGGGGACACTAAACACAAAACCCTCACAAGTGGATAGGGGACCTTTGAACAAGAAGGCTTGTATATTGTAGGGTTTCCTGTCGATGTTTCCAGTTAATATCTCAATTGTCTTAATGTTTCTATCCATTTGATGAGTCTTCTTTTAGCTGTCTTAATGTAGGCTAATATCCATTTGCCGTTTTATTTACTCTTTCAAGTCCATTTCTTAAGAAATTTGAAGCATTCAATTCAGTGAACTGAAATCACGAATGCAAATTGATAGAGATCATGGACCGAAGTTGTTTTGTTTCGTTTTCACCAATTAAAATGTATTCTATATTCTAAACACTCCAAGTTAAACTCTTTTCTATCCAGTAAATAGCTAAACATATCTTGTTTTTTCAACTTTGTGGAAATACATGTTCGTCATAAACCCATTGATTTTACGCGGATTTGGTAATTGATGCTGACATTTGGCATTGTTAAAAAATAATTACCATAATATGTGATCTACTTATGATTACTAGGCAAGCTTTTTCCATCATCCTTTTACCTTAAAGCTTCTTTCCGGCTTTCCGAATTATTAATTAGGCCAATATTATCTTCCATTATAATTAATCAAGAAATGGGGTCATATTCAATATTTAAGTTTGTAAAAAGTCTTAAACCACTCCAAGTCTCCAAGGCTACAAAAAAGAAGAAGACAGTAGGAGAGTAGACTCATGGGGTGGTATTGATTTCGACGTAGCTTCTTACCACATGCGCCCACATGACTTTTTCAATTTGTTTCTCAAGTTTTAGGAACCCAATAGCATTGACCCATCACTCAAATTAAATTAATTCTCTTCATTCCCTCTAAATTTTGTATGTATATTCACTAAGTTCTTTATAATTTGATAATGTGCACATATAAATGTCAATTCATCCTCCTCCTAACTATGTCAACGGCTTGTATCAAAACTTGACTTTCCCACTTAACGTATTTAATAATTATCCAAGCAATTACTACTCTAATAACATATGAACTACGATTACTTATGTGAATATATGAATGAAACAATAAGTATGGGAACCATTTTGTTTATTTATATTAAGAATTCCATACATCATTTCCGCATAGATTACTCATGTGACGCAAACATATTTATTTTCACAGGTTTCCTACATCTTTTTTCTCTCCATGATGAACCCAAACCTAGCTGTGAAAATTGTCTCAACACCACCCATAACCCGTACCAGCCCTCGAAGATCTCAATCCCAAAGTGCTAAAAAATGTCTCGGTACGATTTCACACGCGATCCAGACCATCTTGAAGTGATCTCAAATTGTTTATAAGGAGAATAGCTTGTTAATAGGCTCATTCTCAAACTCAATATCCAGATCTTAAAGGACGTGGCGGTTAAATAGTTTTTACCCGAAACAAGGGCAATTGAACAACAACATATCAAAAAATTGAAGTAGATTTTCGAAATGGTTCACAATAATTTGGTCAAGTCCTCTACCAACATTCAAAACACTACTTTATTCCCAAGATAAGACAGTTTGTTGTGAAAAGAAACATATTTTTTTGACATGAGATAAGTAGTGAAAAAAATTTGTGCGGCTTATTTTAAATTATATAAAGAACGAGAAATTGGGATGATAATTCATGGCTTCTTTTTCAAGTGTGATAATGTTTTTTACAGCACCTACAAGCTACACTACTCTTCTAAAATACTATAAAAAAAAAAAAAAAAATCTGATCACCTTATATATTTGATATCGAATCATGTTTAGCTAGATAAAAAAAAGTTACTGAATCATTTAACTCTCTTCCAAGAAAACCCCTTGTTTTCGAGCATCCTATGTGGCCAATTTCAAACAAAAGAGATAACTTATTGCAGAAAATAGAATCTTGGTTTATTAAATAATTCAGATCGAACACAAGTTGAAACATTTTGATTTAATAACCAGAAAGCTCCAAAAGCAAGATACCTATTCTCGGATCTCCATATGTTAGGCTGTCTTCATAAACTTTTACTTTATATTATACTTTCTTCTCCCAACAGCAATAACGAACTCACAGAAAGAGATTTCATTAATTTATTAATGTAATTGATAGAAATGGTCATCATTGTTAATTATTAAGGAATACTCATGTTTCCATCAAAATGTTCAGGATACAAAAACAAAATAAATAAATTAGTTATAATAGAGTAGTTTCATCTTGTCGTTTGAGATTCCAATTGTGCATATAATCATTCCGGACATTTTATACAGTAGTCACGTATATATCGGGAAGTGATATGATTCAAAAGGAGCAAAAACAATTTGAGAAACCATCGAAACAAAAGACTGGTTTACTCTTATTTTGTTTTGTGAAATAGTACATATCTCCTAGTATCATATATTTATATAAAAAATTTAGCAACTTTCTGCAATTTTACGTCACATCAATATTTTTATGTATTTTAAAATTGACACCTCATTAAAAATCAAACCAATCAAACTAAAAAAATTAATACACATAAGCAATTTTGATGATTCTTTAGATGATATATCATGTTTTATAAGCCATATGGAGTGTGGACTGTGTCTAACATCCCTTCTCCAAAAGAGGACTTTGAAGGTGGCTATGTCGTCTCCAACTTTCCTCACCTGCTAAGTCTTGTATGCCTGAGAAAAAAAATCTGTATCCGAAGACTTTACCGATCTTATATAGGTACAAAAATCCTCTAACCGAATAGACCTGAACCCGAATAAATCCAACACAGGTCCCAACACGAATACCCAAATGTCTAGGTCTAAAATCGATAGAAGATCATTCTTGTGGGTTCTTTGGCACATCTGAAAAATCAGAAACAAGTTTGGTTCAAATTGAGGAAGCAGATGTTGCGGGTGATCATAATTCAAGTTCATGTTAACATAGAGAAGTAGAAGAAGATGTTCAGGTGGCTCCACTATCTTGGTGTGCTTCACCTCATCTCTGGGTAAAGTGTAATACTGGAGTAGTTTGGACGAAATATGACAAAATGTGTGGAGCTTCATGGGTCTTGAGAGATGAATGGGCCCAAGAACTCTTGCATAGCATGATTCATTTTTCTGGTCTATAATCTCCTTTACATGCACACTTGAAGGCAGCTACATGGGCGATGGAGAGTATGGATTCTATAAACTCAATAAGGTTATCTTTTACATATCGAATTATACCTTGGTGGGATGTGTATTAAGGCCAAAAGCTTGGACGGACTTTGGTGGTTATGCAATGGATTTTCTTTTCGCGATGGAAAGAGTATAAGAGTGGAGAATATAGATAACAAAGGTGCCCATCTCATTGCCAAAAGTGTTTTATTTAGGGAGTTTAGACAATCTTACATTACTCACTTTGCTCCACAGTGGCTTCATTATGTTTTCGATAGTGAGAAAGTTCAACAATTATAAGTGTGCATCATATTGGCTTTTGTAGTGTGTCGCGGTCCACCCTGATTTAGTGGGATGGCTAGGTAAAGGATCTATCCAGTTTTGTAAAGGAATAGATAGATGTATCATGGCGGTGGCCATTTTGAGGTTTTTGTTGTAAAGAATTTATCTTTATTCAATATAATCATTCAAATGTAAAAAAAAAAAAAGTCACATTTCATACATATCAACTAATAAAAACATTTACTCTTTCTTTTAGATATTCCAAAAACTTTAAACACTTATTTTAAATCCAAAGCATTTTAAAATCAGTTATATGATAACATATTAATCATCATATATATATAAAAAAACAACGAATTCTCTCCATGAAGTTGCCACGTAAGCATCTAAAAGAGTGACATACGTGTCCAATTAAATTATTTAATTCTTTTTTTTGTTTGAAATTTTTCAAGTTTTATGTTCAATTGTCTTTTAATATTTCTTAAGTTACATGTAAGTGAAATAAATTATTTTAATTTTATTGTAAAATTTTTTTATATGTACATAATATTTGATGAAATTCAACATTTCTAAATGTGTTTTTTTTTTTTTTTTTTGTGTTTCTTTGATTTTTTTCCAGAAATATTGAAGAGGCAAAACAAGAAGTGGATTAGAGAAGTGATGCAATGGTAAATGTGATGATAGAGGCAAATAGGGGAAATTGTAGATTTTCAAGATTTTGGAATGGAGTCTAAATGGAGAGGTAATAAGGGCAATATATATCAAGAGAAGAGAAAGAAATATACAAAGGCGTCTTATCGAGCAATGTGAGTAATGGATGAAATACAAAACCCAATATAATTTTATGTTTTATTTATTTTTCATCAATATAACAGGTGAAAAGTAAACAACGAGAATTACCATTTAGCATCAGTTTTAATTCATCTATTATAATAGTGGGATTTTAAGGAGATTCCTAACATGATGGAAATAATTTTCTCCATTTAAAAAATACAATATCAATAATAATTTCAAAAAAATTAAATGATGCTAATTACACCAAAATATGATTAAAAAGTTGCATGATTTGGAAAAAACAAATGAATCAAAGAATATAGAGTTAAAGATTGGGTTGTAGTGAAAAATATAATATTACGTTCGTTAATTAAAAGATAATAGAAAAGTATCGAATATCAAAATTTTGTTTCTATTTAATAATATTTAAACAAATTATAACTCTTAAAATTTATTTTATAAATAATATCTAGAATGAATTTGATAATAAATTTGATATATATGTTATGAAATTCTGAAAAAACAAAAAAAAAAGTATGTTGAAAAAATATCGACGCATATATGCGGGATACTCTAATAGTTAACAATAAAACAAAAAAAAGTGTTCTTTGTAGAGATTTTTTTTTGTTTCTTCTGAAATTTTATATATATTAGAATTCAATTAGTAATGATGTAACCGTATACTAATTGTTATTAAAATTTGTTGGTTAACTTTCTAACTAACAAACCTGCATGGTGTATCATGTAAACGTGCCAGATAATTACTTTAAATTTTTTTTTTATCATCATAGTGTTATATATACTAAAAGGAAAAAATTACTATGGAGAGATACATGTATATAGAGACGATTGCTATACAAAAAAAGGCCATATCCATACTTAAAATGTGTTAGCCTAATTCTAAATTAAGGACATTTAAAAAATATAGGGAGGACGTTTCTCATCTTCAAAGAGGTTGTGCTATCATCTTGGTTTCCCAAGGGCTACACACGGTTTGAAAAACACATGTCGAAACAAACTTTGAGCATTTAGAAATGGCCCTTTATTTGCTGATCTATAAAATTACACCAATCTTCAATCCAAAAAAACAATAGCAGCTTGCAATATTGCGGATGTCACAAACTTGAAGGATGACCATGCTCTTGGTCTATATACTAGATAGTAATCAGGCCAACCATTTCCGCAGATTCTATCTAATGAAATACCTACTTACCATTCATTGATTGGCATATGTCATTGATTGGAATAGTTCATACTCAATGTTTTTCCAACCATAAATGATAAACAAATCTAATGAACCTTTATTTCTTTAGTTGCATCACGCTATGTATATGTGTAATCGATAATATTTAGTTGCCAAAAACTCTTTCCTTTTTGTTGTAACTTTCACTTCTTAACTTGACTCCGATGACATGTCAGAGACAAAAAAGAAAACGTATTCATAATTACTACATCACTAACCTTCCTTTAATTATATCGGTTTTAATTGCATATAATGCAATGGTTCAGTAACAAATAGTCAATGACTTGTATTGTAGCATTGACCATTACATTAAAAGAATTCCTCTAATTGTAAACTCAAATATATCTGTATATTCTTTTTTCCTAAAAAAATTTAAGAATCAAACTGAATCGTATATCAAAATTCACTAGTATTTTTAAGTATAGAAACTTTGAAAACAATTTGTAAAAAAACTTTTAAAGTTTTATCTAAAAAGGTCAGATTTGAATAATGAATAACGCCAAATTTCAATTCCCACATCCAAAAATAATAATTAAAAATATCACAGAAACTGTAGTAAATAAATAGTTTAAATATTAAATAGTTAGCCTACAATTACAATTAAATATTCCTAGACAATTAAAATAAACAAATTGTGTCCCCTAGACAAGGAAAGCTCAAAAACTAGTTAAATTCATCTGCAGTCTTCTTGGTACACACACAGACCCTAATCCATTTCTCTCCCTCCCTCTCTCTTTCCTTCTGAAAAAAAAAAAAAAAAAAACGAAAGCAACCCAATCTTCACCTTTCGAAAACCCAGATCGATTACTATTCTCTTTCTTCTTCCCAAATTTTTCTTTTTTTTTTTCTTGTTATTATTACCGCGAGATTCTCGAGGAAAATAAAAACACTTTGTTGTCTCTGGAAGCAAACAAAAAAAAAAAGACAAAACTGGACTCCAGAAGTTTTTTGTTTCCCTATAAATTTTTTTTGGTTAGCCTTTCTCACATTTTAGTTTTGCAAAGATGAGAGATTTGGTGTCATGTTTCAGCGAAAACGCAATTAACGTGACACATCCATTATCATTATCATCATCAACATCATCAATCTCATGTTCAAAATACAGTAGCAACAACGCCTGTATATCTCCATCTCTTTTACCATCCGTACAAACCTCCATTACAAGCATCTACAGAAAAAAGCATCTCATCATCAAAGTCACATGGTGCAACAACAAGAACAACAACACCAACAATGGTCTCAGCATCTCCGTCTCTTCCGTCCATCTAAACCCATCAACCTCTCTGAAGCTCAACACTTCCTCTCGCTTCTTCCGGAAGAAGAAAGGAAACAAAATCGTCGACTCCGATCTCGGCAAAATCGAGGTTTTCTGGGATCTCACTTCCGCTAAGTACGATTCGAACCTCGGTCCTGAACCAATCCAAGGATTCTACGTCATCGTCCTTGTCGATTCTCAATTAGCTCTCCTTCTCGGAGATTCCTCTCAGGAAACTCTCCGGCGAAAGGGTCTCTCTGAAAATTTCGATTCCGATTTGGTTTCTCGACAAGAACACTTCTCCGGGAATACATATTACTCAACTAAGGCTAGATTCGTCGAAACAGGGGATTCACACGAAATCGTCATCAGATGCAACGGAGAAAAAACAGAGGATGGTCTGAAACAGAGCACACATCATCATCATTACCCTGTTCTTTCGGTTTGTATTGATAAGAAGACAGTTATTAAAGTGAAGAGGCTACAATGGAATTTCAGAGGGAATCAGACAATTTTCTTGGATGGATTGCTTGTGGATCTGATGTGGGACGTTCATGATTGGTTCTTTAATAACCCAGAAGGATGTGGAAGAGCTGTGTTCATGTTTAGGACAAGGAATGGTTTAGACAGTAGCAGGCTTTGGTTGGAAGAGAAAATCGTTAAGAAAGATGAAGAAGATAACCACAAGCTTGATTTCTCTCTCCTCATTTACGCCTGTAAGACTTAAAACTCACAAAACGCCATTTTTTTTCTTCGTTTTGAGATTTTACAACAAACGGTGATTTCTTCTGTTTCTATGGGTTTGGTTTTTTTTTTTTTTTTTTTTCAATTTCTTCTTGAAAGGAGTATAGATTTTCTTACATTTTCTTGGAGTTGTGATTTAATATTGAGAAATTCAAATTTTGGAATTTCTCCTTAGGAAGATTTGATTCTGTCATTCTAAATATCCAGTTGTTTTTTTTTTATTCCTTTTTTAATTCAAATTCACTGCCTAATCTGGGACTGTGGGCTCTTTAATTAAATTTTGTTTTGGAAACGTTATGATCTCCATAACCATATCTATGTAAGCACATCTATATTAATTCATAAATGTTGTGACAAAAAAAAATCATAAATGTTAAAGCAATTTATGATTGTAGTTAAGAAAGAAGAATGAAGAGTATGAAATAAGATGAGAATAAATTGGGAGCATATGTGCACGCCTATAAAGATATGCATGGAGCCTCTTTAAAGTACAAAAGTTAAAAAAAGAGCCTAAGAATCTACTCATACTATTTCTTTTTTTTATTCTTCACAAAAACATATGGATGCATGAATATGAAATTTGCATTCGTTAGCATTTTCAATATGAATCTTGTCCGCATAGTTAATGCATGTCTTGAAGCTCCCACTCTATAGTTAGCTTGTTTCGGTTACGAAAGTTTTAGGTGATTAAACATCCCCATTCAAGGAACAATTTCTTCTAGTGTTAGGTGATTGCTTTGCAATGTCGAGTTTGGTTCTATTCGGTTGAATTTATCAAACTGTTGTTATAAGAATAAAATTCAAGTAATAGCTTAATTCTAGTTAAGTTGTTTTGGTTAGGAGAGATTTAGGTGGTGACATCCCATTCAAGCAACGATATTTTTTTCTTCCTACTTTTAGTTGACCCGAAGAGTTTTAGGTAACTGCATTGTAAAGGTGTTTATTTAAGTTTTAGAGTTTGATTTCACTCAGTCCGAATCCATTCTAGTAAAAAGAAACCTAAAGTAGACTTGTGCTTTTGTAAATATTACTTTGATTTTTGATAATTGAGTTATTATGTAACATATATAAAGTTGTGGTTAAGTGTTGAAAAACGTGTCATATCACTATGAATGATGGATGGTTGTTGTTCAAAGATGAGTGCCTATTATCTCGTCGTCTTTCTCACCTGAAACATTGTCCGGAATTTGAATGAAGGGATGCCTTCGCACTTTTGGCAAGATGAAATGGTCTGAAAAATTTGATGAGAGGCAGGATTTCTTGTGGAGCACGAGATAACTACTATGTATGCTAGAGTCCAAGTTATAGTGAACGGGTTACAACCTATTATTTGTGAAATAGTTGTGGAATTTTTTGGTGGTGAGGAAGCGTTAGTTACCCTTGACTACGAAAGACTGGAAAAATGATGACCTTTTGTAATAGACTCACTCATATAGAACCAAACTGTCCAAAGAAGAAGGACATCAATGACACAAAGGAGACTGAAAAAAGTGCCCACAACAGCATAAACATAAGTTTATACAGAGAGCTTTTATACATAAGTTCATATAGACATGAAGCCTCTAAACCGGCGTATTTGAACATAAATCATGAAAGTAGACATCACTCAAGTGAATTTGTTGAGAGAATAGACATAAGTGAGCACTGCCGTGACTATAATATATATCTAGGAAATGGAAATTTTGGCATTGAGCAACACAAAGTATCCTATTCTTTTAGACACCAAATAAGAATTACTAGCTAACAAGAGTACAGTAAAACCTCTATAAATTAATAACGTCGGGACCGGAGAAATTTATTAATTTATAGAGGTATTAATTTATCGATTAATTTATCGAGAAATTAATAATTTATTAATTTAAAGAGGGATAAATATTTAGTACTTATTCTCATGAAAAATATATTTTAAATTGTTTATATTTTTTTTATAATCATGTTTTCCAATCGCTAATGTTGAATCGTGAGACTGAAGATGATATTATTTCATCTTTCGAAATGGTTACACGTAAAGAAACAATTATCGTGTCTTGAGCTCTTCACAATATTTATGTATGTATAGATTTATATACATCATTATTAATTTATGATATTATTGGGATCATATATTTACATAGGGGTTTCTAATAAATTATTATTTTATCGAATTTTGTTATTTTTTACACTAGCCCGATTCGGGACAGGAAAAATTTATTAATTTATAGAGTTTATTAATTTATAGAGTATTAATTTATAGAGTATTAATTTACCGAGGTTTTACTGTAGTTCTCATTCTCTAGCTCATCATAATGTTTAAATATCCATGATGATTTTTTGATAAAAATAAATAAAAATAAGCATAAGAGTTGAAGAAGATATTTGATTTTTGAAGATCAAACCATAAAACAAGATTCAAAGTCTTCAAATCTCTTGTTTACAACCTTAAGAATCTCAAAAGTCTCTCCTTTCACTCTAAAAAACTCAAAAATCTCTCCTTATTTATACAAATGAAAGAAAGACAAGGTGGTCATTTAAAAAAAATTCTATGTTTTTGGCATGGTTATCGACTATAATATCGTCAATAACGGAGTCTTGTAGTTCTTAAAATGTGTAGTCGACGACATTATCGTTTTCTCAATCAAACACTTTTTACCAAGATAATCTAAAAAAGATCTTACCATTTTTCTCATTAGTAATATTGGGTTAAAATGAAGGTTAGGGTAAAAATGGATGGAGTTCATTTGGTTCTCAAGAGAATCATAAAAACTGAAAAACCTTAATCACTTCAAATCACCCTAGCTACATTAGGTCAAAACTTTTTGTAGTCATAACCGTTTCATTGTTTTCTTAACCATCTCTTCAAGTGTTTACGTTATTTTAATGCCAAAAAAAAAGTTCCAAAACCAAGGGGGATACATGTGCATTGCTTTTACTCTCTTCATTAGTGGTCCCATTTTTTTTAACAATTTAATTTTCGAATCAAAATCTATCAGCCAAAATTTACTATTGGCTCTGTAGGTATTCATTATTTACATATCCATTGTTTTGTAAAAGATTTACTTCTCCACATACATGAGAGTTCGATGCCGAAGAATCATTTCAGTTTCCTTGCGTCAAATTATCTTTACAAAACTGGTAATATCATTTACAGTTTCATAAACCAAGGAATTATTTTTCAGGCCAATTCTTTAGGGAACGTATTGCTCTACGAGACCAATTCTGAAAAATAATTTCCCGAATGATTAATACAGAAATAAAAAAAAATGGAAAATAGATAAAAGATAAAAGAAAGAATAACTAACGGTATCCGCTCAGGATCAGTCGCATTGAATTTGCTTAGCGCTCTTCACATGGCCCTGCATGTGTCCTTTGTAAATGTAAGTGTACCCCATATATATAGGCACACAGCCATGCCCATTATATTTATCCCCTATTTTTTTCATGGAATGAGAACTTTCCTTTAATACAATTTTTTATTTATTAATTTGTACAATGCCAAAGTAACATTAAATGTAACTATGCATTTGATTGTTCAGAAGTGAACTTTACTCTACATCTCCCCCAGTCCTCTTTAAAAAAATCATTGACATCATTTATTTTCCAGTCAGACGGCCAATCCAATTTTTTTAAGAAACTGTTGTGTCATTACTACGTCGTGGAGTCGAGTTTACATAAATTAATACGGTTAACACGTTTTTATTTGGATTTCTTAAACTACAACAATTCACAGCGATTAATTTAAACCTCAAACCAAGAAAAATCATATATGACTACATATGTATTATTATTATGTGTGTGTAGTTGAATATTTTAGCAAATTGATTAAATATGAAGTCTGTCAAAAAAAATAATATGAAGCTTAAGTTTACCATGTAATTTTTTACATATAAAGTACTTTCAATATATTTTGTCTTTAACGTACTAATCAATTAATATTTAGAATATGAATTTAAATTGTTATTACTAACTTATTTCAAGTTTTAATATTATATGTATTAAATTTTAAGATAGATTGTCAAACAAAAAGTTTAAAGATAGAGATGACAAACATATTTATATTCATATATTCAGCAATCTTGAGGAGAGGTTGAAGGGAACTCTATACTTGGTTTGCTAAAACTTTATACTTGGATGGAAAAGATGTTCTGATTAAAGCTGTGGGGATGTCTCTTCCAGTTCACTCTACGAGGTGTTATAAATTAGGTATTTGCCAAAAACTTAACTCAATCATGTTCTATTTTTTATGGAGTTCAGAAGAGCATGAAAAGGAAATCCACTAGATGGCCTAAAATAAATTATGTTTGCCGAAAGATAAAAGAGGTATGGGGTTCAACGATCTAGAATCTCTCAACCTTATTCGTGAAGTAAACATGGCGAGCACTCATATTACAAGATAGCTTATTTTTCCTTCTATAAGAATAAATATTTCTCGAATGAAAGTTTTATGCAATATTATTTCTTATGGTCTAAGGCTCATCTTGAAGAAGCGGATTTGGGATCTCAACATGATTCATCTTATGACCCCATTCATGATTTAGAGTGATATGATTTAGAGTGATGCGAGATCGGATTCCACCAAACTTATAATCATACGATAATCTAGAGGTTTCAAACTTGATGCGGAAGATGACCGATGGTAGAGATGAAGATGAAGGTGTGCGTCATTAGACGGTATAAGGACCTCTCTAACTAACTCGATATACGATGGAGATGAAGGGGTGAGTTGTTAGCTGGTCTAAGGACCTCTCTAACTAACTCGAGAAACAATGGAAGTGAGGGTGGATCGAAGTGCACCACACAAGGTGTGAAAGCCTTGTGATACAACACAAATCTCGTCTCAAAGAATCCACCAAGAGACATAGATCCAAAAACTATTCAATAACACATCTTGAATAAACAAAGAGAAACTCTCTCAAAATTTTGTTATTAATCTTGCTTAAAACTTGTTATTTACAATGAGATTTTGTGAGTTTTTATAAACTCTTATAAAATAATGGCATAAGCCTTACAAAGAAATAAAATAATCAAGAATTAAATAAATCATTGACAAAATAAACTAAAGAATAAGATATTAATTATGAGGACTAAAACCAATGAAAATAAATCATGTCAATTAAGTCATCTTGATCTTCACATAATAGTCTTGATTTGAAGCAATAATCTAGATTATCTCTTCTTGATCCCATGTCTCCATCATAGAGGAAAAGGAGGAAAGAAAGAAAGCCTAACTGGTGATCTTCTCCGAAGTCATGGCTCATGTGTAATAATGGAGTGGTGTGGTTTGAAATGGATAAAAGGTGCAGAAGATCTTGGGTTTTACGTGATGGCATGTGTAATGTTCTCATGCATAAGCTGCTTCTTTGGGTTAGACAATCCTCTTTATACCCATTAAAAGGTCTTTACATGGATAATGAAGAGTTTGGGTTTTCAAAGACTTAACCTGGGTTTTCAAAGACTTAACCAAATTATCTTTGCCAGTCAAATAATGTTTTGGTCGGTTTGTTATTGAGACAGAAGGTGTAGCTAGTCTACTATCCTCACGCGTATGATATGTTAAAAGCTTTGGAGAAGATCCCAGAGTGGAGGATCGAAATATCGACTAAAGGAACCAATAGAGGTGCCCATTTATTCGTTAAGAGTGATCTTCTAATTGACTTTCGTTAATCTTATGTGGCTTGTATCGGTCCTCGTTGGCTGGTCTCAGTATTCGACGATGAGAGAGGGTTGCCTCTGTTAACTAGTAGGTAGAGTTTTCGGTAGAAATTTTATCCAGTTTTTGAGGTTTTGGCGAATTGTTGCCATTCTTTTAATATCCTTAAATTTTAATACATTTTTTTAGTGTGGTTAAGATTTTGGTTTCGATTTCATAGACTTGGACCTTTAATTTTCAGTAATAAGTCATATCACTTGTAAATTTATGATTTTCTCATATTAATATAATTCTCCATACTTAAAAAAATACTAATTTTTTGCTATTAGAAATTTTGTAAGTTTCCAAATTGGTAATAGGAATCTAACTAGTTTTTGGAAATTTTGTAAAAGAAGTGATGATTGGATAAAATCTTTTAACATTATCTCTTGTAACTTTCTAGAGATTTACAAGAAATATAGAGTATTCTCAATAATTTAAACAGTTTTTTAAGGTCTAAAGTTGAATTATAGCACATCGATGACATACGTACTACTTTGCCACATGTCGAGAATGATCAAAACAGATACGCGGATAAGTTTTCGTGATAACTTGATATCAACATGAACGACTTCAAAGCATCAGACAATAACAAAATTGAATGCTCGTTATTCATGTAATAAAATATAGAACCAAGAAAATATAAACGTTGAAAAGAGTGTTGAGAGCTTAGTCAATTTGCATTTGTTTTTGTTCTTCTTCTTGCCTTTTATAAGTTTGAGCCTTTTTGAATCGAGTGCTCCTCTTACGATGTGCACTCCCTTGTCTGTGTGAATCCCACTCGTGTCTTCCTCTTAGTACCTTGTTTCCACAAGCCTGCCTCAAGAACACGTTTCATTATTTAAAGAAACCACTTGAGTTGGGAAAACACAGAGATATAAATTAACGTTACCTCACAAACATATTGACTCCATAAATCT
This sequence comes from Euclidium syriacum, assembly GCA_900116095.1. Classification (NCBI taxonomy): domain Eukaryota; kingdom Viridiplantae; phylum Streptophyta; class Magnoliopsida; order Brassicales; family Brassicaceae; genus Euclidium; species Euclidium syriacum. The sequence continues at coordinate 3,772,751 of FPAK01000008.1, forward strand.
CTTTCAGCTGACTTTCCTAAAGTTGAATCATGACTCAATTCAGTTCCTGTCTCTAAAAAACTGCGCATGATCTCTGAAGCAGGTTTGACCACTTGAGCATCCCATGACTCTTCAGATCTGTCTATAGGAACAAACAACACACCAAAAAGAGGGATACTCAAAAGTTTGTTCTTCGAGTAGTCGAAAGTTTGATGAAAGACAGAAAATATACTTAATAAGAACTCTGTTGCATCAATGTGATGAATATTCCAGCCGAAGATCGTTTCTAGCCGACTGACTCTCCTTTTCTGAAACACAACATACAAGAAAATAAAATGGAATGCTTTTGATCAATTCCATAACTTAATATTAAGTATAAAAGAGAAATTTACTTGACGACGAAGCAGCCTTCTGGTATTTAACTTCACCCTATCAATTGCTTCCTCGAGCATAATCCTCAACTTATCATCTTTTGGAGAATTCAGAATCTTCCTGAGATTCTCCTTTATAACCTTATCATTCTCGCTTTCTCTGTCCAAGAGGTAAATTTTCAAGAAATCTTCAAACTCTCTGACACCTATGGATTGCCTTAGCCCTCTAGTATAGTCAGCTCCTGGTTTGTAAATATCATATACTTCATCAAGCAATCCAGCATCTACCATGGAATCTACCCTTTGATCAACATAACTGTCCAGCACCGAGGTCTCAGCATCCATGCATATAAAACAGTTATCAAAACAAGAGGCATCGACGCAGCCCCAGTTCTGTCCTGCCCCATACATTAACTAAATTAACTTCTCGAAGAAATTGCAAATATCCACTTCTGTTTTTATTATAAAGAAGAAGGAACCTACCTCTGCAGCCTTTCCCTGATATAGCTTGCTTGGAAGAACTCCTTTACTAGCATGCAACCTCAGGTATTGATTAATCTACAAAACATCGGACCAGAAATTGCATGAAAATGAGTAAGGACACAATCCAGGGTCTTTGGCTATCTATACAGAAGAAAATAGCAAATCACAAAAACAGCTCACTTTTCTATGATTGTTAGGGTGAATTCTGTTAGCTGCGACAGGATCAAGCTCTTTAAGAAGTTCATACCCATTGCTACCAACATCTCTCCCAGAGATAGACTCAACATCCAAACCTGTGTTAACCACACCCGCCAGTAAAAGATTTCTCATTATCCGGTTATTAATTTTCCAAAAAAAAGTTGCCATGTTGATAGAGAGAGATACTAGATACCTGGAGCAACATTTGAACAGCACTCCTCAATATCTTCTGCTGAATCATCAAGAAGAAACTTACTCACAATAGCCTACATGGAAAACATTATCAGATAAATTAACGGTGTTTAGAAAAGGTAAATCATAGAGTGGTCTTGCCACAAAACCAACATGAGTTAAGCAACAACAAGATTACCTGTATATAATAATTTGTTCCTCCAACAAGAACTGGAATGTGATTGCGAGAATGGATCTCTTCAATGAGCTGAAACAAATCAATTCTAATTATATCAATACCAACCAAACCATTCTTAGAAGATGAATTGTCCAAGTTATAGAGGTATAAATTTGTACTCACAGGAATGGTGGAGTCTCGAAAATCCTTAGCTGTGAACTCCATATCTGGGCTCACAGTCCCTAGCAGATGATGAGGCACTCCTACAATCCCAAAACTCACATCAATCTACTCGAAATATACTGACAAGAACGAATCATCAGAGTCCTCTATCTATGATAATTTTGACAATCAGAACTTCAAATCGGAAACGAAGAATCAAAGTTAACGAACCTTTCTGCTCGTCTATGGTGACCTTATTGGTGAGAACGTCGAGGCCACGATAGATTTGCATTGCATCGGCGTTAATGATCTCCACCGGAAAGTGAGACGCCAAGTCAACGGCCAGTTTCGATTTCCCAGAACCTGTGGGACCCATTATTACGACCACCTTCGCTTTCTTCTCTTTGTCGATTCCGCCATCGCTAGGGTTTAACATCTCTCCGTCCGATGCGGAACCTCAACTCCTTCCTCTCCGGCTGTCCGACTTGTCGATGTAAACCGGAGTAAACAGAAAAGAGATATCTCGAAATAGGTCCGGTTTATAACTTAACCGCCTCCAATTCTATTTGGTACAAGAGAAGGCCCAGTTATTATAGGGCGTGATAAATAATCGGCCCAATACACGTACATCGCTATATGTGTGTCCTCTCTGTTGGCGCGCTCTAAGAATTCAGGTTACGGTTTTCTGCAACTCTGAGAATTCAAAATAACAATCAATCTCTCCGATTTCATCGAATATATTTGTCGAGCTCCAAATTTTCGTGTAGTTTTACTTCGAATCCCTTTTCTAAAAAGGATTTGCTCTGATTGTGAATGGTTTTTGGCTATCTTTGTAGAAACTTGATCTTGAATTAGACACCATTGTCGGTATGAATCCGACGGTGTTTCATGAGCATGTTAAATTATTAGACAAGCTTATAGATCTCATCCCTGCGAGACTCTATCTGCTGGACGATGATGATGATGATGGGGAAAAAGCTCTTACGACCTGGCTTTGAAGATAAACCTTAAAACGGCTAAGTAAATTCCTCTGTTTTCGATATATAACACCAAATCAGATAGAGGTTAAAATTTCCGATTACAAAAGTTACAGGATCAGGAAGAAAAGAGCATATTTTGTCAAACATTGTCATGAGAACATAAGAAATGGGAGAATTAACACAATTCTGCTAAAGGTTTCTTGAATCAGGAAAACAGATTTGATCACAAAAGAGAAGCAAATATGAAATCAAACAATTAAAAACGCAGACGAAAAAAATAAAAAGCTGGCTGCTTTTGCAACCTTGAACTGTCATCATCTTGTTGTTAGCGTAGCGAAACTTCAATGCTTTTACTGAGTTCCTCAAGCTTTGTCATCCGAAGCTTCTCGCTTTCAGTAACCAGCTGAAAAGGATTCAGAGAACAAAAAAATCAATCTTTGAAAGAAAAAGAGAAAATGGAGAGGGAATGTGTTTTACCTCAACAAGCTTGTTAACAAACATAGCTTTCTCTTTGTTCTTTTCATTGTAAGCTTCAAGCGCTTCTTTGAATTCTCTTTCCTGTAAACAACAACCATTGAGACAGGACTCTACAATCAAGATTAATGAAAATCCAAACTCGAACTCACATTAGTTACCTTTCTTTGACAACTCTGTCCTAAAGGCTTGAGTTCTTTGTTTATAGCATCCACTCTTTTCCTTATTGCAGATATCTCCTTTCTCATTGGATCACTCAGAGCTTCCAGCTCCTAACAGTTTTCACAATAATATGAAAACTGAAAATGCAAATCTCTTTTTTGAAAATGTTTTAATCAAAACTTACTTCTCGAATCTCGGCTAATCTTCGAGTGGCTTCCTCGGCGAGTCCAAGCTTTGTCTGGACTCTATCTTTAACTTCCATTTTCCTTCTCTCAATCTCATCTTCTTTTGACTTAAACAAAGCTAAAGCAGATCGCGAAAGCTCCTCTTCTCTATCATCAATCATGGGGCTTCCATTGATGCTCGAGCTCTTGATGCGTTGAAACAATGGCGATTGTGGCTGTTCCAAGATCTGTCTTGTCGTTGTCATTTTGTTCCTCTGATTCTTTTTTTCTCTTCCTCAAATAAACCAAGATGACTTGTTATATAACCACCCAAGACTGGTCTTAAGAGCCTGTCAAGAACTAATTAACATGTTGCATCTTTTTCTTTAGCTTATTGATGTTGTTATGCTGTCAAGATTACCAAAATGCCCTCACTTAGAGATTAAAGATGTCAAATTCTGAAACAGAAAATATTTTTTTATGAAATACATTAATAAGTTGGTTCATAGAAAGGAAAATATATTGGGGAAAAGGATTCCAAGTGGGGCTAAAACTCACTAGTAGGTTAAAATGTTTCTTTTCAATTGGTAATTTATCTGAAATAGGTAGCTAAAATGTTATTCTCATTGTTTGGTTCCCAATCCAAAAATAAGACAAGGATACGTATAGATAAAGTAGGCAAATGTATGGATTGGATATAGAAATAAATATTAGGTGTGTAGTTGAAGGCAAAACAGAAAACAAATGATATTGTAATTTGCAATTGAGTTTTCATGAAGATCAGCTGAAAACAACAGGTGTGTTTCTTTTCTTAAAGAAAGAAAAAGCCGAATAAAGAATTTTGTGCAATTGGAAAATGAGTGCTTGTAACGGAAGGCTTCTTGTAATGTGGAGGAGACAGTGAAATATGGGTGTACTGTGGCTGAATCTTACGGGAAAAGCAATTGTTGATATATATACGTATACACATATATATATATATATTTCATTAATAAACGATCTCATTTTAAACAATTTGGTATATTTTTTGACAAAAATTATGACATTTGGAATACTGACATAAAATTTTACATATACCAATGTCTCAAATTAAAGACTATTATCAACATTATCATCATTTTAATGGATCCGATATGTAACCTTGAATGGCATAAGTTTTTTAGCAATAATGTTGAATAGTGGAAAGAGTAAAAAGTAATGGTAAAAAAAAAAAAGTTGAAAATAATATTTTTGGTATCTCTTTTGATATCGTTTTTAGAATTGGTAACAACTAAAGTGATAAGAGACTACCAATCATACATAATATAAGTTGTTAACACTAATGTTGATGTAAATGCCATTTTTCACTTTATATGAAATTTTAACGCTAATGTTGAGGTAGATGCCATTTTCCACTTTATATGAACTTATAATGCAATGTGTAATTAGTTTTCGTAAAAATAAAAACACTATTATTTAATTTAACTTGTGGTCCCTTAAACCAATTCTAGAGATATTTGACATGACATTACAACACCATAATAACTCGATGAATAAGGCCATATGCTGTTTGGGAGCTTATTATTTGATAGTATTATGCTATTTGTATAAGAATCGCAACCAGTTGAAAGTAGGTGAACAACTGAAAAAGCATTTGAGTGTTCTATATCGACTTGGACGATGGCTTCCCTCCGCTTTACCTGGTATACTATCTCAAGATATATATTTTCTATACCAATCACATTTTTTTCTACGACAAAAGAATCATGATTTTCTTAACAAGTCTAGCTTTAGCATGAATCTCTCTCTCCTCCCCCTTCTCACTAAAAGACGAAAAGAGAATTCTCTTCTTCTTGGTCTTTATTTTCTTTTATTTGTCTTGATATTTGTAGAGTGTATCCTCATCAAAAAAACAATTCTATTAGTTGTGCACTTGCCATATTTTGGGATCCAAATCTTGTATCCCTTAGGGCCATGAGGATAACAAGTTTTTAATGGCTCTCAGACTTAACTTTTCCTGGATTGTATGGACATAAGAAATGCAAATGAACTATCTTAAATGACTTAGATCCATTTTTGATACAATCCGCATTTCGTGAAGTATTTTGAAGTTAAGTGAGGCTTTAGGTGTTCTATTTACTAAGTACATAGTTGTTGAAGCAGCCTCAACCCAAAATGTCTTTTCCAATCTAGTTTTTTAAAACATACACCTTATCATGTATGATATAGTTATGTGTGTTCTTGTTAATGCTCTGTTATGTTGAGAAATATAGGTTCAAGTTCTATGTCTTAGAATTCATAACTCTTTATAGAGATAGTCATTTGTTGATTGCAAAACGCTAAACTGTTGTCAATCCTTAAAAATTTCACTTTCTTTCCAGTTTGTGATTCCGTTAAAAAAATTGTCAAAAACTTCATCTTTAGTTCTTAAGAACCTTATCAAAAGTTAAAACCTTTCTAAAGTAATCACCGATTAGAGTTAGTAAGTACTTATAACTGATCCCCACAAATCACTATGGGCGTACTCTAAAACCTTATATGCTATGTACTTAGATCTATGGACACTCTTCTTGTGGGACTCTCCTAATATGTAGTTCTCTCATAAATACAGTGCATGGACTTCTTTAATATTCAAATAAGCTTCGTTAACTAGGATATTCATATTATCCAAACTATGATCTAACCTTGAGTGCCATCCATTAATTAGATTCACATCCGCTTTAGCAACTAAAGCTTCTCATTTTATGAATAGTACATTCTGATAGTACAAACCATTTTCATAAGCTCCTTGGATTACTTTCTGGTCATTATCCTTCCTACATAAAACATTTTCCTAATATATGCTTTCATATCAAGTGCCTGAGTTTCCAACCATCCAGAGGATAAAAAACTTTTTCCTATGTTTGTCATGTATATGACATGAGTCAGGATTACAGCCCGTTCATCAAGATTGTGTATCTTCAACTTTCTTATTCCCTTTGCTTCAATGGAAATATTGTTCCCATTAGAACCTTACCACCTTCCATTTACTAGAGAACAAATAAATAACCCTTGTTTGGTGTCATATGAAAGGTGCAACCGGAATCAAGTACTTATTGATCATTTAATTCATAAATGATGGATTTTCGAATAATGGGATCCTTTGTAGTCTCTAAAGCTAAGTTGGATGAGACTATAGTCCTCTTGTCCTTTACTTTAGGACAGTCTAGCTTAAAGTGATATTCCTTGCCACAAATCCAACAGTCTCTGGCTTGTTTTGATCTAGAGGCAGATAGCCTTCCTTTCCAACAGTCGAACAATCTTTGCTCTCATATTTTTCTTTCATATGGCGCCTGCCTTTTCTATGGTATTTCACGCTTAGGTATATATAACCTTTATGATTGACCTATGTTACCCTTTACTCCATTTCTCAGTTCCCTTTATTTAGACTTAGCAGATTTTGTAATTTCATTAAGCTTCATCGTCTTTCTACCGTATTTCAAAGTCTCTTTTAGTTGATCAAAATTTGTGAGAAAGTGAGCTTAACAATAAGATACCTTGAACTTTCTCCGCAACTTTTCTCCCAAATAGTTTAACTCAATCACTATAAGCTTGTTCGTTTCGCAACCGCCGGAGGCAGCGGCAGCGGTAAAAAAAAACAAAGAAAAAGGCCCAATACAAATTCGAAAGCAAAACTGTATCAACGTGATTTTCCCTGAAGCAGAGACGCAGCGGGAAGAAAAAGGAAATAGTTGTGCCGTTGAAAAAAGGAGCGGCAGCAGCTCCAAAATCATCAACACTTATTCTCATCATCTGCGATTACTTTTCTCCCCGTCGGCGTCAATTCAGTCTTCATTATAGCGTTTTTTTTTTTACTTGCCGCTGCCACCTGCGGTACTCAAAAGAACAGGGCTTATCTTAAGAAAGTCATCAACATTCACATTATACACTTATATTCAATCATCTTGCAAGTATAGAACATGAGTTTTTGGTATATTATGTTGGGTAGTGACATATATGTTTTTAGTCTATTTTAGAGTATACATGGCAAAAACTGTTTTGTAACGACATATCTTCTTATAAGATGATCTCAAATTTTTTTAACAATCAAATTCTTTACTTTCTCTCACTTTTTTAAATTTCACTGGATCTATAAATGTAGCACTAGTCAGTTATTCTAGGGACTATGGTAGCAGCCTTAGATGGATCCTTCATCACTGTCTCAATATTTTCCTTTGTTGTAGGCATAGTCCTGGTAAGCTTGGCATTAGTTATATTAATCTTCTTTAGGCCTAGTATATATGTCAAGTGAGCCATTACTATAACTTCCATAGGCAAAATTGAACTTGTTCTGTTAAAGCAATTAAGTTCTGGGTAATATAAAAGGAACTTTTGGGCCCAATGGATACTGTTTCAGCCCATTTTAACTCTTTCCAAATCCCTCTTCCTCTACTTCCACCTCTTCTTCATTTTCTTCCGTCTGTCATTTCTGTAAGCGGTTTTCATCTACAGCCGAGCCAAGTTAACGATCTAAACATCGACAAGGTTCTCATCGCTTCCGATCATTTTTTACGATTACGATTCATGCGTTATTACTTTGGTTTCTCTTAGAAATGCTTATGACCTTTTCGTCTCTGTCGATCTATTAGCCGTCCTCGATCTTTCTGTCGGTGATACCAGCATTTCTAGGTCGAATGATTTTATTGATAGGTTTTATTTTCTTTATTTTAGGATCAGGATCGGATTTGTATTTTTTTTCTACTTGTATTAGCTGTATCAGTGCTTTGTTGTGTATCAGCGGCCGGTTTGGGTATTTGGTCCTCGGATTTTCCGGTGCGGTAAAAGCAGTTCGGTGGATGATCCGTTCAGTCTTTTTATACGGTTTTTGTTTTGTTTTATCCTTTGTTTCATTCGCTCGTAAGCTTCTCTGAATCTCTAATGCTTATCTGGCTCTGAATCATCTTTACTTTTGAACCCTAGGTTGTATGGGTTTTGTAAATGAGAAACTGTATTTCGTACACTGTTTCTGGTAATAGACGCTTGCATTTACAGTCAGACTATTGACTATTGTTTATGTGATTCACATATGGTATACATGACGATGACGAAAACGATTGAGAAAGATGTTTCCCCTCATAGGTTTTTTTTATCAGTTTTTATGGATAATATTCATAGTTCCAAAGCAAACAAGAATGATTTTGATGTTTTATGTAACAGGATATTCGTGATTACCATGGCAACCAGAAATGCTTTGAGAGTTGTGTCTCGTAAGTTCTCCGGCAGTGGAAAAGTACTTAGCGAAGAGGAAAGAGCTGCTGAGAATGTTTTCATTAAGGTAAAATGATCAAAATAAATTATCTTACTTTCCTTTACTGTGAAGTGTGAACTTAGAATCCTCAAAGCTAAGAGAATTCGATCTACATTCCTTTTATAATGATGATGACGATAACTTTTTAATCAAGCTCTTGCTTGATTCTATTTGTCTCTGTTGTGAACTATTTAGATAATATATCTGGTTTTGATTACAAGAAATTATCTTGTGTCTAATTGTAGAAGTTAAATCTATATGTTATCTAAACCTTGCAACATCGGTCTTGAACTAGAAACATGTTAAATACTTTTTTCTTTATCTTGGTTTAGTAGTCATCTGTTGTATCTCTTTAGTTTGGTGGAATGTTCTTTTAACTGGCTGTATTGTTACTGTAGAAAATGGAGCAGGAGAAGCTTGAGAAGATAGCACGAAAGGTAATGACTCCTTTTGAAACTACAAATAGCTCAATTCGATAAAGGTTTTCTTCTATCAAGGGAAAAAAGAGAAGCTGAAACATGTGATGTAATACTACTAGGGACCGGGAGAACAAGCAGCTTCAGCAACAGCAAGTGAAGCCAAGGCTGCTGGTGGTGCGACATCATCAACGGCTGAGTCAGGACCAAAAGTGTCAGAAGACAAGCACAGGAACTATGCGGTTGTAGCAGGTGTGGTGACTGTTGCTGGTGCGATTGGATGGTACATGAAATCAGGTGGAAAGAAGAAGCAAGAGGTTCAAGAGTGAAAGAGATGTGATTGATTGTCTCAGTGAATGAATAAAACAGGGAGTGACTTACTCATTCCTCTCTCTCTGAAAAACTTTGGAATACGTCAAGTTTGTTACTCTTTTCTTTTGGTTTACCAATCTTGAAACAGTTTGTTGACTTTTTAGATTCGGAAATCTTAACTTCATAGAGTCTCTTCTGCCTTTTTTTGAACAGATAGTCTCTTCTGCCTTTTGATCAGAATAATTGAAATTTTTGAGACTAAAGAATCGTGAACTCCTGAGGCAAGAGTTTGATATACGAATGCCAATCACAATTGTGTGAGTTAATTCAAGAGCATAACATCAGGCTCAAAAAGCTCTTGAATTTCAGCCGATCAAGTTCAAAACACAAATGGCAACAAAAAGTTGTAAGTAACGTCTGGGTAAACATATCTTGAGAATTTCAACCGATTGATTCAGAAACAGTGGGAAACAAAGAGGAAGAAATAGCGTTTGGGTCAAAATCTCTTTAAAAATTTCAGCAATGTCTAACAAGACGATCCGAGTACAAACTAAACAACAACATAACATATAGATTTCAAAAGGTTGCAATATGAAGAGAAGACAACAAAACCAAAAGCCAAGTTGCTTTACTCGAAAAGGCTGAATCCCATGTCCTGCACATCAACACAAACCACAAGCAAAGTAAGCCATCATTTCATTTTCGTCACAAGCAATGTTTAAAGTTGAAAAACAGATGGATAATGTTATCACTTACATCATCGGACTCTTCCTTCTCTTCTTTCTTTTCTTCTTTCTTGGACTCAGCAGCTGGGGCACCACCGCCTCCACCAGCTGATGGAGCAGAAGCCATGGCAACACCACCACCTCCTGAGGGAACTGAAGCCAACTTCTCCCTTCCAGCAGCAATCAGCTCAGCCAAGTCTTTCCCTTTCACTTCCTTCAACAGAAGCTCAATCTGAGCATCCTCTGATTCAGCACCCACTGCAACAACAAAAAATATTAATAAACAATGCCACAGCTCATTACTTGTTCCCCCTCAAATGCAATCATACCAACTTAACTCTGAACTCATTACATTTCTATGTTGACCCAGCAAAATCAGAACTATCACAAAGACTATACAAGTTGAAAACATTTCCCCGTGCCAGCAAATAATTCTCTAAGTATGCATTACTGGAGGACAAGGAAACGAACAATTTCAAGTTAATTAAGATCTAGCCGATATAATTAGCCTTAAAATCCTACATATACACAATGATGCCTAGACAACGAATCTCAGAATACGTCTCCAAAGATGAAAAAGGCAAGAACAAACCTGCTCCGAGAATGTTCTTGATATCGGCACTGGATGGGGAAGCTTTCCCACTCAAAACGGCGAGCAAAAACGCAGCGACAACCTTCATTTTCTGAGGATAAAAACAAATAAATAAGAAAAACAGATGTGTAAGAGGAAACTCGATCGGAGAAGACAAGGGTAAATAGAAACGGACAAGAGGCGCTTACTGCGGAAGTTGATGGATCTCGCAGGAGGCGGATAGCTGAATTGAGCTTAGGGTTTTTGCAAACGGCGATGAGGAAGTGAGGACATATAGAAAGTATATCATTTATATACAGTTAGGGTTTCTTTTGTTGTATTACCGGGTAAATCTAATGGGTTACCGGATATATCTAATGGGCGTTGGCCCGGTTCCTCGCTAGGCCCAAAACTAATGATATGTTTGAAACAAAACTTCAGAGTGAAAACTCAGATAGTAAATTCAAGAAAAGTGACCAATCCACTGGATTCAGCACTGCAGCAGCATCTTCATCACCAGATTCGAGATTTGTCTTCAAAAAGTTAATTGGCCAAAATATTGAGACTTCAAGTTTTGGTTCGAAGTGAATGAATTGACTTATTCATAAGCATTTGAAATAGAAAAACATTCACGTTTTCTTTTAGTAAATAGTCTTTTCACATATATATTTTTGGTTGTGAAAAAGAACACATTGGTCTTCTTCTAAAAAACCATAGATCCCGAAAGAGAAGTGTAATCTTTCTCATGTCTTTGACACTCAAAAATACGATGCTTGTACTCTCAAGTAAAATATATTTACATATTATTCAACAAAATTTAGAAACACACATATTCATAGAGTCAAAGCCTACTCTTCAAGTTTACAAAATTCATGTATGCAACAAACGCACTTGGCATATTATGATCCAAATTCCAAATCCAGAGAGAAGTCTCTATTGATGTAAAAATGATTCTCTACACGAAAATGTAGTTACATATACAGTATAGAGTACGTATATATATACTTGGACATCATATACGTCGGTATTCGTCTCCGCAGTCACCAATCACTTGGAGAAGATTTTTACCTTTACTTGTAGCCTCTTGTATGCTGTTAACGTCTTCCTCATCCAAGACCAATGAGAAAATAGCGTTTGCGTCTTGTATGTGTTCCGCTAATCCGAGTCTTACCCCAATCATTGATCCACCAACTCCTGGCTGTGATGAGATTCCAGATTTTATAACCAAATTAACAAACCAGATTGGTCTCAAGAGTCAAAGAAGGAAGGAAAAAAACATACCTGATCTAATACATATCTCACAGCCACTGTTGGAATAGAGACTCCATGTTTTGTGGCTATACCCTTCATTGTTCGGAGTAAACCTTGGAATAGATTCCACCCTCCCCATGAATCAACCATCTGTAAATGTAACTCTCCAAACAGTTAAAACGTAGGATGATACATGCAATGATGAAAGGCCTCATACAACGATAACTGCCATTGACACTTGATAGGGATTTGAAATCTTACCCTTTTGTACTTCTGGAGAGAAGGAGTGTTCAAGCGAGGCCCAGCGAAAGGGATGGTTAGATTGGTATCAAGGAACTTCTCTGATAGGAGACCGCCCATTACTGTTCCATATCTGCATTCATAACATCAATGAATGATGATGTGTGCTTAAAGTTAGAAGTTAAACCAGTATAATAAGAAATATTACGTTATAAGTTTGACGCCTGAAATCTCGCAGAGCTGAGCCATTTTTTGTTGAGGGCGCATGTCTACAATGGAGTGTTGCACCTGGAATAAATTTGCATAGAGATTTACAAGAAAGATAAGGAATCGGGTGAAAGGCGGAAAATGTTTGGAGATAGTGCTGGTATTCACCTGATTGCTAACAACAGGTATTCCATTATCTAAGATTTTCTGAAGTCTCTCTGTATCAAAATTTGTCAACGCAACAGTCTTGATTTTACCTGCAAACATTTCAGTGATAAATGAAAAGACAATCACAAGAAAAGCCAAAGGAGAAAGATATTTCCCCACTCTGCTTACCTTCTTCTTTTAAATCAGTGAGGTGTTTCAGAGCATCAAGATAACCATCATTCGCATAATCCCACCTAACAAATTACAGATTAGCCAAAAAAAAACATAGGGAGAAGCTATGGAAACTGCTAAACATTTCAGCTTTTAATTTGATAAGAGGATGGTAAGGGAAAAGAGAAACACCAGTGAAACTGAAGCATGTCAAGAGCAGCCACATCCATTCTCTTCCGCGATATGTCTATGTTCTCACGAACATAACGGCCTGTCATCTTCACCGGAGGAGGAACCCATTTCGTCAAACTGAATCAATAAAACAGCCTAATCATATCTTATATCAATTAATATTGAAGTCCTAAAAACTCAGCAAGAGACTTAACTCGCTTACCCTTTAACTTTCTCCAAGTACTCTGGTGGTCGTTCTCGACGAACCCTATTGATAAAAATGCCGTAAAGATCTTCCGCAGGACCATCTGAACATCAAAGAAGTACAAACTAAGCTCAATTTTCTCCACAAGAAAACCTTTCACTTCAATTCTATTTCAAATCATCAAAAATTCTGAAATCTGTTTATTCACTTGTGAAATTACTAAACCTAATTTCTGTGACGAAAGGGAAATTACTTGTTCAGAGGCATCAGCCGACAAATTAGGACGGTTAGCTACTTACAGTGATCGGCCATATCGAAGGTAGAGAGACCAGCATCGGCGTAACGGAGCATTGCTTCGACGGCGTCGTTTCGGTCGATTTTCCCCCATCCTCCGCTCGTCTGCCACATTCCGTTAAGAACTCTGCAAATCTCCAGTGAGTCGTTCCCGTTCTTCAGACTCACACACCGATCAGCTTCCGTCGTCTCCAACGAGCAATTCACGGAGCTGGAGGAGATTCGACGGCGCGAAACAGTACGGTAAAACGAATTTGATGTGTTGGACCTGCATGATACAGTACTCGCTAGGTTCGCAGCGATGACGGAATGTACGGACAAAGGCATGGCTACGCTCTCTATCCTCTCTCCGTCCTCTGCAGAGCAAGAAATGAAAACTGGATTACAAACAAATAACTCTCTGACTTCTGAACCTCTACCACCCTTCAGGCCCAAATTTATTATGACGGTCAGGCCCAAATTTATTTTTACCCCAAAATTCAAATGAGGAAAACTGCCATAATTTTTTGAAAACGACTATTTAATTTCGAAGGTCCGTAAAAATTCCGAAATTTAGTTAACTTTTGATTTAAATCGCAAACTTTTCATTGACTAAATCAATTTAGTCCGTCATTAACTTAGTTAATAGACCCGTCAAAACTATGTTAAATTTTGTTGTTACTGTTAAACGGTGTCGTTTCGGCCATTTTAATAAAACCAAATTTTTTTTGTATTTTCTCAGGGTCAAACAAATGACCTCTAAACAATTAAATGATTTGTTTGCCATTAGAATAGAGAAGATTTCTTTGAACAACAGAAACAAAACAAATATTTATTCAAACAATTTCGTATCTTATTTAAACAACTCACAATCTCTTGTTTCTATTACATCAAAATAAACCAAATCAAAACACTAAAACTAAAGAACCGAAAACCCGAGAGAACCGATAGATTATGGCCTGTTACCAATAGATTAGGTGTCTTGCCACCACCATAGAGAATCGGAAACCCGGGAAGACCTAAAACCATGACAGGTTTAAAAGCATGTATGAAACAGTTTCGGAGTCAAATAAGAGCAAGCTAACTCGTGCCAACAGAATTATCACTTGTTCAAATTGTAAGGAGGAATGGCACAATAAGACAACCTGTCAAAATGACATTGTTGAGACTCCACCAAAGAGACCACGAAGCATACCAAAGAAAAATCCGGTAACTTTACCTTCTTAAGCTCTTTTAACTTTGTTACGATCACTTGAATTAGTTATGCACAGTTAACCATTGCATTGGCATAACAGGAAGGACTTCACTTCCAAGAATCAGAGGGACAAACATCACAATCCCATGCACCACAAGCATCACAAGGAGGGGAAAGCCAATCAAGCATCACAAGGAGGATGGAGAGGCCCATTATGTCTATGTTGTATTAAAAACTTGGAACTTAGGATATAAGATCAGCTTCATCTTTTAAAATTTTGAAACTATTATCGAGTATTGGGAAACTATTTTCTATTTTAATGTTGGTGTTGTGATACGATTTTCAGTTTTAGTGTTTTGATTTGGTTTATTCTGATGTAATAGAAACAAGAAATTGTGAGTTGTTTAAGTAAGATACGAAATTGTTTGAATAAAAATATGTTTTGTTTCTTTCGTTCAAATAAATATGCTCTATTCTAATAGCAAACGAATCATTTAATTACTTAGAGGTCACTTGTTCGATCCTGGGCAAATACAAATTTTTTTTGGTTTTATTAAAACGGCCAAAACAACGCCGTTTAACAGTAATGACAAAATTTAACATCATTTTGACAGGTCTGTTAACTAAGTTAACGATAGGCTAAATTGGTTTCGTCAATAAAAGTTTTGCGATTTAAATCAAAAGTTAACTAAGTTTCAAGATTTTTACGGATCATTCGAAAGTTGAGGAATTAAATGATCATTTTCAAAAAATTAAGGAATTTTATGAAAGTTTTTCCAACTCAAATTCCTGTTTTTTTTTTTTTTTTGTTAAGAATGATGAAAAAATAATTAGATCATTAGATGTATTTTATTGAGACAGTTTGGTACTAATCAAGACTGGTACTAATTGGCAACTTAAGAATTACAATATTTCTGCAGAAAAAAAAATCTACAAAATCAAACACCAGTTGGCTTCAAATAATATTGTTTCTTACTTAGTTTAGTGGTCCCCAAACACAACTTACATCTGGTTTATTCTTTAAAAAATACAAAAAAATCATTTATGCATAATTACATCACTTCATTGCTAAATAGTTAACTTAGATAAATGGGTTTACGATAATATATGTAAAAAAGTGCAGTATGTTACCTAGATTTTTTTCAAAAAATACAAAATTTATGTGTATAAATTATGTAAATATCCTAAATTTAATTTCATATTACTTAGTAGGTTAGTTAGACTCAATTTGGTTAGCTCATTTCGGTTTAGTTAGATCTAGTTTGATTTTGTTCAGTTTAGTTAACCAAATCATATAGTAAAATATTTAACTAATTGGTTTTTAAAGGTAACCAAATTGAACCAAACTAAACAAATAATTGATTTGAAAGATAATAGATTTGATAAATTATTTGTATATGTAAAATTGTCTATATTCGAAAAATACTATGTGTGATGAATTATTTTTTCAATATAACAAAATTGTTGATGATTTTTGTTCAAAGTCAATTATTCGATTTGGTAATTCGATTTCAATATTTAAATAATTTTCTTACAATTTTGGTATGCTCCGGTTTAGTTTGGTATGATGGGTAAAAACATAAAATAAAATAAATAACTATCTAATCAGTTCGGATGAACAAAGCGAATCAAATCGAAAACCGAATAAAAAATCAAACTCGTTTGAAATTACCAAACATGTGAACTGAACCAAACCGAAAACTGAAATTTTTTTGTTTAGTTTAGTTATAATACCATCTCTAAATTTAGGCATGGTTGTTGAGGTTCGTTTCAGGTTTTTCGGATTTTCGGGTTTAGAGGTACAAAACCCATTCAAGTATTAGATATTGGGTCATATTCGATTTGGTTTGGATTCAGGTTTTGGATTAGTTGAATTTTATGTTATTTCGGTTATTTTGATTCAATCCATATTCTGGTCGAGTTCGGATTTCCGAAATATCAGGAAAAAAAAAATAAAGTTGGTTAATTTTCTAGAAAATGTTAACTACTTTTATTGATTTTGTTGTTTGTTTAATTATTTTCTCTTAATTAATTTATATAATTTTTAAAATTATGTGATTCAGCACAATTCAATAGTTATTATTTTGTTATTCTACAAGATTCAATAAAAAATATATTCAGAAAAATTTTGAGGACCCTATAACGACTAAAATCTAATAGCAGTGATACTTATTGCTGCATTAAATACAATCCATTGAATTATCTCTTAATTTTGTAAATACTAAATATGTCGATCGGACAAAACAAAACATATTATGGTATTAAATTAAAGAGTGCAAGTGGAAGTGGGGATTTTTTTAACTTGGCGCCGCTTTTAAAAACATACAAGCATCTAGAGTCTCCAACTAAAGTCAATTTGTAACCCCGCCATTTCTGTGCAAATTGTGTATGTCGATATGCAAATTGTGTATCTAGGATTACAAAACATATAACCCATTCCCAAGTTGCTGCATATACTCTGAACCACTTGCGAACTTCACACGGTTAAATCACGTGTTTATTTAACAACACACATGTTTTATTTTATTTTCCCAAAAAAAAACCTAAAATAATACCGAAACAAATTTACTAACATATTCGATTTTGTTTTTGTGCTATACGCAGATAATATACTCAAAAATTTTATTTTCTATAAATCATTAGTATGATGATTTTACTTTGATATTGCAATTTAATATAACATTGCAAATGTAAAATTTCTAGTAATTTTAAATTATCATGTTTTAGATTATTAATTATTATTATATACAACACAAAGTTTTTTAAAATATGTCTTGAACTCACTTTTTACATGTGTTCTACAAAATCAAATACCCTCATCGTGGTTATATAAAATACAATCTTATGACTTATTTTCACAATGACTTGTTATAAAAAAAAAGGTGGTGTAACATTTTTGATAGCAAGCAAATGAAAGTTTTACTAATTTGTTTATGAGTAAGGGTGAAAAGTTGATTGAGAATCTAACCGTTTTTAAAAATTGTCCGTCTTAATAAAGTTGAGGATCTAGGACAAAAGAAACAAAAAAAGTTAGACCATTTTACATAAATAAAAATTTGAAAATTAAGAGTAAGTCTAGGTCCCAGATCCTTTAACATACCCTTAGAGTTGGGCATGGCTATATAAAAAGTCCTTATGAAAAGGAAGAAAGGAGAGTGATTAAGAAACTCTAAAAAACAGTGAATAATATGAAAATAACAGTAGAAATAGACTATGATGAACAAAGTTTAAGCATATCGATTGAAACAAAATTTGAGATTACTATATACCCAAACAATATCATTCCAATCTAAAGTGACCGCGGAGTTAAAAATATTTTCATCACAAGTAAGTCTTGCGATAAATAAAAAAAGACATGCAAAAAATAAATAGTCACATGACTCATCTGACTCACCACAAAACACACAAAATTAGATGTAACCCTAATCTCTCATACGAATATTAGTGGGCAAGCGATATACGATTACAAGTCAAGTTATAAATGAAAATCTTGATATCCTTTAACAAAACCAAACCACTTTGTACCAAGACAAAACTGGCTTCACCTCTCGAACCTAGCCTAATAGCATAAAACAATAAAATAGGCTTCTAATCTTTCTTATCATGCCTTGAGAGGAATAAAACATCTTTACCCGATTCCACCATCAAGATAAATATAGAAAATCTCGTAAACCTAAAAAATTAAGAATCATTTCGAACCACATAAATTATATTTGCCCAACGAAGAAGCCTTTTGCGTGAAAAATTAATATTATTTGTTAGGGAATATCAAAAATCTAGTAATGATAAAAATTTTACTTATGAAAAGGAATTTATGAAAATGTATTTTTTTTTCTTTTTGAACAACATTTATAAAAATATAAATAAATAAAAATAAAAGAAAAAGTTGTCGATGGGACCCAAAAACATGAATTTTATTTTTCTTTTTTTGGAAAAATGTTAAAATACTCAAAAGTAGCTTAAAAGTAGCTTCCCTACATTTTAGGGAATCTATATTGCCATCATCTTGATTGGTTTTAAAAATAGTTTTTGGAAAATCAAAAACTAAAAATTATTTGGAAAACCAAAAACAATCAAAGGCCTAAATGATCTTTTTGTCGACATGAATAAGGAACTTTTAAAAAAAGAATAAAGAACTTCACGTCGACTTAAGCAAGCAATATCATTTTTTCTTTTGAAATTGCTGGTCGACGACAAATTATAAATATTAAAAATTATTATTATTGTAGTACTATTGTACATGTATGAGGTAAACACTAAAATTATTTACTAAAAATTACATGGGAGATGACAAAAAAAAAACGTTACATTGGAAAAATATAATAGCTTATTTTCACTTTAAGACACATTTTGGAAAGATATTACACGTAGAGGTATGTTATGATGTAAGCACTGAAAATTGTATGCTAAAAATTATATGGGAGATGACAAAAAAGAAAAAATTACATTAGGAAAATAAAATGGCTTATTTGACTTTTAGACAAGATTTTAGAAAGATATTACATCTAGAGTAAGTCATGACACATCTTGGAGATAGGTTATGATTTTGATATCAGGTAGTTTTCTAGTTATGATTATCTTTTTTTGTGCGTTATTCACTTTCTGGTTCTGGCAAAAAAAACGCATCACAATTATGATAAACAAATGTGAGAACACATGTCTGTCCACAATAAATGAGCGAAAGAATCTCTATTTAATTGACTCAAAGTTATTTTTCTCGTACCACACTCAGACCTCCTCTTTCCTCTCACCTTCTCACTTCTCTCTCCAACAAACTAATAACAATGTTATTCATTATATCATTCATTATCCTCTCCTTCTGCCTCTTCTTCATCTTCTCTCTGTTCCACATCCTCTTCCTTCACAAATTTCGCTACTGCAACTGCGAGATCTGCCATGCCTATCTCACTTCAAGCTGGCGAAACGACTTCGTTAATCTCAGCGACTGGTACGCCCACCTTCTCCGCCGATCACCGACGTCTACCATCAAAGTCCACGTCCTCAACAGCGTCATCACCGCGAATCCGGCCAACGTTGAGCACATGCTCAAAACCCATTTCCACAATTACCCTAAAGGCAAACAGTTCTCCGTTATCCTCGGCGATCTCTTAGGCCGTGGGATTTTCAACTCTGATGGTGATACGTGGCGCTTCCAGAGAAAACTCGCTAGCTTGGAACTTGGAAGCGTCTCCGTCAGGGTTTTTGCTCACGAGATCGTTAAAACCGAGATCGAGACAAGGCTCGTCCCGATTTTGACCACTTTCTCGTCCCAACCTGGTTCAATTCTGGATCTACAAGACGTGTTCAGGAGATTCTCTTTTGATACGATCAGCAAATTGTCTTTCGGATTCGACCCAGATTGTCTCCGGCTTCCTCTGCCGACATCGGAATTTGCCGCCGCCTTCGACACGGCTTCAACGCTATCCGCGAAACGCGCGTTGGCTCCGTTTCCTCTCTTCTGGAAATTCCAAAGGCTCTTTGGAATTGGATCAGAGAAAACGCTAAAGGAGTCGATTGATGTGATAAACCGGTTAGCCGGCGATTTGATCAAACAGCGGAGGAGTACCGGTCTGACGGAAAAAAACGATTTGATCTCCAGATTCATGGCGGTGGTGGCTGAGGACGACGACGAATATCTCCGAGACATCGTCGTAAGCTTTTTATTGGCCGGTCGGGACACAGTCGCCGCCGGTCTAACTGGATTCTTCTGGCTGTTGACACGTCACCCGAAAGTGGAGAATCGAATCCGGGAAGAAATAGACCGGGTCATGGGACCCGGTTTTGACTCTGTCACTGCCTGTTGCGAAGAAATGCGGGGAATGGATTATTTGCATGCGACGCTGTACGAAAGCATGAGACTGTATCCGCCGGTTCAATTCGATTCCAAATTCGCTTTAAACGATGACGTTTTGTCAGACGGTACATATGTGACAAGAGGGACCAGGGTCACCTATCATCCTTACGCAATGGGTCGGATGGGCCGGATCTGGGGCACTGATTACCAAGAGTTTAAACCGGAGAGGTGGTTGGATAATCAAGGTAAATTCCGACCGGAGAATCCGATTAAGTACCCGGTTTTCCAAGCCGGAGCTAGGGTTTGCGTGGGGAAAGAAATGGCCATCATGGAGATGAAATCCATAGCTGTGGCGATCATTAGGAGATTCGAAACACGGGTCCCAGAAACCGGATCCACCGAGACCCCCCGGTTTGCGCCTGGGCTCACGTCCACGGTTACCGGTGGATTGCCGGTTTTTATCCAAGAAAGGAAAGCTTAAGGAGTTTTAAATTAAGTTAGGTTCAAAAATCATGAAAGTCAATATATAATAATTATGAAAACATAGATAGAGCCTGGTTTTAACTGACCAATTATTTGTTAACATGCAACCACACTTGTTGACAACATCTATGTGTACCATTTATCTTAAGTTATTTAATTTAAACAAGCCAAGTGGGTCTTCATTTTGGGAATCTCAATAATAAATTGCTTGAATTTAATATGATTACGTAAGTGACCAAAAATGGCCTTCAGATTCATACAAATATTTTTTGGATGGCGTTAATTTTAGGCGATGATTTTATGATAAGGTTGCTTGAATCACACGAGTGTATGTATACGCGTATGAATGTAATGGTTATTGTTGCTGCTTAAAGTGTGATTCTCTTATTGCACGATCGATTAGGTCGAAAACCATTGATTAGTTTTTAAATAATTCTGTACTATGGGCATCTTGAAAACAGTACGGTAACAAAAAAAAAAAAAAGAGAGGCATTAGTGGCTATTCAAGGAAAAATGTAAAGTTATTTGATTTGATATTTTATGTAGAGACGCATTCCGTGTTCCATTCATATTGATCACCGTAAGTACGGCAAAATAAACATAAATTAATATTATCAGTAATTTGTAAAACGTCTCGATGTTAATATATATTGGAGGTTTATTAATTTGCAACATAATGTTGTTTCAATGCAAATGATTGGACATTTAAAGGAATAAAATTGGGTAGAATTTAACATTCTACTAATTTTTTTATCAATTAGTTTGAAAGTCAGTAAAAAAAATTATTCAACTCATTCCACTAAAAAATAAAAAATAAACGACTATTACTACAAAATTAATTCTTATCCTATTATTTTAAGAGGGAATGAGTTGAATAAGATTCCATTCAAAAAATTTCTACAAATATTTATTTCATTTATTTTTTAGTGATAACCATTTACAGCTGATATCTTACATCTTCTTAACAAATAACATAAAAATTGTGTTTTTAAGACAAAAACGTGATATCGAAATTAAATCATATTTATTTATAATTTTGTTATCGTGTAATTTTTCAAATAAACTTCACTATATATAGTTATTTTCTAAATTAAGTGGACATTCCCCTCCCCTCCTCTCTCTCTCTACTCTATATGTATCCAAATTACGTCAATCCATATATATTAATTTGTATTGCTATTATTTACTTGCTTTTTAATCATTTCCTTAATTATAAGCCATTTTAATGGTTATGATTTTTTTTAAAAGACACTTTTAGAATCATGATTATATAAAGGGAAATATTCAAGTCGTTTTGGTGCCCATAGAATGATATAGCTGGATTTAAGATGTGGTGGTATCATGACGGGAACTATATAACTACATAATAAATTAGGTACTTTTTTTTTATAAATATAAATTAGGTACTTACGTTATCAAAAAAATAAATTAGGTACTTACTATATGAGGAAGCGTCCAACATATAAACTGCAAACGATTAGATTCAACATAAACTAATTCATACGATAGTTCTTTATATATATAAAAAATACATATGAGTAAACTAAGATGCCAAGGGTTCATTATTTAAAAAAAAAACTAAAAAAAAAGATGCCAAGGGTTTTGTTCGTGCAAGCTCGACGCTTTTACAACTTTCTTTTATCATGTATTTTCTTAATTTTTCAGTCTCTCTACTCTCTATGTGAATAAAACGTGCTATATATAAATCTATTTAGCCTCCAATTACAAGATAGCCGCATATATTCAAAGAGCTGCGTCAAAATTTTATGCTTTTAACAAATCTATTTATTTAGACAAACATATGGAATTATATAGACTTTTGCGGCGCGTGGGTTTTTTATTAATAAAAAAATATATGTTTGGGAAGATGAGAAGGGACACGTTGAAAATGTGAAGAGCGTGGTGGGTGTTGAGGTGGGATCAATTTAAGTAAGTGGTCCTTATTGTTAAGCATTCTGTAAATTATGCAATGTGACGATGACTGCTAACTAATTTTACAATTTCCAGTTTTCCACACATTTTCCATTTTCTTTTGTTCCTTTCTCTAAATCTATTAATACCATATAACCAAAGGGAAAAGAAAAAAAAATCTACTAATGCCAATAAAAATCACGATCATATCTCGACACCTTTGAATCTGAGATATGACCGAATAACAATAAAACACCAGACATACTTTTATGTTTTGCCGGTGTTATGTATTTGATGCTGATCACATGATTTCACCAATCGCACCTATAGATTGCACTATATCGACAACTTTTTTTTTCTTTTTAATTTGATGTGTACAATGTGAAGGAGACGTGACATATATATAAAAAAAAAAGACTTGACATATGAGCGAACTCTTTTATGCTAGACGGTGTGGTGTGGTGTATACTAGCGTGGAACAATTATACTATTCAAATTATATAATCTGGTTCGTTGGCAATAAAATATTTAATAGAATCTTGTACTACTAGTTTGATTGATAAAAGAAAAGAAAATTGATATATATATATATATATATATATAATTAACTAATAGAATAATGGTAGTGAATGATCCATAATTGTTTTTTAATTAAATACACGGAACATATTAGATTTACAAAATATTACTGTAATAAAATCTCTATAAATTAATAATATCGAGATTATAATATTTTATTAATTTATAAAGATATTAATTTATTAATAAATTATTAATTTATCGATAAAGAAAGTAGATCCAAAATTTTATCTAAAAATGATTTTAAATAAATAAATAAAAATTTAAAAATAATCGTGAATATAATTTTTACTATTGATAATAAGTAATATATATTGTGCATACCCTAATACAAAAAATTTTTAGCCTTATTTTAACATAGTTTTAAGTCTCAAATACCTCACTTAGTGTTGTATATATTTTCTTAACAATTGTCCAAATTTTCATTTAGTGTCTTAGATTTGCATTCGAATTGCATATAACATACCTTTGTTATGACTTTCAGTGTCTAAGAAGCTCAAAGAACATACTAGGAATCAAGCCAATGCAAACAGAAAAGGATTAGAGCTAAAACGAGCAAAAAAGAACCAAAGAATGCTGATGGAAGGCTTATTGTCGACGACATTCACATCAGCATATCAACATGACATCATTGGCCGACAATAAGGTCAAATTGACTCTTCTATCCCTCATGCCTTTGAATAAATATAAGGCTTAATTCTAGAGTTTAATCAATTTGGTCTTGAGAGTGAAGTGATAGGTTTTAAAGGTTGTAACGAAGCAATAGGATGAATGAAGTCTTGAAACATTATGAAAAAAGCCAGAAACTACCCTTTCATGTTTTTTGTTGCTACTTGTTCTATAGCCACAACTAACCTATGACTAATTTATTGTTTTATAACAGTTTTCTACTACTTGTTTTTATGGTTTTATCTTTTGAAATCAAGAATTCTTTTTTTTGTATTTTCTATGTTCATTTCTATTTTCTTCTTTCAAAACTCATCATGATCTCGATCTCACTAATGATCACGAGTGAGAAATTTCTCTATTCTCTAAATAGCTTGAGTTAGAGCTAGGTAAGGCTTGGTTGATATTTGGTTATTGTGTCTAAGTGTTCCTCATAGCATATCTACCCTATCCTAAGAATTGCAAAAAAATTTTTGAAATTGGAACCGAAGCATGATAGACATTACAAGTTCTCCAATAACATCTTTTTAACACTATTTTTAAAAAGATATGGTTAATAAGCACTATCCTAGAAAATATTTTAGAAAGTTAACCATCAGACAAATACATGCAAAGTTGCCCAACTATTCTTCTATCTTTGCCTTATTACCGGACAACAAACGTTCTTTAACAACAACAATGGCATCCTTTCTTTCCCTGTGATGGTTAGTGGTTTCCGCTTCTATTGTTGCCTCCTTGATTGAGGTTTCTTTCTCTTCTGAACCAATCTTCTTCTCAGATGCTTGCTCTACTTCATGCGGTTCCACACTTTTCCTTTTACGTGATCCGATATTTCCAGATTCATGCAACGACACTTTCTTTTCCGGTGAATATATTTTTGTCTCATCTCTTGTCTCTTCTTTATTCATCTCCTCGAGCTTCTCTTCCTCTCTAGCTTCAATATCTCTAGCTCCAAATGCCACATTTTTTCTAATGTTGAAGTAGAAATCTTTCAAGTCTTTCTTCTTTGTAACGTAACCCAAGATGAAAAAAATGCTGACATGAGTTTAAAATCCACCAAAGCTAATATATCACCACCTCATCATTGCTAATATAGAGAGACAAGAAAATCAACTTCTAGACCAACCCATCAAGTTCAAAAAGCCAAAACATACAACAAGGTAGTAAGGAGAGAAGATAGCGATCGAAGCAAAATTAACTTGACATTCCCAATATGAAGATAATATGATAAACCAAAAAACGACAAATTTAAGACTTTTGCCATCCTAAAAAGCACTAGTTATAATAGGATATAATGAATTAAGATAACCTAGACACCAAAATTAGGCTTACGTCCATCGCCTTTTTCTTCTCGAAGTTGACGCAACCTTTCTTATGCCAGCCATTTTTTTTGTTCCTCAAGTTTCTATATGCACAAGTTATAAACTTATCTTTTCTATTAAAAAATTTCATCTTCGGATGACTTCTTCTTGAATGTTCCAATCAATTTCTGCGTAAACAATTAAAAATCAGAACTTAGGGCACTTACAATCGATCAGTATCGGCGGCGAGCAGATTCTGATTAAGAGACAATTCGGCCTAAACCCTAATAGAATTCAAGACAAAATTGGTCGACCTGAAATATACCAAGCGTTGGCGCTTGACCCGATGGAGCTGGAATTGATTGGGCATCCAATTTAAATAATTTACCGGTGTGATTATGCTAGCAACAAGGAATTTAGGGACAAGATGTCATTTGTGGAAGAACGTGAAAGAGGAATGGAGAAGGACTAAAGGTGCAGCCTACGAACATGATAAGTTTTGCTCAACAATGAGCAGCAGCCTATAGCGTAAACAACACAAAATCAAGGATTCAGTGAATATGATCCCGATTGAGCTTGATGTTCGAACGTTTTCTTCATGAACGAGTCGAGAACAAGAAGTTGTAAACTAATTCTCTGTTTATTTTTAATTTTTTAATTAAAAATCCAATTTCATAGAAATAGAAATAACGAATAAACCCTAATCATATGGAGAAAAAGTATTTTTCTACCCGAGATAAACCCAAGCAGTACGAATCCCAATTGACTAAATTGGTATGAATCCCACTTGACCAAATTGCCTTTGTCGAAGTCAACATGATGGAGCGAGATATACAAAAATATCCATGTAAATATAATGAAATGCATCTTTCTTTGAGAACGTGTTTATGTGCGAGGATAGTTGAAATCCGAAATAGACATGCAAAAAAAAAAAAACTAGCTCCCATGTAAATGAAGCGAGCACTTGTGGAACTTCAATTCATGAAGACGTAGAAGAGACACAAGATGCACCTAGAGCATAAAAAGAGCTTGTAAGGATTTTTGAATTTGAGATCGCCCCTGTTTTGGTTGACTTCGTTTGGTTTCGTCTCTTCACCAAGTTGGACCAAGGTGAACTTTTTCCCTTTATTTTATAGGAAGGGATTGTGTTAATTAAAAAAATCAAACACGTTAGGACCAAAAAGAGATTGAATTGAAATAGAAAAGGTATTTCGGATTGTAGAGAAACCTATTAAAATTAGGTGTAGTGGTCTGAAAACATGTTAAGAAATCTTAAAGTAGTAATGACTTTTTTGAAATAGGCTATGCCTTGTACAATCTACAAAAGAAAAAATATAGAAAAGATATCTTTACATGAAGATATGTAGATATCTTATGGTCCCATACAATTAAGTCATTTATTAACCATGACATGATCTGTAGTTTAGAACGTTATTACTGACAAAAAAAAGAAAGATAGTATGCAATTTATACTCTTGTATCTCTTAAGAGAAATGAAACACTTATGTATGGACCTATGGTCTATATAATCAACTATTGTACATGGCAAAGTTTCACGAATTATGAAAACGCTACATGTCATTGGATTATTATCTTATGAGTTAATTTAGAGTATGTAAATTGTATATTTCTCATTAAGATTGTTTAGGGATATTTATACGAGTACAAAGAAAAGGTTTAGAAGATACACACAAAATATGAAAAATATACATATCTAAAATCAAGAAATATTCTAGATCTTCGAAATTCTAACAATTAACGCATACAACTTGATATAATGAAATCAGATATATTCAATGTATTAGGAAGACAACGTCCAAGTTTGACAAAAATGCATTACGATCCAACTCTTCTTGATCAATAGAATAAAATGGCATATACCCTCTTGTTTTATACAAATACACCTATATGTATATACAAATCAAAAGAAGAAAGATAAGAGAAGTCCACATATAATTAGAAACTGCAACTAGTTAAAGTCAATGTGTATAATTCTTCACTCATGCTTTGCCATTTCCCATGGAGAGACGTGCAATGCGTTCCGTTGACTGACTTACCCCCCATCATTTACACAAAAGTCAGCTCTATTATCTATACCAACTCAAGAGTTTTTAAGATCATCGATCTTGATCACAAGTCGACAAACGAAGAAGAAATCTAACCCAAAACACATACACAACTAGAAAATGGGGAAGCCAACGGCCCAAAACAATAGCTTTATTAACCACTTCAGCCACCCACACCGCCTTCAGCTAACTCCGGCGTTGTCTTCACCACCGTGCTCAGCCTGCAAAATCGCCGGAGGCAGCGGCCGGATGTACTCATGCAGGCCATGCAACTTCTCTATCCACGAGTCGTGCAGCAAGATGAAGCAGGTAATTACACATCCTTCTCACCCTTCTCATACGATTAGCCTTCTCGTAGCTCCTGTCTACGACGGTGGATACTTCAACTGTGACGGTTGTGGGCTCATCGGAACTGGTTTTAGCTACCAATGCTCTCGCTGCGACTTCGACATCCACGCGCTTTGCGCTTACAAGCCGCTCTCCGTGATCCACAAGTCTCATCCCCACCACAACCTTAAGCTCGCGTTTCACTCTCCCTATGGAGCCAATAAGGGTTTCTCCTGCGACATCTGCCGCAAGATCGGGAAGAACCAGTGGCTCTATCGATGCATCCCCTGCGAATTTGATGCTCATGTTGGTTGCATCACCGCCGCTTCACCACCACCTCAGCCTCACCTCCCTCAACATAATACTTCCGCACCTACTTCTCATATGCATCACGCCGGTCACCCTCAACGTCAAAACTTGCTTCCTATGACTAATCAAAGCACTAACAATCCCAGACCTAGGCCTATGACAGGACCCAATAGGCCCATCCGTAATCCCAATCGGCCTCTAGCTCAAAACGATGTTGACTGTGGACCGAGAAGACAGAACAACAACAATGTGGGTTATAATGTCCAGGTTGGGATTATTGGACCGAATGATTTTATTGGTCAAGGGTCAACGGAAGGGAGTGGTTACGATGATGTTAGTGCGGTCGACGAAGATTTTTATGGTGAAGGTGATGTTCAGGTTGGATATGACGATGATGTGTATAAAGGTGGTGAAGATGTGGAGGCTAATAACGAGGACGAAGATGTTGACGGTAACGGACTTGAAATTGTGGCTTATGGTGATGATAACAGTGTGGCTTGTAGCGAGAGTGAATTTGGAGGCAGCAGCGATGCTCGTAGCCAATGTAATGATTTGCCTGATGCTGATCTCTATCCACTATCCGAAGGACCTGTTCGTATGAACCAAGGCTCAAGAGGTGGCCGGAGGAAAAATGTGAACCCGAATGGTCCGACCCCGCGGTCAAAGAATATGGCTCTTAATGGGCCACGTAGTGGGTTCCAAGGTCCTAAGAATCCAATCCAAAGCCCTACAAGACCTCAAAGAAGGGTGCAGAATGGCTGTAACAATATAGAAGGAAGTAATAGGGTCGCCAGGTTTAATAGACCTCGTGACCCGACTGCTTTTAATGGACCTCAGGTATTCAACGGGCCTAGTGGTGTACCCTCCAATACAATGGATAGTGGTGGCAACAATGATAACTACAATGAAGTTAATGGAGCTGATATGTATGATATTGAAGATAATGCTGGCTACGATGAGAGTTATGCTGATGATTATACTGGTGGTGATGGTGATTATGAGTTCGAAGCTGAAGGCGAATTTGTGGAAGATGGCTATGGTCAATCTTATGATGAGATATATGGTGAAAACGATTTCGAAAGCTATAGCGACATCACCGTAGGAAATGAGTCTATGTATGATGGGGAAGAATCTTATGAGACTATGGATGATTCACAATATAGTGGCTTAAACAATCAGTCCAATGACCAGTATTTACCCATGGTTGGGCCGATTGGTGGACCAGTTAATAACCAGAACCAATACGGTCAGACCGGTAGGCCGAGGAACATGGGCAGGTATGGGCGAGGTGGCACTAATATGAACAGATATGGAAACATGAATCAAAGTGCAAACAATACTCAGCCTAGAACTATGGGTAGAACTCCCCAATATGGGCCCAATGGAAGACCTTATAGGGTCAACGGAGGACCTAATGGGCTGAATGGGCCTAACGGGCCGAATGGGCCTAACGGACCAAACGGACCGAACGCACTTGGAAACACAATGATGAATACGATGGTGCAGGGTTTATGTCAAGGTTTAGCTATGAACATGCTTATCGGTGTTGGAGGTGACATTAGCGGTGGAGGTGACGGTGGTGGATCATCGGCTTTGGGAGGTTTGTTTGGTGGTGAATCAGAATCACAATTCTGAAAGAGATGAAAATGGAATTGGATTTTGAGAACTTGGAAAATTTGTTTTTTTTCGTGATATATTGTGTGAATCTTTATTACTCTTGTGTATCTTTCACTTTTTTCTTTGCATTTCTCTCTTTATTTTTTTTTTAAAAAACAATGCTTTTGTTATCAGCTAAATGGTCTTTCGTTATTAATGTTCTATATCTAGCACAATGACATCATAACTATGCTATAATAATAACTTGGGATACTTTTTTGCTTATACATGTACAAAGAAAAGACTATATACACACAAGGTAAATCCCGATCCAAATAGTTATCTAAATAAAAGGAACTTGCAATAAATATTTGTGTGTCTTAGATGTCTTTACTGCAACTTCAAGAATCACTTTTAAGTTGGATGTAAAATATCTTGAACCTGCATTTTGGAAAAAAAAGTGAAGAAAATGTCAGATTGGTAACGCCTTGGTTACTAAATCAGTCGCTTGCTCGTTCAAATCGTTATAAGCTTTTTCTAAATCACATCATCAAGAATATGACAATCACTACTCAATACTATATATAGGATACAAGCTCTGGAGCTTGTCATGGTTCTTCAAAGACATAATGTGTGGTCTTCTTTCAACTTCTACGTCGGGGAGATCCAACATGCGCTAAATGATATCCATGATACTCGACTATTGCTAGAAGCTTTAGATAGAGTTGCTACTCGCATTGCAAAATCTATAACCTTGGATGGTCGCATGCATATTATGTAGCGGCTAACCATTCACTATAAGCTCGCGAAGTTTTTTGGGGATGAGATAAGACTTGTCTCTTCTTAGAAGCCAATTTTGTAAAGATTAGCAAAATTTTTTTATCAACTTTAACTAATCTCCATCTCTTATTTTGTTAGGGCAATGCCCTAACATGTCTTTGTATCAGTGCTAATTTTTGTAGACCATTTTGGTTAGTCCATGGCTTCGATCCGGTTATGCATCATTTATATAACAACTATTGAAAAAAAAAGGGAAAAATTATGGCATGGGATCCACTTTCAAGTTTATGATTGTAGTGTGTAGATATTACAATGATCACATACACATTTATAGAGTAAAATCTTCCCAATTTTTCGATATGATTATGAAATAAACTATTAACTAACATCCGAATGCACCCTAAATTGAATTGTACGTGTACTGCGATTTATTTGGGTTAATGGGATCTCCCATTTAAATGCCGATTTCCGTCGAGAAAGTTATAAATCCAGTCTCTGAGTCCGACATCGAGTACAAGCTATAAGAACGAGAGTAGAAAATAATAAAAAAATCCCTTACTTCGATGTATATATACAGAAGCAAATGAAATAATTGGAAAACGCTGATAAATATTTTCAGTTCTTTTTCTTGAAAAGCAAATGCGATTCACAATGACAATATGGAAACAACAAGTTCTGGAAAATTTCAGACCCAAATCTCGTATATACGCCGTTGGCGCTGCCGAAGTCAGAATCTATTGCAGCCGTATCGCTTCATCGTCTCGCTTCTACAGTGCACACAACTTATTCGACAAAATTCCCGACCGAGATGGGGAAAGTTATACGAGCTTGCTTTTTGGGTTTTCCCGTGAAGGACGCACTCAAGAAGCAACGAGACTCTTCATGAATATTCATCGTTCGGGAATAGAGATGCACTGTTCAATGTTTTCCTCTGTACTGAAGGTTTCTGCTACTTTATGTGATGAGCTTCTCGGTAGACAGTTACATTGCCAGTGTGTAAAGTTTGGGTTCTTAGACGACGTGAGTGTAGGCACATCGTTGGTTGATACATACATGAAAGGCAGTAACATTAATGATGGAAGGAATGTTTTTGATGAAATGAAGGAGAAGAATGTTGTTACATGGACTACATTGATAACTGGTTATGCGAGGAATTCATTGAATGAAGAAGTTTTGACATTGTTTATGAGAATGCAGGAAGAAGGAACTCAGCCGAACTCGTTTACATTTGCAGCTGCTCTTGGAGTTCTTGCGGAAGAAGGAGTTAATGGGAGGGGAATTCAGGTACACACAGTCGTTGTAAAGAACGGTTTAGATAAAACGATCCCGGTTTCTAATTCTCTGATTAATCTGTATCTCAAGTGTGGGAAGATTAGGAAAGCTAGAATTTTGTTTGATAAGATTCAAGTAAAGAGTGTGGTGACATGGAATAGTATGATTTCGGGATATGCAGCGAACGGGCTAGATTTAGAAGCGTTAGGAATGTTTTACTCTATGAGGCTTAATCACGTTCGGTTATCTGAATCAAGCTTTGCTTCCATTATCAAGCTATGTGCTAACCTTAAAGAACTGAGGTTCACGGAGCAGCTTCATTGCAGTGTTGTAAAATACGGCTTCTTGTTTGACCAAAACATAAGGACGGCTCTGATGGTAAGTTATAGTAAATGTTGTGCGATGCTTGATGCGCTTAGGATGTTCAAAGAGACGGGATTCCTCGGGAATGTTGTCTCGTGGACAGCGATGATTAGTGGTTTCTTGCAGAATGATGAGAAACAGGAAGCAGTGGATTTATTTAGGGAAATGAGGAGATTAGGTGTTAGACCTAACGAATTCACTTACTCTGTCATCCTCACAGCTCTTCCTGTAATCTCTCCATCAGAGGTCCACGCACAAGTTGTGAAGAGTAACTACGAGAGATCTGCAACCGTTGGAACCGCTCTTTTAGATGCTTATGTGAAGTTAGGTAAAGTAAATGAAGCTGCAAAAGTCTTTGACGGTATTAATGATAAAGACATTGTGGCTTGGTCAGCGATGCTTGCAGGATATGCTCAGACTGGAGAAACAGAGCCAGCTATAAAGATATTTAGCGAGCTCACAAAGGGAGGGATAAAACCAAATGAGTTCACATTCTCTAGCATCCTTAACGTCTGTGCGGCTACAACCGCGTCTATGGGACAGGGAAAGCAATTCCATGGATTTGCTATAAAATCAAGACTCGATAACGGTTTGTGTGTTAGTAGCGCTCTTCTAACCATGTATGCAAAGAAAGGAAACATCGAGAGCGCAGAGCAAGTCTTTAAAAGGCAGAAAGAGAGAGATTTAGTGTCATGGAACTCGATGATTTCTGGTTATGCACAACACGGGGAAGCTATGAAGGCACTCGATGTTTTCAAAGAAATGAAGAAGCGAAAGGTGAAAATGGATAGTGTAACATTCATTGGAGTCTTTGCTGCTTGTACACATGCGGGGTTAGTAGAAGAAGGCGAAAAGTATTACGATATAATGGTGAGAGAATGCAAGATTGCACCTACAAAGGAGCATCATAGCTGTATGGTTGATCTGTATAGCCGAGCTGGGAAAATTGAAAAGGCTATGAAGGTAATAGATACAATGCCAGATCAGGCTGGTTCCACCATTTGGAGGACGATTTTATCGGCGTGTCGTGTGCACAAGAAAACAGAGCTTGGGAGATTAGCTGCGGAGAAGATCATTGAGATGAAACCGGAAGATTCAGCTGCATATGTGTTGTTGTCTAATATGTATGCAGAGTCAGGAGATTGGGAAGAGAGGGCAAAAGTAAGGAAGCTGATGAACGAGAGAAACGTGAAGAAAGAAGCTGCTTATAGTTGGATTGAGGTCAAGAACAAGACTTACGCCTTCTTGGCGGGTGATAGGTCTCATCCTCTCCAAGATCAGATCTATATGAAGCTAGAGGATTTGAGTACACGGTTGAAGGGTCTAGGGTATGAGCCGGATACAAGTTTTGTGCTTCAAGATATTGATGATGAGCTTAAAGAAGCTGTTCTTGCTCAACATAGTGAGAGATTGGCTATTGCTTTTGGGTTGATCTCTACACCTAAGGGAAGCCCTCTTTTGATCATTAAGAATCTTAGGGTTTGTGGAGATTGTCATGTAGTCATTAAATTGATTGCTAAGATTGAAGGAAGAGAGATTGTAGTTAGAGATACAAACCGCTTTCATCACTTTAGCAGTGATGGAGTTTGCTCATGTGGGGACTTTTGGTAACAAGATAAACAAAAAGAAAGAAAGAGAGAACATTGTAATTTTTTTTTACACATTTCGAAAAATAAAGCAAATTCAAATGTTTTTTTGAGGATATCAAATCAAACATGATGGGTTCGAGTTTGTTTCCTTCTCAGTACATACATAATGAGGAAATCAAGAGACTAATGAAAGTGAGAGAGCATCTTGATGAGATGTCAAATTCTATCAACCTTCTTCTCCAAACTCCTTTGTGAATCTCTCATGGACATCAAGGTCAGACTTGCTCACTGTTGGCCTTTGCCTTGCAAGTACCTTCTCGAAATCTGTTCTAGTGATCGGTGGTGGAATAATCTGTTGTATTTGAGTCACATAAATCAAACAAATCAGTCTTTAAACACCACCCAAGGCCTAAACACTACAAAAACCAAGAAACACAAAACCTCACTACAAAATTTGAACTTTTGACGCGTACCTTTTCGGCAAGGCCTTTAGCTGCAAGATCCTGCATGGTAGTCTGGATAGCACCAGGTTGCCTAGGGCCACATGGCATCCACGTACCATCAGGAGACTTGAAAAAGAACATGGCATCTTGGGTTTTGCGAACAGGTTCGAATAGAACATCTTTTACCTGCAAGAGTCAGGAAAGATTCTCAAGACAAAGGCTTGTCTATCTATAGCAACTTCGAGGGAGACTGAGGACAATAAGAAATAAGCAAGGCCAAGTTACGTACACAAACAGACACATCTGAACCAGAGAACCCCTCTGTCTTGATACCTAAATATTCAAAATCAGGTTCAGCTAAATTATGAGGAGTATCTCCCAAATGGACCTGCATTACACAACACATATCATTAGTAAACAGATTATCTCTGCTTTGAATGTTTAACTTTAGGAACTTGAAAGCAAATGAACGCAATATACTTTGAACATGTGCTGCCGAGCCTTGGCGTCTGGGAGAGGAATATAGATACGCTTATCAAAACGTCGCCGAATAGCCTGGAATCAACATGGTGTCAACAAAGCAGCACACATGCAAAAAATAGAAACAATACACTCTTAGGACTTTTTACCTGATCAAGAGCATAAGGTGTATTGGTAGCTGCAAGCACAAGTACTTTCTCGTCGTTGTGTCCAACACCCTGAAGAGAAAGAGATAAGAAAAGAGAAGAAAAGTTTCTGAAAGACAGAAGGTTCAGTTAGGATAAACTTTGCACCTGCATCTGCACAAGAAGCTCAGTTTTGATACGTCTTGAAGCTTCGCTCTCATTCCCTTCTCCACGTGTACCGCACAGAGAGTCTATCTCATCAACGAAAATGATCGATGGAGCACTTTCACGGGCCATCTCGAAAAGGTTTGATACTAGCTTTTCACTTTCACCCATCCACTTTGAGACCAGGTCTGATGAAGATACACTGATGGTTGAAAGGCAAAAATGATATAACTATTCTTAAGCTAACATATTCCCAAGAATAAACATTGTAAACAGAAGATAAAATAGATGGCCAGAAACTCAAGACCCCAGCACATGATGCTAGCTTAGGAAGATCTCAATGTGATCAAGCATG
This sequence comes from Euclidium syriacum, assembly GCA_900116095.1. Lineage (NCBI taxonomy): Eukaryota > Viridiplantae > Streptophyta > Magnoliopsida > Brassicales > Brassicaceae > Euclidium > Euclidium syriacum. Next base: position 3,807,827 of record FPAK01000008.1, read on the forward strand.
TCGTGCAAACACCATTGACAAAAGAAAGTGTGGCACCCTCCAACACAAGAATCTGCATACTTGCCTAATCAGAACAACATGTGTTGTTTCTCGTGTAATTAGATTCTACCAGAGACTACACACTAGCTTTTCAAATCTAGCTGCAGATGCTTGTGGATAACATGTATAGATAACAGAGGGTACTGAATCTAATCTATTGCAAGATATAGAATACTTTGAATATGAGTTATAACAGAAATCCTTATTTACAACATACATGCTAAGAACAGCTAACGATGAAACCTTTTACAGCAACCCTTTTTGATAAGTTTCTGAACTGGTTTCCTTAATAATACTCTCTGAATTTGAACATATAGAAATCAAGAGCAAACAAAATCAAAGAGCCTACAAAGTAACCCTAGCTAGGGAGCATTTTAAGACCAGCCCTCTATTCAACCAATCCCAAATACCCCAATACCCAAACCTCTCTTAGCAATTATTTCAAATCCAGGAGTATTTGATTTATGGTAAGAAGCCAAAGCGACAGAGCTAAGACAATGAACACTTTTAAACATATGTTACCTGAAAAACGTAGAGTCTGCTTCAGTAGCAACAGCCTTGGCCAAGTACGATTTTCCTGTTCCAGGTGGCCCATATAGCAGAAAAGCTCGCCATGGTCGCCTTTTTCCTAAGAAGAAACAAACAAGCAAGTTAAATCAATAAAACCAGTCAAATTCCCTAACTTCACCACCACAATACAGTTAAATTAGGCTTTCCACATGATTCCAATGAAGCAAAATTTATAAAGTTTTGTTTCTATGTTCAATGTAATGCCAGATGATTCAAATACTTACCGGTGAAGAACTGTGGAAACTTGACGGGCAAAATCACAGCTTCCTGCAAAGCTTGTTTGGCACTTTCAAGCCCAGCAACATCTGTCCACTTAATATTAGGTTTTTCCCTCACGATCGCAGAGTTTAGCCCAGCTCGGAGCTTTGATTGCTCGGGATCTTCTCCATCTTTACCGCCCTCTCCGTCTTTTGGCTTGGTCTTCGGCTTGGTGGCAACAGCTGCGTCGCCATTAGATCCCGGACCCGATCCACCTTCATCGAGAACTGCACGGATCTCCTCCGCACGGCGAAGATACTCGGTGAATTTCTGGGTGATAGCTTCTCTGATCTTCGGGTTCTTCTCGTACTTGAGATGGGTCTTGAAGTACTCAAGCGCGTTCATGTACAAAGGGAACGCCTTGCTGTAATTTCCGGCATTGTCCTCTTGAACCGCTTGCTTCACGTACTCGATCGCTTGTTCCTTAAAATTGCTGTACATAACTTAGGGTTTACCAGAAATTTTCTCGACTCGATTTGTACTTCCTGCTTAATTAAAGGGAAATTGAATCCGTGTGATCAAGGATGGAAGGAGCCTTGAAACCGTGATGAGAAAATTTCCAGATAAATTTAAGCAGAGAATCGGAGTCGGAGAAAGAGAGAGAGGGGTTGGAAAAGAGGAAGAACGATTGAAAAACGCAAGCTATGAAGAAAAGCCAGATTTGTCGTCGAAGACGAAAAAGTCCAGAAACAACGGAACGTAGGTTTTTAAAACAATGAAACGTTAAGGCTTTTTTGGAGGATGTGAAGGATTGTCTCGGCGTTTTGGTGAGCGACAAGGAAAATACTTGCCGTTTTTATTATATCCACATTTTTTCAAACTTATGCATTAAAAAGAAAAAGAACAATCCCGTGACCAAAAAGAATAGCGTCCGAACCACCTAAACCGTCTAAACCGTAAAATCGGTATCCGCAACAGCTACCTACGTCGAAGTCGAAGCGCTTAGGGCACCAAAGAAAAAGTCAACAGCTACCTTAAGAACCCCGACTGCTCTAGTCTGCGGATACATAGTGATACAGTAATTGAATTGGACTCAGAAGGACGACAATGGGAAAGCGAGAGAAAAAACCCAACCGACGTCGCCATAAAGGAGAATTTTCGAATGATGGGGAAGATTTCTACGATCAACACCCGCCGGCTGCTGCGTCCGTCGACGAAGATGAAGAAAACTCTGAGGAAGAAGAAAATGAGGAAATCGACGAGTTAGAGTCATCAGATTTACCTTCAAAGTTCCTTCTCTACCAACAATCGGTGCAGGTAATATGAACTCGCGTCTCTGTGCCTGGTCTTTTAGGTTCTTGCTGAATATATGAAAATTAAGTCCTTTCTTCTTGCTATTTTTTCCAGAAATTCGTTTCAGCGTAATTAATTGCCAAGAAAATGTGAAATGTTATCAATGAAATTTTAGCAGTCTTCATCATATTACAATTCTGTAGCTAAAACCAAATTCCGGCGACATTGTAGCTAGTTGATAGTACTTGAATCCTCACAGAGGAGAGAGTTCTCGAGTTTGATATACGAAGAAACAAAGCAAATGAATTTATATATGAATCTTTCTTGTGACTACTAGAAACGTTAATACTCCTTTGTGAAAGGCAGATTTGCTTTCAGAATCTTTTTCAGCAAAGCTTTAACCCATTCAGTTGTGTGATTCTTGGTGCAGTCACCAAAAGGAGACATAAGCTACTTGCAGAAGTTCTTTCTGATGTATGTGGGTGGAAGACAACCCCTCCATTTTCAAGAAGATTTCTGTGGCACTGCTCTTTTAAGGTAATATATGTGTGTTTTACTGAGATACAAAGTATAGCTTTTTATTTCTTGCCTGGTTAAATTGGTTATCTTGAATGTTGTTAGCTGGTTGAATGAATTTTCACATGCTAATAATTTTGATCGTTTGGAATAGTGCGGAGTGGTTGAAGGCTGACACAAGACGGACTGCTGTAGGATTAGATTTTGACCTTGAGGCACTAGAATGGTGCATGGATAACAACATCAGTAAACTTGGTGCTGACGTGTATTCAAGAATGTCACTTCTCCATGGGAATGTTTTGAGCCCTCTTGAGGCTAAGCAAGTGAAATCCAAATCCCACGAGCTGATACAGAATATCACCTTGGATGATGGTGATAACGAAGATTCGGTTGACCCTAGTGTTGAATCTTCAGAGAAAGATGAATCTGATTCATTACCGAAGAGGGATATCGTGTGTGCTTTCAATTTTAGTTGCTGTTGTCTCCACAAACGCTCAGAGTTGGTTACTTACTTCAAGAATGCACGTGACGCTTTGTCCAAGAGAGGCGGTATTTTCGTGATGGATTTATATGGAGGTTCTTCTGCTGAGGGAGAGTTAAAGCTTCAACGGAAATTTCCGAGTTTCACGGTAAAATCTAATTATAAAGATGACACTTACTAGGAATAACCGCACTAATGATTGTCATGTATGATTTGGCAGTATACATGGGAGCAGGCTGAGTTTGACATTGTAAGTCGCAAGACAAGGATCAGTTTGCACTATCACCTTAAGAAGCAGAACAGAAAGATTCGCAATGCTTTCTCATATAGCTGGAGACTGTAAGTGGCTTGTATTCTGCTTCCACATCCTTTCTTTCTCCCAAAATCTAAACAGTAAAAAAAAACAGCATGTTTATATACTCGTAGGGGATTTGCTTAGCTTTTTAGATAACTTGATGATAAGCTTTAGAAATTAGGATGATGTTTCATCTGTCATGTTTGTGTAGGTGGTCATTGCCGGAAATAAAGGACTGTATGGAAGAAGCAGGGTTTAGATCAGTCCATTTTTGGCTAAGAGAAAATCCGGACGCTTCTGAAATGCGTAGAACAGATGGGTTTGGTGCGGGACGTGATATCAAGTATGAAGAAGTCAAGAACTTTCAACAATGTGATGCCTGGAATGCTTACATTGTTGCGGTCAGCATTTAGTGTTTTTTTTGTATCAAACCGGTACGGTTAAGTCTTGAAACCGTTTTGACCCATGCCTAATAAATTGGTTATGCTTTTTTATCTTTTAGTCTAAAGCTATGAAACCTGACATTATGATATAATAAGCTTGCGGATCAGTAAGACTTAATTATATGATTCTGCCAAGCGATGTCTAGACTGTATGAAGGTTTGAATCCACAAAAAGATTAACCATAAAAACAAAAAAAATATCATATAAGAATCAAAGAGATTTATATAGGAAACTCTTGGGCTTGTAGGCAACATTACACAGGCTAAAAGTTGTTAAATCTTTTACAATGACTAAATTTTCAACTTTGGGAACGAAGCATATGTACAATGACTAAAGAGTTGGAGAATCATACCCATGTTGTAACTGTTCCTGCATGTGCTGGATCTTCTTTTTGAGATTTTAAATTTTGTGTAGACTTCCACTTCCACTTGGATAAGCTGCTCCTCCATTTGGCTAAAGCATAGATGTATTGGACAGATATAAGTTGTACAACTATTTTTTTTTTTCTTTTTCTCGAGATCGTTAGTTAGTTGCACATAAATTATTAGTAAAAATTGTTAAGATTTAGATAAGTATAATGAGAGAGCTTCTAGAATGTTCAATGACAACCAAGCATCAAATTGTTGAAGCCCAAAAGCCAAATTGTTGTCCATTTTCCATTTTTCGGCAAAAAATAAAAATAATTAAAAATTTGATTGCGTCGTCGTTAGTTTTTCCATCTCTCATATTTGTTTCTTTCTTCGTGTTCGTCTGCTTCTTTCCTTTCTCATCTCACCGATTCTTTTCTTTCCTATTCCGTTGATTTCCCTTCTCTGCGTTTTTAAATACTACAACTTGGGAATCTCATCAATCCATTTCTGCGTTTCCGTCTCTCAGAATCTGACCGAATCGGACAGATCTATAATCGTTTTTTTTTTTTTTCAGGTAAATGATTGTTTTTTCTCGATCTATGACTTTTTGATATGCTTTTTCATGAAATTTTATCACGGATCTGTCTATTTGGGTTTATAATTTATTGTTTTCGATCATCGATCTGTACTGGAAGATTCATTTTCCATTTTCAATCCTGATGAGTACATATATCTGCTTGCGATGATTTTAATTTATGGTCGTCTGTTTTTCTAGGATTTTCGCCGGAAGTTTGATCGTTTCAAAGGGTGACGGTTGCAAATCATGGCGGAAGAACACAGAATCCAGGAACCACGATTGTGCGCCAACAACTGCGGTTTCTTCGGTAGCACCGCTACCCAAAATTTCTGCTCCAAATGCTTCCGAGATCTCCAGCACCAAGAGCAAAACTCCTCCTCCGCAAAACACGCTCTTTCCCAGACCTTAGCCGCCGCTACCGCCGTTTCTCCCGGTGGTGCTGCGTCCTCCTCCGTACCACCACCGCCGCCTCCAGCCGATCTGACACCGGATCCAAAAGAAGTCAGCGAAGCTAACCCCGAGAAACGAACAGCGCCCGAACCGGAGGAAGAGGAGGCACCACCGCAAGATCCGAAACGGTGCTTGACTTGCCGGCGGCGCGTGGGTATCACGGGGTTCAGGTGCAGGTGTGGGTTTGTCTTTTGCGGAACCCATAGGTACGCGGAGCAGCACGAATGCTCTTTCGACTTCAAGCGTATGGGGAAGGAGAAGATCGCAAAGGCCAATCCGATCGTGAAAGCAGAGAAGCTGGAGAAGATCTAAGAGTTGTGGTTGCAAGATGCCTCTGCTGCTCTTGCCAATGTAAATGTATCATCACTTAAGCTTATTTGATTTCTCAGTTGGTTATTATTGCCTCTAAGTGTTTAGATTTGATGTTCTTACTTCCATTATTGATTGTTCCCATTTCATGATCTTATAGAAGCTAATTGCTTATGTTACTAGGGAACAAATAAAACTAAAGCCGTATTATCAACGTAGATGATGAACATGTGGGTCTTTCTCACGAACTAGCTAGATTAGCATCTCACAAGTAATGACTATCGAAACATATGTATAGATCCAGATGACCCGACGTGCTTCTCACATGTTTCCACTCATCCCAACCTTGTGGTAAGAGAATCCTCGACGTCGTTTCACAGGTTTCACCCATAGTTTCTCTTTGAAGTTAAAAGGTTCGAGTCAGATAAATGTTTTGAAGAAGATGATGATCTTTGTTTTTCTCATTAAGGGTTTACGACTAATGCATACACATACACACTTGAAGAGAATCAAATCGATTGCAAAGGGTTCTCTGGCACGGCCCAGTTCCTATTGTTGGTGCACTGTTTTTAAGTGCCAAACACATTCCACTTGGTCAAGCCTGTAGAAGTGCGTTTACAATGAACATGTTCACAATCCACTGGAACCTTGACAAGTTTTAAAATCCTTCATAATATAGGCGGAGAGACCCAAAAAACTAACAACCAAACATGCTCAACAAACACATGGAACCAAGAGACTAACTGATACCAATATTTTGTTGTGCAAGACTCCTTTCTATTGGGGTTGGAGGCTTTAAGACATTGTTTGTGTCAGTTTTGCATTTGGAAGTCCAAGCTAGGAATAAATTTGCATTTTACATTTGTTACTTTTTGTGGTAGACTAAGTGCAAAAGAAGCTAAAAGAAAATTTATGGAGCCACGAGAAAAATGATATGCACTATGGTGGTCGATTTCTTCGGTTAGCACAAAAAGGAGAAGCCATGAATCAAAATGTATCATCATTTAAAGTCACGATTGGAAAGATATGATCAAACAAAGATTCATAGAAAATATAGACAAAATAGCGATCATATAGGTCCGACCACTGATCTCAGAAAAACTCAATTTCAACAACCTCAAACACTTAAGGTTGACTTGACAATCGAGATTTGAACTGTATAGCATAGAAAGACGACCTAGAGAATCAACCACTCATTCTAGAACTTTCAATTTTTTTCAGATTTTTACATTTTGACTCATTCAAACTTAGTCTAGTATTTACATGTTTTTCATCATTTTTCAGTACATTCTCATTCTTAAGATTTATATCTAGAGTTGTAGACATGTTCTTAAAAAGAGACTCTTGAATCCTTGATTCTCTTTATAATTTACGGATTTTCTCTTGATTTCTTGTTTTTGTTAATGTTTTTTTTTTCTACATTTGTTTTTTTCTTTCACCATGGATTCATCAATATTCACGTGTAATAAATTTCTTATGGATTGTTCGAGTAAAATTCAAACGTTACATGTACTATTTATTGAAAAATCTCTGACACTTACATGGGGGCATCAATGTCTTCTTACGTGAGGACCACCGTGCCACAATAGATAGAACCACTAGGACTCATGTGCCCCAAAATCCGATAGTGTGGCTATGCAATCGAACTGAGAGCTACAAGGACATAGCGGTCAAGAAGCGGTTCACTGAATTGATCCAATAATGGCCATTTGGCATAGTATATGGATCATCCTCTTGGTGCTCTCCTGGTTGGGGTTTACTCTCTATTTATTCCGGTCTAGAGAAGCTCTGACTGAGTAACAGTCCACCCTGAGGAGCACCAGGAGGAGGTTTTCACAGCTTGAGTTGAGTATCACAACCCGAATCATGTATTTACAGTTCATTCATCTAATTACATTCAAATATTCTTTTACCTGATATTATTTCCTTTGAAAAATTTAGCGATAACTTTATGCACATAACCATATGTCATATACCAATAGACTCGAGCACTCACTAACAAATCACACACACCTCGATAATGGAGAAAACATATATTGGAAGCCCACCAATTTGGAACCCGCTGCAAGTTAAACTAATGTTATTTGTTAGCTAACGTCAAATTTTACGTTTGGTGAATCCATTAAAGAGGTTGCATTAGGGTCACCAAAAGAAAGAGGGCAAAGATACTGAGAAATATTATACAGAACGGTGAATTAATACGATTGGTGTTTCATGGAGATTGATGTTTTACATCATATTGCACATATTAAAATATAACATCCAAAATCCACCATTACAAATTTACAACTAGCAATATGTAATATCAGTAATATTACATTAGCAGGAAAACATTCATTAGTATGAATTAAACCATGAGATTATAAGCCAAGTTTATTCAGATCACAAATAGTTCATAATAATACACACATAATACATATATATATATATATGTTATAAAAAGCTTCTTCCAGACAACTAATTAAAAACACATACAGTAATTATATAATGCATGGAACAACAGATATTGTCCGGCTACCGGACATAAGTTAGTGGAAGACAGTCAGCGGCGTCTGGCGGCGGTCTCACGCTGACAGTTGAAAAAAACAGCTGCGACGGGGAAACCGAGATCGTTCTCATGTGCGAACATTCGAGTGTTGAATTGGTCTCTGTAAGACGGCACTGACACCACACTTCCTCTCCGGCTCTGCTTGAACAACAAATACACGAACCGGTGGATCCCTATGTTAGGCCGAGGCATCTCGTATCCTACTATCTCCTTTCCTGTTTTTATTTTATTTTAAATATTTATATTAAGATTAATTGACATGCTGTTTGATGAAACTGATGACGAGTGCATAGTTTTTATATATTATACTATATTAAAGAATATTTAATATAGTATATATATATATAGGACTTACCGAATGTCACATCGGTTGTCCCAGGGATATCAGTAACAATCCTGATTTGATCATTGCAAGAAGCGTTATAAATTTGTGTATATAAAACCATATCTATCTTACAAAATTCCAAAGTAACAGACTTTACCAGTGTAAGTGCTCCCTAAGATAAGGATCACTGGGTCCAGGAACATCAGGATCAGTCATGACCTGTTTAAATTATTCAATGTTCATGAGTATATCTACATTTGGAACATGTTTTTATGTATGTAAAGCAAATAAGTTGCATCGTTCATTCTTTTAAGAAAAAGCTAGAGAGGAAGGCGAAAAATGTCTATATAGAAAACAAATCAGCTCACTCTTTTTTCACCTTGCCATAAACTTAACTTTCAGTTATTTATATATGTACATGTAGGTAAATAAGATTTCTATGTATACGAGAACAAAGGCTGCGTACCAAAGTGAAGAATGATCTCATGTCCCCTCCGTGAACTTCAACCTTAGGTTTGTTTGTAACTGCAGAAGGGAAAAGTTCATGGCCATTGTAGACTTGCTTGTCGGAGTTATAGGTGACTGTCATTTTCACCGCTTGCAAACAATTGTCCACAACGTCTCCGATCACTCTCCCAACCATAAGCGGGTCTGACGAAATCGGGGCCATCTCGGTTAACAATTAATCGGAAGAAGAAAACAAAAGAATAAGTGTGGAAGATTATATACGTTGCAAAATAAGGAGATAATGTTTTATGAGACTGTATATGTTGGTTTGGGGATAGAAGACAAGCTTGAGCTTGCTTTGGGGGATCGGATATGTTAACAATGTTGATTTAATGAAACATAAAGTTAGGACAACATGTATTTATAGGATAAAAGAGAATAAGTGGCCATAGTGAATTTGATTTGACGTTTAGATCCAAAGAACTTCGAGATCTATGAGTTGGCCTCTTACAAAAATAACTTCCATTTTTTTTAATCTACATAGATGTCACCCACTAAAAATCTGAGTAATTTTCTCGAATATCGACACTTTTTAGATTATTAAACGGCCACAAGAAGAGCTTATATAAAAAATGTCCAAATCAGAATTATAAACTTATCTTTTTGTAAGGAGACAAATATTTAAATATGAAATTATACTTTATAAAATAACATAATGGATGGTGACCAAAAAAAATATAATGGATTGCTTGTTGGTAACTCAGTAATATTCGCACTGAATTTGTAAAACTATAGATCTGACGTATTATTCTTGTAGAGGAAAATTCTTTCGGAATGAAAGATAAAAGTTAGTAGATAGGTGGATAGATTTTTAATTTCAATTTTCGTAAATATATGTTAGAATGAGAAGAATATCTAGACTCAGGAAAAAAAGAAGAAAAATGTGATACGGCAATGTTCTTCTCTAGCCATTATTTAAACAGAATTCGAATGTATTAAGTATTAACTGGTGGCATTAAGAATTTAGCTTTTGCTTTTTCTTTTAAGAAAGCATCGCCATACGTCGATGGAGTATCTGTAAGAGAGAGAACAAAAAGATGGTCTCTTAGAGAAGAGAAGCTAAATGTTATTGACGGCCAGTTTTGTTCTACCAGCCAAGGGTTGACTGAACACTCCAATATTTCCTGTAAAACAAGGCATTACAAAAGAACTATATGACCGATATTTCAGATATATATCAATGGCATAAATCCATCGTTATGACGAATGATATAACACATGCGTCATTCCATTTAGACAAATTACTTAACTCTATGTATAATCTAGTGAATATCTTAACGTCATATATTAATTTAGGCAAACCTCTTAACACAACAAATAACTTATTTTAGACAAAATTCTTAACAACATACACACATAACATTATATATAATGTTATACCCTAAACCACAGACATGTGACTAATCCATTATGTAATTTGAAACAAAATCTCATTCTCATTAATAAATAAAATAATATAACTGAAAGTTCAATTATAAAATATAAGATAACTAAGATTCCAATGAGTTTCTGACAAAAGGCATGTCGTCGTCCCAATGTCCCTATGAAATCAAATTGTTTTCTTGTAGTGTATTCACGAATTTAATTAAAATTTTTGAGTTCTTCTGAAATTACACAAATAACTATGTGATTACCCTAATTATATTACACAAATAACAAGGGCATTGGTAAGGGAACCAAGAAGAGTTAAGTAACGAATCAAAATTATCTAGAAACTTAACTCATTACGGCAACATTCTAGATCCAAGCGGAATCAAATTTATAAAACATGAGATTCTCGGTGGTTCTATTTTAGCCGATACAAACCTATGACCTTTTTCGATAGATTCCAACTGGACCACGAGGATTTAAACTTCCAAACCAATTAGGTTATGTTCTCATGCCATCTAGAGCATGCCTCAAAGTGGTTTCACCCTAATTAAAGCTCACATCAAGAAGATACTAAGTTTCCAAGCCGTCAAAGTGGAATGGAGTCCATAGCATTTTAGATCCGAGCATAATCGAATTTACAAAACATGTGATTCTCGGTGGTTCTATTCTAACTGATAAGAATCTATGACTCTTGTCCGATGGATTCCAACTAAACTACGAGGATATAAAATCCTAAACCAATTGGTTTATGTTCTCATATCATCTAGAGCTTGCCTCAAAGTGGTTTCAGCTAAAGAAAAACTCACATAAAGAAGATATTAAGTTTCCAAGCCGGATCATCTTCAACTTTCCTTATTTGGAGTTTTCTAAGTTTAGCATTAAGAAAAATTATGGCTGACATCTAGGGGTTTAAACCTCAACTAGGGCTGTGAGAATTATATCTAGCTTCCCCAACGACCCATGGATCAGAATGATCCACCCAATACCATAATGACAATATATGGAGTCAGTCGCATCAAGTGAAGTCCAACTGTTACTTCCATGCACCAGAAGGTCCCAAGATGTCACATATAATACCAAAGTTATCAAGATACGAGAGCCTTTACAATTTTCCCATTTGGCTGAAACATTAGACTAATTCCTAGGAATATCTTCACTAAGTATCTTTGCTTTGTTTCGAGTATTTTGTTTTCTTTTATGATATTAGACCACTGTATTAGTCCCAGATTTGAGTCTTTTCTTTAAGCAGGTCTTGATGTTATTCTTTGGAAAATTTCATCGAATAATTTCAAAACCAGATTTTCAACGGGTGAGACATGTACGCAAGTTCATGTTTCTAGGCCTTATATACCATAGTCAACTTGTGTGGTTTACGAAAGGCGTTACTAGAAATATAATTATAAATTGTCTTTCTGTAAAGGACCGGCTTTCAACTTGTGTTCGAAAAGGGATTTTAGGAGTTATCTAACCATATGTGTTGTGTGGTAGGCGGAAAAATCTCGTGGTCTCTTATTTTTTGTATTCCCTTACTCTTATGCGATCTAGTAGGCTTGCACCGGAAACTTGTTGGGAACAGTTGCATCTTGAGGTTGGGATGACTTAGTTTTGATGCTCCTTAACAGGTGGTTTGATCGAGCTACAATTATACTTATATGTCTTTTGTTTCAAACAACTCTATACTCGATTTGGAAAGAGTGTAACGCTTGTTGTCATCATACTCCGTCATGTTCAACTTCTGCTTTGATTCGTGATATTGATTGTTTTATTTGAAAAAAATTCATCGCTTCACTATGTTGTTGACCTAGAACTTGCACCTCTTCTCCAAAGGTGGTTCCATGCCAAGTCATCAAATAAGCCTTGTATCCTCCCTTTTGTTGTCGTGTTTTGTTTATAGTTCATGTTTTCGTTAGTAAAATCTAGCTATTTTTTTTTGTCAATAATAATAACATTTTTATCGGAAATAAAGAACAAGTTTTCTCATTCGATTTCACCCGGCTTAATAACTATTTAAGTAGTTAGAGCATATAAGTTTTCAGTTTCAAATAAGCCTCTTTTCCTGAATTTAATTAATTTATTTATTTATTTTTTTGAGTATCCTCCCTTAGCACTGAAAAGGGAATTTGTGCGTCAAATTTTAAAAACACGAATGGATGGATGAGAAGGGGCAGATTTACCAATATATGGTCCTTAAAATTTCTCAATTTTTTTTTTTTTACAACAAAGACACCATACATTAGTTAGACCAGCAGAAAAGATTTGCATCAGAGCTAAACCAAACCGGTCTTACATAACTAACATGGGAAAAAAGGAAACCTCGTACTCGTGCCCCTTTTGCAAGGGCATCGGCACATACATTAGAAGATCTAGGAATGAAAACTAAGGAGAAATCTGAAAACTTAGCCTAGAGAGTAATGAAGTAATCCAAATCCGTGAAGAAAGAAGGCCAATCTGAAAGACTCTCTGTCATTGTAATCAAAGTCAAGCAGTCTTTCTCTATCCTGACCGAGAGGAATTGTCTCTCAAGAAGACAAGACATAGCCCAAAGGAGACCATCTAACTCGGCGTGTAGAGCTGAAAGGCTTCGTCGACATCCTTGCATTCCCAATAGGTAGGGACCCCCGGTATCTCGTAGGCACCACCCCAATCCACTAACTGGTCCAATTTCGTGCAAAGAGGCATCTAACTGACATGTTAGAGCCTAAGATGATACAAGAGACACATCAAAAGCACCTTCTTCCGTATTTTCCTCTTCTTCGTCTTCTTCGCCTTTCTGGTTAGCCAATCTCCAACTCTCTGCCTCTAAAGCTGCTAACTGAAGAGTATCCTTTGGCGGAACATTCTTACCATTGAAGACTTTCTCATTTCTCGATTTCCAAATGTACCATATGATCCAAGGAAAAATATTCTATTATGTCTCTGATAAACCCGAATTCTTGGTCCTCCAAAAGAGGTGATCCATATTTCGGCATAAGGAGGTACTCGGGAAGAAACCCTGAAGTCTGGGCATAGAGGACAATGCCCAGACTTGTAAAGCAGGGGGCCACTCAAAGAGGAGGTGGTTAATCGATTCCTCAACCCCACCACATCTTGGACAACTACGGTCCGTGCCTAAATGACGATACGCTAGGTTCTGACATGTAGCAACACAACCCGAAAGTGCCTGCCACATAAAATGTTTCAACTTCTTGGATGTCTTCACTTTCCATACTTGGCTTTTTAGTGGGATAATGTTGGGTTCCAAAATCATTTTAGGACCTGGAGTATATTTCATCTTACTCGCTATCTCATATCCTGATTTAATCGTATAAATACCGGATTTTGTATAAGACCAAGCATATCCATCCATGGTGAATTGTCGACTCGGTCTCATCCCAAGGATGAGCCGGATATCCTCTGGATGAAAAAGATCTCGTAGTTTTGTCTCATCCCATCCACTTGCATCATGTTGGATCAGACTATGTACCAACATGGAAGGGTCTCGATCCTGGGATCAGATAGCGGGTCTCGCCAGACGGGCTGGGACGTCTGGAATCCAAGGTTCATACCATACACTTGTGTTACACCCTGATCCGATAGTCTTCCTTAGTCCCTGGAAAAGGAGGGGTCTAGCAGCTAAAATACTTCTCCACCCAAAAGAAGGAGACCGAGACTCGTAGACCTCAAGGGGGCTAAAATGTCTGAAGTAATGTGGTCTAAATACTTTTACCAGAAGTGAGGATGGAAAGTGGAGGAAACGCCATAACTGTTTCGCTAGCAAAACTAGGTTAAAAGCGTGTAAATCCTTAAAACTCAGACCTGCCAAAATTTTGTTTTTGGACGGTATATATAAAATACATATGCATGCGATTTGTTCAATAAATCAAATACCTCAATCATCAAAAATGTTAAAAGAAAAGTAAGAGGAGGTTCTCTTCTTTTTTTATATATTCCAAGTGTCAGTATCCACCATAAATCACAGCTTTCTTTTTTTTGCTTGATATTCCCCATAATTTTAATATAAAAATTTCAACAAAGACAGAAACTTCAGGTGTCACATTATTCTGCTTCTAAACTCTTGCCGTTACTTTGGCAATAAGGGTAATATGAAGATTATATATTTATAGAAAAGAAATAATAGTGAAGTATTAGGAAAAGAAATATTCTGTTAGGTGTGTGGATGTATGGCAACGAATATATCCCAAAACAAGTATTACTATTCTTTGAACTTACCATTTTTGGAAATTTTAATGAGGCGACCCACCACCACAATGCGTTTCCAACACATACAAAGGCTGACAAATTGTGAAAGGTCACTTCAACTTCAGAAAGAGATTCATTTCCTCTGTCACTCTATTTTTATGCTTTTTTGAATAAAAAATTTCTTTCCTTTTCCATAAAAAAAACTATGATATTGACAAACAAGATCTGTGTTTCCTCTTATAGAAACCCTGATTCCATCTAACTATGTTCAGATTACACGTTTCAAGTGTACTTTGCATGTGACCGTGATAATATTTTTAGTATATTAAATTATCTTTAACTGATTTTTTTTCTTTTAACTATACTTAAGCATATGCACCCGCAACAATATGTATGACACTACCATATACTGAAAGCACATGTTATAATGGGAAATTCTGAATGAGTAAAGTTTGAATTATATTTTTTAAGGGTTCTTGATTAATGTATTAATACAAAATCAAGAAGAATTATAATCCTAAAGGATATAGAAACCCTATTAAAAAAAATATATAAGAAAATGAAATTGAAACTAACAAAAGGAAATTGAGAAAAAGGAACTAGTAACCATGTAGTAAGGAAACATATCATAATAATCCTGATATATAACTATATAGGTTGTTTTCTCCTATCTCTATTCAGGGCCAGGCTCAAACATTTGTGGGATCCAGTGCCAAATAAAAAATAATCCCCTTTACAATTAGACATTTCTTAAAAATATGGCCTTTTACTTAATTTTTATTTTATTTTAGGATCTTAAAAACCCACTAAAACTTTTAGAAAAAATTAATGGGTCGGTGCATTTGCACCTTCAGTACCATGCCAAAGCCGGACCTATCTCTATTAATGAATGAGTTTATCCAAGAGTATTATACAAATGTAAAATTTATAAAACAGTTTAAAGAGAAAATTTATGTTATAAACAAATACATAAAATATCGTAACATTGTATCCTTAAAATGGACTAGCAAAGCTAAGACTAATTTTGGTTGTCATATCAAAACGAGATCGGGGAAGAGGCTTCTTAAGGCCATCAACAAGTAAATCAAGAGGATAAAAGTGAGATACCTAAATCCCATCGGACTAAAATAGTGCCTAAATATAGTGCTAATTACAACATATTTAAACAAGAGTGTAAAACATGATGGACGCATAGATATGATACACCAGCATTGTCACGGTAGACGATAGACGATTGCGACAATGAAACACCAAATTTACCAAGTGGTAAATTGATCTATTGGATTTCAGAGGCAGTTGTAGAGACTGATTTATATTAAGCTTCAACATAAGAACATGCAATCATTGGTTGTTTCTTGGAAGATTAGGAGATGAGATTTTCCCAAGATAAATCGGATGCACACCTATAAAAGTGTAACCACCACTCTGTCTCAAACCTAACCAGAATCTAAAATGCATGAATATGAATGAAATTGTTGGCAGAGAACAAAACCGTATATAAGATTTATGGGGTTGCAAGTTAACTAATCCATATATAATTTTTTACCATAAAAATTAGGGATCACTTATCTATATAAATTAGCATGTAAATTGATGTATCGAATGTCTCATCTCGTTCTACTCAAATCCGGCCCTGGCAGGAAGAAAGAGATATGATCTCGAGTGCCACATTGATAACTTTAATTCGCATACTTATAATTAAAACCCTTTTAGCAAACAATAAAAGAACTAACTAGCCTTGTCTTGTTGAAATGTCTTTAGAAAACAAATCTACATTAAAAAACCAAGATATTAAACATATTGAAATAGTAAAGAGTTACAAAAAAGTTTGGTGAACTCTTAAAATTTATAGTTTTGTTGCATAAGTTAGATGTATTCTTTCCAACAAAAAAATTTAAAATTTCAAAAGATTTTAGTCACTGATAACATAGGAAATGGATTATTTTATACAATATACAAAATTGAGAAATCCAATTTTTTACCATAAAAAAATACAATATATGTAGGAAAAAAAAAATCCATCTCAAATCCATTTATGTGACCACACTTGTTAATAGCCTAAGCATATTGCTAAATGGCAAATAAAGTTGTTTGCGAACAAAGACACCTAAAACCACGGAACCAAAGAACGAGAAAACTCCTTGCCTTGAATGACAAAACTCGATCCATGTCAATGGTCTTTGGAATTCAGACAAAGTCTTGTTGAACTGTTGATTGAGGTCGTCGAGGCTGCCATTATTATCGATTACAACATCAGCTTTGCTCTTTTTCAAATCCAACGGCATCTCAGCAGAGACTTCGTAATTAAAACCCTTTTAGCAAAAAAAAAATAACTACCCTTGTCTTACCCTTTTCTTACTTTTTCTCCCATCAAACAAATTTTCATTTCATAGATACTCAGACAAATCATATCACAAGCCTTGTTCATCTCAAAGATACTCAGACAAATTACATCATAAGCCTTGTTAATCTGTCGTAACAAAATGTCTTGAGCCAACTAGGCACACTACATCCAATAATGCACCCTTGTCTTTCTTGTTGGATTGTTAGAAAAAAAAAAACTACATTAAAAACCAATGTATTAAATTTATTGAGATGGTAAAGAGTTATTTAATAATTTGGTGAACTCTTGAAATATATATTTTTGGTTGCATAAACGAGATGTATTCTTTCCAACTAAATTTTTTAAATTTTAAAAGAGTTTAAAAGAGTTTAGTCACTAAACTTATTTCCAATTCTTATTCGAGATAAAAGCTTGATTGCTATTTGAATTAAATCACACCGAATTCAAAGTCAGAGAAGATAGTATATAATGAATACAATTAATGATGAAGTGAGCAAGGAAAGTTTGAAGATGCGTCTCCGTTACCTTTGGTTTTGGCTCTGTTTTGGCCTCTGTCTATTTATTTTGGTTCTAACCTGTTTATGGTATTCCAAACTCTATTTTGTGTTACTTTGACCAAAGAAAAAAGAAAAAAAAAAACCCATCAAAAAATCCAATTTATGTAGGGGAAAAAATCCATTTCAAATCAATGTCTATGACCACGCTTATTAATAGTTTTTTCTCTTTTTCTTTCCGCTGGATTTGCAGATGTTGGATGATTTGTGAAGGTAGAAACTATGATCTTAAAATTAAACCTCCTCGAGTAAAGTGTCTTCTCTATTCTGCACTTCTTGATTTTGAATTTTCACTATTATTGGGAGGTATGATAGAGAAAGGAAGGGAAAGATGAATGCAACAGAGCTGAGAGACGCATTGTATCATCTGGGATACATGCTTCCGACCTCGGTTCTGCAGCTTATCATATCTCAGTATGAGGATGGCACTAGCAAAACTGTTGACCTCTGTTTTGACAGATTCCTCGAGTAAAGTTTCTTCTCTATTCTACACTTGTTGATTTTGAGTTTTAACGATCATTGATTCTTCTCTCTCTTTCTTTCCGCTGGATTTGCAGATGTGGGATGATTGTGAAGGTAGGAAACTATGATCTTTAAATTAAACTATGATCTTGAGAATTCCCAACACTTGATGAAATCATTTAAAACATTGGGGTTATTTTGGATATGATCAGGGATTGACTGACAAGTTCAAGGAGAAGGATCCAGGTTACACAGGCTACGCAACGCTCCCTTACGATGCCTTCATGTTGATGGTCACTCCCTTCATTGCCTCCTACGACTAATCATCAACTGCTTCTTCTTTTATTGTTTTTTTCAAAGCTGTACATAGATAATGAATGTCTGAGCACTGAATAGGGGAGTGAAATCATCATCGTCTAGTGAATAGGTAAGTTAATGTTGGTGGTAGAGGAGAGCAAGAGATAAATAAAATGGAAGTTGTAAGATTTCATAAATCTTAGACGTTAAAAAAAAAAATCAAAATCAAATCTTCAGATCTTAGGCGGATTTGAAACGAATATAGATTATGTGGATAACAAAATCTAAAAATCACTTAAAAAATTGAGAACAGATCAAATCTTCGACTTAACCAATTTGTGACGTGTGAAATTTTGTTGTATATGAAAAAAGGAAACAAAAGAAAAAACGCAAAAAAGGAAAGTTTGGGCAGCAAGTAAATACAGAAACAACAAATTCAGGAGTTCATATATATAAATACACGAGTGGATTAGTAGTCTCTCAACGATTTCTCACTTTCGTTGTCTCCAAACCCTAATTAAGATCGCTTAGAAAGAGAGAAGGAACACAGACGAGAGAAAGAGACCGAGAAGATGCAGAAAGAAGAGTTCTTGGAGCTATCCGAGGCTGCGGTTCTAGCCGCGAGAAGAAAAAGCAGTGATAAAAAATCTCCAGATGCCTCGAGGTGTCTAGACGCCATGAATCGCTTGAAAGAAGCTCCCAAATCTGTTGCTGTTGACGTGCTAATGAAAGCCAACATTGGAAATAGATTCTCGGACGTTTTGGCCGAGCACAAAAACCCTCAAATTCGATATGCGGCTAGGAATCTTCTAGATCTTTGGCTCAAGTACTTTTACGCCACCGGTAGAGAAAAAAGCACTCCTACTACTACCACTAACAGAGGAATTCGAATTCGGGTGAAGAAGACGCGTGTGGAGGTTGTTTCGAGTCATGATTTAGAGACGATGATGAAGACGGGAGACTCTAATCGAGACAAAGTCCGTGAAGTTCTTCGAGCATCGTTGGCTAAAGTCGCGACGGAGGTTCTTACGACTGAGATGAAGAAACGAGTAGCTTTGTGCGATCCTTCGGTTGTGGCTGTGTCGGTGGAATCCGCCATGTTCGAGAAATTAGGTTGTTTCGCTGGACCTCAAAAACTCAAGTACCGATCGATTATGTTCAACATGGGAGATAGTAAAAACCCAGACCTGAGGAGGAAAGTGCTAATCGGTGAGATCAGTGGAGACAAATTACTGACCATGAAGACAGAAGAGATGGCTAGCGACAAGATTCAGATGGAAGTTCAACGAATCAAAGAGAAAGCCATACTCAGGGAAGATAATCGCATCAAGATGATGTCTCAATCAGATTTTCTTATTATGACTTAATTACAAGTATTGTTTAATCTCTTGTCTTGAGAGTTATGAATGTAAAGACTATTATTTTTTTTTGTTTGCGAAGTTTTGTATACTCAGATACCCAGTTTGATTGTCAAAATTAGCAAGTATCTTTTTCTCAACGACTTGCTAATGATCGCTCATGAATGCCTAATGCTTAGTGGCTTGAAGTTCATTAATGCTTCTGAATCTAGTAGAGGCTTTGAAAGTTTAAGTCCGTGGATATACATAAGCTCTCTGCTTTTTCAGTAAAAAACAGGGGCAGTTGAAACACTCTCTAAATAATCTTGCTTGTAAAGGAAAGATTGACTCTTTATTTCTCATTGTTCTAAAATAGAAGTTATCAGATTTTAACAATATTGTGACTTTATACCATAGAAACCAGAAAGAAAAAAAAAAAATCAAAATGCTTAGAGGCAAAGAAGATGATGTCTCAATCAGATTTTCTTATCATGAATTAATTACAACTATTGTTTAATCTCGTCTTGAGGATGTAGGGATGTAAAAACTATAATTTTTTTTGTCAAAGTTTTGTATACTTAGATACCTAGTTTTTATCGTCAAACGCAAGTGTATGATTGCTTCTGAATCTAGTAGATGAAAGACTAAGGTCTTTGATGGTTTCATCGTAAGCAGCAGATCGGACGAGTCGTACCATCATTTTTGGTGTGCAAAGCTTCGTACAAGAGTAGACTAGTGTGGAGTGTATTAAAGTGTGGACTATGGTATGCACTAGTGTGTACCATCTTTGAATGGTTGAAATTAGATTATGGTATGCACTAGTGTGGACAATTTTAAAAAGTAAAAATAGTTTTTATTCATGCTCACCACTTTTCAAAATGTGGGTTGAGACTTACTTTACCAATTTTGATGCTAGCCCTATTGGATTTCTACGAGCTAGGGTTATTTACATATGGCAATATTCATCTTCCTTTCTTTTGATTTCTACAAGCTACGAGAATCAAAGAAACGATGTAATCATGTCGTGAAAGATGATGTTTGTTGTATGCATTTATGTGTGAATGTAAGCTTTATGGAACTGTTTCAAAACAGAATGTGGAAGAACATGGATTATCGCATTTACATTATCCATAAGAAGTTTTTTTTTTTTTTTTTTGGTCTAAAAAGTTTTATTTCATAGACATGACTAAAGACTTGGGGTTAAAAAAAAATGGTCATGGATCTTATTTTTCTTCGCCTGAATTTGGTGTTCGTTATTAATAGTATTCATAAACTCAGCACAAAACTACAACAAGAATTTTACATATTTCACTGAAACTACTGCTACAACAATGAAGGCATACAACAAACATCATCTTTCACGACGTGAATACATCGTTTCTTTGATGCTTCTGTTTGCAAAGTCTGTAATTTTCTCTCAAGCTCGAATATGTATCTCGTCTTCCTTTCTTTTGACCTTGCCGCTGACTGTCTATTCGCCCATATCCTATTGCATGACACACAAAAGAAAAAAAAAACAAATCATACACTTGCTCTGCTCACAGTAAATAGAAGAAGCTGAGTATAGACTAACGTACATTACATAGAAGCTAAGTAAAGACTAAGCAATTTTCTACTAAAGGTGCTTTATCACTATGATTTTTATTTTCTTCAAACCAAAACTACTCTGTGAACTAGTGCAGCACCATTATTAGCTATTTCCTTTATAAAACCAAAAGCGACTCTCTTTGTAATTAAAAGATTTTTACTAAAACCCTCCAAAATGGAAGCTTCTCGTTTACTTCAAATTGGTTCCACTACATAAAACCTTTATCACAAACTATGAAACTCCATAAACGAGCCTACTTGAAGGATAAGAACATATTTTTGTATCCCAGTTCGTCAAGCATACGGAAAGGCTAGTAAAATTCCGTAAACATATGTAATATACAAGACAAGATCGAACTTTCACTTACCTTTCCCGTGTGTCCTTGGAGAGTGCGACAGCAAACCAGATCCGTCGCTCCGAAGCTTACTCGAATACGTCGCCACTGCCAAAATTCAATTCCAATTAAAGCGAAACAGATCTAAGATCCGTACAGATATATTGTGAAGAAGAAGAAGAAGAAGACGAAAAAAAGAGATTAAACCCAGAAACCCATAAATCAGAAAAGAAGATTATACAATCAAGCTTAATCTAATAAGGAATCTAAACAAATAAACAAAACCCAAAAATCATAAAAGGATTTAAAAATCATAATATGATTCTTACATATATATGCATAAGTCATATTTCTTAAAAGTCAAACTTATCATGCTTCCAAAACACGTTTTTCCTTTTAAAATAAATTCATACAATATCTTCCGATCTTATTTTCCGATCTTATTTTAGATCCTAAGTTATTAACGAATTTACTTTATCTAACTTATTTTTTATCTCATATAAAATAAGCGAGCACTTATACTAATCATATCATTATACTAATCATATCATGATAGTATTAAGGTTAAATAGAGTAAAGTAATTGTACTCAGCTATATAATTCCGATCGAATCAAAATTATAATGCCTTGACAAAAAATTTACTTTTAATATAGTATATACGTTGAATATATATATATATATATATATATATATTATTAATTATGATGCAATAACACTTATTACATCATATACGAATATGTATAATTCTATTGGGATGTTCATTAACACTTTTGTATACAGACGAACATCACCAGAATCATCACTTTAATTTGATCATTAAAATAAATTTCACAAATTTATGTTTAATTATGCAATCATTATATATCAAATATATAGTGGATTCAATTTCAATATTAATGCACGTAGGCTCTGATACCACTAAAGGAATTTGTACCAGGTTTTAAAACTATTTTATAAACCTATTTACAAATTCAATTGCCAAGAAACGTGTAAATACTAAATTTGAATCTAAAACCAGTGTATCGAATATACATGGTGTTTTGCAGCGGAATGATGGGAACGAGATGAACCGAGATTATGTTAGCGCTCCAAACGTTGCGCCTCTACCGGTATCCACACTCACACAGACTAGATCGGAGCGGGATGCTAGTGCCGCCTGGGATTAGATCTCAGATTGACAAACAATTTGTCTAGGGTTTAGTTTTGGTGGCTTGTTACCTTTTGATCGAAAGAGGCGTAGACTCTCAACACGTCTTCTGATCAACAATTGCATTAATATATATGTACGATATACTTAATACAATAACCTAATTATGTAGGCATTGGGTTAAGCCCAATAAGCATTAACAATTAATGCTTCTACGTCCAAGCCTTATATATATATATATATATGTTTATCTATATATAACATATATATATAATATAATACAATATTATATTAACAATAAAACCCAATATATAATTAATCCAGTCTGCTTAGATGTGTGACCCTGTAGGATCAAATAATATTAGTAATGGATTCTAAATCCATAGATTATAAGCGGCTTCCAGCAAAACATTATAACCACCTAATATTATACGACTTCAAATCTCGACGTTACAACTTTATACTAGAGTAAAATACAAATGATTTCAGGACATTCCCAACAAGTATGACAATTTTTGGTTTACCTATGCCAAACTAACATTTATTTAGTTAAAAAATCGAAAATGCCCTTCTGACATAAAGTAAGAGACTTTATTTGTTTTACTCTTGACGGATCCCACGTTGAAACAATCTCTCTCATTCACCATTGTTTCTGCGTGTCTTTCTCTTCCCTTCCCATTTTTCTGCTTCAATTTCTCTCTCACTTACTATTTTTTGTTTAACAAAATTTATTCTTACCAACCTAAATTCACAAACACGAAATTGAAATAAAAATTACTTTGCACAGAGGCGAAGAAAAATCTCTTCATTCTTTTTCTTATTCGATTTTGTTTTGATTCTAATTTTTTGAGATTTTAGATCTAGATCTAAAATTCACAGATCTACATTTTATGTCTAGAGAATGGATTTTCAGTGACGCGTTTGCATGCTTCCCAGCTTGGTTATAGATCTAAAATTCTCAGATCTAGATTTAAAATTCTCAGATCTGCATATTATTTCTAGAGCTGGGATTGTCAGTGGCGTGTTTGTCTATGCTAGGTCTGATGCTTCCCGACTAAATTGTAGCGGAGGTGGCGAGTTGATGTCGGTCCTGGTGGTTTCATTTCGCGGCGGTGGCAAGTTGATTGCGGTTCCGGTGATCTCTTTTCGCGGTGGTGGTGAGTTGATGTTGGTTCTGTTGTCGGTAAGGAGAGGTGTACAATAGTTTATCTGAGTGTACAACCTCTCATCGATTGTGTTCATGTACAAATAAATGTTGATGCAAGTCAGAAGACGTGTTGTACATGCATCAATTGTTGAATTTGTACAACCATTATAAGTATATGGATTTACACAGGTTGGATTTATTGAGGTTGTACAGGACATGAAGTCCCCGTACACACACGAAATGTACAGCTTGAAAAGGATGACAGAAGCATGGAGAAATCTCAAGTTTCGTTTAGTCTGTACAAAAAAACGGAAAGGTGTACAAAGCCATATTTGTGACTGAGATGTACAGTCGAGGAAGGTGTACATAACCATATATGTGTGTAGATGGTGTACAATAGCGTAGGCTAGCAGCTGTACATGCTCCTATACATGTGGTATGTGCATGTACATGGTGTACATCAGAGTTAGACAGCTGTACATGCCCATCTGTCTACAAGAAAAAAGTGATAGATCCTCTTGTTCGAGGACGAGTGGTGGTTTCGGCTACAACTTGAAATGATGACAGACGCATGGAGAAATCTCAAGTTTCGTTTAGGCTGTACAAGAAAACGGGAAGGTGTACAAAGCCATGTTTGTGACTGACATGTACAATCGGGGAAGGTGTACATAACCATATATGTGTGGAGATGATGTCCACTAGCATAGGCAGACAACTGTACATGCTCCTCTGCGTACAAGAGAAAAGTGAGAGATTCTCTTGTTGAGTAGCGAATTGGTGGTTTTGGCTACAATTGAGGATAGAAGCGTGACTGAGATGTACAATCGAGGAAGGTGTACATAACCATATATGTGTGTAGATGGCTGCATAAGACAATGAGAAGGTGTACAAAAGCATGTTTGGGATTAGAGTGTACAATCAAAAATGTGTACATAACCATATATGTACATATAGATATTGTATAGTAACGTATGCTATCAATTTGTTCACATATGGATTGTTTTGATAAATTCAGAAACATTAAAACTATTTATTTGAAAAAAATAAAATTAAAAAATAAAGAAAAGTAATTGATCGATTAACTATCTAAAAATGTAAAAGGAGAAGAGAAAACAATTGTAAAAGGAGAAAGAGAATGACATACAGAAAAAATATATATATAAAGAAAATATTTATAAAAGTGAAGGATGAAATTTTTTGTGATCCGCACATGTCATTTTGTACAGACACGACTGACATGTCCACTATACACATCTGACACAGGTTAATGGCAAATTCGTAAATACAGAGAGGAAGAAGGGTTTATTTGTCTGCTATAGAGACACAAAGTGTCATTTCATGCAAAGATTTTCCAAAAGTACCACCCTACCTAATAACTTATCAAAAAATGTTAGTCTACCTAATTTACTCTAATTTTTATTGGTTAGCAGTAAGTTTATCCCTTTTTTGCAGTGGACCAAAAAACCAGATTTTCAACACAATTTCAGTCCGCAAGTGTAGACCAAAAAATTAAAATTCAGTACGCACTTGATCTGCAATAGATCATACCAAACTCTAAATGGTTAGAAATCTGCGTATCAGTCCGATTTTAGTACGGTCAGCAGCGGACTGTGCAACCATTCAAGACCTAAGTCTGTAAGCTCTCTGTTTTTGTAGTAAACCAGTGTGGCAGTTGAACACTCCAAATGATCTTTGCTTGTAAAGGAAAAGATGAACTCTCTTTATTTCTCAATTGTTTTTAAATGGAAGTTGTCAGATTCTAACAATTATGGCTTTGTACCATAGAAACCAGAAAAAAAAACATTAAGAGGCAAAGTAGAGCTGTTTGCGAACAAAGACACCTAAAACTATAGAACCAAGGACCGAGAAGACTCCTTGCCTTGAACGACAAAACTCGATCCATGTCAATGGTCTTTTGATATCAGACAGAGTCTCGTTGAACTGTTGCTTGAGGTCGTTGAGGCTGCCATTATTATCGATGACAACATCAGCTTTGCTCTTTTTCAAATCCAACGGCATCTGAGCAGAGACTCTGTTTCTTGCGTCTTCCTCGTTCAATCCATCTCTCTCCATGAGTCTCCTGAGCTGTGTTTCTGGACTGACCCATACAACCACAATGGGCTTGGTCCATTTGTCCATCTTTACTTCGAACAGCAAGGGGATATCGACAACAATCACTTTAGCTCCCATTGCCCATTGTTTCAAGATTTCCCAAAAGATACCACTTGATATGTACGGAGCCATCAGCCTATATATAGTATAGAGAGTCAAATACACAGAGACAACGTACTTATTTCAAGAATCTCATCCAATCAATAAACAAAAAGAGAGAGTTGTACGAAAAGAATTGGTTACTTGTTTAGAAGTTGGCGCTTGGAATCAGAAGAGAAGACCATCTGACCGAGTTTAGGGCGATCCACTTCTCTACTTGGAAGCAGAATCTCTTCTCCGAAAGCTGCAACTACTCTTTTCCATCCTCCACTTCCTTTCTTTAATACATTCTACTCAACAAACAAATATAATACACACACAATTACGACACATAGCAGAAAATAGGCTTCTTTACGTAACTTGAAACTAAACAAACACACATGGCCGATGATATTGTATTTGCATACCAATATATAGTTTTGTGACATTCCAAAGTTATAAATATAAGCTAGAGTTAAATAGTTTTCATTATTATATATGACCATAGCCAAATGATGAATATCTGGTTAGTATTTCTCTAGATATACATCATTTGGCTATGGTTATAATATAGATATTGAAAACTATTTAACTCTAGCTTTTATTTATAACTTAGAATGTTACAAATCTATATATTGGTATATGCTAATATAGTATCATAACTTGTACTGAAATAAGAACAATGAGAGAGCAAGAGAAGTTACTCGAGCAACAACATCAGCGTCAACAACAGGAATGCCACTAGCCTTGAAGAGGTTCGACACTGTACTCTTCCCTGACGCTATCCCTCCCGTAAGCCCCACTATCCTCATTTTCTCTTAGAAACACTTATGTTTTCTCAGTGTTTGCCTGCCAAAAACCCAAAACCGAAATAAAATCTAAATGCTAGATAATCAAAACCAATCTCTAACTTTGTTTTTGCTTTTACATACATTAAGTGATCTATCATAGGCTCATAGCAAATACAAGATAACCGCAAACCAAACTACAAGTATGTATATATATGATATTAAGAATTATCAGTAAGCATTTCGAGGAATTTTTGGGAAAGCAAGAACTGTATGAATCTACAACTTCTACCTCGTTACTATACTAAAAAGTACTCAATCAACTCACTGAACATCCAAGAGTACTTGATAACCATATAGATCACTCAAGACGTTTGGTTCTGACTAGAAATCATGAAATGAACTTTTTGGAACAAAACCAACTTCAGAAGAACAAAAGAACGTTCACTTCAAAATGCCAAATCATACACAAGTTAGGGACAAAGGAAGACTTATAGAGATTGATCACCATAACAAATAACAAGTTTCCACCCATCTCTTTAAATGTTTATTCCAATTTCTCGTTTCTGCAGGGAAATTGCAATTAAATTACTGTTTTTCCACCACTGCTGCAGAGTTCGATTAGCATCTCCAAAGAAAAATGGGGTGGGTTTGAATTTATTAGCCACAGACACTAGGAATCAATGAACATAACCCAGACAGATTATCAGGAAATTTTTACTCGATTTTCTAGGATCGCAAACATAGCCTCAGTCAAAGACCTACGAGGTGATCAACGGCGAGGAAATCGCCAGAAGTTGTAGAGGCGAGTGAAAATAAAAACTTTGAGATCTCCACCGTTAAATGAAGATAGCGTCGCCGGAATGAAAGCTCTACGGCGGAGAGGAGTCAAATTGGACGTCCCGCGGACCCGCAGTTGCAGAAGATTTCGCCGGAGTTGTGATCGGGAAAGCCGGGGTGTTTTATTTTTCAGTTAGAGTCGGGATCGATTTGTGAAAGGAGAATGTTGTGAAAGAAAGTCAATATATATCCTTGGGCCCGGTTGTTTTGGGTAAAATGGAAACCAGCCCAAGACTCCAGTTTTGTTTATTTTTACTTTCTTTTTTCTACTCAAACAATAATGATCATGACATCAGAGACCAAAGTGAAACAAGATTACAGCAACAGCATATGATAAAACGGGAAAGGAGAAATGTGGTTTGCGATGCATTCGGATGCTTGGTTGATCTCACGCTTGACAAGTCGGAAGATAGGCTTTGAGGTGTCTCCAGTTGTTCGTAATTTCATCAGTGAATCTCTGGTTACTTGGCGTATTTGGCCTCCAATGGCTTAAAATAGATTGCTACACTCTACTTCGAATACAACTTAATTTCTCCATTCCAATATATCTAAATAGTTCATGGATTTCATCAAAAAAAAATAAATAAATACTTCATGGTCCATACCAAATCAGATGTTTCTGCTTGCAGAGAAAAGCCAACAGTAGAATAGCATTTCATGCAAAACCATCTCATGTCTCCTTGTTCATTTCTCAAAATCCAGCTCACACCATATATATATATATATAGTATACCTCTTTAATATTCCATAAAAATTAATAAACACGATCAAAATAATAAATTTGATCTCGAAAAAATTAATAATAATAAAAATAAACTTATTTACGTAAAATTGGATTAAGGTAAAATATAAAAAAAAATGAGAAGATAATAAGATAATACTTTGTTAGAATTATTTATGTAAATATGTGGTCTCAATAATATCATAAATTAATAATTATGTATATAAATTTATCTAAAAAAAAAAATAATAAAATATAACTCGGGTGTTATTTTTTATTCTTGAAACTCAAATTTTGTTGGATCTCTAATTTATATTATTATATCAAAAAATTTAGGTGTCACCTTTCGAACTGTAACATAAATATATGAAAAATGCTAGACATGGTAATTATTTTCGTGTAATTATTTTCAGATATACCACAATATTATCTATAGTTTCATTATCAACATTAAAATTCTTACCATCTCATTATCAACATTAAAAATTGTTACCAATTTTTTATAAACTTTGATCATAGCAACGTATATCATTTTCAAGTAGACAATTCAATAAGAACATACAATATATTTTACTGCAATTGTGGAACTTATTAACTATTACTTCAAGTTCACGTAGTATATCTTTTTAGTAGTGACATCTATTTGCTTATCTATTTTAAAATATTATGGATTTACACATCTTTAAATTAAGGGGAAAAAAAATTGGTTTAAATATTAAAGTTTATTGAGCTGAGTTCAAATATATATACAAAGTAAGTAAAGAGAAACCCAAAAAAAACGGCATAAAAGAAAAGCCACATTTGATTTTTGTTTTATTTTTTATTTTTAAACATAATATGCATGGTATAAGTAACACAAAGATAATACAAACTGTTAATCCCAATCGAGATAAGATTTAACGAATGTATCTTGTCCCAAACCACATCTGCATCATAGGTGCAAGACGATCGTCTCCAACAAACTTTAAGGAAGTGATCCGATTGAGAACAGTCCGATCAATGAGACGAGCCGTAATAGAAACCGTAGAATGCGGATTGTTGTGTATCCGTCCATTCTGCTCTCTCCAAATCACATAAAATGTAATTTGCAGAACTAGTCGCAACAACATCAAATCAACCGCATCAAACCTGTGAGACAGAAAGTGGCTCATAGTGTTGTAAAAATTCGGATTTGGCTCACGCACCAAGGAACCACAAGCCTCGATCCAAACCGTAAACGAATAAGAGCATACAAAGAAAAAATGATCTCATGATTCTATTACGGATATATTCTATATATCCGTGATCATATCTTTGTATATATCTTTTTAGAATGTAAATCTTTCTAAATATGTGGGAAGCTAGGTTTATCTCTTATGTATATATATTGGCCATTAGCCATTGTGAATAAACAAGAAAACCTTTCATACACATTTAGGTTTCTTGACATGGTATCAGAGCATTGAATCATACAAAATTTTTTGCTCGTTTCTCTTCGATTCTAGTTCTCTTTCTTTTGACCTCTCTTTTTCTTACCAAAATCGTCTCTTTCATTGATTTGTTTTCTTTCTCCACTTAATACGATGTCTGGAGAAGATTCATCGGTTTTTACCTCAACGGGAAAAGGTCAGCAGGAGAAAGATTCCTCGTCGTCAGGTGCTGGAGCTCAACGGAGAACTATTTCTCCATATGATCTTTCTCCTAACGACAATCCCGGCTCTGTTATTTCTAAACCGCTGCTCAAAGGGCCAAATTACAATGAATGGTCTACCAATCTGCGTGGTGCACTTAGGGCACGGAAGAAGTTTGGGTTTGTTGATGGTTCCCTTCAGAAACCATCGGAGGATTCCCCTGATTTGGAGGATTGGTGGGCTAACAACGCAGTAATCATGGCTTGGATCAAGCTGACCATTGAAGATTCGGTACGGTCGAACTTGTCCAATTTTGATATGGTTCAGGATTTTTGGGAGCACATACGTCGTCGTTACTCGGTGAAAAACGGTCAAAGGGTTCAACGCCTTAAGACCGATATTGCTACTTGTCGCCAACATGGGCTCTCGATTGAAGATTACTACGGGAAACTTAATCAGTTGTGGACTTCTCTTGCTGAATTTCGACAAGTCAAGACTTGCAATTGCCCACAGAGTGTGAATCTCGAGAAAGAGAGAGAGGAAGACAAACTTCATGAATTTTTGAAGGGACTGGATGAGTCCGTTTTTGGTGCTGTGAAGTCAAATCTCTTATCTCGGGATCCTTTACCTACCTTGGATGAAGCTTATAGCGCACTTCTTCAGGATGAAGACTCCCGCGCGGTTACTCGGGTTTTTGATGAGAAAGTTGATACTATGGCACACTCTGTTCGCAGTATCTCAACTTCGTCCCCCTCTGCTCCTTCATCCTCTGGTGTTCAACTTACTCGTGAAGAAAGAATGAAACTCGTTTGTTCTAGCTGTAATCGCAAGGGGCATCTGGCAACAAATTGTTTTCGATCTCTTGGGTATCCGGAATGGTGGGGAGATCGTCCTCGTGGACGTCTCAATTCTGGTTCTATTAAAGGAGATTCTACATCGTCAACTCTTCCTGCTCGAGCTAATATCGTTACGACTACTCAATCTCAGAGCGCAAATGTAGTTACTTCGGCGGATCGCATTGGTCTTACGGGTCTGAATGATGCGCAGTGGCGTACACTTGTTACAATGCTCAATGAGCGTACACCTCCACCATCTAATGAGAAATTGACTGGTACGTATTTTTTATCCTCTTGGATTATTGATACAGGCGCAACGAATCATATGACTGGTTCGCTTCAGTTTTTGTCTGATGTTCGGGATATGGTTCCATTACCTGTAAAGCTTCCGGATGGAAGAATTACTATTGCCACTCGCCAAAGAACTGTTGTGTTGAGTTCTTTGCTTACAATTCAGAATGTGTTATTTGTTGATGGTCTACAATGTCACTTGATCTCAGTATCTCAGTTAACACGTCAGAAAACTTGTCTTTTTCAAATCACTGACTAGCTGTGCCTTATTCAGAACCGCATTACCAGGATGCTGATTGGAGTGGCTGAGCAGTTGGATGGACTTTATTTTCTGCGAGGGATGGAGTTTGCTGGTACTATGAAGAGAGTAGAACGAGTATCTGCGGACGTGTGGCATCATCGCTTAGGACATCCCTCTCCTCGAGTTTTTTGATTTTCTATCTATGTCGGATTTATCTAGTGATAGTAGTGCTTTGTCGAATAAGGTTTGCGAGATTTGTATTCGCGCCAAATAAACTCGTTCTTTTCCCATAAGTTCTAATAAAACAATACATTTGTTTCAATTGGTTCATTGCGATTTATGGGACCCTTATCGCACCCCGGCTCGTTGTGGAGCTCGCTATTTTCTAACTCTTGTTGATGATTATTCGAGAAGTGTTTGGCTTTACTTGCTTCCTTCTAAGCAAGATGTTTCTCGAACCATCCGGGATTTTGTACAGTTAGTTGAACGACAATTTGAGGTTAAGATCAAAACTCTCCGCAGTGACAATGGTACCGAATTCATGTGCTTATCATCGTTCTTTAGAGAAAACGGAATTATACATGAGACTTCTTGTGTTGGTACGCCTCAACAAAATGGTCGAGCTGAGCGCAAACATCGACAGATATTGAATGTTCCTCGCTCCTTACGATTTCAAGCATCACTTCCACTTGAGTTTTGGGGTGAATGTATTCTTACCGCTGCTTATCTGATTAACCGTACTCCTACGCCTCTTCTAGATGGGAAGACGCCTTTCGAACGCCTCTATAACAGACCTCCTCCACTTACACATTTGCGTGTTTTTGGTTGTTTATGTTATGCTCATAACCAAAATTACAAAGGTGATAATTTTGCTACACGCAACATTAAAGGTATTTTTCTCGGTTATCCTTATGGGAAGAAGGGCTGGCGTGTTTTCGATCCTCAAACCGGCAGAGTTTTTGTCTCTCGAGATGTTGTTTTTTGTGAATCAGAGTTTCCTTATGCTGATTCATCAAAATTCTCTGTTGCACAATCGGGTATTTCTTCGTCTTCTTCGATTTTGGAAGAACTTCCCCTGCCTGCATCTTCAATCTCTGAAGCTCCTGTTATCACGAAGAAGACGACTCCTGGATCTGGTTCAATTTCCAATTTGCCAATTGAACCACCTATTACCGATCCGGTTTGTGAAAAATCTGGTTTTCCTTCATCCGGTCCGATTTCTATGCCTACACCAGCTCGCGATATCGGTTCATTTTCGGTTCCCTTAACCGATTCTCCATCGACTCCGTCACCCGGTTCTCCTGGCGCTACCAACTCCGGTTCTCCGATTAATGAACCGGACTCCCCAATTAATTCCGGTTCTCCTTCTGAATTAAATCCCTCCGATTTGCAGCTCACGACGTCGACACACAGTCCTTCATCTTCCTCGCCTGTGTCGCCTGCCATTACCTCGCCGTCGTCTCCTGAGGTCCCTTCGTCACCGGCATCCTCCTCTGATGACGATAATTCCCCTGAAATCGAGCTTGGTCGCGGTCTTCGTTCCAAGCACCGGCCAAAGAAATATGATAACTATGTCTTAAGCTCGATTTCTCCTGTGATTCAGAGTTCTATTGTGGCTCCGTTTGGACTTGAATTCTATGTTGATTATTCAAGTTTCTCTCCAAATCATTGTCAACTTCTTGCTGCGATTTCCTCCATTACTGAACCACGTTCTTTCAAGGAAGCAATTCTAGATGAAAATTGGCGTTGTGCGATTCGTTGTGAATACGATGCTCTTGAAGAATGTCAAACTTGGACTGTTGAAGATCTTCCTCCCGGGAAACATGCTATTGGGTGTAAGTGGGTCTTCAAGCTTAAGTTTAAATCGGATGGGACGTTAGAGCGGTATAAAGCTCGACTTGTTGTTTTGGGGAATAATCAGGTTAAAGGTGATGACTACGAGGAAACCTTTGCACCTGTTGCCAAAATGACTATTGTTCGTACATTTTTTCAGATTGCTGCGTCTAAGGATTGGGAAGTTCATCAGATGGATGTTCATAATGCTTTTCTTCATGGGGATTTGAAGGAAGAAGTATATATGCGACCTCCACCTGGATTTCGCGGGTCTGATCCGAATAAGGTCTGTCGATTGCGGAAGTCTCTTTACGGTCTTCGTCAGGCTCCGCGTTGTTGGTTTGAGAAGCTGTCCTCCGCGTTATGTGACTATGGTTTTGTTCAAGCTATTCCTGATTACTCGTTGTTCACGATGGATAAGGGAGATGATCATTTACAGGTTCTTGTTTATGTAGATTATCTTATTCTTTCTGGCAGTTCCCTTACTCTTCTTAAAACATTCAAAACATATTTGAATACTTGCTTCCGTATGAAGGATCTTGGCATTTCTAAGTATTTTCTTGGTCTGGAGATAGCACGGAATCCAACTGGTATTTACCTTTGTCATCGGAAGTACGCGCTTGACATTATTGCTCATGCGGGAATGCTTGCAGCTAAGCCTGTTGCTTTTCCGGTTGAACAGAATCATCGCTTAGCTCTCGATGATGGTCCTGTCGTTGTTCCTGTTGCTGCCTATAGGCGCCTTGTAGGGCGTTTGATCTATCTTGCTGTGACTCACCCTGATTTATCCTACTCGGTTCACATTCTCTCTCAGTTTATGCAATGTCCTAGACAGGCACATTGGGATGCCGCGCTACGTGTAGTCTGGTATTTGAAAGGGAATCCGGGACAAGGGATCTTACTTCGGGCGCATACGGATCTTACTGTCTCGGCATGGTGTGACTCTGATTGGTCTGGTTGCCTATTACAAGGAAGTCTCTTACTGGTTGGTTTATTCAGCTGGGTGGTTCTCTAATTTCTTGGAAGACTCAAAAGCAGAATGTTGTCTCTCGTTCTAGTGCTGAGGCAGAATACCGAGCCATGTCTTTGACTGTTCAGGAACTTCTTTGGATCAGGAATTTGTTGCACTCGTTTGGTGTTCCTTTAACGGCCCTGTTCCTCTTCATTGTGATAGTAAGTCTGCTATTCATTTAGCTGCCAATCCAGTTTTTCATGAGCGTACTAAACATGTCAAGAATGATTGTCATTTTATTCGTGATGAGATTGTTCGAGGCACTATTTCTACTCGTCATGTTTCTACTCATGAGCAGCTTGCTGATATTTTCACTAAAGCATTGGATCGCAAGGAGTTTGAGTCGTTTTTATCCAAGTTGGGAGTTTTGGATCTTCACTCTCCAACTTGAGGGGGGTATTACGGATATATTCTATATATCCGTGATCATATCTTTGTATATATCTTTCTAGAATGTAAATCTTCCTAAATATGTGGGAAGCTAGGTTTATCTCTTATGTATATATATTGGTCATTAGCCATTGTGAATAAACAAGAAAACCTTTCATACACATCTAGGTTTCTTGACAGATTCAATAGGTTTCCCACACAAAACACAAGCCTGTGTTACACTCCACGTTACCATATGCGCGCCTGTAGAAGGATGATCCTTAAGTGTCAGCCATGATATAAAAGCATATCGAGCCACACCTTGCGGAAACCAGATTAGTCATGTCCATGGCTCAACACTCCTCACTTCTCTAACCTGATTCCACATTTTGACCATAGAGAATCGCAGTTTAAATACCTCAACATCATGACGCCACAAAATTACATCTTCTCATGCCTCCACACTAGGAGCCTACAATTTCCATATCTCCGTTACAACAGTGGTGGCATTGGCCAATCGAGTTCGTCTCAAATTCCACTCACCACTTCGGGCCACGCTCTCGACTATGTCCCAACGTCGAACACCAAGTTGGGGCGTGCATGTATCACCCATTACATAAATCAGACGCTCAAGATCACGCCAAGGGTCTGAGAAAAACACAATCGATGCACCATTTCAAATCTCCCATTTAACAAAGCTCCACAGTATTGGCCTCAACTTCAAAAAATTTCGCCAAATCCAGGAACCTTTCGAGGTAGAAGAAACGTCCCAAAAGGAAGCGTTGCGAATAAGATGAACACGCACTCAATCCACCCAAAGTGACTGCGAAACAAAGAGTAATCGCCAGATGATGCTCAAACTATAGCATAGAGACACATCTTGTAACCGACGAATCCTAACCCTCCTTTAATCACTGGGTAACACAAATCATGCCAATAAATCTTTGCACATCTTTTATCGTTAGGATTTCATTTCCAAAAAATGAACAATACATACTCTCAATCTCCCTTCAACACTTCTTTGTCGATCGAAATATCAAAGACAAAAAAGAGACGATACTAGCAATATGCGATCGGATCAATTGTAAGCGGTCCGCAATAGAGAGTAGCTTATTCAATGAACACGAGAAGCTAGAGCGATTACGATCGATCAAGTTCTCATGGCGTCATGTTCCAAGTGGTCAGCGGAAAACCCATATATCTAACCGGAAAAACATCAGTCCTCAACCCTAGACTCGCAGCAACACTCTCTGTGTGTTGTCTTCCACTTACAACCGAAAAAATGAAGTTTTCGATGTATTAATTGCCCATCCCGAAACCTTAGCAAAATCTGAGAAAACATCAAGCACACATCGCAACGATTTCTCCGCAAGAATATCGTCCGCAAAGCTAAGATGTGTCAGATTCGTTGGGATACACATCTCATAGTTTTCAATCTTCCCTTCAAAGCAGCATCATTTAGAATTTGAGACAATTATCCGAACATATAGAAAGATTGCACATCAATCAAAAAATCGTCACCTACAATTCTCCAAGCATATTTGTAAAATTCCACCAGATAACCATCCAGACCCGAGACCTTATTAGCAGGTAGTCAGAATAATACATTCTCTATTGCATCCCTTGTAATTGGCCTAGTTAATGCCATATGAACATTGAAAGTCAATCAACTCTTCTACCTTATCCATAGATATATCTTCAACGGATACGGACTATTATTGTAAGAAGTTTTGAAAATACCTTACTACCTTCTCCTTTATATCATTCAGCTTTGTTATCTCAACACCATCATCACGTACCAACCTTTGTATTGAATTTTGAGACTTATTTCCTTCAGCCACACGACGGAAATAGGTATTGCGCTGATCCCTAAGCAGCATAAATTGAACCTGAGATTTCGGTCTAAAATGTTGCTCCACCAACCCCAAGAGATGATTCCATCTATTTGACGCCTCTGCAACCTCTCTCATGGCTAACTCAAAATGATCAGAGAGCTATCTCATGCACAGAGCTTAGATGCTTCCACACAACTTGAACTTTTTCGGGTAAAACAAATATTTCGTTCTATTCAACTCTTGTAACATCGATTTCAATCCTTTCAGTCTTTGATGAAGCATACTAAGCATCATCCACGGATAAAAAATCTTTGATTGACTGCTTCCATTCAAATCTAATAGACTCCAAAAACTTGTGATGATGAACTACATGGGTAAAGAATTTAAACGATCGCCGTGATACAACTATATAATTTATTGATAAATTAATAAATTATTATAATCTCAACATTATTAATCACAACATTATTAATTTATATATTTCTTTAAAATATATAATTAAGTATTCTCTTTTTAAAGAAAACACACCAGATTTAATTTTTTTTTTTTTTTTGGTTCAAAACCAGATATAACTTATGGTTTCGAAAGGTCATTGATCCTCGCATGAATAATATTTTGAGTTATGAGTATCGATACAATTTCAAATAACGCTCAGCATATTCCTACGCTTAATTACTCCTCCAATTTGTGGTTGTTTCTCATTGTAAGGTTGTTTTGGTATAAAAATCTTAAATATGTTCTCGATGCAATAACAATTTACCCTATTGTTTGTTTTTGTCGTAGTCTCTGGGAAGTTCCATTATTTCGCTGACTTTTAATTTGGAAAGGTTTTGGCCCATAACGCAATCGTAAAAGTTCAAGTTTAGAAGATCAATGCAATCTACTAGTGAAAAAAATAAGGACTACATCATTACCCATTGAGTATAGAACACATTAAGTAATAATTACATCTGGTGAGATCCTAAATCGCGTGGAAATGCCGAAGAGGAAATGAATAGATATCTTGAAAAGAAAACAGTGGAGGAAACCGACTTTTTATCATCTAATACTATTGATGGATGGTACCAATGGACTTTTGTATAGCTGAAGGAACGTTTTTTATATTACGAGTACAGATTCACATGCATGATTGCAAGTTGCGGATAACCATAGTGCCATAGTGGTGTGACCGGCTTATATAAAAAAACATAATCAAAATATTCATTTTGAAATTAAAATAGCATAGTTACTTACTTAAAGTAGCTTAATTTTCTTAAGAAAAAGTAATTAAAGAGTGTTTGAGTGGTTTTTTTTTTTGTTAATGGTTTAAGTTATGGATCATTAAATGGATAAATTTAGTACTATTTCACTGCTTTTATATTAACGAACATAAATAGAAACTATATTAATTTAAGTACACATTTGCGACTAATTAACAAAACAATTGTTTGAACATTTTTGCAATGAAGAAATTAAATAATTTTGTTCATTGTGAATTCAATACATGACAAAGAATTGTATACCTCACCACTAATATTAAAAATTCTGTAAAAAACAAAAAACCTATAAGGACAGACAAGGACGCAAACGAAGCCTATCTCATCTTCAATTTGACGCCCATATCAAGTATGAACCCCGCCACAGCCAAAACCATCACGCCTCTCCACAAATTCAAAATCTGCACAAATTATTCAACATCCACATTATCTATCAATATCTTATCACTTCTATATTCTTCAAACTTAATCATGATATAAAGGCCGACCAAAAAAATCATAAGAGATATATTCACAAATATAATCCACTAAAATCCTAACTTTATGGTTTGTTTTTAGAACTACTACCAAATTTATTAAAATATTTAAAGGATCAGAAGAAAACTTTTAAACTTTTTAAAGAAACATTGAAGAAATTGTACTAAATGATTTGAACCCTTCTTTTTGAAATATATAAGAATCACTCTTAAACCTTTTTGTTTTTTTGTTATCTTTGAATTATAAATAATAGTACTTTTCGATGACAATACTTAAAATGTGTTGTATTTTGAAAAGAACTGTCACATCAAGATTATAAAATCGAATTTTTTTTATTTACCTGAATAGTTGTTGCGCTTGAAGAGTAGATAATATCAGGAAGATATCCCTGTAAACCGACATTGTAAACCGGTTTACCATCTGGGTAAAAGAGTCCGTAATTCCTCTCCGAAGTGGGACCCGGTTTGAGATTCTCGTTAAAAAGAGCGAAGACATAAACGTCGATCGGAACAGACTGCTTCGCCGGAGTTCCTTTCCGCTGCTGAACCAATCTTAGCAAGTTCCCGTTATAAAGCGCGGCGTTCTCCGGCGAGGCTCCGATCTCATTCTCGTCTCCTTTAGATGGCCATCCCGTCTCCGAAACCCGTACCTCGATGTTAGTGTGTCCCAAGGTTTTAATAGCGGAGTAAAGCGCGTCTACTTGAGCAAACAACATGTTATCGTAATGGAGATTAGTGTTTGGATCAATCATTCCTTCATTAGGCTGAAACAGAACGTACTCTAATGGAACCTCTTTGGGACTGTCTTTGTAAGCGAAGAAAGGATACGCGTTGATTAAGAAAGGAGATTTGATCTGAGAGTGGAAATCGAGAAGTGGTTGAAGGTATTGAATGAATTCTTCCTTGAAGGAACCAGAGGACGGAGGATAAGATGTTTGAAGAATGTCGAGTGAATGAGCAGAGACGACGGCTACTTGTTTCTCTAAACCGAGATTTACGAGAGCGGCGTAAACCGCTTTCATCGCCGGTAATAAGCTTGCGATGAGGGCGTGATCGTTGGTTTTGAAGATCTCGTTTCCGACAACGATTGAGGTTATTCTAGTTTTTGCGATGTGTGGTTGAAGTCGTTGCTGGATCCAACTCTGAGCTTTGGTTGGATCCGTCGACATACTCTGGAGAAACTCGTTCCCTAATCCGATCATGAAATCGACTTCTGAATTCGAGAAGGAGAAGAGAACGTTGGGATCCGCGTCGTAAAGCTTTACTCTGGTTATATTCATAGACCGGAGGAGGACGGCCACTCTCGCCGGCGACGGAAGGTTGTTTGCGATTTGTCCGTAGTTGATTCCTACCCCTTGCCCTTTACTTCTCACTGTGCAAAAAAAAGAAGAAAAAACAGAGTCATGAATCTGAACTCGAATTTGTTAAAACAGAGCATGATCAAAGAAAGTGAAGAAAAAGGAAACCTGAGAGAGTGAGAAAGAGGAGAAGAACTCTGAAGAATAATGAAAGATTGCGCGTGGCCATGGCTGATGTAAAGGGATGATGATACTCTTCAGCCGTGAGAGAGGCCCAGCAACAAACTCCCTTTACGACGTCGTTTGACTCCTCTTCCTTCTTTTTCTTTAAGTTTGCTTTGGAATTAAACCTAAGATGTGTAATATGTATAGCTTCGGAAAGAGCCAACTGTACATCGTCCTCGCTTTCCGCGTTCGTCAAAAAGCTCCAGTCCACGTGTCTCCAATGCATATCTAAACTTAAATATACCTCTTTACAATTTTATATACGTATTCTCTTACATTAATTGGCAATTTTCTATTTTAAACGCAATAAATGTAAAATCGGTGCTTTCTCATTCGGGAAAAATATGTTATTAAGATGTGTAGTGTTTTGATTTATTTATGGCCTTTACAGCTCAACTATAACGAATTTGGCTAGTTTCCTTCTACTATATTATACATAATTAAAGGTATATCAAGGAGGAATAAGTAGGTTTGATATGCCAAATACAAATCATGTAATCCAAGCTGTTCTACCTTCCGTTTCTTGAATATTCTATTGTCTTGTGCTTATATTTATACTATTAAATAACCTACAACGAACCGTCAATTGTATTGTAATGATTGTTTTCCTTGGGTCAATTTACGTTAAATTTTGACTACTTATTTGGAAAAACTGATGCACGATATTATTAATATATCAGTTGTTTATTTCATCATTTAATATAGGGGATCAGTTTTTGCAATATCCCAGTTCCGACGTGTAATTAAGTACTAGTATTTTGTTTCCTAAAATATCAGGAGATTTACCGACATGGAAAGTTAGATTTTTCTAATCTACTCTTTGTGTGATGTCACATGTGGGACGAACATTAAAAATATATATGAACAACGACGGTTAAAGTTGGGATTGGGAAAGGTCAACTTCCCTCCCGGTCTGCATGTCCAACACTCCAAAACTACTGGCGGCTTCAATAAAAACCAACTTTCACGATTCACACGTACATGTCATCTTCTCGTTTTATAATGCTGTCAAGTTGTGCATAATAGATCAACCACAAAAAAAGGCAGAAAGAGACGAGTAAAGAAATGGTTGTTTTTACGAACAAGAAAAGAAATAATTATTTTCGAAGCATGTATTAATTATGTACATTTATTAGGATTCTTTATTCGTTTGAATTTTATTTGTATGATCAACACACGTACGGCTCTTTCTAGCCAGAGGTGTCAAACGTGTACGTGTGGACCCTCGCCGGCCAATAGCGAGTATGGTGGTTTGTGTGTTTGATCAATCTTGTCGGTAAAGTTAAACGATTATAATATTTAGCTTTTTTTTTAGTTTAACTAGGTGAATCCCACGTATAATTAGTGCAAACGACAATAACGACTTTTTCTCTCAGTCGTACCCCTAAAATCCCTAAAGCAGCCGCCTCTTCCATTTTCCTTTAATTGCATCCGCGGTGCTACCCAACTTGGTCTTGGTCGAAGTGAAGGGTCGGTGCACTCTATTTCATGTGCGGTAAGCCTAAGAAGTGGTTTGGTGAAACGTCTCTTTTTAACCTTGGTTACGAGGTGAAGAAGTGCTAGTCTTTGAGGAGCTGGCTCGGTTTGATTGTTTTTTCACAGCAAAGGAGAAGAAGCTTCACCGCCTATTTTAGTCTGGTTATGCTTCTCGCATGCTCGGTTGTGTCCAGTGTAAGTAGATATGTTCTTTTCTAGTGTCTAGCGAAATAGGTATTTTCTTCTTTGACCTCAAGAAGTTTAATTGTGTTGGGATTAAGTTAAAGGAGTGGATTGTGCCTATGGATCTTCTGCTCGCTAAAGAAGAACGGTGGTCAGAGGTTTTATCGGCTCCGACATAAGGCAGAGATTCAGTATAATCGATGTGCTTCTATTGGTATAGCTCTGGTTTTGATCTCTTGATCCCAGCTATTCTCGTTTGCGTGTCATTACTCGTGCTTCGCAATATCAAGTGACGGTCTAGAGCACTTCAATAATTTATACCGGTCTTAGGTTTCTAGGTGAGTATAGTTGTATGCGGTTTGTAGTGGCTCACGGTTGGATGATGTACTATAAAAACAATGTCTTATACCTTGGTGAATGTGTGCCAATGGAGCCTCAGGGAAGCGATAAATGGCTTATGTTTGAGTGTAGAGCACAGCTCAACTTTGTCTTTTGATAATTTTATAAATTTAGTTGCTTATACTCAGATTAAGTTAAGAGATTCTTTTGATAAAAATCCGATTACAAAGATTACATAGGCATCATCTTCCTCCTCTCTCATACACCATTTTATTCTTAATGGCTCAAGGTTTCATCTCAAACCATACCACTTAAACACTAACTTTTATGGGTATTGATTATGAAACTCTTTTGGTTCCTACAATTTCTTAAGAATGTTACACCAAGAAATTGTTCTACAATTCTTGATGATTGTGGTCCGTAGGAATTCATGTTTTCAGTTAAGGATGGTTGAGTTTGTGATCCGTGGCAATGAAATAGAGGTGAAGAACCAATAAATATAAATCAAAATGTTTCTAGGCCACACAGTTGTTTCAAAGCTTTTAAGGGAGTTGTATCTGAACATTGTTTACTTAATTTTTTCTATAGTATTAATTTGAGGTACAAAGTCAAGTTTGGTGGCTTGATCGGAGCAACAATATTTGGAGAAAAATGATATTGCCTGGAAATACAACAAATTGAGAATGGGGAACTAAGGATCCTTTTTGAAGGCTAATAGTTATGCTTTCCAATTTAACAAAAGTTATGGTTGAATTTCTTTGCAGATAAATGAAAAACCTATATTATTATGACTTTTGTTTGACAACTACAAATGCATAAAATAATTTAATTTTTTACTTTTTATCATTGTTTTTTCTAACATTTTTATCGATTCACCTGATAAAAATCATCATTCAATTTAGTGTTCTTTTATCTATAAGTTATTGTTTTATCTTAATAAACTTTTAAAATGTAGTTATCTGCATACTTGGCCCTAGGTTTTATCATTTTTTCTAAAACTAGAATTTCTTGACCATTTAGACGATAATTAAATATTCAACTGACCTGGAAATTACAATGATTTGAGCTAATCAGAACAAAAGTTGAATAAAATTATAAGAAATTGATTTTTTTTCTATTTTACACTCAAAATCGAAAGATTTATCAAATCAGGTTTAAAGGTTTCCAATGTTGGACTGTGGTCAATTGGTTTTTTGGCCAATTGGTGTAAAACAACTTATTGTTCACTTAGGCATAACTATCTATTGTTGGGTAAGAATCCTCACACCTTAAAAGAAACTAAAAACTCCTCTATAACCCAAGATAGTCATATTTGGGCCATGAACCCTTAGATTTGAAACTGAAATGGGGCAATAAAGGCTTCATCCTTGATTAACAGAGTCTCCTTTAGCCAGCCGGATCTTTGTTTTCAAACACCTCGGGGAGAACACTTT
Source organism: Euclidium syriacum (assembly GCA_900116095.1). Taxonomy (NCBI): domain Eukaryota; kingdom Viridiplantae; phylum Streptophyta; class Magnoliopsida; order Brassicales; family Brassicaceae; genus Euclidium; species Euclidium syriacum. The sequence continues at coordinate 3,850,742 of FPAK01000008.1, forward strand.
AGGGTTAAAGGTAGAGTATAAAATTGGGGTCTTTGAGGGTCCCATAAAATTAAGAAACATTCGGGTCCCCTATAAAAGAACTCAGATCAGGTAGTGTGTACCCAACCCTCATTCTTATTTAATAATTTAGTCATAAACAATTATCAGGATCAGAGAGCTCGAGCGCAACAAACAGAGATCGATCGTAACCCTGTCTGCTATGCACTTGCACTGCATTACCTACATTCGAGTGAATATATGCCACTCGTGGTCAAAAAGAAACTTGTTGGCAACGCCTAATACAACTCCACATGTCAGACATCTATTTGGAAACAAGCTCGCTTGGAAGTCATGCGTGCCTCGAGAATCTCAAAATCATGTCAAAAAATGGTACGAAATACCTCTCATGTCGTATGTTTGGAGCACATGCGTCGGGAGTGAACGGCATGCCAGCTGACTGAAACGACATAAGTTGTAGGTAAAAAGCATGCAAGTGTAAAGATAATTTAATCCACAACCAAACAAAGGTTCTCTAAACGAGAACAAAACATGTCATACGGAAACAACTAAATCACCCAGTCCACTAACCCGTGACATGTATTCTCTACAAATATAACCCTAAATCTTCGAGAAGGGGTTGGTGAATCAATCTCTCAAGACTTAGGATTATACTTCTCTAATTTCCTATCTTTTTTCCTAGGAGATTTTTCCTTAAGCTTTGTTCAATTTTCACTTGTAAACACCGATAAACTTCGATGGAGGACTCTCGACGGCTCTCACTGATTACTTCTCGAGAGCAGTCGATTTCCCTCCTAATACGGACCACGTTCTAGTGGTTAAAGCTCGACATTTGAGCTTTTTTCCGGTTACTTCCACCAAAACCCTCAAAGTTCCGATCTTTATCTAAAAGGCCAAGGCTAAGAAGAGATTTTTTTCCAAATAATGATGCTTTCAAATATTTTAGCTTCAGATGATCACTCTTCCTACGCGATAGGTGTCTTTTCGAACGTATACCCCATCCAGCTCAAATACATTTTCCTTTGTTCTTTTCATCTCAAACAGCTCCATAAACGACATATAACCCCGAGACTACTCTCTCTTCTGGACCGGAGTTAGTACAAACCCCTTCCTTTCGTTTTTCCGATATTCATTATGTTTTCGGACATCAGTCACATGATCCAAATACTGGTTTAAACGTCGGAGAATCATTGGGAAACACACCCCATCGTGTCTTTCTTGAAGACTCCACAAGCTTATATGTTGTTGTAGGAGGTTTACTGACCAAAGGGACGAACCCCGCATATCACGATCCAGCAGCACCCCGAGGTGAGTTCATAAGCAACTCGGAGTCTACGCAAACCACCACCAAGCTTACAGCCTCGGAGCCGTCAAGACCGGAGTGCCCAAAGTTTGCACCGAGGTGAGCTCATAAGAAAATCGATGGACCCCTCTTCATATGAGGCCCCTCAACATACGCAAAATTGAAAAGTCCATGCCTACATCGTTGAAGGCCCATAAAATCTCGAAACCGTTTTTTAGCCGAAACATCTATTTTAATAAAAATCCTAAAATTCCTGTAGGGAGATCGATGAGATCGAACAAACATGACGAGATTATGAATCGAGATCGAAGAAGATTACGAACTGAGGTCGAGATTCAGTTATGGAAAATGTTGTTATTTTTCAATACATTAAGTTATGAAAGTTAATATATTTTGGTGTAGATTCTAGTTAAGAAGATTTCATATTTTCTAAGATTGATTAGCCGTCATTGTATATGTATATAAACTTGACATTTATGTATGTGAATCAACAAGAAAGAATTCAGTTTCTAAACATTCTTATGGTATCAGCTACAAAAAAAAGTTAAAAACAGATTTTGTTCATTTTGTTCTTTCTTGCCTTTTTTCTCGACTTCAATTTTTATATGCGATGACTAACAGAGATGATGCTGTTAAAGCCAAACCGAGGAAGACGGTTTCTTCCTACGATCTAATTTTGACTTGGATGAAATTGACAGCCGACAGTCGTGTCGATCAACACAACTTGAATCGTGGTTCATGAGCTACTCCGCAAGCTAATTCGATAGAGAAAATTGGTGGTGGTTCTGACGTAGCAGCAAATTTTGCTCTCACTGATGCTGATTAACAAGGGTTAACATATGTCTTCAACAAAGATGTCTTCAGAACTAGGATGTGTGAGCTCAACAAGGTTTACAAATCTAGCTAAGCTCAAGATGCAAGTTTCTTCATGAACAAGAAGTTCGAACGACCAAGATTTGTCATCGGAGTTCGAATTGGCTTAAAGATTTCAAGATCTTTAAGTGTGGGGGAAGTCCCACTACGATGACTCGACAGCTGAGTATAAAGATGTGAAGATGACTCGACGGTTGAGTTTAAAACCGCGAAGCTGATACGGCGACCGGGTATAACGACGTTATCCTTTGAAGAGTTTTCCAATCTCACACGTGTTACCAAGTATGAGCTTGACGAGAGGTATTGGAAGATCAATGAAATCGACTGAACCAGATGAGGTCATAAATCGAGATAGAGATTCAGTTATGGAAATATGTTGATATTTTTCAATATATTAAGTTAGGAAAGTTAATATATTTTGGTTTATATTTTAGTTAGAAAAATTTTATATTCTCTTAGATTGATTAGTTGTTATATTTGTATATAAACTTGACCTAATGTCTGTGAATCAATTAAAAAGAATTTAGTATCTAAACATTCACAACTTATTTTCGTTAAATCTCTGATTTTTTGGTTAAGCGCTCCTCTTAGAATGTCTAAGTGACACCTAACAAAAATTTGAATAGAGATTTTATCTACTGATTTTCGTTTATTTGGTCCCACAGCTGTTTTTGTCCCGAATTTGGTATTGCCCACTTCTTTTTACCCACCAAAATATGATGCATTTCCATAATAGGTGATTTTTGTAAACTAAGTAATTTGTTTAGCTGATTTGATAAAATAATTAAAATTAAATGGGGCCAGCCAAACAAAAACTGAAATGGGGAATTTAAAATATGTGGCGTCATATGTGGGGAAGGAGGCGTGAATCTCCATCACCGCCTTTCTCTGTTACTGTCACCTGCCCCTCCTCTCTTCACCGCCTTCAACGCCTGACCTCTCACGTGCCTCCTTTAATATCTTTCTCAATAATCGAATTATATTTGTGTATTCGATTTTTTATTGTAAAGATGTTCTCATAATTCAGGTTTATTACACTTAAGCATTTTTAGACAACTTATATTGGAGGTACTTTTGGGATAAACAAAATTATATTGGCTGTTAATATAACAACTGGACTAAATCTAGAAAATGTTATGGCAAGCTTGTTTTCGCTAATGATCTAAATGATAATGTGATGGCAAGCTTGTTGCGTAGACGTGGACCATCTCCAACCCTATTTTATATTTTCCTTTTTATTCAATAATAGAGAAAAAACAACTCCAACCCTACTTTATAACCCACTCTAAAATAGAGTTATGAACAATATTATTCTAAATATAGAGTAACACTATTCATAAATTCTATTTTAGAGTATAACTTTTCTTTTTGCAAAATGATCTTTTAAATTATACTTGTTTCTAATTTATACTTAAACATTATTATAAAATTAAATTCATATACAAACAATGTTATTTTTCTGCTTACAATTAATTACGTATAATAAAAACATAACAAATTTTATCAATAAAATGATTAGATATGTAGTTAAATAAACAAATTAAAACAATAATGATATATATTAAAAAAAAGACAGAAACAACAATTCATTTCGAATATATAATTGATGTCAAAATTAAAGATAACAAACACAAGATAAAGTTAAAACGATAAAGACTTGTAATTTCATAATCTAGTAAACCACTTATCCACCAAGATTGTTAGAATCAAGTTAAAATATATGTTCATTGAAACCATATGATGTCGATAGAGACAAATTCATAAAAACTTTATAAATTCATAATCATGTATTTGTTCATAGAAATGACACATATCACAAAAAGTCTCTTATTTTTTCAATCTATTTTAACTGCATTTGACAATAAGATACCACATAGAAACACAAGTTCTCACATTTCCAATCCATTACAAAAGGATTTGACAATACAACACACCAGTTTCAGTCAAAATAGAAACTCTACCTCCATAAATCAAATTACTAAGAGATGATAATATTCAATTTTAGAAATTTATTGGACGGTGTATAATAAATAAGGATAAGGAAACTCAGTTCTCACTTGTACTTATCAAATGCTTATACATTAATTGATCATTTGTGTAAGAAATATAATAATAGAGATATTTAAAAATATACGGTTTAAGAAAACTTGTTTGTTTTTATTTATTCGACATCATATAATCTAACTCTATAATAGAGTTTAATATTCTCTCGCTTAGCTAACTCATACTTTTCTCCACCGGTAAACTCAAGATGAGAAAACCGGAATTATATACTAATAGTCTATAAGTGACTCAAGATGAGTTACTCGTTTTGCAACAAACGGATTCAAGAATTTTCCACCCATCAAAACAACCATAGTCTCAAAAAAAAAAAAAAAAAATGTCACATTAAAACAATTACAAGATAACAAGATGAAGAAGAAGCAGACACACACCTTAATATCTTCTCTATCTTGATGTTAAAATCTAGTTAAACACACAAATAAGCTTTTGGTTCCCGATATAGAACGTATTCAAAATTACACAATAAACAAACTCTTTCAATTCACAATTTCTACTAACATCTTTTGTTATAAACTAATTCATTTACAGACACTAACCGAATTCGGATCAAGAAGCATTCCAATGTTAGCTATGATCAATCCATACACCTGTGACAACTACTTTCCCATTGCTTCGAGCCGTAACACAAATCGGATCGTCCTAAAAAATATCAAAAACATGAATTTTCAACTGTGAATAATCATAAGAGTGGAGGAGAAAAGTAAGATAAATTAGACTCACATAAACAAGCTTATCTACTATAAGGTGAGTACATGATTGATTGTATAATTTGTATTGTCCAATATCAACACCCCCACCACTCCGAAGCTTCGATCGTAACTGTAAATGGAGAAATTAAATCGGAAACTTATAAAAATTGAAAGAAAATCCTAGTCGATTTCACCCGAAGAATTGATGATGGGGATTTAGAGAAACATTACCGTTTCTCCATCGATTCGATTGAATCCAACAAGAGCGAATCGGACACCGGAAAATGTTTTGGAAGGAAATCCCGTTTCAAGCATTGGAAACACAAAATTGGGGTTTTAGAGTGGATAGATCGAAATTAGGGATAGGCAGAGAGGAAGCGAGCGTCTCGGGGAAGCTTTGAGAAATAGGGAAAGAGTTGAGCGACGGAAATTGAAATTTTTTGCTTTTATGCGGGAGATGCAAAGAGGGTAAGTCACTAGCACAATATTCCACGTGACTTTAATAATCTTATGGGCTTTCTAAGCCCGTTTAGGCCCCAATAACTTGGAAGAATTTCAGGTCCGTTTAGTCTTAATCCCGTCGTAACACATTATTTTGCAATGTTTTCTAAATAAAATTTACTTGAAACCATAGCTTAAAACTAAATACGTATATATATAACAAAAAAAAAGAAAAAACTAAATACGAATATATATAACAAAAAAAGAAAAAACTAAAATAGGAATATATAACAAAAACTTAAATTTGGTTACATGATCAACCAAATCAATGGTTTTAACCATTTTATTAACCAGTAGAACACTACAATCCCGAGACAATTTCATACAAATGCATACCTTGAAACACACAAATTCGTAGAAGGAAACTGATGATAATAACAAAAAAGATAACAATTGCATCATACCAATTAGAGAGACCATACTTAGAAGAGTTCTTCTTCCTTGTGGGTATAGATAACACAATCTGACTGCGGGTAAGCCACACAAGTCAAGACATAGCCTTTCTCAAAGTGATCATCATCAAGAAACGAACCATCAGACTGATCTACTTCGCCTTTCTCGATCTTACCAGCGCAAGTGGAACATGCACCAGCTCTGCAAGAGTAAGGCAACTCAACTCCTGCTTCTTCAGCTGCATCTAAGATGTATTGGTCGTCATGGGCCTCAAACTCATTTTCTTGACCTTCTGGTCCTATGAGCTTGACCTTGTATACCGCTGACATTGTGGCACCAGAATTCGCTGAGCATTTCAAGCCAAAGGATCTCGAGACTTTATTGGTTGATCCAACGGACAAGTTGTGGCTCTTGTTTGCGTTGAGCTTGTTTGTTGGCTGGCTTCTAAGAACCGCCTTGGTCATGCTAGTGGAAGAGATTCGCATGGTCGCCATTTCTTTCTTTTTTCACCTGCGTTTCCAAGAGTTTAGGGTTTAGTCACCTGCTTTTACAGAAACTTAAATAGCTTTACACAAAGGAGATGAATATCCCTAGTCTCCATAATCTTAGAGATTTAACACCACTCAAACTTAATCTTAGAAACTGACACGACTGTGACAAATGTGCATCACAAGTAGCAGTTGGAAACTAGAACCAAAAGAGAATCTGTTCCAATAGCAAAATGATGTGATATTTACTATGTGGAGCGTAATGAGAAGATGCAAGCTTAAAGCTATAATAGATCTTCACTCGATGCTCCAATAAGACTAATAACATGTTACATAGACTCTAAAATCATAAACAGGATTAAACGGAAGAAAAAGTTTGAGATCGTTACTTGAACCAAGGCCAACAACAGAGGCTAATTAAGTCAACAATTAACAAATTTCGAAGATCGCTTGAATATTTAATTTAAGCGATCGACTTTATTTTTGCAGGAAATTTTACAGTTAAAAGATCAGATTAGCTTAACAAGTTCCATTAGCATCAGCATCGGAATAATCCAATATGTGGAGATTTCCATTTAATGACAGAAAATCGGTCACTATCCGATAGCGAAAAGGAGAGAAAAAAACGAATCGTAAGATATTTGCTAAAAAACGATTTTTGTCCCCACAAGAACTCAATAAAAACAACAAAAAGTAGATTCCATCTGTAAACATCGCTCATCAGATCAAACTTGAAAAACACCGAAGCAACTACAACATAAGAAAATAGAATCAAATCAAATCTGAGAATCTGAACGATGAAACTTACAGAAAGAGGAGAAAAGTGAAGGAGGAGGAGGCGGAGAGTACTACGAGGGAGAGAGGGTTGGTGGATTGAAGAAGTGAAGCAATTATAAAAAGGGAAGGCAGAGTGGCTTTTGGAAGGCCGTGACGGCCCAATTTGCCATCTTCGACGGCTAATATTTTTTCTTTCTTCCTACAATTTTTTTTAATTATTATTATTAGTTCAAAATTTAAATGTTTCTTTTAGTAACAGAACCAATCTTTTTTTGCTATCATTTTGTTTCTCTAAATTGTAACTCTTCCTATAGAAAAAATAAAAAAATACTTTGTGAACTTAACAGAAATTTTGAAGCTCGGTTGACCAATGTTTAGTGTTTTTACATCAGATTTAGAGTTTCATTTTCAACTATTGTAACATAATGGAAGTAAAAGTTACCAAACTTTTTAAAGTGGTATAAATTATAGAACTGTTGTTGGTAAAAGAAAATAGCTTCTACTTATGTTATTTAGATAACCAAAGAATGTTAGAAATGACTTTTTATATTATGAGAATTGTACCACGATATCATAATAAATACGGACAAAATCGACAAAAACATTAGCCGTCGAAGGTGGCAAATTGGACATCTATACCGCATACTGCATTCGGCAAGCACACCTCATCTAAGTCAGCATGACATGTAGACGACTAGTTCTATCAAGTCTTGGGATGAAGTGAGAAAATGCAAATCGTTTCTCTCTAAGTCATAATATTGGACTTCTCAAACATAACCTATATAATTAATTGGATTGTTCGTGATTAGGTTTCTAATTAATGAACCACAAAAAAATGGGGATCTTTTTTTAATAGTAATGTGAGATTTTGAAAGAGTGATAAAAGAAGATAGAAGAAATTGAGAGAAATTGGTAAAAGAACTCTCTTTAAGCTTCTAGTGTGAAATACCATGGCCGCCTCGGCCACCCCGTCTTCCTCGTCTACCAACTAAATTCCATTGGTCTTGAGTTTTTTGTGTAGGTTTGATTTTCCTTCCCCTTGAGTTGTGACGGAGAAGTTCCCAATTTCGAACCTTGCATAAACGCCCAAGTAAAAAACGACAAAATTGCCACAAAAAACACTCTCTTTTGCTCATCTTCATAAGCTTGAGGAGGTGGAGAGACAGGTGCAGTTGTTTGAGGAACATCAGTTGAAGCAATAATGTTGGCGTTTACTAATGCAGTAGTGGCATCGGAAACAGGTGAAGAAACAGTTGGAGAAGCAAGTACCGCCTCAACTTTTGGTGAGACTGTAGAGAACATGGGCGGAATCGAGACCTCAACTTGAGGAATTAAAGTATCAGTAATTGTAGAGAAGACAATGGGGGGTAGTAGAATCTATGATTGGGTCAGTTTTGGTAGCATCAACATTTGCCTCTAAGCCGGTTGGATTAGAAACTTGGACACTACTTTGATCAACCGTATCAGTGGTGCTAAGATGAATACATCTAGCTTCTTTGTGGCCTAGCTGCCCACATCTATTACATCTAGATGGAATCCAAGAATACTCAATATCTATCAAAGAGACAATACTTTTCTCATATCTAGCCCCAATCAGATGCGGAAATCCTTTATCTAATTCAATCTCAACCAATACTTTTGCCCTTCTCATTAAAGACGGGTCTAGCCTTGGATTTTCAGTAACCACCGGTTCACCTAGACCTAAACCTACAAAACTAATCCCTTCTAGTGAATAAAGACAGCTTGGGATATTACCAAGTGTTACCTAGACCGGAACTGAAGTGATTTCAGGCATAGCTAAAGTTGGGTCTAAGGAGCAACAAACATTAAACATTCATCAACATGCCATAAACCTCGTTGGAGAACCCAAATTCTAGTAGAAGTATCTGGAATGTGAAACAAAAAAGATGATTCACCCAATTTCCTAGTGAAGATGAGGTTCTTAAGCCATAACCATGTATTTTTTAATTTTCGTATTTCAATAGCAAAATCTTTATAAAAAAAATAAATAAAAAAATGGGGATCTTACTAGAGTGATGTTTGTTTGGAAATTAAGAAACACCAGGGCTATTCACCATCTTAAAACCTTTACCGTGTTAATAAAAGAACACAACATCTTAAAATATTTACTATAAATTGTGAAAACAGAATGTATTATTGAGATTACTTTGCGTAATGGCCTTTTGTTGGTGGATGAGTTAGACCAAAGGTCAAAGTGGGAAGTTGACATTACAATTTTACAACAGCGTCCCTTGACCCACGCCATTGGACGGACGTATGATATATACACTTAAGGGAGGGACTTTTATTTTAAATCATTTCATTTATTTTCTTTAAACTATTATGTCGACACAAATCGACAAAACTTGCACCATATGGCACATCCTATTAGGGACTCCGGTAAATATCATATAATCTCTTCTATTATTATAGCTAGTTATGTATAGTAGGATTGTACATGTGAGCTATATTTCAAAGTTAATGAGAAAGCCGCATAACCTTCTCTTCAAGTTTTTTTTTTTTTTTTTTTTTTTTGATATCGGAGCCGATAACAATTTAACTTTATGAGAGTGATCCACTTTTTCGTTCTTAAAATTATTGATTGATCATGTCGGATTCGAGACAATGAAAGGAAGTTGACTTGGTGAAGGAAAATGTGATTCTTTAGTCACTTTATCTTCATCCAACAGAAAAAATCAAATTATCTTGTTATTACTATACAACTAATTAAGATTATGTGCCCTCTTGTGAATCAAATCGTACGATAAGTTGAATTCGCGGAATTGGTGTAGATTTAAAAAAAAAAAACAATTTGAACGATGAGAAACAAAATTGAACTGTATAGTAAAATATTGCGGAACCGGTAAATGTCAACCAAAAAGCAACTAACACTTGAGTTCTGATAAGATCAACCCAAACTGATCTTTGAAACAACCAGAAAATAAAAATCAAAGCAAAGAATTCGGAGATGAAGAAGGAGAGGAGACAGAGAGCTCAAAAAGATTGATTGTGGTGGGCCCATGGTGCTCTTCATCTTCAAGTACAAACACCTTACCTGGAAAGGACACTTTACAAACAAACCTTCTATATAAGGGTTTTCTTATCATCTCCGATTTCATGTCACATTTATGGTTGTAAAAAAAGTTACTTACTAGGGTCTTTCTTGGAGAGTTTGCACATCAAAGCATAACAACTAAAGGTTTCATTAAGAACAGACTCCCTTCAAACACAACATCACAACACTCAACATTACCCCAAATATCTCCTCCTTTGCGTCTATCAATTGCAATCTCCACAAACCAAATCTCTTATATTATTAGCGGCCCTTCTTCTTTTACGGACAGAAACACAGCCAGTTTCCCACCATAACTCACCGTGTATGATGACCAACTTGCAAAAGTCCCCTTACGAAAACATTCTTCCACACCATTCACCACTCCCCAATACTTATGTTTTGTGTCATAAGCTCTTAACTTGTTACAACAAGTATCAAAGTAGTACAATACATCGTCAATTACACACGCATGCTCCAAACCCTTAGAATTCAGCATCTCGTCCGTTTCCCATATATAATCCTTTGGACTGTAGAGAAAGCTATTGTGAACATTCCTAAAGTATATCTTATAAAGCATCACGGCACAAGAATGCGACACGGGATTTATCATCTCCATGTCTAGCTTTGTCATATCAAACTCCCATATCTGTGTATCTCTATTGAAAACAGCCACGATATTCTTCGACACCTCTGGGCAATATCCATTTACGTAAATCTTCTCATCAATGATGTTAGGAACCATTAAAACCATGGGCATAGATGTGCTTGGGAGGGGATGAACCGTGTGAGACAAACAGTCTATGCTTGACAAAGAACCACATCCATCCAACACATATATGTTCGAATCCACCGCGACATAGGTTGCATGGCGATCATGAGATCTAGGTGGAAGCGACTCGATACAAACCAAGCGATTGTTGTTGGCTTTCCGGCGGAGAATGTAAAAAGGCTCATCACTAGTGTTATAGATCGGAATATAGATACAAGCTTCGGCGCAGCCTAACGCGGATCGTCTATCGTAAATCTCACGCGACTCTATCGGAAGTGTTTAGAAACGGCGGAGAGTATTGGATAGTCGCATCTCCGGACACGCGCTAAGATATCGACAATGATGTGGTCGGGAAGTGACGTAAACTGACAAGATGGCAGAGGTTCCGAATATTGTTTCATGTCTCGTGACCTAAGTTTGGAAGACATCTCAAATCAACAATCAAATGGAAAGCGCAAACATCTTTAGTTCCCCTATTGAATTACGGCTGGTAAGAAAAATGAATTCTGATAGGGTTTTTGAAGATTTTAACTACAATAAAATAATTATTAATTTAAACGATTAAAAACATAAAAGGAATTCTTTTTTACACAAAATATTGAAACTAGTGTAATCGCCGACTGAAAAAAAAGGAAACTAGGTGTAATCAGAAAGAAAGAAATCTGTTAAAGGAAAACACTCACAAAAATTACCTATAAAAAGAATATACGTGGAATAGTTACCATAAAAAGTTTATCAAAAACAAATTACCATAAAAAGATAAGGAAAATAATTTTTTATGGGAAATAATTTTTTATGGAAAATCATATACCGTGAAAAATAATGGAAAATGGTAAAAATAAGTTTATGATCGGACGTAGTTTTTTGCACCTGTTTGGAGCTTGTCGGTTGATGTCAGTCACAAAAGTGTTTGCCGGACGTACAATCAGTTGAGCCGGACATATAGACAAATAACAAAATGTTTTACCAAGCCAGAAGAGTAGTGACTTGCTATTCAGCTAAGGCGAGATATTTCTCGACCATTAATTCCCGTAAGCAAATCGGAAAGGAAGATGCGTAATTAATTAAGGTTATGTAACAATTGGAAAACAATTGGTACGATAAGTTTTATTGGTGTAGATTTTCAAAATACTAGACAAACCAATCCAGGGCGATAAGAGATAATTGAATTGTAGAGTAAACATTGTCAACCAAAAAGCAACTAACACCTGAGTTGTGATAATATCAATCCAAACCATATCTCAACAAGCACAGACCTTTCAAATAAATAAAAACACAAAGCAAAATTCGGATATAAAGGAGACAGAGCTCAGAAGATCCGTTGTGGTGGTCCCATGGTGCTCTTCAAGTACAAACACCTTACCTGCAAAAGATTCAAATATAACAAGAGATTCAGAGAGAGAGAGAGACATTAAAAATGGTTTCAGCAAATAAGCAAGACACAAAGCGTACGTTTTGCCAATTCTTCTTCAAGAGAGAGACAAGGAAGTTGACGCTCATCTGCACGTTCTGAAAGAGCTGCTTCTCTTCCATGGAAAGGTTTCCAACAGCAACACCCATGCACAACACTTTCTTCAACTGGAACTTCACTGTTGCTTTTGTCTCATTCACCTTCGCTTCCAACGACTCTTGGTGACTCACCAATGTTGGAAACTTTCCTGTGCACACCAAAATTTCAAAAGAATAAGAACCAATACACAACTAATCATGCAAACTTAAGAACAGACTTGAGTTATCAAAGAAACTTGCCTGCCTTGTTCAGACCAGGACCAAGAAGACGAGGAATCTGCTTAATGACAGATTCAGAAGCCAAGAAAGCATGGTACTTCTTGGCAAGCTTCTTTACGAGTTTCTTGTTTTTGTTGAGCTTCTTCAACGCCTCAACATCCATATAGTCTAGACTCATTTTCTCCGCCTATCGAAACCACACAACAAGCTTTATATGAAGCTCCAAACTTTTAATCCAAGCAACAACATTTACAAAATCAGAGAGATTTAAATTACCTCTTCGACATGCTGAGCATCTCCAAGCATGCAGATCTTCATTTTCGGGCGGGGAATATGTGGGAGCTTAACAGATCCACTGAAACGCTTGTCCTTTTGTGGGTCATAGTTCTTCAGACCAATCTGAAGCTCCACTGTCTCCACAAAGTTACGTTTCTTCTCCTCTGATTTACCCTTCACAGTTGTGATGGCTTCTCTTAGGGCCTCACTCTGAAGCTTACTACACAACCACAAGCCCATTTAACCAAATTAACTCAACTCAAACAAGCAACAACAGTTTGTATGATCCAGTATGAAATTCGATGACATCTACAATTATTTCTAAGATATCAATCTAAGCATGGGGACGAGATTGAATATAGTGTATCTTTGGGGAAAAGATAATCAACATTGTAAAAGCATGCCATATAATCCAGAAAATAGCCAACAATTAAAAAAATAGGATTCGGGATCGATCCACTAAACAATAACAAGCAACGGATGATTCATATGAACAAGAGTCTATGAAAATTGGAAGAACAGTATAGGTACCTCATCTTGAGTTTCTCTTGGTTCACGAACCTCTAATCCTGTAAACCAGAAAGTAACCAATAAGATCAATTGGTGTGAAAAATGTTCGAGAAAGATAAGTTCAATTTCAGTGATAAACCCTCCATTTTCAGTTATTAATTACTTAGAATCCAGATAAGATCACCTAGAAAACGAATATGTATTACTAAAGCTCGCGAAATCACAGGGCTGACAAGAAAAAGAAAAAGAGACGACGTTGGGGAGAGGAGAGACGAACCTGAAAGGTGAAGCTGCGGAATCCTCAGAGGCGGCTGAAGACCTTACAAGGAGTGAAGAAACATGAAAGGAAGAGACTAAACCCTAGCTAAATTGATCCCATGGTATGGGCCTTTGTATAGTGGTGGGCCGATTAAACCCATCTACTAATATCCTGCGATTTGAGATCGTTTTCTTTCTTTTCTGAATAAATAAATAAATAATGAGGATATTTTATTTCCTAATCTTTTGATTTAGAAATTCATTATCGCCACATACTTATTTTTCTACAAAACAGACGTAGCTTAATTAACAAAAAGCAACTTCCAATGAAAGTCAAGACTAGTGATGACAAGTTTTTTTTCTTTCCAAAAACAACTAATTCACACACAAAAATATAACATATCATTACAATTAGATGAAGGCTTATGCCAAAAATATAAAATTGTCTTAAACAAAAAAAATTAGAATTTCATTTCGCTCTTTTAAACTTTACGAGTTCATCAAATTCACCAAAATCACAAGGCTACACATGTATTCATATGTTAAGTGAAGATTCCTGTTAGATTTGTCATTTTTCAATCGTGCACATTTGTTACATTTCATATAGATATGCCTTCATATAGAAATGTGGTGGTATGAAAGTTCTTATTAATGAAATAGCCCTAGTGAATAATTAAGAATCAAGTGTGGGTTGATAGATGTTTTGGTTTTCCCCGAGCAAAAGCGCCTTTAAAACCGCATCACAAGTGCCATCATAGTGCACGATCAAATGTCCACCTTGAGGTATCTCATGATACTTGATCCAAGGTAACTTCTTCAAGATACATCTATGAAGTTGAAACGGAACCACTTTGTCTTCTTTTCCATGCCATATATGAACTGAACTATCTCCACTTATACTCAGATCTGCTGGATCAAAATCCCACTCCCCAAATCCCGCTAGGAAATCGTCTCTTAGAGTATCAAACACATTCCTTTCCCCTAGTTTTTCCTTAAGACACACAAAAAGTCAAACATTTTTGTTACGATTGAACATAAAACTGAAGTAAACCTTATAATGATGTTTTTAATTACCTTAGTAAGCATAGGAAAGCCGGTGATTCTCTTGAGTACCTCAATGTCATGACTATTGAAATAAAGTTGATTGCTTTCAAGAACTGAAGTAGTTGATGGGAAGAGTTTCTGACTAATCCACCAATGTAAAAATCCGGGCGCATATTTCGATATCCGAAAACACCATTTTATAAGCCCTCTCCTATAATCTTTCTTTATAAGCTTCTTAGAAAGCGACGGCCACCCGTAATTCACTACCGGAGCTACAAACGCCACTCCCGCCAACCTGAAAGATATCCGGTACTCACGCCTCAATATTCAGACGTAGAACTTTTACGTGTCGTGTTGCATGAAAATGTGTAATATACCTGTGAGGTATGTGTTTTAGGCAACCCCAAGTAGGATATGATCCCATGGAGACTCCAATGAGGTAAAACTTGTCTCCTATATGTAACTGATGAGCAAGCTCTTCTATGTCGAGTGCTTCACTTTCCAACGAACGTTTTGGGTTTGGATCCGATCCTCCGTATCCGGCACGGTCGTAGAGCAGAAAATACACGCCCAACTCTTCTATCAACTCCTGGAAATAAAAAACTAAATCCAAATGAGATAAAGATAGTCAAGTCAACTAAACCCACAAAAGACCAAATGGAATTAAAAAACTACATTAGAAGCAGAGAAGTTCATTTCTTTGGAGCTTCCAAACCCATGAATAAGAATGATCTTGTGTTTAGCTTCGTCTTTTGGAACACCTCTCTCTTTGTAAGCTAGGAATCTCCCATCTCTTAGCTTAATCCTGTCCATTGCATCTGAAACTCGATTCCTCTGTTTCCACAACATGAGTATAAGCTGTGAAACTTTTAAACTTTACAAGATTTCAGAAACGTTAGAGATACTTACAGGGCAAGAAAACGATGGCTTTGATTCTTCTCGGAGGAAGCTGAAACTGCTTGGGAGATCTGTTTTGGGTTTTGGATTTTGGGATGGAAGAGTGGTTTCTTGAGATGACGATGATGCAGAATGAGGAAGGAGGCTTGAAGAAGATGAAGAAGAAGTAATGATCCTCCTTGTCCTTTGTTGATACAAGTTGTGAAATACAAGACGCCTCATTCTTGTGAATCGCATATGATTTGTGAAAGTTTCATTTTCTTTGATACCAACAAAGCTCTAAATTGGATTTTCCAGTTTCCAGTTTCTTTTTCATTTGTGGATATCCGGATATTCCTTTTATTCCAGCTAGGTCACTTGATCGTTGATGTCAAAAAAAAAAATAACTTTATCGTTTTAGGTGTTAGATTAGTTCACCCGCTACCACCCGCAAACGCAGCTTTTGCGGGAGTTAGCGGTTGGTAGCGTTTGCAAACAATCACCGAAACCGCTACGAGCCGCTACATACCGCTCTGTACCGCTGGAAATCAAAAGCTGGTTTCCGCAAGCGTTTCGGTAGCGAGCGGTTGCGGGAGATCAATTTTTTTTCAAAAAATTAAAAATATTATCTTAAAAATTAAGAAAAATTATAAAAATTAAAAAAAAACTAAATTTATTTGTATTTTTTCTATCAAATATTTTCGTATTAAACTCTTATTCTTAATATATTAATATATTATATTAATTAAAATGAAGATTTAATTATATATATATTGTATAAAAAAATGTTTCAAACCTCTTAAAAATTTATATTTCATTTTTATTTTGATGTATATAACATATATGTATGAATTAACTAAAAATATACTTATATATAACTGTGTTTCTAAATTATAAAATTTTTTTCACAACTCATAAAATATATTTAGTTATTTATTTTATGATTTAGTTTGATCTTTAATATTAATTATATATATAAATTATATAATGTATGTATTTTATTATTTTTTATGTCCAACCGCTATCACATCCGTTGTCAACCAGTAAAAAATGTAACAGTTTTCAACTGCTATATCAATCGTAAAAACCGCTCAATAACGCTTGAAACCGCAACCATCCGCTTCCACAAACTCCCGCAGACGCAACCACACCCGCTGTGTTTAAACCAGTAGAGCCTTTAGGGCCATTACTCTTTTACTAGTTTTGTTAATCTAACTATAATCTTTCGTACAAAGTACTTTTAACCATGAATTTATAACTATTTACAATCATGCCACTATAATTTTCTGAAAAAAATTAAATCATCGTCGGGGTAAAAATCTAAACTTAAACAATTGGAATCTCCGATAGTGAGAGAGGGTGGTCCATTAATTCCGAACAAAAGTCAGTCCCTCTGCCTCTGCAACAGTACTTCCTCCGGCGATTTGTCTATTAATCGTGGGGATCTTTTAGGGCCAGAACCTAGCTACCGCAAATCCTGTTTGCAGCCGATCCGTTTCTTCACCGACCGCAGCATCTCCATTACGCCGCCGACCGATTCTCAGCCGCAGTAACCATGAATCACGACTCTCATCGTCTCTAGTCTGGCCTTCTTCGTCAAAATTTTGTACTCGTCTTTTCGTTAACGATAGGTAAGAATTACTAAATTTGTGTTTATTTGTAAATGTCTGAAGGAAAGTGTTATCATTGTCGTGCTTGTTATTTTTTTTTTCAGTTTTTATCTGTAAATCCTGACTTGTTTACCATATTTGAGTCCTTATTGTTTAGTCTGCTTACCCAATTCACCAGCTGCTTCAAGATATATTAGAGGATTCTCCATAGTTAGTGAATGTAAATTATGTAATCATTGTCTACATCTTTTAGATGTGGAGAATGTATATATCATTATGTAGCGTGGACTAAATATAAATTCTGTGAATTTCTCTTGTCTGATATATTATTATTCTGCTGAGTCATGCTAGTTATGCATTTATGCCCAAAGACTTAGCTACTACTACTAACTCAATATCCATAATCTACCTGAGTGTTAGGCCTATGCTGAGGATGAAACTAACTCGTAAGAATATATCTTCAATGTTCTCTGGTCCCGGACATTAACAAATAAAACTCTTTTACATATCTAGGCTATTTCAAATCCTTCCCATTTACTTGTATAACTTTCAATTTCGGATCCTCATCTCTGTTTCTTCACTTTTCTCGTCAGATTGGTTAGTTGGTGCGAGGAATTATAGTTAACTTCAAAGATTTAGAGATAATTTGCTGGTAGAACACTAACATATCCTTTTCTGTTGGTTTCTTTTACTAATGTGCTTTAATTTTGTTTACCTTCTTGCTTGCTTAAGAATGTCTAAGAAGTATCAACAAAACAAAAAACGATTCTCTTAGAAATTTTTATTCAAAAGCGTTTCCATAGTCTTTTGTGACAAATAATATACCTGTGGTTTGTGTTGTGTTTATCAAGTATTTCTGAGGCTGGTCAGTCCATGTATGCGTGCCACTAAATGAAATCTATGGGATGGGTTTCTGTGTTTGTTTATTAGTAGTTTCAATTTATATAGCACTTAAATATCTGGAAAACTTCCAATTTAGTGAATATCTAACAAACCCGGATGTCAAATGTTGCACAGTTTGATCTTAAAAAAAGTCTAACTTGGGTCTTCGGTGTTTGGTAGGCAAAGATTGTGAGAATATTTGTGTATCCCTGAGGAGGAAAAGGAAGAATGAGGATAGTGGGGCTTACGGGAGGGATAGCGTCAGGGAAGAGTACAGTGTCGAACCTCTTCAAGGCTAGTGGCATTCCTGTTGTTGACGCTGATGTTGTTGCTCGAGTAACTTCTCTTGCTCTCTCATTGTTCTTATTTCAGTACAAGTTATGATACTATATTAGCATATACCAATATATAGATTTGTAACATTCTAAGTTATAAATAAAAGCTAGAGTTAAATAGTTTTCAATATCTATATTATAACCATAGCCAAATGATGTATATCTAGAGAAATACTAACCAGATATTCATCATTTGGCTATGGTCATATATAATAATGAAAACTATTTAACTCTAGCTTATATTTATAACTTTGGAATGTCACAAAACTATATATTGGTATGTAAATACAATATCATCGGCCATGTGTGTTTGTTTAGTTTCAAGTTACGTAAAGAAGCCTATTTTCTGCTATGTGTCGTAACTGTGTGTGTATTGTATTTGTTTGTTGAGTAGAATGTATTAAAGAAAGGAAGTGGAGGATGGAAAAGAGTAGTTGCAGCTTTCGGAGAAGAGATTCTGCTTCCAAGTAGAGAAGTGGATCGCCCTAAACTCGGTCAGATGGTCTTCTCTTCTGATTCCAAGCGCCAACTTCTAAACAAGTAACCAATTCTTTTCGTACAACTCTCTCTTTTTGTTTATTGATTGGATGAGATTCTTGAAATAAGTACGTTGTCTCTGTGTATTTGACTCTCTATACTATATATAGGCTGATGGCTCCGTACATATCAAGTGGTATCTTTTGGGAAATCTTGAAACAATGGGCAATGGGAGCTAAAGTGATTGTTGTCGATATCCCCTTGCTGTTCGAAGTAAAGATGGACAAATGGACCAAGCCCATTGTGGTTGTATGGGTCAGTCCAGAAACACAGCTCAGGAGACTCATGGAGAGAGATGGATTGAACGAGGAAGACGCAAGAAACAGAGTCTCTGCTCAGATGCCGTTGGATTTGAAAAAGAGCAAAGCTGATGTTGTCATCGATAATAATGGCAGCCTCAACGACCTCAAGCAACAGTTCAACGAGACTCTGTCTGATATCAAAAGACCATTGACATGGATCGAGTTTTGTCGTTCAAGGCAAGGAGTCTTCTCGGTCCTTGGTTCTATAGTTTTAGGTGTCTTTGTTCGCAAACAGCTCTACTTTGCCTCTTAATGTTTTTTTTTTCTGGTCTCTATGGTACAAAGCCATAATTGTTAGAATCTGACAACTTCCATTTAAAAACAATTGAGAAATAAAGACAGTTCATCTTTTCCTTTACAAGCAAAGATCATTTGGAGTGTTCAACTGTCACACTGGTTTACTACAAAAACAGAGAGCTTATGTATATTCACAGACTTGGTCTTTCATCTACTAGATTCAGAAGCAATCATACACTTGCGTTTGACGATAAAAACTAGGTATCTAAGTATACAAAACTTTGACAAAAAAAATTATAGTTTTTACATCCCTACATCCTCAAGACGAGATTAAACAATAGTTGTAATTAATTCATGATAAGAAAATCTGATTGAGACATCATCTTCTTTGCCTCTAAGCATTTTGATTTTTTTTTTTTTCTTTCTGGTTTCTATGGTATAAAGTCACAATATTGTTAAAATCTGATAACTTCTATTTTAGAACAATGAGAAATAAAGAGTCAATCTTTCCTTTACAAGCAAGATTATTTAGAGAGTGTTTCAACTGCCCCTGTTTTTTACTGAAAAAGCAGAGAGCTTATGTATATCCACGGACTTAAACTTTCAAAGCCTCTACTAGATTCAGAAGCATTAATGAACTTCAAGCCACTAAGCATTAGGCATTCATGAGCGATCATTAGCAAGTCGTTGAGAAAAAGATACTTGCTAATTTTGACAATCAAACTGGGTATCTGAGTATACAAAACTTCGCAAACAAAAAAAAATAATAGTCTTTACATTCATAACTCTCAAGACAAGAGATTAAACAATACTTGTAATTAAGTCATAATAAGAAAATCTGATTGAGACATCATCTTGATGCGATTATCTTCCCTGAGTATGGCTTTCTCTTTGATTCGTTGAACTTCCATCTGAATCTTGTCGCTAGCCATCTCTTCTGTCTTCATGGTCAGTAATTTGTCTCCACTGATCTCACCGATTAGCACTTTCCTCCTCAGGTCTGGGTTTTTACTATCTCCCATGTTGAACATAATCGATCGGTACTTGAGTTTTTGAGGTCCAGCGAAACAACCTAATTTCTCGAACATGGCGGATTCCACCGACACAGCCACAACCGAAGGATCGCACAAAGCTACTCGTTTCTTCATCTCAGTCGTAAGAACCTCCGTCGCGACTTTAGCCAACGATGCTCGAAGAACTTCACGGACTTTGTCTCGATTAGAGTCTCCCGTCTTCATCATCGTCTCTAAATCATGACTCGAAACAACCTCCACACGCGTCTTCTTCACCCGAATTCGAATTCCTCTGTTAGTGGTAGTAGTAGGAGTGCTTTTTTCTCTACCGGTGGCGTAAAAGTACTTGAGCCAAAGATCTAGAAGATTCCTAGCCGCATATCGAATTTGAGGGTTTTTGTGCTCGGCCAAAACGTCCGAGAATCTATTTCCAATGTTGGCTTTCATTAGCACGTCAACAGCAACAGATTTGGGAGCTTCTTTCAAGCGATTCATGGCGTCTAGACACCTCGAGGCATCTGGAGATTTTTTATCACTGCTTTTTCTTCTCGCGGCTAGAACCGCAGCCTCGGATAGCTCCAAGAACTCTTCTTTCTGCATCTTCTCGGTCTCTTTCTCTCGTCTGTGTTCCTTCTCTCTTTCTAAGCGATCTTAATTAGGGTTTGGAGACAACGAAAGTGAGAAATCGTTGAGAGACTACTAATCCACTCGTGTATTTATATATATGAACTCCTGAATTTGTTGTTTCTGTATTTACTTGCTGCCCAAACTTTCCTTTTTTGCGTTTTTTCTTTTGTTTCCTTTTTTCATATACAACAAAATTTCACACGTCACAAATTGGTTAAGTCGAAGATTTGATCTGTTCTCAATTTTTTAAGTGATTTTTAGATTTTGTTATCCACATAATCTATATTCGTTTCAAATCCGCCTAAGATCTGAAGATTTGATTTTGATTTTTTTTTTTAACGTCTAAGATTTATGAAATCTTACAACTTCCATTTTATTTATCTCTTGCTCTCCTCTACCACCAACATTAACTTACCTATTCACTAGACGATGATGATTTCACTCCCCTATTCAGTGCTCAGACATTCATTATCTATGTACAGCTTTGAAAAAAACAATAAAAGAAGAAGCAGTTGATGATTAGTCGTAGGAGGCAATGAAGGGAGTGACCATCAACATGAAGGCATCGTAAGGGAGCGTTGCGTAGCCTGTGTAACCTGGATCCTTCTCCTTGAACTTGTCAGTCAATCCCTGATCATATCCAAAATAACCCCAATGTTTTAAATGATTTCATCAAGTGTTGGGAATTCTCAAGATCATAGTTTAATTTAAAGATCATAGTTTCCTACCTTCACAATCATCCCACATCTGCAAATCCAGCGGAAAGAAAGAGAGAGAAGAATCAATGATCGTTAAAACTCAAAATCAACAAGTGTAGAATAGAGAAGAAACTTTACTCGAGGAATCTGTCAAAACAGAGGTCAACAGTTTTGCTAGTGCCATCCTCATACTGAGATATGATAAGCTGCAGAACCGAGGTCGGAAGCATGTATCCCAGATGATACAATGCGTCTCTCAGCTCTGTTGCATTCATCTTTCCCTTCCTTTCTCTATCATACCTCCCAAATATTGCCTACAAATACACAAGGCACCACAATACTACATTTCCAGGCATAGAACAATACACTTTTCCAAATGTTAAGCTACATGGAGATAAGAGGAAAAAAAATACTCTACTGTTCACTTACACGCCACTGCGCAAGGCAATTCCACAACTCGACATACTCGTTACGACCTGCAAAAATGATTCTGATTGCTAAGCAAATCGAGCCGACTACAAGAAAGGAACAATGATAAGCTATGGGATGCGTGAAAGTAAAGCTATTACTATCAAAACTGGTGGAACTTTACTTACTCGACTATAATCGAATCCTGGAATCACATCCCTAATTACATCTATGAGATCCTAACGAGTTATATTTGAAATTCACTTCGATCAAAGATCATTTCTTGATTAATAACTTCCCCATCCTTATCCAATCAATACGACAAAGACAATAATAACTAAATGAATTTACCAAGCCGAAGCAGAGAATCTTGAGGACTCTTGTAGATAAACATGAGAAATTTTGTCGTTCTGTTACTAATTCCTTCGTAGCCAGAAAACGACATCGCCTGACGGAGCTGCGCCTCATTGAGGAACCCACTCCGGTCTCTGTCCGCCGACTCGAAGCTCCTCACGATTTCCGAATGCGTTTCCGGCGGAAACATCCCGGAGGAGACCAATTGCTGGTTTGGTTGATCGCAAGAGCCATATTGATATGCGTAACTGTATCTATTTTCCGCTTCGAGTTGCTGCCCAAACGAAGCTGGCAATTCCGGTGCCGACGGCGCGTAAGCTTTTGAGTACGCCATTAAAGAATCAGTGGAATCTGGTTATTGCCTGTCTCAATTTCAGAGCTTGAAGACGACTGATTCCGTTCCTCCGCCTTATGTATATTCTTGTTCGCGTGTTTACTACAATTTATTGTTTGTATTGCGATTGGACGGAGACGATTTCGTGCTACAAACTCTCGTCAATTGAATCCAACGGTTCAACTTGAGCGCGTGCTTATCGAATTTCATGCCTTACATATGGGCTTTTACTATTATGGGCCGAGCAGTTTATTTCATTTGGGCTGATCTGTTTTGTTATATCAGCGCGTAAGGGCGGGAAAGACGGAGAGGGACAGGGAGTAATGGAGTCGGAGAAAGTGGTGGCGGACGAGCTGCCGCTGGCTATCGTGCGGCGGGTGGTGAAGGAAAAGCTTACAGAGTGTTCGCCGGACTATGACGTCAGTATTCATAAGGAAGCGATGCTCGCTTTCTCTGAGAGTGCTCGGATCTTCATCCACTATCTCTCCGCTACGTACGCCTCAAACCCTAAGTTTCCGAATTTCTTAATTCCAGTTAGTAATTTGTCTCACCTTGAACTGTCCCATCTCTGGGTTAGGTTATTTTAATGTGATTTAATTGATGACATTATTGGTTTTTGGTCTGATATAAGAGAAATCTTTCAATTTGGAAAATACTTTTCTAGATTCTCTTGAATGGGGAAAACTCTTCTTACTTTGCTTATTTATTTTGGGGTGAACCATAGGGCAAATGATTTCTGCAAAGATTCAAGAAGACAAACGATGAAGGCCGACGATGTGTTTAAGGCACTAGAAGAAATGGAATTTAGTGAATTTTTAGAGCCGCTTAAAGCTTCTCTTGAAGGTCAGTTGCTCTGATGAAGATCAAATTCTCCCTATTTGTTGTTAGTAAAAATGGTTAGGTTGTGATTTATCCCTTAGGGGGAGTAATTATTATGGGAGAAGTAGGAGCTCAATTCAACCCATTGTTTGTCCCAAACTAAGGTTGTTTTTAAGTCAGTTAACTTTGGACACTGACCTATATCTCTCCTATGTACACATGAGTGATTTGCAGAGTTTAGAAAGAAGAACGCGGGAAAAAAGGCTGCTGTTGGTGGAACAGCTCCGAAGCCTAAAGAGACCAAAAAAAGGAAGCAGGAAGAATCATCTGCGCCGAAGGGTGGTAGGAAAACCAAAAGAGATGAATTAGATGACAAGAATGATGAGGAAAAGGAGAAGGAGAAGGAGGATGACAACATAGAAGAGGAGGAGAATGAGAAGGAGGATGAAGAGGAGGAGAATGAGAAGGAAGATGAAGAGAATGAGAATGAGAATGAGAAGGAGGATGAAGAGATTGAGAATGAGGAAAACAGCATGGAAGAGAATGGGAATGAGAACAACGAGAGCGGGAATGAAGAAAATAGCATGGAAGAGAATGGGAGTGGGAGCGGTGAAGATAATGAGAACGAGGACGGAAACAGGAGTGCTGAAGAGGAAGAGGTTGATGAAGAAGACGAGTGAAGTCAAGCTTCTATTATATATTTCTGCAAAGAACTTGTTTTCAGGTTTATGTTCTCATTATAATGATAATGGATTAGCTAGTAAGCTTGAAGTATTAACATGGGCATATGTCGTAAGCTCATCTAGAATTGTTTTGCTCTTTCGCTCAAGTGTTTTCAGACATGCAAGTGAGAGTTGGAAAATGAAGTTCTGCACAAAATGGCCAGAAATAAAGTAAAATCCAGTTGCTGCAACTGCCAGTACCAAATCTCATACTAGATTGGTGAGAAGAGCAGATTCTTGCCTAATTATTCATTTTGATTTAGCGAGCAAAAAAGTTGGTATGCTAGTCTAAGCAAATGTTACAACAAGATGAACAAAACTCTAAATTGGAAAATGTTTGATACATTTGAAACTTTTGAGTTTGGATGTATATAAGAGGCTAAAGGGACCATATGGGTTTTTACTTCATGTATTCAGCGACACTCTGCGAAATATCGTCAAGGAAAGACACAAAACCCATGGCACTAGCATAACCGTTACCATCCACATCTTGTTCTTCTATAAGATAGTTCTCAAAGGGAGTAGCATCGTCTTGTCCTCCTCGGATAAACATCAGTTTCGGTGTGATGCTTCTCTCTTGCTTCACCTTATTAATAGTCTTCCTCAATAAACCTGTAAGATAAAAAGTTTTCAAATAACATAACCTAACAAATCGAACTGTGGGTTGAATTTGGATTAACATTTGTGAGCAAAACTTACAGTCTTGAGGTGGCGGGAAAGGAATTGACGGGTCTGCTGTTGATGAGTAGTAGACTATCAAAGTTGTATATGCATCTAGGAAAAATATCGGACTACCACTTGTGTGCAATGCCGCACGGCATAGTGAATGACGCGGATACGCTTGTTTATCAGGTGTTGTATATGACGTTAAGGCTGGGTAAATACCACAATGAAGAGAGCCTGGTTCCAACACACTGCAAAAAAAAATGGAGGCTCAAGTCTCTAGATTTCTTTTGTTTTTCTATTTTCTCTCAAAATCTTATTGGTTTCATTTGGGTGGTTACCTGAAAAGGCATTGCAAGTAGATTCTGTAATCAGGATGAACACCTTCTTCATGAAAACGGAGAAGGGGATTACGGAGTAAAGCAAAGACTAAGCGAGGCAAAGGCTCAAGTTGAGGACATTGTGAAAACGAGATGTCAATCTGAGAACTCATTGACTTGTTTTTGTTTTTGTATTGGACGAGTTGAAAGGCGTCGTTGTATTGTGCTGTTAGGATTACAAGCCAATCATGAAGCAATGCCCTACCTTCTCTGACTCCTTCTTCCAGTGAGGCTAAAATTACCTGCAGGAAAATTACATACATAATTAGGATATAAATAATGGATTCATTTATCTAGCAGGAGAGCCAAAGATAAAAATATGACATGAATTTTACCTTGTGAACGAGTAATGAGAGAACAACTTCAGGATCCACACTGTCGTAGATTTCATTGATGTTTTTGGCAGTTTCAAATTGCATGGTTCTGATCCTTAGTCGTCTCTGAAGTGTGTGTTTGCCTCTGTATAACATAGATAAAGATCAAACCTAAAACGAAACACTACGAGATTCACAGTATCGATTAGCATGAATAGCGATTCTGGCCTAACAGTATATAATAAGTAATGGAAGTTCGCAGTTTAGTATCAACTCTAGGATCTGTCATGGACCAGTATACGAAGAATGAAATTCATTTTCTAGGACAAAAAAAGTTATGAATGTTTGAATGATTAATAAGTTCAATAAAAGCTTAGCCCCAAATTAACCAGTTTGCCACTGGCGTAAATTGACTACAAAGATCGATCAACAGCTTTACCATGGATTTAATCATACCTACTTAAAGATGACAGTTCTGAATTTGACAGTCCCTCAGGAGGTACAACAACAGTATACTGGAATGCAATTTGCACCACAGGTTGTTCTCCAGCATGTCTGGAAAAGGTAATGATGAGCAGTTAGCTGGAAAATCCATTTCATCCCTTCCATTTAATCATGCAAAATTTAAAGGAAAATAAATTTTTGTTAAGTTTACCTGGAAAATCCAGTATTATCTGCAAAATCAAAGTCATAAGCGTATGTTGCATATGAATCACAGCAGATGATATGTTGAAGGTTCTCGTACTGTGGATCAGGAAAGAAGTGACCATACTGCAAATAAGGTTAAACTGTTAGCTGAAGATATATATATATATCATCAGAAAAGGAGTGAATCATCTGAACTTTCGTTTCTCACTAAAAGTACATACAGAGTGGCCAGGTTTGAATTCAGTTGATGTCCTCAATCTCAAGACGCAGTTGAAAGCATACGGCCGGTTAAGCATCCGAAACCTGCAAAAGAAAATCATGCAAATTTCTTTCATTAATTTGGTAACATGTGAAGCAAACACCGCATGCCTAGTGGCTAAACATCAGAACTAACATGTCTTGGGGTAGAGTCGAATCATCGGTGCTTGAATACAAAAACAGCGAGCCACCACTTTCAATGCTAAGGAACTTCAGGGATGCTAAATCTGTGTACTCATTTGTAACTGCAAATACGTCTACACATACACCTGACTGGACAGCAATGGTGGCCTATAAAAGATCCGTCAGTTCTAAGCTCAGAATTTATCCATCTCGGAGATAGAAAACATTGAAATAAGACTTACTATGTCTTTGTAGAATGGTGTTTGTTCAGGAAGCAGGGCACGATCAGCATCCACCCTTTTACTTGCATATTGCTCACCATACCTACTTGTATCCAGTTGTCCACGTCCATAATCAGGAGGACCAGAGAGGAAAGCAAACACCCTAGCTGCACTTATATAAAGTCAATTAAACACTGCGAAAGGACCTGGTGAAGATCAACTGGACTATGTTGAAGCATATAGAGTAAAGGCATGCAATACAAGTTTACATACCTAATGCAAACGTATTCCCAAATTCAGAACCTAGATAGTTGAAAAGGGATTCCATTGCTGTGCCAAAGCCTCTACCACCCATCAATACACCATCCATCCCTTGAGCTGCCCCAGATGATCTCTCCCAAGAAGTTATTGGTCTGAGAGTCTCAAGAGCAGCAGCAATACGATCCTTGCAAGTTTCTACCTGCAGAAAATATATAGAAAAGGAAATTAGTCTGTCAACAGGTGTTCCTAGCCATGCAATCAAACAACCGCCAAGAATGACAAAGGAAATAGGCAACTGGAAAAGGATGATAGAAAAATGACCATACAGGAGCCAAAAATTGTAATAAGGGCATGACATCCTGAAGTTCTAGCGATAAGCTGCTCTCTGCATCAGGGGGAATAAATACATTCTTTACAACTGGTATAGGTCCTTGAACATCATACAGTCCTATTTTGTGGCTGAATGTAGCAAGCCCAAAAAGAGACCCTGGACTTAGAGCTGCAAAATGGAAAACAGGAGAGAAAAAATTCACCCTCCAAAAACAGTTACACGGAAGAAAAATCCAATAAGTGCTCTATTTTAAATAAAATGACCTTCCAGAGCAGCTAGCAATGCACTTTTTGTAAGCTCCAAAAACTCCTCAGAAGCTGCAGATTGAAGAAGACCATGAGCAACACAAAATGCAACAGTTAAACAACAAGATGGTCACTAAATGCACATATCAGACAGCAACTTTGGGAAATTTAAAAAATAGAGCAGTTTGATGTTAATCAAAGAAAATTAAATGATGATTGTTGGGCACCTAAATGTTTTTTACAAGAATGAGAAACCTCAAGTTACCGGAAAACACAGATAATACCCGAAAACCTTAGAAAGAGAATCTTGACGAAGACCAACTGAATGATCATAAATTCAGTGCTCGGACAATTTGAAGTAAGTTTACTGTTTCTATGCACCAAAGTCATGGCAAAATCACAACATCGACAAGTCAAACTCAATAAGACCAACCGGAAACATACGAACTCAAGCTAGAGTCACAATCCAGAACACCATCAACCAAAATAGCGGACAACATTCCGAGTAAAATGACACACGCATTGCTTTTACAAAATTACAATGCATAGTTCACCAACGCGCAATTCAGCAACAGTCTAAACTGAGCAAATTGGGATAATCATAAATTAGAACATAAAGGAGAAGAAAGAAGCCTTACACGAGAGATCAATCGCCGCGACATATACAGGCTGCGCTTGCGTCATTTCTTCCTCCGATCCGTCCACTAGAAACAGCAATTGAGCAAAAATCAGAAACGAATCAAACAAAAACCAAAAGGATCGGTACAAAGGTGAAGTATAACAGACAAGGCAACTTGAGATCAATGAAGGACGAAGTCATTTCGGGGATAGACTGAGGGTTAGAGTAGCGAGCAATGGCATCGGAGGGGAGTCCATTGAGAGTGCCACAAAGCGAGCAGTTCCAAGCCCACTGGTCGAGCTCACAGTAGGTGTTGAAGTAGGCGTAGCAGTTTTCGCACCGAGGTAGAAGGTGACCGTTCGATCCGTACGCTGGCCTGATGCCGCTCTCGTCTTTAGCCGCGAATGGTGTTACTGTCAATCCCCAGGGAAGTCCCGACGCCTCCTGAGCGTCCGCATCGATCGGAAAACGCGACACCGTTGCTCGGACGGCCATGTTCCGATCCTCCTTTGTTCAAAGGAATTTTTCTCTTATTTAAGGTGGATCGGGTAAAATGGATGAACACGACGAAGTGTGCGCCAATTCGTCTCCGGCGCACGTTAGTTTATGTCTTTATGATTGCGAAACGCTAACAAAAGCATTTCGTAAGTGGGGCCTTAATCTCAATTAACCTTCTTGTACAGCGCAGCCGCAGCCGCAGACGCACCCTTTGCGTTTAAACCACTCGTCCTTTTGCCTTTGTGCCTTTATTCGATTTCGGAAAAGAGAAATGTTCTGTCTACTAGTGACAGTTACGGAGTCCACTGCCCATCTTTGAACCGAGAGTCATTATTCCTTCAGAGAGAAAAATCGAGAAAACACAGAGCGAGAGAGAGAGAGCATGGAAATGGAAGGAAGAAGGCGAGAAGTGGTTGTTTCATCGCTGCAATTCGCCTGCTCCGACGATATCTCCACCAACGTCGCCGCCGCTGAGCGGTTCGTCTCTCCCTCTCTCTGACTATTAGCGTGTCTTCATTCAAAAATTTTAGTCTTCTCATATTCCTGCTCCTTGAAGTTTCAAGAGTGTATGCTGCTCGAGTATTATAGGAGGATTGACCTTTGATTTCATCTGTTTTGCAACTTGTAATCAGAGTTTTCCAGCTAATTTTCACGTCTATTTTATTGCGCCTTATCTTCGTTGAAAGTTCAATTTCAGATATAGGCATTCGAGCTCTGATATAGCTTACCCCGTTTTCCTATTTGAACTCGATCTGACAAGGGGATTGATTACTATGCAGGTTGGTCAGGGAAGCTCACGCAAAAGGAGCAAATATCATTCTTATTCAGGTGATTGTTGCTCTTGGAATTTTTCGCAGATATAGTTTGATTTAAGACTATTTTCACTTGATTAGTCTCTGAGACGATCAAATATTAGGGAGCTGCAAAAATCTTACCCCAACCATTGCTATGCTATAGTGTTTGATTAATCTAGTTTATATGGCTTTTCTCGCTTGGAATGAGTATTGAAATGAGGCTCGATCTGGAAAAAAGTAGAGCGTTGCTCTTTAGCGATCTATGTTTCCCACTTCTGACTATCTTAGTATGATTAGTCTGACAAATTTGCCTGGAGCCACCGGCATACAAACTGAAAGGAGGTATCTCCAATAATTTGGTTTCTTACATCCATGAATGTCACTGCAGGAACTTTTTGAGGGTTATTACTTCTGTCAAGCACAAAGAGAGGACTTCTTTCAGCGAGCTAAGCCTTACAAGAACCATCCAACCATTGCAAGGTTACATCGCTTCTTCATTTTGTCCTGATCATCTTGATGCCTCTCTGATATCTAAGTTGTGGGTTTATCTTTTCAGCAACGCAGTAAAGTTGCATTTTGAGATGTATCTACTATCTAGTGTTTTAATGGTTGGACAATTGCTTGATATGGGTTACCAACAGGATGCAGAATCTGGCGAAGGAACTGGGTGTAGTGATACCGGTTAGCTTCTTTGAGGAGGCAAATAATGCACATTACAACTCAATTGCCATAATTGATGCTGATGGAACTGACCTTGGAATTTATAGGAAGTCTCATATTCCTGATGGACCGGGTGAGTAAAGTCTTGAGTTCAAAATAGCTTGGCTTTGTTCTAACTTTTTGCTGATACCTATTCTTAACTTCAGGTTACCAAGAGAAATTTTATTTCAACCCTGGAGACACTGGCTTTAAGGTAGTTTTGACTAGAACAATCCCAAAGTGAAACATATTTCTTATCGATCATGCTATTTGGTTCACACGATTGAGCTCTTTCCCCTTGTTTTGAATAGGTTTTCCAGACAAAGTTTGCAAAAATTGGAGTAGGTAAGATGCTCTATGCAGAACTCGATATTTTCTTCTATAGCTTTTTTGTTGGTCATTTGTGAATCTGTGATTATAAGTTGATGACATCATAATTAAAGTATTGGTGCCACTTGTTAAGCTATATGTTGGGATCAGTGGTTTCCTGAGGCAGCTCGAGCTATGGTTCTACAGGGTGCTGAGATATTGTTTTATCCCACTGCCATTGGTTCTGAACCCCAAGACCAGGGATTGGATTCGCGTGACCATTGGAGGAGAGTCATGCAAGGGCATGCTGGAGCTAATGTGGTAAGCTATTAGGCCTTAACACTTCAGTTTTCAGAGTCATCAGTGTTGCTATGAGTATAACGTATGACTGTAAGAGATAATACAGTGAGATGAGCAATACAGTACGTGGGTCTAGTCTGTCCCATTTATGTCTTTTGATTGTAACTTGCAAAAATGTTCTTCAATTGTTATATTAATCAGTCAATTTTTCCCAATGAATAACTGGGTTTTTCCTTGTAATGGTTTACTAATAAGTGGGGAATACTCTGTGTTTCAGGTGCCTCTGGTAGCTTCAAATCGCATAGGAAAGGAAATAATTGAAACTGAGAATGGACCCAGTCAGATCACTTTCTATGGAAATTCCTTCATTGCTGGTATCAATTCATAACTGATTCAAATGAGTTCAGTGTAGCTTTGAAGTTTAGATGCAAATTTGTTTGTCGTACATATGGAATAAATATATAGAGTATGATAAAGTAGGTTAATTAAGGAAGGATTTGGAAATAACAGTTTTTTCCCAATATTGTTTTTGTGATGTGACAGGACCAACGGGTGAAATTGTGGCTGAGGCTGATGATAAAACGGAGGCTGTTCTCGTGGCACAGTTTGATCTTGAGAAGATCAAGTGCAAAAGGCAAAGTTGGGGAGTGTTCCGTGACCGCCGTCCAGATCTGTACAAGGTGCTTCTTACAATGGACGGTAATCTTTGAAACTTATGCTTTTGGAAGCTATAATCTCTCTGTCTGAATCGCTTTAAGATGGCATTGGGGAAACTGGAAATACATTAGCAACTATTGCTGGCTTAACTTTGATAAAGCCCAAGAAAATAAAAAACCTGTTTTTTTTTTCAATACACAGAGCTCGAAATTTGCTGTGGCTCTTGCATCTCTTTAAGGCTGTCATTGTGTTGTTTATTTTTCTATTTTGCCTGTTTATCGTATCTCTAGAAGGTTTTCTACTGTTGATTCCAGGAAACAAAGTTTATTTGGTATTAATAATGATCCTAACTAGAACTAGAAGTAGAGGTCTTAGGCAGAAATATAAAATATATAGAAAGCCAAGTTTTAGAATGTTACATAATACACACAACCCTTGAGGTTAGACCAACATCCGTCTTCATGTTTCCTGTTTCTTATGATCAACAGCATCCAATTCACTTGATGGTTTGTGTTCATCAGCAAGTGGTGTTATTTCCACCTTGTTAATCTCATCTTCCTTATCCTCCACATCATTAACATCGTCGCTGTATTCTTCTTCAAAAGCATACCCTTCTTCTTGGTTATATTCCTCCACATCACCATTTTCATCTTCAGCCTCACTACTGTTATCACAAGGATCTACTTGGGAAGATGCAATTTGCCTCTCTCTGAGTGTTTTGTCTACGAGGACCTTCAGTAAGCTCATCACTTGGACTGCATACATTAATGCCGTTAACGGATCTGTCATCTACAATAAAAACCAAAACAATATCCATTTTATAAATCTGGGGCTTGCTTGATGAGTAGCATTGATGCATTTTGGTGGGGCAAGAACAGACCTGGGACATGTTGGGTGCGAAGACTAAAGCAAGGTTACGAGAACTCATCTTATTGAGATGTTCAAACTCTACAAAATCAGCCATCAGATTGATTGTCCAATTCAAAAGAGAAGCTTCTGTTTGCGGCAAGAGTCTCACAACTCTCACAAAATCCTCCTCTGACTCACACTGCATCACTTGTTGAGATGGTAGAGGATCGAGTATCCCTCTCGGTAATTCTCTAAACCAAGCCTGTTTCACAACATTCCAATAAATTATGAGTCATTTTTTCAACCATGTTAATTAAAAGCCAAAAATGAAACCTTTATAAGACCCGCGAGACAGTGGACATCGATTCCCTCTGGAAGAACTCCTTTGTTTAACTGTTCTCTTACAAACTCTTCCTCGCTGTTATCACCCGTGATCCTGAAAATTCCTTCCTCCTCCAATCCTCCTTGTTCGTATAGCCGGCTTTGTAATAGCGAGAGTACGATCGGAACACAATTCCCTCTCGAGTCGTATGATAACTGCATTGACTCTGTAGAAACCCCAAACACCGTTGCACTGCAAAATCCCCAAAAAGATCAACTATACATCATGAAGCAACACCATGGAACCCATCCCATTGTTCATTTCAATGTTCATGGTCATGTCTCATGTATACTATACTCTATTAGTAACCAAATCGTTGTCAATGTGGGATAAAGATTCCTAGCATATAGATGATAATTTTTTGAGTCTACTCAATTCTGATCAATCTGGGCTATGCATAATAGGTTCCTGCTA
This sequence comes from Euclidium syriacum, assembly GCA_900116095.1. Classification (NCBI taxonomy): domain Eukaryota; kingdom Viridiplantae; phylum Streptophyta; class Magnoliopsida; order Brassicales; family Brassicaceae; genus Euclidium; species Euclidium syriacum. The sequence continues at coordinate 3,884,186 of FPAK01000008.1, forward strand.
GAAACTAATTGGCGTGGATCATATGACTGTTTCAAACATAGAAACGAAACTGGCATTGTCGTTTGAACGTCAGAAAGAAAAACCATGGCATAGAGGTGTCAACGTGGTGGGATTTCTGACAAATTAAATACACAAAATCCAATTGAGGTTACTTTACATAGGGAAAGAAGGTGAACCTTGCACTGGGAGCTTTTTTAGGAACGTCGGGCTCGAATTCAGAAGGAAGACCGAGGAAACCATCGAAGCGATCGTAAGTCACGTGAGATACGTGGCAGATATTGGTTGGGCGACCAATATCCATGCCTCGACGTCGTTCCTTTTCCTCCGCCATGTTTTCTCTCAAGAAGCAACGAGATAGCTCAAAGACGACTCGACTAACCGACGCGGAGCTACCGAACCGCGAAAGTTCGGGCTTGCCGCGTTTTCTCACCCGCGCTATCTCTCTCCGTTACAGCCACGTCAGCTTAATAACTGTACACACGGTTTTCTTCCTTTTCTCCTCTCATTAGGGTTTTTTACTTGGCAGTTGGCAATATCAATTCGTGCGTGGGTAATTGAAAACAAAAATGTCATAAATGTCAATGGGATTGTCATGGACCCCGACGAAATGGCTGGCCTAGTTAAGATTAAATAAATTATCGAATTACACGTATGGAAGTTTTGTAGAGAGACGGAGTGTCGATAAACGAAAAACGGTTTTAGGAACGTCGAACGTGCTAATCACTACTTGAAACGAGCATTATAATTCTCCTCGTTACCAACCACGGTTCTAGAATACCATATTGAAGATTAAAAGTGTTCTTAAAGATGAATAATATTGGTTTAATTATTTGGTCTTGATTTAAGTTGAACTAGATTGTGAATGTTGGTTTACTTTGGTCAAGACAACTTTATATAAACTGATTGTAAACCATTTCTTCCTCAACGAAAAATGAGCAAACATTTCACAAATGGATCGATTTTGCTACAGTAATATGGTACCAGAGCAATTTCTTATGTTCGTTTCTCTGATTTTCCTTTTCGATCAATGGATCGTTTTCTCTTCGAATATTTTTTTTTCATCTCGGTTGATTTCACCAATTAACCGGTTCACTGTGTGTGGCACTCGATCAAATCCAAACGAGAAAATGAGCTGGAAACATGTGAACTCAAAGCTCAACGGTTTTACGATGAAACTTACACTATCATGAATCGTTCTTATTCTCCCTATCTATGAAGAACCTGAAGATGCAGCGCCGCAACAACATCTAGTTTGTTTACGGAGGTTCACGGTGTTACTAGTTAGATTCCGGAGGTCATGGATTCTTACATTAGCACTCAATAGTCCTTTCTTCCTTTATTCTACCGATCATCCAAGTTTATCCATAGTTGCTCATATCTTAGATGAAGCGAACTATAATAATTGGTCGATAGCAATGAAAATTAGTCTAGATGCAAAGAACAATAGATAGATACAGCTGAATCTGAATCATATGATATGTTTAAATATGGAGTCGCTGTAATGGTATGGTAAAATCTTAGTTGTTGAATATCGTAACAAGGAGATAGATAATATAGTATCTTGATGTGTATCTCTTTCGAAGATTCAAGGTAGATTGCAAAATCTCTATCATGTAGTATGGATATTGAAACAATTATTGCATTTGAGTTTTTCATAATATTTTATGTATGTATAAATTTATATACATTATTATTAATTTATGATATTAATGGAATTATATATTTATATTAGAGTTTTTAATAAATTATTATTTTATTATTTTATTGAATTTTGTCAAATTTTATATTGATTCGACTTGAAACCAGAAAAATTTATTAATTTATAGAGTTTATTAATTTATAAAGTATTAATTTATCAAAATTTTACTGTAATTTATGGTCATTTATTTGAATTTAGTGGTTGCTGGATTTTTTTGCGCCTAACCATAGACTATTTTCTAATTTGGTAAATGTTTTTGAATGCGGTGTTTAAAATTAAAGAAGAGCGACCCTCGTTGGTCGTACCGAGATTAAGTTGGATCTGACACGCATGAACGTGTTAATTAATGAAACAAGAGAAACTAAAAGAGATTATTAGTTTTTAGTGTTTCAATGAAGGTGAAGGCTTGATCTCTGCTGTCACCTGAGGGTGAGATTTAGAAGAGACAACTCTGTTGGTGTGCATGTGCACTTTGCTGCTTCCCCGCTTGTCCCCTTCTTCTCCTCCGTGATATTCCTTCCTTACTTATTTTAATCCTTATTAATGATATAATATTTTGTTCAAAATTGTTACACCCATTTATATATGTAACCTTTGTCTTGGATCGAATCTCTGGAAGTGTCTTCTCAAATGACCACGAGACCCCATGAAAAGTTAGTATTCAAATTCATTTTCCTCGACTCTTTCTTTGAAAATACAAATTCTGTAAAACATTTTAAACTGATGGGATGATGTAACATTTAGTTGACATGTAAGAGCTCGAAAGGATCCAAAAAACCATATTTGCTTTGTTGTAGATATAGTCGACTTAAAATAAATTAGTCCATAATCAATATGATTTATATTAAAAAAATTTAAAAACAAGTTACTTCCTTACTTCTTTTCATATATACGAATTTAAATATATAATTTATTACCCGTCTACAAAACCAAAAAATGTCGTGAACTATAAAACAAAAGATGGTTTCCGAAGATTTTTCAAAACTCAAGTTGGAGATAAGATGTTATTTCGGAGGTTTGATGATCATAATAAAGATATTTGATTTTGTATTTGTAAAAGGCTACATGATAGGTAACCAATATATATTTAAATCCGAATGAGGGTAGCCTTTTACAACTACAATGCGAGCTAAAAAAAGATAGGCCAAGTTATACCAAATGTCCGACTCCACTCACTTAGGTAATGCAAATCAGTGTCAAGGATCAACACCTATTTTAAAGTAGAAGTACTTTTATGATATTTTAGATCATCCTTATACTGATATAAAAGGTTCCCAAACTTTTCATATGATTATTGACGATATCTCCTCAAACATTCGACAATTAAATTAAACATCGCATTTGGCTCCCAAAACTAATAGTCCATCGATGTGCCGAAGTGATGAGGCCATAATTTGTTTAAAGGAGATTTGGTGCCTAGGGTATCATCCGTAGAAAATATACGTCAAAGGAAACCAAATGCGTATAGGCACGTGAAGTCAAGAGGATGTGTCTGAAAGGTGATCACTCCATCTAGGTACTTTGAACTCCATCCTGGATGGAATTTTGAAAGCTCGCCTTATAGCATCAATCGAGTCTTTTGAACACTTTGACGGTCCAACACCGAATGGAGCATCCATATCAAGCTGAATTTTAACTCATAAACACCATCTTCCTCCGGATGGCCGAAATCTACACCCAGCTCTTCATCACTATAATATCTTAGTTTAGAAATATCAAACTTAGCTCTTGAAAAACTGGGGCCAGCCCCTGGCGTGCTCTCAACGAGCCAGCTCCATGATCGCCGAATCACCCTCGCTCCACGGGCTACTCTTGCTCGGCGAATTTCTCCCATTAGATGACAGGCTACCATTATCTAGTTCTACTTAGGATGAGAGACATGACGATCTTTATACCAGAATACGAAATCTATGAATAATAAAGAGTACTTCAAAGATTGGTCAGAAAATTCAAAGATCTTCAAATAGATAGGAAAATACACACTTGAAAAACTTAAGAATGTGGTGACAAGACGTCGAAAAATTCAAAAAACTCATAAATATAAAAATAATAAATAAAAAGCGAGAGAGCGAATGATCTTTTTCTTTTCAGTTGGGAGGATGAAGTGAAGTTGAAAATGTCATAATTCAGTATATATATGAGGAGTGAGGGTTCACGAGAAAAGAAATGATTACATATGTGCGACTCCTTGAATTTTTCATTTATGCGACTCTTCAATTTTCTTAAGCGACTATTCAAATTGTTGTCACGATTCAAATCCCGATAAATCAGGCCGACCTCAATTCTCGATGAGCTAATAAACTTCAGAATACACAACGCCATATTCTTTTCAGTAACTTGCAAAATTGACTGATAATTATCTTAGCCGAGCTAATAATCTCACAGAAATTTGTTGATTCTGGATATATGCCGAACTAAAGATTTCTCTTAGATACGCCAAATTCGAGCAAGCACTCCTTCTCTAAATTGGGGGGGGGGGTTATTGTTGGAGATGTGCTGCTTACCCCTAGGTAACTCGGTCAATCTCGACAATTAACTCGTTCAACTCGCACAAAAAAAACCCAAAGTCCATTTTCGGTAGTCGCCAATTTGAAACTCAAAAGAATGAATCTCTGAAGAATAAACATCTAAAATATCTCGAAAAATTTTATTGGGTCACGAATGACTAGTCATATATATTTATAGGGAATGTAAAAGGCATTTAATTCTACATTCATCTATTTATCACATGACCTAGAGGATATGCTGAGACAAACTTCTTTCCGTTTTTCTGCTTACTTTCTGTTTCCTTTGTTAGTTTAGCTGGTTGACGAATTAGCTTCCTTTTATACTTTCTTTCCAAGCAAAATTTAATCAAAACAGTTTTGTGCCATAGTTATTGTTTATTTTATTAGATAGTTAAAAACTATATTCCACATTTTTGTCAAAGATAAAAGAAAAAAAAGGAATGGTTATTTTTGTTTTTAGAAAATCAATATTATCACACAAATTTATCTGGATTATATCATACAATTTCGAAAATTAAGAACACATAAAGTAACAATCGATTAAACACATCCGATCAGTTAATATCGCATGAAAAGTATAGGGAAAATTTCAAAAAAAAAGAAAAAGAAAGCACAGGCCTAGACGGATTTTCAGGACATGTGATATTTTTAGTGAAACCTTTACTAGCTCTGCACACAAAAAAAAAAAAAAAAAATCTGCAATACAAAACTCACATCAGTTAAGTTTTTATTTTCCTCGGTAATACTTTTCAAATAACCTTATTAGGCATAAAACCTTATTGGCCCCATAAATACCTAAAGCTGGACGACTTTCAATATACATAAAATACAGAGCAAAGTCCACTCAAAGGAACACAACATATCACAGCATTATGTCTTCTTCCTCTCAAACACAACCCTCTTCTTCTTTTTCTTCAGTTTGGCAACTCCAATACATGAAGCTCTGCTTCTTCACCAAGATTCGTTCCCTTTTGAAATCCAAAGCATCGTCCCGCAAACGCAACTTTCAACCCTCACCTGAGAAATCAAGAACCCAACAAGATTCCGACATGGTGGCGGCGCCTCCGGAAACAGCATCGAAACCTCCCGAAGATGAGAATGAGGAGGTTGTGTTGCAGAGAACCGTGAAGAAGCTTCACTTCGGAAGCTGCGAAGAGAAGGAGAAAGCTGCCGTCGAGATCGAGAAACTTGCCCGAGAAGACAAGAAGACTCGGAAGCTCATGGCTGAGCTCGGTGTTCTTCAGGTTCTTGTTTCTATGGTCGCCTCCGATATTGCTGGTCACCAGAGAGCTGCCGTTTTGGCTCTTATTCAGCTTTCTCATGGAACCTACATGTATGTGCACTTCTACTCTTTTGCTTCCTTTTCCTGTTTTCTTTTCTTTCTTTTTAAATTTTTAAATTTCATTAACTTCATCAAATCACTAACTAATTTCACCAACGAATCAAAATTCATATATTTTAATGCATGCCATCTGACTGTGCACACATATATTTGTCTTTAAGCAATTTTCGTCTTGGTTGTTTTTTATTCTCTGTTCGTGTGTGTGGGGTAAATGTCAAATTATCCTCTTGAATCTATAAAATCATTTAGAATTTTAGATTATGCTTTTATTTTCATCAACTTGCATTTTTAGGCTTTATCGAATAGTGAAGAGAAATATTGGATTTGGCGAAAAGAATAAAAAAAATAGAAATATTGGATTTACGTTTTTGGCAGCATGTGGATTATCAAAGATGTTCATAGCTAGTGGTTACAACTTATATGTATATATAATTTCATAGCTCATCGGTTAACAAAACCATCCAATACAGTGAATTTTGACCGAAATAAAATGTTTGACTCATAGTGCTGTTATGCCTAATTTTCCCGTAAAATTCATTTTAATTTTTTGGCAACCAATATCATTTTTTTGTTTTAGTTTTGGTTTCGAAATTAACGCGATAAATTATGACAACCAAAAGAAAAAGATCCCAGTATCCCACGATGGCGTCTTATTTGGTTTTTGAAGTATACGCGACGTTTCCCACACGTGCCTTTCTTTCTCTCTCTATTTGATTGAAATTTAATTAGGTCAATATTGTTTATTGAATGTCACATAAAGGTCACATTAGCACCATCACGATATAATAAGTAATTTAGATTTGTGCATATATGTACCTAATCACTACAAGTCATGTCTAATAACTCTGCAAATCACTTTTTTGTGTTTTGATAATCATCCGCAAATAATTTCTGTGTTTTTTCTATATGTTCAACAAAAAAAAAAAAAGTTAGAGAAAATACAGAGAACTTAGACAAAAAGGTTTTGAAAGCTTCGGTGGTAATCCATTAAGTCCCATATATACCCATTGGTCAGTATAGCTAATTTTTCATCCATTTCTTATAAACAAACAATAAACTAGACATTACCATAGTCTAATCATGAATGTAATATATAACTAAGATTATTAATTCCGAGTGCGTCGGAACTTGGAAGAGTCGAGAGACATATCAAGTTCGTTAATAGCCATTAGTATATCTCTAAATGCCCATTAATATTTCTGACCAAATCCATCTTAGAAAAGTTGAAAATCATATTCCACTTACCTCTGACGAATGATCTATATATATAAAATTCGATTTTATAATTATATAGCTATAATAATTTATAACTCTCTCTACATGTATTACATGATCTATAACAAAAAAAAATACAACTTTTTAAAAAGAAAACTGAAAAGATGCAATGAAAAATGTCACAGGGACTTGAATCTGAATTGCTTAATATGTAGTTGTTAATTATTTTTTCTCTTATTTCAGGTGCAAGACCCTGATGGTAAACGCTGGGATATGCTCAAAACTACCAAAAAATATTAAAGTTCTCGACCAACCAACAATACATGGTTTCGCCGAGCTTTTGCTTTCATTGTCGTCTCTAACAAACACGCAATTACCGGTAGCTTCATCACATATTCTACCGTTCTTGATAGACACGATGAACTCAGCTTCGACAGATATGAAAACAAAAGAGATATGTCTAGCGACCATAAACAATCTTTGTCTCGTGTTGGAAAACGCAGGACCATTGGTCTCGAATGGGGCAGTGCAGACACTTCTAAGCCTAATGTCGAAAAAAGACATATCAGAGAAGGCTCTAGCAAGTCTAGGGCAATTGGTGGTGACTCAAATGGGTAAGAAGGCAATGGAGGATTGTTTGATTGTGCCCGAGGGTTTGATAGAGATTCTAACATGGGAAGATAAACCGAAATGCCAAGAGTACTCAGCATATATTTTGATGGTATTAGCTCATCAGAGTTGGAGTCAGCGTGAAAAAATGGCTAAAGCAGGCATTGTACCGGTTCTTCTTGAAGTGACCTTACTTGGGAGCCCTTTAGTACAAAAGAGGGCAGTAAAACTTTTGCAGTGGTTCAAGGATGAGAGAAATGTACGAATGGGTCCTCATTCAGGTCCACAAACTGGTCGGGTGAGCCCCGGGATGGGATCTCCAATGAACATGAGGTCGGGGGAAGAAGGTAAGAAAATGATGAAGAATCTGGTGAAACAGAGTTTGTACAAAAACATGGAGATGATAACTAGACGAGGGAATCCAGATAAAGAAGGTGAAGGTTGTAGACTCAAGTCTTTGATCATAAGCACAAGTTCTAAAAGCTTGACTTATTGATCTTAATTTTTTTACTTGCCATAGAAAGTGATTAGTGGGTGTCTTCTTCTAGGCATATATTTACATAAGGGAGAAAGAGAATTTAAGATGTGCAGTTGCAAAAATAATGATCCCTTTGACAATTTTTAGATATTTAATTTGGTTGTATTGAAATTATCTTGATTTTGGATAATTTTGATAGTTGATCATGATCTAATTATTTTTTTGTAAAACCAACCTCAAAATTAGTTTCAACTCAAGGTTAAGATGTTATCTCATCATCAAATCAATACTATAAAAGTATAAGAGAATCTTTTTGAGTTTGGCACGTCATATTTTAGATATATGTCATGTTCGTAGAATTTAATTGTAAATAAAATCAATCAAAATACATACACATCTAGTTAATAAAAAATGTTAGAAGCTATTCATTATGGGGAGTAAGGTTAAGAGTTATAAGATCATCTTCTCTTAAATTCGTAAATTAAGCTCTCACGACATTCAAAGAAAATCATCTAAAAATTAGACATGTGTATTCAGATATCTGTTTGGATTCGGGATATAGTTGGTAAAAATATAAAATGCATTTTTTAGAAAAGACATTTATGATATATGCTGCTCTCCTTGAGAAAAAAAAAAATTATGCACAAAATCTCTAATCCTTTGTCCCACATCGAAAAAAGGGGATATGAAGAGGAGGAATTTACTCCTTTGTAATACTCACTACATTGTTACTTAACTCTAAGTTGGGGTTAAATCAACTTAAAGCCCATCAATTGAATGAATTCTTTAAATTATACTATTGGTTTTAACTAATTAATAATCTTTATGTTTTTAAATAACGTTATTTTATAAGTTTTCACACTTATTAAAGAAATTATTAAAAATTCTGTTTTACATCTTTTTAATACACTAAATTTTTTTTTTTTTCTAATTGATACATTAACGAAACAAGGTTAAAATTAGATTTTTATTCAAAGTTTTACATTAAAATCTTAGAATGATACTTTTTTAAAAAAAAAAAAAAAAAAAAGATAGAATAACAATCTTTGAAAAATAGATGGAGTATGTAATATGAAAAATGAAAATTTGTTTACACATTTTTGAAAAATAATAATATACCGATACGATTTATTATCTAAATTAATAATATTTTTTTAATTAAAATCATTTTTAGATATTAGTATCACTTATTATAGTCGACGTAAAAGGTTAATATCACTATTTACAATTATATATATATATATATATAAGCTTCACTTAACAAATGATAAAAATAATCAATTATATTAAGTGATGTAAATTCGTTTGCATCAGTAAAAAAGTGATGTTAATAAATAAAATAAATGATGTAACGCGTTATATTTTTTGTAGTGAATAGATGCAGTCGAAAAAAGAATCGAGGAACCAACATAAAGTTAATAATCAATCAAAGATCACTTCAGAGCATAAGAGTTGAGTAAGAAATGCTAAAAGTTACAATTAAAGTTCGAGATTAAGAAAAAGATGATTCAAACAGTAAGGTTAGTATTGGGTAAATCGAAAAAAGTTCTACTAGAGATCTAGTCTAGCAAATGTAAATGTCAAAGAGAGTTCAAAGAGAACAACTGGATTCGAATCCCATAATATATATATAAGAATCTCTCACCCATTGTAGGATGCTCTTATATATTAAACTTTCCTACAATAATTTAAGAAGCACGATCTGACAAAATAGAGAACAGGGGTATAGGACCGGTCCTACGTAAGTTAAGACAAATTGATGTGCCTTTCGATCCCACTTCATCTGCATTTATTTGGCAATCTATAAACAAATTTATGGTTTATCGCCCAAATACTTGGTTTAAAATTTAAATTCTCATAATGAAAACCAAACAAAAAATAAATAAATACTAACATAATAAAAATATATGAAACCAGATATTTTTCGTTTTCTTTCTGTCCACAGCAATGTGCCATACTGAGCCACCGACGGTGAAATGACAATTTATGGCCCCTATTAAAATCACGTTGACTGTTTTGCACACTCTCTCTCTCACTTTTTCTCTCCCTCTCTCTCTAACATAATAGTTTTCATTAAAATCACCTAATATTAAATTGAATTGAATAGACTGAATGAGTTCTTTACATACAGTTTAGTCTGTATTTTGTATCTGGACTAATCTTTCAAAATCATCTTTTGGTGAACTCATATAAATTAGTACGTACCAAAACCCAAAATTAAGACCAACATAATTTTGAAATAAAAAAAACTTAAACCTAGATATTAAACCTGAAAAATCAGATTTTACTTATGGGTTAATTCTGTTTGAATGATTGTGTTTTATGTGTGTGGTTTAGTACCTGAAGAGTGAGTTGAGCATGTTTCTTCTTTTCTATTTCAAAAACTTTTTGAAAAACATGTTTGAATAAAGTTTTTTTCTTGAATATAAACATTAGATTAAAAAAAAAATCCATTTGAATTAGGATTTTTCGGCTTTAATCCAATCATGTTTAAATCTAAATAAAAAACTAAACATAATTTTTTTTATCATAAATAAATTTTATTAATATATCTCAAACCGAAGTTACAAGTAGGTCACTAAGTGCTTGTTTCGATATAAGATTAGCTTCCACGTTTTTGGTATGTGGTACAAACGATAATGAAATCCTCAAAAATGAGGTACATAACTCTTGAACATTCTTGATTATGGCAAAAATATATGTTATTGGTTCCATACTGATTGCTCGAATCAGTGTATGCGAGTCTCTCAGAACCCTTTATGGATCACATCTAGCATGAGGACATGTACCAATTTAGCTTCAGCGACTAGGGCCAAGGCGGTTCATCTCTATGCAGTAGCACCCAATGAGCTCTCATTTTGGTTGGGAAACACAGAAGATCTAGCCCATACCAAAACTCTTAGTATATGCGCTTCATGCTACATCAACATAATACGTCGTGATGCCCGGATCAGAAGGAAACCTTGCTTCTCACTGGAGTCTTCGTATGGTGGGTGTTATTCGGTTTTCTATGTGCTGCTTCCCAAGCTCTAACATATGTGAGTGTCTTTGCAACAATCTCTTCAAGGGTGAAACCTCTTGTGTTAAACAACATATTATTGCGAGCCGTCCATATCCCAAAAATCCATGGAAAATAATATATGGTCCCTTCCGTAGATGGAAGTTCATGGACTTAGGCTGCTTTTGCGATGAGGTCTTTCATCGAACGTAGACTCGCTAATGGTGGTATAACCATGATGGTCTCCTTCAACACATCCACTGCAAAAAGGCACTCGATGAACAAATGGGCATGAGTATTTGTGCACTGTAACCTCTTGCATGTCATGTCTAGCTAAATTCCCCGAGTTTTCGAGCTTGATCCCACCGGCAGTGCTCCAGTCGTGGTCTTCCAGATGTATATTTTGATCTTGGGCGTTTTCTTGATTCACCAGATGCTAGTTGTCCAATGAAAGTTCTCAGCATCCGGAGGCAACGTGGTTGCTTTGAGTAGCCCATATCCTGATCTGGAGGAGTATTTCCCATTCTTCACTGGTAGCCAGGTTAACCAGTCATCTCTTTTCCTAAACCCTAAGTGGAGCAGACGAATGTTAACCTCATATTGAGAGATGACTCGTCCGATTATTCTCTAGTCCCATTGATTATGTTCGGTGATAAAGTCTGAAACATTTAGTTTTGAAAACTCAAGGTGTGTTGGTCTAATGGGTCTCTTAAGAGATGCTAGGCTAGGCCATGGCTCATCCAATACTTTGATACTCTCCCCATTGTCAACCCGCCATCCTAAATCTTGCTTAAACACTTCTTGTTCAAAGAGAGTACTTCTCCAACCATGAGACGAGTTGGAGGTCGTAGGGGTGGTCACGAAGTGAATAACATAAAATCAAGAGTAGACAATAGAAGTTCAGAGGTTCATGAGTCTCAAAGAGCAAAAAACAATCTCTTTCACTTTTTCAGTATCTTAAAACCAATAGAGAAAAAATAGTACCTAGAAAACTAGCAACAAGGGATGAATTGTAAACAAGTAAACAAAATTTAAATTTACGATGATTGATTGTATTAGACATGCCTCCTTCTGCTCTTAAGGCTCCTTTTATATGTGTCGATGTTTGTTTTATGGTAAAACCTCCTTAAACCTTGAATCAAGCTTGACTGGAGTGAAACGAGACAGTCTTGGAAATCCCGTCAAAATGACATGTTTTCACTAAAACGCTATATCTTGAGTTTCAGAAGTCCAATGGGCTTGATTCACATTAGAAATGAAAGTTAACATTTGAGCCTACAAATTGAAATGTATATCGTCTCCTGGGTCACCCGTTAGGTGATTCGTCGGTCGTCTGACTTCCTGATACTGAGATTCCGCCTTTGCACTTAATTTTGCTAGTTTTGCTACAGATATCTTCCCTTTAACTTCTATTTCTACAAAACATCTTTTTCTCGTAAAACCTGTAAAAATACCTAAAATATACTAGAAAGATTCTACAAAAGCACTTGTATCATGGTAGAAAATTGGTAAATGCCACTATACATCATACCCCCTTATAGAAGGAATGTGTTCTTTGATTTGAACCTCAGAGTCTCATACCTGATCAATTTAAGGAGGATATAATGGAAGGTGAAAATACTACATGACATTTTCCTTAATAATGATTAGACGAAATATGTCGGTGGTATATTGAGGATTTTTGGGTTGGGAACCTTACCAGAAGTGGTGATTACTCAGTTAAATCTTCATATGGTTTATCCTTCCAATCATAAACAAAATTCTCCTTGATGAGTATTAGGCTATGCCCTCTTTGATTAATATCAATGACCATGTGTATGGTATGGAGACAATTCCCAAGATTAAGAATCTAAGATATCTTCTAAAAAAGTGATTAATTTAGATGTTCTAGTTGCTGATAAAGTATTGGAGAGGGGAATGTGTATGTGAAAATGAAGGAGAGTATATTAATCATGTTGTTGTCTCCTTCCTATTCCCTGGGTAGGTTTGCCCCTACTCTAATTTTCCCTCTCCTCGGTTTGGATTGGTGACTATGTATTTGTAAACTTTTTTCAGTTACTCGTTTTGTAAAAAAAGATACCAACTCATGGTCATTGAAGATAGTCTTTCCTTAGATTATTTGGAATTGGAACATTGGGAAAAGTATAAACGAGACTTTGTTGGAAATAGCTCCTCTTGTACTAGTTGATGTGGTTTCAGAAAGTATGAAGGACGCATCTTAGTGGAATGAGCTTAGATGATTCAAGCATATTCTATATGATCTTGGGGGATATGGATCTAGACATGGAGCTTGTTAAATGAAAACCTCCTCCAAAGGAATGGCTGAAATGAAATGTGATAACAATTTGATCAAGAAAATATAACAAGTGTGCTTCATCATGCGTGCTGAGGAATAATATGCAAGAAGTGCGCTGATTCATAACAAAAGAACAATCATGAGACATTATGTCAACTCCAAGTTCGGTTGGTGGTATTTTTTTTAGGCAACAAAGAGCATAAGTTCCAGAATGTGAACACGACTATCTCTACCATTCAAACTCAGTTCTAGTTGACTTTGTTTTAAGGTCTCAATCGTGGAGATCTTTCAATTTTATGCAAAAGAAATAATTCAAACTCTTAAACCTATTCAAGATTGGAGATTGGTGCTAGCAGCCAAGAGATTCAAGAGAGGTGCCTTTATCATTGCTTAAAACACGTTGAAAAGTAAGTTTCGACAATCCTACGTTCTTTTATTGTTTCTCGCTATGGTTAAACGATATATATAATAGTGAGAGATTTCAAAACCTCCATAGGATTACACTTTAGTGGTATTTGGTATGTATGCACTGGTTATTTGAGTGCTTTGTGATACACTCAACAATAATAGTTCTTAGGGTGGTTTTGATACCACATCTTTTGTTCTGTCATTGGTCTCTTCTATGCGGTTTTGATTTTCCGCAGACCTGCATAAACTCATGGTAATTGGTCAATTTTACCAGATTTTTATAATTAAATTAGAGTAACCCCTAACCAACTAATATTATCCTATTTAGAAGTAAAATATTAATTATTAACGATTACGTTTTTTATGCGGAACCAACTATAATGTACATACATAATATCATGTGTACACTCATTACAAGAATGCAACTATGTAGCTATGGTGAATAATCGTTACAAATTTTGAGTTGCTAAGGATATGCTAAAAAGTACTACTTATTTGCAAAGATATCAGGTAGGATTTTGTCAATTTTTATTTCGCAAATGGATATATACCCAATAGTCTTTAAAATTAAATTTAGACTAATAGAGAAAAACAAACTTTTTACTTAGAATCAGAAAAAAGAACAAACTTCTTAAAGTTAGAATCTAAATTTCCGAACCTAATTTACTTATATTTCCAATTTCCCATAGAGTAGTAAATAAAATGTCATTGGGATAAGTCTTAGACACACACATTCATTTAACGCCAACCCAACTACCATGCTCGGTCTTTGGGACCCACTTACTAATGACGAAATTGTGAAACTTGTGATTGTCCTTGTATCAGTAGATAACCTCTCCCTATATATATACACGTCTTCATAATATCTTTGTCAAGTGATCTCTGCCTTCTTCAATGGATATGCGGTCAAGTGTTTTAGCATTGTTCCTTTTCACGGCAGCTGTCTCATCCTTCCTCGTGGTCTCGTCTTCGCTAGTCAAAGGAAAAGTCTCTTGTTTCGACTGTCCAAATGATTACGATTATTCAGGTCAGTTTAATACCAACCTTATGATTAGATATTGCTATCACTAACACTCTATCTACTCAGTTTAATACCAATTCTGACTAGACTTTACATATTGGTTTTAGGAATCATGATCAGCGTTAGGTGTGGCCCTACCAAGACACGGATCACCGTCGCAACTGACAAGAAAGGCGACTTCATGTCGGAACTTCCCTCGAAGTTCAAATCAAACTGTGAAGCGGAAATCCGAGGTAGCTTCAAGCAACTTTACGCTTCCAAAGAGAACGTTAAGTCAAAGATTGTTAAGCTTAGCGGTGACATATATGGTCTCTCTTCGAAGTTAATCTTCTTGAAATCATGCCCACGAAACCTCAGATCAGTTGGTTCGTCCAAGACAGTTGATTTGCCTGTTCCTCCGGAGTGGGGGCTGGCTCCGACCAGTTATTACCTTCCTTACTTCCCCATCATCGGGATCCCATGATGCCCACCGTTTTAGTATTTGTCTTTCACTATGCATTTATTTAATATGAGTAGAGACATAAATATCTTAGCTGTTCTTTTCAAGTCTATGCTTGAATAGAAGTTTGTGTGTGATTTTAGTATATGAATATGGCTGATGTCCTTTTATGAAGCATATAGTTTAATAATGCTTGGAATCATAGGTGAAAATGCTTTATGTAAGTGATTAAGTTTTTCGTGATTTTCTATAAACACTCGTACTTCTGTTGTAGGACTTTGTCGCTGTTGACCACACTTTCTTGGTCTCTCATCGTTATATCACTACTTTTCTTGCCGTACATATGTCCCTTTTATTTAAAAGTCTTGTAATGAATTGATAGATAAATAAGAAAAAAGATTTTTTTTTTTTTTTTTTACTTCAAGCGGCTGTGTGAACAGCTATACAATCGGGATTGAGGAGGCTATCACTCTGGCTCTCTATCGGAGCTAGTCCATTGACCATCGTGGTCCTATGTTTACGAGGTGGAAATGATCATGACTATAATTCTAGGAAGAAACTAGAGAAGGCTCTTATCAATGACATATAGCTTGTATAATTTCCTAACTCTTCTCCTGAATTTGTTGCTGACGATATTTCCGAGCCTTAGGCATTTGGTTTGGTTAAATTTCTCGGTTAGTTCCGTTTTGCTGTAAATGTTACAGAAAATAACTGAATTAATTTTGTCTGGTTCGGTCCAGCTTAGGGTCATAGGGTCATAAAAATCAAACATAGTCAGAACCGAAATTTTTATAATGTTCCGATAATTTTTTTCTGGGTTCAAATGAAAAAGGATTGGGGTTGAAACCTGATTCCTCGAAGAAACTCTGAATAAGAAAAAACAATGGGTCTCCCAAGATCTTATCCAGTACACTAGAAGCTTCAGCTCGATGGACAGGGGAGATGCTTCAATTTTTTTGCGGTAAAGTATGTTAACTTATAATAAATTAAATTCTGATTTTTTTTGTTGACTACTTCTAATGTTCTTCTTACTAATTAACACTTAGTTTTTTTTTCTCATCAAGACTTTAATGGAGGTTTATACTATACGACCTAAATATAGGCGGTTTACAACAAATAAAGAAGCTTTCTTTCTCCATAAATTTTCATGATATGAAGGAACAAATGGAGGAAGGACGATTTATTTAAAAAAGAATCATGACACAAGATCTATGATATGGAGATTGAAGAGTATGTTCAACGCATTAAATGGAGAAATTAAATACATAATCTGACAATAAAAGAGGTTGAGGGGAAAAAGCAAAAAACATATTTTGAATTTTGTCCTCCCTAGAAAGTTTTCCTTATTGTGAACCATTTTTAAGTTGAATTATACTAAGTTTTTTCACCTCACCTATTTTTCTAACATTTTGCTTCTTTTGTTATTAAGGTCAAAAATTCATTGGCGGATATATTATGATTGTTTCCCACAACAAATCTTGATTGGCGATCTAGTAAAATATGATATATTTTTATATTGCACTATAAAATTTTGTTTCTGAGTTAATCAATATATTTGTGAGCGATTTTTTGAGGTCCATTCGACTCCCACAAGACTTATGTTTGAAACGGTCTTGAAATCCATACTTTTTTCGGTTCTTTTTTTTGCCATCAACCATCTATTCTTTCTTTTTTTATTGACAATCATCTATCTGGTTTATCCCTCCTTATTTTTAGTGGAAATCTCATTTCCATCTGTATTTAATTTTTTTTTTTCTCTTTTTGCTGTCCTCAAACTTTGTTTTCCTATAAATAACTTATTAGGTTTTTAATCTGATCTCGATATAACGTTTCTATGTTCTAACATTAGAATTCACCTAGGCAAGATACGAATTGTTTGCATTTGAGTTCACTATTTTCATAAGTTTTTTTTTTATGTTTTCGAAATGCAATATTTCTCGTTATTTATCTCAATTGTATTTATATTCGAACATGATTTGAAAGTTGCTTGCTAATAGTATCATGCATTTTCAATGCAAGACAAAAAATAAAAGTGATTGGTTATACTCTTTAAATAATCTATGCATTCTGCAATAAATTTAATGTTTTTTTTTATTAACAGTTGCTACCAAACCACATGAATATGTTTATCTTATCATTAATAATCATTGTATTTCAGAAATGGGTGTACTTTTTAATAGATATTAGAGTATTGTTTTCCTCAAACTATACTATTTCAGAGCATATTAGTATTGGAGTTGCTATAATTATGCTCATAGCATTCAAATATTAATTTCGAATAATACGAAGGTCTCGGGATAGTTGATTTGATGTTGATTACTAGGCCACAAAATTGAAGTTTCATCTTAGATTTAAATGAGACAAATTTCTGAAGAACATCAATTCAAACTAATGATATAATAATACTTAAAACTCAAATGTGGCATACAATTTCATATTATCCACATGGAGTTTGATTCTGACATGACATATAATCATAATGAATACTAACTTTATCATTAAACCTTTATTTATTTTATCACATAATATGTGAAAACATATATAGCTTTAACATACACATATTTGAAATTAGAAAGTCTATTTTGCCATTTTCGATATATTTGAACTTCTTACCCTAATTGTTTACGTCTATAGGATGAAAAAGATATGCATATGGAGGAGGGGTACCATATCCAACTTGTGGCGGGGGAAGTATTGGAGGACTATAAGTTGGTGTTGGAGGTATTTGTACAGGTGGTGGTTTTACTGGTGGGCTATAAGTTGGTGTCGGAGGCTTTTGTATTGGGGGTGGCTTTACTGGAGGGCTATAAGTTGGTGTCGGAGGCTTTTTCACTGGTGGTGGCGTTATTGGGGGACTATAAGTTGGTGTAGGAGGCTTTCGTATTGGAGGGGGTTTGACAGGGGGACTATAAGTTGGTGTCGGAGGTTTCTGCACTGGTGGTGGCTTAACAGGGGGGCTGTATGTTGGTGTCGGAGGCGTCTGCACAGGTGGTGGCTTAACAGGGGGACTATATGTTGGTGTTGGAGGCTTTTGCACTGGTGGTGGCTTCACTGGGGGACTATATGTTGGTGTTGGAGGCTTTTGCACTGGTGGTGGCTTCACTGGGGGACTATAAGTTGGTGTTGGTGGTTTTTTCACTGGTGGTGGCTTTACAGGAGGACTATAAGTTGGTGTCGGTGGTTTCCGCACAGGTGGTGGCTTTACAGGAGGACTGTAAGTTGGTGTGGGAGGCTTTTGCACCGGTGGTGATTTCACAGGAGGACTATAAGTTGGTGTTGGTGGTTTCCGCACAGGTGGTGGCTTTATAGGAGGACTATAAGTTGGTGTCGGTGGTTTCCGCACAGGTGGTGGCTTTACAGGAGGACTGTAAGTTGGTGTGGGAGGCTTCTGCACCGGTGGTGGTTTTACAGGAGGACTATAAGTTGGTGTGGGAGGCTTCCGCACCGGTGGTGGCTTTACAGGAGGACTGTAAGTTGGTGTGGGAGGCTTCTGCACCGGTGGTGGTTTTACAGGAGGACTGTAAGTTGGTGTGGGAGGCTTTTGCACTGGAGGTGGTTTTACCGGAGGACTATAAGTGGGTGTGGGAGGCTTCCGCACTGGTGGTGGCTTTACAGGGGGACTGTAAGTTGGTGTTGGAGGTTTTTGCACCGGAGGTGGTTTTATAGGAGGACTATAAGTTGGTGTGGGAGGTTTTCGCACCGGAGGTGGTTTTACAGGAGGACTGTAAGTGGGTGTGGGTGGTTTCTGCACTGGTGGTGGTTTTACAGGGGGACTGTAAGATGGTGTTGGAGGTTTTCGCACCGGAGGTGGTTTTACTGGAGGGCTGTAAGTGGGTGTGGGAGGCTTCTGCACTGGTGGTGGCTTTACAGGGGGACTGTAAGTTGGTGTTGGAGGTTTTCGTACCGGAGGTGGTTTTACTGGAGGACTGTAAGTGGGTGTGGGAGGCTTCTGCACTGGTGGTGGCTTTACAGGGGGACTGTAAGTTGGCATTGGAGGTTTTTGCACTGGAGGTGGTTTTACCGGAGGTCTGTAAGTGGGTGTGGGAGGCTTCTGCACTGGTGGTGGTTTTATAGGGGGACTGTAAGTTGGTGTTGGAGGTTTTTGCACCGGAGGTGGTTTTATAGGAGGACTATAAGTTGGTGTGGGAGGTTTTCGCACTGGAGGTGGTTTTATAGGAGGGTTATAAGTCGGTGTTGGCGGTGGCCTTATAGGAGGGCTGTAAGTTGGTGTTGGTGGTGTTTGAACTGGTGGTGGCTTTATTGGAGGGCTATAAATGGGTGTTGGTGGTGTTTGTACTGGTGGTGACTTTATAGGAGGACCAGGTGTCGGTGGTGTTGGGTAGCTTGGTGGAACGCCATAAGTTGGTGATGGAGGTGTATAACCATATTGATTAGGTTCATACCTATTAAGTTTTTGTTTCACTGTTGCATCTGCATAGACTGAAGCACCACTTAAAGAAAGAATGAGTATTAAAAATCTCAAGAAATCTATTAGTGGGACTCTCATCTTGTATTTCACTGACTGAGAACTTGAGATACACACTTGTTTCTGACTTTAAATACTTGAGGTTGTGAGAGAGTAACACTACGAAACGGCAGGTTTTGCTGTGAAAGTTTCTTTCTACAGAATTTACGGTAGAATTAAAGACCCTTTACTTTAGCTTTCAGCGTGGGCGGTTATGGTTCGTGTCAATAGACCCTTAAATTACTATGTCCATCTTCTGATCATCTTGTAAACCCGTGTTACACCACTATTTTAATGTCGTACATGTGTCCTGAGATTTAGTCTAAAACCGGTTATGATTATGTAGTTATTTGTCTTCTTATATTAATCAGATTCCTTATTGGCAGCTTTTAAGTCTTTGTTTTGTAGTGTGGAGAAGCCTGGAATGAGCTGGAATCGTCAGTAGCTTGCACATCACTCTCAGCTATGAAACGCTTACTTCTTCTTTATTTTTTCCTTTTTAGAAACTTCAAATTAATTGATTTCTAGTACAGTATACTGTTTTTTCACAGCATTATTCCTCCAAGCCCCTAGATTTTAAACCATTCAACTTATAAACTCTAACAGAAAAAAATTATATTAAAAAAAAGAAGATTAATGTACTATTGGGTTCGGTGGTGGTATGTGTGTTACTTTTAATCTTGTTTTATGGAAAAAATCAAATCATATTGAATTTGAATGCAGTTCGGTATTCATGAATCTTGGTGGAATAATGTTATGACTATGAACCTCTTTCTACTGTCAAGAACATGATGAAAAAGCTACAATTCAATATTATTCATTATTTCTCAAGGTTTATACTGCCGACTGAGGAAATCAAGGAAACAAATTTCCAGATTCTTAGCATAGAACCCGTAACGGTTCATATCATAATGTCTCGTTGGCATGCTTCCACGCGCAGGTTTTGATTCATCTAAGTACTAACAATGGTTTAGGTGTGTCTGTGTGTGAGTGTATGTGTTATCTTTTTTTATGTCGTCCACCAATTTATTTATGACCTCGCTTTTTCTGCCACACCCATCGACCGTCATCTGCATGTTGCAGAGAAACTTCGTATGTACTTCCATAGTTGTATAGAGGTTATCGAAATTGTATGAAGTGCGTGTAACATTTGAAATAAAGCATTATATATTGTGGTTATGGGTTTCATTTGAAGTTATGAAATTTTATAACCATATATATCTAAGTTTAATTCATTAAGAGACTGTTTTTTTTTTAATAATTTCATCATACAAAAAGTTCTGGAGGAAGATCCTCCCTCTAGTATCTCCAAGAAAACTTAATATCCTAATCTGTCATCTAGAACTAGCACCTTGTCAAATTAATTAAGGAAAATAATAAGACAATTACTTGCCTTGTGTCCTGAAAACAATTAACATTCATACTAATTAGATTAATATACTTTCTATTCACTAAGCTATGCTAATTATTTATTTGGAGTCGAAAAAGAAAAGTTATACTAATTGTTAAAAGAAAACCAAATAAGCCATATACTAGTTTGACACATCGTAGCTTTGATGATTTTGAAAACATAAAGAAGATAATATTTTTTTTTTATCTTACTATTAAAATTCGATATTGTATGTCATAACATAGCTACGGTTAAACCAACTTTTGTTTGAAAGTAAATTATATTAAACAAAAACCTTTCTCACATCATACTGAATTTTCTTGAACAAAGAATGGAAACAAGTTATAGAGAAGTTTGTATGCAAACAAAGCATGGCTAAGTGCGAAACGGAAATCATTACCTTCCCTCAAAATGTGATAAGCTCTGGAAAACATAAGGTAAAAGAAATTGATTCTTATGATATATTGTTGACCCAAGAATCACATCAGGTTCCCCTAGGGATGACAATAACGTGCTCCCCCAAAAACATGTGCTTTTTAAGTTGAGTTTGCCCTCTAGTGGATAAACTATAATCATACATTCACTATTAACCTAGCTGCAAGTTATATTATATCTATGCTATTTGTTAAAAATCACACACGAAAAACACCGTTTGTAAATATAACTTTGCCATATCATGTTCTTTTCCAATTTTCACCAAATATTTGGCTGTTACACGAAGTAGCTCTTTACATGTTATATATCAGCAAATAGTTTTTTGTTGTTTTTGTTAAACTATATTCAAGGAAGTTTTTTTTTTCTTTAACAAACATGTGTTCTTAAACATTTTTAAGAAGATTCAAAATCGAAAGAAACTAAAAAATAACTTATAACATTCTTCGTTTTTTTTTTATTCCACTTCTTCTCTGATGCTTAACAAAAACATCACTGTTATATCGATCACCAAAATTACATTGGAGAGAGCAGTTTTCACGTGTCGCCGTCAGTTCTTATCAATTCATAAGTAATGTATCATCGTTTGAAATTTTAAAAAGATACCTTATTATAAAACTCTGAGTATTAGTTGTAGTCCCTAGCGAAATCAGGCTTAATATGTCGTCCCAATCACAAGTAAATGACAATCCCATCAAACCTCTAACAAAAGCACCCCATATCTCCTTCGTGTAAGGACGACAAAAGAAAAGGTGCCCACGTGTTTCTCTTGGTACTGAGGAAAAGGAATATCCAAAATGTTCCACCATTCCATTCTCTCTCCCGTAGGTAATCTATTCTTTTCCGCGAACCAAGTCATGAAAGCGAATTTGGGAGTAGCAAAAGGAAACTATATGCCTCAATGAACTTCCCATGTTACTTGAGATCCACAGAACAGTTTCAACATCTCCTTCAAACTAAAATATCTGGCTAGAATATGACATCCTTTTCTATTTGTACTCTCATTTATTTTAGTGCCACAATCTCCTACTCCACTTGGTTCAAGAGATTATTGAGATGCCTTTGTCTCCGATTTCGTTCCATTATCTCTCCCAATGTGATTTGATTTTATAAAACTAGATCAATGAATTCTCGCTACCCAAATAAGTCATATAAACAACCATGTGAATACCAGTTATCATGCCTAAAGGAAACCATCTAATTACACTTCACCTCAACCTTATAAAAGGTTTTTGCTAACTTCTTGTATTTTAACAGTTTCCTCCAAATCTATGAATCCACTGTTATTATTTATCCTCTATAAAGTTTTTGTCAACTCCCTATACTTTAATAGCTTTTTTTTTCTTTATTGTTCAACAGTATTATGTATCCTCTATAAGTCAAATATCCATGTTAATAAATTAATAACGTAAGGAAAATTGTTAAATTAATTAGTTATATCATCAATCTAATGTTAATTACATTAAAAGCTGTGAAATTTATTGTGATAAATTTTCCATTACTCAGTTAAAAATACAATTTTACATTGGTATTTTACACATATATTCTGAAACCATTATTGAAATTTGAAATGGTTTATAACGATTTAAAATAACAATATCAATATCAATTGATCATACCCCAAGTAATTCTAGGCCAAATAACACAAACTAGTAAATTAAATAACCAATTGTTTTTCAATTACATTCAGAACTACCATATATGAAAGTTTTATTTTATCATTCTCATTTTGGATTTCATTCTCTCTCAACTTCTCACTTACCAACTCTATTCTTTTGTTCGTTGCTATGACCAAGATGATATCACATAAAAGATAAATAATAGTTTTAATTTCTTTTTTATTTCTCTTTTATTTTTATCGCTAGAGGTGATGCGTCTATCAATTTTGTTAAATATCAATTTTGTTAAATTTCAAAGATACCAAAAAATTTAACGGCTTTAAAATTATCGTCAAGATGCCACTTTTTTTGTCTCAAGTCAAATTATACCGCTAGTGGGAGGTTGCCGAATTGGGCTAACATCTCTTTCTTTTTACTCTACCCATCAACTACTATTTTTATGCTTCCTACATTCCTTTGGTCAACTTTTGTTTTCTATTAATATCTCTTACCAAATAGTTTTCTCTTGTCTAAGTTTATTATTTTTTTCTCTAAAAGTCTTATATTCTTATTACTACTAAATTAATTACGTCAAAAACTATATAACTAAATTAATCAATTATATCATCACCTAACAAATGCAACCTAAACCAATTTTTGCAAATAATTCAACGTGACCTAATCCTACAAAAAAAAAAGGGGGTATAATGCTCGATTCAGAGTCGCTAGTCAAAAAGTACAATTCTTTAAAAGAACATCTCTTGTGTATTGTACTTTTTGACTATTCTCTCTATGTATTGTATCATACTATACTATTATGCACTGGTTTGGTTATAACTTAAAGGTACGTGGTTGTTGACTTGACATAGAAACAATTATTTATACTTTTTAGGTGAGAAAAGTGGGGAAAAGAAACTAATACTCAATCCGGGTTAACAAGGAAATGGAGCAAGTCGTCTTCTATATCTTACTATAAGAACGATCTTCCTATTATATATATAAAACTTTCTCCTAAACTTTATAATTAACACGTTCGTGATATTTATCAATCATTCGATCAGATTGTACTACGTGTTTAAAATTTTAGTTTAATTAGATTTATAAATGTGGTTTTATTCAATTATGAAAAAAATTATTACCAAACAAATAATTTTATTCAATTATGAAAAAATTATTACTAAACAAATAATGTTTAAAAATTAAACCAAATTCAAATAGAATTTGCCCAAAAAATAAATCAATAAAGAAAACAAGAAAAGTTATACGATCGTAACACGTGTTATGAGGTCGATCAAATTTCAACACGTATTAAAATAGTTTAAATATATGATTATGACACATGTCAGTCAATCAAATTTTAACACATGTTAAATTATTAAGCCAACCGATCAGATTTTGATACTATAAATATATTATAATTTGAATTAGTTAACCTAATTCTATTAGAAAAAGTATTATACTATATGAATATTGATTTTTTCAGAAAATATTTATCATGAACCGCGTATAATTAAATATACAGACACATATAACCAAATTTAATTGAAATAAATAATAAAAAAAAAACTTAAAATAAATAAATAATTGTTAAGTTTACCTGAGAGTAACTTTGCATTAATGTATTCAATATTATTTTGGTTTTTTTGAAACGATCTAATTTTGATTTTTGACGGGCGATCTAATTTTGTATTTCATTTTTAGTTTTTTTATTTATTTTTCACGGGTTATAAAATAATTTATACAAATCCAAATCCGCGTATACGCATATCTTTACCTAGTTATATTTATAATTAACTAAACAAGGATATGAATAAAGTTTACAATATTATCAAAAAGAAGAAAAGATTATGAATGAAGTTCGCATGAAACCTAAAAGGAGGAATATACACACCCGAACCCATTCCTCCACTTCAACAACTCAATTTAATAGATGTATATATATCTTACAGGAAAGACTTAGGATTCATCATCATTAATTACCAGCATCATCATATCTAGCTCCTCCTTCAAATCTTTCCCAAATTCAACTTTCAAAGAGGATAACCCTAATTTCTACTATTCTTCTTATTATTCTCAATTATATCCTATGGATATCGAAAAGGCAGGGAGCAGAAGAGAAGAAGAGGAACCCATTGTTCAAAAGCCAAAGCTAGACAAAGGCAAAGGCAAAGCTCACGTGTTTGCTCCTCCTATGAACTATAGTCGGATAATGGACCAACAAAAAAAGCAAGAAAAGGTGAGCGTCGCTGGCTGGAAAAGAGGTGTAGCCATCTTCGATTTTGTTCTTAGACTCATCGCAGCCATAACAGCCATGGCCGCTGCAGCAAAGATGGCGACTTCTGAAGAGACTCTTCCTTTCTTCACTCAGTTCTTGCAGTTCTCAGCTGACTACACCGATCTACCAACTTTTACGTAAGTTACTCTCCAAATGTTACTATTACTAGACGCTCAAAAGTTAATCTAATGAACTTTTCTCTTGGGTTCGCAGATCTTTTGTGGTAGTCAACTCAATCGTTGGCGGATACCTAACCCTTTCATTGCCTTTTTCCATCGTCTGTATCCTCCGCCCTATCGCGGTGCCGCCTAGGCTCTTCCTTATCTTATGTGACACGGTAACATTTTCTATAAACAACATAGTTCTTGGTGTTAGAATTCTGAGTGTTTCAAAAGTCTATTTTAACAGTGCGTTCTACATGTATATATATTAAACGTTACGGTTGTTGTTATCCAGGCGATGGTGGGCCTAACTATGGCGGCAGCATCCGCATCTGCAGCCATAGTTTATTTGGCGCATAACGGAAACTCAAGCTCGAACTGGCTTCCTGTTTGTCAGCAGTTCGGTGACTTTTGCGAAGGAACGAGTGGCGCCGTGGTGGCTTCCTTTATAGCTGCGGCTCTTCTTATGTTCCTCGTCTTTCTCTCTGCATTTGCTCTCAAGAGATCATAGAAAATATTTGCACTGGTCTCGATTAAATTTCTATGTGGTCTGTTCACTCAAGAACAAAAAAGTGTTCTATGTGCTCTGATATTCATTTTGTGTGCATTTGGAAAGCGTAATATGTATGATTTGTTTTTATTGTGTTGTGTAACTCGGGTTGTACAATCATGTTGTAAATCGATCTTTTATTTTTCACATAATGTTAAAATTCCTATTTGCCGAATCATATACATTAGAAAATATTTTTGTTAAATATTGAGGGGTTTTATTTGTTACCTACAAAAGAGAGTGTGACCGGTAGCGCCTTCTCATGAGAATCACTTCTAAGCAAAAAAATTGAATATTCAAACCTCTGCGAACAACCATCCAGTCCTCTTTTTGAATAGTTCTAGTAAATGCACCACTATTCATGATACGTACAAGCCGAATAAGCTTTAAAAGAAAGCATCCGTGCATACACGTTTCTATGACCAAATCAGATTCAAATTAGCAGACAATTTAACTGTACAACGTAGGTCAATCATCAGACTTTTCAACTAAAACTAAGCGATCAGACCAATCCGACCCAATGATCAATACCAGGTGAGTAATCCTAGAAATGTCCTTTTAATCCTCAAACGAGGAAGAGGAAAGACACTAAACGATGGAGGCATCCAATCCAAATTATTCTAGTTAGAAGTAGACTAAATTTCCTCCTAAAGAACTCTATTCTAGATTCTTCTTCAATAAGACACACCATCATATGCATTTTAATGATCATTTCTCAAAGTGAGATGAAGCTTTCAAATACTTTGACTGACTCGTCTCCCACACCTTCATTATTGCCTTACGATCAGATTCACCTCTTAGATAGTTCTGACCTCCCCCCCCTTGGGAGGTTGGTAATCTATCTTAAAACTAGGCATGTGTCCTCTTCGGGGAGCTTCTGCATTTTTTTCGATATATATTTCTATGTTTTTTGGCCAACTCACCCACAAACTCTTGCTTTTCTACTATTCTCACCCCTTAAAAGCTCTGTAAAACGGCAGAGTATTCCACATACAGTCTTCTCCTTGGGATCAACTATAAACCTTTCCCTTCCATGTTTACCAAAATTATTTCCGATTCTCGACCACGGTCTTGTGGTCTCTTTTCTTTCTTTTTTATGCTTTTCTGACTTGGGCGTTAGAGAACCTTTCGAAAACACATCTCCATCATATTTTTCAGAAATGGTCGACCGAACCTTGCACAAAATGTGTTCTAACATAGATTGAATCCGTTTAAGCATTAACCAAACCCGTTCAAGAAGACTTCAACCCTCGTAGATGATGATACCCGAGTACCCAAAGTTCTTCTCGAGGTGTATTTACGATTGGCCCAAAGCATATCTCAGTAGCCAACTTTCGAAAGAAATTCCCAACCAAAAGGCCATTTTGCAACCTGAGACTCAATCTTTGAATGAACCCAACTAGTTCTTACATCTAACATTCAACAAACAAAAAAAATGATTATATTAAATATTTGTATTTGTATTGGGACATCAGATTCAATATTGATGAGTTTTCTCCGGGCAGGGTTTGATCATGGAATCCGGGAGCAATAAAATGAGGTTCGTGCTGATTTTCAATCCTCTATGCACATCGAAGCACAAAGATATCTTGAAGACAACCAAACGTATGTTATCGACTCATATAAAGATCGTAGAGATGGCTTTTTGGGGTTTCCGTTCTGGATTTTAATCCCTTTGTCTTGGGCTTTGTCTCTGGACCGTTTAGGCTTTGTGCAAGAAAAAATATCAAGAAAGCTTGGATAGGTCATAGGAGGTCATAATCTCGCACGTGAAAAACACCCGCTAGGATTTTGACAAGTGTCAATGCTGGCGAAAGTGCATCGGTGAGTCCACGTCATCACCAAGGCCGTCCCTCCCACCCCAAGCCTAACGACGGTTAAAAAACGCAATAAGCCTCCCAAATTTTTCTTCCCTCTGTTTTCTCTCTCCCGAAATTTACCTTCTCTCAAGATTATATAATTGAGCGTCTTTCTCCTTGTGAGAAACCCTAATCGTCGATTCTGCTACATTCTTCCCAAACCTTGTACTCTCTCCGCCGGATCTCGAATCAGTATTCTTAGCTGCTGAAATCTCTGGTGAGTTTCCCAGACTGAGGTCAACTCTAGGGTTTCGATTAACGCCGTTGGGTATCGCTTTAATTTCGTGTTTCTTTGATCCCCGATCCCTCTCTCTGATTGATTTGGCAGGTAATACTGTCAATTTGATTGTTTGTATTGTTTTGTGCGGTCATCTTTGTTCCTCCCTTTTCATTTCTAAGAAAAGATGGAACTTGCGTCAGTTTCTTGTTGCGTTTTGTATGAAGTCGAATACTTTGAAAGCAGATTGGAGTCAAGTAGTTATCTTTTTTCTTATGGTCTTCGTATTTAGGGGGCGTTGCAGCTTTGAGCTTGTAAAGGATTTATTCGGGAATGTATTCAGATCTTATTCCAAGAAATTAGGAGGTGTTGGATTGGTCTAAAACTTGGGAATCTTGATGATTGCTAGGGGAATGCAGAGAACGTTTTGCTGCGAGGTGGATAACGGCTGGAAGGAATCCCTCTCTCAAGGGATTGTCATCGTAGGGCCTAAAGCAAGAACCAGGGACAAACCTTGGGAGGATAGTCTCTAATTTTGATCTTTGATATAAGCGTCTTTGTACTTAAGAAGCAACATGACTCGGATTTTGGTTCAACGAGGTTCAGCTAGCACTTCTTCCAACTCAACTCGCGCTTCTTCCTCATCTGGCTCTTCTTCTTCCTCAGGAACAGAGCCACAGATAAACAATAATGTCCAGGTTGCTCAGGTGACTATTGATGAAGAAATTACGGATGAAAAACAAGAACAGGTTACTGTAGTTGAACAACCAGAGTCTTCCGACACTAAAATTGCATCAGTTCACTGTGATGAACCTGTGGTTAAAGAAGATGACGAAGGGTTGTTAGTTTCAGAAAGTGTTCATGTTGAAGGTGAAGGTATAGTTTGTGATTCTCTAGTTAGTGGTGGTGATAACACTGATTCACCACCTCTTCCTGTTCCGCCACCAAAGCCTTCTTCCACTGTAAATCCTGGTAATAAGAGAACGGTCTCTGGAAGCTTTGGTGCTTTAAGAATTGGAGGTACAAGAAGAGGGGCTGGGCCTCGCTCTCTTGTTTCCACTAGGAGTTCGCCAACTGGATCGCATCCTTCTTCTCCAAGATCACACAGTGAGAATGAAGGCTATAACAGTTCTGATGAGCATATGCCCTGCTTTGTGCCTTCCCATCCCGGCTCTGGCTCAGTAAGTTCTGTTTTCCGAAATAAAAATATTTTCTCTGTAATTAGCTTGTTCTATTTGATTTTATCCTCGATGAATTTTATGTAATTTCTCTCTCACAGGAAAGGGAACACCAGTTTGAAACCGAGATCAGACAAATGAAAGGCTTTGAAATTAGGCGGATGTTGGAAGATGGAAATTGTCTCTTTCGGGCTGTTGCAGATCAAGTATATGGGGACTCAGAGTCATATGACTTGACCAGACAAATGTGCATGGATTACATGGTAATTTTCTTTCTTTGCTGAGCTAGGCGGTTTCCGCGAGATTTTAGCATTTGAGACCACCACATGAATTAGATTGGCGAACTGACTTAAATTTGAGAACAAGACGTAGGAAAGATATATATTGAACAGATAAATAAATGAAGTAAACTTATTAAGACTGTACCTTATAGATAGGCTATTCACCGTGTTTCCTGGACAGAGTATTGCATTCTTAGTTTCCATCTTGACAACTAATAATATATGACTAACAAAACAAAGTAAGAGTGCACTTGTATGTTTTAATCTTGTGATTCATCCGCATGTACCTTGATTTAGACTGAGCACAGAATTAGTGTTTATACTTTTTAGTTTGGATGGTAACAATTGGTAGAAGTTACTGTTTTTGACGATGGATGGTTTAGGAACAAGAGAGGGATCACTTTTCTCAGTTCATAACTGAAGGTTTTACCTCTTACCTCAAGAGGAAAAGAAGAGATAAGGTGCTCTGCTCTTATCCATGTCTTCACCTTGTTAACCTTTGTTTCAACAATATGTTTGATGCCTCATTTATACAAAAAATGGCGATATAGGTCTATGGAAACAATGTGGAGATCCAAGCTTTAGCAGAAATGTATAATAGGCCTATCCACATTTACTCATATAGCACAGGTGAAACTTATTAGATTAATATAAAAAAGTTGTTTGTGTTCGTTACTTTAACAAGAAATTTATGAAAATATAATGTTGTTTATACAGAGCCTATAAACATATTTCAAGGAAACTACAACACGGATACACCTCCCATAAGGCTGAGTTACCACCATGGGAATCACTACAACTCTTTGGTGGATCCGCATCGCTTGACAGTTGGTGCAGGACTTGGATTTAGTAGCCTTAGTGGGGTAAGTGTAGTTATGATATGTTTTCTGTTATCCTCTTTGTTCAACTGATGCAATAGAGCATGGCTCAAATTAGAAAAGTGGCAATTCTTTGTTTTTTTCTTCACATCAATATTTCTCTGTTCTGAATCCAGAGACACGTGGACAAGGAGCAGGTGAAAGCTGCTATAAAGGCTCAGCAAGAACATCAGATTGATAAAGCAAGTATCCCGTATAATCCAATAAATAGATTTACAAATCTATGTGAATGTGCGAGTTCTTATGTATCTGTGTTTGTTCCAGGCGCTCTTGGCAGAGGGGAGATTTTACTCTGACCTTGAGCTGACAGAAAAGGAAATTGAACGGTCAGTAATGGAAGCTTCTCGTGCTGAGTATCTTATAGAATGGTCTAAGCCACGAATTGGTCCCAAGGAATCATCAACCTCTAACGCTGAGACGTCCTCTTCTGGAGCTAGTGAGTATTATTTTTCTTTTTGTCTCAGGAATCCTCTCAAATACTAAGAAAAGAGGCATTATGAGAGATTTGTCTTTGAAGCAGGACCTTCAGGAAGTGATTCAAAACCAAAGGAGGAAGGTGTAAAAGAAAAGACAGTGGTGAGCAACAGCATAGAGGTGATTGTGTCAATGGGATTTAGCTACACGCAGGCAATGGAGGCTTATAGCATTTTTGGGGATGACGTTGACTCTATGGTCTGTTACATAGTGGAGACGAGCTGTGGCAGCAACAACAACCGACTCAAAGGCAAAGCCACGGAATAGAGAAAGAGTGTATGTAACATGAATTGCTCTGTTATTAGTAAAACTGAAACACCAACCAACTCGTATTACTACCAACGTTGGGCGATTATTATTACCCTTCTCAGGAAATAATGAATAAATTTCTGCATCAATGACATGTATGTGGTGAGGCCTCTATTATGGTTTTACAAGTTGAATAAGAGAGATATTTTGGTTTGCTAACACGGACAAAAGACTCAGAACAGGATAAGTTAGAGCTTTACTGAGACTAAAAGTTTTCTATGAACTTTTTTGGACAATGCATTTGATTGAATGGTTGTCAACGGTGCTGTCACTTTCTTAAAAGAGATGCTATAAAGCGGATACACGTTTGTCTAAGATGTTTGAAGAAATGGTTTTCTCGTGACGCATTTAATGAAGAGAGTGAGTGACTAAGATGGGGTACGCGCAAACATGTTTTCACACTACAACCTTCAAGGGAGCGACCCGGCTCCTAGAATTCTAAATTTTTGTACGCGCAAACATGTTCAAGTTCGTTTACTTTTCTAAACTTTGAAAGCTTGTTTTGCCTTGACCATTAATAATGAATTCTCGATGAACGGTCACAACCTTAGGACTCGAGAATCATTTAAAGACTGTCTTCATGTTCTTGGATAGAGAATGGTTTGATCATGTTTGATTGATGTGTGGTTAAGTTAAGGCGTTTTAGAATTATGTTCTTGGTTGATAGTCCATTCTGTTCTTAGTGAGGAAGGAGTTTGATCCTTGATGAATGATGCATGATTTAGCTATGTCATTTATGAGTAAAACGTGGCTTTGATTCGTGCTTGAATGTTTGAAGAGAACTTACTTTTATGGAATGTATCGATCATGAAAAGTAGTGAATTGTTGGTTAAGTCATGAAATCGTTTTAAGTATAATTGGGATTGTGGGATGTAGTTTAATGAATCTCGAGTTTGAGGCTTGATGGTTGTGTGCCTGAGAGAGATGGTGGTGGTGCATAAGGGAAAAAGTGCATGGCCTTATATCCATGTGACTAAGTGTGGTTGAATGTGAGTTATTTAAATGATAATGTGGTTGATCATGAGGCTAAGTGATTGACAGTATTACTTGATTGAGTTGTTTTGTGATTATCTTCTTAATTACCATGTGGGTTGTTTTGTGATTATCTTCTTAATTATCATGTGGGCATATATGATTGTTTCCCTAAGGCGTGGTTCAAGCCACTTTTTATGGATGCTGGTGAAAATTTGTGTTAGTGTACACGAGACTGTGGAGACCATCGGGTGATCAGATTTTGGTTTGATTTGGGATAAAACAGTTTTGATAAGATAGCATTGTAGCCTTTGAGCTTTTTTAGACCATTGTTTGAGTTTTTAATAAAGTACCAGTTTGATTTATCCATTGCCTTCTTTTTTTTTTTTTCTTTTTTTTTGACAACAATAAAACTCCGAACATTAATTAGATCGGTGGAAAAAGATTTGCATCCATGCTAAATCAAGCCGGTCTTACATAGCTAACGTGGGAAAATAAAACTCTTCGTATTCTTGCCCCTTTTGCAAGGACATCGGCACAGACATTCAAAGATCTGGGTATAAAAATTAAGGAGAAATCTGAAAACTTTGCTCTGAGAGTGACAAAGTAGTCCAAGTCCGCATAGAAAACAGGCCAATTCAAATGGTTATCCGTCATCGTAATCAAGGTCAAACAGTCTGTCTCTATCCTGACCGAAAGAAAATGTCTCTCAAGGAGACAAGACATAGCCCAAAGAAGGCCGTCTAATTCTGCGTGTAGAGCTGAGAGGTTTCGTCGACATCCTTGCAATCCCAAGAGAAAGCATTCCCGAGTGTCTCGTAGGCACCACCCCAATCCCGTGACTGATCCAATTTCGTACCAAGAAGCATCTATCTGACATGTAAGGGATTGAGATGATACAAGATTCGCAACTAAAACATCTTCCTCCGTATTCTCCCCTTCTTCGTCTTCTTCCCCTTTCTGATTAGCCAAACTCCAACTCTCTGCCTCTAAAACTGCTATCTAGAGAGTATTCGTTGGCGAAACATTCTTACCATTGAAAACTTTGTCATTTCTTGCTTTCTAGATGTACCATATGATGCAAGGAAAAAGATCTCGTTCTGACTCTAAATTTATCCATTGTCTCAACTCTTAAAAGTTTTACGTGTAATTAAAAGTCAACTCTTAAAAGTTTTACGTGTAGTTAAAAAATAGATCAATTTATTTATTAAAAATGACATCAGTAACTGTAAGTGTAACAAACTAGATAAAAAGAAACCTCCAAATAAATCGAAAAATAATTACATTATTCAAAAAAATGGTTATTATTTGGTAAAGGAAATGGACGGAAGAATTGGTGAGAACCCCGAAGAACAACTTGTAAGCGAAAAGAAAGACTTGAGAATTGGAATCGCCGGCGGTGAGATTGCGGCAACAGCCACAGCTTCACCGTAAACCCTAAACAATGCTCAAACATTTCCTCTATCGCTCCTCCACTCCTTCTCTCCTCTTCTCCAGAAACTTCTCCTCTACGCTTTTCGTCAAAGGTCTCTCTCCCTCTCAATCTCTTTGTTAAATATCGTTTCTCTCTGCGATTGGGTCACTCGAATTATCCGATGCTTAATCCAACTTTCACGAATCTAATTTCACATTCCTTGATTTCTAATTCCTTGGATTGGGTTTTTTTACGAGGCAAACTTAATCATCTGTAATCCATTTGGGTCCTACTTTCCATCGTTGCAAATAGAATGCTGATTTTTCACTGTGATGATGCGACCCTTGTGGATTTTGAAAGGCTGTGACAGTGCCTATTTGAATTCTCACCTGTCTGATGTCTCACGCGATTTGTGTATTACAATTTAGCCAAAAGTTGCGTCTGAGAATAGTCGATTACCACTATTCTGATTCGATATTGTTTTCTGGTGTATCCGTATGCTGTGATTTAGGGACTCGAGTTTTTGATAGCACCCATTGTCTTACCATCTTAGAGTTTCAAGCTTTGAATGTAAAAGCATATCTTTTCTTTTGGGCTAGATCTCATAGTGATCCCATGTGTTACTAGCACTAAAGTGAAGGGCTTTTTGTTGCAGGGATATCTTTCTCAAGCACAGAAGAAACATTAACCCAAGCATTTTCTCAATATGGCCAAGTTCTTGGAGGTCAGTCTCTAGTCTCTCAAAAGCTATTAGTTCCACGTTTTGTGTTACAGCTTCACTTACAGAGATCTGTTTGTCTTTTTCCCCTTTTGGTTGGCTTTCAGTGGATGTGGTAATGGACAAAATCAGATGCAAACCAAAAGGGTATGCTTATGTCACTTTCTCTTCTAAAGAAGATGCCGCCAAAGCTTTATTAGAACTCAACGGCAAGGTAATGACTCTCCCTTCTCAGTCTTATTCCCTGCAAATACTTGTGAATCCCCTGGTGGAGCATTAGAACAAGATGCATATCAGACAATGGAACTATTTGCTTGAAATAATTTGAACACACTGAATCATCAACTTTGTTTGAGCTGGTTACGTTGTGTGTTATCTTGATGAAATCTTGTTTATGTGGATGACAGTTGGTAGATGGGCGGGTGGTGATCCTTGACAGAGCAAAACACATTCGACCAGACAGCAAACCAAAGCCTGCAGGTAATGACAGTTGATATTTCAAACCACTTCATGTTATCTATAAATGAAGAGTTAGTTTTATCGTACTTTCTGAGTTGGGGAGCTTGTGGATGCACTATTCTAGTTATAGACTCTGTGGAATAGAATTGCTAAATGTCTTGTCGACTTTGTTTGATTCAGTGGAAGAAGGAGTTCCGAGCAGTCAAAACAAGGCTGGTCCAGAAAGTTAGTTAGATAAGAAGATATGCAACTTTCAAGGCACAAGGAAAAAAGAGTAGAGAGCCTCTGAGTTATCAAGAGTCTTTGACCAAGTGCAATTCACAATTCCGGGCTGACCCGTTTGACCTGAGAGAGAGAGTTTAGGTAACTTCTTCGAATTACAGAACTAAAAGCATCTTATAAATTAATTTTTTTGGTTCATGACCTTTCAAGCATTACGGAAATCAAAACGCCGAAACTTGATGTTGTTTGCTTTACACGATAACGATCTTCTCAACTTGATTTTGTTTGGATTCGAACACACGAGTCAGGTGGTTCACGAAAATCTAACAAATGAGCCATTCTGGTTATATTATGTGTTAAGTAGGTTTCACATCAAAGATACAAAGCATCCTAATATAATATCATATCGTTCATGATTTTATTTTGAATTAAGGCTCTATTTGAAAGCTTCTCCGTTGGAAAAGTTGAAATGTTCTGCTAAATATCATTTGTGAGGAATCATGATCACATTTTCCACTTCATGATAATCATCATCCCGTTGGTGCAAATCTCCAGCCTACAAAAAATCCTTAAATAATGAAAAAGTCAAAAAGCAACCTCTGGTTGACTATCATGAACGGCTAAAGGGAGAAAAATTCAAAGAGGAATAACGAAAAAATCAAATAAAATTAAACGCAATTTAATGATGAATGTGAAATCTATTGAAAAAGAGGTAAAATATTTACACGAAGAAAATACATAAAGGAGAACGAAGAACCAAAGGAGCAAAAGAATTAGAAATAGAACACGAGACAAGCTGTCAGAATTTTGAAATGATTGTGATTTGGTTTTATCTACCCGTACCGAATGTCACACTTCATTTTCTAATAACTAACACGAAAGTAACAGTTTACTGAACTCTAATCACTATGTTAGAGGAAAACTCGCTTACGCTACGTCTAATTACTATATTGCACATCAATTAAAGAGTCTTCAAGACAATGACGTATATTTTAGAGGATAACGAAAACAAAGGCTTAACATATAGGTTAGGTATTTTTTTCCTTCCAGCAATATATATATAGGTTAGGTTTATATAAATATATTTTTAATTTATAAATAAACAGAATGTTACTATTCACACCAAACAATTTGCTGTGGCTAAATACTGATAATCACCTCGACTTCATGATAATAAAAACCAGAAACTTGTTTAAATTATCAGAAACTTAAAAAGATTTTAAAAGTTTGTGTGAAAGATTTTGGAAAGTTTTACGAGTTTTCATAAAGTTTATCAAATTTCTTTAAATTTTCATTTTTACAAAATATTTGTAAAATGTTCCGGCCCCAGGCAACTTCCCTCTCACAATGGCAATACCAAAGACTCTTGTCAAGCAAATCAAGTTTTATTTTGAAAAAGAAAAATTACATATTTTTTTATTATTATTTTAAAAGAGACGGTACAAAATAATTAGAAAATCAAAACACGTCACCCAATACTTTTAAAAAAAAAGATATGATATATACATTAATTATTATATTAATTTTTTTTTGTCACGATATATACATTATTTAATATACACATTAATAATGTCTAAATATTGACTATTTAAACAAGCTAACCAAAAATATTTCGTCTAAAAGTAACCGACTATGAAAATTAATATGTTCCGGCCCGGGCAACTTCCTCAGTCCTCACAATGGCAATACCAAACAGCTGAAAAGTCAACACAATAATAAAATAACGTGGAAAATATGAAATCCGTTGCGAGATCACACGATCTTTCTACTAATAAGATAAGTTTTATTTTTCTTTGGGACTAACGAAACCCGATATTTTATTCAAAAGAAAATTAGACACTTATTATTTTGTATCAAATAAAGAGAACCCCATTATACATGTAGAATTATTAGAATAGCGCAAAATATTCCAAACAAGAAACGGCAACACAGAAGAAGTCATATATTTTTGTATCTTTTATGGACAGAAAGAGTCTTTATCTTATGAATTGTTTTTTGTCGGCCTCTATCTTATGATTAAAAATATAAAAGATTACGCAAAAAAATATCTATTTAAATTACATTATGTTTGGAAAAGAGAAGTGATAAGAATAGAAAAAGGAGCGTGTGTGTAGGCGTGGGGTATCCATTATCTTGAAAACTAGAAAGGTATCATGCAACTTGAAGTAGAATAGTCTCAAAGAGCCACGGTTGACTGAACCTTCCCCCTTCTTTTATCCTTGTTCATTTAACCATTAATCATTATATATATATATACCTCTCCAATTTCTTAAATCATCTCCTTGTAGTATCTTCTTTTGCACAAAACAAAAAAAAACAAACTATTATTTTTATTTTTCTCACACTGAATGGCATCCGTCGATTTGAGTAACGGTGATTCAATCTCGACCCTCCATCCCGACATCATTCAAACACAAATCCTTACCCGACTCGATGGTCCAACGCTACTCTCCACCGCATCCACCTCCTCCTATCTCCAAGCTCTCTGCACGGAACAGAAGCTCTGGCGCGAAATCTGCGCCGCCACGTGGCCTTCCATCAATGACCCACGTGTGGTCCAAGCCATCTCCTCTTTCCCCGCCGGTTACCGCTCCTTCTTCGCTGACTCCTATCCGTTCACTGAACACACGTGGCAGGCGGAGGAACACGATCCGCTTACGACGGGGCTTATCTCAGCCGTCGATCTGTACTACAGAGGAGAGCTTATCTACTCAAAGGTTCAAGACGTGGCAACGAAGAGCGGTAAATCAGGATGGTTCCTCTCGTCGCCGTTCCGGGTCGATATGCTGGACCCGAAAGAGTCGATTCCAACCCGGATTCGGTATCCCGGTGGGGATTATGAGGTGTGGGTGAGAGATATGGAAGAGAACATGAGGCTTGATTGGATAGTGATCGATCCGATCAGGAAACGAGCGGCGAATATATCGAGCAGGAAGTCAGTGTCGGCGAGGAGGAATTGGCTGACGGGGGATTTAGAGATCAGATTTTCAACGGTGGTGGTGTGGGAGAAAAAAGCGGCGGAGGTGGCGGCGGTTGTGTCGTGCGGATCGGCGGAGGCGTGGAAGGAGGTGGACGAGGAGGTTGGAGGGGAAGTGCACGTGAGAGACGTGAGGTTGCAAGTGGAGGACATAGAAGGAAAGTGCCTCAAAGGGAGGGACAGTATGGTCATTTTACAGGGGTTGTTGGAGGGGAAGAGATGTAAAGAGGGTGGAGAGAGAAGAGCTAAGGGAAGGTATGAGGAATACGTGGAAGCCAAGAAACAGTGGAGAGAGAATAAGGAGAGGATTGAGAAAGCCCACGACACGCTTTGTATGATCTTCGGCTTCTCCTTGTTTGTGCTTTTCTGGAGTTTTATTTTGTTAAGGTAATTTAGTAAACACCAAAACGGTAATTATATAGATATATATCATATATATATATAAGAGATCCAATACACACACTTCTTCGTCCTCTTCATCAGTTTCATTTCTTTCTTTTTTTAATTTGTAATAAAAAAATTACCGAGAAATGTACAGGGATATTTGGTTATAGAAGCGTGACGTACGTATGAAGATTTATTAAATCTTATCTTATTTTGACGAAACAAATATTGTAAGTCGTATGGTAAGAAAAAAGGCCAAGGTAATAATAGCGGTCTGAAAAGATTAGACAGCGATGGAATTCGGCCGAAGAAGATGTAAGCTGGTCATGGAAATATCTAGTTCATTTTTGTAAGATGTGATTTTGATTATCGTGACGCTAAATTATTTGAAAAATTTTAATATATCTGACAACTGTGAAGGAAAGAAATTGAAATTGAAATTAAAGCCTATCATTTGTGACAAAGATAATGATAGAACAGAACGGCTGTACCGTTTGTTTTGCATTTTGTCACCATTAAGATAAAGATAATTTATATTGCGAAAGTTTAAATGGGGTATAGTTTTAAAAAATTTAGTCATATTTTTTGTGCACAATGTTTTTCTCGAACACTTTGGAAGTTTTAACCTTGTGTGACGAAGGAAATGAATTAGATGATGTATCCTCCGTTCCTAGAAATTAAGGCTGCGATTTTTGCAATGTCTCCCTTTTACCAGAAGTTTTGGCATATAACTAGCCCCATGTAGTCCACATTGTAGTGAATTTTTTAAAAAACAGGGCGGCTCGACCTTGTCCTTAATCTTGTCAACATAATTTTTTACTGCGTTCTTAACTTTTTTTAATCTATATGTGGTTTATTCACTAGTGATTGTCTCAGGAAATATGTTGATTCACTTCCCATTAAATTCGATTTCCACTGGATACTGACCCAATTGAAATCCAGTGAATAAGATATTTTGACCATCTTATCCACCAAGAGATATCCACCCTCAGATGCTTTGACCGTCTTATCACCTAATTAACAAAAAAGAAAGAAAATTAAATAAATTTTCATACACTATATATAAAAATCTTCTTTATAATAAAATTCTATATATAAAGCACTAGGTGAAAAAAAAATTTCTGAAAATTAACTAACTAACCAAATAAAAATTGGCAAAATAAGTTAGTGTTGTCTCCGAAGTCGGTCTTATCTTTTTTCTATTCCTATTATATTTAGGCTTAATAAAAGTGGGTTGGAGAAGCAGAGCCAAACGTTTAAGGGGAGGATATGGTGGCGGCGGTTTGGTTTCCGTTCCTATACATCGATAATTTCCTTCCTTTCCTCTCGCATTGACTGTTCGTGGCCGAGATATGGTTGTCTCCAAAGATTTTGTTGGATGATAATCGCTACTTGGGCAATCATTTCTTCGATTATCTCACAGTATCAATATCTAATATTCGTTCCATTTCATAGAAATTGGATGTGATTCTCCAGTAAGTTGGTATCATGTACAATCTCCTGGTGTTTGGGTATCATGTACAATCTTTTGGTGTTTGAGTTCATACAAACCGACACCACCATCTACATAATAGTTATAATTTTCGTCTCCATCGTTCCTCCGTGATGGAAGTAATGTCCGGCGATTATGTTGAGTTTATTCCGGTGGCGGAGGTAGAAATCATTGTTGTAGGGGTCATTTTCAACCTCCAACATAAGTTCATGAGGGTTAAAAACTAGTTTTGGCCATATTTTACATCAATTTAGTTAAATTTACACTAAAAAAAGAATTATTTTTTTTCATGTGGGTCACATGACCCCCCTCAAGACAAGCTGCCTCCACCACTGATTACATATTGAGATTTTGTCAAATCTAACATTTAGATTCGTGATAGTTTTTGTATGTCACCATTGTGTGGCGTTTTCAATGGTCGATACAAATCCGCGTGGATTTTTTTTGGAAATGAAAAGCATCACGAAACCACCAAGAAATAAGTAAATCGTGGAGGAATCAAATGCTATCAACATTCAGAAGATGTTACACAAAAATTCAACAAGCATGGGTTTACGCTACAATTAATTAAAAAAAATTATGCAAGAGAGTTCCGTTCAACTCGAAGGTTTTGCGATGGATGAAACGCAACATTTGACTTTCGAATGTGTAATAGGAATTTCATCCGTAAAAACAAGATGGAAGGTAACCTTTGACTTTCGAATGCGTAATAGGAGTTTCATCCGTAAAAATAAGATGTTAGCTAGAAAATCACACAAAATTAACGAATAAGACGAAAGCGATCAAGTATATATTCAAGAATACATAGTTTAATTTGCTTAGTTGTTATACCGATAAAAAATATTTAGTTGTAACCTCAGTGCAAATATTGTAATCTCTTATTCATATTAATAAAATTATCATTAGATGAAAAAAAAATAAAGCACGAATTTATTCTTTCAATGAGTAAAAACTAAATTTTCTATTTTAAATAGTTTAAATTTTGGATGACATATTTATTAAAAATAATTTTTCTGACCATGCAATTTAGCTATTTTGA
The DNA here is from genome assembly GCA_900116095.1 of Euclidium syriacum. Lineage (NCBI taxonomy): Eukaryota > Viridiplantae > Streptophyta > Magnoliopsida > Brassicales > Brassicaceae > Euclidium > Euclidium syriacum. Next base: position 3,924,942 of record FPAK01000008.1, read on the forward strand.
AGTATATTTACCATATAAAATATTAATTCCAATTTTTTAGTTTGTCATATTAAAAATTAAAATTAATTTAGTTTTGAGTACAATATTGTGAATCTTATAAATAAATTTAACTTTGTATCATGTATTTTCTCATAATTTTTTTATGAGTTTATATGAAAGTATTGTTATCAAATTAAATGATATAATGATGTATCATATGTTTTTTTTGTTCGATATCGTATGTTTTTATTAACTAATCTTATTTAAAATAAGAAACATGTTATATAAAAAGAAGAAGTTGAATGCCCTTTTATAAAAAAGAAAAGAAAAAAGAAGTTATTGTCGTGCTTTATAAAAGGAAACTGTAAAGTAATAGCTAACGTCCAAAAATAAAAGTAATAGCTTTTTAGAGAAAAATGATTAAAAATGTGAAACTTGAAAAAAAGTAGAGGGGGCATCGAGCTAGAGTCCGCAAAGTTCTATGGGGGTTCAACAATAGCCATTTTTGCTAAAAATGTGAACACGCTTCTGCTTCTATGCGTCCTCGCCGCTTTCCTTCATGCTCCTTGTCTTTAGCTGGTTGCATCCGCATGCTTGTTACTTCTCGTAACATCGCTTCCTCAACTTACTAGATGCCTCATGCGACCTCGCTATGGGCCAAGCTCCCATCTTCTGTCTTGCCGAATCTACCCCCAAAAATTAATTTCATGGACTTAAGTACAACGTTCGTCTTTCCTCTCAATACGCAGTGTTTAGTTGGTGTTGAAACGCTGCAGTCGAAAGTTTAAACCTTCTTTCTCATTAAGTGGCTCCGCCACCTCAATTCCTTGCGTTGTCGTGTTGTTTTGTTGCTGGTGCATTGTTGTTAATATCTTCTAAATTTGAGTGCGGAAATTATTAAAAGAAAAAACTATATGTTTTACGCGAAAAATGGAAATGCGTGTTAAAAAATGTAGAGACCATAAGAAAAATAAGAATAAATAAGACAACTTCGGAGTTGGGTTTGAGTTCTGTCCAATAATATATGACCACATCATCAATTTTGTCCTTTACCATCTCATCACACTCTTCTGTTATTCGTAGTTTGCACACAGTAGTCAATCGCCACGTCATCCTTTTTTTTTTCTACTTTGAAGCCGCCAAAATTATCAAAAACACAAAACCTTTACTCGAAGCAAAGTAGCTACTCCTGTCTTAATAGGCGTATGCTTTGCATGTCGCAGACGATTTGTCATTACTCTTTCACTAAAAGCAAAGCATTTCGCTCAAGAAAAAATGTCAAAGGAAGCCGAGATGTCGATCGCTGTATCGGCGTTGTTCCCTGGATTCAGATTCTCTCCGACCGACGTAGAACTCATCTCTTACTACCTCCGCCGTAAAATTGATGGCGACGAGAACTCCGTCGCTGTGATCGCCGAGGTCGAGATTTACAAGTTCGAGCCGTGGGACTTGCCAGGTAAATTTCCCCATTTTCCGTCACTTGAATCTGAATCCCTAATTTCAGAGAATCCTTAAACAAACACTTAAACAGGAGAATCGAAACTGAAATCGGAGAACGAGTGGTTTTACTTCTGCGCAAGGGGAAGGAAATACCCGCACGGATCACAGAGTCGGCGAGCGACGCAGCTCGGCTACTGGAAAGCCACCGGTAAAGAGCGAAGCGTGAAATCGGGTAATCAAATTGTTGGAACCAAAAGAACCCTCGTCTTCCACATCGGCCGGGCTCCTCGGGGCGAGAGAACCGAGTGGATTATGCACGAATACTGCATCCATGGTGCCCCACAGGTTAAACTTGATTTTTTTTGGAAATTTTTAATTTGAATTTCGATTGTTATGAGAAATTTTGAAATCAGGATTTCACAGGATGCATTGGTGGTTTGCCGGTTAAGAAGAAATGCTGATTTCCGAGCTACTTCGAGCCAAAGGCTAATGGAGGATGGTCATGTCCAAGACGATGGGTATGGTTGTTTGGAGAGGGAGAAGAAGACCATGGATTCGTATTCGGTTTATGAACCTGAGCTTCAGATATCAAATGGTGACATCGCAGAATCATCTACTGTTGTTGAGGTCAGATTGCTTTTGAGATATGTTTTTTTTATAAGGTCGTCGACCAAAATCCGAAATTGAATCGAAATATGTGATCTTTAAACCGAACCAAAACCAATAAGCCTAAAATGTATTCACTTGATTTCTATATGGAAAGTTGAAGCAGAGTAGGAAACCGAGTCCAAACAAAACTCTACCTAATTTTTTTGATCCATACTATATTTGGTTTTATTTTGATTACTACTATTATAAAACCAAAACTTGAGTTAAACATCCGTAATTTTAGTTTTCTTTTTCTTTGAGGTGCAGGATCAGGCCGATAACACCGATGAAGATTGTTACGCGGAGATTCTGAACGACGATATAATAAAGCTTGACGAGGAGGCATTGAAAGCGAGCCAGGCATTTCGACCGGATTATCCAACGCAACAAGAAACAATATTCAGCGAGGCATCAACGAGTAAGAGGTCAGAATGTGGTATAAGGAAAGAATCAAAGCGAACAATGAATTGTTATGCTTTGTTCAGGATCAATGCCACCTCACGATGGAAAATCCCTGATCCGTTCCACATCAAGAAAGATGATAGCCAGATACTGAAGAAGACTGTTGTGGCCACTACTGCGTTCATGGCTCTCTTAGTTTCTGTCTTTTGGATTGTGTTAAATGTTAGGGACTAGTTAGTTACGTCTCCTATCCTCTTCTGGCCCGCACCATTAGTATATGTACTATGAATTCCTCCTAATACATAATAGAGTAAATCCACGTGTTTTGTATGTCTTTTCTTTTTGGGGGAGAGGGGGTTGGTGGAGTAATTATTCTTGTGTTAGTAACTATTCTCTTTACACGCACCAATGGTCTTTATTATGATTTTCCATGTGAAGACATTTTAGTGGAATATTCACCTTGGTCCAAATACTTGTTTTTGTTTACTTTCTTTGCATCGTTTTGCATCTAAGTTGTGATGTGGGTAGGTTTGCTCATTTAGGAAAACATGAAGGGAAATAACAGAAACAAGAGAAGAACGGGTAATTTAAATATTGGGATGAAAATACTTTCAGTAAAGAAACGAGACGGAAATAACAGAAATGGTGATGATAAATTTCGGAAAATTTCAGAAAGTTATGGAAAATTAGACAGAATATTGCATATGAGTTTTTCACCCTATTATTTGATGTGTTTATATATTTTCTTATGTTATACATCTTTCAACAAGTTAAAGAAAAAACATATGTATTTGAAGATGAGGAATATACCTTAGGTTGATGTCTGCCGACTTGGCCTGCATTTGGGCCATACGTGTGTCGAGTGTTCGAAACAAAAACAACCTCATCCTCTTAACATTTTCACCAACAATTAACTCGAGAATTGCAATCCGGGCCATAGATTTGAGTATTTTAAAGACCCAATTAACTTTCAGTATTATAAAATCAATTATTTCATTTCATATGGTTAGCTTTGCCACTTCGTTAGCACTATTTTAAAGCTCTTAAGTTTAACAATTGGTTGGTCAAATCATCCGAATACATAATCCACTTTAGAACTAATTGAAAAATGTGTATAAGTGCATAATAAGGTGAATATTGAGGAAATGCCCCGTCAAAAGTTTGTGAAAGGATTTGCTTCTTTTTTTTCGGTGGCTGAAAACAAATTAGAGTTAAACAATGGCGATGCTTCTGCAAGTCCCTCCTTCGTCTTCCTTGTGGAACACCAGAAACCCTGAAATCCGATTCTTCTCTTCCTCAATTCGAGCTTCGTCGGAGTCTTATACGAAGAAATTCAGATGCAAAGCCGTCCGAGAGAAAGCCGAAGAGATCGAGAAGAAGCCGTCGTCGTCTCCTCCTCCTTCAGCTGAAGAAGTTACGAAGAAATATGGGCTCGAATTCGGTCTATGGAAGGTATTTCTTCCTCCATATTCGTTTTCGTTCTTTAAATTCCAGTTTCTGGTTTGCTTTCGCTCTTTGTAAATCAGAGAAATCGCTTAATAAGATCGTCGCTGAGTTTGATTTTGTCATCAACGATCTCTGATTGGAGATATATGCACCAATTTTGTTAATTGTTCTAAGAAAGGTGTTTGGAATTATGAATATGTGAGCAGATATTCAGCTCAAAGGAGGAAGAAATTGATGGCGAGAAGGGGAAGAAGAAATCAAAGACAGATGAGGCTAAGGAGTTGCTTGCTAAGTATGGTGGTGCTTACCTTGCAACATCCATTACTCTTTCCCTCATTTCCTTCTCCCTCTGCTACGCCCTCGTCACTTCCGGTGTTGATGTTCAAGCTCTTCTTCTCAAGGTTTCTTGATCCTCTTACTAAATTTTGAGAGTTTACTCGAGGCATTTTGTTTATGAAGCTGATTTGGAATGTTTTGTGGTTTTCTTGAAGGTTGGGATTTCTACGGATGAGACTGGAGAGAAAGTAGGAGCCTTTGCTTTAGCTTACGCAGCGCATAAAGCTGCATCTCCAATAAGGTTTCCTCCTACTGTAGCTCTGACTCCTATTGTGGCCAATTGGATTGGGAAGAAAGTGGACAAGGATGAGTAATCTTTTCTCTAGCTTATCTTGGAGGTTATTGAAATGTAGATGTTATAAATATTACTAGATAATCATTAATACATAGTATCCTACACATTAGGAACACTCCTCACTTCTCTACCCTCTATGCTCAATTTTTTAAGCATCTTAAGTATGGTGATGAGTTAAAACTTACAGGCTATGTTAGTCGGTCAAATACCTACAATACAGAATAATTGCATCCTTCAAAAACAGTCATGCTTTTGTTAACGTTTCTTTTTAAGCTCGCAACAAGGTGGCTTCATCAGTTCACAACTTGGCAAACTATTGTTTTTAAGTTTATAACAATTAACATCAATCGTCTCAGTTATCTTCCCTTGAACATTGAACAGAAATCTTTACATGTGCACCAACTCATCTTTTTTATATTTAAGCTATATCATGTCAGGTCTTTTGTTTCACCTTTGAACAACTTTACAATTGTATTATGTTTCAGCATTCTTGCCATATTGTGTGTGTGATTTGTGGTTGACTGAGTCAACCAAGAAGCTTTAAATTTGTAATCCTAAGCAATGTCTAGCTAGGATCGAACTGCAAGTCTACAAGGAGGGGGTTTATGCAATAAAAATGCAAGCAATGTGTTTGATTAGGATTATGATCTATGATGAGTCTTTGAACTAGCAACCTAAATGGGGTAATGAAATAGCTACTAAGAACCTAAAACAAACAAGTAACACAACCTAAGCAAACAAGATTAATGAAATGATTATATGGAAATAATTAACAATATGACTATATGAGACAAGATACGAGTCAAGGCATTGACATCGTAGATTGGTATGGTTTCTCAAAGGGGTTTTATTAACCTTTAATCTAGTAGCTGAGAGTCTAATCATGTCAACCCACAAATAATGGTTTAAACCTTTTAATTGCGTAAAAAAATTGTATACATTTTGTGGAATTAGTTAAATAACTTGTAGTATATTTTTATGGAACAGAAAAAGGAAATTAAAAAAAAAAAAAGGTTTCTCACTAAATTTCTTCGGAATCGCCCAGGCAGGCTCTCTTCCCTCTTGTTTCCTCTCATCGTTCCGTCTTCCTCCATTGCTTTCGCGTCTATCGCATACTTGAGATCCTCCAACGGTAAGCGTTGTTCTCCCTTCCTCTTTCACGTACTTCCAGGGCTTACATCTTCGGCCTTAACTCCTTGTTGCTGGTTCAATCACACCGATAAATTATTTGAATTGTACGCCCAATTCCAGCTCGGGTCAAGTGCCAACGTTAGATTTAATGCGGATCGACCAATTTCGGCTTTGATTCTATTAGGGTTTTGGCCGAATTGTCTCTTTTTCCAGAATCTGCTCGCCGCCGTTACTGATCGATTGGAAGTGCCCTAATTTTTTAATTTTTGATTGATTACGCAGAAATTGATTGTCTTTGGAAGAAACATTGAAGATGAAGAAGTACGGATTGCAACTCAGGGGTCCGTCTCAGAAAAAGCAGTCATCAAGTCGACCTCCACTTCGGACTGCTTCAATATTTGGTGAAGAGGAAGATAACGATGTTGAGAAAGAGATTTCTCGACAAGCTACAAAGACCAAGGCAATTAAGGAAGTACGTTTTCCCACATCACTCTTTCTTTTCCTCATATCTCCTCCAATTTTATCTTCTGCTTGATTAATGATTTGGTATTTACTTGTATAAATATAGATTGAGGAGCAGCATAAGAAAGCCTTGGAGGAGGACCCTTCTGCTTTTGCATATGATGAAGTTTATGATGACATGAAACAGAAGGCAGTTCTTCCACGGATGCAAGATCGTGAAGAGCGTAAGGTAAGTTCTCTTTACTTGGAAACATTAGAAAGCTTAGGATGGAACCAATTTCTTCCTTCCCTGTTTTTAAGAGGAAGATATATGATCTGTAGCTGACTAGCTTCGCATGGTTGCACTTTTATTAGGATTTAGCATATGACTGATTGGCCTTCTTATGCCTCATCTTACTATTTTTTTTGTTGCAGCCAAGATATATACAGCATCTGATGAAACAGGCAGACCGTAGAAATAAAGAACATGAGATAGTTTATGAGAGAAAGCTTGCAAAAGAGAGGGCTACAGACGAACATCTTTATTCAGATAAAGACAAGTTTATAACTGGTGCCTATAGAAGGAAACTCGAGGAACAAAAGAAATGGCTTGCAGAAGAAAGGTTGCGAGAACTTCGAGAGGAAAAAGACGATGTAAGTCTTTTTTATCCGTGTCTGTGCTTTCCTCCTTCATTACATCATGTTTGTATTTCTCTATCTCATTTTCCTATCAAAACTAGTGCTTGCTAGGTTGGCCAAAGTCTTAAATTTTTCATTTCTCGGTTTCTGTATTAAGTAGCTCATTATGGTAATTATGTCATGATCGATTGCAATCGTCTCTCCGGACAACCTTGTTGTATGTTGTGGTTTTTAGAACTTGATGAGTGGGTCTAGAAGTTGATTTTCTTGTCTCTCTGTATTACCAATGATGAGGTGATATATTAGCTGTGGTGGATTTTAAACTCATGTCTGCGTTTTTTTCATCTTGTGTTAGGTTACAAAGAAGAAAGACTTGAGTGATTTCTACTTCAACATTGGAAAAAATGTGGCATTTGGAGCCAGAGATGTCGAAGCTAGAGAGGCAGAGATGCTCGAGGAACAAAGAAAGGCAGAGAAGCTCGAGGAGCTGAGTAAAGAAGAGGCAAGGAAAGAGTCGAAAGCAGATTCACCGGAAAAGGAAGTATTGCCTGAATCTGAAAATATTGAATCACGTAAAAGGAAAAGTATGGAACCGCAAGAAGCAGCATCTGAGAAGAAGATTGGTTCAGAAGTGAAAGAAACCTCAATGAAGGAGGCAGCAATAGAAGCGAAAGCCACTAAGAAGAAAAGTGAGGATGCCATTGCTGCTGCTAGAGAAAGGTTCTTGGCCCGTAAGAAGGCTAAGATAGAAGAATAGTTTTTCTTTTGGTGATGTTCTCTTGTGATTATCTATCACCTTTGTTTAAAACTTTTCAGTATAACGTTTATTAGCCATATTTTTTTTCAAAATAGTGTTAACAAGATATTTGGAGAAGTTGTAATCTCTATGATGCTTTAGTTATAAATTTTAAATTCGCTTATTTTTGTCTAATGGGCAAAGGTTAATTTGTAATCGCTTATAGCAGTTTAGAATGAATCTTAGCATTAAAACCATTAAAATGATGATGAAGAGTCGAGAATGGTGGTATCAAAAGTTTTGGTTGATATATTAATAAAAAAGAATATCACAGACATTTGATAAAGTTTTGGTCAAGTTTAGGCAAAGTGCAGAGAGCATTTAGACATTGGTTGTCTATTTGCAGAGGTCAAGTCTTTCAGTTTGAGCATAACTGGACATGTTACGCGCACACCAAACTTGGTCGACCTGAAGATCCCACTTCTCCTTTGGATCGATAAATCTGCGATAACGTCACCGTCACTCACGCCGCTTCTCACCTGAAAAGTCCCGCTCGTAACGTTGTCGCTATTGGTCGCTACGACAGCTGTCCAATTTTTAACTTCATGTGGGCGCTGAAGAGTGCTTTCCAGGAAAACCTTCTCCGTCTCGAAATATCGTGCGACCGATATGTGAAGACTGATTTTGCTGTAGTAAATACTGCTCTTGGGGCTTGGGTTGGTCGATGAGAGTTTCACCTGTTTGATTTTGTTTCAATTTGATTTAAAATTATGTTTTTTATTTTTGTGTGGATAGAAGTGAGACTAAATTTAAGTAGCAGTACTTACCAACACATTTGAGTTAGAGAGTGGGTCGACGTAGAGATCGTCAAGCATGAAGCGTGGAAGTCGCGGTTGGGTAAAGCCGTAGGCGATGCCACATGCACATATTGTGACTAAAATTACAGCGACCAAAGAGTAGATGATTATTGTGTTTTTTCTTTTCTCTGAATAAACTACACTTATGTGCTTTGTCACTGCACCTTCTTCTTTTGCTTCTGCCTTCTTCGTCGTTGCATCTTCCTTCGCCATCCTTTAATTCTTATGGGAACTTTGTGTTTTTCTCCCAAGTAACTATTAGACGGAGGTTTATATAAGAGAAGCTATAGCGGAATAGAGAGTTATGGTTTTGGAAATCTTCTAAATATAAGATTTGTAAAGAGCACAAATATAGAAAAGGAAAAATATATGAGACTGTGAATATGGAAAAACGTGGTAGAGAAATAGAAATATCCTTTTCTTGTCATGCTTGGACGCAACATAATGCAACTTCAAGAAACATTTTCCATTTTGTGTTATTCTTGAAACTCATTTTGTGTCATTCTTGAAACATTTTCCATTGTGTGTTAACTATAATCCCTTCTTCCTATTGAACAATTCTTTTTATATCATTGTTCTTTTCCCGTGAGAAAATTTGTTTCATTTTTTAGTGCACAAACGACTTGCGGAAAAGTCTCCATCAATAAACTTTCGAAAAATATCTCATTTGAACTAGTGAACAATTATGTTAGTCACACATCAACATAAATAAACTGAAGAATTAAAGATCATAGTTGTGAATGTACTTTTCAACATAAAAAAAAAGGAAGAAGGAAGAACTAGCTTACGTTTATTATATATCAATGAGACAAAGACAAACTCTGGATTCGAGGTTGGCCCCTAGGTTTACTTTACATTGGTATCTGCTTAAAAACTTTCGTAACACACTATATATCTCATACTAGCTCCGATATTTCCTAGGTTTCTTCTTTGTTGATGTAACGCAATGTTTCTTTTTGTCGCACAGCTGTTTTTGGCCTATTTGAGTAGTTAGGTCGAGTCTTTAAAAATCTCGTCTACAAAATCTAATTAAAACTCGTCCACATGGCTTCTTATTTGAGGTTTCTAGAGTTTCCATATCACGAGTAACATGTTTTCTTGTAGTTTTTTTTGTTTAGCCGCTTTATAACAAAATGTGGCCTATATGATAAGTGATCGAGACCAGTTGTATTGTATTAATGAATATTCGTTTTTGATTACAACTTTATAAAAACAACAAAATTGTTGAAAAGTTGTCAAAGTCAGAGTTTTATAAGAAGAACAAAAATGTAGAGAGTATAGCATCCGCTAATAGAGGAACTGATTTGGACATATTTATCTTTTTCCAGAAGGTTTTGTTTTTGTGAACCACTTTAATTGCCACTTGTTGTAATCTACAATCTAGAATTTCTTAATCTCAGAATTCTCTTCGACACGATTCTAAGCTGTCAATGCCTGTCTGAGTTTCTCATTAGCTTCTTCTGTTTAAATCTCAAATGCTTTAAGATGATTATGAGATCGAGAGATGAATGTTGTCTTTATTTAGTATTGCTACTTCCTCATCAGCTCTTCCCATATCGTCCCGAGTCTGATTCAGATTTAGTTCGTGTTTGGTTAACTCACGTTTGGTGTTGGTGGAAACTGTTTGTTGCGAGGACTGTCCATGAGACCAGTTCTAAATAAATAAAAAAGATAAAAAACTGGTGATTGTTTTGTTTTCTATCCCATGGTTTTGGAAGTATCAGTTGCGTTTTTATTCCTCGAATCATTGACATAGTCACTCTTCTTAGATATGTCAACATTTCAAAACTACTACCGAAAACACACTAGGATTTTTCATGCAGAGTGTAATTTGCAGGCACAATTTGGTTTAGAGCAAGATCAAATATAGAGAAAGACTATAATGGATTTGATGATTAGTTAGTGAACAACTCTAGAAAGCACTATCAAGTTTACTTCTTTAGATGTATTTCCGCACTATATGACACATATATCTATTAATTAATTAGTTTTCTAAAAATAGTGTATACTGACTTTGTAATGCTGACTTTGTATTCTTCTGTTGGAGCATTATATGTAATTTCAACCAATACGTAATAGCTGTTTTACACACAGATTTCTTTTTCTGCACTTAATACAATCGAAAATGTATTCTTTTTTTTTGGGTCTCCAATCGAAACTAGTTCTAGTCTTTTTTTCTATCAATGAGTATGCATATCATAAACAAATTATTAAAAACTTCAAAACAATTACAAAACAAAGGTAATTAAAAAAAGATCTCACTAGCAGTAGCTTTCCTAATAGCCATGATCTTAACCCTCTTTACTAGACAGAGAACTACGTTCAGAGTTAACAGCTGAGTTCTCAATATCATTAGAAATCCAGAATGGTTTAACAATAAACATATCAACAAATCGTCATAAAAACTTCAACATCCTAGAATCTTACCCAAAGGAACTTGAACTATTATCGCTTTATCACCGCTGCTACTCAGCAACAAATCCATATACCGTAGTCAAAACTTGAACTGCCTTACCCAATGAAACCCACCAATTCTCAGCCTTCTCCAGTAAGAGTAAGCATGGCTATTGGCTAATACTTTGACTTAATCTTGGTACATCCTCAATATCATGCCACAATTTCTTAAGTTTTCATACATCGACAACAAAACAAGAATAGCATATCATGTGAGAATAAGAACTCAATAATACCAATCAATCCATCCTTTCAATGTAAGAATCACCTAATAGTAGAGACCAAGTTGCATCATCTTGAGAAAACTAAGCTAATTTTTTTCTCTCCGAACAAGAATTTGTTTCACCATCAAATTGAAAACATAGTCGATTTACATTCATCATAAGAAACGAAAGGAATTGGTTAAAAACCCCTAATAGTAAAATCCCTAGGTAAGCAATCATATATGTGATTTTTAAGAGAAGAACCTCACTTTGTTTCAATAAGCTTTGCATCTCTTTGATGAACCAATCATCTTCCCGGAATTACTACTCGTCGGAACACCTACGGCCACGTCATCGCAGTAAATCGTGACGATTCTCCTTCTCCGGAAAGCTCCGTATCGGAAATTGACCAAAGTGGCCATCCTCAGATCGAACTCGACGCTCCCTTTCGCACTTCTCTCCTTCCCGATTGCATCGGCCAAGCGACCTTCGATGTAAGTCCCCGAGACAGAGAGCGTGGCGTTAAGTGGTGTCTGATCTTTCTTCCCCTGATCGAATGGCTGCAGACGCGTTTCGGCGAGAGACTCACGGTGATAAAACAGATTGCACAAGACACTGTCGTAGTAGAGCGACATCTTGGAATTAGGGTTTCGAAATTGGAGTTCGAGATCCCATCTTCCGGAGACCTGATTGTTAGAGACATTGAAATTGGAGACGGAGAGTGAGTTGATGTAAACGTCGGGTAACTGGGGCCGGACGACGAGGAAGAAGATGAAGAGAAGGAGTCCTAAGACGAGGAGAAGCGCTAAAACGACGATGAAGAGGCGACGGATGAGGGTGGCGCGTGGATTGGGCTGCGCCGCGTAGTAAGGGTTATGGTTCTGGTAAGGGTAGGCGGTGCCGGCGTTGGGAGGGTAGCCGTTAGCGGCGGGTTGTTGCGGCGGATTCGGGTAAGGATACGGGTACGGGTACCCAGTGGCGGGTCTGGAAGGGTCCTGCATAGCTTGATTCGAAATCTAGGGATTCGAAGAGACGAAAGGTTCTGATTTTCTGACGAAGTAGAAGAAGGAAAGCCAGAGAGAAGCAAAAAACGGAAGGAAATAAAGGCTCTTACGCGGTGTTTTTTTTGGTACACGGTTTCATTTTGTGTAATTTTTTGTTTTCATTAAAAATTGTATATTTTCCGTCTCAAGTTAAATCATTAGAAAAATATATATATCTCAAATTATTTGATGTTTCAACTTTTCATACAAATTAATAATCCTTTTAGTTTTGTGATATTTGTATTATGTAGTTTGATATGTACTGGTTAAGTTATTTTTATGTAAACAATAAATAATGATTTTATTTTGATAACTGAAAAGTTAAATGAATTATAATTTGTATGTTTGGGTTAAAAAACATCGGGAATACAAGTCTTTTGAGATTTGAGTTGTGGGTTCGATGATGTTGTAGTGTTGATTGGGCATTTCTTTCGAAGGATGGGGTCAAGACTTGTGGTGAGGATCTAAACCACTTCTAAGTTCTCTCCAGGGAGAAGGGCTATATTCCTTTTGTCTTCGTTTTTCGCCAGCTGGACGACATGATCATAGACATATTACTCTTTTCTTTCACTTTTCTGATCCAATTTTCAAGTTCCTTCCATGCTCTTAATCCCCCTTGCCTTCTTGTGACATCACCAATGTGTGCATTAATCTCCACGTATTTGAGAATATCTAGAAAACAACGAAAGAATAGCAAGATGCAAATGCACAAATCATAAATGTATCGATGGTATACAAACCTAAACTAAGCTAAATTATGCAAAATATACTAGATTATGCAAAATATAGGTGATAAAATATGATGCAAAGAAACAAGACCATAAACTAGTAATAATACTAACACATCACATATAGTTAATTTAACATAACTCATTTGAATTCTAAAACATGCTTTATTGAATCATTCCTTGATCTATCTACTTGTTTTTCTTGATTATATGTGAATTCCCTTGAAACCTAATGTTTTTTAATTTATTGTATTTAATTTAATTGCATAGATTTTAATCTAGTCTTCATATTAGCTTATTAGCTTAATATGAATAGAAAGATTTGTATGAAAACCATGGTCTATGGATTTGATCCCTCGAATACTACTTCAGTTTTTTGTGCACTTGTATGAATATTTAGAGTTAAAATCTCATATATTAACTATACTAAAGGACTAAAGGATAAGCGTTAGTGTCAGTTATACTGATCAAACAAACATTTTCTTTGAATCCTTGTGATCATCACATTCCACGATATTATATGCTCATGCCTTTTGCACTCAAGTACTTTATATGCCTCTTTTTCTAGGTTAGTTAACTCGTTATAGAATTCATACGTCGTTAATAGATAAGTGTTTTTATGATTTTTTTCATTGTTTTCTCTATCTTTTTATGTGTTTAAAAAAGATTTTACGTGCTAAATGGACTTAAAAACAAAAGAAACAACTTTGGAGAAAAAAGCTAAAAGATAGAAGAAATGAAAGAAAAATCAAAGTTACAGATTTTTGGGCGTTGGCCAGTCAACCAGAAAGTTTGTCGACAGACACATATACGCATAAGAAAAAGGAAACTTTCGTTTCCTAATCTGGAAAAAAATTGGACTTCCTAATCTTATGAGACTTTTCCCAGACGTCCAAGACCCCTACAAATACATGTTTTAGGTAATTGTTTAGGCCATAAGTTGTTAACTAGGTTTTGAGAGAGTTTTGTTGAGAGATTTTGGAAAGACAAATCCCGCACTCTATTTCCCTTCAAAAAAGATTTCGAACTCCTTTATTTTTAATAATATTTTTTTTATGCTTTCTAATGTTGCTATGTTGTTTAATTCAACCATGCTAAAGTAGATCTCTTGTTAAGTCTAGGGTTTCCAATAAATTGATGAAGGCTTGTTGATGATACTAGATTGTTAAGGTTTTATAAGTAATCTTCTACTAGGATTGTTTTAACTACTTGAATCTAGCTTAGCTACCTGGATTTAAGCCTTTAGGTTACACATTAGATGCGAAAGCATGATTGACTAGCTAGATCTATCATAGGACAACAAGGTGGCATGAGCGTAGGAAACTCGGTTTAGGGACTTTGTGAACCAATCAACTTGTGTGCATTACATATTTAAATTCGAAAAGTACGCATATAAAACTTGGTGTTCTAGTCTTTAAATATAGGTATCTCGCGCAGCGAAAATTGACGAGCACATAGATGCGTAGGAAGCTCGGTTCAGGGACCTTGTGAACCAATCAACTTGTGTGCATTACATATTTAAATTCGAAAAGTACACATAGAAAATTTGGTGCTATAGTCTTTAAATATAGGTATCTCGTGCAACGAAAGTTGGCGAGCACATAGATACGTAGGAAACTCTGTTTAGGGACCTTGTGAACCAATCAACTTGTGTGCATTACATATTTAAATTCGGAAAGTACGCATAGAAAACTTGGTGCTCTAGTCTTTAGATATAGGTATCTCACACAGCGAAAGTTGGCGAGCACATAGATGTGTTTGTAGTTCGAGATGACACTTAATCTAATAAACCCTTATAATTTGGTTAGTCACAATATGAAATCTCTTTAGGAATACCCTAGGCTTAACTCTTCATCAATTTTTTACATCATAGTTTGAATTAGGTTTGTATTGTTTTTTAATTACAATTTGATTTGTTTAGCTGAGTCCAAACCAAGAAACGATTGTGTCTAACTAGTTCATGTGGATTTCGATCCCTTAATACTACAATTTCACTTGCAGATTATTTAGGGTAAAAAACTTATCATGTATCAGTCGTCGTATGGACTAGAATTCGAGTATATTCACGCAATCCATCTCAAAACATGGAAATTAGTGATGCATCGCCACATTCTATTCTGAGAACTTTGGCTGGTTAGAAGAATCCGGCCTTGTACTCCTTAACAGCTTTATTAATGGCCTGCTTAACTCCGATGAGTAGACATGAACAATGACCTCGGCATGGAACAATTCCGAATTCTTGACCTTGGTTTGTTATTTATCGCGGCATGTTAAATCGGCTAGAGAGTGAGTGAATAAAAATATGCAAAATAGATGTAAGACTCCGATTTCTAGAAAATGGTGGTGCAAAATAGATGTAATGCTACGACTTATGAAAAATGGTGGTGCGTAAAAGAATTGATTTTGCTACCTATATCATTAAAGTGCTCTTATATTTTTTTTCTGTAACAAACCGTGATAGAACTTAAGAATTAAACATCCTTGAGCTGGATCGATTTAAGGAGAGAAAGTGATTTAAGGATAGGAAATAAAGAAAAACATAAGAAAATATCTCTTGGTGATTTGTAGAGATAGTAAACAAGTTTTTTGAGCTTTCTAGAATAGCCACATACCAAAAATAGGTAGGGGAGTCCATGGATGGTGGGAACCACATACCGAAAATAGGCAGGGGAGTCCATGGATGATGGGAGTTGGGGCGTTAGAATAGCCACAGTGCATCGATTACTAAAAAAAAAGTTTTATACCAAACTTGGACTGATGAATTTAAGTCACAGTACAAGAATGTTGTTAAACGTGACTAAATTTGTATTTATTACAATGTAATTTCTCATTGAAATGAGGATAAAAATGCTTACCACATATAAAAAGTGTTAGTTTTCAGGAAAAAATAAAAAGGGGAGGGGGTATTTTAAAAATTTAGAGACATAAATAGAAAGAAGAGATATTTGCAAACTTTTGAGATCACAGAATATAAAACGGATCTAAGTGCGTCATGATGAATGATAGTAGTACCGTGAGGGAAGAATCTAAATAAATCTTATACTAAAAGAAAAAAGATCTAGATAAATCACCTGGAAGAATTAAATTAAGAAACATGATCGAAATGGCAGTTGAAAGAAGTCAAACGATTTGTTTTATGCTGCAGAATCGTACCCAGTTTATATATTCCTTTTTGTATGTAATCTCTAAACTCAATATTATTAGACAAAGAACCAATCAAAGTTAAAAGATTACAACTCAGAATTAACCTTTAGTGACTTATTCAGTCAATCTCTTGTTGATTTACGTTCCACTCGTCTTTTCTTTGTTCCTATACACTCCCCCTCATTGCATTTTCCAGGCTGTTTCATCTTTCTTGATAATCACAGTATCGGTAACGATTCGACGACATAAAGACAGCGACATATATAATATATTGATGGAGAAGGACATAAATAATAAAAGCAAAAGAAAAGTTACAGTAATTTTCTTTTTGTGATAGAAATTACATTATTTTTGGAATGATAATAATTATATCAAAATAAGAAAACTATGACGCATTAAACTGAATTAACACTCCATTTGATCATCTTAGATGCCTTAAGTGGTAAGAAAATCCAGATTTCTATGAATCTCGAAGATTAGTCTAGATTTCAGTATAGAATGAATGACCTTGGTTACCAAAAAATTTGGAATATTAAATCACGGATTCATAATTCAATGTTTCATCTTTATATATACTAAAATAGATATTTTGAAAAAATAGGTGACACATAGTTCCAGAAATTCTTAATTTTACAACCATGCCTCATAGCTTTTTTGGCAACAGATTGTACAGTTTCATTAACTTTCTTGATCCAATTGAAGTCTTCTTGACCCACAATTGATAATTATCTCGAAAATTTTAGAACTATCTTTTGTGTTTACATAAATGGAAAAATTGTCTAAGGAATCCTGAATATTAGATCGAAAACAAACTAGCCACTAAAGTGCATCATGTAACTGTTTAGTTAGATTCGAAGGACCTGAATGACTTCTATCATTATTAAACGGTTCGTGATCCAAATTTTAACTACTTCGTACGGTTATCACACATGAGTAACCACCATTATTTTATTTGAAACTAGTATACATTCCATATGTCGAATGAGCCACTGAATCATTTAACCTTCCGTTAACTAGACCATGGTATGTGTTATTCCCAAATATATCGACCATTTGCCCATTTCTCGACGATGGTCCTTTCTAATGTCATTGCCAACCCATTAATTAGTTAGGACCATTGCGTACTTTTTATGGCATCATATAATATACAACAAGCTGATAAATTGCTCATACTATTGTTGGAGGTGGATTTGCACCTACTTTAATGGGTTCGGCCCAAATTTCAAGTTGGGATCATTTAGGGAATATCTCATCCGGGTTCGATAGTTCATGAACTGCTTCAGCACGATACCCGATAGATTCACGTCATCGCGTGTTCAGTTCTTAGCAGAACGCACCACACATGCCTACTGTCTAACGCGGTCACGTCTCAACAAAGAGAAACCGCTGGATGCTCGACATGTCCATCGACAGTCAATACGCGAGATCCACCTGCTTCATTTGCCATGAAAAATTCGAAACCAAACGCAATGATGACCTATTCACCAACTAATTAACCTACCTAGTTTGGCGGACGGAGGAGGAAATGATGATCCTCAAAACATGTACTCACCTTTTACGAGCTTACCCAAACATATCCTCCTCTATAAATAAACGAGAGCATTCAATAAGAATCACACACAAGATTCACACAATAGTGTCCGAGCAAATTATAAAGTGAATTATAGCTTAGATCTTCTTTAACATTTAGTTCAATCATCAAGTCATTAAGTGTTAGATTTCGATCTCGGTATTATTACAAACCTAATTCTGACCTTTTTAGTAATCGAACGTTCAATACAAGCAAATACTATTTAGAAACCCACTACTCTTTTTGAATTCGAAGTTATCTGATCGTAAAAATTCCGACCCTTAATTCCGAACAAACCATCCGAACCTCATTTTGCATTAAACTTCCTCGGTTCAACAACTATATCTTAATTAATATGGTTAAATTGAAGCAAATATGCAAGTACTAAATGTCTCATCTACAAAATAATTGTTACAATCTCAACGTTAATTTTAAATAAAAAGTATGTTTGATATAAATATTTATTATTATTGTGAGACAATCCTTTAAACAAAATAAAAATTGTGTGTGACTTACAGGAAAAAAGTTATTGATTTCTCTTTCAATCTGGTTTTAAAACATTCTTTCATGTAATACATACAATTAGTTTTTTTTATTATACCTAATTCGTAAATTTATTTAATAATACATTATACTTAGTTTAAACATTACAAATAATAATTCTTATATAAGTGTGAGAAATATGTTAGATTTCAACTAATTTATGTTTTGGTTCAGATGACTAACACTACAGAATAAACAAAAGAGAATAGAAAGATCACATGTGCGCCTCTACAGCCAGGTCGGACTTGGGCTTTGACATGACAATAGACTTCTTATCATTTTAGACCAAATTAAAAAAAATTTTTTTGGTATAGTCCAAAATTAGTTCATGAAAATAGTGTCCGTTTGGTGTGTAATTAAAATTTATCTTGACCAATATATTAATTCATGTTTTAATCAAAAAAACAAATTGAAGTCATAGATTCTCACTTGTTAATCAAGCTAAATTTGATAAACAATTTACATATTTATTAAACAAGTCAAAACCCTAATAGTGTATCTTTTTTATGTATGCGACTCTAAACCTCTTTTGAAGAACATCTGATTAATAAATCCACTTACAATTTAAACAAAACAAAAACACATATATAGATTTTTGAATCTAAGAACAAGTTCCTTTAATTTCCTACCGTTTCAAGTTAGTTCTAAAATTGAGAGTATAGTAAGTACACTAAGAATCGATATCGGGTGATGCGATTCGGTTAATTTATGATTATTTTCTGGAACTCATGAATATGTAAAATCATGTCACGCTACGAGAGGTTCTTGGAACTGAGGAAAGAAATCAAATATCATTTTTTATTCGTTTATAATGCATTGATTTAATATTGTTTCGTTAACATATATTTGTAATTGAATAATTTATCCGTAGTTAATAGTTTTTGGTACGATATAGTCTTATATAGATAACACGCATGGTAGATCAAATGTTTTTTACAAAATAAACAATTTTTTGAAAATATTAAATAGTATCTAAAATTGATTTATATTGCAATTTTAATTTTAGAAAAAAATATATATAACACCGATAAGGCTAATTGGAAGCACATACATGTCGATGAACTATTGGTGGGCGTAAACAGCCAACGAGGCAAAACAGAATCTGAGAAATATAAAAGGAGATATACTTTGAGGATCTGCTATTATCGGACGACTGAGACCTGATACCATCAGTAGACAACTAGACACTGTTAAGCTAAGAGTACTCCAGGTATCATTCTCTGCCTGATTTCATGACATCAGCCGATGATACCCTCTATACGGCGCCGTCAAGGCACACTTACTCCCTCATTATACTTTCTCCCAGCAAACAGATATATAGCTTGGATTTGACATACTAGAAAAATTAGTGTTCCATTCCATATCGTTCCATTTACACAACTCTGTCAAGTTTTAAGATCTTGCAGAAAAAATTAGGTGAGTGTGAATAGTTTGTTATATATCTGTTTTTTTCTTTTAAAAAAGGAACTATTAACTATATCATACACACAAACTTGTTTTAGAAAATCTAACTAAAAATTAACAAATTAAAAATAACTTAACACATAATATAATGTTGATAAGGAAAATAAATAAATAAAATGTTGATATAAAAAATACATAATATAAAAATAAATTAATTTTAGCTAATACTAACATTTACCTCTTACCAAATTTGGCGGAACGGTGGTGGCTAAGACGGCGGCGGATGGAACGATGTTGGCAACACGGTGACATGCGGTTCAGCGGATAGGTTGCAGAGGTAGAGACGACGGATGGAGCGGTGTTGGCAGCGCGGTGACATGCGGTCCAACAGATAGGTTGCGGAGACAGCAGACCTGCAAGTCGTAATAGAAATTAGAAGAGAAAGAAAAGAATAGACGGAGAATAAGAGAATTCATTTACTCGGAACCGAGACGACGAGATGGAGAGACTCCGACGAGAGCACGTGACCACCGTACCAGCTCAAACAACATCGACGAACAACAAAATTTCACGAGAAACAAATTTTTTATTTAGGGTTTCCATATTGCAACAACCGTAACTATAATGAAACATGCGTATTGCTTTTTATAATATAACAACAGAATTTTAGCACCTATAATCAGTTCCTTCTCCATCTTCGGTGTCACCTTCATCATCTTCCAACAGTAGATCGACACTTGGCATATTCTTGTTTTGGATTTGTTTTCTGGCCTCTTTTGCAAAATCAATTAACAATTCCACAGAATCGAGCGGTTTCGTCTAATTATAAATTATCACTCGAATCTCTTGATGCAACCCGTCTTAGAATATGTCAATTTGCTTTGTCTCCCCACGTTTAAACCTAAGGACCTTGAATTGGTTAAAAGAGTTTAGCTTATACTCGGAAACAGTTTTGTTAGCGGATTACTTCACCCCAAATGTGTCAATTGGAACCTTAACCATGTCTAGGTTAGGAAAAACTCTTTTCGTACTGGAATATGAGTAGCAGTTGAAGAACGTGTGGCCTGGTAGTAGTGAACGCGGCTACATTTGTTGATGTGCGTTGATGATTCAGCTTAAAGTGTCATTTATGATCTAGTATATTATAGGTTTACAATTTGTTTAACTTGTAATAAATTAACAATCGTGGCAGTGTATATTCTCTACCTCTGACATGACCTATTGATTTAAGTTAAATGTAGCCATGGATGCAGCCTTAGCTATGATTGTAGCTATATTGCAACAATGTGGCCCAAAAGAAAATATGTTGGTATGTAGTCATGTCTTCTCCACATATTATGTTTGTAGCTATATAGCCACGATTATGTCTGACTAATCCATTGCTAAATAGTAAATGAATATATGTAGGTGATTTGTGGTTTTGCAGCCACAGTTCAACAATGGTTTTCACAGGTCTTTTTTCTACAAAATCTGACGCTAATTTTCCTTTAGCAACAAATTGTCCAATTAAAAATACGTTATTTTTTTCAGTTTTCTAATACTGTAGATTAACCAAGATTAGGGTGTTAAACCACTATATTAAGAGTTTGATACACTCAACCAAACACAATACTATCAAATATTCTCCAAACTAATCAATAAAAAATTCAAAGATTCATCGGCATTTTATCTATTGAAATTTCATCTTTGATTTTTTGTTGACTTTATTTATTTTGCACAATTTCATTTATTTTCACAATTTCTTTTTGTGGTTAATTATAAAATCTAATCATGGCTTATTCAAAACTCAATGGATTTCCAACAATGTCTCTTTTCCGACAACATTTTGCTTCTCATTGTTGTCGGTAAAAGTCTTTTCCGACGAATTAAGATGGTTTTCTCCGTCATAATTTGAGGTTTTTCTTGTATAGTGTGTTGCTTTCGTGTTTGTTCTTCTTTGGCATGTAACCAACTGGGTTATTGTAACCTTAACGTTTCATTTTCAATGAACATGTACATTCTTATAAAAAAAAAAACAAAGCCTAAGGTAGACGGCATAATAGAGAAGAAATCACCTTCAATTCGCCGAGATTTTGAAATCTCAAGGGCCTTCGCATCTCGTGATGTTAATCTTTGAAATGTCTTTTCTCGCCTCAAACTATAAGAGTCGCCAAATCTACATACTATATGAGAATTAATTTACACACCTAAATCATAAAGAAGTTATTGAGCTCTATATATACAGTAATATACTTTTTCTTTTTCTTTGCCCATCGAGTCTGTCGATTAATTAACATTGCGGTACTAAATAAATTTATATACAAGAGCAGCGAAAATATTTACTAGGATTAATATAAATAATCAATAACAAAAAGATAAAAATGGAGATCCACTTCCTTTCCTTGTAGGTTAACGCTATAAATTGGATTGTACCCTTCTCGTTACATCACCACAGTAAAGAACAATCTCTCTCTACTCTCTATTTCTCTCTTTATTTCTATCTCTCTCTCTCCCCATAATGGATTCGAGAAGTCTGGTACTACTGCTGCTGGTCTGTACCATGTTCCTGCACGATGCTTCTGGTCTCTCTATTCCCCTCTCTCTTTTCTATATATCTATCAAGCATGTTCGCACATTCAACAACTCCGATGTTTTACTATGTATACATTGTATTGAATATGATTGGTTTATTATCTCACAGATATCACTAGCGCTCATGCCCACGTTCAGACACTTCCCAACCGCAAGGTTTGCTTCGACTTGTACTAATAAGCCTTCATCATCTTTTCTCATGAACCCCCAACTGTTAAATGTTGTGTCAAAAATGAACCCCAAACTGTTTCATTGCTTTTCTAATGAAATGGTGTTTAATTTGGCAGATGATGATGACGAATAAGGCGAGTGAATGGGGAGGAGCAAATTTAGAGGGAGAGAAGAAGAAGGTTTTAGGGCTAAACGAAGAGCTAAGGACTGTTCCTTCAGGACCTGACCCTTTGCACCATCATGTGAACCCACCAAAACAGCCAAGGACCCACTCTCATCTCCCTTGATATCACCTACCTCGTTTCTTTTGTAGTTTTTATTTGGTTTCATATTGTAAATTACTCTTTATGTTGTTATCGGTTTCATCTTGGGAGTTTTTTTTTGCTGTTGTAGCCAGTCTCGTTTTATTTGTTAAGCTTGTTTCGTGATATTGAATGTAAGATACAGGTACTAGTTTTCTTCAATGAAAGTAAAATGTTCCTTTTCCCCATTAATCTAGGCTTTTCATGTTTTTCAAAGAAAACCACTTATAAAACGAAGATGACTAGAGCATTACGTGTCTATTTCACTCCATAATAAAAATGATGGGTTTTACGCTTTTCACACAAAAGAAAGACGCGAGTATTTCTCCAAGGAGGCAATGTGACGTTAGGAAATTGTGTTAGTACTTTTGCGATTGTCAATGCAGCTAATTAATGGAAATGGTAATAGTAATGATGATGATGTGGTGGGAGAATAAATGGAATCGGCTGTGACAGAGAGTGTCAGTGTCAAAGATGACGATTTGTCGTCACAACTTTTATCGGATGGCTGCAATTGTCGACGAGCATCAAAACGACACACATTCTCAAAAGAGGTATTTTAATAATATGAAAGTATTAGTGATGGCGTAATAACAAACCTAGAGCTCATTATTATCCTTAATGATACCAAATCTATATGATACGATATTTTGTTATAAAAGAGTAAAGAAGACTGACACTCGAGATGTGACACTGGCGATTTCGCTCACGTCATCACTTTACCTCCTCAAATAACGCTTACGGCTTATCTATTCGCTTTCCGTATCTCTTCAGATATTTTATTTTATTTTTAATCAAATTTAAATGCTTCTTACTACAAAATTGGATAAAAGGTAAATAAATATCTTCATATTTTTAATTTTATAACTTTTAAACAAAATTAATTAACATATTTGAAAACCACGATTCTAAAGAAAAAAAACGAGGGAAAACATGTATATAAATTGCTACAAGAAAATAGAAACAATCCTATCAAGAAAGAAAGAAAAAAGTAACAAGATAAATTCAAAATCATTTGACAATATGTGAAAAAGTTATTTAGAATCTTTTTTTTTGGTTGAGGTCATTTATTTATTTTTAGTGTTTATCAAATTAAATATATTTTCTATAAGAAAATTAACACAAAACATGTGCAAATTTCAGATTTACTACACATTCTTCAAAGATACTACTTTTCTTGTAAATTCCCCTTTTTGAAAGAGTTTATTCCTACCTGAAATAATAACAAAGGGGTTCTAATATTAAACTATCAATCTAGAAAATGTCTTCTTTACACCATCTTTTTAGAGTTTTTTTGTCATATGTATATATATTTTTTGACAAAGTCATATTCTTTTTTTTACTCAAAAGATAGGCTGTTTCCCTCTCTTTTTTAGCTGTTCATATTCTTGAGTAGAACAACCTTTGAGCTTGATTTCTTTATTATTAAAGTATTCATTTCTGTTTGGAAACTCTTTAATCTACTTACGATTATAAAACTCCCTTTTTAACTATGCATTTTTCTGAACCAACAGTCTAGAGTTTGGCTTTCTTTCTCAAATGGTCTTCCCTTCGACACTGACAACTTCTTGATCTGCTCAGTGCTCCGTTTGACAACTCATGGATTTTCTCAATAGAACAAAACCTCCATTTCTCAGAGCTTTCTGTTTCTACAATAACATTCTTTTGGCTCGTCTTCTTTGTCTAACAAGCTTTCTTAAGGTTTCATTCTTTCAGTTTTCGCTTCTCCAACTCTGGTCTTGCAGATCCTTGATCTCCTCCTCAAGTTTATTTTTAATGATGAGCTCAAGCAAAATATCTCGCAGCTCAATGATTGTGATCACATGAATCATAAACGTTAAGAAGTTTGTTTACGTGATAATCAGTTCCACTCTCTGGTTATACAAGAGTCTCCTAACACAAGTCCCATACCTTAGACGCTTGGTCCCACCAATCTTGTTTTGGTTTGCTACAAAATACTTATACAAGCAAAACAACATCAGTGAAGTTGGATTCCTAATTATCAAAATTCAGACCACAATCCAATTGTCGAAGACCGGCGATTATGTTTCACTGTGTAAAACTACTCTTATGTCTAGAGTCTTTCGAGCTTGAAAACATGGAAAGCTTATATTTGAATGGTCTAATACCAATACTAAAATCTTTTTGGCAGAGCCATACTCACCAGAATCCTCAAGTTATCCATTGAGCCAACATATTTCGTCCTCACACCTGAAATTGACCGATCCTGTCACTGATATCTTTTTCGTGATTACCTACTTCTAATATCATCAAGAAGCTTCGAGTTGTAGTCTTCCTAAAATAGTAAATCAGAACAGCTGTCAGAGATGAAACAGATACATATGTTTTCAAGCAACATATTATGATTTGCTACATTGTAAGAAAACTTACCCAGTCTTCATTCTTAGTGAGAAACTCAGCAGCTGTAGACTTGTGCCTAGTCACAAGTTCCTGCTACCACGGAACTAGAGTTATGTTGATGGTATATCTAAAATTGTGATTGTAGGGCAGTATATGTTTCAGTATTTGGGAACCTCAAAAGTCGCATGACCAGCCGAGACTCCTTTGGAGCAGAATCAAAACAAAAAAACTTGCGTCAAAGGATGTCCGGGCCAAGTCAATAATATCTCTATGTCATCTTGGAAGCTAAAATACGGAAATTCTCTCTTGCAGACGAGAGCACAACTGAAACAGAGGCACTAAGGAAGAGAAGACCAACAAAAACGTTGTTGTTGTGACATCACTCTCAATGTCCTTCGCTTCCATGGCAGTATTAAGGCCACCTGATTCAATAGAGGGCACAAAGCAGTTAAACAGAAACACAACCTCAAAACCAACAAACAGTACACAATCCTACAAACAGAGTTTCACTAAGAACAAGAAAAAGAAACAAGTTCGTTCCTTTTGTCCGGATAGATTAGAAAGAAACTGCAAGATGTAAAATAAGTAAGAAGTGCCAAATATACAGCCACTCAGATCACAAAAACAAAACAATACTTTATTCTACCGGAAACAAATTAAGGCATTGCGTGCGACATAAACCACACTGCAATGGAAAAACTACAACACATTAAGATAGTCACAACTTATATATATCGCGCAATGTGATTCATTCTGCAGATAACATAAACAAATAATGTGAATGGTAAAACAATAAAAATTGGAAAATCAGGCATGGACAGATGCAGAAAACAAGACCTTATCACTAGACGGGAGTGAGTGAGGATCAAATTTGAAGACAGAATCAAACCACTCAACCTTCCCCCAAACCTCGGCTCCTCCTTGTCCATTGCGTTTCTCCAAGGAAATCTCAGCTGACCAAAGCTCAAAACTGTGAGGATCTTCAAGCTGCGTTTTCCACAAGATGACAATGTTTCCAGCAGAGTTGCTACTGAGGCTGCTGATACCATATCTGACCCTGAATGCTCTACTTTCTCTCAGTCTGATGGCATCCTTTCTGATCCAGAATAGTTTATTAAATGCAGGACGAACCAAGTGTCTCGCACCCGAAAGAGATTTTCGCAGCCCTTCCAAACCTCTCACTTCTTTCCAATCCAACTCATCTGGCTCACACCACAATATTCTCCCACGAGCACCACCACAGAATAACTCTTTCCCAATCACACACCAATCGTCTTTTCTGTTTCTTATCCATTTACAATCATCTCTTTTCCCTCTTGTCCATTTATCTTCACTTGGCAAGTAGCAGAAACTTTGATTCTCATCATCCACCACGTAAATTTTCCTCTCTTCTTGTATCACCACACTTTGGTGGATATTCATCTCTGGCATTGGCATTGGCGGCAATGTATCCCAAGTTTGGGTCTTTGGGTCGAATACCTCTCCCCACTTTGAAGAATCCTCGCAGCCTCCAAACACGTATATCTTACCGTCTACAAAGCTTGATGATGCGGAAGCACGAGCCATCTTCATCGACGGGACGCGACTCCATTTCTTAGAGCAACAATCTAGGAACAAGACATCCGAAGTGGGATTGCCGTTTACGAGTCCACCTATTACGTAAATCCCCCAATTTACCACCACGAAAGAGGATGATTCCTGAGCTTACGACGTTTCCGGCTGAGGATGAACCACCGTGGGCTCGGGTCAGGAAAGACGTGTAAGCATACGAATAAAGTTTCCTCGGTGCAACCCATTAGCCATCGGGTGCGGCTGAGCTCAGGAGAAGTTACGAGTGACCGGTGGCTCTTGGTCACCATACATAAGGTCGCGCGGTCCAATGTAGAGAAGCCAGCAACGCAGGTCATTGCCACCGAATCCGGCAACGACATTAACCCAGACCACGACGACGGAGACGCCTCCTCGTTCATCTTCTTCCTCCTTTTGTTCTGCGGTAAAGCCACTTCATTTGACATCGTCAAATCCCAATTCACAATAACAAGTCTTTAGATCCAAAGCTTCTGAGTCGTTTGATTATTGACTCTCGATTGATCGACCTTCCCTCCTGAAAAATTATCCTTCTCGATGATTTAGAACTATATAGGATTGTAGTCAAAAGGAAATTTCCTTTTTTTTTTAGTCTTTTACCTCTAGTTACGTCAAACATATTCTTTTTGAATCAAAAATAAAAATATAAATTGCGGAGGCATGTTCTTTTGGTTGATGTAATTTCCTTTTCTTTTCATAAAATATCATAAAAATCTTTCAAAATTACTATACATATAAAAGTTATTTTATAAAAACAAAAACTAAAAATAAAAAAAAATTAGATCGCCTATGAAAAAAAACAAAATAAGATCGACTATGTTAATGCAAACCACCGATATAAAAAGTGTTATACTCGATTTTTTTATTGAAGATATATTTACTAAATATAATTTATAAAAGAAAGAAGGGATGAATATGACAAAAAAATTGATGAAAAAAATACCAAATGAACGAATATTTCTTTAAAACTCGATCTTATATAAAAACTCACATAAAAACCTCACTTATATTAGCTGAAAACATACAGAATTAACAAACTTATAATAGAAAGGGTACCATAAATTCGTTAAATGATCTTATACTAGAAAAAAGAAAATCACAAGGTACACTGATCATGACAATTTATACAAACTTGGAGAAGAAACTTCATAGGATTTATATTATATTGGTCATAGAAAAACACATTTTTACTAAGTTTAAAAACAATCAAGCAAATCCTAGTAACACAATATGTTATTCAAAATGAATTCAAGAACTGGTTCAGATCCTAATAAAAGTAATATTGTTATGAATTCTTGCTAGGATATCATGATTATCTACATTACAATATCACGAAGAATAGTCTGACCACAAGAAACACAGTTCACATGTATATGTGTATCACCATCTCCATGTTTCTCATCATGGATCGTAAGCTCGTTCAAGGGATTATCACATTTTGATTTGTCATCATAATCGCCAATAATTGTGACCACATGATGATCATGACATTTGGTCGGAGCGATGCTTTTCGCATTGGGTTTCTCGGCAAAAACAGGCGGTTCAATCTTCTTCTTAAATCTTGCAGCCGATGCTAGTTCATGTAGGGCTTCCAAGATTTTCTCGGTCAGATTTTTAATATCTATGAGTAAGGAGATTGCGGTCAGAAGTGAGATCAATTCAAGTGGATCAACTTCCTTCAAGATGCCTGAATTAAGTAAGTTTGTGAGGGATTTACAGGCAGATTGTGCGTTTTGGACATGGATGTGAGAAGAAGATGGTATGGTCATTTTCTTTAATGAAGTTGACATTTCTTTCATCGCTTTGCCCGACTCCGAACTTATTCTTCTCAACAGTTTTTCTAATAGCTTTTTAATATCACTTGACACCTGAAATTTTATAAACAAAGCGATAATAGATATCAGATGAAGAAGTAAACAGTTTATACATATAGGACTATGAGAAGAATTAAATATTCCTTATGCAAAGTGGAGAAATATCAGCTGCTATAGAATACGTTTTTTTAACTTAATTTTACTGAATTCGTCATTTCCTAAAACATTCATCAAGATCGATTTTTCAAAGATGTAGTGGAATAATACCTGAATATCTGCGCTGAGAGATGAATTTAAAGCATCAATTCTGTAAGCACATTGTCTGATTAATTCACCAACGGCTAGATAGTTTTTCCAAGGGTGCTGGAATCTGAATTGGCCATGACCAGGTTCCCATTTAGCAAAATTAGCCTATACAAGAAAACGCCAAAACGTAATGATGAATTTGTTATAAAATGAGATAATAATGGTAATAATAAAGCAAATCAAGGGTTACCACTCACCAAAGATTCCTCATTGCTTTTTGAGTTGAGAACACTTTTATAGTTGTCAAAGTACTTCTTTCGTTTGTCAACCTCTTTGGTATCATCATCTTCTACGGCTTCACAATACCTCTCCCCAAAATCTGTCAATATCCAAGTTTTATTTTTCTCCATAATGAATGTAAACACTCAAATTCATTTCATGCCATGGTTACATGTAACGAACAACATTCTAAAGTATCTTTTTGGAAAGGTTAATTAAATGTATTTTTGTGTGACTCACAACTTATACACGCAAACTATTGTATTTGAATCCATATTCTAACACCACAAAGACATTAGTATACATCCTTCCTTTTTTATTTAGTTTGCTCGTCAAGACCCAAAAGACAAAGTGCTCTTTATGTAAATATTGATCAAAACTAACATATATATGTCAACATTTAAGTTAACATCAAATTCAATTTTAATGTTCATCCGCTTTCAACAAAATTTTAACCTTATTATTAAAGTATATATTTTA
The DNA here is from genome assembly GCA_900116095.1 of Euclidium syriacum. Classification (NCBI taxonomy): domain Eukaryota; kingdom Viridiplantae; phylum Streptophyta; class Magnoliopsida; order Brassicales; family Brassicaceae; genus Euclidium; species Euclidium syriacum. The sequence continues at coordinate 3,954,192 of FPAK01000008.1, forward strand.
ACAAAAATATAATTTTCTAACATATATATATATATATATATAGATTTTAACTTCACTCTTTAACATATTCTTAATAGTCACCCACAAACATGCATGTGAAAGCGAGTATGATAACTTGAAACGCTTCCCACGAGAAAGAGGCGTGACTAAGTGGCAAAACACCTAGCAAGCATATATATAAAGTTCCAAACTTACCTAAAAAAGAGTTCTACTTGTTCAATCACAAGAAACATAATTAAAGGAGATACCTAACAAGAAAAAGGAGAGTTTCTCAAAGTTAGAGGCCAGGAGAGAATGAAGATCTTGGCCGGCCCAGACAGGGCACACAAAGATGGAGACAAGGACACAACTGACTCCTCCGATTATCACGGTAAAGATTCTCTTTTGAGTCAACATTAGAACCTGCTCCTCTCTGAACCCGGATACTGATATCAACGCGAAGGTGAGTATGAATATCAACAGACTGTAATCGTATCTCGCCTTCACCCACGGGAAGAACCTCACAAACGTGGACAACGCAGCTTAAGACCCAATCAAGATAAGAAAACATTAATGCTAGAAATGGTTAAGATTTACGTTGTCATTGTTTCAAAAACCAATTTTTGCATTTTTACATCGAAAAGAATTGTGTGTTTTCAAATTTCGTAAAACACTTTTGGAAAACATCTATATTTGTTTGTTTACAATGAACAAATAAATTCAGTTAAAACTTTTTTATAAAACATTGTAGTTTGATTTGAAAAGAAAAAGCTACTTCTGTCATGTTCTTTATCTATATAAGACTTAATTAGTGTGTATATATATACACCTTGTAAAAAGACAAAGATTGCGAGAAGAATTGGTTCTCCTGTTCGACCAGACATGCTGGCCAGATGATGAGCTCCGAGTCCAAGTGCCCCGGCAAATAGTGTTGCAGCTACTCTGTTAAATCCTTTCCCGAGCGTCGCTCCTACATATTAGACCATAACGAAAAAAAAAGAATATTAAGCTATAATAAGTGATCATGCACGTTGGTATCCGAACTTTATTTCGTGTAATATGTAGTGCATGGCACGCATGCATGCAATCCATAGTAATAGTCCAAAACCAATATTTGATTCCAACGATATTGAGGATCGTTAAGAGCATTTAAAAGAAAGATCTAAAAACATAGAATAAGAAGACGGACCAACAGAGAATTCGAAGACGACAACAACGGTCATCACAGCCCACATTGCATTGACACCGAAGCTGTCAAAGAGAGGTTGGTAATAATAAAAGGAAGAGACTAAGGCAAGGACCAGACCAACTTTGAAAGAGTGAACTACTCTCCTCGGGTCTTCTTTTGCCACTCTTCTCCCTTCTCTCAGAATCTCTCTCACTTTCTCCATAGATAGACCTATTTTATATGTCAGTTGCAGATGGAGACGAGAGTTGGGACAGTGGTGTTTGTGTGTGTGGGTTTATCACATGTTATGTATATGTAGATAATCAAAAGTATATATAAGGAGAATGAAAGATAGAAACTGATGGACAGCTTATATAATGATATTAAATTATGAATATTATGGATTTTGCATACCACTTATCAAAAAATTGTTACGTGTTTAGATTATAAGCTTTTCAGTTATTAATATTCCAAAACTTGAGCTGTCAATTACTACATTAATAAAATTGAGACATATTACTTGCATTTTTCTCAAAATAGCTAGTTTTTTAAATGAATAAATGACCTTTATATATATATATATATATATATATATATATATATATAACATTATATCACCCTTGTGAATTGTCACCTTTAGAAATTAGTAGAAAATTTCGAATTCAAAAGAATATTCTGATTATCACATTCTTCATAAACACATCAGAAATAAATTTGTCAGACAAAAAAATTCAACGTAGTAATCATCATACAATTTAAATGAATCAAAATTTTCGGAGACATATGAAACCGAATAGTAAAAATTTATCAGGTTTCAGTCGAAAAATAAATGTTTTCAATAGATTTCCTACGAAAGAAGTCCTCTTTCTATTTTAGTGATGGTAACCAGCATCGCTTGGAGTTGATTTGAAGCCTATTGAAGTTGAATTTTGCATCACTAGGTTAGGTCAACTTGCAGCCTCTACTCTGTATATCAACAAGCAGAAGAAGAAAAAGTGATTTTACCGTTTTCGACTCATAAAGGTATCAACTTAGAGAACTAGTACATCCACAAAAGATCCTTTTTCACAAATCTATTGAGGCATCTTGAATATCTTATATTTAGACAAGCCTCGTAAACTTTTCTTCTTATCAAATTCTATGCTATACAAATGGAAGAGCTCCCTCCACGCATGACCACTAAAAATAAACCGAAGGCCACTATAACTAGTTAAACTCCATATGGATTACGACATGTGATAAAGTAAATGAGTTGTCGTTTTGAAAACAAAAGAAAAAGGGACAAGTAGCCACATTCCACAATTTATACTTATCGAAGTTCTAATCAAATTTATTTGGTATATAATAATAACGGGAAACAGAACCGCAAGTTGTCCTAAGAAATTAGAAGTGCATGCATTGCAATTTCTTCTATACATTGTTGTATCGTTTCTATTCTTCTAAATTCATAATCGAAACATCGTTGGACTAGTTTATCTAATAAATTTAGTGCGAAAGCGAAGATTAGAATATTTCAAAATAATTTGACAAAAATTAAGAAAATGATCCATCAACAGCTAAATGCCATCGACTTTAAATTGGGTTGATGATTTGATTGTTTTGTACTTCAATATACGGGAAGTGGAGCAATAAGATGACAAGGAAAATACAAATGCTGAGTCACCGCACTCACTCTTTGTGTTTTACCAAGAATCAAACTCCACTTTGTTGTGTAATATCATTTTTCTTCCTCTCTCAGAAGTCAGATCTTGATTAGTTTCGCCCTCAAATTTAATTCTTAGTTTCCATATTACATTTTCCTTACTGTTTGAGTTTACATCTCAGTTACTAAATAAAGATACTCTAAATACATTTTATCGTCATGTGATGTAATATGGATTTTAACATTCGTTATAATCATTTATCATTGCTATACAACATTAGAATCACATTTCATTGAATTGTCTTAGTTATATATATATATATATATATATATATATATATATATATATATTTATTAATTTATGATATTATTGAAACTAAATCTTTACATGAGATTTTTAAATAATTTATTTATCTTATCAGATTTTGAAAAATTAAAAACTGGTTCAACTCAAAACCAAAATAAATTATAATTTTATCGTATTTATTAAATTATCGAATATTAATTTATAGAAGTTATATTGTAATATATATTATTTTTTTGAAAATTTTCTCACAATTTCAAAAAGATTTTAAGCATCACAAATTCTATCTTGTCTTACCATGCGTGGCTCCATTGTTTGCTCAGCATATTCCAACAATTAGAAGATTTATCAACTGAAACTTTTAGATTAGCATTTGGAATCTCTCCCAGTCGCTTGGGAAATAAGAAATCATTGGTCCAATGACATTGAACAAAAGGAGACTAAGATAGGCCGCTGCGATCGCTTTGAAGTCTTATCTTAAATTTACTTTAGGCTACCACTTAACACGCTTAATTATTGAATTTTGTAGTATGTACTCAAATTAAACTAGCTATATCTAATAAGTTAAACTAGCTAAAGAGTAAAGACCTGTCCAAAAAAAACTAGCTAAAGCAATTAATTTAAGAAGCAAAAAAATATATGAACTTTTTTTCTTAAACGGCTAGAAAAATAGAAAACATATCGGCTTTGATTGGTAGCATTAAAATAGAGCGGTTGGGGTAAAAAAAAGTTTTATGTATACCAATCACAAAAACGTGGCCAAAAACTACAGTAAAAACGTTTACTCTCAACTTTTTTATTATCGCTTTCACTAACAGTTTTCCTCCACAACTTTGCACTATTCCCACAACTTCTTCCTATCGCTCACCACTTCGTTAACAGCTAAATTATCCGCACCGATTTTGTTTACCAATTGAACCATCAGCAGACAAACTCATGATAATACATAACACGTTTTTCTTTTTAAGAAATATCTACGATGATAAATTTATCTTATTAAACGCACACAATTGTCAAAGTTTTGTAAAATCTAGTTGAATTGCAGAATTTACCTATTATTATTGGTGATATCTAGTTGAGTTCGGTAAAATAAATTATAATTTATCTGGTATATATTAGGTTTGGTATTGGTTTCCTAGTATGAGATTTGGGTTTCTAAGGGCTGTATTATCTAATTGGGCCGTAGGCAAACTAAACTATTGGCCTCCAAATTTTTATTCTATTCATGCATTATATATTGAAGAATTTTAACAATAATTTTTTCGAAAAAAAAGTTTAAAATTTAAAATTAACTGCTCGATCTAGTTAAATATGACTGAATTTTTTAAAAAAAATTAACAAGTAAATTTGAGAAATATAATTAAAAAAATTTTGTCAACAAGATCAGTTAAACAAACTAAATTATTAAAATTTCAATTTTATATATTTAATAATCGTAATAATAGTAAAATAACAAAAAAAAAAGACAACAAAATTGAAACTAAAAAAAAGTTAAAGAAGGATTTTGGCGAAATTTGAAACTAATATACTTGATAATTTCTGATATAAAACCATAAACTATCAAAATTAATAATTAAATATTTAATTTTATGAAAAATTATTTATTTTCATAGTTTAGTATATTTTGTATGATACAACTTCTAATAACAAATTAATAATATTTTAGTTTATTATCTAAAATGTAAGAGGTAGATAGATGATGTGTCGATTAGATTACTTTTTTAATATAGACAAGACAATGATTTGTAGAGTGAATTGTCTTTCAAATAGAGCAAAATAATCCAAAAAGATTTTGTTTCATCAACATTTCCGCCAATTGCCTAAACAAAGTTTTCAAAAGAAATACCCTAGTAACTTAAAACAATATTAAATTCTAATAATTAACGAAATAATTACTAAAATATAAAAGGAAAATTCTCCAAAATGCCATGAAAAACTTGGATGTGAATAAAAATGACACATTCCAAAAATATAACTTTCGTTGGACGATATTTTTTTCCAGTGACTTAGGATAGAAGTATTTGGTATTTGGGAAGCAAAATATCATATTTAATACGGTCGTCCTAAATTTAACTTCTAAAATCTTAGCTTTTAAGAATAATATTTTGTGATTTAGGATAAAAATAATTGATATTTGGTAAGCAAAAAGTCATTTTAAGTAAGGTGGTCCTGAATTTGACTTTTAAAACATGAATTTAGCATTTATCATGGAAGTTGATACTAAGTACGGCCGTCCTAAATTTAACTTCTAAAATCTTAGTTTTTAAAAAGAAATTTGATGATTTATGATGAAAATAGTTGATATTTGGGAAGTAAAATGTCATTTAAAGTACAACCATCCTAAAAACGTGATTCTTGTTTTTTAGTTAGAAATTTGCTTATTTAGGATACAAATTTTTGATATTTTAAGACGTAAAATGTCATATTAAATATAATTGTTTTTAAAAACATAATTCTTACTTTTTAGGAAACAAAATGTCTTATTGTATAACTGTTTTGAAAAACTTAAAAAGTAAAATATCATATTAAGTATATGAATCCTAAAAAACTTGTGTCATTTTTATTCACAGACAAAACTTTGTATCATTTTTGGAAGAAAAAAAATTTGTGTCAAAATTGTCTTTATCTCAATTTAAAATAATATATTTATAAATAATTATAATATAAAATATTTTAATAATGTTAACTATTAACATAAAATATATATAAACATAGAAATATTTATTATATATAAAAAAAGAATCTTCAATTATTAAACCAATTCGATTCACTCTATTCCTCCATTTCTCAACAATTTCTCCATCACCATTTTTTACTCTATGTAACTTTATACATTTTTTATGTGAATGTGTCAGTTATAGCTATTAGTAATATTGAATTGGTAGCTATTTATTCAATTCAGCCTAAATTAGATTAGACAATATAAAATTTTGTGGTTATTTTTGCAACAGAAAAAGGTGCACAGTATGTATATAAAGAAGAGAAAATACATGTCTAGCCTAGTGGAAAATAACTCTAGTAGTCTGTTGATAAAGTATTGGAAGCATATTTAAAAAGCAATGAAGAAATTGAAGGGCCCAAGAAATATAAAGAAATTCTAGTGAATCATAATGTCCTGTCGATTATCCCATCATAATCTGTAGAGTGGAGAGAAGGGCTAAAGGAGTTTCATGCACCTTTTTGCAGCAAAGTTTAGGTACCTCAAAAGGGTAAAAGCAGACACCAAAACATATATTCAGATAAACACTGTACCAAACTGTATTTGAGCTTGAATTATAGGTTGATTTCATCCACTAATGTTTATGAACTCTAGATTTTGGACAATGTAATTAGGAATCCATCAGGGATAATACACCAGATTGGGTTTTTTTGAATTCACATGACCGCACTTTATAAGGCTCTTAACTAAAGTATTATATAGATACTTTAGCTTCTTCTTTTTAAAAAACTCAACCTCACATTCTCAATAAAGAGTGAGTTTCGTTGAAAGTAGAGCCTCTTTGTTTTTTTCCTAAAATAATAAGCTAATAATGTCCATAGAGTTTATTACTAATCAAAGCAACATAAAGGTGGTGTGGACATGTGAGCTTTCTGTACTGCTAAAGCTGTTGATGGACCGGTTCTTTTACCGGCCTTGAAATCCGTGAAATTGTTTGAACCGGTGACGAAACGTTTCAGGTTTTAAAAGTAAAGCCTACGTCCACCTTTTTTAGTTTTACCAATTACTGGAGATAGGCAACAATTAATTTACTAAATTTTACAGTCCAAAATCAAAGAGTTAAATTAAAAATCCACACAAATGAGATTAAAAACAGAAATAAGATTCGCAAAAATGGCGCAAAAGAGAGGAAAAATAAAAAAGATATACAAAGAAAAAAGAAAAAAAACTTGAAACAATCAAACTCTGTTTCAGACCGACTTCAGTTAGTCATAGCGAAGCCTAAATCTTGGAGGAGGTCCGCTCCTAACCTCAATATGAAACCAGCTTTAACCAAAACCAGCTTTAACCAAACCAGTATAACATTGGACCAGTCCGGTACGGTCAATAGAATTTGTTACATTGGACAGCCACCAGTAACCGGCAGGGTTGTAGTAATAGGCAGTGAAGCTTTGATACCATCCAACAAACTCTTAGAGTTTCCTCCACCACCACATTTCATCGTCTGCTTCAATATATTCACCAGTTGCATAAATATTTCCATTCTCGTCACATCTCGATTCGCCTAAAAATCCAAATTTTAATTAAGTTAAGAAGACATCATCGTTTCTAGAATCTCTCAATTGAACATGCTTGTAAATTGTAAAATACCTCAACGGTGAAGCGAGCCCAGATCTTGTCAGATCTTGTCTCAATGACGCCTTTCAAGATCGTTAACCCTAAGCTTCTGATCCAATCAGCAATCTCCAGAAAGAATCCACGTTGCTCACACAACATCTGTCATAACAAAAAGAACAGCTTTAAAATAGTTTCTTTCTTTTTAAACCTTTGGCTTAAGAGCAATGTGTTATGTTACCTCAACTTGGAAAATGCGAGGCGGATTTAGATCCTCCACCACAATTGGACACACCAGAGACTTTGACCCAACTTCAAACGCCCATGTTGCTCCTCCTTCAAACCCACTTCCTTCTTTCATAATCTTTAGACAATAAAAAAATCAATGTCAAAACAAGAATCGAAGAGAGGCACGAAAGATATGATTCTTAAGTAGTGTTACCTTTGATTCTCCGGTATCTTTAAGCTTATCAGCATGCTTGTTGACATTTTGCAAGAAGAGCATGTGCTTAATAGTTCGTTCCAGAAGCGCATCTATGCTACACTGTTGTTGTTAACCAAAATTTACAATTCGTTAGTAACAATCTTTGTTAACGTTTTTGTTTAATTTGACGATAAACCGAGAATTTAGTCACTTACTTTTGCACCATTTGGTATGATTTCACGCAACTCCTTGACACGATCTTGAATCATCTGACGATCTTTAGGCCTTGGTCTTGGATTCTCACCTGGTTTAAGTCTTTTACGGTTATTATTAGCCTGTTTTCCAGTTTCATTCTTATTCATTATCCTTGGACTGCTCTCTCGCTTCAAGCTATGCGCTTGTTCAACCCAAGAACTGATCTGAGACCCGTAAACCGATGATGGCCCCACTTGTTTCTTCTCAAGTAACTGGTTACCTTGAGGGCTATTGTGAGATGGCGTGGTAACCGAAGAATTACTAACTTTGGTCAAAGTGGTTTTGCAAGACTCAGAAGTTTCGTCTGAGATCTGCTTTGAAGAGGAGCAAGCACCTGAGACCACGGCATCTAACAGATGATCTGTTCCTGAAAGTTCATACCTTGAAGAAGAACCAAACTGAGGATCCATTTCTTGAATGATCCTAAAGTCTGATAACTCTCTAGTCAATACTTCCGTTCCCATTTGCGATGAAACGCCCCAACCATTTCCACCGCAACCTTTGTTCTTATCATCTAAACCCAACATATCAAACAAGTCATCGCTTCGTTTGGAACTGATGTCTTCACATGGTGGGATTTGTTGCTCTGCTGCAGCATCCACATTGGACATACAAGAGAAGTTTTGATTCAGCCACGCATCAGGATTCGAAGGCGTTGCTGCTAGATAACCCGTTACGTTTTGCCATCCTCCTTGTTGCTTGATCTGTTCATCCACAAGACTACAGGAAGCTTCTTGATCATTTCGACGATCTGATGAGCCACTGGAGTTGAAATGTTGATTACTAGTTTCAGCTACGTAAGCCGAAGATTGGAGGATCTTGTGTGCTTGAGAAGGTATAATCCGGGACACAGGCACTCCAATAAAATCAGCAGCAGGTTCATGTGCTCTGTAGTTTTCAGAGAAGAGAGCTCCCGGAACACATCCGAGTTGCAGAATAAGACTCTTCACGTCATTCACAAACCCCAAGTTCTCCATAATCTGAACACATGACAGTTTACAACTGAATCAAGAACAAGAATCTCATTCTACATATCAAAACAAAATAGTAATTGCTAAAACTTACAGGCAGAGAGGAGCCGAGTTGAACAACACCATGAGGAACAACCGGAAAAACTGCAACGGTCTGGATACCAGCAGAGAATTGGAGAAGCATCTCATTAATAACCTCAGGTGGATGAACATTACGGTTGAAACTGTTTGCTAGAATCCATTGATGATGTCCAGTAAATGCAGCTCGGCCAACTAACCTGAAATCCAATTCATTAAATCCCATGTGAGCTAAATCGTAACAGTTTGTAAGCAATAGAAGAGAGGGGAAAAAAGATATACATACCCTTCGCCTACTAAAATGATTCGATTGTTCAACATCATTCTGTTTGTAAGCAACTGAACTTTCTCATTCCCTTGTCCATCAATGTCAAGTCCACTAAATGAGCTCGATGCAGTTTCATTGTAGCATTCCTCCCATATCAACAAGCTTCACAAATAAACGACCAACAGAAGCAACAGTGGTTAAGTTAGAGTAGCAGAAAATGACAATAATTTTAAGATAACAAAAGATTTTGGGATAATGAAAGACAAAACGAAGAGGACAAGAGAAAAACGAAATGACAAGAGAGTGGAGAACAAAAGTCCTTGGTTTTGAACTCTTGGACAAAGTGATAAACAAAAGGATATGGTTTTGTCTAGAAATAACTACAAATCGTAAGATTCTAAAGGACAAGTAAGATCAAACCAAACACAAAACTCCAAGAAAACAGGAAACAGAGATAAATAATTCCAGTCGTCCTCGAGATCTGAGTTTAATTCCACAAACTTTAAACTAACAAACAAAAAACCACAAGTGATAAAAATTTGACTATGTAAAGTTCATTCAAACCTTGAAAGACTTAGGGTTTTTGGTAAAAATGCAACAAGCTAAGAGATGGATTTAGTCGATTTTAACAATAAGAGTATACGATTTGGCTTGTCGATTTGGAAAATACCTAGAATTTTGGCAACCGATTTTCCAGAAAACAGCATAGGACCACTGATTGTTAACGCACATAGACCTCAACGCTTCTCTTAGCAAAACTCCCATAGCTTCTCCTCTCTATATATCACCTTTAAGGAGTCAGCTCCAACTAGAACGATCTTCACTTCAATTCAAACTGCTCCAGGCACAGGCAAAAAAAATCCAAAATTAAACTCTAAGAAAGAGAAAAGAACATAACTTTGGAACGAATCTCAAACAACTTAGAAAACTCCATTATTACATTCTGTAAGGAGATTGATTTTTTCGAAGGAAAATGGATGAGCAAGACTAACTTCCACGGCAAGATCCTCGTCCGGCCTGTTTTGTTCTGAGTCCTCCACTCTGCTTCCGTTCAGGATCTAAGCTACCAGCGATCATACTCCGACATGCCATTTTCCGGTAATAAAACTAAAGGAAAAATCAAACCCAGGAAGAGAAAAAAAAAAAGTAGAAAAAAAAGGTTTTTCTTTTTCTTCTTCTTCACAATATACTCCAAGCTTCGAGCTTCAGGATTCCGGTGATTCCAGCCATTGATACAGCTTTAGGAATTAGAGAAAACAAAAATTAGTTGAAGCTTATTTCTTTGTTTCTTTTTTAGTCTGCTTTATCGCTCTTTTCTCTTCCTCCTCTGGGTAAAAAAAAAATTGGAAACGGGGCAAAAGGTACCATCTTATTAAAAACAAAGATGACGATGAATTCGAGAAAGGGCACGATATTTAGTAGAAATTACAGGATTGTGCCACTGAGTGGGGTAGTCGAAGTCTTTTGTCCTTTTCCGATGGTGGTAGACGAATAATTTATTGTTTTCTTGTAAGGTAATATCCTGAAAGTTTGTTTTTAGAAAAAAACAAAAGAGATAAAGAAAAAGGTGTACCCTCAGAGGATTAAAAGACGTTCCGAATTTTTATAACATTTTATAACGGCAAACCTTAGAATTTAAGGCATGATACTAAAGAATAAGACAGGAATTAAGGTCTAGGAAAGAGAATTTTCTGTATATTCTTGCTTCTTAGAATATTATATACATACATATTCACACAAGTTGGTTTTTAATATTCAAAATTTTCAGATTTAAAAGATCACAAGACAGATTTTCTAGTTGAATATTTTTGATAACCTATACTGATTTCAAATTCAGTTCATAAGCAATTTTTAATTGACCCGTTTGTAGGTAAATATTCTAAAAATACTTTAAACAATAATGCTAATACTAACTTCATGACAAATCTTATATAACAGAAATATTATTGTTGAGTTGATTCATATGATATAGGGTTTATCACTGATATGTTAATAACACCAAATAATATAAATTTCCTTGTAATAATAGATATCTATAAGAATATTATTTAATTGGGTTTCATAGACTTCATTTTGGGTTTCGATGGTCCACAGTACTTGGTCAATAAGACACACGTTTCGGGTTACTTCAATACTTTACGAGTTCTAATCGCTTGAGTGTAGAAAGATAATCGAGAGAGAAAAGCGAACGCCAAAAAAAAAAAGAAAAAAAAAAAAGAGAAAGAGAGAGTCCCCGACGATAAGATTTTTGTTGGTTTGAGCAAAGTCGCAAGGGATAGTGGAGGAGGAGTCTAGAGAGGAAAATGAACAGCAAAGTAAGGGGTGATATAATAGTGTCGGACTAGTGGTGTCGCGAAATTGAAGTCGTGGTGATGACACCACAAGCTTAACGACACCACTAAGGAAAAGTGGTGGAGAAAGATTCAAGTGATGCGAAGCTTGTGGTGTCATCGCCACGACTTTAATTTCGCGATGGAGAAATTGATGTCGTGGTACATGTGGAAACGGTTATCTGAGGATTTTGTGTGTATATAGTGAATGGCGAGCTGAATAACAGTAAAAGGACATAAAATATGAATCAGCATATTTTTGTTAGGTCGTGCCATTAACACACAAAATGGCTAGACGCATGATTAACTATTTGTGTGGATGTTGAAGTCTTGAGAGCATTATCTTTGTATTTGGTTATCCATTACTAGATGGTGTCCATAAAGATTGACGGAAATATTATGCTGACATGCGTAAAAGTGACATGTTTGGTTATAGCCAGCGTCCGAGGATGTGCTTGCTTGTAGCCAACATTTAAGGGAGGGGGTGTGTTTGGTTGTAGCCAGTACCCTAGAGCGATGTTGTAATACAATATTCAAGGACTCATTAATGGGTTTAGTTAGAGCCATTTACATGAGGATCATGATCGATCTATTATGGATGATAGTGATAAGTATAATTTTCTGAAACCGCCTTTGTGTATATTATTACACAGAAGTGAAAATCACATGGTAAACATAATCATCCTCGCCGAATAACTGTGTTACGCACCCCTTATCTCATTTTAATAGGTAAAAGCTTGATGTACATTTTGTGTTCGGGTTTCACAAATCACTTTTGAATTCAACAAGAATCGGTTTTAGCTGATAAATTATATATCAATAATTTTTTTCATAGATCTCCATAGATCATTTTATTTCATACATATATTATATAAAGCTTCAAATAAAATTTTTCTTGAGAAATTAACTTTATTTAATATACGTTTTTGTTATTGATGTGCCTTTGAATATATAGTTTCCATCCATTAAGAACTAATGTGTGATCCGTTCTGAAACGATTCTTTTATATGATATTCGAATTAGAGAACTTATATAGTATATCTTGCGATGGAATTTAAGTAGCAATACTAGACTTCTACACATTTTGTATATATAGTTATATATTTTAGGTCTTTATTCACATAATAGTAAGGTTTGTAAAAAAAATTTAATGTACACTAAATTTTCAAAATAAAATTTTAACAAAAAATAATTTTTACTATCTATATTATATCAATGTTATATCTTCATTTGGCTAACTTCTTTTTTCAGCAGCTTTTTAACTATCCAGCTTTTAACCATTTTTTTTATATTGATTATAAACTAACATTTACTATTTTTGAATTTATCCATTCTTCCCTTAATTCTACTGACATGCTACAATCAAATTCAAAAATAAAATATTAACTAACTATAAGAAAAATTAATTGCATAGTGAATTTTCATGATGTTTTGTTTACAGACTTTGGTCAATTTATACTATATTAAGTTTATCAGCTATGAATTATGCTAATATTTGAGAACTAAAAAACTTGTTATTTCTTCCATCCACCAACCAAAAAACCATAATCATTCGAGTTATTTGTAGATAAGAGTAATCCGCTTGTCCAGTCTCCAAACAATTCATAACTTACCCAACCGATGCTCTTCATAATTTTTCATCATTGACAAGTCTTGAATTATTTTAAGAAAATCTTTCCTATCCTCTTGGCGTTCGTTTCAGTCATACAACCAAATCAAACTTTATGATATGAATCAAATTCTTAACTATATCGTGTTACCTCTTCTTATTTAGTCCACAAATATTCCAAAAGAATCATGACATTAAATTTTTTTGGGAGTTACGTGTTTTTAAAGTATTAAAAATAGAATCCTTAGAACTTTACGATATGAAAAAAGCTTTATGAAATTTTTCACCTCTCTTAGAAGAGATTGTCATAACTTCCCACATCTATTTTTGCCTTCTTTTCCTTTTAATATGCTTCTCACTACTCCCCCATATCAACATAACTTCCTCATGAATCACATCAAAATCAACAATACTTTTCTCTAATCCTTCTTTATTATGTTCTGATTATTCATCAATAGGTTTATTGTTATCTCTTTTAACACTCACACCGATAATGTAAGAATAATGAAACCTCGTCATACTTTAAATCATTATTTTTTTGTGGACTTTGTCCTATTTTTGAAGGAGTAGCCCAACCTTCCTCGTCGTTACATTTCTCTTCTACACTCGCACTACTTACTTTTTCCCCTATTTTTTCAACATTCTTACATGCAATTTATGTGAAATACCATGCTGAGAAGGGATCGACTCATGAGCAGCAGTATTCTCATACTTTTTTCAAAGCGATCTTGATTTTTTACTTCATGAAGCTTCTCTTACGTATCCCATCTTACCTCATTGCCTCCATTTTCCTCTTTACCCCTTGGTTGGAGATTCTTAATACTACAATCCTTCATCACGTGGCCTCTTTATGAGCAGTGAAGACACCTTGGCGGAAACCAAGGTAAAACAAACTCAACAACCGTACTGACACCATGTTCCAAAGTGAAACTGAATTGGTTTGGTAATTTTTTTTGTTAAATCTTCCTCGCCAAACACCTTAGCTTTTTCTAAACTTTTACATGCCTTTGTGTCGGGATGTAAATTTGTTGGTTTTTCCAAATGAATTGTGAAAGCACTCAATCATTCCCAAGTAAAAATTATCGGAACCAAATTCTTAACCAAAACACAAAGAGGTATATAAGTCACCTTCGGTTTTTTTCTTTTCCACAACTGGACTCCATTTGGAAAATGCCGTAAGAAATCACATGTCCCAAAAACCTATTCTTAGCACCTTTAACTTTATGTTTACATCCTTTATCTGAAATCTCATTGTTGCGTTATCAACTAGCTAAACATAAATTTTTACGTTATGTCACCAATAGCCCATATTTTTTTAACCAAAATATGGATACAGCCTACAAACAATACGTTTGCCAAGAACTTTCCAGCAATTAAAGTTTCCTACTACGGATTTGAATCTTAAAAAAATTGTGTGAAATTTGTTTCCGTAGACATTTCATCGATCTATTTCACCAACATATCATACTTTTTCAACTCTCTTTTTTTGAACAACTTCCGACCCAAAACCATCGAATTACCAGCCATCACGAATTTTAGTTTCTGATCAACTACCACCACACTTGCCGAACCATTTTCAGGCGCATTACTACCACCGACGTACCCTTATCTCTGTGAGACTCATGATACAGTGATGTCGAATTCAAATCATCCACTGCGCCTTCATTCACATTCTTTACAGTCTCTTAACACATTCCAAACAAGTCCTCCTTCGCCACGTCTTCCATTTTCTCTTCCGAAGTCGTAGCAACCTCAATCAAAACAATCGCTTCCTATGTTGCCATACTCCTTCAAAACCCTAGCACCATCAAAAATCTCCTTAACTACCATTGCAACATTGCTATTAACCCATTCCATACTTCATGAAACACTTTAAAATCATGTCACAAATCAATTTACCTGAATCCACTGACGTAAGGAGAAAGTAGATGATGAACCTAAATCGCTTATTTTGTCATCCTTAGCCATGACATTTTTTTTATCTCAACTGGAATCCTATTCATACAAACAATTTCTTTTTAACCATTACTCTTATATCGTTGTTCAAATATTTTCTTACTATTAAAAAAGTTAAAAACAAAACAAAACTTTTACTTACAAGGCTCTTTACTTCATTTCATTTATAAATTTGAGTAATTTATCTAAGAAAAATGAATATTGAGTCCGGTCTAGGTAGTCCAAGTGGAAGAACGAGTCAGTGGTGGCAACCACCATCCGGGTTCGATTCCCTCTATGCGGAAACTACCCTACCTCCTCTGGACACCTAACGCGGACACTGGACCAAAGGCCCAGGAAAAACCCTCTCAGGTGAAGTTAACATGCGATCTAACTGCGTCCAGGAGATTAATGTAGACTGTGGTGGTTTAAGATCTACTTTGGATTAAAAAAAAAAAAAAATATTAACAATAGCCCAAGTTATTTGGATGGTAATACAGTAAAAATAGTTTGTGGTGGGTTGCAACTTGCAACTTTCGAGCAAAATTTTTGACAATCAATTGGTGATTAAAAAGAAAAGGTGAATTGATAAATTGGAAGAAACATACAAAAGAAAAAAAGAAAAAAAAAAAAAAAAAAAGGCAGAAAAAATAAAAAGAAGGATGTTTATTTGCTTAGGTGTCTTGTAAACCGTCGAGAGGGAATTTAGTGGTTGTTGCTGTCGTGATGATGTCATCAATGACAATTGGCCTTCCCTCTCTCTGCATTTTCACAGAAGTGGCAGTGTCTTTTTACACTCAGAGAGACCCCTAATACAATATAGGTCCTGTCCGAACTACATTCTCTTCTCAATTACATTCGCTGAACAATAATTGATATAGTATAAGAGTATTTATGCAAATAACAAAAATGTTATACTGTTTGAAAGAATTGTCTTAATTTTTTTTGTCAACAAATATATTCTTTTAACTAATACTCTTTCTTTAAAAATAATTTAACCTCATTCCATAATCTCATTGTTATGTTTTGTTAGTTCAATTGATAGGATCATTATAAATTGTTAGGTAACTATGTTACTCCTAAACATATTTTTTTCTAAAAAATGTATAATACAGTCGCAAAGGTTTTAAATTATTTTCATCAAATATTTTATTGCTAAATAAAAATAAGAATTAGAAAAGTGTACACTTCTAAACCATTTTGTTTTTGTGTCTGTAGTTTATCGGTCAATATATTACAAACTATTAAATGTGTGGTTCTATTTTGTTTTACCGAATGTTATCTCAGTACTCAAATTAAACTAAAAAAATGAGAAATTACATTCGACACAGATGTAATAATTTCTGAAAAACCTAGAATAGAGAAATGATAAATATACCGACATGTATAGCAATTATAGAATGAGGATGTTGGAGGGTTGGAGAGAGGAAAAAAGACACGTGGACAGAGTGGTAGGGTAGAGAGGGTAATAGAGTGCGAATAATGAAGAATGATGAGACGCTTTGCTTTGTTTCATTTCAAATTCTAGCCATGCTAATACAAAATTGAATCGAACCAATTTTTTCGGTTTTGGATTCATATTTGGTTTGGTGGAGGTTCGATTCAATCGGGACTTTTGAAAATTAGGTTCTGTTCGAGCAAACCGATTGGTTTATTCATTTTTAAAATTGAACCAATTTATAGCGATTCTAAATTGGACTATACTGAATTATACCAAAACTATGAAAAACATGACATAACCAATCCAAATAACTAAATTTACTCGTTTTCACCAGAAAATTTTAAAACCGTAAATTTCAGTTAAATTCGATTAAAAGAGCTAACTAGTTTGTTGGAAATCGAATTAGAACAAAATCTGGTTATTTTTGACAAAAAATAAAAACCAAATTCGGTTAATCACCGATAAGGTTTCAAATTTTCGAATATCTTCAGTTGTAGGCTGAATTTTGCATCATCTTATGCAACTAATCTTCTTCATTTATCGTCCCCAAGAGGTCTTAAGTTGAAATCTTAATTTCTTAGCACCTATTTTCCATTCAAAATAGCACCAAATACAAATGTAATGCAAATATATAACTCTAAAATTTTAAGAAATTAATCGCAGTGGTCATTCCTCTAAATTTACGACCACGTACTCATATATACAATAG
This sequence comes from Euclidium syriacum, assembly GCA_900116095.1. Taxonomy (NCBI): domain Eukaryota; kingdom Viridiplantae; phylum Streptophyta; class Magnoliopsida; order Brassicales; family Brassicaceae; genus Euclidium; species Euclidium syriacum. The sequence goes on from FPAK01000008.1 coordinate 3,971,578, forward strand.
TATATTCATAAATTAACGTATTTTGTGATTTTATAAAATCAATTGTTTGAATATGAACAACTATAACAGTTTTAAATGACAAGAGTATACCGTTATTTCATAAACCTGAAGATTAATCTAAGTGTTGGCTTGAAATTCATTCACTTATAAAAATCATTTTTATTTTAGTGAAATACTTGAAAAAACTAGAGTTAGCACTTAGCAGTTAGACGAGATAGACATTGTGTTGGTAACGACGAAGCCAACATGGTGATTGCAATGGTCAGGCGGAAGCTCTAATGGATGGACCTAACTTTGATTCCAGTGGATGAATTATTCTATTATGGATGTAAATGAGGGCCGGCTTAGAAGAGGTGGATTTGCACAAGGTCCACATTCATTTACAATTTTCCTTAAGTAAAAAACCCTTAAAAAAAAAAAAGAAGATAAATTAGAGCTATTTTATCTAAAAAAGTAATTAAATAGGTGAAATTCTGTTTTTTTTTTAATTGGTACAGGGTCCCACAGAATTTTGAGCCGGGCATATGACTCAATTCGTTTTTTTTTTTTTTTTGTTAAAACTCAAATCGTTTTTGTTTGTTAATTGTTGTACTTGTACGCAGTATTCATACATGTAGAAATAACGAAGGTGCGCCACTAAATCTTACAAAATCTCAACATCCGAAAGTTGACGTTGACAAAAGCGAAGAGTAAGTATATTTTTTGTTATTTTGATATATCTATATATACACCAGAATGCACAAGAAAAATGAGAAAAGTTAAGACAGGATATACACTAGATGTGCTAATAATAATAATAATACTATACGCTTGACAATATTGACTCTTTGCAAAAGATTATAGACGAATAATGATTCTGACCAAATGGACAGTCTAATGTAATGTCGCTTCATCTCATAAAATGTTTTTAATAACTGTTCTGTGGAATTGACATATGAATAGAAGAAATTATGAATTTTGGGTATTAAAATCTAGACGAAGTTTAATAGTTTTGGGCTTACGTGGAATAATGAGGAGTTGAGACTTGAGACACTATTTTGATAATTATTTTACTGGGCGAAGCCCGTGAATTATTTCGAAGCCCACACAACATTATTTACGTACTCACTAGTTACTCTTACTATATCGGGCTCAGCTATAAACAACCCATTAACTGTTGAACATCTGTCATTACTCATTAGCAAAGAAATTCGAGGATATTATGCACGTGGAAAATTTAAGGGTAATTTGAAGTATTTCCGAAGTTAAATGCTATAATAAAATAAAAAGAAAAAAAATTAAATAGCATGAAAAAATTATATTAGACAATAATAACATAAGTTTTGTAATTCCAAAAATATCGCTAATAAATTTTTTTATAGTATTTTTAGAATTCGAGAACCCTTTCACGAATTAGTATTTTTGGAAATTCAGAAAGGAAAATAATAATTCGAAAAAGTCTTTCCGAATCAATATATTTCCTTCCCAAAATTTTTTATGTTAAAATAGTCTTTGACGTAGTTTTTCATGCTATTATTGTCAATTACCCTAAAATAAAATACTTTATGATTTTCCCACCTTGTTGACATCGGTTTATTGATATTAGTAATTCAAACGTAAGGGTTTAAGTTTTGGATTGCTACGAGACTCTCCGAATGAAGCCTAGTTTTGGACAAGAAGTATATAGTCTTATTTCTTAAATTTTTTTAGGATCTTCGATGTAAATTGTTTTTTTTTTTATAATAAAATTTAACATTTATATAAATAAAATTATGATTATCTAGTAATGATTTCGTTTGGATTAAAGTTTACAAATTTAGAGTATGGAAAACTTACGTGTGAGAAGAGTATGCTTTGCAGGAGAAGATAATTGCCTAGTAGGGGCTGTGACTAGGCCGATTGCGTGGCCATCGTTTAGACCTCAAGCGGAGAGATTATTAGGGTTGTTATCAAATTTTTTGTATTGGTCTGTCACTCTGGATTGTAGAAACAGAAATAATGGCTCGACTTTTATAACCAGGAGTGCAATGAGATAGGCTATCTCTCAATTTTATGTGGCACAAGGGTATCCAATGTGATTGTAAAGTCTTTTTTGAAAAAAAGATGTGGATAAATATTTAAGATTTTGAATCTTTTGTCTCTCTGTAGACATTTTTTAGATTGGTTGAGAGCCGTTTTTTGGGGTTGATAAAATGATTTTATAACTCGGTTGTAATGTTTCATCCAATGTTAATATAAAGGAAATTTTAGTGAAAGAGAGCCGTTTTTTGGGTTGATAAAATGATTTTATAACTCGGTTGTAATGTTTCATCCAATATTAATATAAAGGAAATTTTAGTGAAAAACAAAAAAGAAATATTGTTGGTATACAGTGTCAATTGTATACTGAAAATTTGGATAAACAGCCTCATTATGAATTACAACAATTTTAGCCTAATGAAATTGGTTAAAATGATAACTAATTAGATCATATGTAATGGTGGATTATTGTGAAAGTTTTTCACCAAAATAATATTAATAAAATAATAAATATTAATATTTCATTAATATAGTTTCAAAAAAAAGTAACCGAGAGATTTTGAGAGACTATTAAGAAGGGTTCTCATTATTTTTTTATAAAATTTTATAATTAAATAATGTTATCTACTTTTTTTATGAAAGATTATGATGAGAGATCCTCATTGTACATGCTCTTAGATTTTTATTTTTTTTTGCTGAAAATCCATAGATTAATGATAAATTTTTCTTATTTTGGCTAAGATACTCTGCATAAATTAGGTGGGATAAAATGAAACCGTGAGTAAATTACAAAATTAAATCTCCTGTCTCTATTTAATTTTTTTTTAAAAACATGTGTGGACGTATAACGTGTAAAACCTCGCCCCCAAAAAAACGTGTAGAACCTCGCCTCCCATAACTATAACAACTTCAACATTTACGTTGATTACGTTATTTAGTATCTAAACTAAACGTTGAAAAAATGAAAACCATACAAGGTAGAGACTAGAGAGGATGGGTGCCAGCTTCCCCAAATTCCCATAGATGTTGAAATAGTTTAAGTTTTCTCGATTTAATAAGAAATTTAGTAGTTCAACTTGAAAAATAACTTTTATTGTCCCTATGCACTTGGGTAGTCCATTCGGTCTATTATCATCTCTATATGTTTTTATAACATTTGTTGATGTCAAAAGTTGAGGTAATGCATCTATAAGTCGTATACTAAATACTAAGGATAAACCCTTGTAAAAATTTGATACCATCTTAAAAGGAACATAACTATTTTAAATATTTTCTTGTTTCATTTCAAACGTTTAGACAAAATGAAATATGCAAGTGCCAAGATCTAAAGGACGAGTGTTTGGAAAAGGAATTATACCAAACATACGTAAAAGAGAGAAACTATGTACGAGGGATATACATCTAATCATAGATAGCTCTCAGTAGTTTCGTAAATAAAATGTCAAATCCCCTATAAACATCATAGAGTAACAATATGTCAACAAGCAAAAGGTATAAAATGTCAAAGTAATCAATTGTTTCCATAATGGCCATCTAAGATTAGAAGTTGCATGATAATGCAAATCACACGAGAAGACTACTTTTCGTACACCTACTTCTTTTTACTTTATATTTTACGTCGCTCAAATGGCTTTCGTTAATATAATCTTTAGTTAGCTTTATAACCCATCTTAACGTTGTAATGATGATCATTGATCAGTTATGATGGTTTTTCGAAAATAAAATATACACTTGTCACACTCTGAATCCGCCATGGCTTTAGTTTAGATTAATTCATGCTAATTAAACTCATTTTTTTAATACCCTAGTGGAATCGCCAAGTCATCCCCTAGTATCCCCTTAATACATATATCAAGAATCAATGGTTCTATATAAATTTGTATCTATGATATAATATGATATTCAGCTGAACATCTTTAAAAATAGAATACACGTTACAAATTTTATTACTTTAATTTTTGATATATAACATTTTAGAAGTTGCTTTTGGATTCAAAAATATTTGTTGAATCACTTGAAATATAATGTATAATTGTATGATAGTATTAATAACACTTTGTCTTCTCATATTTATGTATACTTTATACTTCTGGGTAGAGGTGAATCTTATATCGGTGGTCTATAAAATTTTCGTTTTTAGAAGGTTTTTAGCTTGGAATCTTATATTTATTTATAGATTTATTATATTAAACTTAAAAGAAAATATCAGAATCGTGAAAATCAAAAGAAAAAATTAACAGCGGCACAATTAGAATTTTAGAGTCGTAAAAGAGAAAAAAGATAAAGTCATTTCTACAATTTTGTCTTCATTAATGTGAAAATGGAAAAAAGAATACAAACTTGTATTTGGAAGCGTCGAACTAAAGACGTTTGGCATAATTTCGACCCCTTAACCACTGGGCTACGCTATTAACATAACATTTATTAACAAATAATATTTATACGACAAATATTGATAAAAACATACAAAATTTCGTCTTTACTAATTTCCGCGTAATCTCTGATTTTCCAATTAGACGGTCAAACCCAACGGTCAGACTAGCGCATAGGGTTTTTTCGAATATATATTTTATAATTCTCATCTTTTATTCGAATTTTTTTCACTATATTATTTTACCATTACATATTATTCATGATAAAATTAATTATATTTAATCTTAATATCTAGAAAAATGATAAATCTCAAAATACCACATTTTAAGTTTTGTTTTTTTTTTATTTTTCCAATAATACCACAAGTCTAATTACAAAATGTCTTAAAATTCTTTGGTAAAGGTGGAAATCTAAACTTTTAATTAGAAATAGTGAACTCAATATTTGAATTTTCTTATGTAATTCAAATTCATTTCGATTAAGCTCTTTCGTTTACAGACATTTATTCTCATCTATAACTTTAGTTTAACAACATTCCTTTGTCTTGCATGGTCTTTTTTATTATTTGTTCTAATACCTTTATTTACTTGAGCCACAAATCAGAAATTGACACAAAACCCATGAATGTAAATAAATAGTAATAACGCATTATACTTAATTGACCGAAAAGGGACAAGTAATGTTATCAAAAAGTGGAAGATATAGATCGAACGGCGATGAGGGTGCCCAACTCGGATACGACCGACACGATATAGGGTCTCATACACAATCTCGATCCACCTAACTACTTCATTATTCTTACACTGAATTGGGAGAAAATCGTTGAGCTCATTTTTAATAAGATGCATTATCTCGCGATTTTTCCTGTAAAATTTAGGAAAAAAAAGAAGTATATGTTTTATAGTATTTGGAGGAAGTGAAGAACACATATATTGTAACCGAAGGCTTTGGCATGAATAACACATTGATTCAAAGCATTCTCAATCTTAACAATTAGATAGAAAAGTTGAGGGGGGGGGGGGATTTTGAAAATAAAAGCCGGGCCGGTCAAAGAAACTTTAATTTATGTTCGCTTACAAAAAATAGAATTTACTCTGTTGGAGAAAGAAAAAAAAAGAGTGACTTGTCGCAAACTGAACTGGTTATCTATATTTTTCTTTTTAAAGAAGAATTTTTCGATGAAAAGAAAGAAAAAAAAGACGACTTTTGATGTGTGGAGTGGAAGTAGACGTTTCCTCGTTCTTCAACTATCTCCATGGTTCTGCTGACCCACTTCTATTTTCATTATACATACATTCATTGTAGATTTTTGGTAACAATAGTATTATATAACTAGTAATAAGTGTTGATCAGAAATACTAATAAGTTATTTTAGGATATGTTATATGAATATTCTTTGTATATTCTCTTAAGTGTTCTAAAAGCTATACATTTGAATTATTATTTTTGTATTTACAGTTGAATTATTATTTTTCTAAAATAATTTATTCATTAATATGAATAATGAACTTATAGTATCACACCAATTAGTTCTCTCAACCCTAAGTTTTTTAAAATTATCACATCCTTCCCAATTTTTTTTTGCCACTATTTTTTTTTATCGCCGTCATCCTTCTTCAGCATCAACATCAAATCTATCAACTCCCACACCCTTTTTTTTTTTTTTTTTTTTCTAAATTCACGCCTCGTCTTCACTTCTCTTTGACCGTCATTCTTCGTTTGTTGATCACCATCTTTTTAGCATAACGACATTATATCTATCAAACTTTAAAGTCTCTGCCTAATTTTTCTCCAAGACGGCTAATCTATAAACTATTATATTTGTTATCAACATGTTTGGTATCTAAAAACTTATTTCCACAAATTACATGTCATGAGATCTACAAGATGGTTTCGTCGTTAGTGGTTATGATCTCGGTATCTTTCAAGACGTGTCAGCGTCCGTTCCACCACCAATCATTGTCATTGGCTAGTCTACTACCGCCAATCGAAAACACACGTCTTGGATTCATCAAGACAAACTCATTTTTGCCTCCTTACTTGGTACCATCTTCACTCCTCTGCAGTCTCTTTTACATGCGCTTATACTACTATTGAACCATGGGGGATCATCGCTAAACATATAACACTCCTTCTCTTGGTCATATCAAGCAACTCAAATACTAGCTCAAGAAAACTTCTAAAGGATCCAATAGTATTGATAAATACGTGCAACTAATGAAATATAAATCTGATCAGCTCTCTCTTCTTGGCAACCCAGTCGACCATGAAGACTTCATCGAATACATCATGGATGGTCTCCCTGATAGATATCATAGCCTGTGTGATGCTGTCAAAAGCCGTGACACTCCCATCTCCTTCAAATTGAATACCTCGGATTTGTTCATGTCACCGCCAGTATCGTTAAATCTCGTCGCAACAACTACAACAACAATAATTGATGCTAAAATAAAAATTTAGCGTCTCTACGACGACTCTTATTAAACTCTTAATCAACAACAACCATACATTCTTTATTATTCCGATCAGCAGTATCATCTTTATCTTGGCAAGTGTCGAGTGTGTGAAAAAGTTGGACACATATCTAAATGGTGCTTTCAGTTCTCTCTCGTTCCTAACTCGTCCTCTTCACCAGCCGGTGACGCATAACATAAATGGATGTGCGGATATTGATGTTGGATTTATTTTCCTATTAAATTTTAACCCTAAAAATCATATTGCAACTACACAACATATCTATTGTAATATCTAGGGATCAAATCCACAAAGATAATTGACACACTATGCGAATGCAAACTTGAAACTTAGCTAAGTTGGTCCTCATAATCATCATCATCTTTAGCTGGCCTCTTCTTCCATAGATGTCCCCCCTCCGACTAAACGGGTTATTTCTCCACTCTCTTTCCTCGCCGCTCCTTGGAAAGCAAGGAAGCCTCCCTCTCAACGGTTATCTATTTTCTGGTCTCTTCATACGAGACCACATTCTGCTTGGTGGCACTCTTTCCCCTCACGATCTCTAGGGTTTGCTTGGAATAAGAATATGTTGTTCCCGTTATTGTACCGATGGCCAGAGGGGTTATCTTCTTTAGTTGTCTCTCATTACCTGAGCTTGTAAAAGCATCGCTAGCCGTTGACATTTTGGCTATGAGGAAGAATATGAAAAGAGATAGTGCCAGTTGAAGTTGGAAGGAAATCACAGTTAAAAGTTGAGAACCGTCTTGGTTTCTCCGTGGTTCGTCCTTGCTTCAAAAAAGTCTTTCCAACTTAAAATTCCCTGATCTTAAGTTTCTCGATGCCTGATTGAAAATCCTTAGGCCAACCTCTGAGTAGAAAGGTATGAACTGTTGCACAAGAACAAAGGGATTCGTCAACAAAACTGACAGTTTACCTTTAAAATATGTGAAATGTACATGATACTGATAATTTTTCTTCACTGAATAAAGATCAGTGCATAGAAATTAAAATATCGATTATGAGATCTTTTCCACTTAGAAGTAATATCTCTCCCAGCTTGGAACTCAATAAGAATACCGGTCTCTATCTCATACTCCAATCTTTTCCACTTAGAAGTAATATCTCTCCTAGTTTGGAACTTAGTAGGAATACATGTCTGTATCTCATACTCCGATCTCATACATATGTACATGGAAGGTTCCGGGGGGTTTCTCAACTCTCGAGATTGAGATCATACCCTCAAATTTTGACATATGATCTAGATGCTACATTTGGTCCTTCGAATAAGAAGGCCAACCATATTCTTGACGGCGGAAGGAGAGAGTTGTGTAAATTATATCTTCCGCCGAATGCAACAGCTGGCCAGCAGCTGGAGTAAGGAAAACCAAAGATTTTTGGGAATAAAGAAGCCCTTGTATAAGCACATGACGCCATATAGAGAAACCGAGGGATGATCGTTAGGACTGAGAAGTTGGAACTTCACTTTGTAGCATTAATTGTGTGCTCTCTAATCCTTTCAATCCACTCCCATGTCGATAGTGAAGGATCAACCATCAAACCAGTAGGATGGAGTATCTTTTTCGAGCTACCACAGAGTTTCAGATCACTTGTGAGGGAAAACATGTTTTGATTAAAAGAATATAAAGGAAAAGTAAACATACAAAAAAATGGAGCAGGAAAATGAAACATTTTTCTGTCATGGTGAAATGAGAAAATGAGAAGTGGCAGGCTCTCCACATATTTGAGTGAGGGAATGATGAAAATGTAATCATCACGTCTAGCCAACACCTCATCTTCTCAATCATACGTGACTCTTCCTTGTAACAGATTTCCACCAAAACTGGAACGTGCTATTTAAAAAAGTAGAGAAACATGGAAGCCCTAATTTAAGGCGGACCTTCGGGTTGCAATTTGAAGACTCCTAGCGAGCTAATTAACCTCTCGTAGATAGATATGAGAGTCCCCATGAGCTAATACTACTCTAAGATATCATGTTGGATTCCCGTCAAGCTAACGAGGCTCGAGGAATTTATTGAATGTCACTCTTCACGAATTAATAAATTTTTCGAAATTCGTAGGAAATAATGAGGCAAAGATTGATTTCGATTGGTCCAGAGCTATTAACTTGTTCTTCATCGCCAAGGGGGACAATTGTTCGCGGGTAACTTCGCATCTGACCATAACTCAGTATAAATCAACATCGGTCTGTCTGATCTGTTAAGTCTGAGCTCCGAGGTTGGTCGCGACTCACTTTCTAATCACTAGCTCAACACTACCTTGGTCAGCACTAACCTTGAAGAGAAATAGAAACATTCTTAAAACTCCAAATTACAAAAGAAAAAGGATAACTATGAATCTTTAAAGAAAAAAAAAGACTTCTTTTTTTCCGCGAAGAAGCCCATCGATCCATCAACCGCCTTAGCACCTATATAAAAAAGGGAAGAATTAACCGAGTAGGGCATCCGAAAATCACTAGCCCAACATTACCTAGGTTGGCACCGATCTTAAAGAGAAATGGAAACATTCGATAACTCCAAATTCGCAAGGAATTCATCGCATAGGGCTATGACGCATTGTAGTACTGAGGTGGAGAGTACGTTTGAGGATCATCGTACATTGGAGAATAATTATACAGTGAAGAGGCATATGACCAAGGAATGTACCCATAACGATTTTAGAGCAAGAAATTGTTGTTCCAATATTTGCTATGATTGTTATGACCTCCTCGAGCATTGCGGTAGTTGTTGCCACGATTAGAGCCACCTAACTAATGCGAGTGTTTTTTTTTAATCGAAAGCGGTGTATAAGACGTTGGATTAGAGGGGTTTTCCTAATGTCATAATTGAGTTTTGGATTGTTTGGAAGTCACTTTTATTCCATAGAACAAGCTTTTGCGAATGACGGGAACTAGTTTGATGTTGAATGACGTTGGCGATGATATCGTATTTTTTGAAAATCTTGTTAAGAAGATGCGTGACCAAAGCGCTTTTAGTAATCAGGAAATAAGTATCGTAAGGAGAACCGTATGGTTTCCATTTTATGACAACACTCTTGGATACTCATGTCGTCAATCTCGAGAATGCAAAGCTCATTATTATATCGAAGGGCGTGAGCTTGCCTTTCAGCTCAAAGAGGTTTTCGAGAGAAAACCATATTTCACGGCTTCAAGATTTTGCTTTGAGGATTGTATCGAACAATTTTTCAGACATGGTAGCAGAAATCCCACATATTTATAAGCCTATCAATATTTCAATGTCTTTTGATTGGATTTAGTAGGCATTGAGGGGCTCATGCTAGACATCCTCTTGTTTAGTTAAGTTGAATGGATACGTAACCTCATATTTGAGCTATACTGAATGGTTTGTCACTAGGAGGAGAATGGGCGGTGGTGACTGGGGTATTACTCATGATGTCGACGAAGAGAGAATAAGAGAAATTAAAAAGAATCGATGCGGCGACGAAAAAAAGGAGGAGTGCAAAAGATAGGATCGAGTTATTTTGCAGACAAAATTAGTGTTTTGTATTAGTTAGGTTTGATTCTGATACTATATAAGATGAATAAATTCTATATAAAATTCTATTGATTTTGTATTCCTTATGTAGGTACATAAGAAATGTAAATGTAATTCGATTATATATCCAAAAGATTTAATTCAAGAATATATATATTCTAATCGTTTCTAAAAACAAAACATTAAAAGTTAGTTAATTATTTTTAATAATTTGTGAAAGTTTTGAAATCATTAAAATAAATGAGATTAATTTTTAGTTTTTTATAAATAAAGTAAAATAGAATATATATATAAAATATTTGAAAAATAGAAAATAGAGTCGTATAGACCTTATAAAAAAATCCAACTCTATTTTAGAGTAAAATATTGATGAATACATTAGAGATGATGATCTAATATGGAGAAACAAGGAGCATTTAGATTATCAAATGCCTTTTTATGTTTTTTAAGTAGTAAATATGATTGGATAACAAACAAAGCTTAAAGCTCTATAATGCAATGTCAATCAAACTCTGAATATAAAACCACATATTCCTTTTTCTTAGGTTAATAAGACTTGTTCTTGAGAAATATTGGTTGAATATTAAAACTGATATCTGCCTCAGATGGGACTGAGGATGTTGATAAATATGTAACATGACGTGCCTATATATCATGTGTGTATGATAGATATAGTCCTTCGTAAGAAAAAAAGTATATAGTATTAGTGAAATTTGAAACAAAAACGTGAGTGTCACTGTTTCGTTGTCCAATCAGATAAAAAGAAGAAAGCATACATTTCCATTTGTGAAATGTCCAATCATAGTTTTTAGTTTATATTACGACTTACTTGGCAGAATTGTGTATATTATTAAGCGCTCTTGGACTTTCTAGTTTGACAGATCATTGAAGCAGAGAGAGATAGAGAGACAATGCAAAGCTCATACCTATAATTTGCAGCTCATTAACTATTTCTAATAATAATTAAAAAAAAGGTAAATTAAATTTCTTGATGTGCCGCTTCTTAATTAATTTCACAATCTCTGTCAGATCCATTCAAATTACAATTTTTGAGGTTGTTCTTGAAATTGCAGGATTCGTGGAGACTATAAAGTCAGAAAAGTTTCTTTTTCATTTCTGCTAATATATATACACACACATCTATAAATATAGAGATTGAGGTGACATTGTAATGGCTAGTTTCTTCCATGGAGAATCTGATACGAGAGAAGCCTCTTCCGATATATTCATGATGAACCTGAATCCGTTTCCGGATCCGACAACGGCGACCACTAATGCTCATAACTACCACTTGTACAACATGTGCTTCGGGTCGCAACAACAACCACGGAAAGTGGGCAAATATGAGGGAGATCATACAGAGCAAGAGACTTCTCCCATCTCCACGGTTTCAAACGTAGGAGTCACGCGAAGCCCAAGGGCTTTGGCTCCCACCTACTTGAGAGCTGCTCAAGAATTGCTCAATGAGATTGTCAATGTTGGAAACGGCAAACAAGATCAGCAATATACGGATAAAGAGTCGGTTGTTTATGGAGACATCAACGGTGGCCATAAGCCCGTCGTGTCTGCTTGTCGGCAAGAGTTACAGATCACGAAAGCAAAACTCATCTCCATGGTTGAAAAGGTAACTCATTTAGTCATTTATACGAACCTATATATACATATGTACGTGGCATAAAGCAATAAAAATGATATTTACAAACCAACCATGGTGGTCTAGTGGTTAAATACCGCCCTAATTGACAAATACATAGATCATAATCAAAACTATGTTGCACTTGATGTAAAAATAGAAATTTGGGTTTAAATTAAATTTTCAGTCTTTTCAAAAAAAAAAAAAAAATCTTCATATGTTGATATAGAAAGTTTTCAAGATTCGTAATTGATTTGACAAATGAATTGGGTAAATGAATACACAAGGTTGAAGAGAGATACAAGGAATACAAGGAGCAAATGCAAACTATAATCTCATCATTTGAGCAAGCGGCGGGTTTAGGCTCAGCAAACTCATACACACAGTTGCCATTAGAAACTATATCAAAGCGGTTCCGTGCTGTAAAAGACATGATATGTTTGCAAATCAAAGATATAAACAAGTTGTTGGGAGAAAAGGAATGGGAGGATGTAAAGGGGAAGATGCCACATCGCCATTCAAATGCTTGGAGACCGCAACGAGGTTTGCCAGAAACAGCTGTTTCTGTTCTTCGCGCTTGGCTTTTTCACCATTTTCTTCATCCGTAAGCAACATATACCTCGACTTTTGTTTCCATCATAGTCCATGTATCAGATGAGTAGTTCAACAATTAATATCTATAAATGCAACTGAATAGGGTAATTGAAGGATTTTTAGTTTTTCTTTATACTAAAGTGCAAGCTAATCAATTAGTTGTGCTTTGTTTTGGGTTTTGTAGATATCCGAGGGATTTAGATAAGGAAATGCTCGCCAAACAGACTGGCCTGACGAAGAGTCAAGTAAGCTTCAGTTTTGTACATATATCACGGAAATGAAAATATTTCAGAATAACCAAAGTTTATTTATTAAAAATAAAATAGAATAGTTGAATTAATCTCTACGAGTTTTGTAAGAGAAAACCAGGAACATTTATAACTTAATATTTCTGTATTAAAGTGTTGTAATTATTTACTAACTGACTTCGATTATCAAAAGCTGGACATTCTTTTGTTTGTTTCTGCTAGAGTTCTCATACTTACTACAAATATTCATAACAACATCTCAATGGAGAACATAAAACTAAACTAATATTTTTAGGAAATGTTATTCTTATCATAATTTCTAGGAAAATACTACTTTATCGTTGTGGTCAATCCTTTCTTGTCCAATCTAAAAAGACTAATATTCTTATTAAAAGAGGTGAATCAAATTGATATATTTTTGGTGAAATGATGTGTAAGATTTGTTTCTTAATAATGAAAAAGAGAAAATATTATTTACAAAATCATGTGTAAAATGAATGTAGGTGTCAAATTGGTTCATAAATGCCCGAGTCCGAGTGTGGAAGCCAATGGTGGAGGAGATGTATCTAGAAGAAATGAATACTGAAGAAAACAAAAAAGAAGGTTCATCTTCTAAGCAACTTTATATTAATACAGCTTTAGATGAATCTTCAAACTCGATCTTGCCAGCTTTTCAACAAGGGTTCATCGAAAATGAAATCCCTATGCAAAACTCATCCTCAAGTTGCAGTGTAGTGACATTCAGGAAGGATCAAACAAACTTGATCCATTTCAATGGAGGTTTTGGAAACTATCAAGCCATGGTTGGAAATGGCGTCTCCCTTTCTCTTGGCCAGCCTTATTCTTGCGACCAAACCTTCAACAGCATCCAGTTTGGATCGACAAGCCATGGAACTGAGGTCTCGAGCATATATCCCTCTTCAACTTATCAAATCATGGACTAGATCTTAATGGCGATGATATATTATATTTGTCAGTTTGTTGTATATGTTTCTGTGTGTATAGCCTTGGCCCTCTTGAGTGGTTTCATAGGGATGAAATGTGTGTAATTAAGATATACAGAGAAGAAATTATTAAGGTATGTATAGGGTTTGATAATAACACTTAGAGAAAGAAAGTATATACTGTATGGTCTGACGTGGTTTCTATCGTCGGATTTTAGATAGTATTGATATAAGATGGTGAACAAGTTGGCTTAATATTCATGCAATGCTTGACGTGGTTTTCTATTATTTCTTTTACAAGCCATGTTATGAATTTTATTTTCTTAGTTGATATTTTGTTTCTAAAGATATATACATTAACTGAAAAAATACGAACCTTATTTTTCTCAGATGGGTGAAATAGAGATCATCTATTTAATATGACTATGTTTGTGTATGTGCTTACATGCATGTCTTATTTAGAGCACCTCCAATGCTAATATATTAAAACTGGATTCCTTAATTCTTTTATTTTTTATTTTTTAATATAGAGTCCACTTTTTATGCAGAGAGAGAAAAAAAAAAAATGGACGAATCATGTTTTACCACATTGGCATGAGCAGTGAAGAAGTGAAGAAGCGTTGAAGAAATAGTTCTTATTTTAGGACTGTAAGGAATCGTTTCTTAACTTAATGGTGGGTCTTACTAATATTTTAATTTTTTTTTTTAAGAAACCCAATTAAAAACCCTGCGTTAGAGATGGTCTTATGTTACCTGATCTTAACTTTATTTTTTCTTCGTCAAAATTTGTGAGGGTTTTCTATAGTTTTGATGAAGAGAAAAACAAACTTTTCAGACTATTCAATCATGAATTCTAATTCATTTGGAAATTTATATAAAATTATAAATCCTTATAAAATATACTGATTTTCAAATCAAACTGGATGCTGTTGAAGGTTTTTTCCTAGACTAAGTCTTTGTATTTTAATATGGAAATCTTACCTTAAAAAAAAAAAAAAAAAACATGGAAATCCTTAGAATCGATCAAAATACATTGTGAAATCAAATACATAAATAAATTTGTGGCATTAAATAACTAAATTTGAATTAATATTAACATACTTGGTGGGGAGAAGTGTCTGGACGATTGAATGATCCTGATTGTTTGTGGAAAATTTTCTACCATGCCGGAGGCATTACAGTGGAATCCAAGAAGTTTGTTGACGTGAACTTTGGAAGTTGAAAATGAAAGAGTGCAAATTTTGTCGATTGGAACTCCGTAATTGCTGCTGCCTAGTTCGCAACTACTGTACACTGTTTAGGGTTTAGTTGCTGATTAGTGGAAGAAGCAGCAATGTTGTTCAATCAATCTAGGCAAGAAATAAGACCAGAGAAGTGGGGAACAAAAAATTTGGGAACCATAAACACACAAACCATGTTACAAACTGAAAATAGAAAGGAAGAGAAATTACACAACGATCAAACAACTCTATATGATACACAAACTAATACAACCTCTAAAAAACATCACCCTCTCCTCTCTATTCATTTGTCCCTCGCCAATAATACCACAAATAATCAGATACTACCAAACAACATAGCGAAGAAATAAAATAAAAAATACAAATATATTTTAGAAGAGAAACAAAGGAAAAAAATGAACAAAAACCCTTCAACCCCCAACGAATACTCTTACTCTGCCTCACTACTAACCACCACCTTCAAAGACATGAGACCTGACTTCTTCACCCTTCTTACTTTCATCATCTCAGTATATGCACAACCACCTGTGAAATCTTCCAACATCTATCTCAAAGAAGACCTCATCGACTCTCATTGTGATCCATCTCGTTGTGAAATAGATATCGGAAATTCTCGATCAAGAACGATTTGGTTGGAACTGTACACAACATGATGATCATCAAGAGGCGGCTGTCAGGAGAATTTATCTACTCTCGCATGCGTCTCTCTCTCTTTGTCTAAGGTTTATATCCAAGCAAGAGAGCCACGGTCATTTGGATTCGGTGGGCGTCCTCTGGTTGGTGTTGGTGGCCTATTTGCGTTCAACTCCTGATAATAAATAAATAGGCTCAGTTTCCTCCATTTTTTCCAAAAGGAAGGGATTTAAATTTGTTTTGAGAATAAAAAGGGACCTGCATCCATGTGTCCTCTAAATGTCTTTCTGGTGAAGTTTCAGGTGATGTAATTGCTGGAGGCAACGGATGTATAAGCTTAGGAACCACCACTAGATCTCTCCCCAATACCAAGATTGCCCCTGCATTGTTTGCAGTACCTGGCCACAAAAATCATTTTTATCAAGAAAACGTTCCACAATCAGGTTTTATACTAGTGACATCTTTGGTTCCCATAGACAACATACCACAATAATTAGTTGCAGAGAATAGCGTTATCAAATGCCCTTGCGCAAAACGCTCAAATCCATCCATCACGCATTCATGCGCCCGTACTATCAATTGAAGATCATTGTTGTTGCAAAACTCCATCACACGGTCAGGCTGCAAATTGTCAACTTCTTGATTAATTAACAGAATCTGCAAAGATACCTTATGGACACGAACTAGAACTATATGCTTCCTTAACATGCCCACAAATAAGTTATAGAGTCTTAACGGGCTGAGCAAAACCCTTATTTCAATAAAGAGGGAAGAAGCAATTAATGCAAAACGTATGAAACACAAGACAAAAAGAAAGATCACTCACTCCGAAAGTAACCAATCCAGGGCCTCTAGCATTAGGCCGTAAGCCTTCGACACTGTCATTTTCAGTTGGATCGGACCTACCAGGTTGCAAATTTACATGCTAGTGAGAAACGGGTCAAGGAAGAAAACTAGAATGATATAGCATTATGCATGAAACTGACCATAGTAAATCCATTAGCACAATTGAGCCTGCTTCCATCGTTATTGGACGTTGGATATTTTCTATCTGCTCCACATGATTTATCGAACGGCCTATTCCACCATGCATACAGATAATTTTCTTCTCAATCAATGCAGCCAAAGGTAGCCAATTGAATAAACGGTTTATCCGGTGCCACACCCAGATCCCATCACGTTCACCCTGAAAAGTAGCCACGACATGAGACCCTGAAAGTGGAGACAAGAAATTTACAAAGATGAGGCACTTACCATTCGCTCAATACACTCTATCCGGAAACCAAAAAGAGCATTAATATCAGCAGCTTCATGGTTTCCACGAATTAAGTGTACGTTATGTTGGTATTCAACCTGCAGTGTCAACCATAGAACGTCACACCCTTTCCCATCAAGCGATTATAATACCAGACAAGAGAGACAACACAAATATGGTGCTCTTAAAACTACCTTTAACGCAAGCAGAAGTGTAATTGTTTCTAAGCTATGTTGACCCCGATCGACATAATCCCCTAAGAAGAGGTAATCAATGTATCTGACAGCCATTAATACACATTCAACAAGGTCAGGCCAACAATAGTAGTAGAGAAAGTAGCGATCATATAGCTAGTAGAGTTTAGTTGCACACTTACGATATGTCTCCAGCTGTGGATGGTGAACCATATTCATCAAAAAGGCGCATGAGATCCCCAAACTGACCATGCAAATCACCAAATATCTTTATAGGAGCTCTAAGCTGTAAAACAGTAGGTTCACTTGAGAAAATACGTTCTGCACTGTCGCAAAGATCGGCTATTTCATTGCAATCCAAGAAAAACTGGCGCCGAACTGGTGGCTTCCACCCACGAGGCTTCAACAGATGAGCTACAACCTAATAAAACAGAGTGTCACAATTCATTAGAAGTCATTGAGTCACCTCACCCATTCATGCGTCTTTACAAATAAGCTCCAATCCTATTAAACCAAAAGGAATAATACACCGCTAACACTTCCCGTTTATATAAGACCAAAACTACACTTGGCATTCTTATAGGACCAAAATTCAATACACTTCCTATTCCTATAAGACCAACCAAATGACCAGTGCCAGAGCAGGCAATTCTCTATAATAGTTCAAGCAAGCAATCATTTGCAGCAAAATGTACCAAATGTTTTCTTCTAAATCCACACGCGGGAGCAATACTCTTTCTTGCAGCATTTCATATGGAGAGTAAAACTTTACCTTTTTTGGAACACTATTGATTGACATCTGACGATCTAATAACTTCCTGGCTGCTGTTGCACTTTCTGGTGTCCCATAACTAACACGTCGTCCCTCATTTTCAAATTGATCAATGGATAACTGTCTAACCATTCCACCTAAGGCTCCACCTGTTTCTGCAGCAACCACCACCTTACAAAGTTCCAAAGATCATTGCAAAAGAAAAAAAAAAAGAGTATTAGGAGTTATAATCAGAGACTTGAAACACTAGTAAATGAAGAGACGAGATATTAGAAATATATTGCTACACTTCAGATTTTACTTAATTTAGTTTGACTCACAGCTCTATGATGAAGTCGAACCCCTGCAGGAATGACACTGTTCAATACCGCAGAATCAGGCTTGATTAATGAACCTGAAGGTTTCCCACTCGGTGTAGCCTCAGCACCACGATCCCTATCTGGGAGTTCAACTTCACCGTTGACCTGTCGTGCTTTTGCAGCAGCCAATGTTGCGCTGATAGCCTCGGCTTCTGCAGCAGATGCTTCAACGAGATACTCCACACCCTTGCTTGTTCTCCTACAATGTTTTTTTTGTCGAATATTTTCACAACTTAATGCATAGGTGCGCTGACAATACAGCAAATCACAAATTACGACTCGAGGAAGTTAGCTAACCGGGTTCCTGGAAGCAATGCATTTTCAGTGCTTATATCAGTATACATATCACCATTCACAGGGGGTGCAACAGGGCTTCCCAGCACAACAGCATCAGGAGCTGATTCCGGTAGCTCTCCTGTCCTTTCATCAGAAAATCCATACCTTCCAGGTGAACGCCCTGGTGGTGAGTTTGTTGCTGCTGCTGCAGCAGCATGAGAGGCAGCAGATGTTGTTTCCGCAGCAGCAAGATCTTCAGCAACCAATAGGTCATCAAGTAACACTCCTAAAGCATCAACAGTATATTGTTAGGTTTTGCAGGCATAGTTTGATGAAAATGAGCGGATTTCCATAGAGAAGAGAAAAGGAACGGCACTAATATTTGGAGAAGAGCAAAAATTCATAATGTTTCTACTAACTAATGTTGATAATATAAAGTCCCAGACTTCCAGAATATATAAAACCACCTATTTGAAATAAAGCTTAATCCTACATTATCATACACTAGCGAATATTATGCCAAATTTACGAAATCATTGGATTCTCATATATTATTAAAATGGTTCACTCTCATGGACAAACATGTAATGGTATATCGCCTATAACAGCTGCCAAACTTCTTTCATTACCTCCACGCAAACCACCATAGATAAATATTAAATCACCCACTGCCGCAGCAGCATGCCTGCAACGCCTGGTCAGCTCAACGGAAGCATCACCACCAGCTGCGTCAGCACTATACCTACCAGTTCTAGGACTAGTAACAACTGACTTTGTATCACACCAAACACCTGCTGCAGTATCCAACACTGAAAAAGCGAAAAACACGAACCGGTCAGAGAAGCCTAGATGAACGCATTTACTACTTATCATGGAAATAATTTTCTAGCTCTGTCTATAATAGTTGTAGATGACTGAACAATTTCTAAATGCCCAAGTTCGATAGTTTAGATGAATTTCAATTATGAAAGAAAATTTTGGCTTCTACGTGCCACTAGGTAGAATGTTGCATCTTTAGGAAAGGATGGCAATAACCATGCTTAAGAAAGCAACAATATGCTTCAGTAACAATTTATCAGTTTAGACGACCTAGAGTTGCATAAAATAACATATTCATCTTTTTCAATATTGCATGTATAAGCAAAAAACATAAGAATTTCCTCAATGAAAATCTCCATAACAGAAAGATGAGATTGTTTCTATCCTTTTGCTAACCTGCAACACTGGATGAGTCTTCTACCATGCGTCCACCACCAAGTGCCCCACCAGATACATGGAGTCTTGCATTTACAAAGACCTAAAATATACCACCAAAGGTTTGATTTTTCTGATGGAACTAGATAAGAGAATAAAAGAAAAGAAGAAGCATCTCATACTGCTGCATGCTGATATCTGGCAGAAGGTGAGACTCCAGGGGCTATGGCCCATTCCCAACGTCCATCTCTGTGCTTAGCAAGTCCATATGCACTTGCTAGGGGCTATCATGCAGATATACACAAAACTATTAAGCATGCAAACACTAGCAATCAAGACGGACAATTATGACTTCCAATTTTCACTTTGTGCAAAAATGATAGATAATTGTCTACAAAATTAATATAAAGGCAGCTGAGAGGAAGATAACATCTGTATTCAAACAGGGGATAAACATGGCAGCAAGTAATTATTTGGCTTACCACACTATTCGCATCTCTTCCACCACAGAGAAGCAGAAGGCCATCAGACCGCGCACTTGCAGTTGCATACCTAGGTACAACGTAAAAACCCAAGATATCCAAATACCTAATGAGCAAACACACAATCACATAGAAGAGATGAAGCCAAGGAAGAAAAATTACATGCATGGAGGTGGACCTTCTCCTTCTGGTTCCAGCTTACGCCATTCATAAGGTTTGGCAGCAGTGTCCAGAGCCCATACATCAGCTAATGGACGTTTTCCTAGAAAAATTGAGGAATTAAGAGAAACTGAGCTATTTAAGATAATTTAAATACACTTTTTATGAGGCAACAAGTAAAACAGCTTACCGTCATTTCCACCTATTGCCATGAGATACCTCTGTCCCACCAATGCCATGACATGTCCATAACGCGGGCCTGGTCCAGGACCCTGAACAACAACCCTGGATAAAAAGTTCATACTAAATCAAGCAACAAAGTAGCGTAACGAATTTCATACTGAGCTAGCCACAAGAAGTAGATTTATATTTGAACCTGTGCCAACGTGGCCGCTGTTGAGTGAGATCAAGAACATGAAGATCCTCAGCTGATAAACCAGCAGGACCTATTCCACCCTGCACCACAGAGACAATCAGTAGCAGATTCATTGCTGACCATTAATGATCACCTTGAATTGGTAAACTAAGATCCGTTACAAGACACAATCATATAATTTCTCCCTACCTGAATAACTACCATGGTCCCAACAGCCGTTGCAACATGCGCAGCTCTTGGGCTAGGTGGTTCTCCATAGGGTGTAAGCCTGTAGAATTATTTCATCATATTAACTGCACTTCACACTTAATAACAAATGACTAGATCTTATACAATTTTTTTTTGTGAGACTACTGTTAAAGAAACGGACAACAATTCATATCATGTGCGTACCTCGACCACTTGTTAGTAAGGACATCATAACAATGGACATCAGCAGTTGCACCAGCTAGCCCTGCATAGAAAACGTTATTCTGATCATAAAAAAAAAAACAGCAGGGGAAGTCTAAAACCAAAGAGAAAAGCAAGACCTGAAGCTTAGAATTTACAGTGAATTGATGGAAAAATGGAAAATTTAATATCCAGGTAAGTTAACTATATAGCACAGCCAATGAGATGTCGAACTTCTAAACCAAGTGTTGGTTCTACCAATCTCAGACGACAAGAGTCCAGAAACTAAGAAACCAATCTCACAAGCTTATAGCTTGATTAAAAGCGAAGTAACAAGAACAACCGAAAGAAAGAAGAAATGCAGACTTGTGAGTCTGTGACTAAAGCTAAGAAAAGAGAAAGCAAAAACTTACGAATGCCGGCACTTCCAGCTGAAGTTGGAGTTCCTGTTCCCCCTGAATTACCCTCAAGGGCCGTGGCACCACCAAACAAGATGAGACGCGGCCCAATGTAACAAGGCGTCCCTTCCTCGCCAACTGCCGGAACGGCCGTCAGAGTGTGCCCACATCTAGGGCCAGGGCCGTCCTCTTTCTTCTCTAATATAGCATTCACCACAGAATACGTAGGCGCACATCTCGGACCAACCACCGGCGCAGGCTGCGGTTGTTGACCCACTGTAGTAGCCGCTTGCTGCTGCGCCGGAGAACTCGTGGTGTTAGGAATCAAAGACGTCGATTCGGATCCGCTTTCCGAAGGTGATTGCTCGTTCATCTGCTGCGGCGCCTCCTTCTCCATGGGCGATGCAGATTGCCCTGCGCCTTGATTCTGAGCCGCGGGATCTTGATCATTCTCCGCCAACATAGACGAATCCACATCCATTTCCAACCTCACGCGTCAAATTCAAACCTAACAGAGAAAGATCCAGCTAAAATTGGCGTGCATATCTGTTAGCATCCAGTTCCCGCCTCCAAAATCTTAGGAATAGAGAAACCCTAGCTTCCTCTGATGGATCCTGAAATTTCTTACGACTCGGCCGGGAAAATTAATCGGAGCAGAGATTCAGAGAATTAGAAATGATATTCTTCACTGTTTTTAGGTATTTTCGGTTTTACAGAGTTTCTCTCTCCTCTCTCAATCGTAGAAGTCTAATAACCTCCAGGGAGCGAGAGGAATGAGGGGAAAGAAATGACAGAAAGACGAACTCAACACCAAACAAACAGAAACCTGCCCTTACTCTGTCTATATCTATACATATGTATCTAAATTCTTCCAGATAATTAATTACTAAAACTTCATTATTTATCTTTGTTTTTAAAACTATAGATTATTTCCCGTGCGCGGTTTTTTTTGGTATTTTAGTCGAGTTTATAGTAAAATGTTATATTTGTCCGTATATTTAAATTTCGAGTTTTAAAGATGTATAAAATTTTGCTAATTATAGTGTTTTGTTTTATGAATTTGTTACATATTTAAAAGTTACACTAAAAATGTTTCAAACTACTTTTTTGTCTTATTATTATCATGTTGTATAATTTATTCATCCAATTCCAAATTGTAACCTTACGAAAGGAATTGACAGTTTAAGAAGATTCGATAGTCTACAAAATGCTAACCTCTAAAAGAATTACATCCTATAACTACACAAAAGAATAAGGTTAATAGTTATGAACAATGACATATATGTGTCAACAAAGGTTTTGAAGTACAAAAACTATACAGAGACCGAGAGCCTCTCAATGTCAAAGGAATCAAGAACCCATAACGGATGACTCGCGCATTGAAACCAATCCTCTAAGGTTACATTTTGAGCGACGAAACACCTTTAATTGAAGTAGAACTTTCCATTTTTAACTTCCAACCCACAAAAGCAACTAAAGAATGGCAGAACTCAGCAATGTAAAAGTTAGAAAAGGAACATGCATTCGATTAAGATATAATAATTATGTGCAAGTTTACTTTAACTAATAACCATATTCCATCCGGTTTAATAAACTAATTTATTTTTACTTTTGTAACGTGGTTTTTTTATCCATTCTTTTAAATTTAATAATACTCATATTCAATCCGGTTTAAAACCAAAAACGAAAAATAATACATTTTAAATAGTCTTTTATTAATATTTGAAATGAGGTTACAATGTCGAACCTTCTCATATACACGACATATTCATATTCTCTAATTCATTAAAATTAAAACAACAAAAGTTTATATCATATCATAATTTTCATCAAATAATTCATCACCACCGTTATAGCCTCCACTATCATGACCATTGATACTCATAATTATTTTTGCAATTTAATAAAACTTTTAATCAACAAACCTCTTACAATAAAGAACGAAGCTACAGATGTTAAAACAAACTATTTCACAATTCTCCCATCACCAATTATGAATATTTTTCTTTTCATTAAATATTTAAAACACATTTTAAATAGTCTCTCAGCTAAATATATTTTATTTTCCGAGATAAAAGATATCAATAATTTTTGATGGAAAATAATAAAAAGATTTGTTTTAACATCGACGGCTTGCCTCTTTATTGCATAAGGTTTTTTATTCAAATTTTTATTAAATCGTAAATGCAACTGCTAGTATCAATTCATGTATATGTAAAAAACGATATAACTAGATGAGATAAATGGGTATTATCAATAACTTAATTGATTAGGGTTCATTTGACAGTAATTTACTTTAACATAACACATATATATATTTATATATATTGAATAAAAATCCACAATTGGATACTAATAATTAAAAAAGAATGTATTCTATACTTTATTTTGGATCCGTTTGCTTTGGAACCAAAATTTGAGTTGAAGAAGGTCTAACCTCAATTGTTGACTTAGTTCTCTCCGCTGCGTATCATTTGGATTAGAAAACTTTTTGAAGAATCTATTGAGCAAAACAAACAATAGAGAGTTGTAAAATGAATATTTTTTTTATGTACAAAAATAATAGAAGAATTACGTACGATTCCATTTTGTGAATTTGATGTTGCGTGTGACGATGATATCATTTCCTCTTAATAGGTTGAAACTCTTATTGATTCTCACTTATAATGTTATCACCGTCTCTGTTGGTGAACCATTATTGCTGAAAATATTAAGAGTTAAAAGAAAGTAAAAAAAGTTAAACTATTTAAATCCAAACTATTATTAAAAATAAAATAAAATTGCATCCTAACAAGAAGGACAAAAAAGATAATTTGAACTTGTAACATCTATTAGAAGTATTCAAAATATTCGGATCATAAAAAAAATTATTCAGATTCGGATACGGTAATACCCGAAAATAATAGATCAGGTCCGAATCCATTAAAAGAACTAAAACTAATTTTTAAAATTAATATAAGATTACAAAAACATCAAAAAAAATCATACATGATTTTCAACATGATTCTCATAACTTTTTTTGAAAAATGTTAATTGTAGTCATTCTATAAAATACTTTATTTTTTTACAATAACACATATTTTTATTGTATATTGAGATATTTTTAGAGGATCTAAGGTGATGCGGATACTGAGAATTGTAAATCAAACTTTTAGATCAAATTTACGTACCCAAAACATTAAATCATATTATCAAGATTCACATCCTAGAACACCGACAATCCAATTTTTCGAACCAGATCTGATTGAATCATAAATCAAATTTTGGATCTCATATATTTTTTCGAAATAAATTCTACTCCAAAATGTTTTCCCAAATGAAAAAAGATAATTTAATTAAAAAAATCCCAAACAGCATATCAGTATCAATAATTCTCAAAATATGTTTTAAGAGTATGATTATGAAAGTAATTGTTTTTTTTCAATTTAAAGACTTACATGAACAAAACGTTCGGAAAACGAATTATCTAACCATCTTGAAAGTAGAGCCAGAAAATAATAAGATTTGATAATGAAAAGACTCTAATATATATATAGATTAACCTAATTTTATCTCAGACTCAAGAAAATATAAGGTCGAAAACCATTTCGAAAAAAAGAGAAAATGGTAAGGAAGATAATACAAAAAGAGAAGTCTATGATATTTTTTCATTGTAAATAAAATAACCAAAAGTGTTGGATGCTAATCGGACGTTCGAAGATAGTTTAACTCTAATCAGACGTTCGAAAAGACGTTTTATATAGTTGTATAGTTGTATACTTTGATATATTAAGTATTATTAAAACTAAATATAAAATTAAATTATATGGTTTTTTTTTACTTTTTCAAAATTTTAATTAAAAATAATAAGTAAAAATATAAATTGTGCGCACAAAAGAAAAATGTTAATAAATTTTTCGTTGACCGATTACACTTTTACAAATTTTGCCAAAATAAGAGGTCTGGGTATTTTGTTGTCTAGACTAATGTTGAGATTGATGAGTTTTTATTACACAGTGAGTTCAACGAAGATTAAAATAAAAAATATTATGGTTTTTAATTTAAAATTTATATATTTATATACTTTAATTAGTAAAAAATACTATAGTTTTTAATTTTTTGATTATCAGGAAATTTTCATTTTCTTAGAAACACTACAAAAAATTATACTTTCTTGCATAATATTATCATCATTTGTATAGAGGAAAAGGAAAAAGAAACATGATATCATATGTATATATTACTGAAAGGTAATTCTTTTATTAATAAATGGACGATACAAGAGAGTATTTATATACAACCTATAAACTAAGAGAATATGGAATATTAACATATTACAGAGATGTAGACAATGGTATAGAATATATCCTTAATGTGCCCTCTCGAGATGGACGTATAGGAGTAAGTCCAATCTTGGACATAAGAAGAAGAAAAAAATCCCGTGACAACGGTTTAGTAAGACCATCCGCAAGTTAATCAGCTGCCGAAACATGTGAAACACGAAGAACCCCAACTTGAACCAGATTTCGAATATGATGATAGTCCACATCAACATGTTTCATGCGAGAATAAAACATATGATTGACACAAAGATAAGTGGCACCAACATTGTCACAATAAATCACTGGTGAAGATGACAACTTGACTCCAAGTTCAATAAGAAGTGACATGATCCATTGCACCTCAGAGGCTGTATCAGCCACAAATTTGTACTCAGCTTTAGTGGATGAGCGAGCAACCGTAGACTGCTTCTTGGAAGATCAAGAAATCAAGTGTTTTCCCAAGTAAACCAAATTTGCACCAGTAGAAGAATAATCGTCCTTGTTACCAGTCCAGCCAGCATCGAAGTATGCATGAAGAGATAGTTAATTAGTCAAAGAGAAATGCAAACCTCGATGACGAGTACCACACAAATATCGTATAATACGCTTAGCAGCTTCCCAATGCTCAGAAGTGTGTTGATGCATATATTGAGACAGGTTGTTCACAGCAAAAGCAATGTCTGGTCGAGTAAAAATAAGATATTGTAAGTAGCCAAGAACCATACGATACTCAGTAGCATCCTCAAGAATCGTCCCCATAGCACGAGTAAGAGATGGTTTATCAGCCATAGGTGTAGAAACAGGGTTTGCCTCAAGCATATTGATCTTACGAAGAAGATCAGTAATGTACTTAGATTGAGTGAAAATAAGACCTGATTCATTTTTGACCACCTCAATACCAAGAAAGTAACTCAATGCACCAAGATCCTTCAAGGAGAACCGTTCGCCAAGAAGATCAATGAAAGACTGAAATTTAGCAGCAGAGTTACTTGTAATAACAATGTCATCCACATACACCAGAACAAAGATCACCATCATATCAACACATAAATAAAACAAAGATGCATGAGCTAAAGAATTCACAAACCCAGTCCCAATAAGAAACAAGCGAAGAGCATTATACCACGCCCTTGCAGCTTGTTTAATCCCATAAATAGCCTTCTTCAAACGACAAACATGATGGGGTCTATCTTCATCAATAAAATTCAGGGGCTGTTCCATGTAAACAACTTCCTCCAGTGCCCCTTAAAGAAAAGCATGGTTAACATCGAGTTGACGAAGTTGCCAATTATAAGTAGTTGCAAGACTAAGAACCAATAAAACAGAAGCACATTTTATAACCGGACTAAACGTCTCAAAATAATCAATTCCATGCCGTTGACTATACCCCTTGAAAACTAATCTCGCTTTATACCTCTCAATTGTACCATCAGGTAAATGTTTGATGTGAAAAACCCAGCGACACCCCACTATATTCTCAACTCCATCGGTGGAACCAAATCTCATGTCTCCTCACGAATCTGATTATCAAACTCTTCAGTCATCGCATGTCTCCAATGCCAAGTAGTTAAGGCTTGTTGATAAGTGGCCGGTTCAATGTCAACATAAGCATTGGAGTTAGCCTTAACCATGAATCCATACATGTGTATAGGCTTAACAATCCCACGCTTGGCTTTAGTTGTCATTTGATGATCATTCTCAAGCAAAGGAACACCATCAGAAGAAGTAGAAGATTTTGCGTTAGGAGAAGGTGCATCGATCGATGCAGATGGTGTGTTGATCGATGCAGTCTCAGAAGAACCAGATGGTGCATCGATCGATACAGTCTTAGAAGAACCAGATGGTGCATCGATTGATGCATATGGTGTGTCGACCGATGCAGTGTCAGAAGAACGATTGTTTGACGCATGAGTGGAGCTGGGAGTTTGTGGGTCAGTAGGTGAAAAGATCTGGACTCAGCTCCAGTCTGGATGTGGGATGTGGGAGTGGCACAACAGTCAAGGAAGATTAGACCGTGTCATCGGGAGAGGAAGATGTCGAAGTTGACATGATGGAATCCTGAGACTTAGGAAATATGTCTTCATAGAACTCTACATGATGAGAGACGTAGAGCCTAGAGCTCTTGTAATCAAAACAGAGATACCCACTTTGTGTTGGAGAGTATTCTAAGAAGATACATGGAGAGGATCTATCTTGAAGCTTATTGGATGTATAAGGCCTAAGACATGGAAAACTCAGACACCCAAAGACTTTTAACTTTTTGATGGTTTAGAGGTTCCCTAAACAGAATATAGAAGGCTACTTGAAAACCTAAGGAAAAGGATGGAAGTCGATTGATCAAATAGACTGCACTAGAGAAAGCAAATGACCAAAACTCTATAGGTAGAGAAGCATGGGAAAGAAGAGAAAGACCCGTTTCAACAATACGACGATGTTTCCTTTCAGACACACCATTGAGTTGAGGAGTGTGAGGAGGGGTCGTGAGGTGAGTGATACCATTGCTGGCAAGAAAGTTGGCCATAACCATGAATTATCCACCATTATCGGAGTAGAGAGTGACTATACAGGTTTGAAGCTTGTTTTCTACTAAGGCTTTGAACTTAAGAAAGGTTTCAAGTACTTGTGACTTTTTTTTTAAGGGATAGAACCATGTATACCTAGAGTAATGATTAACTAAGACAAGATAATATTTGTATCTATCAAAGGAGTAGGTAGGTGACGTCCAAACGTCATAGTAGATGACATCTAGTGATTTTGAAGATCGAATAGTGTTTTTCCCAAATGGCTTTTTGTGGCTTTTGTATAGAGAACAAGATTTTCAAAATAGAGAAGTAGACACTTTATTAGATATAGGAAGATTGAAACTTGCAATCAACTTGTTCAAAAGCTCAACATTTAGATGACCTAATCTAGAATGCCAACCAAAAAAAGAAGTTTTAAAGCTAGAAAAAGCACAAAATGAAGACACATCCGGTGACCACTCGTACATCCCATTCTTAGCATTAGCAGTTCCCTTTGCTACTGGAACCCCCGAGTTTAGATCCTTCACCTGAAACATCAAAGGATCAAAAGTGACAGCCACATTATTATCAACACATAGACGATACACCGAAGTCAAATTCTTCTCCATACTAGGGACATGTAAAACACGAGAAAGTGATAAAGCACGAGCAGAGGAAGGAACAGATGTCGAGCTTGTGTTTGCAATTGGAAGACCATGACCATCTCCAATAATGAAGTTTCCATTGCCAGTGTAAGGATCATGCAGAGAAAAGTTCTGGAGATCAGAAGTGATGTGGTGAGAAGCTCCACTATCCAGCAACCAAGATGGAGTTTCATGACACGAGGTAACAGCTACATTGGCTCACGGTTGTTGTTGTTGTTTTTGCTGAACAAGACGATACAAGAAGCATCGATGAGCACTGTGTTCAACTTTTCCACACGCCTGACACTTACCCTTGTAGCCACGGCTGAAATTGGATCCAGTTGACGACGAAACTCTGTTGTCGGAGTAGCGTTGTTGTGGGTGTGACTGCTGAGAGGGATTTGATCTCCAATTGATGTCTTGACAAGGTCGTTGATCAGCAACATGAGCAGTGGCAAAAAAAACACACTAGAAGAGGTCATGCCACACACAATAGCAGCTTCCCGATTCCGAAGCTTCTCATGAAATTACTCAAAAGGAGACAGTAGTTTCGCGGTTTTGAATCGCATCACAAACGGCTCGAAATTCCTCTAGCAAACCGTCCATCACAAATTCCATTTATTTTACAATTAATCAGAAACTCTTATTAAAAATTATTTTCATTTTTAAAATTTTAAGAATTAATTAATATCAATTTTATTTATTTGAAAAATACATACCCGTTTTTTTTACAAAAAAATAAAAAACAATATTTTTTGAATATTGAAAACAAATCCGCAACTAAAATCTTGTTGCCACGTCTTCACATGTCAAAAGATCCGTAATTTTTTTTAAAAAATATGTTACAAATCATAAAGATTTGTTACACTACAATACTAATTTGGTAATTTTTCAGTAACTATTGTAGTGTTGCGGAGTAAAATAAATCTGCAACAAATGCAACAAATCTACGATACTAAATGTTAAATCTGCAAATTATATCCGTAAATCAAGAAAAAACCGCAAAACCAAACAAAAATCTTCGACACTAAAAAACACATCTTCATATAAAATCTGCAAACTAAGAAAATCAGAAAAATAAAATCCGCAAAAGAGAAAAATTTGCGACACTACATACTAGTTTAGTAATTTTTAAGCACATTTTCCTTTGTTACAGATTTTAAAAAAAATCTGCGACAAAACATTAAATCTACAACAAGTAAATTTAAATATGGAGAAACAAATCCGTAAAATTAAAATCCGCAATACAAATTCTGTAAAAAAGAACTCTTCTACACATGTTTGCAGATTTCTTAAAAATAATCTGCGGATTTATTTTGCCGGGAATGTGGCATTTTCGTAAATATTTGACTTTTTTAACTAGAAAAAAAATGTAATGACATTTATGTAAACAGTTTTTTCCTACCAAATAGTTATAAAAATTTTTAGTCACAAAAATACCAATTTTAAATGCCCAAAATTAATACTAATCTAGTGATTATAATATTTTTTTCATATTAAATAAGTAATTCCCTCTTAAATTAAAGAGTGATGCTAAGAAATTTAACTAAACTAATTACACATAACAAGTATGATATTTCGTAAGGATATTAAATATTCAAACAAGAACACTATTATAGATTTCTACAAGAAATTTAAGCTTAGGTTGTTTGAAATTTTTATATTTGTGTTTACGTTTAAGAAATAGTTTTTAGAAAATATACTATTTAAAAAATCACATTTTTGTAAGATAAAACATTTTTTTCAAACCCAAATAGAAAGTTCTAGTTTTGTTTGCATCTGGTGTTTATTTACATTGACATTGATGTGAAAATATTGTATATTTGTTTTCTTGACATATTGCGACAAAAGTTGAGGAATTTATTGTTTATTGGATATCTCCAAAGTCCAGAGCTATGAAATAGAGCTGAAACTGCAAATCGAAATCGTGGTCTCACTGAAAAGGCAAGAAAACTTGCATGTGCATTGATTGAGTGCATGAGTGATGATTCAAATGAAGCGGCAAATTTCACATATGATTTTAGATGACTAGATTAACCACCTTAAGATACACACATTCTATTGACACATATGGCTTTCTTTTGTTAGTTATTAAAAGATTAAAACTTAGAATTCTTCATTATTCCGGCACGGATTTCAAAAAAAAATAAAAAATAAAAAAAATTAGGGGTTCTTCATTGTTCACAAATTCGTCTCTTAGTTAGGAGTTTTTACGAACCCGGATTCGTCACTATTCACACACGTCACGCAACCGAATACTTTCGTTTTTTTAGTTGAAAATTATAGACCCCACTTAAGTATATAATAAAATATATTTTAAAAAATCTCTAATGCAGATAGAGATGCTCTTAGAAACTCTGAAATTCAAAGTTGGAATTTACCAATTGGATAATATACTTAAACCTGCTGCTTTGCCTTTGCAGATGAGTGAGCGATCTTTAATATGTCTGGGATTATAATACAACTGCTGCTTCAACTGACAGTTTGTTGTCATAGCTCTGAAGTACTTTTTCATCATTACATTGACAGTATAAAAGCAGAAAATTCTCGATATATTTTGCATAAAGAAACCATATAAAAAAAAGCTGGCAGAAGAACTTTTAGCAATTTTACATAGAAAAAACTCCAGCACTGTATCAGTTTTTCTTGTGAGGCTTCTTGTGCTGTTTATGGGACTCCACTTGTTTCTTCTTGGAAGACTCAAGCCCGTTTGCAAGATCAAACGAGTTCAAATCATCTAGAACTTGATCAAGACCAGGAGCTTCTTCAGAGTGTGAATCTTGTCTCGTTTCGTTGTTTTCATCATCTCGGGGAGGCATTGCCCAATGAGGAAGCTTACCTTCAATGTAATCTTTCAGAATCTGCCTAGCTGCTTTTGTCTCATCAGGTAATCCACTAGACGCAACGTACCCACGAGACAGACAGTAAGTTCTAAGAAGCTCTGAGGGAAGAGGTGGACGAGACTGTGACTCATACGGTTTGGGTTTAGGTAAAGAGATATTGTACACATCTTCAATGACATGCCGAGGAACACGTTCAGCTACAACCTTAACCGTTTCGTGGTGTTCGGTCATCCGGTCTATTGGTAGCACTCCAGAAGCAATCATATCATATCTTGAGCTTGAGAATGAAGGAAAGACTAAACCAGGGCAATCGCAAAGCATTAGCTCCTCAGAGATTATCAATGTCTGGAAATGTTTCGTTTTCCCTGGGGTCGATGTGACACCTGTTCGTTTCTGACCTACCAATGCATTGATTGTCGAACTCTTTCCCACATTTGGGTACCCAACAAAGCCGACAACAACACGCTCTCCGTGTGATTCACCTGAAGTTGCCATGTAAACTCCTCTGGACTTTCTCTTTTTAACTATCTCTTGAGCTTCAGATTTTAATCGATCCAAAAGCTCATCTCTTCCATATACCTTAACGGCTGGGTCATCTGTCTTCTGAGAGGTATTAGTTGCTCTCCTGTCTTCTTTCAGGACTTTACCTTCTAGTGTAGCCGTAGCAGCTTTGGCTGACCAGAAGACAAACAAAATATTGTTGCGGGAGAAGTATTCCGCCCATTTCTCTCTGCGTTTACATTATGTACAACCCAATTAGTTAGCCAACAACAAAAAGGTCAGAGGCAAAGAAGCAAGGCACAAGTTTACCTGACATGAGAAGGTAAAAGATCTGCCTTGTTTACCAAAAGCATTGTCTTTTTATGCTCATCAATTTCTCGTGCATAAGCCTGTGTAAGAAAAAATCCTCACTTAAATGTTTGATATGGACTAGGAAAATCCTACTAAGAGAAAGCTGCAAGTTGGCAGAGATATAGTTACCTCAAGATCAGGGCAACGGTAAAAGAGAGGATCTCTAGCATCAACAACCATAACAATCTGAAAGAGAAGTAAAAGGAGACAATGATATTTTGCGATTAGCTTCACCATTTCAAATGAGATCTACGAGACAAAAAGGATATTCTGGGAAAAATTACATACCAAATCACTTCGTTCAAGCACTCTCCAGAGCTGTCTCCAGATGTCAAGGTTCTTCTCGAATGGTGTCAACACAAGCTTTTCATTTTCTTCGAGGCTGAATGAATAGAGCAGAAAAAGTAGGCATGCATACGCATATAGCAATAAGTCCCAAAGAAAATTGCACATAAGAAAATCAAACCATACATCTAAAATAGCAAAAAAAATGATATCATTCTTGTATCCTTTCCCAAACTTATCCAGCTTTTCTTTGAAACAAAAAATATTCGTTAACTTACATATACGTTGCCAAAGTACTCCAGAGGTCGGTTTATCATAATAACAAACATATATCGAGACTAAAACAACTAAACTGGTATAAGTAATAAGCAAAAGCCTGCAGTTTTTGTGGCAGCTATATTGGTAAGTACTGGATTAAACATAGCCACTAGCTTGTGAGCATTTATTCCAGCCTGAATTCTCCTTAACCTTTCTCCCATTTAACCATTCAAATAAATAAATAAATGTTGTACTTGACCATTGGGCAATCCCCCCCCCCCCATTAGAGTATCAGCAACAATGCTTCCAGTGAGAGATATTTATGTAGTTCTGAACAAGAATGACTGATAAAATGATAATAGATCCCTTACGGTGAGGTAAAACAGAACTAACCTCGCAAGTCTCCGACGCCAAGTGAGAAAAGCTTGTTTTTCATTAGCATCAAGTTGTTCCACATTCATTTTGGGTGCCCAAGGAGGTCTGAATAGAACAGAGAAGAATATTTAGTGAAAGAGACTTTATTACTCATGAATAAACAAAAGAAGCAATGTATAAAACCACACGCCTTCGAGGCACTTGAAGGCTACTAGCATGTAAGGCCTGCTCTCTCTTCTGTTGATCTCTCCATTCGTTAGCTGTAACACCACTTGAGCTCGAACCTGTGTCCCTGTTAACAGACAAAATTAGCATATGAGAGAAAGGATGCAACATAAAGAAGTAATTCTTCGGAGTAAGAGCAAAAACACATTTCGATATGAAGTAGAGGGAAAACGAGAAAGGGATATCACTTGCTGATCCTCACAAATATAGGAGAACAATAAAGCGTATAAACAAGAATTCACTAAAGAATGATCAATTCGCGTACAACGTATTCCCAAAGACTGGAAGCTTCAATCAAATAATATTAAAAAATAAGTGAATCGAGAAACTCACAAATTGATGGGGACAGGCGTTGCGGAGTCGTGATGAATCGCGAAAAGCCGATCAGCTTCCTCGGCCTGCTCGATGATGGCATCGATGTCGCTGACCTCCGTCACGGATTCCAAAACCTTCTTCTGTAGGTTATTGTAGTACTGGCCTTTTTCCTTGGTTTCCTGGATCACATGGTTATGGTGCTTCACAAGCGCTCGCCCTAGAGCCGTCTTCTCGTTCTTCCCCATTTCTTTCGGTAAAACCTGAATTTCCAATTATTCAGATGAATTTTTGTATAGAATGACCCCTTGTGCTCTCACGAGAGAATTTCTATGGCGGTGGTTGAATTCAAACTCGGAAATGTGATGTGTTCCCAAAGCCTAAAACCGTCAGCTCCTGCGAACCCGACAGACCCAGCCGCCGTGGACAGAAAATTAACAAAAGTAAGAATTAGGACCTCGAAGTGAAATTATCTTTCTTTTCTTTTTTTTTAGTTTTATAAAAGGGTTTGCTCTCGAATGAAAAGCATATCAATAAGGTTACAGACAGTAAAGTTAAAATTATTAAGTAACATTAGTTTTGTAAACGATTACACCAAATGCCATTAGATTGATGGGAGAATTGGTTTAATATTATAAAAATTTTGTATAATTTAAAAAATAATTTACCCTTTTAAAAATTAAAAAACTAATTTTTATTTAGATGAAAAGATAGAATTACCATTAATTAAAATTTACATCATTTAAATAAATAAAAATTATTTTTTTAAAATATTAAAAACAAAAACACTTAAATTCTCGTGACACTTAAAAATCAGTGTTATTCATTCATTTCTCATTTTTATTTATTAAATCAATGTTATATAGCCTTACATTTTAATCTAGATTTTATAGACGAAATGAGCATGTAACTAAATAAATATCTCTATCTCCCAAGAAATTTGATGTTCCTTTTCAATCTTTCTACAAACACTCTGTGTAAATACAATATTGCTAATCTATGAAACATCTTCTCTTTCATTCTCCGATCTCAAATCATGAAAATCTATGTTATCTTCATGCATCACCCAATCTCCACAAACTACAACTAGATGCACCGTTTTTAAAAGCAACTTACAATTTTTAACTTGTGTAAACAAAATTCTGTAAGTAAATTTTTGATAAGGATATTTTATAATTAAAACTTTGATACTCAAAATATAATATTATGAATATCATCACCATAACCGTATCTTTTAGTTCTCCTATTTTAGATTTTTTTCAACAAAATAAAAAATAAAAAGATTTTCTTTCTAATGTTTTTTTTATAATTAATGATAGATTTTTTTTTCTAGAAAAAAAAAACTAGATTATTATGTTTGATTTATTAAGGTCATTTTGGAAATTTCAATGATGAGAAAAAATAGTTTTCAAAATTTTGAAAACGTTGGTTATTTTTCCAATTAGAAATTTTTTTCATAATATTTTCTCAAATTTCCTCTAGATTTATTAACAAAAACTATTTTTTCACTAAGGATAAAATATTAGTACTTACAAAACTTTAGTACCTGAAAACCTTGTCGGATAAACGCGCAGACCCAAAGTTTTGAAAATCATAATCGTTCATTTGAGATCATAAAATGTGCATATTTTCATATGCATATTTGTCATTTCTAAGACAACTCCAAAAAATGTTTCCCTTTCTTTTTATACCTCATCTTCTACGGCGAAAGAAACATAGGTGCAACAACTAAATTAGTTAAAGATATGGGTCATGATTATCACGGAGAAGCCGCATGGCCCATACCTCGCAAAAAACAACGCCCTTTCCCCATATGGAGTTCGAAACCCAAAGACAATCATTGAGATATGAAAGATCTCCATCCAAACGGACATACGACTTTCATCGAATACGACTTTCTACATAATCTTACAGTACATAGGAGGGAGGATTTTTATAGCACGAAATTTGAACCCATCGACTGTGAGTTGGTAAGAAAAAATGGTAAAGTGTGCGGATCTTAAGTCACAAATGATAATCTTTGTCCCAAAAAAATAGACAACGAACTCCCCAAATGTCTAGAAGTTGCATATTTCGTTTTCCATGAATTTGAGAGTCAAGTTATTTGTGTTTCATTTTTCTAGTATTCAACTGAAACATGGACTTTTCGTTCAACCTTAAAAACAACACACAATTTTTTTACATATTTGATTTCTTCTAAAAATAATGGGATAAGGTTTCATTCGTGATGGGTTGTTATTTTAGTATATGTTAGATATAATATAGAAATATTTTTTGAAAAATTTAGGAAAGCGTTTATAACAATAGAAAAGAAATACGCTATTTTTTCTCGACGAAGGTAAAGCGAAGTTCTATGTGGTTAATTTTCGTGACAGGGCATCCATTAGCTCGGTTTTGTAAGTACATAACAAATATTTGTTTTAAGAAAACTTGAATTTTCTCTAGGATCGTCGTGGAAGCTAACCATGCTTTATATTTGATGGATGGAATTTTTTTTTTTCATTAACCTTTCTGTTATTCGACGATGGATTATATCTATTTGATGATTTATTTTTTCTAATTGGCCAATTATAGCCATTAGATCATTGCGCAGCAAAAAAAATTTCATAGTTAGGTCAATACTGTGATACCAAAACCATTAGTAGTTTCAATAATTTTTCTCATTCCTAGAGAATGGAGGCTTTCATACAACATTGTAATCTACCAGTCGATTAACCTAATTACAATATACAATAACAGAGAAAAGCCAATACTAGGAATACAAAATTCTTCATTAATTTTTCGCAATCATCTCCTAACTCTTCATATAACTCAAAAAATTTAAGGGGTAAATTTTTTCTCTGAAGTTCAAGATCTGAATATAAAATTTGTTCTAGAATCTCAATTTCTATATCCATCGTCTTACCTTCTTCTTAACTCTTTCGATAACTTCCTCGTATTCTCCGCTTTCATGCTCACATCTCATTCTTCATCATAATCATCGTAATCTCTTCCAGTTCATAAAAATAACAACAAGAAGTTGTATATGTTGGAAAAATAATAATGATGTTTGACTTTAATATCATTTGTATATGTGTGAACTGAAATGGGTTTTAGCATGATTGATTGATTGAGAATGACATAACTTATATGAAGTGTATGTCATTTTTTCCGCATTGGAAGAACGAAAATATCTGAGGTGTATATATTTGTATCAACTATGTTTTGATTCAATAGCTTACATTATGGTGCGTGTGAAAGTGTTATACTATAGTCATAGTTGTATCTTGAGACTCGGAATCACAAATTCATGTCGTATTACAGGTAATTCAATGAGTTAAGAAAATAGATTTGTTTCGCCTCCATTTTTGATTAATACTCTATCACTTTCTCGCTCAAATAATTTTCCTTAACGTTTACAATATCGTAGTTAATCGTCATTGTTGTAGTATTGAATATATTAGTCCATCTCTATTAACTCATTGAAAAAGCTGGTCATCGAATTCTTATTTTTTACAGCATTTTTTAATGCATTTTGAAATGCATTTTAGCTTGTTAAGCGATCGCTTCACAACGTTTTTCGCATTTTCTTCAGTGCGTTTCTTAACCGCTTTAAAAATGATTTCAAATCACTATTTGACGGTTTGTATTCGATGCAGCACAGCGATTTATCGCAATTCGCTTAACAGTGGTGTCACCTTTCCTCTGTTGCGTTTCAACCGCATTCGATCGCGATCGTTTGTCAGATTTGATGTGCAATCATTTTGCAAACGTCATTTATGTGATTTGTGTAATCGCATCGTTTAACAATTTATGAACTATTTACTGCGTGTCTCGTGATCGCTTCAAACTGTGGAAACATGTTCTTTGACAAACACTTTTGTGTACCATCTGCAGAGGTTCTTAAACATTTGACAGTAGTTTTAAATCGAGTTCCTATTACCAAGTGTTAAACATATAAATATCATATTCCATCAAATCGTTACTGATTTTGGAATTGTGTTTTTATGTCGTTTCAGACATGACGAACAAATCAGGAAATGTAACTCACAATGACAAGGTCGTCGACACCAACAAGACTCATGATATAGTAAAAAATGTTGATGATGCTATGAAAAAAACATATAATGCAGTGCAAATTAAAATTGCAAATTCAAATGCGTTAACCATTCCCAAGAAATTCGGTGGAACTACTTTCAAGATGTGGAAAAACAAGATGTTTACTATCTGGTTACGACGAAGTAGGAGAAATTCAAAAGTGAGGAGAAGGCGGTTCTCAAAACATATAACACCGATGTGCGAGCACTTGCTATAACTCAATCATGGCAACTCAGTGACTTCTTGTGCAAACGATACATTTTCAAACGCCTTACTAAATCATTGTACACTAATATGGAGACATCCAAGGAGCTATGGGAAGCATTAGATAAGAAGTATTGCACGCATGAAACAAAAATCTAAAAAATTCGATGTAGCAAAGTTTCAAGATGGTGGATTCATGTCCTCTAATGGAGCAAGTCGAAGTGTGCCAGAATCTCCTCCACGGGATTCATTCTGAAGGTATGAATGAGACTTTGTGAAACCTGAAAGGTTGTTGCCATGATCAAGAAGCTTCCTACAGACTAGACGAACTTCAAAAACTACCTCAACATGAAGAGCAAGTGGATGAGCATGCAAGATCTTGTGGTTCGTGTTCGAATTGAGTCCAGGGGCATTAAGGAGGTTGTTCCTAGTGTTCAAATTTTCAAACCCAACACGAACATGGCAAAGCACAAAATCAATAAACCAAACAAGCAGTACAAGGGACGTATGGAAAAAGGCAAAAGAAAGGTCCTTACTTAAAACTCGCAAAAGTTCAAGAAAAAGAATGGGTAGAGTAACCATACTAGTCAAAATGGTTAGAGCTCCCTGAGTTTCAACGATAACTGATACATCTGCAACAAGCATGGTCACAAGGCCTATGAATGTCGTACTAAGAAGGCCCAAGCTCACTTCACCCAGGATGACATGTGCGTTGATGTCACCGAGGTGAATGTAGCTGAAATCCACCTGAAGCCTTGGTGGTTTGACACAGGTCACTCAAGCATATTTTCACAAATAGGTAGATATTCTCTACATACACGAAGAACAAGAGCAACAATAGGTTCTTAACTGGGAATTCCACCACCTCGAAAATCGAAGGTCACATAAAGGTTGTTCTCAAGGTAAGGTAAACTTTGGTCTTGAACTTCTTCTGAAAAGTGTTGTCCATGTGTCACACATGCGCAAGAACCTGATCTCGAGATCACTCATTAACAAGCATAGATTCCCATCAAGTTGGAAACTGATAAGCTGGTGTTTTTCAAGCATGTGATGTTTTTGAAAAAGGGTTTGTTTCTGATGGGTTGTTTAAGATGTCCATTAAGGTTGTAATTCGTAAGAATGATGTAACCAAGACATCATTCTTATGTATTACAACCTCATTGGACATCTTAAACAATGCATCAAAAATAAACCATTTTCCCAAAAACATCCCATGCTTATCCGCTTCCAGCTTGACGGTGAATTCATACTTGTGCATAAGTGGTTCCGATATCAGGTTCTCGCGCATGTTAGACACGTGAACAACAATTGTCAGGATAAGTTCACGCCCCAAGGTAAGTTTGAGAACAACTTTTATGTGATCTTTGATCTTCGAGGTGGCGAAATTACCCATGAAGAGCATGTTGTTGTTCTTGCTCTTCTTATAGGTAGACAACACTGCCATATCCATGTAGATATACATGTCTGGTTGCACCTGTGTCAAACCACCAAGTCTTCGGGTGGCTTTTAGCTACATTCGCCTCAATGATAATAGTGAATGTGTCATCCTGGGTGAAATGAGCTTTGGGCCTTCTTCGTACGACATTCAAAAATCTTGTGATCAGGCTTGTTGCAGAAGTAACATTTTCCGTTGAACTTTTTGGGAGCTATTACCATTTTGACTACTCTGGCTACTATGCCCATTCTTCTTCTTGAACTTTTGCGAGTTTTGAACAGTGATTTTCCTTTGCTTTTTTTCAATGCGTCCCTTGTATTGTTTGTTCGGTTTGTTGATTTTATGTTCCACCATATTCGCGTTGGGTTTGCGAATTTCCAAACCAACATAAACTTGTGAATGCAAAGACGATCCACTAGATCTCGCATGATCATTCACTTCCTTTTCACGTTGAGATAGTTCTTGAAGTCCGTCCAGCCTAGCGAAAGCTTCTCGATCATAGCATCAACCTAAAAAGTTTCACAAAATCTTATACCTTCATTATGAATCTCGTGTATGAGATTTTGGCGCTCTACAACTTGCTCCATAAGATGACGTGAATCCCCCATCGGGTAACCTTAAACTTCGCCACAACGAAAATCTAAGATCATGTGTCACCCGTGCGGTACTTCTTATCCAATGCTCCCCATAGCTCTTTTGATGTCTCCATTTTGTGTCCACGATGTACAATGGTTCAGTGAGGCGACTCAGAATGTAGCATTTGCAAAAGATGTCACTGTGTTTCCACGATTGGATGTTAGCAATTGCTCGCATATCGGTAGTATCCATTGGGAGAACTCCCTTATCCTCACTTGTGAATTTCTCCAACTTTATGGTAGCTAAATAGAAAAATATCTTGAAAACAGTTCCATCGAACTTCTCAGGAATGGCTACCGCATTTGAATTCGCAGTTGGAATTTGTACCGCGTTAGATGTATTTTTTGCAGCATCACCACCATCAGCAACATTTTTCTCGACATCGTAAGCCTTGGTGGTGTCGACAACCTCCTCATGGAGGGTTAAGTTTTCTGATTTGTTTGCCATTATAAACACAATTCAAGTATAATAACGATTTAAAGGAATATGATAATTATATATCTAGCATTCGGTAATTTGAAAATTGATGTCAAACAATTTAGAATCTCCTCATAGCGTTTACGAAATAGTTAAAAAAAGAACGCCATATATGAAACGTTAAGAAAATTAATGTGTATAAGAAAACATGAATGAAAACAAACGATTAAAACTAAAACGAAAATGAGATAGAGATTTCTTTCCTTAACTCTAAGAATCGACAGAAATAAAATAATTCCAGAGTCTCAAGATACAACCTCTGTTAAACCAATGCACAACACTCGAGTATGACTCTGTCAAACTCTTTATTCTACTAACTCTTGTTATCATGTAGAGAAAAAAAAATTTATATGTGTTTTGTTGTGTGTGAGCTTGTCTCGCAAAGCGAGGAGACATGGTTGGTTTGAATTAGTCTCTGTGAGGCCTATTGCCAAAACCAAAACCTGGCCTGGTGGTGTTTCTCACACACCATAGTGTAAACTATATCAACCAAGACATGAGTTGGTCGAAATATATAGACATCTAATATTTCCCTTCGATCTAATGTTGAACAAATGACATACAATTATTAAATCAATCTCATGTAAAGCGCGTATTTCAAATCACACATGCTCAATAATAATAAGGCCTAAACGTTTTTATTATTATTTGTCCCACCATTTAGCAATACCCTAATCAAAAATTTGAGAGAGATAGAGAAAGAAATTTAACAGAATAATGTTGATGGTGAGAATGTAGAGAGCGATAGAAGAAGATACTTACAGAAGGTCCAACGGAAGAAGAAGGTTAATAACGAGATGAGTAGTTGAGAAAAGAAGAAAGCCGATCACATCTGAGAACAGTTTGTATGGGACGACAAGCTTTAAGAGAAACAAACGCTCTATCCAAAACAAAGCATTCGCTAGGTCTTCTACTTCTTTCTCATATATTTCTCGTTCTTCACTACTCGTCAGCTTCTCATCGATCCTTTGTTGTCAATAATTATAAGTCTCTCTCTCTCTGATCTATCGTTTCCTCTGCTTTGCTTAAATCTCACGGCAGCGTCAATAGGTCTGAATATTTTCTCTTGGATTTTGACTCACGGCCGACAACTTCATATAAAAGCAGCATTTGACCTTTTCAATTTAACCAAAAACCTAATCCCTTTGGGCTAATGATCTTTACTTAAGCCCAATGCACAAATTCCAAGCGTAATTCGCTTAGCTGAGCCCAAAAATACATACAAGAAAATGCCATTTTAAAGGCAGAAGTTTGGCTATGTTCACGGCTCTAAATCAAACACGAGAGCAACATATTGAAAATATGGTCATAATTTCATATTTCTAAAGCTTATCAAAGCAATCAACTTTGGTTCCTTCACGATATCAAAGATATATCCCTTTTTTCTTATTGAGATTTTGTTTCCACATATATGCAATAACTAATTTGGATCAGCTAATGCATATACATCGATAAAATATTTTCAACTCTCATTGTTTTAACGTTCACTAAAAACTGGTTGACATCTACTAATGCATAGACATCAAATTAATATCTAATTCTATAAAAATCTATAACAGTTGAAGATAATTTAATCGATGGATGCATCGGCTAATCAAAAAAATGTAGCCAAACATTGATTAAATATTTTCATAATAAATAAAAGATTTTCTCTCATCGTTTCAGCATCCAATTTGTTTTTATTTGTGGCATACTCATAGACATCAAATAAAAATTCGAATTTAAGTACCATGAAAACCACCCAAATTGTAAATTCAAAACTACACACTTGGCAAACGAACTTGAGAAACAACATCTAAATACCCTTTACATTACCCAATAGAATCATTTATTTTTCATCGTCTTGAATTCTTCATCGGCTCCATTTCTCGACATTACGAGACAGAGTTGCATTTAAAACGAGCCCAAAAAAAAAGATGTATAAATAATGCTATGTTGTCCTATACAGTATCATCCACATACGACGTGATAATCTCAAGTTATATTACGTATATTAAATTACTATTATTCGCTCAAAACCCAGAGAATTCATAGACTTCCTGATGACGTGTCTTTCTGGGAGGGGCTTCTCCAAAAGCCTGCCCCATAGAAACGTTCCAACATTTCATTCTCAAGCATCACGACGTCGTTTAACTCGCCATTCGCTTCACTTTTATGGAAAATAATCTCAGCCGTTGGATCTTCCTCGTTCAATCTAGCATGGACGGTGCTCTGGCTCCCTTCAGCCGCCGCTGACGCCAGCAACCCGTGCCGTTCCCTCGTGAATCGACGCCGTTTGCTCCGTCTCCATGCTTTCTTGCACACCGCCGCCGGAACCCTATACACCGCCAGGACAACGAGATTCACCACCGCGCACGGGCAGCAGCACCACACGGCCGCGCACTCGGCCGCCGCTCCTCCCGCAACCTCCGCCAGCTTCCTCCTCTCCGCGTGTTTGCTCATCATCATCGTCGGCGAAGAGTTTCTCATCATTGATTCCTCCGACGCTAACAGCGGCGATTTCAACATCACGTGACGAGTCATACCGAGAGATAGCGAGAACAGAGTTATCTCGAAAGAG
The DNA here is from genome assembly GCA_900116095.1 of Euclidium syriacum. Taxonomy (NCBI): domain Eukaryota; kingdom Viridiplantae; phylum Streptophyta; class Magnoliopsida; order Brassicales; family Brassicaceae; genus Euclidium; species Euclidium syriacum. The sequence continues at coordinate 4,015,048 of FPAK01000008.1, forward strand.
AAAACGACTCTAGGATCTTCAGATCAGAGAGATAACCTTCTCAGAGAAACTTGATTTCCCCGAGAACATTGAATCTAGTGAATATTGACCCATAATTGCTCAGGTCCTTCATCATTGATTCTGGTTATGTGCATCAAATCATGACGATCCCAGGAGGAAATAAAAAATTGGTGGATGACAAGTAGAAATAGGGGGAGAGGGGTAACGAAATAAGGCTGAGTTAAAAAATAGCTGTGTAATTTTCTCGGATTCGCTGGAAATTCTCTGGGTGCCGAAAAAGTGAGAGAAACTCGAAACGTCTGGTCTGAGAGAATAACGAATCGAGATAAAAATAAAAGTATGATGCACCGAAAATATTGGAGAGTAACCAGAGATTTTGTTTCCTTTTTTCCTAAATTAAACCAACAATAGCAAGAAAATAATTTAAATATAATTTGTCCTTTGGCTGCGATATGAGAAAGATAGACTTTTGGGATTGGTCCACACGTGCGCGTGAGTGATGTTAGTAGAAAGTCGTTTTTGGAGTTCTCTGCTTTGTCTGTTTGTTCAAAACTCTCAGTGGAACCACCTATTATTTGGTCATCAAAGCACCTGAATTGTTTTCTTCCTCATCTTCTATTTGTTCTAATGATTTTTGTGCAAAAGAAAGCACATTCGTGATTATAAGGCGAGGGTTAAAATACAACCGCATATAGCCCTTTCAATTTGGCTCTTTAACCGCGAGTGTTCGGGATGGATGTGGGTCGGCAAAATTTCTTATAATTTATGGGGGTGCGGGTCGAAGCATGTTTCGGCGGGGGTAGGTGCAGGTCTTCACATTTGGAAAAACGGGTTGCGGGTATCCCCATACAAAACTATGTCATTTTAGGTTTTTAGGTGTGTTGTTTTTATTTTGTAATTTGTTATAGTATGTTGTTTTTAAGATGAATTGTGTGTTGTTTATAATTTTAGGAGAGAATAAACTCTAGATATATCTCATTTAGATATTCATTGGTCTATCGAATCATTATCTAACAAGGTTTTTGATTTTGCGTTGTAACGTGGTATAATACTTTTTATATTTGATTTTCATATTTTTAGTTATCTTTTATTAGATCTGGTCATTTCACGACTCGAATTTCGTCTCATTTTTCTTCGTCTTAAATTTTTCGTCTCTTTCCCATTATCGTTTAAGTGAATTTTGACTTGTGACCATTTATTTTATCCAAATGGATAAGATAAGAGAAAAAGTATGTGAACCGTTTCCCGAATAACCTGTTTGATATCTAATTTTTTCAAAATGAATGAGAAATTATCTAAATAGCATTAACAAATTCTCTAAATTTTCCAAAGTAATGAGAGTTTATGATCTAATCTTAGCTATCCAAAATTTATCGTTCACATCATATTTTCGTTATATCATGTCCCGTACTCAAATTTCATGTCCCGTTTCTTTAACGAGATTACTATGAAAAATATTTTTCAATACCTGTTCTCGTCTCGTTCCCATTATTTTTCGTCCAGTTACTCGAAATTTTTCTAGAATAATATAATATTTGATGTACTTAGTGTTGAATTCTTTTAATGCGATTTTTTGGTAGAAAACAAAAATAAATCATATAAATAATTTTTGTGATATCGATCGTGCATGGTGCTATCGATAATTTTTGATAAATGAATAGTAATATTTTTTGTGATAAATTTTGTTGGTATCAATTGTGCATGATTTGTTATCAGTGAAGAAGATCTTATATTTATTATGTGCATTAATATTTTTAAAAGTAAACTTGTTAGAAAAAACGACAAAATAGGTCGTTATATATACTAGGTGAGTATCTATATATATGCACGGGTTATATTTACATATATTTTTATATTTGAATTTCATATAATTTGATTTTTATGATTCCATTTTAGTGTTTATGTTACATAGTTCAGTTTAGATCATAATTAAATTGTGTTTGTGCACAAGAATAATGTAGAAAGGGCTATCACATCATTGGAAGTCTTAAATATGTTAACTAATACTCTCATCCAAATGCATACATCAATAATTTAATGACTATGCGATCTTATAATAACAAGAATGTAAATTCTTAAAGATGGTAGAAGAAATATTGTCAAAGACATAAATAATCTCAATACGGGAATGGTGAGAGATGAATAAGTGAGAAAATAGAATTTTGCAAGCGGACACCAATTATGACACAACGCTCAATGGTGATTATCGTGAGATTTGAATATGGGGGTGAGTAAGACGCTAAAGATTATAAGATGTGGAATATAGAATATTTAGATGGCACATCCTTACCAATTTCCACATTGCATAAGAGACGAATTGGATCCCGCACTATAATGAGAGTGTTGGAGGATTCACAATAAAATAAGTTTTAGCTCACATAATTTGACAAAGCCAATAAAAATTTATTAAAAACAAAGCTTAGAGCGAGGAGGAAGAAGAGATCAATAAAAAGAGGAGATCTCATATATTGGGACTTAATTAAACAGTGAAGAGTGTATCCAAATTGATCATTCGCATAGATTCTCATTCTACTTTTATATTCTCATTCTACTTTTATGTCAGTTGATGAAAGAAAGGTGAACAAAGGCGTTATGAAAACCCTAAATGAAGAGGCGACATCAAGGTGATAGAGATAAAGCAAGTTGACAATTGATCGATCATGAAATTTTAGAGATTTTGTAAGTATGCCATTTACAAAGATATATATTCCATCGTAGAAAGACAAAAACAAAAATCATGAGATCCACAAGTCGAGCTGCTTCATTTTTTCCTTCCCACAATTCATCATCACAAAATGAAAGATTAATAAAGCAAAAATAAGGGAAAATGAACATTAGTCATATATTAATTAGGATGCAATTAAAACCTTAATAAATAACGACAACAAATTGAAAACGCTTGAGAAAAATGTGAGACATCCAAATTTAAGAGAGGCACGTGACATCTTTTCAAGTGATGACGCTACACTTTTTGGAAAGAATCATTCATATTTTGTATATAGGATAATTCCAAGATCTTGGAAATCTATAACTTTGTCCATTTACATTTGTTTTCACATTTACCATCGCATCACTTCTTATTTTGTTTTTTCATTATTTCTCCGTAAGAAACAAACTAAAATAAAAATAAAATAAACACATTTATAAATGCTTTGTTTTGGATAGAGCATTTTTTTCTCACCATCCTGAATCGCATAAATATTAGTAACCTAAATGAAAGCCAATAGAAAACCATTTAACAAATGCTTTCGCGTAACACCATCATATATATAAATCCTCTTAGCGTCTTACAAGAGCTTTTATTAAATCATGGATTATTGACATGAAGCTTCAAATCACATAACCGAAAACATTGAGTTTTTCTATCGATATTTTAGACATTAGTTTGATTGTGATTAAATTTTTCGATGGTATATGTACGTAATTTTTAAGAAAGAAAATCATTCAATTGGGTTATTGACTGGGTTTTCTAGATGTATTCTTGTCAATGAGTTTCTTTGTCATCTAATATCAGTTGACTAGAGATAGATGATGTGTGTTTTCAGCTCATTGATCGTACTTGTCTTATTCATGAAGTGGAAGACGAAGAAAATACTGATGTGGAAGACGAAGAACCTTCCATATCTAGAAATATTAGTGATACTAAATAAGAAGAGTCTTCAACGAAAAAGGCGAAGGAAATCTAGAACAACGAGTTATTAGGCCCAGGACCAAAATGAGTCGATAAGGAAAACAAATCAGAAAAGAAAAACAATTTTTTCATTATAACTTTTGTTCTCGAGACTCAAGTGACACCTTCAGGCTTCAGGATCTTCTAAATATCTGACGCGTCCTGAGAAAAAATATCATACATTGTGTACTATTGATTGTTTACTATATCTCATTTTTCGTGAAAAAAAATAAAATCATTTTTCGTTTCCAATTAAATATGAAAGCTTAGCTTTATAATTTTTCTCCGTTAAACCCAAAGAAAAAAAGATTATTTACCACTACCAGTCTACCATATATTTTCAGTAGTTTTTGGCTGATTTTTTTTCCCGGTCATTTTTCTTAGACTTTGCCTCCATTTTTTCAACTCGAGCTTTCTCCATCGTCTTCTGTCTGTGAACAAGCCGACTCGGTAAGTATTTTTCTTCCTATTGCTCCGTCTACCACCCTCGGCCTTGGATCTCCTTGACCAGGAAAGAAAACCCTAGAATTATTTTACTTATCAGCCATTTCTCTTTTATTTTGAGTTGCATAAAGAAATTAGGGTTTTGATGCTCTTCGATTTGAATCTACCGTTTATATGCTTCCTTGACCTAATAATCTTAGGGGGAAATGTCATTTTGACAGGTGGGAGTTGCTGGTGAACTTTCGCCATGTATATCAAGCAGGTGGGAATTTTTCTTCCTCTATTGCATTTGGAACTGCTGTTCATTTGGTAATCTCAATTGAATTTCTTCTGGGTTTTGGATTTGATTTCGCGAAGGTTATAATCGAAGGGTTCAAGAGCTATAAAGAGCAAGTTGCTACTGAGGATTTCAGCCCGAAGGTTAATTGTGTTGGTAATGTCTCTCTTCGCGAACTTCCCTGATGGATCTTCGATGGATAAATTTGCCAGTGTTTTACACTTATTCTCTTTTGTTCAATTTCCTAGCTCTCTGTAGTTTCTGAATCTACGATCGTTTCAGTTTTCTCTTTCTTTTTGTTTAGGGATGGAATTGGATACCTGTCTCTAATCCTAGAGTCTAAACTTGTTGCTGAAACTGATGATCTGTGTTTTTTCCTTAAATACAAATTCCGGGTAAAAATATCTGTTGTTCTAACATTATATTTCTTAACGCAGTTGGGGCAAATGGGTCTGGGAAAAGTAACTTCTTCCATGGTAAGATTGGCCCTCTTGTTCATCCTCTGTCCTTTCCCCTTTTCTGCACATTTTGTTACTTCTGTTGTATGCAAAGAAAGCATCTGCAATTTTCATCAATGACTTCTTGGTTTCGGATGCAGCAATTCGTTTTGTATTGAGTGACATCTTCCAAAATCTGCGGAATGAAGATAGGCATGCATTGCTCCATGTATGTCCTTAAGTTTGCTTCATGCTTTCAAAGTTACTCCGTTGAGTGCTTCTTATGCTATCCTGTAAATTTTCTAACCCCGTTCTTTTATTGTACAGGAAGGTGCTGGTCTTCAAGTTGTGTCTGCGTTTGTGGAGATTGTGTTTGATAATTCTGACAACCGCATCCCGGTAATAATTTCAGTGCCTAACATTTTGTTCTGTTTGGAAATTGCGATAGACTGTTTTCTTTTCTTTGATTAAATAGATGCTCATGTTTGTTGTTGATGATGAAGTCGCAGTATGGGCATCTACTAATATTTCTGCCAGCTTAAAGCTCGAAGGCTATGTAACTAAACTCGAAAATATTAGACCCATAATTTTCCAGTCTAATGTATAGGTTCTTTACATAGCTCTAAGGCAATCAGATGAATCTTACATTTCCGTTTAAGTTCATAAAACTGTTATCATCTTTCCGCTTTCTAAGGTGTGTTTTTCTCAAGTCATAAATCACCTTTTAAAAGGATGTGTATATCTTAGCAGCACCTATGAGATTCAGTTGGTATCAAAACATAATTGGGTGCTATTCAAATTGAACATCAAAACACTAGTTTGAAACCTTGTATACCAGAACATCCTTTTTTTTAATAAAAATTCCTGAAGCAAAGTAGTTTCAGAAGCGGTACATTTCTCATGATCTGTGGCTTATGCTTTTCCATTAGGTTGACAAGGAAGAAATCCGCTTGCGCAGAACAGTTGGTCTGAAGAAAGATGAATATTTCTTGGACGGGAAACACATTACGTACGTATTTTTTCTTTAAGTTTGCACACTCTTTTCCATTGCCCTATTTCGCGGATGAGTGACAAGTTACTTAACAAAACTTGCAGAAAAAATGAAGTTATGAATTTACTGGAGAGTGCTGGATTTTCTCGTTCTAATCCTTACTATGTTGTTCAACAAGGAAAGGTAAGCTCCTCCTAGAGAAAATATATTTGGATTTATCTGTGTTGCCAAGCATTTGAGATCAGCTAGAGTGGGTATGATTCAAATTCCCTTTTCGTGTGGTACGTTTGTAGATAGCCTCGTTGACACTGATGAAAGACGCAGAACGGCTGGATCTGCTCAAAGAGATTGGTGGTACACGTGTTTATGAGGAGAGACGCCGTGAGAGTTTAAAAATTATGCAGGATACAGGCAAGTCGCCAATCTGCAGCAATATGAAACCTCTTTAATTTTCACGAACTATATGGCTTCCTTGAAAATCTAATACATCGAAATTGCTCGTCTCCCAGGGAATAAACGAAAGCAGATCATCCAAGTTGTCCAATACTTGGATGAGAGACTAAGGGAATTGGACGAAGAGAAAGAGGAGCTCAGAAAATACCAACAACTTGACAAGCAGAGAAAATCACTGGAGTACACCATTTACGATAAAGAGCTTCACGACGCTCAGGAGAAACTAAAACAGGTCAGCCTAAAATTAGCCATCTGTTTTCAATGTTATCTTTCTTGTTGTCCAGTAAACTTGATGGTACTTATGATTTAAATATTAAGTTTTGTTGGTGTTTCTGTTGCTGGTGCTACTTAAATTTTAATGTTTCTTGGGGTTCTGCCAGACTCTGAGCTTATGTGCGCTTCTGTGAGCAAATGCTATCTATGATTTTATTGGTTCACTCATCACTGATCTTTACTTTATACACGTCTGGACATTTTATGTCATGATCTAGGTAGAAGCTGCGCGAACTCAGGCAGCTGAAGAGTCTACAAAAATGTATGATAGAGTTCTGAAGGCCCATGACGACTCTAAGAGCTTAGATGAGTCGCTAAAAGAACTGACAAAGGAACTTCAGAAAATGAACAAGGAGAAAGAAACTGTTGAAGCTCGACAAACAGAAGCTATAAAGAAAAAGACAAAGCTGGAGCTTGACGTGAAGGACTTTGAGGAACGGATTTCTGGAAATATCCAGTCTAAGGTACTACTAACTTGGTGGCTACACATGTGATCACGCAAGTTGATACTCACATTTGTAGAGAATCTCTCAAAAAGAATTTTATATCAGTATATGAATTTAAAGTTGCATATACTGCTAATGATCGTCTAATATATATTTATGGATATCCGTACTAATGAAACACTATGGCTTTCAGAAAGATGCGGTAGAACAACTTAATACGGTGGAAAGAGAAATGCAGGATTCGTTGAAGGAACTGGAGGCGATTAATCCCTTGTATGAAAGTCAAGTTGACAAGGAAAAGCAGACAACAAAAAGGTAGGCATATGTAATGCCAGTGCAAACGTAAATAGTTTTGTTCATACAGATAATGAGCAGGTGGCGTATGTTGCAATAGTGTTTGAAGGAAACAATAGTATTGATACTCTACAAAGACTACAAAGATCATTTTGGGTAAATGCTCAAGTGCTTAGTTAAAATAGGGAGTTCTGCTATTAGGCTGTAGTGATGTAGATTGGAATTTTTTTGGTTTTTCTTTTCCTTTTTTATTATAGTCCTGTTCTCTTACATTGTTAACTACTGTTTTTGTTTTTTTTTTCAGAATCATGGAACTGGAAAAGAAGCTTAGCATTCTTTATCAGAAACAGGGCCGTGCAACTCAGTTTTCAAATAAGGCTGCTCGAGACAAATGGCTTCGGAAGGAGATTGAAGATCTCAAACGTGTTCTAGACTCGAATACGGTTCAAGTGAGTTTAAATTATTAAATGTGGAAAATGCATTGTAGCATAATTAGATTATATGATCACTCGATTTTTCTTTTATCATTGATAGTATGTGAAACTGGCCATGTCTTCTGTATCTGTATGACATTTGGATCTCTATAATTTCATGTTTTGCAGCTAATATAGGGAATCAGTTGCATAAGATTGGTGATATAACATGTTCCTTCTTTTGTAGGAGCAAAAACTCAATGATGAAATTCTTCGACTCAATACTGATTTGACAGAGCGTGATGCACACATCAAGAACCATGAACTTGAAATTGGTAAACTGGAATCTGACATCGCCAGATCCCATGAACAATTCAATGTTAAAAAGAGGGAGAGAGATGAAGCACAAAGAAAAAGAAAGTAGGTATTGCTGTCATTTTAATACCTATAAGTATAGTAGAAAATCTTTACATATAACAGAATATATGTTACCACAGGGAAAAATGGGGAGAAGAAAGTCAACTATCCTCCGAGATTGAGAAGTTGAAAACAGAACTTGAGAGGGCAAAGAAAAACCTTGATCATGCAACTCCAGGGGTGAGTAATTGGCTTTGGTTTCCCTTTTCTTGTTGCTCAATAATATGGTGGGAAGAGTAGATGCATTAGATCCATCCAATCCCTTTGGCTTAGTTAGAATTGGACAAGCAATGTGGTGACCTTACATCTCTGGTGGTTTGACGTAACTTGTTGTCCATTTTCTGTTTTCGTTCCTGGTGTGACTTGGCCCAGTTATTGTCTCAGGATGTAAGGCGAGGGCTGAGCAATATTCGACGGATTTGCGCTGATTATAAGATCAATGGAGTTTTTGGTCCACTTGTTGAGTTGGTTGATTGCGATGAAAAGTTTTTCACCGCAGTTGAAGTCACTGCTGGAAACAGGTATGCACCTGTGAATATTTACATCACAGCTACAATTATCACACTGCTCGTTTAACCTTATGTTCCACTCTTGTCATCTGTTGTTCTACAAGCAGCCTATTTCATGTGGTAGTTGAGAATGATGATATTTCAACCAACATAATTAGACACCTGAATTCTCTAAAGGGTGGACGGGTGACCTTCATACCTCTCAATCGGGTAACGGCGCCTCACGTAACCTATCCTCAAAGTTCTGATGCAATACCACTGCTGAGAAAGTTGAAGTTCGATTCCAAATTTGCACCGGCATTCGGCCAGGTTTGTTCACCACCTTTATGCACAGCTATTTCCTGTCAACTTCCGGGCTCTTTTATGCACCTTTGATGGAGCTATTTTTCTTCCGATGCATAATGTCATTATATCTTAACCTATATTGATGTAGGTTTTTGGTAGAACAGTAGTATGCCGTGATCTGACTGTGGCAACAAAAGTTTCTAAGAGTGACGGTTTGGATTGCATAACTTTGGAAGGTTGGAGTCGATTGCATTTATATTCACTTTACTTTCCGTTTAAACATGTATTTGATACCTGAAGGTCCCGGTGTGTCATGACAGGTGACCAGGTGAGCAGAAAGGGTGGCATGACTGGTGGGTTCTATGACCACAGGCGGTCAAAACTGAGATTCATGAATATCATAATACAAAATACAAAGTCTATAAATACGAAGGAGAGAGAATTGGAGGAAGTTAAAAAACAGCTGCAAGATATCCTTTCCATTATGACTTTGGTTTACTTTTCATTGCGTTTTTTTCACTCTCTGATGAATTACATCGTAGTACTCAGTGATGTGTGTGTGTGTGTGTTTTTCTTTTCATTTTCCATGGCAACAGTTATCCATTCAAGGCATTTTACTTAACTTTTCTCACTGATAGATCAGCAGGTCACACAGCTTGTTACTGAGCAGCAGAGACTTGAGGCAGAGTGGAACCACTGCAAATTACAGGTGGATCAACTTAAGCAAGAGATAGCTAATGCAAATAAGCAGAAACATGCTATACATAAAGCCCTTCAAAACAAGGTGTCATTCTTTTATGCTTTTTTTTATCCTTTTGATTCCTTTTTTGGAGCGCCCTTAGTGTTAATTATATCTCTCCCCATGCTGCACATGCTAATTTCTTTATCTGTTTTCAGGAGAAATCACTAGGTGATATCAGAACACAAATTGATCAGCTTAGATCTAGCATGTCCATGAAGGAAGCTGAAATGGGAACAGACCTTGTGGATCACCTAACCCCAGAGGAAAGGGAGCAATTGTCGCGATTAAACCCCGAAATTAAGGACCTTAAGGAAAAACTTATTGCATACAAGACGGATCGCATTGAGGTTCGCAGTGAAAGAGAAAGAAATAGTTTGACTTATTTATTCTCGTTCAATTAATTTCTGATTTTTTGTTGGTTTATTTGGATTTATGTGCTTGCCGTTACACACAGAGGGAGACAAGAAAAGCCGAGTTGGAGACTAACTTAGCTACCAACTTAAAGAGGAGAATGAATGAGTTACAGGCTACCATAGCTTCCATCGACGATGATAGTCTGCCTAGTTCAGCTGGTTTGAAAACACAAGAACTTGAAGATGCAAAACTGTTGGTTAACGAGGTCAAAAAGGAGCTCAAAAGTAGGCCCTCAAACATTTTGTTATACTTTACTTAACACTGTTTGAGCTTGGTCTTTGACTATTTTGGACGAGTACACTCATTGCTATTTCCTGGTTTTAGGTCTTTCTGACAGCATTGATGAGAAGACGAAGCAAGTCAAGAAAATCAAAGATGAGAAAGCGAAGTTAAAGGTAGTATAGTCTGTAAAATGAAGAGTATGCCGCTTTTCCTATAGGTATTTGACAATAAATTCTTGTTCTCTCAGACATTGGAAGATGACTATAAGGCGACACTGCAAGATGAAGATAAAAAGTTGGAGGAACTACTTAGCCATCGCAAGACACATCTTGCTAAACAAGAAGAGTATACGAAGAAGATTAGGGGATTGGGTCCATTGTCATCTGACGCTTTTGACACGTATGTTCTCTTGTCCTTTTTGACATTGCTCCAGCATCTAGCTAGTTCAGCTCCTTATTTTTTTCCTAGGAGTTCTATCATATGTATAAGGTATGGAATATTACAGGTATAAACGAAAAAATGTGAAGGAGCTGCAGAAGATGCTACACCGGTGCAATGAACAGCTGCAAAAATTTAGCCATGTCAACAAGAAAGCGCTTGATCAATATGTAAATTTCACAGAACAACGAGAGGAACTTCAGAAACGGCAAGCTGAGCTTGATGCAGGAGATGAGGTAAACAGAGGTTTCAGGCTCTGCCAAATGCGGTGTAGAAAGTAGAACTTGACTGACACATCTGACGTTTTTGCAGAAAATTAAAGAACTGATATCAGTTCTGGATCAGCGTAAAGACGAATCTATAGAGCGTACATTTAAAGGTGTTGCATCTCACTTCCGGAAAGTGTTCTCTGAGCTTGTGCAAGGTGGACATGGTTACCTTGTCATGATGAAGAAAAAGGCATGTTTCTGCTTGCCTTTCCTAGATAATACTTTCTCCCTTTCTGTCCTTTAGTCCCTTGTGAGTTTTTCCATTGTCATATGGCTAACTAAATCTGAGAGTAGAATTGAACAGAGTTAAATTTAGAGTTTTAACAAGCCATGTGCAGAGATTTCTAAGCTTAAGTGTGGAAATATCTCCCTAGTATTATCATTTAGTCATCTTACCAAGTGTTTCATTGTTCTCTGATGAGTTTTGTTTTCACATAAACTCTTCCTTTTGGATGATCATTGCTTGCTTCTGTCTAAAGTTTTGGGTGGATTTTGGGTGCGTATTCAGGATCATAATAATCAAGATGATGAAGATGATGATGATGACGACGAAGATGGACGCCGTCAAGCTGATGCAGAGGGAAGGGTTGAGAAGTACATTGGTGTAAAAGTGAAGGTACAGAAAAACATAGTAGACACTTAAGATATAAAGAGTCCATATCCCTATTTCTAGGTTTGAGGCTGATTAAATCTTGGCACTTGTTCGGTAGGTGTCATTTACTGGTCAAGGAGAGACACAATCAATGAAACAATTGTCTGGAGGCCAAAAGACTGTTGTTGCCCTCACGTTAATCTTTGCCATCCAGCGATGTGATCCTGCACCATTCTATCTATTCGATGAGATTGATGCAGCACTTGATCCTCAGTATCGAACAGCTGTCGGCAGTATCCTTTTTGTCTTCCAATTATTTTATTGCAACTTTCGCACACATGAACAAGCATAAGCATGATGCTCTTAGAAGTTTAATTATTCCTTAACCAAACAATTTATTAGACATGATTCGTCGTCTAGCGGATGAGGCAAGCACACAGTTCATAACCACAACTTTCCGTCCTGAGCTTGTGAAAGTAGCGGATAAGATATATGGAGTGTTTCATAAGAACAGAGTGAGTATTGTGAATGTTATATCAAAGGATCTTGCGTTGGACTTCATTGAGAAAGATCAGTCCCATGATACCTGATTACTCAGGTAGGTCTCAGTACTTTCTTTGTTAGACTTCGTATGTATGAGGTAGCGATGCTAACCGCCAAGTATCTGATCTCATTGACCAGGGAAAAAAAGGACAGGCTTGTTTGTGAGACTTCCTCTTCTCTATCTGGAATTGATTTAACAGTTATCTATCAGGTTTACTTCTAGGAATAATATCTCTACTGTGCAGTTCAGGTTGTATAAATTATCTACGTATAACTGGTTTCTTGTCTCCTCTGATACCTTTCTAGACTTTGATGCATTTATGGTCGCTCTCATCTAATTTAGTTTATTGGTTTAAAACTTGGGGTTTCTCGAGTGATCTTTTTGGTATGGCATGCATAGACTAAAACTAAACTAAACAAAAATAACCGAATTGGAATCGATCTTGCTTTCATTAAGCAATTATTAAACCAACATACATACAAACGACCCAACAAAGATCATAATTGGAATTTTAGTGTTCTTGCATTTTTGTTATTAGGGGCTTAGCCACTAATTAATATTAACTGAAAAAACGGAGCGGACCAAGTGGTAACCATCAGACCACTGTAAAGATCCATGATGATAATCTTTTGATGCACTCATCTTCCCATAGAACAAAACCTTATACGAAAGCTTTGGCATGTTTTGTGTAAACACAAGTCTCTTTGGTGCAACCTCAACCACCAATCCCTCTGGAGCTTCGATATGGACAATGTAGGTCACATTCTTCTCCGGTCCCACATTTGTGACAGTCCTTTGGATCTTCCTACGGTAACGTTGGCCGCGACGCAGATTCCCGATGGAGATGGACGGGTAATTGACGGTGGAGATAAGATCTTCGGAGGCCTTTTTGGGGCAACTGAATTTAGTTTTGGTTAATGCTTTGCTTATGGTTTTCTGAGAGTAGCCGTAGTAGCAGAGGAACTGGAGATAATCTTGCTGCGTTGTCTCAAAGACAAGCCCCGGATCAACTGCTCGGTGAGGGTTTATTTCTCCAGCTCCGGTTTCGTGTGGCGTAGACGTGAGTCCGGAGGTGTTTGTCATTGCTCTTCTCATGTTGTCATAACGTATCGCTACATCAACCCAAATATAAAGTGATTATGCACTACATCAAAACATGACCTCAAAATATTTGCAAGACTTTCATGCAATGAAAACCTGTGGTCATGAGGGCAGATTTGATCATGGAGGGAGTCCAAGAAGGGCGAAGAGCCTTGACGAAAGCAGCTGCTCCGGTGACGTGAGGGCAAGCCATGGAGGTTCCTGACATTAGCCTATACGCTGGTCCGGATTGTTTAGCTGTTTTAGGCGGAACCACAGCCGCCAAAATATTTACACCCGGTGCCATTATATCCGGCTGACAACAAGCACATACAAGAGTCATTAGAAACAAATTATTAACTAATATCAAACAAAGAAAAATACTAAACCTTGAGAATGTGTTCTGTTTGAGACGCAGGACCCCTAGAGGAGAAGGGTGCAACAACAGGTGCAGGTTTAGAGCGTCTGACTTCAACGGTTGGAACAATTGTAGCTGTTGGATTTTTGGTGTGAAGCATATACTTGAGAATCTTGTAGCCATCAGTCATATCAACTTCTGAGTAAGGGAATGAACCTGAATTCGAAGCCAGAATCTTCTCTTTCTGGTGTATCAAAATCAAACCTTTGGCTCCTTCATCTTCTACTACCAACCTTGTCATTCGCTTTGACACATCCGGATCGCTTGACATCACACAAACAACAACTTTCCCGATCACTTTCTTGCGATCCAAGGATCCAGGAAGACAGTTCCTTGCTTCTTCAAGAGGAGTAAAAGCCGCAGCCGCATTTCTTGAATACACTAGAGGGTATGCTTTAGACCTCGTGCCATTCGGTAAATGGATCCCTACTCCCTGATACATATATTCATCATTCATATCAGAATATTATCTTATTGAGACTTACGTGGGATTCAGTTGGTGACTTTTTGTATGCTTACACGTAAAACCTTGCCGCTGCCGAGGATGACGGAGGACTGAAACTCCCTGTCCATGTTGGAAGCAGCCACCGTGAAAATCCACGGCGCTACGTTTGTGACGGTGGAAGCGTCGGGACCGTCGTTACCAGCGGAGGCAATGACCATAATGCCGTTGCGCTCTGCGTGGAAGGCTCCGATGGCAATTGGGTCGGACAGATACTCCAGTTTGTTTTCAGCACTCACGCCAATGGATATGGAAATGAGGTCAACGCCGTCGTTGACTGCGTCGTCGATGGCTTTCAAAAGAGCGGAGCCGGGGCAACAGTCGATGTTGCAGACCTTGTACACGGCAATCCTGGAGCCTGGCTGGCCACCCTTGGCCGTCCCTTGTGCAAGCCCACGGTCACTCGCTCCCTCCACATGCGCTCCTGCTGCCGTGGACGCCGTGTGGGTCCCATGACTGTCGAAATCTCTTGCTGACGTTTCTCTTCCGTAATACCTTGCCCCGATCAGCTTTCTGCACAATTTTTTTACTCTTAATTTAGATTTTAGATCCTTCAATCTCCTTTTTTTTCAAAAATAATGCCCCCTTAATTATTTTAATTTATCTCTTGATAGTAATTTGTTTTTGCTCTCAATTAAAATCATGTAAAATATGATAAAGTTCAATCTTACTTTTATTTTTGTGAGCATAATAGAAACTCTTAATTAACGTGAAAGATGTCAAACGAAGCAATTAGTTAATTTGAAACGAGGACTATCAATTTTTGTATGCCAAATGATGGAACTACTATTAGTTTCGTACTCTTTAGTACTCATATATTCACCAAAAGTATTCTAATATTTTCTCACGGAAATTAAAATAACACTATTTATATCCCTATTAATACTTATGTTTATCTTCAAATAAACACTACTAAGATTAATTTAATACACTCTATCTAAATCAAGAAGTAAAATAAAAAGCGTAAATATTCTACATAAACTATTTTTAAAATAAGAGAGGGAAAAAGTAGAAAAAGTAATTAGGAAGAGACCTGTTACAGTTGGATTTGTTGAAGTCAGGACCTTCCATGCAAGTACCTTTCCACTTTGAAGGTATTTCTCCAAACCCTTTATCACTGAAACTTGGAGACTCGCCATATCCCTATATATATTTTATTTATGGATTCAGCCTCTCACGGCACTATTAGAATCATTTCACAATTATTATCAATCAGGTATAATTTTTGTTGTAATTACGAGCTAAAATATATACTTTCTCTTTTGTCATAAAGAATGTCGTTTGGTATTTTGATTGAAGCTTTAAATAAGATATCCCGTTTTACCAATATTATTACTTTAATTTATCAATTAGAGAGAGATAAACGGTGTACTTATACATCACCTTTATAAATTAAAATTTCTACTTTTCTTGCAATAATAACTTTACTTTTGATTAGAATTTGGCAATAGAACATCCAAATATGTTTCGTTCGAGACGTTTTTACTTGTAGTAATATCTAGTGAGTTTATATATGTATATAGTTTGAGACCCGTAGATATAACTTATTAGGAGTTTTATGTATTTTGAGATAGTATTCTCACCGGTATCAAGAACGCCAATTATGATATCAGATGACCCATGAATATTGTTATAAATGGGAAATGACGAAGCAAGTCCAGAAAGTGAATCCAGGAAATCCCACGACCGAGTTGTGTGAAGTTGAAGCATCGGATCTTCGAACACGGACACCACCTCATCCTGTCCTGCAGTTACACAAACACAAACACACAACCATTCTTAGTTATAAGAACCTTTTCTGCTAATCTATTCTTATAAATCTGCTTCATATTCAAAGTTACTGCTAACTAAAGTGATAGTTTGCTACAACAAAGATACTACGTTGGCTGCCTTTTAACAAAAAAAGATACTACGTTGGCCTAGCTAGTGGTTCATATACATAGTCATAGAAGTCGTCGTTTTATTTGATAATAATATTTATTTCTTGGTTAAAACATGAGTAACTGAGTCTGAGTATATACCAGAGAAGGCCGCAGCTTCATCTTCGGTGAGCATAGCAGAGAAGCCTCTGAAGGCATGCTTGTATTGATGTACTCCTTTTCTTCTCTCACTCTCTTCCCTAGAAAAATTTATTCCATCTCAATATCTGTACTTACACATCGTATGTAATATGTACGTAAAGAATAAAGAAGAGTTATATATTTATGTAACCTCGGAAGAAGGGTGTCCAACATTTGGAGATAAGAAGCTTCTCCGTTATGCACATCGTCACTCTCAATTGGACTGCCCATGTACACTACATAATGCTACAAACAAAGTTCCACATGTATGTTTTGTGATCATTACTGGATTAAAATAAAAATGAAAAAGATGTCTCAAATCAACACAGCCCAATTTTTAAAAAAACGAGAAAAGGATTAAGTAAGAGTACGTTACCTTGGGAGTTTGGAGTGAGGAAATAGAGGTGAAGAGGAGAGATGCGAAGTAGAGTTGGAAAAGGATCAGAATTAGAGAAGAGGAAGAAGGAAAATACATTGTGGATAGTTTGAGACCGAGGATGTCTTTGCTTTAGTATGTCTCTCTATATCTCTCTCTATATATACACTAGCTTTGTCTGCCTATTCAACCTTTGTAGTATTTCACTAAAATAATATTAGACATATTCACTAAGTCACCAAGTAACAGGAGATACTATCCAAATATGAAGAAATCTCATGTCAAGCACAATCTTGGGAAGTCTTCCATTATATTGAGCATCCAAATGAAAGAATTCTTGATCCTAGAGTACAATATTTCACATGATATTGGGAAATTTGCTGATCTCTTAAAAGATTGAAAGATGTGATTTCGTATGACAAAAAGGATAATCATCCTAGTAATTTTTTACAAGAAGATGAATAAGTTGTATGTACAATATTAAAATTTAGAATATTATTTGTTAAGAAAATTTAGACCTAAATCCAAATAGATCAATAGATATGATCTTTTATGTGAAAGGGATGTTGTGGATCAGAAGTCCAATGATCTTTTCAATCATGAATTTATCGACTAAGATTATATGACTAAAATGCATAACCTGAAAATTTTGTTTATGGCAGGAGAAATATGATGATGTTTGTAATTCTACACTTCTTCCTTTTCATGATTTTTATTTCATTTGATTTTTCCATCTAAAAGTTTTTATGAGGCAGCAAATAACACATATGTTATCACTCAAATATTGAAGGTATCTCCATTTTCTAAAGTCTTTGTCATAAATTAACAAGAGAAGCATAAGAGAATGATAAAGATGAACCACATACGAGACTCATGAAACGAGACTCATGAAGTAGATGATAAGATGATATATGTGTTGTACAAATTATTTGAAGTGAAGATTGACAACTTTATTCACATGGCGTTTCAACTTGTACTCCAAGAAGTTAATTCATCATATATTAGATTACGTCATTCCAAAAATTTTAAGTTATATCTTATGGAGGTAATAAATCCGAACTACACTTTTTTTTCATTAGTCATAGTTTTTTTCATTGATTTTTTCTTATAAGATTCTAAATTCGTGTTTTAGAAAAAAATTTAGATTTTTTTTTGTATAATGGACAAAAATGACACTATGAATTTAGAGTTTAAAGAGGGAATTGTTCTACTAGGATCTTGATTGGTAAAACATTTGGGTGAGGTTAATGCTTTGTTATATCCAATCAACTATTTTTATTTATAACATTAAACAAAGTATTTGGAGTTCTAAATGTTCATTTTGCTAATAATTTGACTTAACATTAATATTATAAATTAAGAATTACAATAATACCTTTACTTAATTAAGTTTTAAATTATTATCTTATGTCATTATGATAATTTTGTATCCAAATACTTATATTTTTACCAATCACATAATTTAATAAATTGTATGTAGTTTATAAACAACTAATACTAATATTTATGCTGGTTTATGCTATTGTTTTAATATAAGTTGTACCAATCAAAGTCTAGGTCTCCACTAACAGAAAAGAAACTGTCATCTTTGTTACTATCTAACAAAAGAAATATTAAAAGAGAGATTTCAACAAATTTTTTTATATATATTCTTAATTAAAAAAAACGTGTTGTTCTTTCTATATGCTAAAGTTTCTCAATTTTTTTTTGTTGTTGTTAAAATTCTATATTATATGTAAAGAACTTGCTAGACAAGTGATCTCTTGGTATAGTTTATTGGCTATTGAGAAAATGTTATACTTTTGTTATTTTACTCCAAAACCTATCAAATGGCAGAGCAATCCAAACACAATAATTGTATGCATATTTATAGTTTGATTACTAGCTGAGCTGGTTTATGCTCTCCACATCAAATTACTTTAGTTTGTTGGGGCCATGCAAATGCTTTTTCTTTCTGTAAGTGAAAGAGGAAATTAAACATTGTACAAGTGTATGTTGTTACCATAGTGCTTATAATTAATCATCGATTTAGTTTTGGATTCTGTTTAGTTCTTTTTTTTTATTAATGAAATATATATTAAAAGAATGAAATTTCTTTTTCTTTTGCTTTTATGTCTTTTTGATATTTGCTTCTTTTTTTTTTATAACAAATATCATATGCTAAAGCCTAAAGCTCACACGAGATATGCAAATGGAAAAAAAAAAAAAAAATAGTATATATAAGGCTAGTGCCCTTATCGCGAGCGACGACAAAAGTCAGCAATTGCATGCATTACGAGACAGGGAAGAACAACCATTTCTTTTACCTTTCCTATTTTTAAATCCCAAAGTAACCTAACTAGGGAATCTTATCACTCTACTAAGATTCTTTAGATAATATATTCAACCTTAGTACTTATTTATACATTTTTTTTCTATTAATTAGCGAATGTCTAACTTTTTTGCTTTGTTCTAAGTTGAATATATAGAGAATATGAAAGGTAGACGATTCTTTGTTTTATTTTATTTCAGAACTTACGGGATTACTTTCTTATGTTTTTTTTTGTTGCACAGTATATGTCAAAGCCATTTTATCTATCATTTCCATTTGGATATCATTTCTTGAATCGTTTTGAAGTCTCTTGATCGTATTTTAGAAAAGTAAATTTGAAATATGCCTATTCAAAAAGTGTAGAGACATGTTTCCATGACTATGACTTTTGAAGAATGTATATTTTAAATCAGAAATGTTAAAATTTCTTTTAAAAGAGCAAGGGAATTGAATATATTTAACAAAAAAAAGCAAGGGATATATATATATATATATATATATATATATATATGTACTTTACTACTTTTTTTAGACAGGACGATATGATAAATACAGAGCATTTAGCTTGAAACACAAAACTCAAGACCCGTCCTAATTAAATCACAGTTACTTACAAGTCACAAAACTCGTGTGTTAACTGTTACGTTAAAACTCTTTAGACACCACTCATTATTTTGCTTATACGTGTGAACTATTGATACATAAATTGTTAGGAGAATACCATACATGTATTGTAAAGCATAATTAGTATGTTTCTCTTGTCCTTCTTTTCCTAAGCATTGAATATTCTTAGTTTTCTTATCTAGATGGTTTGACGCAGTTGACAAGCGTTTTTAATATACAACTGTAGATTTCAAACTTCAGATAATTTAGTTTTAGTATAGACTACTAATTGAAATCTATGGGTTTCTTAGTGGGAAATTTTAGACATGTTTGTTTGGTGTACTAAACTTTACATCTAAATCATTGGACAATTATAACAATTTTTTTTTATAATATTTATGGTAGTTGTTACCTTTTACTTTACAGTTTATTTGAACGGTTCTTTGCCATCCGTTCACATCATCCCCCACCATTCAGTATTTGTGTTTTACACACAAGTTTTCTTAGTTTTACCATAAAAGAAATGGCCTATCTAAAGCTAAACATGCATTGACTGATCTGTCTGACTAGGTCAACCTAACAAGCTGAAAATCCTTTCGATTGGTAGCTTCTTGATTTGGTACGCACCAAAAATGTTTATTTTCCCTCTATAAGAATTATTTATGACAACATTACTGTGTGTGTACAATGTAACGCTCCTCAAAAGAAGCAGCAACAATAGTTAAGCCTTTTATTTTCCAGAGATCCTCTCTTCTAAGTACTTCTCTACGCTATACAATCCACAAAGACTCTTCACCACAGGCATCGTCGCTGGAACTGGTAACTCAAAATCCGTACCAGACCCTTCTCCATTCTCATCATTGCACTTCCATGCAAAAGACTGTTTTCGAGCTTCTTTAATAGCTGATCTCGTTGCACAATGAACAGAAGCTGCCAGCAGCAATGGCGGCTCACCCGACGCTGTGGACCCAGATGAAGAACTTGTTGAATCAGAAACAGAGATGGAGCATAAACAGAGATGGACAACAATATCCCAAAATAGTACCTTTGGAGGAGAGGACGCGGTTTTTGTGATGTCCAGAGTTAAGAATCTCGACGTTGAACTGCTTGGGGATGGAATCGACTGTAGGAATGTGGTAATCCCAAGTGCCTTGTTGCACCACAAGCCCTTTCTCATCTGTAGTGTACTCTTCCATCATGAACATCCCTATTCCTTGTACAAACGCTCCTTCGATCTTTTCCCAAACCAAATCCATTTCTTAGCACAATAAATGACTAAAAGATATATATGTTGAGCTTAGGTAAATGCTAACCTGCCCTAAATCAACTGCAGGATTAAGACTTTTTCCACAGTCGTAAATGATGTCTGATCTTAATATCTCTGTTCTTCCTGTCATAAGATCCACCTCCACCTGCAAGTAAAATCAGATTAGTATTTGACTGATTCAAAATTTAAAACAAAGAATCATTTGGTATGTGACTTGCCTCGCTGACTCCAACTCCATAGTTGAGGTATTCCATGGACGAGAACTCTGGCTTATACAATTCACTCGCCGATAAGTTCACTGACTGAGCATACGCCTGATTCAAGAAATACACAAAATTTAAGTTATTCTTGGCAGAGTCTTTGTTAAAATAACTGGATCACCTACTTGTTGAATGAGCATGTTCCATGTCACGGAACCTGACTGCTCCATTATAGGTTTTAGTCTGTCCACCAAGATAGCGCAGCAAAGCCTAACGGCTTCACAACTGTTCTCGGATGTGGTGCTACCAGCAGTGAAACCTCCTTGGATCAAACCGAGTGTGTCCGACTGGACAATCCGTATTCTCTTCATCAACTCTTCGCTTCCTTTGCATTTCGTCATACCGAGACCATAAGCAACCATCTGTTGTACTTTGGTCCATAATCCTTGCCCTATCTCAATCCCTCCAACCTCTACCACAACAGAACCGTCGCTCAAAATGCTTACTTTCCCCGGTGTTGGCCTCTGCATAACTTGATGGATAATAGGTACTCGAGAAATCCCTCTCTTTCGCCATACATTACAAAGATTGAACTCCTTCACCATCTCAGCTCTTTCTTTATATTCTGAAGATATCTCCAATTTGTCCCATAAAGAAGGAAGTGTATACTCATCGGGTTCCTCCGCGATGTGCTTGTAGAACTTTCTGAGGCTGTCGTGAGTATGAAGGTTTATCTTTCTCACTGCATCCACGTCCATCTGAAGAGAAGAGGCTACATTCTCGATGATGGATTCCGCTATGTAAGAACCTTGTGCTTCCCCTGGAGCTCTCATCGCTGTTCTACTCGGGAGATTTGTCTTGCAGACTTTTACGTCAAAGGACAAGGCTCCCCAATCATATTTTCTCAGAGGACCACTAATATTCCGCGGCAAGATCGGACTTACGTCTGGCTCGATCCCTGCATCTATTAGCATTGTCAGCTCCAGTGCTGTGAGCTTCCCGTCTGATTTAAAACCGACATTGTAAGTCATTTTCATTGGGTGCCTTCCTCCAGCCATTATCATATCGGTCTTGCGATTCAGATACATCTTTACAGGTCGCTGCAATTTTTGAGCAGCCAAAGCACATGCTGTTGCAACCTGAAACATCATTTCAATGATTACAAAACTATTCTACAGATCTTGATTCCGAGGAGAAACCAATTCTTGTTTTACTTACAGGCATTGACTTTATAGCTTTACCGCCGAAGCCGCCTCCAACTCTTCTGGTGATGACTCGCACGTTATGCTCTTGAATGCCAAGACATGTAGCAATAACCGAATGCACATACTCAGGTGCTTGAGATGAACTGAATACCTTCACACAGTTGTCTTCATCTGGCAAGGCAAGTGCCGTTTGTGGCTCCATATAGAAGAAGTACTGAGACCCGAGACTGAACTGCATATATAAACCAAGTTTCAAAAACATACATGAGACAAACTTAAGGATGTAACTACAAAGTAAAGATCGGTAAAGAGAGTTAAAATACCTTAGCAGAGATCTTTTGTTCAGCTTCTTCCATTCCTTTCAAAACATCACCGACTGGTTCAGGGTAAAGCATGGGATGAACTTCGAAAAAGCTACATCTTTTAACTGCATCCTCGACAGTCAATATCGGTTCTTCTACATTCTTTGTATCGTACTCAACCACTGCAAGTGTTGCTGCCCTGTCTGCATTTTTCTGTGTGTCTGCAACCTGAGAAGCGGCAGCTTTTCTATTAGTTATGCAAAATAAGAGGAGCAGGAAGAAACGGAAGAGAAAACTGGAGTTACCACAAGAGCAATTCTTTGACCGGCACATTGAGTTAGTTCATCTGCAAATAAAAGACCCGGGCCAAAAAGGGTCTTGGAGCCAATGTTCTGTCCCTGTTGTGGAATATCCTTGAAAGTAAGAACT
Organism: Euclidium syriacum; assembly: GCA_900116095.1. NCBI lineage: Eukaryota > Viridiplantae > Streptophyta > Magnoliopsida > Brassicales > Brassicaceae > Euclidium > Euclidium syriacum. Next base: position 4,037,931 of record FPAK01000008.1, read on the forward strand.
GCAAACACTCCAGTCGGAGTCACCTTCTCACTGAAGCTTATGTTTTTTATTTTAGCCAAAGGCTCTGTGCTATAAATGAATGCTCCATGTAGACAGTCAGGTAAAGTAGGAATATCATCAATAAAAACAGCCTCACCTAAGAGAAAGCTCATGTAAGACCAATTTGCATACTTTATTTCAATCAAGGTACTAGAAATGATAAAACAGAAGGCATAATTAAAAGCTAACCAGAAGCTTGTAATGCAGCTCCAACTTTGATAACTGCTTCACCGACGGGATGAAATTCATTGCTCTCTAATACTTGCTGTGCAGATGAGAGGATAGGCAGAGATTTTGCAGGGTTGACATGGCCGTTGCTATGTTTTTCCCCTGAATCAAGACTACATACTCTACGGCCACTCTCGATCAATGGATAGAAAAAATCAAATAGAAATCCAACAGCCAAGCTTTTCCTATACTCAGGGTGAAGAGTATCTTTGTCGGGAGCTATGTTTCCTCTAAGTAAACCCACAGCTTCATATAGAACACTGTAGCTGAGTAATCTACCCGTGAGGAGATTCTCGACTTCTGTTGCCCTGATTGAATGATTACCGCCGTAAGAACCAAACGCCAACAAACATTTTTCCACCTTTACGCCTCTTCCTGTTGGTTCTTGGCGAGACACTAGCGCAGAGAAAGCAGCGTTCACATAAGGCAATGCGTTTCCAATAGTGCGAGGTGCGGCTCTATAGCTTTCAAAGAGCAACTCAGTGTCATCACCATTAGGACCACTCCATGATGGAATCTCAACCTTTAAAAGAACCCTTCTGGTATCAGTTATCGCAGGCAATTCAAGAAACTCCTGTAGCGTAACCTTCTCTGTTTTCCTGCCATTTAACATATAAACCGATGCATCTGCAGCAAGCAAAAGCGTGGTAATATCAGAAGGAAACTTTTTGCTCTGCGCCATCACTAGATTACCGCCAATACTCCCTGAGTTTCTGATAAAAGGGTTGGCAATTTTCTCCATATGACTCGCCATTTTCTTGAAAATATAAGACGATTTGCTTTCCTTCTTCAAAGCATCAATAGCTGTAGATATAGTGACAGCTGCTCCAATTTCAATTCCTTTCTCATCTTTCTTGATCATTGACATCTCCGGAATGTGACTGATATCAATATATCTACCAAACTGTTGCTCATCTTTGTAATAACCTTTCCCTGTGTTGCCTACAACTAACTTCAACGAGTCTCCAGAATTATCAGCTTCCAATATATTGTTTCCAGAATTAGCAGCTTTCAATATGTTGTGAAGCTCAGATATGCTAGAAGGAGTGGTCCAATGATACCTTGAATGATCCAAACCATTATGAAGCTTCTTCTTCTTCAAGAACTCAGGGAATGTTACAAGATGGTCTTTTGGATTGTAAGGAGGCAAATTCTTCAACATAACCTCTTTGCTTTCTCCTTTTTTCCAAAAGGAATTAAACCCCAAGTCCTCTATGTCAACATCACAAGCGAAACTCTTACAAGCATCGACGATGGGACGATAACCAGTACAACGACAAAGATTTCCAGCAACTGATTTCTCAGCTTCGGAGACGGTGAGGCTGGAGAAGCCTTGAAGAGGAGGAGAATCTTTGTTATCAGCATTTGAAAGAGCTGAATAGAGAGAAACGCACATTCCTGGTGTGCAGAAACCGCACTGAGAAGCGTGAAACCCAGCGAATCTCTTGTGGATTGGATGGAATCCTTTCTTTGTGTTTCCGAGACCTTCGGATGTGGTGATGGAACATCCATTTATACTGCAGAGAAGTGTGAGACAAGAGTTTATACAATATTCTTTCACTTCTTCTAACTCTGGATCGTATTTTGATAACACTACGATACAAGCACCACACCCTCCTGCACTAAACCCAGAAAACACCAATTCTAATCAGATTCGAATTAACAAAAACTGGGTTTTCCGGAAACAGGAAACTCCAACAACACATACAGATTTGTTAACGGACTTAGAGGCTTGGCGAATAATAATAAAATACACTAAAAATCAGGAAAAACAAAAGAGGGAGATAGAGAGAGAGATTGCCTTCGCCACAGCCGAGTTTGACACTCTTGAAAGGAGTACTGGATCGGAGGAAGTCGAGTAAGGTCGTTGAAGGATCAATAGAGTCGACCTTGAATCGCTCTCCGTTAACTGCAAACTCCAAATCTTTACCCTCCATTTAAATGTCTGAGAAAACAATAGTGATGAGTCAATTGAAGAGAGAATTAGCTTGAGGGAGGTGTTTGGGTGAGATACGAAGAAAGAAGAGTTTGATATGAGTTTCTCTTATAGTTGCGCCTTTTCTACGCACATATCTCCGTTTCGTTATCTCCACTCTGTAAATCTGAGCTTAAAGGGCACTCTCTGCGCGACACGAGTCAAAGTCCACTGCCAGTCAGCCTTTTTTAGTAAAGAATATTTCACATTTGGAAGCTCACTCAAATAAAAATTCCAATCTTGTTTTTTTCTCCTCATCAAAAATTAATATATATATATTTTTTCTTATTAGAGTAAAGAAAATCAAAAAAAGATTCCAACCATTTTATTAGGCAAATAACTCCTAATTTAGCATTCCGCTACTAACCCAAGTGAATTGGATGGACCGCAACATTAGAGACATTCTCCTTTCAAGACTAGCTAATAATGCTGTATGCTGCATGGAGTATTCCATATATATTGTTATTTTTTTGGATAGGCTGATATAGACAGGCCTCTAGGCTTTGAAAAATTTCCTCAATTTTCAAAATTTCGAATCATAATATATAAATTAATTTAATCCAAGGCATTTGGCATATGGGAATGGGATTCAAAGGTTTAACATGATAACAATATATCCAAATAGTAAAATCCTGAGGAGGGAAACCTTGCAACGACTCTTCTACAGACATCTACAACAGAAATTGAGTTTTGCTTTTTTAGATATTCGCACGTTGTATAATAAACTTCGAAGAGACATTACATTATTATTAGAGTAAAAGAATCAATAGAGAAAAGTATCATCCTAAAGCCTAAAAGGAAACCCTTTGGCCTTCCAATCTGAAGAATAAAAAAACTTTGTTATTTGTTCTTTGCATGAAGCCATCCCCACAAAGCAAAGCATTTCTCATTCTTTTTCTTTTGTTTATTTTCTTGAGCATTGAAAAATAAAGTTGTACGAAAATGCACATAGATTAGGCAAAGTAAAGGAATAACCCAAACTCAAAGAAATTAAACAACTTATAAAAAATCATTTGTTCGTTAGTATATAAAGAAATCGCTTGGATACAATCTATATCAAACATAACTCAAAGATCCTTACTTCAAACTCAAACCAAGAAATCAAAGAGATGGAGAGAAAGTCTGATCAGGCAACTGCTAACCGCATCTACGATGAATTCGATCCAATCTCAAACTGGAAAACTGAACAAGGATTCGAAACTCTCACTGTTTACCTTCCAGGTATGTATATAATTACTCAACAAACTTTTTAATCTCTCTGTGATTTGGGTTTAAACCGCGGTTGTTCAAAACAATAGGGTTTAGGAAAGAGCAGCTTAAGGTGCAAATAACCACAGCGAGGAAGCTGAGAATTATGGGAGAACGTCCTGCAGGACTCAACAAATGGATCCGTTTCCGCAAGGAGTTTCCTATTCCCTCAAACGTCGACGTAGACTCCATCGCTGCCAAGTTCGAAGGCGCAAATCTTGTCGTGAAGCTCCCTAGACCCGAGCCAATTAGCAAACCAACTCCACCCACTGCTACAACCGCAAAACTTCCTCCGGTTCCTAAGGAAACCGACAAGGTTCAGCCGCCAAAGCCAACAAGAGCGGAACTAGCTGAGAAGGAAGCAGAGAAAGTTGCAAGAGAGAAAGAAGAAGCCTTAAAACTTCCAGAGAAGGAAAAGAGTTATGATGGAGTAGTGAAGCAAGATCTTCCATGCATGTTGAAGTCACACAAAGAGAATCTTTTTGGAGGATACGTAGCATTGATGAAGGATAACCAGAAAATGATAACGGCTTGTGTGATTGCTCCTGTGGTTGCAATTCTCTTCATGTCTATTGGGTTCTATGCCGGCCGAATCTTTACTTCTAATAATTAAATTGACAAAACCCCTTTGGAGATTCGTCAAAGGCAGATAAAAATGTAATAACTTTGCTTATATAAAACAAATCATATTAATAAAAGGAAAAATCATTCATTCAGTTTCTCTTCTCTTAAACAGCTTATCAATGGTCTGATTTTTTTCTAGTCTTACTTTCAACTCTCTCCAACGAGTCATGCAAATCATATGCTCATGAAAAGTTTCATGTTCTTTAAGCCTAGTCGAAAGATTTTTCCAATCATTGTACCCTGTAGTTGCCAAGTTGCCACCGCCATTTTTCTCATGTCTAAACAGCTTGCAGCAAAAACAGAAAACTTTGTCTGAAGCTTTTGAGTAAAGCAGCCATCGTCGATCATGTTTCTCTCCATTCACCAATTCTCTTGTGTAGAACGTTTGCGAGAAATGCCTACCATTCTTATCTTTAGGAAACTGATAATCAGTTGATAGCCTTTTCGTCGGACCATTTTTAACCAATAAATCTCTCAACTTCATATCAACCTCTCCCCAATTCCCAGGATCGGAAATATCTTCAGAGAGGTGTTCCTTCTTCTCCTCACTCTGATACACAACCTCATCTTTCTCTTTACACTCTTCTAAGTCTTCATGATCAACGGCTTTACTCTGCCCAATATCATCATTTGTGTCTCCATTATTCACGTTGATTCTTTGAGTGCCGACTGTTTCTCGGATGCTCGAAGTTGTTACGGGTTTCTTTACAAACGGTAATATAGCATTGGCTTTGGACTTCACAAAATCTTGCACTTTCTTTCTCTTTTTTCTTTTGTCAGCTCCACATGGTTCTTTTCTAATCCCCAATCGTGGCATTTTTCTATTCCTTTACAAATAAACAAAAATTAAACTCTAAAGTTGTCAATATTCTGGAATATAAAACTACACAAGCTTGTTTGAACCATTTTATTCGAAATCTCACACAAATCAACAAACGTGTACAGGAATTACTAAGCACAGAAAGAAAACGAAACTCACAAAATGCTATTGCAGGACAAAGACCACGAAATCATAGATTGACAGTCGGTATGTAATTCTCATAGAGTGAGATAAATGTAGAAACAAACTACCAAAACCTTAGCCGTAAAAAATGAAAACCAAATCTGTGATTTTAGGTTTCTATAGAAGACGAGTTGAATAGCATTTAGTCTTTCAGAACCCTAACCGATCAACAGTCAAGGAAAGACCTTTGACATTGACAAACAACCAAAAAATTCCCCAAAACGCACTTGAACACAAAACCCTAGCTGTCAATATCTATAAAGATCTGGCTTTTCAACGTAATCTATATGGCAGAGAAGAATCAGAAGAAAAAACGAGATAGAATCTATTGGTTTTTGGGTTTCAAAACCCTAAAACCGAAGAACTGTGGAGACATCGAGAGAGATAGCAGCGAACCTTTTCAAGAACCGGTGGTTGAGGAATAAATTGGAGCTAGTTAAAGTCTTAGATATCGCCGGAACGGTGTTGTTTTCCCGGTGGTTTGTGGCTGACGAGTCAGAACTTCGATTCGAAGAGAGAGAGATGCGAGAAACGCAGCCGATTTTTCTAAGGCAACGAAGAGAAATGAGAGTCAAATTGGGTGGGTGAACTTTTTTTACAGTCTTAATTGTGTTGTTGCCACAACAATAACGAAGCAATTAAATTTTAGCCAATAATAAACCAAAATTTTTGGAGGGAATTGGATTAGCTAATAATATAATATGGGAAATAATTTTGGTGGGAAATTTGTGTGTTCTTTAGTAAAAGGGTGGGAAAAAATGGGAGGGAAAAGTTTTCTTTAAAGGGAAAAATTTGTGAGTTTAGTAAAAGGGGGGAAAATATAAGAAGAAAAAAATGGGTGGGAAATTTTAAGAGTGAAAACATAACTTAGTGCCTAAGAGAGTTAGTGTACGAAGATGAACTAGAGTCACCAAATCAGTGGTAACGACGGATATCCCACTTTGTCGTCGTTTAGGGTTCCTTCATATTATCCCTTTCTTTTTCCTTTGCGTAACATTTCCTTCGTTAATTAATAAATGGCCCCATAACTTGTGTCTTGTGGGCCCAAGCCTGTTTGAATATGTTTTAACGAGAAGGTAGGAAGAAGGAGAACGTATGGATTTAACAAGCGTGGATACTCATAGACTGCCGCCAAATCAGTGAGACCACTATTCAAACGCTGTTGGAAGGGAAACTATTTTAGAGATGATGGAGAAAGTGTTTAAGAAAACTTGGGAGAGAAGAGAATGTTTTAGGAAGTGGAAAGGAGGACTTTTAGTCTAGAGAAAGACTTAGTAGAATACTTTTTATTTCTTGATTTCAACTTGATTACAAATGAAAGGGAAGGGAGGTATTTATAGCCTCCAAAGTACAAAATATCTTGATTATTCTAATCCTAAATCTAGAGATTTCCACTAATATTTTATTATAATTATCTAGATATTTCTATGAAAATATCTAGATTTTTATTCTAAGGAGGTGGAAGATGATTCTAGAGAATTTCTAGAATTTGGAATAAGTTTTGGATTAGGCCATTAACCATTTATTGGATAATTGGCCCATGATTTAGCTTAACCCACAATCAAGTTTAGTTTTCAACACCCCCTCTTAAACTTGATTTTGCTACCCCGAGCAAACTCCTCATCTTGATGAAGTCTTCACGTTTAAGAGGCTTGGTGAAGATATCGGCTACTTGATCATTTGTCTTCACATACTCCAATTGCACATCCTTCTTTGCAACACATTCTCTGATGTTATGATAACGAGTGTCGATGTGCTTACTTCGATCATGGAAAACCGGATTCTTTGCCAAGGCTATTGCTGATTTGTTGTCCACAAAGATCTTCGTTGGCTCCTCTTGTGGAAAACTCAACTCCTTTAGTAAGTTCCTTAGCCAAATAGCATGACAAACACATGATGTAGCCGCTACATACTCCGCTTCACAAGTGGAAAGAGTGACAATCGGTTGCTTCTTCGACATCCATGTGAAAGCGGTATTTCCGATGAAGAATACGAAGCCACTTGTGCTTTTCCGATCATCTACGTCTCCACCCCAATCGCTATCGCTATATCCAACAAGCTTGTAATCGTTAGATGTAGAGTAATACATGCCAAAGTTTATAGTACCTTTGATATAGCGAAGAATCCTCTTTGCTGCCTTCAAATGAGTTGTTGTTGGAAGCTCCATGTATCGACTCACAACTCCAACAGCATATAGGATATCAGGCCTTGTGCATGTTAAGTAACGAAGACTTCCAACTAAACTCTTAAAGAGTGTTGGATCTACACTCTCTCCTTCCTCGTGCTTTGATAGCTTGGCTCCACATTCCATTGGGGTGTTCACTGGATTAGAGTCATCCATCTTGAACTTCTTTAGTACGTCTTTAGCATAGCCTTCTTGAGTAATGAAAATTCCATTTTCTTCTTGCTTTACTTCAATTCCGAGATAGTAGGACATGAGTCCAATGTCCGTCATCTCGAACTCCTTCGTCATCTCGTGTTTGAACTCCTTGAACATATTTGGATTATTACCCGTGAATATCAAGTCATCCACATACAAGCATGCAATTAATATATCATTGTTTTGGGTTTTGATATAGAGTGCATGCTCATATGGACACTTGACGAAGTTTTTCTCCTTGAAGTACTTATCAATTCGAGTATTCCATGCTCTTGGGGCTTGCTTTAACCCATAAAGTGCCTTCCTCAACCTCAATACTTTGTCTTCTTCTCCCTTGACTATGTAGCCTTGTGGTTGCTCAATGTAAACTTCCTCGTCAAGTTCCCCATTCAAGAAGGCTGATTTAACATCCATTTGATGTATCTTCCAACAGTTTTGAGCCGCCAATGAAATGATTAGTCTAACAGTTTCTAGACGGGCAACGGGAGCAAATACCTCATCATAGTCGATTCCCGCTCTTTGACTATAGCCTTTTGCCACCAATCTTGCCTTGTGTCTTTCAACTTCTCCCTTAGAGTTCTTCTTTGCTTTGTATACCCACTTTACACCAATCGCTTTGTGCCCTTTTGGAAGTGTAGCTAACTCCCATGTATCGTTCTTTTGTATCGCCTTGATTTCTTCATCCATTGCATTTCTCCATGTCTTCTTCTCCACAGCTTCTTGAAAGTTCATGGGCTCGCAATCCGCAAATAGACAAAGCAAGGTAAGATTGTCTTGATTTTCAGTTACCTCGTAAAGGTCTTGTAGGCTTCTAAAGTGTGGAGTCCTTTCACTAGAACTTTCTTCTCCTTGAGTACTTGTGGTTGGCGAATTTGGTGGTGTAACTTGCTCCTCTCTTGGTTGCTCCAAGATATCTTCTTCAAAAACTGGAAAGTAGTTGTAGTCTTCTTCATTTGATCTCCAATCCCATTCTCCTTCTTCATCAAAGATAACATTTCGACTTGTGATCGTCTTCCTTGTATTAGGATTGTAGAGCTTGTAGCCTTTGGAGTTGGAATCATACCCAATGAAGATGTATTTCTCACTTTTGTCATCTAGTTTGCTCCGCTTCTCGTCCGGTACATGAGCATGAGCAAGACTTCCAAAGACTCTTAGATGGGAAACACCGGGCTTCCTCCCGCTCCATGCTTCTTGTGGAGTTTTCCCCGAAACACTCCTTGTTGGGGACCGGTTAGATAGATAAACCGCACATGCAACCGCTTCTGCCCATAACTCCTTTGGTAGTCTTTTGCTTTTGAGCATGCTTCTCGCCATCTCGAGGATTGTCCTATTCTTCCTTTCCGCCACTCCATTTTGTTGAGGGGATCTTGGCACCGTTAATTGTCTTCGAATTCCATTATCTTCACAATACTTCTGAAATTCCTTGGATGTGAACTCTCCTCCACGATCGGATCTCATAGATTTGATAACAAGGCCACTTTCCTTCTCAACAAGGGCTTTGAACTTTTTGAAGTTTTCGAAAACCTCTGATTTTTCCTTCAAAAAATACACCCATGTTTTTCTTGAAAAATCATCAATAAAGAGAAGGAAGTAGTTGCTTTTACCGAGTGAACTTGGTTTGATTGGACCACACACATCAGTGTGGATGAGTTCCAACGGCTTATGAGCTCGTGTGCTTGACTCCTTTGGAAAGCTCGCCTTGAATTGCTTTCCAAGTAGACACGCTTCACACACTTGATTTGGATGATTAATGCAAGGCAAACCTCTCACCATTTCCTTCTTTGAAAGTAGCTCTAGTCCTCCAAAGTTGAGATGTCCGAACCGAAGATGCCAAAGCCAACACTCGTCCTTGTAGCACATCTTTAGACATCGTGCCATGTCATTTTGAATGTTAAGGACAAACATTCTGTTTCTTGTCTTCGGGACCTTGGTAACGAGATTTCCGGCACGGTCTCTTATAGAAAGGTAATTATCTTTTAATCGGATATCATAACCTTTCTCTAAGAGTTGTCCTAGACTCAAGATGTTGGTCTTCATGGTAGGAATATAGTAGACGTTGGAAATAAATTGATGATCTCCATTCTTTAATCGGATGAGAATATTTCCTTTACCTTTCACCTCCATCTTCGATTCATCTCCTAAAGCCACGTTTCCTCCTTTTGATTCGTCAAGCTTCACAAACATGCTTCTTTTCCCGCACATGTGGTTGCTTGCACCGCTGTCGAGGTACCATTTATGGACATCATCTTGTTCATCCTTGTTGTATGCCATTAATAGCATATCATCTTCTTGGCTTATTTCTTCAACGTAGTTGGACTTCTCTTCAACTTTATCGTTTTTAGGAGCTCTACATTCGGAAGCATAATGCCCAAACTTTTCGCAATTGTAGCATTTAATATTTGACTTATCATACCTTGGTTTTTGATTTCCTCTCCCACGACCTCTTGATGAATTTCCTCCTCTTTGGTTAGTGTTGTCTTCATTGGGCCTCCAACCTCGTCCATTTCCATATCCACGACCTCTTCCTCGAACTTGACTGCCACCTCGTCTTTGATGACTTTGTCCGCTTTCTTCTTTCTTTTGCTCAATCCGCATCTTAAGTACTTGTTCGACAATATCTTCCTTCTTTTTCTTCTTTTCTTCATAAGCTTGTAACGACCCAAGAAGTTGTTCTATTGTCATAGTCTCCAAATCCTTTGTCTCTTCAATGACAGTGACAATGTGCTCAAACTTTGGATCCAACGATCGAAGAACCTTCTCCATGATTCTCACATCATTTAACTTCTCACCATTTCTTTTTAGGTTATTAGTAACCGTCAATACTCTTGAGAAGTAATCCGAGACGAGTTCACCTTCCTTCATTTGTAAGGCTTCAAATTCTCCTCTTAGAGTTTGAAGACGTACCTTCTTGACTTGATCAGCCCCTTTGTAAGATGTTTGAAGCTTCTCCCATGCTTCTTTAGCCGACTTTGCTTCAACAACCTTCTCGAACGTGTCTTCATCTAATCCTTGATGGATAAGGCAGAGAGCCTTCTTGTCTCTCTTTCTTGAATCTCTCAAACTATCCTTTTGTGTTTGAGAGAGACTACCTTCATTCTCCGGTTCAGCAAAGCCCTTCTTGACTATCTCCCACACATCATGTGCTCCTAGGATAGCCTTCATTCTTAGACTCCAATTGTCATAGTTGCTCTTTGTGAGCATCGGGACTTGGAAGGGAATACCACTACTCGCCATCTTCAAGAGATTTACTAGCTCTGATACCACTTTGTTGGAAGGGAAACTATTTTAGAGATGATGGAGAAAGTGTTTAAGAAAACTTGGGAGAGAAGAGAATGTTTTAGGAAGTGGAAAGGAGGACTTTTAGTCTAGAGAAAGACTTAGTAGAATACTTTTTATTTCTTGATTTCAACTTGATTACAAATGAAAGGGAAGGGAGGTATTTATAGCCTCCAAAGTACAAAATATCTTGATTATTCTAATCCTAAATCTAGAGATTTCCACTAATATTTTATTATAATTATCTAGATATTTCTATGAAAATATCTAGATTTTATTCTAAGGAGGTGGAAGATGATTCTAGAGAATTTCTAGAATTTGGAATAAGTTTTGGATTAGGCCATTAACCATTTATTGGATAATTGGCCCATGATTTAGCTTAACCCACAATCAAGTTTAGTTTTCAACAGAGGAGCAAATGAGTTTGAATCTAAGATTATCCAGATCAAGAGGAAGCTCAATTTCTCTTGATAAATTCATTGAATGCAGGAAGAATCTCTCAAAAGCACCGCCTAGGCTCTGGCCGGATGATCCTCGACCCCGTACGACGCATCTCGACGAACAAGGATTCCCCGTTGTGGAAATTCATCATCCCATGCTCCAAAAGCTGGAATCTTTAAGATCTGTGAATGAATTTGATCAAGTCTATGCCCAGATTGTAGTCTCGGGACTCCTTCAACACTCTCTTGTCTCCGGACGGGTGATTAAAAAGCTATGCACAGGTTTTCGTTCGGTTTCACGAGCTGTCTCAGTTTTCGATTGCATCCATGAACCCGACGCGTTTCTGGGCAACACCATTTTGAGATGTTTCGTCACCTTAAATCAACCGTTGGGTGCGTTGAGCTTTTACTACGAGAAAATGGTGGCTAGATGCGTCCTGCTTAACCATTATACGTTCCCATTAATGGCAAAAGTGTGTGCAGAGATTGGATCGGCGAAAGATGGGGAAAAGATTCATGCTCTGGTTTCGAAGCAAGGGTTTGAGTCAGATTTTTTCGTTAGGAACTCACTGATTCATATGTACTCGGTTTGGGGACGAATACAAGATGCGAACAAGGTGTTCGATGGTGAGTACTTGGTTGATTTGGTTAGTTGGAATTTGATGATTGATGGGTATGTAAAGAATGGGAAATTAGATGATGCACGCAAGCTGTTCGACGAAATGCCTGATAGAGATGTTTTCAGTTGGAACTCTATGCTTTGTGGCTATGCGAGAATTCATGATATGGAGGCAGCGCGGTATTTGTTTGAGAATATGCCTGCTCCAGATGCTGTTTCTTGGAACTGTATGATCGACGGTTATGCGACAGTGGGGAACGTTTTAATGGCGAGGGAGTATTTCGATAGAATGCCGAGAAGAAATGTGATTTCTTGGAATACAATCTTGGCACTCTATGTCAGAATCAAGGACTACACAGAAAGTCTTAAACTTTACGAAGTAATGATGGATAAAGGAGATGGGTTGAAGCCAAACAAAGCATCTATCATGAGCGTCTTGACAGCTTGTGCAAATTTACGCCGGATTGATACAGGGAGACAGATCAATTCGTACATAACAAGCAACGAGATTAAACCCGATATGCTTCTTTCCACTGCTCTGCTTACAATGTATGCTAAATGTAGTGAAATGGATATGGCTAGAGAGGTTTTTGATGGGATGAGAGAAAGAAGCATCGTGTCTTGGAACTCTATGATCATGGGATATGGCATGCAAGGGGATGGAGAGAAAGCCGTAGAGATGATTCTAGATTTGGAAAAACACGGAAATGTTGACCCAAATGGTGCTACTTTAGTTTGTGCTTTGTCTGCCTGTGTAAATGCTGGGATGGTTCTAGAAGGTTGGTGGGTCTATGATCGGTTAACGCGAATCTATAGCGTAGAACCCAAATTAGAGCATCATGGCTGCTTGGTGAATCTCTTTGGCCGAACAGGTTTGACTAAAGACTCAGAAGAGTTAAGGAAGGAGACTCATCAGTATGTTCTCCCTACTTGCTGGACAGTCTCGAATCCCGACATTGGAGAAATCTTGGCGAAGCGGCTCATGCGATTGCACCCAGAGGACATAGCCCCATATGTGTTACTATCATATATATATGCTTTGGATGGAATGTGGGAGGAAGTGGAGATAGTGAGAAGGATGATGGATGAGAAAAAACTGTGTACAATAAGCAAAGAAAGTAGTAACTCAAGTTGCATTACAAGGATTCTCTACTCAATGTTGTGTGAGATAGGTTTCCAACTTAAGATGTCTTAGATAATAACAAGCTATCACTAGTCAGACTATTATTATCTGGATAAAGAGTGAATTTTCTGACTGTAATAAAACCGAATCAAAACTTCTCTTTTACCGATATCCAAACAAGCACTCATTGTCATTATATGTATCAGCCGAAAAGTTTTCTAGCAACCTAACCTCAAACATCAAGAACCTTAATAGCTATTTTTGATATTAAAGATTAAAGTTCAAAACAAAACTAAACATTAGATAATGCCATGCACACCAAAATAGAAGAGGCAAAGAGTGATAGCTTATTGCCTTCTCATTCCACGGCCACGACCTCCACCGCGGCCTCTGCCCATTGCACCTGCAGCAGCGTCTCCCTCAGCAGAGAATAAGGCAAGCAGCTCCAGTTGCAGCGTTTATAGCGTTGATCTGCCAGAACAAAATTACAATACATCAACATATTCATTAGTAACCCTTCCTATCCCCACATACAGAACATGGGAATCATACATGTTGTTTAACAGTAGCAGCGTATGTCCAATATAACTATTTTAAAGCTGACACAATAGTCCCAAAATATAAACGCATGTGCCAAGAAGAAAAGAGTAAATATCTAAGAATGTTGCATACCTTCACAACTGTTGGCTCCCAGACAAAGTTAACAAATGAATATGCTATTCCACCGCTGTTAATATCCAATCCATAAGAAGCTCCTTCACCTATTGAAACAGAAATACACCACATGGCATCGCATGTTTTTGTCTTAGTTTGTTTAGAACATCAGTTGCATCAAATCCAGCACCTGTATCACCAACCATTGGCCTTTTTAAATCATTCTCTAAAAAGTGAACATAAAGAATTCAAATCCCAGCCAAATATGAGTTACCTCTAGAGCCTTGGCATACGTGTTTATGAAAAGTTGCGACTTCCCAGCAATTGTTCGTGAATGCTGCCTCAGGTATTTACTTATTTCCATCTAAAACCAGGACCAGTTACTTACATAGTTAAATGGCATCAACCTATGTGCAAAAATTTAGAAACTGAACCAAGGTGGATGGATACTCACATCTATAGCTCCACCTCCAGGAACAATAGTGGAGTTCTTCGAAGCTCGTCTTACAATCATAATTGCATCATGTAAACTCCGTTCAGCTTCTTCAATGAACTGCAATTAACATTTGAAAAGAACTTTCTATATATGCTGATTTGTTCTTTTTACACGAAGCTTCCAGTAGTTGATGTACCTTATCAGCTCCACCAAGCAGGAGTAGTATAATATGTGAATATTAGTATAGTCAACCATATACTTGTACAGCTCAGCTATAGTCAAAGATGTATGATACGATCTAGTTTTAATCCTAGAAAGACTGCAAGTGATGCAATTGTAGTATTAAGAGATCGAATCCACAGGGACAACGAAAGACACAACAGTTTTCATATTCAAATTAAGCTAGGCAATGTAAACTGTAAATAAAACGCAGCAAAACAATTGAAAGAAACGGTTGTAAATCAGATGGGAAAAACATTAAGCCTAGGGTATTCCTAAGAAGAATCCAAATTGTGACTAATAGAATTATTAGGGTTTTCTATTAAGAAACGTCTAGAACTACAAACACAAATATGTGCTCGCCAACTTTCGCTGCGCGAGACACCTATATCTAGAGACTAAGGCACCGAGTTTCCTACGCGAACCTTCCGAATCTAAATATGCAATGAACACAAGTTGATTGGTTCACAAGATCCCTAAACCGAGTTTCCTACGGCTTTAGGCCATCTTTCTCTCCTAAGATAGATCCATCAATTAACAATACTTTCGCATCTACTAATTACCTCTCTTAAGGCTTAATTCTAGGTGATCAATCTAGAACAAGTAATTAAGAACAATCAAAGGGGAAGACTATAGAATAAACCCTAACAATTTAAAAACATCAACAATTCTTCATTAATCTTATAGGGAACCCCTAAACCTAACAAGCAAACTACTCAAACATAGGGATTGAATCAAACATCATGTATTGAATAGAAAGCATAAAAGAAATCAAGAGTAGAAACAGATAGGGTTCATATATCTTTTTTCCTAAAACAATCTCTCTCTAAAAAAACCTAAAAAATATAAAGCATAATCTAAACAATGGCTTAAAATAGGTATTTATAAGTCTTTGGACGTCCTTGAGTCTTTAGGAAAAGAATTGGAAACTTCAAAGCCCATTAGAAATAAGAAATATAAATATATTTTTTTCTCTCGTCAATTCCCGCCAGATTTGATATGTCTTCACTAAAACAAGCATAACTCAAGTTTCAGACATCGAAACGACTCGAAACCACTTGGAGATGAAAGCTAACTTCTGTATCTTCATTTTGATATATATATCGTCTCCTGGATCATCCGATAAGTGGTCTTACTAATACTAAATTTCTGGAACTTGATTTTTGTCTCTGCATTTCCTTTTCTTGTATTTTTTCCTCCAAAATCTTCCAATTCATCCTTAGACATGTAAAACCTATAAAACATATTCTAGACACTAAAAGACCCTAATAGACATATAAATGTGGGTTAAAAACCCGTAAAAACACGTTATATCAATGTATATAATACACATACATGTAAATCATTTTCTAAATTAATGAAGAATACAGTTTATTTAGTTTTTGATGTTTCTTCTGTTAAGGAGTATAGTTGATGTTCGTCCTGAAGGACAACCACTGAATATATTAAACCTCTCCCCACCAACTTGTCTTTATCTTTCTCCACTAATAAGCTTCGAGGAAAGAGTGGTAGCAGCACTTTTAGCCAACATGCCTTTCTGTGTTTTTTTTTGAAGAAGATCCGTGCGGTTCTGTGTTTTTTTTTTTTGTCACAAAGAAGACTATTTAGTGATTTGATTTCGATTGGTGGTGTCTCAATTTTCCTCTAAAGAAGCTTCGATTCAGACCTGTTACAAAGAAGACTTTGGTGTGTTGAAGCCACTGTAGTTGATCCCATGAAACTGGAAACTGAATTCTTATAGGAGATAAGTTCGCGTAAGAAGAAGACGACAAAAAACTTAAAATAAATCATTAGAGTAATGATGACTTTTGTACTTATGCTCATGTTGACGATGAAGAAAACAACAAAATTGAAGATAATGATGAGGAATATAACGATGATGCTGGTGTTGATGATGACTATTATGTTGTGATTCTAGCGACAGATGTGAAGTTTATTACGATAGTGGTGAAGATGATTGTGATAAAACTACCTATGAGTAGACAATAGTAGTGTTGATGATAGTGGTGGAAAATTGGACAATACTTTCAATGATTACGGTGAGAAAGAGGAGAAGAAGAAGAGGAAGATGATGATGATTGAATGAATAATTACTTACTTGCATGATAAGCACTGTAAGTTTAGACTTTTTTATTTTTTAGGTTTTGGATGGATTAAGGTGAGAAAGAGAAGGAGAAGAAGAAGAAGAAGATGATGATGATTGAATGAATGATTACTTACTTGCACGGCAAGCACAATAAGTTTAGACGTTTTTATTCTTTAGGTTTTGGATGAATTATAGAAAGAGAATGAAACGAAGATGATGAATAATGACTTACTTGCACGACAAGCACAGTGCGTTCGTAAATGGATCTACAACGTGATTCCAAAAAATGTGAGAGAAAATCTCCAAGAGGTATACTTCCTCCATCCAAGCCTCTAATCACGTCTCTTCGTCACTAGTTGCGGCCGGCTTTTATTTTATAGGGGGATAGTCACTGCCGCATTTCTTATTTCGGTCGAACTTTTCTCGAGTAATTGTTGCTTACTTTATTGGTTTATGTTGGAACTCAAATTTTACTTAAATATTAATCAGCATTTGGTTTTGTAATATTGAGTTCAAATGTGAATGAAAAATGAAATTTAATAAGCAAATGAGCCTTATAAATTCATTTGAGATTTGAATCTTAGCCTTTGAAATGAAATGTTCTCATTGACTATAATTCCTTTGTGTGGAAGTGTAAAAATCCCACATTGGTTAGCACAAGAGAAAAGCTCTTGTTTATATATGGGTGTCCCTATAACAAGGTTCAAAAACCTTGTGGGAGTATAAAGGCATTATGCAAAATCACATACGCGCCGTACGCCGATGGGCTGGGCCGGGTTCGGGCTCTTGCTCATTGCTCATTGCATTTTTAGTTGGTTCTATATGAGTGTGGGTCGTGGGTCGGTCGGTTGTCATTATCTTTTGGGGATATTTTTTGCATAATGAAAGGATAAATCCAAATTAATTAAGAGATTACGTTATGATAATTACGGAAGATTTCCGCATCCTTTTACTTGCGGGAAAAGGGAGAATATCTACAGAATATTCTTTTTCGCCAAAGCTTATCTCTTGGAGATCAAGCCGACCTTCCCATATATAAATAGACGCCTCCTCTTCTCTCATTATTCATTCTGAAATCGTCAGAAAACACACACAGCAAAAAAGCTAAAAAGTTCCTTCATAAGATCCCTTTCGTCCTTCATCAAAGTAAGTGTCTCGAGAGCTATAGCGTTTAAGTTCAGTTCGCAGATTCTGTTTTGGGTGTTGCAAAACAGTCTCACACGGTTTTATCATGGGATTCAAAAATCGCATCCAAACCGTCACACATTACGGACGATTTATTGAGTTAAGGAAAGAGATCAAATCTCGACTCCGTGTTCGTCTTTCTTTTAAATTGGTTTTCCATCGCGTGTTTTAATCGTCTTTCCTTAAAGATTATCGTTTATATTTTGTTGTGACTTCGATCCGGATTTTTGCGGTCATACAGTTTGTTGGTGTTGTCGTAGGTTGTACATGAAGCTAAGGTACATAATCTATGGAAACATGTGAGGAGCGAGATAAGTATGCCAGAGTTCATTTACGAGATGCTGATTTAGAATATCGTCCGATGATGGGTAACATGGGTTATGGTCAAGAAAATAATCGCGCTAGGGATTTCATCAGAGCTGTCGTAGATTCATCAGTCGCCATTTATCTAATAGCTTCTAAAAGATTAAAACCCACACACCAAATCTTCCTAATCGTATTTTAAAATCCTTATAATGTACAAAACTAAATTACAAATAGGTGTGCTTCTTGAAATTAGTGATCGTTACAAATAGGTTACAAGTTTTATTGCTTTCATTTGTCTTCTTGGATATGAAAAGAGAGAATCTTTAGACATTTATATTTTTTTGTTAAGTAACAAAAAATTCAATGTCTCTACCCTTTAGTGCTTAGGGGAAAAAGTTTGAAACATTATTTTCTGTTGGAGAAGAGAAGCTTTTAGCTTTATTCCAGACAAGTGAAGCATTTAAGATTGAGGCATGGATTATGACTAAGATTGCGGGCAAAATAAATGTCGCGGAGTAATTTCTTCACAATGAATACGACATCGTGGCTTCAATCCATGGTTTTGTTTTAAGAGTTTCTTTATTGACGAAAAGAATGTTACCCTGGTTTTTGATAAAGAAGGAAAAACTATATGCGACTTCACTTGCGACACAGTTAATATCATTGGAGAGGCTGGATGCTTGACAAAACGTGTTGGCCACTTGTGTACTCTTATGTTCCAAATTTAGTGCAAAACAAGTGGGGAGGCAAAAGTAAAGAACGAAGTGATTAGGAAAGACATTAATATGAACATAACATGTTAATTGAATCAAGCAAGAAGTGGCAGAAAAAAGAGAAAACGCTAGATTTATTGGATATATTCAAACATCATTGCTTCATAGAGAAGGTAGAGTGTTTCGTACATTTCCTTGCTGCAAGCTCCTATGTTGATTGCTTTATCGGGTTTTTGAGAATCTATAAGCATATGGTGTTTTGAACCTCCTTAACTCGGTACACCATTATTGCTAAATATGTTTAATTCTTAATAATGAAATTAACGTTTGAGTTTCGCTATTTAGACTTCTACCCCTTTTTGGATAGTGAAGTCTGAACGACCCTTTCTTATTGGAATACATAATATTATTAGGATTTTCCATGATCATATTTAGTGAGCCTCACAGATCATTTGCAGATGTTAAACTGCTTTCGTAATTTCTTCTTATTTAGTGTTTAGAAGATTTCTCTGATTCTATGATTTTTTCAAAATTTTATAATTAAACTGTCATTTCCTTCTATAAGAGTGTGTGTTGTAAATAAGAGAATAAGAGCATGTCCATCCGTTGATTCTTAGAGCATCTCCATTGAAGAAACTCGTTTTTGGAGTTCTTAAAAAAAATTAAATTTTTTTTTATTAAATTTTTTTTTTAAGCTGAAATAAAATAAAATAAAAATAAACAGATCAATTATGACGCACCACATCACGTGAACAATGTAATAACCGGTTCTTATTTAAGGATTTTAGGAATCTGTTTCTTAATTGTTCACGTGAGACTTACAATATTTTACTATTTTTTTCTTAAGAATTTCTGTTAAGAAATCTTCATTGGAGGTACTCTTAGAAATGGGGTTCTTAAGTATTAAAAATTACTTTTTTTTTATGAAGTTCGTTAAAAAAAAAAAAAAAATATTTGGCGAGGGCCACATCGTCTCTAAAGTGAAGAGACCGGTTCCTAAGGCTATATATATCCGTGAACTCTTCAAAAAGTTTTTATTAATTTTTTTTTTTTTTTTGAAATATGCAAGAAAAAGTATAAAAAATATAAAAAGAAAAACGAATCAATGGAACCACGACACATGGTAAGAACCTGCTTATTCAGGCTCTAAACTAAGAGTCGGTTCTTAAGGGAGGGTGCAAATTTATAATATTTTATTCATTTCCACTTAGGAAACTGCACTAAGAGCTCCTATTATACCTCAGTTATTCATGCTCTAAAGTGCTAAGATGAGAACCGATCCTTATATTTAATCGTGTGGCCCATAATTTTTAATTCATTTTTTTTGTTTTCTGCCTAGGAATCGATGTCAAGAACCCCTGTAAAAACCACCAATGGACCTGGTCTAAGAGCATGTACATTAGTAAATCCCCTCTTGGGATTCTTAGCATTAATTTATTAATATTTTGGTTAGTATTGAATAGTTAAGAACTTGTGTTTTCTTTACTTCCTCAACTGGTGAAATTCGAAGTTGGAGTTCTTAAAAAATATATATATATATATATATATATATATATTTCAAATAGTGTAGATGACAAGAGATAAAGCACCAATAACATTAACTTCTGATTTTATAGGAACTTTACTAAAGACATCACTGAACATATACAAAAGACTTGTTCCCATGTCACGATACATAACACCTAGGTTTGTTTCCATGTCACGATACACAACACCTAATGTCTGAAACACAATCCCAATTGTACCCAAAATTGATAGATCCTAAAACAAAATTTGGATTATGTTTATAACACAAACACCATAAGGGCACTAATAAAGATTATAATTTGATTAATGGATTATAACCTTGAGATTGTGACCATAAGCACCTGTAATTTCCATGGCTTCAACATCAAGAGAATCAGCTCTTTGGGTTTTTTTTTTTATTAGCCGTCTCCTCAAATTCCCGAAGCTATAATCTCCATTTCTGAATTCTGAAAACGGCAGCGTTTCAGAATCCACCTCGCTTCCGTCGACCCATCTTCGGTCACTGCTTCCGGTACCGAGACGTCTCAAGCTGTGATTGTTGCTTCCTTCTTTAATCCTATCTTCCTCGTCCATTGGAATTTTTTCCACCAAAACAAGAAAGCGCATGAAGAAGAAGAACACCGAACTCTTTGATTTGGATTGGTGCTTTCTAAGGCATGAATGTGACTTGACTGAAAATATCTCTCTCACGAGTACTATGTCGATTACAGAGGTGAAGAATCATCGTCGTCGATGTAACAGAAAATCGCCACCACAACAAAAAACCTAATTTTGTTTTCGAAATCGCGAAGTGAACGAGAAAAGAAAGAAGGTGATAAACCTTCGGGCTGAGGCAGAGGGTTTCCACGGGAAAAAAAAAAACAAAAAATCAGAAAGAATAATATTTCGCCACGTGGTACGAACCCGGCTCTTAAAATCGCTTAAATAAGAGCCGGTTCTTAAGTCAAAATGAATAATTGATTTTTTTTAATCCCTTTCACCTATGAACTCATGCCACCGAACTCGTTAAAACCGCTAATGTACATGGTCTAAGGCTTCCTTTTACCTTATAACTCATTTATTATTATCATGTAAATACAACAGGATGTATACAAAGATGTAAACACTGTTCATTAATGAAATAACAGAAAGTATTTTCAATTATCTAATATGGTATCAGAGTGTTTCTCTCTTCTTCCGCAACAAACTCATCTCCATTTTTCTTTCGATTGAGCTTGAATTTCTTTTATTCTTGCTTGTTTTTCTTCGATTCGATCTCTAAATTGATCAAATTCGTCTTTTTCTTTCTCGTTTGAGCTCAATTTCGGTTGTTTTCTCTTTTACATTCATCTTTCTAGTTTTTCGCGTTCTTCGTCGTTCGCATCTCCCATGGAAAACCTGGTCGCGAATTCGACGGTGAATACTTATGATAATCCGTATTATCTCAGCAACAATGATCATTTTAGTATCGCGCTCGTCTCCGATAGGCTTACTGGAGCATCAGATTTTCTTTTTTTTCGAAGCTTATCGATATTCTGTTTGTTGATTTTCTTATGGTTCTGCTTCTAGAAGACGCAATTCCTCGGATGAAAACGATGCGAAAACTGATAATTGAGAACTCGAGAAAACAGAGACGATTGAAGAAGATGAAGAGCCTCCCGCGAAAAGGAAATGTGTTGGTCTTATATTAGATGGTGGTAGTTCGCTTATGAAACATGTGTGAATTATTAGGTTGAAATTGGTTTTATAAGTTTCATTTTGCGTTTTAATCACTATTTTACCGTAACTTCTCCACCAAGTAGTGGTAATGGTAAGCAAAGTTGGTGCATCAGTCACAACCGCAATTGAAGTTCTTTGTGGTGAAGCTTCATGTTCAAGAGAGATTGTCGAAACCACTAATTACAAAAAAACATGTTTGATTTTAGGTCCACCCTTTTCGTTGGAGCTAGGTTTGCTTTGTGGTTTCCCATGGATATTTATGATGATCAATTTTATTTTATGAAGAATCGTTAAGTGTAACATAAAATAGATGTATTTCTTTATGAGATTATTTACTGAATTAAGTTTTTTTAGTGAGAACATTGCTCAAACAAGTATGCCAGATTAAAATTGGCACTTAGAAAACCTCTTTTCCTAAATGCCAGTTTCTCGAGCATTGTTTCACCTCTGCAACAAAGCGTAAAACCATAGTAAAGTGATCTTAAACAGCTGCGACACCAAAGCGTTTTCTCAAAGCAAATTTGATGATGCATCAATCTCACTGGACAAGATAATGTCTACATGTGATTCCTTCAAAAGCCCTCAAGCAAAGTATATCGACGAAGTCCCAGCTCTCGTTTTCATTGATAGGAAATCCCTAAATAGTTTGTACATAACACATTACTCAGGGACAACATGTAATTATAATGGTTCTTTGTTGTTTGTTTTATCAGTTTTGCCTCTAACTTTAGATATTTGATTTTGCTTCGATTGCAGGTAACTGGTTTAGAAAGGAATCCTATCACTTCACCACAAAGTGCTTTCGAAGGCAAATATTCTTTGAATTATATCTCTAACAACTTGCACAAATTATGCCATGTATGTGTTGACACCATGTCGGTCAGCAGTAGTAATATCATGTGCTTCATTTCTCTTACCATAATGCTTCTATCATAGAGTGAGGTTGATTTTAGGTCTATCCTTTATGTGCCACATGTCTCACCGATGAGAGAAGAATGACTTGGTTAATCAAAAGAAAAATAACATAATCTCTTGATTTTTTTTCATACATGAAATTTTTTATTAAGTGGATCATAGGTGATGGAAAAAATTAATGCGTTTAAAAAAGAGAAGTTGATATATCCTTAGATATTTGTTGGTGATTAAGTGCGATAAGCCTATTAAAACTATAATGGAAGTCGTATATGGACATTCATATGGAGGAGATCATAATCCTGAATTCTTTCAGAATATGTTTTTTTTGAGTTTTTAATCAAGATTTTGATATAACCACTGACCATATGTTATCAAAATTAACATGTAAGTGAATTTGTTATTGTGTAATTTAGTGTTCATATGTGATTATTGATTTTTATTGCTTTAACCGTATTTTTCTATCTAAATTGGGTGCGTATATGGAGAACATTATTGAGACTTCGGACTCTAACTATATTGATAGTATGGTATACACTCCTAAGTTCTTTAACAGTGTAAAAGTATATGTTTTGCCAAATCAGTTTCTAAAGCACATTTTATGCTTATGCGAAATATCAGTCCAAAAGCTATATTATCCGATAATGACAAGTAATAAATAGGGAATGAGAGGGGTAATATAAGACACGTAATATATCGAGTAACTAGTCGGATATGAAGATGGGTAGTAAAAAAATAATTGATACTCAATACCTAACCTTCATCCATGAGTAACAAAATTGTGATACCTTTTACTCAACTCGAAAATTAAAGATACCATTTTTCCGCAACAGATAATATATATTTGTATATACAATTAATTTCAAATTTTGTATATACCACCACCTAGTATATATGTATATATGTCATGATGTAGTTTTTGATTTATGTATGTTTTAGAGATTTAATTTCAAAAGTATAAATATACTATTGATATAGATTTATCTATGTTCGATAAAATTAATAAGACACATGCAACTTAATTACAAACATAAATAATTTTCTTATTTATAAACCCTCAATAAAAAGAGTCTTTAAATATTCAGTTACTAGTTATTTAAAATGGTTAAAAATGGTCTTTATAAATACGTAAAATCAACTCCAATTGTTTCTATCAACCACTTTGTCTAACCACCATTAACCGTCCTAACTACTCGTTTGAAATACCGTACCGATTGATAACAAATTAAAATTCATCTACAAACGTGACATTTGCAGCTACCAATATGACATAGCCGTTTTTTTTTTTCCGATTCGCTACTAGTAATGAATTTGAGTTGATGAGCCCTGTCCATTTTGGGAAGGGAATCCCGTCCCGTCCCGTCCCATCTCGTAGCCTCTCCGAATTACCCGTTCCGTTCCCGTTTCCGTTCCCATTCCTATTTTTCCATTTGGGCTCATTTATTTCCTTCAAATGGGTAAGGGAAATGAAAGGGAATTCCCAAATTTCTCAAATTTTCCATTTAATATCTAAATTTTTAAAAATTCATGAATATTATCTAAATCTTAATAAAAACTCTCAAACATTTTATGAAATTTCCCAAAATTTCATGAATTTTTTCATAATATTCCAAAATTTTCCAAACTTTCCTAAAATTTCCCGTTCCCGTTCCGGATTTATTATTTTCATTCCTGTTTCCGAATTTTCCGTCCCATTCTTTGTCATTTCCCTTTTGGATATTTTTTTCCAATACCCGAATTACCCGTATATTTTTTTCCAATACCCGAATTACCCGTTTCCTTCCTATTTTCGTCTTGCTTCTTGAAATGAATAGAGCTACTGATTCTCTAAATGAATAGAGCTAATGAACATAAAGGAAACAAGGAAAAAAAAATGGTATAAAATAAATAGAGTAACGTTCAAAATGACGGGAATGGGCCTGGAGTAGGCCAAGTCGAATTAGGTTCACTGTAACAGCAGGACCCGTAAAGATTGAGAAGAGAGGTTTGCGAGTGAATCGTAAGGCAAACGATAATAATTTAGGGTTCCGATCTTCTTCCCCAGATGGCTGATGTGACTCATCCTCCGGCCGAATCCGTCGAGAGCCGCCTCCCTGAGAAGTCTACCTCTTCTTCACCACCTCCTCCACCTCCATCGTCTTCTTCCTCTCAGCCGCAGCAGGAACAGGAACCGGAACAGCAACAAGAGCAGCCTCCTCACCGCCGTGAGAGAGATTCCCGCGAGCGGCGTGACGACGATAGGAACCTCGAACGTCCGCCCAATCGCCGTGACCGTTCGCCGCTCCCACCGCCCCGCAGGGATTACAAGAGACGGCCTAGCTCGAGCCCTCCGCCACCGTACAGAGATAGGCGGTACTCTCCTCCCCTCCGCCGCTCGCCTCCTCAAAAGCGCTACAGGAGGGACGATAATGGCTATGATGGTCGCCGTGGCAGTCCCCGTGGTGGCTATGGGCCACCCGACAGAAGGTAATCCTTGGATCTTCTTTCCTATGCTCAGCTCAGTTAAGGATTTTTTAAACTTTTTCTTTGGAGCTTGGGCTTTGCTTGGTCAGCTAGCATGTCAATTGTCAATTCTCTAAACGATCAATCCACATTGCTCGACTTGAAGTAGAATAACGTAAAAGTTAGTTTGCTATCGATTGAACTAAAATTCTAATTATATCTAAAATAGAGCAAAAATCTGCTTTTTTTCTTTGCCAACTCTTGTCTTAAAAGGAAAATGTCATCATGCGTGTTGGAATTGTTGTATAAATCAGTTACAATCCCATTGCATTGTTTCTTTGCTAAGAAAAAGCAAGTGCATTACTTATACTTCTACAAGTAGATCAAACCACGCCTCTTGTACTCAAATTCTTCTTTTCTTATGATAGATTTGGATATGATTATGGCGGAGGATATGACCGTGAAATGGGCGGGAGGCCTGGTTATGGTGATGAAAGGCCTCATGGCCGCTTTATTGGTCGCCATCAGGGTAAGAAATTTGTTGACAGAATCAGCACGAGCTATTTTGCATCTGGTTTTCTTGTCTTGTGAGATATGTTTAAGACGAATATGGTGGGACTTATAAATTGGGCGTTCTGCTTCATTTGACTAGCATAGTTCAAAGTTGTAGCTTGGCATACAGTAGATTGGAAAGAATTCTAGCACTTATTTATAAATCTGCTTGCGAGCGAGCATTTTATTTTAGAAGAGAGATACCAATATATATTTTCTTTTGGCAGACTGGGAGGGAGGTCGTGGAGGTTATGGTGATGCTTCTAACAGTGGGAGTACTCAAAGGTTAAGGTTCCATCATTTTTGTTCATTTCATTTGCGTTTGTATTCTTGGGTTTGTTTGTTGTATTTATCCTATGGTGTGTTTGTTGTAAATGTAAATTAGGAGTTATGAACTGTCTGATTCTGATGTTGCTCAAAGAAAGGGAGTTGAATTCCTCGTATATGTTAGTTCTTCGACTAGGCATATATTCTTTCTTTCTTGACACCTTTAGTTTTGTTGATCGTTAATCTTATAGATTCAGAAAGTTAAGAGTGAATGTTTGAACAACACGGCTAATCCGAATAGCTACTAGAAAATCATCTCTGCAACATGTGATGTTGAAGTCTATCTTCTCTATTCCAGTATAGCTAATGAGTACGAGATGAAGCATTTTTTTCCAAGTGTATCATTTTGATCCTTCAACTGTTAAAAATCGTTGGTATCAAAGCGGGCACAGAACTAGTGCTGTTTAGAGAACCCCCTTCCGGTTGCATTTAATAATAAAATACCGTTGTATTTCCTCTTTCCAGGGACGGATTGATGTCGTACAAACAGTTTATCCAGGAGTTGGAAGATGATATATTGCCATCAGAAGCTGAACGCAGGTATGGTTATAAGTGCAACTTACTCTCGGTGCCTGCTTAAGCAGCTATTTTGTGACGCTACATGGGTTAATGTCTTTTTTTTCCTTATGCAGATATCAAGAATATAAGTCAGAGTACATCACAACACAGAAACGTGTCTTTTTTAACACTCACAAAGAGGAAGAATGGTGATTACAACAATCTGTTTCCTTATTTTACATTTTTCTGGGAAACTATGCAAGCTAGCCTATTAACATGCTTATCTATGATACACATCCAGGTTCAAAGATAAGTATCATCCAACAAATTTAGTCTCCGTCATAGAAAGGTGAGTTCAAGAGCTATTTTCAGCAGTTGGATTCTGTAATAATGCCTGATTGGTGTAATTTCTAAATACTACACGCTTAAAATCTGTAGTCTTGGTGTTATAGTCTTTGTTTTATTTTATTTTTGTTATTTTTTTGCTTTGTTTTGACTGTATCTGTTCCTTGGGAATTTTCAGGAGGAATGATCTTGCACGAAAGGTGGCAAAGGATTTCTTACTTGATTTACAGAGCGGGACACTAGATTTGTAAGATCATATCCTTGGCCTTTGCTCCATGCTTGTGATTATGATCGCCACTCTGTTATCTCTAAAGCTCACGGTTTCTCCTTGATCCGTGCCAGAGGTCCTGCAGTGAATAAATCTAGTGAGCCAAATTCTGAGGATGAAGCAGCTGGTGGTGGTAAAAGAAGAAGACAGGGTAGGGGTGGAGCTAGAGAGACTGAACTTCTTTCAGCTGCACCGAAAGCACCCGGTTTCACTTGTGATCCAAAGAGAATCCTAACTGACATTGAACAAGCACAGGCCCTTGTTCGTAAGCTAGATACTGAGAAAGGAATTGTGGAGAACGTTTTATCAGGTTCAGAAACTGAAAAATCGGAGAGGGATAAGTTACAGAGCAGTGGTTCAACTGGTCCAGTTGTAATCATAAGGGGGTTGACATCTGTGAAAGGCCTCGAGGGTATTGAGTTGCTTGACACGCTTGTCACTTATCTCTGGCGCGTTCATGGTGTTGACTATTACGGAATGGTTGAAACAAATGAAGCAAAGGGTCTGCGGCATGTGAGACCTGAAGGTAAAGGTTCTGATGCAAAAGGAGGTGAGAGCGAACAGAAATTTGACTCTCATTGGCAAGAGAGGCTGAAAGGGCAAGATCCCCTGGAAGTGATGGCTGCCAAAGAGAAGTTAGATGCTGCTGCTATCGAAGCCTTGGATCCACATGTGCGGAAGATTAGGGATGAGAAGTATGGCTGGAAATATGGTTGTGGAGCTAAGGGGTGCACGAAGCTGTTTCATGCTGCTGAATTTGTGCACAAGCATCTCAAGCTGAAACACACTGAGCTTGTCGTGGATCTGACTGTGAAAGTGCGGGAAGAACTCTATTTTCAGAACTATATGAAGTATGTAGAGTTTTTATTTACTCTTAAGGTTTGATTTCTCTTGTGTCATTTCTGAAGGGTTTGTAATGAAAACATTATGTGCCACTTGCAGTGATCCTAATGCTCCGGGAGGACAACCAGCAACGCAGCAATCTGGCCCGGTACAAGATCTTTATTTTCTTTTTATTAATCATTTCACTTGTTTGGCTTTGTTTTGGGATGTACTTATGCGGGTGAGAATATGGTTTTGACAGAGAGATAGACGAATGAGACGTAAACAAGGTATGGAGAACAGGCTGAGGGATGATCGAGGTGTACGTAGAGAGCGTGAGGGACGGGCTAATGGAAACGACAGGTCGGAGGATCAACAGAGAGGTGATGGTGGTGATGGGACTGATGGTGGAAACCCGGAGGAAGGAGGGTACGATGCATATGGTGGACAAGGCGGGGTTCATGTGCCGCCCTACTCGTCGGATATAAACCCACCACCAGTGCTGATGCCTGTTCCCGGTGCTGGGTAAGGAATCGTTACTTGCTCGCTATGATCTTATCAAAAAAGGAACAGTTGATGTGTTGACCTAAAATGTTTTTTTTTCTGTTCTCATTGGCATGTTTGGTAGGCCACTGGGACCATTTGTACCAGCACCACCTGAGTTTGCAATGCAGATGTTCAGGGACCCGAATGGTGGACCCAACCCTCCTTTTGAAGGTGGCGGGAGAGGTGGACCAGCGCCTTTTCTATTGTCGCCGGCCTTTAGACAGGATCCTAGACGGCTACGCAGGTAAGTATCAAGAAGAAATTTCCGTTTTGATCAGTCTAGAGAGTCGGTTGTTAGCATATGAATGAAACTAATGTTAAGAGAGAAAATGGGTGCAGCTATCAAGACCTAGATGCTCCAGAGGAAGAGGTTACTGTTATTGATTACAGGAGCTTGTAGACAAGAGACAGAAAGCTAGAGGGAGATGATGCCGCTCCAATACCCGTTGGGGTCAGGTTAGGTTTTGTGTCAAAGGAATCTGTGTTATATAGAAGGTGAGCCAGCAGACTCTGGCAGTTTTACATTTATGTCCTTTGATATTCTTTCTTGTTCCTCTCCTAATTTTGCACTCGCTATAAGGGGCTTAAGACGCACTCCCTCATCTCCATATATTTTCCTTGTTCGTTTTACCTTTATTGTTCTTCATGTGCTTACCAATCTGTTGGACGTTCTTTTTTACATAAATGTGCATGCGAATTCTTGTATTTTACATAAATGCCCCTCTCATTAACCTTTGTTGTTACTATCTTTTCTCCCCGACGATTCGAACATATATAACCAATGGCACGTTCCGAATATTAGGAACCTCAAACCTACTATATCGGTCTTTAATGAAGTCCACAAATATGCACATCATCGCACGTTAAAATGTGGCTGGAGCTTTGCATAATTCGAATGACATTCTCTTGTAAGCGTAAGTCCCATGAGAACCGTAAAGTGGTCTTCTCTTGATCAAAAGGATGGATAGAGATTTGAAAGAATCCGAAATATCCATCGAGGTAGCAAAATGGCTATGGTTAACCAACCCTTCTTCCATAAAATCTTCACGAAGTTGACCGTGCCTTCATACTCCCTAGCATTATCTATGCGATGTTTGTTGTTCAACGCTCAGTGGCTTATGAGGCCGTGACCTTCTTCTTCCACTGTTAATGTTGCGGCTAAAGGATCATAAAGACATATTTCCTCCTTCACACAACTAATCAAGGATTTCGAATAAACTTGCCCTTCAATGTAGGCTTCTTGAGTGGTTTGGTCACGTCAAAAGCCAAAGTTTTGTTTCCAAGTCAGAGTTTGATGATTCCCTTCCTCATATCTATTTGTGCTCTGACGGTAACTAAAATGGCCTTCCAAGGATGATATGATCATTGGGTTCTTCGTTAAGGTCCAAGACTACAAAGTCGGTTGGGATGGTACAAGTACAACTATCAATCCTCAAGGGCATATCCGCAATGATACCAACCAGGAAGCTAACAAATCTATCCGCTAAGATTAGGGAGATCCGACATGTTTTAAGCTTGGTTACCTCTAGCTTTTCGCTAACGGATAATGGCACAAGGTTAACATTTGCTCCAAGGTCCCATAGGTTTTTGATAGAAAAATTTCCATGCATGTGGAGCCTGGCAAGGTGAATGATCTCGGATCTCCAACTTTCCTTGGTAGAGTGTTTTGGGTTATCGCACTACACCCATGGTTTATAATGGACATGGTGTCTCATAGTGACCTCTTCTTCGTTAAGACATCCTTCCAAAGCTTTAGTTTGATTGGCAAATCCATTATGTAATCCGCTAAAGTTACCGTGATGTTGTTTGTGTCGATTAGGTCCCAGAATTTCACGAATTCAAGGTCTAAAGCTTCTTTCTTGAATCTTCCAAGAAATGGGAGTTTGAGGATATCACTTCATTTTAAGGTGATAGTCTTCTTCTTGGCACCACCTTGATTGGTTGGGGTTTTGGAATCTTGCTCTTCTTTGAGTTCATCTTTTTTTTTCTTGTCCAAGTCTATCATCCGAGCTTTCTTCCTTTGCTCGGTCTCTTTGGGTTCTTCTAGGGCTTCTTCCCTTATTAGCTCATTGTCCTCTAAAGAGTCTTCTTGTGGAGTTTGCCACTTACCATTGGGCTTCTCCATCCTTTCACCTCTTAGTGGAAATGCTTTAATTACCACTTCTTAGCTCAATAGCTTATGCGGGATCATCTTGGCAACTCTCTTCTATATTTTGGTTTTAGACCTTGTAGCAACCGTTCAAATAGATCTTATGTGGCATTTACATTGTATTGGGTTGGTTAGCTAAGAGTTGGATTATCGCGTCTTGGGGGTTAAGGTCGTCTTTAGTTGCGATACATGTGATCGACACATGTTTGTGTCGGTCGATATATGGCTCAATACATAACTTAATGCAATTTTTCGCAAGGGGTTGGTATCACTGATCCTTGTCGATCTGTTCATTTGTATTGTAGCATTGCTCATTTTTATGGTATATCGGCTGATACGTCCATTGGTTTCAATCTCATTGTATCCTAAGCCACTTTCCCTTGTGGTCTTAAGTTGAACTTAGCTGTTCCACACACTTCATATCTTGCGTGCAATCGTATATAGACAATTTTTCTTGTGTTTAGACGACATTTTCTTGTTGGGTAAAGTCCATTCTCTTTATGAAGTCATTCAATATGCTTCGTAAATCCTTATTGTAATCACAAACTGAATCTAGCCGAGTTTTCATAACTCCGCCTTCTCTTTATACGCGATTGCACTATGATATGAGTTGATTTACATTCATAACACAAGTGGATATACAATGATATGAGTTGATTTACATTTTCAAATCTATAAATCAGTTGCCATTTCAATTTTCACACTAGTACTCTCACCCAGAATTCGATTTACCACAACTCAAATATTTACTATTATGATATATATTTTTTGGTTATTTTATTATGATTTATATACTTTATTTAAATTTGTAATTTTATGTAAAACTACCTATTTTCAATCGTAATCATATTAATCGTTCAATATTTACTTGCAAGCATAATCGACTGTTTCAGTAAATTCTCGCAGTCGAATCCACATCGTTGCGTATAAACCAGTAAAACTCGGAAAGGAGTCATTTTATTTAATTTATTCAACCCTAAGAAGCTTGACACCGGAGTTTGTTTTTTTATTTAAAAGAAAACAACAAAAACTAAAACTTCACCGCTTTTCTTGTTCTGCGCAGCGCCGCGTTCTCTCTTCAAACTTGCTCATTCTGTAGATTAATTCCTCTCAGGTAAGCTTCTTCCACATTCCTCCTCCTCAGATAATACTTTCGCATTTCCTCTGTGGTTTCGTCTCTAATTTTCACTTTTTTACCTTTTCTAGCTTGTGTCGATCTCAAATTGA
This sequence comes from Euclidium syriacum, assembly GCA_900116095.1. Classification (NCBI taxonomy): domain Eukaryota; kingdom Viridiplantae; phylum Streptophyta; class Magnoliopsida; order Brassicales; family Brassicaceae; genus Euclidium; species Euclidium syriacum. Next base: position 4,069,798 of record FPAK01000008.1, read on the forward strand.
TAAACCCTAGTTATTCCCCTTCTATTCTAGAAACTTTCACCCTAAATTAGTCAGGATTTTTGTAGGAATTAGTCGGGACCTAATTGTTGCGTCGAGACGTAGAAACCCTAAATTCGGGGATTTCTACATCCTCAGAACAGGCGATGTCTAGACTATGAAGATGGAAAACAGTTGTTTGAAATTGGAAATTCCCTAGCAAGTGAGAAGATGGATATTCATTTGGTTGACGAGGGTGTGGCAATGGGGATTCATACGGTGGGAGATGATGGAGATGCGGAACCTAGTAGTGATTGCAGTGGACCAAATAACATTGAGAATTCATTGGGAGTTCAAGACGAAGTTGGAATTGCAGAGCCATGTGTTGGCATGGAGTTTAGTTCAGAAAAAGCTGCCAAATCTTTCTATGACGAGTATTCTAGGCAGCTTGCCTTTACCTCCAAGACCCTTTCTAAATCTGATACTGCTCGAGAATTCGTATGTTGTAGCAAAAGGTCAAAAAGAAGGCCTGCTGAAAGCTGTGATGCAATGGTTAGGATAGAATTGAAGAGTCAGGATAAATGGGTTGTAACCAAATTTGTTAAAGAGCATACTCATGGGTTGCCAAGTCCTAACACACTCCACTGTCTTCGTCCTCGCAGGCATTTTGCCAATTCAGAAAAGTCTATACCTGGTAGTTTTCACGAAGTTGTGAATGTTCCTAGTGGTATGATGTATGCTTCTATGGATGTGAACCGTGTTCCCCTGGAATCTAATAACAGAGGAGGTAGAAGTGCGTCTAAGGATTCAAATAGAGGCTTGGGAACAATAAACTATGGACCTATGGCTACGAACACGAAGAGAACACTCGGACGGGATGCACATAATCTGTTGGAATACTTAAAGAGGATGCAGGCAGAGAACCCTGGTTTTTTCTATGCGATTCAGCTTGATGAAGATAATCAGATGACAAATGTATTCTGGGCAGATTCAAGATCTAGGATTGCTTATACTCATTTTGGCGACACGGTCACCCTAGATACAAGATACAGGTGCAATCAGTTTCGGGTTCCTTTTGCCCCGTTTACTGGAGTGAATCATCATGGTCAGACTATCCTATTTGGCTGTGCACTGATTTTGGACGAGTCAGACTCTTCGTTTATCTGGCTATTCAAGACTTTTCTAACAGCTATGAGAGATCATCCACCTGTCTCTTTGGTAACTGACCAAGATAGAGCCATGCAGATTGCTGTTGCTCAGGTATTTCCAGGTGTTCGTCACTGTATTAATAAGTGGGATGTGCTAAGAGAAGGTCAAGAAAAGCTGGCTCATGTGTGTCTTGCGTATCCCAGTTTCCAGGTTGAGCTATATAATTGTATCAACTTCACTGAAACGGTAGAGGAATTTGAATCATCCTGGGGTTCCATCATTGAAAACTATGACTTAGGAAGACATGAATGGCTTAGTTCCATATATAATGCTCGAGCTCAGTGGGTACCTGTTTATTTCAGGGATTCTTTTTTTGCTGCAGTATTTCCAAGCCAAGGTTATCCGGGATCTTTTTTTGATGGGTATGTGAATCAGCAGACAACCCTTCCGATGTTCTTTAGGCTGTACGAAAGGGCTATGGAGAACTGGTTTGAGATGGAGATTGAAGCAGATCTTGACACTGTCAACACACCGCCAGTCTTGAAGACTCCATCTCCAATGGAGAATCAGGCTGCAAATCTCTTTACACGGAAAATATTTGCTAAGTTTCAGGAAGAGTTGGTAGAGACATTCGCTTACACTGCAAACCGGATTGATGATGATGGTACCACCAGCACATTTAGGGTTGCAAAATTTGAAAATGACAACAAAGCTTATATAGTGACGTTTTGCTACCCCGAAATGAGAGCAAACTGCAGCTGTCAAATGTTTGAGCATTCTGGCATACTCTGCCGACATGTTTTGACAGTGTTTACTGTCACAAATATTCTCACTTTGCCACAACATTATATTCTGAGACGGTGGACAAGAAATGCCAAGAGCGCTGTTTTGGATGAGCATGTTGGTGAAAATGGGTATGATAGCTTGATACACCGCTATAATCATTTGTGTCGTGAGGCCATCAAGTATGCTGAGGAAGGGGCAATTACAACCGAAACTTATAGTGTGGCTTTAGGGGCACTCAGAGAAGGTGGGAAAAAGGTTTCAGTTGTGAGGAAAATTTCAGGTAGAGCTGGACCTCCTAGCTCACATGGTGGTGGAATTGGTAGTGATGAAAAGAACTCACTATCAGCTGCTGACACGACCCCTTTGCTCTGGCCACGTCAGGATGAAATGATACGCACATTTAATCTTAACGATGGTGGGGTCAGAGCTCAATCTGTCGCTGATCTGAACCTGCCGCGTATGGCACCGGTGTCCCTTCACCGAGATGATGGTGCTCCTGAGAATATGGTATCTGGAGGAAACCTTTCATTTACTAGTTTGTTTGGTTCTATTGGTGTTGGGTGGTACGTTAATTGCTTTGTCTTACAGGTAGCTCTTCCTTGTCTTAAGTCAATGACTTGGGTGATGGAGAGTAAGAGTACAATGCCGGGTGGTAGAGTTGCAGTTATCAATTTAAAGGTGTGTATTATATGAACCAGAAACTTTTTCTGTATAGTTGTTGCAGTTATCAACTTTTGCTAAAACTTGTTCTGATGTGATGATTGCGTCTAAAAGATATTTTGATATTTGTAAGCCTCACGATGTTGGAGGAGATTTGAACAATTGGCATTGCCCTTTGTAGCAAATTAAATTTGCCTTATTGACTATAATGTAGAAAATCAGATTTGTGGCCATAAATGATCTTACTGTTTCCTGCAAAAATGTAGTTGACGGCTTTAATGGATTACTTTTTCATGATGTTTTCAGTTGCACGATTACAGAAAGTTTCCTTCAGCGGATATGGAGGTCAAATTTCAGCTGTCTAGTGTCACCCTTGAACCTATGTTAAGGTCTATGGCTTACATTAGCGAGCAACTCTCAGCTCCAGCCAATAGAGTGGCTGTCATCAATTTGAAGGTATGCTCTTTAGACTCCAGAATTGTTCCTGTGTGCATGTGTGGTTTTCACTTAATGTGGTGAAAGTATTGGAATACGTATTCGGCTTCATTTTCAAGCAAAGGCCTCTTCCCTAATTTCCTTACGTAACGTCAATGCAGGAAATGTGTGTTGTTTGTTTGATTTGTTATCCATCCCTATACTAGTTACAGAATTAGGATTCTCGTTCATGTTAAGCTGCCATAGTTTCACCACTTTGCAGAAGTCATGTGAATGAGAGGAACTAGATAGCTGTAGTTTCTGTCTTGCTTAATGATGCATTACTTAATGGAAAAAGTAACTTGTAAATAGTAAGAGGGATGTGCTTATTTTATATGTGGCTCTCTCTCTTCTGTAATACCCGTGATCAATGTCTTGTTCAATTTAAGGCTCTTTAGTCGAAATAACATAGTTTCAACTGTGTGAAAGATAAAAAAAAGATAACATTATTGCTTTTCTTGGTCCAGCTTCAAGATACCGAGACAACAACAGGAGAATCAGAGGTGAAATTCCAGGTGTCCAGGGATACACTAGGTGCCATGTTGAGATCGATGGCATATATCCGTGAGCAGCTCGCTATTGTTGTAAGCACACTCTCTTTTCTTGTTCTAAGTAGTTTGTATATAGATACTTACAAAATGGCCAAGGATAGTTGAAAGTAATTAGCGAACCATATTGCTACTTGGTCTCTAAACTGTATCGTATATCCGTAGGGAGATCTGCAGACAGAACCTCAAACGAAGAAGCAACGCAAGTGATGTTAAAAAAGAGAAGCAGAAAAGCTCTTTAAACGAGGTCCTTGTCAAACCTCATGAGGGTTTCCGTCGGTTGTATCTTTGTGATTGGTGTTGTTAGATATACTATACAATGTCTCGAACATATGTATATGTGTCTTGTCATCTACGCAACAGGTGGGCATTGAGGTTGTTGATTTAGGCCAGGCTTTGAAGTGTATATATCCTTGTTCATACATTGAAATCCATCCTTAATGTCTTTAAGTATAGCCTACATCTATACCCGTCCAAGGTTTTTGATCTCGAACTTCTTATCACTCTGGTATATGCTTCTTAAAAAGGGGTTAGACGAACTATCAAAATTGATGCATACGATCTTTACGGCACTGATTGGATTTTGCTTCGCAGAAAAATAGACCAAAAAGAAAGTCGAATATGGCCCGGACAGACTTCATCCCAGATAGACGTCTCTAGTCCTCATGAAAATTTAAAAATACTGAGAAAGTCCTATGATCGAATTGGTGGATAGAGTGGGGAGACTAACAACAAAGTTTGATGAGAGGAGCGTTTTGGTAAAAATACAAGAATTCGCATGCACATTTATGTAAAAAAGAACGTCCAACATATTTGTAAGCACATGAAGAACAATAAAGGTAAAACGAACAAGGAAAATATATGGAGATGATCAAGTAAGTACGTCCTTAGGCCTCTTAGCGAGTGCAAAATTAGGAGGAACAGATTAAAGGACATAAATGTAAAACTGCCAGAGTCTGCTGGCTCACCTTCTATATAACAGACTCCTTTGACACAAAACCTAGGCTGACCCCAACGGGTATTGGAGCGACATCATCTCCCTCTAGCTCTCTGTCTCTTGTCTACAAGCTCCTGTAATCAATAACAGTAACCTCTTCCTCTGGGGCATCTAGGTCTTGATAGCTGCACCATTTCCTCTCTTAACATTAGTTTCATTCATATGCTAACAACCTACACTCTACTCTGATCAAAAAGGAAACTTCTTCTTGATACTTACCTGCGTAGCCGTCTAGGATCCTGTCTAAAGGCCGGCGACAATAGAAAAGGCGCTGGTCCACCTCTCCCGCCACCTTCAAAAGGAGGGTTGGGTCCACCGTTTGGGTCCCTGAACATCTGCATTGCAAACTCAGGTGGTGCTGGTACAAATGGTCCCAGTGGCCTACCAAACATCACCATTCAGACAAATAATAAACATTTTAGATCACCATATTTCTTTTACTCTTTCGATAAGATCATAGCGAGCAAGTAAGGATTCCTTACCCAGCACCGGGAACAGGCATCAGCACTGGTGGTGGGTTTATATCCGACGAGTAGGGCGGCACATGAACCCCGCCTTGTCCACCATATGCATCGTACCCTCCTTCCTCCGGGTTTCCACCATCAGGCCCATCACCACCATCACCTCTCTGTTGATCCTCTGACCTGTCGTTTCCATTAGCCCGTCCCTCACGCTCTCTACGTACACCTCGATCATCCCTCAGTCTGTTCTCCATACCTTGTTTACGTCTCATTGGTCTATCTCTCTGTCAAAACTCAAAACCATATATTCTCACCCGCATAAGTACATACTAGTCAGCATTCCAATAAATAATTAATTAAAAGTAAAGATCATGTACCGGGCCAGATTGCTGTGTGGCTGGTTGTCCTCCCGGAGCATTAGGATCACTGCAAGTGGCACATAATGTTTTCATTCTCAGATATGACACAAATGGAATCAAACCAAGAATAAGAAACCTGTACATACTTCATATAGTTCTGAAAATAGAGTTCTTCCCGCACTTTCACAGTCAGATCCACGACAAGCTCAGTGTGTTTCAGCTTGAGATGCTTGTGCACAAATTCAGCAGCATGAAACAGCTTCGTGCACCCCTTGGCTCCACAACCATATTTCCAGCCATACTTCTCATCCCTAATCTTCCGCACATGTGGATCCAAAGCTTCGATAGCAACAGCATCTAACTTCTCTTTGGCAGCCATCACTTCCAGGGGATCTTGCCCTTTCAGCCTCTCTTGCCAATGAGAGTCAAATTTCTGTTCGCTCTCACCTCCTTTTGCATCGGAACCTTTACCTTCAGGTCTCACATGCCGCAGACCCTTTGCTTCATTTGTTTCAACCATTCCGTAATAGTCCACACCATGAACGCGCCAGAGATACGTGACAAGCGTGTCAAGCAACTCAATACCTTCGAGGCCTTTCACAGATGTCAACCCCCTTATGATTACAACTGGACCAGTTGAACCACTGCTCTGTAACTTATCCCTATCCGATTTTTCAGTTTCTGAACCTGATAAAACGTTCTCCACGATTCCTTTCTCAGTGTCTAGCTTACGAACAAGGGCCTGTGCTTGTTCAATGTCAGTTAGGATTCTCTTTGGATCACAAGTGAAACCGGGTGCTCTCGGCGCAGCTGAAAGAAGTTCAGTCTCTTTAGCTCCACCCCTACCCTGTCTTCTTCTTTTACCACCAACAGCTGCTTCTTCCTCAGAATTTGGTTCACTGGATTTATTCACTGCAGGACCTCTGGCACGGATCAAGGGGAAACTGTGAGCTAAAGAAATATCAGAGTGGCATGGAGCAAAGGCCAAGGAAATGATCTTACAAATCTAGTGTCCCGCTCTGTAAATCAAGTAAGAAGTCCTTCGCTACCTTTCGTGCAAGATCATTCCTCCTGAAAATTCCCAAGGAACATATACAGTCAAAACAAAGCAAACAATTAACAAAAATAAATAAAACGAAGACTGTAATACCACGACTACAGAAGTTACGCGTGTAGTATTTAGATAATACACCGATCAGGCACTAATACAGGATCCAACTGCTGAAAATAGCTCTTGAACTCACCTTTCTATGACGGAGACTAAATTTGTTGGATGATACTTATCTTTGAACCTGGATGTGTATCATAGATAAGCATGTTAATAGGCTAGCTTGCATAGTTTCCCAGAAAAATGTAAAATAAGGAAACAGATTGTTGTAATCACCATTCTTCCTCTTTGTGAGTGTTAAAAAAGACACGTTTCTGTGTTGTGATGTACTCTGACTTATATTCTTGATATCTGCATAAGGAAAAAAAAGACATTAACCCATGTAGCGTCACAAAATAGCTGCTTAAGCAGGCACCGAGAGTAAGTTGCACTTATAACCATACCTGCGTTCAGCTTCTGATGGCAATATATCATCTTCCAACTCCTGGATAAACTGTTTGTACGACATCAATCCGTCCCTGGAAAGAGGAAATACAACGGTATTTTATTGTTAAATGCAACCGGAAGGGGGTTCTCTAAACAGCACTAGTTCTGTGCCCGCTTTGACGCCAACGATCTTTAACAGTTAAAGAGATCAAAATGATACACTTGGAACAAAATGCTTCATCTCGTACTCATTAGCAATACTGGAATAGAGAAGATAGACTTCAACATCACATGTTGCAGAGATGATTTTCTAGTAGCTATTCTGATTAACCGTGTTGTTCAAACATTCACTCTAACTTTCTGAATTTATAAGATTAACGATCAACAGCACTAAAGGTGTCAAGGAAGAAAGTATATACGCGTAGTCGAAGAACTAACATATACAAGGTATTCAACTCCCTTTCTTTGAGCATCATCAGACAGTTCATAACTCCTAATTTACATTTACAACAAACACACCATAGGATATATACAACAAACAAATCCAAGAATATAAACGCAAATGAAATGAACAAAAATGAAGGAACCTTAACCTTTGAGTACTCCCACTGTTAGAAGCATCACCATAACCTCCGCGACCTCCCTCCCAGTCTGCCAAAAAGAGTATATATTGGATATCTTCTAAAATAAAATGCTCGCTCGCAAACAGATTTATAAATAAGTGCTAGAATTCTTTCCAATCTACTGTATGCCAAGCTACAACTATGAACTATGCTAGTCAAATGAAGCAGAACGCCCAATTTATAAGTCCAACGATATTAGTCTTAAACATATCTCAAAAGACAAGAAAATCAGATGCAAAATAGCTCGTGCTGATTCTATGAACAGATGTCTTACCCTGATGGCGACCCATAAAGCGGCCATGAGGCCTTTCATCACCATAACCAGGTCTCCCGCCCATTTCACGGTCATATCCTCCGCCATAGTCATATCCAAATCTATCATAAGAAAAGAAGAATTTGAGGATAAGAGGGGCGTAGTTTGATCTTCTTGTAGAAGTATAAGTAATGCACTTAATTGTAAATGACATGCTGTTTATACAACAATTGCAACAGGAATGATGATATTTTCCTTCTAAGGCAGCAGTTGACAAAGATAAAAGCATACTTTTGCTCTATTTCAGATGATTAGAATTTTAGTTCAGTCCATAGCAAACTATCTTTTATGTTATTCTACTTCAAGTCGAGCAATGTGGATTGATCGTTTAGAGAATTGATAACTGACGTGCTAGCTGAAAAAGCAAATCCAAAGTTCCAAAGAAAAAGTTGCAAAGATCTTTTACTGAGCTGAGCATAGAAGAAGATCCAAGGATTACCTTCTGTCGGGTGGCCCATAGCCACCACGGGGACTGCCACGGCGACCATCATAGCCATTATCGTCCCTTCTGTAGCGCTTGTGAGGAGGCGAGCGGCGCAGGGGAGGAGAATGCCGCCTATCTCTGTACGGTGGCGGAGGGCTCGAGCTAGGCCGTCTCTTGTAATCCCTGCGGGGCGGTGGGAGCGGCGAACGGTCACGGCGATTGGGCGGACGTTCGAGGTTCCTATCGTCGTCACGCCGCTCGCGGGAATCTCTCTCACGGCGGTGAGGAGGCTGCTCTTGTTGCTGTTCCGGTTCTTGTTCCTGCTGCGGCTGAGAGGAAGAAGACGGTGGAGGTGGAGGAGGTGGTGAAGAAGAGGTAGACTTCTCAGGGAGGCGGCTCTCGACGGATTCAGCCGGAGGATGAGTCACATCGGCCATCTGGGGAAGAAGATCGGAACCCTAAATTAGGGGAAAGCTCTGTAATTGTTATCGTTTGCTCTACGATTCACTCGCAAACTCTCTTCTCAACCTTGACGGGTCCTGCTGTTACAGTGAACCTAATTCGACTTGGCCTTAGTACCAGGCCCATTCCCGTCATTCTAAACGTTACTCTTTTTATTTTATACCATTCTTTCTTTCTTTTTCCTCGTTTCCTTTTTGTCGTCAACTTAATTCTACTAGCAGAAAATCAGAAAAAAAAAAAGCTATCTCATCATGCCCCAATTAAAAAGATACGAGGTAATTAGTCTGCACCAGATAGTATGATTTTGAAGTTGTATATAGAAACGTTGGTTATAACTTTTTTTTCTATTTCCTTTAACTAAAAAATGTTGAGTTTACATTTATATACACCACATTTCTATAGAAACATTGGTTATAACTCTTTATTAGGTTTCTTTAATTAAAAATTGATGGGTTTAGAATATAGGATGTATTGTTTTGGGACCAATGGTGTTTGTAGAAGCTTCCATCTGGTCCATGAGACTTGTACTCAGTCCTCACCTATTTTAGCTAAAACTTTATGAACTTGTTCCTTTTCTAATGGTTTAGTGAGATCTTGATTCATATGATTCGTCACCTTTAGATGAATGTGTTCCACAAGAATTGAAGACTGCAATTGGAACTAAAGAAGTCAGTAAAATCATTTTGACGAACATTTGTGATATTTTTATCTTGATACCATGTATTTTTCTTTTCATCATTGTTATGCGATATTCTTCTTCTCTAATTTTAGCATGAAAATATATGTATTTTTATCTTATGCTTCAAGCCAATAATTTTTTCTCTTAGTTTTCCAAAACTCTTGTTATATTCTTTACTTCATCTAAAATTACAATTTTTAAATTAATATATAAGAGTAATCAAGGTTATATATATAATATATATATATATATGAGTTCAAATTGGCTAAAGATTGCATGCAACTATTTAGCATTTTCTTGTCTCATCAACTTTTAAATATTGGCCATTATGATCCCATATTTTGAACCACCTCTCTAACTCTTAGATTGTATCTCTCCACAGATTGTCATATCTAAATATTTTCTTCCTTTCCATCCCTCCAGCTATGCAGATATAAAAAAAAAGCCTATGGTCTGATCGAAACTAGTTCAACAATTTTGCATATGCTCTTGGGTAGAAGTCTAACCGATCAGTAGTTTCCATAACTTTGTCTATTGTTATTTTGATACAAGGCTGGTATCCAGGGGCGGCTTACTAGGGAGGACAAAGAGGGCAATGGCCGAGGGCTCATAATCTTAGGAGGCCCATGGGATTTTTTTTTATTTTTTGGTTAAGCAGCAAATAGAATTAGAAGCATCGTTAATTATTTTTAGTGTGAATATTAGTTCTAGTTCCTTGAAGCACCGTTAATTTCATCAACTAATCTAAGTCACAAATATAGATTAGAACTAGGCTATAGTGTTTGTTTGAAATTTTTATTAGTTTAATTGATGTTATACTTTCTAATTGGCTAAGGGCTGCGTGAAACTATCCAACATCTTCTTGTCTCATCAAATGTTATATATTGGCCGTTATGATCCCATACTTTGAACCACCTATCTAACCTTTGGATTTTATTTCCACGGATTTTAATATTTAAATATCTTCTTCCTTTTCATCCCTCCAATTATGTAGATATAAGAAGTGGCCTATAGTCTTATCGAAACTAGTTCAACAACTTCACATATGCTCTTGGGTAGAAGTCTAACCGGTTAGTAGTTTTGATAACTCTGTATATTGTTATGTTGATCCATGACTGGTATCGGTGCCCATTCCAAGCATATTTACATCTTATTGTTTCTAGGCCTTGAAGCCCTAAACTATTGATCAATCATCTAAACAACTCAAAGACGCTTTATAACTTATTGATCCTCCAAGTTTTTCCTCATCACTTTTCAAATCATTCATATCTCCAAGGACTAGATGAGGAAAAAGAGTATGTAGACTAGTCTCTGCATAATTGATAAGCTTATTCCACCGCTGGTTCATTGCAATCTTTATTAGTGATCTATAATAATAAGAGAGACAAAAAGTGATTTGACCTTTCGTGACATACATATCTATATTGCTTAGATATGAAACTCCCACAAAGATCAATTTTATAGTATTGTGGAAGTTTTTCTGAGATTATCCACATATTCAATTTTGTTTTTTTTTTTTCTTGTTTAATTGAGGAGTATTAAGTCAGTTTTGTGACATCTCATCATATCCTTGAGATTCTGAATTTTCAGGGGGCTCCGTAAACCCTAAAGTATCAAGTGAAGTATCTTCATGGGGCGATGGGTGGCTTAGGGGTTTCCACATCCCTTTTAGCCTTAGTAGCCTTTAATATACTGCCAGTTAATAGATGCTTCATCATTTATGTATATCTGAGTAGTTTTCCTCTTAATAGCATGATCTTGAACTGTTTATGTGAATCCAACTTCTCTAATGGTAATCGGTGGATTTTTATCACCTTGTTGACCCAAATGTAAGAAACTTATAAATTCTCACACATATCCAGTCACCAACAAATTCCTAGAGATATCCATATTAATATTTGAGTCTACATTAATATCATTGTGAAGCTCTAATGGATTAGAAGTATGATTGCCATTGGGTTGATGACCTTGTTTTTCATTATCACCGAGGGAGCTAAAATTTGGATAGTGCGGCAGTGGTTCACCCCGAGCAAAGAGACTACTGAGTTGAACCGGTTGATGAAGGCTCATAGAGGTTTTTTCTGATCTTGCCAAAGAGCCCATAGGTCGGAGCCTGATGCTTCATTCTGCATATACATAACTAGTGTTTGAAGAACGTCTTGGAAAGTTCCTTGAAGTTGTCGATGGAGTTTGCTTGAAGCTTAGCAAACCAGATCATGGCGTGACCGCTTAGGTGCTCCACTAAAACCTTACAGTAACCGGCTCAGTGTTATTCGGCGATGAGGTTAACTCTCACCATTGCGATGTAAAGTAATCATGTGACTGATGAGATTAGTGTTCCTTGTATAGAAGATAATTTTTAGCTTTCAGGTCGGTAATATTGAGACATTGACAGCCTAAGCGGTGAAAGGCATTCCTTATGTTCCTTCGAGTACACGATCAATCTTGGGTGCTATTTTGATGGCTCGATGCACCTTGGATTTGTTGTTCTGGAGTTGGGCTTGTTTTCGTTCTAAAACAAAATATTGCTTGAAAACAGGGCTCCCAGTTCGGCATGTGGATGCCTCGTGTTGCGGTTGTTGATGTTAATCGATCGAGTTTCCATCAGATTCATTGAAATCGACAGAATGATCGAGGTCGACAGACACCATCGAGGAGACATGATTTAAAACTTTTGGGTGAGCTGATGAGTTGATACTCTGATTTGGCCGAGCTATGCAACCCACCTTCAACATGTGGCTTGCTATTTATAATCGCTTATTAACTAAAAATCAATCTACAAACTGAAACTCAAACTTTACCACTACTTGTATCTTATACTATGATTTTATGGAATCAATGAATAATTTTTTCTTTTACTGTTGGTACTCTTTGGAAGTTCAGTCCGCGTTAACATAATGACTCCTCATTACCCGTTTTTCGATGGATCGGAACAATATTCCCACGACCATTCCCGACACCATACAAGCTCGAATTTCTCTCTTTGGCATTTATTATGTTTTCGAGGTTGTCATAACATAGGAAAGAGAAGAATGCTCCACACTATGGGAAAGTAACTTCTTTATATGGACTCATCCAACTCATAAACAAGAATGTGCGAAACCGGCTATCATTATCTCGCATCCTTGGAACAAATACATACGATGAGTCTTGTATGTTGATTCCTTGTAAATAATACACTCGATTATTATTCACTTTATTCTTCCTTTCGATTTATTCTAATTATGTAGAAAAGGTTTTTTATTTAGAATAAATTTGGTTTTCAATTAAAACAAAAGGTGTGGGTGGTCATGTGGATTTGTCCATGTGACAGTTAAACAAACTTTTAATTGTTTATGTTTAAGCAATTTGACTAAGAAACATAGATTACGGACGTTGTCATAAATTAAGAGCATACAAAGAGTGAGAAAGAGAGAAAAGCGTAAAAAGGTGACTGGGGAAAATTACAACGGCAAATAAAGTCACGGTTTTGAGTCCATGTCTTTTACAAGCAAGCAGATGCCTTTTTTTTTTCTTTTGCATGTACAAACAGCCGTCCCATCCCCCTTTTCTTCTCCGCATAAGATTCCTCTCTGCCCATCTGATTCGCTGCTGACTCACACCTCTCTCTCTCTCTTCGCCTCCTGTACTCTACTGTAGAAGGCGTTTTGTTTGATCCTCCAAGCTCAAGGACCTCTCTCTCTCTTCAATTCGAACTCTTAGGTATCGCCGTTTCTTCATCTCCGTTATGCCTTTTACATTCTCCGCCGCTTCCTATGTTTTTTCTGGGTCCTCTTCTGGGAAATTTTTACTCGTGCGAGAAAGCCACTAGATTCGGGAATCGTTTTTCTAGGTTTTTTTTTCTAGTATTAGAATTTCAATTGGGTTTATTTTCCCTTTTATAAAAATGTCTCCTTTTTGGTCTTTGCTTCAATTCGTCCACTTCTCAGTTTTTGCTGGTTCTGATTTTCGATTACTCGGACAAAACTTTCGGATTTGTTCAATCAGTCTGGTAGTTGTCTATTTTTTTTTTTGACTAGAAGCGACTTTGTAATGGTCCCTGCAGATTTTCTCGCCCTATAATTTTGGGTTCGTCCTGAAATTCCGATAAAGCACAAAAGTTGCTTCCTTTTTTGTGATTCTGATTCATATTACTCATCTAGGAGTTTGGGCCGGATGCGTTTTTGTAAAAGTTTTTCTCTTTGTCATAAGAGTTTGCTCGAGAACGTCCAACGGTGTAACAGGTTACTAGGTTAAGGGAATAGGTTAGATTGTCCTTTGATTTGAGAGTGGAGCAGTGCCGTTTATCTAGAAATTTGTTCCCTAATTGTAGCTACGTACTGGCTTTTAGGTTGTTACGTTTGTGTTGAGAGTAACATAAGCTTGTTCCCTTTGTTTCTTAGTACTCATCTGTTAGCTGTGCTTCCTCTTAGAGACTCTAAATCTAATAAATCTCTAATTTTTGTAATTTTCTTACAGGTAAGCTGGGACAATGGGTGCATCAACATCTAGAATAGATGAAGATAAAGCCTTACAGTTATGTCGGGACAGAAAAAAATTCGTTCAACAAGCACTGGATGGAAGATGTTTGTTAGCCGCTGCTCACGTTTCATACGTCCAGTCTCTTAAGAGTACCGGAATTGCCCTCAGGAGATTTGCTGAGACTGAAATTCCAGTTGAATCTTCCCTGTACACATCCACAAATGCAACACCAGAACCTCTTGCTTTAACCGAGAAATCGGTTTCTCATCTGTCATACTCTCCTCCACAGGCTTCACATTCACATTCCCATCATGACACGTATTCTCCTCCTCCTACACCTCCTAGTTCCAGTCCATTCCAAGTCAATCATATGAAATTCAAAGGGTTTTCTTCGAAAAAAGTGGAAGAGAAACCGCCAGTTGCTATTGTTGCCACTGTAACCTCTTCATCTAGTATCCCGCAAAGCAGGTCTATGGAAAAGATGGAATCAACAACCTCATTAGAAGAATCTTCTCCCCTGCCACCTGAAGCACCTTGGGATTATTTTGGTCTTTCGTCTCATCCAGTTGACAACCAGTTTTCTTCTTCTTCTCATGTTGGGAATGGTGATGTGTCGAGATCTGTGAAAGGGGAAGATGAAACTCCAGAGGTTGATGAGGACGAAGATGGTGAGAACTTTTCTTTTCAAGGAAGGGAAGATTCCAGAGATTCGGATGATGATGAGTTTGACGAGCCTACAAGTGATACACTTGTTAGAAGCTTCGAAAACTTCAATAGAATGAGCCGTGATCAGAGTGCTTTGCCTCAAAGAGAAGGAGTGGAAAACGAGTTCTCAGACTCTGAGAAGAGTAAAACTCCCGAACGATCACCACCAGTGACGCCTTTAGCAGCTGCTACTCCAGTGAACAAAACACCAAGAAGGAAGGAATATCACGCCGAGAACAAGCTTCCTCCCAGAGACTTCTTGTCAAGCATGAAAGAGATGGAGTTGCTTTTTGTCAAAGCTTCTGAGACTGGGAAAGAGGTTCCTAGGATGCTTGAAGCCAATAAATTGCATTTCCGCCCAATAGTTCCCTCAAAAGAAAGTAATCATTCTCATCTCTCCAAGCCTTACTAAATTACTTACTCATATTTGAGGAGCATAATCACATATCTCTGCTATTTTCAGGTGGCACCGGTCCATCATCACTGTTTAAAACCTGTCTCTCTTGTGGGGAAGACCCAAGAGATGTCCCAGAAGGTATTCTTACTTATTTTACATTTCGGTGTTTAATAAATCTTGTAGGTTGTATGGACTGGTTACAGTTTGAGATGTTTGTGCAGAGCCTGCTCAGAACTCGGTGAAATACTTGACCTGGCATAGGACTGAATCGTCACGATCCTCATCTTCTCGGAATCCTCTGGGAGGAATGAATTCTGATGATGTGGAAGAGCTCAATAGCAATCTCTTTGAAGACATTTGCATGATTGCTGGAAGCCACGCCTCAACACTAGACAGGCTCTATGCATGGGAGCGGAAGCTCTATGATGAAGTTAAGGGAAGTCAGACTGTACGGAGAGAGTACGACGAGAAGTGCAGAGTATTGAGAGAACTTGAATCAGAAGGTAAAGGTTCACAAAGAATAGACAAGACACGTTCGGTTGTCAAAGACCTTCACTCGAGAATCAGAGTGGCGATTCATAGGATCGATTCAATATCAAGACGGATTGAAGAACTCCGTGACAAAGAGCTCCAGCCTCAACTTGAGGAACTCATCCAAGGGTAACTAATTCTTTCAGTAAACTCTTCTCATATTCTTTTGAGTTCAAGTTTATATTTTGATCTTTTTTCGTGGGTGTGTGGATAGGTTGAGTCGAATGTGGGAAGTGATGTTTGAATGCCACAAGGTTCAGTTTCAGTTGATCTCAGCGTGTTACAGAGGGGGAAACATGAAACTGAACATGCAATCAGAGTTGCACAGACAAGTAATATCTCACCTTGAAGATGAACTCAGTGCGATGGCTTCAAGCTTCACAAAGTGGATCACAGGACAGAAATCATATATTAAAGCGATAAACGATTGGTTGGTGAAATGTGTCAAGCCACCACCATCTAACAAGCGAAAGAAGCGTGGACAACTACCACCTTTGAGAAACTTTGGTCCTCCCATTTATGCAACCTGTGATATCTGGCTAGAAAAGCTCGAAAAGTTACCTACAAAAGAGGTTTCGAGCTCCATTAAAGCACTTGCTTCTGATGTTGCCAGGTTCTTGCCACGACAGGAGAAGAATCGCACCAAGAAACATCGATCTGGTGACCTGACGGCTCACATGTTGCAAGAGGAGACGTTGGAGGATTGTGGTCCGGGATTTGATCGGTTTAGGACGAGCTTGGAAGGATTTGTTAGCCAACTAAACCAGTTCTCAGAGTCGTCAGTGAAAATGTATGAGGAACTTAAGCAAGGAATCAAGGAAGCCAAGATCAATTACGAGCAGTTGTTGAAGGCTTATCCTCGGTAGCTCATTTTTGCTTTTGCTTTCTTTGTTTCCTGGGAACAATGGAGTTTTTTGGCAACTTAAAGTTTTGGAAAAGAAAATTGGGGTTTGGCATTTGTAAATGCAAAAGAGATGTTAGAAAAAAAACTTTAAGCATGAATGTGGAAGATAATTGCTATAGTGCGTATGTGCGCCTTTGTGGGCATACCAAAAATAAATATGGTCTTCGCTTGTCCATTTTTTTTTTTTTTTGATAACATAATCTAGTCAATAAAATGGGTAAGCGTCATTTTTGAGACTGACTGTAGTACTCTTATTGCGGCTATGGAGGAACCAGAAAAATGGCCTCGACTAGCGCGCATTTTGGTTACTGAAGCATTAAAACCGTGGAGATTCTTGCGCTCAAAGTTCAGTGTGGTGAAGAGAACTAGGAATGCAGTAGCTGATTTGATCGCCAATCACATTTCTACCCATTCTATTTATGCGGCTGTTTTAGATTATAGTTTACCGGTTTGACTCAGACATTTGGTTTTGAAAGACAAACTGGTTTGAATCGTTTCTCACTCTTAGGAGTGCTGGTGAACTAATTAAGTTGAATGGAAGTATGTTTGAGTAAAAAAAAAATCTAGTCAATAACATAGAGTCTTTGTGCATTATGAATTTTCAAGACGATTATTTTATTCATTTTTAATGAAACGAGTTTTTTTTTCCTTCCATGGATGTGGTTTGAATGTTAAAATTTCATAACAAATTCTAAATGTAGAGAATTGGGGAAAAAGATGTTTTTTTTTTTATCTTTGTGAAACCTTTTGATTTTAAATTTTAACCTATATTATGAGTAAACTAATATTAACTAAACCTTATAAATATCTAATATATTTTAAATAAATCGTTCTAATAACAATATTACAGTATTATATAAAATTCTACTTCAAACTTTGTAACTAATATGATCGTGATACATGTCAATCATTTGACCAGATTTCGACACGTGTTTAAAAAAATTATTCCAATTAGATTTTCACACATGTCAAAATAAATTGATCTCTTTAGAAAAACTAATACCACTATATCTTTTGAATTATATTACAAACCAGATATGGAAAATCTTATCTGTTTTTTTTTTAAAAAGTTAATATTATTATAGGTTTAAATAAAATTATAAAAACAAATTAAAATAGGATTTAGCAAATATTTTTGGTAATAATCTATATCTCAAAGAAAATAAAATAAAATGAATATATATACTGAATTATATAATTTATATAGGAATATGAGAACTATATATATATGAGTAATTAAATAAGAGAAGGTATAAATAATGAAGAAAAAAAAGAATAAAACTAAACAAATAAATTTTTATGTTTTATTCTCAACAGTTTCATGTCGGTCTTCTCAATCTTATTTTGATTTATTACGGTGTGATTTGTTTTGATTTTCTACTATTTTAATTTTTAAAAATTTTGAACTACTATTTTTTTATAAAAAAAAATTATAAGATAAGTGAGAAATTATAAGATAAAGTGAGAAATTAAAATCTGTCTACAAACTTAAAAAGGAAAGAATAAGGAAAGATAAAATAGGAAAAAAATTATTATTATTATTATTCATATCTATTTAAATATTTTCATAGCCTCTTAAGCCGTTTGTCAGAGATTCGTGTCTTGCGAGTAGAACCGCCATATTGAAGTCTTTCGTGTAGTATTAGAGGTAGATCATCATTGTAATTAGGATAGTATCAAATTTCATGAT
The DNA here is from genome assembly GCA_900116095.1 of Euclidium syriacum. Taxonomy (NCBI): domain Eukaryota; kingdom Viridiplantae; phylum Streptophyta; class Magnoliopsida; order Brassicales; family Brassicaceae; genus Euclidium; species Euclidium syriacum. The sequence goes on from FPAK01000008.1 coordinate 4,087,931, forward strand.
AATGTGAAAGTATCTTTAGTGGGAGTGTTTCATTGGGTCTCTCACCAATAAAATAAAATAAAAAAAGATATTAAAAAGTGAAGAGAGAAAATGAGATGAGTTTCTTATTTGAGAACCTTTAAGAGACTCATGAGATATTTTTTAGTTATGTGTTATTATATTATTCGTTTAATTTTTTTTATTGAATCTAAATTTATTTAAATAAATAAATTCTACTAAAATATTATTATTTTTAAACTAAGAGATTCATTTTGAAAAACTTACCACTGCAGATGCTCTAATAGTCTAGAAAGTGTTAAAAAAAAATCTCTTAATATTATTTTTTTAGTGTAAATTTATATTAAAAAAAAAAAAAGAAGTATAGATTTATATTGTAAATTTTTTTTTTTTCAAAATTATAGAAAAATAAAAAAACTAAGTTATGAAGTATTTATTTGAAAATTATAACAAATTATATTGAAAGCTATGTGTGATGTTAAAATTATAGAAAATAATTAATTGAAGAGATGCATATATTTTTGTGTGATTATAAATTTAGTATATAAGTTCAAAAAAATAAAGAAGAAATTCAATTACTATAAATAAAAATAAACTAATTTAAAAAAAAACATAGGAGGTTCAATACATCAAGATTTTGGAAGAAAAAAAAAAAAAAAATATATATATATATATAGTAGCTAAATAATAAAAAACTAAACATAGTCAAATAAAAATAAAATAAAAATATATTTTTACAAAAAACATATGATAAAATTTTATTGGTAACTATAAATAATAATAAAAAAGGATAATTAAATAGTTATTATCCTTCTCGGTGATTTACTTAGGTATTTTCAATATAATTCTATTATTTTATGGGTTATTTATTTTTATTTTTTTTCCACATTTTAAATCACGGATTGTAAAATATTAATTAATATAATCGCGTATACGCGAATCCTAATCTAGTAAAATATAAAAAGCAAACAAACCCTAGTGAAATTATGTTGATCTCAAAAAATATTTTTCTTTATGTTCTACATAATAAAGGGATACCAATTCTACTTTCTCTACGAAGTTTAATGTACATAATAAATATTTTTCTTTAGTTTAATTTGAAATTTTGCGTTTCTCCTCTTTTATACTAGCAAAAACACTCTTCCTCTCCATTTCTCTTTTTCTCATGTCCATCTCTACTTTATCATCTTCAATTTATCAATTACCAATTTTACGATAAACAAATCAACCATTAACGGATTAGATACAACAAAAGAACCAATCAAAACCTCTTCTCAGATCAAAGATCCCATTTCATCTCCCCTCAGAACCTTTGGAAACCAAATCGAAACTATTCATCAATCATAATCGAAACCTTAGGAGAGCACTCGGCATCGCCGCCTCTCCTTTCTTGGGAGCGTTTTTTAATTTTGGAGACAAACTCTTCTTTAATACAGGCAGAATTGATAGATTTTAACATAAACAAATAAAATTTACAATCAACTACCAAATACAAATTTATATCCATTTATTAATGTTTGACTATGCAGTTATTTGACTACACATACTGTATTTCATTAATTTGCCACAAATCCTTTATAAACAAAAATTTATAATACAAGATAGAAGACTAAATAATTAAGTGTTATTACTTATTCAAATGATTTCACCCGAATATGATGTTGTTAACATATATACAAGTATTTTATGGTAGGAAAACTAAAGAAAAAGATCAGATTGAATATTAAGAATGTTTGGAAAGTAAATTAATGGGATTTTTGGATCTTATAAATACAACATTGTAAGTTCGGTTTGGGAATTGCATATCAATTTGTTTTCTCCAAAAGATTTATAATAAAAAGGAAAAGACAATGGCTTTCAACAAAAATTTGGAGACTTTGCTTTTTGTAGTTATATTGATTGCTTCGTTGTCCCTCCAAAACGCTTTGATAATAGGTATGTTTCTTTTCAAAAATTTATTATTATTGTAATTAGTTAACTTTTATAATATGAATTTACAACATGAAGATTTTTGAGAAATTACTGAAAACTATGGGATTATGAAATTTTAATTTTTTTATGATTTTTGATATATATATATATATATACATTTATTTATGTTATATTTTATAAGTTTTCAACTCACAACGAATCATAAATGAATGAATTGGTATATACCTCATGTCTCATTATATTTTTGAACTGAGATTCATTAACGTTCTCCTTCGAGGTAATTATTCTTTCTTTTTATCTATAACTGAATTCCAATTAATGATCAATAATAAACTTTTGTTGAACCACCCTATAAAGGTCAACAAATTTAATTTAGATGTGATGTTAATTTTCATGAAAATCCAATACAATATAAATTGGCAAAGAATAATTTGATTCATGTCACTTATATTTTACTTAATGTCTCATGATATTTCCAGTTTTGTAATTGATTTCTTAACAATTTATTTTTATGATAATTAATTAGACTCATGTAGAGTTAATTTGTGTAAAATATACAGAGAATAAAGCAACAAATGGATGCTATAAAGAGTGTACGAACTCATATGGAATCAACCAATGTCTTAGGGGGTGGTATTGGATCTGGCATTTGAGAAGATTTCAAGTTTTTTCCAAATCTCTGGTTATTGAATTGACATTTGTAAAACCTTTTCCAAATCCTAGGTTATTGTAATGAGATTTATATAAATCCCTTCAAATCCTAGGTTATTGTAGAACTGAGATTTTATTAATTAATTATATAAAAAAGGATTTGAGATTATTTGAAAGAGAATTGATAGTTAAAAATAAGAGATTTCAAATACCACCTCATTTGATGGTATTTGACAAAATTCCTTAAAATCTCTATGATTTAAAATAATTCCAAATTCTTATTTCAATAACCTTATCTTAGAGACGGTAAAAACAAGGGATTCCAAACAGGAGAATACGTTTTTTTTGGTCTTACAAAAAATCAGACATGTTGTTGTTATTATAGAAATAGCGACTGATGTTTGCCTTTTTAGGCATGAGAAGCATATGCAGATTCTCTTGTATCAAAAATGTCATGAACTAAAAGCTATACTATCATCATATTATTTTTCTTATATGAAAACCACAATCACGATTTTATCTATATTTGTGTTTGCTTTTATGTATCCTTGTTAATAATTTGTAAATTTAAAACAAAGTCACAGTTTTTGAATATAAGCTTCTATGTTAAATATTTTATTTAAAGTCTAATTTTATCATATCTTACAATCTATTGTTTTCTTCACTTTTTCTTTGTTGTTCTTTCAAACCTTTGATTTGGAAACTCGCAAATCTAGATACACATGCTAAAAAATTAGTAGCATTGAATATGGATTTCAGTTTTAGAAAATTAGTAAACTGAATCAACTTAAGTTGGTTTTAGATTGAATGGATTTAATTTAAAATTCGACGTGTGAATAATGTTAATTGGTTCGATTCTATGTTAATTTGTTTTTTTTTTTCCAATACTATATTTATTGAAAGGAAAAAAAAAAACAAATTCATCAACGATGCTAGCAAGATCTTAAAAGAAAGTTAGAGCTATTATAAACAAAGAAATTGGAAGTAAGTCAAAGTTGAATTCCATCTTCGAAACCAGTGTCTCGCAAGATCCGGATCGAACTAAAGCGATTCTTGATGGCTTTGTCAATGACTTGTATCAGCTGGTGTGGGGGAAGAACAATGTGCACCATGTCTCTGATCATTATATTCCCTCTATAAGTGATAAATAGAAGTCTAAAATAAATACCTAATAGTGTAATTCTCAAGGTGAAACCGGTGAAGACAAGTGAAGTGAAACTATTCTGTTCGATAGAAAAGTTATTGCGAAACAACCATATGCCAAGATGTGGTGAGTGTAACGCCACTGGAAATAGAGATGATCCCTTGTCCTCAACTGCTGATGACAAAAGACATATTCGGTAGAGATATTAGCATTCCATTTTTTCATCCGATCGCGTGTTGGTAATCGATTGAGGATCCCTACCCATGTGTGGAATGAAAACTTCGGTGTATTCCGACTAAACCAAATACCTTTAGCCCATGTTACCGGAGGTTTGACCAACCGAATTTGTTCCCATGTGTATTTGGTGACAAACTTAGGTTTATAAACGTCATGTTTCATGCACCACATGACAACGTCCTCCTCATTGGCATTAAATTCCCTGCGAGCTACGTCTAATTCATCCTCTATCTTATTCAAAGTCGGTAGCCCGTGCTGTCTTCTTCGATGTTTGCGTTTTTATACCAAATTCTAAATGAAATTTAACTTATTCTACCCTTTAGTGAACAAAAGACCCCAAACGTGGAGCTAAGTTAAGACAGAAGACGTTCAAGATAAGAATACAACCAAAATAACCAAAATAAAATTCAAAGACATGAAGAAGTTCTCCATTGGAAAGAAGATAAGATGGTTTTGCATTGTACAGCCTACAATGACTTTGATCGTAGAAATATGAGAGGGGATGGAGATGAACACACAGGAGATAAACACGGTGATATGGAATAGTCATTCCCCAACGCTAAAACATGTCACGAGTTTGAAATCGTCACAAAAACTACCAGGCATAATAGAATGAAGGAGAACCTGCGAACCAATTCCTTAAATCAAACCGGTTGTTATCCACAATAAAGATGGCGAAGCATGTCTGAGTTGTTCCTAAGTTACTTGTTAGGAAAACCTCGTAGCAAACGCCATAGGAAGGTCGCCAAAGAAAAGAATTTGCTCCATGCGATTCGTTTGGAGGTTGAGTTAAGGTGAGGTAAATCATTAAAGCTCTGAATTTCATCGAATCGTATGGAAGAGTACAACATTTTACTTACTTTAAAATCCTCTAGGAGTGATTTGAATCCTTTAAAATCCAAACCGTACAAAAAGAAGTTTTCAACGTACATAAAAATAAGTTCAAATTGGAATTCTTCCTCATTAAAAATATTTTCCGGCCAATCACAAATTCACAATGTCAGGTTTTATCAAAAAAACATCCAAAAATAAAACGCAAAGTCAAGAACCAAAAACATAAAGAATCTGTAATCCTACAATTCAAACAGCCTCTGTACTCTTCTTTTTTTCTTCTGTTATTTATTTTTCTTTTAAATAAAAAATAGAGAGCAGCTCAATCACCAAATGTCCACGTCGTGACTGCACTTTGTCGATACAATTTTCGACGGCGCCGTCAATTTGTCCACCGTTACATCGCAGTTAACTTTGACGGTGATTGACCACGTCTTAGCAGACCCGACCTTGATCTTCACAGGCGCTCTGATCTTCAGCTTAAACGGCATCATTTTCTTAGTCAGCTTGTTACGCATCTCCTTTCGATCAGCGCTTGTCAGCTGGATTGAGGAGCCCGTTAATGTCGTCTTGACCAGCGTTACGTTCTTCGCCGGCTGGTAAAACGCCGGCAAGGCACCGTTACAGAGATCGACATCACTGTAGAACACGTCCACCGAGCTTCCTTTCTCATAGTAGATCCCGATTTTCCCGTTGCCGTTTCGTGCCCTGACCGTGACGTTAAATTTGGGCGAAATTGGAGACGCCGATGTCAGATTGATCCCTGAGACTGAAAATCCTTCAACAGAGTATCTCGGAGCTTCAGGGCGGTAGACGAGGTAGAGGATCGCGAGGGAGATCCCGGCGAGGACGATGACGATAAAAAGCGCGGCGAGGAAGGAGCAGAAACAGCACCTGCAGCTGCTGCGATTGGGCTTTTTGCGAGAGAGTTGCTGTAGGCGATGTGCGTTCTCCGGCGGCGGAACACGGTAGATCTGATCCTTGGGGACTTGAATCACGTATGTCGCCGGGGGAGGTGCCGGTTTTCTTGGAAACTCGCCGGAACTGAAGTTGCCGGAAAACTGACCGCTCTCCGGAGGTGAATCGGCGGGATAGACTCGCTCGGCCATTAGAGATAGAGTGTAACTGCGAAAATTGAGAAACAAGTGAAGAAAGTGATTTTGATATTGAAAATGAAGAAAACGCTCAAAAGACAAGACTGCTTTAATTACGGAGAAGCGTTTATGTCTAAATAATGACAATAATATGAACGCCTCATATAAACTGGCGATGCCGCGTAGAGAAATTGAATTGATCGCACGCGCTGCTCATGTTGGGCCCACATGAAATCCACTGGGATATACATTTCTTTTTAATTCCTTTTTGAAATATATATATATATATATGATTTCGTAAAATTAGCAGTAAATCAAGACGTGATTAGTGATGAATCTGTTGATTATTAAGATTTATGTTTTTGAAGACATTATTAAAGTCTATATTATCTTGCTATGCAGTGCAAAAACTATATATTATGAAGTACTTATTACCTCTGAATTATAACTATATATAAAGTTGAAAATATATTATAAGGGAGTGATCAAACCAAAATAAGAAAATAATTAACTAAGTGATATTTAAATAAATAAATAAAATACAGTTACGTGCGGGCGAGTAAGATAAGAGGCACAAGTTAAAGAAAAATGAATAATAGTGATGAGTGATGAGTTAACAGCTAAGAGGCAGAAAAGCAAACACGGTTTGCGACCCGCGGAGTCCAAATGATACACAAGTGTTGAAAGTACCCATTCAAATTGAGTTAACAGAAAGAAATTGACTATATGCAATTTGTATCTGTTGTAACCTAACCATACTATTAATTATATTACAAATAATTTACGATGTTAAACGTTATTTTTCTTCCCAATTATTATGTCATAGTCGTTTATCTAGTGTAAATGTTCTGTATAATATGAGTAATTCTTGCGACTCGAACTATCCAAAAAGATCGACATATTACATAGATTATTTGTATCTAAATTTCCTTTGATATATTAATATGTCAAATTTTTAAAAAATAATAAAATATTTAATTTAAATCACAAGAAATTCCATGAAAATTCACCAAATGGTCACCGATCGTTAGAGTGGTAATGATAATTTTAGAATGTCAAATAAAAATTATCAACGCTAAAGTATAATTCTTCTATGCCAAAAATTCAATTAGATAATTGAACCAGTGTTTTCAGTACAACTAATTACATCTATTGTATTGTACTCAGACGAGAAGTCTTTTAAAATTAAAATTTAAAAGAAATTTTTCTAATCCTAAATTTATTAGTACTTCTAAAATTTTCGGATTTGGTGGTAGTTTTTTTTAAAAAAGAAAAACAAAACATATGACGTAATTTTGAGAATTTCTTTTAAAAAATCATGTATTTTTTATAGAATTTTTTTTATAGAGGAGGTTAATATTTATGCAATTCTATAGAATTTCTTTTATTCAATTTTTTTTTTATAAAGTTTCTTTTAAAGAAAGCATCAAAATATGTATCTAGTAACTTTAATCGGATATGTATTAGAAATTTAGTTTTCCACATTCAAAAGACATTCTTTCTATTCTTTTTATCTGAAACCTCAAGATGCATACACAGTACACACACAATCCACACAAATTCAATTATTATTGTCTAAGACTGTGCCATTGTGGAGTGCACGTTATGCTTTACCACATGAACAGTCTTATTTTTTAGACGGAATTTCTATATTTTAGACTTCATCTAAACAAAGCATATAACTATATATCTTTTTTATAGTCATCGTTGTACATACAAATTATTCCACTTTTCTTTTGTAAAGAATTAGCAGATTTTATTCCGCATTTGGTGTTAGTTGAATGATTTTTTTCAATTATGTTTCCAAAACCTAGTATATTGATTTATTTTGGAGATATCCAGTAAATTAAAATGAAAATTAAGCAAAAGCTAAGCGTTTTTATGAATCATATAATCAAAGGTCAATAAAGAAATGGTATATGAGTACAGAAATGGTCAACAGAGCTTTGCTTTGGATCAAAATGTCATGACAGTGGTTCAACCTAATAATACGAAAACAAATGGCACCAAAAGGACTAAAAAGAAACCATAAATATATAATGTACGTAATTTATATACGTTAATTAATCATCAGTGAAGAAAAAACACACAAAGAGAAAGTGCAGAATATGATCTTATGATACAAACATCGTCATGATGACTGAAGAGATGGTAGTGCATACAATTCTTATTTGACCATACAAAATTACATATAGGGAAGAGGAGCACATACCTTGAGAAGAGAAGAAAAAAGGAACTCTGAAGATTTTCTTTCTTCTCAACAGGATTCTGAGGTCTCGCAGAGAAAATGGAAAACGGACAAAGAAATGCCGCCCTTGACCCTTCGTTTCTAATATTAATTATGTTACTAAAATATAAGACAGAGTTCATGCTTTACCATTTAAGCATATTGGGAAGTGCATTGACCAATTCATAAAACCTAATAAATAAAATTTAAGTGTTGACATTGCATATGAGTTAATTAGGAACATGGGATACATGTATGACGTATCAATGTTGCCCCGTTCAGTGGCTTGTGGAGTGAATGGACCATTAGTTTCGTTTGATGTTTGGAACTGACTGATTTTATTCATGGTATAGAATCCAATTTTATAGATACAAGTGATGGAGTCGAAGAGACAAGTCAAGATAATAGAATAGATATGTCACAAGAAGTAGAAGATCCAATCCGAACAGTTCTAATAATAAAAAAATTATTGTTAAATTAAAATATACTCCATCCAATATTTCTCTAAAATTGAAGTTTCATATATGAGACAAGAATTTTTTACTTAGCTTTACACTTTGATTTTATGCTACAACACAAATAGGACTAATGGAACCAATAAGACAAGACATTTTTACAGAGTGATCAATGTTAGGATCTTCGTTTAGTTTGTCCTCTTGATAACAATTCTAGAGAGCTCTTGAAAGACCGATTTCATGTCTGGCCTCTCAGGTGCTGGTGAGATACAGCTAAGAGCAACCTGCAAGAGATCAGTAAGAACACCAGAGGTATTACTTGAACCTTGCGACGACTCAATAATGGATGGATCAAAACACTCAGCTGCACGGTTTTGTCTCACAAGCAGTGAAACCCATTCAGTAAGCTCCACAACCCCTGGATCACTACAAACTATATCTCCAGAAACTTTTCCTGTTAGAAGCTCTAACAAAAGAACCCCAAAGGCATAGACATCGCTTTTCAGAGATGGGTACGGTTTATACAAGCTGGCAAACTCTGGAGGGCAGTACCCGAGTGCAGCTGCGTTCAAGACTTGCTCCGATGTGGCTTCTGCTGTGATTAACCGATGAAGGCTGTAATCTGTCAAGTGTGCACTGAGTTCCGGAGGTTTCAGGAGAACATTAGTTGATTTCAGATTCCCGTGTGGAATTGCTTCTTCGTTGTGAAGGTAACTAAGACAACCGGCTATGTCTAGACTAATTCTTAAACGGTTTTCCAGCAACAATGGTGGCAGGTTCAGTGGTCCAGCCTCTGAACCTTGGAGATAGAAAGCTAAACAGGGTGCATCAAGGTATCTTGATATGATGAGCTTCTCGTGTTCTTTCGGGCCCCAATAGTAAGCTTGAAGAGAAACGAGATTGGGGTGATTGATGTTCCCAAGTTTCTTTATCTCCCTTGCAAATTCTTTCTTACCTTTTGCTGTCCCTTCCCTTAACCATTTGACTGCTAATACAGAATCAGAATTGAGCACGGCTCTGTACAGCGTTCCGTGGCAGCTTCTTCCGATAGCTTCAGCTGGAGCACGAGACAATTCCTCTGCTGTAAGTATAAGAGAACTGTCGAAAATATACAGGTTCCCGTCTAGTTTCACAGAAGTTTGGTGAGACCTAGAATTATCTGGTGAATTCTGGATTTTAGACAGCGATGGAGTTGAAGAAGAAACTTGGGATGACACGGTTTCATCTTTTCTTATTGATCCAGGGTGAAGCTCTTCGGTAGATTCTTTAAGGTATGATGAAGAATTCTCAGAGTCACTATATGGGGAGAGACGTGGAGAAGAAACCAGTAGCTTGGCCTTGACCGTGGGAGTTGAGGTAAGAGATGATGAAGAAGGTTCAGTGTCCTGCACACTCTTGCTTTCTGAAATCACATGAGAAGGAGAAGGTTCAGTTTTTTGCAGACTTCTCTTTTCTCCAGTCACATCCGATTCCTCTTCATCAGGTTGCTTCTTTATCCCAAAACGAAACAATGCACAAACAAGAACAAGTAGAGCAGCACCAACGACCAAGCCTATGATCAGGCCTGCCTTTACGGAAGATTTCATATGATGATGCCCATGCTTTCCTAAGGTTATATCTCCTTTTGCTTGAGAAAAAGGGACAATCAGTAAGGCATTCCCTGGATGAAACGCCGAATCCGGAAATCGCTTAAGATTCTCAGGAAGATTTCCAGAGAGATTATTGGCAGAGACAATGAATACCTTTAAGCTGTCTGGGAGACCATCAGGGATATTCCCTTCAAAGTTGTTATACGAAAGGTCAAGAGAAACCAAATTGCGAAATCCAGTTAGTTCCTCTGGAAGAACTCCACCCAATGCGTTATGTGAAAGATCAAGAGTGGCCAAGCTCAAGTTTCCAACAGTCCTTGCATCTTCAAGAGGAAGTGAACCAGAAAAGTTATTGTTTGACAGGTTGAGATCCGTCAACGTTTCAGACATGAAGACATTACTTGGTAATAAGTCGCTGAGCTGGTTGTTACTGAGATCGATCCTCTGTAATTCAGGATACGTTCCTAAAACAAATGGTAGACCACCTTGCAACGAATTGTTGGCAGCTTCAAGAGAAGTCAACCTCAAGAATTGAGAAGTTTGGCCAGGTAGTATTCCACTGAGTGAGTTTGAACTCAACCGAATAATTTCTACATAATTCCCCCAACTCTGTATCCTTGACAAGTCTCCTGAGATGTTATTGTTACTCAGATCAATAATGGCACAATGCCCTACCTTCAGAGGTAAGAGTCCCGATAGTCTATTTGAAGACAAATTGAGTTTCCTTAGTGTTGAAGAGGTTATACTTCCAACAGGGCCTGCCACAAATATTCCCATATTAGTAGTATAACCAAACACTGCCAAGAAAGTCCTGAAAATGAAAACCAGTGTATTTTACTTACCTTCAAGTTGATTGAGACTGAGGTCTAGCTCAGTTAAGATCGTTGAACTCTCTTGGAGAAGACCCTCTGGTAAAGAAGAGGACAAGTGATTGTCTTGTAACCGAAGAATCTTGAGAGAGACAACAAAACTGAAGAGGGGAACAGAACCAGACAATTGATTACTGCTAGCATCGAACACCTCTAAACTATCGAAAAACGGAATGCCATCATGAGCAAAGAGCTGTCCCGTCAGAGAATTTCCACTAACGTTCAAATACCGAATTGAGGAAACAAAGCTTGACTTTGCGAGACCAAGATCAAGCGAACCGGAGAAGTTGTTCCTGCTTATGTCTACATACTCCACACTATTTAGCAGGGAAAAGAGACTCATCACTTCCCCTGAGAAACTATTATCTTGTAAATCAAGGTACTTTAACTTCTCAAGATTACCAAAACCAGAAGGAATCACTCCTCCCAAGTTGTTACTGGAGAGATTCACAAACTCCAAGTTCCTCAAATTCTCAATTCCAGAAGGTAGTGAGCCACGGAACATGTTGCTCGATACATCCAAATACTGAAGAGACTTGAATGAACCGATCTTGGAGAGAGTTCCAGCAAACTGATTATTAGAAATCGACAAGTTTTGAAGCAGTTGGAGGCTAACAATGACAGGTAAACTGAAATTCCCAAGGAGACCTAGACCGTTCAAATCGATGGATGTAACACTACCGCTACGACAAGAAACTCCGTACCAATTTCGCGGGCACTTATCAGAGGATAAAGCTTTTGCATCCCAGGAAGTATCAACTTTACCGGAAGGGTCTCTCAGTATGCCTTTCTTGAGCTCCAAAAGAGCCTCAAAATCGGAAAAACCTGAAACGCTTATCACGAAGAGTAATATCATCGAACATATTGTCTGCATGACTTGAGAAGCTGCAGGAAACGGAGCAACTTAAACCGAAAAACCGAAACCCAGTTTCCTCCAGAGAATAAAGAATAAGAATCAAAGAGTCACGAAAACGACATTCTCAATTTCTCGATAAAACAAACAGAGAGCTACGAAAGTGAGATGTCAGAGTGGAATTGGAATCCACCATGGGAACCAGATAGAAACGGATGAAGATAAGAGAGAGAGAGAGAGAGAGAGAGAGAGGGGAGGTGCGGGGAAGAAGAAGGAAGGAAGATAGAATCTCTATGCTTTATGTGTGGGCGCTCCAATCAAAAAAAGCGCAATCAATGGCGGAGATAGAAGAGACTGTTCGAGGACAAAAAAAGTAGGTGACGCTCTTTAATTTTGTAACTCATCCTTCCATATCAGTAGTAGTAATACGTTGATTTTTCCAAATTGCAGACTTTATCTTCTCTAGATAGATTTTCTGTCAATCACTTTAGGGTTGACGAAGACGCTGCTCCTTTAGTACAATGCGCGAAAAGAAACTGATAAAGAGACATTCCATAACTCGGGCGAGGTGAGAGTGGTTTCACTTTCACCTACTGTTAATTCACACGTTTGGTGATTGGGTAAATGTTATATTCTGGTTTCCTCTGCATACAGGTAAACAAGCAATGTTATTGTTAGTTCTCAAAGGTGGCTACTTGCTAGAACTCATTTTTTTTTTTCAATATTGTTTTTGTTAATTGGCCACAAAGCTGAACAGTTGTCTCTTAATTGTAAGCAATCTGTTTATTTTGCAAAAGTACATGTCAGATTTGGCTGCCTTTTTTTCTTTGTGTATTTATGTATCATTTCAGATTTGGCTGCCTTCCCCAGCGGTAAAGTGTTTGTGAAATTTCATTTCATTCATGAGAAGTAGAAGTTAAAAGTCTAAACGCAGAAGAAATCTGTATAGCAAAGAAGGGGGCTCATTATAGGCATATTTTGGATATGCTTGTGTTAAAATGGAGAAGGCAACTGCACAATTTATTTATGTATTTAACAAAAAAAAAAAAAATTTATTTATGTATTGATCAAGAGAAAACTTACAACATATGTACTCGAGTGATGGTCTCGAAATAAAAACAAAAAATATTTTAACAAATCGAGATATATAAACTAACAAAAGTGAAGGTCTCGAAATAAAAACAGAAAAATATCTTAACAAATCGAGATATACAAACTAACAAAAGTGAAAGTCTCGAAATAAAAACAAAAAAAATATCTTAACAAATCGAGATATACAAACTAACAAAATCTATCATAAATATTTACAGTATTTCAACAAAATAAAACTGAGATATTTCATTAACAACATCCAAATTAAATTTTCCGCTGATAGTTTGTGGATTGAGCATCGAGAAAAGGAGATTTCTCGCAAAGGAAACAAAACACATGGCCCTACAGATATAAGAAAGATTACTTAATTATACAAAAAAATTTATTTAATTTTTTGAAAAATAAGCATTTTTCCTTCCAAGTTATTACGTTGACTACATGTTATAATATTATGAATGAAACAAGTTACTAGATGATCTTCAATTGTTTTAATCATGTTTTCCAAGTTGTAATCTATGTACAATCTTATTTGTTTCATGAAGATGAGAACATAAATGTTTATCGACTTGAGAAAAGAGTGGAAGCTTTCAAGGAGCTAACCAATTGCTAGAATATCAACCTTGCATTGTCCTCTATGCATCTTGTTTACCATGATAACAAGGCTTAGGAAACCCGGTTAAATATAACTCCTTGATGTTTTGGCTAAATCATGTGAGATTAAGTCCACATGTTTGTCTTTAACTTTAAATTTACATTCAACTCTTCGAACTCCTTGGCCAAGTTATATATTTCTTTAAGCTATAACAGATTTGGGCTCTTAAGCGATTTAGTGTTGAAAATTTTGGTTGGAGATGGCATGTATGGCCTCATATTTCTATAGACAAACGCGAGAATGAAGGTTTATTTCCTAGTTTTATTATAACTGGATTCTTACTCAGATGAAAGTTTTATTAGAAAAACAGACCATAACCTATTTTCTCTATATTTCCTTGTCAAGGTCGAGCTTACGACATGCTTTGATACTTTTAAGATTGAAACATATTAATTCTTAAAAATCAGGAGTCGTTAATTGGGGTTGTATTATAAAGTGAATAATGATTTGTTCTAAATATATGTTTCTTTAGTTGCTTTCGGGCTAGAACAAGCTTGTGGAATGCTCCACCTTGTCTCATAAAGCATTATATTCTTTCATATAAGCCGGATTTATGAGATTCATAATCCATTGATTATGGTGGTTCCAAATTTAGAGATTTCCAAAAATTACATGTTATTTCTTTCTTTTGGATTTTATGGGGCTGTTTTGATGTACTCCATAATTTTTTCTAAGTTGTCTAATCTTCTTCCATTTTCTTAGTAGAGAAAGATGGATTCTACAATGAATTCAGTAGAAAAGTATGAGAGCTTTGCATTGCATATTAAACATCTCTGAAAATAAGGAAGGGTAGATTGCTTTTTGCTCTAACCAAAGAGTATTGCAATATAATACTGGTCTACAACAAGACTGAGATTGATGTAAGTACTAGGAAACCACTAATGCTGATTTGATTCAGATGAACAAATCTTTAGGCACTGGATTAATAATGTTAAAATATTGACTTAAAGTAAGTTGCATTTGGTGCTATATTATTCCTTGAAGTTAATAGTGTGATTTTTATTCCAATAATCATAAAATAATTAAAAAATTTAAAGATGATGAGAAAAGAAATTTCATCGACCATTTACAATAGATTACTTCTAAATTTTTATCATTTTGAAATATATATGCAAATCAACCGTGTAAATGATAGTGGGTTTTTAGTGTGTCGTTATCCACTAAGATCCTACTAATCAAACACATTTAAATAACACCTAGACTATCAAGAGTAAGCAAAGGAGATCGAACCACAAGGAACTAAAAGTTTAATACATTAGGATTATTGGCATTTATGTTAAGTTAGGGAGAAGTGATGCATATGATTGATAGACTAAATCTTAATCAAAGCTAATTAAATTGTAATGTAAATATGAACATAATAATACAACTAGCTAGATATGTGGATATAATAATACAACTAGCTAGATATGTGGATAAAGGCAAGAGATTGTAATGATTTGGAGAATTTAGGATTGATAATTGGGCTTCTAAGTGTGATGATGCAAGCATATTTTAGTGGTTAAAGAACAAGAAGACATAGCTAATCCATTGTTAGTGGTGCTAACTTATCTAGCATCTAAGGACTTGGCGAGGCTTTCTCGAGCCAAAGAACGATTTAAGTATCTTCCCTAACTGTGTACTAAGGACTTGGCGAGGCTTTCTCGAGCCAAATAACGATTATCACTAGTTATTAAGTGTCTTTTCTGGCGAATTTTACGCTAGCCAAATAGCACTTTGTTAAATTGAAAGTTGATTGAGACATTTAAACAAACACTTAAGACGCATAAGTCCTAAGATGAGATTTTGGGATTAACTACTTCCCTAATTAACCATAAATACCATTAAGATGATAGAACCCTATAAATAGGCTCTAAGAACACCACACATTATTCATCCCCTAAATCAAAAACCCAAACTTTGGTCATAAAACAATCTACTCACCAATGGATATTGATGAATCCATGGTGATAAAAAGAAGAGATGTAAATAAGAGTAAAGCATAAATGTAATGTATTGATGATTGAAGAGAATACTAAACATAATTAAGAAGCGAGCATCAAAAACTCTCAAAAACATCACTCTTATATCCTAAAAGGCTACATTGTGTTAAGCATAAGTTGTTTTAACGTAATTACAAGGTTTATATAGCAAGGAGAGAAGGTAAAAGGGGTAAAAGAATAAAAAACTGGGTTTTGCTTCGGATTTGGGCCGTGCCCGCGGTAAAAATGGTCTAGCCGTCGGCAAATGCTTTCCTGCCCCGGGCAGAAATACTATGTGAAGATGCACCTCTTGATTTGTTTTTTTCTCTCTTGTCCGGACTCCGATTTACAATTCGCGAAATACTAGGGCTTCGTCTCTTCAAGATATTCACTCCAAACATGGTTTGAATCCCAAAATATGAACCATTTCTCAACATTTTCTCCATTAAGCTCCCTTAGCTCATTTTCTTCTCATTTGACACCTAAAATACTCTAGAATACCAAAATGCAATGCAAATGCAAATCTTAACTCTAAAATGCAATTGAGAGAAAATGAAGCTAAATCCAATGATTTACAACATAAAAGTTGCTATTAGAGCCTCGAAACTATACAAAATGGAAATCTAAAACCGTTAAAATACATATTCATTAGTAAATCGACACACTAAAACAAATTTAATTAAAGTTATGTTAAATAAAATGTATAGAAAAAATTGATTTAGGTTTGTAACCTATTAGTAACCTTTGACTTTTATGATATTTTTAGAAAAACCAACTCTAAGATATATATTATTTTTTTTTAAGAAAAAACTAATGAAAATAGTAGGGTAAAATAAGAAAAAAGAACAATAACTTGATATCGAAAATTAAAAAACCTAAAAAAAAAACATCATTTATTAATTAAGAAACGGAAGGAGTAGTATATTATTCATACATCAAGAGATATTAAAAATGGTATTAGAAACTTACACTGTGGCATTTTTAGATATGACATATATTTTAAGTTTTGTGAAAAATAAATAGACATGCTAAGATTTTAATGACCAAGTCGACATTTCCAACTAAATGGTTTGCATAACCTGTATACAATATTACTACTATCTCGAATGAGGATAAAATCCACATCATAGTTTTTCTTACAATGTTTCTAGTAAGTCCTGTAGGATTTTGTTGTCTTCGTGCATTTATTTTGGATGTAGATTCTCTCACATGTGGATAGGCATGGGTATTCCTGTATTCGGTTCGGTTTCGGGTATTTCGATTCTAGAAATTTAGGACCCATCGGGTACTTACACATTTTTGGTTTGATTTCGGTTCGGTTTCTGTCGGTTTCCGGTCGATTTGGGTATAGTATTTGAGGAACCGGAAAATACCCGAAAAATTCGGTTCTTAAATGGTTTCGGGTATTCGAAACCGAAACCAAAATAGTAAAAAATTGTACCCGAATTTAGAAAAGTACCCGAAATAACACTAAAAATACCCAAAATCCAAACCCGAAATGACAATAAATTACCCGAAATGTAAATAAAAAATTGGAAATGACAAAAAATACCGGGAACCAATGTCTAAAATGTCAATAACTTACCTAAAATGTTAATAAAATATCTGAAATACCAAGAAACTACTTGAAATGTCGATAACCCTAATACTAATACTATATGGGTAAATGTATATATATGTTCGGGTATTCGGTTCCTACCCATGGTTCTCGGGTAAGAACTGAAACCGAACCGATACCCATGGTTCCCCAACATTTGGACCCATCGGGTATTTTGGCCAAAACCGGAACCGAACCGAAAATTTTAGTCGGTTTCAGTTTGGTTCTTCGGTTCCGATTTTTTTTGCCCGGCCCTACATGTAGACGTTTCATCAGAACAACAGACTTGTGTTGAAAACATTACTGTCAATAAAGTTAAAATCATCAAAATACCGTAAATCTTCTTTGACACTCGAGCTGCCATAATATAAATTTTGTGACACAACAAAACTAAAATTGTAATATTGTTTTTTTGTCGTGGTATAGAAACAAGATAATTTGGTGAGATAACGTGGTGATATACATTCGCGACCCAACATTTTTGGAGATTTTAGGGTGAAATTTTTTTTGACCCCTTCAAACTAAAAGAAGGAAAAAAAAACCCTTTTAAACCTAAAAAAAGAAATTTTTTTTGGCCTTTTTAACCTTTAAAATTAAGAATATATTTTTTTTTGGTCCATAATATTAGAATTATAAAGAATAAAAGATTTTGAACTCATTTTTCGCTCTAATTCTTTTGGATTTGTGCATGAATCCATAAACCATTGCCCCTTTTCCTTTTTCGCTCTAATTCTTTTGGATTTGTGCATGAATCCATAAACCATTGCCCCTTTTCCTTATCTATTGGTCCGGATCTGATGATATATATATATTATAAATAAATTTAGCATATGCTAGAAGGTGTTGACTATTAGGAGGTTAGTTTTTTTTGTTTTTGCTAATTTTTGGTGATGGGTTTTTGAAAACGTAAGTGTGTTATGATTTTTTGAAACTATAGATAAACAATAACTATTTGTTCATGCTGAAAATCATATCATACACAACATACTAGGTATTGCCCGCGCATGACGCGCGAAGATAATTAATTACAAGACAAATAAAATAAATTCTAGATATCTACTTGGCCTAAAGCAACTCATGCATAGAAAATCCAATAACACGCCGCGGAAAAAATAGATGAACGAAACAAAAAATAATGGTTGAAAACACAATACATAAAACATATGACTGAAGCAAAAATAATAGTTCAGCGAAGTCCAAGTGAATAATATCTCGGTGTAATAATAGTTCAACAAAGTCCAAGTGAATATCTCACATCTAGAAAAAATTATAACGAAACACGTAAATGTTTATACACAAATTTCAATTTAAGTTGTAGAAAAAAGCCACAAATTATGCATTATCCAAGTTTCTAAATTCTGCCCTCATTTGTTATATATCATGTTATGTCAAACTTAGTATAACGAATACCTGCACAAAACTAAATCAGTCAAAACCAACATTCGAGAAAATAGACGGAAACCCAAATAGCATAACAATATACCTGGAATGGAAAAGCACCATCACGGGTAGAGAGAAGCAGCCATTAAACGAACAACTAAGAAAAAACAAAGATGAGCACAGTCGGTCATTTATGACAACATTTAACCATTCCAAATTCACAAATAAACTACAAACACACAAAGGAGAACAAAGGTATATTAGTGTTTCGTGATTGCGAAGTCGTGACGGAGATGTAATTGAGAAAACGGAAATGTTTCTTTGTTTCCTTTCTAGCGTAAATCGAAACAGAAGAATCGGACTGAAGTCATGATCATGAACATGGCCAACTTCCCATGTTATCTTCTTCTTCTAACCCTAAAACTTTTTTAAAAAAAAAATCAGGACTAAAGAACAAAAACCAAAAAACAAATAATCAGAACCGCAAAGAACTAAACGCAAAACTATTCTTACCAAAATCATGGTCAATCTTCCTCTTTATTTTCTTCTCATCAAAATCCTTAACATCTTCTTCTCCTTATTCTTCTTTTTCCTTTCTTCTTATGCTCCTTGGATCAGAGAGATCATCTACATCATACCCATCCATTGTTAGTTGATTTTGGCTCTCTTTTTTAAAATATCGTACTAACATGAAGAGAAGGAAGATAAAAAGACATGATATAGGGTTCTAATTATCAATACTATTAGAAAACAATTAATAAGCCACTCAAGGATTAAAAGAATTGTCGGACTTACTGTTCCAAATAAGTTAATTCCGTACTCATCGGCCAAGAAACGTTGAGATAGATATCGTCCTTGAAACGCATCACCAACAGAGAAAAAAAATCAAGACAAACTTCTCCGGCTATGTGGAAAACAACATTCCAACACTATGGACATTATTATATGTAGATATGAGTTTAGAGATTTATAAGAACATTAACAAATTAGAACTTAAACAATAAAAAAATAATCTTACAGTGCAAGTGTCGTCTTTATCCTCGATCGTTTTTATTCTTCATCATCAATCATTTAATCTTCTTCTTAAATGATGCAAACACTAAAAACATTAATAAATCAGAACATAAATAATCTTCTTCTTCTTATTCGTTCTACCTAGAAGATTAAGAATCCAAAACTCATCTATTATCAAATTAGTAAAAGGATTCAAAAAGCAGCTAAGATTCGCGTTCTTTGTTGACGATTAGATATGTATAAGGTATTATATATACCATTTGGGTGATTTAGGTAAAATAATATTATAAACCATAAAATAATTGAAAAACCCTAATTAAAAGTGACGTGAACAAAAATTTTTTATATATAAAATAAAAGTTATGAAACGTAAATATAACGATTCATTAAGAGTGTTTTAGGTATACTAAATTCTCTCGAAGGTTCTTGTGACGACACGTGGCAAAACATATAATTTTATTGTTTTACTATATAAGATATCTAACTGGATATTTTGTTTTTAAAGATTTAAATTATGTGTAAATCTATTAGTAAATAATAAAGATTATAATTTGGTAATTATATTATTTATTTTAGCATCAGTTATTTATGACGTTGTGGAAAAGAAAAAGAAAAAAAAAAGGCAAAGAATGAGAAGCAAAATGGGTGGATGAATGTAGTCAGATTTGGCAAATGAAGAGACTAAAAGAGTGGTGGGGTTTTCACAAGGCACAATCACATGGGCTGTCCTCCAATTAAAGATGCGTCCACAACAACGTTTGTCTTTCTCCTCCTCCCAAAATTTAAAACTTTTCCACCCTTTATTATATAAAAATCCCATGTGGGTTATAACAAATGTGAATAATAAATTACATTACTATTTTGCTTGTGGTGAAGAAGAGGCCACAACAGCCGACACTACCTTACACTACCTGCTAATATTTATTTAATGGATATTTGACCAAATAAAATGATAACAGAATATACTTTCTACAGCAAAGAAAAAGAGATAACTTATATTATACAACATACATATGCTTTTATAACCCTAACAATATGGTTAAAGCCATGTGTTTTGCTTAAAATATTGATTGTTGAATTGAGTTGACTTCTTAACAACCAACAAAAATGACAGAATTTTATGTTTCATCTGGCTACACAAAATAATATATCTCTCTGAATGTCTTGACTATAATTTATCTGTTGGAATGTTTTATAAAACTATTATTACATTTTTTCCTTCTTAAAGGGAGGTAGTTTCACTTATTGGATTTCACTTTTGATGGACATAAAAAGTTAAGTTAAAACCAAGAATAAAACAACATACACCTAACTCAGACATTCATTTCCACTCATCTATTGCGGATTATTCAAATTGCCAAACACATGTGTTCCTAAAATTAGCACTAGCATATGATAAAAGATGTCCAATTGGATGATAGTGAGATTATTAAACACAAGATCAATAAATGACTTGACACACTTTAAAAATAAACGGCTTTATCATCATTATAATCAACATCATCAGCAATATAGATGAGTGTTTGGAGCCAATAGAATACAAACCCAAGTCAGGTAAGATACAAAGAATGATATTAAAGGGAAGAGAGAAATTCAGAGACCATCACTCCCGTTTGCCAATCATCTCTGTAGTTAAAAGATGATATATCAAACGGTCCCGGTGCCGGTGCCGAATCAAACACCATCTGAAACCGGTTATTGTTGTTGTTGTTGTTCCCTTGCATTAACATGTGACTGCGATTGAAACTCATCTGCTGCTGCTCTGCTTTTGTATCAATGTTCATGCCTTGATTCTCCATCAATGAAGAAGTAGCAGCTTGGTTACAGCTCTGGACATTTCTGTCGTAGATAGACATAAGCTCAGTGATCATCTTCTGTCCGTTTTCCGGAACTCCATAGCCTGTTAAGTCGATCGGTTGGATTGTTTGCTGAGGGAAGTGTTGTGACTGTGAGACAACTACTGGTGAAGTGAACTTGGATGCTCCTCCATAAGCTAATCGATTGTCTCTATATGGACAAACCAGTTGGTGATTGTCTCTTGAGATCCTGTCTTGAAATCCCATATTGATTTTGCTGTGAGGACACTGAGCCTTCTCACAAGTGAAACTTGGTCTATCCATTATCATAACATTCATATCATTGTTTTGCTTCCTCTTTCTCCCGAATTCAAAGTTCCCCGTCGTGTTGGTGGCGGCGACTTCCTCCTTTACCGGAAAATGTGGCATCTTAGCAATCCCAAAGCTTGTTGGAGGATGATTCATCATAACTATCTCTGGCTTTCGCTCTTCTTGTTCCTTCTCGTAACATTCGACATCGTATTCGCTGCAATCATTAATGAGAAGCGATCCGCTTCCCACGGATGAAGCCGAGAGAGGAGGACATGACTCAGGATAAAGCTCCCGAGCCACGACCTCTTCTTGGTTGATAATAGCAAGCCAAGTAGCACTCTCTTTAGCAGTCATCTTATCCTGCAAGCATTTAGATTGCCTCACAAGCTTACGGATTTTAGCAATATCAGGAGACATATGCTTAATCACTGCAGTCAAAACACCAACTTTCCAAGCTTTCTTCAAATCATGAGGCTTTTTATAAGGAGGAGGACCTTGTTCGTTAGGTAAACCTAACTGAGACCACCAATCTTCTTTCCCATTAGGCCACCAAGGTGGTGATATTCCTTTCTCCAAAGGAAACCGTCTCTGTGGGGGATCACAGTGTTGCATCAACGCCGATAACAGCGATCCGAGAGTTGTGTCTTGAAGTTCTTGAAGTGTATGTGACGTTGGTCCAACTAAGTTGTTCCCTTCGTTACTCCCTCCGGTGATATTGTTCTCCGCTTGATACTTCGCTATCGCTGCTGGACCGTTACGATCGAATCTGACTTTATCTTTCCACCACTCCCGGAGATTATCCGACGCCCCGGTTACCGGTTTTCCTTTCTCAGGGATGATACCGTAAACAAAGCCTTGAGCTTTACAAACTTCCATCATCTTCAACATGTATTTCAAGATCCCGTCTTGTGCTCTTGACATTTTCTTCCTCCTCGCTTGCTCTTGTGACTGTCTCTGCTTCGAAGCATCGACTCCGTATTCTTTACACTTGCTCTGTTGCTCCTTGAGACGTTTCAGACGCATTTTGTCTCTCCACATCCTCTTCTCGAGTTCATCCACGTCGATCTCGTCATCGGTGTAGTCGTCTTCAACCACCGGATCCTGTTGCTCAGCTTGTGGCAAAGGACACACATCGGATAAGAAATCCATGTTTCCATATATTCCCATCTCGTTAAACATCATCATCTTCTTTATCCTGTTAAACAATCACACACAAAAAAATTGATTTTAAAACCAGGAAAGGGAATTCATATTCAGAAGAAGCTTAGCAACAAAACAAATAGAATTAAGATAAGCCTTAAATTCGTCCAGATTCATTTTTAGCAAAGTTGATGATTTAGGAAAGAAAAAATCAAATTAACTTTGATTTGAAAAGAAGAAAAAGGAACCTAAAATTTTACGAAGAATCATCAGATCAAACTCGGAAGCTAAAAAGGTAATTATTCTCATCTCTAGAATCAACGATCTGGAAGAAAGAAAACCATCGAAGACCAAGAGATTTATGATTCAATAAAAGCAATCATTAAAATAAATAGAAATTAAGAGAAGCAAAGACCAAGAGTGTTGCCTGAAAGCAGCAAAGGAGAGTTGCAAATCAAAGAACACCAAAAGTGGGCACTCTCTGGTATTTCCAGAAAGTTTTAAAAGGAAAACCGGATAAGGAAGTGCTAGTTCATCAATTCCTCCAATTTCAAAGATGACGAAGAAAAGTCAATTTAAGATCACATGGGGGAGAAAGAGACGTTTATTACTGTGATTTCTGGGTTTGCAGAGTTCGTAGATGGGAGAGAGAAAGGAAGATGCTTTAGTGGTGGGGATTTAAAGATTAAAGTTGCACCGTTTCATTTTTATTTTCTTCCTTTTCTCCGAAAATATAATTAAAAATGAGCATTGATTGACATTTAAAACTAAACTGAACAGTGAATCCGGTCGACGACAAAATATGGTAATTGTTTTTTTTTTCGGCGCAATGGTAATTGTGTTAAACAAAAATAAACACTCTCTAAAAAAACTTACCCACCATTTGGAGACACCGGTCGAGATCTCTTATTCGGACCGGTGCGCGATAGTCCCATTTTCCTTTCTTCTTGTTTCGGCACGATAAAGGCAAATCGTTTGGTGGCAAAAAAGAGATGGAGGTTGTATTCGATGGTGAAAGTAGTCGTTGGTTACGGTGGCACGACGAAGTTAAACCAGCAAATTTACTTCGGCTTAAAGAGCGGATTCAGCAATGTAGAGGACAAACGGTGCTTCCGATGGCAGCTTTTCGGTTGTGCGGTGTGGGGCTGACTCCCTCTGAGGTGAACAACGGCTGAAGATTCTTTTGAAGGTGGTGATACTAATATGCGTCTACACGGTGGATTTTGAGTTCCATTCAATACTCCTCTAGAAATGACTATCAGAACTCTTGGTTGGGCTCACCACTCGGATATTTTTATCCCTTCTTTCGATTCATGCTTTTTCAAATCGGATTCCACCATGACGAAGTTTGTAGATGTAACATGGTGAAGGAGTCGTAAATTTGAGTTTACGGTGTCTCTTTGACGCTGATCTAATGGCTTACAGAATTACTCAATTATCTCACTCAGGGACGGCTTGATGATAAGCTTTCCTCGAAGGTCTAAGGTTTTCGTTGATGAGCTCACAACGGAAGAGTAATGGTTCTCCTATATATGCTTTGAAGATGTGTCGTGGGTGATACATACTCTATGAGAATAGTCTTTGACTTTAAACTGTGCTTGTTATGAGTAATACTTAGACTGCTCAAAGCGTCTAGTATATGTTTGTTGGTTATCGTCATAAGCTTGGTATGTCGTATGTGGTCTCCTTATTTCCATCTAACAGCCTTGTCGGGAAGGAATCTTTGGAGTCTTAAATTATAACCTACCTAGCATTCTACCATGTATTCCACTTTGATAAAGTTATATATATTATCCCCCTTTGTTTATGGGTCTGAGAGACATTGGTTGAATATGCCAATATGGTATGATGTGTTATGAAGCTCGTCATGGTAAATTCAGGATTCCGCCATGACTATTCATTTCCATTCAATTTGCTCAGCATGTTTTGTTGGTTCTATAATTTGTTACAACTGTGTTTGGCTATTTTTGTTTTTGGTTAGATCGGATACAGTTAGGCTTGAGGATGAGACAACCATTTGATTAAGGATTATGATGGTGTTGGAGTTGGTGTTGGTCTTATGACAGTGATACAATGGCAATAGGATACTACAAAAAAGAGGGTATATATATAATACCAAGAGATATTTGCTACAATGGTAGAGCATCTATTGATTAGATTCTTGATTTCAGTTGTGGCTCATTTTGATATTGAACTACATCAAAATAGATGTTAAAACAACATTTATATCTTGGTATGTGGATGAAGAGATCATGATAGAGCAACTAAAGGGATAAAAGAATAAAAACATCCAAACATGATGTGTTTTATGAAGAAATCATTGTATGGGTTCAAGTGATCACCACTAAAATAAATAGAAGGTTTGATGATTTTATGATGAATGTTGGGTTCTAATGAAGTCAATATGACAATTACGTTTACTTCAACAAACTAGAAAATAAAGAATATATCTACCTCTTACTATACATGGATGATATATTGTTGGCACCAACTAATAAGACGGATGTGCAAGGGTTAAAGGTCTTAGGTACTGAGTTTGAGATGAAAGACTTGAAAAAAGATAAAAAAATATTTTGGGAGTGGTGAGTTCATGGACATAAGCAAATAAATATCGAAGGTTTCTTAAAAAACCTATATGATGACGGTTCTGGACAACAATGAAATGGATAAAGCTAAGTTAGTTTTTAATCTATTGGAAGTTGATTTCAAATTGAAATTTGTTGGAACTCAAGAATTAGAAGATTAAGTATATAAAATGAAAATAATTTTATATTAAAACATACTCTCTTTGTTTTTGAATGAGTTTTATTTTAATATAATTTTCTTGTTAAAAGAAGTTATTTTAGAATTTCAATGATTTAAAAAAAAAAATATTCCCTTTTAACCTCAATTCAAAGTGATTAAATAAATAAAAATAAACTGTGATAACAAATTCATCATTTTTCTTTGGTGAAAAAAATCACCTTCCAATTTGTAGACGAGAATAACAACTCATGTTTTTGTAGTTCTAATTCATTACATTAATTATTTTGTTATTGTATTTATTAATGGAATTATATTTATAAGAAATTACATCAGCTTGCTACAAATACACATATGACTGGAAAATCTATGCAAAAATTGTAGGTGGGAGAAAAAGTTTGCCTCCTTCCTAAATAACTGATTCCATTTTTTTTCTTATGTTTCTCTATTGTTAGTTAACGTTTTTGACAAACAAATTTTGTTTCTCTCCAGATATTTTACGTGGATTGTTAAATATGTTTTTGTTTTGTAAGTGCACTTTATCAATGACTATTGACTTAGAGAATTCTAAAAGACTTACCGATTGCATAAATGATTTAATAACATATAAAGAAACTAAAAGAAATGATATAAATTGTAATTACGTAAATAAAATAAGGGTACAAAGAATTTTAAATCTTGTTTCTTAATTTGTGCGAAGAACGTCAGAATGACAATTTTTAAAAAATAAAAGGAGGATTATAAACATGATGTATTTAATGATGTGACAAAGTCATATTTGGCCTACCTATTGGTCTTGCGAGTAGATTAATGAGTGCTTCTGCTAAGGATGACTAGAGATCCATCAAATGGATCATGAAGTGCATCAAAAGACTTTCTATATGTTAGGTTAAAATTTCAAAATAGAAATGAATTTTGTTGTTACAATATCGTGACTAAGATTTTGCAGCTGATCACAATAATAAAAGATTTATCACTAGCACAATATTCACTGCAGGAAGGAGTACAATTAACTTGAGGTCAACTTTACAAAAGCTTGTGGCAGAGTCAAACTACACAAGCAAAGTATGTGACACTATCTGAAGCAATCAAAAAAATAATTCAACTCAAAGGTTCTGGAAAGAAGTTAGGATTTCCAAAAGGCTATGTAGAATTCTACAATGACTCAACATAATGCAATATTGTCGGAAAATTTGGTACACCATGAAATGACACAACATTGTGAATGTGAAGTACCACTTTTGGAAGGGACCTAATCAACAAAAGTCAATCTTGATGACATTTTAAAAAAGTTTTGACACTTGAAAAATTGCAAGCATTGAAGATGCTTGGGGTTACAAAAGAGTAAGAAAGAAGTTCCTAACTTAAGAAGTAACTTATGAATCTAAGTTGTTGTCAAGGATAAATGAATACATAGACTAAGGTGGAGATTTGAAGGTGTAGTCTCAGTATTATGGGTTTGGTCACGCAGGCCAAGAAGCTTTCTCTTTGTCGCATCCTAAGATAAGCCCATATGAAGTGAAGCTGAAGAAGAGTTGAAATGTATTAAAGCCTTTAATGAAGTTATAACATCTCGTGTACTTAATCACCTGAGTCCACGTGCCAACTTATTGTTACAGATTTAGGATTGTTAGCTGGTTAAGTTTGTGGTTAATCTTGTAAATAGATTAAGGATAAACAACGAATCATTCTCTCTTTTTAGAGTTGTAGGCACATAGAGAAATCTAGGGGTCCGAGTGGCGAGAGAGATAGAAAGTCGGGATTGAAATGTACCTTTTTAAGGTGGATTCTCACCGTGAGTTAGTAAAAGTAATGCAAAGTGCCTTCTCCACCTCTGAACGTAGTGGTGAATCTATGGACTTTATGAAATGAAGTGGTTGTAAGAAAACTTGTTGAAATGATCATGTAAGAAAAATTAGTTACAAATAAAACTTTTAATTAGTTTCGGTATAGTATAACACGCTTATATGTTGTAAAAAAACAAACAAGTTTATTAAAAAATGAGTGAAATAGCAATAAAAAATCCAACATAGATGTGAGTTCCAAAGAATTTTAAAAGAAAGTTACAACGACAACAACAAAAGAATCCCATATATGACCATTACTAATCGTCAACTTTGTATTGCTCTTTTGATTTATATGCTTTGTCTCTTCAAATGTTTTATGATATTTGATTACCAAAGTTTTGTGTGTTTCGTGTTCTCTTATCTCCTCAAATATTCAAATAAATCTATATACATATTAGGTTTAAGCCTAAATAATCTAATTAAAAATTAAGATTAAGTTGTTTTTTTTATAAGAAAAATCCGCATATCACTCATTCACTATGCGGATGTGGATGATTTTATATTGGAGCTGAAAGTCTTCTAATAAAAACAGATTTTTTGTTTGTCAATAATTAAATTGGATTCTAGTAAGGATAAACTACACAGACGGCATAACTAGATGACGGAAAATAAGGAGACTTCTTATTCACAAGAAGTAGATAAATCAGGAGAATGATACCTGGTCCGTTGATTGACACTTATATGCTGCTGTTTTAATTATATACTATATACTATATGCGGAATACTCAAATTTCGTTGGTATTAGCATGTAATTATAGTGTAGTAAAATCAGTTGTTAGTTTTTCTTATTAAAAAAAACCAGTTGTTAAGTCCATACTTATTTGTAAGGTGTACGTGTCTATTAATGCGCACATCCAATTTATTAGAATTAAGGAAGGGTTGTCTACCACTACTACCGATACCGATAGAGAAATTGAATTAAAAATTCAAAATTAAGTATAGCGGGACACAACTTTTTCCGATAAAAGTCAAGACAGAAAGTCACTCTAACGAACGGTCTGGATCCTAGGAGCAGCTTAACTTTACTGAACCGGACCGTAAGGGAACATAACTGTAGGCGAGGAATTGGAATCCTCAATTTATTCGACTGCAACATTTATGTTTTCATAAGCTCGGAGCAAACAATTCGCATAAAAGAAAAAGGGGAAGACAGTGACTGGAAATAAGATCTCTCTTTTGCTTCGGCTAGGTTTCGTCTTCGTTCCATCCGTACTCACACGTGAATTTAGGTTTTTTTAAGCTTATTCTATTTCGACTTTACTTGAATCTTCTGTTGGGTTTAATGTTCTCGAGCCCATAGGCTGAGTATCTCTTAGAATGTGGCTTCTTTAGTCTCTGGTTTCGTGCATTTCTTTGTGGTCTGTGTTTTTTTAGCTTCGAAACCAACTGGTGGAGTTTTAGAAAAAATTTATTCCTTATTTACGAACCAGTAGCAACAACAAAACAAAATCCTTTCTTTTTCCCCTCAAAATTTTGAAGACTTCGCCAGCCTCGCATGCAGCTTTCTTTTTCGCATATATTTCGGAGTTGAAGTCCTCAAAATTTTTTCTTTCTTATACATTTTCATGTCTCTGATTTTGTGGGTTGAAATTTTCTTCGAGGATTTTGTGGGTTTTTTGTTTAAGTACTCCGCAGATTTCAGAGCGAAGTAATAAAAAATTTGGGGATTTTTAGTATCAGTCAAAGCTGGGTTTTTGTGGACGAAAGTTGCATTTTTGTTTGGATATTTACTTAGATTTCAACAGGATCGTGTGTTTATGCTCATAAACCCAAACGCTAAAACCTCAACTTTTTTTTTTTGTGGTTTCTTTGTGCAGAACATGGATTCAACAAACGGTAACGGAACTGGTCTTGAACCAACAAACGGTAATGGAGCTGATCTTGAACCAACAAACGGTAATGAAGCTGATCTTGAATCAGCCAACGGGAGTGGCGTTAGTGATGCATTGCCACCTCCTCCACCAGTGATACCACCGAATGTAGAACCTGTGCGTCTTAAAATTGAACCTGTTGAGAAGAAAAACCTGAGAGTCCCCATGGCTCGTCGTGGCTTTGGCACTAAAGGCCAAAAGATTCCGCTTCTCACTAACCATTTCAAAGTAAACGTGGCTAACCTTGAGGGCCATTTCTACCAATACAGCGTACGTGTTTCTTACTGTTGGCTTAAATTTGTTTCTGTTATTTGGTTTTGAATAATGTCAATTTACTTATGTGATTATCTGTGATTGATGAACAGGTTGCTCTATTCTATGACGATGACCGTCCTGTTGAGGCCAAGGGTGTTGGAAGAAAGATTCTGGATAAATTGCACCATACTTACAACTCTGACTTAGATGGCAAGGAGATTGCTTATGATGGTGAGAAGACGCTGTTTACGTTTGGAGCTCTGCCTAGTAACAAGATGGATTTCAATGTGGTGCTTGAGGAAGTATCTGCTGCTGCCAGGTTTAATTTATCTGACTCTTTCGTCACATTGGATTGGTCATAGTGTTTTAGTTTTGGTTCTTATTGAGAGTTTTGTTTTCTGAGCAGGACCAATGGAAATGCAAGCCCCAATGGCAACGAGAGTCCAAGTGATGGTGATAGGAAAAGACTGCGCCGGCCTAACCGAACCAAAAACTTTAAAGTGGAGATGAGCTATGCAAGGAAAATCCCTCTACAAGCTCTTGCGAATGCAATGCGTGGACAGGAATCAGAGAACTCACAGGAAGCTATAAGGGTTTTAGATATCATCTTGCGTCAACACGCTGCTAGGCAGTAAGTGACAAGTGTATAGATTCTATTCTTGTGGTCTCATAGCTTTCTGTTTTTTGGGTTTTTCTAATAAGTTTCGCAAAAACTGCAGAGGATGCCTGCTCGTGAGACAGTCTTTCTTCCACAATGATCCAAGCAACTGTGAACCCGTTGGTGGAAACATCTTGGGTTGTAGAGGATTTCACTCCAGCTTCAGAACAACGCAAGGTGGCATGTCTCTGAACATGGGTATGTGATTTCACCTGTCCTTGATGTTGGTGTTCGTATCTTTTCTTTCTAGTAATGATTGAGTGTCTTAACAGTTTGTGTTTTGTTCTCATGTCAGATGTTACTACAACGATGATAATCAAACCTGGTCCACTAGTTGATTTCATTATTGCCAACCAAAACGCAAAGGATCCTTTCTCGGTTGACTGGTCTAAGGTATCAATTTATTATACGATATGTCATTACTTTCTAAGTATGTTCCTTACCTTGCTTAAGTATGTTCCTTACTGTCTCATTACTCTAAGTATGTTCCTTACCTTGTTTAGCTCTAAACGCTTAAACATGATGTTTTCAACAGGCCAAACGAACGCTTAAGAACCTCAGGGTTAAAGTCAGCCCTTCAAACCAAGAATATAGGATAACAGGCCTTAGTGAGAAGAAGTGTTGTGAACAGACGTAAGATGCTTTTGTTTCTGTTTTACTTTCTGTGTTTTTTTCCGAAGATAAATAGGTCGCTAAAGTGTCTGTTGTTACCTTGTTTAGGTTTGAACTGAAGCAAAGGAACTCCAAGAATGAAAACGGGGAGTTCGATTCTGTTGAAGTGACGGTGTCTGATTACTTCCTCAATACACGAAAAATGGAGTTGCAGTATTCTGGGGATCTGCCGTGTATCAATGTTGGGAAGCCAAAGCGACCGACTTATATTCCTCTTGAGGTTTGTTTCTTTGAAATGGAGTTGCCTGTCATTTGGTGTTAATTTTCATTCTCATTGTATTAATTTGTTTGTACATTCATGCTAATGACTGTAATTTGGTGGAATCTTTGCAGCTCTGCTCCTTAATTCCTCTTCAGAGGTACACAAAGGCACTAAACACTTTTCAGAGATCTGCCTTAGTGGAAAAATCAAGACAGAAGCCCCAAGAGAGAATGAATGTTCTATCCAAAGTAACGTCTCCAACGGCGCTTAATGTATTTGTGTCAGATAACTTGGACTAATACAGCTTTGGTTTCATATTTTCAGGCGCTTAATGTGAGCAAGTATGACACTGAACCCCTCCTACGTTCCTGTGGCATCTCAATCAGCTCCGATTTTACAAAAGTGGAAGGTCGGGTTCTGCAAGCTCCCAAGGTATGGTACAAAGTTGCTTAGTTTTTAACTTTGATAAGCTTTGAAACTTTGCAGACAGATAACTTTCTCTTATCTTCTTTGACTGACAGCTGAAAATGGGATGTGGAGATGAAGTGTTTCCTAGAAACGGTCGCTGGAATTTCAACAATAAGGTGATGTTTGTTTCTCTCTGCTTTTGTTTGTATATATATTTACGTTTTTCAGATAGTCTGATTCCCTTTGTTGTGCAGCAATTTGTGGAGCCATCAAAGATTGAACGTTGGGTTATAGCAAATTTCTCTGCTCGCTGTAATGTACGACAACTTGTCGATGATCTGATCCGAATTGGAGGGTCCAAAGGAATTGTAAGTAGGATTCTTCTTTGTCCTTTTCTTTTTGTATTCTTGAAAACTCGTTTGTGGTTATCAGCATTATAAGTGTTAACTGCTTCTTTCTGTCTTTTTTGTCACAGAAAATTGAGGCTCCCTTTGATGTGTTTGAGGAGGCTAACCAACTTCGACGTGCTCCTGCTCCAATTCGCGTTGAGAAGATGTTTGATGAAATCCAGTCCAAAGTCCCCGGTGCTCCACAATTCATACTTTGCTTGCTCCCCGAAAGAAAGAACTGTGATATCTACGGTTAGATGATCTCTTAGTTCCACTTCTTAGATATAGTTAGATGTTCTTGTTGCATAAATGTTACTTTGATAATATTAATATAAGAACTTTGAATTTCTTCTCAGGGCCGTGGAAAAAGAAGAACCTAACTGAATTCGGAATTGTCACTCAATGCATGGCTCCGACGCGGCAACCTAACGATATGTATCTTACAAACTTGCTTCTGAAGATCAATGCAAAGGTGATAATACTTTTCTCTTATGCACCAATGGTGATCTGTTTGGTTCTTGTGTGCAATCTCTGACTCGTGTAATAACCACAGCTTGGAGGGCTGAACTCACTGTTGTGCGTTGAGCGCACACCTGCCTTCACAGTCATTTCCAAGGTCCCAACCATAATCCTCGGGATGGATGTGTCACATGGACAACCTGGACAGTCGGATCATCCCTCTATTGCTGCTGTAAGTATAAGTAACTGTTTTCTATCTGTTTTTTTGTATCACCCTTTTGATTTGATTTTTGGTGTCCTTTTGTTGTGGGTTTACTTAGGTGGTGAGTTCGAGAGAGTGGCCTTTGATCTCCAAATATAGAGCATCTGTTCGGACACAATCTGCCAAGGCTGAGATGATCGAGTCCCTGGTCAAGAAAAACGGCAATGAAGATGATGGCATTATCAAGTAAGCGCTTTATTTTGTCTTGTTTCAAACTTTGGTTTTGAAGTATTTATTTATGTGAACTGGGTTGTTGATGGCAGGGAGTTGCTGGTAGATTTCTACAGCAGCTCTGGTAAGAGAAAACCAGAGCATATCATTATTTTCAGGTAATAATTGCATCAGAGATTCTAGATTTCATTTTCCCTGTTCTTTATTGTCTGACAACTCTTGGTTTCACTGTTTTTCTAGGGATGGTGTTAGTGAATCTCAATTCAACCAGGTTCTGAACATTGAACTCGATCAGATCATTGAGGTACTTGAAATATTCAATGTTAAAAACAACAGTTTGATATTTTGACTACTCTGGTAGTATAGTAATATTCACTTCATCTCTCTTTTTCTTCAGGCCTGTAAACTCCTGGATGAGAATTGGAACCCCAAGTTCCTGTTGATGGTGGCTCAGAAGAATCACCACACCAAGTTCTTCCAGCCTAATTCTCCAGATAACGTTCCCCCAGGTGATTGCTTGATTGATTAAATATATTCTTTATAAACCTTTTAGACACATACATGAATGACCAAACCCAATGGTTTTTTTCTTTTTTCTTTTTATGCAGGGACAATCATCGATAACAAGATTTGTCACCCAAAGAACAATGATTTCTATTTATGTGCTCATGCAGGCATGATTGTAAGTATCATCATCTCAAACTCTTAAAGGCTCTACATAGGTTGATTGCTACTAGTGTTTGTTTTCAAGTCTTTCTAACAAGAGTCTTTGTGTGGTTGGATTTTAGGGAACTACTCGTCCTACGCATTACCATGTGCTATATGATGAGATAGGTTTCTCACCTGATGAGCTTCAGGAACTTGTGCACTCACTCTCATATGTGTAAGTACTCTCAAAACTCTTCTGTCTCTGTTGCTTTCTCTTGACGACCACTGATCACAGAAATGATGTGTTATCTTTTGTATGTCAAATTTCCAGGTACCAGAGAAGCACTACTGCCATCTCTGTTGGTAATTACCATATCCTTTCCTCTTTAAATTCATTTAAGTCTTTCGGTTAATGCCTGACATTGACACACATTTGAATTGTTGTTGCAGTGGCACCCATATGCTATGCTCACTTGGCAGCAGCACAACTGGGGACATTCATGAAGTACGAGGACCAGTCTGAGACATCGTCTAGCCATGGTGGCATCACCGCTCCGGGTCCAGTCTCTGTCGCACAGCTCCCAAAGCTCAAAGACAACGTTGCAAACTCAATGTTCTTCTGTTAAGATGCAATGGAGCCTTCTCTTAGTCTCTCAATGTGCAGTAATTTTCTCCCCAGCGAATGATGACAGTAAGTAGGTTATGGTAATCGGCTATCTGACTCTGTTTTATCTTAGGAACTCTTGGCTTTTAAGCCCTTTTTGTGTTGTGTGGAGTTTTAATATTACTTTTTGCTCCCCTGGTTTAACTTATCATCGTAGCGGTTGTGTGAAAACAGACTTATTGCCAGTGAATATATCTAAGTTTAGGAAGTGACTCCTTTGTTTAAGTATTCCGAAACAAAAACCTTAAAAGGTAAAACAAACAATGTTGGCGTTGAGCTCCAAGACTACATGTGTTGTGCATTCTCTAGTTTGGGATATGATGTCAAAAAAGCTTATGATCCACACGACCCAACTTATTATAACACCCCGATACATTGTAATCGTTCCAACAAAAGTCCATTGTTTATTTGATAAAGTAAAATAAAATAAAGCAAAATCAATTCCCACTATTATTTTGTTCATATTGCAAAGGTTGGGACGAAACAAATTAAAGGAAAACAGAGAATATAAACGTATATAACAGACTTTTGTAAATTGAGTGAGACTAATCTCGAAACTAATCTCGTTTTTATAAAACTAGGGTTTTGAAATTGAAAGATAAACTCAAAGCTTCATTCTCATTCATCTTAGGGTTTATGTTTCAACAAAGTAGAGTATTTAAAAAAAAAAATGCGACATTAGATGATTGAAAAGTGTCAAACGCAGAGAGAAGCTTTGGGTTCAAGATTCGAGAGGAGCGTGTATCGGTTGGATAAAGTAAGCCATAAGTTCCAGTTGTTGTTGTGTTCCGTCTCTGAGATGTTCGTATAGGGACAAAGGAGCCGTTGAACTCTGGTTTACTTAACTGTGTGAGAGACAAGTAGAATTAAGTGAAGGTGAGTTAAGTTTCATGGACTTCGTACATTTTGTTACCAAATGAGCTTAAGGCTTTGTGAGTTCGAATAAAGATTGGGCTTTACTCTGGATTTCTTCATTCTGTCTAACACACCCCTGCAAATTCGAGGTGGGTGGTACATGCACACTAAGTTTGAATCGTAAATCTTCAAAACTTGCCCGAAGAAGGGATTTAGTGAAGATATCGGCTAGTTGATGTGCCGCTGGAACATGAGTGATGACGAGGGACCCATATGCAACCTTTTCGCGAGCATAATGATAGTGAGTTTCAAAATGCTTTGACTTGGTGTGGAGAACCAGATTAGCAGATACATGGACAGCGAAGAGTTTGTCGCAGAACAATTCTGGTAGCTTGTCTTGAGGTAGACCAATTTCTTTTTTTCATAACGAGATTAACCAGGATACTTGAGCTGCTGCATATGATAATGTCTTGTATTCTGATTCTGTAGATGATCTTGAGACAGAGCGTTGTTGCTGAGAGGACCTAGAGATAATGTTTGAGCCCAGGAACGTGAAAAAACCGCTTGTCGATCTTCGAGTATCTTTGCATCCAGCCCAGTCTGAATTACTGTAAGCATTCGGATGGAAACATGAGTCAGCAGTAAGCTGTAAGCCCATCCTGATTGTTCCTTTTACATATCTGAGAATACGCTTTAGGAGAGTAAAATCCGATATTGATGGCTTGTGCATTTTCCTGCAGACAAAATTCACAGAAAATTGCATATCCAGTCTTGTAAGTGTAAGATGTTGAAGCTTTCCAACTAAACTCCTGAAGAAGGTAGGACCATTAAAGTATTCATCTTGCTTTTGAACTCTGTCGAGCTGTTAGGGCAATGGTGTAGCAATAGGAGCACAATCAAGCATTCTTGTTTGTACTCAATAGATCCAAAGCATATCTCTCTTTACTAAGGAATGAACCTGTGTCGTTTTGTAGAGCCTGGATACCCAAAAAGTATGATAGAGGATCCATGTCTTTCATACGGAATTCTGTGTTGAATCAAGAAATTGTCATCCCAGTGAGAGCCATGTCATCTACATATAGTAGTAGCATCATAACCTTGTTTTCTTTCAGATACACAAAGAGAAAAGGATCACCAGTGCAGCACTTGAAGCCAAAATCAATAAAAAAGGAGCTAAATTTTTCAAACCATGCTCTCGGTGCTTGTTTGAGGCTATATATGGCTTTGTGCAGCAAAAAAAACATATTTTGGATGTCCAGGATCTTCAAAACCTGGAGGTTGTTGCATGTAGTCCGTTTCATGAAGATCTCATGCAGAAAAGCATTTTTTACATCGAGCTGTTTGATAGGCCATCCTTCAACTGTAGTTGTATGAAGCATTGATTTTACTGTAGCTGTTCTGGCTACATAACCTTTAGCCACTAATCTTGCTCTGAGATTGTCCAAGGTACCATTTGCCTTTAACTTAGTTCTGAACACCAATTTGTAGCCTAGTATGTGTGCATCAGGTGGAGGTACCACAAGACTCCAAGTTTGTGTTTCATGACAAGTGTCTACTCCTTCTCCCATTGCACCATTCCATCATAGAGGCTTTAACGCTGAAGTTATTGTTCTTGGCTCTGCATGTATCTTGTCCACTACAACCATCATATATCTTGGATGTGGCTTAAATATCCCATGTTGTCCTCTGGTCTGCATTTGTGGTGAAAGAATTTATGATTTAGTGACAGTGTCACTAAATAAAGGAGAAGAAGACGGTGATGGAACCACACTAATAGTGCCAGATGATGAAGCAATCGAGCTTGGAGTTGAATGTGAGCTACTAGCAGGAAAGCCTGTGCTTTGTGAAGATGCACTGGACTGCGTAGCGGAAACAGGAGATGCTATCAGCTGTTCCGAAGGAATGATGTTGGTGGAATGTTGATGTCTATGAGAAAGCTCCGAATTATCGTTTTGCATAGGTTGCTGAGTGGTGTAGTGAGGAACTTGTTGTCCTGATAACCAAGCTGTAGACAACAGATAGACTCTCCTGGTTGCTAGATGCTAACACATGTAGCCTTTGTATTTATTGTTGTATCCCAAGAAAACACATAATAAAGTTTTTGGATCAATATTGTTATGTGCATATGGTCTCAGATGTGAGTAGCATGCACAACCAAAAAATCTCAAAGATGAATATATAGGAACTGACCCATGTAGAGTAGTACCTCATAAGGATTTCTCATTTCTGAGTGTACTGATGATGGCAATAGATTGCTTAAGAATTTAGCTGTAAAAAAAGTCTCAAACCACAAATTTTGTGGTATATGAGCTTGAAAGAGTATAGGTCATTTAAGTTCCGTGATATGTATGTCTTCTTTCTGCCAGGAGGGTGTGGGAAAGAAACTTGATGCTTGACTCCACACTGAGCTAGATGACTGGCAAACTGCTGATTGATAAACTCGCCTCCTCCATCAATTTGGAATAACCTGATTTTCTCCTTGAATTGATTCTCAACAAATATTTGAAAGCTTTTGAAGACTGAAAAAACCTATGATTTAGCTTTAAGTGGATAGAACCAACAAAATCTTGAAAAATCATCCCTGAAAATCACATAAGAGCGATGCACAGAGTTAACCGGAGCAAGACCCCATACATCGCTATGAACCTTTTCAAGAGGTCTAGTAGAGTGAAACTCAGAATTAGAAAAAGGTAGTTTCCAGAGTTTTCCTAACTGACAAGACTCACACATGATATGAGTTGTCATATTGAAAGAGATTGATTTAGTAGTAGATAGATGTTTGAGAATCTGATGATGAGGATGACCCAATATTCTATGCCATATGAAAAAACTTGCTACGTATTGTCTTGTTGAGTAGTAAGCTTGAAAACTTGGATTATCCAACCGGTACAGACCATCAACTTTGCTTCCCGAGTTGAGAAGCTGGCATGTTCTCTTGTCCTTGAAAATTACACCGTCATAATCAAAAGTAAATGTACAAGAAAAATCATATGTGAGCTTTGAAACAGACAAAAGTGACTTGACAACATCATGACTTACTAACACATCATTGAGTGGTAATTTACCTAAGATAGCAGGAAGATCAATAGAGCCAACATGAGTTATCAAAAGAAATGATCCATTTCCAACCATAAGTTCATCATTCCCGTGAAATGATTCTGAACAGAATTAGTAACATATGAGTAGCGCCAGTGTCAAGATACCATTCATTGCATCGCTATTCTTGTCCTTCTGATATCCTCATGGCAGCTAGAGCTTGATGATTTGCCTCAAATTGGAAGTTTTGATCAAAGTGATAATAGCATTCAAAGGCAGCACGACCGTATTTAGAACATATCTAACAAGTTGGTTCTTGCACCAGGGCCATTGTAGGCTCCACGACCCGGTGTTTGGCCTATTTTTTAGGAAATCCTCGGCCTTGTGTAGTGTAGGCCTGAAAGCCATGACCTTGACCGTTGTAAGCACCTATACCACGATAAGGGCCTCATCCTCTTAAACCACCTCTTTATGTGTAAAACGCCTGGTGAAGCTGAGAAATCAGACGTTGGAGTTTCATATTTCTTCAGCTTGTCTTCGCATCCAGTAAGTAACACAACATCTTCAACGCACAGATCAGGAAAAGTATCCATATCATTTTCAATAACAATGGCTATAGGGTCAAATTCCTTCCCTATACCATTTAAGATCTCAAAGGTATTTTCCTGCTCAGTGATTGGAGCACCAACGGAATCCAACTGATCACAGAGACTCTTAATTTCAGAGAGATAAACATAAAAAGTTTTTGTTCCCTTCGTAGTTGTCTGAATCCTCCTTTGCAGATCCAGTTTTTGAGTGGCAGATACTCTGTTGAACTTCTTGGCAAGATACATCCAAACCTCCTGAGAGGAATGAAGACCATAGACACCTTTTAGTACATCTTCAGTGAGAGTACCATAGATCCACGCCATGATTAGTTGATCGTTACGAAACCCGTTTAATAAACTCATGATTTATAGAATCAAAAATTTGAATGACACCACTTCGAGTTTGGTGTGGTATTTGTGGATGAGGAGCCGGAGCTTCAATCACAGCCAGAGGGCGAGGCACATCTCTAGTTACATACCCTATGAGCAGATGACTATTAAGAAACTGTTCGAACTAAAGCTTCCATGAGAAAAAAATTTTGTCGTTAAGTTTCAAAGTGACAACTTGAGTAATAGAAAGGTTTGAATGAGG
The DNA here is from genome assembly GCA_900116095.1 of Euclidium syriacum. Classification (NCBI taxonomy): domain Eukaryota; kingdom Viridiplantae; phylum Streptophyta; class Magnoliopsida; order Brassicales; family Brassicaceae; genus Euclidium; species Euclidium syriacum. Next base: position 4,127,072 of record FPAK01000008.1, read on the forward strand.
ATCGGAATCAGGATTCGCAGCCATTGCTCTGATATCATGAAATCAAATAAAAAACTAGGGTTTTGAAATTGAAAGATAAACTCAAAGATTCATTATCGTTCAACTTAGGGTTTAGGTTACAACAAAGCTGAGTATTTAAAGAAAGGAATGTGACATTAGAGGAATGAAAAGTGTCAAACGCAAAGAGAAGCTTTTGGTTCAAATTCGAGAGGAGCGTGTATCGGTTGGATAAAGGTAAGCCACAAGTTCCAGGCGTTCTCGTGTTCCGTCTTTGAGATGTTTGTACAAGGACAGAGGAGCCGTTGAGCTCTGGTTTACTTAACTCTGTCAGACAAGTAGAGTTAAGTGAATGTGAGCTAAGCTTCATGGACTTTGTGCCTTTTGTTACCAAATGGGCCTGAGGCTTTGTGAGTTCGAGCAAAGATTGGGCTTTGCTCTGGGTTTCTTCATTCTGTCTAACATCCTCCTCTTGTTTGATTCGCTTTCCTAATCCCTTTTTGTTTTCCTTTTGCCTCGCTCGATTTGTACTAAACTTGGAACATAAGAGCACACAAGTGGACAACACATTTCGTATCCAGGTTTTTCGAGAACCAATTTAGTAAAGGATGCAATGAAATCAACTATGCCGTGATTAAGATCGCAAACAGTTGTTCCTTGTTTATCAAAAAACACGACAACTTTCTTCTCCTCATCAAGAAAGAGCCTCAGCTTATATGAAAGCTCGTCGTCAAGGCATGATGGGATATTCATTGTGTAAAAATGGCTCCATGACACTTGTGTGGGTTCAACCTTGGTCGTAATCCATATCTCTATATAACTATATGGATCACTTGTTTTAAATAAAGCCACTAGCTTCTCTTCTCAAGAGACGCAAATTATGGATAAGCTTTAAAAGGAAGAGGAAGAAGCGGTCCAAATCTCTCACTTGTAAAATCAAAACAGATTATATGATCAATGGTTGGACATGCCTTCCTTTCTACGGCACCCCAATAAATGTTTCCCTTGAGAGAAACGTGATGCTTAGAAAATATATGTCATTCTGGACAACATCAAGACTAGTCCATAAACCAGACTCGAAGTTGTAGATCTCATACAAAAAGGCTGGCTTTTTCGGGTGAAGACGAAAATCATCTATAAACCTCAAGATTTTGGAGTTACGATTTCTGCTCGTATTTTCGTATCCAAGACCGAACTTGTATTCGTCATATACGTTCTGGGAGCTGAAATAATTCTTGGTTTTGATCACCTTGTTTCCCCAAATATGGATTCCAGACCAGTACTTTCAAGGTGTTGTCGTTTTCCAAGATGCATAACAATAATAAACCCTCGCATTGAAAGAATTGAGATATCTTGATTTTTTTTGTATTCTTTAGGAAAGTAAGTTTACCTACAGCCTTGTTTGATGGATTTTATCAACAATGACGCTCATTAGATGAATACTATAATCCATCAACACGATCATCCGAGCCTCCTTTTTTGCTAATCCTGCTGCTTCTTTAGCAATGTTCATCTTCGTAAAGCTCCGGCTTGAAATAAAGCGTTCCACTTTTTGCATGTCAATCACATCGCTCTCATATGCTTCAAATGAATCCTAGAGACGATCTCCTCTACCAAATCCTTTGGTAGATCCGACATCTTCCTCATCGTCATTGCCTTTTCATAAACCCTTTTTCAATTTCGTTTGATTTATATGTCGGCTCCTACATCAAAAGCTTACTAGGATTTGGGATGATTGATTTTTAATTTTTTTTTTCTATAATATATTAAGTATTTTGTGTTTTCTATATTAATTGGGTGATACACAATTTTCTTATGTAGAAATAACTATTTTTATTTAAAATAAAATAAAATAAAACCACACTAAAAAATAGAATGAACACTTTTCAATGTGATGTCACCATGGCTCGACGATGTCTCACATTGGTCTTCATACTTTATGAAGTTCCCCAACCTTCCCTTAATATTTTTCAATGTAAGTAAAGTAGTGCATCCGGTTATCTGAATATTAGGATCTACCTCTCTCGGCATTAGACACAAAAGGCTTGGTATTGTTTTGTGACTATTTTGGCTGGCCTTTTGTTGACCGGAGGTTTGAACAAGCTTTTGCTTCTCCCCTTTAACTATTATGGTTTTTCTTGATCGTGTTAAAACTTAGAACACTAAGTTTATACGATGATTCTTTGTGTTTATATAATTTGTTGCATTTAAAAACAAAATAACATTGTTCAACAGTTAATAATCTCTACTTTTTTTTGTTCAATAAGTTTTGTAACAATTTTAATTTATAGCTTTTCTATATTATTTTGATTAAATATTTTAACAAATTATTTAAGTCTTAATTTTCTTATCTGATGATTGGATACTAACCTCCTCCCTTATATATCCATTCAACGACAAGATATTTAGTCTCCATTGTCTAATTCCTTCTCTTTCACTCTTTGGGTTATTTTCCTAACTAAATTCACTCTTATTGATTTGGTGGCTTTAAATTCCATGTAAAATCTATTGTTATTTAAAAAATAAAGATTTTCTATCGGTTGTGTAATTCTATTATAATCTAGTGTTGATGGGATATGAATTATTTACTTGCTTACTCTTAATACACAACTTTTAAAATTATGAATTTAAATTTAACAAATGACCCAAACAGATGAAATACCAGAAACCAAAAATCTATAATATTCAACAAATTAAAAGTAATAAGTGATTTTGTTTCAACCAAACAAGAAACAATAATTATAGAATGTCACAATTTTCATCCAACTATCATTGCATTTGATTCACTGATTCTCTTTTCTACAGTAATAATCGTTAGAAATTTCATGTACTAATTTTGTAAGAAGAAGCTATTTTGTAAAAAGGTTGAGTTGTGAGAGTGAGAAAAGATTCTGATCTCAAAATCGAACTCAAAAGAATCGTTATACACATCTTTTGATAATTTTTCAATTCTTACAACTCCCTTCTATTTTTTATAACGGTTGCAGAAAATTTTTAAGAAAAATACGATTAGGAATAAATTGAGAAAGCAACTGATATGTTCGAAAATTCACACTATATCTTAAAAGGGAATTTGAGTAAATCCCTTCGATTTCTCAAATCTAGTATCAAATCATTTTACCCAAAATTCTTCTCTTTTACGGTTTAAGAATCGCAAACCAAATTATAAATTGAGAATCTTATCATGTGTGCGTTTAAATCAAAATAGAGGAAAACTACAAGATTGAGAAATTATAAAAAGATGTCTATAACAATTCTTCCGAATTCGAGTGTGAGAAATTCTAAAAAGATGTCTATAACAATTCTTCCGAATTCGAGTGTGTGTGAGATCAAAATATTTTTTCACTCTCACAACTAAATTTTTTTACAAAATAGCTACATGAATTTCTAACCATTATTATTATAGAAAATAATTAATGAATCAAATGCAATGATAGTTGGATGAATATTCTGACACTCCATGATTATCGTTTCTTGTTTGATTCAAGCAAAATAAAGGTGATGCAAAAATATAATTTTGGATTTGGTATACCATCTGTTTGGGTCATGTGTACATAAATTAAAAAAGTCTCATGGATATCGTTAAGATTTTGAGGATTGTGTATTAAGAATAAGCAAGTAAATAATTCATATTCCAATAACAACATAGATTATAATAGAATTACACAATCAATAAAAACCAAATTTTTTGAATAACAATGAATTTTACATGGAATTTAAAACCACCAGACCAATAACAGTGAATTTCACTGTCAAAATCCATAAGCTAATAACTGCTGCTAAAAGAATTTAAATAATTGAGAATACATCTATCAATAATTAAAAATTTAAAAATCAAAGAGAATCCATCTATACCATTTTGTTGTTGTTGGGCTTGGATAATTTTTTAAGTATGAGCCCAAAAGTAAGTCAAGTCGAGCCCAATTTTCAGCAACGTTTATTTTGGTAATGTTTATTTAGTTAATTAACATCATTGCGGTTGACATCGTTGGATTCAGATGATTGAAGCAATTGCTGTTGTCTTGATAATAATAAGATAAAAGAAGGTTCATGAGAAAGTGCAACACAACTGCCCCTGGAGACAAAATTCAAGAGAAACATTCAAAGTTACAAAAGAAACACCAAACAACTCTAATTCAACAACACTTAGATTTAGTCCGCATCCATCTCCTCGAGCGCAGTTTTAGCTGCCGTCTTTGCTTCTTCCAGAAGTTCATCAGGGACCTACGACAAGTTCATTTCATAAATTATTATTAAAAGCTTTAGATCAAAAGTTTTCTTTAAATCATTTATAAGATTTTTACCTTCTGATGCTCTCGTTTTGACTCCTCACAGATCCAGCTCATCTCCAATTCAAAAGCCTTGTCTTTCGCTTCATCGTGTAGCTTGTAAATGCTGCACATGTAAAATCACATTAGACTTTCCTATAAAATGAACCTGTGAGGCTTTTACTAATGAAAACAAGTACACTCACATTTTCGCGACCTCGATAACACCTTCTTTGCATGTCATCTCAGATAATTTCAGCTTCTCAATTTCCCTGCAAGTAAATACTCTCATTCATCAGAAAACTTTGTATACCCTTTCGTTGAAACAAATCCCACAACAGCTCAAAGACAGCCAAAAGCTATGCAATCTAAAACCATCTGTTTTAAAGTTCTTACTCAATCCCACCAACCACGAACGCTCATCTAGTCCTTACACTTTTATTTATTTATTTGTCTGGTTACTTGTCAACTTAGTTAGAATTTGGCTTTGGACAAGTTAATTTGGTCACTCCTAATGGTTACTACGTATACCCTTTGTAACTTCACACATACACTACAAGATTATCCAATCGAATAATGCGATTATACCAACAAAGTTTACACTGCAGCTTACGTTTTAGCAGCTTGTTTTCCTTTTCCAATTGCCGCACCAAAATATCTCTGCAGGAAACGAATAGAGACGACAATCAAAAGAGTTCACATGTGAGATCCAACACTTAAAGGCGCAGATCTCTATATGAAATGACATATCTAAGAGCAGAAATGACTTACATGTGCGATGCCTGATGGTTCAATCATATACAATTGGGGTCCATCTCTATCATAACCTCCAAGAATCACCCCGCAGCCAAAAGGCCTTCAAAATTAAAATCATTTTCTTATAATTCATTCAAGTAGGTGAAATTCTAAGCCGACTATCAAAGAGGTAATGCACTGGGCGAACCTGAGCCACCAATACAGGGTACATAGATGTACATAGCTTGCAACTCGCTCTGAAAGTTCCTTCACAGGTACAGCGTCGCCATAAACACTAAATTATCACAAGTGAAAGTAGAATTAGTAACACAATCAGAAAACGTTTAATTATGCAAAGCCATGCATGAAAAAATGAGATCATACACATTGACATCTTATGTTCATAGATTTAGATTTTCGATCTAACAAAGTGCAGAGAAAAGAAAACTACATTTCATTTCCCCTTGAGAAAGAAAAGTGATAGGAGTAGAAACAGTCCTCTCAAAGTAAAAAAAAATATAAGATGGAACATAAATTAGCAGAAGCTAAGAAGATCAATCTGATGCTTTCATTGATACCTCTCATAACTTCTAGCTTCAGATTTAGCGCGTGCAACAATTTGCCTCCCATCAGCTGCAAGTCCAGCAACAGCCTGACATGACAGGAGGAGATCAAAATACTCGAAAGACAAAATATTACCAGATTAAACATATTGGTTACTGGAAAACAAAAACGAGAAAGGTACAACTCTTCGTATAAATTAATTTCTATAGGTTAGGAGAAAAAGGAAAAAGTAAATACCATCCCAGCATGACGATGTACAGAATGGATTCTCCGGTTAGAACCTGGTAACATCATCTTTGATGCAATAAGCTTCTCCACGCCCTGAAACCCAAAACATATTAAACTCTTAGTAAGGCCATTCCTTTATCAAAGTTCTTGCAGTCAGCTAACCCATTCCGTAGTCAAATCTGTTTAAATCTTAGAATAGGTAAGTATAGATAATCCAGGTGTAGAGAAGGTTGAGAGATGTGTCATCCGAAACAGAGAGGATTATCAAATTTTCCACAGGTTATGTAAAGTTAAAGCTACGAATCTGATAACAAACATGGACAACGCAGGAAAACTTAAGCATACTTGATTTAAACTGAATTTGGAAGTTAAACCAAGGTAATCTCATATATCATGGTTCCTTTCCAGGTATGATCCAGTTCCTAGCGAATTGATGGAAAACATATGGAGCTACAGAAAAGGGGGTTTCTTCTCAGAATCCAAGAACGAGAGGCTAAAACCACTATTACGCTCACTGAAGAAATTGACAAAGTATGATAAAAGTAAAAGCAGGAGGGAAAGAATCTAACCATTACAATCCCGTCCTTGCACTTGATTCCGACAACAGTTCTGCGAAAGAATAGGGGAAGCCAGTCAGGAAAAGAAGAAAAAAAAACACCTTAAAACCCTAATTCGTCAAGGAGGATTTGCATAGCCATTTCTCAAAGTTCAAAAGCTAAATCCGATCTAACCGAAGGACAAAAGGAGGAATTGAAGAAGATAGAGAAGTCACGAACCCACTGTTGTCGACAGCTTTGGCGGCGTACTCGATCTGGAAAACACGTCCATCGGGAGAGAAGGTCGTGACAGAGAGATCGTATCCAGTTCCAATGCTAGCCATCTTGTTGATCTTTTCGACTCTTTAGGCTTCTCCTTCCTCTTTCTTCCTCACGCTCTTTAAGCAGGATCGGAGAAGGGGGGTTTTCTTTGTTCTCAAGCCAGAGTCCCTGATTTCGGCCTGGCTATCAAAACGGTTCGGGTCGTAATTTCGGGTGGGTCGATTCGGTTACTATCGGGCTTTACTCATAGTGATGTGGCCCAATGTTTCTTTTCACTTAAATTAAACGGGTTATTAATTAAAATAACAAACTTAATTACAAGTGATTCTTTAGCAAGCTAAAAAGCACACAGATTTATATTGATTGAACCATTTTAGACATACGGTCAGTTTTAATACAACCTACGGGGTTACGTGCTGAGTTTTTTTAAGATAATTTGACATTCAAAACCGCACATCAACTGCGTTTCAACCATTTATTTCTTAATCAATTTTAGCATGATAGCATCTTAAGGCGTTGAAATCATTAATTACTGGTGATTTGCTCTGAGACAAAACAATTTCTCAAAAATGATACAGTCGGAGGAAGAAAATCATACACATTACTTGTTTTTACTCATAAAGAATAGGATGCATGACTTGCATGTTAAATAAAAGGACTTTTAACAACAACAACAAAAAAATGGCAGATGAAGCATTGAAAAGCAAAGCCCGGTGGAGGAAAAAGAAGAGAGAATCAGATTCCAAATAATTGTAGTTGGGCCTAATGGGCTCTGTCTTTTCCTTTTTCATCCGCTTTATAATTCACACCACGTCCATCCCACACCTTCATCGCATTTCCTCCTCTCCTCCTTTCTCGTTCCCAAACACAAAACAAAAATGGCCGATCAGCTCACCGATGACCAGATCTCCGAGTTCAAGGAAGCTTTCAGCCTATTCGACAAGGACGGAGATGGTTCTTTTCTATCAGATCTTCCCTTTTCTTTTTTCTTCGATAATTGTGATCTATAATGATTGCTTCACTTGAATCACTAGACACGGCTTAAGATTTTAATTTTGTATCCGTTATTCGTTGCTTTATTTTGCTTAAATTCTTGATTTCACATTGAATTTTTCAGCGCGGCGGCGGCGAGATTTGTTGATTTGTGTTAATTATTGGTATCTCGATCGTTTCGTAATTTATGGATCTATCTCTCCTGGAATTGGATGCTCATTTAGTACCTCGAAGATATTCTCAAACTGATTAGACTTTTTAATTTTCCGTTGATTTTGGTTTCTAAATTCAAAATAAATCTTAGATTCAATCGGAGTAAAGCACATATTGATTTGCCGAATCGTAAAAATTGCAGGTTGCATCACGACGAAAGAGCTGGGTACAGTGATGAGATCACTAGGTCAGAATCCAACAGAGGCGGAGCTACAGGATATGATTAACGAAGTGGATGCTGATGGTAACGGAACCATAGACTTCCCTGAGTTTCTGAACCTGATGGCTAGGAAGATGAAGGACACAGACTCTGAGGAGGAACTGAAAGAAGCCTTCAGGGTCTTCGATAAGGACCAGAACGGTTTCATCTCAGCCGCAGAGCTACGACATGTCATGACCAATCTCGGTGAGAAACTAACTGATGAGGAAGTTGATGAGATGATCAGAGAAGCTGATGTGGACGGAGATGGTCAGATCAATTACGAAGAGTTTGTCAAAGTGATGATGGCTAAGTGAGGAACAAATCTCAATCTCCCCCCTTTTTTTTTCCTTTAATTATTCTTCTTCTTTCAAGAGAAAAAAAAAAAAAATCTTATTGCTGTTTTCATTGAATTGAACAACTCAGACTGTGATTTTTCTGCTTTCTTCCATATTTGACTGTTCATCCTTGGTTCCTCTTAGCTTTTGTTCGTCTTTGTCATCATTATTATCATTTTATAATTTCATGTTATTTGTGACACGGGCTTTTTATTTGTTTAGAAAAGAATTAAACTGTATTTCATCGTAAATTCGTAGTGGTAATTTAGAAAAGCATCTCTTGATATTTGAATAATACGAAAAAAAATGGTTAGTGTCGGAAACTAATAAATTTTTCGATACTATTAATTTTTCTAGAACTAAAAAACTAGTGTGTTTAAGTTTCTTGAAAAACAAAAGGTTGAAACAAGATTACATACATGGTCAGTAACAAAATAATGTCTTTTGAGAGCTAATTCATTATTCAAGGTGCTTTAAATTGAAATCACATAAATTTGTTTTTGTTCTAAAAATAATGTGGCGAAATTATGTTATATAACTCCGATTCAAATCCGTTTTTTTTTGTTTTTATAAATAAATGATAATTTCAAAACAAAATGTTATATAATACAAACATGTCTGAATATGAAAAATAGAAAGATAAAAGTTAAAAAGGGAATAAACACACAACAAACAAAAAGTATGTCAATACTTGTTCTGAGTTGGACGTAAAAGAAAGAAAAGAAACATGATTGTTTAAATAAAAGGCAGATATGTTTAGGGGAATAAAATCATATTGGACGGTAAGCAGCGAAAGCCAGATAGATGAAGTGACCTTTCTTTTAATTATGAATGAATCTTTTTGGTAACGATTGTTTTCTTCTTTTTCATTTAATTATTATCGAATCTCATTTGGCTACCATTATGTTGATTAACTAATAATTATTTATCCTTCAATTTAATGTTTAGGAGAAGGCGGCAGAGGAGTACGACGGCGAAGCGTAGTGGCAGTTCTGAATACAAAGAAGAGAAACGTCGCCGGAAAAGTCATTGCAGTATTCTCTGAAATCCGGCTCCTCCTGTCCTCTATTTATGCATGTGTGTAGAAATAAGAGATTTGTACCTCACACACCTATAAAATGGATTTTAAATTTTATGTCTTGTTGGAATATGAAAATATGATAAATATATACTGTTATGATTTCAATTATCATCTTTTAATCCCACCAAAAAAAGCTACCGACAAACAGACGGTTTCTGAGTAATATCATTAGAGAATTGTATATCTTCATTAATTGTGAAATTAGCATAGACTAGAAAGAAAAAATAGCATTATATCATATGTCTATATTATTATTAAATGAGTACAAATTAGATATAAACCTTTTTATAAACAGTTACATGAAATGACATTAGGTTTATTAATAGTTTTCATACCATAATAAATAACTAGCAAAGCCCAATTGTAAGGGAGAATACGGAAACCTTCTCGTAAAATAAATGGTAAAGATCCATCAAAGAGGACAAGACATACCATAAAGTTTTGGCGAATAAATTAAATGATTAATATGGAAAAAAAAAAGAAAAGAAGAGGCTCATGCATCTATAATGAACTGAACAGAACTGTTTTAGGGTTCATGCAAATTTTGTAACTCAGCTAGTTTTCATGCTCCTCTGCTATATATTATACTATAACCTCTAACTCTTCGAAATAAACAAAAGAGAACCAATAAAAAAGAAAGAATGGGGAGAAATTTATGGCGATTTGTGTTTGTAGCAGTGATGTTAGTAATTAAGGTGGACTCAAGTCTCCACAGAGTCGGCGGCGGAAAATACACGTGGAACTCCGATGTTAATTACTCCGACTGGGCCACCAACCAACGCATCTACTCCGGCGACTGGCTCTGTCAGTCATATTCTCCAATCTTTTTTTGTTTACTTCCTATTTTCTTTTCATTTATTTAATTTTCTTATGTAAAACATTGGCAGATTTTGGTTTTGATCGAACCCGTCATAACGTACTCCAAGTAAACCAGACGAGCTACGAGAAATGTATTGAAACCGACTACATATTCAACGTCACACGAGGAGGGAGAGATGTAATCCAGCTGGTTGAACCAAAACCTTATTACTTTATATGCGGAAGAGGATATTGCCTCAAAGGCATGAAGCTCGCCGTTAACGTCCTTCCTCAACCGCCGCCGTCAACTCCACAAGTTCCAATCAACACTACCGCCTTAACCGTCTCAACCGCCACAAGTCTCATCATCAAACACTCAAACGCTTTCACCATTATTCTCGCTTTCCTCCTCAAGGCTATATTTTTACTTTGACCAGACTTCATTATCTCAGTTTCTTTGTTTCGGTTTGGGACAAAAAGATCACTTCCTCAACTTTATGTCGGGTTGTTTGTTTTAACTTTTTACGATTTTTGTTCCTATTAATGTAAGGGAATATTTAAACAAAGGAGTCACTTCCTAAACATAGATATATTCACTGAAGCTTAGAAATATTCACTGACAATAAGTCTGTTCTCACACAACCACTACGATGATAAGTTAAACCAGGGGCAGCAAAAAGTAATATTAAAACCCCACACAACACAAAAAGGCTTAAAAGCCAAGAGTTCCTAAAAGATAAAACAGAGTCAGATAGCCGATCACCATAACCTACTTACTGTCATCATACGTCGGGGAGAAACTAACTGCACATTGACAGACAAAAGGGTTTCCTTCCATCTTAACAGAAGAACATTGAGTTTGCAACGTTGTCTTTGAGCTTTGGGAGCTGTGCGACAGAGACTGGACCCGGAGCGGTGATGCCACCATGGCTAGACGATGTCTCAGACTGGTCCTCGTACTTCATGAATGTCCCCAGTTGTGCTGCTGCCAAGTGAGCATAGCATATGGGTGCCACTGCAACAACAATTCAAATGTGTGTCAATGTCAGGCATTAACCGAAAGACTTAAATGAATTTAAAGAGGAAAGGATATGGTAATTACCAACAGAGATGGCAGTAGTGCTTCTCTGGTACCTGGAAATTTGACATACAAAAGATAACACATCATTTCTGTGATCAGTGGTCGTCAAGAGAAAGCAACAGAGACAGAAGAGTTTTGAGAGTACTTACACATATGAGAGTGAGTGCACAAGTTCCTGAAGCTCATCAGGTGAGAAACCTATCTCATCATATAGCACATGGTAATGCGTAGGACGAGTAGTTCCCTAAAATCCAACCACACAAAGACTCTTGTTAGAAAGACTTGAAAACAAACACTAGTAGCAATCAACCTATGTAGAGCCTTTAAGAGTTTGAGATGATGATACTTACAATCATGCCTGCATGAGCACATAAATAGAAATCATTGTTCTTTGGGTGACAAATCTTGTTATCGATGATTGTCCCTGCATAAAAAGAAAAAAGAAAAAAACCATTGGGTTTGGTCATTCATGTATGTGTCTAAAAGGTTTATAAAGAATATATTTAATCAATCAAGCAATCACCTGGGGGAACGTTATCTGGAGAATTAGGCTGGAAGAACTTGGTGTGGTGATTCTTCTGAGCCACCATCAACAGGAACTTGGGGTTCCAATTCTCATCCAGGAGTTTACAGGCCTGAAGAAAAAGAGAGATGAAGTGAATATTACTATACTACCAGAGTAGTCAAAATATCAAACTGTTGTTTTTAACATTGAATATTTCAAGTACCTCAATGATCTGATCGAGTTCAATGTTCAGAACCTGGTTGAATTGAGATTCACTAACACCATCCCTAGAAAAACAGTGAAACCAAGAGTTGTCAGACAATAAAGAACAGGGAAAATGAAATCTAGAATCTCTGATGCAATTATTACCTGAAAATAATGATATGCTCTGGTTTTCTCTTACCAGAGCTGCTGTAGAAATCTACCAGCAACTCCCTGCCATCAACAACCCAGTTTACATAAATAAATACTTCAAAACCAAAGTTTGAAACAAGACAAAATAAAGCGCTTACTTGATAATGCCATCATCTTCATTGCCGTTTTTCTTGACCAGGGACTCGATCATCTCAGCCTTGGCAGATTGTGTCCGAACAGATGCTCTATATTTGGAGATCAAAGGCCACTCCCTCGAACTCACCACCTAAGTAAACCCACAACAAAAGGACACCAAAAATCAAATCAAAAGGGTGATACAAAAAAAACAGATAGAAAACAGTTACTTATACTTACAGCAGCAATAGAGGGATGATCCGACTGTCCAGGTTGTCCATGTGACACATCCATCCCGAGGATTATGGTTGGGACCTTGGAAATGACTGTGAAGGCAGGTGTGCGCTCAACGCACAACAGTGAGTTCAGCCCTCCAAGCTGTGGTTATTACACGAGTCAGAGATTGCACACAAGAACCAAACAGATCACCATTGGTGCATAAGAGAAAAGTATTATCACCTTTGCATTGATCTTCAGAAGCAAGTTTGTAAGATACATATCGTTAGGTTGCCGCGTCGGAGCCATGCATTGAGTGACAATTCCGAATTCAGTTAGGTTCTTCTTTTTCCACGGCCCTGAGAAGAAATTCAAAGTTCTTATATTAATATTATCAAAGTAACATTTATGCAACAAGAACATCTAACTATATCTAAGAAGTGGAACTAAGAGATCATCTAACCGTAGATATCACAGTTCTTTCTTTCGGGGAGCAAGCAAAGTATGAATTGTGGAGCACCGGGGACTTTGGACTGGATTTCATCAAACATCTTCTCAACGCGAATTGGAGCAGGAGCACGTCGAAGTTGGTTAGCCTCCTCAAACACATCAAAGGGAGCCTCAATTTTCTGTGACCCAAAAGACAGAAAGAAGCAGTTAACACTTATAATGCTGATAACCACAAACGAGTTTTCAAGAATACAAAAAGAAAAGGACAAAGAAGAATCCTACTTACAATTCCTTTGGACCCTCCAATTCGGATCAGATCATCGACAAGTTGTCGTACATTACAGCGAGCAGAGAAATTTGCTATAACCCAACGTTCAATCTTTGATGGCTCCACAAATTGCTGCACAACAAAGGGAATCAGACTATCTGAAAAACGTAAATATATATACAAACAAAAGCAGAGAGAAACAAACATCACCTTATTGTTGAAATTCCAGCGACCGTTTCTAGGAAACACTTCATCTCCACATCCCATTTTCAGCTGTCAGTCAAAGAAGATAAGAGAAAGTTATCTGTCTGCAAAGTTTCAAAGCTTATCAAAGTTAAAAACTAAGCAACTTTGTACCATACCTTGGGAGCTTGCAGAACCCGACCTTCCACTTTTGTAAAATCGGAGCTGATTGAGATGCCACAGGAACGTAGGAGGGGTTCAGTGTCATACTTGCTCACATTAAGCGCCTGAAAATATGAAACCAAAGCTGTATTAGTCCAAGTTATCTGACACAAATACATTAAGCGCCTTTGGAGACGTTACTTTGGATAGAACATTCATTCTCTCTTGGGGCTTCTGTCTTGATTTTTCCACTAAGGCAGATCTCTGAAAAGTGTTTAGTGCCTTTGTGTACCTCTGAAGAGGAATCAAAGAGCAGAGCTGCAAAGATTCCACCAAATTACAGTCATTAGCATGAATGTACAGACAAATTAATAAAATGAGAATGATGGATGAGTTAAAGAGGCAAACCTCAAGAGGAATGTAAGTCGGTTTCTTTGGCTTCCCAACATTGATACACGGTAGATCCCCAGAATACTGCAACTCCATTTTCCGTGTATTGAGGAAGTAATCAGACACCGTCACTTCAACAGAATCGAACTCTCCGTTTTCATTCTTTGAGTTCCTTTCTTTGAGTTCAAACCTAAACAAGGGAACAACAGACTTCAGCGAACTGTTTATCTTCAGAAGAGAACACACAAAGTCAGCAAACTAAAACAAAAACAAATGAATCTTACGTCTGTTCACAACATTTCTTCTCACTCAGGCCTGTGATCCTATATTCTTGGTTTGAAGGGCTAACTTTAACCCTGAGGTTCTTAAGGGTTCGTTTAGCCTGTTGAAAACATCATGTTAAAACGTTTAGAGCTAAAATAAAGGGTAAGGAACATATTTAGACCATGAAAAAGCCATATATCACATAATAAAGAGATCACCTTCGACCAGTCAACCGAAAAAGGATCCCTAGCATTTTGGTTAGCAATAATGAAATCAACCAGCGGACCAGGCTTGATTATCATCGTTGTAGTAACATCTGACATGAGAACAAAACAATAACTGTTAAGACACTGAATCATTGCTACAGAAGAAAGATACAAACACCAACATCAAGGACAGGTGAAGTCACATACCCATGTTCAGAGACATGCCACCTTGCGTTGTTCTGAAGCTGGAGTGAAATCCTCTACAGCCCAAGATGTTGCCACCAACGGGTTCACAGTTGCTTGGATCATTGTGAAAGAAGGACTGTCTCACAAGCAGGCATCCTCTGCAGTTTTTGCCAAACTTATCAGAAAAACCCAAAATAGAAAGCTATGAGACCACAAGAATAGAATCTATACACTTGTCACTTACTGTCTAGCAGCATGTTGACGCAAGATTATATCTAAAACCCTAATTGCTTCCTGAGACTGCTCTGATTCCTGTCCACGCATGGCATTAGCAAGAGCTAGTAGAGGGACCTTCCTTGCATAGCTTATCTCCACTTTAAAGTTTTTGGTTCGGTTAGGCCGACGCAGTCTTTTCCTGTCACCATCACTTGGACTCTCGTTGCCATTGGGGCTTGCATTTCCATTGGTCCTGCTCAGAAAACAAAAATCTCAATAAGAACCAAAACTAAAACACTGTGACCAATCCAATGTGAGGAAAGAGTCAGATAAATTAAACCTGGCAGCAGCAGATACTTCCTCGAGCACCACATTGAAATCCATCTTGTTACTAGGCAGAGCTCCAAACGTAAACAACGTCTTCTCACCATCATAAGCTAACTCCTTGCCATCTAAGTCAGAGCTGTAAGTCTGTTGCAGCTTGTCGAGAATTTTTCTTCCGACGCCCTTGGCTTCAACAGGACGGCCATCGTCATAGAATAAAGCAACCTATTTATCAATCACAGATAATCACATAAGTAAGACATTATTCAAAACCAAATAACAGAAACCAGATTAAGCCAACAGTAGGAAAACGTACGCTGTATTGGTAGAAATTGTGGCCCTCGAGGTTAGCCACGTTCACTTTGAAATGGTTAGTGAGAAGCGGAATCTTTTGGCCTTTAGTGCCAAAGCCACGACGAGCCATGGGGACTCTCAGGTTTTTCTTCTCAGCAGGTTCAATTTTAAGACGCACAGGCTCTACATTCGGAGGTATCACTGGTGGAGGAGGTGGCAATGCCTCACTAACGCCACTCCCGTTGGCTGATTCAAGATCAGCTCCATTACCGTTTGTTGAATCAAGATCAGCCCCATTACCGTTTGTTGGTTCATGATCAGTCCCGTTACCGTTTGTTGAATCCATGTTCTGCACAAAGAAACCACACAAAAAGTTGAGGTTTTAGCGTTTGGGTGTATAAGCATAAACACGATCCTGCTGAAACAAACAAACAAAAAAATAAAAAACCCAGCTTTGACTGATACTAAAAAGCCCCAAAAAGTTTGTCGGAGTTAGACGCATGCGAGTGTAAATGAACATCAGAAAATGTATGATGTCAGCTATAATCACACATGCTAGCAAAATATTGTAAATTTTACAGCTTTGGTCAAAGGAAAACCCAGAAAGATTAAATCTCTGACGAAAGCCTCAACAAAAATGTCGCACTAGAAAAGAAAACCCACAAATTCGAGAGATTAAGACGAAGATTTATGCTCCTTTCAAGCATCGACCAACGCAGTACAGTAAAAAAAAAAGAAACCACAACTTTTTAGGACTTCGCTTTGAAATCTGGGAAAAACACCCCGAAAAATCAAAAATCCGCGAAGAAAATTTCAATAAAAATCAGAGACATGGAATTATATAAGAGAGGGAAAACTTTGAGGACTTTAACTCTGAAATCTGCGAAATAAAAACCCAGGAGAAAGCTGCATGCGAGGTTGGCGAAGTCTTCAAAATTTTGAGGAAAAAAAGAACGGATTTTTTCTTGTGGTTCGTAATAAGGAATAATTTTTTTCTAAAACTCCAACAGTTGGTTTTTCGAAGCTGAAAAAACACAGACCACAAAGAAATGCACGAAACCAGAGATTGAAGAAGCCACATTCTAAGAGATACTCAATCTATGAGCTAGAAATCCTAAACCCAACAGAAGATTAAGTAAAATCGAAACAGAAGTCGCTTAAAAAGCCCTAAAATCACCTGTGACTACGGATGAAACGAAGACGAAACCCTAGCTGAAGCAAAAGAGAGATTTTTTTCAGTCTTTCCCTTTTTCTTTTTTGCGAAATGTTTGCTCCGAGCTGAAGAGGAAATTGATCAGTAGTTGCAGTGAATTAATCGAGGATTCTAATTCCTCGCTTACAGTTTTGTTCCCTTACGGTGCGGTTCACCAAAATTAAGCTACTCCTAAGATCCTAACCGTTCGTTAGAGTGACTTTCTGTCTTGACTTTTATCAGAAAGGGTTTTTGTGTCTCGCTGTACTTATTTTGAATTTTAATTCAATTTTCCAATTGGTAGTAGTAACTGGTAAGTCCCTTAAGTGGTAGACAACCCTCCCGTATTCTAATAAATTGGATGTGCGCATTAATAGACACGTACACCTACAAATAAGTATGGACTTAACAAATGATTTTACTTCACTATAATTAAATAGTAACGTATATTACGCATATAAAATAAATAAATAAACATTGACAACCATTTTCAATTTTAAACCTCAAAATTTATTAGCTACCAAAATAAATTTTTAATATGACATAATTGATCAATTAAACTTTCTATGTGACTCTTATCTTTCAACAGAAATTATTGTTTCGCTAGGTGAACAGTAATTTTTTTTTAAAAACATAAAAATTCAAACGAATCATAAAAAGTCACAAAAATTTAAAATATATCCAAAAAACTCTGAAAAATTTCAAAGATTCCAAAAAATTTTAAAATGTTAAAAATTAATATTTTAAAAATATGTGACATTTTTAATTTATAAAAAAAATCTGAAACACTTAAAAATCCAAAAATAAATAAAAAAGTAGAAAAAAAAATTTTAAAAAAATGTGAAACGTTAAACATATGAAAATGGTAAATATTTATGAAAAATTGAGTTCCGATTTTAATAAAATAAGAAATTTTAAAGAAATTTGGTTAGGATCGTTTATTTTAATTTTTCAACTATAAAAATATTAAATAAACCATATTAATCGATTTGTTTTATCGAACTGAACTAAGCGTCATCCAAAATACTCAATTACTACAAGCCCCAAAATTATATTATCGTCTAAGTTATGTAGTTTAGTTATGTTGAAATAGAGCAACAACAAGTTACGATGTTCAATAAACTCTTTAGTGTGGTATGTTTTCATTATAATAACAATAAAAAAATCATCAATTTTACACATAAAAATGATATATATTTAAAAAATTATTATCTTTATTTTTTATAATTTAAGAATCTTTTGGACTTTCTAAAAGTTTTGAATTTTAGAATTTACACATAATTTAAGCTTTGCTCCAGTCCAATTTAAATATTAAACTATAAGACTTGCAAATATAATGTTAAACCGGAATTATGAGCTACTTTCTAACTCTAGGCCATCAATTCTTATATAATATTAAATATGGTTGGAGTACGAGATTTTGGGAAACTCGAGAAATGAAAAAAGGAAGTGGAAAATTAGACAAGGAAAAAAAGCTATATATATACCATACTCTATTCGATATATATTGCAAACATTTATGTATAAATAGGTATATAACAAACACTTATAGGTGTATATAGATAAATGAATAGGACAATCAAGAATTTGGTTTGATGTGATTCTATATCGGATAAATAATTTCGGGTTTAAGCCACATTCATTGCAATCTGTTTGATTAATAGATCTCCAAACTTATCTATTGGTGCTAAATTACATGAGAAGATTTGGATATCATCTAAACCTAATTTACTTTATATAAAAAAGTTTGAATACTCAATCTATGTTCACAGTATTCAAGATATGTGAATCCTAGAACTATCATGAGAACATTTGTTGGCTACTATTTTGAGATCAAAGTCTACATTTGGATAGTCGTGGAAGGTAAGTGTGTAAAAAGTTGTAATGTGGGTTTCCATGAATATGATGTTTTCAAATACCCTAACAAGAAAGAAGGATAACATGTCGAATTCATAGAGAAACCTAAAGGAATACAATATAAGAAAAAATGTATGACAATATGCTTCCAAGTGCGAAGCTATTTTATTTTTATCTCATATACTTGTTTACGGCAAAGACATTATACAATACGTGTCGAAAATAATTTTAAACTATTTACAATCATCTGCTAAATTATCAATCATATAAAATTTGAAAATTAATTAATGTTGTGATATTTCTTGTTTACAATATAAGAAATCACAAATCTATAGTCTATATATGTTTCAACAAAATGTTTGATTTTATTAATTTATTACATATGTTACCAAAATGAATATCCAAATACTTTTAATTTCGCTCTCAAATCTTGGTGACACGTAAAAATTTGTGGTCAAATTAATTTTGTTACATTTATACATTACAACTTTATACAAAAATACACGCCTAGTATAGGCAAGATTCTAAAATCCTATAGTTAGCTTTACAGAAATGTGGATCTAACTCACTCACAAAATCTAGCTCGAGAGAGGAGGATTACCACACACTTACATTTTAGTTAATATTCTATCATACTTCGGATGTGGGAAAATTATCTTTTAATACGCTCCCTCTAGATAATGGCCTATTAATATCGACATATTCGGTCCTGGATATGCACTGTTTAATCGGGTTTTGACCATCTTTGGGTCGGGTTTTGACTACCTATGAGTTGGCTTTAACTTGGATAGCGTGGACCGGATCAAAGTCAAAGTTGGATTAGAATCAAAACCTGCTTTGATACTATATAGAAGTGTGGGTCTAACTCACTTCCAGAAACTAGCTCAAGAGACGAGGATTACTACATACTTATATATAACTTAATATTCTATCAAACCGTGGCAAAAATAAATATTCTATCATATTTCATATGTGTGACAATTATCCCTTACCAAGCTTAAAAAAACATATTGCAAGTATGAAAAAGAAGACTATGTAATTATGTTACACAAAGATGTAAAAGAAATGTTGTCCAAAAATATGATCAAGGGATGTATTATTTACAAAAAATTGTGATCAAATAAGTAGTGAATATCATTAAGGTTGTTCCATACATAACCAAAATATGGCACTCTAAACCCATGAGGGAATTTGAATGTTATGGTGAAAGAAGGTTCTCTCCATGAGAAAGAGGTAAAAACCTTATGTCAAAGTTGTGTCATTGGAAAGTCATATAAACAACAAATTCGAAGGTAAAACACACAAGGAGGATATTTTATATTACATCCATTTAGATCTATGGTGTTATCTGTTAGCAAGAATTTATGAAGCTTCAAATACTACACTAGTCTTGTTGATGATTTTCCGAAAAGGTCTAGGTGTATCTCCTTAAGTCTAAGGATAAAGCTTTTAAGAAGTTTATGAAATAGAAAGAAAATTAAACGGACAACCCTAACATAAAGCCCAATAAACATGAGTTTAAGGCACCACAAGAGAATACAAATTTAAGGAGCATCAAAATCTCAAAAAGTACTTGTGGTACTGTGGTAAAATACCTTTTTGGTTACGTCACATGTGTTGAGTTTAAGTATAAGATAACAGTTTTTTGTGATTTATTTTAGTTTTACATGTATAAAAGAGACAATTATTTTTTTGTTGCTTTAGATCCAATTTTCTTTAAGGCTCGGCCTTGCTAAAAACTTGTAATGGCCCATAGTTATAAAATACTCAATTCGAAAATAATACAAATTCATAGATAAATATGCATATAATATGAACCTATACATCACATCAAAATGGTATTTGTATAAGAATGAATAAGAAAATCACCGAAACAATTTGATGCATGTTAGGTAAACATGGATTGGGTCAACAATTTGGGACATAATTCTATTGGAGTCTATTTGATCGACATATCTTCAAGCTCATCTATTGGTATTAAATTATTTGAGAAGTTTTAAACAAATCTAAATCAAATTTACTTCATTTAAGAAGGTTTAATGCTCATCCTATGTTTATGTTATTTAAGATATTGTTAATCGTATAGCTATCCTGGTTACCATATTGAGATCAAAGACTATAATTTAGATAGCTGAAGAAGATAAGTGTGTGATAGATTGTAATGTATTTTTCCTGAATAAGATGTGTTCAAATATATTAGTAAGAAAGAAGGATAACATGTTAAAGACATATAGAAACCTAAAAGAAAATAATACAAGAATAAATGTATGAGAAATACATTATACTACATGTATATAAATTAATTTTAAATTATTTACAATCATCTTTTATATCATATACTACATTTAAATTTTTTAATAAATGCTGTGATATTTTTTTGGTCACAATATAAAGAATCATGAATGCTAAAATGTTTCGTTTAACATCCTTACTTTCTTTACATATGTTACCAAACATAATATTCAAATAATTTTTTTTAATTCCGTACCAAAAACTTAGCGAGACATAAAACCCTTGACTTGTGAAAAGAAAACAAAAAGAAATTGTGGGGAAAAATAAATGAAAACGAAAAACATTTGTCTACTACAATTTTGTAAAGGAACAAATTTAAAAAATTTACCCACTACTAATTATTCTTTGTTTTTCTTTGTGGACTACTGAAAAGTTAGAAGGAAACCGATTTTCTTTGTTTAATTGGTCCGACATCATGGATGGCTTAACCAGATTTAATGGAGGGAAGAAGAGAGGATACCTCGCAAAATTAGCTTGGCAGGCAGTGATTTATGAAATTTGGAATGAGAGGAACTCAAGGCTTCATCGACGGAAATTCCGCTCTCCTGATCTGCTGATTGGTTCGGTAAAATTAACGATCAAGAACAGGATTTCAGCGACTAGATATCAGAACCCATCCACGACGTCAGACCTGATGCAGTTGTGGTTCAGTTTTGGCTAGATTCGGATTGGCGCACAGCTTCACTTTTTCTTCTCTGGTTCGATTGTAACGAAGGAGCAAACCTAGTTACCTTCTCGCCACCGAGTTATCGTCTCAGATACTCTTACTATGGATTTTTAAATCTCTACTACTCCTTAATGAAAACAACATTCATTAAGGGTAATTTTATCTTTTTACCATTGAGGAGTATCTCAGATTATATTTTCACCCATAAGAGTATCTAAGCTCTTGTCTCCTCGCCACCGTATCAGAATTGTTTTATTCCTCTTTGGGCTTCATATCAAAAATCGTTCTCAATAGGCTAGCATCACCCATGCCCATTTTTCTCTTTATTTGGTTATCTTTGCTACCTTTGTGGTATTTATTAATTGGGTTTATGTAACAAAACAATTGCTCCTCTTTCTTTTTTAATTTAATGCAAAAACCTTCATAAAAAAAAAAGTTAGAGGACAGAAATATTATTCCCCTAAAGAAGTCATCCAGTCACACCCAAAACTTATGGTAAAATTATTTTTGTAACAATAGCAACTTTTTATAAAATATAAGGATTACTAGATTATCGCCCATGCGTAGCATGGATCCATTTTTTTTATCTAAACTTAGTTTCCAATAAGTACTGGCATGTTCAAAGATTAAACTTTAGTTTCCAGTAAGAACATGCAGTAACATGTTCAAAGGTTGATTAGAATATAGAAGGATGTTTGTGTTGGGAATGCTGTGCATAAGTACAGTTGAATCAGTCTATACAAATGGACTTAGGTGGTGTATTCAACTGTGGATTTTAAGAGATTTTGAGGTGTTTTTCAAATCCACTATTATTCAACTGAAGATTTTAATAGATCTTCCCAAATCCAGTGTTATTGAATATGAGATTTATATAAAATCACTTAAAATCATTTACAATCCTCTGTTATTGAAACGACAATTTGTTAAAATCATATCAAATCCAGTGTTATTCAAAATTTAACAATCTTGTGAAAAAAGCTTGTGAAAAGGATTGTAAGAGATTTGAGATGAATTTTTACTTGAAAATAGAATTGTTTCAACTATCAAGTAGAGGGGTGGTATTTGGAGAGATTTTTTCTATTAAACAAAAAAACGAAAGGGGGTGTATTGAACTTGGCATTTAAAATGATTTGAGTTTTAATATGATTTTAGATGATTTTGATGGTTTTGGGTGATTTTAAAGAAGTTGTTATGATTTGGTATTAAAATCCCCTACAATCTCACCTAAAACCATGAGATTTGGATTTTTATATTTTTAACTAAGAAAATCTCCTAAAATCCTATAAAGTCTCGTGCAATCATTAAAATCCCAATACTTAAAACATTTTCAATAACAGTGGATTTCATATGATTTTTAAAAACTCTTATTTGAATAAGAGAGGATTGTAAATGATTTTAAATGACTTTACATAAATCTCATTTTCAATAACACCATATTTGGGAAGATATTTTAAAATCCTTAGTTGAATAACAAAGGACTTCAAGAAAACCCAAAATCTTTTAAAATCTATAGTTCAATACACCCCCCCCCCGAAGCTTTCTGTTTAATTGGCTCACCCCCATCGATCCATATCTTCTTCTCCCTTTTTTTAACATGAGTTTCCTCTTCATCTTCTTTATTTGTCTCTACAAAAATCAATAATTTTTTACCACCAAAATTTACGATTGATCCCTATTGTCCCTATTAATAGTGATCCCAAAATCCTCGCCATTGAAGTTTGATGGTCAGTCAAATATCATCGCAGCTTCGTAATAAGCGGTGTAAATCCAAATCCAAGAAACAAAAGCTCAGTCGATATGAATCTGAGTCTCTATTTCCAGATCGGGCACTAAAAGAGGATGAAAAAGAGAAAGAAGAAGGTGATGAGGCCATGAAGGAGGACTCAAGCTGAAAACTGCAGCTCCTTGGCGCGAGCATAGAGTTATGATTTTCCTTATGGGTCGAAGTTTACAGAGTTTTTCTACGATTTATCTTGTCGAAGTGAGCACTATGAGAGAATTTTCAGATTTATCCGGAGACAGAAACAAACAAATATGGATTAGAGCAGAAGCCTAAGATGATCATTTGCTTCTATGTCTCCCTTAGTATACTCTTTGGCTTTCTTTAAATATTCTGATAATCATAACTTTTGTGATTCTCATTAAGTTATCATAGCTGCAATTGGATTTTTGATAAGGCTGGTATGAGAAGAAGAATGAGAAAAGCACGATGTGGCTGCAAAATCGTCCGTAGAGGTTTCTATGGAAGCTTACCATCCAAGATATCATGGACTGAAAATTAAGATAATGTATCTGCCCTTTCGTCTGAGACAAAACAAGCGGTACTGTTGATGACAGTTTAGAGTTATAGGCTTTAACTAATGAAGCTAGAATGAAATAAGCTAGTTTGATAAAGATGAAGTTAGGATGGTTTGGAGATACTCATTTATTGTGTGTTTGGGTTTCTGTTTGTAATTTCTTTGTTTTAATCCTGTTGCATCTTTTTTACAGTGATTTGCTGAAGATTTAATACTCTTCATCCATTGGTTGGTAATATGGTTAGTTCATCGATTGTTTAGAAAAATTCGAAGGTAGTGGAAGGAAAAGATGAACAAGTTACTGGAGTATAGAAGAAAGGCTGTGTTCTATGTGAGAGTCTTCTCCGAGTACATATGGCAACTTAAATGAGTTTGTTGATCATACTACTTTTCTTCCATGCTTGTGAGTTTGTTTCAAATTTTTGATGACGAAGTAACATGACTTTGGGGGTAATGAGTTTTGTTAGCAAAATTATTGTGACCGCGTTTTGTTTCAACTTTCTATTACAAAGTAAAACTAGTGAGTTTTTTTTTTTTTTTAATTTTTGCTAGACATTGTTGTTGTTCATGAAGCCGCTCTGTGGTTTGCTAAAGTAAATCGTCTACAATCAGTAGAAATCACCATAAATCCCACGATGACTTTATTTTCTTATTAATAATTTCACCAAATCACTCAATATCTTCCTAAATTCTCATCAAAATCACCCTAAATGCCATCAAAAGTGAAATCCACCAAACTAATTAAAATCCACAGTTGAATACACCCCCTAGTTTTCTACGGTGTGTTTAAGTTCAATCTAACTAATAAAACCAAGTCTCTACGTTGAAATTCTTACAAAAACCAAAAGATGACTTCTAACGAAAGTCGTAGTCCAACATTACTTAGTAACAAAACATGATGGTCTTACATAGAAAGTTAGAACAAAATAAAAAAACAAATATGCATGCAAACTAACTGAACAAAGATGTTTGGTCAATGTTTAGATTTATAAAAATGCAAGATTACATGAGTTTAAAGTTTAAAGATTACTTTTTTCGATTCTTTGACGGTATTATGCATGGACAAATTTATAATGAATAAGTTTTGGTTTTGTGAATAATCAATTTACATTATAAAAATTATAATTAAAAAAACATAATACAAATGGTTGTTGGAGCATAGGAATACACAGTAAAGAAAAATGATTATTTTCTACAGGTTCTCGTGTTCATCTTTGAATATAAAAGAAATCTATCATTATAGATGGAGAAAAATTAAACACATCTCATATGAAAATAATTTTTTTTTGAAACATGTGTAGTCACTGATAATAAACTAAGCAGCAAGATGACTTGCAAAACTTGGACCTGATGAAGATAAAAAAAAAAAAAATTCTCATATTTGACTCGATGGTCATTTTTTGCCAATATAATTGTCTTCCCTCTACTTGGCATAAGCGGGGCTCTTACTGTGGGATTTTTCCTCACACCTGTAGTGAAAAATAACAACAAATATTGTGGATGACAGTAGAAATATAGAAAAAGGTTTGAATCAAAAACATCTCAGCATGATTTCTCAAAAATAGGTTTATGAAGAGATATAGAGTCGACCACCACAAAAAAAAAAAAAAAATCTGCAAGATCTAAACTTCATTTAAAAACTAAAAGCAAAGAGAGAATTAAGAACCATTTTTAGCCAATTATGAAAAAATCATGAAAAAATGACGATTAATTAGATGATTATGAATATGAAACTGCTTGACAAAAGCTTTTACTCACAACTTTAGTTATTTTCTCGGTTCTGTCCTACCTGTCAATGCAACATCAGTTAATTGCAACAATCAAGAGTAAGTCAAATGATAAAGTATAATGCAACCAATGTTTTTATATAATCACAAAAGAAAAAGTAGTAAGATTGACTCAAATGACACTATACGTGAATTTGAAACAAAAACTATCAATCCAAACAAAATTGATCAAACTTTCAAGATTTAGGTTTATCTAGATTCTTTTTTATCAGCAGGTTAACTCATATTATAAACTCCTAAATGATTTCATAAGAAAAAGGTACTCCAAATCTTAAATCTTTGAAATCAATTGTTCAGAAAACGAAAAGCAAGAAAGAGTGATAAAGATTACATGAGTTTAATGTTCAACTGATCAAACTTTCATAGATTTAGGTTAACCCAGGTCCTAATTACATAAGAATAAGATACTCAAAATCTCAGATTCCCCAAACCAATTGTTCAGAAAACGAAAAGTAGGAAAAAGAGATAAAGAGTGATCTGCTAATTGTACCGTACCAATTTGGGTTTATATTCACCCTTGCCAAGGGTTATGTTCGTTGTTAGTGATCTGCAAATAAAACTGAGATAAAATTTCTCGTTAGAGAAGTGAAAAAAGATTAAACGAAAACATGTTTCCGAATTTATGTGAGTCGAAGGCGTGCCTGAGAGGTGGTTTCGGCCTCATGGATCTCAATTCTTTATGCAAACGAAAGCTCCACCATGGATCTCAAGCTTGCCCATGCGATCTCAAAGTTCTCCATCCTGATTTGACACAGCCAATGCGAATACAATTTCCGAATTTTTTTTAGTTCAGGATCAATTGAGGCAAGAGAAGATGGTGTTTAAAAATCGGAAAACTTCTGGATCGATGAGGGTGACGTCAGCATTGAACTGAAGCGATTCCCAAGTCCGAGCTAATAAAGCTCGTATCTTCCATTCCTTTTTGGCGAATTAATCTCATATACCGGAGAATAATCTAGTGGCATCCTCACCTTCAATCATGAACATAGAATCAAACATGCTAAAAATAGGAGATGAATAATGTACAAAGAATCGAAGCACACCTGAATTTGAATTTGAGGTACAACACTCGAAGAAGAAAACATAGTAGAGAAATAAATTTCGGAATTGAAAATTTGAAAGAAAAACTACAAGTGGAAAAAAGAATTAGGGCGTTCATCCGGAATAAATAGAAATATTAAACGGTTTGGGATTGAGGATGTAGTGGTGATAATGGGAGAAATTTTTTAGGGATTTCATGGAGAAATGGTTGTGGGGAAGAGGATCGTGAAACTGTACGATGATTGCAGAAAATTAATTTTTTCTTTTTTTTTAAAGGATATATGTTACACAAACCATGTGTCATCTATTTTTTTTGGAACAGTGAATTGTGTTTTTTATAATAGAGGATTTCTTGAAAATACTCGATAATTAATAAATAATCTACACAAATACAAGAATTAATATCTTGGTTACTAGGCCCAATACCAAATATTAGGCGATTGCAAAAAGTTAAATTTTTTCTTTTTAAAGGATATATGTTACATAAGTCATGTGTCGTTTTTATTAAAACAGTGATTTGTGTTTTATATTTGAGGATTTTTCGAAAATACTCGCTAATTAATAAATAACCTATACAAGAATTAATATCTTGGTTACTAGGCCCGATACCAAATATCGCAAATCCACTTTCTTTCTCTCCTTCAAAACACCCCTCTCCTTTTGTTTTGCTGTGCCCTAGTTCTGACGAATTATTTGCTCCGGTCGAGTTTTACTCCGTCACAAGCTTAATCGTCTAATCGTTCCGTCTTCTTTGTCATCTGATCATAATGGCTTCAGGTCTTGTAGCTTTTTACTTTTCTTTACTTGTTTAATCTCCTACTTTGGACCATCTAGGGTTTGGAGTTCACAAATTGGACTGTTTACTTTGTCATGAATTGCTAGGTTTTTGTCGTTTATGAATAAAGGGTTATTGATGTGGTTTTCGAACTTTGTTATCTGGTAGATGCCGATATGGAGGACTATGGATTCGAATATTCCGATGAGGAACAGGAGGAACAAGACGTTGATATCGAGAACCAGTATTACAACTCCAAAGGTTCTCGCTCTTTCTAAAAGACGAACTTCTTTTGGTTTCTTTCATCTTTTGCATTCCCAAGTTCTGTTGTAAAAATTGATCTTTGACTTGGTAGTGGTTTCTTTCTTAAAGGTATGGTTGAGACTGAGCCTGAAGGTGCACTTTCTGGATTTGCGGAGGTTGTTAGGATGGAGCCAGATAAGGCTGAGTGGTAAGACCCCAGAAAAGCTCTGTTGTTGTAAGATTGTTGAATAGTAGAATTGTGTTCGCCTGTATTTGGAACGGGTTTTGATTCACATCCTCTTTACGATGTCTTACAATCTGTTGATCTGGGTATTCACCATCTTTAAATTGGGTTTTGGGTGCATTCAAATTTGACCTTTTTCTATTGTTATGATCTTGAGTTTACCTGCGAGATAATCGTGGTTTATGTCAAGTTAATTTCTGTCCTGTAGGCTACCTAGGATTCACTACCTTTATTATCTGTCTAACTGTGTTGGGCGTGAGTATTTTAGTTGAGGTTTTGTTAATCATTCCATGGCCTATTTCTTGTCAGGGGTTTCAAAGCGCTTAAGCAGACCGTGAAGATTTATTATCGTCTAGGTAAATACAAGGAGATGATGGATGCGTATAGAGAGATGCTTACATATATCAAGTCAGCAGTGACCAGGAATTACAGTGAAAAATGTATCAACAACATTATGGATTTCGTCTCTGGATCTGCTAGCCAGAACTTTGGCCTCTTGCAAGAGTTTTATCAGACCACCTTGAAAGCCCTTGAAGAGGCTAAGAATGAGGTCTGGCAACAATCTTTTTTGGTCTTTGTATATGCCCCTCTATTTCTTCTCAGTTGTTCGGTGATTTGACATTTTGGTTTCTTTCGCAGAGACTCTGGTTCAAGACGAATCTAAAACTCTGCAACATCTGGTTTGACATAGGTGAATACAGACGAATGAGTAAGGTATAACTTGGTTTAATGAAATCGATTGATTGAAGCTGATTATGCTTAAGAGATGTACAATAACAACTATTTTTTGTCAACCAGATCCTGAAGGAACTCCATAAATCTTGTCAAAAGGAAGATGGAACAGATGATCAAAAGAAAGGAAGTCAGCTGCTTGAGGTTTATGCAATTGAAATTCAGATTTACACTGAAACAAAGGACAACAAAAAGCTTAAGGTTAATATTATCTGCTATATTGTTTTTTACCTCGCAAATGTCTTAGAGATCATGCAATTTTGTTGTTGCATACTTTCTTTTGGCTGTTATGACTGAGACACAACCAACATTTTTGAATGGATGCAGCAACTATACCAGAAAGCACTTGCCATCAAATCTGCTATACCTCATCCTAGGATCATGGGTATAATCCGCGAGTGTGGTGGAAAAATGCACATGGCAGAACGTCAGTGGGCAGAAGCAGCGACAGACTTCTTTGAAGCTTTCAAAAATTATGATGAAGCTGGCAACCAAAGACGCATACAATGCTTAAAGTATGTATCCTTAGCCTCTCATGTCTTTATCCTTTCCAATTTGGTTAACAAACATGCTTCTTAAAACTAAACCAACAAGATATTTTATATATAACCTGTATTGGTCAGATGGTGCGCACGAGCATTTTTTCTTTTACTCCTGTACAGTATCTTGCCTATTGTACTCAGCTATGTATGTTTTGTTTCTTTTGGCTTTGCAAAGGTATCTTGTTCTGGCGAATATGCTGATGGAGTCAGAAGTGAATCCATTTGACGGCCAAGAGGCAAAGCCGTAAGTCATTTCTCTTATATAAGTATGCATCTTAAAAACCTATTGTGGTTCGTTGCTTCATAGTTGGGGTGTCTGCAGGTACAAAAACGACCCTGAGATCTTGGCAATGACGAATTTGATAGCAGCATATCAGCGAAACGAGATTATAGAGTTTGAGAGAATACTAAAGGTAAGCAAGTGTGACTAAATGATGATCTAAATACGAATACTGAAATCAGTAAAGACAATGATGAGGAATGGGTTTTTGGAATGTAGAGTAACAGGAGGACGATAATGGATGATCCATTTATCAGAAACTACATGGAGGATTTGTTGAAGAAGGTGAGAACACAAGTGTTGCTGAAGCTGATAAAGCCGTACACCAAGATTGGGATTCCATTCATATCAAAGGAACTGAACGTGCCAGAGAAGGATGTGACAGAGTTGCTAGTGTCGCTGATACTCGACAGTCGAATCGATGGACACATTGACGAGATGAACCGTGTCTTGCTGAGAGGTGACAGTGCGAATGGAAGGAAGCTTCACAAGGCTGTTGATAAATGGAGCACACAACTCAGCTCTCTTTCTCACAGTATCACCAACCGAGTCTGTTAAGCACACTCTTTTTTTTTGGCTTTTATTGCTATCTCTATGGATTACATACTTTCTCACATAGCTGGATTTTCTTAATGGATGTGATGGAGCTCCTTTGTTCGCACTGTTCATTGTACATTGTTCCATGGAATCGTTCCTGCCAATTTCGTATATTCTTTAATTTTGGTTTTGAGATGGAAACTACTGAACTGAATCCTATGGAATTTTGCAATCGCCTTACATACCCCGTAGAAATTATAGTTTCAATCATTTGTATTGTATGTCAGTATTTGGTTCTGCAAATCAAGTTGTGAAGGTGTAGTTTTATGGACACAAGAAATCTGAGCTGATAAATCACTACGACACCCAAAACGTATTTTGTTGATTTTTATTTATTTATTATAAATCTCGTATTTTGAAGTGTTTTTATTGTCTATGTGGGCAACAAGATAGGAAGACAGAAGAATAGAGATGCGAGAAAGAGAGAAATTATTAGATGATAAAACTGTGAAGACGACCAATATCATATGATCTTAGGTTTCATGCTAAACAGGTGACAGAATTTCGTCGGAGTTTAACATTTTCCTTTTGTTTGGCCTTACTCAAATCTTGGATCGGGAATAGTCTTTTTCAGAAAACAAGTTTAAGTAAACTAAATCGTAATTCGAAGTGTCAAAAAAATTAAACTTAGTGACGACACGTTAATTATTGTTTCAAGTTTCAACTTAAACAAATTCTTATAATAGTTTTCTTCTATACTATGATATATTTATATAAAATTGACCTCTTATTTTTGGTTAAAGTAAACCGAACTTATTAAATTAGATGTCTTCTTCTAAAAAATAGATTACAGCTATGAAAATTGAAAATTAAATCTAAACAAGAAAAATTAGGTTCAAATTTTTAATTAACTTTTACGTGTCAATCTTTCTAGGATCTTGGACTGTTCTGGTAGCCAGTGGGCCAGTCCACTGATTGATACAACAATTAATTTTTCGTTTTTGTTTTTGTATTAGAGTATCTAATATAGTTTATAACTAATGCTGCATCAACTAAGAAAAGAGCTTTGATCCCATTCCCACTTGGAAGTAAGTTGAGTCAGAGGTGATTTCCAGCCACATTCAACCATGTTAACTTTTATAAAGATTAGTTTTTTAAACGGTTTTATGGAAATGTGTTTGAACTAAGAAGTTTACAACATTTTTTCTTATGTTTTTTGTGGTTTTCTTCTTCTAACAAGACCCTACATCTCTCATTCGTCTCTATCGCTTGACTCATGATAGTTTATGATGATGTTTGTCTCACTTTTTGATGCCTCAATCTTGTTTTTCATTTTCATATGAAATTTGTAGCTTTGGGTATCAAGTCATTTGTGAATCAGTTCAACTTGATTTTGTTGCGGGAGTCATAGAATAGTTTGTTGATGCCTTAACTACAATAATATCATACTCGTTACTTGATGCACATTCAGAAAGACAATGAGTATTACGTTTTATAGTTAACTCTGATGGTTGCGGAAAACCATTCAAACTCAACTTCATTTTTAAATGGTTGTTTTACCCATTTAAAAATAATATTAGATAGATTTTGTAGAAGTTTTTATTCTTTTTATTATCTAAAAATAACTTAACTTTTATTTCAATTGAAGTTTTTTTTTTTTTGTCTTTAAATCTGTCAATTAATCAAAATAATTTAACTCCAAACAAAGAAAATTTAATAATAATAAAAAGAGATAAATCATCACACAACTTAAAATTAAGGCACTTAAATATTCCGCTTTGCATCTCGTCGAAGGCAGTCCTGAAGCGATGATCGCCCACCCAAAACTAGGTAATGCCACTAATTTTCCTTCACACCGTCCTTTTGAGCCAATGTGCTTAAAATCTTTTGTATTCCTGAAAACAAGATCAAATTACAATTTTTTCAAAGGCTCCAAAGAATTCATGGAATCGATCGAGGGATGCTCTCAGAAATTGACTAATCTTTGACCAAAACCAACATAAAAGAGACAATTTCTTCCACTGGAATGTTCACAATTTCAGGGATTTGCTTAGTCCAATCACACTCAAATACGACATGGTAAATCAATTAAGATTGAAGCTAACATAATTTACACAAATTTTGGCGAGCATTCAGTTTCTTAGCTGCCGCAAAAGCTTAAGATACTACCCTCCAAAAAAATATTTTGATCTTTGGTGTGGTCTATAATTTATATATTCAATTCTTTAAAGAAATTTGTATTTGTGACAGAGACGGAACATGAGGGTCATATACGATAAATCTGAATATTATATATAATGGCTATTGAAATTCTATCATAATAAAATTTTGAAATATCTAAATGGTGTTTATATGAAAATGATTTTTGTGAAATTTGACATAACTTAATGTTGATTTATGATGGAACTTAACATAATGTTACATCATATGACGGAATCTAACAAAATTTGTGAGTTAAATTTTATGACGAAATTTAACTATTGAGAAAAAAAATTCTATGAAATTATGCCCTTTCTTCTAAGAGTAAATGAAGTTAATATCTATGATCTTTTTTTTTATTAACTAGATGACTATGAAGACTTTTTCATTAGGTGAATGACTGTGGCAACAAATATCATGTCTGTTTTACCCTTAAAAGCAAATGGAGGTGCATGACACACCCCTTCTATTGTATAAATGTTTTTATTATCTCCAACTTTAAAATCGAACTCCAACAAACTAATTAATAATTGTGAATAAGCAATACATATACTAATGTAAGGATGAAACTGAGAGGTAAGTGCAGATATAATTTGGAATAGGTAGAAATGCATATATAATTTGGAATGGGTATCGTAATTTATATTCGTATATAAATATATACATTAAAAGTATAAATACCACTTTGTCAAATATTCATAAACCACATGTTGATTACTTTCTCGTGCCGGGTGAAATTGAATTTGTTAGTAGTAAGTTGAAATGTAAGTGCAGATATAATATATAATGAACGGCTTTAAGAAATTATACTCGGATACAATTACAATTCAACACATATAAATAGCAATTTATCCGTAACCCTTAAACCCTAAACTGTATACCCTAAACTCTAAACCCGAAACCCTAAACCCAACCACAATGGTGTAAAGAACTCGAAGGTCAACATAAGTACATTCAGGGGAATTTGAAACCCTAACCCCGGATCTATAAACCCAATCACTATGGTATTAAGAACTCGAAGGTCATAAGTACATGTGTGCGAATCTAAACCTAACCCCAGATCTATAAACCCAAGCACTATGATGTATTGAACTCAAAGGTCCGCATAAATGGATGTGTGGGAATCTAAACCATAAACCTGGAACTATAAACTCAAACACTTCTGTGTAAAGAACTCGACGACGAACAAACGTACATGTGGAGGAGTCTAAATCCTAAACTCGGATCTATAAACCTAAGTAGTTTTGTGTGAAGAACTCAAAGTTTTGCATAAGTACATGTGTGAGAATCTAAACCCCTAAATCCGGATATATAAACCCAACACTATGGTGTAAAGAACTCAAAGGTCATATGTACATGTGTGCGAATCTAAACCCTAACCCCGGGTCTATAAACCCAAGCACTATGGTGTAAAGAACTCGAAGCTCAGCAGAAATACATGTGTGAGAATCTAAACCCTAAACCTGGAACTATAAACCCAAACACTTTTGTGTAAAGAAATTGACGGTGAACAAACATATATGTGGGGGAATCTAAAACCTAAACTCGTATCTATAAACCAAAACAGTTTTGTGTAAAGAACTCAAAGGTTTACATAAGTACATGTGTGGGAATCTAGACCCTAACCCCGAATATATAAACCCAACACTATGGTGTAAAGAGCTCAAAGGTAAACAAAAGTACATGTGTGAGAATCTAAACCCTAAACCCGAAACTATAAACCCAAGAACTTTTGTGTGAAGAACTCGAAGGTCAACATCAGTACAAATGTATGAGAATGTATATCCCACCCCTATTCTATAAACCCAAACATGTTTGAGTACAATACGCGATTCGTAAATATCTGTTAATTTTTAACGCGAATCAAGCAAATAACTAAGTTGATAAATATAAAAGTATGAGTAAAATAATTTTGTTACTGAGACAAACCTATACCCTAAATCGGCTATCTAAACTCCAAAATGTTGTTATACAATACTCTATTAGTTTATTTATTTATTTATTTTTATGTAAAAAAGGGAGTGAAGAGTGAAGGTAGTATACATAGTGATTAAATTTTTGATAATTATTCAATTAACCGGATAAAAAGATTAAATGTTGGATAAATGTCAATGTATAGAGATGAACTAAGAAAGTATTGCGAATGATGGATAAATATAATGAACTGTTGTAAAATAGTTATTTAATTTATTATCATAGATAGAATAAGACAATACTTAGATATTAAATTTTTCAGCATTGAGTTTTCATCTTTGAATATTGCTATCAAGGACTTTAAGAACCTCATCTTCAAATATCCATCACTTCTCTCCCATAGGCTCAAGGTCGATAAGATACAACCGATTTGGAAGATCCAATGGCGGCTTCATCTGCGAATCTGCACAGAATGGTAGAATCGATAATATCATTTTTTTTAGGGTTTTTCAAATCACACTTTTTGAACGGATACCCTATGATGTACCTCTGTTGCGACAGGGTTACGATTGAGTAATCGAACAATTGGTTACCTGCGACGTTAGATTGTGGGGATGTTGCAAAGATTTTCATTGTATCTTATTTTTTCTTCTCAATGTCTCTCTATGAAAACCAAAACAATGTTGAAATAGAGAAATGGTGGAGGAGATGAAAACAAGTTGCAGCCACGTGAGAGAAAAAAAAAAAAAAAAAGTTTTGTAGAAAATAAATATAAGCTGAAAAAAATAAAAAGAAAAAGATATATTGTATACCAGGAATTTAAAAAGTGTATAAGTGTAATTGGTTTTTACCTACCAATAAAATTTTATCTTTCATCAATTTAATTGTCAAAAAACCATGTATATATAACTTAATATCTCTTTTTCTAACACCATGTGAACCTCTGTAAATAGTTTATTTATTCTTCAGCTAAGCAGAACTAATTATTTTTATTTTTTTGGATAAAAAGCAGAACTAAATTTGGTTTATTATCGATGCCAAAAAAAACGTTTATAATTTCCCATATCAAGTCAATAAACAAAACTCATCCGAAACATCATCGGTGGTCACCACAACTAGCCGCAATTCGCTAATCCCTTGGAATATGCTATTCTCATCGTATACATTTTTTTTTTTTTTTAAAAGGAGATCTGAAGAAAAAAAGAAAAAGAAAAAAAAACAGATGTGATCTGAGTTCTACCCAAAAGTTTGAATTAGTTGTAGTTGTCTTTGTTTTTTTTAATGTGTAAGCTACAACTTAAAAAGCTAAAAGACAGCAATTGATTCCTTTGTTTGTTTCTATTGTAAGGATATTTGTTCGGTAGTGAAGTCGCGAAAGCAAAACTGCAACGTAATACCAAAAAGGATCGTACCGAAAAGAAAAATTCAATCAAATCTCCTGTCGTCTTCGTCGTGTATCACGACCTCCGCCTCTTCGTCTCTCTCAAAGGCCATTCCCAAATCTCTTTTCTAATCTCCCGCAGCTATCAGATCATTTACTGTACTGATCGATCCCCAACCAAAATTAAGGTACTTTTTCGGAACTTTTTAATTGTGTAAAATTAGACATATTGTTTATGCGTATATATATGTGGAGATATTATCTTATTCTGTCATTGCTCTTTCTTGACCCTCTCCTTTGTTCTCTTATAAAATCCTCCTTGAATTCAAATTTTGTGTTGTTTTCGAGTAATCTCTTTTGTGGTGATTTCAGAAAGAGACGATTACGAGATCTGACCGTGAAAAGACTCTTCGTTTCTAATTCTGAAAGGAGGGAATGAATCGGAGGCAGCAAGTAAAGCGTAGAGTCGGTAAATATGAAGTGGGAAGAACAATTGGGGAAGGAACCTTTGCGAAAGTGAAGTTTGCTAGAAACTCTGAGACAGGACAACCTGTGGCTCTCAAGATTCTTGATAAAGAGAAAGTCCTCAAGCATAAGATGGCTGAGCAGGTCCGTGAATCCATCTCAATCGCATTGTGCTTTTATCAGGACAGGAAAGTATTCTTGCTTAGCTTTTTTTAATTGTACAGATCAGAAGAGAGATAGCGACTATGAAGTTGATAAAGCATCCAAATGTTGTTCAATTGTACGAGGTAATTTTTCTACTCTTTCACTCTTTTAACACAACTCAGATCAGAACATGGCAGAACATGGAAACTAGTAATCTGACTTAAAAATGGCAGGTGATGGCAAGCAAGACGAAGATATTTATCATCTTGGAGTACGTTACCGGTGGAGAACTCTTTGATAAGATTGTAAGTTAGCACTACTTTACAAATGATGATTTCTGTGATAATGGTTACAACAGAAATCTGATATTCAAAACACATGAAAGGTAAAAGACGGGCGGATGAAAGAAGATGAGGCTCGGAGATATTTCCAACAGCTTATACATGCTGTGGATTACTGTCATAGCAGAGGTGTTTACCATAGAGATCTCAAGGTACCCTCCCACAAAGTGACCTATGCCACACGTTATGTGTAACAGTTGGATTATTCTCTCTGTGTGTGCGAGTGTATTTATGTGATTTTTTTTTTTGGTAGCCTGAAAATTTACTATTGGATGCATCTGGAAACCTCAAGATCTCAGATTTTGGATTAAGTGCTTTGTCCCAACAAGTCAGGGTACTTATTGACCATCCCTTTCCATCGCTTTTTATTATTCTTTACTTTTCCATGAAATAGTTTACGTATTTTGTTGTCGAAAATTTTATCCGTATTTATTGTTAGACATGGTTTACATGCTTTTGGGGTTGCAGGCTGATGGACTTCTTCATACATCGTGTGGAACTCCAAACTACGTTGCTCCTGAGGTCTGCCTATAAATATTAATTAGTGTTATCCTTTGCTATTACGCCTTTCAGGACTTGTATATCCAATCTCTTTATCTTTGTGGTTTAAAAGGTTCTGAATGATGGAGGCTACGATGGAGCAACAGCTGACATGTGGTCATGCGGTGTTATTCTATATGTCCTGCTTGCAGGTTACTTGCCTTTCGATGATTCTAATCTTATGAATCTTTATAAGAAAGTGAGCAAACTCTTTTTTACAAAAGTCTCTCTTTACTTCTACCAATCCTTATTTCTGGTCTTATAACTCCCATTGGGCAATTTTTCTTTATGTGCAGATATCATCTGGTGAATTCAACTGTCCCCCATGGCTCTCACTTGGTGCCATGAAATTGATCACTCGGATCTTAGATCCAAACCCGATGACAGTAAGTAATTTAACATGCTCATCATACACTTGTTAAATAGAAAGGCTTTTTCTTGTCAAAAGCTGTCCGCTGCTAAGAATTTTCACACAAACATGAACTTTATGGACCCATGAGTAGAGTAGTGATCTATATATTCCTTCCTCTATACCGTGATTTATTGTAGTGCTCAATCATGTTTTCCATTTTATCCAGCACAAAAGAGCTGGAGAAAAAAACGTTGAAGAACCTGTGTTATGCATATTAAAATGTACAACTCTATCTGCTTATCTTTCATTTTATAGCACAGTTTATGTTTTATTTTGAGATTAGCGGACTTGGAAGGAAATTAGATGTGGTTAAACATACGTACATTTCTTTTGATTCTCAACACCATTTATTAGATTTTGTGTTGCCTGTGAAATTTAACCAAGAAACCGAGTTGATATGGTTATTTTTTCTTTTTCAGCGTGTAACGACACAAGAGGTCTTTGAAGATGAATGGTTCAAGAAAGGTTACAAGCCTCCAGTGTTTGAGGAGAAGGATGATTCAAATATGGACGATGTTGATGCTGTTTTCACGGACTCCGAGGTGAGGGCAGCACTTTTGATTATAATTTCATTTTGTTTTAAGAATAGCATCATATAACATAATGCATGCGTACAGGAACATCTTGTTACAGAGAAGAGAGAAGAGCAGCCAGCGGCAATCAATGCCTTCGAGATCATCTCAATGTCAAGGGGTCTTAACTTGGAGAATCTCTTTGATCCAGAACAGGTTTGTATTTTTGTGCCCTATAGTCGTCTTAAACAAGAACCTGGCATTCTCTGTATTCTGATAACAATAAATTTATATGTATATAGGAATTTAAGAGAGAAACAAGGATAACACTGAGAGGAGGTGCGAATGAGATCGTCGAAAAGATAGAAAAAGCTGCAAAACCTCTTGGTTTTGATGTACAAATGCAAAAGAAGAAATACAAGGTTAGTGAAAACCCGGAAATGAAATGAAATGCAAAAGCAATAACTAAGATATTAATCTGTTTACTTAAAATCCAGATGAAGCTTGAGAATGTGAAGGCTGGGAGAAAAGGGAATCTCAACGTGTCAACGGAGGTAATATTAAAGATGAGACTTTGGCCATGAAAGAAAGTGTGTTGGTGATGCTCTATGAGTTTTAATTTGGATGCTGTGTGTGATAAGCAGATTTTTCAAGTATCGCCTAGTCTTCATATGGTACAAGTATCGAAATCAAAAGGGGACACTCTCGAGTTTCACAAGGTAACTAACTCCATAGTTTTGGGTTTAAGATTAAAGATGATAAGGGGTTTAATGAACTAAGCAGAGGTGATTGGTGTTCGTTTGCAGTTTTATAAGAAGCTCTCTAATTCGTTGGAGGAGGTAGTCTGGACCAACAACGAAACGGGAACGGGAAAGGGAAAGGGAAAGGGAAAGTGATGTATGTTTGATCTTTCGGAACAAGCTTGCTTTCTTTGTTCTTGAGCCTTTTTTTGTTTGTTTTTTTTTGCTTTCCCGGCTACTATGTGTGGATGATGAGAAGGACAATGGGATTGGTTTGTGTAAGAAAGATGTAAATATGAACCACGTAACCACTTTGAAAGTCATATGGAAAGGTTGCTTGAGATATCATCAGTTTCAATCATTCATCATAAATATTCTCTTAGCTACAAAGCCATTGTGGCATCTCTAACTCTCTCAAAATCGCCACACCACAAGAATCCTCTTCACTAATAAAATTATTATCTCAAAACCCAAAACCAAATATACACAGCCTTTAGGGCATAAAGAGTAACATGTAGAGTCCTTTTGTACTTGCTAATCCCTGTTGTATGACGCATCAAAGAACCTTCATGTATGTAATAATTTTATATTTGGATAAAAGGAACCTTGATACAACAGTCAAGAGCATAGTTTGGAAGCAACAATGTCGATTTCCCAAAACTAAAAGGAATCCCCTGCAGTAACCAAGCAGACATATCTCTTGCTCCAGTTACCTCCTTGCGTGGTTTGCTTTGAATATGTGTTCCTTGTAGTACTTAAGCTCCTTGATGCTTTCTCTTATATCATCCATGGCTCTGTGTGTGTTTTTCTTTGCAGGAGCTCTCCTTTTATCTGTGCTCAATCCACAAGGCATTTATTTTTACGTTTTCATAGATCATGGAATTTTCAGAGAGTTTCTTGAATACTTTACCTTTGGGGAACCATCGGATGCATAAAGCGTTGACGCTACTGACATCGACAAGTACATGAGAGAAAAGGGCAGCCAAATCTGGCATATACTTCTGCAACATTACACAGAATGGTTACCATCAAGATGCAACTGTTTATAGCTTCAAATAGAATGGGGCATATGTATCCAAGTTCTAGCTTACCTTTAAGAAAAGGAAATCCACATAGACAGAGTTTCCAGCTAAAAGTGGATTTTCAGAACCAACATGCTTTTTTACAAATTCAATGACCTGCAAAGGAAACCAGAATGTAACTTTTCCAATAAATTGACAACATATCAAACCCAAGATCACATACATGATTGCTTGGAGGAGTAATCAAAATACCTCTTGTTCAGCTTGCTTTTCACTTATCGTACTGAGGAGAACTTTCTTCGTCAATCCTTTAAAGTAATTGTGGAGATGTTATATAGTTACAATCCATGAGGAAACACATAAAATCTACTCTTACGATTATCTGAGGAGACACTTACCACTGGCTCCATGATGAGTTTGACACCAGTCACCCATTTTATCTAGACAGTCTTTCGTTTGATGTACAACTATATCTGGACCCTAACATCAGTGAAAACCTTTTCTGTAACAAATCCTAATAAAGATGGTATATATATAACGAATCAATAAATTTTTGGTTGAAGAGCAATTGAGTCATCTGAAAAATGAGCGAGAGCTCTTGCAAACTCCCCTAAATAGTGAAATCATGTTTACAATTGAATACTCTGTAATTCCACATTCTTACAAGGACCTACTGAATAATAGAGTGTTTTAGAAGAAGGTAAGGCAGAGAAGAATATACCTCCACTGATTTGGTTAATTTTCCATCAGTAATTATACATGCAATCTCCAATATCCTGTCAACTTCAACATTTAGACCTACACAAGATAGAAAAATGGATGATGGACAAGTAAAATAATAAAATGAGTTTTCTTTTATGAAACAAACATAGAAAAATAAAGATATGTGCATCTGTTTAAGCATATGAATGGAAGTTTAATGGAAAATGCTACAGCATACCAGTCATTTCCAAGTCAATCCAGACAAGTGGTTGCTTGTATTCTCCTACATCAAGTGAGCCATTTGCTCTTTCTCCTTGTATCCCTGTAACGTTCAAATGAATCGATCAGAAACAGCAGCCCAAGAACATACATGAACATATGGTCGATACCACATGCAATGCCCATATGCAAAACTGTTGGGCTAATTTCTGTTCCAGCTCCTGTATCAAAACTTAAAATTGAAAGGCCAATCCTCTCCTACTAAAGAAAAATTCCTTCTTCAACTCTCTACATTCAATAACTAATTACTCAATGTGTTTAAGCTATCAATTGACTCCGAAACTTTTCTCTACAGACAAATTTCTGACCGTGGAAATACGAAATCTGAAAGTCAAATAAAGATGCAGAAACTATTTCACTTATGATCAGTTCGGAAGAGACAAGTGCAAGTTGAAAACAGGAGATACCCGGAGAAGACGAAGAAGCCATGGGACCATCTTCCTCGGCGAATTCGAGGAGAGAGAAAGCATTGCAGAGTTTGTCCATCTGGTTTCTCAATCAAATTATTCCGAGGAACGTAACCTAATTGAAAAAAAAAAACCCGTGTAGTTTCGACTTTCCAATTGCCCTGAAAAAAAATAAATCTCCCTGAAATAATTCGGAAAAATCACAGAAATAAACTTAGCCACTTCAACTTTTAAAACTCAAACTTTTTTTAGTGTCACAATGAACCACCCTAAATATCATTAGTTTTAGATTACATTAAAAAAAATCTCTATTATTTTCAGTCAATTTGAAATCAGTATGGTTTAAAGAAACCCGAACTAAACCGAAAAATCACGAATCTGAATCCGAACCGAACCTGAGGAAACGAAACACGACCCCGCCCCGATATAAAAAATACCCGAATGAGTTTTAGTTCACTAAACATGAAAATCCGAAACCCGAATAAACCCGAACATCAACATTCTGAACCCACAAAACAATAAATGGAACAATAATTTCCGTTAAGTAATAAGTCTCTTTGAAATGAAATTCGAAAATATCTCATGAAAAACCTTCATGCGACAC
The DNA here is from genome assembly GCA_900116095.1 of Euclidium syriacum. Lineage (NCBI taxonomy): Eukaryota > Viridiplantae > Streptophyta > Magnoliopsida > Brassicales > Brassicaceae > Euclidium > Euclidium syriacum. The sequence continues at coordinate 4,168,686 of FPAK01000008.1, forward strand.
TCACTTTTACTTTAAACTCGAGACTTTTTTATTCTTATAATAAACTCTCTATATTGCTAATTTAGTAAATTTAAACCCTCAAAATGGTTCTTATGTTCATGAACCCATAAAACGTGATACTATGTCTATGGTTCATTGCATAATGATTCATTCATCAAATAAAATGCTCCTGCTGCAAATGACCCTTCGATTTTGGTCATCCCATAACCGATCACCAAATTCAGTATCACCATAGCAAGTAACACTTTTCAGATTTTACATCAAGTATACTTCTCGCAACATCATCATCATGAACATAAGCTAAACAACCAAATACTTCTAAAAAGAAAGATTTACCTTCTTACTACTCTAAACGTATTCAGGGATTTTGAATCCCAAAAAGGTATGTCCTCTATTTATCAAGAAGGTTGCGACATTGATTGCATCTGCCCATAAATTCTTAGGTAATCCACAATAAATCCTTATATTTTTTGCACGTTCATTTAAAATCTTATTCATTATTTATTTATGCTATTCAATTTGCTTGGAAGAGGTCGATAGCACAATACTTTATGAATTCACCATCAATGTAATTTCTATTTAACACTTTAAATTGGGATTAGTTTCATTTTTAACCATGACATTCCATCTCTTAAAATCCGAGAATGCCTTATACTTACTTGGTAAACCTACATTTTTCATATAAAGTCATCAATTAATGTCACATAATAATGTGACCCGCCAAGTGAAGCGACAAGAGTAGGCTCCCGAGCGTCATTGTACACTAACTTTAACTACATATCTTTACTTGAGAAACTAACTCATTTTTATTTTCAAAGATAAAATTCTGTCATGTGTGATAATCAACAACCTTCAAAATCAAGAAGCACACCATTCATAACCATAAGCTTTATATCTTTCTAACTCATGTGCCCAAAACTACAATGTCGTAATAATATATGTTTGTGTTATGGTAATTCGTTGTCATGTAAAGAGTGCCTCTTATATGATCCTAAGTAACCACTATGAACTCTTTGGTTACTTTCCATGTTTCACCACCAAAATTGACATTATGATCTATATCATCAAATTTTCTATCTGAAATTAGATTTCATATAAGTTTTGGCATGTCAAACATTTGAAAACTTCCACATATGTTCATCTGACATCTTTAAATTGATGTCTTCAAGAGGTACATCATCAATATCAAATAGATATATCATATATCTCTCCATATTTTATTTCTTGATCATTTATCCTACTATTAAGTATTTTCTTAGAGACTATTAATTATTTTTTTTAGAAAATTGTAATGTGTCACAGAAATTTGCACTGCTATCATGATAGGAAAAAAAACATTTCTTTAAAATTATATTAGGCATGGAAATTATTATTAAATTCTTGTAAAGATATTTTAGGAAACTAGTATTCGGAAAAATAAATTTGTACTTGTAGAAAAAAGATTTTGGGAAACCAAAGTGTCGTAAATATATGTACTTTTCCTTAACAAAAAAAAAAAAATACAGTATGTACTTTTTCAGAAACTAAAAAGAATTTGAGTTAAAATTAAGCTGTAGATTTTAACAAAAAAATAAAAAATTAAGCTGTAGATATCTTCGAATAAAAATTAAAAAGAGATTTTTGGGTAGATTTGGTGTTATCGGTAGTAATTTAACATGTTTTTTTCCTGTTGATTAATAAATAAGTTTGAATAATCAAAACATACAAATACAAAAAAACGAGGAGAGGATTCAGAGTATTTCCTTCGTTTGCTTGTTTGGATGCCAAGAAAATTAAACTCAGGTGCCGGAAAGTGACTAGGAAACGCTATCATACACTTTCTCAGAGATTTTCGCTGCAGAAATAGAGAGAGATCCCCATAGGTGTTTGAATCTCCACGCTTATCTCCCCTAGATTCGCTCTCTGATCGCCGTGTTTATCATTCTAATAATTCGATTTATGCAGATCTTCTCGAAAAATCTGAATTTTTCTTTCTTTATTTAATTTAAACAGTTTGTTCCTACTTTTTTGTTGATTCCCCTCTTATTCACTCTCTCCTCGCAGCTCCTTCTTCCAGAAATGCATTTTATCGCCTATTTCTATGTTTAATTCTTTTCCGGTTTTCTTAATCGATTGTGGTTAGGGTTCTAAAATCTCCATAGCCATCCCATACTTTTTTTTTTATTTTTTTTTATTTTGTTTACATCTTTCCAGCTTCTCCAATTCTATTATCTTTCAATTGATTAGGAGCTCTTCAATTCTCAATTTTGTTTCTTCTAGAAATACGAGATCCTTTTGCAATCACTAGGGTTTTTGTTTTCGGTGGGTTTCTGACAGATTTGGAGCTGAAAAATTTGCTATTGGGCTGTTCGAGATTCAGTGAGGTACGGGTGTTCTTGCTTTGCGTTGATTAAAGTCCTTGATTCTCAGTTTAGAAAAAAAGAAAAAAAGATTCAATTTCTCATACTGTGAGTTTCGCATTTACTCAATTGCTCAACTGTTAGTGACTGAACAACACTAATCTTGAATTTGCTGTTGCACGAAGTGTCTACTTTTGTAGATTGCTGAAATTAATTAGATTTTGCCTTCAGTTTGAAAATTCTGTTTTTGGTCATATTTACAGACACAATTACAGAGGAGGAGTGTTTAGAATGATAGATGAAAGTCACACAGGATGCGTAAAGTTCGCCATGATTCAGGATCAGGCGAAGATTCTGGTGTAGAGAAAAACTTTACGAAAGGGCCTTGGACATCAGAGGAAGACCAACGTTTGATAGCTTACGTTGAGAAACATGGTGATGGAAACTGGAACGCTGTTCAAAAACACTCGGGGCTTTCTCGTTGTGGTAAAAGCTGCCGCCTCCGTTGGGTGAATCACCTGAGGCCTGATTTGAAAAAAGGTGCTTTTACTGAGAAGGAAGAGCAACGTGTCATTGAACTTCATGCTGCAATGGGCAACAAATGGGCTCGCATGGCTGCAGAAGTATGTTTCTTATTTTTTTTTACTCTCCATTTTATCTGTCTTGTTACATTTTTGCTGTTTCTAATCTTCGTTTTCGTTTTAGCTGCCTGGGCGAACAGATAATGAGATAAAGAATTTCTGGAACACAAGACTTAAGAGACTGCAGCGACTTGGCTTACCGATTTACCCTGATGAAGTGAGGGAGCAAGCTATGAATGCGGCAGCTCAAACTGGTATAAACACAGATTCATTGGATGGTCATTATAGTCAAGAATCAATGGAGGTTGACACTGTCGAGATCCCTGAAATTGATTTCAAGCTCTTACAACTCAGTCAATGTTCCTCCTACTACCAGTCAATGCTGCGCAGTGTTCCCACGGGGAGGTGTTTCTTTCAGCCTAATAACAACACGTACAACTTGATGACACCTCCGTACATGCCTAACCGGAAACGCCTTAGGGAACCAGAAACCGAAACCGCATTTCCTCCTGCTTACATGGGTGATGGTTATGCGACCAACGAGCAAAGTCCTCAGCTCTGGAACTTTCCTTATGTCAATGATGGTACTCAAGAGCAGCTAAACATGTTACCAGACGGCCATTTACTTGGCGATGTTACGTATCCTTCACCTTCTGGGCCTCTCATAAACGAGGCTGAGAAGATGGAGCTCCCTTCATTCCAATGTTTTGACTCTCCTGGCGATTGGGGAATACAACAACACTCTATCCCAATGCCGGCACTTGAGTCAGACAATACTTTGGTCCATTCTCCTCCGACGGATCAGACACCATCAGATTGTCCATCATCTTTCTGTGATGGATTGCTTGAATCAGTTGTCTATGGATCTTCAGGGGAAAAACGGGCAACGGATACTGATTCAGAGTCCCCTCTGCTTCACTCCTCTCTACTTCCACCCACTGCAAACACAGCAGGTTGAATTTCCTACCCTTTAGGTATTACTGTTATTTTGATTGTTTCTGGGAATTAACGTCTCCATATCTGCAGGACACAACTCCGATTTTGAAACAGATTTGGGCTATCTTGGTTCAACTTGCTTCAAGGAGAGTCGCACATCCTCCTATGATGGTGATTGGATAAGACAACTTCTGGGTGAGGATAGGAACGAGATCAACTAGAACAAGATCCCCCTCTCTCTTTCTTTCAGTTTCGCATATTCTATTTTTAGATCACTCTTGAGTTGACTAGTAGATTAGTCATATATCAGCACTGTGGCTACCAAAAAATAACTTAGGGATTATTTTTGTTGTGCTATATAAAGCAAGCATTCTTGCTGCAATCAAATAGGTGTGGGCTTCTACGGATTTGGTCATTGCATGGATCTTGATATAGTTTTGATGAATTGGATCCTCGTATTGAATCTCACAAGAGTATGTGCAAAAGATGCTTTGTTTGTATAAATCACTAGTGCTTATTCTAGTGATATTGGATTTGCAGCCGAAATCCAAAGCAAACAATTGAGATAATATTCTATTGGCTACTAACTGAGAATTTGCCAAACGGTTTAGGTGTTTGAAAGCAAGCCCGAGTATAGTTTTCTTTTTGGTCCACGCTCGGAACTTTGAGACAATGAAACGCACGGGTTTCAGAACCAATCAGGATTTTCCATTTACTCGGAAGCGAATTAGTATGCATTGACTATTGACCCTTGGTAAAAACAAAAGAATTTTAGCGACTATGAAATTAGGATTATGTTCCAACTATACAAGTCTAATATTTAAGGTAATTGAAAATTTATTATGTATCATACTAAAATTTTCAAAAATTGTAAACAACATTAAGAGAAAGGTAATAGTGATGTTTAAAATTTTGGTTAGTGGGTCTAATCGCTAAGGAATAAATCATTGGACAAAGTCAACAAATACGTGAAGGTCTAAAAAATATTTTAGGGGTGTCTATCGATGATTCACCGATGTTAAATTACTAAAGAAAAATTGATTTCGTTTTTATAAAGTTGAGGAAAAAAATTATTGAAGAAGAAGAAAATGATGAAGACATGGAATAAAAAGAGATTTACGAGATTGTTTTCCCAAATAAAATTTTTTTACGTGAAGATCGATGGTTTAATTACCATTATTTATTTCCACAGAGTTTAGTCTTTATTCTTTAGTATATTTTTTCATTATTTAATTTAATTTTTTATAATTATTTTGTTTCCTTGTAACGGTTATGCTACTAGTTTGTAAGAGCTATAAAGCTCACAATTCTTCATGATATAATAACAAGTTTTTAAAAAATTTAAAAATGATTCGAGCTTAGCTAAAAATCTTGAGCCAAAACAGAGCTAGATCAATAGCTGGTCTAGGATGGAGTGAGGGTGGATCAAATTGATCAAAAACTGTACGAAAATCATATGATATTTCAAAGGACTTGTTTTAGGTGCAAATTTATCTCACAAGACAAAGAAGGATATGACTTTGGTGAAACCAAAGAACAAATTTTTTGGATATGACTTTGGTGAAACCAAAGAACAAATTTTTTTATAAAAAAGGTTGTATTAATGAAATGAGATGAGTCTTTCTAAGCTCATACCTATTTGATCTAAAAAAATAAATAAGAAATTGAATCAACATAATTGCAAATAAATCAACATAAATGGAAAATCAATCAAATGCTCAAATGATTTGGTTTTTAATATTCGATTTTGACCAAATGAAGAAATATGGAGATTCCTTGTATTGGGAAAACTTGGGTATGTAATGATGCATCATTGGGGGTCTCTGGATGGTGTAGAAGGTATTCAAGCCGTGTACAATCAGTATAGTAAAGAATCATTATGACTTGAATCCATTCAGATCCATAAAAAGAAAGTTGGGTCTTGGGCTGATCAAGTGTGGAAATGTGCAGCTAAGGACATGTTGTGGAGTCTCTATATGATGGAGAGGATCCCATGATTAACATATAAACTTTGGAATGAGTCTGGTAAAGGAATGTGGAAAATTTCCATAAATGGCACCGATTGGACCCGTTTGATGGTATCGAGTGGTTCAAGATCGATTTGAGCTAAAACTCCATTGATTTGGATCTATGTTCTTGGGAATGCATCACTTAGTTCCTAGCTTTTACCAACATTCGGTAACACCACCATGATACGTGAGTAACCAAAGTTAACCTGAAAAGTATCCATGTTAACCACTCAGACCTTAATCATCATGTGTGTCCACACTACATGGAATGGGAATACATAGTATATGGTGGTCTAGTCTGCTTAGTTTATTTAGGCTATCATAAGATCATATCAAAATATTCAACAGTTATAATTGGCGCTAAGTGATTTAACTAGTTTGGTTACATGTGATGTTGAGAGATTTTCCAAAACTAAAGGATGCGAGACTGCATAGTGAGCTCATGGAGTGGAAGGTATCATTTGATGTCTTTTCATTTCCATATCATTAATTATGTTTTGAACCAATAACCATTTTTTAGATAAAACAGATATGAATTTATGAAGAGCGAAGACCATTCAAGGCCAAATCTAGGTGTGAAAGTCGAGGCCATTGAAATCCTTGAACCTAGGTGATAGAGCCTGTGGGTGTAATACCCTCGAGGTAAAAAGTGGGCATGAAAGCTTGAGAGTGAGGACTTTCGGAGGCTGGAGCCCGAATGTGAGAACCTCGAGCAAAAACCTGCGAAGACCAAAGTCTCACTTTAGGATAATCCACTGAAAGAAGGAGCTACCACCTCTCTGTTGTAAAGAAATATATTGATGCTCTTAAACAATGCAAACGGCATACAAACTTTAAATACCAAAGATGCAAACACACCCAAGTATAGTTGCAATGTCGTGTAACATTAAGGGGTATGATCCACATAGAAGTACGGGTCTCTGGCAGATGTACAATGTTTCAGATTCACATTAGGTCATGTAATAGTAATAATAACTAACAATTATGATTTTTGTGGACTAGCGTCTTGCGGTTGATAAGTGATCTCATAAAATTTACAAGAACTCCATGACATTAACAAATTCTCAAGAGAGAATAATTTGTCTTTGTATATTATTAAATCCATAACTACAATGTTAATTTCTCACTGATTACACGTATTCAAATCTAACATCTGTTTCTATTTTATGTTTAATTTTTTTTTTTTTTTTTTTTTTTAACTAGGGTATTCGGACCGAGGCTCAACTAATCCGTTAAGGGTAGAACACCGTGATGACTAGTTCGGTCCAAGTTTTCGAATGGGGCCTAAAACATGTCCCCATCTTCGTCTGACCAAATAGTAACAACTTAGCTCCCGGCGGGAATCAAACTCATGACCATTTTCGTCTGACTAAATAGTAGCAACTTAGTTCCTGACGGGAGTCGAACTCAAGACTAACTAGTTTATACCAGCCCTAAGCTGTCTACAAAAAAATAGCAACTATTTTTGATGTAACAGAAACTTACGAATTTTAATTAGATGCGGTAAGAAAAAGTAAGAAACACTGAAAAACGAAACAAAAATAGTAACGTGACAAGAAAAAGGAAGATAATTTGATAAAAAAAAAGTGAATGGAATTATGCTAAGCTAATGAAAAAATAATGTGTTGTTTAAATCCATAAGAACAATGTTAATTTCTTCTTGATTACGCGTACTCAAATCCAACATCCGTTTTTATTTTGTGTCTATTTTTTATTTTTAATCAGAGGTATCTGGGCCGAGACCCAACTAATCCCCTAATAACAGAACACCGCAACAATTAGTTCGGGTTTGAAATTACTAATGTGCCGTTTAAAAACTGTTGGTTTTTATAGAAATGAAAAAAAAAGAAAAGAAACAGGATTACTTTTTGACCCACTAAAATTTTATCTATTTTAAAATCACATTGCTTATTTCTTAACTATTTATTATGCCCTTTGTTTTCTTAAAACTATTTATTATGTTTAGACCTCCAAAATATGTGTACAGCTTGACTAAGAGGTAAGAGCATCTTTTCAACTGGAAATATTTGTGAGTTTGGAAAGTTTCAAATATTTCTGTTACGAAAATCCGTCGAAATATATTGACAATATTTGACGATATCTAATTAATTTTAAAGTGAAATAATTTTGAAAGTTATAGGTACTAAAAAATTGATATTGGAAATTAAAGATACTAAAATTTAGTATTTACATAGTTATTTTGAGAAATTTAGGGGGTGTATTGAACTTAGCATTTAGAATGATTAGAGTTTTAATAAGATTTTAGATGATATTGATGGTTTTGAGTGATTTTAAAGAAATTGTTATGATTTTGTATTAAAATCCCATATAATTCCACCTAAAATCATGAGATTTGAATCTTTATATTTTTAACTAAGAAAGTCTCATAAAATCCTCTTTAAATCTCATGCAGTTATTAAAATCCCATTACTTAAAACATTTTCAATAATGGTGGATTTGATATGATTTTTAAAAACTCTTGTCTTGTTTGAATAATAGGGGATTGTAAATGATTTTAAATGGCTTTACATAAATCTTATTTTCAATAATACTGGATTTGAGAAATATTTTAAAATCCTTCACTGAATAACAAGGAATTTTAAGAAAACCCCAAAATCTTTTAAAATTCATAGTTCAATACACCCTCCTTATATGCATTTATTGGTCTTCGAAAATTATATATAAACAAAACATCTACCACAAAAGAAAATATATATGAACAAAACCAATATTTTGAAACCCGACCCGGATTTTTCATCGGGCCGGTAACCCGTCAAACAATTCGGATTGGGTTCTATGTAAAAATCGGTTACTTAAAATTTCGGTAAAATCCAAAAAACCCGCTATTAATTTGTAATCTAGGTGAATGGTTGAACCGGTCAACCCAAAATAATGAGTGTGCTTGATTATTAGAACTTTTTAATTTATTTATTTTTCTGTTAAATATTTCATCTCTTTCGGCTTAAATTATTAAACCAATTTCTCGATTTAATAGTAGTGGAAATTAATATAACGAGCAATGTCTTTTAACTCTTTTGTGCAATGAAACAAACAGTGTTAAAAACGTGTATTTGAATGTTTATTGTAAGAGTTGATAAATAAAGGTTTGAGTGCAACATCAATTAGATTTTTTTTTTCTTTTCTTTTTTCTTTTTTGACAACGAATTTCTAATCATTTAGTATTTTTTAAATGGATGGTGTAAAACATAAACATTCCAATGAATATGATTATTAAGTTGAGTTAAATTTTTTGTTTTTGTTTGTGTATTACTAAATCTATATAGATCCACAAAAATCGGGTATATTGACAAAAATATCTAGATTATAGTTGCTGGGTTGTATTGACAATAAATCATAATAATCTTGTTTACTTGATTTTTGGGATTTGTAAATTGAAAACACAACAACAAATTTATACATTCAAAACACCATTAAAGCAGGGTAGACTTTACTATATCATAATAGTATAACTTTATAGTATAGTATAATTTTTTAAAACAAAAAAAAATAGTATAATTTTAAAACTCTTTTTGTTTTTCATCTGAAATTACTTTTTATTAAGTATAATTTTAAGACTTTTATTTTAGAAATCGCTCTAAATTATATCAGTCAAATCCTATAATGTTAAAAAACTTACACAAACCTCTGTTTAAAATAAAATAACATATCAAGCATTGTAGTTTTCTTTATTTTATTAAAACCGTGTGGTGGAATATTCATACGGAAAAAGTTAAAGAGGAGAAAAAAAAATGAAAAAGGTGATAAATTGTATTAATTGCATTCCAAAAAATTGACATCCAAATTAGGTAAATGGTTATTAGACCTTAATATGGGGTTTGAAGATAAATGCAAATGAAAACAGTGTGAAGTCTTTTTATATGACTTCTCTCTTATTTTTGGCTAATCACAATTAAGCATCAGTATCTTTAGAAATCCATCTCGCCTCATAGTCATACAGAGAAAAGAATACCATTAGTCATAAAACCCCTGCGTAAATCTCGCTCATATTTTATTGTTTCCTTAACCAAATAAATGACAATTTTGTTTATCTTTCATTTCCATTGAGGTGAAGAGAGCAAATCATGAAGAGAACAAGAGAGCCTTCTCACTTTCTCCATCAATCCCTTTATGACGATGAAGATGACTATTCCTCGTCGGAATCTGGAGAGTTTCACCGTAGAAAGCTCCACTTGAAAGTGAAGATGCCGGAGGAAATCGGTGAAGATGATAACGATTCTCCTCAGCCTCTACCTCCACCACAGCCGCAGCGGAAGCATTTTTGTGTGATTTGCGATAAGCAGTTTAGCTCTGGTAAGGCCTATGGTGGCCACGTGAGGATCCACTCGAGCGAGTACATCAACAAGGGGAAGACAAAGAAGATGAAGATGAAGAAAGGGAAGAGAAAGAGCGGTTTGGTGAAGAAAGGGAAGGAGATAGATCTGATTAGGGCTGACGGGGAGGGTAAGATTAGGTGTTGTTTATGTGGCAAAGAGTTTCAAACAATTCACTCGTTGTTTGGGCATATGAGGAGACACCCTGATCGGAGCTGGAAAGGGATACGCCCTCCTCCGCCGGAGAAGTTCAACCTCAGCTTTTTGGAAGATGATGATGATGATTGTAGTGATGATGATGTGATGAGTAGATCTATGATGATGAGCGACGTGACCGAGGATGTTCAACAAGCTGCTTACTGTCTAATGCTGCTTGCTTACACCTCAAGCAATTACTGGCCGGGGAGGAAGAAAGCCTTTGACGATGAATCACCAAAATCCGAGGTAAGAAGTTCGAGTTGCGTTAATGGGAAAGAAAAGGTAATAGATAATGGAAAGAGAGATGATGATGGTGGGATGGATGATAAGGGTTTGGTTGTAGATTTGAAGATTAAGATGGAATTCGAAGTGAAGGTGAATAATCCCCGAGATGAAGAAGCTAAGAGATCATTAGGGTTTGATCTGAATCAGCCCTGCCAAGAATATCCTTATAGTTCTGATTTCAATTAGCTAGTTTGTTTCGATATTCTATTTGGATCTATAGGAGTAGATTTATCAAAGTTTAAGCATTTCTCTATGAGTTTGGAACTATATATCTATGTATGCATGCATTGTTATCTCCTACCTATGCTTTGTACATGATGGAATCATTGTTTCATTCACAGATTTAACTGCTCCTTTTCTTCCTTTCTTGTCTATTTCTCTTCAAATGTTCTACGGTGTTTGGTTTGGGCTAAGATCATTGTTATATACTTTGATCTGCCTACAATTTTCATAAGCTGAGATTGAGATTTGAACTGAAAATTGCGTTAATCGAACAGTTCATATGCATATATGAATGCATAACTTATCATATAAATGTATTACTGCTTTAAATCAAATAGTTAGGTTGCATATAATCAAAAGTGGATAGTATACGCATAACTGAATAAAAATTTTAGAAGCTGAGTATTTGCACAAAGCTTGTATTTTAGATATTCACAGTGTTGTCTCGCGTTTAGAGCTGGGCCAAACGAGTCAAGTATTGGTTTCGGTTCTCATTTCTTAAAAATTCAGGTAATCTGGTAGTAAAACTTCATGTTGGATATGCTCTATACATCCGAGTTTGATCAAAATATAGTATATCACTGTTTTATATTTCGTTTTTGTTCGGTACAAAACTTTTTTTTTAAACAAACGATTAGTTGAAAATTTAAATACGGTACTATGTGTAAAACAGTCCTTTTTTTTCTCTACTTTACGGTTTTCTAAATCCGACTCTGTTCGTGTTTGCGTGAAATTAATTTTTTATGTATGTCAATAAAATAATTTTATAAAATCATTTTACAGAAGATTTGTAATAGTATTCTATATGAATTAGTTCAATGATTTTTGGTTTTTAGGAATTAGGTCTAAGAATGATAGAATCAAAGTAAAACATAATCAATTTAGAGTTGAATTATAAATTATTTTAAATGGATTTAGGTCTATAAGTTCAAGTTTATTTTCTGGATATACAAAAAAAAAAAGATCTGTTCGGATCGAATTAGTTGAAATTAGTAAATATTTCCAAAAGATATAAATAAAAATATTTTATCTGGAAGATATCAAAATTTTGTATTGTAAATGTATATTTAATCAATCGTATTCAGCAGAATATTAGTTGTGCAGGTTAAGTATATATATATAAAATGATTTTTCTACTTAAAATCATGTAATGCCTTTACATACTATCAGATTTTAATCATGATCTGGATTCATTGGGTAACACCCGCGTTTACATCACACCGACCTCCTAAGATTGCAGCCAGCCTAGAAGACTTCGAGACCTATAAATACATTAGTGCAAAATCATACATCAATCGTAACGCTGTTAACTCGGAATCATATGAGAAACATGCGGATCGTTCCTATTTTTTAAATATTAACTTGGGTAACTTAGTTTTGGAAGGAAAATTACTTATGGTAAAAAAATATTTTAATAGAATTTCGGATAGGAAATCTAGGAAATTATATTCCATCTGACTAAGACTCTTTTCCATCGACTATATCCCTTTTCAAATTTTCCTTTTATCCACTATTTTCGGGATATTTTGTTTACCCATTCATTTTACTTAGATTGAAAACTTAATCGTTCATATTTTGTATTTATGAGGGTAAATTTTTTTTCCATCTGAAATATATAACTAATTAATAGATAATAATCCATAGAGTTTACATAATCAAAGTGTAATGCATTTGAAATGAATTAATGTATATAATAATGGAAAACAAAAATAACATTTTCTTGGAGTCTTCCTTTTGCAAGTATATCAGCTGATTGATTGTGATCACGATGAATCCATTGGAATTGTATATCTTCAAACTTATTCTTTGATCTCACGTATCCAGTTATAAAGGCTAAATGCTGTCTCTTTTCAGTAACTAGTTCCATTAGTTTTTGATTGTCTCTTCATATATAACCTTCTTGTATCCTCCATCAATATTGTAGAGACATAACAAGAGCTTGAAATTCGGATTCCAATGTTGATTCTAACCGCATCCCTGAAACTTGTGCATAACTAATATATATTCAATTGTCATCTCGAATGATCCATCCAGCTTTTGACAGCCAAAAAGAGATACAAAAGAGCCATCAAAATTGCACTTTAACCAAATTGAAAAAGAGACAGTTAATTATTATAGAAATCACATTCATTTGAAATTTAAATTATTGAGATATGTTTTAAATCTTAAATATCTAAACAACTTTGCGGGATTTACTAACTGTTCATTTTTTTTTTTTTGTTAAACACTAACTGTTCATTTTTCATAGTATAAATTAAAAGTTGAGATATTCTTTTCAATTCTGTATTTTTAATGATGGAAAGCTTTATATTCTATATCTGAAATATTCTAATAATTTTGTCCAGAGATATAAAACTTAATGTATTTCAATAAAAGACTCTTTTAACCAATTAGAGAAACATGGATTTGATGCTATAACACTTTTATCACAGAATGACAAATTGTTGGCTCTCAAAGCTAGACAACTAAATGTTATGGAAAAATACTAAAAACTTTCGACAAAGAGATAACAGAAGAAGAGTTTAATGAGATATAAAGCAGGATTTTTGAGTTACTAAGGGAAGGCGTGGCTTTGAAAGAGCAAAAGGAGACGGCAAAAGAAAAAAAAGAGGATGCCGTTTATAAAAAGAAATGTGAGATGGAGTCATGTGTAAGTAGGAAAAAAAGGATGTAGATATGAGAGAAAAACCAAAAAAAAAAGAGAGTCACGTGTAAGAGATGTTGGTGTAGAGCTTGAAGATGTTGGGATCTAACTTGTTTGTGGCTTCTTTAGTTTTAAGTGTGTAAATTTTAAATTTGGGCATCTTATGTAGTGAATTGAAACTGATCAATTCTTTGGTAATGACAAACTTTAATGGCTCAAAAACCTAGTTAAAACTGAACAGTAAAAAACACATACTGTATATGGAAGTATATCATAACCCACATATTGAATTGAAGTTATTTCTGTATAAAATGATTTTCGGTATTGTTTGTTCCAAGGGTTAGTTGTGAATAATCCGATCCGAGATCTCTTTAAGAATCTCTCTGGCCGGCCACCTTAATCACGTATTCGCGTGCTGTTTTAGAGAAAGAAAAACAAAGTTAGTAGACAGGAAATCATGTTTTATTAACCTGTTGAACAAACTTAGAGGTATTAAAACTTGCCTTTGACTTGGTAATAGCCGTCATTGTGATATGGAATGGCCAACCCGGGATTCAACCACCTTATTCTTCTTATATTTCTCCCTTTTTGGAGTTTTGCGCTTCATGCTCTTAGTAACCGAATGAGGAAAAAGATAACATGGGGTCAAATTCCGATATATGAGAGAGAAAGAGAAACGAGGTTGAATCAAATGGTTAGACCAATGACAACCAACAGAGAGGGATGCTTACTTTCACTGGATCTTCTCTACTCCTGAGATGGTCCATGAACTCTGCAAAGCTTTGGCCAGCGAAATCGCATCTGCATGAGCTGCATGCAACTGGTGGTCGTCACTGTACTCATTCCCCAGAACAAGTGGACTATTGTCTCCTGGTCTGTCTTTTGAATTCATTGGACCTGTCGGAGGAAAAGAAAAAAAAAAAAAAATGCTATCTAGTTCAGAAACAAAACACAGCTTTGCTGGGTAAGGAGTTCCAGAGACACTCTTCAGAAGCGACTAGGCCTTGATGACGTTGTCTAGGCAAAGTATCATCATGTGGATACACCACAAGGATCTTGTATCCCCTCATCTTTCAGCTGACAAAAAGGAGAAGTGTAGTCTTCCACAGTCCACAGAAATCGAATCTGATATTACCATTATTGTAGCCGGAGGTGGATTATTCGTTGTCCACATTAGAATCTAAACCCTAATTTTCACTTCAAAAATTTATAGAAAAGAGAGAACAATGTTTTACCGCATGCGGCATCTTGAAGATGGATTCCAGTGCAAGAAATCGATAGCAGGACCTCTTCAGGAATGTCTTCGAGGTTGCTAATGGCAGTGATGGTGAGAGGACCAGAGTAGCCTGAATTCATCAACGCCGTCTCTATTCTCGGACCGACCTCACAAGCATCATAGTCATCGGGAATCGGACACTTGTTAGTGGTTTGTGTTACCGTCTCGGATTCAAATTCGGCTTATTCGTACATTTTTGAATAAGGTTTCCCAGAACAACTCTGATTTATATTCCTTTTCAAGAAGCCTAATTTGAAAACATTTTTGGAAGTAGATAAAAGAGGCCGTCGTTACTCTTTAAACATTCAAACTTAAATGATTTTTATCAGCATTGTCATCGTTTTTAACTGTGACCCTTCTATCACCAGTGCAGCATAAAGACTGAACAATATATATGTGTTTTATTTTTTGGGGGTCACAGACAAAACAATGAATCTTATAGTTTTGATGACCAATAAAACAATTGATATTTGCGATCTCCATAAGTATGTATATATACTTAAAATGAATATAAGAGAATGTAGATAAAAAAAAGAAAAAAAAAAGGTAAAAAGAGTATTAGTTAGTACTAAATTGAAAGAGAGCATAAGTACTTGTATTAGTTTATACAGACCATTAACCATACGAAATGTTATAAACGAATAACAAAACAACACCACACCACACCATAGGTCCTGCTCTAGATGCAAAGTCAATCCTTCTCTTGTCCAAGTACAAACTTTTTATAGCAACAACCAGAGTCAGATCATATTTTAAACGCGACTATTTCTGTCTAACCATGTTGGAATCTGTGTAATTTCGTAAATAAGAAATAGAAATAAAACTTTTCTTGTGAAATCGTCAAGTAGGTAAAGCAAAAAAAAAAAAAAAAAAAAAAAAAAGGTAAAGCGTTCGGTCAAGAAGCTTTCTTTTGCACTTTTTCTCTACAATGTTTTAGAAAAAGTGAAAAAAAAAAAAAGCAAAGTAAGTAGGCAATAAATCAACTTTTAGTGAATTTGTTTAAGAGGTGTGAGGAATTAAAACTTGCGATGACGAAGTAGTAGCATTCTTTGTTCCAACGCCAGCCACCTTATATTTCTCCTTTTTTAAAGGCACAACGGAAGTAGTAGTATTCTTTGGTCCAACATAAACCACCTTATATTTCTCTCGTTTTGAAGGCACAACGGAAGTAATAGCATTCTTTGGTCCAGCGTCAACCACCTTATATTTTTCCCTTTTTGAAGTCACAACGGAAGTAGTAGCATTCTTTGTTCCAACGTCAACCACGTTATATTTCTCCCTTTTTGAAGCCAAAACGAAAGTAGTAGCATTCTTTAGTCCAGCGTCAGCCACCTTATATTTCTCTCTTTTTAAAGCCACAAGGGAAGTAGTAGCATTGTTTGGTCCAGTGTCAGCCTCCTTATATTTCTCCCTTTTTGAAAGCACAAGGGAAGTAGTAGCATTCTTTGGTCCAGCGCCAGCCACCTTATATTTCTCTCTTTTTAAAACCACAAGGGAAGTAGTAGCATTCTTTGGTCCAATGTCAGCCTCCTTATATTTCTCCCTTTTTGAAGACACAAGGGAAGTAGTAACATTCTTTGGTCCAACGCCAGCCACCTTATATCTCTCCTTTTTTGAAACCACAACGGAAATAGTAGCATTCTTTGGTCCAGCGTCAATCACCTTATATTTCTCCCTTTTTTGAGCTACAACGGAAGTAGTAACATTCTTTGCTTCAACGTCAGCCACCTTATATTTCTCCCTTTTTGAAGCGATAGGTTTGATGGCCTTAAAAACCAAATGATGAAGAAAAAAAAAAGCAAAGTAAGTAGACAGTAAATCATGTTTTAGTTAAGCTGCTGACATTTTGTTAAGAGGTCTAGGGAATAAAAAATTTTCGTAGTAGCATTCTTTGGTAGGGAATGCTTAACTGCGTCAGCCACCTTATATTTCCCCGTTTTTGAAGCCATAGGCTTGATGGCCTTAATAACAATAAATCATGTTCTAGTGTTAAAACTATTGCAACTCTTAAATTTTGTTAAGAGGTGAGGAATTAAAACTTGTCGTTGAGGAAGTAGTAGCATTATTTGGTAGGGAATGCTCAACTCCAGCGTCAGCCTCCTTAAGCTTGAAGGACTTAATAACGAAATGATGAATCAAACAGTTAGCCCAATGATGGCAAAAATGTATCGATAGCAGCAGAGAAGAAGGTAAGGATGCTTACTGTCACTGGATGGTCTCTGCACCTGAGATGTTCGATGAACTTTTCAAAGTTCGGCCAGCAAATAGCAATGGCGTGAGTGGCATACAAACGGGGCTTCACTGCACTTCTTGAGTGGTTTTGGTGTCTCATTTTCGTTTTCTGGATCAATTGCCTCTGTCGGATAAAAATAAAAACTAGTTCAGAAAACCAACAGTGGCTGAGAGGGAGAGAGGTCAGAGAAACACCTTTGAGTAAGGACTCCTAGGGCAACTCTGCAAAAGGGACCACGTTTGTAGCTTCTTCAGACGGAGTATCTCGATATACCACAAGGATCTCGTATCCCTTCTCTTTTAGGTGGTTAAGACCTCCACTGAAGACGTCCACACAATACAAATCTGATATGAACACTATTGCAGCCGGAGGTGAAAATCTCATTGTCCACTTTAACAACTCCCACAAAACACCCTGCATATTTGTTCAAGTAAAAACTATAAGCAGTCGAATCTAAACCCTAATGTGTACAAAAGAGACACAACGATTTAACTGCATGCGACATCTTTAAGATGGACTCCAGTGGAAGAGATCACTCGCAGGACTTCATCGGGAATGCCTTCCAGGTCACCAATGGCAGTACCCCATATTCATCAGGGTCAAATTTATTTTCGGCCCGACTCACAAGCATCAAAATCATACATAATCGGGCACCTGTTGATGTCCCACCACACCGCCGTTCTAGATTCCACGGTGTTCTTCATCATCCTTTAAACCTAAACTAATTATTCAATCAATAAGACGTAAATTCGAAATTCGCACGGAAACCTCTAATGATCAAACATCAGATAAGAAATCGGATATATTAAAATCACCGACCTTTTTTATTATCCGAACTGAACGCAAAGAGACGAAAGAGATTGATTCCGTAGCAGCAGTCGATATTGGATTTTGTGATACCTTTCCGGACTTATAAATTTGGGGGATATATTTTATGTCCATCGGCTAATGTGTATTTATCAGTATCAGCCTAATTGGTGAAAGTGTTTTTACAAAGATTTTTCGTATTTCTAAGAAACAGTTGTATTTGCACTACACATAGAATAGTATCTAATATAAAACTCTACAATTCTAAAACAGTGTTGTTATAAGAAAACTGGTGGATTAGTATGGAAATAAACGATTTGTAATAGATAATATGACTTGTAATTTAGTGGTTTGTGTTACCGTCTCGGATTCAAATTAGGCTTATTCGATTCCACAATACTCTAAGTGATATAAGAGTAAAAGAAAAATTTGTAATAGACGATTTGAAAGAAATAAAAATTGTGTTGGTTCATTTGGCAAATTCTAAAAACAAGAGGTCGATATCCGATCAAGAAAAAACCAGGGACGGAAACAACAACCATGGCAACGGCTTCTCTCCCATTTATCTCATCTCTCAACTTCAGTAGCAGTTCATTCAAAACCAGTCTCGCGTCTTCTACTTTTTCATTCAATCCAAAGCTCCTTCGTCCCCTTGTGAGTTTGTCCGTGAAAGCTTCCAGAAAGCAAGTAGAGGTAATGATGTCACTCCCCCAAATTCCAATTCCAGTTTTTCGAGTCTTCGTATCCAAGTCTGAATATAAGTCGGAGTTTGGAATATTAGTGTTAATTTTGAATCTCCTATACGATTATGATGGGTTCTAAATTCATCCTTCTCTCAATTTGAGTTACTTGGAAGCAATCCATATTCCTTCGCTTGGCTACAAATAATGTTGGTTTAACTTTCGATTTGGCTGTTGTTTTTGTTGGTCGTACGATAGTTTCTGGGTTTACTCATGAAGATCTCTGGGTTTTTGAAAATTTAATTATTTGAGTTCAAGCTCGTCGTATTTTCCCTCAATCTGATTGGTTGTGGATGGGTCATGTTAGATAGTGTTTGATCCTGACGAGAGGCTGAATAAGATAGGCGATGATGTGGACCAACAAGCTCCCTTGTCGAGGCTTACGCTCTTCTCACCTTGCAAGGTTTAAAGAGACCCTTCCTACTTTGAAGCATCTCTCTTCTTTTTCACATAAGAATCATGGCATGTCTTCTTTTACTGTTCAGATCAATGTTTTCTTGAGGATAACTGGCAAGAGGGAAGATGGGTTTCATGATTTAGCCTCTTTGTTTCATGTAAGTGTTTCTTCCTCACAAGTTCCCATTTCCCCATTGTGTCTTTAATTAATGTCTTTAGAATTTGATTAGGTGATCAGCTTAGGAGACACCATCAAATTCTCACTATCACCATCAAAATCAAAAGACCGTCTATCTACTACTGCCTCTGGAGTCCCTGTTGATGAGAGAAATCTGGTAAAATGGTTTTCATTATTCTAATAGATGATCTATGTTGGCGAAGCACTAATACTTTGGGCTATTTTGCAGATTATAAAAGCACTTAACCTTTACAGGAAGAAAACTGGTAGTCAAAAATTCTTCTGGGTAACAGCAACTGGTTTCTTTTGCCTATATAACAAAATTGCATGTTGTATCAAAACTTAATACTCTCTTTGATATGGATAGATTCATCTAGATAAGAAGGTGCCCACAGGGGCTGGACTCGGTGGTGGAAGCAGTAACGCTGCAACAGCACTCTGGGCGGCAAATCAGCTTAATGGAGGTCTTGTTACTGAGAAAGAACTCCAAGATTGGTCAAGTGAAATTGGTTCAGATATTCCTTTCTTTTTCTCTCATGGAGCTGCCTATTGCAGTGGACGAGGTGAGGTACGTTTTGCTTAAATTATTTTTTGGCTCCCATCTATTAATCCTTTTTTGCTGATTCAGTTCTCTTACATCCTTTAAAATTGGGATTTGGGGGTTGCAGCTTATTTCACTGAACTCTAATCTGAATGCTAATGCAGATAGTCCAAGACCTTCCTACTCCTTTTCCTCAGGATCTTCCAATGGTGCTCATAAAGCCCCGAGAAGCATGTTCCACTGTAGCAGTTTACAAAGTACGTACTCAATTGAAACTGATTGATGAATATTTTCTTGACTTGTAGAAACATTTCTGGAATTCATGGCTTTATTGTTATGTTTCAGCGCCTTCGTCTAGATGAGACGAGCAACATTGATCCTTTGACATTACTGGAGAATATCACCAACAATGGAATATCTCAAAGTATTTGCGTCAATGATTTGGGTATGAATCACGTCTCCCTTCGTTTCTTTAAGAGACTCAGTATAACACTTAGAGTTTCTGCACTTTTGACATTACCAGAACCGCCAGCATTTGAAGTTCTTCCATCTCTTAAACGCTTGAAGCAACGTATAATACAATCTGGGCGTGGGGAATATGCTGCCGTCTTTATGTCTGGGAGGTATATGCCTTAGCTGCAACTATTTCTGTCTATTGCCACATCCTCCACAAATTTTATAGGTTATTTGAGTTCTGTTTGCTATAAACTTTGACATGGCCGTCCTTGGGACAAATGCATAACAGTGGAAGCACCATTGTGGGAATCGGCTCACCAGATCCTCCGCAATTTATATATGATGATGAACAGTACAAGAATGTCTTCTTGTCTGGTATGCTCTTCTCTTGTCATTTTGGATTTTTTATAATTATCATCTTCTGGATTTTGTATGTGGAAGGGAGCTAATTCGAAGTAAACTTGTTGCAGAGGCTAACTTTATGACTCGGGAAGCTAATGAATGGTACAAAGAACCTGCTTCTGCAACTGCTACTACTTCATCCTCCGAGTCTCGCCTTGATTTCCAATGAGTTCAATGCCAAAAGGCTCTTTTTTCTTTATTGGCACAGTTCTTATTTTTAAGGTTTTGTATTTGAAGGGCTTGTGTTTGGTCAACTAGTAGAGAAGATGCTCTAATAAGCATAAATTAAAAGTAAAAGAGAGAAAAAACATATTCACGAATAATAATCAAACGGCGAAGAAGCTGAGAAGCAACCAACCACACATAAGTCATGAAAACCATTGCTTTGTCTTTTTTTTTTCTTGAATTATTACTTGCATTTTCATAATATGTAACTCCTCTGCTCTTACAGAGAAGGAGACACATATTGTCTAGACAAGCTAAAGATATCTTTTCCTTCAAATGGTGAAGTCCATTCCTGAGAGGTAGCTGCTGCTTGTGCTTCCACGACCACACCAACACCCGTATTCTCCATAGATACACCGTTGCTACTGTTGTTGGCTCTACCTCCCATTGAACCGTTTAGACTATACCTGTTCATGTTCATGTTCCCATCATACATGTGGCTACTGCTGCTCTGTGACCCTGACCAGATTCCATTTAGTCCACTATTTTGGGATAAACTTTGATCTAGACTCCAGTCTATACTATTGTAATCCACTGAACCACCAGAGCTCCAATTTACCGGTGACGATGCACCTGACGTTCCAGCTGAGCCAACCGTGGAGAACAGTCCCAGCGAAGCTGCAGCAGATACGGATGAAGATGATGCAGTGTTTCTACTACTCCATAAACCGCCATTCCCTCGGGTCACACTACCATGTGGATCCACTGGGTTGTTGTTATTGAATCGCTTCTGGGTTTGATATTGAAGTTGCTGGTAAATCTGATTCGGATTCAGATTGTTTGGACTTGGGCTTCGCGCCGTAGGGATATTGTGCGTTTGTATGAACCCATTCGACTTCATGATCTCTATGCTTGATGCAGGATTCCAACTGGTAGGGGATGAGCTCATGCTTGAAGCTGGAACAACTTGTGGCCGTTGCCTTATTGCCACAACTGGTTCCTTATTCGCTAGCTGCTGCTGAGGATTCATAAATTCAATACCACTAGCTAAATAGCGAGCTTCGACCCTAGAAGCAGCCTGAGGTGATGGAGATGCTGATGGTGATTGTGATGGTGATGATGCCAAAGAGTAAGAAGCAGGAGAAACTTGTCCTGTATTTGGCCACCTTTTATCAACCAAAGCAGCAGACTGTTGAGGTTTTGGCCAATCTAACTTTGGTTGGGGTCTTTTCATAGGCTGTAACATTCTGTTCACGGGTTCTGTTGGGGAGGGTGATTTTGTATAGTTAAAGCTCTTGTCATCTCTTGTTGGTTGTAAAGCAAGTAATGAAACAGGTTGTGATTCTGGCCTCTCTGTATCCGAATTCTGATAACCTATCCCTACCGCAAGTTTACCATTACTGGCTCTAACAGGATCACTAGATTCTTCTTGTTTAACTGGGACAGACAATTCTTCATACTTTGCGCCTTTCATGAGTTCTTCTGCTCTGTCCAAATCACCCTCTGCTTGAACAACTGCACGTTCTACTTCCTGCCTTGTACACTTAAGCTTTAGCTCCATTTGTGTAATCCTAGCTAGTTCTTCTGTTATGTCTATTTTCAAATTCCCAGGGCTCTGAATGCTTTGTTTCTCGATTTCTTCCTCGCCCCTGTCAAACAGCCAATGAACAGATTCCTCTACCTTCCCTTCGTTCATCATCAATGCTGTCGTCGCATGCTCTTGAGATATTCCCATTGCCACAAGTTGCTGAGTAAGAGCTTCAAGCTTTCTAGACATGAGATAAGTGCTACACTTCTCATACAACTCCTGAGCCCGCCTCTCCTTCTGACGTTGATGTTTTCTCTCATTCTTTTGACGAACTTTCTCTCGCTTGTCATTATCTGCACCTGGTATCACCTCCTGCTTAAGGGGCAGATTAGTTGTTTTCTCCTTGTGTTCTTCCGACTCACCCGAGCAGCTATCATTGTTTGAAATGGAATCAGACTCAATCCCATTTATATCTGTCTCATCTATACTTCGGAAACGACCATACTGTATCGGTGAGACTGATGCTATTGACACTGAATCCAGAACTTGAAATGTTCCTAGAAGAGGATTATAGGCACTAGCTGCCATGCTGCTATTCCCATTAACTGACATTGCAGGTTTTGGAGATGCCTTTTGAGCTTCTTTTCCTGTTTTTTTATCCTTGGACTTTGACTTTGTTGCTGGAGACATCTCTGCAAACATCAATACACCTAAAATATCAAGACCTGAGCAAATAGATAATGTGATACTCGGAAAGATAACATGCCTTACGATTCTCCTAGCATACTAAACACACAAGAGCAGGAAAAATATAAGGGAACTCCGGTTGCTGCTTTAGAAGATATGCAGGAAATTTAATATATGCCTTACAAAAACAATCTGAGAGCACTAACAATATAAAAGCTAGGTAGATAAAAATGGTGAATGCAAGAAACTTTTGGATTATCCTATATTTTACTTTCGAGAGAAATTTGATATTCCGAATGAGAGATGTACGGTCAGAGTGTCTTAGATTGAGACTCATCTGTAAATTCATTTCGCACTCTGGACAAGAACAAATACGAAAGACTGTAGTTTCTCAGGCCATTTCCGCCATCAGTTTGGTACAGAAAGGAATTGAATTAAAGCCAGTTTTTATATCAGTGACAGACGTTGAAATTTTAATCAACAAAATAGGGCAAAGAGATGAATATTCGGAAGGCCAATTATGCAAGAAGATCAGCGGGAATTACAAAGAGAGGGGGAAAGAGCATGAATTAGGTAAGTAAAAATTAGAAACGAATTATTAAAGTAATCGACATAGCTGAAGCTTCTGAAGCTTTTAGACATGGAGGATGATTACGTTTGGAAATTCACGAAAAATACGTGAGGATTCCAAAATTGGACGAAATCCTCGACATCCCGTGGACGGAAAACGAAAACAAATCACGATTTGAGAGACAAAAGCTAGGGGAAATTCAAGAGTCGAAGGATGAACAGAATTAAGAGGCTTTTCATAATCGAAGAGAGAGAGAGGGGAGAGGGCGAGAAGAGAACCTGTTCGGAGAAGATGACTGGAGGGAAGGCCGATCGAATAAGGCGTTGTCGAGACCGAAACTGAATCTGCAAAAGAGATGATTAGGGTTTTGTTGGGAGGAAAAGGGGAAAACGAGGGGAGAAAAAAATGCAAATGGAAGCTTTTTTGTCAATATATGTAAACCAATGGATATGCAACGAATGTCACTGACTTGTTGTATCCCTTTCGTGTGTTTTTCAACACCTCTTTTATTAACAAACACTCTCTATATGATAAAGGAAAATTCACTCACAACTATATTAGTACCTTACGAAGTGGTACAAGGCACACTTAGTTTAATTATTTTTTTCTGCAGTCGTCCACAGATGAAACGAGTGTTGTGAAAGATCTTATAAAACTTTTTAAACTGAGAGCGGAAGATCGATTTTTTTTATTTTATGATATAAAGCTTTGTCTATTGAATTTTTAGCGAAGAAGATAAAATATTGAAAAAATAAACATATTGTTTAGAGAAATCATAGAGAAATCAATTACCAAAATTAAGATAAAAACAACCAAATTTATGAGAAGATAACGAATCTTTAAACATTAATTGCCGAGTTAAAAAAATAAGAGAAATTTGGATGAATATTACCAAAATTTCAAGTATTTTGAAAACTAACTTTTATATCTATAACCAAAATACTTTGAAAAAAATATCTTAAAACAAATTTCTTTTTATGATGGTATCAGAGCGGATGATTATTCTGGATCGAAGTTAACGCTTCCGCCATTGAAATTTAGTTATTAAAAGATGATCATCGATGCAGAAGACGGTGAAGCCGATGCCGATGATGCGGATGATGAAGAGGACGACATGAGATGTGGTTTGTGTTATCACGTTGGATTTTAATAAAAAAAAAGTTAGTAGATCTTGCCAAATAAAAAAGGTTTTGATGGGAGAGTCATGTTGAATGTGTCAATGCAATCAGATTCAAGCTCAAATAAGAGAGGATTGGATTTATAGCGGAAACTACTGATGATCCGAAAACACAAAGTGATGTTGTGTTTCTTACGACAAGTGAGACACATGGGATTAGAAATTATGAGTTCTTGTTGTCTATGCTGATTTGGTACAAACTTCTTTTTGCGGTTAACGTCATCAGCAAGACTTTGCAATCAGAAGACATAAATATTGAAGTTGTCATTTCTCAGTTGAAATTTTTATTTTTTTTTGTTTTAAAATTACAGAGATACATGTTTTGGGAGTGTAAAAGTAGATGCTAAATCAATAACAGAAATTATGGAGATTGAAGTCATATTTCCCATGAAACAAAAGAGTGTCATTTTTTTTTTTTGACGATAAATGAAGAATAATATTTTGAGAATTTATCTTTGGAAGAAAGCTTTAGAATTTCTTAATTCATCTAAGTCATGAATCAAGTTCTATACTCTCTGAAGACAAGGTTTAAGCAATTTGAGAAGTATGAACAAATTTTTGGTTTCCAGATTGATTTGGAGAAATTGAGGTCAGCAAGTGATGTTAGTTTTATGACATCTTTTACCAATCTTGAACCCTCTTAAAAGCATGAAAATAATTCTCATGTTATCGGGGATGATTTATTTTTCGAACTAACGGTTCTAAACGAGACATTTCCCAAAGATTACAAGACACTCGTTGAAGTGCTTAGTATTTTTGAAGGAATGGAAGAATGTTATCCAAATTCATGAATTGCTTATCAAATGTTTGCTGACGATTTTAGTTTCAGTTGACGATTTTAGTTTCAGTTGCCTCTACTAAAAGAAATTTTTCAAAATTAACCATGTCAAAAAAGATTGAATGGCTTAGTTATCATATCCATAGAAACAAAACTAGTTAGGAATATTGATTATGAGAGATTGGTAAAATATTTTATTGAAAAAGAAGGAAAAAACATTATATCTTAGTTTTTTAAATTGTCATTTTTTTTCTGAATTCGCTATCTCTTTTAAATATATACTATATTTTTCTTGATAATTTTTTGTTTAGACTAAATGAACTTTTTTTTTCACCTTATGCCCCAATGAATCTAAACACGACACTGAATCTTGGTTTTGAGTCATAATTTGTGTTTTGATTTTTATGAGTCATCACTTTTATGGCTTATGAGTTTGGTTTTCCTTTTAGTAAGTTTTTTTAAGATAAAGTTTATATTTGGTTTTAATGACAAAGTTAAAAGTATAGGAAGATCGGAGAAATACTGATTTTGAGGGCTAGTGACAAAATTTTGGTTTCTAATCTTTAAATGTTTTCACGGGTATTCAAAAAATTTTGTTTTGAGATTTATTCTTACGTTTAAGAATGTTTTGGTTATGCGTTTTGTTTTTTTTCTCTATTACGAGGGAGTTTAATTGTAGTTGTTAAGGAGTTCTATATGGAACATTCAAGTTCTTTAGGTCATTTTTAATCTGATTTTGTAGACTGTTCGAGGTAAGGATTATTATTTGTGAAGTTGCATGATTTACATCCACGAGATATTATTTTCACTTTTCTATCAAGACCAAAGATGAATTGAAGTTTCATCCCTATTTCTCAAGATTGAAGTTGATATCCGAAGAATCTGTTGACCTATTTTCTCCATCCTCGAAAAGTGTTCACAACAAAGATGTTCTACTTTTTTATTACGAATTTTGTGTTTCGCATCCCATCTTTATTGTGCTTGGGAGTATTATTGATATCTTGGGGAGTAAGACATGTGTTTTTGTGAACTAAGTATATTGGGCCAACAAAATTTCTATGAAATGAAACATGTGAAACCAACTCAGAGAACAAGTCAAAGATCTCTTAGCATATCTATCTTAGCATATCTATTTTACGTGTTTAGGAAATTTTACTTTATTTAGATGTTAGCATTATGTTATATTACCACTGTATATTTTATCTTGTCATCTAATATCAAACACAACTTAATAATATATTATATTATATATTGTGGCTCACTACCACCCCCATGGTGTATGGAGCTTCTCTAGTCACTTCCATAGTACCTTAGATCTTAATCTCGCTATATTTATTATTGATAAATTGGAAAAATGTATTTGATTTAGGGTGAATTTTGTTGATATACTAAAATTCGCTTGAAATATCGTGTATGTTTGGCATTTATCTGAAAGCTGAGCGTGATTAGGATCATGAAAGATCTGATTATTGATGAATAATGCATACTCTATACATAGACAATGAAATTGACCATTACAAAGCAACAACCAAAAAAATATAACCAGAAGCAGACTTGTGGGATCTGTATATGCTTCATTCAAGATTTCTTTGGGGTTGTTTAATCGAAGTTTAGGTTCTCTAGATTTACAAAATTGAATTTTGATGAGATAAATATGTTTGAGTTTCTCTTAAGTTGACCAGTTTGAGTTTCTGCTTTTGTTGGAATTCTAGCACTTCTTCGTGGTCTTCTTTCTCAATCCAACAAAAGCAGTGGATCCATCAGCAAGTGACCCGTTATTTTGTCCCTGAGAAAGCGTACTTGAGGTGCTGCTAAACAGCCGATGAATTGGTTTTCAATTTCCCCATGAGAAAATTTTGAACTTTTGCTAGATGGATTCTTGTTAAAGTGCTGCTTTTATGAACATCATATGTTTTCTTGTTTGAAATGAATGAAGCTTATTGGGAAATACTAACAACTCACCTCATCAAACAGTCCTTTTTTGAATTGAATGTAAAGTTTATTCGAACTCAAAAAATCGTTTCTACAACTAGTGTATGAAATCAATACTGAAGAGTGGCTCAAATCTTGAGTCGAGCTAAGGCGATATCAAACCGCCCTATTAATTTTCTGAAATGCTGAGGTTGTGTTGAGAGTTCGCCATGTCTTCTCCTATTACGCTCCCGCCAAAGGCTATGAACTGCGACTTGAAATACATATTAAAGTACAAACCGAGGCACATGATCCATTGTAGATCCATATATGATATCCACATTTTCATCCCATCTCATCAAATAGTCTACAGATTGGGTCTTGGCAAATCACAACCCAAGACAAAAAAATTCTTTGTCTGGTAGGTTTTAGTTGGGTTTGGTCAATTGAAAACCATAGCCAAACAATCGAAAACTCACTGCAGCCACTTTTTAAAGAATCTTGTTGAGGAAAGGTGTGAACTTTCGATAACTTGAACTCCTGAAAAGACATCAAAAGAAAACAAAAACAAAAAATCTTGGCCAAAGAAGATCAAAAGCCACTAGAATATAACCGAATTTGAAACACAAATAGAGGAAAAAAAAAAAGTACTCAAATATCTTTGATAAGGTTTCAACAATCACAAGGAAACAAAAGACATAACTGAAATAAAAAAAAATCTTAAAAAGTCTCAAACAATTGTTTTGTTTGTTTTATTTTGATCATAAATAGATAAAATAGAGGGGGAAGTCAATTCCCAAACCTCGAAAAAAAACCAGTCGAAAGCTAAGCAAACGCTATGATTTTTCCGTGAGGTTTGTTCTTGACTCCGTCCCTGTTGAAGTTTTCAAAAAAAACTCTCTTAAGAAAATCTTGAACAACAGAAGTATCTCTCTTTATTCCTTAATTCCTGTAAAAAAAAAATTAAACAAGAAACAAAGTTACTATCAGCACATAAACGCGTATAGTTTAGAAGTTTGTTTCGGATTCAATAAATTACCGCAATGGGAGATTGGTTCAAGCAGTCGGACAACGAAAGATAGTTTTGATTGAGTGCATGGTCACTGACAAGAGATTCTCAATGGTTAAAACAGAGCTAACAGTGGGGCTAGCGGAAGTACTCTCATCAACCAGAATCTGAAGAGCAACAGTGAGGAGGGACCCTCCTTCACCTCCAATACCATCAGGAAGAATAGCAAAACCCGAAGGAAGTAAAGCCACATTGTCAGATTCACCTCCATGTACGACCATATCTATATCCGGTTGATCAATAGGCGCATACACCACAAATGAAGCTGACGAATCAGTGGAGCTCTCTTGAATGATCATTACCTTACTATCGTCAGCATGTGTGCACTGTATAGTTTTTAAAGAAAAACATCGATCACATATTGAAAACGAATCCCAAAAAAAAAAAAAAAAAAGAGTTATAGAACAATTCAGTTCATGTGTTTCTTTTTTATTTACCCCGAGTAAAGACACACAGTTCCTTCTGTCTCCCCCACTAGGAATATGTGATAACTTCGACACACTCCCTCCTAAAGTGAGTACATCCCACTGAATATCTCAAAAACATGTTTTATCGTTACAATATAAAATAAAACCTCCATATATTAATAATGTTGGAATTATGATATATAAAAAGATTTACTAAAAGAGTTTTGGGTTTTAAGAAGTAGTAATACCGTGGTTCGAGTATTTTCGTCTCTAAGGAAGTCAAATATAGTATTAGAAGGAGCTGGGACCAAAAACGAAGTGGTTGCACAATGAATGACACCACGTGGCCTTCCTGGATCACCCGAGCTAGTTCGAGTAAGCACACTAATATTATCTCCAGCATAACCAGGCAATATAGACCACATATCCGCAGAAGAAGTGGTCATTCCACCAAAGAAACTTCTCGCCATCCTCTCACCTAATTGTAAAAGACTCATTTTTCCTTGCTTTGACATCACTGCACCATTCCACAAAATTCAAAAAATCGTTTATAACAAATCATTTATATGATTTAAGTAAAATTTGGTAAGGAAAGTAGTAAAATACTTAAACTGCCATCATGTTCATTCGATAGAAAGGTTGTAGCCATCACAGTGTTGTTTAACCGTTCGCACTGGCGACCTAATGTTGTAATCCAACGGTTAGCACCTAAAGCTTGACCAGTACTCACTAAGTGTCTAAACAAGTCGTGTACTCCTCCTCTGTCGTCAATCTCCACATGCTCAACCCATGTAACCTTTTTCAAACAATACAAAATAACCATTTATGTAAAAATAAATTTAATACGAAAACTAGAAACAAATTTAGTTATATATATACCTCGGAGTACCCATTATGAATCTCCTTTATCACACATCCAGAAGGTCGACGCATACTTCTATTGTCGAGGTTTAAGATATGGTCGATGGAAACATCAGAAACGACCCATAAACCGGCGCCTTTGTTTTTGCAATAACGTGCAAAAACTACTCTTCGAGTTGAAACCATGGGCGAAAGTACCTGAAGCTCAGCTGTTATCTATTAAAAAAAACAACAACATTATATTTTTATTTATAATAGTTTTAATATCAAAATGATTTGTTTTCTTGTCAATAATATAACATGGTTGAATCTGGATGAATGACAATACTAATATAAAACGTAGATTAGATGAATTACCAATTGAAGAGTTCCACTGAAGTCTCTAGTGAATCCGGTAGCTAATACTTCATGAGCCACGGCTTTAGCAACTATTCCAGCAAACATAGTTGACCACTGATTCTGCGAATACGTTAATAAATTGATGTATATATTGATGTATATGTTTCTTTACAAGTGATTATATATTAATTAGGGTATATAATAATTTGATTGATTATATTACCACATTCATGAACTTCTCAACAATGGTGATAGGATTCATGACCATTATAGCGGTTTCTTTCGATGCCTCAATTCTAAAACCGATTGGTCTAGGCCAGAGTCCCTCTTGAAATGTTTTCTTGTACTCATCTAAGTTTAAAGCAAACCTCGAGCCATTATTGACTTCTTCCTCCCACAATGGTTCACCAACTTGAGCCATCTCCAATAGCTCATCCATGGCTTTACCTGCTAACTCTACGATCCTTGACTTAACCACATCATTCAGTCCAGTGATTGATGACCTCGAGAAGATTCTGCCATTTTCATAGATATCTCCTAGTTCAACACTTCCCATCCCTGTCTCGAAAGGTGGAGGTGGAGCAGGAGCCATAGCTACTGGATAACTCATTGCCATTTTTCCTACATATTTTTCCACCATCGCGGATAATCGATGGACCTACACCCCAAAAGAAAACAAGAACTTCTTAATAATGTTGAAATGTGATAAATATTAATATTTACAGTCATATCTAATGAAACGGTTAATTTTTAAACACTAAACATTATTTTATGTATATATCTAACAATGGGTCATATTTTATATAGCTGACATATATGTATATAGTACCTCTTTCTGCAAACGACCATTTTCATGGCCCAAATGATGTTCTTCGATAGACAATTCGCCTATTGCAGTTTGGTTGTTTCTACATTTAGGACAAGAGGCATTAGCAATAGTTTCGCAATAATGTTGGTTCTCAGCTTTGAGCTTATCATTCTCCGCTCGAAGTTGCGCGTTTACATGACGCTCTTGCTGATTCTACACACAAAAAAATTTAATTTAATAATATTTTTAAGATTAATGAAAAAATAAGTGAAAAATTCTGTTGTTGGTTTTCGAGTGTTAAAAAAATGTACTAAAAGAAGAAATGGGTGTTACTTGCGCCTTCATACAAAAAGCACACACGCATATATTGAAATATTTTAAATTCCACTATTATTGATTCTATTATCTTAATGAAATCCACTGTTTTTGGTTTAATAAATTTTAAATTTAATTCAACTTCCATTACTATTAATCTTTTTAGTTTTCATTGACTTTGTAATTCTATAAATAAATGTATTATTGGGATATGAATTATTTACAAGTTCGTGACCAAAAGAAAAAAAAAAGAATTATTTACAAGTTAATTCTTAAAACACAACTTTTAAATATTATGAATATATAGTGAATTCTTAACGTCAATGATTATTTTATAGAATTTTTAAATACTCAAAACTCTCTGTAAATTTAGCAAATCTCTCAATTTTAAAATCAACCAACTCAATCTAAAGTTAACATTCACTAAGCTCCTAGACATAGAAAAACTTCCGTATATTTGAAAAATGATTTTATAGAATTTTAAATATCTTAAGAAAATTAAAATGTGATTAGTAAAATTGTTTGCTTAAAAACATTAATTCACCCACCAATCACCCATTATGTGTTTTACCATTTTTGTGCATGTATACTCACGTAGTCACACTTTTTTATTTTTTTAAAAAGAGGTTATAATACGCATTAATATTATAACATGATACGACTCATATGCTATTAATCTACTTTAAAATTAACTCATTTCTATATATTTATCTATAAATATGTGTTGTTACTTTACCTTATTCTGTGTGCGTTTGTTCTGGAACCAAAATTTGATCTGACGAAGGTCTAACCCCAACTGTCTACTTAGATATTTCCGCTGTTTGTCGTCTGGGTGAGGACATTCTTTGAAGAATCTATTGAACAAAACAAACAATCAAAGATTTGTAAAAATAAATATATAATTTGTTATATTAAAAAATGAAGAAGAAGAATTACGTTTCCAACTCTTGAATTTGTTGTTTACTGTGACGGTGATATCGTTTTCTCTTAACAAGATGAGGATCTTCATCTGAAAATTCCTCTTGATTTTCAATTGTATTGGCACTGTCGATTTTTTCTTCATCTTCACTGTTGTTGTCCATATCATCTGTTTCCTTATAGTTTGGCCGGACCATTTTTGCTTTTCTAGGAAATCTTAAGAGTTAAAATACAAAAGTGAGTTAACTAAAATTGAATCAAAAAAAGAGGGACATAGCTGATAGTTTGAACTCATAATATCTATTAGGGTAAACACAAATAGTATACTTAAAATTTTTAAGATATTCGGATAAAAAAGAATTCCAGATCCGAATCATAAATTGATTTCAAATCTCGGATAACGTATCTAGATCTAATATTTACAAACTTATTTAAAAAATATTATATATATATGTATGTATATATATATATATATATATTTAAAAACTAATGTTTGTGAATATAGGTTTTGCCTTTGGTTTATGAGTTAAAAGAATCAAAAAGAACTTTTTCTAGGATTGGATTTCATTTTGACTTGCAGACACACTCATAGAAACTCTTTATCACTAAATTCATTACGAAAAAAGAGTAAAAAACTTAGTATTTCCAAGTCAAACCACTTTTATTTTCTTTTTAGTACAAATCTTTTTGTTCTTGAAGATCCTAAAAAATAATATATGAAAAAATATATTTAATAAGATATTGAGA
This sequence comes from Euclidium syriacum, assembly GCA_900116095.1. Taxonomy (NCBI): domain Eukaryota; kingdom Viridiplantae; phylum Streptophyta; class Magnoliopsida; order Brassicales; family Brassicaceae; genus Euclidium; species Euclidium syriacum. The sequence goes on from FPAK01000008.1 coordinate 4,201,541, forward strand.
TGGTAGTCGGAATCAAAAGACCTACTAATTGAAATCAAAGAAAAAAAAAAACGCATAACATCAGCATCAAGATTACCAAATAATCAACCATAAAGCATTGAATTTCATAAATTCATAAAGACTAATCAAACTGACCCCAAATTTTTTTGCCAATAAAATAGATGACCTAATAAACCAAATCTCAACCAGTACTCAATTATGAAATCTCAAAAATATATTTTAAAAGTTTGATTTTGAAAGTAATTGTTTTTCCAACTCATAGAACAAAGAAGAAATGAAAACCGAATAGTTCAGACGACGGATTACCTAATCATCTTAAACGTCGAGTCGGAAAAGTCTGGAGTTTGAATACTGAAGACGGAGAGAAGAATAATCTTATCTCGGATCCTAGAAATTTAGAAGATTAGATTTCAAAATAAATGAGAAGAAATGGACACAAAGAGAAGTCTTGAATTCATTTTTCGCAAATATAAAATAACCATAATTGTTAGATGCTAATCAAACGTTTGAAATTAGTTTAGTTCTAATCAGACGATCAAGAAGACTTTTTATATATAGTTGTTTATTATTAGAAAAAAAACTAAATATAAAAGGTTACATATACATTGTACCCCATACTTTTTACCTTTTAAAAATTTAATTTAACATAATAATTGAAAATATGAATTGCGTATAGATAAAAACATATTAAATTTTTTATTGACTGATTGTGTTTTACCAATTTAACCAAAATCAAAGTATCCGGTAAATTTTGATGTGTGGACTAACGTCTAGACTTTGAATATTAAACACTAAATTCATCAAAAATAATGCTATACAGAAAAGAAAAAAAATTAAAATATATCACTTTAATTATCGGGTAATTTTCACAAACAAGCAGCAAATAATTTTTTTCAAAAGATATGTATAGCTTTTTTTTTTTTTTTCTTTGTCTTTGTGAAACGGATTAGTTTAACTTTTGTTTATTATTGCTGTATATCCACACGCACATATGTATGTATATACATATATATACAGTTGCATTTAATTAGTCGACACATATTTATAACTACATAAACATGGTTGTATAATCAACTCTTCCCCTATTTGGACTACCAATATGGGAGTGATTTTCTAATTATTAATATTTGGTTGGAAAAAAAAATAAATACAAAATTGTAAAATGAAAAAAAAAAAAAAAAAAGCATAGTAAAGAGAATCCAACGTTACCTTTTCTAATCTTCTTGTTTATTATTCCTTTGTCCCACGCTCTCTATAAGTGATAAGAAAATTTTATAAAGTATATTAATCTCTAAAGAAAATTAGGTCCGAAGAGCAATATATGTAAGAAATTATTTCATCATTTGACATACATGATAGATAAATAAAGACGGTATTGATAATTCAATATTTTCACCTAAAAATGAAATGGTGCAATAAATTGAAACAAGATAACATAAAATCTAAGATTTATTAATTAGTGAGAAAACTAATGAATATATAATTATATGATCAAAATAAGATGTTGAGGCCTTTGAGATTTACGTTTGTCGATAAGAAACAATGAGTTTTTTGTTCGAAAATCATGGTTGGTTTTGTGGATAAAACTTTAAAAAAATGAAAGTGTTGAAGAGATTAAAGGAGAGTAATTGCAGTGAGGATAATGAGAATGTGCAATTGAAATTAATGTTTAGAGTATCTCCATCGATGAAATGAAGAGGGGTTCTTTAAAAAAAAAATAATAATAGTAATCAGTCAATCATCATCGAAAGACATGTCATTATAGATCTTCTGCGGATTGATCCGATCGTCATTGATTCGTGGGGCCACATTATTTTAATATTTTTTTGTCTTGGTTCCAGCGGCAAAACCTACCGATAAAATTGTTTTTAGATAGGAGAAAAAAAAGATAGAAAGAGAAATACTTTACTATTTTCTCTATTAATTCATGTGGCATAATATAATTGGCTTTTGTCACTTATAATAATATAATATTTTTTCTCACAATATATAATACAATATTAATTAAATAAATAGCAAACTAAAATTAGGTTTTTTCATTAAAATACAAATCTTATAAAATTTAATCTTAATGTGAATTGTAATATTTTAATCCATTTTTCTACTTTTAAATTTTAGAAATGATTATTTATATAAGACCTTTTATGTGGTAGGAACGGAGTTTACATATTTTAAAAATATGTCAATTATTTAAATTTCCAAGATTTAATTTATACATTGAAAATACATTTTTAGATATATTATTAAAGACTATATGGCTGGGTTTATATATATATATATATATATATATAATATAAGTAAGACTAACCTTTTGAATTATTAAATTTTACATATTTGATGGTTTTTTAGGTGGGGTTATTGGAATAAGGATTTAGAATTATTTTAAATCACAGAGATTTTAAGGGATTTTGTCAAATACCATCAAATGAGATGGTATTTAAAATCTCTTATTTTTAACTATCAATTCTCTTTTAAATAATCTTAAATCATTTTATATAATTAATTAATGAAATCACAGTTCTCTAATAACCAAAGATTTGGAAGAGGTTTTACAAATGTCAATCCAATAACCAAAGATTTGGAAAAAACTTGAAATCTTATCAAATGCCAGATGTAAACTAATCTCAAATATTTTAGACTTATTAGCTTTTGAATGTCTATGATGCATACATTAGATTGATAAGATTAATAAAAGAAAAGTTGTTGTTTATTATTATTGAGTAAATAGTCGTTCGGTAATATTCATCGAGAATATTCAAATATTATAGGTAACAAAATTATGGTAAAATTTAGTTCAAAGTCTACGGTAGTGAAGACACTATTCAAACTATCATTAAATTAGTTGGTCAACTATTTTTTTTAATCTACTATCTAAATGGTTTTACCATAATTAGAAAAAAGTCAAATCTAAGATAATTATTCTAAATTACAAAATAGAAATTTGAGTTTATATGGTTACACGGTTTTAAAATAATTGAAAAAACCATATATACAAAAACCTAGATTAAACTTCAACATATAGTCATTTCAATATGGCAATTCCTAAAAAAAAAAACTATTTTGCGTTGATTGTGATGTTCGCCACAACCATACCAAAATATATAAGGAAGGATTACTTATCTAGTATGAAAAAATACTAAAATTATTAGATTAGTATTAATTTTTTATCCTTAAAATGACTTTTTCGTGCTTACAATACCTTTATTTCATTTGACAGGAAAAAACATATTTACGAAAATGCCACAAATGCCCAATAAAATAAATCTGCAGATTATTATTAAAAAATTCGCATACATCTATTGAAAATTTGTTTTTTTTCCGCATTTGTTTTGCAGATTTAATTGTCTACGGATTTTTTCTTACAGATTTAGTTTTACATGTCGTAGATTTATTGCTTTATTGTGGATTTTCAAAAAATCTGCGACAAAGAAAAACGAATTTCAAAAATTACTTAACTAGTACGTAATGTAACATACTAATTTGTTTAAAGTGTAACATAAATTATTTTCTGCGAATTTGTTTTTTAAGTCCCTAAAAATAAATTTAACTTTTCCAAAAAAAAAACATAAGAAAATTCGAAAATTTAACAATATTTTTAAAATAAATTTATGATTTTTTTATTTTGATTAAAAATTGTCATTCAATTTTTAATTTTTTTTAAAAAAATGAATTAATTGTGAATAATATGATTTGGTATTTTTTAATAAAATAATAAATTAGTGAAAGGGTAATTTAGTACTTTTGGATATCCTTAATACTAATTTTGTAAAATGATATTAATCTAATAATTACACTAAATATTAATACTAGTGAGAGTAAATTTCACAATATATAATACTCGATGTAGTACAATCTCTAAACTACGTCAAAATGTATTTGCTTTCTAATTTAAGAGATGGACCATCATGAGTCTTTATGTTTTTTCATACAAATGTCTTGTTTCATCGATATAAATGGTCTCTAGGTATAAATCGTCTATGACAAACTAACATGTTTTCCGCATGTGTTTCATTTATAATGTATCAATATGAAAATAGATATATGAAAACCTTTCATACATTGTCCACTCGAATAATATTATACATGTTACGAAATCGCTTACAGTCCATATAAGCATTGTATGCAACATGAAATTCTCTAGACTTATACATTATACCATGATCCCATAATTCCGAGGTGCTGTTGGAATGATGTGTGGAGCGAGGTCCAACCCGTTAGAGAGCAAAACTCATACAACAACAAAGATGATGGGGTGTATTTCCTTAAAATTCTCTGGTGCTCAAGTCAACACTAAGACTACTAGACGTTGTAAAAGAATAAACAGTGTCATAATTATATATGGTTTGTAAAGCTATTTGTTATGGAAAGAAAGAAAACAAGAATCTATGGGCTAGACAGGGTCGATAGTGACCAAAAAGAGTCTTTTATCGCGGAGGAGGATCAATCATCTGGAGCAATAAGGTTTGAAAACAGAGGCATGAGGCTAGATCTCTCTCAAATATTGTGTCTTTTATCAAAAAATCGATTCTTTTGAAGGTAAAAATCAGAGTTTTACACCTAAAGGTTGGAACCTTGACCAAGAGATGTTAGCTTTAGCCAAGTAAAAAAAAAAAAAAAAATATTGACTCATAAGAAGACCATACTACCTCAGAACTTAATACAAGACCACGAGTACAATGTGATCACTCACCATCAGAGACCTAGTATGAGGTATAAACGAACCAGGAAAAACCAGCGGTGTTGAAATTGATATTCGATAATTTTCGTTTTTTGTATCAATCATGGAACCTAAGAATCACAAGGATGTGTTGGAAGATGATTTGTGGATCATAGCAATGAAGGAGGAACTTGAGAAATAGGTGAGGAACAAAGTGTGACAATTAGTTCTGAGACTAGAGAAGACAAATGTGGTAGAAACCAAATAGATTTTTAAAAATAAATGTGATGCACAAGGTGTAGGAGTTCACAACAAAACCCGACTGCTCAAGGATAATCAAGTAGAAGGAATATATTTTGATGAAGCATTTTCTATTATGGCACGTCTTGAGTCAATAAGATTTCTATTGGGAATAGCGAGTATCCTAAACTTCAAATTGCACCATATGGACATGGAGAGTGTGTTTTTGAATGGATTTATACAAGAGGAAGTCTTCATTGAACATACAAAAAGGTTCGAAACTACCTATGACTGGATAAGTACAAGTGGAGGTTGATTATTCCTAGGAAATAATCTTGTTTCATGGCTTACCAATAAGCAAAATTATGTGTTTTTATCTATTTTATAAGGGGAATACATTTTCATAGAAATTTCATGTACTCAACTGCTCTAGATAAGGCAAATAGTTGTTGATTCTGGGATGGAGGACTCATGACCTTCTTTTTTTTAGTCCTGAGGATGGACACATGACTATTCTTAGTTCAGTGATAACAAGAATGCTATCAACATTGCCAAGAATCCGGCCCAACACTATAGAACGAAGCACATCGAAATCAGACACCACTTTATTCGAGATTAACAAAAACATGTAGTGGTTGAATATGTTGTTATTGAACTTCAATTAGTTGATCTTTTTACCAAACAATTGATTTTTTAAATCATTTTGTGGATCTCCGCAAGGTGATCAGAGTTTGTGAACACTAATATTTTTCTTGAGTGTGCTAAGCTGATGTAGGTATTGGCTCGTAATGTATATAAGAATCAGATTCTGCACGGAGTACGTAAATGTTTAAGTGGAAAATAGATGTCCTCTATGTCGTCTGTTTTGATAAGAATAAGGTTACTACATGGAAGAAAGAGAAATAAATCAAAGAAAGTAAAAGGAGGATGTGTCTGATAATGGAGGGGATCCAGTAATTACATGCATAACTGACACAAGGAAAGATGATGGTGCTTTGAGAATGAGAAACTTTCAATGGAAGTTACACACGTAACTGGTACAAGAAAACGATGCTAGTTCCTTGTGATTGAGAAAATTCAGTGGCCTCTCCAAAGTTAACAAGATATTAAGCTTAGCAATCGTATGCATGTGAGGACCAAGTCGAAAACTGATCAATACATTATAAAGGTATAGGGGAGTGAAAGTATAAGGTACCAGAAACATGGTTTGGATATAGTTTATGATTGAAAACCGTTTAAATCACTTGCTCGCTCTTTCACCACTTAGAAACATGTGGCTGCATACATTGTGCTATGTTATGTGCTAGTTTTTGTCTCTCATGATAGGTCACAGTGAACAAACTGGCGGTTCGTCTTCTTTCTTTCAATTACTTGCAAGAGACATAAAAACATAAAGCATTAAGAAGAAACATATTCATTTCATAGCACCACTCGTCCTCTTTGTCTCATCTTGCAGGTAAGGCTCCCGGTTGAGTATTGGAGTTGGTTAGAATTGACTTGGTTCAATCAACTAGTTTCCTTTAGCTAGTTTGATTGTAATTTAATCTTTACTGTCATTTGGTTATTTCCGGTTTAGATGTATATATACAGAAACACTGTAGCTTGTTGCAATTAATCAAAAATTCATTTTCCTAACAAACTTTTCTGTCATCTTTTCTCTCTGAGTTTCTAGATTCGTAATATGGTATCAGAGCCTCTGAGCTTGATTTTTCTTTGATTTCAACCATTAATTTCTGATCTCGATTCGTTGATTTTCCCGATCGATTTCCTCTCGAAATGGTGTCCGCGAAGAAGACTCCGCCAAAATCCGTTGTATGTTCATAACTCCGATCATCCAGGTTTGCAAATCGTCTTTATTCGCCTCGATGATTTCAACTACGATGATTGGAGTGCAGCGATGCGTAATTCTCTAGATGCAAAGAATAAGATAGGTTTTGTTGATGGTTCAATACCTCGTCCTGATGAACTAGATCCTAGCTTCCGGAATTGGTCTAGATGCAATAGTTTGGTTAAAGGTTGGATTATGAACTCGGTATCTCCGGATATCTTTGGTAGTATTCTGCATCCTTACGCTCACGATATCTAGAAAGATTTGTGTGGTCGTTTTCGCAAAAAAAATCTCCCACAGACTTTCAATTTGACTCAAGAAATACAAGATTTGCGTCAAGGATCTATGTCTTTGTGTGCGTATTTTACAAAATTGAAGACGTTGTGGAGTTGTTTGGAAAGTACAGATGAACTCAGATGCGTCGTGTACTTGTGCACATGCGGCACGCATGCGACTGAAGGTGGAGAGAGCCAAGATTATTAAGTTTCTTGCAGGACTTAATGAATCTTACTCCATTATTCGCAGGCAGATCATTATGAAGAAAGCTCTTTCATCTCTGGTTGGAGTTTACAATCTTCTTGATCAAGATGAAAGTCAGAAAGGCTTCTCTGGTGTTGTACCTCCACCTGCGGCGTTTCAAGTTTCTAATGACTCGTCATCTCAGAACTTATCTCCTCCTCCGAGTGATTCAACCATTTGCTATGTTCAGAATGGTCCCAACAAAGGCCGTCTAATATGTTCCTTCTGCAAAAGAGTTGGTCACATTGCTGAGCGTTGTTACAAGAAGCATGGATATCCTCCTGGATTCACTCCCAAGAATAAGTCCTCTGATAAAGGTTCTTCATCATAGCCAGTTGCTTTAGCTCCAACTACTCCACCGATTCAAAAGCCTGATCTTGATAACCTAGTTGGAAATCTCAGCAAAGATCAACTACAACAGTTCATTGCTTTGTTTAGTTCTCAGCTACAACCATCTGTCAACAATGCTTCTCAAGTGGCTAGTACTTCGAACAATGATCACACTGGTATTTCTTTCTCTAGCTCCACCTATTTTTTTGTTGGTATTTTGACAGTTTCCAACCATACAATAGCGAATGAGACATGGATAGTAGATCCTGGTACTACACACCATGTTGCTCATGATCGGAGTCTCTTTCTCTCCATGGACACTACGATTACCAGTTGTGTGAACTTGCCAACAGGTTCTACAGTCAAGATTAGTGGAGTAGGCACACTCCGCTTTAATGATAATATCACATTAAAGAATGTGTCGTTTATCCCTGAATTTCGATTGAATCTTATCAGTATTAGTTCTTTAACTACTGATCTAGGTTCGCGAGTAATATTTGATCCTTCTTAGTGTGAAATTCAGGATCCTATCAGGGGCTTGACGATTGGACAGGGTAGAAGAGTGGCGAATATGTATATGTTGAATGTTGCATCATCTCCTATCAAGATCAATGCGGTTGTGGACATTTCTCTTTGGCACCAGAGACTTGGTCATCCATCTTATGGTGTTCTAGATACTATTTCACAGAAATTAGGTACCCATAGACATAAGAATAAAGGTCAATATTATTGTCATATATGTCATTTAGCTAAACAAAAAAAATTGTCATACACTCCTCTCAATAATGTTTGTAATGACAAGTTTCAGTTAATACATATGGATATTTGGGACCTTTTTCTGTTGAAACACCTGAAAGATTCAAATATTTTCTAACAATAGTTGATGATCACACAAGAGCCACCTAGATCTTTTTACTTAGAACAACACAAGAAGTTCTCACAGTTTTTCCAGGGTTTCTGAAACAGATTGAGAATCAGTATGGAGTCACCGTGAAATCAGTAAGGTCTGATAATGCTCCAGAATTGAAGTTCACAGAGTTGTTTCAAGATAAGGGTATTGTGTCTTTTGACTCGTGTCCCGAGACACCTGAACAAAACTTTGCTATTGAGAGGAAACATCAACATCTTCTCAACGTGGCTCGTGCCTTGATGTTTCAGTCCAAAGTTCCACTTACCTTTTGGGGAGATTGTGTTTTGACTGCTGCTTTTCTTATCAATAGGACTCCAATGCAGCTTCTCTCAAACAAATCTCCATTTGAAGTTCTCACTGGCACGGTTCCTAAGTATGATCAATTGAGATCTTTTGGTTGCTTGTGTTATGGATCTACATCTCCCAAGCAAAGGAAAAAGTTTCAACCTCATTCCCGAGCCTGAGTATTCCTTGGCTATCCATCTAGTTATAAAGGCTATAGATTGATGGACTTGGAGAGTCATCGGATCTATATCTTTAGGAATGTGGTATATCATGAAGATATTTTTCCACTGGTGGCATCATCAACGATGCAAGAAGAGTCTCTACATTTCTTCACACCACAGGATTTTGTGTCTTCAGGTATTTCCATTCCATCTTCTTTTCCCTTATCCCCACAAATTTCTAAACGGAAATCCAGAATGCCTTATCACCTGCAAGATTATCATTGCTACTCACTTCATTCAAACACTCATCATCCTATTTCTTCTTCTCTTTAAGACACTCAAATTTCTCCATCTCATTTTGCTTACATCAATAGCATAACAAAAATACCTATTCCCTCTACATATAAAGAGGCACAGGATTCCAAAGAGTGGTGTGGAGCAGTAGATGTAGAGATAGGTGCTATGGAATCTACTAACACATAGGAAATTGCTACTTTACCACCTGGAAAGAAAGCTGTAGGGTGTAAATGGGTTTTTACACTTAAGTTTCTTGCAGATGGCAGCCTTGAACGGTACAAGGCTAGGTTAGTGACCAAAGGATACACTCAGAAAGAAGGCTTGGACTACAATGAAACTTTTTCTCCATTAGCTAAGATGGCTACTGTCAAACTACTCTTGAAAGTTTCTGCCTCCAAGCAATGGTTTCTGAAGCAGTTAGATATCTCTTATGCTTTCCTTAATGGGGATTTAGACAAGGAGATCTACATGAAGTTGCATGAAGGATACGCTGATAGAAAAGGTATCTCTTTGCCCAAAAATGATGTTTTACGATTGAAGAAATCGATTTATGGTTTAAAACAGGCATCAAGACAGTGGTTCAAGAATTTTTCGGATTCTTTGCTGAGTTTGGGTTTTTGCAAAGGTCATGGTGATCATACACTATTTGTTAAGAGTATTGGAGAAGAATTTGTTGTAGTTTTGGTGTATGTCGATGATATCATCATTGCAGCTACAAGTGAAGAGTTAAGAGAGCTGTTAACTAGTGATTTGAAGAAGCTTTTCAAGCTGCGAGACCTTGGACCCTTGAAGTATTTTTTGGGGCTGGAGATAGCTCGGACTTCTGAGGGAATATCCTTATGTCAGCGTAAATACGCTTTGGAGATTCTATCATCAACAGGTATGCTTGATTGCAAACCTGTCTCTACTCCCTTGATTCCAAATTTATAAATGTCGAAGGAAGATGGTGATTTGATTGATGATAGGGAGTTATATTGAAAACTTGTGGGTAGGTTAATGTACTTGACGATTACACGTCCTGACATTACATTTACGGTGAATAAGCTTTGTCAATATTCATCTGCTCCTCGAACTTCTCATCTCAAGGCTGCATACAGAGTGTTACAGTACATCAAGGGCACAGTAGGACAAGGTTTATTCTACTCAGCTACTGCATATTTGTCTCTCAAAGGATTTGCAGATGCTGATTGGGCATCCTGTCCTGATAGTAGAAGATCAACTACAAGATTCAGCATGTTTCTGGGTCCTTCTTTGATTTCTTGGCGATCAAAGAAACAACCAACAGTTTCTCGGTCATCTGCAGAGGCAGCATATAAAGCTTTGGCTCTTGCATCGTGTGAAATGATGTGGTTGAAGAGCTTATTGAAGGATTTGCGGGTTACAGATTCAGAACCACCAGTTTTGTATTTTGATAGCACAGCTGCTATACACATCGCTACAAATCATGTGTTTCACGAACAGACGAAACATATTGAACTTGATTGCCATACCGTTCGAGAAAAGCTAAACAAAGGATTGTTGAAGATTCTGCATGTTAAAACAGAAGATCAAGTTGCATATATTCTTACTAAACCGTTATTTCCATATCAATTCGACAATTTGAAGTCCAAGATGAGCATCGTTAACATCTTCTGCACATCTTGAGGGGGCTTATTGGAGTTGGTTAGAATTGACTTGGTTCAATCAACTAGTTTCCTTTAGCTGGTTTGATTGTAATTTAATCTTTACTGTCATTTGGTTATTTTCGGTTTAGATGTATATATACAGAAACACTGTATCTCGTTTCTCCCTGAATTTCTAAATTCGTAATATTGAGCTAATGTTTCCTTTGGTTGCAACTATTTGGAAGCTATGTCTTCTAAACACGATTTGATTCCACGTCAGTTTGAAGACTTCGTGATAACCTTGATTTTCGATTTGTAAAGCACTTCTTGCAATCTCAATCTCTCCCCCCCCCCCCCCCCCCGCCTTAAACTTAATATGACACCTCAAGTACATGTGACAATAACTCATGCAGTAACAAATATACATCCAGTTAGAATTCAGTGTCCAGTCAATCAATAGAAATTACTTCCATAGATTCCTAAGTTTAGAACTAGAAATAGTCTGTCGCTGCCATATTGGTAGCAAAAATTCATCTTCATCAACAATTACCATCCAAGATATGACCAATTCAAATATCACTAAATCGTAAAAAATCAATTAAGAGTTCCAATCATTACAATGTCTTTGTAACAAACTTTACCATATATGTAAACTGCCAATGGTTCAAGCTCAATGATTGTTAAAGTTAACCCATACACACATTTATGACGAACTGAAATATAAAACAAAACACAAGCTCTTATTTAGTCCCTTGCATTTATTTGGGGGTATAAGAAGCTCCAATATACAAATAAATAAATAGGTGATGGTTTTGTATATGTATACATATATATATATATATATATGAGAGAGTCGGTTGATCGTTGAGGAGTTGGTGAATCATCATCTTCTCTGGAAATTGAAGGCTTTAATGGCGTAAGCAAAGACAAGAGAGAAGAAGACGCAAAAGGTGACAACCATAATAGCAGAGACACCCAAAAAGTCATGTTTGTAACCCATAACTTCTTCAAGTAGTTGTTTCACCATCACCGAATGAACACCGTCCGATAGCTTCACCTGTTTCTCATCATCTCCGTACTGAGAAACCAATAAACCGTACAGTGTCCACGCCACCGGATTTGCCCAGTAGTACCATCTCCACCACATAGGAATCCTCTGTCCCAATCAAACCAAAAAGGATTAAAAATATTTCTTCAGAGAAAGAAAAAAGGTAACAATTAAATGTATACCTTGTATGGGATCATGAAGCCGCTAAAGAGGTTCCAAAGCATGTAGAAAGGAGCTGCTATGATTGCAGCAACGTTATGGTTTGGTGTGATTGCTGTTGTCATCATCCCGTAGAAGGTGAAGTACATTATCGAAAAGTACATGAAAAACAAGTACCACAAGAACTTCACCGCCGACCATTCGAACGCTGCCATGGCGTAGAATATGCTGCTGTATATTGTGGATTGTGCTAGCACGTAAGGAAACTCTATAAACACTTGTGCAAATGCAAAGGGAAGTGCCGAGTACATTCCCGCTGCTCTCTCTCGATACGAAACGAATCTTTCTATGGAAACAACGGGTTGTGCAGCCGTTGCATTGGTGATTCCAATGAAGAGCACTGCTGCATACATCGACCCCATTGCATTGAATAACTCTTGTTGAGTGTCCCTGTAAACGTATGAATGGTTACAGGAATTGATTTGGCGATATGTATTGGAAGGTGCAAGGAGATAGATAATAATTACCTTTTGGAGCCAAATCTCCAACATATTGTTCCAAGCATCAGAGAGATAACCATGGTGTAGAAGAAGCGAACCGCGGTGTATTGAGGATTTCGCCAATACGATAGGTTTTGCTTCCATAGACAAGCAACAAACTGACTATAGAGTGACTGAGAGTATCTGGTTGGAAACTCGATTTCTTTTGAAGTATTACTTGGCTTGCTGAGTACTTCTATCAACTCCTTGTTGCGTCTGCAGTAAAAAATGAGAAACAGGAAATAAGGTGAACCGAGCCTCTAGGAAACTAATTTTATGTATTACTTGAGGAAATGAGGAAAGTCACATACTGACACAAACTCGACTTCTTGTAAATTTCAGCAAAATCAACACCAAGCCGGTGTTCCTCTGTCGAAGAGGTGACATCAAGCATCCATGCTGCCGGATTATGGCCTTGTTTAATCTTTTGCACCCCTTCAACTGACTAAAAGGGAAAGAAGACTTAGATACCAAAATTTAGGAGAGTATGAATTTATGGATCAAGAACTAAGGCTACCTCGAAATACTTGATAAGTTCACAAGACTTTTGGCCAAGTGGACCGGCATATATGAGTTCTCCACCACGTTTCATGAACAAAAGCTGCATAAGACAATGAACTTTAGGGATGACTGTTTGATACATTACCAAATCAACTGTTTGAAGGAACAAACCTCGTCAAATGATTCAAAAATATCAATGCTAGGCTGATGAATGGTGCAGACGATTGTTCGCCCAGTGTTAACAATATTTCTTACAGTCCTCATCACAATGGCAGCAGCTCTTGCATCCAATCCTGAAGTTGGCTCGTCCATGAATACTATAGAAGGGTTTGCAACTAGCTCGACTGCAATTGTCAACCTTTTCCTCTGTTCAGTTGATAAGCCATCAACTCCAGGAAGACCTACCAATGCCCCGCTCAAGGAGGTCAGCTCTACTAGCTCCATCACCTCATGGACAAACGCCTCCAGAATTTAGAAGTTTAGAGATGTCAGCATAATCCAAGACAAACATATATAAATGTGATTGAAAGATTATGTATATATGTTACCCTTTGTGTCTCTGAATCAATGTCTGATGGTAAACGAAGACATGCCGAGAAAAGTAGTGACTCGACAACAGTTAAACATGGAGAATGAACATCGTTCTGCTCACAATAACCTGAAATTCTTGCAAATGTTTCCTGCTTTTTGGGATAACCAGATATGTACACATCGCCTTCTATTGTCCCACCGGTTTTTCTTCCAGCTAAAACATCCATGAGCGTTGTTTTACCCGCACCACTTACTCCCACCAACGCTGTAAGCACACTTGGTCTAAATGCTCCAGTAATATTCACAAGTAGTTGTAGCCTATCTTCTAGTATCCCTTGTTCTTTTAGTCCCTGTGAAAATGTCGTTGCATGAGCTAGAGATATAGAATGCCTTCAAATTGAAATAGCTAAACAATGTGAAGACCTGTTACATACCAAGGGAACATCTACATAGTAATTGATATTGCTGAAAGACAGAGAGAGTGGTTGAAACGGGAGAACCATGCCTCTATTCTTAAAATATTTTCCTGGACCAAAATAACTATAAGTGTTAGTTTCTTTCAATTCAGTAAACAGAGGGAAAGGAAAACATGTTGTATCCCTCACCATGTATGGAGCCTGAATGCTCCAAGTACTCTCTTAGTTCCACAACAAACTCATCACCTTTCCTTTTCTTTTCTCTTTCATCCAAATCTTCTTTAGAAACGACGGCTTGCATCTTACCCAAAGCTATGAATAGTTTACAAGCATATGAACAGGATTAGCACAATGGTTTACAATGGCAGATAGTTTATGCTTTAGGTATATACAGAAAAGAATGAGAAGCTTACGGTTCAGGTAAGCTAGGAACAGTGTAAAAAGCAAATTGAAAAGAACTGTGTATCCAAGCAAGGCACCAACACCAATCCAATACCAGTAGCTCTCAGAGAACAAACTTCTTTCTTCTAGCAATGCCAAACCTAGAGGAACGCTGGTGTGGTTTCCAGCTCTCTTCATAAACAGAAAAAGAAAAAAAACAACCATTAAATAAAACGCCTAGGTGAAGGAGCACTTCGTAATAAGATATTACGGTGATATTTTCACCTTTTCCCAAGCATGACCGAGGAACTCATTAACTGAAGCTGCATTTTGGGCATACATCAAAGGAGAAATCCAGTAACCCCAAATCCACCAGGAGGGTATGCTATCTGGAAAATCAAACAAGAGAATGAATATTCATCCATGTGGTGAAGGAGAAATTTTTGAGGGGTGCAAGAAAGACTATGAAGACCTCTGGAAATGATAAATCCTCCAAGAGTCATGACCACCAGCATTGCAAAGGACCCAAATGTATTGGCAACTATCATATGTCTTCCTAAAGAACCCATCACACGGAAAAGACTCAAAGACATCTGATGAAGCGAAAAATACAGCAGGAACTGCTGAAGAAACCTGCAAGATTGAAGAAGTTAAATGTTAATTTTATATGCTAGTAAATCCTTGCTTACTTTGTTTTTACAGAGAATGTACCTGGAAAACTGAGGATCGTATCCGATTGTATAATATGTAACAGCTACCCATGTGGCAGACTCTATTATTGAAGTAGGGATACTCAAAAGCCAGGAAGGTAATGTATAAGCCCAGCTTGGGTAAAAATGCAAGTCTCTGTGCTTATAAAGGACGGGAAGCTTGGCTACTAGCATTGGAACCTCTGTAAATCCGTTAAAGAGAATGATGACCATTGAAAAGTAGAGCGACCCAAGATATATGTTTCCATCATCAATAGTGTTGTGATGCATTGTTGTCCGGCAAAAGACAGTCATCGTGATCAAGGCAACCAAAAGAAGCTGCAAACACACAGTATGTGAAGATAATTAATTACTTGAGGCAATTAATTTATTAACTATATGGTGTAACATTCCAAACCTGAACGAATTTGAACACGTAAATAAATGCATTCTGCTTCATGAGTTGCCTCTGCCAGGCAAAGTTGATCTTGAGAAGTTCACTCCTCTTAACACCGTATTGGGATGTCGATAAAGCGGCTGAATGATTGAACCGTTTATCAAATGGAACCTCAAGTTTCTTTCCCAACTTCTTACCAGTAGGATATGAACGAAAAGCTTCAGCAAACTTTCCAGGAGGTACATAACGATAAGGCCGAAAAGGGACTGACCAGTACTGCTGTTGGTCTTTCTTCGAAGTGACCTATTAAGAAGAGAAGCTCATTAGAAATTTTTAAAACAATAATTTTTCAATTACTACTTCAAATTCTTGAAATCTTACCTCTTGCAAGAAATCTGCCACATTTTTTCTTTCAGGGCAACTAAATCCCAAGGATGAAAAAAAGTCAAGAACCTCATCGCGAGGTCCCTGGTATATAATTTGTCCCTCGGACATAAGTATGACATCATCAAATAACTCATAAGTCTCAGGAGAAGGTTGGAGTAGAGAAATGACAGTGGTTCCTTCGAGCGCATGAGTTGAATGCCTCATATACATGATAATCTGATGAGTGGTTGAGCTATCTAGTCCATTGGATATTTCATCCATGAAAAGGACTCTTGCTGGACCTACTAACAGTTCCCCTGTGAATTCAATCTCACTCAATTAGCAATGGCTCAGTGTATACTATCTACTGATTAAATCTTCTTTGGCATGAAATAGATTTAGAATGAGCACACACACCTGTTGTGAGCCGTTTCTTCTGCCCCCCTGAAATTCCTTTAATCATCTCATCTCCCACCAATGTGTCAGCACATGTGTCCAACCCTAGAATCTTTATTGGATGTATGAGAATTTCAGAAAGAGTTTTAACAAAGAGGGTTGACTTTATATAACTACCACGTCAATACTCCTGGTTTCTTTTATTGAGAGAATTAGGAGAATGATATTGAGTGATTCGATTCTAATTCACATTCAACCAACTTTAAAGATCAATGTATTGGAATAAATTATCTTAACGAAGTGGTAGAAAAAGGATCTAGTTTGAACTGCGACCAAAAGTACAAAGGCTCTGGACAGTACCTTCATGATATACTCCACGACAAGGCTTGTCTCCTGTCCTCCGAGAGCTAGGGACTGAAGGGATTGAAAAAAATCTTTTGAATAAAGGGAATGATTAAGTACTGACAAGCAAAGGAATTGTATTTGATTTAATACACTAGTACCTTCATAAATATATCAAGATCTTCATCAGGTACAATTCCTGCAAGCTTTTCCCTCCTTGCTAGCTCCACGAGCATATCTGTTTTCATTATTGTTCATATCAAACACCAAGTGAAACTAAAGACATAATGCACCCACTCAATTAGTACTTACCATATTTGAATCCAACACCTTGACAACGACCAGCAAACTCAAGAGTCTGACGCACTGTCATCTCTGCCACATGCCAATCCTGTTGGCTAACATATGCCGACGTCCTTGGTGCAATTATCTCTTTGAGATCGTAGCCATTGTATGTTATTTTCCCGGATGTCTTCAGGAAAGCAAAAGCATTTATGAATAGCCGGGAAAATAACTCAAACCCAAGAAGCATAATGACAAGAAATTGAGAGAATTTAGGCAGCTCCTAATGGTTTTAGTCCCCATCCTCTACCTGAAGATTAGTTCCAAGGCGTCCAGCTAAAGCTAAGAGTAGTGTTGTCTTCCCGGAACTTGGAGGACCCAATAGAAGTGTCAATCTGAAAAGCAAGACATGAATAATTTGGCAAAAGTCAAAAAGACAAGATGGAGTGCCTGATGAGAGAGAAATATATGTATACCTGGAAGGTCGAATGATCCCGCTGACATTGTCTAAGATGGTTAATTTGCTTCGTTTTACGCCATAGACACGCAAGTTCCTTAACAAAGACTGTAGACATAGTTAACTTATATTACCAAAAAAAAGTAGAGGGGAATATTGAAAAGAAGTAGGTCTTGGTGGGTAAGTACTTCTGCCATGTTAATGATGAAATTGGGAATTGTTGGTAGTGCCCGGCTTCCGACGTGAACGAATGATTCTATTGTCAGCTTCTGAAATCGAACTTCAATTTTTGGAAATTTCAAATCCACTCTGCGAAAAAACGTGAAAACCGGCGTTAACTCAACTGAATCTAGAGAGCTAAACCCTAGCTTCGACTTAATTCCAAATTGTGAGAGAATAGAAAGGAATTACGCGTCGAATCTCTTTCTGACGCGAGCGAAGAACTGTTCAGGGTCATGGTCGACGGAATTGACAAGGCGATCGAGGAGGAGACGCTGCTCACTGGCTTCGAGGTTACCAATTTGGATCTCTTTCGGCTCGCCGACCATGTCCCTGAAAATGCCGCGTCGGATTCGAGAGTAAGTGGGTAGCCGCTGCAACGCCGCCCATCGGAGCTCTTCTTCATCCTCAATTTCGTCTTTAAACGACGTCGAACGCGAGAAAGCGTTCTCCGCCGCGTTCCACATCGACGGCGCAGAGTACTGTCAGAGACAGACAAGAGAAAAGTAGAGAGAGAAACAAAATGGAAGAGGAGGAGGAGAATGAAGATGTGGTTTGCTCTCTCTCAAGTCTCTCACATTAATCTCTCTCCACTAGATAGATGGTAGGTGAAGCCACCATTAATGCGGATTTCTCTCACAGTGTTTTTTTCTGGGTCGTGTCTCTCTCTCTCTCATGTGTACGTTAAAGTGAAATAACAGTTGAGAAGGAGAGAGGCTCATTAATACTAGCGGGAAATCAAATGGTTTATTATTAGTAGGTGTATTGTGGACTGTGGATTATACCTAAAAAAAACTCCTCCTATTATTTTGTTGCCAAGTGTAATGGGACAGGTCATAAATGGGCCGTCGGATTAGAGAGGGGTTTTACACCTATGCCTATTCGATTAGTTAAATTGATTACCTCATCAACCTTTTTTGTTCAACTGTTTTTTAATTATTTAAGACAAATGTTTTTGTTTTCCCCAACATTTTAAACACACATTCAGTCAGAGGTGAAACTAACAAAAAAATTGTCAAAAATAGGCACGAATTTATGGGTCAACTCGGGTTGGTTTACGCCTTTGCATTTCGAGTCGGATCAAGATTCGATATATACCCATATTAACTTTACATGAACTTTCTGAATATGAGGGTTTACCTTCTACCTTTTCGTCTAAGTTGTTCTTAAAGCATAATATAACTTAGCTACCCTCGATTATTGGTTTTAGGATAGTTAGCAAAGATATCGAAAGCATCTTTAACTAACCGAAAAGAATTTAGATGAACAAAACATCTTTAACGCAAAGAAATTTGATTAAGACGTTTTGTGAACTTATCAAACTTGAAAAGTAATGCGTGTATAACTTTTTGAACTCAAACAATTATATATATATATATATATATATATATATGTTCCCGTTATAGTAGTTTAGGATTTTGTATTGATAGACATACTAATTGTCGGAACTACAACATGTAATTTATAAATAAGTGATTTGAGTTTTACAATATTTTTAATTAAATCTGTATTTGAATTATCTAATTTGGTTATTCTTGACTCTCAATAAATTCTACACTGCTTACATCTGTTTTAATATATTAAACTTTTAAAAATTAGTTAAAAAATCATAAATCAAACTTTATTTTAATCTTAATCTAATCTAAATCGAGGAATTTAGCTTTAGTCTCCCATAACTTAATAACCACAAATCAAACTGTTTCGAGACTTTCGATAGAAGTATGTATGACATATTGGGATGTGAATAGTATTTTAGAGGTAAAGTTATCATTTTTCAGAGGTCATTTTAGACATATTTTCCATGTAATAACTAACAGTGAAAGATAACATACTATTATGGCTTCCCTAATGCAGCGTTATTTTGGAAACGAATCATGTTGTATTCATGAAGAAGAACATGAGGCTTCACATATGGAATTAGTATTCATGAAGAACATGCACTTAGAGATTTAACAGAGTGGATTTTTGATATAGGAGATGGAAAGATCAAAAGAAAGGATGATGATATGTTTAAGATTAATATTTTTGAAGATTTTTTCATAAATCATAGTGATGAGCCTATCAAAACAATCGTACATGGAGAATCATACGCAATGGAATTTGAACCAAAGTGTTTACAAGTGAAAGCTATACTAAGTTTAACAAACCAAGATGTTGATATTATCAATTCTCACATGTTAAAGAGTTTGAAAGATAATGTTTTAGATTTCTTTTCCTATTTTTTTTTATTTTTATTAGGCAATTTGAATATTTACATATATTATATAGTATTAACTAATGTACTTCAATTTTAATAGGTGAAGTGAGAACATATGTATATCTCAGTTATAACAACATTGATACATCAAATACAAGCAAAAATAATGATAATTTATTTTCAAAAATCTCTCGACGACAAATATATGAATTGTCGAATCATAATTTGGAAATAAAGGTTGGTAATCCTACTATACTAGTTATGAACCTTGACCATAGAACCGGTTTATAAAATAGCACAAGATTGCAAATTATTTAACAGTCTGACCATTTTATTGTGGTTATCATCGTAACTGGAGATAGGATTAGACACAAAGTTTTGCTTTTTAGGATGTTTATCACTCCCCATAAAACAAAATTATCTGTCAACATGCGACGTAGATAGTTTCTAATAGGTCTTGCTTTTGTGATGACCATAACTAAGACTCAAATATAATCAATGTCCACAATTGTTTTGTATTTTTCAAAACCAATTTTTTTTCATGGTTAATTTTATGTTGTTGTTTCAAAAGTAATTTTGAGAATTATGCTCAATATTCTTCTTACATATAAAAAAAATAAATACCCCATAAGAAAACTCACATTGATATCATCAGTGTTCCAAATACCTTTTGTAATTTACTCATTTGACTTTCATTGCTAATGAGATAACATTTTCATTTTAAACTAAAGAGGTAACATTTTATTTTAGTTTATTTTACATTTGTCACTTATCAATATCTTTTTTTTATATCATCATAAATAGAACAACAACTTATAGAAAAGGTTTGGTGATCCAAACTGGAGGAGCACCGTTTACATATGTGAACTCAATACCCCGAGCTGTGGAACTACACGCCAAACAATCCGCCTTACCATTAAGCCGCCGAGGAATGAGGGTGACGGAAAAAGCTGAAAATGTCATATGAGGCTGGAGAAATCAGCAAGTGGGGCCGCAAAAGCTGGTCAGTCTTCCATCTTCGAAATCATCTTCACCAGGTCTGAGCAGTCCGTCTGAAAAATCACCATAACTTCTTGGTGGGCAATCATACACTCCATAGCCCATAAAAGAGCCTCCATCTACAAATGAAGCGGGGAAAAACTCCGTTGCTGTCCTTTGGCACCCATCAAAGTCCTGGAGGAATCGGGGCTAGCCAGCCACCATCCTAGACCCACAAAGATACAATCTTCCTTCCATGAACCATCAATCTGAAAGACGTTACCCGATGCTAGTGTACAGACATTATGAGGATTTGAAACAACATGATCCTGCCCCGTCTTAGACCTCTGAGCATCCTCCCATGCACGGACCACACCAATAGCATGTTTCAAGATATTTGGGGGAGACCAATCCAAACCTTTATAGACCTTATCATTACGAGCCTTCCAGATAAACCACAAAATCCAAGGAAAAGGATTAATGGAGAGACCCTGAATTGATGCCTTATAAATCCCAGAAAATAGATAATCCATATTTGAGTACACCGAATGAGAAGGAAACCTAGCAAATCCACTTGGGATTAGGGACAGAGACCAAACCTGCACCGCAAGAGGACACTCATATAAAACAAGATTAATATTTTCCACATCGTCACCACACCGTGGGCAAGCCATATCACAATTAATACCCCAATTTCGAAAGCGATGGTAAACCGATAGACCACACGAGATAACTTTCCAAAAGAAATGTTTCAATTTCGATGGCCCCTCCACATTCGAAACCTGGGCCTGAAATTTCGTCACTTTAGGACCAATAAATGGTGGTATTGAACTAACCGAGGCGGCAGAGTAAGTTACCCGATAGCCAGACCGGACCGAATAAACACCGAATTTGGTTAAGGCCAATCCAATTCTATCTGGGATAGGCATTATGCTTATCGGAATTCCCCGAATGATATCAATATCCTCTGACATGAAAAAATCATGTAGTAGATTGATATTCCAAGTCCGCATGAGAGGGTCAATCATATGACAAACCTTAAGATTTGAAGGATAATTGACATTACGAAGACGGGCAGGCCGTGACCATTTATCCTGAATCCAATGGTCAGTCCATACTGAGATAGAGTTCTCCAAGCCCACCAATTTTATAAGACCTTGTTCCAGAATAAACTTAGGCGACGAAATACTAATCCATCCATACGACGGTGAATAAACCCTTTTAACATCCATTGGATTAGAGGTCCGGTAGTACCCTCCTTTCAACACTCTCGCCAGAAGAGAATCCGGGTATTGAATTAACTTCCATTGTTTTGCTAAAAGAGCTAAATTAAACTCATCGATGGTTCGAAAATCTATCCCCCCATCCTCTTTCGCAACACATAGTTTTTCCCATTTTAGCCAATGTAAGCCACGCCTATTCCTTCCAGAGCTCCACCAAAATCTCGCAATGGCACTCGTAGGCGTTGCCGTTAACGCTTTGGGAAAACGGTAACATGACATAACATGATTAGGTAACATTGAAGCAACGAATTTTATTAAAACCTCTTTTCCCCCTTTAGAAAGTAATTTCGATGACCATACAATTGTTCTATCCTTCAGACAATCCCGAACAAAAGCAAAACCTTGTACTTTAACTCATCTATTTCTTTTAATAAGTCATTAAATAAGTTTCCAAAAAAAAACAGAAATAAAAGTATTAAAATAATTTTATTCATAGCAAAACATTGTTTTATTCATGATTTTCTTGGTAACATTTATAAATATTCATGTCACATAATTATTAAGTTATTTGACATGATAAGAATGTAATTGGTAAATTTCTATATTTATATTATATAATTTTTAAATTACAACTACAATAACATGTTATATGTTTATGTTAATAAATCGTTGTATTTTGCATATAAATATTTTAAAAACGTTATATCACAAAATTAACTATTAGTTTTGTACAAAATAATTTAATTTAAATATCTTAAAGAAATGAATTTATGAATATATATATATATATATATATATAATGCATGAACTAGGTTCAAATTATAATCTAGATTATAATCTAGTTAGTATTTCAATGTTAAGACACTTAAAAAAAATTGTTGTTATACTCATAATTATGATTTACCGTATTGTTGTACTTTTGCTTACTTATCTTCTATCAATTGTGTTTTTCATTTAAACTTAATTTAAATATGTATTTTTTCTAAATAAGTTGCATCCTTCACATTAACAATTTATATAAAATCTCATAATCTTTTAAAAAGTTAAGTTTCCACAAAAAATGGATAAATTACTCATATTAGGGCTGAATTTTTGGTCATTTCTCGTGGTTGTTTGAGAGATCTTATGGATAACATTAGTATACAACAATGAAGAACATAACAAACAACGTGACTTTAAACGGTGAATATCTCTGATCCGGTTTAGTTGCTGATATTAAAAACATTAGTAAATCGATATATTTAATGAAGAATTCATCTATATTCGATCTGGTCAGAATTTTAGAATCTCATTTCACCAATAACAACGATACTCAATCTACATAGATTCAAACACATGTTTGTTAGTCAACTCAAATTTTTTTAAAAAAAATTATGTTTTATTATATATTTTAAATTATATTTAAATTCATTAAGTATAATTTATTTTATTTAAAACCAAATGAAACCGAATTCATTTTATTTAATTATATTTTTAATATAAAAAACATAAATTTTGTTGATTTAATTTGGCTAGGACCATGACCAGTTTTGAAAATTTAGTGAAAAACTTTATGGATTACAATAAAATTTGATTCGGATTCGGTTTTGGTTTGGTTTTTATGTCTGACCCTATTTATGCAATAACTCGATAACTTCAAGTTAAAATGAATTAATTTAATTAACAAACTTTTGTTTGAATCTCTTTGAATTGAGTATTTGAGTATTGTTGTTGGTAGTGAAACAAGAATCTACAAGTTTGGCTAAATCGATGGTAGATGATTTTGTCTTTGCATATATTGATTTTCCGATGTTTTCGATATCAGAAATTAGACTGGATCAAAAAATTTCACCGAATAAAACTACGTTGTTTGTTATGTTTTTCGTTATTGTATGGTGCACCACCCCTACCCCCCCCCAACCTCACCCCCACTCCATCGATCACTTGATAACATAACATTGTCTATTCATTCATGTGATTTGTTTGTTTTTATATATTGGATAACATTTTGTTTACTGAGTTTTATATTTTTTTTTTTATTGTATATGTTTTCGTTTGAGATTTATTTTAGTTGTCATCTCTATTATACTACATTAGAAGAACAAGTCCTTTAAAATTTGTTATCTCACATGTGTATTCTGAATCGGTATCATACTGAAAAAGGTGGAGTTTCCCTTAGATTTTCGACAATACATGATTTGTTTTACTCTTGTTAGAAAAATCGGTTTGCCTTTCTATAAAATCAATTATTCTATATTAGTTTGTAACTGTCATTTGTAAAATAGTTTGTAACTTTTTTTTTAAATTAACCTTTCTAATTTTAATGTAATACAAAATGTTGATTGATTGAGAGAAAAACTCGGCCTTCAAAATTCTTTTGGCTTACGACCGGACAGGTGAAAAATTACGCATGTTTCCGAATTGGGGTGGAAGAGAACCTCTAGAGATTTTGAAATCTAATTATGAATGCGGGAGTTTCTTTTTCCAAGTGTAATATATTGTTGTTTGAGCAGTTATGATCTTGAGAATAGTCTTGACGTAACGAGATATTACCAAGAGCCAGCTCATAAAACATATTGCCATCCCTTAGATTTTTCATATATTTTAAAATATCAACGCAACAATAATTTCATGTTTTATACATATATTATTTAATGAATCATTACAACAGAAATATAAATTGCTTCACTACAATAAAAAAAAAAAAAAAAAAACCAAGCCTACACACCACCTAATTATTATATTATAAGAAAGATTTCAATTTACCACGTCTCATACACTCTGGGTCGATTGGTACTTGGTAGAATACATTGACATACACGAGTAGTTGGACTATTCTAAGAACCTCACATAACTCAAATGATACCTAAAAGGGTAAAAAGAAATAAGTAAACATAGAACTAACTTATTTTGTTTTTTTATACTTCATAAATTGTTATATTAACCACTTACAAATAAAAAGAGATCCAGTGTTAGATCGAAAACTGTCCAAATGATTGTGTTTGCAAACACTATAAAAGCAACCAACACAACCATGTTTTGATGATTTTCGCTTGCATTTCATTTCATAAGCATCTAATTAGTTTATAAAGCTATTAATGTATTAATTTTTTCTTCTATTTTTTTAATTTTTAAAATAAAAATTAGACTCACCAAATATGGATAACGGCGAAGTGTACACGACGATATTCCATATGGAGTATGCAAATGACTATTGGCGACATTTCATTGAATTCAAGTCTATAGTTTTTTTAAAAAATATGGCATATTGATATTTAACAGAACTTTGTGAAATTTATAAAACTAATTAATCTCTTGTAAATATTATAAGTCAATGCAAATACATAATCCATTTTTTTTTTTTTTTTGGTATTTAACACACATGAATGCATATATAATATTTATTTCTTTCTAAAAACACAACTCTATCAACTTTCTAGTAATCTTAGCTTTAAAAATCAATATAATTCTATCAAGTATTTTCTAAAAATCCATCAAAGCTTGTACCACAACTAAATCAATATCCCATAAATACGTTTAAAATGCAACACACAAAACTGAAATTAGAAAAAGTGACACAAAAAAACAAAAATTGAGGAAAATATAAGCGAAACATAACCAAAACTTTTGTAGACAAAACAAAGTAATAATTATAATATCTTGGCCTCATGCGAAAATTGGCCGAAATTTCTGCCATATTTATATTTCTTACTCTATTATTCTTTTTCTTTTTTCTTTCTTATATGATTTTCAGAATGTGGTATATATATATATTAATATATATATATAAGAGTATAACTACTTATATAAATAAAAATGGTCGAGAAGTAACAGAGGGTAGGCGATCCAAATAATTGCGTTTGCAAACATTACATTGCAACCAATAAGGACATATCTTCCACCCTCTTAATTATAATGACTTTAGCTTTCATTTCATTTGTCATTTGAGATTTAAGCAGTTGAATTACCAAAATCGATATCGTTGAAATATAAATAGGGACATTGCATACACAACATGCAATGCCGATCACAACACTTCGTAGACCGACTATATCGATCAAAGTCACAGTTAGAGTTGCATATATCACCATAACTATAACTCTGGCCGCCAAAACAACGATTTTGCATATCGTTATTTTGGTTTAAGATCAACAATAATGGTTATTATCAACTCAACATAGTTGTTTATGATAGTATGTAAAAAACTATATTTGATCACCAAATAACTTTTTGTAATAATAGTTTTAAAGAAACTTAATAAAATTATCCACTCAAATATCACAATTAACTCTAACCCAAAAACTATAAATCCTAAACCAAATTTCTAACATAGAATTTAAGACATTCATCCGTTAAGATTCAAAATAGTGATTATAAGTTCATTATATACTCTCCAAAAAAATGAAACTGTGAACCATATTGTTCAGGAGTTCTCTAAACATGTCATGGAATCTTTAATTTTCTATTCTATATATGATTGTGATAACTTATGTATATGTTTTATTTGGGGGTTTTAAATGTTTTCAAACAAAAAATATATAAATAATACAATTGATAATTTAGCATATTTGTGTTGACAAGATATATATTCACTATTATGAATATTTAAGATAGTGAGATATATATTACATTTTATAATTATACTAATCAAATATCTTAATCGCTAAGTATTAAAAAAAAATGTCTAAGGACGCAAGATTTTGGTTATTATATAATGTCGGAAGGCGATGAGATTAGTCGAGAACTATACAACAATTTGGGTTTATAATGTTAGAGTTCGAATTTAAATTTGATAATTTAATAAGGGTTTTGTGTAACAAAATCATTAATCTTATTTTTCACGTTAATCCGTCACCTCAAAAAAATACAAGTCTAACAACACACCTCTAAAAAATCACGCAATACAAAATTTTTGTATATTGTCGACGTATCATCATCAAACGATGTTAATATTTTTACGGAAATCAAAGCGTCATTTTGGTTAAAGAATTAAAACCTAAAATTTTTTTGACACAATAAAAAAACAAAACTAATTATCTCGAGATTCTTAAACAAAGCAATGGAATCAATGGAGAAAATCCACCATTTAATTGATTAGGGCTCAAATTCAAGTGATGAAGAGTGTTTGAAATGCTGAAAATGTTGTCGGCATATAGAGTTAAACCTCCATGGAAACAACTACAGCTCAAGTCAACGAACTCGACGTTTTTCAATTCAGCGAAAATCTCTCTGATATCTCCCTAAAGCTGATTACGGTGTAAGTCCAAAGATATAAGTTGCTAAAGATTGTGAAAATCACTCGAAAAACCACCTTCAAACTTATTAGCAGACAAATTCAAGTAATTCAAACCCCATAGATCAGCGATTCGACCAGGAATTGGACCTTAGAATTCGTTATCGGATAGATCTAAGAGTTTTAACGATGGTATTAATCCCAATTGAGGCACTAACCGGCCAGAGAAGTTGTTTCCGCAAAGGGATAAACTGCGTAGAACGGTGAGTCCAATTAAAGTATTGAATTTAATTTTACCGGAGAGTCCAAGACGGCCAAGGTTGATACTGATAATGGAGGCAGTTTCTGGGTCTGAGTCACATGAAATATTTGTCCAGGAATCTCGGACAAGTTTTTGGATCCGAAAGAGTACTTGTATGTGACCATGAGATTGGTTGATTAGAGGCGTCGTCACGAATCTCTTTATGGAACTCAAGTAGAGATCGGAGCTCCAACTCGGGTACGGCGTTGGCAACACCGAGAAGTAGCAAAGACAGATTCTCACAACGAACCCCCCCTAAATTGATCAATCTCTGTTCTTTGTTTCCGCCATTTCATTCCCTTCATGGGTCTCTAATATGATTCTTTTTTCTTGAATCCTCTGTTATGATCCCTATGTTTGGAGAAGAAATGTTGAAGTTTTAATGGCGACTAAAGGGAGCATATCGGAGAAAGTTAAGCAGATTAAGAGGATAGTCCAGCAATTCGATGGGAATTGAGACGGTAGGCTTAACCGTGAAGAAATGGCGGATCTTGTGGTAGCTGAAAACTCGAGAGCCGAATTCAGCGACGAAAAAATCAACACGGTTCTCGATGAAGTCTTCAAACCTACGCCAACTTCATCGACCCAATAAAAAAATTAACACGGTTAAGTCCATCTACAGATCTCTCCAAGAAGAGAATCTACTAGGAATAAATTAGTCACGATTATAATAACTTTGTTAAGAAATTATGCGTATTGAGAAGTAAGCAGATGGAACTAGATCAAGAGAAAAAGCTGGTTTGAATTTTAGATTTTCATCATAAAAAATAATAATAATAATAAAAATCTCAGATTTTAATATTTCCGTAAGAAAATAACAAAAATTGACGATGCCATGTCGGTATTATACGAAAGGCTTATATTACGGAGTTTTCAGAGGTGGAGTTTAGACTTACATTTTTTTGAGATGGCGGATTGACGTTTTAAAAAGTTAGGTTAATGGTTTTTTTTGCAAAAAACACAAATAATTTATTTTCCATTAATAATTATATTTTTATTAGGAATTCGCTACCATATTAAAATAGATGTCTTACTTGAATTCTATATCATTAAAAGTAAAGACTTTATTTTCTTATAACTCGAAGGTGATTATGACCGAAGCATGATTATTCCCATTAGGATGAGCATAGTCGTCGAGTAATTCACTTAATACTTGTTTTCAAATGGACATAAAGCATGACAAAAAAATAGAAATCTTATATAGTAAAAAAATAAGGTTTTAAGGTTTCGCCACGTGTCGTCACCATAGCCCTTTAGAGACTTAGATAGGCCATTAATGAATCAACTTAATTACATTCATATGCCATTGTTGGTACATAAATTACATAAATATCATTAATTAAAACCTAAACATTAAAACCATAATAAATCACACATTTAAACAATATCCGATCTCTATAGTAAACAACATAATACCAACCAAATTATTAACTAGCTACTAAAATCTGAACGTTTCAAGTCTTTCACTTTCGTTTTAGCTATTGTCTTAATCTAATTTTTTATAGAAATCAAACACAACCTATTAAACACTTGAGCTTTAACTTAGCGAATTATGATACAATAGTCTTGTTCTTTCTTTAGAGACTTCATCAAACCGTCTTATCGAAAACGTTTTCTCTTCTCATTCAAAAACACATTAAATTGGTAAGTTGTTTCTTCAAAAAAAAAAAAAACATTAAAACCATTCTTCAAAAAGCTTTTTCTTAAATTTTTTAACTAAAATTTTCATGTATAAGCATTTTTGGGTGAAGAGTATCACAACTCTGATAGCATTGATACTTCAAACACTAGCAATGTTGATGGAATGGTTTATACTCATGAATTTCTTTATAGTGTTAAAGTATCAGGGATAGTCGAATCATTGTTTAAAGTTGGAAGTCGTGATCATGTTGCTCCAAAATATCGATACAAGAAATGATTTTGTGTACAAGTGGCTCAGTTGGCCAATCACGTATAGATGACAAAAATATTAATGGATACTAAAAGAAGTGATTTGGTTTTTACTAACTAGGAAGCTTTTGTCTCCAACGGAAACGAAGTTCTCTTTTAAAATACGGTGTAGTCAATTTTTGGTGACAATTGCATTTTCTATGACAATAAATAACAACCAAGGTCAAACCATGGAGACGGTTGGCTTGTTTTTACCCAAACCCGTGTTTTGTCATGGACAGTTTTACATAGCTATATCTATATTGGAGTGGAGATTATGCTTAAAAATCCTTATCGTAGATGAATAAGGAAAATCGCAGCGCAAGACGATGAATGTTTTCTATACAAAGGTTTTCGTAGACCTTAACCCAAATAAAATATTTAGGTCATTAGGTGTAGATATCGTGGAATGTATATGAATGTGCTTGAGTTCCCAAAGGAATGTCTAGAGTTTAGATTCCCCAGATAAACGTATCGTAGATATCGTGGATTAAATATGAATGTTCTTGGGTTACCAAAGGAGGGTAGAAAGTTTAGATTCCCCAGAGAAAAGTATCGTAAATATCGTGGATTGTATATGAATGTGCATGGGTTTCCAAAGCAGGTTGTAGGATCTAGATTCCCTAGAAAAACGCATCGTAAATATCGTGAACTTTATTTGACTGTGCTTGGATTCCCAAAGGAGGGTCTAGGGTATAGATTTCCCCAGATAAAAATATCGTAGAAATCGTAGAATGTATACGAATGTGCTTGGGGTTCCCAAAGGAAGGTCTAGGGTATATATACCAAGAGAAACATAACGTATATATAGTGGACTGTATATGATTGTGTTTGGGTTCCCAATGGAGGGTCTGGGGTATAGATTCCCTAGAGAAACATATCGTAGATATCGTTAACTGTATATTAATGTGTTTGGGTTCCCAAATGAGGGTCTAGAGTGTAAAATCCCCTGAGAAACATATCGTACATATCGTGGACTATGAATGTACACTTGATTCCCAAATGAGGGTCTAGGGTATAGATTCCCTAGAGAAACGTATCGTTGACTGTATATGAATGTGCTTGGATTCCCGAAAGAGGGCCTATGGTCTAGATTCCTTAAAGAAATGTATCGTAGATATTTTGGATTGTATATGAGTGTGCTTGGGTTCACAGAGGAGGGTCTACGGTATAAAGTCCCAAGAGAAACACATCATACATATAATGGATTGTATATGAATGTACTTGGGTTCCAAATGAGGGTCTTAGGGTGTAAATTCCCCTGAGAAACGTATCGTAAATATTTGTGAACTATAAATGTGTTTGGATTCCCAAAGGAGGGTCTAAGGTTTAAATTCCCCAGAGAAACATATCATAGATATCGTGGACTGTATATGAATGTGCTTTGGTTCCCAAAAGAGGTTCAAGGGTCTAGATTACCTAGAGAAATGTATCGTAGATATTATTGACTGTATATGAGTGTGCTTGGGTTCCCAAAGGAGGGTCTAGGGTATATAGTCCCAATAGATACATATCGTACATATAATAGACTGTATATGAATGTACTTGGTTTCCCAAAAAAGGGTATATGATCTAGATTCATAGAGAAACGTATTGTAGATGTCATGGACTATATATGAATGTGTTTGAGTTCCTAAAGGAGGGTATAGGATATAGATTCCCCATTTAAACGTATTGTAGATATTGTTGACTGTATATGAATGTGTTTGAGATTCCTTAAAGAGGCTCTAAGGTTTAGAATTTTTCAGAGAAACATATTGTAAATATTGTGGTTTGTATATGAATGTGTTTTGGTTCCCAAAGAAGGAATGTAGGTTTAGATTATTCCACAAGTAAGCATTTATAAGATATTATGATCTCTTGCACCTAATTTACGATACGTTTATACGTCTTTTCAGATAGTAAGCACTGATTTGAAAATAACAATAAGAATATACGAGATATATAGTATTTTAATGTATTAAATTTTACTCTCTTATACCACATCAATACGGTATGTGGTAAGTCCCTAATCAATTTATAGTAAGATGAAATCAAAACTAAGTAAACCTAAATAAATATTTTATTTTGCAATTTTTAAGTACATTCTTGCGGGCCATCACCTAGTTTAGTCTTAGCTAAAATTAACTCTAAGATTTCAAATATAAAAATGTTGTAAGTCAATATTTTACCAAAGCTATTACATGGTGTAAATATCGTTATCTAAGATCAAAATATCTTGGCAAACTGTTATATAATTTAGCATATTTGTGTGTTCAAGCACAATTTTTGAATTTTATAATTTCCATGATCTGAACCATAGTGAAAATTTGGATCCAATAGTAAGTTAAATTGTTTAAGAACACATACGATTTCACATAAAAATTAATACACTGAAATTTGTTGTAAAAAGAAAAGTGGTGTATGAAAAATTCATGGAAATTAGAATTTATATTTAATGAAAAAATGTATTAATGATTTAGTTTAACATTAAAATTAAACCCATGGAGGAGGAAGGTTGCATTCCTAGAATTGATCCCGTTTTGGGAGATATTTTGGAGATAGGATTTGCTGATGAAAGGGGCAGAGGAATGTGTGGCTCTCCTCTACCACGACGGTCCACAAAACCCTTCCCTCCAGTTGCTTTGGAGATGTCGCCAAATCATATTTTCTAATTTGCGAACACTCTCCTGATCTTAAAACCTTTCTCTATCACATGGCGTCTATTTCTCGGATTCTGCCAACAGATGGCAGATTAAGTCAATGCAAGATCAGCGCTTCCTGGGTTTCGCCTACGAGAAGAGCTCAAGCTCATCTAGGTATCCTCCAATACATCTCGATCCTTAACTAGTGTTATTTTTGTCTCAGAGATCCTTCCAACTCCCTAGTTTCCTGAATGATTTTGGTAATTTTCAGATTCTCCCAAGCTGTTTTCAGTTCGTAACGCTGGAATAAGTTTAAGAGTTCAGAACAGTAAACCACTTAGCTCTGTATTTGCTCGTGAAGCAACCTCCACTGTTATACATTCCTCCAGGTATTTGTGTGGAACTAGATGGATTCATCTATTCATGTAATTTGCTTAAGTTAGATTTGCGTTGAGTTTTGAAACTGTTAATCGACAGGGTTGTGTGCAAGGCTGCGGCAGATGTGCCAGGTGATATCCCTGAAAGCACTCCTAAGGGACTTAGCCAGTATGAGAAAACAATTGAACTTCTTACGACCCTTTTTCCAGTTTGGGTAATTTATTTCCTCTCTTCTTTGATGAACTTAAAAGACTGTATATATGCATTTGATGTCTCAAATGACGCCATGTGATTTCTTTTTGCAGGTTATTTTGGGAACACTTGTTGGCATCTTCAAGCCATCTCTGGTATGCTTTTAGTGCTTCTTTCTTACTTTTATTATAAATAGCAAACCATTTTTCTCGAGCTTGATAGATTAAGTCTTGTAGGTTACATGGTTGGAGACAGACCTTTTCACTTTAGGCTTGGGATTTCTAATGCTCTCCATGGGATTAACTCTTACCTTTGAAGATTTCAGAAGGTGTTTACGTAATCCATGGACGGTAAGAGCCAATGCAAAACCTATGAATTTAATCGCTCTGTTAGATGTGTTACCCCATTTAACATTTAGAGTCCTCTTGCAGGTGGGTGTTGGTTTTCTTGCTCAGTATTTGATCAAGCCAATTCTAGGTTTTCTCATTGCAATGGTATGCTTTCATTGATGTCTTCACATCAACTTCTACTTTCTTTTCTGAAATGGATGCTTATGCAATGTTATTGGTTATTCTTTTTTGTTTGTCTCTATATTTTATTCAAGGAATTAGCTCCTTTCATTTTTACTGCTATAGGCTGGATACGTTGAAGTCAACTTAAATGTTGATTATATGCGATTTTCGTTGATTAGTTCTTGATCTATTAAGATCCAAGTGATGTTGCATGTCCAAACATCACTCTTTCTCTTGTGGTATCCCCTGTAACAATTCTTCGGATACTCACTTACTCTTTAAGGGATTCCACTTGTAGAGAGAATAGCTCTGGGCAGTACACTTTGCGGAGCCAACTAATTTTAACTTTTTTTGTATTTTATTTTAGACTCTTAAACTTTCGGCACCTCTTGCGACGGGTCTTATCCTAGTCTCATGCTGCCCTGGAGGACAGGCATCGAATGTTGCAACCTACATATCAAAGGGGAACGTAGCTCTCTCTGTGCTCATGACAACGTATACTTCTATTTTCCCTTGTTTTTCTTTTCTGTTTTTAAATGTTGTTGGAGTCCTTTACAACTAATCTGGTCTGTGATTATAGGTGTTCAACCATCGGGGCTATTATAATGACTCCTCTTCTCACCAAGCTTCTTGCTGGCCAGCTTGTCCCTGTCGATGCGGCTGTAAGTTTTCTTTAAATCTAATTTGAATTAGTTCATGCGAAGTTGCAGTAATGGTAGCTTATTAGATGCATTTCGTTAAGCCAAAATAGATTTCAGTAGAAGTTATTGAATGATCAAACTAGAAAGATGCAAAATATAGAAGCCTATAAAAAGAAAGTTGCAGCCCGCCGCAACAGAAGCTTATGGATCTTTTTTCTTATATCAGGGACTTGCTCTCAGCACTTTTCAAGTAGTGTTGGTGCCTACTATAATTGGAGGTTAGTAGAGTTGCTAAGTGTTTTCAGAAGAATGAATTTTCCTATATATTTAGTACCCATTTTTTCTGTATTTGTATGACAGTTCTGGCCAACGAGTTCTTTCCTAAGTTCACGTCAAAGATTATAACAGTGACACCTCTAATTGGAGTCATTCTGACCACCCTTCTCTGTGCCAGCCCTGTAAGTAGTAGTTCATATAATCAGATAACATTGCTCTAATAAATTTTCGAGTGGTATTTGATCATTAGCTTTCTTGTGTCAAAAGATTGGACAAGTTTCAGATGTTCTGAGGACCCAAGGAGCTCAACTTATACTTCCGGTGGCACTCCTTCATGCTGCAGCCTTTGCCATTGGCTATTGGATTTCAAAGTTCTCTTTCGGCGAGTCCACTTCACGCACCATTTCTATAGAGTGTGGAATGCAAGTAAGTTACTTTCTTTCTCCTATGGATTATTTACTTTGTTAGAGCTCATCGTTTTAAAAATCTTCATTTTACGCAAATCGCAGAGTTCTGCGCTCGGATTCTTGCTTGCACAAAAGCATTTCACAAATCCTCTCGTCGCTGTTCCTTCTGCAGTCAGTGTTGTCTGTATGGCGGTAAGCGTTCTTTCTTTCTTCTACAGAGATTATGTGAATCGAGGGGTAAAACGGTCACACTGAGTATAATTTTAATGTGCAGCTCGGAGGGAGTGGGCTAGCAGTGTACTGGAGGAACCAACCCATTTCGGAAGATGACAAGGATGACTTCAAAGAGTGAATGATCTCTGTGTCTTTCTCCAAATGATGTGATTGTTGTAACGTTAGTAGCCATTGCTCCCTTTTGTTGAAACAAAGATTTTGTGATTGTGGTTTAAAAGACTTAAATAATGCCGAAACTTTGCTCAATTTTATTTTGTATCTCAATTTACTAAAGACGGTAATTTAAAGTAGTCTCTCCTTATATTATTTTTTTTTCTTTATGATCTTTCTCTACAAAAGTCATTATGACACTAAATCAAGCAATGAGTGAGTAGTAGTCTTTTTTAAAAGAGTTAATATTATTGTTTGGTTTGATATGACTTGTCTTGAATTCGTTTGGTGTATAAAGGAATAAGCTTTAAAACATCTATTGAGATTTCATGTCTACATTATCATAATGGAAGGTGAAAACCCTACATGGTAACTTCTTGGTCCTTGGTTGATTTTTCTCCTTCCTTGCCATCTTCCATTACTAGAGAATTGCACAAACCATATCTGCATGATCACAAGAGATTGACACAAGTGTAGCTATGATTTAATCTCAAAATGAAAACATAAGCAAAATATGGACTGTTTCTGAAAGAATTAGGTATCTACCGCAATGATAATCCTTGTAGAGTGAAACTGCATCACATGAGTTATGATACAGACATGAATCAATCTGGTCCATCACAACAGTTTCAACCGAATGTTCCAATCTTCTCTCAGGAATAGCAATTGGAATAAAAACCAACTTCTCAAAGATGATACCATCTCAGCCACTGATTGGGAGCTTCTCGTTTGCCATCTTCTCGGCCTGTGCAGAGTAAGGATTGGCAGGGGAACATAGCAAAGGAGTACACTCTTGGCACTGTATTGTCCTGAAATCTATTGCGTTTAGAGAGGAAGAAGCAACAACAATGTAGAGCAACGACTTTTGAGATTTCATGGAAGAAACATCAGATCCTATTACTAGAGAAGTCGTCGTCTTTCCAACACAAGAGGAAGAAGCTGCATCCCAAAGTCTTGTTTCAGAGTTAGTGTCAATGGATGTTATACGAGATTGTTGATCATTGACCAGCAAGCAACATACACGAATTTGATGGGTCTTCAGTGCCCATAAAGTGTTTACAGATTCTCTCCTGCGTTTTCTGCTAACGCTTAGTGACCAATAACATTTTCGTACTTAGCAGTGTGTTATTGTTATCTCTCTGTGACTCGCTTGGGAAATCAAAAGATGTTTCAAAAAGAGAAAACGACCTCATACAGGTAATTCCTTCTTTGTGGCCAATAAGATCGATAAGGGAAGAAGAGTCATGATCTTCGATAAATCCACCTACGAGATTACGAGTCTCAATTGTCGTTGAGATCTGAGAAAAGAAAAGGTTATCGCAGTCAAGCAATACATGTTCGAAACCTTGGTCGCTATGTAACGGATCCTTGAATTAGAATCTAAGCAAAGCTTCCCACCTCTCATAGCCATATTGGCTAAATCACAAAAGCACCAGAGGTAATTGCTGCATGGAGCAAGAGCTTCGTCGTCTATGTCGGCGAGTTACGTGATGGATATCTCCGACTCCGAATCTGGCTCCGGCTCCGACGTGAGCTCCTCATGTCGATTTCGGAAAAAGCCCTAAAATTTCTGGACAGAAACGACCTTAATTCACTAGATAAACCCGAAACCCCGAAGATTTTTAAACTTTGAAAAGGAGTCGAAACAGGAACAACCGAACAAGTGCTAAAATCAATTTTTCTTAGAAAAAGGAAAAATCCCCCTAAATAAACAATAATAATTAATTGAGAATTATTTGATAATTACCAATAATTATTATTTTTTCGGCAAACTGCGATAATGATTTAAAAATTAGGGTAACTTTTAACGGAGAGAAAAGAAGTCGAAAAAATCTTGAGAAAATAAGGAAATTATTATTCTAACAGGGCGTTGTTAATTTTAGCTAGCCAATGAAAAAAGGAAAATATCCTTAACAAAGAATGAAAAGGAAAATAAGCCAACGGTCATAGAATACAGTTAGGTATCTGAGGGAACTGAGATGACGTCATATATATATACAGATATAGAAATATACTACACATCTCCTCTTACTTTTAATCAATCCTATTTTTTTGTCCGTCTCTGTTGTCGCTCTAGCTCTATTCTGTCTTCTTCAAGGTTTCTTGCGCACAACTCCTCGTCTTTCTCTTTCGCCACAATTCTAGTCACGCTCGCAAGTCCCCCTGAAAGTAGAATCACAACGAAGATGAAGAAAATATTACATGATAAACCTAGGGTTTCATCACGGCCGAGTAGCAGGCGCAAGCTTACGTTAGCACAAGTAGCCGCAGGAGACTACGGTGGTTCTAACGAGTCCAAGTCTTGTAAGTTTTCTTATCAGAAAATTTCATTGGAGTCGACGGAACCTAATCATAAACATAGGGTTTCCGTTTCATCATCGCCGAGTCTATGGTGGAAGCTAGATATGTTTGCGGATGTTGCATGCGGTTCTAGTAGTTCTTATTCAAGAGAATCGACGGAAGGTGATGATCCTATTAGGGTTTCATCACGGCTGTGTCCGGTGGAGGTATTGTGTCATGTAGGCTCCTCCTTGCTTTATCAAGAGTGCGGTGGTGCTAAGGAAAACAAATCGAATACTCTTATTGACGAAACCAAATCGATAATAACTTGTGTGAATTCACCAAGAAAGAAGAGAAGTCTTCGTCATCGTTCATCTTCTTCAACAACACGATGGGTTAATTGTTTGATCCAATTCAAAAACCCGAATCCGGATGATGATGATGATGAGGAATTTGCTCCTTCTTCTACTTGTGTCACAGTTTCCAAGAAACGTCGTCCAATTAACGCCTCTAAAGAAGAAGGGATGAGAAGTAGCAAGAAACACAAAACAGTCGTTCGTCGTCGTTTAGAACCTGTCTTACCCTCGCAACCAACGACGGTTCCGGAGTGGCTCGTGAACGTGATGGCGAGAGAAGGGAACGGTTACGATCCGAAGCTGATCATCGCGAAGGAACTGTTTAAGAGTGATATGGACCCACAACAAGCACGTCTCTCAATGCCATTGAAGCAAGTGGTTAGTTCAGACTTTTTGACGGAAGAGGAGACAAGGATCATATACGAACAGTCGGTATTGAAGACTCGTAAGGAAGGTGTGAGTGTGGTTTTGGTGGATCCTCTGTTGAATAGGCATGTCGTCGATTTGAGGAAGTGGCAGATGAATGGAGGTTGGAACTACGTCTTTGTTAATGGCTGGAAAAATGTGGTCGCCATGAACAACTCCAACCATTTAAAGAACAAGTTCGAGAATGGCGTTGTCTTTCCTGTTTGGTCTTTTCGGTCTGGAGATGGAAAACTCTGTTTTGCTCTTGTTCCTCCCAACTGATAGAAAAGCTCTCTAAATTATAGATCTGATTGCAATTTTTGTCCAATATCAATGGATTCACTAAAGAAGTTTGCTTATTTTGTCCAATGGATTTTATCTTCTTCTGTGTCCTTTTTGGGTTATAGAAGCATTTACTTTGCTAACAAAGAAAATCTATCTACTTTAAAACTTGATTCTACGAAAATTCATAATTAATTGCTACTTTTAGATTATGGTAACACTTTAACTCCATTTTCGAATATAGTGGTAATCCTTTCACTAATTTATTAGCTGAGAGCTGAAACAGAGTAAACAGATCAGTTTTCTTTTTACATAAACAAGCTTGGGGTTTTCTTGCAGTCCACTAAAATGCTCTAACAGTTTTCTTGGATACAATTTACCTTTTACCGAGAATCTAATTAAAAAAAGTCATTTTTTTTGTTCAAAATACAAAAGGCCTAGATTTTGGATCATAGTTCTTCTTTGCTCTGGTTAGATTTCTTCAACTTGGATGATGGACTTGATGTCTCTTTGAACGCAGCTGGACAAAGCTTACTAACACTGCAGGTTTCGCAACGAGGTCTCAATGGTGTGCAAATCATTTGTCCAAAACCCACCTGTTTAAGATGTCAGACAAGTCAAGAATCCAGAAGAGTCTCAGGGTAGAAGAAATGGTGAGGAATACCAAAAGTGGGTTAATGGCAACCCATTCTTCCTTTGGAAGCCATTGTTGCAAAGCTACTCTTGTTTCCTCTGGAGACGATGTTTTCTAGCAAATCACACAGATTAAGTAAGAGCAAGCAAACAAGAAATCAACACAACACACTATAGTGTCCTTCTGATTGAAGCCACATCAGAAGTACCTGTTTGGTTCCTAGTCGAGAAACCCAACCAAGTCGATTGCAAATGCGATGCACGTGTGTATCTACACATATACCTTGAACATCATTCCATGCTATATGCAGAATCTGTCATGTGATAACAGAAGCAAACTTTGAGAAAGCTTTTTTGAAAACATCTATCCATCTCACAAGAAAAGTGCTAAATCAGTTTTACCAAATGGGCCATCTTGGGACCAATCCCTGGAAGCGATAGTAAGTCGTCTAACGAGCTTGGAATGTCTCCGTTATATTTCACTAGACAGATTTTCGCTATCTTCTTCATATACGTAGCCTTTCTTGTATAAAATCCAACCTGAAAGTAAAGGCAAACAGTTAATTTCATAACAAAGAGGTGAAGAATTTATAAGATGACTCTTGGTCTTGGATAACATTACCGGGTATATCAATTCTCTTATAGTTGATTCATCAGCTTTGTCAATGGCTTCAGGAGTGAGAAGGCCGTTTTGATGAAGACGATGTATTGCCGCTGCATCATTGAATAAGTATAAGTATAGAACTTGGCTGCTTCTGAGGCCTGGCACAGTGAAGTTAACTGTTTCTTTAACAACACTAAAAACTAACCATTATTAACTTGATCTTTTGTCTGACTTGAAAGAAGTGATCCTACCAAGACAGCAAATCTTCTTTCCTAGATTTTAGCCCAAAAAAAGAAACATGATCAGAACAAGGAATATACATTTCTCTGCTTCAAACATATCCAATATGAAAACAACAAAGAGAGAAAAACAGAGGTGCTTGCTTGAGTAATGAGAAGAGGAAATTTTCCTAAGCTATTCACACTAGCAGCCATCACAAGAAAATTTCGCAGAAAGGACAAACGTCCTTCGTACAGTAAACAAAACATTCTCAAGCGCAAGGAGCTAGTAACTCAGAAGCATAACTATACCGTAGGAGGTAGAAAGCTTCCGGCTTTTTCACATCCCATAGAATCAACTGGTGCATCTTCAGAAGCTCTCATTTTTCGAATACCCTCAAGCACTTTTACCCAGTTTTCAGGCGGATATCCTACCATTAGAATCATAAGATCAAAGTTACTGCGATTGAACTTTGAAGACATCTGCAAAAGTAGAAACTACCCTGTGTTATAAGATACCTGCTGTTTTGGTTGAAGTCAAAGTGGCACTAGTTTCTGCTGACCTCCCTGCAAAGAATATTTCTTGACGATTTAAGGACGAAGCTAAAGCATGTGCCTGATACTAAGATTTACTACCAACTTGCTTTCTTCATAAATCTGTATAAACTTTCTACAGTATGATGATTACAGATTATATTCTATTAGTTGGAAAGTAGTGAGCTTACTACACCCTAAAAGTAACGCTCTATATGATTGAAATTTAAGTTTACAATCGAATAAAGAGTCTTACTGGATGAAGGAGATCTAATTTTCTTTTTGAATGCAAATTCTTCTATATCAGGTAATCCACACAACAACTCCTGCATCATTAAATACGAAAAAGACCAAGAAGGTAAATAATTACCCATATCTATGCTCATGGAGCAGATGAAACACTAAAATCCAGTTTTGTCTCATTTGCTAAAGCCAAGGCAACACAAATCATAAACACTCCTCAATAGTGATAGCCCATTGGGTTCCTCAAGACATTTGGATCACAGTTGATTAAGCAAATGCAATCTCAATAACCCAAGGATGAAAACCCCCTCTATTTCATTTTTCAAATACAAGCAAAATGACTTTACTTTCTGGGTATCGACTCCTTTGCCGGAATCTTTCACTATGGGCTCCAAAGCTTCCTGTTTTAGCCTTTTCTTCCTAATATACACGCTAGTCTCTGCTCCATTGGCTAGTTCTGATACCAAAACCAGTGTCGTAACAACAATTTACTAGGTTACGCAGCGAAAGAACAACGACAACACTACAAAATTTCCAAGGAATTTGAACAGACAGAGCCGGAGAAGGAAGACCTGGGTTCGAATCTGATCGAGGATTTTGGGTTTTCAAGGAGACGGGTCTACAAGAAGATGACGCTCCGTGAATTTGGCGATTCATGGTTCCAATACGAAAAAGCCGAGCGGCGTTGTCTAGTGTTCCGGCACCGAGAATCATAGAATCGTGAACTAAAAGAAATACAATTTTATTTTATTTTCATTTGAGGAGAATTACAATTTTCAAGGAAAACAAGTATCAGTATAATCCCTTTTAATTAACTTTTTTAGTAACAAAAAGAATGAACTCAAATCCGTTGATGAAATTCACATCTTCGTCTACAAAAAAAGAAAACATTTCTCAAAGAAATTTTTGTCTTCTTTTCTTTTTTGTTCCTGAAGAAATTTTTGTCTACAACTACCCTATATGTTTAACAATTCAAACACTCCAATTCAATAAACTCTACACTAAGAAACTTCTAGAATGTTGATCGCTTACTTTGAGAAAAATCAGTATTAGTGTGTGAAATGGGATAAAATGAGAGTTTTTGTTAAGAGAAGGTAGAAAGCGGAGTCATCTTGATCCAACAGTTCAATATCGTTGAGTTTCATTTGTTAGGAGAAAATCGAAATAATGAATAAAAACAAAAGCTTACTCTTAGAAAAATTCTTAGATAACGGGTTCAATCACTACATACAAGTCTCTTGTGCGAATAAACAAATACGTAACAGAACTAAAAACATTTTGGAGGGTGTTTATTAAAAACTCTTCAACATTCATGTCAATAAGAATAAGAACAAACAAATTCAAAATTTTGTAAGGTCGAAGAAAATGATAAATTGGTTAGGTCATGCCAAGTCAAAAGGATAGAGAAACTCATTACGTTTAATGTTATTTGTTGGGCATGATCACGATAAACCTCTCTCTTGACTAGTCTTGTAGGAGGTTTGATCATTCATCGGTTTTTTTAAGAAAATTGTCGATCGACTGATGGGGATGTCGGTCGACTGTCCAACTGTCTACCAACTGGTGGATCTTGTCTGTCCACTATTTTGTACGATTCCTATTCTCTCATCTCCTCATCAGCTTCCACCTCATTATACTCTTTGAGATTGGATTGCCTTAGCTGTCGTATAGTGTTTGCACACCCATCTGACCTCTACAATGGCTTCGAGTTCCCAAATTATGGCATGCAATCTCTCGATTTTCTCTTTACGAGATTGTCGATCGATCTTCGCCTCGAAATCCAAGTAACGCTTTTCTATCTTCTTTGAGAGGTTGCATAACGTTATGTTTTGATAGTCCAGGATATGCTCCAATGATTGTTCCATCCCATTATCGGTGGAGCATGCATGTAGACAAATCGCGGATCGAAGTACCCGTTTTGGCAACGTGTAGCTCTGAAGTAATTCACGTCCATCCTTTCTTTGCTCGTCCAAGTCCACTTGGTGTGGTGTTTGTTTTCACCCTAATACCGTAAACGCACAGTATTGCGTTGTAGTACTTTAGGTATCAAATTCCTAGAGACTAACTCGAAAACTCATGTTATCTAAAACTATGGTAACTTGTAACACAAACATTTGCAAAACTAAATAGCAATTAAAACTAGATGATTTAAATTCAATGATGATTAAGACGTTAAACCTAAGGTGAATTCGCATGAATCAAAAATCAAGAAGCAATCAACAAGCAACAACCATTTGGATTATAGAATTCAAAGCACTAAGTATAGAAAACCAACTCTCGTTGATAGATCTATCTATGAGTAACAATCTATATAAAAAATTCCTTCTCCAACCTAACGAAGATAAATCAAGCATTAAGTAGTGGTTCAATATGTTTATAGTTTTCTTAGATCAACTCCCTTTGAACCTAAGCAACACTACTTACGAGAGCTATTTATGATTCATTAAACATATCCCTTTCTATAAACTAGTCTAAGATATTAAACTCTAACTGATCAGTTCAGAGCAAGCTTTAAGAACAACCCAAGTAAAGAATCCTAATGATTATCTCTTGTTGAAAACGTTCCTATAGAATCATAACTATCCGTTTAAACACCATAAATCTAACAAGGGAACTACTCACACATGTTGAGCGAAGCAAACAACATGATTAAAGGAAATACTTAAAGAACCGAGAAAGTATAAAACAAAAACAACTATCTCTCTCAAAATATTTGTGTATCTCTTTCAACTACCGAACATGGATTATATAGTCCTTAAGGACGTGCGTGGACTTCTAGAAACAACAAAAGACTTAAGGCAAAACATAAATCTCATTAAACATTTCCATTTTCTTCGATCAATTAGAGGGAAACAACCTGGTCGACCGTTCGTACTGTTGGTTGAAAGTTTATACACCGATCTAGATTTTCTTCAATTTCGCTACAGATTTTTCAAATCTCCTGCAAACGCTTCACGACGTGATAAATACCTATTATCTTGTTAACTACATTGAAAAGAATCCTAAAACATACTAAAATAGTGATACAATCACATCTCTATTTAGTGGTTATATTAAAATATAGT
The DNA here is from genome assembly GCA_900116095.1 of Euclidium syriacum. Lineage (NCBI taxonomy): Eukaryota > Viridiplantae > Streptophyta > Magnoliopsida > Brassicales > Brassicaceae > Euclidium > Euclidium syriacum. The sequence goes on from FPAK01000008.1 coordinate 4,244,969, forward strand.
TATGCCTAGTATAATTAGTAATACGAAAAAAACAAAGTTGTATCGATAGTATTAGTAATACTAATACTCAATCATAACAAACAAGTATTGATATGAACATGGATAACATCACACAATTCATACATATAAGCGCTAACTTTCTATGAGAACAACATATAGGAATTTAGGTTTCTAGTTCAATTCCGATGGGATTTTGATTCTGATTGCCATTCGATTGAGATTCGTCCAATATGAAAGATGAGAGTTTCAAATTAGACATAGATGAGTTTTGGATATTGTTTTACACGAATTTGACAAAAGACGGTGGTAGAAAAAGACTATGCACAAGAATTTCTTATTGTTTATCTTAAAAAAGCGAAAAACAAATAGCTAGACTCAGCTCCACTCCACTAGATCTTAGACTTTAGGTGAGGTTTATTTGAATTTTTACAGTTTTCTCGATTTAATATTAATCATAAATAAATGGAGTATTAGGGGATGTGTATTTAATTATTCTTTTCTAACCAAGAAGAACATTTCAGAAATTGATCTTCTTGATCTTTTCACAATCGTCAGAGAAAAAATTGATGGCAGGAATCTAGATGGTACCGAAGTCTTTTTCTTTCTTTTTTGGTTTCGTGACACCGAATGTGACGCACCCTCAAAATGGCCTTTAACCCTCCCAAAGCCAAAGTCGTCAGACTGTAAAACATCATCAGATAATTCGCGACTCCTTCTCTCCCCTCATCGTCCTCCAGGAGGTTATCTCAGATCGAATTTGCTTCCTTTGCCTGATCCGTTCCTTTCCCTGTAACCGAAGGTTCTCGCTGATCTGTAACACGAATTTTGCTCAATCGTATTTGAGAGGATCACAGTTAGCTTCTTCCAAGGTTTCTCCTGGTTCGCGATTTTGATATTTCATATGAGAAATTAGGGTTTAAGCTTCGCTTGGATCGATAGTTTAAGGAATCGGGCCCCGGTGGCTTTGCTATAATCAAGTAAAGAGCTGGGGGCGAATCAGTCTCATTCCCGCCATTATCCTGGCGCCGTCGATCACACCAGGGTAGGATTCTGGGACTTCCTCCGACCTCTTCTAGGTAATGCCCCTCAAAACAACAGCCTACAGTTCATCGATTCCGTGAGCCGCGTCGGATCTGATCGCACACCTCCTCTCCTCATGGACTCTGTCGCCAGAAGTAACGTCGCTTCCACAACCGGCGCCGTTGAAGAGCCAGAGTATCTTGCTAGGTACTTTGTGGTCAAGCACTCATGGCGGGGCCGTTATAAGAGGATCCTATGCATTTCGAACGCTGGAATCGTGACCCTTGACCCGAACACTCTCTCCATTACTAATTCCTATGAAACTGGAAGCAATTTTGATGGAGCTTCACCCATTATTGGAAGGGATGAAAACACGGACAGCGTGGGTGGTGAGTTTACCATCAACGTTAGGACGGATGGGAAAGGAAAGTTTAAGGCCATGAAGTTCTCGTCTCGTTGCAGAGCAAGCATTCTAACCGAGTTGTACCGGCTTAGATGGAACCAAATTAGACCCGTGGCTGAGTTCCAGGTGCTACACCTTAGGAGACGGAACGCAGAATGGGTTCCCTATGTAAGTTGTTTTCTTACAGTGGTTCCATCTCTAAGCTTTTATGCTGGTTGCTCTTGTAGTCAAATTGGTATAATCAGTGAGGTTACTTTGGTTTTAAATTCAAGTTGGACTAGGTATTTTAGCTGTTCAACATATTAGAAGTTCTGGTCAGGGTCAGGAATTAGGCATTAAGCTGATGCTGCTAGTATCTTTCAATGTTATATGTGCTTTTAATTTTGCGTAATCATGAACTCGGCAGGGTGGATCGTGTTCTTCAGAATTAACTAGTTCTCCATGATTAGTTTTACTTTTATCCTTATTTTCTATGCCATTGATTCCTATTCCCATTCTTTCAATTGCAAGAACCAAGAATCATTTGAAAGTATTGGTCTTATAAATTTAGCGAGGCGCTTATAATAACCAAATCAGTTAGCTTTTGTTAATAAGTGAAATATTCTTTTTCGCAGAAATTGAAGGTCACCTATGTAGGTTTGGAGGTCGTCGACTCAAAATCTGGTGATTCACGCTGGATTTTGGATTTCAGAGACATGGATTCCCCAGCAATTATTCTTCTCTCTGATGCATACCGGGCAAAATCTACCGACTCTGCTGGGTTTGTTCTGTGTCCCATGTATGGGAGAAAGTCAAAAGCCTTCCGAGCTGCACCCGGGACAACAAATTCCTCCATTGTCGCAAGTTTGGTATTAATGAATTGCTTGTATATTAGTTGAAAATTTATCGCTAACTTATAGTTAATATTGCTATACTTTCTGATTGCTTTAAAATTTAATTAGGTAATGCAACATTGTAGATATGGTTTGATGATTGCAAATTTCATTTGCAGGCTAAGACTGCAAAGTCCATGGTTGGGGTATTCTTGTCAGTGGATGGTTCACAAACGCTGACAGCATCGGATTATATGACTCGGAGGGGTACTTGCAATCTCTCTTGTTTACGTATCTTGTCTAGTTCACATTTTTGTCATTTTTATCTCTTCTGATTGCCACAAGTTATAATAAACTTTACCATGCAGCTAAAGAAGCAGTTGGAGCTGAAGAAACGCCTACTGGGGGATGGTCTGTTACTAGATTACGATCTGCTGCTCACGGAACTCTAAATATGCCTGGACTGAGCTTGGGAATTGGCCCCAAAGGAGGACTTGGTGATCATGGGGATACTGTATCCCTTCAACTAATTCTTACTAAGGCCTCCCTTGTTGAGAGACGACTAGATAACTATGAAGTAAGTTGGTAAAACGTTTTAAACAGAATTTCCATCTATATGACTAGGTTATGCTGCTTTATTTTTCTTTGTTCTATTGTTTCTATTCCTGTTTTTATCAGAGTTTTTAATGTAAGAGATTTTTTCACGATGTGGTGTGCCTTTAATTGAACATAAATCCAATAATTTATAACTTTTGAAATGGTATGTTAAAACTGAAAATGAGTAGAAAGTAGCTTTTAACTTTCTACTTGTTCAGTTTGATTTTTTGTTCTGTCAAATACTGAGGATACTGCTTAGATGTGTGCAGGTTATTATTGTTCGTCCTCTATCTTCTGTAAGCTCACTTGTTCGGTTCGCTGAGGAGCCTCAGATGTTTGCTATCGAATTCAGTGATGGATGTCCAGTTCAAGTGAGTTTTTTCTGCTTCTATTTTACATATTTGTTCATGTTTATTAGCTAACCTGTGTGCCACATGTTTAGGTCTATGCCAGCATATCCCGTGACAGCCTACTTGCAGCAATTCTTGATATTTTGCAAACAGAAGTACGCATACTCGTCTTTTTCTAGAAATTGATATGTTTGTCCTAAACATTTACATAACTTGCTTTAATTGCACAAATTTTTTGTCGGTTGATTGGTTTGTTGATATATGTCGAAAATATGATGCAGGGACAATGCCCGATACCAGTATTACCAAGGCTTACCATGCCTGGTCATCGCATTGATCCACCTTGCGGAAGGGTTACTTTGATCTCTGGACCACAACGTCTTGTTGCTGATATGGAAACTTGCTCTTTGCATCTGAAACATTTAGCTGCTGCTGCTAAAGATGCGGTTGCCGAAGGTGGGTCTGTTCCTGGTTCCAGGGCTAGATTATGGCGCAGAATAAGGGAGTTCAATGCTTGTGTCCCATATACAGGTGTGCCCTTTAATATTGAAGTTCCTGAGGTGACTTTGATGGCATTGATTACAATGCTCCCATCAACTCCAAATCTACCTCTAGACGCCCCGCCTTTGCCAGCTCCGTCCCCCAAAGCAGCAGGAACTGTCATTGGCTTTGTTGCATGTTTGCGTAGGTTACTGTCCTCCAGGAGTGCAGCATCCCATATAATGTCTTTCCCCGCTGCTGTTAATAGGATAATGGGTTTACTTAGGAATGGTTCTGAAGGGGTGGCTGCTGAAGCTGCCGGGCTTATTACATCTCTCATAGGTGGTTGGTCAGCAGATCTAAGTACTGCACCAGATTCCAAAGGAGAAAAACATGCAACCATCATGCATACCAAGTCTGTATTGTTTGCTCAACAGGGTTATGTTACTATCCTGGTCAACCGTTTGAAGCCCATGTCAGTCTCACCTCTGTTTTCTATGGCCATTGTTGAAGTCTTTGAGGCTATGGTTTGTGATCCACACGGAGAAACTACCCAATACTCTGTTTTTGTTGAATTGTTACGCCAAGTAGCTGCCCTACGACGTCGTTTATTTTCACTCTTTGCACATCCTGCAGAAAGTATTAGGGAAATCATTGCTGTTATAATGCGTACTATAGCTGAAGAAGATGCAATTGCTGCAGAGTCAATGCGTGATGCTGCTTTGCGTGATGGTGCTTTGTTGAGACATTTATTAAATGCTTTTATCCTTCCTGCCAGTGAGCGGCGTGAGGTAAGTCGGCAGCTTGTGGCGCTCTGGGCAGATTCTTACCAACCAGCTTTGGATCTACTGTCTAGAGTTCTGCCACCTGGGCTTGTTGCTTATTTGCTCACACGTCCTGATGATGTTCTCGACGATACAAATCAAGAAGGATCGTCCACAAGTAGGCGGCAGAAAAGATTACTTCAGCAGAGAAGAGGTCGCATAGCAAGAGGAATGGGTGCTCAAGATTTTCCTCTTCCCCCTGGTAACAATTTTGAGACTGGAGATGCTGCAAAACAGATGAGTACAAATGCTAGTAGTGTAGCCGAAAACTCTCAGAGGCCTGCTGCAGATTCTCCCTCTGAAGCTTCAAATCCTCAGGCTTCTGCTTTTCCAGGTGGTGACAGTACTACTACAGGGGCTCCACAAAATGGCTATCCAGCATCTGCTTCAATCACGACAAATGCAAATGGACATGAGCAACCTGAGACAAATGCATCGGATCTCGTTGGTTCTGACCCAAACTTGTATGGCATGAATTCAGTGCTACCAGCACCTGCTCAAGTTATTGTAGAAAGTACACCAGTAGGTTCCGGAAAGCTAATTCTAAATTGGCGTGAGTTTTGGCGAGCCTTTGGCCTTGATCATAATCGTGCAGATCTCATCTGGAATGAGCGTACAAGACAAGAATTAAACGAAGCTTTGAAGGCTGAGGTTCACAATCTAGATGTCGAGAAAGAGCGAACGGAAGATATTTCCCCGGGATGTGTGGCTGTGGAGGGCACAACTGGCCAGGAGAGTATTCCGCGTATATCTTGGAACTATTCTGAGTTCTCTGTTAGTTATCCTAGCTTGTCAAAAGAAGTTTGCGTGGGTCAATATTATTTACGTTTATTGCTTGAAAGTGGAAGCGCTGGCAAGGCACAAGATTTCCCTCTCCGTGATCCAGTTGCTTTTTTCAGGGCACTCTATCATCGTTTTCAGTGTGATGCTGATATGGGGCTTACTATTGATGGTGCTTTTCCAGATGAATTGGGTTCATCAGGCGATTGGTGTGATATGAGTAGACTTGATGGTTTTGGTGGAGGGGGAGGAGCTTCTGTTAGGGAGCTCTGTGCAAGAGCTATGGCGATTGTCTATGAGCAACACTACAACATTATAGGTCCTTTCGAAGGCACTGCACATATTACAGGACTGATAGATCGGACGGATGATAGAGCTTTGAGGCATCGCCTGCTTCTTCTCTTGAAGGTATCATTATTTTATCAGAGTATCCATTTCCCCCTATTTTTAATGCTAATTTTCGGTTATAATAATATACGCTCTAAGTCGTCACATACAATATCGTTCTGGAGATATTTAGACAACTAAGAGTGATAAATATCTTTTGTTGATTACTATTTTCTCCTATATGCAGGCTCTAGTGAAGGTCTTGTTAAATGTCGAAGGTTGTGTTGTGGTTGGTGGTTGTGTTCTAGCTGTAGATCTGCTGACTGTTGTTCATGAAAACTCGGAAAGGACTCCTATTCCGTTACAATCAAATTTGATTGCTGCTACTGCATTTATGGAACCACCTAAAGAATGGATGTACATTAACAAAGGTGGTGAAGAAGTTGGACCTGTAGAGAAGGACGTCATCAGAAGTTTATGGTCTAAAAAGGATATTGGCTGGACAACAAAGTGTCGGGCTTTTGGAATGTCAGACTGGAAGAAATTGCGTGATATCCGTGAGCTTAGGTGGGCAGTAGCTAGTCGAGTTCCAGTCCTCACACCTACACAGGTGAAGCTATATGGTTTACTTTATGTGCAACTGGCCATTGGTATTTCATTTTATCATGCTTAACGTGCCAAAAGAAAATGTTTTTCATGTCCTTTGCCTTGTTGTTCTGTTCTCATTCTGACATGTTTATTGAATACTCAATCTAATGGGTTAAATACCTGACAGGTAGGGGAGGCTGCATTGTCCATATTGCATAGCATGGTTTCGGCACATTCAGATTTGGATGACGCCGGAGAGATTGTAACTCCAACACCAAGAGTAAAACGTATCTTGTCTAGTACACGTTGTCTTCCTCACATTGCTCAGGTAATGCCTTTTTCCCCGTCTTTATTATTCTGCTTCTAGCTGTGTCCTTGATGTGTTTGGTTAACTGAGCGAAGGACCCCAGTTCCTTTACAATTTAATTGGCATTAGGCACTCCTGTTCTGCTGTAGCTTTTTTTTTTTTACCATTTTTCATAGTATCTGAAGGTGGAGTTGCAAAGTAATTAATCAGTATTTGAATCTCGTTCATTTAATCTTCCTTCATTGAATAACTGGGAGTGTTCATTAAACAGAGAACACTTTGTTATAACCCTTTGTTAATCTATTTTCTTTCCGAAATTTGGAAAAGGCTTTGCTCTCTGGCGAACCAGTTATTGTGGAGGCTGGTGCTGCTCTTTTGAAAGACGTTGTTACCAGAAACCCCAAAGCGATGATCCGTCTGTATAGCACAGGGGCCTTTTACTTTGCTCTTGCTTACCCCGGATCCAATCTGTACTCAATTGCACAACTCTTTGCGGTTACCCATGTGCATCAAGCTTTTCATGGTGGGGAAGAAGCTACTGTTTCCTCCTCTCTGCCCCTGGCTAAAAGAAGCGTATTGGGTGGTCTTCTTCCTGAGTCCTTATTATATGTGTTAGAGCGTAGTGGACCAGCTGCATTTGCAGCTGCCATGGTTTCTGATTCCGATACTCCAGAGATTATATGGACACATAAAATGAGAGCAGAAAATCTTATATGTCAGGTATTTACGTAATCGTTACTGTGGGCTTTAGGTCATTTTCTCTTGAAGACTATATGTAAATTATTACTTACAGTTATTGAGTTTTAGTTTCTTGTTTCTATTTCCTCAGGTTTTGCAGCATCTTGGTGATTATCCTCAGAAATTGTCACAGCATTGCCACTCTCTGTATGATTACGCACCCATGCCACCTGTTACATACCCAGAACTTAGAGATGAGATGTGGTGTCACCGTTATTATCTCAGAAATTTATGTGATGAGATTCGATTTCCAAATTGGCTAATTGTTGAACATGTCGAGTTCCTACAATCATTACTCGTGATGTGGCGCGAAGAGTTGACTAGGAAACCCATGGATCTTTCTGAAGAAGAAGCTTGCAGAATTTTAGAAATATCTCTGAATGATGTTTCAAGTGATGATCTAAGCAGAAACGTTTCAGTTGAGAAAAATGAGGAGATATCTAATATATCCAAACAGATTCAAAACCTCGATGAAGAGAAACTAAAGCGCCAGTATAGGAAGCTTGCAATACGGTATCACCCTGACAAGAATCCAGAAGGAAGAGAAAAGTTTCTTGCTGTTCAAAAAGCTTATGAATGCCTACAGGTATGTCCACAATTTCTGATCATTGTCTGGGGTTTGAGGTATCCTTCAATTATTTATTTAGCACCATTCTCTGCTATTGCATTTCTCTTTTAGAACATTGGAACGTTAAAAATGCAGACTTCCTGGACACCAGCAGATATTTGCTGTTCAAGTCATTTGATGACTGCTATGTTTAGTAATTGCTTTTCCCTCCATTGTGTTATTCTTTTCTAGTAGTAGAGAAACATTAATCAATTTTTTCTCTTTTGGTGTTTGCACTATAAAGAAGTGTATTTAATCTGAGAATGGACATGATGTTCTCATCTAATTTGCAGTTAATGAGCATACTCGATTTGTATCTGAAGAAGTTCCTAGTCTTTGAAACTCTAGGAATGTAGATTAGTGTCGTCTCAATTGCATAAATATGATCTAGTGTTTTATTTTTTTCTCTGGCACTGGATTTAGTATTTATCATATTATCTGTTCATCTGCTTTTAGGCAACAATGCAAGGATTGCAAGGTCCTCAGCCTTGGAGGTTGCTGCTCTTACTGAAAGCGCAGTGCATCCTATATCGACGTTACGGAAATGTGTTGCAGCCATTCAAATATGCTGGCTATCCGATGCTACTTGATGCAATTACGGTGGACAAGGATGACAACAACTTTCTATCTAACAATAGATCCCCTCTTCTTGTTGCAGCATCTGAGCTTGTTTCGTTAACGTACTTATTTCTCTGCTAAATTGCGCGATTTTATCTCCTCTTTTTTCATGTATCTTCAATGTTATCTATTTTATTTCCTTTTATTTACTGTATCAGCTGTGCTGCGTCGTCATTGAATGGTGAAGAATTAGTGAGAGATGGTGGTGTGCAGCTTTTATCAACTCTTCTTTCCCGCTGCATGTGTGTGGTTCAGCCAACAACTTCACACAATGAACCAGCTGCAATCATTGTCACAAATGTAATGCGTACATTTTGTGTAATAAGCCAGTTTGAGAGTGCAAGGGCTGGAATTCTAGAGTTATCCAGTCTGATTGATGACATTGTGCACTGTACGGAATTAGGACTTGTGCCTGCAGCCGTTGATGCTGCGCTCCAGTCTATTGCCAATGTCTCTGTTTGCCCTGAACTTCAGCATGGTCTGCTAAAGGCTGGTGCCTTATGGTGAGCTATTTCAACTGAATTTAGTATCTTTGTTACACCCATTTGGAGCTTTCCCGGTGACAAGTATACTAATGCCTGTACTTCTTCCGATTCGTGTCCGTTTGATCAGGTACATTCTCCCATTATTACTACAGTATGACTCAACTGCAGAGGAATCTAATTCGGTCGAGTCTCATGGGGTTGGAGTTAGCATTCAAATTGCTAAGAATGGGCATGCCTTACGGGCATCACAAGCCCTATCAAGACTTAGTGGACTGTGTGCTGATGAGAGTTTGACACCTTACAATGCTGCTGCGGCTGATGCTCTCAGAGCATTGCTGACTCCAAAGCTTGCTAGTTTGTTGAAAGATGAAGCTGCCAAAAATTTGCTGTCCAAACTAAACACAAATTTGGAGACACCAGAGGTAAAGCGTTATTGTTTTCGAGTTGTTTCCTTGACCAGTTTAAAATTAGTTGAAATGAATTTCTTATTCACGCTTTCATGTATGTTTGGTTTGTACTTACGTGTAAGCTTGTGATTTTGGTATCGCTCATGATAAAGATATGTTTAATATCATCATATTGCAGAAATTTCTACTGTTAAGATTTTTTCTCTACATGTGCATATGAAAACTTGATGAACACTTCACTGTGTTTAAAGCATGTTAAATTTTTGGCTGGATAGACTATAATTTTTTCAAATTTTTGTTTTACAGATTATCTGGAACTCTGCCACTCGATCAGAGCTTTTAAATTTTGTGGATGAACAACGTGCCTGCCAGTGCCCTGATGGTTCATATGATCTGAAGACTGCACAATCTTTTGTCTATGAGGCACTGTCGAAAGAGGTCTATGTTGGGAATGTTTACCTGAAGGTCTATAATGATCAACCTGACTCAGAGATCAGTGAACCAGAAGCATTCTGCAATGCTCTAATCGACTTCATATCATCTTTAGTGCATACTGAGTTTCCCTCTGTTCCCGTGGAACAAAATTTGGTTGAAGAAAGCAGCTCGTCTAATGATACTCCAGAACTTGAAAGAAGCATCACAGAACCCTCATCGATTGAAGGACATTCCGATCATCAGTCATCATCTGAGAAACCTGAAAGAAGCACCCCAGAACCCTCATCGATTGAAGGACATTCCGATCATGAGTCATCATCTGAGGCGATGAAGAAGGAAGAAAAAATTCTGATTGATCACCTCCAATTAGGATTGACTGCTCTTCTGGTACGCATATGGAGCAAGTGAATAAGAAAATATTTAAGAATTCAGCATGTCTGACCTTTTCTTTGCTTTCTCTTTTGCAGAACTTGCTTACTAAGTATCCAGATCTGGCTTCAGTGTTTTCGTCTAAGGAGAGATTATTACCTCTCTTTGAATGTTTTTCAGTCCCCATCGCATCAAAGACTGATACTCCAAAACTCTGCCTGAATGTCCTCTCTCGCCTAACTGCTTATGCTCCTTGCTTGGAGACAATGGTATCTGATGGATCTAGTCTTCTTCTCCTCTTGCAAATGCTTCATTCTGCACCGTCTTTTCGCGAGGGTGCTCTCCATGTTCTTTATGCTTTGGCAAGCACACCAGAACTTGCTTGGGCTGCTGCAAAACACGGTGGAGTAGTGTACATTCTGGAACTTCTATTACCTTTGCAGAGTAATGATTCTCAACTCATCTTCTTTTCCTATTGGCTTTCTGATTACTTGGAATGATATCAATGACACAGAATGGTCTTGTGCAGAAGAAATTCCTATACAGCAAAGAGCTGCAGCGGCTTCTTTGTTGGGAAAGCTTGTCGCACAACCAATGCATGGGCCTAGAGTTGCCATCACACTTGTGAGGTTCCTTCCGGACGGCCTTGTATCTATCATTCGTGATGGACCTGGGGAAGCAGTTGTACATGCGCTTGACCGGACCACAGAGACTCCAGAACTTGTGTGGACACCAGCAATGGCAGCATCTTTGTCTGCACAGATTGCGACCATGGCATCAGATATTTATCGTGAACAACAGAAGGGTAGTGTTATTGAATGGGATGTACCGGAACAGTCACCTGGTCAACCGGAGTTGAGAGATGAGCCGCAGGTTATTTTCATTTATTTAAAACCTATATATGAATTAAAACATTAGTGAAAGAGTTCCTTGGAGTGGAAGCGTAATTCTTGATGAGATTTATCTTTGTAGGTTGGTGGAATCTACGTCAGGCTTTTCTTAAAAGATCCAAAGTTTCCTCTAAGAAATCCAAAAAGATTCTTGGAAGGGCTGCTGGATCAGTATTTGTCAGCAATGGCGGCAACACATTATGAGCAACAACCTGTCGAGCCCGAGCTCCCTCTCCTTCTCTCTGCTGCATTGGTTTCACTGCTGCGTGTGCATCCGGCACTTGCAGATCACATAGGATATCTCGGGTATGTCCCCAAACTTGTCGCTGCTGTGGCGTATGAGGGTAGGCGGGAAACAATGTCTTCGGAAGAAGTGAAGGCTGAAGAAATAGGGTCTGATGGAGTGAATGAGAGTGGTGATGATTCAAGTCAGCCTGGGCAAACCCCTCAAGAACGTGTGCGTCTTAGTTGTTTACGTGTTCTACATCAACTTGCTGCTAGCACCACATGTGCAGAAGCAATGGCTGCAACTAGTGCTGGAAATGCTCAGGTTCACTACTCTATATTCTGGTCTTTTACTAGTAATTGGTGCTGGTTGTGACATATGTAATTGATGAAACACCAGGTGGTTCCACTTCTAATGAAAGCAATAGGATGGCTTGGTGGGAGTATTTTAGCACTTGAGACACTAAAGCGTGTAGTTGTTGCTGGAAATCGGGCAAGAGATGCTCTTGTTGCACAGGGACTAAAGTGAGTCATTATGATACTTTTGTGATTTTGTCTTGGGTACTCACATCTTAGTTATTGCTTATCTGAGATGGTTTGTGAAAAATTGGTAGGGTTGGTCTGATAGAGGTACTTCTTGGGCTTCTTGACTGGAGGACTGGGGGAAGGTATGGGCTCAGCTCTCACATGAAATGGAATGAATCTGAAGCATCAATCGGGCGGGTGCTTGCAGTTGAGGTTCGTTTTTTTTCTTTTTTTTCTTGAAGAAATGGTTCGAGATTTTGATGAAATGAAATAATTTAATGAATGATACAAAATCTCAGGTACTGCATGGATTTGCAACAGAAGGGGCACATTGTTCAAAAGTGCGGGAGATACTTGATGCTTCGGAAGTAAGTTTTGTGATACAATGTGATATTGTTTGTTGTTGTTGTTGTTGTTGTTAAGAAAGGCAAATGAATATTGTGAACAGGTGTGGAGTGCATATAAAGACCAAAAGCACGATCTGTTCCTTCCATCAAACACTCAATCAGCGGCTGGAGTGGCTGGGTTTATTGAGAACTCAACCAACAGACTCACTTACGCTCTCACCGCTCCTCCTCCTTCCTCTTCTTCTCCGCCCACTTGATCATTCCTTTCTTTTGTATATCCTTTTGTAAAGTTCCCATCCTTTCCTTCCCTTACTTCTTTCTATAGAGAAGATATCCTCGGTTTGTAAATGTTTGATGAGAGATAGTAAAATATTTGTGCTTTTCTTTGGATCCCTACCATTTCTCTACTTCTTTACCTCTCTTTTATAAAAAAAAATCATAATGTGGATCCAAATTCTGGAAGTTTGAATGTTTTCTCTTTATTTCTCGTGGCCTTTATTTGATGTGCGGAGTTGGGCCTCTTGAATTGAATTGTAGTTGAAGTGCGTAAGCGTACGCAATATGCAAGAAAGCGACAAAATTGATTATTGTAAATGTAATTATATAACTTAATCAATAAGTGGAGAATTTGCCGTAGATATTCAGTTAGGCTTCTGATCCGGTTCTCTCCGATCCCGAGAGGTATCGCCGTCTCATGGTACGATTCATATATCTGAGCTTACGTATGCATTTCATATCCTATGTCAATTCATGCATATTTACCTACGCTATGAACATTGTTTAGCTGCGGACAGAACCGTGCGTAGAGTCATAAAGACCTAAGGCGAACTTAGAAAAAACCCTATATTTTTCTAATGTAATAACAATATTATTATTTTAAAACAATATTAAAGTAAAAAAAAAAAGACACTATTTCAAAAATCTTAAACCATAATATTTCGTTCATTCTTTCATATAAATCTTTTTCACTAAACTCTCGTAATCAAGTTTTCTTATAAACTCTCTTTCAATAGATAAGATAGTCAAACCACTTAATCATTTTTGTGACATAGTTGATCGCAAATAAAACTTTATCAGCTTCAACTTAGAAAACTTCTTTCAGCAGAAGTAGCTAAAATAGAATTGTCAACAATATTCGGTAAGAGATCCACGAGTTTGGATAGCAACCTCTCATACTTTTCAAGAAATATAACACTTCAATGGGTCTTTCGAAGTATTTTGAAAAATTGGGTTTCAAATCCATGTTTCGAGACTAATTTTTTTTTATATAACTACTATACTAGATTAGATTTTCAAAAATTTAGGACCCCAAAATTCTTAATATTTCAGAGCTCCAAAGCGAATGCTTTTTTTTTTGTAAGGTAAACACGCCTCTGGCTGCGGACAAGAAATATTACTACGAACGAATTCCCCAATTCATTTTACACAATAATAGGACTCTGATTGAGTGGCTTGTCTTTTTCTTACACGTTCTCTTAAAGGTTAAACTGTTCAGCTCGGATCATCTCCTATCTTCCATAAAACAAAGAAAAAGGTATTGTCTCAAAATCCCTCGCCGTAGCCGAATATAGAGCCCTCTCGGTAGTCACTCAAGAGCTTCTTTGGTTCTTGTGGTCTTTTACAGGAACTTGGCATTCTCCAAACCACTCAAATAAATAACTATTCATTGTGATAGTAAAGCGGCGCTTCACATCAACTTCCGATCCAGTCTTCCACGAACGACAAACATATTGAAGTTGACTGCATTTTGTTCGTGACGAGATCACTAAAGGAATTGTCTATCCTTGATAAGGGTATTTTTTTCGTGACGAGATCACTAAAGGAATTGTCTATCCTTGATGAGGGTATTAGGATAAACTTTAAAAGAAGTAATATGTATATATGTTCCATTATGTTGATAAGCTCAAATAATTAATTTTCCTTTTGTGATTAGCTATAATTTCGTATAAATATATGAACTTATGGTCTACGTACATTATCAATAATTCTCTTATCATAAGTTTTACAACTCGGTGATTCACATACCTCGGATTGGCTCTGATCATTGCCCCATCCTCATTTGTTTTGAGAAGCCTTTTCCTTTGGTGATATAAAGACCATTGCAAGTCAACATAAGTGTGAATATGTTGATAATGAAAGTCTATTCAACAAAACACACAAGTTTGAAGTGTGTCACCTCACATCACATCAAATAGGGTTATACTTATAAGCATAATCCTCCTCGTCTCTCTTATATACACTTTGTTGACAATGTTTTTTTTTTGACAACGTCTTGAGAGGATTTTTTTGTAATCTCTATTAATTTTATTACTGACAACTAGAAAACCTTACTCGCTAGATACATAACCAACCACGACTTAAACTTACATATGCTACAATTACACTACACAACTAACTGATACAAAGTTAAAGCGAATACGAAACTAAACAAAAAACCTAGGCTCAGGCCCGGTCTTTCCATAAGGCAAATAAAACCCATGTTTTAAACCACATAAAATATATAGATTTAATGAAGTCACTTTCTGAAAAGAGACAGTTAGTCTAGTGGCAGCTTACCTTGATTCTTGATCTCTTTTAAACTAATTTTTTTTCTTTTTTTATATTAGAAAATTGCTTTAGGTATCCAAGATACAAGGGCCGGCCCTGCCTAGGCTAGTAGTGGAGCTTAAAGGATAACAATTTCGCCTAGTGACGAGCGTGGCGTGGGTAAGACTATAAGAGTGGGCTAACAACGCAAATGCGGTCCACGAAAGCTTTTGTACCAAAACGTCACAAAGGTTTAATCTTTGATACTCAGATTCACACCCGTATGATTCAGGCACCTAACTTCGAAAATTGAAGCTCCAAGTGTAGTCACCAAATGTCCAACTGTCAAAGAGAGTTGAGCCAGTAACAACGCACCTAAGCTAGCACTATCTCGGAACCAGACCGTAGAAGAACCTAACCATAGATGCTTGAAGAGGCAAGGAACCTGAAATTGAATAAAAAAATGAGGTCTTCTGCGCGGATCACTACCAGCCAGGTGAATCAAACGCTAATGGTGCAAAGCTCCACGCCATGTAGGCCCGAATATAAGTTAACCGCTTTGAATTATTTTGGGCCTACCACGAAAATGAGATAGGAGCAACGAAAGCTAACGAGCTGAAGATGAAGATGGTCGGAGAGTGAATTTTGGGAAGTCAAGCCATCGTCCTCAAACCTGATCTATTCGTGACAGAGCCAACCGCCCCCAAGTCTTTATATTGAAGATCTTATCTCCAATTATTGAGAGGGTAATATTGCAAATAACAACTCTCAATAATACCACTAAGTTTTATTCTACATATACCACTAAAAGTTTTCTTTCTAAACATACAACAACACTAGATTTAAATTTTAAATCCTAAAAATACTAAGAAAGGTTGTTCATGAATTTTAATAGATTTGGAAATTCAAACTAAATCTAGTGTTTTTCAATCATGATTTAAAATCTGTATTTAAATTTTATGTTATTGATTCTATAATTTTAAATACTAATTCAAATCACTTTTTATTCAATTTTACAAATTTTTTTATAGATTTGATTTCATAATAGATTTCAATGGATTTGAAAATGTTTTCCCTTTAAAAAAAAATCAAAAGTTTTATTTTACATATACCACTAAAAGTTTTCTTTCTAAACATACAATAACATTAGATTTAAACTTTAAATCCTAAAAATACTAAACTTCAAACCTCGAAAATGCAACAAATGAAACTTTATGTTGGACAATGACTAAAAGTTTTCTTTTATGTCAAAACCTAACATACTATACGGTAAACTCAAAATACTTAAGACAAAATTAAAGCTTAAAAAATACTACACCCGAAGCTTCGGAAGCTATATATTTAAATAATAAACATTTAATAATTATTTTTAGTAGTTGTGGTATTTCTGAAAATGAAAGATGTATTTTGAAAAAAAAAATTAATTAGTAATATTTTAGGGAATTTCTCATTATTTAACCGTTCCTTTAATTTGTCTTTCTATTATTGTCATTTATTAACAACTTTTTTCTCTGTCAATTAATCATTAATATTATATGTTGACTTTGTATTAAGTAATTATTTTTGCTGGATTTGTATAATTAAAAATCTACAGATTCTACTTTTGAAAATTCCCTGACTTAACTATAAAGTGTGGGATTTTTTGACTTTTTTTTTTCTTTTGGATTAATATATATCCTTTATGTTCTTCTCTTTATGAAAGCATTATTAGTGATATAGTCTTGATTAGAAAGAAATAGTACCAAAAAGCAATAAATCCTAAATTTAAAAATAAATGATTGGTTTTAATAAAAAAAATAAATAATTGGTCAAATATAGACAAAAGTTTGGCAAGATAGTATGTTAATTTGGTTAGTTCATTAAATAATTTTAATTGGTTTAACCCAGGCATTGTTATAATATGTACTTTTTGTGATTTTCCAAATTCAATATGTATATGCAAAATTTTCTTTTTTATTTGATTCAAAATCTAATTTATTAACATTCCTTAATTTTATTACCCTTGTTATCTTTCTTTATTTAGTTTCTTTGACTAATAGATCATTTGTGTTTTATTAATTGAAATCGTTTGAATTTGTAGGATAATATTAGTTTTTCAAAGTCTAGTTAAAAATAATTATTACTTTTCATTCTAGAATATGGTATGTCTAATAAAAATTTCTTCTTTTATTGATAAATAACATAAGCTTCTAAAATCTAATCTCCAACACATAATTCTTTTTTTTTTCTTGTTAAAAAAGTAAGAATTTTCAAAAAAAAAAATGGTATATTTAATAAAAATTTAAACAATACGCGATACTTTCCAAAATTTATGCTTGAAAATTTCATTATAGTATTTGCAGACTATACTATAACAAGCATACTATACAATACCCTGCATAATCTACTAGAATGCGACCGAATATATTACAACACTATATAGTATATTATATCTCAAGAAGTCTGCCATACGACGTAAAAACTGTTAAAATGCCAATGTTTGGTACATCTCATTGAGTCTTCAATGTCACTGCATAGTCAATCAAAATTTAGTCAGGGTCTGCCAATTACCGCATAGTGAGTTAGATCATTGAAGAGTTTGCCATGACATTGCCTTAGGTGTGTCAAAAGTTACTAAGCCATGACTCTACCGAGGTCTACTAAAACTTGCAAACATTTTTCAGTCTCGGACGGATTGTCAGTAGACGATGATTTTATGTTATGGGTATGAATTTTACATGAGCTTGAGAAATGTTGGATAAATGGAAATTATCTTTTAAATTGAACTAGTTCACGCAATAATTTGTACGTAGGTACACACAATCCTCCCATATTATATGGTAAGTTATAACTTCGTTATTTTGCTAGATTTTTGTAACTAAAAGTTTGCTGATTCTATTATTGTTTGACTTAATTAAAAAGTGTTAGATTTTTCTAGAATTTTCTTCTTAATTTGAAAATGTAAAATGAAAAAGACATTCCCTTGTGGTGTATAGTTGGAAGTTGGAACGTTCACATCTTAAAACACCAAAGATAAGTAAAGGTAAAAACGAGTTCTAACGCAGAAAATTATCCATCCATTCATTTATCACATCCAATATCAGAATCTCCTCCATCTTCACCCAAAAAACAAAAACAAAATGTGTGTTAGAAAAAGCGTTTCACCACTTGCTTTGATTTTTCTACTATCAGCAGTAATTCTAGACAAGGAAGCTGATGCGACAAGTCCGATCAAGACCGTCGTAGTTGTGGTGATGGAAAATCGATCGTTCGATCACATGCTTGGATGGATGAAGAAGCTGAACCCGGAGATCAACGGCGTGGATGGGTCGGAGTCAAATCCGGTCTCCGTGTCGGACCCTTCCTCTAAGAAAATCCAATTCGGGTCGGGTTCGCATTACGTGGACCCTGATCCGGGTCATTCGTTCCAGGCAATAAGGGAGCAGATCTTCGGGTCGAATGACACATCCATGGATCCTCCGCCGATGAACGGGTTTGTCCAGCAAGCATATTCGATGGACCCCACTGGTAACATGTCTGCAAGTGTGATGAATGGATTCGACCCCGATAAGGTTCCTGTCTACAAGTCCCTTGTCTCTGAGTTTGCTGTTTTCGATAGGTAATTTTTTATTAATATTTCTTCCCTGTCTTTTTGGAAATATTATTACGTAATATGATCTTATTGTCGCATCTAGCCATCTAGTCGCATCCTTTGTCGTCTTATTGGCAAAAAAATTCGTTAAAATATATACTTTAGTAAGAGATAAGAGATACATTCGTAAAAAGCAATAAATCTGAAATCAAACGAAAAACAGATGATATTATCTCTTTTACTTTTACGTTCCTCTCTTTATGAAAGTATTATTGACGCTCTCTTCTAGTCTTATTGTTGGAACGGTATATTACGTAATAAAAATGATTATAAAGAAAACAGTATTAAAAGGCAATAAATCTGAAATGTAAAACACAGATGGTTTGCATCGGTTCCATCATCGACGCAACCAAACCGAATGTTCGTGCATTCAGCGACGTCAGGAGGAGCCACCAGCAACAATCCGAAGCTACTTGCAAAGGGTTTTCCTCAAAGAACCATTTTCGAGAATCTTGAAGAAAGTGGAGTTTCTTTCGGAATCTACTTCCAGAATATTCCGGCGGTATTGTTTTTACGGAACCTAAGGAAACTCAAATACGTGCCCAAGTTCCATAACTATGGACTCTCCTTCAAGGACCATGCAAAGAAAGGGAAGCTCCCTGGCTACGCTGTGATTGAGCAACGTTACATGGACACCATCTTCGAGCCGGCTAGTGATGATCACCCATCCCATGACGTCTACCAAGGACAGGTTTTTATTTCCTTTCCTTTTATCTATTTAATATATATAGGAAGTTGCAAATTGAACGTGATGTCTAAACAATAAAAATGAATATTGTTGGTTACACATTTCAGAAGTTTATAAAGGAAGTGTACGAGACCCTGAGAGCGAGCCCACAGTGGAACGAAACTCTATTGCTCATCACTTACGACGAGCACGGTGGGTATTTCGACCACGTGGCGACACCGGTTCGCAATGTTCCTAGCCCGGATGGTATAGTTGGACCGGAACCGTTCTTATTCGAATTTAACCGGTTAGGCGTACGTGTACCAACAATAGCAGTGTCCCCTTGGATCGAGAAAGGAACGGTGGTACATGGACCAAACGGATCTCCGTTTTCAACGTCGGAGTACGAGCACTCTTCGATCCCGGCGACTGTGAAGAAACTATTCAACCTATCAACGCCTTTCCTTACAAAGAGAGATGCATGGGCTGGGACTTTCGAGAACATTTTACAGATTCGGAAGGAGCCTAGAACTGATTGTCCCGAGACGCTACCGGAACCGGTTCGGATAAGAATGAGAGAGGCGGATGAGAGTGCGCTATTGAGTGAGTTTCAACAAGAGCTTTTACAACTAGCTGCGGTTTTAAAAGGTGATGACGTGCTCACCACTTTTTCTAAAGAATTAGGGAAAGGAATGAGTGTGATTGAAGGGAAGAGGTACATGGAAGAAGCTGTGAAACGTTACTTAGAGGCGGGTCGTTTAGCTCTCGCCATGGGAGCGAATGAAGAAGAGCATGTCCATATGAAACCTTCACTCACTGGAAGAAGACATTAAGCTTCTTTCTCTCTCCCTTTCCCCTGTTACTTGTAACTATCAAAGCTCCGCTGTCTTATTAATAAAGTAATTGTTATTAGTCACACCTTCATTTAATAATCTTTTACATAATTTTCTCGGAGAGCTCTCTAGAATATAAATATACCATGATTAATATGGAAAATGTATCCTATATAAAAAATAAAAAAAAACATTTTACGCTAGATCATCTATTTCATGATTAATAAAACCATGATAAATATAGAAAACATACTAATGAATCATGAAAAATGAAAATGTTTTGGCTCCTTTTTGTCTTTTTTAGATGGATGAATTTGATTTACGTGTTTATGAATCGATTCATGGTATGCCATGTGGAATAAATGATTTTATCTTCATTTGTGTTAGTTATATTTCATAAAGGCATAACCATGTCCATTGGTCGGATTCTTTTTGGGAGTCTCTTAAAATAATTTTTTTATTTTTTATTAAATTTTTTTTATAGATGAAAGAAAAAAAAATCGAATTAATTGCGGTGCAACATATGTAAAGACCGATCCTTAAATAAAGATTTTAAAAATTTAGATTCTTCACGGTTTATGGGGTTCACAATTTTTTTAATAATTTTTTTGAGTCCATCGCGCTAAGAACCTCCAATGTATATGTTATAAGAGTCTACAACACTCGACAAGGTGTATGCGGATCCCAGCAGAAAAGCTGCAGGAAGAATTAACTTTTTTATTAATGGAATTGTATAATTGTAATGTTAAAGTGTTAGTTTTTTTTTTTTTCACTGAAAATTTTAATCTATTGAAATTTGGAATTGAATACAAGATTGATACTTATATCACCCAAAGCAAAAGCTAAGAATATTTTGGGATGTTAAAAATAAAGTTTTTATGATTTTTATATTATTTTATTCTGTGGGGTCTATTATTTATTTATTTTCGTCCTAAAAATAAAATAAAAACATAAAACAATCAATTGCGCATTGTCACGTGTGCGTGAACAGTGAAGACGTGGTTCTTAACTAAAGACTTTTAGAATCGTTTCTTAAAATTTTGTGGGATCCACTATTATTTTAATTTTTTTTTTTTAGGAATCCAGGTTAACATCCCCGCGATGAGGATGCTCTAAAGAATCAAATATACTAATGGGGTCTTCTACAAAAACATAAGCCCTTTTCAAATACGAGCATTACAAGATCATCCAAAAAACCAAGAAGATGTGCTCAATGCTAGCCTAAATATGAGCCTCTCTCATCGTTAAACAATGCTCCAAGCCACTGTGGGTAGGAAACTCCAAAATAAGATTACCAAAGATTCCCTAAGCACACACTTTTAGCAATGAGATAGGCTCCTCTATTGGCTTCCTTTGATTCTAGCACTACCTTCCACTCATCAAAAACCTTTAATCTAACCAGCCAATCACCCGATAAAACCTTAAAATTCGGCCAGGCCCTCGGTCTATTAATGATATCGACTAATTCTTTATCATTAATCGCGAAAGCCACCACCTTTTGTGGCAAATCTATTATTGCTTCCAGAGCCCACACAAAAGCCTCCTTAGCTGCCTCTTTAGAATGAGTCACAACCTTAGAGCTTCTTCCATGTTTCGAAACCACACCATATTCATCATCTCGCACCACCCACGCCATTCCCAAAATTTTTGTGCCCTTATCCCATAAAAACCAATGTTACACTTAAACCACTTCTCGAAGGGCGGCTCCCACTGCGGAATACAAAGTTCAATTGCTTCTTCCACCTCTTTCACGGAGTCTTCCAACATTTGCGATTTTACCCACACCTGGGATTCTTTTTGAGCTTTCCTAACCACTTGCTGCGGGACCAAAGGCCTTGCTTCATAAAGGAACTTGTTCCTCATCTTCCAAATGAACCATTTTATCCAGGGAATGCTCTCTCTGACCCTTTGCTGAATATCCTTCTTCTTTGCCATTTCCATGAGGTGATAGAAGTTTGATAACAAAGTATTATCCTCAACACCTCCTTCTTGCATCAGGATTTCCGCTATGGCCCAAACTTGCCTAGGGAAAGGACATGAAAACAGCACATGATTGATGTCGTCTCTGCCATCACCGCATACTTGACCCCTATGGTCCCCCCTTTGAAGCCTCTTCGAGCTAGTGTTTCTCCAACCGATATTGCTCCACTCACCAATTCCACAGAAAAACCTTGATTTTTGGGGAGGTAACGAAGTCCCAAGCAGCCTCTTTTAGAGAGTTGATAGATGGTAAGGACGATGCTTCTGCTAAGGACCTCATACTCTCTTTGCGAAGCAAACCACACACCAGATTTAACCGAATAGTCTCATGACTTTGTGTAATCCCATGTAAAGTATTCATCGGAATCCACAACCGGCTTAAGAGCTAAGATCCTTTGGATATCATTTGGGAAGAAATGCTTCTCCAATAACTCTGTGGACCATCCCCTACAAGAAACATCCATCAAAGCACTTACTCTCAAATTCGGGTTAGTAGAATTCTCCTTCATGATGGGTGTTGGATGCCCTCCATCTTGGATCCATGGATCTAACTACATTCTTAGAGATTTTCCGTTTTCGAGATTCTGAGATATCCCTTCCTCTAAAAAGTCTCTGCAAAAAAAGATACTTTTCCAAGCAAAGGATGGTCTATAACCCAAGGGGGCTGATAAAAACTACGATGCAGAAAAGTATTTGCTTTGAAACACCCGAAAAAATAGTGATTCAGGCTCTTGGAAAAACTTCCAAGCTTGTTTAGCCAGCAACGCTTGATTGAAGCTTTTAAGATCTCTGAAACCTAACCCTCCAAACTCCTTTGGAAAACATAACTTCTCACAGCTACCCCAATACAGTTTTCTTTTGTGCTCCACTGTTCCCACCAAAACTGAGCTAAGGCACTCGTCAGGTTATCAATAATAGTATCCGGCAACTAAAAGCAACCTATTACAAAGATCGGCATCGAAAGCCCTGCTGATTTAACTAGCACCTCTTTTCCCCCTGAGAGAGCAGTCTTGTAAACCATCATGTTGTCCTCTCCTTGAACTTACCCATTATGTAATTTAATAGTTGATCTTTGATCCTCTAAAACATTCCGGTAAACCCAAGTACAAACCCTCCCCTCCTTCATTCCAAATATCCCAAGCTTCCATGTTAATTCCATTTTGGAGTTATTGGGGCTTTTCTTTCTAATTATTAAGTGAAATAAAAATGGGTCAAATAGAAGGGTTTTAGTCTGAGTTTGTGAGGATTTTTTTTTGGTATCTCTAATTAGAGGCGGATTGGGTTTTCAACAACACAAGGGAAGGGAAACCAAATTGTGAAAAATCTCCAATCTCCCGATATGAGATTTATGACATCAGCCGCCGCTGAACTTTTCCGACACGATAAGTCCGTAGTCAGACATCTCCTAAACCCTCGTCTATACCCTAACTTCTCAGAAACTGAAACCAAGTTGAGATCGCTTTGTGAGAATTCAAATCCCCAGTTTAAAAATGCCGTTTCCGTCTTCCAGCAAGCTGTCGACTCCGGTGGCTCTCTTACTTTCCCCGGAAATAATCTCATCGCAGCTCTGGTACGTTCCAGGAACCACGAACTAGCATTTTCTATTTACCGCAAGATGGTTGAGACTGATACTTACATCAATTTCGTATCGCTGAGTGGGTTGCTCGAATGTTTTGTGCAAATTCATAAGACCGGGTTTGCGTTCGGGGTTCTAGCTTTGATGTTGAAGCGTGGGTTTGCTTTCAATGTGTACAATTTCAATATCCTCTTAAAGGGTTTATGCAAGAATCTGGAATGCGGTAGGGCTGTTAGTTTGCTGAGAGAAATGAGACGGAACTCTGTGTTGCCGGATGTTGTTAGTTACAACACAGTTATAAGAGGTTTCTGCGAGCAGAAAGATTTGGAGAAGGCGTTGCAATTAGCCAAGGAAATGGAAGTCAGTGACTGTTCTTCGAGTTTAGTGACTTGGGGGATTTTGATACATGCCTTTTGCAAGGCTGGTAAGATGGAAGAAGCGATGGGCTTGCTCAAAGAAATGAAATTTAAGGGTTTAGAGGCAGATCTCGTTGTGTATACTTCGCTAATTCGAGGGTTCTGTGATTGTGATGAGTTGTATAAAGGGAAGGCGCTCTTCGATGAGATTCTTGAAAGAGGGGATTCTCCATGTGCAATTACATATAACACTCTTATTCGAGGTTTTTGCAAGTTAGGGAAGTTGAAAGAAGCCTCGCAGATATTTGAGCTTATGATGGAGCGTGGAGTTCGCCCAAATGTTTATACGTACACGGTTCTAATTGATGGCCTTTGCGGAATTGGTAAGACCAAGGAAGCCCTGCAACTTTTGAACCTGATGTTAGAGAAGGATGAAGAACCAAATGTTGTGACTTATAACACTATTCTTAACAAGCTGTGCAAGGATGGCCTTGTGGCTGATGCTCTAGAGATTGTTGAATTGATGAAGAAGAGGGGTACAAGACCTGATGTCATAGCATACAATGTTTTACTGGGAGGACTCTGTGCCAAAGGTGACCTAAACGAAGCAAGGAAACTTCTCGATTCAATGCTCAATGACAGGAATTATCCGGATCCAGATGTCATATCATTCAATGCGTTAATCCACGGGATGTGTAAGGAAAACCGTCTCCATCAAGCTTTAGAGATTTATGATTTACTGGTTGAGAGATTGGGTGCTGCAGATATAGTGACTACTAATATATTGCTTAATAGCACTCTCAAGTCTGGAGATTTAGAGAAAGCAATGGAACTTTGGAAACAAATTCCTGATTCCAAAATGGTTCCAAACTCGGATACCTATTCTACTATGATTGATGGGTTTTGCAAAACTCGTATGCTGAATATTGCTAAGGGATTGTTTTGTAAAATGAGAGGGTCTGAGATTCGGCCAAGTGTTTTCGACTACAACTGTATAATGTCATCATTATGCAAAGAGGGGAGCATGGAGCAGGCATGGAGATTATTTGAGGAAATGCAGCGTGGTGACAGTTTTCCAGACATTGTTTCTTTCAATATTATGATTGATGGAAGTCTGAAAGCAGGGGATATTGAATCTGCAGAGTCACTTCTTGTTGCGATGTCTGAAGCTGGTCTTTCCGCTGATTTATTTACGTATTCGAAGTTGATAAATAGGTTTCTGAAACTTGGATATTTAGACAAAGCTATCAGTTTCTTTGACAAAATGGTTGAGAGCGGCTTTGAACCTGATGCTCATATATGCGATTCGGTGTTGAAGTATTGTATTTCACAGGAAGAAACAGACAAGTTGAATGAACTCGTCAAAAAAATGTTGGAGAAAGATATTGTCCTCGACAAGGAACTTACATGTACTGTCATGGAGTACATGTGTAGCAGCTCAGGAAACATGGATCTCGCGAAGCGGTTGCTAAGAGTAGCAGATGATAAAGAGGAAATGGATAAGTGGGGTTAATTGCCATGGTAATGTTGGAGAATCATTATGCAATTGGAATGCTCTGTAGAGACATGTTGTAGATTAAAGTGACAGAGGCAACATAGTATGACTGTGGCGTAAGTGGGAGGATGGTTGCAAAGAAGTTTTGGTATTAAGGCAAAACATCCATCAACATGTGAATGAAGAGGATTGGATACAGCCATCTAGACCAATGCACTGCTGGTAAAGGAGCTTATGACTCTCACTTGCTTCCATCTTCTAATTGTGAGGAAGAATGTTTTCCCTTTTTCTCATTTTGTGCTCTACAAGATGTTTGCAGGGCGTAGAATAATAATGTAGTGGAAGTGAAGCTCCTAAAATATTGAATCTTAAAAAGAGAAAGGAGAATGGATTTGCAAAGCAAGAGATAAGTATTAATGAAGAATGATAATTGTGGTGCACATGTAATCGAAGTGGAATTGCTCTTTTGGGTATTGTATTGTTGACAAAAAAAAGGTAAATAAGCAGTAACCTCTCGTCTTATCCTAATCCAAGTCTTTGCTATTTTGCGAAAATAATCAAAAATAGGGAGTCATATAAGAGAAGAAACAGTTGATTGTTTGCATATTTTTGTTGTTTTGGGAATTGGGACATTAAGAGGAGGAAGAAAGAAAACCTATCTGAGAAGAAGGTGGGGGCGACTAGGGGAATTTCTAACTCTTCCTCCTCTTCCTCTGTCCCTTCCTCATTGGTTGTTTATGTTTTCATAACATAATAATAACATATAGTTTTCTTTTCTTTTAGAGTTTTTAAATTGTTGATTGGTTTTTAGGTTCATTGAACTGCTGCCCAGATCCGATTCTCTCTCCTCCCACTGTCCTTGGAAATCCCAATGCCACCAACTAGACCTTTCTAATAATTCTTCTTTTTAATATTTAAATAAACCCCCTTCAATTTAGGCTTTTTTCTGTTCATCATCCCGGGTTTGTTTGTAAATTTGGATATCGTTAAGGTGTTTTTCTATCCTGTAATCTGGGTTTTGTGGGTCCAAATCTTTCTCTGTATTGATTTCAACTTGGCAACTTCAAGTCCCCAAAAAACAAGAGAGAGAAAAAAGAAAAAAAAGGAATTGTTTATGGTTTCTCTGAGTTGGTTGGGTTATCTCCCAATTCCAATTGGCCATCTATCTTCTGCTCCATTTATACAACAACTGTGTCTGAGAAACAACAAAACCAAAAGGCAACAACAACTAGAACAAGAATAGAGTCTAAATGCTTCTTTACTTTCTCATCACTTGTCTCTCTTTCTTCTTCTTTGCTAATAAATCTCTTTCCCGGCCTCCATGGCCATCTGAAACCAAAACCTTGCTATCTTTCTACTTCTCCAAGAATCCCTTCATGAACACCCTACACCCGATCACACCGGATCCAGTCTCCGACCAAATGTCGGTGCTTGACCTCCCTGACCTCGCTCTCGACTGCATTCTTGACCTTCTCCCACCTTCAGGACTCTGCAGCATGGCTAGGGTTTGTAGCTCCTTGAGGGAGAGATGCGTGAGTGATCATCTATGGGAGAAACACTTGAAAGCTAAATGGGGCAAAATCCTTGGCCCTGCTGCTCGTAGAGAGTGGCAATGCTATCTCTCTTCCACAAATTATCTCGATTCTCCTCACCACCAACCTCCTGGTTTCGCCAAGATCGTCTCTCTCATTAGATCTCTTTCCTCTGTTTTCCGCCATGGTAAAAACACAAGATTTGGATCTTCTCTGCCTCTTGATTCCACCATGAGCTGCTACCTCTCCCTTGAAACCGGTCGTTTCTGGTTCCCTGCTCAAGTTTACAACCGCGAGGTAACTAAATTAGTTTCTTTAATTGCCTTTTCTTGGTTTTCTTGATTAGACTAGAGTCTAAGAGCTTTTTTTATGTGTGTAAGAACAGAATGGGCATGTAGGGTTCATGTTGTCATGCTATGATGCGGAGCTCAGCTATGATACTCACACTGACACATTTCAAGCCAGGTATCAATAATTTCCACATTTGCCACAATTTTTGTTCATTCTCTTGATCAACAGCTTAGACTCTATTTGGGGGTGGTTCTAGGTATCCACCACATGGTAGAAGAGCAGTTGCGGTTGAAAAGGGTGTGACTTGGGAGAGGCTAAGAGCAGCTCCCACTGATGCATCGCCTCATAATCTCTATGTCTCAGATTCATTAAATGAGTTGAAACCTGGTGATCACATCGAGATTCAGTGGAGAAGGAACAAAGAGTTTCCTTATGGTAAAACTTATAACTTATGACATGACACTTGTTATTAAACTACTTGGTTCTGAGACAGAATCTGAAAGCTTGTGTGGATGTTGTTGTGTTAGGGTGGTGGTATGGTGTTGTTGGCCATTTGGAATCCTGTGATGGGAATCTCAACCATTGTCATTGCCATCTTAGTGGTGAGTTCTCCTCAGCTTCATCTTCTGTGTTTAAGAAAAAAGGGTGTCATATTCTATATGCTTTAGCTCATAGAGTCCAGTAAATTCCGAAAACTTAGTAGAAAAGGTGAACATTGAAGAAACCCAATTCGAGCATTGGCTTTCTTTTGCTAGGATTGGTCCCAAGAGATAAATGATGATGATGGGATATGTCTTGATTTTCCTAGACATTATTGATAAATGTGTGTCTTCAATTGATGTTGAAATCTCTATTCATGTCCTCATCGTTGGAGTCTACATTGCGGATAGTGGTTAGTGGTGGGGCTCAACAATGATTCTTTTGTCTCTTCGTCACTCTCAAATATCTTTTCTTTTCCTCCTTTTGTTGGCACATTGCATCACCACATAAAGTAGATATCAATTAGGAATAAGAAAAAGATAAGATTTTGGGATTTCTCTCTGCCCACTCACTTCTTAATTTAATCTAAACCCCTCCCTGATCATATACCATTAACCTTTTTCAAAAATTAATGTTTTGTTTATGTTCATCATAAAAAGGGGTTTTTTGCATTCACATTTTATGCTAAATGGTTAAGTGTGTTGATGAATGATGAAAACAGAGATGGCGGTATTAGAGTTCAACCAATACACAGTCGGATCGAGGTGGAGAAGAACGATGATCAACAGGCGAGATCATAGAGAGGAAGGTAACGAGGAAGACGGTTTCTATGGAGGTATCCGAAAGATAAGTTGTAAAGAAGAGATTGAAATGTGGAAGCGTCTTTGGCCATCCTCCATTTTGGAGTAGGATGAAGATAAAGAAGAGCAAATGCTCTAATTAAACACTTTGGGAAAGAGATTATAATATACTCCACTATTACAGAGAGTAGGATGTTAATTTAGAAGCCTATTTATTCTCTTTTCTCAAATGTATGATTGATCCTTAATTATTTATTGGGAATATAGTCTAAATATACATGAAACTATTGCATCAGTTCGATAAGAATTACTTTGATTTGGGAAATATGGTGGTCTATAAGGAAAACTGAACACAATTCTATTGAATCCTTGCATCATCAGAGCACATTTGTCATTTTGTAGCTATGTTGAAAGATATAAAGATCTACAATTCTCCTATATCTTTTTTCTTCTTCTAGTCCATGTCTCTTGTATTATTCAAGGTCTTATTTTATTTTCAATGTGAGATATTATTGTTAATATGTGTTTTTTCTATGTTTTTTAGAACTATTCATTTCGACACATTGGATTAGTTTGAGGTTGGATTTACAAGACACATTTAAGGTAGGACTGTGTTTTACATCGAATGGGGGAAATTTAAAGGGCATGAAATTTAAAAAAACTATTGATGTGATATAAATGACAACTTACAGCCACTAGATTAGGTGATTAAGGGCATGAAATTAAAAAAAAAAAAATATTAAGGGGCATGAAATCAAAAAATCTATTGAAGTATATGACAACTTACAACCAATAGTTGGTAAGTCCTCACAATTTAAGAGAAATATTCTACATCAACTTTTAAGGGCATGAAATAAATAAAAAAAATGATATATATATATATATATAATTAAGGATCAATTATATATGTGATATATATCACTTAGTGTCTGTAATGTAGGATATAATATGATTAATCCTAAGAAAACAATGCGATGAATCGTATTTATTATTTTAGCAAATATACAGTTCGAAAGTCTTTGCGTATATTCAAAAGAAACTAAGTGACCATACAAATACTTGAACTTCGAAACAGTTTTCCAAGGATGGAAAAAAGGTTCTCATAAAATCCGTCGTACAAGCTCTTCCGATGTATCCAATGTCGTATTTTCTCTTTCCCTAATGTGTCGTCCAACAACTTAGTAGTACGATCTCCAACTTCTGGTAGAGTGCTCGAAACAATAACATTGACCTCCACTGGATAGCTTGGGACAAGATTTGCGTTCCCCAAGATTCAGGTGGTTTGGGTTTTAGAGATCTCCATGCTTTTAACCTAGCCCTGCTAGTGAAACAACTATGGCGTCTAATACATTTCTCATCCTCACTCTTGGCTCGAGTTCTTAGAGCGCGTTATTTTAGACATTCTAGTCCGTTAGAGGTCTACGAGTCTCGGTCCCCTTCCTTTGGGTGGAGGAGCATTCTAGCTGCAAGACTCCTCCTCTTTCAGGGGCTCAGGAAGACTATCGGCTCGGGTTGTAACACGAGTGCATGGTATGAACTTTGGATCCCAGATATCCCAGCTCATCTGGAGAGACCCGCTATTCGATCTCATGATCGTGATCCTTCCATGTTGGTTCACTGCATGATCCAATGGGATGCAAGTGGATGGGATGAGTCGAAATTATGTGATCTCATTCATCCAAAGGAAATCCGGCTAATCTTTGGGATGAGACCGAGTCGACAGTTCACATTGGATGGATATGCCTGGTCCTACACAAAATCAGGAATTTACACGGTCAAATCAGGATATGAGATTGCAAATAAGATGATAGAGGCTTTAGGCCCCAAACCGGTTTTAGAACCTAGTACCACGACACTAAAGAGCCATGTATGGAGAGTGAAGACATCCAAGAAGTTAAAAAAATTTATGTGGCAGGCGCTATCAGGTTGTGTTGCTACTTGTCAGAACCTAGCGTTCCGTCACTTGGGCACGGATCGTAGTTGTCCAAGATGTGGTGGGGGGAAACGATAAATCATCTTATCTTTGAGTGTCCCCCTGCTTTACAAGTCTGGGCATTGTCTTCTTTGCCCACACTTCCGGGTTCCTTCCCGAGTACCTCCTTATACCGAAATATGGATTACCTTTTTTGGATGACCAAGAATTCGGATCTATCAGAGACAGAACATGATCTTTTCCCTTGGATCATGTGGTATATTTGGAAAGCGAGAGTGAGAAAGTTTTTAATGGAAAAAATGTTTCGCCAAGAGATACTCTACAGATAGCGGTTCTAGAGGCGGAAAGTTGGAGATCGGCTAATCAGAAAGGAGAAGAAGAAGAAGAGGAGAGCGCGGAAGCAGAAATATCAGAGGTGTCTCTTGCACTATTTCAATCCCTTACATGTCAGATTGATGCTTCTTGGTACGATCTTGGACCAGTCAGCGGATTAGGGTGGTGTATTCGAGATACCGAAGGACGCTACCTTTTTGGAATGCAAGGATGTCGACGAAATATTTCAGCCTTACATGCAGAGCTAGACGGCCTCCTTTGGGCCATTGTCTTCTTGAGAGACACTTCTTTTCGGTCAGGATAGAGACAGACTGCTCGACGCTAATCTTGATGACGGATAATTAGTCAGATTTGCCTGCTTTCTACGCGGATTTGATTACTTCAATTCTCTTTGTGCTCAGTTATCAGAATTCTCTTCAGTCTTCATACCTAGATAATCTAATGTTTGTGCCGATGCCCTTGTTAAAGGGGTAAGAACACGAGGTTCCTTATTTTCTCATGTTAGCTATGTAAGACCGGTTTAATTTAGCACCAATGCAAATCTTTTTCCACTGGTCTAACTAATGTATGGTGTCTATGATATAAAAAAAAAAAAAACAATGCATATATGGTCTATGCTAGGTTTACAAACCTTGAAAGCGGACCTATCCGCCCGAAAGTGTAACGGTGGATTAATTCACAGTCTTGCAACAATGCTATGAACCTGCTTGGACACAAATATTACCACCAAACCCCCAAATTGAGGAATACAAAATCAAAGGATGTCTAAAATAAAAAAGAATACAAAATCAAATGGGAGTGTTTCTGTTGCTCTAATTCGGGACTTGTTGTAATGGCAAGGGCGTACAGTCAACCGTCGCTGCCTCCGATGCATAGTCTCTCCTCTAAGCTCAGACCTTTCGTCACTCTCTTCTCATCTCAGTCGCCGTCTCTCACAGCCCCATTCCGGCGGCGAGGGAGTCTCGCGTTTAGCGCTCTTCCTACGAAGGTCATCGATGCGGCGTCTATGAAGGAGAAATGGTTGGATTCCCTCTCTTTGCCCTCACCAGTCGACGAAGCGACTCGGGAGAATGCTGAGTCAAGCTGGGTCCTCGGAATTGACCCTGACTTGTCCGGTGCTTTGGCTGTCTACAAAACTGACCAAAATGGTTGCTCTTCTGCTCAGGTCAGTCTCTCCTCTTTTCTTTGGGGCAAAATTGTCTTCTGGAAGTATGGGGGTTTTAGGGTTTTGTGATATCCATGTCTGAATTGTGGGGTTGGTAAAAGGTTGAATTGTAACTGGAAATCCTGTGAAGCATTTGATAGACTCAAAGTGGATTGTGTTCTTTTTCGGATTTAGGTATATGATACTCCTCACTTGCCAGTTTTAGTTGGGAAAAGAGTAAGAAAACGTTTGGATGCAAAGTCAATGGTACAATTGATTCGGAGTTTAGATGCTCCCTCCGGTAAGAAATCTTTCTTCTTTCTTCTTGTTGTTGTTTTGTTCGCCTGGTTCGGGTTTAAAAGCAATTTACACCTTTTATATGCAACAATGTAGGAAGCTTGGCATATATAGAGCAATCAGTTCCTTTTCCCAAAGATGGGAAACAGGTAAATTTTGCTAACATATCTTTTCTTTTTTTTTCTCTTAGTTTTGGGGTTTATTTGTTAAAACTTAAACGTTTATGTCTCTTGTTATAGGGTTGGTACAGTGGAGGATTTGGATATGGATTATGGATAGGAACACTCGTTGCATCTGGTTTTTCTGTAATTCCAATCCCTCCATCTTTATGGAAAAGGCATTTTCAAATTGCTGGTGGGAACCTCGCAAAGGTGATTGATTATTGATCAAAGTTTTTTCATTTTAAAAACAAATTTCTCAAACTGAAAACCAATTTTTTCTATTTCTTTTGGTTAAAGGATGATAGCAGACGAGTCGCATCGGAGTTGTTTCCATCGCTTAGTTCCCAACTCAAGAGAAAAAAGGATCATGGTCGAGCTGATGCTCTGCTCATTGCTGCATATGGTGGATCCCTTCTTAAACCACCGAAATTGTTGAACCCATCACAAGAATTGGAACTGGTCTCTCAGGCCAATTACTTAGAAAACTAGTGAATCTAGATCCAACAATGATTTCAACTCATTAATTTCTTATTATACAATTCCGATTTGAAGCCACACCTAATTTTAATGATTGTGTTTTGATAATACACTAATATGAAAAGCAAAAAAAAAAATATCACCAAGACGAAATCCATCCAAAAACTCGTTATGTCCAAATTCTGATATCACCATGACTTTTTTCTCTATAAGCAAATCATCTCTCTTCCCTTCACCTTACTACTTGCCTTGTTTCATTTCATTCCCTCTTGTGCTGCGAAATTTTGATTCTATGAATACGATGGAGGAGGGACAGAGAAAACAGATGAAACATGATTCCTCTATTGTTAAACATACCCAAAACAATCCATAGACAAAATAATCAAGCCAAGTAAAGTTTCTTTACCTTGCTTTTCTTTTGCCCCTTGAGACCTTCATTTCCTTCTTTCTTCCTTTTCTGAAAGTAATCAATCACCATTTAGAAGTTGTTGAATTGAGATTAAAACCTTAAGACCATAGGGAGTGTGCAACATCCACAAACTTTATCCAAGGAAAATGAATATTGGAAAGATCTCTTGGATACGAGTCTCCTCAATCATTTAGAAGTTGCCTTATAGCATATTGAACAAAAAATGTAGAGGCAGTGATAAATCTTCAAACCTTATTTTGACAATTCTGTGATTGGTCAGTAGGGTTAAGACACCCACGCCTGTTCTGCATCTCCTTCTCTTCATCTTTGCGTCCATGTTTGTGGGAACGTTTCTCCTTCTTATGTTCTTTGTCACTTCGCTTCTCTTTCTCTTTGTGCTTCTTCTCTTTATCGTTAGCGGTGGATTTTGATCCGACAGTAGGAACTCCCTTCTCATCCTACAGAAAATCAAAGAAAAACCTTTGAAAATCTAGGAAGCACCAGCAACAAACAAAAGAGCATAAACAAAATAAGAACTTTTGTGGAAATTTACTTGTGGACATAAAAAGTGCTTACAGGAGAGAGGTCAACACGAGCAGATTCACGGAGTTGGAAAGCATCTTGGAGGATATCTAGAGCGAATGGTTGGATCCGAGAATTAGTGTCCTTGACACAAGGACGTATAAGTTCATCCAACTGCATGCCATCCCCTTTTCTGATGTCTGTGTCTCCCATAATATTGTGAAGATAATGTGCATCCGACAGCGAGAATGGAATCGATCTCTTGCAGTAAAAATCATGGTGAGCTTCCAACTTGTATCTGCTAATCAGATCAATGGCACCAGTCACTTCTTTTGGCCCTGCAAGTGCAAAACGTGATAAACATGTGACACTCTCACCCAAACATAACTTGTCTACAAAGAGGCTTGCATAAAAGATCCAAGGACTCCAGATTTGAAAACATATACTTGCCTCCAAATTTCATGTCTTCAGAACTCAGGATTTAGTACTCTGCAGACTTGCAAAGGACAACAGCTGCAAAGGACCAGATAAAGACAGAGAAGAAAAGATCATTCATCACTGAAAAATCAAGCAACAGTTTCAAGTCCTCTAAATGTCAGGAAAAGTAAGGGCATGGATTCCCACTGCAACAAATCAGTTTCTGGTCTTTGTAACAATTTAGACGATCCATAGTAACCAGGGAAGCATCTCGGTAATCAACTTCTCAAATCTCAAGGGTAACAAAATAAGGGAATCATTTTCCTTACATAAATGTACGTCTAAATGTTTGCAAGCAAACAGATCACTCATGACAACATATTCATATACATACTCCAATGTCTCCTTGATTGATGCAAGAATGCCAAAGGCTGGTAGTTGCGAGACTGCTTGATGATACTACTGTCTTTCAATTTCAATGCAGATCAGATTATATATTTCGGTGGATTCGATTACGAAATTGTTCTTGAGACGGGGAAAGCACATCGACAAAGGTCGGTCAATTTAGGTTTCTCATATTCAAACGACGAGACAGAAAAAGGAGAACCCAAGGCTTACCCATTTGCTGGATTTGATTAATTCCTCCCGCAGATCAGGTACAGAAAACATCGGAAAATTCGTCCGAGGATATTTATTCAGGAGAAGTCGGTATTACTGTTTGATTTATCTGTAACCGGTTGAAATTAAAATGGATTAACCGAAACAATCGGTTTGCTCTGGTCTTCTGTCTCCATCTGGAATCCCTTTCCCACAGTTCTCACGGACGCTACTCTCAATCGTGCCATAGTTGCCGCAACGCCTCTATCTCTCTGATTCGATTCGATAAAGTAACTCTTTGTTTGTATAGTTAACCACTTCGTGCTGAGAAGTAGAAGTATGACTCTGAAGTAGGATCATCTTGGTTATCGATTTGTTGGAACAGACCTCGGTGTTTTCTAGTGGATTTTGGAATCTGGAAAAATAAATATTCTGCGGCAAAAGAAAATTCAAAGATGGGTAGCGAAAGTGAGAAAAGGAAAGAAGCAAGTGAAGAAGAGGAAGAGATAGTGTGCTTGGAGTCCTTCTTCATCAACGATGAGTAATTGTTACAGACAAAAGTTTTGCTTAAATTGGTTCACCTGGTTTGCTTAGACATTATTTTGTTTTTTGCGGATGCAGTTATCAGTTGACGACGTTTACGTTTGGGTCCAATGTTCTTGAGCTCTACTGTCTCCAATCAGCTTCAAGTGAGTTCATTTTTGTTAAAACCTTGTATCAATGTATTTTTCAAAATGAAAAAGCAGCAAACTCAAGATTGAGCCCTTCTTGTGAATATCTTCATCACCCATCTTGAACTAGATTGACGTAGCTGTATAGGATTGAGCCCTCTTTCTCTAGTTTATTGGTCTTGGAGAACTTGTCTTGCTTATATGCTCTTGAAATTTCTTTCATAAATAACTTACCTCATTAGTCATATTAGAGTCACCTATCTGTATTCTTTGAGTAATGGGATTCAGAGATCTTTGGATTTCCTCCCACCTAGTGTTCATCGTAAAGCTATATGGTTCTTACATAACAAGATGTCTAAAATGTTTTGTGGGACAGCTGATTTTGATCTAACAGGGCAGCTGGTTTGGCCTGGCGCTATGCTTATGAATGGTTATCTCTCAGAAAATGCTGAGATTCTCCAGGGATGTTCCGTTTTGGAGTTCGGTTCTGGCGTTGGTAAGTGCTGCATACTATCTCTTAGTTTTCATTTTGAATTAGACCACACTAACGTATCTTATCTATCCTAGTAGTTAATGGCTAATTACCACTTGTGCTGCGCCTTAATTTGGTATTTTGGTTTAAAAGCCTTAATTTGCAGAATGTTCTTCCAAAGCCTTAAACTTTTTTTCTTTCTGGTTTTAGTTCCTGCGTAGTCGCTGATCTTTAATCATTTATAACACAGGTATAACCGGAGTTCTCTGTAGCAAATTTTGCAAGAAAGTTATTCTTACTGACCATAATGATGAAGTGCTCAAGGTAAGCTTGCTTCCCTGAAGATTTTTTGCTCTTGAGAATTCATCACTGGTAAAATATATTCAGATCTTTCAAATGAAAATTTCAGATACTGAAGAAAAATATCGACCTTCATGGAGATTCGAGCGGTCCGAACCCCTCAGCTGGTGAGAAAGAAAACTAACTTCAGCTATTGATTCTCATCATTCATTACAATTGATGGGTTCTGTTCACATTTATATCTACAGAATTAGAGGCTGCGAAGCTAGAATGGGGAAATAGTGATCATCTTGGTGAAATTTTACAGAAACACAATGATGGCTTTGATCTCATTCTTGGAGCTGATATCTATATCCTTTATGTTTGATTTACTTTCTGTTTTCGTTTAGTTCGGAATTGGGGGCTCCTATGATTTACACCAGAATGAAGAAAATAGCCTTAACAGTACATACGCTTTCAGCAATCAAGTGTGCCATTGCTATTTGACAGTGTTGAGCAGCTTCTGCGGATAAGGGGACACGGAAAGTGCAAGTTCATACTAGCATACGTATCACGGGCAAAACAGTAAGCTTTTGCATCTTCCTCATATGGCTGTGATTTTCAATTTGAGTGTAACCGAAGCATTTCCTCAGGATGGATTCTGCGATTTTGAGGGAAGGTAGTCAGCACGGGATGCTGATGAATGAAGTTCCTGGGACTCGGTGTACCGTTGGAAACTTGGAAGGGGTCATATATGAGATCACTCTTCAATAAAAAAAAGAAAGGCATTGATACCTGAGAATTTTTACCATTGTTTTAATGTTATTTAGATGCATACATTTTGGTGAATCGATGACCTAAGTTGGTGGTTGAAGTATGCAATGACAATGTGGATGCTTTGAAGTGATTCAATACACACCGGTCGGTGAAGGACTGTTGCAACTTATTGACATAATATGATGTGTACATGGAGCCTACATATCTCCATTATGATAGTTGCCACGTCCAGTTCCTGATTTCACCGACTTTTTAATATATGACTTTTTTTTTATATTATCTTGTCTTTGTTTTCCTTATGATTGGATCATTTTTACCGGAGCTTGCGTGACTTCCAAAAGTCATGTTGCTGTGTAAATGATAGTAGTAGGCAGTAGTTGTTGAGATATCGTTATCATACAAAGTTTCACGTGTAAAGGAATTTGAGTTTTGAGTCAAGTCAAAGAAGACTGAGCAAAGCCTTTACAATATCTTTTTGCTATAAAGACGAATGTTTATATAGCTTCAAATAAAAAACAAGCAGTAGTCAATCTACTTATCAGTTTTGGAGAACAGTGGTAACATGTTTCAAAAACACTGACATTCAAATCAATAATGAGATAACGAAAATTAGTCAAAACATGAAAAATGCATTTTCGTTTTTATATACTGAGCAAAAGATCTCTAGTTCTATTGTTTTATTGCGCTATTTTCCAATGAAAGACGAGAAAGCTAGTGTCTTTTTTTTTTGGGACAACAAGAGAAATAATCTTTGGTGAGTATTGATTTGATATCATGTAAATAGTTTGTATTAAATTAAAATAATACCTTTTTACTTATCATTTTTGTAAACACAGACGAAATTTATGGTATTTGTTTTAAACCGTGTATTTATGCTATTTTGGTACGGGGTGAATATTCAAAACAAATCTCCACCATATGTATATTTAATAGGACCATATACTCTATTTAAAATTTGTTGTCCAATCAGTATGACTATTTTCTTTAAAAGAAGAAAAAACATGTTTTTATTAATTTATTTATTGAGGTCTAAATTAATGTTAGGCCCAAGATGGGCTGCCAACCAGAATAAGAGGAGATAAAGTTGCCGCGTCCTTTTTCGGCTCTATAATCCAACGCTCTTCCTTCATTTCGCATCTTCCTTACGTCACCGGAAAAAGGAATCCGCACCTTCATCGAATCCTCCGCAGCAATTTATCCCGATTTTCTTCATCTTCGTCAGCCGGTAAGTTTGGGTCTCTCCTTTTTCTTTGATGCTGATTGAATTCAATAGTATGTCGAGGCTGATCACGGAGGGTATTGATTTCTGGGTGAGATTTTTGCAGCACGATTCTCTTCTAAACGGAGAAATTCGTGTTGAATTTTATCGATTCCGGCTAAGTAGAGTATTTTGGAAATGAAGGATAATATGCAGAGTCTGTCGTTGAATTTTGACCAGTTAATTGATGCATTTGTGTGAGAGCGAATAGTTAAAAGTCTCTGCGAAACAATCTAGCTCCCCCTGGGATAGTTTATAAATGAAGAGGAATCCTTAATTAGGCTGCAAATTTTTCTACCTTCATTTATATGAATTGCTAATTCTATTACGCTCGTATACACCAAGTTAAATAGAAAGAAACCATCTGTGCCATCCTTTTATGGTATACTCGAACATATTTTGAGCAATGGACCTGACCATTTTCTCCAGAAACTCAAACTATTGCTGAAATGCAGTGGAATGGGGTGAGACGAGCCCATTCTTTATGGTTTACTTCTACGCTAGCAAGAAAGAAAACGTGCCAGAGTTTAACATACAACACTCATTTCCATCCTGCTTATATTCCAGTCTCACATTTTCACACCATGTCGAGTTTGGAGGAGCCCCTAGGCTTTGACAAGTTGCCGAGTATGAGCACCATAGATAGAATCCAGAGATTTTCATCTGGCGCTTGTCGGCCCAGGGATGACATCAGCATGGGACACCGCTGGATTGAGGAAAGAGATTGCAGCACATCAAACAGTTGCAAGTGAGTAGGTTCTATCAATCTTCGCACCCTTCTTATATTTTTGAGTCAGGTCTCTGCAAATTGGTTTCTTTTTTTTTTTGTGGATGTCAACTTTTCATTTCTTATACTCTTGAAATATCTGTTAACTTACAGTGATGATGATAAAAGCTTTGGTAAAGACTCCTTCCCGTGGAGGAGGCATACTCGGAAAGTATCTGAAGGAGAACTTCTACTTCGGAATTTTTCAACTTCAGGAAGGAATTCCACAGTTTCTGGGACCTTATGGGAATCCAAAAGTTTTCAGGAGCATAAGTATAGCACATTTAACAATGAGAATAACATAGGGAATTCAAGTAACAAGGTAATTTTATGGTGGAAAATGGTTATTGTTGTTTCTACTTAAAAGCATAGCCACATATCCTTTTCTTTTCTTGTTCCCTGTAAATTATATGGCTATGTTTTAAGTAGAAACAACAATAACCATGTTCCAAAATTATTATTCATCTTTTTCAATTTCTGCTGAAAACTTCCCAATACTAAACAACCGTTATTTCTTTTTTATTCTGCCTTTTTCTTCTGTATGAAATTCAGATCTTTAGAGGTCTACCAAATTTTGTGAAGATCGTAGAAGTTGGTCCAAGGGATGGCCTGCAGAACGAGAAAAATATAGTACCCACATCGGTTAAGGTGGAACTAATTCAAAGATTAGTTTCTTCTGGATTGCCCGTAGTCGAGGCTACAAGTTTTGTATCACCTAAATGGGTTCCCCAGGTAATGCTGCATCTTGGTGAACGATTTCTGTGACAAATGCGTACGTGAAACTAATTTGAGTGAACGATTTCGCCGTGTAGCTTGCAGATGCAAGGGATGTAATGGATGCAGTAAGTACTCTAGATGGGGCTCGATTGCCGGTTCTAACACCGAATCTAAAAGTGTGTATCATATATCTCTTAAGGCTCTCCAAAGAATTCTTGCTTTCTTACTTATGAACACCAACATGGAGTGCTTGCTTGTTTTTAGGGTTTTGAAGCGGCTGTATCTGCTGGTGCTAAGGAAGTTGCAATCTTTGCATCAGCGTCGGAGTCATTCTCCTTGTCAAATATCAACTGCACCGTTGAAGAGAGTCTTTTGAGATACCGTGCTGTTACCACTGCTGCAAAGAAGCATTCTGTTCCTGTCCGTGGGTAAGTTTTTTTCTGTCTGTCTTGCTTCTGTTCATTATATGTCCCTTCAAGAGGGTATCTATCAATAACCGCATGGAAATATAATGTAACTATTTTCCCAATCAAGTTTTTCGTACTTCT
Organism: Euclidium syriacum; assembly: GCA_900116095.1. Taxonomy (NCBI): domain Eukaryota; kingdom Viridiplantae; phylum Streptophyta; class Magnoliopsida; order Brassicales; family Brassicaceae; genus Euclidium; species Euclidium syriacum. The sequence continues at coordinate 4,285,048 of FPAK01000008.1, forward strand.
GTGCTGGTGGAAAGAACATCTTTTAGTTTTTAGCCCAATCATCTGATTATGGTTTCTCGGTACCCAAAGGTTTAATGGTTGGTTACCTTGTATGCTTTAAATGCATTATCAAACAAAATTTGGAGTGACTCGGGGGATCATGTTATAGAAAATTTTAATCCATATGTGTGATAGTCTTATCTTGGAGTTTGTATGACATGCAATTCTTTTGAATGGTGATAGTTATGTTATGTTTATCTCAGTTCTGGTTTAATGTGTAACAATGTGGGTTATAGACCCATTAAAAAATATTCTTGTTCAAACTTCATTAACTATCAAGCTTATTCCAATTAGTTCAGTTCTGGTTTATGGAGCTATTGAGTCTATTTTTTGTGTGTGGTAGGATCAACCTGTTCTTCCAATATTTCACCCTCTTATAAACGCTTATAGCAGAAAGTGTTTGTTGTAATTAATGTTCACGTTTATTTCCCAATGTTATAGGTACGTATCTTGTGTTGTGGGTTGTCCAGTGGAGGGAGCCGTTGCACCCTCAAAAGTGGCTTATGTTGTGAAAGAACTCTATGACATGGGATGCTTTGAGATTTCTCTGGGTGATACAATTGGAATCGGCACTCCTGGTAATTTCTTTACTGCAAATCTGGTAATATCTATATATATATGTAGATATAGGAACGATAACTTTAAAGACGTCCAGCGGCTCAACTATTAGCTACAAGCCTACTACCTACCTATACGCTAGGGCTGAGTTGAGCCTATTAGAGGTCTTATGAGTTGGTTAGAGAGCAGTTAACGAGGGCTTGGTTCATAAGAAATGTCAATGCAGATTGTTTTGGGTGTGGATTCTTCTAGGGGTTGGGGTTGGGCATTTGGTTAAGAGTTGAGAGTCTCATTAACCAGTTTCTTTCTGGTTTGGTGTGAAATAAATCAGAAAAGCAACGTTTGAAGGTTTCTGTTCCTTATCAGATGGTTTTGTTGTTATAAAACAGGTTCAGTGGTTCCCATGCTTGAAGCCGTGATGGCAGTTGTGCCAGCAGAAAAGTTGGCTGTTCATTTCCACGACACCTATGGACAAGCTCTTGCGAACATATTGGTGTCTCTCCAAGTAAGTCGAGCAATAGAACAAGATTCAATTATTATTATATATCCCAAAACTTGCATTTATGGGTGTTGGTGAAACAAAAACAGATGGGAATAAACATAGTAGACTCGTCAATCGCTGGATTGGGTGGCTGTCCATACGCAAAAGGAGCTTCAGGGAATGTAGCCACAGAAGATGTGGTTTACATGTTGAACGGTTTGGGGGTTCAGACTAATGTCGATTTGGGAAAGCTTATAGCTGCTGGAGATTTCATTAGCAAGCATCTCGGCCGTCCAAATGGTTCCAAGGCTGCTGTTGCCCTCAACCGTCGGATCACAGCTGATGCCTCCAAGATATGAGTGTGTTACTTATAAGAGGACTCACATTTCTATACTCTTATGAATATAACTTTTATACAAGATTTATTATATATGAATGGTTCGTTGGAATAAATGATGCATTGGAAGGTATGCGTTTGTTGTTCTTGGTTCTTCGGGAGTAAATGATGCATCGTGAACAGTGCGTGCACTACGACAAAACTAGAGATCTCACAACATCTACACTTCCTTAAATCAACACAAAATGAGTTATGACTAAGGGTTCATGCAATCAGCAACAACATTCAACGAAAAAAACATATTCAAATTCCAAAATAAATAAATCAGATAAACCAGAGCAAAGAAGAACTATGATCCAAAATCTAGGCCTTTTGTATTTTGAACAAAAAAAATGACTTTTTTTAATTAGATTCTCGGTAAAAGGTAAATTGTATCCAAGAAAACTGTTAGAGCATTTTAGTGGACTGCAAGAAAACCCCAAGCTTGTTTATGTAAAAAGAAAACTGATCTGTTTACTCTGTTTCAGCTCTCAGCTAATAAATTAGTGAAAGGATTACCACTATATTCGAAAATGGAGTTAAAGTGTTACCATAATCTAAAAGTAGCAATTAATTATGAATTTTCGTAGAATCAAGTTTTAAAGTAGATAGATTTTCTTTGTTAGCAAAGTAAATGCTTCTATAACCCAAAAAGGACACAGAAGAAGATAAAATCCATTGGACAAAATAAGCAAACTTCTTTAGTGAATCCATTGATATTGGACAAAAATTGCAATCAGATCTATAATTTAGAGAGCTTTTCTATCAGTTGGGAGGAACAAGAGCAAAACAGAGTTTTCCATCTCCAGACCGAAAAGACCAAACAGGAAAGACAACGCCATTCTCGAACTTGTTCTTTAAATGGTTGGAGTTGTTCATGGCGACCACATTTTTCCAGCCATTAACAAAGACGTAGTTCCAACCTCCATTCATCTGCCACTTCCTCAAATCGACGACATGCCTATTCAACAGAGGATCCACCAAAACCACACTCACACCTTCCTTACGAGTCTTCAATACCGACTGTTCGTATATGATCCTTGTCTCCTCTTCCGTCAAAAAGTCTGAACTAACCACTTGCTTCAATGGCATTGAGAGACGTGCTTGTTGTGGGTCCATATCACTCTTAAACAGTTCCTTCGCGATGATCAGCTTCGGATCGTAACCGTTCCCTTCTCTCGCCATCACGTTCACGAGCCACTCCGGAACCGTCGTTGGTTGCGAGGGTAAGACAGGTTCTAAACGACGACGAACGACTGTTTTGTGTTTCTTGCTACTTCTCATCCCTTCTTCTTTAGAGGCGTTAATTGGACGACGTTTCTTGGAAACTGTGACACAAGTAGAAGAAGGAGCAAATTCCTCATCATCATCATCATCCGGATTCGGGTTTTTGAATTGGATCAAACAATTAACCCATCGTGTTGTTGAAGAAGATGAACGATGACGAAGACTTCTCTTCTTTCTTGGTGAATTCACACAAGTTATTATCGATTTGGTTTCGTCAATAAGAGTATTCGATTTGTTTTCCTTAGCACCACCGCACTCTTGATAAAGCAAGGAGGAGCCTACATGACACAATACCTCCACCGGACACAGCCGTGATGAAACCCTAATAGGATCATCACCTTCCGTCGATTCTCTTGAATAAGAACTACTAGAACCGCATGCAACATCCGCAAACATATCTAGCTTCCACCATAGACTCGGCGATGATGAAACGGAAACCCTATGTTTATGATTAGGTTCCGTCGACTCCAATGAAATTTTCTGATAAGAAAACTTACAAGACTTGGACTCGTTAGAACCACCGTAGTCTCCTGCGGCTACTTGTGCTAACGTAAGCTTGCGCCTGCTACTCGGCCGTGATGAAACCCTAGGTTTATCATGTAATATTTTCTTCATCTTCGTTGTGATTCTACTTTCAGGGGGACTTGCGAGCGTGACTAGAATTGTGGCGAAAGAGAAAGACGAGGAGTTGTGCGCAAGAAACCTTGAAGAAGACAGAATAGAGCTAGAGCGACAACAGAGACGGACAAAAAAATAGGATTGATTAAAAGTAAGAGGAGATGTGTAGTATATTTCTATATCTGTATATATATATGACGTCATCTCAGTTCCCTCAGATACCTAACTGTATTCTATGACCGTTGGCTTATTTTCCTTTTCATTCTTTGTTAAGGATATTTTCCTTTTTTCATTGGCATTTTAAAAATTATGCTCGAAAATAATGTGGCTAGCCAAAATTAACACCCTGTTAGAATAATACTTGTTTCCTCAAGATTCCTTTTTCGACTTCTCTTCTCTACATTAAAAATTACCCTAATCTTTTTCAATCATTATCGCAGTTTGTCGAAAAATAATAATTTTTGGTAACTTTATCATACTATACTATAGAGTATAGATTAATATTAAATAATTGTCAATTAATTATTATTGTTTGTTTAGGGTGATATTTCCTTTTTCAAAGCAAAATATATTTTAGCACGTGTTTTTTTTTTTTTGTTAAAGATATTTTCCTTTTCTCATTGGCAACTTAAAATTATGTTAGAAGTAATGTGGCTAGCCAAAATTAACACCTTGTTAGAAAAAAATACTTATTTTCTCAAGATTCTTTTTCGACTTCTTTTCTCTCCATTCAAATTTACCCTAATTTTTTTAGTCACTATAGTTTGCCGAAAAATAATAATTATTGGTAATTATCACACTATAGACCCATAGATTAATATTAAATAATTATCAATTAATTATTATTGTTTGTTTAGGCCCTAAAGTTTAGGGTGATTTTTCCTTTTTTAAAAGCAAAATAGATGGAGATTTTGTCCAGAAGTTAAAAGAGGTGGTTGATGATACTTGGAGATCTCAATGTAAAGATATTCCTCCTCAGAATTTTGCTTAGACTATTATGCAATGTCGAGATCCTTTGGCAAAGTGAAAAGGACATCAAGCTCTAAATTCTAGAAAGAAGATTGAAGACTTTCAATATCAACTTCATACTCTTCTTCTCTCGATTACAACTATATTTAAAATAAAATAAAACAATTGTTACATATTGCTTACGAATATGAAGAGGAGTTCTGAAAAGTGAAAAGTGGCATTACTTGATTAAAATGTGGAGATAAAAAGAACCAAACTTTCCAAGAAAAAGACCAAACAAAGAAAAGCTTAAAATTATATTGTCACTCTAGAGGATGATCAAGGCCATAGAGGGACAAGAGCAAATTCAAGTCCTGACGAGAGACTATTTCCAAAATCTATTCACTATTTCTGGTATGAACATCTCTCAAGATATTCTAAATGCCATTTCTCATCTTGTTACCCCTGAAATTAATGCATCTTTAACTAAACCTCTAGAAATGAGAGAAATTAGAAATGTTGTTTTTAGCATAAATCCTGAAAAAATCTCTAGAACCAGATGGTATGATCGCGACTTTCTATAAACATTATTGGGAAACTATTAAAGACCAAGAAGTTACCATGTATCGTTTTCACATTCCATTATGATAATGTAAATATGAAATCATGAAATCTCAATATATATTTTAAAGCTTATTCCAATAGTTGTGTAGGGCTTTTGTGAATCGGTTGTCTATGAGGAAAAGGATTTGCATTTTAGCTTTTTTGTGTGTGCGAAGAAGAAAACATCAAGAATTCAAGACAAGTTATCAAAACAATATAATAGCTAAGTGCATGTGAGAGTCCAATTGAATCTTTCAACATGCTTTTAGGCCAATCAAAAACATGAATCTAGATTAATTCAACTTAACGATCCCTAAATCAATATTCAGTTACCATCGCTGATTGTAACTCGATAAAAATGAACAGTACGTGCACTAAGACAAAACTAGAGATACTCACAACATCTAATACTTCCTAAAATCAACCATAACATACATCTAAGGCAAAACTCTTGTAACATCATCCTAAGAAGCATAACACATAAAAAAAACCCCAAGTTATGAAAATTAATCATAATCAACTAAGTGGGTTCATGCAAATCTTAGATGATAAAATGGTTCGCCAATCAGGTATAAATCCGCCAATTAGAAGAGGGATCAACCCTCTCGCCACATACAAAAGGATGTGTTTAAAAGCTACAACTGCTGTTAATTCGCCATATGACTTCTGTAAATGAATATGAAAAAGCACATCACATAAGTACCACGTATATAAATAAAAAAGTTAAAAAAAAGTTAAGTTTATAAATACTTACCGCTAATTCAATCACCACATTGCTGCATATAAAACCAGCACCAACACTACTCAAAGCACCTACAACAAAGGGAGCTATCATCTTATGATCTTCATTCGCATAGGTCAAAATGTATGCAACCAAAGGGATGTAAGCACTAGAAAATTTTCCCAATTCCTCACTTTTGATGTTTTCTTTTGGTGCTACCATCGGCCTAATACAGATCGAGAGAATTCCTTTAGTTCTCTGGACAAATGACCCAACTAGAGCTCTACCTTACGCCTCTACTGATGCTTGTGTCTCTCCTAATACACATAAACAAAACCACGAGTTATGAAAATTAATCATAATCAACTAAGTGGGTTCATGCAAATCTTAGATGATAAAAACAGAACAAAGTTGCAACAACATTCAACAAAAAAACATATTCAAAATCCAAAATAAATAAAATCAGATAAAACTTTAGCAAAGAACAATGATCCATAATATGAGCCTTTTGTATTTTGAGTCAAAAAACCCCTTTTAGTAATTAGTTTCTCCGAAAAAGATAAATTGTATCCAAGAAAACTATTAGAGCCTTTTAGTGGAATGTAAGAAAATCCCCAAGGTTTTTATGTAAAAAGGAAACTGATCACTATACTCTATTTCAGCTCTCAGCGAATAAATTAATGATAGGTTTATCACTATATTCGAAAATGGAGTTGAGTGTTACCATAATTTAAAAATAGCAATTAGTTATTATTTTTGTTCAATCAATTTTTAAAGTAAATAGGTTTCCTTTGTTGGCAAAGTAAATATGGTGGCATGATCTCTAAATTGATATTCTATTTGCAAGCATATTTTATACGGTTTTGGAGTATTTCATACACTTTAAACAGGATAAACAAGAGATTTCACGAGATGAAGCAATTAGAGAGGACTTAGACAATTTGGAGCATAAATGAAGAAATATCGAAAATGAAAAAGTCGACCGACTCGAAGCTGAAGTCGACCGACTCGTCCAGGTCGGTCAGAAGAAAGGAAATTACTTTTCGGGTTTTTCCTAAACCCAAAGTCTTGGAAACTCATTGCCGACCTAGAAGCTCGTTCCCTGGAGATATATAAGCGACCTTAAGCAGAAGGATTAGGTCAAGCCTTCAAGTTCTCAAAAAGCAATTCTCTTAAGCCACCAAAGCTCTTACTTTTGTCTCAAGGAGCCACCTTGTTCTTAAGGTTTCTTGAGTTTTTCTACTACTTTGGATTACAGAGAACGAGATCCACGAATTTTTTTACTCTCTAAACCCTACTTTCTTTACTTTTATGCAAGCTTTGATATAAATATTGGTGATGGTTTTGCTTGTTATGTGTGAGTAGTTTACTTGTTAGATATGGTTTTATAGATCTCTATAGCACTTAACATGGTATGATCAGTAATGACTCTCTACTTTAATGGTATCTAATACAATATCTTGACTTGATCACTTAAGATATTGATCTCTAGGTTTTGCTATTTTATACACCATTGTTAGTAAGGTCATAACATAGTTTTTAGTAGGTAATCTTGTCATTGTTCAAATCAACATTTGGCTTGCATTTAATTTAGGTGAAATAATTCATGCATCAAGCTACCATCCCTGATTGTAACTCGATAAAAATGAACATCTAGTACTTTTTAAAATCAACCATAGCATACATCTAAGACAATACTCTTGTGGCATCATCCTACGAAGGATAACACATAAACAAAACCTCGAGTTATCATGCAAATCTTAGATTATAAAAACATAACAAAGTTGCAATAACATTCAACATATTTACCCGGAAGCATGATGACTGAGACTAGTGCTCTAAATCGAGAAAAAATTGACTTCAATTCAACACCAACCTCCATAGCTCCATCAAAAAATCTGCAAAGAGAATAAGAGGGACCAAATTTTTAATTGAACTGGTGATTCTATTCAAATAGACCAAATCAAACTAACTAATGACAGTGTATAGTGTGGTGGAAAACCAACACCTCTGAACAGATTTATGACACGATTCAAGTGATGGTCTACAAGAGTTTTATCATATGAAAACTCATACTTTCCAGCCATGTATCTCACTGGCTTCTCATACACTTTACAAGCATAAATGTATTTTCCTTTACCCCCTTCCTAAACATTAAATGTAAACTCTACTTTTAGCCTATTACTATAAACCGGAGAAAAACCTTTTTGCTTGAAAACTATGAGATATGCTTTGATCAAATCACCTAAAGCTTATATCTGCTCTATCTACTTGCAATAAATGGTTGCAACATTATTTCTTCGGCGTTCTTTCACTTTGTTTCTTTTTCTTCTTATTGTTCTTCGCAGCCTTTTCTTTCTCCTTATTTTCATGCTTCTTCAACTCATCCTCTCTCTTCTTCCTACGCTTCTCTTTGTTATGTTTCCTCTTTTCTACCCAATCCATATTCTTTATGTTGTATTGCATATCTGACTTGCCCAGCTGCCAAGTTTGTAGTTTCTTCTATATTAATTTGGTTGATTTTAGGGTCTTCCAAAGCTTGAAGCCAAATTTGTTCAACAAAACATTTCCGTAAATATTTATGCTCGTTGTATTCTTGTTCAATAACCCCTTCCTCTTCATTAGATTGTTTAGCTAATTCGAAGCTCTTCAACTTCAAACCATCAACCTCAATAAGTTCATTGTCCTTTTGTTCAATCACTTCCTCTTCTTCAGATTGGTTAGCTACTACAAAGCTTTTTACATTCAAAGCATCAACCTCAATAAGCTCATTGTCTTCTTGTTCAATCACCTCCTCCTCTTTCTTCATATTGTTTAGGTACTCCTTCTTTTCCCCTATGCTCTTTGTCCAAGTCATAGATTATAATTCTTAATAATATAATAGCTAAATACATGTGAGAGTCCAATTGAATCTTTCAAGATGCTTCTAGGCCAATAAAAAACATAAGTCCAAAGTACTATAACTAAACGAGTGATGAGCTTGCACTAGGACCAAACTAGAGATCTCACAACATCTAGTTTTTCCTAAAATCAACCATAACATAAATCTATTGAAGTTTTGAAGCTAGGAAGAAATATATATATAGGTCCTTTCGGACTCCCCTTCACCTCAAGGATGAAAAGGATCGTAATAAGTATATTGAGTTGACATTAGAGCGGATCCGATGACAAATCTTTTTTTTTTACCCCTAAACTAACTAATGGGTAGCTGATGCAATAGCAGAAATACATCCCTTGAACACTCTTTTTGTATTGCCCTCTGGTGACGTCAGTGAACAAAAAACAGAACAATCAGTACCAATGAGATTTATAAATTTGGCTTCCTTTTTTTCCAACGCCTAGCAATTGGAGTCAATTGGGTTTAGGGTTTTAGATTCTCCAACGCCGAGCACTTAACGCAACGGAGCCCCTAACAAAGCTACTCGTGCGACGGTCTCTCTATCCCGATTACGAGGCTCTTCAGGCGGTTTCCCTCTCTAGGTCAATTCGCCATTTTGATGCGGTTTTCGCCAGTCCTATTACTCTCGCAGTTGAGATTGACTCGGAGATCAGCCTCTCTGCGTTTCTACACCGTCTCTCCTCATAACCGGCTGAACCCTAATCTCTCAGATTCTGACCAACAGGTTCTGAATAACCTTAAAGTCGGTAACTTTGATTTCAATCTCTCCAAGTTTAATAAAGCTGGCGTTCTGCGAGCTCTGAGGGATGACCCAGAACTTGCTTTGTCGTTTCTAAAACACCTTAATAAAAATGGGGTTTCGTTTGATGTCAATGCATACGCAACTGTTGTCAGAATTCTATCTAGTTGGGGTATGGACAGGAAGTTAGATTCTGTATTAGTGGAATTAATTGGGGATGAGGAGCGTGGTTTCTGTGTCTTGGATTTGATAGCAGCCATTGGAGAAGAAGCTGAGGAAGAAAAACGGTCCTTGCTCTTGACCCGAGTCTCAAGTGCCTTGGTCAAAGCTTACGTTGGTCTCAGTATGTTTGACGAGGCTATCGATGTTTTATTCCAGAGTAATCGCCTCGGTTATGTCCCTTGTATCAAGGCCTGCAATTTCTTGATGAACCGTTTGATTGATTTTGGCAAAACTGATATGGTGGTGGCTCTTTTCCGGCAGCTTAAGCAGCTGGGGTTGTCTGCAAATGGATACACATTTACAATTGTGATTAAGGCATTGTGTAGAAGAGGACGAAAAACTGATTTTGAAGAAGCAGCTAAATTGCTTGAAGAAACGTCGAGGGTGTTTGCTTATACGACTTTCATCGAAGGACTTTGTCTACATGGGAATACAGAACAAGCTGTTGTTGTGGTGGAAGAATTGATAAAGGTAAAAGCTCTGGGTGGTGATGGCATCGGAACTGCATATAGCATGCTGGTCCGTGGCTTCTGTAAGGAGATGAACACTGAAGCCGCCGAAAAAGTTATATTTGAAATGGAGGAAACTGGGATTGGTCCTGATGTTTATGTTTTTTCAATGATAATTGATCGACACTGCAAGGACATGAATTTACCTTCAGCTTTGGGGTTTCTAGATATGATGTTGAGAAAAGGGCTCAAAGTAAATTGTGTGATTGTAAGTTCAATCCTTCAATGCTATTGTAAGATGGGCATGTTCTTAGAAGCATTAGAAAAGTTCAACGAATTTAGAGACATGGAGATTTCCCTTGATAGGGTTTGTTACAATGTCGCATTTGATGCTTTGAGTAAGCTTGGCAGAGTGGAAGAAGCTGTCGAGTTGTTCCAAGAAATGATGGAGAAAGGAATGGTTCCTGATGTCATCAACTACACTACTCTTATAGATGGCTACTGTCTTCAAGGTAAAGTTGTCGATGCCCTTGAGTTGATTGACGAAATGAGAAGAAACGGTACCTCTCGTGATGTAATCTTATACGGCGTTCTTGCCAGTGGATTAGGCAAGAATGGTCATGCGGAAGAGGTACTTGGAATCTATGAAACTCTGAAAGCTGAGGGTCTAAAGCCTGATGCTGTCGCACACAATATGATCATTGAAGGCTTGTGTTTTTCACGTAAAATAGAACTAGCCAAAGATTTCTTCATGAGTCTGGAACAGAAATGCCCAGAAAATTATGCCAGTCTGGTGAAAGGTTATTGTGAAGCTGGCCTTTCTGAAAAGGCCTATAAACTGGCCAAAGCTAGTAGTCGAGATTTCCCTCTGCGGAAGAGTGTGTACTTCAGACTATTCACTAGTCTCTGCATCGAGGGTTATCTAGACAAAGCCCTTGGCGTACTGAAAATAATGTGGGCTTATGGATTTGAACCTGGGAGGAGCATGTATGGTAAACTGATTGGGGCGTTTTGTGGGTTAAATAATGCGCGAGAAGCACAGCTGTTGTTTGACACAATGGTTGGGAGAGGACTCATCCCTGATCTGTTTACTTATACAACTATGATTCACACTTACTGTAGGCTAAACGAGTTACAGAAAGCCGAAGATCTTTTTGAGGACATGAAGCAGAGAGGAAGAAAACCTGATGTGGTTACATACACAGTTTTGCTTGATACTTATCTGAAGTTGGATCCTGAGCATCAAGAAACGGGTTCTGCTCAAGGCGAAGGGAGAAAAAGAAGCGCGTCAGAAGTTTATGAAGAATTCACATCTGCCGGTGTTGAACTAGACGTTGTATGCTATACTGTTCTGATAGATCGCAAGTGTAAGATTCACGACTTAGAAACTGCCACAAAGCTGTTTAAGAAAATGATAGAAAGTGGGCTGGAGCCTGATATGGTGGCTTACAGAGCTCTAATATCTGGTTATTGTCGCAAAGGATACATCGATAAGTCGGTCGCACTTATTACCGAGTTGTCAAGAAAGGATATTTCACAGACAGAAAATTTCAGGGATGCACTTAAGCGTGCTACTTTGAAGGGAAAGAAGTTTAGATTTCGGGAATGAAGGATTAGATTGAGTGTGTATATGGAAGGTCAAGTGTAAGTTTGTTGATCTATATTTGTACAATTAGAGATAAAAGGTAGAATTCAGCCAGCAGATTGAGAAGAAACTTTGGATCTGCATCTGCATGAATGAGGTAATTTTGAAGAGTGATTATGTAAATGTGCTACTTTCCTGACTTTACTCTAGTAAGAGTTTGTTTCTTCTCTCAACGGTTGTCAAAGTAGAAACTCCATGATGTAGCAGTGGACGCAATTGGTGGACAGTGCTTATTCTGGTTAGTTCAAATGCTGCTTTTCTGTGTTATATAATCATTATACTACAGATGATTTTTGAAATTGGAGAGATTGTTTACTTAATTCCGTAACCAAACTGACTGACATATCAACATATCAGTAGTCTTGAAGCATGATACATTCAGTTTAGTCACTAAGTAGCGAGTCAATTTATTCATCCCTGCCAAATTGGCCTCAATTCTTCATGGTCTCTCGTATGCTAGAATAAAAGAAGTCTGGTCTTCTGAATTAGAAATACACACAATACATTTATGGAACTTAGTATGATCTGTAATCTCTTTGCGCAGAGTAGTTAAGAGAAAGGATAATGTGGAAGATCGGTTTATGCTTGTGGGGTGAGGGGAGTTTATAAACTCTGCAATCAAGTAGTCTTGATTTGGTGATGACGACAAGGCAACAACCTCAAAGGCTTGGACGGGTGAGGTATTTTCTCCATCATAGATGAGCTCTGTTTGTCATGGCGAGATTACTGATTTTGATTTGTGAACTCGCAGATGAGACTTGTGTTTGCTGAATCCACATTTTGGGATTGATAATGACGCGCAGTTGAAGGAGATTGAAAGACTGAGTTTGATACACTTGGGATCGGAGTTTTCGAATAACAGAAATAATTTACTCTGATCTCTTCAGCCATGGTATTGACCAGTAGTATATGAAAATAGCAATGGAATTAGCGGCATTGCAAATAGGTGGTGGAAGTGACTTTGTACATATATGAAGAACAAGAAAATACATTTGTTTAGAATTAGCTATTTTTTTATCTGATTCCACTTCGAAGGAAAAGAATGTTTAATGGTCCTCTGGTTGCAGATTTAACATTTGGGTTTCCCAACTCAACTCAATAGTTGAGAAGCTGTGGAAAAAACTTTTACCATCAAGGACAATCATTGCAATATCTCTTTTCATGACGCATATCATCACATGACAAACTTGTCTCCTTAATGGAACTTGTATACGTAGACCCAAGAGATTACCAATATATATTATATCACATTCATGGCATATGCATAAACGAGGCGCTTCTCTGTGGGTAGCTTAGTTTAACGAGGGGAGATTTGCAAGGGTATCCCTGGATTTTCTCAACAACGACTTTGCTTCTTCACTCTTCTCGAGTTCGAGCAAAGAGATAATTTCAGCCTTGAAATCTACTTCCGCGGGATGCAACAACGAGACCTTGCTATACAGTTCGATGACCTCCACCAGGCATTGCGAAGCGGCCACATGAACCTGTCAAACAAGAAACATCAAAATCACCACGTGTTTTCATTTGGTGCAAATTGGATACATATCCGACAAGAACATACCTGCGCTATCTTCACTGTATTTATGCATTCCACTAGCTTTGGAACCAGTGAGTGATATAACTGAAAAGCAAAGCAAATTACTTAATATGCAGTAGAAATTATACACGCATGGGGTAAACAGTGATTTAATTTACCTCGTGAGCGAATTTTGTAGCGTTACTAGGTAACAGTTCATCCATAGAGTCATTCCATAGACTCTGAAACCTTGAACACAGCTTTCCCAGACATGAAATTCCAGACATTTTTACTGCCCAAGGGAAATCAGATTGATAAAGATAATAAAAACACTTGCTGGAAAGTAAAGTGAGATAAGAAACAAGTACCATTCCATAGGAAACCAGGTGATAAGGAAATTAAAAGCACATGAATCAACTCTGCTTTCCGGCTGAGAATGTCATCTATGGTTGCCACTTGGATGCTTGACTTGACGCACTCCATAAGTTTTTCAAGTGGGACATGTCCCTCTTCTCCTTTTTCTGATTCTGAAAACAAATGGGAAGACGACGGACTTTTCAGATTACCGACTACTACTACTCAAACATATTCTCCAATGTGACACCGCAAATGATGCCAAAGTGTTATCAAACATGAAATTGTACACTAGTCGTGTAACAACCTGTTTTGACAGCATCAGTTGTTGTCTGAACTTGACTCGTTTTGATGGAAGCGGTATTACACATTTCATATAACATCGGGAAAACGGCATTGAAAAACTCTGGATCGCCAAAAGCTATTATGACCTGATAACATATAATTAAAATATTCAAGAGATCCACTGATGTGTAAGAACTGCATCATCACTAGATTAAGATACATCATTAAGCCGCAACTCTCAAGTCTTTCCTTACCTTCTCAAGACAAGAAAAGGCTGACTCGCGATATTTCTTGACTTTCTTTTTGCATGCAGAACATATAAGAGTCAAGATGGTAGTGGGAGCTGTTGGATCCTCTTTCTTTATTGCCTCGTGGCAAGAGACTGACAGGGCACCTAAGGCATCCAAAAGAGCCTCCTTTCCCTGCAATCCCAAGTACTGATTTCAAAAAACTAGTGCAACAAAAGTCTCTCCATAAACCCACCAGTTTCATCCATCCACAGTAACAAGTAAAGCAATTTATTCTGTCGAATTTAGACCTTTACAGATTTCATCTCATTTAAATTTTTGTACGAAAGGGAAAATAATAAACTTGTCCCACCTCCCATAAACGTCCAGGAACTTCATTGACAAGACATTGCAGCAATCTGTTGTGTTGTGGTGATAGCGATTCACCCAAGACTTCAGTTAGTTTGCAAATTGCCTTACCAGACTGAAAGCAATTTTAAATTTTCCATGAGTACAACAGCGGAAATATCAATTAGTACAAAGTAGAGAAAAAACTGGCACGAGAAAGATCATAAGTTACCTTCTTTTTGCTTGCCCACGAGGATGCTGTGATGCTCTCGCAAATATGATTCACAATTTCTTGCAGAAACAACTGAAGTGTGACCCTTTCACCACTTGTGATGTCTTCCCACACCTCCTCAAAGAGCCCTGAAATCTGTTTGTCATCCTCAAATCTGCAATTTATAATCATTGTAAGCTTCTCAAGAATTTTCAAATAGAAGAAAACAATTATGATTCTATAATGAGGTTTCTCCGCATAAAAAAGTTAAGGGAAGGTTAAAGATGGTACAGAACCATCTGTCACATATTTGCAAGAGAGAAAAGTTACAGTGTGGCCCAACTGCAAAATACTCTATAGATCCTACTTGGGATGGTATTTAACCAAGGGAGTCACAAATTTACAGCTATAATTTTTCATGTTACTTTGAAACTGATATTAGTTATTACCAGGTTACGAGTTTCTAGTGCAAAATATCTCACATGCATCAGACTATCAGTACGCAGTTCCACTGGTTTACCTCGAAATAAATATAGCTGGAATAATAGCTGACTGATGACCGCTCATAATATCAGAAGCTGTAGATGAGAAGCTTTTGAAAAGACTCGCACATGCGATCTGGGAGCTTCTATCACCAGAGTGCAGAGCTGCAGTTTCTTCAATTAAGCTTTGAGCTTGAGAGGGGCTAGAATATTTCAACACAATACCACAAGCACTCGAAAAGGCACGTTTTGCAGCAGAACTTCTCTCCTCCTTGGCAACAGGAAACAAAAGTCTTAGCAGCATACCAGTGAACGGCTTTATCTCAGTACCAACTTTTTGAACTAGTAACGAGATGAAGCTGGCAACACCAACCCTGTTCAGAAAAAAAGATACAAATTCCACAAAATATCAACATCTACAATAGAATACATGAAATCCAATAACGCAGACAAAACTCCTACACTACACTAAACGCAGTTAGACGGAGTTCATGAGGATGGACGAGAAGGTGTGGAATTATGTCACGTATGTTAAACTAATTGAATGGTTATAGTTACTTAAGTCTACCTTACGTGAAATCAGTTCTCTCTTTACAAGTCATGAAAAGAATATATCCCCTGTTTAATTTCATAAATTTTTTGTATTTAGATGGCAGCGACAGGAAACTGGTCAAAAATGGCTTATCAGAATGACAGGGAGCTGGCTTCCTATTGATTTCCTACTTCTAAGACATGTTCTTGCAGGCTAAATTCTCAGTAAAGCTATCCACAGAAGCAAATACAAAAGGCTGCACAAATATAAATACTTGGACTCTTCACATCAGATGAATACATGTATAGGAAGGGAGGACAGAAAGGGGGTAGACATATTTCGGAACCAAGTTTCTTTCATTTGATTAAAGTATAAGTTTAATGATGCGCGAAACAAAAGAAAATGATGGCAAACCATCAAACAAAGTCAATTCAGTATCTAGCAAGTAACTGCTACATATAATATCATTAAATTTCTTACGCATTAACACCACAGTAATGGGTTTGACCACTAAAGAAAAGCTTACTTTCTTGAATGCAATCAATTTTACTGGGAATCCTTTTTACTAAAATGTCAAGCTCTCTTACATCTATCACATTCGGTAGTAAACAGTAGCGGCCAAATTTCAAAACAAGAAAGGTGGTCTCAAGAACAGGTTGTAGATGAATTAGTTTCGTTACTAATTGAAGATTTTAAATAACTGACCTCGTATTGAGGCCAACACTACCCCGAACAAGTTGAGTGAGACGAGGGATCAACTGCTCAAGTGATTCTATATCCACGATATTAATACACAAGTCAAGAGTTTCCCACATTGGAGAGCCTTTGGAAATTGAAATTCGTAAATTTTCAAGTTTCTCGGTTTCTATGCCAATATTGGCAGCATGCAACTGAAACACGGAAAAAATAAATTTTTTATTATGCCACGATAAGGCAAAAATTCAAATATGAGTTCCGGACATTAAATGATACCTCAACATAGTTAAGTCCTTGGTCTTCAAGACTAGACAAACTTTCCAACATACAACAAACTAAGTCTGACAAATGTGGACGGAGGGCAATTCCTGCACCCTGCAAATGGAAATAAACAGCACAAATCATCAAAAATTACCCTGCAACGCATTTCAGTTAACCAAAATTAGCAAGTAATTTTCACAGCTGAGAACAGAAATGCAAGCAGATACAATTCAAAAACTAATTAATTACTTCCACTTTGAAGTTAAACTAAAAGAACATACAACACATGAAAAACTGAAATGCTCGCTTGTTTTACTAACATTCAGCTTGTATCTGTTCTCCAAGACAAAAGCATTAAAAACAGATAACATAAGGTTCATTTCTGCTATCTGGGTTAACTGATTACGCAACTGTAATGAAATTAGAAAAAAATATACCACTATTGATGTTGCAAGAATAATCTTCAAGAAATAGGTATGATATGGGAAAATACTATTACCAACAGACAAATTGGTCATATATGAGCACAACTCTCTAAGATCATCAATCTACCAAAGTTAGGGCTAACCTTTGCAAGCTTCATAACAACTCCGATTGAAGCCTTACGTACACTATCAACTTTACTCATTATTCCTTCTGAAAGCAAAAAAGGGAGAACGATATCCATTGCTTGTCTTGCATCTGATAGTTCCGTGAGCATGACATCACAAATCCTTATAGTTAAGGATGTTACGGCGCGACATAACTTATCACCAGCATTTCTTACAGTCTCTTTGATGTCATCCATAGCACGGAAAGCAGCTATCCATATTCTTTTCAAATGCTCCCGAACCTTTAATAACATAGAGTACGACATAGAGTACGTGATCCACTAAGAAAATCTATGATGGAACAACAATGTTTAGATACAAGAAAGAAAGGGGTATTCTATATTCCACAACAAACTGGTTCTGGAAATGCCAATAAAATAAATAGACAGGTACGTAAGATGATATGCAAAGAAGGATTAACAGCATATATTATTGTGTAAAAAACCAGACCCAGTGCTTAAGACATGGACTTTTACTTCTTATATACCTTAGAATTAACCATGAGCTAGCAGAGCCGGAACAATGGTAAATTTCATTTTAAATGTTTACTAAAGAAAGAAGATCCCACCTGGTCAAATTTCCGACCTTGAATAATATCAGCAAGGGCAAGACAGGATGCCTCACGGGAGCGCCAAAGCCGTGAACCACATTGTATTAGCAGATCATCGAAGATATGATTCAAATGTTCATCAACAGCTTTCTTAGGGTCTTGTATCAGTGCTTTCCAAATGTGTGCCATCGCATCCTGCCAATATTAAAGTAGCAATTACTAAAAGAAACAAACAAACCGACCACCTTTTATGAGAGGATGAACAACCAGACAAGTTAGTGATATTAATTATACAGCTAATAATTTTAGTGGTAAGACGTCTTCGATCTATTTTCATATATAGAACAGAAAAAACACGATTCAACAAGATAGAAAGAATGTAGCACATACAGGACCGAAGTGATTCATGCACCTTATAGATCTGCAACGGCTAAATGCATGTATTGTAAATATTGAAGAAGCTACTAAATGAATCCAGCAAAGAAAAGATGCTTCCAAATGCTCTATACGGTGTCACTCAATTCAGTTTAAACAAGCCAATTTTTAGTCGTTAGGTCAGTGGTGAATGTAAAGCTTGGACACGGTGGAATACTATCAAAATGCAAAATAAATTAACAGCACAGAGACTGAACCATATTATTATGAGCATTTAATAGGGCCCTGATTGAATAACGCAAGCCAATGACAGATCAATATTCTTAAACATAGTAATCCTACCTGCACATTTTTGTCAGGGTCATACTGGTAACGAATCAACCTCGGAATCAACAATCGCAAATGTGGTTGAAGAGCATCTCCTGCTTGTTTCGCTATCTTGGAGAACCCAAAAGCAGCTCCTCTCTTTGAATTAAGAGAAGCTTGGTGATTGGCTAAGTCCATGAATTTGTAAATCAAATCTGGTTGCCCCATTTCATTTGCAAGATTACAGAGTTCCTTGTAAGTGCTAATCTTCCCTCCACTGGGACTCTCACCGATAGTTCCCTCTTGAAAAACTTCAGACTCCTCATCAAGCTAGATAACAAAAAATACCTCAGGACCAAATACAAAAAGTGAAGTACCACAAGGAAGGACCTAGATGAAATTTTTTTACCTTAATAGCTCGTTTTCTTTTGCTTGTGCCAGTTAGAGTATTTACTAGAGCATCTACCAGGTTTTGCTTCATTGAAGCATCACCAAGTTCATAGACGATGCTCATGCCCTGGGAGGCCAGCTCCTGAGTAAGTTCATTTTGGTCACCTAACAAATGTGAGAAAGCCTCCTGCGAAAAATATTTTAGTTAAACGGCAGTTTGACAACACCTTACTGGCAGAAAAAAAGATCAAGTAAAAGATGGTCATGGAACTTTCATGATAATAAAATATTGGAAAAAACAGTTCCGGGCTCCAAATGGGTAATGCATCTAAATAAAATGGAATGAATTGCTCTTAATTTTTCTATAAGTCGTGAGGTATAGGGACAGGTGACACAGGCCTATGTATGCAATAAAAAGGGTTACAATTGCAAAGAAGCTTCCGGATGTCACTTGCTAACCTGAATTTTAGGAAGCATTAGTTGGATTGATGGATCTTGGCCACAGTACATGATCAAAGACAGCATCCAGACAGTTCCAGCACATCGTTCATCCTTCCTACTACTGTAGAGAAGAGTATCAAACAATTTTCCAGTAACTGTTTCTCTGGTTATGACACGGCTATCTTTATCAGCATCAGTTTTGGCATCAGATAGATTTTTTGACAAAGATTTAACTTCTCGCATCAGAAAATTTGAGTCCGTTGAAAGAGAAGTGAAATTAGTTTTCAGAATCATATCAGCAGTAACTGGTACACCGCCCCAGAGGAAAGATAACGCTTCACCCGCGGCAAACAAAATTTCTTCAGCCTGGCCAACAAAAAATGTACAAAGTTCAGATTCAGTTCTGCTTAAACTCTTCCAGATCAAATAATAAGGACAGAGGGAGGTAGCTTTATGAACACTATTAACAACCCACCTTTGACCGTGAAAGGCTAAATAAAAGATCAAGCGCTATTTTCAGGTGCGAGGATGACATTTCATTTGAACAGATATGTCCAAGAGAAAGAGCAATTTTCTGCACTGATTTTATATCATCACCAGAGAGTAGCTTGCTCAATCTTTCTTGCAGAACTTCCAGCACTTGAGTCCCTGATAGAGCAAGTCAATAAACTGAAAACTTGTATACATTTTACACAAAGGCTCTTGGCATAAACTGACCTGGACTAGAATCATTAACAAGAAGAGGTAATGCACCACAGATGCCAATATGACCCAGAGCTTCCATAGCAACAGAAGCCAGTGGTGCAGTCTCCAAGTTAACAACATCTACCAGACATTTAACCGCATTTTGAATAACTGCTTCAGAAACCTGCTTCAAGGAAAATCCAAATCATGATACTAAAAAGAATTACTGATGCTAAGACATGTTAACCTGGAAAATTTTAACTTATCGTTAACGCAAAGATTTAGCCACTAGTGAAAAGTATTTATACAGTATCACATTCAACAGACTTCATGAAAAGAAAACAAGATGAATCGAGACATATGAAGGGTGACAAACCGGACTTGTGCATTAACTATTTTACAAAAGCAAAAATTACTACATGAAGCAAGCTACCTCATAAATAGAAAAGGTTCCTAACCAAGGGTGTTTCAATGTTACTGTTAAATATGTGACTTGGCATGTCTAAGTAACTTAATAACCATTGATATGCAGAAACTCTATCTGGGTGTCATACCACAAGCTAATTAAGATGCAACACAAGACAGAGACAGAGCATTGAGATTCCAATTACTAAGGATTCACCATACTTTGCTACAGAAACCATGTAACTGAGTCTATAAGGACAAGTAAATTAACTTACAGCGGGAATTCTATATAAACAGTGTGCTGAAACATATCCTACAGCGCATAATCCCCCATGTTGTGCCTCGAACCTAAAAGCAAGAAGTTAGCTCTAAGAAATGCAGCCACAAGCCTTGTTGCAGATACAGATTGTAAAAGAAATGCACATTACCTTAACTTCTGTGGTTGGGAAACAGAAGATATCAATTCAGATAGCAATGAACAAGACTCAGCATCAGAAAGAGCACAGGATGCCATTCCGAGTAAACGTGATGCGGATTCACGAGTACTTAAGTCTGTATGACTAAGCAACCGCCTTAGCCACACAACTTTTTGAGAACAGTAAGCTTCAACCATCTTCATGCAAAGAAGAAAAAAAGAAAAGATGGCAGGTTAATTCGAAAAGATATGAATTGCAAAAGAAAATGGGGAAAAATGAAAGGTTAAAGATAAAATCAGAAAGCAGACCTCCGGAAGGTAAGAGCCAACTGAAACCAATGCTTTGGAAGCACAAGCATGCAATTCAGCCGAACCTTCGAATGCCAAGGAATGTTCCAACAACAAACACATCCTTCGCGCCGAATACAAAAATTCAGTCCCTACGGCCTGAGTCTTGTTCTCCTCCATCTCTAATTCAAAGCACTTCACTAAGAACTTAATCATGACCACGTATACTTGCGAGGGAAAAAGAAGCTTCTGGCCTCTCATATCCGTAGAATCTAACAGTTTTGGCTGCTGCTTCAGAATGTACTCCAGCATCTCAACAAATTTTGGGTATTTATGGTCATGATTAGAGACTATGCTGCGACCTTCTTCTTTCAGATAGAGTCCTTCAAGTGCTAGTTCCCTGAACGCAGAAAAATGGAAAAAGATGCCTCACTACAATAAAGAGCAAGAACCAGAAAAGAATGAAGCATTGAAGATTATGTCATCATGGATCCACGGAAAGGATTTCTTAAGTATGAAAGTCGTTTTTTCTTATCACAGAAATTTTGGTAGTCTGTCAAATGTCTAACCTTAAGGTATATTGAACTCACAAATGTACTACAAAATTATAAGGAAAATATCAGACTAGAGGATTATATAGCCTAAGTTCAAAAACTTTCACGCTCCATTTATGTGTACCCGTAAGTAGAATCTATCGGGAGAAAATGAAAAAAGAACTGAATTGGAGAGCGTTCTACAAATACATTCAAAACTCATTTACCACAATTCAACATGCCAAGGTCGTAACAATACACAATGAGAAAAGATCACTCCAGTACCTTATATCTAACTTTGGATCTGCTGCGCTGAGCATGCAAATATACAGACTTGGACAATGTTGTGAATTATACAAAGAAGTTGCCCAGCGCAAAGCACAAAAGCGTGCTTCATTTTGTTCCTGGTCAATATAAGCCATAAAGATACTAGACTTAGAACCGCATCATAATTTGGTAACATCTTGAAATGGTATACATAAAAAAAAGTATCCTCGAACTTAGCGCAAAAATAAGCAGAAAAAATCATTTCTAAAAAGTATACATACCGCCAGAGCATTTGCAAGCAGAAGCACCTCCAAATCCCTGAGGATATTCTCGGGGGAGTCCTAAAGATAAATAACACGTTACCAATACTGATATGTTGAGACTCCAAAGAACGAGGAAAAAGAAAATCTATCATTGCATAACCTTTTGGAGCACAAGGACCAAAATAGAAAAGAAAATGATTAATTTGTTGATATAAAGTTAACCTAGCACACCTTGTACGCAGCAGCAAGAGAAACAATTGCCTCCTGGATAGTTGAACGAAGAGATTGGGTTTCTAACTTTAGCGCATCAAAAAGACGAACAGCCATTTCAGTCTTTTCTCTGAAAGTTAAGTTCCCAACAAACAAAATATCCGTTAAATGGCAGCAAAACAAGTGTGAGACCGTAGAGAGAAGTCCTTACCTAAAAAGATGGGGCAAACGTTGTGCAAGCAAACCAATAGCTTGAAAAGAAAATGTTTTGGTCTCCCTTGATAGAGCATCTGAAGGGAAGCATGTAACAATCTGCTTAAATCCTCTTTTGAACCCATAAGCAAATTTGAGACTTATTTTTTTCTAAAAAGCTGACCTGCTTCTGATCCTGTGAAACCATCAAGCATTTTCAGAATAGCACTCAGTATAACAGGGCCCATCAGCTTCAGTTGGTCTATCTTCCCCTGCATTTTAAAGAAGCCCAATGATGTAAAAGAAAATTCAGTAGAAAAGACTCTCGAAACCCAAAAAAAAGAGAGAAATGGACAATGTCAGTATGGTCTTTCATGATATATTCAGTAAAAACATCTAACACGAAAATGTCTGAGTTGAGCAAAAGATACTTGAGTTATTTCTACACAAAAAGAATGAATAGATATTTGCATTTATAGTTTCTGATGTTACACAAAAAGAAAAAAAAAAAAAAAAAAAAAAAAAAGCATAATTAAAAGCTGAAGTATAGAGAAGAAAGACTTTACATGCTTAAAAACCCACACAGTGAACTCCATTCCCATTTGCTTTAACCTCAAAGTTGTTCCATTTCCTTTCCAATGAAAACAAGGTAGACAGCAAAAATACTTAATAATCATCATGAGAAAAGAAATGAAGAACAATTTCATAGAAAAAAGGTTGTTTAACTCTTTTTTAACTGCACCAACCGACTAAGGAATTTCCTGATACATAATAATTCAATCCTCTCAAGAGTGCAGCCAGTGTCAGGAACAGCCAAACGATTAATCTTACAATAGTCAAAACACAGACCATATACTTACTCTTACAAGCTTGTAGAGTCAGTGGTGCAACATATTTTTTTTAGTTAATACTATGTTTAAATATATATATATATATCATCTAACTAAACAGACATACATACAGAGCATGGTAACAGAAAAGTTTACCATTATACAGTTCAGTTCTAATAGTATGTCACATATATTAACCAACATACCATACATGCAGCCAAATATGCACTGCAACGTTGCAGGAAAACTATTTGCAGCTGCGATAGAACGACAGAAACCAGACATGAGCTTCATTTTCAAGGCTATGTTTCCTGGAGCTACATTATGTTCCGGGGCAACTTGTGCAGTGGGAGTAGTGCCTGCATACAGATCAAATTGATGAGTGCCAATTTAGCATGGACAAGAGAAATGTAAAATACCCAAACACGAGAATATACCACCCTATAAACATTCCAGATCTCCCAAAAATTATATGAATGCGTTTTTACGTCAGACATGGAAAATTTGCAATAGAGTCTGCATACTTAAAGGGTGAGGCCTATTCATGTCATCTACAAGTAGCAGAAGAAAACTTAATTTCAACCATTTAATCTTGCAGTAGACATAGACCTGGTCCAAGATGCTAGGACAGGACACGAATGATTTTGAGTGTCCAAGAAATTGTAATCAAAATGTTGAAAAAAGGATCACGTACCATTAAATAGTAAAAACAGTCTGTTTATCAACTTGGGATCATCCAAATTTGTCCCAGATGCTTTCTTTTTTAGAAGCTCCTCCCCTCTCTTAGCTACTGGTTCTTGACTTGAATGAATTATCACCAACAAACCCATACGGACTCTCAGAGATGTGAAGATAAAAAAATGAAGTGCAAGAAGGGCAGTGATAAAGTAGTATTTTCATGTCATGTAACAGAAGCATGTCATGCCGCGAAAAACACAGAGCATACCTATCCACTGATGCCGCAATGTACAATGGATATACAGATTCACCAGCCAGATCCATGGTTCCAATGACATTCAAGATCCCCAACTGCTTAAGAATAAAAAATAGTAATTAGTGACAAATGTATAGCTTGGCAACAATAGAAAGAGATATGTTTGAAGTTATTTAGCAGACCTTTCTTCTTGTAAGCATGTCCCCTTTCAATACTTGCTTTCCCAGTATACGATTAACTTGAAAAAATGAAAGCCCAGGAGAAGATCCTCCTCTGAATTAGAAGGTCGAGCAACTATTATTAGATGCACATATAACCGGTATAACAAAAGGCGGTCGAAAACACTCAAAATGGATTTCATACCCTTGAGAAGATGGTTGATACAAGAGCATATGAAGGCAAAAATCCAGAAACAATTCCTTATCCTGAGATACAATCAGAGATCTATACTTTGCAGAGACCTCATCACTGATTTGGCTTGCATGACACTCTCCAATGACCTGAAAACAATCCAGTTAGAATCTGAAGGATATTAAAAAGGCCAATTATTGTATGTAGTTTTAGAGTTTTAAAGATTATACTCTATCCAAGTGATACCAACAATTAAGCTGCCAGTGGTCTTCTCCTGCGTTTCAATTTTCTAACAGTCTAAGGATCACCTTATATTTTTCCCCACATAAAACCTTTAGGACAGCCACTATTTGCAGCACTAACCACTAAAAATGTGAGTACGCTATCAAATTTAGAAAAAGGAGGGGCTGTTACTATAAACCACGGGAAGGCAACATAAAGCAACCATATTTTCCTTCTCTAAGTAATGCATAACAACTTAAACGATTCAAAAGCGATGTAAAATAGTGGTCATCAAATGGAATCCAATTTCACACTCGAGGAAGGATTACAAGCCCACCTTAATGGCAATTCTCAAAATAATCTCTTGGTGCTGCTGAGGAAGCTTTGAGACATTCTCCAGTGTCTTAGGTGCAATTTCCTCCCTTTCCTAAAAAACGAAACCGGAATCAGCCCTCTCATTTGGTTAGCAATTTTCGAAAAACGTGATCAACTAAAGAGATGACCAGACCTTTGCAGGAGCTCGTTCAAAAGCCATCTCAACGTACACGATAGCGAAGTTCCTAACCATAGGAGAAGCAGCAGGGTCCGCGTACAAGTTCCATAAGGCCAACAACGGCAAACCAATTTCATGCTGGTGCTTCACTCTCTTGTTAACATGACTTAATATCTCAAGAACCTGCCAAATTGAAAAAGAAGGTAAATCAACACGCACTGAGACTGGAATTCACGATTCTCACAAGTTGCCCACCCCAATTTCTATAACATTCAAGTAAGATTAAGCTTGCTCTTACGATTTGAAATCAGCAAACACTAAATTCAGTCACATTCTCGTAAAGACTAGCATATAATTGAAAATAGAAGACTTGCCTTGTTGCGAACAGCGGGAGCCTGGGAGGAGAGAGAAGATATGGTAACGGGGAGGAGCTTCGAGACTAGGGCTTCGAGCTTCGAGTCGTCGCAAAGAGCGAACCTCGTCAGCATCCGATCGAGCATTTCCTCCACCTCGCCGTCTGATTTGGGCATCAAGGATGGCGACGGAGACGATGACGAACCTTCCATTTCTATTCTACGAGTTTCTTTAGTTAACGAAATTTATCTGTGTTCTGCGCTATGCTTCTTTGCTTCTCTCTCGGTTCTTCTTTACTAGTCTCCTTCCTGTCTTGGCGGACAAGAACAATAGTGATGCAAAACGACCTCGTATATCTGGAAGAAAGATTTGGGCCTAAGTTAAGTCCCGCAGCACCACCGTGCCAGATTGTTACCGGTTGAGTGGTTAACTCCCGGTTTATCCACATTATTCTATTTTGCTTCGGTTTATGTAATTTCTTTTGGTTATCTCTTAAAATCAATTTCTTCGGTTAGCTTGTCTAAACTGAGCTCACGCTACTTTTACTGGCCTCGTGCCATTTCACAATCCCAAGAAAAGTTTTTTAATTTTCTTCTCCTTCATTTGCTGCGTAACAAACATTCTCTCTCATCACTGTTTTCCAGTTTTTCGAAGGTAACAACATTTTTCCTCATGTTGCCTTTCTAAATGGAAAACATCAAATCCTTAATTTCTCAATAAAATATGGATTAGTTTTATCCTATGTTTCTAAAGTTGTCATATTGGCAACAAAATCATTTCGATTTTCGTCGGAAAAACGATGGTTAACACACGTAACACCACGTTCAAAGTGCAAATCACGATGGATGAGATGTGAACGTTTCAATCCGAAGAGATAGATAAATGTAAGGAATAGACGGACGCATTCGAAATATATCTTGGAGGAAAGCTCACGAGTCTGGAGAAAATGGTATTTATGTTCTTTTTTCAAAATAGTTTGAACATATTTCTCACCAATCTCGACCTCCATCTAACCAATTATAATCGCCAGTTCAACCTCTCCTCTAACTCTAAAACAGCATGAATAGCCACACCTATGAATCCTCTCTAAACCACACACCATCTAAGCATTTTCGATATTTTTTCTAAGTCCAAATCAAATAGAATTGTCATTCATATTCAAAACCACAACACTCAACCCTCATTTTACCCAACCCAGACTTATCACCCATAAAACACCAAGTCACCAAACTAAATATCCTACCCAAAATACCACCCGAGAAACCAACCATGCAATTTTATTATGAAGAGATGTAAGAGAGAAAAACCAAAGGGCTTTGTATGTTATGTGATGAAACTTTTTCCCCGTTTCATCATTTTGAAACATAAACAAACTCAAATTTTCATGATGAATGCAGAAGAAGAGATGTTTTCAGATGAGGATGAAACAATTTTACAAAAGGGGATACAAGAAGCAGAAAATACAGTGGAGAGTATTCTCGTGCTTTCACTTAATACAATCAGTGGCACAACTACTTACAGTTGTATGAGAGTAGTTGGTCAAGTTGCAAAAAAGAAATTACACATTTTAAATGGGACTACACATAACTTCCTTGGGTGAAAAATGGAGCAGATTTCTCCAAAGCATGTTGTTGCAACTAATGGCTATCCCATTACTTCCACCTACAGATGTGCCTCTTTCGGATGGAGAGTGTAGGGTTATATTTATGAACAAGAAATATACATTATTACACTTGATTGGTGTCACTTGGTTTTGGGAGTTTAATGGTCATTGACTATAGGACCCATCTTTTGGGATTTCCTAAACCTCTGAATGGAATTCACTTTTAATGGGTAGAAGCATGTTCCATGTGGGGTTACTAAGGTTGGCTGCAAACTCATAAAAGGAGAGAGCCTTTGATAAGCTCATATTGTAGGAATAACATATTGCTCTTTTGTAAGTAAGGTCAGTAGAAGAAAATGAGTTAGACCTACATGCAGCTCATGAGCTATTACTCTCCCATATATTAGCAACCGGCATTATCATGGTGCATGTTCCTCAAATCCAACAGCTTTTAGACACTTTTGTTGATATCTTTGATGAGCATGAGGAATTATCACCATTCATAGATGGGGTTGACACAAAATACCATTGGAAGCATGACCAAACCCAATTAACATCATACCTTAAAAATACTCTTCTTTGTATAAAGATATCATTGACAAACTGATTCATGACATGATTTCTCAAGGAATCATCCAAAATAGCTTGAACCCATATGCTTTCCATGTTATCCTAGTCAAGACAAAATATAGAACATGGAGGTCATATGTCGATTACACAGGTCTTAGTAAGAAGACTATCAAAGACAAGTACCCCCAAACAATTTTTGGAAGACTTACTTGATGTGTTAAGAAGGATTTACCTGGAATCCAAAGGAAACTGAGGCATTTAATACTATAAAGAGGGCTCTAACTACTACACGAGTCCTTGCTCTTATCAATTTTGACAAGGTCTTTATGGTAGAAATTGATACCTATAATACTCGGATAGGCGTAGTATTGATGCAAGAAAATCACCCACTTTGCTACAACAAAATGGTACTTGGGCCAAGAAATCTAGCTCTCTCAGTATATGTGGAGGAACTTCTAGTTGTTGTTCATGCGATTCAGAGTTGGAGTTCCTACCTAACACACATGTCATTTATTATCAAGACTGATCAAAAGAGCATTAATTTTTTGACAAAACAAAGGTTACTACTCCATTCCAACATATATGGCTATCTAAACTTATGGACTTTACCTATGAGATTCAATATAAGCAAAGAAAATAAAATGCAGTTGTTGATGCTCTATTCAGAGTTATTGGTTCCTATCTCCTTCACATAGTGTTGTCTCATACTACTAGAGCTTGTTTAGTGTTTTCCAGCTCCTTTGGCAAACATATACTTCCTTGCAAAAGATCATCTTTGAACTTCAATCTAATCCACTCTCCCACAAATCCTTCACATTTTCTAATGGTGAACTAAGAAGAAAAGGAAAATTTGTAGTGGGAAATGATCCAGGGATAAAGACTAACATTTATCAAATGGCTCTATGATTTTGTAGTTGGAGACCACTCTGGTAGGGATGCAACTACTCACCGAGTTAAATCCTTATTTTTATGGCCACAACTGGATTAGAAATCAAGAGCTACGTGAGGAATTTCTATGAATTTCTATGTATGCCAACGTAGCAAACATGACCAAGCTGCTTCTCTGGCCTTCTCCACCCTATTTATATTTCAGTGGGTGTCTACAATCCATAAACATGAACTTTGATGAAGGTATGCCCTCTTCAAACAGTAAACACTACATCATCGTGGTCACTGACTATCTGAGTAAGAATGCACACTTTTGACCTTGTCTCATCCTTACACACCCATGGCATGGACCAAGTCTTCAAGTTGCATAGGATGTCACAAGATATTATTCAGTGATAGGTACCCTCATTGAGGTGTGGAAAGAGTTCTTTAGAGTTCAAGCTACAGACTTCAAGTTTTCCACTTCTTATCACCCTCAATTAAATAGATATACAAAGATTGCAAATAAGACACTAAAGAGATATCTCAGATGTATAAAAATAAAGACTCCTCACTCTTGGAATAAATGACTTCTCTTGTCTGAATGGTGGTATAACACCACATATTACTCAGAAATCTGATGCACTACTTACGAGATAACATACATGCAGCCACCTTCTTTCCTTCTCCCTTACCATCCTGGAAAGAGTTCTTTTGTGGTTGTGGATCAAGTTTGATTAAGTGAGGACCCAAGTATCGCTATAGGTGGTCCACAAGGAGCCATGTACCCCATAATCCGAAGGTGTGGCTATATTTTCTGGACTAAGAGTGGTGTGAACATAGTATTCAAAGAAGATATGTATCCTAGCCTCACCCAACAATAGTCTAGAGGAATATCATAGGGGGTCTTCCCCCAACGTTCTCCCAGACGGGGTTTACTCGCCACTACCTTAGCCTGGAGAAAATCAAAGTGAGTGGTAACCAGGCATGAGGAGTGCGCTAAAGAGAACTCCACATCCCGATTTAAGTATCAAAATCCGAGTCAAGTATGAAGTATTCATATATCAATTCGATTTCATAAGCCTTTTCCATTTAAACAAAAATTATTTGATAACATATAGTATTGATCCATGTTTTAGGTACTACAGGTTGGAGCACCAACTTTGAATGCATCTTGATAACACAAAAATACGCTAAATGACTCTGTCAACATGTGGAAAACGGTACGAAACACCTCTCATACCCGCTTGAAACATACCACAGTTGCCTCGAGACTGAACGATACGCCAGCTAGCCGAGAAAACATAAGTGGTAGGTGAAAATCACTCAAGTGGATAATACGACCTGACATAACACATATTAATGCAGCCAAACAACCCTCTAACTAAACCAGACCAACCCAACCATCCAATATATTAATTTGGGTCAGCTATACTCTATAAATACTATCCATCTCACAATGAGTAGGGGTCGGTTCTTCATTTACTCATCGTTTGCTCTTGTTTTCACTCGGTTTCCACTCGATCCATAAATCAGTTCCACCAGTGAATTTTAGTTGCTCTCGTTGAGCCATTCTCTAGAGTGGATGTGGCTTCAATTGGCTAGAGCTAAGATCTTATGGTCAAAACTCCGGCTTTAGGGTGGAAAGCTCTAATCTTTTGCTAAAACTTAAAACCTTCAAAAGTACCGATATTTCTCTAAAAGACACAAGCTTTGAGGAGAATTCGATCTTATACCACCATTTTCACACCTTATCACTTCGAAGGATTTCTATTCCTTCACGATAAAATCCTTTCCAATCAATTTCAACCCTGTATAGCCCAAGTACTCTTGCTTTACTTCTTTACAATGCAAATAACCTCACAAACCGCATATAATTTTTTTACCATCCATTCTTGTGGACCAAAGTTGAACGAACTCATGCCTGTTTTTGTTTTTTCAAATATTACTTCCAATTCTCGACATTGGTATCGTGATTTTATTGCAGACTTACGCGTCGAAATTTTTTCGAGAAACACACCCCCATAGTGTTTTTCAGAGACTTCACGCGGTCTTTACTGTTGTAGGAGGATCCAATGGGGCGGACCTTGATCCACACAATGTTCTATTAGCACCCCGAAGAGCCCTGGGTTCACCTATAGGTATGCTATGAAATATCCATGAGTCTACAACTTTCTCGTTGAGCCTTTGCAACCATGTGGTCTCGAAGACCTGGAGATCCCAGAGTTTATCCCTTGGTGCTCGGAAGCGAATCAAAAGAACACCTTTTTCCAAGCCCGTTAGCATCCACAGAGTTCGAGGGTCAGACCCAACTCATCTAAGACCCAAGAAGATCGAAGTTGTGGGGATGTGGCAGGTCGACATTTTTTAGCCGAAATTCCAAGTGTAAGATCAAATTACTGTAGCATAATAGGGTCGAACCCAAGGGAAGCTAAGTTGATTTTAGGGTCAAGTCATGGTAGTCTTTAGAGAATTAAGTGAATTGATAGTAACAAGTGGGGGGGGGGGGAGGTTGTGATTGAGAGATTATTGACAACCTAAACAGCCAATTCAAACCTAGAAATCACTAAAAATTATGGTTATCAAAAGTAAGCAAAAGACAATGCTAAACAATGCAATAGGAGAAAAAGTAGACTATGTAATCAATACTTTAAAAAATTGATTCAATATGATATTAAATAAATCATTAGCATGGTATATTGTATAATCTAGCCTGGAGGTTGTAGTTTAGTTCATCATTGACCTTCAATATAGTTCTAATTTAGAAATTCAAGGAGTTTATTTGGTTTAGTTATTTCTATGGTCCAAAACGTCTTACTAACCATAATCATTATTCTAGTCTTTATAGTGCAGAAATAACTTAACAAACTTTAATTCTTTGCCTTAAACCGTGTATTTAATACCTTAAACTCATCTTCTAGTGGAAAGAAATACTAAACTCTATTGTGAGTTTCCACAATGTGAAACCTAAAGTTAGAACTTGGTTGATCAAACCTCTTTTTAGTATTATACCTTCACACATAGATAAATCTCTCACACATTAGGCCTAGCTAGAACCAAATAACTAACCCTAGATCTAAAGTTCTCATACTAATAACCCAGAGAACTAACTATTCACTCATGGGTACAAATAAGTCATGGTGAGGAAAAAAGTTTGAAAAAAAATAAAAAAAATAATAAAAACTAAGTGAAGATAAAATATAGGATATTGAACTAACCTATATTAGAAAAGTGTTCCTTACAATAGAAAATACTTGATTTTGGATTCTCTAACACCTCTTTTTCAAGATCTATCTCATAAAGACAATAAAAGAAATATAGAAAAAAAAATGAAAAGATAATACAATCTTTAGAGAAAGGACTTAAGCCCCACACTTCCTAACAAGATAACTAGTGTTGTAACCAATTTAACTAGCGAGAACTTTCAAAAATTCGGTAATTTATTTAAGACTGCAAGTATGAGTTTGATTTGGTTGCATCTAAGACCGGCTTTGGGTAAAAAAGATTAAGAAGCATGCTTTTGCTTCGATCCAATGGATAGAGGAAAGTAAAAAAAAAAGGTCGTCGATGTTTACGATGCCGAATATAATATTTTTAAGATTATAGAAAATTATGGAAAGAGAAAATTGTGAGAGTAGGAAAAGAAAAATAGGGTAGACATTTCTGTTATACTTTTCAACAAAACAATAAGTATTATAAGATTTAAATTTAGATAACTTTTAGTTTACCAAATTTTGTAAGAAAAGTCAAGTTTCACCAGTTCACACTTAGTTGTAAGAAATTGGTTAGAACAAGAATATAATAAAATATCGTGGCAGTTAAACACGAAGCATAACCCGTGACCAGCGCTTTGAGATTTTTTTTTAGTTCTCAGACCAAAAGGACGACAGAGACACGCAGCAACCGGACTTTGAAAAACTCGAAATTTGAAACAATTTATTGTCTGAGCTAAAACTCCCAACTTTTAAATGAAAAAAAGCTAAAATTAAAAGAAAGAAAAAAACACATTATTTCCACCAAAGCCACAAAATTTTCACCGGTCCTTGCTTTTCAGTAAAGCTAATGCTTACGACTCTATCAAACCTCACTTTTTCTTCTGCTTAAACCAATCTTCCTCTTCGTCCTTCTATTCCCTACAAGACAACTAACTCCTTTTCGATTTCAACACAAACATTCGTTTAATCCTACAATCGGACTCAGGTGAGAGCTCTTTACCATTCGCTGCCTACTTCTCTTGAAGTGTATTGCCAAAATTTCCGGCATTAGTCGGATTACTGTTTCCCCGACAGTGATTTCTGTTCTGATTTTGAATTTCATTTTCCTAAAGCTTACTCTCAATTTCTATTCCTTTCCGATTTTGTTACTAATTTGGCATGGGTATTTGTTGAAAACTCTTTATTTGGTAATCTAGGGTTTTGACTTCCTTGAACTCTTTATCTGATTTTTCTCTGTACGGCAATGACTTTCTGAATGCAATCTATTGTTATCTCTAACATTCGCGTGGGTTTTTGTTTGTTTGTTTGATGTTAAAGATCACTGTCTTCTTTACTTACCTTAAACATCTGATGGAGATGAAAAAGATCTCCCTTAATGTTTTACTTTTCTATCTTGTATTTCAGATTGTCTGGATATTCTCAGACAGATCTGTGAGCCACTTGTAGCATATAATTAGTCAGAGTGGTTAGACATCTACTGGTATTCTGTATTTTACTTTTTTTTAATCTTTGCTTTATCTAAATTCTTCAAGTCTAAGCATTTTCCTCTTATAAACAGACACGATGACAAGGGTTACTACACGTGATTTCCGGGATTCATTGCACAAAGATGGTTTTCCAGCAGTATCAGCAGATGTGAAGTTCGCATCAAGTAGATTTCCAAATTATAGAATTGGGGCTAATGATCAGATATTTGATGTGAAAGATGATCCTAAAGTGCTATCAATGAAAGAGGTTGTTGCGCGTGAGACAGCACAGCTCATGGAGCAGCAAAAGCGTATGTCTGTTCGTGACCTCGCTAATAAATTTGAGAAGGGCTTGGCTGCAGCTGCTAAGTTATCCGAGGAGGTCTGATAATTACTTTTATTTCTTCTTTTCAATTTTGTTTCTCTCTTAGTTCATGTCCTCTTTTGTTGGGTTCACATAGATTAAATGCGTCCCTGACATGTTTTACTAGCTATGGTTACAAATGAGTTGAGAATGTTTTTGATGGAATTTCCTAATTAGGATCTTAAAAAAAGACTTTGTTGTATATACGGGGATTAAGATGGCAAATCTAAGTCGCTTATGTGAAAATATGATAATTGAAAGAAAATTTTAAGCTGATTTGGTTATGAGTGCAGGCAAAGCTCAAAGAAGCAACTTCCTTGGAGAAACATGTTCTTTTAAAGAAACTTCGTGATGCATTGGAGTCTCTAAAAGGACGTGTGGCCGGTAGAAACAAGGATGATGTAGAGGAAGCCATTGCCATGGTTAGTCTTTTATAATCTTTCCCTTGTATAATGACTCTCAGTTCTTTCAGCCATCATATACAGCTCCGTTACCTATTTGGTTTTATATTTAGCCGCTAGCATTTCTGAAAAGCGGAGTGAGTTTTTCTTCGCTTTTCAATATTGCTTTCTTAAACTATCTCGCAACCTACCACCAACATTTCTTCCTCCTTTCTCTTATCTCTTAATTATGTTCGGAAATTTTGGTCTGTGCTAGGTTGAAGCTCTAGCTGTTCAGTTGACTCAGCGAGAAGGAGAGCTTTTTATTGAGAAAGCGGAAGTGAAGAAGCTGGCATCTTTTTTAAAGCAGGTAAAGCATGCTCTTCGAGATGGTGACAGATTCTGTTTTTCTCGTATCACTTGAGATGAATAGTTAGGAGACATCTATGTCATTTTTACCTGAAACAACAAAGTATTCTGAATTAACAAATATGTCTTTGTTCAATGCTTAATACTGTGTAGTGCTTGTTAGTCCTTGAAGTAGCCAGATGATGGAGAGAGACTGCTTCTTTTTGTTTTCATTAGACTAGTTTATCAATAATTACTTTTGATAAAGAACAATTTTGTAGTTCCTTATAGTCATTATCTTTTATGTGGTTTCTCCATCTGTATTCTTCTTCTGATGTCTATTGTATATTAGTGATTAGTGATTACCATTTGGTCTGGCTTAAAAAGTATGCACATGTGTTCTAATTTTCTTGCTGATTAGTGGTAACATTCTTTAACTAGGCCTCGGAGGATGCTAAGAAACTCGTGGACGAGGAAAGAGCTTTTGCGCGTGCTGAGATTGAAAGTGCAAGAGCGGCTGTACAAAGAGTGGAAGAAGCCCTGCGAGAACATGAACAGATGTCTCGAGCCTCTGGGAAGCAGGTACATAGTTATAGCTTCGATCATAATGTAGTACAGCTTAAAATGTTAATTCATGTACCATTGAATTTATCTCCAGCTTACACTGATTTTATATAAACCTGCTTGTTGTTCCATTGTCTTGTTAAGTATAGAACATATGTAAACATATTGTTGTTTACTGTTTTGTATCAGGACATGGAAGATTTAATGAAGGAAGTTCAAGAAGCTAGGCGGATTAAAATGCTGCATCAGCCAAGCAAGGTGGGTAGATGAAAGGTGGTTTATTTGTGGGGTTGAAATGGCTTGATCTGTATGTTTACGTCTTATGTGGAGTCAAATTATGTGCATTGTTATAGGTAATGGACATGGAATATGAGCTTCGGGCACTGAGGAATCAGCTTGCAGAGAAATCTAAACATTTTCTTCAACTCCAAAAAAAGGCTAGTTCGAATTCTACATTCCATCTACATATATAAATATTATATTGAGGTCATTTTGATTGTGCTAACTCCGACATGAGACTGTTATGCGGTTGACAAAGAGATGGATTCTGATACTGACTCACATGTCTATAATGCAGCTCGCAATGTGCAGAAAGAGCGAGGAAAATAAACCCCTTATATACGAAATGGAAGGCACTGAAGCTCTAGGTTCTTGTTTGCGAGTCAGACCTTGCTCCAATGATGCTCCTGATCTTTCCAAGTGTATGATCCAGTGGTACCGCTCATCTTCTGATGGCAGCAAGAAGGAGCCTATATCAGGTACCTGCTCCATTTGCATTTTCTTATCCTTTGGGTTGAAATTTTATCCATATTAATATATGGTTACATGAATGGGAGACTTTAAAAGCCGCTGGTTCTTTTCTAACTATGTTCCTATCTCAGGTGCCACAAAATCAGTTTACGCGCCTGAGCCTTTTGACGTTGGACGAGCTGTGCATGCTGATATCATTTACGATGGTCATTTGGTTTCATTATCTACAGTGGGAAAGATCGATCCAGGTTCATTGTTATGTTAAAGGGTTCTTGTTTATGTCGCCATGATCAAATGGTCTTTGTAGGTTGTGCTGCTTAGTAGATATTCTCTTTATAGCTCATCTAAGTCCTGATATCGGTGCAGCTGCTGGATTGGGTAGCTACGTGGAGGCATTAGTAAGGAAACATGATGTTGATTTCAATGTAAGGATGGATTGAAATTAGTAGTATGTATTATCAGAACATCTGGCACATGTATATGTATTTAGAGCAGCTTAAAAAGTGATTCTCCTTATTTTGATTTACAGGTAGTTGTGACCCAGATGAGTGGGGAAGACCATACATCAGAATCTATCCACTTGTTTCACGTTGGTAAAATGAGGATCAAACTTTGCAAGGGAAAGACAGTGATCGCAAAAGAGTACTACTCTAGTGCAATGCAGGTAAGCGATTCTTTTTGCCGCGTCATCTTCTTAGTTCCATGCACAGACTGGATAGGCATAAACTTTGATCATATTGAGTGTAGCTATGTGGAGTGAGAGGAGGTGGAAACGCTGCAGCTCAGGCATTGTATTGGCAGGCGAAGAAAGGAGTGTCCTTTGTGGTCGCTTTTGAGTCTGAGAGAGAAAGAAATGCTGCCATCATGCTTGCACGCAGATTCGCTTGTGATTGCAATGTAAGTGTTTTCATTTTTTTTAATCAACAAAGATGGAGTCAGAAGACTATGTGTTGTTTTAAGTATGGAAACTCGATGTGTTGCAGGTGACGCTTGCTGGTCCAGACGACACAACAGAGACGGGTCAAATCCCCTGAACGTTCTCTTAATTAAGTTTTCTGATTAAGTAAGTATCCGTAAGAGCTTTTTGTTTTGTTTTTGTAGTTTATATAGGGTTTAGGCTTCTGTTTGAATTTCAGTTCTTGTCTGTTGTGTGTAAAAAAAGAAAGAATCAGTAAGAGGTGATGTTGAATCTCTATGTAACGAGTGGCTTGTTTTTTTTATCCATGTGGTTTTGTTTTTATTCATCCGTTATGCAATATATTAAGAGATAACAGTCCGAATAGTTTATTTAGATAGTTAAAAGGATTCGATCTCAACTTTTAAGGGTAAGTAATTAAAATAGTTACTTAGTGAGTACAATCATCTCGTTACTGAGTTCAATACGTAGAACAATATATGCTAACTTGTGTGATTCGTCTAAGCATGCTAAATCAATAATTGATTCGTTTAACCGTTCTGAATTTAAGATAATTGCTTAGGTTGGATGAATATTGGCGGATTCATTTCAAATCTCAAGCCGCTCGCTTAACCATATGACCCTCTTGGGACCTGAATCGATTTATTCGACCCAACTCATGCATATGTTTGAATATTTAACTAGTACATATATGAACAGCCATCGGACATTTAAGCGAATTTGTGAATCTATCAAACAAATAGTCAAGTTAATCTAGCAATCAGGCTAATATTTCCTTTAAACCAACCGAAATGGCAAGGCAACGATCCGGGCACCAAATCACTGTCACGTCCTCACAGTTGCCTTGCAGTTTCGCTAGGGAAGTCAATCGCCTTATTCTTCCCTGATTGGATATCATTGGTGATGCTATCTTCATCGCATACGATTGGCAGTGTGATCACAAGAGCAAATTCACCGAGATCATCTTCAAAATTTTATTAGGGGCAAGGAAAGGAAACTATCTTCATTTGGGCAAGGATAAATAATCAGCTTTATTTGAACTTTCTAAAAATAGAACACACATTTTTTTTTCTAGGATAGTGAAGTTACTTCCTCTTCTTCTTGGATTTGGGAGCAGATTCATGAGCTCAAACAATTGGCCAGAACTCATTGTCGCTAATATGGATAATGAGAAATCATTTTTTTCCTTGTTTGATAATTGCTGCTGGTTGGGCCCTTTGCTAGGAGAGGATGGACCGAGGCAATTAGGCATCTCTTGGGATGCAAAAGTGGCAGATGTTTGTTCTTCTCAGGGATAGATGCTCAAGCCGGAAAGATCTGAAGCACCAGTCTCTCTTCATATTGAGTTATTATCTCGTCCTCCGCTGGTTGACTCTGCATAAAGTGAAAATTCATTCCGGGTCAGACCAATGCTTTGAGTTCTTTTTCTTCAGTGTTGACTTGAAAATACTTGCGGTAGTTTGGTTTAAAAGTCACACTCCTAAACATGCGTTTATTTTTTGGGTTGCTCACTTGGATAGGATGCCGGTGAGACAGAAATTGAATCAGTGGAATATTCGATTTCCTTTTCATTGTTCCTTCTGCCAATCAACACCTGAGACCAGTAATCATTTGTTTCGTCATTGTGATTTCAACTTGGATCTTTGGTCATGGTTCTTTTCCGTTTATGGACCGGAGAACTTTAATTACTTGAATACTTTTTCATTCTCTAGGTATACCTAATTCTGCTCAAGAGATTGACTTCTCAAATTAGAGAGAGAAAAATCAAAGGATTCATTCCGTTGGAGTTTTTAGTGATAATAAGGTTTTCAAAAGTCTGTTTGTCAACTAGATAAAAAAAATGTTTCTTAGGTTTCATTGGACCTTTTTATTTTTTCTTGGGGACAATAAAAGAACTATGTAAATGTACTTTTTCCTAAAAGGCAATAATATTCACATTCATATAAAAAAAGAGAATAAAGAATCCGTTATTGATGCTGGCGATTGACTTCCCTAGCGAAACCAGCAAGCAATATGGAGCAACAAAACTTTGGCTCCACGCTGCGGTAGATCCAACCAATGATCATATAGTTAACTATATCTCATCGTTATGCATCTTATTTGTCATCGGATGGTCATTTGAGAGTGTCGCTGATAAAGCCTAACTTGCGTTTGGTGCCTAGTGCGTTTATAATGACCTCCTATCATCATTCGATAGCTCAAAATGTGTATAGAGACATCGTTTCATAGTTTGGTGCGTGGTGCATTTACAAGGGTGTATGGAGACATCAAAGCTTCATCACCGAGCTAAAATCCTTGCTGATTTGCGTGATGCTCATTGTCGAGCTTTGTTAGGTTTTTTGTTTTTTTTTTCTAAGGTTTATAAAATGCATAACATGCCAAAAAGAGGCCCTATATCATGCTAAATTCAAGAAAATGCTCTGAATCATCTTTGTTATTAATATTCAAAAGGGAAAATTACAATATATAGGGTTTTTAGTCTATGCTAAACATTAATGGAAAAGGAAATTAGATAAACATGAGAAAATGTCATAGACAAATATGAAGTAATTAAATCGTCCAGTTCTATGAATCTTTCTAAATTTTTGAATCCATGTTGATTGTCGAGTATAACCTTCTCCAATATGTAACTTGATTAATCTATGAGATATCGTGGTAAAAGTTATTGTAAATCGATCTTAAAGAACTACATGTGATAAATCCATGCATTGCAGATAAGTGCTTTAATTAGGTACAAATTGTAAAATTTGGGTGTCATCAAGAGCTATTGAAGAAGAATGCTGGCTACGTTAGACCTATTAATTTGAAAATATATCTTTCCTTTATAAATATTAAGGTTTCAAAAATTTATAATCATCGAACCTTAATAATCACAATCACCATCA
The DNA here is from genome assembly GCA_900116095.1 of Euclidium syriacum. Taxonomy (NCBI): domain Eukaryota; kingdom Viridiplantae; phylum Streptophyta; class Magnoliopsida; order Brassicales; family Brassicaceae; genus Euclidium; species Euclidium syriacum. The sequence goes on from FPAK01000008.1 coordinate 4,324,566, forward strand.
ACGAAATAAAATTGGAGTGTTCACACATAATATATCGTGAGTTTGGATTTCCTCATAGTTTTTATGTTTGAGTGCATTCTGATTTATATAAATAAAATTGGAGTGAATTTGAGATTACAATCTCACTACCAACTACCAATGATAATCGGATTGAATCTTTAAATCCAAAACCAATGACGAATTTTCATTAATTGTTCTTCAAATACCAGTTTTTATCATTTGTAGAGCTAAAAATTAATTAGCGCATTCTGCCGATTTATTATAACTTTGTTTTTTCATTTAATATGTTTAATTATCATGTATATTTTTTCTTTAATTGTATTTTTTATGAAAACATCAAATAAATAAACGTAACAATTTTAATTTACATATATTTTTGTGGAGTTGATGATTGACAACAATTAATTTGTTTTCCTACTAATATTTCACTTTTTTAAACTACAATTTATACTTTTGTTTATATATTGCATATATTTTGCTTATATTATACATATGTTTTACTCAATTTTTTGTTTAATGTGTCTAATTTAACTTTTTTGATCTAAAATATTACGATAATTATAATATATTGATAGAATTACATTTTAATATAGTTTATTATGAATAGTAAAAACTAAACTATTATTAATATCATTTCTAATTTTTTTTTATGATGTGAACACTCTAATAGAAAAGGAAACTCTCCTATACTATTTTGAGTACATTTATATTATCTATTTTCAGTTTATAATGTTGAATTTATTAAGTTGTGTTTGATAAAAGACAAAACAAAAACTTAAGCAATGTATTAAATAAATAAATTAAATATGTTTTAATTAAAAATTGTTTTGTTTTACTTAGATGATATATCCTATATATATGAAGAAAAGTGTCTAATTATATATATGATATTAGTACCAAGAATGGATTATATTAATTCAATTACTGAATCCACTAACATAATTGTAAAGACCATACATTTAGGTAAGTCTTACTATTCAACAATTATAATGTAAAAGATTAAAAGGGAAAAAAAATGCTAAAACTTTACTATTGTTATCCTAAGTCATTCAAAGAAGTTAGAATTCTTAATAAGTCCTGATTTTTGAAAAGCATTCAAAACTTCCTTGATCAGATTTTCATTTGTACATGTTACAAGATTATTAAAGGTTTGTTGATATACTACTACAACACATGCATCAGTGATCATATATATATTTTCTTTATTTAGACCATAAACAAATAAAGAGATTATATATGATCAAGAAAATAGTAATAATGAATTAACTTTGAGAAGAAACATGTTTAGATCAACAAGTACAATTGATATTGTAGCCGTTGTTTAGAAATTAGGAGGATGCCTCATTTATCTACTGCTGAAGTCCCATCCTGATTCAGCATCCGTCGCTACTTCTCATTGAAACTGTTTTTTCTCCAATATATCTATAAACTTCGAAACCGCTTTTTCATTCTTTTGATAACATTGACACATATAGAGAATCAACAACTTTGATTATAAAACTTATTATATAATATATTTTTATAAGATCTTATGCCACTACTCAGACTCGATTAGAGATGCTATAGCTTTGCTTCCTAAGTGAAGCGTGTCTACAACATTGACACATACATAGATTCAACAACTTTTGTGCTCCAAGCAAAATACAAAGAAACAAAGAAACTTACGAAAACAGAGGATTCAGGTCTAAACATCTTCCACATGGCCTAATAACGACTTAAAATATAATCATTACCACTCGTATCACGAATAACCACTTTGTGTTTTCCTTTACAAATTAAACTCAATAATTAAAATGTTGGGAATAGCTAAACCATTTTGATTAACTAAACTCACTAATTAACCTAAATTCTAAAACTAGTACTCTTTGATAAGCAGAGGAATAGCTTTTCTAACAAGTTCTTGATCTTTGGTGACTTAATAAATCTCATACGCCATTGAAATCAATAGAGGAGGTTGGCTTGTAATAGTTAACTAAACACACACATACATAAGTTAGATGTGATTAGATTAAAAGTATTAAGAAGGAAAGAAAAAAAAAAGACAAATCTCGATTACCTGTGGTTAGCGTAATAGACTCTAGCGCCGTTAAGAATGTAACCATAAGTCTCCACAAATGAGATTCACTAATCCTTTTGCGGTTATGATCATTTTACTCGTCAAAAGCCCTCTGATTATAATTGAAATTCAACAAAGTAAAGATACAAATAATTAAAACAAAAGAAATATGATTTGAAACACACATATATACTTGATGATCCAGTAAGAATTCCAGTAGTAAATCTCTTGGAATCTACAACAGCAAGGTAGCACGTAAAGTTTCCGGAAAAAAAATAATATAAGTGTATTTTCTGAAAATTCTCTGATTTTCAAGTCAGTAACACGATTACATAACTAGTGCCAAAAACAGAAGATATATCAAGCAACAAGAGCAGAGGGTTCATTCAACGTTATCCTTAAGAATGGGTGGTCCCAGAATTATCAATTGTTTAGGGAGCTTATGAGTCTGAATTTAATGTTTTTAGACCCTCTTTTGCACCAACTTTAGGTTTTTAGTACGAGAATTCTTGCATATTTAGGCATATTATAGGTGTGAATACTAGCATATAAGTATATGGAGCCTATAGTACATGTGCATCATTTTGATGTTTTTCAAGTATTTTAAGTGTGTTTTGGAGCTATAGGTTCTAGATGAACCATTCTGCAATCATACCTCCTTTCTTTCATTCATAGTGTGGTTTAAATAACAGGAAATAAAATAGAGTTTGAGTTTTATAGTGACATTGTTAGAAACCCAGTAAGACAAACTTTATACTTTTTATAATTTTTTGTTCTATTAGTTTTGTGAAAATTTGTTATAATACCGTGCTATATATTTTAGTTTTGACTCCAACAAGTTTAAATGGTATTGTGTCTATAAGCTTGATGAACATCGAGCAATTTATTGGAAACACTGTTTAAAAATATTACGACAAATGTAACACATACGATTTTAAAAATTATTTTTCAACTTCTTATTTCAACTTATATATATTGAATCGACGAAAGATTTCAAAGAAGTTATCACTGATGATTTCATGAAGCGGGCAAAGATAAATACAAAGACATTGTCCATTATCATAGTAGCCCATAGCAATCTCTCCAGATATAGCTTTGCATATGGGATTACATGGTTTGCCATTGCATGGTCCAATATGTGGCAAGCATGGGTGATTTTGTTCCATATTCTGGTCAACTATATCCATCAAAACGGTTTTCAGGTGAAGCTAAAATTAAAGTAAATGATATGTGAAAGTGTTTAAAGTGGTATTAATTAAACCTTAAAGATAAGTATATACCTAGGAAAACTAAAACAAAGATCTATAATATTTGGAGATATAGCAATGGATATAGTTAAAACTAAGATAACTTTTTCAAAAATTTGATGTGTATGTATATATATATACATATATATGTATATATATTTGGAGATATCACTGTTTCAATTAACATGAATTTAACAGCATACCTAAAACAAACATAACAACAACGATGAGGGAGAGAGCAAGCGTAGAAACTGTTTTTGACCATCTTTGTTTGCTTTCTTCTCTTGAAATCTGTTTAATAATGATTTTTGTAGATATACAAGAAAAATAAGGATGACTAGTAAAAGGTATTTATAGAATCGTGAAGTGACAAATTTCAGAAATATAATAACTACCACTAAAAAGTTTGACCACAAATAATTTGTTATTTTGTTTTTTTGGTGTTCTGTTTGATTAAAGTGTCAATTTGTAATTTTTTTTTTTTTTTTTGGTTAAAGCTTGTAATTTTTTTTTTGTTAAGCACAATTTGTAATTTTAAGAAACAATTTTAACGTCCAATCTATAATTTTAGAAAAATAAATATATGTAAATCTTTTTTTACTAATTAACTTAGATCAAATATATATATATTTCCATGGGGGGGGGGGGGGGGGGGGGAGATTTGATATGTATCTAACTTATGAGTCGTTATAATAATAAAAATTTCAAGAATAGATAATATAACAAGAATCTGCCACCAGAGTGATTCAGAGGGATTTTGGGTTTTATGATAGGCCATTTCTTGGCTCGCAAGATAAACTCTAATTAGACTTTTTTGATTGTTACTTTATTATTCTTTTTTCTTTACTTCTGTACTTGTCAGCTATATTGTGAGTTCTCATAGTCTTTATGTTTGAGATCTTTCTGTTTTATATAAATAAAACTAGGAGTGAATCCAAAATTTCAACCTCGCTATCATCTATAAAAAGTTATGTACTTTGAAATTGTATTTAAATAATGATAATGCGATCGAATTTTTAGATCCAATCCCAATAGCAAACCTTCATTTATTGTTCTTCAAATATCAATTTTTATCATCGAATATAAGTATTAATAATCGACTCCATAGATTAATACTGAATCCACTAACATAATTGTAAAGAGCATGTGTTTAGCATCTTAATTCAATTTGTATCATGTATTGAATATCTTATTCGTTTATTGCCCTTTTTTTTTGTTTCTTATGAATCTTTAATTTTTGTTTCAGATGCTTTGGCCTTTGTTTTTTTCAATTTCACTGTTTTATGCGATCAAATTCACACTAAATCTTTAACTCCTATCCTTTCTTTTTTGTCAACAACTAACTAATTTCCTTTGTAAAAAAAAAAATATATATATATATATATATATATATATATGTTATTTTTTCTTCTTAAATTAATTTGGTACTAAATCAACAATTATGACATAAAATATGCCAAACGAACAAGAAAAAAAGAAAAGAAAAAGAACAATTTATTTAATCTCAAATGGAATTTTAGATAGATTTGTTAAAATGTTAGACTTTAATCTCTCAATAAAGTGAAATACATTAATGATAAAAGCGACACTAATGATAGTCATGCAATGAAAAAAATTGGTTAGATCGACTCATTGATCGGGTGATGCGATCCCGGATTGCTTCTTTGTGTTATTACGATAAACCGCAGTTTCAAACCTTCTCTTATGATGGTTTCAAGTTCGGGCATGGTCGGTGTAGTGTCCTAGCTGCGGTCTCGTGTAGGCTCTGTTGCTTACAAGTGTGTTTGCTTATTACCCTCCGTTTTGAATGCAACTAGCCTTACACTCTGTTTTTTTAGTGTACCTTGTACATATATATTTGCTTCTATTTTATATCAATAAATATGACATTTTACCCCAAAAAAAAAATTGGTTAGAATGCATTGATTTTGAAGTTTTTTGTCATGATTTTGCGCTGTTTAAAGCTCGAAAAAATCATAATTTTTGGGATAGCTACTAGGTTTTATTTTTGTAGGTCTAACAAGTTTTACCGGAGAAGAGTGCATGCTTTTTATTCAGTGCAAAGTTGAAACAAACGAAGGCATGAAATTGTTATTATTTTTAATTATTATTTCTAATAACATGTGTTATTGGATTACTTTTGTCTTTGAAGACATAAATGCAACACGCTTGTCTATGGATTTTGCCTAGAAAGTAGGACTTTGAAAGCTCTGATTTTGGTCAAAAGGGTGATTGAATTAGGATGTTGAAACCTTCAGCACCTTGATTAATGGTTGTATCATATGTGATAACTTCTTTAATCTGGCTAGGATATTGGAGATTGTCGATTTTCTTGATGAGATGAACATAAAAATAAGATGGTTTTTCCTAAAGAGGATACCTTTGTTAGATGAAGGAGGTGTTAAAGCTTTGACAAAAAGACTGAACAATAGATCAATGCACGTTGTGGTGAGAGTAAGAGCTTTGCGGTGAAATGCATCGACATTATGGCATTTCTTCACAAAATTAATAATTATAACTCAGACACAACTTCAAAGGGTTTGAGTAGGATTGTTGGTGCGTTGTTGTTTGGAGTTGTGGTCTTTATTGTAAAGTGTGTTGTGAAGGGAAAATTGAGAGAAATTAAGAAGAATAAGGCAGATGTTTTGCTTGATGAGAGGTTTGAAGAAATAGATGGGAATGTAGAATCAAGATTGGAGGGTTTGTGGAAGAGATTGAGAGAGGAAAACAACAAAAAAAGAAGAGTTTGTGGCCACTTTCTGTTTATTTGGTAGGTTTTAGAATGAAACTATGAGAAAAAAAATGTTATAAGATTTAAATTAAGATCTTGAAAAGTTAGTCACTTTTAAGTATGGATGAGATACGACCTTTCAACTATGAAACATTAACTTGCTATGACAACAACTCAAAAGATCCTCTGAATACGGAAAAAAATAAAGATGAAAATCTTGACTTTTGAGGTATGAATAAGAACATCAACTTTAGATTATATATATAATACTTCCTCTATTTCACTTTAAATGATGTTTAATGGTTTTTACATATCGATCAAGAATTTATTTAATTTTATTTTTTTAAACAATAATAAAAAAGATATGCATAATTCAAACATTGAGAAACAACAAAACATCAAATAATTTTACATAGAAACTTGAAAATATCAATTAAAAATGAAACAAAATTTTTTGCTTAAAACTTCATTTAAAATGAAACAGAGGGAGGTAATTGTAATTCAAATAAAGGAACAGGAAATACAAGAATTCGAACAAAAGACAGAGTAGACTGATGAAAGCAACATATTGTGAGAAAGAAGTCAAGAGAAAGAGATAAGAGACTAAGTTGAGTTTTGGATCTAAAATCAACTCCAACGGAATTCTGAAGAAGGTAATCGTGTAGAGATCTTTTCGTTACGGCTCAGTCTTAGTGGGATGATCCATCCGTGTGTATCAATTTTGTCCAACTATTACACCAAGTAACTAGCCATCTGACCATTCCCAATCCATTACTTCCACTTTTTTAGCAAACGAAGTAGCTGATCCATCGTGAAAGATTATGACATCATCAGAAAATGCCTTCGCTAAGTCTTCTACAACACAGACTCTTAAGCAGAACTCAAGAGACTCTAAAACTGAGCCCAAACTCGCAGCTGAACCCTCCAAACCTATTTAAGAAAAGCAAATCCTACCAAGAATTTGCCCTTTCAAGAGAGCTTCTTTTTGAACAAGTATATTGATTATATAAGCAAGTTGCTATCATTTCTTAACAATGCACCCAACAAATTCGAAGCTGATACATCACTTCCCTTAACGCACAAAGCATCAAACATTTAATTTACCATCGCCAAACCATATATACCAAAATCCATTGTCGTTTAAATCAAACTTGATATTTTGAGAGTAGAAGAATGAAAAAATTGGCTTCAAGTTATAAGATAATTCACATATAAGACCTGACGGGTGAGAATATGCAAGTCATATATCTTTGGTGTAATGATGACCAAACTCAAGAGAAAAACCTCGTCTCTGACAGAAGGTTTGAGTGTATATTTAAAAAAAAAAAAAAAAATTCCACGTATATTCACAAGATTGCGCCAACGAATTTGAACCTCGCTTTCGTATATATATCAAATGAAGTTCAAGTTTTGGATTTGGAAGAAGCAACAGAAAAAGCGTCGAAGTTCATCTCAGCTCTTTTGAGACAGAGAGAACCAGAAAAACGGTTTCTTGGTACTCAAGATACGTTCATCTTCTTCAACCTTTCTTTCCCAAATCGAAACCTCTTCTCAGTCGACGCCATTGGAGATTCTTCAATCGATAACAACGCAAAATGTAAGCGCACACGAGAATGGATCAGAATCTTCCTCAGATTCAAGCCTCTCCGATCATAGCCAGCTAAAAGCTAAAACCCAATTATATATTGTTCCGATATTGATGAACAGAATCTGGATTTTCGACTACTACTCTGTTATGGTTAAATATTGATTATCGCTTCTCAATGAAATCAGAAATCATCGCGAGAATGTTGGTTTGATGCGAATTCTTGAATTAGCAGAGAAACTGTTTCCGAATCTTAAAATCTTATTATATATTTTTGTAACATAGCCTTGTACGATATGCGGAAGTGATGACGCAGAGGATTTGATAATAACATGTGACCCTTGCAGAGATACACGAGAGCATATGTAAGATTCAATGATTTCACTTTAATCAATCTTTAATTGATAATTACTGTTTATTAATTAGTTTCCTTTCTTATTTTTGTTCGTTTAATTTTTTCAGTTACTGCGGAAAGATATGCAGAGGTTATAAAGTTGCTGATGTTCTTGATAGATGGACATGTGATAAGTGCTTAGGTGTAGAGGATGATGATAACGAAGATGCTGATCCAGAAATTAATGAAGCGGAGGAAGCTGAGGATAATAACGAAGATTCTAATGATCAAGTTGTTCCATCAGTTAATCAAGATCAAACTGTTTCATCAGGAACTGATCAAGTATTGGAAGAAGCAGATGATAACAACGACGATGATTCGATTGACCAAATTGTTCCACCAGGAAATAACCAAGTAGTAGGAGGAGACTCTGTTGGTCCATTTATTGTTCCATCAATAAGTAATCAAGTCGAAGAAAGTAGTGACGATAGCGAAGATTCTACTGATCAAACTGTTCCTAAGTCCTGAATCAAGGTCTCCAAGTCCAGTGTTATAGGTGATGAAATGAAACCAATTTCTTTCAGTTAAGTTTGGTTCAGTTTCTCTTTTCCTCTGTTGATGCAAAAATGAAGAAACTGATGATTTTGAAATATGTGCAGTGTTAGGGATAATGAGCAGATGCCACCAGACTGATTCAGAGGGATTTGCGTCTATTGTTAGAGACATGCTATGACTTAACATTTTTGTTATCAAAAAAAGAAGATGAAGAAAATTGATATATGTTTTGAGACAATTGGTGGAAAAATATTGAAATTACTATCGCAAGCAACATTTTCATTTTTTCTACGAGAAATAGATTCACTCGAGTAAGGTGTGCACATCCGAATTGATCATATCTGTCAATTTTAGAAGGAGAAAAACAGAGTAATAATTTAGGTCATAGGGGCTACGCATCCAGCTTACAGCAAGGTAAGAAACGGTGCCGTGTGGCTTCGTCCTCCCACTCAATCCCTTGTATCCATTCTTGGCGATTGTACTCCATGACAAATTCTTCAACCTTTAGGACACTTTTAGAATCCAACGGAAGCTTTCTCAGCTTTGGACAATCGTCTACGTTGATATATCTTAGACTTGGAAAAGGCAGAGCATTCCAGTAGATGCTCTTCAGCTCAGGCAACTCATACAAGTAAAGGCGTTCTAGTTTCTTGAAAGGAAGAATATTATTACATGTCTCCTTCTCCACAGCTCTTTCTTTGCTTATAATATCCTCTAGTAGCGTTAACACCCAAAGACGAAGATAAATAAGATTGGGGGCAAATGACAACCATGTCAAATCCTTTAAACTATAACACATCTCTATAGTCACGTCAATGAGGTTTAAGAAGCACGGACTCGTCAGATTTTTGTTCCATGGTGTCTTCTTCTCTACCTTTATCTCCCACGTTCCACAATTCTGTATGAAGACTTTACGTAGATTGTCCATAGCTGGCAAAACTAATACTCGTACTGATTCTTCTTGGCACTCCTTAATAGACACTTGCTGAACACATCTCCCTACTCTTGGATCAAATAACAATAGCTCCCTAACCAAACTTGACGAGATACTTATGGTTATGTATTCTAAATGTTGTAAGAGCTGCAACTCCTTCATTAGGCTCGTATCTAACCACACTTTGGATTCTTGTAGCTTCAAAGTCCTCAAACTCGACAGATTTGATATCCCGTGTAAACTCTCAAGTTTACTTGTCCACTCCAAATTCAGAAATATCAGCATTTTTAACTCGTGTAAACCAAGAGGTAGTCGCTTTATCTTTGTCCATGACAAGTCTAGATGTCTCAGAGAAACCAAACCTGATATTTCCTCTGGCAAATCACGGAGACTTCTATTCCGTGATAAATCCAAAAGGAGTAGCTTAGGCATAGACCTAAAGAATTCACCTGAGATTGTTACCAAGTGTTTGTTTTTCTGAAGGAGGAGAGTTGTAAGGTCAGGACAGTCAAGGCTCTCAGATATCGTTTCGATCTCATTTCCCATCAACGACATCCTACTCACTTTCTTCCAGTTCTTCACTTTCGGTATTCCTCGTTGTCCAACACCAGCTTGTACGATACATCTCTCTTTATGCTTTCCGAGATCCGAGGCTATCCATATGGCCATCTCCCTTACCACATCATGCATTTTCACATTCGATCTATCGTCTTCTTCCTCTAACAGTAAACATGCACGGACAAGGCTTCCGAGTATCTCATAACCTTTGTTTAATGCCCTCTCTCTACCTCCTTTTTCCTCTATAAATCCTTCACCTATCCAGTACTCTATCAATCTCTCTTTTCTGAAAACATAATCTTCAGTAAATAGAGAGCAATAGAGAAAACATGATTTCACCTGCTCACCATTTAAACTATCATAACTATACTTCAAAATCGGAAGAATTTCGTCTTCCACGCCTGAAAACTCTGTAGCAGATGAAGTCAAAACATCAATTGCACCACGCCACTCTTGTACTGTGTTTTTGCATGCCATAGTTTCGCCAATGACATTAAGTGCCAATGGTAAGCCACGACATCTTTCAGCGACTTTTCTTGCGAGTTCTAGAATGTCTGAGTGGCTTGCCAGTGTGTTTTCTCCGACTTTCTTTTTGAACAAATCCCAAGCTTTGTCTTTTTCCAAACAATGAACTTCAACTGGGTCATTAACCCCCATGCGCCCACACACATCCAGAGAGCGAGTGGTAAATGGTACTTTACATCCGTTCTCTCTGCTCGGATACGGGACTCCAATCGAATTTAAGTTCACTTTCTCCCAAATATCATCCAACAACAAAACAAACCTCTTCCTCCTAAGAACGTTGTAAATGTCAAGAGCTCTTTGGTTTTCGTTTTTCTCCTCCCACTCCTTCCCAACAAGGCCTAGTTTTTCCCCGATGCCTCCTTGAATCTTATGGACTGTTGCATTTTTAGACACCACAACCCATATCACGACATCAAATCCTTTACCTATCTCAAGAAACTTATTGTTGATCTGCGTGAGAAGGGTGGTTTTGCCAACTCCACCCATGCCATACAGACCAACAATCCCGATTTCATCTTCCATTAGACGGTTCCAAACCTTTTCAAGCATTCTTTCCTGACCAATGATTGTAGGTTGAATAGGCAACTCTTCAACCTCACCTATAGGAGCTGCTTCAGTCACCACATCATATTCTCCTTGAGATTTAAGACTCTCAACTTCCTTCAACATCAGGACAATCATTTTCCCATAACGATAACTCGATTTCAAATTTTCGGAGCAAAAACCACAGAGACACAACCTTTGAAGCTCGAGTTTACTAGTACTTAGAAGATCATTGAATTGGTTCTCGATGGTCAGGACACTCGTAAGCCATACCTGGACTTGAGCAAGCCTTTGACGACGCCCTGTAAACTCTTCTCTGTTTACACGTCTTTGCACATCATCTCGCTTTGCCTTGAGCACTTCCATGTCATTCTGCATAGCCACTAGATTCTCAGAGAGGTTGTAGATATAACTCCCATTGAGGCATAAACATTGAGAGACTTGATTCAATACTTTATCACACGGAATTGAGATCGAGAATAAACCTCCCATCCCTGCCCAATAGAGAGAGAGAGAGAACTCCTCACGGTCCAAAACTAGAAGCTAAGCAATTATTAAAACGATGAAAAGAAGAGATAAGATTGTTGACTTAATGCTATCTCCGGAAAAGTAAAGAACATTATTGCATAATTATGCTACTGTATGCATCATAAAAAGCAAATATCTAAGCCTTCTCCTTCAGAAATGGTCCCCACTTTATTACATGTTTATGGAAACGACTCACCACACGTAAGAAGAAAGAAACAATCATAAGTCAACAGAAAACAACAAACAGATAATTTCCGAATTGATCACATCAGCCCAAGTGCATAGGGTATTACTCTACTGACGAACCAAACCCAAAATCAACAAAAACATAAACACAAACAGATAATTTCAATATTTGCACTCTCTAATCAGTAATCAGCTCATGTAAGAAAAACAATAAACCCAATCTGTAGAAATCGTAAGTAGATTACTTGTCTAAGGGACTGACCACACTTCTTCCTCCCTATGGATGTGTCTTTGAAGCTCGAATCTCTTTGATGAGAAATTATGAGGAAAATCAAACCCTCTTCTGTCATATCAATGCCTATCCAAGTAAAACTGGAATTCATCACCTATGATTTGCCAAACTAAAATAAATAGAATTTTCACAAAATCCTTTCATATTTGAAACCATTTTTGCTTCTTTCTCTTGCTCATTTCTTCCACACAAACTATTATCAGTGAATATAATATAGTGTAACAGACAGAGCTTGAACACTCCAAACCAAAACCACATACTCAACAAATGATAGAAGAAAAAGAAGTGTACTGCATATCCAGCGACAGAGTAAGCAAATGAGAATATTATAGCGCTCGTCAGAGAAAACACTTGCACACCAATCACACTTTATAATTCAAATACAATCGAAACAAACAAAAAAGGTAATCAAAACGACTGCAAGCACAAACAGTAAAGATTGCATGAAAACGGCTTGCTTCACAAGCTGTTACTCTCTGAATACGAGGGCATGGGCTAGTTCTTATAGACTCACGGCTTTCTCTGGAAGACAAAGGTTCCCAACTGTTAGCATAAACCGGAAGAATCACGTGATATATACCAATAACCATTGTTCAGTTTTAGCTCCTTCATTCCATTACTCTATAATTTCACTATCAATTTAGCATATAGAAACTATTTTAACAGAAATTGACAACATCATGTGATTCTTTTTCTTACGAATGACAAAAAATCCAAATACTTGTCAGCTCTACATAAATCCACCGAACTAGTTTACACCAAACTGACTTTTAAGATAAATCAAAACAATGTGAAGCAAAAGAGACAGAGAGAGATATCATACAAATGAAATTAACAGAAAGAGAAACATACTAATTCAGAGTTCATGGGTTACCTGAAGATGCACGAAAGTAAACAAACAAAGTGCAAAGGATTTCTCAGCTTTGGAGTTGAGTAATTACCCATGAGAGATGGATTTAGGATTAAGGGTATGTATGGTATGGGAGGAGTAGGAAAAATCTTTCCTTACATCTTACGAATTTCTACACTTTCGAATGCCACAACCAGATCACAACCTCATAAATCCAGCATCCATTCAACAAAATTTATTGTCGATCTGTGTGAAAGGTGTGATTTTTCCTATCCCGCCCATACTTACAGACCCTTAATCTCGAATCTATCTTTGATGAATATCGAGCTGCCCTTGGCGCAAAAACCATTGACAAACAACCTCCCATCACTACACAGACAGTTGATCAAAATCAAAAGGAGGTAAATTGATGGATCTGGAATTAAACCTAAATCGCGAAGCTATTGCATCCCAATATGTTAAAACAATGAAAGTACCTGCGATGGCGATCAGTGGTTTTATCATCTGTGTAAATGTCCGTGACAGAATTGTCTTCACCTTTCTCTGATTTACTCCATTTTCTCGAGCTTACATCCCAAACCCTCCTCGACAGGATCAGCTTGGATAGATTTAGATCCCTCCGTCACCGATGTCTGCCACGTGGTGTCATTTCTTTGACTTTGGGCTACGAAGATGAGAAGGCCCGTGATAAATGTGGCCCAAAAACCACGACTTCACAACATTTTACACTACGTGTCTAAATTTAAATGAATCAGTTCCTGACACAATTAGTTATTTGATAGAAATTAATTTTTTCATTTTTTTAAGTATGGAAAAACAATTAATTCATCTTGTCCCCTCAGAAGTATCATATCCGACTCGATACATCCGAACAATTAACTCTCTGTCGCAGTTCCCATATTTGGCAACTGTAGTTGCTATGAGTACGTGGTCGATATTCTTCAATAAACAGAAGTAGCTACGATTACGAGTCACACTAGTTAGACAACATTGGTCTCTTAAATCAACAGATAGTGGAAACAACTCATATCCATAAAACTCAAGTAGAAAATTATGATGCTTCTTCAAGTTAAAAATAACTAATATCTGCAAGAAAATTCAAACGCAATTGGAGGAATCCAAGAGAAACCGAATATAAAATTGAAATCTAGTAGAAATTAGAAAAGAGAACACAAACCAATAAAAATTGTCCATGATCATCATTCTCTACAACGGCTCTTAGAGAGCTTATAACGTAAGAACCCAAAAAAAACACAGATGCGCAAGCACAAAGAGATCATCACAGCTACATGATCAGCAACACAAGGGTTTGTTTCTTCATGAAGAAGAAACCGATAAGTCGTGGATGGAAGGAAGAAGAGCAACTTCAGCGTTCTCTGAGACAGAGTATTTCTTGAACACCGCTTTTAGCACACTCGCTGGAGCTGAGTCCTTTAACTTCATCAGCATCTTGGCTTGCTCCCTAACAAAACCAATCCAATTTTTTAAGTCATGACTGCAAAAAACAGAAAAAAATGAAACAGACTATAAGATACTTACATGATCTCATCTTCCAAGTAGCCAGTGTAATGTTTCAAGGTCTGAGTCCAAGATGGTGTCTTGTTAAGTGTTTGACGTGCAGCATAAACCGCTGATGCAGCCAACATCGATGGACGGTTTAACACAACTATTGGATATTGCATGAGTCCAAGCTCAGCCAAATAGAACACCATTTTCTCCATCTCCATGTCACACGGAACCGAAGCTTTAACATAGCGAGCAAGAAACACATACGGCGTAGGAACAGTGATGTACCATTCGACTTGTCCTAGGATTGATTTCTCCATAGCCAAGACTTGTTCTCTGCTATAAGCATTGTCTGAGATGCTGACGAAATCATTAACCTCTGGAGCCCAAATCTCTTCGTATTTGCAAGCTATAAGCATGGAACTTATTCCCAACAGCTGAAGCTCTCTTCTTGGAACCATTCTCGAAGAAAGAAATCTGTCGACGAGGTTAATGGTGAGGTAAAGCGTCTCTGGCATCAGCTCAAACTTTCTGTGCACGTCTATAATCCAATCTATCAGAATCGATCTCATCTTCACATTTATTTCAGGTTGTGATCCCATATAGTCTCTAATTCCTCCCTCATCCTCTACACTCCTGTAAAACTTGAAGATGTCGTCTACGTATTCCACAGCAGCCAGTTCGTTGTCAGCATCCACAGCATCAATGTCAATCACAGCTTCTTTCAGCCCATTCGCAGCCTAGTCAGACAATACAAAGCGAGAGACTTGAATTAGGTTAGATCATTACACGAAAGGGTAAAATAGGAAAGATATGCAAAATAATGTTACCTTGCTTCGAGCTCTCAAGGTTGAGGTAAAAGTCTTGGATCCTCTGATATGTGTTCTTTTGGGTTTGCAGCTTTTCTCGTTTACGTCCGGGCTAATGACAATAACTTCTGCCTTTGGTTGCAGTTTCGCTTTTCTTGTAACATCCTGTGTGAGATTACGTTTATATAAGTGGTATATTCGAGAGACAACAATGTATGATCAAAGAAAGAAAGAGATCAGAGATTTTTGAAATCACCTTTCCGGCTGCAATTACTCGATCAGCATTTACGAGATTCCCTATGTCTCCAAGAACCTTTCTGTTTTGTCTTCCATGTCCCGCAACAATTGTCGGTTTGGTTTCGCCTGAAATTTGTTTATCAACACAATCAATTAGAGCTAGTTCAGAGAAAGATTTGATTTTTATCGTATATGTAACCTAACAGTCACTTGCAGACAGATCAGATCCAATTGTGAGAATTCATTCCAATTTCTTTTAACAAAATTGTGTCTAGTTTCCAAGACTTAAACCCAAAATAAATAAAAACCTACGCCGTTGCAAGAAATTGAGAGGAAAATCAAAGAAAACAATGGAGATGATCAAATTAAAAAGTAGAAGAGATCAATTGAACAAATTGCGAGTCAAGATCAGAAACAAAAACCTGCGATTCCGCGCTGAAGAGTAAGATCGGAAATTCTGGAAGCCATGTCTGAACCTTGTTCCTTTTCTGTGATCTGAAGCAACGCTCCTCCGATACTTGTTAATAGAGAGGAAAAGAAATCACGGAGACGGCTATTTCGCGCCCTCCCTTCAACCCAATCAGACGCCACTCTCTCTGATCACTCTTCCGATTCAAAATTTCTCTGACTCTCTTAAAAAAACCCTAACTTTCTCGAGCATAAGAATTGCGTATGGTGGAGATTAGTGATTGAATTGGGGGCACTGTTCTTATGTTAAAAGAACGTTGTAGCTCTCTCTCTCTCTCCAACGGTCATGTTCTCGTAATCGAATCTTAACCGTATATTTAACTTTAACTAGGATCCAAGGGTTTAAAATGAGTGCTAGTTATTCTTTTTTACTAGCCGTTGCGGACGAGGGAGCCAAGAGTTGTGGAGCGGACGTTTATAAGAATACTTTAATAAACATACTAAAAAGCATATTTGTAGCTTTTCCCTAATTTTGGTTAATGCAGCTTATAGTATTTTAAACAAAAAAAACAAAATGGAATAAACTATTTATTGTTAAATTTAATCTAAATGTCTCGTCACTTTTAACAGAACATTTATGGGCATTATTTATTTCATTAATAACAATTTAATCACAAATGTTATAATTTTTCAACAATTATCCGGTTTGAATCCGAGTCCGTAAAACTTTATATCCACCATTATTAAATTTGAAGTATAAACCTGAGATTTCGCAACCAAAAAAAAAAAAAACCGAGATTAATTCCATCATTGATGATATTAGTTGTGATGTCTTGAATTTCGGATCTATTTTGTTTAAATTCAATATTCATAAGAACGAAAATTCTATCGTAGATGTAATTGATAAGCAATCGCATATGTAATTGCTAGGTAATCGCTTAGGGTAGCTATTTTGTAATTATCTGGTTTTTAATAAAAGTTTGGGTTAGGTAAAAAAGAATGAGAAAAAGATTTAAATAGTATGAAAAAGTTATATTGGGAATAATAACACGCATAGTTTTGTAATTCCAAGAATAACATTAATGAAATTTTTTTGTGGTATTTTTAGAATTCGGAAACCCTTTCCCGAATTAGTGTTTTTCCTTTCCGAATAGTATTTTTTCTTCCCGAATTCTATTTTTGGAAATTCGGGAAGAAAAACACAACTCATGAAGGGTTTTCCGAATAGTGTTTTTCCTTTCCGAATTGTATTTTTGGAAATTTGAGAAGGAAAAACAAAATCGGGAAAGCCTTCACTAATCAGTGTATTTATTTCCCAAAAAAATTTGTGGTAAAATAGGTTTTGACGTAATTTTCATGCTATTATTCTCAATTGCCAAAGAAAATTAAGACAAACCTTTTTGTTGTAGAAAATTACAAGTCATACTATTGGAATCAATAATAAGTCAATATTTCTCATTAAGTGTAATTTGGTATTTTTCAAATCTTAAAATTTCAGATAACTCATGCTATAGAACAGATTAATGCGCAAATCTTGGTTTTCATTGAAATCATATATGTTGACTCAATTATGTACTACTACTTGAACCATTAATTTGTTATCCGATTTCTAACCCATTGAAATCATTAACAGAGACGACGAAGTAGGGTTTGCAGATTCGTTTGCCAAGAACTTAAGAGTCGTCAAGCTATATGTCAATTTTTAGGATGTGTTCTCTACTTCTCTTTAAGCTTTGTTCGATTTGTGCCTTACGATTTAGGGTTTTCTTCTGATTCCTCAAATTGTTAGCTTTTTTTACGTGTCTTGGATGCGGCTCTTTTTCATGATAAGGTTGTCTTTTTGGTTAAATTTTGATGCATAATTGATTTACCAGATAGTACTAAACATTTGTTTTCGAGCGATGATATTATCTTCTTCATAAATTGATAACTCATAATGTTATTTTTTTGTTTCTCGAATGGATGAAATCTATTTGATACCAGCAAAAACCAGAATGCGACTGTGTTAGGTGTGACTTATTAATTTTTGTTAGGTAAAATGGGTTATCACTTTGACGAAGATGATATTGTTAGGGAAATTGTGTTAAATACGACTTATTAATGCAATCATTCTATAAACATGTTGTATTAGGTAAAATGAACTTTTGGATTATTCAGTTCTGTAGATAGGCGTTTTGTTTGTGGTTTCAATTATTTGTTATGGTGTAAGAGACTAGCAAATAATTGAGATTACGCTCAAGAACTTTTTATCACTTTGGGTTTTTAATGTTGCTTATTATTCTTCCAACATGTTCAAGGGCTTCTGATTTTCGTCAAGGTCTTTATCATGTTCAACATGAAGGCTCGAGAGCTCACGAGGTGTGCTTTAAAAACGGCCCAAATGATCACATGATATAACTGATATTGAGTATCTAAATGTGATTAGTAATCACATAAAGCATCAAAGATACTCGTCACCAAATCTTTCCGTTTAGTCTTCGTTTCCCCGAATCTTGGAGGTATTTCGATTTTGTCTCCCTGATTCTACTAGGACTCTGATTACTGTTTGTCTCCATGGTTCTTTTTTATCCTTAACGCTAAATACTCTTGATGATTAACATCTTCTCTTGCATTTTAGCGGTTAGGTATGAGTAATTTGTCGAGATATGTGCAGTTTAGTTATTGGTTGTGTGACTTAGAAGTGCTTTCGGTGATTTAAAAACTTAGCAAAACTTAGCAGAGAAATTTGGGTGTTACATTTGAGATTGAGTTGTACGGAAAGCTCTTCACGAACTCGGTGTAAAAGAAAGGTATCCCAAAATTGAAACTGAAATTTCTTATAGATCATTTCCATGTTTAGGGATACCAAGATGTATGAGTTAAATATCATGATGTTTGGTTATAAGTGTTATTTTTCTTATTTTTTTGTAAGAACTTTTTCTATAATAATGACATGAATTTCTATTTAAATGAATCTGGATTATTTTACTAAAAGCTTTTGATATACTATTACAATCAATAATTTGATTGATTTAGTTGTTCATAATCTTTGTAAAGGTGTTGTGTCAGATAAAATGAACTTTTGGATTACTCAATTCGGTAAATAGGCATTTCGTTTGTGATTTCAATGATTTGTTATTGTGTGAGAGACTAGCATATCAATTGAGATTATGCTCAGTGACATTTTATCCCTCTAGGTTCTTAATATTGCTAATTTTGCTTCCTTTTTCTTTTGTTTCAACATCTTCAAGAGCTTAATATTTTTTCAATGTCTTTAGGGTGTTTAACACAAAGTCTCGAGAGTTCACGAGTTATGCTTTAAAAGTGACCCAAATGATCACATAAGACAACTCATATTGAACATCTAAACCGTTTGATAATTACTGTTCACCTCTCATTCTAGTTATGTTTAAGACATTTTTAAATCGATTTGGACAAAATTATCTTAATGTTTGACAGAGAAAAAGATGTAATGATACTCGGGTTTCTTAATGTAATGTTAGTTTAGATTCTATTTTCTTATAAAGTTCGTTTCTTTTGCAACTACATAATATTTTTTATATGTTTCTTTGGATTGTAAAATATAAATAGAAGAAAGATTTTACACCTCTTCTAAGAAGTCAACTCACACAATTCGAACTTCAAAGTCTTATTAAAAGTTAAATACTTAAAATCATCTTGCTTTAGTTATTTAAATTAAAAAGAATCAACTTGCTTTTGAATATATAAAAAATTGACGTTGGATGATTGATACTGCACTGTTCCAAGTTTGCACCTATAACAAACATGCACTCTTCTCCAATAGAGCTTGTTAGACCTAAATAGAAATACAACCTAGAAGTCATTCAAAAAGAATGATCATAAGAAAAACATTTAACGAGGCAAAATCATGAATTTTTTTTTCCAAAATCAATTCCTTCTAACAAATATTTCTCATTGCATGACCAACATTGGTGTCACTTTTATCATTCACATTTTTATTTAATTGAAAAACATTAACATTTAATTTTTTAACATATCAATCTACAACTTATCTTTGAGATTGAATAAATTCTTGTATCTTTTTTCCTTTTCATTGAATATTGGAAAACATCAACATTTAATTTCTTTTTCTAAAACAATTATAACCCGAATACTTGATTGGAATTAGTCGAGACAAATGTTTCTCCAACTAGGGAGTCATGGGTATGACCTAATGTGAATGTTAATCAAGAAAGATGAACAATCTAAAGTAAAGATTGCCCAAGAGGAGGAGAGAAAGCGCTTCACATCCAAATGGTTATCTTGGTATATCCCGCAAGGTAAACTAAATGTTCTCATTGCATGACCAACATAGTGTCTCCTTTATCATTCACATTTTTACTTAATTGAAAAACATTAACATCTAATATTTTAAAAAATCAATGTAAAACTCATCTTTAAGATTGGATAAATTCTTCTATCTTTTTTCCTTTTCACTGAATAATAGAAAACATTATCATTTAATTTATTTTTCTAAAACAATTTCACAATCAATTACGACCTGGATACTTGGTCGGAATTAACTGAGACAAATGTTTCTTCAACTACGGGGTCATGGGTATGATCCAACGTGAATGTGAATCGGGAGGGATCATCATTTTGAAATAAAGAT
The DNA here is from genome assembly GCA_900116095.1 of Euclidium syriacum. NCBI lineage: Eukaryota > Viridiplantae > Streptophyta > Magnoliopsida > Brassicales > Brassicaceae > Euclidium > Euclidium syriacum. Next base: position 4,345,062 of record FPAK01000008.1, read on the forward strand.
TGCCCCAGAGAATGAGAGGAAACGCTTCAGGTTCGAAGGATTATCTTGGTATATCCCGCAAGGTTACCTAAATGTCTCAAAAATACGAAGTAATTGTCGAGTTTATATACCTATACTTCCAAAATCCGTTGAGCAAGTAGAAGATCTCACACTCTTTCATTTCAAATTCACGGAATTTAAGGAGTTTTTTAATATGTTAGCAAAGTTTATGTCTTTATCTAATATTTGTAGGGGTTTTTTTGGAATATGTACTCTTTTTGGCTAAAGCCTTTAGTAGATAAAGAGAGCAACATATATGTCTTGAATTTTAAGGTTTCAATTGAATTAAATATGGCTCAAGCATTGATACTAGTGACTTTTTTTTATGGAAAAAGCTCCTCTGTTAAAGGTATCATAGATACTCTTGATTTTTTCCATATCCTTTTTTGAATTGCAAATGAACACAAAGATATTTACTGTGTACACGGCGGACCTGAACCGAAATGAAACTTACGCTACCCTAGAGAGTTTGGTTTCCAAACTGATTATTTCTTTGTAAGATACTTAGGGCTCTCATTAAACTCCAAGAACTGCAAATGAAATATTATAAACCTTTTATTGATGCTCCATTGATGAAGTTCAATGGATGCTCTATTAAAAAAAATCAGGTATAAAATGTGACGTGGAAAACTGTATATCTTCCTAAATTTGAAGGCATGCTGGTTTTAAGAGAATTTCGGGTATGGATCTTTGTGGGTGGCGTGGATCATGAACCATCAATATCTGAAATATGGTTTTTGGGATGCATCAACTCCTTCTAATTCTTCTTGGATTTGGACACAGTTGTAATCTTAGAAATATTTTTCTTGTCGCTTCACATTTTGTGAGTTGGGAAATGGCATATGGTTTGAAAAATAGTATTCTTTGGTCCCTTTGTTTTCTGTCTTTTAGGAAGAAGGTCCAAGACATTTAAGAGTGCACATGAAAGCATTGGTTTGTGAAGTTTATAATGGTAAGGGTTGGCAATTCAGACTTGTTAGATCAACAAAGGTTTAAAATCTCCAGTTTCTTCTTACAGTATCTCGCCTAATCTACAAAGTTCGGATGATAAATTTATATGGACTACGTCATACGGTAATGCATCAAAAGATTCTTTCGTAGCTTTTACCACCTGGAACCAGCTACAGCTACGCCCTTCTACCCCGATTCAACCTTGGTATAAGGCGGTTTAGTTTAAGGCTCACACCCTCCGCCCCCCTCCCCCCAAACATGCTTTCAGTTTATGGGTAACTCATTTGGATAGATTGCCTCTGCATTTGAGACACTTCTGTTACCTTTTTTCTCAAGTTTCGGAGATAATAGCTCACTTATTTCTCCACTGTCGCTACTCTTTTGGTGTTTGGAAATTAATATTCTTTAGATTCTGTCTTCGTGCGTTTGCAAGCTGGGATTCAATGATGTCGTGGCTCATTCACATTCTCCTAAAAAATTGGTAACTCAATTAACCATATACTCCATTTGGAGAGAATTCAGTTCAAGACTCCTAAGGTGATTCGAAAATCGTTGACGCCATTTTCAAAACAATAAACCAAACATTTAGTGACAAGTTCTTAGCAAATAAGTAGAAAAGAGCTTTCAAAAACATATTTATTATTTGATCTCGACGAATGTAATCAATTGTTATTGTTTTATTATATCTTAGATGAAAATAACTTGAATGTTAAATAAAATAAAATAAAAAATAACTCTTGCTTTACCTTTTTAATCTTTTTAGTGGAGGCAAGGACCAAAAGTAAAGATTGTAAATGTTTTCTATATGCCGATATATTATAATTCATATAAAAAAAATGAAACAAAAGAGCAAATATAAAAGTTGGATAATCAATTTTCATCACCAAAATAAAATAAAATCAATTTTATAATGAAGTTAACACGTGCCAGACATTAAAGCCAGATGATCCACTAGACTAGTATAAAGATCAGTCACTGAAAATTCTGTAAGCCACTGAAGAAAATGGAGCACCGAGAGGTGAAAGGAAACGGCATCGACATCCACGTCGCGATCCAAGGACCCTCTGATGGCCCCATGGTTCTCCTCCTCCACGGATTCCCTGAGCTCTGGTACTCATGGCGCCACCAGATCTCCGGACTCGCCGCTCTTGGTTACCGCGCCGTCGCTCCTGACCTACGCGGTTACGGTGACTCCGATGCGCCGCCGGAGATCTCTTCCTACACTTGCTTCCACATCGTAGGTGACCTAATCGCCGTCATATCGGCACTAACCGAGGATAAGGTATTTGTGGTTGGCCACGACTGGGGAGCTCTCATCGCTTGGTACCTCTGTCTTTTCCGACCTGATAAAGTCAAAGCTCTGGTCAACCTCAGCGTCCCTTTCTCTTTCCGTCCAACCGATCCCTCCGTCAAACCCCTCGACGGTTTGCGCAAGTTCTACGGCGACGATTACTACATATGCAGATTTCAGGTTCGTTAATTTCAGCTAATCACTTGGAATTCTTCAAGGAATCTCTCGCTTAGCTAGGTTTGATGGTGGGAATGTAGGAAGAAGGAGAAATAGAAGCGGAGATTTCAGAGATTGGGACGGAGAGAGTCATTAAGAGGTTACTCACACTCCGAACGCCTGGACCGATTATACTCCCGAAAGACAAAAGCTTTTGGGGACCTAAAGACGAACCTATCCCTTTGCCTTCTTGGCTATCCGAGGAAGACGTTGCTTATTACGTCAGCAAGTTTGAAGAGAAAGGCTTCTCTGGTGGAGTCAATTTCTACCGTAATTTTAATCGGTATATTATTAAGATAATTGAGGCTTAGATCATATATAAAGTTGGCCTATGGTAACATTGGACTCTAATGGCAGGAACAATGAGTTATTGGGTCCATGGGTGGGAAGCAAAATCCAGGTACCTACAAAGTTCATAATAGGGGAGCTGGATTTGGTGTATTATATGCCTGGTGTGAAGGAATACATACACAGTCCCAAGTTTAAGGAAGACGTGCCTTTGTTGGAAGAGCCTGTGGTGATAGAGGGAGCGGCTCACTTCATCAACCAAGAGAAGCCCCAAGAGATTCTTCAAATTATCCTTGACTTCATCTCCAAATTCTAATCTTGGTTTGATTAAACACTTTGTTAAGTTCAGTACGTCAAGCATGTATAATAATAAGTCTAGTAATGAGGATTCATCCTTCTTTATTAGTATATATTGTATGCTTGTATCCCATGTGGCGTGTTTCTAAAGTATTGAGTGAGATGTGTTCAAGTAAGATAAAATTTCTGTCATGAATCGAATCTGTTTCTTTCTAGTTCTACCATGATATGGTTGGTTGTTTTTATTATTGATTTTTTTGAACTTCCTCTTCATAACTAGGATTGAATTTAACCTTGGTGTAGATTTCTTTACCATGAGAATTTGCAAAGAATAAAAATAAATAATCTATAGCAATGTCAGTGAAAAATATTAACAAAATTTAAGGAGTGAATTAAACTCTTAACATATTTCACCTGAGCAAATAGAAATTTAATGTAATTCAATGAAGCAAATAAAACCCGTTTAGGCTAATAGTGTAAAGATCATAAAGAAAATAAAACATAAAGTTTTTCACTTGGTCTAACAGTTTTTGTTTTGTAACCATAAATAAAGAACGTCCAAAAACTGGAAAAAAACATCATAGTGCATTTTGTGGCATCACCTCCGAACTCGTTTACATATTGTGTTCTTGATTAAGATGCGTGTGCATCAAGAATACGTTACTGATCGTTGTTCGGACATATGCGCATTCGATAATTTTCAGATCTAGATTTTCTAAATCGGTTCCAAAGTTAATAGAATAGTTTGTTTAGAAAGATGAAACAATAACTATCAGGCTGTTAACGGTATAGTTTCATGAGGATTGAGGAACTTGATTGAAGCTTCTTTTTCGTTATGATCTCCAGCACATAATAAGGAACACAAAATAAGAAGACATTGTTATATATGATATATTTCATTCAATTATTGGGTGCTTTTATTTAAAAGTGCAATTCAAAGCCGATGCGTTAAGTGATAAGGCAGTTGTATTTTGTTTTCAATTTACTATTTAACACCATTAATGTCAAAAAGAATTACAGTATGTTGGACTTTTATTGCTTTGTTGAAATAGATTTCCAATCAGACATCAAATTTTGGAGATATTTGAATAATAGAACTATAATGTCTAATTTGCTTTATGACTTATATTTAATCATTTCCGTTGGATTTTATCGTTTCCGTGAAAGACTCATTATGATAAGATTTACAAGAATACTGATCGAAAATTCCATAAATTATAAAACATGTTATTGGAAAGGCTCAAACATGGAACATGCTCAAAGTTCATAGTTCATAGGGAAGTGAGATCCTATTTCGGGTATCATAATTCAAATAACTGGAAGCTATTTTGGATCGTGGAAGAAAAACAATCCGTTTGCAGATCTGTGATGGTGACTAAGTAGTCCGAACAGTTCGACTATTCTGATAGGTGTTAAAGGATAGCGACAAAGTGTATATCCACTCCACGCAAAGATAGAGGTCCTCCTTTTTGCTATAGAATGTATGATTTCCCACCAAAAATTGATAGTGACTTTCCATACCGATTGTTCGGAGCTTGTAAAGATGATATGGAAGATAGAAAACTGATCAAGTTTTACGGCATTTCTTGCAGATGTTTTCCAATCTTAGAAGACAATTTCAAACATTTTCTCTTACTTTTATTTTTCACAAGCTTAATAGTAAAGTAAATTGTTTGACATTTAATTTTACTGCTCGTGATTTTGATTTCATATATATAACATAATATCCGGTTTGGATTGCCAAATATTTTGTATAGTTTATTTACTTATAAATGTCAAAAAAATGATTTACAATTATTTTAAAATATATATTTCAATAACTATGTATTATTTCCAACCAAACATTTAACTAATAGTAAAATAAAAGTTAAATACAAAAAATTAGATCTTGCTGTAGTTATTTAAATGAACAAATTCAAACTAAAAAAAAATTGTAACATATTTTTTAACAAAGTAACTAACTCAACTTTATACATCATAACTCATGACTTTTTCATGTTTTTGAGTTAAATTCTGACTTGGAAATTTTACAAAAGCCATAACTCCAATTTTTAAATGTACCATCATGATAACTCCAAATAAAATTTGGCATAAACTACATTTAAAAGTCAAACTAAATAAAAATAATACATGTTACCAAACACACCTAATATAATAATAGCCATGGTTTAATTTTTCCATGTGACTTTGAATCATTAATCAAAAAACACAACCGCAATATAATCTTGCCTTAGTGTCAAATTTGGCAGTTACCCCAGAAACATCATAATCATATCTTTGAAATAATACGTTTGTATACTATTAGTATAATCTTTTGTGGGTTTGGACGTTCCGCCACTATATACTTATATAATTTTTGTTCTGACTCCTTGTAAACCCTTGATATATCATTTTTCATTCGACGTCATATTAGTTTTGGTGACCACAAAGATTAAACGAATCTTCAATTCTTTCTATTATACATTTGGTAACAAAACTACCCTTCTGTATTACACAGTCTTGAATATTAAACTCGGTTTCCTTTGTTTTCGCACTCATTTTTGATATGGGAAAAACTATTGAATCACTATACAACTCTTATTGTTTACAATCAAACAAGCGTCAAAATTTATAAGAAAATAAAATCATTGATATAAATATAAGAAATTTATAAGAAATTTAGAGTTTCCACATCCATACAAGACTAGAAACTAAACACCATTAAATGCTAGAAACTTACTGATATAAATTATTGATATTCAAATAGATGTTATAATCTGGAAATAAATTATAAATTACTTCTCTGCATTCATTTTGGTAGAACAATTTATTTGAAATAAGAATGTATGATTCTAAAAAAGGTTTTCTACCAATATCAAATGGAATGAAGGTAATCAGTTCCAGAAAGTTTACAAGAGTCGTATTTGAGTATGGTTTCGATCATGATCATCGAAAACAATTTTTCAAGTTGTCCAAAAAAAATTGGAGTTGTAAATATCAGATCTAGAGATTCGGTCATGTTTAATGTCAGTAAAAAAGTTAGTATTTTTATTAGGATTTAGGACTAATCTTTCCCATGTATTGCTATTTTAGAGTCGTATAGATAGTGGGTGAGTGACTGATTCATATATGGAGGCAGGACCATCAACAATTTTAGCAGCTCCATCCTCTCTAGCAGTCCCAAATGTGCTGATCTATCAGCAAAATTTATATCTTTTTTTCTAATATGTGTAGTACTTTTTTGGAATCTGTTACTCCCCTTTTGGCTAAAGCCTTTAGTAGATAAAGACATTTTTTTATCTATAATAAGAAAGTATTTAGGCATATCCAGTCTTCACTAAATATTTGATCAAGTATGTGTTTTAATTGAATGAAATATGACTCAAGAAAAAAAGAGAAAAAAAATAGTAAAGTAAAAAGAAAAGTTGGAAAATCAATTTTATAATGAAGATCTTTTTATTTAAATATGTTTCGCGTCTATTTACACATGGTGGTAGACATTGATGGGAGACAATCCATCTAGTATAAACTATAAGACCATGTATATTGGAGGATTTAGGGAGTTCTTAACACAGTATAAATAGTTAAGAGAAGGTTCTTAGCTAACATTCTTAAGAGACAGGTTCTTACCAACGTAGCAGCGTGAAATTAGTCTACTTTTTTATATTTACTTTTTTTTATGTTTTTTTTTAGTTAAAAAAAAAAATTAAAAAATACCTAAGAACCTCAAAAAAATATTCACCAATATAAATGCTCTAAAAAGTTCACCAATATACATACTCTAAAAATCAGTCATTGAGAATTCTGGAAGCCACTGCAGGAAAATGGAGCACAGAAAGTTGAAAGGAAACGGCATCGACATCCACGTCGCGATCCAAGGACCCTCTGATGGCCCCATGGTTCTCCTCCTCCATGGATTCCCTGAGCTCTGGTACTCATGGCGCCACCAGATCTCCGGACTCGCCGCTCTTGGTTACCGCGCCGTCGCTCCTGATCTACGCGGTTACGGTGACTCGGATGCGCCGTCGGAGATCTCTTCCTACACTTGCTTCCACATCGTCGGTGACCTAGTCGCCGTTATATCGGCCCTAACCGAGGAGAAGGTGTTTGTGGTTGGCCACGACTGGGGAGCTATCATCGCCTGGTACCTCTGTCTCTTCCGACCTGATAAAGTCAAAGCTCTAGTGAACCTTAGCGTCCCTTTCTTTTTCCGTCCCACCGATCCCTCGGTCAAACCCCTCGACGGCTTGCGCAAGTTCTACGGCGACGACTACTACATGTGGAGGTTTCAGGTTCGTTAATTTCCCCTTTACTCCAGCTAATCAATTAAAATTCCTCAAGGAATCTCTTGTTATTAGGAAGAAGGAGACATAGAAGCGGAATTTTCAGAGGTTGGGACAGAGCGAGTCCTTAAGAGGTTTCTCACACACCGAACAGCTGGACCGCTTATAATCCCTAAAGACAAAAGTTTCTGGGGACCTAAAGACGAACCTATCCCTTTGCCCGCCTGGCTATCTGAGGAAGACGTTGCTTATTACGTCAGCAAGTTTGAAGAGAAAGGCTTCTCTGGTGGAGTCAATTTCTACCGTAATTTTAATCGGTATATTATTAAGATAATTGAGGCTTAGTCTTAGATCATATATATAGTTGGCCTATGGTAATATTGGACTCTAATGGCAGGAACAACGAGCTATCGGGTCCATGGGTGGGAAGCAAAATTCAGGTACCTACAAAGTTCGTGATAGGGGAGCTGGACTTGGTGTACTATATGCCTGGTGTGAAGGAATACATACACGGTCCCGAGTTTAAGGAAGACGTGCCTTTGCTGGAAGAGCCTGTGGTGATGGAGGGAGTGGCTCACTTCATCAACCAAGAGAAGCCCCAAGAGATCCTTCAACTTATCCTTGACTTCATCTCTAAGTTCTAATCTTGCTTGCTTAAAGACTTTCAGTACGTGAAGCATGTATAATAATAAGTTGAATAATGAGGACTCATTATTTATTGGTATATTGTATATTATAATGTGTGTATATTGTGGCTGTGTTTCTAAGTTATATAAAATGAGTGAGATGTGTTCAAGTAATACAAAATTTCAATCATGGATCGAACATATTCCTTTTTACTTCTTCCATGTAAATTTAGGTATAGAACTTGACTTGTTTACTAAGGTTTACAAACAAATATATAAAGATAGAATTTCCGTCATGAATCTTCCATGTAAATTTAGGTATAGAACTTGACTTGTTTACTAAGGTTTACAAACAAATATATAAAGATAAAATTTCCGTCATGAATCGAATCTCTTTCTTTGTAGTTCTACCACAATATGGTTGATGTTTTTATTGTTGATACTCTTCATAACTAGGATTGAAACTTAACCTAAGGTGTAGATTTATTTTCAATGAGAAGTTGAAAAAATAAATAATCTATAGCAATGTCCGTGAAAAAGACTTAACAAAATTTATGGAGTACATTAAAATCTAACTTATTTCAACTAAGCAAAAAGAAATTTTATGTAGTTGAACGAAGCAAATAAAACCTCGTTAGGCTAATAATAGTGTTAATATCATAAAAAGAAGATAAAACATTATAGTTTTGTTTAACAGTCGTTTTGTAACCTTTTATAAAGTATGTCCAAAACTTGATTTTTTTTTAATCATAGTGCATTTGGCATTAAATTCGTTTAGAAATCGTGTTCTTGATATTCTAAGACATCTCCATAGGTGCAATCTCATCCGAGAATGAAGTATCACATAACATTTATAAACGTTTTTTGTGATTGGAGAAACTACACATATGAGAGTCACTTAATTAGGACGTCTACATCTTCCAGTTTATTTTTTTAAACGACAATTAGCTTCTATGTATAAGCTTCCTTTGACTGATTGGCCACTATTGAATTGGTTGGTGAAATCAAATTTTTAGTTACTCATATTTTTTACTATACTTTTTTCTAGCACGTTAGCATTTCCATGAACTACTGGCCTAACAATTTCTTGTTGTTAGAGTTCCATCCAACAATTGCATCACATTGATGTGTGTTTCAAACCTAGCATTATGTCATCAATGACTCTACTTCCTGCTATCAAAGAGGTCTTATTTTCTTTCAAGGAAGCGTTAAATGCTTTAAGTCGTGCTAGTAGTTCTTCACGATATTTCATATGAGTTGTGAGTGTCACTAGTTGCTATGTGGGGTCAACTGAGTTTTTTTTTTTACATCTTTTATTAACTCTGATATTGAATCTAAATGGTAACACTAGAATGTTAGTAGAATCTAGTAGAATAATTATTTTTTTAGCAGAATCTGGTAGAATCAATAAAATTAAATGGTAACAATAACAGAATTATTATTATAATTCTGGCAGAATGATTATTTTTTTAGCAGAATCTGACAGAATTATTATCTATCTGGCGGAATCTAACAGAATAATAAAAATAATAAAATTTATTTATAAATTGTTGATTATAATTTTTTTTCCAAAATAATAATGAAATAAACTACAGTTATCAAATATAATTATCATATAAATTACAAAATATCAAAATTAACTATTTATTATTTATTTATTTATGAAAATTAAATTAAATTATATTTAGAAAAAATAAATGGTAACAGAGAAATCTAACGAAATCTAGTGAATTAGATGAAAAATGAATGAAAATGCAAAACATTATTTAAACAATTGTTCTAACTTTTTTAGTTCACCGAAATTCCACAACTTTAATGTTACCCTTTAATATCTAATTACATAAATTATTAAACATAATTATCATGTAAATCATATTTATGAAAAATCTAATTGATAAATTAATATTAATATAAATCTTTTGAATGACTCATTTTTTTAATTTAAATTTTAATATTTCTTTTATGGCTTTTTATAATATTTAAAATTTTACTTAAACCAAACCCAAACCCGGATGGTATTAATGTTTTTATCTGGTTTGGGTGTAAAAAATCCGAACCCGAACCGAACCCGTTTGGATTTAACGTTTTTATCTTAAACCCGAACCCGACACAACCCGAACCGCCTGGATTTAATGTTTTTGGCTGGTTTGGGTGTAAATATTCCAAACTCGAACCAAATTCGCATAGATTTAATGTTTTTAATAAAAATAAAATAAAAACGTTGGTTGAATTTGAATAAAATTTAATTAAATTTGGACAATATAACTAAGAATTTTCCAAAATTTTGATTGTTTTGGGTATTTTGATTATTTTTCAATCAGCATAGATTTAATGTTTTCATTATACCTGAACCGCACCCAATCAGAGTTATAGTAATATCCGAATAGGACCTATAAACCTAAACCCAAAGTCGAAAAAATAACGTTTGTCCGTACTCTTTTACGATTACCATTTAGACTTAAAATGATTAATTTTTTGGTTGAATCTGGTAGAATGATTATTCTTTGAGCCAAATGATTATTTTTTTAGTATAATAATTATTCTTTTTACAAAATAAATGAAAACTGAATGGTGTATTAAAATTGTTATACTAATTATAGAATCATTATTCATACACCATTTACAGGCATTATCTCATCCCCTTGTCATGTCTCACATAATACTAAAGTGGGTGATTCTGAAAGAAATTTATGAGAGAATTTAGATATCATAGGGAGAGACAAATGAGTCACCAGCTCTTCAACCTTATCCAAACCATCATGTTTACTTTTTCTCTCAACATCTCCACACATTTTACCCTTCTCTAATATACCGTTGTTTGACTTTTCACCCTTAACTTCATACGTTCTAGATAGAAGGGAAAAAGAGAATATGAAACAATACACTCACCCCTTTTCGCAATACATTTTTTAGATTTTCTCCCCACTTTCGATGAAGAATTATAATTCCAAAAACTATCATCATTATCTTTTATATTAACGTTCTTCCTTTTACTGAAACTCATATCCTCCTTTTTTTTTATTTTAAATTTCACTCGTCAACCTTTCCTACTCTTTTCTATATTAACTGATGTTACAACCAAAATTTCATCTGTTTTAACAATATCTACCCCACCCGAATCTAAATCTTGTGAGACAGAAATCTCAACATTATTAGACCACGCACAATGGAAATTTATAAGGTGACGTTCTAAGAAAAGAAAAATTTATTTACGGGGTCTACTACTTTTTTAAGAATCCATCTCTAAAGTGCTTTAGCCAAGAGAGTTTGTTCACTGTTCGCGGATCCCATTGACACGTGGTGGCCTGCGATTGGTTTTACTTATTTTATTTTATTTTATTTTTTAAAAAATCTTCACAAAAAAAAAAAAATCTGAAATTATTTTTTGGAAATCGTGTACACGGTAAACCGTTGTATATGCTCTTAGACACTTCACTGTTAGCCACATGGAGTACAACATAAAGTTGATCACAAGTTTGATTAGTCTTCTTATCCACCAAAGCGGCATCAAAACCTCACCATTGTAATCAAAGTTTATTTCTCTAAAAAATTCGAACTATATGCTTAAAAAAAATAATGTTTTATCAAATGTTAAATAGTTATTATCAAATCAATAAACAAAAAGTTCACATGTAATTCATTTTTGTATTTTCCTAAAAAATAAGTACTTCACAAAAGATTTTGTATATAATAATTATATAAACTCGTATTTTTAAACCAAAGCTCACCATTAATTAAAATAAACATTGTGAACTATTGTCATGGTTGTTTTGTCATCTATTTTCGACTTTCTTACTTCGTTAATCGTTTATAATACTTGAAAGCGCACCATTGCAGTTTAATAGCTTGAGTTGCTACAGATTTATGAATTTTCACATATTTCTCTTTCCAAATCTAGCTGCATATCTAGCTGCATGCCGTATTTAGAGCTAACTTTTAGAAATTTGTTTGTTTACGCTTTTTTGACTTAATGCATGGAAAAATATGAATCAAAGTGGTTAGAATTACGACTGCGAATCAAGGCAGAGTGAAAAAAGGAATAATTGTTTATGTTAAGATTGGGTAAAATAATTTGATACAATGTAATAGGTATTTAAGGAACCTTGATTGTATTAGAATTGGTTTCAAGTTAATTTAAATAATTATGCTTTGCATAATTAGCCTTAAATTCATAAATCTTAAATTTGTTAAGTTAAAATAAATAAATCTAATTTGATTAAATAAAAGTATTTAAAGAAAATCGGGTTGAGTGTTCAATACTCTGTTGAAAAACGCGGCCGCGGAACCGCCTAGACGGCCACGTAAACGCTCGCCGGAAGGTTGCCGACGCGATTTGTCCAAATCGCCTATTATAATCGGAGAAACTTTAAAAAGTTAATTTTTTTCAGATTGATGCCCGAGATCGAAAGAAAATTGCTGGATCTATAAGGCTTTCATATAAACAACATTAAAAACGAATCAAAACAATGAAATAATCTCGAAAAGAAAATGGCGGCTGCAGTTTAGGGTTTTAAGTTTCGTGATCTCAATGAAGAAGATAAAGAAAAAATTACCTTTTCAACCTTCATTAATTGGAAAATGTTTAAAATCTTTAAAATGGAGTTTCATAGAATCGATCTTGGATTGATGAGTGTGTAATTGGCTTATTTACCTATTGGATTGAGAGATATTTTTGTTTGTTTCATATACAGTTAATATATATAGATATATTTTTTATAAATGTCCTAAAACTAGACTCCGATTAATCCCTGACTAATCCCTGATTTTTCACTAGGCGCTAGGCTTAACCCGACCATCCGACTAGCGTCTAGCGCATTTTCGAACCTTAGTTCAATATGTCTCAACTAAAATAATAATTATTGAAAAATAGAATAGCTGAAGAATGAAATTTATAATGAAGTTAACACATGCTAGATCGAGAAGAAAAATTGGAAAAACAATTATATAATGAAGTTAATGTGTGCCAGATACTAACGCAAGATAAGAACATGTGCTTTGAAGGTTTTAAGGGGTGGGGTTCTAAAAAAATAATTTTATATTTGTGGGATCCATCGAAAAATAGGAGAATGTGTACGTCGAGCTCTTGTTTTAGAATTTCTTTCTTTTCGAATTCGTCACGTGGAGAGACAAAATTGACTGATTAAAAATTTTTCTTTTTTTTTCAATTTTAAAAAAAGAAATTATTAAACTTTATTTTTTTAAGAATCCCAAGAGGAATTCTTTGACTAGTCTAAAGATCAGAGACAAGTTTTTTTTTTTGGTTAAAAGATCAGAAACAAGTTGAATATTCTGTAAGTAAGCAACTGAAGGAAAATGGAGCACCGAAGGGTGAAAGGGAACGGCATCGACATCCACGTGGCGATCCAAGGACCCTCTGATGGCCCCATGGTCCTCCTCCTCCATGGATTCCCTACGCTCTGGTACTCCTGGCGGCACCAGATCTCCGGACTTGCCGCTCTAGACTACCGCGCCGTCGCTCCTGACCTACGCGGTTACGGTGACTCTGATGTGCCGCCGGAGATCTCTTCCTACACTTGCTTCCACATAGTTGGTGACCTTGTCGCCGTCATATCGGCCCTAACCGAGGAGAAGGTTTTTGTGGTTGGCCACGACTGGGGAGCTCTCATGGCCTGGTGCCTCTGTCTCTTCCGACCTGATAAAGTCAAAGCTCTGGTTAACCTCAGCGTCCCTTTCCTTTTTCTTCCCACTGATCCCTCTGTGAAACCCCTCGAGGCCTTGCGCAAGTTCTATGGCGACGATTACTTCATGTGCAGGTTTCAGGTTCGTTAGTTTCCCCTCTACTCCAGCTAACTTGAAATTTTCTTAAGGAATAGCTCGTTATAATTTAGGTTTGATGGTGGAATGTAGGAAGAAGGAGAGATAGAAGCGGAGATTGCAGGGGTTGGGACAGAGAGAGTAGTTAAGAGGTTTCTCACACACCGAACGCCTGAACCGTTTATAATCCCTAAAGACAAAAGTTTCTGGGGACCTAAAGACGAACCTATCCCTTTGCCCTCGTGGCTATCCGAGGAAGACATTGCTTACTACGTCAGCAAGTTTGAAGATAAAGGCTTTTGTGGTGGAATCAATTTCTACCGTAATTTTAATCGGTATATTTGTTTTTCTTTTCCGTATATATTAACAGATGCAAATGTAAGAGAAATGAGGCCTAGATCATACATAGGTATTGTTGTAGTCGCTTATAATGGCATTGGCAGGAACAACGAGCTATTGGGTCCATGGGTGGGAAGCAAAATCCAGGTACCTACAAAGTTCGTGATAGGAAAGCTGGACGTGGTGTACTATATGCCTGGTGTGAAGGAATACATACACGGTCCCAAATTTAAGGAAGACGTGCCTTTGCTGGAAGAGCCTGTGGTGATGGAGGGAGTGGCCCACTTCATCAACCAAGAGAAACCCCAAGAGATCCTCCAACTTATCCTTGATTTCATTTCCAAATTTTAATCCTGCTTTCTTAAACTCTTTGTTAAGCTCAGTACGTGAAGCATGTATTAATAAGTAGAGTAATGAGGATTCATCCTTATTTATTAGTATATTTTATATTAGTTAATGTGTGTATATCATGTGGCGTGTTTCTAAGTTGTAAGGTAATGAAGGTATCTGGTTCAGCAAAGTTCTCTCTAGCTCGTTAGGTAATAAAAAAATTAAGGAATCATATCAAATTCTGTACGAGACTAAGGTCAAAGACGCTGCGGCTCTGCTGAAATTCCTGTCTCTGGAATCTTTTCAAGTCCGGTACGAGACTAAGGTAAAAGACGTTGTGGCTCTGCTATTTCATACTTTCATTGTTGATATGAAAGAGTTATTATACTATTGTAATCCTGTTATGCTTTGTGGATATTTATGTTGTCCTGGTTTTTCATATGTGTATTGCAGATCCAGCATCACTCCAAGAACTGTGTTGTTATCCTTGTTGGATACTGCACGGAGCATGGTCAACGTCTTTGGTCTATGAGTATGTAGGAAACAGGAATCTTGATGATATGCTTCACATGAATGATGAAAGAAGCATGGCCTTCACTTGGAATGTGCGTGTTAAAGTCGCACTTGGAACTGCCAACGCTTTAGAGTATGATGTTTCATTCATTGTCACACACTAACTATATAGTTTTTATGTTTTCTTTGTTTGAACTCAATGTTTGTCTCTTCAAACATGTATTTGCACGAAGTTTGCTTGCCTTCTATTGTACATAGAAACTTCAAGTCAGCGAATAAATTGCTAGATGAAGAGACTAATCTTCACTTATCAGACAGTTGTTTAGCTGTTTTAACACCTAACACTGAGAGACAGGTAATAATAACAATTTAGGCGAAGAATCAGAATTTTTAAGCAAATGTTGAAACGTTTTATAAACTAGAATTTGATCCCCTTATTCTTAACCTTTTTTGAAATGATTTTTATCTTTTTTTCTTTTGTTTTTTAAAATTTGTTCATCAAAAATTTTGAACTATAAAGAAAGTCTCAACCTAGTTTAAACATGTATTTCTCTTTTTTAGTCATGATGTCAATCCTAATTTGTTTATGTTTTAATTTGTTTGTACTGTTGTATAACATGAGGAATGTGATGATTTTTACTTGTCTTTTTGAATACATAAATTGCAAACTTTTTATTTAAAATATCGGATATTTTTATTTTCTATGATTTCATTAAAACTCTCTAAGGAATAGAAGAGTGGCATTTAGAAGTGGTGGATAAAGTATTTAATTGGAGAGTCATCTGATAGCAAATAACGCATTATCTCGAACCTTTAGACATTCTTATGTTTCTATTGGTGTTCCGATTTGGCTAGTTTTTATGTCTGCGGAGGAGGTTGGTGTGGCGGTTTAAGTCCCATAATTTTTGGGGAGAATTAGTCTTTCTTTTGTAGGGTGAAAAGCTTAATAGTTGGTTAGTCTTATCTCTATTTCAGAAATTCTTTTTGTAAAAGCTAGTTCTTGCTCTTATTTAGGTGCTCTTCTTAGATTTTAACCTTAGGTTGTTGGCTGCTGTTGTAATCCGTTTTTTCAATTTATGAAAATCATTTAGATGTCAAAAAAAAAAAAAAAATTTGAAGACTTCCAACATAACCCAAGTTTGACATCTAGAATATATCAATTCCATTTTTTCATCTTTTATATCTAAAAACCAAAAAAATACACAATAAATTTTCTACTTTTCTCAAAGAAATTTGTAAATAAGACTGATCATACTTTGCTCTTGTAACTCGACTAGTCATCGAACCTCAAAGCAAGACACTGAAATCCAGAAGAAGAGAAAAAGAAGAGAAAAAAAAAAATTGTTCATATCATTCAACTAAAACTTTCTAACCTCACATATTATTCAAATATCTAGTCTCCTCATATTTAATAATGTTGCTTACTTTCGAATTTTCGATAAATTATCAACAGCTCGCTTTTCTCTTATATCATTTATCCTTATTTTTATTCATGTGTTCTTCTTATTTTTGTTCTTGTTTTACATATTATAGATTTTTTGAATTATGAATATAAATACTTATATGCCATAATGTTTCTCTAACTCTCAAATACATTATCTTATATTTATAACACAAATACATAATGTTTTTATATCTCCTTATATCCTTTATTTATTTTATATTATATTTTTGCTTGTTTTACATATTTTAGACATTTGTGAAATTATAAATATAGTTAACTTCAAAAACTAAAAGTTATAATTATTTTGGTCACTTAATATTGTATTTTTATTCATTTAATTACAAATATTTTTGTATCACGTAATAATTTTTTCATTAAATTGTATCCATTTGTTTTTCATAATATATAAAAAATAATATATGTATATGTAAATTGTATCCTTTTGTTTTCAATAACATGTTATAAATACTAAAATTAAGATAAAAGCAATACTTCATTAATTTTTATAAAATTTCAAAGATATATTTACATAAGTATTTTAAATATCAAGTTAAATATACTTATATATTAAGTCATGAAATCAATTTAAACCATTGAATAAGGTCAAATAACAAAAATAGTTGAGATACAATTGTTTTATTTTTAGCGTTAAAATATTTCATAGCCAAATATTTATTATCTTTATAAATATTTTATTTAAATTATTATTTTCTATCCAACTAAAATAATCATTTTCTTTTATTCATAGTTATTTATTTTTTGTCACATTGATTTTTTGTTGTTTTTGATTTTTTATTTATCTCAAATTAAACTTACAATAAATATAAAAAAGTATGTATTAAATGACCACTAAATTTTCTTTTGTTAAGGTAAACACTTTAAGAGAAGAGAAAACTTTCTCATTATATATAAGATGTTATTAAAGATTTCACGATATAGATGTTTTAAGGTGATGCATACACCCAGCATTCACGGCAAATTCTCAATGTATACACCCAACAATCACGGCGAATTCTTGATGCATACACTCATCATCCACACCTGAAATAACAAAGTGCTTACCACATGCAAACTTAAATGATTTTATCTCTTTTTACTATTTCTTTTTTATCTGAGATCTTATCCTAAGTCTGGGAACATACTTGCTGCAAGTTTGAATTCAAATGGAGTTTTTTTAGTTTATGTCTAGTGTCCAAACTTTATTCCCTGCATATTTGTTACAGGTTCTTAATTTAAAGTCACTAAGAATAAACCTAAAGACTCCACCAAAAGAGCATGATGCACTAAAGCAAGGTGAAGGAATTTGATGTCACATCAACACTAGTACTGAGGTATACGATCATTTGGTCCTTTTGCTTTCAGATATATAGTCTCTCTAGACTTTGAGTTTTATCTTGGCTTATTAGATTTGGATTTTGTTTACTTATTCTTAGGCTTATTCATAATACTATATGTGTATTTGCCATTCATTTCCTTTTTAAAAGTTGTTGGATTCATGGGATGATAACTTGGCCAAAACTCTCTAAGCGAGCAGGTACCGTAAATTTGTAAAGTATCTTATGAATGTATATGGTAAGTAATTCCCTTTAAAATAAAAAGCCTTCTAAAAACTACTGTAGATAATCCATCAGATATTGTTAAGAGTCTAATAAGTGTCGTTTTTATCAGATTTTCCTACGGTTGATATTTATATTTCCCTTCCAAGCTTCTGTCATATTCATGTGTTGTCTTGGAATTTTGATTGTTTCTTTGCTAGTGCATTACTAATTAAAGGAGTTCTGCGAAAATTGCTCCGCATGTAACCAATGATAAAGAAAAACATTGGTCAATTTGTTGGCTATGGTTAGAGAAAGAGGTAACCATTTCGTGTCAGGATCAGGAAGAGAAGCAAAGAGCACACCTATGGGAAAAGCTTGCAAAAAAAAATATAGTTTACTAAGCATCTGCTGAAGCTCTAGTTTAGTATATGGTCATATTTCTACTAGTTAGTATTTTGTTTCTTATTTTGCATGTTTACTTAGACTTGGTATAAAACATTATTTTTTATTAAATAATTCAAAAAAAAATTTGTTATATAAATCCGTATCAAAAAATATATAATAACAACAATTTATTTTGCCTGGTTTGGCTCAGCTACAAAATATTCTAACACGGTTCACATTAATATACGGCAATTGAGAAAAACTCTATAAAATATAAAATGTAAAATAGGTCTATATATTTGTTGTTATAAAAATTATTATGACAAGTAAAAACTGCTAATATAAATATAAAATGACAATTATAAATGAGCTAGTGTATATCGTTCACATAAACGCTATCGTAGGTTTATCTACGAGATTTCTTGTAATGCGTTGACTCATTGTGGCGGGAGAAAAATAGGAGAAGGCATGGCGAGAACCATACACCATCATCTTGAATGGTAAGTTTTCTTGAAAAAAGAATACGAAATTGGATATTTTTTTTTTGAGTAAAGGGAGATCGAATGTTGGATCTATATATGGTGATTTGGTTTGAAATACGATAAAAAAGTGATGTACTAAGTCTTTTCTTTCTTTTTAGAATAGATGGAAACATAAAACTGATGCAATTCATTGTAAAGAAGTTTTTTTATTTAGTTTTACATATTTTATATATAAAAAAAATTAAAAGTAAAGTAATGGAGTGAGATGTGTTCAAATAAGATAAAATTTATGTCATGAATCGAATCTGTTTATTTCTAGTATTCCCACGATATGGTTGATGTTTCCTAACTTCCTCTTCATAACTTAATTTAGGACAGGTGTAGATTCGCAGATAATAATAATAATAATAATGATATAAAGATAAAATATGTGATATTGCATTTTTGTTATTAAGATATATATATATATATACACAGACGTTTTCAAAATGTTTCGTTTCCTAATTTTTGAGAAAAAAACATTTCCTAAGTATACGAACATTTCGTTTGGACGTAATAGTGTCTGTTTCCATGTAACATAGATCTTGATGATGTTAACGATATAGTTTTATGAGGATTGCAGTCTCAGAACTATTATATTGAAGCTCCTTTTTCCTTAAGGTCTCTGACTCCACCACATATATCTAATTTGTAAATTTGTATAAGAAAAATCAGCAAATACGCATTGAAATTTGAAACCTTATTTAATTTCCCAACAAGCCTTCAAGAGCTAATACTAATGGCCATGTCAACCATAAAACTTGAATACTCGAATCGTCACGTCCGCTTTCTCTCTCCTTGAGTGCATCTGGGCCCTACATTTCTAAAATCCAACGACCCCGATTCGCTACTTTTATCCAGCATATTCCAAAATAACCGCCTTAACAATCATCGTCACTTCCTACATACATACTTAAAAACTCTCCTGCACTCTGAATCCTTCAAGAATCTCTCCTAGTCGAAACAAATTTTACGGTTATTAAAAATCCTCTCGAAGAAGTTTTCTTGTTTCTTTCTCGTTTAGAAGAGATTCGAAGAAGAAGATGGCTCGTACGAAGCAAACTGCAAGGAAATCTACAGGTGGAAAAGCTCCAAGGAAGCAACTCGCATTGAAGGTGAAGATTCTGTATCTTAATTTCTTCATTTTGTCTTCTTCCACTGAGATTCGGGATGAACGTTGGGGTTTCGACTTAAAATCGAATCATCTGAAGATAGATTTCTAGGTCTATGTTAGCGGAAATGCTCCGAGGAAGCTTATTGCTACAAATGTTCTTTATCTTGATCTACAGTGAGTTTTGGGATGAATTTTAGGGTTCCGACTTAGATTTGAATCATCTGAAGATCGATTGCTTGGTTTTACGATTGTGGAAAAGCTCCGAGGAAACAGATTGCTTCAAATGTTCTGTATCTTTGTTTGATTTTTGTATTACTGAGATTCGGGATGAATGTTAGGGTTTCGAGTTTAGATTGAATCATTTCGAGAAAAGGATCTCTAGGTTTTTGCTGATTTGTGTTTATTTCTTCATCGGAATTTTTCGAAATTACAGGCGGCGAAGAAAGGTGGAGCGAAGACCGGAGGTGTTAAGAAGGCTCACCGTTATCGTCCTGGGACCGTCGCGCTTCGGTGAGATCTCTTACTTTCTCTTAATCTGGAATTTATCTTCTTCAACTGAACGATGGTTGTTTGATTTTCGTGTGGAGAATACAGTGAGATTCGCAAATACCAGAAGAGTACCGAATTGCTGATTCGTAAATTGCCTTTCCAACGTCTTGTTCGCGAAATCTCCCAAGACTTTAAGGTATCCAATCGCAGAAACTCAATGAAAATCTCGTAAGGAGTCCTGATTTCTGGTTTATTTATTTATTTTTACACAGACGGATTTGAGGTTCCAGAGCCATGCGATACTAGCACTTCAAGAAGCAGCTGAAGCATACTTGGTGGGTTTGTTTGAAGATATGAATCTCTGTGCGATTCATGCCAAGAGAGTCACGGTCATGCCTAAAGACATTCAGTTGGCTCGTCGCATTCGTGGAGAACGTGCTTGAAAATCATCATCATCATCTTGTTGAATTTCTGGAATTTGAGTCTTTTCTACAGATTGTTTCATTTGTTCATTGAAGAGGGAAAATGGATTTTTTCTAGGTATATAGGTTGATTCGTATCCGATGGATTTCTTTAGCTATATAGATTGGTATAGATTGACTCATATTCGATGAAAAACACTTTTTGTGTATATGTTTCTTTTTCTGTGATTCATGGAAATTTTGCCCTTTATGGGTCTTGTCTGTTCGTAGAAACATTTCATTTTGAATCATATTCCTATATTTCAGGTTATGCAAATTTAGAGTGAACGTGAATGTGTTTCATGTGTTTGTCTTCTCTCGTTCTACAAAATGTTTTGACGGTAAATAACATTAAACCATATAGAACATTTAACCACATTTAGATAAACTTCAACTTTACAGAAGAAATAAACAAGAACATTGTCTCTGAGACATAGAGACAATTGTTACATCGAAAAAAGAAGTAACAACAAAGAAAAAAACCGAAAAAATATAAAATAATAATTGAATGACCTAAAGAAAACCAAAAAGAATAAAACCATATTAAAATCAAATATAAGCTTGTGTTTTCATCGATTCTTCGTTATACTCTCTTCAAAAAGGATTTGAGTAAACCAAAACTCAAATAACCATAACAATGCGAGTCTTGCAAAGGGAAGTTAAACAGGATTGTTTCTTCGTCTCACGTTCTGTTCTTGATGTCTTGGATTTGCATTAAGAAAGTCTCAATCGCGTGTTTTACTAATCAAGATAAGAAAGAAATCAAGAAACCAGAAGATGATCTTTGAATACATACCAAGTCCATTAGCTTTCGAAGCCTTTTCACCGAAGTGATAAACATCCTAATGAAAAGGAGTGAATCGGAGTCGTTGGATTTTCGAAATTTAGAAAGCTGACGTGGCCATTAGTCTTAGCTGTTGGCGCCTTGTTAGCAAATTGAATATGGTTTCAATGCAAGTATTTTGCTGATTCTTCTTATATCAATGTTCAAATTGGATATTCTTTTCTTATCCTCTTTCTTTTAAGAACTTCTTATTTTAAAATGCTAATTAAATTTCATATTTTCCTTATGATCTCCACCGGATAAGAAAGAACATAAATAAGGAGACAATATTAGATCAAAAAAAAAAGAAAGGAGACAATATTAGATATGAAATGATATTTCTATTCAATTATTGGGTGCTTTTATTTAAGTGATAAAACAGTTGTATTTTTTTTCTATCAACTATTTAGTACCATTATTAATTTTAAAAAGAAATATGTTGGACTTTTCTTGCTTTGTTGAAAATAGATTTTGCTAGGTTTTTTTGGTATTTCATTATCAGTTATTTTAGTTTTTCATTTATATTTATAAATAAATAATAGCGTATGCTACACTAAAGAAAAAGTTTACATCTTTTTCGTTTTTGGTCTGGAAAAAATCATATATTCAGACAGTGTAAGAAATAGTGACCAAGGCATGCAAAAAACTTAAAAATCAATCTAAAACATATCGTTTTCCAGACCAAAATCCGTTTAATTTGCTAAAAAAAAAAACCAAAAATAGAATGATATTACGAGAAAAATCTCTAATTCGAAGTGTTAGTCAAATCACATAAACGTGGTCTAAGATCGAACTTTGATTTTTAAAACTGTAAACACAATATTCAAAGAAAAAAAAAACGAACCACTAGAATAATATCTAGAACGTTTTAATAGATGGGAGATGCCATCCTAAAGAACTTTTGTCCAGAAGCACAAATGGTCCAGTCTTCTCTGCTTTACCGTCTTCCAACAAAGAACCTTACACACCATTTTCATTTCTTTATCTCCTTTTGAGGAGAAAGTGAACACACACAAAAAATAAAAGCCTCTTTTTTTGTTTCTTGTATTTTTCTTTTTCTCACATAGAATCAATCATTCAATTGCTAAGGCGTGACGGAACGTGGTGGTGTCCTTGATTCCCCTGGAGGAGTCTGACCTTCTGATCCTTTTGACGGGTCATCAGACGATTGTCTTAACCCATCATCAGTTGTCTCACTTCTATTCACATCCTCAATCATTCTTAGCACTTCTTGCATCACCGGCCTTTGATCAGGAACCGTTGATACACACGCCATAGCAATCTGAAGAAGCTGGACCATCTCTTCCTCTATGTTGTGATACCTCATGAGCTCAACATCAAATACTTCTGCAGTCCATTCTTCTCTAACCACTGAAAGTACCCATCTTGGTAGGTCAATGCCTTCTTCACCAAGTGATGCCTGGTTTGGCGATTTACCTGTCAACAGTTCAAGCAGTAACACTCCAAAACTGTACACGTCCGATTTGAAAGTTACTTTCCGAGTCTCTAGTACTTCAGGTGCATGATAACCGGCTAAACGGTTCGGTGGACTTGAGTTGCTGAAGAGTTGATTGAGTCCATAGTCAGAAACGCAAGTGTCTTGGTTTGGTTGAAGTAGAATGTTTGAGGCTTTGATGTTTCCGTGTACCAATTTGGCTGAAACGTGTAGATGAGTCAAACCTCTCGCTGCAGTTATCGCTATTCTCATTCGGTTATCCCAATCTAACGGCGTTCTCCCCGATCCACGGCTCCCTAAACCAACAGAGAGTTATTATTAGCCCATAGATAACTAACAATTAAACTAACTAAGCTTAGATTAGAGCTTCAATTATTAAAATGCAGTTTTGTTAGATAGCAAAATGATGATATTGGCAAAATGGGATGTAATTGTGAACACTTTCACTTTCACTTCACTCAGAGAATAGTTTACTTCAAGTTAAAGGGTGAGGAGGAGGATATGATGAAAGAAGCCCCATGTGGAAGAGCCTTTTTCTCTATCTTTTTTCCTTCTCACCATCTTTAAAGAGTGATAGAGAAGCAAAATTATGAATTATTATTATGACAATTACCAGACAGACGCGCATATAATGTCGGTAGCTCCCTTTTTCTCTATTTAATTATTGCGAAACAGCTACAGCAATCTATAACTACCACACTCATTAATATCGTAAAGTATTATTATATTTTCATTCGTTCTTAAAATATATGTAAAATACATAGAAATGTTTATAGGAATGTTTTTCTCGACAGCTAAGCATAAACACAGAACATGTGGGAAGTATCCATTAGAAAATGTTTATCAAACCATCAGATTCTATCACTCAGGTGTCATTTCAAGCAATTTCCTCACTAAGCATGCATTCTAATCTTGATCATAGACAAACTGCTGCAACTATGAATTAGTAAACCTAATGCACATTCACCCAGCAAGACCAAACCTAATCCAAAATTCTATCAATTCAGACTATGTATCTAGTTTATGTTGATAACTAATAATATGCATTAACGATGAATGTAAATAAATGGATTAAGTAGAGTAAAGAGAAAGAGACAAACCGTGAAGAAGAGCAGATAAGCTTCCGGTGGGCATGAAATCGAAGACGAGAAGCTTTTCATCTTTGGAGTAATAATAAGCTCTCAATGGAAGTACATTTGGGTGTTTGATTTTGCCGACAATATCCATCTGTGAATCGAATTCCTTCTTGGAAGCCATCACATCCTTGAGTCGTTTCACCACCACCGTCGTGCCTTCCTCCAACACCGCCTTATACGACGTCCCTACACTTCCTTTACCCAAAACCTCCGCCGAAGCTCTAAGCAAATCCTCTAGATCGAAGGTATACACTCCTCCTTCCGTGAACACTAGCTTGTTCCTCTCTGTTTCTCCTCCCATCCCCGACGACGTTCCCGTCGCTTCATCTTTCGACGACGAAGTCCCCGGTGGGACATCTATCGCCGCCATCGTCGCTGTCGCCGCCGGTTTCCGCTGTTTCGTCCGAGCGTCATTGCTTCCTCGTCGTTTTCTTAGGCAGCAGAATAGGAGAAGAGCTAGAAGGAGGAGACCCACGACTGCGCAAGCCACGGCGATCCCAACAATCGCTGCCGTGGAGAGCTTTGATTTCTTTTTAGATAAACGCGAGGGCTTAACCGACGAGGGAGAGGGCGATGGGGAGACGAAGAAAGGGTTGCAAGGCTTTAATGGACCACCGCAGAGATCTTTGTTTCCTGCGAACGATGCGGCGGAGAATCTGGACAATGACGACGGAATCGAGCCGTTTAGGTTGTTGTCGGAGACATTGAAGTCGGCCAAATCGACGCTGATGCTAGGGAGATTCCCTGAAAATCGATTGTTTCCGAGAAAGAGCCCAGTCAAGTGAGTGAGATTGTTCACTGAGAACGGAATAGGGCCAGTGAAGTTGTTAGAAGAGATATCAAGGCGAATCAATCCGGTTAACTGAGTAAAACTCGCCGGAAAACCGCCTGAGAATTCGTTATGCTGCAGATATAGGCTTCGGAGGTGAGTGAGATTTGAGAAATCGGAAGGGATCTGACCGGAGAGTCGGTTGGAACGAAGACTGAGAACTCGGAGCTGGCTCAGCCGCCCTAGCGATCCGGATGGGATCTGACCTACTAAACCGGTACCTGGCAATCGGAGAGAGTAGACGGCGGACCGGTTCGCGTTGCATTCGACTCCGACCCAATTGCAGGCTGAGTCAGACTCGTTCCATTGAAGACGGTTCTCGTGAGGAATCTGTTGCAGGAACGCGAGGAGCGCCTGCTTCTCCACAATTGACTCCGAGTTGACTCGCCGAGTCAACAACAAAATCGAGAGAAAACAACTTAAAACCTCGAAGCCTAACCATGAACTGGCCGCCATTGAGGAGATTTTAACACAACCGATAGAGAAGAAAGTTAAAATTAAACGAAGGAACGAAACAGTAGCAAACGAATCTTTTCTCCTTTCCACTTTTGTCTGTTTACAAGGAGCGTATATCTTCGATAAACAGGGTTTGCTGAAAACCAGAAGCGGTTTTCGGGCAAGAACCCATTTGTTCTGGCGGGAGCGGCCAACGAGAAATGGAGTGAGAAAGAGAGACTACTTAGAGAGAGAGACTACTGTGTCTGTGACTCTGAGTCAATATGTGTCTGTGTGGAGGTGTGGGATCGTGAAGTCTTTTATGAAGTGAAGGAGAACGCATCAAAACTATCACGAGGGACAAAAAAGTTAAAACAAAAAGGAAATTAAATTATTTTTTTTCGTCACGAAAGGAAATTAAAATTAAAGTCTCTTTTTTTTTGGAAAGAGAATAATAGACTGAACGTTTTTGCCTAAATGATATTGGTTGGATCTTTTTTTTTTGGGTTTAATATTGGTTGAATTTTAAATTCGATAGCAATATATCTGTACTATATTACTTGAACTTTGAAAATTCTGTGTCGCGATGTGATCAAGTTTCATAAGATTAATTACTAAAGTATCCATAATGAAATTAATTTACCATATTTCTTTACTACCGCATCCGTAATCACCTAAATAACTTTTGTAGAATCGACTAGATCCTAAACGTTTATAATATAACACTCTATAAATATAAGGATCGGCCAAAACTCTACCCGCATGGTATTAGAACTTCATTAACCCTAGCCGCAGAGATGTCAGATCTAAGTTATGGTCCTGTTTATGATGATTTTTCTTTAACTCAATGTGAAGGTTTTGTTTTATATGTTTTTTTTTTCTTACCATTGATTTATTAATAGATTACAAATTTTTAAGAACGGTTACATACACAATTTTACAACTGAAAAATTTACCGCTTTATATATTATCTATATATTTAATTTTTACAGTTCGTGACAAAGAAGTGTTGATGTCAAATGATGTTATAACGATTTTGGATCTCCTATATTTTTTTGGTATTGTGGTTTCTTATAGTCATGACTATTATAGATTTTTTAGTTTGGTCAGATTTTGTTTTCTATTGTCTATGTATTTGGTTTTCTAGAGAGTTGACTATGGATTTAAGGTTTGGTCTAGACTTTAATGAAACCTAAGAGGAAAGTTAGATGGGTTGTTTCAGTTGGGCCATGAGGTTTAAGTCTCTAGGAGTGGAAATAATGTCGTTAAAAGAAGGGTGTCGTGGCAGAGTTTTTAAGTTTGTTATCAACAAACTATAACCGAGCAAACTCAATACCCAAAGCTTGTAAGGGAGCTTTATTTTATAAGATGATTCGATGATCAAAGAAGTAGCTAAGAAACCCAAAAAACACTATGTGAAAATAAGTTAAGAAAGATAAAATATAGAGAAGATAGAGAGAGTCATCTTCTTCCTCAAGCTATTTCATTTTTTTTTCTTGTTCATATTTCTTCTTTTATCTCATAGTGTGAGATCTTTGTGTGTCTACTTTTCTTTATAAATAAAACCATGTAAATCTTAGTAGATTGCTAAGACGTATTTTAGTCGAGTTGAATGTGGGAACTCATACATCCCGTGTCTTACATTATTCTTTCTTCCTCAAATATAGTATTTATCTTCTATGAATTCAAATCTTTTAAACCAAAGATCGGTTCATCAAATTAGTTTTACAAGATCATTAATAAAGTTTCCCAACAGTGGAATAAGTGCCAAGTTCAGGTCAAACAAGGTATGAGGAGGAGTCGATCATCGAAAGCATGAACAAAAACTAGTAAAGGTACTCTCTTTAAATTCTGCAAGATCCTAGGAGGATAATGTAGTTTTAAAATTCTTCAAGCTACTAACGTGTTTCTTGATATATTGTGGTTTTTATGGTTTTAGAACCCATATATTTATTAGTTTTAGAGTCTTTTGTAGGTCTTTATGTGGCTTTATAGATGTTTTGAGCATTTGGGATGATTTGGAGAAAGTGGAGCAAAAAGGAGTAAAATCAGTAAATGGGAGATGCAGTCTCGGATTTGACTTTCAAAAGTATAAAATTGGATTAAGGTCTTTCCGGTACTCAAATTTGATAAAACCGGTGCCAAAAGAAAGATATTTGAGTTAGCTTTCATCTCCAAGTGGTTTGAAGTGATTCTCATGTCTGTGGCTCAAGATATGACCATTTTAATGAAGACACTAGGTGTCTCGCCCGCACGGTATCGCGCAGGGGATGAATTCCTCGTTTCTCGTCGTTATTATGTAATTGATTACATTATCTTATATTCACGTATATTGAAATTACGTTTCTTCGTATACTATCCGCATATCATCTGATCTGGTCACAATTACAATTATTATTTATGTATATCGCTATATTATCGACGCGGATATTACCGATCATTTGGATATTATCGACACATTAATCCATTCACTATTTTAGACATTCGATGAGTATCATCAAGGATTTGAATCTACTGCTTTAATTTATTGCATATCTCCCCTGGAACCTCCTCTTGAGTAATAGGTGGATCTTCAATTCCCTTTTAAGCTTCCCATTTAATTTCATTTGGAGTCTCCTCTCCAGTAACAAATGCATTTTCATAACCGTCTTCGACATCTCCTCGAGCTTTCCCTCGAACCTCTCTTGAGGAGTAGGTGGATCTTCAGATCCCTTTCAAGCTTCCCCTTTAACTTCCTCTATAGTTTCCTCTTCAATAACATGCGCCTTTCAAAAACTGTCTTCAACATGCCCTTGAGCTTCCCCTCGAACCTACTCTTGAATAGTAGGTGGATCTTCAGATCTCTTTCAAGCTTCCTTTTGAACCTCCACTTGAGTAGTAGATAGATCTTCTGATCCCTTTCAAGCTTCCCCTTTCACTATCCATTTCGAGTTTCCCTTTAGCTTCACATAGAGCTTCCTCTTCAATAACAGTAACATGTGCTTTTCAAGAATCGTCTTCAAGATAACCTCAAGCTTCCTCGCAAACCTCCTTTTGAGTAGTAGGTGGATCTTCAGATCCCTTCCGAGCTGCCCCTTTTTAACTTCCTCTGGAGTTTCCTCTTCGGGTAACATGTGCCTTTCGAGAACCGTCTTCGACATCCCATTGAACTTCACCTTGAACATCCTCTTGAATAATATGTGGATCTTCATATCCCTTTCAAGCTTCCCCTTTTGCTTCTTTTGGAGTTTCTCTTCAATAATAGACGCATTTCGAGAACAGTCTTCAACATCTCATCGTTCTTCTCCTTTTACCTCTTTTTGAGTAGTAGGTGGATTTTCATATCCCTTTCAAGATTCCTTTTAACTTTTCTAGAGCTTCTTCTTCGATAATAGGTAAATTTTGAGAACCGTCTTCAACATCCCCTTGAACTTCACTTTGAACATCTCCTTGAGTAGTAGGTAGAGCTTCATATTCCTTTCGAACTTCCCCTTGTACCTACTCTTAAATAGTATGTGGATCTCCATATCGCTTTTGAGCTTTCCCTTTAATTTTCTCATCAGTAACATGTGCATTTTGAGAACTTTCTTCAACATCCCCTCGAGATTCCCCTGAAATCGTTCTTGAGTAGTGGGTGGATATGTCGATCACTTTCGTGCTTCCATCTAGCTTCCTTTGGATTTTCCTCTTATGTAACCGGTGCTTTTCGAGAGCCGTCTTTAGCAACCCGTCGAGCTTCCTCGCAAAGAAGTATGTGGATCTTCAAATCCCTTTCGGTATTTTTCTTTAACGTTCTCTAGAGTTTCCTCTTCAGTAACATGTGTCTTTCGAGAACCGTCATCCACATCCCCTCGAGCTTCACCCCGAACCTCCTCTTGAGTAAGAGGTGAATCTTCAGATCCCTTTCGAGCTTCTTATTAAACTTTCTCTTGAGTAGTAAGTGGATCTTCAGATCTTTTTCGAGCTTCCCCTTTAACTATCCTTTTGAGCTTCTCTTTAACTTCTTCTAGAGTTTCTTCTTCAATAGTAGGTTCCTTTCAAGAACTTTCTTCAACATCCCCTCGAGCTTCCCCGGAAACTTCCTTTTGAGTAGTAGGTGGATCTTCAGATTCCTTTCGAGTTTCCTTCGACCCTTATTTTGAATAGTAGTTGGATATTCAGATCCCTTTCGAGTTTCCAATCGAACCTCCTCGTGAATAGTAGTTGAATATTCAAATCTGTTTCGAGCTGCTCCTTTAACTATCCCTTTTAACTTCCTATGGAATTTCCTCTTCAGTAACATGTGTCTTTCGAGAACAGTCTTCAAAATTCCCTTGACCTTTCCCGCGAAGGGAGCATTCCTTTTAACTTCCTCTAGAGTTTCCTCTCCAATAATATGTGCTTTTTGAGAACTCTCTTCAACATCCCCTCGAACCCCCTCTTAAGCAGTAGGTTGATCTTTATATCTCTTTCGAGCTTCCCTTTTAACTTCCTCTGAAGTTTCCTCTTTAGTAACTGATACCTTTCGACAATTGTCTTTAACATCCCTCGAAACTCCTCTTAAGTAGTATGTGGGTATCCCTTTCGAGCTTCCTCTCGAATCATCTTTTGAGTAGTAGGTGGACATGATTTAGTGTGTTAGTTGAAATACAAAATAAAGCATGAATGACCATGAAATTCCGATAGACGTTAATGAACATAACATACTACTCAAGAATATTGATACTTGATGGTGCGACAAAACTCTGAAATAATCAAACCATGTTGTAGTTTGCTAAACACCTAAAAATTCAAAACATTAGAACTATTACTGAAATAATTGCAAAGTAATTTAAAGTAGTTACAATAATCATTACCTCCTAAACCCAATTTTGGCAAATCTTATTGTTCTTCATTCTTTTTCAAATTATCTTTTTTTTTTGACTTGTAATATCATTCATTTTAAAAATGTTTATTCGTTTTCTTCATCGTATCATTTTTATTATTTTTATTCTTCTTCTTCTTCTTTTCCTAGACTTTTTTTTTTTCATTTTCATCTCCTCAAGCGCGTGTAATGCGCTTCAAAGAACTTGAATTTGATCATTTCAAAGGTTGATCATTCCTTGAATTTTAGTTGTATAAATAAATGGTAAATGTATACATATCTCGGATAGTAGAATATTTCCAATAAAATTTTGGGATATGAATTTTAGAATATTTTTCATTTTTTCAATAATGCTTTTAAGAAAACATAGTTCAAAAACCTTAAATTAAACAAATGAATTTCTCTTTTCAAATTCAAATGTAAATATAATTAACACTTGTAATTACATATTCTTATAAAAATAAATAAATAAAGCAAAAATTCAACTTTGAATCAACCTCCTTTCTTTACTTTATGAGATGAAAAATCTATTAGCTTATGGCTTTCTTACCTCTATATCAAAGCATCGATATTCTTCTGCTCCTCTTCCTTCTCCTTATCTTTCTTGCAAAAAGAGAATCTTGCTTTTGCAATAACCACATATTGAAGAACTTGCGGATATCCGTTTATGCTTAATGTTCTAATATGCTCCAAGTAGTTTTTTTTTTTTTTGTTTTTTTTATGAATGTGCAATGCCCAATCCTTATAAATAGGGGATTTTAAAAATTTTCATTCCTTCTTTATATGTTGAATGTAGAATAATTCTATATCTAAATTACAAGATATACATTTAGATTTATTTTTTTTCCATTTAGAAAATATTATTTATAAATTTTTGGTTAATTTTTTTTTCTCTTTAAAGATATACATTTTAATTATATCATTTTCATTTATTTTTTTTTCCTTTAAGAAAACTATTTATATAGAATGTAGAATAATTCCATATTTAAATTAGAAAATATATATTTAGATTTTTTTCTCCATTTAAAAAATAATATTTATCAATATTACATATCTAAATTAGAAGATATAAATTAAGAGATTTTTTTACTTTTAGATAAAAATTATTTATCAATTTTTGGGAAATTTTTTTTTTTCTTTGAAAATATGCATTTTAATTTTGTCAATTTTGTTTTTTTTTCCCTTTAAAAAAAATATTAATTATCAATTTTTGGGAATTTTTAATATATGAATGTAGAATAATTCCATATATAAATTAGAAGATATAAATTTAGATATTTTTTTTTCCTTTTAGAAAAAATTATCAATTTCGTTTTTTTTTTCTTTAAGAAGTATTAATTATCAATTTTTTGAGAATTTTGTAAGATTAATAATAAACTTTTTTTTCAATTTTAATAGGAAATGATTAATCTGCAATTATCAAAGATTTGATTAGGCGTGGGCAAAAAAACCGGAACCGAAGAACCGGAATCGAAGAACCGAAAAAAACCCGTTTCGGTTCAGTTTCGGTTCGAGGCGAAATACCCAACGGATGCTGAGACTGGGAACCGTGGGTATCGGTTCGGTTCCGGTTCTTACCTAAGAACCGAACGGGTAACCAAAAACCCGAAAATAAAATGGCCCATATTAAATATCATAGCCCTATTGAGTAGATTTGAGCAAGAGTTCAAACCCATCCACTGAGAACGGAAGATAATATATGAAGCATTATATATAGGAAAAGTTTGAGAGTTCTCTTCACTGATGTTGTCGATGTGGGACTCCAAAATTTCATGTTTTTGCTTCTTTTTTTTCTTCCATCGTTAAATAAATTACTTTAGTCGGGTTTTATTGGGTCTCGATCACTTTAGTTTCTTTTTATAACAAGACTTTAGTGTGTAACACATGCTAAACCAAAATCAAAAATTTATTTCTGTTTTTATTTTTTCGTTTTTGTTGGTCGTGTAAAAAAAAACAAAAAAATCGGGTACCCGGAACCGAAGCGAAATTGTATGGTTCCTACTCGGAACCGAACCGAAAAATATAAAATACCCAATGGGTAATAAATCTTAGGAACCGAAAAACCGGAACCGATCGGTTCCGGGTAGGAACCGAACCGAATACCCGAATGCCCAGCCCTAGATTTGATCATGGACTTTTTAGAGCGAAACAAAAGTTTAAGGCCATTAATTGATGGCTGATGACGTGGACAGCCTTAGAGGCCATTATGCTTCACAATTAATTATATAGATGGCTGATCTGTCGTGAGCTGAAGAAACTGCCCAAATTTCTGAGAGTGCATCGACCGATGCACCCTACTGCATCGACCGATGCACCCCACTTCATCGACCGATGAAGTGCTGGACGCGATTTTAAGTGTTAAAATTGCCTTTTTTGCCCCATATTGAACCCTAGTTGAAAAATGAAACATCTAGGTCGTCCCTAATGTTTATAAAAGGGATTTTTCAGCCATTGTTTAGGCTATGCTTAATATTATTTTAGGTTTTTGAGAGAGAGCTTTTGGAGAGACAAATCCCGCACTATGTCTGCTTTCAGAGAAGATTTTGAACTCTTAATATCAATCTCTTTTATGCTTTCTACTTTATTCATGATGTTAGTTTCATTCACCATGTCTGAGTAGATCTATAGTTAGGTTTAGGGATTCTAAGGAAATTAATGAATCTAAATTAGGGTTTTCATAACTAGGAGTCTAATTAAGAGTTCTTCAATTAATCTGGCTATATTTACTTAGATCTAGTTTGATCACCTAGGTTTAAGTCATCGATTAGATAAGGAAACGGAAGTGGACTTAGCTAATTGGAAAATAGATTAATTGAGCTAGGGAAATTAGAGATCTAGTGAACTTAACAAACCTGAATAATTGCATGCCTTAATTGTTAGATTACTCGAAGGAATTTGGTAGTTTAGCTAACTAGGCATAGTTAGAGCTTCGCAGCGGAAGCTGGTTCTCTATAGATTTGTGTTTGTGTTCTAGAATATTCCTTAATTAGATAACTAGGTAGATTCCCGCTTAGATTCAGATTCCCGAAGAAATCCCGAAACCTAGCATTTTTTCCTATAAGTTTTAAAACAACAACTTTTCTGCTTTAATTTACTTTTAGTCTTTTCAATTTGAATTTGAATTGCCTAGCTAAATAAGAAAGTGGATTTAATTGTGTTCCAAAGAGTCTCTTGGGAAACGATAACCCTGTGTACTACATTTGCCTTAACTGTGCACTTGCAGTTTTATTAGGGAAAACTTTCTCTACATCATTTCTATATGGTTGAATTTTGTTAATTGGTATTGGTTCTAATCACTAGAACTTACACTATGAAGATTTGATGTTGAGAAACTTGATAGAACTGATAAATTCTTACTCTGGAAACTTAAGTTTCTCTCGCAAATTGGTTTCTTAGGTCTAAACTTTGTGCTACAGCATGAGCTAATGGTTACCTATACAATTGATGCATAAGGTAATTCTGTTAAGGTGGAGCCCAAAATTGAACCTCCTAATAACAATAAGAGAGTTAAAAGCCTATTGAATATGAGTTTGACACATCAAGTGTTGAGAAAGGTTGTAAAGTTGAAGACTGCTATGGGTAGGTGAACTATGCTAGAGGGTCTTTGTATGACTAACTCCTTATATATAAAGCAAATATTTTACAGTTTCAAAATTAAAAAAGAAAATAATCTGGATCGAAACCTAGATACCTTTAACAAACTATTATCTAACTTGGATAGCTTAGATATAACCATCAATGAGATATAACCATCAGTGAGTAGGACTAAGCTGTGTTTCTATTTAATAACTTGTCAAGGAAGTTTAAACATTTAGTTCATACGCTCAAGTATGATCATTTAATAAAAATATATAATATCTTTAAATGGGATTATTGCTTACTCCATAAAAATTGAGGTAAAGGAGAAGTAAGCTCGAAAGAAGGCATCTACATTAGAAGGGTTGTTTGTCCAAACCAAAAGGAGATTTGGAAAAAAAATGAAGGGAAGTCAGAAACTTCCCAAATAATTAGTAGAAGACAAAGGAAAAGAAGAGTGGTTGTTGGATATGCGGAAGTGAAAATCACTTAAGAAATTTTTTTGAAGAAACAACAATTTAAAACATACGATCCTATACAAATGCAAACCATGCTAAAAACATCCTAGGGAAGTATGGGTTCTAGATACAATATGCTCATATCATTTCACTTACAAGATGAACCTTATGTTTGACATATAGAAGGTAAGTGGTGGATCAATTCTAATGAACAATGATACCCATGTGACTTTAGGATATATGTAAAATGAAGTTTTTCAGTCATGATCCTTCAATCATCTTCACAAAGGTCACATACTCTCCTACAACTCCAAGAAATTTAATATCTTTGGGTAAATCAAAATACGAGGGTTTTCAGTTCGAGTCAAGAAACTTCATAATACAAATCATGCACAACGACAAATAAGTGTAAGCTGGAGACTACAACAATATATACTTTACAAGAAGCCTATTTTGGATAAAAAAAATATTGACCACAAAATATTAAAACAAATTGTGACACAAGTTTATCCAAAGGTCTACAACTACTGCCTAAAAGAAATTCCTAAAGGAAGAAAATATTTGAGACTTGGATGAATGTGAGCATTTCACCTCAGGAAAATTTAACAAGTTAATCTTGAAAAATGGTAAATAAATATCTAATGAGTCTCTAAAGTATTTGCATTATGGCCCATATAAGAAGCCTCTAGAAATGGTAAATAGACATCTAAGGAGATTCTGAAAAAATTTGGAGAATGTTGATGGTTAATTAGATTTATTGAGGGTTAAATTTTATTCAGATTAAGGAATGATGGCTTAGTGTTTTGCATTGGTTTTGGGGTATTTAGTCTTGACGAGAATCTTATAACCTCTACGCCTTGTTATCTTTGCGGTGAATACTTTATGGTTTATATTATTGACACGATGGTTATCTCTTGACGTACATGTTTTTTTTTTAGCATGCTCAATAATTGTGGTGAAGTTTCCTTGCCTCTTATCACAACTCTGAATATGTATGGTTTCCCATGGAATAGTTGGAGGAAAATTTACTCGTGGCTCGGCGAATGGCAGCAGCAGTAGAATAGGTGCACTTGATTTCCCCTCTTTCAGTAACTAGAGTGTTTGATGGTCTCCATGAGAGTTAGGTGAGGGTTATAATTTCTTGTTGGTAGTTGTTAAGTTAATTTTTGCAATCTTTTTATGTTTATATCTTGCATTTCTTGTTTCATTTGACATTTTTGTTTTCAGAAAGCAGTTCCACCAAATAGTAGATTATATCTTTTTAGAATTTCAGTTAATTTAAACGATAAAAAAAGAATGTAATAAAGTCTTCATAATAAAAGAGTCGGAAGAATATGTACATACCTTTCTTTTGAAAAATAGTAGGAATGAATGACATATGCATATCACTAGAGTTTAGACGTGACGATAGGGAGCAACATAAGCAAAGAAAAAAAAAAGTATTAGAGTATCTCCAATAACAATTTTAAGGGTTGAGTTTCTTAAGATTTTTTTAACTTTTTTTATTGTGAAATCCGCATTTTCGATGAAAAAAATAAAAATAAATAAAAGTAAACGGACCAATCAAAACGTCTCAAGTACCAATCTCTTAAAATCTTTAAATAAGAATCGGTCCTTATTTTTTTCGTAAACCCCACTTTTTTTAATATTTAGATGGCCTCAGTGTTCCTTCCTATTACGTGTAAACACAATTTTAACTTTAGTGATGCATATCCATGTTTTAATGTACACATAGCCCGTGTTGTAAAAGAAAAAACCTTACGGCCCGTTTTTTTTCGTCAACGGCCCATATCAACATTTTAATATACCTTACAACTAAAAGTAAACTCAATAATCAGCCACTACTTAATTATTTTTACTCAATCATGTATGTATGACCAATAAGTTATTGGCAATAACACTAAAAATTATTAGACAGAGAATATTCGGTTTTCCACACAACTATACATACATAAACATAAACACTACAAACTCTATAAATTAATAATACCAAAACTACAATATTTTATTGATTTATAAAATTATTAATTTTTTTAAAAAATCTATATTTTCCAATATATTTTTTCTATTTTCCAAATATTTTTAGAAAATATTTTTTTGCTTTGGAATTTAAATAGTCCTAGACGAATTGACTTAATTATGTAATTAATTATATAATTATATACTAGAATCATATTTTAATAAGTTAACTTAATTATACATTTATAAAAATTATAACTAACTATTAATTTATGATATTCTTGATACCATATATTTATATAGGGATTTGTTTAAAAATAATATCTTATCAAATTTTGTAAAATTTTACACTCACCTAACTTGAAACCGGAGAAATTTATTAATTTATCGTGTTTATTAAAATATCAAGTATTAACTTATAGAGTATCTATTGTACTAAGCTATCGTATTAATTAAACGAAAGGGGTTATTTTACGGTAACTAATAAAGTACGAAGTGTTTGTGTTTATGGTCCAATGATAGTTTTTTTGAATATTTGATCCTCAAAAAGCTTATTGTATGCAATCAGATTGTTATGCCCTTTTTGCTTTCCCTTTTGTTAGACTCCTAAGCATAATTGTGTGAATTTTAAGTTGTAGTATGTGTAGATTCTAAAAGATTGATGCTAAAGCTGTATAATCTTCATTTACCCATTGAAACTAAGATGTATGAGACTTCACACGGTTTCTGTCTAGACATGAGATTTGTTGTTGAGAGGTCCGAACCTAATTCTCAAGTTTGTTTTAGCAAAACCACGTCGTGACGAAACCAACCCGCTTTCAAGCGGTCCAAATTTTTTTTTCAAGACTGATCCAATGAAACCACGGCGTAACTGACTCGGTCTCATAAGTCGAAAAACTGGAGTACCATAGGTTTACCTCACAATGAATTCATAAGCAACCTTAACACATGTTTATTTTCGTTCTTGAGAAGTACAAACCCACTTAATGACCCAACATCCAACCCACAACTTAGATTTATGATGATGTAATAGGTCCGACATTTTTCTCATAGAAACAAGTGTAAATATTAATATTTTTACATGACAGACATTTATTGAATGATCTTATTATTGTTGGATTAATTACAATGATGGGTTTAAAGTAATATTATGATTAATGTTAATGTGTTTTCACAATTAGTTTAGTTCTAAAAAGCATAACAAAATACTGTAGAAATTACACGCTTTGTTACAATTACAGAATACATACAAAATAGTAACTCAGATTACAGAAACAACTTCTCAACATACTTGTTAGCATTATTTTTGTTGACGTAAATTTTGGTCCTACTCCTAGATATGAAAACGTCAAACATCACTTAGCTTATGAAGCATAACTGAAACCGGAGGAAGATAATAAAAATAAATTTAAAAGAAATGGAAAGAAAGAAAGAAAAAAAAAGCAATGGTTTGGAAAGTTAAAACTATATATTTATGAAGGTTAAAAATGACAATAAAAAGAGCACGTCAGTTATGAAAGCTTCATACATTTTTCTTCCAAGGCTTGACAAATTTCGGGTTTTGAATCTCTTAGTGATCCTCGTAGTTGTTGAATCTCCGGAAGATGATTGGTGCACCGTGCTGAGGATAGAGCAACATCAGGACGGTGGGCGCGTGCTGGTAAGTAGGAGCCAAGTGAAAAGTGAAGCGTTGGATCATTAAAGCGAGGGTCAATTTGGCCTGAAGTATGGCAAGATTCTGACCAATGCAGGTTCGGGCACCAAGTCCAAACGGTATGAAGCCAACGGGGTGTTTGGCGGCACGTGGCACTCCGTCTGAGAACCGTGCTGGGTTGAATTCGTTCACGTCGTTGCCCCAGATCGCTTGATCGTGATGGACGGCTATGATTGGGATCAGGAGCTCCGTGCCACAGGGGATTTGATACCCTCCGAGCTCCACGTCGGATTTTGCGCGTCTGATGGTAGCTACTATTGGTGGGTACAACCTTAGGGACTCGTTTAGGATCATGCTCAACTGCAAATTTCCATGAGAGTTTTTTTTTAATGAAAAAGATAAAAACATTTTTTCTTTAGATTGACCGTTTTACCCTTGGATCGTGCAATCCTTGATTTTAAATTTTAAAATCTTACAGAATTTTATTGATTAGGCGACATAAACCACGAATAAAGGGTAACTGAAAATTTGTCATCACACTAAGTAGTCACCCTATTATCAGTAATTTATTTTGACTCTGGTGGTTAGAGTAGAGTGGATGAACGGGGACTCATTTAATTCAGAAATATATTTCCGGAACTGAGAGAATTCGACAGACAAAGGCAGAGAGAGGAAACGCACCGTTTTTAGCTTAACGACATGGTCCTTGGTGGGGACATCACGTGAGCCGCAGACCCTGAGGACCTCATCACGTGCTTTGGCCTGCCACTCCGGGTGCATGGATAGCAAGATGGTCGTCCACGTCAGCAAATTGGAGGTTGTCTGTTTGCCGGCGAAGAAGAAGCTTTTGCATTCCTCCACGATGTCGTGTACCGTCACGTTCCCCGAAGAGTTCGAGGCCTGAATCATCAGCCCCAGCAGATCCTTCGCTGCCGGCTCCTTGTCTTCCTCGCTGTCTCCGTCTCCGTCACCGGCGTTATCTTTCCGGCGCTCGATCATCCTCAACAGCGACTTTCTTATCTCCTTGTCTAATTTCCAAGAATTCAGATTCCCTTTCGTCGGAAAAAATCTGTCAAAATTAATAAAAATCATTGACCACGCCCGTGCTAGGAAAACCGAAAAATTGATGAAATTCCAATTCCGGTTTACCTGTAACCGGGAATGAAGACTTTCTGGAAAGCTTGAGCGCAGAGGAGCATCTGCTGCGCTTGAAGGCGAAAAATGGCTCGGCCATCTTCGTAGCTACTTCCAAAGGCTGTTCTACTTATAACATCTTCGGTCAGGATCTGAAACCACTCGTACACATCGACTTCAATCTCCCCGGTTTCCGATAAACTCTCCGACCATTTCTCCAGCATCTCCGTCACGCTTTTCATCACCACCGGTATAAGCAACTGCCCGGACAAAAAAAAAAAAAAAAAAAAAACTTAATAATGATTAAAAAGTAACCGAATTTAATGAGAAAAAGACACGAAATTACTTTGAGATTCTCCATGTGGAAAGTGGGGCTGATGATTTTGCGATGATGAGCCCATTTTTCGCCTTTGAGGCTGAGAAGTCCGTCGCCTTCAAGTTGTTTAACAAGTGGGTGAGCTTCGTTTTTCTCGTACGACTCGGACTTGGAGAATATCTCTCGGATCAGATCGGGATCTGCCACCGTTAGCCGGAAAGTTGGTCCGAACCATACCAGAAATGTAGCACCTGACAAAAGATTTAATTTAATTTTAATTTAATTAAACTAGACAAAACATATGACAAAAGGAGCTGTAAACATGAACAGATCCTGAAGTGGGAACTTTAACAAAAACAGGGTCTCGTCACTGCCGTTGCTATTATTTCCCAAGTTATTTACCACATTGGTGCGAATTTAATTTTACTGCACAGAAACCAAAATTTCAATTTTTATTTTTTTTCTCTCAAATAACCTAAAGAAAAAAAAAAAAAAAAAAAAAAACCTAAAGAAAGAAGACAAGAGTTAACAGAGGGGAAAAATGATGACTAAGCCCGTGAGGAAAGAGTGGGGAAGAACAGAGCCTCCTTTTTCACATCAAAGTACTGACATCATAATTTGATCATGACAAAACAAAACAGATAAATAAATAAAATATTTTTTATTTCGGTAATAAAACAAAATCCTTTGTATTGCTTGAGTTGAAAACACACTGTGTTGCAATTCACAGCTAATCCGACCAAATCAAAAGGTTCCAACCTCCTAAAAACCCAAAGTTTCCGATAACAAAACAAAATACCATCTCGACTTGAAGATGAACAAATCCAAAGCACAGAAATAAAATCCGACGGTTTTTGGTAAAACCCAGAACACACAATAACCAAAGCAAAGAAAAAAAAGAGACAAAAGAGTCTTGTGTTCTTTATGTATGCCTTAACAATCTTTAACCAAAGAGTTTTCATACCAAAATCTGAAAAATTAGGAAAACAGAGCATCCATAATTTAAAGTCAAAGCCGATTCTGAAAAGGTAGAAAAGAAAACTGTGTGAATCTGATAAAAGATAGAAGTCAAAAGGAGAGCGAACCGTAGATTTTCCTCCAGTGGTGGTAGAAAGAGAGAACCCTGGGGAGAATATTGTGAGAGAAAGGCATAGGGTGAGAAGAAGCCTTGAGCATCATTCCGACAAGCTCTTTGACATTGCCGATGAAGAAGTGATAAGGAGGCCCTCGAATTCCCTGTTTTGAGAAGTGCTCTTCGATCTTTCTGGGTCTCCACCAAAGCACAGACATGCCTTTCAGCACCACAAGACTCAAGATTACAGACAAACCAAGAACCTTTGGAATCAACCAGCTGCTTTCTTCCTCCATTGTCGGAACAAGAGAGAAGAAGGAGAAGAAGCGCACACACACAAAAGGGAGAGCTAAAGTTGCTTCTTTGGTCTCGTTTTTCGTTATACAGAGTGCCGGAGAAAGAGGGAATGAGGTGTTAAAAAGGCGATTTTTCTCTCTACCTTTAAATCTTCTTCTTTAATTTATTTGGTATTTTTTCTTTCCTTTTTTTCTTTTTGTTTCTTTGCGAGTTTGGTTTCTTCTTATCTTGTTTCTTTTTGGACTATTTTGCTTGCTGGGCTATTTGAGCTTTTAGAGAGAGAGAGAGAGAAAGTGAGAGATATCGAGATGGAGAAAGAGAGAGAGAGGGGCAACGCCAACGGCGTAGGGGCCGCCATTGGAGGACAGTGAAGGGTCAACGAATTGAGGTTTTTTTATTTAACTTGAAAAAATAATGCAAATTTGTTTCATCTTTCATATGATTGTGATACAAGTCTTTTTTTCTCTTTTGATAAAAATTGTCTCTAGCGATTTATTTATTTTTCATTTTCTGTCGAATTCCACATCATTTTCTAGTAATATTGTAATGATTAAAATAGCAGATGGCAAATTTTTATAGTTTTTGTCCTTTACTCCGTTGTTGGTGCAACTGCTGAAATTAAATGTCTACGACCAGGATGTATTATTATATATTTAGACTTTTAAATTTTACAACGTAACGTATATGATATATATATATATATATGTATATAGATATTTGTAAATAATTCAATTAAAATACTCATACTTTATGTCAAAACTCACAAACAAATTAAAAGCCAAAATTTAACTCAACGCTTTTATTATTAAATAGTTTAAATCTTAGCCCACCAAGAAATGTTACATACAAAACTGAAAGTTTAAACTTTAAAATGTAACGATTCCATTAAAATACTCCTATGTCACAAACAAACTAAAAGCCAAAATTGAGCTCAACGATTTGTGGTATTTGATTTTTTTTTAAATATCCATAAATTTGAAAGTTAAACAAGTGGATTTTGAAATGATAAAAAAACACATTGTAAAACCAGTCAAATTGATTTATGGTAGTTTTTATGATAGAAAATTGTAAAGTTTTTAGTTTTAAAGCAAATATTTCTCGTAAGATTAAAATTTTACATTTTTGAAAAAGAAAGATATTGAAATGGAAAAACTGTCTCAATGTAAAGAAACTTTTCTTGAGTAGATAGTCAAATTTTATTTCTTAATAAATTTTTATTGCAAGTTAGAAATTTTAAATTTTTATAAGAAAGAATTGAAATGGAAAAACTATATGAATGTAAGGAAAATTTTCTTAAGTACATGAAAATTTTTGCTATTTTTAATCAAAGATTTCTTGTAAGTTAGAAATTTTACATTTTTTGAAAAGAAAGAATTGAAATGAAAAAAAGAGTATATTGCTGTAAGGAAAAATATCTTGAATAAATTGTAAGAAAATTTAATTTTTAAACAAATATTGTTTGTAATTTATAAGTTTTTCATATATTAGTTGTTAAGTCTCTCTACAAATCTCAGAAAGAAATGTTACATAGAAAATTGAAGACAATTTTGACACAAAAAATTTTATTTTCTAAAAATAATATAAATTTTTATTTGTGAACTAAAATGACAAAAACAAGAATCAGGTTTTTCAAGATGGTTGTACTTAATATGGTATTTTATAAACTTGTATTATAAATAAACAAATTTCAACCTCAAAAGCAAGAATCATGTTTTTCAGAATGAATGTACTTAATATGGTATTTTGCTTCCTAAAGTATCAAAAATTTGCATCCTCAATAAACAAATTTTTTCATAAAAAAACAAAAATTAAGTTTTTCAGGACGTTTGTACTGAATATGACATTTTGCTTTCTAAAATATAAAAAACTTGCATCCTAAATAAGCAAATTTCTTCCTAAAAAATAAATATCAGGTTTTTAAAGACGATTGCACTTAATATGGCATTTTGCTTACTAAAATATCAAAAACTTGCATCATGAATAAGCAAATTTCTTCATACAACGCAAGAATCAGGTTTTTCAGGACGGTGGTACTTAAAAGACCTTTTACTTCCCAAATATCAACTCTCCCCATTCTAAATCACCAATTTTTTTCATAAAAGTTAAGATTTTAGAAGTGAAATTCAGAACGGTC
Source organism: Euclidium syriacum (assembly GCA_900116095.1). Taxonomy (NCBI): domain Eukaryota; kingdom Viridiplantae; phylum Streptophyta; class Magnoliopsida; order Brassicales; family Brassicaceae; genus Euclidium; species Euclidium syriacum. The sequence goes on from FPAK01000008.1 coordinate 4,388,041, forward strand.
ATATTGAATATCAACAACTTCCATCTTAAATCAACAAATTCCATCCTAAATGCTAAAATCATATTTTAGAAGTCAAATTTATGACAACCTTACTTAAAATGACCTTTTACTTCCCAAATATCAACTATTTCCATCCTAAATCACCAAATTTCTTCCTAGAAGCTAAGATTTAAGAAGTCAAATTATGACGGTCGTACTGAATATAATATTTTGTTTCCCAAATATAACTTCCATCCTAAGTTACTGAAAGCAAAATCGTCCAACTAAAGTGGTTTTTTTGGAATGTGTCATTTTTTTTCCACAACCAAGTTTTGTATGACATTTTAGAGAATTTCCCATTATATAATTGAAATAATTAAATAGGAGTTATTTTAAAACATTCCTTTAAACACTGAAATTGATTTTCTTATAAAAATATTGAAGATTTCAAATTGTTATGAAATTTTAGTCGATTAATAAACTGTTAAATTATAAGTCTTATTCATTCGTTGACCGTATGTAGATTTGAGAAAATAAAAGGAACAAGAAAATAAGTGAAAGAAGAGACACACAATTTTACAAATTCATCTCCAAGATTTATCTAATGTATTAGCTTAATCTAACCAATTAATGCAAACACACTACTAATCCGCCAGATGAGTGAATGACACCTGCACAAGCTTTATAGATAACCAATCCCAACCCTTAGACTCGAAGAGAGTCTTCGACTTGCCTTGAACTCATTTAACTCCAAACCTCATGGAGGCCTTATGACTTGGGCCTATCGAACTCCTTGACCCAAAACCTTGGTCTAAATAGATCTCATGACTACTTTTTTCAAATATCAATCTTGGGCATGAGATCACTCTTTGTTGATTCTTTATGTTCATAACTTAAAAATTAACATAATAACTCAACTCACTTCCTCAAAATTCGAAGCATCTTGAATGCTTCATGTATCTTAATGTGTTTTCCAAGAGAGAGGTGAACCGTCCATTGAATAAACCAACCTATTAACGAACGTTACATGACCAGAAAAGCACTCCAACTTGAATCACACCAATTAGTGTCAAGGGAGCTTTTGTGAGAAGAAATATTCGTTGCCCAGGATTCCTTTAAAACATTTCCAAGCTTAGCAAACCAGCAATGAAATGCTTGTTTCAAGCCATAAAAGATTTTTTGTAGGCGAAAATCACTCTGAACGTCCATCTAATGGACTTCCCAATCATGAGACACAACCTGTTTGAGAAAGGCGCGAACAGTTATCATTTTTGCTACTAGAATAAAGGTTTTATTGAAATCGATGCCTTAGGTTTCAATTTTTCCAAGAACAACAAGTCGTGCTTTGTATATTTCCAAAATTCCTTATGCATCATATTTCAACTTTAAAACTCACTTACAACCAATTGTTTTTTTTTTCCTTTTTGGAAGAGACTCAACAATCCATGTGTCATTGTCTTCTAACGCTAGAATTTCATTTTGCATTGCGACTCTCCAATTTTTGTCAAGAATCGTTACCTTATAATGCCAAGGTTCAATTTTAGTTGTAATGGCAAGAAGGAATACTTGGTAGTTCGTAGATAACCGAGATGTTGATAAATAATTTATCAAGAGAATATGGTGTCACATATGGAAATGGAATGTGAAGAAGAGTGGTAATGTAATCAGCAAGCTTGACTATTTTTTTTCTTCCTACAAGGGTGTCCAAGATTTTCTAAAACAGTATCAAGTGTGAAATGAGAGTATAGAGGAGTAGTTGATGGTACCATATCAGTGCAGTACGATTGATAATATATCTTGCGGTAAGGGTGTAATATCCCAAAAACTGGATTGGAGGGTGTGCTTGAAACAAAATGTGCAGTAAACGTTAAAAATATGATGGTATTTTGTCTCTATTCTTCTATTTTTGTGGAGTTTCAATGCAATACGTCTCACGAATGATTTCGTTTTCAAGAAAAAATTTGTTGAACCACAAAAATTCGGAGCTATTATCACTTTTTATTGTGTATACTTGCGTAAGAAATTGATGTTCCAGTAATGAAAAAAGTTTCTAAGGGTGTATTGGAGCCTCTTCTTTAAAAGTAAGAAGATAGATCCAAATAACGTACGAATATTCATCAACAGTAATGAGAAATATATGAGAACTACAATTTGTATAACTTCTATAATAACTTTAAAAATCACAATGTATCAATTCAAAATCCATAATCATTGTAGATATCTCTAACATGTTTGGCTCGAGTCTATAGGGCTATAAGGCTTTTCTAGATTTAGCTCGATTGGGTTCGGGTCGGTGTGAAAAATCCGAATATAAATAAAATTGACTATAAATCTATTATACTGCATTTATTATTGTAAGTCTATTGATGTGTTTTTAATAATATTTTGACATTAGTTAACTTTCTTATAAATTTGAAGGCGTATGAAAAAACACACTATTATAGAACAACATAAATATATAGTAATTTTATATTTAGATGACAATACATTAGCCATTATATTTTTAGTGAAACAAGATTGAATATTATGAGTTAATTCTAATAACATGTGATTTTTTTAAACATCTTAATAACTTTAATTGTATTAAATTTTATTACTAATACTGATGTTCATGTTCTCCTTTTTTTTTAGAATATGTTTCCTCCAAAATACATAGAAAACATCTAAAAAATTTCATCACATCAAAATTTATATATATATATATATATATATATATATTAAAAATGGATTAATTTTAAATTCCATTTTTTATACAAAATTTGATTGTGATGATGGTTTTTAATTCATTAATAAATTTTGTTGCAATTTTTATCTTTTAGTTTATTTTTATGTTTAAATAATTGTTATTAGTCTTATATTTCTTACTAGGTTATAACCCAAACCCGGCTCGGATAATATATATTCAAAAATTCATTCTATAATATATTTAAATTATTTTGTTTTGTATAAAGCTAATAGATAGTTTATTGTATAATGTTCCTAAAATATTTATATGCAAAATACAATGATTTATTAACATATAACATGTTATTTTATAGTTGTATTTTTTTATTTAATTTAAAAATTGACAAAAAAAATTATATAATATAAATATCATTATGTACCAATTACATTCTTATTATGTCAAATAAATTTAATAAGTATGCAACATGATATATTTTATAAATGTTAAGAAAGAAATCGTAATTAAAACGATATTTATGTCTTGAATGAATATATTTTAATACTATTTTATGGTTATATAATATATAATTGTCAAATAGGTAGTTAATTAAGAAAAAAAGAAACTGACCTAAAATGTTTAAGTTTTTCTTTGGAAACTTATATAATGTTTCGTTTTTATATGGCTTGCCCCGGTGTGGTGGGGATAGTGAAACGATTAATCATGCCTTATTTGAATGCTCTCATGTGGTGCAGGTTTGGGCATTATCCCCCATCCTAAATAGAAATCTTTGTTTTTTTCATTCTCGGTGTTTTCGAATATGGATTACTTATTTTCTAAAATTTATAAGAAATCAATTCAAAATCACCCTATTAATTCTTTCCCTTAGACTTTATGGCTTTCTTTTAAGGTTCGCTAAGGTATACAAAAATCTGAATCGATCACCCACGAAAATTATGAAATTTGCTATTAAAGAGGTCCCATGTATGGGCAGAAGCTCAAAACTCTCAGGCAAGGAGAAAACCAAGTTTTTTTACCTACTCAGACTATTAATATATAAGTACTTGGAAGCATTTTCCAAATTGATGATTTGTGGAAATACCTATTCAGACTATTAATATATAAAGTATTTGGAAGCATTTTCCAAATTGAAGATTTGTGGAAAGAAGATTGTCACTTTGCAGGTATAGGATAGTGGGTAACTATTTCGACCTTCTCAACGTCCATATGGTGCCAAAGGACAACGAAGAAATTTGACTCCGCTTCACTTCGAGATAGGTTTTTTTCGGCCCTTTAAATCTCAAATATAACCCAAAAAGTTCGGACCGGGCCGTGCTAGTCCGATTGACATCTAGTATTACATAATCAGCAAGCCCAACATGGACCCAATACATTTATATGATAACTCTAAATTTATTATTTTTTGACGAATAATTTGAAGGTTGTAAATAAACTGTTTGTAATACATTTTTATAAAAAGTATAATAAAATCCGAATGCATACAAATATATTATAAGAAAAAAACATGAAAATATTATGTTAAGTCCAACACTCAACTTTTTTGGTATCGAACATTTTTTTTTTTTTTTTGGTGAGACATATGTAAATGAGTTGGCAATTGGCATGCATATTTGTTTATTTCATATATCGGCACTGTCTATTTTTATATATCATTTTTAAGGGACAGATTGTCCCCAACATTAATTTCCTTCTGTTTATATTAATTTCTTAGTGTCTTTCAGAAAACATTACAACGAGGGGGTATAGTGCATGTCCCCATTTTGATGACAAAATGAAAGATATATAACTTTTAGAGAAATGTGCATTTGATTGTCAATTATAACTGGAAAATTATTTGCATTTCTGCGTTTATTACTTTTGCACTAAACCATATACATACATGATACATCTAATCTATTAACTATTCAGACATACATACGTGTATACCTCCAGCAACTAATTAAAACACTAATAACGAAATAAGTTGCTTGTTGGTATTGGCGGGATCAGAGATCTATTTTTTTTTAAAGTTTGAAACATTCCATTATGGAGAAGCCAAATCTCACATGGGTAGTTGAAATTTTTAAGAACGACTTAATATTTTTCTATTCTTTCAATGTCTCTTTATCGTCAACTAATAAAGTTAATTTAATCATTCTCATGCTTCTCATCTGTGTCCTGCAATTATGCCTTAAAATCTTGGTTCGCAAAACCGTCCGGAATAGCAAATCTCCCCTCTCACTTTCATACCCCACACCACTTTCTTCTTTTATGATAGTTTTAGTAAGTAATTCAACTACGGTATTTGCAAAACCTTTTAACAAAAAAAAAAATCAACTACGGTATACCTAGAATGAAATACGCAATATGATGAACTGCCAAAATAATTCTATCAATTTTTCTAAAATTTTAAATTTTAACCAATTTTAAAAAATATTTTAGTTTTTACCTATTGATAACAAGATATTATTACGGGTTTTACTAGTTGTTTAGTGTGTATTGAGTCATTTATACCACTTAAATATCGTTTATGTTATATATAAGTTCTTTTATAATTTGAATTTTTTACAAGAGTTTGAGTTACGGATCCAATCCATAAAAAATCTCAAACCCTAAAAATTTAAATCGTGTGATCCAAGTATTAAATAAAACCCTAGACCTTATTTTTCCAACTTCTATATAAGAGATACGATCTAAAGGAGAAATTACATATATATTTTGACAACAAAACTCTGTTGGTTTTGCTCCAGTCGTCATTGTCTCTTGAGCATCATCCCACGAAGAGATCAAACGAATTCTGAATTGCTACTTTGAAGGACAGTTTGTCGCCGACTAAAAAGAACTAGATTGTGATCTTAATATCCCCGAAAATATCTCGGATTCTAGTTTCAATAACATTTTTCCGATCTCCATTCAGAGATAAGGTTTTTTAGAAAATCGTATTTTAATATTGGTAAAAATCACAGTTTTGTGAATCCGTAAAATCACAGTTTCAGATCCGATGACTTTCGGGTTGATTTTCCGACGAACCAGAGAATCATGGATTGATCTTCATACCATTGGATAGATCTCGCAATAACCTGGTTCTGATACCACTTCGTGACATCCGTCTCGCCTACTCAGCCGAGACGACAAAGTCATCTCCAAAAACTCTAAAAATTATAATAAATGTCTCTTCGCAAACCAATTATTTATTCCTCAAACCAGGTCTTAAACCATTCAACATAAATCATAAATTGAGTTCAAATCAAATAATCAACTGAATTCCAATTTTAGAAATAAGAAACAAATCATTAAATAAAACAAACTGAAATCCGTTTTATAACCATCACTCGGACAAAACGCTACTCGAGCCGATATCTTGCAATATCTTTCTTATGGTGGATAAGATAAATAATCAGTCTTGCAACAGATTCTTTTAGTACTAAACATTTAGAACACGTCATCCTATTGTCAATGTGATAATAATCAGTCTTGCATCTATGATTATTTTATCTTGTAAAGGTACAACTTTGTAAAACACATTCTTGTCAATGTTAGCAAGGGAAGCTCTTTGGTTTTGACTATCCTGCGCCAACAGTTGCTATAAACAATCGAGAATTTCCCATTATGAATGTGAAAGCTAATCCCACCTAACTTATCCCTTGCATCTGTAAAATCCAAAACGCACAAGAAACAAACAGGACTACTAAAATTAACTAATGATGCATTAGACTGTAAATAAGCATGAATGAATAAGTAAAACGGTGATAACATGGTTAAACATGAGTTTAAAACCGTCAGAACAACACATAGCCACAAGTTCCAAAATTATTATAGTGTTAGGCTTTAATCCGATTTACTGTGTCGTAAGTGCATGATTATCTTGTGTAGTGATGTTGTTAGATTTTCTTGTGTGTGTTTTTCTCTATGAGGTTAATAATTTTTAAAATCAACTAAATTAACTACAAATGCATATTTTCGCGTAGTAATAATTAATCTATCAATCTCACATACAATATGACTACGCTATGCAAAATGCGGGCTGGTTATCAAGTTAAATCAATCAAACTGAGGTTTTTGGTTGTCATAAACTATTAATAAAAATGCATGAAAGAAATTGATGCTAGAGTTCACGTATTAAATTCTAAACAAATAGATTATAAAATCAAACAGATTGATATATGGAGATGATTTATGATTGTGATGCTTTTTTTTTTTTATGTATTTACATTTTTTTTAAGTTAGAAAATTTTCTTTTAGAAAATATTTTTTGTAGTATAGAAATTTCTAAATTTTTGGTTGTTAAATTTATATGCAAAATTTTGTGTACATTATTATTTTTTCTTACTCAAAACCTGAATTTTTTTTTTATAGATTTTACAACCAAATCGAGTAAAAGCTTTATACACACAATAAAATCCAGAAGAACGAGCAAAACTTTGTTCAATTTAGTTGTATTTCTTACCTGTTTCTTTTATATGATGATTGAAAAAATTAATTATTACGTGTGATAGAAAGTAATTTATTCTATGAATTTTTTCTTGTTTTATGAGATTCTTCTTATTTGTATAATGATTTTAAAATTTATAATCGTTATAAATTTTTTTTTATATGATGGTTAGAACATGCTTGTATATGTTTATGAAGATCTTTACATTATAAAAAAATTTAAAAGTGGGAGCTTTGGTGGTTAGTAAAGATGAGTTATTTTTTTTCCTTTCAAATACTATTCAAAATAACATGGTTTGGGTAAATATTTCAGCTTTTGTATTTTTAAAGGGGAAATACTTTCAAATCCATTGAAATCCATTATGAAATCAAATACACTACACAAATTTGTAAAGTTGAATAAGGAGTTATTTGAATTAGTATTTATAAATCATAGAACCAATAACACAAGATTTGAACACATATTTTAAAATCATATAACCAATGACAATGGATTTGGTTTGGATTTTCAAATTTATTAAAATCCATTAACCAATAAACCCCCCCCCCTAAAATTTTTGTAATCCTAACTAAACTTAATGTACTTACTTTTTTTATATGTATGATGCAAAATCAGCACTGCCCTAGATATTACATTATTTTCCTTTGAATTCACTAGATAGTGGTATGGTTTTAGATTAAACCATCAAAATGCCTATGTAATTTTTAGCTCCCGTGTGTTACATCGTTCCCCACGGTTCACCATATAGTGCTAGGGTTTTAAATTGATTCATTAAAAAACCTAAGTATAAGGAAAGTGTTTTAGCTCATGTGTGTTACGATTTTTCCCTTAGGTTCACTATATAGTAGTATGGTTTTAGACTAAATCATCATAAAATTTATGGTAATCAATTTGATTTTTTTTTTTTGTTTAATTTGAAGGGTGTAGCTTAGGATGATTCAAAATGTTATCGATTAGGAAGACATGCCCGCACATGACCCAAATTGTAGATAGAAAACTCTTTCAAGTTATCAAACTTATCATTAGGATGAATGAAATCAGTTCATATTGTTGGACACATACTTTCTTTAAACTATAAAAGTACTCTATCTTTTTAATTATTATTATCCTGCTTTTTGGGAGTGACAATGAACATGATCGAATCTCACATATCAAATTATTGGAAATGAAAACTTTGCAATTTGTTCAAATTACTAAACCACAATATTTCAAATTGCTAAAATTTATCTTATTAGTCACCACATTATATAGGACAAAATTATTTAACATCTTATAGTTAGTATTAAAGCATTGTTACCAAAAAGTTACATAGTAACCTAAACATAACCTAAACATTTGAAACAAAATAATATGTAATGTTAAGATTTACAACAATGTTATTATATTTATATAGAAAGTTCATCAGATACTATAAGTGATTTATGTAATAAAAAAAAGTGAATATTGTTATTAAATGTAAATAAAAAAATTAAAATATGATGAAATTTAATTAAAAAATTTTGGTGCAGATAATATCCCTAGTTGAAGTGAAAACAAGTAAAGAAATTAGTGTATCAATGGAGTTAAAGTATTTAAAAAGCATTAAACCCTAATTAGACGAGGGAATCAATTCACCGCTGTTATAGAACTAAAATTACAACGGTGAATGAAGCTTCTCTCAAAGTCTTATTCTCTGCTTAATTAACAACCTAACACAAAACTAGACTTTCTACTTTAGTTACTCAAACTGACATGTCTTCAATTGAAATGTATACACCGTGAATCGAGTATCATAATACCTCAAACTATCACCAATTGCAAGAAATCCCATTTTTTGTACTGTGTCCAAATTTGAGCATATACAACGGTAGAAAAACTTTCTAATAAATATCAAACTTCTGAACCATCGTCATGATTCTACATAACTTTTCATCCCAAATGACTCGCATGAAAGCAACCTAGAATTTGAGATCAGTTGATAAAAAAACTATTTATAAACCTAGACAGAAAAAATGTTTATAAACTTAAAAGAATTTAAGAAAAAAAAGAAGAAGGAATTAGCTATGTCATTAACACCTAATTCTGTAATGAAAAAGGAAAAAGAAGGTTGTATCACCTTGTGTATCCTCGTTATCCCGTTATTAGTAGTACATGCATTTTCTTGTGTTAAGGCAACATATATGAAACAAGTTATTGATATATAATTTTCTGTCAGATGAAGCAAACTTGTTCGGAAAGGCTGAGCCTAAGGCATCGATCGTAGATTATATGATCGTAGTCTATATAGCTTCTCGTTTTAGTTATCTAGTGATGGGGTAGTTTAGATTTTAGTTATCTAGTATATTATTTCTAAACGCATATCTTTCTGTGTATATCTCCGAGATTAATGGTTTGTAAATTTCAAAATAAAATCATGTCTATACCACCACACCACCCACTTTCCCTGAAACCATCTTGAAAAAAGAAATTAAAAAGTCCATTTACTAACCTCTTCAGAAATCTAATAAACAAACTTTGAGAAAAGTATTCTCTGTTACGTAACGATTTATAAAGATGTCAACGATTACAGAAGGGTTTGAACAATGTTATCCAGAAATCAATGTCATCGAATTTTCGAAACACAAATCCAACTAAACATTTTCCGACAAGTTAGATCAAAGTGGATGATGTGGCCCAAGAACAAAAATTGATAACTAAAAACAAAAGAAAAACAAAAAAACAAATATTAAAGTAGTTATTGCACAATCAGACAAATGGAGAGGCCGAGACGTTGCATCAATGTTTTTGGTTTTGATATCCTCCCAAGAGATTGGATTTTGGGGAGAGAGAGAGAGAGAGAGAGACATAAGTGAGTTGGGACAGTAAACTTTAAATAAGAAGCACATGGGAACAAAAGATGTTTGGGTTTAGGGATTGAAGATGGGTTTTGGTGGGGACTCTGCTCATTTTCACCCTTACATTTTGATCTCGTCTTTCCTTAATTCTGTCCTAATGCCGCCATGACATGCCGGGCCATGTGCCTCTCTCCGTTCCCCCACTCCCTTCACATTATTTACTCAAACCAATCTGTTTCCAAACTCCTCTCATTTCAATGTCTCGTACCACTTCATTTTGCTATTCCAAGGACAATTTGTTTTTTTTTTTTTTTTTATGTATATGCATACATGTGCGTATATGTACGAAATAAGTGTATTAGCATGATAAGAGGATAAACAAATTATAAATTATTATGGTCTGGTTTCTCGATATGGAGAAAGATTTCCAAATACCGCAAGATTACGCAATCATTTCAAAAAGTCTGAGGTGCCTAGTGCTAATCTTACATCATTTTGGGTTGATGTTACAGGGTCAAGGGGTTTATTGTTTGAGTATTCCTTCCTACGCAACAGTTGCATTGGTCTTAAACGCGTACTGTATTGATACTTCTTAAAATTTATAAAGTGAAACTATTGATATGTGGAACCAGAGCTAGCAAATAAGTTTAAACTATTGATATTTGGAAGCAAAGCTAGCAGATAATTTGCTGTAAGATAGGATATGGATTGGGAATTCGGGAAAAAAAAAAACTTTCACGAAATGCTAAAATAGTCACGAATTTTCGGACTAGTAAAAAAATGCTGAATTTTTGTTGACTTGCCAATTTAGATGTGTCCGTTAAGACAAAATTGATGACCTCTATATAAAAGAAAACAACCCTTTGTCATTGTACCACAACAACTTTCAATATATAAAGAAACAATTTAATATCTAAAAACTTCTTAAATCTAAATATATTTATACCAAAATGTATTAGTTTTTTTTTATTAAATACAATTTTTAGAAGTATTTAAATGTTTATTAAATGCAGTTTTTAAAAATGTACTTTCTTATTAAATACAGGTTTAATTTTTTTTTAATACAATTTTAACTTAAATAAATGTATAATTAATAAAAATTTAAACTAAAAAGAATTAGATGTATAATTAAACGTTTTATACATCTAATTTTGCAATTCATACAGATGTATAATTAGTTTAAAACTGAATTAGATGTATAAAATCTATATTGCCCTATTAATTATACATCTAAATATTTTTTAGTTAAAACTATAATAATTACAAAATTAGATGTATAAATTTTTTTTTTAGTTCTTGAGATGATTCTATAAATTTTTTTTATTAATACAGATTATAAAAGATTTTAAAAGCTAAGAAATTGAAAATTGTATTGATTATACATCTAATTAGGTTAAAACTGTATTTAGTAAAAAATAAAAAGTTTTATTTTTTAATTTCTTATAAGCTTTTAGAATCTTTTATAAAATTTATAAATTAAAAAAGTTTATAGCATCATAATCAAGAAATTAAATTTTTTTTATACATATAATTTTGTAATTAATATAGTTTTAAACTAATTATACATGTTTATTAATTAAAAAATTATAGGTATAGAACATTTAATTAAACATCTAATTCTTTTTAGTTTAAAACATTATTAATAATACATCTAACTAGGTTAAAACTTTTTTTTAATAAAATTTTTTTAACTGTTTTTAATAAAAAAATACATTTTAAAAACTGTATTTAATAAACGTTAATTATATTTAAAAACTGTATTTTTTAATAAAAAAATTATTTTTGTATAAATATATTTAAATTCGAGAAGTCTTTATATATTAAATTGTACTTAAAATGGAATTTACTGTGGTACAATGGCAAATGATTGTTTTGTATTATATAGAGGTCTTGAGTTGGAACCTATAAAGTAATATATATATATATATATATATATATATATATATATATATTTTAAATATGTAAAACGATGTCGTTTTGTCTTGCCTTAAAACGTATTGTTTTGTCTTAACGGAGACAGTTAACGTTGTCTATTTTTTCTGTTAAAAATACTAACGGTGTGTTTAAACTGACAGGTCAACGTTAAATATGCTAATAAATTGGAAAGTCAACAAAAGTTCAGCGTTTTTTTTCAATCCAAAAATTTTTGATGTTTGTTTTGTAATTCGTGAAAAGTTGGGATATTTTTTGACCGAATTCTCAATATGGATTGCATAAAAAATTTCTTTTTAGTCTTAGATATGAATGTAATAAATTAGAAAGTAGAAAACATCCACCGATGTTTATAAGTAATTAGGGATGTCAAATGAACAAATCTCCGCGGGTCTGACCCGTTTAAGTAGACTGCGGGGCGGATTTGGACAAGTTATTTTTTCTTTTTATTTATCGGTCTCGCGACCTTGTCCATTAGATTACGAGTTAGGCGGGTTGACCCGCTTTGTGCCGCGGATTTAGCAAATTAAATCTTTATCTTCTATCTTTTGGAATAAACATAAAATATTGTCGTATTGATCATATATCCTCGACCCGCTAGATCGACCAAGCTTGCGGGCGGAATTAGACACCCAGATTTTTCTCCGCGAGTTAGGTGGACCAGTCTGCCACTGTCCAAGTAAAAAAAAATCTACGAACTTGTCCACACGGACGCGGATCTACCTATTTGATATTTTCTATATAAGGAATAACATTTTATTCTTAATTTACTATCTATTCTTGCATTATCGCATTTCTTTCAAATTTTATGCAAAAAAAGTATATAATTTTGTTTGTTTGTTTGTTAAAGAAGTATATATAATTTTGTAAAAAAGGTTTAGCTTTCATAATTTCTATACGTTTGGGATCGAGTCTAACTGCACTTAACTAGTTCTATTCATGCATTATCTAGGAAAAAATAAGAATGAGACTGCTAGTTGTGTTTTTTGTAATCATCCAGTTGAAACGTGAGCACATCTATTTTTTTTATGCTGTTTTTCATTGGAAATTTGGACAGCTTTAACGAGTTCCGGAATGGGATCGTTAGTTTGCTAGTGTCGGAAGATGATGGTACTACCCAAACCTTTATCTTTTGCTATCTTTTTCAGCTATCTCTCTATGCAATTTAGAGATAGCATAACTCGAGACAACATGTGAATCAATTGGTACAAGTGTCAAATATTGATTCGACAAATTGACATGGGCATTCATTATCGATTATTCCTAACACAAAACATGCGACGGTTCTATATTTCCAAATCATGTATCATGAGCAGTAGAATAGCTTTGTTTCTTTACTCTTAAAGTCTCAAAACAATAACTTCTGTAAGAAGTTTTTAAAAAATAAATAAATTTTCATTTTTCCAAAAAATACCCTCTTATCAGTGATGTAATATTTTCTTAAATTATCGTTAAATATCAGAAAATTTATGCTCAACTCTTCTGGTTTGAATGTCTATATTTTAGATATTGGCATGATTATATGGCAAACGTTATGCTTATTTGACTATAATTGAACAATCATTTTAAAAAAAACTTTGGAGCTTCATGTTTTAATAAACAAAACACTCTACAGTATGCCGTTTTACCACCTCATGGTAATACACAAGACCCTTCTAATCTTTAAAATCGTTCTACAACATCACTTAAAAATCTCATGTTAAAAAATCTAAAGATGTGAATAGACATGTTTATTGTTCTATTAGAGATTAGACTAGTGAATAACTGCTAAATTCGTGTATCGTGTAGTGCTAACTGTTGATCGTGTTTGGAATCTTTGGATAGTGGTGAAGATCGAAAAAGCTCAATGAATGGAATGAATAAATCGCAAATGGTATGTAGAGATTTTTTTTTTTTTTTGGGTCATCAGGTATTAATATTATTATTAACCAAGGATAGGATGTTTAAATCATCCTTATCGTCTTGAGCCTATTTCTACCAAGTCGATTGGACGTGATTGATTCTCCATTACTAGAACCACACATTTGTTATTTATTTGAATGAGATGACTTTGTTGATATGATTATAAGTAGATGCTTATACTTAGGCTGGAAAAGAAAAATTGTAGTGATTAATTAGCTGAAAGTAGAGATTCTTTCATGCAATATTTTAGCATTTTCTAACAACACGATTTTGAATGCTTGAAAAAGTATTTGATGTAGCTAAATCTCCACTTCCAAACCTCTCCTCTTTGCTTAACCTTGCATTGTTTTATAACAGAAAAATAAATAAATTATTGAACCTTGCATTTTTTTTGGTTAAAAGCATTCATAAATCACAAAATGGTATATAATGTTAAAAGCATTATTAAACCTTGCATTGCTGAAGGACAAAAAAATGTTTATGTCAAAAGGACCGTTAATGCATTTTATAGACATTAACGCTGTTTCTTTATGCATTTGCATCAAACCTTACAGCCATTTAGGATTATTTGCATTGTTATCAAGTATTTTTTTTTCATTTAGCGACATTTAGCAAAAATCACAGAAACTGGAGCAAAAAAATATGGTAAAATCAAGGAAAATGATTGAGGGGTGTTGGAATTTGCTTTATGCCGAAGTAAAATGAAAATATTGGAAAAACAAAATGTTGCACTGAATTGGAGTCAACAACTGAGGAAGCTTGTGCAATTTCCCTCGATCAGCCAACTTATACGAAGATAGACAACTCTCTTACAAAAACACCTCAATCATAGCTAATTTCCATGTTTCTAAGATTAGTTCATTAGTGTTTTAAACTCTTCATATAACAAGCGGCAACATTTGAAGAACCAAGCTTTTCCTATATTTATCTGCTTTTGGATGCTAGTTAATCACGTCTTTTGTTTTCTTTTCTATTGTACGTTTTTTACATTATGTGTGAGCATTCTCTTAATTACTTTGATCTCGGATTTAATAGATTATGGTGAATTTTTTATTGATATGAGATGCTTAATGAAACCTAATCAATGAAATATGAAGCAATCGAACTGAATCACAAACTGAAGTCCAAACTTGATCGATGAAAGTGAAGCTCAAATCAGGGAGAAGAATCAAACGGCTACAAACAGATCAATCAAATCAAAATAGGGACGAAAATCAGACGAATGAACTGAATCGAGCAAAGAACCAAACAAAAATCAAATGAATTAGCGGAAGAGTGAATGAATGCTCTCATACCATTTGTCCATATCAATATTTTGGGATAAACCTTCAAATATTAAAGTGAAATAAAGAGAGAAATGTTCTTAAATACAAGAGTGAAAAGTAAGTAAACCATCTATATACCAAACCAAATACTAAACGAGTATAAACAAACCATCTATAGTGGCGGGCCTATATAACAAGTAGGGGGTGCAAACTAACACCCCTTAAATTTATAAAGATGTATTTTCTTCATTATATATAACTGTTCTTATGTGTATTTAGCTGGGTACGATGACCTCCATTAATTCAAGGTTTGCATTTCGAGTTCTCCGCCATTCACTACAAGAAAGGAGCTAATTAGTCACGAAAATTACTAACTTGCAACGACTTTGTGACGATGGTGTGAGAAAAGTTGGTGTCGTCACAAATATTTCGGTAAATTGTGACAATTCAAATTCGTTGTTGATTGGGTTGGGCTTAGCACCATCGGACCAGATTGAGGAAAGTCCAAAAGAATAATAAAGCCCATGAAACAATCTACAAGGCTCGCGATCGAGGAAAAACCTCCTCGACTTCAAGTCTCGTCATGCGTCCTAAGTTGACTATCAAATGGCAAAATAAGAAATGACTGACCGGTCACGTCGACCTTAGACCTTTTTCGGTGTCAGAACAGGCCGTGGCTAACCTTAAAGACAGCGCCCGACGCATGGTGACTTATGTCAGGCCTAGGACGAGGTCTATTCTCGGACTAGATCAAGCTACAAGTCAACCCTCGAAGCTTACTAGGAATGCTATAAATACCCTCCATCATTTATTACAAACACACACTAAATCCTAGAGAGAGAACTGAGAATAGGAAGAACAATTCGGTAACCTTAGATCAAGTTTAACATCACTAACGACCTTGTCGATCGGTGTTAGACTTCGCTTTTCACTTTATTCATGTTCTGGGAGCCGACTTCTCATTTTCTTGTAAACAAGCGACCTCGCTTTAATAATAATAAAATAGTGGCCACCTCGCCAATCTTTCTTAACATTCGACCCAATTATCGACTTGGCTCATTAACGAGAATTTCGACCCTCTTTAAGTTCATTTCGTGAGAACGCCATGAAATAAAAGTCATGTTAATTCACCTTGTTGAAACCAATCTAATCCAATCAGCGAATCGCTAGTATTATTAGCGACCCAATGTGCGACCCGGTACACACAGTTGTAAAATCATTTCAACTATGTAAAGACGTAGCGATAATTTTGTGATGTAAATGACCTTTGTCACAAATTCATTGTAAGCTTACGACAATCTAACGACGATATTATTATGTTTTCAAGACGCAAAATTGTCTAGGGTCGATGGTCTTACAAACTTAGTGACAAAGTAGTCGAGAATTATAACAAATTCGTCGCTAGTTTTCAAAGATTTTGAGATGATCCCTCACATACAGTAAAACCTCTATAAATTAATAACGTCGGGACCGGATAAATTTATTAATTTATCGATAAATTAATAATTATTAATTTATTGAGAAATTAATAATTTATTAATTTAAAGAGGGATAAATCTTTAATACTTATTCTCATGAAAAATATATTTTAAATTGTTTATATTTCCTTTTTTATAATCATGTTTTCCAATCGCTAATATTGAATCGTGAGACTGAAGATGATATTACTTCATATTTCGAAGTGGTTACACGTAAAGAAACAATTATCGCGTCTTGAACTCTTCATAAAATTTTATGTATGTATAAATTTATATACATCATTATTAATTTATGATATTATTGGGATCATATATTTACATAGGGGTTTCTAATAAATTATTATCTTATTATCTTATCGAATTTTGTTAAATTTTACACTTGCTTGACTCGAGACCGGAAAAATTTATTAATTTATAGAATTTATTAATTTATAAAGTATTAACTTACCGAGATTTTATGGCGAGATTCACTTTTCCCTTAGCAACTCTCATTCTAACTTTAAATCACTAAAACCTCTCCTTCTTCCCTCTCCAATATTTTTAAGTGAATCTGTTCCTATGTATATTTTTTTTAATACTTATTAATTAGGGTTGTGCTTAATAAGGTGTGGAACTTTAAATCAATATTATTGTTTTTTCTTCTATCTTAGGCCTTATGCGAATCGATTAAAGTTATTAATGACTTTTTTGGCTAAAACCTTTTGCTTTTCTTCCCTAAAAGAAGTGTAAAATATATAATTTAATAAGTTTCCATCATTGGGTTTGAGGAAGAATCATAATATTCTCCATAAACGTAATCTCGGGTCCTGATTTCTAGTGAATGAAATCATATCGTATCAGTAATTACTAATTACATTATAAACAATAGTGCGCATCACATTTTACATTATTTATAAATGTGTAGATAGATATGTAGAATGTGAAATGCACATATAACTTTAGTTAGTCATCATTGCTGAAAAAAAATAAAAAAACCAAACTTATTTTTTATTTTTTTCACAATCAGACTTGTTTTAATTAACTCAAACCGGAATTACAAACATGTCACTTATCACTTATTTAACTATTATATGAGTTTCCACGTTTTCGATACGTGTTATAAAAACTTGGTACAAACGAAAAGAAAATCTTCAAAAACGAAATATAAATCTGAATATCCTTGATTATTACAAAAATCTTCGTTATTGGTTCCACGTTAATTGTTCAAATCCAAACCCTTTATGGATCACCTCTAACATGGCGGCATGGACCGCCTTAGCTTCAGCGACTAAAGCCGAGACAATCCATCTCTTTGCGGCAACCCCCCCCCCCCCACCCGAACTCTCATATTGATTAGGGACATGGAAAATTCACTCCATGCCACAACGCTTAGTCTTTATACTCCATGCTACATCTACATAGCATGTAGTGATGCTCGAATTCGGAGGTTTCTCACTTCTCGCTGGTGGTTCCATCTAGTAGGAGTTAATTACTTTCATTTGTGTTGCTTCCCAGACTCTAACATCAACGAGTGTCTTAGCATCAATTTTTTCAAGGGTGAAACCCCGAGTGCTAAATATCAGGTTTTTTTGCGCCGTCTAAATATGCCAAAAAAATTCATGGGATTTAAGGTTCCTTCCACATATGGTGAGCCATGGAGTCGACTTCTTTTGGATATGAGATCCTTCACCGAGCTGATACTCACCAACGAGGATATAGCCAACGAATCCATTCTCCAAATCTTCACTACAAAAGAACATTCGATGAACACACGTGTTGGAATCTTTGTGCTCTAACATCTCTTGCATGCCGTAGAAAGTTTGAATTCTATGTACTCCAACTGCTATATTCCAGATGAGCATTTTGATCTTGGGACTTGTCTTGGTTTTCCAAAAGTTAGTTGTCTAATTGAAAATTCTTTGGATCTAGGGGCATCGAAGATGTCGTTAGCAGCCCATGTCCTGATTTTGAGGACTAGTTCTCATTCTTCACTAGTATCCAAATTAAATGACTCTCTCTTTTCCTCGATCATAAGTCGAGTAGGCAGATGTTATCCTCATATTGAGAGATAATACGTCGGATCATTCTCTAGTCATATTGATTATGTTCAATTATAAAGTCTTGAAACATCTAGTTGGGCAAACTCATGAGGTATTGGTCCTATGGGACTCTCAGGTGCTGTCAAGGTAAGCCATGGGTCATCCCATACCTCGATACTTTCACAATTGTAAATTTTAAAAATCCTATATATTAATTGAGAAGACAGTGATAGAGGTGGGTTAACACACCCTTTATTGGGCCCGGCCCAAATTTCTTATTGGGCTTGCTCAGGAAAAAGGCTCGGCCTAAGCCCGATGACCTCTGCACTACTTTGGGCAACACCTGAGGGATCCACGTCATTGCGTGTTTGATCTTACGGAGAACACACCGCATAGACCTGACACCTAGCACGAACACGTCCTGACTAAAGAACACCACCGGATGCTCGACACGTCGACCATTGGTCAAACATGCGAGATTCACCTACTTCCTCTGACATAAACAGTTCAACGCATACCACAATGATGACCTAATCACCAACCCAGTCGACCTACTTGGCTCGACGGAAGAAGAAAAGAAAATGATGATCCTCGAGATTCGCGCTCACCTGTTACGAGTTTCGCCAGCGGATTCACCCCTGTAAATAAAAGAAAGAATTCAATGAAACAAACACATCATCTACTAAATAAGAGTCTGGACAAATTCTAGAGAGAATTATAGCTTATATCGTTGATAACATTTGTTTCGACCCTCGAGTCATTAAGTATTAGTTCCGATCTTAACCCTAGTTCGAGTCTAGTTTTGATCTATGTTGTAATCGAACGATTAATATAAGCAAAGTACTATTCATAAATTCGATGTTCTCTTCGACGTCAAAATTATCTCGTCGTAAGAACTCTGACCTTTAAATTCGAACTTACCTTGCACTGAATTTCTTCGGTTCAACAAACAGGGAGCAAAATTTTTAACTTATAAATCATGTGTGTCAACCTAAGAGAATTTCTA
Organism: Euclidium syriacum; assembly: GCA_900116095.1. Lineage (NCBI taxonomy): Eukaryota > Viridiplantae > Streptophyta > Magnoliopsida > Brassicales > Brassicaceae > Euclidium > Euclidium syriacum. The sequence goes on from FPAK01000008.1 coordinate 4,407,528, forward strand.
GAAAAATTTATCCAAAACATTCTAAATAATCTTTTTTAAAAAAAATAAAAATTAATTATATGACAAGGTCTTTTACAGAAATTAAATTTAAACTCAATTTATTTTAATTACATCTTTAACCCATTGAAAACTCATTTCACACAAAAAACTAAAAACCCAATTTGAAATAATTTCGTTTTCCTAGATTGACTACAAAAAGAAAACAGAAAAAGAAAACAGAATACATAGAACTGTGTAATAAATATTTTTTAAATTTAACTTTAAATATAAACATTTAAATTTATCATAAGATATAATCTTATTAATATTCTAAATTTATATCATCATTATATCATTTAAAAGATTTTAACTCGATCAAAATTAAAGTATTCAAATATTTTAACATGTAAAAAATTTAAATACGAAATTTTAACTTGATCAAGAAGTAAAAGTACTATAAAATATTGTAAGTTAATATGTTTATGTGTTATTGTATATGAATGTTTTAAATCGATTCAAATTTATATTGTTTGTGTATTGTGTAACTTCTAGCATAATAACCTTTTTTTTTTTTTTTTTTTTTTTTTTTTGGTCACGAAATAATAACCTCTTTTAAAGGTCCATTTACCTTTTTCAATAAAAGCCTAATTTATATATTTTTATTTTTGTCCTATATTGACTACAAAATAAGATATGATAAAAACCATTTTTATGATAATTATATATGATGAGAACGATCGTGAAAAACAAATTGTGATGAGAATGGTGAATCACGAATATGAAGTTTGATTCAACATACATCTAAACTTGAAAGTATGTAGCGCTTAATCCATTTTTTTTACTCGCATAATGAAACTGAATTGAGTAAATTTACTATGTTATGAAACCAAACATAGTGTAACTTAAATTTATCCCTGTCGCAAATACTCGAACCTAGCTAAATTAGGTGCCATATTTGTGACAAATCAATGTTAAAATATGTGAATACATAACAAATTTACAGCATAGTTCAAATATAGCTTATTAATATATTATTTTAAAAATGAGTTCCAATTATTTTCTGTATTCACTATCTAATGTTTCGAAAAACTAAAACGAAGAAGCAATTAGTAATCAGATCATACACATGACCTATTTTTCACCTAACCATTTACATTTGTAATCCCATAAATCATGTGAAAATACACACCGACAGCTACGAGTAGTAAATATTATCATATCATTGAAAAAGAAAAAAAAAAACTGTTACTTCGTCGGATTATATCCTACGAATTAGAAATAATCAAAATGATTAGACACGTGGTAAGGCTCATCCCTTTCCTTCCTAGTCATCATGAGCCTCGGTGGCAGGTAATAATTAACTCTCCGATTATCACCCCTAGTCTTGTGACTAGTCGCTTCTTTAGGAACCCAAGGTGGCTTTATTGACCTGATTAGTGCCCAATTAACACCTTCAAAGAACTCGTGTCGTTTGATCTCAATAGAGCCTTTGAGGCTCCCTAACCTTTTCTTAGGGTTCTTCCCCAGTAATTTAATAATAAGATCTTGAGCGTTCACCATATCATCGTATTCTTTGGTGCTATTAACAACAACCTTTGGGAATGTCAAGGGTGTCTTGAGAATGTTTACTAGAGTTTTCTCGTTGTTCTCGCCCTTAAACGGCGTCGTCCCAAATATCATCTCGTACAGAAATATTCCGAAAGTCCACCAGTCAACTGCACTCCCATGCCCTTGCCCTGACAAATTAACTAGTTAGCAATTGAACATGTGTTTTTACTTGGACACAATTTTTATTCACCAAAGGAAATCGCTGAACTAAAATTTGTATATATTTGTTGTCATGTGGACTATATACCTGAGATTACCTCCGGTGCCAAGTACTCATGTGTTCCCACGAAAGACTTTGAGCGAGCGTTGATTGGTTCAGCGAAGATTGATGGACATCCACTTGAGAGGTCTCGAAAGGATACCCGGGAACTACAGGGTGAGCGAGAGAAGGTTCTAGAAACATCGTTGCTTTTGACGGAATCTCCAGTACCGGCTGCGTTCTCGTGGATTGTGGTGGTAATAACATTCTTTCTTCTTCTTCTACTGGAAGCCGGAGAGAAGCAGGAGATGACGGGGTTTCTCGTGCACGCAGGTGTTGAGCATTTACGGCGGATGCTGACGTCATCATCGTCGTCGTGAGAGACTTGGTGAGAGTCACGGTCGTTGTGGTTGAGGAGTTGTGGAACGACGTCGCATTTGAAGGAGAGATCGAAGTCTGAGAGCATAACATGACCATCGTCTCTGATCAACACGTTCTCGGGCTTGAGGTCTCTGTACACAATTCCCATCATGTGGAGATACTCCAAGGCCACAAGAGTTTCTGCTGCGTAAAACCTGCATACTATCTGATTTTGTTAAACATTTGATTTCATAATAATAGTCACATTAATATTTGTAACTACTAGAATTAAAGTTTGCTATATTTTTTATAACAGGAACGTGAAAAAAATGATAAATCCTGCTATATATATTACTATATTCTTAAATAAATACATTACTAATCTTTCATAAATTATTTTTTGCAAATGTAACTGCAAACGGAGAACATCCAAATTGACTTTTGTTTTGAACACACAAAAAGTTGCGGTAACAAAAAATCAACACAAAACAAGGAGAGAGAGAGAGAGAGAGTAGTGGGAAAGGGGACCTAGTAGAAGAGATAGTGAAACGTTTAAGTGGCTGACGGAGGCGGGCGGCGTAGAGATCACCGCCGGGACAATACTCCATGACGAGAAAAGAGTAATGAGAGGCCTCGAAAGCTGCGTACAAAGTAGGGCAAAAAGGGTGATCAAGCATCCCTAGAATCTTCTTCTCCATCTCTGCCCTCCCAAGCTTTTTCTTAACTGCCACCGCCTCCTTATCCACAACTTTCATTGCGTAAAGCGCCGTCTCCGGGCTTCCACGTATTTGGCAGAGGTACACACTTCCGATGTCGCCACTGCCCAATCTCTTTAGAAGTCGGAAATGTTCTAACCCTACTGCACGGCCGCAGCAGCGGCGGAGCCTTGCCATAGCTTCCCATGCCACTTGGTTGGCTTTGTGAGGCTTGGATTGGTGGTTGTAGTTGCTTAGGCCATGGCCACTTATATGAGATATGGAGCTACAGCTAGGGCTGGCCGTGAAAGAGCTGCTCAGCCAGCTCGTGCGGCGGCTCGAGTCCGGTCCCGCGGTGGAGCTTTCATAGTCGGACTCATTATCTTTATAAAAGTTGCTTGAGTTTGCCATTAGAGACATTTCATGGGTAAGACAACTGTCTTGTCTTCACTATTTATCTATATTCTCTCCATCTAATTCTCTTTTTGCTTTTTTCTTTATTTTACTTTTTTGACATTCATATTTTCTATCGTAAAATAAAGATAAACCATGCGTGAGGATAAACAATATAGATCCAAGTGCGGATACGAACATAAAGGAGAATTGATGAGATGCACATGTCAGGCATGCTCCGCCAAGCTGACACCACCACTATCCTTTGTTTTCTCTAAAGTTAAATGTTTAAACAATAAAATCCTATGTCAGCTTTACTTTTAGATATTGAATGAAATATGACCATAACTCGGTACTTATATGGGGAGTTAAAAAGGATAATTAGCGAAATAACGTTTTTTTTTTAAAAATAAAAAACATAAACGGCGTTAGAATTTGGTAATTGCGGAAATAGGTGAGAGAAAATGTTATTTGACCGTTTCGTAATGTTTTTTTTCGTGAAAAAAAAATAATGTCTTTTTTTTAAGAAAAAAATAATAATAATATTACTTTGAATTCTTTTTAAGTGTTTTTCACACATATTAAAAAACAATTAAATTTATGTTTTATCTTTTGTAAATTATACCATATATTTTCACACTTATTAATAAGCTAAAAGAGTAGGAATAAAACTAAAAATTTGATTAAAAATTTGCATTAGAAACATTAAACAACACTTAAAATGAAACAAATTTTATGCTATAAACTGATATTTAAAAAGAATTAGAGAGAGTATGTAAAATTAATTAAAAAACATCTCTACATCAAGTTTGAATGCTTTTTATATATAAATAAATAAAATAATTATTAAAATAAACAAAAGTCGTAGTGTGACAAACTTTATCTCCATACCATTTTCGTAGCATTTGTCTCTCACTTGAGAATAGATGTTAGACGGTGTCTTATATGCTTATCAATGTGTCGAATAAGGCTATAGAGAGGATTGAGATCTTTACCATGCTTTCTTTTGTTTATTTATCCACAAATAGCATATATAGAAACTTGAAACACATACCACAAAAGAAACAAACAAGTTAAACACATACCAAAAAAGAAACAAACAAGTTTTGCAAGACAATCCAGAGACCATGTATTTCAACAAACAATTTCATAGTGTTGTGAATTCATTAGCTAAAAATCATTGTTAACCCATCCCAAATTCTGTGCGAGTATAATTGCATGGAAATATCATAATTCCATCATAAAGGTCTTCAAACTATGTCAAACTTTTTCTTCAGGTATTCGGCCCGATTCAGCCCAGTTCGACTCTAGGGCCATTTCATCGAACCGATGATTCTAAACCAATTCGATTGAACTGGATAATTAGTTCGATCGAACTGGTGATGATGATACTCATGCGCTTTATTTTCACAGGCATGATTTGGCTTGTTTAGCTTGACTGTTCTGACACTTTCATGAAAACTTGCATATCTACATAACCGTAAAATCAATTGACTCGAAACGAATTGATCGTAGGATCTAACATCTACATCATTTTGTATAGGTTAGGTCTTGAAATGGTATATGGAGGTGTCCCAACAGATGCCAAATTTCTAGTGTATATGTGTTGTTTCCGCGATCCTCTTGCCTTCTTTTAAATAGCAATCAATCTTTAGATCTTGATTGATGGTAAGCAAATAATTTTCTCATATCTACTCTTTATCCGCATTTGTTCCACAAAACTCTGAAATTCATCCAATTCCCAAAATATTCTTACAAAAGAATAAATATGCAAAACAAGTGAATACTAGAAAATACATTAAAATATTATCCTAAATGAATACTAAAAGCGGTAAAAATAAGGTATTATTTTCAAGGGTTCCAAAGGATTCGCTTCCGGGTTATCCTATTAACACTTTCTCATGGATTTTATGGTTTATATGGAAGACTCGAAATGATAAGGTTTACAAAGGTCTTAATCGGACTCCCCCAGATATTCTTAGACATGATATTAGAGAGGCCTATACTTGGTTTGATGCTCATAGTTCTCCGACAGTGCGGGCTCTTGTGGCCCTACCTTCTACGGATAGTAGCTTGCCATTATCTGGAAGTGTATGTCAGGTCGATGGTTCGTGGAAGAAATACTATCACTTCACGGGTCTAGGATGGTGGTTTAATAGCTCGTCCTCCTCAGTTACTTTAATAGGTGCCAAAGGACAACGTCAGAGTTTATCCCCGTTTCATTCGGAGATGGAGAACCTCCTATGGGAAATAGAGTGTATGATTGCCCATAAAGAAATTGTGGTGACTTTCTAGACAGACTGCTCAGAGCTGCTGAAAATGATTACAACGGTGGAAAAGTGGCATGCTTTTGCCGCCTTACTTGCTAACTTTCACTCTCAAGAGACAGTTTCAAGTTTTTTTCCTCACTCTTATTCCTCGAATACTTAATGGTAAGTCCGTTTACTTGGCCGGTAGTGCTACTGCTCAGGGTAGGGAGTTCTCTTATGCAAGTAGTATTCCATTAGTTTGGACTTCCAAACCATTTGTGTAAGTTACATTAGTTTATGATGCCAAAAAAAGGTGTTATCAAGGGTCATTCACAACTCATGCAAGAGACAAGAGAAAAGTTGCTCTGAGCTACATAAATCAGTGTTATTTTCTCTCTCTCTCTCTCTCTCTATTCTCCTCCTGTCAAACCGGCCATCTGTATGACTTTATCTCTTGTACCTTTGACCTCGAAACTTTGTAAAAATAGAGAATCGACCCTTAGTTGTCTATCTTTAAATATTTGAAAAACCACATTCAATAACCACTCATTTTTCAGGTTTGAAGTACCCTACATCTAATGTTTACTTAACCCAAGTATGGAGGATTGAGTATGCCATTTTTGATGATAATGTTGTGAAACAAATGATTTATTACAAATGGGTACGAAAGTGAAGTTTGCTAAGTGGTGGAAGGATCACAATCTTATTTTGGCTATGTCAGTGTTCTAGATCCAAGACTGAAGATGCTTGAGGTAGCTTATGAGAAAATGGATGCAACCGTAACCAAGTGAAAAATTGAATAATAATTTAACTTCATTCTTTAAGTTTATCAAACCATGCCTTTTATAAGTTCTTGAGGTATTTCGGCAACACCAACTCCATGTGAACTGATGATTTGAGATTGTAAATTTTTTTCCATACTAGCCTTAGACTTTCATAGGTATGATAATCTTAATATTGCTAAATTGATATGAATTTTTGAATGCACGATCTTTTTAAATTAAAAAAACATTGAAACTGATGTGGGTAACACAAAGACACATTTGATATCTCTTTGGACGAGTCAAAACATAAGCGAAAGTATTTTCCGAATTTGGATGTTTTGAGTTACTGGAAGGAAAACTAGTACCGACTTAAAAATTTAAGCATGACACATGATATTCTCAGCATTTCAATTACTACAGTAACATCATAATCCTCTTTTAACATTGGAGGTTAAGTGTTAACTCCATACATAAATCATTTGCTTCCAAAAAAAAGTCCAAACGTTACTCCGCATACTCAATTAGCTTTGTGGATTTTTCGTGTATAAAAGGTAAAGTTTTATGATTTAGAAATATCATTTATAATTTTGTTATAATTCCAACTAATTCACACTTTTAATTGTAGGTTCCACATAAAATAATGATTACATATTCAATGGAGATACGAAAGGCGACTAATAGTTCATGAATACAGGGTTCGAGATTAGGAGATTCAAGTTTACCATGAAACACATGGTATTAGTTGTTTGACTTTTATATATGTTTTCAAAACGGATGTTTTATGTATTTTAACTAGTTTTTAATTTTTGTTACCTTATCAAGAAAACGAGAGAACTTCAAGTCTTCATCGATGAGTTTATAAAAAATGAATATGTCTTAAAATTTTTTTATTGACTTTTAGATGTCTTTAACCTATATGTTTTGTTTTAAGACACAATCCATCCGGATTATGTAATACTCTTTTAGGCCATACTTTTGTGATCTCATTTCATCTTAAACTTTCCTTTCTTTCAAACTTGTTGAATTTAATTACACTTTAAGTCATTTGCATATTTGATTCACATATTTAATATTTGAATAAAAATGTATTCATATTGTGATTGTAACAAAAAATCCCAGCGGGATATCATTGAAATGGGCTTTAAACGGGGCATAACATAATCTGGTCTAAACGGGCTGGTTTTAAACGGGTCGAGCCTAATGCCCAGTGGTATCGTATGTTTTTAAATTTAAAACATTATAAAACGGTGTGTAACATGATGTGGTGTCAGCGTGTGGGAAAATAACAGGGAAACAAGAAAGTAGACATACGCTGACGTGGCAAGTGGTAAACAAAACCCCTAAAGCCAAACCCCGCCGATTCTGTAATCACTAACAATCAGTTGACCTAAAACCATCGCTTCTCTCTGCTTGACTACTGCAACATGAGGAGCTCCTACAACGGCGGCGCAATGGGCGGACGTGCTGCCGGAACCGGCGGTCTAGGTGCGGGAGGACCGTCTGCTCCAGTTGACAAAGAAGTTGATTTCGCTCAGTACTTCTGTACCTACTCCTTTCTCTACCACCAGAAAGACATGCTCTCCGATCGTGTCCGTATGGACGCCTACTTCAATGCCGTCTTCGAGAACAAGCATCACTTTGCCGGGAAGGTATAGCTTCACATCTCTTCGAGTAACCCCATTAGCTCCTGAAAAACGAAATTTTTAATCTGTCTTTTGAGCTTCACAAATGCTCGACCACTTTGCATATGTCATTGGATGTATGAACTCGACGGTTTTGGTCTAACTAACTCTATTGCTAAGTTTTTATGTGCTTCAATAAAGTTATTTTGGTTGTATTGATGTATCTGCACACTTTAGGCTCTGTCTTTCTTGTTGTATTTAGTAGTCTGTGATAAATGGCTAATTTTTTTTTCTGTAATGTTATGAAGACGGTCTTGGACGTGGGAACTGGGAGTGGTATTCTTGCGATTTGGTCAGCTCAAGCTGGTGCAAGGAAGGTTTATGCCGTGGAAGCTACTAAAATGGCTGACCATGCTCGTGCACTTGTCAAAGCCAATAATCTTGACCATATTGTTGAAGTAATAGAAGGATCTGTGGAGGATATTTCATTGCCAGAGAAAGGTATTATTCAGTTTTCCTTTTTCTTCTTTCACCGCACAGAGAAAATTAGTTTATCATCCCTATTTGCAAGCAAAATATGTTTTTTGAAAGCAGTAGAAATCCCCATTTGGCATCCAGAAAACCTAAAAGACCACATTCTAATTGTTTTGGGTATTTCAAGATACAGATTTTGAGAAACCAGGGTCTAACTTGCTAGATTGAGACAATAGCATCATGGTTTGAGTTGAACATGTTTCTTTTATAATATGTTTTGACCTTTATGATATTACTTTATTGAACACTAGGCTAATATCTACATATTCAATCTAATGAGCAGTTGATGTAATTATCTCGGAGTGGATGGGATACTTCCTTTTACGGGAGTCCATGTTTGATTCTGTGATATCTGCTCGTGACCGATGGTTAAAGCCAACAGGTGTCATGTAAGTGGGTTTTCCGTTATTTTATATCTAGTCTTTATTGGATATTTAAATTTGATGATAGCATGATGGTTAATTATGAGCCTGTGGCATTTCAGAACTTGATATTGTGTACCTCTACTTTTAGACATGTTGTTTGAAAGGTTTTGCTGTAGTCGCAGTTATAGAAATTCTTGTCACCCAAATGGGGTAAGGTTTGGTTGATGTTTGCTCTGTGTGTGTCTAGACATAACACTTAAGATTTGAATCGTATAGGTACCCTAGTCATGCTCGAATGTGGGTTGCACCCATCAAATCTAACATGGCAGATAGGAAGAAGAATGATTTTGATGGGGCAATGGCAGACTGGCATAACTTTTCAGATGAGATCAAAAGTTACTATGGTGTTGATATGGGCGTTTTAACAAAACCTTTTGCTGAAGAGCAAGAAAAGTATTACATACAGGTGACTCTAAAATTCTTTTTGCCGCAATTGATTTATCTTATAAATCAACTTCCCTTTGCTTTGTTATTTGATGCAACTTTCATTGATATAACATGAGAAACATTTATCATTTTTTTTTGCGCAGACGGCTATGTGGAATGATTTGAATCCACAACAAATCATAGGAACACCTACAATTGTCAAGGAGCTTGATTGTTTGACAGCCTCTGTCAGTGAAATTGAGGAAGTCAGATCAAATGTATCGTCAGTCATCAATGTTCAGGACACAAGACTATGTGGTTTTGGTGGATGGTTTGATGTTCAGTTCAAGGTTAGTAGTTTGTACAGATTCGTGTGTTGCATCATGTTGAAGAAACTCTTATACGTAGTCCTTGCTTTGTTTTTATAAACCAGGGGAGGAAAGAAGACCCAGCACAGCAAGAAATCGAGTTGACCACAGCTCCAAGTGAGCAGCACTGCACGCACTGGGGACAACAGGTACATACTCTCTAATTCCTGCCTTATGATAAGAAACAAATTTTGTTTTAAAGATCCTAAAGGTTGTACGTTCATTTAAAAAAGATTTTACAGTAATTGCGAAAAAACAGTCAAGGCCTTATCATCATTAGTTACAGAACTGAGAGACCTGTTATGATCTGAATATGGCAGGTTTTCATTATGTCTGATCCTATAAATGTTGGGGAAGGTGATAATCTGAATCTTGCATTGGTTATGAGCCGGTCAAGAGAAAATCATCGACTAATGGAGGTTGATCTTAGTTGTGAAATAAAAGAGGCTTCTGGGAACCCCAAGGAATCTTTCAAGAAGAAGTACTTCATAGAATGATGATTACACAGAAACTGGTTTGATGAACCGTTTCTGTATCCCATGTATTAGCCCGAATGTAATGTTTTATTGCCTTACATTTTTCTGTTTAAGGTTTTTATTCCTAAAACACTAGCAAATTGACGTTGGTTACTGATAAAGCACGTCTTTTCCAAGAATTTTTGTTTGTTTTCTTTTTTAACTTATTTTTTATTGATTTTATATACGTCATATTTTTCAGTAAAACTTGTCTAGGCTTGGTTATGTTCGGCCAGCTTTGATTCGTCTAACTTTGGTGCAGGGTTTCAAAATAATCAAATTTTGGAGAAATCACGGAAGTTACTTACGTCAACTTCTAAATTGGGAGGGGCCTATGGCCTCTATATTTTCTAACTTGACTACATACCGAATTCTTGAGGAGGGCCTCAAGGCCTCTATTTTTTTTTCTAACTTTTGGTTTTCCTCCCCTATAATGGAAGATATTGCAGTCAAGTTGCAGAAGATCCTATAGGAGACGCGGCGCACATGAGAACGGCATGGCCAAAGCGGTTGCTGAGCTGGACATAGGTCAATATATTTATTAAAGGGTAGAAGATATGTCGAGTATTCTTCTAAATGGAGAAAAGATAATGAGATAAAAAAAAAGAAAGGAAGTTGTACTTATTCTTATACGGTCTAAGATCCTAGCGCAACCTCATAAGATCTATACATATACATCAAAACGAGTGTTTTCGGGTTCTTAGTACAGAGATCAAAAGCATTGGTTCAGTGCTTCACAAGGTTGAAAAAAGTAGGGCTGGATAAAATACCGGAATCTAAAGATCGAAATCAAACCCAACCTGAAAAGGGCACGAACCCGATAAAATACCCGAATGGATCTTCGACTTTGATATCCAAAAACCAGAACTCGAACCAAACTGAAAACTGAATGAGTATCGTAAAGATCCATTCGAAACCAAAAATATTAATTACATTTAGATTTTATAATTAAAATATTCAAAATTATAATTATAATTCCGAAAATATTAATTATGCTTACACGAAAACAACCAAAATACTCAAAAGTAATCAAAATATTTGAAAATTCCTAGTTATAATTTATCAAAATATTATTAAAAGTTGACCAATTATTTATTTTATTTTTTTCCGATATTTCGAAAAACCAAACCCAATTCGAATATGGATGGAACCAAAATAACTGAATAAATCTGAAATCCTCCGAACTTGAACCTAACCGAATCCGAAAGGTTACGAACAAAATCGACCGATATCTATAAATACCCGAACGGGTTCTATACCTCATAACCCGAAAACTCAAAAGCTCGAACGCCCAATTGAAGTGGCTAGAATTTCAGGTTTTTGCTAACTTTTTTTTTTTTTTTAATTATTTGAAGGTTTGTGTCGAAACCTGTAAATCCCCTAGGCCCGGGACCAAAACATGTTATATGATCTCGTCTCGTTCCAAGCGTCATTCAATCATGTGACCTCTAAACTTTGTCCAATGAGTTTTTACCAGTTGAGCTAACAACATTTTGTAAATCTTGTAAGTTACCTAAATATTTCTTTTAAAAAGTATTGTTTTCGCCGTTAGAAAAAATGTATTGTTAGAAAAAATGTATTGTTTCCAGGGTCTGTCCATGTTGAAAGAAATATCTCTCTGTTTACGATGTTCATGTCATAACAAAAAGTTATACAGTCATTGGAAAGCAATGAATGACAACCCACATAGATGAAGGGACTTTGGATCACAGTTGAATCATGATAGGAACCGTCGATGAATATAATACTGTCGCTGATGGGAGTTTTATTTTAGAATCAAATTCTAAGTGGACTAAGGAAGACAAGCGGGGATGGCTAAATTTAGTTCGAATGCATTATCAGCCATATTAACTACTATGTTTGTGGAACAATTTAAACTTATTCAGAGTTGTACTTCTGCAAAGTAGCATAAGAGGACTTATATAGGGTCTTGAAGAAACAAAATATGTTAGACGATTAAGTTGAGTATTTAGCTTTAAACTTTTACGATTGCAGATGAAACTAAAATTCTAGGAAAAAAACACAAAGAACAAAAGCTAGTAGATAATTATTAAGACACATGACACCAAAATTTGCAACAAAAAAAACTATGATGACGTTATTACTTGATATATACATTATCAAATTTGATGAGATTGTAAGTATGGTGTAGGTACACGAGATGGGTCTTGAAGCAAAATTACCAAAGAAGCAAAAAAGAGTAGCATTGTCTATCTTAGAGCAAGAAAAGAAAATAAAAAAGCTTGAAAAAACTGCTAGATTCAAGGTCTGGAAGTAAGCATCAATCATGAAGAGTGAGCAAGGTTCCAAAAAGAATTTGGATGAGAACCAAATTTTAAGAGACGGAAAAGACAAGCATAAGAAATGATTAACAGTGCCCTGAATGTAAGGAGTAGGATCATATAACTTAGATTGTCCAGCTGTTGAAAAAGGAAAATAAAATGATTCAAATTCAAGGGGTTTGGTCATACTTAGATAAAATGTGCGAATGATAAAAATACAAGGCATGAACGCACCTTTGTTATGGATGACACCCTTTTTCCTCTAGTTTTTGAATCAAAACCTACATCTTTATACATCAAATCATGCACTTCTCTGCGATTATTTTGTGTACATGCTATTCGTGAATCCACATCCCATATTACACTTTCCTTCACTCTGCCTCCAATACCCTCAGACTGAATGTATTTGATGCTCACATTTACCCCAATTCATTATGCTTACTTCGCTGCTGTTACCAACGTTGTGGAACCCAAACATTTTAAGGAAGCAATACATGTTATGGAATGAAGTAATGTTATGACTAATTAGATAAATGCGTTGTAGGATTTGGTCGCCATTGGAAGTTAGTGGGTTTACAAGAAAATGTATAATGCCAATGGTTCTCTAGAATGACGCATAGCACAACTTGTTATGCATGGTAATAGTCAAGTTGAAGGAAATATCTTAATGAGAGTTTTTCTCTGGTTTCCTGGTAAAAAATGAGAAGTATATAAGATGGATGTCATTAACATATTTCTTTGATGTGACCTAATATAAGAGGTTTATATGAAACTTTCTCTGGGTTTTCCATTTTCACCCAAAAAGATGCGTCGTCTCAATAAGTCATTTTATGACCTCAAACAAGCCCCTTAACTTGGTTTAAGAATCTTTTGGATTCACTTCCTAAATTCAAGTTTCTTCAATCTAATGAAGATTATATTTGTTCGCTTAAAATCTCGCAAAAACTGAACTGCAAAAGCTGATTTACGTGGACAGTTTTCTCATTTATGGTAATGATAATCGTATAGTTCAGAAGTTTAAAGAATACTTGGACAAGTATTTCACCATGAAAGATTTGGGTTGCTTGAAACTTCCCTGGTATTGTAATTAGTCTTGGAATATACAAGACTTTTTTTTTCACCATACAAATGAGCATTGGACATTATCTTCGAGATCGGTAATTTTTATTCCTAACCGGTTCATATACCTTTTGAACATCATCATCAAGTCACCTTAGTGATCGACACTTGTCTTAAGGATCCGAGGAAGTATTGTTAGTTGGTGGGACATCTCATATATCTTACCAAACACTCTCAGAATTAAATTTCATTGTTCATATTTTGTCTTAGTTTATGCATACTGCTTTTGAAATTCAGTGGACAGCTGCTTTTATCGTTGTTCATATTTTGAAAGGTTCTTGGGTCAAAGAATATTTCTGTAATATGATCCCTAACCTTCTCTTATGATTTACTATGATCCATGTTGGGCTTCTTGTACCTTTGACTCATTACCCTTAGTGCATTTGTAGTAATATTAGGCGGCTCTCCTATCTCTTGATAGATGAAGAAACATGTGAATGTGTCGCATGCTTCAACATAAGCATAATATAAGTCTATGACTGCAACTCTTAAGGAAATTAAATGGTTGCATGGCTGGTTAAATGATCTTGAAGTAAATTCGTGAGCTCATACTCGACTCTTTGATAATAGTAAGCTGTATATTCATATAGTTTCCTATGCTTCATAAACTTATTTAGCACATTGACACCGATTTTCATGATGATCATGTTCGTATGGGTTCATATGTTGCATACATGTTAACAAAGGCTCTTACCGAGTTGTTTTTGAGACCTTTAATGTACAAGTTGGACAATCTCCATGGTCCAATTTAAGCGGCATTATTGAATGGATGTTGTATACATATGTTCATATTCCCATTAGGCATAAACTAGTCAACTTTTATGTTGTTTATGGCTAGTTTTCTGTCAAAGTCTCTTGCATAAAGACTAATGTTTGTGAATTTTAATAAACAAGTTAAATTCATCCCGAAAAAATTTCCTATATATTAATTGAGAAGATGAAGAGAAAAATTAGTTTATTTCTTAATCAAAGAGGATTTCAAAGAAATCAATACTATAATAACAAAACAAAGTCTCTTCATCAATGCCACATCAGTCTCCTTGTGTTGGGAAGAGATGACACATCATTTAAATAAGCTGATTTAAATAACCAATCAGAACATAACAATTTAACACATCATCTATTCTAAAAATATCTTAAAGAAATAATAGTCATTTTTATGAGTTTTAAATAATTGTTCATGATTTATTCATTTTCTATAGTGTTCGGTTATATTCGAAGTAACATACTATCAATATTTTTACTTTTTTGTCGACTCCTACTATCAATATATTCTCACATTTGGTACACGTCAAAATATTTCTTCACTTTTTTATGATAATTACCTAGCCCAAAAACTTAACGATTCTATTGCTAAAAATTTTAATTCAAAAAAGTTCAAATAAAAAAATCATTTCGAAAGAATATAACTCATTTCGAAAGAACTAATGGTGCTTACATGTAAAGGATTCACGAAAAAATGAATAAGAAATGGAAGTGAAAATGAGCAAGAAAATTATAAAGAACCTAAAATGAAAACAAAGGCCCCAAAAGATCCCAAGCAGGCGGACTAAACAGATGAACGTAAAATCGACAAATAAAAATGCTCATCGATGAGTTCTCCGAGATAGTTTGTAGGTATCAAAATAAAGAATGAAGAACTCAAAAAATTGCAAAGAAGAAAAACAATAGAGTCGTTTAAACCTAAAAGAAAAAGAGAATCCGTTTTGTGATTTTAGATTTTCTAAAATCATGGTTAAATTTGTAACTAAAAAACATAAAAAAAATTACCTTAAACATAAATTTTGACACAAGTAACATATCATAAATATCGAACATCATAATGCCAATGAAAATTATGATATCAATTTTTCCTAATAGTAAATGCAAAAGTGAATAGACTCAATTGAATTATCTTCTATCATCCATAGCTATCTAAATATAAATTACATTAACATATGATACTAAACCTATTAGAAAAAATATAAGAATAATCCATGGCGTAACGCATGTATTTATCTAGTATAATCAAAACTAACCAATCAATTTTTTTTTAACTCATCTACTCTTTTTAAATGACTCATCATATATGGACCTTTCCTAGAGTTTAAATAAAAACCCAGTTTTTGTTCATAAATAATACCCATTTAAAACTCAATTTTTCCATTATTTAAAACCTCAATTTGGAAAAAATTATTTTATCCACTCCCATTATGAAAAAGAGGGAATAACATGAATCATTTTTATATATAACTAAACATACTTAAAATGATGAAGTGAAAAAAATGAAGTCTGATTCAATAGAAGTTCAGCTTTAAAATTTTTCATTCCTTTTAATTTGGTAAGATCATAAAATATTTGATACAAAAAATAATGTATTGTAAGTTACAATGTTATAAATAATGATTAAGAAGGTTGAAAAAAAGAAAATCTGATGAACAAGATTGAGAAAAGGAGGAGGTCGAAAAAAATATAAGAAACAAATGAGATACAATGTAAGAGAATATACATAAAAGAGAGACGAATTCAAATCTATCAGCGTTGGAGAAGGCAAAGTACGATGATTCTCGTGGAGAAAAAGAGAAAAATTTATAAACAAAATGAGAGTGGACAATATTTGGAAAATAGATATAGAGTTTTTAGTTTTTATACGAAGGTTCAAAATGTTCGGTTTTAATTTAGGTCCACTTTAAACCCGAACCAAACCAGATTTTAAAATAATTTTGCTGCATAGTAGACAATTTTTTTTATTATATACCTTAAAATTCTCGGTATTGCCGTTTAGTTTATTTCGATTTAAAAATGATCTTCTGTTCTAGTTAAATTTCACAATTTCTAACCTTATTGTTTTTAGAAAAGAAATTTTCTAACCTTATTTTTATATGTATTTTATATCATTAGTTTAATATATTTATTCATTATTCAGCATTTAACAAAGGTTTTCTTAAAAGGGCATTTAGGAACGGAAAAGAAAATGAAACGCATATCTGGCCTTTTATCTAGATGAGACTCCCCCGGGTATGTACTCAGTTCTACTGTGCTAGGGGCCATATGGGGCAGCCATAACGCGAACAGAAATAAAGTGTTACAAAACTCTATATACTAAATCGACTTGGAATTTATTCTTTATTATAATGCCTATTTATTCGTTCTAACACTTTTATTCTTTTCTTCAATAATTCAAAAGCGATCATCCCAAGATTCACTTATATGCATGTCTACGTTCATTCTTCCCTACATGAACCGGTTCAAATTAAGCTTCAATAACTTTTACCAATGATTTTTTCTACGTTATCCTATATTGTCCGATTATTAATTCTTTTTGTCGGCTACTTCGACATTCACATGACATTCTGAAATTGGAAGATTAAGCATTAATTCGTCTGACATGTATGTGTATACATTTTCCCTTCTTATTGTGACATAATTGTCTTCATCAGATAAGAATGGGTAGTTGGTGGTCTTTACGAAGACGAATATCCTATTTAAAGACACTAAAACATAACATTTTTTTACTTACCTTACCCACTTCTGATTTTTCTATGGATGTTTGATTTTATAGTCATGACTCTATTGTAGCCAGAAATTTACTTAATATCTTAGAATTTATTCGAAAACTGAAAGCTGATGTGTGGTGCAAACACTTAGTCTCACAAAGAGATTTGTAAAAACATCTTACTTGTAAGCTTTTTTTTTTTGTGTGCTCAGATTTTCTTGATATATAATTCACAAGAGTGGGTTTTCTCCAGCTTCTTTACCATCTCAAACTGAAATCTTGAAAAATTTAGCAACCCGTTGAGGAACCTATTTCAGAGCAAATGCACATGGTCTCTCGTAGTTCGTTGTATGGTCGAGCATGGCAAAAAGTTGTATACGTCACAATGTTTCCATCATATATCATGTGGCATCTGACAATATGATTAAATTTCTACCTAAAACTGATTAATGCCTTGATAATTGGTATACAAATCATCGACGTATAAACCATTTTTCAAAGACCTTTGGGGTTCATTCGTCAAATAAGACCTTCTATGCAAGACCGCCCCAGGTGCACCGGCAAAACCTAGGGTTTTATGCTTTGGGTGGGAACTCCAATTTCTATCCATTGTGTCACTTGAATGAGACAGATATGAGATAAATGTGCTTGGTAAAAATGAAACTTCGGTTGCCCACATATTTCTTATCTTCTTTCATGACTGGTTATATTCTTCTTGAGTTGCACGGAGTGAAGGCTTCTTGGTACTTTCTTTTTGCTAGCTAGTTCATAGCCAAACATTTTGGTTTCCTAAAAAATAACTCTCCTTATAACGTCAAATTGTTCAAGGGTAAACTAGTCTAACTAGTTTAACCATTAGGGGTAACTATCCCACATAAAATCAATAAACACATGAAAATTAGGAAAACACATCATGGTATTTTTGATAAATAACTTACACTCACGTTAATAAAAATAAATATGACCACGAGATTGAGAAATTCGAAACGAGAATTAGTATAAAAATACAAGAAAAATGGATGGATAGCGCATGGTTAGAAGCAAAGGATGGCGTACAATGTTTTTTACTACTTTGGTGGCAAATAGAAGAAGAAAAAAAGAGAAAACTTTATTGGTGATATGATCAAAAAATGGTTCGAAAATAGGAGATAAAAATAAATCTTTCGGCTAAGGAAAACTCTAACTCCAGAGAGAGAAACAAGAAAGCGAGAGTTTGAATAATATTAGAAAATATATATATATATATATATATATATATATCTAAGACTTAGGAAAAATATGAGGAAAAATGGATCCCTTTCTTCTGAAGAGAATGATTGAATTTATATTTTACCTGAGTTAAATTAGTCAACCAGAAATAGGGTGTTCGTTGGATCACAACGGGTGTCTTGTTGGGTAGGATCTTTATGAAGCACCAAGTGCTTTTCATCTGTTTATGTAGTCTCATTCACCAATGCATATAAATCTCGAGGCATATGAGGCCGAAAATGGTGTTGCACATTTCTCGTACTCCTTATAGTTGGCTATGTGTTCTTGGACTCGTAGTGGTTTCGATGTCCTTTGCATAGTTTTTTTCTTCTCGAGAGCGTAAATAACTTTGATTTTATGTATTCTTGGTACATTTGAAGAAAAAAAACTTGGATTTAGATAATGATTATCTTTAACTTACACATTAATTTTAGGTTTATTATACTTTTCTTTCTAAACAAAAATTGTTTTATCTAAAAACACGAAAAATTAATAGATTTCTTTAATTTTTAGAAACATCAACATTCAATTTAAAGTTTTAAGTCAATCATAAAAATGACTGTATAATATGAATGTACAAAAAAATGTGAGAATATTTTATATTTTAAAACAAAATAAAAACGCTAAAATATCCTCTGTTATGAAAGAGAAGTAAGTAGCTACAACTAATAGTTGAGTTTAAATTATATTAATTACATATTTCTTCATTTAAATATAATAAATTATTTATTAATGGATATTTATGTATCATGTAATATTTGAGTAACGAGTTGAGTGACTAAATAGGTAGTCCAAATTTTTTTATAGCCGATATCCGATTTTTACCCGCGGATAAATCAAGTATGATACTTTTTATCCAATTTGAAAGCTATTGGTATTTTTTTTTCAAGATGGGCATGAGTTGAAGCAAAAAAACGGATACCGGATATAGTGCCAGGCCTAGTCTCTAACTACTGCGATTTTTCTAGCGCTATATTTTACTAAAAACATTACTACTATCTTGTAAGTGAGCATGTCACTTTTAGGAGGGAATGTTGTAACTAAAGCAAGTTGGATTGCGGCGAGATGACGCTGTGTGTTTCTACAGTCAGTTGTTCTTTGCTCTTTTTATATTTGATGTTAGCGCCGTCAATAATTTTATATGTTTCTTGGAGGAGAAACAACCTTACATTTTACATACTAATTTGGCAATTTTGAGATGACAAACAAAGTAGAATCCTTAACCCATGAGTATGACCCGTATAGATTTTATTCTTGTAAGTTTATATTATAGTTTGTGTTGTACATATATATATATATATATATATAAACATAAATTAACATGTTAGATATTAATGTTGGATCCATAATAACAAGGGTGCTGAAATTAGTTGGTAAAAAGAGAACTACCATGTTTTTTGTTTAATGAAGTCATTAGTTGAAATATAGGGAAGAACACAATATGGTAGATAATAGATATGACTTGAAGTTATGGTCTGGTAACTTTTGGTTTCATCCATATATAGGCATACACAAACTCGAAAGAAACAGTAGAGTAAAAAAGAGTTGTTATAGAAAGGGGAAGATTCTTGCGTGTTGACACCGAGGGGATTCGATAAGAAAGAATCAACATCAATACACAACATGTGTCACAAATTGCATATATTCCCACATGGACTGACTATTACATCAATCTTCTTAATTACTGTATTCGATTGGTCGTTACTTTATCGTTGTGAGGGTTCTTTTTGGGGTTTTTTTTAATTTATATAGGCATGGAAAATAAATCAATATCCTAAGCACTCGTAGCATAATGTATAACAAAACTGCTTTGTTAGTAGTATTATTTTTATATCTAATTCATATGAATATTCCTTCTCATGTTACGTAACTTCCCCTGAATATTCATTTCAAAATAGTCAAACGTATATTTATATACACATATATATTGTGAGAAGTGATTCTCGGTTATTGTAGAGACTGAACCATCCGTTTTATTGCCGTACACTCGTGGAAGTAGACTTTAGTCTTATTTGGCGCTTGGCCTATTGGCTCCACAATTTAGCACAAAAAGAAACTCTGTTTTGAGCTCTTTTGTTTCGTCTCCTCGGTTTCCAACACTCGTTTACAATATTAAACTTATTCTATATCTTTTTTTGATAAAACATATTCTATATTTCATACACTTTTATTATATAACCCATGACCATTCCTGGTTTCAACGATAACTTTTAGGGTATTTATGAGAACTAACTTAGCTTGATCCATCAATATGCTCAAATAACCTTTTCACATAAATTATTAAAAAGTAACGTTTTGTATTTTGTTGACAAATTTGCCTTTGGCATTTTCAATAGTTGCGGAAGAAAATCAAACGCACCAGCAAAAATATTCATGTCGGTCTTTGCACTTGTGTGTGCAATGACGTAAATTTGCATGTTAGAAATGTCAAGTCATCGTAAGAAGGCGTCATGTGCATGTTAGAAAGTAGTAACATTTGTTGTAAGGTACGTTACTATTACAGTTACAAGAAAAAATGGGAGCGATTCTTCATCAGCTCTTTCTCATCCGTCTAAATGCCACCTAGAGATCAAGAAGAAGAAAATACATGAGTTTCAAAATGTATTGGAAAAACAATCCAAATAAATTTAAAGAGAAAAGAAAATATTGGCGCACCATAATCTCTTGTAGTCTTGCATTTGAAGCATTCTGCTCTGCTAGCGTAGTTATGAACCCCACAACCGACCCTTGGGCAAACCCAATCGCCAGTTTTCCAACCTGGAGGACAAGCTCCAGCATCATTCCCGTAAGCAACCATTTGTGGCGCGTAGTACTGATCTGTATACTCGACTTTGATCATTCCACATCGATAGCAACTTGTGCGGCTCGCGTAATTGTGGCTCCCACAATTCAATGCACCGCAATACCAATCACCGGCCAAAACTTCTGTCCTGTTGTATAAATACGTTGAGACATCTACACCTCCAAACTTGGGGTATCCGCATTTCTGGCATGTCTCTCTTTTTTTGAAGTTTGCGTGCTGACACGCCCCACATAGCCAGTCTCCTCCATTCCAGCTCATCTTTCGAATTAGGAAGAGGTTGAATTTAAAAGAGAAGGATGAAACTGAGAAGTCAAGAGATATTGGTAAGCCAAAGGAAGCGGTGAAATTGGTAGTTTGAGGAGCATTGCTTTTTATAAGCATTAATGAGAGTGTATGTTTAGATAGATGCTGATTCGATCAACTTTCTTTGCAACATGAGGATATAGTAAAACGAAATAAAACTAGTGAACTTAATTCAGACAAATTAGCTTTGTGGTGGTAAGAATCTGGGACAAGATATATGAGTTCGAATGGTGTGAAATTCAATTTCAGAGGTTGCAAACAATTATATGGGGTCATCTAGTCATATTTGTGACACCTTTTTTATCCTATGATATGGTTATTACCAAAATGATTTTTAATAGAGTTTACATACGTTCAAGCGCTAACTAAATAAAAACTAAAGAAACTAATTCGGAGGACTTAGTCTTCGTAGTGACAGTATTTGGGACAAGATCATTCTTTCGGATGTTGTGCCAATTTATTTCTGACAATGTAAAGAGTTTGTTCGGATCATCTTAGAAATATCAGGCCAGGCACTACTTGTTTATCTGCGATGAGTTACGAATAAATTTTAAGAGAGTTTATCTACTTTCAAACGTTAAGGTAAAGTAGACATCCGATACCGAGTGAAAATAAAAGTTGAGACCGTGTTTCATGTGAAGGAGAAAAAATCCCAAAGGATAACGAGGAGGGAAATAACGATAGCGCCCTTGAGGGCTTAAAGTGATTCCCAATTGCATTATTGTGGGTAAAAGAGAAGATGATGAAGGGTATTATTCTTTTCTGTTGCCCCCCAATAACCATTTGTTCCAATTCTGCGTTTGATTTGTGTTGCTTCATACTTAGCTAGCTCCATTTTAGATTTCGAAAATCTTTCATATTATCCGTTTCATTTCTGTTATCTTGGGATCACTACAAGAATATACCTCATTTCCGACGGTTTATACGCCTAGAAAACCCTGAGTTGAAAAGGGAAAACAATTGGAATTACCGACGTATTCAGAGAGAAATCCGATATATGTTTTTTGATGAATTTCTTACAAATGTTGTTTGTTAGAAATATGTCAGCGGATTTTTGTAGGGAAAGACCGACATCATTTCCTATCAATAACATACTTTCATATGTTTTTGAGAGACTTTTGAAGAGTATCGTCGTCGTAAATATCTGAAAGATATACAACGGTACCATATATTAAAAATATTACTTAATACTCCTTCCGATTCTTTTTAAATATCATTACATATTAAAAAAACAATCAAAATTTTGTGTTTTACTCCTTATTAATTATATCATATAATATGTTCAAACTTATAAATAAACTAAATGGATAGGGATAAAATTGAGATTTTAATTAAAAATCTACATTGGAAACATAAAACGATATTTAAAATGAAACAAAATTTAAACTCTAAAATGACACTTAATTTGAATCGGAGGGAATATTATTTTTAACTCGAATATTAATTGCAATGGTAACATAAGTTTACAAATTCATGATAAATAAAGCAAAATTAATAAATATGAAAAAAATGAAAACATTTGAAATACAACCATTTTTCGCATATAAAATAAAATTGAAATTTTGGATAAAGAAATGGAGTAAACTCTATTTTTATTTCGAAAGCCTTATAGGCTAACATATAAAATATGTTATTGGTTAATAGCATATAACTAAAATTCCAAAATATCTTTCTCATTACCTCAATAAGTAGATGTGATTTTGATGTTTTTAGATGTTTATGGATCTAGTTGGCACATGAAGATTAACCTTGATGTATCATTCTTCTTCATTGAAATCTGAATGGTTTCATCTAGACTTAAACCCTCCTCAACATATTGTTTCATGGTGGTTTATGTACCGACCGATGATTTCACACTAAATCTAATAAGATTTTCTTCAATTTTCGAATCGCCACCCTACTATTAGACGACACCTAAAAACTACAACAAAACAAACAATATATATTAGTTTTGATAAATACTCGGCAAAAATTTCCGTATAAACCTTGGAATAACCGTGAACATATATATTGTTAAGAATTTTGAGAAGAGACGCATCGAATCGATGAGTGGGAAAAAACGATGGATGATACTTAACCGGACACAAAACCCGGTAAAGAGTTTTGTTACCATTTAAGTTATAATTGATTCATGATGATATAGGAAAGTGACAACAAAGACGGTATGTATTAAATTCAATGGGAAGAAATTTCAACCATGAATATCGCTGCGAGAATCCCCTACCCTTCGTTCGTATCTCTTCACTTGACCAACCGTTAACTATGTTTTAAAAGAGGAATTAGATAAATAAATAAGGTTTAATATACGGGTCACCGCTAGAAGCACATGTCACCGATTGGGAAGAGGAAAAAAAACGAACAAAACGAAAAAAATGTAAAGGTGTGTTGTCACCTTTTTGAACACAAAAGTTTAATTTATTTTAAAAGAATAATATTTAGATAACATCTCCAATCTTATTCTATTTCACATTCTAAACTATATTTTAGAGTAAAATCTTCTTCAACCTTACTCTATTTCTTACTCTAAAATATGTTATACTTATGTCTTGAAGTAAAACTATTTTTTTTTTTCAACCAAACATTAATTAATTAAACGCCACACCTATATTGGTAGTCCAAGTAGTCCAAGGAGGGTTAGAGGGGGGGGGGGAGTTTACATATGAGCAGTATGAAAATAGAGTTCTTGAAGATCGAACCAAACAATCGACCGTTACATTACAAAGACGGAAAATGTAAGAAATATAAAAAGACGGGAATTGAACTCAGAGCATACTAATCTCATCTAAAAGATTGCAGAAAGCAGATTAATCCTCAGGATACTGTACCATGGAGACCAATTTTGCACAATCTGTCTCGTAAAGCTGACAAATCAATTCTTCTAGGTAAAATAGTCTTCATAGCCCATAATAACACTTCCATCTCTGAGTGAAAGGGTGAAAGAGATCGACGCTGACACCTTACTCCCATAACCTAACACACTTAACACAACCCTGTGGTTGGATCATAATCTTTTCATGAACCATCAATCTGAGACTTTCAAGTCGAAGTTGTGTCCATATCATCTTCAAGATCATCTTCAAACTCCTCATCCTCTATCGCTTGAGCCTCCTCCTAGAAAAGCTTTTCACTTAAAACGAGATTGAAAATATCCAAAGACTCCGATTGAATTCCTTCAAATACCTTACTATATTTTAGAGTTGAACTTTTTTATTTGTAGAATATTCATTCAACTTTTAATTCTTTTTATTTCAACAAGATAATATTCAGAGAACATCTCTACTCCCACTTTATTTTACACTCTAAACTTTATTTTAAAATAAAATTTTCTCCACCATCATTCTATTTCTCACTTTAAAATCTTACTCTATATGTTAAAAAAACTATTTCTTACTATATTTTAGAGTTGAACTTTTTTATTTATAGAATAGCCCTTCAACTTTCAAATCTTTTATATCGACTAATAATAATATATGATATAGTAAAATCAGTTTTTTTCATTTATTGTAATAAAATAATTTTTTATTGAAATCCTTTTATATTATCTTTAAAAAACTTATATCACCTAAATAACATCTCGTACTCTGTTTATATTATTTGAGATAATCTACAAAGTAATTTTTTTTCTCCTATATCACAATTTGACCATTTCTTTTGCAAACTCAAGAAAATAAAAATTAAATTACAGAAAATGATTAAATTATTTTAAAAATTATATTATCTTTAAAAAACTTATATCACCTAAATAACATCTCGTACACTGTTTATATTATTTGAGATAATCTACAAAGTAATTTTTTTTCTCCTATATCACAATTTGACAATTTCTTTTGCAAACTCAAGAAAATAAAAATTAAATTACAGAAAATGATTAGATTATTTTAAAAATTTGAAAATCTAGTTTTAATAAAAATAAAATTCTTCAAAATATCAAAATACAAAAATGTCGAAGTCTACAATATTTTATTATTTTTAAGTGATGTAATGTTGTTTTCTTTATATCATAAATTTTTAATTTAAATAATATCATAATTTGTGGAAGTTTTGTTAAACAAAATTAAGAGGGGTTAAATTCTAAATTTTATAAATAAAGTATATATTAATAAAATAGTAATAGAATCTACTTAATATATTTATTTTTGGAGTGAAAAATAGAATAATAAATTAGAGAGAAATCCTATTTTAATATTACTTTATTTTAGTGTGAAAAATAGTGAAACAAATCAGAGATGGTCTAAATATTATTAAATGTATTTTATGCTTAGTTATTAACTGTAACTAATAATAAAAAAAAACTAGTTATATATACAATAAAAAATTCAATAATTTTTTTGAAAATTTATGACTTTTCAATTTTCATCTTTGATAGTTAATTTCTTTTAAAAAAAATTTAATCTCTATTTAATAATTATTTTTCTCGTACCATAAAACCATATTAGACAAAGATTTCTCATTGCACTTAATAGACTAGTTATCATTAATAACAATATTTAAACACCCTATAAATCACTCTAAACATCCATTTATAAAATACGAACTTGACATTTTATCAAACATCTAGTGTGAATGAATAAAGCCTAACTCTATAATCAGTTTCCAGTCAAACCGTAGCCAAAATTTCATACCTAATGATAGATTCTTCTTTACTAAGTCTAAAGACCAAAACGCAATGATTAAGTCACTCCAATCTACCTAGCTTATGATCCATAATTGAATACTACTCATACATGCAAAAAGAGAGATAAAATAATTAAGAGAATTTAGAGGTTTAGTAGTCCCAAACCGCCAAATGATTCAAGAAAACATGTTTAGATCCATTTGTAAACTTAGAAATTAAAAACAACTTAGAGTTAGAAAAGTGTTCAAAATGATTAATCCTAATGTGTATGTAACATCACTTATGTTTGGTAGCTAGTTTATATTTTTAACTAGTAGGACATAACGGTACGTAATGTTACCTTACCTCCATTTACTGTTGAAAATTTAATTGATCAAACTATTAAGTAAGAGGATAGAATGTTTAAATGTGATGTATTATACGAAAGGCAGTAGCGTATCCAATTTTTTTTTTTTTTTACTGGGATGATAAATAATTTCCAGGAAAAAATGATGGTTATACATAGGTTTAAACTTAGAAATGCAGTGTGCTTCTATGCAAATAATTGTCAAGTATCCTAGTAGTTATTTCAAATTTTAAATGTAACTAAATTTAATTTAATATTTACTTAAAGTCATTTTTTATAGGTCTGCCACTGTTGTTAACCGCAATTTTGAGTATAATATGTTCTATACTGTGTTAAATGAATTATCATCCCTGGTTTGTCTTTTTATACACACTATTACAAATTTTATTATTCTAACATTTTATAAGTCAAAAAGAAAAAAGATTGATGAATCTCATAAATTGTACATAGCCTAAAAGCATACTAGAACTCTTAAACATTTACCATAAAATGATGAGTACTATCTACTAGTTGGTAAACAAGAAAATAAAAAGAAAAAGGGCGTTTAGATAAAGAACAAAAGAATTGAAACATATATCTGGCCTGTTTTCCATAAAATTTAGATGAGACTCCCCCGGGTGTGTACTCTCTTTTAGGGGCCATATGGGGCAGCCATGACGCGGATAGTAATAAACTGTTACAAAACTATATATACTAAATCCATTTGGAATTTGTTCTTTATTGTAATCCCTGTTTCATTCTTTTTCTTCAATAATGCAAAACCGATCGTACCAAGATTCACTTGCATGCATGTCTACGTTCATTCTTCCCCTACATGAACCGGAACAAATTAAGTTTCAATAACTTTTATCATTTCGAACATGAATTTTTCAACGTTATCCTAAGTTGTCCTATTTCTAGTTAAAGTTGCTGGCTACTTGAACATTCACATGGCATTAAGCGGAAAGATTAAGCATTAATCCGTTTCACATTTCTCTTTCTTTTTTTTTTAGTTTCTTTTCATTTTTCTTCTTTATATTGCATAATTGTGTTCATCAAATATTGGTGATGTTTACTAAGACACTAAAACAAAACAACTTTTTTACTAACCGAACCTACTTCTTACTTTTTATGAATGATCGATTTTATAGTAATAACTTTATTAGTTGCCAGAAATTTACAGAATCTATTGGACATTATTGTTGAAAATTAAACTTGATTTTAATTATGGACCAATGATTCAGTTATCATTTCGGCCAATATGCAAAAACACTTTATCCAATTTCTAAAAGTTCTTTATCCAATTTCTAAAAGTTCTCTAAAAAGTACTATATAATTTCTCGACCTCATTAGAATATTCTAGAGAATTGTAGAGATTAAAACCTAGTTGGCTCATGCCTTTTGTGGATACATATGTGGATGAGGAGTAACGCTAAGTGTAATGGTGCTCGTGGTACTTCCTAGTTCCTATGAGCAGCAATTTTCCTATTTATTTTGTTCGCTTAAAACTGAATCGTTTTTGTTTCCACATTTAAAACTAATTTAATTATTCAATTTGACCCATATTATTGGGTTTTAAATAAAAGACCGGATTTTTTTGTTTTTCAGTTTGATACAGTTCAACCTAGTTAACCCTGGTTGGGGCATTACAAATCCATAAAAGTTTACTAGCAACACAAACAAGATTACAGAATTGATGACAACATAAGTAAAAGAATAACAAATAAGAATTCAAAAATCCACTTTTTGGCGAAAGCCTAGACGGATGCAGACAGGAAAGATGTAACAAGTGAAAAAGTGAGAGGCTTCTGCTTCTTGTATTCATTGTACCGCAAAAAGAAGTAACCCAAATAATCAAAGTCAATCGGAGACATCCTTGCCTGTTCCACCACAAAAGTTACGACTACATTAGCTCAACACAAATTAGCAAATTTACATATATGGTTTTAGAAAAGCACCTGGATGATCGCCCATATTGCCCAGTACAAATGAGATGCTAATTTATAAGCATCTGTCTCGATGAACACTGCTTCCACTTCACTCATGCTCACCTATATTCATACAAGCAAATATAAATTTCTTTATTTTTGCAATAAAATAAACTCTACTCTGTTTCCAATCACCTGATATGTTTTTTTTACCTCGTTTGGTTTGTCTGGCTGTAAGTAATGTTTGATGAAATGATATTGTTCTTCTTTACTTGGGTACCTACAAAGCAAATATGTTTCAATCTGTTAAGGAAATGTCTAACAAAATAATGGAAGAAATTAAAAAGGAAGTTGTGAACATACATGCTGTAATCACAGTCGTATCCTGCATATTCATTGAAGTGATTTCCAATGTCGAATCCTCTGTAGTTGTATGATCCATACTCGAAATCAATCAAGTATAGTTTCTCTAAACATGGATGCAGAAACTCAAGTTAGAAACATAACCCTTCTTTTTTATTGTGGGCCGATGCTTTTAGCCGAGAAAAATAAATTTTCTTACCTTCTTCCTCATTCAACATCAGGTTTCCGGAAAGCAAATCGTTATGAGCAAACACTACAGGTGATTTAAGTAAGCCTGTGAATTCCTGTTCAAACATCAGAATCAGCAAATACTATCAAACAAAAAGCAGGAATAAAGAGTTAACATGCACAACTAATCCCAAATACAGAAAGAAGCATCAGCAGACATATGAACAAGCAACTGCACAGGAAAAGAACCCAAGGACCAAGTCTGCTACATCAGTTAATGATGGACGCATTTAGCACATCACAATTGTCTGTGCGCAACAAAGATGACTACATGTAAATAAACAGTTCCTTTTCGTAAATCAAAATCACATTTTATCAAAAACCCAAAGAAAAATAAAAGATGACTACAAAATCAAACATCAAAAATAAACTATTCATTGTATTGTCTGATTTATTTGGTCGTACCCGGGAGAAGTTGACAAGTGGTGTTTTCAAAAACTAGAAATGGGGCACCAAAAGACATTAAGAACACAGACAGGCCAGAGACATACAAAAATCGTTACTGATAAAAGAGGAAATACCTTTAGCTCAATAATCTCTTTATGCAGTTCTTCAAACGAAATTGTCTCATAGAGCTTTTGCTTATCAGGTTCCTTAAACGTAAGAGTAGATGCTGCAACAAAAGGTACAGGACAGATGGAATAAATCGTAAGAGCTAGTTATTATATCACTATTTGCTGTTTAGATAAGAAATAGCCAACAATTCGTCAAGGACATAAAAAAATCATGAGAACTAAGGAAAACCTTTCTCAAAGAACTTCAAGATATCAACCCACAGCTGGGGTTCTTTGGAACCTGGAATGTCCACTTGATGAAACTTTCCAAGTTCTTTAGCAATTTCAGCAGCAACCTTTGGCTGTCTCATATCTGCCCACAACAAATAAGAAAATAAGACTTATTTGAAGTCCATGAAACTTAATATTACTAAGCAGCACGTCCTCGAGAATGTACTGTAAACAGATGAAACTGGAAAGTGCACATTTTATAGAGATGTTCAACCCATGTTAATGAGGATCGCCAAATCTTTTAAGAAAATTCCTTCAATTTAATGACATTATATAGATGCGTATGCACAATCTAGAGAAACCGCACCAACGATTACAGGTTATCCACTTGACAAGTATCAATTTATTTTTCTGGTGGCATTCTCTATATTTCGCTACACGAAGTTCAAATGCCTACCTGAGGGTTCTAAGGTTCGCGCATAGATGAATGATTGCACCATGCCATTACCAAATCCACCAAGCAACTTGGCACCAAATCCAGCCGCTGAGAGATACTTGATAGCCTATTAAAGATGTGAGAAGCAAAAACAAAACCAAAAATACACAAGGTTAATTTCAAGTGATGCAAAAGAATAATAGGAAACACTAGCAGAGAAAACCTGCGATGTTTCAAGAAAAATCGAGCAAAAACTCTGCCATGTTCCACTGTAAGGCTCATGCTTCAAGTTGCCCTCACTAAGAGATAGATAATTCAAATAACAGAGAAATTCTTGGCAATGCAAACTAAAGAAGCAAAGACACGGATCAGACACGCAAAATGGCTCAGTGCACACAACATTAAGAGTCTTCACAGACATTTAAATAAACGAAAGTGTATAAATATATTACCTGCAGTTCTCTCTCGCGGTTAATAACATACTCCGTGTTAGGTCCATACAGTCGCACTGTTACAGACACCTCTCCACCATTCTCCTCCTTTACAGAAACCTTCAGCACTGCCATCATGAAAAGACAGACATGAAATTCAGAAGATAACAAACTAAAGCATGGTTCCAATGCACATTTCCATGAAACGGTTGAAACCCAACATTGAACCAAGGATGAATACGAGCATTGACATGTAATACTGCAAACTTTGAAAGGCAATTACGTGATGATTTCCATCAAAGGAAGAGAAATATAAATGTATTATGAAACTCACATAGATTTGTGATGCCACCAGATACTCTCTCGACAGAGAAGAGTGAATCATCAAGCTCTCCCCAATCCTTGAACAGATCTTTACATAACTCTCTGTTAAAATATCACATGAATTAAGGGAGGATCAGTTCGAAGAAAAAAGAGTTCACATAGCTAGAAAACATATATATATATAGATAAAAAGGAGTTTTAATCTTTCATTCCTCTTCATTTCTGACTAATCCGTCACACCAAGCAGTCTCATCAAAAAAGTTATATGGTTATTTTAATCTCATGAGTTTCAAGATAAGGAATGTTTCAGTGTGTCGTCAAAAGCGCTTTACAAACACTGTCTCCGTTATCCAATTGAAGTGGAAAGGAGAAAGAGCTAGAAAGCAATTTCAGTGTCGACCTCCACAATGCAATTTTAGGAGAAAATAAATTACCCTCTCTCATCGGAATATCTTCGAAGCAAGCAATTAGAAAAAGCAAGAAGAAATCCAGAAAATACAGGACGAGCTACAAACAGCAACAGTCTTATAATGAAAGAATCAATCGAGAAACGATGGTAAAAAGTAGAAGACGAACATGATACGAGGAATCATAAGGGGGAGAGGCAAAGAGGTGTCGACGACAAGCGAAGAATATGGAATCTGGGAGTCATCGTTGCTGCTAGCTCTATCTTCGGGGTCCAAAATTGCCCAGATATTCTTTGCAGCTCCCATTTTCAACTTTCAAATTTTCTCCTCCGTCTTAACTTTTCTTCAACAATAAGATTCTCTTTTCAGATCTCAATTCTGATTCTGTTTCCCCTAATTATACGCGACTCTGGCTTAAGACATATTTTATGTAGCGTGTGGCCTATGTATATCCGATAATATTGATTCATAGTTCATACGAATGCCGTATAAGTTTGGAATTAGGGGAATTGGAGAATCGGTGAATTCTTCTTACGTCAAATTAGTTTTTGACTCTCTAGACTTCTTCTATGTTTTTCGAACAAACATATCGATTTTTTTTGGCTAAGGGTCAGTTTGTTGTTTTTCGAAAGTCAAAAGCAATTTGAGATAAAAGTTTTGCTTTCTTCTTTTTCTTTTTTATCACGGACAAAAAGCGGTTTAGGTCTAAGGTTTTTGTTGTTGTGTAAATGTGAAAATTTATTGAGCTGAAATCAAATAGTTATATATACAAAAGAACACAACATACACGTTTGACTAAAATAACACGGGTCACATCAAACTGGTTGAAAAGAAGATGATCAATTGTTTGATCAAACTTCGAATTAGGCAAACGTAAGAAAGATCCGCACATCTCAATCTAAATTGTGAAAGAAAACTGATAGGCCAAGAACGGATGGTCCATGGATTCAATGGTCACTCCACACAACATGTAAGCTTGCCTTACTCTCCATGCCGTCATTCTCACCCATCACACAAATGCAGTCCTTAAATGCGATTATGCGAGTCAAGTGTAACCCATCTCCGAATATCAAGTTTTCGCGTTCATGTCTCACCCAAAACATCAATCAATTTTCCAAGAGCACACCACATATATGATCAAAACACTATGGAGTAGACATTTCAAATCCCCATTTGACAAAACTCCTTGCAAACGGTAGTAGTTTTAGTAATTTTGGCATTTCCACGATCCTTTGGAATTAGACATGACATCCCAAAAGGAGACATGCCGGTCAGATGAAAACGCACCCAATCAACCCAAAGTGACTTAGACACCAAGAGAAACCTCCAAATTACGCTCAAGCTAGTTGTAAAATAAAGACTTGTAAAGAAATTTACGAATGTCGAGCCCCTTGATGCGGTCATCAAATCGAAAGATGAAATCTACAAGTCTAAGATGGATCAGACACTCTCCAAGGAATCTTTTAATGTATTTAGCAGCCTATTAAGAGGCCATACTAGGGAATACCCAAGGAAGAAAAGCCCAAGACTCAACTTGTCTTTTATGGACCCGAAAGGAACCAAGCCACAATGGTTCTTTACAATATTGATTGGACACGATTTGGAGAGTTTCTACATCATCCATAGACTCTCAAAGATGCATCATTACATGTCCAAACTGTCCATATACAAGGAACCTCTCACATTTCCTCATTTGGCCAAAATCAAGCATTAAAGGCCAAAACAATCAAGCCTTTGATTGATTTATTATTTAGTTTGATTTATATGCATTTATGTTGATTTATTTTAATAGTTATATCATCTTAAATGTCTTCAGGTCGAGCCTATAAAAGCTCATAACTTCCTCAGTGTAAAAATAACTTTTTTATGAATTAAAACTTGAGTTAATCTCTTTGAAGCTCTTATGCTTTTTTTTCTTGTTTATTTTAGTTTGTGGAATCATTTTATAATACAAGTGTGGATCATAATCTATTGTGTGGAATCACAAATGTTTGATTCTTGATTTTATCAAGAGAACTTTCACACTATTTTGTGGCGATCTTCAATCCACCTCCACTCCATCACATAACTTAGTAAGACAAGAACCAAAATTCATCTTGCTAAGTTCGACCTTATCTTATTTTCTAATATATTCTTAAACACCTTTAGGATCATATCATTTTGATATCAGAGCTAAAAGTTCCTATCTTTTTTCATTTTTCTTTGTTTCATTTTTTCTTTATCAAACAAAAAAAAAAAAAAAATTGTTTGAGAGGTATAAATGGTTAAGAATGATGATCCTATGATTGCTATGAAGAAGATGACGCAACAAATTCAGATCAATGATACATCCTTTGAAATGACTTTGTATAATAGACTATAGCAAGATATACGGTAGTCTGACCTCATACTTTTTTTTTTTTTTTTAAAAGAAGAAAAAGAAAGAAAGATATGCGGTGGTAATCCTTTACACGCTATGCATCCTTCATTTTTGGAATCAATGATAGAACTGTAGCGTTTACCAACCAAGGCATGAAACCGAACATGAAGAATGATCGTAAAGCCGTCACAAAATCTTCTCCAAAAATATTCCAAAAAGCTTTGTATGATTTCACCGGATAACTATCTGACCTCAGAGCCTTACTAGCAGATAGTCGAAACATGACTGTCTCTATCAATTTCCTCGTTAGTGTCTGCACGCGTTAGCACTAGCTTCATACCATTTGAACATCTAAAATCAATTAGCTCTTCCAACTTAGCCATAAAAATGTTCGTTTTGGGTTGGGGCTGAGATTGTAAAACATCCTGGAAATACCGAACTACTTCTTCGTCTGTAATCTCAACACCATCATTATGTTTCAACCGCCTGATTGAGTTCCTAGCTTTGTTACCTTCAGCCACTGTCTGAAATAAGTTGTGTTTCCATCTCTAAGCTTCAAAAACTGAACCCGAGATTTTTGCCAAAAAATTTGTTACTCCAAAACCAAAAAATGATTCCATCTAAAAGAATTAAATGAGACCTCCCTAATATAATATTGTCTTATAGAGTACAAAAATGAGTCTACGCCTCTTTAACCTTCTCCGAAAAGCTACCGTATTTTGAATTATTCAATTCTTTTTCGATTCTTGTATGGAAATGTAAGCGTCATACAAGAGTGAAATTTTTCGTTCCTTTCCTTAATCCCATGTGGGTAAATATCCTAAAGATTGTGATGATTGTTACTAAAGAGCGGAGTGTAAGGTGTCCTAGATGGCTATTAGATTTACTTGATGCATAAGCAAATGGAGGAACCATCATGTGAGGTTTAAGTGTTGTGCATTAGACTCTCGCTTAATTTTCTTTATTAGTGGAGTTCTATGTTTTGTTTTGGATTGTTTTGTCATCTATTGGCGTTTTTATTGTTTATGTGTATTTTTCTTTGATATTCTGTATTGGTGTTTTCGTGTTGCTAAATTCTTGTTTGGGTAGAGCTATTGATAAAGTATTCTCAGATTAAAAAAGAAAAGAAATGTAGACAAAACTATAAGGACATCATATAAGATTAATATGAGTTTTGGATTGAAATTATATATGGACTCTCATAAAGATAATGATTAGGGTTATTTACACTAAAGATTACATATTTTAGATAGATACAAATATAATACGTAAATATTAAAAAAATCATAACTCCACACACAATATTGACAATAATATATCTTCTAGATCCCTTCTATACATCCTCTGCCACATCAAGATTTCTCTTATCCATGTAACTGGGCTAATACAAATAAATCTATGTTCATTATTATATAAAACGAGGATAAATCTAAAAATGATTGTTCTTTAAAGATGGTAGGGTTCGTCCAAATTAAGACAAGGACCCCCACAACAACAATACCCATATCATATAAGAGATTTTAGGGTCGTTATGTAGTGGAGAACATCCGAAAAAGAAAAGTCAAACTTGAAAAATCAGATGCAAACATTTAATTAAAAGTAAGCATGGAAAAAAATAGTGGAAAAATAATGATCTGTACCAATCAGACACATCGCTTTCTCGATTGTTCTTATATTCTTAATTTGAGTGTAGATAACAATATTTAAATAAGGCCTTAATTGGGTTGATCAATGTTTGACGGATTGAAGTGATTGATCAGTTATCCACCTCCCCATCCCAAGTCGGAATGGTTTAGTTGGTTTTCGTCTCTATTATCTTGTGAATCTGCTACTTCCTATGTGTTAGTTTAAAAGGTTTACGTACATGATTTAGAAGCACACCTGAAAAGCATTAGGCCCTAGTGGCGAGGTAACGAGACGGTGGATAGTCTAACTGAGGTCGCGGGATTTGTCTCGTAGCCTAAGTTAGATTGTCTTGCTTTCGTATTGTGACGCTTCTGAACTATTCGATAACTGTTTGATTGGGTTTGTTTGAATGGGCGTGTTATTGTGTTGATTGTTGGTCGGTTGAGCCGACCGGTCAAATGAAAAACGGTTCGGCTGTTACAAAACCTCACTGGTGGTAGTAGGAAGATATTTTTCATAACTACAAAAAAAAAATTATATCTCTTCATAAAAAAAACATTTGTTTCTCCTTACAAAGAGTCTCGTCTTTTATTCATAAAAAGGAAAACAACAGCGAAAAGTGAAAATGTGTGATTCTTCATAGAAAATGAAAAATCTATAGAGAATTCTAGAGAGGAAAAATATTTTAGAGAAATAAAGTTTTGAGGAATCAACTAGAATGACACTTAAACAATGAAAAGTGGTTAATATTCATATGTGATTTATATCTGATTTCTTTGTCCATTTTCATAGCAAATCGAAGCCAAATACATCACCAAATAGTCACACTATCTTTAACACTGGTGTGGTCTTATTCTAAAATATGTGTTCACTTTTGTGCTTCTTCATAATATCTGTACAAGTGGTATCAGAGCACTTGGATTCAGGTCAGGTATTTTTTTTGCGCTTAGTAATCATGATTGACAATAGATATATGTTATTACCGCTGAGTTATGATGAATTGATGAAAACCGTCAGTTCTAAGCATAACTAAAAATGGTAAATATGTGGATCCTTGATGAAATGAATTGAAACTTTTTATTAGGGGATATTTTCGATATTTACATATTAGGCCTACATATTAAGTTATTTTTTTTAATTTCATTTCTTCAACATTAGGTCAATCTTGTACCTATTTATATTATTTAAAATATCAATGAGAAAGTCACTTCCGAAAATTCTGATATGATATCAGAGTTTTGGGATTCATAATCAATCACTTTTGCTCCTTTGGCTATCATCTCAACTCTTTTTCTTTCATCTTCTTCTTCCATGTAATCGCTTGCTCTAGTAATTAACACACGATCTATGTTTCTTCATTTCGAGCTATCGTGTCTTCACTTTAACAGAAGTTTTTTCTTTATTTATCGATTACCACATTTCGAATAAAGTTTGTGACATTTTCCATTTTGACTGGAGTAGAAGAAAACTTTGGCATAAAATAGTTAAACAAAGGAGATTATGTTTAATTGGTAGCTCAATCTATCAGTTGATCCCGATCATATTATTTGTTTGTTTAAACTCAATTAGCAAACTATGAACGTTGGTATGATATGATGAGAAATGTATTGAAGGTTACAAAAATATTAGGGTTTACTAATACAGTTATTAAACAAATTGTGATGAATTGAAGGTGTAGGGTATGATAAATTCCATGTTGGTGACTTGGATTTTATATATGACTGATGAGTCATTAGGGATTTGATCTTGTGTATGGATTATGCGCATCAGTCATGGGAGGAGTTGCTAGAACGTTTTTCTGTTGGGAATGAAGCTCGTATCTTTAAACTGCAGTTCAAAGTTACTAGAACAAAGGAGTATGTCCGTTCAAGACTATTTTGGGAAGCTTAAATTGATTATGGAGGATTTTGTGAAGTACAAACCAGCTACGATCACATCTCCACGTCCTTTGGCAATACAATATTTAATCATTTTCATTAGTCATCTTGGATAGGTTTTTAGTCTAACTTGAAATTGAGTTATATTTCAACAGAAGTGTGGAGTTATTTTTCTCAAGATCAACTGTTTCAGTGTGCAAATTCCAGTTTGCCTCAAGGAATAACACCACACAAAAAAGGAATCGACCCTCAGGTCGATTGGTCTGGAGCACAACCATTGAATCATAGCCTAACCATTGAATCATATGCATAGATATTTCATGCACACTAAATGTTTAATGCAATGAATGGACCTTCATAGTGTTTTGTAAGATGTAAAAGCATGAGAATAGTGATTACTATGTTTCTTGAATGCAATGAGTAATCTTAGCATGTTTAAAAATAACTAGTACTATAGAAATGGATTAGTCTATATATAACTAGGAGCATAACTAGACTAAGGTCTTTATCACCCATATTGGAACCAAAACCCAAATTGATGATCTCCTTAGTGACAACTACCTAGCTAAAGAGACCTTCATCATCTTCCAGTTTCGTTTTTGACTTTTGTTGATTTTTACTTCAGTTTCATTTCTAATCATTTCTTTTACTACTTCTTTATGTTTGTGGGCAATTTCTTAGCTTAAACACTTTTTTTGCTTGGTCAATTGCCATCATTTGATCTATTTCATTTGCATTTTGTTTCTTCCATTTTGTATTGCATATTCACTTAGATTGTTAGAACTTCAATTAACTCATATTGTATTAGTCTTTTAATTATATTCCTAGTGTTGCTAGCTCTATTCCTTAGGTACCGACCTCTAGATTGCTATAATCGATAAGTTTTGTATTTGAACCGGCTTATAGATTATAAACAGTAAGACTTGGAACTAACAAAAATAATTATCCAATAAACTTTTAGTGTCGTTATCGGGGAATAGAAATTAGCTCATTAGAATTTAGAATTTAGGCTTATCTTGGGACATTTTTTATATATTAAAAGTTTCTAATGTCTCTTATGTAGAGCTAAAGGCGGCCTTAGACTTCTAACACGGTCAGAGCCATCGCGTGGTAGAAGCTTATGAAGTTAAAGTTTGTAGTCCTCTGAAATATATATGTTTTTACCGGCCCTCAATTTCAGATAAGTATTTATAGGGTAGGGTATTAGACCCAAAATTTTCTTTTAGGAGTTCCTAGTTCGACCCTCAGTGTTTTGTTTTGACATAACTTTTTTTTTTTGTTTATTGTCGACATAACTACATTTAAATCTCTCCAAACCCTTGTACGCTCCTCGTCTTCTTCTCTAAAAATCAAAATTCTCCATCGATCAACCCAAAAATCTCCATCAATCAACCCAGAAATCTCCATCTTCTTCGAAATCGGCCGGCCTCTTTAGTTCTTCTCCAATCGTGAGTTTTTACCTTAGTCCTTATCTTTCTTTTCATTTATCGATTATGTATCATTGGCTTTTGTTTGTAGTTCTAAAATTCTAAAATTAATTCATGTAGGCTATTGACTATTGAGAACAAAATCGAGCGTGAGGCTGAGAGGATTCTAGTTTCGGTTGCATCTACAGAAAAAAAAATCGAAGTTAAAGCTAATAAAGTCTTATCTATAGCCAATTTTGTCCCAAGGCAGATTGAATGGATTGTCAATGTTGTCGATTCAAAGGGGTATGGATGAAAAACTTGACTTTACAGATTTGATGAATGAGTTTGGAGGTAGAAACTCGAGAAAAATAATATTTCAAGAAGAGTTTATAGACTTTTTTTATAAAAAAAAACAGTATTGTTTAAGACATCTGTTTTTGGTTAAGTTACTTTAAATTATGAATTTGTGTAGAGCGGATTTTTTTTTTTTCTAATTTGCGGTCCTCTAAATTTCAGGAACGGTTCTGAGAACCGTTCAAGCTGACACAACACTAGCTTTGCTTAAGAGAATATTGGAGGAACAAGGAAATAATGCGATTGAAGTGTATACCAAGATCAAATTGATAAACATAATGGTTTAAAAGGTTATAATTTCCAAAACTTAGGTTTAAAATAGAATTCCTTCATTATTATTGATGATTACAAGTGTTTATTAGGATAGAAAGGTAAACTCTACAAGATACACAAAGATATTATATAATCTATCAGGAAGATTGTAGATATTGTAACACACCCCTCAAGATGGAGCGTGAAGATTATAAATGCCCAGCTTGGACTAAAGATATTGAAACTGATCACGCCCAACTGCCTTAGTGAAAATTTCAGCCGGTTGTTGATGAGTAGATACATAAGAAGTAGATAGAACACCGGCTTGTATTTCACCACGAATAAAATGACAATCACCTTCAATATGTTTTGTTATCTTATGAAATACTGGATTTGCAGCAATATGCAGCGCAACTTGACTATCACAATGTAGGCGCATAGGATGAGAATGATCAACAACGAGAAAAGATATAACCTCTTTAACCCAAAGTAACTCCTTACAAGTCATCGCCATAGACCGATATTCTTCTTCATCGGATGAAAGAGACACACGAGATTGCTTCTTTGTTTTCCAAGCAATAGGGGAATCACCAAGAAGAACCATATATCCAGTAAGAGAACGACGAGTGATCGGACCGGAGTTGAAATCCGAATCACAGTAGGCATTGATCTGAAGGGGAGAAGTAGATGAAAGAACGATGCTCTGACCTGTAGAAGACTTCAGATAACGAACCAGGTGCAAAGCGGACTCCCAATGATCATTTAAAGTTGTCTGCATGAACTGAGCCAAGATATTGATCGCATAACTTATTTCTGGTTTCGTATGAATGAGATACACAAGTCTGGCAAGAGTGGGAAATGGTTTTCTAGTAGAGGAGAGAAGCTTATGATTCTGCTCAAGAGGAGTGTCAACCGGACGAGCACCAGATAAACCGCATTCTTCAATAATAACAAGACATTATTTTCGTTGAGGAAGAAAGATACCACCAGATCCACGAGATACCTCGAGACCCAAAAAATACTTGAGCAAACCCAGATCTTTCATCTTGAAACATCTACTAAGATAAGATTTGAACAAAGAGATGACACCAGAATCATTACCTCACACGATCAAGTCGTCTACATATACCAAAACGTGCAGGACTACCGAGCCACACTTATAAGAGAACAATGAGTTATCTTTATGAGATTTGATGAAACTGTAGTCGAGAAGTGCCATAGAGAGCTTCAATAACCAGCAGCGGAGAGACTGGAGAACACCATAGATAAATTTCTTGACTTTTCAAACAAGATAGGGATCGCCATTATGGAAACCAGGTGGTGGTTTCATATAAATAACTTCATCTAAATCACGATGTAGAAAAGCATTGTGTACATCCATTTGAAGAAGTCTAACGATATCCATCTTAGCCACAAGTGCAAAGGTTTCGCTAAAATCAAGACCTTTTTTCTGATGATTGCCCAATGCAACAAGGCGAGCTTTGTATCGTTCAAGAGTGCCATCAGAATTAAATTTCAAGCGATATACCCACTTTGATCCAACAGCTTTTGCACCCGATGGTAAAGCTTCTAATGTCCACGTCTCATTTAGTTCAAGAGCATCAATCTCAGCACGCATTGCTTTACGCCACTCTGCAATGAGAAACGCCTGTTTATAAGAATCGAACACTATCACATTGGCGAGAAACTTTTGATGTATTGGGCTAGAGTGATCACATGATACAAACTCAGCTAGAGGATAGACGTACTTACGTGAAGATGGTTAGGAGTTTGGAGATGAGAGAGAGACGTGATCATTTTCATATCGCGTATGATAGGTAACGTATGGCGCGAGGTATACTGATTTCTGTTTTTTTCGAAGTCCACGACCTAACTGCTCATTTTCAAGGTCACGAGGAGGAGTAACAGTGCCTGTTTCAATCGGAAAAGACGAAGTATTTATTGATGCAGATTCGTTTGGCGAACTCTCCATTTCTTCCAAGGGCGGAGAAGCAATGTCGACAAAAGAATCATCGAAATCAATATAAAGAGGTGGTGGCGGCGTTATAGGATCAGGAATCACAGCGTAAGCAGAGAAAGTAAATTCACTTTCCTTGATGACAACGTCACGCGAGACAAAGAAATCTTTGTTCTCAAGATCATAAACTCGCCAAGCTTTTTGATTTTGAGGGTAGCCAACGAATACACACTTGTGGCTTCTCGCTTGAGACTTGTCTTGACGGGAAGTGTGGCGTTTAGAAAACCAAGCTTTTTGATTTTGAGAGTAGCCAACGAATACACACTTGTGGCTTCTCGCTTGAAACTTGTCTTGATGAGAAATGTGGCGTTTAGAAAAGCAGAGACAGCCAAATACTCGAAGATGCGAAGATTTTGGAGGATTCGAAAACAACATCTCAAACAGAGTACGACCATAAAAACTTGGTGTTGGAGTACAATTGATAAGATAGCAAGCAATGAGAATGCTTCCGCCCCATAATTTGATACGAAGGTGCTTGCGCTCAACCCGGCCGTTTTGTTAGGGCGTGTAGACACAAGAGGTTTGATGATGAATCCCATTGTCTTTGAAAAATTGACGCAACACCAAGAATTCAGTACTATTATCAGTTCGTATGGTTTTGATATGTTTTTTGAATTGTCGAGAAACCATGGCGAGAAATTTTTTGAGAAGAGATGCTACTTCACCTTTTGCGAGGAGTAAATAGGTCTAAACGGCTCGGGAATAGTCATCGACAACCGCTGGAAAGTAATGAGTTCCAGAAGAAGAAGCCGTTTGATAAGGGCCCCATACATCGCAATGTATTAGCGAAAAACTTTCTTCTGCTTTATTATAACTTTCAGAAAAAAACAGTTCATATTTGTTTTGCTTGAATGCAAACATCACAAAAATCGCTACAGTGGTTATAAAAATCCCCTAGCTTACATAGAAAAGTAGATAGAATTCTCTTGTACAGATGTTCCAAACGTTGGTGCCATAAAGTCTTGCTAACAGAACTCCCAACATGATTTTCACTTGTGAAAACCGATCCATGAAAATGATACACCCCGTCACTCTCTTCACTTTATCCAATCACCATTTTCGAAGTACGGTCCTGTATAACATAAATTTTATCAGTAAACAGAGCAATACAAGACAGCTCACGGAGAAGGCGTGCCAAAGAAACCAAAGTGCAAGAGAGATCAGGAAAAAATAAGACACGAGTAAGTGTAATATTGTCTCTTAGAACCATAATACATTGTTTTGTTGCATACACATGCTTTCCATTGGGAAGCATGATGATACTATTCGGAATATCATAAGTATCGTTCATGGCAACATCGACAGTCATGTGATGTGATACTCCAGAATCAAGTAAGAAATCGACACATTTGGTTTTACCAAAATTGTTTTTCTTTTGAAATCGTGTCTGATTTTAAAAGGTTGACAATGGCGGACTAGGTTTCTTTGCTTACGCCAGACACCTTTGATGGTCATAATTTGAAGCGACCTCAGCGTTGTTGGCATGAGGTGAAGCTCTTCCTCTGCCTCTTCCAAGAGAGGAACCTCTGCATCGGCCACGAGAAGAATCTCAGTGAGTGCTTCCACGAGAGTCATCTTATTATTTTTTTTATTTTTTTTGATGACCAGGTGATCCCGTTCAACGGATACCATGAGCTCCGAGCCAGGTCGCGGGGAACTTTACTCCCTAGCTAGTTTCTCGGGTCAACGGGTCATGAGATTCGACTAATCCCGGGATGGGTAGCCTGTTGGTAAATTGACCCATCAGATAAATACCCAGACCAAGGCCCAGGTCCAACTGGTGTCCAGAGCAATGTGACTTTGTTTCGCGCAGCAGGTGGATCGAACCTGAGAGGATGTAACCACTCAGTCCCGTGTCCTTACCACCCAATCACAAGGCCCCGGACGAGTCATCTTATTTTTCAATCCACCATTCGGGCAAACCATGGAGTTAAAAGCATGTATCCACTGTATGATTCGTTCTTCCCCACTAAGTGCATGATTCATTAGTCGTACGAGCGGCAGAGTTGATTACGGTGACACCGGACTTAACGGAAAAACCTACCGCAGTCGTATGTTCTTCTTTGCTGCGAGCTACCATTCGATGTCTTTCTGCAGCAACGATTTCAGAGTATTTATGATCCAGCGTGATATCTGAATCGCGATTGAGACTACCAAGAATGTTGGTGCGTATAGTTCCAAAAACAGAGGTGTTTAGACCCATGAGAAAGTGATGAATTCTCTCATGATTTCGACGCTGAATTTGCTTGATTTGTTGAAGACAAGTAGCTTTTGAGCAGCAACAATCAATGATGGGTTCAAAATCATCTAAATATCCCCATAAAATAAAACTTTGAGCTTTCCAAAATAGTCAGCTATTTCTTAATAGTCCTGAGTGCAACCAACGATAGAGGACTTGATTTGGTGAATGCGTGATGCATTACCAATTGAGAAACATACCTTAAAATTTTCCCATAAAGCTTCTGAGTTTTCAACAAGTGAGACGTTTTTCTGGA
Organism: Euclidium syriacum; assembly: GCA_900116095.1. Classification (NCBI taxonomy): domain Eukaryota; kingdom Viridiplantae; phylum Streptophyta; class Magnoliopsida; order Brassicales; family Brassicaceae; genus Euclidium; species Euclidium syriacum. Next base: position 4,451,006 of record FPAK01000008.1, read on the forward strand.
CTTTAGCATCAAAACTTGCTTAGAGACATCCACAAAGCATAGAGTTGGTTTGTTCCCAACAAGGATGATCGGCGTGTTAAGAATCAGGTTTCTTGAAAACCAATTTGTTCTTGACACGAAGATTATTACAAGCAATTTTCGTCCACTTTTCATAGTTGTCTCCGGTGAGAAGGAAAGGTGTAAGAACATGTTCAAGGTACTTGTTATTGGTAAGGTAGTAAGGAGAGGAGGAGATTTGTGGCTTGTGATCATCAGGATTTGCCATGATTCCAAAGAAAATAAATTTGTAGTAGAAAACCGTGAAAGAAGAGCTTCACGATGGGGAAAGAAAGAAAAACAATGGAGCTGTGAGCAGCGGCGAAGGAGAAGATGTTAGGGTTTTAGTTTGGTGGCTCTGATACCATGTCAAAACTTAGGCTTAGAATATAATTCTGTGATTATTATTGATGATTACAAGTGTTTATTTAATACAAACTTAAGGATAGAAAGGTAAATTCTACAAGATACAGAAAGATATGATGTAGATATCGTAACAAGAATCTTCTTGGACGTAGGGACTAAGTCATTCGAAAGAATGTTAATTTGATTTTTGTGGTTTTAGTTCTAGAGTAGTTCTTAATTACGTTCGTGTTATGTCTGCTAATGCATTCATGATATCTAAATGATTCCCCATGCCTATTGCTTTGAATACTTCACTCTACAGACGTTTACTTTTTTTCTTTTTCTTTTTTTCAACCAAACATTAATAATTAAAAAATCACATCCCTATTGGTAGCTTAGATAGGAGGGGAAGAGTTTACATATGAGCACTGCTAAAAAAGAGTTCTTGAGAAACGGGATAAACAATATGTCCTTACATTACAAAGACGTGAAATGCGGGAAATATAAAATAAAGAAAATTGAACACAAAGTATACCAAAAACCTCTAGAGAAGTAGAGAAGGCGGGCTAGTCCTCTGGATTATGTACCATGGACACCAATTCCACACAACCGTCTAGAAAACCTGGCAACCCAATCTTCGTAGTAGGATAGTCTGCATAGCCCATATCAACGCTTCAAGCTCTGAGTGAAGGGGAGACCGAGATTGCCGTTGACACCTTGCTCCCATAATCACAATCTTGTTAAGCTCCCAAACACACACCCAACCCAATCATGTGGTTGGATATGATCATTTCCATGAATTATCAATTTGACATTTTAATGTTGGATTGCTGTCCACAAAATTTTTCGTATCATCTTCAGATTCCTCAGTTTCCTCATCCTCCCATACTTGAGCTTCCTCCCAAAATATCTTATCACTTAAAACAAGGTTAAGGATATTCAAAGGTTCCGAATGAATTCTTTCAAATACCTTTTTATTCCTAATTTTCTATATATACCACATAATTCACGGGAATCCTGAACAAATAAATTCTGAATTGGTGAGAACCAGTAGCCTCCAATATAAAAAATTTAAATTTGAAAAAAATCGAGGCCTAATGAAAATTCCCTTGAAACAAAGGAAATTTAAATTGAGAATAGACGTTTACTTTATTTATATGTTTTAAATCTCATTAGCTTAGTTAGTTTTAACAAAACCACTTATTTATTTTTCTTTAACTCTTGTTTGCTCTCACAAAATCTTCGTACAACAACATGGTCTTTGGATCAATCATGTATTTTACTACGTACATGATCTTTTGAAGAATATTTGTTTGTCAAAACATGATAATATATATCAATTTCTACACCAAATTTTCAGTCTTTCGCATTTAATGAAAGTATAAATTCAAAATTTAGTATTATTCTCACATTCATCTTCACATCTTTAGAATTAGAACTTAGAAGGATGAACCAAAATATAAATTGATTTTTTCTTTTCATTTTTTTATAAAACTATATCTTTGAATTCTTCCGACTGATATGAAAGCTTGTGATTTTCCCAAGTACGGAGAAGGTCCTTCAGAAATTCAGTGGCTTAAACAACTCCATATATCGATTAATATAATGGAAGATCGATGGTTGAACCTCATTCGTTATAAATTCGCAGGTCGATTTAGATCAAGATAATATCGAATTTATTAGACCTAGATATTAATATATTTATGTATTCTAAATAAAGTCATATATTAAAAAAAAACATTGGCGTTTTAAAATTTGGGTCATTCTTTAAAATATCATTTTTTAAGTTTTTATTCCAAAAATGTCACCAATAATTTTTTATTTTTAATAATATCACAAATTTAGTTACAAAATCTTCATCAAATCTAAACTCTAACTTGGAATAATAGAACATAGACTTTAAAGGATTTCAAAAGAGCTGAAAGATGTTTATAGTGATAAAGATGTCTTCTAACGGTCGAAAAACAGGGTTAATTAGCATCAGGGATGACAAAAGTACAAAGTTCTTTTATAATGTAACTAAGCAACAAAAGGTTTGAAATCGAATTACGGACCAGGAAAATAACGAAGGTTTTTGGGTGGAAGAGGATAAATAATTGGAGAATGTCATGTGCGGTTACTTCAGGGAGTTGTTCATGTCCTCTGAGCCATCGAATTTTGATCCAGGTTACGGAGGATATAAAAAATATGCTAGTTGCTCTGGTAACCGAGGAAGAGGTTCGTTGTGCCTTATTCTTCATCCATCCGGACAAAGCACCTGGTCATGATGGCATGACCGCGCTTTTTTCCAACAATATTAGGATGTCGTCAAGCACGACTTAATGGACATGGTGAATTTTTTTTGGGAACATGGGGCTCTTGATGATTGGTTCAATCAAATAAACATATGTCTAATTCTAAAAACCTTGAGACCCCAGAAAATGGCGGAGTTTAGACCAATCAGCTTATTTGATGTCGGATATAAAATCATTTCTAAAGTTATTCACCAGAGATTGAACCAAGTTTCTCTCTAACCTTATTTCCGAGACTCAATTAGCCTTTGTTGCCGGGAGGTTAATCTCAGACAATATCCTCATTGCGCAGGAGAAGTTCCATGGCCTCCGTATCAATAAATCATGCAAAGTAGTTTTCTGGAAATAAAAACAGATATGAGCAAGACATATGATAGGGTGGGATGGATTTTTATTGAAAAGCTTCTTCTTAGAATGAGTTTTCATCCTAAATGGACTGGGTGGATTATGAAATGTTTAAATTTGGTCTCTTTTAAGGTTCTTCTTAATGGGCACCCTCATGGTTTGATTCTCCCGAAAAGGGGACTTAGGTAAGGTGACCTGCTTTCTCCATACTTTTTTATCTTATGTACGGAAGTTCTTATTGCTAACATTAGGAAGACCGAGTTGGAGCAGCGACTCACTAGTATTAAGGTGGCTCGGTCGTGTCCATCTATATCACATTTATTATTTGCGGATGATAGTTTGTTCTTTTGTAAGGCAGATCATGATCAATGTATGACTATTTTGGAAATTCTGAACAATTACGGAAGGGTCTCTGGGCAGCAGATTAATTTTAATAAATCCTTTGTAACCTTTGGGCACCTAATCTCGGAGGATCAGAGACAGTCCCTTATGAGTTCTTTGGGCATCCTTACCGAGGGTGGAATGGGCTCTTATATGGGTCTCCCAAAAAGCCTGGGGGGGCAAGCGTAAGGTTTTTTGCCTTTGTTCGGGATCGGTTAAAGGGTAGAATGACTGCTTAGTCATCAAAACTTCTCCCTAAATGGGGCAAAAGATGTTTTAATCAAATCGGTGGGATCATCGTTATCTAACCATGTTATGTCATGTTATCGTCTGCCAACAACGTTAACTGCCACACTTACGAGTGCCATTGCTAAGTTTCGGTGGAGTTCTGGGAAAAATAGACGAGGGTTACATTGGCTTAAATGGGAAAATTTATGTTCGGCCAAGGAAGATGGGGGTATAGGTTTTCGAACCATTGATGAGTTTAACTCGGCTCTTTTGGCTAAACAACTTTGGAGGCTAATCCAATACCTGAATTTTATGTTGGCTAGAGTTATGAAGGGGAGATATTATCGGTCATCTAATCCCATGATTGATAACCGGGTCTACTCAGCCTCTTATGGTTGGACCAGCATTATGTCGGCTAAGTATGTTATTGAGAAGGGTTTCATCAAGATAGTGGGCTACGGTAATTCTATCACAGCGTGGACGGATCATTGGATTCGTGACGTGTGGCCAAGACCAACCAGACCTCGGAATGTTAATTATCCTCATAATCTCAAAGTTAACCATATAATTGACACTCTAACTAGAACTTGGAATATTAATTTACTTAATGAATTTTTCCATCCTGAGTATATTTTCCTTTTTCACGAAATCCCGCTAAGTAAAACTCCTATCCCATATAGGATTGGATGAGGTTTGACTAAATTTGGTGTTTATACGGTCCGGTCTGGTTATAGGGTGACTCAGTCTAGTGGCATGGCTCAATCAGAATCTCTTTACATGTGTCTTATAGTAACGAGGCTAAATGCACAATCTTGGAAAGTTGAGGGTCCTCCCAAATTGAAACATTTTCTCTGGCAAGTTACTTCGGGATGTCTATTGGTTTATCATCGAATGCGTAGTAGGGGTATTAACTGTGACACGACTTTCCCTCGGTGTCGAATGGATGGCGAAACGATTAATCATGATTTATTTGAATGCCCCCCTGCGATGCAGGTTTGGGCCTTGTCCCCCATTCCAAACGGTAATCTATTATTTTCGTCTCCCTCGGTGTTCTCAAATATAGACTATTTATTCTCAAGGATTCCAAAGGATTCGATTCACGTTCATCATTTTAACCGTTTCCATGGATTTTATGGTTTATACGGAAGGTTCGAAATGATAAGGTTTACAAATATCTTGATCAGAAACCCCCAAACATTCTTAAACATGCAATTGGAGAAGTCAATGCATGGGCTGCCAGTGCCGTTTAGGTTTATTAGGGGTTGTGGCGAATAAAAAAACTCTATTTAATAAAAAAAAGTTTTAAACAAAAAAGATATTATATACTTGATTAGAAAAAGTTATAGATGAAAAGGATAGAGAATTAAAAAAAATGACGATTTAAGAAAAAAATTAAAGACGATACAATAGTAAATAAAAATTCGAATGACATGGAAAAAAGAAGGAGAAAAAAACAGTGCCGGTTGTGATGAATGGATCAGACATATCTAAAATTAATTTTGAGATTTTTTTTCTTCTTCTTTGATAAAAACCTAATACAAAAGAATTATATACTAACAAAAATTTAATCCATTTTTATTTGGAACTCATATTTTAGGTTTTTGGATACATATTTTCTTTTTGATTTTAAAATCTTGATTAAAGAAAATTATTCTTTCTATAAAATCTTATTTGAAGAAAAAAGGAGCTAAAGTAGAAATAGATTTTGGGTTATAACTATATAAATACAGTAACAAAACTACAATGATATATCAATTTTTTGACAAAATTTAGTTTTACAAAATTAATATTTTTTAAGACATGGGGCAAATACCTTTTTTAATATGCATAAGACACGGCCCTTGCTGATGCTCAGAGTTCACCGGCGGTGGAGAGTCTTGTGGTCCTACCTTCTCCGGGTAGTAGTTCACTAAGCTTTGGAAGCATATGTCAGGTTGATGGATCGTGGAGGAAAGATTGCCATTTTGCGGGTCTTGGATGGTGGTTTAATAGTCTGTTCTCCTCAGCTTTGTTGATTGGGGCCAAAGGACAACGCCAAAGTTTATCCCCGCTTCATTCAGAGATGGAGGCCTTCCTATGGGCGATGGAGTTCATAAATGCCCATCAAGAAACTGTGGTGACTTTCCAGACAGACTCCTCGGAGTTTATGAAGATGATTACAAAGCGATGGATGACTGGCCTACTTTTGCATCCCTACTTGCTGATATTTCCACCCTCAAAAGAAAATTTCAGACTTTCTCCCTTACCTTTATTCCTCGGAGATTTAATGGTAAGGCGGATTGTTTGGCATGTAATGCTACTGCTCAGGGTAGGAAGTTTTCTTATGTAAGTAATGTCCCACCAGTTTGAATTTCCAAACCTTTTGTATAAGTTTTATCTTATTCTCTTGATGTCAAAAAAAAAAGTCTGAATCAAACAACTGATCGTAACATTATACATACAAGAAATGTAAGAAATAAAAAAATGAGGAGAACTGAAATCGGAGTATACCAAACTTATCTAGAAGATTGGAGAAAGCAGGTCAATCGTCAAGAGATTACACCATGGAGACTAGCTATACACAATCTGTTTCAAACATCCAAAAATCTATCCTTTTGAATAGGATATTTTTCATAACCTATAATAAAATTTCTATCTCTGTGTGAATGGGTGAAGAAGATCCTTGGTTACACATTGTTCCTTACAACACTATCTGATCGGAACCAGACGAACACACCCATTCCAAACCTATGGCTGGATTTAAACATTTCCACGATCCATTGATATGACATTTTAAGAAAGGCAATGTATTTTCCAATTTTTCTCCACAATCATCCTCAAATTCTTCATCCTCTCTTGTTTGGACCTTCTCTAAGTTATGTTTTCATTCAATGCAAGATTTAAAATGTTTGAAGACTTATATTGAATTCTTTCAAACACCTTCTTATTTTTAGCTTTAATCTCCACAACCATCCTCAAATTCTTCATTCTTGCTTGCTTGGGCCTCCTCTCGGAATATTTTTTCACTCAATGAAAGATTTAAAATGTTTGAAGACTCATATTAGATTCATTCAAACACTTTCTTATTCATAACTTTCCATATATACTACATAATCCAAAAAAATTCCGTTAGGATATTTTTCGCATTGGTATAAGATGAGAATTCTCCTTATATTAATGGATTTTTTTACTCCTTCCACACACATAAAATGCGGACACTCAAAGATCACTTGAGCAATAGTTTCGTCAATTTCTACGCATCTTTTGCATATAGTTTCGCAGTTGAATCTCTTTCATAAAAGTTCATGAATAAAACGAGAACTCCCAAAACAACTTGCTGCTACATAAAATGGTAAAGTTGGGGAAACTTTTAGCTAGCAATTTGATTTATCTTAGTAATAATATCTTATAAGCCATTTGATTTATCTTCTTATGAATTATTTATGTGTCATGATATTTTTCTCCACTATTACAAGTTTATTTGTCTTCCATATTATCATAATCAAGTGAAAGTGCCTAACTAATAATATCTTACTAATAATATTTTTATCAAAAAAAATATCTTACTAATAATATCTTACAATAGCGATTACTAATGATATCTTATAAGCCAGTTGATTTATCTTATGAATTATTTATGTGTAATGGTTAAAGTTTATTTAAAAAATTATAATAAATTTTGTTTCTGCCATATAAAAAAATTAAATGAAAAGTCACACGCGAACCCATATCTCAAATGTAGTATCATAATACACAAAAATATGCATACCCAACTAAGTTCACTAGTATATTCGTTTTTCTCCACTATTACAAGTTTATTTTGTCTTCCATATTATTATAATCAAGTGAAAGTGCCTTACAGCTTTCTTTTAAATTTTGCATGTGTTCGGTATGCCACTTACTTTTGCTCCATGATCTGTTACACTTTATTGGATCACATTTTATCTGCGTACTGTTTCACTTATATTTATCAAAATCATTGTTCATATATATATCAACATACTATTCCGCTAAGGTACTGTTTCATGTAATTGAACACCTTGATTACTTACTGTAGGGTGTGATTGGTAAAAAACAAAGGATCTGAGAGTAATTAAAAGAGAAGGAGTTGAGACTTGAGAGGAAAAATAGAAAAGTAATTTTAGAGTAAAATATTTTTCTGCATATTCCTCCGTATTTTTGTAGAGGAAAAGTTTCTCTTGTTTTCTCTTTTTTACAAAATTTTCAGCTGAAATCTTTTTCTGCCCAGTTTCTCCTTATTGGTTGAAACAAGAAAAGAAACAACCAATCGCACTGGTAGATAAAAGCTATCCTATGAGTTACACTTCTATTGTTTTGATAAAAAAAAATTAGTTTTATTTTGGCGGGGTAAAAAACTATGATACCCACATTTGAATAATGAGGACTTATTTTCTGGCAAGATTCAAACTCATATAGGCCTATTTATAGGAACTCATACATAAAAGTCAAATCTCATTTCGTTTACCTACTCGCTGAATTTGACTTTTACTATTTAAATCACTAAATGGCAATCCAGGATATATGTGCCGAGGTGGACCCGTTTTCTAATCCTTCCTTGTGACTCCTACATGGACACGTTTTCGAGTATTTGCATCATGACAATGCGGTCCAAATAAAAATATGCGGACTAATTACCGTCAGTATATCCACTCCAAAAAAAATTGTGCAGTCTTTCATTCAAACGTAAGAGAAAATATATTTATTTTTTAAAAAAAACATTTGGGTAAAAAGAAATTATTTTATAATATTATTTTCTGCAGATAATAGTTAAATATACAAGTTTTACAATCAATTTAAGGTAAGAATCAAATTTATGATGCTAGTGATTAATATTTAAAATAGCGAAATCACGTCATGTAATATATTTATATTTTTGAAAATTTATGGTGCAGCTAAAAAATTTTCTTAAAAATTATTCTTTAACAATGTATTTCAGTAAAATCTAAAATGTGATATCATTGCAAGAAAACACTTTGTTTTCGGATTGGTATTGAAATTTCCAATAATATTTCAGATTTATAAGTAAAAAATGATAATACCAGAATAATATTTCACTCACTAAATTTATTGTATGCATAATTTAAATACACTTAATTATTATGATTATAATGATATCATAAATTAATAATTAAATACATATAAAATTATGCATACCACAAATTAAATATATCTATTTATAATTTATTTATAAAATTAAAGATCAAAATTAAACCGAGAATTCCAAACTAAATTTTTTTAAAAAGTTCACATGCTAACACATAGAAAAATGTATCATATAAAACCCACAAATTAAAGATAATCACCAAACATGGAGGTTGATAGTTTATTTTATAAATTAAAATATGGGTTTATAACAATTTATAAAATTAAACATCAAAATTAAACAGAGAATTACTAAATTCTGGTTTAGAGGCGCCCCTCCATACCAAGTGGGAACCTATCATTCCCAACTCCTACGGTGTTTTCAAACATGGACTATTTATTCTCAAGGATCCCGAAGAATTCGATTCAGGGTCATGTTACCAACCCTTTTCCATGAATTTTATGGTTTATATGGAAGGTTCTAAATGATAAGGTTTTTAAAGGTCTTGATCGGAAACCCTCGGATATTCTTAAACATGCGATTGGTGAGACACAAGTATGGGTTGATGCTCAAAGTTTGCTGGCAATGCGGGATCTTATAGTCTTACCTTCTCCGGAAAATAGTTTGCCATTTTCTGGAAGCGTTTGTAAGATTGATGGCTCGTGGAATAAAGATTGTCATTTTGTGGGCATGTGATGGTGTTTTGATAGCCCCTCCTCCTCAACTATTTTGATGGGTGCCAAAGGACAGCGTCAGAGCTTATCTCCGCTTCATTTAGAGATGGAGACCCTCCTATGGGCGATGGAGTGCATGATTTCCTATCAAGAAGTTGCGGTGACTTTTCAGACAGACTGTTCAGAATTAGCGAAGATGATTTCGATGATGGAAGATTGACATGCTTTTGCGGCTACTTGCTGTTTTTTCCAGCCTCAGAAGACAATATCAAATTTTTTTCTTCACTCTTATTCCTCGACGACTTAATGGTAAGGCGGATTGCTTGTCGTGTAGTGCTACTGCTCAAGATAGGGAGTTCTCTTCTGTAAGTAGTGTTTCACCTGTTTGGATTACCAAACCTTTTGTATTGTGAACTAGAAATTTAAAACAAACTCACTTGCTATTTTTTTCTCTTAACAAACTCACTTGCTGAAACGTAAAAAAAAATATGCATGATATAAAACACACAAATTGAAAATAATCACCAATAAAAATGGAATATAAACCAAAATGACTAAATGAAACTTTAAAAAATACCAAAGGGTGAGTTAAAATGGATCAGCATAAGCAAATCAAATAAATGCTACAAGAAACATAACAAAAAAAAACAAATCAATGTTAGAAAACATAGATATTAGAAATTTACAAAACAAACAATCAAGAGAGAGGTTAGATTTAGGTTAAAAAGTTTTAAGAGCTTGTTGAACTCGAGAAGTTCAGTGCAAGTCAAGTACAGTTTTTATGTTCAGATATAAGGGTCGGAGATTCAACGATGAGGTAAATTTTGAATAGGCGGAAAATGTTAGAATGTAGAGTTCGGAATGAATGTTTCGAACCTTGTATTTATAAGTAAACGGAGCTACAAAGAGAAAACAGACAAGTAGTTTTGACGAGTAAGATCGAACGAGAAGCTGAGATATGAGTTTAACACTTAATGACTTAGGAATCTGAGCTTAAATGTTAAAGACGATCTAGGTTCTATTTTTCCAATCGTAATTACGAACATTTTCTGAAGTTAATGTGTGTTGGTTACATTGAATGCGCCTCCTATTTATATTGAAGAAGTGAGTGTAAGGCTCGTACCAGGTGGGTTCGTGTCTCGAGGGTCATCATTTTCTACGAGGTTGCCGAGTTAGGGTTGCGGGCAGTTGGATAGGTCATTATTTTTTCAGTAGTCGAACTATTTGCGGTCAGGAGGGAGTTGCGCCTAAGTTCAGCAGCTTTCTTCTAACGCGTCCTCGACCGATGCCTCTTTGCTTGGCATATGACCCGTGTCGAACATCCGCCAAAAGTAATGTCTTCTAGTTGGTAGGGTAGAGTGCGTGGTGCTCGCTTACTGGCTTGGCTGGGACTCTGACGTAGTTTTCGAGCGTTGCGCCGAAGCTAAGGATTGATTCTTGGGTTTGGTATGGGCTACGCTGGTTTTGAGTCTTCGCTTTAGGATTTAACTGCTTCATTAGTGGTATTTGATTGATTCGAACCAAATCCATGGGTGAGGGGTGCTAAACCGGTGCTAAACCCACCTCCAGTAGAATCTATACATATATAGTAGATCAAATTTAATTGGTCATGTCTTTTTTTCTACACGATAATTCTATCACCTTTTTAAGTAATCTAATGACCGATTAAATTTGGAAAGTCAATATTATTATTTTTAAATGACAAACAATATTAATAAAAATAAATGATCTACAAAATCTTATGACAAGAGGTAGTTATAAAATATCATTAATTAAGGGTAGAAAAATAATTTATGGTGCTAAAATTCCTCTGAGAATTCGAAGTTCACAATGAAATATTCTTAACTAGCATAAATTGTGCTGCATAATGTTTGCTTTTTTAAGGAATATATATATTAAGCTAATTATCTAAACGACTACCAAGTGTTACAAGACCATCCATTACATACGTGAATTTTTTCTCCGGATAATGATGTCTGTTTAAACTTAAACCATTAGGGGAAAACAAAAGTAGCAATATGAATTTGAGAGCGAATATTCCACAAAAGCCTACCCATAGGTTCAAAAGTAGCCACAACCGACCGTCGAAACAAAAAACAAAGCCAAAACAAAATGAAGCGAGGAACGGAGAAGAGGGCCGGGTGCCTTTCGCTTCAACATATTTTGGTGGGGCATTATACGCACTAACTTACCGTTGTGGCTCACAAACCCCAGAATATTCAACCGAATTTCTTGTGCACAATTAAATAATTTATTATTTTGTTTGGTTATAAGAGACTTGTTTGGTTATAATATAATATATGATATGTTATATCCTAAATTATGTGTTTTTATAGTTATTAATAATTGATACTCAAGAAATTAAATAGAGTTTTAGGTTTTGGGTCTTTGGCGGGATATATAGGGTTTGTTCCCTATCTCAGAAGGCGTTCATTTTCCGACTATAGATTTTCTTCTAGACTCTCTCAAAAAACGTAAAATAATTGTGGCTCTCCAAAAAAAATTTTATATCCATGAAATTCGATTGTAAATGATGATAATGTAACAACCGTCTCTTGTTTATTAGATTGACATATCACTTGTATTTAACTTAACTACAAAAAATGCTTACAAATCCAAATATCAACTCTTATCATTAATTAAACCATTTCCACGTTTTAACATCAAACCATATTTAAAATATTTTTAAAACAAAACCAACTTAAACCAACCTGAAATCCATCACCGCACCAAAATACTCCTCTAGCTAAACATTTGGCTCACCAGCAACTCGAAATCCATCCTTACATGTGATTATATGCGGTCTTTACCCACCACTCGGCTTATCGGTTTACATACAATATATTGGATAAGCTTCGAATAAAATTTGGAGTTATATAATTCTATAGAAAAGAGGATTGTTGGGGTACTAACAATATCCCACATCGAAAGTTTAGACAGGGATTGTCTAGTATATAAGTCATGTCCAACTCCAACTAGAATGATGCCTTTTACGAAGGAACCCAAAGACAAACCCGTGAGGGCAAGTGACCAAAAGCGGATAATATCATACTAATGGAAAGTTGGACATGGGCTTGAAAAGCTCAAAAATTGGTATCAGAGTCTAGTTCGGATGTCGACCAATTCGAAGCTTAGGAGGGAGAATATTGGATAAGCTTCGAATAAAATTAGGAATTATCTAATTCTATAGAAAAGAGGATTGTTGGGATACTAACAATGTTACGCATCAGAAGTTTAGACAAGGATTGCCTAGTATATAAGTCATGTCCAACTCAAACTGGAATGAGGCATTTTAGGAAGGAACCCAAAGACAAACCCGTGAGGACAAGTGGCCTAAAATGGATAATATCACACTAATGGGAAGTTTGACATGGACTTGAAAAACCGAGAAAATAACCATCACACTTGATCAAAACTTCCAAACATCAATTAACTGTATTCCATTTAGTGTCCTAAACCACTAGGTTCTTTCACAGCAATAATCAAACATCAACATAATCATACCAACATATACTTATGTATACGTAAGAATTAGTTAACTAAAAACAACAGCACAGGGTCACTACCACTAATGTATAGGTATACATATTACTAAGTATATAAATTACGTGACACATTCAATTACATGAACATTTAGTTATGTAATATGTGTTATTTTAATGGAGAATTGTGTCGATCTTAACCACATTATATGAGAAGAAATATCATAAACGTCCTCACCTTTTTTCTCACGGTTGGATTAAGGCGGTAAAGACATAGCGAAGTTGAGGCTTCGATAACAATTAGCGGAGTTGAGGTTTCGACAACGATTACAACTCATTTATGACTGATGTATCGTGGATTTTACTGGTTTTTTACCATGATACAAGTATTTTTGTAGAGTCTTTTTAGTATATTATAGTATTTATATAGGCTTTACAAGCAAAGGATGTTTTGGAACAAAATGAACTAAATGGAAGAGATTTGGAGCAATCTAGTAAGAAGGAAGCGCATAGGCAGAATTGAAACTCAGAAGTCGACCGACTGTTGACCCACTTATATGACGATCCAGGAGACGATCTATATATCAATTTGTAGGCACGGAAGTTAAGTTTATTCTAAAATTTGAATCGAATCCATTGGATATCTGGAGCCCACGATATAGCCATTTTACTGGAGACATGATATTCTGACGAGATTTACAAGACTGGTTCGTTTAGCTTCAATCAAACCCGACTCAAGTTTTAAGGAGGTTCTACCCTATGAGCGACCTATGCAACTATAAAATGACCTCTAAGAAGCAGAAAAAAACTACGACCCTCACAGCCGATACAATCATTCAAAGAATTTACTTGTTTTCAATTTGCCATTTGTCATTAGTTCCCTATGTATTACTCTTTTTGTTTGATTGCTAAGACTATGAAGAAGATAAGAGATTATTCTTGCTCTAATCTAGATTTAGAGCCTCAGATCTTCTATTTTCTACTCTTATTTTATGTTATTCACTTCATTTAAAATGTTTAGTGAAATTATCTCCATGTCTGACTAGTCACCTTATTCCATTTAGGGTTTTTCAAAGGTTTTCTATGAATTGCTAAAATAGTTTTAAACAATCGGTTTTGTCACAAGACTCTTCACTACAATTTCTCTCAACTGATTAAGCGGAATCGTGAACCGTTCTTAACCATATTCAGCTGAGTTCTGGTAGCAGAACTGCACCAGTGATCGACTTATCTCTTTGTAGTGAGCAAGGTGTTTTCCGTGTCATAGTGAACGCTTGTTCTAACGCCTTGTGAACAGATCTAACTTGAACTCTATTGCTTGTTTATCTTCAGCGACAATCCAAAATCACTTTTGAGATTTAGGTTTATTAAACAAAGTGGCTGTCGCAACATACCCTTGAGGCAATAATAAATCACATGCCTAGAGTTCTATAATCAAGAGACTAAATCTGATTGAGTGTTTAATTCATAATTCATAGTCACCAACTGAAATTCCTTTAGATCTAATATCTCCCCCATAATTGAACACAACCTTAACGTTTTCATACTCTTTGGACTTCAAAGGTTTCTTAAGATTCATAGATTAACCCTAGTTCTTTGAGGGATCGATAACCTAAGTACTACATATGTACATTATGCACTTGCAGTCAATTTTATGTGAATTACTTCACACATCACTAATCACAACGACTACGGAAAACAGAAGTTCCACAACGACTCGTCCATACACTTGAAATGTGAAGACATGTTGGGTTTTCTATGTTAGTTTGTTAGTGCTTGCTTGGGGTGGTGGGTGGAGGTGAGGAAAAAATGAAGAAGAAGAAAGAGATGATCAAGGGTTTGGATACTCTTACCTTGAAACGTGAACTAGAGATGGTGTTGAAGACTAGCAGTGTGTTGCGTTATCGACAATGGTGGTTCACGATGGCTGATTCAAGACGACGGCTTGGCTTGGGTTTTTGATGACTCTTTCTCATTGATGTGCTGAAGGCATAAATAGAGCTTTATAGGTTTAGCACCCATAATCAAAAACTCGACTCTAATAAGCAGGCCTGGGTGTTCAGATATATGTTCGGGTTCAAATCATATTTTTCAGATTTTCGGATGTAGGCTCATAGAACCCATTCATGTGTTTTGAGAATTTGGATCGGATAGTGTACGGTTCAGATCGAGTTTGGATTTTTAGTTTAAAATCCGAAACTATTCAGGTTTCGAATTAGTTCAGATATTTTACATTAAAAATAAAGAAAAAAACCCGATTCAAAAAAAAACCAATAATAACATAATGTAATAACCAAAACCAGATTCAAATATCAACTACTAAAACAAATCAAACATGATCATGAAAAATTACCACATTATAAAGGAAAATACCACATTAAACACTTCAAAATTGAGTATCAAATGCTTCATTTATATGTAACAGGCTGTTACATAAAAATAAAACGAGATCTAATACAGCGGAATACAGTATTACTGTTTTGGACAGAGATGAACACATAATCAAGATTGGATTCGGATCCAAAGTATCGAGTTCCATTCGGATCGACTTAGGCTCATATAATCCGATCAGATATTTTAGTAAAACCGGATTAAGATTTGGGGGGCTTTCAGTTTAGATTCGGGTTCGAATTTCATATCCAAACAAAATACCTAAGCCTACTAATAGGGATCATCCAATCTAGTCTCTTCTTGAGCTAGTCTCATAGCCTGTTGTTGATTCATGGGTTCAATTTTTATTTTTTTCTAAATAAAAGGTTCGTAAAGAATAATTAAGCAAAAGAAGAAGACTTGTTCGGAAAGTAACTATTATTGTGCACGTTCGGAATGTCGAACTTGCTTTAATCAAAGAGAAGGTAAAAGGTGTTCAGTACAATTTCTTAGTTCTTCCCTCCGATTCTTAATGGAAATTTCTAGGTATGGGGGTATCCTTATATAGGTCATGCAGTCAGTTCTTTGAGCCCATGGGATAAATAGAGGATAAAGAAGTTTTTCTTATTCTTCAAGATTTAGGGAATCTGTTAAGATTTGATCTTATCCCTTCCGAGCTCAGAAGTCGACCTAGAAAATATGTTTAATCCCCCCTCTCGAACACGGAGCCGAGGTCAGTGATAGGACTAACACCTCTTTGGCCAATGGAGCCGAAATCGTCGATATGATCAATACCCCTTCGATATTAGGAGCCGAGGTCAATGGTTGAATTAACATCCCCTTAATCGGGATTATAACCTGATTTCGGATCAGAGAGAGATCGGCAAGGTTCAAATCTAAATTATTGTCAAGTTGTTGTTAAGGAGTAGTAATCCCATCATCAACACCCGTCCAAATCGTAAGCCCATTAAAAATGTTAAGAATAGACCTAGGGAATAAAGGAAAATCTTCTAAAGATCCTCTAAATCTCAGAGATAAGGAAATCTCTTTGAGAAAGCACACGAGTTTGAATACCATTATGACATAGTACCATCAATTAGAGCCTGTGGGTTTTTGATCCGGACCACAAAGGATGTGAATTTTTTGGAATTTGGCATATTGACCAGCTAAAGACTGAAATCATGAAAATTAAAACCCTAACCAGACTGCGATATATGTTTTATGTTCACGGTTATTGCGGTTTGACCACACACTGAATTTTTCTTGGAAAAAAATTATAATTAGTGTCCATTTCTTCCTTACAATACTAGAGGAAAAAAAAAACTTTTATGATACAACAATAAAACAGAGTCATTACTTGTTGTTAGTGTGTATCATGTTCGCAACTTAAACATAGAGAGATTGCATATTTAAGTGAGAAATTAAAGCAAGTCTCACCATATCAATTTCACCCAAAATAAACATATCATAGTTATCATTGAAAATATAAAACATTTTGTCCTTAACATGGCCTCTCGACACAAAAATTCATGAGATTTAATATCATTAAATTCACCATTTGAGAAAAAATAATTCACTAATTCAAAGGTATATTTTTTATGATTTGCCTTGATCGTTGATAAAATAGAGTTGTCATCCCATCTAGACTTGATTCCTTCTCAAGGTGCCTAAGAAAATTCCAAACTTCTTTTTCTGAAGCTAAAGTCGTGAGATACGAATTCATTTGATCAGTAATCCTCGGTGTTACCTCAATCAAGACGACATCAACCAATTATAGAAGATCGAACAAAGAGGTCATCGAAGTACTTGACTGCAACCTCCTCCATTTTCTCATCCCCCTTGACCATTATACTTGTGGAGTTAGATAACCATGAAATCCAGTTTCGGGTTCTCCTTCACTTTGTAATTGCATGAAAATATTTAGTGTCATTATCCCCTTCTTTACAACATTGATTTCAACCTTTTTTTCTTCCAAAATAATAATTCATATTTGTAAGTTAGGCTTCTGCATGCTCTTAACCAATTCATCTTGGGTTCGAGAATCATCATTTTAAACCTCTTCTAAAACTGCCTTAAGCTCATAATCCGTTTCCTTCACTATACTTTCTCCACACTTAGATTTCCCAACCGTAATTTTTAATCCAGTCCACCAACATCCTTCTTAACCTGTACATTATTCCATCTTGAATCAATAGGTTTCATAAGTCTTTATTTCCAAATCCATCGTTTATCAAACCTAACTTATTTCTTTCCTCTTGAGAATTTACCATCCATACTTGCAAGGATCGGTTTATGGTCTGAACACACCATTTTCAAATACTCAACAAGAGAATTGGGAAAAACTAAGTGTTAGTTTGCCTTTGCAATGGCACAATCGAACCGACAACGAATAACTTATTTCTTATTATGACCATCCAAGACAAAAAAAAAAAACCTCCAGTTGAAAGAAAGTCTATCATACCACAATTTTGAATCATACAACTAAAAAAATAACCAACGAATTTGCATGTCTCAAACAACCTCCTCCCCCCCCCCCTAAAATTCTCTCATGATTCGCATCTAACTCGTTAAAATCCACAATCGTAAAGAATAAGACCTCGAAGTCCAATTTATTTTAAACATCCTTCCTTGAAAGATGGGCTAGAACTTCCATTGATAAAAAGAAAGGAAAACTTTTGTTCATTAACTTATATTCCAACATCAATAATACGATTATCCACCCACATATATGTATAAAACTGAAACAAGAAAATCATTTTTATTAAAACTCTACACGAGCACCACTGAGATTTATTGGAAACAAATTATCATCACCAAGATGCAATTGTAAATTTTGGAAGAAAACAATTTGTTGTTTGTTTATGATAGAAAAAAAAAATTATATAAATGGGCTAACCAGGCACTTGTGTTCTTGTGGTAATGGAGGCACATATGTGCTATCTGTTACTCGGGTTCGAGTCTCTGACCATCCATGGACGTTTTTACTGACAAGAAAATCCGGATTTCTATAGGTTTTAGAGGATTAGTCTTGGACCTAAAAAGCATCATTTGGATTATTCTAATTTAAAAAAAAATAAATAAATAAATGGGCTATGAGAACGTGATAGCTCACAGAGATAACTAATAGTGGCCTTATTTCCTAAAACTTTTCTTTTAAAAAAAAATATTTCCTAAAACTTGGCAATACCAACTCAAGACTTGGCAGGCACTTTCCGGTGTTTGTTCTTTGGATACAATCTGTCACCTATTCGGACTGTATTCTTGGTTGCCGGTTTCCTACTGTGAGAGGCCAAAAGCTGTGCAAGGCGTTTTTAGAACTTGCGCCGGTAAGCAAATGACCATCATAAACCGGCTTCTTTTAATATGCTCCTCTTTTTCCCCAGTCTTATCTTCCCAAACCTGTGAAACCAAATTCCCATCTATCTCATTCTCTTTTGATGGATCCAGCGAAGTTATCATTCTCCATTCCAACAAGTGCCTCAAAAAATCAACAAGCTCGCCCTCCTCCTCAATCGAACCGAATGAATCTGCATGTTCTTGAGATAGTATCACCTGAAAAATTATATTTTCAGACAAAAATTCAATTTATTCTATTGTTATATCATTCATTTTGAAATTGTCGAGCGTAAAACACCCGTAATCGAAGAATTCTCTCGATATCAACTTTGACAAGTCAACTCCACTTTATTTATCTAATCAGTTAAATCAATCATCGTTTACAAAAACAAAAAAAAACAAAAAAAAAAATTAAATCAATCATTTAATTGAATTTTCTCATGCACCGTCTAATCTTCTAGTAATTCTATGCACTTTTATCAATTGATAATAATAAATCGTTGGTTTTGTTCATTTTTAAGTAATATTAATCGTTGGTATCAACTATTATAAATGATGTATCATGTTATTTATATAAATGATGCATTCTTTATATGTTTTTGTTTTTTTTTTGATAAAAGGGGATTCACATATAAAATCTTATATGTTACAGCGTTACAAAATTATAAATATCAATTAGTAGATAATCATTTGAATAAAAAAAATACTTATATGAGAGACAATTATTTTAAAGTTGTAGAGTATAGTCTATAACATGTAATTTCAAATCCGGACAAGGCAGACAAGTTGGTAAAAAACAGGATCGTGATTGTTATCACCATTCGAGTTCGATTCTCGTTACTTGCAACTAAGTTGTTTTTCTAGACATAAGTTAAGTTGGACATAAATTTTTGGTTTAGGTATTTACCTAATGGATAATTCGTCAACATGGTTATCCATTCCAGAATTAATTCGATCTCATGATCCGTTGATCCGAGAAACCAATTAGGATAATGAGACCTCACAATTTGGTTCGGAACTCATGTTGTCCTTTGAACCAGATCACCTGGTTATAAAAAAAAACAAAAAAAAAACATGTTATTACAATAAAACATATTTTTACAAAATGTCCTGATTCTTAATTTAAAGTCTATAATCTAGATCTAACTCCAATAATAAAGATGGTCATTAGAAACTCTAAATAAAATGTCATGATATGAAAATGTAACGATGCTAATTTTGAATACCAGTTTTAGAGTAGTTGGGTAATTAATTTACGTATATTGACAAGTCACAGTTTCAAAATTATATTATATATAGGATTCCCTGCTAAAATACACCATAAATTGAAGTAAAACGTAAAAGTACACTCTCATTCCTCATATTTTCAAAATACCGAGATATACCCTTCACACACCTGAATATTCAGACAAAAAACTTCTTTTGAAGTCTGGTGCATATTTTCAAAGACCAAAAAAACCTTTACCTTAAAAATATTTACGAAACTACCATCTTCTCCAATTCACCCCAACCACCATTAACAACAAAATTTCGAGTTTTTAGTGCTTCATACAACCAATTTCGAGCCATTAAAACTACATATTAGAGTTCGCAACCTTCTATTCTCCCGTTGCCTCTCCAATTTCATCCAAAAAAATCTTTAATTCACGTTTTAAAATTTTACAAATTCTGGATCTTTTACAATTTCGGCTATTCTTACTTAAACACCGCTATATTTGTTGGGTATTGGTGTAATTAGAAGTTATGGACACTTAACAAAACTAAAAACGAGGTTAAAACCCAATTTAGGTGATTTTTACATGATTTTCAAATTTGAGATTTGGTTTGTGATTTGAGACTTCTCGTGAAGTCTCATTTTCGGAAAAGACTTCATTTGAAGTGTGGTGGTCAACGAAGGGTAGTTTTGCAATTGACCTTTTTTCTTGGTTGCGATTAAACGACTTCGTTTTCAATCTGTAAATTCTCATGTATCAGTATGACATGTTTATATGTGATATTTCTTTAAACATCAAATTTCTTATTTTTTTTGCAATTTTGCTCATATTTGAAGACTTCTTAATGAAGTCTTATAGTAGACTTCGTTTGAAGTCTGAATATTGGACCTTATCAAAAAAATCATTTCTTGTGAATTATGTTGATATAAAATATTATTCTTGTTCTAAAGTATGTCTTAATTATCTATTTTGATCATGTAAGTGTTCGACAAGTTAATGTGTAATATTCATCTTGGAATGAATTTTCTTATGTTTTTTAGCTATTTACCGAATTATAGGAGACTTCACATGAAGTCCGTAGTATATCAGATTTATGTCACGAATGATAGGAAAGTGCGGAACATGATCGAGTTAGCAAGTAATCATCTTATACGTCTTTGTGTCTCGAGCCGAGTCGTGATGGATGCTACGAGTAATGTTGCCGGTGAGAACATAGTATGTGACTCTAAAGTGGCTTTGGTAAAGGTTCTCTTTACCATGTTTGTGACCCTTTCTTGGATAAAGTATAGATCGTATGTTATAAGGTTGTGACTGTGATTTCTTTTGTATGTTTGCTGCTGCACAAGACATGTTAATTTCATTGCTTTTGTGCTAAGACCAACATGTCATAGTGGTTAAAACAGTCAAGATTGATTTATTTAGTCCATCAACGATTTGATTTCCTTCAAAATTAAACCAAATGTAAAAACTAGAAATACTTAAAATTTTTGTAGAGATTACATTGTAAATTAGGATACAAAATTTGATGATACCGTCAAAATAAACACGCTAAAAATAGAGGTTTCTCCTCTTCAAAATAAACAAGCTAAACAAGCTAAAAATACAGGTTAAAAATTTTCTGATACCGTCAAAATAAACAGTATCCAGATTCGAAAGTCTCTCGAAATCAGCCTACCCGACGCTAGAAATTCCCAATCCGATACCCTAATCGACCGTACAAGACGACCATGGAGTTTCAGCCATCGCTTGCAGACCAGAGAGAGATTCTTCCGGTGGGATTTAGGGACTTTATCGATGATTTTGAGGAGAGTGAGGTCAGATAAAGGAAGCGTGAGATCGCTCTTAGAGAAATTGGGAAGTAGGGTTTTGGATTTGGCAATTGGAGGAGTCAGAGACTGAAACTTAGAAGTCAAATCGATTGGTAGAGAGAGGGACAGTGGTTGGCGAAAACGTCTTCACCAAGAAAAAAAGTGGAGACGACGACGGTGGGCTTGAGAAAGAGAGAACGACGAGCGAGGAGTATGGTGGAGGCGGAGGCGGAGGCAGTGAAGCTAGCTCACAATTTCTCTCAAGATCTGGAGATGGAGATGGTAAAGAGATAAAGGAAAAGAGATTTTTTTTTGGCTCCTAATGGGGAGGTCGGCTGTGAAGCAGAAAAAAAAACGGCTAGGTTATTTTTACCAAAATTAGGATTAGCTGCGAAAAATAGGGAGAATCTCCTTTATATAGCTGCGTAAAATATCTCCTCTAGGTTAAAAATTGTAATTGAGGAGACTTCATACGAAGTCTTCTGAGCTAGTATATGATTTCACAAGAAGTCTCTATACCCTAAATGAAACCCTAATTTACTAATTATGAGTTAAACTATAAAATTATGCTGTGAAACTGAATAAAAACACTAAAGCCTTTTAATATAATCGAAATCTAACAAATTTATGAAAATTTAAATTTTAAACATAAATACTTATAATAAAACAAACCCCAAAGATATATGTAAATGGTTCTTTGAAACCTTATCTTTGTGGTTTACACATCATCTTGACTCATAGGGTTTAATTTGTTTCAATTGTATGAAACTTAATTTTATAAACTTTACAGTTGTATATAGTTAGTTTATGTATTAAGAATATTTAGCAAAATAATTTTATGTAATTTTCTAATTTTAAATTTAATATTTTAGGGTAAAGAAGACTTCTAAAGAAGTCTGCTATACCCTAAATGGACTAATTAGCATTTAGTAGACAAAATTATGAAGTAAACCGCATAATAATCAGCTAAAGTATTTAACAAAATCGAAATATAACAAGTATATGCAAGTTCAACATTTTAACACAAACATCTTAAAATCCTAAACCTAACCCTAAAGATATATGTAAATGTTTCATATAAACCTAATATTTGTGGTTTACACCCCATTTCGACTCATATGGTTTAATTTGGTTCATTTTTTTCGAAAATCTAATTTCATATACTTCACAATCGTTTATATTTAATACATGTCGAAAAATATTTAACATAACAATTTTTTCTAAATTTATAATTTAATTTTAAGATTTTATACACATTCAGACTTCCAAAGAAGTCTCCAAACTTTTGGGGTTTTATAACATAATTTAGCTTGCATAATAAATTTAATTAGTTTTTATTTATTTATACATCTTAGTACATCAGGTTACTTCATATTTAATTTTTGTATTAAACAAATTTACCAAAATAATTTTTTATATTTTTAAAATTTAAATTTATTAATTAATTAGTATCAGACTTATCATGAAGTTTAGTTTTTTTTTTTGGTCATAAGAAGATAACCGTAATTTGGTCTATCCTTTGGTATAGTTGTGCATTTGTTTGAAATTGACAGTGTACTTTTATGATAAAATATAAATTTCGGTGTATTCTGAGCAATTCTCTCTGTATTATATAATAGTATAAATCCAAACACAAATATTGAAGTCTCACTATGATTAGCTCTGAATAATGTTATTGTATGTCATATTTCAAAATATTACGATGCAAACGACAAACCTTAAATCATGTTTCAAATACATTTATATAATATGCTATGTCCTGATTCTTAAATTAAAGTCTATAATCTAGATCTAAATTCTAACTCCAATAATAAAGGATGGTCATTAGCAACTATAAATAAAATGTCATGATATGAAAATGTAACGATGCGGATTTTGAATACCATTTTTAGAGTAGTTGGGTAATTAATTTACGTATATTGGCATGTCACAATTTCAATTAAATCCAAACACAAATATTGAAGTCACATTATGATAAGCTCTGAATAATGTTATTGTATGTCATATTTCAAAATATTACGTGTAAACCTTAAATAATGTGATATGTATGTAAGTTGTGCATGGATTATCGTGCACAATCTGCAATCTCTGCTATCTATTGTTGGAAGGAAACTTGTTTTAAAAGTGATGGAGAAAGTGTTTAGAAAAACTTGGGAGAGAAGAGAATATTTTAGGAAGTGGAAAGGAGGACTTTTAGAGAAGAGAAAGACTTAGTAGAATACTTTTTATTTCTTGATTTCAACTTGGTTACAAATGAGAGAGAATGGAGATATTTATAGCCTCCAAAGTACAAAATATCTTTATTATTCTAATCCTAAATCTAGATTATTCTATCATAATATCTAGAGTTTTATATTACAAAATACATAGATATTTATTCTCTAAACTAATCTAGAACATTTTAAGGAGGTGGAGTGATTAGATATTTTCTAGAGAACTTCTAGAAATTGGATTAAGTTCTTTTGGGCTTGACCCAAATGATTATTTGGTAATTGACCCATGATTTTGCTTAACCCAAAATCAAGTTTAGTTTTCAACACCCCCTCTTAAACTTGATTTTGCCACTCCAAGCAAACTCCTCATCTTGATAAAGTCTTCGCGCTTAAGAGGTTTGGTGAAGATATCGGCTACTTGATCATTTGTCTTCACATACTCCAATTGCACATCCTTCTTTGCAGCACATTCTCTGATGTAATGAAAACGAGTGTCGATGTGCTTACTTCGATCATGGAAAACTGGATTCTTTGCCAAAGCTATTGCTGACTTGTTATCCACGAAGATCTTAGTTGGCTCCTCTTGTGGAAAACTCAACTCCTTTAGTAAGTTCCTTAGCCAAATAGCATGACAAACACATGATGTAGCCGCTACATACTCCGCTTCACAAGTGGAAAGAGTGACAATCGGTTGCTTCTTCGACATCCATGTGAAAGCGGTATTTTTCCGATGAAGAATACGAAGCCACTTGTGCTTTTTCGGTCATCTACGTCTCCACCCCAATCGCTATCGCTATATCCAAAAAGCTTGTAATCGTCAGAGGTAGAGTAATACAAACCGAAGTTAATAGTACCTTTGATGTAGCGAAGAATCCTCTTTGCTGCCTTCAAATGAGTTGTCGTTGGAAGCTCCATGTATCGACTCACAACTCCAACCGCATATAGGATATCAGGCCTTGTGCATGTTAAGTAACGAAGACTTCCAACTAAACTCTTAAAGAGTGTTGGATCTACACTCTCTCCTTCCTCGTGCTTTGATAGCTTGGCTCCACATTCCATTGGGGTGCTCACTGGATTAGAGTCATCCATCTTGAACTTCTTTAGTACGTCTTTAGCATAGCCTTCTTGAGTAATGAAAATTCCATTTTCTTCTTGCTTTACTTCAATTCCGAGATAGTAGGACATGAGTCCAATGTCCGTCATCTCGAACTCCTTCGTCATCTCGTGCTTGAACTTCTTGAACATATTTGGATTATTACCCGTGAATATCAAGTCATCCACATACAAGCATGCAATTAATATATCATTGTTTTGGGTT
The DNA here is from genome assembly GCA_900116095.1 of Euclidium syriacum. NCBI lineage: Eukaryota > Viridiplantae > Streptophyta > Magnoliopsida > Brassicales > Brassicaceae > Euclidium > Euclidium syriacum. The sequence continues at coordinate 4,476,130 of FPAK01000008.1, forward strand.
TTGATATAGAGTGCATGCTCATATGGACACTTGACGAAGTTTTTCTCCTTGAAGTACTTATCAATTCGAGTATTCCATGCTCTTGGGGCTTGCTTTAACCCATAAAGTGCCTTCCTCAACCTCAAGACTTTGTCTTCTTCTCCCTTGACTATGTAGCCTTGTGGTTGCTCAATGTAAATTTCCTCGTCAAGTTCCCCATTCAAGAAGGCTGATTTGACATCCATTTGATGTATCTTCCAACAGTTTTGAGCCGCCAATGAAATGATTAGTCTAACAGTTTCTAGACGGGCAACGGGAGCAAATACCTCATCATAGTCGATTTCCGCTCTTTGACTATAGCCTTTTGCCACCAATCTTGCCTTGTGTCTTTCAACTTCTCCCTTAGAGTTCTTCTTTGCTTTGTATACCCACTTTACACCAATCGCTTTGTGCCCTTTTGGAAGTGTAGCTAACTCCCATGTATCGTTCTTTTGTATTGCCTTGATTTCTTCATCCATTGAATTTCTCCATGTCTTCTTCTCCACAGCTTCTTGAAAGTTCATGGGCTCGCAATCCGCAAATAGACAAAACAAGGTAAGATTGTCTTGATTTTCAGTTACCTCGTAAAGGTCTTGTAGGCTTCTAAAGTGTGGAGTCCTTTCACTAGAACTTTCTTCTCCTTGAGTACTTGTGGTTGGCGAATTTGGTGGTGTAACTTGCTCCTCTCTTGGTTGCTCCAAGATATCTTCTTCAAAAACTGGAAAGTAGTTGTAGTCTTCTTCATTTGATCTCCAATCCCATTCTCCTTCTTCATCAAAGATAACATTTCGACTTGTGATCGTTTTCCTTGTATTAGGATTGTAGAACTTGTAGCCTTTGGAGTTGGAATCATACCCAATGAAGATGTATTTCTCACTTTTGTCATCTAGTTTGCTCCGCTTCTCGTCCGGTACATGAGCATGAGCAAGACTTCCAAAGACTCTTAGATGGGAAACACCGGGCTTCCTCCCGCTCCATGCTTCTTGTGGAGTTTTCCCCGAAACACTCCTTGTTGGGGACCGGTTAGATAGATAAACCGCACATGCAACCGCTTCTGCCCATAACTCCTTTGGTAGTCTTTTGCTTTTGAGCATGCTTCTCGCCATCTCGAGGATTGTCCTATTCTTCCTTTCCGCCACTCCATTTTGTTGAGGGGATCTTGGCACCGTTAATTGTCTTCGAATTCCATTATCTTCACAATACTTCTGAAATTCCTTGGATGTGAACTCTCCTCCACGATCGGATCTCATAGATTTGATAACAAGGCCACTTTCCTTCTCAACAAGGGCTTTGAACTTTTTGAAGTTTTCGAAAACCTCTGATTTTTCCTTCAAAAAATACACCCATGTTTTTCTTGAAAAATCATCAATAAAGAGAAGGAAGTAGTTGCTTTTACCGAGTGAACTTGGTTTGATTGGACCACACACATCAGTGTGGATGAGTTCCAACGGCTTATGAGCTCGTGCGCTTGACTCCTTTGGAAAGCTCGCCTTGAATTGCTTTCCAAGTAGACACCCTTCACACACTTGATTTGGATGATTAATGCAAGGCAAACCTCTCACCATTTCCTTCTTTGAAAGTAGCTCTAGTCCTCCAAAGTTGAGATGTCCGAACCGAAGATGCCAAAGCCAACACTCGTCCTTGTAGCACATCTTTAGACATCGTGCCATGTCATTTTGAATGTTAAGGACAAACATTCTGTTTCTTGTCTTCGGGACCTTGGTAACGAGATTTCCGACACGGTCTCTTATAGAAAGGTAATTATCTTTTAATCAGATATCATAACCTTTCTCTAAGAGTTGTCCTAGACTCAAGATGTTGGTCTTCATGGTAGGAATATAGTAGACGTTGGAAATAAATTGATGATCTCCATTCTTTAATCAGATGAGAATATTTCCTTTACCTTTCACCTCCATCTTCGATTCATCTCCTAAAGCCACGTTTCCTCCTTTTGATTCGTCAAGCTTCACAAACATGCTTCTTTTCCCGCACATGTGGTTGCTTGCACCGCTGTCGAGGTACCATTTATGGACATCATCTTGTTCATCCTTCTTGTATGCCATTAATAGCATATCATCTTCTTGGCTTATTTCTTCAACGTAGTTGCACTTCTCTTCAACTTTATCGTTTTTAGGAGCTCTACATTCGGAAGCATAATGCCCAAACTTTTCGCAATTGTAGCATTTAATATTTGACTTATCATACCTTGGTTTTTGATTTCCTCTCCCACGACCTCTTGATGAATTTCCTCCTCTTTGGTTAGTGTTGTCTTCATTGGGCCTCCAACCTCGTCCATTTCCATATCCACGACCTCTTCCTCGAACTTGACTGCCACCTCGTCTTTGATGACTTTGTCCGCTTTCTTCTTTCTTTTGCTCAATCCGCATCTTAAGTACTTGTTCGACAATATCTTCCTTCTTTTTCTTCTTTTCTTCATAAGCTTGTAACGACCCAAGAAGTTGTTCTATTGTCATAGTCTCCAAATCCTTTGTCTCTTCAATGACAGTGACAATGTGCTCAAACTTTGGATCCAACGATCGAAGAACCTTCTCCATGATTCTCACATCATTTAACTTCTCACCATTTCTTTTTAGGTTATTAGTAACCGTCAATACTCTTGAGAAGTAATCCGAGACGAGTTCACCTTCCTTCATTTGTAAGGCTTCAAATTCTCCTCTTAGAGTTTGAAGACGTACCTTCTTGACTTGATCAGCCCCTTTGTAAGATGTTTGAAGCTTCTCCCATGCTTCTTTAGCCGACTTTGCTTCAACAACCTTCTCGAACGTGTGTTCATCTAATCCTTGATGGATAAGGCAGAGAGCCTTCTTGTCTCTCTTTCTTGAATCTCTCAAACTATCCTTTTGTGTTTGAGAGAGACTACCTTCATTCTCTGGTTCAGCAAAGCCCTTCTTGACTATCTCCCACACATCATGTGCTCCTAGGATAGCCTTCATTCTTAGACTCCAATTGTCATAGTTGCTCTTTGTGAGCATCGGGACTTGGAAGGGAATACCACTACTCGCCATCTTGAAGAGATTTACTAGCTCTGATACCACTTTGTTGGAAGGAAACTTGTTTTAAAAGTGATGGAGAAAGTGTTTAGAAAAACTTGGGAGAGAAGAGAATGTTTTAGGAAGTGGAAAGGAGGACTTTTAGAGAAGAGAAAGACTTAGTAGAATACTTTTTATTTCTTGATTTCAACTTGGTTACAAATGAGAGAGAATGGAGATATTTATAGCCTCCAAAATACAAAATATCTTTATTATTCTAATCCTAAATCTAGATTATTCTATCATAATATCTAGAGTTTTATATTACAAAATACATAGATATTTATTCTCTAAACTAATCTAGAACATTTTAAGGAGGTGGAGTGATTAGATATTTTCTAGAGAACTTCTAGAAATTGGATTAAGTTCTTTTGGGCTTGACCCAAATAATTATTTGGTAATTGACCCATGATTTTGCTTAACCCAAAATCAAGTTTAGTTTTCAACATCTATCCCATCTCTCCACTACTCTTTTTCTCTTTAAAATTCATCAAAAGATAATATGATATTTTTATCCCATAAAATGGCTTCTTTTTTTTGCCATTCCTTTAATTTCGCGGGAAAAGGTATATAGTTCAGTTTTTCAATAGGTATTGGAGAAGTAAAAAAGAAGAGTCCAATACTAATGGTAATAAACATCGTGGAGAATTTTTAAAATTGATCTCATCAAATAATTTATGGGAATAAATGCTAGTGTTGTCTTCATGTTCCATAGTATATATATAGTATCCTGGGGTCAAAGAAATAACTTATCATCATAGAAAGGTACAACAAATGACAAAATAGATTAAGATAAAAGGGTAAAAATGAACCAAATTAAATTATTTCAAAAATATAAGCAAACAAAATGGTAGAAAGTTGGGGAAAAGTGTGATGAACCTATCTCCAAGACTTGCACATTTTTGTGATATGACCCAAATCACATATAGTGGAAGGTCGGTGCTAGCTCTCAACCCCTTCTCTTTCAATTATTTTGTGGCTATAAAAAGGCAGTCTCCTCTCCTTCATTCTTTGCTTCTGTGGCTTACAAAGAGCAGAAAATTTTAAGAGTTTTATCATCAAGGCAGTACGTGAAGAAATAGAGAAAAAAAATGGTTCGGATAATCTCTTTCTTCTCACTTGTAAATTAAATGGTTGTAAGATTGGAGAAGTGTGGATTGATGTTGTAGTTTTCAGGAGGGCAAAGGAAGTTGGACCGTGGCTGACGCCGTTGACTACACCGGCCGACCCGCCGACAAATCCAAAACCGGTGGCTGGATCACTGCAGCTCTCATTCTTGGTTAGTCTTCTTCTTCTCTACCTTGCATATACATACCATTTTTCCAAATATATATGGATCATTGGTCCAGATATACATACAAGTTATAACTATCATTCAGAAAATGTGTGTGAAACTTACTCATCTATTTTTGCTTCTTATTTATTTGACTGTATACTTTTTACACAATTTCTTTACTCAACTCTTCACTTCTTACTACTTCTTTTTTTGGTTTCCTTTATATATTTTTTGGTTTTCGTTAATTTCTTACTTCAGGCTACATGCATAACTATTAATTTTCTTCTATTATTTAATCGGTATCATGATCAAATATCACATATGTCGTGCACATCTTGGCTGAGTATCCATAAGTAAACTTGATCACGAGGGTGGTAGTTCATGCGTATAAGTTTTAAACTTTTAATTTCCAACTAGTTGTATCATATGTCAAATACATGGTCAGGAACAAAAGAGTCTCAATTTCAAATCAGTCACAATCACACATGATATATATGATAGAAACAAGTCTGTTTGTATATAAAATATAAAATATGAAATGTCGTTGTTTTGAATCACGCTGAGTGAAGGAAAGATAAAGGAAAAAGGAACACGCCACATGGCTCCCCATCTCAGGCATCCAATCATAATAATAATTTTCCTTTCCTTTTCGAAATCTTATTTATACTCAAAATAATTATTAAGATTAGAGAGAGAGATAAAATTAGATATATATAAATATATTCACGTGTTGACATAGGATTCATAAATCGCCGACCTCTATTATACGCTCTTGTTTTGTTCTACAATATTCTCTCTTACAGATAGATAATACCAGTTGTCTTGTTTACATTAATCGGGATAATCCAAACTTTGGTTCCCTTACTTTCTGAGTTAAAAAATCAGCTCCTTACTTTTTTTTGTAAGGACAAGGAGATTGAATTTTTACACCCACTCACTCATGAATTTTTATATATGTTACTAAAATAAATAACATCATAGATGGACTGAGAAAGTTCTATGTTGGGTGTCGTCACACTCTTCTTCGTATTAATTAACCTTTCGACAATCAAACATATTTATCAGTTTAATTAGGCTCCTTTGATTTATCTAAATTAGCATTTGAATATAAAGATGCCCTTGGGCGGTTGGGCCTTACCCATATCGAACCAAAGCTCGAGTCATTCACTACTTATATAGACTTTGGTTTCTAAGAAAGTAAAAAAAGACTACTTTAGTTGAAGATTATTTACTCAAGATAATTGTATGTATGAAATGGACTGCCAAGTCATCTTAGAACATACAGTATATAAATAAAAAATGGAAAAAAATGATGCAGGTATAGAATTTGTGGAGAGGCTATCAACAATGGGAATAGCAGTGAATTTGGTAACGTATTTGATGGAGACAATGCATCTCCCGAGCTCAACCTCTGCAAACATTGTCACTGACTTCATGGGCACTTCCTTTCTCCTCTGCTTGCTTGGCGGCTTTCTCGCTGACTCCTTCCTTGGCCGTTTCAAAACCATCGCTATTTTCTCAACCATTCAAGCTTTGGTAAGACGACCTGAAAGAAAGTTTTCCTTTTACATTCGTATTATTTTATACTTTATTTTCAGAATCATGGGCATATAATGGGTTTATCATCTAGTAGTAAGTAGTAACGGCGTCGAATAGGATATGATAACTAGTAAATTTTTACACGATCCTCGATCCATAATTTTTAAAAGGAAAATATGGAGTATATGTATATAAATTGGAACTTTACATCAGAGAAAAAATATAATTAATATAGAGCATCAGACATTTATATATTTGATATTAGAGCTGCAAGAGTTTGAGAAAGTATTGATTGATATCTTGTGTACTCTTGATACAGGGAACTGGCGCACTAGCAATAGCAACAAAGCTACCAGAGCTGCGTCCGCCAGCATGCCACCATGGCGAAGCCTGCACGCCCGCTACTGCTTTCCAAATGACCATTCTCTATATTTCGCTTTACCTTATAGCACTTGGAACTGGTGGCCTTAAGTCTAGTATCTCCGGGTTTGGGTCTGACCAATTTGATGACAAGGATCCTAAGGAAAAGGCTCAAATGGCTTACTTCTTCAACAGGTTAGGTTAAGTTCTTATTTTCATGGCATGGTAACCTTGGTATAATTTATGATCCCCTTTTTTAAATTATATTGGAATTGGCACATGCAGGTTCTTCTTCTTCATTAGCATGGGGACGTTACTGGCTGTGACCGTTTTAGTATACATGCAAGATGAAGTGGGAAGATCGTGGGCTTATGGAATCTGCACTCTCTCTATGGCTATAGCTATTGCGGTGTTCTTGTGTGGGACAAAGAGCTACCGTTATAAGAAGAGCCAAGGAAGTCCCGTTGTGCAAATTTTTCAAGTTATTGCAGCTGCGTTTAGGAAGAGGAAAAACGAATTGCCTCAAAGCACTATGTATCTTTATGAAGATAGTCCTGAGGGCATGAGAATTGAACATACTGATCAGTTTCAGTAAGTTTCTCTCTTCAGTTTTCACAAAACAAATACAACTAAAATTATAGTTTAGTTTTTTATACGTGAAATCTTTTTCTTTTTTTTGCAGCTTATTGGACAAGGCGGCCATAGCTACAGAAGGAGATTTCCAACAAACCCTAGATGGCATCTCAATTCCCAACCCTTGGAAGCTAAGCTCAGTAACCAAAGTTGAGGAAGTGAAAATGATGGTTAGGCTTTTGCCTATTTGGGCAACCACTATAATTTTTTGGACCACATATGCCCAAATGATTACATTCTCAGTTGAGCAAGCTTCAACCATGAGACGTGACATTGGAAACTTCAAGATTCCAGCAGGTTCTCTCACAGTGTTTTTCGTAGCAGCTATTCTCATATCTCTCGCGTTCTACGACCGTGTCATCATGCCTCTTTGGAAGAAATGGAGAGGAAAACCAGGTGACATAAGATGCATACAACATTGATGTGTCTGTATTTATATCTACATATCTCTCAACTATATGTTTACATGCATTAATCATCATTTCAGGTTTCTCTAGCCTACAGAGGATAGCTATTGGATTGGTCTTGTCAACAGCTGGGATGGCAGCTGCAGCTATTGTTGAGCAAAAGCGTCTATCCGTTGCGAAATCTAGTACGCTTAAAACATTGCCAATAAGTGTGTTCTTGCTTATTCCACAATTCTTCCTAGTAGGAGCTGGGGAAGCCTTTATATACACAGGCCAACTTGATTTCTTCATAACCCAGTCACCCAAGGGAATGAAAACAATGAGCACTGGACTTTTCTTGACCACTTTGTCACTAGGCTTCTTTGTCAGCAGTTTCTTGGTCTCTGTCGTCAAAAGAGTGACTGCAACTTCTACAGATGGAGGATGGTTGGCGGATAACATCAACCACGGCCGACTCGATTGCTTCTATTGGCTTTTAGTCATTCTCAGTGGAATTAACTTTGTTGTCTATATGATATGTGCCTTATGGTTCAAGCCAACAAAGGGTAAAGACTCTGCGGAGATGGAAAATGGCAAGGGTTTTTCAGTTGAAGACTGCTAATTTTTGTCTTTCAGTTAAATTTCTTGTGTACCATATTACCATGTGACAAATCAGCTTTCCATCATGTTTCTTGTATATCAAACAATCGGGTTTGTGAATCCATCCGGTTTCAAATATTGTGTTTCACTAGTTATGTTATTCAGGTCTTTTTTGTATCCATAAGAGTAAAACTAATAATTTCACTAGATATTTGCCCTCATTTTAACTTTCCAATGATCATAAATCCCTTTCTTGAGAAGTAGAGGACAGTGAATGGCAATGAGTTCCTTTGAAGAGTCCATTGTTCTTTTCCTATGATCGTGGCATGTTGTATTAGAAACAACTTGGAGTATACACCGAGCTCGGTTACCACTTTTTAGAACGTAAGACTCTAGTTAGAACGCAAAGCTCTGATACCACTTGCTAGTTGCTAGAATATAAGATTCAAGAAAACTCTTCAAACACTTTGTATAGATGTTATATACAAGAATTATTTTTAAACTTTTTTGACAATGGCTTCACCTTAAGTTACCCTTACATGGATATCTCACAGGTTCGACCCAAGTGGGTAGGACAATGGAGCGACGGTTTATGGTCCAAAGGTCTAATAAAAAATTTTGTAAGGAAAGTTGGGTCCAAATTTTTTTTATTGTGTTTTTATAACGTTAAATAAGTCCAAATAAATAATTTTCTAATATGAAAGGGATCCATATTTGTTTTTTATTATGTTTTTAGTGTTAAATTAGTTCAAATAAATGATTTTCTAATATGAAAAGGACCCAAATTTTTTTTTATATCCAATAAAAAATAAAAATATATTTTTTACTTAAAACTTACTAAGAGAAATCTAAAATTTTTTTTGTCCTAGGACTCTTGATTTCTTTGGACCGGGGCTGATCTCTCAATACCCTAACACAACTCTTGCAACATTTTTAAAACAAATCTTCAATAGTGTTAATCACCTTCACACTTGATTTACCCTATACAATTTTCTTTATGAGTCACGGCTACCGAGGTGAACATGACAATGCCTCTTTATAGTAGTACTACTTCAATCTTCGGTTCTCACGAGATAGATCTGTTGGAAAATCCTCCATATCAAATCTTATGAATATTTTGTAACCTCATTCGAACATCTGCGCGCCAAATTAAGCATCCACATCATCCAACTTGAAATTATGGTAATGAGTTAATCGCATATGAATGATTTCGGGTTTATGGTACAATATACGTGTATTCAAATTGAGATAAAATTTAAATATGATTCATTGACTAATATGTGTCATAACCATGTTAAATAAAGTTTGAGATATAAAGTTTTATACAATAAGATAAGATTTGTTTAGAAATATTAACAGAAATATAAAATATTCTAGGTGAATATACCCAAGTAATTTGGATATATGATTGAAGCAAGTGTTGTTCTGAACCTTATTTTAGTTTTTATTTCAATACAATATATATGGTTTAATCAAGTGTGGTTATAAACCTTATTTTCGTTTTTATATCACTTGATGATTCGAAGTCTAAACGTACATTAATCTCTCAAAATCTCAATTCTCAGGTCTGGATTTTGGGATATAAACTTGGAGCCAACCTAGGTTTCACACATGCAAATAGGGGCTTTGCCATGAATAAATTGACATCTGCCGCGATAAGCTCGACTTGACTTTTACCATTAGGGAGTGCCCATTTGAACCCTTGGAGAAGCCTTGCTAGCAACATGATTGTCATAGATGTCCCAATCGAAGGGCCTACACAACCGCGAGTACCGATACTGAATATAATGAATCGCACGTCCGACTCCATCAAAGTCACGTTCATCGAGTTCCCAAGATTTCCATCAAGGTGTCTCTCTGGTTTGAACACGTTTGGCTCGTCCCATACTTTAGAATTCCGACCAAGTCCTAGACGGCTCACAAGAATTTGACTACCTATTATCATGCAATCAGGCGTATTATTAGTCATACATTGTCATATGATGTTAAACTATATCTTACATATTACATAGTTTAGATTGTCAACTAGACTTGTAAAATTGTTTTTGCTCAAGTCTCCCATATATATATGAAATTAAGGATCTTTAAAGAATTATATCAAAACAAAAAGTCTTGTAAGACCAATTATCGATAATTATATGTGAGCTTAATGATCTCTCACCTTAGAAGAACGAATATATATGACGAAAGACTGTCTTTTAATAATGTTTTATTCCTGATTTGTTTTCAGATAATATACCTATAATATTTAATAAATCCAGATTTTTTTTTTAAGACTAAAAGAATTGACTTCTACCTTTGGGGACGAAATAACCAGCGATAGTATCTTTTCTTGCTCCATGAGGAGGTATGAACGCATATGCTGGATGAAGCCGGAAAGATTCTCTGCTACATGCTTTGATGTAGTTGAGTTGTGGTATGTCTGATTCTTGCACAAACCTGTCTTTACCAACTACCCGGTCTAATTCTTTTGTGGCTCTCTCAAGAATCTCTGGGTGATTCAACATCTCTGCTATCGTCCACTCCACGTTATTCATCGTATTGTCGATTGTTGCAAGATTAATGTTCTACATATAGGATAGTTATGCTTATATAAAAGAGATTGTTAATGAATAGAAAGTCGTTCTTGAATTCCTGACATAAATATGAAGAAGCCTACTGGTCAATGAATAGAAATTAATAACCACTAATATGTCACTGGTTCTTTGACATGGAAAATTTGTGGTCAAAATTTAAAATGTGAACACCATGCACTAACCTTGCATTGAGCCCTAATCTCATCAAATGTGAACAAAGGCATTCCTTGATCATCTTTTAGCGTGATGAGAGTATCGAGCCAATCATCTTCTGTCTCTTTTCCACCTTTATTCCTCCACAAATGTATTCTGTCATGGATGATGGGGTTGTTGCACCTGTTCATAATACCAACCGCTTCTCTTACCTCCGCCTCCTCTCCATCCACATTCCATCCTCTAAGAAAAGGGATGCAATTCATTCCGCTAAAGCTGAAAGAACAATCAAGAACTCTGTATATCGCGTCCATATGCTCTTTCTCTTTTGGTCCAAGACCCCCGTCTTCTGCCGCTTCATCAAAATATCTCTGGCCAAACATCATTCTCATCATCACGGCGTGGCAATAAGTTAAGGCGATGTGCCTCACATTAACCGGCTTCGTCATTTTTTTTTATAAATGTTAAATTTATTGAATGAAAAAAAAAATCGTTTTAACATCTTAGAAAAAACTTCTTCACCATAAATACCTTACAATGAAATCTTCCTATCTAACTTTTCATCTAGAGCCAAACAAAATCCGAAGAGAATTTTCCATCTTGGAACTAGAAAAGATAACTTGTTTCACACCATCCGATCTATTGCTTTTACAAGAATATCCGGGTTGAGCGGAACTTCTCCATGTCTTCGTTTGTTCCTTTCTATCCAAAGAGTGTGAAGAGAACACTGAAAAACATACCTAGTAATGAACATGGTTGAACCGGAGAGTGAATTCCCATTAACCAACCTTTGCAAATCCGTCCAAGAGCAAGAAAAGTGCCCAAGTAGAAGATTTCGTGTAAGCTGCTCCCAAACCCGACAAGAATAAGAACATTCAAAGAAAAGATGACTTCGCGACTCCATTGGAGTTTGACAAAAAACACATTGAGTGTTAATGTCTGACCCCTATCTACTCATGCGATCTCCCGTAGTTAGACGATTAAGAGAAGCAATCCACGAGAGAAAAGCATATTTAGGAGTTCCCCTAGCAAACCAAACTATTATAGAATAGGAAATAGAATAATAGACTTATTAATTTAGGAATTCAACAGATTCTGTAATTACTGTAATTGATTCTTTGTATTGCTTTATATTGATAATTCAAGGTACAGAGAAAGGCACCGATTGTGCTCTTTGAACAATCCTCTCTCTAACGTTCAAACATGGTATCAGAGCCATCTTTCTAAACCTAAAATTTTCTTCTTCTCTCAGCCGCCTCCATCTCTCTACACTCTATTTCTCTGTTTTTTTTCTTTTTTTCTTTTTTTCTTTTTTTCTCTGGTTCTTCTCACCGTCTCGCCTTCACTTCTCCTCTTCTCCGATCTTCATCACGCCTCAAGCCTCTGCTTTTCTCTGTCCTCCTTGCATCAACATCCTTTGTCCTCAATGGCGGCTCTTACCACACCATCTCCATCTGCTGCAAACCTCACACAGATTCGTGCGCATATCCCCATTATCCTGGATATGAACAAGATAAACTACGACTCTTGGCGGATCCTATTCGAAACCCAATGCCTCAGTTTTTCCCTTACAGGTCACATTGACGGCACATCTCAGCCAACTGGTGCAACTGATACAACGTGAAAAGAGCTCGACAACACCGTCAAAATGTGGATCTACGGTACGATTTCAGAATCGCTTCTCTCCTCCGTCCTTAAGAATCAGTGCTCTGCTCGTGACCTTTGGCTCATACTGGAGAATCTCTTCCGCGACAATAAAGAAGCTCGTGCCATCCAATTGGAAAACGAACTTCGCACCATCACGATTATTGCCAGAAACTCAAATCGCTCTCTGACACACTCGCCAATGTCGATTCGCCAGTCACTGATCGTGCCTTAGTCATGCACCTTCTCAACGGGCTTAACTCCAAATTTGACAACATCATCAATGTTATTAAGCACCGCTCACCACCGTGTACTTTTAGCAATGCACGTTCCATGCTCATCGACGAAGAATCCAGACTCCGCACAAAACGCACCACTGCTTCCACCAATGACGACAACGCATCTTCTCCTCATCTCCTCATTGCTACGACTCCACAACACCACGATCATCAACCAGATTACAACTCCAACCGCAACCAAAACAATTTCAGAGGTCATAACAACCGCAACAATCGTGGCAATCGAGGCCGTAATGGTCGAGGACGCAACAATTATCAACAAAATTGGAATCCTCGCCCATCATATCCGCAACCATGGTACTATCAAAATCAACAAGCACCTGTCTACCAACCTCCAAACTATGTTCACCACCAGTTTCAACCACACTACTCCAATCCTCAGGCTGGAATTCTCGGGTCACAACCTCAACAACCCCGTGGAGCTGTCTATTTCACTCAGACTTCTCAGCCACATACGCTCACCGATTTGAATCAACAGTTTATCCCTACTGCCCTTGCAAGCGCGTTCAACACGATGACTCTCCAAGATCCTATTGATTCCGGTTGGTACATGGATACCGGAGCCACTGCTCATCTCACTTCCCGACCAGGTAATCTCTCTCTTTCTTCCTCTTCATCATCACCTTCTCTCTCGTCTCTGCCTCTTGTTACTGTAGGAAATGGCTCCAATCTACGTGCGACGGGACTAGGACACACCTCTTTCACCACCTCAACTCGTCCTCTTCATCTTCAAAACATTTTACTTTGCCCTGGAATTTTAAAAAATCTTGTTTCCGTTCGTCAGTTTACAAAAGATAATGTTTGCTCAATCGAATTTGATCCGTTTGGTTTTCTTATAAAGGATCTTCGAACCCGAGCTCCTCTACTCCGATGTAACAGTCCTGGTCCTCTATATGCCCTCACTCCATCTTCCTCATCTCATCAAGCTTTCTCTGCATCAACTAATTCTGCTTCTCTTTGGCACCAACGTCTCGGTCACACTCGCAATTCTTCTCTACGTTTTTTTAATAAAATCAGGCTTTCTTAAGTGTTCACAACCGGCTTCGGTTCCCTTATGTCACCCTTGTCAACTAGGGAAACACACCCGCAAACCGTTTTTCTCGTCGTCTTCGCAAGTTTCTTCGGTTTTTGATATTGTACACTCTGATATTTGGACATCTCCAATTCCAAGTGTTAGTGGAATACGATATTATGTTCTTTTTATTGATCAATATAGCCATTTTCTTTGGGTTTATCCATTACGTCAAAAGAGTAAAGTGTTTTCAAAATTTTTGCATTTTTTTCACTATGTTCAAACTCAATTTCATAAAACAATCAAAGCTTTGCAATGCGATAATGGCGGTGAATATACGAGTGGGGAATTTCAAAACTTTCTTTCATCTCATGGCATTCAACCTCGTTTTTCTTGCCCTCACACCTCTCAACAAAACGGTCGTGCCGAACGCACTATCCGCACTCTCAACAACCTCATACGTGTACTACTCATCCAAGCTCATATGCCTCTCTCTTATTGGGTAGAAGCTCTTCATATGGCCACTCATCTCTTCAACATTCTCCCATCCACTTCAATAAACAATGAAATCCCCTTTACTCGCCTTTTCCAAAAACCCGTCACGTATGATCATCTCCGCATTTTTGGTTGTCTCTGTTACCCTAATATTCTACCAACAACAACTCATAAACTTGCACCACGATCCGTCATGTGTGTTTTTATGGGATATCCAACCAATCACCGTGGCTATAGATGCTTCGACCCCAAAACCAATCGTATCATCCTCTCCCGCCACGTCGTTTTTGACGAAACTCAATTCCCGTTTCAACACTCTACTTCTCCTTTGTCTCCGTCTTTGTCTACTTCTTCGCCTCCTTTATCTAATTATCCTGTCCTTCAATCTCTTCCGCTGTCTATTTCACCATCGTCGCATTCTACATCATCTGCCACTCACGATGCCTCAACTTCTACATCCACGTCTCCACCAAGCCCACAAAATAGGCCCACAACTAATACTGATCCACCAAGCCCACAAAATAGGCCCAATACTAACATTGATCTACCAAACCCAAATAATTCATCCACATCTGCACCTTCTTCCTCCTCTATTCTCTCTACGAATGCTCAAGCCTCCACCACAGTCTCTGCTCCTCTTCCATCTCAACGCATTCAAACCCGGAGTCGCAGCGGCATAACGAAAAAGAAACAGATCTTCTCTCTACATACAGATACGATATCTCCTTTACCTTTATCTCATGTTCAAGCTAAGAAAGATCCAAATTGGAACAATGCTATGCAGGTTGAATATGATGCTCAAATCGAAAGTGGCACGTGGAATATCGTTCCACGGCCTCCAAACACTAACATTTTGCGCTCTATGTGGCTTTTTAGACATAAATTTGATGCAGGTGGCCGGCTCTCTAGATACAAAGCGCGACTTGTTGCAAACGGGAAATCACAGCAAATCGGCATCGATTGCGACGAGACTTTCAGTCCAGTGGTCAAACCATCAACCATCCGCACCGTTCTTCATGTTGCAGTCTCAAATCAATGGCCAATTCATCAACTAGACGTCAAAAACGCATTCCTTTACGGCGATCTCGACGAAACAGTGTATATGCACCAACCTCCCGGTTACGTCGACCCAACTAGACCAACTCACGTATGTCTCCTCAAAAAATCACTATACGGCTTAAAGCAGGCTCCCCGGGCTTGGTATCATCGCTTCGCCACTTTTGCCAACAAAATTGGTTTCAACCAAAGCAAATCAGATGCGTCATTGTTCATTCTCTCTCGTGGAAAAGAGTTTGCTTATCTCCTACTCTATGTTGACGACATCGGACTCACAGCCTCTTCTCCAACACTCTTACGGTCGATCATAAACTCCCTAAACTCTGAATTTTCTATGACCGATCTCGGCAAACTTCACTATTTTCTTGGAATTGCCATCAACAGGGACTCTCATGGGATGTTTCTGAGCCAACACAACTATGCCGCTGACATTATCCACCGAGCCGGCATGACAAGCTGTAATCCCAGCAACACACCAGTCGATACGTCTTCAAAGCTTGAAGCCGGTGTCGGAAAACCTATCGAAGAACCAACACTTTATCGAAGTCTCGCCAGAGCTCTCCAATATCTCACATTTACACGCCCGGATATAGCTTACGCCGTTCAACAAGTATGTCTCCATATGCATGATCCTCGAGAGCCACATTTCAATGCATTAAAACGAGTTATACGCTACATCAAAGGCACCATCACCCACGGCCTCCGCCTAACACCTACCAACACAACAAAGATCACCGCATACACGGACGCAGATTGGGCTGGTTGCACCACCACACGACGATCCACTTCGGGGTATGCCGTTTTCCTCGGCGACAATCTTGTATCTTGGTCATCCAAACGACAGCCCACTGTCTCTCGATCTAGCGCCGAAGCCGAATACCGCGGCGTTGCCAATGCAGTCGCAGAAACTACATGGCTACGAAATCTTCTTCTCGAGTTACATTGCCCAGTCTCAACCGCCACTATTGTCTATTGTGATAATGTTAGCGCCGTCTATCTTTCCACAAATCCCGTTCAACATCAACGCACCAAACACGTGGAAATCGACATACATTTTGTGCGTGAACGAGTAGCTCTTGGCCACGTTCGTGTTCTTCATGTCCCGTACGCACACCAATACGCAGACATTTTCACCAAGGGCCTCCCCTCGTCCCTTTTCACTAGTTTTCGATCCAGCCTTTGCGTTCAACCGCAACACGCTTCGACTGAGGGGGAGTGATAGAATAGGAAATAGAATAATAGACTTATTAATTTAGGAATTCAACAGATTCTGTAATTACTGTAATTGATTCTTTGTATTGCTTTATATTGATAATTCAAGGTACAGAGAAAGGCACCGATTGTGCTCTTTGAACAATCCTCTCTCTAACGTTCAAACAGGAGTTCCCCTAGCAAACCAAACTCCCTCATACCAATTCACCTCATCTCTTTTTTCTCTAATCACTTCCCATGTTTCCTTTGTGATAAACATGTTCTTGTACAGTCCAGCATTTGTTTTCCACATGTTAATATCATCACCAGTTACTATATCACGAGTTCGCAGCTGTTCCAAATGATCAAGAACCTGATTTTGAAACACAAATCGAAATCTTCTTCTCCGTGTAATACCAATCGCATGTGCTACTGTAGCATAGATGTGCATAGATTGACCTTGATGTGCATAGATTGAAGACATACGTTACGATATTATCAGCTTCTAAGGTTCTTTTAGCGAGGGTTTTGTTCAACTTTGTCGGAGACATTAGCTTCGTGGCCATCATTTTCTTCCTTAACTTCCAATTTTCTCCATAGGAAGCGAAAGCGACATCTTTGTAGCCATCGCTTATGAGATTGCTAGAGTACGACTCCATTCTGTCTGCGAAAGCCTCGTCTTTTTCCCTAAGCACTACTCGTGCAATCTTGCTTGAGGTTACAGTGATGACGTGTACGCGGGCAAAGCTGAAGCATGCTATCTCCGTTTGCATGTCCTCCATGACACGGTGCATCCACACGTGAGCCGGACGGTTCATAATCATATGGAACAAATTACCAATGATCGGCCATCCTCGTGGCCCTGGAGGAAGCTGGCGTTTTGAGTTCTTGGCTTTCAAGAAACGTATAGCGAGAGCCAAGACCAACGTTGTGGAAAATAGAACAAGTGTCAAACTTGATGGATTTGTGATACTCAAGTTCATGGCAAAAATTATAAAGAAATTAGCGTATAAGGGGTTTTCTTTTTTTTAAAAAAAATTGGGAGCTGAAAAGAAGTTTTGCTTTTAAGCTAGCTAGTAGTGGGTGAACCTTATTACGAAATGAGTAATAAGAACATTTGCTTAACTACCTATTTATACATGTCAAGTTTCATATAATAATCGTACAAAATGTAAGTTGTCTCGGAACTATTATTTATCAATCGAAAAGCCTAATAAAGATTGACCTAGCTAGTAGTGGATGAATCTTACTACGAAATGAGTAACTATTATTTAATAATCATAATAAAGATTGACTTAGCTAACTAGTCCAAGTTACTTAAATAATAGGGTTCATTTTGCAAAATATTTTGGAGGACTTTTCTACTAGTGACATAAACGATAAATTGCTAATCAATCTAACCCAAAAGAATAATCATTTTAGGCGGCGTAGTAAAAATGTTTTGGAGGTTTTGAAAAGAAGGGTAAAAAAATCTAAAGGGTAAAAGATAGTAGATGGGGTTATCGTCTTAGATATTCTTCTCTATTACTCCTTAATAATCTCTAGTACTCCTCATTTTAATAGATATTCTTCTCTACTATTTCTTAATAATCTCTAGTACTTCTCATTTTAATGAAAGGACGTACTCCTTAAATAATTTTTAAATGAAAATTCAATGTCCTAGTTGTACCATCAGTTATACTAGTAATCCCTTAGTTAACCCTAGTTGTACCCTAGTATTACCTAGTATACCATAGTATCTCCTAGTTGTACCCTAGTCCTCGTATTAGGAGTATTACCTCAAGTATTACTGGTATTACCATGAATAGGAGGATTCGAACCCTGGGTGCGTGCACACACGTAAGCACGTAAACTTGATGTCCACAAAAAATGTCTAGCATATGAAATGATCATGATAGTATCCACATATAGTTGTCCATCGGAAGCGTATAGTGTGTGATATGACTGTGGTAGTGTCCACGAATACACGACCATGTGGATACCTTGTTTAGACTATCCATCTGGGATTTTCGGAATAAGTCTGATTTGATTTTTTTTTAATGTCGCTTAAGCATGCGATTATAACCCCATTTCTACGGTCTCTGTGGCCGAAAACCCCTTTGCCACGGGAGTGAAAACCTTCAAAGACGTTTGGGATTGGGAAAAAAAGGGAAATGGGAGAGAGAAGGGAGAGAGTATTAAAAAAAAAAAAAGTCAGAATCTAAATGTGGTGGAGGGCAAAATGGTCTTCACATACCCCTCAAAACTTTCAAAAGATACATGTTTGAAAGAATTTTTCAAAAAATACATGTTTGAAAGAAAAAATTAAAAAGATATATGTAATGTAATTGTCTAGAATATTTTGTTTTTCTATTTCCACTACAAGAATAAGTCCATATCCTCATAGAAAATACTGTTTTTTTTTTTTCTAACATTGGAAGGGCCGAAAGTGCCATACTGGAAAAAAACAAGAGAAACTTGCGTGTCGTTAAAGCTTTATCGGATGATGGTCCCTCAGATATTTGACGGTTATATACAACAGGTAAAACCTATCGAGAATTTTGAGAGTTTTTCGATACATGTTTATCGGAAATTTTCAAAAACAATACGATTATTCCATCGTCGAAAAATTCCAACGATTACTAGATAACCTATACATATGAAGTTTGTGATATTATGAGAAATTGTTTAGATTGTCCAAAGAATGTTCAAAAGATGGCAAAGTTGATACCATTGATTTATGGATAAAAAACTTGTTTGAACTAATGAAGTAAATGTTGCTAGACATGATTATGCGATTCGAGTTTGAGATAAAACTCAGAATGACTTTTGATTTTGGACGATTTTCTATTGAAACTGCGGAATAGGATATCTTGTAAGTAATCAAGTAAAAACTTTCAGTCGACTGATGCATCCACGGCCGACCCAAATGAAAACAATGCTTAAAGCCCATAAAAAATTGATGACCCTTAAACTAAAAACCCATTACAAAATGTTAATAACAACGCATTTTGAGATTCAAACCCACGTTTTGCATGAAACCAACGAATACCACTACCACTATACCAAAAGAAATTTGTTTGATTTGATGCCCTTAAAATCTTTATAAAATTTTGAAACCTAAAGTTTTTGCTTCCCCAGCCTCTCCTCATGGCTGGCCTTAAATGCATCAAAAAGTTATCATCTGATATGAATGTAAATCACGCATCACCAATTTTTGTCATAATAATCATACCATAAACTAGGGAGAAAAATTAACTAGCTTTGTATGATTAAGTTGTACCATTCAAATTTTGATCACTACAGGCACCTAACACAAAAATACTAGGTAAATGTAGCCACACCATTGGCTCCCAGTTCGGAAAATGTAGCCACACCGTCGAATATAAGGCATAGGGATCATGTTGACCTTACCTATAGAGATATAAGGGTCCTCACATAATCAAATTCACATGAACTAAGTTACACATGATTCTAAAGTGATTCGCCTAAATTAAGCTACACATGACACTAAGAGAATCGCCTAAATAGTCTCTCACGTTTCGTTGTGTATTGAAATACTAAGAGAACAAGTTTTACCCCAACATAATATAAGATTTATCTATTTTTCAGCGTTTTTGAACTTTAGATTATTAATAGAAAAAATCATTTATTAAATTAATATTGAAATTTCTTTTCAATATTATTAAAAATATCAGCATTAGGGTTTTAAAATATATAAGACTATTTTGACATGTGGAACAATGTAGGTAGTCTTGATCGTGTGGCGGACACATGCCATGATCGTATGTATTACAAAATTTGAGGTTAAAGCTTTATGTAATAAAAGATGTCAACTATATTAGAATTTGGTATGATAATATTCGACATCATCAAGTACTTTTTTTATTAATTTTATTTTAATTTATTTATGTTTTTTTAAAACGTTTACAAAAGTAATAGATTATAATCTGCGTATGCAAGTTTGTAGTTCAATGTTTTAGTACTTCTAATTAAAACCGGGAATTCGGAAAAAAAAAACTCCAACTTTTCATGAATTGCCAATCGTCCAAAAAAATCTTGAACTTTTATTGACTTACCAATTTATTACCAATATTTTCACTGACTCGCCAAAATAGACACACTGTTAGTAAACTTAACAGATTCATTAGATGCCGTTAGTGCCCCCGTTAGAAACTAAACGACGTCCTTTCATCATTTTTCAAACGACGCCGTGTAGCATTTAGAAAAAAAAAATCACCTATCTCCGGGCTTGAACCCTAGAACTCGGAATTAAAGAGATGGGCCTTTCGCTATTAAGCTACTTTAACTTTAAAAGAGGTTTCTAACATGTTTATATTTATTGATTACCCCAAATTAATAACCCATCAAGCAATTTTTCTTCTCCTTCCCCAGATCCAAGCTCCAAGTCGAACTTAAATGGTCTGAAGTTGAAGTGTGCTCTTGTGAATCTACATGAATTTGAAAGAGGAATTAAAGAGATTATTTCATTCACTACTTTGAATCAGATTGGTAAAATTGAAAAAGAAATCAATGAATTTGGGTGTGTGTGATTATAATGGATATTCCCATAGATAGAGGGGAGTTAAATTCTTGATTCTCGGTAGCAAACCCTTTTAGTTTGAGAAGATGAGAAACATAAAAAGTTTCATCATGGTGGAGAAAAATATGAACGGCAAAGAGAGCTTTGTTGATTTTAGATTTTCGTTTACTGGTTTGCTTCTCGAAATTGAAATTTTGAGTTAGGTAAGGAATTGTCAATCAGAAGCATGTGGGATTCCCAAAGGAGAAGACTGTGTGTTTGATAAATCTCAGAATTTCGCAGAGGTTCAATCATCATCCCTTGATCCAAATTGTTTGCCATACTCGTGATTGCTCTTTTCAAATCGTTTTTTTTAAGAGATGAGAATATTTTGGTTCATGGACATAGAGGTTCGTGTATTGAAGCTTCAAGAAATTGCAGAGGTGTTATAAAATTCTGACCCGAGAGAATCGAAGCTTCGATTTTTGGGGAAGGTGAAGAAAAATTGGTTGATGGGTTATTAATTTGGGGTGATTAATAAAAATAAATATATTAAACACTTCATTCATTCATAGGGCAAGTAGCTTAGTGGGGAGAGACCCTATCTCTTTGACTTTGACTTCTCGGGTTCAAGCCCAAATATGATATTTTTTGTTTTTTTAAAATGTTAAACGGTGTCGTTTTGAAAAGAGGTGAAACGACGTCGTTTAGATTCTAACGGTTACAGTAACAACGTCTAATGAATCTGTTAAGTTTGCTAACGGCGTGTTTAATTTGACGAATCAACAAAAAAATTTATAATAAATTGGCAAGTCAATAAAAGTTCGGGTTTTTTTTGACCGGCTCAAATATTCGTGTTTTTTTTTGTAATTCGTGAAAAGTTGGGGCTTTTTTTGGCCGAATTCCCAATTAAAACCTAAAAGATCACCAATGTAATAAATAAAATAATTTTAAATTGAAAAAACACCGATGTGAAACCACCGTAAATAAGTTATAAGTTATTATTTTAAAAAAATTCTCTTAAATTTTCTTTCTCTTTTTGTTAATGAATTCTCTTAAATTTTATTTATTTAGTTTCTAACTAAATTTCAAACATGTTTCTAAACCTATTGAAAAAGTATATATGTTATATGAATATTGATATTTAAAATTTTGATTAGTTAACTTAAGCTTTTTGAAAATTGAATATTTTCAATTCAAACCCACTAATTCCAATAGTTGGTGAAGACAATATTTCATTTAGCCGAATTAAGTTGGAATAAAAATATTACTCAAATGATATTTTTATATAAAGCTAACTAGCGATACATCCGCGTAGTTACGCGAAGAAGATATGTAAGAAATCAATTCTAAGTATTTTAAAATACTATATATAAAGACAATTTCTTATGAATCGGTCAAATATATGGTATACAATCTCAACCACAATTGAGGAATCAACCTTTTTTTTTTTTACTTATCAACCATCATCCTCATATATGCTTTCTTTCCTCCAATACTTTTGGCATTGTAACTTTCATGCTAGCAAGTATTTAGAAGTGTCCTAGAAATAGATGTCCAGCTGCAACAAAATTGATGTCAAGCGTCCAGAGTTTGAGGAATCCACATATGTTTTCGCTTCTCACTTAACCAAAACCTAAACGTCGAAAATTCTTATGCTTCTATAACGAAATAAAAGTCTAGACGTCATTTCCTTATATTGACGTAACCACAACCTAACGTTTCCGTCTTCTTCAACAAAAACATAAAAACGTAATCTGCTTCTTTATTCTTACACAAGCTTCTTCTTTTCCTTATGTTCTCCTAAAAGCAATATGCTTCTCAAGCAAAAATAACGAAAGCTAAAGAGTAAAATATAAAACGTAGGAAGCTTATGGCCGCAACTCTCTCTATTTCTTATTCTTCATCAAGTGAACTAAAAAAAACCCTAACTATGTATTTATAAGAAATAATCTAGAGGAAAAAAAAACTTACAAATATACACATACTGGACACAAACCATATTCACGAACCAACAAAAATCGGTATATCAAAAAACACATAATTAATATATTACCAATGTTACGATACCACGTCATCCAATAGAAGAGCATTGTAAATATGTCAATTCATTAATGGCATTTTAGGACACCAAATCTCTAGAGAGCTCTAGTGACGACAAATGATAAAACTTTATTCTTTTATTATATAAGACTAGATGAGTACCCGTGCAATGCATAGGATTTCGTCATCATATAACTTTAGTTTTGAGTTTATATTAATTTTTGCTTTACTTTTATTAGGGGTCATATTGATTTCTTATAGTTTGTAACTCTGGCATTAAGGCCTACAAAACTATTTAGTGTTATATAAAAAAAAAGTTATTGTCAAACGCCAATAATCTCAACCGTCCGCAAACACAACGGTTACAAATGATAGGGGGAGAACCAATCAATACCTAAATTTCTCCCCACATTCGCCAACGCCACCGATAGGGGGAGAGGGAGCAATTGCAACCTAGTTATTAGTGAACTGAATAAACGATCGTTTTCACCAACAGTCTGAAAGTACCGGAGGCGCGCTATAGTGTAAAAGCCTGTTAGGGTTTTTATAAGGGGTTTGTGTTTTTACCTCATCGATTCCCGGAGAATTTTCCAGCTTCCACTGCCGGTACTCTTCAATAGTCCTTCTGCTTCATCGCTTCGGCCTCATTGATTCGATGATTGTCTAGCTTTATCCTTTTCTTCTCCTTCAGTCGCCGGAAAAGTAAAAAAAAAACTGTTCACCTTGGTCGTTGCCGCTGTCTCAACTCGCCGCCGTAGAGCTAGTATCTCGCCTGCTAGTTTTAATGGTGTCGCCGAAGGAGTTAGTGGCCATAGTACAATCTGCGCTGCTCGGAACGTCCCGACCGACTCCAACGCAGCGGATCGAAGTCACTCATGCCATCCGCAACTCCTTTTCTTCTATCCAGAACCTCCTCTCGTTCCCGGTACTCTTGTCAATTTCTTGGAACTCAGTGGCTCCTTCCCGGGGGTTTGAATATATACTGTTCAATTTTCTGAGTAGTGACTTTTTATCTATGGCTTCTATTTCAGCCTCCGAAGCCTTCTGACAGAGCGCAAGTTCAGTCCCGAGAGATTAGACTTCCGGATTCGCTGCCAATTTCTCTAGATGACCAAGATGTCGCGATTGTAAGTGTTTGTTTGGACTTTAGGAGACTAGTGTTTGGTGCTTCTCAGATTTCTAGATTCCATCCTCTTGATGATCGTTGTTTCTAAGACATGTTTGATATCTTCGTGGTCTGATGGAGGTCAAGACTTCAAAATTTAGATATGAACATTAGACACCGTTTAAAGCAAAGTCTCTCTTTGTTTATGATTCAACCAGTAGAAGCATTGAATAAAATGGTGCGAGTGGTCTGCTTACTAGATGTCTAAGAAGGCAAAATTTCGCTGTTTTCTTTACCATGCCAATATGTTAGAAACCGGTTAGTTGCTCCTTTCAGAGTAATACTACTAAGGCACATTGAGTTAATTTTCATAGGGATTGCATTTTCTCCTGATAGTTTGTTAAATCTACCAGTTGATTTACATTAGAACCTTCTGACATTTGTTAAATTTTCTTTGATCTTCAGAAGATATATGTTGGATGGTTAATATCTTACTGCTGCAGGAAAATGTTAGCTGCTATTTACCTTTAGATGAGTTTCTCTTCATTAATATCTGATGGCCCATGTTTTCTTTTACTGTAACTGATTGTAGAGTTTGAAACTAAGCGATGAGCTTCACCTCAATGAGATAGATTCTGTTCGTCTGCTTGTATCTGCAAATCAGGAGGTGCAGTTCCTTTCACTTTGCATCCACTCACCTTTTAACTTCTAAAGTTTTCAAGTTATTTTAGGATATTTTTATATATTTTATCCTATGTTTAGTGGGGCTTGATGGGACGGGACCCGCTTGAAATTCAAAGGCTTGCAACTGGACTTTGGTATACAGGGAGAAGAGATCTTACATCGACCCTCTACACACTCTTGAGGGTATCTAACTCTTATTATATTTCTGGCCCCTGTTTAGGATTGTTCTTTGCATCGTCACACAGTACCATTTTTCTTGGTTTAACAGGCAGTTGTTCTGGATCAAGGGCTTGAACCTGATCTTATAGCTGACATTCAAGGACTCTTAGAAGATCTGATCAAAGCTGGGCTCAGACAACGGTTGATCACTCTTATAAAGGTATTAACGACTTGGATTCTTTTGGCATACATCCTCATAGGTTTCAAACTCATATACTTCAGTATATGTATCTTCCTGCCGCGAAATCTGTTTCTTATTGCATGAATTTTTTCTTAAGCTTTCATCCTATTCTAATCATTCTCATTACTGCAAAGACTATTCTCTTGTTTGTTGAGTATCCTTAGAGACATCTGTTTAGCTACATCATTTCAATCTACTTTCCATTTGTTTCTCATGATCTTGGAGATTTATTAATGTTTTTCTGATTAATTAATTGAAATCTTTCCAAACTTTTGAAGTACGTAACTATTACTTATAGTGAACATTGAGCCATTGTGCAAACATAAGGTATTGAGACCATTACAAATTTTTTCCACAAAACGAAAATTATTCTTTGCGGTTTTCATCTATTCTATAATGTTATTATTGTTAAAGCTGCCTGATACTTTAAACTTGTCAACTTCACAAGCTTCATAGTTCAAGACACTGGGTAAATGTACATCCTGTGTAAGTATCATGATCATCTTTGAGGTTCTTTTTTAGCTGTGCCTATAATAGCTTTAAATTTAAAGACGGTTGCAATTAGACGCAGTGTAACATTTGTTGTTAACTTTGCATTAACATCAACATGAGTTCAAGCTAATGCTTTTAAACATTTTGATTTACTTCAACATGAGTTCAAGCTATTTTGATTTACCCTAGGTTCGTAATATAGAGTTCAGATCAAATGGATAAAAAAGATCTTAAAATTTACTTTCTATACTCTGACAGCCTAATGACTAAATCCTAAATCCATTATCTTTATAGCTAAACATTTGTATCAGAAGCATGTTCAATCTATTAACAAATATAAGATGTAGAGACAGTTCTTCTAAAATATCTTGTGAGTTGATTTTTTTTCTTTTTTTCCCTTGGCATTATCATGTAATGATGGTCATGATAGCAAATTCTTTATTATTAGGAACTCAATCGGGAGGAACCTTCTGGCTTGGGTGGGCCCTTATGTGACCGATACCTTATTGACTCAAGAGGTGCTCTTGTTGAACGAAGAGCTGTTGTACATAGGGAAAGACTGATCCTGGGACATTGCCTTGTTCTTTCGATTTTGGTTGATAGACCTGGTAAGCTTGTTCATTTTTTCATAAAGCTTCTGCGCTAAAAATACAATTTGTTAAAGAAATTCAGCTGCTGAGAAACTATTGATATGTGGTCTCTACGTTGGCTAGGAT
The DNA here is from genome assembly GCA_900116095.1 of Euclidium syriacum. Classification (NCBI taxonomy): domain Eukaryota; kingdom Viridiplantae; phylum Streptophyta; class Magnoliopsida; order Brassicales; family Brassicaceae; genus Euclidium; species Euclidium syriacum. The sequence goes on from FPAK01000008.1 coordinate 4,502,359, forward strand.
ACTTCATATGCCAGACTAATGAGGTCGTTGCTCAATGTGCTATGAAATATATTGTGTTTTCATATATAAAATTGCGAGGTCTGTGTAGATATGCACTGAATGTGCCTGCATGTTTGATTGAAGTTGAGTATCGTATGTGATTGTGGTGTTTTATATTACAGCCTCCATTGTTGGGATCTCACTTATGAATTTTGACTTCTTTTTATGGATATGAAATGGGTTATTCGTAAATTCAAACGCGCTTGTTATATTTTATCTTTTATTTTGTCAAGGACATTTACTATTTCTTGTTGTGCTTCTTACAAGTTTTTTTCTTTGCAGGTCCGACAGATGTGAAGGATATATTCTATGTTTTAAAAGATAATGCAGCTCAATTAACTGAAGGAAATGACACCATGAGCTATCAGGTTCATGCTAGTCCTGTTCATGACGTAGAAGTTTTGAGGCTTGATTTTCCTTCACTGCTTATTAAATTTAAAATATTAAACTTTCTGCAAAATGGTTGTTTTTCTGTTGCAGATTACTTTTAGTCTTCTGTTTTCTCTCATCATCACCTTTGTATCAGACGCAATCAGCGCACAATCTGATAAGTCATCTATGATATCTCAAGATACTTCATTTAGGACAGAGTTTCAGGATATTGTAAGACAAGTTGATACATTTTCTGTTGCTTTTTCTCCGGGTCACCAAAATCTTCCGCTTCTGACACTTGAATTCACCTTTCAGGTCATGGCTTCTGGCAGCGACCTCATTGCTGATGGCTTCATTGGTGCCGTAAGGCTTTCCTGGGCTGTACATTTAATGTTGATATATGATGGAATATCTGGAATGGATACAATTTCCACTGCTTCAACAACAGATATGGGTCACATATGCTCCAGCCTGGAGTCAATCTTTTCAAAAAATGTGTTTCAATTTTTGCTGGATAATGTTCTTCAGACTGCAGCCTATCAGGTACTTTCATTTGAAACATCATCGCCAAGAATTGTGTGCTAAGTTAATGTGAAATGCAGGGCCCTTATTTAGATTCCCTGCATACTTGATATCATTTTACGAGCTAGTGGAAGTATTACTTTGATTTCCCTGTTACTGAGTTCTGATCTTGATCTCTTCCTAAGTGGTGGACTTTTGTATTGGGTAAAGCTATTATGCATGGATCATGACTAGATGAGAAAAAAGAGCTATCTCTTAATGGTGCCTATGGTGTTTATATTCGTCCATGACAACTGTAGTGCATATTGCTTGTTTCATTATAATGGTATTATCTGTTGGCCTCTATGGATGCCGTCTTTATCATTCCATGCATCCAGGCCTTGCTTGATTACTCATTCCTAAATGTATAAGTATTCCCGTTTCTCTATGTGGGTTTTCTGCCTTAAACCACATTTTATATCTATCAACGATTTCATTACTCGTGTACATAACTTTATTATATATTATATTGCTGTTCGGTGAGCTCCTCTTTGAATTTGTTCTTGTATAATGCCAAGTAATTTGCTTGAGAACTTAGCTCTCACCCATTTTTCTTATCTTTGATTTTAATGATTCAACTGAGGTTCCCCCTTCAATGGTTGACATTTTGATTGTTGCTACATGCAGAATGATGAGGAGGACATGATCTACATATATAATGCGTACCTGCACAAGTTAACCTCATGTTTTTTATCTCACCCGATTGCAAGAGACAAGGTTTGTGAAGTATCTTTACTTCTTTAAATTAAAGTATCTTTACTTCTTTAAATAGAAGTATCTTCACCTAGCATTTTTGTGTTGGGTGCCTGGGTAATTTTTCTCCCTAGTTTTTGGTCTGATTATTATGACAAAAGTTGGTGGTATGTGCTTTACATTCAGAGGGATAAGTTTTTGATGCATCAGTCGGACATTCTGAAAGTTTGCTTGATCACTTATAGGATATGAGTGGTATAGAAACATCAAAATTTGATGGGAGCACCTAAAATCATGGCTACAATGTGATGTCTCGATAGTGCATATACATTGAATATATAAGCCAAGATGACAAACACAATAGGGAATCTACATGTTTATCTCTTGCGTCAAGCCTGCCCATCCTTATTTTGCAGGTGAAGGAATCAAAAGACCTGGCTATGGGCGTTCTAGATTCTTACCGAACATCTGATTCGCTTGATGGCAGTATGCAGACTGAAGAGGCTGACAGGCCGCTGCCCTTCATTTCCCTTATGGAGTTTGTTAGCAATATCTATCAGGTTAACAAACCAATACCAATTCAACCAGTTATTTTTGCTCTTGTTTCTTTAGAAAATGTTTGAAAAATGAGTTTGCTTGGAATCTTGAAATTGAGTTTTGTTCATATGTTTTTGTAAATTTGTGTCTCCTAAAGTGCATTAAAAGTCCGGCTTATCAATCCTTTTTTCATACCATATTCATGCTTTTGTGTCTTTTAATCTTTACAACCTCTTACAGAAGGAACCGGAGCTACTTTCTGGGAATGAGGTCTTGTGGACATTTGTAAATTTTGCTGGAGAGGACCACACAAATTTTAAAACTCTTGTGGCTTTCTTGGAAATGCTGTGTACCTTGGTATAAGAAGTCCTATATTTTATTTTATTTTTGATAAAAAAGAAGTCTTTGTATTGTATTTTGGTGGAACCTCATTTACTTGATTACTCATTGAGTTTCCTTGCTGTCATCTTTGCTTCATTTCAGGCTTCCACTCAAGAAGGTGCTTCTAAGGTTTATGAGTTGCTCCAAGGTACAGCATTTCGCAGTATAGGATGGGCGACTTTGTTTAATTGCATAAGAATTTACGATGATAAGTTCAAGCAGTCTCTTCAAACTGCTGGAGCCATGATGCCAGAGTTCCTGGAGGGCGATGCAAAAGCACTTGTTGCATATCTGAATGTACTTCAGAAGGTTATATAACATTGTTCCAAATATATTCTGTTTCAACTTTCATTTAATGTCTTTCCTATGGTGCTTTTCTTATCTTAGATAATGCAGCTTGTGCCTAGGAGCTAGACTTAACGGTGATTATGGTTTTAGTTGTTTACCAAAAGGCTTTCTCTCGGGTTAAGGACAAATGCATATAAAATTTACGTAATGAGTTTTGAATAATCTCTTTCGTCTCATATCATTTTTGCTTTTGGTATTTCTTTAGAAGACAGATGGAACCCTAGTAAACGCATGTCAAATAAAAAGGAGGTCTTAGAGGGTCAAACATGCGTGATATTGTTGCTCTTTTTTTTCATTTTTTTTTTCATGCTCTTTCTCTGAAGATAATACAGCTAATATGCTTAGGTTGGGCTTAACTGCCCTTAGTTTGGGATTTTTTGTTACCTTCTACCTATCTCTCTATCACTGGGTTCTTTTTTAGTGATTGTGGGTGAAGGAAAAATTTCCTGCAATTACTTCTGGAAGGTTTTCCTTTCTTTCTCTTTTTTTTTGGTATATCATATTGTTCAGCCTTTGATACTCCTTTTGAGAGATGGACTGGTGCCTAGCTAAATGCACGTGACATGAGTTTCTATGTGCATGTCCATTGTTTACTGTATCTCCACTTGAAACTTGTACTGTCTTCTTTTGTTCTGCCGATGTATTTATATTAGACATTACTGTTCTATATTTGAATGCTTATGTTAGGAGGGAGAGGGGAATGTGTTTAAACATCCTTGTAAATTCATCGTCTGTGAAACTCGTGTTTGAACTGCAGATATTGATTTATGTGGTCAATAAAAGTGTTAAAAATATTTTGCAGGTTGTTGAGAATGGTAATCCTACTGAGAGGAAAAATTGGTTTCCTGATATCGAACCATTTTTTAAGCTTCTTGGTTACGAAAACGTCCCTCCATATCTAAAGGTCCGTGGCACGCTAGAAATTCTTCCCTTACGCTTTTACTCACAAATGATATGTGGAAAGCATCTGGTATCGGTATCTAGTTAACTGACTGTTCATGGTAACTGTATTCTTCTGCAGGGTGCTCTTAGGAAGACCATTGCTGCCTTTATTAATGTATTTCCAGAAATGAGGGACTCTATCTGGGCTTTTCTTGAGCAGTATGATCTACCAGTTGTTGTGGGATCACTGGCTGGAAAGAGTGACCAATCTTCTCAGGTAAGTTCATGACTTCAAGGGGATGGTTATTATTTGATATCGTAACTCTACTTCTTTAGTTAACACTTCTAGTCTTATTGAGAATTTATTAGAATTTTATATTTCTTACAGTTTTTAACTTATGCACTAAAGAGTGTTTGTCTTTTGCTACGTAAAGTTGGTGTTTGTCACATAAACAATATCGATTTTTATCTAATTCCGGCAACGACTTCATAATATTCCAAGTGTGAAAAGACTTTCATTTGATTGAAGTTTCATTTTTATATTTATTTCCTTGGATACTCACATAAAACATTCTGCTATGTTCAAAGTAGCTAAAACCTTTTTTGTATTTCATATGTTTCTGCGTATTTTGAAACATAAATGTCAAGATTCTCTTATATGCAGGTCTATGATATGCAGTTTGAGTTAAATGAAATTGAAGCAAGGAGAGAACAATATCCTTCAACAATATCGTTCCTCAATCTAATTAATGCTCTGATTGCTGGAGAGAAAGATGTGACTGATCGTGGGCGTAGGTAGTAGCCTTCTATTGTCGTATCCCTAGACGAATCATGGTCTTCGTGTTTATTTGTCTGAAGTTTATATTTATGTTTCTGCAGATTTATCGGCATCTTCAGGTTTGTTTATGATCATGTATTCTCCCCGTTTCCTCAGAGGGCATACGCAGATCCTTGTGAGAAGTGGCAATTGGTTGTGGCAAGCCTTCAACATTTTCACATGTAAGCACCTGCTTCTTTTCTCAATACTTTCCGCTTTCTTGTTCGGTCCACGATATGGAATTTCTTTTACATGTTAATGCTTGTTTAATTGCCAAAATGTACCTACTTTTATAAAATCGTCACTTTACATTAAGGACACTCATTTTCGTTTAAGACTGGATTAACATGCTTCTGTATTTCACTCCAGGATCTTAAGCATGTATGATATTCAGGAGGAGGATCTTGATGGATTTATTGAGCATCCACAGTTTTTGATGTCAGTTGAAACATCTTCACTGCAAACGCAGCTACCAGTTATAGAATTACTAAAAGTACTAATTTAACTTTTTTGCTTTATTTTTCGTCCAGTGGAAAGACAATTCTCACCTCAAGTAGACACGTTATATACAATATATAATTTGTTCCACCTTTTTTTCCAGGATTTCATGAGTGGGAAAACCCTTTATAGGAACCTTATGGGTGTCCTTCAGGTTGGGGTCAATTCAATCATCAGTGAGCGAATGAGTAAAACTTATGGGAAGATCTTAGAAAAAGCTGTACAACTTTCTTTGGAAATCTTACTGCTCGTCTTTGAGAAGGATTTGCTTGTTTCTGATATCTGGCGACCGCTATACCAGGTACTTGGTTGTTCTTAAGATCCATGGAGCTTTATTTTGTATATCACCTAATTGCTCAAACTCCTTTAATATGTGGTAGAGATTGTTATATGTTAGAATGCAGTCATATCTATAAGTATTATTGTCGAAAGAGTCTCCATTGGTTTTCTGGACTGTGTACAAAGTTTGCATCATTCATTACAAAGTTTTAGCTATTTCATCAATCTATGCTCCCAAACCAAACTAGAACGTGTATTTGAGAACTTGCCCATTTTTTTCGTCAAATTTAGTTATTCCTTTGTCTTGAAATAGATCAGCATTCTATTTCCTTATCCACAATGAATGTATGTATCCTTGACTATACCATTCCATTATTGTTACTAACTTCAAATCAAAGCTAAAGAGTATAAAACTTGGGGCAATTTCCTTTTACTGTTGCATCATAAGCTACTTGACTAATAGCAATAAGTAGTATTCTGCCTCCAACCTGTAATTAAGTTTTTTATTTCGACTGCATGGGTTATGTGGTAAAATATGAAACTGGATACTGTTGTTAATTTGGTAATTCCTTTGAGACGCTTGGAACTAGCGCCTCATAGGCTATAGTTTGAACAATAATATTTTTCATAAAGCACCATCAGCATATTATGCCCTTGCCTATTTTTTATATCAAGTCACAAGACTGTCAGGTAACTTAATGTTAGCTTTTGTTATTGCTGTAGCCTTTGGATATAATTCTCGTACAAGATCATAATCAAATTGTCGCCTTGTTGGAGTACGTCAGATATGATTCTCTTCCTCAGATTCAGCGATCTTCAATCAAAATCATGAACATTTTAAGGTGGTAACACTTTCGTTTGAGCCACTATTTTTTTATTGCTCTGTATTTTGTTACATGTAACTGGTTTCTCAGATGGCATTAGCAAATACCATTATGAACTGCTTTCAGATCCTCTGGCTTTTGAATGTTTGATTGCTTTCGTTCACTTGTTACAATTTAGTTTATCCTTGTATTTTGATATGAATTACATTGGTTTTAATTAATCATACTCTTGATGACAGTTCTCGCTTGGTTGGACTCGTTCCAATGCTGATTAAAATCAATGCTGCAAATTCGTTGATTGAGGATTATGCGGCCTGCCTTGAGTTACGACTAGAAGAGGGTGAAGTTGTAGAGAACAGTTGCGATGATCTGGGGGTCCTTATTATGCAGGTTAGTTTCATTAGTTGGCGGTTTTGACTTGATGGAAAATCAATACATTGGCTTGGTCTTATCTACTGTCTTTCATCATGATTGATTCATCCGTACGCCTTATATCATCACAATGATATGAACATTACATTTGTAGCTTCTCGTTGATAATATCAACCGGCCTGCACCAAGTATCACACATTTGCTTCTTAAGTTTGATCTTGACGCGCCCGTGGAAGGGACAGTTTTGCAGCCTAAGTTTCACTACAGGTTTGATTGTAATTAGTGTGCAGAATATTGTGTATCTCTCTCAACCAAAATCTCATTTCTGGTTTGCAATCTGCAGTTGTCTGAAGGTCATTCTTGAAATGCTGGAGAAGCTTCCAAATCCGGACATAAACTTCGTACTCTTTGAGTTTGGCTTTCAGGTGGGACATGCGGATGCAGGATGATAACTCTCTGGTCTTTCAAAGAAACGAAATTCTAGCTGGTCTATTGTATTTTGTACCCTAACTCTTACTCTTTGCAGCTTCTGTGTGAGTTGAATTTGGATCCATTAACTAGTGGTCCAACCATGGATCTCTTGAGCAGCAAAAAGTATCAGTTTTTTCTTCGGGTAAACTAGATCTCCTTGTACTTGAACAATGTCATTTTTTTCTCGTTGGCTACCTCACCCAAGTCACAATTCACATGTATTTCTTACTCCTCCCTACTTTCTTCTGTGCTTTGACGTTGCAGCATCTCGATACCATCGGTGTTGCTACTCTTCCAAAGAGAAGTGGCAGCCAGGCGCTTCGTATTAGTTCCCTTCATCAGGTACAGATGTTCTACTTTTTGTCTCAAGGGTATCTGACTCTGATTATTTTCATGACAATTTCTTAGCAGTTTAACTCTTATGCTATAACCATTGTTGTATCTGCCTTTTTTCCTGAAACTTTAGTCGCTATATGCAATATTTCTTTTGTGGTAGAATGTCGCTTCCCTATTCTTTTTTCTATCCCATCCTGCCTAAATTTGTTCACTCAGTAGATCTATGATCCCATTACCACAGAATTTTTTTCCTTTTCTGTTTTCGTGCTACTCTCAGCCCATTTCCGACATGATAACCGCATATATAAAATATGTCTGTTGGCTGGTTTTCCAGTGACGAAATAAACGATAATCTGCATATATGCACTATTTCTTTTTGTTATGGCACCTTAGAATTCCTATAGATAGTTTTTTATTTTCGCAGTGTCATCGATATGCAATTTCTATTTTGCTAAGTTTTGTCTTGTTTTGTTTCTGCTCTCTTTTATCTGTTAGTAGTAGTTCCCTTATCTGAATGCGTTCCTTAAACAAAACATCGATATGATCAATAGTTTATTACTATGTCACAGAGTCCTTATTGCTATTGATACCATTTCTCATTTTTTTCAATCTCTACCTTTCCCAGAGGGCGTGGCTGTTAAAGCTCCTAGCTATTGCATTACATACTGGTTCTGGGAGCAGTTCAGCTCACCTAGAAACATGTCAGAGCATACTTTCTCATCTTTTTGGGCCGGAGGTAACTGAAGCAGGGAATGAACTTTTTTCTTCCAGTACATATCCTCTTCAGGATGGTCTTGATTATGCTGGAACTAGTTCAATCAGTAAAAGTAAGGTGAGTGTAGATCTCCTGTGTTTATGCTCTACTGTGGTACTATAGCAACTTCCTAGTTTTATCTTTACTTCTTTAGTTTAGCTCCGTACTTATGCTGATGATTGTGCAAATGAGTATTAGTAAGCCATGTTTATTAGCGCTCCATGTATAATATTGGTCTGAGAGTCTACCCAATTATTTGAGACCATCCATGCCTGATACAAATAACTGTACTGATCCCACTCTTTCTGAAGTCAACAGAATGTATCCTTGCAAGGTCATGTGCACCTTTTCCCAACAATTTAACGTTCCTTGAACAGCAGTATCTAATAATCTATGATGTCTCCCTTTTTATGCAACGGCATCTTCTTTCACTGTACTTTTGAAAATGCTGTACCGGTCAACATTTCTTGGCTAGTTTGAAGTCGTTTACAGGTGTTGCTGTCTAACTTTTGTGTCTCCTTTTGGATTGAGTTCAGGTATTGGCGTTGCTTGAAATTCTTCAGTTTAGATCTCCTGATACTTCGATGCAGCTTCCTCAAATTGTGTCAAGCCTAAAGTATGACACACTGGTAAGGCTTGAGAAATATGGTGGTATGTCTGCACTGAGTATATTGCTCTGAATATGGAGTTTAAATTTCAGGTGGAGGACATACTTGGGAACCGTGATACCTCTGTTAGCGGCAGTATCTACTATTATTCTGAGCGTGGTGATCGCCTGATTGATCTATCTTCCTTCAGCAACAAACTCTGGCAGGTTTGTTCTTGTGATAATTGACATCAGATCGTCTCTCCAACAAATATTTAACGTTTCTCTTGTAATATTTTTTATGTGCTCATTCTTTTGTTTTCTTAGAAACTACACTCTGGACTCCCCCTAGCGGATAGTTTTCCAAATGTTGCTGAGCTTAATGAAGTTAGAGAGACAATTCAACAGCTGTTGAAATGGGGGTGGAAGTATAACCGAAACCTTGAGGAGCAAGCTGCCCAACTTCATATGTTAGCTGGCTGGTCTCAGATTGTTGAGGTTACTTTCATAAAAGTTCAGATCAGCTTTTGTATCATGAATGTGTGCCACTCTTTCAAGAAATCAAATTGTTTATCTTTTGCGTTGTGCTTCATATGTTTTTGTTTTAGGTGTCTGCTTGCAGAAGAATATCTTCTTTGGATAATCGGTCTGAAATTTTGTACCGGTGAGTACCTTCTATGTAGTTGCCTGTGAGGCTTTCTTGAACATTGCATGACTTGTTCTTCTCTGATCGTTGGCAGGATACTTGATGCCTCTCTTAGTGCCTCTGCTTCTCCAGATTGTTCATTGAAAATGGCGTTTGTACTTACTCAGGTACATTTTAGCTTTTGACTTTTGAGTAACTTCTATCGTATTAATGTGATGTCCCTGTACTAACTTTAGGTTTTAATAGGTTGCTCTTACCTGCATTGCCAAACTTCGTGATGATAGATTTTTGTTTCATGGTGCCTTGAATTCGGACACTGTGACATGTCTAGATGTTATGATGGTAAAACATTTATCCACTGGTGCTTGCCACTCAGTTTTGTTTAAACTTGTTATGGCAATTCTAAGGCCTGAGTCATCGGAATCCTTGAGAAGGCGGTAGGTTATATGTTCCAATTCTTGTATTTGTATATGCTTATAATACCATCTAAGGTCATATTCTGCGCAGTATATCTATTATCAGTTTTTCCTTGTTTCTAACACATTTGCTTTTCTCATCAGCCAATATGCATTGCTCTTGAGCTATTTCCAGTACTGCCAGCATATGATTGCTCTGGATGTGCCAACATCAGTTGTGCAGTTCTTGTTGCTTAATGAGCAAGATGGTGAAGATTTGGATATTCAGAAGGTACGTGTTTGCTGATTAGCCGAGACTTATTTTGTTCAGACCATGCTTCAATATTGACTTTTTTCTGTTTTTCAGATTGACAAGGAGCAGGCTGACCTTTCTCGCGCCAACTTTGGTATAATAAAGAAAGAAGCTCAGGGCATCTTGGATCTGGTAGTTGTTACGTCTGTATTGATATTAGCCATAATCATCTGCACTGTTTTTCATTGAGAATACAAATTCCAGGTAATCAAGGATGCAAGTCAGGGCAGTGAGTTTGGGAAGACAATATCACTTTACGTGCTGGAAGCTCTTGTTTGTATTGATCACGAGAGATATTTTCTTAGTCAGCTTCAAAGCAGAGGTTTCATACGGTCTTGCCTTGGCAGCATTAGTAATATCTCCTACCAGGTATATCTCCTGTGAATTACTGATTGTGGTCATTGTAGGTATATATATTGTGTAATTTTTTAGTTAGCTCTTTGCTGTGTATTTCCTGCTAGTTCCAACTTGTGGTAATTATTTAATTTGGGTTTGACTTCCAAATCAGCAGCAGTAGATTAAATTGCATGAGTCAATAATGCCCCAGTGTGTAGGAGTAATCACATGCAATTTTGAGCTCGCAGCATATTTATTTATGCTAGATCGTCAGAATAATCGCAAACATCGCAGATCTTCTTTAAGGTGGCATGTTGTCGCCAATTAGCAGTTGGTTTGAAAAGAATAGACATCTTGTACAACTCGTGGGTGTTTTATTTTATGCCCCGTTTACGGAGTAGGTTTTGGGGATAATATTCTTCATATGCTGCTAGTTTAGATACTTTGGAGACATAATTTATATGTCGTTTACTTCTCCGACTTGGCATTCATGCATGTATTTTTCTTATCATTGGGACCAGGATGGAACACATTTGCTGGAGTCACAGCAGCGAGCATGTACGTTAGAAGCAGAAGTTGCATTGCTACTTAGAATTAGCCACAAGTACGGAAAGTCTGGAGCCCAGGTTCTCTTCTCCATGGGTGCCCTGGAACATATCGCCTCATGTAGAGCAATTAGCTTTAAGGTAAAATGTTATCCGTGTTATCAGGTTTTCTAGTTGGGACGTCGATATTCTTTTCTCTGTTTTAAGCCCAAAAGTACCTTCCAGGGAAATATGAGACGAGTCGATATGAAACTTCAGAGTGATGTAGGATATGATGTGCAAAAGCAACGAACTATAATCGCTGCTGTCCTACGATTGGTGTTCGCTCTAACTTCATTGGTTGAGACGTCTGAATTTTTTGAGGTCAGTCTCTTTTCTTTTATGATCTTTTGCACTGCTAATGTAGCACTCTCTTCCATCTTTGGCCTGGTTTAATGATTGTGAGTTGCCATTGTAACACTATCTTCGAGTATCGTTTAGGGTATATCTCGGACTTTGTGATTTGTTTTAGGGGTTGTTGTCTGAGAAGGATACATACCTTTGTGTCTTGTAGAAACTTGAATGGTGTTACTGATTTTTCTGTTGCAATTATTGATTTAATCCCCAATACATCTATGATGCATGTAACAAGTAGAACTAGGAAATATGTACTCGTTCCAAGTTATACGAAGATAATCAGTTGGTGGACTTTGCAAGACATAGGACAATCTAATACTGAGATGGCAGAAGCATTTGTGAATTTTAAGAAAGTTAGTATTGTTCTTATAAGTGTTTCTGAGTACCTGGTATGGTCTAGATTTCTTTTCACCTCTTCTTTTACCTATTCAATTACAATTATGTCAGTCGTTGTTATTGATTTTTCTGGGTACCTTTTTTTCTTGGAATGCGAGCTATAATAATTTTCTTTCTTCTCTTTTTATTTTGGCGTTTGATAGGGGAGGAATAAAATTATGCGCGAAGTCATTGAGTTTATCAAAGGACATCAATATCTTTTTGACCAACTTCTCCGTGAAGATTTTACTCAAGCAGATGATTTATTGATGGAACAAATTATCCTTGCAGTAGGAATATTAAGCAAGGTAATTATTTGGCATGCTGTAATGTTCTTAATATTTTTTATTATAGAAGAGGGTTCCCTGAAATCCCAGAAGCTAGTTAGATGTGTTTTCCTAGAAAGTGAGTTTTGCTTGTATTGTAGGTCTGGCCTTATGAAGAGAATGATGGATATGGATTTGTTCAAGGGATGTTTGATATGATGAGCAAGCTTTTCATGGACGTGCCCATTAAACCCACATCATCGCGAGTAGGAAAAGCAGCTCAGGTACATGGATTAGAGTTGGAAGTATGTGATAAGTTATTGGCGTCTGGTCATACACTCGTCAGTTTCTTATATTCGGTGGGTTTCTCTTTTTTATTTCAGAAGGGATCAGAGCTCAAATTGTCTCAGTTGCGATTCAGCTTGACTTCTTACTTATATTTTCTGGTGACAAAAAATTCTTTGAAGTTACAGGTACTAACTATTTTCCCTCTGCTTGTGTTTACTTTTCGTTATTATTAGGTGTTTTAATGAAATAAAAAGCAAATGCTCTATTCCTCCCACTCCTTTACAGGTTTCAGATGATTCTTTTGATAACTCCACTAAACTACGGCAACCAACGTTGATGGTGCTTGCATCTCTTCTTTCGCATGTGACTGAGTCACTCGAGAGAGCGGCAGAGAAAAAGTCGTTACTCCTTCATAAGGTTTAATATTATCCCTAGTTCCTAGTCTTTTTACATTTTTCTAAAAGTGTTATATATAAACAAAATTGCATGTAATGATTTGCAGATTAGAGACATAACTGAGCTTTCTAGACAAGACGTAGATGCGATCATTAAGATGTGTGATTGCCAAGAATACGTCACACAATCCGACAACATACATAAAAGGTTAGTGGATTTCTTATCTTGTGCTCGCTCATTCACATTGATGCCTTTAGAAAGACGCTTGACCAATGTGCTTGTTATTAACCTCAGGAGATACATAGCTATGGTGGAAATGTGCCAAATAGTGGGTAACAGGGACCAGTTAGTCACCTTGTTACTACAACTAGCCGAGCATGTACTAAATATCATCCTCATCCATCTCCAAGATAGGTATGTATCCCACAACAATTGAATATCTTAATTTTTTTGTTTAAGTTGGATAGTAAACGCTTTACATGTGCAGATCTGATAGTTCAATTGAAAAGAGGGATGTTGCAAATCTCTGTGGCAAATTGTCACCGACCATAGAAAGGCTTGCATTACTGAATGAGGTATAGCCAAATCGAATTTACTAGAATATGTTGCTGAATTGTGTGCTGAAAAGGGAAAGGTGGTGACGCAATATCTCTATCGCAGGGAAAAGTAGGACATAACCTAAAGGTGTTCCAGAGACTAGCGAGTACTGTGAAAGAAATCGCAGTCCAAAAGTGTTTATGAAAGAGAGGCTCGTTGAGAATCGTATCTGTTGATTGATAAGAAATGTCCGAATCTAAAATGTATAACGGGGCTCAGGGATTTTCTTTTACTATTCATCACAGTACTCTTATGCCGTTGCGGCTTCTGGTTGACTTTTATGAGACAAGTGTAGTTTATTGTCGCCCCTTCATGTTCAAAAGAAAAAAGCAAACCAAGACTAATCTATAGTATGAGATTCCATCAATACTCCCTCGTTTTGTGGTTTTCTTTAAAGCCAAAAAATCTAGACCCGGAACAGTCAATAGTGTGAGATCCTAGATCCTATACTCCGAATCACTTGAAACTTTTATCAGAGACCAGTTTGGGATTCGTGTGAAAGATCAATTCCCGACACTGAAAAAGTTCATTTCATGATTCAATTCATGATTATCTAATGAACACACTTCAAATAATGAGTCAAAAACTGATAATAATTCCAAACTCAGAAGCTTATTAGTCTGAAAAATTGCTAATTGAGAACTTGCAAATGACAACCAAGTTTCTCACACTTACAAATTTAACCAAAATTTATCTCGACGAATACTAAACAAATGCAGAGATCAAACGAAAACTAAGGAACAAAATTTAAAAATATGCACGAGATTAATATTTTTTTCGTCCATTTTTTTTTTTTGGGGTCACTTACGTCGATTTATAAAAGGGACATAAATACACGTGTCACAGTGGGTAGTGATCTTGTAAATCTCGTGTCTGAAACTGCAAACTTCGGAGTTTCTGCTTCTCCAACGGCGGGACTCGAATCCAGCTTTCCCGGCCAAGATCTCTCGTTGCTGTTTGTCAGATCTGAAATTCTTTTGCTTCCGATTTTAAGTCTCTTTATTCACAGAGATCGAAACATTAGTGATCTCATTTCCATGGCGAACGCCTGGAAAAGGGACAAGAACCAGAAGCTGTTAGCACCCAAAACAATAATATCTCTTCTTGTCCTCTCCATCCTCTTCCTCTCCTCTCTCTTATTCTTCTTCTCCTTCTCTGGCTCGTCTCTTCAAAACTCCAATCTCAGTCTTTCCTTAGATACCCAATTTCCAATCCCTCCCTTCGACTGCTTCAAATGTCCCCAATCAAAACCCATCATCGCAAACGTCGTCGAGAATCTCAAATACCCTTTCGTGTATTCACTTGCTGATCTCGGTAATCTCCCGGAGAAACCACACAAGAACATCGTGAGGCTACTGAAAGGAAAACCCTTTCGGAAACCAGACATCTCCGCCACGATTCAGGAAGTTCTGGAAGGCATGAGAGCCAATGGCAAAGATGGATTCGTCGTCGATGTGGGAGCTAATGTCGGTATGGCCAGCTTCGCTGCTGCGGCTATGGGATTCAAAGTGCTTGCCTTCGAACCCGTTTTTGAGAATTTGCAGAGGATCTGTGATGGGATTTGGTTCAACAGAGTTGCCCCTTTGGTCACTGTCTTTGAAGCTGCTGCTTCTGATAGAAATGGGCAAATTACCTTCCATAAGGTATAAACATGAATCTCAGATTAGCTTCTTATTTACTGGTATTGAGAGACTACACTGCCTTAAGCTTCAGTTTGTTGGAATGTGGACTCTGTTTTGTTTTACAGTTAGTAGGAAGGCTTGACAACAGTGCGGTCTCAGAGGTGGGAGCTAGACTTGCATTCAAGTCCAACAAAGAAGTAGCTCTCCAAGTGAAATCCATACCTCTTGACGAACTCATCCCGTCTTCTCAACCTATTCTTCTTATGAAGATTGATGTTCAAGGTTGGGAATACCACGTTCTTAAAGGTGCAAAGAAGTTACTCTCAAGGAAGCCATCAGAGGCTCCTTATCTAATCTATGAAGAAGATGAGAGATTGCTCAAGGCAAGTAACAGTAGCTCCAAAGAGATACGCGATTTCTTAACAAGCGTTGGATATAGCAAATGTAGCCAACATGGCACAGATGCACATTGCACCAAGGAGTGAAACTAGTTGAGGAATATAAAGAAAGATGAGCTATTGGTTTTTCTTTATTAGTTTATAAGTTGCTAATTTTGGTCAGTCATGTTTTACTTCTCCTTGTATTATGTACTCAATTTCCTGATACAGAAAGCCTTATTTGGCACAAGAGTTCTTAATTTATAATCTTGAACGCAGTAACAGCTTTGAAGCAAAGAAGAGTTTGGTACAAGCAGATATAATACAGGAATATAAACAATGAGCAGGGTTTTAGTTGCTATAAGTCTGTATTGAGAGATCTAGAGAGACAGTGAACCAAATCAAGACAATATGAGACGAAGTATCTCACCGGAATACTTGAAAGATTTCTCAGTCTCTTCCAAACAATGATTCTTCTCTTCTCTTGTCCACTCCTCAGCAACTTTGTTCAGTTTCTCCCTCACGTTCTGCAACAATTGGGAAAGTTCGCCATCCCATTTGTAGAACTCGAGTTCTTTGTTGTCGAGTATTCTCTCAGCTACCTGCAAAATTCGTAAAAGTTTCACAACAAGTCTTAGCTAAGAGTTTAAGTGCAGAAAGTTTATACCTTTCGGCCAATCATACGGCCACCAGCGCTGTGGGCGAAGTAGATGTTGTAGAAGTGACAGATGAATGCTTGGGGATCCTTCTCTGCTAAATCTTTTAAATGCTGAGCATATGTTTTACCAGGAGCAGTTGGTTCTGGAATCTCGTACCCTTGTTCCTTGAACCATTCCAAATCAATGGCTAATTTCTCTGCCCTTTCCAATCCCGTGTTCTTGAATTCGGCATCTACAGAAAACACAGTATGCACAATTGGATTCTGAGAACAAAAGATCTGTTTCCAATACACAAGGAATCTCAGTTGAGCTAACATAACCATGATCCGTCTGAGATTGTTTGAAGACTCTTATTCTATGTAAGGTTTCTGATGACACCATATGGATTATGGAGCAAGAAGAAGAGCAACCATAAGATAGGTGTGAGTAAATCACAAGTTCAAAACGATTTTCACAAGTTGTACATAGTATTCAACCTTAAATATACATCTGATGAGATCCCACAATAGGGAGAAATGATACAAACCGTCAATTAACCAAACCAAGAGTAGAGAGGTCAAAATTAGGTGAAGGAATCAAATCCGAAACAAGATAAGAAATGGTAGAAATGAATCATCTTTATCAATGGGTGTGATACTAAGATCTAAAACAAAACTTAAAGTATTCTCCAACTTTTCAATCTAAAACCAGTTCTCAAGATCATATCTAATAGCTTAACTTAATCTAACAATATTACAATTCATAGTAGAAGAAGGAAAAGAAACTCACAAGTTGGGAAAGTGGCTTCGTCAATAATCCGTTCAAGCGTGTCATAGACCAACTTACTGTCGACGAGAAACGTCAAGTAACCTTCCACCGTCGGCTCCCATTTGGCGACGGGACGTTCCTCGGGAGATTTGGTCTCTTTCTCTCCTTCCTTGGCCTGCTCTTTCGTGTGCAGTTTCATCGCCACAAACCTCATCTCCTCCACAAATCCCTTCGATTCTCCTGGGTACCTCTTTTTCTGCTTCTCCGCCGCCGTCGTGGCCGCAATCACCACCGAAGACGCCGCCGCCTTGTTTATCGGCATCCTTATACTCTGAATTCTAGGGCGAGAAAAAAGCGGGTTGGGAGGGGAAAAAGCGGATTCGAATCTGATAAGTTGGGGATTGTTGAAGATGGAGAGGGATGGAGAAATAGGAGCTAAATAAGCCATGGCTGATCGGAGTAAGGTTTGAGAAGGAGTCACGCAATGTAGTTAAGTTGGCTTGGAGGAATAGAGAAGAGGAAGAGAGAGGGACACACAATTCCCAACTCAATTTAAAATGGGGAATATTCAGAAGCACAATAAACAACAAGTTAATATGTTTGGCCACCGGAGATTATATTGTAAACAATAAAGTGAAGCATGTTTTGCCCCGCCCATGACTTTCCATAAGAGGATAACGATGAGAGCTGAGTAAATTTTTTATTCTGACATTTATTTTTTCTAATTTTAAACCAACCACATTAATGATTTTTAGTAGCACAATTATAACAACAATTGACTTTTAAATAACGTTTACTAAAAGACTATAGTAGAAGGTTGCTACGTCACGCTACTTTAAAACTGCGATGGTTTTGGAATAAAAGATATTTGACTTAATGTTCGCTGGTGCCTCTTCTGTTTTAGGTAGAAGAGAAAGGCTAAGGGAGATATGGCCCAAACCAATCTTGTACTACAAGGGTATTCAAAGTGAACATGGTTGACTGATTCCACCTTATCTCCACACTTTTTGGAGAAAATTGTCCATTTGGTCAACTTCTTGTTAGCCAGATTAGTTACCACTGCAAGAAACGGGGAATTCAAGCTTGGTTGCAACACACATGATTATTCTTCTTCTCTCTGTTGAAATCTTTGTGTGCATGCTATGTTGACAGTGCAATCAACAGTATTGTTGTGTATTTGGATGCAACTGCATCATTGTTGAAAACCTTCCCAAGAAACTAGGGATATGACTTTGGTGTCCAAAGAAAGATGATTGACTTAGCTTTTCGACCCAATTGTTATGATTGTTTTGAAATCATTCAAGTATTTGAAACTCGTCGAGATATGATGATTTTAGTGAAGATTGTCCAAACTGCCTCGAATGAGACGCTAGTGAAAAAGTGGACCAACATAGGCCAAATGATGTATCCACTTACATAGCCAAGAGGGTCAGAGTCATCTCGACTCCACCACTCGGTCGAGCCAAATCACATCTAACCGATCCAAACATAGGCGATTTTAGGGTTTGGAAAACCTTGACGAGTGATCACACGACTGCTTCTTTAAGTGAGATGCTTCTTTCTCCCTTCATGAGAACACTTTTCTGAAACACCATTAACCTTTGTTCTTCATTGTGGCAACTCCACATTGGTGTAATCACCTAGAGACTTAGCTCGTTGTTCCTTCCAAGACATCATGATCATTATCTCAACAAATAAAAAAATCAATTAAAGAATAACATTGATGCTTAAAGGATAGAGCCATACGACTCCACCCTTCCATGAAATCGCCAACTTCTTCTCTAGACCTAATATCTATATCTTGTTCTTGAAAGATGTGGATAAAATCAACTCACCAACCACAAGGTGCTAAGACACAACATGCGCTTGGATTAGACCAAAGCCCAAAGGCTTGTGTTTAGCTCATATTGTTGTGTAATCTAAAAAATATACAATACAACAACAGCTTAGAAACGAAATACTCCTATCTAACACTAGGTAAACTGAATTACAATCTTAGTAAATTTTGTGTGCCATAAAGTGCATGACCCAATATTGAAGACTTTGCTTTGCTCAACACGCCCATTCTGTTTACCTTTTAAGTTTTAAGACAATGATCTCTTTTGTCCCTACATATAGCCACAACGATTGGGCACTAGATTATGCATGTATCTCTTGTTTTACCTTGGTTTCTTGGTATGCCAAAAGATAACCCAACGTTTCTTGGTTTTCAACTGAAGTTGAATAAAGTGCAATAGCAGAAACTCAAGCAGATATCTTTCATTATGCATGATTATCGATCAGGAAAAATCGACGAAGCTACTATATAATAATAATAACTTATATGCAGTCTACTTAGTAGCAAATCTAAAATTTCACAATTATTTTAAACACATTAAAATACTGTACTTTTTAAAGTAGTGATAAGTGAAGAAACTAGAGCTTCAAGTGACAAAATCTTATATTAAACTCTCACAACAAAGACCCAAAAGGCCTTTCATAGGTCCATCTCACATATTCGTGCGACAATCAGCAGACAGCTCCAACTGCACTGCTTTATAAGAATACTAAAATAGTTAAGAGTAAAGTGATCAAAGTCTCTCTCTCTTTCATCTACATTCGCTGAAATGGTTAGATCTTTCTCAGCCTGAAAGTTATGTTACAGAGAAAAGGTTTTCCACTCATGATATGCAGTAAAAAGAAAAAGAAAAAACAAAGTACACGCAACAAAGTTTTGAAATGTGGAAAGATGATGACAGTTCAAAGTCTTGTTTCATCTTTTTTACAACTGTAAGCGTATACGTACATTACTATTTAAAACAAATAAATCAACAAAAGGAGCTACTCATTTGGCTACTTGTTCGAGTACGCCAACTTTCTTCTTCCATGAATCATCTTCTAAACCACTCGCCTGTAACGGTGGCAACGAGAAGACGCTAACCGTGGAGCTACCACTGCGGATTTCCTTTAATACCCTTAAAGCTGAAACAGTGCTCTTCATATACAAGCTCTCCATGTACTCGATCTCAGACAGTTCTTTTGGAACTCTGAGAAGATCAGTACCTTCCGTTATTGTTCCGGAAGTTGTTGGAACTCCTTCTTCTTCCTCCAGATTCCGGGTTTTGTTAGACGGGAAAAGGCGGTCGAGCATGGACTCGCACTCTTTAACAAATGTGTTGAGCAGGTCGGTCGTGAAGAAAGGTTCTTGTAGAACCTTTTGGATGAAGGGTAAACGGATAAGAGCACCGGTTCTTTTGTCATACTTTTTGAGAATCTTGGCTAGTCCTGTAAAACCAACAGAACCCAATTCTCTACACATTTAGCGGAATAAGAATAAAGGCAACAACTTTGGAGTCGTTCATTCTTAAGAAAAAGCAAAAAGAAAAGCATCTGCGATGAGTGGCCAATTAAATAACTCAGAGCATATTCTTTCCTGTGGGCACAGTTTTAATCATCAAAATAATACATAGAATATGACTCTTTCCATACACGCAAGGTCATCATCATCAGTTGTTATAAAGCATGACGGGTGATTTTTGTTGATATTTGGTTGGTTAGACTAGTCAGAAAATTCTCCAGATGCCTGATGCTTCTTTGTAACATGTTGACTCATCATCTATGAGCGAGTGATATAGCAAATAATAACATGTACTAGGCTAACATTACGGAAACACAAGAACAGACATTAGTGCAAGTTCCTAGTGATACTTTGCAAAGCCATAAAAGTATTGCCCTTTGAACGCTGAACAGAGGTTTCCCTTACTGTGAATTGCTTAAAACTGGATGAGTTCTTAAATAGTAGAGATTGGTCAGGTTTTGAAATCAAGACGCTAATTACTGTTGAGACTCTACTAGTCAGGCATCAGATTAACTCTATGCAAGTGTTTTTAGAACCTACAAGAAAAGGACCACCAACCAAAGGAAAAGGACAGGACCGGAGTAAGAAAGTATACCTGTATAGTTAAGAGCACTATAATTCATCAACAGGACCATTTCTCCATGAAAATCTACAATCTCCTTCTTTATATTTATCACCTCTTCGTTTGAATTCTTTGCCTTTGCCACTTGGTCTTTCAATTCCTACGATGCCAATTCCCAGAACAGAGTTAAATATGCAGTTTATATGACAAATGCTCCACGCAAAAATATCTATCCCATTGAAACTTAAAAGGATGATGAGTGACTGTGACTAACTACTCTTTTCATATCTCATTCAACGACCTTTGAGAACATGTGAAATTGGAATCCACAATAAGGACATGCGATTTACAACGGAATACTAGTCATAAAGTCAATCATCCCAAGCTTAGAGCCACATATTTCAGAACACATTTACAGATAATTTGGTAGTTGTGAATGGTGATTGATTGAGATATACTTGAGGGATTTAGAACATGAAGGAAAGAGATCATATAGAGTTTGTGTTTGTGGAACGGGAAAAGGATTTGATATGGATACCTTCAATCTGATGATGTACTCTTCCTCTTTCTCGACGAAGAAGGAGTTGAATTTCTCAAGCTCGTCTTCAAGAAGGCGAATGAAATCGATCTCCTCCTTTGTCATACCTGCCGTTGAATCTCCGTCGGCAGAATTGGGGTCGGATCTCGAGCGTTTGGTTGGACGATTCTCGCCGCCTCGGGGCTCCATCAGCTTCAGCTTCTTCTTGAGCTCCTTGTAGGAGAGGAATTTGTCTTGCCATTCAGGCAGGGTTTCCTCGATCTGGTTGCTCAGGCTCTTGCCGAATTTCATGGCTGCCGAGAAAATCAAAAGTGAATATTTTTAACAAAATCGGTGAGGCCTGCTGGTGGCTCTGATGTCGTTTATATTAATTGCCGAATATTCGTAGTTTTGTTTTTGGAATATCCATTTTTAAGTCTCAGACGAGCATATCTCTCCATTTTAATATCATAGTTTTCTTTTATGCTATATCCGCTACTTGTTCGGTAGATTTTTAAAATCAAGTATCCGTCATAATTAAACTTTTAAATTTTATTACGTACGGACTAAATATTAAGTAATTTTTTTTTAATACTTGTTCCGTTATTTATCATATTATTTATTATTCGTTATAATAAATATTAGTTACCAGCTAAATAGTATTTGTTATTTGCAATTTAATTTCTAACACTACCAAAATCATAATAAAAAGTTATGCTTTAGTAACTCACGGTATTACATGGTTCAGAACGGACCGAGTTTGTCCTGATATTACGATTGAGGAGATCGATGGTATCCAAACAGTTAAGATCTTCCACAATGTTTCCAATGACGCTTCTGTCTTTTGGAAATATATCTTTAATGGAGACATTCTTGCCAAAAGTTTCTCATGTGGAAAGAATTCACTTCGTAGAAAATAAAACATGGCCTTTTAGCGACAACACGATCAGGATTGATCCATTTCCAGCTAATAATACAACTATTAAGTTTTAGATTAGGAACATAAATGTAGGGGTAGTGTTTTTTCGTGGATAGTGGAACTTATACGATGTACCTATGATTTACTAAAGTGGAGGCTTGTGATTTAAGAATATCAGCCTGAAATGAAGTCAATTCTAATGAGTATTATCAAAAACATTCTAAGGAAAATGTTTTTTGGAAGGGAAACTAAGCTGCCTCACTACACGGATTGAAGTTCTAAAGCGTCTTCACCCCGATACAAAGAGTGGTAAGAACTTTGAAGAGGCCAATAATTTTTGTAGAGGCTGATTTAGCTAAATTTATACCTAAAAAGTATTGCTTTCAATCCGACCAATGAGTGGATGCGTTGGTGGATTACGAGTATATTTGGCTTCCTCCAAAGTGCTATAATTGCTATAAGTGGGGTAATCTGGATGGATATTTTATTGCTAAGAAAGAGGCAACTACTATCTTCCACAAAGAGTAAAATGAAGATAAAAGAGTTGAGATTGTAGCGGCCGCGTGTGAACAGAGGATGACATAGGGTCTGAAATTGTTGGAGATAACAACGATTTGGGAAAAACATCGTATTTTCAAACAATTTAGTTAGGTTTAGTGGTTTTGCAGCAAGTTGATGATGGGGGTGCTAGAGAGAAAGGCCTTTACCTCTGAAGGCTATCCCGGAAAAGCAGTCTTTGAAGAATGCAGTGCATGGAAAGGATGATGGTTGGAAATCAGTTTCTCCGACTAAGGCTGGACGTTTAGCTAGTATTGTGGCCCCATATAGTGTATTATCACCAGCTTATCGATTCTCTCTTTCTCTCTCTCTCATAAGAGTGAGGATAGCGTGGTTCAGATGGATGGAAAAGAAGAGGAACAAGTAGAGATAGTCTTTGAATGATAGGATATTAAGGATGAAGTTGAGTTCAACGTACGATTCAAAGAGGGATTTTTTGGTTAAAAAGAGCTCTAATAATTGGTGGAACTTGGAAGTCGTGTATCACTTCCGCGAGAACCAAAATCATCAAACAAATTCATTCTATCTTCTCCTCGCACTACAAACAATGCGAACAATGGGATAATGCCTCAGGAAAAATGGATCGGAAGAAGTAATAGTTATCACTAAAAGTTGGACCTTTCTTGAATGTTTGAGAATTCAATAAGTTAAATAAGCGTACAGTTGCAAAAGATTGGGTTCGTAAATTTTCGTTGTTTATTGGTGACAAAGTGAGGGAGGTTAAGGCTGGAAAGAATTGTGGCATCGGTTTTTTAAAATTGGTCATTTATTCTAAACAATGAGATCAATCGTTTAGGTCGTATTTGAGTTGTGTGGAATAATGAGGTTAGCTTAACTATGCTTTACAAAAATGCGCATGTGATTACGTGTTCTTTTCATCTTGATAATTAAAATGAGAAATTTTTCAGTTCATTTGTATATAGCTCAAATTATGAAGTTAAAAAGTGTGCTTTGAAGTGACTGAAAGAGACTCGGGGAAATGTTGGATTTTAAAGAGAAAAAGTGGGTTGTTGTTAGCGATTTTAACGAAATTCTAGCTCTAATTAATCACTTTGGTTATGACTCGCCTCCATCCAATTTCAATGGGAACTAAGAGTTTCCAAGAATTTGCTCGTTGTTGCTCCTTTGTGGATATGAGTTTTAATGGTCCTTTCTTCACTTGATGTAATAAAAGAATAAAAAGTTTGATATGCAAGAAACTAGATAGAGTGCTTATAAATGAGGAATGGTTGTATGATTTTCATTGATTTTATTATATTTTCTAGACTGGTGCATGCTCTGTTCATTTAAGATGTTGGTTTTATTTGGATGGAGAGAGCCAAAAAGGAAAAATTCCGTCTAAATTTACCAACATTCTTGCGCACGCATGAGCTAGATTTGTTGCCCGATGTTAAAGAGTATTGGAGCGGGATTGAAGGTATACACCTCTCCACGTTCTCCCTTTACCTTTTTCAAAGAGATTCAAATATATTAAATATGCATTAAAGAATCTCGTGAAGAAGTATATTCAAGATAGAACTTGGCAAAATACCCGCATCCGGAAAACCAAACTGAAACCCACCCGAAAAAGGAGTAACTGAACTTAACCCAGAACCGACAAAATATCCGAACGGGTCCTAAACTCCTCCCCGAAAGATCCATACCATAATAGAACAGAACCGAGGAATCGAATGGGTATCCGAAATATCTAAAAAACAATTACATACCCAAAATATTAATTATATTTAGATTGATATAACTTAACTACCCAAAATCATAATAATATACCTGAAGATATGTATTTTTTTTAAACCAAAATAACTTAAATGTCCAAAATAATTTAAATATTTTTAATTATATTTGTCCAAATTTAACCAATTTTAGTTCTTTTTAATATATTTCGGATACTCGAAATCGAACCGAACCCGAACCAAAATTTTAAAATACCGGAATGAGTCCTAAACTCTTCTACCTGAAAGATCCGGACCCAAGTAGAACTGATCCAAACCCGAACCGAAGACCCGAATGTTCATACCTAATTCAAGACTTGGCTTAATAGGGAAAAAGAAAATCATTTGCTAAGCTCTGTTATTTCAAGAAAGGAACATTACAAATTCGTAGGTGGTTTTGGAAGATGAGGTTGTAGATTTTTGATAAGTGGGAGAAATTGATAAGCATACAGGAGGTATATATGAAGCAGAAATTTAAGCTACAGTGGATGAAATGGCAAGAATGTTCGAGAGAAATGGTCGCACTTTGCATGCAATTAAACGAATGATATTAATAGAAAATTACTTTCTTTGCAAAATAGTGTTGATTCTTAGAATGTATGTCACGTCCCTTGAGACCAAATTTTCTTTTAGGATGCGTCAAATGCACTTTTTGTTGACTTTGACATTAGCGATAATTATCAATAAAAGTTAAACAATGAAAACTGTTGGTTGGTTTCTACCAAAATCTGTTTTTTCTTCTGGACAGTTATATGTTGTATTGTCGTAAGTGGAATCAAGATCTCGGTTGAAGATTCTAATAATAAATCCAAAATTTGTTTAGAAAGAAAATAACTAATATTGTTTATACGAAAGTATTTGAGAAGTTATGAAATAAATAATTTTGTCTATGAAATATATTTTTGTCTATTGAATTTCCATTAATATATATGGCTAGACGAGGGTTTTACAATTTAAATGTCTATCAAATATAGCCATGTAAACGAAATGTATTTAATTAAATAAAAACATATTATTTAATTTTTGGAGTTAGGGGTTAGGGTGAAACAGACTATCGAATAAATTTATTTTGTATATATTTTTGTAATTCTTAGATAAAATACAGTAAAACCTCTATAAATTAATACTCGATTGATTAATACCTCTATAAATTAATACATTTCTTAGGTTACAAATTAGTTTTTGAACCAATTAATATATCGATAAATTAATAATTCTATAAATTAATAAAATATTTTTGAAATAGTGTAATCTCAATATTATTAACTTATAGAGGTTTTATTGTATATATATATTAGGGTTAGGTAGAAAAATATGTATTGGATACCTAATCATTTATGGCTACCATTTTACTATATATACAGTCAATACAAAAATTCAAATTTCATATCTAATCTATAATTTTCGTGCTAAATTCTACAAATGGGTATAAACTTCATATCCAAAGATGTACTCTGCTAAAGCATACCCAATCAATATAAAAATTCAAAATTCATATATAATCTATAATTTTCATGCTAAATTCTACAATTGGTTTCTTGGTTAAATGGTGTTAAGTATCTGTTAAATCATGATGATATGGTTTTATCATTTCCTAAGGAAACTTTAAAATGCAAGAAGTAGGATTCAAATCCAAGCGCTGTCTAACCTTTAGCACAATATAAATTAGGTATATGAAATTCATTTTGGGTATGAATAAGTCTATTTCCCTAATCTAAGAATATATTGGAATTTTTTTCTGACGAATGCAAAGGCTTGACTTTTCGAAAGCCCTAATTAAGTTCTTGGCAAATTCATTTCTCTGATTAAGGTAAAATAGTCCAGATGGTAGTATTTAAAATTCAGTGTATAGATAGAATTGCCATATTTCATGCCATTTGAAGAGGTAGATTACAATTCTTTTAAGATATTGAAAATGAACTCATCATATTGTGACACGAACCATACAATTGCCATAAAATAAATTATAAGAAGCTTATTAATAAAATATATCTAGATATGGTTTTAAAGATAGTCATCTTCACTTATATATAGATATGACGACTCGAAGATCATACGATATATAAATACTAGCGAGTGATATATATTTATAATATCTTGGACTTGTAGCCGTCTCTGCTCTTGTTCCTTGGTACTTCAAAGCTCCAACAACTTATTATCCTTAAACCCGAGACTAAACACAGAGAGAGAAAAAAAGAGTAAGATTTTATAAGTTTACATTACAGAAAATTTATAACTTGGGTCAGTTGGGTGATTCTCAAAAAGTAAACGATAGCTGTATAGAACAGAGCACTTACATTTTTAGGCTAGCTTAGCTTGTTTGTTGCTATCCAGCATTAGACCAAAGTGAATATGAGGAAAGTGTGCCCACTACAAAATGTGCAACCAATTTAATCAGACGATTACTTGAGTTATTTTATTACGTAAAAGATGTATTTTGACAAGTACGTATCTGCAACACCTATACATCCATACAAAAAAATATATTTTAGGGGATGTGAATGGACCATCTGAATGAACTAAAAAAACTTTTTATCATCTGATACAAATAAATTATAGAGAAAAGCATTTTAGAATTTGCAATTACTCTTTCTCTCTATGTTTTTACATGGGTTTTTCAAACCATCAACCTTTGAAATTCATATATTTAATTTACCTTGTTAGAGAACATTAAAAAATTCTCTTTATTTCATAACTATAATGTTGATATTTTACTGATTAATTTTAGCATTATCTTAATTGTTTTTTTGTAGTCTTAAATTAATTATATTCTTGAATGATATTTCATGAAATATATTTTAATTATGGATATACTCCATGCCTATACACAAAAGCATTAGACAAAATTATATTCTTAAGTGATCTTTTATTAAATATTATTTTATTATGAATATAAATATAGTGTATTCTGTATTTAGTGATTAGTAGTTTTTTTTTTTTTTGGTTTTCTTCTGATTAGGAGTTTTCTACCTAATACGTACATATGTACCAATTACTTAAGTTTCTGTAACTAAACATATAGTTTATCACAAATTTTGTTTTCTTTGTTAACAAAGGTTAATTTAGACTGAAACGCACCAAAATTCCCTGGATGCTTGTAGCCCTTCAGTACCCTATTCTCAGAGTTTTCTATAGATACCATATTCCAACTGACCAAACGAGGTTAAAAATTGTTTCGGGTAGGAATAAACAAACGAGGTTAAGAGATCCAACTGACCCCGGATCTTTTACTACCAAAACCACCTCCTCTTGCTTGAAGTTGACAATTTTAACAGTAAAGTATTTCTGCTATCGACTATTGATGCTCTACTATAAATAATATATGGTCAGACATTAGACAGTCGTTTAGTTGTAAGAAAAATTGAAAAGACAAAAAGTAGAGTTTATACGTTGAATCGAAGAGGGCAGAATTAGTGTCCATATACATAGACAACGGTTTTGAATATTGTAACGTTTCGTTTTGGTGGTAAGAATTTTGTGGCCAGGAAGATTACTAAGCAAACGCTCAATTTTAGAAGACGCCACAAACATGGCGGTATGTGAAAGAAGGCACATAAGACGATAAAGAAACAGTATGCAACATGAAATAATGAAGCCTTAATAATTCTTTGTTTTGTTTAAAATGAAATTCTGTCTAGTTAAATTTTGATTTTTTGCATTGATCGGTTTGAAAGAAATAATTCAAGGCGCTTCACGTTTCTTGGATAACGTCAAACTGTGCCTTGCCTTGAGACTGGGATTTTTCTAGGCCGGTCTATGGATATTAAGTGTTTACGACTTTTAAAAAGTAGAAAACCTTTTACACTAAACTACAATATGATAGAGTATAGTTTCTTTAAGAGTTAAATAAATATAAATAATGGTAAATATCTACGAATAAAATTGATAATTAAGAAAAAAATTATTGTTAAAATATGTTTGCAGATTTATGTTCCAACTCAACACCAATTAGTGTGGTTTGGCAAATATGATTAATTTCGTGTCAAATTAGTTGGGCCATTAAACAAGAAATCGATTTTGGTTGAGACAAATCTGATCAATTACAAATTGGATTGATTTTGACTATATAAAGCTAAGTTTCATGACTTCCAACTGAAATTAATTTACAATAAGTTGATTGACTCATACTCTAATAATTATTCTAACTTTCATCTCACTTTATAATTTTAAAAAGTTTAACTCACGTGGAATGGCAACTGCTAAGCAATAAAATACTTTCTCTCTTTTTTCCTATAAAATTATTGTCCTCCTAACCCACTTCAACGTTGAATCCTAGTTAACACGCAAGCCAATAACCTTCACGCAAACACTCTTCCCTCTATTTAATAACTTTCTTTGGCGTTATACGATTACTCAGCCTGTATTTCTAACAATTTTCCGTATGTTCCCAGGCATTGTTTTAAAATTACTCTTTAAAACTCATATGTTTCTTTTCACGAAAAAATAATATCATATTTTAAATATATTTGGACACTGAAAAAGAAAAAATGAGAACTTACATTCTTTGCGGCTGTGCTGAATGCTTCTCTGTGACTTATGTCTGGATTATTCGCCTTGATCCTCTGAATTTCCTCTCTTCACAGTTTTCAATTTAAAAAGACAATTAAGAAACCTTTTCTTGAATTTATAAAAAAAATATTATCTGTATAAGAATTTTTTGTTACTTTATGAATTGATTGTACGCTGAAGGTACTCGCTGCCGCTTCTCCGGGGCTGTAAGACGTAATAAAAGTATATACATTAATTCATTTCCATATTTACTTCTTTAATCATAATTTGAACAAACAAGTATTCCGAAGATAAAATAAATACTTACGACGGTTTACTACCCTTTGCTCAGTTATGGTACGAGTTCTTGAAGGGATTTTGGAGTGGCCTCGTGAGGAAGATCCGTACTCTGGCATTGCATAGTTTGTTGCCTATTCCATATTTAATCATCGGATTAATTAATGAAATAAATGCCAAGTTTAGTATGACTCAAATTTGAACAACTTGACTGTTCTTAGATTCTTCAGACCAAAAATAATGAACCAGAAGGGTTGAGTAGCAATCATGTATGTATTGTCTAATTAAGGAAATGAAGAGAGAAAAACAAAAACAAAGTGGCCCAGCTTTAAGACGTTTTATTAATGTCGAAGAGTAGTAAAAAAGACAAAAGCTTTAAAGAAAGGAATCTGAGGATATATTTAGAAAAAGAAAAGGAACAAACCTATGAAACCCTAACATTCATGTCAATCAAATCAAAGAGGAAGTAGCCCACATCAGTATATAGAATAGATCAAACATAAGCTAGGGCTCTATGAAAAGCATTTACGAAAAGGCTGCAGATATTATCACTCATAGCTGGAAAATAGGAAATTGTGTAGATTAATAAATAAAAAATAAAAAAAATAAAACAATTTTTATAAAATAAGTGTAAATGGCTAAGGCCTATGGAGATGTAGACGGCGGCTGGAGGCAGAAACATGGAACAAGAGGCTCAGATCTCTGTCTATTATTCTTCTTTCAAACACAAACAAAAAAAGAGAGCCCTAAATTTCAGAGGGATTGGTTCAAGTTTTTAATAATTGCAATAAACCGCTAAAATTTAGGGAATTGTGGAGAGAGAGAAGTGACCTGGAAATTAGGGCGTGAAAGCGACTGAAGAGCAGCTGCCATGTTTACAGACCACAGATTGGTGCAGTGCCCGCATCGGACGGTCACGATGTCGAACAGACTGCTGCATGGGACACTCACCTTCACATTTTTAATCAAACACATTCCTCATTAATATTTCTTGGGTTTTTCTACCCAGATCCATCACATTTTTTTTTTTTTGGTTATAAGGGTTTGCTAACATATAGATCGACGCAAAAGCTTTATCGATCCATTAGACACCCAAGAAAATCTATTGTCTTTCCTGTTAATATAGATCGGTTATATTCAATATCATTTGTCGGTTGCAATGGTAAAAAAAAAAAGAGAAAAAATAATGCAATCAGTTTTTATTATAAGACAAAACTAGTTCCTTGAGATATGATCATCTTCTCATTTGTTGCAGCCACCACTTTAGGTTCCAAAACCAACTCCTTTATATGAAGAAAGATCATGATGATGCAACAAAGTCTGTTATTGGATTAGTAAAGACATATGCATGACAATAAAATAGTATTTTATCTTCTGAGACACAATTTAAATTTATAAGTAGAACGGCTACAAGTATGACTTTCCTTTGACAAAAGCAAGAAAAGAGAAGAAGATAAATCTTATATATGATGGAGAGGAAAAGTCATATATAGCAGAGAAGGATGGTGACTTCTCTCTGCCACCAGAAGCTAAACAAATAAATAAATTAGAAGGATTTTAAATGGATGAGAGAACTTTGAATGTTTGTAAGATAGTGGAACTGATGAAAAGAGCCGCACTACTCTTTTATCGGAAACCAATATATACATATATATATAGTACAAAGGAAATAAAGGTAGATCTATATATGCTGTATGATCTTTATATGCAAGATTTGCAGAAGATCCATATATTATCATAGATGACATCAAATATAATGGATATGTAAAGCAATTATACCGCAAGAACTATGTTGCAGAAGTTACAAGGGATATAGCAGAGTTGCTCCGTTGCAATCGCGGAATTAGCCATGATCGATCGGAGAAATCAGACTGAACCAGTTGTAGAAAAGTGTTTGTTGAGGAATAGATAGAAGATGAGGGCAATTATATAGGTGAAAAGCTTCCTACGCTCTCTCTCTCTATCTCTATACGAACAGACACTTGCCTTAAAAACGGGTATTGTACTTCAATATCTATGCCAAGGCGATCATAAATAAGTAAATTTAATAAATGGGGAAAGATAATAAGTATAAGGAGAGGATGAGAGTTAAAGGGGAAAATTATTATATGCAATGGTGAGGGATTTGGGAATTTCGATGTAGGGTTGTGTTTTATGTCTTTTAACGAGTAGGGTCCGCTTCACTCATGGGGTTGCGTACCATTTATATTACTTTTCTAATACAAAAATTGGCATGGACAACTGATTTATCAGACGTTAAGGCAATTAATAGTACAAAACTGTCCCCGTTTTGTCATAACACTTTAGTTAATTAGTTGACCGATTAGTGACTGAGGTGATCTTGTATAGTATATTTTTGAAAAGCTAGAGAACTAAGAAATTTGTGAACGGCTATTTGAAAAGCAGAAATATACAAGCAACAGACAAAGCATTTTGCATTTTCTTCCTCAAACATAGTTGACCAAGGATTAAGAGCTTTTACATGAAGTCTACAATTTGATTCCAAAAAATGTAAATATTCGTATGTCAGAGACTCTATTATAGTGCAAATAAAATGATTCGACGTGGTCTCATCTAATAAGGGTAAAATTGTTATTGATGAACATAGGATAAGTAAAACCATCTATCATCATCAATGGTGTTAGTAGAATTTTCGATTGTGAAGTCGTGTATGGAACCGGTTATCATGATAGTTGCATAAATTAATTTTACTAGTCGTAAATGTGAAGATTGTCATCTTGTAATAAGATAAAAAGAAAATCAAAGTATATTCAAAGGAAATGATGAAACCATATTTCTGAGGAACGATGATCGATGAGTAATGGAGAAAAAAAAAGTTAGCTTCTCATGAATTTTCGAACATTTGAGGAGTTTTTCTAAAAATAATTCCACGAAAAGATAGTTGAGACATGAGAAAAAAAACACATGATCCTGATGAGTTATCAAACACTAAACCTACATTAGATGAGTTATCAAACACTAAATATGTATTAGAGGACATTTTCTCTGGTTTAATGCTAATTAAAAGAAAGATCTTGGTACAAAAAATATTTAGCAACAATATACATAATCATTGTAACTAAATGCTCCCAAGATCCTCAAAAATATAGAATATATCAATCGTGTCGTGAAGTTGGTTATTATGTTACATCCAAAGACAATTGATGATTGTGAGTCAAGGTTGTACACAAGAATGTTGGACCTCCCGAAGTAGAAGCGATGAATCATTTTAGAAGTTGAGCCCAATTGAAAATGACAATGCGCAAATTTAAAGTTGATTGAGACATAGTTTCCAAATCCTAACTGAGACAACACATTATTGAAGATATGGTCATAATTTTACGTGGTGTTGTTACGAAGGCCACAACTTTCCTGTTAAAGGATACCATACTTTCTTAAATCAATTAAGACGCACATGTATCATTTTTGATAATCAAATCCCAAATTTTCTTTGTGTTGTAAGTAATGCTATATTTTGACCATATAAATTGGTACTGCTCCATCACTAGCGGTAATATAGCATAGAGAAAGGAGCAAAGTTGAAATTTTATAGGGTTTATACTAGGATTGAGAACCCATCATTACATAGGCCATGCACGTGCTACCTCGTGCTACAAAGGGTTTCCCATCAACCGCATGCCTTATGGGATAATAACAAATATCAGAGGCCTAAATCAGACCAATTTTCCAGGCGAGCCCTTTACCCACTTGGTGTTTGATGACCTTAATGACAATGAGCTTTCACCTGATTAGGTTGGCCACATACCAACAACATATATTGTATCTCTTGAATATCGATCAATAGCTCTGAAAACCCTGCACCCAAGGAGCCTATAACGACTCCTTCAAAGAAAATAAAGACTGGTTGAGCTTGAAAAAAAATCTTTTTCCAACTAGGGATACTCCTTAACCCCATATTTCCTTTCTTCGTAGGCATATAAACCTTTGACCAAACATCTTTAGATTTCCTTACTTATTAATATGACCACTACAGTTAGAATTTTTTTTATATCCTTGATAAAGAGCACCGGAAAAGTGAAAGGAGAGCGAAAAAAGCTTATAATCATGTAGATAACATACGGAAGTAATTGTAGTCAACTGGAAAATGATAAGAATCTTAAGGTCCATGAAAGAATTTAGATCTTAATTCTCTCAACCACGGTAAAATAGTATGAACTTTTCATCCTAATTAATAATAGAGGAATACCTATAAACTTCATTGGTAAAGTTGAAACCCAAAACGTTGATTTTTATATGTATTTGTCTCACGTTGATTTTTAAATGTATTTGTCTCACTTACACCAGCCGAGAGCATAACTGTTTCAAAGTGATTCATTGATAGTCCTGAGAAGTTTCTAAACTCATCTATTAATTCACAATTCTTTTTATATAAGCAACCTTTTTATGGAAAATCACAATGTCACCCACGAAGCATAAGTGAGTTATTTCAAAATCATTCGTTATTGGAGTTCTTCCAATAGGCTCTGAACTAAAGTTTGTATCTCATATCCTTTTTAAAACCTCACTTTCCATAACAGAAGAAGGAACCGAGAAAAGGTCACTTTATCTCAACCCTTCTCGCCCTTGAAAATAACAACATGGATTCCTATTGATGCTAATCGAGAAGCTTGGAGGAGTAATCTATTCAGAGTTCTACTTCCTGTAATTTATAAAATCTCAACCACATTAGAATGTTGGAGACACGCTTCTAATTAACCGAGTCAAATGTCTTGTGAATATCAACCTTCTAAAATTTTCGACAAAAGATGTTTTCATATTGATGGTTGCTAACTAATTGTATACAAGCAAAAAAATTTGACAAGAAATCTTCCATTATGAAAGCCAAAATATGGCTGATCAACTTTGGTAGGATATCCTTGAGACGATTCGAAAATATCTTAAAAATTACTTTGTATTAAGTATTGCAACAAGATATTGGTCTCAATTGAAAAACTTTCTTTGCGTTTTTTTTATATTAGGGATCAAATAGATGGATGTTGTATTTCATTGGAGTAAAAAAATTTCGATAAGAAAAGTTATTTGATCACTTCAATTGCATGTGGTATGACTAACTCCCAAAAAACTGAATACAATTCCACAAGAAATCCATCCATCACTAGTATTGTTCCTCTCTCTAGCCTTATAAATTCTTTCCTGATCTCATCACCAATTTTATAGACAAAAAACACTTCTTGATCTATCTTAGAGAATCAATATGGAAAATGATTACTTACAAAGAACATTTTATCTTAATTCACTTGTGATTAGTATATCAAAGAGTACCCCTAAAATAATCCATACAAAACAGTTTAATTTCGTCAACACAAAAAAAAACTTTATATCCATTCTCGACAATCAAATAGT
This sequence comes from Euclidium syriacum, assembly GCA_900116095.1. Lineage (NCBI taxonomy): Eukaryota > Viridiplantae > Streptophyta > Magnoliopsida > Brassicales > Brassicaceae > Euclidium > Euclidium syriacum. Next base: position 4,536,818 of record FPAK01000008.1, read on the forward strand.
AAATATTTTCATTAGGAAGTTTCCATGTGAAATAAATCAATTAGATGGTGATTCTTTTTTCAAATTCAAGGAGTTGATAGTTCACTCCTCGAGTCCATTTTCTAGCGAACATCATTGTGCTAGTATTTCTATAATCAGTGTGCTAGTATTTTCCTCCTAACCTCCGTATTCGGGATCCTGATGATGAAGGAAGCTCGATCATCATTGGACAGTGATATTTATATATATATATATATATGTGTGTAGGTGTGTTGTATTGCTCTAAAATCCATTAATCGAGGATTGAATTCGGCGCGTTACTGTAAAAATTTCCCATACTAAAGTCCTTACAAGAAAATTTGTTTCTCTCTTTCATGTGGTTTGGATTATAACACATATCTAGCCCGAATTAAGCTTAAGAAGACTTTCATGCTATGTGAGTGGGTTGGTTGTGCGTTTACTCAGATAATTCCATGAGAATTGAAAACTCTAATAAGGTGGGATTTTTTTTTGTCTCTGGGTCGCTAGTACCTTGCGGTTCGACATGAGGATGCATAGAAGAAGGTGAGCCTAATTCTAATACACTTTTGATTTTGGCCTCCAGAACTTTTCATGATAATCAAAGAGTTACAAGGGAATTTGGTCATGCAAGCTACTCAAACTAGAAGAGTTCAAGATTTCAGCTAATTATGTTTTTGGAGGTTTTGTAACAACAAGGGAGGAAGGGGATGATGGAGGTTGTTTTAGAGGTTTCGTAGAAGATTTATTTTTCTTGTTCATAGACGTGGTTAAGGGTTGGAAAGGCCAACCGACATCGGAGCCGGAGCCGGAGCCGGTCGAAAAATTATGAAAGCGGATCTAAAGTCATTTGAGACGTCTGCATCAAGAGAGAGGAAATTGCTGATGAACTTGTTATTAGAGGAATTTTAGTCCATCACTACAAGAAAAGTGCTTATTGATAGCACATTACAACTACGCAATTTGGATTACTGCTAGGAAAGGTGGCATGTTGTGTTGGTTACTCTATAATAGTATCTCATAAACGCAATGCAAGAAAATTAAGAAGTGGAAGCCAATAAATCAGTTTTCGAGCCTCGTAATACTCATCAGCGTCAAACATTTAGCCGAAAAAATACACTTAACACCAATGTCTAGACTCACAAATAAATCAAATGAAAATTTCTCTCAAAGCTCTCTCAAACGCCTAAAGCAATGTTTTTCTAAATCTCTTATTTAGTTCTCTCTTACGTCACTTATTGTCGCGACTAAAGAAGAGAGATGGAGGATTGCTCGTTCTTCATATCATAATCGAGAATGGAAAGCTATAGAAGACATAATTGAATGTTTTTTATATGTTTATTGTCTATATATTTCATGAAGAAAAGGTTGATTGGGTAGGATGTATTGGTGGAATACATGGTAGGAAACATTGGTGAAACATTGATCTTCTCAGGAATGCGTACCAAATTTTAAATTCGTTTTACTCTAATTAACTAAATGTACGTCTAAAACTTTGTCAAATATCGCATAAAGGGTATCAAATCCACAAAGGTCGATGTTGATGTCTACGCTAGTACTAAACCTAAACCTCATCTAGTGAACGAATAAATATGCTTTGGGTTTTGATTGTGAATAATCTATGACTAAACGAAAAACTTAATAAACGCATATGAAGAGTTGGTATTGGCCTCGGGTTTTATGCATGAAATACAAGTGTTTAAACAATTAATCATACCATGGAATGTAATTGTTAAGAATATCCGAACTACAAAAAAATTGTATTTCTCGTGTGTATCAATATTTCTTCTAAACAATCTAAGTTAGCACCTCCCGATCTCAAATCAGATAGTTTATCAAGTTTTCATAAAGAAGTTTCAATGGTTCACCATGTTAGCTAATCTTTCCCAAGTAATAGAAGATCATGCTCACATATGATAGATCTGAGATTCTAATCACTTCCTTAGTCATGGAATTTCTAAAGGCATAGATTCTATGGATTCAAAGCACTTATACATGAAGATCAAAGCGTGTTCCCACAGATCTAATGGATGATCAACCTATTAGAGACCCATTCTCCAACAAAAATAAATATACTCACATATCATGAATGAAATATAACAGAAAAATATGAAAATAAACATGATGGATACGAGGTAAAGGTAATAGAAAACGTCTCCAACTCATGGGAGAATAAGTTTTGATGTATCTCAAAATATAAACCTAGTCATGGGCGTTCGAGTATCCGTTCGGGTTCGGATCGAATTTTTTAGATTTTCGGATGTAGGCTCATAGAACTCATTCGGGTATTTTGAGAATTCGGGTTGGTTTGGATATTTTACATTCAGAATACAGAAAAAAAATGATTCGACAAAAAAAAAACGAATAATAAGATAATCTAATAACCAAAACCAGATTCAAACATCAAGTACCAAAGAAAATTAAACATAATCGTTCTAAATTATAATATTTTAAAGGCAAATACCATAGTATACACTGAGAGAGGGTATCAAATGCTTCATTTATATGTAACATGTTGTTAGATAAAAAGAAAAAGAGATCTCGCACATAGTAATACTGTTTTAGACAGAGATAAACTTATAATTAAGATCGGATTCAAATTCGGATTTTCAGGTTCTATTCGGATCAGATTTTCGGATGTAAACTCATAGAACCCATTCGGATTCAGATAAAATGCCCATGCCTATATAAACCTATGAAAAAAAATCTAGATAAATTATATATGAAAATAAAAGAACTCATTGGGTCTTCTTAAATGGGTGATGTGGCGTTTTTTCTCTTATAAACGTCATAACATGAGTATGTATAGATTCCAAAGGGAACTAGGTTAATCTTGGGGTAAAAACGTTTTTGTAATAAAAATGGAAAGTTTACAAAAGGGAATGTCAGCTGATGAGATGGGAACTTGATTGTTTTAACGCCTAATTTTCATACTATTTAGTCCAGTTATCTCATCTCTATTTCATTTCTATCTCATCTCTAGTTTTTCACACTTTGCATTTTAGTAGTTCCAAGAGTCTGCATAGGTGTGTTTTGTGATGTTTTCAAGTCAATGAAGGAGACAAAAGCTCATAGGGAGAAGAAAACCCAAAGAATGAAAGCAAGAAGCATTCAATCAAAAGGCCAAACCCGTCCATATCGAGGAGCCTGTCGATCGATATGGGATGAGGATATCGAGACTCATATCGATCGATATCGAAGAGCCATAAACGAAGAAAAAAGACCAAAACTCCCCTAGCCGACCTAAGCTCCCTATAAATAGAGCATGTCCCAAGATTGGAAACATCCCTTCCACCCAACACACAAATATCCTCTCATTCCTAAATAGTCTTATTTTCTAGGTTTTTCTTGCTACCTTAAAAGGTAGCTATGTAAATATTAAATTATATTTTTTTTTTAATTATGCTAAAACTTTTTATCTTAATCTTTTCTTTTATACTCACTTATGGTGAGTTTTAACTAGTGAATCATGCTGGTTTGATTAAGTAAAGAAGGGTAATAGGAGTACCTTTAATTAGAGTTAATTAGTTGGTTTATAAATGAATCAATTAGGTTTAGATCTCTTAATCATGGGTCCTTGGAAGGTACTTTGAGATGGAATTAGTCACTCCTCCTATCACTCATCCTAACATCCTCTCTCTCTAATCCTTGTGATTAGTAGATGAGTATAATTGATTAATTGAGAGGTTTTTTCTTCCCTAATAGGTCTAGTGTACTAGCGTTTAGGATTTGAATTGTGAAAACCTTCGTAAGCTTACAACCTAAGTCCACGTTAGTATCCTTTCAAATGGGTTAACATGTTAGGAGAGTGGTCTAGAGAGTTAATTGAATTCCTAAGAAATTGTTGGATCGATTAACGAGATTAGAATCAGAAAGCCACATTAAGAAATGCAAAGGCACTTGTAGTAATTAAGGTCGGTGGATTTTTATTCCTCTCAATGGGCCCGTTTATAGGATAAGCACCTAGCGAATCGGTTATCACTGAGACACCATCGAAATAACCGAGTAAAACCACTCGTGAAACGAGTCCCTAACCCGAGCTCACAACTTTAGTTAGTTAGTCTCCTAAACCCCTTCTTAACCGAAACTATTCTCTCGGAAATTCATGAATTTATCCTAGTATATATATATATATATATATTAGTTAGGTAGTATAGCTACCACAACCACAAACTATCAACCAAAACCCCCTTTTTATAAATTCGCTTTTGAAACGGTTTTCAAACAATTTGATAATTTCCGCGCTCATTTGGGTTCGATCCCTCAATTTCTACAACGAGTATAGCATATACTTGGATTAAAATTGAGGTGTTTATAAATTTTAAAACTTGAAAACACCGACACATCATCAGCCAATACTGCTGAAATCGCTCGATCTTAAGGCCTTGTTTCTTCTTCAGGTGAAAATATCGGTTGATGTGATTTTGAATAATGTTAGTCTTTTGGTTCTTCTGTTGATGAGAATAGCAGTCCCTATTGCTCATACCGCTGGTCTTAGCCTTGAACAGACTTGGCATGTCCCATGAAAACTTGAATATTTTGGAAATCGTGATTTGGAATGACTTCATTCAAATTTGATAGTGAAGGTAATTCCAGTGTGTGGTTTTTTTCCTGGTTCACCCATTAAGTTATTTATTGAATGCAAATTTTTGAAATTCAGTTTTAGCTCTCAAATCGAACACATTTCCATGAGTGATCATCAATCTTTACAACCACATTGATGCCTTGAATGCTGACACTCAGTTGTGTCTCCCTCTAGAGTGACTCCAAAAGTGTTCAAAAGATTCAATAACAGAAATTACCCTATAAAAGACTCAAAAGACACAAACTTTTTTTTATAAAAAAAAGAAAAGAAAAAGTGGATGGTAAATCTCTATTCGCAGTCGCATTGCCCGAACACAAAAAAATTTGTAGGGATAGATTCTGCCCAAACCAATCCTCAACAGGCTCAATCCAATGGTTAGATCCCACCACCATCAACCAAGATCTAAGCTAAAGAATTACGAGAATAAATAGATATGAGGAGAAAATTTGCTAGTAAATAAAGCAAATCCAAATCTTTGTGTCAGTCTGAAGAAAGTCAGAGCCACCGTCACAAAACACATCGAGAAATTAAATTGATACTCTCCAAAACCGCCAAAGTCCAGCCACAAAGTAGAAAATGTCGGGATTTGAAGTGAGCCGGGAAAAGTACGATATTAGCTAGACGAAGTCAAGAGTGGAAGTCAATCTAAGATTCGAGATTTGAAAAACGAAACCATCTGTTGTAGCTGCATAGAACTGTCATGACTGATTCTTTGCCACACACTTGAAGCATGAATTGTCTTCTTTGTTGACACGAAGCCGAATACCAAAAAGTTAAGGAGTAGGAAGAGAAATACTAGTAGAAAACTGCGATTTAGCCACGGTATAACCACGGAATTTGTGTGGCTATTTTGAAATTAGCCACGAATATGGTGGAAGACAAATTCGTAGTTAAACTGTGGCTAAAATAATAGCCAAAGTGCTTCGTAGCTTAAATCAAGGCGATGTAGACCCGGATATGGTGGCTTTATTTATTTTAGATATAAATAAATATTTATTTTAAATATAAATTTTATGAAACACAAAAAAATTATATAAGTTAAATTATATACTTATATGTTTTTAATTTTTAAATTGAATTTAACTGAGACCCTGCCGACCATGAGCACATCTACCGGACGGAGAGATGCAGCAGTTCTGTCGACACAATTCTCGGAAAAACTCGAACAAACAAAAGAAAGCCGGAATTAATGTTCTCCGTAGTTTGGAGTGTTGATACTGGGTTTAACTTCTAATTATTTATAATTAGAGGGGTTCGTTTTTGGAAAAGTATAAACTAAGAAAACAAAGAGAAACCTCGGAAAGAAAGACTTTTCTTAATGATTTGTGATACAAGGATGTTAACTCGAGATGCCGAGTTAACATTATCAAAGAGAAGTATTAAACCTAGGCGATCTAATAATTCTTCTCCCCGATTCTGAATGAATATTATTAGTGAGGCGGGGGGGGGGTATGTATATATATATATCCTTAATAGTCGGTCTTGTAAACCCATGAGCTAATCTCGGAAAATAGAATATTTCCATTTTTCCAAGACTAGGGAATATGTGATAAAATTTGATATTATATTGTCCGAGCTTTAGACTTCGGCCTAGGACGATGTTGTTTATACCCCCGCTTCGGACACTAAATTCGATCATTTTTCGCCGAGGTATCCCTCGGTCATCTGGGCCGAGGGTTAATATTCCTGTTGTCGGGACTTATAACCTAATAAGTTATCAGGGAAGAGCTCGGCAGGGACCGAACTCCAATTATTGTCAAACTATCGATAAGGGGTAGAACCCCACCATCAACATGGAGGATGTGGATGAGGGCTATCGATGTCAATAACTAGATATTTTATTTATAAATACATGCATGCTTGCACCCGCCAAAATTTTAATTAATCAAAACTACTTATCGGTTTTTGTATTTTTGAAATGTCGGATCAATTACATATATATATATATATATATATATCAATATAGCCACTAATAATAATATCGGATAATAATTTTAGCATAATGAAAGTCTCATTTCGGATAATATTAGACACTAATTAAAATTAACTAAGAAAAGCAAATTTAAACTATAAGAAAAACAACGGTTTAGCCACGGCGGAACCGTGGCTATATGGTTGTCAACTCGAATAATCGCTTCGACTGTCGTTTACGCTTTTTTTCAAACAATGCATATAGCCACAGAATATATGTAGCTATATCGTGGCAATTATCGTATTATATAACTCGCCATCGCTTCTTTCCTCAGCATCTCCTTCCCCTTTTCCGTCGGTAATTCTCCAATCGGCCGGCAATCTCTCCACTTCCCCTTTCCGGCGATCTTCTTCCTCTCTCCCCCCATTCCGACGATCTTCTTCTTCCTCTCTCATCCCTGTTATGGTGATCGTCTTCTTCCTCTCTCTCCACATTTAGATCTTCTTCTTCCTCTATCTCCTCCACCGCCTCCACCTCTGCCACTGCATCCTCGAACCTCCACCGTCGCGTCAAACCTCAACCGTCGCGTCGAACCTCAACCGTTGCGTCGAACCTCCACCATCTAGTCCCATACCTAAACCCTAACGAAAAACATAAAAAAATAACAAAAATTCTACATCACTGCTCATCGAAACCGGCCTTCCCTCGATTCTTGGCGTTCCGGTGGTGGTCGCTCATACTGGGTAGCAACCAGTTTTAAGTTTTTTTAAGAAAATCTGTAGCCACGGGTCGATCGTGGCTATTTTGCCACTATATCCTGTCGTGGCTAAACCGTGGCTATGTTAGCCATGGTCGAGGAAGCTGGCCTCCGTGGCTATATAGCCACGACTTTTTCCACGTCTTTTCGGTGGATAATATCGTAGCTATATAGCTACGGTTTTGTACCGTGGTAAAGACGTGGCTATATAGCCACGGTATAATCACGACCCTATAGCAACATATTTTTTCGTGGTTATGTCGTGACTATTCTTATGTAGCCACGAATTTTCTGCTATAGCCACGGAGATTTTCGTGGCTATTTCCAGAATTCTATTAGTAAAGTGCTCCATCACAGTGCTGGCGATGAGGACCACTCATCGGAGAGATAGAGGCGAGAATCTCTTCTTAGTCGGCTAGGTTAAACAATATAAAGAATATAGAGATTTTTATAGGAAAAGATGAATTATTTATTTTATTTGTTATTGTCAAGAATGACTATAAGAATTGTTTAAAAAATTATATTTTTGATCGTATGGTAAATTTCATTATATATGTTTAAAAAGAAAATGTGCATAGTATGAATAATGATTGCAAAAAAACAATATTGTGGAATCATAATGTAATACAACCGAGAGGCGGTCGGCTATATGCAAGATGTTGTATGTGGTGAAAGAATATTTGTATTTGCGAGAATATTTTATGTCGGCCTTCCTTCCAATTACACTAAATCAAGATACTATGTATTATCGATGATATAAGGAGAGATAGGTGTATGAGAACATTGATGACAACAACAACAACAAAAAAAAGAGGTATTTGAGAACATTTCCTTCTCTACTTTATTCGTGGGATACTTCAATCATATTCAGGGTTGATTTTTTTTTATGTCGTATCTAGGGTTGATTACAGCTACAATAAATTTTTAAAAGTTGATTGTTTTTAACATGGCATATATGTTTGGTCATAAATAATAATCCTAACTATTCGACAGATTTATCAATTGAAATTATAAACGCAAATCAGATTAAAAAAAAAATTACTCTGTCACATTTTCATAGATAAATATAAAATGTAGTAGTATGCCATATGAAAGAAAAACACATCTACTTAATACTTCTAAATACGACACGAATAAGCAAAATAAACTAATTTTTTGTTGAAGAATTGGGTCACCAACTCAATGAGAACAAGAAAAAAAAGGGTGTGAAGACATGGTAAAAATGAACATAAAGATTTCATAGAAATGGGGAAAAAGAGACGAAAAGGAGAAGAGTAGTGTGGCTACAGAAGGGTGCAAAAAAGCTGGGACCAGCTTGAAAGCAAGTGGCCGCTGTTTTTATTTTGCTTTGCAATTAAAACTTTTCTGATATATTTCAGGTTTAGTTATGGATGAGCCAAATGGTTCTTTCACCTCTTTTAGTTTGGACAGCTGATTAGACACTAGGGTTTGTTATTTAGTTTGGATTGCTGATTGGACATTAGGGCTTGAGAGAGAGAGAGAGAAAGAGAGAGTGCCAAGCATCTGAAAAGTGAGAACCTTTTTTATACGAGTAACCCAATTCTTAATTATTATTTTTCACAATAACCCAATTCTTAGTTATATTCAAATTTACATCTAATTTTCATATCAAAATTCTATAAAAACCTACACCAAGTCCGTTAAAAAATTAACCCCACATATATATGTTATTGTTGTCTATTACAAGTTCGAGTTATATCACGATTCGTGATAAGATCTCTTTTATAACGTTTTGTAATTATTGACGCTGCTGCTTCTATTAAAAGGAAGCGATGAAATTTGTTAGAACAAATTATTAAGAAAGTAAGAAGATTTTGTTTTGGAAGCAGGCGGAGTTGAATAGCTCTCATGTGATATGTTAGAAGGAGTTATCATGAAACCGATGTGTCATCACATTTATGACTTCTTGCAACCCCACACATTCTCTCCTCTTCCACCACCGCAATTGGGGGGCGATTTATTTTTTCATTTTTGAAATCATTTTTTACAGAATTCTTCATTCAAAAAAAAATTATGAGGGAAATTAGAAAATGACGTAAACTTGAGAGTCTTGAGTGATTTATTTTGGAGAGAGAGGGATAGAAAGGAAGCTTCTGTAAGTTTTCCAAAATCCATCCGTAATCTTTCTCGTCTCCTCCTACAAGCCTTTTTCTTCTAATTTAGCTTCTTTCTTTTTCCTTCATGACTTACAAATGTGTCTGATAGTGATAGAAAATGGGAGAATCACTAGACTAACATGGATAGCAACAAATCATATATGTAACTGGAGGGGTTTTTTTTTTTGTATTTTTAATTATCTAAGATATATTGTTCATCAAAGCAAAAAAAAGAATTATAAGTTAAGTTAAATTTTTTTTCCTCTCACAATTATTATAGGTTATATTAATGAATGTCCATTCAAAAAAAAAAAAAAAATCCTAGAGAAATCACTTGTCCATAAGATCAAAGGATCAACCTATGAAGTCTTCTTTGGACAACTAATCCTTACCGCCAAAACCAATGTTGCAAAAAAAAAGCATGGAGAGGTCCAAGAATATGGTATGCAACTATAGAATAACCAAAATACTATTCAAATTAGCTAGGGGAGGAAGCTCTCTCAAGACCAAAAGTCTCCTTAAACCATTTTGATTGACCCGTAGCCTGGCGAAAACCTATTTTGATGATACTTCGGACGATGCAAGTAACTATTTTATTAGCTATTTTTTCTTCAACGTAAACATTATATTTCCAAACTTTAAAGACGTAGCTAGATATCCATACCAAGACCTTTGAAGGTGGGCTAAGCTTCTAGCATGTTGACCACCCCTACTATGTATCCTTAGAAGATAAAATAACATTCTTTAGTCTATGGCTGAAAATATTCTGGTCATCCCACACCAAAATTTGTACGAAAGCATCCTTTGCGGATGTCATATTGCAGATAACTTTTCTACTGTGCATCAACATTCTTATTAAGAAGTTCCTGACAACCCAAGCCACACATATAACCTTGGAAAAAAATTTCGAAACATAAAATACATTGCACTTAACCTAAGTATCTGAAGGTTTTCTCCACTTATTTTGGCTTTGGAAGTTTCAACTGCAATCTCCTCTAATGGTTGATCCAGTAATTGTGCTTCAAACACACAACTGAGCTTCCTCTATAATATTCTTTACCATTGTCAAAGAACGAATTAGTGCATCTTCAAAGAGGAATTCATTCATAATTTTCTAGATGTACCAAATGATCCAATGTATCCCTCTTCTTAACTCCAGTTGATCAGAAAATTTAATTTCCCTATTTCTAAAATGTTATGAGAGTTAGAAGTAAAATGATATGCAATAGAAACCTCATTTGTGGCTTGGAACGTTTGATAAAGCTCACACCTACTTTGGAAAGGTACATGTAGGCATGGGCATATTTACCGAACCCGAATCCCGAATCGAACTCAATGCCAAAAAAGTAAACCGAACCCGAACCCAAAATGGTAAAATACCCGAACGAGTATTCAATTTCGGAATTCGAAATTCCGAATCCGAACCTGAACCGAACCGAAAACCTGAAATACCCAAAATACAATTATATATAGAGTTATTTGCAGCAATATTACTATTAGATAACCTATTTGCAAAAGTAATATGTACTTTCACCGTATTAGCAAAACAACATAGTATAGTGTATTTTGCCATCTATGCTACCTATCTTACCCCTCAATGTGGTCCAACATCACCTTTTATCTCTCTACTTTTACTTTTTGGACCACACAAAAAGAAAAAAATGTATATGATGTGGTCCTCATTTTAAACCTTTTTCGGACTATTTATTTTTATTCGTTTATCCGCTGTATACAGTGTAACACATAAGAAACGAAATGCGTTTTTATAAAATCTTTAAAAGGTACATATAAATATAACTATTGTTATAGATTTCCGTCAATCTATTAGTCATAATAGCTGACTACTTATATGCCATTGAATATACTTTGAATTTACAGAATTGTTTGCTATTTTGTAGATACTACTTCGCTAGAAAAAATGCAGACACCGTGTGAAAAACTATATAGGTTAATTTGTTTGTAAATTTTACCGTATGCCCCAGTTCACTTGATTCAGTGTTGCACACCGCTTCTGATTCACCATCTTTGCCCGCCTCTTGTTCATCATCTTACCCCGCTTCTTCTACACCAACTATATAGGCTCTACACCATGTTCCGCTTGTATCTTGTATGCGTGCCATTTTAGGACGCCGAAATTAATTTGATGTGGTCCAGAGATACGAAATCAGAATTGATTATATTGTGGAAATTTGTAGACATATCTAACTATTGTTTCATGTATTTCGATATCTAATACTTGTAGTAGTTAACTAACTAGTACCAGAGGGTTTTGCTTGGATTTGGATGTTGGTGGGATTCGTATAATGGCTATTTGGGATAGTTGTCAGCTACATAGTGCAAAAGTAGTTGAGTAACTACTTAGCGTAGCAGTTGATGAAACTGGGATAACACTACAAATGTATTACCCGGAGTGTTAATGTAGTTAACTAACATATTAAGGTAGTAGTTGATTACATATTGATTTGCATGATGGCTATTTGGGGATAGTAGTTGACTACAAAGTGCAAAAGCACAGTGAAGTGAACTAACCGAAGTGTTGATGTAGTTGAAGAACTACTTAACATAGTAGTTGGTGAAAGTGAATAACACTTCAGATGTACTACCTGACGTGTTGATGTAATTAACTAACTACTTAGGATAGTAGTTGACTACATAGTTGAAAGTGGGTTTATATCCTCAAAAGATGCTTGGTACGAAGACATATGACAAATAAGTACATCTAGGGAGGCTCTTAAATAGTTATCTACTTTATGTCCACTATCCCCAGAAGTAGTCGCATACTTGTGTTGTTGTGGATTCCACAATGTAGAGTTTGAAAAGGGTCTTTATGGATGTCATGGCATGAAGAAGTCAAATTCTCGTCGAGATAAGTGCTAAACGTGACCGCCCTACAGTTTTTCCAATTAAACAACCACTTTTTACGAAGTAGTCAACTACTAGACTCAATAGATAACGAACTATAGACATAGTATTTACTTATCTCGACGGATCAGAGAAAGTCTAATCAATTACATTTGTTCGTCTATGTAACACGTCATAAATTTTTATCCTCCTAAAATACATCAGCTGTGTGGTTCCAAAAATAAGAGAGAAAAACAATTGATGTAGTCCCAAAAAGAAATAACGTGTGATGTGGTCCCAAAAGTAGTGAGTGTGATGTGGTCCCAAAGGAGAGAGAGTGTGATGGGCAAAATAGACAGTAAAATATTCTCACTGTTACTTTTGCAATTAGAGTTTATTTTTGCAAATAGATAGTACAAAAGTAATATTGGTGCAAATCACTCTTATATATACCCAAATATAATAATTATATTAGGACTTAATATAAATTTGTTATAAGCTTATTATACTTTTATGTGTCATTGGAGCTTATTATACTTGTTTTTTGTTTTAAACTTATTATTTGTTTTTAAACTCAATATATTTTTGTTTTGATAGAAACTTATGGATTCAAGATGGTGTATTGAAGTGGATTAGTGTTTCGTTTTTCCTTTATTTATTTCACTTTGTAATATTTTTGTGAAATATATTTTGGATTTTTATTTTTGTTTTGTTTAATATACTTTTGGTTGTTATTTGAAATAAAAAAATATTGCAAACTAAATTTCAAGTTAAAATTTTGGTATTAGATCTGATTTTGTTAACTTTAGATTAGATAAAAAATTTATATTATTTTTGAGTAATTAGAGATCAATTTGATTGTTAGGTTTTGAATTTAGAAACTCTATATAAACTTTGACTTTGATTTTGATATTTTGTTTTATGTCTTTCTTTGTTAATTTTATTTCATATATATGTATATATTTTATTGGTCAATTTCATGTATTTGAAAACCAATTCGGTTTAAAACCCGAAGTAAAACCCGAATTAACCAGAAGGTCTAGAATTAAATCCGATCCCGACCCGATATAGAAAAAAACCCGAATGGTTAATATTTTACTGAACCCGAATGAATACCCAAACGTCCAGGCCTGTACATGTAAACAAAACATGTTTCTGCGTTTCTCCTTCATGACCACATACCTCGCATCTTTGGTCAACATATAGACAATATCAACTACATAGAGTGCTCTACAAGAATATCTTGATTTTGGCACGATCAAACAAACCCCAAACCTTCTTCATTAAATCATTCAACGATTGGAAAGCATAAAAATCTTCGATTATAACCTTATTTTCTTCCTAAGAAGCAAGCTGACGCATATTTATAGAATAACCAAAGTTTCAAGTCCAGAAATCCTAAAAGTTCATATTTGTTCAATATGAGTAAGACTATGAAGTACCATTGCTTGCTTGACACGAGTTGGAACATAATGATATTCCAATAAGATAGACTTATTCACCTACATTTTTTTAGAAGAAAGTCTCAGTACTTTTTCTTCTTGTTTCATTAAATTAATCTTATTCTATCATTTTGTTTATAAGACAAGATGATCTTCTTACAATGTAAGAAACCATATATATTTCTTCTCTTCTTGGATGTAAAAATTTGTTCCAACAACTGCTACACGTGAATTCTTGCCTTCTCGTCTTCTGCCTCTGTTATTATATATTGATGGGGAAAGAAGAAATACAAAAAAGTTAAACTTTGGACGATTTATCTACTCCACGTTGAATCGTAGTTTTCATTTTTGGAAACAGACGAATACGCTTTCTCTTTGATAATCAGGAACCAACCAAGCTAAAACGAAGGTGATAGAAATTTTTCAATTAGATCGAGATTCTTCTTTTCTCTTATGGATAAAAGCAGAGTCGTGCTTACCCTTTTATGAAAAAGGAAACCGCCTCAAGTCACATGATATATTCTAAATCTCGGGACCTAATTTGGTAAGTTTTTTTTTTAACTGGTTGATTCGTCAGTTCTTAGTGAAATAGCTACAAGTTCGAGTGTCCATCACCATCATTTTTCAGTATTTTAGACTTGGACAAATTGAGCATAGTGGATATAAGCATTTAATTTATGGACTTTTGACTATTATTTTTGTTTTAGATATCTTTTTCTTTTGTTTGTATTTTCATCTGTCATATTTTTTATTTTATAGAAAACTCTTGTTCGACGATTTTTTCCCTTTCAAAAATACTACTAAATTTAATTAAACTATATATTATATTTTGACTTGTTTAATTTTTTAAATTATTAAAACAAACCACCTTTTTAATCTTAGCCATAGCCTTTGAAATCATAGACACGGAAATTGATAGAGGTTAGGTTATTTTTCGTTTTGATGAAATAATAGAATATTATATAGTAAAAAAATACATGTTTCACCACGTATCGTCACCGGAGCTCTCTATAGACTTAGATTTTCTAAAAAATCATTAATGAATTAGTTTAATTACATTCATATGTCATTGATACATAAATTACATAAATACCCTTAATTAAACTCTAAACATTAAAATCACAATAAATTCTAGATTTAAATAATATTCTGTCCCTATATTAAACAACATAAAACCAACCAAATTATTAATTACTAGCAGTGTTGATGGAATGGTTTATACTCATGAATTTCTTTATAGTGTCAAAGTATCGGGATAGTCGAATCATTGTTTGAAGTTGAAAGTCGTGATCATGTTGCTCCAAAATATCGATACAATAAATGATTTTGTGTACAAGACGAAAAGTGGCTCAGTTGGCCAATCATGTGATAGATGACAAAAAATATTAATGGATACTAAAGTCAACGATTTGGTTTTTACTAACTAGGAAGTTTGTGTCTCCAACAGAAACGAAGTTCCCTTTTAAAATATGGTGTAGTCAATTTTCGGTGACAATTTGCTATGAAAATAAATAACAACCAAGGTCAAACCAAGGAGACGGTTGGTTTTTTTATATCCAAATCCGTGTTTTCTCATATACGGTTTTACATAGCTATATCTAGAGTGGAGTGGAGATAATGCTTAAAAATCTTCATCATAGATGAATAAGTAAAATTGCAACGCAAGACGATAAATATTTTATATACAGAGGTCTTCGCATGCCTTAAACCCAAATAAAATATTTAGGTCATTAGTTGTAGATATCATGGAATTTATATGAATGTGTTTGGGTTCCCAAAAGAAGGTCTAGGGTCTAGATTCCCCAGATAATGTATCGTAGATATCGTGGATTAAATATGAATGTTCTTGGGTTCCTAAATGAGGGTAGAGGGTTTAGATTCCCCAGAGAAAAGTATCGTAGATATCGTGGACTGTATATGAATGTGCATGAGTTTCCAAAGGAGGTTGTAGGGTCTATATATCCTATAAAAATGCAATTTAGATATTGTAGACTTTATATGAGTGTGCTTGGGTTCACAAATGAGGGTCTAGGGTATATATTCCTCATATAAACATATCATAGATATTGTGGACGTATATGAATGTGCTTGGGTTCCCAAAGGAAGGTCTAGGGTATAGATACCAAGAGAAACATAACGTACATATAATGGGCTGTATATGAATCTGTTTGAGTTCCAAATGGAGGGCCTAGGGTATATATTCCCGAGGGAAATATATCGTAGATATCGTTGACTGTATATTAATGTGTTTGGGTTCCCAAAGGAGGATTTAGGGTGTAAATTCTCCTCAGAAACGTATCATACATATCGTGGAGTATGAATGTGCTTGGGTATAGATTCCCTAGAGAAATGTATCGTTGACTGTATATGAATGGTGCTTGGGTTCCCAAATGAGGGTCTAGGGTTTAGATTTTTCAGAGAAACGTATCATAGATATCGTGGACTGTATATGAATGTGCTTTGGTTCCTAAAGGAGGTTGAATAGTCTAGATTTCCTAGAGAATGTGTCGTAGATATTGTGGACTGTATATGAGTGTGCTTGGGTTCCCAAATGAGGGTCTAGGGTATAGAGTCCCAAGAAAAATACATCGTACATATAATGGACTGTACATGAATGTACTTGGATTCCCAAAAGAGGGTCTAGGATCTAGATTCCTAGAGAAACGTAGTGTAGATGTCATGGACTATATATGAATGTGTTTGGGTTCCTAAAGAAGGGTATAGGGTATAAATTCCCTAGAGAAACGTATTGTAGATATCGTGGACTGTATATGAATGTGTTTGGGGTTCCCTAAGGAGGCTTTAGGGTTTAGATTTCTCAAAGAAATGTACCGTAAATATTGTGGTTTGTATATGAATGTGCTTTGGTTCCCAAAGGGAAAGTAAGTTTAGATTTTCTCCACAAATAAACATTTATAAGATATTATGATCTCTTCCACCTAATTTGCGATACGTTTATACGTCTTTTCAGATAGTAATCACTGATTTGAGAATCTCGATAAAAGTATGCGGAATATATAATATTTTATTATATTAAATTTTATTCTCTTACACCACTTTTCCGCGTAACCGCGCGGACAAATCGCTAATGGCATGTTATTTGTTTAAATATCGGCACAAAACCCTCAAATTATTGAGGGCGAAATTGTAAATTCACCCCCAAAGTTAGTTAGCTAAAGTTAGTTCATAACAAAAAAAAAAAAAGAAGTTATAGTCGCTTATCTAATTAATAAAAAAAATATATAATACTAGTTGACATGCTTTTATGATTTCACGAGTAATCGTAAACTTATTTGTTTTCCCTTCGTCAAAAATGCAGATCTCGTGGCAATTATAAAGAGGTAGACCTTGTCTACAACGACATCCATTTGACACATCAAACTTCATTTAGAACCTCTTGCGCCTTCAGCTTATCCACTCTCGTCTGCTGGTTGATGGATATCTGCAAATCTTAACCCATACATGGATTGGTATCTTCTTCTTGTCCCATAAAGAGAATGAAATTATACATAAATAATTGCCGTTGGATGAGGCGGTCACAGGCTTCATTAACGATAAGTAAAGTTGAGATTGATTATCATTCCTATAAAGTTTTGTGATGATGTGTACTTTATAGAACCATCAATAGAGGATCTAAATGAAAGAAGAAACCATTTGGATTCTCTGATTCCTAATGCCTGAAACATTTTTGTGGCATAAAATTTAAAATCCCAACACATACAATTTCAACAAAAAACTCCATAAATCTTAAACCCATAAAACAAGGAAAATGATTTTCTCACAGTTGAAATGTAAAAGTTTGAACAAAATCATGAGAACAAGAAAAGATTTTTCAACTCTCGTCCATTGCATCCTTTGATTGTGCTGAGACAGAGTCCTCAAGTGCCTCAAGGAATGAGAGAACTGTGAACTTGTCTGCAATAAGAGTTTAAACTGTTTATATAAAAATGAAACAGAAAAAGACTGTGTGATGCCTTGGAAAAAGTCTATTGTAAGAAGAATCTGACTCACATCTACTTGGGTCGATACCAAACTGAGTCAAATCTATTTGTCCAGTGCGAAGTACCTAAAGAGACAAGGTAATGCTGAGTCAGAATATCTAGCCAAGAACGGGAACAACATCATTGTCACAGAGGGGCTTACATAGGTAAACGCATCTACTTGTTGACGAAATGGAGGGCTCTGCAACAACTCCAGTATATCTTCTGCCCTGTAGTGACCCTGCGATAAGTCCTTGGGTTAGTCTAGTGCATGTGCATTGTAATTAGCCTATGCGGCTTTGTAGTGGATTCTAGCTGTAGGCGGCTTTTGTAGAGAGCTAATAAGTTGAAAAGCAGTTGGGGTCTTGGTTCGGGGATAGGTCAAGCCTATTCCAGTCTCAAACAATATACAATCCATCAACACAGTTACATTTCAGGCATAACACTCTGCTTGCACCTCGCAACACTTTAGTACAATTTTACCCCTAAACCATTTCATAGCCTAGTGGACCTTCTATTCCTTTTACTTCCCCTAAATTCACAACTCGATTCAGTTTTTTCTATGACCTTTTTGAAAGACAAACCTAGCAAGGAGAGAACTGCATGTAATATATTCATCTTCATATAATATAGAAGACACTGAAGCCCACCACTTACCTCAGGTAAATGCGAAGACAAACGTTCTTCTACCGGTAACAGCTCAAGCAATGGCATAATCAACTCCGGCTTCAAGATATCCCCTAATGCTATGCCTTCAATAGATGAAACATGTGAGGACGATGTGGTATATATTGAACAAGGGCAGTGAGAAAGTACAAAAACAACTGAAAACAAATAACTCATCATCTACCATCTCTAATTCATACAGAAGTAGCTTACTACTACATAATGTATACTGAACAAACAGAAAAAGAACTGAAACTATTTACCTTCATCTTCATCTCCAGCAATACCTAAAATAGTACCACCATACCTGAATGAGTATAATACGGAAACCAGAAAAGCTTATTGACAGGAGGGGGTACCAAGAGACAGAGAATGTACCTACAGGGCCACCAGAGAGGTTGTTCAGAATTCTTTGCAGGTCTGCCAGCTGAACTGGTCCAGACGAAGATGTCACGTCACTAACCTCTGTAGACAAATTTGGTACTACCAAGTTTCCAGCTCTATGAAGAATGAATGAATAAATTCAAATAAGCAATCGCATTTCAAATAATCTTATACCACAGCAAAATAATAGCACCCTTTCACATGCTATTCAACTCCAAAATCAAGCATGTGATTTAAACTTCTAGAATCTCATCATCACAGAGAAGCTGATATCACTGCAACATCTATTGGCCCCCCGGGTAGTCATATCTAGAGAACCTCTGATGTGCAAAGTCTAATCACAACTAGGATGTAAGTTTCCAAAGCATTCCACAAATGCAACATATTCAGACTAACACTTTGGCATTAATCAGTACCTAGATGAAACATCATCTTCTGCCATGTCTTCCACTTCCTCCGGGATAGCAGCTGCTCCTTCACCAAGAAACTCTTCTGCAGAGGAAAAATTTATTAGAGATTCAACCTTGTACTGCTATGCAAGTGACTAAACATACAGTGCTTTCACTATCAAGGGCATGTGTTATACACAGAAAGATGAAGAGGAAATAACAATTACACACTCATAAGCGAATTAATGCTGAGTCTTAATGACAGTATCCATCAAAGAGGCAACAATTTGTGGCGTCCATCTGTCAGAAGACAAGTTTTTGTGTGCTAAAAAAAACCAAGACACATTTTACTTCCTCACTTCGAACTTTTCTTAATACATGAACAACAATAACAAGCAAGGAATTTAACATATTATTGCAAATCTGACTTTTTATATATATTAAGCACCTCTTCACCACAGTATATAGAGTCATTAGCTAATTGTTAGTCGGACTCAAGTTTAAAAAGTGCAGGACCTTCTATGGTACAAAAAAAACTCTGGATTCGGTGAAATATAAAAGCAAGCAAAGATTTGAACCAGTGTTCTATTCTACCACCTAGCCTGCACACACAGAGGGAGCAGTTTAGCCGTCTAGGCACCGATTAATTGCTCTGTGCAGGGCTTAGTGACTAATCGCCCCAAGCAAGATAGGCAGCCTCACGTTTAAGAAGTTTTTAAAAGACGGCTTTACTTTAACACTTCACTGATCTTGGTATGATTAATGTGGATATATGATTTTTTGGACTCTTGTATATGAGATTCTGTGGTTGTTTCATTATGTTATAATAATGTATGTAATGTTTTCTTTAATTTCTGCCTAGACCATTGCCTAGCGCCTAAAGTTTTTTTAGAATAATAAATTAACATCTAGATGAACTAGTAAACCTTGACACTAGTTTACTAGGTCATCTTGATGATGAAAAAGATTACGGGTGATAAGGAATTGTGGTTCATGGTCTTTGGAAAGGGTTCCTCATATAAATTAGTACCATGACATTATTCCTAAATCCGTTTTGACACATTTAAAGCCAACACAAATATGAAATGAGACTAAGAGTATGGAAGAAAATAAACTTAAAGATAAGAAAACTAGTTTGGTGATCATGAAAGTTGAAAGATTAAAAGGCAAGAACGACATTGGTGCCAGGATACAATCATATCCTAGACTGTTTGTAACAAGGTAGGAATGTTACATGCCTAGTGGTTGATTGAGGTATTGGTTGACCGAAGTGCACAGCTCTGCATCACCTTCAGTTCTCGGCTCCTTCAAAATAAATTAGAAAAAGAGTTCCCAGGAACAAATAAGACCAGAGATCAACAATGCATCAAGATGAAGTAATTAGGTGACACAAAATATACACTTATCATGGTTAAAAGAAAAAAGCTAGCAAGTGACCTGCATCCAGAAGAATAACTTGCGGTCATCACTGTTGAACTTCAGAATATACACCCTGTCTGATGACTGATTGACCTAAACAGAAACAAGTATGTTGTGGTCACAATCCGAGACAAACTTTTCAGATGCTCGTAACCTTAATTTAACGGACATACCTTTTCAAATAGGGCTTCATCAGGGAACACAATTTGATCCTACAGATGGTATCGTCAAGGAAAAACTTTGTAATTGAAACAACTGGTAGCAACGATTAATAAGTCCCTAATTTTTGTATTCATGTATGGAAAAAAGGACCTCTTAGATGGATCGAGCATTCGAGCTAAGAAAGTTGATAGGGTCAGGACACAAATCCACTAGCCTAGCAAAGACTTGAAACTTAGAAAAACCTCTCAACCATTTCTAAAATTTTAAAAGAGAAGTGCAAAGGATACATCTTCTACCATATTCCGGGTTCGATCAAGCCACTGGAAATGAATCAGTCCCTCTTCACCCTAAAAGAGATGATTGGGGGAAAAATCAGATCAATTTTGCAGAAAACCAGTAACTAACATATTTTGACAACATATATTAAAATCAGAGATGCTTTCACTTCAACAATAACGCTACTGAAAAAGCTGATACCCTACAACGTTCAGTAGAACAAAATTCAACAAGAATAATTCATATGTGATGGTAATTGA
Organism: Euclidium syriacum; assembly: GCA_900116095.1. Taxonomy (NCBI): domain Eukaryota; kingdom Viridiplantae; phylum Streptophyta; class Magnoliopsida; order Brassicales; family Brassicaceae; genus Euclidium; species Euclidium syriacum. The sequence continues at coordinate 4,558,005 of FPAK01000008.1, forward strand.
AAGTTAAAGTGTTGACATTACTCTAGCTATGCGGACAAGTCCTTTTCGCGCATCAGGAACAACTCTTGTTCCTTGCAAAGACATCTTGCCAGCACGAAACTCAAGCATGATTTCCTGCCAGAATTAGTCTGAATGTAAGTGAAAGAACGTCGTATAAGAACGAAAAAATATCAGCATGGTAAAGGCACTTTAAGATGGATTTATCAACCTTCTAAATTAAGGACAATTAAGTATCCATTTTTTTTCCAGCCTCTGTCTAACATATTATACCTTCAATTTAATCTATAAATTAGATGAAATTTTATAACCCCGAGCCTTTTCAGCAAACTAGGACAGGGTGATTAGTCCAGTTTGATAGTACTACATGGAAGTTTTGCATTTCCATGGAAAGCATCATTGATTCAGATATCAAAATCAAAGTCCATGAACAAAAAAGGTACTTCTATTCAACAATACGAGGAAATTTCTGGTTACCTGCATCACGGGAAATGCTTCACCTGAACTCATATCACCACCTCTTTCTAGTGAGCACTGGACAAACAAGGCATAGACCCAAAGCCAAATATTCAGTAAACGGATAAATCACCAAAAATTCAGATTGCTACTCTTAGATAACAGCAAGTTCTACATTATATCTTCGTAGAGTTGCCAGACAACAACTTATACTGTCTACTGCAAAATTTTATAAACTATAATCCTATGTATATAACGACGCACTAAGAGAAATCCGTCATACTCCTTTAGGAAAAAAGTACGACAAATCCGTGAAAATTGCAGCCGTCGGTGGATAATCCGACAAAGAGTTATACGGAAAACTAATTGTTCGAGGGAAGAAGAACTACAAATAGCGAAAACAAGTTCTAATTGAAGCGAAGCTGAGCCTAGTCATTAAATGCTGATCGAAGCGAGGATAGCAAAACCCTAGGTACCAATCTTCGCAGAAATCCAAAGAAAAAGAAAGATTTACAACCTTAAGGTCAATAACTCTAAGATTGATTATACCTTAATAGAAGAAAGTTCGCGACGAATGAACTATTAGCAGAGGAAAAGACGCTTCTCGTTTTCTTTCAATTGCTTCGACACTTTTTTCTGTTAACCTCTTTTTCTTTTTTCCTTCCCTGATTAAATAGTTCTTGCGAAAAAGTCCAAGTCAAGTCCCACTCGGATTCCCAGTTTTAATCAACTTTTAAATACAATTTTAAAAATATAATCGGACACCGACTTAGTTCAATGGAGTGGGAAAAATATATGTTTCGATAAAAAAAATATGGGCATACCACGCCAGCGGAATTTCGGACTTTTCAGGCCTCGAAATAGATGGCCGGGTTTTTTGTTCGTCATACGATAGTGGACTAGTAGAAAAGGGGATCTTCTCATTTGCATGAGTCCAGAGGATGAACTATGGGTTCTACGGGTTTCCGTGGTCACTAGCCTGCGAACAAGTCAAAAGGGGTGCATATTTCGGATTGTTCCTAGTAATTTCAAGGGATGTTATTGAAATATAATGTGGAGTGGGGTTCGTCCCTCAAGGCAGCAAATCTCATACAACATGAAAGAACTGCATAAATTATATGGAAAATATATGGTGGGATTCTCAAAGATTCTCTGACACTCAAGTCAATGTTGAGATCATGGGATTGAAGCTGTAAAGCGGAATAAATATCGGGAAAATAAAAAAAAACAGGGGTTTGTTCAACTCATGCCCATAAGAATGGACAGTATTAGGGTCATATGATATTTATGAAGTTGTTTGAGGTGAAAAAAGTGTGTTTAACCTAGACGGGGTCTAAAGTGACCAGAAAGCAATTTATCGCGAATGAGGAACAATCCTTTGAAGCGATAAGATTTAAAAACGATGGTCTTTGCATTGGATTCTCCTCTAAGGCCTTGACTTTTAGTTAAAGGTCGAAACCTCCGAAAGTTTTGAGAAGAAATATTGGGACTTTACACATAAACATAGGAGCTTTAACCACTAAAAAGTCACTTGAGCTCACAGAAAACAAGACCGCTCTCAAGAAGTACTCACAAGAGTTGCCAAAATTTGCAAGTGAGTCTCAGCGAGTGAGCGAGTGAAAACCGATTCGAAGTTAGGATTAGAGTTCTCTAAGAGAAGCGAAGAAAAACCGAGAAAACTTACTCTAAGCTTAGAGTAAAAATCATGAGTCGATCCCTTCTCGTAGCGAGGCAGGATTGTATTTATAGAGAATACATGACCAGGTTAGTATACCGGGTAGTTGGATTAAATTGGTTTAGCTGGTTCGGATGTAGCCTGGATGCTCCAATTGGATGTGGGTCGGGTTTTACCTACAACCTCTGTCATTTTGGCCATCTAACATATCCGCTCCTAAGGCACCGTATCATACGAGTATAGAAGGCACTTCGTACCGTATGCCGCCTGCTGACAGAGTCATCCATCATGATTTTAGTGCTATCAAGACGTGCATGGTCGTCAAATTAGCCTTACAACCTATAGTTACCTAACACGTGGAAACTTACTAGACGTTTCCATATCGTTTCTGTTTGGCAAGGTAAAATTCTCAAATTTACTTGAGGTAATTTTAAAGAACGAACACTTAGCTGCTATGGTAGTACGGAGGCCGAAATTTCTTTGTTATCTTTCGAGTTTCCTGTCCCGTGGTATCATTTATGCGAGTTTTTAACAAGTTTCTTTATTGGAAAGCATATAAGAGTGGGTTAAGGGTTAACTACTTGCTTCATACCCATGTTTACGGACTCGGATTGTACTTACCTATTTGGGGCCACTTTTGGCCCAAACCATGATTCCGAGTTGTTTGAAGATGAAGATCCGACTGATTATCAGAGGTTTCATAAGTCAGAGTCGAAGTCTTTGTAGTCTTATTTTTGTGTTATATTTAAAAGGGTCAAAACCCAAACATGATTGTCTTGGGTTTCAGAGGAGTTTTTTTTTTTTTCTTTTTAAGGCGTGTGGTTTTATTCCAACAATATATAAACTAGAGATTTGTCCGCGCGGTTGCGCGGAGATGTGGTGTAACAAAGTAAAATATAATACATTAAAATAATATATATTTCGCATACTCTTATTCAGATTCTCAAATCAGTCCTTACTATATGAAGAAACGTATAAATGTATCGTAAATTAGTGTAAGAGATCATAATATCTTCTAAATGCTTACTTGTGGAAGAATCTAAACATACATCCCTCATTTGGGAACCAAAACACATTCATATACAAACCACAATATTTACGATACGTTTCTCTGGGAAATCTAAACCGTAGAGACTCCTTAGGGAACCCCAAGGACAATCATATACAATCCACGATATCTAAAATACGTTTCTCTGAGAAATCTATACCCTAGACCCTCCTTAAGGAACTCAAGCACATTCATATATAGTCCATGACATCTACAATACGTTTCTCTAGGAATTTAGATCTTATACCCTCTTATGGGAAACCAAGTACATTCATATACAGTCCATTATATGTACGATGTGTTTCTCTTAGGACTCTATACCATATACTCTTCTTTGGAAACACAAGCACACTCGTATACAGTCCACAATATATACGATACATTTCTCTAGGGAATCTAGACCCTTCAATCTCCTTTGGGAACCAAATCACATTCATATACAGTCCACGATATCTATGATACGTTTCTCTAGGGAATCTAAACCCTAGACCCTCCTTTTGGAACCCAAGCACATTCATATACAATCAACGATACGTTTCTATGGGGAATCTATACCCTAGACACTCCTTTGGGAACCCAAGCCAATTCATAGTCCACATATATGTACGATACATTTCTCAGGGGAATTTACACCCTAATACCCTCTTTTGGGAAACCAAGTACATTCATTACAGCTCATTATATGTACGATGTGTTTCTCTTGGGACTCTATACCCTAGATCCTTCTTTGGAAACTCAAACATACTCATATACAGTCCACAATATATACGATACATTTCTCTAGGGAATCTAGACCCTTCAACCTCCTTTGGGAAGCAAAGCACATTCATATACAGTCTACGATATCTATGATACGTTTCTCTGAGGAATCTAAATCCTAGATCCTCTTTTGGGAATCCGAACACATTCATATACAGTCAACGATACGTTTCTCTGGGAATCTATACCTTACACCCTCCTCTGGGAATCCAAGCACATTCATAGTCTACAGTATGTACGATACGTTTCTCAGGGAAATTTACACAATAGACCCTCATTTGGGAACCCAAACACATTAATATACAGTCAATGATATCTACTATATGTTTCTCTAGGAAATCTATACCCTAGGCCCTCCATTGGGAACCCAAACACATTCATATACAGTCCACTATATGTACATTACGTTTCTCTTGGCATCTATACCCTAGACCTTCCTTTCGGAACCCAAACACATTCATATACAATACACGATATCTATGATATGTTTATCTAGGGAATCTATACCCTAAACCCTCATTTGGGAACCTAAGCACACTCATATAAAGTCCACGTTATTTATAATGTGTTTTTCTAGAGAATCTAGACCCTACAACCTCCTTTAGAAACCCATACACATTCATATACAGTTCACGATATCTACAATACTTTTATCTGGGGAATCTAAATCCTCTACCCTCCTTTGGGAACCCAAGAACATTCATATTTAATCCACGATATCTACGATACGTTTATCTGGGGAATTTAGACCCTAGACCTTTATTTGGGAACCCAAGCACATTCATATATACTCCACGATATCTACAACTAATGACCTAAATATTTTATTTGGGTTCAAGGTCTGCGAAAACCTCTGTATAGAAAATATTCATCGTCTTGCGTTGCGATTTTCCTTATTCATCTATGATGAGAATTTTTAAGCATGATCTTCACTCCAATCTAGATATAGCTATGTAAAACTGTCCATGAGAAAACATAGGTTTGGGTAGAAACAAACCAAACATCTCCATGGTTTGACCTTGGTTGTTATTTATTGTTGTATAAAATGTAACTGCCACCGAAATTGACTACACCGTATTTTAAAAGGGAACTTCATTTCCGCCGAACACACAAACTTCCTAGTTAGTAAAAACCAAATCGCTTAATTTAGTATCCATTAATATTTTTGTCATCTATCACGTGATTGGCCAACTGAGCCACTTTTAGTCTTGTACACAAAATCATTTCTTGTCTCGATATTTTGGAGCAACATGATCACGATTTTCAACTTCAAACAATAATTCGGCTATCCCGATGCTTTGACACTATAAAGAAATTCATGAGTATAAACCATCCCATCAGCATTGCTAGTGTCCGAAGTATCAAGCCCAAGTGTTTAATATGTTGTGTTTGATTAATTGGACCATAAGTAACTAAGTTAAAGCTCAAGTGTTTAATATGTTGTGTTTGATTTCTCTAAGAAATTAGACTAAGAAAATAATTAAAAGGAAAATGATTTCCATATAATTCGGTTTGATTATGTAAAATTTTCATATATACTTATACGGTTTGATAAGGTTTTTATTAAAATTATGTAATTCTCTATATAACTATATTGTTTTAAACATTAATAAGATTTTTAATAAGGTTTTAAAAAATCAATTCTCTAAAGAATTGTGGTGATGACACGTGGCGAAACATGTATTCGTTTAATATATATGATTTATGATAAAATTGTATTTGACTTTGGTTAAGAATGTTAATTATATTGTAAGAAAAAAATAATGTGTTTGAGTTTTTCTTGTAAATGTATTTAGTTCCCTTTATAAATCTTTTTCTTAAAACAAGGAAATTTCACTAAATTTTTGTAGAAAATCTTGTGCAAACGTGTAGAGATTTTTTTTATAAAAACAAATGAAATAATTAAGAATTTAATTAATGAATGATGTTCCATAAATTTGTTAATTTGACCATAACAATTTTGGCAATAAATTGATGCAGATGAAAATAAAACTAAATAACTTACTCATGGACAGAAAATTAATGTCCTAATCATTTGTACATTTGGAAAGTAATTAATTTTGTTTAGTTTAGAGCCTTCAGGTTGCTTTTAAATAGATTATTAACAAAATGTTCGAATAAGATACAAAGAGATCAGAAAGGAAGAAAACTAAAATACGTGAAGTGAAAGTATGGAGAGGATAACTTCATTTGTATTCCTTGTTCACCTACTAATCATATTTATATCAGGTATTATAGTTTATGCAGTTCTTTCAATTGTTATGTTTCTTTTATTCATTCAATATATTTTATATTATATCTTGTATATATAAAATATAATGCAATGATCATTAAAGCAATTTTGATATTATTAAAAGTCTGAAGGTAATGACAGAAACAAAACCACATGTCCTTAACATCTACAATTCGTTCTTTTATTCTCTAAATGAAATAACATAGGCCATTGGGCTTTCGCTTTTTTATTTTTCTTAAAAAGACATTATTATGATTATAATTTTATAATGATAACACGTCTAAGACTAATTATATATAAATTACGATGTTGTAGTTGCGAATCAGGTTGGAGCAGATTTATGCGAAGCAACCATAGGTTCATGCAAAAACTGCGATCAGCAATGCAAATCCCGTTACGGACCATTGTGCTTAAGCAAATGTGACGGTCCTGCTGGGATGCTAGAGTGCAAGTGCATCTATCAGTGTAAACCTAGATTCCCCAAGACATGCATCGGTGGGACTGGTTTTTGTAGTGCATATTGTTCTAGTAATTGTTGTGATAGGAATTGCGCACAAAAGTACAATTTTGGACATGGATATTGTACTTCTCTTGGTACAATAAATTTGTGTCAATGTGAGTATCCTTGCTAGAACCGGTTGATAGAAATTGTAAACCAATTGACTTTCTTTTATATTGTAATAATGAGATGGTCAAGTTATTATTACTATCCTTTGTTTATGAATGATTTAGTTATATGGATTAAGTTGAATTACTCAACTAAATTTGATTAGCTATGAATCAATGATATTTTTTATTTTTGCGTACAAAAAATACAATCGCTAGAAATTTTCAAAAAGTTATCTAGTAATTATACTTTTGATCTCTCAAGACTGTGATAAAACTATTATGCCTATTAATTGGTTTCATGTCATAGAGCATGTTTGATTTAGCTAATATATGCTTACTATTTTAATAAAAAGCACTTAGAAGATCATGTTGGCAATTCAAATTCTAAGGTGAAAGAATAGCTTTGACAATGACACTTTTCACTCCACGAGTCCGCTATATATGACTTCTCCAGCAAGGGATGAACTTTGGAGGCTAAACATTGTCTATTATGCGAATCCCTTATCATCATGTATAATTTTTTTAGGCGAATCTCTTAATTCCATTGATTAATCCAACTTAATCTAGGCTGGCTCTAGATGTATTTGGACTCAATCCTACAGTGGTCCAAATATACTATAAGCCTCACTTGGTGATTTGGCCATATCATAGAGGGAATTAGGAACAATGTGGTTAGATGATAATACCACTACCGCTCAACTCAATCTTAATGTTATGATCCAAGCCAGGTAAATCTCCTCAAGGGGACCAGATACGTTTGAGAGTGTTAAATTTCCTAGGTGTTAAATAAATTTCTAAGATTGTCCGCATGTGAATCTCATATTAGGAGCTAACATTTTTTCTTTCGCGTGTGCGTGAAGAGTTTAAATCAAAACCATATATATCATATACATTGAAAAGACAAAAGCATGATAAAGAACTCTAGAAATCCTACGCATACACGGACTCTGAGGCTTTGAACCGCCTACAGCTCATACACTGTGTAACTTATCCATGCCATTCTCCACCTAAAGATTAACTTGTTGCCTACTTGGCAAACAAAATAAAAGACCTAGGTGAAAATATTCGGGGCCTTATACCGATCCAACATGACCCAACATATTATTGAATCAAACTAGAAGCTCATCTTGTTACTCTTTCACTACATATCTATCTTTATTAGAAATTTTCCACTACATATCTATCTTTATTAGAAATTTTCCTTATCTTTGAGACCTCGTCTCACCCAATTTCAAACTATTTATTCAGTCAATTTCTTCTTACCAAACACCGTTTTACTTGTTTTATTTCAATGAAAGTGTATACTAAATATTGGAAGACACCAAAAGAAATATTTTGGAATCACGAAAGACATCACTTATTTTTCTTGGTACAAAGATAAACGAGTAAGAGTTAAAAGAATTCAAGAAGAAGATGATGTCTTTTGTGATTCCAAATATTTCATTTGGTGCATTCCATGTGTTTATTGTCTTCATAACGTTCATTACTTTGGAGGCCACGAACCCAAATGTCTATTTGTTTTGCCCAATTAATTGCTTCTACTATTGTTGTCGTCTATGCTACTACAGGTGATAAACGTTGTAGTTTGGATTACTTTGCTGATTTTTCTACCTTCCATGTCCCTGAAAACCCATCCTAGGCCAGCTTTCTGCTCTAGGAGACCACTCGAGCCATGGGATGAGGTTTGTGTAACCAACAAGCTAAGAAGTTAATTTTAAACTTAGTTTAAATGTTGGATCTCAAGTTAAAAAGTATGGTAAATAAAGTAATAAAAAGGTTGGATCTCGAATTAAGAAGCATAATTTACTCGGAAAAAGAGCACTAGAGAAAAAGTGATGCAATCATGTCCATACACGTCTGATTTGGCTGTAATGTTGGTACGTCCAAAAGAAACTCACCGTCCAACCACATCACTACTTAACAACTACGAAATTTCCATCTTATTTTCTTTTTCAAATGTTTATTTCAATTAGCTTTTTAAAAGAAAAAAGAAACGGAAAAAAGTAAATTGCAACTTATTCATATATTCGACAGAGACGAAAAGGAAACCACATTCAACCAAAAGCCCAAAACCCAGAAACAAAAACACCGCCAAAAATATCTCTCTCTTTGAGTTTCCCCTTTTTTGCAATCATTCAAGTCAAACAGAATCAATCATCTCTCGAGCTTCCAGCAATTTTAATTTTGGTTTCTCTTGTAGACGTGTTTGGGGTCTTTTACTGGAAAGTCGGGAAACAAAGTGTTTGATCGGAAGAATCTGATTTCCTTTTATGGCTTGATGTCGTTGTCGAACCAGATTCCCGCTTCCGCTTTCGTTTGCTCTCGATGACCTACGCCCTCCCCCTTCTTCGAGTTTTCTAATAATCGTCAGATGAGAAGTTCTGGGTTAGTTCTTCTCAAGTTCTTGTTCTTGTTCTTCATCAATCCAATTTCCACTGGTACAGTATCTTTCCTCCACTAATTTTTTAATGGGGTTTTTTTTTAGTAAAGCCGATTCTATCATTATACCTTTAGGTACGCATGAGAATTCAGCTTTTTGCATCAGTCGTAGTCTTCATATGCTGATTCTGAATTAACGAATGACTATTTGGGGATTGAATATTTTCTAGGTTTAGCCTAGATTCCTTTTGAGATTTCCTTTTTTTTCAACTTCCTGTTCGAATTTTAAATTCTACTTTGATCCAAAATGATTGATTCTCAACTTAAGGCTGTTGGGTTGTGCTAATTCCGTAGATTGATCGAACATGGTTGGATCTTAGATGTTATGATTCGAATTTCTGGGTCCTCTATGATTCCAATATATTGTTGTTACTATCATGATGAACAGTTTTGTTCATCTTCTGAGTTATGCGATTCCTTTGTCTCGTAGATCCTGCAGACTTTTTATTTGCTTTCACGTTGACACTTAACCTGAAGGGTTTCTTTTGTCTCCAGAGTGTAAAGTTGTGGGAGCATTTGTTGGAGCCTATGGGATAAACTATGGAAGGATTGCAGATAACATCCCGTCTCCGGATAAAGTAGTCTTACTTCTAAAGCAGGCTAAAATTCGGAATGTGCGTATATACGATGCCGATCACAGTGTCCTTCAAGCTTTTAGTGGTACTGGTTTAGACCTTGTGATTGGACTCCCAAATGGTTACTTAAAAGAGATGAGTTCAAATGCTGATCATGCAATGACTTGGGTCAAAGAAAATGTGCAGTCTTTCTTACCCAAAACTCGGATCCGTGGTATCGCTATAGGAAACGAAGTTCTAGGAGGCGGTGATTCTGAGCTGTCAGGAGCCTTATTAGGTGCAGCTAAAAATGTATACAATGCATTGAAAAAGCTGAATCTGGAGGAAACAGTGCAGATCACTACGGCTCACTCACAGGCTGTGTTTGCTAATTCATATCCACCATCGTCTTGTATATTCAAAGAGAATGTTGTTCAGTACATGAAGCCATTGTTGGAGTTCTTTAATCAGATTGGTTCTCCTTTTTGTCTCAACGCTTACCCTTTTTTGGCCTACACTTATAATCCGACTGAGATCGATATCAACTATGCGCTTTTCAAGTCAACAAAAGGCATATATGACTCGAAAACCGATCTACGTTATGATAACATGCTTGATGCTCAGATCGATGCCGCTTACATGGCGTTGCAGGATGCTGGGTTTAAGAAGATGGAGGTAATGATCACTGAAACTGGTTGGGCTTCTAAAGGGGATTCAGATGAACCTGCAGCAACACCGGAGAACGCAAGAACTTATAACTATAACCTCAGGAAGAGGCTTGCAAAGAAGAAAGGCACACCTCTTAGACCAAAAACGATGCTCAAAGCCTATATTTTTGCATTATTCAATGAAAACTCAAAACCGGGGAAGAGTTCAGAGAAAAACTTTGGACTTTTCAAGCCTGATGGAACCATATCATATGACATTGGATTCAACAGTCTAAAGTCCGATGCTGCCAAGTCACTCTTTTCATCGTCAAAGGTATGAATAAAGGCTTTTGCTCTTCGAATCTAAAACCAACTGTATATTCAGATTCAAGCTAATAATTCATAGTGAGGAGTATTATGCTGTTGTGATAATATCTTTTGTGCATTTTTGTTGCAGGTGGCTCGTTACTATGTAGCATTGGTCATCTCTCTTTCCGTGTTCCTCCTGATGATATAACTGCGGAAATGGTAATGAGCTTTGACGATTGGCTCCTCGGGTTTTGTCATACATTCGTAGCAATATGATATATATTATAATTAGAGGTGAGAGGTTAACGAAATGGTAGGATGCATAAATTTATACAGAGGCTATATCATCAGCCACTCTCATCTATATATATCATCAATCTTATGTAATCACATTTATACATGAATTTCGGTTTTGGAGTAGGGAAATTTAAGTAGGATTATATTATGGATATTGTGTCTGATACATCGTTATATAAGAATAAACTCTGAAAAAATTACTGATTTGATGCTGTGTATCCCCAAATGTCAAAGAGCACGATTGAAATTTTCTCTAAAAATGGATTGAAATGTTGTGTAGAGTAGAGAGGAATAAAGAAGAAGATGGTGATGGTTTGGAATTTCAGTAATAGAAAATGGATAGAGTCTTCAGCCTAAAGAGAAGCTGATCCTCAAAATTCTCTCTCCCTCCAAACACAAACATACAAATTCCACAATGCTCGAAGCAACAAAATTCAAAAAATGTCGTCGTCATCTCTGGACTATATTCTTCCCGGACCACCGAGTCGGAACAACTTATCCGCCGCTGACCTTAGCCCCTCAGGGCTGCTCGCATTTGCCTCTGGCTCTTCTGTCGCTCTCGTCGACTCACGCTCTCTCCAGCTCATTTCCACCGTTTCCCTCCCTTCCCCTCTCTCTTCTCCAATTTCTACGGTCACCTCCGTTCGCTGGGCTCCTGTCCCACTCCGACGTGATCTCTTCTTCTCCGATCTCCTAATCGCCGTGGGTGATCACCTCGGCCGCATCGCTCTTGTCGACTTCCGCCTTCTTTCTGTCCGATTATGGCTTGAACAAAGCTGTGACGGTGCTAGAGGGAAGATCCTTGGAGGTTCCGGCGGCGTACAGGACCTCTGTTGGGTATTGGCTCGCCCGGAATCTTATGTCCTCGCTGCCATTTCCGGTCCTTCTTTTCTCTCACTCTACACGGATTCTGGACAGCTATTCTGGAAATACGACGCATCTCCTGAATTTCTCTCATGCATTCGCTGCGATCCTTTCGATTCCCGCCATTTCTGCGTCGTCGGCCTCAAAGGGTTTCTTCTTTCTGTGAAACTTCTCGGCATAACAGAGAACGACGTCGCTTTTAATGAGTTTCAAATCCAAACGGATTGCTCTGATCTACAGAAGCTAGAACGCGAAGTCGTTGTTAGCAGCAGTCACTCAACGTCGCCTGCATCAGCCGTTTTCCCATTCTATTCTGCAAAATTCTCTTTCTCACCACACTGGAAACACATCCTCTTCGTCACTTTTCCTAGAGAGCTTGTCGTCTTTGATTTACAGTACGAAGCAGCCCTCTACGTAATACAATTACCTCGCGCCTTCGCCAAGTTTGTAGATGTCTTGCCTGACCCGACCCAGGAGTCTCTATACTGCCTTCACCTCGATGGCAGGCTCAGCATTTGGCGACGGAAAGAGTGAGCCATGAGATTCTCTTCTCAACTCTATTTCTTTTTAGTGTTCTCTCTCTCAATGCAATCTGTGATTTGTTTTTTTTCAAATAGAGGGGAACAGGCCCATGTCTTTTGTGGAATGGAAGAGTTAATGCCAGCGATTGGTAATTCTGTACCACCACCTTCTCTTCTGACTCTTCTAATCTCCCAATTGGATTCAACTCTCCAGAACATATTAAAGATCCATTCCGAAGCTCCTTTGGATGGTTCGGAGAGCGAGATTGCTTTTGATTTCAATGACGGTGCTTTTCTTCCTTTCAAGACGCATTTTATATCTATATCTGATGATGGTAAAATATGGAGTTGGATCGTGAGCGTCAAAAGAGATGGGGATGATGCTAACTCTCACACTAATGATGAGATACTAGAGAGCTCAGCTAATAGCAGTCAAGATCTCCTCCCAAATATGTCTTTCGAGGTCTATGATGGAATTGGAAACTTCTTTGCTTTATCTTTCGTCTTCCTGATTTTTTTTGTGTTTACGGTTAACTCATTGATGCAGATCTCTTTAGTTGGACAACTTCAGCTGCTCTCGTCCGCAGTGACTGTGCTTGCTGTACCAACTCCTTCCATGACAGCAACATTGGCTCGTGAGTTGCATTGACAACTCGTGAATTTTAAATATTAGAACAAAATGTGAAAAAATCTCAAGTTGATGGATAAGAATGTATGGTATGAAGGTGGTGGGAATTTTCCTGCTGTAGTAGTTCCTCTCGTAGCTTTGGGAACTGAAGCTGGCACAATTGAGGTTGTTGATGTCTCTGCAAACGCAGTGACAGCAAGTTTCTCTGCCCACACCAGCAGTATCAGGGGTTTAAATTGGCTAGGAAATTCAAGACTCGTTTCATTCTCTTGTAGTCGGGTAAACAACAAAATACATTCCTTAAAGTCCCATGATGACTGTTCTGTTTTTTGGTTTTTGGATTTCCAGTACATGAATACACAAAAATGTTACTTTTGTGGTGTCAGGTGAGTAAACGAACTGGTGGGTATATTAATAAGCTCGTCGTCACATGTCTTAGGAGTGGCGTCAATAGAGGCTTTCGAGTTTTGCAAAAGCCAGAGCGAGCTCCTATAAGAGCTTTGAGGGCTTCATCTTCTGGGAGGTTGGTATCTTTTCTTCTTCTTTGGCTTCACAGAGAGATAAAAGACTCTTTTGTCATATTGTTTTCAGGTATCTTCTTATTTTGTTCCGTGATGCTCCAGTAGAAGTATGGGCAATGACTAAACGTCCGGTGATGGTGAGTTGGGTTCATACAACTGATGAAATACTTGTGATGAGATACGTTTGTAATTACTTTACTATGACTTGTACTTCGATGTAGCTTAGATCACTAGCTCTCCCATTCACGGTTCTAGAATGGACTCTCCCAACTATTCCAAGCTCAGTTCAAAAGAGTCTCTCAAAGCAGCCTTCAATGTCTTCTAACCAAGAAACAAATGCCACACCAGATGACACTGGAACTCCAAAAGCATCAGATTCTAGTAAGCGACTTTCTATGACCATTTCTTTATCTTACCTTGAAACTTATGACCAAAACACTCGCTTTCTAACAGAACCTGCCGGTGCTGATGGACTCCACGATGATACTTCTGAAAGTTTTGCATTCGCACTAGTAAATGGTGCACTTGGTGTATTTGAAGTTTACGGACGAAGAATTCGAGATTTCAGGTTACTTTTTCAAGGAAAAACATTCTCAACAGTTTCTCTTTCATGCTCTGACATGCAGATACTTTTTCTTTTGTTAGACCAAAATGGCCGGCATCTTCTTTCATTTCTTCTGATGGGTTAATTACTGCGATGGCATATCGCTTACCTCATGTTGTATGTACTCTGCCTCTTAATGTTATTTCTGCTTGTTTTAAGCAATATCTTAGACAATCACTTACAGGTCACAGGTGACAAGTTAGGGAACATACGGTGGTGGGATGTAACATCCGGTAACTCCTCTTCATTTAACACCTGCAGAGAAAGAATAAAAAAGATCAAATTTTCACCTATCTTTGCTGGCGATATTAGCAGAGCACGAATCACAGTGTTGTTTTACGATAACACATTCTCCATCTATGATCTCGTAAGATTTCTTGTAACTTCTGGACATTGATATAAGAGGTCTCTAGTTGAAACTTTTTCTCATAGTTCTACTTGTGTTGTGTATAAATAGCATTATCATAACTCAGCAAGTCATGATCCTTGTATTTTTTTTACAGGATTCGCCAGATCCATTGGCCACTTCTCTTATCCGGCCTCAAATTCCTGGCACCCTTATACTTGAACTTGATTGGCTTCCCCTGCGAACCAGCAAATTTGACTCGCTTGTGCTGTGCGTTGCTGGAACTGATGGTAGCTTCCGCCTGGTCGAGGTTCATGTGTAAGTGATGCATCTTCTTCCCAGTGTGTAACCTTTGCAAAAGATTGTTAACTCAGAAGGAAAGAACCCTCTGTATATCATTGATGTCCTTTAAATTGGATCCATGCAGAAAGATGACAACAGAAATATCCTACACAAAACCTCCCAATGATAGATTTCGTCCTGTGCCTTTGTGTACTCCTTCGCTACTCCCCATACCACATGCCTTGGTAAGATTAATTGTCGCTTGATTTTGAGCTGATCACATGTACTTCTAGCTTATATTCTATTTTTAGGCATTGCGGATGATTTTGGAACTGGGTGTAAAGCCATCTTGGTTCAACACTTCTAGTACATGTATTGAGAAACGACCACATTCTATTCTGGGAAGAACTTCATCTTCTAAGGATCTTCGGAGTTTCATGATTGACTTCCCACCAATCGGTGACCCTGCAGTGCTGGAAATGTTGCTTAAAGTTCTCGAACCATATCGCTCAGAAGGTTTTTCTCTTCTCCATAAATCATGTTGTATGCCTTTACTTGATGAAGGCTGCTTTCTCACTTTTTTTTTGTAAAATGTTTGAAATGCTGATTGCTTAAGGCGGCCTACTCGATGATGAGAAAGCAAAGTTATATTCCAGTCTAGTTAATAAGGGATGTGCTGCAAGATTTGCTTTTGCGGCTGCAATTTTTGGGGAAGCCTCTGAGGCACTTTTCTGGTTACAACTGCCTTCTGCCATGAACCATGTAGTTAACAAAATAGCAAGCAAGTCTCCAAGGAAGCATTTGGAGGAGACAGCTATAGAGAGTAAAATTACATCAAAGGCACCATCAGCTTCAATATTTGAGAAAAATGGTTCTCTGGTTAGTCATCCAATGGAATAAAAGTAGAAATAGTTAAATTAGCTAGTGAAATTGCTTTGGTTGGTGAAACAGAGTGAAGGTCAGCTGAGACTAATGGCTTTCGAACAGAAAGAATTATGGGTATGCGCTAATGAGCGAATCCCGTGGCACGAGAAACTGGACGGGGAAGAGGCGATTCAGAACCGAGTACACGAGTTAGTAACCTTAACCCATTCCAGGATTTGAATATAGTTGAAGATTTGAGGCTAATATAGTGTGGTTTTGATGAGAACAGACTTGTATCAGTTGGGAACTTGGAAGGTGCGGTGAGTCTGTTACTCTCAACATCTCCAGATAGCTCTTATTTCTATCCAAATGCCCTGCGTGCTGTTGCTTTGTCTTCTACGGTGTCAAAATCCCTCGTTGAGCTAGCGGTGAAGGTAGTAAAGATCTCTCATATTGAATCACAGAACCCCAGTTAGTTTTTCCTTCACGTGGTTTTTCATATGAAGGTAGTTGCAGCCAACATGGTAAGGTCAGATAGGTCACTTTCTGGAACTCATCTTCTGTGTTCTGTTGGAAGATACCAAGAAGCTTGCTCCCAGGTTAGGTTTTGTTTTAAAAATCTCAAGACAGGTTTCAGATCCCAAGATTTGCTTCACCTTCATGTGTGGCTCAATGTAGTTGCAAGATGGTGGGTGCTGGACGGATTCTGCAACATTAGCAGCGACACATTTAAATGGCTCTGACTATGCTAGGTCTGTCGGCTAATCTTTATATCCATGGTGTTCCTTAATCAAATCGCTCTTTTAACTTGCATATGCTCAGGGTGTTGCAAAGGTGGGCAGGGCACGTCGTGCACACTGAACACAACCTCTGGAGGTATTATGTATATCTCAATTATTCGTTTTCTTCTCATAGGAGTAATTTTGATTTGGATTTTTTAAATTTTTCAGGGGTCTAATACTATATGTAGCGGCGGGAGCGTTTGAGGAAGCTATAGCAGCATTTCGGAAAGCTGAGCGGCCAGAGACGGCGGCGATTTTCATTCTGGCTTGCCGAGAAAGTCTGGCAGAGAGTTGGAGCATTGATGCAGAGAATGAAGATGTGATGGCAGTTACTGAATGCTATGAACTGTATCAGAGGAAGTTGGTCCATCTATGCATGGATTCACCGCCATTTTTTCACTGATATCTTGAGTACCTGTGTATATATATAATATAAGACTTAAAAGCTTTGGTGTCTCCTTTATATTATTATACATTGGCATCTTCAAGTTTACACAAAACTACCAAAGTCAAACTTCATAGTTGCTTGCTGCATCCAGTTTACATCCTATAGATCTCCAAATCGTGTTCGTTTTGTTGCCGCCGCAGCAGCGGCTGCGTCAAAAGAAAAAAAAAACCACAAATGGGCCTAGATAGTTTATGATGAACAAAAAAGCCCATTTATTCATTGTACCAAAGTCTTTTTCGTCATCTTCTTCCTTTCGCTCTCTGTAATATTTCAGATCTGATCGAATGAAATTTGATCGACCCTTAAAAATTGACGCCGGCGGCAACAAGAAGCATACTTAGGTGATTAAATTAAACGCTGCAAATTATCAGCGACAAAAATATCTACTTATTTGGCCGCTGCGTCTATGATTTTGCAATGAAAAACTGTTTTGGTTTGCATTTTTAGGTTGGATGTAAGGGTATTTAGACTGTAAATTTTGATGCACCCGCTACCGCATGCGGCAATGAAACGAACAGGGCTAATTTAAAACTAAAGAAGATGGCTTATTAAGCATTCCCATACGTTGAGGCTGCATCGGCCTTACCTCTGTATTTAGCCAGGCCAAAATGGCCATGCATCCTGTCGTGTGTTTATTGCTGTCATGCATTGTATGCTTTTTCTTCTCCATCTCGGCAATGGAGGCAGGAAACAGGTCCGCCTGACCAATTGCTTTTATGGTTCCATCGGAGTTTTACTAGGTACTTCCGGGATGTGTAAGGCGGGTGGAGCTTGAAGATGTATGAAGATCGTGAGAACAGATCATGAGTTTCACAAGAGAATTTGTGATGATGACATGGACGACTTCATTGCTCACTTGACTTTAAGGAAGTGATACATAAAGATGATGTAAGATTGAGACCGATGTCATAAGAATAGACATTGAATCTAAATTATCTAATGATCGTCTAATTTCCTCATTCTTCTGTTTGAAGTTTTGTCCTCAAAATTTTCTCTTTTACTTTTACTTTTTTTCTTTTCTTTTTTTAAAATTTTTTTAAGAAGCAAAACAAAATCTTGCTTTTTTTTTAAAATAAAAGAATGAAAATATTTTATTTTTTTAGGTAAAAAATTTAAAACAAAAACAAAAAACAAAATGGATAAGAGTTTTTAGCTTTGATTTGGAAAAAAATAGATAACACCTTATTTGGATCGCCTGGTTCTATATGAGATGATGTAAGATCGCCTATGGGTAAGAGGATTTTACAGTGGTGCTGGGGACAGATAGTTGGCCGGAAGGGCGCTCTCTATTGGTCCGGTGAAGGATCAAATGTTATGGAAAGGATTGAACCAATTCATCTGGCTGGAGAGGCATTCTTTGAGCAGGTCAAGAGATGAAATGGATTGGTAGCCGGCTAGCCGCCACACAAAGGATGGTTCTCTTTGTGATAAGACTGACTTCTAACTGTCGCCTTGGATTCTCACCAAAGAAAACATTAGAACAAGAGAGGTTTTTGTCTTAGAAGAAAATGCAATATTTTATTGAGATGAAAATTGAGAATACAAGGCTGCTAAAAGAACCTTATATAATGGTTTACGCAGCTATAGAAACCCTAATACACTTTCTCTAAAACGACACAAACCTTAAAGAAACAAAATCAATTCAAACGGCTACAAAATAAGTTATAAAAAGAAAGATCTTATATTACTTGATTACCTGCAAAACGAATACACTCATGTATATAATTGAAACACTCACCTTGTGGTTATTTTGTTAAGTCATGGGACAAAGTTGGGCTGGATCGTGAGCAACTTGACTTGGCCGGTGGTGGCTTCAAATGGACCTTGTCACGTCCAACTTGTTGTTCATCCTCTTCTTCTATGTTTTCTTATCCAAGAAGCAATGTACTGGTTCTATGAACCTCTCTCTAAGATTTCTAACTCCTATTCTTGTCTTTGGAAGATGGTTCATGTTGGTGATATCTTGTTTTTGAGAATATTCTGAGAAATCTTTCGAGGAATCTTCCTGAGAGTCTTCCAGATGACTGATGTCCTCATCACAAGATATTTTATCTTGGAGGAGAGTACTGCATGAAGATTTTGGAAAAAATCAAAATTGTTAAAGAGGATTATATATTGTAAGATTTTGAGGAATTAGAAGTGTTAACTCAATGTCAAGTGGGACCCACTACTGCAAAAAAAAAATGATCTAAATACATTTTATTTTAAAAATTTTGGGTCCTTAAAACTAGATATTTGGTGTAAAATTTTTTGAATTTGGGTCTGACCCATTACAAAAGTACCTCCAACACATTAGTAGTAGAGTCGGACCTAAAAATCTTTGAAGAAATACTTATTCGCTTACAGTTTTGTGTTTTCACTAGTATATAGAGGAGGCTAACATGCATTAGGCAGTTGACACTACTAGGGGTTAAATCATTTTAGAGAGAGGTGAGCTTATCATTGTTTTTCCTAAGGTGAGTGTTTAGTTAAGTTATTCAATCACTATTGATTGATTAGAACAATTAGAGTTAGCTTAAACAAAAATCGTTGGGGACATATCTTGGGATAGATCTGTGTAATTCCAACAAAATATAATCGGGTGTGATTAACTTTAAAACTCGGTTTAATAAAGCATTAGTTTGGTGTTGTCCAAGGTGCTTGTACATTGTTGGCTATATTCTTACATTAACAATTGCTATTAGAATATGCTTCCATAAAATCAAATCCATTTGTAACAGGTGAGATTTTGGAAAATCAAATGGAGAACAATTGTTGCTTTGATGAAATCGCTGGTCCTAGATGCGGATAACTATGGTTACCGAAAAGTTAAAATGAATGTTTTCATCAAGGGGATTGACAAGGATGCGTGGACAACAGTTGAGGAAGTTTGGATAACTAGCTCAAAACATGATGGAAGTAAGTGATGAAGAGGTTGTCAAGCCCAAGAAACAATGGACTACATAAGAAAAGGTGGAAGCCAAATATAATGCAAATGCTATATCAGATATCTTACGTTCTCTTACCATAAATTAATTCAAAAAGATTATGGCCTTCAGCACTGCCAAGGAGGTTTGGGAAAGTTAAAATGACCACCTTTTATCAAGGTGGTGGACAAGGATGCATGGAAATCGGGTTAGGAAGGATAGATAACCCCAAACATGATGGACAAAGATGATGAGGAGGTGATTAAGCCCAAGAAACAATGGACTTCCGAAGAAAAAGTGGAAGCCAAATAGAATGTGGAGGCTTTATTGACTAACATGCACCAATATGAAGAGATAGATAAATAAAAAATACATGTATATTAATTAAAAAGTTGGTTAAACCAACATGAAGGTAAAATTAAAAACTTATAAGTAGATCGTAACAATTGTTTTAGAGAATACATAACTAAAGAGGAGAGATGATGAAAGAAAGAGAGGAAATTGTAGAATGAGAATCTGCATCTAGTTCTAAGTTTAAAATCCTTTATATAGGAATACATAAGAACATAAATTGTAAATAATGAAAGATAAATGTTAGTGGAGATATTTGGATAAGTTCACTCAAGTGACAATTCCACTATTATAAGCAAGTATGAGATGCTATGATCATGTTTTCAATATTATCTTTAGAAGTACATTTTTGTTAATTAAAAATGTAGTTAATCCAACCAAATTACAAAGCATAAAATTAAAAACTTATAAGTAGAGATCGTAACAATTGTTTGAGAGAATACAAAAGTAAGGAAAGTGAATGATGAAAGAAAGAGAGTGAAAATTGTAAAATGAATATATGCCTCTACTACTAAGTTTACAACCTTTTATATAGGAATACATAAGGACATAAATTGTAAATAATGAAAGATAAATGCTAGTCGAGATATTTGGATAATTCCACTCACAAAGTGGCAAATTCACTATCATAAAAAAGTCTAAGATGCCATGATGATGTTTTCAATATTATCTTTAGAAGTATATTTATATTAATGAAAAAGATAATTAATCTAACCAAAGTACTTTGTGAATGTTTATCACAGCGCTTAACAAAATCTTTTAGGTTCGAGAGTCATAAATCGCGTTACCGGAAATATCTTAGCCGTCACACTTTAAGATATTTTCCTGATCAAGGTTGAAGTTTCCGAATATCCGGATCCGTCTTAATTTTTATTTTATGGTTTGAATCATTTTTCCAAACCGCAGTGCAAACCAAGCAATTTGAGGAGGAGGGCGGTCAAATCACTTTTTCTTTTCAGTTTTAACCCAGATTTTGATTTGATTTGTGGATCCCTTGTTACTGTAAACAAGGAGAGCCGGCCAAGCTGTCGCTCTTTCCCGCTTCTAGCGATGTTCGTCCTCAGAGTCCATTCGGTTGACTTGGAGCGGCCAATCTGCACCGAAGAAGAAGAATCCGGTTTCAGCTACGCATCGAGGAGAGGTCATCAACCTACCAACAAACTCACACCATCCCTGAAACTGACGGAACGCAAAGGCCTCATCCATCTCTACCGCAACTCTTCACACAGCTCGCTCCCAAACCCTAGCTCCCGATCCACCACTCTCTTCGTTGTCGCCGTTCCCAGTTACCTTTCCTCTCTCGATTTTATCCGCTTCTGTGATTCCCGCATCGCCCATGTCTCCGAGATCCTCTTCATCAGGTTCGTTTTAAGTTCCATTTATGTTTTCTCTGATTCCGAGTTTAGGCGATCACCAAGAATTCATGGCTGTTGATTCTTTATTCAATTTTGACTCTATGCTCTAGTTCAGAATGTAAACTGTCTTAAGGACTAGAATGATTGATTATGTTGAATGAGGAAACAAGAAAACCTTGGCTGATCGTCGCCGGAATTTGTTAGGAACGATGGAGTGGAAGATCGATATAGTGCTTTGATCACGCTTTCTGATCAATCCGCAGCAGATGGATTCCACAAGACCCTAAATGGCAAAAAATTCGTACCATCTGAGGTATAGCAGAAACGCATATGAGTTTAGAAGCTTATTGTTTATTGTTTTTTGTTTACTTCATTGCATGTAACTAAATTTTCTTGGGTGTTAGGCGGAGGTTTGCCATATTCTCTATGTACTGTCTGTGGAACACACAGAATTTGATGAGCTTGCTGCTTCTTTACCTGCTGGATTTACCGAGTTACCTACTTGCCCAATATGTCTTGGTGAGTTTCCCTAAACAAGACCATTTCCATGTTATTTTCACTTTTGGATTATTTAACTACTTTTTTGATATCACTATTGGGAATTTGACTCATGCAGAGAGATTAGATCCTGACACCAGTGGTATACTTAGCACCCTTTGTGACCACTCGTTTCAGTGTTCTTGCACTTCAAAATGGACTTATCTGTCCTGTCATGTGAGTTGTTCTTCGTCATGCCTTTTTCAGTGCATTTTCACTTTATATGCTGGATTGTGTTGCATTTGCGGTGTTAATTCATTGGTAGTGTTCTCTTAGCTAATGCATTTTGTTCCATACTTATGCAGCTTCAATGCTTGCATGTTCTGTCGTAAAATGAATCTGATTCTTCCAGTTCTTAACATGCCCACTTCCTTTGTAGGTTTGTCGATTGTGTCAACAACAAGATGAGATATTAAGCTGTTCTATTTGTGGGAAAACAGAGAACGTATGGGCATGTCTTGTTTGTGGCTTCTTAGGTTGTGGAAGGTAATGTTTGGTCTGCGCTTCCATTGTAACTAGTATTAGAAAACTTGAAATAATAATCACATATCTTCCTTGGAGGTGGTAGTTTCATTCACAATGGATTATGCTTTCCAATTGTAGATACAAGGAAGGGCATTCTATCAGGCACTGGAAAGAAACCCATCACTGCTATTCTCTTGATTTGCGAACACAACAGATTTGGGATTACGTTGGTGACAACTATGTTCATCGGTTAAACCATTCAAAAATAGATGGAAAGTCAGGGGAGATGGAGATGAGCACCCGTTGTCTGTCACATGAAGGGGACTGTGATCTCTATGAGTGTAGCGAGGATACGGGAATTAGCGGAGCCATCTTCAACAGCAAACTTGATTCAGTATGATTTTTATCCCTAACCAGTATATCCTGCATGAAGTTTTGCTTCAGTGGTTTTGTGGCATTCGTGTTTGACTAAATTATTGTGTAACAGATTGTAAGCGAGTATAATGACCTTCTTGCAAGTCAGCTGGGTGCACAACGACAGGCAAGTGGTTCCTCTGATGCTTATTTCTATCTCTTGTTGTTATATATATATGAGCAAGCTTATTAGATGATGAAATTGTATCCACCCAAATGGGTATATATATATGCAAGAAATCATCATCTCAATCACTTACGATTATAATTCTTTCAGTACTATGAATCTTTCATTGTTGAGGCGAGAAGCAAACAGGAAAGTAGTATCGGTGAAGCAGTCGAGAAGACAGTTAGTGACAAAATGCAGGAGCTTCAGAATGAGATTGAAAAATGCGAAGAGGAAAAAAGTGGTATCACTGAGGTGAGTGTTCTCTGTCTTTCTCTCTTATGATCATTGTTCCATTCTTGACAAAATTCCTAATGCAAATTGGGTTTTCAGGTTAATAGACAACTTATAAAAGAACAGGATACTTGGCGGAAGAAGGCCAAGGAAATAGAAGAAAGGTGCGAGATCTTTGCTTTTGTTTTTATATTTACATAAACAATCATTATCATTGGGAGATTGTTGATGGTTTGGTGTGTATACAGGGAGGCTGCAGTGCTAGGATCAAAAGACGAGATTATAGTTGATCTTGAAGAACAGGTAAAAAAAGCTTGTATAATCCTTTGAAGGTTTAGGCAGTTAATATTTATAACGTGGTGATAATGGATTGTACAGATAAGAGATATAAAGGTTTTCGTCGAAGCCCAGAAAACACTAGCGAAGATGTCGACAGATTCAGATGGTATAAGGGAAGGTACAGTCTTACCAGTCCCTGTCAATGACGAGCCAGTTTCTTCGGGAGGAAGAAGGCAGAAGAAATCAAACCGGAGAAAGTAAAGGGAATTGATAGAAAGCTTTTAGTGATTTTACTTGGATTTGTTGTATATTCAGTAATACCAAATTGATCTATCTCTCGGACTAAGAGGAGCTAGTTTTACCCAAAAGGTATGAAGGTTTTGAGAAGTAATAATCTCAGATAAAAATTCTGAAACAAAACGCCTCAGGCTCCAAAACTTTTAAGGTAAAATTGAACAAATGAGAAAGAAAAAGGCATATGGTTATATGTTTATGCTACGTTAGTTGTCAGCTGGTGCTCCATTTTCGACGGGAGGTGATGTGCCCCATTTGCCTTGTGTTTCCGATGGCTCAAGCACATGGACACTGCCGTTACTGAGTCCTAATGCAAACTGGTTGGTTTCCGATGGGTGAGCTGCGATCACAAGAGGATATACTCTTGAGCTGCAAAACGCAAACATTTCAAATGTCAAAAACGTAAAAAATTTAGTAAAAAATGTATGATGAGATAAAGAAAAGAAAAGGAAAAGCACCTAGGGTTGGAAGGCAAGTAGGCAGCTGGGTTGATCCGACATCTTAATCTGAGATTCGAAGCAGTGAGGACATCCACACTACCGTTTTCAAAGCTCACAAAGATTGACTGGCTATCGCATGAATATGTGGCTGATGTGATTGGACCAGTTGCTTCCCGTCTAAACCACTGCTTCAACCAATCCATCTTTTGAGCGTCAAAAATGGCTATTTGCGTTTCATGGACCACTAATAGATGAATCTGATCCAGGTGGAACTGCACTCGAGTTTCTGAAACTGCCGGCATTGATCTTCCATTCGGAACTTGCAAAAACTTACTTCCTTGCTTCTCCCATCCATCTGTGCTCCATATGCACAACTACAATAAACAAAATATCTTCATAAAAACAAAAACCAACTACCAAAGCGTCCATTCACAAACAATATTCTTTACCTGCGAATCAGCTCCTGAAGAAACAAGAATGTTCAGAAGCTGTGAGAATGCTAGACCTGTTATTCGTTTCTGATGACCATTCAACTTTGTTTTCACCTATAATGTATAAAAAACATGCAAATTTGTCATATATTCAAGATTTTTACCATCATTTCAAATTTAATAATAATCATCATTTCATTCCAATCAGATACCTCATCAATACGAACGTTGTAGATTTGGATTGATGAATCCTCCATACCAATGGCAATGATATTATTGTCCAAAGGATGAAATGCCAGGAATGTTGCTGCAGGCGGTGGAGGCATGAACATCGTCATAGTCTATAGGTTAAGTTAAGATAACAGAAGCATTAGACTTTTTTTATGTCTCTTGATTGCTGAATGATTTTTTTTTAAAAGTCACCTTGAAAGTCATCATGTTGAACAGAGAGATTTTTCCTCCTGAAGCTGACATAACGTACGAGTCATTCTTTGAGAGGGCAAAACAGGGAATAGCTTCTTCAGGATTTCCATCGCTTGTGTCATTGGTCATCACCGCAATCCCACTTGGAGGTTGCCACAATGCTGGTTGTGCACTAGCCGTTGCCTGCAAGGAAATTTTATGAAAAGTCACAATTCGCTGAGTGACCATTAACACCAAACAAGCAACTCCCACCTAACAATGTAAAAGGAAAACTAAAACGACCTTTCCAGCCAGATTATGATCGCTTTTCTGCCATTTCCACAACTTGTGTACTGCATTAGATGCCAAGGCCAATACTCCAGATCCAGAATTTGTGTATATTAATCTCGAAACCTGAAACCCCACCACAACAAACACGAGTAAACCCTCTGCTCATCCACGGGATACATAACATTTAACAACTTCAATTACCACAAGATTTACTTCACATATATTTGAGTCACGTCACAAGATTATGACTTCTTTCTTGTAAAGCTTCATCATTTCGTTATGTGAAGATACATGCTTCAACTATATACCAGGCATAGAAAAGCGCACAAGGTATAAATTACCTTTGTCGCTGTGACATTGTCTGCGAGCCTCAAGGAGCAGCACTGAGATGGCTCTGTAATCTCTGTAACTTTCCAGGTTCTAGATCTTTCACCTGAATCATCAGCGATTCTTGGCTTCACATCACCCACATTGTTCTGAATAATTAAAATTATTTAGTCATACACTAAACAATAAGAAAGACTACAAGAATGCACAGCCAAATTCAAACTTAAACTCACCATGCCCTCCATAGCTACAAAAGAGTTAGATCGATCTGCCATAGTTAATCCTGCATTTGCACTTGAAGAACCAAAACCAGCACCTGGAGGAACCTGCACACCGAATTATGTCAAAAAATTGAGTATAATGTGCACTCAGATAGTTCGTATCCAGAACTATACCTTCATAACAGGTGCAGGGACAAACGGGCGATTCTCTGCTGTTCTCAGCAACCTAATTCCATCATCACTCGCGAGAATTCTAACACCATGGTCATTGGTTGAGACAGCTAAAAGTATTCCTTCCCTATTATATCTAACACAAGGAGTAGCCTGCAGGTTTTGCAAGAGGAATTAGCTGCTAGTTCAGAAGAAGTAGAGATAGCTAGAGGCCATAATAATAATTCAGTAATATTACCGGTAAGCCACCATCTGCAGGAATAGTAGTCAAAAGATTTGTGTTGTCCATGTCCCAAATTTTGATAGTGGACTCATCACCAGCAACTAAGAATCTATTCTTGGTTGTGTCAAATTGCACAATCCCTGCAGCTCGTTTTCCGAGGCCTTGATATGTTCTTTTTATAGATCCTTCACTTTCATTCCACTCCACTAAAAAAGATTCTCCTTCTTTGTTTGTACCACAAGAGAACAACCTGTTATTTGTCGATAAAGATCAATTCACTTGAAATTCAAAGGAAAAGACAACCGTCGACGATAACAAAATTCGAGAAAGTTAGATGAACCTTGTTCCATCACTGCTGTATGCCATTCTTGTTGAAGAATGGCCAGGTGCATCATAGTCAACTCTTGAACCCACATTATCGTACAACCAAGCTTTTATTTTTCCATCAGTAGCTGTTGAGAAGACAAACTGAATAGGATCTAGAATGCGTTAGAGAAAGTTCCTCTCATACGTAGCAAACAGAAAGGAACATTATAGGGACTTCTAGTTTAATTCTAAAAAATAAATGCATACAAACTACACTCAGTCAGCCGACAAATATGTTTGATGTCATGAAAGAAAAATGAATAGTAGCAACAATATGAGACTGATTGTAAGTTACAACAACCGAAAAGAAACAATACTTGTTACCTGAATATTTTCCTTGTAGTGAGGACAAACGGAGAAAACGGGAGCTTCATGACCCTCGAAAGTAAACATTTTTTCTCCAGTAACAGCGTCCCAAACCTTTGGATTATATTGGTTCCAGTCAGTCATGTTCAACATTTAAAGTGCCAATAGAACATAGATAGTCAGAAAGACGAACCTTAATGATTCTGTCATCACCACAAGTAACAACAGTTAGTTGTTTGTTAGGATATGAGAAAGCAAGATGGCCAACACTCCCTGCATGAGCTTCAATCTGCAATCCCAATAAAGAATAAACCACGTAAGAATATGTTAAACATATAGAAAGCTGGTATCCACCGACTGCGACTTGATATAAATGAAAAGAACAATTAGTTGAACAAACCTCCAGATGATTTCGTACGTCACTGCCCCCGTGAAAGGAATAGATATGCACAATGCTTTTCGAGTATGCCACACCTGAAAATACGAAAACAGTGTGCAGGTTTAAGACTATTCTTATTCTGTGCATAACCTTTAACAACAGTTTAATCACAAAAATTATAAACTACTCTTAAATATAATAATTTCAAGAGAAGAGATGGCATGTACCAAATAGAGTTCCATCAGGACTCCATGCCACATGATTTACCGACGCCGTCTCATCAGCGTTCAAAGATGCCTGTCCAGGAATTAAAAAAAAGAAAAGAAAACTAAAGCACTTGCTCCGAGACAATATGGAAAATATCCAAAGTGTGAGAGGTAAACCTGTAATTCTTTTGAACATGCATCAAGCTTCCAGACCTCAAAACCCTTCTCCGCAATCCTTTGACGAGCACCCAAGTCCCATAGGAAAACATCACCACCAATTGTACCAACTGGAAAAAAGAATATCCGTATTACCATTAACCGACCAAAACAAAACAAGAAATGACATCACAGAATGCGCACGTTTGAGAGTATGGCTTCATAGGACTTACCCAGTAGTAAAATTTGCTGAATTGGATGGAAGTCCATGCTCATGGCAGGTGAACCCTGAGCAAGAGTTGTAACAACTACCTTGGGCAAGTCATCAGGCGACAACGTACTATGTCCATGGGGATGACCAGGATATGAAACTGGTAAAATATTCACTGGAATATTACTTGCCTGAAAAAAATCATTACGAAACCCCCAAAAGTTAATCCCAGTGAGAAAAAGAATAGTCTAAATGGAAAAGCCATCTCTCAAGCAAGAAGCTCCAACATTTTTCATATCCGTATCTTACAGAATTAAACCTGAAATGAAAATTCTAATACACTCTCAAGAGAACAGCCAGGACAATTATATTAACTCTTGGATAGTTAATAGATATATTAGTTATTGATGAGTACCTCCTCTGAGGTTCCACACGGCCTTGACCTCTTCAAAACATGTTCAGAATCAGCAGTTTGGTATTCCATAGGACCAGGAGGAGTCTTGGGGCGCTTTAAGATAGCAGCTAACCCAATAAAATAGAATAGTTAAATAAACGGATTTAAGAAATTGCGATACATAAAGTAAAGTAGTAAGATAACATAGAATTAGCAAGAGCTAATTTCGATTTTATTTTCTGTCGTATCTCATTAGAGTGAATAGACAACCTGCGTTGTTTGGAGAAGCCAAGCCTATAGGACCAGAAGATGCAGAAGGATGAGGCGCGACAGATGGATTAGCCATCCATCCTGCAAGAGTAGTTGGAAGTGCACCTGGTGCAGACTGAAACAGCTGCTCAATATATATAGCAAAAAAATCAGCCTGAAGCAACGTATTTTCCATAGAATGGTAACGGCAACATTTGATCATATGTGGGACTTACACCATGAGCTGACAATGGAGGAAACCCTGCAACCTTGGGAACACCACCCATTAAAGGATTTGTGACAGGGGATGGAGCTCGTGTACCGTTCGGTTGATTGCAAGTATGGTCCAGAAAAAGAGATCTGATATCAGGATTTGGCCTAGGATTTTTACATAACTGATGCTGCCAGTTTAAACTAATGGAAAATCCAAGTAAATTTCACATCATTATTGAGAAACCGTGTTTTAGAGTAAAGGATAACAGAGAACTGTCATTGTCAAAGCACCTTTGGTTGATTAAAGTTCGCAACCTCGAACTCTTCAAAGCAGGAAACTGAAGTTTGTCACGGAAAAGTGGATTAGCCTCTATCAGCTTCTTCAATTCACCAAACATAATACCCCTTGCCGACTTTGTATCCCCGTACTTGGATAGCTGCTCATTGGCTCTGAAAATAGATGTAAGTCAGAAAACAATCTCCATGAATGGTATATACAAGCATTAAAATGTTGTAGAGGAGAACCTAAAGTCGTCCAATGTCAAAAGTTGGGTAATTTCCTTGAAGAGATCTTCATTAAAACCTGCAAACACCTTGAGATCCTTGACTAAAATATCAACAGCTTTAGCACGGTCACGCCTTACATGTTCCAAGGAAAAGAAAAAGTAGTGAGGGACATGCCACTTGGCTTAACTAAGAAAAATACGCAGATTCTATGGCGGAGAGAGCTTACTTGTCTAAAGCTTCGAGATACTTTTGCTTTCGGATTTCGAAGAATATTTTCATGGAGTATCTGTTATCCTCAACCTTTGTAAACCCAGAGAGATACTTCTCCACCTCGTCCCACTCACCATTAGTCACCAATTCCTCAAAGTGACGCATGTTGAAGTAATATCCAGACTCCAATTCCAATCTGAGTTGAGATAAACATTCAATTTTTGCAGATTTCACATTAAACGGCATGATATTGAGAAAGAGAAATACCTGTGAACAGTTTCCTTGTATTTCTCTTCATCGAGAAATTGAAGGATTAAGAACACAAGCTCCCTGCTGAGGGAAGACATCCTCTGTGAATCAAAATCAAACACATACATTTAATGAGATCTGCATAACTTCCTCCGACATTCTCCAGAAAAATTAATAAATAAGAAACCCTTAAATTATGAAAATAGAAAACACAGAATCAGGAAAAATAAAGTGCGCTAATAAAGTCGTAAAGCTTAAGAAAAAACAAAGAAAATTACTACAGAATAAATAATAAATCCGAGGAAATAAGAGAACAAAGAACATAGCGGGGAACAGAGTCAAAGAAGTTACCTGTGGATAATTATTTGTTTCGCAGATCGAAGAATCTGGGAACGCGAGCGAGGTTGAGAGAGAGAGAGAGATTTATACTCTTTTTTTTTTTCCTTGAAATGCTTTTGGGCACTTCTGGGTGAGTATTTATAGAGCGATCAAAAGTAATTTAATTATAAGTTGAAAAGAAAGAGAAAGATTAGGGATTTTGAATCGAAGAGGAGAGAAAAAGAGACGCTCGAAACTGACATTGCGAGCATCAATGGAACCAAACCTATAAGCACCCATATGATAGGATCTCCTGCTTATATAATTCCATTTTTATCTTGTAGTTTGATAAGACCATCTGCTTATCACCTCGCTGGATTTTCTTCTTTTTTTTGGTCAATTTAAATCCCAACATAACAGATATTGGATTTAATACCTAAAATGTCAGAACGTCCATTATTTTTTCAGATTCTTCCAATTTAATATTTTGACCACTGAAAGAAAATAGGGTTTCTTTACTAATTTTTTTAAATAATTAGGAAAGTGGAATTAAACGGGTTGCCTTTTTAGTTAATTTGTTTTCTTCACAATCCAAGAAAAACAAATATTGGAAAAGATAAACATGTTAAACTTAGATCCTTTCTCACATTAATTACATATCTATAGATTTCTCACATTAATTACATATCTATAGAAACGTGTAGGAAAAAAAAACCCCCAAATTTCTACCAGATTCCGAATTTATTGATTTATTGTCTATCCACAAAACATTTCCTTATATGCACTTTTTTTTTTTGTTAATTTCCTTTCGAAGAGATCAACATTATACATATTTAATATTCCAGGTTTGCATTATATAAAATCTTTAAAACTAATTGTGAAATTTACTTCCTATATTGGCTGAAAAAAGTATGGGATATTTTCACAAATTGGCCATTAGAAAGATGTTTTCATTTACAAATGTTTTGAAGTTTTATCCATTTTCAAAGAGAAAAAATAAACATTCTATATTTCAATTAATTTTTTTAATATAAATTATGATATAAACTATGGCTTTAATCGGTAGCACGATGTAGTACAAAATTTAGTTCGGAAATCGAAGCGCCGCATAAGGGTGATCATTACATTTATCTCGATAACCGCTCTCTCTATATATTCTCTTTGAAATGTTATCGACTTAAGACATGATAACTTAGATTTTCGAAGAATGATGAAGAACGTGATGAAGATCGACCAAAAAAATCAAAGATCTTCAAATATGTCGGAAACTTTAAACGGAAAATTAAAAGAGCACGACATACGTTCAACGGAAAACTCAAAAACATACCAAAAAAGAGAAATGATGAAGAGAAAAACAAAAGTAAACAATACCTTTTGTAGTCGAGAAGCAAGTGAGAATGTAAGAAAAAATTGGAGAATATATATAGAGAGAAAACGGTTGTCAAGGCAAAAGGTAATGATCAAACCTACGTGATGCTTCAATTTCCGCACCTACGCTACTCTTTAGGATTTTTAATGACTCTTTAGATTCAAGTGACAATTCGAATCCCACTAAATCTGGCCGATCTCGATTCTTGTTGAGATAATAATCTCACATAATCCTTACAGATTCTTGTTGAGCTAATAATCTCAAAGAATCTTCCGATCTTAACCCTAGCCGATCTCGATTCTCGTTGAGATAATAATCTCACATAATCCTTACAGATTCTTGTTAAGCTAATAATCTCAAAGAATCTTCCGACCTTAACCCTAGCCGATCTCGTATCCTTGGGAAAACTCACTCATTCGCGAGACACGTTAAACTAAAATTTACTTCTAAATCCGTTGAACTTGAGCAAGCACCCCTTCACCGAATTGGGGCTAATACAAGCTTCTAAAACCTTGAAAAAACGAGGGTTGAATTGTTAGCTGGTCTAAAGACTTCTCTAATTAACCGGGAATAGCGTGGATGGTAGATGTGGATGGAATAAAACCACAGAAAATGTGGAAGTTTGCTTATGTTGATACTTCTAATAACACTCAATGACTCAAACTTACTCAATAAGTTAAGAGCAAAATATTTTGTTACACAAAACAAACAATTTTATTGATTCAAAAGTGAAAGAAAAAAAAGATTACAAATCAAGACATAATATAGCCATGATACTGATACTTTGGTCCTTGATAACCTAACTCCTCCAACGAAGTTCACATCCTTTGTGTCAGCTGCTTCTTCCTCTTCCTCAGTCTAAACTATATCAGCAAAATGAACTGCCATCTTTTCATTTTTTAGCAAAAGCTTCCCCATCATTTCTTTGATCTATGAGATTGATTTGGCTTCAGTATTGCTTAAACCCTTTGCACTCTCATAAACTGGCTAAGTGGCACTGTTGCTCTTGAAGGAATTTGAGTAGGTTTTAAAACTTTTCTAAAATCCTAATGATTCCTTTTAGCTCTTAAGATCATGTTCATTGAATCTATGTTATCAGATCTCGATCATACCTGGAGTTTATGAGCAGCGGAAATGATCAGGATGTCGAGATCAGGAGCGCCTCAAATGCTGCGCCTCTACAGAAAGTCCACACGCACACAAACTGGAAGCGGGATGCTAGTTCCTTGAGAACAATTCTCTTGGGATTCAGGAGTCTCTAGTGGCTGTAAAAACTAGGTTAGAGACTCTCTAGGTCGTGCCTCTATCTTATATATGGTGACCTAGAAGAATCCCTAGTTAACCGATGGATTAACCGGTTTAAATTAAGTCATTAATTAAACCAGGTATCTTTAATCCGGACACACTCTTAAAACCTCCATATCAATGTGCAACAATTACACATTGATGAGATCATTACTCTAATGATCATTCTCAGTACTTGTTATCCAGTTTGCTTAGGTGTGTGACCTTATAGGATCATATGATACTAGCAATGAGTTCATAACTCATAAGTTATAAGCGGCTTCTAGCAAAGCATTATAACTACCCAGTATCACATGATAGTCTTATCTCGACTTCAAAGCTATACTAGAGTGAATACAAGTATGATCTCATGACACATTCCCTTCAATCTTCCAGTTGTACTGGAATCAACTTATTCCAATAATCCCTTTGTCTCTATATCTTGACTCAGCATAAGGCAAGAGCTCGTGTCATCCTTATAAAGCCAAATCACGTTTATCGAACTCCGATTTATACTGATAAAGGCAAACAACGGACATTCAACTTGTTTGAGTGTGGCCACACATTCCCTCAGTATCAAATCTTCGATAGGCCCAAATATATTTAACTCCCGTTATATAGGAGGGACAAATCCCATCTTGTTCCATCCCCTGTTCCCCACACACTCTATGATATGCTCAATCAATGTCTGAAATAATCACCAGTTATGGATGACGTTTGACAAAGTCAAAGCAGACCAATTCATATGCAGAAAATCATGATGAACTCAGGTCTAAGGACTATGCTCTATAGTCGTAATGAGAAACTCATATGACACTCATATAACAATCTTGTTGAGTTCTCATTAGCGGGTCACATCCGATACCGTGTTCACAACACATATCTATGTGATTGACTTTGATACTCCTATCAATGACACCATGAAACTTGGTCATCAGTCACATCACATACTAGTCTCGCGCGGTTATTAATGTCCCAATTTAACAACCTTCGACCAGGGACCTCAGTAATTTATGACATCTATCGCTTATAGGGTTTCATGATCAAATCACGTATTTGATGACCTATAAGAATGCTTTAAATTATTTTGGGACTATTATTTAATTAATCAATTTCACAATTAAATAATAATGAAACAATTTTATTAAGTAAAACATAACCAAAGTATGTTTACATGAACATCAAAACAGAAACAAACAACTCCCACTCAAATTAAGATTACTACTCAAGAAATCTAATTCCTATCGCAGCAGCATGACTCTCATGCTTAGGCCGTGGGAGTGGCTTAGTCAGAGGATCAGCAACATTCTCGTCCGTCGGGACTCTGCTGATCTTCACATCTCCTCTCTCAATGATATCTCGTATCAGATGATATCTTCTCTCGATGTGTTTGGACTTCTGGTGTGATCTGGGTATCTTTGCTTGAGCTATAGCTCCATTGTTATCACACAACAACGCCACATGCTCAGAATTGCTAGGAATCACACCAAGTTCAGTGATGAACTTCCTAATCCAAATAGCATCCTTTGCCCCTTCTGAAGCAGCAATGTACTCAGTTTCTGTCGTGGAATCTGCTACAGTGCTCTGCTTAGAACTCTTCCAACTAACTGCACCGCCATTCAGACAGAAGACGTAACCAGATTGAGATCGGAAATCGTCTTTGTCCGTCTGGAAACTAGCGTCAGTGTATCCACTCACGACAAGCTCATCACATCCTCCGTAAACCAAGAACTTATCCTTAGTATTCCTCAAATACTTCAGGATTGTCTTGACGACAGTCCAGTGACTCTCACCGGGATCGGATTGGTATCGACTCGTCATGCTCAAAGCACAAGCGACGTCCGGTCGTGTACATAGCATGGCATACGTGATAGATCCTATCGCAGAGGCATAGGGAATCCTACTCATGCGCTCTCGCTCAGCAGGTGTCGAGGGACACTGCTTCTTGCTGAGAGTAATGCTATGTGACATCAGAAGCAAGCCCTTCTTGGAATCATGCATATTGAACCTGTGTAAGACCTTATCAATATAAGTATCCTGTCACAGTCTAATTAGCCTCTTCGATCTATCTCTATAGATCCTTATTCCAAGAATATATGCGGCTTCTCCCATATCCTTCATCGAGAAACAACTTCCAAGCCAAGTCTTAACAGACTGAAGCAACGAAATATTATTTCCGAGAAGCAATATGTCATCTACATACAATACTAGAAAAGCAACTGCGCTCCCACTAGTCTTCTTGTAAACGTAATGTTCCTCTTTGTTCCTGATGAAACCAAATTCTTTAATAGCTTCATCAAAACAAAGATTCCAACTCCGAGATGCTTGCTTCAATCCATAAATGGATCGATGAAGCTTGCATACTTTCCTAGGGTTATTAGGATCTACAAAACCCTCAGGTTGTGTCATATACACATCTTCTTCTAGAATCCCATTCAGGAAGGCAGTTTTCACATCCATCTGCCAAATCTCATAATCATAATAAGCGGCAGTCCCTAGGAGAATTCGAATGGACTTAAGCATAGCGACTGGGAAATAGGTTTCGTCATAGTCAACACCATGCACTTGTTTGAAACCTTTTGCCACCAATCTAACTTTGTACATATGTACATTACCATCCACATCAATCTTCTTCTTGAAGACCCATTTGCACTCAATGGCTTTTGCACCATCGGGCAAATCTTCCAAAGACCAAACTTTGTTGATTGTCATGGACTCCATTTCGGATTCACTGGCCTTAAGCCATTTTTCAGAGTCAGTGCCCAACATTGCTTCTTCGAAATTCGCAGGTTCGTCACTATCAACGATCAGAAGATCATGACAATTAGTCACGAGAAATCCGTATCTCTCGACTTCATTATGAGTCCTTCCGGACCTGCGAACTACAGGCACCACAAGTGTTGGTTCCACAACTTCTTGTGAATCCAACGGCTGCTCTCCCTCATCAGGTTGAACAGCGTCCTGTGGTTCTCGAATTTCTTCGATTTGTACTTTACTCCCACTGTTCTTCTTGGAGAGAAATTCTCTCTCAAGAAAGACACAGTTCCGAGCAACAAATACCTTGTCCTCGGATCGGTTGTAAAAGTAGTATGCCTTGGTTTCCTTAGGGTAACCAACGAAGTAGCACTTATCAGATTTGGGTGCTAGCTTATCAGATTCAATCGCTTGACATAAACTTCGCAACCCCAAATTTTAAGAAAAGACAGACTTGGAACCTTTCCAGTCCACATCTCATATGGAGTCTTTTCAACTGATTTTGTTGGAACTCTGTTTAGCGTAAACGCAGACGATTCAAGAGCGTATCCCCAGAAGGATAACGGTAGATCCACATGACTCATCATCGATCGAACCATATCCAATAAGGTCCGATTCCTCCTCTCAGACACACCGTTTGTTATTTATGTTATAAACAAGCATTGATTGGTTGAGAATATAAAACCCATTATCTAATGGGGCACTACCATAAAATATATTATCTCGAATAAAAGAGCAACATTTGTTCTTAATCGAAAATTCAAAACCATTCATGTCTAAATCAGAAATAGAAATGATATTCCTGCTTATCACAGGTACATAGTAGCAATTCTCCAATTCTAAAATCATGCCTGATGGCAGAGACAAATGATAAGTTCCTACGGCTAATGCAGCAACTCTTGCTCCATTCCCAACACGCAGATCCACTTGTCCCTTCTTCAGTGTTCTACTGCTGCGTAGGCCTTACATATTAGTACAAATATGAGCACCACAGCCGGTATCCAATACCCAAGAATTAGAACCTGATGAAGTAACATTTACTTCTATAACATAAATACCTCTAGATGTCATCTCATACAACTTCCTCGGGTTCTTCAAACCTTCCAGGTATTCCTTGCAATTTCTCCTCCAATGCCCAGGTTTCTTGTAGTAAAGACAAATATCAGTATCACTGGGGCTGTGCTTTGGCTTGGAAGATGACTCAGGCTTGTCCCGGTTCTTAACATGGACAGCCTTGCTATTTCCTTTGCTCTTGGCAGGTTTCTTAAACCCTTTACCCTTTTGTACCATAAGTACATCAGGAGCAGCCTTCTTGATATTGGGCTATGCCGTCTTGAGCATGCCATGCAGCTCAGTTAGAGACTTCGTCATGTTGTTCATATTATAGTTCAGAACAAACTGATCGAAACTAGTCGGCAGAGATTGCAGGATGATGTCTGTAGCCAACTCTTGTTCAAGGTTGTGATTATCTCGATCGGTGACCCCGCGTTCTCAAACTGTTTCTGCAGTTCCGAGTTCATCGTGGCCAGCATCAGACAAATCACATTTGTCACATCATCCAAATGCTTTTCCCACTTGTCCTTATCAAAAATGGGAGCATTGGACCTGGGCTTTTCAGGAAGAGGTTTCTCAATAACATATTCTTTCGTCTCATTTCTGAGAACGATTCTTATGTTCCGATACCATTCCAAGAAGTTGGATCGAACCATTTCTTCGGACTCTTTTTCAAATTCGATAAATGTTGGTTGATCGTATCTTTCATTATAGTTCTATGATTCAGAGTATCATTGGATCCTTTCAAATTTTCCTTCTCAAGGACGGATCTCAACGTGAATGAGTTTGAGTTGTTGTTGTTAGACATAGCTGAATCAAGAAAAAGATAGTTTAATTAGTTTTGATGTTCAAGGAATGAGAAATCTTAATATTTAAGACTGCTCGCATTATATTCAAAAATTAATTTTCCTTAAGTTGAATATAATGATCCAAGATCCATATTTCACTGAGATCTGAGTGAGTTTTGGCTCATCGCCCAAATTTTAGTTATTTAGGTGAGCAAACATTTTGCTAATCATATCCAATATGACTCTTGGTCTTGGATTAATATCCTATATTAAATCCAATCTTATGTCTCTCGGCCCAAAACCATTTTGATAGCCCATTCAAGCAAACCAATCTTCGAGTCATGTAGTAACGATTACCACCTGCTTTACTTGTGTAATTGTGAATGTCTTGCTTTGGCAAGCCCATCACACAACAAAACAAGACCCGACAGCTGACAAGATATGGAAAGACATCAAGGATGCTTGATATTTTGTTTGAGGAACTGAACATTGATCTTAAAACATATCACATATATGTTTAAGAAAGATTATATTTAATTCAAAAAGTTTTAATCTAATTTGATTTAAATCTAGAGCGCTGAATCTAATTCAGACTTCGAGACACCTAAACCAGTTCAATCGCGATTAAACCATTTAACCTGATTAAACCGATCAATTTTGATTCAATCCAATTGAACCGGTGTCGGTTTATGTTTGTGTCGATCGACATGTAGTTGTGTCGGTCGACACGAGCTAGCCGGTTTGAAATCGTGATGAAATTGACCAAACCAGATTAGACTGATCATACCAATCCGGTTCAATCCAATTGAGCCGATGGAGATCGACGCATGTCGCCAACACGAACAGTGTGTCGATCGACAGAGGTGATTTCTTGGAATATCGATCATTTGATCGACACTTAACAATTTTACTCTGCCGCTTAACACGCTTTGTGTCGGTCGACACAACCAAGCAAAAACCCTAGTTTTGAAAATTTTCGAAAACCGCCGTTTCACGAATCAACAGGCTGTGTCGATCGACACACGCTTTGTGTCGGTTGACACGCCTTTCGCAGAAACCCTAATTTTGAGTTTTTCAAAACGATTTTGCATCCAAATGATCTAACATGCATCATATATGAATTTTATGAATCAAATTCGAATTCAAAGCATTTAGACATCATTTTACAGATTCAATTAAAACATATGGCTCTGATACCACTGAAGAAATTTGAGTAGGTTTTAAAACTTTTCTAAAATCCTAATGATTTCTTTTAGCCCTTAAGATCATGTTCATTGAATCTATGTTATCAAATCTCGATCATACCTGGAGTTTATGAGCAGCGGAAATGATCAGGATGTCGAGATCAGGAGCGCCTCAAATGCTGCGCCTCTACAGAAAGTCCACACGCACACAAACTGGAAGCGGGATGCTAGTGCCTTGAGAACAATTCTCTTGGGATTCAGGAGTCTTTGGTGGCTGTAAAACTAGGTTAGAGACTCTCTAGGTCGTGCCTCTATCTTATATATGGCGACCTAGAAGAATTCCTAGTTAACCGATGGATTAACCGGTTTAAATTAAGTCATTAATTAAACCCGGTATCTTTAATTCGGAGCTGTGTCGACCGACACTAACATGTATGTCGATCGACACACTCTTAAAACCTCCATATCAATGTGCAACAATTACACATTGATGAGATCATTACTCTAATGATCATTCCCAATACTTGTTATCCAGTTTGCTTAGGTGTGTGCTCCTATAGGATCATATGATACTAGCAATGAGTTCATAACTCATAAGTTATAAGCGGCTTCTAGCAAAGCATTATAACTACCCAATATCACATGATAGTCTTATCTCGACTTCACAACTATACTAGAGTGAATACAAGTATGATCTCCAGGACACATTCCCTTCAGCTCTTAATATACTTCTTGATCACATTGAGAGAATTCTCTTCATATATCTATGAGTAGTTACATCCACTAACCTAATCTAGAGCTAACTTATAATTTCAGTCAATACCCCTAAATAATATAGTTACAATATGCGAACCAAATCCCATAATGAGACCATTTTCTCAAATAGTCCTTGAACCTTTCCAATGCCTTATTAAAGGTTTCCAAGCTAATCTGATGAGAAGTATAAATCTTGTTCCTTATCTCTTCAGACCTTGCCCCAAAGAAGAAGTGATTAAAGAATGCACTATTCGCTTCATCCCAAGTCTTCAATGATCAAGGTTCCAACTACTTGAGCCATCTCACAACTTACAACATAACCAATCAGATGAAACACCATTAGCTTTGATGCTTCCTACCAAATCCTCAAAAGCTTCAATGTGCTCTATTGGATGGTCTCTACTCAAGCCATTGAACTACCTCGGTCTCACTATGACGATGGTGTTGTTCTTGAGCTCAAACTCATGTCTCTGCATAGGCAGTAACACAATTGCATATTAATTGGTATATTAGTATAAGTAGACATGTAAGCGGAGCTTTCAGCTCTAGAGTTCATTCATTCACACTTATAGCACTTGTAAGTTGTAACACTTCTGAGAGATTAATCCAATATATATTTAATTTTTTT
Source organism: Euclidium syriacum (assembly GCA_900116095.1). Lineage (NCBI taxonomy): Eukaryota > Viridiplantae > Streptophyta > Magnoliopsida > Brassicales > Brassicaceae > Euclidium > Euclidium syriacum. The sequence goes on from FPAK01000008.1 coordinate 4,597,975, forward strand.
GTTGTCTAAGGTCAAGACGTGATTCTTCGACATATCATCTTTCTTCTTTAAACATTTAAAAATCTTAAGTGAAATGAAATTAAAGTACATTTTCCCATCAGAGTTGCAATAGTTTTTCTCAAGTGAGACTCGAATTGGAAGCTTAAATTACGCCACTAACCTAATGTCCATTTGATACGCGGTTAGTCTATAAATTTTATTTGTTTTTTCATCGGATGTTTTTTTAATGGTATTTGTTTTTGCGTGTTAAGACTCTAAGATGGAGTTATTGGAACAAGGATTTAGAATTATTTTAAATCGCAAAGATTTTAAGGGATTTTGTCAAATAACATCAAATGAGGTGGTATTTGAAAACCCTTATTTTTAACTATCAATTCTCTTTCAAATAATCTCAAATTTTTTTTGATATAATTAATTAATGAAATCTCAGTTCTCCAATAACCTAAGATTTGAAGGGATTTGTATAAATCTCATTACAATAACCTAGGATTTGGAAGAGGTTTTACAAATGCCAAGTCCAATAACCAGAGATTTGGAAGAGATTTTACAAATGTCAAATCCAATAACCAGAGATTTGGAAAAAACTTGAAATCCTCTCAAATGTCAGATCTAATACCACCTCCTTAGATCACCTCCAGCGTGCGTGTCTTAAATTAGCTCTTTTAAAAAAGATTTTTTTTTTTTTGAGCTCCGTAATGTCAACTGAATAAAAAAAAAAAATACGCGAACCAATCACTGTCTACCACGCAGGCGTGAATAGTGAAGGATTCGTCTCTTAAAACTGCCACTTTAAACGTCTTTTACTGTGCTGATATGAACCACAAATTTTATATTTTTTTTGGTTTCAGTGTTATGTTAAGAAACTTCTAAATACTATTAAATACAGTTGGTCTTACTGATTTTATTTTATTGCAGAGAGACGAAACGCGAAGGATGTATAAGTCTCGAGCACTTTCTTTTTTCCATGTGTGGTTACAGCACAAATAATTTCATTTGGTTGGTTATACAAGGTTCGGGTGTAAATTCAAAATTCAAAATGCAAACGAATTTCACGTTTTCCGGAACCTATATAGTGAAGTTGACCAAAAGAAAATCTTGTATGATTAAATCAACCGACAGCTAATAGGTTCGCGTTTATTTCTTAAGGTAAAATGAAAGATTAGAAAGGTGATTAAATTAGATTATCTTTTTTGTAGATCCGAATAAAAGTGAGTTGTTCTTTTATTCTTTATTTATTCGTGCTAGGACAAATTTTTGCATTTCTTTAAAAACAGTTAACGACACAGCTGAGACAACTCTGCAGAGAGAACAAAATTAAATAACAGCTTTATTTTCGCCTCTTTCTCCATCTCTCTTCTTCTCGGTTTCTCCGTAAGCGGCGAGAGTTGTGAAAATAAGGTTAGACTCTGTCTTCTCTTTCCTTTCCTCAATAATCTAATATCTGGTACTAGATGATCGGTCCTTCCCTCTAATGAAAATGAAAACGAATCGAATCTAGGTCTTTCAAGTGCATTATGATTTTGGTCTCTTTCCTTTTCGAAATCATTCCGGTCTCGAATACATCTAGTGATTGATTTGAACTTCCGATTTGAGTTTTAGTGGCAGTAGCTGGAAATGAATGTGTTAGGTTCCGCAGATTGGAAATCTTAGATACGGATCTGCTCATTTTTGATAGTTTTGTCATTTGTGTGTGTTTTTTAGAAAACTGGGAAAGCGATGGGGGAGAGAAGTGTTGAGGAGAAGAGGCCGTTGATGGAAGTATCTGATCGGAATCTTCCTGATTTCAAAAAATCAGTGAAGCTCAAGTATGTGAAGCTTGGTTACCATGTCCTCATCACACATGGCATGTACCTCTTCCTCTCCCCTCTAGTTCTTGTGATCGCTGCCCAGATCTCCACTTTCTCCGTCAGTGATCTTCGCAACCTCTGGGAGCATCTTCAGTACAATCTCATCTCAGTGATTCTCTGTTCCACGCTTCTTGTTTTTCTCATGACCATTTACTTCATGACTCGGCCACGTCCTGTCTACTTGCTTGACTTCTCCTGCTTCAAACCCGATGATTCCCGTAAATGCACCAAAGGGATCTTCATGGAAAGATCTAAGCTCACTGGTTCATTCACTGAGGAGAATCTTGAGTTTCAGCGCAAGATTCTACAACGTTCAGGACTTGGAGAATCAACTTACTTACCTGAAGCTGTCCTCAATGTTCCACCAAACCCTTGCATGAAAGAAGCTCGCAAAGAAGCAGAGACTGTGATGTTTGGAGCTATTGATGAGCTTCTTGCTAAGACCAATGTCAACCCCAAGGATATTGGGATCTTGATTGTTAACTGCAGTCTCTTTAATCCCACACCTTCTTTATCCGCCATGGTTGTCAATCACTATAAGCTCCGTGGTAACATTCTCAGCTACAACTTAGGAGGAATGGGTTGCAGTGCAGGTTTGATTTCAATCGATCTTGCTAAACATCTTCTCAACTCCATTCCCAACACTTATGCAATGGTGATCAGTATGGAGAATATTACACTCAACTGGTATTTCGGTAATGACCGATCAAAGCTCGTCTCTAACTGTCTCTTTAGAATGGGTGGTGCGGCGGTTTTACTCTCAAACAAACGATGGGACAGAAGAAGATCGAAATACGAGCTTGTTCATACGGTTAGGACTCACAAGGGAGCTGATGATAAATGCTTTGGCTGTATAACTCAAGAAGAAGATTCCACAAGTAAGATTGGTGTCACTCTTTCCAAAGAACTAATGGCTGTTGCTGGTGATGCGTTAAAGACGAATATCACGACGTTAGGGCCATTGGTTCTGCCAACATCTGAACAGCTTCTATTCTTTGCGACGTTAGTGGGAAGAAAACTGTTCAAGATGAAGATCAAGCCATACATTCCAGATTTCAAACTAGCATTTGAGCATTTCTGTATCCACGCGGGAGGAAGAGCTGTTCTTGATGAATTAGAGAAGAATCTGAAACTCTCGGATTGGCACATGGAACCTTCGAGAATGACACTATACCGTTTTGGTAACACATCGAGTAGTTCTCTGTGGTATGAATTAGCATATAGTGAGGCTAAAGGAAGGATCAAGAAAGGTGACAGAATTTGGCAGATAGCTTTTGGTTCAGGGTTTAAGTGTAACAGCTCTGTCTGGAGAGCTGTAAAGTCGATAAACCCTAAAAAAGAAAAGAATCCATGGATGGATGAAATTCATGAGTTCCCAGTTGATGTCCCCAAGGTTTCTACAATCTAGAAATCCACTCACAGGCAAGAGAGTTCTTCTCTGACAATTTGCCCTGTTCGATTTTTTTGTCTTCCTCTTGTTCTTGGTTTGTGAACAAATACACACCCAACATTTTTTTTCTTCTTTTTTTTTGTCGGAAAAACATGTTGTCAAGGATCCAGTTTGTTCTTTCTTTCTTTTCTTTTTTGTGTTGAAGCATTCTTTATTCAGGCTTAGCTCGAATTTTTTTTGTTGGTTATTGACAAAGTTGATAAAACAAAACTTATGGGATTTGTGATTAAAAGCCATTAAGAAATAAGGGAGTGTTCTATGGGTTTAGGGAATGAGTTGAAAAGATGAGATGATCTCCATCTCTTACAACATCAACATCATCAATCTCAGCGTTGTGGTCTTTACTCATAACTTTAGCAGCAACAATACCAAACTTTTTGGAACCCAACTGTAGCAACTCCTTGTAACTCCCAGGAAGCAAGACCAGTTTCCCTGACACGTCATTTTTCTCCGCGCAACTAATCGTGACCCTCACGGTGTTTCCGGTTTTTCCTTCCTCAACCGTGGCTAAACCGTTCTTTTGTAGACTAGTCTGATGAGCTAATATCCCAAACAAGGAATTGTCAAAGTTGTTAGTTTTCCGTCTAGGCCTTGTTTCAGGGAGCCTGAAAGACACATCTCTAGAAGGTGGACGGATCATTGGTTCGCTAGTGAATCTTCCTAAGACCCGGTTCCCGTTTTTGAGTATAGGAACTGAAGAACTCGACTCAATATGAACTCTCCTCTCATTTGTCCTTTCTCTGAAAAGAGCTTTAATATCTTCATGCCCTTGTTGATCAGCAAGTTCCTTAGCCGTCCAACCATGCATGTCCTGTTTGTTAACATCCGCACCTTGCTCTAACAGATACCTAACCATCTCAATATTCTCTTCGCATACAGCTGCATGGAGTGCAGAAGTTCCTGTGGCTCTAGGACGAGTAACGTCTCCACCATGTAAAACTATTTCTTTCAGTAGCTTCAAGTTTCCTTGCTCAGCCGCCGTACAAGCGAAATGACCTACATCACCTGCGTCTATGGTAGCGCCGTGTTCTAGCAATACTTTGACAACTTGTTCATGCCCTTCCACCATTGCTTCCCATAGCGGTACACTTCCTTCTGTGTCTCTACAATTGTAGTCTGCGTGGTGTTCCAATAGAAGAAGCACACAATTCAGACTTCCTTTTGCTGCTGATATATGCTGTATCCATTACAAAGCAAAGAAAGAAAGAAGATATCTAAGTTAGTTTATAGTTTTCTCTAAGAGCTTTGCTTGGGGGAAGAATTCACTAACCAGAGGTGTTCTTCCATTGTTATCTGATTCATTAGGATCGAGTCCTCTCTTGAGCAACTGATGTAAAAGATAGGCGTCTTCTCTTATAGCAGCAAAGCATAAAGTGACAGGAAGATCCATTTTACCCCTTGCAAGCATGTTTTCTGTCTCCTTAAGAACATTCGTCATCACCGGATCATTCATGTCTTTCAAATGCTGTCTCTCCCACAAAACAAAGAGAGTCAAAAACCAGTAAATATTATTATTAGTTGGTTTATTCACTCATGTTTGCTCACCTGAAGTAGATTATTCATGATTATAGTACCATCTCCAACATTAGCCTGAATAATATTCAAGAAGTTTGTACGGTTCATACGTAAGAGTTGACACAACCGTTTAGTCCTCACTGTAAACAACTGTGGTCTGTAGCACAACACCCCAATCTCCCCTACGATGTCTCCAGCTTGAACCTCTTTCACTGCCTGAAATTCTCCATAAACTACTCTTAGTCAATACTTAGACACACAATAACCATAATAAATGAGACACATTTCCCTTTGAACTTACAGCTTCTGTTCCACCATTATCAACCATCAAGTCCTGCATCATAACGAAGGTAAATTGGCCTCTCATTCATTTCATATACGTCAAGTAAAAAAACAAAAAACTGCTAGACAAGTAAAGATTATTACCGCGGTACCGCTCACAAGAATGTAGAAATCTGTTGGTGCTTCGTTTTGCAAGATCACATCTTCTTTGGGAGGAAAGTACTCGGCTTTCATTTCTGAGACCTGTAGAGAGTTTTAGGGTTTAGGGAGTATGAAGGAAGTTGTTGACATGGAAGTTGGGATGTTATATATACCAGTTGGAAAAGAAGGTCGTTGGATACTCCGCGGAAAAGGTAGACTTTATCCATGAGGGAATAGAAAAGAAAGTGTGAAATACTGGATCTAATGGCTTTTGGGAGAGCATCAAGCGTTTCTTGCTGTTGCAACCCTTCAGAGTCAGTTCTATACTTTAAACATAAATGTGCAAGCATCTGATCTTGTAGACGAGGTGGTAAATGGTTTCTATGTGCAAAATTTGTAGCAGCTTGTATTGTATCTCTCTGTCAAAATAAGAAGCAAATTATATATATAGGGAATGATAGATAGAGTGGATTAGGTGGAGATGGTAGTAACTTACGAAATTTCTAGTGCGGCTTGTTCCATGGACAATTAAATTGGTCATGTTACCAATCAAGTAAGAAGTTAAACCGAGGTTGAAAAACATATAGAAAATGTCATAAATCATCTCCTTTGTGTTAACGGGATGCAGATCACCATAACCGACGGTGGTTAGAGTAGTGATGGACCAATACATGGAAGTTACATATCGCATCCACAAGCTATCTTCTAGGAAATTTTCGTTGGATGCTCCAATCCAGGTCTTTGCTGGGTCATGGTTGCGTGCTGCCAGAAGGTAATAGAAGCATGCTGAACAATGAACCGCAAATAAGGTGACCTACAACATTACAAGTCGGTCAGTCGAATCCAAGATAGTGCCACGGTTTAGAAAACTCAGTGAGAAACTTACACAAACGAGTTTTGCGCATCGGACCCAGAAGTAGTTAAAGTTGCGGTCTTTCTCGAGTCTGTTGAAAGAGAATATAATGTTAAAAGAGTTCAGAGACAAGAAAAAGAACAAGGGTTACGTTGGTTGAATGGAAACCTGCCAAACAAGGCACCGACTCTGCGAAGACGCCATAGACGAAGCATGTTAAACAAACCATAAGACTGGGATGACATTTTCATAGCCACCTCGGAAGGGATGGTTGAGACGACGTCAAGGAGGAACCAAGAACGTAAGTACTTGAATGCAATCATTCTACGATCATCAACAAGTAGGTAAGTTGATCTATCGAGATAACCAACAAAGAAAGTCAGGATGATGTCGATGGCGAAGAATCCATTGACAATGTTATCGGTGATGGAGAGAGGTGGCCTTGGCTTTCTCAGGAACCCAAACTCGAATGGGGATGCCCAAGATGTGTATACCACAAGTACCACTAGGAATGCCTCCCATACTCTGCATTCAAACACTTCCTTTTTTAGTTTTCATCATTTTCTTTTTCTTTTTCTTTTCAGTTTATGTTATGCCCATAGCATTTCACTAGCGAAGTAACAGTTTTAGTTTACTGTTCATAACAATTTGATATCGGGGAACTAGGTGGCATGGCCTAAAAGAACACTTTGATATGCCGAATAAACACTTTGATATGGTCGAAAACACTGGTTATTCCATGAAGTAACGATGACTGAGAATACCTACTACTATTTAATTAATACATAGTTAAACATGTATAAGATCTATACAACTATAAAAATATTACAACTGTAAGAATATTTACTTAAAGAAATATCATGCACATGATAGTATATTATCAACTATAGGTTCTATTATAGTTTGATGACTACAATAATACAAAAAAAAGAAGTTTATTTACTTTTGGTTATTTTAATTGATCAAATTTGCATCAATCGTTGAAATCAAGGAATGGAAGCCTTGAATTTTCCCCAGCCACTTTCTCATTTATAAATTAATTAATAATAATCCCAATAAGCAAAAGCCAAAAGCAAAGGCGTCTTTTAATCACCATTAGCCAACCAACGTGATAATGGAGCCTTTAATTTTCCACATTAGCCGTCGCATTTATATATGTCTTCTTTTTGTGACCATCAAACAATTAAGAACGATAGGAAAGTAGGATTGAATAATCCATATTTTGAATAAAGGGAACTAGGATTGAATATTCCAGATGTTGAAAAAAGGGAACTTCAGTTGTCTGGTAAATAAAGATCACCAAACTTAAAAGGAAAAACAAAAAAAGAACCCTTCTATTGTTGTAACATCATAGCATCAAACATATGTCGACCAAAAAAAAGCACCCAAAACAATAGAACATGTTTACTAAACACACAAAATCAGAAAGGGTAATTTCACTAAATTGGTTATGTAGTTTTGTTAAATTTGGTAAAAAAATTGTGATGTTTTTTTACAGAATATACTTCGTCATGTTATTTTTTTAAATAGCACAATGTTTTTTTCCTCAATAACATATTATTTGAAAAAAGAAAGAGGCAGTTTTGGAAAGTTAACACATTTGAAAACTCTTTAGTTAAAAATAGTAAACTCAATAACAATATTTTAACTTCATTTGTAGCAAAGAATTATTTTCACACATAATTATGAGATTTTTGGAAGCAAAAAAACTTGTGATAGTACATTTGGGAAAAAAAACCTCAAATGGTATTTTAGGGTATTACTCCTGAAAAAAATAATATTCAACTTAATGCTTTTATTACAAATAAAAAAAATTTATAATGATTTACTGAATGAACTTTATCTAGCTAGTTAACCTTAAACCGAAAAGTTGCAAATATATGATCCGATCAAATAAAATAAAAGAAAATGATGTATGTTTCGGAATGAAAATCAGATAATAAGAAGGAGATTTGAAGGATCAAGTTTAACTCTCAAGGAAATAGCGAGACCCTGACGCCGACACAGAAGAGAAGAAAAGAGCAAGAACCTGTATCGGTGATCGTAAGGAGATATGATGTAGGGCTTGAGCTTAATTCGTCGGTTACTTCTGGCACCGAGTGAAGGTAAAATTCCAGTTGAAAGACTGAAATGACTGCTCTCTCTGGAGATCTGTTCAAACTCATCTTCCTGTTGCCTAGTCCTCATGTTCTTAAGTTTTTCCTTCACCGGTTTCTGAATAAGGAGAAGAAGAGCTTTGGTTTAAACTCCTAATTTGAGGGCGTGTTTGCCATTTCTGACTTTGGATACTTAACTTTCAAGAAAATGTGTCTAATTTATGTAGCACTAGGACCCACCTTCACGTCTTACTCCTTCTGCGCAGCATTAACTGCTGGTTCCTCCATATATTGTCATAAAAATAAAATATCCTTTTGCTAGTACATAACTGTAGAACAAATCATTGAGTTTAGAGCAAGAGTTGACTAAATTATTGAGACATGAGAGGAGCATAACAATTCCCAACCATCCTTGCTATATTTTATTGTTAGTTTGACTTACGGTTTATTGTGTTTCTATCAGTTTCTAGCATTTGGTTTTTGGATATATTATCATCGAGTATAAACCATTTTAGGAGTTTTCAAATCCTTACGCGTCTGACGTTTAGATCAGATATGTAGTAAAGATGGGGTCCATTACACTAATTAGAGACCATTGGAGAGTTCAAGAGGTGGAGAAGATATGGAACAATCGTTTCTACCCCTTGATCATCAATCTCACCCCATTCGTCTTTAATTACCATCAGATCGATCCAGCGTTCATAATGATCATGACCAATCATGACCATAATTGATCACCACAAGAGGATCAACCAACCATATCCCATCATTTAGGGATGGTTAAGAAACAGCCATCAAAATCATGGAATAACCCATCAAATAAATCGAGTCTTGCTTATAGATCTGACTCAAGAAGAAGAAACGTGATACCTAAATCACACACTCAAAGATTTTCATGTTATTGGATATGAGAACGAATCGATGGATTTGAATCCCATAAAGAACTTAAATGAATACACATAATATGTTTATTGGATTAATTGGAATGCGATTACAAAAGATGAATACTGGTTTAGAGCTTCAATACAAGAGAGCAATACAAGTTTTGTATCTAGGTTTATGGCCGCGTGATATGGTTTCTCTTTAGGTTTAACTCACTTTTTATTTAATTCTTTGAATGTAAGCTTGATGTGGTTTAAATATCTCCTTGAGATCTCGAGGTTGTTTCATGGATATCCGGTGTTGTTCTGACTTCTCACAAGGTGTTGTTCATGTAGCGGTCTTCTTCATGTCCCCGAACTGGGTTAAAGTGACAACTTATTGAGCCTTTAAGCTTCTCTAATGGGTCAGATTAAGGAGAGAAATCCAGCTCCAAAAAAATTCCATTATCGCGGTATTAAAGTCTTGGATGCATATCAAGAGGTAGATTTCGGGGTGGACGTTCGAGTACTCAATCAGGTTCGGTTCGGATATTTTGGTTTTCGGGTTAGGCTCATAGGCCCCATTAAGAATATAACTAAAATTCGGACCGGATGTGGTTTTGGTTTTTTTTCTTGGGTTCGGGTTGGTTCGGGATCAAGGTGAAAACCCATAATCCATGCGAATTCGGTTTAATTTTTTAATACGGAAATAGGGTAAAATTAGAATTCTGCATCAAAACCAAGTAGGGCAAAGACAATCACATATATAGATGAATTTGATTGATTTAAAATTCGAAATCTGCCTAAAATCTTCATATTTAGTTATCGTTGTAGAAGAAAATTAATATTTTGTTAAGGAAAAAAAAAGTCAATGACCCATAATATATTTCTTTCCTTCAATTTAATGATGTACTCATTTGATTTCTGTTCGGTTCGGATTAATCTAAAATTCAATGAATCCTAATGATAGATAACAATTGGTTATCAACACATATAATTAAAAAATTGCTTTTTGGATTTGGTAAATATGCCCAATCACCATGATTCTAATGTTGCTAACAACAAATTTATAACTTGGTACGAGATTTGATCTTATCTAAATGCATGAGATTTGATCTCATCGAACGGATGATGGAGAGAGGGAAAAAACCAAATAGTTTTACCTCAGGAGAGGAGTGTGATGACGTGATATAAGCTGAACAGTTTTTTTTTTTTCGAAATTCCGATTTTGTTTTCGATGAATCGACCGCTTAGCTTGCTTTTTCTAACACGGGTAAAATTGTGAAGAGGTAGCGGTAACTTCTACGTTTTGATCCAGCTATTTCAAGCCAGTTTGAGCCACACGATTCGTCTTTATTATTGTCTTGGGCAGGTAAAAAAATGTCACATCAATTTTTAGAAAAATAATGTCTTTACAATGGCGGCAAAAACAGTGTTCTTCTGCTATCTGTAAGAGCAATTCTTAGAGGCATTTCCGTCACAAATTTTTTATATAATATATTCCTTTAGTTACCATATCTCCTTATGCCACGCTTTGGTTTTTATACTAGTAGTTATGCAGCTAAACCTAGTATATATTATAAGTTTATAACTCCGTAAAATATATTTATGGGCCAATCAGTGGTAGAGAAAGAATTCACATTTCAACTAATATCTAGTGAGGTTTGAAGATGATGTAAGTTTAATAATTGACATAAATTATTCTAAGGTTGTATTTTAGTTCAGATTAGGTCAACTAATCAGTACCATACTCCCCCATATTAAACTGGAACACGGAGGGAAACAATTATAAAAATCGTTTTGATGAGGTGTTCAGAATGATGTTACATAATTTTGTTTCATATTGATTGTCATACTTGTGTATATATTATAGAATATACATTAGTATGTGACAGAACGAAAAAAAAGAAAGATATACATTTCTTTTTCAGCCAGCATAAAAATTTACATTGGTATATACGATCTAGTGGGCAGATCTAATATTGGAAATAGGTATTAGCATTTTTCGAGGAGAGTTAGTTGTTTCCAACCCAATTCATTTTTTTAGTATTTTATTCGGTTATGGAAAGTTAAAAACCGTTGTCACTGAAAGATTTAAAAACTGTAGAATAGTGGATTCAAAACTTCAGGCAGAATCATCCATAGTGTATTTGTGTGTTGCATAAAGAATTGCGTCATGAAACTATTGTTTCTGAAAATGTTTATCATGATCGCATGAGTTGTACGTAGTTGATTTCAATCGATAGATCATCATATGCAATAGCTTTAGATCAAATATCTAACAATAACATATCAAGAATTCTCTTAGAGAACTTTCGTTTATATTATGATTGGTATAAGATAAGTGGTTCGTAGAGGCATGCCTAATTCATACTAGAGCGGACTAAGAAATAACTTAAGGCCACCAGTTTTTTTTCACTAGGATCACATTTTTTACTATGAATAATAGGTTAATAGACCTATTATACCACAAATATATAAAACTCATGTTTTATATAAAATCTACTTTGGGTCACCAAAATAGTTGAACCTGCCACATCAAAAATATTTTTAGCAGAATCTTTAAAAAAAAAAAACTTTAGTTTATATAGATTTTTCTATTACTCATTGCAGATTTATTAAAATCAATTTCAGCTAAGTTAAAAATATCCTAAATCTTAAGTGTTGAAGGCAAAGTCGTTTGTATTTGTGGACTTGTAGGTAGTTGCTTTTAGATCGATTGATTATCATTTGTAATAGATTTAGATTAAATATATAGCAAAAGAAAAAATATGTAAGGATAATGTAACAGATGACAAAAATAAAATAAAAAATGAATTCTCTTTGGCAGCCTTACTTTACAGAATTTTCATGTAACTGATTTAGGGATTTATTTTTTTTGGTCACAAAAAAAAAGGTATAAATGCAATCGGTTTTGGGTCAAAAGATACACACGGAACGTACACGTAAAAGAAAAATTCGGTTGGGTCTACTTTGTGCTATAAAAGTATAAACGAGTGGAGTGCATATCTGGTCAACTCCACTCCTAGTTTACCTCAGTCAAAGGCAACATTTAAAGTGATAATTATTAAAGCCAACAAAGAAAAAGAGTGTATAATAATAATAATAATAATAATAACATAGACAGACAGATAGATAGATGGCCTCTTCTTATTCCGCAAGTGATAGAGAAAAATTTGAGTTATTGAATAGAAGGAAGGATGCCCCACTGATGCAGAAACCCTTTTCCGGTGGTGATTTCGAGTACCAAGAGCGCGAGCACCGCCAACATTGCTGCTCTTCCGTTCCATGTTTCTGCACTTTTGGTCCATCCCCATTCCCACATTGTCACCGGCGCTGGTAATTCCCTCCTCTGCGAGTCATACGTCGCTAATAGCTCTTCTACACTCCCCAACGGCACCAACGACTTCCCCAAAGCCAAACAAAAATCAATCAAACTTAAAAATGATGCTCCACTTATATATGAATACTATACTATGCTCAACTTACCTGTCGAGCTTCCAGGTTGGAGACTGCCATAGCTCCAACATATGGTAGACTTTCCATTACAGCATCTGCCAAGTCAGATATAAACATTGGTTCTGTTCCTAGCGCAGGCACTCTTCCCCAGTTTTTTATACCTGACTTCAATGCCAACTCTTTATACTCTACATCTATCTCCTCCAGTGTTTCTATGTGCTCGCTCACAAAACTGTTTACCAAATTAAAACTTTAAACCGTGCGTCTCAAATATACCAAGAAGATGCAAAAACACAGATATATTCCTGTTTTTTACCTTATGGGTACAGCGAGAAGATTCTTAACACCTTTTTTACCAAGTTCAGTTATGGCTTCTTCTGTGTATGGTTTCAGCCATTCCACTGGTCCTACTCTGCTCTGTTGCACAACAATAGTAAAACAACACACTCAGTGGAATTTCACAGACAACTATCAAATATACTGACAGCTCTCATTAGTGAGATACTTTACAATCTCTTTTCAAGATTGTTTAGCAAGAGCTTTATATTTATCGTTACTGAAACAAAAATGGAAAAGACCTGATAAGCGAGAGTGTAAGTGTTAGTTATCTTTCTCTTGTCTAATTCCTCCATGATCAGATCCACGCATTCTTCCATCTCTGCCTTGTACGGATCACCGGCTTCTTCTACATATGCAAGAGGCACGCCATGTGCACTGAAAAATATCACAACCTGTAACATATATATATTTTTGGTTTCAAGCGCCTCTTAGGATAAGTTGAATTACCAAAAAACTACAAAACAATTGAATTTCTTTCTTTCTACTAAAGAATGACACATAAAGTAGAGTGAGCAGACACAGATCTCAGAGAAAGATTGAGAGATTATTTGCTCATGTAAAACTGCTAACATGGGTTGAACAGAATGGAAACGATTTTCTACCTCACTAGGCGAGTCAAATTTTCCCAACTCGCTTTGGATTAAATTTACCATTGCCTTTATATATCCCTCCCGCTGATACCACGATGGTATAACAGTATGCTGCATGTTCACAAGATACTCGTCCTCTCTACATGAATAGCGAGTCAAGCACAGAAAGATAAATCAATCAACAAATAAGATGTGATCCTGGCACGTTAAACAATGTAAGATGTGCAAGCCTCACCGGAATATTCTCTCCAAGAGTCTTAGGCTTGAACCACTAGTCGATATTGAAAATTGAGGATAAAGTGGTAGAACAACAAGTTTTGTGATTCCATCTCTTTTGATCTGCAAGAAGATATATAAAGAAAATATGAGTGAATCACAAATTCAGGCCACTATCGTTCTACACAATAGTCAGCTTCAAGGATAAATTGTTACATAATGTTAAAGACTAGATAATTAAACCCAGTATTACTAAAGCACTGGTAGTAAAACCAGAAAGAGTAGTAAGGGCGTTGGCTATTTGATCCTTTTACATTTACAAGTTAAAACATTGTGTTTACATTTGAAAGATAATACATTTTTTAAAAAAAATCAACTTTGGAGATTGTAAATGAGGAGATATCATTTGTGTTTTGCGTTTGCGTCTACATTTTTGCAAGCGATGTTTGGTAAAACTACAAAATGTTGTGTTTTCCTTTAATTGTAAGTACAATATTATAACAAGTACATACTAACGCAAAGAAAAAGTTCGTATTTGGGACGACCAAGCACTAAATTGATATACTTAGGACTGTATTCAAGATACCTGTTCAATGGCTTCCTCAGTGAATGGATGCCAATACCGCATACCAACATATACCTTTGCTGGTACATTTTTCTCCCAAAGGCACTTTCTTATTTCTTCAGCCTGGTGACGGTAGGAAAAGTTCAACATAAGAATGTAATGGAAACAGTAGCAGTGATTGATAGCAAGTGGAGCAACTACTAGAATCCAAGCACAGAGATAGAATAAACTATATATGTGGAGAGTTATATACATACATACATTAGTCATAACCCGGTCTCTATTCCACAAATTTTGCGTAATCTCAATAACCTACTATTCTTAAATCGAGCTGTCCAACACAAGCGTAAAGATTTACAAATGTAAAGCTGAAACACTTTGTGATACTAAGAACCATCTTAGTTGAATGCAAGCATTAATTGATTTAAGATAACAAAGCTGATCACACATAGAAATGTAAGCCTTGAAATTGAAAAGTCAAGTTCTTTATAACTCGTTTTTATTTTAGTACTTACAGGTCCTTATTCCAAGATAAACAAAAAAAAACTTCCACAGACAGAAAAATCTTTTGAATTGACAGAGAAAATCCAAAAAACTAAATTATCTAGGTGTAAAGAGGATAAGAAAGGCCAGGTAGTTAAGATCACATTACCTGTTCATCAGTTATGTGGCGAAGGGGAGAACCACCACCAATGGCTGCATATCCTTCCTTGCTTTTAGGTGCTCTTGCTACTGATATAAACTGTGCCAATGGCTTCTGAAGAAACTGGAACAGCGGTGGCAACCGTATAATGTCCTACCAATTGAACAGCAATAAGTTATAGGCATTAGTCGTGTGCAACAGGTAACGATGAAATAAGCACTTCAAACAATCTCTTCTTTACACCATCATAATAATACTGTTATTACGCTATCAACAAAGTTATTTCTTTTATAGAAGAAAGTTAGCTATGTCCAGTCACAGAGTATTTTATTATAATCAGAGACCATATAAGCAATATTTGCGTTTAGTGGACAGATTAAAGAACTAAGAAGGGTGAGGAGAAATACCGGGTCGGCAAAGAGGTTAAACAAAAACGGTTGCACATCATCTAAAGTCTCGGGGCCACCAAGGTTCAATAAGAGGACTCCTATTTTATCATCACCGATAACTGGTGAAGATGAAATGCTTGAGGGATTGGAGGTCGCCAATGCTCTCAAAGGCAATGAATATTTTCCAAGCAGCCGGTTCGAAAAGGATGGCTGTTTGTCACCCCATCCCCGTTGATACCCATCGGAAAGATTTAAAGTAGCAAACGCCTCAACAGGTAATCTTGAGTACTGCACAGTTCTCTGTGAATCTTGACTCGTTTGTGGCAAGAGTCTGAGAGGCATTCGAAACATACATAATTAGTCGGTAATTAATCCTTCAAGAATATAAAAGTAAAAGCATTCAACCAACAAATGAACCTTCATATCAACCAGTTGAAATGCTAAGGCACAAAATGAGAAAAAAAGCTCATTGTCACTTAACTACTCGGAATCTGAAAATATGGATGGTTTCAGAATAAAGTCAAGACTTTTCTTTTTAGTTTTACCAATATAAATCCAAGATTAGGGTGACTTGTACAAGCTAAATTGAAGAGTTTCTCTAACTACAATAGTATTATAGAATTAAAAAGTAAATATAAAAATATAAACACCGAGCCAATTGCTACTGACTCCACTCCTACTATATCGCATATCTTGTAATAAATCAAAATTCAAATGAAAATAGCAGCTTACGGAGGAGGACGAAAGGTTGAGTAAGAACAGGAAGAAGAGCAAGAAGAAGCAGATGCGCTCATGGCTGGGCAATTCATTGCAGTTGAATTACAAGAACCCTAACGCAGCGATCGGATTTGGGAGTAGAAAAACAGAGACTAAAAAATCTGAAGGGTTCTCATGGATGATTTCTAGTCCAAGAAATAAGGACCACGATATACTTCTCTAATTTTGGTGTTTGCTGGTAGATGAAAAATCTCACAATTCTGTGATAAAATGAAATAGTAACAGTAGCGGGTGGATTGGCGAATGGCTTGAGGACGGACAACCACACGTGTCCATATAAGCCCGATAAGTCATTATTTTTCTTTTATTATTTCTTTGGAAAATAAAATGGTAAATAAAAAACTTTTAAAATAAACATATTTTGTTAAACAAACCTGCACACACCGAGGAAAAATCAATCGATGAAAGAACGAAAACAACAAAAAACACATTGCATTTTCATGTAATAAAACGGGAAATTGTCATTTGTGGTTGTGACCGGATAATAAAACTTCTCTTACACCGATTTGATACATACCGGGCAATACAGCCAATTTATATAAATGATTTAGGAATTGTCTAATCATGATCTATAAGTACAGTGGATACTAGATGATTCACCCGTACATATTAAAGTTCAACATGTGACATATATGTTAAACATATTATCAAATTATTAAACTTCAATAATTTCATTATAATGTGCACATAATAAATGGAATGTTAAATTAGATTTTTAATAAACTGTGTCAAGTCGCTTTTTGAATTTATCCGGATTACATCCAATTTCACAACAGAATGACTGGGGTTAAAGTCTTCTAGAGTCGAGACCAGTTAATGTTGGACCTCAGTCGTGATGTTGTAGGCTTGAGAGTAAGGTTTGGTCCATCGGTGAGCAGATCTCATGTCAAAACGGTGGTTGTGTGAAGTCTTCGAAATAATATGATGGAGTTGTGTTTCCTAAAAAATCTTCGACGTTGAAGTAAAAAAAAGATGGGAGAGATGACGAGCAAAGGTCACGAATCAGAAAGAGAGTTTGGAAACAAAAGGAAAAGAGTCAATGTCGATTATGGGTCAGGAATAAAGGTTCATGGTTTGGGAATACGATGTCGTTATAGGGACTTGTTTGATGAAAGAGAAAAAAATATATTTTGGAGGTGCTTAATCAAGAATGATTGAAAAATTGTTCGTCTCGAACAAAGTGTGCGAGATCAACATGGTGGTTTTTCACCAGAAACCTCTTAAATGGCGAGTCTTTTATATAAATATTAGACCTTTTGATGTGTTTTGTGAAATCAACGTGAGAAATTTTTGAAAAATGAGTGAACTTTGATGAAAAAATATGAGACATTTGAGATAAAAACGTTTGAGAAAGCTATTTGAAAACTGAGAGGACGCCGATGAAATCCAACCTTCTCTTATAGCAATAGGTATTTATAGAGTATACATGACTCGAAACAATAGACGAATTGGATGGATGATATAGTTGAGGAGTGGTTTAGGTTAGCACAAAGAACTTGAGTGCTCTGCCCCTTCTTTCTTCATTATTTTGGAAAATTGGTAGGCATAATAGCTCCCATATGTCTAGAATTTGTTTCAAAAGGAAATGAGATGCACTTCGTATTATTTGTCATGTGATGACGCACATGTAATCATCGTAAAAATCTTTGACGTGCTTTCTATGTTATGGAGACGTGAACTTCTCAGCGAGTGTTCCCGCTTATAGGTATATTCCACGTGGATACGTGCAAAATGTTATTACTAATTTCTCAAAGAAGATAAAATCGATTGACGGAATATTTGAAAAGTAATTTATTAAATGATATGTGAGTACATAGTCCGGGTTATGATATAAAACAAGAGGATAGCAAGAAGATCATCTCTATTGTTGAGTCAGATGAGGAAGGTACTTTTACTTGACTACTTTAGTCCCAAAAAATTCGGATAATATAGTCATACTATCGAGTGTGAGATACAACATCCCTAATTATTTATCCTATAACAGTACGAGGATCCTTACATAATCATTGATTCATCTAAACTAAATTACTGTTGAAAATAAAAAGTTGTTAATTTATATTTTAAGGCACTAAATAAAAAGTTGAATCCTAATGAAAAAACTACAGTATTGAATGATTAAACTTTACTTTGTATACCAAAAGTCATAAAAACCAAAATGTAGATCTATTAACAGTTTTCAAGTATGATAGTTTTTTTTGTCAAATTTTATATATTTAATTATATATAAAATAATATTTATTGAACCGGGCAACTATCTATTTACAGAAAGAAAAAAAAAGTGGGAAAAGACAGTCGAATATCCTCTTTCGATCCTCTACTAGAGATAAGATAAAAAAATAAATACGATTGTCACTGTCAGTCTATACAGGCTATTTAATTTCCCAAAAAGAAAATCATCAAGCATGATCTTCGTCTCGGGTAAAGAAAAAGAACTGAAGATGAGTTCAAGATCTGATCTGATAAGCATGTGGATTAGCTTCATAATCGTGCTATTGGGTGGTGTTGTTGAGTTATGTGATGGAGGAATTACCAGTGGATATAGTAGAGGAGCTGATTTACCCGATGACATGCCATTAGACAGCGATGTCTTTGCAGTTCCTCCGGGTCCTAACACTCCCCAACAGGTAGTTATTGAAAATTTGCACTAGTTTCCTTTTCAGTTACTCTCACTGAAGCTGTCTTGTACCATTTGTAATGAAGGTCCATATAACGCAAGGGAACCATGAAGGTAATGGAGTGATCATTTCCTGGGTTACTCCGGTTAAGCCCGGTTCCAATACTGTTCACTATTGGTCTGACGAGGATGAGAAATCGAAAAAGCAAGCAGAAGCAACCATTAACACTTACCGGTTCTTCAATTACACTTCTGGTTACATCCATCACTGCACCATCGATGATTTGGAAGTAAGCCTTCTTGTAATGGATTCAATTTTTTAGATTGTTCTTCACTTTATACAAAATGGTCGTGACTCGTGTGCAGTTTGATACGAAATATCACTACGAAATTGGGAGTGGGAAATGGCGTAGGCTGTTCTGGTTCGTTACACCGCCTAAACCAGGCCCTGACGTACCGTACACCTTTGGGTTAATCGGAGATTTAGGACAAACTTATGATTCAAACACAACGTTAAGCCATTACGAGATGAATCCTGGAAAAGGACAAGCGGTTCTGTTCGTAGGAGACTTGTCTTACGCAGATCGTTACCCAAACCATGACAACAACAGATGGGATACTTGGGCAAGGTTCGTCGAAAGAAACGTTGCGTATCAACCTTGGATTTGGACTGCAGGGAACCACGAAATCGACTATGTTCCTGACATTAATGAAACAGAACCGTTTAAGCCTTTTATGAATCGGTATCATACGCCATATAAAGCATCAGGAAGTATATCTCCGTTGTGGTATTCCATCAAGAGAGCTTCGGCTTATATCATCGTTATGTCTTGTTACTCGTCTTACGGGGTGTACTCTCCTCAATACAAATGGTTGGAAAAGGAGTTGAAGAGTGTAAATCGAACAGAGACGCCGTGGCTTATAGTGTTAGTGCATTCACCGTTTTATCATAGCTATGTGCATCATTACATGGAAGGTGAAACTTTGAGAGTCATGTACGAGGAGTGGTTTGTCAAGTACAAGGTTGATGTTGTCTTTGCTGGTCATGTTCATGCCTATGAGAGATCGGAACGTGTTTCTAATATTGCTTACAACATTGTGAATGGATTGTGTGAGCCAATATCCGATGAGTCGGCGCCTGTATACATAACAATCGGTGATGGAGGAAACTCCGAAGGCTTGGTTACTGAGTAAGTTTGTGCAAACTCTTTTCTTTGAATTTTTTTTCTTTATTATGTGACTGACTTTTTGCTATTTTGTGTAGGATGATGCAGCCACAGCCAAGTTTCTCCGCCTTTCGAGAAGCTAGCTTCGGGCATGGATTGTTAGAGATTAAAAACAGAACTCATGCCTACTTCAGCTGGAACCGGAACCAAGATGGGCTTTCTGCGGAAGCAGATTCTGTGAAGTTGCTTAACCGGTTTTGGCTAGCGCCAAAGAAGACGCTGCTTGGCGCATTATAAACACAAAATTTGATCTTTGGTAAACAATGGAGCCAAAGGCTAAAGTTATAGTTAAGCAAAGTTGAGAATTTTAAAAAGCTGTCAAAAACCGATTAGCCAGACATAGACCGGGTCACAAATGTAGTAAGAACAACTTTCAAATTCCATAAGTTACTATTTTCTGATTTGTGATTTGTCGCACGTTAACACAAAAAAGAAGATGATGAGATGTTGCAGATTAAACGGGATGGTTCCCTCTGGTTGGACGACAGACATGGTTACGTTTGCGAGCATGGTCTTCGTTGTGTTGTTGTGTCCTGCATCTGTATCCATACCAACAATCTTCCCTCGCCGCTGCATCTGCTGGCAACTGAGCTCTGGGAAGCGTTATCCGGAACCAGTATAATAGAAACCCAACCAGCTTATCATAACAATCACTGCATGTATAAGATACGTTCATCAAACACAATCTTCTCACAACAGACAGAAATGAATGTCGATCACTCAGTAACTTACTTGCAAACATGTGTTGATGTAGTTATCATCTCAGCATGATTCAGAGGCATTCTAGAGCGGTCTGCATATAAACAAAACCATACTTTACAACTCAATACATAAACGTAAACAATATCGTGCCATAAGCTCAGCTGACAATCTTGAGAATACCGATTTCTCTATCGTTGAAACGTCTGAACCATTCTGCTGCTACATCCTGCACAGTTCTTCCCATCTGGGTAATGCATCTTTGTGTTATCTACAAAATCCACAAACAATGTCACCAAAAGTGGAAAATAAATATAAATTAATAGTCCACCAGAGAGAAAGTTCCTTACATCTTGTTCATGCCGATTCATTTCATGGGTCATGAATGGAATCCTTGTAGCTGTGCGTTCCGAGATCTGCGAATATTAGTAAGAAATAATGAAAAAGAGAAAGAAGCTAAGATCAAGTCACATTACTTATTATAACAGATACATGACATAGAACCAAAGTTTAAAGAGATCAGTCTTAACTAAAATCATTCTCATCTTTTATAACACGCAGCAGTATCAATATGACTAACAGGAGTAAACATTGGACATCATTGGTTAGATCATAGCTCAACTTACAGGTTTGAAAGTTTCGCGACTGCAGACTGGACCAGATTCACTGTGTGTAACATTTTCGGAACTCCAATAAGCACCACAAAACGGCCTATCACATCCCAAACCTGCAATAAACTAGACTTCAGTGTCGGTATAAATATATATATTATAAAATGCAGGAGATTCCTTTCCTACTTAGTATGTTTAATATAGTCACAAATCAGCACTAAGAAATAGAAAAAAACATTACTCTTTTCCGTATTCAACCAGCATCCCTGAGTTTTAATTATCCAGATTACAGAGGATGTATTGGAGTATCAGTACAAAACAAGGTTACCTAGGACATACAGTATCCATTTACTTGAAATTTTCTTCCTAGCAGAGCAAATGAAAGCAACAACAACAAACAAAAACTTACAGTGTCAAGAGGGGAAAGAAAAGCAACCAGTCTTGAATGCTATATGCTAGATTATTTAAACTGTAAACAATGCAAAATAAAGAAGCATGTACTGTCACTTACAGTGTAACGGCACTTGGAGATTGGTTCTTGAGGGCATCATCCCTCTACACAAGTGGCATTGCAGATGTGCACTGTTGGGCTCACACCGATATCCACCAATAATAGTAACTGACAACAGATACATTGGCGTAAAATAAAAAAATTAACTTCATTAAGACAGGAAAGCTGAGAACCAGTTTATTTTTGGTTTCTTTTAAATCAATTTATCCTGAATAAACTAGGAGAATGGCAATAAGAGAGATCTCAAGAATGGGTTTCAAATTCTAGTCTGCCATCAACAAATTCGTAGCACAAGTTCCTCTATTCCAAATTCAGCTCAATCATATAGTAGATTTTAAAACTCGAACAATAAGAGTAAGGACTGGAAAGGATGAATTAATAGACGACAGTAGTTAAAAGTAGTAAGTGGAAAATGGCAGAATTGTAGAGATATTAAAGAAAAAATCACTTATTTAAATAGATACTAGAGAGGGGTAAATACGAACAGAGAAAATTTATGGACAACAAATGAGGGAGAGATCCCTAGATCCACTATAGAGTTCCGCTGAAACTAGCAAACAGCCATAGAGTACATGGTCTATATAATCTTCTAAAAAATCTTAATCAGTTCCTAATTATCCCACTTCACCTACTCCCCAAAAAATCAGTGATGATAAGTGTCTACCATCTACAAATATTGGGTTTTTATGCCGTGCAAATATGTAAGCAGAAAACAGCATATAAAAACATATTACCACATTGTGGGCATTGCAGACGCGAGCTATCTCTTTCTTCATGTGTGGGCGAGAGCCTATTCAAACGACGTTTTCTCTTGCTCCCAATAATCTAAAATGCATGTCCAAAGTAGTAGTTAGATATCATGGCAGATACGTATAACTCACGACTGATTGCACAAGAAAAACCATTAGCGGTTGTAATGTTTTCATAAATTACTTATACAGAGAAGTCAATGTGCTGCTAGACAAACTAATCTTGATAACAAAGGCTAATAGAATAAATTGCAGTTAATACTTACAAGATTTGATTGTATCGATGCAGATGAGTCTAACACTGCAATATCTTCAGCTGGCCGCCTCAGTGTAGTATCCGCTTTTAATATATCCTAACATAAGAGGCTCTGAATTAGTCACCAAAAGCTCAAGCGTAAAGTAAGCACAAGACTATATGAAAAATTTCTCTGAAGAAAGAATTTAACAACGAAAGAACAGAGATATGTAACAAAGAAAATGCTTGCAGTGAACAGATAATTCTACCTCTTGTATGTTTTTCAGAAAGTGATTTTTCCCCACATATTGTACAGCTGTTCTGCATTGTGGACAGAGAACATGTTGATGTTTTTCCTCTGATCTTCGCATCCATTCTGAAAAACAGCCATTACTGAAGGTAGAACATATCAACCATCAACTACCAATACAGTGAAATGAATCTAACACGGATGAGAACTGTACAAAACCAAGGAATAGCAGACCAGAAATTATGAAGGCAAGGTGCGGCTGTGACAACATCATGCCATATGTTTAAGCAGATACTGCATTTTGCGTGATCAGGATCTATGGAAATCTGGAAATAAAATCCAAAGCAATAGATAAGAAACTCAACTTAAGTTATCAAAGAATATAGAATCAAGGACTATGAGTGGATAGCATAGAACACCTTTAATAGCTGGGTTTTGGATTCTGGAGCAGGCATTACCGTAAATCTGTACTGCAAGTAACCTAAAAATCAGAATGAAGTTAAGTTATTAAGACTAAAGAAATTTATAGTCTTCTTTAGAGTAACTTCAGCATCAAACTCAAGGAAGAACCACACAAACAGTAACCTGAAAAAAATCTGAAACTACAGCTTCCTTATCAGAGGCTCAGAACTACTTTAACGAGTAACATTCCTATAGCAAAAATAAGATTTATATAGCAATACATTTAATCAATTCTATGTAGCCCTCCACAAAAGGCTCTTGTACTAATCATACCCATTACTTCCAACACTAGATACAATGTAAAAAGAATGCACCACATATTACTACTATTTAAAATAACGCATTTCATTAAGATATAAACTCAAAACTCAGAGAGATAGAAATATAAGCTGGTCAAACCTTCTCCTCTAGGGCCAGGAACAATTTCAGATCCACACATGATATCGACAGCACCATCTTTGGGGATGACAGCCTCATCAACGAGTATAACATCCGAACTACGGAAGCACCACAATTCAGAAAGCACAAAAATCCAAATGAAGAAAGATGAGAAGATAAACTAAGAAAACAAAACACCAACACTCAAAAAGATTAGAACAAATCCAAAACAGGAACTGTGTAGCTCTCTAGAGTCTATTTAACTAAAATGGACAGCAGGCAAAAGAGTGATACTCGAATCTAGTTAAAGACATGATGCTTCAAAGTAAATAACGGCTTTTTTTCAAACTGTTATCCATATGGTGGTTCAACAAAAACATCTTTGGGTTCCAAGTCCAAATTAACGTTCTAGAGAGAAAATGTTATCCCGATAAAAAAAAAAAAATTCCTATTCGATTTAGAAATAGCATCCTTCGAATAGTCTTAGACTCTTAGTTAAGTTGACAAGAAGTTCGCCTAGCTGCAATAAGGTTATTGCAAGTGCATCATTAGTTATTGGCATACCTGTTATTGTGTATAGTTGCAGAACCTGGACCCAAATTCTTTGTTATCCTGCACCATTCATGTCTTTCTAGGGAAGATGGTATAATCTCTGAGCATATTACCATATCATTGCACTTAATCTCGATGTCTGAGAATCTGGTGTCTAGGGGAACTGCAAATTTGAACAGAACCAGTATGAAATTCCCAAACATGATAGTGCATCAGTTTACAATGTAACAGGAAACGAGAAAAAGAAATACTGGAACGCTCAGAAATCTTTAAGGAAGTGAAAACGGCGACGGAGACATAATCAACTAGAGAGACGCAAACATTGGATACCAATTCGAAAAATTCTCCGATAATCAATGAGATACAATCAATTAGAAAAGAAACCACA
The DNA here is from genome assembly GCA_900116095.1 of Euclidium syriacum. Lineage (NCBI taxonomy): Eukaryota > Viridiplantae > Streptophyta > Magnoliopsida > Brassicales > Brassicaceae > Euclidium > Euclidium syriacum. The sequence continues at coordinate 4,622,672 of FPAK01000008.1, forward strand.
AGACTTCGATTGTCATTGGAGAGAGGGAGAGAAAGGCTGACCCAGTTTTGCCCATGCATCATCGGAGGGTTTCGAACCAGAGGACTGTCCAGTTTCCGTCGTCATCGGAATTCAGTTGTGTAAGTCAGCCGAGAGGCGAACGACGGTATGCAACCGCTGGGGACAAGTCGGGGAATGCGAATTAACTAGGCCTCCGCAATCAGATCAAAGCGAACCACGCCGGACTGCAGTTTGTTCTTTAACGTTTTTATTTAGCCCCTATTAAACGAGTAAATTAATTCCATTCTCCGCCGGGTCCCACTATCCTCTTTTGAAAAATATATTCAAACAAAAACTACTAGCGTCTTTCGAAAGTTTTGCAAATTAACAAAGTTAGACTAGAAAACGAGAACAATTTCTTTGGCTGGAAGAGTTGTTCTCTCGTGAAAAGAAAGCAATTCGGGTTGATAATGGTTCTTCACAGGAAGATAGTTTTAGATGCCATTTTTTTGAGTCATCAATTGTATCTATCTAAGAACAAAATCCATTATATTGAAAAAAGTATATTTTTATTGAAAAATAAAACGAGAACATATTTTTTTTTATTGATTTTCAAAGAGCTTTCCAAGAACTAGGCGATAACAGCCTCTTCCATCCGGTTATCTTGCCACTAAAGGATCATGCACTCTCCGGTAACGAGAAGATTGTGAAGAGAAAACCAGGTAAAAAACATTGCGTAGAAAACCATATACCTTGATACCATTCCAATATCGGATTCACTTCACGAAATTAAGCGCGTGTATCCACTGAGCAATAATGATTTTTGAAGGCACCCTCCTTTTTCCCCCAAAGCGGTTTATCTTCTTCATATACTTCTCTTCATGCTAAAACAATCTCCACTATATTTTCTATTTAATTAAGAATTTCAATATGATATCTCCTCCTCCGTCTAGTTCGAGATAGTATAGCCACTGTAGCATCGCTATCAAGACCTAGATAGATGACTCTTACGGTACTAACTATGTCATATAATTGCCCAAGAGGATTCCAAACATCATACCAAAAATATGTACATATCTTTTTCATTCTTCACTTAAATTCTATAAAAAAATTTTTGTAATCTCTCTGTATTTTTTTCTCCACATCCATAATCCACTAGATGTGAAGTCACTAATCGACCAAAGAGATCCTTGCCAAATAAGATGTATTGATAACCAGTTGACCTTAATAGAAAATTTAGCAGATATAATTCATCACATCAATTTCAAACATCTTATGTTTACCGATTTCTATATTCATTTAAGATATGTTCTAAAGTCTTTTCCAAGCACTTATATAACATTATAGTGTCTATAACACTTTTATTGAATGTTAACTTTTTTTTGCAAGAATTTATTGATGGATACCGTAATAAAGTTAATGTAGACGAAGGGAACACACATGAAGATCATTCAGTACTCAATCTGCACATGATAAATTGCTTGATTCCTACTCAATGAGTGAGTAGCTTCACCAGGTTCAGTTGTAAAAAAAATGAAACTCCATTTTGCTCGGAGCTAAATCAAGATATACAACTCGTTCATCAAGCTATAAAACCACAGTTCGCCCATCGAAACCAAACTTATTGTTCGTCTATCGAACCCAAAATTTACAGTTCGCTCTAGAAACTTTCACTACAAGAAACCAGGTCAATTTCTAACAGAAAAATCCGTTGATAATCTGCTAGTATACAAAAATACCAACGGAAAGTTAATTGTTGGTATCTAAGTGTTGGAAACGAGATCTGTTGGAAATTTCCAATTGATTATCGTCGAGTTTGATACTTAAGAAATTTCAAACGAAAATTTTCTGTTGAAAATCCGTTGGAAATTTCGAATTTTATTTTTAAAAAAATTAAATTAATTCGATTTTTTTTAAATTAATTAATTCAAATTTTACTATTTTATTAAAATTTATATCTGTATTAAAATTTATAATATATAGGGAATAAAACGTAAATATAGAAAATTAAAATTTATATCAGCTTCGAGGTTCGACGTAGATGGGAAATTCTCGCCGGAGTTTAGAGAGAGGAGGAGAGATTTTATGCAAGTTATCTATGCAAATGAGAGAAATTCTCTGGTTTCTTATAAAGGGAAAATTTTCCAACGGATTCCCAACGGACGTCCGTTTGGAAGTCCGTTAGAAATCGTCGTTGGTATTCCTTTGGAAATTTGTTGGGACAATTGCAACTAATATATTTGTTGGGAATCGGTTGGAAATTTCCAACGAAATTTAATTCTAAAGAGAATTCGTTGGAATATTTATGTTGGAAATTAGCCTATTTTCTTATAGTATTTTTTACAGACAAGTCACCTGATCAAGCGTTCGACATCAAAATCTGCGATTAGCCTCGCATATGTTTCTCATGAATGCCGTGGTGAAATCATTCACATCGGCAATGTCAGATCTTAGAGGTCGGACATGGCGACTTAAAAATCCAAGATCGATCTCCCATGCATTCCCCATGGATGCAGTTGTGAAATAATCTATGTCCTCGATGTTCATGCTTGTAAACTTAAACATCAAAGGCATTGAAACCAGTGTAGTCTTGCGTTGAGCTTAATATTGGTTGTATCGTTAAGTTAAGTACATCTCGCATTTTCGTCACTAGTCTAGAAAAGAAAAAAAAACATAATAAGCCAAACATTGATTCACATCTAACAAACAAAGGAAGCCGGGCTCAACCTCACATTTACACATGATAAGTCGAACATAGATTTGCTCATAAAGTTAAACTTAGCTAAAACAGTTCGATTACATGTTTGGGCCTAAACTGAGTAATTATCAAGCACAACCTTGCAAGAAACCAAACTGTAAAATCAAGTGTTAGCTAAATCAACGAACGCCGAACCCGCCCACCTAATTAATGAAAAAAGTCTAGAAGACCTCGCATGTTCCAAAAAAGTAAGCCGAGCTTAGGTTCGCATTGGGCAATTAAATTACGAATAGGGTAAGACGGTCTCAGGCCCGCGCCTAATGGTGAACACAACTGACTTATGTTAGTTTACGATAACACGAGTGTAATGAATGTTAAAGGCTTTAAGACGAAACACGAGTTGAAGGAAAAAAAGGGAATTTATTAAAAGCTAGTTCTTACAAGCATGAAGGGTCATGGTGAAGCAAAAAACTAAACTACTACTAACAAAACTCATATACAGCCTACGCATAAAACCCCTACTTCCTACAAAGACAAAGGCGAATTTACTCCAATCTCATACTGCAAAACGTTTCTCGCACACAAACTTCTTCATTGCATTAAAACTCTATACCATGAAATTGTTTTAAAACCTTGTGGGGGAACTAAATCTTCTTTTAGTTTTAAACCCTCTCTTCCTCTAAAGTATCTATTTAGTAGAAGAACTGAGACTTGATTAGGGTTTTAAATTTTTGCTAGGGACAACTTATTTACTTGGTGGACGTTTCAAACTGTTGATTAAGGTTACGATTTGGTTGGGTTTGTTTTGATAGCATATTGCTAAAATTTATGGAGTATTAAATTTAGGAAGCTTCATATAGTTTGTGTAATATTACGATGCTTTATATTTGTTTAATTGTTTGTGGAGTTGGAAGTCGTATGTCTAAACAATTATTCTACAAAATGAAACGATAAATTTTCATTTTCAAAAAAATAGTATATATGTTAGAACAAGTAATTGAATTATATATTTTTATATATATATATATAAATAAAAGTAATTTAATTATTAGTTTTAGTATGATGGGTATTGTAAATAATATGTTTTCATGTATACTGAACCCCTCCATAAAAAGATACAAAACTATTTGGTAAACTTTAAATTAGAAAAAAATAATAATTAGTAGAAGTAAAACCACTAAGGATCACTTCTCGCTTGACTTGAGGTCGAACCAAGGCCCACCTGTAACCACTGTGACGAAGTTTCGCTTGAGTTCATTTCTTTAAGTTCACTTAGCTTAGCAAACTTTGACCTTGTCTCTGTTTCATCGTCCGTTATTTTATCTATTTTCTCTTTTTTTGTATAAGTTTTGTCTTTTTCATAGTCCTCGCCTCCTACCCATGGTAGTAAAAAGATCTCTTGAGAAATTTGTTTCTTTTGTCGCTTAGCATCCATGGCATGAAAGTTGAGATCAAGTGTAAGATCAAGGGTTCCCGAATCCTTGGGCAAATTGTTTACTGCATCGTTTGGTTGATCGTAAAATTGACTATTATCAAACTTAACAATTGAACGGGATGTGTGGTCGGGCGAATTTTTTGATGTGATCCAGTGACATCTTTTGTGCCCCCCAAGAGCTTGTCCGGAGGAAAATACTCGGTAACATATGGAACACTCATGTACTTTTGCCTTCTTCTTCATTGAAGATCCGCTGTGATCATATTGAACTTTGGTATGATACAACTCCTCTTGCATGATCACACCATGAGCTTGATTATCATATGTGTGGTCAAGTTTGGCTGCAAAGCAACCTTTCACCTTTTTATGACTGGCTCGGTGTCCACCGAGTGCCTGATGAGAGTTAAAGACTTTCTTGCATGCTTTGCACTCAAATAATCCTATAGGAACAACTGATTTTGGCGGGCTCTTGTAACTCTGGCTATAAGGATTCAAATGGTGTCTTCTCCATTCATCTTTGCTTGCGGAAGCGCATGACTCCTCCGTCTCAGCCACACTAAACGGCTCAACTACTCCATTGGATAACATCATAAGGCAATGAGCGAGGTCTTCCTCCTCGCTTGAAGGGCATTTAGGGTTGATGGTGCTGCCAATTTTGGCCCTAAAGAATCGTTTCCTCTTAGACCAGTTGTGTCCATCGCCTCTACTAGGAATATCTTCCTCAAGGTCTGATCCGGGAAACGATTCTCCTGCGTCCGAGTCAGCCTCGTCTAAGGTGCATTTCCCATGTTCAAGGAATGATTTCCATGAAGAGAACTCTATGCCACAATTCTCGCAAACACGACAACTTTTGAGTTTATTGGGATTGGTACGAAGAGAGTACATGCGTCTACTAGCGTTGGGAGCCCAATCATAGCTCGTGTTATCCTCCTCCTCCTCCTCATCATCCATATTGGAAATGTTGTCGCTGATTCCATGAGCCCTCATGTGACCCCCTAGAGCCCGACCACTTCCAAAACCTTTCTTGCAAATCCGACAATAGTGTTTGTGTTGGGACTGTTGTTGATCTACAATAAGAGCCATGCGAGGATACAAAATATCTTTGAAATCTGAAGCAATAGAATAATTTCACATACTAAACAGTGAAAGATTAAATAAGAAAGGCTAATACAAATTTGATGTGAGATAAGTAAAGACAGATTGAGTTGGGAGTATTAATTGGTGTGTGAAGAAGACAGAGAAAGATAAGGAGAGCTGAACAAACCAACGGATGTCCGGAGGGCGAGTGAGTTTGTGTGAGAGTGAGTTAGTCAAATCAATAACTATTATTGTCTTTTTCCATGCAATTTTGCTTGTGTTTCTCCTTCTCTCTCGCTTTCTTTATATGACCATGTTTCTCCTCCTCCTAAATTATAACTTTATTATTTAGAATTTTCCTGTAATTACATACGCCTCATTTCTTATCTCTCTTTATATATTGAATGAACGAGATCATATATATAATTATAGAATTTTCTCTTCAGGTATCCATCCACTTGAACATTAAAAGAGTTACATGTCATTTATTTTATAACTAGATGAATTGTCCGTGCGACATCGCGTAGAAATAACTTTTTGGTTATAAGATGTTATTATTATTTGTGTTTATATTATCTCATTCAACCTATCATTTAATTGAGTAACAATTACACTCACTCATTTATGTATATTGTTATATTATTAACATATATATTATCGGTCTTAATGTTTTGATCGACGTCTTATTTATTATTTGAGAGGTTTGAAGGCTGTCATCAAAAAATATTTAATGATAGATATATTTGTTAATAATGATACTATTTTAACTAAACAATAAAAAACATACAATAAATATTATAATTTGAATGTAATGTTTTGTTTTATATATATATATTCCTGAGATCCCCCAAGAACCTGATTTTGAATAGTACAGTAGAAACTCTATAAATTAATACTCGATAAATTAATAAACATGATAAATTAATAAATTTCTCCGATTCCGAGTTGGGCCAGTGTAAAATTTGACAAAACTCGATAAGATAATAAGATAATAAATTTTTAGAAACCCCATGTAAATATATGATCCCAATAATATTATAAATTAATAATTAGGTATATAAATTTATACATACATAGTTTATACATACATAGTTAAGTTAATATGACTCTAGTGTTGTTTGTTTTGTCTTGAAACTCAAATTTTGTTGGAGTTTATCTATAATTTTTCTTATAACATTAAATACTTCTTATGTCGTCTTCTCGAATAGTATAAAAAAATTATGAAGAGTTTTAGATGCGATTATTGTTTCCTTATGTACAATTTGCTTCTAAAGATACATCAATAGCATCTTCAGTCTTATCATCAACATTATAAAATAGAAGAAAAAGATATAGAAAATATGAATTTCTCTATTTATCGATAAATTAGTAACTCTATAAATTAATAAAACATCATGGTCCCGACATTATTAATTTATAGAGTTTATACTGTATATGGATATCTAGATCCCTTTCGAGCATTCCCTTTAACTTCATTTGGATTTTCCTCTTCAGTAACATGTGCATTTCAAAAACTATCTTCGACTTCCCCTTGAATTTTCCCTCGAACCTCCACTTTAATAGTAGGTCGATCTTCCAATTCCTCTCGAGCTTCCCCTTTAACTTCTTGTGGACTTTCCTCTTCAGTAACATGTGTCTTTTGAGAACCTTCTTCCACATTCCCTCGAGCCTCGCGTCGAACCTCCTCTTTAGTAGTAGGTGGATATCCATATCCCTTCTGAGCTTCCCCTTTAACTTCATTTGGAGTTTCCTCTTTAGAAATAGAGAAATAGGTGCCTTTCAAGAACTATCTTGGACTTCCCCACCAATTTCCCCTTGAACCTCGTATTTAGTAGTAGGTCGATCTTCAGATCCCTCCGAGCTTCCCCTCAAATCTCCTCTTGAATAGTTGGTGGATATATATCCAGATCCCTTCTAAGCTTTCCCTTTAACTTCATTTGGAGTTTCCTCTTCACTAATATGTGCCTTTCAAGAACTATCTTCGACTTCCCCACCTGTTTCCCCCCGAACCTCCTCTTTAATAGTAGGTCAATCTTTAGATCCCTCTCGAGATTTCCTTTTAACTTCTTATGTAGTTTCATCTTCAGTAACATGTGCCTTTTTAGAACCTTCTTCGATACCCCCTCGAACCTCCTCTTGAATAGTAGGTGGATCTTCAGATCCCTTTTGAGCTTCCCCTTTAACTTCCTCTAGAATTTCCTCTTCAGTATCTTGGTTATTTCAAGAATCGTCTTCGACATCCCCTTGAACCTCCTCTTAAGTAGTATGTGGATCTTTATATCCCTTTCGATGTTCCCCTCTAACTTCCTTTGGAGTTTCCTATTCAGTTACATGTGCCTTTCGAGAACTGTCTTAAAATCCTCTCGAGCTTCCTAGTAAACATTCTCTTGAGTAGTAGGTGGATTTTGAGATCCCTTTAAAGCTCCCCCTATTACTTCCTCTGGAGTGTCCTCTTCAGTAACAGGTATCTTTCAAGAATCGTCTTCGACATTCGCTCGAGATTCACCTCGAACCTCCTCTTGAGTAGTAGGTGGAGCTTCAGACCTTCATAGCAAGTGAATTTCAAGAGCCATCTTCAAAATCCCTTCAAGCTTCCCCTTTAACTTCCTCTAGAGTTTCCTCTTTAGTAATAGGTGCCTTTCGAGAACTGTCTTCAACATCCACTCGAGCTTCCCATCGAACCATCTCTTAAGTAGTAGGTAGATATTCAGATCCCTTTCAAGCTCCCCCTTTAACTTCCTTTGGAGTTTGCTCTTAAGTAACATGAGCCTTTCGAGAACTATCTTCAACATCCCTTCGAGTTTCCCCTCAAACCTCATATTGAGTAGTAGGTGGATCTTCAGCTCCCTTTCGAGCTTCCTTTAGATTTTTCTCTTCAGTAACAAATGCTTTTAAGAAATATCTTCAACATCTCCTCTAACCTTCTATTCAATAGTAGGTGGATCTTCAGCTCCGGTTCGAGCTTCGCCTTTAACTTCCTCTCGAGTTTCCTGTTCAGTAACATGTCTGTACACTTTGGGTATTTATTAGCATTTCAAGTATCTTTTATTGGCACTCACGTAATTTGTTGACATTTCAGGTTCACGTTCGGGTATTCTTTTAGTCATTTGGATATTTTAGTTACATTTTGGTAATTTACTGGTATTGGGGTTTGGATTCAACTTAAATAGAACTCTTCACAATTGAAGAGAAATGAGTAATATTTTTGAAATTTGTTTGATAATGTGAAAAAAGAATATTTTTTTCTATAGGTTATATATTATTTTCATTAGACTCTACATATCAAAATCGGAATATATACAATTTTTTTGTTTGATAACATGAAAAAGAAATATTTCTATTTATATACTGGTTATATATTATTTCTATTAGATTCAAACATCAAAATTATACATTTTTATGTGATATTATGTATATTTTTTAACCAAAACGTTTTATTTAAAATATTGTTTTTACAATGCCATAAACGTAATTATGCAAAATTCATTAAAGGGATTCTTGAAATAACGGGTAGTTTTGGGGTAAAAAAAAATACATGATGACGTGGATAGTCTTAGAGGCCAAAACATTTCACAATTATATATAAAAGAAGATTATGTATATTCATTATTAGTTTAAATTGAGATAAAACAAAATTTAAATCAGTAAAAAATCAGGCTTTAAAAATTAACAGCGGTTAGAGTAGACTAGTTCGCAAAAGATAAAGACCGATTTTATTTATCATTCACAATATTTAATTCGCACTAGTGCGGAAAAAAAAAGAAAAAGAAATCTGTTGCGGATTAAATGCGGACTAATTTTATGGAGAAATAAACGTAGTCCACAATGGTCTTTTGTTCGCTTCAAAAATGAGGCGTTTTAGTTCGCAAACAATTTAGTCCACCCCGACCATGTCACCATACAAACTCTCAATGTGATGAAAAATAATTATTTAAGAATTATTTTTTTTTTCTGTCATTTTAATGAGACAAAAAATAATAGTTTAAATAAAATAAGTATAATATTAATAAAGAATTGACTATGATAAATTTTAATGGCAAAATATCTCAAGTAGTTTTTTTTATATTGGTTTTGTCTTATTTAAAGTTCAAAATAATATCAAATTTAAATTACAAATAGATTTTTTTTTTTACTATCTATAAAATAAAGAATTTATACAAAAGGTTTGGTAATCTAAGCCGGAAGAACACAACTTACATATGTTAAATCAAGTCCGCGAGTAGAACTACTACACGCCAAGTAATCCGTCTTACCATTAAGTTTTTGAAAGATAAGAGTAATAGAGATATCTTAGAATTTTCTTCTTAAGCTGCAAAATCTGCTAGTGGTACCACAAAAGCTTGTCAGTCTTTCAAATCATCTTCACGAGATTCGAGTAATATTTTTGGAATGTCATCACCAATTCTTGCTGAAAAATCATACACTCCATTGCCCAAAGGAGGGCATTCATCTATGCGTGAAGCGAATATAAGCTTTGGCTCAGGCCCTTGACGCCCATCAAAATAGCCGAGCTGTGCGGATTACTTAGCCACCATCCTAGGCTCGCAAATTGGCCGTCTTTCTTTCACAATCCATCAGTCTAGCAAGCACTTCCAACTTCTTGGAAAATAATACCCTGAGTAGGTAAATCCTCTTGATCTTGATCCCCTTGTGAGCTATGAGCATCATCCTATGCTTGGGTTTCTCCTATATCATGTTTTAGAATATCTAGAGGTTTCCTGTCAATATTATCATTTCGGGCCTTCCATATTACAAAATTCAAGGAAAGAGATTAATAGAATGATCATGAATCGGTTCATTTGGAACTCGTGAAAAGAGGAAATGTATGTTTAAGATCTCCAAAGATGAGGAAAAGGAAAGATTCCCATTGAGAATAAGAGATAGTGCTCAAATCTACACCACATGAGGACATTCAAATAAGACATGATTGATCGTCTCACAATCCATTCCACACCGAGGGCATATCGTATCGCACTTAAGCCTTGATTACATAGCCGATGATAGATCGATAAGCAGCCGGAAGTCACTAAAGAAAGTATTTCAATTTAAACAGACCATTAATTTTCCATGCTTTAGCATACAAATACAACTTAATCATTATAGGACCAATAAAATATACTTTTATTATTTTTATTTATTTTTGAACAATAAATACAATTTAATGACAAAATTATCCCCTATATATTAATTGAGAAAACATAGAGAAAAAATTACGCCGATGTATCAGCGTGAGAATAAAAAGAAGAAACTAAAACTAATTAAAAAATTTCATCTAAATGAGTTTTCCTACGCGGCAAAGCTTATATAAAAACTAAATATAAACCCAATCAATTTTGATCAACGATTAATACATCATAAAACTTTTAACACATCATAAAACTTTTTGTAATAGTTAAAAATTTAACCCAAATATAGACATTACGCCCATAACTTACTTTTCGTTTTACCCCAAATATTTTTACATTGTACATATATAAAATTTCGTTTATATATAATTTTTATCCAGTAAATGTGAGAAACTGGATGTCTACAAATGTATATTTGTATAATAGTTTTAGTTTAAGAGACTAAAATATATTTGATTATACATGTTAATGTATTGTATATATGTATATTTTTCTATCATATCATGCTTAATTACATTATAAAAAAAAGAGTGGATTACATTATTTAAATTAAATTGTATCACAAAACTAAGTGATACTATTTTAAATTACTTATTAAAAAATGATACAAAATATGTTGTTTAGTATCAATTATTATAATTGATGTTGTTCTTGAGTTCTTTGACATCATTTCATTAAAACTGATATAAATATCTATAAAATTTACATCACTTGAAAATTATTGATTCAAAAAAAAAAGATTTACACTAATTCTAGAATTGAAGTGCTTTTTTCTCTTTTTAAAATCACTTTAGTAAAACGATATAAATTTATCTGATATCATTTCATTAAAATTGATACAAAAAGCTGTGAATTTGCATCAGTTGTAAAATATTGATTCAAAAATAAAAGATTTACATCAATTCAAGAATTGAAATATTTTTTCTTCTTTGTAAAATCACTTTAGTAAAATGATATAAATTTTTTTGACATCATTTCATGTAAACTGATATAAATATCTGTAAATTTACATCACTTTTAAGATATTGATTCATTAAAAAAGATTTACATCAATTCAAGAATTGAAGTATTTTTCATTTCTTTTAAAATCACTTTAGGAAAATGATTTAAATTTATTTAACATCATTTCAATAAAACTGATAATAATATCTGTAAATTTACATCACATTTAAATTATTGATTTAGACAAAAAAATGAAATCTACATCAATTCAAGAATTGAATTTTTTTTTTCCCTATAAAAATCACTACTAAATGATATAAATTTACATCAACAATGAATGATGTAACTAGTAAATTTATTTGTTAGATTAAAATTATTTATGTGATTTAGCATTGTGACCCTAATTCAAATTTAGAAAAAAAAAAAAGCATCGGCTTCAAATTTAGAAAAAAAAAAACATCGGCACCAAAAAAAGAAAAAATGAATTGAAAAACCAGAATCTTGTCACCTATCTTCTTCTCCTTCTTCTTCTTCTTTCCTTGATTTTTTTTCGGATTTGTCATCCATCTTCTTCTTTATCTTTTCTCAATTGAGAGGTCTTCTAAAGAAGCAGCTAAGAAAACACCCGGAACGAGGAAGCAGCTTTCGATCGATAATCCCATTTTTGTGTCTGGATCTGAAGAGTGGAAAATTTTCAAGGAATAGATTTTGAATCTTTCAGAAAATCGTGGTCAGCTTAACCAGGTAACTACTAGTTTCGATTTGCTTGTTTACTGAATAGATCGATCCTGGTAATGGCTTTTTATCACACTTGTGAATGGTTTCTGTTGCTACTGAAATTGAGCTCGGACACTCATATTTTTTCCATGTTTGTTTAATTTGAAATTAATTTGAAGAGAAAGCGCCATGTGAATCAGTTTAAGTTTCCGTGGGTTCGTTTAGCTGATGATTGTTCACCCACAGACCCTGAAACTGCTTTGCAAGTTTTCCTTTTTCCTCCTTCACATTTACATTCGTTTTCTAAGTTATTCCATGTTCATCTCAAGCTGTTTTTCTAACACGTTTGGCTGAAACATAGCAGTAGGAGTCATTAACCATAACCACTCTCATTAGTTCGGTGTATTTTTTAGCTTTGCTAAAATCTGGATGATGGAAATTAAACGTATTGGAAAACATATAGAAATTTTTTCAGAACAATTGGCCTTGGTGAAAATTGCTTGCAACTCTTAAATCTACCACTGAAACTTAATAGCGTTATTCAATTGAAATTCATCGAAATCCCAATGTAGTTAAGTTTAATGCGAACAGAATGGTAGTTGAAAATCTCCGTGGGTTTGACCATGGTCAGTTCATGGATAACCTTTCTTTGCCATAGTCATTTTGCAGAGGTGTTTCTTGTATTACTGGAAAAGAGATGGCTAAAAGGAACCTTGCGGAGGTTATTGCTTTCTAATCTCTTGGAAGTTGCCTATTCAAACAATATTTTTAAGACATGAAACTCACTTCTCGAATCTGTATATGGTTTACAAGGATAAGCCACGCACGAAGGAAACTCTACAACTATAGAACAAGCAAGAGATATGCAGGATTCTAGGTACAATTCCCTTATTTTGATTCTCAATTCTCATCATTATCCTTTTGGTTTTTATGTTCCTTATATTTTTTAAGTTTGAATTTTTACCTTTTAATTTGGAATTTTTTTAAAAAGCCACTAATTCATTTTGCAATAATAAAATTTAGAAATTTTTGCTTAAGAAATTTATACTTTCCGAGATATTTCTTATACTCGTGGAGACCTAGATTCCTCTTCTAAGCAGTCAATTATTTCATACAAATTGAAAAAAATCAAATTCTCTAGATTGTTGGTCTCTTACATCATCTTGAAAAAAACGGAGGGGCTCAGAAATTCAGAACTCAAAGACGAATAAAGTAACTTTACTTAATCTCTCTTCTGATAACATTGGTATTAAGACACTTGTTAGTCTAAAATTCGTCTATATAACAATGGTTTTGATAGGATATTATGGATAAATCATGGATTCAAAAACCACGTTTATCTCAGGATTATAGAATAGGGGTGCAAAAAATTTCTTGGATTTTGCATTTGGTAAATCAAATGCAAAAATGATGAAGTGTCCGTGTAACCGTTGTTCTTTAAAGAACTCTAAGTCTAGAGAAGACATTGAATGAGATTTGATGTGTTCAGGATTTTTAAACACTTACACAAGCTGGGTTCTACACGGAGAGGATATTGGTGTAATAGAAAGTAGAAAAGAAATTTCTCTTGATATAAACAGTGCTCCGGTGGAATTAGAACCAACTGCAAGACTCTTAGATGATATGTTTCCGGATTGTGGAACGCATGATGGATCTGGTTCATTTGAGCAACCTATGAACACTGACAAGCCTTCAACTTCAGGTGAAAGTCATGGTAAATGAGAAGGGTTTGAGGAGATGATTGCTGATTTTAATCAAGAGCTGCATGAAGGATGCACTAAGTTCACGAAGTTGTCATTTATATTGAAATTGTATCATATCAAGTGCATGTGTGGGATTAGCGACAAAGGGATATGCATGGTCCTTGATTTGCTTAAAGAAGCTTTCACGGATGCAAAATTTCCAAAAATCATTCAGTGATATGAAACAAGTTATTCGCAAGCTAGGCATGACTTATGAGTCAATTGATGCATGTCCAAATGACTGCATGTTGTATTGGGAAGAGGATGCGAAAAGGGAAACATGCAAAGTTTGTGAAGCATCTCGGTGGAAGAAAAATACTTCTGTAGAGACTGCACATTCTGGATCAGAAAAGAAAAAACAAACTCCAGCAAAAGTTTTGCGCTATTTCCCCCTGAAACCACGTTTACAACGTCTTTTCATGTCTCCGAAAACAGCAATGGACATGAGATGGCATGCAACTCCTGGTTCTGATGATGGTAAGCTTCGACATCCTAGAGACGGAGCGGCTTGGAAGGCATTTGATATAAAATATTCTGAATTTGCATCTGATCCGAGAAACGTTAGATTAGGCTTGGCTACTGACGGTTTTAGTCCATATGGTACAATGAGTACTAGTTACAGCATTTGGCCGGTGATCTTATTTCCATATAATTTCCCACCGTGGATGTCAATGAAGCATACATCGATGATCCTATCTATGGTTATTCCTGGAAAGAAGGCACCAGGTAATGATATCGATGTTTATTTGCAGCCACTAATCAAAGATTTGAAAGAGTTATGGTTTGTTGGGGTCAACACAGTAGATGCTTCAACAAAATAAACATTTGACATGCGAGCATCCATAATGTGGACGATCAGTGATTTTCCTGGTCTTGGAAATTTATCTGGATGGAATACGTATACAAAGTTAGCTTATAGAGAATACGTATACGTTTTGCTCGATGTATCTTGAAGATAGAGACCAGATTTAATCGGGTTGGCCGTGTTGATGATCAACCCCTACCTGACAGTACTACAAGTCCAAACTCAGAACTTTCAAGAATTTTTCCAAACCTTGGTAAATCAGTTGGAGCTGGAGAAGTTCAAAAACTAAGTTATGTGGAGAGGCAACAAGCACATCGACATATACTAGTCAACTGTCAACTACTTGATCACTTACGAGAGTAAGTTCATCTTATGCAACAATAATTAGTACCAAACCAGTTGAGTTAATATAATTACTCTAAATTATTAGCTTATTTTGTCGTCTTAGGGAGTACAAAAAAGAGCTTTTGAAGAAAAAATCACGTCAGACCAAGCGGAGTCGTGTTATCCATGTTGACAGAGAAATGCATCTTGGTTTTGCAAAATGGTTCAAACAGAAAGTTGATAAAAACGAAATAGATGGGATAACTTCAGAGTTACGTTGTTTAGCTTTAGGCCCATCTGAAAGAGTTGTGAAATATACAGCTTACAATGTGAACGGCTTCAAGTTTCGAACAACAGAAAGATATGATGACCGCAAAACTCAGTGTATTGGTGTTTATATGGCTGCTGAGACTATGAGCTACGCTAGTTTCCGAGACGTCAACCCAAGATCAGGAGATGTTGCTTATTATGGGAAGCTACTTGAAGTTGTTGAGTTGAACTACTATGAGACTTTCAAAATTGTATTATTCAAGTGCAAGTGGGCTGATACTCGAACTGAAACAGGTTAAAAAGTAGATGCATATGGTCATGATATGGTAAATTTTACACGATTGTTACACAGTGGAGAAAATGATGAGGATGAGCCGTATGTCTTGGCAAGTCAGGCAAAGATGGTATATTATGTAAAAATCCCTAGCGAGACCTAATGGGATATTCTGGTTCATGTTCAACCTAGGGATTTATATGATATGGGTGAAGAGTGTGATGGCTGATCACATATGTTACTATTTAGATATACAAGGAGTGTTTACGAGTTTTACAGTTAATTTACCCTTTTAAATATTCTAAACATTGCTTTTTTATAGACTGAGTCCTTTGGAACTTATTATTTTTCCTTGTGAGTATGAGTTAAACGTATAATCTTATTATCTTCAAATATTAGTTCATAAACAGGTTTGTTCATTTTGCAGATATTAGCCTAATATTGATTTCAAACAGGAATAACATAATGCATTTATTTTCTCACATCTGATCAGGTAATGGAGATATGAACTATATCTCTTTTCCCTCGTATTCGTCATTCTTATTCTGGTTTAGGAAACAAATATTGTAACTGCAGATGGGAAAAACAAGTCGAAAGCATGACAATGGTAGCATCAATAGCCTGAAATGATGCTCATGTCGAGAAAGAGATAAGTAATTAAGAGTTTATATATATATATATATATATATATGTCTTTAACTTAGTCAAAATAACAATATATACGTATATGAAAATTAAATATGAAAATATAAAGTATTTATAATTGATTTATGATTTTTAATATAGGAAAAAAAATAACAAATACCAAAAAAAATTTCAGTTACAATGTAAAGTTCTCCCTTATTAGCCACCGTAATATTCTCCCTAAATCTATGGAAAGCAACTAATTTTTAGCTAAATTTTTTACAAATCCCGCTTATTTTTTTAAGGCAGACGGGAGTTGAAAATTTTAGGCTTTTACATATATAAGATACCTGGTGTGCTAGTAGGGTTTATAAGATCTTTTTTATTCCGCAAAGAAAAAAACAACTGAAAATCTAGACGCCGGAGACAGGTACTTTGTTTTGAATTTTCATGTCTTCAATAACATCTTGTGTCGCTAGCTAGTCTTTTAACTTGTGTGCTTCATTTAATTATGCAAATTTCATGGAGTTAGAGACACAAACATCGGATAGTAGAGCAGATTTCATGAATTCAGAGACACAAACGCTTGATGATGGAGCAGATTTGTTGAGGCTTTATGATTCTCCTCCCCCACTTGCTCAGGAATGTAACACTTTCAAATGGAAAGTGGAAGTTATAGGTAATGTTAAAATCACCAAATTGTACTAAGTTGAAAGTGTTAAATCGTAGATCTAGTATTTGTTTTGTCAAGTATCTGCATATTTACATGTATTTAGCAGTTAGTATAACAAGAATATCGAGTAAAAGGAATTTGTTTTATCAAGTATCATCATATTTAGATCATATAGTTATGTGTGAGATCATGTTAGATATATTATGTAATAAGCTTATCATATATATGTTTGTATGATATATGCTGATGGAAACATAGAAAGCAAATTGGTGACATCAAGAGATGTTTGGAAACTGCGAAATCAGAAGGTGATCGTACATTTCGATGAAGATAGCGGTCAACCTATTGGAGATTCTGGAGGTTTGCTTGGATCATGGCTAGGTCAGTTGAGCAGTGATGTGATTCTGTTACCCATCAACTACAACGATTGGAGAACTGTGGCTCCTCACATAAAAGACAAAGCTTGGGACGTGATATAGGTATCATCTAACAGAACTGACGTTTCTAAGCTGTAAACTCTTAAAGAATATATATATGATGTTATTGTAATATTATTTTAGGCTAAGTTTTGGTTTGATGACCCGTCAAGAGAAAAATATGTTATGGATGCACTAGGAAGCAGATGCAAGGATGTTAAATTACGTATTTGGAGAGACCACAAACGTAATGACAAAGCTGCAACACTGCAAAATCAACCAGAGAATGTTCCTCTAGAACAGTGGTATGATCTTGTTCACATGCGGTTCACTGAGAATGTAATATGAAACTATCTCAAATGGCCTA
Organism: Euclidium syriacum; assembly: GCA_900116095.1. Lineage (NCBI taxonomy): Eukaryota > Viridiplantae > Streptophyta > Magnoliopsida > Brassicales > Brassicaceae > Euclidium > Euclidium syriacum. The sequence goes on from FPAK01000008.1 coordinate 4,640,141, forward strand.
ACAATTGAAGATCATGTTTTAACATTTTGTTTCATTCTTTGATCATGCAGAAAATGCGAGATCGGAACACCATTAGTCAAGGAAAATTTGATCCGTCATGTATGTGGAAGGAAGGGTATTGGAAGAAGAAGACATGAGATTGTGAGTCTATCTATTTCGTTGTCGCTGATGTTGCTTATTTAATGACATGTACATTTGATTAAGAAAATCAAAACTGGAAAAACTCCTACTCGGGCAGAGCTTTTCATTGCGACTCGCAAGAAACCAGATGGAAGTTTTGTGTCTGAGAAAGCAAAGAGACGTGCTGTAAGTTTTTCAACTGAATAATGTACTTTTGAAAAGTTATACATTTCAGAAAAATAGCATTAGCGATGTTGGAAACATGAAAAGCATTTGACATGGAGTTTTAGCCTTACTTTTTCTTTTTTTTGTTCGCCTAGTATTGAACAATGTAACCTATAGTGAAAGTGCACTTATGATTGTTGATAGAATTTGAAAATAACATCTTTGCTGTATTTCTCCAGGAAGCACTTACAACATTAATGACTCAAAATCCAACAACACAAGTTACAAGTAATAGTCCAACTAGTTTGGATGATGAGTTCGTTCAAGTTTTCGGGTTCAGAGAGACCAGGACGAGTATGTTGTGTCGGTCGAGGTCCAACACCTTCTAAATTACCAAAACGCTCTACAGCAATAACACCACATATGGACAATCCTGAAAAGATTCAGCAGTTGCAGACAAAAATGGATGCATTATCAGGACAAATTAGCAATATGAGTCAGTTCATCCAACAAATAATAAGTAAATCATCTGGTGAAGAGGTAAAAAATTTGATCTTATTAATTTAATTTGTACTACTATTTCATAGTACACTAATTTGATCAAATAATTATTCAGGCAACATTATTGGCTGCAACCTTTGCTGCAATTGTAGCTAACACACCAAATTCATCTAACTCTGAGGTAATTCTAGTGTATATATACGTTTCCAATGAATTAAAATTGTATGACACTAATTTTTTTTTTCTATATGTTTTTGTAGGAAATGGATGATGGTGGGATTGAAACTCAAAACCTTTAAGAGTGAAGAAGGCAGTAACAAGAAAGTTTATCCAACTTAAGTGCAACTATGTGTTTTTCCCTTATTTTTCTAGGTTTTAATTTCAAATATATGCAGTTTAGGATGAATTCTGGTTACTCGTTTTTTGTTGGTTTTAATTAAATATTTTGTATTGGTGTAAAACCCAAAAAAAAAAATTTGCTATTTATTTACTATTAAATTTCGATAATTTGTTCCAATATTTTAAAAATTTAATAATTAATAATAAGTGATTAGAATTAGTAGTGAATAACAACTGATACTATTGATTTTAGTAATATATGAAAACAAAATTTTAATTGAATTCGGTTTGTATAAATGATATGAATATTTTGTATCATTTTAAATAAGCAATACATATATCCGTTTCGTTTTTAAAAATTGACACTAGTACGAACATCAATTATCTAGTAACGATGTAAAAGAATGACATCATTTTAAAATAACCGTCACAATTTCATGCATCATTTACATTACTGACAACAATGTTTAATATCATTTATTGTAAATGATACAAATGTTAGAATCAATTAATAAAAACGACACTGAGTTCCACATCATTTTAATACAATTGATAGAAATGTTTGGCATCATTTGTTTAAAATGTAACAAACACTGAAATCAATAAAAAAACTGATTCAAAATTAACATCATTTTTCTAAAATTGATTCAAATTAACATCGGTTATAACAATCGATGCAATTGTTCGTATCAGTTGAATAAAATGATGTTATACATTAGCATCACCACATTCCGAATCACTTTTTAAATTGATGCAAAACTCGTTTGTATCACTTATAAGTAAGTGATGAAAATATATTAAAAAAATGATGTAATTATGTCTTTTTTTAGTGTTAGTATACATCATCATTTTTAAAACAAAAAAGTTTTAATTAAAATATAGTTTAATATTAGTTTAAATTACATGAAAACTAATAGAAACTTAAATATAAGTTATATAAAGAGCTTAGTGAAGTGATTCCAAAAAAAAAATCCTTTAGGATATTGTATAAACATAAACCTAAGTTATTGTGACAACACATGAGATTTACAACTTCAAAACCTTCAAAATCTTACTTAGATCTCTCTATATCTCAAATTAGAAACTAAAGAATTCAATCTTATTTATATTCCATTTCTGGTAACAACTGTCCAACTCTTAACTTTTCAAGATCTGATGAAGTTTTAATTTAAAACTTTTAAACCCTGTTCATATTCACAATTTATTAAGAGAGACAAGTGGAAGAGGGATAACCTAAACTTAGACTTAGAAGGAGATTTAAAAACAAATGCAATTAATGAGAATTCAGATCTACTAGATATTTAAGACTTTTTTTTTTTTTTGTAAAAATATTTAAGACTTTGCTCATAGTGTTTTGAAGAAAGAGAAGATAGTCTATTAACAAATTTTTACTGCACTGATAGTCTAATAACAAATTTACTGCACTGATAGTCTGATAACAAATTTTTAATTTATCTTAATAAATTTATAATGAATATTAATTAGGACTCTTTTTTGTTTTTGTTTTTTGTGGGGTGACTATGGATCCGGGTGTCACAAGTAAATTTGATAGAGCGGAGGAGACAAGTGATCGGTCGTTTAGAAAACTTCCTAAAATGTCCCTCAGGAGATCCAAAGCTTCCGCTGACACAAAGTCAGACGATAAAATTGCTTCAAAGATTCCAGTTAATAACTGAGCATGATGGCGTCCGTCGCACTCAATTCCATGTATATACCACACTCTTAAAACTAAATTGATTTTACTAGTATTTTATTTTATTTTATTAATAATCAGGAGACAGCTCTGAATAATTTTCTCTTGCCAGTTCATCTCTCCTAAATAGTCCACGTTCTTCGTCTTTCGATTCCACCAACACCGTGACAGCTCCTTAGATCTCTCCTCGATTACTCATATTCCCATGGCTGTCTAAATCTCACTTATCTCTTTCCCCACCCCATTCTCAATTCTTCTCTCTACGATCTGCTGGAATGGACGGCGCCGATGGAACCGTTCGCGTCGGGGGTCTAAACTCCAAACCCAGTCGCGGATTCGATTTGGAGCCCGATGTCGCGGTTTCCTCTCCAGTCACGCGTCAGAAGGCCGCTGCTGCCAAGCAGTTCATCGAGAATCATTACAAGAATTACTTGCAAGGTTTGCACGAACGAATGGAGAGGTTCGGATTGTCTTCTAATGCTTTTTCAGAATAGATGAATCTGATCGCTTCTGGCCTTGGATTAATCGAGCTTTGCTATTTTGACGGTTTTGGACAGATTAGTGCGCTTGACTTGTGTTTGACTTAGGGATTTGCTTAACTTATTCGTCTAATTCGATTCAGATTTAGCCTGGAAAACGAGATTGATCTATTAATTTCCAACATTGAATTTCTTTTTTACTTAATTCTGTGTTACAGACGCAGGGAGTTTCAGCGGAAAGTGCAAGAAGCTCAGTTACCGGTTGAGGAACAAGACGAGATGATGAGGAATCTGGCCCGTCGTGAAACTGAGTACATGAGGCTTCAGAGACGTAAAATTGGGATTGACGACTTTGAGCTATTGACTGTTATTGGCAAAGGTGCCTTTGGTGAGGTACACAAGATTATTATTGTCAAACTCTTGGTATCCATGTTCTTAATCCAAGCAATCTCTTTCAAAGTGATCAATGTGTTTGTCTAGAAATAGACTGTGCTTTGACATGATACAACATCACCCGCTTTACTATTAAGCAATTAGTCTCCAGGATATGTTTAATCTCTGAAATTGATTTCGGTATATATACATTTCAGGTTAGATTATGCCGACTGAGATCTACAGGTGAGGTTTATGCGATGAAGAAATTGAAGAAAACGGAGATGCTTAGCCGTGGACAGGTACGTCCAATTAACAAAACGCTTCCCACTAATATTGTTTCACCATATTCAAGTAGAAAGGGGAATTGTAAGATAGTTGAGAGTAGTAGTAGGTGCAAAACTGCCTTCCTTTTCCTATTATTAGACTGGTTTCACTAGGTGGTTCAGTTTTGCAAGTTTGTGCTTGTTCAGAGAGCAATAGGATCACTTTACTTAACTGGTTTTGTCGTCCTTCTTTTTCTCTGTAGGTGGAGCATGTCAGGTCCGAAAGAAATTTACTTGCAGAGGTTGACAGCCGTTACATTGTAAAGCTTTTTTACTCTTTTCAAGATTCTGAATGCTTGTATCTTATCATGGAGTATTTACCTGGGGGTGACATCATGACTTTACTGATGAGAGAAGACATTCTTTCTGAAGATGTTGCCCGTTTTTATATTGCGGAGAGCATTCTTGCTATCCATTCTATTCATCAACACAACTATGTTCACAGGTATAAGCTTGACATCATTTTTTTAATGCCTAGTGATTGAGAGATCTCTACACATTATTAAATGTCCATACTTACTGTTTTTAACTTGAGAATCATATGTATTCTCTGGTTCTTGACCTGCGTTCCTCTCTTCTTCCTACCTGTAGGGACATCAAACCTGATAATTTGATACTAGACAAAAGTGGGCATTTGAAGCTTTCAGATTTTGGCTTATGTAAGCCACTAGATGATAAGTATTCTTCACTGCTATTAGAAAACGACGAAATGATGTCTCAGGATTCAGAGAGCGAGTCAGGAAAAGCAGACGCTGACAAAGCACCCTGGCAAATGCCTAAAGAGCAGTTACTGCAGTGGAAGCGCAATCGCCGAGCATTGGTATTTATGCTTGTTCTCTAATTGAATTGCATGGTTTACTCATTTTTGGCTAGACTATAAAGATCAATTACCAAATCCAATGTGTATGGAGTAATTAGTATTTACTTACATGTTTATCTTTCATTTTTATAGGCTTATTCAACGGTTGGAACTCTTGATTACATGGCCCCAGAAGTACTGTTAAAGAAAGGATATGGAATGGAATGTGACTGGTGGTCTCTCGGTGCAATTTTGTATGAGATGTTAGTTGGATATCCCCCATTCTGTTCTGATGACCCCCGTATAACATGCCGCAAGGTAGGTGTATAGCTGGTTAGTCATGCAATTGCTTTTATCAAGAGTAGAAGAAATATTCATCCTTGCTTGCTTATCTCCAGATAATTAATTGGAGGGTATGCTTGAAATTCCCTGAAGAACCAAAAATATCAGATGAAGCCAGGGACTTGATTTGTCGATTGCTATGTGATGTTGAATCAAGGCTGGGAACCAGAGGTGCCGAGGAAATAAGGGTGAGACTTCCGAAAAGGATATATAGAGACACATTTCACTACACTCACTTTCAGCCTTTACATGATTGTCATTGATTTTGTTCATGTTTCAGTCGCATCCGTGGTTCAATGGCACCCCATGGGAAAAACTGTATGAAATGGAGGCAGCTTATAGACCTACTGTCGAAGGAGAATTAGACACACAGAATTTTGAGAAGTTCCCTGAAGTAAGTTAGATAGAATCTCAAAAAGCTTGTCATGACATGATTTGTGGCATTAGTTAGTGAACCCGAAATTTGTTTTTAAACACTGCTGAAACTTGCAGTTTTCCGTATGGATTTTATTGCTCAAATGAAGAGTCAAAACGTATAATATCCTCATCAAGTTTCTTTATATCTTGTAGGCTGAAGGATCGCCATCCGAAGCACCACAAGTTGGTCCTTGGAGAAAGGTGATGCACTCCACATGAATTCCTAATCATATAATCTATGTTGCAAATTGACATAAGCGAAAATGTCTCAGAACATGAGAAAGCTAGCAGATTTGGTTTCTTGTTACGGTTGAGAGTGAGTTTGGATAGTATGTCATCTAGGGAAACAATGGGGTGCTAACTTTGGATTGTTTGAACAGATGTTGACGTCCAAGGACACCAACTTCATAGGATTTACATTTAAGAAGTCAGACATCACAAGATCAATGGAAAATTCAGGTACTCTTCACTTCTTATGACGTGCTGCTCGTAAGCCAAGTTGTCTTGTTGAGAAATGGTCCAATAGTTGATAATAGAGATCTAAGTTTTAGCTGTGACCTTGAAACGCAGGTACGGACATGAAATCAAATGGATCAGGGGATGCCCCGTCGTTGATATCATTGTTAGGTATGTAATGAAATTGTAATCCCCCACAGTCCATTTGCAACAAGTGATAGTTTGTGGTTGTAGAGAGATTGACAATCTGAATATATAATGTTCATTCAGGCCGGATCAATATGGAAGAAGGTGAAGGTGGTGAGTTAAAGCAGAAGACATAGAGAAATACAAAAAATTATTGATTTTTTTTCGGTTGCAGTTATTTTGATCATTTGGCAGAAGCAAATGGAAGCGATGGCAGTTTTTTAACCAAATGACTGATGATGGTTCGTAAAACTTCTATTTGCTTTTCTTTTTCTTTTATGTAACATATGTGTTTTCTTCTTTTTTTTATCTATAAGAGAAACTGTAAAGCATGGAAGAATCATTTCTGGAACATTTTACCCATAAGTTATATCCTATTGAAATCATCGAAATGAAGCTCGTTTTTCTGCCATACTCGGTTTTAAACCATTTTCCGTGGCTGTTCTTATGACAAGTCTCTACTAAGTATAAAGACTAAAGAAAACTGTGTTTAGAAAATAATCAGAAAATACAATAGTTAGAATTATATAGAATGGCTTGTGTAATCAAATCAAAATAAATAGTAGCAAACTAAATGATATTGTAAGTTAACAAAATTATATTGATTAAGACTTCCTTTGATTACCAACGATGAAAAAAATTTCCGGTATGACATTCATAAATTAAAACTTTTGCAAACAAGTTAGAAAAATTTCATGGAGCGCTGAACAACAAAAGCGTCCGAGTCAAAATAAACCACCCCTCTTCCTTATCATCAAGGTATATATCTTAGACCAAAAATACTATACTTATATATGGTGAAGAACAAACAACTAGTAAGCTACCATGTCAAAGCTATCAGTGCATGTTTCAAATATATACAACAAATGTGGGTCATGACAGACTTGTAGGCAAACAAAAATTAAAAAAAGAGTGATCAAAATGTGTTGTACCTGTCTTATTCAGTATGATATAACTTACATGAAGAATAAGAGCATTTAAGGAATCTTTACAACGAGTTTGTAAATGCTGATGGTGTTTATTATAGGTACATCATGTTCAATGATTTGGGAAGAAAGATAAACCAGAGTGCGGTTTAATCCAATGTGCTTGAAGATGTATATTTATGAATTGAAGCGTCAATCCTCTCCTTGTCTCTAGTTGCAAATGCTTCTAACAAAACTCCATTTTTGTAGAAGTGGAAAAGAGGAACCGACTTGATACGGAGTCTTTCAGCGACCTCAGATTGTTCATCATATTCATCAATCACCTACAAAATCATTTGATCTATTTGAGCTATATGTATCTTGTTTACATGAAGATGAGAGAATAAGATACTCACATTATGCTTAAGGAAGATAACAGGAGCTTCTTGGTCACCAGATTGTTTGCACAGCTTTGAGAATCCTTGCTCTATGTATTTACAACTCCCACATGAAGGACGATAAAAGTCAACCACAACCAAAGTGTTAGTTTCCTTTGCTTTTTCAAGGATTCTAAGTAATTCATCATCTGTCTTGAACTCAGTGACACACTCAACAGGACATAGATCTTCAATTTCATCACATAAATCCTCTTGCGTTTCCTGACCTAAGCATTTTACTTTCCCACGCTGAAACGTGTGACTTTTGTTTGAAACACTCATCGCAATGTTTATACTCATGGATCCAACTCCACTGCTGCTGCGACAGATCCATCTAGGAAACGTCATAGTTTTTCTCGGTTCAACCAATCCATCACATTTCAATCCAAATCTTAGGTACTCCGATTGAAGAATATTCTGCTTCTGCATTGAAAATCAATGGCAAGTGCAGATAGCAATAGATGATCTTTATCGAGTATTCCAATTGATTGATTCTTCACGCCAAAACTGGAAAATATTTCATCCAAAGCATCAGAAAAATTCAAAGAAGAATACAAATATTCAGCACAAAGGCTTTGAGGAATTCAGTGGGCATCGCAGAGAGATGCTATAGAACATTAAGGCAACCCAAAACGAAACTCTAGACGCTATATATCTAATTCGTAGGCATTTTACACTAGAAAACCAAAAAAAAACAAAAATCTGTGTTGGACTCTTACCTGTGTAGAGACTAGAGAGATTGCTTTGAGATTCAGAAGCAAGCGAAGTGAGGACGAAGGAAACTTCGGCGAGGGAAACTAAATCGTAATCTGCCAAGGTGGCATATTTTCTATCCACACAGAACGCACTAGATTATCGGTGACGTTGACATGGGCCCTATAGCTCCATAAAGTCATACTTTTCCAAAATAATATGGGCTGAAAATATATTTTCTCACCAAATGGGTTGAAAATATTATTAATAGGTACAATACTATTATTTTCGTAAATATTTACTGGTTTTTCATGTGTGGCTGATAATATTTTTGTAAAAAATAATGAGGTACATAATTTCTATCTAAGTTTTGTTTTTGTTTTTTGGAGAAATTGCATATCAAAACTACAAGAATTAAATTGCTAACATAATGATCGTATTGTTATTTGCGTCATCAAATTTGAAAGAATTGAAATGAAACAAAACAAGTAAAATGCTATATATATTTAGATGTTCAACAATATTTTTGAATCCTCATATTCCTAAAAGGTTCATATGGTTGTTACATTTTGGTTATTACATATCACAAACCAATGAATAAAATTTGTCATTTAAACTTCAATCATTCCAAACGCTAAACTCAATACATCCCTAAAGGAACAAATGTTGGAGGTTAAAACTCTATTTTAGTGAAGAAAGAGAATGATAATATGGTGGAAATAAGAAACATGTATGTCATGTCCTTTTCTTTTGGGATTTGAAGTTAAATTTTATATGCCATGTCTATACATCACGATATACCAATACACAAATTGTACAACATGAATGTCAATGTCCTTCTATTTTTTCCTCGGGTTTGTTCATTGATAAAAGGGGGACTCGACTTACAATGCACAAAAAGAAAAACACCATTTACATCACAATACACCTTTCTGAGAACAAAAGCTCCAATAAATGTGGCAGAAACAGAGAGAATTTGAGTGTTTTAAAATGGTAATGAACTCAGTTGTGTGACTTCTTCTTTGACAAGAACATAAAAAACCGTGGGAATGAAAGTTTCTTCTTTTTCTTTCCTGACTTTGTCGGTGGAAATTGATTGGTTTCAGAGTTATCTTCTGTTCCATATGACTCACTTGGGCTGGAGGCATAGACCGCAACCTCAGGTGATGATGATTGCTCCAACTTAGTCATCTCCTTTGCTCCTTCAGAGTTTCCTCTTTGGATTTTCTCAGCGTTGACTCCATCACCAGCCTTTCTCTTCTGTTCATGCTCAGATCTCCATTTCCTCAGCTCCTGTTCCACTCCTAACTTCCCCTCTTTGGCTTTCTCAGCCTTTTCCGTTGCTTCTTTTAATGCTTTCTTTCTCTCATCCATGTCTCTCTTTACTTCTTCCAGCTTCTCCAAGCTTCTCATTTCTGTTTCTTTCGCTTCCTCTATCCGTGAAACTGCTGCTGCGACTCTTGCATTCGCCAGTTCCTCTGCCTCATGAGCACGTTTGCTGAGCTCATAGTACTCTTCTAACGAAAGTGTAACGCTTCTTGGAGAATCAATCTCATTAGCCTTCAATGTTGATTCACTCTCTTCTAAAGCCTTAATGGCGGCTAAGGCTAGCCTCTCTGAAGCTTTAGCTGCTTCGATTTCTTTTTGCGCTGCAAATAGCCTGCTCTCCATTGTAGTTGCTCCAGCCTTTGCTTGCTCTGCTTCTTCTTTGGCCTTTCGTAGCTCTTCACGAGCAACTTCAGCAAGCGACTTTGCTTCATCAGCCTCTTCTGCTGCTTGTTGAAGTTGTTTTGGTAGCTCCACCATTTTCTCTCTCGAATCTTTCTCCTTTGACTGAACCGAAGCTATTTCCGTCTTCGTTCTGTCTATCTCAGCTTCTAGAGAAGAAACTGCTATAGATGCCATTCCTTCTCTTTGTTTGATTGAAGCAAGAGCAGACTTTTCTTTCTCAAGTTCCAGTTGCAAGGAAGAGGAAGCTACTTTCAAGCAATTCACTTCGGCTGTTGCTTTCTCGATATTGACATTGACTTCTTCAAGTTCCTTCTTGGCAGATGTAACAGCTGCGTGTAAATCTGGTTGGCTTTTGTTTTCTGTAGAAAGGTCACTGTTTGTGTTTGACTCACTTGATTCCTGCTTAAGCTTGGATTCCATATAAGCAACCAATTCTGCCTTCAAATCAAGAAGCAGCGCTGAGGCAGTATCGAGCTTCGTTTTTAGATCTTTAGAAGAAAGTATCTGTTGGTTGAGTTTTTGAAGTTCCTCTTCCGCTTGCTTCAGTTCCTTCTCCCAACGGTGAGTATCTTGATCTCTAGCCATGGCTGCTCCAATTCTCTGTTCTTCAGCCTCCAAATGAGAAGCATGTGCTGCTTCCAACGACTCCTTTGTAGCTATCAGCTCTATAGTGAGTTCTTCAACTGTCTTTTCAATTTCCTTTGATGCTAACATCACCTCTTCAACTTTCTTGACTGCCACATCTTTATCTTTCACCAAAGCATCATATTCTTTATGCAGAGTTTCTAACTCCTCCTTGACAGATTGCAATTCCGTAATCGCTGATGTATGCCTCGCCTTAGCCACCTCAAGCTGTGCTTTAGCTGCGACACTGACATCGTCAGCTATTCCTTGTTCCATCTCCTCAACTCTCAGCTTAGCCAACTCCGAGTCTTGCTTTGCTTGTTGTTCTTCGGTTTGTGCCTTCTCTAGGTTAAGCTTTAACTGTTCTATGAGTCTCTTAGTGCTTTCTAGCTCCCTAAGCACTGCCAGCTTTGCAGCTTCGGCGGTTTCCGAGTTTGTTTTGTACTCAGGCATCTCTGCCTCGATCTTTTTAAGCTCTTCTTCTATAAGCTTCCGCCTCTGAAAACGTATAAAATAAAAAAATGAAGAAGAAAGGCAAACAAAACTGAGAAATAAACAATACACATGTATCCATGGTAGTAAGATACCTCTAGTGCTTGCATACGGTGAGATTTCCAGTCAGTAATGCCTCCAAATTTAGAGACAGCTTCTTTAACAGATTCAAATGGTGCAGCAGTGTCGATTAAACCTCTATATGAGTCTAAGTTTTTAGGCGTTCCAGTTCCAGTGCTGAATCTTGGAGACAAGAGCGTTCTGGGAGATGCAATATTTGTAGGAGATGATGATGATAATGCTCTAGGTGATCCACCATTTGTTGCTGAACCCTCAGAAATCTTTACACGAGGCAAACCAATCTCACTGGTAGCTTCTGGTGCTTCTTCAATGATTGTTGTTTTAGGGGTTAACTCCGCAAGATCACAAGGAATTACTGTTGCTTGAGAATCCTCAACCTTTGTTGCAGATTGTAAGTTAGTATCTGATAGATTCAACTCAGGATTTAGTGTTGCATCATTATCACCAACAACATCTGTGCTTGCAGTAGAGACTTGAGGAGTAGCCTCAGATGCTCCAGATGGTTCTGGAGAGGTTTCAACTTCACCAATTTTTAACTCCTCCATTTCCGAAAATTACTGCATTACAAAAAGACGATGAAGATAAAGAAACATCCGAAAAAAATACAAGGAGACCGCAAAGATTTATACTATGAGACCGTAACTCGTATTTTCGCCGGAATTAACTGATCCGGAAGTCAAGAATGAAACAGGATCATCGGATTTCATCCATGTCTGAATAAATTCGGAAATAATGACCAAATCCAGGTCTTATTGGTTTTGTAAGAAGAAGAGAAATATGACCAGACCAGACATATGTTTGCCTTTGCATCATCATACGAACAATGATTCTATGCTAGAAACTCAAGTACGAAAAAAAATCCGAATTTCTAGAATACGAACAATAGTTTTATCCATATATTGAAGAAACAATTCTGAATTTCAGCTGAAAATAAAAATCGGAACCAAAGCCTAAAAAAGGTATATAGAGATAATTGAAGAAAGAGGGGAGAAAGAAGCTCTTACGGGGAGGATGAAAAGAAGTAGCGAGGTTGATGATGATCTGAGGTTAATTGATTCTTGAAATTAAAAAAAGTTTTCAGACAGAAAATAAAACAGAGGGCTAATTCGTTGAGGAACAGAAATTAGAAAGAGATAATCGCGGTAGGGGAGACAAATCATGAAGCTCTACCTCTCTCTTACCCTCATCTTCTTCATCCATCTGTCATTCTCTCTCTCATAATTGTCGCTTTGTTCGTTTCTCTTTTTTCTAGTTGTTGTTAATTTAAATTACTTTTAAATTTAGAAAATTGGTGGCCAGGACCTCCATTGGTCCACGTTTGGAAGTAGATAAACCAAACTACGTGACAAAGCTAAAACCTGGTTTCGATGGCTGGCAATGGAGAAGGTAGCCTCAAATTTTACTCGACTCCATCTTTTTAGGTAACGGAATTTAACACTCGTACTTAACGTGCCAAAAAATAAAAAGGTTTCGTTGATTACCATTTACACCAATCTCGATCACAAGACGCGGCTTACCGTGTTGATGATTTAAAACCAAATTGTGCTCATTAAATTTTTAAGTGAAATTAGAATAAAATAACACTAGCATTTATGAAAATGACTAGATTAACATTCATTTTCTACACTTACTACAATAACACTCATTTGACATATTTGTTCTTGTGACTAATTATATTCAATTATAAATAAAATATTTTAAATAAATAAAAAACCTTTATAACTTTAATTTAATTTAAATAAAACATTTCAATTTAAAAACTTCTAAAAAAAAAAATTTGGATTAAAAGATTGATAAAAAAAAATCGTAAAAAATATTGAAAATACTTTAAAATAAAAATAAATATAAAAAATTGAAAAAAAATCTAAAAAAATATAATAATTATATTCTATTTTGTTGAGAAAAATAATTTTCAAATTTTTACAAACTTTCAAAAAAAAAAAAAAAATTAAGGATACACTTTTTTTTAACAAACTTTAACATTTGTTGGAAATTTTTAAAATTTTGATTTAATTCTAAAAAATTAAATTAATCCAAATACTCATTTTTTTTATTTATGTTACTATTTTCATTTAAAATTTTGTATTTAATACAAAAATAATTTTGTTTCCAAAACCAACTCCTTAAATCATGTTTCCATAAATATTTTGATTCAAAAAAGATTTTTTTCAATTTTTTGCAAGTTATCTCAACTTTTGGGGTTTTTTGTAATTAGTGAAAATTATAAAATAAATCCGTAACAATAACAACAAGTATTTAAATCTTAAATAAATATAAATTTTGATTTAAATCTACAACATTACATGAAATATCCGCAACAATATCGAAAAATCTGCAACACTATAGTGCTATTGTAGTAAGATAAAAAACTCGTTTTGATGTATTACAGATTTAAAAAAAACCGCAACATGTTAAATAAATCTAAAACACTTAACAAAAAAAATCTGCAGATTTTATTCAAAAATTTGGAAAAAAATCCGCAAAAAATAAAATATCTACAACACATGGAAATAAAATCTGCAACTCCGCAAATCACGTCATCAAAAAATAATTAAATCTTAAACATTAGAGGGAAAATCTGCAACAAATAAACAAATCTATAACACTAAAATGCTATTTTAGTAAGTTCGAAAGTACATTTCACTTGTTGCGGATTTAAAAAAAAATCTGCAACACATGAAATATATCTACAATATATGAAAATAAATTGGAAAAAATAAATCTGCAAATTAGAAAACAATCTGCAAAAAAAAAAATCTGCAACAAATAAATCCAGATTTTTTTGGAAAACTTGCGGATTTATTTTGGACTTTTTCGTAAATAACTCAAAAATTTGCTGATGTGGAAAAAAAAAATTAATGGCATTTATGTAATATATTTTTCCTACCAAATGCAATTGAGGGTATTTTAGACCTAAAGTTTCAGCATCTAATCACCCTTTACATAAGTGCTATTTTAGTAATTTCTTCATTTATTAGTGCTAAATTAGCTCATCACCCAATTTTTAATTAATTTTCAAATATAATTATTTTTCGATAAATACTTTTTACTAATCATAGAAATCTCTTGTAATTACCTCCGGCAAGTTGCCTCGGGAGCGCTTGCTGTTAATTCCGAACTTTCATTTCGGGATCTCAATTGTGAGAACATTTACAAACGTTGTGGTGCTGTTGATGAAACCATTATTCATGCACTCTTCGAATGCCTGCATTCTTTGGGAGTGTGGAAGAAATCTAAAATTACGTTGATTCAAGGAGGTTTTTCTTCTCCTTCGGTTTTTTCTAATTTGAGTTTCCTATACTAGAGATTATCATTTCATTTCAATTCAGAGATCATCCACACAAGATTTCCGTGGATTATGTTGTACATCTGGAAAGTTAGGAACAAAGAAGTCTTGGAAGGCACTCTATCGAAGCCTTTGGACATTCTGAATATTGCTTTGAGTGAGAAGATATCTTGGGAGGAGGCTCAAGTGAGAGAGGATGAGGAGCATGAGGATGGTAGGAAGACAATGATGGTGAGGCTCACGCAGAAGTAGTTTCGACATTACGATGTCAGTTTGATGGTTCGTGGAAAGATTTTGATCCAACTTCACGTTTGGGTTGGGTGTGTTCAGAGGGCATCAATCATGTAATACTAATGGGGGAAAGGTGTCAACGGCGATCTCTCTCACCCCTTCACTTGGAGATGAAAGCGCTATTATGGGCCATGGATAATATCCTACTCAGAATGATTGGTTGTCAGATTTTCAAAACAAATTATGCATAATTAGCTCTCATGGTGTAGTCCCCTGAGGAATGACCCGCTTTCTCCAACTTATTCGATGAATTTGGTATGCTCCAAGTCCAATTTCTTTCATTTTCTATTTCTTACATTTCTCGTCTTAGTAAGTTAGGGTCGATTGTTTGGTTCGGTTTTCAAGAACTTTTTTTTTCAAATTCATCATATGTAAACTATACACCTCCTACTTCGCCTACCAACAGAGACATTGTATTTTAATTAATGTTTAATATATACAAACTAAACTAAAAGATATGAATCACTATCTATCTAAAATATCTTGTTGAATCTAGTTATTTACTTCTTTTATCAATTTTTTTGTTTAAGATTAAAATTTTGATTGTGGAAATTGGTTAGCAATTTTTTTTAAAAGAAGAGAAATTTAGAGAAATTACCATTTTTTAAATTACCACTTTTTTTTAATAATACCAATTTATATTACTTTAAAAGGGGTATAATCGAGTGGGGAGCAAATTCAAACTATAAAGTGTCAGATAGATGGATTTTGGAAATGATCGGACTCAACCTTAGGTCTTAAATGGATTTGTATACATCTCGCTCAGAATTCAAGAATCTTCGGATTTCATGGTTTGAAGAGATGTTTATCGCCTCTACATTTGGTGTTTGAAGCTTTGCTCTGAACCATGAAGTGCATTATTCGGCTTGTACAGAGTATTTCATTTCTTCAAGATGGACTATTTAGAGTTATGCTAGCTTGTGCATCATTCGGAGAAATGGTTGATCTAACAAACTAGATGAATTAGTTTATCGATTTGTGTGCGCACCTTCTATATTTTAATATATCCTTAGTTTCCCATTTTTTCATTATCAAAACAAACTCTGTTGTTTACTCAGCTCGATTACGTTCAACTGAATTTTCATTTGTAAACTCCATTCTCTCGAAATAGGTTTCCAATTCATAAATATTTTAATTTATAGTACAATTGACAAGAAAAAGTTTAAAAATTCAAACTGATGAACACCATTTACATAGTAAATGAAACGATAAAGAACGAGCTTTACGCACTAAGTTGTATGGCTTAGGGTTTAATTAACATGGAACCATGAATCGTAGTTGTAAAGTTGGCAAATGGATGTGAAATTTCGGACGGATTTTCTCGTTGATAAATTTTTAATATCATTATCAAAAGATTAAATATTTTGTATGCTATTTTTCAGAAAAGTATGTAAATTTGTGACAATCAATAAAAAATGGGTGATCTTCTATGAAACATGTCTTTCTTTTATTAAATTATTATTTATACATGAACCATTTACGGCGTCTACTTTATTGGTTTTTTTTTGTTTTGTTTAAAATCTACTTCATTGGGTTGACGTAAGGAAGTTGCAATAATGGGATAAGTACTGAGTGGCGGCTATAACCATAAAGAATTGTCACAAAAGAAATATTTTGTAACTTTCTATTTGTCGCCGCCTTGATCTTTAGCAAATATATTGTAGTTTGGTTATAAAGGGTTGACATGGTCCTACGGTGGACGAAGAAACGAGCTTCACGAAAAGTCCATGTTGTCTATGAAGGCAAGAACCAATAATATTGGAGTTCAACGCACACGGACGAAGCTACAAGTTAACATCCCAAGACTAAGAACGAAGACATAATCAAACTTTGATATAGCAGCCACTTGTGCCCTATAAATAGATAGAGCTTATAACCCCTCACAATATCTCATAATCAAACTTGAAATTATAATATCTCATAATCAAATTAACTTGAAATTCCTTAAGTTTGATACTGTAAATTTCTTTTTAATATTGTAAGCTGCAAATGGAGAGCCCACAATCGCCTCTTCAACCCCCGACCTATGGAAACTCTATCACAATCCTCAGTATCGACGGTGGTGGTATTAGAGGGATAATCCCTGCAAGTATCCTTGCTTTTCTTGAGTCCGAACTTCAGGTATATGTGCTACCTTACTTTTTCTACATATAGTGTGTCTCTTTCATTATAAGTGTAGTTTAACATTTGAACATATATATATATATATATATATGTGAAAAATACAAATTATTTTATCTTATAGTAGTACACTATAATATATGATCTAATCAAGTTGTAGGGATAAAACTGAAAATGTCTTAAAAATATACATTATAAAACGACTATTATAATAAAACAACATTTAAGTTTTAAAACGATATTCAATACAAAAGAACATTTAACTAGTGTACATAACTTTATATATATACATGGATGCACAGAAATTGGATGGCGAAGAAGCAAGGCTTGCAGACTATTTTGATGTAATTGCGGGAACAAGCACCGGTGGTCTGGTCACAGCCATGCTCACCGCTCCCAACAAAGAAGGCAGACCTTTGTTTGCGGCTTCTGAGATTAAAGACTTCTATCTTGAGCATTGTCCAAAAATCTTCCCTCAAGATCATTTCCCATTTTCGGCAGCCAAAAATCTGGTGAAGTCCTTAACTGGTCCTAAGTATGACGGTGAATATCTTCATCAAGTTATCCGAGCCAAGTTGGGTGATACAAGGTTGCACCAAACGCTTACCAACGTTGTCATTCCAACGTTCGATATCAAGCATCTTCAACCTACTATCTTTAGTAGCTACGAGGTTTGTTTTATCTTATTTGTATTGTATATGTTTTTTTTTTTTTTTTTTTTTCAAATCCACAACCTTTTGACATAATCTTATTATATATAGGTAAAAAAAAATCCTTTAAAGAACGCAACACTTGCTGACATCTCCATCTCAACTTCAGCAGCACCTACATATTTGCCTGCGCATTACTTTAAAACTCAAGATTCAGTCGGAAACGTTAAAGAATACAATCTTATTGATGGCGGAGTTGCAGCTAATAACCCGGTAATTTACCGTATACATATTCTTATCGTAGTATATATGGACTTATACCCTCAAAATACTATAAGATGAAAACAAAATCCCATGCAAAATATTCTTTTATACTTTTTTATCAAATTTCTGAAAAGAAACCATACGAAAAAATTATATATAGAAGATTCGAATCATTTATCATTTAAAGTATAGGCTTTGGTGGCGATTGGGGAGGTGACAAAGGAGATTACAAGAGGGAGCAGTGACTTTTTTCCGATAAGACCAAATGATTACGGCAGGTTTCTTGTGCTTTCGCTTGGAACCGGAAACCATAAAGCAGAAGAGAAATTCACTGCAAAAGAAGTAGCTGGTTGGGGAATGTTGAGTTGGTTAACACACGACAACTCTACACCTCTCATTGACGCTTTCATGCAAGCTAGCTCTGATATGGTTGATTTTCATCTCTCTACCGTTTTCCAAGCTCTTCATTCCGAGGCCAACTATATTCGCATTCAGGTACCGAGATCAACTCAATAACCTTTTCTTTTCATTTGTCGCCAAAATTTAACTTATTAGAAATGGGTTTCAATAATATATAGGATGACACGTTAAATGGGGATGCTGCTTCTGTTGATATCGCTACCGTCGAGAATCTGGACGTTCTCGCCAAGACAGGAGATGAACTACTCAAGAAACCTGTTTCAAGAGTCAATCTTGACTCCGGTCATAACGAAAATGCTTATCAAATGACTAATGAAAAGGCTCTTATAAAGTAGGTTACATGAATTTTGCATTTGATAGCTTTATCCATTCTTTTTTGGATCTATTTTGTTAATATTTTAAAATTTTGGCTGTGAAGGTTGGCAGGAATACTTTCAAAAGAAAAAAAGCTCCGAGACCTGCGATCTCCTCATGGAAAAGCACCAATAAGGAAATAAAGAGATCGTTGTTTTATACTATTCTCTGTCTATTGCTTATTGTTGATGATGATTCATTTGTTTATTTAATGCACGTTTGGTTTTATATATTTTTCTTTCTTTTCGATATGCTTTAGTTTTATATTAATAAAAGGTTGCAGCTCAATATAGCAACTTGTAGATTTGAATAAAGTCAATGAGAAATGCTAACCTATTTGATCTTCTTCTTCCCACGTCCATTAGAATAATAGTAAATTACTCTTCATTGGAATGCCTCCTCCGCTCTTCGCATCACGTTTCACATTACATACTTTCATTATTATGTGTAAGAAGTTAAATATAATTGGGAATTATAGAATTATTTTTCAATTAAACGTGAGGTTCATTATTTTTATAATACCAATGAAATTATACCAGTGAATCAGACTAATGTAACTAAAAAATAATTATTTTCTTATATCAACATATAACAATAAAAAAAAATCAATCTAAAGTTTTTTTTGTTAAAGGAAAAAAACACTTTATATATATATATATATATATATATTAATAATATAAAGTTGAGTACCAAATATAAATTGTGTAGCTCATAATAATAATCATATATAAGAATACCCAAACATTTAGAATAATCAAACATTTTCAGCTACATCAAATAGACTGCAGACAAAAATATTTGATAGTACATTCTTCCTATATATCATTTGCGAACTAAATATAAAAAATGTTGAAAGATCAACGTTACAAGAAACCACCGCAGTATGACATACATATCATAGATGACAATGTTTGATTGACTTTTGAAAAGAAAAAATATGATGTGAAATGGTGTATTAATTTGTTATAGTTTGACAACTTTGACTAAAATGTGATTTGGGTGGTGGAATGGATCTTGGTATATTGGTTTGTTTTGATAAATGAGATCATTAATTCGAATTCATCTGGGAAAAGTGATTTACGTATTAAATATGGTATTATCAAATGTCTGATTTTGGATATTAGGAGATAGTATAGATTAAAGGTCCGGAACTTTAAAAAAAAAATACAATGATTGTTTTATTTAAACGAAGAAACTACCAAAATACAACATAATTATCCACTCTTTTATATGTTTTTACGATCCCACCTACTTAGTTTTGTTAGAAGAAAATGACACCCACAGCTCGGGGGGTTTGCGCAAACGGTTCAACGCGGATCGAAGGAATGAAGATTAAATTCAGAGACGAGATAGCTGTGTTAAGAGGTCGTAGATTCCATATGTCGATCCTTCTTGTGTTGTTGCGGTCGATGTTGTCGAGATCGTGTCGTCGAGACCATTGTTGTTGATGACAATTCCATCAAGGTTGATGTTGGCTTAATCTTCGTTGAGGTTAGTGTTGTCTTGATTTTCGTCTTCTGAAGTAGGGAACATGCAACGATTTACTGGGTCATCGTCCGGTGGTTGTTTTCTTATTTCTAGGGGTTTCCGTTATACTGATCTCAACGTCCCTAGGTTTTCTTGCCAATCATTGTTATTGTGAGTTTATGGGGTTGTTGTAATGTAATTTCCGAGCTTTTAACTTAATCTCTTGTCCCACGATGGGAGTAAATTTTAGAATGTAGTTTATAACTATATAAATAAATAGAAAAAATTACAACGAAGAAAACTCTTCTTAATAAGTTTTTTCTTAGAGAAAGAGTGCAATAAGACATTAGTTCGTCAATTGGCCGAGCTAACAAAGGAAACAAAGATTAAGAGGAAACTAAAGCCGGAAAACTCGAATTTATACGTCTTTTAGGTCTCGTTAATGAGTGAAAGCCCCGTCTCAATAGGGGGTCCCTTATTTATATATAGACTAAGTCGTTCATAGTCGGTCGTGAATCGTGGGCTTTCTCGAATTCTTAGGAATGTTTTCTTTTTATTCAGAGGTTCTTCCTTATTTTCTCTGAATTTCCTTTTATTCAGAGGTTGGTTCAAGAATGTCTTGGGCCGAGATATATGGTCCTTCTAGCTGCCAAATGAACTTATTCGCTCTTCTATTGGGCCGAGCTTAGGGTTGCGCCGCCGTTTCGGATATGGATTTTTTCAAGCTTTTGGGCAGCTTGATGGGGGTGTTTTCCAAGTTTTAAATCTATATAGCACTTCAATCGCTGCCCAAATTAAGCAAATACTCGTTGTAAAAAATTGAGGTTTCGAACCCAAATACTCGGATGTAAAGAAAAAGGGGTTTGCTGGTTTGTTTTGTAGATTTTTGTAAATACTAATTATCTCAATAATTTTTTGATATAAGATAAAAATGTATGACTTTCATAGGGGTAGATGTTGGTTAGGGGGGGGGATCTTAGATAAGCTAACCTAGGATTATGGTTTTAGAGTTTTTGTTTAGGGGTTTATTTTAAAAGTGGTTTTATTCGATTAACTCGATGGTATCTCGGCGAAAATCAATTCGCTAGCTACTTGCTCTAACAACGGACCCCTTGAAAAGGACAAATATCTACCAGCCTTAAGGTTTAAAAACACCATTACTATTCCTAATGTGGCATTTTGATTTTAGACTCATTGGTAGACTCAACAATTTCTTAGAGAAAAACCAACTCCCTAAATCGATCTCCTAATATGTTAAACCATTTGAAAGGATTGTATTACAATCTTAGACATTAATTATGTAAAAGTTTACACAATTCATCCCTAAAGTCTAGTTGAGACTAATACTATTAAGGTAGATACAACCTCTCTATTAACTACTTAGACAACTCATATAACACACATAAATGTGTGTGAGAGTGTAGGAATAAGATTAAGTGATAGAAGGTGAAACACCCTTTCTGAATTCTAAGTTTGATAAGGTTGTTCACATTCGAACCCACTAATCAGTCCAATTTTTATAGCATTAATTTCATACTTAGTCATTTTCATGCCTTTATTGAAATTCGTTCTATTAGAGTCTATATGCGGAAATAATAGAGTTGATATGAAATATAAAGAAAGTACTCAATTTTATTTAGATAATATTAGGATTCGACAACATGTATTAGTTTGCCACAAGGCTTTACATAGTATAAATCGATCCTAGCACTACCCAATCTTCACACCACCCATCTTCACTAGGCCGTCAATCCTTTGCTTTGACACGATTCTTACACCGATCACCATCTTTTCCTGAAATACCAAAGAAGCGTAAGTAACTCGACAATTACTTAGTGAATCCTAACTAATATATATATATATATATATACACTATATGCATGAATGAAATGATATGGCATCACACAATAATACATGAAGTAACACTTAGATCGTCTGACTAATATGGCTAAGTTCATCGTCTTCAGACCGGTCAAGTCTTGGTGGAATCAACTCGTTCCCCAACTCACTCGCCTTCTGCGATATCTTAACCCTATATCTTTGCCGATCGATCCAAGTCAAGCAGCGTAATGAATATCAAACCCTAGGAACCGATGTTCTAGTAAGAATCACCCAACTAACATGATCTTATCCTATCTGACGAACCAGACTCGCATTCGAACATAAAGTCCCGGTTCGCACTCACCGTTGCCTGGATTTTTGTTGGAATCAACCGCTGATGTTGAGAACTTCCACGCCTAATCCCTCTATCGCTCGTCGAGTCTTGCCGAAGGAAAACTCGCCCCGAGAATCTCGTAAACTTTCCTTCCTTCTTTCTCTTTACTCTTAGACTTAGTATTTTTCTGGGAAATTTTCTTTATACGTGTGATAGCGATTTTTGACCCTAAGTCTTTGCATATATAGGCTATTCAATCATTTTCCGCGAAGAGAGATGATTCCCTTCGACCAATCAGAAACAAGACTGAATCGTCGCGACTTGTCACTCACACCAATTCGGCTAAAATCGCTCAAACGTTCGTCGAATTATCTGCACAGTCCGAATAGCTGCTTTTCCGGACGATCCAACTGACAGAACGTGTTCCCTTCACTTAGCTGGGCTTTCCGACAGTCTCTCCAGCTGATCCAGCTGGTTTGACTCGAAGATTCAGCTAGTTTGGGCTGACTGGAGGTGGTCATCTCGATATCTTAGCCTATCCACGTTATTTTTGGCTAAGTCCCGCACTAGTCTTGACTGAATGGATCGATCCTTCGATCTCATCAAGTTCTTGAACATCCGGATTCCCTTCCAATTGATATTTCTTGATTCAATCACAATTCCTCCTTTGATTTTGCCAACCCTTGTTAGACTCGATCTATCCAAGAGAGTATAACTACCCCACTGTCCATCCGCGGTCAAGTTCCTAGGCCGCCCGATCACTCTCCGATACTCATCCCCCTATAAAGCTTAAATGTCATTTTCGATCTGACACCATAAGACATATAAATGTCTATAGAATCACCAATAATTTCTTAATTAATTAAATTAATTTAGAAAATAGTGGTTTTCACCATGAACGAGTTTCTAACTTCTTATTCAACGTTTTATCTTTTCCAACTCGACAATGGCACATCCCGACAATCCTATTGCGGATCGGCTACATAAAGTGTCACTAACTTCATCTTAATCTACCCATAAGGACCCATAGTTAAGATATATAAACCTAATTGACCCCTTAATTGATCAATTAATTAATCCTAATCTTGATTAGAGACTAATCACTCCTCTAATCTATCTTTCCTACTTAACCCATGTGAAAACTATTCACACATAATAGAAATTAAAGAAAGGAAATGTAAAATAAGAGACATAAAATTTTAATTAAGTAAAGACAAAAAGAAAAAATGGATATTTTTATCTAAAATATTTAATATTTAAGATTCTACCCACTAGAAAGCAAAAAGAGAACTAAATCAACAATAAATATGTGTCAAATCAAGGAGTGTCTCCAAATGTCGAGCATATCCTATTTATAGGGGGTCAATGTCAATCAAGGATAATTTGGTCTTTCTCTCAATTATGCCACTTTGGTATCGATCGATATGGGTGGTCGATAGAGTGTTTCCCATATCAATTGATATGTAGTCGATATGGCCGTCTTGAAATTGCTACTTAGCTCTTGTTCTTGTCTTGGATTTTTTCCATACCTCCTTTAACCTCATTGATTACTTGAAAAGGTCTTAATATGTACAAGAAATATGGTAATGAAGACTTCTAGAACTCTGAAGATGCAATGCATGTAGAATTACCCTATAATACATAAATAATGATTTTAGATGAGTTTATTGATATAAAATGTGTAGAAATTAGGTGCTAAAATTCTAAATTTTCCATCTCATCACAGCTAAATGAGCAATTTTTTAAAATGGGTTGAGCTACATTAAGGGTACGCATACTAGTAGAAAACTACGATCAGCCACGGATAATTTGTAGCTATGCATCAATTAGCCACAAATTTCGTGGATTCAGTGATCCGTAGAAATCTGTGACTTATTTGTTGCTACCGCTACTATTTAGCCACAAATAAACCAAACCTAAATAACGACATAACCACTACAGGTCATGGCTATTTTGCAACGGTGATATATGAGTTTTTTTATGGGTTTTTCCTATTGTTTTCTATAGTTTTTTTTTGTTTCTTTTTTTAAGGATTATAGGCACTAAATAACATGATGGGGCACTTGGGATGATTTGGAGAAAGTGGAGCAAAAATGATAAATTGGAGATGAAGTCTCGGATATGAATTTCAGAAGTTTAGCATTCGATGGAGGTCTTACCAATTTCCAAATTAGATGAAACCGGCATAAAAAAAGATATGGAAGTTAGTTTTCACCTCTAATTTAAATCAAGCTGTTTGAAGGTCTGTAGCTCTAGATATTCCCGTTTTAGTGAAGACATGTCTGATATGACGCGAGCAGAAAAAAGAGTCAATATGTGAGTATAGTATCGATCGACACACACCCCTTGTGTCGACCGACACAAAGTCAACATGCCCGAAAAAGTATATTTCAAGAGTCCAAGTTGCCATATTTTACCAGATTCAATCCCAATTGGAATATGAAACATCTAGAACGTCTCATATGCATTAAATACATATTTTAAGTCATTATTTAGACAGTGCTTTATAAGATAAAAACAAGACAGTTAAAATAAATAAATAATTGTGATATTTATGTTTCACCCAACTTACTATTTTTCTAATTATTGCGGGAGAAATTATATTGAACGTTATTCATACTATAAAAATCATAGAAGAATAATTAATTGAAAAATACATATATTTTATCTTATTAAAAAGTTAATATCAAAGTTTAAAAGAAAATATATATGAGTAGTTTAAAATTAAAACCTAAACATACTCAAATAGGAATAAAATAAAATATTTTTTAACAAAACATGTGATCAAATTTTATCGGAAACTAAATAATAGAAAAAAAGATAATCAAATAGTTAATATTATTTTCTCTCGGTGATTTTTCATTAATGTTTCCAATAAAATTTTAGTATCGCACGAATGATTTAATTTTGTTTTCATTTTTCTTTAAAATCACGAATTATAAAATATAAAATTACATATCTACGTATACGCGAATTCTTACCTAATTATATTATAAAACTTTAGTTATATTTTATTTTACATAAAAATTATTTATTTTTTGTAATGATCGATCTTCCGCTCTTCATATTTCATATTTTGCCGTTGCTATTTTGTGACTATTTTAAAATAGCAACGGATTATGAATTATAGCAACCAAAAATTCTGCTGCTATTTACAAAATTCTTACTAGTGGCAATTTTCTGATGAATACATCCTTAGAGAAATTTTTCACAAATTTCCAACGAATGCCCACATAAAAAAAAATTGTGAGAAATCAATAGGAAAGTTTTATAGGGATGGATTTATAGGAAACGTTACGTGGTTGGACCTTGGATAACCGATTTCGGATCTTGGACTGGATCACATATATAAATCTTGGACTGGATCACATATCTAGTATATTTTGCCCATCCCTATATTTTAGTATGTAACGTATTTCACATGGTAATTGATAGTCCTTTTGAATTAACAATATATTTTTTTGAGAAGTTGAATGTATTTGGAAAAGTAAGATTACCTAAATTAAGCCCTTCTCGAACTCGAGATTTGACAGAGTCTATTACTACTGTTTAGAAAAAAGAGAGGAAAAAGTGTTTACGTTAAACTGCACAATTGGGTAGAAAACACCAAATGAATGGGAAGAAGACGAAAAAGGAAGGTACAAGTTAATTTCGGCTTCATTTCATTTTGTTTGACAATTCAATGTAGTGTCGTCTATATATTCCGACCACATAAGCCATATCATCAAAAGCGGAAGAATCAATACCCTTTTACCAAGACCAAAAGAAGAATCAGTTAATTAGTAGGGAGACTTGAAGCTTCTCGTTCTTGAATTGGAAAACAAAAATGGAGAGCCCGAAATCTCCTCTTCAACCTCCCACTTATGGGAACTTAATCACTATTCTTAGCATTGACGGTGGTGGCATCAGAGGAATTATTCCTGCAACTATTCTCTCTTTTCTTGAGTCTGAGCTTCAGGTACATTTTGTTTTGTGTATTTGATTTCTTCATTTAGATTTTGTACAAAATCAATACGAATTTACCAGTCATGTGTTAGTCTTTAAAAGACATGTGTCAACTTAAAAACTGCATAGATTTAAACGATAAGTGAACTGATTAGTAATTATTTTTAAATTAATATATGACTTTTTACGTACGGTCAATAAATTTTCAGTTGTGTGAATTCAAGATCAAATTGTCTTGGGTTGACGATAAAATATCAAATAGTTTTGGGGTACTATATAAAGCACGTGAGCGGATAACTTGGTAGTATACATACCTTTGATCATATATATATTTCTAACTCAATCAATTGGTAATGAACCAAAAATTTATGTACTATATTAATATTATTTTAAACTCATCTCTGTTTGTGCTTAGAAACTAGATGGAGAAGAAGCAAGACTTGCAGACTACTTTGATGTGATTGCAGGGACGAGCACGGGCGGTCTAGTGACGGCCATGCTCACTGCCCCAAACAAGGAAGGTCGTCCTTTATTTGCCGCTAACGAGATCAAAGATTTCTATTTAGAACATTGTCCTAAGATTTTCCCTCAAGATCATTTTCCCTTTTCGGCCCCTAAGAATTTGTGGAAGTCTCTAACCGGGCCCAAGTACGACGGTCAATACCTTCACCAACTTATCAAAGCCAAACTAGGAGAAACAAGACTAAACCAAACACTTACCAACGTCGTGATTCCTACTTTTGATATCAAATACCTTCAGCCCACCATTTTCACTACCTATGAGGTTTTGCTAAACACTATTATAATTTAATATTGTTTTACCATCCCTTTTCAATCATAATAGGTTAACAGATAACCAATGTTGGTGTTTATAGGTGTATGATAATCCTCTCAAAAATGCGCTGCTCGCGGATATTAGCATCTCAACCTCAGCAGCCCCGACTTACCTGCCTGCCCATCACTTTCAAACACAAGATTCTGAAAAGAATGTCATCAAGGAGTTCAATCTCATTGATGGTGGCGTTGCAGCAAACAACCCAGTAACTACTCAATTATATTCATTACCAAGTCATCAAATTTCTACGACATTTTTTCAATCAAACGTGTTGATGACCGATATGTTTTTTGACTATAGGCTTTATTGGCCATTGGAGAGGTAACGAAGGAGATTACGAAAGGTAACCCTGATTTCTTTCCCATGAAACCAAATGACTACGGAAAGTTTCTTGTGCTTTCGCTTGGGACTGGTGATCGAAAGATCGACGAGAAATTTGATGCAAGCGAATGTGCGAGATGGGGAATGTTGAGTTGGTTGACACACAAGAATTCCACGCCTATCATCGATGCCTTTTCACAAGCAAGCTCCGATATGGTTGATCTTCATCTCTCTACCGTGTTCCAGGCTCTTCATTGCAACCACAACTATATCCGTATCCAGGTCATTATTATATTGATCTTTATTTTTTTTATCCTATGATATATACATCACAAAATTTAGGTTGTCATTTTTTCTATGGTCTATATTAGGGTACAACTCATTTCATGTATATTATGGAAGTGATATACCAAACAAATATATAACCATACGCTCTTATAGCTTATCTCTTATTGTTAAAATCTTACTCATCTAACTCACCCGACTGCTTGGGAAACATGTAGGATGATACATTAACGGGGGATGAATGTTCAGTCGATAAAGCAACGGAGGAAAATTTAAGTAATCTGGTGAAGAAGGGAGAGGACCTGTTGAAGAAACATGTGTCAAGAGTAAATCTAGAAACCGGGTGTAACGAAAAAGCCTACGTTACAACAAACGAGGAGGCTCTTATCAAGTACGTTTTATTAATGATATATATATATATATGATTAGAATCAGACCAACTTAAATTTTTATTATTTCGTAAAATGTATTACTATATATGTTTGATGGATTTTTCTTTTTTTGGGGTTGTCTTTGGACAGGTTAGCAGGTATCCTCTCTAAGGAGAAACGAACTCGTGACACTCGATCTCCCCATGTGAGTATGGAACGCCGAAAATGAGTTAGAACATATCTCTACACGTTTGAGAGTCGTGAGCACACATATACTTCCTTTTTCAAACAAATATCTTTATTTTTTTGGCGTTCATAATATTGGCATTAATGTACTTCCTTTTTCAAACAAATATCTTTATTTTTTTGTTAACAACAAACAAATAATATCTTCGTAGCTATATTCCTAAGCGAGGTTGATAGATTATGGAATAAAATGGTAAAAAGTATTTGGATTCCGGATATTCTTTTGTTTTTCTCTCTTTCTTATATTTCATGTAAGTCCAATTCTAAATCGTATTGTCTACTGTTTTTAAAAACTGGTTTTATGATTTTACATTCGTAATTTAAGAACCATCGATTTGGTTTTTGAATCATTTAATCTCTCGGTTGACAAAAAAAAAAGTCTTCAAAGGTGATGAAACTGATTGGAAAAAGTTGAAAAATTAATTGTAAACCATATAATGACGAACACATTACAATAACGAAGTTTGTAATTTATTATGCATATGAGTTGATGTAACATTGCAAATAAATTCTTATAAGTTGTATATTAGATTTTCCGGTTCTTTAGTGGAATTACATATTTTATAAATAATTGATAATACGTAAATTTAATTAATATGTAATCAAATAGGTTACCAATTTGTGTTAATTGTTATAATATTTTGCAATACAAATTATGGATATCTGTATAACCCCATAAGGTAAGTCGAGTTCGAATCCTAGAAAGATCCCTTATAAATGTATAACAGGAATACTTCCAGTTCATTTTTGTTTTTTTATTGAGATATCTTCAATCAATATTTTGATTGTAAAAACAGATGTTCAAATGTGGTCGTGATGAACACGGAGAAAAGAATTAACAAAACAGTCGCTGACAGTTCACACGTCTTGGAAACATAGAAACATGTTAAATGACTATGTGAAAACTACAACACGCCATCAACTGACAAACAATATGAAACGTCTCATGACTTTTTATGCAACAAATTTCAGACACCTTGGAACTATTATATCTCGGTGAACCAAGTTAAAAGAGACCATTGCGATCAATTTCAACACCAAATGCGGCATGAGAAAGACTCCAACAATGAGGTTGGCGAATAGTTTTCACAGAGATATTAGGATGGTTTTTGTAGGAAAAGAAACTCATGCATGTGTGGTAAAGGTTTGTCTAAGAGGAGGTTCATGTGAGAGATGCACACCTTGGAGAAGAAGAAACGACGGAGTAAAAGAGCCATGCTAGATCGGAGAGTTTGCGGCTCCTTGAACTTCATGTCTAAGAGAGTTAGGACGAGCTTCCACAATTGCTATGCTATGACCCCATTTAGGAAAGTAAATAAATGGGTTAGATTTGAATTATTAGCATGAGAATATTACTAAACAAATCTCCATTTTTTGAATTTATTCCACTTAAAACCTCAACTGTCAAGGTCTTCTAAAAAAAAAAACCTTAAATTTTTGTTGACAACTTCATCATGTTTGTTGTATAACCGATCAATAGCGATGGTGTTATTGTTAAATCTATTTATAAATTTAATCAAAATGATTGTGGCACAATGGTGATAGAGTAGTTTTTGACTTCATGGGTTCAGAACTTGTTTTGGCATAATTTTAACACATCGAAAACAACGTCATTTTATATCAATTTCTACGTAATCAACAATAAGTTCACGATTTAAACTGAAAGTTAACATAAATTTGGATTTTTTAATAGAATCTCGACAGTTGAGGCTTTTAGTGGTATAAATTCGAAAGTTAAGGATTTCTTTGGCAATTTTTTAATTATTAAGTAGAAAAAACACCAATCTAAACCAAACCAGAATTAATCCGGGACAACCGGATATAATCCTCAAATCTGAAAGATAGAATAATCAATCAATTTTGGTCGTCGGAATCCATGGCTTCTCTGATGAGGCCAACTCCAGTACCCTCTACACCTCATGACCTCGGTCTCTCTCTTCTTCGTCACCATCCTCGCACCTCTATTTCTTTCCCGTTGGAAATTTCGACTCCGAGCAACCAACAAAACCTTCTCAGTCTATGTCGTTCGTCATCGACAACGCCCATGACTGTGCCGAGCAACCAGAAGGCCTCGAAGAGAAAGAGGGCAAGGTACAGAAAGCAGTACCCAGGAGAGAGCGTCGGGATAACGGAGGAGATGAGGTTCGTTGCTATGAGATTACGCAACGTTAATGGAAAGAAATTGGACCCCAGCGATGATACTGAAAGCGAGAAGGAAGAGCAAGAAGAAGAAGACGATGATGAAATGAAGAAGAACGAGGGAGAGACTTGGAGGCCGAGCAAGGAAGGGTTTCTCAAGTACTTGGTTGACAGCAAGCTTGTCTTCGATACTATTGAGCGAATTGTAGACGAAACGGAGGATGTTTCCTGTAAGAACCCTAGCTTTGAACTTTTTTCACTTTCAAGAGTAGAATTCTCTCGATTTTCTAAGTAATAAGTACAGAACATAGTTGAATTACGTATGGTAAATTCTATGGAAAACGTTGTGATATGCTAATGATTTGGGTTTGTAACCCCATTGAGAAGTTTGTTTGGAAATCTGCAGATGCTTACTTCAGGAGAACAGGACTAGAGCGATGTGAAAGTCTTGAGAGGGATCTAGAATGGTTTACATCACAAAATTTGGAGATCCCAGAACCAAGTAACATAGGAGTTTCTTATGCAAAGTACTTGGAAGAACAAGCAGGGGAAAATGCACCCTTGTTTCTTTCTCATTTCTACAATATCTACTTTTCACACATTGCTGGTGGTCAAGTTATAGCAAGGCAGGTAAGCTTCTCAACTGCATAAATTTGTGAAAGATTAATACAATATATTTAGGAGAGCTGAGATTATCTAGAGTTTTGCGGGTAAAGGTGCTATGAGAGAGTTGTGATAAGAATGGTAGGAGGATATGGCAAAGGTTTCTTTCTTCTTCTTTGAGACTCAACTTGCAAAGCCAGTAGTAAACCAAAGAAAACTTTAACAAAGAAACAATGAGATCCTAAACCCTGACCAACCAAGACCAAGCTTACTCCATTACTCTGGTTGATTCTCTACTGATGCTAATCGAAAACTTTAACGGACTTGTTAATCGTACCGTTAGTTAGGGTGGCGTGGCGTTAAGCAAATGCCTGAATTGTACTTTTATCTTTGTTTTAAAGATGCATAATCCTAGGTTCTGTTGGTTTGTTCTTCGGTTCTACTGCATAAGTGAAGGGAAACGTATTCTGGTTCTAACTTGTGTCAGTATCTCATAGTTTAGACTCTCATAATTGCTTTGATATGTGTGGTTTTGAAATGTAACTGAGGATAGATTGATGAAGGTATCTGAGAAGCTTCTGGAAGGGAAAGAGCTGGAGTTTAATAAGTGGGAAGGGGATGCACAAGACTTGCTTAAGGGCGTCCGTGAGAAGCTCAATGTGCTAGGGGAGGTGAGCATCTCAAATGATATATTATATAACTCTTGATGCTTGATCTGACGTGTGATGGTTTTTTGGGAAATGAAAGCATTGGAGTCGGGATGAGAAAAACAAATGCTTGAAGGAAACGGCAAAGGCATTTAAGTATATGGGGCAAATAGTTCGCTTGATCATCTTGTAAAACTTGCCGGCTTTATAAGTTCATGGTTGACTATGGAGGCATTGTTTTCTAGTAGCTAATTCATGACCGTGTTGGAATCTGTGAAGAGCAACCTTGTGTTCTTTGTTGGTTTGACTCAGCGGTAAAGAAAAGCCAAGGAATAGCCAAATTTTGTGGCCTTCATCTGAGAAATGCTTAATGAGATATTATTGTTCCTTAGTTTTAGATTAGAGATTTTGATCTGAACAACAGATGAGTCTGACACTAGCTATCTTTGTTGTCTTGTATTTTTGGTTGGGTGATATCCTCAAAACAAAAGAGTTCATATGGTTTTCACCCTTTTCTCTTTTTGTCTTCTACATGAAAATATGAAATTGAGATTCAATTTCTCGATTTGCAAAAGTGTACAGAAAATAACATTGTTTGTAATGTTAAACTGTAAATCAAATTAAGGATCAAGGATTAAGGATACATGTACAAGTGATAAATTAAGGATCTAGTTCTCATAATCATGAAAGGCCTTGAGAGAGACCCTAGACCATACGACATTTTTTGCTCTCACAACTTTTCAATGGCGTTGCTCTTTTCACCCTCCTCAATCTCATCTCTTCAACCACCATTTTCGTCTTCTTTTATACATTCTTCGCTGGTCCAATGTCTGAAGAAAGGAGTTTTCTCTCGAGATTCATTCTCGCCGTCTTTCTCGGTTACATCGTCGTGTAGCTCCAATTTGATTCCGCAGGTGGTCGTAACCCGAGAACGAGGCAAGAACAAACAAATTATCAAAGCCTTGGTATGCGTTTGACCCTCCTCGACCTCTTTCTCCTTGATTACGAAGTTTCATTTTTGAATCCGTTTGTTTCTCAAAGCGATTTCTCGGCTAATTTGTTGAATTCTACTTCGATCGCAACTCTGATTGCCAAATTATGAAACTTCTTGAGTAAATTAGTTTCATGGGTCACGATATTTTGTCAAGTTTGACGCGTTGCAATCAAATTATGTCTTTCATTATGGTAACTGTGCGCTGAATTTGTGACCAATCCATAGCTGTTATCGTAAAGTAGCTAATAGAGTTTTGTCTGGTAATATGCAGGAGAAACATGGGATATCATCTTTAGAGCTTCCCTTAATTCAACATGCGCGGGGGCCTGATTTTGATCAGCTTGCTTCTGTATTAACTGGTGATTTCTGATGCACTTCTTGCTCTAATTTTTAGTTCTCTAGTTATAACATCTCATTTCCCTGTGCTGGCTGCATATTCATGATAATGGAGATACTCTTGCTTCATCTGATTGCTATGTCATTCTTACTAAATGTTTTTGAATGTCAACATTCAAGAGTGCCATTGCATTTATGAAAAGGCTCCATAATTCTAAAGCACTGCAGATTTTGGCATTTGATATGCTTACTGACGTTTTTCATCTTTTTTTTTTTGTTAGATAAGAGCTTTGACTGGATCATCATAACATCTCCAGAAGCAGGTTCTGTCTTTCTCGAGGCATGGAAGTAAGCCCTGCTTCTTTCTTAATTCCCTCGTTTTTTTGAGTGAATTCAGAACTTTTTCAGTAAGTGATATGCAATGGGTTTTCTCTAATCTTAGGAGTTTCCTGGAAACCTAAGCTACTCTGAACAAAGTTTCTTAATATGCAATGTGTTTGCTAGTGAGTGCACTTCTCGAGTTGTTATTGTTATCATTAGTGCTAGTACTATGTAGTCTTTATAAGTTTGAACACTTGTCCTCGTTGTCCTCTCCCTTGAGCTAAACCTCTAGGTCTCAATTTCTTAGGGCAGCTAGCTCTCCAAAAGTGAAAGTAGGTGTAGTGGGAGCTGGAACAGCTAGAGTATTTGAAGAGGCAATACAATCGGCACAAGGGTCGCTTCATGTTGCCTTCACACCATCAAAAGGTTACATCAACTTTCTATTCACTCAATCTGTGCGTCTTCAAGCATTTAATAGTGTATGAAAGTACGATATCAGCTTGTTTTGTTTGAGTATGGAAAGATTTGACCTATATCCTTGCCGTAGGTCGTTCTCATAAACCAGGGAACATCAAAGACCATAATTAGCTTTTTGTAATGATGAACTATTAATGATAGAAGCTACAATTACTCTCCATGGAATATCTCTCACTAAAGTATATCTTTTACATTGCGTTGTATCCGTCAAGCTAATACAATATAAATAGGTTATGGATGAGTAGTCAAACGTACATTAATAACACTCATTTTCTTTTCTCATTCTTTCAGCTACTGGTAAAGTCTTGGCTTCGGAGCTTCCAGAGAGTGTTGGCAAAAGGTCCTCTGTCTTATACCCGGCTTCTGTAAAAGCAGGCAATGATATTGGTGTGTGTGGTTAGGTTTTCTCATTTCAGTTGAGCTTATTATGTTATCCACATAGATTAAACATATTAGGACTGAATAATTAAAATAGAACAGATATAATTCATAACCTGTACAATTTTAAAGTCCATGAATGACCAGCTAACTCTGCTTCCTGTTGGACATATGAATGGATAGAGGAAGGGTTGTGCAGACGTGGGTTTGAAGTTATGAGGCTGAATACATACACAACAGTAAGTCGTCTTTACAATTACTAGACCAGCACTATAAAAAAGTAATTCATTGCATCTCTTATTTGGCTTTAGTCAACATTCTATGTATATGGGTTAT
This sequence comes from Euclidium syriacum, assembly GCA_900116095.1. Lineage (NCBI taxonomy): Eukaryota > Viridiplantae > Streptophyta > Magnoliopsida > Brassicales > Brassicaceae > Euclidium > Euclidium syriacum. Next base: position 4,674,541 of record FPAK01000008.1, read on the forward strand.
CGTTTTCCAGTCACCTTGGTATGTGTATGCTTATTTGAAGATATCTATATCTATGCACTGTAACAGTCTGATTTTTTTTTGTTGGTTTGTTAGGTTCCTGTACAGAATGTTGATGAAACGCTTCTGCAACAGGCATTGTCAGCACCAGTTCTTTCTGTAGCTTCCCCTTCTGCAATCCGGTAGGCGCCATTAAATGTCATCCTGTTGCTACTCACTCGTGTAAATGTCTTGTATTATGGTTGAATCCATCATTTTTTACTTTAATTCAACAGTGCTTGGATGAATCTGACTCAAAACGTTGAGGAGTGGAGCAATTATGTTGCCTGCATAGGAGAGACAACTGCTTCTGCTGCGAAACGGCTAGGAATGAAAAACGTGTACTACCCAAAGCAACCAGGACTTGAAGGGTAAAGTCTTGATCTTTTCAATTATCATAATGTGGAACATGGCAACGAGGCTCTAAAATGGATATTCCATGGCAGGTGGGTCGAGAGCATCATGGAAGCTCTAGGTGCTCATGAAGGATTACGCAGGAATTGATTCACACTTGTTGTACCCATCTCTTAGAAGACTTTGAAATTAGGATCATGTCTGTAATTTACAAGATGGAGAAAAGAAACCAAATGATGGTGTTGATAAATGCTCAATTCCTTTTCAGATTTTGTAGGAGAATGTATGTAATTTTTTTGTTCATAATTTTTTTATGAATACTAACAAACGGTCTAAAAAAACATGAAAGCAATCTCGATTTCATGCGAATGTAACCGATCCCGAATTATCATGCTCGGTTTCATCATCCATAACTTTTGTTATATTTAAAAGTGAAATTTACTCCCACTAATATGAATCTATAGTGTATTTACTAAGTTAGTATCTTTTTACAAAATTAGTATTAAAGAGGTTTTAAAATACTAAAATACCTTTATACTCAGTTAGTAAAAAGTTAACAATATTTAGTGAATTAATCAAAAAAATAGTAAAATTTTATTTTTTAAAAATATTAATTTTATTACGTATTTGAAAATCAAAATAATATCTTGGTTTTTAAAAAAAAAGTTTGAAAACTTTTTGAGCGTATTTTAAAAAAAAAAACTGTAATTTATTTTGAAATTTTTTTTTCTAAAATTTTAATAATAAGACCGAAATTTTTTAAAAAATTTAAAAGTTAAAATTTTTTTACTTTGATGAAAAAGTGACATTGAAATTAAATTTTAAAATTTTTTTAAAAGCGACATTCAAAATCCTAATTTTTTAATTTAAAAAAAAAATCGTTCAGTTTTTAGAAAAATTGTAAAAAACATTTTCAAAATAAAATTCTTGTTTTTTAAAAAAAAAGTACAATTTTTTTTTGGATAGTTAATAACAAATCTGCAAAAAAAAAAAACATTAGTCCCTTGCCACCTCATCAAATGTCAAAAATCCGTAAAACTTAAATAAATCTGTTACACTACAATACTCTTTTAGTAATTTTTTGAGCATGTTTGCTAGTGTTACAGAATTAAATAAATCTGCACCAAATACACTAAATCTTCGACACTACAATTTAACTCTCTAAAATAAATCCGCAAATTATGAAAAAACTGCAAAACCGCGTAAAAATCTTCGACAAAGAAAAATAAATCTTCAATTAAATCTGCAAAAAAAATTATATCCGCAAAAAGAATCTGCAGAAAATTAAATCTGTTACACTATAAACAAATCTGTTACACTACGGATTTTACTGTACTAGTTTAGTAATTTTTTAAGCAAGTTTTCCTTTGTTGCGGATTTTTGGAAATCCGCAACAAAACAATAAATCTACAACAAGTACAATAAAATCTATAAAAAAAAATCCGTAAACATTTAAATCTGCAAAACAAATCCGCAAAAAAAATAAATTTTCGACACATGTTTGCGGATTTTTAAAAAATAATCTGCGGATTTGTTTTGCTGGGAATGTGGCATTTTCGTAAATATGTTTTTTCCTGTCAAATATTTTAAGAGTATTGTGGGTACGAAAAAACTCATTTTAAGGGTCAAAAATTTAATCCAAATCTAGTAATTTTAAAACTTTTTTTTACTAATCCTCCCTATTTAAAATGGGTTTAAAATGAGATAACACTGTAAAAACAAAAAAAGATATGGACAAATTAATATCTGAAAACATAAAATCATTGCAACAAAGTCCATTGTTGTTAAAAAAAGGAAGCAAAATCAATTCCGACTAATATTTTGTTCATATTGCATAGGTTGGGACGAAACAAACTAAAGGAAAACACATAGTATAAACGAAAGACGTATAGAACAGACTTTTGTAAATTGAGTGAGATTGTTTTTGCCACCTCTCCTCCACTTGTTTGATTCGCTTTCCTAATCGCTTTGTGTTTTCCTTTTTGCTCGTTCGATTTGCACTAAATTTGGAGCATAAGAGCACACAAATGGCCAACACACAACTGGCCAATACGGATTGTTGCGAGGTTCTTCCAGAACCAATTTGATAAAGGATGCAATGAAATTAACTCTGCCGTGAGTGAGATTGCAAACAATTGTTCCATGTTTATCAAAACGCACGACAACTTTCTTCTCCTCGTCAACAAAGAACCTCAGTTTATATGAAACCCAGTTGTCAAGGCATGATGGGGTATTCATTGTGTAGAAATGACTCCATGACACTTGTGTGGGCTCAAACTTAGTTGTAATCCATATCTCTATATAACCATATGGATCCCTTGTTTTAAATAAAGCCACTAGCTTCTAGAAGCAAATTCTGGATAAGAATGTTCTTCAAAAGGGAGAGAAAGAATCGGTCCAAATCTCTCACTTGTAAAATCAAAACAGACTATATAATCAATGTACAACACCCCCAATAAATGTTTTCCTTGAGAGAAATGTCTTGCTTACTATAAAATATATGCCATTGTGGACAAACATCAAGACTAGACCATAAATCAGACTCGAAATCGAAGATTTCATACAGTAAAGCTGGATTTTCGGGGTGAGCGTCGAAATCATCTATAAACCTCAAGATTTTGGGGTTACTCGTATTTTCGTATCCGAGAGCCAACTTGTACTTGTCCCATACTTTCCGGGAGCTGAAATAATTGCTGGTTTTGATCCATCTTGTTTGTCCCAAATATGGATTCCATACCACAATTTTAGTATTGTCGGCTGTCCAGATGTTGACGTTTTCCAAGATGCATAACAATAATAAACCCTCGCATTGAAAGAATTCAGATATCTTGACTTTTTCTGTATCCTTTAGGAAAGTAAGTTTACCTATAGACTTGATTGATGGATTTTCATTGACAATGACGCTCATTAGATGAATATTATAATCCATCAACACGATCATCTGAGACTCATTTGTTGCTAATGATGCTGTTGCTTCGTTAACAATGTTCATCTTCGTAAAGCTCCGACTTTGAAATAAAGCCTTCCACTTTTTGCATGTCAATCGCACCGCTCTCATATGCTTCAAAGAAACTTTAGAGATAATCTCCTCAATCAAATCCCTTGATAGATCCGACATCTTCGTCATCGTCATTGCCTTTTCAAAAACCCTTTTTCAATTTATTTTGATTTCTATATCGACTCCTACATTAAAGGCTTATTTAATAATATACAACAGAAAACACAGAAGGACTATAGCAAAAGTGATTATCATAACCTAGAGCATCAAGACTTGATTGATAATTATCTCTACAGAAGACAAAAAAAACAACTATAGTGGTCGTTAAATACAACTATTGTAAAAAAGGCTACTGATTGAGCTTCAACTTAAGTTTTTGAATCACACATCAAACATTCAAACTCAGATGATCTATCTTCACACAACACACTAGCTAGGACAAGCTTTGAGATTTTTTTTTGTTTACCATTTATAAGCACAAGAATGTTCAAGAAAACTTTCGGAATAAAGTAAACAATTTACATGTGAACTATGTCTTCTTACGTAGAACTAAGTAAATACCTCCGTGATGACACAAAAATTATTTATTTTTGTTTTTATTAAGCTAATTATAAATGTGATTTCTATCTTTTTCTTTTTTCATCCAACTATTAATCACTTTCGAAAAACATTTATCTCCCTTCGCATTACCATATTTTAATTGTATTAATACGTTATCATATAACTGATCTAAGAATGTTTGGATTTTGTTAAAGTGTTTAAAGTTTTAGAAATATTTAAATGGAAAAGTAAATATTTTTTGTTGATATGTATTTAATGTTGAATGTGACTTATAAAATCTTAGGAATTATCAAATTGATTTTTTGTATTAATTCTTTTAATTTGATTGATTTGATTTTTTAATGAGATGTTATTTTTGTAATGCATAAATATGTTGATGTGGCATTGAAGAGACATTATTTTAGGTTTATAGCAATGTTTTTATAATCGGACCGGACATTGATTCGGTATTGTCAATGAGCCATTGGTCGGATCGGTCTAACCGGTTGGATCGGGTTTTCAATTTTTAAAATTATATATATATATATATATATTTATAATTTTATACATAAAGAATTGATAAACAAAAAGTTATTAAAAAATAAACAAATTGAAAGAGGTTTGATAATATTTGTAAGAAGCATAACAAAACCAGTAAATCAAAATATAGCATTAAAAATATTAAAATCTCCTTATTCATTAGTCTATCCTTGGCGTGAAGCTCTCTTCATTTACAAATTGATCAATTTTATTAAAAGATAGAAAACATAATAAGTTTCAAAAGATAAGTAACAATAGTAACAATAAAAAAATCTTGTTTTTTTTTAAGCAAGAAAAAGAAACATAAGTTAATAACAGAGCATTCCAAAAAAATAACAAATTAAAAACAGGAACACAAATTAAAAGCATGTTCTTGTATCATTTGTTTGTTGTGGAAGAAAATTGATAAGATATTGCTTTAGTGAGAGAGAACTTGGAGAGGAGAAGAGATGAGTTTGACTTTTTAAGATTTTGACTTTTGATTCAATTAGGAAGAAGGGATACACATTAATACTATTTATCTTTTCAAGAGTCACCAATTTTTTCCATAAAAACAATGAATAACCATAAATAATAACTAAATTAATTCAATAAAAAACAAAAATTTAAAAATAAAATTGTGAACCCGGTTTTTCTGGTCTGAACCGAATCGCTGGTTTTGACGATTTTTTACCGGTTTTACCCAAATCTGGATTTAAATCCAGCTCGGAACCGGTCTTGTGAGCGATTCCTGGTCGGACAGATCCGACCGACCGAACGGTCCGGTTTGGTTTTCAAAACATTGGTTTATAGTATTGATTATTTTGTGTTCCTTTAGATTAGAATATTCAAGTTGAAATATAAAAGAAATAACTCGTTTTTTTCAACAATGCCGACACAGTAAAACAATACTAGTACAAACTTCTAGAATACAAGTGATTTATTTCCACTTTTTACCATAATAAATTATCTTTAGTTCCATTGAATTGAATATAAAATAGAAAATCGAAACTTATAATATAGTAATCAACTAGACATATCAAACTACATCCCCTTTAAACATATTGATATTGTTATTATACTCTAATAATTTGATTATTTGAATAGAAAGTGCACACATTAAATGTATATTGAATTAAATTTCCCGTTATTTCTTCTATTTTGTTGGAGATGGAACGTACACTTCATAATAACCTAATCCGAATTAAAATCAGGTTATTTGGCTACACACGAAACCCATAAATTTAGCTAATCCAAGGCCCACAAAATCTGACTAAGCAATGTGCGAGGTTTCTCATTAATTCAGCGAATATACTATTTTTTGTATTCCTCGAGTTAAAACTTAATAAATCAAAAATTTATGATCCAATTTTTCCTAATACTCCAATAATTAGCACTCATTGTGGGACTATAAATTTTCCAACTCAAAAAATAAAGTTCGACAATAACCACTACATGCTTATTCGTCATCGTATGTAAAAAATAAAAAGTTTTTTAAAGTACGATTGGTAACACCTTATCATTACGGTAAAAAGATTTCTTTATGGGTGTAGTAAGTTCTTACCACTACGGTAAGAATTGTATCATTTTTACTGTTACTAATTACAAAATGTAGTGTCACACACGATACCAAAAACTATCCAAAATTATATTGTTTTAACCGAACTTTAATACAAAAAATCAATAGACGGTTATTTTCAGTTTTAAACTCCAAAACCCGAATTATTTGACAACTTAATCGGACCAAAACAAAGTATATATATTGGCTAATTTTGACGAACGGTTTTGAAAACCTAGATACCCGAAAAAACCGAATTTACCAAAGCGAATTGACCTCAAAAGCCGAAGCAATAGAGTCCATAGATTTTAAGATCTGGTAATTTAAGAAAAGTTAAGGTATTTTTTTGTGGGAAAGTTACTTGAATAGGTTCTGTGTCCAATATCTTGATGGATAGTGTGAAATCAATTCTACGTAGAACACAGAAAGTCGTCATTCTGTTTGGTGACTGAATTAAATTAAGTGTTAGGACCACCTGTAAATTTGGCCTCGTGATGTAATATGCTCGCGAAATGCCCAACAACCAGAGGTTCAACACCATGTGGTCAATACCGACTTTGGATTAGATTGATAATTCAAAGAACAAGTGGGTCACCACTCATCATAATACTCCAAACTTTTACACTAAACAAATATCATTTAGCCACATGCGGACTGAAAAGTAATGAAAGGCGGCTATTAGGCCTATTACGGTAGCCGTTTACTATTATTAAGTTATCATTTGGAATACATCCAAGAAAATCAAATCTATTTGGTTCCTAATTGTCATCAGAGATGAATTTTATTTTATTCTTTAAAGTCTTTTATTCCGATAATATAATTGTGTTACATATGACTTTGCCCAGATTGATATACACACTCAATCTATTAATATTATTATTTTCTACAGGTTTAATAACTAAAAAAAACTAGCTGGATAGTCTGAGATTAGAAGTTAGAAGCATGTTGGTTTTCGGAGCGTTCTAAATATGTTATGAATGGCTGAATACACGATATAAATATTTTTTATACGGTGATTAACCATATAGTTTTGTGCTGTACATTGCATTTATACGATAGAGTGGTCGTGTATACAATATATATACATCGTTACCATATTTTATATTTTAAAATCTAAGAAAACAATACCGTTTACTTTTTTTTTATAAACAAATAATAAGAAGGGCAATTCTAAAAATATCGCATTTAAAATTTTTGTTTAAAAAATACTCCACATAATTCTTCTTGTTTCACTATTTGGCGTTTATTCAGACTAAAACACAAATTGAATACGATCTTGCCAATGATTTTTCCCACACACGAATTCGCAAAGCCTCAAACCCTTGATAACTACCCAATTAACGTGTGTAAATTTTGTATTTTGCAATTAATTTGCATTTTCACCAAAGAGAATTAATTTGCAGTGACCACTCTTGCGCATGCGGTAAAGTCACATGGGCATCATTAAACACCAAATTCAAGTCTTGCAAACTGCTTCCATTGTTGTTACTCATAGTGTTTCTGTGTGTGAATTGAGAAACTAACATAAGAATCTATCCGAAAGAAAGAATTGGGGGAACTTCTATATGAATTTTTAGTGAACAACTTTAACATGACAGCTATCCTCGAAGATAGAAGTGAACAAACTGCAATAGTATTGACTAGGGAAGATGAAACGGTCGAAATTGTTTTTAAAATAAGAAACTGATCCGGTTGAGAGAAGTCTCAGTGTCGAAAAAACCGTCGTAAAATAGAGATTCAAATTCACCCCAAAAATTGCCATCACAACGAAACGTCATTATCTTTTACCATTGTTAGATTGTGGTTTGCAAACAAAAACATTATTTTTTTCACTTCCACTGGACAAAAGGAACTCCAATGTCATTTTACTAATTAGAGGTGAGTGTTCGGGTATCCAATCGGATTCGGTCCGGGTTATTCGAGTTTTCAGATTTTTCGATTTAGGTTCATAGGTCTCATTCGGATATTACTAAAATTTAGGTCGGTGTGGTTTGGGTTGTGCAGGGTTTGGATCGGTTCGGGGTATAAGATATAAATCCGAAATCCACGTTGGTTCAGTTCAAATTCGGGTTTTCTTACACGCGAACCAGGTGAAAATTAGAACTATGCATCTGAAACAGGTGAAACAACAACAAATTTGGGAAAATATAGCTAAAGACAAGTATTAAGTTTCCTATTTACAAAAAATACACTCCAAATCTGCAAGATATGGACATCGGATCTTCAAGTTTCCTAATTGTAAAAGATCCATATCGAAAAATTTGGTGAATATTTTTGTTTGAAAAAAAAGTAAAAACCATCGATCCTTATTGTTATCTCTTTAGTCCGGTTTAATCGGACACCCATTTAGATTTCGATTATGTTCGGACTAATCCAAAATCCAATAGATTTTGATGATGAATACCAATCGATTATTTATCAGAGATCCATATCCACACCGAAGAAGCTTTTTTGGGTTTTGGGTTTGGAATATATCCCCAACCCTACTACAATTATGGATGGATTTTGAGTTATTACATCCAATTCCTTACATCATACATAGTGACTATCGTTTTTTGTTTGTTTGTATTTCCTCTTAGTGGAGCTTCACAAATAAAACTATAAGACATACTATGTAAGAACAAATGAAATATTGGGTTACTTTTGCAATTACTCCAGATCCTGCCAAATTGTTGCTTTAATATTATTTTATTTATTTGGTCAGCAAAAACGGTCTACGCTCTCTCTTTCCTCTCGCCTTCCTTTCCTTGTTCCTTTTTAGTACCCTTCCTCTCATCGCTCTTAACCTCATCTCCGAACTCATCGGATATCCAACAATCTTCAGGCAAAGAGACATAGAAGCATGGAAGTGATGAGCTTAACTGCCCCATCTTCGCCGAAGCATTTCACTGGCTGCTTCTTAAGCGCACCAACAAGCCCACGAAGAATCACAGAGCTCTACAGAGAATTCGACGACGCCGGATCAATTCCTTTTGATTGGGAAGAGACTCCAGGCACACCTAGGAAGACGATCAACGATGACGTCGATGATTTTGCATTCGCGATCGGCGAGACATTCGAGACGACTTCAGTTTTCGCCGAAGAGCTTTTCGATGGAGGCAAAATCAAACCCTTGAAGCCTCCTCCGTATTTGCAATTAGACAATCGACAGTTCAAAAACAGCTTTTCGCCTCCAATTTCTTCTCCAAGGTCTCCAAGATCACCGATTGCCCATGGTAAGAACATCCTCCGTAAAGCTTTTTCACCAAAAAAGAAACCGGTAGATGTGGATCCGTTTGAGGTCGCCATAGATAACGCTCGGAGAGGCGTCGGAGAAGAAAGAGGGAGACAAAGACGTCAAAATTCGACCCGTAGAGCCGCCCGATCACTTTCTCCTTTTAGGGTTTCGGCTTATCCATGGGAAGAGCAAGAACAAGAACAGAGACAGGTACAAGAGGAGAGGAAAGAGTCCTCTTCTATTTCCTCTGCAGCTTCATCAACTTGCGTTTCCTGCAAATCATCTTCTTCGAGAAGATGGAGTTTAAAGGACTTCCTTCTGTTCCGAAGTGCGTCAGAGGGAAGAGCAAGGCACGGCAAAGATTCGGTGAAGACGTTTTCCGGATTGTTCAGGAAACAAGAAGACACCAAGAATTCGAGCTCGAGAGGAAAAGGGTCAACACCCATTTCCGCTCATGAGTTCCATTATAAGGCTAAGAAAGCAGAAACGAAAGATTTGAAGAAGAAGACTTTCTTGCCTTACATGCAAATAGGTCGATTTGCCTTTTAAATTCTCATCTTTTATGTATTGATTAATTCTTGGAAAGCGAAGATCTATAAGATTTTTTTGTTTGTTCAACTTTATATTTGAAGGACCGACTCATTTCTTCTCTCTTGTTTTGTCGATGTAAAAATGAACATAATCATTTCAGTTTCTTATTTTTGTCGACTCTAAGGTTTTGCATTATGTCAGTGTCTATAACCGTTTTAATGTAAATTCACTAGAAAAAAAACTTATTTACTGTGAAATGCATCGAAAATAAAAGATTAGAGTCTACTTCCAAATCAAAGAATAAGGAAGATATCAAAACGAGGATCTCTCAAAAAGCTGCATCGTCGTAGTTCCCTAAACCCTAGTTCCCTTATTTAGAGTTGAACCAAGCTAACTCGTGAACCAAGATGTGGTGGGTTTAGCTTGTGGACCAAGTTGTAGTGGGTTTAACTTGTGGACCATGTTAGAATGGGTCTAGCTTGTGGACCAAGTTGCACTAGTAGAAAACTGTGTTTTAGTTACGGAATAACCACGGTAAATTTGTAATTATTTTGAAAATAGCCATGGAAATATGAGATCCATGACTATTCAGTTGTTAAATAGCCACGGACTACCCGTTGCTATATAGTAAGAGATTAGTCATGAATTAATCATCTGCTATAAGTAGTCATGCAATAGCCACAAATAACCACATATTAGATATGAATCCTATACAAACAAATTTGAGATTTTTTGGTTCAATTCTTTAAACTTCCAAATTTTTTTCAAATAACCACGAATTAGCTACCGATCAAATACGTGGCTATAAAATTCGAAAAAATTTGGTTGAATTCTCCAAATTTCACTTTTTTCATATAGCCACAGCCACAGATTAACAAAAAAATTATCCCTTGCTATATATAGTCATGAATTAACAAGGGATAATTCGTGACTATTTAAAAGAAAAAAAAATCAGAGTCTTCTTATTCTCATTCTTTTTTACCCTCTTTCTTACTCATCTTCTTTTTCTCCTCCTCCACCATCGTTCCTCTTTCTACGCCATGAATCTCCTTCACGTCCTCCTCATCCATCGTTTCTCCTTCTCTCTTCTTCCTCCTCCGTCGTTTCTTCTTCTCCTCCCCCACTGTTTCTCTTTCTCCTTTTCCTCCTCCACCATTGATTCTCTTCCTCTTTCTCTTCTTCCAATTTTTTTTGTAAAATCTATCTAAATCCGCTGCCGGATCCACCACCGATACAACCATCGGATCTAAGAAGGTTTAAATTTATTTTTATATAAAATCTATCTAGATCCGCCGTCTGGAGCCACTATCAGAGCCATGGTCAGATCTAGGTACTTTTTATTTTTATTTTTTTAATAGCCACATATTAGTCACGGATTACCCTTTGCTAATTTGTTGCTATATAGCCACAAATAAGCCACATATTTTCTTTTGCTATATATAGTCACAGATTTGTCACAAATTATCTCTTGTTATGAATAGCCATGGATTTATACCTTGCTAATCCGTTGCTATTTAACCACGGATTAGCAACGGCCCATATATCCACGACCCTATAACCACATCATTTTATTTGTGGCTATGGTGAAATAGCCAAAAAAAAAATGACTATAGCCACATATTTTTCCGTGGCTATTTTCATAGTTCTACTAGTGTAGCCCCATTACTTATAAGGAATACCCTTGTTCTAACTGCACTTCGTGTGATTGCTATTTTCCAGCCACACACGTCATTGGCCAACCGCAACCGTTACTTTCTAACCGCTATTTTCTAGCATTTAGGCAAAGGTGAGTTTCCAATTTATGGATTATAAATTGTTATTGTTAGCCAATGTATGCCATTGGGTTTAGTTGTGTTATTGGGAAGCCAAGGGAAAATTCGGCCAGGAGTAGTGACTCTTTTTCGGTAATGGATTCTTAAAGGGCCGACATATATGTTGAAGAAGGATGTGTGTGATGTGTGTTTCCGGATATCCCGTAGGAGAGCAAGCCTCGCCTCCAACGACGACATGTAGGGCGGCATGTGTCCCTACGTCTTGATTCGAGTGGTAGTGTATGAAGTCCACCATTTTCATGGGAAAACGGTTTTGAATACCATTTTGATAAGTCTTGTGTGGTTGAGTTCTGATTGTTAGAGATGCAAGGTTGTTTGATGCATAAAGTAAGCCTAGTGTGATGGAATCATGTGAATGATCTTGACCATCTCATTGAATAACTCTTTTACTCATGTCTCTTTATATAGATGTAGGGTGAGGGTGAAGGGTAGGCGGCTCAAGAGTTGTGATGATGTGTTATTTTCCGTGAGTAGATTTTGGTTTTTATTTCTTGTTCAAAGACTTAACTATTGATGCATTTTTTATCTGCTTAATTTGGATTTGTTAGTTTATTTAATAAAGATCTAGTTTGGTTTTATATATCGATTTAACTAAGATTTGATCCGATTATCTCTGATAACTCGGGTTGGGGTCTCGCAATTGGTATTAGAGCTCTACGTTATTCCAACTAGTTTCGATTCGGAAGACAAACTGAGGATTTTCGCGGTTTTAAAGGAAAATGTTTTCAATATTTTTGGAATCAATGAGGATTTTTGGGGTAGCTAGCATGAGTAATGATGGAGACATTGTTACTAGAATGTTCAGACCTATCATCTTTATGAGATTTGGAGTACCAAGCATAGTGATTAGTAATGGAGGCTCTCATTTCATCAACAAAGATTTTGAAAACCTGCTACAAATGAATGAAGTACACCATAAGGTGGGAACCCCTTACCATCCTCAAAAATTGGTAAAGTCGAGGTATCAAAGAGGAAAGTTAAGAGAATTTAAAATAAGACAATTAAGTATAGCATAATTGATTGGAACATAAAGTTATATGACACTCTTGGTTATGAAAAACTGCTTGTTAAGAGAATTTAAAATAAGACAATTAAGTATAGCATAATTGATTGGAACATAAAGTTATATGACACTCTTGGTTATGAAAAACTGCTTTCAAGACTCTGTTAAGCATTATGCCTTTCCACCTTATCTACGGAAAAGTTTGTCACCCTCATGTTGAACTCGAATACATGGTCAAAAGGGTTTGGGTCCACTAAGCTCTTGAACTTCGAAATCAAAATGGTTGTTTAGGAGAGGTTGATTAAGTTTAATGAATACAACGAGATAATGCACAACGCCTATGAAAAAGATCTATAAGGAACAAACGAAATCATTGCATGATAAGAAGATCACCCTAAAGAACTTTGAAACCAACAACCACATGTTATTTACAACTCCCCTATGAATTTATTTCTGGGTAAATTTTGATCGTGTTGATCCGGCTATTTTTACGATCAAAGAGGTTAAACCCTATGGTTTCGTAGTCCTTTGGAACAAAGATTAGACCAGTTTACTGTGAATGGAAAAAGGCTGGAGCTATGTCTTTCAGACTTCCTAGATAGACATATAGATGAATTTGTATTCAAGGACCTACCTCTCAACTAATATAGAAGGCAAATCAATGTTAAGTTTCAAAAATTAAACATGTGATGGGTGTGAGACAACCCACTATGATTTTTGAATTATTTTTAGTTTTATTTTGTTTTATTTGGTTTTCCTTTTTATTCAAATAAGTATAGATGACTAGGAACATCATACATAAAAATTGGTTCAAAAAATTCCAAAAGTTGAAAAAAATTGTGAAGACTAGATAGTTCGCGCGGTTAACCCACAAGTCCCACAGGACGGAATCACATACTTAGCCAAACAATGAGGACGCGCGATCTAGCCAAAAATTTACAAGACTAAGATTCAAGATTTTTTCGAGGCACACACATCCTAGTCTTTCGTGCGGCTGAGCTTGAGGTTCCGCTTGGTTAAGTGCAGCCTAGTTCTTTGATATCTAATTTTTGACATTTTTCTCGATACAAAAGATTGATCCAGCCGTTCAGTAAGTCTTTATAGGTAAATTTCACTCAATGTAAATTTCATAGTTCCAACTCAAAACCAATTCTAAGTCTCCAACATAGTTTTTTTGTCTTTTGTTTTCCTACCACGGCTTTTAGTTCTTTCTCACACGGTGAAGGTGTTATTTATGTTGGGGAAAAGGTTACACCTATACTTACATTTTTTATGTGTTTTTAGTTTATTAATGTGATTTTAAACCGTTTTTGAAGGATATGAGTTAAAACATGTAGAAAATTATGAGCTTTCCTTAGACTTAGTTAGACATTTAACATTATAGTGAACACTTTCACATCATTCGGTTTATTGCAAGTTAACTAGAAACCACATATAGCTGGAACTTTCCCGTGTGTTTTACCTTGTATAAATACAAGTAGGTATGAAGTGATAAAACTCAAAAAACTTGCAAACCAGAAAACTGGTTTATTTTCATTTTCAAAGGAATTCAATTAATTTACTGTCATTTTTCCAATATCATCTAGGATTTTTCTATTAATCTTACATTAACACTACTATAAAATTAAGTTATTGTGACTAAATTTTGATACAGAAACTATTTGTCACAAATCTGTGACATCTTAGATACTAATAATATGACCAAAATTTTATGTCACAATGAATTGTTGTTGTGTTACAATATTATGACGTTTTAAGCTGTAACCAAATTTTGACACAATTAGTGGCTCAATTGCTTAAAAATATTAAAGATAGAGAACTTATTATTAAACCTAGTTGAATTTGGTGGGACCACATTGATACTTGACCCAAAAAAATTTAATTTTAGTCACCAATCGATCAGTGTTTAAAAACATTGGTTTTCTGTTCAACTAAAAGAAACATTGGTATTTCAGATGTTAGTCGGTATTTATTTTTTATTTTTTCTTATGTTAGTCGGTATTCATGTAACACGTTCACTACAAAGAGTATGGTTGATTCACATTTGATGCAAAATAGTTTAATAAAAGAAAACGTTTACCGATGGTTGTTTAGGTGCTTCAACGAATACGAATCAATAACAAAAGCACTTTAAGCATGCTCCTTCTGTATTATTCTCTTCGTATATGTCCCTTCATTACTTTAGTACTTTAGTGTTTTGAGTTCTCTTTTACCTTCGGTAGATTGCTTACTAGTTACTACTAGTACTACTAACTAATCTACGAAAGAAAGCAAATACTAAAAGATAAGAAAAGGCCAAAAGAAATAAGAAAAAAAAAATTCTAAAGCGCCATTTTCAATAAGTTTGACCGCTTTGGGATTGAACTCGTGATTTTCAATTACATTGGCTAACAAGATCTATTAACCAACACGAAAAGAATCAAAGAGAAATTCATCAAGAATGAGCTGACGATGACGTTTGTGGTGTAGGAGGCTCGTGGTCCAATGAGTCTTGTTTCTCCCCGTCGGTCTCTTCTGGATCTGCCACGTGTCCCTCGGATTCAGCAGAGACGCCGGAGGAGGTGTGCTGTAAGGGTTGACGAGGCGGAGGCGACGGAGACGGGCGGTGAGGAAAGATGTGGCCGTCGATACAAGAGCCGCATCTACTCTCTGCCCATTTCTCCATATCGTAGTCACCGTACCCCATGATGGTTTTGCCAGAGCATAGCCGTCCAATAACGCCGGCGAGTACGCAGAAAACGATGATGACGATGAAGACGCCGATGAAAGGGCCAATGGAGGAGTTGCTGGGGGAAGAAGCGGAGGATGAGTGTTGTGGAAGCTCCGTAGCTGGAGGTGGTTGCCAGTACAATGGCATTGACGCCATTGTTGAGTGAAGAAGAAGGGAGACACTGAAGAGGAAGGATCTCAAATTCTCCTTCTTAAATGGAGAATTTCGAGAAACTCTTTAAATTAAAAAGGAAAAAAAAAGTGAAATGGTGAAGACAGTGCATTAACCTGCAGGAGAGAGACCTAGGGGTCTCTGTTAAGAAAAAAAGGACAAGGGCGAGAGAGCGAAACCCACAGGGAATCTATCAGAAACAAGAGACTTCAGGTCAAAATTGGGTGGAGAACGACAACAGTAATTAAGAATATCAAATATTTACTGTAATATAAATTATAATAAATAAAATAAATGATGGTAACTTTTGGCTTTTCGTTGTTTTCAGTCTTCGGGCGCACTCACTTTTTCAGGTACTGTCTTAAGCCATAGCGTAAACATGGAAATTGGAAAATAACGTTGTCATTTGTGCTAAGTGGCATCCACTAAGATGTGATAAGCTCACATTCTCCATTGTGGCGCGTGACTTCCACTCTAGACATTCTCTCAGTTTGCTTTCGGGAAAACATCTACTTCTTTTGTGAAAGAAAACATATGCAACGCTTAGAGATTATGACCCATATCGGGAAAAAAAACTAACACAAAAGGGATCTTATATTATAATATTATTGGTATGTTGTACATGACAAAACTTATAGAATCGGAATAATTGATCTCCCAATAGTACAATTTCTGGAAGTGCCATTAACTCTTTTTTTTTTAAAGATATGTAAGATTATTAAAAAAATATATATTTTTACAAGAAATGCAGCAGTTTTTGTTTTCTACTCTATAAAATAAAACTAACTTGTTACAATGGTTTTGTCGAATTTCAAACCAAATCTTCATGAAAATGTCCAAACTATCTGGTTATCCATTACTCGAACCGTGAATATTTGATTACGTACACATTTATTGAAGAAAGCAACTATATGGTTAGGCGAGACTCCAGATTCTCCATGTCTTCTTTTAGTTCTCTCATGCTATAGAGAATGTACCAATAATTGAAATACGTATCTTGCAAGAAAAATAATATGCTTATCAAGAGAATCTGTGACCAACAACTCCAACAAAACGACCCAATCAGTCGTAAAATCCCCACCATGCAATTTTTCTACAAGTTTGTCCATATCCGTTTCGAATAACTGATATAGAATAAAGTTTTATTCCTAAAAATTCTGTAAGTACATAATTATGGAGTTATAATAAATCTATAGAGACTCTTAATAACATAACAATTTTCAGTTTTAAGTTAAGCGAGATAAGAAATAATAAATTTAAATACAATAAACTAAAAGACAATAGATTTGTTATAAATTGATTAGGAGAAAGCGCTAGTTGTAGGGAAATTCTTAGGAAATCGAAATCAAACATGAATTTACTAGGGGTTTTATTTAAGTGATGTTCTTAAACACAAATCACAAATCTATAGAAATTCAGCTTCCGCTGCAAAATCTAATTATGTTTAGGTAGCTAGAAAACCAAATTCATTTGCGAGATCTAACAATTGAAGCATGCATTCAATTAGGTTTGTTAAGTTCACAAACTTGCTAATCCAAAATCCTTTGCAATTAGGTACACTTGCTCATCTAAACTATGTTCCAATTAATTAACTCAACTCCCGTATTGTTAATCAATCTAAGACTTATTACTGGGTGTACATTCTTTATCTAAGTAATTAAGCACAAGTCAGATGAAGAACTATTAAGATAATCCCTAGTTTTAAATAATCCTTAACAATAATTCATCAACCTTTGAAATCCCAAAACCTAACAATGAATCTACTCAAATATGGTGAATGAAACAAGCATCATGAATAAAATAGAAAACATAAAAGAGAATGATATTAAGAAAGAGGAGTTCGAAATCTTCTCTGAAAACAGACAAATTGCAGGATTTGTCTCTCCAAAAGTTCTCCAACAATCTCTCTAAAAAACCCTACAAAATAATAAATCATAGCCTAAGCAATGGCCTAAATAATGTATTTATAATATATGAGATGAGATGTCCTAAAAGTTTCCTTTTCCAATTGGGATTGTATTTGGGCAAAAACGGAAATTTTGGCTAAAAAAAATCGCCCTATGCATGATTTGTGTCAATCGTCACACTTCCCTATATCGACCGACACACTCTCAGGAGACGGACAGTTTTTTCAGCTCGCGACAGATCAGACATGTCTTCACTAAAACGATTGTATCTGGAGCTACAGACATGTGAATCACTTCAAACCACTTGGAGATGAAAAGTAACTTTCATATCTTTCTTTAGGTACCGGTTTGGTCAAATTTTAGTACCAGGAAGACTTCCAACGAATGTCAAACTTCTATAAGTCATATCCGAGACTACATATCCCATTTATCGATTTTGTTCCACTTTTCCCAAATCCTCCCAAATGCTCAAAATACGTAATATATAGCATATAGACCTGAAATAGACTCAAAAACTTTGAAAACATGGGCTATAAAATCCGGAAAACCATATAACATCAATAACAACAACCAAAGAAGAGATGAGCTTTATTCTCCATGGGCTCGTCACCAAAAAACACAAGCCAAATTCTATATACAAGTGAGTTTGGTTAAATGACCTATTTGGAAATGAGAGAAAGCAAGCCTTTCTGGTTGAGGTATTTTTATTTTTTTAGCAATGCTTCTCGTATATTTTATTTCTCGCCTCTGAGAAACTGTGTTGTGCTCGGTGGGATAGTTTTTTGGTTATATATCCCATTTCAAATATATTCAACAAGGCTAATACCATGTTCAACTAGAAAGCATCCTCCTCAAAGACTTGTTGCAACCAACTCGGATGACAACATGCAACACTGGTGAAACCCTTAATGTGAACCAAGTCTTGGCCAAATCAAGTAGTTTGATTGTAATTGAGAGAGGTAACCATGAACTCATTTATCTTGAATAAGGTAGCATTGGGTTGCTTGGAGCTTAATCCTTTTTGTCTCCTAAGGATTCTTGTTGGTGTTTATTCCATAAGGTAATCTTAAACATTTTTTCATCCATTTTTGGTATTCATCTTGGCAGTGTTCATTCCTTAAGGTACTCAAGAACAAGACATTGTGTGAAGCTTGCAAGGTGTGGAAATCAATGTGCTGAAACTACTAGGGTTAACTGAAAGATACACATATTAGGTACTTAGATTTTAGTTCTAAAATAAAGAAGGTTGTGGTTGATATATAGGCGATTGTATTTTCGAGGAAATAGTGCACTATCGGTGACTGTATTGCCGACGAAAAATTGTACAATAGGCGACTCTACTGCTAGAGGAACAAAATACAACATATGACTGCACTGTCGGAGAAACATAGTACAACATGCAACTATACTGCTGTCGATTAGTAAGTTTGATAGATTTAGAAAATATTGTGTGATAAACTCAATTCCGACTATATGCTCATATTCTTGTACTAATACTATTCTCCGACCCATCGCGTTAACTTACCCCAAAATTTAGTTTTGCTTATATGCTCATGTTCTTGTATTAACACTCTTATACGATCTAGACTGCTGCCAAAGCTTCATGATCCCATTCTATGAAGCCGTACTTCACTATTCTCCGACCGGTTGCGTTAACTTAACTTGAACGTTCAGTCTAGGTCTAGCCGTGTTATTTGCACAAAAGAAACACATTAGCTTTCTAGAGCTTAGAGATAATTCATAACTTATAATTTTCAGAACCTAAAATACCATTAATACTGATTTAATACTAAATTTGTTCATTAAATCATGTCGTATTTTATGTAAATTCACCATTTTACCCACAAGTCTCGAAATTTTACATTGGAATTACGAAATTACATTTGGCCTTTAAAATAGTGGAATCTCTTTCTGTCATCATAACTACGAAATCTTTTTTATATGCATAATCCCCTTTTATCACAAACTTCCGCTAGAAGCTTTGTTCTCAACTTTTCATATACATATCCTTTTCTGTATGTTAATAAATGAATACCTAAGCAAAGGGTATGTTAATGATAAGGGAAAGGTAAAGCAATAAGAGTAAAAGACAAGTGATAATTCATTTGTATCCCTTAGATTCAATTTGTCCCCCAATGAAGCTACAGTATCTGCACAAATCTTACATTTCAACATACAGAAGAAAACCTTGAGGGGTTACTACTAGTCTTTTAGAGGAACCTCGTCGGTATGTAGTTATCGAATCTGAGGGGCATACTATAGAATTCCTCGTTCCTGCCATCTCCATTCCTATGCTGGAACGGTTTCCACCACGAGATTCCTCTATCTTCACTCGCGTGTCTCGCTTCCAACGTGTTATCTAGTAGGGTCCCCACAATGATCGCCACCAATGGAGCCGAAGCAAATATAGTGTTGAGTATATCGTTGAACTGCCACCAAATATGCAAAACCGCGTAATAAGTTAGTGTTCAAAAACAATCTAGATGTTTGGAGAGGCCTTACCCATCCACCCGCGGTTTTAACCGGTCCATAACCAGCTCTTGAAGTGTTGGAAAGAAAGTACTGAGCGATGGAAAGGCTTAAGAAGAGAGAGACGCCAAGAACGTAGATGTTTCTCATCGAGTTGGTGTTGGCAAATTGTATAAATGATATTCCCACAGCAACTAGGCCAATCACACAACAACAATATCAGAATAAGCCCTAAAACCAAGAAGTGTTTTGGATTCATTCATATACAACATGCTACATACCAACGATTCCAAGTAGTACACAGTATATGCCTCCAAAGATTGGAGGTGGGATAGATGCAAAGAAGGCACCGAATTTTCCTGAAGATTATTCAAATCACGGAGGATAAAAAAGAGTTACCTACTATAAGTATAAATCATACATCTGACCAAGATAACAAACAGATTGGGAGTTGAAAGACAAACCAAATATGGAGAAAAATATCATGAAACCCGTTGAGACCTGCACCACTCTTCTACTCCCTATTCGTGTTAGTCCAAGGAGACCGACATTTTCGCTGTAAACATAATTTGTCTTGGTTATATATTGCTGAAAGAACATTATAGAGAAGGGAGGTGTATGTAGAACTTACACAGACGCGGTATTGCCACAAATGGAACCAAATATACCTTCAAGGAGCACACCAATGCCCTATAAAGAAATCATTACAGCTGATAAGAGTAAAAAAAGGACCAAAAAGGGTGTCTTAGTGACTGGGAATAGAACCTGAAGCCCGACACTACGAGAGACGACATGTGCTGGAGGTGCTGTTGCTCCTGCTAGTCTAGATGCAGCAAAAAACACTCCAGTAGACTAAAAACAGAAGTTGGGATAGATTTAAAGGTAAGAACAAGTTGTTGGCTGAATCATGAACACAAGCA
Source organism: Euclidium syriacum (assembly GCA_900116095.1). Lineage (NCBI taxonomy): Eukaryota > Viridiplantae > Streptophyta > Magnoliopsida > Brassicales > Brassicaceae > Euclidium > Euclidium syriacum. The sequence continues at coordinate 4,695,306 of FPAK01000008.1, forward strand.
AGAAGATAATACTGATGAGTAACCTCTGCAGATGCGACAATGGCAGCACCAAACATTCCAAAAACATGACTGGCTCTGAATATTGGAGTCCCCCACTGAAACGGGTATGGGATTCTAATCCTGTAAAACGAGAATGAGCAACTTACTATCTGACCTTGCAAGAAAAGAAAAACAGTAATCAACCTACCAGGGAGCTGAGGACATAAGAAAGGCGCGATCTGTGCGACAACTTTGTTTCGTCGCAACTGAGACATTGTTATAAGCGCCAGAAACAGTAAGGATAGCAGCAAAGGCCCAGATGATTGCCAGGCAAACAAGTAAAGCATATCTTTCAAGTATCATTTGAGCCCTTTGCATGACATGTTTAAGATACTACAAGATTGAACAGATATTTTTTCTTAGAAATTATAGATATAAACAATCCCCCATCATATATATAGAGCTAAATCCAAAAAAAAAAGGTCAGACTTGTTGTGAGATGATCAACAGAATCAGCATTGGTAGACCGATTTCCACACAGTTTGCAAGCTGTTAAACCCAAAAGATACACAATAATGACTTAGGGAAGCTGTTGAAGTGGTTAAAGCTGATTGAATTATTAGTAAAAAAATGTTTACCAATGGGAAACCTCTGACAAAGACGCCAAGGCTCACAAGAGAAACCACTGGCACAACAATAATGGGACTAAAGATTCTGCATGGTAGAAATCAAGGATCATTAAATGTTACAGCTTCTGAATCTGAACCATCACTCTCTTTATATTGATTATTATATCACCTTATCAAGTTCCCCCATGCCTGGCCATATCCAATTATGATGTTTACAAATGAAGAAATGATTAAGGATCCTTGTACTGTTCTTATAGTATGCCGGAATCTCTGTAAGCACAAGAATGACAGTCAAGTAAAAACCAAGATAATGGAGCAAAACTAGTATGGAAGTATTAAACCGAAGTTATAACCTGCTTCTCAGATGAGAATTGACCATCATTGTAGTCTCTAACGATAGACAATACAGGAAGAACATAAGCAAATGAAACTCCCATAACTGTGGGAAGCCTCGTCCCTATAAGGGTTTGTAGCAACGTGTTTATTCCCGACATAAACAATATTGTCTGGATAACCCGCGCTTTATCACCCTGCCAAACAATAGAAATTCAGAAACACCATATAATCTTATTTAACATATCAAAAACCAAAAACCAATAACAAAAACATACAGGATCTCCACCCATTGGGGGCACTAGCGTGTTAGCAATCAAGACAGTAGTCCCGAGCATCACGATGTAATGTTGGAAAGCCAATACAACCGTCTCATCTGTATGAATCAAAATGTTATGGAATTGAAAAAAAAAATCAATTCTTGAAGAGAAAGAATAAATCCCATTTCCTGTAAATATATAACACACTAGTAGCAGTTTTGGGTCCACCATTTACATAGATAAGTAATAACATACATACCTACCATACAGTTAATGTAGTTTTAATAATATATGATCAAATCATTTGAAGAGAGAATACAATACAACCCTAAGAACAAATTATTCAAGAGCTTTAAATAGTTTTTAAGCTAAGAACACCCAACAAAAAGCTTTATTTGTATAATCCAAAACAGTAGAAATTAAGCATGGAATCTGATTCTGAGATCTAAAATATTCTCTGGGAAACTAACGGAAAGCTAAAGCAGATAAGGAGAGAGAGGGAAGTGAAGTCATGTAACTTTTGACTTGAGAATTTATAAATTATGCGAGTTTTATATCTGAATCGGAGTAAAGTAGAACTACGAGTGAAAAAGCAGAGAGAGAAAGAGAGACTGACGCCATGAAGGGTTAGAGTGGATGCAGTACTGAAGATGATGGAGTTGCTCCGCCGGAGCCCAAGTGGTTCCTCTGGAAACCGCCATAGACGGAACCATCGGAGGACCGGCAACTGGCGGTGCCGGTTGATGTTGATGTTGATGGTGTCCCGTTTCTACCATTTTGTTTACTACAAAAACTCTCCTGTTTTTCGAAGGATATTCGGATAGAAAAAAAGAACTTTAAGAATCTAATCTTTATTTGCAGAAAGTTTTTCAAATCAAACCGACAAAGAGAAGATGATAAAAGAAGTTCGCAGGAGAAAAGCGAATCTCGAGATACAGAATTAATAAGAAGAAAGAAAAAAAGTCACTTGTTTGCTTTGATTTGTGGGAGAAGGCACAGAGTTTTTTTTTATCTCTCTTTGAGTAAAGTATATATTTTCTTTTTTTCTTTTTCAAAAAAAGAATAAAATAATAACTCTCCGGTAGTTGTAAGTGTTAAATTGTTTATTTAGAAAGGTACTTCTAATTATTAAGAGGAAAGATGAAGTTTCTTTTTGGCATCCTCTTCTTGTCTTTTCTAGCATTCCTTATATTTTGTTTTCACATTACAAAACTTGATATTGGTACATCCTGATTTTAAAAAACAAAACCAAGAAAATGGTAACAAAAAAAAGCAAGAAGCAGCAACTCATATCGTTATCAAATATATTACAGATCTTTTCTTACTAATTTGGGGGTGGTAGAGTAGTAGTGGTAAATGTTTTCAAGTTATGGCCACTGATTGAAACCTTAAAAAAAAAACTCCACTAAAACTGATCATAACCTTATTTTATTTGTATATATGCATTATAATAGTGAACCTAACCTAAGATTCAATGATATTGAAACGATACATTCAAAAGTAGTATATAATTTAGTTTTGTTTTGAAAGTGTGATGTCGGAAACAAAAGAACTTGGGATAATATGGTAGCCATCAATAGTTTTGAAAGTGTGATGTCGGTAAACAAAAGAAATTGGGAACCAAAAGATATGTGACATAACAATTATGAATCAAAAATAATTGGGCCATTCAAGCCCATTTAACAAGAAACCGTCTAAGTTAGATTAGGACATAAAGTTTGTTAATTTAAACATAGGCATTCCATTCAGTTCGGTTAGGTTCAGATCTTTCTAGTATTTGATAGTTCGAATATGATATTTTAGACACTATATTGGAATTACAAACACATAGGTTAGATTCAGTTCTGTTTGGATAATGTAAACGGAATCGAAATATTTTCAAATGATACAGCTATTTCGATTTTATTAATTCGATTTTATTAAGAAATTTGGTTTGTTTTTTTTTTCTTTTAACACTAATTTATCATCCTATTTCAAATTATGAAAATAGATACATCGACGATTCTATCATTTTATAAACTTCCACGTCAAACGATTCTATTTGTACCATATTGAAAATCTCATGTAAGATTGTTTCTAGTAGTCTACATAAATTATAATAAATCACGTTTTTTCAGATTTGTTCGATTTTGTTTAAATTTGATAAATATTCGTAAATTTACAATGAGTTAGAAACTAATATTTATATTTTATATAAAAAAAATATTTAGTCGTAATTTTTTGTGAATTTTCCATGAGAATGAATAACACTTTTTCATGCAATCTCAGTTTTTCAATCCGACATAAGTGGTCTGAGAACAAGATTATGTTGGTATACTATTTTGTTGCTTTTGGAATAATAATCTTTGTCCAATATCCTACTAGTGGAATAATAATCTTTGTCCAACCACATATAAGAGAATTCTTTGAGACATTTTGTGGAACAATTCCAAACCAGAATTATACACGGGTGGAAACTAAGACCTTATTACTTTTATTAACTGCTGATCGAATAAGCAACTCTCCAACATTGGACAACACTTGAAGGCTACCAACAGAAGGTTGTGCTCTCGCAACCCTACTGATTGCCTTGTTCTCCTCCGGACTTCCTCCCTGTAGAAACGCTCCCACCACTTTCCCGTATTTAACCCAATAAGTCCCAAACTTTGCCTTCGCAGATTTCGATTCGTTATCTCCGAACAATACAGATTCCCCGACCTTGTCTCCATAGAATTTCCACGAGAGATCAAAGGCTCGAGAGTAGAAATAAGGTAGATAATCATACTCCGCGATCGATTTCCCTTCTTCTTCCGCCTTTATTGCCTGCCAAAACCAGATACAACAGTACTCATGTAAGAGATGACAGTTGGTTATTCTAAAAGCAAGCAAGGCTCGTACCTTAACCGCCTGCTCAGCGGATTTGCGAGCATGGTCGACATGTTCAACGCGTCTCATCTCACCATAAAGTTTGGTGGGGAAAGTGGCTACATCTCCAATGGCATATACATTTGAGACGCTTGTTTTGAAGAACCCATCAGTCTACAATGATCAATGAGTTACCTATATACATAAATATTGGTAAAAAGGAGCAATCTTGAGCATTAAAAATTCACAAACCTTGATTCCACCCTTATCTTCTTCAACTTGACCTTTGAATAACGATATCGCCGGTCTACCACCCACACCGATCACCACAATATCAGCTTCTAATGTTCTTCCATCTTTCAGTTTCAACGCAATGACCTCTCCGTTTGAGTTGGTTTCGAATCCGGTGGCTAAAGTACCCTTGATGATCTTGATTCCCTTGTTGGCGTAGTAACCTTCGTAGAATGAAGCAATCTCAGCAGTGAAAAGGCGATGCACTACAACGCCAAAAACAGAGGATTCAGCTTTTTGTAATTCTCGACTAAAAGGGTTCAAGCTTTTACTTACTAATAAAAGGTTCTGGAAAAATCATGGTGACATCAAAGTTGTTAACTCTAAGAGCAGCACTAAGCTCAAAACCGATGTAACCGCCTCCAACAACTACGGCTTTCCCTTTCTCCTTTGTTTTCATTTTCAACGCGAGCTGATCAACTTCTTCAAAATTTCTTAGGTAGAATATATGTTTAGCGTCTGCGTTTTTGACGCCTTGTTCTGACAGTTTTACCACCTGTGAGAATTGAAAGGAACTTAAGAATTTTACCAAGCAAGAAAGATAAGCATACAGAGAAAGAGATGTTGCTCACAGTAGAACCAGTTGCAACTAACAAAGTTTTGTACTTGAATACTTTTCCTTCATCACTTATAAGTCTCTTCCTTGCAAGATCTGCTTTGACGATCTCAGTGCTCAGAATTAACTCAATCCCTGTAAAATTAGAAACAATGTGAGATATCCAACAAACAAAAAAAAAAATTCTGAATATTGTGTTGAAATCTTTTTTTTTTAAAGCAGAAGAAAATGACCTTTGTCTTTGTACCATTGAGGGGATTGTATTTCTCGCCCAATTCCAGAACACACATAGTTCTCTGTGAGGTTCGAATTCGCTACATATTGTGAGCAAAATGCTTTTAGATTTGAAAACGATCTATAGATTGAAAGAGATTTTTATCAAATATAGAAATTTACTCTTGAAGTTGATATATCCCTTGGTTAGCTCAGAACGCTCGTAGGGAGGCACCTGTTAATACACCAACAAAAAATAAATAATTACTTTACGAATCATAGAGACACAAACACTTTTTTTTTCTCCAGGTATGTGTTTACGTTTACATATATAATATATTTTTCTGAATAAACCCACGACATTAAAACGTCTTGAACCAAATTTGTTTGTTAATTATTACCGTAAAGTCTAAAATGTAATTTACATTTCAAAAATGTAAGAAAAAAAAAAACGAAAAAACAAATTAACAAAATATGAACAGAAACGCATAAATTTTGCATCTGAGAGTGAAGTACGTACTGGTTCCTTGGAGATGATTGCGAGTTCACCAGGCTTTAGGCCCTCATCGCTAAACTCTCTCGCCGCGTAACCCTGTAATTCAAAATACTTAAAAATTCCGATTTGTCTATACATATATATTTTCTCGAATATGTTTAGAGAAGCTAACGAGAAGAGGAGTAGAGACTTACGGCGGAGACACCACCTCCAATGATCACGTACTTAAAGCTCTTCTCTTCCGCCATTAATGGATTGTCGTACTCACCTTTTTTTCTTTCTCTTCAGAATAATAATGGTTAAGAACATGTCTATATCTATATATAGAGAGGGAAGAAGATGAGGCACTACTAGAGTTTTCAATTTGTGCCGTTAGATTGATATAATTGAGAAAGCTGACCATTTTCGACCGTTGATCTTGTTTGCAGTCAAAATGAAGAAAGGAAAACAATTCATCAACGATCAATACCAGGTCCCCAATTGGTTATCAATTTACCAAATTAACACTTGCACTATATTTTTTTTCATACTCTTTTAAATGACATGTTACAAATTTTCAAATATAATACTAATAAGGGATTTGGTGAGAGTTAAGCTTAGTTTTTTTTTTCCTTTCTAAAATCTACTCTTATTGGTTATGGAATTTATTAGACATGTGATCGATCCTTCAAAACTTCAAACTTATTCAATTATAAATTATTGGGATGATTTCTAATGAATATATATATCAATGACCAATTTTTCATATTTTATTGGTATTTGGATGATTCTAGGAACAATTATAATTTTTTATTCTTCTAAATTCGTAAAAAATCGTTGATATTTAATCAAACTTATCAAAATACAATCACTAATCAAATAAGTCACCTAACAAAGATATTTCTCTTCAAATAAATAATTGACACTTTAACAAAAAAATATATAAATAATGGTCACGATTTTTAAAACTAATGATTAATTAATTTTAAACTAAACTATAAAGGTCTTTTAAAAAGTTTTGGTTTAAAAGTCTTTTATTTACAACAACATGCATGTCTTAAAATCTTTATATATAGCAAACAATTTATACATTTGGCATATTGTTATATATATATATATATATATATATATGTTTGTAGATATAGGGTCTGATTGGTGTGAATAAAAGTAGAACGATATTTTTTAGTCTTAAGTGAAAGTGGTAATAATTAAAAAAAAATCGTTAATATGAATAAACAATAAGAGAAAGCGGTAAAAAAGTTAAGAATATTGTTTTTACTATAGATTATAATTTTTTTTTTTTTTATTAGTAACAACAAAAACAGTATATCTCTAATTGCAACGATTGAAAGTTATCTTTGATTATAATAAACAAAATATGTAATGTATATGACTGGTATAAACAAAATATGTAATATAGAGGTATGCAGCTGTTGGTATGTGACTGGACATGTTTTGAACCTACATCGAAAATGTAATATATATATTACTCACGTCTTTAACGTTTATAAAGAAAGTATATTATATAACCACAAAGTGGGATTCAATATTTTATGGGTTGGAATTCGTATCCTCTCCTATTACGACATTATGTGCTACTTGTTCAATATATTTTGCCGACGTTCAATCAGGAATTAAACGAAGGTTAATTGGAATCTAGTTTTTTCAACTTTTAGCTGAAAATATATTTATATATTTTTTTCAACTTTTAGCTGAAATTATGTCGAGTGAAAAGGTATCCTCTGCACATTAAAATCTAGCTTTCAATTTTTTTCAATCTAGCTTTCAATTTTTTTCACGATTCTTTATTCTTCCATGCTTTTTTTTTTTAACGAAATATAATATATTTATTAACTAATTATCCATTTCTAATTTGAAATAAAAGAAATATGTGATTTTTTTAATTCCAATTTCTTTATTTTCCATTCTTTTTTTTTTTTATGGAACTATAACATAAAATTTTAAAAAAGAAAAACAATAATGCATTCATTTTTTTTCTGTTCATACCTATTGTATCTCTAGTGGTTACCTACCAATAAACGGTTAGTTTCAATAGTGATTTTTTAACATATTTTTATGGTAATGAGGTGGATGAAAATTTATGGCTTGTATATAGACCTCTCCTTTCACATATTTTTATGGTAATGAGGTGGATGACAATTTATGGCTTGTATATAGACCTCTCCTTTCACATTTTGCCTTTAATTTATCAATTAACTTCATTTCCAGACGCAATTTAACCAACTGTAACGGTTAAATTATATGGACTTACAATTTAAAATTAATTGGTTGTAAATACATTGACTAAAATCTCTTTTTTATACTAATTAAGATCCGTTCTAACTTCTGATATGAGATATATCTCTAATATTAACAGCTTCAAATCCCCATAAGATTTCGTTGCACACATTGTGAGAATAATCCCACATCGGAAATTGGGAAGGGACTTAGACTAATATATAAGGGATATGGGTCAATCCACTTACTGCTAATTGATTTTGAGTTGGAAGCCCATGAAACTTAAGATGGTATCAGAGCCCGAACACACGCTGCCCAACCCGAACCAAATTCGGTCCTGCCCGAATTAATCCGGCCGATCTAAATCAAAATTAATCCTATGATGGGATATTTTCGAGATTAATGGCTAGACGGCCCATTATCTCGAGGGGGCGTGTGAGAATAATCCCATATCAGAAACTAGGAAGGGACTTAGACTAATATATAAGGAACATGGGTCAATCCACTTAATGCCAATTGATTTTGAGTTGGAAACCTATGAAACTTAACTCATGTTCGTTGAATACCATTATTAAAATACCAAGGGGGACTTTGTGAATCATTATCTGGTTCATATGTTGTGTACGTCCTTGTCAGCAAAGAGCTTCCTCTACTACATTTGATATATCTCTTTTTTTCTATGTAATATTCATTATGTGAGAAACCCTTGTGGAATTTGTGTAGTAGTAATGTTTAGCATGTCTTGGTTTACCACTAAGGCTTAGTGTGCCCTGGTTTATTCACTACCCATAAAAATTAATTAACCATTCACATTCACATCTTAGGTAGCTTCAGGTTTCACATTTCTCACTGTAAGTTCTAAGTGTGGTAAGCGGCTTTTCCTTAATCCTTAGAGCTATATAAGCACATTGCCTAAACCTAGATTCACATGTTCTCTTGAATCCTTGATTTTTCATTAACCTTATCAGAGTTTATCGCTTTCCTCCAAACTCAAGAAGTATATATTTGAATTTCCATCGAATTTAACAGCTCAACAATTCCTTTGCTAAGTCAACTCCTGCATCAATGCCATGCTTCTTATTTACTGGTGCAGGTCATTGGCTGATTGTCACGTCCCAACCACATGAGTAGCCTAATTTTCTAATCTTGATGCAAAATAACTTTACCAACCTCTACTTAACTACATTGGTTTGAAATATGAGATTCGGTTAGAAGAAACACAAATAAGCAGGGTTTGATTGTTTAAAAATCAGGTATTTGAATTTGTTTTGGCAATCTAAGAAAAGAGCTTGACAAGAAAATGATATGAATTAGATATACGAGGCGATGGAGGTTATGGGTAAAGCAGTGGATGCACAGTTATTAATCGATATCATATAGGAAGAGAAAGCTTCATGAACAAATGTAAGAGGCATTCAGGTTTATTGAAGCTTGACAACAACAATAACAAAAATAAAATATATAAAAAAGAAAAGCATTAAATCTATTTACTCTGCTTCTTCAACAGATGCCTCGATTCGGAGGAGAACGAATCCAACGGCAACACCAACAAGAGTAAGAGCGTTCATGATCGCTGCGATCTTGAAAATCTCTCCGACGGCGTTACAGGTGGATGACAAGGCTCCTCCACGGCCTGTTCTTCCCTTGAGGGACATCACAACATTGGCGAAGCACTGCTCCGTACAGACTGGCAATCCCATGGAGACAACCTTGTTGTTCTGTGCCTTGAGACCGCCATAAGAATTAAGTCCTGTTATGTAAGAAACTTTCATCTCAGATTTCCTCTGGGTCTGTCCGGATTTGCAGACAATCCCCGCTCTTGCCCATGAAATCACCGCCGGTGCCGCTGCTGTCGCCATTCCTTGCTTTAAAAAAAGAAGAGAGGCATATATTGTTTAAAGCGATTCAGTGAATTACCAGATTCCTAATCCATGGCGTGATCAGAGTGAGGTAAATGAAACTTGAAAACAAGAGAAGAGAGGGAGAGAGTTATTGATACCTGTGGATGAGTTTGAAGGATGCAATAGAAGTGAAGCGACTCAAGAAAAGAGAAGGAAAAGAGAGAAGCTTATTTTTAGGGAAGGAGGAGATTTTGGATAAGGTGGGTGTGGCTGCCACAGCCAATAACGGCCAGAGATGGATAGTTCTTTTTTTTATCAAATATCTGTGAAACACACGTTTCTCATCTCTTTACTCAATTTTTTTCCTCGCCTTATGCCGTTTCACTTTTCAATCCTCTCTAATATTTCACAGCTGTCTCCTTAGAGCTTCTCAGGTAAAAACACTAATAACATCGTGTTATTTTTTCTATTTTTTTCACTTGAATTATATTTGTTATTAATTTTCTAACCCGAGGATTACATAGATGCAAAATAAGGTAAAAAATTATTCCCGAATTCAAAGCCGACAAGTCGAAAGGAAAGACTTCCGGAGTTTAAAGACTTAAACACATAAAGCTGAACACAATTTGTAAAAACAACAAACCTAATGGACAAAGGAATTTAAATTTAAAGGCCTAAAGTTTGAATGGATAATACATCGAAACTAAAACCTTCATTGAACGACAAGCATGAGAGCCGATGAGAGCCGACTCCTCAAAGCTCACACAATAACTATGAAACACATGAATACAAGGGCCACCATCCATTCACCACGCACTACTTCAAAAGATATTCAACCCATACCTGCCCAAAATCTTCACCAATGTATCGGAGAACTTTTGAGGATAAGCTCTTGATATACATCTTCAAAGCCTTTATTCGAAACTACAGGGTGAAAGGACTTGACACTGGCGACGTCTCGACACTAGAGACCCAACACCACAACGTCTTCAACAAGAATATTGTCAAGAATAATCTGCTCGCCCACTAATTTCCATCTTCGAATAACAAATGCTTGCATAAAAACCCCTCCAAAGTACAAAAGAGGACTAGTCCAGCTTTTCTCATATCAAGAAACTCAGGATTGAGCATATGATAGAAAACCAGACCAGCCATAACCAATACCTATATCTAGCCTTAAACCATGAAAGAATAATCTTGACACGAAGCACATACAGAAACGAGCATAGACATTAGATCCGTAGTGGTCAACAGGGACCGACCGAAACATCATCTCTACCTCTCACGCAAAAGAAAACAAACTACACTACACAACTAGACCTAGATGCAAATAAAAGTAGATAAAAATACTTTTTAAGACCCGTCGTGGCCATCGAGAACCAACCGGACCCAAAGTAGATCCCCTGCAAGGAAGCATCCAAAGACGAAGCCAAGACTAACCTGACCAAAACCAGACCATCAAAGACTCCAAACAGACTATAAAAAACTATACAAAAATCCAAATTCATAGACAACAAACGACCTCGAACATGAGAATCTAATTTGTTTTAGATTCAGAGCTTAAATCAAAAGATCAGGATCCAATATCAAAAACCCAACTTGAGTAAGGATAGAAATCAGGCAGGGCGCTACTGCTTTACTGAACTATGGAGTCTTTGAGAGGAGGTGAGTTCACCACCCGAAAACGCCAAATACCAAAAACCCAAGCAACTACGAGCCCACCTTTGAGAGAGCAACCGAGATCTTCAAAAATCTCTATAACAAACCATCTAGAGGAACAAAACCGCCGAGACACAACCGGAGCTTTCTGAGGCCACCATAGACCCAAACACGAGCGAAAGGAGATATTCCCGATCTAAACACGTCGGTCGGGAAAAATTTATGAAGTGGTTACCGAAAAAAAGTAGGAGAAACGCGGATACCTTTCCCCGCGTCGGTGAGAAAAACCGCCCACCGGAGAGGGAGATCAGAGAGCTGCAGAAACGGTGGCTAAGGTTTGGAGAGGAGAGAGGGTAGAGCAACGATTGTGCTTTTATTGCATCAACTGTTAATTCTTTTCCACCGCAGTATTATTGTGTTCTTTTTTAATATATAAAAATATTATTGTATTCTTGATACTCAATATTTCATTTGTTTCATTTTAATTGTTGTTTAAGGATTTCTCACACGTATGAAAAAAAAACTATTAAAATATTTACTATATTTTTCATTAATACATTATATAAATTTAGCTCTTTTATTAATAACTAGATATGGACCGGCGTGTTGTACGAGTTTTTCTTTTTTAAAAATAAGTAATTAAAAATTACAATATTTGTTTGACATGATAATAAAATATTGATTTAACTAAGTATTTAAAAATTGAAAATGCAAAATTTTTGAAACGAGCATTATCCATTTCACCACAGTTGCTATTTATCTATTTCGATCATTTCACCGAAAGCTTGTAAGCGATTTCACCTGTAATATTTTTGGATTTGATTAATCGCATAAAACATAGATCATGGTGTGTTCTCGAAAAGATGGATTAGAATCCGGAGACTCTCAAGTTCCTTTCGTGAAATTGAGAGGTCGTTAATGTATATTGAGATTAAAAATCATTTGAAATCCAGTACATGATTCTGTAAGATTTTTCAAGTAGATAAATTAAAAATTATCTCAGTACATGAGAGTTGAGGTTAAGAAACTTCTATAGAGAAAAAATAGACTTATTAAAAAACTACTTAAGAGTTAAGATAATAATAAAAGCTTTTACAGAGAAAATGTTTCTCGATTTATATTAATTTGATAAAGTATTTCCTTAAAAATTCTAATCACCCATTTTGATCATTTTACTTAGAGCTTGTAAGCGATTTCACCTACAGTTTTCTTATATTCGATCTATCGCAAGAACCTAGATTCTAGTGCGTTTTTGATAAGATGAAATGAAATCTTGAGACTCTCAAGTTCCTCTCGTGCAACTGAGTGGTCGTTACCACAGAGGTTTAAATTGATTAACATCCATGTGACGCCGCTTTTGTTAACTTGAAAACTTTCGTCGTTGGTAGTAGCTCCTTATTCGAGATTTTGGTACCTCAAATATCGTAGATTCTAAGGAGCAAATAAAGACTATCATCATTCCATTTACGGAATCTTGTTTCTTTCGTAACCAAAATCAGTCGCATGAAGACTAATTTGATTTTTTTAAGCAAAATTTTCTACAATCTTGACTTCTTATCTCCAGCCTTTATAAAGTTATTTTGGGCATGTCAATGTTGTACACGGAACAACTAGTTTCAATTTTCATAAAAGCTTAGGTATCAATATAATAGCAATGATCTAATTCTTATTTTGAATATTTGTGTGGATAGTTTTGTTGCTTTGTGGATACAAGTATTTTAAAAAAAAAAAAACAGTTTTAATTGAATTTGTTGCAAGCTCTAGTGGACCAATATCACACTATGAATAAACAATTCTTTATTCAGTCTCCAAGTTATACTACATACTTTTTGTGACTCATGTAACAAATAGTTAATCTCACATACTATTTCTACAACCCAAAAGTCATTTTAAGTCATCTACCTATATAGAGTTTTTTTTATCTCTTTTTATTTTCTTTTCTCACCATGTCTTTTTTCATCTGAATCCTATACAAATTTTGTGGGAGAATTGACTATATGCAAATATTCTCATATCAACACCCCTTTTGTTCGTCTCAAATGATTATGCTTCAGTGTACTGTAAATTCGTCTCAAACCATTATGTAAGCATTGTATTTAAATGAAAATAAAATTGAGAACACCAATATGAAACCAATAAAACGAAGCATGACAATTTATTCATTTATGTTGATTTTTCTAATTTTTCTATTATTCGGATTCCAAATATATTATATCACATGTTTTCAAATAATTAGTTTTTTCATATTCTTGTTTAAATTAGATTTAAATTTTAATATTTCATTTCAAAACTACAGTTTTTCCATATTTATATGAATTGGCTTTCTATTTGAATAGTTCTTAATCTTATTTCCATTTAAATTTCATTTGAATAGTTCTCCATCAATTCATATAATTATGATTCTCAACAATTCATTTGGTACATAAACCTGCATTCGAACTGTTCATCGTAAATAAGTAGTTAAACTCTGCGTGTTTGGCGGAGATCCTATGTATCGTAAATCCATTGGTGACTTTTTGTTTGGCGTGTTCACGACGTGTCGATCATCTGTCGTTTGATCTGATCGAGATGACGTGGACTCCTTAGTTTCCAGGTCATGCCGTAAAACGCAGAGTTAAGCCTTAGGAGTTTTCCTCTAAGCATAAGGTTTTGGGCCAGACCTGTTGAAAGGATGCGAACCCACCTCCAACACATAAGATCCAAACCAAGGCCTAAACCCAGTCCACCACTTTTCCTCCTATTAAATCTATTCACCGTTCAACTCAAGTGAATCTAATAGTGATTTGAAGTTTATAGAGTTTTCGGGGGAAAATATCAAATTTTTTTGTTATAGAGGCGGTCTTAAGTCTTAACCATGTTAATGCGACATGGAAAAGTTGGTAACTATTTACTCCCTAGGGTAAGAGCCTTTTATCCTACATTCACCCGCATGTCAGCAAAACTAACGTCTCCCACAATAACAAATTCAACCGTTTCGAAGTATACATAATTTGACCCAAAACAAGGCTACCATGAAAAGTTCACAACTTTTATATTAGAAAATACTGACGAGATATGTAGGCCACTATCTAAACTTACAACAATAGTAATTATTATCAAGTTTGAAAGAGTTACAGGTTATTATCACAAATATATGAAAATTACAACAAAACTTTAAAATAAACAAAAATAAAAATAAAAAGAAGAAGCTCAAACTCAACTCCATATTATACAATACTGCATTACAAACTAGATTTTCTTTTCGTTTTTTATTCAATCAAACTTAACATTAAAACATATGAGTCGTTTTAAAATGAGGCAAAGTTGGTAATTAGGAGACCAAACCAGAAAGCATGATCAACGTCTTCGGTGACTGCTGGCTCCACCCGCTGATGAAGAGAAACTGCCATCAGACATGAAAGGCTCAGAATGCGATATGACATGTTGTTGCTGTTGCTGCATCATACCCATCTGGTTCATGTCAATGAAAGATTCTGAAACTCCCCATACCTTTACCGACTTATCCAGACTTCCACTATATACAATCCATTTTTTTTCTCCACGTTCTGACGCTTCACGGTCTGCTTCAACCGCCAAACATTTTACAGGACCGGTGTGACCTGTTAGCACAGAGAGGCATGTATGGATATTTCCATCCCTTTTCCAAACACATATTGTCTTATCAGCAGATCCGCTGAAGACAAGACTCCCTGCCACTTCAAGGCAAAGTACAGCAAGCTTGTGACCCTTGAGAACACCACCGTAGTTCAACTGCTTCTCCCTCTCCCAAAAATTCACCAAACCATCACTCGAACCAAAGTACACGGCAGCTCCATTCTTGCTGACAGCCAAGGCTGTGACAGCACTCTCTTGCTTTGTTAATGTTTGCATGAGCGTATGCTTGGTGTATTTTCCTTGTTGGTCCCTCTTCCACGCCTTCACTGTCCCATCGGCTGATCCAGAGAAAACAATCGCTTCGGTTGTTGACACCACTGAATTCACAGCATCATCGTGCGCTGGGATGGATTCTAGACATTTTGAATCAGAAATCCTCCAGACTTTAATGGTCCGGTCCCATGAGGCAGAATACAATAACCCTTGTTCATCATTTAAGCTTAAACATGAAACAGCATCCGCGTGCTTGATCCAAAGGGCAGTGCGGTGTTTCTTCACCTCAACATAGTTTCTTGGTTTTAGAGATGCCTTGAATATATCTTTCAAAGTAGGAAGTGTTCCAGAGCGTTTGTGCAAGCTCTGGTTTTTAGGGGAGACTTTCCAAACCCGAATCTTGCCGTCCTGGTGGCCTGTGAAAATCTTCTCCCCTGAAATCACAATGGCCTTCACCAACCCGCTGTTGCATTTGAATGCACTAAACTCCTTTAGATTCTTCCAAACACGTATATTTTTGCTATCAGAACCAGTGTAAAGAAGATCTTTTGTGGCCGCTAGAGAATATATGTGACCTTCCTCACGAACCAGAGAGCCAATAAGGCCATTTTGGGGTAGATTTTCTTCAACATTAGACCATTGTGACTGAGTGAATGGAGTTGCTTGATTCCAAGGAGACATCATCATTGGAGAACCCTCACAACTCATTCTATCATACATGCCCGTGCCAATTGCAGATGCACTGCTATTGCGTACGCCGTACTCTTCCTCTGTCTGCTGGGTCATTGTGGACGAGAGGTTTGGATCAGAATGCATCATGTTGCCATATTTTGCCCTAGGAATGCTATCCGCATCCGCGAACATTGTGATAACAATACTGTCTTTTTGTTCTCTTCCTCAGAAAAATTACAAGTTTTAAATTAATTAATTCGTGAGGAGAGAAGAAAAAAAAAGCAAACAAATGAAGGAAGGAAGTTGGATTGAAATTGAAAGCGGATTGGTTTTAGCTTAAGAACGATGGTGTGTTACAAATATAGTTGTGGCAGGAAGCAATGGAAGAATGATTGGTTAAATCTTTTTAAATCTTTGATGTTAAAATTCATTGGTTCACAACGATGTCCATCAACTTAATCTATTTTAGGAGAACTATTGTTACTTCATCCTACATCTTACACATTGTTCTAACTCCTAGCAATCTTTTACTATTTGTTTTTCCCTTAAAATAGATTTGTAGTTTTAAAGAGAGTAGAAGATTTCCTGTCAAAAAATAAGTGTCAACAGATATATGATGAAATCAATAAATAGTGATCATATGTCGTTTCCTGTCAAAAATAAGTGTCTACAACTCAATTAGCTTTTATTGATTTTATGGATCTGATCAATTATAGATAAGTGGATGAATCATGTCTTTTCGGGTTTAAAGGTATAGTTATGGATCATGTAGTAATATTAAGTAAGGTATCACTAATTCTTAGTGAGATTTTGAAAAAAAAAAATGATAAGATTTTGAAAAAGATACCTTTGTCCAGAATTTTTTTGTTAAAAGACTTTCTCAATTAGATAAAAAGATAAATGAATGAAATGTTTACAAAAAAATCTAAAACGAAGTACAACCACCTCAAAAGAAAATAAACATATGGACATCCCATCTAAACTCTTTTACAAAGGCTAGGATGAAAATCTACCGTGCAAGTTGGCCAGTTCACACCCTAATGATCCACCTAAGCTCAAATCATACACCAACTATACTTTTGGTTAGGTCTGGGCGTTCGAGTATTCGGATCGGATTCATATATGGTCTTTTTAGATAGTGGAGTTTTAGATCCATATAGGTATCTATAGAGTTTCGGTTCGAGTTCGGCGTTTTATTCGGGTTCGAGTCAATTTAGATCGAAAGAAAGAAATTAAAAGATATATAAGACAATACCATGTATACCCCAAGATTCATGTATGTTTTGAATAATTTTATTAGGCTTATTTAATTGAATAACAATAAAAATAGTATTTCATCACGATTATTTCTTAAGGATTTGCATTATATATCTTTACCAGTTCTTTGGCCGATGGTAATGATCTCTGGTTTTTGCGATCAGATAGACGCCGGCATAGAGATTTCGAGAAGCATGATTAATATCACAAATAGTACTACCTAATCGATGATATTATTACACAGAGTACGAAAATGCTAGGAGTACTTTTTTCTTCTTGTAATGTGCTGACATGGAACGAGCATGAAATGGCTAAAAGTGGTTGGTTCGTCGAGATGCTGATGGAAAAATCTTCCTACCCCAAAACCGGTTCAAAGATCCGGTTCAACAAACCACCTTTTCAGGAATATAATTCAGATATCAATATTACAAATACTTTTGAGTCCGTTTCTCAGATTATGGTCTGGCTTGGAGACGATTGTGATGATAATGATATGATTGAATCGACCAATCTGTTTAAAGAAGTGTAAGAAGAGCCTCCGATTCTAAGAGAAGCTTCAACCTCCTCCTTTAGTCTTATGGCTCTCTTTTTCATCTCCTTACCTTCCCGGTCCACAATGAGCCTCCTCACAACCAAAAATTTTCTATCTCATCAATCTCTCAGGACTTAACCTTTATTTACTTTCAAACAAACCTAGATAATTTTAAGGAAGAAGACATTAAACATGGATTAAATATCCCTTAAAAAATCATCAAATAAATGGTTTCAAGGTCCTAAACTAAGAGTGTCAAAATGCAAAAAACAATTCTTCTTAAGACCTTATTCTCCACTTTTTCAATTCACCTTTCATCCACATTCACATGCAATTCATTCCCTGCATTCATTCCCTTAACCGCTTGAATCAAATTATTAATAAAGTGGGACCTTATAAATGAGTTCCATCAAAACAAACTTGTTTAATAAGGTGGAAAAGATTTCCAAAAAGATAGAAAAGATTCATTAAGCACAAGGATTTTATCGAAAAAGAATGGTACTATCACAAAGTACTAATAGCTAAGACTGCATAGAAGGTTTAGATCATCACCTACTCCTTCCTAAAATCTTTATTGTGGGGTTAATCACCTATATATATAAGAATGGTCATCCCTTATTGAGAGAACATTCATAATTCTTTGAGATCAGGAGAAGAAATTGCTCCGAGTTTAATAGCACCGACCTCACTCACTTATTTGAGATAGGCACTTCCGATCTCATTCCTGTAATCCTCGAATTTTTTTCTTAATAAAAAACTTCCAATCTCATTCTTGTAATCTTCTTTCTTACTGACTAGAAATTGATTTATACCGAAAATCAACAACAACCCGAAACATAACCAAATTACTTACTGGGAAACTGAAATGAAGAGATAACCGGCCGATAACTGTAGCAAGAAGCCAAGAAATAACAAGCGGATGGAAGTTTGGGGAAAGAAAACATACATCATATGGTTCGGTTACTCGCAGTGAAAGCGACATAATGTATTAGCACCGCTATCGTAGCCTGTCTGGCGGCTTTTGACGGCGAAGATCCTTCAATCTCCCGCTCTAATCGTCCGTTTCATTCGAGGGTTCGTAGGGTTTGTTTCTCCAGTCGAAAACAGTAAAGATGTGCGGTAGGGCTCGCTGTACTCTGAGACCTGACGATGTTCCCAGGGCTTCTCACCGCCATGGACTTCCCGCCCGTTTTGTTCACCTCGACCGGTCTGTTCTCTTCTCTCTTTCTCTGTTATCGAGTTCCTCCAGATTTCAATTTTACGGGGAACATTAGTTTCGCCTGATAGAACCAATTTTACTTTCCATTTTTATCCTCTAAACTGTCTGAACGTTGTTGTTTTGTTGTCAAGCAGTTATCGTCCTTCTTACAATGTTGCGCCGGGATCATATATGCCGGTTTTGCGGAGAGACAATGATGTCGTTGGTGATGGTGTTGCTGTGCACTGTATGAAATGGGGATTAGTCCCGAGTTTCACTAATAAAACTGATAAGCCCGACTTCTTCAAAATGGTAAGCAACTTCTTTTGTGGGTTTTGTTTCTATTACAATCTTATTATATTTTTGGTTGCATATATTGCAGTTCAATGCTCGGTCTGAATCTGTTGCTGAGAAACCGTCTTTCCGTCGATTGCTTCCCAAAAATAGGTGCCTTGTTACAGTTGATGGGTATCTACTATCTCCTATTTCTTAGAATTCTAATCAATGTTCAATCAATGTGTGTGAAGATACTCTAACTAATATTCTCCTCGGAAATTACTGGAAGAATGTTTCAGTTCAGCAATTGTTACTGTCTCTACTTATCGCATGGTTACTCTTTTGATTCTGTGTAGATAAACCTCAAGGCTAAATAGTTTTCATTGGTTTTTGTTTCTGTGAACATTTATTTTTGGTAATGGATTATATTTTGGAAACTCTTTTAGAGCTAAGATTAGATCATTTGTAAATATTTGCATCCACTTGATCAGCTGTAGTTTTGTTATCTGCCAATTTATCAATGTATAGTGTTGGGCCTGTGGGTTTGGGATCACACATGGTTGTTTCTCTGTCTCAAAGTCTAAAAAAAAAAACTCACAGTTAGATGTGTTTTGAAGGTTCTATGAGTGGAAAAAGGAAGGTTCAAAAAAGCAACCATACTACATCCATTTTGAGGATGGGAGGCCTCTGGTGTTTGCTGCTCTTTTTGATTCTTGGCAGAACTCAGGAGGTGAACCGTTTATCTCTTTCCATTTTAACCTCTGTTGATATTCATTTATTGATTACGAAACATTTGCTAGACTTCCAGTAACCTTGTTGAAGATATTTGAAAAGCTGTATCTTTTGTAATTGCTTACTGTTAAAAACTGCTCATCTTTATTAACCTCTATATGTTCACTCTCTGCCTATCTGGTGTATTTACTATGAAATCTTCAAGGTCTGTGTATTGGAAATTTGATGCAAAACTTGAAAGTCATGGTGGACGACTTTTATAAAATTGACAAATTCAATCTTTTGTTTAAGTCCTTTTTGGTAGCTGGAATCTCCCACCCGTTTTGAATTTAAGATATAACAGTTACTTGTATCCCTGCAGGTGAGACACTTTACACTTTCACGATATTGACAACCACTTCCTCGTCAGCTCTCCATTGGCTCCATGGTAAGTAATAAATACATTAGCTATAGCTGTTGGCTTTTCTTATGCTTTTTGTTTTCTTAAATTTATAATCGGTTTCCTTATTCATATTCACTAGTGATTCTCGGTTTCACAATGGAACACATAACATATCCGTTAAGGACCCTTAAAGCTTGAGTTCTCGTTGTTCAAAACTAAGTTTGGTCGAACGCACACATTAACGGAGATATGGACTATTTTTTTCATTTAAAGACAGGATGCCAGTAATTCTGGGTGACAAGGACTCTGTTGACACATGGTTAGATGATCCCTCAACGTCGAAGCTTAAACCTTTGCTTACACCATATGAAAACTCCGATTTGGTAAAACTTACTTAGCTCCTTGTTTCTGTAAAAAATGGTCTTTCTTTTTCTCACATACTTGAGAGATTTGACTTGTAGGTATGGTATCCAGTTACCTCTGCAATTGGTAAAACTACTTTTGATGGACCAGAGTGTATTCAACAGGTACGATTTTAGCCAGTTGACCTCTCAGGATCACCTCATGAAACCCTCTTAATTCTCATAGAGCAAGCTATATTTTTGTTTATACACTTTATACACTTATCGTCATTTAGAGGATTATGCCACATGCAGATACAGCTAAAGGCTTCACAAAATAGCTTGATCTCAAAGTTTTTCTCAGCAAAGCAGCCCAAAACAGAAGAAGTTAACAAAGAAACCAAATCGACAGATGCAGATTTGAAAGAGGAACCTACTGTTGAAGGTTATGAAGGACTAGACGAGGAGAAAAATACACCAAATGAAGCCAAAAATCTGGATTCTCAAAAGATTGTGAAAGCAGAACCATTTACTGAAGATAACTCAGCTGTTGTAGAAGGCAAATCCATAGAGACTGGTGAGAGCAATGCCAACATACTGGCTAAGTCCTACAACTTTGATCCACCAAAAATCGCAAAAGAGGAACCCGAGACGCAAGACCATTGCTTTGCTACAAATGAGGAAATGAATCAGCTTGAGCTCCAGCATGATGCTGTTGAAGAAAAACCAGGAAATGAAAACCAGAAGGATGGAGAGTTAGATTTTAGCGAGATGGCTTCAGAAAAGAGCGGGGCAAAGCGAGACTATGAGGTATTCTCAGCTCAACAAAAGCCAGGGAAACTCGCAGAGAGGTTGCAAGATGTTAAAAGCAGTGGGAAACATGGAAGGAAGGAAGGTAAGGGGAAGTCTAACATTAAGAAATCTAAGGAGACGCAGTCTACATTACATTTCTTCTTCGATGAGAAATAGGTCAGTGTCTACATAACATCTTTGGTTGTAGTTTATAAAGGATATGTAGCGTCGTTTTGGGAATGTCTATGCTTTGTATATATGTTGTGCTTGATCGTTGGTAGTAGGAACATGTAAACAGTAATATTGTCCTTTTGTATTTAGTTGTAGTTGAATTGGGTTTTTTTAGTGTATGTGATGTCATGAGTGGATGGTTATGGTAGTTGCTGTTGTATCTTTATGTTGTATTTAACGGAAAATATAAAATCTGAAAATGTCCACTTGGGTGATCTACAATTCCCTCATGATGATGTGAGAAATTTATTGGGAAAGAAAAGTTGATCCAAGCCCCACGGGATGGGATCTAAGGAGGTCTTGAACCGCGACAAAGCGTTCACTGCCGAAATTCACCTGTAGTGGTAAGGGATCTCGCTGGAACGTTCTGACGAGTTTCCCTCCAACTTCCTCTGCCTCTGCCCTAGTTAGTTTTTTATGTGATCCAACCCTGTGAAACAGGAACCGATATTGGCAACTAACTACTTGATGTCCCCACTTGGGTTACAAGCTCTCGTTACTGAGCTCAAAGTTGGAGATCAGATTCTCTTTTATATATATAAAAACATAATAATGGTAGAAAAACCGATGTGGGACAAACATCGGTTCTATTTTGGCAACAAAAAATTATAATGGGTAACTAATCGGATCCACCATTGGTTTGTGGGTTTAAAATTGTAACTCGGTTAATCGGTTGTCACTTATTGGGTGAACTAATAAACCTGAACCGACAACGCCTGAAACCGAAGAACACTGTGATCCATAGAGAAAAAAACCAGAGGCGTGATAAGAAAAGAAGTTCGGCCAAATCGATTTTATCCGTTTCAAGACAAAAAAAAGTGATATCGGGTCATCGAATCTAATGGCTTCCTCAAAATCAAAAACAAAATCTCATTACAAGGAGAAGATTGCTCGTCGGAAGTAAGAAATCTTCGCTTTCCCGTCCTTTTTCATACTAGGGTACACAAGAAGCGCCCAAATTATCAGAAGATCTTAATTCGTAACTCTTTTTTACAGGGAGGAGAAATTAGAGGAGACCGATAATCCAAAGTACAGGGACCGTGCGAAGGAACGGAGGGAGAATCAGAATCCGGACTATGATCCGGCGGAGCTTGGTTCTTTCCATGCTGTTGCTCCTCCCGGAGCTGTCGACCTCCGGTAACACTTGTTTATCTGCGTTTTCTATTATATCTATCTGTATCATAGTTCTCTAACATTCTGTTTTGTGTACCCCTCGTAGTGCCGCGGATGCACTTAAGTTCTCTATCGAGAAGAGCAAGTATCTTGGAGGTTCGTGTTAGGTTTAGAAAAGTTCAAATCGTTTGTATTTCTGATTTGGTTTTCTCGAGGTGCTTATGTTGCGTTAAAAAATGGCCCAGGTGACGTTGAACATACCCATTTGGTTAAGGGTTTGGATACGGCTCTGCTGAACAAAGTAAGGAGCGAAATTGACAAGAAAGCTGGTGCTGAGGATGATGGTGGGAAGGCGCCTAAGGAAGATCAACGAGTTACTTTCCGTACAACAGCTGCGAAGGTATGCTATTCGTTCAGAATTCTCCAGACGAGGGGCAAAATTGAGGATATAGGTAACGATTGATGTCTCTTTCTCGTGTCTTTAATGTATTTCAGTCAGTTTACCAGTGGATTGTCAAGCCCCAAACTATCATCAAGGCCAATGAGATGTTCCTTCCTGGTAGAATGACATTTATCTATGATATGGTAATGCTTTTGACCTCTTTATCTGGCAGATTTAATCTCGTTACATAATCCTATATCGTTGTTGTGTGATCTTCGGAACTACTCATACATGTATATTCTGGTCGCACAATTCCTTAGTCAATTAATAGATGAGTCTCAGGAAAATATTGAGAAGGTAGCTTAAACTGCTTTGCATTATCCTGTAATCGATAAAATCAGCATATGATGTAATTTATATTAGGAAATATTATGAGATATCATACTAGGGAAAAGACAGTGGAATAAACTATTTGTAGTTGGTAGTGAGTATTAAGAATGAAGTTTACTTTGAGATATTCAATTGATTCACAAGTGTCTCAGTTCAACCTGAAACTTTATAATCTGTTTTTTCTCTGTTCTTTGAAGGCCTCAGTGGTGGTGTTGAGTCTCCTTTCATATTATTTTTGTTCCTCTTTTTAATTCTATTTGCTGCTTTTCAGGAGGGTGGCTATACCCATGACATACCTACCACATTATATAGGAGTAAAGCTGATTGCCCATTGCCAGAGGTATGTATACTTGGAACTCCTTGTTTACATAATCCTTTTCATCCTGGAGATATCTTAGGACTGCATGCGGTAATTTTTACATATGAAATGTTCGTTGTGATTCAAAAGAAATAAGCCCACTTTGATGGTCAATGCAGCCTCTTCCTCAACAGTGTTGGTGAAATTAATAATGCTAGTATTGCTTAGATGTCATAGGTTTTGGTTGATGAATATATTTTCTTTAATTTTTTCAAGAAGCTTCTTAAAAAATCAGGCCGCTATTTATATTTCTTTTTGCTAATCTTGAACCATATTTCGTATTGACAAAACATTTGTGCACAACATAGTCTTAAAATTATACTTAGGACACATCAGCAATTGTTGCAAGATTTGTCTAACAGGCACTAATGCTCTGTCTTAATTCTCTGACAGGAACTTGTTACAGTCGGTGTTGATGGTTCTGTGCTAGATCGAATTGCTAAAATCATGTCATACCTTCGCCTTGGATCATCGGGGAAAGTTCTCAAGAAGAAAAAGAAGGAAAAAGATGGAAAAGGTATTTTGCATCGTCATTGTAAGATCATGCTTTTGGTGCATTTTCTAGTTGCATTGCAATGGAACAATGATTTGCAGTCCTGATCACTCATAAACTGGTCAAATAGGTCTCTTGACATTGTTGTTTTTTTCTGCTTTTCCCCAAATTTGTTAATTGTCTGGTTTAAGAGTTTGGAATGAAGGATGTAAAGAGTGTTTTTTACTCTTCAACCTTTTTGTAGTAACTAATGATGCCTTTTTGTGTTCGTTTAGTGGTTTCTTTGTTATAAATTTTGAAGAAAGTTATTTGTATTGTAGATAGGAATGGTTCCGTGACCTCCCCCTTTTTTAAAAAACTTGTATTATCCTAATGTGGTGCCAGTAAAATGCTGTAGATCTGTTTTCACATCACCTTCCAGTGAGAATTAAGTTGAGAAACTGGCTGGTTTTTGATTCTTTAGCAACATCAATTGCCATTTTCTCTTCTATCTTATAATTCTTGCATTTTGTTTCTTCTTTTGCCCCATCAATCACATTTAACTCTTCAAATGCAGGAAAAACATCAACCATTGCTAATGATGGTTATGATGAAGAAAGTAATCAATCTAAGATTGAGAAGGAAATTTCTGGGATTATGAGTGAAAGGGAAGTTTTCCCTCCTCCTCCGCCACTCCCTCCTGTGATGAACCAAATGGATTTGAGTAAGACACATGAAGTAGCCACTGTTGCCAGGACAGACGATGATGACATATTTGTTGGTGATGGGGTTGACTACACTGTTCCTGGTAAAGATGTGACACAGAGTCCTATTTCTGAGGACATGGAAGAATCTCCCAGAGAGAAGGAGAAAGTGTCTTATTTTGCCGAGCCTGCTTATGGTCCAGTGCAGCCAGAACCTGCTTATGGTCCAGTGCATCCATCTGCTGGTCAAGAATGGCAAGATATGGTCAGTTCGCCATAACATATCCTTGGTTGAAATTTCTCCACGATTCTTTGCGTCTTGGTATATAACTAGATTTTGATTTCTTTTGTTCTTGTGGTGTTTATTTTTTCAGAGTGGATATGGTGTAATGCAAACTGAAGGACTGGATGGTGGGTATCAAGGAGAGTGGCAGGAATACCAATATGGAGAGCAAATTGGGTATCAGGAGCAATACCTGCAGCCTGGAATGGAAGGTTACGAAATCCAACCAGAAACGGGTGATTTATTACAAGATCCTCAACTCATGTCTCAGGAAGAGAAAGATAGAGGTTTAGGATCAGTGTTTAAGCGTGATGACCAAAGACTTCAACAGTTGAGGGAGAGAGACGCACGTGAGAAAGATCCAACTTTTGTATCAGAGAGTTACTCAGAGTGTTACCCTGGTTACCAAGAGTACAACCATGAAGTCGTCGGTAGCGATGAAGAAGCTGATTTGTCTAAAATGGACATGGGTGGAAAAGCAAAGGGAGGATTACATCGATGGGATTTTGAGACGGAAGAGGAATGGGAAAAATATAACGAGCAGAAAGAAGCCATGCCTAAAGCAGCGTTTCAATTCGGAGTAAAGATGCAAGACGGTAGAAAGACAAGGAAGCAGAACCGTGACCAGAAGCTGAACAATGATCTTCACAAGATCAATAAGATACTTACGAGAAAGAAGATAGAGAAAGAAGGTGGGGATGTTTCTTCTTTGGACGTCGGTGATGCTCAGACTCCCAAGAGATCCAAGCATTGATTCTTTTTTCCTTTGTTGCTCTCTCTACCTCTTCTCATATTCTAGTTTGTATCTTCATAACATAGTGATGAATTGTTTGTTAAATAGCGACGAACACAATATCGCCAATTTGCGCCAACTGGTGATAACCTGGCTGTGGAAATAGGGACTTTTTACACTATCGCATAGTGTATTTGGGAGTTGCACTTTGTCACAGTTTGGTTGACAGGCACATCTTTTTTGTCCCAAAGTGTAGGGCTACTTTTTTGATACGAATGTACCCTTTGCTTTGACTAAGCCTAAATAAGGAGATTGATATCTTTGAACCGTTGATTCCCCAAAACTAAGTTAGTTAATGTACTTGAAATTTAATATTCAAATTCAATGAATCTTATCGAAGTCTTTTACGTCCATTAGTGCATATTAATCATCTAATTCAAATTTTTATAGAATACTATAGGTTTAACAAAACATAAAGTTTGACGCTTTGGAAAATTACAAAAGGTCCATCAAACCCTAATTGGAGATTCCACTCCACTTTTCTATCATCGGGAAATGTCTACACGGTTTGTCAATGCAGGGATCGTCGACCTTTCCGGAGATAGCGGCTACTCCGACTGTTCCATCTTCCCCACTCCTCTCACCGGTCGTGGTTCCACCAAGCGCGACGCCATCTCCGTGGATGATTACGACCGCGATCGCCACCTCACTCTCTGGACCCGCTCTTCTAAAGCAATCAAATTCGAATCCCCCACCCACATAGATCTCGACCAATCCAATAACGAAGACGACGATCTCAGGGTCATCCCCAAATTCTTCGAAAAGGGACAGTCATCGTCGTCCTCGCGGATCAAACGCGAATCCCCCGTCTACGTAGATCTTGACCAAGACAACTACGAAGACGACGATTGCAGAATCCTCTCTTTCGAATGCGAGATATGTGTGGATTCCAAACCCACAATTGAATCGTTTCGCATCAGTGGGTGCTCTCATTCCTACTGCAACGACTGCGTCTCAAAATACATCGCCGCCAAATTACAAGACAACATCCTCTCCGTCGCCTGCCCTGTTTCCGGCTGCTCAGGGCGGCTCGAGCTCGATCAATGTCGTGAAATCCTGCCTGGAGAGGTCTTCAACCGGTGGGGGGACGCTCTCTGCGAGGCAGTTGTGATGCGTTCGAAGAGATTCTACTGTCCCTACAAGGATTGCTCTGCGCTTGTGTTCCTGGACGAGAGTGAAGAGAAGATGACGGAATCGGAGTGCCCTCACTGCCATAGAATGGTGTGCGTAGAGTGTGGGACCAAGTGGCATCCGGAGATAACCTGCCAAGAGTTTCAGAAGCTAGGTGTGAACGAGAGAGAAAGAGAAGACATATTGCTGAAAAATATGGCAGAGAGTTACAAGTGGAGAAGATGCCCTTCTTGCAAATTCTACATTGAAAAGTCTGAAGGTTGCTTATACATGAAGTGCAGGTATAATTTTCTTCTGGTCTCTGATGCAAAATCTAAAACAACCAGTAAAAAATCATATTTTAATACTTATGCAGATGTGGGTTGGCTTTTTGCTACAATTGTGGAACTCCATCAAGGGACCACCATTCTCATTATTGCCATAGTTGCAAGCGTTGATACAATTGTTTTTATTAGAAAATATTGTTTATTGTTTAGAAAGCTAAGCATCATGGATATGGATTTCTATTTGGCATTGTGAACAATTCTGTCATTTGGTGAAGTTAGCATTGTAACCATGGAAGTGGCTAACAAATCGGATCCACATTTCAGTGAAGTGGCTAAAACCTGTTCAGTTACAGGGAATAATTCTTTCAAGCAAATAAACCCAAGTTGAATGTCAATTTGAGTCAAAAGACAAGAAGTAGCCAGCGAACCATGGGAATTCAAGTGTTTCAGTTTCGCAATTAATTAAACTACTTACGCATGGAGTCTTGGTCGGGTGCTTATACATAATATTATTTTTTATCCATTTCACGTAAATGAAGCTTTCGTCCAAAAAAAATTGAGTACGAATCAATAGAAGTTTGATACAACACATTCTCTTATAACTCACTATGTTCTAGTATCGGTTTCTCCAAGTAAATTCCCGTGGATGCAATTTTAATTCCTCTCTTTAAAACAAAACAAATCACCACATTACCTTATCTGCAAGCAACATGTTCTCATCAAGCATCAAAAAGACCGAACTTAACCGGAGAACCTATGGCATTGATCCATTCTCCTTGTAAGAAGGGCCCAACAGTATAGTTTAAAGCTTCCTCCTTGTTAATAACCTTAAATCCAGGCCACTTAACCCTTGAAGTAGTACCTCCACTTGGTCCTTTATTCTTGTACTCCGCGTAGTACAACGTATTTATCGCGAAATCAGTCTCTTGCCATCTCAGCCATCCAACCGGGTCGATCACATCCTCGATTGTCGATTCCATTACTATCGTTCGAGAGTAGTTCTTCCATGGTCGTCCGAGATAACTCTTGTACTCTGCCTTCACGGGCTTGAGATCTTCGTTTGCAGCGATTTTGCAATTGTGGACCACAAAACCAGTCGTCTGAAACTTATCAGAACGTCCTTGAGCAGCAACCGTGTTCTTTTGTCCTGGTAAACCCTTTCTGATGAAGATGTTACAGTTCTGGAAGATGGCAGCTGCATCTCCGAATATGAAGTCGATTGTTCCGACTATCACACAGCTTCTATAGTACTGACGGTGCGTGTAGGCGTACAATGTGTCTTGGTAGCCTTCAAATCGGCAGTTGAGAAAAATTGAACGATCAGATTGGACACGTATTGCGACCGCTTGATGTCCCTCTGGCCCAGCCGTGTTCCGGAACCCCATTGACTGTGCCATGAACCCTTCTCCCTGTGCAACTATTAAAGAAATCAAACATTTAAAAACCGATTCAGTTTTGATCCACATTCACACTTACACTTTCATATTCAATGAAGATTTTAATATATGTCAAAATTTATAAGGTCTCAACTCAAAATCAATTGACAAGAACTATATTGTTTCATGTCTCTTATAAAACTTGAATTGAATCTCAGTTAATGTTACAAAATTTATATATATATATATAGCTGACTTAAAATCTAAGCGTACTAGTAGTTTAGTTTTGGGATCTTTTCTGAGTGAGTTGAGGAATGACACGAAGGTAAGATAAACATCCACGGGTGGTACGGTATATTTACAGTTTAGGGTTTACTTTGTTAAGAACAACAAAGACCTCCTATATTCCTAATTGTATCAGATTTTGCGCTTATATCTAAGGATTTGTAATATATATTTTTCACACATTAATGAAAATAAACCTTAGTCTCAATTTTATTTTGCGCTTATATCTAAGGATTTGTAATATATATTTTTCACACATTAATGAAAATAAACCTTAGTCTCAATTCATTTTGCTCTATTATTTTAGCATTGAACGTTCTTTGCGTGGTTAAAGGTTGATTTCAAAACAAGGTTAAAGGTTGTACCGAATGTTGCTGTGAGAAAAGTGCGGATTTTCTTTGCGTGGCTTTTGTTTCCGGTCAGAATCGTCTTCTGTGAACCATCACCTACCATAGTAAGGTTTGCCTTCTTCTTATCAACAGTCACGTATTCTTCATAAACGCCTTGTTTGACGTAGATAATGTACCTATGATTTGAATTGAGGGACAACAAAAATAAGAAGATATAAAGATAACTTTGACGTAATGGTCACGTTATGAAACACATTGGTATACGTACCTTCCCTCATATTTCTCAGGCATTGCTTTGAGAGCATCATTAATGGTTGTGAAATTTCCACTACCATCTTTCGCCACAGTCGCGTTAGGTTTCAAAGCCT
Organism: Euclidium syriacum; assembly: GCA_900116095.1. Classification (NCBI taxonomy): domain Eukaryota; kingdom Viridiplantae; phylum Streptophyta; class Magnoliopsida; order Brassicales; family Brassicaceae; genus Euclidium; species Euclidium syriacum. Next base: position 4,725,175 of record FPAK01000008.1, read on the forward strand.
TTATATCAACAGCCCTTAACATTCTTCTATCCTCGTTGCTAACCCAAGATGGGGTTTCTTCAAGAAGATGTCGTGTTGTGACCTTTGTAACCGGAGAGAGATTTGCGTCGAAAGATTTGATCATCGCTAGGGAATTGCTGGTTAGGATCTGAGAAGAATTGAGGCTCTTCTTTACTGCAGATTTTAGTTTCCCTTCTTCAAACCCGTCAAGGCATGTCTCTTGATAAGTCATGACCGCGCTTAGCCAGCTGTCCAGGTCTGGAACTATCTTTGCAAAGTTGTTGACTTCTGTGCCATTGACCTTGTTCACCGATGCGACCGTTTCCTCCTTTGCGTCCTCCACAAGCAACTTACATTGCGCAATTGCATCTTTATCATCCTGGTTCTCAGTCTTCAGACTCAAGACATTCTCTAACACTTTGTCGAGATCTTGGTTGACAGCTTCAATGGCAGATTTCAAAAGGGTCGTTGGATTGGCCAAAGAAACAGCCTTGTCTGTTCTGTTCTTGAGAGTTTTCTCGCAGCTTAGTTTGTAAAGCGTTGAACTGCAGAGAGTCTGGATGATCTTATCGGCCTGACCGGGTTTCACTGATTGCGCTGCCGAAACAGGTGCTTTCGAAACAGGCGCTTTCTCGCTTGGGCTTGGGGGGCTTGGACTCTGGCTTTTCTTTTGGCTATCCTTGGCATCGCTGTTGTTGTTCTTTGCTTGTTGTTCATTTTTCTTCTCATAAGCGACATAAGCAAACGCTCCTCCAATAAGGGCAGCAACAACCACAAGCAAAGAGACCGTTCCAACGATGATCCTCTTCCTGAATTTACGTTTCCTGTTTGCGTTTACACGTTCTTGGATCTTGTTGAAATCCTGAAACGCCATTTCAAATTTTCTTTAGAAATATTTTGTGTTTTTTTTTTTGGGTTAGGGAGAGAAAGAAATGAATCTCCTCTGCCTTAGAAGGCGGGCCAAGGCAGGGAGGTTAAAAGGGAAGATCAGTCTTTTTAAGTTTTATTTTTGGCTCTTTTTCGTCTTCTCTCCCCTGTCTTAATTCCTTGGTTTCAGTTTTATTTGTTAGTGTCTTGTTGCAATTTCTACAAATGAATAAATCTGCTCTGGACAGGAGAGATTTGTGGGATGATGTTAATATTTGTTTTACTGAAAAAAAAGATTTTCACGCCTTCTAAATTTGGTGTTGCTTTTTTGAATCATATATATATTGCTAGACTAGAGTAGTTGTTGGTCAAAACTCAAAAGAAGTCAATTGATTTAGCAGCTAAGTTGGAATCTTTGTTTGGTGCTTTTTCATCTAAGTTTACTGGTGCAATAATCTCAACCATATCCAGATAGAAAAACTTGTTAAGGAAAAGGAAGACAGCCCAATGAAATGAAAAAAAGTCTTCTAGAGAGACTCAAAGAAAACTCAAATTATATAATGGAAAATCAAAGAGAGTTAAGACGTGATTAAGTACATTAATGACAGAATGCAAGGGAAATGAAAGTACATGAAATCCTAGATCAAGCCACCAAGGATGCATCAAAATGGAAGGAGTCAAGAGAGCCCTAAGTTCGAATCTCTAAGGCTCCAATGACAAAGCCAGATAAATGGATCCCTCTTCCAATAGGCAAACTCAAATGCAACATTGATGAATTGTGAAAGAACAAACTCAACGTTGTATTGGTTGGATTTAAGGAAGCGGTAAAGACAAAATCTGGAGGATGACGAGCCGATCTGATGCAAAGATACTAAATTCAGTACACTGGTTTTACACAGACAAATCCGCTTTTAAATAGAATGTTTATTAAGTATCATCAATGAATTTGCTTTAATTGAAAAAAAAAATCTATAATAATTTCTGAATATTTGCCTATGCCAACTTTTTTAGCAGAATTAAAGGAAAAGATAAATCAAAGAATCATTATTACGTCCATTTCTTTCTTTCTTTCTTTTAAGCATTTGGATTTAGTACTTGTAACCTCACCGTCTTCATCAAAATATGTGACTGACAGAACAGAACACAACTTGTCAACTTTATTTTAAATTAAAGTGAAGTGTTGGAAGTTTCAAAAGACATGCCCGCATGGGTATCCCGTTCTTACCAGTTGAAACTCAGATAAAGCCAAAAAGACTGCCAAGACTTTTCAAGAAAACTTATATCTTTTGCCAGCTTATATAATACACAACTTTGAGAAATAATCCAAACCATAGAATTATTTAGATTTTTATTTTTTATTTTATCACAATTAGAATTTTATATGACGACAATCTCTATACACTTGAGGTAAAAAATAAATATGTTAAATTCCATTATCATAAGGGAACGAGGTACTGCCTAACCAACCATCGCCGGTGATAAACTCTGTTGCCGTAAAATTAAAAGCATCTTCGTAACCCATAACGTGATAACCCGACCATTTGACCCGATTACCCGTTTCAGAACCCGGCCCGTTATTATTATACTCGCCATAATAAAGCGTATCCAGTCCAGCTTCGCCGCCGTTCCATTTGCTCCATCCCGAACCGTCGATAAACTCATCAACAAAAGATTCCATAATAACCGTTCTTGAATATTCTCTCCACGGGCGTCCCAAATAGCTCTTCACTTTTTTGGATCTGTTAAATAACTCGTCCGTGGCAAGGATGGAGCAGTTCTGCATGGAGATCCCTGTGTCTTCATCTGGACTATCCCGTGCCTGAGCCGTAATTACAGTGAATTGTCCCGGCATTGGCAACTTTGAGACGATGTTGCAGCCTTGGAAGATCACAGCCGCGTTCCCAAAGATATAATCAATGGTTCCATATATGTCACATTCCCTGTAGAACTGTCGGAACGAGTGGGTGTAAAGTGTGTCCTGGTAACCATCAATGACGCATCGGTATAAGGCCACAAAATCCGCGTTCACACGTAATGCAACCGCTTGATGCTTCTCCGGTCCCGCTGTGTTCGTTATCGTCATATCCCGCGCCAAGAATCCTTCCCCCGAAACGGCTGTGACCGACCAAATTTGAGAACCATTAATTATAATCTTGATATGCCAAGATCCTTAAGTTGTAACTTTTGCAGGCTTTTAATTTTATTGCGATAAACAAGGCCCTAAGAACTATATAATATTTATAATCTTTTAACTAATCACATCTTAATTTGAAAACCCTTTAACAAAAAAGAAAACAACGAAAAAAAAACTGATCACATCTTCACCAATATGATTAGAGAAAGAAAAAAAAAAAAAAAAACTCAAATAACTTTACAACCTCTACAACATTTTTAAACTGTTTTCTATTCACTTTTTTTTTCATTTTCATTTACAGAAAAAGATCTAAGAAGTTGTTGAAATTAAATTCAACGGTCCTAGTTGACAATAGTTATTGTAAGGTCAACAATAATTCTAGGGTCCTAATTATTCTAGCACTCACAAGTCACGTCTTGTTATATTCAATCAAGAAGTTGAAGATGATTTACCAAGAGTTGCAGATCGGAAAGTGGTCCATCCATCTCCAACGCTTCGGTTGCCCGTAACAAACGTAACCTCAGACCCATCTCCCATCAGTACAATATTAGTCTTGTAGCTCGGAATGTCTACATTCTCGTTATACTCGCCTTCCCGTACATATATCAGCACCCTGTCGTTACTCATGTTCGGGGCATAGCTTATGGCCTCGTTGATGGTTGTAAAATTCCCTGTTCCATCAGCAGCAACAATAATGATCTCACTCGGGTCGTACTCACCATCATTATCATACCCGTCATCGGAATCTTCTAAAAACCGCCGATCTTTCTTAGAGACCCAGTCCGGAAACAGCCCAAGTAACCGGCGGTTCTTAGTCTTGCCACCGGTTTTCAAATTCTTGGCTTTCCTCTGTTTCGAAAGAACAGAGAGGGAGTTGCTTACGTGTTTGTAAGTGGTGGTGAAGGATGTCACGAGCTTCGGCTTCAGCGGACCAGAGGCCGATTCAAGACCTTCCAAGCAAGTGTTCTTGTTGGTGAGAGCGGCGCTCAGGTAAGCTCTAGCGTCGGCTAGCTTCCGTAAATCATTACCACCGTCTTGGATCTTGGTGACTGATCGTTTCAAGAAGGAAGAGGTGATGTGGTGAAGATCTTTGCAGTCTTGAAGAGAGCCACGTTGACCCTCGACGAGGCTGTTGGAGGTTCCGGCGCCGGAAAGTAGATCAGTGAGTTTTCCGGCTTCGGAAAGAGCTGTTTGGAGGGTTTGAAGGAGGAAAGAGAGAATGTTGGGGCTTATGTTGATGGAGAGTGAGAGTTTTAAAGAGTGGAAACATGCGTCTGGATATGGTGTTTTCTTGCAGAAATTTGTTGCAGAGATTTGATTAGGGTCTGCGTTTAGAGAAGTCGTAGACGAGTACGAGAAAGTGGAAGGAATAATGAGGAACAAGAAAAGAAAAGAACTGTTGAGATAGGAGAGAGCCATTGGAGAAGAAAGTGTTGAAGAAGTGAAGGAGAGGGGTATGTTTTTATATGTACAGAGGAATGTGCTTACTTCGTGTTTTCTTTAGTCGTCGTAAAGCAACAAATCAAATATCTTTAATTTGGGCATTTTTTTACCGACAGATTCGATGAGTCATGTTTAAACAAATGAAAAATATAAAGAAAACGATGTGCTGATCGACGTTTAATTTGGTTTTCTTTGTTTTTTTTTCCATTTCGACGACGTTTGATTTGGGTTTAGAGTTTTTTAGTTTCTCTATCGGTTACTATTTTAATAGGATCTGTAACCCGTGACAGAAATAATCTCATCGATTACTACGAAAAACTATTACAATGATGACATAAAAGTTTTTCAGCGGTAAAGAGAATAAAGAATATTGCAAAAAGATAAACTAAAAGAAAGTGCCATATAGTGGTATATAAAACTTGAGAGTTTTTATATATATATATTGCTTTTGGTACCATTTTTGTAAAAAAAAAAAAACGATATTTGAAGTGTTCAGAGACATTATGGGAAAATGCTGCATCCAATGAAGAACCAATACGAAGAAAGGGTCGAAGGAGGAGATTCTCTCGAAGAAAAACTGAATTATGACATGATCTAAGAATGACATGTTAATAGGCTTAGATGCACGAATCAATGATGGTAAGGTTATGCACTTGATCAACCACTTGTTCAAGCTTTTACAAATTCAAATCAATCCCAAACTACTTGCCTGTCCTCAAAACCCTTCAATTGGTACCAATCTTTTCATTAAACTCATGCAAAAATATGAATTCAATCCATTGTCAAGTTAAGCTCTAAAACAAGTTATGTAGAGATATTAATATTAGTATTTTCAAATCAAGTTAATCAGACAGTCAAATCTAACCCGACCCTAGCCGACAAGTTATTAATTTACGCATTAACCCAAAAAGAAGCATTCACCTTATAGTGTGGTATGATTTGGGAAGATTCTTCTTCTCTTATCCCAATTTCTTTAATCAATCTCTCGGATTGATCTTCTCAATTTGTCATTTCTCACAGCGATTTGTGAATTCTTAGTCTTAATTTTTTTCTCTCGATCATTTATATTTTAACTATACAATTTTTTTTATGTTCACGTGAATGATCCAAAATTTGACTAAAGAGATTTTATCTAGAATTTCATGTCGAAAATGCCTAAAAAACCATTGTAACAATCGTATGTACAAATTCAATAGATCTCATAAAATTTTGATCTAAAAAACTGCCAAATTGATGGCACGCGTGATCTATAACTTTCCAAACCAACTAGTGGTCTAGTCTACTTAGCTCATCTAACTACTGTGTGAGTCAACTAACTTAACCCAGTTGCTCGACACCTTTCTCAGTTTAACTATGCTACCTAGTAAAAACCGACTTAGTTGTAAATTAGCTCAATCCATAATTTGAATTGAATATAATTCATTATCCATTATTCCCACCATTTACCACAACATTCCTGACTTAGCTAATATCCATGACATACCGTGACTAAGTCCTAACCAAATTACGAGTTTCAAATTTTCTTATCCAAGTCATGTGAACATCTTTTTGGTCTTGGTTCTTTTCAGTGATCTAATTTAGATCGTGTATGTTATATTAATTCCCACGACAACTTCCAAACTGACTTTTGATAACAGCCGAGCCGCTCAAACTGAATTCACTAAAACAAACAAAACATGGTACTTTTTCAATTGCCAAAATATCGGTGCAAACCTTAATATTGTAGTGTTTTTGGCCAAAACAGTATATATATACTATAATAGTCTAAATAACAAATAAATGTATAAAAATGTAGGGTTGTCTTGATTTGGTCGAAACCGTCTTCCCGTGAACAAAGTTCTGACATGACATGAGACATGATCGTAACCTGTAGTCACTTACCCTAAATATTAAACATAAAAAAATAATTTTGTTCTACGACATGACACAACTATTTTATATATCTCAATTTATTCCAACTATGAGTAATACAACCAAATGACGTCCACCGAGAAGAATGTTTTATTCTGTTTATGAGAGTTCAATGAATCTGATTTATGGATGATTAACGTAATAATTATTCAATTCAAAGCTTTTGAATTCGAAAGTATGGTTAGTTGAAAAAAAAAACACATTTTAGAAAAACTCAACTCCGACCCTTGTGTCCTTTGTTTTCTCCGTCAACCCTCAGTCCTAAAACACATTTTTTCCTTGCTAAAGGCGAATTAGGGCCTAATAAAAGTAGGCCCAATTGTATTTTTTTATTCCCATCTTCCTAGTTACATTTTGGGCTTATGCTTCCATTATTCAGTTCTAATCACCCTCCCTCGCTTCCTCGAGCGTAAATTCCCGATTTCGTCCCCTCCTTTCGTCTCTCTGCTCGCCTCCCCGGGGGTCTGTTTCACCGCCGTCTCATTCAGCTTTCTGGTACATCTTAAAGCAATTTTCGTTTTAATCCTAGCTATATTGATTACGTAACGCGATTACTGTCTTCGTTTGATCTCATCTCGGTTTGATTACTTGGATTGTTTGATCTCAGATTGACTTAGTTCGAAACTAGGGAATAATCCGATAATCGACTTAGAAAACAGCTTCAATTTAGTGTGGCATTCTGAATTTAGTAGAATCCTACTCTGAAATTAGGGCGATATATGGTTCACTCCCAATTGTAATTTGTATTCTTTTTCCCCAGTTTCAAAGAAAACTGATTGGAGCACTCGACGTTTCTTTAAAGAAAAGTTTTATGAGGATTTCAAACTGGGTTTTTTTCTATCTGGCAGATAAATATACTACTGGTTTTGCTTATTGGTTGATAGGGTAGGCTGATGTGTACATGATTAAACGGTACGTAAAGTAGCTGCTTATCTTTTTGTGTTCTCTTGATTGTAGCAGTGACCCCTTGTTTAGTGATGATTTACACTGCAATCGACAACTTCTACCTAACAGACGAGCAGCTGAAGACCTCACCTTCCAGGAAAGATGGGATAGATGAAACAACTGAAATTACACTTAGAATCTATGGATGTGACCTCATCCAAGAGGGTGGAATTTTGCTCAGACTGTATCCTTTCCTACTTTTCAATAATTTTCAAAGCTCAAATGTCACATAGCTGATATTTTCTTAACCTATATTGTTATCTTTAGACCCCAGGCAGTTATGGCTACTGGGCAGGTTCTTTTTCACCGATTCTATTGCAAGAAGTCTCTTGCCAAATTTGATGTAAAGGTAGGTACTAATGTTGTTTTCTTTCTTCTATACATATGTCTTGAGGCCTTAAACTTAGTTTCAGTATGAAAATTCTTTACTAGTGTACACTTGCCTGTTAAGATAATGATTTGGAGTTTACCTTTTACAGATAGTTGCTGCGAGCTGTGTCTGGCTTGCATCAAAATTGGAAGAAAACCCTAAAAAAGCAAGACAGGTCATCATTGTATTCCACAGGATGGAATGCCGCAGAGAGAACTTACCAATAGATCATCTGGATATGTATTCCAAGGTGAGTTTGCCTACTGCACCATTATATCTAACTATGTGATTAATTGCATTTGAGATATTGAATATTTTTGTCCCTACTTGTTGAATTTCTGCAGAAGTACACTGAGTTGAAAGTTGAATTAAGCAGAACCGAGAGACATATACTAAAAGAGATGGGCTTTGTTTGTCATGTTGAACATCCTCACAAGTTCATATCAAACTACCTTGCCACACTTGAAACACCTCCAGAATTGAGACAAGAAGCCTGGAATTTGGCAAATGATAGGTAACAAACCCTTAATTTTCAAATGTCACTATGAATTTTTTCTTGATTTAATGTATCTTTGTCATTATTTCTCAATATTTGATCATTCCCTTATGAAGTTATCTAATTTCATCCCTTATTATATGTCTATAAATGCAGCCTACGTACAACCCTGTGTGTAAAGTTCAGAAGTGAGGTTGTGGCTTGTGGGGTCGTGTATGCCGCTGCCCGTAGGTTTCAAGTACCTCTCCCAGAGAATCCACCGTGGTGGAAAGCATTTGATGCAGATAAAGCTAGTATTGACGAAGTGTGTAGAGTTCTTGCTCATCTATACAGTCTTCCAAAGGCTCAGTATATCCCAGTTTGCAAGGATGGGACGCCATTTACATTTTCCAGTAGATCTGGGAATTCTCAAGCTCAAGCAGCTACAAAGGTGAGGTAGTAGATCGCTCTCTAGGTTTTATGTAATTGTCCATACCACTGCGTTTCTAGACTCTAGATTTTATGCTGATATCCTGTAACCAGAGCTAGGTTTGAAGTAGTTATCAACTATGTTACAGGATGTGTTGCCGGTAGCTGGTGATGCTGTTACACCAGTATCAGCTAATAACGACTCTAAGGATGGAGGGATGATTACTACGCCACATGAAAAGACTACAGATTCCAAGAAGAGCGATACTGAGTCAAACACTCAGCCAATTGTAGGAGAGTCAAGGGAGGAGAAAAGTAGAGAAAGAGAGAGTGATAGAGAGAAGGAACGAGGTAGAGAGAGGGAGAGGGACAGGGTTAGGTCTCACAGAAGCAGAGATTCAGACAAGGAGAGTGATAGGGACAGAGACAACAAACTCAGAGATCGAAGTCATCACAGGTCAAGAGATAGAGTGAAGGATTCAAGTGGAGGACAGTCAGATAAATCAAGACATCACTCATCTCGGGATCGTGACTATCGCGAATCCTTTTCATCGAAAGACCGTCATAGGCGCCATTAAGGCAAATCCTCTTTCTCATCTTTTGGGACAAATCCCCTGTGAGTCTAGAGATTCTAGTCTTGTATTGTGTTAAGGTCAGTGCCCATATGTTTCACTTCTTGACTGTACTCAAATTTTTTAGGAATCACTTTGTTAAAGATGATGCAATCCACGTTACGTTGAACATATATACTCAGATACGTAATTGAGAAAGTCTGCTATGGTTGGGAATTTATGGAGTAATATATGGTTTTAATGTGTTTGACGTGCGACTTGTGAGTTGTGACCCGGCGGAAAGGAGAGGAGTATTCATTTTTTTCTGACTTGTGACACATGATGTAGACCAAGATTGGAGGGTTGAAGCACGTTCACAGACAGTTTTTATATCTTAGATACTTGTCTATTAGCTCCACCTAAGAGCACCGCATATTCTTTTTATGATATTGAAACATGTACTAAATCTCTCGGAAGCATAATATTCCTATATATAAGCATATTTTAATGATCTTATAAAAATAGGAAAATAAATTGTATGGGTTCAGAAGATCATGATATAGAGGCCAGCACGTAGTCTTGTTGCCGGCTAGATAAATAATCAAAAAAAGCATCTAACGGCCTCATTTTCATTTGTTGAAACTGATCATTTATCCCTTTGGAAGAGAGTTTCACCATTTCTTAATTTCTGATAAATCCCTCAACTTTCATTCTCTGCTTTCAAGTTTATGTGAATTTAACTCATCATTTCCATCACTAGCTTATCTTCTGGACTCATTTTCATGTCGGTTGACCATACATTCAGGTAAATATCTTTTTTGTTTCTTGTCTGCCATATTTTGGGTCTAATTCTGCTGCGTTGATCCAAATTTTCCGAGTCATACTCATACATTACCTCTCTGTCTCTCTGTTGATATGGGTTCTTGAAAAGTCCATTTGATCTTTTCGTCAGTCAACGAATCCAATCTAGAAAGGAGAAAAGATCAAGTTTTGATACCGATTTGAAGAAAGAAAAAATAACCAAATTACAGACAACTAATTCTCGATATTGTGATTCTACATTAAACTCTTAGAGATTTTTGTTTTCTTTTCTTTATTGATACACAATGGTGCCCAGATTAAAATAAATCCATCCAGATTTAGCATCAAAGTAATTTTTTGGGTCATTGATTACACTTGCTTTTTTTTGAATAACTACAGAACAGAAAGGTTTAAACGCTAAATGTTTTCAGTGGAAGAGACAACAAAACAAGCAGGGAAAAGAGTGAGTAAGAAATGTCGGAGTTGCTGACTTTGGCGGTGAGTCGCCGGCGGGAGTAAAGTAACAGTAGTAAGAAAATATATACAAAAAATAATAATGCAAGAGGCTGTATTCCTCTTCTCGGAGGACAATCTGAACAAAGGGCAATCCTCTGGGGGAAGATATAAACAGAGCTCCCGGCGCGTGGTACCCACGACCAGCTGCGAAGTGAGTGATATGCCGGCGGAGATTAGAATAGTGGAGAAGGTGTTGAAAAACGGAGACCTTTACAAGGGAGGTTTAACGGCAGGTGTTCCACACGGGACAGGGAAGTATCTGTGGTCGGACGGATGTATGTACGAAGGGGAATGGACACGTGGCAAAGCGAGCGGAAAAGGAAGATTCTCTTGGCCGTCGGGAGCGACGTACGAGGGCCAGTTCAAGGATGGGAGAATGGACGGGGAAGGGACGTTCATCGGAATCGACGGAGATACGTACAGAGGGCATTGGCTATGGGGAAGAAAGCATGGCTACGGAGAGAAGCGTTACGCAAACGGCGACGTTTACCAAGGCAACTGGAAGGCCAATCTCCAAGACGGTAGCGGACGTTATGTGTGGAGCGACGGGAACGAGTATATAGGAGAGTGGAAGAACGGCGTTATCTCAGGGAAAGGTGCCATGACGTGGGCTAACGGAAACCGTTACGAAGGGCTTTGGGAAAACGGAGCTCCGGTTGGGAAAGGTGTTTTGAGTTGGAACGAAGAGAAGACGAGTGGTGGTAGTGTGTGGGGGAGAAGGCATAAGAACAAGAAAGACGATGAGATGTCTCAGCATAAGCTCTCTTCCATTGAGACTCACACCAATTTCCCAAGGATTTGTATATCGGAATTGGAGGATACGAGCGTTTGTGATAACGTAGAGTCCGGATCGATGTTGAGTCCTTACACGAGCGAGTCAGATACAGGGGATAACACGAGTGGATGCGGAGAGCATGATTGGGCTAGAAGCCCTTTGCTTGTGGATAGTGGTGGTGCCATGAGTTTGCAGCAAAGTCCGAGATGGCTTGATGAAGGAGATGTTAAGAAACCGGGGCATACGGTTACGGCCGGACACAAGAACTACGAATTGATGTTGAATCTACAACTTGGGATTAGATACTCTGTTGGGAAACATGCTTCGGTTTTGAGGGAACTTCGGCATTGTGATTTTGATCCCAAGGATAAGCAATGGACAAGGTTTCCTCCTGAAGGCTCTAAGTCCACACCTCCTCATCAGTCTGTAGAGTTTAAATGGAAAGACTATTGCCCCATTGTGTTTAGGCATCTAAGAGACTTATTTTCGATAGATCCAGCCGACTATATGCTAGCTATTTGCGGAAACGAATCTCTTCGGGAATTTTCTTCCCCTGGCAAGAGTGGAAGCTCCTTTTACTTGACTCAAGACGAAAGATTCATGATCAAAACCATGAAGAAATCCGAAATTAAGGTAACTAATATCATCTTTTGCTTCTGCTTTTTTGAATTATTAGGAGGTTATGGGTCGAGACCCGTATATCCTAAGCCCGGACCATAGCATGTTATATGGTCTCGTCCCAAGTATCACTCATTTTTATTTTCTACAATAGAATATGATGTTTAACTTTGTAAATATGCGTAGGTGTTGCTTAAGATGCTTCCGAATTACTACGAGCATTTTTGCAAGTACAAGAACTCATTGGTTACCAAGTTTTTTGGTGTGCATTGCGTCAAACCGATAGGAGGCCAAAAGGTACAAGAACTATTTACAAAGTTTAACTTCAGAAATCAAATGATGATGAGATCAATTAAAAACATATTTGTTGTTATTATTGTGACAAAAAAAAAAAAAAACAGACTCGATTTATAGTGATGGGAAATCTGTTTTGTTCGGAGTACCGTATACACAAACGGTTTGACTTGAAAGGTTCATCACACGGGCGTACCATCGACAAAGATGAAGGTGAAATCGACGAGACCACAACACTCAAAGACTTGGATCTCAAATATGTCTTTCGACTTGAGCCCTCATGGTTTCATGCCTTTATCAACCAAATCGATATCGACTGTGAGTTTCTTGAAGCTGAGAAGATTATGGACTATAGTCTTTTGATTGGTCTTCATTTCCGTGAAACTTGCTTGCGCGACGACAATTCCTTGGGGATCGGTATATTACTCATTCTTGCATTTCTTTCGACTTGTTTCTTGCATTTTACTGATAAATTTGATGCTTGCTTTATACAGGTCGAAGAGATCAAGAGGACAAATTGATGAGAGGGTATAATTCGCTTCCGAATATGGACTCTGTCACCCAAACTAGGTACCTTAATGTCTCTGGAAATGTAGTAATGTTATCATGTCTCTGAATGGACTTTGACAATATGTTATCATGTCTCTGAAAATGTAGTAATGGGCCCTTAATCAGACTAGGGGAAAGTACACCCGCAAAAGCGGAGCAGGTGACCAGGTTTGATGAAGAGTCGTGGGACGAAGACGACATTCACAGCTCGAATTCTAAGAGTAATCGGAAGGAGGCAGTTGATGTGATTCTTTATTTTGGTATAATTGACATTCTTCAAGACTACGATATCACAAAGAAGTTAGAGCACGCCTACAAGTCACTCCAAGCAGATCCCACTTCCATTTCAGCTGTTGATCCTAAGCTTTATTCCCGACGGTTTAGAGACTTTATAAACAAGATATTCATTGAAGACAAATGAGAAAGAAAGTGACTTGTAACACCTAAAGACGAAGAAATCTAAAAGATCCGAGAAGATTTTTTGTTGTACATGAGGCATGTGTTTGGCATTTGAGTTTTTGGTTTTTGAATGTCGAATGTTTAAAACCTATAGGCCCCTAACACGATGAAAATCGCACGGTACCCCGCAATGTTGCTCGAATTCAGGATGTTGAAGAGGTTGCCGGCTGTTTTGAAATGAATTTTTGGGGTTTTTTAAATATAATTTTAAAATGGCTTCTGGTTTCTCCTTTAATGAAGAGGAATAGAGTTTTTATGCTTCCTTAAAAGCTAGTGTAGAGATTAAAGAATGTATTCATTGGATTCTTGGATTCATTGTTATATCGCGAGCTGAAAGAATGTACATGGACTAAGGGTAAGCGATTTGCAATTTACTCTCAACCTAAATTCAGTTTTAAACTTTAGCAAACCCTTTAACAAAAAAAAAAAAAAATCAGTTTTAAAGATATTCACATGGTATGATGTGTGGAATCTACATGGTGTCTTATATGATTTACTTGGCCATCGAGGTGTATAGACATGGGGATTTCTTTGGATACTACTAATAGTGAGGTTTTGAGGAGAAGCAATAAACGAAGACATCGTAATCTTTTTTTGTTGGTGCAGCTGGAAGAACTGTTGGAGAACCATAGGCGGCTCGCGAATAAGGGATGATGACATTAGGGTAAGTTAATTGAAAACCCTAGTTTCGTGTAATACCCTAACCCTAATTTGTAAAGCAAGGTAATTGGAAGCCGTAATCTTAGTCGCCGATTTCAAACACAATTTTGGAACTGCAACCGTTATTTCTAAACTCCAACTGCAGCCGCTATTTTCCACATAGTAACTTAGTTGTTCATGCTTCATTTCATTGATGCAAGTCAGGATGATGAGTAGCGGTTTAGATCAAGTGGCGCTAGTATTGTTTTCCGGACAAACCGGTTTTCTTCCATGGTTTTTACAATTAGAACCTAACCGTTATTTATAGCATTTATGAACATGTTTAGTTAATGTTTTGATAAAGAACCGGCTTAAATTTTAATCGGTTTAACGCATCGACCTGATTATTTCCAGTTGATCTCACCTTGGTGTGTTACAAAACTCGTGTAAACCAGCTCCACAATCACGTTAATTTCTTTGTACGACTCCCCGGTTAAAGCAAACCACTTGAATTTAGAACCCGAGAAAGTTAGATCAACGGTCAAGAACAAGTAGGAAGAGGGTAGCACGTACTCTCCCAGCCGGCGTCCAATTAAATAAATAGTAATAAAAGCAGATACACAAAAGTGTTACACATTATAACTGCTATAATCTGGGGTTATGGAACTGAAGAGTTTTTATCATCTTCTTTACTATATGTTTTCCTTGTAAATATTTTGAATAAACCCTTTCTATTGTAATTTCTGGGTTGCTTGTGTAAATATGTTTGTAGCTTGACAATCAATCTCTCAGTTCGCCTCTTCTCTTCAGGTAATTTTTTTAAGTTACTCTGTGCTCTTAGTTTTGGTTTGAATTTGTTGTTTATGTTCCAATTCCATTGCCGAATTCTTGTTGGTGAAGGAAACTCTCAACCAGACAAAAGAATGGAGGGTGAGAGAGTAAGAATTGGATCAGGAGTAGAATGGATATAGATTATTAGCATTATCAAAAACTCAAACTCGATTTTCTAAATTTGTCTAACAGCTTTAGACAATTGTTAAACAAGAAATCTTGGTAATTCTAAAAACTACAACACCATAAATAATTTATTTATGTCTAGATAAAGATAACATAGAAAGAACAACGAAGCAAAAATTGAAAAAATAAAACAAAAAAAGACCAAAAAAAAGGGAAGTTATAACAAAACGTATCTGTCGTTAAATCTGTTGAATAATTCTTACAAAACACATCGTTACAAAAGTCAATTTGGGTTCCCACGAAACGGTGGGGCCCATCGCGACCAGGTCTCTCTTCACATTATTTCATCTCCTCCTCGGCTTCTTATTGATTTCATTTTTTTTTTTGTGAGAATGATTCAGTGAAATTTCAGGGTACAAACAAAAAGAGAGATGGGAAAGAATTGGTTAAACTGTGTCTCGGTAGCTTGTTTATCCCCAGGAAGAGACAAAAAGCAACAAGTTGGTTTTCAATTTTTGTTTCTTTATCATAAATCTAATTCTTGGATTATCGATTATGCATGAATATGTAAACCTAATTCAAGATTGCTAATTCTTTGATTCTGGTTTTGGTTGTCCCTTGTTTGTCAAGAAACCGAAAAAGAAATGGTTTGGGAAACAAACGAGTAGAGAATCCATTGATTTCCCCGTGGAGGAGGCTTTACCGGTTGACCCTTCATCTTCCTCTGTTACTCGGCCGTCTCCTCCTCCCCCTCCTCCCCCTTTACCTGACTTTGCTCCTCAGCCGTTGTTGCCACCACCGTCTCCTCCTCCTCCTCCGCCTCCTCTTCCACCTCGTCCTCCATCTGTCAGCAGTAAAGTCTTTGTTGATTCCAAAGAAGCAAAGAATAGACAAGCTCTGGCTCTTGCATCGGCTGTAGCCGCAGAAGCAGCTGCGGTGGCTGCCCATGCTGCCGCAGAGGTTATGCGTCTCACGACCTCAGCACCTCAAATTGAGGAATCAAAGGAAGAAGCTGCGGCAACCAAGATCCAAAATGCGTACAGATGTTACAAGGTATATAACACAAATCATTTGTTCCCTATAGGGATGAAGGGCTCAGTCTAATTTATTGAGGTTTCACAGGCGAGACACACTCTGCGTGTGCTGCGAGGAATGGCCAGACTCAAATCGTTGCTACAAGGAAAATACGTTAAAAGACAAATGAACGCGATGCTTAGCTCGATGCAGACTCTTACACGTTTACAAACACAGATCCACGAGAGGAGGAATCGGTTATTTGAAGAGAACAAAACTCGTCACAGGCTTCTCCAGCAGACGGGTCAACAGAAAGAGAACCATCAGAATTTGGTAATTTCCATACCTTTTACAACACTCTTCGAACCAAAATATACTCAGATGGATCAAATCATATTTCAGGCTATCGCGGGAGATTTCGATTCTAGCAATAAATCAAAGGAGCAGATCGAAGCAAGGTCGGCGCATCGAAAAGAAGCCTCCGTAAGACGAGAGAGGGCTTTGGCGTATGCTTACAGTCATCAGGTATATATAAGATTGATACAACTTTATAAACTGAAGTTGTTGGAATTTATATAGATTTATGTTGGAAAATATAACAGCAAACGTGGAGAAACTCTTCAAAACTTCCACACCAGACGCTGATGGACGCAAACACACCACACTGGGGTTGGAGTTGGCTTGAGCGGTGGATGGCTTCTCGTCCTTGGGATCCTCAGTCCAACGACGATGAAGCCTCTCTTAAGGGCACTCTTAAACGCGAAAACTCCATCAAGACTTCTCCTGCCAGGTCTAAAACACTAAAGTCAGCCAGCCAAAGCGCTATCCAATGGCCTATAAACAATGATTCCAAGAATATAAAGAACGAGGCGACTAATCGTAGGCACAGCATCGGTGAATCATCCACAAGCGGTAAAGATGACGAGAGTGTTGGTAGCTCCTTATCACGCAGAAATTCCTTTGGTAACACGGAAGCTGTGAAGTCTAAGGTTAGTGTGGGAACAACAGGAAACTTGGGTATTACTCAAGGAGTGAAACCCAAGACTAGTGCGGGAACAACAGCCAACTTGGGTAACACGCAAGCTGTGAAATCCAAGGCGAGTGTTGGAACGACAGGAAACTTGGGTAAGACGCAAGCTGTGAAGTCCAAGGCCGGTGCGGGAACAGCAGGAAACTCGGGTGACACGCAAGCTGTGAAGTCCAAGGCTGGTGCAAAAACAGCAAGAAACTTGGGTGACACGCAAACTGTGAATTCCAAGGATAGTGTGGGAACAACAGGAAACGTGGGTTTGCAAAAGAAGAAGGTTGTGCCTTTGTCTGATAAGAAGAAACCTCCGCAGGTGGTATTGCCAAAGAAGAGACTATCGTCTTCTACTTCTCTTGGGACAACGAAGAAGTTGTTGGATCCAGCAGACAATGCAACAACAGGTTCTGCAAACGGAGAAAAAAAGAGAAGAAATGGTGGTAGCAGATAACCTAAAGTTATAGCCTTTTCTAGACCAAGAGGTTACTTTGGTTGCAATTTGATAAATTTAGCATCTTGTTTTCTTTTTTTATCTATATATCAAACACAAATACAAAAGAGAAAAAAAAGGAAAAAGCAAAAGTGTATGTTGGAGAAGTGATTTTGGTTGTTTTCTTTGGGTGAGTCTAAATGATGACTGTCAGTTTCTGTTTGGTTTTTATGTGGTGGATTATTTTCATTATTTTTTGAATGAAAACTCCATCAAGACTTTTTATGTTTGAAAATAACCGTTGAAATTCGTTTAAAATGAAAAATGCAATTCTAGATAAAACCAAATGGTCCAAGCTTCGGTGCCTATATGGTGAAGGAATAAAAGCAAAAGGAGAGTAGATTGCTTGGGTCAAGCTGCTAAGAACCAAATCTAGCATATAGGAATTAACCGGACATCCGCTAAAATTTGGATATTCGGTCTGATATCTTAATCCAATCGTAATTTTTAAAAGTAAAAAAAAAAAAGAAATGTATAGAAAAAAAATCAAATCTCAAACGTGGAAAATACAATGTTAATACTTAAATTATATTTCTTTCTTAGATTATAGAATTTTAATACTTTTATAATTTATTTTGTATATGAAAGTTCATTAAATTTATTTTTAGATAAAACAACTATACAATGTACATATAAATTAAGTATAAACTTTATATATTAATATTCGATAAATTACTAAACATGATAAATTAATAAATTTCTTTGGTACTGAGTTGGGTCTGTAAAATCTTACAAAATTCGGTAAGATAATAATTTTTTAAAAACCTTTATTTAAATATATGGTCTCAATAATATTATGAATTAATAATTAAATACATATATTTATATATATATATAATTAAGTCAATTTAATGAAATATAATTTTAGTATTGTTTATTTTATTATGAAACTCAAATACATTTGAAATATATAATTAAATATACAAATTCTCGATACCTCGTGACTGTTTTATCTGTCATTTGACCAAAATATGGAAGAAAGTCCTCTTCCAGATTATCTTGAAATACTGATAAGATAATTTAAAGATACGTCAGCAGAAAAATGATTCCATGTGAAATATAAATTTCGATGTCTAATAAATTGAGAAAAACACTATGTATCTAAACCACGAGTTTGGAAATATTACAATATATAAAAATTGATCGAGTTTGGATATGATTCATCAGAAACTCAAGGAGCAAAAACTATCTTTAAACCAGAATTTTATGTATTTACATTGGTGATATTCTTTAAACATAATAGCTCAAGACCTAACACATCAGACATCAACAACAACAACAACAACAACAAAAACTCTAATAGCTAGCAGTTAGATTAGAGAGAGATGAAAACATACCAGAGATAGCCGAAGTGAGAATTCCATCTCCAATGACCATACAAGTCCAAAAAAAGAAGTAGCAGCACATCATGTAACTATTTATGCTTCTCTAGATATCTTTTCACTATTGGAGAGGAATCATACCAACAGAATCTTAAGATTCAACAATTATGGCATCGTAATTTACGGAGGAACCCAGCAGCTACAAGAAAGTGATATCAACACAAGGCGAAGATTTTTCAAAATTGGGAATATGTAGAAGAATGCTCATTTACCATCACTGATACAAAGTTGAACACGAGAATCCTCAAATCCAACCGCTAACTCGAGGAAGAAATTCATTGACTTCCTAATAATCTGACTTGTCTTTGTACAGAACTTCCTCCATTTTCAATGAGTGTGATTCGCCTACGATCAACACATAAAGCATCATACATGCATGAACACGCACTCCCAAAAAAAAACAAAACAAATCACAACCCTTAACAGACAAACACAACATCTAAACCCAGCAAAAGACAAATCTTAAGCTAGTAAGATACTGAAAAGCAACCTGGCCACATAGAAGGTTGGTATCTGCAATACCTAGAAGCTCGACAAGATCCACGTGGTTTTTCAGCTTCTGACCATGGAAAGGAATCCGCTTTTCACCCCAAACTTTGTTCATAAGATTATTTACCTACATATGAAAACACCATATACTTATAAATCTTTCTCCTTATCAATCACCATCATCCAGTTAGAGTACATGCAATAACTTGATGCGATCCGACAATACCGTCTTGATCAAGGCAATGAACGCGAAACAATATCCAAAGAAATCTATAGAGTTCTCCGCTATACAGAGGGAAATACCAAAACCTTCAATTTATGTTATTAGAACATGTAACAAGAAAATATAATACAAAAGGAGCACTGTGAGCACACATCTCCAACACTATGTAACCGAACTTATTTCAGTAATAGAAGAGATTTATCATAACCAAAAAAATAAAGTATAAGCTAAAGCGATTTCAAATAATTTATATATAAAAAGTTAGAGTCCGTAAACAATGTTAAAATTTTATTACTTAATCCATAACTTGATTTTTTAATATAAGATAAAGTCTATAAAAAATGTTAATATTGTTTATGTTAATCAATCGGCGGCTTTTAAATAAATCATAAAGCTCTACGGGTCCTTCTGTTTACCCCCTCGGCTCGGTTTTCTGGAATTGGATTTTTTGAAAAGATATGATGAGAAGAAGGCAGTGAGATCAACAGTCTAGAGATTTCTACGATCTATCGACTCTGGTCTTGAGTCTCCTCCATTCTCCGCCCATGCTGATTTCTTTCTGCGATCGATTCCCAGATCCACCGGCCCCGTCCCCTTGTTTCTCCTTATCGCTGTCGATGGCGCATATATCTTCATCGAGCTTCACCTCTCTCCTACTCGGCATATCCGTGGCTTTTATGCTTTGTGGATTTGTGACCTTGTTCATCGGCTTCCTCTTAATGCCTGGATCTGTGAAAAATAAATATCGAGTGCTTTGAACCAGTCTGACCCAGTATTTATTGACATAGGAAATAATGAATCGGATCGGTCAAGATAATAAAGACACGTCTTTAGTGATGCAAATGGAATCAGCTATATCTCTTCTCATTGATCAGCATATCCTCCTTCACAAGTTACAACTTATCAAACGATCATGAGAATATATTCTCATTAATAATTTTTTCTTTATGATTTTTTGTATTTTTTATAAAGAAAGGCATATAAAATCATTTCATAATCAATCAATTCTTTTGGGATTTTCTCTCTCTTTTCTCTGCTTCATTCTCAAGAACCTTAATATTTCATTACATCGTTTCTTAGATTCTTACATCAAATTCATCATAATCTTTAAATTCTTTCATGGTATCAGAGCGTTAGATTTAATCTTTATCTATTCTATAGTTTCTACTCAATTCTCATCAGTTTTTCATCATCATCAAAGTTTTTTTTTCTGAGTTCTTCAAGACACAACAATGAAGGATACCGTATCAGTCAATTCGAGCCTAAAGCTGACTGTTTTCCAGTTGTTCTCAAGGGTTTGAACTACACTCTATGGTCAAGAACTATCAGGACAGCCATATGTGGCAAGGGTCTTTGGGATCACATCTTGGAGGATCTTACACCATCCATGGATGATTCAAAGGCTAAGAAGAATGAAGCAACAAAGGAGAAGGAGAAGAAGTGGTTCCAGGAAGATCAATATGTGCTTGGCTTCCTTCAAAACTCACTAGATCCATCCATCCTTGAAGCTTATTCACATTGTGAATCCGCCAAAACTCTGTGGGATACACTCAAAAGGGTTTATGGTGATGTCTCCAATCTCAGCAGAGTCTATGAAGTCAAGAAGGTTCTAAATGATCTACATTAAGAGGATATGGAGTTCAAGAAGTTTTTGGGCAAGTTTGAGTCTACATGGTCTGAATTAGACATGTTAAGACCAAGCTCTAATGATCCAAAGGTGCTCAATGAGAGGAAAGAGCAAGACAAGATCTTTGGGCTTCTTCTCAATTTGAGTCCAGCTTACAATGATGTGATTAAATCCATCCTTAGAGAGCCTAAGCTACCTGGTTTTGAGGAAGTATGTGCAAGACTACAAAAAGAGCAAGGAAACATCGGTTTATTTGGTGGAAAGGGTGAGCTTGTTACCGCCAACAAGAGTGTGTTCAAAAAAGAAGATAGAAAGGCAATAACTTGTGAGCATTGCAAGAAGAAAGGTCATATCAAAGACAAGTGTTAGATCCTCCATCCTCATCTCAAGCCTAGCAAGTTCAAAGAGTCAAATACAAAAGCTAATCTCTCTCAAGATGCCGCTAATGAACAAGGAAGCTCATCTACTCAAGGGGGAGAACTAGCAATGCGTGCCTCAGTTGAGTATGTCAAGAAGAGTGACTTGGAGGATCTCATCAAGGCTTATGCCTCTAAGCTATCCGGTATCACTCTCTATTCACACAAACTGTTAGATAAAACTGATGATAAACTTGTGGTAGATTCTGTTGCTTCCCATCACATGATTAGCAATGCTAGGTTGTTAAAAAACATAGAACCAGCTTTAGGTAAAGTAACAATTGCTGATGGTAAATGTATTCCCATTGAAGGAACATGAAAGCTAAAACTATTTCATAAGGAAAGTGATGCTTTTTATGTGCCTAAGTTCAAATCTAATCTAGTATCGGTTAGAAGGGCTACTAAAGACCTGAATTGCAATGTTATTTTTGGGCCTAATGATGTTCATTTTCAGGATATTAAGAACGGTAAGATACTTGGAAGAGGTGAAACTAAAGATGAGCTTTACATTCTTGAGGATACGTCTCCAAGCAATTTAAATTTTTTAGCTTTTAATTCATGTTTTTCAGTTAATAAAAATGTCTTATGGCATGCTAGATTAGGACACCCTCATGCTCGTCCTCTTGGGCTGATGTTGCCAAGTATTTCTTTTGATCATTCAAACTGTGAAGCTTGTATTCTTGGCAAACATTGCAGAATTGTCTTTCCTAAATCATCTACTCTTTATGAACATTGTTTTGATTTAGTGCATTCAGATGTTTGGATCTCACCCTGCATGTCTAGAGATAGGAATAAATACTTTGTGACCTTTATAGATGAAAAATCTAAGTATACATGGGTTACATTGCTTCCATCAAAAGATAGGGTATATGAGGCATTCATTAACTTTCATAACTATGTCACTAATCAATTTAATGTCAAGATTAAAGTGTTTAGATCGGATAATGGAGGAGAGTATACAAGTCAACGTTTTAAAGCTCACTTAAATAAACATGGAATTCTACATCAGACAAGTTGCCCATACACACCACAACAAAATGGAGTAGCTGACAGGAAAAACCGACACTTAATGGAAGTAGCAAGAGCCATGATGTTTCAAGCCAATGTGCCTAAGAGTTTTTGGGGAGATGCGGTCTTAGCTGCTTGCTATCTCATCAACAGGATTCCTACAGAAGTCTTGCAAGACATAGCTCCATTTGAGGTACTAAACAAGACTAAACCCTCTATTGATCACCTGCGTGTGTTTGGTTGTGTGTGTTTTGTGTATGTTCCAGGTGATTTAAGAAACAAGTTGGAACCAAAGAGCATCAAGTGTATGTTTTTAGGCTATTCAACAACGCCAAAGGGCTATAAGTGTCATGATCCAAGCAACAACAAAACCTATGTGTCCAGAGATGTTAAGTTCATAGAAGAACAAGGCTATTATGATAAGAAGGATTGGGAAGGACTAAAAGATCTCTCAAATTCTCCTTCGGATTTGGCTGCCAGTTAAGGTTCCTCCTGAACCATTTGGGAAATGATTTACCAAATAGATCAAGACAAGAGGAAACTGATGCTCCAAGTAGTCAACAAGATAATCAAAAGGAAAATCAACAAGAAAATCAAGAGGAAAGGGAACTGGAGGCAGTAACTCAAGAGTCAGCTCATATCCGTGAAGAAGAGACTCCAGCTCAAGGCCAAGATCAAGATGACTTGGATATGGGTACAAAAGAGTTTGTTCAACAAAAGGAAGTAGAAACGGTTGAAGAGGAGGCTGCACCACCTGTTCAGCAACTAAGAAGGAGTACTAGACCTAAGAGTGATTCATCAAAAATGATCAACAACAGGTTTCTCTATAATAACCAAGCCGTGGCTCACCCTATACAAGAAGTGTGTTCTATTGACCTTATGCCAGCAAGCCATCAAGCTTTTCTTGGAAAAATTGAGATGCATCAAGTACCAAGGAGTTATGAAGAGGCCAAAGACATAAAATTTTGGGTGGATGCAGTAAGTGATGAGAAAGGAGCCATGGAAAGGAATCATACTTGGGATATAGAAGAGCTTCCCAAAGGAAAGAAGACAGTAAGCTCTAAATGGGTGTTCACCATTAAGTACAAGAGTAATAGTGACATAGAGAGGTATAAGACACGCTTAGTTGCAAGAGGTTTCACTCAAACATACGGAGAAGACTATATTGATACATTTGCACCAGTGGCTAAGCTACACACTGTGAGAGTTGTTCTTTCATTGACCACGAATTTGTCTTGGGATCTATGGCAGATGGATGTTAAAAATGCTTTTCTACAAGGAGAACTTGAAGAGGAAGTATACATGACTCCACCACCAGGCCTTGAAGATCTTTGCAAGAAGGGACAAGTTATAAGGCTTCGAAAAGCAATTTATGGGTTAAAGCAGTCACCAAGGGCTTGGTATCACAAGTTAAGCTCTACACTTATTGGGCATGGGTTCAAGAAATCTCATTCAGATCACACATTGTTCACTCTCCGAAGTTTCAAAGGTATTGTTGTGGTTTTGGTGTATGTGGATGATTTAATTATCACAGGAGATGGTAAGAAAGAGATACAATCCACAAAGGAATTCTTGAACAACTCATTTGACATCAAGGATCTTGGGGAGTTGAAATATTTTCTGGGTATTGAAGTATGTAGGTCTCAAGAGGGGCTATTTCTCTCTCAAAGAAAGTATGCTTTGGACCTCTTGAAAGAAACAAGAAAGATAGGATCAAAGCCGGCCAAAACTCCTCTAGAAGATGGCTACAAGGTCAATAGAAAGGGGGAGAAAGATGATGAGAAGTTCAAAGATGTTTCTCAGTATAGAAGACTAGTTGGGAAGCTTATATATCTCACACTTACACGGCCAGATCTCTGCTTTGCTGTTAATCAAGTGAGCCAACACATGCAATCACCTACAGTGTATCATTGGAGCATGGTAGAGAGGATCCTTAGGTACATCAAGGGATCTCCAGGTCAAGGCATTTGGATGGAAAAGAATGAAAACACTGAGATAATTGGGTATTGTGATGCAGATTGGGCTGGAGACAGAATTGATAGAAAGTCTACAACTGGTTATTGTACTTTTATTGGAGGTAATTTGGTAACTTGGAAGACAAAGAAGCATAAAGTGGTCTCTTGTTCAAGTGCTGAAGCAGAATATAGGGCCATGAGAAAGTTGACAAGTGAATTGGCATGGCTCAAAGCTCTACTCAAGGATTTCGGTATTGAACAGTCAGGACCAATCACCTTCCATTGTGATAATCAAGCAGCCATTCATATTGCTTCAAACTCAGTGTTTCATGAGAGGACCAAACACATAGAGATAGATTGCCACAAGGTCAGAGAGAAGATGAGATCAGCTATATCTCTTCTCATTGATCAGCATATCCTCCTTCACAAGCTACAGCTTATCAAACGGTCATGAGAATATATTCTCATTAATAAACTTTCCTTTATGATTTCTTGTATTTTCTATAAAGAAAGGCATGTAAAATCATTTCATAATCAATCAATTCTTTTGGGATTTTCTCTCCCTTTTCTCTGCTTCATTCTCAAGAACCCTAATCTCTCATTACATCGTTTCTTAAATTCTTACATCAAATTCATCATAATCTTCAAATTCTTTCACTACTTGGCTGGACTGTTTGAACAGACCTGTTTGCCAATACTCGACCCTCCAACATACCCGGTCTATGAACTTTGATTAGGTAAACTCTATGAATACACCCCTCTACGAGAAAAAATCAAATTTATTTTTATCCAGCACTAAGCAGTTGTTTTTCTCTTAGTTTTCCACTCTTTTCCTAGTTTTCCACCATTTCCTCTAGACCCAGAATCAACACTTTCTTCTTTCCCTTCGTTTCACGATATTTCTTTCTGATTTTTGACCTATGTCTTGTGTTTTCTTTTTTTTTCCAATTTGAGTGTTGAAGAATCTTCGTAAAACACAACCCCATCGAGTTTTCCCAGAGATTTAACAATGTTACTATTTTGACAGAATATTTGCTCTCTGGTAGAGTAAACCTCGCTCTAAAAACTACTCCATCACAACTCCAACTCGATACAAGCCGGCCTCGACTCTAGAATATTTCAGCATCGAAGTGCCCTAAGTTAGCGGTATGGACTCACACCAAGTAGCTTAACCCCATCTTTGAGAAGTAAAACCCAACTTGTGGTGCATTACCAAACCCAAAAGTCCAAATTTTGGAAGACGTGATAAACCTGACATTTTTAACCAAAACATTTATACCTAAAAACCTCTTATATAAAAATTTTATATGTAACATCAATTGTTCAATGCATTTATTTATCTTCTTAGATTTTCTTTCCATTTTAGTATTTTATTTATAATATATTTTAAGGAAAAATATATTAAATTTAATGGACATATTGACTCTAATATATTTTATTTTCATATGACGTCGTTTACATGTTTTATTGTTTTTTACACCTAGACTTTTTTTTTTTTGCTTTCAGTCTATAAGGTTATTGAGTACACAAAGTTTCTTTGTGTTTTCTTCCGCCGTTTATCTCTTAGAAAACTTTTTTTGGATGTGCACATATATCTTTGTGAGATTATGAGCGCATCAATATCTCAAATTTGTTTTTCACAAAATGTATGTGTTAGTAATAACACCAACATATATTTTATATACAGTTTTAAATCTTCAATTGTTTACATTAAGTTTCTTTGTATTTCGTATTGTCACTTATTTCTTAGAAATTTTCTTTTGAATATGCAGAGATATCTTTATGAGATTATGAATACATCGAGATCTCAAATTCAATATTCACAAAGATATCTTTATGAGATTATGAATACATCGAGATCTCAAATTCAATATTCACAAAGGTATGTGTTAATAACAGCACCACCAGCATATATTTTATATATAATTTTAAATTTTCAATTGTTCACATTAATTTTATTAGTGATTTTTTCTTCTTTTATATGATTATTTTCTTTTTTATGTTTCTTTTCATTTTTATATTGTTTACTGTTTATGATTTAATTCATGAGTTTTTTTAATAAAAAGATAAAAGAATATTTTTTATTTTAATTTTTAAAATTATGTGATTCTATACTATTAATTATTAAAAGTTTTACAAGAAAAACTTATAATTTTTTAGTTTCAATTAATGGTGAAGCAAATCCGATACTAGAATATTAAGATATTCGACTTAATATAAGTTTGAACTATTCTACACCGACCTTGTATAAGATATGTGGTTTTACAATATGATAATTTTGGATATTGGCCTAATTTTATTATATATGTGGATATTTAAATCCATATATGTTTCATTTTTGTCATTATCTCTTAGAACAAAATTTGTGAAAGTGCATAGAGATATCTGCTAGATTTCGATAGCATCCACAATAAGATTTCAAATTCGATTTTTACAAAAGGTATGGAATAATAATAAAAATAACAAATATTTTATACATTTGATTTAGTTTTATATTTTTAAATGGTTGCATTAATTTTATTAGTAATTTTTTTTAACTATTTGTTATTTTTCTTTTGCTATGTTCCTTTTCACTTTTCTATTGTTTATTTTTTATAATTAGACTACTACTATATATCGTAATGATTTCAAATATTCCAAGAACCCTTAAATCATAAAATTATTGATAAATAAGCTAATGTGAAAATGTAAGGATTAAACATACCTAAAGGAAATAAGGGCAGGCCCTTAAGGTCTTAGCAGATCGAAGATGTTAAAGGTAAGCACAAATAATTTCTCCATGTACTCGGTTTGAATCGGTTGATACATCATATCACGCTCTAACCCAAAGTCCAAGAAAACTTCATCATATTCATTTTTCTAGAATCGAATGTCAAAAACATATCCTGAGTACTTGAAGATGTCTACGTTAGGCTGGTTAAAGTAACATGACAAGGAACTTAAGTTTTTGAAGACAAATTCTCTCATTTTCCCGGCCTCGTGAGAATTTTTCTTCAAAATTTGTGATTCCTTGTCATGTTCTTTTAACCTGCCTGACATAAGCATCTTTGAGTACACATGATATGTTATTGGAATTCATTTCGAGAGAATGAATATGATCATTAAAGAGGTTTAATTGGAATTTGGGTTAGAAAGTGAACACAATGTACCAACTGATTCAAACCGAACACACAACGAAATTATTTGTGGTTACCTTAATCATCTGCGATATGCTAGGATTTTAATGGTCTGACCTCATCTTCTTCATGGTCTAATCCTTACATTTTTCAATTTAGTTCATTTATCAACAATTTCATGATTTAAGAGTTCTTGGAATATTTTGAAATTCTAAATCAAATTAATATATGTTAGAACCATGCTACAACAATCTTGTTAAGATCTATGGTTTTACAATATGGTAATTTTTAATATCGGTCAAACGTTATAATATATGTGGATATTTATATTCGGATATATTTTTATTTTTGTTGTTATCTTTTAGAACAAAGTTTGTGAAAGTGCATAAAGATATTCGCTAGATTTCATTAACATCCACAATGAGACCTTTAATTCAATTTTCACAAAAGATATTGGTTAATAATAATAATAAAAATAAGTTATGTACATTTGATTTAGTTTTATATTTCAAATGGTTGTATTAATTTTTTTAATTATTTGTTAATTTTCTCTTGATATGTTCTTTTTTTATTTTTCTACTGTTTATTGTTTATGATTAGACTTGTGAGTTCTTAAATCAATAATTCATAGTATATGTGGATATTTAGATCCAAATTTGTTTCTACAACATATAACTATATAAGGTTATTGAATTTATAAAGTTTATTTGTTTTCATTTCCACTTATTTATTAGAACAAAATTTGGCAATGTGTAGAGATATCTTTAAGCCTATCCACAAAACGATCTCAAATTGTTTGAAAAAAGGTACGTGTTAGTGATAACAACAACATATATTTTATATACATTCGATTCAGTTCTAAATTTTCAATTGTTTACATTAATTTTATCAATAATTCTTTTTTCTTCTCTTATTATGTTTCTTTTATTTTTCTATTTTTTTTTTATGATTAAGTTCGTGAATTTTTTATCAAAAGATAAAAGAAATTAAATATTAAATTTTTCTAAAAATATTATTTGGTAATGTACTGTTAGTTATAAAATTTATTTCATGAAAGACCCATGATTTTTGTGAAATCATAGTTTTTATTTCACCTAAAGATAGAACAGCTCCAAATTGTTGGTTTTCAAATATAATTAATTTGGAGGCTGATCGTGAAAATAGATGTTGATATTAGGATCCATATTTATTTCTGTAAATATATAAATATATCATCAATTCTGAAATATTATAAAATTAAAATTTTAAAATAATAATTTTAAAAACAAAAATAGAAAATTAATTAAATAAAGGGCAATTCTTCAAAATATCACGTAAAACTTGGCTATGGAAAAAAATGACACACAATGGTTTTGTTCTAAAAATGTCATTTTAATTGGACGATTTTGCCCTCAGTGACTTAGGATGGAAATTGTTGATATTTAGGAAGCAAAATATCATATTCAATACAACCGTCCTAAATTTGACTTCTAAAATCTTAGAGCATGTCCAACGGAATTTGTTAAGGGTTCTTAGCACAAAAACCCAAAAAAAAATGAATTAAATAATCGGCGGGCCCCACCAGGTGAGTAAGGATCGATCCTTCTGATTCTTATTTAAGAACCGGTCTCTATACTGTTACGGCGACGTGGTCTTCTCTGATTCGTTCGTTTTTTCTTTTAATTTTTAATTATCTTTTTTCGTCTTTAAAAAAAATAATAATTAAAAATATTAAATTTTTTTAAGAGACCCACAAGGAGTCTCTCCAATGGACCTGCTCTTAGTTTTTAGGAAGAAACTTAGTGATTTAGAATAAAAATAGTTAATATTTGGGAAACAAAAGGTCATTTTAAGTACGGTCGTCCTTAATTTGTCTTCTAAAACATGATCATAGCATTTATGAAGAAACTTTTTGACTTAGGATGGAAGCTGTTGATATTCAGTACGCCCATCCTAAAGTTGACTTCTAAAATCTTAGCTTTTAGGAAGAAATTTATTGATTTAAGATGGAAATAGTTGATATTTGGGAAGCAAAATGTCATTTTAAGTACGACATTTCTAAATTTGACTTCTACAACGTGATTTTAGCGTTTAGGAATTTTTTTTTTTTTAATTTAGGATGGAAATTATGGATATTCCGTATGACCGTTTTAAATTTGACTTCTAAAATCTTAGCTTTTAGGAAGAAATTTTCTGAATTAGGATGGATTGTTGATATTTGGGAAACAAAATGTCATTTTAAGTACAACCATCGTAAATGTTGATATTTAGGAAGCAAAAGATCATTTTAAGTACGGACATCCTAAATGATCAGGGGTAAAATCGAAATTCAAAGTGGCATTTCTTTATCACAAACTCCTCTACGTGGTATTTTTGTCAAACAAAAATTATTGTGTCATTTTTTTCTTTAATTCTTAAATAAAACATTAACTTTTTATGCATAAGTAATTAGTTACCAATCTCTTGTGATTACAACATATTTCCAGCTTAAGCGGTGTATATGAATGCATGAGACTAATACAGATGTCTAGTTGAAACCCTTATGAGCTTCAAATTCAATCATCTTTCAGTTTGTTTGCGACTTTAGCAGTTTTTTTGACTTTCTCCCACAATCTTGTTGTCCTTGTAGATATCTGCATCATAACCTTTATACATGCTCGTTTCCTTTACAAAACCAACAAAATTTATTTACCGTACCACCAACTACTTCAACATCTTTCCCCCACCTCAACAATCGCCACTATCTTCAACAAGAATATTCATCATCTTGTAGAAAAATAATATAATCAAATAAGACTAAACACTAAGATCACACAATCAAAGCTCAAGTGATGTAAAATATTTCCATAACCGGTTTTGCCTTCTTCTCATAACCAAAGCTATCAATCATGTTAACTTGGAGAAGCTCAGAGACTGATGATAAACCGATTTATTTGGTTTTACCAGTAGCATTTCGGCCACGCTTTTTCCTGTAAATGATATGTGAATTATTTCACCTAAACTAACTGCAAGTGCACAATGTACAATTATGGTATGAAAGGTTATCTACCCCACATAAATTAGGTCGAGTTTCAACTCTTAACTTGAAAGCTTTAAGTAAACCTAGGTAACTAACTAGTTTTTTGTCTTGTAACTTATGGATTAAATGCATTGAACCAAGGAAAATTCGCAGCAAATATAGATCAACATATAATCAACAATCAATAGACTCTTGAACAGAGAAGGCATAAGTATGTAGTTACCAATCTCTTGTGAAACTACACCTATGAATTAACTACTAGACCAGAAACATTGGGTTTCAATCTAAGAGACTAATACATGCAATAACAGCTTGTTCATAACTTTTCAAGCCAAACATTGGTTTGCACAAGAAAAAGATCACCTACTAAAAATCATGTTATAATTTTGCTACAAAATGGTGTATAGAATAGCAAAACCTAGAAATCAATATCTTAAGTGATCAAGCCAGAATATTGTATGAAATACCATTAAAGTAGAGAGTCAATACTAATCATATCATATTAAATGTTGTAAAGATCTAAAAAATCATTGAAAATCCTATATCCAATAAGTAAACTACTCACATAGCAAGCAAAACCATAATCAACATCAATATCAATAGCTTTCATAAAAGTAGAGAGTATAGTTTAAGAAATAGAACAAGTCGTGGCTCTCTCTCTCTGTAAAATCCTTAGTGAATAGAATTTCAAGAGACCTTAAGAACAAAGTAGTTTCTTGAGAAAAAGAGAAGAGTTTTGGTGACTTTTTGCGTTGAGATCTTCAAGGCTTGGTTGTTTCTTGTAGGCTTGACCTAATTCTTGAGTTTAGGAGGATATATATATATCTCAATAGCCGTGCATGGGGTCGGCAATGAATCCTTAAGATATTAGGGTTTGGAGAAAAATCTATAAAACAATGTCATTTCTTCTCACCGATCTATTATACCTATTAACCACTTCTTCTGCTTTCTAACTATACCTGTTATTCATATCAGAAACACATGAAAAACAAACAATCTCCGAAAAATAAGATTCAAAATGGAAAAATGTAATATATTTATTGGTAGGTATTTAGTATATTCTACGTCACGTTAATTAATGTAATTAATATTCTTAAAAAAAATCAATATATATCAATGTTCTCTCATAAATTAGTTAATGAAAGGTCTAATTAATATATATTAGAAATTTACTTGCACGAATTTAATATTATATTTCATTTTAATTTATTTTGTTTTAGTATTTTAATTGTTTAAGCATTTATTTTTTCATAGTTTTTAAAATATATTTGTTGTTTACT
The DNA here is from genome assembly GCA_900116095.1 of Euclidium syriacum. Classification (NCBI taxonomy): domain Eukaryota; kingdom Viridiplantae; phylum Streptophyta; class Magnoliopsida; order Brassicales; family Brassicaceae; genus Euclidium; species Euclidium syriacum. The sequence goes on from FPAK01000008.1 coordinate 4,756,930, forward strand.
AAATTTTAATATTATTTCGTTAATGGTTTATTTTTATAATAATTTAACTTTATTAAGAAATATACAAACAAACTTAAACAAACAAAATGATAATCACTTTTTATTTCATGTAAAAATCATAACTTTATTTGTATGTTTTGTCATAGTTTGTCGCATTAATTTTTGTACGTAATTACTTTATTTATTTTACTTCTTTCTAATGGGGAATCGTTTTGAACATCAGTGTAAGCATTAATGAGAACAAACAGCAATAAATAACTAACTAATTCTAAGAAAACACATGTGAGGCAAGAGACTTGAGGCTTGGAATGACCCTTCATGGTTGGAATAGCTCGAACCATGTGGATAGATATGAATGTTGAGAACAGGTATGCTGGTGTTGAAGCTGAACTGATCGGTCCAAAGAAGCTAATCTTACCCTAATAATTAAGCGAATCAATGAAACTAGTGAGGAAGTGGATTGTGAGGTAGAGGAGTGTAACCGCTTGTTCCTTTCCATTCAAAGCATATATACATATTCTTATAAGATTAATTTACAATCAACCTTACTTTTTTATCCAATTGAAGAGAAAGCACCGAAGATAAGGACACGTCATAGGTAGGAGAACGAGATAAACCTGAATGCATAAAAATTGTGTCTCAAATTTCTGCTGTATAAGAACATGTGAAAAAAATATGGATTATCGTTTCTGGATCTTTACCGCATAACAAACAATGACTAGGAGTATTAAGACCCCATCTGAGCAGCCTTTGACGAAAAAGAATCCAAGATATAAAAGCATGATTTGGAATCCTATAAGAGACATTCGGATTCCAGTTAAGAGCTAAGTTGAAAATGCTCGGTGGTTTGTCCCAACTATTTCTCCAAAGATATCGATCGGGAATGGACGAAGAAATATCATGAACATCTGGCAAGCATTCCCGCAAGAGAGACAAAACCGGATTCCTGGATCTAGAAACCCTCTATTGACCTTGATGAACAGCTTCAGCAACGGAAGATTGTCGCGAAATTACAGAAAAAACGAGGTCCATTTTGACATTTAATACCAATTAACGGGCCAAGATTTGTCCAATCATCATGCCAAAATGAAGTCAAATTACCATCACCCAATCTTATCACCAAAAAGGGTCTAGCTAAAGCCTTTAGCTTACCCAAACTTCTCCAGATCCAGCTTCCAAAATTCAGAAAAAGGTGCATCCCTCATCATTATTGAATGTTGAGAATGAACAAACACTAGATAAAACACTCTACTTTCTAAAATACATTACCTCTCAAGACTCAGAAATTTTTGTTAACCTCGAGATTTAGTCTAGCCATATTCTGGCCACAATTTGTAGTCATTTTCTCGTCATATAAACACCCATTTTGTCTATTTTTCGACTAACTTCAAGCATACAAGTCGTAGATCTCTTTCATTCGGACCCTACGTCACTTAACCATTTTTATCCTCGTTCAATGACTCTTTCCTCTTTTAGACTAACTCACTCTTGTGGTATTTCCCTTCTTTTACTGATTTAAGTGTCATAGAGTTATCGTTTTTAATGGGCTACGACGTGTTTTCTTACTTGTAGTTGTAGGGGAGTCTTGCCTATTGGATCCGCACACCAAAATCTCTAAACATGGTATATGAATTAGCATTGCTCTATAATTTAGTAACCAATGGCGATAGTTGATGAAGTATGAAGGAGCCATCTATTTATCCAAAATCTTAAAGTTCTTTTTCCACGCGCATTTCGTCGAACACTTCATAGGCGTTGTTTTCACGCATAGTGTGACCAGTGAGAAAATTGGGAGAGCTACAGAGAAAACTAACTTCATAGACTCTATCGATTTCATATGATTCAACATCCACTACTGTGATTAATCAACTCATACTCTCATCTCAGGTGAGATATCGACAATCAAACCACAAAAGTTGAATCTATCTTCAACCTCAATCTACGTTGACTAATCTCACAGTATACCTCTTTAATCACTCTTTTTACACATCGTTAACGATCTATTCTCTGATTCTTTTTCCACTAGCGTTGTAACCGATGACGGATTTCTTCGGAAGGAGGGGATTGTGGAATTGTCAGAGATGAAAAACAAATTATTCAAAGTGTATCCGTAGATCCGCTGATATCGAGAATGGCGAATAAATCTCAGAAAAGAAAACATGTATCACCTGAATCTCAATTACTACTCTCCATTCTCGATGATTTGTTTGTTAATTCTCTAAAGTTCGACTCGTATTTGCGCGCAAGTGTCTTCAGTGGTCGAGAGTATTCGATCAATAATCCGAAGAACAGTAATGGTCCCACCAATTCCGATGTGTCTAACTTTATAGGCAGCTTAAAGTTTGCAAGAGTTGGAAAATTTAATGGCAATGACTTGGATGCTAATGATGTTGAAACACTTGGGGCTTCATCTAATGTTCATTTGCAGAATTCCAAGCAACTCCAAGATAACACTCGGTGAGGACAACAACCTTGTAGATAAGATCACTTTTTCTGGATCTGGATAAACAATCACCTGATTATTGGCTTATGTAGGAGTAGAAATTTCAAATCTGTAACTGTTGGCACAAGAGTGGGATTAGATGTTGGGCATCTTCTCAAATCTGCATTAGCCGGAGGAATCTCATGCGCCTTTTCTGCTTTTCTAATGCATCCAGTGGACACTGTCAAGGTAAAATGTCTCAGAGGTCTTGCTTTATTGGTTATGAATATGCTTCTCATTACTCATAGTTTCTCTTTTCTTATCGTAAGACACAAGTTCAAGCATCAACAACACTGTCCTTTCTAGAAATAGTGTCAAAGATTCCAGAGATTGGTGCTCGAGGTTTATACAAGGGATCTATTCCTGCGGTTGTTGGTCAATTTGCAAGGTTTTCGTCTCCTATGCTCTTCCCTTGGGTTTTGCTTATGAGCATCATTGTAAATATATATCTTATTTCGATATTCCAGCCATGGTTTACGAACAAGTATCTATGAAGCAAGCAAACTGACATTACCACTCGTTGCTCCTGCTCTCCTCGACGTTCAAGTTATTAAAAGCTCCTTTTCCAACTTCAAGCTACATCATCTTTCATCCTTTGATTTGGTGAAATCTTGTTTGTGTAGGTTCAGTCAATCGCATCTTTTCTTGGCACAGTTTTGGGGACAACACTGCGAATACCGTGTGAGGTGTTGAAACAGCGGTTACAAGCCAACCTGTTTGATAACATAGTGGATGCCACGGTTACAACTTGGCATCAAGATGGGCTCAAAGGACTTTTTCGTGGGACTGGTGTTACCCTTTTACGCGAAGTTCCGTTCTACGTTGCTGGCATGGGACTTTACAACGAATCAAAGAAGGTAATAATCTTGAAAAGCTCAAAAGAAATGTAATAAAGTGATAAAAAGAACCAGTAAGTTAACATGGCTGGGTTTGAGTTTCAAAGGTGGTGGAGAGAAAATTGGGGAGAGAGCTGGAGCCGTGGGAGGCTATCGCGGTTGGAGCCTTGTCTGGTGGTTTCACAGCTGTCCTAACGACGCCATTCGATGTGATTAAAACGAGAATGATGACAGCTCCACAAGGCGTGGATTTGTCCATGTGGATGGCTGCGTATGCCATTCTCACACAAGAGGGTCCTCTTGCTTTCTACAAAGGAGCTGTTCCAAGGTTCTTCTGGACTGCTCCTCTTGGAGCCTTGAACTTAGCTGGCTATGAACTTCTTCAAAAGGCTATGGTCACACCTCTAAATAAATCAGTGCATAGAGACTGACATTTCTTTTGATGACCCCAATACCTTATTATCTCAACACTATGACTATACATAGCTGCTGCTAGTGGACTACCATTTTTTCACATGTATTGATTGTTGCTATTAGACTTGCTACTATACATAGGTGTGGATTTGAGTTTTAATCAAGTATATTCTTAAATCTCAGTATTATGTTTTTGTTCAAATAAACTTGGATACTTTTTGAATATACAAAATAAGAAATCCATTTAAATTATAGTAAGACATAGCTTAGATTTCTCATTTCAGAATATTAATTCGGTTTGGTTAAGAACGGATCGGATTAAATTAATCGTTATTTCCTAACCATAAAAAGCAACATACCCGCATAAACCGGGTTTACTGGTTCCCTCAAGTCGCTGACATCACCTCATCGATAAAGAGCAATCAGCAGTCCATCGATTCACTAAACGACCACGAGAAACGGCGGTGAGGGAGAGATGAGGCTTGGGAGGGATGGGGACTCGGGTCCGGGTCTGGATGAACCAGGTTCGAGCGGATTTCCCGGCGGAACCAGGCAATTTCCGCTTGCAGCTCAGCCGGAGATTATGAGAGCAGCCGAGAAAGACGATCAGTACGCTTCCTTCATCCACGATGCCTGCCGCGATGCCTTTCGACACCTCTTCGGTACTAAACATAAGAATTTTGATTCTTTGCCTTTGCGAAATTGTTTCATCATTATCGTGAATTGCATTGCATTGATTATCCAAACCATGCACTAATTTCGATCACTGTCTGCTAGGTACAAGAATTGCTCTAGCTTACCAGAAGGAGGTATGAGTATATCGAACAGTTTCCTTGACCAGATGATATTCCCGTTGTTCCTTTCGAGTTTCCATGAGATTTATGATTACAGCTTATTTCGTTTTCCTTTTTTTGGGCAGATGAAGCTTCTCGGGCAGATGCTTTACTTTGTTCTGACAACAGGTTCAGGGCAACAAACTTTAGGAGAGGAATACTGTGACATTATACAGGTTTCAAGCTGTTCTTACATTTACCCCTTTTCTTTGAAGTAATCATAGGCTACTTACGCAAATCCATCATGCCTTCTGAGGCTATTTTCGTGATACTGTCCTGTTTTTCTTTCTATATTGACAATGCTCCCTTTGTAGTTCTCCATTGATAGTCTTTTCTGATAAAGATTGATCTATACAGTTTGCAGGACCTGATGGACTCTCTCCTACACCAGCTAGACGTGCTTTGTTCATATTGTACCAGACTGCATTTCCATATATCGCAGAGAGAATTAGGTTTAGTTTCCTTTCTTATTATTGGTTACAATGAAATGGTCCAAATCTTGCAGTGAAATATATGTAAAAATCTTTTGAGCTAACAGAATGCTGTACTATACTTGTTTACAGCTCAAGAGCTACAACACAAGCCTTTACTGAGTCTCAGTCTGATGAGTTTTTTGGCGATAGTTCCCTGGAGAGTGGTAGTCCTATCCAGCCACCAAGAATGATGGATCTTCCATCTTCATCTCAAATGGAAACTTCAGCTTCTGTAGTATCCAGGTTAAAAGATAGACTTAAGAGATTGTGGCACCAAGCTATCCAGAGATGGCCTGTGGTAATGTATACCACTTAGGTTTAATTCTCATGGTTCGGTTTTTTGTCTTCCTAGCGAATATTTTATTCAAGGGTGTCTTTTCAGGTTCTCCCTGTTGCCCGTGAAGTCTTACAACTGCTTCTCCGTGCCAATTTGATGCTCTTCTACTTTGAAGGTAAAATTTGTTAGAATATATATAACACATGTACAGCCTGCAGACTATTTTGTAACGTTCTGAACTAGTAATCTTCTTTTCTTTCAGGTCTGTATTATCATGTATCGAAACGTGCATCCGGCGTTCGTTATGTTTTCATAGGAAAGCAACTCAATCATAGACCTAGGTAATGATTTTTCTGTCTTCTTCCACCTACAGTTATCCACTTTTACCAGCACAGAGTAATTGAACTCCCTTAAGTCTCGCTGAGCAGATACCAGATTCTTGGAGTTTTCCTTCTAATCCAATTGTGCATCCTTGCTGCTGAGGCATTGCGTCGGAGTAATTTGTCATCTATCACAAGCTCTATTCAGCAAGCGTCTATAGGATCTTATCAAACTTCAGGAGGTCTGCCTTTCATCTCGTCGAGTCTGAATATTAATGCTCTAGAAATTCTTATATTTTCAGGGTATTTGCCGACATAAAGGATAATCGTTGAGGATTTTCACAGTAGATTGCCAATATTATTAAAATGTCAATAGATTATGGTCTAAACTGGCACCACAGTAAAACTTCTGTAGAAAGAAATGTTTTAGAAGATGGTAGCATAGGCTGAAATGTTTAGCATGTTATGCAGGGAGAGGGTTACCTGTCCTAAACGAAGAGGGAAATTTGATTACTTCAGAAGCAGAAAAGGGAAACTGGTCTACTTCCGATTCAACAGCAACTTTGGAGGTACAATAGTTATAGAAAACTTGGAAACCTTTGTTACTCTGAGATGGTTATCTTTCACTCATTGTTGATGAGATCAGTTTGTTACGAGATGTGATGTTAGATGTTTACCTTGTTATGTGCTGTGGTTGCAGGCAGTAGGGAAATGCACACTCTGCTTAAGCAATCGTCAGAACCCGACAGCTACTCCTTGTGGTCATGTATTTTGTTGGTAATAAACCTTCCTCTTTACAGAAATAAAGATCTAAAATGGACATTGAAACATTGTGCTCATGTTGAAAGAGTCATCTATCGTGTGCAGGAGCTGCATTATGGAATGGTGCAACGAGAAGCAAGAGTGCCCACTTTGTCGAACACCCAATACCCATTCAAGTTTGGTTTGTCTGTACCATTCTGATTTTTAAGCTCAAATGTATCAACAAGGAGCGTGCACTGTAGAAAGTCGAAGCAGCTAAGAAGATGAAAAGCAAAGGAAAGAAACAATGCCAAGAAGTTTCCGTTTCTCCTTCGCCCACACCAGCTTTTGGGGTGACAACTTCGGACAGTACATCTGGTACAAGAATGCGACACTTGAAATAAATTTGTCAAGTAGCTAGAAGACGCAGGAGAAATGTTAATTTCAGTCTTAAATGCCATGTCATTAAAGAGAGGAGATTGTATACTAATATATAATATATCAATTGCAGAACAATACCATTTTAAATTACACTCAATATGAGGGGTAACATAGTACAAATCTTTTATTAGATTTAAATAAGTCCTCATATTTTGAGGATATCGTCAATGACAGGATAACTCTAAGAACTAACTGTCGGCCACAAAACAATAAGGTAAGAAGTCTGGGAAAAAAGGTATGTTGGTGGATGGTTTGCACAAAAATATGTTGGTTCATAGATGGCAAACTTAAACCTAAGAACTGATAGAAGTAAGTTGCGACGGACGGAGAAATATGAGAGCGAAACAAGCTGTTTAAACTTGGTACATACTATGGCCTTTCATAATGCATGGCAGATGCTGCATTGGTAAAACGTGTCGTGTGTTTGCTGCAACAAACCGGTGAGTGCCTGTGGATCATGTCATGTCGGATTTTCATATACTCAACTGTTATATTTCCCTTCACCAATTGAAGTTAATAATACATGAAACTGAAAGCGAATGACAAAAGTTGGATGCAAATGTTGCAAGACCAAGAACTGTTTATGGTAGCACAAGTCTATGGAGATTATGGGATCAATTTATGGTGTCAAGACCCTATTCACAGTATGGACTGGAGCTGCTGTATCTCGGGGGAGTCTGAAACATCACCGGTATCCTCTCCGGATGATGATCTGTAAACATCCACCATGGCTTTTCCTTTATCAAGCACTTGTGAAGGAACTGTTTGTAGAAGACTGCAAGTGTTGTTGCGTTGCGTTAGTAAATGTTCTTCTCTGTTGTGTATGCTTGTATAGTAACTAGGGATTTACCTGTCGAGAGCAGTTAAAGTTGTTCCAAGCTGTGACTTCATCAACTCAACAGTTGCTTTTTGATCTTTCCTTGACGCACGTAGAAACAGCGAATCCAGTTCTTCCAATGCTCTTTGTACCCCCTCAAACAAAACAAACAACATCAATACACTAAGAACAATCCACGCAGGATCATCATATTCGCTATGTACCTTAGACATCGATCAACATCATCAGTTGCGGTTTCGGCATAACCAGAATCTGAAGCGTATTGAGCAACCTGATCAGAGAGTTTGGATTATATTGAACAGAAGCAACAAATTTAAGCTTTGTGGATGAGATGAAGTGAGTTTTTTGTTTTTTTAACTTACGGCTCGAATGTTTACACGGAGGGAGCTAGCAGGACCAGAACGCAGTAGGGATCTACAGGCCTCGAATTCAGGTTTCTCCACATTCAGAATTTTCTCTCCAACATCATAAATCAATACAGTGTTAAGTCGATAGCAAGAGTTTTAACAAGAATAGGGGAAAAATACAGAAAGCTACCTAGGTCCTGGATCTGTAGCTGAGCTAGAAGAACTGGTGGTACATATGCTTCCAGTGGATCAAGCTTTTTCCTATACCAAGGTAACGCGTTTTCAGAATACAGTACAATTCAAAATTCAAGTTCAGATGAGAAGCGAGACTCTTGAGCAAGTAAATGATTACAGACGATTTTGTTCCAATTTACCTCTTGACGTATTTATCCATTAAGCTACCCGCCATGGCATCTGATCAGCATTCAGATACCAGGAAGAATAAAAGTCAGGTCAATGAGTTCGAATTTTGAAATCGGATTCGTGAAATTGAGAATCGAATTGGTGGAATTGTTATACCGTTGGGGACGAGGAGGAGGCGGGAGATGAAGAAGGAGAGGGAGACCACTCGTCTGCTCTGCCTCCATGCCGGAGGTGACAATGCTGCGCACGTTAGCTTGACGCGGTTCGCACAGTGGCCAAGTGGAAGGCTCGCCGTAGCGTTAAGTGATGTCATTCGGGATAACACTAGAGGCATCTTATTATGACCGCTCCACAATACTACTACTATCCATATCTTAAGGTAGTGAATGGTGACACTATGTTTGCGGTTTAAAAAGTAAAACGCATATATGTTACCATTCAACAAACTAAACCTAAGTTAGTGCGTAACCCAAATAATGATAAAAATAAGAGTTATTTGCACCAATATTACTTTGGCGAAACCTAATTGCAAAAGTATCAGTCATTTTTTCAAATTTGCAGGAGTAACAAATTATACAGTATTTAACCCACTGAACTACCGATCTTACCCCCAAGTGGTCCACTTTTACTTTTTTCTCCATTTTCTCTTTCAACCTTTTGTGAGGACCACACAACAACGATTTTTGAAAAATAATGTGGTCCGGATTCTGATACTGTATACAACGTCCATGTAGACGCGATATACACGAACGTCGAGAGGTCTGTGAGATAACCTTGTCCAGGATACGAAAATGGTCTAAGACAATAGGCAAAAGTCGCATACATGATAAACTACTATTACATATATTTAAGTATCTACTATCTGTGGTAGGCAATGGGCATTAGTCAACGAGATGTTGAAAACAAGCTATTGTTCATCGAGCACGTTATGAACGGAGACATAAAGAACAAAGGAATAAATCTGGTGGTGCATGCACGTAGAACTACCATTTCATGTAGGCAGATACTAATTATCCGGAATGGGAACGAGTGTTTGGGACTATTTCTGTAGCTACTTATATTGGACTTTGGTGTTGAGTTCCTTAATAGGATTGAAGGATGGAAAATAAGATTTACTTATGTCCATCGCCTGGGAAAAGCTGTAGCAAAGACGATAGGTAAGATATGTCCACCGTCCCGGATATTGTTGCACCATTCCTTCCCGATCTTTCCACAGTGTCTTTTCCGCCATGAATCGAGGTACTGTGATGAGTGTTTTCTCATGATTCAGTATTTCAATTTAGAATATGCCGTCAATAAAACACTGACCATGGAAGATTTGTAATCAACAAAACACTTCAATTTAGTTTGTCTCTAAATAGATGGTTATTTTTGTCCAATAGGTATATGTATACTTTGCTGAGTACATATAAGACTCTTCCAGTTAGTAGTCGACTACTAAATATGAGTTTTAAGTCAACTACTAGTTTCACGTTTCAAGTTTGAAAACATGCCATTTTTCAAGTATGGTGATTTTCTCATGTACTTCACGTAGATGGATGTACTTCCCTTCAAAGAGTGAGTTCTAAGTGCATGGAGTAAATTTGGTGACTTTGTGGTTATCTTTTAGGTTATTTTAAGTAGATGGATATTCTGTTCAGTATATGTATGTATATTTTGTGAAAGTAGTTGTTGACTATATTTGGTGACAATTTGGTTGGCTTATAGGTTAATTTAAGTAGATGGATATTTTGTTTAGTAGATATATGTCAACTTTTCTGAGTACATAAAAGAGTATTCCAGTTAGTAGTCGACTACTAGATATGAGTTTCAACTCAACTACTAGTTTCAAGTTTTAAGTGCATGAAACTACTTAATTGGGTGCATGAAGGAGTGAGTTCTAAGTGCATGGACTAAATTTGGTGACTTTGTGGTTCTCTTTTAGGTTATTTTAAGTAGATGGATATTATGTTTAGTAGATGTAGGTATATTTTGTGAAAGTAGTTATTGACTAAATTTGGAGGAGTGCGGTTCCGATGTGATGTTCCGGACATTGTGAACAGTCGAATACGGTAAGAAATTGAGACTTAGGGTTTCGCAGCGACGTAAATGAGGGAGAGAGACGGCGGTTGTAAAGAGAGAGAGTGTGGTCGAGAAAATATCGACGAAATGTGAGTGGGGGAGAGAGATAGGCCAGACGGTTACTTTTTGGTTTTGCAATTTTTATTTTTGAATTAAAAAAATAAAATAAAAGAGGGAAAGTATGTCAGACACGTCAACATCAGTAAAAGTTATTGATGTTATTCTACAGATTCGATAATGGGCAAAAAGGGTAGCAAAAATTTCTCTATGATAGTCTTGCAAATATACTTTATTTTTGCAAATAAGTATGCTCAACCTATTATTATTGCAAATAACTCTAAAAATAATGATTTTACTTCTACAGTGTCATTTGCGGTTTCTGTTTCCAAAGAGAAAGAGCTTCTGCACATAACTCCAATAATACAGCGGTGGTTAGAGTGCATTTCACTTCTTTTTTCATTTTTTTTAATTCAAAAATTTTTGAAAAAAATCCCTATATGTAATTAAAATATTAATAGTATATTCATTTGCTTTTAAAAAATTTCTAGAATTTGAATTTTTCAAAAATAATTAGTCAAACATTGTTCCCCACATCATTTTAATTTTTTCACCATTCAAAGATTGTTCCGCACCACTCTTTTTATACAAACCGCATTTGTTCCGCAGTTTACATAAACCGCACAGCCTATTGACTTTGCTTGTTCTGCCTCGCTAATTCGTTGTCACCATTCGGACCCTAAGAAGAAAATGTAAGACAAAAATAAAAAGGTTTATGGTTTGGACTTTTGGTTAATGTTTATATCAGAGGCTCATTTGGATCATAATATAATAAAATTGTAATATTATGTTATATTCATATAAATATTATTAGGTAATTCGCGGAATTAATAAATATTTTTTACTTTTATATTTTAGTAATGTATTGTTTTGATTATTTTTAGTTTTTGTTTCGGTCAAAAATATCGGGTCTGTCACATCTTTAGGGATATGAGTTGTGTGTTCTATGTTAAGTCGGTAAATGGATCTTTACTTTTTGAGATCGGGAAAGAGCAGGGTTGATGTTGTCCGAACCGCTTCTAAGTTTACTACATAGTGAATTTAAGGGACAATGAGTTCCTGGCTTCTTGGACCAAGGTTGATCTCGTCATGATGTGGCTTCTCAGACCGAGGTTGGTCTCGCCATAGTTTGCCTTTGCTGACACAGTCTTGAGAACGAGGTTTGGAGTTAGAGAACAAATCTTTTGTCAAGTTAGAAACTACTTAAAATCTACGGAAACACACAATGAAGATTGTGTTTCCCGAATATTTTTCAATGCTCAAGTTAATAACTAAATTACGAAACAAGTTGGGAACTAAAAATGAAATTGAAAAATGGAGGTTTAAAAGGATGAGTTCTCGAAAGAAAAGTATGGTTTGTGGAGCTTTAAGGGAGTATTTGTCAAAAAAAAAAAGACGAGTTTAGGGGTGTAGTTTGATCGAAAGTGACTGAAAAGAACCTTGCCTCTTAGGAAAATCGACTCTTCCGAAAAAATAAAGCTCGTGAAAGCGGGATATGAGACTTGAATTTCCTCAAAGACGAACCACAAAAATTTGGTATTGCCAAAGGTGTTTAAACGGAAAAGGGAAAAAATCTAACACTATTAGTGTTGCTAATTTTCTTTTTCTATTAGTGATGTAATTAATTTTAAGGTCATAATACTAAAAATTTATTTGTTAGTAGTGGTATTTGTGGAATAGTAAGAATGAGTGGTACTTTAGGGAAAAAAAACATTTTTAATGAAATTTCAAAGAATTTATTCTTTTTTTTGGGTAGTCGGACCTTAATTTATTTCGGAAATTTTAGAGTTATCTGCAATAAATTTCCAAAACAGCAAGATTGAATTTATTTCTCAAAATTATCTAAAGTCTCTTGAATGATACCCTAGCCATGTGAAATATCGTTTTACATAACTTTTTTTTCTAAATAATGTTACATCAAACTTGTGGCACGCTAGATTAAATCAACCTAGTTAACATCCTAAACCAAGAAGATTTAAGTTAATAGGCAAATTCAAAATATAAGAGAATATTTCTAAAGTTAGTAATATTCCACACTATAAATCAACAAAACAACTGGAAAATCACATCATTACTATATAAGTAAAGTAATAGTCATGGAAGAGAAACTTCAAGAAGCTTTTTTGGTTATAGCAATTGAATTACATACAAAAATATGTAAGGAAGAGAGGTATGTGGTAAATGTGAGCAAGATGACACGAACTTTAAATGCTATGACGAAACTACCCATAGATGATTTATTGATATGGGTCATCTGTGAAACGGCCTTTCTCGAACGATTGGCAACGAAAGCGACCTCCTTTATTCACTGCAAATGACATGTTCTTTCTTTGATGACCGTTTTACCCTCGGAGAGAAGAGAGAGAAATGTGAACATTTCACCACTGCAAGGACGCTCTCTCTCTGTCTCTCTCCTCTGCAAAAGCTTCAGAACTCTGGCAGAAAGAAAGATGATGGGTTTTTAACTTTATCCTCCAAATAATTCTCCTTCGTCTCTCCCACACAGTCCCTACAGTTGTACATTTTCTCTCTTTTAACACACATTTATGTGCCTTCTCTCTCTTCCTCTCTCTCTCCATCTCTATCTCAGTCTGTGTTTCTGTCGTCTGAGCACTCAATGAAACACTGTTAACAGCGCCAGAACGATGTGACGGAACGATAAAAATCAAGACTTTTCTCGGTGAAAGTAAAAAAAATTAAAATTTATATATGTAAAAAGAAAAATAAGGAAAACAAATTGGGTAGAGTCTCTTTCTGAAATCATAAAAATCAAATGTCGGTACTTCCGGTTCTCTTCTCTATCTTCTTCCTCCTCTGTTTTCTCTCCTTCATGGAGAGTTCAGCTTAGTATATTTAGTAAAAGCAGAAACGTAGTCGTTTAGGCTTGTGTACGCATGTGGAAATGGCTCTGTTTGGCAAGATCACTTCCACTGGAGAAGTAGTCCTTCTGGGTTTTCTCATCTTCTTGAGCTTGGGGACTAGTGTAAATTCAGACGATGGTAAGTTACTCTGCTGCATGGTTTTCGCCGTTTTCTCTTTGCTTCTGCTCAACTTTCCGAGAGTACAAGTTCAAATTCTGATAAAAGCTCGAAGATTTCGTCTTGTGTTGAGCCGGAAAATTATTTTTCTTGATTTGTCATTTTCTTCCTCTAGGGGTTAATTTTAAAGTGAAAGAAACAAAAAAATTAGACATTGGCTTGATTTTGAAGTTTTCTAAGAGGTTTTATGATGAAAATGAGATCTAGGTACTTGCCATTATCTTTTGAAATTCTTCTTTTTTTGACTTGGTGGGTCTTCTCTACCATCTAAAGAAGCTGAATAAATTAGGGTTTGAATTTTTTTATCTTCTTGGAAGTTGAATTATAAGTATTTTTTTTTTCTTGCTAGAACTGACAAATGTTTTTTTTTGTTTGTTGTTGTTGCTGGGCGTGTCGTAATAAAATATCATAAAAAAAGGAGGAACGTTGCTGGAGATTAAGAAGTCATTCAAAGATGTGAACAATGTTCTCTATGAATGGACAGCTTCATCTTCAGCGGACTTCTGTGGATGGAGAGGAGTTTCTTGTGCTAATGTCACCTTGAATGTTGTTGCTCTGTAAGTTTCATCCTTTTTTTGGTGTTAGGTTTCCTTTTTGAGATGGATGATGGGCCTTGTGGGAAAAGCTCTAATTTGTTTTGTGCTGTTTCCATGTTGTGTAGTAATTTGTCAGATTTGAATCTTGATGGAGAAATCTCACCTTCTATTGGAGATCTCAAGAGCCTCTTATCCATGTAACTGTTTTCAACATTCACTGTAGCATGAGATAAAGTTTCTACCTTTTTAGTCACTCTCTGATGTGTGAATTTCTGGTGAATTTTTTATTTTTATTTTTAATGTAGAGATCTGCGTGGCAACCGCTTGTCTGGGCAGATCCCTGATGAGATTGGTGACTGTTCTTCACTGCAAAAATTGTAAGAATCCCCTCATTTCTGCGGTTATTCATACGAAATTCATTGATAGATGTCCAGTGGTTGAAATGTGTTCATGTTGTTCATTCAGGGACTTGTCCTTCAATGAACTAAGTGGCGACATACCGTTTTCGATTTCAAAGTTGAAGCAACTTGAGGAGCTGTGAGTTTCTAGTAATTTCGCTACAAATCTTCTTATGCAAAATATATATATCCTCGCTTAATGTATACTCGTTCCAGGATTCTGAAGAACAACCAATTGATAGGACCGATCCCTTCAACGCTTTCTCAGATTCCAAACCTGAAAACCCTGTATGTTCATCTGAGATTTACATCTCTGCTATCAATTCATTCACTATTTAGATGACCTGAGCGTGAAATTTCGGTTGGCTGTGATAAATCCAGGGACCTGGCACAGAATAAACTCAGCGGTGAGATACCAAGACTTATATACTGGAATGAAGTTCTCCAATATCTGTAAGTGCATGTTTTGAAGCATCTTAATCAATACACATAAGAAAAAGACAGCTCTTTTATATGCCTCTTGTAATCTGCTGAGCAGTGGATTGCGAGGAAATAACTTGGTGGGTAACCTTTCTCCAGATTTGTGTCAACTGACTGGTCTATGGTATTTGTAAGTTAATCAGTCTCTTCTTTTCCCATCTGAAAAGTGTAATGAGTTTATTTTCTTATATGAAATCTCTTGACGTCTTTCTTCTGTATTTTAATCAGCGATGTGAGGAACAATAGTTTGACCGGTAGTATCCCTGAGACTATAGGGAATTGCACTGCCTTCCAGGTTTTGTATGTGCCTCTCTTTGCTTCCTATACATGCTTACTGCACTTTTGCTTACTTGGGAAAATCTCCGTAACTGATTTGCTTATGATGAACTCCAGGGACTTGTCCTACAATCAGCTAACTGGTGAAATCCCTTTTGACATTGGCTTCCTGCAAGTAGCCACATTGTTAGTCTTCACCTTTCTCCTGTGTGTTCGTATTAATGTTTGATAGCCTCTGTTTTCGCTTACAAAAAGATTATTATTTCATCTTTAGGTCATTGCAAGGCAATCAGCTTTCTGGGAAGATTCCATCAGTGATTGGGCTCATGCAAGCCCTTGCAGTATTGTAAGTACTTCTCTTTTAATCACCAAAGCTAATTTAATAATTTCATGATCTCTAAAGCTTCCATTTTTCTTTTTGTTGATACAGAGATCTTAGTGGCAACTTGTTGAGTGGACCTATCCCTCCGATTCTGGGAAATTTGACTTTCACAGAGAAGTTGTAAGTTCTTTAGTGTCTAGTCTCGTCATTATATACTGTATGGAACTTCACTATGGTCTGGAACTCTAATGAGTGAGAGTTTACTCCAGGTATTTGCACAATAACAAGCTGACTGGTTCTATTCCACCAGAGCTTGGAAACATGTCAAAACTCCATTACCTGTATGAGCAACCTCTTCTTTGCTTTTCCTTTGCTATACGGTTAATATTAACTTCTGTTTCACAATCATCTAATTGTAACATGGCAGGGAGCTCAATGATAACCATCTTACAGGCCATATACCTCCAGAGCTTGGAAAGCTTACTGACTTGTTTGATCTGTAAGTAAACTCCCTATGCTTAATATTATTTGATGTTTTAATACTGATGTTTTATTTACAATCAGGAATGTGGCCAACAACGATTTGGAAGGACCTATACCTGATCATCTGAGCTCTTGTACAAACCTAAACAGCTTGTACGTATCTTTTTTTGCTTTAAGACTCCACACTCAAATGTTAAAGATGGTTGCTTCTAATATTGTTTTGTATATCATTAATGTAACTGCAGAAATGTTCACGGGAATAAGTTTAACGGAACCATACCCCGAGCGTTTCAAAAGCTAGAGAGCATGACTTACCTGTAAGTATATGATAGAGTTCCACATCTTTTATTTTGGTTTGTAAAGCCACTGACTACTGAGTTTCTGTTGTGTTTGATTTATTGGTTCAACCAGTAATATCTCCAACAACAATATCAACGGTCCAATTCCTGTTGAGCTATCTCGTATCGGCAACTTAGATACATTGTAAGCGTTTTTTCTTTTTTCTATGAGGTATACAGGTCTTCATATGTTTCCTGTTCTACAATTAAATATTTGTCTTTTACTTTTTAAGGGATCTTTCCAACAACAAGATATATGGCATCATTCCTTCTTCCCTTGGTGATTTAGAGCATCTTCTCAAGATGTGAGCATCCATGACACCTCTAACAAGATACTTTCCTGTTTTGTCTGAGTAAATGATGAAAATGGTTGATGAAATTTGGCATTCTTGTTTATAGGAACTTAAGCAGAAACCATATAACGGGTGTAGTTCCAGCTGACTTCGGAAATCTAAGAAGCATCATGGAGATGTAAGAAGCATTCTTCTATTTACTTTCTTAGAGTTTATCCATCTTTCATGTTACTGTTTTGAGTTTGTGTTTTTTGTCCTTTTTTGGTTGCAGAGATCTATCAAACAATGACATCTCAGGCCCAATTCCAGTAGAGCTTAACCAACTGCAGAATTTGTTTTTGCTGTTAGCAATCTCCCTCTAAACCACTTCCAAGTTGTTGAAATATTGTGTAGGTGGTTTTAACCAATGTTATGTAACTTCAAATTGCAGGAGACTGGAAAATAATAACTTGACTGGTAAAGTGGATTCATTAGCCAACTGCCTCAGTCTTACTGTATTGTGAGTGGACACCATTGGTTCTAAATTACTTTTTGTGTCTCTGTATGAGCCTTGTGCTAAAGAGTATAACCCTGCAATCTTTTCTAATACATATAGGAATGTATCTTACAACAACCTAGTAGGCGATATTCCTAAGGGCAATAACTTCTCAAACTTTTCACCTGACAGGTATAGTAATTTTAGCTACTCTGTTTTGACAATAGCAATATTAATCTCTGTTTTTGGTTTCTTGTATAGCTTCATTGGAAATCGTGGTCTTTGCGGCAGTTGGCTAAACTCGCCCTGTCATGTTCCTCGTCAACCTCGTACAGGTGATTATCTCTCTTCCTGAAACTCGCATTAGCAAAAACCTAACGATTAAATAAGCTTATTTTCTTGTTTTGCCTGCACAGTGTCAATCTCTAGAGCAGCTATTCTCGGGATAGCTATCGGAGGACTTGTGATCCTTCTTATGGTCCTAATAGCAGCTTGCCGTCCGCATCATCCTCCTCCTTATCTAGATGGATCACTTGACAAACCAGTAACGTACTCGCCGCCGAAGCTGGTGATCCTTCATATGAACATGGCACTCCACGTTTACGAGGATATCATGAGAATGACAGAGAATCTAAGTGAGAAGTATGTCATTGGGCACGGAGCATCGAGCACTGTGTACAAATGTGTTTTGAAAAGCTGCAAACCGGTTGCCATCAAGCGGCTTTACTCTCACAACCCACAGTCAATGAAACAGTTTGAGACTGAACTCGAGATGCTTAGTAGTATCAAGCATCGAAACCTTGTGAGCTTACAAGGCTATTCCATTTCTCCCTTGGGAAGCCTTCTCTTCTATGACTACATGGAAAATGGCAGCCTCTGGGATGTTCTTCACGGCCCTACGAAGAAGAAAACTCTTGATTGGGAGACACGGCTTAAGATAGCATATGGAGCGGCTCAAGGACTAGCGTATCTACACCATGACTGTAGTCCAAGGATCATACACAGAGACGTGAAGTCCTCCAATATTCTTCTTGACAAAGACTTGGAAGCTCGTTTGACAGATTTCGGAATTGCGAAAAGCCTGTGTGTGTCAAAGACTCATACTTCGACTTACATCATGGGCACAATTGGTTACATAGACCCCGAGTACGCACGCACTTCGCGTCTCACTGAGAAATCCGATGTCTACAGTTACGGGATCGTGCTTCTCGAGTTGTTAACCAGAAGGAAAGCCGTTGATGACGAATCCAATCTCCACCATCTGGTTTGTCCCCTTCGTCTCCTCTCTTGAAGCTCAATTTCGTTTTGGATTCGGTTTTTCTTGATCTCTTTGCTTGTATAATCAGATAATGTCGAAGACGGGAAACAACGCTGTGATGGAGATGACGGATCCAGATATCACATCGACGTGCAAGGATCTCGGCGTGGTGAAGAAGGTTTTTCAACTCGCACTCCTATGCACCAAGAAACAGCCGAACGATCGACCCACTATGCATCAGGTGACACGTGTCCTCGGGAGCTTCTTATCGTCGGAACAACCAACGGTTGCTACTGCGGCGGCTGCGTCCACAACGCTGACTGCTTCGTGCTACGTCGATGAGTATGCAAATCTCAAGACTCCTCACGCTGTCAATTGCTCTTCCATGAGTGCCTCAGATGCACAGCTCTTCCTTCGATTTGGAGAAGTTATTTCTCACAACAGTGAGTGATTTGTTTAGGAGAGAATCAATTTTTTTGGTTCTTTTTTAAAGCTGTTAGAAAATTGATGTCTCGTATCGTGTAAAAACTAAAACTTTTGTGCACTGCCTTGTTAGTAGAGACGGATAAGTGTGTGAATATATTCTCGGACTGGCGGCGCCTAGATTTCCAATTTTCTATCTAAATGTTATCATTTCCAAATAATTGGGTTGGTTTCAAAATAATTACAAAACGTCTGAAAAGTTACTGTCAGTCAATGGATTTATCTCATTTTGTTTCTTAATTATTTTTTAATAATTCATATGTATATATTTTATAATGGCGTTGGTACAAAAAGGAATCAATATTTCCAACAACCTGGGAACGAAAATGTTATGAATCTTAAAATTTACCAGAATCACGTTTTTAAAAAAATGTGATGTTTGACAAAACAAAATCCAAGGATTAACTTAAAGTTCCTTTGAGGCCAATAGACAATGTTTCGGTCTGAACCCCAAAAAAACTAAAACTCAGATGAAGATATAAAAAACTTCGACCACGGTTAAAGAAAGTAAGAATGTGGGTCTCTAAACAACTTCGGAAAGGTAAGTCAGGTTCGAGTCTCCGATACAAGGCAAAACCCCTAAGAGGAGCCTCTCTTCTTTTAAAGTATCACCGTCTCATTTAGATTACAAGAACTTATCATCATCCAACAGTCACAAAGTCTTGAGCGTGATCAACATGGAGGAAGGTGCTAGTGAAACACTCACTGACAAGCCCAAGTGTCACGAGTACAGGAGAAAAACTATTGGACACATCATACGAAAAACAATACTAAGAATTTTTCGCCTCCCTCATCAACATACTCCGAACACCTTGGAATTGTCTACGAGTTGGCCAAAACAACGAAGAAAGTAAATAAAAAGTACTTGAATTCTTTGTACCGGCCCTCAGTTGGACAACCGAACCGACCTGTTTTCCAACTGAATAACCTGATCAACCTGGTCTACGATCTTGAGTTAGGTAAACTATATAAATATTTTATTTTCTCACTACACGGGAAGGTTGAATCTTCTCTTATTCTAACACTTATCATTAGTTTTCTTTGTGTTTCTCTCTGTTTTGTCTTGAGTTTTTCTTACTCGCTTTTCCATCCACTTTCCCTTCATTTTCTCACATGACTTTCCATAAAGATCAAGTATTTTCACCAAAAATTGTTTTTTTTTTGAGTCAAAACTGAAACCTTTGGATCAAAGTTGAGGCATTTTCTAAACAGCTTGGATCTCCTAGTTGAAACCTCGATAAAGATCGGATCTTTATAAAAAAGACTCAGACATTGTGAGGACACCGGCTTAGGACCATTGTTTTCTCATGTGTCTGTGGAGAAACTTCTATTTCTCTTATGAGACAAAGCCTTTCAAATTTTTCTTTACCAAACTCCACCGACAAACTTTTATTTTCTTATCTTTAACCAAATATCCCTAAAACGACAAAACACTTTTTGGACCATTTTATCTTTCGTCAGTTTCTCATTATTTCTTTCTAGTTCCCAATCTTTCTCTTTGTTTCCTGATTTTTTTTCATGTTCCCGATATATGTCTCATGATCTCTCTTTTTTCTTATGCATAAGAGAATCTTTAGAAAACACAATTCACATAATAATTATTTTGACAGGAGATTTTCTCTCCGGTGTATCGAACCTTGCTCCCAAGACTACTCCAACACGACCTATCACGATCACGAAGCAAGACAACATCTCCAAAAGACTTTGTAAATTGATAATCCTCCAAATTACAATACATATATA
The DNA here is from genome assembly GCA_900116095.1 of Euclidium syriacum. Lineage (NCBI taxonomy): Eukaryota > Viridiplantae > Streptophyta > Magnoliopsida > Brassicales > Brassicaceae > Euclidium > Euclidium syriacum. Next base: position 4,777,536 of record FPAK01000008.1, read on the forward strand.
ATTTGATATTAAACTTGATACATTGATTTGACCGAAGCAAATAAACGAAAAGTGAATAGTATTAGTTTTATTAGAAATCTTTACAAAACACATACAAGAATTATTTTTTTCCCTACATTTCTACACTCACCACCTTGTATGCCTACAAACTCTGGAAGATACATCTTGTAAGCCTACAAACTCTAAAAGTTTTGTTCTTAGGAGTCCTCAACAAATAAACGCTTTTTTTATTAAACCTATAATTCTAGCCCCTTAAGCGCATAACCGCATACTAATAAACCTAAAGGACATTTATAAACCTACCTCATTCCCATGAATTGCCCACAATATATATTGTAGATATGAAAATTGTTTGTAGTAGTATAAAATACTTAGAATACTTTAAATAAGTTATTACCAACATAATTTTTCTACGAAGGGGTTTACCAACTCTTATGATCTCATGTCTAATCGTTTAGATTGATCAGTGTCTTAACGATTATCGGAGAATACAACATATCCAAAAAAATTTAAGCTCAATAACTCAAAAAGCTAACACTTCTAAACTTCTTGAATGACAAATGTCTTTAGTAATTATTTTATTTGGTTTAAAAGAAAGATCGCTTTAAATAACAAGAAAAACTTTATAAAGTGAAACCATCTACATAGATTAAGAGATAGCCTAATTTTCAACTTTTTGTTTGCAACAAATTTTGTCTTTTCTATAAAAAAAAAATTAAAATGGGAGATTGAAGTATTATTGAATTTAAAAATTAAAATATAACTTTAGTTTTAAAATCATATACAAATTAGGATTTTCATAGATAAAAATTTAAAAATTAGGATTTTCTTTTAATCTTGTTAGATTTAGTGATATTTTTAATTTTGTTAGTTTTGCTTTTACAATCTCTTTATATAAACACTAAAACTAATTAGGAAAGCAATCTGATGTTTGCTTATCAACATATTTACGAAAATAGTTAATGTTTACAAAAGATAGTTATAATGTGCTACGTGTACATAAATCTGTGCTACATGATCACATCATGTTATATGTTTTTCTATATGTGGTGCTACATGTACTTAAAATCAATTATGAGGTTCACTTTGTGTCACAAGAATAACATTTTTTCATTTATATATTAATGATGTCAATTAAAATCCAAGAAATCAAATCTAAGAGTATCAAAGCTAATAATAGATTTTAAATATCACATTTATGTAAAGAAGATTCTTTTCTTTAGTCAAATATGTGATGACCTCAAAAAAACCTCTATTTATTAAAGAAAACTATATAAATGCATGGAAAGCAGTAAATAAAAAAAGAGTGAAGAAAGAAATGGGAAGAAAGAAAATAGAAGTGAAGAGAATAGAAAGCGAAAAAGAGAGAAGCAGCAAATACTCAAAACGAAAGAAAGGGATACTAAAGAAAGCAGAGGAAATGGCAGTGCTCTGTGATGTTGACATTGCCATCCTTCTCTTTTCTCCCACCTCCAAGCCTACCCTTTTCCACCCTCACTCCAGGTCTTATCTTTCCACACCATAAACTAACATGATCCAACTTACAAGAACTAACTAAACTATTGTTAACTTTAGGGGTTTTCTGATTTTTTTAAGAGATTGTTTTTCAATTATGAATTTATTGATGCCCGTTACATTTATACGCTAAAAAATTATTGACGTATAAAATAATTTACTTTTTTTCTTCTTTTTTTTTTCAAAAATTGTTTTGTAATAACTAAAATTATTTTTGAAGAGTAAGAGATTAAACTTAATTAGGAGTTGAAAATGGACATATTAAAAATTTCACTCTTTTATTTTTTCTTGTATTTGAATAATAATAATAATAATAATAATAATAATAATAATAATAATAATAATAATAATAATAATAATAATTATTATTATTATTATTATTATTATTATTATTATTATTATTATTATTATTATTATTATTATTATTATTATTATTATTATTATTATTATTATTATTATTATTATTATTATTATTATTATTATTATTATTATTATTATTATTATTATTATTATTATTATTATTATTATTATTATTATTTTAATTAAAATTACATGTTCACTTCGTAAATTATGCAGAACCTTTAGTAGGATCTTGGAGAGGCTTTCTACTATTTCAATACAAGATCGGGAAGAGAGGTTTGATCGTTCAGATTTTAATTTATTTTTGTTTATTCTATAATTACATGAGCATTAACATTAACACTAACATGGTGATGTTTTCTTTTAAAAAATTGAAATTAATATATGTGATCTTTGGTGTTGTATGTATATGCACTTAGGAGAGCCTACACAATAAAGGTTTGAAATACTCCACTTTACACTATCGTCAATACCATCAATTAATCTGATTTTTTTTTCTCTTGCCGATTTCCTTATGAATCAATCAATAATCAGTTGGAATACGGTTTTCAAAATCAACGCTAAGCAATAATTTTTGAAATAAGCTTAGCTTGCACGATGTTCATTTATCTGCGTAGTTTACTAATGCAATATTCATATATTTTTGGAAAATATTTAGTAAAAAATAATGAACTCATTGATTTATCATCCACAATATATTACAATTTTATCTCGTATGTGATATGAATTTTTTTTCCCAGTAAAATGTAACGCTGATTATTTTAAATCTAAATACTACAAGATTTAGCCAATCTAAACTAAAAACGAAAAATATATTATTTTTTAGTAAAATCCATTTTTTTCCAATGTATAGACGCTGAAGAAGATGTACAAGAACAATCTAGAAATTACCAGTGAAAATCATCATCTTTCATCTAAGAGGTACATATATATGTTTTAATTTTATGTGTACACTTACAGTTATAATTTCTTATAATCAAAACATGCCGTATATAATATATATGCACTAGACTGGACCTAATTTATCTATAATTCATTGCAGAGATGGAGTGTTGTTCCAGGTACCAAAAAAAAATGAAGAGTGTTTGAATGGAGCCTTCAATTTCTTTTTGAAATAATTGTTTATTTAATACATATATTAATATATTAATTATTATAAATTCAGGATGATAATAAGGTAATTGAACTAAGAGAAACCAGGGAATCGCTTGATGAAAAGTTGTCAATTTTGAAGTAATAATACAAACCAATTAGGATTGAAGATTCTATGAAAAATGATCTTATCCATATACACGACCTATTTGTTCACTAAAACGAGTGTTTGTTAAATTTGTTAGAGACTGGCAGAACCCGTATGAAGTGGATGATTTGGACCGACTCGATATCATGGAAAAGTATCTTGTTTCTTCTCTCACCAAGATCCAAAAGGTATTTACAAGGTTAATATTTATTAAATAAGATTTATGTGTCTAGAAATTAACATAATATTTTTTGTTTCAGATTAAAAGCCAAGCCGATTCTTATATGACTTGAAGATAGAAAAACTTATTTTTACTTATCTGAATGAAGCTCATAAGATAAACATCAAAATATTATTATACAATATATAATGCTAACTCAATATGTGTAAGATAAAATTATTCAAAAAAACTTATAGAAGTATACATTATAATTATACTTTAAAAGAATACCTTCCATTTTTCAATGCTATTTTCATCTTACTTATTAAGGTTTCTTGTAAATTCGACTTAGAGCAACTCCATTGAGAGTTCTGGAGGGGTTCTTGTGTGAGTTCAATTAATAAAAAAAGAAATAAAATGAGCCCAATTTTGAAGAATCGGTTCTTACAGAAGAACTCGTAAGAGTCCGTCTCTAGCCACGTGGCAGCGGGTCATTGGTTTTTTTTTTTTTCGTGTCGAGGGGAAATCTCGGTGTAATCGTCATTTCTCTCTATTCGAAAGACGAAACTAGGATTTGGTGCTCCAGAAGGCGATTTTCTCGGCGATAGTGATTGTGTCGGTTTTGTTGGCTAAATAGAAGAGTTAATCTCCCCTGCACCTGTCGCATGTAAGTCTCGAGTACCCTAATCCTTTTCTGGTTCGATTTTGTTATTTGAAAGCGATTTTTGGTTTCGAAATCGATATGGGGTGCGATTTAGGGTAGGAAATCGAATTGGGGGTTTCGATTTAGGACCTCTATACCGTTTTGTGGGTTCGATTTATGGTTCGACAATGATTGAAGGGGTTTAAAATCTGTTTCGGGTCCTAGTTAGGGTTATTTATCAATTTTTTTGTTTCCGAGTTAAGGTTTTCGATTGATCGAGTTCCTGTTAATTTGTTAAATTGATTTAGGGCTCGAATAAGGGTATTCTCGGTTGGAAGTAGGGTTTTGTAAATCGATTTGGGGTTTGCATGATTCGAAATACGATTCTAAGTACTTCTTAATTTCTGTCATTGTTTATTCTGTGATAATGTCTAATCGTCTTCCTTTGTTTTACAGAAGAGACGACCTTAACCACTGTCATGGATCCCGCAGAAGAGAGGAGAGAGATGAAGAAGCAAAAGGAGCAGATGAATATGGCTGATTACGTTGCCGACGCACAATACGGGATTCCCACATGTTGTCCGTGCGGTGGCAGAATCATCGACGAGGTTGTGGGCAAGGAAGACATCGAGCTTCTTCCTGGAAAACGTTTCTTCACGTGCCAGTACTACAAAGTAAGTGTGAAGAAGCAACATGTGTTCCTTCTGTTCCATATTCGAGACTCTGACTTTTTCTTGTCTTATATTACAGAATGATGGGATGCATTTTCGTCAGCCATGGGTATTGGGTGTTCAAGAGGAGATTGAAAAGCTGAATCAGTGGTTGGAAGTGTCTGAAAGCCTTACTTGGGGTCTGCCTAAACTCATGAATGAGATTTACACACTTGAGATGAGTTATCTTATACGTTTACTAGCATATATGCATCGCAAACTTGACTAATACAGTTCAAATTTTTGTATTTCATGTGTAGGATGAGGTTCGAACACTGAAGGTGAGTCTGTACCATGTAGTTGTAGGAGCAGTTGTAATAATTTTCTTGAAATTTTATTCATTGACATATTTTCTTTGGTGTCTCCATGTACAGGATCAGGTAGCTTCCCTTATTGGGCAGTTGATAGAGGTTTATGAAGATCTGCTTCGACATGTAACTAAAGGTCAGTTCGCGCTTCTCAACTTTGGTTGTTGTTGCTTTGATTAGAATAGATGTTAACCATTTAATCAAAGAAAAACTTAATCAATCGTAAGTGTAAAAGTTATTTTGGAAATTAAAAACATAAAACTGAAAACATTAAAGTTAATTTAACTCTTATAACCAACAAGTTTTTAAAATATGATAACATTAAAGTTTTTGAGTTGAATGCGTTCATGTTGATATTGATTTGATGCACAACCCCTTCACCACTTATTACCTTTTCAGTTAAGTAATGACTGCAACTTGTTTTCAATGTGATTTGATGCCTAACCACAAAACACTGAACACCATTTCTATTAACCAATACAAACGCAATTGAACTAGTTACAAACTTTAATTAATGCGTGGTAGTTAGACATTGAATCTTTCTGCTATCTCATGACACCAAAAAATTAATATAAAATTTAGAACAACCCTAATCTAAAAACACAAACCAACTTAAAAACACCTAGAAAACCCAACATGGATCCGTCTTCCTTTAGCGCCACCGGTTTTCAGTACCTATTAGCTAGCCAGAACATCCAAACCATATCTCTAGACTCCAATGAACTTCCTAGGTTTAGTAGCCAGACCTCTGAACCTAGTAAGGAAAGGAGGAAATGGCCGGAAAAGGAAGACGTTGTGTTGATCAGTGCTTGGTTGAACACAAGTAAGGATCCGATAGTTTGTAATGAGCAGAAAGCAGGATCTTTTTGGAGGAGAATAGAAGAGTATTTCAATGGTAGTCCTCAGCTCAGTGCCTTTGCTCCTCAAGACGCAAATGCCTGCAAGCAGAGGTGGGGGAAATTGAACGAGCAGGTGTGCAAGTTCGTCGGATGCTTCGAGGCCGCTTCCAAGGAGCAATCCAGTGGTCAAAACGAGAATGATCTCATGAAGGCTGCCCATGAGATCTTTCTCAATGACTACGGATCCAAGTTTGGCCTTGACCATGCGTGGAGAGAACTGAGGTTTGAACATAAATGGTGCTCATCCTGTTTTTTTTTCTAAAGACGGTGCAAAGGAGAAAAGAAAGGTAGATGGCGAGCCTGACTGTGAAGAGGTTGTCTCTGAGGCTAGGCCTCCGGGTGTAAAGGCTAGCAAAGCCGCCAAACACAAGAAGCATGGTCCCGCAGCAGACTTGGAAATCTTGGCGAATATTTCCAAGGAGAAACTGCTTGACGTCTCCTTGCCAACACAGGGAAACTCTGTGATGAAGAAAAGGAACTTAAGAGTAAGCTTATAGGTGAAATGCTCGGGTCTGGTGAGTAGGATTAGCATAAGTTCTTTATTTCCATAGTTCAATTAGATAAAAATCTTGGTACATTGTTCACTGTAAGTAGGGTCTGCTTGGTTGTTTGCTTACTGTGTTATTTGCTTGATTGGATCGTTGCCTGTTTGATAATGTTAATTGATTTACAACACATCTCTTGTCTGATAAAGTGATTGGATCGTTGCCTGTTTGATAATGTTATTTGATTTACAACACATCTCTTGTCTGATAAAGCTTCCTTTGTCTGTTTGTGTCTTGCAGGTTAAGGAGAACAAGCTGGAATCACGGGTGGTCATTGTAATTTGTCTTTTTCATTCACGGGTTATGTATAAAGTGTAGAATTTTGTATCTATCTACACTTTATTTTCAGTCACTGGTTATGTAATGATGTAAACTTGAACCTCAACTCTCTCTACTTTAAAAACTCTACTTGTTTCTCAACTTTGTATTGACCATTCAAACTCTCTCTACTATATATTTATGCTTCTTTTAGTTTGTTCTAAAACCTTTACTCTGAACCTTTTCTCTTGTAAACCTTTACTCTTATATAACTCTTCTTCACTCTTCTTAACCGTTACTTTTCTACAACTCCTTCTTTACTCTACTTGTTTGTATCTGAACCTTTACTCTTCTAAAACTCCTTCACTCTTCTAAACCTCTTCACCACAAACTTCACTTGTTCACAAGAAAAACAAAAATGTCTTCATCCTCGTCGAATCATGATAATGATGAATTGATCGAAGAAGCGTTCGATCAATCTTTTGATGAATTGTTCAACCAGCAATTCGAACGCATAAGTAATGAAATACAAGTCAACAAGCTGAGGAGACGAGCTTATATCGAAAGACACCGGGAACAAGGACACATCCAATTATGGAATGACTATTTCAGTGACCACCCAACATATCCACCGGCAATGTTTAGGCGGCGTTTCCGGATGAACAAGCCATTGTTCCTTCGAATTGTCGATCGCCTAAGTAATGAAGTTCCATACTTCCAGCAAAGAAGAAATGGTCACGGAAGGTACGGGTTATCTGGACTTCAAAAGTGTACCGCAGCTATACGTATGTTGGCATACGGTCAAGCGGATGATGCGACAGACGAATATCTCCGGCTGAGTGAAAGTACTGCACTTCTATGTCTGGAAAAATTCACTGAGGGGGTAATAGAACTGTTTGGGGACGAGCATCTTAGACGAGCTACACCTCATGATCTTCAACGATTACTCGATATCGGAGAGGCACACGGGTTTCCAGGGATGATAGGTAGCATCGACTGTATGCATTGGGAGTGGAAAAACTGCCCAACGGCTTGGAAAAGCCAGTACTCACGTGGTTCAGGAAATCCAACGATTGTCTTAGAGGCTGTAGCATCAGGATCTTTGGATATGGCACGCATTTTTTGGATCTCCAGGTACCCTTAATGATATTAATGTTCTTGATCGGTCTCCAGTGTTTGATGATATTTTACAAGGTCGAGCCCCAAAAGTTGATTTCAAGTGAACGGCAACAAGTATCGTATGGCCTACTACCTGACTGACGGTATTTCCCAAGTGGTCAACCTTTATCCAATCCATCCCACTTCCTCAAGGTTGTAAAGCCCAACTATTTGCTGAATGTCAAGAGGGAGTCAGAAAAGATGTCGAACGTGCATTTGGAGTACTGCAAGCTAGATTTGCAATAGTTAAAAAACCAGCTCTACTATGGGACAAAGAAAAAATAGGTAAGATTATCAGATCTTGTATCATACTGCACAATATGATAGTGGAGGACGAGAGAGATGGATACACTCAGTATGATACATCTGAATTCGTATCAGGAGATTCAATTCGAAATTCACAAGTGGGTTTCTCATACTCCACCGACATCCCTTCCAATATCAGTAGTATGCTTGGCATTCGCAATTAAATTCGATCTCAACAGATACATCATCAGTTAAAAGCTGATTTAGTTGAGAATATATGAGAAAAGTTTGGTGAACAATATTAATTTTCTTTCAATGTTTATGAATTATCATTATAATGAATAATTTTTTTTTTCAAATGTGAAAAAATTTATAAGTTTTTTTCCTAAAAATCCCATCTTCAGAATCTCTAATGAAAGAAGAAAATAATCACAGTTTTTTAATTGTTCATGACTCCACTAAATTAATATTAAAATAATGTTAAGAACCCATTAATGGAGTTGCTCTTACAGTTGCTCTTACAATTGCTATAAATACGTCATCCAACGACCAACCGAATCAAAGCCCTTTTCTTTGGCCACGCTTAGTCAATAGTCAATTATTTGACATGTTTCCAAAGGCTCAAAATGGAAGTAGCTCTGCGAGAAGATAGTAATGGGAAGTGTGTACGTAAGGATAAGGAATTGAATAGAATTCTTGTAGACTACTTCACTGAGACTCTGCAAACCAAGAAATATAAGCAGTCATATCTAGCTCTTTAATTAGACATCAACAAAAGTTTTTGATCCAAAATAGAGAAAAACATAAAACGGAATATCCCCTAAAATAACTACATAATCCCTAAACAAGAGTTCCTCAAGACAAAATAAAACATTAATTAGAAGCATGGTTTTGACTTTCTGACTTTCAACATCAAAATCAAACGGGACGGATGATGAGACGAATCACACCATTCTTGGCGATGGTTTTGATCTGACGGCGGCTAGGAATGTCGACATGAGTGGCCAGCAGAGCCACGTCACCAGAGTAGAATCGACCACCCGAGTCATGGTTAACGGTAGGAGCTTGACCGGTCACATTCACTCTCCCATTCTTGACGGAGACTGTGAACTTGTCTTTCGGAACACCTGGCATGTCCAAACGCACGTACAGACTGCCGTTTTTGAGCTGCTTCGACTCGTAGGCCATATCCGCTCCTTCTAACACAAATGGGTGTCGCTGCAATACCCGACCCATTAACATCGGATCTGCACCCACATATATTCCCTTTAGACAACCAAAAATCACTATACACGGTGTCTATGTACGTTTATATACTTAAAAGCAAAAGATCATTTGATTTTTGTAAACATTGTAATTTAGTGAGTACCTTGGGGATTCGTGCCATGGGGCAATTGGTAAGGAGTCTTGTTACGAAGATCTTTCATCACAAACTTCAAATGGTTTGCTGAGATCACAAACGAAAATTGATTTCATAAACATATGAATATTGACCTAGTAAATAAATTAGATAATACCTACCATTTGTGAAATCTGGCCCACCGATAGCCCCTAACAAAAACAAATTCAAAATATCAGAAATATTAAGAAAGATTTATTTATCTTTAACAAGAGACATTTTAAGTAAACAAATTCAAAAGGTCTTTGGATAAAATTTAAATGACTGAAATAATAAGAGAGAAAGAAGATTAGGAGGCAGGAAGAAGGTTGTGGAATGGTGCTAGTCCTGGAGAGGACAAGTCGGAGAACGCCATCGGACATGTTGGAGGTGACGCCAGAGATCTCGCAGCAGTTGCAGAAGAGTGCGGTGATGGTGAAATATTTCCTGTCAGATTTGTCGTGTTTGTGCTCCTCTGGTGCGTCGGCATCTATATTCACACCTTTCTTCCCCTGCTCATCAAGTGAAACCTCCACACCGTCTTTTGGAACGCCGGGAAGGTCGATCCTCACGTACATGTCTCCGTTCTCAAGCGTCTTAAACTCCCAAAACCCTTTCGGCCCGTTCCTCAGAAATTGGTTGTTAATGGCGTAAAACCCTTCTGTTTCATCAAAAAAGAGAAGAGAAAAATCAGCGACAAATTATCTGAGAAAAAATGTTAAATGAGATTTGAGGATGGATCGTACCGCGAGATGGAGGAACTGCGCTGAGAGGATGGATCAGACCGCAAGACGGCTCAGCGACGATAGCATTTGAGGATGGATCCATGGCTCAGAAGTTTCTGTGAGGTTTCAGATCTGTAGCTACTTAGGGTTTTCCTCTAATTTATAAAGATCTCACACTTTCTCTTTCTCTGTGTCTCCGGTTTTTAACATTTAGGGGTTTTTCGGAGCTTTAAGGGAGGGAAGAGAAGCAACAAGGAGGAGGGAAGGACGAAGTTGTCAGGTGAAGAAAACGACAAACACTATTGGACACGTGTATCCTTTTAATTCGCCTGCTTCTTTTCACTCTATTGGACAGGTGTCGCTTTTTAATTTGTACCTCTGAACCAGGTGCCTGTGTATATCCAGCAGAAACATAGAATGCGAAACGTTTCAAGGAAAAGGAGAAAATTTTGTTTACTTTTATTGCCACTTCGATTGTAACTGATTTGGTTTAACATTTTAACAATCGTGAAATTGGTGATATATTGAAGAGGGATTTTAATTCCGAAACTTTTTAATTCGACCATTGAACATTGTCCTCTCACCTTTGCTTCACTACACATTATCCAATCACATATTGGAAGACCCGTGGAAGAAATTATCTAAATAAGCTACCCCTTATTTAGAACTTATCTAATAAACTATTTGGAATTATCTAACATTCTCCCCATTAATTCCAACTCGAATCTCGGACGATCGGCTGTCTAAGATACTTGTTACACACGCGGCCTGATCTCTCTTATAGTGTGGGTGTTTTGAGTCTCTATATGCAAAATCCAAGAACATCACGTGGACAAGCACTCAAACATGTTCTAAGATATGTTAAGGGAACCACAAAATTTGGTTTGTTCTTCAAGAGAGATGGAGTAAGAAGAATGATTGGATATAGTGACAGCAGTCACAATATTGATGTTGATAATGGAAAAAGTACTTCATGGCACATCTTCTACTTTGGCGCATCACCAATCACGTGGACTTCACAGAATCAACCAACTATGGCATTGTCATCATGTGAAGCAGAGTTTATGGCTGCAACTGAGGCTACAAAGCAGGCGATTTGGCTAAAGGAGTTGTTATGTGAGATCCTAGGTAATGAAGGCGAGAAGGTCATACTAAGGATAGATAACAAATCTGTCATTACTCTCACGAAGAACCAGTGTTTCATGGAAGAAGCAAACACATACTATCTCGTTATCATTTTATACGAGAGTGTGTGGAAAATTAACAGATTGAAGTAGAGCATGTTCCGAGAGTAGAGCAGAAGGCCGACATCTTAACAAAGCCATTGGGAAGGATCAAGTTCAGAGAAATGAGAAGCTTGATAGGAATGCAAGAGATACAATCGCCCGAGATTCGAGTTGGAATTAAGGGGGAGAATGTTAGATAATTCCAAATAGTTTATTGGATAAGTTCTAAATAAGGGGTAGCTTATTTAGATAAAGAATTCTAATTTTAATAGGATTAGGGTGTAGCCTAGATTCTATATAAGAGGTTCTTGAGAAGTTTTCTCAAAGAACCAAGAGAAAGAGATTTAGTTTTTGAGAAAGTTTTCTAAATCAATAAAGAAGGGCAGTTCTTTATACAAATCTATATTAGTTCTTAACTTGAATTCAATTTCTCGCTATTTCAGGGTGTTTCTTTTGTAAGCTAATGTTTCGTTTGAAGATAACATTTTTTAACTCCTTGATACAAATCAAGACAATCTAATACAAACTTATGTTTTACTCCTTCCTCCAACTGCCTTCTTCTAAAACTCAAAAGGCCATTGGAAAATCTAACAATATATTGATTCAGTTCAACACCTCTTCATGATTCCCACCACGTTCCTACCAATCTCCTCCTTTGTCTGCTCAGACACCGGAACATCTCCAATGTACATACCGAAGAATGCCCCTGCAACGTTTCCAAATCTCAGCCCCTTTGACTTTGATACGCACACAGGTGCAAGAAACGAAGAGAAAAAAGTAAAGAAAGAACTAACTGCAAAGATCCTTGCTACGCACAGCTCCAATCAGGTTACCACCAACTGCAAATGTTTACCATTTTCCGGTGAGCTAAATGAATGTTTTACCATATTCATTTGTGTACAGCATTCAAAATAATGTAGGAGTCAGAGTTTACTCACCCTCTGTGATTAGTTGTCCATCAGCTGTTCGTCGAAAGTCTATTATTGTTCCCTACAATGAGCCACTAAAATGAGCCGTACGCCTCTATGTATGTTATATGTAAAATTTTGAGTGTAAGCATAAGCCATGGAGTCACCGCGGGTATTGGAATGTCTTGTGTGAAGAATGAACCAAAATCATTCAAGCAATGGAAATTAGTTTTTGGATTTGCCTGAAATAAAAAAATTGAGAAACTTATGATGCTGGCAAGGGAATAAAATAGTTTTGCTTCATTGTATCATTTACCTTCACCAAACGTGCACGTAGAGATTTCTCAAACGCACTGAAAATTAGACAAACAAGGGAAGAGGTTATCTTGTTATCTATACTTTCATTCCCCTAAATGAGGCAGATTTGAAATAGGTAAAACAAAAAGCTAGGAATAATGGACCAACAAAGTTCAAAACTATGAGATGTTCAATATGTGTATAACTTCCACTTACTCTCTCACAGTATTGATCTTCAAGCCATTGTAGTTGACAACAAGCCTCACGCTCATAACAATATCCTCCCTGAAAAACGCAGATAGAAGAAGAAATGTCCAATTAGACACTCAAAGCTACACCAACGACATCAGATTGGAATTGAAACCAATAAGAGTGTTCAAATCTGTCAAAAATGTAATACTATGGAAAAAGGCTATAATACCTAAGAAGGTCTTTGTATAAGTCATCGCATTTGTCGAGTTTGCTTGCTGGGGTAGAGGCATACTTTGGTCCAAGCTTCTGGCAGACCGAGGAAGGATGAACATCTAATGCAGAGAAATTGCAGTTAGAAGCAATAGATGACCGATGATTCCATAATGATATAAATATAGAAAGCTAGATTTCACTTACAAAAACCAAATGCATATAATTTTAGAGATTTAATTCTGATAATATTCATTGTCCGTGATCCAGTTGCAACAAGCACCTTAAATCAAAATGAATCCAAAGTGTGTTAATTTTCAGAAAGTAAAATTTCTTCTTTGGTGACTCTGACCAGACCCTCTTAACAAAAGTTGTCATGAAAAAAGCATAACTAAGAAGGAACAGGTATAAGAACCTCAGAAGCCAATCCTGAAGCATTTTTTTCCAACAACATTGGGAATTCTATTCCTGTACGAGGCTCCACTGTTGGTTTTTTCCAGTCCAATTTGTGAAAACTCAAACCACTATATTCTTCACGTCCAACCTGACAAGTCTTATGTTCAATCTTCTCCGGAAGTTGAACATCATTACTCAGTAGTGGAAGAGCAATCTCATTTGCGGACCTATAAGAAATTTAAGAATCAGAAAATGTCCCAAAGAGTGTTACAATTAGTAAGGCTTACATGTTATGAAAAGATGGTATTAGCGCAGCAGCCAAGGAGAGCACGGAATATGAATGCAGCCTCTCAGCCTCATTGACAAAGTGCTGAATAGTGGATCTAGAAATGTTTCCAAACAAGCCAGGGGTTATATCCTTTGATCCATAGAGAAAGTTGGGATGACTAAAGGAAAAGCTCTTCACATGCTTTGAAGAATCACAGCTGCTACATTTTGAATCCCATTGATAGTTAGATATTTCCCTTGGCAGGTTCCCATGGGAAAACCAACAAAGCAAAGCTCCTGTAAACTTGGAGATGCAACTGTAGGCTTCAAGGGCAAAGGTAAACCCATGTGGTAAAGAATTCCTCTTGGGTAAAATATGTGATACGTCTCCATTAGGATCCATATTTCGCATTTTTGAGCTTTAAATATTACTTTAAGAGATCAGGCTTAATGGTTCTGAAAATTCTGCAAGAAAACATAACCATAATCAGGATTTTCCTTAACAAGAAAGAAGTCATGGTTCCAGCTTCTAACAATCAAAGATCAACCACCTTCAAATCAAAACAAAGGTGTAGCTCAAGAATCAAAATTACACACATATAGAGATAATCGAAGCGGAATCAACAAAATAATCTCGTAAAAAAAGCTAACGAAGCAACCAATCTCGCGATCGATTGCATTTGGTATCAGTCGATTTAAGACGCGATTAATGTAATTATCATCTAACACTAATTCATAACTCCAAGAAGGTGACGACGTACAAGTTTTTTTTTGCTCTGGAGAGAAATCGCAGGAAAATGGAATCAGAAAAAAAACGACGAATATGGGGAAAGCGACGAGCTCTTTTTTTGTTTTCTATTTTTGGGATCTCTTGAGACGAAGGAGATGAAAAGGGAATATGCTTTCGCTTAAGAAGAGAAACGGCGAAGAATAAGAACAAAGCTCGCTAGGGGGAATTCAATTTTCAGGGTTCTTTTCTTTGCTTTCCCTTTTTTAACTGTTCGAAAATCACGGTGGACCCCATATTGTTTAATGCGATTTTAGTTTTGTCATCCTCATTTACAAGATGTTTGACGAGGTCATTGTTGAGAGACGAAGATTTTTAATAAGACTCGCAACTCAAAAATCACCGAAGTAAGAAAGAATGCAAACGAAATCAATATATGAATCAAATTCATTTTGTAATCTGGGTTAACGAAAACAATGATAAAAAATAAAAACAGCCGGAGCCATCGAGACACAGAGAATTTTGAATCGCCAAGTCCTTGTTCCGACAGATCAATTACGCGAAACAATATTTGTTGTTTAATGCAAAAAAGAGAGGGTGTAATTTACTTGAGATATCAGTCATACACAGTAGTAATAATAAGTCATCATAAAAGGCCAGCCTCCAATAGATTTCTTCTTCTTAAGGTCTCGTCTACGAGTTTGAATGTTTTCTTTACGAGTTTCTGGTCTAAAGCCGTCGTCCTGTAGATTTTGAATACTCTGTCCACTCGATCCGGTGCCGTATTCTGGTAATACAGTTCCTCAAATTTCTTCTTCACAAACCTTTATTCAATCAAAATTCCAAAAGTGTAAAAATTACGGTAACAATGTGGAGGGGTATTATCAATTATCAGTAATTTGCAGAGAAGCTTACTCGTATGCATGCTCGATCTCTTGTTTCCCACTTGAAACTGGTTGGTAATCTCTGAACCACTCGCAAACATTCAACGGTACCTATGCACACCAAATCAAAAGGCATTATTGAACGAACCATAAAGAGGCTTGGCTTTCCCTCGTCTGTCTAAATCTAAACAAGTAAAATATGCTTCAGTTTCTTACGTCAAGAACCTTCTTCTCAAATATGTCGAACTTGTTCAAGAACAGCATGAAGGATGTTTTCTGCATAAGAGACGCAAGTTTTTGTAAACGATCCATCTCAAAAGTCTCTTGGAAACTTTTTAAGTCAATAATTCAAAAACCTCGAAACAGGGCTGTTTCAGGACCCAGTCGAATAATTCCTTGGTTTCCATCATCCTGTTTTTCTGCTCGTCCTCAAAGAGTGTTTGGTCATACCTATGATCAAAAACTCGGTTGTGATTTGGTCATATTTGGACAGCACAAGGTTTTATATATTTATATTTAGTGTATAAGGAAATGAAGCTTACTCGCTGATGGCAGCACAAAATATCACGGCAGTTACACCTTCAAACAGATGAATCCATTTCCTCCTCTCGTTTTTTTGTCCACCCACGTCAAATAATCGGTATACTTCACCACTTTTCTTATTCTCTCCCACAGGGCTGCATAAATAAAGCTTCATCTCATATACCATGATTGTTTAAAATTGTTCATGACCACAAGAAGTTTGATATTGATATGGAATTCGTAGGATTCTATTAGTACATCAAGACAATCATAGGATTCAAACCGGTGAACCTTTCTATTCAATTCATCAAAGAACTACACAGAGACTTCATTAACCAGAGAATCTCCTTTCTCGATCAATTCCCAATCCTCAAAGCTAGAGTAATCCAGAATTCCGAATTCACTCTATCCCAATTACCTTTTAAAAACCTATATGCTCTTTTCTACTTAAATGACGCAATGGTTGTTGCTGAGCTACATTCGACTGTGAACCGTATAGGCTAATTATAATGATCATGCACAGACAAACACTAGGACTTATCATACAATTCTCAGCTACTTTAACAGGTAGAACAAAGGAGTAGGTACAAGACCAAAAAAAAAAAAAAATACAAAGGTGTAGGCACCTGAACTGTATTTCCACAACACCAGTTGTGCGAACTCTTGCATAAAGAACATCTTCCTGAAACACCAACGTAGAAAAATACACCAATGATGAGACTTTACGGAAGACACATGTCACGGAACAGAGTGTTTTTCATGGAATATAAAACCTAAAGGTCCAGACCCTAATCTTTCATTTGCTACCACCCAGGAAGATTATGTTGCTAGGAACCTCTTAAAAATTGTAAGATAAATTTTAACTAGGCTAATATGAAAAGCAAAAAGCTACTTCTTTTCTATGACTAGATTCTCTAAGGTGATACAATCCTCTAGTGCTGAGAACGAATTTTTATCAACCAGCTTAGATGATAAATTCAAATGATTTCATCAAAAACTGAAAGATTGGTTTTATTTACCTTGGTTGGGATATAATTCAGATCTGATAGTCTCTTCAAGTTCTCCATCAGATATTTCGTACAATCAGGAACTTGAAGCTCATTACCACGAGCACATGTTTCCTACAAAATGAAACATAATTACAAATCAGATGGTATTATCTAGATCGTGTATTCAACTTGGAATGCCACTGTAAGGAAAATGTGCACGCGCGTACAAACACACCTGGATTGCAGGATCCTTCCATAGTGTTTCTATACCCTCAGCGAGGTCCTTGGTAAGAAGTGGATAGTCTAACCTACCACCAATTTCCGAAAATTTCTCTCCAATTTCCTGATATTAGGATAATAAGATGACTAGTATAAGAGAATAGAATTGATTGGAATCTAACTGAAAACCCAGGAAATTAAGCACTTTACCATGTTTTCAGAGGATAACGTGTATTTTGCAGAATCTGTTTCATTTTGAGCAAACTCCTTTGTTCCATCATGCAATAACTGTTCAAGATATAGAATAGCTATTAAGCTACTTGTACAACATACTAAGATCAACATACGACCAAAAAATGATTAATCATATAGATGTTTCTCTAAGTTCTTAATCCTAAAGAACTCAAAATCGCCACCAATTAGGTCTTGCAAAAAATGATAAATCCACACAGCTTTTCTAAGCATTGCATACTTTTATAGTCTGATAGACATTGGCATGGATGACTGGAACATAGCTCTTTAGTTCCCCTTCATCAAATCCCGTTTGAAAGAGAAGTTTTATCTGCAAAGTAGTAAGGTTGTCTCAGTCAATTAACACTATTCATGAATGAATTGAAGTAAAGACAACAAACAATTTTCCATGTGACTTGCCTGCTTAAAAATTGTTGATTTTCCGGATTCTCCAGCACCTTAAAGCAAAAGATGAATCAGAAATTAGCAAAATATACATCGAGGCATGCCGTTTACATTCATTTTGTAGCTGATTAATATAAACGGACTAATGATCCAAGGGTCCAGATACCAAGCAGGAGAAGCTTCCGAATATGCTTTTCAGCCTTTGCTTCTTGCTCTATCCGTCTTTCGATTTCAGCAGCCTGTAGATTTATACAAACCAAGTAAACACTTGATGCCTAAGTATCATAACCGATGCTCAGATCTTATGCATCTATTGAATCAATAGTGTTACAAACAACCAAGATTCACCTGTGTATTCTCGTCAGTATCTTCTGTATGATGTCGACTTCTGCTGCAGAGTAAGCCCATGATTTTAATTTTATATTCCCACAGGTAGCATGGAAGACGAAAATATCAAGCTCCACCAATAAATACAAGGCACTTGAGCTTTCTGCTACAGTTGCCTCTCATAACAGGGCAATAGTTACCTACTCATGAAACACCTAAATTCGATTAGCCAACACCATCACGAAATACCACCACAGTCAAAATTGTGACGACAAATCGAGTCACACATTCAAGACTAAACATTTTCGAGATCCAAGAGAAAAAAAATATAGAATTATCATTTTGACTTCCAAGCTACAGACCTGACCGCTTCTTGAGGAAAAATATCTAGATGTTCAATCTTAACCAGAGAAGCTAACTAAGATTTCATCAGACAAATGGCGAAAAGAGACTAGCTGGCTAGGTGAAACTAAACATCAGCGACTTGATCTACAAAACCCTAATCCACAAAAAACTTCCTCACCAACACAATTTTAAAGCAACAGGAGGCGGAGGAGAAGGACAAGATCTGAGTAAGAAAAGAAAAAAGCTCGCAGAAACCCAGAAACGCAAATTTGGGGGAAAAGTGAAATT
This sequence comes from Euclidium syriacum, assembly GCA_900116095.1. Classification (NCBI taxonomy): domain Eukaryota; kingdom Viridiplantae; phylum Streptophyta; class Magnoliopsida; order Brassicales; family Brassicaceae; genus Euclidium; species Euclidium syriacum. The sequence goes on from FPAK01000008.1 coordinate 4,796,114, forward strand.
AGAAAATCACCTGAAGAAAAATGCAAAAACGGGTCAGCAATGGAGTCAACGAAGAGTAAGGTAGTAGATTCGGAGGTGTTGCTCACAAGTACAAAAACAAATTCTGAGAAGAGAGCAGAGTACTTCTGCTCCTCCTGTTTCTATTATTGTTTACCCTTATTTCCGCTTTAATGCTGGTCTCGCCTTTTGGATGTATACACACTCTCATACATTTATTTATCTATATATATACGCAATTAGAAAATTAATTTAAAGTAGTAATAGAAGTAGAGGTCAAAAGAAACAAAATGTCTAAGAATTTAAGCAAAAGGAAACACGAAAGTGCGCCGAAAGGTCCGTGAGAGAATGGACATTTTTGGTCAATGTTTAAAAGATGTGCCTCGTGAAGATAAGAAGACTACTCACGTAACCTTTGCAGTTTTTTAGTGGAACAATTTGGAAGAGACAATAAGGTCATCTGCATTGGGGTGTTCTCACAAGACTAAACAATTTATATTATTAGATTCAACTCAATCTCTATTGGTTTTCCAATCCTAATGGAGTGTTTAACTTAGTGAACATCTTGGTGTTATGAAAACTGTATTCGCATCAACTTGAATACTTGAAAGACTGTCACAATATAGAAGCATAGAAGTAGAACACTAACAACTGTTACATTAACTAAAAGCTATAAAAGTTCACTAACTATGTATGTGGTAGCCCAATATTTTGTTTCAACCGAAGAGCGAAGTATTATGGTTAAGCAAAAATATCATAAATTTAGCATTTATTGAAGACCTTCCCACTATTGAACTAAGCACATATATTTGATACACCGTGAAACCATCCAACCATAGGATAATAAATCACCTAGAAATGAGTTAGTTTTTATTTGATACTTATTTAAAGTTATTTTGATACCTTGTTTTGTTCATGGTATGTCATCTTTATTCAAAACATGTCATTTTTTTATGGGATTCTTTTTTCATGAATTCTCCCTATTTCATTACAACCCTAGCCCAATCCAAGTTTTATTCTATTAAAATCCTAGGCACAAGGTTTCTAATCTCATCTTTCATTCTTTTATATTTAGATTTTATTTATGAGTTTCTAAATCTAAAGAGATGAATCTCTAATTTTACACTGTTTGGAGAATCTTTATGAAACCTCTTATTTGCTATTGAATTTTTTATGATTTGAGTTTTATAAAGATTTTTACTGTTTTAACTGAAGTTTAGATGTTTCTCCACATCTTGAGTCCGTGCAAATTCCCTGATGCCCCATGCTTTTAATCTTATTGGAATCTCGTTTAGTTGTCTTTTATTTACTTGTTTAGGTCTTGATTGGTAAAGCATTTGGATAAACTTAATGCTTTGTTATATCCAATCTACTATTTTTAGCATTAAATAAAGCATTAGGAGTTCTAAATGCTCATTTTACTAATGTTTAATATTAGAGCTTTTGACTTAGCATTAACATTATAAATTAAAAATTACAATAATACATTTGCTTAATTAAGTTTTAAATTATTACTCTTATGTCATTATGATAATCTTGTATCCAACTGCTTATTACTCTTATGTTATTATGGTAATTTTGTATCCAACTGCTTATATTTTTATCAATCACATAATTTAACAAATAGTATATGTAGTTTATAAACAACTAATATTGATGTTTATGCTGGTTTATACTACTGCTCCAATATAAGTTGTACCAATTAGAAATCAAAACTATTTTCATATTATTTGCCTTAGCAAGTTTACTCTTGCAAAATTCTTAGTGAGACTATTTGATCTTTCTAGATACGATCCCAAACCCATAAAATATGCGCATGTGAATTTAGTTCGAGTTAAAACTATAGCACTATTAAAATTTGGTGTAGTTGTCTGGAATTAATAGATTTCCTAGGAATTTAGGATAAAAATTTAGTTCCCGTGTTTGGTCCTCATAGATACTATCCCATGCCTATATAATACTTTTACGCCTAAATTTAATTTACAATCGGGTAATAAATAATTTTTCGAGCTACACCCAACGATGACGTAATGTATGAATAAAGGGAGCTATTTCAACAAATTTAGAACTCTAGAAAATGCTATGTAGCAAATTACCCCTAACTACTTTACAAAATGGAAACAAAATCTTATATGGATGATCTTGTCTACCATATTTCATGGGCAATAGCCACCTAATAACTCTTACCATCCTTAAACTAAAACGTGGTCTGATAAAATTCCACCGGCAAATGAATTTGGATCGTTCATGTGGCGGCTGGTGATGATCCTCAACCCCCCCCCCTCCCCCCGACAGTTTTATGATGACACTATCGAATAATTATACATGCATGCACCACGACGAACAACAATTCAAGTTTAATTAATATAATATTTTTATAATAAAGTTTGGTGGTTTATTCAATAAACTATAATCAATACTCCATACATACAATGTACTTATATTCTCAGGTTATCCATGTCGTCCATTTAATAGATCCAATTTGCATATGTGTGTTTATGTATTAGTCGATTAGGATTCGTCTAATACAAGAATTTTCAATTAAAATATTTTTGTATAAAAAAAGAAGCAAAGGTAATATAGTTGTTTCACACCCTTTCTACATTTCTCCGAACTTGGTTAAAAGCTCTTCTTGTTTTGAATTTTTTATAATATAGTTGTTCATAGTGCCAGTCTTATGTCTCCCATTTCAGGTCGTGTATGATTCAATCCAAGTACTCCATGGGACCTCACTCCACTTCCACAAACTAAATTTCTAAAACTAGATAGAGAAAAGAAGGTTAAGTATGTTAAGAAACTTCACAAAGGTTAAGGAGAATATAGATAAAAAGAATGAACAATACCCAATATGCTATTTTTGGGAAATGGTTTGGTTGCACATGAGGCCAGGCCTGACAGATTCTCAAACCAACAAAATTTCAAGTTATCACCAAGAAAAGATGGACCATTCAAGATCTTGGAGAATATCAATGACCATGCTTACAAGTTGGAGCTATAAAATGAAATTTAAATGTTTAATACCTTTAAGATTACTGACTTGACTCGTTTTAATGGATGAGATAAATTTTTAGGGTCAAAACTTCTTAAAGAGAGATGGAGTGACGAGGACATCAATCCACCAAGCGTTATACATCAAGCACTACTTGTGCCAGGTGGTCTAATGATAAGAACAAGAAGCAAGAGTCTAGAAAAAAAGTCCAGCATGTACGTGGACCGGGTTGATCATGAAAGACATATCACATTTAATATTTTTAAGGATTGCAACTAACTCCATCTGAGATCTCACATTTGAATGCTTTGTTTAATCGAGTGATGCAGTCTGACCATAGCGTTCTAGATGATGATCCATCTATGGAATTGAAGAGCTTTTTAGAACCCAAAGAGCTTCATGTGTGCGTAAACCAATCGTTTAGAAAAGACCAAACACTGAAGACATCATATGGATCCTTTTATAATTAATGACACCGAATGGACTCTTTTCATGCCCATGCCAGAATCCCAGCTCACTACGGTTTATTGCCTTTAGAGGAAGCCTAAGAAGACTCTATATTACTTAGAGTATTCCATTATCCTAAGAATTACTTAAGAGACTAAAACATATCTAATTTCATTATTTATCTTTTTCAATAAAGCCGGCTATATCCTTTTGTTTCTTTGTGTGTTTCCTTTGATTTTGTAGGTTTGATGTGTTTTATTTTTAGTTTATGACAGTTGGAACTTGGATAAATAATTTTATGCTTGTAGTTCACAATTTTCACTGTTTTGCTTAATAAAAATTATTTGTTTTGGTTTCATTTATTTTTGTTTTTTGATTTGTCTCGTAAGCTAATTTCGAACCGTGAGAGTGTGATCTATAAGTAGACTTTCATACCTATTTTGGTTGACTACAATCCACCTCACCATCCATTCTATCAAAGTCTAGACCAAAGAGCGGCCCTTTTTCCATTTGGTTAATCCGTCCAATCTTAAATCTATATTTCAAGCTTATACTATCCGCGCTAACTCAGAGAGTTCTCAACAACGGCTACACAACATATTGGAATCGTTCTCTTTTTATCATCGCAGATAAAAACTAAGCTCTAGTCAATCTCTTCATTCTACGGTACACATTTCAGATCACAATTTTTGAGGGAATGTAATTTTCGACGGCATGGTGACTCGCCAATCTCTTTAGCCTGCATCTTTTAGCGGATATACCAATAAGTTTACAAGTGTCTATTATCCATTAATGCCTTAGTGCAAATGAATTTGGCTAAAGAGAATTGTGAACATATCAAACTTTAACAATAATGTATGTTTATCTTTCTTAATCCAAACTATGATCTCAATGTAAGACGTTTAGGAGTTCAAATAGATTAGTCATAGTTTTTGGCACAACGAGAGTTGGTCAATCATAAATCCATAAATCTGAGTTTTTAAATGTGCTTAATTTTACATTTTGTTGATTTCATATATGCCATTTGTGATTTCTTGAGAATTTTCCTAAATTTATTAGTTTATTGTTTGCATTGATTTTTGAATATCGTTCAATCTATTTGCATGTTTTTAAAACCATGTTTCGTTTTAGCTTAGCCTAAATTAAATAATTCGTAGTGCAACTAACGTCTCTGTGGGATCCGTCACCCCTTATACTACATCTATATCACTATGCACTTACATGATTTCTAGGGTTAAAAGTATAACACATCAATTACCGACCCAAAGAAGATATAAGATTTTGGTTCGCCACAAGATAAGACCCAAAAGAAAAAAAAGTTTATTTGCTATTAAATCAGTTCTTGATGCTTCAATACATTTTGTTCGCATGAATTAAGTTGACACTCATGTTAAAAAAAACATCATGAGGTAGTTTGGAGAACACTTTGTGGGTGTTAGTCGAGAAATCTGACTCTTAATCAGTAAATAAAGTAAAGAATTACGAAGCCATAGAACAAAAAAAAGGAAAAAAAATAATAATAGCCAAGTGGCACTAGTTTAGAAAAAATGAAAGATTTGTGGTGCTATTTGTTGTTTAAAGAACGCTTACGGTGGGAAAAGAGAAAAAGTGGTTTGTTTGGTGAAAATAATGACCGAAAACATCGTTGAAAAGCGGAACTGATAAGGAAAAATAGAAAATTGGTTATTGGTGTTGGGTTTTAATTTTATCGCTTTGCTGTTAATTATTATAATACGAATGTATTTTTCACAATATCCATGTATATATAACATATATATATATATATACAACTGGTAGTCTGATAACGTATTCTAACAGCAAGAACTAACGGGGCATGCAATATAAAAGTTGTACTACACACTTAATGTTATGTACCTGAGACAACCGAGCCCTTAGTTTTTGAATAAAATGATCATTTAGTTAGAGTGATCAAATCAATTGGAACGAATTTGTCCGCTTATTTACCTCTAAAATGGTAATCATGGAAGAAACAAAGTCAACGGACATCCAATCATGTCCTAATCATCTCATTCTCCTCTCAACAAGGCGAATCATATCTTCCCTTGTAATCTATCACTGCCAGCCGAAATTATGTACCAAATTATTTTAGAATTACTTAAATTATTAGAACAAAACATAATAGACGTTATTAAGTCTTTTGAAACAAGAGATCGAATTAGTGGAATGTAGACCTTTTTAGTTTATTGAAAATATAACCAAACTCTCCAAATTTCAGTAACTTTTGTAAGATGGAGTCAAAGTACATTAGAAAGAAGCTAAAATCAGATAATTAAAATACGTCCATTAAGTTTTTGACGTTTAACATGGAAAGGCAAAATGTGGTAACAACAAAATTAATAACTTCGTTGAATTAGTAGTTTAGTGGGTGTTACTGCCTTGATTTCAAATAGGCACAATGCATGATAAATTATTTTGGAAATTGTGAGTTCAATGATTGGTCTCTTGTAGAATATATATCAAAATTAATAAAAATCCCATCAAATTAAAATAATTTGCATACTATTATGACAACTAATATTAAAAAAACAACTACTATATATATATATATTAGCGAAAATTCCAAGGTCGGTAAGTACGAATAAGACAGAACAACAACTATAAATACAGGACTTTGAAGACAAGTAGGTTAACTAAAACATCCTTAATTTCCAAACCTACGCACTCTACAAAAGATACATCAAAAAGAGTAAAAGATATCTATCTCCCTTTTTCTCCAAAGCAAAGAAAAAAAAGAAGTAAAAATGGCAGTGATGAAGAAAAAGAAGGCATCAATATCATTGAGATCTCTGTTGTTAGGGTGTTACAGGGCAAAGAAGGCGATCGAAAACGAAGCAGGGAAGGAAGTAATGAAAATAAGAACTTGTCCGGCGTTTAAGAGGCTGTCTCTGTCAGACATTAGTGATCCAAGCTCGCCCATGTCCGTCATGGATGATCTCTCTAACTCCTTCACATCTCAGAAGCTTCGCGTGTTCACCTTGTCTGAGCTGAGAGTGATTACGCATAATTTTTCGAGAAGTAACATGTTGGGGGAAGGAGGCTTCGGGCCAGTTTACAAAGGGTTTATTGATGACAAGGTTAAACCCGGTTTAGCAGCTCAACCGGTTGCTGTTAAGGCACTTGATCTTCTCGGCCATCAAGGCCATAGAGAATGGCTGGTAACATTTCTCCCCTCAATAAAAAATACAAATTTTCTATTATTATTTTTAATTAAATTACTATTAGAATTATATATCGAGTTTATTCCATAGTAAGTTTATATGTATTAGAATATTAACTAGTACTTTCCAAAACTACCTTCTAATTTTTGTTGTCGTAAGGAATAAATAATGGACATAAACAAACAATTCAGATGGAAAATTCAAAAACTATTGTTACAGTATTTCATTAGATATATTTTTGTGATCGTTTTATTTTATAAACTTTTTTATGTTTAACTTGCAGGCGGAGATACTATTTTTGGGACAACTAAGTAACAAACATCTTGTGAAGCTGATAGGATTTTGTTGTGAAGAAGAGCAAAGAGTGCTTGTTTATGAGTACATGCCTCGAGGTAGCTTGGAGAATCAGCTCTTTCGAAGTACGTCCTCTACTTACTTTTTACCTTATTAGTAAAATTAACTTGGTTAAGTTTGTCTTAATTCTTACATGAGTTTTTGTTAAGAGTGTAGTGTTAATGTGTTTAAATTGGGACAGGAAATAGTGTAGCAATGGCATGGGGAATAAGGATGAAGATAGCTCTTGGAGCCGCCAAAGGTTTAGCTTTTCTCCATGAGGCAGAGAAACCTGTCATCTACAGAGACTTCAAAACCTCCAACATATTGTTAGACTCCGTGAGTTTTTTATTTCTCCCTCTTAAAATTTTTGTTAGCACTGTTCAATAAAATTTCCAATTTTTATTTATTTATTTTGTGATTTGTGCAGAACTATAACGCCAAATTATCTGATTTCGGACTGGCCAAAGATGGTCCTGAAGGCGAACATACACATGTAACAACCCGAGTGATGGGAACACAAGGTTATGCCGCGCCTGAATACATCATGACCGGTAACATTTCTCTACCAAATTGATAGTTTTCATACCATATAACCAATATACTTTGAAATATATATGTCTTAATGTTTTATATGTGTGATTTATAGGTCATTTGACGACGATGAATGATGTGTACAGTTTTGGAGTAGTTCTGTTAGAACTGATAACCGGAAAACGGTCAATGGACAATACCAGGGCAAGGAAGGAACAAAGCCTCGTGGAATGGGCACGACCCATGTTGAGGGACCAAAGGAAGCTAGAGAGGATAATCGACTCAAGGCTCGAGAGCCAGTACAAAACTGAGGCGGCTCAGGCAGCTGCTGCCTTAGCCTACAAGTGTCTAAACCATCATCCCAAGTGTAGACCAACAATGAGTGAGGTGGTTAAGGTCTTGGAGTCTATCCAAGAAGTTGAGACAAGGGAGCGTGGTACTAACAAAGAAGCAAAGAAGCTTCTTATAAAAAAGTCTAGGCCTTATCGGAAAAACCAAGGACGTGTGAATATCGCATATTCAGATTCTCTTCTTTACAAGGACTCGAAGGCAAAGCAAAACAATGGGATTTAAAATATACCATAGGAGTTATTAAGGAGTAAAATCTGTGTATACACTTCTTATCTTAAGTCTATGACCATTCTTCCATAAATTTTAAGGATGGAAAGATGATGTTAAGTCTCGTAGCTTTCTGGGATTTTAACTTAATTTGTTTTCTTTCTATACTATTTAAAAACACTTTGTACACAAGTACACGAAATGTAAAATAATTCTTTATAAAAGTTATACCATATTCGTAGAAATATGAAAACCTTGTTTGAAGAAGTCATGGAAGCTGTATTAAAATTGGTTAAAAGTGATTCTTTGTATTAAGTGTGATATTTCTTGCCAACGATGTGGTTTTGAAAATGAAACTATAAACCATGCTATGTTAAAATGTCCTACTGCTCTTCAGTTTTGGGCTTTATCTAAAGTTTCATCTGATGGTAGGTCTTTTCCAACAGCTTTGGTATTTCCAAATTTGGACCATTTATTTCGGAGATTACCTAATGAATTTTTGAAAAAAATGAAGGTGTTAACCCATTCTGTGATACATATGAAAAGTCCGAAATAACAAAGTATTTCAAGGCTTAGATAGGAAGCCGCCTGATATATTAAAACATGAACTAAGTGAAGCAGGATTATGAAGAAGCCCAAGTGAAGGAGATAAAGATCATGGACATATATATGAGAACTCGAGATCCTACACCATAAGTTGGAGGTATAGTTTTTCAAATAGATAGATAGTGGAAGAAATACTGATTGCATGTGGACCTTGGTTGTTGCCTGCAAATATCGACTAGTATGTTTATTTTAGTGGGAGCAAAAGGAAATTGCCAAAGTCTAACTCCCTACATACAAAATTGGAAGCACTCTTTTGAACAATGGAATGTATGCTTGTACATCAAAAATTTGGAGTTTCCTTCCAAATAAATTGTAAAAAATCTCTTATAAAAAAAAGTAATGTATCAACGCTCAGAAAACATGGTAGGGATGTTTTTAGAAAATTTTATGACACTCAAGTTAGTAATACAAATTGAACTTCTATGACCTATGAGCTCGAAAAATGAAAAATATATTTAAAATATGGGAAAAGGGTTATGTATCACCTAATTGGAAGGAAAAAATGGCCACTTAATGGAGGAAATATGAAAATATGAAGTTTTTTGTAAATAGAGTGATCGAAAATGATCATAAATGGAAATCGAGACAAGTCTCCATGCCAAGGAAAGCTTTAAAACTAGAGAGAAAATATAGAAAGAGAGAGAGAACGCTCTTAAAAGAAGGAATTTACCGAAATATCAGGAAAAAATTGGATCATATATTTAGTGATTTACTTAACCCGAATTACTATATTGGGTAAAGGGACAACCACATGATGAATTGGGCTGGAATGGTACAAAATATTTGAGTGCATTTTATTTATGTTACTTTTGTTTTGTGTAAACTGTTGTCAGGGTTGGTGGATGGTGGCATGCAATTCCAAAACTTTTTAGTGTTGTCTTAGAGTCCATGCGTTTGCAGATCATACTATTTTTGTGTGTTTTACCTTTGCTTAACCACTTTTTCACCAACTCCATTTGTTTGTTGTAGGTGGCCGAGCTATTGTTTACTAGGAGGCAAGGTTCTGGTAGTCCCACCTGTTTGGTGTATTCAAACCATTGATGAGTCATGTTTAAGTACCATGTGAGTTTATAAATGGCGTTAAGAGATTTACCTAAACTAAATTACATATAGCTTTAAAATATTTGTCTAATCTAGACTCTAAGAGACCAACAACGCTTAATAGATGCAACTTAACCCAAATAATCCCCTCCCTCACCATGCGAGTATACATAACAAGCTTGTGGAATGGAAGATATCCTTGTTTGGTATACAATAAAGGTAGATAAAAAGTCGAACAAACTTCAAGTGCATATCATTTGGCATGTCTAGGATTGAGTCTTGAAGTATTTAGGATGCATTTGCATTTGGATCGATGATTGAGACTTCCTTAAGCATAGATTAAGCCTTAGGTTTAGTTTCAATGCCCTTTCTAATTATGAAAACATGCTTAAACCAAATTGAAAATAAAGACGCATTGCATTTATTGTAACTAATTTGAAACTCATTCCTATATTGAAATGTGCATAAGTATGTCTTAGCTCCACGAAAACTTGAATCTTAATTTATGTACAATTAAGTAGGTCTTCGCTCCATGAAAACTTGAACTTTAATTTTGATCATCAATTATCTTTGATATGACTTAGCTGTTTGGAATGTTTTTTTAAGGGCTTCAGAACAAAAGCTTTGATACGATGTAGGTGTTTGGAATTGATTACTTTCTTTGATGTTCAAGAACGTATAAATACATAACATAGTTCATGGTCTCCAAGTATAATCAGTATAATAGAATATGATAGCAATATCTTCAGGATGCAATGGATCTGAATCTGGATTATTCCAAATAGATGTATCTTTATGCTAATGAGGAGGCTGGTCAGCGAGGAGTAATCTATCGACATATCTATAAAGTATCTTGGTCATGCTTGTAATGGAACCTACGCAATTTATCTTGTTTAATGAAATAGTCAGCTGACTCAAAAAAAGGAAAAAAACAAATTTAGTGATAAGGATTTGTAAGTATTATTATTAGCAAAAAGATGGAGTATTTTAAAAATAAAATAAGAAAAGGAAAAAGAAAATGAAAAAAAAAAGGTCAAATCGAGAGGCGCAAGGTTGGGTGTGTTGGTTTTATAATCTTGTGGTGGTGGTGTTACAGCTTTAGCCAAACAGAAAAAATTCTCATAGAGAGAGAGAGAAAGAAAGAGATAGTAGAGTAGAAAGAGAAGACGACGCTGAGCCGAACTCGAATCCCTAGGTAAATAAAGCGTTCAATTTTTCCTGAGCCCTGGAATTCCTCCTCTCTCTCTCTCCGTCTCTGCTCTTTTATCTTGTTTTCCGCAGCCTTTACCCCTGATCTCGTTATCTTCCCATGGATCCATTCTCTTTGTTCCGGAAAGGTTCGTCTACCTTTCGGATTTTTGTTAGCTACGAATCTCACCTTTACTTGGGGATTTCTTCTTCCTCTTTCTTTCTTGATTTTTGTGTGGTTGAATGAATTCGCTTTTCTCGCAAATCTCGTTTTCTCGGAGAATGTTAAAGAGGATTTGCTTGAAACTCTTGTCTTCTTAGGGCGGGGTTTAAATTTCTTCCTTTTTAGCACGGACGATGATGTATCTCAAACGTATGATTATTTAATTTTTCAGTTGTTTAAGAATACGCTCATTTAATTTCTCTTTCTAGAGTTAAGGAATTTTGTAGTTGAGTCTCAGATTTGAACCCTTTGGTGTGTTTGTCTTCTGTGAACTGAGTTTTTTTTTTTTTGCATAATCATAAATAAAAGCTGCAATGCCTTTGAATTGTGATTGTATTGTAGCCACTGAAAGTGTATTTTTGCTCGTTTGGGTTGGCGAATATGATTCAGTCCACGCACGTGTTTGTATTGCCGTCAGGTGCTTGTTTCTTTTCTGGGCAAATTTGAGTGATTAAAGCCAACTCTTTTGCAGGTTCCTTTTCTGGGCAAATTTGAGTGATAAAAGCCAACTGTTTTTGTAGGTTTCGGATAAAAAACAAGTCATTTCTTTAGTCTTCCTTGTCCCCAAGTCATCTGTTTCTTGTGCTGCCTGTATAGCATTGCTATTTCCATTTTGTTGAAGTGAAGAAATGAGCTTGACCAAGAAAGCACCTCAGTCTAGTGATCCAAAGCTATCCGCAAGTACCAAACCAACAACGTTGAACCCTCATGCTGCTGAGTTTGTTCCATTTACTCTACGATCTCCTTCCTCTGGAGGTACAAGCACTTTCGATGTGCCATCAAGACTTCTAGTTTCCTCTACTTCTGTAGGGAAAGCTGTCTTAGACCGATCAGAGTCATCTGCATCACATCATTCAGATGAAGAAGCACGTCAGTTCTGGAGTCACCAACTTCCTGATGATATAACCCCAGACTTCAAGTTAATGACTCAAGATGACAATTCTTATGGATCTGGGAGCCTCTCACTCTCTAGCTTGTCCTTGTATGACGCTAATGAAGCTGAGAAGTTTTCTCCTTCTGCTAGTGGTGGATATTCATTTTCAGACCAATCTGGATTAGCTTCACAGAACCCTAATGGTAATACCTTGTCTGATAAGATTAGATATCCCGTTTCTTCATTTGGGGAAGATCCTCAACGACAGAATTTCATGCATATGAGTCCGAAGCCTTGGGATAAGCAAATCATGAACGCCGACCAGCTTCTTGGGAATGAGAGGGAAGGAAACCCTTTCAGTGGGAACTCTCGACATGGGTTCGTTAACGACATGATCAATGATAATTCGAATATAGGGGAAATCGAGGTGAACCCTGTGGAATTTCTTGCTTCTCAATTCCCTGGGTTTGCTGCTGAAAGTCTAGCAGAAGTCTATTTTGCTAATGGGTGTGATTTGCACTTGACAGTCGAGATGCTTACTCAGCTTGAGGTATTTCTCTTACTCAATATACAGCAATAGCTTTCATTGATGTTTCTTTGCTTGTGATATTTTCCTGCCTGTTGATGCAGTATGTTGTTTCCTGGATACTTATAGGCCTTACACTTGTTCATATTCTATCAAAATGTGACAATTTTCTGCTTTCTTGGCTATGAAACTCATTTTTCCTTGTGAACAAATGGTCAGTATAGATGCAAATGAATTTACGGGGCTGAGCGCTTTGGCAGAGAGAAGGTAGCTATCCATAACGTTATAAAGAAGTCGGATCTGTGCCTCAAACATTTAAGAGTGGTTATGGGGCTGACTAACTCGATGATGCCATTTGTTTTGCTATATTACATGTGCTTCTTTCCTGATGAAGATATGAATTGTGTGTTTCTATTTCTTTTCATTCTAATGGTGTGGTTGTTAACTTTTATGTTTTGACTGTAGCTACAAGTGGATGGTGGCTTGAATCAGACCATAAGCCCTAAGGCTTTCCCTGCTCCTAACCTAACTCCCATGGATTTCCCTGCGCTTAGCATCTCAAATAGCCAGGGTATTCCTGCCCAGTTTGGTGGGGATGATTTGCAGCAAACTGGAAATCATTACCAATCTGCAGAAAAACTGGACAACATGTTTTTCTTCAAGTCGGGCTCATCTGTTTCTCAGCCTGGTTCAATCGATTATGTATCTGCTGTCAGGAAGTTAGCATCACAAGATTCTGGCATGTGGAAATATGAACGGAACGATTCAGCTGACTCATCTATTGGGTCAAGCAGAAATTCTGGTGCTTACAAAAGTGGGCGTGGGAGGAGTATTTACTCTGATAAGCTGCAAAATCGAACCCCAAATCGAGCTCCTCAATGGGTGGAGACTGGGGATGCAGTTGGTAAATTTCCCCTTCTAAACAAATTTTAAGCACGTACACCTATAATTCTGTTTAAATCTGTTATTTGATTGCACATATGTTGTATTAATTGCTTTGGATGAACAGGGAATATGTATTCTGACTTACGTGAGGAAGCACGTGACTATGCACGTCTACGGAATGTATACTTTGAACAGGTATATCTTATATATTAAGGTGTTCATCTTTCTGTATTACGCTGAATATTGTATGTTGCTTGTGGTTGAGCTTAGGCAAGCCTAGCATACGTTGCTGGAAATAAGGCCTTAGCTAAACAGCTAAGTGTAAAGGGACAGTTGCATAACATGCAGATGAAGGCTGCTCATGGGAAAGCTCAAGATGCCATTTACCGTCAGAGGTTTGCCTTTCTTTACCCTTGCTGCTCTGCAACATGATCATCTTTTTATCTGAAACGGAAGAATCTGTCGGTCTGAATAACACAGGAACCCGGTGGGGCAAGGGAGAGGGAATGAAAGAATGATAGACCTCCACGGGTTACACGTGAGCGAAGCATTACAGGTGTTGAAGCATGAACTGAGCGTGTTGAGGAGCACAGCTAGAGCAGCACAAGAGAGGCTTCAGATTTACATATGTGTAGGAACTGGACATCACACAAGAGGTTCACGCACACCAGCTAGACTCCCAGTTGCTGTACAACGCTACTTACTCGAAGAAGAAGGCCTTGACTATTCTGAGCCTCAGGCTGGTCTCCTTAGAGTCATCGTATACTGACAGACATGCCAGGTACTTATGTAGCGTTACACGACCAGAAAGAAAAAAAAAAAAAAAAAAAAGGTGACCACGCAAATTCATTTGTTGTATCTGTTCTGTAAATGGGAAGAGAGATTTAGGAAAGAGATGAAGGCAAGAAGGAAGGAAGGAATGAAGGCGTATGCATAAAAAAATATGTTTAGGTTTGTTCAGAAAATACGTTTTTTGTAGCATCAGAGGATCGATCAGACCTCTCTTTCTATTTTTCTTTTTTTTTGTGGGGATTTTATACGATGTTTTGTTAATTCTCTGTGCTTATTACAAGTGCAGCACTCTCTCTATATGCTATACTCCTTTCTTCTGAGAAATACTCATATTTGTAATACTGCTAGATTCAATGTGCATCACTAAGTCATGCATTCATGAGTCAATTAGGATAGAATTTTACATTGGTTGTTTGTAAAAGAAAAACTCTAAGCTCTAATCATGAGCTCATAAACATTACTGTTGTTCTCTCCATTCACACGCTTAAGCATTTCCAAACTTTTCCTGCTTCCAAGTAACTCTATTCTCCGGAAAACCATGTATTCACCATCATCTTTGTTGCAATAAACTGTTCTGAGACGATCAGCGTGCCTCGAATCTGTGTGGATCGCAACCTCTATTTCATGATCCGGCAAGCTCTCCTACAGAATCAAAACAGATAACTCATTAGAACCCTACAAATCAAATCACTTGAATTGCAGACACATTAAGAAAGTAATACCTGATAAAATCTGTGGACATAGTCTAAGATTTGGAGGCAGGTGAAACCATTATCGCTGAAATAAGTTCGGGAAGAAGGTCCCATCTCTGAAAACCGATCAGTTGGATATAGAATTGTAAGGAAGCTGTCTTTAAATATCACTTCCGCCTTCTCGCTGCACCCACAAGAAAAACATTGTTGACCACAGTGAGATAGATATGCTTTGGTTGCAACAATGGCAGTAATAGAAAGTAGTAGGCTATCACTAACTTCTCCTATGAATCAAGGAGTATGCAACACTAAGAAAAAGAGTGAAGTGGGACCTCTCGGTGAGTGCTCTGGTTGAGTTTGAAAAAGAAGTCGCTGGATCTAACCCTGTATCTTTCCCTTCTAAAACGGAAGGCTGGGGTTCACTGATGTAACTACTGCTGCTGCAAGAATCAGCAAAGATAGTGGCAGTTGAAACTGCTTCAGATATTGTCCAGCAAATATTCTCCAACAGGCTGTTCTGTGTTATGCGTCTTATAGGGTTTTGACAAGTCTGTGACATCCAAAAAGAAAGGAAATACCGAAAATCAGATTTATTAGCTGAAAGAAAAGGATTAGCTAAGGTGAAATTTAAACTTAAGGGAAGAAAAAAGTGAAATATCAGTTACCTGCATATGGCGAGCACGACGTCTCCTAACCCCAGTTTTGGCTATATCTACAGTCTCTTTTCTTTCCTTTTTTGATTGACTTCTAAACTTAAGAGCATTTTGAGTATTACCTCCTGTGCTACAAATGTTCTGCAAGATTTATACAGAAAAATCTAGCAACCATTACTATCATCAGTCAAGATTACAAGACGGGGCAAAGAAAATTAAAAAGCCAGAGAGAAGATAAAATTACCTCCTTTGTAGCACCATCTTCCATATTTTCAAGCAATAATCCTAACTGTCTTGCTAAATCAGGTGACATGTGAACAAGTCTTTGTGGATGTCTCTCCGATGTTTTCAGAACCCATAGTGGCTGATGTAAACAAACAAACAGACAAAAAGCAAGCATGTTTCAGTGATCACGAAACAAATCTTTTAATCAATTGGAATTATCTTTCACATCTAGCTTACTATGGTAACATGTATGACAAGGAAACAGAGCTATCAAGTAGCATTTACATATAATTGAGTTTCAAATTCTCCATATCTTCATAAAAAATTAAAGTAAATGGAAGTAGACTTTCTGGAGAATATAGTACCAGTGTACAACAATGACACAAAATAAAAACTCACCGAGACAATGGTGTTTGCATGGCCAAGATATCTCTGGACAGAAGCGCCTTCGCACACGACAAGACTTGCATTGCAACCAATAAACCATGAATCGATGACCTTTGCTCCTTGATCTCCAGCAACTTTCAATACCTAAACAAAAAAAGTTCTATGTAAAGAGACTCACAAAAAAGAAAGATTGTGCAGCATGGCCAGCAAATTGAAAGCACCTAATGAGATACAGAAGGACAAAAGTATTATTTGAATCACGGAATTTACCTTAAGTCGGAGCTCATCTGAAATGTCTAAATCTACATAGATGGAATGGTCAGAAAGAGTCATGTCTCCACTATTCCGAGACTCTGTTCCAGAAGAAGATACTTGATGGAACTTCTTTGATGTGCCAAAATGTACAGCTTGATGAATTGTACGAGGACGACAAATAGGTTCAAAATCAAAAACCCCGCTCAGCTCATCCATCTTTTCGCTATTTTGTCCTATTTGTTTAACGTTGTAAAGCGATTCGTTCATCCTGACTACAATATCATGAAGTACCAGTGTTAGCTACAACTACAAAACCATGAGATACCGATTTCAGTAACAGCTTTAGATTCACATAACCTTTTAACTTATTTCAAATATCAATAAACACTATTTTCCATAGTAAATCTGTTCCAAATGAGTTTTGATGAACTAATAACTTAAGTGAAGCTAAACAGACTATTCCCACTTTATGTTGATGAGCAAATAATGTAACGCACAGTTGAAAACTTACGGTTTCTCCTGACGCTATCCACAAACCAGCCAATTGTGACAACAAAGAGACCGTTTCTTGCCCCATGTTTCAAAGTGTGTTCAAACTTACGACCACATGAGCTGTAAGCTTTGGTTAAGCATCCCAAAAAGAACCATATAAATTAAGTGATAAGATATAAATGGTATTCAGTAAGAATCATATTTCAGTAGTATATGCTTAAAAACAATACAACGTATATTAAGAAAGGCTTAAAGGATATGATCATGTTTGGTTTGATGAACATTTCTGTAGTCAAGATTCGAAACCAAAATCTACAAGTTGCAATAAGGATGAATAGAAATGAAAAAAGGATATCTGAACAACCAAATGGGTACAAAGTGGGTGAAGGTGAGGACTGTACTCGCCGCCGAGTCTCTCGGTTGCTTCCTTGACTTGTTTTCTAGCATCTGCGAAAGAACCAAAAAGTCAAATTACATATCCACTTCGTAAAATCGAGATTAGAAATGAAGGAATCTCAATCAGACGATTCAAATAAGAGCGTCTGAAAACAAAATCTGCTGATTCCGGTTGATGATTTTACCTTTAGATAAACCGGTGACGCAGATGACGAGAGTAGAGAAAGGTCCAGTGGGGTGAGACATGGAAGGAGGTGGAGATTGTATTACAGGAAACAACTTGGAACAACCCTTTGAGTCGATCAAACCCACATTTCTTCGGAGAGCACCCATTGTTCATAGAGAAACCCTACTGCACCTGCACGCTCCACTATATTATACAAGTTACCCACCCTTAATTCAAAACAAGGAATCATTGCGGAAAGATGAAAAAAAAAGAGTCAAATCAAAAAGAAAATCACTTTGGCAGAAAAAGGAAAAGAAATCGGGGGATGCAAATAGAACATAAAAAGGATTCAAAGGTTTAGGGTTTAGTGATTGTGGACAAAAGGGTGCTTTAGCAATCTCCGAGTGGGGAAAAAAGATGGATACTTTGGTTGTCGGAGCTTTTTCGTGGGGTTTTGGCTTTATCGGCGTGATCCAGAATTGGAGAAAAGTGTACACTATTCAAACTCCCACACCCCAGCAAAATAATGTGATTCAAATCCCCTATCTATTTTTTTATTTCGTCTAAATTAGGGATATTATGATTAATAAATAGCAATATATATATTTTAATTGTGATTAGATGGAAGAGACCGGACCACCCATTTCTCTTTTCGTTCACAAGCCATCCGAGATGAGATGAGATCATTTTGTGCATTTCCTTACATTTTTTAGTAGCCCCCTTCATTTCGGAAAGCGGGAAGAGAAATGATGGGTACGGGACGGGAACGGGTAATTCGGAAATAGAAAAAAATTCTCAAACGGGAAATGGCAAAGAAACGGGACGGGAAATAACGGGAACGGGACGGGAACGGGTAATTCGGGTATTAAAAAACAATTCCGAAACGGAAAATGACAAAGAAAGGGGACGGAAAATTCGGGTGCGGGAAGGGAATTAAGAGGAACGGAAATGGAAATTTCGAGAAATTTTTTAAAATTTTGGGATATTTTGTAAAATATTGGAAAATTTAAAATATTGGGAAATCTTTGAAGTTTCTGAGAGTTCTTTTTTAGTAATATTTAGATAATATTCATAATTTTTTTAAATTAGATATTAAATGGGAAATTCAGGAATTCAGGAATTCTCTTTCCCTTCCCTTACCCGGTTGAATAAAATAAATGATCCCAAACGGGAAATCACTTAAACGGGAACGGGACGAAAAATTTGGAGTGGGAACGGGACGGGACGGGATTCCCTTCCCGAAATGGACATGCCTATTTTTTAGATGCTAAGTGCACAACACTTTTATTGATTTTTGCTCATATTGATACGTAGAAATCTCAAATAAAACTCTATTTTATTTTAAAATGGAGTTTGAATTTTATTCAAACCATATTTTATTTTCTACTTCAAAATGGAGTAATGACTAAAAAAATAGATTGATCAATTTAATTACTCCATATATGGAGTATTCCTATTTTACTCTATTATAAAATTGAAAATAGAGTAGGTTGGAGAAGAAACTCCAAATGAATTTTGGAGTAAAAAATGGAGTAGGGTTGGATACAAATATTGTATGTCTTTCAAGACAACTGCCTTAAACTAAATCGATACCAAACACTCTAAAATTGTGTGATAAAGAGGAAAGGGAAAGATATGACTAGTAATACATCTATAATACTTTTCTTTTTGCAAATAAGAACTGAGGTTTTAAATGTCTCCATGGCTTCCCAATTTTGTTGTGTAATCCTATAAGCAAGACCATTTATTTGGACCAAGACTGTGTTAAGAAGATGGCTAGAGTCCATCTCAAAAACTACCTCCTCCATTTCTAAAATACCAAGGCAGTTCATTGCCCACACCAACGTTGTTGCTTCAGCCTGTAAAAATGAGACGAGGGTTGAACAACATTTAGCTCCAACCTCATTTATCCATATTAACCTCTAAAAAATCCAGCCCAAGTGGCATCAATATTACATATTACGGGTTTCTTGTAGAGTGGTTTTGATCTGAGTGGCACCAATGAAGGTTTTGGTGAAGGTATTTTCTTCTCACATTTCGTATATTTCCATCCTTAATCATATTGACATGTCTGATTCAGAAATTCTTATGTTCCTTCATCATTCCCTTAAAAAAATAATTCATTTTTTATCCAAGGCCACAATTCCTTCATTTTCGACAGCTTCTCTAAGCCATCTTTATTCCTTACCAATCTTGATTCCCATGTTTTAATACATGGAATCAGATGAGAATAGGTAATAAAGAGTGGCCAATGGAAATACTACTAAATTAACATAGAAAATGGGCATTTGAAGAAGAGGTGACTCACAATATTTTATTTCTCAACATATCTCAGACAACTAGTTTAGTTAGTATTTTTACAGCAAGGTCGTTAAAATTGTCATTGTATTACTCATGCATCTTCATAAGAAATGTTGGCTCTATAATAGAGTCTCAGTAGACCACACCATTTTAACTGTCATTGTATTACTCATGCATCTTCATAAGAAATGTTGTATCTTTAGTAGAGTATCAGTAGACCAAACCAACTCTATGAGTCCATTTAGGTTGGGCTAAAGAACATCCTCTAAGTCATATTCTTTCTTTCGCATCCTTTTTTACCAGAGCCATTAACCAGACTTTACCGTTTAATATTCATCCTTATTGTTAACTTAAGAGGAACCTTTGTCCTCTTCTGATTTTTTTGGTATTATCTTCAGAACTATTTGGACTTCCTCTTTTTCGAGAACCTCTTCTAATATTCTCACATTCTATTCAATAGTATCGAAGTTTTTGAGAAGTGTCACTGATATTATTTTTATGTCAATATCTTCTTTAAGAATTGGTGGATCTAAGTGATCCACCAACCAATAACTAGAGATGAAACTTTAGTGCATTTTTAACGTGGTAAATGTGTCTCTAAATAAGTCTATTAACACAAGTTTCAGTTTTAAAAGAAATTGAGGAAACTCATAGAAGTTTGCCCACCACTTTCAAAAATTTCATGCACTAAATTAACGTGACATGTCAATAATTGGTAAATAATATTCATGGGATTCACAGGCTCTACTTTATAGTCGGAATTCGAGGGCCCATGATACTTAGTGATAATGATGGGACGTGAAATACAAAATCCTCTATCACAAAGCTAGAAATCTTTGTCATAGACACTTGTCAAAGATGGACATAATAGGTCAACAGATTCCATATAAACTTCATTCTTCAAAAAATAGGAATGAAACTTCAATTCGTTTTTGGTTTTGATAGAAAAAAAGAAAATAATATTATATGGCTGAAACTTCTGTAACTCCACAAACAATCATCTGTATCTTGGACAGTCCATAAATTGGACTAACAAAGTATGACCTAAAGAACACGAACATTAAAAAAAAATTCCTAAAACCATATATAACCCAACTTCCCCAATAGGAGAAACCAAAACACTATAGAAGTCTGAAAAAAAATCGAAACAAAAATATTTCTCGGAAAATAGAATTAAGCCGTGAAAGCCCCAATCTTTCTTTTGCTCATCATCATCCTCCACACTTTCTTTACCACTACCTTCACCTTCACCCCCACTGTTAATGATTTTCTCAGCAGCTCTCTCAATCTGTTTCCGAATCTCTCTCTCTTGTTTCTCCTCTTTAAACAAAGTCTTTGAATCCCTATCGATATAAGTAATGAACCAACCTTTAGGGGTTTCTTCCACCTTGCACTTACCCGTTTTGCCAAGATACTTAAAAAACTCCGTCAATGTCGCCCACTGCGTCGAATTCATATGGATATGGTGTCTGTCGTTGATGTACTCGTTGTAGACGACAGTGGCGGCGTTACGAGAGAATCGGTGGCTCCGTTTCATCAGATCGAGAAACATCTGCTCGAATTCCTCCGAGTAACCATCGACGATACGAGTCGGATTCTGCCCGAAAACCTGCATCAGCCTCTGGTGAAACTCGCTCATACAATGGCACTTGAATCCATTCTCATCTCGGCACTGCTTCTCACACATCTGACAGTACCATCGAAGCTTCTGGAGACCTTTAGCTTTGATACGACTCGCAATTGCCTTCGGAGTGAAAAAATCCTTCTTCCCCATCGATTCTCCTCGGGTTTATCGAACAAATTAGGTCGATCGAGTTATCGCTATTGATTCTGAACTTGAATGTGAATCTAGGGTTTTTATTACCCCAAGAGGTTGCTTCAACCGGAGATTGAAGATTCACAAACCACAAATATACTATTAATAACACTAAATAATGTAAATCTTTTTAATCCTTATTAATTGTATATTTATAAGCTAGTCACGGACTTCAATTCATAATCAGATTTCAATGGCCACATTACTTGGTGTGCAAGCTACACATCTTGCTTCCTAAGATATCTCCAATAATATATATGAAAACCCATTGTGCAGTAGTTAGAACAGCTACAGTATAACTTGTTCTTCATGTTGCCACTATTAAGCAATAGCATTTAAATGTGAAAAAATGCATTCCTTCATGGTGATTTTGACAATTTATAAAACTAAGTTAGCAAGATTTTAGACAAGAAAGAAAACAACTTATGTTTGTCAACTGCAAAAACCCATTTATGGTTTGAAGCACTCTCCAAGAGCCTAGTTATACATATTAAGTACTTCTTTACTTGAGTTTAGATTCATCTTCACCAAACCAATACCCGTATGATATCTTTTCATCAGAAAAGAAGTTGTTATCACAGTTTCTTTTATATGTGGATGATATGGTGAGTATTTGACTAATGCAAAGACTCTATTAAACGATGTTTCTTCGTCTAAACCAAGAAAGTGATGCAAAGGCTCTGTCAGACGATGTCACTCAGTCACTTATACCAAGAAAGAATCAAAACGACAACGATATCAACAAATAAGCTAAGCAAGAACAATCGAATGGGCCCACACGTGACAAATTGTATGTATACGTAAAACCAAATCGTGATACATAAATGATTTTATTCTTTTGGATCTCTCATTACAGAGTCTTAAAAAGACAAATGTGTAGTAACTATAGATCGGGCAAATAGAAGCTGATTATACGAATGAGGTGATGTATGTGTAGAGAATTAAGAAAAGAAGAATAAAAATAATATATTCTCCGTCTTCATCTCTTTTCTAGCTTGTGTGAGCTTCAACTTCCAATAGGATGGCAAAAAAATTGCAATTTGCATACATTTTATTATAGGAAAGGAAAATTTGAGAAAGAGAGAGTAGAAGTAGAATGGAAAGAATACTGCTACTTGTGGGGTCATATCACATCTCAAATATTCTAGTGGCGTTCAAAGACACGGATTGAAGGCATGAGCAAGTACCTCGACTATCTATCTCTCCTCTCTTTTTTCATTTGTTCACAAATTCATTCGATTTTCAACAGCGAAAAACGGTTACCTTTACATCCGTGTCCCCAAAGCACGTAAAAAAAAAAAGACCACAAGAACTAAACTGAGATAAAGCAAATAATACCTGGAAAGAAAAGTTCAGACCAGAGTGACAGCTTGTTAGAAACAGAAGAATAGTACAAAAACTGTTGGGCAGCGAGAAAAAAAGTATTTCTTAGTCATGTTTCTTGCTTCCGAACAGTTTCACACACACGTCAGACTTCCGCTTGCATACGCAAGATTTCAAATCCAATACTATGGAATCGATCTCTTTCTCCTTTTTTTCGTACACGGGAAAACCAATGAAGGCAATGGGAAGTCCTGTTAACAAACAGAATTAGACATTGTTGAATAATTATAAAGCATGTAGTAAACACTAGACAGAGAGAAAGAGTACAGTACCTATACCAAATATGCTGTGAAGAGATATGGCTCCAACGAAACTCAATATTAACAAAACCAAGACCACCTATGACATTTAGAAACACCAAACGAGTGTGTTACAGGGATGGAGATATTGCAAGACTGGAACTTGCCATTTGATAAAGGAGTAATTAAATTACCTTGAGAAATAAGCTCCAATCTTTCCCTTGGCAAAGAGATTTTAGGGATTTAACAGTGGTGTTCCATGCAGAGATGACTGACAATGAGAGCTGACGTGACGAGTCTTGCGATATGTGAAACTGCGATGGAGGAATCTTTTCAACTGTATAACCAAATCTGCAAAAATCAGCTTTTATTTTCAGTTTTTCCCTTTCTAACCTCATGATAAATCCATGTGTTTCATGAGATTGAAGATAACTATAGTGAACATAATTCGATCAAGGTTGTTCATATTGCATACAGTGAAAGTATCAAATTTAGCATATCAGGATTCTTACATTTTTTCGGGTAGAATGCCATGGATGAACAAAAATATGGACACAGCCAATAGAGCCTTGGAAAGAGCAGTTATGATGGTGGTTCCAGTTGCAACAAAGTTATAATAGATAGCAATCAGAATGAATATGGCTATGAGAGTCTGCTTTTTATCCTTCCACAGAAGTATATCAGCAACTGCAAGATCATGATGCCACCAAATCAGCCTTCTAAATATGCACCGCAATAAATGAATCAAGACCAGTGCAGATTGTTTGATCATATGTATGTCTAGTTTTACTACCATCCTAAGCCACTTCACAATGATAACTATCAACTGAACACCATCATTTTCAGGAGATGTTGAAAGTTGTCAATAAGACGCAAATATCAAATGATGTGCATTTTAAAGATGAAACACTATGGGTCTTAAAGAATCAGCTGAGGAGAAAAGCAAGCTTAATTGAAACATACCCTTTCCGCCTCCAAGGATCCTAGAAGCCTTGGATGGGCCCTCTCTTTGAGATACACTTCCAGCTGTCAGGTGAGAGAATGAGTCTATTGTCCTCCGTATACCTTCCTGCAAAAATCATCAAGCCATACATTATATAAAGCAACTTTATGCTTCATCCAAAACCAGTAGCAATTGAGTAGAGATGCAACAAATTAATCTATGTTTCAAATAAAACATTGTATAACCTGAAGTGGCACCACAGGAGCATAGCCTAGCCGATCCTTTGCTTTTGTGCAATCAAAAGTCCTGCTGCACGAGAGCAGCCTAACTCTTGAAGGTGTAAGTTGTGGTACTTTCATGCCGTATGGTCCAAACAATTTATAAGCCAGCTCCACCAGATGCGCAATTGGCATCATGACAACCGCTGGAATCTTTATGCTTGGCCTGCAAAATATAACAAGTTAGGAAGAACAGGAAAAGGACTGGGTTTATTTCAGTGCATTCCTTCTTAGATAAGACTAGCCGTCAATTTTTCAACAAGGTCAGAAAATTATTTCCCTGCCTTACATAGAAACAATATCAGAAAAACTTGCCAGGCACAAAAACGTAAATAAAACACATTGGTTATATCCAGTTACTTAAGGTTTATTATCCCCCCTTATTCAAGCATTGTTCTGTTCCTATATCAGAGACTAGAACTAAAGACTCTGAATACTGTTATATTATCTCGTGCTGAAATAGCATCTCTCCTGTAAAATAATTTCAAATGAAACCGGGATGTGCATTTGCCCTCAATCATAAGATCTGAAAAATATAAAGTAAATTTTGCCGCTAGTATATAATCCCATGACTAGCACAAGATACACCTGAACAAAAAGCGAAAGTACAATACCTCTCGTAGCCAAGTCCTTCAAGAAGCTGTGACATAAATTCCCAAAATTTAATTGGATCCATGTTGGTAATGAAATATGCCTGTAAATCAAATAAATGTCGGGTCAACCTACAACTAGGATTGTCCTATAACATCATACATAAATTATCATCTAACGATAGGCCATAAAAAAAATTAAAAAAAATTAAGGGATCTAAGTTTTCTTGAAATACGGCAAGAGAAATGTAATTCATCTTCTTTGAAGAAATTTGGCCAACACCTGAAACAAGTCTATCTCAGCTGAACACAGTTTAAAAGACAGAAATCTCAAACAAAAAACCAGCAAGGCTCTTTGACAGTTCACATAATATTAGAGTGAAGACAATTTTCGTATCAGTTTTCATGATGTTTTAGGTATGCCTAAACAGTAGACAAAAAAATGACTCCCTTAATTCAGTCTGGTTCACCATAAGACAGCATTACATTCTAGATATATAGAGCCAGAAAACTAGTAAGGCCATAAAATAAAGGAGGTGACACTGAAACCAAACTTCATCTTGGAAACCTTAAGGCATGGAATAAGCTGAAAACAAATACCTGGCCTGCGGCTTTTGCAGAAACGTCTCCCCCTGAAGCTAAAGCTCGCTCAGCGCAGACATGGGCATGAGCAACATTTTCAACATAAGTGAAATCATAGTGATTATTCCCGTCACCTATAATAAACTGGACATTAAAGAAGCAGAAACAAGTCATCAAAAATCAGATATATGGAATGTTTTATGTCAAAGAAAACTCCAAGCAAACAATACATCTTAACCTTTTATATTCATTTTAGAGAGATACTTGATTATGAAAAGCACTTCTAAGGTAGAAGTACACCATTTCTATGATAGATAACTCAAATGCACGTAAATCACGGAAACATGAAAGAAAAGTGGCAGATAACGAGCAAATAAATTCCTACTACTCAAAGCCATATTTCACAAATGAAATGAGATTATAACACCGTGCAACCAGGAAACCATTTCTCAAATACTCATACAAATGTTTCTTTTTTAAACAGCCCTGGCGTCTCGTGCTAGGCTATTTATAAGACCATTGTATCTAATGTCACCTAGATAATGTTTCCAAGGAAAATCCTACATTACTAACGTTGTCCAGAAGAAAATTCAGTGTAGCTTAAAGTTTCAGATTAACAAACTCTGTGAAGTCAATAGCCAATTTTCTGAGTAAAAACAAACGTAAACTATTCTATCTCGGCTCTGATATAACCGAAATGCTCCATGAATTCTAAACAGATTTAGAGAATCTTATGTTAAGAAGGGAGTGTCGCCTTCGTGAGAAAAACAAAAACAACAAGAAAAGGGAGAGAGAGTGGATGAACGGTAAAAGGAATGTATACAGCAGATAAATAAA
Organism: Euclidium syriacum; assembly: GCA_900116095.1. Classification (NCBI taxonomy): domain Eukaryota; kingdom Viridiplantae; phylum Streptophyta; class Magnoliopsida; order Brassicales; family Brassicaceae; genus Euclidium; species Euclidium syriacum. Next base: position 4,822,521 of record FPAK01000008.1, read on the forward strand.
TACCAACCTTTGATTTTCCAGCCCTAGCAGCAGCAACAAGTGAGGGAACCAATAATCTATCACCGGGACCAAAAATACTGCTCGGACGTATGCAACAAGTGAGTAGTCCATTAGTGCCATTCGCCTTCATGATCAACGCTTCTCCTTCGGCTTTAGTTGCAGAATATGAGTCATTGTGCTGAAAGGATAGAGATTATTTTAGTCACCAAGCTCCAAAACAAGTATTTGATGTTAATAACTAGAATAATATAGAATGTCCAGTGTAAATAAGAGATTCATGTAATCTTATTAATGTCTTAGTTCTGAACCACAATAGAAAGACAGAACATCAAGGTCAAAGCACCAATTGAAGACAGCGGACAACATATGCAATAAGTTAACACTAGACTCTAACTAATACCTTGTCTGGGTAAGCCATTGATTCACTACCATTCAATATACCATGAACTCCATCAAACACGACGCTAGGAGAGCTCGTGTAGATAAGCCTCTTTACTCCATTATCAACACAAGCATCAATCACATTTTGCGTCCCTGTAGATTAAAATTCCAAACAAGGCAGGATAAGCAAGTGAAGTAACAAATTTTTAGCTTGACAGAAATAAGTGTGGAGATTGCAGTTTATTATGACCTTGAACATTAACCGAGTACTGAAGCTGGTGATTGTTGATAGAAGAATCCGGAGCTGCCATGTGAAACACCACTTCAGCTCCCTGAAAAGCTGTTCCAACTTATATTCAGATATCAAATGCTATTGAAACACAGGTAATAAGAAAAAATGTATAGATCCCTAACTGGAAAAATGATTCAGAACCAATTTCTCCTAGAATCCGACGTTTCGGGAAAAACACGAACGAAACGAAAATGAAACAGTTGAGAGCAAGAACCTTTGACGACTTGAGCTTTATCCCGGAGATCAGCGGAGACATACTGAACCCTACCGGATCTCATTGCTTCACCGAGAACTCCGCTCTCCTCCTGCGGGTAAAGCTGTATCGCCGGAGCTAAATCGGCGATGCGGACACAGAACATCTCGTAGCGTACGAGCATCTCCACAAGATGCCTCGCCGCGAATCCCCTACCACCGGTCACGACGCACCATCGTTCCGCCTCCGTAACTTCCGGCGCCATGTCTAGAAAAACAAATCAGTGGTTATCATCCTTCAATCGAGCAAGCGATCAATTGGCCAGTAGACTGAAAAAAATGGCGAAAAAATTTAGTGGCAGCATTACCTTCAGAGAGCAGGAAAAATTTCGTGACGAGAAATATCGAAAGAGAGAAAGTGACAATGTGCTACTGAGAGCCTTGGGAATCTCTTGGCCAGGTCGATTCTCCGGGACTACAGTTCAACGATGATTTTGTGTGTAATGCGCCCCACCTTCTCTCCCCGTCTATTTTACTATTTTAATATTTGGATAAAACACACACAAAAGATCTGGGTAGACAAATTAGCCGAGATCTACTCTGATTCGTCATGCATCTATCAATTTTAACAATTTATTAGTATGTGTTCGGATCGGGCTTTCTGATTAAGTTTAGTCGAAGGTGACCTTATGTTCAATGCGTGGTAATGTTACAAAAGGAATATTAGCTCCTCAAATATAAGAAACACTATGGGAAGGCTAAGAAGATCATGACATATCTCATATGTACTCATGAGATTTCATAAGATTTTTATTTAGTCCGAGTTTGGAGATCGAATTTTTTGTTTATAGATTATGGATCAGGTTAACCTAGTTGTAGGATCTAGAAGATCGATCACATATGATTTTATCAGTGATTGATCTGTTTTGTATAGTCTAAACGAACTTCGATTTGAAAGGTTCTTGATCGGACATGTGTGCTCTATGTTTTGAATAAAAACATGATATCCGTCATGTCCTTTGATATCTGGGTTTTGGATTCGATAATAGGACTCTTAACATAATTTTCTCTTGATTATAGTAGTTTGAACCGCTTTTAAGTTCACCTCGAAAAAATTCTAAACACCAACATGGCCCAAGCCTTCAACGACTAATATATAACAACATTATTTTGGTTTTCGCCTTAAAAGTACATGAGACACTAAATTTATCCATGTCCAGAATGATAATTCTTAGTAGTGATTACTCCACACTAATATCAAGTATCATCTTTTTCTTTTCTTTTTTATCTTGTATCTTCTTCTTTTTATTGCATTTGAGTTTGTTTCATCTTTCTTGATTTATATGAGACGGTGTATAGTTGCCAATGATGGTTAATATACTAAAACTCGTTTTCGGAGTTTTGTAATTATTCCGTCGAAATTTTATCTAATAGTTTTCATTTATTTTCGTTATTTTAATGTTGTTTTAATGTTGTTCAGATCCACGCAGCCCTTTATATTCCCTAAACCATTTTTGTTCTTTCTTGATGCTTTAACCGAAACTACTAAGTCAGAGTCAAAATTATATGCATTTTGCTGACACTAATTTATGAAGCATGTAAAATTATTCAAAAAATAGATAAATAAACAAAGAGAAAAATGATGTGCAATAATGAGCAGGGATTGCTTCAACTACTTCCTGTAAAAATACATCAGCCATTTGACTCATTAAAGAAGACAGCAAAAAGTTAGATATCATCCCAACTCTTTCCATTTGTCATTAAGTTCTCTGATAAACGTAACTAATCTCCCACACGTATTACCAACTAATTAACACAACTACTTTGTTCCTTCAAAGATTAAACTAACATATGGTGTCTTATCCTCGTTTTTCTTTCGAGTGTCTTATTATAATATTTATCAACCGTTCGATCGATATTAATTCTTCATCTAAGTTAAAACGATTCTAATAAACGTCTTTATCTTATATGTATTTTGCAGTGCTTATCATTCATCTTTTTTTGGTAACGCAAGCAAAAAAAACACATCCACTAAAAGAAAAGTTAGAAAACCATTTGGCCATGTGTTGTCCTTGTAATGTCACATTCATTAATCTAGTTTTTAAATGAAACTATATATAGGGGCGCTGGCTCTGATGGAAATGGTCATCTGTATTTTTAAAATTGAGTGGCCCCTCCATGGTATTACCTATATAAAAAAATATGTACAGTTATATTAAAAACAAAATCTAAGTAATATATTTTTAGTAAAAACAATGAATGTGGTGACCTATATGGTATAATAATTATCATAAGAGATAATAAATGGTCTTACGAAAAAAAAATATAAAAACTATGATTCTAATTTTTGACTAAGAGCATCTCCAACTCAACTTTATTTTTAATTTTTTACTCTACAATCATTTCTAACCCCATTTTATAATCCATTTTAAAATAAAATTCTAAAGTCCTAAAACAATATATTTTTAGAGTAATACTATTCATTCCTCTATATTAGACTGAATTTTTTTCATAACATGATCATTTAAGTTATGATTTATTGGAATGATACCTAAACTAGTTTAAACAATTTAAAAACTAGTCTTTAACAAAAAAAAAATTTAATTAAAAAACTAAATTGATAAAAATATTAAAAAATGTTATTAAAAAAACGAACCAAAAATATGAAATTTCCAAACGAATACATATTAGAATTCTTTAGAAAATTTACAAAAATTTTATGATTTAAATTCTAATACCCAATCTTTACAAGTCGTACAAACTTGTGAAACTTTCAGTCGGTTTTCCTACAAGAAATATTACATCACACAACTGCGTAAATGTCTTATGCACTCTTTAAGATCTACTTCAATATATTTTCATAAAATAATTCTTATAAGGATAGTTTACATTTTGAGTTCATCTAAATTCCTTTCTTTTTTAATCGTAATATCCTCCAATTTTTATATCCAAGAAATCTTTATGCAACTACTACAAGCTACGAAATTCATGTCTCAACTAATATTTGACACGTCATCCGAGCCTTATATGTCTTCGTGTATGTTGTCTTGCCGCATCAGAATATGTAACACCTTCATTCTTTCTTTCTTTTTTTTAACTTTGTGTGTGTCTTAAAGAAAACTGGAAACAAACATCCAAGAACATACAAACATCTAAGTATCCAAAATGACATTGAGAAAATTAAACAAGAACATCATAGTTGAAGAAAAATCTTAGTTCAACAGAAACTTGGTTTGATAATATTCATGGGAGGATCATAACAAAATAAAACATGTTGATTTGATGTTCTTAATGTCTTCTCTCAACTCCCATTAAAATCAATGTCAAGAGGGACACAAAAGACTACAAATTCATATGATTTGTAAATAAGGTAGATTTGATGGTTGTGGTTTGTGTAATTAGGTAATGTAACATGGAATCTACCTTTAGGTTGTCTAATTTGGTTAGGATTAGAGGGATCAACTCAACCTATATTTGACATTTTCAAGTGTTTGTTGAAATGTTTAGTGTTTTCTGAAGAGCAATTCCCCTTTAATGATATACATTTGACTTAATGGAAGATTTTAGGAAGTTTTATGGTTGTTAATGTCTTTTTTAACACATGCTTTTAGTGGTATTAATAGTTAGCATCGTTATCACTAAATTGATCATTCATGACCCTAAGATAAATCATAACTAAAATTTTAAGCTATTAGGTAATGTTCAAACTAAACCGAAAGAGCAAAACTTATTTTAACCAATCAATTAATGTGAGAATCTTTTGCTAGAATTTTAATGTAAACTAAGGCTACTTGTCGTATGTTATTAATGACCATTTGCTAACAATTTCATTTGATTATGAACTAATTCCATGACCATTAGATGAGTTCATAATTAAGAGCTTAAATCACTTGATTAAAATCTTAGTAATATTTTTTTGATCTAAAACCCAGCTAATGATATCCCTAGTGACAATCTACCAAGACATAGAGACCTATATATATTTTTATCATTTTATTTTCATATTTATTTATTTCAATACTTGCAATTAGGACTATTAGAAACTAAAATCAAACTAAACCTCTTAATTTTTCTTAATCAACCATTATCTTTACTCTTAGTGCTCTCGTCTGCTTCTTTACAACAATATACTTGCACTTGGATTAACAGAGTAGAAATATAAATATCGAAAGTTGAATTAAAAACCAGAATTCGCTCAATTCCTGAACCAGTTTTCGCTAAACGAAAACATCCATCATATCTTATTTGGTTCTCTCTCACCTTTAGTGGTGATCTCTCCAACGTGTTTGAATCCTCCCCAGCTGCCTGATCCGTTGGATCCATCATTTTCATTATAGTTAGTGATTCCTAATTCAAAGCCTTATTTGGGCACATCTCCTCATCCCCGTCTTCGAGAATTTCCACACGGGTCTAGACAAAAAAACCGGAACCGAAGAACTAAACCAGAACCGGTCAAAAATTTCGGTTCGGTTTCGATTCCAATTCTAGCCAAAATACCCATTGGATCCTGAGCTTGGAAACCATGGGTATTGGTACGGTTCGATTCCTACCCAGAACCGAAATAAACCCGGAAGCGAAATGAACCCCGAACCGAAATGAGGAACCGAATACCTGAACATATATATATATATATATATATATACATACATATATAGTATTAGGGTATATTGATATTTCATGTATTATATTGACATTGCGGGTAATTTATTGATATTTTGGGTATCGGTTCCGAGTATTTGCTGTCATTTCGGGTATTCCATTGGCATTTTGGGTATTTTGTAGATATTTTGGATTCGGGTTTCAGGTATTATTTCACATTTCGGGTATAAAATTTCTATTTTGGGTATCTAAATACTCGAAACCGTTGAGAAACGAACAAATTCGGGTATTTTATGGTTTCTAAATTACGGAACTGAACCGAACCGGAACCAACAGGAATCGAACCGAAAATATAAAAGTAACCATTGGATCCTAAACCTTAGGAACCGAAAGAGTCTGAACGGAACCGAATACCCGTTTGCCCAGCCCTAGGTGAGACTATTAAAGCGCACCTTCTTTGCATTTTATCGCGTTGATGACTCAAATGTATCTCCTTTAGTGACACTTTACTCCTTCGCTTCTTCCTAGATTTATCGTGTCGGTGACCCGAGTATAACTTCTTTGATGAGCTAGCAAGGGAAACTCGTATCCGCCACCTCTGTGGCAAACAAGTATGTTGGCCCTATATCTAGTTTACCCAAACCTTCATATACTTCGTCGACGACCCCTCCACATCTCAGATTTACGTTTCAAACACACTCTTTTTTGAAAATTGATGTTGATATTGGCCTGAGACTCAAAATGAGCCTCAACCACTACTACTTAGTGGATCTTGGCATAGTTGATCCAATATATAAACCTACTAGCCTAAAAATCTCCAATTGGGCATGTGTGTCGGTTCGTTTCTTTTTTCTTAAGAAGATTTTATCCATCCAAAAAGTTCTCTCATTTTCTGAGTTTTAGTTTTAAAATCGAGAAATTTACGGCTTTGACCGCTTGGTTTCAATCTTGCCTATCAACTTTCTCCTTTGTGGAGAGATTAACTTCCTCACAATCTTCCATTACGAGAGAGATTGTCTCATTCTAATAATCTTCTTATTAATGGAGAACTTTCAAAAAACTTAGCTTTGAAGGCATTAGAGCAAGTATATCGGTAAACCTCTTTTGGGAGTTCTTAAACAATATTTTAATATATTTTTTTTGTTGTAAAATTTATGAAAAAAAAATGAAAAAGAGAAGCACGATTATTAGAATATGGATGTTTTTTTTAATATGAGCACAATTTTTGCTGTAATATTTTAATATGTGCAAAAACATGATGACACGACAATACAAGGCTTAAAAATCGTCTCTTCTCTAAGAATTTCTAGCTTCGAGTTCTTATAATTATTATGGACTCCACGATTAAAAAATTATTTTTTTAAGAACTTCTCCTTTAAGAGTCGTCCATATACTTGCTCTTAAAATCTAATTGCTTCCCTCACCTCAAATAGCAAAAGAACCATTGCTTTTGACGGGATTCAAGTAAGCATGAAAGCTGAAAATTGACCTCAAATAGATTTTGTTTGAAACCTTTTCTAAGAAATTTTCAGTTATGATCTACGACTATAATTATATAACATATCTTTATCCATGTTTTGTATTTTAGTTATATATTGTTTTTTAGCATCCAAAAAGGGTCTCCGTAGTAATATGTATATGCTTTTTTTGATGTAATCACAATCTAAAGTTTTAATATAAATAATTGTTGACAAAAAATTATAGCTTTACATACATAGATTAAAATCTTATATATATTAGGAGAGTATCCGTGCATATGCGCGGATATTTTTCAACATGCATCGTCATTTGTTTATGTATTTTTTTGAATTTTGATAATATATATATATCATTAGTCTAGATATTATTTGTATATAAAATTTTGTAAAGTTTTAATTTGTATAAATTTATTAAGTAGAAAAATTTTTTTGTTATTCGAAACATTTTTCTATAGCTTTTTAGTTATCAAACGTAACATTATAAACTTCCACTATTACACTATCTTTAACTTTCTACTCTTAATTCTTTTGTTCTTCATATTATTATTTTCATCAAATTATTTCCTTTTAATTTATTGAACTAATTTTATCATTTATAATGCTTTGAAACTTGGGATATTATTGTAAATCGAGACAATCATTTTTATTGGGATGAAGATCGCCTTAAAACCCTATTATTCTAGATGACTTAAAACTGATGTAAATTGATCATTCCCGATGTCTCAATTTAATCATTTGTTCTTGATGAAAATACAAAGACCGTAAAACTTTATTTGGCTTTTAAATTTCATCTGTTATTCTCATAGCTCGGTAAGACGGTCTTATATATTTACACGCCTATAACACTATTTATATTGCATTCTAAGATCTTGAAAATCTACAAATTCTCATTTATCTTATTACTTTTACCATTGCATCACTTCTCTATAGCACTTCTTATTTTGTCTCTTCATTATTTATTTTAAATAAAATAAAAAATCAAAGAACCACCAAAAAGTACATTCATAAATGTTGAATTTATCAAATAAGATAAACATATAAAAATATTATGCCATAAAATCATTTATTTCATTTACATGTAACTTAAGGAATATTAAAAGACAATTGATCTCAAAAATTTGAAAAGTTTTAAAATATTTAGTTTTCTTTAAATAAAATATATTTGGACACTTGTCATGCTTATGTGTTAACTTCATGGAGAGAATTGGTCATCTTTTATATATATGATATGGTATAATTGGTATTGCAAAAACGGTTCTTATTGATAACCATGTACCATTGTGGTGAGGGAAGTACCAATTTAATAGTCATCCATCACAAAAGCGGTGGTAGAAACGATGTCAAAAATGACACTTTCAATTTTTTTTTCAATCGCTTTCTTTTAAGGCTCCTTATTTTCTTAAAATTTAAATATTTTGTAACCGTTTTGTTTTTTTTTTTTTTGACAACAAGAACACCATACATTAGTTAGATCGGCGGAAAAATGTTTGCGTTAGAGCTAAACCAAACCGGTCTTACATAGCTAACATGAGAAAATAGAGAACCTCGTGCTCTTGCCCCTTTTGCAAGGGGCATCGGCACATACATTAGAAGATCTAGGTATGAAAACTAAAGTGAAATCTGAAAACTTAGCACGAAGTGTGGTGAAATAATCCAAATTTGCGTAGAAAACATGCCAATCTGAAGGATTATCCGTCATCGTGATCAAGGTCAAGCAGTCTGTCTCTATCCTGACCGAGAGGAAGTGCCTCTCAAGAAGACAAGACATAGCCCAAAGAAGGCCGTCTAGTTCTGCGTGTAGGGTTGAAAGACTCCGACGACATCCTTGCATACCCAAGAGGTAGTGACCACCGGTGTCTCGTAAGCACCAACCCAATCCACTAACTGGTCCAATATCGTGCCAAGAGGCATCGATCTGGCATGTAAGGGATTGGGATGATACAAGAGACACATCTAAAGCACCTTCTTCCGTATTTTCCTCTTCTTCGCCTTCTTCGCCTTTCTGATTAGCCAATCTCCAACTCTCCGCCTCTAATACCGCTATCTGAAGAGTATCCTTTGGCGAAAAATTCTTACCATTGAAGACTTTCTCATTTCTCGCTTTCCAAATGTACTACATGATCCAAGGAAAAAGATCCCGTTCTGTCTCTGATAACCCCGAATTTTTGGTCCTCCAAAAAAAGTGATCCATATTTCGGTATAAGGAGGTACTCGAGAAGAAACCCGGAAGTGTGGGCAAAGAAGACATTGCCCAGACTTGTAAAGCAGGGGGACACTCAAAGATGAGGTGATTAATCGATTCCTCGGCCCCACCACATCTTGGACAACTACGGTCCGTGCCTAAATGACGGTATGCTAGGTTCTGACATATAGCAACACAACCCGATAGTGCCTGCCAGATAAAATGTTTCAACTTCTTGGATGTCTTCACTTTCCATACTTGGGTTTTTAGTGTGGTAATGCTAGGTTCCAAGATCGGTTTAGGGACTGGAGTATCTTCCATCTTACTCGCTATCTTGTATCCTGATTTAACCGTGTAAATACCAGATTTGTATAAGACCAAGCATATCCATCCATGGTGAATTGCCGACTCGGTCTCATCCCAATAATAAGTCGGATGTCCTCTGGATGGAATAGATCTCGTAGTTTCGTCTCATCCCATCCACTCGCATCATGTTGGATTAGACTATGTACCAACATGGAAGGGTCTCGATCCTGGGATCGGATAGCAGGTCTCGCCAGACGGGCCGGGATGTCTGAAATCCAAGGTTCATACCATACACTAGTATTACATCTCGATCCGATAGTTTTCCTAAGTCCCTGAAAAAGAAGGGGTCTTGCAACTAGAATACTCCTCCACCCAAAAGAAGAAGACCAAGACTCGAAAATCTCTAAAGAGGTAGAGTGCCTGAAGTAACGGTTTCTAAGGATTCGTGCCAAGAGAGAGGATGGAAAATATAAGAGACGACATAGTTGTTTTGCTAGTAGAGCTAGGTTGTAACCGTTTACAATTAAAATTCTTGTACCTCCTTATTTTAAAAAAATTAAACTATTTTATAACGGTTTACAATTTTTAATTCAGGTACCCTTTTTTAACATGGACCCTGCTTTTCCAACAGTGGACTCCACTGGTAACCAAGTAATAATATTGAAAAAGTAAACATAAAGAGACCAAATAACTTGAACATACATAAATTAAAATTTGTATAAGAGGTCAGAACAATCTTAAATTCATCGTCTTGACATCAAGAACATGACCGAACGAAAGTTTTCTATCATATAAACCTATCGGTTTTAAAAGCGAAACTAAGCGAAATAAATTTCAGTTTTATGTTATAGTCGGTAATCCGAAAATTTGCCGAATACTAAAAGAACTTTGCTGTTTCAAATATATAAAGTTGCGCGGTCTACATGACCCATTGCATGTCATCTCTCAAGAATCAAGATGATAAACCAAAATGAAACGAAAAGTGATTTTTCAGAAATTTTCCAATTAATCAAGTTTCCTCGTATATTCCATTCTACATACATTTCTTTTTTAGTTTTGATTTCCGCAATTCCACCGCGTTACGGATAAGAGTCTCATTTTACAACAATCACCCATAAAAAGAAGAAAGCAATCAACATTCCCTAAAAAACAAAGTGATCCGGAAACAGAAACTGAAATTGAGGAAGTGGTCAGCCCTAGTCTTTTTGACATACTAGTACAAAATTGAAATAAATGCAAACATAAGATCCGGAACTACACCCTATTTGAACGGAAGTATTAAGAGTGACATAACTCACTCCAACTACGACCAGTACAAGTAGTTGGCGACATTAACTACCTCTCACCAACCACCAAACCCAATCCCCACAATATTACCATTACTCTCATATAACTACACCAAATCATATTTACACTTTTTGCCAACACAACACAACCCCCCTTCCTTATAAGATATACCACCATCATCAACCTCTAGATCTCACTCGCACAACTAAGCTCAAAAAGAAATGGGTAGACCCAACGAACAAGATCTACTCTCTACGGAGATCGTCAACCGTGGGATCGAACCATCCGGTCCAAACGCTGGGTCACCAACCTTCTCGGTCAGAGTTCGGAGACGTCTGCCGGATTTTCTCCAGTCGGTGAACTTGAAGTACGTGAAACTCGGTTACCATTACCTCATAAACCATGCGGTTTACTTGGCGACCATACCGGTTCTTGTGCTGGTGTTTAGTGCTGAGCTTGGGAGTTTAAGCAGAGAAGAGATTTGGAAGAAGCTTTGGGACTATGATCTCGCAACTGTCATCGGTTTCTTCGGTGTCTTTGTTTTAACCGCCTGTGTCTACTTCATGTCACGCCCTCGCTCTGTTTATCTCCTTGATTTCGCTTGTTACAAGCCCTCCGATGAACTCAAGGTACGTCCCACACGTGTCAATCTTTCCTTTGAATTTGAACTTCTAGAAACCTTAAATAAATCAGAATAGGTGGATTATTCAGGGAGGATCTCTGCCTTTTTGTTCGGTCGGTAATTGTTTTTCAAAACCTTTCCATTTTTGTTAGCTTTAATCGAACACTGTGGAAAAGTTAACCGGAAAATAAGGAGACCGGTTTGACTTCTAATCGGTTTCTGTATATTCAAAACATTTGATTAATGTAACCTGAAAGAAAAATGAATTAATCGAAGGAGATCGATAGGAACCGAACCAAACCAGATGAAACGCGTTCAGTTCAGGTTAGCTCCGGTTCACTATGTTTTAAACTTTGATTTGGACGTCCAGGTGACAAGGGAAGAGTTCGTGGAACTGGCGAGAAAATCGGGGAAGTTCGACGAAGATACCCTCGGTTTCAAGAAGAGGATCCTACAAGCCTCAGGCATCGGCGACGAGACGTATGTCCCAAGATCCATTGCTTCGACGGAGAACATAACCACGATGAAAGAAGGTCGTGAAGAAGCTTCGACGGTGATTTTTGGAGCACTGGACGAGCTATTCGAGAAGACACGTGTCAAGCCGAAAGACGTGGGAGTGCTTGTGGTCAACTGCAGCATCTTCAACCCCACGCCGTCGCTGTCGGCAATGGTGATCAACCACTACAAGATGAGAGGGAACATACTCAGCTACAATCTCGGAGGGATGGGCTGCTCTGCTGGAATCATAGCCATTGATCTTGCTCGTGACATGCTTCAATCTAACCCAAACAGCTACGCGGTGGTTGTGAGCACCGAGATGGTCGGCTATAACTGGTACGTGGGAAAAGACAAGTCGATGGTCATACCTAATTGCTTCTTCAGGATGGGTTGCTCCGCCGTCATGCTCTCTAACCGCCGCCGTGACTTCCGCCACGCCAAGTACCGCCTCGAGCATATTGTCCGCACTCATAAGGCCGCCGATGACCGTAGCTTCAGGTTTCTTTCATTTCCACGTTATTTTTATTCTAATTTGGTTTTTACAAAATTCGTAACCACCGGTGAATTGTGTATGGTTTCAGGAGTGTGTACCAGGAAGAAGATGAACAAGGATTCAAGGGTTTGAAAATAAGCAGAGACTTAATGGAAGTAGGAGGTGAGGCTCTCAAAACCAACATCACTACCTTAGGTCCTCTCGTCCTCCCTTTCTCCGAGCAGCTTCTCTTCTTTGCCGCTTTGCTCCGCCGAACTTTCTCATCCGCCAAAACCACCACCAACGCAACCACATCCTTCTCTTCTCCTGCCACCGCCAAAACCAATGGAGCCAAGTCGTCCTCCTCTGATCTGTCCAAGCCATACATCCCGGACTACAAGCTCGCCTTCGAGCACTTCTGCTTCCACGCAGCTAGCAAAACCGTGCTTGAGGAGCTTCAGAAGAACCTAGGCTTGAGTGAAGAGAACATGGAGGCTTCGAGGATGACTCTGCACAGGTTTGGAAACACCTCTAGCAGCGGAATTTGGTACGAGCTGGCTTACTTGGAAGCCAAGGAAAGTGTCCGAAGAGGGGATAGGGTTTGGCAGATTGCATTTGGGTCGGGTTTTAAGTGTAACAGTGTGGTGTGGAAGGCAATGAGGAAGGTGAAGAAGCCGGCCAGGAACAATCCTTGGGTGGATTGCATCAACCGTTACCCTGTCCCTCTCTGATCATTTTAAATGACTATTCTTAATTAAATCATGTAAGATCTCTAATTATTCCAACCAAAAGAGACACCATTTGGTTGGCCTCTTGCTTGTTGTTGGATAATAGGAGCTGTTTTCTGATCATTCGTATCTAGGACTGCTATAAGAACGGATGGTTCGAGTCCACTTGAGGTTCAACTGTTTTATTTTTTTGTTTGTTCTATTCGACTTCCATAAACTTTGAGAGATCAAAGCTCTCGTCTTTCACAGATAGTATTAATGTGATTTCATTAATGATGTAAAAGTGAAATGATGATTTTTCAAGGCAATCTTTTTAATACCAACAACTATTCTACCGGAATTATATTTGGATGGTACGAGCGTAATGACACTAGTACACCATTAGATTGTCATAGTCAGGGTCGGTCCTAATATTATTTTGGCCTAAAGCAAAATAAATAAATGTGGCCTTTAAAAGTAGATGCATTATAAATTCATGTATCAATCTTTTGGCCGTCGAAATCCCCTTTCATATATAAGAAACATAGGATGTCATGCGTGCATTAAATGGCTGGACCGAATGGTAGTACCTACCTTTCAAATTTGCAAGTAACAAATCAAGTTCCTAAGATAGACGCCATAATTGTTTGAAATATTCGAAAGACCTGAATCCAAAATTTGAGACCACACTAGCTAATTTTGGACATAACTTTTTTAGAAGAAAACACGGCATATTTGTGGTTAGATTTATGTGGTCTATAAATAAGCATGTATGAATGAGTATAAAGTAAAATATATAAGAATTCGAGGTTCAGTTTTTCCTACATCCTGGAACCAAGTTTAGAATCAATCCACTAGAAACAATAAAGTAAGATACATAGGAATTCTTTAACGAGGTTTGTTACAATGTTTCTAGTCTACAATATAACCACCAACAGAACTTACATGTCTCTTCTTTTGAATGGTGGGGCAACGCCACATACACTTGTGTATCTCTCTCCAATAAATTCTAGACGTACACTTTTTCATTTGGCCGTCTCTTGGTTTATATAGGTAAGGGTCAAAACCCTAAACATCCTCAAGCTCACATGATTTTCTTATCTTCTTGGGCTTCTAGATACACGTGATGAGTTTCCTAAAACAAAGGAAACTCTACCAATTAGAAAAAAATCGCATATTTCCTTTTTCTTGGATATGTGCCAGATTATGTATCAGCTTTGTACCTCAGTATCTCCCGTTTCAGAATTTTCACGTTATGTACAAGATTTTGTATCAGCTTTGTACATCAGTACCACCCATCACGGAATCTGCATCTTGTTCTTCAGATTTTGTATCGGCATTGTACTAAACTTTGTAGTTCTTCCCATTTCAGTATCTTCACTTTGGTCTTCAGATTATGTATTGACTTTGTACTAAACTTTGTAGTACCTCCCGTTTCATAATCTTCACCCTGGTCTTCATATTGTATCAACTTTATACTAAACTTTGTAATACCTCTCGTTTCAGATTATGTACCTTAGTCTTCAAAAACTTGACCTAATCCATAGCCAAAAACGTCATTTGATATCCATACAAGACTTTCAAGAAAATTCTTGATCTCTTTCCCTAAGATCCTCCCAAATCTCCCTTGAGATATTCTCCACATGTCTCTGGTAGATCTTCCTTTTAGAAGCCCTCACGTTGAAGAACTCAACAAGATAGCTACTCCATGTCGGCTCTCCAAGCTCCATGTCAGCTCTTCGGTTAAATGCAATCGACTCCTCATTTATCTTCTATTGTATCAGTCAGCTACAACGTTCTGTATTTGTTTCTAACCTCTTCCAAATGTTACAGACTGCATTCGACCAATTATCAGGAATTGTCTATGTGTCATATTAATGTGCTGATACAGCTTCTCACACCAGTCAACATAACTCTTTCAATCTCGCCTTTGATGACTAAGTTGTAGAGCTGATAGTCTTATCATTTGTACCATGAATTGTCTATGTGTTATTTTTCGTGTTGATACAGCTTCCACCAGTCATCATAATACTTTCAATATTTTCACAGAATTGATCATAAGTTTTTTTACTCCCTTGAAGAGAAATTTTACCCACTCAAGTACGCGTAACGAAATTACAACAAATTCTTTGTTATAGAAGGCCAATGTTCCACCACTATTTCTTGAGCCTGCTTGAGGTCTTCCTTAATCATGCTAGAAATCATTTACTGAGGTATGGCCAATGGTTCAATTTTAATACACTTACCATTATCATCAATTTAGATCATTAAGATATTTCATACGACTCCAAACTATTCGAATTTCGCTTCATAAAAGTATATTTTCAAATGCAAACAACATATCAGAGATCATTGGACTTGTAGCTGCAATCATGATCTCATCAAATGTAATATTCCGAATAAAGTAGAACAATCAAATTAGGCTGAATCTTGAATTAGTCGTAGAAGAAGGTTAAAATTGTTGAGTTATGTATGATAGTTATGGTATGGTTTTGGGTGGGACCAAAATGATAATTCAAATTTAACCGAGTGGCGAGGCTTAGTAAGACAACAACAAAATTTATGTAGATTTAGAAAAATTCTTGGAATTCTATAAGAGTGTTGTTTCGGGTAAAAACGTCGGATTTGTCACATCCTCCAAAATTTGGGTCTTGAGTTTCGAGAATGGGATTTCTAGTTTATAGAGTTTTACCCTCAATTTATCCACAAAATCATATGAGGAGACTAATGATTTTATCCTCAAAATTAGTTCCACATTTGTTGGACAAAAATTCTCCTCAAGCTTGTCTCTTTCCCAACTACAAATACTCTAATTGATTAGCTTATTTAACTTTTAGGTTTATGTGAATGAGGTAGTTCTTCATCAATGGGCTCTCATCATCCCAACATTCAGCCACTTGGTGGTCCAAAAAAAGTGGACTCTTCGTTATCAATCGTCAACTCGAGTCCCTTTTTTAAGAGTTCTCTTCCATGGAGAACACTTCTCCATCCATAGGTTAGTATTGTCCCAATATTAGCCTACAAAAGTTGACCACCTTCAAAATATATGTATTTGAAGAATCTTGCAAAAAGGATATCCATGTCTTGTATGATTTTCATGTTGGGCCAGAAGAACTTGATTGAGGTGTTGGGTGTTTTTGAAGTTTAGCCCATCTTGTTTTTTTGGAAGACACATCTTGTTTTATCGAATCCGATGCATTTTCCTTTTCTTTAGTTGTATTCCACCAAAATGATGTTGTAGCATTAGAAATCATCTTACACAATGTTTGAGAAATCATGAAACAAGATATAGCCTAGATAAACATTAACATTGTCATTTCTTTCAACATGTTTCCTTTCCCTCATTGGGACATAGTTTTAGCATGTAATCCTAACATCATTTAGACAATTTCTTCCTATGTTGTTGACCTTAATAGCGTCAGTACAAAAAGTTTAATGTGGAAATATTTTCTTTTAAATCGCTTATATAGTTAAACATTAGTGAAACTTTTTAAATTGTTCCTCTCCAATCCTCTCCTCTTTCTCTCTTTTTCTCTTTCTCTCGACATTATCTGCTCCACCCGTAATAACCCTCACATGTTGTATTAGGTTATGTCATCAAGGACTGGCCAACCAACTTCCTCCATGTTTAGTTAATGGATTACTAATCAACCGGTTCAATTTGGTTCACAATGGGTTTTACTCTTCCAATTAAACTTTGCCTATGGCTAATATAACATCTTCTTACTCTTTTGAAGACCTTTCTAAACCAAAAAAAAATAAAGAAGCTATTTTAAGTCCTTCATAAATTATGTTTAAGTTTTAAGAAGAGATTACAATAGTTAAGTGCAATGGAAAGTAGAAAGGTTGGATTACTCTCTGTTTTTCAAATAGGCAAGGCTGGCTAGCCTCAAAATAAAATCGGTTAATAGGTCCGGCCCATATCGTCAGATCCTGACGCCGTTCTTGACCGCTTCGTTTGACTTGACTTTGGCTCGTTTCCAAGTTTCGTTTTCAACCCGAGGGATAGAGAAAGCAGAAGAGAATCGGCGAAGAGAGCGAAGAAGAAGATGGACTCGACGATGTCCCAGAAGTTCACTCTTGCTTATGCTTCTATCCTTGGAGGTATTAATCCGATCGGTTTCTTCTTCAGTTTTCAAATTATCTCTGTAACTTGATCTAGTTATTTTTTGGAATCTAGCCTACGGTTAGGTTTTGAGTTTTGATTATACCTGCTTCTTTCGATTGTTCTCGGATGCTTTTCGAAATGTGCGGATAATAGTTGGATATAGGAGCGTTTGTCTCAATGATGAATTTCGATATAAAAATCCGCCGTAAGTTGACCACTAAAGCCTTTGTCACTAATTTTGAACATTGTCGCATACGTGCTTAGGGTGAAATTGTGAATATAGATGTCGTAGCATTTCTAAAATCAGTTCATTTCATAATGCCAACTATTTGTTTATTTTTTGGCATATGTAGTTTTTGCTAGATAAATGATTTTATTTGTCCTTCACAGTTTGCTCCCTATTTTCTCATTCTATAGTTTCTTTAGGACCTAGAAGTTGAACTACTGCTTTCTTTTGTAATATGTGAAAAAAACAGTTGACAAGGTTAGTGACCAAGGAAATTGGAAAACATAAGCTTAAAAAAGAGCCTAGACCCTTGTTAGTTGACATTACTGCCCAAAAAAGACCCTCAATTTCTTTTTTACACATCTGTTTCCATGAATTTCCTAAATCCATAGCTTCAGATAATAAGAAATAAGATAGTGAAAGAAAGGATTAGATAGTTTGGATCCAAGAATTTTGCTTCACGAGATATTCTTATTTCTTTCATTGCCATCTACAATAAAAAATTAGTCTTATCCTCAAGGTTAAGAATTTCCCTTTGGAGCTGGAGAAGGGAACCCCTTCTCTTCTTGAGGCAGTCCTACTCCTACCTGACTATATTTCATCCAACGCTTCACATATAATGAAACATCCTTGACTGTGAACAATAACACGTAGTAAGGCTACATTCATCAAGCCTTTTCAGTCTATTTAGGAGCAAACCTTCCAAGATTGGTTGCTCAGGTCCTGATCTATTCACTTCATATGCTGGAAGTTTGTTGGTGTGGTAGAGCTATTCTTGATGCTCAATGTGTATATTGAAAAAGTCCCTAGAAACTAGATCCATCAACTTCCTACTTAGACAAATCTAGGTTTTGCTTGACTTTGATCCTTAGATTGTTGAATTGCTACTTATTGCTTGGCTAGGCCAATGGTATCGACAGGATCATTCATGTTAAGTTTGTTTGGTTTATACTGTGAGTTGTTGGGTAACGTCTGGTTCTAGAGTCTGCTGGTTCTTCCCTCTGGAGTTTCAGTTTTCTGAGAAGGCTTCTTAACTATTAACATTTCAAACGAAAATGGTTGTGTTGTCTTGATTTGTCCAGCTTTTAGAGAGTTTTGCTTTGTATAGAAAACGATTGTCGACATTATGTGGTGGGTGAGGTTTTGCATCAGTAGAGTCTGTGCTGTGACTGCTCATTTCAGTAATGGTATATATCTCTGTATCGTTTTCCAAGTGTGGTTTTGGTTGATGGTTTGATGATTGTTGTGGCAGTTGGTGGGTTGATGGGTTACATGAAACGTGGAAGCAAAATATCACTAGCGGCAGGAGGAGGATCAGCTGCGTTGTTCTATTATGTATACACGGAGCTCCCTGAAAATCCAGTCTTGGCATCCTCTATTGGCATCGGTAAGAGAATATAACAGTCTTGTGCAAATCTTAGCGAGATAGTTCTAAAGAAGTCTTGTTTGTAAAAAATGCAGTGGGGTCAGCAGCACTGACAGGGATGATGGGATCACGTTACCTAAGGACGAGGAAGATAATGCCAGCTGGAGTCGTGTCGGTTGTGTCACTGTTGATGACTGGGGCTTACTTGCACGGCCTCACTCGCTCTACTTGAATCTGCCTTTGCACACTTATTCCAAATATTGTGAAAGCTTTTTTGCGTGGGAATTTCAGAATTCTTAACTTGTTGTAGAATGATATGCCTTTGTGATGGTGTTTCTTTACCAAGCTTTCCCTACCCGAAAGAAAAGATACTAGTGTTTCTTCGGGATTGAGAAAATAAGTATTTTGTAAAATGAATGATATGATTAATGAAAACATGTTTGGCCAAAAAAAACTCACGTAGCGAATCTCGATGAAAGTGGACAAAGCTAATCAATTAAAGCAACTTTATTCTATTTGACTATTTCCAAGCAGCCTCACTAATTAATTATACAGTTTGCTTTGTTGACAGCTCTTAGAAACCCAAAACGAAGAAGCAGCTAATCACTTGGTCCTTATCCAAACCAAAGCCACAAAATCCGAAATTCGATAGCATTAAAAAGTAAAACATGACGCGGTAAAAGGTTTAATACATCAGTTTTCTTGGCAAGTGGTCACGTTACTTGAATTCCATCTATACAAACACATTTGTATTTTACAATACACATTGAAACATTAGGAAATCTTGATGAGAAAGATAAACAATTGCTTTCAGGGTCTCCCATCCACACAAATCCAACTTCTCAACGATTCTGAAACCAGCTCGGTGAAACTCCTACAACACTTCCACTGCCACATATACTTCATAGTTAAAATAATGAAAGTGAAATACAGAATCTGAAACCAGATCGATATAGTTTCTCCAACAATTGTAGTATTAGTATAGCATATTCAAGATAAGATACAGTTGGAAGAGCACTGGTGACAGGATCACAGTGGTGGTGATCCAACTCCCTTTTGTGTAGGAGTTCAAAATCTGCATCAACTTGTTCAAGCACCTCCTCGAGAGGCGTAGCTTTTTCAGATCCATGATATTCTAACGTAATTAGCTACGCTTCTTCGAGCTGGTGCTTGAACGAGTTGGTGGAATCAGTGAGATTTCAGACTCGGTTGCTGAGAGCCACTGCAGAGAAACAAGAAGATTAGAACACACAATTAAACGTATTATCATCTTTGAACACTAGGACTAGGAGTTTAAAAGCTGTAAGAAAGAAGATGGAACTTAATGTTTATGTTGAGTGAATTTGGAGATCCTAGGGGATGAATTTTATAGGAGGAAACCAGGATATTAGAGATAAGATTTGACACAGATTTCATTTTACCAACCACCACCACCCTTCACGTGTCACATGTGTCTGTGTTCGATTACAATGTGGGCTTTCAGACAATTAGAGGCCCAATATGCTAATTTCCATTCTGTCGGTAAGAAGGTAATGTTGGGAAAGTAAGTTGGAGACAATGAATCAAAATATTGTTGCCGAATTGGTGCCTTTTGGATTTTTAAGAATACACAACTATGCATTTGTCTGCTGATTAGTCTTCGAATCTTGGATATAAGTTAACCAAATGGTGTGTATTTATAGCATATTAATTCAGACGCTGCGATTGTATGTACAAAAAAAAAACGTTTAGCTGCAACGAAATCCAAGTTTCAATATCAACAAAAAAAAAATGTGAGTGGACGAAGCCGTTGCCAAGAGAGGCTGACAGTTCAAAGTTCACATAACAAGAAAAATTGCAGGCAGAATGCAATCAAAGTTCAATATGATTTTCTTAAAAGCAAATTCAAACCTTTCCCTATCTGAAGAAAAAGTTTCTCAGGAAAGATTTGTACCTCTGCCTTCATTTATATAATACATATATATTAAGAAACTTGGGGCTGTTACTTTTAAAAAAGTGCTGCCTCTTTGTTAAGGCGACTTCATCTTCTCCATCTTTTCCCGCATCTTGTATTGCAGTGTTGCAGGAGCACAATCTAGCGGTGTTTCTCCTGGTCATGGATAACATATTATACCACATTAATTAGAGGTATCCCGTTGGCAAGATTTGTAAAGCATGAGAGATACTTACCTTGTGCATTTTTATGCTCAAGGCTTGCTCCATGTTCCATTAGCAACAACGCAATATCAGTCTTGTTGAACAGTGCAGTCTGTGGAAGCAAAATAACTAATGTAATTAAGTATATTTAGAGTTACCAAACAAACACAAGTGGTTAAGAGAGAAAGAGAGGATTACCAGATGAAGCACTGACATTCCCTGCTTGTCTTTGTAATTAGCATCCACGCCCTGTGTAACTCTTACAGTTTCAATCTTTCTGTGTTTCAAGTTATTTTAATTTAAAGCAAAAGTGAGAGTACCTCTTTCAGAAGTTTTCTGACACCAGCAGTGTCACCATTCTTAATTGCTTCCCTTAATCCCTTTTTTAACAAACACATTCCATAATAATCTATTAGACAAAGGAAACCATGATTGTCCATGTAATGAGATGCCTAGAGTTACCTCTCCATTTACTTCATACTCTCTTTGTGGGTTCTCTAGTCCAGGATTCAGCGCCGATCTGAGAATTTCAACAGCTTAATTACAAACCACAAATACCACAAAGATATTGAAAATCCAACAGCCTTGATACAATGGTTAGATGCTAACATACCGAGCATTGGTGTTGGAAGTGGAACCTTTACTTTTTGCTGAAGTCTCTGACTTGGGCTGAGGTAGAACCAGAGGAGCACGAGTAGCCTGTTGTAAAAGCATATCTTCAAAAGAGAGTACCATAGTTTTGGTAAGGAATACATTTAAGGGAATGAGATGTTACCGGTGGGTTCGGTTTATTGGTTGATTGAGAAGGCGCTACACAGATGCAGAGAGGCATACCACACTTGCAGTCCATTGTTTGACTGTCTCCAGGACCCGTATCTTCGTCTTCAATATCCAATCTCGAAACTTCTTTGGTTAGAGTATTAACTTTACTGTAAGACTGCATACGAATGACTTCTTGCCTGTGTCAAGGAGCTTGCGGCCACAAGTAGGGGATAAGAATAACGAAAACAAATATATCAACAAGAAAATCTGGTTGAATATATTCGTGAGATGCAATCATTGATGAGCATTCAAGAACAGTGAGAGTCGCAAATAAAAGAGAATTCGTTAAAGCCTAATTATATAACAAACAGTAGGGAATTTGAAAGCAGGCAACTTGAAGAATCCAATCGAATTGACCACAAGGAAAATTCAGTAGTCGAGACAGAAGAATCTTTAACTGCGAGAATATTAAAGCCACGGAATTTGTGTGATAAACTAACCTTCGTGTTGGAGACGATTGAGAGCCCTTTCTCGGAGAGAAAGAGAGACAAACGATGCGATCTCGATAAAAGTGAAAGAAAATAATCAAAGTATGAAACACTTATGTCAAATTAAATAGGTAAACATTATACTTCGGTCCCTGTAGTTTAATAAATATTACACTTGATTCCAAAGACTTCCCCTTGTACTTTTTGGTCCCTATAGTTTCACACTATAACCATTTGCCAAAAAAAGTCGAGTCGCCATAAAAGGTGTTTGAAATCGCAATGAAAAAGTTAAAACAAGTATTAGTTTGCCAAAATTGCCGTAATTCTTGCGATGCTGAAAAAGATCAGCCAACGCCATCAACTGATTAAGAGGGCAAATGTGTAACATCTATTGATTGAGATTCAAAGTAAAAAATCACAAAAAAATCCCCATCTTAATCCACATCTGCTAACTCGACCCTCAAAGTCACTCCATCTGGAAGTACAGAATATGCAATGCAGAACTCGGGATCTCCACGACCAAATCCATTCCCGAAAACCAAGGTTCGATGATGTTCCCAATAGGAGATTCCCTAGAATTCACAGCCCATCTGTCTGCAAGCTTAAACCCAAACTTAGACGCAGCTGACAAAAGAGAAGGTTCATCAACTCTTCTGAAAACATGGCACAGAATCAATCCCGGCTTTTCTTCATCCTCCGAGTCTCCCATTTTCCGCAAGATCAACTCTTTCGCGGTTTCAAACAATGGTATAATGGTTTCAGCTACATAAGTTACATCTGTTCCAATGATAACTTCAAATCCTCCACCACTCAAACCCTTAATGCCTTCTATATGCTCTTTGTTTCCCCATTCAAGCACACCTGTTTTCAGTTTCCCAAGTAATGAAGATTGGAGATTCGTTGTGATGTTCTCCTTCAATAGCTCAAGTGCCTTCGTGTCTGCATCAGTGGCTACCACAAGGTTAGCTGATCTAGCAGCTACCATCGAGCAAATCCCTGTGCATCCACAACCCAATTCCAACACCCGTTTCCCTGAAACAATGTTTGGGTTCCTGTCAAGTACAGAAGCCATAAGCCGAGCTGACTCCCACAGCATCAACCCCGTTGATTTGCATGTATGTTGATACTCTTTCGACAAAAGTTTGATTTTAAAAGCAGAATCCCTAAGCTTGACCACGCTCATCTAATGGAATGACAGAGATATCGATCGTATAAGCGTATAAGAAAAATGGAATGTTGTATCAACAATGAGATTACATAGCCTTTTACCTCATGACTTGATGGTGAGGCTCCGAACATTTCCATCGCCAGACCATCGGATATGTCAATGTCAGTATTATCCACAATATCTTTTATTTTCTGCTCCTTAGATTTAGGCTGTTCAGATTGGACTAATTTGGCAGGACTCATCATATCACATGGGTTTTTGTTGTCATTTGAACGACGGAAAGTAGCTTGGACCCAGCGTCGATTCATGACCAGTTCACGTGAACGATTCTCAACTTGTTTGCAGCAAACACCAAGCTCCTCAACCTCAAAACCTTGCTCGGAAAACAAAGCTTCTAGGAATTCATTAGAAAAGTAGAAAGCACGCTGCATAAAAAAGTAAAATCATCAGGACTCTACCAAAATTAGAAAAGTGCAGAGCAAAGAAATAGCCTTCAAAAAGCAGAAGAAAGAAAGAACTTACAGTGCCATCACCTCTGACATAAAAGTTCTCACTGATCTTCTGATCCTTCCCAGAAAACCTTTCCTGTTAATAAAACACGGAAACACATAATGGTATTTTTGGTGAGATTTCTATTAGATCAAACATGGCAAAACAACTTTGGGAGTGATAAAAGGTCGATTAAACCTGAGCAAGATCGCCGAGAGCATAATCACGGAAGAGTATACACCCGTTTGGCTGAAAATAGAATAATCAGAAAGTTAAGTTAACATGAGATATTCAGACTTGCAGAGGAAAATGGATGTCCAGACATACATTACAACGATGTAGTTAATACCTTGAGTATTTTCCTAATGTTTTGCAATACTAAGGCCATCTTCTCTGGGGATACCGCAGATAAAACAAATATCTGTTCAACAAGTATATTTAACATGAGAAACAGTTCATGATGAGAAAGGAGAAGGCTCGAATATGACAAACTCAAAGAATAAAACCACAGGGAGCAATTAGAAGGAGATATTTAGCAAAAGATGGTCTATAATTCTATAAACCAAGATCACTTGATATTTCAGTAGCTTTTAGCTAGCTAGCACAGTAATATGTTTTTGTTAGGAAGTACCATGGTCACGATATCAACTGAAGATGGAGAAATATGCTTATCAAGATCATCCCCGGTCAAGTCGCAAGCAAATGCACACACTCGCGTCTCTGTGTATTCATTATGAGCCTGAATTTCATAACAAGTTATAACAAACTCTGATCAAATTCAACAAAGGAAAATTTTATGCTGTAAATAGCTAATTACGGAACTTCGTAGAGTTATTTACATATTCAATACTACAAGATATTGTTATTGATAAACAACAGCCCAAAAGAATAGGATATTGAAGGACATCTAATAGGACACGAATTATATATACATAAGAATAACAAGAGAACATGGTCGACATTTACTAGCTTAACCATGATGGGACGACAGAGGCCACTAACCAAACAACTGTCAATCACACATCAAATAATACACTATTCCATGTGAATAATTGAAGACTAACTATTTTGGCAGATGCAACGAGAAGCCACTCACAGACATAAGTTAAGGTAGCAAATGTATCTGTTATATGCGCTTAAGAGCCACTAAGACTATTACTGTAACATAGCCAGTTAAGGAATTGACACTCCATCAGCAGGCACTCGCACTTATGCATAGAGCTGAATAAATTGACCTCACTGGGAAAGACAAATCGACCAAGAAAATAAAACATTAACGAAGAATGAGAACCGAACTGACCTTGACCAAATCAACAGCACGTGGTGAAAAATCACATGCATAAACGAAAATGTCTGGATATATAGCAATCAACGGAAAAATCGTGTTTCCAGCTCCACAGCCAACCTGCAAATCAAGACCAATTGCTCAGCAGAGTATTCTACAAAAAAGACTAGCAAACAACAAAATAGTAAGAATTAGGTGAGGAAGAGCTTGAGCATTTGAGGTTACCTCAAGAATGACCTTCTTTCCGCTAACCTAAAAAAGATTATAAGACAAACCCATATTGAATACTAGAACATGAAATGCAGTAGATACCAGAAGCATTGGTTTTAATACTCACGGAAAAATAGCTATCCCATTCCTTGTCCAAATAGTGGCGGTCTTTGAAGAACTGACGCAGAGCAAGAGAATGTCATATAAAACGCAGTAATACCATGTGATATGACCAAAGATAGGAACTAGAAAAGAACTTAGACTAAACTACAATCAAGGGATGAGGGAGATAAAGAAGGATCCCCTCCCCCTCCCCACTATCACGGTTCCTTTTCTCGATCATATAAATATATATACCTGAGCTGCTAAACTCAAATTAAACAGCTATAGCTAAAATTTGTATCAGTAACTTGAATCCTCGATCAAACTTATCAATCCAGTTCACATGAGTGGCAGCTTGACAACTCTATCACTTTTATACTTGTACCAGATACTCAAGAAACAAACAATAAACGGAAACAGAAAGAATTGAATCCAGCTAACGAGATTAAAAGCATAAGTCAGACTACAAGTGAATCCAGCCTATGCTATGCTTGTAAGAATCAATATTAGCTATTAAGCTCAGTTACATATGAACAGAAAGAAGGCTTACTCTATCTCCATGTCGCTTGTAAAATATATCCCAGTACTTTTTAGCATCCCTTTCATACTTCTCTGAGAGATGAAACAGGCGAATATAAGGAACAAAATTTACTCTCAAAATTCATATAATATTAGCAAAAGATGTAATTTTTGAGGACCTCTCCAGAAAGGGGAGACACCCAAGTTAGACGTTGGGTAAATCTGCAGCTTCTCAGTCGGTTTCTGCTGCTCTTCTACACTTTGCGTAGTAGAAGACATTATCACACACCGCAACTTCAAAAGAAACATTGTGATTTGAGTATATTTAAGGAGTATTGAAGTAACCAAGAAACCATGGAAGATAAATCCGAACCTGTGGTTCTTCGACGGCAAACGCCCTGCTTCTCCGTGGGACATAAACGCTGAGAAAAATGTCGAGAAGAGCAGAGTTTCGGCAAGCGGAGCTGAGTGATTTGGGGAGCCACCTGGGTATGAAGTTGACCGGCCCAATCAACCTTGGGTAAATACGGACTCGTGAGAATTATTGGTTTGCGCATTTTGATTGATTTGAAAATCTAAACCAAATTCAATGTTATTGGTTTATAGAAATTAGAGTGGTAATGCTTCTTGAGTTACGATATTAGCAAATGGACTCAAGTTTTTTTTTCCTACTATTCCATCAAAATTTATACAGTTTTATCCCTATAACCTGCTAGTTCATGTTTTCGGAACATAGGCGAAGTTATGTCCTAACACAACACTATGCGAGATTTTCAGCAAAATAATGATAAAAACCTCTATATATAGCGATATAGGAGAAAGTAGAGAGGTTTTATTTCTGATATTTGGAAAGAAAAAGGTTTCGAAGAGAATCGTTCTCAATTCTCTAATTCTTCTTCATACACCACAAAATCTAGATTTTCAGTTTCCGTCGAGCACTGTTAACGACGTTTTAATCGAAGAATAAGCCTTTGTTTATGTTTAGTAGCTTATGTTCATGTGGATCAAAGAAAGCTTAAACCAAGAGCTTAAAAGGGAGTCTTCATAGGTTATCAACATGGCACGAAAGATACAAAGTATGGTTGCTTGATGAGGAAATGTGTGATGTCATTAGCAATATCAGGTGCAACGCGGAGCAGGTCTACAAGGACTTAGTCTTAGGTAGTGGTAAATTATCGGGAATGATGAGATTACTCAAGGGTCAAAGCAAAAGACTATAGTGAAATATTCTTCAAACTCATGAACAAAAGAGTTAGGGTCCACTCTACAAGGTGGAGTCTCTCAAGATCTAAAAAAAAAGAATTCTAAGTCAAGGTACAAGTGCTACATGATTTCATATGATGAAGGTACAAGTGTTGCGGTTCAGTCATCATCAAAAGAAAACAATAAAGAGCAACATATTCATGTATCACCAAAATATGCGACAACATGTTTGACTAACTATCAACAAGCTAGATAAAGACTAAGAAGGACAATTTACCACATGTGAGATTAGGTGATTATGACCGAAATGGAGTAGAAGTTATATTTGCTACGTATATGTCTGAGATGATGAGTGTAGAAGAACAAAGATTTCTCATAGGCTAAGAACATCAAAGAATGGCAAAAGTGGAGATCATCCGCATATGAAGAGATAGATTCTTTAAAAAAAGAATAAAATTTGGATCTTAGAGGACAAGCCCAAGGATGGAGAAGTCATATTTTGCATATGGATTTTCATGATCAAACCTTGTTTAAAAGGAGTGGAATCATAAAGATATAAGGGAAGGCTAGTGGCTTGAGGATTATCTCAAAAGTAGGTTATATACTATCAAGAGGTCTTTTCACTAGTTGTGAAGCATGTGTCAATCAGATTTTTATTGTCTTTGGTGGTAAATTTAGATTTGGAGCTATAGTAGATAGACGCTAAAACTGCTCTTCTACATTGAAATCTAGATGAAGATACGTACATGTCCCAACCATAGGGCTCTGAATACGTACATGTCAAGACAATGGATTGAAGCAATCGCCAAGACAATGGATTAAATGGTTTAAAAATTTACTTCATCTTAAGGTTTCAACAAAAGTGATCTTAATATGTGTGTCTACACAAAAAGGTATCCTCTATTACCTTTGTTTGTCTTTCGTTGTATGTAGATGGCGTGTTATCAATTGATATTCTTACTAGTATAGTTTCAATTAGCAAATTCAATTCGACATTGGACATATTCATAATTTCTCGAGCTTAAAGCTTTGAGTGTTGATATACTACGCAGGTATATAAAGTAAGTTCACTGAGAGTTAATAAAAATTGCTAAGAAAAGAGAAGACAAATATCAGTTTTGTGAGTCTAAGGTAAAGTGTTTGAAATACGGTTTTAAATTAATGGTCAAAATCAGAAGTTAGAACCAACAAGTTAAAGGCTCTAAAGCGCTTAGACTATCAACAATGGTTTCAACTATCAACACATTCCACATCATCTTCTCTCTCTTCCACATTTTCTTCTCTTCCACATAATAATTCAATAACCACTCAAATTTTATACTCTACAATAGTTTGTTTAATAAGATTCAACACCCTACCCCACAACTTTTTATTTCATTATTTTTATTTTATTTTATGTTTTTGTTTATGTGATTACATATTAACAAAAATAACCGATCTAAATTAAATTAAAATAATTTTTCTTTTCTTTCTTATTTTATATTCTTAATTGAAAAATTGTAAGTAGTAAATACGAGAAATAGAGAGAGTCATTATTAAAACAAATAAAATTACGAAAAAAAGATAATTAGAAGAATTTTGGGTGTTAGGAGGATTATTTTTTGGACCATTTTTTTAGAGAAGACAAAAAAAAATTAAATGAGAGTTTATGATAGGCTAAATAGAAAATTATTGTTAAGAAGATGTTTTTTTTTTGTTCTGTCTTCAAATCTAAATCTTTATTTATAGAGTATAAAAAATCATGAACTTTGGTATAAAAAAATTAAAAATAAAATAACATTTAATACAATAATTAGTTTGAAATATTGTAGATGGAAAAAACAAATATTAAAAATCTCCCCATCCATTCAAAATACAACATGTGGCTTGCCATTTTTTTGTCATCATCAAAATTCTTATTACCAATGACAATGCACCATATGTCAAAGTAAAATCTATTTCAAGGAGTTGAATTTTTTCAATGGGTTAAATTTTTTTCAATAGCTATTAATCCATATAGTATTGAATTTTCTCTCATTAGAGACATTAAGTAGTTAAATATATTATTCAACTACCTCATTGTATCTAGTCTTAGAGGGTTTTGTCTTTCACCCAAAAGTTAATTCAGTTTAAGTTAATGTAATCTTGATTTTGGTTTGGTTAGTTTGTTAGACTACACATGATGTAAACTCGAACATATAAGAGTTGGATGGGTAGCTGAAAAGACTAAGTTGCGTGCATTAAAAACCTAGTTTATAAGTTCTCTTCTCCAGCGATTCTCAGTGTATAAGATCGCCGTGTTCTTGTTCATAGTGAACTTGATAGATCGAGTCTAAAACTGGAGACGTAACCTACGCATCATAGGTGAGGTCCGGGTAAAAAATCTTCTTGTCTTGCGTTACTTGTTTTTGTTGATTCTTACAAACGAGTGAAAGATAAATACAAGTGAGAATCGATTGTTGGTTAATTTGGGCTAGAGTTGGTTTATGGTGTTAACCAATAATTGACAAAGATTTTATCTAAGAGTGAGTAAATAACGGAACACTACCAATCCTTGTTCTTTAGAGTATGATCTAAACAACATCAAATGATTGCATGATTGTGTCAAAATAAAAATTTGAAAAAAGTTGATCAGTACAAAGACATATGAATATTTGATTATAATTACAAATATTTAAAACGTTCATATAAATCAAAATTAGAAAAAATAGTATGCGTACTCACTCAACCACTAAAGGTGAATAATAGAAATATGATCATTTGCATAATATCTGCATTAATATGGTTTTTGTAATGTGAGGTTAGATAAGAAGAGCTCGAAAAACGACCCTACTGACTTAAATAGACAAAGAAGAATAAATTGTCGTTTTCTACGTAATAAATTCGGTGTAGATACCTTTTGATTACTACCCGCCCCGCACTCTGTTTCTTTGAAACTGTTACTTTTCTGTCTGTATATCATTTTTAAACTAATATAAGTTTTTTTTTCCAGACACACCATCTTTGAATCTTCACTAAAGCTTTTCTCATATTCAACGATTTGTAAAAACGGCGACGTGTTTTTAGATTTTTTACCCCTTTAATTTTCGCCAAATTACACACACAATACTTATGCATATTGAGCTGTGTATATATAGTACCCACCCGGCCTCTTCAAGTTGGTGGTCGTATTCATTTGGTTGTCTCTCTTGACTCTTGAGAGAAAGACTTGACTTTTTAAGAGTCTTTGATTACGAGTTTTCTCATTCTTTGGTGTTAAATCTCTGCAATTCTTGAGGTACGTGGGATATGTTTTCTATGGTTCACACTTAGCGTAATATTAGATTATCTTCTTTTAAACGTAGATTGATAGGCTCATAAAATCTCAGAATGAGATTCATTTTATCCATTTCTCAAATCTCAGCTGGGATATTCTGACTACATTTAAGATGCTCTCAAGGTGTTTGTTGAAATCTCTGAACGAGATTCATTTTATCCATTTCTCATAAAATTTACTCAACCGTCGGCGCCAATAATAAGATTGGTGATGATAGCAATGACCTCAGTAAAAACTAATTTATTAATGACAATTGTTGATTATTTTAGAGAAAGATTCGTTTTTCCACGCTCTGATATGATATTGATCTGAAATTGATACGTGTGCAGGGGCTTTGTAAATTGGTTTAATTTTTGGGAGCTTGAAGAATTCCGTCTTTTTATCCTTGTCGTTTACAAGCAAATGGGAATTTCTCTCTCATTGCTCTTGTCTGCTTGGAAAGAAGTCGTGACTAACCAGTTCTTAAGTTTCAAGAACCCTGTCGAGAGTTTTCTTCAAGTCAGATCCTTCAGCTTTAAACTCAAAGAAGGAGGCTTCAAATCAAGAACCAACAGTTTCCAGAGAGATATGCCTGAAAGCTCTCCTAAGGCCACTATGGAGAGGTCTTTGAGCTTCAACAGCTGGGAAATTCCAACAGAAGACAAGGACGAACCAATAAACCTTGCAGTTGATCAGACTCTCGAGACGAAGAAGCCCACTCGTAACAGTTTGACCGGACGACCCTGTGAGAGAATCCAAATAACAAAACCCACGATTGTTCCCCCTACGCCTTTTGTCTTCTTCTCCCCAAGACCAGTCACAGAGCTTGACGCAGCTGCAACTACGGTACAAAAGGTGTACAAGAGTTACCGGACAAGAAGGAATCTTGCTGATTGTGCGGTTGTAGTTGAGGAGCTCTGGTGAGATCCTCAATCTTTCTCTCTAATTTGTTAGTAATGTGGTTCAAGCTGTTGACACTAATCCCTTTTTTATCCCTTCAAATGTTTCCTAGGTGGAAGACTCTGGATGCTGCAGCTCTGAACTTGAGCTCGGTTTCCTTCTTTGAAGAAGAGAGACATGAAACCGCTGTTTCCAAATGGTCACGAGCTAGAACACGAGCTGCTAAGGTCTGACATCATCTCCACAATGTTGTATCTCTCTCTTTTACAATGAAAAGCAACGTGGATCTTACTTTTTGTTTGCCATTTAGGTTGGGAAAGGCTTGTCAAAAGATGAAAAAGCCCAGAAGTTAGCTCTTCAGCACTGGCTCGAAGCTGTAAGTCCCCATGATTGCTTGGTCATGAAACTAACCTTCCTGGTTTATGGATTTAATTTAAGTCTGTGCCTTTCCTGCATTTACAGATTGACCCACGCCATCGTTATGGCCACAACTTGCATTTCTATTACGATGTTTGGACAGAAAGCATGAGCTCGCAACCATTCTTCTACTGGTCAGTCTCTATATCCATCTTTATCTCTTTCTGAAATATATGAATCTGTTCTGAACTCTTGTTTCCACCTGAAGGTTGGACATTGGCGACGGAAAAGATGTAAATCTTGAACACCACCCAAGAAGTGTTCTGCAAAAACAGTGCATTAAATATCTTGGACCAGTGAGTCTTTTTATGGATAACAAATCTAATCACAGCATACATGCTTTCTTCTTACTCATACATGTTTTTGTTCTTGTAGATGGAGAGAGAAGCATACGAAGTGATTGTGGAAGATGGGAGACTAATGAATAAACAGAACATGACTCTGATCAATTCAACGGAGGAATCCAAGTCAATTTTTGTACTTAGCACCACTAGAACCTTATACGTTGGGCAGAAGAAGAAAGGTCGTTTCCAACACTCGAGTTTCTTGTCTGGAGGCGCAACAACTGCTGCAGGAAGATTGGTCGCCCGCGATGGCATCCTCGAGGCAATATGGCCATACAGTGGACACTACCTCCCAACAGAAGACAACTTCAAAGAATTCATAAGTTTCCTGGAAGAGAACAATGTTGATCTCACCAATGTTAAGGTAAGGAAACCAAATTTTGATGCTAAATCTAAAGAATGGTGTGTGTATTCACAAATCTGTATCTGAATGCAGAGGTGCTCTGTCAATGAGGAATATGAATATTCATCATTCAAATCCATTGGTGATGAAGGAGAGGAATCAAAAGCAGAGGATATACATGTGGAAACTTCCACCATCATTACAGAGGCCAAAGATGAAGAGAAAGAGAAAGAGAGAGAAAGACCGGTGTTCGAACTGGCGAAGAGGTTGTCCTGCAAATGGACAAGTGGGGTTGGTCCACGAATCGGATGTGTTAGAGATTATCCAATGGAGCTACAGTCACAAGCATTAGAACAAGTCTGTTTGTCTCCTCGGGTTACGCCTGGTTCTGCACGTTTTCCGTCACCATACGGTCCAATACCTTCACCAAGGCCTAGTCCTAGAGTACTGGTCTCTCCACGCTTAGCTTACATGGGAATCCCCAGCCCTAGAGTTCAAGTCAGCTGTTAATTCATCAAGAGGCAGAGTGTTAAGACTGTTTAAGCTAGTGAGTTGTGAGAAAAGCTAATGATCTTTGTTCTTTGATTCGTGCCACGGAGAGTTTCTTGGTTCTTTTTACACACTTAGTGTATCTTTGTCTATTTTATTTTGGGTGGATGGTTAGGGTATTGGCTAAGGTTGTAAATTCATTAGCTGAAGGCACGCAACTTCTTGTACTAATAATTTATTTATCTTCAAATGTTTTTGTACTATTGTTTCATAGAGATTCTCGAATAATATTCATCTGAAAAATTGATCATTAATCTTAAATTGATCACAAAATAAATGTGCAAACAACATGATTCTCCTCTGATTTAACAAAAGAGAGAAAGAGAAAGAAAGAAACCATAATTCTAATAAGTAGCCTTTATTTGAGTAATAATAAATGCATCCATCTAGAACTTGACTTGGAGAGACTTTCGATATAGTCATTTAATTCCGTCTTTTATTAATGGTTCATGGTCTTTTAATTTTCTTCGCTAGCATTCGCAAGCACATCCGTCTTCTTAGCCATAATCGGCATTGTGATCCCTTGCCCTAGCTTCCTGTAAGAGTTGGGTTGGGGTCCAAATCGTAAAGATCCAAAGCCCTAAGAAAACTCAGGAAACGATTGGTCCTCACCTCGCATTGTCAACTTCGGAGAACCAAGTACGAGGAGTCCGAAAACTTGCCCACGAACAGATCAAACATGAAGTGACAGAGACGTCATGTCACACATCTTCTAAACGAAGCCCTTGTAATTGTTTCCAACCCATCTTCGTCATCATCCTCTGAGCAGCTGTCATCTGCCCTCCTGCCCCAACTCCTATTCCACTTGTCTCCGATTTTCCTATTCTAAATCCCTTCTCGTTCCTCATAGCTTCCATCGCTTTCCCCTTCTTCTCCAGTTCTCGCTTTTTTTTTAATAAGTAATCTCCAACGGTATCTTCTTCGGTCACGAAAAGTTTTAGAATTGATGAATGTTAACTTGTACTCCTTTAACCCAAATCAATAGGCCAATCTATTTATACAACTCTCAACTGCAATAAGTACTTAAAAATTGATTTTTTATTTTAAAAATATGTAATTGAAAAATTACAATTTGTGTCTCACATAACAATAAAATATTGACTTAAATAAATACTTAAAAATTGAAAATACAAAATTGTCTAAATGTTCATTTATCCGTTTCGTCAAAGTTGCTATTTATCTATTTCGATCACTTCATCTAAAACTTGTAATCGATGTTCACCTATATTTTTTTAGATTTGATCTATTGCATAAAACATAGATCTTAGTGTGTTTATGAAATATGGATTTGAATCTGGATATTCTCAAGTTTCTTTCGTGAAGTTGAGTGGTCGTTAATGTATATTGAGATTAAAAGTAATGTATATTGAGATTAAAAGTAATTTAAGGTCTTTAAGATTTTTGAAGTAGATAAACAGTAATCTCATGAATTGAAGTAATCTCAGGAAACTCACACGAAAATCGACAACAGCATATGAAAAATTAATCAATCCATCAATCAAACTTGATTTGGGTTTAATCGTTGTCTTGTTGGAAAGAAATAGGTCGGAATCGACGATGACTCCATGATTGGGGTTCGATGAAGAAGATGAACTTTTTCCCCTTTTTTAATTTTTATTTCTTTGTCGTTGATGTTAAGAGACTTGTTCCATCTCCTCTCTGTTTTGTTTAAACGTTTAATTATATCAATTTGTAATTTTGTTTTGTTTTTAAAAAAAAAGTCTAATCTCTTGTTCTCATAATATGACATGACAAAATCATTGGCTCTGGGAAAGGAGGTTAATTCAAAGATACACGTCAGGGGATGTACCTAAATATTATTCGAATTCTGTTGACGGTTTATAACAAAATAAATTGTAGAACACTAATAGTTACCAAATTGAAAATAATAATTATTAATTTTGTATTGAAAACTGAAAAACATCAAATAACTTTAGACAAATTTTTGTTTCTTAAATATGATTTATTTTTTGATAAAAAAACATGATTTATTTTGAGATAAAGAGAGTATAAATCGAAATTACATTGAAATAAAACCAGAAACAACCATCGAGAGATATCGGCGAAATTGTGAATATATTCAAAATCATACTCTTTCTGTTTCTAAATATTGAATGTTTTAGGATTTTCACACATATTAAGAAATTTATTACAATTACATCTTTATTCTTGATTTTTATTAATTAGTATTTAAATTTACTCTTTGCATAATTAATTTGATAGGGATAGATTGAGAAAAAAAGTAAAAAGCACACTTAGGAAATTAAAAATATCTTATTTTTAAAAACAATTTTTTTTCAAAATAACCAATTACTAAAAAATAGAGGGAATACTATACTACTATGCATAGTTAATTAAATTGGTTTGTGGTTACAAAATATTCTTAGTTTCTCGTATCTTGCATTTCCATTTGAAGTATGCGTGCCGTTGACTCAAAACCAACCGGTCAGAAAGCGAACCGTCGAAGTTTTCAATTTCAAACTGCTTTTTCTATAAAAAAGCTCTGACACATGGATTATTTCTTTGAAAAATGTTTTAAAACCTGGGCTAATCGTCTTGGACCTTGATCAGATCGTCCGACCACGACCAATGTTTGGAAATAAGTTATGTGTAACCAGTCCAACATTTTCATATTTTATTAAGAATTTGTAAGACTAATTTAAAATATCAAAAGCTCAATTGGACAAGAGGATAAATTACTTATTCTCTTTTAAATTAAAAAAAATATCTTTAACATTGTAATTTTCTTAGTAATAAATAAATATCAATTTTGTTTATCTATCTTTCAGTTATATTAATCTATATTGTTAATCACATGACCCAAGAAATTTTTTTTAATACAAATATAATACTATTTGTCTTATCGTTGTCCATTGTTGGTCCATCGATACCAACCCATAAAATGAAAATGAATCAACCTAATTCAACAATCAAACGAGTTAATGACGAGATTAAAGGGGATTTAGAATGTTGGGATAAAACTTGTTTTCTTAACTTTGGCAAAAAGTGTTGTGTGATGTGTAGATTAGTTTAGGTGAATATTTTAACGTAACATATAATTTAGTTTAGGTGAATCTCGTAATGTATCATGTAATTTAGTTTATATGAATTTCTTCAGTTTCGATTGCAATTTTCACTCATTGACGATCATTTTGGATTAGATATAATATTCCATATATTCGACCTAATACCCAAGCACGAGTATAAGGGTTTCGAATATTGAATTTTGTCATAAAACGTCAATTTTTTGAGATTTTTATCCAAGAGACCAAAATCTTGTATACAATCACATAGACTTTGGCCACATGAGGATCTGCAGAAAGGAATATTGCAGCAATGAAATCTTCTCATAGAAAATAAGAATCATAAAAAATGTCATCAATAACATCCACTTATTATTTACCCTCGAAAACTCTAATCTCCACATCATACATTTTCAAAACTTGCATAATCCAAATAATAGAAAACCATGAAGTTGATGGAGGCACAAACAATGAAGGATGGATCCTCCACTCCAAATTCGACCCCTTCCCCCTCGCCGAAGCGCATAAGGTAATGTTGGAGGCTAACTTAGTGTTGACGAAAGTGAAAACCTTATATCGCCCTAAAATCCACCTCATATCTAAATTGTACATTTATTTACAATTAAATTTAATAGTGGTTTAGGACTGTTTTGATACATTCAAATTACAAATCAAAGCCACTCAATCACGCATCATTAATCAAAAATCAAACTTGTTTTTAAGCAATAACACGTTGAATAATCAATAAAGAACACTAGAACATATTTTCATGATGACATTAACTGAATCATGTATTCGATGTACACTATCAAACCACTTCCTATTTAAAACACACTAAGAACGCTCTTCGAATACTAAAAAAGTCGTCTTATCCAGTGAAAAAATCTTATATAAACGCTTAAACCATTAATTAGTAATTGAAAGTAAGATCAAAAGAGATATCATGAGACTATGCGAAGTCACAAGTTTCGTCCTCACTTCAGCAAAAACTTGCATGTACAAAGACTTTGAACCGATTTGATGTTTCCGACGAAGATTCCTTCGATATTCCTCGCTGAATTCTTGATTATCGAACATTCTTTCAATAATTCTTGAGTTCCACGGTTTCCATGTTCCTATGAGAATTCATTCTTTTTTAAATGAATTATGGCTCGCAGTTTCCATTGTACCTTAATTGGATCCGACTACCCATTCTTAACATGTCTTAAATATATCAAGATTCTATGTTCTATGATTCCGCCTTATCGGCCACTCAAATCAATCATAAAATCGACATCTTTCACGCTATAACCGTTTTATATTTGGTTAAAAGTCCAAATTTTTTATTAATGACTTAAAACGATTATTACTCAATCCGTTTCTTAATACAAGAGGTAAATAGTGATTATAAGAATTTCAACACTTTTTTTTTTGTTTTTTTTGGTCACGTAAGAATTTCAACACTTAAAAATGTTTCTCCTTAATAAATAAACACCCCATAAACAGTCGGAAACAGAAAACTTAATTTCCGGAAATTTCAGGAACTGATCCTTACAATCTTACCATTTATTTATATTTTATTCAACTTGGGTTAGAAAAGATTAATTAGGCAAGTCATCAGTGTAATTCCTATAAATCACAAAAGCCAAAAGTGCATTGCTTTTGAAAGAGAATGTGTTTCGTAAATCTGATTGCAACATTTTGGGAGTTTAAATTTCGAATCCAATGATAATAATAAAACAAAACAAGGCATTACATGACTGAGTCATGTAAAAAGAAAGAAGCACAAAAAGCCTAATCTATTTAAAATATATATATTTAAAAAATTTGTGTCTTTTTATGGTTGTTTCTTTTTCGTGCCTGTAACTCTGAGAAGGACACAGTTGTGTGTAAGTAAATAAGTGTGAAACACAATCAGGGACAAAAGCCTAAAGACTCGAGCAAACTTTATTATTTTTAAGTTTTTGGTCATAAAACCTTTTTATTATTGGTCCATTGTATTGCTTTGCTTTGGTTTGTTCAAATTTCAAAAACGACTCTTTAACCCACCACTCCCTCCATTACCACCACAATTTCACGTTCTCCGATACTCTCTCTCTCTCTCTCTATCAAACTTTCTACTTACCTGAGAAAAATCTCAGGTTTCCCTTCGAATTCGAGCCATAAAGATCGAAACTTTTGCTTTCCTTTCCAACGACGTCAAGATGGGTGCTTCGGGGAAGTGGGTGAAGTCCATTATCGGTCTCAAGAAGTCCGAAAAGGACGAAATTGTAAGAACCCTTTTACCCAATTTCTTCAATTTTCGATATTCGTTTCACAATGTTGAGAGATTTGTTTGTTTCAGGAGAAGAGCAATGGGAAGAACAAGAAATGGAAGCTATGGAGGAGTTCTTCAGTGGAATTAGGACAGTCAGGGTCGTCGTGGAAGAGTTTCAGGGGAAGACATAAGTCTGAATTGGATTCTTACTCTGCGGCTGTTGCAACTGTGGTCAGAGCTCCTCCGAAGAGTTTCAAAGCTGTTAGAGAGGAATGGGCTGCTATCAGAATCCAAACCGCTTTCCGCGGATTCTTGGTTAGTATTTTTAAGTTAACAGCAATAGAATTGAGAGAACCCATTATCACACTTGGTATTCAAAATTCAATTGATTGGTCATTAGGCGAGAAGAGCGTTAAGGGCGTTGAAAGGGATAGTAAGGCTACAAGCTTTAGTGCGAGGTAGGCAGGTGAGGAAACAAGCAGCTGTAACATTAAGATGCATGCAAGCTCTGGTTCGTGTTCAGGCTCGTGTGAGAGCTCGTCGTGTGAGGATGACTGTTGAAGGACAAGCCGTGCAAAAGCTTTTAGATGAACACCGTAGCAAATCTGATCTCTTGAAACAAGTCGAGGTTATTATCTTCTTTTTGTATCTCCATTGCTTTGATTCATATCAAAAATTGATTTCTTGTTTTGCTGTTAGGAAGGGTGGTGCGATAGGAAAGGCACTGTAGACGATATCAAAACGAAGTTGCAGCAGAGACAAGAAGGTGCTTTTAAGAGAGAGCGCGCAATGGCTTATGCTTTAGCTCAGAAGGTAGTAACTTTATTCCTCTCATACTCTTCTTGTGGACACTCATTTCTCAAATCAAAGGTCCTGTTTCTTGCAGCAATGGAGGTCAATTCCAAGCTCAAACCATAAGACGAATAATTCAATCTCATATCTGAAAAGCCAAGAGTTTGATAAGAATAGCTGGGGATGGAGCTGGTTGGAACGTTGGATGGCTGCTCGGCCATGGGAGACTAGACTTCTGGAAACTCCAGATGCCGCCACGCCTCCTCCTAAGCATCATTTGAAATCACCTAAAACCGCGGATGTGGTTAACGTCAGAAGAAACAATGTGACAACTCGGGTATCTGCAAAACCTCCTCCTCATATGTCATCTTCAAGTCCTGGTTATGATTATAACGAGAGCTCCGGTTCATCATCTATCTGCACTTCGAATACACCTGCTTCTGGAACCACTTGCCTTGTATCAGACAACTCTAGCAACAAGAACAAGCCAAGTTACATGAGCATGACTCAATCAACAAAGGCTAAGCGAAGAACTAACCGTGTTCTCAGGCAATCCATGGATGAGTTTCAGTTTATGAAGAGCTCTGTATCGTTTACCGGGGAATTGAAGTGCAGTCCTGCCTCAGATCCTTCCTCCATTAGTTTCTCCAAACCACTTGGTGGTCCTAGTCGATTCGAGAAGCAGAGAGGGTAAAGTAAAAGCTACGTTGTGAGATTTCTTTCATGTCAATTGTTTGCTTAAGGAAAATTTCAACAGCTTGTTGTTGTCTTGTGTTTGTGAGATATCTGTGTATGTTATGTTAATTCTTCCTTTTTTCCCTCTGAAACTACATTGGAGTTTTTGATTAAAACATTAAAAAAAATTGCGCTCTTGGCTTTTATTTCATTTAGTTGACGTTTAACTCAGTTTATATATAATCAAAATCTTTTGATGGCTCTGAGCTTAACACCGTTCTTGAAGCTGAGAATTATACCAAAATCAAGGAGCAGTGGTTTCTCCATTTCTGGAGAATGTCTGAAAATGTAATTACGGTAGAGATGGAGCAAAGTGAGTTTGATCTCTTGCAGGGCAAATCTCTGTCCAACACAGGCTCTTGGACCAATGCCAAACGGTATGAAAGCATATGAATGCCTGAGTTTCTCCTCTTCCCCGTTCGGATCAAATCTTTCCGGCCTAAACTTCTCTGGCTCTGGAAAGTTTTTAGGGTCCTTTGCTAGAACTCCTAGTGCCATCCAAACCCATGTCCCCTAAACAACAACAACAAGAAGGTAAGTTAGTAATAATAGAGGACAAGTCCTTAAAAAGAGTTGATGAATTTACCTTGGGGAGTAGGTAACCTCCTATCTCCACTTCATTTGCAGTTTCCCTAGCAACCAAAGGGGATACCATATAGAATCTCATAGCCTCTTTGATGACCTGATCGAGGTATGGAAACTTGTATTGTAAGTTATGAGCAGTTGGGATGAGATCACGGCCTCCAAACTCATCAATCTCTTGAATCAGACGTTTCTCAACTTGGAGATGAGCTGAGACTAAGTAGAGAACAGAGGACAATGTGAAAGCAGTGGTTGCTGAGCCAGCAAGAAGATGCTCGTAAGTCACAGCACTGATATAATCCGGCGTGAAGATGTCCTTAGCGAAAGCATCCGATTCTCGAGCTTTCAAAATCAATGACAAGAAGTCTTTTGAGTCAGTCTCTCTATCTTTAGCTCGCTTTGACACGATCTCGTTGAGTTGTCCGCTTAGTCTCGCGTTAGTCTTGTCGACTCTCCAGTCCATTGTTCCTGGTATCCTCTTGAGAATCTGCCTGAATGGTTCTTGAAGAATCGGAAGCAGTAAGCCTAAGATGATAGAGAGTGAGCCAGATAAATCCATCTTGAGCTGTGTCGTTGAGTAGACATGCTGGTTTATGAAATCAGTCACCCCTACATTGCTATCCGCCGAGTCTTTACTCAGTTTTTTACTCGAGAGGCCGAAATTTACTCCGAAAGCAGCTTGACCGATGATATCTGTGGTTAGTTTGAGGAAGAGATTGGAGAAAACGATATCGCGTGGTTCGGAATCGAGATTAGGAGTAGCACAAGTGATGAAATTGTGCATTGTTGGTATAAGACTGCTTAAATGTGAAGGCTGGTAGAGAGATAATATGGTGTTTCTCATCTTAGACCATCTCTTGTCCCTGCCAAAGATCTCATGAATCATTTATAGAAAAGGTTGACTAAAAGAGAGACTATAGGATACATATATATACCTAGTGAAGAAGAGGCCTTTCTGGTGAAGAGGAGAGGCTGAGATTGGAGAGGGGATGCTTCTGTTTGGAATGTCTTTGAACTTCTTTATCCCAACTTCTTTGCAAAGCTCCGCTTCTGCTACTATAATCAGTGGCTGCCTTCCCATCTGAAATCTGTCCCTTCCAATGCTTATGTTAAAACAAAAGAAACTAAATTCTAAACAAAATCATCCAATCCTAAACAAGTATGAATCAAGATAAAGAGAGAGGGACCTGAAGATAGGGCCATAGTGCTTAGCAAGGACGGAGAAGACGTCGGGGCCGTACTTAGCCATTAAAGGCAAGTGGCCAACAAGAGGCATAGCGGTTGGGCCGGGGACATGACGTACGGACCAGGAGGGTCGGTACAAGTAGACTATTATCACAATCGCTGCAAAAGTCAAGAATGTAAATAGAGCTTCGTGTGATACCAAGAATGGATCAAGAACTTCCCACCACATATGTTGAGTCTTCATTTCTCTAACTTATTAAAACTTCTCTCTCTCTATGATGTGTGTGGGTTTGTTTGGTACTTTGGTGGTTCATTTAATTTATATAGTATTTTGATGTGCTTTTGAAAAGTGGATTCTACTGTTTTTCCACTAACCCACCATTTTGTCTATTTTGCAAGAAGACGAAATGCGTTGAAGTTAATTGTCAACTTAAACTTAAACTTCTATATGACGTCCGTGGGTTTGATCAATATGTTAGATGGATATCAAAATAACAAAATAACTGAATAATTGTTAATTGAATAAATAAAATTTTCGTAGAAAAATTACAAAGCACCGAAAAGCTAATTTCAGTAAATTAATCACTGTTACGTAAAAATGTAAAAAAAAATTGATGAATGATTAAAAATTATGGAATTGCAATTTCAAAACACGAAAGTCTTAATAACTAAGGGCAAAACAATATTAGTCTTAAAGGTAAATAATGGGACGTTAAGAAGTTTTTGAACGCGAATGGTACTTGTGGCCATAAATGGTAATCTAGAGTATTTTATTTAGGATGAACAACTATTTTTCACCCAATGATTTTTGTTGTTCTTGAAATAAAAACTTGGAATAGTACATTTAGAGAAAAAAAATATATATATATTTACCGGGTCATTTTGACCATCTCCACTCTCCACCCACGGTTGTACTTCTCGTTGCACTAGCAAGTGCTAGTTGATGTCAAGGGTGGGGGCTACCGTCAATTGGTTTCCTTCTTTCCACTTTTTTTCCTCTTTTGTTTTGGCTCCCTTTTAGTTGAGGACATAATTGATGCTCCTTCACTCCTTTGTTTGTTCATTAATCGGAATAAGATATTATATACCAAGGAAATGGTTTCGAGTTTGGACTTTGAAATGCAACCATAAAGGAGAAATGAATCATTGTGTTACCAACAAAAAAATCATTACGCTGACCTTTTTTCTTAAAGGTGTTGTTCTTTGTTTATGTGTTATATTTAGATTTAGAGTTAATAATCTGTGCTTAACTTTTGTTTGTATTCTCAAGTTCAATTTTGAGATATTAGTGTGGATGCAAGATCTGCTTATATAGACGGGATGAACTGATATTTAATTTGGAGTTAAGCTTTCGCCAATTAACACAAAATTGAACTGAAAAATGAAAAGAAAAAAAAAAGACCAATCTAAGAAGTTGCTGTTTTTATTTATGAGTTTGGTTTGAAAAGTGTGAACATATGTCAATATTTTATGGCTGAATATCACAGAATTTTGAAAGAGTCAAATCGGATATGTGCTAATTGCAAATAGATAGGGTTTGGATGGTTGTAGGGTTGTAGCAAATGGAACGGATTAGTCCAATACCGTGACCAGCATCAACGCGGATATAACAAGTCTTCAAAACGGATCAAATGCGACCTTGGTAAAATATACAAGCTTAGTTTACAGCAGATTATTATCCGGCTTAAACAAGTAAATTTCTAGTCTACACATGTTTATCTGTCCTAACCGCCATTACAACCCTCGAACTATGATGGAAATACCACAACTGTAAGAATTAGGGTCTAAACACCAGACCAACTCACTATTTTTAATTATTTATACAACACCAAACGCAGTTTTTTCACATTGTTGGATATGTGTTCATCAAAACCTTCCAACCCAAGATAAAAAAAGACAACCAATCAACAACAAATTGATTTATTCATGAACATTGCGTCCTGGACCTTGCTAATAAGAGGACCATCCTCAAAATATTAATACATTATACAAACTTTGACATGGCAATTGTTTTTTAGTATATACAAACCTTAGCAGCAACCACAGGGCCTTCTTCTCCCAGACAAACCTCAACAAATTTGTACTAAAATCAGGCCTTCTCACTTGTATAAATATTTATACGCAACCTCCTCAATTTTTAACAGAGCCAGTACTAGGATAGTACAAACGGAGCTTGATACTCAAGACGCACTCTATTTTGCTTCTAAGATCTGGACAAGGAAAAAAATCAAACGAAATCAGTTTTTTTTTTTTATTCATCATAACAACAAAACACAATGTACAAGAAACCAAGCCAAAACGTAAGAACAAGTAAATGAAGGTGGTAGCAATTTACCACGAATTAGATAAAACAGCCTTCAGAGCAGGGGCAGATGGTTTTGGGTTGACCCGTATATTCAAGGTTCTGATCCTGGTCCGAGAAAACCTAATTGATCAACAATGTCATGTAGATCTTCACTACCCCAATCCAAGGGTGAAGTAACCAAGTCTTCAACTTTCACATCCATATCCACCTCTAGATTACTATCTTCCATTAACACGTTCATAGCATCCA
The DNA here is from genome assembly GCA_900116095.1 of Euclidium syriacum. Classification (NCBI taxonomy): domain Eukaryota; kingdom Viridiplantae; phylum Streptophyta; class Magnoliopsida; order Brassicales; family Brassicaceae; genus Euclidium; species Euclidium syriacum. Next base: position 4,866,533 of record FPAK01000008.1, read on the forward strand.
AACACTGCTCCTCCTTAATAGGCATCATCAAATTACTTGACTCATCATCGATAGCAGCGGCGAGTAATGTCTCCATATCATCTTTCATTCTATCAAACTCTTGGTCCTCCAAAGTCTCCATGCTGGAGCTAGAGGTAAGCCTTCGTTTTCTCCCAACATCTAAACCAAACAGATTCTTCTTTTCTTTGCTCATCAGTGCAAACTGCTGAACAAAGTTCGGATTGTTCAAGGCCTTGGCGAGAAACGTCATCATCTGTTGCTGTCTCTTCTCTGTAAGAAGCAATCGTTGTTCCATGGCTGCAACTTGATTCTTGGAACTGTGCTGTTGCTGTCTCAGTTTAACTACTTCAGCTACAAGCAGGCTTTGATCTCTCTTCAGCCTCTCTACCTCTCCTTCGTACCCGTATTGACCGACTTCTACACAGGACACTCCTGTTCCTATTCCTTGTTGATTCACATTGTGCACACCCATGTTTCTCCTTCGTTTGATCCCCTTCAGGAGATGCTTCTGGCCGGCTAAGAACCCTTCGTTCGCAAATTCCCATCTGTCTGGATCAATCTTTCTAAATCCCTGCAATACAAGATCAAGCTTTAGAATTTGAGCCGATTCTCATGCCTTTCCAGATTCAATATTAGGCTTCCAAAACAGAAGTCAACACGATTAATGATGAAATTAAAACTAAGTATCCATTTGAATCAAGTTTTCATTTTTGCTTATTCCATTATCATTGCTCTACGAACTTTCGTTTCATTTCCGGCGGTATTAACAGTTTACAAGCCAGAATAGTCAAATTTTGAATCCTAACACAGATGCAAAGACACTCTACATGATATGATCAGAGTAAGAAACTACTCGAAATAGATTTTAAGAAACCCATGTGAAATTAGCATTCTAAGAGCACAAAAGAACTAACCTTTTGAGCTGCGGACTCTAGAAACCCATCTAGAGAAATCCAAAATTGAGATTAGGAACAACAAAAGAAGAAAAATACAAGTAGGTGGTGGATAAGCAGAGAGGCACTTACGTAAGTGTTGAGCTGGCGGATGAAGCTGGAGAAATTGCTGTGCTTGAAGTAGCGAGGTAGGAGAGAAGTGGAGAACTTATGAGAATCCCAGACGATAAAGCTGTTACGCCCATTGCTCCAGGACACCACTGCATCCGTCGCCGGATCTTCCACCATTTCGTAAGTCTTTGTTAGAAACGGCGGAGGCCCTGTCTCGTTTAGCCCTTCCATCGGTCTCGGAGACGACGATGATTCGACCGACGAAGAAGCCGCCCCAGCCGAACCTGTGTACGTCACCGTCTCTTCCTCCAATTCCGCTTTCAGTCGCTCCATTTTCTTGCAGTCTCGTTCCAGTCCATATGCCCCCACAGAATTCAAATTCTCACCAATTGGCTCTGCCTCTCCAATACCTTGACCAGCAATTTTGACTCTTTCGATGTACCAGAGCAGATATTCAAAAGTTCCAAGGTTTCGTTGCCAAAATAGAAACTCGTTCTGTGAATTTCTAAAAATGTAGAGAGAGTCTGATCTGAGAGGTAAGAGTAGAGGAGAGAGAAACGTATATAAATGAATATTGAAGAAGGTTCTAGAGACTAAAGATGTCCTCTCTGTATCAAAAGCTTCTTGCCATTTGTTTGAGCACGTGGACTTACAGGTTCCAGAAACTTCTTGAGCAATCCAGAATCTCATATCATATGGGCCTTCATATACGCCTTTTGGATTTATGAAGTAACTTTAGCCCATTTTCGATGGAACATCTACAAAGCACTATTGTTGCTCTGTTTTCCAGTCTATTCATATGGAGTAAATATTTTTTAGTGTGGGGTGCTAGTTAAAGCCCAATAAGACGAACTTTGGGTGTTGTTAAGGGTAATTTTGTCAACTTGTTGAGCTAGAGAGGCGACCTACATATCTCGTGCGTGTCTGCACCTGCTGCACAATTTTTCTCTCCCGAGAAACAAATAGGCTTCTTCTTACGTGTTATATTTTTATATAGTTAAGTTAAAGACTTACAAGATTAGGCGGTTCCCAAACACAAAAGAGTTTTGTTTTCCGATACAGATCGGGAGAAGAGAGTTTGGAGTTCGATTTGCGGACATTCAAACCAGTTTTATCTTTTTCTTGTAAGAGGCCGCGGAACGAGATTGATGGCTTGGAGACGCATCATCACCAAGGTTTTTGTTTCTCTTTCTCTTTTCCTCTTTCTTATGCGAAATTACAGGAAATGATTTCGGATTCGGTTGATACTGTACTCCGATTCGATCCATTCAGATGTTATTATCTGATGGGTTGTTTCAAGATCGTTGTGGTATTGAAGCGAAGATCTTTTGAAAACCCTAAAAGCTAAACACTTATTTGCCTAAAAATGTTATTTCTTTAGGATTCCAGATGGGTCGTTTGACCTGTGGATTAGTTGCGACGTTAGTAGCCTCTCATAAATGATAATAATTTTGTAATTTTCCCCTTTTTGAGATATATGGAATTTACCTCATCTATTTGGTCTATTTGGTCTATTTGAATACCTAAATCACCTACTATGAAATTGAACAAAACATATGTGTAAATTTGTAGTCTTGATTCAGAGTAGGCAAAAAAATGTCACCGTTCTTGAAGATTTTGGTTTTCGTAAACTGTCTAGTGTTATTTTGAGCATTTCACTTCATTATCATTGATTCTCTTCATATTTTATGACAGGTTTCGAGTCATGAACGGGAATTAAGCAGTTTAAGAAGCTTACTCGTCAGAGCTTACACTTCTCTTCCTAGAGTTGGAGTTGTTGGAGGTATGTAACATTTACTTGCAGTGAAGTCTTAATGCTTTTCAATTGTGTTAGATCCATTTTGATGTGAATTGGTTATCTTTTCTACAGCTTTAGAAGGTAGCGGAACATCTCTTCCTCGATCGAGATTTCAGTCAAGTTATGTTGGTAGCTTTGCTCGCAGAGTGCGTGACAGAGAAGACGTTAATGATGTTCAACATCTGAGAGAACTCTATCGCAGAAATGACCCTGAGGCAGTAATCAGAATGTTTGAAAGCCAACCATCGATGCATTCGAATCCCTCTGCACTGTCAGAATACATTAAGGCATTGGTCAAAGTTGATAGGCTGGATGAAAGTGAGCTGGTACGAACATTGCAAAGAGGTATTGCTGGTGCTTCAAGGGAGGAAGAGACTTTTGGAGGTCTCTCAGCATTTAGAAATTTAGGAAAACAAACAAAAGACGGTGCCCTTGGAACTGCTGCTGCACCAATCCATACGATTACTAATGAAAGGACTCACTTTAAAGAACAGCTATGGAGTACAATCCGAACTATTGCAGTTGGATTCTTACTTATCTCTGGTATTGGAGCACTTATCGAGGATAGAGGAATTGGCAAAGGTAGTTTAGTTGTATTATTTTTCGGTGATGCAATTAGCTATGATTGGATGATTTCCTTCTGATTAATTTATGCTTAACATATGTTAGGTCTTGGTTTGCACGAAGAAGTCCAACCTAGTATGGAATCCAGTACCAAATTTAGTGATGTAAAGGGTGTTGATGAAGCAAAAGCTGAGCTAGAGGAGATTGTGCATTATCTTCGCGACCCCAAGGTAAATTCACAGTGAAGTAACCATATGAACCTTCAAACTCATCTTAGACCTTAACCCTCTAAATTACTTGTGCTGGATTTGTTTGAGTTGGTCATTTTTTGTTATATGGCCTCTCTTTCTCATCTTGGAGTCTTTATTTTTATATCACAGAGGTTCACTCGTTTGGGAGGAAAGCTTCCTAAGGGAGTGTTGCTTGTTGGTCCTCCTGGGACAGGAAAAACTATGCTTGCAAGAGCTATCGCCGGAGAAGCTGGAGTGCCTTTCTTCTCTTGCAGTGGTAGTGAGTTTGAAGAGATGTTTGTTGGAGTTGGAGCCAGAAGAGTAAGAGATCTTTTTAGTGCTGCAAAGAAGTGCTCTCCTTGTATTATCTTTATCGATGAAATAGACGCTATTGGAGGAAGCCGTAATCCCAAGGACCAGCAATACATGAAGATGACGTTGAACCAGTTGCTTGTTGAGTTGGATGGGTTTAAACAGAATGAAGGAATTATTGTGGTCGCAGCAACAAATTTCCCAGAGTCATTGGATAAGGCCCTGGTTAGACCTGGGAGGTTTGACCGCCATATTGTTGTACCTAACCCTGACGTGGAAGGTCGTCGCCAGATTTTGGAGTCTCACATGTCAAAGGTAACTTCTGATTCTAATGATGTCTCGTAATACTGCATGGATGAGTTTTGTGAATTTAATTGGCTATTTTCAATGTGCGTTTTCAGGTTCTTAAGGCTGAGGATGTCGATTTAATGATCATCGCTAGAGGAACACCTGGATTTTCTGGTGCGGATTTGGCGAATCTGGTCAACGTTGCTGCACTAAAAGCTGCTATGGACGGTTCAAAAGATGTGACAATGTCTGATCTTGAGTTTGCGAAAGACAGAATCATGATGGGAAGCGAAAGAAAATCTGCAGTTATATCGGACGAGTCAAGAAAGCTGACTGCTTTCCATGAAGGTGGTCATGCCCTTGTTGCCATCCACACAGAAGGCGCTCTTCCAGTTCACAAGGCCACTATTGTGCCTCGTGGTATGGCTCTTGGTATGGTTTCTCAACTACCTGATAAAGATGAGACGAGCATTTCTAGGAAACAGATGCTTGCTCGGCTTGATGTTTGTATGGGAGGCCGAGTAGCTGAAGAGTTGATCTTTGGGGAAAGCGAGGTAACGTCTGGTGCTTCTTCTGATCTTGAGCAGGCAACTAAACTCGCGAGAGCGATGGTTACGAAATTCGGTATGAGCAAAGAGGTTGGTCTTGTGGCACATAACTATGACGACAATGGGAAAAGCATGAGCACAGAGACGAGGCTTCTCATTGAGAGTGAAGTGAAACAGCTTTTGGAAAAGGCTTATAACAATGCGAAAACCATCCTTACGGTTTACAACAAAGAACTTCATGCTCTTGCAAATGCTTTGCTTCAGGAAGAGACACTGAGCGGTAAGCAAATTAAAGAGTTGCTTACGGATCTCAACTCTCCGCAGCTGCAAAAGCGTCAGGAAGTAGTTGCACAGCAGAGCCAGCCTGTTCCTCCTTCAACACCTAGCCCAGCATCATCAGCAGCAGCAGCCGCAGCAGCTGCAGCGGCAGCTGCTGCGGCGGCTGCAACCGCGGCAGCCAAAGGTAAAGACATGGCTCCTGCTTGAAAATAAAGGAGCTTCTGGTAGAGAGGGTTATTTTATTGTATGTGTATGTTGGGGTAATCGATTTGGAAATAACTCTTTGTTTTGAGAATCACTGGGAGGCTTGTGAGAGGGTTGAAGAGTATTTTAAGTCTCTAGGGTTAAACAAAGACAATGAGATTAACATCTCAGGTTTTCAATATCTCTCTCTCAGTGCAAAATGCTCTGCCCTCTCGTTTCTCCTAATGTTCTTGGAATCTCGTTGGATGCTTTTTAGAAGTTTGGCTCGTACAGTTTATTTCAGGTCACACAAAACTCTAAAAGCTTGCTTGTAAGAGACTATGCAATAAATTTTTCTCTACTTTTTCTTCTTTTCTTGATGCAGCGTTGAGAAGTTTTTGTTTTGTTTTGTGTTCACCACTAAACGCATTATCATAATTCATACATACTCCACCGGTTCTGTTGCTTTTCCTGCACCTCTATCTCAACCACATTCCTCCCTAAACGCTAACTTCGTCACATCAACAAAGAAAGCTAAAATACACCGTTGAACCAGTATGATAACGATCGTGTCTACAGATTAAACCACCTCACAGATTGTAGGTTCGAGTTTTTTACAAATCAAAATATTCATGAATTGTAACTTGTAAGCATTTCACTACAATATATGAGTAAAATTGATTTTATTTATGAGTCGATGTAATTGAATTTGTTACAAAATGTTTATGAACTGTAAGCATTTTATTAAGGGTAAGTCTGATTAATTAAATTTTTATCTGCTCGCATTTACCATAAATCCATTATCTTACCTTGTTCTTGGAAAAATCCTATGTGGTGACAAGTGCTAAATCGACAAGTGGACCTTATGGGTATTTTTTTTTTTTTGGATTTTAACCCAAGTAAGAAATAACACACCTAAATCGTTACTGCAACTGTTTTTTTTCTGGTTCGGTTTGTTTCTGAGTTCGAGTATAAATCACAATCGTTTTTCACATTAGTTAAATGATGCGTTACAACCTGTGTTACTGGTTTAACATCGATAACGTATGGGGAGTAATTTCTACTAAATTAAGACATTGCCGTTTAATCAACACCACGTTTTTGGTTAGGTTTTTAGGTTAAATGACAATAACTAGAGCTTTATTCTGCATATAAATACAATTCGACAAACATAGTTGTTTTCACAATAGTTAAATGTTGTATTTTAGTCTCCTTTATTGGTTTAACAACGTTAACATCTAGGGTTTCATTGCACTAATTTGAAACGTTGTGGTTTGATTAACTCCACGTTTGTAGTTGAGTTCTTCAAGTAGCTCCAATTGAAAATACAACCATGGTAAATAGAAGCTACACCTTCTTTCTAAGCGTACCTATTTTCTTTGGCTTTCTTTCTTTTATTTGTCTCATTTTCTTTGGCTTTCTTTCTTTTATTTGTCTCATTTTCTTTGGCTTTCTTTCTTTTATTTGTCTCATTTTTATGGTCATGAGGATAAAACTTGGATGTTTCAGCTATTTTCTTTGGCTGCCTTAAGCAACACTTTTTATGGTCATGAGGAAAAAACTTGGGTGTTTTTTGAATAGTCTTTGGTTTAAGTAGTTTTTGATGTTAAGATCTTTAAGAAAGACCAAATAGTGTAATTTATGAACTCTGTGCCAAAGTTATTGTTGCTCAAGTAACGCAAAATCTTAGTGGATTTTGAAGGTAGTCGTAGTAGAGTGCATATTAAAAAGCAACAGGCCGAAGGCTGGCCACCGGCCAAACTCACTTTAATTGGACCCACTGTCTAGACAAATTTATGGGACATATGAACATATGAGAAATGAGACTATAACATTTTTCTTTTTATCATATTATGCAGGATTTTGGAGATTGTATATAGTTATTGAAAAGAAAACCCGAAACAAAAGGGTATCTGTGTCAGTAGCTTTTTCCTCTATTCTCTTTCTTTAATGAATTTATTTACTCTTTAGTCGCGGTTTCACAACAACAATATGAGAGCATGAGCATTGGAGACACTTTGTTGGGTGTCTTAGCATTATTTTAATTATATTTTGGTGGAGACATAAATAGTATAGAATCTGTGTTCATTTTGTTCCTCCATTGGAGAACCCGAAGATGGGGTTCTTAGAATTAAAATAATATATTTTTAAATTTTTTTATAAGTCTTTATTCATTTAAATGAGAATAACATACAAAGATTATTAATCTAGTTCACCAAACTTTTGCCATATATTCTCAACTAAATCAGCTTGCAATTGTTGATGTATCCGTTGATCACGCATTGGATTACGAATGTCAAGCATAGTACTGATACTGGAAGGGATGTCCATGGAGAACGATGAATCCATCTGTGAACTTCTGGATGGCTCTTCTACTTCGAAGTCAGATGTATCAAACTGAGTGTATCCATCTCTTTCGTTCTCTACTATCATATTGTGCAGTATGATACAAGTTCTCATAATCTTCCCTATTTTTTTTATGTCCCATAGTAGAGCCGGTTTTTTTACTACTGCAAATCTTGCTTGCAATACTCCAAAAGCACGTTCGACATCTTTTCTTACAGCCTCTTGACATTCAGCAAATAGCTCTACTTTAGGACCTTGAGGAAGTGGGATGGACTGGATAAAGGTTGACAATTTCGGATAAATACCGTCAATAAGGTAATACGTCATTTTGTAGTTGTGGCCGTTGACCTTGAAGTTAACTTTTGGAGCTCGACCTTGTAAAATGTCATCAAAAACTGGTGACCGATCAAGAACATTAATATCGTTTACGGTACCTAGAAGGCCAAAAAATGCGTGCCATATCCAAAGATCATGTGATGCTACTACCTCTAAGACAATTGTGGGCTTTCTTTAACCATGTATGTACTGCCCTTTCCAAGCTGTTGGGCAGTTTTTCCACTCCCAATGCATACAGTCGATGCTGCCTATCGTCCCTGGAAACCCGCGTACCTCTCCAACATCTAGTAATCGTTGAAGATCATCCGGTGTAGGTCGTCTTAGATACTCATCTCCAAACAATTGTATTATCCCTGGAGTGAAATTTTGCAGACATAAAAGGGCAGTTGTTGCTCCAATTCGGAGATATTCGTCGGTCCTATCAGCCGCTTCACCATAAGCCAACATACATATTGCTGATGTACACTTTTGTAGTGCAGATAGACCGTACCTTCCGGTTGCATTTCTTCGTTGTTCAAAGTATGGAACTTCAGTAGATAGGCAATCGACAATTCGAAGGAACAATGGCTTGTTCATTCGAAAACGCCGCCTAAACATTTCTGGTGGGTACGTTGGATGTTCGCTGAAATAGTCGTTCCATAATTGGTGGTGTCCTTGTTCCCGTTGTCTTTCGATGTAAGCTCGTTTCTTCCGCTTCTTGCTTACATCATCAAGTATTTGATCAAAGGTATGATCAAATTGTTTCTCGAACATATCATTAAAAGCATCATCGAACATTTCATCTCCATCATTAGATGCTGATGAAGACATTTTTGGATAAGTGTTTAATGGAAATTTGGATATTTGGTTAAGATGTTGAGTGGAAATTTAGATAAGATGTTGAGTGGAAATTTTGAAGAAAATATGGTTAAGTGTTTAAGGGATATTTGGATATGTTGTTGGGTTTACTGTTTAATGGAACTTTGGATATGTGTTCAAAATACACAACAAGTTTGGTTCGAAGTTCACAACAAGTCTGGTTTTTAAAGAGGGATAGAGTTGATAAAGTTCATCAGATTACATAACCCGTGAATGAAAAAGCAGTGTAGAAACATACAAAATTCTACACTACACAAAATCCGTGAAACAAAACGACAACCACAGTACAACCCGTGAGTCCAGCTGCTTTTCCTTTATCCTGCATCAAATAACAGAACAAAGAAATTTTGTTAAAGACAAATACAGTATGATAGAATCATAACAACCCTACCACACAATCATATTTAACATGACTCAAGTACATAATCATATGAAGGACCAAGTAAACGTATTAAGAACCAAGTTAACAACAATCAAGAAAACATTAGCACAAAATCATTATTCAAAGAAACTTCTATTTCAGATAAGAAACCGTGAACTCACCAGTGTTTTATCTTCGTGTTTGCTACGTTTTTAAACAAGTTTTTGCAGTTACAGCATCTCAACTACCTAACTCGCATTAATTTGCGTTCTAACACATCAACTCAAACATAAAGCATTGATCAAACAAAGCAAGTGAAAATCAATTAATGAAAGTTTTTAACAGTGAGACTTTAACTTAAATTGAATACCTAATGCAGCCGTAAATGATCTTATTCTCTAACACATCAACTCAAAGCATTTAACACAGCAACCAACCAACTATATCTTAAAGTTTAATTGAGATAACAATTAAAAAGCCTCTAACAACCAAGAATTTATTAAACTTACTACCACATCATCAAGTCAACACAAAAAAACTTACTACCACATCATCAGAGAGAGCGTTCGAACTGACCTTTTCAATCGAAGCAGAGCTTCTCCAAGACAGCCACTTGCCCAGTGAGGTATTCAACTTGTTCCTAGACATGGACAACCCAATAAAACTATGTTAGTGACAAATTAAGTTGTAAGTTCTAAGTATATATTTGTAACTATCTATCACAAATTAAGTTCTAAGTTCTAAATAGATACGATAAGATGTAATTTAGTGATGAAATAAACACATATGCAGTTTGTAAACCTGATTTCGAAGAGTGGGCAGCCCCCAAATCAGCTCCTCTTGCGTGTTCACTCTCGTAGTGAGCTTCTGGATCTCCTCTTGGATACCAATCACCCAAGCCTGACGATAATGCGTCCCATCATCCTATGCAAAGTGGACAAGTACATTTCAGTTTTCGAATTCGTGAACAAATAAGAAAAGGAAGGTTGTAAGTTACACTTGCCTCATAGTATTTGCAGTAGAAAAACCGTTTCCCAGGTACGGTGTCATGAACCACCAAGGGCAGGATCTCATCGATGATTCCCCCTCCACAAGGACAACAACTGGGAATGCCGAAAGTTGCGCCGGCCACATTGATGTTCCCCCTTTTCCTCTTCGTCTCTCTTGTCTGTTCCATAGGATCCATGACAGTGAGTTTCGACGCCGTTCTGTAACAGAGAGGAAGAGGATTAGAGATCTATGTATTGAGCAAACAAAATGAGTAACTGAGTCAGAAATGAACCCTAGAACGAATGACCCGATCGAACTGAAACCGTATCTCCAAAACAAAGTCGAATATTAAACCTAAGTATCATCGGAAAGAGATTTGATACCCCGTTAATTGCTTTCGAACCCAAAATCGAACCCGTTTAACGAATTACCACCCTTGTTCGAAACCCCCAAATCGATGGCGAACCCTAATTCGAACCCCCACATTGATTTCAACCCGTCAGATCGCTTCCCACTACAAAATCGACTCTAAAACTGATTAATATACACGATACTTACCTCAAAAGCCTGATTTGCAGCCTTCAAAGCTCTCCGACTGTTTGTTGCCAACAAATCGCCTCTGCAACACAAACCCTAGTTTCTTTTGTCGAAATAGAGAAAATGACGAGGTAAAAAAAAAAAAAATAAACCTTCTGGACGAGGCAGAAGGTTTACTCAACGACAAAGCAAAAAAAACCAATCGGGAGGTGGCACGTGGTAAGAAACCGTCTCAACGGGCTCTTCGGGAAGAACCGGATCTTAGCAAAATCGTGGGCTTTTCCTTTTTTTATTGATTTCGGGCCTATGAAATCGTGCCGAAGAACCGGCCTAAACCCCCTAATGTAACTGCTCTGAGGAAATCTAAGATACTCTGAAATCTATCCTAGACACTTGTCACTTTAGATCAAGTTACAAATCCGATGTACTCTAAGGAGTTGGATATCAAAGAGTAATAGAACATGTTTTGAAATTTACTAGAAAATCCATATATAGTTGTCTAGTTTCTAAGTTAAGATAAAGATAAATGTAAACGAGAAATTAAATCGAGATTAATGGATACGTGGAATTTTGAAATATTGCAAACAAATATTTTCCACATAATAAACATATGAAAATGATATGGCCTCTATTAAAGAAAAAGCTATGCAGCACTAGGAAGGCTTCAAGAAATAAAACGAAATGAGTTAATATTTTCATCCAATGATCCCAAAGAAAACTCAGTGATGGATTTAGGATGCTCATTTCACTCCAAAAGTTTCAGGTTATGTAGAAAACACTGCATGGTGTGAGGGTTAGAGTCCCTACTGCATGGTAAGGTGAAGTTCATTAAGAATAGTAGTTTAGAAGTAATTGTCACGATTATGAGGTATATTCAAATATGGGAAATAATATGATGTATCTATCGAGACTTTGAAGCTTCAAGGTCTCATAATAAAATTTGAAATTTTTGGCATGACTACTATAAAAAGAAGATTAACCTACCATAAAACAACCTTTGTCATGGATTGGTATTTCTTAAAAGAAACTTTGGACCGCCTTCCGAACAAGCAAAATATTTTTTGAAAGAATTTTTGGACCGCTTTCCGAACAAGCAAAACTTAAACAATTTGATATGGAAATTCTTTCACCCGTCCAAAGATTCCTCTAAAGGAGTAAGTTCTTTCACACGAATATGACCGATACGCATATGCCATAAAGATGTACTCTCGGATGTACACACAGCATGTGACGCTCCACCTACAACCACACTTCATATTCACCAATATGCACTCCCAGCTATCATCTGACGTTTTGTTCGTGATAAATCATTTGCATACCTTCAAAATGTCGTCATCATCATATACCTTGTACTTGAATATGTTTATGTGAAGCGTACCTAGGAGCTCTTCTTCATAACTGGATCAGTCAGTGTCCTGATGAGGTCATCATGCATGTAAAACTTGACATGTCTAATCCCAACTACATTGCCCACCTTTTCATATGTCAATTGAACATAGCCCATATTTTTAGCTTTATACGTCTCTGGCTACTCCTAGAACCACATGTATCTAAACTCCTAGAATCTACGTGATTCATTCCAAAGTTAGGAGTCAAGACATACGTGTATCGTGATTCATTCCAATAGATACATGGAATGAAGTACATGTATCTAAACTCCTAGAATCTACGTGATTCTCTTAAATTACATCGAGCATTTCATAGTTGATATCTTTTGAATAATCCTTTGGTTAAACCACATTTTATGGCTTTGAAGAGTTATGAAAATTCATGTTACTATTATATTTTTTAGCATGGCAGCCTCGCTTATAATGATTTGTTTGTTCACAATTATAGAAAATTGGTTTCTTTTGAATGCTCAGTTTGGTTCATACTATTACCATATGTCTAATTTTTTTTTTTTTTGTCTCCCCCTTTTTTAGTTGTAATTTAGATGCAACCCGTCACCCTTAGACCTATCTTCACTAGAATGTTGACATCACTCATGATTATAAAGAAATGATGTAGTAACCGTCTTCAGCTTTTTCGTTATCTAGTCACGCGTAAACGATATCAATAAGGTCTTATATGAAGGAGGCATAGAAGAAAAAAAGATCGTGGCTATATCCTCTTCCTCAATTTTTACATCCACACTTGATAGATCACTGATGATTTTATTTAACGAGTTAACATGTTGAATCAGATCTCCCCCTTCAAAAATATTAATTTGATATAATCATTGCTTAAGATACATTTTACTAATCGACTTTTACATGTAATTATCTAGCTTATACCATATAACTTCAATAGATGTAAAATCTCGTCTAATAAAAGATAAAAAAAATAAAAAACTGAAGTTGCTTTTTCATGCATCTTCTCACAATCGTCATCCTCAATTGTTGATGGTTTTTTCTTTAAAAATGCCTTCTTCATCCCTTGTTGCGCTACCATGCCTTATACTCACCGTTGCCAAAGGCCGAAATTTCTCTTACCATCGAAACGCGAACCTCGAGTTCCAGCGAACCGTCTCCAATCATCGTAACATGTAGTTTTGATACCACTTATTGTTAAATATATAGTACTAAGGGGGGATTTGCCCCCACAAACCCCCAAATGCCTATCTTTTTCGGGCATGTGATTCTGATTCGGCTCGTACCATATCTAAGTAGTTGGTTAGTTAGTTAGTTTTGGATAGTAATTTATTTTGTTTAAATTTTTACTTTGAATCAATGTCCCCTATGAAAATGTTGTATTCAATAAGTTTTAGCAAAACATCAAATCGAATGTACCAAATCATTAGAAAATTGAGCTAATTTTGTTTGGTTAAAGTTTTGAACAAATAACCAATTGGTTCAGTTTTAAAAAGCAGTTCGGTTTTCAGACTCGGTTTCACGAAACCGGTCAAATTTTTCAGTTTTTTCTTTTTGTGATTAGTTTATACCAAAATAACAATATTATCAAACTAAACAGAAACTATCTAAAATTTCTATTATAATCAATTTTTTATTAGAAAAATTAAAGAACCACATAATTTTGAACTTTCTTTTGAATATAACATTTTTTAACACTAACAAAATTGAAAAATTATTTCTTATAAACAAACCAAACCGTTTTAGTAAATAAATTTTGTTCTGTTAATTTTAACAAAATTATGTTTCGACATTCGGCATTGATCATTCGGCATTGATCTGAAAAACCGGAATGCCAAGACCTAATTTGCAGCATACTCAACATGTATCAAAACTTTGCATCAAAACTTTGCATATTAAGTCTCGGCATTCGAGATTTTCGGATCAATTCGGTTGGATTTTTTCAGTTACCCAATTCTTCAATTCGACATAATTTTGTTGAAATTAACCGAACAAATTTTTATTTACTTGAGTGGTTTGGTTTGTTTATGGGAAGAAAAATGTTACGTTTGTTTAGTATGTAAAGTCCCATTTGGAATTGGCAAAACTTTTTACAAGAAAACATAACATTCATGTTCGACGATCCATGGTGGAACCAATAATAACGTTTCATTTTATAACCAGTAAAAACTCAATTCATATTACAGAGAAAAGAAAAATGAATCTTAATGCTATAACAGTATAACAAATTTGAACTTTAATCCACAATACAACACCTTAAACACTTTTTTTTTTAAGCCTCTCAACTCGCAAGTATACAAAAATACACAGCAAAAGAAAAATCCGATTTCCCTCGTAAAATTTTGTATACTGAAATGGGAAGTTAAAAAGTCCAATTCCAGATCTTGATTCTGAGATCAACCTTACACTTAGATTTATCAGTGGAAGCCATCGCAGGCGCTTTACCTTTAGGTAGAGTCCCTTTGATCTCAGTGCAAGAAACCCTGATTCCAACTCTTTTGCTTTTCAGTTTTCCCATTCTGATCTCCACTTTCGTGTCCATCACAATCTTCAGATCCAGTCCGTTTTTCCTCTTCAGATCGGATTTAAGCCCCGACATTTCCCCGAAGTCGAGCTCACGTGCGTCTGTCGACGTTACCACAATTGCTCTAAATGACGTTAGGTTCTTCTCCCCGCTAGAGAAGGCTGGGATGGTGCCGTTTCCGAGGAAGATCTCATCTGGATTGGTCAGAACAGAGACTGAGAATGGTTCGTAATTGTAGGTGAAGTGAGAATTAGGGTTTTTGGTTAAAAGGGTCAAATTGAAGAGAGAAGAGAGGTGGGCAGAGGAGGAATCGGCGGATGTGGTGAGATTGAAGCGGTGGATGCGGAGAGATGGGACCGAGAACGTTGGCGGATGAGGATGGTAGAGGACGTAAAGTCCGATGGCGACGAGGGAGGCGATCAGGACGGTGATGAGAAGGATTAATATTGACCAGAAGCAGCAGCAGCAGCAGATCCGGCCGCCGCTCGGTCGTTGCCACCGCCTTTGCTGGTTACGGTTGCGGGAATAAGGCTGCCGGTAAGGCTGACGGGTCGGGTTGTTTTGACTGGGTTTCGAGTTTGCTCCATTTACAACAGCCGGAGGAGCAGGAAGGGGTCCTCCGGCGACCGCCGGCTTTGAAGAGGGGAACTCTTTATCGCCTGGTGCCATGTGTTTGTATGTTTTGCTCAGACACTGAATTTATTACTCTTATTCTTTTTCCCTTTTTTAAAAAAAACTTTTTTTTTCTGGTGACTGTGAGATCTGAAAGAGGATGATGAGTAATCCAGATCTAGTAATAAATATATATTTTTAAAGTAACATTTTTTTTTTCTCAAACATACTTCATTTAATCAAGACATGCCAATAAGGGATTGGCTGCGGATCCAAATGGTGTATGTAGAATTTTTGGATCGTATAATATTTTGGAGTTTCACATAAACCATTAATTCATGTGTTTGTGTAATTTTAAAAATATAATTAGAATTGTCTAATTGTAAAATGGTACAATTTTTTAAAAAGTATATTTATAATGTTTTGTTTAAAATGTAATGTATTTTCTAATATAATTAATTTAATAAAAAACTATTACCATTAGTTATTTCACTAAATCGTTATTTAATTAAAATCAGCAAAAATTCAATGAAATTCAATTCAATAATTACTCTACATGATTCAACAAAAAAAATCAACAAACTATGCAATTCATTTTAAATTCATTTAACCCTACAATCAATTAGAAGTACAACTTTCAACATTCAGTATGTTAAGTAAGAAAAAATTAATTTTGCTACAATTTTTTTTCAAAGCGCCTCAGTAATATGGTTTGTATTCTTGGTCATTCTAATGGTTTATAGAGTACTTGATGAAGGAACTTAGTTTCATGATTATCTTTTATATCCCCATATTAGTGAAACAGTTCAAAACTCATATGATAGTTATTGTTTTTGAGGGTTAATAAAGTTTAAGACCATCTCCATTGGTAATACTTTTTTGGAGTCTTTTAAAAAAAATTAATAATTTTTTATTGTTTTTTTTACATATGAAAAAAAAAAAATTAAACCGAACCAATCGCGGCGCGACACATGTAAGGACCGATCTTTAAATAAAGATTTTAAGAGTTCGGATTCGACACTGTTCATGGACCCACAATTTTTTAATTAATTTTTTTTTGGAATCCACGCTAAAAATCCCTTAAAATCTCCCAGTGAAAATGCTCTAATATAAAACTTATGTTCAAAAATCAAACCTCACTAAATTTATTTTTCACTATCCAAATAATACCACAAGTATTTTTTATTATACCATGTTACATCGATATTACATTTAAAGGTATATGGAGGTGAAAGTTATCATTTAATTGATCTTTAAAATTTTGTTTTCAGATAAATGTTTTCTACTTGATGTCTATCCATCAATTCTTTCATTTCTATTGTTGCAATACAATAAATATGGGTATCAATTCTTTTATTTCCATTGTTGCAATACAATAAATATGGGTGGTGATAGCACTTTAAGGATAGCATAATTTAACTAAGTATTATTGTAGAGGGAATGTTGGGGTGGGTTATTCTATTACAACATTATATTAACGTTTTTCCGTAAATTAATTTAGTGGGATGTAATTTGAGAAAACGACACAATTAAAAAAAACCATGAAACTGATTTCGAGAATCAGAAGAAATATTGGAAAAATGAAGAGAATATAGGTATTTCCGAGACACAAGAGATGACGATAATAGAGTATTTGCATTTTGTGAGGTTGTTTGTACTAGAAAGAGATAAATCAAGATATTTTGGGTTGTAAAAGTCATGAGTGATCGAAAAGAGTCCTATAACATAGGATGACCAGTCCTCCATATTATGTTTCGAAACAGTGGTCTTAGATTGGAATATCTTCAAATGTCAAGTCTTTTATGAAAATATCAGACCTTTAAAGGGTTTCTAGAGAAAATGGTTCAGGCTTTGCACCAAAAACCCTATGTTTCGACCACATATCTCACCTTTGGACGAAAATATATAAATTTTTCATAGTCCAAGTCGCTCTTGAGAAGAACTCAGTAAGAGTGACAGGAGAGAAGTCTTGATAGCGCTGAGTCGAATCCGAGTTAAAACCAAGTGGATAAACAAAGAGGAAACATAGAGAATACAAAGAAACCAGTGCCAAGTCTCGTATGAATTAAGAACCAACCATTTCTCTTAGCGAAATAGTGTGATATTTATATAATATACCTTACCCGAGTTTTTATACCATGTAACTGGGTTAGTTTTTTGGGTCAGTGTCGTATGTTCTCGTCAACAATCGGTTCGGGTCGTAAGTAAGATGCACTCGAGTTATCTTCACCTTTTTCTTCTATCGTCGTGACCAGCTAGCAAATCATCCAATCCTGAGGCGTATGTTGTAAAATCCCTATCCCAAAATATAGATATTGGGTGATTTTTTTGGAGAAAACTTGGATCATGGCCAAAGAAAACTAGGTACGATCAAATGATTGAGTGAATAATCAAGTTTGGTATGAGAAATTTAGTCAATTCATTGAGAAAATGCTCAATGCTCGATATTACGATCTCAAGGTAGCTTAAGATAGTTCATTTCATTGAATTACGGTGTTAAACCAGCTGAGAAAGTTGGTTATAGCTCATAAACTGATTACAAAACTTATCCAAGCAAAATAAATTTGAATGGTTTCCAAACTAGCTAAGTTACTAGCTGAACCAACTTAACCACCTGGAAGAATTGGTTGGCAGTTCACTTAGCTAGATGAACTGATTGAGTACTAACTCAACTTGGTGGACTAAATAGCTTGAACCGAGCTGGGTGGATTGAGGTGGGCATGCGTGTTTGGAATGTCCAAAATCCATCCACAAGGAAAATTTTTATCTTGATGCAACGGTTAGTCGAAACCAATGAGGGATTCAAATGTTATTAGATGGATGTAGATCGGTCAAGATCAAGACTATCCAAGATGTGGATCCAAGTAGTTGAAATCTAACTAACTTGGTTCAAAACTCAGTGAGAAAATATGTGGGAGTGACATATCAAACCAAAGACTCAAATCCTATTGTGATCGGGAACGGCTAACGCCGGTCTCTTCGTATACTTGGTAAATGAGATCGGTTAGTTATATGACTATGTAACGATGGGACTTGGTCAAGCTTAACATAGGATGATCGTCAAAGTGGAGTATGATGAAAAATTGTGACCAAACTAAAATCATCAATCCCATAGAAACAAATCAAAATGCATATCAAGAGAACTCTGCATTATGTGGCTGAAGTAAGTATTCAACCTTGTTTAATGTCGGTTATATTCTTGTTAGATCTAGGCTGCTCAATCTAAAGGAACGATGCGTAAAAAATGCATAACTTAACTGGTTAAAATCATCTTAAAGCCGAACGAAAGTTAATGATTAGATTGATTCCTTGTATTCGAGTAATTTTGACTAAAATTTATCTAGACTATTTAACAATATGGAGATATAGATGATCTAATCGATACCAATTGATAGATAAGATTGAACTTCAAAAGATTATATAATGAAAGGACTTTGTTGCGTAACGAATCTAGGATTAGACACAACTAATTAAAGTTATAGATTAGATTCTATGACTAAACCTCGATGGAATGAATAAGAAAAAATGAGGTAAAATTTATAAGGTTTGGTCATGATGTGTCTTGAATCGGAATGCCTTAACCGCGGCCTAAAGATGGTCGTGGCAAGGTGTTTTATATGTGGCATGTTGCAGACGGTTATGAAAGGTGTTTCAAACTATTTGTCACCAGATGACAGAGTCCTTCAATGTGCGTTTGATGTTATGGAGGCGCGCGTGTTTATCCCGATAGTATCTCGACCTAAGGGTACTTGCGTGGATATATATTAAACGTTATCAACAAATTTATGTTTAAGAGGAAAAGGCCTGCAAGATATGCGTTTAGTGATAAATAAATGGTTCATATCATGGCTTGAGTTGTGATAGTCAACTCGTGTTGTGAAGTCATCTTTAGTGCACTCCTCAAGTCGGATCATCACTCATTTAGGGCTTCTCTATACCGGAATTAATGGTATTAGGAGTGCACCAAGAAAAAAACCATTATATTCCTGACACTCCCAATCAGGACAGCGTAGCCACACTGTCGGCTCATGGGGTACAAGGGTCCAAATGACCCCACCTATAGGGATACATTGGTCTCATATAATCAGACTTGGATACTCCATAAATGTTGGAGTATGGCTCTAAGAAACTCACCTAAATTAATTACATGTGACACTAAGAAATTAACTTAAATCAAGTTCCACGTGACGTTACGTAAGTTGTGAAGTCGAAAGCGAATTTACCTTGACATGTTCTATTTTGTATCCCGAACTGATTAATCTCCATCAAAACAATCTTGAAGACGATGAGTATACCTAATTTCATATTTTTAAATCCGTGTCACGAACCCAAACCTACTAAATTTATAATTGAGTTGATGCTTCTCATACTTTAACCAAACCACATTATTGACCACTTTTTACTTTCACACGAAATATGTAGGCCAAAAGATGTATTAACCACAAAATTTATACCAAAATAAAATCATACCATCGTTCACTACTAATTACACAAATTTTAATCAGTCGACCCAAACTTCAAACGAAAATAAGCCCAAAACCAACCATTAACATGCTAAAAACGGACCGAAACACATCTGAGGCATATGAATTACAAGCAGGATACAAAACAACGTTGTATCCTATTAAGAGCTACAAGCAAATCCACCAACAGAGTTCACCATAGATACCAACGGAACCACACAAAGTGAAATGCTGAAAACTAGATCAAATCTTATTCTCAAAACCCGTTGAGAGATGGTGGAGAGTAACAAAATAAAGTTATAACATGTCAAAGAGCATCATAATAAATAAAATAAAAAAAAAAGGTGGAAAGTTCTGAAATCGTCGAAATTTGAATCACCATCATCAATAGAAAGGCTAGCGAGAACTGACCCAACAGGTTATCATCAACATCGACGATGGGTCCATTAATCCATGATAACTTTGGGAGAGTTAAATAAGTCTTAATTTATAACCGAAGAATCACCATAAAAATCCACCAATCTCTCTATGCACCAAACCTCTCAATAAGTCTTAAAGGTAGGAAAGGATCCGATCGACGTCGGCGCTAGAAAGCCGCACGTCAATCAAGTTGCGAATCTCAAATATGGAGACGGCTAGAACGAACTTATTTTAGACAAAGTTCTGTTGTTTTTCCAAAATAGTTGTAGATAGATATAATTAAATTAATCATTTTGCCCCCCAAAAAAACTAAAAAGACATGACACACGAGACTTGAACGCCACGTGCTTCACATCCAAGCAATCCTTCAAATACGGAGAAGTTCAGCGAGCGCACTTACTAGAAAGCATTACACTAAATTTACAGTGCGGCTCTCTCTTACAAGTTACAACATAGTATTTGTATCACGGTAAAAACTAAAAGGTGAAACATCTATGAGTGAGTTTGGTAACAAGGTACCGACGACATCGGTTATTAAGAAATAAGAAGGCGCTGCTCCGACAGAAAACGACGAGACAACCGCTCGATCCAGTCGAGAGAGGTCACCAGATAAAAACAAAATTCCGAACTTGGCTGCATCTAGTGAAACGAATTCTCAAAGGGATCAGCGAATCAGATCTACGAGCGTTACCGCCTTCAATGAACTCCCCGTCGTTTCGAATTTATTAGAAAACCTGTTATGTACAGTACAACGATTAAGATTTCAGGAATTTTCTTCTTTTTTTCTTTGCCAGGAAGAAAAAGGAAACAGTTCTGGCCACAAAAGACCGTGGAAATCTACAATGAGATGGTGGAATTGAGAAGGCGAAGGAAAGAGGAGATCCTAACAAAATTAAGAATTTTCAAGAAAAAAAAAGTCCACAATTAATACATAATCAAGAAACAAAACCGATTAGTTTTCTTCTTTCCGATTTCAATTCTCGTTTCTTTTCTTGACCATATCCTTGTACTTAGCGATGGAATCGATCCTTTGCAACTTGAGCTGATGCTTGAAACGGTTGATGAAGTCATCGGCCTTAGCGTCTACTTCTTCATCAGCCTCTTCCACCGTCGTTACTCTCGGCACTTTAACTGTCGCAGGCCTGCGAGACTCGATGGAGATTTCGTCCTCTTCGAAGTGAGAGAAGGGAGATTTGGTGCTCGCCGATTTCTTCATCTTCTTCGGAAGCTTAGGCGGGATAACTCCTGCAGCAGGCTCGGTGTCAGACTTGGTCCGAGCCACGTGGTTAAGACTGAGCTTACTGTAAACCTCCTCGAGGCTCGGGCTTGGATCTTCTTCCTCTGGTTTTGCCTCGACGGTCACCGACGGCGGCGGAGCTTCGACAACGGAGAGAGGTGTGGTTGGCTCCTGAGAAATGTAGTTGTAGAGATTAAAAGACTTGATTCGGTGGAGAACAGAAGGGGATCTGGAAAGGAAAGGCTGATTCTGTTCGATCGAAGCTTGTTGTTGAGAGTTGTTGTCGTCGGGAGTTTCAGATGAAGGAGGATGAGGAAACTCGAGTTGAGATTTGTCAGGAGAAGCGTAGGAGGAGAAGTTGATGGACTTTAGACGGTGAAGGACGGAAGGAGAACGTTGGATCTGAGTTTGATTTGGATCGTTGGATTTGGAATTGGAAGAGAAGGAAGAGCTAATGGCAATGGTGCCAATCATTAAGTTGAGGAAGACGAAGAGCACAGTGGGTGTGAACCAACTGTACATCGCCGTTAGTAGAGATTCCGACATGTCTAGCATCGCTTCGTTGGTGGTTCTTCGGAGAGGAAAGAAAAGAGAGAGGAGGATGGATAAATTTGATTTGTGGGAAGAAAGTAGGGGCGCATGTGGGTTGCGAAGGGTACTTTTGGAAATATTTATTTCATTTATGTGTTTTTTCTTTTCTTTAAATTTTTCGAAGTGTGAGATGGTGGAAGACAAGGAGGGAAGTGGAACATGCTTCTAGAATGCCACATCCACCACAATTTTTTCCTGGGTTTTGTTTCATTGTTATTTTCTGGTCTCAACTTTCTTTGTCTTCATTTAAGAATTGATTGCTGCTTTTATGGTAAAAAAAATGTTTTAGTGGTAAACTTTTACGATCACTATTTCAAAACTTCAATCTTAATAATGAGGTATATGGAGTCTCTAGATGTTCTTATTAAGATCGGAGTTAGTTAGGCACATATCAAACCTAAGCCCATAAAAACCCATTGAAAGTCCTATAACATTGACTGATATTGAGATCAACCCATAAAAGGCCAATAAAACCCAATAGCATTGACTAATGTTGGATTCAGTGTAACTTTTGAGCATGGATCAAATGAGGTCTACATCGTAAGATCACTCAAAGTAGAGACAAATCAAGAAGGATTGGAGGAAAGAGAGATAGATTGCAAGAAGATACGTTCGAGAGATTACAAAGACGTGGACCATGACGATTAACCTGTACAAATTTAGAAGTGATCATCAAGTCATGATCTGAGCCGTAGTCGTTAACGAGATCTAAGTTATTAGTTAGCGATATTCAATTCTTCTTTGTTCACATTTTTCAAGAGATTAATAAAATTCAATTCTTAGATATTTGTAAATTATTAGGTTTGTTTCTAAAAAATTAAATCCCTTTTAAGTCATGTTCCAAAATTATGAGTGTGGATTTTAGCATGTTAGCGTCAATATGAGACTCGGTATATGTTGATGACATTGTCATTGCAAGCCATGATGATGTAGCATTTGATCAGTTGAAGGCTCGACTAACATATTCTTGCAAAGTAAGAGATCTCATAGCTCTATGGTATGTCCTTGAATTGGAAATAGTTCGATATGATGCATAAATTTACAACAATCGGAGAAAATATGCGCTTGAGATTATTAACCTTGCTCGTTTATTGAATTGCAGGTGTTCTTTGATTTTCATGGAACAAGGCCAAAAGTTATCTAAAGATGACAAAGAACTATATTTTAATTCTCTGAACACACATGCGTCTCATTAGAAAACTCATATATTTGATTATGACAAGGCCATATATATGCATTAAAATCCCAAAGTTGGCTCGGTTTATTGCTGCTCCTTGTGTTTTTATATTGTTACAGTACATAAAAGGCATAGTTGGCCAAAGTTTTTTTTATTCTTCAAAGTCATCTCCTGATTTAACGCTTTTGTTGGTGTTGACTAGGACGTCTGTCCTGATTCTAGACAATTCGTTTTTGGTTATTGTATATTTCTTGGAGACTCTTAAATCTCTTGAAAATCCAAGAAACAAAATGTGGTTTCTCATTCATCTGTCAAAGCGGAATATTGAAGCATGTCAATAACAGACAAGGAGATTTTATGGCTTCGTAATTTATTATTCGGATCTATATATTAAATTGCGACTCCAGTGATTCTATTTTGCGATAAAAAGATGGGATTAAACATTAGTAAGAATCCGGTTTTTACGGAAGAGAAGCACGTTGAGATCGACTATCACTTAATTTGTGAACGGGTTGAAGATGAGACTTTTAAACTACTTCATCTTCGTACTAATTGTTGATATCCTTATGAAACCGTTATATCTTGTCCAACATTGGACACTTGTGTAAATTCTTGGAATTTCAAATATCTACTCCTCAACTTGAGGGGATGCATCATTCTATATATGTTTTGTTACGTGTGTATAGTCAATCCGTCAACTAAGAGGATCCGTATATAAATATTGTAGAAACTTAAATCTATTACTAATACAAGTTAAAGGTATAGTGTTGTTAGACCGTCCACATAGGATTTAAAACAACCAGTAATATTGTTCCACATCAGCGTTTTAAAATAAAATAGAAAATTAATTAAAAAAAGAAAATTAGAGTTTAGAAAATAAGGAAATTGTATATAGTTTCAACCAGTAATATTATTCCACATCACCAATTAAAAATAAAATAGAAAACTAATTAAAAAAGGAAATTAGAGTTTAAGAAATAAGGAATTTATATCATAGTTTCTTAAATAAAACTTTTATGGTAGTTCACATATGATTTTAAACGACCAAAATATTATTCCAAATCGGCTTTCAAAAATAGAATAGAATTTAAACTTTAATATCAAATATATCTTCAAAATCAAACCTCATCATGTTCCATACTAATTTCATATTTTCCTTTCTTATTGTTTTAAAATAAATTTAAATCTAAATAAATTTTTAAATATATATCATAACCTAAGTTTAAATTTTTTATTGTTTAAAAACAGATTATAAATCATTATGAATTTTGAATCATTATCTAAATTTAAACGTATATACATTTTTTAAACGAATACCTTTTTTGTGTTTAAAAACAAAAATTTGCAATTTAAAATTAAACACATATTTCAGTGGTTGGTGTTTTAAAATCACCGATCCAACCCAACCTAATCACCCATCAAACCAAACCATACTCAAAATTAGATTTATCCCAAAAAGGTTT
The DNA here is from genome assembly GCA_900116095.1 of Euclidium syriacum. NCBI lineage: Eukaryota > Viridiplantae > Streptophyta > Magnoliopsida > Brassicales > Brassicaceae > Euclidium > Euclidium syriacum. The sequence continues at coordinate 4,891,003 of FPAK01000008.1, forward strand.
TCTTCTTGTGTTGATTATTCACCTTTGATCAAAATGTCTCTGATAGAATCATCATGAAACTCAATCGAATCTTGCACATTAAAACTTCTCACTTCTCAGATCGATCCATTTCTTCTTCAATCAAATATGTGAATCGCCTATCTCTCGCCGACGAAGATAACAACAAAATGGAAGCTCGAATTTTCCTTTTGTTGTTGGAACTGATTCGATTTGCACATTACAGTTTCTCATATCGATCCACTTCTTTTTCAATCGAATCTATGAATCGTCTATCTCTCGCCGACGAAGACAACAACAAAATCAAATTTGAGATTTTTCTTTCACTGTTGGTGATTTGAGTGGGGAAATGTTTAGTGAAGCTAACTGAGGTTCTGATGTTAGTGAGAAAGCGACAAATTTAAGGAGAGATTTTGAATTACAATACAATGTAAATGAGGAACAAGAAAAACACAAAAAATATTTTAGGAGTTTGAATGTGCAACAAAAAGTAGTTTACGATGCAGTTATGGAGTCGGTAGAAAATGATATGGGAAAACTATTATTCCTATATGGTTCTAGCGGAACAGAGAAAACATACATTTATAGAACCATAATTTCTAAGATGCGCTTAGCAGAGAAAATAGTGCTCCCAGTAGTTTCGTCATGCATCACAACATTTCTTCTACTGCAGGTAGGACAACACATTCACATTTTAAGATACCGATAAATATCGATGAAGATTCAATGTGCCATATAAGGTCTGGAACAATGCTTGTTGAATTAAACAGAAAAATCTATCTTATCATATGGAATGAGACGTCCATGACACATCAGTACACATTCGAAGTGTTGGACATAACATTAATATATTTGATGTCCATGAAAAATGAAGCACCTAAGGACAAGCCTTTCAAAGGCAAGACTTTACTACTAGGTGGTGACTTCCGATAAATACTACCAGCCGTTCCACATGGTTCTAGAGCATATACAATTTTAACATCAATCAAAGAATCATACTTGTGGGAATCTTGCAATGTATTCACTTTAAAACATAACAGGAGACTCCAAGAATCAAAAACAAGTTTTGCAGCATGGCTACTAAATGTTGGAGATGAAAATGCATCCACAAAGGAAAATAAAAACGATGACGAAGTTGATGGTCATATGGTTGTAGTTGACTCAAAATTCCTAATGCAATCAACTGGAGAAAATATTTCAAGCCACAAATGAAGATAAAAGACTAATAAAAAATACATATGCAAGCATTACAAAAACAACATCCTAACACCTCGATATATAACAGTTGATGAGATTAATGCATACATGTTATCAAAAATGCCAGAAAAATAAGAGGAATATCTGAGCTCGGAACATATAGAAAAAGGTGACACAATATCAACAAACTATGAGATACTATATACGGTTGAGTATCTAAACTCTTTAAAGTTCGCATGACTACCAAAACATAAGCTATCTTTAAAAGTGGGAGTACCAATAATGCTACCCCGAAACATTAATTAAAAAGAAAGACTATGCAATGGTACACGATTGATAGTAACACGTTTGGGCGATTGAGTGATCGAGGGTGAGATAATCACGGGAACAAATCCTGCCAAGAATAATCTTATCCCCAATTGGCTCAAAGCATCCTTTCACATTACGAAAACAAAAATTCCCAACAAAAGTATGCTATGCAATAACGATTAATAAAATATAGGGACAAAGCTTAGAATCGGTTCTCTTATATTTGCCTTAATCCGTTTTCAGTCATGACCAACTGTACATGACACTATCACGTCTAACATCTCCTAAAGGTCTACTATCCATTCTAAATTTCGATGGTGATGTAGAAAGTACATTCAAATATATTGTTTATACATAAATATACAGAGGATTAGATTTAGAAGAATACCATATTCGAGAAGCAATGTAATAAACATGGGCTAACATGGGTTTAGATCAATGTAATTTTATAGTTTTTCATTAAACATAATAATTTCTTTACATCATGATCATATATGACCGGTTTACAACGGTTTATATTTAACAAATAGCGGTTCTTTTCATTATTTTATTATGCCCTTCAAAATGGAATGTAAATAGACTGTAATGACATCTTGCCTATCAATACATGAAATTGACCAGACAATAACACTTTTGTAAACACATCTACAATATGAGAATCTGTAATGATATGCAATGTTATAATAAAGCCACTTTCAACTCTATCTCTTACTTCATAGCACAAAAAAATAAAGAGTAACAACAATAATCTCATATCGAATTAAAAGGAAAAAAATGACCCCACCACATAGAAAATTCAAATATCATGTTATTAATGACAAAAAAAACAAATTTATTATAAAGTATTAAAAATACTAAAAATTAAAAAATAATATAGTTTATTTTCTAAATATATTACAAAAAATCAAAACAAAACAATTTTAAATTGGAAAACAAATACAATGACAAATAAAGTAGTAATAATAAAAAATTGAAAATATTAAATGTCACCATATTGTTCAATAAAAATATATTATTAAATATCAAAATAAACGAAACAAACAATATTAAAACACCCGGGCGTAGCCCGAGTTTAAAACCTAGTCTAATTTAATGAGAAAAGTATTTTTCACATAGACAACTATTATCATTTTCACCTAAAAATACATAGAAACCAATTGAATATATTGAGATCTAACTGTCAGCTTATTTTCACTTTCTAATTGAACCTCTTGATTTTTTAATTGGATTCAACGTTGAACAATTTTTTAAATTAACGTATCAAAATTTCTAGATTGATTTCATATCTCCCTGTTGTTCTATGGATATTTTGAAACACCTCAACCCAATTTCTAAACTTAAGTTTTTACTTAGACAACATTAGGTCGTTTGTTTTAACTTAGCAATTTGAGGTTAAACAATGTTAGATTCAATCATACATTAACATATAACTTGAATTAATAAAACATCGGTTATAGTACAATGAATGTTTACTAATTAAGCTATTACATTAAAACTAAACAAACTACCCATCAAATAAAACCACCATCCTTCTTCTTGCATGCCTTAGTCCCGCAATCCTAACCACTTTGATTATTTTATTTTCCTTCATTATATCAACGAGAGCGTAAGCAAAATTAGTTGCCTAGCGAGTGCGGTCAGTCCGTCTCACCAAGCCATAATCAAGCATCGAACCCGACAATGATTAAACAGTCAAATCAACAAGACATATACTTAGTCCAGCGAGATCACCCAAGTTGTTCATCTTTATCACGAAGACTAAGTAAGCAGAACACTGATTATAGAGTCATGCAATCTAAGACTATGCAAACAAACGATCTTAATTAAGAAGCTACGATCACACACTCACCTTATAGTTTTGGATTCGGTGAGTATGGATTATGACACCTCTTGCGATGTAAAACTCGAACTAATCTCAAAGATTGAGACGGATTCCTCACATAGCTGATCACCAATTGCTAACTTGATCGCAGTACGGCCAACACATACAATCTCTCTTCTCCTCGGTAGTTTTTCTCTCAAAATTCAATCTTTTCTTTTGGAGTTTTTTTTTTCTTGCGTGAGAATGATAGAAAATCCGTGTTAGATTCCTCACATAACTGATCGCCAACTGCTAACTTGATCGCAGTACGGCAAACACGTAAAATCTCTCTTCTCTTCAATAGTGTTTCTCTCAAAACTCCCTCGTTTCTTTATGAGTTTTTTCTTGCGTGAAAATGATAGAAAATCTATGTTTTTTCATTAAAGTGGTGATTAGGCCGAATATTCTAGAATATGTATAGAAACCGCTTAAAATTGTCCCACGATCAGTATACGCTCAATCACGCGCTCATATAACAGTTCATGCTCATTTTTCTCAAGAGTTCAATCATATAATCGTTCCCACCCAAAACTAAACACGCAGATCTTAAGTCTTGCGGGTTTATTAGACTCTTCGGATAAATAATCCAACTGTCCTATCTAAATATGGATGAGTAAAACTAGCCGGTGGGCCTTCCCATATCTAGTCTCTTGATTGCCGAGTTACTCAAAGATCCACACCTCTCCCCCCCTCTATACATAGCAGTTAAACCATTTTTGAATATGTGTCACCACGTAACATTGATATTTTTTAAGAAATACTTTTAATTCTTAATTAACTATTTAAAATAAAGTAATTCAGAACGAGAGTGTTACAAATTTTTTTTATGAGAAACTAGTTAGTTTGAAGGATATTTTCCTCGAGAGTTATAACCATTGTCATTTTTTATTTTAAATTATTTGTGTTGGTTATAAAAAATCGAGAGTCAGAGTGGTAGTATATGATAATATTGAATTCAAATTGTTTATAGGGAGATGAGTTAATTTAGCACTAATAAATGAATAAATTACTAGAGTACCACTTATGTAGAGGGTGATTAGAAACTGAAAATTTGGGTCTAAAATACCCCAACTTGCCTATGGTATGAAAAAATATATTACATAAATGCCATTAATTTTATTTTCCACATCAGCAAATTTTTTACTTATTTACGAAAATATCCAACAAAAGTCCGCAAGTTTTTCAAATAAATCTAGATTTCTTTGTTGTAGATTTATTTGTTTTGCAGATTACTTTTGCAGATTTAATTTCCCCAATTTATTTTCGTGTGTTGTAGATTTATTTCATGTGTTGCAGATTGTTTTAAATCCGCTACAAGTAAAATTGTACTTTCGAGCTTACTAAAATAGCAATGTAGTGTTATGGATTTATTTCTTTGTTGCAGATTTTTCCTATAATGTTTAAGATTTAATTATTTTTTGATGATGTGGCTTGCGGAGTTGCAGATTTTATTTTCATGTGTTGCAGATTTTTAATTTTTTCGGATTTTTTTCCAAATTTTTGAATAAGATCTATAGATTTTTTTTGTCAAGTGTTTTAGATTTATTATTATACATGTTGCGGTTCTTTTAAAATCTGCAACACATCAAAATGAATTTTCGATGATACTAGAATAGCACTATAGTGTTGTAAATTTTTCAATATTGTTGCGGATATTTCACGTAATGTTATAGAGTTAAATCAAAATTTGTCTTTGTTTAAGATTTATATACTTGTTGTTAATGTTGCATATTTATTTTATAATTTTCACTAATTAAGAAAAAATCTCAAAAATTGGATAATTTGCAAAAAATTGAAAAAAAATCTATTTTGAATCAGAATATTTATGGAAACGTGATTTTATTAGTTGATTTAGGAAATAAAATCATTTTTGTATTAAATTCAAAATTTAAAACGAAAATAATAACAAAAAATAAAAAATCAATACCACATTAATTTAATATTTTTTAAAACGAAATTATTAAGAAAAAATGTAAATTATATGGATTAAGATTATAAAAAAAAACATGATCGTAAATATTTCAAATATGTCTCCGTAAAAAAGTAAATCTCAATTTTTTAAAATATCTTCAAATTTTTTTTTAAGTTACTTAAGATTTGAAAACATTTTCAACAAATGTTAAAGTTTGTTAAAAAGAAAATTATCCTAAATTTTTGTTGTTTAAAAATTAAAAAAAATAAAAATTATTTCTCTCTAAAAATAGAATCTAATATTTTTTTAAAAAAACTTTATAATATATTTTCAATTTTTTAATTTTTTAGGTTTTTTTTTCATTTTAAAGTATTTTTTTGACCAATTATTTTATCCAAACTTTTCAATTTTTTTCTTAAAATTAACTTTTTTTTTATTTAAATTAAATTAAGTAATGATGCCATTTCCACATTAGCAGTTTTTAAAAAAATTTACGAAAAATGCCACTAACTTAGGAAACTCGGCCAAGATAAGTCGACCTGAGTAGTTACGGCTAATTTATATGTTTCTAGGCTGAGTTAAGAGAATGGCCGATTTATTATGTGCGTGGCCGAGTTTCCAATTTTGTGTGACGGCTGAGTTATTTATCCTAGGTAGAGTTTTATTTATCCCATGCCGAGTTTTATTTTGTAGGCCGAGTTTACAATTTTGAAGCCGAGTTTTCGGTTATTGATAGTCGATTTATAAAACTTAGCCGATTTATGTAATTTTCGGTCGACTTATCTTGGCCGATTTAAACTTAGCCGATTGGTGGCCGATTTTTATTTTCGGCATAATAGTAAGTAACTCGGCCTGAACATGTTTTATAAGTCGGCTCAAAAATAATTATTGTATTGTGATATAAATGGTGGCCGAGTTAACATAATTAGTGGCTGACTTTTTTTTTTTGTATTATCTATTTGATTTAGGAAATTATCTAAAAATATAAGATTTTGTTTTCAATTAAGTAGATAATATATATAAAAATCTTGATAAATGAAACTAAAAATATTTAGTTAATTTAATTGAAAAAATCTCACATTAAAGTTATAAAAAATCAATTTGATTTAAATTTTTTAATTTTAATTCTAATTTCAATTTTTTAATTATTTTTTAAAAAATTTAGTTTGTAGGATTAAGTTTTTTAATTTTTTGTTTTTAATGTTCGAATATTTTCACTTTTTAATTTTTTTTTTAATTTTGAAATTTTTGTTTGAAAATTTTTATTTTTAGTTTTTGATTTTTCTTATTATTTATAGTTTGTAGGATTAATTTTAAAATTTTTATTTAAAAATTTTTATTTTAATTTTTAATTTTTGATTTTTCTTATTATTTTTTAGTTTTTTTATTTTTTTTATTTATGAATTGTATAATTTTGAATTTTAATTTTAAAGCAAAATAAGATTAATTAATACTTTAATCATAATGACATTTCTGTTAATTAGTGATGTAAACCCAAGTTTTAAAGACTTTGGATAGATATTTAAATAAACAAAAATTAAAGTATAGTAATCTAATAATAAGTGACGTAATTTATTATATTCTAGTAATTTTCGTTTTATATTTTAATATAGTTAATCATAAAGATAAATATGTCATAGTACTATTTTAATAAATATAAAAAATAATTACTAATCTAGTCATTTTCATTAAGATATAGCACTAATCTCACTTGGGTATAAAAATGGAGAGATGGGGGTGTTATTATGATAATATCCAAAGTAATGTTAAGAGAAATTGTGTGTGTTCGAAAGATATTCAAAATACGATGATAAATTTTTGGCGAAGCGTTATTGCTGTGTTATTTTCTCGGTAAGTGGGAGACTTTTCTCTTCCGCTTCCATACATAATTGGTTAGTTTGTTTTGAATTATTCAGATGTGAGCTTATTAACGTCCCATTAAATTTTGTAGTAGTTCTATAATATTTTGAAAGCTTTTAATAGCAATAAAATAGATTTTTTTCAAATTTGTTGTTCTTTGTTTGGGCAATTGAATCTCATAATTGTCATGTGAATGCATTCATTGCTCTGCTTTTTCTTAACGACTGTTTATATTACAAACGTATAATAATATCTAAAAAATAATTACAACATAAGTAATAGATTTCATTACAAAAGAAGCAGAAAAAGGTGGAAAATAATTAGATTCGCAATCAGAAGACAGCGTTGAGCGTCACTAAAGCAAAGACACAGATCTAAAACCTTCAGTACCCCAGTGCCCAATTGTCCGTAAACCCGGACTTGCCCTTAGACCATTCTCAGATTTTACGATAATGCCACTCTTCTCCCACCGCTTCTCCACCGCATCTTCCTCCGCGTCGGCGTCTCCTTCCTACTACAGTAAACCCTCGAAGAGCCATAAGCTCAACTATGCTTCTGTTTTCGCTTCCTCTCGCATCCATGTCGCCATTATATTCTTCTCCCTCGTCTCCCTCTTCATCGGACTCGCCGGCACTATCTTCGCAATCACCTCCGCTGGAGCTCGACTGGGACCTACTTCCGTCAATCGATGCGACGGATCTAAAGACACTTCCCGGCTCTCTGCTTCTAGAAAACTCGGAGGAGACGGTGGTAAAGGCGGCGTATTGGCCGAAAGACGAAAGCTGTTAGGTTTCGTCGGGATCCAGACTGGGTTCGATTCCGGCGATCGCCGTGCCGCTCTGAGAAGCACTTGGTTCCCTTCTGACCCTGATGCCCTTCTAAGGTATCCAAACTCTCTTTTCACTTTCGAACAACGTTTCCAAGTATTGTTAAAATGATACATCGTTTCAGATTCTAATGTAAAATCTATAACGCTAGTTACTCCCACCGGTGAGATTCATCGATATCGATAGTTTAAATAAAAGTATTCGCCATATTGGACAAAACTCTGCTATTCATCCATCTTCAGTGATTTGGAAAAGAGTATGTTCGCCTGAAGTTTACTGGTTAGAGGTTAAGCAAGAGAACTTAATAGTCATTACCAACTCATCCCACAAGCCAATGCAGATCTATGGCCATCACTTTCCTTGGCTCCGTTTACATAGTCTTATCTTGGACTCGAGTCAAATGTTGTGCTGTTGTTGACTTCACTCAGGTTGGAACAAGCGACTGGATTAGCTTTTAGATTCGTCATTGGACGGTCAAAGAATGCAAGCAAGATGGCTGAGCTTGAGAATGAGATTAAAAAATACAGAGATTTTGTGATTATTGATGTTGAAGAAGAATATCTACGACTTCCATATAAAACGTAAGGTTTATCTCTGTCTTTGTGGTTTTACATATCTTCAGTGACTGATTTTTGTTTCGTCCTTGTAGGTTGGCTTTCTTCAAAGCAGCTTATAAACTCTTTGAAGCTGATTATTATGTCAAAGCCGACGATGACATATATTTGAGACCAGGTATTTTCGAGAGGGAGTAGTAGTTGGGGTGGGGCTGTTATCCTCTGCATCACAAATAGTATTCAAATTTATTGTTTGTTCGTTCAGATCGACTTGGGACACTTCTTGCCAAGGAAAGACTTTACTCACGGACATACATTGGCTGCATGAAAAAAGGACCTGTTATAACTGACCCTAAACTCAAATGGTATTGCCTTTTTCCTCATCAGGCTTCTATGAAGAGTTTATTAGGTTTCGGTGACAGATTTTCTTATCATGCCAGGTACGAAAAACAGGGACATTTGATTGGAAATGAATATTTCTTACATGCTTATGGACCGATATACGTTCTTTCAGCCGAGATAGTAGCTTCACTTGCATCAGCTCGTAATGGCAGGTTTGAACGCTGTTTGATTTACCTCACAAATGCAGATTCTGACATGCAAATCTCATTATTTCTGTCTTTTGTCTTTCAGCCTGAGGATGTTTAACAATGAAGATGTAAGCATTGGATCTTGGATGCTTGCAATGGATGTACACCACGAGGACAACCGTGCTTTATGCGATCCTCATTGTTCCCCAAAGTCCATAGCAGTCTGGGACATACCCAAATGCTCAGGTAACTTGAAAAATATGGTTTCACACAATAAACAATTCACAAGAACAAAATATCCAACCTTTTCTTCTCCAATCTTTAGGGCTTTGTAACCCGGATTTTCGATTAAAGGAGCTTCATAAGATGGAAATGTGCTCCAAGAGTCCCACATTACCTCCCGATGACACGGACCAGTAGTTCTTTGACATATTTCTACAGAATATATGATCTCACAAGCACTAGAGTTTCAACATCCTTGGAGCTGTATAGGGAAAAGATGACTTCATAGTTCTTTACTGTGATTTGGTTTTATAGTTGGTTTAGATGTACCACATATATTTATATACTTGAGTTATATATAGACAGAGATACCTCAATATCCCTTTTTGTAAAATTAGATTTATGTGCCCAGTTTAGGTACTGGAATAAATCTTGTTTCATTTGTAAAAGAGATCTAATTCAATATATTACTTCATTTGTTTCAGATCACAGTACTTTTCCTAGTGTTATATTCTCAATTCTCAGCGGATACAAGTCATAAAAGACATGGACATGGTACATTGATGATTAATAGTTAAAAATGTAAAATTGAAATATATATAAAATATTTCAGTGGGGAACAACTGTCAACAATGTTGATATGGCCGAGTTGGTCTAAGGCGCCAGATTAAGGTTCTGGTCCGAAAGGGCGTGGGTTCAAATCCCACTGTCAACATAAACGCATTTTTTTATATTTCTTACTAATGAAAATACTTTCTTTAATGATGCTTTCTTTCATAATGACACTTGGGTTTTGCGCGTTGCCTGCGGGTTTACACAAGTAAAATAGTTTACTTTTATATATACATAAGACATGAATATGCATATTTAAATACTGAAGTAAACTATACACATTTAAATATTTTTAAATACATTTTTATATATTCTTATAACACTGTATTTTTTAGTTAACAGTTTTGAAATTTTTAGAATATGTATATTCATGTTTTATAATACTTTTTTTATTATTAAATCTACAGTTTCAATTTGAATTTTTTTTTTATAATTTTCAAAAAATATATTTATTAAAAAATTCGCAAGCCCCGCAAACTCAAGTGGTTTTATGTTCCAATGTGACTCCTGACATCTGGATTTCAGTTCCATATTATAAAAGGTATCATGTGAATGGTACGACCCAATTGTATTTGAATTTGATAACATTTTAGTATGTTTATGATAGAGTTCGTGGTTGTCTCACTCGGAATAAAACAGGGTGTTAGACTCCATATTTCCTTGGAGACTTTTGCACTGGAAAAGATAATGAGTTGAAGTATTTTTGTTCCTCGCCACATATGGTGCAAAGAGTTTCACTACTAGAATACAGGAGCATAGCCACAACTTTTTATGTAGCTATGTTCAATAATCCGTAGCAAATTTTTTGTTGCTACAGAATTGCGTCAGAAAAAGATCTGTAAGTATACGTTCGTCGCAAATGAAATTTTGTAGAAAATGGAGACAAAAATGCTACAAATTTGTTACGATATTATCTGTCGCTTTTAGCTATGGAGTTGTTACAAACACTTCGGTGAGAAAAAAAGCTATAGATTGTTACGGTATTTTCCATAGCAAATTTGTTACAAATGTCTTCAATTTATCTATAGCAACTCCGTGAGTGTTAAGTGTCAATTAGCCACGACATAATCCATGAGTTTTTTCTTAAAAAAATACCAAAAAAAATATATATAAAAAATATATATATTAATAATTGTAATATCAATCAAATAACAAATAGTTAAAATATGAATTACAAAAACTATTAATCAAACGGAAATAAATCTAATTATGCGAGAGAGAAATGGAGGGAGACGGTCGGTGTCTTGTAGCCGGGTCGTAGTAGGAGTTGGTGTCGTAGTAATTGCGGCCATAAACGCTGAAGACTTGCTGTCTCAACCAAGTGTTCTACAAAGCTTTAACAAGTAGGTTACTAAAAGCACATAAACGATAAGCTAAATGAGAGCATGTGCCAAATAAATAAAATCATAAACTCTAACTAAACCTCTAAACAAATTCATAACCTTACTGTCACTTTCTTCTCTATCAACCAAGCAAATATATTACTAATGATTATCATGAAGCATGAAATTTATGAAGAAACAATAAGTAGACAAGTCAAGTACCAGGGAAGAGTTTTCACTGCCAACTCCAATTGTGACCTCCTGCTGACTTTTTGGAACATACTTGTAGCAACTGCACTAAATGAACAAGCAGGCTCAGAAGGTTCAGACCCAATATTAGATTCTCTTGCGGATAGGGCGGAAGACTATTCCTGGAACAAAGAGAAAAGAAAATGTAAGGAAAAGTGTAGCATTAACTATCGATGAAGTAAGACAATGATCATAGGACATATCCTTAGTCACTCGGCATCCAAATACAGTTTCAACAGGAAGAAATCTTTCTCAAAGGTGTTGATCCTCAGTTTTTTGAGCTTAGAACAACTCATGCTCATATGTCCCCTAAAAGACTTTAGTTTCCAAGCTTACATGATTTGATAATACTCTAAATCACAATGAACATGGAAGCCAGACTGTAAATTACGGACTTCAATATCTTGATATCAGTAATTTAGGCATCTTTAAGAAACAGTGCAATCATATTTTCGGATAGACAAAGGAAAATATCATAAATGACTGAAAGTTGCCACAAGAACAGATGAACTACAAAATTTAAGACATTGGTGTCAATCCAGAACAAAAATTTACCAAAGAAACTTACTAGCAATTGTTAAATGCTAAGTTGCATTCGGGGTTTTGTGAAACGAAGGAGGAGCATTTCTGAACTTGGTCAGAAGAACCTGAAAAGCATACCAAAATCTACATTAGTCGCTTCTCGTTTGACAAGTTCGGGTTTAGTCAACAGACCCTACACCCATAGTAGAGCAGCAACTGCCCATAAGAAGAATTTTTTTAACACTTGAGCATAGTGTAGCACTGCAAAAATATTGAAACACCTTGATAATGCTAAATTCACGGTTTATCAATAGATCTGAACCCTCGTAACATAATCAAATCAATATTGCCAAAATTTCCAGGACTTAACATATATTTAAAACGAAATTTCATCTGCTAACCAGAGGAAAATCGAATTAAATTTGGGTTAACAGAAACAAATACCTTTAGCTGAGACAATAGATCCGTGTAGATATCGAAATCCTTCCTTTAAAAGCCGCCTTGAATCTCTCTAACTCATACGAAACTTCCCTTAGGTGCGGATCCATCTATCTATCTCACCGCGATGTGAAATTATCCCTGGGAAATCCTTGTCGTCGCTGATGAGTCCATAGGCGGCGCCTAAACCGAAGTATTTGACAAAAGATGCTGTGAATGCGTGAGCTGGGCGTCAATCCTCGGCAGCTGGTCCACCGGAATTGCGGTACTCGCGTGGAGCGGAGTGTTTGTGTGTGAAGAAGAGGTGACGGCGCCACTAAGAGAGGAAGATAGGTCAGAGACTGTGAACGGCATCAGAAATAGACTGTGAACGGCGTCAGAAATAGACTGAGAACGGCATCGAGCGAGAGGATTCTATGAGTGAATAAGAGGAAGAAACCCTAAGTCGAGAGAGGGGTTTCCGGTTTCTGTTAGTGAAGGAGATTTAACAAATTTTGTTTCTAAATTTCTTTTCGGCACCAAAAAAAATGAAATTTGGTAAGTGGGAATGTTCCCGCTTCTTCAAAATTTGTACACAGAGTGTTATTTCCATATTAAGCACAAATATTCCAAATACTATTGTATAAATTGGAGAATAGAATTATTGGTATTAACTATAATTATTTTTAATGATTATTGTTTGGAAAATAATATGAAAAGTAAAACTAAGTAGTTTTTACATGGAAATATATGCTGTACATAGCAAGTTTTTATGTGAACATATTTCACTTTCATTACGAGATGAGAGGATCCGTTTTTTGTTTAAACTTTTACTTGTTTTTCTTTTCAATTTTACCGTTTTATCACTAATTCCTCTTTCAAAACCCTAAAACTTTGATCTTTATTAGAGATATTATGAGAAAACATTATGTTTATTAGAGATCTTGCAATGATGTGGTGGTGAACCCTCTCATTCTAATTCAATGCTCTCTATATTGTGCGGGAAGGTTTCCCATCACACGACTCATTAACTGGATCTCCGGAACCGTATGTCCAAACATGCCTAGAAATAGACATGATCTTTCTTTTGTATTTTGGTATTTTTCGTTTCTTCAGATGATACGATGGATCAAGTATTTTCTTAATTGGTTCCAATGGATGTTTCACGTAATCTCCGAGCAAGGTACGATACACCTTAGGGGAGGTTAAATATCTTGTCCAAACATGAAAGACTTGAAGTAACTAGAAAACATAATAGAGGTATGCTTTCGTAATTCTCTTACGCTAAAGTCATAGAATAAAGAAAAGCTGAGAGTTTATGTGACTAAGATCGTGAATCAAAAAGAATTTTGAAAACAAGAAAGATGATAAAAGAGTTGAGTAACTCTAACTTTCTACAATTATTTTCGTAACAATTTAATGAATTTGTCACGTTTTGTTATAAAGATAATGTGTACCGACAGTTTCCACAAACTTAGCTATGATATAGTATCTATCTAATTTGCTATAACCGCTTTCGTAGCAAAACTGGTTAAAATATGTAGTAAATTTGCTATTGTTTGCCACAATTTATACGTGACCAAACCGCTACATTTTTTTTAATACTTTTAGTAGCAAATTTTTGTAGCAAAACGTTATTGCTACAACTGTGCTATGATTTTTAATTTGTAGCAACTTAGCTACAATTTTTCTGTTACTAATCTGAAACATATTAGCTACAATTTTGGTTCCGTTACAAAGATGTAGCAAATCATCACGAAAAGCTACAAATTTGCTATAATTTTTTGAAATTATTTTTTCATAGCTAATTTGTCACTAATCGTGGCAAAGTTTGCTACATAATTCTTTTGTAGCAAAAATTTGTAGCTATGTATTGGTATTCTTGTAGTGTTTGTCTTGATAAGTTATGTCTACGAAGATTTTAAAGAGTGAGAGTGCATCATGAATGCTTCTCCAAAGAAAGTACTTTTGCTTAGGAGGACATGGGATCTTCCATAGGAACTATTGAAGCTTTTACAAGTTGGAGAGTCTTTATCATGATTGAGTGAGGAATTTTGTAGTAAAGTATAATTGCTTATCACCATGTAAAGTCATGAACGAATAGATAACCAAGTTGAATATCAAAGTGCCCATATGGACTCGAACAAGACCATATAGTTTTTTGAGCTAGCGAGTCTGTCTATGAGCTCATTTAGTAGCATATGATACCAATCATGAGTTTAATGATTAATTATTTGTGAGACAATAAAACTAGGATAATATTCTTTACCATGGTATGTAAGAGGTTTAAGAGTTTCATCATTTTATGGAATCTAATTTTTCTCTCAAACTTTGATTCTCTCACCACTATTTATAAGATAACGTAAACATTTGCTTAAAAAATCTCGATCAGCCAAAATACTCTTCAATGTGTGATTATGTCAATATCCATTTCCTACTTTGAGAAAGTCTGTTTTGACGAAGTATATGGTTTTATACATTTGAGCCATATGAGATTTTGGTGATGGAAGGATGGTCCAAGCCTATTCAGCTTATGGGGCTACATTGAAGCTCTAAATGTCTCATTCTCTTCACATATTTTAGATAAGTCATGTATTTCTATGAAATCCAGGGGATTCCCTTCTTATTCGAATGACTTGAACACCAAATTTCCTTACTGCTGAGGTTAGAGCTTGGCATATAGTTTCAAGAAGCAAAATGCAATTCATGGTATATGTAGGAATTTCCACGAGGATTAATTTAGTGAGTATCTCCTTACAAGCTAACTATAGGAGTTTTGTATTCCATGAGTTTACTTTCTGATTCATGCGGTAAAGAAGATATTGTAATATCCAATTTAGCTACTAAGTGTTTATGTTTTCTTATCCAGGGTTTGGGCTGCTAATACATTATTAGCGATTTTCCTTCCATGTATAAAAGCTAATAGCATATCAATGATAATACTTGGCAGCCAATTTGTTAAGCGTATTAGCAAGAACCTAGATTCACAATGATAGTTGGAGTTTATGTTTTATGCATAGAGATTAATGTTTTCGACGAGCTCAATATGGTTTGTTTGATTTTGAGATGATTCTTCATTGTTTGTTTTCACAATCTATCAGTTAATGCGTGATCACTATATGATTCTTGTATAATTCCATGTTCCCAATGTTTTCCCAAATGGTTTACAACTGTTTTTAATTGTTCTTGTCTACCTTTTTATTTATTTTAATCTTCGTACTTAGTTTAGGAATTCATAACCTTTTGAATTGATTTAGCTATACTCTAAACATGTATTCGCATAGTATAGTTATATGACTATGGATTGGTCCTCAAGTACTACTATGAATTATTGTGAACTTGTGAAGAGTTAAAATTTGATTAAAAAAATCATCTAACTTTGTCCTTATAGTTGAAGTTAGAAACGCTAGAGCCAAATGTATGTCCAATATCACACATGTTTGAAGTGTCCGAAGGAATTCAAATGACGCATGACTACTAATTTATTTCTCCATGTTGCATCTTGGGCATTGTGTATTACAAATAATACCAGGAGAATTTAATCTTGAATTAACCTATAAGCATCATGATGCTGCCCATGCTTGTACGCCTCTATAGGGTAAAACTAGGCTTTGAGTAATTGTTCTTTTTGGAATATAGGCTCCATTATGTGGTAGCCGTAGTACCCGAATTTAACCTTATATTTTCTTGTGTTTTTAAAATCCCAAGAAATTTTATCCGCCATATATATATACCTTACTAATAAGAATTTCCATAATTAACCGGATATCCACTATGTCAAAAATATCATTTAGCATGTTAGTATTTATCCTTCAGTCAATCATCTGATTCACCATATATATTTTCCCCATCTCAAAGTTAGTCGAGGCCAGACATCTAAGATCAAATGATCCCCTCCAACTTAATATTAAGGTTTTTGATACCACTTGTTTAATTATACATTGTTCTAGAAGAAAACTATAAGATATTATATCGTGTCATACATAGAAGAGGAAATATTATTATTTTTCCGCCATGAGAATGTACTTGCTATAGTCTATGTATTTCAAGACCATTACTAGAAGGGTGTATGGATATTGTTTTGCTAGCAAAGCTGAGTTGAAATTATCAATCCTCTGGAAACCCAAACCACATGTTAATTAGGGTTCATACAATCTATTCCAAGCATACCAATGCATACCTTTGCAATAACACTCATGAATTTTGAAGTTAAAGATCTTGGCAATATGAAGTATGACATGTCATATGAGGCAAATAAATGCAACCAATTAATTAGGGCTTTATGTCCACCATTTTAGTGACCCTATTTATGCGATATCGTAAATGCTCTCTTACAAAAGCGAAATATCTGTTTTAGATCCGTCCAAACTTTTCGATGATCTAAAATAAGATCACTTTCCACCTTTCATAGAAATTCCAAAAAATTTCTTTTAATTATATCATGTTATTTTCCAAGACAATATGTCCAAAAGTAACCAAACACTTCGAAAAATTAATCTACCGCCGTCATGCAAACCCTAATTACTACAAAATATTTATAATAAATACACATTGAGATAAATTTGTCTTACATGTAAAGAAGTTATCTTCAACAAAGAGGATATAAGAATTCATATGATATAATTTTTAATGTTAATTCAATTTAACCTCTTATCAGATTTCGTTTTAGTAGTCGCAACTAGAACTTCCGTACATAAGATAAAGAGATACGGTGATGGGGGACTTTATGTCGAACTCCTCTTTTAGGAAGAACACATTTAGAGATTTCGTACATAAGATAAAGAGATACAGTGACGGTATAATTTATGTCAAAGTAATTTTTTAGGAATTACCCAGTTAGAGCTTTCGTGGAAAAGATACAAATGTACGATGATGACAGACTTTTTATTGAAGTCCTCTTTTAAAAATAACCCAACTGAAGATTCCGTACATAAGATATAAGATAGATAGAGTGATACAATGATTCTGGTTTTTTTTTTGTCAAATCCTCTTTTAAGAATAATCCAATTAGAATTTTCGTATTTAAGATAAAGATATAAGGTGACGACGGACTTTCTATCGAAATCCTGTTTTAGGAATAAGCCGATTACCCCTTTATTACCATTTATCCAAACCCTACTAATCTCTCAAGGTAAATGGTTTTATATAAAATGAAAGTTATTTTTTGGTAAAAGAAATAAGGAGATTGGTGTAGAAAAGAAAAGAAATCAGTGATGGATTCTCTCCTTTTTGTTTTCTTTAAAATATTTATCTAAGTTTTAAGGTACATTGTACCTTCCTCGATCTTCTTCCATCAATTCCTAGAACTAGAAACGCTTCTTTAAAAAAGAAAACAATTATAAATATCTCCGTTACTCCTAGAACCCAAAAGTTAATTTTCTTCTTCTCGACCATTTGGTGATTTTGTCTCTGCGTCGATCCCTTAGGCGTCGGCGTCTTTGAGAGGTGAATGGAAAAAACAGTAGACTTTTTGCTCCTTGTTCTTCTGATTTTACTGATTTTCCGCATGATTTTTGGTTGTTGTTGTGATTTTGTGTGTTTAGGGTTTGTGGTTTAGATCTTGGGTTCTAGGGAAGGGTCAGATGGGTTTTGTTTAGTTTCCGAAGATATAGTGAAAGTTTGAGAGAAAAAACACAATGCTGTTAGTCCTTGAAAATCTGAATTAAACTGATACTTGAAAACCAAATCTGGAAATTGTTGATTTTTGTTTAAGATTCAAAGTACTTGATGATCTTTCCTCAACAGTTTTGTAGAGACTTGGTGGGAATCATTGTGAGAATTAAATGATCCTTCTTTGGACTGATGTTTAGACTGCTCCGTGTTCATTTGTAGAATCCGCAAGCACCGAAAATGTCCCGTGGAAGAATTCCTCCGATGGAACTGATACGATCTTATGATATTGAAGAAGCAGATTCAGAGATGCAAGAGGATGATCTATGGCCTCTACCTGAGATTGATCTGATAAAGTCGAAATTCCCGTGCTGCATCGTCTGGACACCTCTCCCTGTTGTCTCTTGGTTGGCTCCATTCATCGGCCACGTCGGAATCTGCCGAGAAGACGGAGTGATTGTGGACTTCGCTGGATCTAACTTCATCAGTGTCGATGATTTCGCATTTGGTCCTCCTGCTATGTATCTCCAACTCGATCGAACCAAGGTATATCAATCCGTATCTTGTTGTCTGTTCAATAGAATGTGGCTAAGCATCAAACTGTGTGTGTTTTGTGTGGCAGTGTTGCTTACCACCACACTTGGGTGGACACACTTGCAAGTACGGATTCCAGCACACTGAGTATGGAACATCGCTTACATGGGATGATGCAGTGAGCGCGAGTGCAAGAACCTGTGAGCATAGTACCTACAATCTCTTCACCTGCAACTGCCATTCCTTTGTGGCAAGCTGTCTTAACCGTCTTTGCTATGGCGGCTCAATGGAATGGAAAATGGTGAATATTGCGTTTCTGATGTTGACCAAAGGGAAATGGATCAGCTTTTCATCGGTGGTCCGCTCATTTCTGCCATGTGCTTTGGTCACATCTCTGGGGGTATCGCTCGTCGGGTGGCCTTTCGTGATCGGCCTTTCCTCCTTCTCGATGCTACTCGTCGCTTGGTACATAATCGCGACTTACTGTTTTAAGGACATCATTACCTGAAGCAATGGATATATACATATGTGTATACACCAACATTATCTTCATCCTTTTAATCCCATTTAACCACCGTATTTTCTTCTTTCATGATTCGAGACTAACCCAAGTGGTTAGGTTTGATGACAATTTACAATGTGATGATAAATGTAAGATTTCCAAAGATCGAATATTTTGATGCAGACAAAAAGTGTTTTTTTTAAAGAAAAACTTCCGTTGACGGTGATTGATCCGGGGTTTCCGGGGTGGAAGACATATATTCTAACCCATGGACGACAGCAAAATGCATTATAAATAGTTTTCAAATGTCAATAAATGGAATCTAACAAATCTATTACAGAAAAGTTTGAAAACAAATTTGCTGACGAGTCGTTTTTTTAGGTCCTTTCTCACAAATTTAAGATTGAAACAACATTTTCCATTATACAGTGATCAAACACCATTTTAAATCCGTCCAAAATTGCAAAAGAGTTCATTTTTAATATTATACTATATGATTCATCTCTGGATGAGAATTCATATAGTATTTCGTAATATGACATAATTAATTATATTTTCATATATTTTATTTTATGGAATTATATTTATACACTTTTTTATATAACAAATATGTATGGATTTATAATTTTTGATATATATATATGGAGGATACCCACGCATCGCATAAGGAATACGTTTTACACTTATGATGATAAAACATGTACGCATAAGGATATAATATTATAATTTAAACCTACTATTTTACTTTATTGCATATACTTTTTCGAGTTTCTCCTCTAATCTCCTCTTAAGTAGTATGTGGATCTTCGTATCCCTTTCAAACTTCCTCTTTAATTTCCTCTCGAGTTTCCTCTTCATTATCAGGTGTCTTTCGAGAACCATTTTCAAAATCCACTCGAGTTTCTCTTCGAACCTCCTATTTAGTAATAGGTGGATCTTTATATCTATTTTGAGTTGTCCCTGTAACTTTCTCCGAAATTTTCTCTTCCATACATGTTCCTTTTGAGAACCGTCTTCAACATCCCTTTGAGTTTCCCGCCAACTTCCTCTTGAATATTAGGTGAATCTTCATATCTCTTTCAAACTTCTCTATTAATTTCCTTTGGGATATCCTCTTCATATACTTTTTGAGAACCGTTTGAACTTATCTTCGAACCTTCTATTGAGTAGTAGGTGGATCTTTAGATCTCTTTCGAGCTTTCCCTTTAACTTCTTCAAGAGTTTCATCTTTACCTCGAACCCCCTGTAGTGTAGTAGATAGATCTTCATATCCCTTTCGAACTTCCCTTTTAACTTTCTCTGGAGTTTCCTTTTCAGTAGCATATGCATTTCGAGAACCGTTTTCAATATCCCTCTGAATCTTCCCTCAAATCTCCTATTGGGAGCTTGGTTGCCAAAAGAGAGAAGATTTACGAATTCTAAAGTAACTTGTGTTCATAATCTTTAGGTGAAACATTTTATCTTAAAATATTACTTAACGTTGTGAATGGTTCAAAGAGCTATGAAAACATACAAACTTTTAAAGATATTATACATCCCACATTTATGGATGCACATTATGTATGAGAATTATTCGTCGATGATAAAGAATACATTGAGGTCATAGAGAAGCTGGTGTTTGGAGTTTTGGAAAATACATACAGAAATTATTTCTTGTTATGCTCCTGAATAATGGCGTAACTAATCATGTGGACGTATGGCATGTTACTTTCAAAATCTTATCTAAGGAAATTGTAATTGAGCAGAAGAAAGAAAGCAACGGATCCAAGTAAGTTTACTTTTTGTCAGACATGTAGCCTTCGTTTAATGTTCTTTAGGAGTATGTATAATATGCGTATAGTGAAAATGTTATAGTATTGAGATTATGTTGTCTCAAACGGTTCTTTTTATAACTTCGACAAAAGAAAGCTTTCTATAACATGTGAATATTTTAGTATATAGTATATTTTAGTATATAATAAATCTAAATTGCGTTTTTACACGGAGACGGTGAAACATATTTAGATTTTTTTTTTATAACGTGTATTATTTTATTTTTCCCTTTTTTACATATATATGTTTTTTTAAAACAATAGCATAGACATAATAATATGTGAAATTCATTAAAAGTACTTTTAGTTGCATAGGATTTAAGGAGCAACCACGTCTTAAAGCTCTTCACAATTATATATAAAGTTTGCATTAACAACAATGAGTTGAATTTCACGATTTCTTTTTGAAACCACTTGATTCTTTGATTTTGTATTGGCATATTTATATTACATAGAGTTTTGAATTTTAGAATAGTTCGAATAGCAAATCACAATTAGCAAATCACATACATTTTTATCTCTTTTCTTTGTTAATTGTGTGTACGCTATAAATGTAATCCTCTCTAAAAAACTTAATTTTATCTTGATTCGCATACATAAGAATGATATTTCAGGGGTGTATTGAACTCTGGATTTTAAGAGATTTAAAGTATTCTTAAAATCCTCTGTTATTTAATTACGATTTTAAAATGTCTTCCCAAATTTAATGTTATTAAACATGAGATTTTTAAAAAATCATTCAAAATCATTTAAAATCATCTCTTATTCAAACAACAATTTATAAAAATCACATCAAATCCACTTTTAGTGGAAATGTTTTAAGTATTGAGAATTTAATGTTTGCATAGGATTTTAGAAAAATTTCTTAGTTAAAAGTATAAACATCTAAATCTCATCATTTTAAGTGGTATTATAGGATATTTTAATACAAAATCATAACAACTTCTTTAAAATCACCCAAAACCATCAAAATCATATAAAATATTATTAAAACTCAAATTTTATCCTTATCAGCGTGTTAGATCTTGAAAATCATTACAATGTTCTCATCACTTAAAAGGGTTCGTTGATGCGTTGTAAGCGAAAGAAGTTTCATAAACCCTTCGGATTTCTTGTTGTTCCCAAAGAGTTAAACACTCACTATTTTCAACTAAATATTCTTGTTTGTTACAAAATATCTTAACATATAGGTGATGTATACAAAATATCTTATTATCTTCATCATGACGGTGTTAAGAACCTTGTTCGAATACGTATTAGACGCTAGTAAGATGGTCGGACATGGTCTTGCGAATATCGAGAAAATTGGGGATTATGCAAGAACGACCCGAAACCTAATATTTGGTTTTTTCTATATATTTTTAAATACTATTATCTAATTTTATAGTGAAACAAGCACTATGACGGTGGTCCAATTGGAAGTATATTTCTTTTTATCTCAAATGTCTCGAGTTATTTAATTTAGTACTGTAAAACCTCTATAAATTAATAGTGTTGGGACTACATTATTTAAAAATATTATATTAATTTATAGAATTATCAATTTATAGATATATTAATTGGTTCAAAAACTAATTTTAAACCTAAAAAATGTATTAATTTATAGAGATATTAATTAATCGAGTATTAATTTATAGAGGTTCTACTGTAGTTGTGTGAAGGACGAGTTATGCGATTGAGTAGTTATGGGAACGATGGTAGTGTGGTTCGTGAAAGTACCTCCATCTTTCTATTGTAAAATCAGTTGCATAAAACCCTAACCGCGTCAATTTTTTCCTCAGGCTTTACTTGATTTTGTGTTGATATCTTTGTTCTCTGTGTCAAAATATGATAGATTCATGATGAAACTCTCAAGTTTAAGTGAGAACTTTAAATGGGACAAAAATAAATAATTCATTTTCTTAGAGTTCAGATTTTTGGCCACCTAAAGTTTAACAGTCGAATGCGGAGGCTGCTGCTTTGACCGCGTTTTCGAATAAGGTTAAGAGTAAGTGATAGTAGTAAAAGTAAAAAAGAAAACCTTTGGAAAGATCATGGAGCTTATTTTTGTATTGTTATGTTGCTACAGAGATTACTCAGGAAAAATGAAACATCATAGGAGTTTCGGAACCTAAATCAAATCATCACCAGTCACGGTTTAGTTGCAAGTTGCCAAAGCTTGAGCACCTCGTCATCACTGGCTGATGCAAGCAACTAGTTATCTCCTCCTGTGTGAGGTTACAAAACCAAGTTCAAAATCACAATTACGACCGGTTTGAAATATATTAGTTTATCGAAGTATTAATTTATAAAGATTTTATTGTATGTACATGTTTTAAATGTAAACATGACGTATTTGAATTATCTTTCATTTATTACCATTTTATAATATATATTTAATGGTGCAAATAAAATTGAAGAGGACCTATATATAAGAGAGTTATTAGATTGAGTACTATAGTTAATTTGAAAACCCGAACAAAACCTACAAAGAGATTAGGAGTAAACGTTAAAAATCTAGCAAGCGTTCAAATTAGACAGAGAAAAGAAAAACATAAAAGTACGTATGAATTCAACCGCCAAAAATTGAGTTGTTCGTTTTGAGACTTGATCTCCGTATAATTATGAGAAATAAGTCAAACCACAATCCAATTATTAAGATACTAATTTTGAAAGAAGAAGTCTAGAATACAAAACCTCTTTATTACAAGGGAATATTATTTTATATCGAAAGTTATAAGGGATCTTAAAATTATAAAAAAAACTTAGGTCAATTTCCTCATTGTTAATTGGTTTTAAACTCGAATCTCATGAAACTTAACATTTATTACGATGATAACCTTGGTAAATCGCCATTGGATCTCCAGTATATTGCTTCGGCGATGGAGTCTGAAGAAAGAAAATAAAAAACAAAAGCACCATAGAAAATAAATTTACTAGTTTAATGAAAAGGAAGCAAGGAGAAGTACACAGCGGTGATGAAGAAACCTGAATTTTGAAATCATTCTTGTCGAAAAGTGGTTAGAACCGGATAAAAATTTGAAGAAAGGACAAATGAGCTCCACATCTGAAACCATTGTGGATTGTGAGTTCACCTAACTAAAACTCAAGAATGTGGATTCAAGGACCACACAACGAGCATTCTTAATCAGTGGACCTCAAAACAAAAAAAAATACTGAAAAACCGTCGAAATTAACACCCTTTATCTTAGTGAAATTTTGAAAAACGGCAGCGATAACTAAAACTTACGACATACTAAGATTGAATAATCTTTCAATTTTTTCATTGTCAAAACTAAAGTTTCTTTGTCTCTGTAAAACTCACTAAACGGAAAATAGTATGCAACACAAAATATAAAAAAACAGAACTTAGGATAGATAAGAAGAGATCCACCAGTTAAGAACAGCTCAAATCAAAAGCGAACCACCAAAACCGACCTAAGACTCCATCAGATCCTAAGCCGCACAAAATGTTGGACCATTTGTTTCGATTCCTGAAGGGCATCCCTCTAAGCAAAAACGTGCATGCAGAGAATGACTCCAACTCCAATTAAATGTTGACTTGACACACCGTCCCTAAACACTCTTAGTCAAAATCAGGAACCTCTTAACGAGTCTCACTAGCGCGTCGCAGCACACTAATGAGCTAATCACCACGTATAAAGGATCAGTCGCATGGATCACCGTCGTGAACCTTGCCTCGTGTAGCTAGATTCGTCGTATAAACCCAAATATGAGAGTTAAAACTCACAATCTCTCCGAGATTGAATTCTATACTATTTCAAGTTAGATAGGAGTTGATATGTAAACTATGTGTATAATTACTCAAGAATTCGAGGCTTTGCAATGTGTACATGTTGGAATATTTAAACCAGCTGAAATGTAATTGCCAACTTATATATTTACATTAAAATCAGACTTACTTCTATAATCTTTCTATTAAATGTGAAGCTTAATCTCGGGATCTTTAGGTTACGTATTTGACCACGTTTGAACTGGTCAAATACACGCCGCTACTTCCGGCGACCCCGCTCCCTTCCTCCATGCTCGGTCCCTTTAGTCTTGTTGAATTTGCGTTCGCTGCTTCAGTTGTTATTCATCTTCTCCGGCCATATCACATGCCGAGCTCTCTTATTTTGTCTTGTCGACCTTGTCTTCACGGGCGGGATTTAAAGTGCTAACAATAGTCCCCCAACATCCTTTAAGCCATGTCACTGAAGATGCAATCCTGCAATCTCGAGTCCTTATTAATCCTTTATGTGCTAGAGCTGAGCTCACGGTGATTCCCATTTATTACGTCATAATTAGGGTGATGAAGAGGTAAAGTGTTCGAGTGAGACTGCTATTTAAATGGTCCACTCACATTCACTTAACCGCCCACGTCGCTTCAACTTCCTCACTCCAAGAGGTAAATATTTCTGTCTTTACTCGTATTTTAATTATGTTTTTATTTAATCTCTCCATTCTCCGATTAATTTTTGTCCACTCGCTCCATCTTTACCTTTTGTTCTCGACCCTACTTATATCAATAAAAGAAAAGATTTCCTCCATTTTTCCAGTGAAAACCTTCCAGTTGCTTTCAATTTTACTCTACTCTTCTCACCACGTCCATTGATACACGATCAAGGGTTCAAGCTGCCCAAACCCCTCAAGCTGTTCAGGTTGTTCGAGTCCCTCATCAAGACAAATTTGGGCCCACTGCTGGAGTAAAGTCATGAGCGGGGAGCTCAAAAATATATTTTATCTGTGTAATCTTACTTATGAGAATTTTTTGATGCTAAATGCTAATGATTCACCGAAGAATCCTCCGGTGAATTATGCTTGTGCCTATGATTCTTTTTTCCCCATAGCGAGGATCCTTTATATTTTTGGCCAGCTTGGATGAAAGAATTATTTTATAAATTATCTACAGTAATTGTTAGTTAAATAATTCTTTTCTACCAAAGTAATATACACCCAAATAACTCTGTTTATAAGAGATGCATTTTTTGTATACATATTCATTTTATTCCATTTTAACAAATTTTAATTATAATTATGACCTAGGATCCAATTTGTCTATGTAACAACAAAAAATTTATGAAAATTATAAATAAACATAATCTCGTGAACCTACCATATTTTCTATAATAGATTTAATTCGGCTACATATAATCTCTCATCTTTTAAAAGATATTTATAAAGAGATTTCTAACTGTTTCAAAATCTTAAGAAAATCACTATCTTATATCTTAGTAATTATTATTTTTCACATTTGGGGAAATCTCCATGACTACATTAATCTTGTTTGCATAAGTCCAAAGTTGATAGTATCTATTTAAGAAACATACTTTAATTAAATACAATTTGAGTCCTTTTTTTATTTTCTAATAAAAGATAAAACTATTAAATTCTAATACATAGATTAATTAAATTTTCATGGACATGACCTTTTTTTACTATATATAAAGCAGTAAAACTGAACCCATTAATCCAAACAATAAGAAGCAAATCAAAAATATCAAATATTTTGCATGTTCGTAGCCATGATTAGTAGGATGAAACAAATATTAGTTATGCTCACTATTTTGATCATATTGGTGGTAGTCAGTGAAAGCAAGTTCTATGCTACTCATGATGAGATTGATCAACTCTTAAAAAAACTTAACAAACCTGTTCTTAAATCTATCAAAGTTTATTAAAATTTTGGATTTACAGAATCACATTTAACTACGATATTTTCACTCTTTCTTGGTTTTAATTCTTAGTTATTTGTATTTTTCAATTTTTATGTAGAGTCTAGACGAAGATATAATAGATTGTGTACACATGAAGAATCATCCCATTTATGATAATCTATTATTCAAAAATTACACCATCAAGGTCCAATTCTTTTTTTTTGTCTTTTCTATATTTTTTTTATTGTTATTATTAATATAATGTTATGAATATTATGCCTAAGTTTTTTTAAAATAATTTCTTTAATCTAAAACCATTATTTTGATAACATTTGTGAGTTGTGATTTATGACAAAAAAAAAATTCCGAAAGTATCACTAGATTTTAAATAAATTCCAATTACACTAAATAAACACCAAAATATATGATTTGACAAACTTTTTCTGGTTATTATGTCTTAATTTAATTTTAATTTGTTTTTGTTTTGTTTTGATATTGACATGTCATAAATGAGACCAAATTTTTGTCAAAAAACTAGGAACAATGTATTTTTGGACAAGGCAAAACAATCAAATATGATGACTCAACTATGGACGATGTATTCCGATTAAACGAACGGAAAGAGAAGATATTTTACGAGCAAAATTGATTGAAAAAAATGAAAAAAAGTATTGCAAACATCTTCGTACATACAATCAAGATAACTCCACGCATGAGGTATATCTATATACACATACCATTAATCTGTCAATTATTCTTAACTCATATATGTGATTTGTTATGTGTATGTACATATATAGTATGCTATGCTTAGAGCTATAGAAAATGTTAATGGAGTCGAAGCAATTATAAATGTGTGGAAGCCAGAAATCCAAACACCATTAGAATTTAGTCTAGCACAAATGTGGATTTGTGCTGGCCCAACTAGTGAACTAAACTGTATTGAAGTGGGTTGGCAGGTCTTATATTTTTTTATAGTTGCATCTTTATACACATATGTGTTCTCTCTCACACACACACATACATATTTCCATATCTCTCCTTTTGGATATTTCAGTATCATTAATTAGGTGTATGCAAGGTTATATGGTGATTTTAACCTTCGATTTTTCATTCTTTGGACTGTAAGTTATTTACATAAATTTTTTTTGATATTTTAATAATTATCTTGCTTATAATATATATTTATAATTGAAACTTTTTGTATGTGATTTGTTTCTTAACATGGAAATAGGCTAATGGATACAATACATTTTGTTACAATCTTCTTTGTTCTGGCTTTATTCCTACCAGTCAATTTGTTCCAGGTGTAACTCTTAGTAATATTTCCACTTTGGAAGGTCAACAATACGAAATTCCCATTATAATATTTAAAGTCAGTAACTCGGACTAGTTTTATTATATGAATCTAACAAGTATTGAAATATAGTATATGGTATTTAAAAACTAAGAACAATTGTTGAATAATATTTTAGGATCGCAGTGGAGACTGGTGGCTTGTAGTTTATGACAGAATATTTGTCGGGTATTGGCCTTCGAGATTGTTTAACCATCTAAACAATCGTGTGGATATAATTGATTGAGGAGGCGAAATAACAAATATTAAAGAAGGCTCACGTCACACTACAATAAAAATGGGAAGTGGACACTTCGCAAAAGAAGGATGGCAAAAAACTAGTTATTTCAGAAATATTGAAATACATGATGACAATCGATGGAGAGCACCTGCAACTAGTTATATTCATGTGACAAATAAGAATTGTTACAATATCAAACATGACTATCATGATACATGGGGTAATTACTTTTTCTTTGCCGATGCTGGTCGAAATCCTAACTGTCCATGATTATATACATTAAACCTCTTAAATTAATAACATTAAAATTATATTATTTTTACTATATTTTATTAATTTATCGATATATTAATTGACAAAAAAAATTAAACAATAAATTTCTTTAAATTAATAATATTAGAATTATTCTATTTTTATAATATTTTATTAATTTATCGATATATTAACTGACAAAAATAGTTAAATTGAGACTTAAAATTGATTTATCAAGACACAATTTATAGAGGTTGTATTGTATATACATGTTTTAAATGTAAACATGTCTGTATATGAATTATCTCTCATTTACTACCATTTTATAATGTATATTTAATGGTGCAAATAAAATTTAAGAGGGACCATATATAAGAATGTAACTACAATTAAATTGACCCGAACAAAACCTACATAGAGATTAAGAGTAAGCGTAACAGAGAGGGAAACATAAAAGTAGGTAAAAATTCAACCGCTATAAACTGAGTGCTTGTCTTGAGATTTGATCTCCGTATATATATATGAGAAATAAGCCAAACCACAACCCAATTATTGGCCACCTAAAGTTAACAGCCGAACGCGGAGGCTGCCGCCATGACCGAGTTTTCGAATGAGATTAATAGTAAGTGATAGTAGTAAAAATAAAATAGGAAAACCTTATGAAAGATCATGGAGCTTATTTCTGTATTATTATATTGCTACAGAGATTACTCAGGAAAAATGAAACATCAAAGGAGTTTTAAGAACCTAAATCAAAACAACACCAGTCACGGTTTAGTTGCAAGTCGCCAAAGCTTGACCATCCCATCATCACTGGCTGAGGCAAGCAACCGGTTCTCCTCCTGTGTCAGATTACAACACCAAGTTCAAAATCACAGTTTGTATGCAACACAAGTTTATAACTTATAAACCATATTTATACGATGACCTTTCTTCATAATTGCAACCAAATATCAACTATGATGTCATGCATTTTTGTGTTCTATTACTTCCTAAGAAACATCACGCTTACATTGGGTGACCATTGGACACAGTTTACATCCACTTCATGCGCTTTTTCCTTCTTCAACAAAAGATTGTATGAAGGTCCATCAACCTGACACGACGAGAAACAACTTCTTAAGTTAGACACTATATATATGGAATGATGTAACCAAATTGTACTAAGACCACATTGAGATAAAATATATATTTGTACAAAGACCACATTGTGATAAAATATATATTTATATATCTGTTTAGAAGTGAAAGAAGTCCTCTTACAGAGTCATGTTTGCTGTCCACAAACAACCGTATAGAATCATCGCCTGCTCCACTGGCAATAATGTCATCCCTGTCAAAGTGTTACAAAGAAAAAGGCATGACTCCAAAACTTAACAGAAAATCCACACTCAGCATGGTCTCACGAAAGAACTTTGGAGAAGAAGACATTACTGCTTACTAAAAGTGTCTGAAAATCACTAATCTGGATATATTTGATCTTGGGACAGGGTGTGCAATTATCAGATACAACAAAGAATTTTCATTTTAAGCTGGCGGACTCGATGACCAGGAATTTAGATGGGTTACACTATGTTTTAAAGAAACTATGCGAGGTGTCAATACCTTGACCAGTGGGCTGAGTATATGGTACGGTCATGATAACCAGAGAGTGTACTAAGATGTGTCCTGCATAGTCCGAACAGTTAAGGATCTGTTAGTGAGAAATTCTTGGAGAAGTTACAGAACTTAATAGGCTGCATATTATGTCAAGCTCTGAACTCAGATAAAAAGAAACTCGATTACATGTAAGCCATTATATACTCACCAAGGGGCATATCCTTCACCAGACTGGATCCTCGCAATATCTGTCCCCCATATCTTCAAGGTTAGATCATCACTGCAAGTTCAAATTCAGACAAGCCTGAAATCGTCAGAACAGTAAACCAGAGAGAGATTACATTAACGACTATGGGAGACTAATAGGAGTTTGGCCCATACAAAGTCCACAAAGACCTTTCGGTAGAACATATTACAAAGATAATTTAAGGGTTTGGGTGTCCTTAGGTCTTATAAGGCTTAGTTTGCTCCCCTCCTATCCAATGTCGGATCTTTTATAACCACATTCTTATCATTACCGCCCCTTTAGATAGCGATGTCTGACCAATATATAGGATTTGGGCCCAAACCAATCCCACAAAGACCCTTAGGCACATAGAAAAAAGTTGACTTACGGGTTTGGGTGCCCTAAGGTCTTAAGGCTTTGGTTTGTTCTCCTACTATTCGATGTGAGATATTTTATAACCACATTATTATCAGAGAGACAAGGGAAGAAGATTCACCGACCTACAAGTGACCATTTTATCCCCTGCAGCGTTAAACGAGATGGCCCAAACAGTAGAGGAGTGACCACTGTGTGAAGAATAAAGGCGCATATTAATCTACTACGACAAATAGTTACAGCCTGGTAAAAAAATAATCTGGAAGGCATAAAGAAGAACAGGAAAGTAGAGGATATACTTGCTAGCTTCATTTAAGGTTTGCACACATTGATAATCACCATCATCATCTTCAGACCACCAAACCTGTGAGTAGCACCCAACTAAAGCTTTTAAACTATAATTCTTTTTTTAACCTGTAAGACGTTTCAGGTTCGGCATAAGTAAACACAATCAGAGAATTCTCATTACCTTGATGGTGTTATCATAACTGCAAGAAAATAAAACATCCACGGTGGGATGCCACTGAACCATCTTCACATCTTGTGTATGCCCATTTAACACCGAAGCACAGTCATATTCATTCCCTGGAAGCACTTCCCAAATCCAGACAGACTTGTCTCTACTACATGTTGCAAGGAGTGAACCCGAGGCATTCCATGATACACTTTTAACTTCGTTTTCATGTCCCTGCATACAATTTTGCATAAGACTCTACCAGCTAAAAACGTCTAGTATAAAGCATGAGACCTTTGAGCATAATGTATATTAAATTATGAGGTTAACACAAAAAAATCCATGAGATTAGTAACTCTGATACATCATGGAGGATCTACATAATGGAAAAAAGATTTACGAAGGAGTCGGGTTGCTACGTGAATAGATAGCATTGCAGTTCAAGTAAGAACAGGGCGAAAGAGCTAAAAGGGGCTGTGATAGTTTAGCATTGCTTTCAGGTTCAAGGAGGAATCCTGGGTGAGAATTTATGGATCAGTCAAGATATGCTTTACTAGCTGAGCTTATCAGCCAAGGTGACAAGTTGTCAATGTAAGAGGGAAAGAGTAAATTCTTGTTTCTGATGGAAAAACAGTTACAAGTTGAGGATTGGGGCAGAAAGTACCTCCAAAGTGGAAATACACTCAAACTCAGATCCGAGATTCTCCCAAATGCCAGTGGTACCATCAAAACTAGCAGTGGCCAATAACTTTCCAGAGGGCGACCAGGCACAGGACCTCACAGTTCTAGTGTGCGTTTCTTCCAAAACTGCCTGACCAATCAGAGTATATAATGATAAGTTAGTATAATCAACAAAGCTTTGGGGTAATAGGACACGAACTAACACAATAGTCGTCAACATAAACGCCCTACCAAGTCGACTTGAAATTCAAGGTCAAGTTTTAACTAGAAGATTGGTCTAGAGAAGAAATAGATTAGGCTTTCTCGGTGGAAAGGTAAATATTCAAATAAACAGAGATTGAGAGAGACCTTGCAGGTCCAGGAGCGAGAGAGCGAGCTCTGTTCCCAGATTCGTACGGTACTATCGCCACTGCATGAAGCAAGAAGCGGTAAAGCACCGTCGGATTGACCGGAGACGGGATTCCAGGCTACGCTCCAAACCCGATCGGTGTGGCCTTCAAGTTTCTGAACCTCCAGTAATTCCAAGTTCTTCTCCATCAAATCCATCTGCTATCTACGTCTCGCTCTTCTGAATCTATCAGCCGAAAAAAAAGTCGATGAAAAGGAAAGTTGGAAATAGTACGCTAGGGCTGACCAAAAACTTACAACCGGAGAAAACAGGTGACCTGAGTAGATTCAAAACTGGTCGATTTATTTTATGAATTAATTGGCATACATTGGCAAAAAAAAAACAATATGGGTCCGATTGGTTACAACGTTTGAACCAGGCGGTTATGGAATTTTGAGCGGTTGTAAACAAGGCTGTTGTAAATAAGGCGGTTAGAGACAGTGGTTGGAGAAGACGGCTCGATTACAGAAGGCAGTTGAATATTTTATATGATTGATTGTATTGTAACGGTTGCATAGTATAATTAGATAAAATGATATATTTTTAAAATTTTGGTTAAATATACTGAAAATTTTTAATGAAAATTTTGAATTAATAAAATTAAGTATTAAAAAGATAGATTATAATAGTGATAAAAAAAATGAAGCATAGATTACAATTATTCTTTTTTCAATTTTCATGATGAATATCAACCTCTAAGTGGTGATAATAGTTCCATAATCAACTATAATCTACCCATAATATATCTGCAATCTGGTTACGAACTGTTGTCATGTATGTTCCATCTCTTTGATCTCATTGATATTATCTTCATTATGTACAAAATATTATTTTCACATGTAAATTATTATTGAAAATAAAATTAGTAACAAAAGATAAATACTTTTTTTTTTTGCTAGCATCTTTGAGTAATTTTTTTAGTTATATCAGTTATAGAAATATTTATTTTATAACACATTTTAACGTTGATGAAAAAAAAATGTTCAACCGCCGTAATTTGCAAATGGAAGACCAAACGCTGCTAATTAGCAGCGGTTGGTTTCGTCTTCTCAACCGCCGAAAATATCTCCAACCGCCCTTTACATCCGCCCTCTCCAAACGCTTGTTCCAACCGCTATGTTCAAACGCATTGTTGATTGGTAGTATTTTGAAGAAAAAAACTCAACCGCCCGTTTAGGTGTAACCAATCACACCCTATATATAATTTGCAAAATGAACGATGAGAAGTATTATAAAACGTGGATTTAGTTTCATGCTTTTCATCTTTTTAGTATTGTTTGGGGGACAATTCGGTCATTCTTCAAACCCATGACTATGCGAGTAATTGGTTACACTGCTCGGTTGAATTTTTTTTCTTCAGAATGCTACCAATTATCAAGGCGTTTAAACATAGCGGTTGGAAATGGCGTTTGGAAATAGCAGTTGAAAATGGTGGTTGGAGATGATTTTCGGCGGTCGAAAAGGCATAACCAACTGTTGCTAATTAGCAGCGTTTGGTAACTCCGTTTGCAAATTACGGTGGTTGAATATTTTTTTTCATCATCATTAAAATGTGTTATAAAATAAATATTTCTATAATTGATATAACAAATAGTATACTTAATTAAAAAGATGCTAGAAAAAAAAAATTCTCTAACTATTTTTATTTTCAATAATAATTTACATATGAAGAGAAATCTTTGGTACAAAATTTTAATTTATAATGATTTTTATAAGATAAAAATACGTAATTGTAATCAATACTTCTTTAGCATTATGAAAATTTGAAATTTGAAAAAGAATAATTGTAATCTATATTTTTTTTCACTATTGTAATCTATTCTTCTTAATATTTAATATTATTAATTTAAAATTTTCATTTTCCAATATATTAAACATATTAAACATAATTATTTAACCAAAAATTCTAAAAATATATTATTTTATCTATTGATACTATGCAACCGCTACAATGCAATCAATCATACCAAATATTCAACTGCTTTATGTAATCAAACCACATTCTCCAACCACTGTCTCTAACCACCTTATTTCTAACCACCTTATTTATAACTGCCTTCTTTACAACCGCTCAAAATTCTATAAACGACTGCTTCAAACACTATGAAGTTAAGCTTCGGTATTTTTTAGGCTTCATATGATATGCTTAATGCTTTTGTTGTACTTAGTGGTATCAGTTTGCTAGCCAAAACGAAGGTCACATGTTTGTAAATCCCTAAAACCTTATTTGATTAATATTAACAAGATGAGAAAAAAATATATATAGTATGAAAGGTTGGATAGAAACCGACTGATATATTTAAACATATCATTAGGCGAATTGTTCGTATAGAAAAATACGCAAGAAAAGGAGAAGATCGTGGATATGGGGGTCGGAAAAGCTTGTCCTTATAACTTATAGTAGACCGATATATCAGATTGATGGTTCTTTGAAAAGAGATTGTAGGTTCGTCGGTCTATACGTAGTGCGATCGGTTTCGACTATAATGATGTGTACCAAGGGATAGTGACCAACTTTGTCTCCTCTTCACGCAAAGCGTGATGCTCTTATTTGGGCAACAAAGTGCATGTTGGCTCATCAAGAGTTCGATGTATCTTTGACTTCCTATATCCTTCACAATTTGAATGGTAAGACATTCTCAATATAAATCGTATTGTTTGATTTGTAGTGTTGCTTCTCATTTTAAAATTTTTATGTATGTAAACCATAATTTTTTCTAATTAAATAGCCAAATCACAAACACAAAATAGCAAAAAGAATATAATATTATTCCAATTTTTTTAATATCAATATATTTGCTATTTTTCGCTTTCCAATTTTTCTCCATCATGTCTCTTTTATCTCATCTGATATTCTCAATAAATTTCTTCTTATACCACTATTAATGACTGAATCATATTCCCCGTTGATAAACATAACTAAAAATGAAACACGTCTTCCACTTCCAATAGTGATTCTCCCTTTCCAAACCGACACAACTTCGAATTGAGTTTGACTCGTTGAGTTTGAGGGAGTTGCGGATCAGATCATCACCATCCTTGACACGTTTGAAAGTCATCATCCGACGTATCTAGATCCGACACGCTTAACTATGTCAACGAGATTCACAATACATGGGTTGTGCAAGTGGATAATAGATTCATATGCAGATTTATGTTTCACATAACATGTAACTTGCTAACAAATCATATACACATGTAACATTCCACATACTTCTTTATTATAATCTATATATCACGTTTATAATATATATGAATAATTTTTTAAACAATGTCATTTAAGAGTCAATTTTGCTTATTTTTCATAATTAGTCTTTTGCAATAGTTTATTGGAAATTGATGTTTTCGAGAGTCTTTCGGGGTTAACATAAATAGAAGATGTGAGGACATCCAACGCTCACGCATTAATATAGACTTGAAGATTGATCATCACTTACAAGAAAACGAAGAACTACAT
This sequence comes from Euclidium syriacum, assembly GCA_900116095.1. Lineage (NCBI taxonomy): Eukaryota > Viridiplantae > Streptophyta > Magnoliopsida > Brassicales > Brassicaceae > Euclidium > Euclidium syriacum. The sequence goes on from FPAK01000008.1 coordinate 4,926,496, forward strand.
AATCAACACTTTCACACCATAAGTTTGGCATTCATTGAGATTTCAAGACCAAAAGATAAATTCAAATGCTAGCTTCTACATTCAAGTGGTTTGAAGTCGTTTCGATATATGGTTTTCAAGATATCCAAATTTATGTGAAAGGTGTCAAATCTACCAAAATGGCCCAAGAAAAATTCCAAAATGCAGAAAATGGTGTCTGGTTGAACTAGACCATCAAAGATGGTCTTGATGAAGCATTGTAAACTTGGTCCCTTTGGCCGAATTCTAAAGACCTTTTTGCCACAAACTATTTTTTCCCAGCAACTATATATATATATCATATACCTCTAGGAATCTCATCACTTAACTTTTGTTTTCCTAAAGAAAAATCAATTAAATTCATGTTCGTCTTTGCTTTTTATTTATATTAGTATTTCTTAGGTGCTTAAAAACCTAGTAATTCTATAGTTATAGTTATACTTTTCAATAAAGTTGTTTTATTTTTGTATCTATTTTTTAAAAAAATTTCGTTTTGTCTAAGTAGTGTCATCATTGAGGATTAGAGTTCTTAGAAACTCAATAGAAGGTTAGGAATCAAAGGGGAAGTTTTGATGATCTTTAGTCAATGAGTCCCTAAATAAGATCATTGTTCGAGAGGTCTCACATAAATTTATGATACCTAACCAGTAATTTTTTAGATCTAAGAAAAATCGTAGATGAAACATACATCGACGAGGCGCAAAAAACTTTTCTTGTATAGGCTGATGAAACGACCTTTGCTAATAAATGGAAATTGGTTCATGCTTAAGTGAAGCACTAGCCAGGGTATGAACTCAAGAGTTTATCAGTTTAGAATGGATACCATCCTAGCAAGAGCGTGATTTACCAGTGTTCGTGTTCGAGATTAGATTATCCTTATCCACTAATTGATTTTACTGCAATTAATTGTTATGCCATTACTTTTCTAATGTTTAATTTTACTGCCATCATCTAAATCATCTTTACTTTACTTATATTTATTAGTTTTACATTCAATAGCGTAGAAGTCTTACTTGTCTGTAATGAATTCGACATCCTAAGAACTACTACGATCAGTTCTCAACTTGGAGTAGGATTATAGGGTTTTTAAATTTGACATGACAATATAAGTCACATCAGTTTCGTGGTTTAAATACTGACTTGAGTGTCAAAGAATTTTCAAGAAACACACCCCCATTATGTCCTTCCCAAAGACTTCATGCGCTTCTTTGTTGTTGTAGAAGGTTTACTATCCTGCGGGACGAACCTCGCACCACATCACGTTCCAACATTCCCCATAGATCCAAGGAAACCTCGAGGTGAGTTTAAGAACAACCCTAAGTCTGCACAGACCGCCTTCTTATCTACAACCCAAATTTCATAATTCACCCTCTGGTTAACTCAATAGCTGACTGGTAAATCCCCTTTACATCAGGTTTGCCAATATCGCAGACTCGAAAACCCCGAACCCATATCACTAAAAGATCTAAAAACTATCATAACTCATATGATATGGTAGACTACATTTTTTGACTCAAAACACTACTAATATAGTTTTTTAGAAAAGTAGTTTTGCTAAAAAATTATTTAGGTTATTAAACTAAGAATTTGACAAAAAAAAAGAAAAGAATAATTATAAATATTATTTTAGTAAAATAAAAATAATTAAGAGGGAAAAGAAGAAAAGGTTGAAAAAGGAAATAAATACGGCCTTTTAAGAAAAGAAAGAAGGAAAGAAATATCTGAATATATAACAAGGTCGTATATATATAATCGCGTGCGGATTTTGTGTACCTCAGTCTTTTCTTCTCCTTATCTCCGCCTCTAGGGTTTCTATCCCCCTCCTTACTATTGAAGCTGAACATGGCGGACGAATCGCAGTACTCATCCGACGCTTACTCCAACAAACGGAAATACGAGGAGCAGACCGCACCTCCGCCATCAACCCGCAGGCCCACAGGCTTCTCTTCCGGCCCGATCCCGTCTGCTTCGCCTGATCCCGTCGCAGCGGCTGTTCCTCCGCCGTCTTCGTACAACAGCGTCCCACCTCCGATGGATGAAATCCAGATGGCTAAGCAGAAGGCGCAGGAGATCGCTGCTCGTCTCCTCAACAGCGCTGACGCCAAGCGTCCTCGCGTTGAGAATGGTGCTTCATATGATTACGGGGATAAGGGATTTAGCACCTATCCTCCTGGTGCGTAAAAGCTTCCTTTGTCTTTTTGTTCTGTTGTTGAGTATTGAGCCGTGTGCTCTTGAAATTTCTTATCATCTTAGCTACTTTATTCAATTGTTGTGAATCTAAGCTTAATACTTGTGACTGATCTCGATCCAGATAGTAAGCAGATGTCAGGCACGGCTCCATCTTCCATACCGGTTTCATATGGTAGCTTTCAGGGTACTACCAAAAAAATTGATATTCCAAATATGAGAGTTGGAGTTATCATTGGGAAAGGTGGGGAAACAATTAAGTATCTTCAACTTCAGTCTGGAGCCAAGATTCAGGTTACGCGAGATATGGATGCAGACCCTAATGCTCCTACGAGGACCGTAGACCTGACAGGCACACCCGACCAGATTTCAAAGGCAGAGCAATTGATAAATGACGTCCTTCAAGAGGTAGTCCTGCTCTTTCGTGATCATTTTTTTCTGTAAAATAATTTTATTGCTAATAAGAAGCGACTGAACTTGAGTATTAATGCTGCATCCATTTGGGTCAGGCTGAGGCAGGTGGTTCAGCTGCTTCCGGCGGAGGCACCCGTAGGATGGGTGGACAACCAGGATCTGATCAATTTGTGATGAAAATTCCTAATAACAAGGTACTTAATGCTCAGGAGATTGAGCGGTTTTTGTAGCCTGTGTCTTGTATATAACTCACAAACTGCTCTAGGTTGGTCTGGTGATCGGTAAAGGTGGTGAAACTATAAAATCTATGCAAGCTAAGACTGGAGCTAGAATTCAGGTTTGTTTATTATCTGCTAAGCTACAACATATGTCAAGCTTCTGTTTGTCTCCAACTGATGAAATGTTGTCTAACCCGGTAATTATTTGCAGGTTATTCCTTTGCATTTGCCCCCTGGAGATCCAACACCAGAACGAACTTTGCAGATTGATGGGACAACCGATCAGATTGAACATGCTAAAGTATTAGTTAATGAAATCATCAGTGGCGAGGTATGTTTGATTGTTGTGTTTGTTTCGGACTGGTAGGCTTCTGCAGTGTCTACTCTTAGTGAAATCAATATTGTTCTGTGATTACATCATTTAGCTGTCATAAGCTTTAGCTTTTATCTAGCCTATCCCTTATTCTCTAGATGTCAGACTATTAGTTAGAAAATCTGATGTTCAATTAATTCTACTCTTCTTATGCCTTCACGCCTGTCAATATTAGCTCCCTGGTTATCGTCTTTAGTTTTTTATCGTCCACTTATTTGCAGGGCAAGGTCCTTTATTTTTCTTAAACACTTTTGAGATATTTTTTGACTTCTTACAAAAAGATATCTCATCTTGATATTCCTTATCGTTGGAGATTATATGTTGCTTCTTCCCCTGTTCATTGTTTGTCAATACCTTCCTACTCTGCTTCTGCTACTATCTTCTTATTGCAGCTTTTTTATTGGCCTTCTTTCCTCGTATTTAATTCAGCTTTTTGATAATCGAAGTTTACATTGTGCTTAGCATGAGGTTCTTTATAACTCCAAACTTTTAACCAAGAGATATTCTGAACACATTCCACTTTTCATATGATATCTAGAAGTGGAGAATTCTGTTGTCTATGTTTATGGAGTATATGCAGATATCTGTGTTCCATACCTTTGTGAGGTTGCTGCATAGTTTTAATCCATCCTGCTGTGATAGTATTGCTATAAAGTTTTATACTTGATGGTTTTTGGGTTTTGGGTTTATGCAATAAATGCAGTTTTCTTTTTGTTAAATTGGCCGCTAGTATTTTTTTGTCAAAATCATTTCTGTTCAGCTATCACTTCCAGTTCCAATCATCATGGTTACACCAAAGGTGGGTGACTGACATACGAAGACCTATTGCCTATTTTCTTGTGTGAATATTTTGCTATCACAGTAACTGTTTTTGTTCCACATTTGCTTGGTGTCCTCAATTCTTCCTGGATTCGTTGAATTTACTCCAGAGATGGTATCCCACCTCGAGTTTGATAATTTTCCATAAGTATTGATACTTGAAAGTAGTACTCTTTAGTTGGTATTAGGTTATTTTGCTGCGCAAACTGTGCCTTCCAGAAAATAGGTTGTATGAATATGCATATATATATGTTGCTTTTATCTGCAAAAGCTCCTATAGTATTGGTGGTTTTTCTTGCACCTATTTTTTATCTCTCGGATAGGGAAAGGGATGGGCTTCTGCAGGAGTAACCCAATAATTTCACCAATCAGTACGGTATGTAGGCATCACTAATTACCCTTCTAGAATATGATATGAACTTGGTTGTTCCTATATGGACAGATATTGGTAAATGGCGTAACCTTGTATGCCTCTCTCATTCTAGTCTTATGTATCTGCTTTTATTTCTCTGTCTTTGTGTTTTATGTGTTTTTATGCCGTGTCAGTCTTTCTATTTCCCTGGAAAAAGTAATTTATGTTTATTTGGATTGTTTGTTTTCCTGTAGAATCGTATGAGAAACTCATCAATGGGTGGAGGCTATCCACAACAAGGTTATCAAGCAAGGCCACCATCAAGCTGGGCACCACCTGGTGCTCCGCCAGCACAGCAAGCTGGTTATGGGTACATGCAACCGGGAGCATATCCAGGACCACCTCAGTATGGTCAATCACCTTATGGAAGTTACCCTCAGCAAACATCAGCTGGCTATTCGACTAGTTGGGATCAGTCCTCTGTGCCACCATCCCAGCAGAGCGCGCAAGGTGAGTATGATTACTATGGTCAGCAACAATCCCAGCAACAAACCAGTGGTGGTAGCTCAGTCCCACCGACAGATGCCTCAGGGTACAATTATTACCAGGGTTATGGTCAAGCTGGTCAGGGATATGGGCAAGATGGGTATGGGGCTGGATATGGTCAACCAGGATATGGTCAAGCTGGTGGGTATGATCAGCAACAGGGAGGTTACGGCAGCACTAACAACCCAAGTCAAGAGGAAGATACCTCTCAAGCTGCTCCTCCTTCCTCTGCCCAGTCTGGTCAACAGCCTCCTCAAGGTAGTACTGGCCAGGCAGGAGCGTATGGAGCTCCTCCTACTTCCCAGGCTGGTTACAGCAGCCAGCAACCACCGGCCTACAGTTCTGGGTATGGAGCACCACCACCGGCTGCAAAGCCACCAGCTTATGGTCAGAGCCAGCAATCTCCAGGTGCTCCTGGGAGTTATGGTAGTCAGTCTGGGTATCCTCAACCAGCGGCGTCAGGGTATGGTCAAGCACCACCACAGGCATATGGGTATGGTCAAGCACCAGCACAAGCATATGGGTCTTATGGAGGATACCCACCAGCTGCTGCCGCTGGTGGTGGTGGAGGTTACTCTTCTGATGGATCTGCTGGAGCTGCTGCTGGTGGTGGAACGCCGGCTTCACAGACTGCTCCACCAGCTGGACCCCCCAAGGCATCCCCGAAAAGTTAGATATATGTTGTCTATGGATAATCTTGAGATGTTACACAAAATATATGCTTCCTTGCTTTTTGCTTTTTCTTAAGGATTCCTTTCTTTAACGATTTGTGTTAGATATTTTACTTCTTTTAACTTTTTGCCTATTAAATTTGAGATAATGGTTGATGTTACGCTTGCTCCGATCTGTTATGTCTTCTTATATCACCACCTATGATCTATCAATGATTTCAGAATATATAATCCATTCCTAAAGAATATTGGGGTTTTTATATTATCTACGTTGATCATTTCACGAGTTGGGGCATGATCATGATTTCCCACTCGTGAACTGCCCCAACTCGTGAAATGATCAGAAAAGGTAGCTTTTCATTTGTCAAGTTAGCTGCCCAAAGTTACCGTCATTTACTTGTGTTTTCTATCTCTCGTCACTTTTTTCTAACGGTAACTAAGCATAAGGGTTAAGTAACAGACCAACTATCAGCAAATTGTCAGCAGAAATTGTAAAATATTTTTAATATAGAAAGCTACGAGGTGATTAGGCATGTAGGTTAAGATGAAGTAGAGACAGTCTTGCCCGTTTTATTTGATACATATATGTTTTGTCTATATAACCCAAAGCTTGGCAAAGGAGGAAAGATGAGTATGTGAGAATGAAGAGTGAAGTTTGGAGCAGATGATGTCTTCACTCAACTTGTGAAAAACCTCCACCCGTCTCAGCTTTAGTCCTATCACACAGAAACATAATTTACAATTTAAGGATCCTCAAGAGCGTATGGGCTTTTGATTGGGATTCAGGCTTACTTGTGATCTGACGGATTTGGTCTAATCTCATATACGATTGTTGCAACAACATCCCTTTTCAACTGTTAAGACCAAAGGGGTATATAATTAACAAACTACAACTATCAGAAGTAGCAGCATTTATATGCAAATTTACCTGTGTTGCTTCACCTTTGAACCCGATATAACGTATTTGGGTTGTGTCACCTCCAAAACTCTCTGGGAAATGCAATGTGATGTTACCAACACTCTGGAATTTTGAATACCTGACATCTCATTTTCAGGCAAAATCCTTCAGTTTAGAATAATGCTTGATTCATGCAGACTTGTTAAGGTTCATTACATAAAGTCTACAGAGTTACAAGCCAGTGAAACGAGTTATGTATAGAGAAATACCTGGTCTGGTATTCTAAGACTCCTTGCAAATTTTCAGCTAACTCCCATTCCTTCAAAGAACTCGCAAATGTTTCCGCGTTAGTGCAATTGTTTTTTTGGCACTCTGCTATGTAAAATACTCACAAGGGAATACCTGAACGGCTTGCATGCTCTCAGCATCCGAGAAGTCAATCCCTTCACGATTGATAAACCTAGTTTTGAACAACAATCAGCTTTCAGACTTTCTTTATTTCCCAAATGAAGGAATAGTATGCAGAGCTCAACACAAGCATACAGAAAAGTTTTTGTAGAATAGTTTTAGACATACACTCTCAACTTAGACGGACTTGTTCCATCAGGACCACCAACAATTGATATGCTCTTGATCTTTACATCTGATGTGAATCTATGATCATCATGAAAACATGAACATAAATGAGCTGTCCATCCAAAAAGGCAGTTATTTTCATTGTAAGAGAACATGAATTGAATCTAGTACTCTCAAACTTTTTTAAGCGAATGATCTGAAGTCACTCAATTTCTAAATGCAAACCAATAATACTAGCAGAATAATAGCTCGTTTGGAAAAAAATTGCCAATCTGAAGAGGAACAATAAATAACTATCACATACGGTACAAAGACAAGCAATTCAGGGTCTCCTTCAGTGCTTTCCAAATGTTCCTGTAAACAAAACAAAAACATACCAATTTCCTTTAGACACTATCATGAACAAAGCTTTCTATATATTACTGCATATAAACATAGTATTTCAGGAAATGTACACATAATTAAGGATCCTCCATCAACAAAGCTTAATACTGGTGGCTAATTTTTTAGAAGCGAGCTTCAGGAAAATGTGCTGAGCTTAGTAGGGGCTAAGTTTTTATAGAATAGCTTAAGGTTGAGGTTGCAAGCACAGAAAGTGAATTCATAGCACCCACAAAATGATCACGTTTGGTATAAGCATGTGATTACCTAGCCTACAAGCCAGATTTTGGATTTAAAACTGCACTGGAAAGTAGTGGATCCTTACTACAATCTTTAAGATTATCATACTGTTTCCCCATAAAACCAACAAAAAGACATTGTTCAATAAAAAAGATGCAAACATAAGCTACTGTGGGAATTTATAAGTACCTCAGACGATTGTAATCGCTGTTCCCATGCTTTGAAGACTGATTTTACACTTCCGGAAACAGCCTCGTTCAGAGCAGACACCTGAGGCCAAAAGTTTTACAAGTAGTTAAAGTCGGATTTCACGCTCATTCCATATTCCTCTTAGATCGATAAACAAACACAGCGAAAAACTAGCCTTCTCTTTAAACTTTTGCAGTTTGTATCTGGAAACTCTAAAGTAAGGAATAAGAGGACTGGAACATCCTATTTCTAAGGAAATTATACCAATACTCGTAAAATGATTCAGATGAATCAGAAAGAGAAAATTGTTCTCATAAACCCTAAGATCCAGCGAGTGGAAAATTAAAACATCTTGGACATTAACGGAGTATCCACTGGATATAAATGGTTTGGACTCGTCAATCTCGAACTGAAACTTTCTGGTGACAGATTGAACGTGATAATTTGAGCAAAACCGGAACGGGTTAAACTGCAGGGTAAGGGTAGAAAATAGGGAGAGAGAGACCTTGGAGAGATCAACGTGCTTATAGAGGGACCAATCCGAGGAACACTCATGATCCTCGCAGTTGTGATCATGCGTACACGACATTAGCCAAACGGAATTTGCTCTTCTCAGAATTGGGAATGTCGCGAAGAAAAGTTCGAGAAAATGGACATCAAAAACGCTCCAGTTCGCTAAAAGGCCGTCAAAAAGAATCCCGGTAGAAACGGCGGCGTATCCATTTGGGAAACACTGCGTTTTTGGTTTTCGTACGAACAAACAACTTGGATAGCCAATTTCATTTGGCATGCTTCTCTTCAATTATTTTTTCGTTTCAGAGAGATTATTATATTATAAAATTCAGGGTTACAAAAAGCATTCGATATCAATAGTTAAACAATATTACAGATTGTATAAATCATATAATTAAAAACAAAAACTCATCCCAAACAACAACTTATATTGAAAAATATGACAACAAAGATTGCGAGACTAAATTTAAAAGTAACGAAACTAGACTCAATGAACCGCTAGGGCTGGGAAAAGATAAACGAACCGTAGAACCGAAACGGAACCGATCAAAAATTTTGGTTCGGTTATGATTTTCGTTCTGGCCAAAATACAAAAGGATTGGGGAACCGCGGGTATCGGTTCGGTTCCGGTTCTTATCCGAGAACCATGGTAGGAAACGAATACCAGAACATATATATATAGTATTAGGACTATCAAAATTTCGGGTAATCTATTGACATTTCAAATATCGGTTCCGGGTATTTTATTTGCATTTCGGGAAATTTATTGACATTTCGGATTCAGATTTCGGGTATTTTAAGTGTTATTTTGGGTATTCTTTTATTTCGGATAAAATTTTACTATTTCGGTTTCGTGTACCCGAAACCGTTTAAGAACCGGTTTTTGGATATTTTCTGGTTCCTCTAGTGATATACCCGAACCGACTCGGAACCGAATCAGAATCGAGCCAAAGATTTGTAAGTGCCTGATGGATCCTAAATCTCTAAAACCGATATACACGGAACCGAACGAATACTCGAATACCAAGGCATAGTAACCGCCATAAGAAGTCGAAACTAGAGTAAAACCCACTACAAAAAGAGGGGAGGTCAGTTGACGTGATTACGTTCTTAAGTTAGTTAAAATGAATAAGAATAATGTAATAAATCGCTAGCTCTACTGAAAATTGTGAATTGTTGACTCTTGAGACGTGAATTCAATTCCAAATTATCACAATTATTGACCCTTTAAAACCTGAATTCAATTTCAAATTATCACAATTGTTGACCCTTGAGATCTGAATTTAATTCCAAATTATCTATTTCCGAGTAAAAAATCTCTCGAAACTATATGATTATGAAACTAGATATTTCCAAAACTTTTGATGAAATTAAGTGGCATCTTTTGGATGTAGTGATGAAACATATGGACTTTTACCTAATATTGAGGTCACCTAATATTGAGACAATGGATCATGAAGTGCATCACCTCTGTCTCCTATTCTGTCAAATTCAATGGAATCCCTACTAGTAATATCATTCCTCAAAGTGGTATACACCAAAGAGACCCAAGATCTCCTTCTTTTGTCTTATTTGTGCATTAGGTCTTTCTAGAATATTTCAGAGTTCTTCATTGGATCTCATTCAAGATATTCAAAGTTATCAAGTTTCTCATGGAGGACCTATAAATTACTCATCTGCTTTTTGCAGATGATTCTGTCTTGTTTACAAGGCCACTCTAGGTGATGGTCAAATTATGAAGGATCTCCATTCCATTAATGAAAGAGCCTCCAGAGCAACAAGTCAATTATACTAAAACAACTTAATATTTAGCAAAGGTGTGCCCCACTCTCTTTCCCATATCTTGGTATTGAAAAGATAGGCAATTTGGGAAGTATTTATCTTGAAAATTAATCATAAATTAATGTTCAGATTTAACCATTCTGACTTTTATATCTAATTGTTTCTTAAACTTAACGAGATGAAGGACATTTAACCGTTTTATTTTTAGATAAATACCTAAAATATCACTAACTAAATTTTTATTCTAAAAAATATCATCATGAGTTTTTTCTTAGGAATACCGTTAACACTTTTTTTTTTTTAAAGGTGCATAATTAAAATATTGGGCAAATCTCAAAAATTAACCAAGTATTTTTCTTCTTCAGTAAAGATCACGTTTCCCCTAACAAACAAAATCACGTTTCCCCCCACCCAAGAATTTTCTTTAACGATCAGTTAAAGACACTAGTTTGGAGGGCTTTATGCCAAAATCATGCTTATGCATTGCCTTCTTTTTTTTTGTCTTGTAATGTAACGTAAATGCCACTGTAAGCAATAACATTTGATTCGCCCATTCAGAGATCCTTTCTCTTAAATCGGTAATTTCTTTCTAGCAGGAATTATGCGGGTTTGAACAAACGATGACAAATGAAGATTACGAATCGTGGTCCTTAAATTGTTATGAATATATATACATACATATATCCTAAGGTTACAGAAAGGTTCCTATTGGTAACATGCGTAACTTAGGAATGGATGGAATATAAAATTAAACTGCGAAATAAAATCTGCTGAATGAAAAACCTCAAAATGATATAGTTTTTTATTTAGACTGTACGAAATAATTTTTATGACTAGAAAATTATGCAGAGTGGCGGTATACATAAAAAATACCTATATATATTATAGTTAAATTTCATTTAAAAATATTAATTAATTTTAAATTTATATATTAATTAATATGTTTACAAAAATATAGTTTTGATAATATTTGATAGATAAAAAAGAAAATATAAATGTATTTCAATATATTATAAAGAGGTAAACATATTTTAAATATTTGTAGAGAAATTTTTAAACATTTTATAATTATTTTCACTTATTTTCCTTTCTATTAATAATAATGAAAATTTGGTGATGTGAAAAACTATGACTCATTTAAAATATTATTGGAAAGAATTGAAATAATTTAAATGTAAGTAATTTTTTTTTTCTTTTCAATAGTTAGTTTTTAGAATGAGAAGTGAAAAAAATAAGTTACTTAACATTTTTTTTTCTTAATGAACTTTTATTTGTATTTTTTACGTGTTGTTTTTTTTATTATTTTTTTTTAAGCATTACACAGATTTTGTTGATTGGCAAAATATTCATAGAATCGTATTTCTAACGCGATCTGTCATTATGCAAGTTACCAATCATAGCTAAATTTCATAGAAAGATTTTTTATGTTTACGAATTGTAGTGGAAAGTAGTTTTCAGAAATTTGATTCTATCACCGTACCACGTTTTAAAAAAATGGAAGATCTATGAAATTATCCCCTTAATTTTAAAAACTTGTCTTACTTTTTTTAGAATTACAAATAAGTTTATGCAAACGTTTTCAAGATGTGATATCAATATATATATATATATATTTTTTTTTTAATACTTTTTTATCAAATAAAACATTGAGTATAAGAAGTTGTTTTCTAAGGATATTGAAAATTACTAGACTACAAATAAGCGTAGCCGGAGGCCTAACTCAAGGGATGATGTTGGAGGTGGGTTTTGTACCTCCACATAGCTCGGTACAGACCAAGGATTCAGTTCACTCCCGATAAAGCCTACACCAAACATGTAATCGCATGGCTAAGAAAAAAACTCGGATGCGAATATCCAAATCAAACCAGACTCGAAAATGGGTACTCGAATTCAGAAGGAATATAACAAAAACTCTAAAATACATGAATGGATCTTAGATCTCTAGTACCAAGATATCTAAAACTCCAACGAATCAATCCAACCCAGACGGATATCCGAATGTCCAAACCTAGATGACTTTGCAAGGTCTTGTACGGCTAAACCATGTCCTAGTTTGATCAAACCTCCCTATAATGCCCTATTCTAGCATCACTCAACTCATACATAGAGACTTCTACCTTCGAGAGGATTAAACTCAAAAAGAACAAATTCATCTTGAAGTGAACTTAAAAATAGTCAAAACTACTACGAAATGGTCCAATAACATCTCCTAGAACAAAACCCATCGACGAACACCTCTCATGAAAAAAGGACTGACGATTTTTTACCGAAACAACATATAAAATATACAAAATTAACCTATCTACATACCCATGGTCGATCCTGAATACAAATAGGAGAATCTTATGATTTTACATATCAACTTGATATTTTAAATGTATACAATAAAACCAAAAACGTATCTAACAAAAATTGATTTATAGTGATAAACTTATATTTACCATGATTTGATTTCTTAAAGATACAAAACATAATTAAGAGCTACAAAAACTCATTCTTTTACCAATCATGTTTTCTTTTGTAATACTTATCAATTTATCAAACGAAAATATCTAAAACAGAAAAAATCAAAATGTACTTGCTTGCGTGTTTGTCATGACTAATGAGGAAGATTCATTGAATTTTTTATAAATAGCAGGCCCCGTCTATCAAAGATTCTTATCCACGTCACCTTCCATCCGCTAATTATCCAAAACTGACCTTAACCATGGCACGCGTCGCCGTCGGCTTTTCCTTTTCCGCCCTTTTGCTCTCACTCATAGCCGTTTCTGACGGAAGAAAGGCTCCCGATGACGTCATCACACTCCCTTCTCAAGCTTCTAAGTTCTTCCGTCCGGCTGAGGACGACGATGATACTTCGGTCGGTACTAGGTGGGCTGTTCTTGTCGCCGGATCAAGCGGATACTGGAATTACAGACATCAGGTATCCACGCGATTCTCTGTTGATATGATTATGGAAATTCCGATTTTCCCTGCGATGCTGCTCCCGGATTTTTTGGCGGTTTTATATATACGTTTTCTTCTAACCTCAATCATTTCTCTGGTGTTCGGTACGAAGTACGAACTTGACTGGAGGAATATATCTACGTGCCCCCTTTTGATTTCTAAGCTAGATTCCGTCTATTTCAGCTCCAGTTCTTGCTATAGTCGAATCGTTTTTTAAAAGAAAAGTTTTTCTCGATGTTGCGTTTAAGCAAGTTTGGTAGAGACTAATGAGTTCGTAAAATTTCAGGCGGATGTTTGTCATGCTTATCAGCTTCTGAGGAAAGGTGGGGTGAAAGAGGAGAATATAGTGGTGTTCATGTATGATGATATTGCAAAGAACAAAGAGAACCCAAGGCCTGGAGTCATTATCAACAGTCCTCATGGAGAGGATGTCTATAATGGAGTTCCCAAGGTTTTGTTCTTATTCTTTTGCTTTTTTTTCGATTCTTAGATTATCCTGAAACGGTTTTGTAATTTGATTTGTGTGGCAGGATTACACTGGAGATAATGTTAACGTTGATAACTTATTTGCTGTGATCCTTGGAAATAAAACGGCTCTTAAAGGGGGAAGTGGAAAGGTTGTAGATAGTGGTCCAAACGATCATATCTTCATATACTACAGTGATCACGGTGGCCCAGGAGTCCTTGGTGAGTTTTGTACTATTTTTTTCTCCGGTTAAAAGCCAAAAAATTGAAGTTTTATTTTGACAGAAGTTGTCAATTTGCAGGGATGCCTACTTCTCCTTACCTATATGCAAATGATCTCAATCATGTCTTGAAGAAAAAACATGCTTCTGGGACCTATAAGAGCTTGGTACAATGACAAGATTCTTTTAAATTGGTTTCCTTGTCTGTGGATCTGGCTTGACCATTTTCATTCTCATGGATGCAGGTGTTTTACTTAGAGGCTTGTGAATCTGGAAGTATTTTTGAAGGCCTTTTACCAGAGGGTTTAAACATTTATGCTACGACTGCATCAAATGCAGAAGAAAGCAGCTGGGGTACTTATTGTCCTGGAGAGGATCCTAGTGTTCCCTCCGAGTATGAAGCCTGTTTGGGTGACTTATACAGTGTTGCTTGGATGGAAGACAGGTATGATTATACTATGACAATAAGACTATTCTGTATGAGTATCTTTATAAAGGTTTTTATTTGCTATTCTTTGTTTTCAATGCACAGCGATAAACACAATTTACAGACAGAGAGTTTGCACCAGCAATACGAACTGGTATTCTTCAAGTTTTGGTCTGGAACTGATGTCCAATGAGATTGTAAGTGAACATGCATCAAAATGGTTCCTTTTTTTTTGTTTCAGGTGAAAAGGAGGACTGCAGGTTCTGGTTCGAGTTATGGTTCTCATGTCATGGAGTATGGGGATGTAGGACTCAGCCAGGAGAAGCTCGTCCTTTACATGGGCACAAACCCAGCCAATGAAAACTTCACCTTTGTGGATGAGAATTCACTTAGGCCGCCTTCAGGAGTTACAAACCAGCGTGACGCTGATCTTGTCCATTTTTGGGATAAGGTTTGCCTTACTTTTGTGATATCCAAGACCAAGGACTCTGTAATTTTTTGTGATAGTGTTTCTGATTATTTAATCTATCAAGTTATTGTTCCATGTAGTATCGAAAGGCACCTGAAGGTTCTGCAAGAAAAGCCGAAGCTCAGAAGCAAGTCCTTGAAGCAATGTCTCACAGACTTCACGTCGACAATAGCGTTTTATTAATTGGGAAACTCTTGTTTGGCTTTGCGGAAGGTCCTGCAGTGTTAAATAAAGTCCGGCCTTCTGGAGAACCGCTTGTCGATGATTGGGACTGCCTTAAAACAATGGTACGCATGTCCCACCCCTTGAAACTTTGGCTGTTTTGATTGTTGCATCAAGGTTTGGATGTATCCTGTATAACTAATGTGTTTAGATAGTCAAAGAATCACATCATACACAGTAGAATAGGTAAATATTCAATAGAATGCCCCAAGAAAAAAGGAGGAAAAAGAGTGTGGTGGAGCCCAACACTGTATTATTGGCTAGAGAAGGCAAGACACTTGCATCATTTATAAATCACATCATAATCCTTAGAATAGTCCATGATATATGTTAGAAAAAGTCTCACTTGGAGTCGTTTTTGGATGTGTAAGCTGATTGAGATGATCTTCTCGATGTGGTTGGTAGGTGAGAGCTTTCGAGAGGCACTGTGGATCATTATCTCAGTATGGAATCAAGCACATGAGGTCGATTGCAAACATATGCAACGCAGGAATTAAGACGGAAAAGATGGAGGAGGCAGCGATGCAGGCTTGTCCCACTATCCCAGCAGGTCCTTGGAGCTCTCTTCACCGTGGATTCAGTGCTTGATTTGATCCCACCCATCCATTTTATGATGATAGCAATATATGTGTGCATAAATTAATACCAGTCTCTGCTTCATCTTTCCTAAGTACACAACAAGTTGATGTAAATATGCTATCGATCTCAAAGATAAACAGGATCAGATTATCTTTAAATGTACGATGTTAAGGTTTTTAATATATTTAGTATTTGTATAAATGAGTGGTTTCATATTGCGGATCTATCACAAACTTTTACATTTTAAAATACATATCGATCTCAAACACACAATTTACGAAAACCCAAGGGAGGCTCTTCCTTAAGGGTTAGTGAAGGAGTCGTAACGTTTACGTTCTTCTTGTATTGACCGGAAGATCCTGGCAGCATTCTCACTCGCCAGCTTCGCATTGTGAGGTATCACCTTTATCACTCTCGTCACTCCCCCATCTAGTGTTGTTGTTGTCATCATTTGCTTAGGTGCATTGTTGATGTTGTGGGCTGGGAATGGCCGGAAGAAGTTGTTACCAGAGATTCCCTCTGCCCCGCTTGGGCTGCTTCCTGTGCTCCCTTGCCTGTTCTTTCTTGCCCGAGGATAATACTCTGTTGGCGGTTGCTGTTGGGTGTTCAAGGCTGATCCGTTGTGCCCAAACTGATTCATTTGCTCATTGGCTTGTTGTTGCTGTTGTTGTTGTTGGCTTGAACAATAAGGGTGCATCATGTTGGGCATCATTCCATATGGAGGGAAGTAAGCATTACCAGGAGATGGGAATGGGAATCCAACCCCCGGGTGAAACGGTGGAGGACCACCCATTACCATCGGTGTAGGCATATAATGACCGTAATACCCTCCACAGACCGGACCTGTTTGTCCTACACCTGGGTGAGGCTTGTATATCAGCCCTTCCGAAGGTGACATTACAGGGATTAACCATTGCTGATTCCCTGAGGGAGAAGGCTGTGGTGGCGGAAAGCAACATCCATTCACAGCTGGTGAAGAAGGCATGTAGTTGGAAGGTTGATGATGATGACCGTGGTTTGGCAACCTCCCGACTATGTTCTCAGCTGAGCATTCCATTTTATGTTGGTCAGTCTTCTCTGAGTCGCTCCTTTGTTTGATAACCTGTGGCAGAGGAGGCTTCACCATAAATTCTGATGGAAAAAGCTTCTTCACTGGATACCTTTTAGCAGAAACTTTTCCAAGGTAACTTATGTCCTCGAGTAAGAGATGCGGTGATGCAGCAATAAGTCTTTGAACCTGATTATGACAGAAACAAAGCAGAGTTAAAGGCGCTTGTTCCAGCACAAAAGGAAACAAATACTCATGAAACACAAGATAAGTTTTTCTGAATCCCTTTACCTTAATCAGTCTATGCAACTCAAATAGTTGAACTGTAAATACTCTTTGTTGACTGTAAGGAGAAACAGAGACACATCAAGAAAATGATCCATAAAAGGTTCCGCAAGGAGATAAGGTCTCTGTTGAACAGCTAATAGAACAATAGAATCGGCAATGAGATGGAAAAACGAAGCAAAGATACATGTCTAATCAACACTGATAGGAAAAGCAAGTTAATACGTCCAAGTACACAAGTTCAAGCATAAATAATCAGAAAACTTTCAACAACACCAATAAAAAAAAATCAAATAAACCTTAAGGGATCAGTTTACTGATTTATAGCTTACCACAGCTTAGTATCCTCCACAAAATATGATTCTCAGATATTTAAGACTATGCCAAATAGCAAGAATAAAAAATGTTAGAAGCACTGCTCATGAGTGGTGATACCTTACCATAACAATAAGAATACCATAAAACCTGAGTCATGGAGTCTATACTCCATTGAAACTCCGTAGTTCACAACCACCAAAAAGGATCCCTCTTAAGAGGTAGCAAGAAGCAACTAAAAATCTGTGTTCTCATAACTAGTTAACTAAAAATTAGATCTCAAGGGTCCTCGGAACATTTCCCCTACCTGGTTCAATCCCTCGAATGAAAAGAAGGGAAAATGTCAAAGACGACAGTGCAGAACAAAAGCGATACCAAACCGAGACAGGGACATGTTTCCAACAAGGGAGATGCAAAGAAGACACAGTATAAAGCCATGAACTGTCTCGGCGGGCACCTTGTACACTGTACGTCAATAGAGAATGTCCCTCCCTGCTATAACATGATCCAACGTGTCAAGGAAACAAAAGAAACTAAAGGACAGTGTCCTAGAAAAATGGTGATGGTGAAAATATGTCCTACCACAGTCCATGAAAATAGCCAAAACAACAGAGAAAAACTTAGCTCAATGAGGGAATGATGCTTAACAGCTTAAGTTTACTTCTTCCAATAAAAAAAGGAGATGCATAGAAAGAGGGCAAAATGAAATAACCAACTTCACTGAAGTGTAAATTTCTAGTGACCTTACGTGGCAATAGCTTTCCTTGCTCTCCAGAAACGTTTTTGACCTAATACTCCCACAACGTCATCGGGAGAGACATCTATGCTGGAAATAGAATCGACCATAGAATCATCAGAAACACCATCACTTGTCTCTTCATTTTTCTGTTGCGGAGAGGCGCACTCTCTGCTCCTGGAGTATTCACGACCGTTATCGACATCATCAGGACTGCCATCACCTTGTTCTGAATGACTTTCGGGTGCAAAGTGAGACTCAGCTCCATTACGAGGGTCTTTCACACGAGTTTCACGACCATCTCGGTCTAACCGATTTCTAAAGTCTTGTCTCAAGGAAGCACCGCAATCATTTACTCTGTCAAAACTCGACGCTGATTTTTCGACATCAATTTCCTCAGTAACTGATAAATCTAAAGAGTTTACGAAGCCACCTCGCCTTGCATTCCGCTTGTCTCTAACCTCATGCTTTGAGCCCTCGCAATTCACTTCTTGAAATTGAACGGAATGATGAGAGTTAGATGCCACCAATGGAGTGTGTTTGTCCTTCTCAATGCCACTCTTGGTTCTGCCATGAGACTGAAATTTTCTTGAGTTAAATACGGGAACTGCAAAATCATCTTCCTCTCTTACAATTTTCCTCTGATCGCGCAGTGCCAAAGATGTCACATTTTCCATGAAGGACATTCGGGAGGCAAACTTCTCGGTTTCATGCCCTGAAGCTGAAGAAGAGACCTGGTGCTGCGCAAATAAGTTACTTTCCACGCCACAAAGCTGCAGAAAAAGAGTAAAAAGAATTATTTCCCATGTCCTTATCAAGATGAATAAAGTAACTAGCCTGAATGCTCAAGCCAATCACGATAAGCAATCTTGAAACTAAAAATTAGTTAAATCATCACATTCGGAATAGTGGATGAGCTTAGGCTTCAACATTCAGTTCTATAAAACTTAATCATTCAAAATGAAACAATACCTGGCTCGATGGTCCAGGAGAAACCAAAGTGCTTGTATTACTACGGGAATTAAGAGGCAACGCTCCATGTTCACTAAACCTCTGAGAAGGGATACTAAGCTGCTCGTAGAGAGCCATCTTGTTCCTTGGAGGAGCTCTAGGCCCTCCTTTATCTGCATCGTTGACATGAAGGCGAGGAAACATCGGCTCCAGTATCTTCTCTTCATCCTTCCCTCTCTTCATCACCCAATTAATCTCACACAATACCCTCCCAATTATTTAACTAAGACCCCAGGTTTAGCACCAACCCACCAATCAAATGAAATTCAAAACGGAGGTATCATAAACCACTAGCAACTATAAACCACCGACTATGGTAGATCTCACCGATCAATGAAAACAGAATCAAAAATCGAGAGAATAGAAATCACACCAAGACCATAGGAGTCTAAACTCAGAAACTAGCAGACCCGGAGCTCTTCCCTGGAGCAGAAGTGGAAACTGAAGGCGAAAAGACGAATAGAACAAGATTCGGAAGAAAATGAGAGAGAGGATAGAAAGAGATAGGGAGGTGGGGCCCAATAAAGATAGATGGAGAAGATCCTTGGGGATTTCATATGAAAAGATAAAATCCATTAACCAAACTTCACCACCGGAAAGTGCATGACAACGGGGACCCCTTTCTAATATTTTAGTACAACTAGAAAGTTAACAGACTTTAAAACCTCATCTTTTCTTTTCTTTTTTTGTATGAAATAACCTCATTTTATCGTCTTACCACAGTACTTAGTTGATTTCTTTTAATTACTTGTTATATAAGTGATGCATAACATAATCTTACCCGAAAGATTAATTGACCAAGAAGGTCTACAAAGATTATGACAAAATCAACTTTTCATGGCATTAAAAAACGAGAGATACTCTCGTTTGTAAAATTATTTCAATTGATATTAAAATATTTAAATAAAGAACGAATTTTTCTCACTAACGAATAATTCCACGAGCTAAAAAGATGGACAACTACTACATAAAATTGTATGCGATCATAAATGGTAACATATTTCGCAATGAAAACAACACATCTATTTGAACCTTTAATTTTTAAGTAGAAACTTGAATCTTAGATATTTCAAAACGCATGTTTTACTTCCTTAGCATATAAACTAAAATAAGGCCACATAGTTGGCCATTCAATTGCATTGATTAAATTTGAAAAACCTTAATTCCAAAGATGATCTTGGATTGGTTGAGAGATATCATGTCCTTGATAGCACATAAGAGGGTTTTGATATGCAGTTGTAATAGGGAAGTAAAATTGAAGAAAAATATTCTACTATGGAGAAGAACCAATCAATTTGCATTCCTTACAACCCATGTAATGCCTCATTTATACCATGATACTCTTACGTTGTATTTTAACCATGGGACAGGGGGAATTTCCATCGAATCAAATTGTAAGGGGTTGGCTGAGAGAGTTTTCTTCTTAATCCTCCACCTGAGCCAGAAACTACATGTCATATTCGTCTTGAATCTTCTTACACGTATTCCTAGAGTCAAAGATAACTCCATCAAAGATCATCTTGTTTTTGTTCTTCCAAAAATACCATAGAATCCATAGAAATATTGTTCTGATATTTGATAATAACCTTACATTTTTTTTCATGTCGAGTAAATAGCTGAAGTTGGGAAAGAGAGAGATTGGGTTGAAACATCCTTTATGGAAAGAAAAAATTTAAGAGTTCAAATTTGTTATGTGATAGTATAGGAGAAGAGAACATGGTTAATTGTCTCTCCTTCTAAACCACAAATCTAATCAGTAGCATCTCTTCTATGCGAAACAAGATCCACAACAAGCAAGGATTTAGAGAGGGTTCTCCACATGAAGGCCTTAATTTTAGGAGTAGCAGGGAGTTTTTTGACTGATCCTTTAGCTCATTAAGAGAAGGTCTTCGGTAAGCACCCAATATTTGACCATCACACATTCACACTCATAATCATGGGTATTGTTTCTAATAAAATGAAAAGAATATGAAGCCATTTTAGTTGTGATTTTCTTCAAATGAAAGCCCAG
This sequence comes from Euclidium syriacum, assembly GCA_900116095.1. NCBI lineage: Eukaryota > Viridiplantae > Streptophyta > Magnoliopsida > Brassicales > Brassicaceae > Euclidium > Euclidium syriacum. Next base: position 4,947,408 of record FPAK01000008.1, read on the forward strand.
CCCAAAATCCTGGCTGTTACTAAACCCGATTCCGTTAAGGAACCCATCCGCAGGTGAATCTGGACAGTCTCCTCAAAAAGTTGCGAGCTGCTTCGATGCTGTGATCGAAATGGCGTCGTCTTCTCCAACTCAGCGAACTCACGTCCCGATTCCGCCCGAGCCAGGTATGTTTACTCGCGTTTTTCGTCTTCTAATTGGTTTTCTAACCCTTAATTTTCGGACTCTTTCATTCATTTTAATCATCCACCAAGCTTCGCTAGTAAATTTCTTCGCTCTCTGCTTCTCTTCCTCTGTAGTTTTCGTTGCTGATCGCTTAGCTCCACTGTTTTTATTTTACGATATTCGATCTGCTTATCCCTCAGAATCTCAAATAATCTTGTGGTTTTCGCCGTTGATCAGTTAATTTCAACAAAACGGATTAAATGTTAACATGTGTTGACTGCGGAACTTCATTTCTGATCGAAATGTAGGATTAGTTATTTACTTTTGCTCGTCTTGGGCATATAGGTGCAAATTCCATGCTTCTTTTGGCCGTCACGGGACTAGCAATGCCATCATATTTCTGTTTAGATCTAAAACGTCTTATATACTGTGGAATAACTTGATTAACTGGAAAGATGAATGCATGAATTTGAATAGCATAACATAATCTCTGTCTGCAGTTTTGATTGTAGTTAGTTTACCGGTTGATGGTAACATTCATTCTTTTTGTTATCAGCAATTTGATTGTATTTCGATTATGCAAGTAGTATAGTTTGTCGTAAATTTCTTGTCTTATATCTGAAATGCTTTAGTTTTACTCTGCAGGCGGTAGGTCACTGACACAAGAAGCTAATGAGCCACCAGTTCCCATTCACGTAGTGACTGAACCATTACAACTTCCTGCTGATTTCCTAAACCCTTCGCCTCAAAAGAAATTGGTCATTGGTTTTGACTGTGAGGGTGTTGACCTCTGTCGACATGGAAAGCTTTGTATTATGCAGGTGACCTTTATAATTTTTGTTTCCTCTTTGTCTCTTATAAGGTAGAGCATTGCACAGAGAACCCACATATGGTTTATTGGTTCCATGATATACGGCTTACCTCTCTTGGTAGTTTATATTTCTTACTGGAGATCCTTTCCTGTCTTGGCAGATTGCATTCTCCAATGCAATATACTTGGTTGATGTCATCGAAGGTGGAGAGATGCTTATGAAAGCCTGTAAGCCTGCACTCGAGTCTAATTACATCACAAAAGTTATTCACGATTGCAAACGTGACAGTGAGGTGTCTGAACTTTTTATTGACTTGTTTTATTGTGGCTCACGACATATTTATAATTCATTGACAACATGGCTTAATTACTCTCGTATTACAGGCCTTATATTTTCAGTTTGGGATAAGGTTGAATAATGTTGTGGACACTCAGGTATATTTTCTATGTGACATGGCAAAATCCTGCGTTATAGATACTTTTCTCTTGATTTTCTTGTACTGTTTTCTCTCTCACAGATTGCTTATTCTCTGATAGAAGAACAAGAAGGCAGAAGGAGACCTCTAGATGATTACATTTCGTTTGTTTCTCTCCTTGCTGATCCACGCTACTGCGGTACGTCTTACAGTGTCATGTTAGTTTTTATTTATGTTTATCTTAATATTTCGCCGGGGCCTCTTGTGCTGGGTATGGAAGCAAATGTTTTTGCAAGCTCAACCTTATCTGTAGAGCGTGCTTTATGGAAGTTCTTGCTCTGGTTCATTTCTTGCACCTTGAAATAGTGATATTGACAGTTTGATTATCACATGGTGGTATAACCAATCACTTTACATTTGTTTATTTGTAGGCATATCCTATGAAGAGAAAGAAGAAGTCCGTGTGCTCATGCGGCAGGTATTGTTTTTTACTATCTCCGTACTAGATTTTTTAAAATTATAATGATGCTTACAGAATGGATAATGAATTTTTGTGTTTCTTTAAATGTTTCAAATTTAGGACCCAAAGTTTTGGACATACAGGCCGATGACTGAGCTCATGATACGCGCAGCTGCCGATGATGTCCGCTTCCTCTTGTATCTCTATCACAAAATGATGGGAAAACTGAATCAGCGATCCTTATGGCATCTTGCAGTTCGTGGTGCTTTGTACTGTCGGTGTCTCTGCTGCATGAATGATACCGATTTTGCTGATTGGCCGACCATCCCTCCAATTCCAGGTATGGGCATGCAATAAGAATCTAACTCTGACCCTTTGAAGGTGAAGTTAGAGCTTCAATTGGTTTGCTGATTGTAGCTGGACTTGCAGATAACCTGAGGTCAGAAGATCAATGTCTGGAAGAAGAGATCCTGTCAGTGCTTGATGTCCCACCAGGAAAAATGGGACGTGTGATTGGAAGGAAAGGATCATCAATCCTCGCCATTAAGGAAGCTTGCAAGTATAAACCCTCTCTTTCATAATCACCATTTCGAGATCTGACTTGCATAAAATTCAAATAACTTATATTTTTCTTGCAGCGCGGAAATTCTAATTGGAGGCGCCAAGGGTCCACCTGACAAGGTTAGTCTTTTACTCCATTTGGTGGCACAAAATCTCAAGGTAGTTCCAATATATAGCATTGAATGAGAGATTGGTGTGTTTTGTGTGCAGATATTTGTGATTGGACCAGTGAAGGAAGTGCGTAAGGCGGAGGCTATACTGAGAGGAAGAATGATAGACTATTGAAGGAGACGAGAGTTCTTTGTGATCGGTCTCCTGCCCTTTTCCAAAACAGTTGTGACAAACTCATAAAACCCTCTTTAAACCTGGAAACTCCAATGAGAGATTCCTGTCTTTGATAAAAGTTACATCATTATCTTCCAATAATACTGGAAATTACCCTTCCATTTCCCAAACGTGACGTTATTCTGATGAAACAAAAGACCATATCAGGTGTGGTTGGTTCATTGGCAAATGCAAAAAAGCAGCCAAGTCTTATTTCCTCTTTCCTACGCCCACACTTTTCGATCGTCTAGATTCACTTTGTTTACAGCACCACTCTGTTTCCTTTACGTTGGTGCAACTGATGAGGGAAGTAAAGAGTTGATTTACGTTGGTTAAGCGGTCTTTACTACCATGCCTATCACCATCATATCTCCACCTGCAAGCCTGTCAGTCTTGGCCGACATGCCCAAATCAAGTGGACCTGATGGGGAGCCGAATTCGTTTTAATTAAAACTCCTACGCAAATACCCAAGTATAAGTATGTGTATCGTTACAATACGAGGTATCGAACACAATGGCGGATGAGATGATTAGTCTAGATTCAAGAAACAAAGATAACTAAGTACAAATAGAGAACTAATGTTGAATTAAGTCCTAGACATGTAAACTAAGTAAACAACAAAACAGAGGATGCAAATGCAAAAACCAAACCAAGCAAGTCAGGATAACTTGAAAGGCAATATGATGTGAGATACGAGCAATAACTTTGGTATTCTGGCCTAAGCAAGATATCTATTGGATTTAAGGACCAATAATCCAAAAAAATCTAGTCATTTAGGTCTCCATATGTAGATTAAACCATTTCCATGATTATTAATCTATCTACTAATGACCTCTTAGTCCTATGATTTCTCATGTATTAAAAGATTAACTAGTCCTTAAAGTTTTAACCTAAGTATCATACCAACCAAGTTTACTATCATTCCCATGACGAAAACCATGATTAGCTCCTACATGTACATTCAAGCATTTCCTCAAACATGATTAGTGCAAGAGATGCCTAAGATCTAGATTTCAAAGTGATCAAATTTAAGCCTAGATTTCAAGGTGCTCCCTAGATCCACAAACCCAACTTCAGCCTAACCTAGCTCAAGCTCATATAGTGAGATCATAAAAAAAAATCTAACATGCAAAGGAAAAAGATTAAATCAATAGAAAGAACAAGATTTAATTAAGAACAAGTGAAAGATTTGAAAATCTCGCAAATCCAGTTTCACCCGAACTGGGCAGCTCAATCGAATGGGTGTGTAGAGGGCAGTTCAATCGAATTGGGGTCGGTGGTGCACTTTAGGCGTGGTTTCTCGAGTCTGATTTTGGCCATTTAGTTCGACAGTTTTGAAACCTTTCATGAAAACTTGCATACATTAAAACATCTATAAATTAATGACGTCGGGACCGGAGAAATTTATTAATTTATAGAGGTATTAATTTATCGAGAAATTAATAATTTATTAATTTAAAGAGGGATAAATCTTTAATACTTACTCTCATGAAATATATATTTTAAAATTTTTTACATTTTTTTTTATAACCATGTTTTTCAATCTCTATATTGAATCGTGAGACTAAAAATGATATTACTTTACCTTTCAAATGAGTTACACGTAACAAAACAATTATCGCGTCTTAATCTTTTCACAATATTTTACGTATGTATAAATTTATATACATCATTAATAATTTATGATATTATTGGGATCATATATTTACATTGGGATTTCTAATAAATTATTATCTTATTATTTTATCGAATTTTGTTAAATTTTACACTGTCCCGACTCGGAACCGGAAAAATTTATTAATTTATAGAGTTTATTTAATTTATAGAGTATTCATTTACTGAGATTTTACTGTATCTTGATAAAATTTGTCCGGTTGACGTAAAACGAATGGTAAATTAAAGCCAACATCCTCTATATATATATATATATATATATCTTTTAGCATTGGTTAGGTATTGAAATTCCATATGTAGGCGTCCAAACTAATGCCAAACTTTTTGTGTAACATTGATATCTTCGTGATCCGTTTGGGATCAATTTTAGTCTATATTAATACTTGAGCATTGAATGATTTTTATGTGTCTTCCTTTGTCAACATTGACTCCTTTAGGTACTTGAGTGTATCAATTTCCTAATACTCCTGCAAACTAATAAACATGCAATACAAGCAATATATACAAAGAAATGACATCTTAGTGTAAGGAAAAAACTCTACAATCAAAATCGGTAAAAATAAGGTGTTATCAAAAGAAAATCCAAAACTAGCTGTAAACAGGAAACAATAACAAACCAATCCAGATAAGACATATTGATTGAGCATTAGTCATACCACACCTTACAACTCTGAGATACGCCTACCCAACCGCTAATTCATTCCCGCAAAGAAAATGACAAATTTTTGGGAAAACTGTCATTCTCTACCCCCTCATCAAACTTTTACATCGTTTTGCACCCCGTTTCAATTTCGATCAAATTGCACCACCCTCACAAACATTATGTCAAATTGCACTCTATTTTCAAATTTCGGGTTTAACTCTTGATCCAACCAAGTAAACCGTAACCAAACCCGATTTTGACCCACATTGAGGATCCAACACCCGATTATAGATCCGACCCGATTGAAAAAAAATAAAAATAAAAATAAACAAAAACTCAATAATTCAAAATAAATTCAAAAACATCAAAATAAAATTCAAAAAAAATTTAAAAAATTCAAAATAAATTATCAAAAATAAAAAAAAACTTCAAAAAAAATTCAAAAATTTCAAAAATATCAAAAAATCAAAATAAATACAAAAAAATTCATTTTTTTCTCAATTAAACTAATAAATTAAATAAATTTGGTTTTTAAAAAAAAAATGTCCAAAAAGTTCTAAAAAGAAACTCATAATATGTCACTGATCATCTCCTCCAAACCTTCTCATACACCCTTCATCAACAAAATTTATGGGAACCAACTCATGATATGGAATACACAGATATGAAAAATGACAGTTTTCCCAATGAATTTTACTATTTTAATACACTAAGATATACTAAAAATATATATTTTTTGCGTTGTGTTTTTTTTTGTAAATTTGAATTTTTGTTGCACTTGATTTCTTATTTTCCTTTTCCATTATGTTGTTGTTTTTCCAAATTAGGTTAGTGTAATATTATTTTCAATTTTGTCATCAACATTAAATATAATATCCACCATTTATTCTAAAATCTTTAACTTAAACATATATCATCTTAATTGGTAGTTTAATATATTATTAATATATGTTTATTGTGATGGTTGAAATCTTAATTGTCGTAAAAAATTTACAAATTTTTGTTTTCATTTCATCTAATCAAATTTTGCATGAGCACAAGTATCATATATCTATTTATCTCATTTTGCATGAGTACAAATTTTTATCATGAAGGGTGCGTGAAGGTTTGGTGGAGATGATAATTGTTTTGGATTTTTTTATAAAAAAATTAAAGTTTATTTTTAATTATTGGTTTGATTGAGAAAAGTTGAAATTTTTTGTTTTTACTTTCTTTTTTTATTATTTTTTCATTTTTTTGAATTTTTGAAGTTTTTTTTATTTTACTTTTTATAATTTATTTTTAATTCTTTGATTTTTATTTTGATTTTTTTGAATTTATTATAAATTATTGAATTTTTTTTCGATATTTTTATTTTTCAATCGGGTCGGGTCTGTATTCGGGTTTTGGATCCTTAATCTGGGTCAAAATCGGGTTTGGTTACGGTTTACATGGTTTGGTCAAGAGTCAAACCCGGAATTTGAAAATAGGGTGCAATTTGACAGTAAGTTTGTGAGGAGAGTGCAATTTGGTCGAAAATGAAACGGGGGTGCAAAACCATGTAAAAATTTGATGAGGGGGTAAAAATGACAGTTTTCCCCAAATTTTCGCTTGTCTCAATCTCTTTGTATCGAGAAAGTTGCGAGCACACTCTGGTGAAACCTTTTATTTTCTATTGCTTCAGCGTTGTTAGTGTCATGGTGTACACCATAAAATATTTGACAACAAACTGTTCCAAATAAGCCACGCATTACCTTCGAATTCACACCAAATCGCCGCAACCTTTGCCGGAAGTATGAGATGTAGTCCCCACCCCATTTTAAAACTAAAAATGCTTGAGAGGATACTGAACTATTGGAAACGAGAAGGAGGAAGTGATGAGAGTCGTTCCAGGCGAGACCAACCACTGCTCTCGACGAGAACCAACAACCGTATGTCTCTGACAATGTGTACTCGGCCGCCACGACCCAATAGGAAAGTCAACCATAGATCTCTAGATGTCCTCACCACCTGCGACTCCTCTGATTTTATTTAGGTGAACTGGAATGAAAAAGTTCGAGGAATAACCAGCTTCACCCTTCGCTCAAAAACACCCAAATACATCATTTACTCACCATCTTAAAATCCGCTTCATTACTAAAACTAGAAGAAGAAATAGGCTGGCAACATCATTAGGGCTTAGGGAACTACCACACACAATAATCAGATAGGGAATGTGGAGCGACTAGGGAGAACTAGGGTTTCAAGTGTTGAAAACAGTTACTAACCTTCTTTCTTGATGATTCTTATATTTTTAAATAAAATATGTTAACGTGAAAACAAAATAAACAAAACCATCTTAAATTTTATATCGTATAAATAAAGATCATAGAATTCAAATTTTTTAAGATTAATCTCATTTAATTCAACGTCTCATATCATATATACTCTAATTTTACGCCACGCAAGTATGAAAAAGAGTGAGACGTTGCATGTTTTTCTTTTCTTTTAAAATAATTTTTAATTTCACATCTTAAAAGAAAATAAAAAAATATTGTAACGCTAGCTAATGAGAAGGGTAAAAAGTTTCTTTGCTTTTAAATATTTTTTAATTTCACAACTTAGAAGAACAATGTAATGCTAGCCGGTAAGAAGGGTAAAAAGTACATATATGCACATTTTCATTTCCAGAGTTGCCAATTTAAATGTTGTAGTCCCTTCATCTTTACCGTTTAAGATTTAGAATATATAACAGAAGAATGTTAAAGTCCCTTCAGTTGAAGAGAAACCATACACCTCCTAGGAGCTTACAATAAGCGTAAGAACAATGGCCAACCAGTCGCTGAAATCTAGCTACAATGGTGGGTTATCCCTACTGAGAGCTCTGTTTGTCACGACGACATGACTCATGTCTTCTCCCTCGATAAGTCTCCCCCAATCAGCCATGCACTACCCGCAATGACGCTATCACCGAAATGGTTGGGGACTGCACTATTGAAATATACGATATTGGGGTTTCTCCTCCATTTTCAGCTCATGCGGTGGTAAGTTGCTATTTCGAACATGCGGATTCGGTTCCGTCCACTTGTGCGATTTCATTGATTTGTTATATTATATTAATCGTGACTAAAACTTCTATGTTGTATGTTTTGTGGAGAGCAATGTATCGTTTGTCACTTTTGATTATTGTTGTAGAAATCAATGTATCGTTTGTCACTTTTAAATATGCAAAATTGATTGAATAAACATTGCATATGTTTATGATATACGTATAATGTATATGGTATGTTCATCATGCTTCTGATAAAACAGAGATAGTTTACTGAAATGATTTCTTAATGCTTGAATCAAAACGAATACAAAGTGCCCAATAAATGTATGGACATTACAACTAAATGCAGAAACTTACGCTAGTTGATTACTACTACTTCTTAGTGCCTATTCTACCTCCTACAAACCAGGAGTACTTATTCAAAGGAAAAAGTCAAAATACGAAAACAGAACCAAACGTGCATAACCAAATTGAACCAGACCCAACACAACCAACAAATTGCAGACGTCCGGTTATGTCTTTATTCTTCAGCTTCTTCTCCCTTTGGTACTATTTCGTACGAGTTTATTTTACTTCTAGTTGGTTGCATATAGTTTCTGTTATCTTTGATGTGATATTCTCGTTCTTGTTTTAAACATGGCATGAAAGAAGTACACAGTCCAATTATATGTTGAACGGCATTGGCGATGGGACGACCTTGATTTTTCCTAGGTGTAAGATAAAGTTTTTGAGGAAACTTTGATCTATCATCTAAGTTACAAGTGTCAAATACATGATTAAAATTAAAAAACAGGTCTTAAAGTTCAATTTTAAGTTTTAGAGGGAGAAAGAAATTGCAACTCTTAATATATAGATTGATTATAGCCAGAATTTATAGTTGGCATGAGTGGCCGTTTTCCTTTGGTACGTTGAATGAGACTTGAAGTTTTGGGTACTGTTAACACTCAGAGAATTGACAATGATGCACATGGTGGCAAAGTCATAAGATAATGAGCAATAAACAATTGAGAATCTCGACAGTGGACCGAAAGATATTTTACACTGTTTGTTTTGGATCTTATAAGGATGTTGTATTTGGTTTTAGCGGTGGCTCTAACAGTTTTTCGATCATTGGTTGAAACTTGTAAAATTGTCTCTAATCGTTAACCATTACAGTGATATATGTGATGTTTACAGGACATCAAACTATACTTTTTATCATTTTCTTACCTTGTTTTGTTTTTGTTTATTATTAGCTCATCATATTTTCATTTATCTAATATCGATGACGTTTAATTTCAGTGACGTTTAACAATTGTAAAAATAAATCAACGCCACGTGCATACTCATCTTTAAACCTTCTTCGTAGATAATCTTTTAACAAATAAAAAGTTAAGATTAGCATGCACAATCACAAATTAGATTTTAGATGTAAACTTCCAAAATAGATAAAACGCATATATACAGACATATATATCAGAAAAGCTTCCATGCAACCTAACTTCCAAAATGAGGCCGAACTTCGAACAAACCCAGCTTATCTGAATCTGGATGGATTACAAAAAAACTACCAAACAGCTTTAATTCTCGAAGAAACATGTCCCCTCGAATATTTTGAACAACACGAAACTTTATAGTAATTACGCACCAACTTGAACATTCTTCTCCAACTGAACAAAATCCAAATACATTTGGGAAGCAATTACAAAGATATGACATTAGTAAACAACAAAATAAATCCGATGGCAAATAAAACAAAAGATAATATGAAGATGTTAAAAATTGCAGAAAACCCAGAAGAAAGTGCGATCATTCTCTTTACAAACTCCTTTTTTTTTTCTTTTACCTAACGCTTTCTTCATCATCCGTTTTATCTACACTGAAAATCTCCATATTCACAAAAATAAAAGCGGATCAACTCGGAGTCGACTTAACCAAGTGAGTTCTCCCTACTGAGCCTGGCATACATCCTAGCCCTCAGCTCTTTCCCCGATTCCACCAGCTCCATCGCCGGAGGCTCTTCACATGCATTGTCCCAGATGTCGAACTCCCTTAGTACCGGCCATGTACGTCCCTGACTCGGAGTCGTTGGTGTGCTAGAATTGAACCTGGGACGCAGAGAAGACGAAAAAGGCAACCCTAGTCCGGATCTCATAGGTGGGCTCCAGGAACTTCCGCTTAGTTCCATTTGCCGCATGGACGCAATGAGTTCGCCGGTGCTCGGAGAAAGTGGTGGGGATTCCGATGGTGGAGACATCGGGGGAGATATGAGGATCGAAGTGGGAGAAGTGGCTATCGCCGATTTCGACAAATGAGACTCAAATCGGTTGCGAATGGAGGAGAATCCAAGATCTGGCTCCCCTGAACCTGGTAAAACGCGTAACTGCTCCGGCGTGTGAGCGAAGAAACAGATTCTTCTACGGCAACTCGTCCCGTCCTTACATGGCTGAGTCCGATAGCGAGCAGGATGGAGCCAACACTCGAAGACGCCATGGGCAAACTCACAGGAATCACCTCTCCTGCAACTGCCTTTGCGAAACTCGGGGCAAGCCGTGCCTGAGTAATGGTACTTCCTTGGATCGCGTCTTCGGGCTTTCTCTCCCGGATGTGCAAACGGACACTCCGTCCAGTCGTGAGATCGGCCGCGCGCGCATCGCCTCACCTTGAATTCGTACATGCGGAACTCGTCGCACGCAAAAGAGTCGAGTAGTGACTCGTCTTCACCGGATGAGTCTGAATCGTTCGCGAACTCGTTGGATGGGAGGTAACGGTATAGAGGGGCGAGGGAGTCGAGATAAGGCGACGGAGAGTGTGGATAGTCGCTGACGCCGTTAAGGTTAACGGAGGAGAATGGTGGAGACATTGTGGCCGTTGGATCGTTGATTGGGTCCCACGGAGGGATATGGATGGTCGGATGAGGCCGGCTATTTTCTCCGATCATCATTTTTTCTTTAGTCACTCTGGGCTCTACTACAAAAAGAAAGAAGACCGGTCTCTCTCCGTATTATAAACTGCTTTACTTAACCATGGTCAGGTCAAATATTAACCTAGGTAAGGTTATGAAAATCTTACTCTATCCACAATACCCGTACGGTTAAACTATAATAAGCGCGTACGAGATATTTTAAAGCGTGACGGTCCTACCGATCACAGCCTCACTGGTGAATCTCTACCGTCGATTTCGAAATCGGATCAAGTTCCCAAGGATCTTATGTCACAGCTAGGTGAGACTATCATCTCACGGATAAAGACAGATTTTTACGTGGCAGTTGGCACTTATCTCGGTGGAAAGCAATGTGGTTCTCGTGAATTAAGGGAGAAACGGGTGACACTGTAATTGTGAAAAAAAAATGTTTCACAATTGTTCATATATATTTTTTTTTTAATAAACATTATTCATGATTTTTTTTAAAAAATCGGTTTCAATTTGGTAATCCGATTCAACTATCTAATATTTTTTTAAAATCGATTTTCAATTGGGATAAATCGGTAAAAAATTCAAATGTTCGATCGAATTAGTGATTAAGCTGGAAACTCAACCAAAAAAATCAAATGTCCGATCGGATTCGTGAAAATAATTATACGTTATTGGGAATTTGGTTATTTCGATTCGATTAGTCGGATATTAGATTAATAAAACAAGTTATTCATCGGTTTGGTTCGTTGTCGATTCGATTCCAATGAAAATAATAAATCTGTTTTTTTTATAATTGTCTTAATTTTTTTTAAAAAAATTACTTAACTAATTTTCATAAATTTATTTATTTTCAAAAAGTTCAATAAGATCTAATTATCAATTAAATATTTAAGTTGTTATCCGATAATCATCCAAAATTCACCAAAAGTTCACTTGAATTCCGCAATTCAACAAAAATCAATTCAGCGGTTACCATTTAAGTTTTAAGTTATTTTGCAAGATTCAGCAAAAACAATTATACAATTCAGCAAAATTCTACAATTCAGCAAAATTCTACAATTCAGCAAAATTTCACGGTTACCATTTTGATCGACGCATAAGAAAAACTGTAGATATTTTAATTACGATATAATTGCGAGAATTTGGAATTATACGACAAGAAGGAAGGAGACACGTGGAGAGTGATCTACAAGTGAGAACTCGAAAACGCCATTTGCTTGAGATTCGTGGCTCGTGTGGATACGACGTGTGGCTTGAATGAGATGAATGAGATGTAGAGCAGACTTGAATGAGATGAATGAGATGTAGAGCAGAGCCGTGCTCACCATGTATTAAAAAAAGACAATTGCCTTATTTTCCAATTTATTGATTAAATTAAATTAATGATCTCTAATTAAATTGATCAATTTTTGTATGTACTTTTTTTTTATTAATTCTAAATCCAATGAATGATTTTCTATAAATTATATTTCATAGTCAACTTTGGGTCTTTTTGTTTTGGACTTTCAAGTTTTATTTTTTCTTTTTATTATTATCATCATTGTCATTTATCACAATTATATTTTAATGAAACTACATGATGTTATTTCTATATTTTAATAAATATTTCTTAACTTTACTTTTTAATATATCAAAATAAACACAAATTTTATTAGATAATTACAAAATTGTCTTTTGATAGATGTTAATATTGAGTATTTTTTATTTTATTATTTTTAGTAAAAAAATTTTGTATATAATTTCACAATTTTACTAAATAATTTTATGTATACATTTATTATCTATATACTTATTTTTTAAAAGAAATATACCATATTTTATATTCTCGCCTTACGTGTTTAGATAATTAGGCACGATATTAATCCGGAGGCAGAGGAACTACTTGACAGTTAAGAATCCGTCAAATCGGACGACATTAAATCAGTCAAGTCAGACGGAGAAATTCATGCGAGAACAAAAATAGATCTCTAAATACGAAGATACTATTAATACTACAAATCTTTGTAATCTCGAATTAGGAGTTAATCAATCATCAACAACTATAAATACGGAAAGCAGTTTAATCTATAATTATGAATCGATAATGATATGAGCAACAATGGATAGGATTAGTGGTATAAAATCATTATGCCTTAAATGTTATTATTATTGTTTAATACTCACTACCTTATCAAAATATTGACTTCTGATTATTTTTTACACAATACTAAATTTTAATTTTATTTTAAACTATTATTAATATATTACAAGTTACAAACTATTAGCCGCTGGTGCTTCAAATTTAAAAAGTGAGTGCCGGTTTGGTACAATGAGTTTGGTTTGATATGGTTGGTTAATGAAGGTTCATATTGGTTTTAGTGAAACAGTGAGTTTCAGTAAGACAAGAAGATGAGAAAGTCTATAGGTGCATCAGAGGTTTGCTTTTGAACTCAATAAATACTGCTTAATCTCATTTACTCTTAAAAATAATTAAATCTTTGCTTCGAGTTGTTATTTTTGCATGTGTCTTGAGTTGTTTCACCTTGAAAGACAATCAATTGCCAAGATAGATTTTGATCCAATACGTAAACCAAACCATATCAATTGGTTAAACTGGACTAACAAATTCGTTGTGTGTTGTTTTTTCATTTTTTGTTTTGAGTTTTAAATTTCAAACAAACGAGAGCAACACAGAATGAGAGAGACACGAAAACTGAGTAGTTTTATGTCGAACGGTAACAAGTGGTATCAAAGCCTCGAGTTATTAAGGAAAGCTCTTTGATAAGGAATAAGTTTTACCCAAATTAATCCATAAGTGCACAAATATGCAATTGTAGTATAATCGATATCGAACCACAAAGACTAGTAAAACACAAAAAAATCATAGGTTTGAAATAAGCTAAGCAAATCAAATTTAAGTAAATAATTACAAGAAAATAATTTAAAATCGGTTTGTAAACTATCAGGGAAAAAGTTAGGTGTAGGGAAACTCGTCGAAAATTTGAATTGACGAAAACAAAACAATCAGGATTTTTCTACACGTGACGATCGACAGAACTAACTGTGTCGATCGACACAAACTAAACAACCAGCTTCCGTTGCGAAGTTCATCTATGCCTATACTACTAGATAACCAAATTTCTTTGAAAAACCTAAATAACAAAACACCAATTCAATCAAGTTGCCAAGTTCACAAATTCCCTAAATCAAATTCCTTTGAGAATAGGCCAATTTGCTCATCTATATTCTTTTCCAGTTAACTAATAATGCTTCCGCATCTATCAATCAACCTACAGATCTTAATTCTAGGTAGCTAATCCAAAACTAGCATATAGAACAATATAGATGAAGAATCTAAATTTAAACCTAACCCTAATTAGTCATCCATCAATCAATTCATCAATTCCTTTGAAGTAACCCTAAGTCTAACAAGGAAACTACTCAGACATGGAGAATGATAAGATCAACATGTTTGAATAAAATTGCTTAAAAGAATTCCAAGACTAACTTTTCTCCCTAACAAATCTCTCTCTAAAACCTAGAAAACAACTTATGGCTTAAACAATAACCTAAAACACGTTTATATAAGTAAATAGGTCGGTCTTGCAAAGTCTCTTGTGATTAGGAAGCCCAAAACTAACCCAACTTGAAAAAATGGAAAAATTTCATTTTTTCTGGTCTTCTCTGTCAATTGACACAGCAAGTCTGTCGGTCGACACGTTTCAAGTTTGACTGGTCAACGCCCGATTTTCAGCAACTTTGACTTTTCTTCAATTTTTTCCTTCTTTTCTCTTATTTCTCCAAAATTACCTATTTTGCCCTTCTAATCCATTTGGTTCTTAAAACTCCTAATAAACAAATAGAAACATATGCAAAATCCATGGACAAAACCCCTAAAAACACTCATCTATCACTCTCACCTTTAATGGAAAATTCAGAGTTTTGGTCCTATGGAGTAAAGGCATGACCTTTCGATGGAATCCTTCAAGTTTTAGTGAAAATACTTTAACTTTAGTTTACTTCCACGAGTCTAGTTCCGCATAAAGGTACACTTTTTGTTTCAAAAATCCAAACTTTGTTGCAAAGATCCGATTATTGTTCTGAAAGACGTCACCTTTAAAGGTCTTTTAAGATGACTAAAAAAATTTTAGCTAGTGCAAGGGTAGACGTGGATAGGTTTGATGGAGAAGGTGATTTCTTAATGTGGAAAATTAGAATGATGACAAGTTTTGGTGATTTTTGGCATGATAGACAAACTTACTTGTAAAAAATGGAAAAAGGAGGTTACTTTGATTAGGAGTGAACAGAAACAACTGACTAATGGAGATGGAACACCCTCATCAGCACCATCAACTAAGGTTATTTTGGATGCAGAGAAGATTGAGAAGTACGAGATGGCAATGGGTGTTATTCATTGCAAGCGTAAGGAATCATGTGCTCAAGAAGATTGAGAATTGTATAACAGCTGCTGAGATGTGAGATTTATTGGAAAAGCTTTACATTGAAAACACTTTTTGAACATGATTCATCTGCAACTAAAGTTTTACCCCTTCCGGTCAAATGAAAGTAGAAGCATTGATGAAAATTTTGATGACTTCTTGAAGATTGTTACATATATGAATAGCTTAATCCTCGGCACCAAGGATATATATGAGATTCAAACTCTCTTGTTCTTGACTTCATTACCTCAAAACTATGATCAATTGAAACATACTTTGAAGTATGGAAGGAACTCTTTAACTCTAAGAGAAGTTGTATTTGCCACAATATCTAGAGAAAGGGAGATTGATGCTGAGATTGGTTACAAAAGTCCACCATTTAATCTTTATATGAAGAAAGGGGAAGCACTAGATACAGAGAATCAAAATGCCCAAATGAAAAAGGAAAAAGCAAATCAAGTTCGAAGACAAGGAAGGGTCACATGTTGGTTATGTAAGAAAGAAGGACACATGAAAAAATATTGATATGCTAGAAGAATAAGTATGGTGATGATGGCCAAGGAGAAGCAAGTGTTGTGATTGATAGGCTCAAAACTTCAAAGTCACTAAGTGTTAATGGCCAAACGGCTAAAGATGTGTGAAATCTAGATTCGTGATGCACTTTCCATATGACATCTACACGAAATTGGGTGGTAATACAATATTTTAGATAGATGATCGGTATGTGCAATCACAAGGCCAAGCAACTATTTTAGTCAACATACATGTAAAATATGTAAAAATGTTTAGAGGATACATAAATACTCTACTGGTTTTGATCTCCAGCCACCCTTGTTATTAAATCATCACCGAAAGAATAAAAGGAGACAATTCTGAATTGCTACATTTCAGCTCCGAATTCCAAGTTAGCAGAAGTCAATTCAAAGTTAGGTTTGTCCAAAATTCGTATATCAATATTAATAAAAATCATGTTTTTCTAGAATATGAAAAATCACAATTTCAAATATGATTACAGGATTTTTGGGCTGATTTTTCAGCGTACTAGAGGTCGACCTACATACCACTGGAAAGATAATCATCTTTTAGTAATCAATTCCACAATTAAGTTTGTAGTTGATGAAAAATCAGTATCTTATGATCCCAAACAAAATTCTAAGTGTTCGGATTTTCTGTGTCTTTAGGACAGTTTTTTTAGTAAATTTCTCATCAATCTAGAGAGTTTTGGATCGGAAGCTAGGGCATATGAGTCCCTCGATAAATATTGTTGCAAGGAATCTACATAGAGAAAACCACAAATCGAGGTACTATCCTGAAAATCAAATCCTAAGTCATTAGAAGTTACTCTCAGTTATGTCTCTGAAAATTCTAAATGTTTAAAATTTTCACACAGCTTTAGGTTCGGAACTTTGAGTGAGATTTACGATTTGGAAGTCAAGTTGTTTAAATTGTGGATGCTAATAGGGGAAATGTTAGGGAATCTTGCAGAGTCAATACCGCCGCCAAAGAAAGGTATACCCTAGCCACCACGATCATTGCTTATTGGGCAAAAAATCTAAATCTCTTAAAATCCAGAAACCCTAGTTCTATTTTAGAAAGTTTCCGGACTTGGAAAGTTTTCTTTTTTTAGAAAATTTCTATTTTAGGGATGCCTATTTATGAAAAGTCTATTTAAAGGAATTTTAATAATGAAGTATTGAACATTATTTACCAAACGAAGATCCAAAATAGTTCATTCTTCCACACTCATTCGCCTGTTCCAACCTATCCAATAAGACTAAGATGAGGGTGGGATCTATGTTATACTAGGATTAGGGATGGAGTATTTTGAAGCCTTGTTGGTTGCTTTGTGATTGTTTTGTGGTGATTGATGTGTGGTAAATTTTAATGGTGTAGGTAAGGAACGATTGCTAAAGAGTAATGAAAATTAATTGAGATTGTTAGTAAAATGGTAGTTATGCAGGCGATCACGTATGTAAATCCGTTACAAAACTTTGTTTATTTGGATTATGATCCCTTATGTAAACCTGTTATAGCTCCATTAGACCTTAGAGAGCCACTAACGACGAGGACATACCCAGATCATGAGAAATTGGCCGGGTTGGTTTCGTCGTAAGTGAATTAGTAAATACAAGAAAACAGTATGAAAGTACACACTAGTATAATTCCTGAAATAACAACGGCTTTTTATGTGGCTATAACCGAAAAATCTGTTGTTATTTCAATATAGCCATGGAAGAAATTCGTAATTGTATATCTACATTTTTTCCACCAAAGAGTTGTTGCTAGCTAGCCATTACTATTGTTAGATTTATTTATTTTAATTATTATTATTAATTTTTTAGTTTTTGGTAAACAATAAGCAAAATAAAAAATTTAAACTAAATATTAAATATAATTGTAAACATAAATATCCGATTACAAAAGAAAAAATCATAAATAAAATGTATTAATTTTGATCAAGCATCCATAAACAAATTACATGTCATCTCATCCATGTACCACATACGTCTCTTAGTTTGACCCAACACACATACAATAGAAGTATTCGTAGATACCTCGCACATCCTAAGGCTCTATCTTGGTCGACGAGATTCCAATAAAATCAATTTAAAAAAATATTAAATAGGTTACTTTGTATAAAAATATATAGAAAAAAATTAAAATATGATATATATAAAAATATAACTTACAATGAATTTCATCCAACATTGGATCGTATAAAGCATAAGAACCATCAAGAGATTCCATCAAAAACCCGACTAATTGTGTTTTCATGTGTTCAAGATAAATCTTTCAACAGTCTTTTTTCGATGGAACCTATAAAAGACATAAAATATATCAATTAATATTTAACAAATGCAAGATTGTGAATATATACTAGGTCACGTAAAAAAGTAAAAAACTCCCAAAGAACGCTATTTTTTTTCTTCGAGGATGAAGTCAATGTTTATTTAGCTTCGCCGGATTATTCAAAATCACGTTAAGATTTTCCTCATCCATGATGACACTATATAAAAGCCAACAAATTATTATTTATATAAATAACATGTAAATATAATTAAAATTTAAAAGGACATGCCTAATTAAATTAAGATTAAATATTTTTAAAGCTATAAACAAAATATCATACACTAAATCATCCTTAAACCCTAATTTAACCCTAAATGAATCAAACTTAAATCATAAACTAAAAAAATCAAATAAAAAATCATAGCTAATGTGCTTACCGATTAAACTTCATGAATAGTGAAGACGAAGACGCGGCTGAGACGACAGCATGGCAAAGGCGTCTGAGAAACCTACAAAGAAGAAAATGAAAAGGAAATTAGAATATGGAGAAAGATAAGAAGAAGACGAACAACATAGGATAGATAAATTTTACTCGATCGATTGAAGACTCTAACTACGAGGCTACACGGTGAGATGACCAAGGAGCGGTTTGTGCGGAATTGTGAAGAGACAAGAACTGGTTCACGACTGAGATCTAATGCATAACAACATACAATATGTGTCTAATCTATTCTTATGTATTTAAGTAATTAGGTCTCACTATGTGGCTAAACTGTTGCTATTTTTCCACGGTTTGGTTATGGTTACAACTTTCAACCATTGTAAAATAGCTACGGGTTTGTAGTGGCTATTCTGTTACCATTTATCTACAGTTTCTTTGTGGCTAATCGTAGCGGATTAGCCACGGATCACGATATCCACAATATATGTGACTAGTTTCTTTATAGCCACAGAAGATTCGTGACTAATCCATTGCTAAACCACAATTTTATACGAGTGGAAGAATGTGAAAAGTAAAGTAAAGAATTTGAGTGGTTTATGTATAAGAGATGTAAAAAATAAGTAGTTGAGTAAAAGTGTGGTGGAAATGTGGATTACAAATTGTATGGTTGACAGTGCTAAATTAAATGATTTATGAATTGTTGCTTTAACTAGTGTGTTTGACTTCATGTTTTAGAACCGTTATTTCAACAATATAGCAAACTTAATATTTTAGATAAATAATGATAGAAAGACAAAGAAAATTTACGATGATTAATATCGAAATTAGAATACTGAATAACAAATTGTCTGAATATGAGACGTTCTTTCCTTAAATTATTTAATTTTCCATAATATGACGGTTTTGATGTTATCAGAATCTCATGATATAATCGCATAATCAACTATTATGCAACACTCAATAATAGAAATTAACAAATTTAAAACTTTGTTTTACTCTCAAAGGAGAAAATAGAAGAGAAAGTGATTTTGAGTTTTCAATGTGTGTTGTTGTGTATTTAATATGAGAAGTTATAGCTTAATGGATTATTGAAAACTTTTAAAAGGTTTTAGTGTGTGACATTTGCTAATTTTATACTTAGCTAGATTTTCAAACTTTCCAATTTAGCTATTTCGAATCTCTATTTCTCATTCAAACCATCTCTAATTTTTATATATAAATACAATATGTTATAGTGCTCACGGCGACTATCCATCATTCCCAATTTCCAGTTATTTCAATAGATTTCTTCGCCGAACAATTCTCTCTAAAAGTGATCAAAACCACTTAGTCAAATTGTGTTCCAACACATGTTGTTTTGTGAGTGTTGAAGTTCATGTAAGTCCTCACCAAATAATTTTTTCTTCACCATTTTGAGTGAGAAAGAGATTTTGTAGAATAGTAGTTTTGATTAGGATATGTTAGAATGCTGGTTTTAAATGGATTTTCGTTTTGTTTTATTTATAATTTATTTTAGATTATAAGATTGGCTATCATTCGGTTATTTGAATTGAGGTGGATTTCTGGTTTGTGATAAATGATTTAAGACTAGGTTTGAAGAATAAAGTATTGGTTTTTAAAACGATGTTTCTTTTAATGATTGTTAGAGTTTTTAAAAAAAACTAATTGTGACTAAGTAAACATGACGCGTGTCACACCAATGGAGAAAAACACTACAGCCAAAAACTAGTTTTAGTTAGCTCATCGGATCGAAGAAACACAAGTTTGGTCCACGTTCAAATATTGAAGAAATAGGGGGTCCGGCGGTCCGCTGCTCCGAGATACACTTGATTGCTACTCTTTCATTTGTTTTCTTATTGTTTCGAGCAAATGTTATCCATCAAGGGGAACTTATCCCACGTGGGATGCTTGCAGCCAAATATTCACAGTATTAGACACATAATTGTCGCTAATCAGACCATTAAACAAATGATAAAATAATTTTTCTCAATTTTAAAGGCCTATTTGACCTCTATCAGATAGGCTCTGGCCTCTGGGGATAAAATCCTCTTAAATCTCACCTAACTTTACTTTTTAAGAAACTTTTTGGTTCGTGGCTATTAAATTATAGAAGCCTTTTTTTTTTCGTTTCTTTCTCTTCAGTTACAAGGCTCTGATCATGGATAAAACAATGATTATCACAAAACTAACAAATGATCATTATCAGTAGTTCTCTCCAAACAACTGATAAATTTCTTTTTTAAAAAAACAAAAAGAAAAAGCAACTGATATATTCAAATCAATATTTTTTTAAGAATTGCAAAAGTTTAACACATCGACTATTTGGATTAGTTTCACTTTTTGTGTTAAAGTTTAAGAACGGCACACAATCCGAGATAGAGCTCGTTGTGGCTTTCCTTGGTTCTTTTCCCTCGTTTGTGTGGTATGGGTCACTGCCGTTGTTTTCTTGTTGGCTTCCTCAAGTCTATGGCTTGGCGAATAGATTTTCAAGGTATTGAGGTTTTCTCCCTATGAGAAATCATCGTCAACCTCAAATCTAAGTTTTCGATTCCCGTCAAAGGCTGTAGCTGTGAGATTATTAACGTGCTTTAACTTGGGTGTTATTTTTCACGGTGAGATAAGCATCAAAGAAGAACAACCAAGTAATGTCCACCATGCTGAATTTTTGCGCTAGGCTGCATCTACTATTCACCAGGAATGGTTCTAGTAACCAATTTGTGTTCCAGTTAGAATTGGAGTACTAATTGTGAGTGAAATTATGGTGAAGTGCTCCAACTAAACCCCAAGTTCGGAGTCTGTTTGTTAGTTTGCGAGCTGGGTTTTCACGGGTTCATTCCTCTCTGTCTATCTCCCACACCATTACTTTAGTTTTGTTTTTTAGGTTTGCGGTCTTGGACTGAGTAACATATCCTTGGTAAGGCGGATAGGTTAAGTTTCATTTTTTGTCTGTATGCTTTGGATATGGAAGAAGTTGAGTATTTTGTTTGTTCCATGGTCTTAATCTCTATGAAAAACCTTGTATCAGCTTCAACCAATATAACTCAAATGTGTTGAAGACTATATCGATCAATTTAGTAATAACTGATGATAAAAAAAAAATCTAATAAATAATTTAGGTGACTCTTAAACTTTCAAGTGATTTTATAAAACATTTGATAGTAAAACAAATTCATACAAAATATCGATTACTAAAATTTATGCAAGATTTTCAACTAAGTGTTGAAAAAAAAAAGTGTCAAAAGATGTGTCGAGTGAGAGGTTATCAAAGTTATTATAGGTATTAGTGTGATGTATGAAAAAAATATATATACAAGTGGATTTTAACATGGTTTTTAATCAATGTTTTGAGAGGTTTATATTATAATCACATCAATTTTTATTTCAGAACAAAGATAGATTGAACTCAAAAGAGTTTTATTTAGTTAAAAAATGGATAGAAAATAAAATAGCTCATAAGAATTTTATTGGGTGTAAAAACCAAAGAAGATGAAAGTTTTAAGATTAATCAAGATCAGAATTATTGAATCGAGATATTATAAAGGAAAGAAGTAGAATCGATATATTAAAAGGGAAAGAATGAGAGTTTTTTTTTCACAACTCTCAAAGTTACAAATAAAATTCTTTCAACATTCCTACTCTACTTACAATGAAACCCTAACTAACACACATGGGGTTTACATGTATTTATTACCTTTGTCTTTATTTTTTGGGATACTCCTTCTAAAATTAGCGTAGGATGCGGAGCTACGTTTTGAACAGAAAATGAACAGAAAATGAAGATGGCTTGGACATTAACATGAGCAGTCGAACAAGATCAATGTATCGTATGATTCTTTCAGATATTTCTTTGAATTTGGAGAGTTTAATTGACCTCACTCAGAGATATTTGTGACCTCTTTGTTTCACTAAGAGTTCAGATTTTTTTGTCTCGTTTAACTATCTTCATTTGTTTCATGAAAAAGAAGAAATCGCGTCCCACAACTCATTAAATACTACTTGCTACTCTAGCCCAAAATGCTTGACCTTGAGCCCAATTTATTTTCTTCTTCAATTGCTATTTCTTTTCCTCTTCCTTGTCTTTGTTAAAGATGACAACTTCGGTCATATATTCCATAAAAATTACCATGTCTAAAATTCTCAATGATGAAGATGATGAAAGGTCCAACAAATATAACCAACGACACCTCAGATCTAGAGTGAACATAAGACTAGGCCTACGCATTCAGTTCTTCGGGTCGATTTTGGGTTGGATCTAGTCGGATCCAGGTCTATTCAGGTATGAGAGTTTTTACCCATACATGTACCTATAGAGTTTCGGTTCGGATTTCGGTTCGGTTCTTGTTGGGTCCGGGTCGGTTCGGTTCTTGTCGGGTCCGGATCGGTTCAGTTCCAAAATTGTTATACCCGAAACATATGGGTATATTTTGGGTTCGGTTCGGGTTCATATATTATCGGTTCTTTTGGCTTAAATTGAGAAAGACATGGAGGGAGTACCTTATGAAAGGGCTGTAGGAAACCTCATGTATGCCATGGTGGGGTCAAGACCAGATATTGCTTATGCAGTAGGGCTGGTTAGCAGATTCATGAGTTCACCTAGTCAAGAACATTGGACTGCGGTTAAATGGTTGATGAGATACATCAAGCACACAGAAGACTTAAAGCTTACATTTACTAGAGGAAAAGAGATAAGTGTTAGAGGATAATGTGATAGTGACTACGCAGCAGATATAGACAGGGGAAGATCAACCACTGGCTATATCTTTCAGGTTGGAGGGAGTACCGTGAGTTGGCGCTCAGGTCTTCAACAGGTCGTTGCACTATCAACAACATAAGCTGAGTATATGGCGCTATCCGAAGCAGCTAAATAAGCTCTCTAGTTAAAGAGATTGGTAAGCGAGCTTGGTTTTCCGCAAGAAAGTGCCGAGATCTTCTGTGATTCCCAGAGTGCTATCTGCCAGACAAAGAACAGTTTCTATCACGAGAGGACGAAACACATTGATACAAGATATCATTTCATCCGTGATGAGATTACAGAAGGAAATTTACAGGTATCGAAGATACATACCAGTGAGAATCCAGCAGATATCCTAACAAAGTCAGTGCCCGTGAAAAAATTCGAAGAGGGACTGAGCAACTTGAAGGTGCTTAGGCACCTGCACTAGCTATAAACAAACTGCTAGTTCTCCGGCGGTCAAGTCGGAGGGTACGGCTTTCCGGTGGTAAAATCGGAAAGGAGAAGAGGGGGAAAACTCTTCGGTAATGGTGTTTGATTCAAAATCTAGGTGGAGAATGTCGTTTTGGGGATTTAGGATCAGACATGTGGATTTATCTGTTAGTTGGGCCGGTCGAGGCCCACTGGAAGTCTGCAGAAGATCCAAGCCCAAGAAGTAAGAAACGACTAGGACTGCTGCGTTTGATGTGAAGATAAAGATGTAGTACAATCTTGTCTTCTAGCATCTAGGACAACGACTACAACATGAGCTATAAAAGGACAGAAAGGTTGCAACTTGAGGTTTAAGCTGAGCAAACAATATCGTGAAAGAGAGAGAAACGTATAGAGAGGTTAGGGAGAGAGAAATACTTGTAGAGGAGGTTTTCTTCTTCGTTGTGATTTTCTCTTCTTCTCTTGGTTCTGTTTTCCTCTGTTTTGGGTGAGCGATTAGCTTAGCTGGTGTGACTCTTGTAACCGTTATTATTCTGATTCCTTTTGTGAGCTGGTCCAAAGCTCACCGAGATGTACCTTGGTCACATTAACCTTGGGAACTCGTAAATCTCTTGCGTCGTTAGTTTTATTTATGCACAAAACAAATACAAACGTAAAAGATCATTCCTTTAGTTAAACAAGTGAATACAGATATTTTACCAACAAATTTGTAGGTTGTGATCAGTGGCGGACCTATAAAATATTTTTATCGGAGTCAAAATACAGATAAAAATGTTATTATATATTTAATCATAAATCATCTTACATAATTAAATATGTTTATTAAATAAATAGAAAGCTTTGTTTATTGGTTTTGAGTTGGTAAAAATGAATTAACTTTATTGACTAAAAAATAATTTAGTTGACAACATTAAAATGAAAATATATAAAGCTAACATAGTAAAATTGTGTAATCATTAACTATTAGAGATGATAACATGGAAATTTAAATTAAAATGGATGATCATAATGAGAAAATAAATATATTTTAAACTTTGATAAGTGCCAACAAAAAAAATGAAAAGAAAAACATTATGAAAATCTAAAAGATAAATAGATAAATATTTATAGAAATATAATATTTAATTTTAGAAAATACATAAGTAAAAACAAATATGAGAAGGTGTCAGATATATTGGAGAACTCTTCTTGAGATTCTTAAAAAAAGTTTATAATTTTTTTTTAAAAAAAAATTAAAAAATAAAAAAAGATTTATAAGAAAATAAATTAACCAATCGCGCGCCGCCATGTATACGTGAACAGTGACAAACCGGTTCTTAAATAAAAGACTTTTAGGGGAGGTTCTTCCCTGTATTCGGGACCTACGTAATATTTAATTAATTTTTTTTTTAAAAACCCTTTATAAGAACCTCCAATGTATTTGGTTTCATAATGGTCCGTTGTATTCTGAAAAGTAGGGTCAATGCATTTTTTTTTAATCATTAGTCCAAAATCACTGATAAAATTAGACTAGTAAATTTGTTTTTAAAATTTTAACTGGTGTCAGTTGACACCTCTGTTATCAACGTGGATCCGCCCTGGTTGTGATGATGATACTTTGACGAATATAACGAAGAGGCGAAACCAGACAATTGACGAACGATTGCATAAGTGTCAGCTCTGCATGGAGCTACATTGAGGAGGTAACAACACGTGCGTACTCGGTTTCGGATTAAATCTCATCGTCGAGTCGTCGACCCAGTGGGCTGTAATCTGGGCCTATCCTTCCCACGAGATAAATTTTTTGAAAAGAATCTTTCGATAATGATATTGGCACGTGGCAGCATCTGAATTCGACCGTTGCTGGCTTCCTGCTAGACGTTTTCCCTTTTAAATTTCCTTCATTTACCTCCATTGGATCTGTGTGTGCTTTGTAAATTGGTTTCCCTTTCTCTTTCTTCCTTTCCTTCTCTCTATCTGGGCTCATCGGTCTCTTTCATGGGGATTTCTACGGAGACGCAGCAGAAGGTAAGAAATTACTGTTTCTGGTTCACGAATTCGAACCTCATGATACCTATTTCTTTTACCCAATTTGTTTCAATTTAGGGTTTTGTTACATTATCTATCTCTTGCGTCAATTCTTTTGTCGTTTTTGGATTCCCTGCGTTTGATATTTCTTAATGGAAAGTGATCTGGAATCGTCGATTGGTCGTTTGATTTTCTTTGAGCCGAGAACAGGGTCAACTTGCGTTCTAATTCGATCTTCTCTGCGTAATCTCAGAAAGAGTTGTTGGGAAGAAAAACTTCGAAATATGCTGGTTGTAGGTTGAGCGTTATTTCCAGTGAAAAGATAAATTTATTGACAAAACCGAGGATTAAGATTATCTTTGATTTTATCGACAATATCTATTGAAGCCACAGAATATTTCGATTGAAAAGATAGATCTTCGTTTCCGGCAGCAATTAGTAGGTTCTTGTTCAGTTTTAGATTAACAAAAGAATTGGGTTGTGAAAGTGTTTCCTTTTTCGGGATAGATCTGTTTTCTTGCGATTGATTATCATACGGAGATGGAGTGAGCATTTCTGATAGTGAATTGGATTCTTCTTTGTTCAGGCGACTTCAGAAAAGAGATGGACTATACATGATTTCGACATTGGAAAGCCTCTTGGTAGAGGGAAATTTGGCCACGTGTATCTTGCTAGAGAAAAGCAGAGCAATCACATTGTGGCTCTCAAGGTTCTTTTCAAGAACCAGCTTCAACAATCTCAAGTTGAACACCAGCTTCGGAGGGAAGTAGAAATTCAGTCTCATCTTCGGCATCCCAACATTCTGCGACTCTATGGTTACTTCTATGATCAGGTTTGGTGTCATGTCTGTTTTTAAGAGCTTCTTGTTGACACACACTACTTGTCTTGGTGAAAATAACAAAGTTTCCATTTTGTTGCAGAAAAGAGTGTATCTGATTTTAGAGTATGCAGCTAGAGGTGAGTTGTACAAAGAGCTTCAGAAGTGCAAGTACTTCAGCGAACGCAGAGCAGCCACTGTAAGTCCTAGTGATATGGCTTCTGAATCTGTGTAAGCCTTTTTTTCTATTCACATTTCTCATATCCTTACGTTTATTATTGCAGTATGTTGCATCATTGGCAAGAGCCCTGATCTACTGCCATGGAAAGCACGTAATTCACAGAGACATAAAGCCTGAGAATTTATTAATTGGTGCTCAGGTAACAAATCTAATCTTCTGTCTTATCTTTTATTATCAACGCCATATGATTGAAGTTAGTATATGTATTCATGGATAATGCTTACCAGGGTGAACTGAAAATCGCTGATTTTGGGTGGTCGGTGCACACGTTCAACCGACGAAGGACTATGTGTGGGACTCTTGATTATCTTCCACCTGAGATGGGTCAGTAATGTTTTCTGAATTAGTCTCCGCTGCAACCAGATAATTTATTTTGCTTCTGCTTTATTGATTTACAGTGGAAAGCGTAGAACACGATGCTAGTGTGGATATCTGGAGTCTTGGGATTCTCTGTTATGAGTTTCTCTATGGTGTGCCTCCTTTTGAGGCCAGGGAACATTCCGAGACATATAAAAGGTAACCTAATTTTTGTTCATTAAGCTTAGGATGGTATATGTTGTGGTAAATGTACATTAAAGAACACTCGTTGTGTTGTCTACAGGATTGCGCAAGTTGACCTCAAATTCCCTCCAAAACCCATTGTGTCTTCATCTGCAAAGGATCTGATTAGCCAGGTTTTGTAATCGTAAATCTATCTTAAGCTTTTGTGTAGTGAAGAGTGGGATTTGATTATTTGCATTTTGTGATTAAGCAGATGCTTGTTAAAGAGTCTACGCAACGTTTGCCCCTGCACAAACTTATGGAGCATCCGTGGATTGTGCAAAACGCAGATCCTTCGGGCATCTATAGAGGTTGAATAAACTTCTGGGACATCCTTGGCCTTGCACAAACTTTTGTGATCAAGCAGATTCTTGGAATTTACTAGATGGTTTCTTGTTTTTGTCTATATAAATACATCTTGCTGTGTTGCTAAGTGTTTTGTACTATATTTGTTAACAAGCAACGGCATTCGTGTAGGTTGACTGACACCAAATTACTTCCTTCTGCAAAAAATAGTTCCCAAGCTTTTGTTATGAGATCTAATTGTACTAATACAAGATGAGGTGAGTTTGCTCATATGAACCGGACCACAAATAGATGCAACAAACGCAAACTAATGAGAAATCAAAGAACAAGAGACACAGTATTATACGTTAATCATTACTTTATTAACTAAACGTATTGATAAAAAATCTCTGCCATCGATCATTTTCCTTCAAAAGGTGAATGAGATAAGAATGAACAATGTGTTTTTTTTTTCTGAATCTACAAGAGAAAGAAGAATAGTGTCTACTTAACCTCAATAATGAAAAATTGGTATACATTTCGTCAGCTTAACTTGGTGGTATGGTTTCAGAAGGCGTAACGGTAAATAGCATCAGCAACACCGTCTTCATCGTTGCTCATACCGATCACATTAGCCACGGCCTTTGTCTTTTCTGCGCCGTTGCTCATAGCCACTCCCATCGACGCCAGTTCCAGCATCTCTATGTCATTTTCCCCATCCCCAATCGCCATTATCTGATCAGAAAAAATTCAGTTTGCTTCGTCAACTATAAGAAGCAAATCGGTTGGAGGAATTTGGTTAAAATTTTACCTCATCCGGTGAAACGCCTAAATGATTGAGTAGCATTTTTACACCGTTCCCTTTGGATGTTCCTGGTGGGACGATTTCTAGCATGTCTGATTGAGCTTGAACGACACTAGCACGATCTCCTGTTGCTTCTGACCAGTACGGACGGATAATAGATGAGACTCCCTCAGTCGTATTCATAAATATCACTTTCTGCAGATACATCAAGTGCTAATGCTTAATCCAACAGATGTGAGAAAGCAAAATCTAAATTCTGACCCCGAGAATTACCTGAATGTCAGCTTCCGCTATAAGTCGATCAACTGATGATATGATTTCTGCCTGTTAGCACAAAAACATTTAGAGACTGTGCAAGAAGTTGACAAAAACCATAACTAGCACTAGCAGGGGAGAGAGCGTAACAGTTTCATTGACCTACCTTTGGCTCATTGTAGATTGTGTGAAGAGAGTCGACTAGAGGGTGGTCAAATAATGTCAAGCAGCGATCCTGGCTGAATGCAATCAGAGGAATTCCATGCTCCAGAGAATAAAGACACGTCTGCATATCACAAATAAACATTTCGACATGTATCAAAATAGAATCTCTATTCAAATCATCATACTGGGTTTCAAAATTCTAATACATGTGGTGATTTAAGCAGAGTGTGTCAGAATTAAGCCTGTACTGGCCATTTCAGTGGATTACCTCTCTGCAGACGTCCGGGTCCAAGTTTCCTCTATACACTTCTTTCCCCAGTCTACCATAGACAAGTAAGCCCTGTAATCAGACAGATACTTAGCGAGATTACATTGAGATTGGTGCACCTCATTAGCTTCATGATACTAAAGAAAATAAGAGACCTGAACGAAAACGCCTGGAGAGGACGCTGAGACAATGCCATTGCGTCCAGTTAGATCAACCTTCTCCAAGATTCTCATCACACCTGGGCGGGACTGTGATATATAGATAAAGTTAGCAACAGAACTCAATAGCCCAAAACATTCCGAGGAAGAACTATAAAATAAAATAAGGGAAGACATAGTTGGATGGGTCACAGAACAGTCCAATCATGAAGTCATTATAAAACTTTCCACTTCTCACCTTGCCCGTAGCTATCACGACTTTAAGTCCTCTCAGCATGGCTTCTTTTAAAGCTTTTGCATTTGCCTCTGAAATCTGACTTTTACTGTTAAGCAGTGTGCCTAGAATTCACATTCATATCCTATCAGAAAGAGAAGGAAGAAAGCATACCACACATTGTTGAATATGTAAGCTTACCATCCATATCACAGAATATATAGGAGAACTTTGGTCTGTAGAATCTTAGGCCATCCCCTTTCTTCCTGTCTTTTAACATTAGTCTGTAAGGTTAACTTAACAAGAACAAGCAAATAATACCTTTATTGTACTCCCATTAAAGAGGGGACAAGTTTATATGATGGTATCATTTACCAACATGAAAATAAAGGAATTTACCATCTAATTTCTCCAGCTGTGGTTTGGCTATTTCTTCAATGTCATATGCACTCTGAATGAGTCCTTTCCCTTTCCACCCAAGACTCTTGAGCAACAACTCCTCCTCCCCCTCCATTTCTTTCTCAGCCTCTTCGCTGAGCTCATGATCAAATCCCAGTAGGTGTAACAACCCATGAATCTTTGAAAAAACATTAAAGTATCAGCAAATAGAGGATGTGACACAAAACATATAAAACGTATGTTTGATTTCTAAACAAAATGCGCCCCTGCCCTTCTTATATCCTATAGACATTATAGAAACACCGCACTGGCTCCTTACATGTTTTAGTGGAATAACAAAGATCAAGAACTAAAACTGCTAAGCAGAAGAAAACTGAGGTATCCAAACAAATTCTTAAGAGTTGTAATTTACATACGGGAAAAATCAGAAAACCCATCTAAAAGGAATCACATTTTACTTGTATGTTTTGTTTCAACAGTAAAGTCAGTAAGAGATTCCAAGTCTACATCTATCAACGTACCACAAGAATGCGTATCTCATCGAGAAGAGTGTGTCCCCTCTCTGAAGCCTGCCTTGCAGCTGTCTCAACAGAAATGACGATATCTCCCATCATAAGCTACATTGAAGAATGCAACATGATGAGTAGCCATCTGGAACAATACTGTTAAAAACCAGGGAATGAAAAAAAAACTCTTACTACTGGAAGCTTCAGTTCAGGGACATGTTGCGACATGGAAAGCACATCTGTGGGATGATCTTCATCCCTCCACTCTTTGTTGAGTTTACAGATAAAGTCGTCATTGCAAAGCATGACAGATAATTCGACAGTTTCAAACCCACCAACATCTTCTATGTCAGTTTCTCTTGTTTTATACTTGGAATCTTTCAGACCATCAAAAGCCAGCTTCATTGCCATAGGGACATTAACACGAAGCATCTCCGCAATATTCTATGGAGTCTCAAAAGAAAAAGAGAGTAAACGCCATAAGTAGTTGTCTGCAGTTATTTAATTTGATCATTGAACATTTGGAGGAAGAAAGTAGAATAATGAATTGAACCAGCCATAGCAGCTGATTCCCCTAATTTAAAGTTCAATTTGTCACTAACAAAATTGGTAAGCCATATGCTAATCCCAAGTCGATTAAGGCTGGATTGGGTCTAGTGCATCATTATGAAAACGATCCTACAGTGACAAGAAATAGACAAACCCGAATCTCAAGATCATCAGGAAGCTGCTCCTCGACGCAGATGCTGACATTAAGCTCCAATTCCTGCTTCTTCTTGGGGGCTCTCCTCCTCATCTTCCTATAATCTCTCCTCTCCGCAAACACCCGACCCACCGGCTTCGGAAGCTTCCAGTCTCCTCCGCTGTGCAAGGCGTGGAATCTCCGGCGGAACATCGAGGGAAAAGACGAAGAAACATCCAGTCGATTCGCTGTGCTAACAAGAGCACTTCTCGGAGAAGACCGTAAAAAGTGGGGTTGGAGGAGACGGGCATGGTGGTAAAGAGCAGCGCGTGGCATTTCACGCACTTCTGCAGAGCAGAGACGGTTATGGCGGAGGATGGGGCTGACACGAGAGAGCATGGAGAGATGCGGGGGGCGAGGGAGTCTGCAATTCTGGGCATAAAAACAAAATCATAATCAAAACCGAGCCGAACCAAAATTATTCAAACCACAACTAATTCGAGTATCATAAACCGAACGATAATAAACCACAACTATTGCATGATTTTAAAACACCTACAGTATACAAACGCTATTAGCCGCCAGAAAAGGGGGAAAAAAAAACTATCGCTAAGGATAAGATGGAAGAGGAAGAACAACCTCTAAGTCCGGTGGCGCGTGCATGTCAATCGCAACGCATAGACAATTGCATCCTCACCACCATCACTGGTTGCAAAACCAAGATCACTCCTCACATCATTCTACATTCCTTCAACCATAATGTTTCCAAGCATCCTCGTTTCTCAAGCAAACTTGTATCCTCGTTTCTCAAGCAAACTTGTAAATATAACTTATAACTTATAACCCTCTAATGTTATTTTCATTTTCTACATCCAGAGTAGATTATTTATATACATCAAAATATAATCCTAACTCTCTTTTTTACAATCAAATGATGGAGCAAGATGGATGAAGACCGAAGTCAACATAGAGGACCATGTCTTCGTACCTAACATAGGAGAAGGAGATGTATAAAACTTTGTCAATGACTACATTTCGCATCTCACGATGATTCCTCTAGATAAATCAATACCATTGTGGGATATTCACATCTTCAACGTCGAAACATATGATGCATAAGTAATATGTGTTGTGGGATCTCACCATGCATTAGGCGATGAAATGTCTTTAATGTCTTACTTCATGGCTTGTACGCGAAAATCATCGGAACTCGAAGCATTTCCTACAATTCATGCCTTAAAACGACGTGAAAAAGTGTTGTCTGACCTTTAAGAAAGAAATGTGGGATGATTTATAGTACAATATTCACAATTTTTCAATAATGAAACTGATTTGGAATACTAGTGTAGATCTTCTACTGCTTTGGGCGACATCTTTGTTCTTGAAGGATACAAAGACACATCTAAAAGGAAGTGTGGGGATCGAAAATAATCCAAAAGAGGTTTTATCACCGAATATTGCTCTTGGATGGTTTAGTATAAGCTAAATTTATAACAATTAGAAGTTTTTTTTGAGAAAGAAAGTTGGTTATAGGTCTTGCTCATCATATTGCTAGACTCTCAATGATTTTCTACTCGGAGTTACACAAGCCGCTCTTTCTCGCTATCTCAACCAACAATATGGTAAACATTGAATTCAATATAAATGTACATATGTGTGCATTTTGGATCTAAAAAGCTAATTTTTTCTTTTTTAATCCCTTGACAAACAAGGCGAGACAAATATGAAAAATGGAACATCGCAACCGGATCTAAACCACCTTCCAAGTAATATACGACTTCGTTCAGGTGTTGTAATAAATCTACTGTCAGACATTGGGATTAAGGTGAGAAATTTCGTTTTTGAATTTTAATCCTAATGCGAAATTTTTTATCCCTAACTATCAAATGTAACCCTAACTCCCAACACAAGCATGGTCTGGTGGTAGGTAAGACTTGGGAATATGTTAGCAGTGTTCCTCCGGGTTCGAACCTCCTTAGAAACAAAGTCACAATTGTTATTGTCAACAATCATGGGTATTTACCTGGTTCTTCATGTTCCCGGGACTAGTCAGATCTCATGGCCCATTGATCCGAAAACTAACTAGGGTAGTGAGACCCATCGACATGGTTCATAACTCATGATATCCGTTGAACCGGATCATCTGGTTATAAAAAAAAATGTAACCTTAACTAGGTAAATGGAAATAATAAGACCAAAAAAGAATTAATTAAATCAATTGATGAAGACATGTAGTAAAAAAGAGATCAACCAGATTATTGCTACAAATCAAGATTATCATGTAAAATTCAAGATAATTTAATTGTCATGATTTATATTCATAGGTTTTGATCCTTATAATAATTTTCTTATTTTTTAGTTATTTTGTCATTAATTTATTTAATTTTTGATTTATTTTGTTTCCTTGTAAAGTTTATGCCATTAGTTTGTAAGAGCTAATAAAAGCTTACAAAATTTCATTGTAAATAATAAGTTTTCAATAAGTTTAATACTAAAAATTAGAGAGATTTTATCTTGGTTTATTCAAGATGTGTTTTTGAATAATTTTTAGATCTATGTCTCTTAGTAGATTCCTTGAGATTAGGTTTGTGTTGTATCACGAGGCTTTCACACCTTGTGTGGTGCACTTCGATTCATCCCAATTTTATCGTGTCTTGAGTTAGTTAGAAAGGTCCTTAAACCAGCTAAAAACTCACCCCTTCGTCTCCATCGTATATCAAGTTAGTTAGAGAAATCCTTAAACCAGCCAATGACTCACCACTTCGTCTCCATCACTACACTCGACCATCTTTCGCATCCAATTTGAAACCTCTAGATTATCCTGTGATTGAGATTCGAGCTCGTATCATTAATATTGCATAGTTCTAAGTACAAGAAACTTGACCCTTTTTTTTTTATCTAGCATGTTATTTTTATATAAATGTCTAATTTATGTCACATGGCGAAAAAAATTGAAAAATCAGATTCTTAACCTTAACTTTCGTTAATAATTAGTTTTTCACATAAAAATAAATATACTACTAGAAAAATCATCATTTCATAATTCGTAATAGTTAAATGAAAAAAAAAACTTTCCAAGTGCATCAATTCTTTGCATTGCTATTCTTTTTAATTTGCATCAAACTTTTTATCATTAAATACAAATACTCTTAACTAAATTTATTTCTAATGTCAGAGAATAATTTATCGTGAGACTATGAAATATAAATATGGTTTTTTTCTACATTAAACCTTTGGCAGATATGATGGTTAAAGGTTCGAGATGCAAACGGGGGAACTATGTCGGTATAGCTGTTATTCCATTCTCCATTCGACTAGAAACCGATCCATTGGTTTATCTTCTAAAAGCTAAGTTCATAATGGATCGAAAGAAACACTCTCTTCAAGCTGCTTTCGAATGTATGATTAATGCAATTGCCGTCAAAACTCTCGGACCTAATGTATACTTAAAAGTGATTAATTAGCAAGCTCAAAAGGTGGTCATCAAATCTGCTATATCAATCTTATCATGTGAGAACATTATATGATCATTGAAGGTAGTACAAGCTTCACTTAATAAATTAATGTTGAACTTAACAACCTTTGTTTCAAACGCCGTTGGCCCCGTTGAAGAAGTCTCTTTCATGGCCATCTGATTGCTTACATAGCTATAAGCATCTACAGAGGGCCACAAGTGAAGTTTCTTTTTGTTTTTGGCTACGGAATAAATGACTTGAGAAGTTTGTATCTTCTCATAATTGTAGTGTTTGTGACTAATAGGCATTAGGGTTGGGTTTTTTGCTATTATTTTCCTTACCGAATAGTTGCTTATATATTGAGAGACTCTTAATTTTACTTATATATTTTCGTTCTATTTATATATTTTTCGTAATGCTTGTATCATGTTTAGTCTTGTTGTTTCGGTTTGGTATTATGCTAGTCTTTATCTTTAACACTTGTTGTCATATTATAAGATCATCTTTCATTTCATTCTTTTGCGTCGTTGTTTTGCGGTTTCTTTGGTATTTGATTTTTTAACAAAAAAATTAAGATTTAGTTTAACCATAGCTTTTTTTTTTTTTTTTTAACTCGTAATGTTGATTATAGTTAAAAGTTTGATAATACAAAATCTGGATGCTGAGTGTTTGTTTAGAGAAAGTATCTTAGAATAAAAGTATAGTTAGAGAAAGAAATAATATTTGTGGCTTGTTTTGTTTTGTTAGAATATTTGCTGCCTTAATAAATTCTCGAACACTCCATTTGAATTGGGATTCTTCAAATTTCCTCATCCAAAACTTGATATCCAAAATCCACCAATCCATAATTTGATATCTTTTCCTCTTTCATTGAATAATCTCCACCAATCTTTTGCAATCATCTTCTATAATAACTCTGTTGTGTCCTCTCCAAAGATGCTGTAGACTTATTATCAAAGCTTGAGCGTACGCTTGAATCAGATGTGACACTATCTCTCATGTTGCTTGATCTTCTCCGATGAACGTACTAGCACTATTCCTTATAATCCAATATGCAGTTGATGGAGATAACGGTTTCTGTAGCTACCAAAGTGTGACATAATTGCTACTTGGAATTGACACACCCAAGTATCTAAGTGGTCAATGATTACTATTACTATTCCTACCATCCAAGAATCTAATTGTGACAATATGATGCATAATTAATACCTTAGCATTGACACAATCAGGAACAACACGCTTCTTTTGCCTCGACTTCGTGAAGTATGTTCGGTTGAACTTGGTAAATCCCCTGAACCAACCGAGAACCGAATCGAATCGAGATATAGGTTAATTTCGGTAAAAAAACCGACTCGAACCGAACCAAACTGAAAATCGAGTATCATGTGTAGTTTTCTTATTATATAATACTTGGTAAAATGTTTAAACAAAGTTAGTATGAATACTCCCATAATTGTTGAACCAGAGTAGTGAGAAAACATGGAAAATGCGTGTCTTGAAAGTCTAAGCATTAAAGAGAATTTGGTGAGGAAACTTGGTTAGTCTTGAAGAACTTTCAAAGGGTTTTGTAAGAAAACCCGAGACTATTTTGCAAGCGCCTTATTTAGATTTTAAACCTTTTAAAAAGATAATACTTTTTCATCAAATATGAAATGTTTACTTAATAGAATTTCAAGTGCTTGTGTGCTTTAGACTCTTCTTCGTTTTTTTCTGAATTGATTACCATTACACCATGTTAAATTATTAAAACAATGAATTCTAACAACTAAATCTACATTCACTTTTGTAACTAGGCCGTTCTCATGACTGCAAGATAGTTTAAAAACTTGATTACGTGATCAATGATAAATCTGAAACTAAAGAACAATGTCAAAGACGATTGAAAGTTTCAACTTGAAACAATTAGATGGACGTCGAACATGAGTAATAACTTTATCAAATTCAGATCTATAAGTTGAGAGAATGATTCACAGCAAACAAAAACATTGCTGAGGCCAGCCAACATTTGAAACTTATATAAACCCAAACAATTGTAAGAGAAAACATAACTTCAAATTGAAAGCTAATAATTATTAGACACCAATCCAACAATCCAACAATCAAATCTACGCTCTAAAATAATATAGTTTCTTGAATCTCGAGTCTAAGGGGTCAAATTGAGCAACAATTAACCAAAGCGGCCCCAATCACTCAAATTGAGCAACAATTAACCAAAGCGGCCCCGATCACTCTAACGCAGTTCGACAACTCTGAATATTAGTATAACCCAAGGCTCTGTCTTGAGTTCATCATCCGAGCATGCGCTCATGTTTTGTTGTTTTTCAGGTTTTATCTTGGTCGCTAAACCTGCAGATGTGGCAACCAGAGTTAATATTCCCATTCCCTACCATTTTAAAGATAAAACAACACGCAAAAACGGAATTGACCCAATACATGTCATTATCTTTATTAAAAAAGAAACTGAAAATACATCCAAATCACCTGAAATACGACATAAAAAAAATATTAACATTTTGATTGTTTGTCTCGTGAGCTTGATCCAAACCCTACTATAGTTGCTTCTTTGGGGTGAAGGATGTCCCTCCCTCAGGCTTAATATTGATTCTCCGCCATTCTTTTCATGAAGGAAACTCTCATTTCTCTCGGCGGAAACCTTAAGCTGTGATCGCTCCGATGACTTCGCCTTCATCAATTAACCTTCTCCGGCACCAGAAAGGGATCCTTTTCCATGCTGATTGATTTCGCCTCATATCAGTTGAAGATCTGTAGGATTAATCGTCAACCACTTTGAGCGAATGGAGGCATCTTATCCATCCAATCCCGACACGTCTTTCTTCTCCTCCGCCGCTAATCACTTCCCTGGCGACTGGCGGATCCCTCCACCCTTTAAAATTTACAATTGGAAAATGGATTCATACCCTTTTCTATATTCCCTTGTAATAGTTGTACAACGAAACTCTGAGTAATCGCCATTGGAGACGAGAGAGAAAGAAGAAACTCGTTGTATTCAACTTAATGTATTCTGTTACAGTGTATTATGTTTATATAGTTCCGGTTAGACATAACCAATACCGGTTTACTCTATATAACATTTCTATTCTCTATTATTCCCCCTCAAGATGGCAAGTAAATTGAATGTAATGCCATCTTGCCAATAAGAACATGAAATTGGCCAGGAAACAGAGGTTTGGTAAAGATATCTGCTAACTGAGAATCCGTAGTGATGTGTAGTGTTTTGATCAGGCCAGATTCAACTCGTTTGCGAACTTCGTGACAATCGAGATCCACATGTTTGGTTCGCTCATGGAAAATATGATTATTGGCAATGTGTATTGCTGCAGTAGAGTCACAGAAGAAAGCAACAAGATTCAGCTGTGGTACCTGAAACTCCTTCAATAGATTGACAAGCCAAACTACCTCTTTAACAGCAAAGCACATTGCTCTGTATTCAGACTCAGCAGAAGAGTGAGATACAGTGGGCTGCTTTTAAGATTTCCAGGAGATAAGAGATGTTCCAAGAAACATACAAAAACCAGAAGTCGATCGTCTGGTATCCTTACACGATGCCCAATCTGCATCTGTGAAAGCTTGCAAGACGAGTGAAGACTCTGCAGAATACATCAAACCCAAGCCAATGGTACCTTTGAGATAATGTAATACCTTATAGGCGGCTTGGAGATGAGATTGCTTGGGGGCACTTGTGAATTGACAAAGCTTATTAACCGCGTAGGTGATATCTGGCCTGGTAATGGTGAGATACATCATTTTTCCTACGGATCTTCTGTATAAGCTAATGTCTTCGAGAACTCGAGAACTGGCTCATCAGAATCCAAAACTAGTTTTTTGACTAGGATCCATGGGAATAGTAGAGGGCTTACAAGCTAATAGACCTGTGTCTTCAAGCAGCTCTAACACATACTTTCGTTGACAGATTGAAATGCCTTTGCTGGAGCAGGCAATCTTCAATCCTAAAAAATATTTCAATAGACCCAGATCGCGTAGCTTGAACAGACGTTGCAGAGCCGCTTTCAAATTGTCTACCTCTGTATCATCATCACTTGCAATGATGATATCGTCTACATAAACCAAAACTGCCACATATTTACCACCCTCATTTTTAATAAAGAGTGTATGATCAGTCTGGGATTTCTGGAAACCAAGATTCAGAAGAGTGTCTCGAAACTTGATGAACCACTGTCGAGAAGCTTGTTTCAAACCATAAAGAGATTTGCCTTGCAAACCGGATTTGGAGGCAATGATTCCCCCTTGTTTGGTGTGTATCTAGGAAGCAAGGTCATATAGATTTCTTCGGTCAATTCGCCATTGAGAAAAGCATTCAAAATGTCCAACTGTGTAAGAGACCAATTTTTAGCAGCAGCCAAAGATAACAGAGTCTTGACAGTGGTCATTTTGGCAACAGGGGAGAATGTATCCACGAAGTCGATACCAGCTTGCTGAGTATAACCCTTTGCCACGAGACGAGCTTTATATCTCTCCAAGCTACCATCAGCGTTCAACTTCAATTTGTAAACCCATTTGCAACCAATAGCATGCTTGCCATCTGGTAACGTACAAATATCCCAAGTATAAGTTCGTTCTAACGCTAGTGACTCTTCATTCATCGCCTGCAACCATTCATCAAACTTCTTGGCCTGGGAGAAACAACTTGGTTCAAAATGCAGAGTCAAAGCACAAACATAGGATTTTTTTTTTCCTGAAAGATGATCCAGAGACATGTAAGCAGCAAGTGGATATGGAATATCAACATTCGTCATATGACAAAAATAATCTTGTAGATAAGCAGGAGTCTTTGGCATTCTCTTTGATAACGAAGGAGAAGAGTCAGCAGATACCTTTTCATTATCAATGAAATAGACCATGGTTGAAGATGAGGTTGGAACTTCTCTAGACAATGAAAAGAAATCAGTAAGTGAGTCGGACTGACCATTTGCAAACGGAAATATATCCTCATGGAAAGTCACATGCCGTGAGATATAGATCCTGTTTGATTCCAAATCCAGCAGCTTGTATACTTTGTAACCCGCAGGATAACCCAAAAATACTGCAGGGAGAGCACGAGGTTGAAACTTGTTTATGTTCTTGGACGAAGTAGAACTGTAGGCTAAACATCCAAAAACACGAAGATCATTGTATTCAGGAGACTTGGATGTTAAAATCTCATAAGACGACTTACCATCAAGGAGAGGAGTAGGTAATCGATTTATGAGAAACACTGCAGTCAAAACACAATCACCCCAGTACTCGAGTGGAACTTTTGCTTGAAACATCAAAGCTCTAGCAACATTAAGTATGTGTTGATGCTTCCTCTCAACAACAGAATTTTGCTCTGGAGTCTCTGGACATGAATGAAACGGTACAATACCTTTTTCCTTGTATAATGCACTAAACTTCAACTCAGGGGCATTATCAGATCTTACGCCCTTCACTACAACACTGTATTGAGTTTCTACCATCTTCAAAAACTCAGGAAACACCACCAATACCTCATCTTTACTTCGAAGCAAGTAGACCCAAGTCACCCTTGTGTGATCATCCACGATGGTGAGAAAATACTTATAACCTTCAACAGTTGATGTAGAAAAAGGATCTCATACATCAATGTGAAGAAGATCAAAAGCATTTGCACACATGTTGTTCTTGGAAGGAAATGAAAGATGCTTTTGCTTGGCTAAAGGACAAATAGCACAATGAAAAGGTCTTTTATTTCGTTTTTGTAAACCAAGTACATATGTAAGTTCATCAATCTTAGCTACAGACGGATGACCTAGTCTATTATGCCATACAATAGAATCTACTAATACTGCAGAACAAATTGGATATGAGTAAGGAACAGCTTTGACCATTGAAGCGTCCAACACATAGAGATTTCCAATCTGCTCACCCTGACCAATCGTCAATTCCTTGGTATGATCCTGTATCATACAAGAAGATTGATCAAAAGTAACACGACAACCCAAATCTTTTGTGAGTTGACTAACACTTAGTAGATTCAAACGGAACTATGGGATATACAACACTTCCTTCAATACATGAGGAAGAAAATCGCTCAAACTTAGATCTATCATGGAGAACATGATGAGTAGCACCACTGTTTATAATCCAGGAATCACTAGATAATATGCTCTTTGTAACCCTCAACATGCCAATAAAGCATAGTGTGGAATTAGAAAGAGACATACCTGGTAAAGCAGTGATAGTGCCTCCAGAACTCGAAGCAACATTCAATTCAGACGCTGTCTGTGAGGTGGATGCGGTTTGAACTTGCAACTGAGAGTTGAAATACGCAATGAGTCATGCAATCTGATCCTTAGTCACTGTTGATGGCAAGTTGAAGTTAAGAGCATCGTCACTTGAGGAAGTTTGCTTGATCACTTGAGCAACAACGGGTTTAGAGATTTTATCTGCATTCTCTTTCTTCTTATGTTTAAAACCAACTGAATACCCGTGAATCTTGTAACAAGTGTCTTTTGTATGACCAGTGTATCCACACTCGGAACAAATCACTCGAGGCTTCTTAGACACAGAAACTTTTGCAGTAACAAGCGGAGTGGAAGACTCAACACTCACTTGAAACGCTGTAGGATTCACCATAGGAGAAATACTGCGTTGATTATGATCCTGATCCAGAAGCTTGTAAATCTCGGAAAGAGAAGGAACTTTCTTTTTCATGATGATCTGACTTCGAATAATTGAATAACTATCATTGAGACCAGCCAAAAACTTGATCACCTTGAAATGTTTTTTGGTTTGATCAGTCGACTTACAACATTCACAGCGACGACATTTCTTCTCGCAAGTAGCACCATCTAACTCATCCCAAAGAGTCTTGAGCATGGTGTAATACTTCGAAAGTGTCAAATTCCCTTGTTGCAAGGACCAGATCTTCTGTGTAAGTTGATATGAACGCGACAAACTAGTGATATGATATTGCGTGTAAAGATCCGTCCATATCTCTGAAGCATCATCAAATCTTAAGATGCTATTGTAAAGATCAGGTGCAACAGCCTTATGAAGCCAAGATTTCACCAACGAATTGCAACGAGACCAGATTTTAAAGAGACGATCAGTTTCCAGCGGCCTAGGAATGGATCCGTCAACAAAACCTAGCTTATTCTTAGCATCTAAAGCAACCGTCATCGCAATTCTCCAGTTATCGTAATTCGTCTCATCTAAAACCTCAGGAATAAGTAAGAGACCTGGATTATCGCTGTTTGTGAGATGAAATGGCGAGTGAATACTGTATGGGAGAGCGGTAAACGGCACCGATGAATCGCGTTCTTGGCGTGGTGACTATGGTGGAGACTCAGTTCGGCGAACTGATTCCGATCTAGCTCGAGAAAACTGGTGCGTGACTCTGCGGACGACCACCATTTGTGAATTCTGAGCTAAATATGAAGATAGGTGATGCGATTTTGCCGATTTCTAGGTTTAGTCCAAGAAAATCGATCGCAAAAGAAAGTGTTCAATCGAGAAAATCACCGATTAAACGAAGGTCAAAGAATAGCGAAAATGAAATGAAGATCCAGAAACGAATTGAGATTTGATTCTCAATTGCTCTGATACCATAATAGTTGTACAACGAAACTCTGAGTAATCGCCATTGAAGACGAGAAAGAAAGAAGAAACTCGTTGTATTCAACTTAATGTATTCTGTTACAGTGTATTATGTTTATATAGTTCCGGTTAGACATAACCAATACCGGTTTACTCTATATAACATTTCTATTCTCTATTACCTTGGGTTTTGGTAATTTCGACGCTTTATACGGAGACGAATTGTTGCTTGGGTTGAATGTAAAGCTTCATACGTTTTTTAATTAATTAACGTGGGGGAGAAGATGAAGTGATTCTACATATTAAGAAATGGGTCCCACACATTCATAATAAGATTTGGGCTTAAGTGATTGAGCGAGGATGATAAACACGATTTCTTCTTTTGTTACGACAAGGTTTTAAGAAAAATGGGTCCCACCAAAAAGAGATATACACGCTGACGTGGACACGCTGATCCGATCAAGTCTCGAGACAACTATCCACTTTGGGATAAAATCAAATGGGCTGTCTAATAAGATTTGAGCTTAAATTTTATAAGTTTTGATGAAATTAAACACGATTTGACGAAATTGTTTCGGCAATGTTTTTTATAAAAATAGAACCCACATGCTAATGTGGATAGCGTAAGAAGAAAGATGACTCTGTTATTATATATAAGATTGGTGATACATTTCGTAAGTTATGCCGAGAAGATGACAGTTACGATTGCGGTTGATTCAACAGTCATACCTAATGCTCACAAGCTATGTGATGATATGGAGGAGACACTCAAAGCTATGAAAGTCGTTG
Organism: Euclidium syriacum; assembly: GCA_900116095.1. Classification (NCBI taxonomy): domain Eukaryota; kingdom Viridiplantae; phylum Streptophyta; class Magnoliopsida; order Brassicales; family Brassicaceae; genus Euclidium; species Euclidium syriacum. Next base: position 4,990,341 of record FPAK01000008.1, read on the forward strand.
TCGAAGATAGAGGCTTACTCGAGGACATGGGTAACTCACAAGTAATGGATTGATAAATATATGTATTAATTGATTACAAGTTTTAAATGTAAAATATTGTGGTCACTATCTTGAAGTTAGATTAAAAATAACGATTGCATGTTCTATACTACTTTGGCTTTGGTTTGAGATCTCAAGTTATAGAAGCAAAAAACATGCTGAATAATCATAAGGTTCAAAAAATATAGTAATAAGAGATTTTTTATATGAAGTTTGAGATTTTGGTTTAGCTGACGTTTAGTTAGCGATATTTTGAGAATTGCTAGTAGTTCACTCATTGCGAGAAAGAGAGAAAGATGAATGTAATATTACATCCTCTATTTCTTGAGAGCTGGAAAAATTTCATAAGACCTCAAAGTATTGTTCCCAATCTGATTGTCTAAGAAATATCAGTCTCAACCATTAATCATCTTCTATTTTATTGGGGATGAACTCTATGGCTACAACAAACGAAGCAAATATCTCTATGGATACAACAAACGAAGCAAATATCCTTTTTTTTTTTTGTCACGAAGCAAATATCTATCAATACTATTAAAAGAGAAGGTGTTTTCTGACATGTCGCGCTTTACTTTCCCCTCAAATTTCAGTCAATAAAAACATTTCGATAATACATGTCAGAATCTACGTCACATTAAATCAATACATGTCAGATTATGTTTTTAAAATAATTGACACATATGTAAAACTTTACTACATTGGCATGCTATTGTGCCAATTAATTTGTTATGGTTTTGTTCCGAGACTTACATATTCTATCAAATAATTGTTTATTTATTTTCCAAATGCTTAGCAAATAAAAGAGGACAGAGAGAAGAAAATGAACAGCCCTTGGAAGGACATGTCTAGAGAAGAATAACTACTACTTTTGAAAGAAAGAGACCTAAAATGATTATAACAATAAGGTGAAGGCAAGGACGGGGACAAAGAAAAATTAGAATGATAAGAAGACAATATGAAGAAAACGATGATGATGAAAAAGGATAAGGGAGAAGATGATGAATAAGAACCTAAAGAAAAGGAGAAAGGAGAAACCATAAAGGAGGAGGAGGAGTAAAAGAAGTGAATAATTATAGGGAAGAAAATGATAGTAAGTTGAGGTCATTCAATTTTTGTAATCTATTTCATGTTTGGTCTTATAAAGATGATGATGATGATATTTGATGGCACAATGTACATGTCGAAAAAGTAAGGAATAATATTTTAAATAAAAACGATATTTGAAATGTTTTATCAACTCAAACACAACTATTTTTATAGGTGAATTTAGCAAAAGATAGATGGGTATGCTTGAATTGTTTTATGGATTGACCAACCCTCAATTTTTTGGAGCATTTTTACGACTCATAGCAAAATTTATGTACTCCATTTGTTTGTTTTCACGTGGTTGTTATTGCTATGTCAAGTTCTATACGAATTTGAAGGAGAATCTACTCTCGATTTTTACCAAGATGACAACTTAGAAGAAAATCTCACTAATGGCGGCGGAGATTTTTAGACTCTAAACGGAGAAATTATAACGGTTAGGTACCAAGGCACATGTTAGTGAATAGAAAATTTATGATGAGGTTAAAGGGGAAGCTTGAAACGGATTTGATGATCCACCTACTACTAAATAGGATGTCTGGGAGAAAGTTCAAGGGGATGTCGAAGACGATTCTCGAAAGGCACATGTTATCGAAGAGAAAAATATAGAGAAACTTAAAGTGGAATCTTGAAAGGGGTCTAAAGATCCCCCTATTATTCAAGAGGAAGTTTGAGGGGAAGCTCGAGGGGATGTCGAAGAAGGTTCTCGAAATACACATGTACTAAAGAGGAAACTCCTGAGGATCAAAATACACATGTACTGAGGAGGAAACTTTTGAGGATGTAAAACAGGAAGCTCAGAAGGTATCTCAAGATCCACCTACTACTCAAGAGGGGTTCGAGAGAAAACTCGATATGATGTTTAAGATGGTTTTCGAAAGTTATCTCTTACTAAAAAGTAAAATTCATATGAAGTAAAAGTGAAAGTTCGAAAGGTTACTGTTTCTGATGTGTCAAACTCTTCTTCCTCCTAGCTCTCAGCCAATCGAAAGATTCCAAATTATATCAAAAACCTACCACGTCATATGTTTATCGAACTCTCCTTCCTCTTTAGCTCTCAACCAATCGACAGATTCCAAATTATATCAAAAACCTGCCACGTCATATGTTTATCAGTAATCTAATCTTCAAATTATACTAAATCAACCATTAGTCCATGCATATTTTATAACATATATAGCTTTTTCCAATAAGAATGCACCACCTAGTATTCATTTATTTATGTAATATCTTGATTGTGAGTAAAGTATAATGTCTATAAAAATAAAAAGTAGCGTACCTGATATCCTTGACCAATTTACGTCTCTCCGTTTCCCCTTGCTTCTCGATCTCTCCCACCTTTGAACCAGTCAATTGATTTATTTTCTGTTTGATATTCTAGCCCCTTTTTTGACTTTCTTTGAAATTTTAGTCGCTTTCCCTATCCACCGACTTAGGGTTTTCAAGCTTCTCTCACTTTTCCTCCTGCAATTTCCGCTATGACTCCCTTCCCTGTTAGATGCCGAAATTATCATGATCGGGGTGTTTGATCAGATCTGCTGCATTTAGACATCAATTATATACGGGGATATTACAATTCCTGTGCTCTTGTGCTTTGATCGCCTAGGATTTTCTGGTGTTTAGGGGTCATACCATGGTTGGTACTCAACGCTCGGACGGTGGCTCCTCGCCTTCGGTAAAAGCACTTAAGAGCTATGGAATCACGAAGCCGATTTCGCTTACCGGGCCTTCGGCGGCTGATGTTAAGCGTAATTTGGAGCTGGAAAAGGTAGCTTTGTGTTTGTTTTCCAATGATATATTGCTTCCCCTAACATTGTGATTTTGACATACGTTTGGCTGGTTTTTTTTGTTTTATCTGTCTTTTCCGAAGTTCCTGGTTGACGAGGGGCTCTATGAAAGCAAGGAAGAAACCATGCGGAGAGAGGAAGTTCTCGGGCGCATTGATCAGGTGACTAAGCGAGTTTGGTTGACTGGTTTCTCATATACTAAAATATACCTTCTTAACCTTAATGATAGTGCCAAGACGGGTTTCTCATTTACTAGGAAATATGTTTTTTTACTGATGATTACCTATCTCTCGTTTACCGAAGATTTTTGCTTTTCATGATGTTTAGGCTAAGACATCTTAATCACATAGCAGCTTTTCAAAATGATTGCAGCAATACGTAGTCTAAGCCTTCTATGTCTATTGGATTATCTGAATAGCCTTGCAAAATGGGGTGACTTAAAGGCACTACTCCTTGTTTTGATATTTTACTCTATCGGAATATATATTTTGGGGTTAACTGCTTTCTTTTTTGATGTTAAATAACCCCTATATCTGTGTTTATGGTGCTTTTTTCATCTAATATGTATCCTTTCTCAAATTTCTTGTGTAGATTGTAAAACACTGGGTGAAACAGTTAACTCGTCAGAGAGGCTATACAGATCAGATGGTGGAGGATTCAAATGCTGTCATTTTCACTTTTGGATCTTACCGCCTTGGAGTAAGTGTTTTAAGTTTAAAGTTGAAGTTTAACTGCATTTAATCTGTTTGGCGAGAGGTTATTGCTTACTTGGATCATAGATCTTTCTGTTGAACCTTGTGCATTTCCGTGAATTATCACTGAACTGAAGAGAAGTAGCATTGCATTCGCTTCTTTATCACTAGTATTTGAGGCTGACATACCTTGATTTTGTTGGCTTGAAGGTACACGGACCTGGGGCTGACATTGATACTTTGTGTGTTGGTCCGTCTTATGTTAATCGAGAGGTGACTTTTTAACCATGCCTTACTGATTTAAGGTCTGGTTTGTAGTCTGAGTTTTTGACAAGTTTTTTTTACAGGAGGATTTCTTCATCGTCTTGCGTGATATATTGGCTGAGATGGAAGACGTGAGCGAGCTTCAACCTGTTACCGATGCCCATGTCCCAGTCATGAAATTTAAGTTTCAAGGAATATCGATTGATCTTCTGTATGCTAGCATATCGCTTCTAGTTGTGCCACAGGTAATATCAATATAGCCTCTTTAAGTTTCCGCTGAAACTTAGGGCGTGATTAGTGATATATTTATGTTAGCTTGGTTTTAGTATGGCGTGTTTGGTACCTGTATTGCTTGTTGATGGTCACGTATAGTGTCTTGCCCTTCCTCAAAGGGATGAGATATTAAAGAAACTTCTTTGCAGAAGTTATTGGCCTTAGCGAACGCGGAGATGTGGGCTTGCCGTTTATATTTGAATATCTTGCTGAGTCATAAGCCCTTGTTTTCTGGATTGAATTTATCAACAGGATCTGGATATTTCCAACTCTTCTGTGCTGTGTAATGTGGATGAGCAAACTGTCCGCATTCTTAATGGTTGTAGGGTTGCTGATCAGATTCTTAAACTCGTTCCAAATTTCGAGGTAAACTCGTAAATACCAGCATGTTTTTTTTTTTCTTGTTAATATTATAATGAATCCTTCAAAACCTTCGCTGACTTTATGTGCAAATGTAGCACTTCCGGACAACATTAAGATGCCTGAAGTACTGGGCTAAGAAACGTGGGGTCTATTCAAATGTAAGGTGATGTCTTTCTGATATTACATTTGTTGACAATATTGTCATGTTCAACCTCACCATCTCTATTACTTTGAGCAGGTTACTGGATTCCTAGGTGGTGTAAACTGGGCACTTCTGGTTGCAAGGATGTGCCAGCTTTATCCAAATGCTATTCCTAGTATGTTGGTTTCTCGATTTTTTAGAGTATATACTCAATGGCGCTGGCCGAATCCAGTTATGCTTTGTGCAATAGAAGAGGATGAGCTTGGATTTCCTGTCTGGGATCCACGTAAAAATCATCGTGACCGCTATCATCTTATGCCAATAATTACTCCTGCATATCCATGCATGAATTCTAGTTACAATGTCTCTCAAAGCACTCTTCGTGTTATGACAGAGCAATTCCAGTTTGGTAACAAGATCTGTCAGGTTAGGAAGCAAAACGCCTATTTTCTTTTTGATCAGATTATACAGGATCCTATTGCTAAGTATCATTTTGTATGCAGGAGATTGAGTTAAATAAGCAACATTGGAGTTCCTTATTTGAGCAATACAAGTTCTTCGAGGCATATAAAAACTACCTTCAGGTTGATGTGCTAGCAGTAGATGCACAAGATTTATTGGCGTGGAAGGGTTGGGTGGAGTCACGGTTCAGGCAGCTGACCTTGAAGGTAGATATCCGTATATTTAACTTTTTTTTAGCAGAAAAAAAACCTCCAGTGTCTTCAGTTTGTTCTCCAATTTCTTTATTGGTAGAAAAAAACAATGATTGAATGGTTCTTGTTCTCCTCTTTTTTATCCAATAATGCAGATAGAACGAGACACAAATGGGATGTTAATGTGCCATCCTCAACCAAATGAGTATGTGGACACTACCAAGGAGTTTCAGCACTGTGCCTTTTTCATGGGGTTGCAGAGGGCAGAAGGAGTTGGTGGCCAAGAATGTCAACAGTTTGATATACGTAGAACAGTGGATGAGTTCAGGCAAGATGTAAACATGTATATGTTTTGGAGACCTGGGATGGATGTGTATGTTTCTCATGTTCGCAGAAGGCAGCTTCCTTCTTTTGTTTTCCCAAATGGATATAAAAGGCCTCGGCAATCCAGGCATCACAGTCAACAATGCGGAGAACCTGTCCAGGAAGGCGTTGGTTCTTTGTCTGCGGATGTTGAGAAACATGCAAAGAGAAAGAACGACGGTGAAATGATGGATACGGGGTCGGAGAAACCTGTGAAGCGTGCATCTCTTAGTCCACATAGTGTAGATGTAGTTTTTTCTGAGACAACTGGCGGGACTCCTCAGATTGGCATTGTTTCAGATAGTAGAGCTCTAGTTCAACTGGCTGAGCCTGTAGGAAAGCATGACCCTAGTGTTGTGGTAGCATGTGAAGGTGGGCAGAATGAAGAGATAGGACGTGATATGGGCTTTGAATCCATCAATGATACTGACACCCAACATCTTTCAGGGGAATTCAAGTCGGGAGAAATTGCTGATGGATATTGTGGGCGGAACCTTGATCAGGAGGTGAGTGTTTCCTGTTTGATGATTACGATATAATAGCCGTGACAAGCTGGCAAAAATGGTCTTGAATGTACTGGACATGGTGATCATGTGTTATTACAGGGTTTTATGTCTGCTGCAAATATGGATTCAGCTGTGGGACAGAGAAAGTTGCATTCAGACAGATCATTCAAAAATGGCTTGTCAGAAGAACTTGAGGTTTTTCAATTATAGCTTATGTCATTTGAATCAGCTTTGTTATTTATTTTTCTAGGATGCCGACGATATATACTTGATACATGAAACCCACTGCATGATATGTTGAAGGGTCCTGCACTGCCAGTGCCTGATTGTGTATATCTGCTAGAAAACTATTTGCATATTTGTTGATTTGTTATGAGAGCAGATTCGTTATCTTTCCTTGACATAACTTGTGAATGTAACTTTTGTGTGTTTTATTAGTCAAGTCATATGGTGAGTGGGATGGGGAGGGCGGAAGATGGAGCTAGGTCAGAATCTTTGCAGAATGCAATGATGAGGCATGTGTTTTTGCAACCCATTACTTGTTAATGCCAATCATGATCTCTTTATGTTCTTTGTTTTCGTTTCCTTGGTGTTTTGTTTATAGCAGCAGCAGGTTGAGCTTGAAGTCGGTAGTGTGAGGGAGGTCTCAGCAATTGTAACGATAATCAGAAGTGAAGAAAAAAGTTAAAAAATAAATAAATAAGAGTCAGAGCTTCCAAAACTCGACACTATTGGTAAGTGCACCTAAATATGAAATAAGAGAAAAAAAAATGTTGTGAAAAATCCCAAAAAAGAAAGGAAGAAGGATGACAACTCTGAAAGGTTTTTTGTTTGTGGAAACTTGTTGGTGGGATTGTGAGTTATTCAAAGTCTGGGAAGAGTGAAAGAGTGAGTTTGGGACGCATTGTTGGAAGCTAGGCTCCCAGGAAGCTAGGAATGTGAACAAGAGAAGAGGATCAGTGAGGAACAAAGCGAGTCAATTATATTCGTCTGCCTTTTTATGTATTTTATATGCTCTCGGATTTGGGATAGTCTTTCAATTTAATCTCAATAAAATAATGTGTCTCCTCCTTTTTCATATTGCTGCTCGCTTCTGAAGTAGAAAAGTAGAGAGCTAGTAATGATCAAATTAATTGAATACAGACGAACTGTCAATGTTGAAAACTGAATTTGAACACAATCACTAATTGGTTGCAAGCAGAAAAGCAAAAGAAAGTGAAAACAAAGTTAGAAAATATAGAGAGCGGGTGTACTGTGAGAGCAAGGTTTGATCAATAATGCAGTCATGAAGTTGATACATGGTAGTTATTGCAAATAAATAAATGATGGAACGAGATTTGACTGCACTGATAAAATAATAAACTCAAGAATCAAGAATTGTTTTGTTCAAAAAAGCCGACCATAAAAATATCAATTCGCATTACTCACCCCTCCTGGGATAATGTCCCATAGCTTGTCTCACGTTTTTTATTGTAACATCAGCTATCTCCGAGGCTTTGTCCGCACCATCATACAATATGTTATCGAGATAACCTGTCTCCGCTATTATTTCCTGGTAACGATCCTGCACATTTACAACATCTTATTTTCTTTTTTTACAATATGATGACATGAAATGGTACAAACCTGAAAAAGGTACTTCGACTTTAACAGACCTGAATAGGACTCAGATGTTCGATCAAAGCATCCGCAAGGAGAGGCTTAAATGTACCCCAGCTCATATCTTTGCATTCCTCCATCACTTCCTGCAACAACCGGAGGCTTTATTATATCACTTCTTCCCTAAAGGGATCTATGGCTAAAGGAGTGTGTGACAATGTGAAAGCCTTTATGTCGCTTTCTCCATACCTCTTTCGTCTTCCCTGAAACAAGCTGATATACGGATAGTAGATTGTTGCATTCAGGTCTCTCCGCATTTCCAAATTCAAGCCTGTTGGAATATTACCAAGATGCAGAAACTTTTCAATCTCAACAAGACAAAGAAAAAGAAACTTGTCCATTGCCACGACATTATTAGCCCCACATAATTACGCTCACCCTACAAATGCGTCTGTCTTGCACCGTTTTATCTTTCCCGCAATCAACTGCACAATGTTCGAGAGTAGAGATGAAAAAATTGAATTTACAGAACAAGAACTACAGATATAACTAACATGACACAGAATTTACAAGGTGTATCATATGAGAAAATGCTACTAGTACCAAACACCAGTGTGAGTTCATTTTACTTACATCTTTTGAGTCAAGGAGATTGATCCGGGACTGATCCGAAGGTGCAGACTTAGACATCTACAAGATTAAATCACAGTAAAACCTTAGCAACAAATATCCAATTCTTCTCAGTCAGTTGAGGATTACCAATAAGCAAGTGCATAAATTGGATTGGTTCACAGATGAGAAAATCTATCCGGACCACCTTACGGAGGCAATTCTCACAAGTGTGTAAGCTCTAGAACTTAGCTAGGAACTGAAAAGAAACAGACTAGTAGTAAAAGTCTCTTCAATGTTAAAGAGTACAAAGAATATGATTTCTGAACGCTATTCATCTCCTTTCAAATTGACTTATTTAACATAAGTGACGAAACTGAAGAAAAATAAATGACAAGAAAAACATAAAAATAGCTGCGAATGAAAAGATTCTACCTTGGAAAGGCCATCAGTAAGAGACATAACTCGGGCTCCAACTTCTGGTATTAGTGCTTCTGGTACCTACAAACAGGATAAACCATTCACCATCTGTGATAAACCTAAAATGCCACACAATCAATGAGGACAGACCAAACATTTGTCACCTTCAAGAGCGAACCACCACGACTGGAATAGAAAATCACCAATGTTATATGCCATTAGGAAACATGAAAAGCATAAATCATAAGCACTTTTTTCAATGCTATACTCGATACTAATGGAAAAGCAAAATTCTATACCCTCCAAGCTTCTTCCACTTCCTTCCACCATATTTATTATTCATACGCTGAGCACTATCGCGGACCAATTCTAGGTGCTGTTTCTGGTCCTCACCAACAGGGACAAGATCCGTCTGCAGAGACACATTGCAGAGTATAAGAATCAGGTAATTCATAGAAATGGCCATCTCATACGCACTTCTTAACTGAACAAAGAAACAATCCCAAAGGCGGTTGGCTGCAAAAAGTCATACATTCACTTAGCTATATACGATTGTTATTTTACCAGTATTCCTCTTCATTACGAAAATTACAGATCACACTAAATTATTTTAAAGCATCACCTGATACAAGAGGATATCAGCAGCCATCAGAACAGGATAAGTTAATAAACTGACACCAACATTCTCATCCCCCTGCCAAAAAAAAGGACTCGGATGGAATCAGTACACAGAATAATACACACAGCTAGCAAAAATATTTTCAGGTTAATGCAGCAGAAAATTAAGTTGGCTATGCTGTTTTTAATGCCCAGTACATTAACAGATTACATTTGTTATCACTAATAACACTAGGAAATAAACAACAGGCCTTAAAATATCATGCCTAACATCCATATACAAAAGCATTTTTGTTAGCACCAACGTGAGCTTTGATAGGTGAGCACATCTCCCTTTTATTTATTTGAAGCACATAATGATGTGAAAGAGCTAATAATTTCATAACAAGATGAAGCTGTAAACATATACGCACCTCCTTGCGTGATTTCTCTTTGAATTGAGTCATTTTAAGTAGCCAACCAATAGGTGTGTTTGAACTTAAATGCCACATTAACTCGGTATGAGTGGGGACGTGAGATTGCACAAATACCGTAGCCTACATAGGAGTTCTTTTATTGGTTAACGCAGATTACACTTGACTGCCTTTGCATAATAATCAATCGAAAACAAACCTTAGAAATGTCTATACCACATGCTAGATAGAGTGCTGCGGTATCCCTAGTTGCCTTTCCTAGTTGTTGTGGGTCGTATGGTACTGTTGTCTACAAAGATCAAGACAGATATATAAATATCTGCGAGAGAAACACTACCCAAATTAACACTTGAAATGTAGATAATTCATACCGCATGATGGTCTACGATAAGAAAAAGTGTCTCATATGTATCCTGCAAACATATAAACATAGAACGCCTGAAAGAAAGAGAGATAAATTTTGTAGCAAACTAAAAAAGATAAACTGAATCTTTTCCTTAATACAACAAACCATCAAAAATAAATGAATTTTGCAAATATTTCATGATTAATAAACAATGCAAGACAAAATCTACCTAAAAATCAGAATTACAAAGGGGTAAAGTGGAACTACCTAAGGATAAATCAATGAAAGAAGATAGATACAATGGTGAATCGGGAAGTCATTAGCATAAGTTGAAATCCCTTTGGGATCACAAAAAAAAAATTGGAAAACGGGAAGAACCTGAAGAGCAACCCAATTTTTGATTGCGCCGAGATAGTTTCCAAGGTGAATTGATCCTGTAGGCTGGACTCCAGACACGACACGTTTTCTGCTATCAGGAGACCAATAAAATGGTGTAAATGGAATAAAAACTCAACACAGAATGCAGAGCTAGCAACACAGGCCTTGCAACTAAAAGCAGCGAAATTCTCGACATTGTATATAGCCAAAGACAGCGAATAACCTAGAAGGAGAGGTTTCGTCGGTCGCGACAGAGCAACAGCATCGAAAGCCTTCTCTGGTGACAGGAACCGGAGAAAAACAGCCGGAAAGAGGCGCCGGTTGTCTGAGAAATCTACTGCTATAGCCGAGACGAGAGAATCTGAAAAGAAAATGGAATGAAGATGCATTTCAAGTAGAGAGAAGCGTGTGGGTGAGTAGAGTACCTGGAGGAAGAGAGGATGAGGAAGTGAGAGAGAGTCGCGTGCGCCATTTTCTTGCGTTCCCGGTGTTTCTCGGATTGGTTTTTAAAGGGAAGGGGGTTTTAGTCCGTGGAGGTCACAATTGCAACCTCTCCAAGTAAAGCGAAACCTTTTACTCGCTTATCTCCTATTTTATAGTCAACCTTTCTTCCGTTGACCATTATCTTTTTTCTGGATCCGATTGGTGAACAAAAACGGAGCGAATATTTTAGCTGTTAGCGGAAGTGGTGAACAGTGGGAGAAAGTTGTGGGAATAGTGCAAAGCTATGGGAGAAAGCTGTTAATGAAAGCGGTGATAAAAAAGCCGAGAGTAAACGTTTTTACGGTAGCTTTTAGTAACGTTTTTATGATTGGTACACATAATTTTTTTTTTATCCCAATCACTCCATTTTAATACTACCAATCAGAGTCATTATTAAAAAAGAGAAAATAGTTTAATTCGACAAAAAAAAACCAAGAAAAATAGTTTAATTCGATAAAAAAAAACCAGGAAAATAGTATAAAAATTAAAATTAAAAAAAAAAAAATCTAATCATTAGAGACTATCTCTCACCAGAAATTTTGTCTACTCTCCAACTAGATCTCGGTGCTCGTAACCCAGGTTTTCTTTCCTTCCGATCCGTTCATTGATATCTCAGGTGTGAACTCTTTTGCTTTGTTTTTCTGTTTCGGTGTGATTCGGTGCTTGTGTTCTGTGATGGTTGCGGTTCTGCGGATTGTTTTGTCCCGGGAAGCTTCACGTGGAGGTTCTTCTTTTGACGGCAATCAGAGGCATGAATTACATGTGATAGATAGCCTCATATTTTGGCTGATGTTTGTATCAATAAATGGAGGATCTCCCTACCTTTCACTTGAACTGGTTTATCGGACCCCAACCGGTAGCCTTCAAGCTCTGTAGAGTCCAATCTTAGCTGTCTCTGTCCAGGTTTTCGTAGACCCGAATTGGTGGAAAATTCTGAGTTCTATTCTTCACAAACGATTCTGGTTTTGGAGTGTCGCGGCTTGGTTTATCTAAAAAACTTGGGTCAAGTCTACGGAGACGGTTTTTTCCGACCAAAACTTTCCTGACCTATGCAGGATTCCGAAGTCCCGCTTCAAATAAGTTTTGTTTTGTGTTTTTGGGAGTCTAGTTAGAACATGATCGACTTTAGTTTCTTTCTTTGAAAAATGTTTGCAAGATCATGAATAGGGATCAATATTTGTTCTTTGGTCCTTTCACTACTAAAAAAATAGCAATTACTAACGGAACCATTTCCAACGGATTTCTGTTGGAATTAAATTTCGTTGGAGTTCCGTTGGAAATTTGCAACGGATATGTTTGTTGGAAATCCGTTGAAAATTTCCAACCGAATTCCAACGAATATATCGGTTGCAAATTTCCCAACAAATTTCCAACGGAATACCAACATGCAATTTCCAACGGATTTTATTTCCAACGGAAATCCGTTGGAAAATTCTCTCTATATAAGAAACCCAAGAATTTCCCTCATTTGCATCCATCATTAAGCTCTCTCCTCCTCTTTTTAAATTCCGGTGAAAATTTTCCATCGGCGTCGAACCAGGAAAACTATTTTTTTCGGGAAATTTCCCGTCATCGGTTTCCGGAATAAACTATTGTTTCCTAATATATTACAATGAACTTATTTTTCCGGAAAAATTTAAATTTTAATAGACAAATAATCGAATAAATTAAAATTAAAAAAAATCGAAATAATTAAAAAAAATTTTAAAAATCGAATTAATAAAAATTAATTAAAAAAATCCGTTGGAAATTTCCAACGGATCAAATTCGTTGGAAAATTTCCAACGAATTTCCAACGGATCAGATTTTCAACGCCCAGATCCCAACGGTTAATTTTCCAACGGATTTCCGTCGGAAATACCCCTTTTCCAACGATTTTCCAACTGAAATGGCTGTTGGTATTTGATGATTTTTCTAGTAGTGTTTGCCTTTGTAAGGGTTTTTGGTAGGACACATTTGTCGGTGTTTAATATGGTTTTGTTAAAGTGGTTAATTCCCACATCCTCATGTAACTCCACTATTATCAATTTTAAAGCTTTCTCAGTGAAAGAAAACATAATCGTCTAACTTATTTCTTCTTTTAACCTTGCACTATTTCAAGTCAGATGGAGAAAGATGATGAAAAATTGAGTTTAAATATCTTTGAGCATGAAGTATTGAAGAAACAACTTGGAGAATGTAAATTTAAACATTGTTCTAGTAAAAAAACGTCAAGCTTGTCACGTCCTTAAGATCTTGGGTTTCTTGGGTCTCAGACGAGTTGGCATGGTATTTGGATCTTGAGGATAATGATGGGATTAGAAAAGAGGGGGTGGTCTCTGATCCTCTTTTGAATTCACCAGGGGGCTCTCCGTGTCTTTAAAGCCACGAGGCTTCAACCGGTTCAATGAGATGGTTGTGAACTATGGGATGCTTCACGGCCAACCTTGGGGTGGACATAGGACTCTCCAAGGTGCTACTAGAATAGTTTGTAGAGAGGGATTCGTTTTCCCGAGGAGCAAGCCTCCTGCAATAGCAAGGACCGTGTGAAGTCTTCGGAAAAACACAATGGGGTTATGTTTCTCGAAGATTCTTCAACGCTGAAGCTATTAATGAGACCTCGGGACCGAAGTCGGGAATCAGATTGAGTATCGGAAAAAACAAAGAAAAGAAAGGAGTTGTTCAACTCCGGCCCACATGAACAAACGATATTAGATATGAGATTTGTTGAGCTAATTATGGTGGAAAGAAAATAAATACGAGTTTATTGGTCATACGGGGTCAGAAGTGACTAGAAATGATCCTATCGATGAGGAGGAGCGTTAAGGTTTGAAAAAGGTGATCTTGGACTGGATTCTCCTCAAATGTCGAATCTTTTATAAAATATCGGACCTTTCAAGGGTTTTGTGAAGAGAAATCAATATTTTACACTGAAAAATACAAGAGTATTGACCACATGATCCTAACTTTAGCGCGAGAACTTATTGATGGAGCCGAGTCAGAAAACGAGTTAAAATGGAGTCAAAACATAAGCAAGTTCTTAGAGAGAAGACGGAGGAGAAGTGTGAAATCAAAGAGCTTAGCTAAAAAATGTACTAAATGGAAATTCGACCCATTCTTATTGCAAGATAGGATCATATTTATAGAGTATACCTGAGCCGGGGTTGTATATTGGGAGGTTGGGTGGTTCATTTAGTTTGTTGTTCGGATGCTTCAACCAGCAGTGGTCGGGTCGTACTATGCACCCAAGTACTTTTCACCTACCATTTATAATGTCTTGGTCAACTCACATATTCTAAGGCGATTGCAATCCGCTTCAGATGGCTACGTGATACACTTCATAACGTTTGTTGCATGTTGACATAGTCATTCAATGTGTTTTTGGTGTTATCGAAGCACATGTGGTCTCTAAACTGTGGACCTATGGTTACTGCCAGCATAATTCTGTTGAAGAGATAGGTTGACTCTGTTTACTATGGGTAAATGTTTAGTTCGTGTAATATTTCGGAACCCTGAGATTTAGTCAACTTCTTCTAGGTCCCTTGATTCTTTGTATTTATCTGCAAGGTTTAACGCGAATATTTTAGAAAGTAAAAAGATGTGAGAATTTACAACCAGGATTCTGGTTAAAGACTCGGTTTTACTTTACAATGTTTAACTAATAACATTAAATATATTTTTATTGATTCGTGAATCATGATTGAATAACATATAATTTGTGGTTTTAATTCTTAACACGAATCATTTTCAATTTTGATTGACATATAATTCAATTCGAAGTTACCATTTTTTTTTTTATGGTGATAGATTCAAAACATATAATTCAATTCGAAGTTACCATTTTTTTCTATTTTTTTTTAAATTTTAATTCGAAGTTACCATATAATGTATATATATATAGTATAATGATTTATTGACATTCCTAATATAATTTTCTGAAAGTAATAAGAGAAAGTGAATAAGGCTTCGATGAGAGTTTAGATTTTGGACTTGCATAACTGGATTACCTTCATTTCCCTCTCTTCTCAATCCATCCAGACATCCTACGAAGACTATGGCGTCCCATTGCTCGATGAGAGTAATCCTGCTCAGATTCTCCAATGGCGTCTCTTCCAAATCAATTCTCAACTCCAGAAATCATCTTCTCACCATGAGGAATTCTCTCTCGTCTCTCTCCTCAATCTCGCCTCACACTACTTCACCTTTCACGGCGTCACATTCAGAAGACCGGAACTGCCGCAAGCTTCAAGTCAGAAAGATTTGGATATCCACTCCTCTGTGTATGGGTCGACGCTCTTCTAAGATTGCTGGCCGAAAGGTTCGTTTGCCTCTCTCTCTCCGACTGTCTTCCGTTGAAACGCTGATTTTTGGTTCCACAGGAGCTCCAATCTGGATCATTTTAAGTGCTTTGCTGCTATTACTAGGTTTTTGGAATTAACAATTTAGTGGTTTTGGAGAGTCTAGAGCTGGTAATTGTTAATGCCAACCACTTGTTCGATGAAATGGCTCAGAGGAAGAAGAGTGGATTTGGTCATGGTTTACACATTAAATAGTGTTACTGTAGAGACTCTAACTTGCAGGATTGTATCAATCTTGAAAAACTATTATCCAACTCCTCATGTTTAAATCGTGGAGAGCCTATTGTCAAAGGAAATGAAACTATCCTATTGAAATTCGTGGTTGCTTTTGTAAATGAAAATCATATATAAGAGCAGAATACAAAACAGAAAACTCCTTGTGAGGAAAATTTTGTATTTATGGACATTAAGCTTGATGTTTCTGGCTAGTACAGGGGGCTCAAGATTTAAAGAAGGGGAAGCTATACTGTAGAATTGGCAAAGAAGTTGTATCTGCGTAAGTCTTCAGCCTTTTATTGCATCTCCCGTGTTGGGTAATACATACACTATAGTTGTATAAGATATGTATGGTTTTTAGTTTGTTGGATTCATCTTCGTAGTTCGTTGTGGTTATGAGGAAGATTATTCATGTGTGGGTTTATCATTGTGCAGTGTCAAGAAAGGGGGTCCAAACCCAGTTTCAAATACGGCTCTAGCTACCATACTCGAGAAAGCAAAGGTACTAGATGTACCGAAGGATATTGTGGAGCGTAATATTAAAAGGGCTTCTGAAAAGGGGCAAGAAGATTTTGTGGAGAAGATTTACGAGGTTAGGTCCAAAACCTCAATTCTAGTTTTATGTTTTCAAGTGTGGCCATTATGGTGAATCAACCTTAGTAAAGTGGGTATGGACTGGTAATTTTAAAACCTTCGACTTTGGTTTAGATCATCAAGAAACCTAACCAAGTATGTGGGTACCTCAGTTCCTATATGCAATATGTGATACTTCCTTCTGCAGTAACAATTTTCCAGTCCCTCATTTCTTCGGGGAACAATGATAAGATTTGATGACTACTCTGAAAATAAACCCTTTTTTTTATGCTTTAGGTATATGGCTATGGCGGAGTTAGTATGGTAGTCGAGGTCTCAACAGACAAAATTAATCGATCAGTGGCAGCTATTAGAGCGGTTGTTAAAGACTGTGGGGGAAAAATGGCTGATTCTGGATCTGTCATGTTCAAGTTTAGACGAGTTAGGGTTGTGAATATAAAAGTCACCGACGCTGACAAAGATCAACTCCTTATTATTGCTTTAGATGCTGGAGCAGAGGATGTTATCGAGCCCCCAGTTTATGAAGATGATACTGATGAAGATAGGGAAGAAAGGTAATATACACAACATAATATATCCAAGTCTCTTTTGATTCTCAGCACTTAGTGTCTGTTGCTTTCTGTTGGTGATGTAACTTTTAAGTTTACTTTTATGTTTCATATGTTTCCTGTCTCTATATTTGTTCAGGTACTACAAAATTGTAACTTCTTCTGAGAACTACTCAACGATATTATCAAAGCTACGTGATGAAGGAGTGAACTTCGAGCCTGACAATGGCTCTGAACTGCTCCCTCTGGCTACAGTTGAGGTAGTGAACATTTTCTCTCTGCAATATACTACATAAGCAAAATAGGAAGTGGCAACTAAGCTCATGCGCCCTATGACCTCTGGTCCTGGTGGCTCTGATTACATTATATCTATCGAGATTTGATCGTGTGTTCTTTCTTTATTTATAATTTGTCTTCATTAATAATTTACTCAGAAAATGTGATTGCTTGGGATTGTTGCAGGTGGATGATGAGGCCATGGAATTGAACAAAGAGCTTATGCAGAAACTACTCGAACTTGATGATGTTGACGCTGTTTATATCGACCAACAATGAGATAAGATGTTATATGAAGCATCATTTCAGGATCTGTGATTTTTTTTCTTACTCTTTTAGTCTCCAAAACTTCACTTTACTATTCTTAATAAATTGTTTCTTAACCAAAAAGTTTCAAACAATTTATCTGTAATCATCATCACAGAGTAATAATTATTAAGCTATAGATACGAACTATAGGGGAATGCAAGCTGTACCGGAACTCATGGAACACAATGTCCAATAATTTACAATGTAAGTGGATTTGTGTCCAATAATGTTCATGGGTCTCTCTCTCCACTCCTTGTCAATTAATTTTGAGTTCAAAGCTTATAAAACTTAACATGATATAAATTGCAATGCTTTTTATAATGAGATACTTACGGAGAAGACCGCTGAGTACAACTTTTTGAAGACTTTTGGTATGGTAGTACAGTAGTACTTCATCAAAGCTGCTTCACACGTTCATGATAGAGCTCGAAATTGTGTATTTCATATATCCATCATAGAGTACAAGGGCTACATGTTACTTGATCTCTAGAGACTAGAGTAATGACATTATCTCTAGAAAATATTGTGTTTTATGAAAATTTGTTCCCATTTCAGCCGGATAAGGGATCTGTTCATATGTCTTTCCTCATATCAAGATTGATAAAGGAAGCACATAAATTAAATTTGTGTCAAACAAGTTGGGTACTACATGTGTGAGTAAAAAGATCTCAAAAGCACCATTTTGTATTCAATATAATCGCTGTTACTCAATCAACTCATTTACTGCTCATTCAATCCCACAAGTTCTCTCGTATCCATATACTCATGGATAGGTTTTCATAGTTTGATGTCCGGTGAATTTCGAAGCACTTTTCAATTCAATCTATTTACTTTAAAACATTTGTCAGTATTTTGAATGGAGTGGTCCTACAACACGTATTATACTTAGTTATAAGAGGGAAGTTTGATTTTTTTCCACTCTTTTATGACTTCTCGCAACATGATACGTCTTAACTTGTTTTTTTATTTGGTAAGTGATAAGTGATGACTTACACACACTCCTTGGACCCCATGGTACTTTTACTGTCAAATTCGGGCTAACGCGCTTCTAACTTAAAATCAATTGGCTCAAAATAGATTGACCCTTAACCCTATTATATATTACTTAGGTCTCATCTTACTTTCTGATGTGAGATTCCTAACACGCTCCCTCGAGATGATGACTCTTCCGTCCCGTCTCGAATCGAATCCCACTTTAGGATCGACAATAAACCTTTCTTTGGTCACCCTTTTAGGGTCAACAAATGAGACTTTGTAACTATGTCAAATTCGTGTTAATGGGATTCCAACTTATCAATTGGCTCAAAGTAGATTGACATTTAACCCTACTATATATTATTTAGGTCCCATTTTATTTTATGATGTGGGATTTCTAACATTTAGGTTCATATCGTTTCAAATCTCCATACTTGATTTACATTTTCAAAGATCTCGCTTCATCTCCACGAGTACCATGGTAGCAGTAGGGTTTACCATACTTGTTGTAGGTCAAGGAAACAATCTTAGGTCGAGAAAATTAGAACATGGATCACAAAAATTGGAGCTTGGATCAATAGATGATAATCTAAAACGATTCGATGTATTTGGAGATAAATTCTAGACAATAGTTTGGATTTTTTGAAATATGGTTTCATTAACGGGGGACATAGACTGGATTTGTAGTGTAATAGGGAGAGAAGACCCATATTTTTGTGGGTAGTGTTTTGATTTGGTTTTGATTGAACTCCATGATACTTAACAAAGTATTATAGAGCTTAAAATATTGATCCAAGTATGGCATATTATCAATCCTATCTTATAGCAGAACTCTATTCAAGATGGATTGGAAGAGTTACAATCACGTGGGGATGTATAAAGAATCTCGTACCAGGAGTGAGATGTATGTAAGGTAGAACCAATATACACACTATTATTTTATTTAAAGTTCGAAATTCATGAAACTTGACCTCAAATCAAGTCCATACTATTGACCCAAGTAGCACATAATATCAATCCTATAGAATAGTGTTCGGCTCGAGATAGTTTAAAAGAGTTATGATTTTGTAGAAATGTGTTAGGAATCGTACATCATAAAAAAGATGGAACCTACACTAATTTAGCTAAAAAGAAACTAAGAAAGAGTTATGGAGTTATAACAAAATAGTTTTATTAATACCAATCAAAATAAGATTTGTCTATAATTGACAACTCATTGTTGTTTTAGTACCATTCAGAGAAAACAGAGGTAAGTTGGTATTTCTTAAACAACACCAAATAATTATAACAAAAATATAAATTTTTAATTGTATTTCTTAAACCTTAAACTAATTTCTAATCACGAAAACAGTAAAATAACAATATCAATATTTTAGAAGGACACATCACTATATGCCAAAAAAAGAAACATAACAATACTGTCTCCCATCTCCCATATTATATAAAGCTTCAATAATTCTTCATATGTTCTCACACACAAAAAAAAATTCAATAATTTATAGATAAACCCGATCTAACTATTTTTCTCATTTCAAAAAGAAAAACAAAGATGGAAATGTCTAAGAAAGTAATAAAGACTATTATTATATGTATTGCTCTTGTTATGTTGTTCTTGACTCTAGCAGCACCCAAGGCAAATGCAGAAGATGTGATAAGCTACAAAGCTCTCAGTGCGGATCATGCATGGGGATGTAGTCCAAAATATCCTAGACTTTGTCTAAAAGAAACGGCCAACCCCTAAACTCAAAGATGTGAGTTCTGTCCAAATCGTGATGGTTACTTTATTTTATTTTTTTGTTTATAATAATATCATTTGTATAAAATATTTATATCAAGATTACTTAAGAAAGTTAAAATATGATGTTTTATCGGTAAAGTCATGAATTTGTAATGTTTTTTTTTGCCTCCATTGATTTGTATGTTTATGTGTGATATGTATATTATCTATTTTATTATGATGTGAAATACATAACCAAGTTAATGTTTTATTTGAGAACCGAATAAGTGATTATGATCAAAGGTTCTTTTATTTATTACATAATCTCGTAATAGTAATACTATTAGTATTCAGAAAAAAAAAACTAAGAGTGATAAATTCGTTTAAGTCGCCGCCAATCTAGGTGGGTAAGAAACTAAAAATTTTCCTCGCCTTCATGTTTTTTTTTAACCTGGATGCGATTAATCATGTTCTTCAAATTATGTAATTCTGTAGAAAAAAATTCAAATCGTTTTCTTATTTCAAATCATCTCTAAAATGAAAATAGGTCAAAAGAGATATCTATCCCAAAATAGACAAAGGGGACCATTCCTCCGACAAAGATGATGGACAATCTATCGTCGTTTTAGGAAAAGATCACCCAACCCAATCACAGTGAAAAATGTCTCTATAAAACCCCTCAAGATAAGGAAGTTTATGTTGACTCCTCTCATACACAATTTTGATTGCAACTATAACAATTTATACACGTTACCATTACACACGTCATATTTTTCCAATCCAAGAACCAATCAGACAATGTCTTGTATGATTTTTTCACTTTAGTTACTTCTCATTTGAGATATAGGGATATAAATAGAGAAAACAAAAATCTGGGGTGAAGGTGAAGAATAATATAAATAAAAAGAAAAAAAAATTCTAGTGGAAATGAGAAATGGTAGGAGAAAATTAGTGGGGAGGCTCTCTAATCCTGAGAGGTATATTGAGCTATGAATTTTAAGTGATTTTGAGGTTTTATTAAAATCCTCTGTTATTTAACTAAGGATTTTAAAAAGTCTTCCCAAATCCGATGTTATTGAACATGAGATTTATCTAAAATCACTCAAAATCATTCACAATCCCTAGCTATTCAAACAATAATTCATTAAAATCATATCAAATCCACTATTATTGAAAATGTTCTAAGTTTTAGGATTTTAATGTATGCAGGGTAAAACACAAATCACTCAAAATTCATTGTTCAATACATCTCCTATTCTACCAGTATATCTTAACTCTCTTTCTCTCCAAGAGTCCACATTCATCCACTTTCTAATTAGAATAACTAAAACCTTTTATTCCAATTCTAACGTAATCGAAAATACATAACAACATAATAACAATTAACGACATAATTTTTTTTTTTTTTTTTTTATAACTCTATTAGAGACTTGTTTGCGCGGTTGCGCGGAGATGTGGTATAAGAGAGTAAAATTTAATACATTAAAATACTATATATATTCTGCATATTCTTATCGAGATTCTCAAATCAGTGTTTACTATCTGAAAAGACGTATAAACATATCGTAAATTAGGTGTAAGAAATCATAATATCTTATAAATGCTCACTTGTGGAGGTTTAGACAATCTAAACCTAAATCCCTCCTTTGGGACCAAAGCACATTCATATACAAACCACAATAGTTACAATACGTTTCTCTGGGAAATCTAAACCCTAGAGCCGCCTTAGAGAACCCCAAGCAAATTCATATACAACCACGATATCTACAATACGTTTTTCTAGGGAATCTATACCCTAGACCTTCCTTTAGGAACCCAAACACATTCATATATAGTCAATGACATCTACAATACATTTCTCTAGGAATCTATATCATAGACCCTCTTTTGGAAACCAAGTATATTCATATACAGTCCATTATATGTAAGATGTGTTTCTCTTGGGACTCTATACCCTAGACCCTCCTTTGGGAACTCAAACACACTCATATACAGTCCACAATATCTACGATACATTTTTCTAGGGAATCTAGACCCTTCAACCTCCTTTAGGAACCAAAACACATTCATATACAATCCACAATATCTATGATACATTTCACTAGGGAATCTAAACCCTAGACCCTCATTTGGGAACCCAAACACATTCATATACAGTCAACGATACGTTTCTATGGGGAATCTATACCCTAGACCCTTCTTTGGGAATCCAAGCACATTCATAGTCCACAAATATGTACAATACGTTTCTCATGGGAATTTACACCTTAAGACCCTCATTTGGGAACCCAAGTACATTCATACACTGTCCATTATATGTACAATATGTTTCTCTTGGGACTGTATACCCTAGACCCTCCTTTGGGAACCCAAGCACACTCACATAAAGTACACGATATCTACAATACGTTTTTCTAGGGAATCTAGATCCTACAACCTCCTTTGGGAATCAAAACACATTCATATATAGTTCACGATATCTATGATACATTTCTCTGAGGAATCTAAACCCTAGACCCTCTTTTGGGAATCCAAACACATTCATATACAGTCAACGATATGTATATATACCCTAGACCCTCCTTTGGGAATCCAAGCGCATTCATAGTCCACGATATGTACGATACGTTTCTCAAAGGAATTTACACACTAAACCCTCTTTTGAGAACCCAAACACATTAATATACAGTCAACGATATCTACCATATGTTTCTCCAGGGAATCTACACCCTAGACCCTCCATTGGGAACCCAAACACATTCATATACAATCCATTATATGTACGTTACGTTTCTCTTGATATCTATACCTTAGACCTTCCTCTGGGAATCCAAGCACATTCATATACAGTCACAATACCTACGATATGTTTATCTAGGGAATCTATACCCTAGACCCTCCTTTGGGAACCCAAGCACACTCATATACATTCCACGATATCTACAACTAATGACCTAAATATTTTATTTGGGTTCAAGGTCTACGAAGACCTCTGTATAGAAAATCTTCATTGTCTTGCGTTGCGATTTTCCTTATTTATCTATGATGAGGATTTTTAAACATGATCTAGCTATGTAAAACTGTTCATGAGAAAACACGGGTTTGGGTAGAAATAAACCAACCGTCTCCATGGTTTGACCTTGGTTGTTATTTATTGTCATAAAAAATACATCTGTCACCGAAAATTGACTACACAGTATTTTAAAAGAGAACTTTGTTTTCGCCAGAGACACAAACTTCCTAGTTAGTAAAAACCAAGTCGCTTACTTTAGTATCCATTAATATTTTTTCAACTATCATGTGATTGGTCAACTGAATCACTTTTAGTGTTGTACACAAAATCATTTTTTGTATTGATCGTTTGGAGCAACATGATCACAATTTTCAACTTCAAAAAATGATTCAACTATCCCGATGCTTTGACACTATAAAGAAATTCATGAGTATAAACCATTCCATCAGCACTGCTAGTATCCAAAGTATCAATGCTATATGAGTTGTGATATTCTTCACCTAAAAATGGTTATACATGAAAATTTAGTTAAAAAATTTAAAAAACAGCTTTTTGAAAAATGGTTCTAATGTTTTTTTCTTTTTTTGAAAAAACAGCTTACCAATTTAATGTGTTTTCGAAGGATAAGAGAACACATTTTATGATAAGAAGGAATAAGGCTAGTGGATCATAAGTAACTAAGTTAAAGCCCAAGTGTTTAATAGGTTGTGTTTGATTTTTATAAGAAATTAGATTAAGACAATAACTAAAATGAAAGTGAAAGACTTGAGTTATTCATATTTTAATAGTTAATAATTTGGTTGGTTTTATGTTGTTTAATATAGAGACCAAATATTGTTTAAATATGTAATTTATTATGGTTTTAATGTTTAGAGTTTAATTAAAGATATTTATGTAATTTATGTATTAATGACTTATGAATGTAGTTAAGCTGATTCATTAATGATGTTTTAGGAAGTCTAAGTCTCTAGAGGGTTCTGGTGACGATACGTGACGAAACCTTAAAACCTTATTCTTTTACTATATAAGATAGTTATAAATTATTAATCTTTACCCAAAAAATTGTATAACTATTAATATTCAGACATTTCGTCAAAAGAGTAATTCACTATTTGTAACCTTGCTTCTCAAAGTGAGGCTAATCTAATCTTTTTTTTTTTTACTTTTGTATTCTTCTTTAATACGCTTGGCTCTTCTTTCCAATACTAACCTATTACCTCCCACGTGGAAAAATTATGTTGCTGTAAAGACTCCATCGGCGATACTACAATCGTAGATCTCACTGGCGTGGAGTTTCAAGCCGTCGAGTCAAGTTAGACTTCTTTCCTTAAGAATTTTGATGGCTGAAAAATGTAATTTCTTGAAACCTTTAGTCTGCAAAGATAATTTTTAGATTGTCGCACATCAAGTATTTGTTAAAATGCCCAACCGAAAATTAAAGATATCAATCTCTTAGAAAATGAATTTTTTTCATATCCGAAATATAATTACATGTTGAATTTTCTCGAAAAATAGGTTTTTTCATATCCGAAATATTACTGTCAAGGGCGGCGTCTGAGAAATGCGAACTGCACAAAAACTCAGGGCCCAAAAATTTTCATTTAATTTTTTTTAAGATTAAAAGCCAAAAGTTTTCAAATATATTTTTACTTTTTAACAAATAGGGTCATTTTAAAATTATGAGCGTATGACCCACTATAAATTTGAACCGCCTTGATAGCTACATGTTGAATTCATACCCAAAGATACATGGTATGCTAAAACATATCCAATTTTAAGTTAAATTCAAATCGTATTTCAATTTTAGGCTAATTCAAAAAACTGTTAAAAGACTGTTAAATCTAAAAGAGTCTTTGGCTACTGGGCCAATTAATGTTTTTGGGATATCACGAACACGTTACAGTGTTATACTCTAACAGTGTCGAAGGCTCGGATACTTAAATGAAAACTGATACTTAAATGAAAACGATGGTAAACGACGTCGTCTATTGTTGCCTTAGTTTCTCAAAAAAAAATTCACACGACGAGAGGGAGAGGATTCCGGCGATTCTGGGTTTCGAACGTAAATCGAAGATTCTGGCAAGACTCGTGATGCTTTAGTGGGTAATCGTGGTCGGGCTATGTGTTTAGGGTTCCGGCGAAGCCCCTAGTGAAAGAGAAGGTAATTTCCGTCGATTTTGGTTGATTACGGGTACAAAATTTGGGGGTTTTTGGAAAGAAAATTTATGGGGTTTATAAATCGTGTTTTTCAGTCGATTGGGTGGGTTTAATTCGTTTTTTTTTTAATAGGAATTCACTAAATAAAATGAACTGTTTGGTGAAAAGAAATCTAAAGAATTTAAATGACATTTGCAAATTTGCAATCAGCTAGTATATGAATATGGCAACATAGATTGTGTTCTTCTTTGATTGAAAGAGAAATTATGTTTGGCTGCAGATGCTAGGATAATGGTATAATCATGAGTAGAATCGTGAAACATCCGGTTATTGCTCTTTTGTATTCCGGCACTACGTTTAAGGAAGTCCGACAAATCCATGCTAAGCTCTTCGTCGACGGGACACTCAATAATGACCATCTCGTGGGACATTTCGTAAAGGCAGTGGCTTTGAGCGACCAGAAGTATCTAGATTATGCGAATCAGATCCTGGATAGGTCAGATAACCCTACATTGTTTGCTCTCAATTCTATGATCCGAGCACATTGCAAGAGCCCTGTTCCAGAGAAAAGCTTTGATTTCTATAGAAGGATAGTCCGTTCCGGGAACGATCTTAAACCGGATAATTACACAGTGAACTTCTTGGTTCAAGCGTGCACGGGGATAGGGATGCTTGAGACAGGGCTTCAAGTTCATGGTACCACCATCAGACGTGGTTTTGACAATGACCCGCATGTGCAAACCGGGTTGGTTTCCTTCTATGGGGAGCTGGGCTGTCTGGATCATTGTCATAAGGTGTTTAGTTCGATTTCTTATCCAGATTTTGTGTGTCAGACTGCGATGGTCACGGCCTGTGCAAGATGCGGGGATGTCGATTTTGCATGGAAGTTGTTTGATGAAATGCCTGAAAGAGACCCGATTGCGTGGAATGCGATGATCTCTGGATATGCTCAGGTTGGAGAATCAAGGGAAGCTCTAAACCTATTTCATCTGATGCAGTTGGAAGGTGTGAAAGTCAATGCGGTTTCTATGATATCAGTTTTATCAGCTTGCACTCAATTGGGAGCTTTAGACCAAGGGAGATGGGCTCACGCTTACATAGAGAGAAACAAGATCAAAATCACTTTGAAGCTTGGTACAGCGTTGGTGGACTTGTATGCAAAATGTGGTGATATGAAGAAAGCTATGGAAGTTTTCTGGGGTATGGAGGAGAAGAATGTTTACACATGGAGTACTGCCCTGAATGGGTACGCCATGAATGGGTTCGGAGAGAAATGTCTAGAGCTTTTCTCTCTTATGAAAGAAGATGGTGTTACTCCAAACGCTATCACATTCGTTTCTGTTATCAGAGGTTGTAGTGTGGTTGGTTTGGTAGAAGAAGGGCAACGACATTTTGATTCAATGAGGAATGAGTTTGGGATAGAGCCTCAGCTTGATCATTATGGCTGCTTAGTAGATTTGTATGCTCGTGCAGGCCGCTTAGAAGACGCATACGGTATCATCCAGCGAATGCCCATGAAGCCTCATGCTGCTGTTTGGAGTTCGTTACTCCATGCATCTAGAATGTACAAGAATCTTGAATTTGGCAAGCGTGCATCTAAAAAAATGCTCGAGCTAGGGACCGCGAATGACGGGGCTTATGTTCTCTTATCAAACTTATATGCAGATTCAGACAATTGGGATAATGTCAGTCACGTTAGAGAGTCGATGAAATCTAGAGGAGTCAAAAAGCAACCAGGTTGCAGCTCAATGGAGGTCAATGGAGAAGTACATGAGTTCTTTGTCGGGGATAAATCGCATCCGAGGTACCCCGAGATCGAGGCAACTTGGAAGGATATCTCGAGGAAGCTGAGACTTGCTGGGTATAAGGCAGATACGAGTCCGGTTATGTTCGACATTGATGAAGAAGAGAAAGAGGATGCCTTGTGTCTTCATAGCGAAAAGGCTGCGATTGCGTTTGGTTTGATGAGTTTGAAAGAAGATGTTCCGATTCTGATTGTGAAGAACCTTCGGGTTTGTGGGGATTGTCATGAGGTCTCGGTGATAATCTCCAAGATTTTTGACAGAGAGATCATTGTGAGAGACAGAAATAGGTTCCACCATTTCAAGGACGGTCACTGTTCTTGCAATGGCTTTTGGTGAATCTACAGTTTTGATCTTTAATTTTATTGGAATGTTTAACACTCGACAATTGGAATTAGACAAGAGTTAAAATTACATTTATAAGATGAAACAATACATTAAGGATTATCTGATAGGGTGAGATGAAAGATTTAATCTAGTAATGGTCGGCGGTGGTCGTCGCCAGCGAGTGGTTCATGTGGACGGTCGATGAGGAAGTTCTCGTAGATGAATCCGGCGAGTCCGCCACCGATCAATGGTCCAACCCAATATACCCAATGGTCAGTCCAGTTTCCGGAGACCAAAGCAGGTCCGAAGGATCGAGCCGGGTTCATGGAGGCTCCGGAGAAGGCGCCGCCTGCGAGGATGTTGGCTCCGACAACAAATCCGGTGAGAAGTGGGCCCAGCCCGTCAAGAGAGCCTTTCTTGGGGTCCACAATAGTGGCGTAGACAGTGAAGAGAAGTGAGAAGGTCAAGATGATCTCCCATATGATCCCTTGAGTGTAACTCACTCCACTTGCCAACGTATGAACCGGAGTTCCCTAACAAAAAAAAAAAAGTAATTGTACAACATCAAACTAAGGTCTTGATTGATAAAGCATTTGGGTGAGTTTAATGTTTTGTTATATCTAATATTTTAATCAACTATTTTTATTTATAATATTAAACAAAGCATATGAGATTCTAAATGTTTATTTTGCTAATGTTCAACATTAGAGCATTTGACTTAACATTAGCATTATTAATTAAGAATTACAATAATACTCTTACTTAACTAAATTTTAAATTATTATTTTTATGTCATTATGATAATTTTGTATCTAATTATTTATATTTTTACCAACCACATAATTTAACAAACTATGTGTAGTTTATAAATAACTAATGTTAATGCTTATACTGATTTATGCTACTGTTTTAATATAAGTTATATTAATCAAGGTCTAAGTAATAAATCGAACCGGGAACAAAATAATTATTTTTTTTTTTTTTTGGAAGTGTATATACATTTGAAAGTTTTAGCAGATCTGATTAGATGTAGAAATAATACTTGTGTATTATAGTTTATAAATTTGATTTGAGTGGAGATAAAAGTATAATACAACAAACCTTATGGAATATAGTAGTTTTAATTTTGAATTCTTTTAAAGGTTCTAAGTATATATAATTAAAAGTTAATACATGTATTTTCTCTGTCCTGACATCTCTTTAAGTAGTATTAAAATATGTTGATTGGAAACTAATTAAATTAGATTCTGATTCGATATTACGTACCATTCCTCCGGTGAGATAGCTGAGGAGGAAGCATGCTGCGGAGGAGGCCAACAACTGATCAATCCAGTAGAGGAATGCACGGAAGACGGTGATGTGGCCGCCCAAAAGTAGGCCGAGGGTGACGGCGGGGTTAAGGTGGCCACCGGAGATATGTCCCGCTGATATCATCACCGCTACCACCAATGCATGAGCCACCGCAACCGCGAATAGTCCCACCAATGTGTTTCCGACTAAAGTGTCTATATCATGAAACAATGAACAAAAATTGAAATGCAGCATGGCGGATCCGGTAATTAACTTGGTAGTACCAAACTGTAACAAAGAGCATAAATGTTATATAAACAAAAGTAAAGAATTTACCGGTGGCCATGGCGGATCCGACGCCGGCGAAGACAAAGAGAAAGGTAGTGATAAATTCGACAATGAGGGCTTTGATGCAATCCGGTTGAGCCGCTTCGCCATGGTTCCCGAACGCGATCTTCCTCATGACTTAAGTACAAATTTAAAATTTTAAAGCCTAAAATATATGTCGATGCTTTTAATTGATGTTGTCCGTAGTACATTGTGAGCTACTTATAATGAATTTTTGTTTGATCAAAAAAACGAGAAAAGAAAAAATAAGTAGTGGGAGCACATGTGATAACATTATTGAACGGGAATGATTGATTTGAGATTGGAAAGTTGACTTGAATATTGTGACATATGTGATATGTATTACTTTCAACATGTCGTTTTGGAGATTAGGTAACAGTTTGAGACATGTTAACACATTACCGTGCCCTCATTGGTGTTCCTAAAGGGTGGCGCTAAGGATTCGACCCTTTTTCACGTATCCATTCATTAAGCGATATAAAAAGGACTTATCGGGAGAAATGACATTTTTTTCAATCAAGTTTTAGGCAATCAATGGCGAAGCAGATCTATAGAGGATCACCCACTAATGCGTTTCATCCATCTTCTTGACACCATTCAACTAATTAACGTGATCTACCTTAGTGTTTCAATTCAATTAATAATAATGATAAAATGCTACATGCGGATCAAATTCAGAAAAAGTATTCTTTTGATCTGAAAAATATTCTGCTAGTTAAACGGGTTTGTTGGCAAATAAGCATTTTAAAGTTAAAATATATTAAAAGAGGACAAACATAAAAATAGGAAAAGTGCCTTGGACTGTTGATACTTGATGCGAAAAAGACTAGACTACCTTTTTTTTTTTCTTTTTCTTAACATCAAACTAGCTTTGGTGTTTTTGTTAGTAAAAATTTATAGTTTTCCGTGAGTTAAAAAATCTATGGACATGCACATATTTTTGGTATGCAAAGAATATTATTGAGTAGACGAAGAGATGATTTTGGTAAAATGGATATGGATTCACAATTTGGTACACGTGACAAAATTTTGGTATAAAAATTGGTCAACCATGATTTGGTACACCACATCGGTTTGATCATTTTTTTCTTGGTCCGCTTGAATCGTGTGATTTATACCTCTTGAACCACTTTGTTTTCACCATTCGAAACTTATAACACTTTTAGAAAAAAAAATTCGATTTGGCACTTTTATACATTATTCATACTATCTCCGGAAATAACCGGAAATAAGAGAAAAAAATACAGTTTTGAACTATTTATCTCTAAAAAAATTTGGAAACGAGTTGTATTATATCACCATGTTTAAGCCACATACCATAACTTTTTGTGCTAGTAAATTTCTTCCTCTGTAAAGGTGTTTGTTAAATCCCTCCACGTTTGCTTGAGAAGAAACTGATATGGTGCTAACGTAATTTTCCCAGTCTCCAATACCGTTTTAATTTGTTGAATTATAGATTTAGAGTTCGAATCATAGTATCTTTTCCACATAGACATAGACAAAGCTCTTCTACAACAAATTTAGACAGCAATCAATATTGTAACCAACGACATTCAAAACCCATGCATTTATCCCCTCTTCACCTCATGCTTAGAAAGTCAGCTCTTATTAAAATAGAAGTGACCCGCATAAGAGATATTCTAATTCAAAAAATGTGAAGAATGAGCTGATGATTTGAGCCCCATTGGCCCAAATGTTCCAAATTAATTATGAGAGATAAACGAAATCATTATGCGTTCTTGAATGCTTTGTCTAATCGACATTGAATCCATACTTTGTTATGAATATCAACCCAAGAAAACTAGTTTTTCTTTTCTATGAACTTCTTGTAATATACAATGATTTACTCTATTTTGGAAAATGTAGAAAGATGTCTCGTGACAAAAAAAAACAATAATAGATAGATGTCTCGGGACAGGGCGGCCATCCTAGCTTTCTCTGAATTGTTCATGAGCTCATTTAGATCCTTAACAACAAACCAAGCTTTGTCTCTACTTATCTCGATTCTCTTCAACCGTTCCCAAACAATCTGTCGAGAGCCTTGAACCAAATCAGTGTACACAAAAGTGATGAAAAACTCCCAAGTTAACCTTCACATCAATGATCTTATTGTTAAAACAATTTGTGGTTAGATCTATGTTTTTTTATAGATAATCATGTATGTATGAACATAAATTAAGAACACATAGGAATTTGTTAACGAAGTTCGGTTTTTCCTACATCCCCGAGACCAAGTCCAGAATCAACTCCAATAAAAACAAAATAGTATAACATATGATAATGCTTACACCTTTTCTAGATGGAAAGACACTATGGTGATAGAACATCCATAAATTGGTTTCTTACAAGAACTTACTTTCTTGACTTAAACTGAACCTTTAGCTTTAGCTTCTTGACGCACTTAAACCGAACATCCATAAATTGGTTTCTTGACGCACTTACTCAATCCCAAAAACCTTTTGCTTCTTATTTCTTACTAAACCTACGCTCCCTTGTTTTTGTGATTCTCGACGGCTGCAAACTCTGTAGACATAACCACCATACCAGATCTTATTATCTCTATGGTGGGATGACGCCACACACACATGTGTGCCTCTCTCCAATAAACCCGAGACGCGCACTTTTTCATTTGGCCGTCTCTTGGTTTGTATAGGTAAGGTTGAAGACCCTAATTCTAATGGAAACCCCCACGTGATTTCTTCATCTTTTTGGGGATTCTAGAACCACGTATACCTGTTTCCTAAAACAAAGGAAACACCACAAATAAGAAAACTCCGGTTTTTCTGTTTTGAGACCTTTTATGTCTCAGTGCATGTGCTACATTTTTGAGATAGTACAAACTCCCTCACCACCTACATCAAGAACTGCCTTATACTCTATGAGTTATTGTCTTCAGAGTCTTACTCATAGGAATCTGTCAAATATGATTTATCTTCTATTGCACGTATAATATAGCTATCTGGTCTTAATTTGTATCACTTTCTATTGCAGCTCAATTCGGTGTCAGTTTCTCCTTCAGCGTCTTCTATCAAAACTGCCACATAAATACAATGTGTCTGTCTCAGCTTATGTATACATCATCTAACCTAAAGTATTTATCTCAGCCTCTATATGCCATCCATTCACTTGAAGCATACATATATCAGTGTCTGCACTGACTCAGCCTTTGTGCTTTTGTCACATCTGGCATATGTTTTTCATCACCTCCTGACTCACATCCTATTTTAGCAACTGATTCACGTTCTGTATTATCGTATGAACCTCTTTCAACTGGTACATACTGCAATTGACATAAATGTCTCATTAGTGTCAAGAACTATATTTATGTCACTTTCCGTGCTAATACATTTTCTCATACGAGTTAACATAACACTCTCACTTATGATCATAATACAAAACACAAACATTATACAAACGCCTTCCAAAACACTAACCCACAACTCAAACTAACTGCATTCACAATGCAACACCGATGGTAGCCTAACCAACCTTACTCATTTAACACGTGATTTCTGGAGTTTATAGTTTCCATAAGAAACAAAAAGTCCGAAAGATCATGACTCATTTTCTTCAATCGTTGAATTGCCAAGGGACTCTCCATCAGTTGATACTTCCAGCTTATAATGTTTATATTTGCCTCGGCGAACCACCTCTTGGATGTTTTTAGTTTCATTAGTGAATGTACCGGATCGACACACTAGATTACTTGAGGTATGGGTCAGGTCAAATTTTGAGTTCGAGGTTAAAATGAGGTTTTTGAACGTGATTTTTATTTCGAGGTATCACATCAAGTTTTGTCTAGAGGTCGTTCCTGATCGCCTCACATTTGATCTTGTGAGACTCTCTTCGCGAGACCTTTATACGTTACTGGGCCTTGTCAACAATGGATATTGCCAATCTTCGAATCATAGACCTTCTACGATTTGGATATGGGGACGTGCTAAATCAACTTTTTATTTGACCACAAGGTCCACAGCCAACTCCGTTAATACTTCAATCTCAGACCCATTCACTTTAGTTGTTATCTAAAGATAAGCAATTTAATGTAATTGTTTTGCAAAAAGAAGAGAAAGGTGAAAAATGTATATTTTATGTGGTCCAATTTGCCCACAAAAAAAGGATCATGAGACATAAGAGTAGACCGCATCCAAGCTGTTCGCCTCTGATGCTCCAGCTCCCTTTCCCACTCTGTAATTCGATTATTTTAATCCTTCAATTATTATTTACTATAATCGACTCTATATTTTTTTCTTGATAATTGAAGCTGCTTTTCCATTAATATTCATTTTTCATCAATAAGTATATATACTTTCCATATAGCTGGTAAACTTTCAGTGACTAAATGAATGGAAAATTTCTTAAAACACTTAGACCAAAGTACATAAATACCCTTTTATTCTGGTAACTGTTGTAAAAGGTGTAATTGTTTTGTTCTCTCTCGTCTCGCAGCTCTCTCTCACACGCAAATGGCTCACCTCTTCAGAGACCTGTCTCTGGGTCACTCTAAGAGAGAGACGACGCCGCCACCCGCGGCTTCACGCTCATCTTCAATGGCCTCCGATCTACCTCCGTCCCCGCTTGGACAGCTCGCCGTCCAGCTTTCCGAATCCGATCTCCGCCTCACTGCCTACGAGATCTTCGTCGCCGCATGCCGCAGCGCCACAGGGAAGCCTCTATCATCTGCTGTCGGAGTCGCCGTCTCCAATCCGGACTCTCCCAGTGGCTCCCCAGCTACGCCAGCCATCCAGCGCTCCTTGACCTCAACCGCCGCAAGCAAGATGAAGAGAGCCTTGGGGTTAAAGTCGTCTTCTTCGCTGTCACCTGGATCTACGAAAAGCCCTGGCTCGGGTTCTGGGTCGGCCTCGGGTTCCGCCGGTAAGTCGAAGCGTCCTACCACTGTCGGTGAGCTCATGCGGATCCAAATGCGGGTATCGGAGGCCGTCGATTCGCGCGTTCGTAGAGCTTTCCTCAGGATCGCTGCTAGCCAGGTTAGCTCAATTTACTGTTCCACTTCTTCTCTCGGTGTGTATCCATATGCCAGCTGTTGCATCTCTGTGATCCAGTTAAGCTGAATTTCGGCTTGACCTGGTCAAATTCTTACTTTTTTTACCATGGGGGATCCACTGGTTAGATGTAGTAATCCTGTCTAGAA
This sequence comes from Euclidium syriacum, assembly GCA_900116095.1. Taxonomy (NCBI): domain Eukaryota; kingdom Viridiplantae; phylum Streptophyta; class Magnoliopsida; order Brassicales; family Brassicaceae; genus Euclidium; species Euclidium syriacum. Next base: position 5,024,436 of record FPAK01000008.1, read on the forward strand.
TAAAAAAAACGAGCTTTTTTTTTTGGTGCATACAATTTCATTTCATGGTCTTGAGATAGATGCCATTAACTTATCTAAGATATGAATTCTGGACAATTATAGATTTTTAATTGTTTAATTTCTGTACAATTCTGGATAAGAATGTGTGATGTGACATTTGCTTCTTCTCAGTGAATTACTTGGCTATACGTCTTAGTGGCTTAAATTGAGTTAATGCTTTTCCTTTTCAGGTTGGAAGGAAGATTGAGTCAGTAGTTCTTCCCTTAGAACTATTACAGCAGCTAAAGTCTTCTGATTTTACGGATCAGCAAGAACATGATGCTTGGCTGAAGAGATCATTGAAGGTTCTTGAGGCAGGTCTTCTGTTGCACCCTCGTGTACCCCTTGATAAGACAAATACTTCTCAACGATTACGGCAGATTATTCATGGTTCTCTAGACCGGCCTTTGGAGACTGGAAGGAACAATGAGCAAATGCAAAGTCTTCGATCAGCTGTCATGTCTCTTGCCACTAGATCTGATGGGACTTTCTCAGATTCTTGCCACTGGGCTGATGGCTCTCCATTCAATCTCAGACTCTATGAACTGCTTTTAGAAGCGTGCTTTGATTCTAACGACGAGTCATCCATGGTTGAGGAAGTCGATGAACTTATGGAACACATAAAGAAGACGTGGGTAATTCTTGGAATCAACCAAAGGCTTCATAACCTGTGTTTTACATGGCTTTTGTTTTCTCGCTATGTTGTAACTGGACAAGTTGAGATGGACCTGCTTTATGCTTGTGATTCTCAACTGGCTGAAGTTGCTAAAGATGCGAAGACAACAAAGGATCCTGAATACTCCCAAGTTTTAAGTTCTACGCTAAGTGCTATATTAGGTTGGGCAGAGAAAAGGCTCCTTGCATACCATGATACCTTTGACCGTGGTAATATTGCTACCATGGAGGGAGTTGTTACTTTGGGTGTATCAGCAGCCAGGATATTAGTTGAAGATATATCTAACGAGTACCGTAGGAAGAGGAAAGGAGAAGTTGATGTAGCTCGTACCAGGATTGAGACATACATCAGGTCATCGCTACGAACTTCTTTTGCTCAGGCAAGTATCTGGATAGTATTGCAGGATGTGAACCATCATTTTTTCTTTTCTTTACTTTGTCCTGCTCTAGCAATTAGAAGAAATTTTAACTTATTAATATTGAATCTCTCTGCAGAGAATGGAGAAAGCAGATTCAAGTCGGAGAGCATCTAGGAACCAGAAAAATCCTCTTCCTGTTCTTGCCATTCTTGCTAAAGACATTGGTGAGCTAGCTGTTCAGGAGAAGCGGATGTTCAGTCCAATACTGAAGAGATGGCATCCATTTGCTGCAGGGGTTGCTGTGGCTACCCTCCATGTCTGTTATGGAAATGAGATTAAACAGTTCATAGCCGGAATATCTGAATTGACACCCGATGCTGTTCAAATATTAAGAGCTGCAGATAAGCTAGAGAAGGATCTGGTGCAAATCGCAGTAGAGGATTCCGTTGACAGTGATGATGGTGGCAAAGCAATTATCCGTGAAATGCCTCCTTTTGAGGCTGAGACCGTTATTGCTAATTTGGTCAAAGACTGGATCAAGGCAAGAATAGACAGACTTAAGGAATGGGTTGACAGGAATTTGCAGCAAGAGGTTACTAACTTTATCTGAAATTTTTGGTCTTATTAATCTTCATAGCTTGAACCAACTTAAAGAAAACTATTTTGTTGTTTTGTTTTCAGTGTTGGAAACCGCTGGAAAACCAAGAAGGAGGATATGCACAATCTGCTGCTGAAGTGTTGCGGATTACTGATGAAACTTTGGATGCGTTTTTTCAGCTTCCCATACCCATGCATCCTGCGGTATTACCTGATTTAATCATCGGTTTAGACAAATACCTTCAGTATTATGTCTCAAAGACCAAATCTGGTTGCGGTAAGTTTGCATATATGATACTAGACAGATTTTTCTATCTTATGGTGCACAAAGAGGACTTGAATTCTTAAATTTCTCAAATCTTATGTATTTATCTTTCGATGATGCTTCAGGCTCTCGGAGTACGTACATGCCCACAATGCCTGCGCTCACTCGATGTACAACAGGATCGAAATTCCAAGGTGTCTGGAAGAAGAAAGAAAAGGCACCTCCTTCTCAGAAGAGAAACTCTCAGGTTTCGGTTGCGAATGGGGAGAATTCATTTGGGGTCACAGAGATATGTGTCAGAATAAACAGCTTGCACAAAATCCGCAGTGAGCTCGATGTAGTGGAGAAACGAGTGATCACACATTTGAGGAACTGTGAGTCAGCTCACACGGACGACTTTTCGAACGGATTAGGGAAAAAGTTTGAGCTGACACCAGCGGCTTGCATTGAAGGTGTTCAACAGCTTTCTGAGTCTCTGGCTTACAAAGTCGTCTTCCATGACCTAAGCCACACATTATGGGACGGGTTATACATTGGTGACCCCTCGTCCTCCAGAATCGAGCCATTCCTCAAAGAGCTCGAGTTGAATTTGACAGTGATAGCAGAGACAGTACATGAAAGAGTCCGAACGCGTATCATAACTGATATTATGAAAGCCTCCTTCGATGGCTTCTTACTTGTACTGCTCGCTGGAGGGCCCTCTAGGGCTTTTACAAAACAAGATTCTCAGATAATGGAAGAGGATTTCAAATCTATGAAAGATTTGTTCTGGGCGAATGGAGACGGACTAGCCATGGACCTGATCGATAAGTTCTCGACCACGGTGAGAGGCGTGCTTCCTTTGTTCAGTACAGACACGGACAGTTTAATAGAGAGGTTCAAGGGAACGACGCTGGAAGCATATGGTTCTTCAGCAAAGTCTAGGCTTCCGTTGCCTCCGACGTCAGGCCAGTGGAACGGCATGGAGCCAAACACACTCTTACGTGTTTTGTGTTACCGAAACGATGAATCTGCCACGAGGTTTCTCAAGAAGACATATAATCTGCCTAAAAAGCTCTAGCGGACTTGGGAACTACTGTAATAACGTTTAATAACCTTACAAGATGGACAAGTGTGTGTTCCACTTCCAGGGAGCATCCGAGATTTGTATATTGAGTTCATTTTTTATTTTATTTTTTTATTAAAAATTTCTATACGTATTATTCATTTATATCGTTTGTTATTATTATTACTTTTATTTTTGGAGAATATATAAATAACTTATTCGGTGTAGCTTATTGTCTATTTTCATCTGTGTTATATATTACTACTGTTTCTTCTCTTTCCCTTCATGCCAATAACATTTCTATTTTCTATCCGATGGACGATTATATTTGCTCATCATACTTCTCTTTCCCTTCATGCACTGTTTGATGAATGCCTTTGTCACAAGGTTTGAACGTTTGTGTGTGTGAGTTTGTTTCATCGAAGTATGGCTTTCTTCAACATCATATGGAGAAATCCGCATATTCACCATACTCAGCAATGGTGCAACTTTAAGGAAAGTACACCCTATCCTAATAATGCTGGAAACTTTTCTTCGTCCAAGGTAGAGTAGAACTTTCAAGTTTACAAATGTACAATGTAGTGCATAGGCTTCTTATGGTCAAATGTCTTTTAAAAGTCTGTAAGTTGTTTCATCCTGTTTAGGAAGAAAAAAATAGGCTTGTTTGTATAGGTTAGTTAGACAGAGATTACTTTCTTCTATTAAGCAAAGCCTTGCTTTTCAGTTCACCAGTGGCTATGGAAGGTCAGCCAAAACCCAAACAACCAGATGATGATACCAAGGACAAATGAAACTCTAAGAAGAGCTGTACAACAACCCAATGCAGTAGGATTTAGGAAAGTATAATGAGGCAGGATTATGTGACATCTCTTATAGATTGTCAATCCCACTCTGTTTGTAGAAATTACCTCTCAGATTCTTTTGCCATTTCGTTTTCTCTTTAGGTTTTCTTGTCGCATTCTGTCTGTTTTTTTTTTTAATCTTTTAATGTTGTTTTTGTTGCAAGTGTGAAGCTTGTTTCGTTCTAGCTGACAAAAAAAGCTTTGTAGTTAGTTGTTCGATTTTGAGCTCTTTTCTTTGTTCAATGCCGAATTTAAATAAAAAAATTTACTTGACCAAAAAGACACATACCTAATTATCCAAGTTTTTTAACCATATATATATTTTTGTAACGGTATAACACTCATGTTTTTTTTTTTCTTATGTTCATCTTCTAAATTGTCATTTTGTGTCGAATACAATTGTCATTTCTTTTTCTGTCAATAAGATCACCTAGATCACTACATTAATTCGTTTTTCTTAATTAAAGAAACAAACGTATCTATTGGTTGAAATTTACGTCTATACTTTCACCCAGAACCGTTACATGATAAAAGCAAACAAAGCATATGCTTGCGGTTTTATTTTTTCTTAAGTAAATTTTCGGCTTTTTTTTTGAAAAAAAAATTGATAGTTCAGTTAGTTATAGAATATGTTACCTTATTAGGAGATGGCAAGTTCGACCCTAGCTTTAAACTTTATCTCTTTTTTTTTTTTTTTTTTGTTAGATAGTAGACCCTTTTTTTTTTGTAGCCTATATATTGTCAAGAATGGCTCTGCTCTCAGCATTTTCTTAACAGACTCCTGTAAACAACAAATCATATTAAAATATAGAGCGCACATGTCTTTGCAAACAAAACATTGGGTCAATGAATCATACCAGTCATAATGTCATTTATCAAAAAAAAAAAAAATCATACCAGTCTGGACTTTCATATGTCGTATTATTTTAAAAGGGATCAAAGACTTTCATATTTGTCCACCGGAGTTTCGTCTCCTCAACTTTTTACAAATGCTGATTTCCTTACCAAGCAACATGTTTTCTTTGCTCAGTTTAAGCTTAATGCGCAAATCTGATTCAGTACTTGAATTCGTGATTTCATGCATAAAGAAAAAATTGAATCAAACTAAAACCATCATAACTTGATAGATAAAGGTGTGAAAATGAAGTATACAGAAGAAACGTTTTGTCATGTCGCGTCATTTTATCCAAAATATTTATGTAATCAAACCTTTGTCGAATTGGTAACTCAGTTATCACAATAGTGTCTAGATCAATCTCCTCAAAAGTTCCAATGGTTGTGTCACATCCAACAGCCAACAACATCTTTTACTAACTTGGTACTTCCCTTAAATCCCTTATACGAAGGCTTCATGATCTCCACATCTTTACCTTCTATTAGACGCTTGATATTGTCTATAATATCTCTGGTGCTGAAATTCGGGATGAATTTATACCATCCAGTTGAAATGCCTTCACATCCATTGAGGAGAATAGTTGGAATAATATGAATGTACCACTCTGGCTCTATCGTTTGTCCGTTGTCTCCAGTTAAAAGGCTCCTCTTTCATATATATATATATATATATATATATTGCACTCAATGCATCCTTTACACCCTATATATTAATATATACTTTGATGAGTGAGAGGTAAGATAATATCGAGAACAGTATCCCTAGCAGTTGTACACTTACCGAACTTCGTGTCCCAAACTGACCAATTGGTTCTAGCAAACCGGTATTGTTGCTTCCGACATAAATCATGTGCCATCTTGATGATGGTGTTGACAACATTTTGTTCACCATGATGGCAATCAGAGTTTTCTAAATACATAAGTCTGAGACCTCGTATCCTCTTTCCAAGTTCTCACTAGAAAACTGAAAAATGCTATTCTCTAGCTCGGTTTGAGGCCATCAATAATCGAGGGGATAACCTTCGAGCATGTTCTATGGTGAACGAGATAAGTTCTCTATGAATTAACTCATGGTACCTAATTTCCTCGTTACGCGGGTCAAGGTATGTGGAATCCATCATCGTCCTGGAAAAAAATGAACATAAAAAGCGAGTAACATATATAAAGACACAATAGAATAATGAAATTAAGGTAAGAGATAGGAAGTCAACACATTTGATAGAGTCGGCTCAATGACATAAACAACATAAGATAAAGATTAAGGTTCAAAATTTTATTGGCTATCAATTTAGATTTTTTTCTTCTTAATATAATATAAGAACTAGAGTAAAAACTATCAATATCCCCAATAACTTTTCATTAGCTATAATTTTCTTTAAAAGTTCAACTTGTTTTAAATTATTACTTTAGTAACAAATTTTTTTTATTATTTTGATCAATTTATGAAAGATTTGTTAGATTTGTGAGGAAATCTGTACTTAATTTGTTCGGTGACTAAGAAAGAAAAATTAAGGAATTTCAAGTACATACTATTTTTAGAGTTTATATGTATATTGAAATATTTTGAATTGATATAAACCATCTAATATTTTTCTTCAATTTATCACTTTCATTTCAAGCAACCACACCTGCAACCAAATAATCTTCGTAAATAATTTTTGTTGTAATTTTGATAATTTTATATGTTACTAATTTTATACAATCTAATATCTTGTTTTATATTTTATTTTTGGTTGTTTTATGTTCTTCTTTACACTTATTTTAACTTTTGCTTCTTTTGTTTGAAGTTGAAAAGAAAACCAATGATATTATATATTATTTAAAAACATTTAAAAGGGAAAAAAAAAATTTCAAATAGAATCTTCAATAACATTGGACCGGCCTTACATTTTCATATCGTAGAATATCTTTTTTGATAGTTTCAAGATCTTCAGCTAGTCCAAGAATTTTCTTCAGATGTTGGATTCTCTTCAGATGTTTGGAAGTTTAAAATGCAAGCAACTCCAACTGTTTAAACATTAACCTACCTTCCTTCAAAACATCTTTTGAAAGGTGGGACTACGACCCAAAATTTCGTTGTACCATTTTTTCTTTTAAAATGTCAAAAACATTATTATCTATAAGGGCATTGACAAACACATATATATAGTTTTAATATCATTCTTCTCCACATTAGCGTGTGGCTGGTAAACCATGGTTTTGTTGTCGTATACTTAGAGTGACTATGTTTGCTTCGTAATCGACCCGATGTAAATGTCATGACGTAGCTTAATGTGATCCAACAACTCACTTATGCTGATACCTCTCCATGCTTGCAAGTGATAAGTATTTTTCAAGGATTATTAAACAAGATTGGCTAATTAAGGTCTATGTTTAATATTTATACAAGGAGTTTTAGACATACCAAGAAACGTGGAAAATATACATAAGATTTTTATTTACACTACAACAAAGTTATTTACACTACAACAAAGTCGTTATATTGTATTTTTTTTAATGACCAAAATACAAACCTAATTAAGAATGAGAAAAAGTACACGTTACTTATTAAACGAAAAATATACACAACGTTTTTATGTTTTTACTACCTCTGTTTCACAATAAATGTCGTTTTAGGATTACTTTTTCGTTTTAAAATAAATATCGTTTTAGATTTACGATGTAATTTTTAACATAAATTGTCTAGTTTAACCTCAATATTAAACAATACAAAAATTCTCAAAAGTCAATTTAGTTTTTAGGGGTTAAATAGAATTATAATATGTTTTTCTTAATTTGTATGAAAATGCTAGAACGATATTTATTACGAGGGAGTAGAATTTTTCTTATGCTCTTTTAAATTTTTTTAAGGATTTAACGGTTGTCTTAATTTTCATATGTTTTGAGCTTTTCACAACAAGAAAAGATCGATTATATTTTAAAAATTATTATCAACGGGTTTTAGGTATGAGAAACAAAATAAATATATAATTGGAAACCAAAAATAGACACAAATATGAGAAAAAAATAAATATATAATTGTGATGCTTTTTATCGATTTCGTACAACTTCTTACTTCTCACTTTCGAGAATAACTTTATTTTGAAAAATTATATCAAAATAAGAAACTAAGTGATGAAATATTTATAGTTTATCTATGGTTGAAAATAGATAATTTATCGATTTCAAAAATAAAATAGAAAGTCTAATATGGTAAAGAAAAATAATTATAATTTGAATAAGATAATTAAGTTTCTAATATTTTAGGAAAATAAATATTTAAGTAGCTAAATAATAAATAAACGTTATTCAAATAGAAATAGAAAAAATATTTACTTAGTAAAATATAATTAGAAACTAAACAAGGAAAATAGGAGAAGTCAAATTAACTAAATCATTGTCAAAATTTTCTCTCGATGATTTCATATCGGCGTTCTTAATTTTATTTCATGGGTGATATTTTTTTTTCTATTTTTTCTTCAATTTATTATCTTTGACACATTATTAAAGGGAAAAACGCCCAAATCCATCAAGAACTATAGTTTGAATAATTTTATATACGTAATTAAATTATAGTGTAATGTCAAACTTCACATGTACAACATATACTTTATATTCATTACATGAACTATTAAAATATAGCCGAAACCCAGATAATCGTATATGACATTTGTTATATGTTAGCAGGTAGGTAACTAGGATCCCACGAGGAATAACAAAAACGATTGTGTTTTTATCAATCGTCTAAAACACCACAAAATGATGTCGTTTTATATGAAAATTTTATTTTATACAACAACAATTTAGAAATTTCATGATTTTTTTTCAATTGTAAACAATAATTACTCCATTACCTTTTCTCACATCGACAAATATTAAGTAGTGTCATTCGATTAGACACAATTCTTGAGTTCTCGACATCTAAGTTTAGTTAGATCCCTCTTTTCTATAACCCGCTTTCGAATCAAAAATACTCTTATAGTCATTTGAACTATATTTTTGTGGATGTGGCTTATAAAAGAGTTAATAAATTTTAAAAGAAAGAAAATGAGAGAAAATGCACACGGTAAAACATTTATGAAAACGTATTACTTTTTCTTGCCAAAATATCGTTGATGCATAATAACTTCAGATCATTACTGAATATGGAAAAATCCATTTTGAAAATAGAAACCCCATGAGTTAATTTGAAACCAATATAAGACCAAGCTCTACAGAAAAAGAAAAAGTAAACAAAAAGGAGCATATTTGACCAGAAAGGAAGTAAGGTCCAAAGGGCTTTTGGCATGGTCTCCAAGAACAAGTATTATTGGGATCTTTGAGGCTTTTGACATTAGAACATGCTACTTAGCTGTTACGTCCCTTTATACATTAAAATATCCATAAGTTACATAATGATTTCATTTCAAAACAAATCAACATCTTTGACAAAAGGAAAAGCAAATCAAACACAAGTTTTTTTTTTATAAAGAAAATAAAATTCGAGTGAATATCACAGTGTCGATTTTTTTGTTTCGAATGGACGTTCTCTTATTAAATGAATCTTCTAGTCAATTGATAACTTATAACAAAAATTTCAAATTTAATCATTTGATTTTCAAAAATTATTGTTTAAAGGAATTTAGAAGAGCCCAAATACACAAGCATTAATAAATTCTTATTATAATTATTTATTTTAAACGTTGGGAGAACTGGAGTCAGAGGAGATCGAAATAAATTCTTTTAGTCTCAATGTATGCAGCATGTAGATGGTTAAATCAGCTTAAATCATGTCGAAATTTGATAAGTAGATAGAACTGTGACTTTCCTTGTCAACGAGTTTTCTGTTGAAAGCACGGTAATAGATTTCAACCTTATGAATTTTATTGAATTCTCCCACTTGATGTTCTTGGTTACATTCATGCTACTTATATAGGATTTTAGTACTAGGGTTTTACCTTTAACATACAACAACATCGTTTAGAATACTGAATTTATTGTTTGTTGTGATTGGCTGTAGGCATGCTCCTTTGGCAGTTATCATCGGCAAAGTTTTCGGAACTGTTGGTATTCTGGTTTGGGCTTCTGAGGTTTTTGCGTGTTGGTCTTTACAGTGGGCCATGAATCCTTTTGTTCCATTGGGCTTTTACTCCCCCTCAAACTCTGTGTCGGTGGTTCATTGATGCCGAGTTTGTATCAAAGAGATTCAAACGACGTTTGTGGAAACGACTTGGTGAAGATGTCAGTGATTTGGAAGTGGCTTGGGATGTGCTTCACCACCAACGAGCCAAGGCCAACTCTTTCTTGTGGTAGTCCAGCTCGGAGTGTTTTGTTCAAAAGTGGAAAAAGGGATTTGCAGAGAGTATTAGCGCTGATAAATTGGAGTTGGAGTTATCAGGACTGAAACTCCAAGTTCCTTCAGAACCGAGTATAACTAGGTAATTTCTCATGCAGCATCAGATAATGTCCAGTATTCAGCTTCTGTAGAGCTTTTTGAGACTATTGGTTGTTTCTAGAGCTCCAGGATATAAGGTTATTGCCAAGAAATGTGCAAAATCCGCATGTAGATCTTCTAGATACATTGCATCCAACCCAATCACTGTCACTGTAGCAACTAAGAGTTGAATATGTATCATTTCAGAATAAGATTCTCATGGTTATTGTTCCTTTCACATAACGTAGGATCCTCTTTAGCATATTGTAGTAAGAGATTGTAGGTTGATAAATCTTATGGCATACTAAATTAACTGCAAATTGTATGTCTGGTCTTGTCAGGATAAGATATTGGAGCTTCCCGGCTAGACTTCTGAAGCAAGTAGGATCGGTGAATGGCTCATCCTGATGGGCAACTTTTTTAAGTTGGAGAGGCAGTGGTGTGGGCATCGGAGCACAGTCAGCCATTGATGCTGTCACAAGTAAGTCCTCTCCATTTTTTTTTTGCGAGAGAAATAGCCCTTATCATGAAATTGAGCTTGTAGTCCCAGGATGTAGCTTAGTTTTCCCAGATCTTTCATCTTAAACTGAGCATTTAGCTCAGCAAGTAGCTGCTTCAGTAGAGAGGAACAATTTCCAGTTATCAGCATGTCATCCACATATAAAAGGAGAATGATGATATATTTACCTTTAATGCAGACAAATAGAGAAGGATCTGATATTTCACACACAAATCCAAAACCGAGAAGAAAACTGTTGAACTTGTCATACCAAACTCGGGGAGACTGTTTCAAACCGTAGAGAGACTTGTGAAGCTTGCAGACATGATTAGGTCTTGCTTTGTCTACAAAACCTGCATGTTGAACCATATATACTGTTTCTTTAAGATCTCCATGTAGGAAGGCATTACTAACATCCATTTGCTTGATTTCTCGTTGTGAAATTGTAGCTAGATGGAGCACGGATCTTACAGATGCAGTTCTTACCACTGGGCTATACGTCTCAAGGTAATTAATTCATTCTTCTTGATGAAACCTTTTGGCTACCATTCCTGCTCGCAGCTTGTTAAGTGTTCCATTTGCATTAAGCTTCACTCTAAAAACCTATTTACAGCCTATGACTTTTATGTCAGGAGTATAGGGCACTAATGACCAAGTTCTTGTTTCTGCGCAATTCTCCATTTCCTCACCCATTGTGCTGGTCCACCTGGAATCTTTTAGAGCAGCGGGTTGCGGATAAGACACCTTATGGCTCAATAAAGCATACTTGGGGTTTGGTTTAGAGATCCCAAGCTTTCCTCTGGTTTCCATAGTATGTGTTCTCACATGCTCTTGTCTTGTAGGTTTGATTGGTGCTGTTGTAGTGTTAGTTTGGGGAGCTACTTCAGACTCTGGCTCACGGGTTGGTGAGTTGGTGTTTCCATCATCAACCTCTGCATGATTTGTTTGTAGTTTCTCCTTTGAGTTAACTTGGTATGTAGTAAGTTCCACTACTTCTAGTTCATTTTCTAGGCTAGCTTCTTCAGTATTCTCTTATTCATTTTCAGATTCTGATTTTGTATTTGACCCCTTATCTTCACTGTTTTCTTTCATCGTCTCTGGCTTTACAGGAGCTGAGTGGTCCATTTTTCAAGCCTTTAACAGAGGAGTTTGTGCTGGAGTTCTCAGTGTTGCGTATTTGCCAGAGAAAGGGTATATGATTTCATCAAAGATAACGTGTCTACAGATGTAGACTCTGCCTGTAGGGGGGGAACAAACACCTATATCCCTTGTACTTCTCATTGTAACCCAGGAAGACCCATTGGAGAGATTTTGGCTCAAATTTATGAGTAGGATTTGAGAAAGGGATAACAGGCACATCCAAATGTTCTCAAAGAGGTATACTCAGGTTTTCTGTCATAAAGCATCTCAAAGGGGTTTTTGTTTAATTGTGTAGCTTTCTCACGGATTAGACAGTGGCAATGAACTGTTTTCTTGTAGAGTCAAGATAAAAAGATTGATAACACTACACGTTGGAGAAAAGGATTATGGTGATAAATCTAAAGAGAAGCTAGTGCATGGGAGCGTAAAGAGAAAACGTATATAACAAAATAGAGATAATAATGAAAAAGAGAGTTGGTTTGACTAAACTGAGTTTAACTTCTTTAAATCATATGTTAATGGAGACTTAATCTCAACATGCAGTATCAAGATTTGGCTTAATCAGAACCATATAAAGAAATGAGATATGGTCAAAAGTGTCTTTGAATTTTTAAATTGATTTTAATTTGGTCTAAAAGCCAAATACACACAATTTTCCCGAAACATTTTTGAAACCATACTATTTTTATTTACATGTTCTCAAAAAATATCTATAGCCTCGTCCAGACTTAAATCACATATTTCACATTTGCATAATTTATAAAACTACATGAAACTCATTTCCGAAGATACCGAAATTTTTCCAAAATTTCTATCAATACACTATCAAAAGCCAAATACACACAACTTCCTATACTGCTAACTTCCACCCAATACTTCCAAGGAAGTTAACTTTCCAAAATCATTTACAGTTCTAGCTCTGTCAAATGACGATGTTTTCTCTCAGCCATCCCATTTTGGTGCGGATTATAAGGGCATGAGATGAGATGCTGGATTCCCGATTGTTGTAAGTTAGTGATGAACTTGTTGCTCATGAACTCTCCCCCTCCATCACTTTAAAAGGTACATATTTTTCTCCTTAACTGATTTGAGTGGAAATAACCAACTGAATCTTGACCATTCATCAACAAAGATTACATAGTATCAAAATCCTTGACAAGAAACTATTGGTGAAAGTCCCCACAGATCACAGTGGATCTTATCTAAAGGTCTAGAAGCAGAAGAAGTAGACGAGAAAGGTAATCTACTGCTTTTCCCAAGTTGACACCCCTCACATATATTCTTGGTACTCTTGCTTATTGTGATTTCTTTACTTTCAGATAGAAGCTGAAGAACTTGATCATTAGCGTGTCCAAGTCTCCTATGCCAAACATCAGCAATAGTAGTATGTTTCCTAGAGGAGAATAAAGCTTGAACCGGGATCTCATTCCTAAGACCCATCTTCACGGCTTCTTCCCAAAGTGAGTAACTGCTTTGTGTTCTTGTCCTTAACACGCACACCATCACAGTCAAATTTAAAGGAGCAGGGGTAATATTTTGTTATCTTTGACACAGATAATAAGGATTTAGCAATTTCAGGACAGGCCAGTACATCTTTCAAAGGTAACGTACCTGAGCTTGAAGCGATTGTTGTTGATCCAGTGTGAGTGATAGGTAGAAAGTGGTTATCACCCATCATGACCACATCGTTTCCTTGGTATAGCTGTGATTGTTGCAGGTGGTGCGGTGAACTAGTGACAAGAGCTGTAGCTCTAGTTTCGGGGTACCACTCCAAGCCAGTTGTTTCAAAGAAATTTGTGATTCGTAGAGCAGCTAGAGCCTTTGTTGGATTGTCTTGATACTGGTAAGCATTTTTGAATATGTGCCAGCACTTTAGAACTTCAAAACCTTTCTTGTTACAGATTTGACATCTTGGAGCTGTGTCCTGTCCAGATTCGGATATGAAGTCTTGAGAGCTGGAGATTTGTTGTGGAAAACCTCGGCGTTGGGTGGAGTAAGGACCTCTTCCGCGACCTCTGCCAATATGTGCCCTCTGCCTCTTACAAGAGTCACGTTGTCCCAGTTATATGAGTTTGCGTATTCTTTCTTGTCAGCGAGAAAAGCCATGTGAGGAGTAACTTCTGAGCTTTTATACTTCTTAAGTCTTTTTGCAAAGCTCTTAAGCCTTGTAACCACGTTTTCATTGACTGATAAGACCCCATATTCCATTGTTTCTTCTAGCATGAGAATAACAAGCTCGAAGTCTCTTCCTAACCCATGAATAAGGAGCTTCATTTTTTCACTTACATGGCTTCCCATGGAATCTAGCTGATCACATAGAGTTTTTATTTCTTTCAGGTACTCAGCTAGAGATTTGTCACCTTTGGAGATGGTTTGAAGGCGTCTCTGGAGATCAAAGATTTTGTGCATAAATAAATCTTGATAGTCTAAAGAAATGATGGGGTTGGAAGGGAAAATGAGATTGGATCAAGCATGAATTTTGTAGGAGTCTTCTAGACTTGTGGATCTAGTTCCTAATCGAAGGAAATCTAGTTCTCGAATCAGAATCATGGGGAATTTTGATGTTGAAGTTAGGTCACAAAATATGTACACTAAAGAGAAACACATAACAAAATGCTTATACCTAGTCCGCTTCAAACTCATGAAGCTAGGTGAGGATGTGATTCGTAGATTTGCACAAATTTTTGCAACTAAAAGTGTTATTTTTTCTTTTATTGTCCATTCTAGAGAGGCCTTGTCCTAGAACATTCTATATACTTTTTCTTGAGATATTTAATCAGTTATTACAACACAAAATGACAGCAAAATTTATGCAATTCTATAACTCTAAAATAAGAATGAGACTATCCTAATTGAAATGTGCATATTTAAAATTTGAATTAGGACCTTTAAACCATAGCAAATGGAAGTTTAGTAACACTAAAATATCAATATATCAATGAAGAGAGGATGCATACAGTTCTTTTCTGTAGTACTTCTTTAAATCCATGGCGCTTCATGAGGGTACTACCAGGACTCCAACATGATTTTTCAGTCTGTATAATCCTAGTGGTTTAACCACCTCTATTATCAAGTAGGGACTTTTCTATCTGGTTCCCAGTTTTCCATCCCTTTTTTCCTGAGTGTTGAGAAACACTCTTTTCAACACCATCTCTCTTTTAATATTAACTTATTGATGTGGTTTTACTTTGTACTTATAGTATCGCTGTTAATTGGTAGTTATGCATTTGGAATAATGCTCGACCTCTTCTTTCATCGTTGATGTGTAGGGAGTCTTTGAGCTCTTCGCTATCTGCATCTTCATTTTCTAGGCCCACCTCAAGGCATAAGCTCGAGACTACTGCCTCCGTTGGACCTTTGCTTCGACCCCATAGACGAGAGAGAAAGGTGTTTCCTAGGTGGCTCGATGCAGAGTGGTGTGATAGGCCCATAAAAATTTTGATTTTAATATGAAGCTTAAAACTCGTTTGGTTGCTCTTGGTAGTCCTCAAAATAAAGAGTTCGATTTTAAGGAGACATTTGCTCCGGTTTCTAAGCTTACTACAATATGTGTTTTCTTACGTGTTGCTTTTGTTAGTAGTTGGAAACTCTACCAAATAGATGTTCATACTGCTTTTCTACACAGTATTCTCGATGAAGAAGTTTATATGAAGGATCCTTCTGATTTTATTCAATATGGTTCGAATAAGGTGTGCAAAATACGTATATTTCTATATGGTCTGAAGCAAGCACTTTGTTGTTGATTTGCTACTCTTCGCACGGTTTTGTTGCGTTTTAGTTTTCAATAGTCAACTTTTGACACATCATTGTTCTCTAAGTCTCTATGTCATTGTGTATGTTGATAATTTAATTATTGGTGGTAATGATTCTGCATCAATCGCACAGTTTAAGGGGTATATGAGCAATTTTAATTTCCAGTAGAGTTCATTAGTCTGTGGCTGATATCTATGAACGAGTACCTAGTGGTTAACGACAAAGTTCGACATATCCTCTCTCTGATCTGCTGTTTCAAAAATCTAATTCTCTTCAGGAACAGTTTTCATAAATAAAAAGTCGCTGGCTTGGTTTATATTATCTTCTCATAGATAAGAATGATTTACAAATTGAATCTTCTAAAAGTTTGCAGAAAGCATATAAACAAAATCTCTCCTTTGAGGCAAAAAAAGAAAAGAAAAGGCTTCTCGATCTCCTCATCCTCATCATTGCGAGCAGGAATTTTCTTTTGTGCATATATTATATATATGTGACTGTATAGAAAACATGCACATACAAAACATAAGAAAACTGTAAAAAGTAGAAAAGAAAGAACACAAACAAGGAATAATGATGACGAAGTTAAAAAACCAAAGTGGGTGCGAGTGTTGAGTCTTTTTCTTATTGGCTATTCGTTGTGTTCCTCATATCTTTTGACCATATATTGATCGATATAGTCCAAATTTCATATTCTTAAAATAAATTTATAGAAAAGCTTTTTTTTCGGCTACTAAAAAGTTATCTACTAGTGTTTAGTTATCTCTTGTAATTATTTTATTATTATTTCTTTCACATAACATGATATTTAGTTTCAATTTCTCTGTGAAAGTACTGTAGTACCAAAATTTGAATATGTTTTCTAGTAATACATTCCATACCATAATTACATAATTAGTATGACGTGTTTAGTGGACTGTATGATTTTTTTAGACCCTTTAAAATTTGATAGATATTTTGAAAAAATTTCGGTATCTTCAAAAATAAGAACTAAGTTTTAGGTAGTTTTATAAATTATGCAAAATGTGAAATATGTGATTTAAACCTGGACGAGGTTATGAATATTTTTTGAGAACTTGTAAATAAAAATAGTGTGGTTTCAAAATTGTTTGGGGAAATTGTTGTGTATTTGGTTTCTAGACCAAATTAAAATCAATTTAAAAATTCAAAGATACTTTTGACCAGATCTCATTTCTTTATATGGTTCGGATTAAGCCAAGTCTTGATATTGTATGTTGAGATTAAGTCTCCATTAACATATGATTTAAAGAAGTTAAATTCAGTTTAGTCAAACCAACTCTCTTTTTATTATTCTTTCTATTTTGTTATCTATCTTTTTTCTTTACGTTTCCATGCACTGGCTTCTCTTTAGATTTATCACCATAATCATTTTTTCCAACGTGTAGTGTTATCGATTTTCTTTATCTTGATACTAAAAGAAACACAGTTCATTGCCACTGCCTAATCCGTGAGAAACTCGTAGGAATGAAGAGTTTCCCACAAAATTTTCAAAAATCAATTAATTGTGGGAATATGTTAGTTGGAAATGGAATCTATTTAGAAAACTTACTACGAAAGATATTCAATCGGAATGTTTGTGGAAAATTTTTGGACATTTCATTGGGATTTCGCAGATATGTTCCCATGAAATTACCACATGATTTTCAATGAATTTCCCACTGATTTTTGTGAGATATTCCCTACCGATTTCCCACAAATACTTTACCACAAAAATATTGTTCACAAATATGCCTTCACATCTCTCAATATTATAATGTTCGTTTCTTATGTGATATGTACATATAGATTGAGAAAATGTTCAAACCTTCTTCATAATAGATTAACTCGTCTAAATTCAGTCGTAAAAATTCAAAGTAACTTAAAAAAACTATTTTGACAGACAATTCTTTCGACAGAAGAAGAAAAATAAAATAATTGTTTGTCAAATAAAATCTAAAATATTCAGACGAAAGATAATATCTTGAAAAAATAAGGAGTGCAAGAAGAACTTGACAAAGAGGTAGTCTCTAATGCTTTCAACACGTTCTTTGTGTAAGGCCTCTCTTGCGGATCACTAGCCGTACAATTCAGAGCTAAGTTCATGATATGAAAAACCTCATGTCGATGTACTGACATGTTGATAGATGAGTCTATCCAGGGGTCAATATGACAATCAAGATACGAACAACTAGTCCAGTTGACCAAAGTCTCGTTGATTCCAAATTCTATGTCTACTAAATCGGAGAGACTTTTACCCGTGATGAGATGAAGGAGGAGAATTCCAAAACAGTAGATGTCACTTTTACTTGTTACCTCCTTGCGCTCTCTCGTTTCTACGTTATAAAATAGAAGCATAACTAAAGATTAGAGAAAACAAAAAAAATGCAAAATACATATAATTAGACCATTTCTTTTTCTTTTTTCTATAGCTAATATATAAGATCAATTTAATACATATAATAAAATGAAAATTTCGCATTCACAGAAATTCCATTTTGTGGTGGAGTTACCATTGTTTTAAATGGTTGGGGTATCAAAATTCGGGAAGACGTTATTCTAAATTGAACTTGCTCTTTTGTGGCTAGCAATGACAATTATATATGTTTTAATTAGCGCACACTCGGTGGAAAAGTGGTATAAATTGGTTTCAAGTTCAATGGCTAAAGACATATAATATAATTGTGGTGTGGGCCACACTTACCGGATATCTGGTCCAAAACTTAAAAGATATAAACATAATAATTATACCTGGGGCCATGTAAGCAGCATCCATGCAAAGTAGGCCCGGAAACACGACGCAGAGCCTTGGTTCGTCCTTGACGTCGATGACAATAGTCTCCGGCGATAATTCAGTGGCGAAAACAGCCGGAGAACACTGGCATTGTAAAAACTGAAGAGCTTCAGCGATTCCCATCATAACCTTCTTCCGTCTTTCCCAATTCAACCCATTCAAAATCTGGCTCAGTTGTTCCCCCTCGACGTCATCGTGGATCAAGTACGCCACTTTTTCCGACCGGCACGTTGCCACTAACTTTAGAATGTTCTTGTGCTGAGAAAGTTTCCTCAATTCTGATATCTCAGGAAGAGGATTATACTTCTTGACTTCCTTAACAAGGAACCGCTGGCCATTGTTACCTTTGATAACGTTTTGCTCCTTGAGAGATGAAAGAATTGCGTTCACTGTAAGCGATTTCATGAACCTCGAATCGAAGAATTGAATCTCCCACTTTGTCCCATCTTCTTGTTCCACTTTCTTGACCTCTAAAACGTTATGCCTCCTTTGAAAGATTAGAGCGATATAGAACCCGGAGACAAGGACGGCCACGAAAGCTACAGAGGTTAAAGTGACGATAAACCACCAACTCCTCGTACTTCTTTCTCTTACAATTTTGCAAGGACGTAAACCACTAGCGGTATTTTCGCCGCAGAGATCGTTATTACCGGCGACTGCTGTTGCATTTATGGCAAGAAAAGCTCCGGTCAAAGGTAAGCTTCCATGAAGAAGATTATGAGAGATGTTGACTTGAACAAGAGACTCGATGCTCCCAAGATTCTTTGGAATCTCGCCGGATAATCGGTTGCAAGAAAGATCAAGATCGCTGAGAACTGGGCACTCCGAGAGAGTTGAAGGGATCTCTCCGGTAAGATTGTTGTGGCTCAAGTCAAGGTTCACTAGGTTCTTGCAGGAAGACAACTCACTTGGGATTACTCCCGTGATCTCGTTTTCACTTAAATCTAATTCCATAAGTTCCGGCAACATCATGAGACCTAGTGGAACCACTCCAGAGATTCTGTTCTTTGATAAATCGAACTTCTTGAGTCTCTTGCTTCTAGAAAGATCCGGTAATTCACCGGAGAAGTTGTTATTGCCGAGGTTTAACATCTCAAGCTGTGGCATATTCCATGTGCTGTTGTTACCTCTGAGGTGGTTGTTTGACAAGTCCAGGAAGTTAACGAGTCGCAATTCGGTGAACCCTCGAGGTAACATGCCTGCGAAGTCATTCTTTTGAAGTCTCACGCGCTCTAAGCTCTGGCACGTGCCCAAACTCGGTGGGATGACGCCGTCTAGAGAATTTGAGAATAGGATGAGTTTGGTGAGATGGCCAGAGTCACATAAGGTTTGAGGGAGTTTTCCGGTAAGATTGTTGGTGGAAAGATCAAGAACAGTAAGGTTGTTATGTTTCCCAAGAGTTGACGGAATTTCACCGGAAAATCTGTTGGACCAGAGCTGAAGAGCTTGTAGACGTGGCAAAGACGTTACTCCTTCTGGAATCTTTCCGGATAAGTTATTAGAGAATAGATGGAGAATCTCCAAGCTTTGCAACTGAGTCACGAGCTCAGGTATCTCTCCGGAGAGCGAGTTATCACTAAGGTCGAGGGAGATGAGGTTTCGGAGGGAGAAGATGGACGGTGGGATCTGACCGGAGAGTTTGTTTTGGTAGAGAAACATGTACTCGAGCTCCTTTATCTCTCCTAATGAAGGAGGTATCGATCCAGAGAGATTGTTGTAGACGAGGTCAAGATGTTTAAGTGAGGATAAGTCACCTATTTTGTAAGGGATTTCACCGGAGAGATTGTTGTATCCCAAGTATATCCATTTCAAGCTCTTCATCAACCCTAATTCCGCCGGAAGAGCTCCATTTAACTGGTTTGAAGCCAATGTTAAGTACTCTAATCTCGAGAGGTTTCCAAGATAGGCAGGTACATGGCCGGTTAAAACGTTCCCGCCGAGATCGAGGACTCTAAGGTTAGAGAAAAATCCGATGTCGTCGTAGATTTCACCGGAGAGCATGTTGTTGGAAAGATCTAACGTGTAGAGATTCCGGAGAAAGCCTCGAGGGATCGACCCAGAGAAGTTGTTGTTGCTTAAGTTGAGGTAACGAAGAGAAGGAGATGAAGTGGTGAAGATGTCACGTGGGATTGGACCCGACAAGTTGTTATTGGAGAGGTTGATCGCTCGCAGAAACGGTAACCGGAAAGTAGCGGAAGTGAGGATCTGGCCGGATATGTTCTTGCCAGAGATATCAAGAGATACAACACGAGAAAAGTTGTTGCAAACGACGCCGTTCCAAAGGCACACATCATTGGTTGATGAGCTAGACCAAGAAGAGAGGTGGTCTAGAGGGTCTTGAATTGAGAATTTGAACGATAAGAGAAGCTCAAGTTCATTTGCATGGAGGCAAGAAAAGTTAAGGAACAAGAAGAAGAGTGTGGTGATGAGATATGGAGTGTGATGATGATGATGATGAGAAGTAGACATATTTGCTTTTATTTCTTTTGCTCTGTTCTATTATGACAGGAGGTTGTCGAATATGTATATATGGCCTAGTGATGAGTGTGTTGGTTAGATGAGTGTGAATTGCTTCCAACCTTATAGCTGTAAAATAGAAAATAATATATATTAAACGAGATCAATGATGATCTTTGATTAGAGATTTTTTTTTTTCTTTTCATCGAGTATTTTTTATTTAATGAGAACAACTTTACAAATGGTAAAAAATAAAAGAAATGCTCAACTCTGTTCCTCAAAGCTTTTCTATACTCGGGAGATTTGTTGTTCTTCGATGAAAGAATCTTTGCACAATGTACAAACAAAAACTTGCGATCGTGATGTTCGGGCTAATTCTTGTTAAGGTTTGTCTTCAATTCGATTTGTAGGAAACATGTCTCTTTCAGCTTTTAAAGTAGTAACCATATGCTCGGACCAAAATTAGAAGTGTGCTTTCGGTTTTTCATGTCTTTTGCGGTTTAATGATAAATACCAACTGACACATATACATTATTAGTTTAAAATTTTTTTTAATGAAATTATAATCTATTTAATTATCGTATTTCAATTTAGTTTTAGTTAGGTTCGGGTGTAAATGTGAGAAAGTACTTGTTAAAAAAATAAATAATATTTTATGTCAAAACTAACAAATCCTCTATATTTTTTTTATAAAAAAAATGAAAATATTGAAATGAAAGTAAATCAAATACAAGTATGAAAGCAAACGGAACAAACTACTAAACTAGAGAACAATCTTAAATCTAAATTAACATAAAATGAAATCAAATTTCAAATATGAATGAAAATCAAATTGAAAAAATATGGATCATCAGATTAGGCTGTTGTCTAATTTAAACTGATATAAAATACAAACACACTAATAAAATTTTGAGTATAAAACTGTAGTTAACATTTTTTGGAATAGTTAAATATTTTTTATAAGAAAATTAATTATTTTTGTGATACTATGTGTTTCATTTGATGTATATATATATATATATATATATATATATATATATATTTTTTTTTACAACCTTCATTTGATGTATATATATTGCACATTCATCAATCAATTAGCTACGCATTTAAAAAAAAAAAAAAAAAAAAAAAAAAAAGAACCTACACATTAACATGTTTGACAAAAAAAGCTACGCATCATTAATACGTACAACATATGGGGTTGCGAAGGCTTTTCAATGTTCAGAGAAAAGTATTCTGTTTTTTCTCCAGTCAAAAGAGCATTTTGGTCGTAAGCCGACAAAAATCTCAGTCATCAGTCCCATTCTCATCCGTTCGTGTTCAAACGTTCGATTCCAAATAAAAGTTACAGCGAATAAAGAAGTAATCGTGCTATTTTTTAAGATGAATGATATATCACTTGTTCAGGTTTTTATTTATTAAAATATCATGATTTTGTAATTTTGTTATATACAAATAACATGTTAAAAATATAATTTGTAAAAATAAAACATGACTAATCTATTAAAACTAATTTTTCGACATTCTCTTCTCAAAATTTTATTCAGTTTAGTTCATTTCATTAACATTTTTTCTATTATTATTGTATGCCCTTATGTTATTCTATTATATTCATCTCGTTATTAATCTCTAATTTATTTTTTAATCTTTTTATAATGTAAAATTTCTTTAAAATACCACAATTGAAGTTACCTTTTTTCAAATAATACATAGATTTTCTGATTTTCTGATTGCCACTCCAACTATTTTAGATTCTTTAAATAATACACCAATTCAAAAGGTATTATATATAACTAAAAACTGTTAGAAAAACATAATAAATAAGTAATATTTAAACCCATGATCTCTCTATGAAAACAAAACACCGTTTACACTGTGCCATAGTATCTTTTTGATACATTAACAAACATAAATATATATCTATTATAATACCGGGCAGAAAAATGTTTAAAAAATAAAAAAGCAGTTTTTATAATACAATTTATTAAAACCCTATTTATTAAAAACAAATTACTATAAAACGTTTTTTAATTTATAAAAGAAATTTGCAAGGAAAATATAAAGTAATTCAGTGGAAACAAATTATCAGAACATTTTTCATATTTTTTAAAAAATGCTTTTGTTAAAAATTGTATCAATTTCAAAATGTTTATAAAATCATAGGATTAAAAATAATTTTAAAAATATAAAATGTAATACATGAACCACAACTTTTTTCTAACAAACTTGAAACTAGAAATCTTGATTTCTTTCATCAACAACACGTCGAAGATATAAAGTAGAATTTTCTCAAAACAAAATAAAAATCCAAAATCTTTTACTTTTAATCAACTATGTTAGTTGGAAACGGAATCTTTGTATAAATTGTTCGGTTCTTCAATTATTTTCGGTTCTCGGATAATTTAGTTCTAGAAAATTATTAACAACATAAAATTCAACTAAAATTCGGTTTGGATCGGTTTGGTTCTGATTCTGTATGGGTACATGAAATAAGAATCATTTAAAAATTTTGGTTCTCATCGAATCTGATTCCAAATGGTTATTTTGTAACTAAACAAATTTTTAAGCGATTTAATTTATTATAATTGGTTGGATATTATGGAGGATATAAAGAGATTTTGTCGGGAACACTCACATGATTATGATTTCTATTTTCTAAGAAATAAAGAAATGAAAACTGAAAAATGATTATAGAATCGAAAGACAAATCTATAAAGGTAAATTGGTTTGGTACTTATTCGGTTATTTTCAGTTCCTCGGTTTGGTTCGGACAAGAATCGAGAACCGTGGTTTTAATTTTTTTGGACTCATGCATATGGTTATTACTCACTACCTAAATCCCAAAATTTGAAATCAATTTGATTCATTTCGGTTCCGATTAATCTGCACATGTCTAATTAAACATACATGATTCTTATGATACAACATGGGAGAAACGGATAAATTTTTTAAAATACTCAGTATATTATTATGTTTTTATAAAACTAAAAACATTTTTATAATACAGTTTTTAAAAGAAAACATGTGAAAATCACCAGGGTCATATATATTCCTTGAGCATTACATTTCTTAGATTTATAAAACTCTTTATATTGTTACTTTTATATAAATATTTTTAAATTAATACAAATTTTTTACTGGAAAAAATGTTTTATACATCTAATAGACATTTTTACAATACATATTTAATAAAAACGTTTTTGAAAACAAATTATTGGATAAGCTTCGAATTTGGATGCCCAGGTAATTACTAACAAGTTGGTTAGAATTAGAGATGAGCTAAAACATAAACCTGTTTAGTATAGGAGGTGTCCATTCTAATAGAAAAGAGTCTCACATCGAAAATATGATGGGAACTTAAGTGGTATATAAGTAATGTCCAATTCCAACTAGTATGAAGCCTTTTGAGAAGGAGCCCAAAGATAAATCCGTGAGGGCAAGTGGCTCAAAGCGGACAATATCATACTAATGGGATGTTGGACATGGACTTGAAAAACCCAACAATTGGTATAAGAGCACGGGTTTAAACTTGGACTGAGTCGAAGCTTACGGGGGAGAATATTGGATAAGCTTCGAAATTTGATGCCGAAGTAATTACTAACAAGTTGGTTAGAATTAGAGATGGACTAAAACATAAACCTACTTAGAATAGGAGGTGTCTATTATAATAGAAAAGAGTCTCACATCAAATATGATGGGAACTTAAGTGGTATATAAGTAATGTCCAATTCCAACTAGTATGAGGCCTTTTGAGAAGGAGCCCAAAGACAAATCTGTGCGGATAAATGACCCAAAACGGAAAATATCATACTAATGGAATGTTGGGCATGGGCTTGAGAATCCCAACAAAAATGTATTAAATAAATTTTGTTGACTTTGATGACCACCAACGTTATTGCAAGACCTCCCCTCCCGCCTTGTTCCAATAAGCTCAAAAATGTTTTATCTTTAGCTTGCTTTCAAAATAGTAGGTGACCTGGTGAGCTCCCGACGTTCAACCAGCATCTCATCATGGATTATTGACGAGATGATTCAGATTTGCTCCGTACGTGAGTCTAAGAACTTGAAAATGAATAAAAGACTTGTGGTTTGCTTTGCTTTAGGAATTATTTTAGTTCATTTGTTTCTTGATTTCATTCATATATTTTAGCTATGGATTCAACAAGGAAACCTTTGAGGTTTAAAAAAATATATTTTAATATTATTTTTAAAAAAATGTCACCTGTTTGAAAAAAAAATTGATAACAGATATTGAAAAATTCTTTCGAACATACTGTAAATAGTAGTTTTTTGATATTTTGATATTTTATGGGTGTGGCTGGTTACTTATAATAATATCCCTTATGTTGTGTTTCCTTATGTTATTTACCAATCATAAAAGTAAGGGAAACAAATATTCTGCTGAAATAGTGAAAAAGTAGTGTAAGTTTTCATTTATAATGTTGTTATTCTATCAAACTTGTATAGTTTTCGTATGGAGTTCTACCTTCAAAACGCGACGACAACAACCAATTGAAAATTACCTAGCCCACAATACAAAAGAATAACTTTTATAGAAGGAATATACAGAGAGAGTGGTCATTGTCATGGAAGGGCATGCTTTCCTCAATTCCATTTTCTAGGGTTATGCACTTTCCCCACACTTCCACTTTCTCCAACCCACGCTTGTTCTCTTCTTTTTGTTTTCTTTCTTAAATTAATGAAATAATTATAATTTTCTTGTCTCTCGCGAACTAAATTGATAAACTAAGAGTATCTTCAGCCTAGGTTTTATAATTTTGAGGTTTTTAATATTTTTTTATTATTTTTTAGTGGGGTCCATATTTTTTAGTGAAAAAAAACAAAAACAAAAAAGGCGAATCGCAGTGCGCCACGTATAAGAACCGATTCTTAGCTAAGGATTTTTCTTATTCGGTTTCGTAACTGTTCATGGAGCCTGCGATTATTCAATTAATTTTTTTTTAGGTTCTTGTGCAAGAACCTTTCGTTGGAACTGCTCTAAGAATATTTCACAAAAAATACAGACATCTCATTTTGAATAAAAAAAATCTCACGAAAAAACACACTACAAAAGGGTAATATTGGACGAAAATGAACATTAATCTGGAATTATATTCAATCAAGTTCCAATTTCCAATTGGGATGATTGTACTACTACCATCATCTCTTGCAAAAATAGCAAAAATATAGTATTTTGTGATGAATTAGAGACTAACAAACCATTCAAACAATACATTTAATTGAATTCATGTCATAGTTTATGTTTGCATTGTTGAAGCTCGAATTAACATCTTCAATCCAACTTACTAATTTGGCCCAATGAATTTTAGAATTCAAGTCCAACATGGGCCTAACTCACTCCCAAATTTTATATCAAGAGAGGATGATTGCTACCTCCTTAAATATTACTAAATATTCTTATTATATTTCAGATGTGGGACAATTATCCCTTAATATCCCTTAATACATCCCTCGAGATAATAGTTTTTTATCTCGACATGTTCGAGCCTCGATCGACGCTATCCAATCGGATTCGACCACCTATAAGGGTCGTATTTTGACTCCAACGGGTCTAGGTTTGACCCCAACATGTCTGGATTTGATCACCTACGGGTCTAGGTTAAGTTGGATAGCGTGGATCGAGCTAGGGTTATACTTGGGCCATGATCGAAACTTGCTCTAATACCATAAAGAAGTGTGGGTCTAACTTACTCCCAAAAGCTAGTTCAAGAGAGGAGGATTGCCACCTCCTTATATACTACTTAATATTCTTATCAAATTTGCTTCCAACTCAAAACCAACTAGCGATAAGTGGATTGGCCCATGTTCTTTATATATTAGTCTAGGTCTCTTCTCAACTTTTGATGTGGGATATTCTCACACGCTCCCCAATACAATGTCTCATCTAGCCATTAATCTCGACAATATCCCATCATAGGGTTAATTTCGAGTTAGATCGGCCAGATTAATGATAGAGGAGTGGCATAAGGGTTCGTAGAAATGGATGTGAATATAATGGCCAAAAGACTTCCTTTTGTTACGATAGTTGGTCGACTCTTAGTAGAAATTACTATATCAATAATCGTCGTGAGTGTATAGAAGTTGTTGCTTTTTGTACAAGAGGATAAAGAGGGGTTTGCTTCATGTCAAAGAAAAATGAAACAAAGTATCTAAAATTGGTTATCAGAATGAGTTAGTTTGTAACTAATTTGGAAAAACCGAGATTTGAAAGAGAAAAAAGAAATAAAATAAATCTGTAACTAAATTTTTTATTTAGACTAAACAAAAATAAGTGAGTGATGCATTTAATTGTCAAACCAAAAGAATTCATGCTTTATTTTATTTTTACGTCTTAAAGAACTCAACCCAAAAATTATTTGCAAATGGTGAGGTTTGGACCAGGGGTGGATCTACATGGTGGATGTGAGGGCACATGCCCCATGCTATTATTAAGCTTTTTTTGTAAGAGAGAGACAAAAGGAAATGTGATAAAGTATTTATATATAAAAAAAAAATTATGTAATAGATTATAGAAAAAAATTATCTAGAAACTATCTGAAATAAAAAAAATTTGAAGCTATCCAAGTTTTCAAGGCGAGTCCGTCCTTTCTCTCTTAAAATAAGATTTAGCTGTCTATGACCAACATCCTCCAATAAGACCTCTTCGGCGGCTAGGGCACCACGCTGACGTCCGGTGATATCCCCCTCTCCCTTTTCAACTTTATGCGGCTAGGTCTGGCGCATTTTAGACTAATGTCGGCTGTTAAGACGGAGGTTACGGAGTTTCTAAATTCGAATCGGCGGGCAGTGGTGATAATAGTTTGGGACAGCTACCCTTCATCCTCAAAGTTTCGATCCAGTTAGGTTTTTGTACGGTTTGTAGATCTCCTTCTTGAAACGACGGCGTGGTTCACATGCAGTGGATGAACGGGCGTATGGAACAGCGGCGTTCTCCACCCTTCAAAGGAGATCCTTTTTCATGGGACCAACCTTCAAGGAAAAACTCTGGTGAGTCTCTCCAGTCTTTTCACCTCTGATTTTGGTTTACCTTGACGACAAGTTTTCCAGTTTAAATAAGATCCCATATGTTTTTATTGTTGCTTTGACTTTGTTGTTTCTCCACAGTTGATTTTGGATCTCAAGTTAAGTAGGAAACCAATTGATTTACTTGGGTTTTTGCGGAGGTGTGAATAACTATATATGCGGGTTTTCTTCGATTGTATCTCAGTCGTATGAACTGGTTTTAACGAGCTTATTCTTTTTATACAATAGGATCTTTGATTTCCATATTTCTTTTCCCTCTTCCCTTATGGTTGATTTTTAACATATAATTTTCATTCATATTTGGTTACATATTAGTTTCTAAACAAAAGCCTAATTTATATATAACTTCATTTGTTGGATTTAAAATTTCAACATATATCACAATAAAAATATTATTTTAAATAAATATTTTTTGCAATATTAATATAGTATTATAAAAGTTTGATATTATTAATCAACTTCAGTTTGTGCCACAGTTTGATCCGCTGGACCTAATCACTCAAACACCAGCAAAACCAGAGACGCAAAATGAAAAAATACGAACTCAGTAATGAGGTGCGAGTGACGTAGAGCCGGCCTAATTTCTTTGGAGGAAGTGTCTATCCTTTTTACTCAGTGGTCGTAGGTCTAGGTCTAATTTTGTTGATCACTAGTGGTCCAAAGGTGTCATTACTAATTATTTTATCAAACTAAAGTAGATATTAAGAAAGTACATCAAAGTTATGACATTGATTAAAGAGAAAGTGCATCGACTTGACTTCTCCTCTTAAGTTTTGTTACTGAACATTGCTTTATGGGGTGGTTTATTTTAATTTAGAGAGTACTGGTGGTAACCCTTTATTTTGTTGTTTAACGGCTAGGCCTTTTTAACCGTAATTTTATCTACTCTTGTGGGCATTGGATGATCCACTAAGACATTGACATGTTCGTTTAGTAGTGTCTCTTGGAAGTGTGTTCTACTGGTTCTAAAACAACCTAGAATCCCTTTTCAGGGTAAATAAAAAGAATAGAAGAAAAATAAGTTCACCTCAAATTTTAAAAGTTAGGTTATAAATGTAAAATAGATATCCATCTCATTTCACATTAAACAAAAAAAAAGAGCTAAAATATAGGCTTTCATTCCCACACTATAGTATGTTGGATATTTGTAGAAATGAATCAATTCTCACAAATTTTTCAACGACAAAATTACTTGTAAATATGTATTAGTCGAAAATAGATTTTGTATAAAATTCATAGAAAATTTCCAACAGATTTTCCACGAAATTTAGAAAATTCGTGAGAACGGATCATAAAAACTTCGTTGGGAATCCGTGTGAAAACTATTCCAGAGAATTTTCACGAATAATTTCTACAAATTCTCCCGACTCTTTTCCAAATTATTCTTATGAATAAGTTCTAATGAGGAAACATGGTATGGACAATCATTCTCATACTCACTAAAAAGAAAAAAAAACATTACACTTTTTTTTTCATTCTCGTATATGCAGTGAAATACGTTTTTACTAGTGTTATTCATACACTCATATTCATTAAACCTTTAAACCTTTGATTATAGCTCATTTTTAATTTGTAGTTATTAAGTTTTTCCTCTTTAAAATTGTCTATGTCAAAAATACGATAAGATCTTGCACTTTTTCCTCTCTTTGAATTCACTAATCGGTTTGGATAAATCAAATTCATGCCATCAAGAAACTACACCATAAGACCATAAGGTTATATAAAATTTGGAGAAGAAACAGCAAAATACAAAGCAAGCTGCAGACAAAGGCATGAAGGAAATCATCTCTAAACCAAAATATTGGGTATGGATTCACATGAAGACCGAAAGGTTTTCAAATGAGAGAAAATCCAAGTTAACACCCCGAAGAGATGGACCATTTAAAGTCTTGAAAAACATCAACAAAAATATCTACTGACTTGAACTAATAGATGAGGATATACATACACAAAATTCAATGTTGGTAACTTGACTCATTTTCATGCAGATTAAAAAGTTATGAGGTCAGCCTTATCAATAGGGTGAAAATGATGAGGACATTGATCTAACCTAACCCGGAAAATCTAAGGAATCACCACTTGATCAAGCTATCACCACCATGAAGAGGAATCCACCAAAGATCAGTTCAAGCACTAGGAAGCTAAGAGTTCAACAAGTGAGTCGAAAACTTGATGAATCAATTTTTTTTGGAAATAAGCATGTTACTAGGACATGAAATACAATAACTAAACTAATCCACTTCCACAATAATTATTATTTTACTAGTTTCTTAATGAACTAAACTTGCATTTGCAAATTAGAAAATCAATAAGATTAAAACAAATCCAATTAGTTCACTAATCATTCTAACGTCAATCTCCATTTGTTAGAGAACAAAAATTTATTTAAAATTCATATAAACATTACTTTCACAACATATACTAAAACTTCTAAAAACTAATAATATTAGAACTATATAATTTTTATAATATTTTATTAATTTATCAATATATTAAATAAAAAAACTAATTTAGAACCTAAAATGCATTGGTTTATCAAGATATTAATTTATCAAATATTAATTTATAGAGGTTTTACCTAGATATGTTTAGGTTTAAGAATTTGAATAGCCAGAAAAAATCTAAGAGCATCTTCATCAGTGAACTCCGATGCGGATTCTATGAAAAAAAAACAATAAAAAATATAGGTCCACGTGAACTTATATTATTAAATTTTTTTTTAAGAACCCCAATAAAAATATCACTGTTGATGATGATGTTCTAACAATAAATACATTCCAAATGAAAGAAAAAGAAAAAAATATAGTCATGTATCAGACGTTGATGATGATGTTCTAACAATAAATACATTCCAAATGAAAGAAAAAGAAAAAAATATAGTCATGTATCAGACAGTTCAATCATAAATCAACATCATCCACTAATTTCATTGTCCATATGGATACTCCTTAATCATGATGAAAAAAATAGCAAAAACCCAAACTAAAATAAAGCATAAAGATAACGAAAAATATAAATGTTAAGAAATCTTTGATTGTTAGAAATGTTGCGATATTCTCAGATTCAGCAAAGAAAGTTAGAAGTCCTTTTTTTTTATTTCTTTTTTAACATAACTTCCCGATGTTGTTCCATGGCATATTCTTGAATGTGTTTGGTTAAAAGCATCTTTGCCATTAGCTTTTCAACAGCTTTCAAAAGAAGACTCTGTTCTTGTTTCCATGTTCTTCGCGATAACCCCAAGGGCTTTCTCGTACTTCTTCACCAGATCATCTAGAGACCATCCTTCCACTGGATCGACTGTGAAACCCCACTCGATCACGCACCCTTCAAAGTCTCCGTCTCCGCCACGTGGTGAAATCTTCACCGTCGAGACGTAAGAGTCGAATCCAATGTTACTGTCCACTATCTCGTATCTCATCACACGCTCCACGGGATCAACAGCAACCAGCTTCTCCTTCGACCATCCCGCGGCGGATTCTACGCCGTTGGATCGTATGGACGAGCCGGAGCAGAATCTGATGCAGCCGGGTTCACCGTTGATGCCGTGGACGCCGTGACACGTGGCGAGCGTTGGGAGCCACTTGTGGAAATTGCAGAAATCGGTGAAGAGAGGCCAGATTTGGCCAGGATTTGCCTTTGTAAGGGTAACTGACACTTTGGCTTGCCATTTTTCCGGGCTTGAAGCTTTTTCCATCTCAAAGAGAGATAAACTTCTCGATAGAAAACTAAAGAGTGTTTGGTTTGATAACGATTTTAGAGTGTTTGGCAATATCATTCGTCTTTGTTGTAAAATATAGAAGATGGAAAAAGGTCATAAAAACCCTCAAGTTTTATAAAATGGCTAAAATACCCCAAACTCTTCTCACTCAAAAAAATATCTTGAATTTTAAGTTCACCGAGCCATTTTAACCCAATAAAAGTCAACCTTACCATCCCTTTATCAATTTAAATGACTTCCTTTTTTTTTTTCCCGAACCAAGTTTTCTCTCTCTTTAACCCTTCACGATCTCAATGTAAAAAAACCTCAATTTCTTTAGAATTCCTATATCTCAACTATCAAAATTTTCTTATGTGTAAAAGCGAGCAAGGCTGAAAAAAAGATTGAGACAGGTAAATGCTCAATTTTGAAACAGAAACAATTCAAATTTGTGAACTTATGAATTTGAAACAATTCAAATCCGTGTTTCGTTAGTCAATTTTAAAAGTTGGTTAAAGAATTTTTGGTTACACTACAACTCTATTTTTTTTTATGAGTTAGGAAATCAGTTGTGCTAATTCTGAAAATTTGTTTTACCTTGTGATTTACTTAAATCAATAGTGGCCATAATGCATTTACTACTCTATGGTCAAACATTATCTCTATGGTCAAACATTATTTGAAACTTAAAAGTCTAGTCAGTTTTGATTTTTCTGTTTGAGTTATTTTATATAACCTTATGATCTGAGTAGTGCAATCCATATGTTCCGAGTCGCTAATAACAATTAGAATAATTTCGTTATAAGTTATACAACGCCGTTTTGGAGAGTCTTAATATTTTTCTGGATAAATTTTATATATTATTTTCTTTAATCGTGTTTGTATATTCTTTATTTGGTATTCTATCTATATACACTTAATCGTGTGTTTGTATATTCTTTGTTTGGTATTTCATTTATATACACGCTCCACTTTGATCTTCTACCTCATTTGATTTCTTGGGGTTTCAAATTTTTGCGTTTTATAAGCTTAATGTTGGATGTATTTATTTGTATCATATGAAACATATAACTGCATAATATTATCTAGGAGATGATACTATGCTTTTGCATGTGTTTCATCAAAAGCTTTGTTTTGGGGTATTTTTTTCAAGCGCTACAAATTCATTATCTTTATTCTCATTTGGTATAACAATGGCAAATGTCTTAAAGCTACAACACGAGGATTCTCCTAATAACATCATATTTGAATTTTGAAAGCTAAGGAAGTCTAGTCTTGAAAAAATCCAGCTATTTGTAGACCTATTGAATTTGAGTATTATTGGAGCATTGTAGAACACTTTGGTATTACTCGAACATTTTTAAAGTTTAGGGTTTCTCAAAATAAAATGACATTAAATTTAAGGGCGTGTAGAGAAAAAATAAATAAAACCAGAAACTGACGGAGATTAAGTTCCCTTAAATAAAGAATAAAGAAAATACGAGAAGGTTAAATGACCAGCGTCCATCGATTCGCTCGCCAAGTCTCAGAATTCAGAATTCAGAAATCCGCAAATTCGTACCAGTTAGATTACCCATTGCATCTCTCAGATTCAGTTTCCTGATCGGTTCCTGCCTTCACATCCAGTTTTCGTAGAAGAAGATTATCCATCGATGATTCCAGAAGCTTCTTTTTTAGTCAGTGAGTTCGATCGTTCCATGGACATCGACCGCCACACGTATGATGCCTGAGCTGCGTAGCCACGCACGCAGAGATCGGGCCAGTAAGAACCCGAAACAGTACTCGGCGGCTTTGATTCAATCACCAGTGAGGAGAAATCCGAGGCGGCAGAAGAAAGTGGTAGCGCAGGATCCGAGTGAGAAGGAGGCGGTCGTAGCAGCAAAGAAGGGCGGGAGTGAAACGAGGCCCTTGGTGAATACTCAAGGAAAAGAGGAAGACCAAATTAGGGTTTTGAGAGAAGATAAGAAAATGGATGAATTCGACAGTGGTGGTCAAGCACCTTTGCCTGACGATGAAGGAAGCACTCCTCCACTTCCCGAGAAGGTCTAAGCTTTTCTCAGCTTTTGTTCTTCTACTAAATTAGCTCCTACGAAGTTGGTATTTGTAGTGAAAAAAGAGAGCTTTGTCTTGAGAATTAGATTTTTATAGATAATCCCTTTCTGGGCTATTGTTGGATGTTCTTGATTATGAAACAGCAGTCATCCTAGGGCATGTTTGATTCTCGCAAAAGTAAACGACTCTTCTGCTCTAAGATAATTTGATTGACTCCTTGGTTATTACTTTTGCTGCTGCCACAGGTTCAGGTTGGTGGTTCCCCCATGTACAGATTAGATAGAAAACTAGGCAAAGGAGGTTTTGGACAAGTTTATGTTGGTCGGAAGATGGGCGGCACAACCACTCTTAATGCTAGATTTGGCCCGGGAGCTATGGAGGTATACTGTTCGTGATTCCAAATTGGCGAGCTTCCTTTCGATTTTGAATCATCTGTATCTATTTTTGATGTGTCCATTTTTGCAGGTGGCTTTGAAGTTTGAGCATAAAAGCAGCAAAGGTTGTAGCTATGGCCCACCCTATGAGTGGCAAGTTTACAAGTGAGCTCTATTTTTTTCTTGTATTTGGCTAGATTCTTTGCTAGTTCAAATAATTTGTTTATAGAAGGATGAATAGCTAATCTATGCTTCATCATCTGTTTTTCCAGTGCACTTGGTGGCAGTCATGGTGTACCACGAGTTCATTTTAAAGGCCGGCAAGGTGATTTTTACGTGATGGTATGTAGACTTTAGCTAGGTTTGAACTAGTGCACTTTCTGTTCATAGCTACTTGCTGTATGGCTACTTACAGTTTCTAATCTTTCGTACAGGTTATGGATATTCTAGGGCCTAGCTTATGGGATGTTTGGAACAGTACCACTCAAGCGTAAGCATTCTACCTGAGAAAATTTTACTTTATTTTGTAGCATCTGAAGATTTTGTTAAATAACCCATTGATGACAGAAATGTTTCTGCGTCGTGCTCTTTTACATTGGTACTCACCATATCCTTTGTTTACATTCCAGTATGTCAACAGAGATGGTTGCATGCATTGCGATTGAGGCAATATCCATATTAGAAAAGATACATTCTAGAGGGTAATTTTCTTATATTCTTCCTGACTTTGGTACTGCTATTGTTTTAATTTGCTTTTTAAGCAGTGCTCTTGTTTCTGGCAGATATGTGCATGGCGATATAAAACCAGAGAATTTTCTGCTTGGGCCTCCCGGAACTCCTGAAGAGAAGAAACTCTTCCTTGTTGACCTTGGCTTAGGTATACTTTAGTTTTGTAATGAGAATGATCGTACTTTGCTGTATTTGTGTTGCTAATCCGATCTGTGGAATTTGCAGCAACCAAATGGCGCGATACTGCAACTGGACTACATGTTGAATATGACCAACGTCCTGATGTTTTCAGGTAGGTTTATTCAGCTAGGCATAAAGTGTGTGAGATTGATTCAGCTAAGGGGACGTCTAGTTTATGTTACTTATTAATGTATTGCTTTTTCATTCTCAGAGGAACAGTACGTTATGCTAGCGTACATGCTCATCTTGGCAGAACTTGTAGTCGGAGGGATGACCTGGAATCTCTTGCTTACACTCTTGTTTTCCTTCTTCGAGGCCGGCTTCCATGGCAAGGGTACCAGGTTGGGGATTCTAAATTTATTGATTTCTTTTATCAATTTAAACTTTGAATTTTTTTCCTTGCTGATCATTAACTTTTTTTTAATTAGGGAGAGAACAAAGGTTTCCTTGTTTGTAAGAAGAAGATGGCTACTTCCCCAGAAACTCTTTGCTGCTTCTGCCCCCATCCTTTTCGTCAATTTGTGGAGTATGTTGTCAATTTGAAGTTTGATGAGGAGCCTGACTATGCTAAATATATCTCCCTTTTCGATGGAGTAGTCGGCCCAAACCCAGACATCAGGCCAATAAATACTGATGGTGCACAGAAGGTGGTTTGATGATCTCCTTTATGACTTGTTCTACTGAGGTTCTGTATCTAGGTGCAGTATAGAATGCCTAAATTTTTTCGTGTTTGTCTGTTGTGAAGCTGATTCATCAAGTGGGTCAAAAGAGGGGGAGGCTGACAATGGATGAGGAGGATGAACAACCTACAAAGAAGGTCAGATTGGGAATGCCAGCAACACAGTGGATCAGCATTTACAGTGCTCACAGACCAATGAAGCAACGGTGCCATCTCGGATTATACTTGAGAATATTTTGTATGAGCATAGATGAATATGCAGCTCACATGTCTGTTGTGTTTGTGCAGATATCA
The DNA here is from genome assembly GCA_900116095.1 of Euclidium syriacum. NCBI lineage: Eukaryota > Viridiplantae > Streptophyta > Magnoliopsida > Brassicales > Brassicaceae > Euclidium > Euclidium syriacum. The sequence goes on from FPAK01000008.1 coordinate 5,060,230, forward strand.
TTATAATGTTGCTGATACAAGGCTTATACAGCACATTGAAAAAGGAAATGAGGATGGGTTATTTATTAGCAGTGTGGCATCTTGCTCGAATCTCTGGGCTTTAATCATGGATGCAGGAACTGGCTTTACGTCTCAAGTTTACCAGCTATCACCGTGCTTTCTTCACAAGGTAGCTTCACTCAATATTCTTGAGTAATCTTTCCAAATTTGTCATGTCTGCAGCACTGCTGCCACTTCCATTTACGATATTCCAACTTGTGAATTTTTCGATTTGGTTTATCTTGTAGGAATGGATTATGGAACAATGGGAAAAGAATTACTACATTACAGCAGTAGCAGGAGCGAATAATGGGAGCTCATTGGTGGTCATGTCAAAGGGTAATGATGTTCTATTCCTTTTGAATGCAGGTGAAACAGTTGTTTGTTCCCAATTTATCTCTGTTTGACAGCCTTCATCCTTTGTATTCAGGGACCCAGTATTTACAGCAATCATATAAAGTCAGCGATTCTTTTCCCTTCAAGTGGATAAATAAAAAGTGGAGAGAAGGATTTTATGTTACATCAATGGCAACTGCTGGAAGCAAATGGGGGATTGTAATGTCTCGTGGAGCTGGTTTTTCTGGCCAGGTCTTGTAAAGTGTTTTTTCTTTCTTTTTTGTTTCCTTGAATGGAGCATGCACCATCTGGAATTACATCATATGATATTTTGTGATGCAGGTTGTAGAACTAGATTTTCTATATCCTAGTGAAGGTATACATCGTAGATGGGATAATGGGTACCGAATTACATCAGTAGCTGCAACTTCGGATCAGGCTGCCTTAGTTCTTAGTGTGCCAAGAAGGAAGCCTACTGATGAGACACAGGAGACTCTTAGAACCTCTGCTTTTCCTAGTACTCATGTCAAGGTTTACCTTTGTCTTTGTCTATCGTTATTTTGCTTTCCAACTTCCTGGTGTGTAACTTGTAGTCTTTCTTATGCAGGATAAATGGGGCAAGAATCTTTACATATCATCTATTTGTTATGGTCGGACTGTTTCATGAAGCTCTAATTCTTGATAGGATGCAACTCAATTAGCTTTCCCATGCAATCAATCAATTCAGTGAGAAAGGACAACAGTACCTTTGTGATCAGTGATGCTAGGACAATCTTTTAGCAAGGTTGAATGTACTTTGCTACGATTGTAATGTAGTATATCGACTGTCAAAATTGCGCTGTGTTTCAACTTGGATGACTTGTTTGAGGAATTTCTTAGATTAAAAAAAGAGAGGATAGCTTGGATCTTATATATCTTAAGATAATGTTATTAATCTTTATTGGAAGGGAGGGCCATAGTTTGGTTGTATGTAGCAGTAATGAAGATCCAACTCTTTGGTGAAGGAGGAAGTGGATGTTTTCTGCCTCCCAAGGTTTTTTTTTCTGTCTTGTGATTTTTGGACTATTTTGCTTTTATGCCTTTTTAAGTTACATGTAGGAGGAAGCAGAGCAAGGGGTCTTTGAAACCTCTTGTTCATGAGGAAATCCAACAGAAAGTAACTGATTTTGTGGCATTTGGGTTGAAGAAATAAAACACATCTTGATCTGTGTGTCATCTTTAGCTTCTCTACTGCTGAAAATGAAGTGTAGTTCCCGGGGAAATGTTATGTGTAAACTAACTAAGTGAAACTTGAGTTTTAAGTGCAGAGTACGAGGCATCTTCTTTTTATTACCGCCCTGGTGCTGCTGCTTGTGAATGGTAACTGACTAATAGTATTGTTTGAAGCATGACGATGAAAGGTAAAAAGAGTAAAGACAATCTTGAATGGTAATAGCAAATCGTCGACAACCGTTCTTCAAGTACAAGACTGCTGTATCTTTACTTAGATTCTATTTCTTGATTTTTTTGTTTTGTGGCCCTTCAAATAAAAATGGCCCGTTAGTTGCAAAAATAGTACTCATATTTTGCCTGAGATAAAAGTTGCGAAATTTCTTTGACCATTTCCTTTGCCTCGTGAGTAATCTAGTCTATGCACATCCGGCTCTCACTTAAGTGATTTTTAAGGAATTTAGATAGCAATAATCTGAATTTTCTTTGTGTTCCACCATTCGGATACGACTGTGAAAACCCAAAGCTCCATCTCTAGTTTTCCTTGGAACGAAACTCAGTCTAAACTAACTTTGCTCAATTACTGATCCTCTGTTCGCACGATCTTCGCGATACACATTTACAAGTTTCGTTTTTTGGAAGAAAAGCATATACTGTGTGTAAAGACGCTTTCTCTCAAAACTAAAACGCTCTAAACATTCACCGCGCGTTCAAGTTCATAAAAAGATCTCCGTTAGGTCTACACAAAACACATGAGATTTCAAATTACCCTCGCTTGGAGCACAGCTTGTATTACGTTGATCCTAACAGTATGTTGTGCTTTCATGTGTGCATCTGTCTACATATACATATGTATCTGTCTATATTTTTATATATGTATGCATATTAATGAAAGCATCCCACGAGCTGTTTTGTTGCTACTTTAGAATCTTACTATAATCCCCTTGTGCTTTCACAAGCTACTTTGTAATATTCAGCATTAAGAACATGATGGGGAAGTTTTAAGGTAGAAACTTGACGATCCTTGAGTGAGACCTGTTTTCTCTCACCGCATGTCATCTGCCACCTGTGAGCTCCGAACTGCCCAGAAAGACGATGGCTTCAACTTCTTGTTTGTCGCTGTGAATAGCCAACCCAGCTGTGTTTCACACGTTGCACAGTTTGCAATTGTCCATGCATACCTGTTTGTGTCACATGGATCAAAGTTATTATGGTAGACTTGAAATATCACAGACTTGGTTCCTTAATAAGAAAGTACATGAACGAATACTTGATCTAAAGGGTTTATAGTTTCAGCAAAAATTGAGCCAGATGCTTACCCAGGAAACCAGCTGTCTTTTTTAACAGGTCTACCTCTAAGCGCTATGTCATTTGTTTTGTAAAAGGTCATTATCTCGTGCACATACCCATATGGGTTTACGTAGGCACCCATAGGACCCTCACTAGACATAACCAACATGTCTTTTCTTCTTGCTATCACTGTCTGCATTAATATGCAATAACACATATCAAGTTAACCAATATATAACAATAACGGAGAGGATGTAGATATGATATTTTACCATGTTCCCGCAATATACCTGACAGTGTTTACATCGAACACGATCAAAACTCTCAAGCAATTCAATTTCTCGCTGCAATCTGTACGACACTCCGTCAAGCTCCAAGAGCTCTTGTCTTATTGACTCAGAGACCGGAATTTTACTGGCAATGAGAAACGATAATATATCTGGTTTGCTCACGATAGCCTCCATATTTGGAACTCCAACAATTTGCTTCCACAGGTCTGCGCATATTATCTCAACATTAGCAGACTCTTAATAATGTGTAGAAAACGAGATCCAAACAAACGAGGAATTTACCAGCTGCTTTTTGAGCAAGATAATATGAGTCGTACATCCGATACACCCAGAACGGCCAAAATGCTCTTGGGCCCATACGGAACCGGGTTAGATCAGTGTTCTCCCTGAAACTTGCCAGCCTATTTTGCTTCTGACATTGCCCTTTCGAAACAGGAGTCTTGCCAAGTGCCGATTGCCCGTCTTCCTTTTTGTTGGCTTGGCCAGAAGCTAAACATCCAATGGAACCAAAGCTGTATGGATTAGATCCACTAGATTGGATATCTGATGTGCTGACTACTTGATCATCATCACTACTTGTCGAGTCATCCATAATTGAGTCAACTACTGAAAAATGAAGTCTTTTCTCTGACGGAGAAAGAGCACTTTCAAAACTATCTTCAGAATTTGCTACTGACTGTGCGTCCGTATCTCTACATGGTGTAGATATAGACATTCTACTCGAGTGATAGCGACCTCGCAAGTTGCTTAACGGTACCATCTTCCCAACCGCATCCCTGGGAGTCTTCAAGGGCACATCTTCCTCAACAATTTGAACCTCTCCGCAAGGCTGCAAGACAAAATATAGTGAGAAATAAGCTTCTTTCACAATTAACAGAGATGTATTCCCAATTTTAATAAGGCGGCGTGTCTATGTAAATATGAAAGAATGTGCTTACGAATCCTTCAACGTCAGTCCAGCGACGCTTCAAATGGAACCGTTGCTGTCCACGAGTAATAACATTGAATGAACCATCCCCAAGTCGACGGTATTGTCGTATCTGTGATTATCACCGAGAATAGTAAGTTACATACATAGCAAGAACTAGAAGATCAAAGTCGTTCCCACAGATTAAATATTCAACAACCTCCTACCAACTTCCTACATCATGACCCCTGTCTCAAACATAGTTCCAGAAGCATTCCGCAAAGAGCTTAAAAGTCCACAGTTTTTAGGCAAGAAAACGATTAACAAGGATGCCAAATGTAAATTCTATTTCCTTCTTCAGTTTTGTTAGTGCTACCACCAAAAAACTTCTGATTACACATTTCCTATTACAAAACTCCAGTATTTGTCCGTTTTCTGTAAATAGTTGATAAAAGAATTTGGAGATAAGTTATAAATTGGAAAATATCTAAAAGGCCTGGAATGCTGTAACCTAATCAGTATTATTTCAAAAGGAATCTAAACTGACGACAGCCAATTCACTCTATAAGAACCTCATGAAACAACACTCAAAACTTGAAGCTTTCCTGAGATGACACAAAGTAACAAATGTTTTGGATACAGAAACCTGAAAGGTATGACTTCAGCTAACAATCATTTTAAAGAAAATAGAAAGAGATTACCTCTGCAGTTGTCCCTACACTGGCATACTTCAACTGGGCACCTTCTCTATAAACACGAATCTGAAGATAAAAAGGATAAATTTTAGATGTGTTTCTCTGTTGAAAAGAAAATGATATTTAGAGAGCCGAAAACAACCAAAGCTGGATTAAGTTACCTACCACACCTATCGTAGATGGAGCATTAGCTTGGTTCAAAGCTCTCTCCACGGCAGTAGACTGAGTGATTCTAAGGGGAAGTGTGGCCTCCGGAAATAGAACCACACCTGAAAAATATTGGAAAGCAGCAGTCTCAAAGTCTTACATGGGTACAAACACTAGGAGGGGACTTTCAACTCTTTACACCACAACAAGAATCTTTTCAGAGATAGAACTTGTGGTATATCTGAAGAAGGAACATGGTATGCTTGTTCAATTCAAGTTAGCAACTCATGTCAATGAACGTGCATCAAGTTACTGATGAAACCACATGAAGGAGAAAGCTAACATCATACAATGAATACCTTCAAGATAGAAAAGTGGGATCTTCAAAACGGTGCCTCCATCCACAAAAGCAATTCTGTTTTGAGTATCCTCAACCTCTGGTAAACAGTAGAAAAACGTAAGCTCAAAGGTGGCAAGTATAAAATAGAACACATCAGCAAGACACAGACGAGAATCCATCCATACCGCCAAGATAGGTATGTAAAGAAGCCAAAGCTGGGTTGAAAATAAGATCATCAGAACCAAGATTATCCCTGTACCATATGCAACAGTGAGTGAGAGAATGCAACGATATAGCCATCATGAAAGAAAACAAAGGCGACTAACGAGGAACAAGTGAATCAAGATGAAAAAAGCTTTGTTCATCAGACCCCCACACCCCTAGAAAATCAGTTACTGTTTCGCAGATCCGTGATCTGCAGAACGAGATATTTTCAACTCTTAACATCATGAAACCTAGGTATGCAAAAACTGGAATCAAACTAGTTTTACACTCTCACTCTATAAAGTTCAACAGAAGGGCCCAGTTTCTGATTATAGCAAGGTAATACTGCACAAACAACACACTGAGCCCCGCACAGTCTCTAGAAAGAAGAAAATGAAGGACGGATGGAATGTAGAAATAACATGTAACAAACGATCGTACACTAAAAAAAAAACCATTGATCATGAGACGATAACGAGGAGGAGAATTTACTCACGAAAGTGTCGCGTGGGAGGTAACGCGAAATGAAGCGACATCATCATCCTCGTCGGAATCCTGAAGGTCATCGACTTCCTCTACCTGCAACTCCTCGAAATCAAGCTCCCGAATCTGCTCGATCTGAAGCCTCTCTCTCGCTAGAATCCTGTCGTCGTCCATTTCTCCTCCCGTTCTGTGTCTCGTTGCGTTTACCCGCGAGCAGAGACTCCTCCGCGTTTTCCAGAGACAACCATATCATTTGTCTTCGTCCAGGTTACTGATCGGGCCGGTGTTCATGGACTCATACCCGGCCCAACTTTATCAGGTTAATATAATTAGTGATCCATTTTTAACCATTTTATTTTCGATGATCCTCATCCTAATATGAAAGATTGAGGGACCGGACAGAATTGTGTTCGCCATGTGCTTTCTTTTGATCCATGATAGATTTTCAGTTTAGTCCAGAAGCTAAACAGTTTTTTCTTTTAATCTAAAACACATGACTTAACAAAACAAACACAAAAACTTCTAATGTACATGAGCTCGAAATCCATCATGAAATAATTTTTAAAATAATAAGATCAATTTATCATTTATTTTATTATAATATATGCGAAATGAAAAAACGTACGAGAATAACTTAGAAGTTATAGTTCAATTAGATTATTTGTAACTTTAATTTAAGATAATTTTATTATATTTTTATCGATAAATATCGGATATTCTTTTGATTATTCGGTATATATTTTTTTTGGATAAAAGATCTTCCTTTTTAACTATATTTCTTTTGTTAGTAAATATCGGATCCTCAGTTTAAAAAAAACGCACGAGTGAATTTCGGAGTTATATATTAATTACGTTTTTTACCAAATTAGTAAATCGGATAAACCCAACAAAGAGAAACAAGAGAGAAATTCGATGGCAGATTAAGGAGTAGATGAAAACGAAGATGGCAAAAATGAAGTAAGAGGAGAGATAGGTGAGGGATTTTACGAAGAAGGATTGAGTAAGACTCCAGAAGCGATTAAAGAAGCGTTTTCGTTTCATATGAAAAAATCTCAATATCCTTTATCTCATGTTGATGTGGAGAAATCCGAGATAATAGTAACAACAATGTTGACGGAGGAAGATACTACAGTTCTTCCTCTACCTCATATGCTTCGCCAACACGATCTTTTTCTTATTCTATACGCGGAGTTAATGTTTACGGTGTCTTAGTCGAAGCTGCTAGAGACCTCAGATGCATTCAATTCATGTACAATGATTTTCATGTTCTCCTCACAAGCAGAACAGTGGTGAGAAGATAAACGAGGAAGAGTCGGCGAACAATACATTGTAAGAATGACTGACAAACCTAGGAACTTATGCTCTCTCTGATGGAATCAATAAAAATCAACTGTTAGAGAAACAAGAAGAGTCAATTGTTATAATATGATCTTTAATTTAATCAAATTTTATTTCTTTTTGTGTTTTTAATCCTTTAATTTGGCAAAATCGTAAAATTCATGTTTTTGCATTATGTTTAGATGGTAGACTGGTAGTACACTTTTGTATCATTTACACATAGGCTATGGAACTGAAATCGATAGTTGGTTGATACAACTTGAGGTTTGTGTTCTGTTTTTGCTGAATCAAAAAGTTTTATTGTCTTTTTTTGATTAATTTTTGGGTCTTTGGGGATTTAGGAGTTGTTAATTAGATGCATACCCAATTAGTTTCATCGAATAAAGTGGTTGAGAAACTTGCATTTCCAGCTATGCTTAGCAATAAGAAGCAATACATTCATGACATGATACTAATTGGTAGATCAAAGGGTTCAGTTGTTCACCGAATAAAGTTGTACGTGAGTTGAGTTTAGAACGTTGTGAGAGAATGTGGTATCTACAATAGTAAACAACACAATCGTGTACTATCTATTTGAATCCCTTTTTGTGTTTTGCTTCAATTCTATTGATATAATAAAAAAAAATTGTAGTTTGTTTTTCATTAATATGTGGCTCAACAAAATAAAATTCTTCTTTTCATTCTTGATGCCACATACATCTCTTTGTAACTACCATATTTCTTTAAAAGAACATATCTTTTAGCTAAAGTATTTTGCATAATTGAACTTTGAAAACACTCAGCTTTTAGTTTCACATTTTTTTCTCTAGATAAAGAATATTTTGGATCCCCGTGTCGCGGATCCTAACGGTAATGGAAAAGTTGTCAACTTGACATCAAGAATTGTGACCAAACTAGCTCAAAGTTATGTAAAGTTAAACTCATAAACAAAAAAAAACTATCAAGAATCCGATTTTCGTTTCATATATTTTTTTTAACATCAATAGATAAAACAAGTTTTAAAGTACGTGATTTTCAGTTCTTTTAGGTTTTAGATTAGAGTTATTGAGCGTGATAATAGGTTTAGGAAGATCTTCATCAAGAGGGATGTTACACTCACTGCCAAACCTCGATATAAACTTCATAGTTCTGGCAATATTCTCCAATTCTAAACCGCACGTAAAGTTTTAGCGAAAAACCTCTTCATTAGAGTCATTGTACGATGTATTCATCTGATTTTTTTGTCATTTTAATTTTCATACAATAGCAAAAGCAATTGGAGATTGGGTATATGATAAAACGTTATTTCATAAGATAAATTATCCTTACTCTTGCAACCCCTTGCTACCAGAGGGTTTTTACTCTTGGAGATGCTTCTCCAGAATATCTACATTTGTACGTTTAATTTTATGTATTTTTTCTCTCATTTCTAAAGAGTATGTTCAGCTATATGTGTTTCTTATTTGATTGATGAAGATGATAAATTTGAGTCTAATGCACATCGTAAAGCTGTACACAACTATTGACATGGGACGAAAGAATATTATAGTGTAAGTCTTTGAGTTTAAAAGAATTTTTTGCCTAATACACCATAATGTGTTTGATTGCCATGATGTAATGTATTTTTTCTTTGAAAGCGATCAATGTCCTACACATGAATTATTGTGTAGAATTAGTAGTTTATTGGTAAAACTTTAGGCTTTGGCTTAGATTAATGTAGGATGTTTTGTGATTGCGATAATAGAAAATTTCTATATTGTTATGTTTGGGAGAGTGTCAAATATAATAAGTTAACGTTTTTTGACCATTTGGTTAGTTGGAAAATTTGTGGCTTTGGTTGAGATTAGAGTCTATAAAACAAACATTATAACGTATTTGTTCTCTTTTGTTCTTGATACACTCTTTTTTTTTTTGTATCTTGAGAAGTAAAGACGATCTCAATCCTTGATCTTATCATTGTCTCTTAGTCTTTATGTTGGATTTTTCAAGAGCTAGGAAATGTTGTAATCTTTATACATGAATTTTGAAAAGGGTGAATAGTTTTATATACAAATGAACAATAAGAAATATCTTAGTTTAGTTTTCAATGTCGTGATTGTGGCTTGGATACTAAATTGAAATAACTTTACAGTGAATTTGTACATGAGAGTGAGTAGTTTGTGTAATAATTTGTATAGGAGGCAAATAGTGCATTTGATCTTTCAAAAGTGGTATGGGTGGCAGACGGAGGAGACACAATGCCCATGTACAACAGCTCGAGTTTTATACTTTGACGGAGATGACGACGTTTCGCATATGTCAATAGGCAGACTCTTTATATTTATAATCTTTGTTGATTAAATATATAACTCGATTGGAAATCTAATATCACATGGTTTGGTTCGATAAAGTTTTGGTTTCAGTTATCATTTTGGTTTATAGAAATTGTATCTTTGATTTGGAAGATCTTCAAAAAGTAGCGAGTATTGGTTTATTATTTTGCAATTTGTTTTTCGTTTTGGTTTGTTGGGGTTTAAGAAAGTGTATCTTTTAAACTGAGAATTTTTCATAGAGATTGCAGTTTAATTTGTTTATTCAATTTTATTCGATTTTTTATACTATGGACCAAAAATTATTATCGAATCAGTTTGTTGTATGTTTAGTTTGGTTTTGGTATCGATGTGTTATTTGTTTTGGATCGCTTTGAATTCTTTGTAAAAGATATGTAGATTTTCTCAATAGACTAACCCAAACGAGAGACAACTAACTCGGAGTTTCTACTATAACCTCGAGAAACCGTCAATATAAAACCAGGTAGGACGAATAAAATCTATATATATTTATAAGGAAGACTTTTAGCTCATGTACATTATGATTCCTCTTGAATTCACCCGATAGTGATAGAGTTTTAAATTAATTCATCATAATATCTATATATAAAGAAGTTTTTTTTTTTTTTTACTCTCATGCATCATGCAAATTGTATCATTACATGCAATTTAGTTCCTTAGTATAAAGATTATAATTTGTTAGTCATTATTTCTCTTATATTGATATAAACATGTTTTGAGTTAATATTTGTGTTTTCTAGAAAAATGGTCTTACGAACAAGCTTTCTGTTCCAAAATATTTTGATATTCTTCAGATCTTATTGTTCAAGGAATGAAAAGAAATTATTAGAGAAAAAGATTGCAATTATCAAAATTTAAGTTGTTTAAATGTTTTAAAGCTTCTATAATTTTGGGTTTACCGGATTTATAGAGAAAGTCCAATTTTATACTTATAAGTTATAATCAATCATGTAATCACCAAAATTATAAATCATTGAACAAGGTATTAACAACAGATACCACAGTGAGTAAAATATTAATACAATATATTATAGTAACGTGTAATTATTATTATTCTTTTTTTTGTGACGATCGAAATTTTATTAAAACAGTTTAAATCGGGGTTACATGCAGGCCACTAAGGACTTGTTTAACTATTTGATCAGTTTTCACGTTTTTAATACATGGTACAAAAAAAAAAAAAAAATTCAAAAACGAGAAACTAAGCTCTTGGATGTCCTTAACTATGGTATAGATCTCTGTTTTTTGCTCCACGTTGATAGCTCTAACCAGGTTTTGCGAATCGAAGAAAACATGGAGCTCCATAAACCATTTGTGGACTTCATAGAGCGCTTTTGTTTTGGCGTCAAGGACCGAGGCACTCTGTTTCTCTGCAGAATCATCCTGGTGATTTTCGCTTTGATTGAATCCATGAAAGATCTATCTCATGCCACAACTCTTAGTCTATAAACTCCATGATGTGTCTACGAAGCACATCACACCGTCTAGGTCGGGGGTTCTTCCCCAATCGTTGGTGGAGTCTCTTGATGTGTATCTTTCGGTTTCTTTTGAACTCTTTCCCAAGCTCTAGCATCAGTAAGAGCTTTCGCTACAATATCTCTCGGATAAAATCCCCGCGTATTAAAAATCAGGTACTTGTGTGTGTCGTCCAAATATGTCACAATCCTTGAAAAGGGATTTAGGGTCCCTACCGTAGATGACGGATCATGGAGCCGGACACCTTTGGAGATAAAATCCTTAACTGATGTAATACTAGTCAGTGGGGATAGCTAACGGGACTGTTTTCCATACATCGACTGCGAAGTGACACTTGAAGAAGACATGGGCAAATAACTCTATACCCTGATATTTTTACATGTCGTGTCAACCTGGATTTCCTGGAATTCCAGCCTAGACCCTATCGAAAAAGTTCCCACTGATAGACCAATTAAAGTTTTCTGGGTCAGGAGGTTTTGAGGAAGCTGTGAGTAGTCTATAACATGATTTGGATGATGAGTAGGTCCCACTCATCCAAGTAACGTGTAATTATAGCATTAAAAAGACATAATAATCATGTCTATAGAATCGATTTTGAACTCTCACAGCGGCCGCACATGCGTGTGGGACAGGCAAGAGACCTAGTTCATAAAAAATAAACTGCGTGTTCATGTGAATCTGTCCCAAGATTTGTTTTATAATTCAGAAGTACAGGGCGTATTTTTATCGAATAGATTGACCAAAGAATCAAAGGCAACATAATTCAATCAGCCATCAATATCAATCATGAGTTATAATCAAACTTTTACAAAGCTAAAATCAAAACGCAACATAATTTAATCTGCCATCAATAGCAATCAGTATTCATGAGTTATAATGAAACTCTTACAGAGCTAATTTCAAACGCAACGTAATTCAATCTGCCATCAATAGCAATCATGAGTTATAATGAAAATTTTTACAAAGCTAAATTCACAAAAAATCCAAAGACCATAAATCTTGCCATGAAGAATGAAACTTTACAAGTTGCTTCCTAGGTACAGCCGATTAGGCTTCAATTAAACCGAGATGCTATTTCCAGAATTCTTCAAAGTCGACCACTGTACCTGCAAAGATCCTCGAAACCCATGTACTCGTGCCGTTGGTATTTACCGATCATGTTCACTATTCCCACGCCACCTGTCAACAACAAAGAAACAGCAATTAACAAAATTACACATCTTAAGAAGGTGATAAAATCAGCTCGTAGCAAAACAATCACAAATATTTCAAATTTGAATACCAAGCGATATGGCGCTGACGAAAATCATGGAGGCAAGGATGAAGATGATGAGAGATGCTCGGCCAAGGACAGTAATTAATCTTCTCACTACATGCTGTCCAACCAAAGCTGCAATAGTTGCCACTGCCACAAAGTACAAAGCTGCACAAAAGTAAACCATATATTGAGGATATCCTGAAGGTTAATGGAGAAACAGCATTGTCCAACAGAATTGACAGAGAACTCTACCAGATGGAACAGGGAATCGTTTGAGAAGATAGTATTCTACAACAGACATGGATGAAGAGAACGTCATTGCAAATGTGGCTGTAGCACTTGAGACCTACAAAATAAAAAGGTAGAGATCCAGTGATCTAAGGACAAGTGGTTCTCCATTATAGTGTTTTTTGCAACTTAATAAACTCAGACCTGTGGTGGGACACCGAGCTCCAAAAACAATGGACCCATGATGAATCCCCCGCCTAAACCAAGTAGACCACCCACTATTCCGGCCAATATGCCAAATGTACAGTATAGAAGAAGCTGACCAACGGTGAAATTCGAGTCTCCTTGACCCTTAGATGCGATGATTCTTCTACCTTGGTACAAAGCTACTGCTTCATACCCTGATACACCAACTGCAACCGGAATCTGCATTATCATACGATTACTGTAAGCATCTATAAAGCAGTATACATAAATCTCTCACCAGAAATATAATTGTAATCGACTCTACACCTGTAATAAGTTGATGACCCAATACGCTACTGAACAAGTAGGTGTATTTTGCTGCTTCCATAGTAAAACATGAAAATTAACAATAAAGTTTGAACATGAACAAGTAATGCATACATAAGAATGTGTATAACTGATAAAGAAAAGATAATTTACCTTTATTAACTGCAGTGCCAGGAATACAACCCAGACAAAAACCAGAAGCCCCAGTTCCTTCCAGTGCACATTTTCAAGAATACTTACCTGCAGTACATTAACATAGTTAATTGTGACATTTACTTGCAAACACAGAATCAGCACTATTGTAATAGTGTAAAGAGAATTGCATTTAGTTTACCTCTTCTTTCTTGTTGTTTCCAGGGTTGGTGCTCGGGGCTGCAGGAAGAGGCACGTATTCAACCTCTGTGCCAGAAACACCTGATCAAAAGGTGGATTATGTTAAAGAAGTGTTTTTCCAATTAAAACAAAACACAAGCTGTAAATGGTGGTTGCTGAAAAATGTTTTAACCAACAACAATCCAACTCACCATTTGACTCTAAACGCTTAGCAGCTTCCTGTAGCACAGAACAACAGTAAAAATTAGTTTAGGTTATTCATTAAGATTCGTACTGTCTAGCACCAAATAATATGACTGATAGTTCGTTACAAGAAATATCGTAGAAAGAATATTTCGTGCCAAAACCCAAAATATTTTCCCGGAAGAAGTTAGCAAGGTACCTGTTTCTCTATGGTTTCCTTATTCCAGGTCTCACGGCCCTTTAAAAACGCCTTTGTTGATGTGCCTGCATACATTGATAAAAGATGGTCATTTTAAGTCTAAAAGCCGATGAGGAAACGCGAAAGATCTGAAACTTGTTTGATTTGAGTCTCACCTAAAAAGAGGATGATGAGTAGAACTGTGACCATCCAATCTGGAAAAATCACATTGAAGGTAACCCCAACACTAATCCCCAGCATTAGCATCGGCTGGATCAGCAGTGCAAGATCATAGTCAATGATGGGCATATCAAGTGTTGGATGCCTCAGTCTAAGGTTGTAATACACAGTTGAGACAGAAGCACCCATGATCATGCCTAAAAAGATCAGGTTTATTAATGAACAATTAAAGATCTTCAAAACACCAAGAGAAAATGTAAGAATGTTAGTCATGAGCATCTTACATTTTGAAATCGCTGTGGCTGATTTTGGATCAAACCCAATAATCAAGCTGAGCATGGGTACGAAAATCCCACCTCCACCAACACCTCCTACGCTACCAAACGCCGCCCCGAAGAATCCAACAAGAGTGCCCAGAACAATTTGCCAGTTAAGCTCAAACTCCTGGAATTGAATTGAATGTACAATACAAGATCCGCATCCCAAGAGTAAGTATCTCGTACAGAAGATTCGACATCAAAGAGGCAAATAAGGTAGCGAGAAGGAGCTTGGAACTTACGGGCCAGACATGGTGATAACCCGTTTGATCAGATTCCCACAGAAAATTCATGGCTCTGAGGAAGAAATTGGATTCACTTTCCCGCGTTTCTGAATCAAATCTCAGAGCTTTCCCTTTCAAGTTCCTCTCGGCGGAAACGAGAGCAATAGCGAGAGAAAAGTTGATAAAGACGACGATTACCGATCTCAGACCCCTCCATTTCGATCTGAGTTCCGCCATTGGATTTTAAAAATTACAGCAAACTTCAACGATTATTCTATCTGTATTTGACGGCGAAAGCTGAATCAGAAGAGACTTTATTTGAAAAGGAAAGAGAAAATCACAGGAGAAGCCATCGGATTCTACAGAATCTCTTGAAATACGAAAGGAAAACAACATAGCAAGAAAACGGAATCATGTGATCCAGGAGTAACAAAAAAGCAAACGAGGAGGACAAATTCAAGGGAAAATGCGTAGGTTCCACGATCTAAGGAAAGAAGACAAGTCGATTGATTTACATTGAGAGACAGAGAGGACCTTTCCAGTAAATTCAAATATGTAGTAATGTGGCAACCGAATTTGTATCGTGAGAGATCAAATGAGAGGATTCCTATTTTATGGAAGAGAATGCCAAGTAGACGACAGACAGATCCGTATCTTCGTCTTCTTTTCTTTTCTTTTTGACCTACCCTAATTTTTTTTAGTCTAATAAAAACAAGATAAGATAATTAGAAAAAACATGTGATCACTCATGACGCTAAGTCGCTAGACACTAGATTCATCATTCATGTACTATAAAGAGAATCAATTTCTGTGTATATATCTGGAAATAAAGCACGTGGCCTTTTATTTCAAACCCAACTTTTCTTATTCACCTAATCCAGTTTAACAGATTTCAGTCATATACATGCAAATAGGAATGATTTGATCGACTCCTCTTAATTTTTTTCTTTCTTGCCGTCGAGGATTTGGAATTCCAAGGTTTTTCATCAAGGTATATATTATTAGAAATTAAAGTCTTCCATCAAAATGATAAGAGATCCTAGCTAGTATATAAAAAACCTTAATCAATTTATTTATATGTAATTAATTTTGAGTTGGAAGTACATGTAACTCAACATAATATTAGAGTTCGATCTATGCTATCCAACTCAATCAGATCCAAAGTTGGTTCAATCAAGTACTGAAATTAATGTTGTCGATCCAAGACCGAACATATCGAAATTAATGGCCAAAGAGCCATCATCTCGAGAAGAGTATTAGAAAATCTTATCCCACATCGGAAGTTGGAAGGAATGATAACTAGAAGTATATAAAAGACATGTCAATCTACTTACAACCCATTGATTTTAAGTTGGAAACTCATGAAACTTAACATGGTATCATAGTCCGATCTACATAATCTAACCAATTTAAACCAAAGTTGTTCCAATCATCGGCGAGGCCCGAAATTAGTTTCTTCAATCAAATCCCGAAAATATTGAGATCAATGGCCAAAGCAGCCATCATATCCAAGGGGCGTATTAGGGATTAATATCCAACATCAAAAGTTATAAGATATCTTAACTAATATATAAAGGGACATGGGGCAATCTACTTACAACCAATTGGTTTTGAGTTGGAAGTCCATAAAACTTAAGATACAATATTATAAAGAATATTTTATGTTTTAGCCTACAACGTTAAAATTCCAATATTTTATTACTACGTAAAAGAAAGTTCTAGTGATGAAATGCTTTCTTCGATCAAAAAGTGATTGTTTCAAAAAAAAAAATCCCCACAACATAAAACATGCTTCAGAATGGTGAATCATTGACCTTCCTTCTTTTTCATAGCATCCCTTCCTTCTTTATCGAACTCTACAAAAATACGGATTGATCACTAAGACATGTATCGGATTGTTCCAACGGATAGCATCATGATTTCCTCTCTTAGGAGTCACTTGTAGAACTTGAAATTCATCTTCATGACTAAAAGTCCTCCCAAATTTTGTGGATTTTCTCTTGGGTAGTCTGTAACTCTTTTGTGGGCACAAACATGGAGACGAGGCACGAGATTGAGACGGCGACTGTTGATACATCAATACATTAATCTACATCAATATGTAAATAGTATACACTCATCAATATGTAATAGTATACATGCATATATGTTATTGTTTGCAGCATCAATATAAAATATTATGCATAAGTTTATTGTTGTGGATAAAAGTATTAATATGAGAGCTGAAACATGTTACCAATATGTTTGAAATTGTTTACAAAAGAGTTGTTGGGTGCGATTGGTTAAAAAAAAAAACGAGATTTTGAGATGAAGGGTTATAAAATAATACAAAAAGGTAAAAAAAATTGGTAAGAGAAAACGAAACAAAAGGGTGAGAGTAACCGTTTTTACAGTAGTTATATATAAATATAACATGATAGTCCAAAATATGATTATTCATCACCCCAAAACCCCAGATATCACCAAAATAGTGCAAAGAGAAAAAAAAAATGATAAGAGAAAGCGAGACAAAAAGTTGAGAATAATTAGTGGTTGGTACCATTTTTCTAGTTAGTAACAATAAAAGCGGAACGTCTCTATTAAACCTTAATTTGCTATTACCTTATAATTAATATATATATATATATATATAGTCTAAATTAGGGATGTTAAAAAAAGGTAAAAACCCGTAGAGTACTTTAAAAATCTGGTGATATTTTGAACCTATATCCTTGCCTTTTGATATTTAATGAGAGGGTACCTTCTATATAAATTACCCTAACAGTTTATCCTATAGTGTTTAGGATACCTGTAAATTTTTTTTGTTGGTCAATATTATGCTTAAACGACGTCGTTTGCTCGAGATGTCCCAATTTTCCTTAACGAAATCCCTAAATATGTGTCATTATTTGTAAGTTAAGAATCATAACACTTAGTACAAGAACTGAACACGAGATTTTGAGGTTTGGGTTTCTTCGATTGGATACTTTGGGATTTTTGGGTTTGCTTTGATTTGAGATTTCTTTGTGTTCTTCCTCAGACAACATCAAACTCCCTCTCTCTCTTACAACTTCTAGGTTTTAATCTTTCTTTACATCGTCAAGTTTTCTCTCTCTATTCATCTTCCTTTCGTCTCTACAAAAAAATAATTACGAATCATTATATAAACGGTTAATTTGCTTTCTCTCTCGCAATGAATTTTGGTTTATAATCTGAATTTGAGTTTTTAGACTTACACAAAAATGATTGAGTTTTGTATTGTAAGAGAATACCATTATAGTTAGGATATGGTAGGATAAAAACATCCTATCTATCCTATCTAACATCTTGATGATTATTAATCAATCCAAGATTTCAAGTGTCACCAAAGTAATACTTACGCACATGCTAAAGCATTATGGAAGCAATAAAGAAAAAATCCAATATGTAATAAACAATTTACATATTTAAGAACATAAATAATTGAAATACTATTGCAATAATATATAGATTACCATGATAAATAGATGATCTAAACGGTAATAGCTAAATACTAGTTAAATTTGGTTGAATTGTATAATCTGATTTTTTATTATTTATGATTAAATTCAAGAGAATCTAATAAAATTTATGAGATAATCTGATAAAATCTGGCGGAAAAATTTCACCACCTAATACAAGTTACCATTTACACCTAGAAATATAAAAAAATATATTATATAATTATATTTTTCTCGTAATGATAAAGATATCTCTCTATAAATATAAAATAAAAATCAGTTGACTAGAAAAGAAGATCTCCTTAAATAAACCACTTGCTTCTGTTTTTAGAAAACTACTATTTGCTTATTTTCTTGATAATATACTCTTTTTTCTTATGAATTGTTTTCTTGAGAATATACATCTTATTGTTTCCATAAATATAGAAAAGATTTGAAAATTGCACACATATGGAATAGTAAATTTCGGGAGTTTTATATGTAATTTTCCCGGTAATATACATTATATTATTTTATAGCATTATTTTAAATTTTATTTTGAAAGCTGACACGTTACTTTGAAATATGACGTATACTAGATCAAAATAATTTGAAAAATAATTTCGTTGATTATTATTAATTTTTGTCAGAAAATTCTTCATTATAACTTTTCCATCCGTGTTTTCTTTTTCTTACAGGTATTAGTTTATTTCTGCTTATCTAGCAAATAACTTTTTCATGTATATATATATTTATATGGCTTATCATCTTCTTAAAATAAAAAAAGTCATTGCGAAGGAAAATAAGGGTCTACGTTTTTGTAGTTTAGTCTGATACCGGCATTTATAATGTTTCCTTTTAATATTTTACCAGTTAATTATTCAGAACAGTTGGCTAACGCAGTCTAATAAGCCTTTCAAAGCTGACTTTGACTTAGTCGATGTTTTACGTATCCATATCCTTCCATTTATTAGAATATTTATTATATATATAACACAGCTAAGATGTTCACAAAGACAGAAGACAAGTAGTCGACCAACGAAAAAAAATAGAGAAGAGAAATGATGTTTGAATATGGAAGCAAGAAGAGATGGAACTTGTCATCATCTCACAGAGAGACAATTGTACTTGGACGATACAGCAAGAGTTGCAGAGAGCAGAAGCAACAGCGAAAAATATCAACGGATGAGAGAAACTTGCCCAAGTGGAAGGTCTTGTTGAGGAAGCTCAAGCTCTTACCTTCTCCTCCTTCTTTCTCCACAAAGGTCGCGGCTTATGAACCCTGCGATTACTCTCTGAACTTCGATCAAGGGCCAGGATACGATGAGCCCGAGAATCTTTCAAGGTCTTTCTCTTGCCGCTACGCTGATCCTTCCCGGATTCGAGCAACACGCTTTCTCTTGTATTAAGTTTTTACTTTTCTTCTTTCAACTTTTATTTCTAGCGATGAGATAAAAAGGCGCTTCACATTTGTAAAAAGTGGAAAATATATAGTAGGTTGTTGAATTAATTTATTTATTTTTTGTTGATGTCTCCTAGTTGAAAGTTCTCTCTCCCTCGCCTCTGGTTCTTCACAACTTTTATATCGTATTATGGCCGTTTCCGTGAACTCGTATGTCACGACTCACGACCCTATCCGCAGGTTCATTAGGAGCCTATCTATTTTCCCATTTTCGGCTCATTACGCCTTTTGACCCAAATTTTAGAGGTTAGTACAAAATTAAAATCCTAAGAGGCAAAAACAAATCCAATGCTAAACCGCAGGCATAAATCGACTGAACCAATCGGTTGAACCTGGTAGAGCAAACGACAGCGTTTGACTCCTCATACTCATATACACACAGGTCTCCGCAAAGTTGACGATTTCCGTTAAAAATATCTGTAATCGGACTGTGAAACTCACATTTCCGATTGTAGAATTCAAGTACCAAATCGAGAAATTTCAGATTCCACGGAGAGAAGAAAAATTTCAGAATGTGGAGCGTGTTGTTCTGTGTGTATTAGATTCAGTAATCGGGACTCGGGACGGTGAGAATCACCATGGATAAGGAAACGGAGATTCTGTCCCGCCTCGCGGCGAACCACCTTCACCTGGCTCAGTTCGAGCCTTTGAAAGCTACGCTGCTCGCTCTCAGGGTTCGTAACCCGGACCTCGCACTCACGATCCTCCAGACAATCGTCTCCAACGCTGGAAGATTTGATAATGTCCTTTGGTCGCGTTCTTGCTCCTCCCCGTCTCTTCTGGCCTTTCTCTCGACGATTGAACTTCTGCGATTTGAAAATCCTACTTCCCCTTGGGGTTTTGATTCGGAGACTCTAAGTTTGCGAGCGGATTTTTTGTTGATGATCCAGGTTTTGATCGACCGGTTGACAAATAGGATTAGGGAAGAGGAGAGACTCGATTTGGAGAGTGAGACCGGGGAGGTGGAAGAGAAGAGTAACGAAGAAGAGCAAAAGGATGATAAAGGCGGATTAAGAAATTGTTTATGGGTTTTACAGGATTTTTTGAAGTTGGGTGTTGAGAGGTTGAATTTCGATGTTGATACAAATAGCAGTGGAGGAACTTGCAAGATTCCTGAAGAGGCAGTTGTATCTTTGAGGAGTATATTACTGGACTACTCAGATGTTTTCGATGCTCTATGTTGTAATATTGAGAGACAACTTATGGGTTCCGAGATTTATGATACAAGTTTGGTGGAGGAAGTTCAAAGAGAAGAACAGGGAAAGGAGAGGAACGATGGGAAAGGGGTTGGTTCGTCAGAGCTGGATAACAACAATGCGTTTTCTTTGATACAGAGACATGTTCAGTTGGCGCAGTTGGATTCTATGAAACAATGTTTAGACGAGGGAGATGAGCGTGGGGCAGCTGATCGCATACGTTATCTTCACCTTGATTATGGAGTAGAGAAAAACAACTATCAGTATGTGCTTGTTTCTAAGTCCGCAATTATATGAGTTTTTTTTGAATTATAACTGTGCAACTTGTTTTATATTGCTTACAAAAGTTTGAAGGTTTTAGATTATTTCGTTGTTTTCTTCTGTCTTGATTATTCCCTTTGGCAGTCATATTTCTGTTTCCTTTCTGAAGATTTTTTGCACGGATATAGGTAGAGCAGGAAAAAGGGCTGATCACATTCTCTATTTCTATACGCTTATACACTAATACATTTCTGTTCCCCATATCCAGTTGCTAATACTAATCCTTTGATCATCTTCAGTAGTTTCTGATTGTTGGAGAACATATGTTGACAGAAATACTATGTCTAATTCAGTTTTTGTTTCTCAAGCGGAGCGGCTTTTGTTAGTTCGTTGGACTTGTATTAGAATAAGATATCATTGGATTAAGACCGCTTAGAATAAAGTAGTGATACATGTAGCTGTCTTATGTATGAATTTTCCCAACATCGATCCCTTTTTTATGTTCAAGTTCTGTGTAGGGAAGTATGTGGAAGCTCATTCTCTTGTTGAATTTTTGTTTTTATTTATAGCGTCTTATTATAAAACATCAATAAAGATGACTTGGAGAAGGTGTTGAGATCTAGACTCAGAAATAAAAGACAAAACGAAGCTTTTCAATGGTTGTTTGTTAGGCCAGAGCTTTTGATTTTCATTTAATTTCCATGGGAAAATCTCAAACAGTGGAAATATTCATGTGATACTGAAAAGGGAACCCTTATAATGGATGAAGACATCCATGTCGTTGCATATTAAGTTTTGTTCCCTGCTTCATTTTTTTCTCCCTGTTTCTGGGAGCTTATTTTTGCATATCTAAGAATAAAGAACTTAATACAATTATTCTGTTTTCTCTTTTCTTATCTGGCAGTGCTGTTCTTAAAGCTCTCCTTTCAAGAGTTATGGAGAAAAGATATGAATATGGTGAATCCTGGCACATGATGCGCCAGAACTTGTTTTTTATTTATAAAGAAGCTCTCTCGTCCAATTGCGGAGATCTTGTTCAGATGATCCAGGTTGTTATAATTTCCGTGAAAGCTGATTTAAGATGTTTTTCTCATTAAAAAGGAGGCTTGGCATGTAAGAAACAACTATATTTTAGCACAGATGGCCTAGCTGAGAAAGGCAAGAGTTTCTCACAGATCATTATTCGATGTGATTTAGGAAGTATAACCATTTCTTTTATCTTGATAATTCTCGAATTGGAAGCTTGTATATTCAGTTCGCATTGTGCTGTAATATAATTTGTGAATAGTTACTCTGGAGGTAGTTTAGGTCAGTGATCGATTTGAGTTCGGAGGTAGGCTTATGTGCGTGTCTTGAAATACGCATATGCGTGTCATTGATAAGTTATCTTGTACCATAAACTCTCGTGTGACTGAAAGGTTTCCTCCGCAGGGTATTCAAGATGATCTGCTCTTCCCAGATAGCCAGCTACATTTATCTCTCGACAATGACCACTTTCCAGTTCCTCTCGAATCTTTCCAACGATATCTTGTAGACTTGAAAACAGAGAGAAATATAGAGGAAAAAAGTTCCCCTATGAGCAGGGCAATTAACTCTTGCCTCAGAGACATGTTTCATTATGCTCGTGTTTCTGGATCACATGTGCTTGAGTGTGTGATGTGTGCTGCTTTGTCTTCCGTAAAAAAAGAGAAGCTTCAGGAGGCTAATGATGTAGGTGGATAGAATAAATTTGCATATTTTCTTACTGCAGTATTGTTGATTGCCTACTCCCATTTAGACATCTTCTGCTTTTCTATTGGGATCTAAAAGCCTCTTCTGATCATATTTTACAGGTTCTTACTTTGTTTCCTCGACTTCGCCCGTTAGTAGCTTCCATGGGATGGGATCTGTTGTCTGGGAAAACTGCAACCCGTAGAAAATTAATGCGACTACTTTGGACTAGTAACTCACAAGCAATTCGTTTAGAAGAATCTTCTCTATATGGAAACCAGACAGATGAAGTAAGTTTTTCTTTTACACAAAATGTTATTTGGATTGATTATTCTTTTAGAAGATGACGGTGAAAGCCTAACAGGACACAATGATCTGGGCAGAAATCTTGTGTGGAACATCTCTGTGATACATTGTGCTATCAGCTGGAACTCGCATCTTTCGCTGCTTGTGTCAATTCTGGTAAATCATGGACTCCGAAGGCATCTTTCTTGATGCATGGTAACGTGCCATCTGGGCATGATGATGCTGAAGTAGATCCTTTTGTTGAAAATCTTGTCTTGGAAAGGCTTTCAGCGCAAAGTCCGCTTCGGGTATGACTTTAATAAACCACCCTCTCTACAGATACTTGTTTGGCAATCCCCCACTGGAAAAGTGTTCTGAAAGTTTTATACAAATAAATCTCCTAGCTAATTAAATTTACGATTGTAGTGGAGAGTTTCATTGGATATCACGCTGCCTAGATTTATTTGCTTACAGTATGAATTACGTCTCTTAGGGAACACAGAATAAATAAGAAGAGATATAGATAACTCGAGGATTTTGCAGCACATGTTACTATGGTTTATTCGGAGTCAAGACTAATTATGATAGGATTAGAGTGCTATTTTGGTTAAATATACAAGTTATCATGAGGATGATAAGATATCTGTTTCATAAGAGTTTGTGATATTGTTACCAAGCAAGGACATGTATTAGCTGCATGGTTAACATGCTTCCTTGGATCACTTAAACGAATTTTGATACTCCTGATATTCTACTAGTTTTTTGCTTTCGTTAATGTAAGCGCTTGGAGCAATTAAAGAATATACATCTCTGTGTCTTGAATAATATATCATTTTTCATTCTGCCTTAATCCTTACTGACTTTTAGTACTGTACTTTGAAATAATGAACCTCGTCCCTTGAAAGGACATTGCATTGCCAGTTATTTTATACAATTTAAATCTAAATGCTTTTGAGATCGTTCCCCTGGGTCAATGAGTTTGCTTTGGTACTTAGTATATCAAATCACCGTTTATGTATTACGTTAGCTGTATCATCTCTAAGTTTTTGTAGGTTATCTTTATAGTAATTATTTGAATGTTTTCCTTTTTCTTCTCCCCTTTACACCTCTCTTTTGTTTTCTTTCAATTGTGTCAAGTTTTGTCAATTCACTGTGGCAGTGGCATGTGTTTTGTCTTTGCATGCTCATGTGCAATCATCTCTATTAGAAATAAATGATAGTGGTACTATGGGAAATGCGTTGATTATTATCTGCACGTTTACTTGGTGCTTTATATGTGGACAATTTGTAATGATTTACTATTTTGTAGGTACTATTTGACGTTGTTCCAGGCATAAAATTCCAAGAAGCAATTTCACTAATAAGTATGCAACCTATTGCTTCAACTGGAGAAGCCTGGAAGAGGTTAGTTCAATCAAAGTTTATATAGCTATGTTGAATATTTATACTTGAACCAATTTTGTCTCTTCGCTTTCTTGGATAGATTTGTGTTAGATTTTTAGCACCTGTCCCTGGAGAAAAATGTCGTGTTCATTTGGCCAAAAGACGGACAATAATTGTTGAACTAGCATTCTGGTTTTCGTCTGTTTCTTAATTTTAATGCCGTGTTTTTGTAAAAATGTTATGTGCATTCTTAAGTGCACTTTTAATTTTATTTTGCAGGGGCACTTGTTTATTTTTGGTGGTTTCACTTTTGATGTTTTTGTACTTTGTAGGATGCAAGATATTGAGCTAATGCATATGCGTTATGCGCTAGAGGCTATCGTCTTGGCACTAGGTGCAATGGAAGAGGCCATGAAAGATGAGACGGATGCTAGTCATCGAGTGGTATTTTACCATTTAAATGACTTCACTAACCATTTGGAGGCTATTAAAAATGTTCCACGCAAGGTAATATACCCATATTAGATAATTAATATACATAAAGCTGGCATTCTGTCATTAATTTTGTGGTACGACCTTTTTGGAAAAAACCGAATTGAAATATATTTACTATGAAAACAATGTTATAAAAACATATGTTATGCCTCATACTACATCTACACGAAGTGTGATTTCTATCAAACATTAGATCTTTTCAATGCATTTCAGTTTACATATCCTTTTAACATGAGATCTCTTTTGTTTGCAGATTATGATGTTGAACATTGTTATTTCACTCTTGCATATAGATGATATTCGTCTCAGTTCTACACAATGTTTCTCATCAGAGTGCTTTTCTGAGAAAACTAATACATCTAGTTTGGATCTTGGAGATCTTGCTATAGAAGGGGAAAAGGACATTGTTGTATCTTTCACAAGACAGCTACTCAATGTTTTACGCCGCAATCTTCCATCACATCTGACTGAACAAGAGTGTCAACTGGATGGTAATTTCAGTGCCGAGGGAAGAAAGGCTTTAGAATGGAGAGTATCTTTGGCTAAGCGTTTCATTGAAGATTGTGAATGGCGATTATCTGTTATGCAGCATCTTCTGCCACTGTCTGAACGCCAGTGGAGTCTAAAGGAGGTTTTGAGTGTTCTAAAGGCGGCCCCTGCAAAACTGCTTAACCTGTGAGTATAGATCTCTTTTAGTGTTTGGTAATTTAGATCTCAGCCATCAGTGAAGAACTGTTAGCCACCTCGTTGGTTCTTCCGTTTTCACATCTAAAATGTTAAGGAATCAAATCGAAGTCTTTCTATAATCCTGTAGGGTGTTCAAAATGCAGAATGCGCTCGGTATGTACAAATACGTTGCTAGTTAAATAATATTGAAGTCGTCTAAACTATTTTATCCGGATCCAATGTGTAAGTATGTGTATGCAAATATTGGATAATTGTTCAGCTTGCTGAGTTGTGTAATCTGTGTTATGAGAGAACTGGAAACTTGGACGAGGTCTATGGTGATGTTGCTTTCTTTTGCGAAATTGAGCTGCTATCTGCAGTTTTTATCCCCTTGACATGTTGCTGAAAACAAGAGTTCTAGCTGTGCTGATGAAATAGTTTATAAAAAAGATTTCTTTTAAAGTGCAACTATGTTTTGTATATCATTACTTGTTACTTGTTCCCGCTGTCAATGTTCCCTACACTGGATTTTATTGAGTAATACTTTGCTTCCTCGTACCCATTCTTAAAACATTAACGCTTATTCTGCAGTTGTATGCAAAGAGCTAAGTATGACATTGGAGAACAGGCGGTTCATCGGTTTGCATTATCAGCAGAGGACAAAGCTACTCTTGAATTAGCTGAATGGGTGGATAATGCCTTCAAAAGAACACTGGTATCTCTCGTAATATTGCATCAGAGTGCTTGCATGTATATCATCATAAATGTCACTCCTTCACGCATTATAGGATCAGAATATTCTGATACGCGACCAAATTTTTTTGCCTTGAGGATTGTATATTGTTCTCGTTTTTTTGTTGTAGCTCCTTGAGAATACATCTTGTATTTTGTTCATAGATGTTGTATTATGTCACTGAACTTAATTATTATTCTGTCTAAATATCTTATGCTATTTCACAGATTACTCACCTATATCTTTATTTTTAATTATTCTCAGGTAGAAGACGTGATGTCTCGTGCTGCTGAGGGAGCATCTGCTGTGCAAGATTTAGATTTTCGTTCTTTAGGTTCTCAATTGAGTCCATTGGCTGTCGTAAGTCCATGCAGTTATAGCTCTTATCTTTATCTGTACAATTGCTTTAGCTGATTCTGAAAGTATTATCTTGCAATCACCTCAGAGCAAGTTTTAAGTTACCTTTTTGTGATGCCAGATTCTACTATGCATAGATGCGGCTGCTTCTTCTGCCAGGTCCCCAACAATTTCCAAACAGCTTTTGGATAAGGCAAGCAGTGTTTTTGATTTCTTATACGTTTACTTGATCTACAAACAGTTACCTTTTGGCTACTTTTTACTTCTTATTCGTACTTGGTCTCTGTTCCCAGTTTTTAGTTTTTTTTGTACTCTACTATTTATTGTACTCTGCAAATATAACTTTAGTGAAGTGTATTCTGGGTGTCTGGTTTATCATACATTTTTATTGCTTTTTTGACTATGCAAGCATGTTACTAATAACAATATAGTGAATAACCTTTCCTATTCTTGCCCCAGACCCTGCTACTAATAAAGATACCATGGTTAATATTTAATACATAGTGGTTGGTTTGTTTTAAATTCGTAAAACCGTTGCTTTTCCATTGAATTAAAAGGTTCAAGAAAGTATAACTACTGTTGTTTTTACTTTGTATGCAGTCTCAAGTCATGTTATCAGAAATTTATCCTGGAGGATCTCCAAAGGTGGGGTTTACTCACTGGGATCAGGTCCATGAAGTTGCAATAATCTCCGTGTTGCGAAGGGTCTTAAAACGTCTGCAGGAGTTTCTTGAACGGGTAAGTCTTCGCCTTTCATTTTGTTTGATATGAGATATTATTGCCTAGTACAAACTGTAACAGTTTTATTTTGATGAGTTGCTTTTAGTGCTTGGCTGCTTAAGAGAGGGAAATGAAACATATAAGACAGCTGTTATGGTTTTAGTTTTAGGAAGTAATATGTGAGTGGAGTCTGGAGAAATTTTTTGTTTTTATCATGCTATTTTCTCCCATTAGAAAAGAAAATTTTATAACTCCTGCAATATTTTTAGAATATTTGGCGTCATATTCTTATTATGCATTCCCAGGTGGACAAAAACATGTGTAGATTGTTTTTTTTTTTCTTATTCTTGTTTGCGTTTTTTGCCTAGTCTCCTGAATTTTCATTCTTCAGGATACCCCTCAAATTCTTCAAGCCAGTTTTAGTGGAGACACCGTCATTTCATCTTGCACAGAGTCTCATAGACAAGGACAAAAAGATCGTGCTCTTGCAATGCTACATCAAATGATTGAGGATGCACATAGGGGCAAGCGACAGTTCCTAAGTGGTATTTTGTTTTGTTCTTTCTCTACCCTCTCTCTGTCTGGCTGTAGTATGCAATTGAGCTATCTGCTGTTTACTACTTATGTACTGGTGAATGGAAGGCTAACTGGTTTTCTTACGAACAATAGGTAAGCTTCATAACCTAGCGAGAGCAATCACTGATGAAAAGCCAGAAGTCAACGTACTCGTAGGGGACGGATTAGACATGACCATTGAGAAGGATGGAGTTCTTGGTCTTGGGCTAAAATACACGAAGCCAAGTCCTTCAGGATCAGCAAATAGAGACGTGGATGGAAATCCTATTTCGCATGAAACAGAAGACAGGGGGAAGAGGTCATTTGGCCCATTAAGCAACAAAACCTCTACTTATCTATCTCAGTTCATCCTCTATATTGCTGCTATAGGTGACATAGTAGACGGCACTGATACAACCCACGATTTCAACTTTTTCTCTCTTGTTTATGAATGGCCTAAAGATGTAAGTGTTTTTCTTTGGCCTCTTGTTCTCGGAATATCTGCCATTTAAACTCTCCTCCTTGTTATTCATACTAGTGGTCTAATCCTGTTATTACTTTTAGTTTGAGAAAAACTTCTGCTTTGTGTGATTCTTTCAACTCTAGCACTAGTATATTCATAAGCTGTATAAAATTGGCAAGCATGATAAGTGGCTGCGTAAGATCCTATTATGTTCTGTTTCATATTATCGACTTATGTGCGGTAATTACCAAATATGAACCACAATGCTGCAATGTTTTACAAATTGACCATGTATCCATCATTCTTTTTGGTCATAGGTCTATGACTAACCTCTTACTGTTGGTGCATGTTACAGCTATTAACGCGTCTGGTGTTTGATCGAAGTAGCACAGATGCAGCTGCGAAAGTGGCCGAGGTCATGTCCGCTGATTTTGTCCATGAAGTGATATCTGCATGTGTTCCCCCAGTTTATCCTCCACGTTCTGGTCATGGATGGGCTTGTATTCCCGTCATTCCGACCGTTCCATGTTCCCACTCAGAGAGTAAAGTGCTCTCTCCATCAAAAGAGGCTAAACCCAACTGTTACGTCCGCTCATCAGCAACACCTGGTGTCCCTCTGTATCCTCTTCAGTTGGATGTAATCAGGCATTTGGTAAAAATATCCCCAGTACGAGCAGTTTTAGCTTGTGTATTTGGTGGGAGCATATTGTACAATGGTAGTGATTCTGTCATATCTAGCTCCTTGAACGATGAGTTTCCAAGTTCTCCTGATGCAGACAGATTGTTTTATGAATTTTCTCTCGATCAGTCTGAGAGGTACTGTCAAACCAAAATATTTTTTCCTCCTTTGAATCTAAAATCAACTCAGTTCCTTTTTGCCATAATATTTTTCTTTTTCTTCACAGGTTTCCCACTTTAAACCGATGGATACAAATGCAGACCAACCTTCATCGAGTTTCTGAATTTGTTGTGACACCTAAGCAAAAAATTGATGACACACAGATCAAACCTGATGAAAGAACGGCAATCAAGAGACTTCTTGAACATGACGGTGACTCGGAATCGGATGCAGAGGAACTTTTTTCTAACAATAACGTTCAACCAGCATTGACAAACTCCAGTGCTCGTGATGGTGGACTCTTTGAAAATGGAATTGGTAGAAATGATCCTACAGTTTTCCTTTCTTTTGACTGGGAGAATGAAGTGCCGTATGAGAAAGCTGTTAATAGGTATGTCAGTTTATCTCACATTGCTGCCTCTTCGTTTAGATCATTAGGTTGTGAAAGATTGGAATTTTAATACTTTCTAGGTTGTCTTTTTTGGATTTCGTATATTTTCAGATTATTAAGTGTTTGTTTGTTGGAATTTATGGTAGATTAATCGATGAAGGAAAACTAATGGATGCTTTGGCACTTTCGGACCGCTTCTTGCGGAATGGGGCTTCTGATCGGTTACTTCAGCTCTTAATCGAACGTAGAGAAGAAAACCCTTCAACATTAGGACGACCTCAGGGATATGGAGGTCAGAGCAGCTGGAGTAACAGTTGGCAGTATTGCCTGCGGCTAAAGGATAAACAGCTGGCAGCATCACTGGCTCTTAGGTAAGTAAAGTTATAATTTCTGTAACAACCGTGTATGCCACTTGGTTTGAGAGCCAGAGACTTGTTTAAGCATTTTTTTTGGTTCTCGGGAAGGAATTTAGCCACGCTGATTCAGCTAATGTTTAGATGCGACCATTAGTATGATTTTTTTCCTGGAGAGATTTCAGTGATGGTAAATCTCATTTTAATTGGTTTGTTATGAACGTTGTTCAACCGAATTGCTTTCATTTGACTCATTGCTAGGTGATAAATGATAAAATAAGACTAGCCTCTAAGTTCACTATTGGAAGTATAAGAATTAATTGCTTAGGTTATCTGATTAGAACAACTAGATTATGAGCAAAGTAAACTTTGGTGACATACCTGAATCCTATGATGTGTGGCAATGAAATGATGTAGAGAGAAGTGAAAGATGGTGCGATTAGAGGATTTTATATAGTCTGAAGGTCATAATAAGATGGCTGTGCTAGAAGACTGAGCGGTTTGATGCAGAGTATCTTAGTGCCTTACCATGTTTTCCTAAATGTGTTTGATTTCATAACTATGATTGATTAGTAGATTTAAAATGCTTCATGCTAAGACATTCATTCTTTTTCTTTCTATAGTCAGGTCTGCTAAATATTATTTTGACTTGTTATTTATAACTTGTTAACACATGTATAATGTGGTATTTATGTTTTTGTTAGGCGACTCCAAGAATATTGCTTATTATTATTGTCTTATTACATAACGGTTACCTGCAGTTTTGTTCTGCCGTGGATCAGTTAAGCTCTGTACGCTTTGGTTTCAGGTATATGCATACGTGGGAGCTTGATGCAGCTTTGAATGTTCTTACAATGTGTAGTTGTCATCTGTTAGAAAGCGATCCAATTAGC
Organism: Euclidium syriacum; assembly: GCA_900116095.1. Lineage (NCBI taxonomy): Eukaryota > Viridiplantae > Streptophyta > Magnoliopsida > Brassicales > Brassicaceae > Euclidium > Euclidium syriacum. The sequence goes on from FPAK01000008.1 coordinate 5,090,905, forward strand.
TATAAGGTATATAAGGCAGATTTTCTCACTTCTGGATTGTTGCATGTAACTTTAACCACCCTGTCAGCGATCAGTTGAATTCTATTTCCTTATTCTTCTTTGTGCATCTAGGTGTTGCATAGGAGACAAGCCCTGCAGAAGTACAGCCACATACTAAGTACAGATGATCGCCATGATAGCTGGCAAAAGGTTTTGTTCTCCCCTTTTTCAGATCAATGTGTGGCTTTTGGTATGCTCAATTTGTCAATCTCAAATACAAAAACTGTAATTGGAAACAGGTAGAAGCTGAATGTAAAGAAGACCCTGAAGGATTGGCTCTAAGATTGGCTGGGAAAGGAGCTGTTTCGGCTGCTCTGGAAGTGGCTGAAAGTGCAGGCTTGTCAATAGATCTTAGAAGAGAACTACAAGGAAGGCAGCTTGTAAAGCTTCTAACCACTGATCCTCTCAATGGTGGTGGTCCTGCTGAAGCGTCTCGATTTCTATCTTCCCTTCAAGACTCGGCTGATGCTCTACCAGTGGTTATGGGTGCAATGCAATTATTACCTGACCTTCGTTCAAAACAGCTGCTGGTAACAATTTTCTTCTTCTTTTTCCATAGCGTTTTCATAATTCACTTTTTGGTTTAGAAACATTTTTGTGTCGTTTCTGTAGGTCCATTTCTTCCTGAAACGAAGAGATAGCAATCTGTCTGATTTGGAAGTGACCCGGCTTAATTCCTGGGCTTTAGGTTTGAAAGTGTTAGCGGCATTGCCACTCCCTTGGCAACAGAGATGCTCATCGCTTCATGAACATCCTCATTTAATATTTGAATCTCTGTTGATGAGAAAACAGTTACAATATGCTTCACTGGTATATCTTGAGACAATCTTCTTTTGAGTTTTACATGATTCTTTCACTTCGCTACTTTGCTGCATATCTATCTTGCTATGTTCTTTTTGTTATTTGTTTGATGACTTCCTGAGACTTACTTTGATATTTCCTTCAGATACTCAAAGAGTTCCCAGCATTAAGAGATAACAATGTTATCATGGCGTATGCAGCAAAAGCTATTGCTATTACAATTAGCCCACCGCCAAGAGAACCTCGAACAACCGTGTCTGTGTTACGGCTACGACAAAAGCCAAGAGCAGGGCCTACAGCAAAAGCATCCTTCACTAGTAGTTTAAGCAATTTTCAGAAAGAGGCTCGAAGAGCATTTTCATGGGCTCCACGTAATGCTGAAAACAGGACGCCGTCAAAAGATGTTTATCGTAAAAGAAAGAATTCTGGACTGGGGGCACCTGAGAGAGCTGCTTGGGAGGCAATGACAGGTATTCCAGAGGACCAGGGGTCATCTTATTCGGCAGATGGGCAAGATAGGCTACCCTCTGTTTCTATTGCAGAAGAATGGATGCTAAGTGGTCAAACAACTAAGGATGAAGCTGTACGTGCATCTCACAAATATGAAAGCACCCCAGACATTATTCTCTTTAAGGTATTGCCACTCTTATATACACTTGTGGCAGTAAGTGTAGGCTTACTCTTTCATGTCACTGATATTAGGTAACTGCATAATACTTTTTAGCTTCTGATCTATTTTTCTAGGCTCTGCTCTCACTTTGTTCGGATGAGCTAGTATCAGCAAGAAGTGCCATGGACTTATGCGTCAATCAAATGAAGAACGTGTTAGGCTCTAAGCAGCTTTCAGAGGGTGCATCTGTTGAAACAATTGGTCGTGCATATCATGCGACGGAGGCATTTGTGCAGGTATGAAAGTTTCTATTTAAATGCTCACCCCCTGAATCATTTTTGGAAGGTGTCCTTTGGGCCATATATAGTCGATCTCTCATGTCTGAATATTCGTTTACCTGAGAGTGGAAAGGGTTATTACTGATTTGGATGACTAAAGCAACTATTTTTGCCTGTTTATGCAGGGTTTATCTTATGCGAAATCACTGCTGAGAAAGCTTCTAGGTGCCACTGAATCGACCAGCAACAATGGGGAAAGAAGTAGAGATATTGATGATATATCTTCTGATGCTGGCAGCTCCAGTGTTGGCAGTCAGTCAATGGATGAACAATCCGAAGTTCTCTCACTTGCTGAAATTTGGCTTGGGCGCGCAGAGTTGCTGCAGAGCCTCTTAGGGTCTGGAATTGCCGCATCTCTTGATGACATTGCTGATCAATTATCATCTGCATGTCTACGAGACAGATTAATATCTGATGAACGTTATAGTATGGCGGTGTATATGTGCAAGAAATGCAAGGTAAACGTTATAACTTGATGCTCTACCCCAGAGTAAGGCCACTTCATCACAATAACTTCCGCTTGTGTACCTGATTATTTTCAGATTGATGTTTTTCCCGTATGGAAAGCATGGGGACTTGCTTTGTTACGGATGGAGCGCTACGCCCAAGCTCGAGTCAAATTCAAGTACGTGATAGTTTAACACCTCTGGCAAAACACATGAATCGTGTCCCTCTTTTTTCATATTTCAACCTCAGGTTGCGTGCACTAATACAGTTCTTATGCTGTGCTCTATAGGCAAGCCTTTCAATTAAAGGGGGAAGGCATTCCTGATGTCATTCAGGATATAATAAATACAATAGAAGGAGGTCCGCCTGTGGATGTGTCAACTGTCCGTTCCATGTAAGTGTCTTTGTTTAAGTGTTATTCAGTATGAGCCATAGGTGAGAGTTGTTTTTTGTTAAATTCTTGCTAGTCCAGTCACAGGACAGTAAATTGTTTGATCAATAGAAACTTCGGTTGAACATATACATGGTGAATTAGATGTGTTGTAACTTGTAAGTACTTAAGCAGCTTAATTTGTTAAGATCTTAGGAAGTATAAGATTGGTAGGAATAGAGAATACAATCATCTTATATATTGTAAGTGGGATGGGGAAATAGTAAAAGGCCTTTGTAAACCACCACCTGACCTTATTCTTGGGACTACCGAAACATATCAGGTATGATCATTTGGCTAAAAGCGCACCAACAATTTTGGACGATTCTTTATCAGCAGACTCATACCTAAATGTTCTCCATATGCCATCCACCTTCCCTCGTTCAGAAAGGTCAAGGAGATCTTTGGAATCAGAAAAGAATAATTCTGTGTTCGGTCCAGACTTTGATGATGGGCCCCGAAGCAACTTGGATAGCACTCGCTATTCTGAGTGTACCAGTTACTTGCAGGAAGTAAGGCAATAATATTTTAGTGGATTCTTTAATTTGCTAGTTTTCTTTCCTGAAATCACCTCACAATATACATATGTCGTAAAGTGGACCAGATGTTTAAGAGTTCTTTCTGAGTTTGTATAAAAGTAGCATTATTTCCATTCATATGAACTGATTACATTTTACTTTGTTTTGGTTTGAATTTTCTTCTGATTCTGCAGCATGCTCGCCAAAACCTGCTTGGTTTTATGTTCCGGCATGGTCACTTTAAAGATGCATGCATGCTTTTTTTCCCACCAAGTGCTCTTCCTCCTCCTTTGCAAACTTCATCCGGGGGACCAGCAAGCTCGTCTTCATCACCTCAACGAACAGATCCCTTGGCAACTGAATACGGGACCATTGAAAGTTTGTGCGAGTTTTGTGTTGGTTATGGAGCTATCTCATCCCTTGAAGAAGTAATTACAGAAAGACTTGAATCGGAAAAGCATCAAGATCAAGCCGTAAATCAGTACATAGCTGGAGCACTTACACGTATCTGTGCTTTCTTTGAAGTCAACCGGCATTTCAATTACCTATACAAGTTTCTGGTGAGAACATCTTTGTTTTCGTGGTTCTTTGCCTTCAACTTATTATTCGGTTGTTCACTTGGAATTTTGACCTTTTATTATACTAACTAGGTTCTATATTTATTTCTGTTGTGCACTGTATGCACATAGGCTCGGCTGTTCAGTTGAATAGTCATATAGACAGATAATCTCTGCGAATATATTTAGAATACAAAAGTGTGCATCGTATCCCAAGATTCACAGCTACTCTAGTTCTCTGTACTTTGCACCCTAAAAGTCTAGAACCTATAGTTTAAGACATTTGTTGTTATGTATTTTATGACTATGGCTGGTTTAAGTTTTTTTTGTGAAACGTAATGCTAACTCACTAAAATGTTTCAATCGTTCAGGTACTCAAGAAGGATTATGTCACCTCTGGTTATTGCTGTATTCAGCTTTTTATGAATTCTACCACTCAGGAGGAAGCTGTAAGGCATCTTGAGCATGCAATGGTGAGCCATTTCATCTCTGCCGTTTTGTCTGAATTGGATTTACTGCAACGTATTTTACATCTGAAACACTTATCAACTGAGTGGATCCAAAAGTATGCTAGTGTCTTGGTGATTTTCAGGCTTTTGAAATGCATTTTGTTGCACAAAATTTTAAGGATTATAAAGTGGTTGAGAGTCGATAGAAACAATAGGCGATATTTTGTTGGCTTTTTCGCAGTAAGCTCATGAATTATATTACATCTTATTTTGGGGCCTAAAAGAAGCGCAGCCCTGCAATGAATAAGCATGCCAGTGCTGCATTGCTTGTTTCTCCTTATCTTTTTGGAAAATTGGTGTCTAACTAACCTCTGGGTACAGGCACACTTTGAAGAAGCATTGACAGCACGTCATAGAGGTTCAGACTCGAAAAAACTTGTTACAAAGGGTGTTAGAGGAAAAAGTGCCGCGGAGAAGTTGAGTGAAGAAGCTCTCGTTAAGCTGTCCTCTCGGGTGAAAATGCAGGTAAGTCTGAACACGGTTTATGTTATCCTTTTGATGAAGTTTTAGTCTACACCTTCTGAATAGAAAGCAGGGCTTTATAGATTTATTGCTGCACTTTTCACATTGTGGGTTTGTTTTACCTATAGATTGACGTGGTGAAGTCCTTTAATGACTCTGAAGGAGCACCATGGAAGCATTCCTTGTTTGGAAATCCAAATGATCCAGAGACATCCAGGTTTGTCCCTCGTAAAGTGATCGGCTATAAAAGAAAGACCAGGCTAAATAATCATATTTGCTTTGGTGAAAGTTGGAAGCAAAAACTTCAGCTGATGTGTCTTCTTGGCTCTAACTTTCAGGAGGAGAAGTGAAATAGTGGAGACCCTCGTTGAGAAGAATTTTGACTTAGCTTTTCCAGTTATATATGAATTCAAGCTCTCAGGTGCCTACTTTTATTTAAAAAAGTTGATTTCTGTGGAAATGTTGTTGTGCACGGTATCTGAATGATTGCCTTGTAAGCAGCTGTTGATATATATGCTGGTGTGGCTGCGTCACTAGCCGATAGGAAGAAAGGCAGTCAGTTGACAGAACTTTTCAAAAACATTAAAGGAACAATCCAAGATGATGACTGGGACCAGGTAATAATGAACATTTGCAGGTCCTGTGTGATATATATGTTGCGTTTGGTATCAGGATGTAGCTTATATTCTGTGAAATGTTGAAGGTCCTGGGTGCTGCGATCAATGTATATGCGAACAAGCACAAAGAGCGACCTGACCGTCTGATAGACATGTTAACCAGCAGCCATCGGTAAGATCTTTTGCAGTTAGAATTGGTCATTGATTTTGGATTTGTGTATTCACAAATGACTCTGATTTGTAAATGAGTGCAGAAAAGTGCTGGCCTGCGTGGTATGTGGGCGGTTGAAAAGCGCTTTCCAGATTGCATCGAAGAGCGGAAGTGTGGCAGATGTTCAATACGTAGCTCATCAAGCCTTACATGCAAATTCCCTCACTGTACTCGACTTGTGCAAGCAATGGCTAGCCCAATACATGTAATCTCCATGACATCGGTCAAAACTTTTGAGGTATACATTTTTTTTTTTTTGGCAGAATAGCGATTAGTTTTTGCCTCGTATATTTGTATTTATTTTTTTTTTGGCGCTCCTTTTTCTTGCAAATAGACAAAAGAAAATGGAGATTACGAGGTCTCACTTAAGGTTTTTGCTCTAAACTTGGAGAACAGGTTGTTTAAAAGAATCTGTTGAAGAATGGTTTATTCTCTCGTATGTGAAGATCATTGACTGATGGGTCTCACTTATGAGGAGAAATTGCACATCTACTTGTAAAATGTTATTTTGATGTTACAAAATATGGGAAGATAACAGAACAAACTCAAAACAAAGGAAGAGTAGTTTTGTTGGAAAGGGTGTTTTTTGCAAATAAAATTTCAATTTTCTCTGGTAATTTATTTTAAATATTTTATTTTTTCTCAATGCATTTTGGAAAGTTCAGTAAAAGAAAGAAATTCTAAAGGGAAGCTGATAATAGAATATTATAATCGATTTAGGAGTTTAGTAACAAGATTGTGTTAATAATAACTTCGAGATCGACCTCTGCTTGTAAATGAAAATAATTTATTTTTTAATGTTGAATTTATTAATCAAGAAAAAAAGTTAATTTATGTACTAAAAAGGGTGAACCAAAAAGGCAAAAAAAGAATTGAGTTCAAAGCGTGTGGGCGGATAGAAACAAAGCAATAAAGAAATAGACCACAAAAGGAAATCTGAGACTTGTGTGGAACCATCTCTGAAGCGACCCGTCAAGAGCGGCTGGAGTTTGATAGATAGTGGCTGAAATTCTATTATGAATGGTTTTGTCAATGGTGCGAGCAAAGATTGCTGGAGCCCTCCAACTTTTCAGATGAATTCGATCATTTCTATCACATTAAATATTGAATAATAAATGAAACTTATAGCAGTGAAGATTTCTATTAGATGCGACTAGAATGTATGTAGACTTGTATGAGCTCTTTCTTTTTTTGTTAAAAAGTATGAGGTCCTGTTTTTAAACTACACTTGTAATTGTTAGTATTTATGCTACTAAGAAGACAACTTATCTATATATTTTGCTTATGATCATCAAAATAAAGAAATGTATTGTCTATATATATTTTTCCTTCAGAAATAAATCTTTTTAAGGTTATTTGTTGACGTGTTGCGTTATAATGAACCTCATAAAGACATAAACAATTTATTTGTGTCCCAACTATCGGCATGTGTGACGATTAATATCTGAACTATATGTTTGTGCCTAAACATACCTCAACTTCTGTTTTTAAAAATTTGCATATCCAAACTACAAAATTGTGGCTAATACATACATTAACCGAGTCAACTCGTCTATAGTTTTGAATTGGACTGCCGAGTCAGCGCAATATTTTTTTAAAAATCGAAAGAAGAAGATTCAAAAAAATTCAAAAAATCAAAAAACAAATTTAATACATTTGTTTGCAGTTTGATATTGTGCTATTCCACAAATCTCAATTATCTAAAAGAAACAATTCATTTTCCTTCAAATCTAATATGTTTTTGTAAAAAGCTAGGTGATAAGTCTGAATCTTGTGTGAATAAAATTTTTCGAGATATCTATTTTTATGATTTTAAATGTTTAAAAATAAAAGAATATTTGGATATGAAATTGAAAATTGCAAAATAAATAAAGAAATTAAGAATATGATAAGTTGATGGAAATAAGGTTTTATTAAATTACAATCTTTCGTCATCATGATTAATGAATTAATTATTGTAAAAAAGTCATAACGAAAATTAGATAATTGAAATAAAATCAAACGATGAAGTATAAGACTACCAAATCAATAATAATATGTCATAGTAATTATGATGGATTCATTAAAGATAGATAAGTTAAAAGTTATGTATATTGATAAATGGTTTTAGTATTGTAAACGATTCTAGGATTTAAATTTGAGGACTGTATTTTTTAGTGACATGAAATAAATTAGAGTTTTAAATGATATGATAACTATAGTTTTAGTGTTTACATTATGGTCATCTTAGTGTGAAACACTATCAAAATTAAACGACAAATAAAGAAAAATCGAAAGTCGAGACACAGTTTGTTAGAGTTCTTACTATTGAAGAGAAAAATTCTTAAGAAATTCTCTTCGTTAATGAAAAAAAAAGTATTTATACAAGACCATATTAATATATGAGAAAACTAATAATTTATCGGCTAATACCAAACCAAAAAGCTAAAATCTAAAAGTAACAATTATCCTTATTTCATCGAACGAGGTTAAGGGCATGCACATTTTTTCAGTTTAACCACATAAATTGTCTGCTAACGTTTAACTAGACAACATATCACAAGATCCATAAATTAATTAGTATCATTTTTTTCAAATGCAATATGTATTAAATATATATAACTTTATTGGAATGGCCGTCGTGGTCAGTATACGAGAATATTTTGTTGACAACAAAATATAAGACTGGCTACCTGTCGGATCATTCATTAAGAAAATGAGCCTCGGTTCCAAGATTCGACGAAAGCTTACTATCCTCGTATCCTTCTCCAAAGTTACAAGTTTTATGGATTTGGGTGAGTTCCTCATCGTTTTTGCTTAGCTCGCTAAAACATTTTCCTTGAATCTTGCTTTCGGTTTGTTCTCAATTCTTTTAAGATTTGGGAAATTGGAAGACATATCATTTTTTGGTATCTCTATTTTCAATTTTCTAATATATCACACACTTAAGTTTTTGTTTCAAACATATCATGAATAGACTTTTTTTTTTCAATAATACCATAAATTTAATAATATGACTGAAAACTCATTTCTAATGGAGAAACATTCTAAGCCGGAAATGGAAAACCTATATATATTTAAAATAAAATTATTTTATGATGTATCCGTAATAAACAAATAACATTTTAAATAGAATTGTAAGTAAATGATATCATTCTTTTTTTCACTGAATTACACTCTTTCCATTAAAACTACCAAACAACGGTTACTCCATTTGACCAAAACAATATATACAACATCTGAATTGACCTATACAATGATCACCAAAAAATACGATTCTAACACAATCTTATACAATGCCAAAGGATATATTCGATTAAAAAGAGTACATTCTTTTCTCATTGATGAATAACTTCTTCAGCCACATTGGAAATCCCTGTGTAACATAAGATTGAGAAAATTTTTTTCTCATTGATGAATAACTTCTTCAGCCACATTGGAAATCCCTGTGTAACATAAGATTGAGAAAAAGCTCTGTCGCACTTTTAGCAATTTAGGTTGTGCCCCTATTCCTACTTCTAATATCCACGACAGCTGACCAATTCAAAAAATTAGTTAAAACTCTCAAATGACCATATGTTTGCACTCTATAGAAAGGCCAAGCTGAAAACATGTTAACTGCCCCAACCAACCCTGAATCCTCCGATACAAAGCACACTTTTCTAATATTCAAACTTTTCATACTCTCTAGAACCCAACACCACACTTCCATTGCAGTTTCCTCTTTGCCCTATACATCAGTCACGATCTTCTACTACGAAGCATAATTGTGCTTGTTTCTGAGGATCCAAGACGTTTTATCTACACTGAATAAATAGGGAATATATCAAATATATAGTTAATAAGTTATGGTTTTCTTATCGACAATAGTTGATTGAAATTTGATATAATTTTGAATGATTGTCTGTTGAACCAGGATAGTTAAGTGCAAGTGAGATATGGATTTTATGTTCGGAAGAATGGGTCGGAGATTCAACGATGAGGTAAGTAAGAAAGCAAAGAAAAAAGAGACTGACTATAAGGTTTGTAAGCTGCGTTTCCGGACTTTCAGTTTATAAGTGGAGAGAAATACAAGTTACAAGAGTAAGACAAATGGTTTTGACGAATAAGATCGAACAAGAAGCCGAGATCGAAATCTAACACTTAATGACTCAGGGAGTCAAACTAAAATTTTAAAAACGATCTAAGTTATATCTCTCTAATCGTAATCCCGAGCGTTGTCCGAAATTTAATGTTGTTTTCTACATTGAATGCCACCCCTATGTCTATCGAGGGATGGGCGAGCTCGTAGCAGGTGGACTCGTACTTCGAGAGTCATCATTTGCTCTATCGTTGCCGAACTAGTTTCGCCGAAGTGCAGCTGTTTTCCTTTAATGTGTCCTTAGATCGACGGCTCTTGTTCGTGGTACGTTACGTGTCGGACATCCATCGAAAGTAGAGTTCTCGGTCTAGGGGGATAGGACGCGTGGCGTTCCCTTACCGGTTCTATCAGTTGTCGACGTGGTTTTTGGGCGTCGAGTCGAAGTCGGAGGACAAACTCTGAACTTGGTATGAGCTGCGCCGGCTTAGACTCATTTTCATGGGCTCTGGAATTGTTAACAGTGACTTGACCTAATTCGATCTGAATTCTTATATAGGGGTGTGCTAAACCCACCTCCAACATTATCTACTCCGGTTTGGATTAATCAAACTCTAGCTAATGCGTCTTTCTTTTTTACTATTTGCAACAACAACCCAAAAAAAACTTATATATGCTAGAAGTTAAACAAGAGGTGCATTCCGTGTACTCTTTCTATTATTATTTGCTCTAAAATCTATGGATCAATATATAAGAAAATACGGCTTTTTGTGGATTAAGATGTTGTATGTACTTTGAAATATCAAAATGTTAGTTTAATTTGTTAAAATGTTAATTTATAGAGTGAACACTGAACACCCATTCGAAGCCATCGCTAGCAAAACTTTTAAAGACACCTAAAAAGGAAAGCATAGGTGTGAAAGAATTGTCGTATAATACACGTAATGCTAGTAAAAGAATTTTCATCCGGGAGAAAAAGAGCTTTGTTCTGGTAAGGAGTGAGAAGGAAGAAGTAAGTGTTGCTTTGAATTTTCCTTAAAGTAATGGAGCTTGTGACTTGTGAACAACTTATGACATTTTACCTAATTTATAACTTTTTTTTTCTTTATTGTTTTCGTGATTTGGTTCAACTATTTACTTCAGAAATCGAAGGGCATTACACAGGTGAGACCATTTTTGTGTGTTAGAATAGTATTTTTGCCAGTAACATAATCACATTTGTTAACCAAAAATAAAAAAACATAAATATCACATAAAAGAATTTGATGTCAAAATATTTTTATTTATTTCTTTAACAAAAAAAAAACTATTTAAGTATAACCAAAATAGTGTTTTTTGGTAGCGATGGAAAAGAGCGCATATAATATAACTATTGCTCATCCACGTTTGATTCAAATTACTTTTTTGAATATAAAAAAGGGGTTAAAAACAATACGATTTTTTACTGTACAACGCATTTAGTTTGTAATAAAAATTTGTTAAAAAGAAGAGCGTATGAAACCGACACCTCTGAGACACAGAAAATATATATTAAAAGAAAATAAACAGAGAGGGAGCAGTGCATAAAAGAGCCAAAAATGGTATGGAGAAGAGTGAGAAGAGAGCTAAGTATTTGTAAAAGCTAGCTACCACACTCTTTCTCTTTCTTCAAGAGAGAGAAGAGGCTCCGGAAGTCAGATTCTCACGCGCTTTCCGATCCAAAGATCCGAACCCAGGATCCGAACGGGTCAGTCTTTTTATATTCTCTCCTATTTCTCTTTCATCAGAGTGTCTCGTCTTGTGCTTCCGGGTCTTTCATTTCTTTTTTCCCAAAATTATCGACAAAGATTGAGAGATTACAAGATCCATGTAAGAAACCCATTGATTTCATTCAATCCACCAGAAAGCTAGTATTTTGAAATCCTTTAAACCCACATAAGCTAATTTTCCCCCTTGTTAATCAGAAAATTGGTTTTGATTGATTTATATAGCGTTTAAAGCGTGGTATATCATATTCTAGTTTCTGCCTTAAATCTGCCTTTCTCTAGAACCTTCTTAGGTCTAAGTTTAAGAAAGTTATCATTTTTATCTATACAAGGTTTGCATGGTTTTTCTTCCGAGTTCGATTTTTTTTTTCATTTTTACTTAATAAATATTTTTGAAGGTTTATTCTAAATAAACATCTCAAATTTCTTTTGTCCTTTGCAATTTTGCTAATATTTCTCCGCTGATTTCAAGCTGCGTCATCCTCGTATGAAACTATCCTAAAGAATTTTTTGGCATATTCTTGGATAATCTCTATTCTTTGTTTTTTTTTTTTCCTGACGGCACTTGGTTCCTTAAAGATAATCTCATAAATAAATTTGTTGGTTGAAAAAAAATCCAGAGTAACTAGAATGCCAAAAAGTACGGTACTTTTGGTTTAAACGTATCTGATGCTAATTTATCGGTTTAATTTTGTGATAACGCAAAGTGGGTATTAGCGTTTATTGGGTCTGGATCTAGGTCTTTAGTCTCTGATAAGTTTATTTGATTTATGAAACAGATTGAAGAAGCATAACCGTAAATGCTGAAGACGAGGGCAAGGTTTGGTCACAAAGATGAAACAATGTCTCAGTGTGTGGATCCGGTGGGGGGACACACGAAAGCCATCACTAACCCACTGGCTCTGGGTCTGTTGATCGGTCTGAAGAACAACAAGTGCATCCATGATTCCGATTCTCTCAGGAGCCCTAAATCGCCTCTCGAATTGAGGATGTTGTCTACGATGGCTGAGCCGTTATTCTTCCTCAGATCATCACTCACTTGTTGTGGCCCTGCTAAAGTTGGTTTAAGCATCGTCGGTGACGACGACCATCGGAGTTCGTCACCAGATGTCGTCTTTGGGCCGGCGTTGAGGAAAAATCCCAAGTCCCTGAAGATCGAAAAGGAAACAGAAACAACATCTGGTGTTATCTTCGAAATCGGATCTGAGACTGATCCTGATCCTGATCCAGTCGGGTTAAGAAGCCGTTCGACCCGGTTTCTCTCTCGATCCAATTGGGGCGCGTCTGAGGATGACTTGGAGGAGGAGTACACTTGCGTGATTGCACATGGTCCTAACCCGAGAACCACTTATATTTACGGTGGCCGAGTTTTAGAGTGTCACCAAGTTGTTGATGATAATAAAGAGATGCAGCATATGTTTGATTCGGATAACTTCCTCAGCGTGTGTAACTTCTGCAACAAGAAACTTAAGCTTGGCGAAGACATATATATGTACAGGTCCGTGCTCCTTTAGAAATCTAGATTTGGAATTTCGGATACATAAATTGTGATATTTTGGTGTGGTGATGAATTTGCAGAGGAGAGAAAGCGTTTTGCAGCGAGGAGTGTCGATCAGAGGAGATGATGATGGGTGAGGAGGATCTGGAAGATTCGTCAATACTTGTGCACGAATCTTCAAAGAAGCTCTTCTGAATAAAAGACGATGATGGCCATGGGACGAGCTTTTATAGACCCGGGCCTATCTGTCTTGTTAACTACCTTAAGACTTATTATTATATTATGTGTATTGACTAGTGTCATGCCAATGGTTTAATCATCCGTCTACAAAAGAGCTGTGTTTATGCACATCTATTAGCAGCTGCAGCAGCCACGGATGGATCGGCCAGTCTCCTTTGCTCTCTTTTTTGTATATTTTGTAATGGGTTTTCGTTTTTATTTTTGGATACCCAAGTCGACGAATACTACTATGATCATCACCGAATAAGCGTGTCCTAAAGATAGAGTGTTGGGTATGAGTATGACCACTCTGTTTTGCTTTCTTGCGTCCTTGTTATAGAGTCTTTCTTTCTATGGATGGGTCTCATAAGTTTGTATGCAGATTTTAACTAAATAACTAAAATATCTATCTAATATATTCGATAGTGTGTATATCTCGTATTTTAGTTGTTATTAATTGTCGATATACAAATCAATAGTCCAAGATGAGAAAAGAAATCAGGACAATACAAATGAACATATTAGGGTGTGTTCAGGCTGACTAGTGGTGCAGTTGCACTGAGTTTGGAACATAAGAGCACACAAGTGGGTAAAACCAATAGTCTCTAGATCCGCCAAGATCCACTCGTTTATCCATTGTTTCCAATGATGTAAGCAATGTTGCGAGTTGGGGGGCCAAATCTACTCAAGAACCACCACGACCTTCTCCTCCTCGTCAACGAAGAAGCTCCCAGTGTAATAACGAAATCGATGACCAATGAGTGGTTTCATATCAACAGCCAAGAACAAGTTGCTCCACGTCACTGCATGGGGTTCAATCGTAGTAGTAATCCATATCTTGACGGTGCATGCAAATGCACCGCATTTCTGGAATAGCACCGCAAGCTGTTCTTCTCTAACACTAGAAAGAACCACAGTGTCTCCAAAAAAAGCGTGGAAAGGCAGAGGCAGACGCGATCCAAATCTCTCCGTTGTAAAATCAAAGGAAGTAGGAAATATCCCAATCCGTAGTGAAATCATCAATGACCTTCCATGTATTAAAGTTTAAACTGTAGATCTCAAACTCATAAATTCGTTTATTGCCACTTGGGTCGCAATATTTCACATATCTCAAGACATTGTGCTTCTTCTTCTTCTCATTCTCGTGTCCGATAGCGTATGTGTCTCATCTGTGGTAAGAATTGTTGGGTTTGATCCATCTTGTCTGTCCCAAATAAGGGTTCCAAACAAAAAGCCTAGAGGAGTCTTTGATGCAGCATAAGAATAAACTGTTTGATATGTCGACTCCATCTGCATCGAGATTACTTATACGCTCCATAGATGGATCGAGGAGATCGACGCTCATCAAGGAAACCCTAAATTCCAGCATCATCACCACCTCAATTCCCTTCCTCTGCTTCTTCTTTCATCTTTGCTATATGCCTCTTTAAAAAACTCTCACCTTTTGTTAAACTGTTCCACTTTTTGTAAGTGGATCGCACTTCTCCCAGAGTTATCACTGGAACTCTAGGGATCACCTCGTCCTCCATATCCCTTGGGAGATCGTACATCGTCCGATGACTTTGCCACTGGCTATAGCTTACACCATGCACAAATCTAGAGTCGATATCTACGTGTAAGCTTGCTTCGCCAATGTGCTTAGAGCATGTGCATCAAATGAACCCCTTCATAGGGGTTCTTAATTAATATTTTAATTTTTTTTTCTTTACAATTGGGAAAAACAAAAAAACAAACCAATCAAATCGCGCCACGTATGTACTACAGTGTAGATATAGTCTCTTAAATTAGAGATCTGCAGATACAGTTCTTAATTTTAGGGTGGGAATCACTATTATTTTTTTTTTTTTAAGAGACTCTGCTAAAATCCCTTAGTAAGAATGCTCTTACAAATACTTTTTTTTTTTATCCTTTTTTTTTGTTGATTAATATACTTATATAAAGAGTATATCGATTTATCCATGACATTGCAAACTTTTTATGTCAAAGTAGCAAGATAAAACCAATTCCTGTAATTTGAAATTTTAATGTGATTTGAGTATTGACTAAGAGCCTAACTTTATGTTAAAATTTTATTAATTTAACATCTACGTGAATCAATTTTCTTTTCTTCAAAAAGTAATGTTTGTATGAACTTTTTTGTAACATAATGTAGATCAAGACAAATAAACAAATGGATATATATGCTGATAGTCATATTACTCCTAAATTTCCATTTTATCAGAACTCTATTTCTTAAAAAAGTCTACAATTTTTTTTTCAACTCTATCAAATTTTTTAAAAAATTACCAAATACATTAATCTACTTTATTTTCATAATTTCTATAAAAATGTTCATATTTATATGCTTAAAACTAGGGGAAAATTATCATAACAGATGTTTACAAAATATTAAAAAATTAAGAAACCATATAAATTGAGAATTTGTAATTGGCCTAGATAAATAACAAATACACAAGTCTTGCTTGGATGTTGACTGTTGACTTTATACAATACATATATTTAAGAAATACATGATTTATTCTGCTGACATACACCTGCAACACGCAAGGGGTGTTAATTGAAGATATAAAAGTATGTGCCAGTATTAAATTCGTAGATGAATGAGTGGACGAAAAATAAATCCTAAACATATTAAGGAAAATTTTGATAAACAAATAAAACACACGATAACAATCAGATACTGTTAGCATCAAAGCTTTGGCATTTAATATAATTTTCAACGCTTGATATAAAAAGATAAGCATTGCTTGAAAACGTTGCTGCATCCGCAGAAGATGGAGTTTCAGTCTCAGACTAGTCAAGCAGAAACCCAAAACGTTCCCCGTTTGCCGGAATGTTCCATAAACTAAAGAACAATCTGGTTTCCCGGTCGAGACTATCGGAAGTGAACGATGCAAAGGCGATCTTAGCACTTACATACCAATCGTCATGGCCATAACTCTCGTCAAGGATTTAGATTTAGGCACAACACTAATATTCAGGGGAATATACAACGCCGTAACAGGTTTACAACGTTCCGATGGTGGTAAAACCGATGAAATGGATCGCAACCGTGGCGATATATCAAGCGGGGAGGATTCTGGAATACCGGAGACTATGGCGGCGTGAAACTGGCGGAAATCTTGTTCGTGTTAGAGATATATGGTTTGATGCAGTTGGTGTTCAATATAAGTCATCTATCGGTTGTTAAAGGGATTTAGTTGTCACAAGGCTTAGCATTTGCAATGTATGCAGTTAAGTATATTCGAACCGAGCATAATTTCTCAAAGTCAAAGAGTGTTGGTGATAGGCCATGGTTAGGGCTAGATGGTTTGGTGTTAGACTTGGCCTGTATTCTCTTCATCGTTCTTGTGAATGGAGATGGAGAAGCAGAAGAAGACGATTACAAAGAAGGAGATGGCTCTACTTACTTTCTTGTTAGATGTTGTTTTGGCATTTATAAGGAAGCCTAGTATTATACATGAGATCAAGTTTGGACCGTCGAGGATAAGGTAGTGAAAATGAGCAAAGAAGCATGGAAAAAGAGTTGTTAAAGGGACGGTCCCATGGTTACCTCTCTCTGTTCTAAATTTTGTTGTGGCTATGTGTAAGTTGTCATATGATCTTTTCCCAAAGAAGAAGGTTTTGACGACATCGGTTTCAACTACGGTTGGGGTGCCGAATATGGTGGGATGTTGGTTTGGGAAAATGCCTACTTGCCATGGAGCCGGTGGGTTAGCAGGGTAGTACAAGTTTTGTGGGAGGAGTGTGTGTGGCAATGTTAGGAGTAGCTAAATTGGGGATAGGGTTGGTGTTAGGAGGTTCATTGGTGGATATATTGGAAAACTTTTCGGTTAGGGTGTTTCGGAGGGGGGGGGTTATTGCTTTTTGCAGGGATAGAGCTTGCAATGGCTGCTAAGGATATGAACACAAAGAGAGATTTGTTTGTGATGCTTACATGCACAGCTATTTATTTGGGCTCAAATGTTTCTTTAAGATTTGTTGCTGGCATTGTTTTGTATCTAGTTTTGTGGATGAGGAACTACATCATGGTTAATTAAACAGACCTCTGGTGGATTACTTGAACTACATCAAGGTTTATGTGCAAATCATAAACATTTTTGGTTAATCCTTACATATCGAAAGCCATTGATGTTCGTGGAGAACCAGTTGGCGAAGTGGATAAGGTAACTTTTTGACCCCTCAAAGCTTCATAAATATGAGTTTTTGTTTTTTGTTTTTGTGTGAAACTCGATGTGACTAAGCCTCTGCGGAAATCAAAAGTAACCAATCTGAAACATAAAAAATCAATTGTGATGTACTACAATCAAGAGAAGATTTAGAGAAGATATATTAACTGCCAAAGGCTCTCACATGACATAGAAAAGTTCCCACTGCTCAACACTAATCAGACAAATACTAG
The DNA here is from genome assembly GCA_900116095.1 of Euclidium syriacum. Classification (NCBI taxonomy): domain Eukaryota; kingdom Viridiplantae; phylum Streptophyta; class Magnoliopsida; order Brassicales; family Brassicaceae; genus Euclidium; species Euclidium syriacum. The sequence continues at coordinate 5,108,365 of FPAK01000008.1, forward strand.
AAGTAATAGCCAATACAATTCTACTTCAATTGTTAAGCTCACTCAAGAAGTTAAAAAGGAAGGAGATCCACTCTCTAGCATTTTATTAGAGTGCAAAGTTGAAATTGATCCAAACATTGGAAATTCATGGCTCTAAAAATATTTGATGAAATGAGAAGATACCTTCTCATAGGCCGTACAAAAGAGAGATCATCAGGGAGGAAATGGCTAGAGCATCAATTAATGATATCACTAGAGATCATTTGACTACAAAGACTCCCCTCAGACTTGAAAGACTTCCAAGTATTATCATTGATCTCAATTAAGGGAAGGAAATCCAAGTATGAAAAGAAGGGTTTATTTTCCTTACACGATAATCATTTTAGATGCTCATCCACTTTATATGGATGGAGAGGAATGGGAGGAAGCATGGAGAATAACATGTCCATTTGCTCAAATTGTCAAAGTACTTGAAAAGAATGTACGAAATCGCTTGTCTTCAATCCGTATGATGGGAGATAGGAGATTTGATGACCACACAGAAGTTTGGCTAGCCTCAAGATGAGGAATCTCTAGCTTTGTGTTTCTACTTCTGTTTTATCTTTTTTTGTTTATCTCTAATTTCGGTTTAATGAAAAGTTAGAAACTTATGGTGTAAAGATATTTTTGTTTCAATATAATTTTACATTAATACAAAAAAATAAAAATAAGGGAAGGACCAGTCTTTGGATATGAACTTCAAGACGTTCTCAATAACCAAATAAATGAATGAGATAAACTAATTAAGGATGCCATCAAGTCATAGGGAAGACATAGTCGCCAAATCAAGGATTTAATAGTTGAAAGCGGGTAAGTAAACTTAGAACAAAGGTTGCTCACTAAATTTTCTAGACCAACGGCTAAAAGAACTGCCTCAACAGAGGTTGGTTCTTCCGGTTCTAATAAAATTAGGAAAATACCTATCAAGAGACAAAGAACCCAGGAGGAGCCCGAGGTATAAAGTCCTTTAAGAAACAACACACTAAGGCAAAAAATAAAGGGAGGGGAAGTTTCAAAATATCAGTGAGAGGTCGAGTAATTAATGACAAACCGAGACCTATTAAAGAGCCATTTGATGAGGTGGTCTCCCATGAGGGACTACTGAATCCTCAATGAGCTTCTTTAACTAAAGTTAATGAGCCTCAAGACTCAGGGAAGTGCGCCATCAATATTTTTATGATGTATTGTTTTTCATCAAAATAATGGACAATAAAAGAGTGATGATGAACCTTTAAATAGGATTCGGTAGGGCTGGAAAAGTTATCTGCTAGATCCACTTTGATTCGGTATTTGCTTCAATTTGATTCGAAAAAACTGCATATATGTGATGGATTAAAACAAATAATAACATTTAGTATTCGTTAAAAATGGAGCAAATCATAAATATCAATAATAAAAAGTTGTGATCTCCGCCCCGATCCGTATAGTACATATATATTCATATTATATCATAAATTTATTATGTGTATTTACATTTTCTATAAATTTAAAGTGCATAAAAATAGTTAGAGACGAGAAATATACATAAATTTCTAAGTGTGTATATATATATATATACATATATTAATAAAAAATATAAAATTTAACACTAGATTTTAATTTTGTTATTTTTGGATAAGAAACCTCGTTTTTATTTTCATCGTTTTTATTTTTATTTTTTATTTTCCTTATTTTTGTACAATTAGTTGGTTTCCTATATTTATTAGTTTAAATATCGAATAAAAAATTATTTAGTTTTAAAAGTATGATTTAAAAATATATATATTTTAAATAAAGCGGATATCTACAAATATTCAAAAATTCGAATATCCGTTATTTTGGATATCTGGAAACTTTTGGAGCAAAATAAATCACAAAATTTGATATCCGATAACAACAAAGCATAGCACAAATACTAGGGTTTTTAAGGATATTCGCTCCGTATCCAGGTTTAGGATTCAGATATGATAGAATTTTCAAAGTGGAGCAAAGAGTAATGTTGGTGGGTAGCTCTGCCCCTGACCATAACTCAGTAAAAATCAACATGTATGAAAGATTCATCAGCTCCGTGATGTTATAAGGTATTGCGCCTTGACAAGGGAAACACCCATGTCGAACTTTTAATTCTCGGTTAGCCAAATGCCATAGCCAGTGTCAAGTGGATCGACATTTTTACCCAAACACCTCGGATGAGTTTCTCCAGGTTCCCCATCTGCATTGTATCTAGGGTTCCAAAAAAAGACCATTTGTTAGAACCATTTTTAGATTATCTTGCAACAAAATTGTTTAGTTATCTAAAAAAAGAAACATGAGAAATTGCATAAGTATTATCTTTATATATTAATTTTTGTATAATATTTAAGATGACGACGACACTATATGGAAGCTACGCCAAGTTTGGAGACTATAAATACGAAATAAGATATGTTCTTATCTTCAAAAGAAACAAGAGTAGAGTCAATACTCTATCATTTTTGCAAAGATTTTGTTGCATATTAAAGGGGGCATTAATGGTGAACTTCCTCAAAGAGATCTAAAGCTATATATAATCGATAATCATTGTTACATATGTAACACGACACATTTAACATAACTTATGAATCACATCCGAATATATCACAATGAATATGCCAGATGAGTCACCAAAAATAGTTGATCAAGATTATATTAGTATCACGCTAGATGAACAGTAATCTATCGGGTCAAACCTGAAACAATTCATCAAAATCTCTATAATCTTGCAACGAGAAAGATAAGTAGGGGTATTTCGGCCAATTAATTCCAATTCGAAATAGTGTCCGTTAATTTAAAACTTATCTTACACGCTTCACAAATAAACGCTCCGTTTATGAATTTATAACTAAATATTTCTTTTTCTTTATCGGCAATTGAATGGTTTTTTAAATTTGGAATTTTGAGTAATATGAAAAATTCGATCATAAATTTGTGTAATTTATTGAAAAAAAAATAAGTTATAGTAGAATCAGTTTTAGGTTTTTAGGGTGTAAAATGTGCAGCTGAGTGAAGTAAACTCATTTTAATAGTTGAAAAAGATTCATTTTCATCCGAAGTATATGGATTGAGCCAAAAAAACTTTTGGGCTAAAACTGTGTAAACCTAAAACAACTTAAGCCAAAAAATAAAGCATAATTTATTAGGTGACCAAAAGGTAAATTACATATCTCATATAAGAGTGACACGAGCTTTTTAATGGCTTCTCTCGCGTTATCTCTTCTCGATTTAGCCCTAACCTATACGGCTGCTAGAACCAGATTTCCTCATCCTTAATAGGGAAGAAGAAAAACCCTAATCTTATCTCCCAGTATTTATAATCTCCTACCAATCGCTTCAGTTTCCCTTCTTCTCTCGCTCACTTCCGTTTCCGTTTCATTTCCTCGGTTCTTTGCCTTCCGCTCGATTTATGATTTCCCATCTCGAACTCTAAATTTCAATCCATAGGATTGGACTGTTCTTTCTTTGGGCAATCAGTGGTTAGTCACGAGTCTAGGATTTTTATTTAAATATTTGTTAATTGCATAGAAATCGGCCCAGATTTTATATTTGTCCCTGTTTTTGCTTTATCTGCTAGGTGTTTTCCCTTTGTTTATAGGTCGAGATTTGTAAGTGAGATCAGGAATTCCTTTTCTAGGTTTGTCAGAAGAAGCTTGTTGCTTATCTTGATCTTGGCTTTTGCTCTTATTTATCTGAATCCCGTTGATTGAGAGGAAGAAAGATGTATGGAGGTGGAAACAGGAGAGAGGAGGGATCGATTACGATCCAGAGCACCAACTTGTTTGCCGCTTTGGACACTCGCAAGAAGAAGAAGAAGTCGTCCGACAAGGCAGGTAAGAGCAAAGGGTCCTCTAAGTCATCACGGCAAGAGCCACAGAAGGAGCCTGAGCCACAGGTCTTCTGGGCGCCTACGCCCCTGAAAGTTAAGTCTTGGGCTGATATCGATGATGACGATGAAGATGATGACTATTACGCCACCACTGCTCCTCCTCAGTCTGGCTGGAGCACTTCTGAGCCATCCCAAACTGATGCAAAAGACAGTCACGTTGAGGTTAGAAAATATCAAAAACAATCGAATGAGTTTATTTTCCTTTCTCCTTTGCCTTAATTTTCTCTCTGGTGCCCATTGAGATTTGACATGCTGGCAGTAAATAAGGCTCTCTGTCTATTGCTGGCTTGGGAATTATGAAAGTTGGTTTCTTCTGCTGTTGATTTATCCTATGTTATTTGCTCTAACAAATATACCAGTTTGTCTTTGGTGGCTGTATTGGTTGCGAAAAGGTATTCTTATCGTTTTTCTTCTCTGAATCTAGTTGCTCTCTCCCACCTGGAAGTTGTGGTAGCAGTTGCTTGCGTGGGCATGTCTATCCTATAGGCTTAGGTTTCTCCTTTCTTATTTAACAAAGTTCTGTTCAGGTTGACTTGTTGTTAGCGTGAGTCTGTGTCCAGTTAGCGTAAGTTTGTGTCCAGATTTGCATATGAGTTTGTCTCCCGTAGCATTTTCTGCGTGGGCATGTCTATTCTGTAGGATTAGGTTTCTCTTTTCTTATTTAAAAAAGTTCTGTTAAGCTTGACTTGTTTTTGGCGTGAGTTTGTGTTCAGATTTTCATGTGTTTTTTCATGGTTTCTGATTGTATTCTTTCGTTTTGATTTTCAGGAAAGTGAAAGTGAGGAAGATATTCTTGATGAAGGTGATGATGATGTGGAGGAAGAGCATGAACAGGAAAGCGAGGTGCAAGTTCATCCAGAACCAGAGCCTGAGGTGAAGAAAGCTCCTGAAGCTCCTGCACCTCCTAAAGAGGCAGAGAGGCAGCTTTCCAAGAAAGAGAGGAAAAAGAAGGAACTTGCTGAGCTTGAGGCTTTGTTAGCAGATTTTGGAGTTGCCCCCAAGGAGAATAACGGCCAAGATGACTCTCAAGGTACTTTTGTTTTCAATTTTGACATATTTAATAGTTTAATCATACTTATTGGCACAGCCAATGCAACTGTGCTTTACCGTATTGCCCTATTGACAATTCTAATGTTCTGTATCACTGTTGTGAGAAAACTAGGTTGATTTGAGCTGTCTGGCTTTATGCTAATACCGATAGAAGTTTCATCTGAAAAATGGTTTGCGTGTTCTTTCAGAAAAGAAAAAGGACCTCAATGGAGAGGGAGAGAAGAAAGAGACCGCTGGAGAGTCAAAGGCATCAAAGAAAAAGAAAAAGAAGGATAAACAGAAGGAGGTCAAAGAAACTCAAGAGCAACAAGCTAACACCACCCCGGATGCTGCAGAGGAAGCTGCTGGGTCTGAACCAGCTGAGGAAGAATCGTCAATGGATGTCAAAGAACGGATAAAAAAGATTGCATCCATGAAGAAGAAGAAATCAAGCAAAGAGATGGATGCTGCAGCGAAAGCGGCCGCGCAGGAGGCAGCTACAAGACGTGCCAAGCTTGCTGCTGCAAAGAAAAAGGAGAAGAATCACTATAACCAACAGCCTGTGCGGTAAATCTCGAATCACCACCATTTTGATCTTGATGGAAATATGAATATGAGCATGTATCTCGCCGTATATTGTTCATATGAGTCTCTGCCTTAATAAATCTTTGAAGTGTCTGGTTTTTAGAGTTATAGACTTTGAATCCTTTTTCTAGTCGTATCACCATGAACAGGCTAAAGACAAACTTTTCTCTGGAAATTTTCGTTTCTTTTTGAACACTTATGTTTATTTTGAATCACAGACCTTCGATGATTTTGCGGTCTCTTCAATTATCTTCTTATGTTTGGTTTTCAAGATAGATTTATGGTATTGTCTTGTGTTTTCATTGGATTTCCTGTGTTTCTTTGTTTCACAACTTGTCGTAATGGTAAATAATTTATATGGAACCAATGATACATGTTCAAGTTTCTTTGGTTAATTGTTAAACATCTGAAAGTGAATGCCGATCTGGGGGTTAAGATATCGTCATTGTTGTTGCAATCGCGGATAATCGAAATGAAACCAAAATTGAATCGTGTAAGAGAAGGTTGGACCAGTGGAAGCAACAAAGATTCGATGGTTGCAGTGGCATGAACTTGAGTTGGAACGGTGTCGAAGGAAACTAGGAAAATGTCTCTTTTTAGTTAGATTTGGGAACAAGTTGGATATTTTGATCTTTACAATGCGAAGGTTTTGCTAACAAGGGACCAGCCGTCGGATTATTGCAATCTGTCTAGTGAAGTTGCGGTGGAAACAGAAACTATCAAATGCGATAACAATGGATTGATTAGTAATAGTATCAGTGGGTCCAGAGGTTTTTTAGTTTGCCAAACAATTAGAATTGTATATGGGAAGTTGTGCATCGCAATTGGAAAACTCAGAGTAGGAGCGACTCAGTTGTTAATAACAAACTTAAATCATTCTCATACATATTTCACCAAGAGATAAATCAGATTCATGTCTAAATCCTAGAGTAAATCGGACCATATAGTATGTTCGTGTTTTTACGAATTTGTCAAATTATTGATTCGTGGTGGTCGTGTTCATCGGGTAACTTTAGATTTTTGGATAATAAAGGATTGGAGGTGAGTGATTCAATTCAACCAATGGATTCTACAAGTTGTCCGAGGAGTATGTCTTGCCACAATCCATTCCTAGGAAGAGGCGTCCAAGAAAGTGTAGCATTCGGTGGAAAAAGTAGGGGTTTTGTGAAAAAAAACCATGGATATTATTTTTTTGTGCAGGTCAAGCCCTTACCTTTCAAATGTGCAAGTCAAGTATACCACCTGACGAAAATCCCGCAATACAGCCAACACGTATATCGTCGACGTGGCCACCTACGACGGTGTTAAATTACTAACGGAGATAGCAGAACGACGTCGTGTATGAAGACTAAAAACGGCACGCAGTTTTTATGTGGGTATATATAAGACGGTTTTTGGTTCATTCTTTCACGAAAAACCCTAAAAATGATGTCTGGGGGAAATGGCTGGTGCGAAGAGGCGCATGAGAGAGTTGTTTGGAAGCGCCGATCAGTCTGAAGCAGAGAAATCGGAAGCAGATCGGAAAAAGGTATGAAACCTGGGTAACTTAAGTGTTGTAGTATTAGATAGATTGTCTGTAGGGGAATAGTCGAATCTGGGTTAAAGCAATCGGAAACATTCGGTGGGTTAAATTAGATTGGTGTGTGGTTTGACCGTCTTAGAAAGGGAAAATTTTATTTATATTTAGGGATTGGGTTATCGATTGGAGGGAAAATTCTTCTTGAGGTTTGTTGCAGTGCAGTCTGTGCTGTTGATTTGTTGTTTTTGTGAAGAGTGTTCTTCATAATTTGTTAAACGTCATAGGAGATGGACCCAGTGATGCTCATGCGGTATGGAGAAATCAAACGGAAAGATAAGGGTGTCCCGATTTCTTGTGACTGCGGAGATGACATTCATGTAGCGACATCTAGTGATCCTAGTTGCAGAGGAGAGAGATACTTCACATGCGTCTACGAAATATCTCATGTAAGTGTGTGTACTGTGTAGTTGAGTTTAAGGAAGAGATTTGTAATTAACATATTTTGATTTGTTATCAGGGTCCAGGTGAGGGCTGTGGGTTTAAGCGAGGGTGGGAGGAAGCGTTGTTGGACGAGTTTCAGAAGATCAAAGAAGAGAAGGAAGATATGCAGAAGCGTCTGACATCTGCACATAAGAGGATTGACTCACAAGAGGGAAGGATTTATGAGATGCAGATGCAGTATAATGAGTTGAAGGCTCACAGGAAGCATATTGATGATTACGGTGGGGAGCTTTTTGAGACGGAAATGGGTTTGGCTGCGTTGTCTGGGAGCCATGATCAGTTGGAATCTCGTGTTTAAGCGTTGGAGAAGAAGATGTAGAAGCTGTGAAGTAGCTGATTCTGGGCTTTGGTCTTGTGTTAAGTTTAGAATTTAACGTTGTTAGTGTTGTTGTTGACTTGTGTTATGTTCTGTCTACCTAATTAGTCTGTCTAAAGACACAAGTTGTCGAGTATTCAAGTTGGGCTTGGAGGTTTTTTTTGTAAAAGTTGAAAACAATTGATCTGGGCCGGAGGCCCAGAGGGCCAGTTTATAAATTTTAGTCCATCCCATCTCATGTTAAATGCTAGATGTTCAAAACCCTAAACCAACCGTAGACAGACCAAACACAGAAAAAACAGGGTAATCTTAAAGAACACGACACTCGATGAGCATCGTCACTTCCGGATCCAGTGGTTCCGCCTCAAAACCTCGATGTTCCGTTGTACCGAGAAGATGCTAGTGTGGGCAACCGATTGTGCAGCGGTTGTCACAGACCTCTAAAAACCCGGATCGGGCGTTTTACCGTTGTGCCGCAATTGAAAGATTGAACGGCGATAAACACATTTTCCAATGGGTGGACGAGACCGCCGAGGAAGAGTCGGTTGAGGAGAAGATTGAGCGGATTCGATCGGATTTAGTAGAGCTGGAGAAGAGGTTTGCTAAGTTTGAATCGAATCTCTATAGACGGATTAAAGAAAGTGTTGATGTGGCTGTTCGCAGAATGAGGAAGAGATTCTCAATTTCTGTTGTTGTAGGATGTATTTTAATTTTCGGTGTCACTAAGTTCTTTTCTTAATTTAAATTTCAATAATTGTACATGGATCTTGTGTTGATCTTCTTCGAATTGGAAATGAAATCTTTTTTAATTCAAAAATGTTTTTATATATCTTTATTTGGGTCCTCTTTATTTTCACGAAAATGTAGACAGAAGAGTAAAAGACTGCTTTGTCAGAGTCCGATAAACCCACCACCGGGAGCCTCCTCGGCTTCCTTTATCGGAATTTATGAAAAAAAAGAAAAAAAAATTCCGTCAAATCAACGGGCGGCTTAATTTTCTCTGACACTTCAAATGCACCTCATTTTTCTCCATCTTCACGGTTTCCAATTGGCCTTCTTCATATTTCTCTTTCTCCTTCTTTTCTCTCATCTCCATTTCTGAACCTTTTTTTTTTCGTAGAAATCGCCGCCGGTGATATGTATCCACCTCGTCCTCGTCCTCGTCGCCGGTCACCTCGGTTCCTTCTGCCTCCGATGCCTCTGTGTCTGCTGGATTTGCCGGCCGATCTGCACCACTCGATCTTGATGAGAGTGGCGGGCGAGTCAGTCGGTCAGTTGTATCGGTGCCGGTGGATCTGTTCTCAGCTGCGGGACGTCGTCTCCTCACCGGTTTTCTTGAGAAGGTTAGACCTTGGTTGAATTAAGCCGTCACGAAGTCAGATCTGCCCAATCGAAGGTAAAAAATCGGGGGTTTAAACTCACTTACAACCCGATTGCCAAACGATTTTGCAGTTATGGTTAACTCCATCGATTATATGTGCATAAAGAGATGCAAGTGTTCGCGGAACAGAGCATGGCCGAGCCCATGGGACGAGCGAATCAAGAGAGGTCATATGTGTGACTCATGTTTCTGGACGATCCACAATCTGTGGTTCGCGCGTGAATTCAAGAAATAGATTCTGCGCTGGCCACAATGAGAATATGTCTGTGGGTGCTGGTTTTTGGTTAGTGTTAAGCGAGCTTACCATATATGCTACGTAAGAGTGTGGGTTGATGAGTGAGTAGAGGACAGCCATTTAGATATGGGTTCGTTTTTGGTCTTTGGTGTTCTCCCTTGCCTCCCGTTATTGTTATCTGATTTTGAATTTTAATTGTATGCGAACATTACTTATTTTGTAATCAAGATCTTCAATCTTTTGTTGCAAATCTACCATATGATCTGGTTAATGAATGCAATTTTACATATGAATTTATGATCTCTTGCAAAAAAAATCGTGATACACTTTTGTGATGCAAATTTATCTAATGACTTCCCAAGTAGATGCACATGAACCATTCCAGTCATGTAGATACGTACAACCTTAAAAAGTGAGGAACAACAGATGCTCTATTATTTCCCAACAATAAGTGAAAGTGTTTAAATAAAGATGAAAGAGGTTCAATGAAGCCTTATTCGCAAAGTATATGAGTAAAAAATATAATGGAACTCCAAGTAGATAATTTTCGATTTCAACAGACCAACTTTAGCCAGTACCATGACCTCTGCCACGGCCACCACCTCTATTAATAGTCAACTTCTTGCGTTTTGCGGCCTTAAACAGTGTGCTTGGGAGTACTGTGTTGTCTCTGGTGTCAACAACAGACCTACCAACCTGGACGTACGAATCACCAGTAACCGGGCTTGTGAATACTCCATATCCCTCCTATAGACCACAACAGTAAGCCATTTTCAACATGAATGCGTAATAATTGTGTTGATTTCAGTACAAAAGAAACTTACTAATGGTATGTTTGCAGGTCCTTGATAGTATTTTGGAGTAGCATCAGGTTGAGAGAACTCTTCCAATGTGGTAATCGTTTTCCTAGGCCTTCCTGGCTTCCTTTTAGGCGGAGCTTTTGACAAGCTTGGTGGTGGTGGTTGATCGTTTGGTCCATCATTGGTTGTACTCGGTAGTGGCTGGGAAGATGATCCTCCCGTTTCATATGTTGAACTACCTGCCCACCCAGACCCCTGAACCAGTTGCGAAGACGACACACCATTTGTTGAGCCCACACCGTATGAAGGTACAAATTGTGATGAAGTTTGCTTGTTGCTCTGCGTCCCACTAACCCCATTTACAGGTCCGAAAGGCTTGATTCTTGGTCTACCAGAAGGTTTCTTTGGGGGCTTCACCCTTGTTGGATTTGGACATTTAACCTTTGTGTGGCCTTCAACTCCACAGTTGCTGCAATGCTGGATATGAATTTAAAATTGTCAGTAAATGGAAACGAAATAGAGTACAATGAATTCCAGTTATTTGCTTACCATTTTTATCCCTCGTTTCCCATGCTTGTTTGGGTTTGGTTCTTTCTCTTCTTTCTCTCTCTTCCGCTTCTTACCTTTAGGTCTCCCACCAGGACTCTTGTAAGGTGGTGGTTGAACCCTTTCCTTTGTTGTTATTTTTCACAAATTCATGCCGTTTATCGGATTCAAGCCGTTCTGGTAACACCTTTTCAGCTTATCAGTAGTGAACCAGCCGGAAATAAACTGTTTAGGGTCTTCCTGACCTTCCTTCTCTACTCTTAGGGCAGAGCAAATGTGTGTGCAAAGAATTCCACTAATGAGATATTGTCTGCAACTGCAACTCACTTGCCCCCTAAGTTGCACGACAAAACTATCACGCTCTTTATATTTCACCTCATACTTCCCCAAACCACATGGTAAAGCAAAGTAGTGTTTTGCAAGATAAACTTGCCAATCTAGCAATGCAACAGCCCTTGGAGTGAACTCAGATGTAACCTTTTCTGCTTCTGACCTCTTCTTGTCGTTGCTAACCATAGCTTCCTTATCTCCTCAAGCATCTCCACAATCGGTTTAGACCTAGCAATCCTGATTGCAGCATTGAATGACTCCCCAAGGTTGTTTTCAACTGCATCACACTTGGAATACTCCGAGAAATAAGCCATGCGCATGAAACAACACAACTCAGTGAGAATGGAAGTTCTTTACCACTCTATCAAACAAAACTGTTACCTTGACCAAGGGTAGAATACATTGATCTTCAGATCCGCTCTTGCTTCAGGGTCAAACTCCTCTAACTCTTTCATCTTCCTCTCAAACGCCAACGGATAGTAAGCATCAGCAGCCGCCCAGAACAGGTCCTGCAACTCAGATCCAGAGTGACGTCGCTTCCAACAAGCATGAACATGCCTAGCACACATCCTGTGCTTGGCGTAAGGAAGCATGTCTTTAACAGCTCCAATCAATCCCTTCTGCTGGTCACTAGCTAAAGTCAACCCATTCCCCGTCCCTAGGTCTAGATCCTCTGTTAGATGTTCAAAGAACCATAACCAACTGTCTTTGCTCTCTACATCAACTATACCCCAAGCAATTGAGAACATTTGATCATTTGGATCTCTACCACATGCAACCAGCAACATCCCACTCATTCTCCATTTCAAAAAAGTACCATCAACATGCAAAATTCTTCTACACGCCGCCTTCCAACCATCCTTCAAACCAGCAAAGCAAACATAGAATCTGTGAAAGATATTATTTCTAACCTCACATTCAATTGTGGAACCCGGGTTTGACCTTTTAAGCTCGTACACGTAGTCATGAAGGCGACCAAATTGCTCCTGCTGCTCTTTGTCAAACACAGCCAAACACTTCAACCTGGTTCTTTCGCATTTTGTCCAAGACAAATAAATGTTCTTATTCGTCAATTTCTTTTGCAGCTCTTTCGCCGACAAATCTAGGTTCTCCCTAAATTCCTCAATATACATTTCTGCTATTCTTGTACTCGTTAACAAGCTAACCTTCCCACACCAAGTGCATGTATGTTTCGGATTCAGAGACCTAACAACAACCCTGTTGGAACTACTGTTAATAGAACCATATACCCTCCAGTCACAATCTTTTTCATCGCAAACCGCAAGCACCCTACTCGCATCTGACTTCTTATACTTGATGTCCTTCTTCTTCTTCACCGCGTACTTGTTAATTGCGCGCTTGAAGCTATCAATGGTACTATACTCCTGGCCAACCACAAAATCCTTATATCTACTTTCATCAAGCACCATTCTACCTACCTCACAATCACTATTATAAAAATCAAGATCATCTCCATCATCACCTATACCTCCATCACCTTCACCTAAATCACCTTCACCTGCATCCTCATTGTTATGGGCGTTAGACCCTCCATTTGATCCAGAGGTGTCATTACCTTCTACCTCGTCATCAGAGAGTGAACGGAAAGGAACCAACCTAGTTTCAACATACGGGTCATCGATTCTCACAACATAGAGGGTTAACGCACCTACCGAAGTTCCGCAATATGTTGCTCTTCGATACCCATCATCGTCTTCCAGATATTCAGGAGTGTCAGGGGTTTTGGGAGGAAACCAAGCCACCTTGCACATAATGTCCTCGTAATCAAGGACTCGGGTCAACACCGTCATCATCTGAACCTTCTTCAACGAATCCGCCACGAAACGTCCTACACTGTGCGATTCTCCTCCCAGATATTCGCCATCGCGGGACCAGTAACCACCGGCGTAGACAAAAAGATCGAAGCTCATTTTTACCGCGGCCCTAGCACTCAGAGCTCACGTATCTCCTACCCAGAATCCTCGAACTTCGATTTGTACATCACCCAGCTCAAATTCGCTGCGATTCTAACACATACGCAACTAACTGTAACCCTAATTTCTATAAAATCCCCAATTGATAGATCCATAGAAATTTCCGCCGAAAACCTTGTCATCTTCGTCCCACATAAACGACATGAAACCCAGAAGAATGTATGCCGTTTAATCTTCATACACGACGTCGTTCTGCTATCTCCGTTAGTAATTTAACACCGTCGTAGGTGGCCAGGTCGACGATATACGTGTTGGCTGTATTGCAGGGTTTTCGTCAGGTGGTGTACTTGACTTGTACATTTGAGAGGTGAGGGCTTGACCTGCACAAAAAAATAATGTCCATGGTTTTTTTGCACAAAACCCAAAAAGTGGTTCTCACAAATATCACATTTGCATGTTAATAAGGGGGGAGGCAAGTGTCGCCTTGAAACAATAGCAATGTCATGATGAATTCCAGAAAGACAAATCAAAGGTTTCTTAACACTTAAGCCAAAAGAAATACCACATGACTGGTCGAAGAGTCTAAATATGGGGGTAGGGAGAAAAAAAGAAGGTGGTTGAGAAGTTGGTCATTAAGCTAATAGGATATTTAGTGATCGAAGAGTGATTTAGTGTGTCTGGTGATTGGGAGGGGGGATGCAATCAGATTAATAGGTATACAACCAAAGATTTCAGATAGAGAAAAACATAAAAGAGAGTGTTTATTCTAGACGTAAGGTCTAGATCTCTTTAGGTGTCATAGATGTATAGTGTGTGAAAGACACAAATGTGTGAGAGTGCGATTCGTAACCAACTAGCCTCTTTCTACAAGGTGAAAATTCAGAGTTCTTGTATTAAACATGACTCAGTTTTATAGACTCAAATGTCAAGTGATATGGTTAAGTCCTTAGGGATGGAGGCAGCGATTGTAGAGCGCTTTTGATGGTATTTAGCATCTCACAAGGGTATTTAGCCCGTGTTTCTTTTCTAGCTTTGGTTGTAATGGAAAAATGCCTCAGATTGCACGTCATCTTCTTTCTTATTCTCGTTTGGACAAGGCTGGTGTGGTTTCAGTTTTTCATCAATCATACACAACAACCATAAAGAACCACATGCACATAAATTATGAGTTAAAATAGCATACATAACCCATCATTGAAATCACAAATCACTTCTTCCACGCATATCTCCATCTCTATGTATCGACGAAACACACACAATTTCAAATTGATATTCTTTTTGAACACATACTCGCATTTTCATTCATCACGACACTCACATCTTTCAAAATGACATCTTGTTTCTGTGATGAACCTAACGGATGCGTGTGTCCCAACTCCATCTTATGAGCGTTACATATCATGTAATCTCTCGAAATAATAATCATATTGTTTTTTGTTACGAGAATAACAAGGATGCGAAAAAATCAATGTCTTCTCCACTATGAGTGTTGTAAACCTATCTAACATTTGTTCCTCTCTTCTACTCCTTGTAAAATACCACAACAAAACTCTAATCCCTATATATCAGCCTATAAGAGCATGGGGTGGAGGGGAGGGTTTAGGGGACTAAGGGAAATGTTGGGGTGATTCTTTGGTTCTTAATAAAACCATGACACATGAATACTATGTCAAGCATAATCGTACGAGACAAGGTCGGTGAGTGATCAGATCTTCTGGAAACTGGGAAAATAAAATGCCTTTACAACATGCGGGATACTTTATGTGGAGTCAAATAAACAAAATTATACAAAGAATGCAGTCACTGCTAAGCTATGCATTGCATGTTCCCTCTCAATATATGTGTTTCTTTTGTATAAATACAATCAAGAAAGAGAAAATCCAATCATATTTCATCTCACGAAATCAATCAATGTGAGATTAACTTTCATACAATCTATCCCTATGATTTTAAACTCAAATATAATTCACTTATTTCTTACCCATAGTGTTGAGATCATTGCATGTACTAAGGAGATAAACAGCAATGAAGTACCACTAGAAAATAACGATCAAGTTTAGATAAAGAAGATATCACCACCAAAGATGAAAAAAACCGAGACTAACCAAGTGGTGAAGGGTAAAATGGTTCATCAACCTCATGGGACAAAAAAAAAACACCAGGCCAGGTTAGCAGAGTGATCTATTCTTACCTGCTCAAAGAAAAACTCCCAGATGTCCCACACATCGCCAAACCACAAACATATTAAGGTAAAACCCTAACTTCACAAAAGAAAATGAAAGCTAATTTGCTTTCTCTTTGTGCATATTTTATAGTTTCGAGGTCGAGACATTTTCAAGAGGGAGAGTATGATGAGGACATCAAGTCATCATCAGCCAAAGAACAAGGAATCATGAAACTTGGAGAGGAGAGCTATTTAGTTCACAAAACAACATCAACTTTATTTTTGGGCTGCAAACATTTTGAAGATCCACAAGCTGAATAAAAAACCTTCTAAAAGCTTAAGGTTTGCATCAAAATAAAAATGAAAAAATGTTGGCACATGGGTTTAAAATTAATATCTCAAGATCCAAGCTCCGCCTCATCTTTTCTAATAAGCCCAAATCACCACTTATTTATCTTCTTCTTAATCTAGATTATATTACCATTAGTTAATAAATGGTTTAGAGTGCTATAAAAACTTGTCCATTCCTTCATTTGTAGTAATCATTATTATAAATGAATAAAATTATTGTTTTCTTTTCAAAGCATTGGTCTTTGATTATTCTTATTTTTGTTTATTTGAGTTTTGTGTGAGAAACACTTAATCTTTTGTTTTGTTCAGTGGATTGAAATTGTTTGTGAGAAGCAAACTGTATTTTTTGCATATTAATCGTGAGATTCGATAAAAAAAATTCATCATCCATCTCAACTTACGTCTACTTTCTCAACAAGTTTGTTATCTTTGATAACTTGTGATCGTAAGAATTTGAGTGATTCCGAGTTTCATCAGCAACGTCCTCCGAGATCTGGACACTCGACTTGTGAATGGATTGTTGGTTGGGCTATGTTACTTAAGGACATGGTCAAGCTGTTTGGTATAAGTCCTGACCGCTTTTGAGCTTATCACGAGGTGAGCTTTGGGCACCAAGGGTTGATGTATTCTTGAGCCGGGTTTAGTCGTGTTGGGGTAGTCTTTAGATCCATCGCTCATCACAGAAAAAATATCATGCCAAAACAGTAATTATGTGAAGTTTCCATGAAATCATGATGAAGTTATGTTTTACGAAGATTATTCGTCGCTCAAGTTAGAAAAAAAGAAAAGAAAAGAAAATAGAAACCGCATGAAGTCTCCAACCAACATCGCTTTTTGATAATTTTTAGCAAAAAGTATTGAATTTTTGAACTATAGTGAATAATTCCGCTTGAGCCTAAGTTAAGCATTACGATAGGCTAGCTAGCCTAGCTTAGGTTGGGAATTAAGGAGTAGGAGGGGATACAAAATCTTTTTTTTACCTCGGGTCTAGGAATGAATGATATATTCCGATAGGTGTGTAGAAGAAAAGAAAGCAAGGAATCTGATTTGTTTTCGACATCGACAAAGATAAGTATCCAATGATTTGGGCTAAAAAGGAAAGTAAGAAGTATGAAATCCATTTATTCAGCATCGATGAGAAGAAATTCACGACTTGAGCTTGGATAAGGAAAAAGATTAAACTAATTCTTTTTCATCAACTCGCTTGATTCTCGTTGACATATATGTTGACTTTTAAATCGACTCCGGGTTTTACATTTTTGAGCCATTGGGTTATTTGGAATGGACCTATTCTCTAATTTATTCTGTATCGGGATTTTGACAGCAACATAACCGCAATTAGTGTGAATGGTGACGGACGCGATTAGTGCGGTTAAACCGCACCGCGTTTATTTGATGTTATTCTTCAACTTTGAGACGCAAGCTTGGCTTGTTTGTTGTTTTTTCTATCTCCCTGCCCCGTTATCGTCTCTTTCGAACTCGTAAGCTTCTGACACCATTGATAATCCTTTTCGTCCCCGTTATCGTAGAAAATTTACCTAGATTAGCAGCAATCGAGTCGAGTTGGTCGCTGTAACGCAGAAACCCTAATTTCTGAGCCATCAGAACCATTCAATTTATGTCAGTGGTGGATTTTCCTAGTTTCTGAAGCTCTCGGGGACTAAGAGCCGCATTTCTTGGTCCCCAGCAGATGAGTGGCAATAATGAGTCTGAGATTGCAAAGCCCTTTTCTTGGTACTCCTCTTCTTCCCGCTTCTTTAAATGGCAGAAACAACAGAAATACTTTTGCTGATAGAGGGAGCCGTGCTAGAAGAGGATTTCGCAGTACACGTATATGCTCAGCAAAGCAGAATGATTGGTTAGACCAAGTGGCGAAATTTTCCCAAGTTTGTGGGAAGAATGTGCAACTGTTGAGGAAGTCTCTTGATTCTAGAAGCAGAATGGAGGTAACATGTTTGAAAGAACGAAGCAGGGTCTTGGTTAGGTCTCTGGCTCCTGTATGGGAAGAGGGTTTATTTTTTCTCAGGTGTTCTGTTTTCTTTGCTGTCATTTCTGGGGTTTGCTTATTGGTGTGGTATGGGCAGAACAAAGCCCGTGCCTTTGTCGAGACCAAGCTTTTGCCATCAGTTTGCTCTATGCTTAGTGAGACTATCCAGCGTGATGTTGACTTCGGAAAGGTGAGAAGAGTTTCGCCATTATGCATAACACTTGAAGCTTGCTCCATCGGGCCACATGGTGAAGAATTCTCGTGCGGTGAGGTCCCAACTATGAAAGTCTGTATCCGGCCTTTTGCCAGTTTGAGGAGGGGAAAGATAGTGGTTGATGCGATTCTAAGTAGTCCAACAGTCTTGGTTACACAAAAGAAAGATTTTACATGGTTAGGGATACCTATATCTGAAGCTAGCTTGCAAAGCCATTTATCCTCTGAAGAAGGGATTGATTTTCGTACCAAAACTCGAAGAATTTCCAGGGAGGAAGCAGGGGTCCGTTGGTCTGATGAAAGGGATAATGATGCAAGAATAGCTGCAGAGATGGGCTATATTGTTCCTTGTAAAGATTCTCCTCAAGCTAAAGATGATGCATTGAAGCACGATAGGCGTTTCACTCAAATAGCGAATTCCAACTCCTTTATTTGCATGGATGGAAAGATGCATTCGGCAGATCAACATTGTATGGACACAGGAGTTGATTATGACGTGAAGCATGCTGAATTGGAGAAATCATTTGGCATAAAAATTCCTGGTTCAGGGCTCAAGTTATTGTCCAAAATGTTAAAGGGCCCGAGGAAGTATAGATTTAAGTGGAATTCTAAATCGCACAATAATTCATTGTCTGATATTAGTGCTAAGAGGCGAATTCTTGAGCGCAGTGCATCTGCAGCTGTATCTTATTTCCACAGCCTATCACAAGAAAAGCCTGATGAGCCTTCAGTGTCTTCTGGAAATTATGATGGGTTGAGTTTGGATATGCTATTAGTCAAAGGTGAGAAAGAAATCAGTAAGAAATATGATTGTCATGTGCCGTATGGTGAGCAGTCGTTAGCTAATGATTTGGATGGGGAAGATTATCAAGGGAGGGAAAAAGGGCTTCTCGCTGTTAGAAAAGCTACAACGTTAGACAAGTTTACTGTAGCACGTGATCCATTCCTTACGACTGTTGATAGATTCTGTGCACTCATACAAACTAAAGGAAACTCATGTGTTGAAGATGAGACTTTAGGCACTCAGATAGGAGACAGATCTCGTCCATATGGTGATCGAAGTGGAAATCAACCTCGTGACTTTACTTTCAAAAAGTATGAGAATCAGCATGTAGCAAATCATTGGCGCCCTACTCGGCCATGGAACATAAGATTGAAGGAAGCGGTGTTTAATACTTTAACTTGTTTCTCTAAGAAGTCAACAGGAGGGGCAGATATCAATGCTACTGACAACGTTCCTCACTTGAGTGATGAACTAGAGAAGCTGCCTATTGTTCACGCTGAGAAGACACTACCAGTTATGCTTGATTCTGTGCAGTTTAAAGGTGGGACACTCATTCTATTAGCTTATGGCGATACAGAGCCCAGGTGAGAGTCATCTATCTTTGTGAATGCATATTTCGAATTAGATATTTACTCTGCCCTTTCTTTTACTCTCCAACTCCAGCTTTCAATAATAAAATTTGTAGCATCAAATTTTTAATTTTAGCGTTGGTTTATCAGACCCTATATTAACTTATGAGATCAGTATGGTTATTAATATCTCTGCTTACTTGCAAGCTGAATGAAGTAGATGTCTTGTTAAGTGACTGATTTTGGTAAACAACATTTTTTATGTAGAGAAATGAGGAACGTCCATGGACAGGTCAAGTTTCAGAATCACTACGGTCGTGTGTACGTGCAACTTGGTGGAAACTGTAATATGTGGAGATCAGATGTAACATCTGAAGATGGTGGGCTTTTGTCCGTTGATGTTTTTGTTGATACTGTGGAGCAGAACTGGCATGCAAATTTAAAGGTTGCCAACTTCTTTGTCCCGGTAAGTCTCAAGTGGAATATATGACCTTTTTTTTTGTATCAACTGCAATGGTTGAGTTATCTCTTTTCTACATCCCTGCAGATTTTTGAAAGAATTCTAGAGATCCCAATTGAGTGGTCTAAAGGAAGAGCTACTGGTGAGGTGCTTTTCTAATGTCCACTGCGTGCCCTCTTAGCGAAATAAAGTTTATCTTTTTAAATGAGCTTTAAAACTAGAGTTCATGTTTTTCAACCTTTACATTTTTAGTAAGTAATAGTTTCTTTGTACAATATCTCATATATTTTTCGCGGCTTTTCTCATCTCTGACATTCATAATGTTGTGGGGTCATTGTACTAGGCTATGCTAGGTGTGTACTCTTTAGCATCAATTCGGGAGATCATATATTTTGGAATATTTACTGCATTACTATTTCTGTATACAGAACTGGCAAGGGATGGGGTTTGAGGCAATGGTTGTTAGTTGGATGGTTTGGCTAAACTGTAGTGAGACAGGAATAAATTGAAATCCCATCTGGTCAACACCAAACATGCTTTAAATCTTTAACTTCGCAAGCTGCTTTTAGACACTTTCAATTACTGGGCTTTCATTTAATTTTTTTGTTCATCCTAATTTTACTTTGTGAATGTAAAAGGGTCTGCAGGATGATGTGTTTGCTCTCTACGTGCTGTTTTAATATGCCCAATTAATTAGTCATTCCAGTGTCACCAAGCTGGCTAGAGAATACCTTATTGCTGGAGTCTATATGTATGATAGATTGTGATAGATCTTTGAAGTCAAGTTTGGGAGTTCTTCTCTTTACAAGTTGATGAGTCAGAGCAAATTCCTGAAATAATTATTGGTTTTCCCTTGGGTTTTTCTTTCACTGACGGCCGTCTATTGCATTGCAGGTTCATCTGTGTATGTCTAGAGGGGAAATATTTCCAAACCTACATGGCCAGCTTGATGTCACAGGACTAGGCTTCCATATATATGATGCACCTTCTTCGTTTTCTGTAAGTCTTTCCTGAATATGCGTTCTCCTGTCTTAATAATATATTTCCTGTGCGTTGGAAGATCTATGATATATGTATTTCTATAGAGGTCGTACGCTCTCCTGTCGGTTTCTTTTAGCTACAAACATAGTATGCCACTGCAAGGCTACATCTTGCCTCATATAATCTCATTTTGTTTTTGCAGGATATCTCAGCCAGCCTGTCTTTCCGCGGCCAGCGGATTTTCCTTCATAATGCCAGTGGTTGGTTTGGAAAGGTTCCTTTGGAGGCTTCTGGAGATTTTGGTATTCATCCTGATGACGGGGAGTTTCATCTCATGTGTCAGGTAACATTTGTTATGTGAACCCCTGATCTAGATGGCAATTTTCACTACATTAGATATGTTTTCTGATCTTAATGCCTGCTTTGTTTTGTCCTTGTTTCCTCATTAAACTTGTTGGCTGTCCCTATGTTGTTTGCAGGTTCCCTATGTGGAAATTAATGCTTTGATGAAAACGTTCAAGATGAAGCCCTTGTTTTTTCCGGTATCATTTATATTGCCTTATGCATGTTCTGTTTTCACCATTTATTTAGCCCTTCTTTTTAAAAATAAACTTGTTAGTGACTCCTTTATTTAGTCCCATTTCATTCTATCATATTGGACTGCAGCTAGCTGGTTCTGTTACCGCAGTATTCAACTGTCAAGGACCGCTTGATGCTCCCGTTTTTGTGGGGAGTTGTATGGTCTCTAGGAAGATAGCTCATCTGTCTCCAGATCTCCCTACATCTGTGGCATATGAGGCAATGCTGAAAAACAAGGAAGCTGGTGCAGTAGCAGCATTTGACCGTGTCCCATTTTCCTATCTTTCTGCTAATTTCACGTTTAACACTGACAACTGTGTAAGTGTTTTATTTGTCTGTTTCACATCTCCGTGAAGTTGTCTATTTATGACCTTTTCGAATATTTTCAAATTAGCCTATTTCATGTGATAGGTTGCTGATTTGTATGGTATTAGAGCTACCCTTGTTGATGGTGGGGAGATTCGTGGCGCAGGGAATGCTTGGATCTGTCCAGAGGTATGTCGTATGCACTTCCTAGCCTTTCTTCTATATTCCTACGACAATTTGACCAAGATATGTGGCTCAATCTTGAGTTTTCTCCAGAGGGGTCTGCTGATACAGCAGATTTTATAAATAGTTTTATAGGTCTATTATTTGACTGCATCAGGACCCATCTTTCATCCAAATAAACGGTTGTGATTTTGTGTTCTACATCAGGCAAGCATAGTATCTGCATAGACATGAGAAGCTACTATAGATGGTGTAGCTGTATCTGAGATTTTGTTATTTTTTTCTTTTCAATGGAGCATATGGTACGCTTTTCATCATAATCAATTTGAAGGAAAATGGTTATGTTTTGCTAAGATCACCCGTCTCACTTGGCTCTCTTAACAATTATATGGAAGATCCAATGTTATCTTGCCCTCATTTGATTGCTATCTTCCTTCAATAATATTTTCACTAGCTCACTTGGCATGCTCTTTTTTAAGGTTAATCTAAGGGACAATGTGTATAACAACTCAAAATCTAATGTCTTCATTTTTTCATCCCTTATTTAGCAATTTGTGTGTTATAGAATACTGGTTTTCGTTTTGCATTCTATTTTTCTTTTCGATTCTGAAAGGTATATACATTTACAGGGGGAGGTAGATGATACCGCACTGGACGTGAACTTTTCAGGAAATATATCTTTTGATAAGGTTTTGCATCGTTATGTACCTGAATATCTTAATCTGGGGCCGCTGAAGTTAGGTGATTTAACTGGGGAGACGAAACTTTCAGGGGCTCTCTTGAAACCGTAAGGTTCCCTTGCTTTTCTTTTGGGTTATATTTATTCTTCACTGATGTTTGTGCTTGTCTTATTGTGCTCCATCTGAATTTTGAGTACAGGAGGTTTGACATCAAATGGGCTGCACCTAAAGCTGATGGCTCCTTAACTGACGCTCGAGGAGATATTGTGATATCACATGATAATATTATCGTTAATTCATCATCCGTCGCTTTTGATCTGTACACAAAATTAGATACATCATACCAAGACCAGTGTATGTCTCACGAAGACTTCAGTAAAGGGGAGGCCATGCCATTTGTCGTTGAGGGGCTTGATTTGGATTTACGTATGCGTGGTTTTGAGTTTTTCAGCTTGATCTCTTCTTATCCATTTGATTCACCAAGACCTACACATTTAAAAGCAACTGGAAGGATCAAATTTCTGGGGAAGATAAATCGACACAGCACTACAAAAGATGGAGATGTTGAGTCAGAGAAATGTGAAGACGCATCTGAAACTTCAAGCCTCGATGGTGAAATTTCCATCTCAAGTCTCAAGCTAAATCAATTGATTTTGGCCCCTCAACTGGCGGGACGTTTGAGCGTTTCACGTGATCATGTGAAGGTAATATTCTGATTTCCTCTTTGAATCATATCAGTAACTCAAGGTACCCCTGTGGTGGTTCTTAATTGTGATTGCAACATCCCTTTTGTTCCCAGGATTGATATGAGTTTTTTTAATCGTTGAAGCTTTTTTCTTAAATTGTTCCGGTCCATTTATTAGTCATTAAGGCTATCTTGTCCAAATTGTGTCAGTCTCATATATCCCATTGGTACAGTGTTCTAGACAGATTTTTAGCTAGAAAAAGTTTAACGCATCGTTTTTATACTAATAGTTTTTGTTATTGTTGCATATCTAGCTTGATGCTGTGGGCCGGCCAGATGAAAGTCTTACAGTAGACTTTATAGGTCCACTACAGCCTAATTCTGACGAAAATGTACAAAGTGGAAAGCTGCTTTCTTTTTCTCTTCAAAAGGGACAACTAAGAGCAAACGCTTGTTTTCAACCACAACAGTCCGCTACTCTAGAGGTATTACTTTCTCTCGTGTGAATATAAGTTTTTTTTTTTTTTAATCATTTGAAGCTAAAATGAGAATCAGTGGCAGATGGTTTATATTCTTTCTTCATATCTGGTTGCAGATACGCCATTTTCCACTTGATGAGATGGAGTTGGCATCGCTGAGAGGGGTGATTCAAAGGGTAAGCGCATTTATATGGGTACTCGTAGTTCGGACTGCTTACTGGGTTCTTATTTCTTGATGGTTTACACTTGAAAATGTTCTCTAATTTCCTGTGGAGTGATGTGCTCTCCGAGTGCTCTCTGTTTCCTATGGAGTGATGTGTTGACCTTTTTTTCTTTCTGAAACTACTGTAGAGTTGTTTTGAAACTAACAAGAATATCTTGTTTTCCATTTCATTTGCAGGCAGAAATTCAACTTAATCTTCAGAAGCGAAGGGGACATGGCCTGTTGTCTGTAATTGGGCCAAAATTTAGCGGAGTTCTAGGTGAAGCTTTAGATGTTGCAGTAAGATGGAGCGGTGATGTGGTACGCCGTATAACTGACAGATTCCTGTTATTTTGGTTTAATTGCTAAGAAATCTAGAGTAATCACCACTGATGTCTGGTTTAGTTATTTCATGGTACATCATTTGCCACCGTAAAAATAAACCTTTTTCATTTCTATGCTTTATACTTTGTTTAAGTGTTTTGCTTGGAAGACTAAAAGGTTATAGTGAGATTAAACACTGTATAATTGATAAGTTCTTTTAGCAGTGAAAGGCAATATGATAATGTGCATGATGATATTCTTATTCTTTCATACTTTTTCTTGAAGATCACTGTCGAGAAAACTATTCTGGAACAAAGCAATAGTCGGTATGAGCTTCAAGGTGAATATGTATTGCCGGGTTCCCGTGACCGAGACCTTGGTCAGAAGGAAGCTGGCAGTTTCTTAATGAGAGCCATGACTGGTCACTTAGGAAGTGTTATATCTTCCATGGGAAGATGGAGAATGAGACTTGAAGTGCCTAAGGCAGAGGTTGCTGAGATGCTTCCTCTTGCAAGGCTTCTTTCGAGAAGCACAGATCCAGCTGTTCACTCAAGATCAAAGGTTGCTAACGTTTATTGCTAATCACATGCTTATATTGTGTTTGACGATGTTCTAAATATTAGTAATTCAAGAAATTCAACTTGCATGAGCATTTTCATATTCGTATTCTCCAAAAATATGTTCTCATCTCCTCTTTGAGTGCAGGCCTCTGATTATGTGGGTTTCTTGGTTGATCTGGCAGGATCTTTTTATTCAAAGTGTACAAAATCTCTGTCTACAAGCTGAAAATCTTCGAGACTTGCTTGAGGTAAATATGATGTAGAAAGCAGATTCTATAATATGACAAAAAAAGATACCATTAAGCTCGTCTTCCTTTCTTTCCTGTTCTAAGTTTCAATGGGTCCTTGAAATCAGGAGGTACGTGGGTATTATACTCCACCAAATGAAGTCGTACTTGAAGATCTTAGTCTTCCAGGTTTAGCTGAACTCAAAGGTCATTGGCATGGTTCGCTGGATGCTAGTGGTGGAGGCAATGGAGACACTTTGGTATAAAAATTACCCTGTCATTTCCTTTTCAGAAAATTGCATGACTGAGATGATCAAATGGGAATTTAAAGTGATACTCTTGTTTAAACGTTTTCATTTTACATCTTATATCAGGCTGAATTTGACTTTCATGGAGATGACTGGGAGTGGGGCACTTACAAAACCCAACGTGTTCTGGCTACTGGCTCATACAGCAATGATGATGGTCTACGTCTTAAGGAGATGCTTATTCAAAAAGGAAACGCTACACTGCATGCAGATGGGATCATATTGGGGCCAAAAGCAAATCTTCATTTTGCTGTTCTGAATTTCCCTGTTAGTTTGATACCTACCTTGGTTGAGGTTGTTGAATCATCAGCTACTGATCTTGTTCACTCTTTGAGGCAATTCTTGTCACCAATCAAAGGCATTTTGCATATGGAAGGGGATCTCAGAGGAAGTCTTGAAAAACCAGAATGTGATGTACAAGTTAGATTATTGGATGGCGCGGTTGGTGGTATAGACCTTGGACGAGCTGAAGTATTTGCTTCGCTGACATCTAACAGTCGTTTTCTTTTCAACTCCAACTTTGAACCAGTTGTCCAAAATGGTCATGTGCATATACAAGGAAGTGTTCCTGTTAGTTTTTCGCAGAAAAACATCTCTGACGGAGAAGACAGAGAAACTGATAAAGGTGGTGCAGTGAAAGTCCCTAGCTGGGCAAAAGAAAAGGACGATGATGAAAAGAGAACCTCAAGGGATAGGGGCGAAGAAGGATGGGACAGCCAACTAGCTGAGAGTCTCAAGGGTTTAAACTGGAATATTTTAGACGCAGGAGAAGTTAGGTTGGAGGCTGATATCAAGGATGGGGGAATGACATTGTTGACAGCCATATCTCCTTATGCTAGTTGGCTCCAAGGCAATGCTGATATCAGGCTGCAGGTTGGTCATAAAATATTAGCGATTGCTCTTGCTAAGTATACATCATAAGATGGTTAAATAGATCTGTCCATGTCCCTAAACAGTATAGACGGTATGACTAAATTCATTGACGCATAACCTACCTGCTGAGCAGGTTGGAGGTACAGTGGAGCATCCCGTGATTGATGGGTCTGCATCATTCCACAGGGCGTCTATATCTTCACCTGTGCTCCGTAAACCTCTCACAAACTTCGGTGGGACTGTACATGTTAAATCAAACAGGTTGTGCATCACCTCATTGGAAAGCAGGGTAAGTAGAAAGGGAAAGCTGGTTGTTAAAGGAAATCTTCCCCTCAGATCAAGTGAAGCATCTAGTGGTGATAAAATAGAGCTCAAATGTGAAGTTCTAGAAGTACGAGCAAAGAATTTTTTAAGGTACACCCTGCAATCAACTCATTTTGAGCTTGTAGTACAAAGTTCTGATTTCAACTTTCTCTTGTTAGTTTAGCTGTTGATATATCTTGACGAGTACAGACTTTATCCTTTATCCTGAAACAGTTTTGATTAAATTTATATTATTTGCCCTTCTGCTAAGCCGCATGCAGATATACTGTCGTGTCTGTGTTACTTCCATTGTTCTCTTCTAGACTTTTGTTACTAAGCTTATTACATTTGCCTATTTCTTGTGAGAGTGATCGTGTTGCCAAATCAGTGGTCAGGTTGATACGCAGCTGCAAATTACCGGATCAATGTTGCAGCCTACTATATCAGGAAATATTAAATTAAGCCACGGAGAAGCTTATCTGCCTCATGATAAGGGTGGAGGCGGAGCTGCCCCTTTCAATAGACTGGCAGCCAATCCTATTCCAGGTGCTGGTATTAATCAAGCAGTTGCATCACGATATTTTGCTCGATTCTTCGGTACAGAACCGGCTTCGTCAAGGATTAAATATTCTCAGTCAGCTGGTAACTTATGTCTCCACTTGCATAGTTTCTACGAGTTTTGTCCTATTTAGTATTTGGATTTCAAGGTAAAGGCTTATGATGAGTTCTGCTTGTTTTACCCGCAACAGGTGAAACAAATGCTGTTGAAAAGGAGATTGAAGATGTGAGAATCAAACCAAATATGGATATCCGTTTGAGTGATCTGAAACTTGTTTTAGGACCAGAGTTGAGGATAGTGTATCCTTTAATTCTTAATTTTGCAATTAGTGGTGAGCTTGAGCTCGATGGCATGGCCCATCCCAAATATATCAAACCAAAGGGTATCCTGACATTCGAGAATGGAGATGTCAATCTTGTGGCTACTCAGGTTTTGTCTAAATCGCTGTTTAGATTCTGTGTTGAACTCATTTTTGTCCTTAATAATCAAATATCTAATTTTGTTTTCTAAACACAGGTACGCCTGAAGAGGGAGCATCTCAACATTGCAAAGTTTGAGCCTGAACATGGGCTAGATCCTCTTCTAGATTTAGCTTTAGTTGGTTCAGAATGGCAGTTTAGGATCCAAAGTCGTGCCAGCAATTGGCAAGACAAGCTTGTGGTGACTTCAACTCGATCTGTGGAACAGGATGCTCTCTCACCTTCCGAGGTAATTTTGGAATTCAAAAAACGCTAGCTAATTTTGGAAAGTTGTGGCGTTTAATACTGTATATATCCACTTCCCTTAGGCTGCAAAGGTGTTTGAGAGCCAGTTAGCAGAATCCATATTAGAAGGAGATGGACAACTCGCTTTCAAAAAACTTGCAACCGCAACACTTGAAACCTTAATGCCAAGGATAGAAGGAAAAGGAGAGTTTGGTCAGGCGAGATGGAGGTTGGTGTATGCCCCACAGATCCCAAGTTTACTCTCTGTTGATCCAACGGTTGATCCTCTCAAGTCTCTAGCGAGCAATATTTCATTTGGAACGGAAGTTGAAGTACAGCTCGGAAAACGCCTTCAGGCCTCTGTGGTAAGGCAGATGAAAGATTCTGAGATGGCGATGCAATGGACGTTGATCTATCAGCTCACAAGCCGCTTGCGTGTCCTCCTTCAGTCTGCACCCTCAAAACGTTTGCTTTTTGAATACTCTGCTACATCACAAGACTAAAGCTTTTTGTCTTCCTCTGCCGGATTCATATGGATAAGCCGTTAGTTTCAGTATAGCAAGTGCATTTGACTTTGGTCATTGGCATCTGCCATTGACAAGAAAATTATTTTATTATTTGCTTAGGGTATTCCTTTGGTCACTTCTTTTGGCCTTTTGCTTTTTCTTTTGCGTGGTTAAAATGTAAACCTACATTGTAAATGCTTATTGTTAGGGAATATAAAATGGGAAAATAGTACTCCCTATTATGAATATAAGGTGATTATTCACCATCCACTTGTCTTTGTTAGACCAAGTATTATCTCCAATTTAGTATACTTGTCTTAATTAGGTAAATTAATTAGGTAAATGGATAGTTAACTTGTTAACACCTCATGACCACTTGGGTTAATGGTGATTATCTATAATATTATAATGTTTATTAGACAACCTTAAACCCTATAAATAGGGGTGTTTGTATGTGTTGAAGTAATAAAGAGAACAAGAAAAATAAATTTTGTTTCCTGTTCCTCTCTACTCCTTCATTCGTCTCTCTTTATATTATATTAGTTGGAGATCCGCGTTTTGTTTAGTATATGATATTATTATATGAAAAACTGTAATGATTGCAAAATTTAAGTTTTAATTAAAAATTTTGTATCGTATAAAAGTATTTTTAATATATAGTTAATAACATAAAATTTCAAAATTAAATATATAAATTTGAGTAATTTATATGTATTTGATATTATTCTAAAATAATTTTATATTATAATACATATATATACATTCTAGCGTAAGAAAACTTTACAGTCAAATATCTAATGTTCATAGCTAAGCAAAATTAAATCGAATCACGCATAACATGATTTAAAATGAGTCAATTTACTCCTTCAACTATCTCTATCATTTTCATGATAAAAAAAAAAAGTTTTTCGGAAATTCAAATTTTATGTTAAGGAAAAATTCATACCTACACTTCTCTTCTCTAGAATCATAGTTGAATATCTATATTTTTCAAACATAAATCCCTTTATAGAAGTGTTCAACTTTCTCTCAATAGATCTTGAATATTCTTTTTTCTCTTTATATACTCCCAACATGAGATGTTGAACCATATAAACCATTTTTGACCTGGTTAACTTAACCTCTATTCCTTTTTTCATGTTTCTTATTTCTCTATCTAGTTTTATGGTATACTTTATACTTTTTTCTCGTGTTCCCAAAGATTTCTCTTACGTATTATCATTTAAGGATATTTTAGTATGCTTCTCACATCATGCATTCTTGCATACCACATGAAAGACTCGAGGTCCTTATCTAAGTTTTTCGAAAGCTCTTAGAAGCATCATTCCTTCATCAAATGAATAATCATCTAGCATGGCCGAATGTAGATATTTATCATCAAAATGGGTACTCTTTTACCTCCAAAGGTTGAACCGCCATCTGTGAGTTTGTTGAAATTTTAGAAATTTGACATCCTTAATTGAACATAACCAACTTAAATCAACCGTCTTGTGGATTCCAAACCTTTTTTTTTTTGCTTTTTCTGAACAACGACCAATCAATATTTTTTTAATTTATAATTATAAAGATTTAAAACTTAAAAAGTAACCAAATTAACATATTGATTAAAAAACTGTATATTTCTGTAAAATTAATTTTTATATTATTGTTCAATATATATATATATATATATATATATATATATATCTATATAATTACTTTGTTTGAGGTTATTAATTTTAAAAGTTAAACTTATGACTAATAAATATTTTATATATAAAATTTGTTTTCAACCAATTGGATACACAAGTTCCATAAGACTATTTGTATTATAAAAAACTATGTGTTATAAGAGACATATAAAATTTCTTCATGATAAATAGGTTAGTTTTTCAACTAAAGGTTTAAATATTATTATTTAGATATATATTAAGTTACAATTATAAAAGATATGAATTCAAGTGTGTGTTAAAAGTTTGTTTTAATTTAAAATGATTTAAATTAAATATATGTTCATAATACTAAATTTGTAATAGATTAAATCACAAATTTTATATATTAATGAGCCTAATAAATTTAAGAGACTAAATATAAAATTGAAAAATTAGTTTGATGAGGTGTTTTGAAGAATTGAATTGATGATGTGGCACTCTAAGAAAAGAGAACCAATAACTTTATATATATAGATATATATATTATCATAAAAACTACTATATATATTCTCATATATATATATATATATATAAAGTTTTATTTGCTCTATTCTTAGAGTGCCACATCATCAATTCATTCCTTAAAATCATGACACTTCATCTAAATCATGATTGATTTAATCTTCTTAAAACTAAATTAATATAAACATATATCTAACTTCAATAATTTGAAAACTAACAACAAACTTTAAACATAAATATTTTAATATATATTTTCTTTATCTGCAACTTGAAATATATCTAAATCGACAAAATGATTTTGGAGGACCTGACACAATATCATATTTGAATACCTCCAGTAGGATTTGTATTTTCTTTTGATTCGGTATCTAGGAACCTTTATCCCAAACTTTCATTACCCCCATCTTTTGTTTCAAATGTATATGGTTTTCAAAAGCGACATTTACCATGAAAAACATTTAATACTACATGAGAAACGCTACTACCATTTTTTTTGCACCAATCTTGCATTTTAAATACTGCAATTGTCCATATAAGCTATTCGGTCTTGTCAGCTATCAACTTGAAGTCACATAGTCGAAACAACCCTACAATCTAACCACACAAAAATCGATTAAAGAATCTGAGTCAGTTCGATCCCACAACCCACTCTCATTGTATTTATAATACGGATAAAACTCTTAAGAGATTCAAATCCTATGTTAGAGAAAAACTCATTTATGGATTTTCAATCATTTTTATAATATTTATAGTTGTTTGTCTAGAATCTGAGATATATATTTATTGAACATAAATCTCCAATGAAAGCGTTAGACCTTCCGTAGACCCGGATTGTTCCGTCATCTCTTCGTAGATCATAATAAAAGGTAATGATATACCGATCAATTTTTTAGCTTAAGATTCAGTTATATTATTTTAGATATATATATAATAACTTACAATTATAAATATATAGATTAAATTATGTATTTAAAGTTTTTTTTTTTAATTAAGTTAAAATGTATGTACACAAACATTAATCAAATTTAATAGATTGAATCATAAATTTTCTAATGGGCCAAATGGATTTTAATAAATTAAATATAAAAATGAGTTGATGAGGTGTCATAATTGTAGAAACTCAATTGATGAGCTAATAATTATTAAAAGTCTCTATAACTCTAATTAACAAAGCCATGTAACATTTTTCAATATTAGAAAGTGGTGTATATAATAGTAAAAAACAGTGATTTTGCAAAGTTGAAAACTAATTCTTAGCAGGTGTAGCAAGTTCAGAAGTCTCTATAAAATATTAGAGATTTTCAATCAACAATCACCTCTAACAAACTTTGGATTGATATTAGAGTTAATATAACAGTTGGATCTCTATCTTTCCAACTTTCGGTCAAGTAGGGAGGCAACAACATCAAAAGCACTGATGCTAGCAGTGTTCCCAGTGCACATTTGAATTAAAGACATCTTAAAATAAGAGAGATCTTTGACACTCAGAATTTAGGTGTTAATTAAAAGCGTAAGTACTCAGCAAGTCTAATCAGAACTATGGTTTGAGTTTCCTCATTTATTATTGTTCTCATAGTGCACACTTTGCCAATGATGTCTGAATTCCAAGAAACAAAATAATTCGACAATTACGTATAGAGATGGATAAATTGAAGAGGTTTTCCCGGACTATGCCCTAGTTTTTTTTTTATATTAGTTTATTAGAAGTATATTTTCTAAATATAATTTATAAATGAAATACTGAACATGACATAAAATGATAGAAAATTTTATTGTGGTATATATATATATATATATATATTATCATAAAAACTACTAAATATTCTCATATATATATATATATATATATATATAAAGTTATTGGTTATTTTTTTAGAATGCCATATCATCATCAATTGAAAGCATTTAAATAGATCATTAGCAGAAATTTTCAGAGACAACTCACTGTTAAGGTCTAAATAGATCGTTAGTAGATATTTACTCCCATCATCATCTCCTCTTTCTTTGTCACTGTCATCTTCATCACAGTGTCATTGACTTTTTATCTTGTTGACGTTTGGGACGACATTGGATTCGAAAAGGGTATGCGATTGGCGCGACTGATCTCTGTTTTTTTATATGATTTAATGTTCATATTCACAACGTGTTACCATATATGAAGCTCCTTTAGATCAACATTCTTGACCAGATAATCACATGTGCCCATTTAAGTATTATACACAGTGCATGTGGTCAAGCATGTTGGTTTCAAGAAAGTCATACACAGAAATATAGATCTTCTAAACCTAAACATAAATACCTTAAACCTACTGGTTTTCTCTTCTGAATCTCATATCGCCTAAAACGTGAGGAAAAAACAAAAATAAAAAATTAATGACAGTGGTTGAGCAAGATGCAAGAATTCATGAGTTTTAATATATAAAAAATCGGTTATTCAAATTATAAAACAATCTCAAAATAATATTTCAATTATAAATATTAAAAAAGAAAATCTAAACAATATATTTATAAATAATAAATTAAATTATATCATTTTTACGTCAAAAAATAGAATAAAAAATTCAAAGTCTAGAAAACTTATAGTAAAATAATATTAATCATTTGATCATTTATATAAATAAAGTTAAATCTTGTCATTTGGGCGGCGGACCGATAATGGGCCGAGTCATTTTAGTAGTTAGTAGTACCGTTTTTATTTTGTACTGCACGCATGTACTACTCTCTCATCTCACATCCAATAGAGAGTACTGCTTTAACACACAACAATGAAAACACCTAAAATATATACGGTAGGCTATAAAATTATAAAATAAAGAAACAAAAAACGACGAAAATAAAAGGGACCGATGAAAACTAATCCAGTAATCCCGCAAATAATTGATCTCTTTGAAATACGTCTTTGGTATATTGTGGTCAATGTTTTGGTCATTTATACTTTTAGAGGTTTTAGTATAAACCAAATAATCAGGTATTTAAATTACTTACTTGGTTCTGTTTTATTTTTCTTAGAAAGTTTAGAAATTCAGTCAACATTCTTTGAATTAATTATTTTTACGGGTGAAACTGATTAGAAGACCATTAGCCATAAAATACATTGATTAGAAGACGATAATTCTAAAACACAACTTGTAAGTGAACTTTTAAGTTAAATTCGCTAATTTGGTTCAATTTATAACCAAAATGTCATTACCTAAAAACGTTTTGCATGAATTTAACTCCGTTTCGATTTGTTCAAATGGCCGTCCGAAACTTTTTCTTAGGTTAATAACTTTAGATATAAGTAGAATCCAAACTAAAAATAAAAATAAATAAAGTTTTCATATGCGAGTAAATATTTGACTTTAATTCATTTACAGTAGTTGTTTTAATGTATGACCATTAATTTGTTTCTGATTAATTGACACGTCCCTAGCAATTTCCCTTACACGTAATGTTGTAGCTCCAATTTAGACGGAGAAACAAGCAGCCCTATTGGCACGTGTCACCACCGTACCGACTGGCGGCGCGTCGCCCTTAGCCATTTTGGCTAACTCCAAACGCCGATGAGCCGACGGACGGGGGAGATTCTCTGGTACGATGGTCTCGAGTGAATTCGCAAGCCAAGGCGGACACGTCCTCTTCTGACTCCACATCCTGGGGGGCGATTCCACAACCGCCGCTTCCACCGGTGGCACGTCACTGATCTGAATCGAGCCGATCACAACAGTCGCCGCCACGCCCAAGACAAGAGAACACGTGTTCTTCCGGGGTTCCTTTCTCCTCCTGAACTCGTGATTAATTAGTTGATAATTTAGTTTAATGTAATTCAATAAATTTTGATATTGGCTTTCTTGAAGAAAAGAGATACCAAGAGATCTGCGCCGTTGTCGATAATGATTGTGCAGAGTTGGAATCTAGGAGAGGAAGATTCAGGCAGCAGCTAATTCTCCTTGCCATTCTTGTTCCTCTGTTTTCCCTTTTCCCTTCAACAGACGCCTCTCTCATATACATTATACTATTTGCCGTTATATAAAGCCAGGGGATGAAAGATTTTAACTCTACGGTTTGGTTCCCATTTTGGAAATTATTGCAAAGTTAAAGTATCTGTTTTAGTAAAAGAGTTAAAAGAAAATATATGTAGGAATGTTAAATGGTATTGAAATAATGATTAGGAAAAATACTTTGAAGTCCACTGTTATTTAGAATTTTTTTTAAGCATTTATTTTTAATGATTTCAAAATGTTAATAGAAATGTATTAGTTAAAAGTACAAAAATACAAATCATATATAGTTTAGAAAATTTTAATAACAAATCTTAACATATTTATAAATTTATTTAAAACCATCAGAATTGTTTAGAGAACTATCAATAGTCAAATCATTTGAATTGATATGTTTAGTGTATATTGAAATAATCATAAGATTCATCAAGTTTAAAATTTAATATTTATAACTTGTGATTAAACATTGAAAAAATAATATATAAAATTAGAGTTTTTCCAAAAAAAAAAGTACGATTGAGGGTAGATATGAGTATATTCTCCGAATCCGAAAAAAAAACCTCGAACAAGCCTGAGTTTGGATATACTATAATACCCGATCGGATTTAATCTGCATTGTGTTTTAGATCGAGTCGGGTAAAACCTGATATCCGAATAAGATTTCGTACTATCTAATATTTATCATATACCCGCCTAGACCTGGGCATAAATAACCGGAACTGAAAAACCAAACCAGAAGACCCGAAAAAACAGTGATGGTTTGGTCTCGGATATGTCTGAAAAAACCGATGGGTCCAATTTATGTAGAACCATGGTTCTCGGTCGGTTCGATTAAAAACCGAGAACCGAATGATAGAACCGAAAAATCGAAATACACATAAGACTTTTAATTATGTTCTAGGATTTTTATTACTCTTAATAGTTTTTTCGAGACGATTACACTTCTCAAACCTCTTTCTGCGCATGCGAACCACCTCGATACGAGGATTCAATTAAAGCCAATCCTGTATGTTCTTCAATTCGTGTTATCTCAACTCATTATCACTAGCCACAGCTTCAAACTAGAATCTCAATATCACTTTAGCCGCTGTAGCGTATGTATATATATTACTTATAAGTTTGGTATTTTATGTGTCTACAGATAGCTTCTAAGTAGGAGGAACCAAGGAATAACAATGTTGAAGAAGATGTTGACATGGACGATGTACTTGATGAGTCATAAACAGAAGTTGAGACTCTTATACCTACAACTAAAGATAAAGGGAAAAGGAAAGTTAATCCTAGGAAAGGTGGTAAGAAGGATAGGACTAAGAAGCTAAGATATGTTGTTTGTGATCACTTTACAAAGACAATGGGGTGCATCTCAACGTCAGGAATATCAAACATGAGGAAGCATCATATCCATTGCAACAAGCACAAAACATGGAAAGCAACTCACCAGGAAGGTCAACAGGTTATTAATCCAGGGAGTGATGGTTCTCTCTAGGTTTTCAGAGTGAGTGAAGCTGTGTTCAGAGAGGCTACCAATGAGATGCTGGTCGTAGGTGAGATTCCACTAGCATTTATAGAGAGTATGGCATGGAGACATTCCTCCAACAAGATGCAACTTTGCAAGCATGTGTCTCTTAGAACATCAACTAGAGATATAGTAGAAATGTATGTGAAGAGGAAAAATCTCATGAAGAAGTTGTTTGGTGGGAAAAAGCAGAGAGTGTCATTGAAAACTGATATATGGGTAGCTCCAACCACTGAAGCTAGTTCCATGGTAGTGGCTGCTCATTTCATTGATGGGAATTGGATGTTGAAGAATTTCATCATTGGGTTCAAGAACATAACTGATCACAAGGGAGTTACTATAACTAGGGTTCTAGAGGAGTGTCTGGAGAAGTGGGGTATCAAGTAAGTCTTTTGCATCACAGTTGATAATGCAACGGCTAACAGTAATACATTGAGGTACTTCAAAGAGATTTTCAGTTTAGTTGGGGAAGATGCTCTGGTTCTTGATGGTGAGTTTTTGCATGTCAAATGTGCTACGCATATTCTAAATCTGATTGTGAAGGATGGACTGGAAGCGGTGATTACAGTGTAGCTGTAATTAGGAATGGCATTCAGTATGTAAGGTCCTCAACACCAAGACTGTTATCCTTTCAGCTGCGTGTAGACACAAGGAAGATGACTAGGGAAAGTCTTCCTCTGGATTGCAAAACCAAGTGGAATTTTACCTACCTGATGATCAATAGAGCTATGGACTTTCGTGTGGCATTCAAGAAGATGGAAGCTGAAGATAAACCATACAATGAATACTTTGATGAGAGAGTAGATGGTAAAAAGAGGGCTGGACCACATGTAAAGAAAGATTGGGATGTAACTGATAAATTGCTCAATTTTCTTGCAATCTTCTACGAGTCAACTCTAGAGTTTTCAGCAACTAACACTGTGAGTGCTCACAAATGCTACAATGAGATAGTGAGATAGTGAGCATTCAGTTCTTGCAATCTGATATTGATTGTCTTAAATTGTATAGCTCAGAGATGGTTAGCTTGACGCAAATCCTAGCCCGTGTGGCTTAGAGATGAGTGTCACAAATAACATTGATGTTCTAATCTATGTGGAATGCGGTATGGAAACAGAGATTACAAGTTTCTTCCTATGACTTGTTGATGCTTCACCATGGTAGTAGCATTATTGTTCATGATAATCATGACACGTTAATACGTAGCTGTTTCCCACAAATTGTTTCATATTATTATATCATCTATTCTGTGCATCTCTTAAAGTATTTGCGTCCATTCAAAACAAGTAACTAGAACACTTGACAAAGCGTTTCTTGATTGGCGAAACGCAGACGCATCTTAAATCTCCCATCTTTTAGCATCACTTTGGTCACAAAAATCTCTCGATAGTTAAGCCCAGCGAAGGAACGTAACCTATGGTAATGGAAGAATGGACTTGGCCCAATATTATTGGAAATGCAATGTTCTGCCAATATAAGGACAAACCGGAGAAAGTCGTGAATATATTTGCTACTTCTAAAATATACGTACACGTATCACGCGTAGTGAGCAAATATAATTTGATAATGAAAGCCAATTAGCATGTGTCATCACATGCTTCCACGTCAACCAGCTTCTTGTCGGTCCATTTAATTAATAAGAGATAACCATCGTTTTCAGTTGAAAAATCTACACTAAAAGTTTCTAAAGGCGAAATAATAATATTCGAATATTTCCTAACAAGTACCATGAGACTGATTCTTAAGTTCTTTTCAAGAAAATAAATATTATCTCAAAACGGTCGAAAGAAAAAAGCAAAGCGAAGAATATCTCATATCAAAAACAAAAAGCGAGGAAAATCTCCACAAAGTTAATACGCCGTCGTTTAGTGTTTCAACGTTGCGCTCCCTCTTTCCATTAAATAACCGTCGGACTCGTATTTCTCGCCTCCGCCGGCGAACAGTTTTATCTCTCTCGCTTCTCTCTCTCTCTCTCGAATGCGTTGTCTAATTTCTGCCACAAAACCCTAATTTTTCTTAAACCCTCAATTTCGTGACCGTGGAACAATTGCTTCAATTTCGTTGTTCATTGTGAAACCATTGTTTAGGAATCTCTGATCTAGCTGCATTCTATTCCTACATATTACCAGGAATCGTTTTACTCGACTCGATTATAGACTCTCAGGGTCGCTGACTCGGGGGTTGACTCGTCATCTTTTCCCTCATTGCTGTTGAATTTATGTCGGTCCTTCCGCGAGATGCGATGATGGTGCAAAATGGAGGAAACTAAAGGAATTTGTGATCCGGAGAATGGGAGCTCGAGTTACGGCGGGAAACCGCCGAATCCTCTCTCCTTCTCTTCTTCCTCTTCCTCCGTCGCCCTATACAGGCAGAGCTTGGACAGCGAGCGCTCGTTGGCCCCGTGTAATAAGAGGTCGCTGGTTCGGCACCCATCACTTGTAAGATTCCTTTCTTTGAACTTGATTTTGGATAATTCAGGCTTTTTATTTATTTTTTCCCATGGGCATGGAATTCAATAGACCTTGATGCGACATCGTTATTGGATATATTTGATGTTTGTATATGGGAATCTGAATGTTTAATAAGTTGATTTTGGAGTAATTGATCGGCTTTGCCTTTGATCATTTTGGTTTCCTAATTTGCTTCAAGTCATTCAAATCAATTGAACTGGAGATGCTTGAAGCGTCTCCATATAATGAAAACAACAATTTCTATTTCTGACTGCTCCTCTGGTAGGTGAAGGCAAAGGTGTCAGATATCTGTGTTGAGAATGAGTTCACTTTAGAGAAGAATAAGTCTGAGTTTGTTCCTGCTATGCGCTCTGGAGCTTGGTCTGATGTTGGCTCCAGGTCAAGCATGGAAGATGCTTATATATGCGTCGATAATTTCATGGATACTTATGGCCTCAAGAATTCTGGGAATGGACCAAGTGCCTTTTACGGGGTAAACTCTTTCCTCACTTTTCTTGATTTGTAATCTTTTGCTGTTATGGATTTCCTTTTCGGTTCATCCTGGCCCCTTTTTTTTAATTCTTAGTTCTTCCTTTAGTCATTACTTATGATTTTGAAAATGATGCCCTTTTGGTTCTGGCTTTTAGAGAAAGCGAATACATTTTATAGAATAAGCAAAACCCCACCGTCAATTTTATCAAGGTCTAGAGTCTCTTATCCAATTTGATTATATTAGGTATTTGATGGACACGGTGGGAAGCATGCCGCTGATTTTGCATGTCACCATATACCGAGGTACATTGTTGAGGATCAAGAGTTTCCTAGTGAAATCAATAAGGTGATTTCTTCAGCATTTCTTCAAACAGACACTGCCTTCTCAGAGGCTTGTGCATTGGATGGGAACCTTGCTTCTGGAACTACTGCTTTGGCAGCTATTCTTTTTGGGAGGTTCGCTTACTCAACTCTTATTATCTCTCATCTCATTTACAAATAAAATTAGCTCGAAAACTCCTTATGACAACTACCTAAGACTGCATAGGTAGGCTAGCAATGCGCTGCCCACTTTCTTTATTATTGGCCAACCTGTCGAATGGATATTCTTAAGGAAAATTGTTAATCTAAAAGTTGTCTCCCATATTAGTTGTTCTCTACTTAGTCTTTACATCAGAAAGAAAGTGTTAGGGGAGTAGATGCATGTTCTCCTTAACTACGTGGTGTGCATAATTTCGACCTTGACCACAATCCTCCGCTATTTCGCTTCTAAATGTTACTCTCTGCCCGTCTTTCCTTCTGCTATGTTGTAGTTATCGTTTCAGCGTCACATTTATACCGTTTATCGAAGTTTGTATGCTGATGCTCAAATAACAAGTTATGGCTTCTAATCTAATTGCTCATGGTTTTTATTTTATTTTTGTCTGTATGAAACCGTTTTTTTCTTCCTAGTGTATTAGCTTTTAGTTTTGTGGTGACAGGTCATTGGTGGTAGCAAACGCAGGAGATTGTAGGGCAGTCTTGTGCCGTCAGGGGAAAGCCATAGAAATGTCGAAAGACCACAAACCCATGAGCAGTAAAGAGAGAAAACGTATTGAGGCATCAGGTGGATATGTATACGACGGGTATCTAAATGGGCAACTTAATGTGGCTCGTGCGCTCGGGGACTTTCACATGGAAGGCATGAAGAAGAAGAAAGATGGTTCTAGTGGTGGACCTCTGATTGCAGAGCCTGAGCTCATAACGACAAAACTAACTGAAGAAGACGAGTTCCTCATAATTGGGTGCGATGGGGTTTGGGATGTGTTCATGAGCCAGAATGCTGTAGATTTTGCTAGAAGGAGATTACAGGAGCACAATGACCCGGTCATGTGTAGTAAAGAGTTGGTTGAGGAAGCTTTGAAGAGGAAGAGTGGGGATAATGTGACGGCGGTGGTTGTGTGTCTTCAGCCACAGCCGCCACGGAACTTGGTTGCACCGAGGTTGAGGGTTCACCGGAGCTTCTCGGCTGAGGGGTTGAAAGATTTACAAAGCTACTTAGATGGCTTTGGGTCCTAATGCTGATGGTGACGAATGATTGATTCACTCTTGTTTTGTTTTTTCTTGTTATAATTTATAGTGTTTGGGTTTTGGAGGTTTTGTTCTGTTATTTTTTTGCAATTTGAGTAACTTATAACATGAGGCGGCATACAATAATTTCTTGTTTTTCTTATATAAAAACACCTGATATGCTCTTGCATAATGTGATAAGAATTCAATAACTGTCTTTTGTTTTGTAATTACCAAGATAGTTGTAAGGATTTAGAGGCTCAAAGATGTCTCCTTTAATGAGCATAAACCTTCAACAGGCCAAGATCTGATCCTGTTTTGTCACAAACAGAAACTGCAACAAGAAAAATGCAGAGAGATGCAGAGAAAACAGAGTAATGAGAGAATAAGAGAGAAGGAGATGGAGCACACACACATTTAACGAGTTCAGTGGGTCAAACCGACACCACCTACATCTTGCGGAGCTTTATGCTTGGAATCCACTACAAGAAGAACATTGTTACTAGAGATACAAGTGATTCAAGATGCCTACACACTCAAGTAAGAACTCTTACAAGAGATACAAGTGATTTAAGATGCCTACACACTCAAGAACTCACTTTGTTTCCTTCTCTGTTCTACTTGAGCAAAACCCACCCCAAAGCTTTCGCTTAACATGTTTTTCTCTCACCCTTTAGTATCTCTTGTGTGGCTTAACACTCTCTCACGTCCAAGACATCTATTTATAGAGATATCAAGAATCTGACC
The DNA here is from genome assembly GCA_900116095.1 of Euclidium syriacum. Taxonomy (NCBI): domain Eukaryota; kingdom Viridiplantae; phylum Streptophyta; class Magnoliopsida; order Brassicales; family Brassicaceae; genus Euclidium; species Euclidium syriacum. Next base: position 5,149,309 of record FPAK01000008.1, read on the forward strand.
TTGTGCACAAATACAAAACGCCTTAAGCTTGCTCTTTTAGTTCACCGCATTTGGCCTTTAGTTGAGTCACTCTCTTTGCTATTCCATGGGTGAGTGATTCCCACAATTGATTGAGGCTTAGATGTTGATTAGGTTTAATTAGAGTTGGGTTTTTAGATTCTAGGCTATATCTAATGAAATGTATCACTTGAATGACATTTTAGTGGTGAAATAGGAAGTAAAATCACATCATAGGGGTTTATTGTACTTTAAATTGAGCAAATCATATTTAGCATAAGAGATTAGTTGTTAGTTGGTTTTACAACTTTAGGAATGGTTTTCATGACTAATGGTAATTGTTTGGCATGAGAGATCATAGTTTAAGTCTTGATCATTACATGGTTAATGTTATGTAAATGAGTTAATTATACAACTGATTTCCAAACTTCGAGATTGTACGTACATCGAGTCTAATTAGAATCTTAAATCCCAACTTTAGAAGTTCATGTACAAAAATATATTTACCTTGATCCATGACTAGCTATAACCAATTGAATTTTCTCTGATTTTAGTTAACTTTTGTTTATTTCACTTTCAGTCTTCCTTTTACTTATAATTATGTATTATTTAGCGTTTGGTTCTGGTTCTTGCAACTTAGTTTGATGTTGATTCTCCTCTTGTTTGCATCTTATTTTGATTGTTCTTCCTCACTCGAATTAGGACTTTAAAATCAACAATCAAATTAAACTCAAATATATATCATCCTAGCTTAAATGATTTATCAAACTCCTAGGAAATAGCACTCTAATCTCTTTGTGGATTCAATCTTATACTATGCAATGCGTATATGATTAATTTCTAAATATAGCATAAATTTTCCCAAATACCACACAAATTTCCCAAGTATAGGGTAATGATTTTATAGTATGAAGGTTATCAAACCATGAGGATTGAAATGCTAATAGGGTACTAAATGATTTTGACCAAGAGGTGTAAATGGAAAAGGGGTGATTTTTACTACTATCTTCATCCTAAATATCATGTAAAATAGGAAAAGTAAAGAAGAGAAAAAAAAATGCAAACTTTTATAACAAACTATTAAAAATAAGAAAATCAAAATAAAGACTTAAAATTAACTCCTTTTAGGAATCAATGGGTGATGGATTTTGATTCAAGAGAATATCAGTTGATAAGAGTGAAATAAGGGTGAGATCTCATTTCCTTGGCCACCATATTAGCTCCATATCAAACTCTGGTTTTCTTTTATTTCTTCTGAGTTGTAGAGCGTATCTCGTTCTTTCCCTCTTGGTAGTGGTGATAGGCAATTATTCGAAAATCTGTTTGTTTGTTCGTGGTCTTGGATACCTTTTTCTTTGTTTTTCAAAGGACTCCTGATGTTTATTACATCACTTGAAAGCTCTCTTTGTTATGGGTTTATGTGTTGGGTTGATATCCCGAACTCCGAGGTGGCAATTTTGATGGGTTGTTGGTCCGAGCGAGTCATTCTTGGTTTCCTTTGAGTTTTAACTATCATTGGCTTAGTCCTTCCGCGGTTTCTTTTTGCTGAAACTGATACCCCCTACCTGACGCGCCAAATGTTGAAATTGTGTTCAACTTCTAATTATTTATAATTAGAGGAGTTCTTTTTTGGAGTAAGTTTAAGTAAAAGACAAAAGATAATCTTCGGAAAAACAGCTTTATTGATTATTGCGGTTACAAGAATGTTAACTCGGAATGTCAAGTTAACTTTTATCAAAGAGAAATATTAAACCTAGGTTTTCTAATAATTCTTCTCTCCAATTCTGAATGATCTTCTTCTGTGAAAGGGGGGGGAATGTATTTATATACCGTAGTAGTCGGTTATCTAAGCCCATGGCTAACCTCGGAAAAATGGAAATACTCCATTTTTATGAGATCAGGGAATCTGTGATAAGATTTGATCTTATTATGTCCGAGCTTATACTTCGGTTTGGGACGAAGTTGTTTACACCTCTGCTTCGGACACTAAAATCCGAGCATTCTTCATCGAGGTATCCCTCGGTCATATGGGCCGAAGGTTCTAATCCTATTGAAGGGACTTATAATCTGATGAATCATCAGGGAAAGGTCGGTAGGATTCGAACTTTTAGTATCGCCAAACTATTGATAAGAGGTGGTAACCCCACCACCATCAATAAAAATATTGAAAACAATTATAATAAATAATAGATGACATGTAAGCGTATGTCAGGTCACTTATGTGTAAGCAATAGAGATGCTTATAATTTACAATGCATGTATGCTTAACTTTTTTGGAATAATAACAGTTTTATGTTACAATAATGATTCGAGTAAGTAAGTAAAATTTTCTTAAGTGGTCTGCAATTGGCTAATTAGCTTAAATATTATCAAAACCGCGACGTATTTGGCGTTGGCCGCTGTTTTCGTGTTGGAAAACGCAAAGAATTAGACTCGTTTTTTAAGATTAAGAATGACTTAAAACGTACGTATATAGGTGGAATAACGTATATGTATGTATTGAAATTAATTTTTTTTTTTTTTAAGGTGAAAGACTTTTGTGGAAACCATATGCGAATTTTGTAAAACGTTGAATTATGTATGATTTGGGGATTGCGAGTCGTATCAGTTAATCACTTAAACTAACAAATTTTTAATTACTCACAGTCTCAAATCAACAAGATCACTGTGCTACTTTTAAAACAGTTACAAATTTAATCATAACGAGCTTTTTTTTGTCGCACAAATCAAAACTAGTTTTTGCCAACTATAATGATGTTTTAGTCTAAAATAAATATGTGAAGTTATGGTAATTCATTATTTTATTGAATCTAAATTAAGTATTTGATTAAACTATATTAAAAAAATAAGAATTGAAAATAAGATTAATGTAAGGTAACATATATTTTACTATAGAATTTCATCAAAATCCATCTTTCGATAAATCAAAATCGGCTGAAATCCAAAATCGAATATTCTTCTATTTTTTTTGTGCATAAATGGACATGTCTACAATTATCCATTTGTTGAATATGTAAATATGAGATTGTTAGTATAACAAAACATATTCCCGGTCTTGAAACCTCTTGTTGATCAATTTATTCTAACATGAGAAAAACTGGTCGGTGTGCTTACGAGATTAAAAAATTAGCATCACTTGTTATTTGATGTCCATATAAAAAACTTTCATCCTAAGTTACGTTTTATTCAAAATCAGTGGAGGATCTAGAAAATAATTTTATCGGAAGAATACATTTTTTCTGGTCGAATCAAGTATATATATTTTTTTTACTTTTATATATTTATAAAAGTATATAAAACACTTTTTTCTCAAAAAAAGTTAACCAAAAACTGCATTTAAAGAAAGACAGTTTAAAAAGATAAAACAAGAAAAGAAAAACAATCTAGCTAATAAAATAAAAACATAAGAATTGATAGTGGATTTTAAGGAAAGTTTCAAAGGCGGAAGATTTTAAATAGGAATGACATGGGAAAAAAAAAAAAAAAAAATAGGGAAGAGAAAGAAAAAAAAAATATATTAGATAGAGGGTAGCGAGGATCCGAATTAAGGATTGAAGGTGGGGGAGGGCAAATGTATGCTTTATACCATCTAGACTATCAAATACTACAAAAAACCAAGGAAAAACAATTATTTGTAGATGTTGCTGCATCCACCCCTATTCCAAATATATGTTGGGATGTTCCGGTGCAACGGAAATTAGAACCGGATTTATCAAAACATCAACATATTTGATATTTGATATTGGTTACTATTTGAGTGTTCGAGGGAAAAAAAAAATAGACTTGATTCCAATGACTTAATGAGACATATATATATATGTATTAGGTGTCTCGTCCCGCGCGAGGGATGAATTCCTCGTTTCTCGTCGTTATTATGTAATTGATTACATTATTTTATATTCACATATATTGAAATTACGTTTCTTCGTATACTATCCGTATATCATCTGATCTGGTCACAATTACAATCACTATTTATGTATATTGCTATATTATCGACGCGGATATTACCGACCATTTGGATATTATCGACACATTAATCCATTCACTATTTTAGACATGCGATGAGTATCATCAAGGATTTGAATCTACTCCTTTAATTTATTGCATATCTCCTCTGGAATCTCCTCTTGAGTAATAGGTGGATCTTCAATTCCCTTTTAAACTTCCCCTTTAATTTAATTTGGAGTCTCCTCTCCAGTAACAAATGCATTTTCATAACCGTCTTCGACATCTCTTCGAGCTTTCCCTCGAACCTCTCTTGAGTAGTAGGTGGATCTTCAGATCCCTTTCAAGCTTCCCCTTTAACTTCCTCTGTAGTTTCCTCTTCAATAACATGCGCCTTTCAAAAACTGTCTTCAACATGCCCTTGAGCTTCCCCTCAAACCTACTCTTGAATAGTAGGTGGATCTTCAGATCTCTTACAAGCTTCCTTTTGAACCTCCACTTGAGTAGTAGATAGATCTTCTGATCCCTTTCAAGCTTCCCCTTTCACTATCCCTTTCGAATTTTCCTTTAGCTTCACATGGAGTTTCCTCTTCAATAACAGTAACATGTGCCTTTCAAGAATCGTCTTCAACATAACCTCAAGCTTCCCCGCAAACCTCCTCTTGAGTAGTAGGTGGATCTTCAGATCCCTTCCGAGCTGCCCCTTTTTAACTTCCTCTGGAGTTTCCTCTTCGGGTAACATGTGCCTTTCGAGAACCGTCTTCGACATCCCATTGAACTTCACCTTGAACATCCTCTTGAATAATATGTGGATCTTCATATCCCTTTCAAGCTTCCCCTTTTGCTTCTTTTGGAGTTTCTCTTCAATAATAGACGCCTTTCGAGAACAATCTTCAACATCCCATCGTTCTTCCCGTTTTACCTCTTTTTGAGTAATAGGTGGATTTTCATATCCCTTTCAAGATTCCCTTTAACTTTTCTAGAGCTTCTTATTCGATAATAGGTAAATTTTGAGAACCGTCTTCGACATCCCCTTGAATTTCACTTTGAACATCTCCTTGAGTAGTAGGTAGAGCTTCATATTCCTTTCGAGCTTCCCCTTGTACCTACTCTTAAATAGTATGTGGATCTCCATATCGCTTTTGAGCTTCCCCTTTAATTTCCTCATCAGTAACATGTGCATTTTGAGAACTGTCTTCAACATCCCCTCGAGATTCCCCTTAAATCGTTCTTGAGTAGTGGGTGGATATGTCGATCACTTTCGTGCTTCCCTCTAGCTTCCTTTGGATTTTCCTCTTATGTAACCGGTGCTTTTCGAGAGTCGTCTTTAGCAACCCGTCGAGCTTCCTCGCAAAGAAGTATGTGGATCTTCAAATCCCTTTCGTTATTTTTCTTTTACGTTCTCTAGAGTTTCCTCTTCAGTAACATGTGTCTTCCGAGAACCGTCATCCACATCCCCTCGAGCTTCACCTCGAACCTCCTCTTGAGTAAGAGGTGAATCTTCAGATCCCTTTCGAGCTTCTTATTGAACTTTCTCTTGAGTAGTAAGTGGATCTTCAGATCTTTTTCGAGCTTCCCTTTTAACTATCCTTTTGAGCTTCTCTTTAACTTCTTCTAGAGTTTCTTCTCCAATAGTAGGTTCCTTTCAAGAACTTTCTTCAACATCCCCTCGAGCTTCCTCAGAAACTTCCTCTTGAGTAGTAGGTGGATCTTCAAATCCCTTTCGAGCTTCCTTCGACCCTTCTTTTGAATAGTAGTTGGATATTCAGATCCCTTTCGAGTTTCCAATCGAACCTCCTCGTGAATAGTAGTTGAATATTCAAATCCCTTTCGATCTGCTCCTTTAACTATCCCTTTTAACTTCCTATGAAATTTCCTCTTCAGTAACATGTGTCTTTTGAGAACAGTCTTCAAAATTCCCTTGACCTTCCCCGCGAAGGGAGCATTCCCTTTAACTTCCTCTAGAGTTTCCTCTCCAATAACATGTGCCTTTTGAGAACCCTCTTCAACATCCCCTCGAACCCCCTCTTGAGCAGTAGGTTGATCTTTAGATCCCTTTCGAGCTTCCCCTTTAACTTCCTCTGAAGTTTCCTCTTTAGTAACTGATACCTTTCGAGAATTATCTTCAACATCCCTCGAAACTCCTCTTAAGTAGTATGTGGGTATCCCTTTCGAGCTTCCTCTCGAATCATCTCTTGAGTAGTAGGTGGACATGATTTGGTGTGTTAGTTGACATACAAAATAAAGCATGACCATGAAATTCCGATACACGTTAATGAACATAACATACTATTCAAGAATATTGATACTTGATGGTGCGACAAAACTCTGAAACAATCAAACCATGTTGTAGTTTGCTAGACACCTAAAAATTCAAAGCATTAGAACCATTACTGAAATAATTGCAAAATAATTTAAAGTAGTTACAATAATCATTACCTCCTAAACCCAATTTTGGCAAAACTTATTGTTCTTCATTCTTTTTCATATTATCTTTTTTTTTTCGGACTTGTAATACCATTAATTTTAAAAATGTTTATTCGTTTTCTTCATTGTATCATTCTTATTATTTTTATTCTTCTTCTTCTTTTCCTAGATTTTTTTTTCATTTTCATCTCCTCAAGCACGTGTAATGCGTTTCAAAGAACTTGAATTTGATCATTTCAAAGGTTGATCATTCCTTGAATTTTAGTTGTATAAATAAATGGTAAATGTATGCATATCTCGGATAGTAGAATATTTCCAACAAAATTTTGGGATATGAATTTTAGAATATTTTTCATTTTCTCAATAATTCTTTTAAGAAAGCATAGTTCAAAAACCTTAAATTAAACAAATGGATTTCTCTTTACAAATTCAAATGTAAATATAATTAATACTTGCAATTACATATTCTTATAAAAATAAATAAATAAAACAAAAATTCAACTTTTGAATCAACCTCCTATCTTTGTTTTATGAGATGAAGAATCCATTAGCTTATGACTTTCTTACCTCTGTATCAAAGCATCGATATTCTTCTGCTCCTCTTCCTTCTCCTCTTCTTTCTTGCAAAAAGAGAATCTTGCTTTTGCAATAACCACATATTGAAGAACTTGCGGATGTCCATTTATGCTTAATGTTCTGATATTCTCTAGGTAGTTGTTACTGCTCGTATTGGTCTGTAACTTCTCATGTGATCTGAATGCTTAATGATCCAATATTATCTTGGTAGTCGTCACTGCTCGATGGTGGATAAAGTATTTAGGTCTTAAGCAAAGTAAATGGAAGATGGAAGGGACATCTGATAGCAACGAAATAGGTCTAGGAACGGTTTTTGGTGTTTTAAATCTTTATGAATGTTGTATATATAGGGGAAACAATAAAGATAGTAATAAACATAATTTTTCATTTTTTTTTCCTCATAGACATGTACAAATTCCATTATTATCTATTGTAGTCACATTTTTCAACCAAATCGCCAGGAACCGTACCAACTATCCGATTACCATGTGCAAAAACATCGATCAATGCAATGTGAAAATCGACAATATTATTTCTTAATTTTTGGGAAAATCGATTTATTTTTTTTCCTTAAAGTAAAATATTATTCCTTAATTCTTTGTAAATTCGTTTGCAATTTAAATAGGAAGGTTTGCATTTATCTAAAGAATATAGAATAATTTCATATCTAAATTAGAAGATATACATTTATATTTATTTATTTTCTTTAAGATAAATATTATTTCTTAATTTTTGGGAAATTCGATATATTTTTTTTTTTAAAGTTAAATATTATTCCTTAATATTTTGTAAATTCATTTGCAATTTAAATAGGAAGGGACTAATTTGCAATTATCCAAAAATTCATTATGGTTTTTTTTATCAAAACAGAAATTAAAGGCAATTAATTGATGGGCGATGACGTGGACAGCTTTAGAGGCCATTATGCTTCACAATTAATTATATTGTAGTACAATATAATATTTGGACACAATATTCCACTTGTGTGCTCTTTTTCTCTTTCAAGTGTTTCTTGTGTGCTCTCAAACCGTGACCGTATACGGCTCCTACCTTTCCAAATAGGTCAAAGCTACTGTTATTATCACTTTGATCAGCTGACCCTGCATTTTTCAAAAAAAAAGGATCTTCAAAGATACAAATAGTTTTACACAAATTTAAAACGATAAAATAATTTAGAAGAGTTTGCATACCGAGCCGTTTTTCGTTTTGTCGTTTTCTTTTAAGTATGTTGAACCGCCTCATCCTAGCCAACACATGATCTTCTTTGTTGGTTGAATAATCATGAACCCTTAACTTTTCAATCATGTTGTACATATTAGCTATAAACTCTTCAAATAATGGAAGAGACATATAAGATATATGTGTGTGTGTGTTTTTTTTTTTATGAATGTGCAAAGCCCAATCCTTATAAATAGGGGATTTCAAAAAATTTCATTCATTCTTTATATGTTGAATGTAGAATAATTCTATATCTAAATTAGAAGATATACATTTAGATTTTTTTTTTCCATTTAGAAAATATTATTTATAAATTTTTGGTTAATTTTCTTTTTCTCTTTAAAGATATACATTTTAATTATATCATTTTCGTTTTTTTTTTCCTTTAAGAAAAATATTAATATAAGAATGTAGAATAATTCCATATTTAAATTAGAAAATATATATTTAGTTTTTTTTTCCATTTAAAAAATAATATTTATCAATATTACATATCTAAATTAAGAGATTTTTTTTCTTTTTAGATAAAAATTATTTATCAATTTTTGGGAAATTATTTTTTTTTCTTTAAAGATCTACATTTTAATTTTGTCAATTTCGTTTTTTTTTTCCCTTTAAAAAATATTATTTATCAAATTTTGATATTTTTAATATAAGAATGTAGAATAATTCCATATCTAAATTAGAAGATATAAATTTAGATATATATTTTTTCCTTATAGAAAAAATTATCAATTTCGTTTTTTTTTTCTTTTAAGAAGTATTAATTATTAATTTTTTGGGAATTTTGTAAGATTAATAATAATTTTTTTAATTTAAATATGAAAAGACTAATCTGCAATTATCAAAGATTTGATCATGAACTTTTTAGAGCGAAACAAAAATTTGAGACCATTAATTGATGGCGAATGACGTGGACAGTTTTAGAGGTCATTATATTTCACAATTAATTATATAAATATATGAAATATGTATATTAGAAATTAGATTATTCTTAACGAAATAAGTCAATTTTGATTTTTGTAAGGTGGTATCGTTCATTGATTTTTGTAAACTTTACCAAGTCATCGGGAATCCGTCTCTGTTAAGGTAAAAACTGTTATAATTTTGAGGTAAAAAAAAAAAATCAATTATGATTATTATTCTATTTGTAGCAAATTGATTTTAGTCACACTATACAAGTTTTTTTCTACTTGTTTTGTCTGGTCAGCTTTAATTATACATACTCTCTTGTACCGTGAGGCCCAGTGTTCGAAAGAAACAACGAGGCCCAAAACTATAGTCTTGACGAGTAACGAGGCTTACCCAACGTTAAGTGAAGTCACGCGAATTCATCAACGCGTGATTTACAGTTGCTCAATCTCAGATCACAGGCTCTGTTTAATTTTCTTCAACGATAGAAAGAGAGAGAGAAGCAGATCATATCGCCGTGACCAGGGAAGAAAGATAAAATGTCCGCTGCGGCTATCTATGCGAGTTCATGGGGTGCGGCTCTGGTGAGGATTTCACCGTACACTTTCTCGGCCATCGGAATCGCCATCTCGATCGGCGTCTCCGTACTTGGGGCTGCCTGGTATATTCTTTCTTCTTCCTATTTGATTTGCGACGCATCGTGTTTACACAGCTATCCGCTGTGTTTGATTTAGGGGAATTTACATTACGGGAAGTAGTTTGATCGGTGCCGCCATAGAAGCTCCTCGTATCACTTCCAAGAATCTCATCAGGTATGTCTACGATTTCAGGGCTTTCAACTTCTCTAGTTTCAGAAAAATTGTGTAAATCTGAACTAGTGGGAATACCAATATTTCTGCAAGACTAAGTTGTAGCATAGCGAATAGAAGAGAAGAAATAAAAGTTAACCTAGGATTCGTCCATTTTGGTGTTGTGATAAATCACATTGGTTCTTGCATTTACAAATATACTCCGATTTGGAACTATGTGATGATGAATTGTTTTCGTTGTCTTTGGAACTGTTTTTCTCAGTGTTATCTTTTGCGAAGCCGTAGCTATATATGGTGTCATCGTTGCAATCATACTACAAACAAAATTGGAGAGCGTGCCATCATCAAAGATGTATGATCCTGAGTCTCTAAGAGCTGGATATGCAATCTTTGCTTCTGGAATAATAGTTGGATTCGCAAACCTTGTATGCGGGTCTGTATCTTCTTCATCCTCTCTTTCCTTTTATTCTGAAACCTGGAGATCTCACCGTTTATGGGGATTTGCTATTGCAGGTTATGTGTAGGAATCATTGGAAGCAGTTGCGCGTTATCTGATGCTCAGAACTCAACGCTCTTTGTCAAGATTCTTGTGATTGAGATCTTTGGGAGTGCTCTCGGGTTATTTGGAGTGATCGTTGGGATCATTATGTCAGCTCAAGCTACATGGCCTACAAAATAGATATATAAACTTTGGTGCTTTTGTGACCCATTTTCAATATCCGGAAGAGATTACACTTCTTTTACCTTCTTTGCTGTTATAATATCTCTTGTGTAGAAGAAGAACCTTGTGTGAATAAGTTTCTCTTCGATTCCCTCTTTTTTTGTGTGGTAATGTTCAAACTTGGAAACAAGTAGTCACTTTGAGACACCTATTCATGTTTGTATTCTTTACTTCCTCTGGAGATAAGAGTTTGTATATCAATATATGCAATTTACATTTATAAGAAGCAAGCTCTGTTCGTTATGTTCACAACACTATACATCTGATTCTAATATCGTGTAATATATTAACATAAACTTACAAGACACTGTCCCGACATTTACAAATATGATCGGAGTGAACAAGATGATAACGTGGCAAAGAGATGAATTTAGTAAGCCATTCCTCCTGAAAACACATCTCCGTCGTGAAGCAAGCTTTCTGTCAACCAATACCCGTCCCATGAACCGCCTATCCGCTGCCATAACAAACAAAACATATTTAACCATTCAAAACTTGTGGTGTTTCTATAGTCTAGTCCCATAGAATGTGAATTCAACCTGGAGCATTGTGAATTCAAATATCTCTTCTTCGTCAGGTCTAGTTCCCCGAATCCAAATCCTCTGTTTGAACCGGTTCTGTTAATACCAGTCAATCCAAGAAAAGATCATGATCAAGAAAAAAAGGGATCTGTGAAATGATCGTCAATGATTACCTCCTCCACGAAGAGACTGCTTAAGATTTTCCTGTCCTTGTGACCAAGCAACACACGGTAGGAAGAGTGGTGAAAAATACGCCTAAACCTTTCAAACTGAACCAACCAATAAGAACCTTAACTGGTAGCTAGGAGTAGGAAACAATATGATCATCAAAAAAGTGTTGAGAAAGAAAGATTGAAAAGTAACCTGTCCGAGATCAAAGAAAGGGCCAAAATAGGTAGATCTCTCAAATGGGTCGAATCCGGCAAACTGTTGTTTTGACAAAACGTGTCAAAACATCAAAACTTGTCAGAACGGAAAGAAGAATATGGGTAATGAGGTTTACCCACCCGATACATGACCTCGATGCCATAATCATCACGAGGATGGTCGTTATATTTCAATGCATCAAGTTGATGACAAACAGCTTCTTCCGCACTAAACTATTTACAAACAATCCAAAGATCAATACACAAATCAATTGATCTGTTATTTATTAAGACAGTAAACAGTGCTTCATTACTTCAAGCCTGGGCCCAAAAAGGCGTTTCCTACGGCTCTCCAACCTGCAAAACCAGGATAATTAAAGACCAATGCTCTCCGATTGATTCAACCCCTGACAGTATTCGGATCTGCCATTTCCTAGCTAAAACCCACCGAGAGTTGAGTTCAAAGAGATCAAAGAAGGGAACGGATGAGCAGGTATACCAATCGGCCGAGAGGAAATCGGGAACTTCGGAAGAAGCGCGCACGAGACAACGATTGAGCCTTCCGTAGCCATTCAAAGGCTTGAGCTTAGCAGACAAGGAAGGAGGAGATGGGAGCAGGAGACCACAAAACGACATCCTTTCCCTCTGTCAAATTGAGTTTGTATTCTGATGATCGAGAGAGATATGTGTTTCTCTTACAGACGGAATCGGATGGAGCTGCTATCGAACCGAAAATTCTTCAAATCGAACAATCGTACCGAACCAACTCTATTTGGTTTAAGTCTCTGTTTTCTTCCGTTGTTTTGTTACTTCAATTTCAATAAATAAGTGACACTTAAGTCTTGATTACTATCTTGTATCTTCCACCTTTACCATTTCCACGTTTGTAGGAATCCATGATTCCATCCATATCATTGTACTTTCTTCTATTTAAGTTAATGAAAAAGCAAAAGAGAGAGAGAGGCAATCAGATTTGCTCAAACAAAAGTGTCTTCTTCTTACTTTGAACAAGTTCAAGGTTGTTCGTGTATTGTTTTTGGCTTTGATAAGGATCAGAGCTTTGAACCTTATCATAATCAAACCAAAAACAACTAAAATTATAAAGTATAAAAAAATTTCTAACTAAAGTAAAATCTGGAACTGAATCCGGGTTGGATAATTTTCTAGAGTATTTGTATCTCATATCAACACAAACCGAAATGTTCCAACCGGTGGGTCGATGTCACTTTGATAATAGATTTAGGGTGATACAACCACAACTCTAGGTAGGTACCCATCATGCCGTTTTCAAATGAGAAAATGTCATCATTGAAACACGTGACAATTTAAGCGAGAGTTACATAGCAAGCTTCAACCAAGAGTTTTGAGGGGAATCAATTAAAAACTCATCTCTAACTCATTGGAGAGATATTAACTACCTTGGGACAGCTCATAATTTTGTTCATTCGCTAAAATGTAACTAAAAAGAGATGCCCCAATGAGCGTCGGAGAATGGAGAAAGAGGAAAGGGTAGAAAATGCGTTCGGAAACGGTAAAGAGAAGGGAATGACAAGCAAGAGGCGTGGATGGATTACATATATGCAAGCAGAGGGAGAGAAGGTGAGACTGCGTAAAGGTCAACTAAAAGGCTTTACATGTAGACTAGGAAGGGAAGCTCGGGAATGCGGAAGGATGCGAAAGAAACCTCATCGTCGTGAAGAATCCCAGAGAACCGAAGCTATTCTCATGGTAGACACCAAAGCCCATTGAAAGCTGCCTTAGGTGAAAACGGTCCATTAAGCCCAAAAGGCTTAACACTGTAAGTTACATTACCCATCCTCTTTTAGACTTAGAGCATCTTTAGTGGTAATCTCTTATTGAGTCTTTAACTATTTTAAAAATAAAAATAATGAAAAGAGAATAGAGGGAATGAGATGACTCTTACTCTACATGTCTCAATTTGTTTAGTTAAATTTGTTGGGATACAAACAATGTCGCACATCGAAAGTTAAAACATAGATTGTCTAGTATATAAACAATTTCAACTATTAGGAGGTTTTATGGAATGGAAGCCAAAGACAAATCCCTGCGGATTTGGGTAAAAAACAGACTATATCATACTGCTGGAGAGTTAGACATGGGCTTGAGAAGCCCCATGAATTGGTATCAGAGCCACATTCATGGGTTAAAAAGTGTTGGGTGATTATGGGTATTCATGTTTGTTATGGGAGTTGAGCCCTGATGATGATTTCCGCGATAAAGGGACGCCATGTGTCTTGTGTCAAACGTCTCCCTAACTGTGCTTCTGAGATTAGGTGAAGAGTTTCGTTGGTGATTACGGCGGTATAAGAAGGGTACAACGATTTTGCATGAGAGGATAACAGGTTTATTTGGTCATTGGTTTGTGAGGGAGGAATTGTTGGGATACAAACAATGTCCACATCGAAAGTTTAGACAGAGATTGTCTAGTATATAGGTTATGTCCAACTCCAAAGAATATGAGATCCTTTGTGAAGGAACCCAAAGACAAATCTGTCCGGGTTTGGGCTCCTATACACCCATGAATCGGTATCAGAACCTCGTTTGTTGACCCAAATAGGATGCTTCAAGAAGGGTTAATTATCGATCCTAGAGTGGGATTTGGTTCGAGATGGGATGGAAGAACCATCATCTAGAAGGGACGTGTTAGGAATTTCATATCGGAAATTAAGATGAGACCTAAATAATATATAGTAGGATTAAGGGTCAATCCATTTTGAGCCAATTGGTTTTAAGTTGGAAGTCTATATAAATCAGAATTTGACAAAACTTAATTTGAAAATTAAAATTTAATTCGAAAATAAAACCATATTAAAATATTAATATTTTTTATTTTTTGAGAGATTCGTAAGCTTCCTATCTATGCGGATGCTCTTATGTAAGAAAATGTTTTCATAGATACATTTATTTATATCTATATAAAAGTTTTTCCTGGTCTAACTAACAAGAAAGACAATGTAAAGGTCTGAAGAGTCGTTTCTAAAGACCTGAGGGTTGGAAAACCGTTAGTCACCCCGATCGGATCATCCGAACGGTTGTTACAATTGGTTATGGTTGATCCAGTTCCTCATATGGAGTACCACAACTCTGAACCATCGGTTGTGCTTTTAGTACCTCGGCCTCTGTCCCGTCATTAAAGGTTCCAGTGTCTCTCAAACTCGAGTGTCCTTTCTAACTTTAAAACTTAAATTATATTCAAACATGGTATAGACTAATTTCTGAAATTTTGAAACTAAAATTAAATTCCAAAAAAATTTTAACTGCTCAGGGAACATTGTTACCAACCAAGAACGACACTTCCTGTAAGTTATGAGTTGGAGTTCGAGGATCCAAAAAAGTAATATTTGGACTCTAACCCGAACCCCAAATCAGTAATGTTTGGACCTTAACCATGTATAGCTAAATTAACCGTAAACCATATAACTAAATTTAACCCTTAACCATATATAAACATAATATTTGGACCTAACCCTTAATCCTATATAAGTAAATTTTATTACAAATATTAAGATCATATTGGTTGAGAAAAACAGATGGAGGTGCTTCAAAAATAGCTAAAGCAAGTCAACAGTATGTAGCGTATATACATGTAACACGAGTATGCCGAAGAATATATACAGATGGCAGACAAAAAAACTACAAAATGTCAATTCCTAATTAAGGTTTAGTGTTTCCGCTCATATTCACCACTATAAATCCATCTTGAGTGTGGCTTGCGAGTTGTGTTAAAAAACAAAGAACGAATGAGAGTTGCGTGTGAATCAAGGATCTCTTGCAAGAAAGAGAAAATCGCCATCTCTAATAAGAGTGATGTCGTCAATTTCGGCTCCTTCTCTCGTAAGTACTTTAGTTGGGACGAAACCCAACTTCTCTTCACCAATTTTCAATAGCTCTTCCATAGAATTCGGTAACATTACCACTTTTCCAGAAGTTTCACCGTTTTCCTGCGAACTAATCGTGACTCTCACCGGATAATACACTCCTCCACCTGCAACTGCTGGGCTTCTTATACTTTCTCCGCTATTTTCATCACCTGTAAGAAACCAAGTTTTGAGTTTCACACAGCCTTTGATAACATATTTGTGAAATGTATATATTTCTGAAAATATGGTTACGTGACGAGAAAGCAACCAGTATTAAAGCGAAGAAGAAAGAGAGGTCAAATGGAGAGGCGAGGCGATTTACCAGTATTAGCAGCTGACATGAATCCAAAGAGCGAGTTTCTGAAGTTACTGAGTTTCCGACTCTGAGAAACCACAACCTGGCCTCCTTCTAGAAGATTAGGCAATTCTCCTGAATGTCCAATCATTGTAGGCTCACTGCTATACTTCATCAGTGGTTTTCCTGTAACAGGAACCTCAGGTGCTCCAGGGATAGGTTTCGGTTTCTTCACCTCGGGCCTGTGATTATGAAACAAGGTTTTGATATCTTCATGCCCTTGATGATCGGCAAGGTCACGAGGAGTCCAATTAATAGAATCTGGTCTGTCTAAGTCAGCACCTCGGCCTAGTAAGAACTTCGCAATCTCCACGTGTCCTTCTGTGACTGCTTTGTGTAAGGCTGTGGATCCGTTGCCATCAGGGAGTGTGACGTCACCTCCGTATTTGATGATGTCTTTGAGCACGTCTATGCTGTTTTTCTCCACGGCTAAGCATGAGAAACATCCCACTGAGTCTAAGCTTAACTTTGCCCCATTTTCTGCTAGGAGTTTAGCTATTCCTCCATGTCTCCCTATGATTGCTTCCCACAAGGGCACGTTACCTTCTGAATCTGCAAACACGTATACGAGCCACTCATAAATCATGTTTTTTTTTGGGTAAGAAATATAGATTGTGTAAGAGGCAAATCTACTCAGTGAGACAATTTCGTCTGCTTACCTTTAATGTTAGGATCTGCTCCATGTTCAAGAAGTAAAACGACACAGTAATGACTTCCTTTTGATGCTGCTATATGCTGAGATATACAGAGAACATAGAGAGTAAGCACTTGTGGTTTTCGCAATAAACGGAGGAATTTTGTTTGGGGCTTACCAGCGCAGTTCGACCGTTCTTATCCATTTCATTAGGGCTTGAGCCTCGTTTGAGTAACTGATGCAGCAATAAATCGTCTCCCCTGGCTGCCGCAAAACATAAGCTGAGAGGTAAATCCATTTTCCCTTGAGCCAACATGTGTTCCGTATCAGCCAAAATGCCTTTCATTACTGGATCTTCTGACTCCTTTAAGTGCTGCATTAATTAAAAAATTATCTATTATCATGGGATACACGCAAGACCAGTTTGGTTTGGTTCTCAAGAACAATATGAGAAATAAAAGAAGAGAGAATTCATACATACTTGAAGAAGATTATTCATGATTATTGCTCCATCTCCTACGTTTGCCTGAACAAGATTTAACAGTGCTGTACGGTTCAGACGAAGCAACTGACTCAATCGCTTGGTACGAACAGTAAAAAGCTGTGGTCTGTAACATAGCACCCCAACTTCACCGAAAACATTTCCTCTTTGTGCTTCGTTAACCACCTGTAAAGAACACACTCACAACCATTATCGAATATATTTTTGGTTTTCTAATTGCAACAATGTCAAGGAAGAATACAATCAGATCTTGAAATAGAAAAAAGAGGTACAATCCACAATTAGACTTGCCTGCTCCACTCCATTCACACGTGCTATTATGTCCTGCAGAATAGAGGAATGCATTTTGTGAAATTAGAATAATTACTATATATAGTTGTTCAACTGATTTACGGAAAAACACTTACAACAGATCCTGTCACCAATATGTAAAAGTCTGTCGGTGCTTCATTCTGCAAAATGACGTCTTCTTTTGGAGGAAAATACTCTGCTTTCATTTCGGTGACCTACAAAATACCATAAGCTTAAAGACTTAAAATGTACAATGCGAGTTGCATAATAGAAAGATGTCTCAGGTTGACAATAGAGTTCACGCATACCAACTGGAAAAGAAGATCGTTGGATACTCCACGGAACAAGTAAATTGTCTCAACAACATCATAGAACAGGTAATGCGATATGCTAGAGCGAATAGCTTTGGGAAGGGAATCAATGATTTCTTGTTGCTGTAAACCTTCTGAATCGGTTCTGTACCTCAAACACAAATGAGCTACCATTTGATCTTGCAAGCGCACTGGTAGATTGTTTCTCTGCCCAAACCCTGAGGCGGCTTGGATGGTATCTCTCTGAAATATAATGCAAATGCAGAAGACTCATGAAACTCTAGTCTATTTGACTATACAATAAAATATACAATGCCTCAAGGATACGATTCTCATAAGCAATAACTGTAGAGATAAAAAGAACTTACAAATTTTCTGGTGCGACTGGTCACGTGAACGACCAAGTTGGTCATATTACCAATTATGTATGCTGACAATCCAAGGTTAAAGACCATGTAGAAGAGAATGAAAGTCATCTCTCTTGAATTAACACCATGTATATCACCATATCCTGTTGTGGAGAAAGTAGTTATGGACCAATACATTGCCGTGTTATACTGCACTGCAAGAGGAGACTGTTTCCAATTTTCATCGGTTAATGCCATAAACGTCTTGGCAGGGTCTGGATAATGTGCGGCAATGGAATATAGGAAGCAGGCACCACAATGAATCACAAAAAGAGTCACCTGCATTACCAAATCAATACTGTAAACCGACAGCTAAAAACAGTTCTTTCCTTAACACAAAGAAGTGTAACATCGAGTAGAGATAGATACTAACAAGGAGAAGCTTTGTGCATCGAACCCAGAAGTAGCTGTATTTCCTATCTTTCTCTAACCTGAACAGAAGAGCTCAATGTCATACTCAACATAGACAATAATGGAGTCCAGAAACTAAGCTATATCACACTTTAGCTTAAATTGTTCATCTGGATACGTTAGCTTCTTAGCTCTTAGATACACAATTTTTACTTATTTTTAAATATGGAGAATGACACATTACTTCGAACTCACCTGGCAAAACAATTACTGACCCTCCGAAGACGCCATAGACGTAGCATACTGAAAATTCCGTATCCCTGAATACTCTCATGTAATAAGCTTCCAAACATTTCGTAAGGAAATGTGGATACAAAATCAAAAGCCAGCCAAGTGGTTGCATATCTCCAAGCTATTTTCTTTGGATCATCGATAAGGAGATAAGTTGTCTTGTCGAGATAGGCAACGAAGAAGGTAAGAAATATATCAATAGTAAAAAATCCGTTCACGATGTTATCGAGAATACTAAGCGGTGCTTTTGGCTTTCGTAGGAAGCCAAATTCAAAAGGCGATGCCCAAGCTGTGTAGAGCACCAAAAACACCAAAAAAGTCTCCCAAGCTCTGAAATTACACAATTACACACCTTGGTGAGTGATACTGTTGCTGTTTTAGCCCAATGGATATGTGAAAACTTAAAAGAAAGGGAAGCATATTCAGAGTTATCAAGGCACTTTCAATATATCAAACATCATACAGGTTCGAATTTGCATAATCGAGGCAATGTACTTGCAATCAAGTTTTCTAATTAGAGATCAAAGAAGATGAAGCCAGAACAGAGGAGCTTTCGTGGAACACTGTGGCTGATCTATCCAAAATCGATCGGAAATCTCGGAGAAAAAGATTCCAGTAGCGAAAATTACCCTAATTTGGCGATCATGACATGCACAAAGAATCGAACATGTAAAAATAAGAAATAGAGAAATTGACCTGTAGGTAGGATCGAATGGAGAGATGATAAAGCGACGGAGATTGACGTCGCGGGAGGAACGAGCGGTGGCTCCGAGGGAAGGGAGAAGGCCTTTGCTGAGGCTGTATTGGCTAATCGTTCCGTCTCGGGACAGATGGTCAGCCGCGTCATCCTCCACCTCCTTTGCTCTTCCTCCTCCTCCGCCGTCCTTGTCCAGCCAAAAAAACACCTTCTTCTTCTCCATTATTCGCAAGAGCGGTGACCCACACAGAGGTTGATCTCGCCCGAATTCGCCGCTTTCTAATTTCTCTTATAACCTCTCTACCTTTATTCTCTCTTCTTTTCGGCCCACAATCGGAACTGATTTTCCCTCCTTTTTTTCCTTCTCCCCCAACAAAAATAGCAATTAAAAGTTTAAGCTAATTTCTCTAATTGCCATAAATATTTCATAATTAGCAAACCAGCTTCTTTATTTTTTAGTTAGCTAAATCGCTATTTTGTTACTTAAACATACAAAATTTACGCATATTAATGCCGCATGAGATTTTCGAGAAAGGTGACCTCAGACCAGGGCCACATACAAAGTAGAGGAAAGAATTTTTAATCAGGCCTCTTCTTTTGCAAGCCGCTGCATCTGCCTCTGCGTCAATGATGAAGGCAAAAACTTAAAGCTGAAAAGAGGGGCTGCGAATTGAAATTAGACGCAGGAGACATGTTGTCGTTGTTGGAGAAGTACCGCTGCCGCTGTGTGTGTTTAGTGATAGAAAATAAGTTGTTGCGTCATCTAATTAACCACGTTTGCGTCTGTTATATCCCAATTAGCTTTAATTTACTCTGTAATTTTCCTTTGCCGGTTGTAGACGCAACAGCCAAGCACCGAACAGAGGAATAAAAACAATAAAGCCAAATATTATTGATTTGCTTTAGGCACTGAAATGTTTGGACCGGCCCTGCCTCAGACTATCAAGCAATCAAGACACATATTATGAAGGCGTGATAATCTGGAGTGGAGCTTTGTGGAAAAAACAATAAAGCAACTAGGCTTTGGGGTGGGGAGCTAAGGATTCAAAGTGCATCACCTCTTTGTCTTTATGTTATGGAGTGATAGTCAATTGTAGTGCTTATGGTCAGATCACAAGTTCAGCGCTTTCGTGTTTTGATATTTGGGGAGAAGAAACATTTCTTAACCGATGCTCCAAACGAAATGTTGGAACACTGCAGAGAAATAGAATTTCATTCCCCACCACACCTAGAAACTTACATGTATTACTATTTACTACGCAACATATTTTCATATCTGCTCCTTCTTTTTGCCCAAAGTAAAAGCAGGAATATAGAGTTTTTACATAAAAGTTATCAATTTTATCCACAAATTCAAATATTCAAATTATAATTAGTTGGCAGATTCTCTCTTGAAAAGTATCTTTCTCCTACATTTCCAATTGCACAAGACATAACATGAAAGGCCAGAAACATTTGATAACATTAAACAGAAAAAATAATAAATAGAAGAATAACAATGTAAATATGCCTAGTCGAAAATTGCTGCTCATGACACAAATTTAATTTGTCTCTGTTGTTTTATCTTCTTCCATCCTGCCTAAGTTCCCAACAGACATAATTGAGAATGTGTGTCCTAAGAATCAGATTTGGAGAGACAAAAAAGAGCCAAAAAAGCTTTTCAACACAGACGCTATAGAACAAAACATACCTCAAGGTTTCACCAATAGTCTTTACAGCTGCAAGTCCCTTCTTTGATATGGTGGAATCTCTTTGCATCTCGCATTACCACTACTCTACCAACTACATCTGCCATAATTTTCAACGCATTATGACAATCAACACAAACGCGAAGGTTTTTCATTATAGTGAAAGAAGCACGGGGTGGAGAGTTGAGAACACCACGAGCAAAAGCTATCCTCTCGCTATGACCAAGAAGTGCGGTCTCTTTACTCTCTTGGTCCACATCATGCAAAACAGGTCTTGTATCAGCGACATAGCCCAATCCTACCATATGCATCTTTAAATTCCCCAGAAGCTCGAATAGTTCGCCATTCTCAGGGAGATTTGTATCCCCTGCCTTATATTCATGCGTCGTAGCACTTTTGATTCCTGGAAGAGCATGAGTTCCCCACTTTTTCTTTAGATTATCCTTCGCAACATCTGACGCCTTGACCGGTAGAAAACCCGCCCTAGATTGTTTGTTCAACCGCGTAGGATCTAACTCTTCAACAAGCTCAGCACACCGATCTCCAAGCTCTAAATCCCCATGTACCCGAGAGAGGTTCATTAAAGTTTCCCACACATGAACATTTGGCTCCACTGGCATTTCCTCCACAAAATTTAAAGCTTCATCTAAAAGACCAGGTAATGCAAACATCTCAACAATGCTTACATAGTGTTCCATGGAGGGAATGATGCCATAGTCTTTGGACATTGACTCAAAGTGCAATAACCCTTCATCAACATCACCTAGCACACCACATGCATAGAATATTCCTTTGAATAGCTCACCGTCAGGTTTGTTTCCTTCCTCTTTAAAGCGAGTAAACATATCGATAGCATCTTCTCCTAAGCCATTCTTTGCAAAACATCTGATTATATTGTACCAAGTCTTCAAATCCTTCTCAGGCAGTTTCTCAAAAACATCCAAGGCTTCATTCACTAGCCCACAGTTGGAGTACATTTCTATCAGTACCTGACAAGAAGTTAAATCTAAAAGGCAACCTGAAACACTAATCTTGCCATGAACAATCTTCGCTTCTTCTAAAGCCTCTGCTTCCCCACACAACTTTGCTAATCGCAAAAGTCTAGTTGAATCCACAACATGACTCATACTTGCCAATGTATCTATAGTAGACAAAGCCTTTTTTACCTTACCTTGTGTGCAGCACGCATCAAATTCCTCTACGAGGCCATCAATATGATATCTTAAATGGTTCGGATCCAAATGGTAAGCTGCAGCACTAATCTTGTTAAACAAAGCAGCCTTGGTTTCTTGTGAAGCCTCTTCTTCCCCACATAACTGTGCTAACCGTAAAAGTCTAGCTAAATCCAGAAAATGACCGATCTTTTCCAATGTTTCCATAGCGATTAGGGCCAATTTGAGACTATCTTGTTTACAAAATGCATCAAATTCCTCAATCTTGTCATTTATGTTGCCATCAAAAGTCTCACCTGAATGCCAAGACGATCCACCATTCTGATAACCATAGTTTCTCCCGTAGCTTGGGTTTTGCCAACTGCCTCCAGTGTTAGTGCCTGGATAATGAGAAGTAGACATACTAGGATTCTGATTCCATGACTGCTCACGACTTCCATTATTTGGCCCCCAACTCTGGCTATGTGTCTGAACAGCGCTTGTGTTTTTCGGCTTTTGAACACTGCCACTAACTTCTCCACAGCTCCCAGTTCGGTTCTGGATTCCCTCAATCCTTGCTTCGACTGGATTTCCATTAGGGTTTAAAAAATCTAACCTTTCAACTGCCGTGGACAGATTCCTCAGAATTTTATGGATCCTTTCACCCCTCTCAGACGAAGAACGACATATGTAGGAATCAGCTCTGGGAACCAGTACTCTCTTGGCATACATCACGCGAAACCAACGGAGAGTCTCGAAAAGGACGACGATATTGGAACGACGGTCAAAAGGGAGGCAAGCTCGAGGTTAGAATTGTAATTAAGTTGGGAGTTCCAAGGTAAATGCGTCTTTATATTTAACTTGTCTTGTTAGGTTTTTTCCTCCGGCTAAATCATTTCTCCCAAGATGCTCCGTCGCCTGATCCTCCGGCAATCGGAGATCGCTCGTCATTTACACGGATTCGATCAGCGAGTATGAAATTTCTTCCCGGAATTATCATTGTTCTATCGGTCCTTGATTTACGTTAGCGGTGTTTATGGTTTGGTCAGAGAGGATTACACAGCAGGAACAAGAAAGCAATGGAGTACGTCGCTAAAGGATGGAGCGCGATTAAGGAAGTGGACAGAGTCATCGATTACTGTGAACTCAATGATCGACGCCTTATCCCTCTCCTCAGAGTACTCTTAAACCTTTCTCTGTATGCCATAATTTCCAAAATCGTTTTGATAAGGAATCCTTGATTGTTTCGGTTCAGGGAGCTAAAGAGAACTTTGAACTCGCCCTGGAGGCTGATAATTTGAACACACATGCTAGATTTTGGCTTTCGAAATTGCACTTGAAGTACAATGTTCCGGGAGCGTGTAAAGCTGTGTAAGTAAATCAATATTCATTCTCTTTGTAATTGCCATGGAATGTGGAAGTTTGGTATGTATGCAAGGCGTTATTGTCTTTGGTCATATCACAGTGGAGCTGCTTTGCTTGTGGAAGCTGCAGACATGGGTAACGCAGATGCTCAGTATGAGCTAGGGTGTCGTTTAAGAGTGGAGGTCAGGCTTCCTTGTTAATAATAGAGCCTCATCTTAATCTGAATTACATACTATTTGTAATCCTGTTTCAGAACGATCATGTCCAGTCGGATCAACAAGCGTTTCACTATATTGAGAATGCAGTTGATCAGGTATCTATGGACATATTTTCCAGGGCAGAGAAATAGATATTATTCAGAGAAATCTGACTTGGAGTTGTTAACTTACAGCTGCATCCAGGTGCCCTCTACCTCTTAGGGATAGTGTATTTGACCGGGGACTGTGTAAAGCAAGATATGGAGTCAGCTATATGGTGTTTCCATAGGGCTTCAGAGAAGGTAAGAAACCTCTGGGAAATTCTAATCATATCTTGTGTCAAAAGCGTTATACACATCTTGACTCACAAATCTTTAGGGACATGCCGGTGCTGCTATAGCCTATGGATCGCTTTTACTTAGAGGTTAGTTCAGCACAGACTCATTGTGGCTTTCTAGATCTTAGGTATCGTTTCATTTCTTGCGTTTGAACTCTTTGCAGGTGCGCAAGTCCCAGAATGTCTATCAAGATTGAATAACGCGCCCAAGAGAACAAGAAAGAACCCGGAGATGAATCCATTAGAGTTGGCAAAAGAGCAGTTCCAAATCGCTGCAAGAGCAGGGTGCGATCTGGGCCTCAAATGGCTGCAAAGGCTGGAGCAGGAAGAGAAACTTCTTATGAGTGAACAAGATAACGAATGTGCCTATCTATGATGCCTCTGCATAAATAATATTCTAAGGAATCACCACGCATCAAACTTTGTTATGTCATCCGCTTATACAAACAATACTTTTTGTTTTGTTTTGTTTTTTTTCAAATGGCCAGTGAGGTCGAAACCAAGTAAGATTTTATACTTAGGTATTCGGTTTTTATACGATGATCAATGCCTGAAATGCTCTTATCGATAGAAAACTACTCTCCTCCTCTAAAAATGCATTTATTTGTGATTTAATTTACAAACTCAACCACATGGTGAATTTGAGTCAAGTGTATATACATTTATGTTTTCATTTATCTTTTCAAGGAAAATTTAAAATTTAAAAAATCGCACGATCCCACTTTCCCGATTTCTTCGGTCTTCCTCGACAACAACTAGTAATACTAGGATAAGTATCCCAGCGAATCTTATCTCTATCAAATTCGGATCCTCAGTGTTCATATTTGCCAATTCGCGGAATTGAAGTTGAATTCAAGTTTAATTGAAAACGAATCACAAGGTAAATTTGTTAAAGATTTGTTTCAAAACAAACCCTCATTTTTTATTCATTTTTTTTTCCTTAAACTTGGTAATACATTAATACAAGTGAAATTTACTCCTACTAGTCTTTGGTAATACATTAATACAAGTGAAATTTATTCCTACTAGTATGAATCTTTAGTGTAATTACTAAGTTAATATTCTTTTACAAAATTAGTGAAAGGTTAACAATATTTAATGAATTAATAAAAAAATAGTTTTAATTTCATTTTTATAAAAAAAAAATCTAAAAAAATAGAAATTTTATTTTTAAAACTTTGTAAAGATTTTAAATACACATCGATCTTCATTCTGTTTTTAATTAAATTTTTTTTCCATAAACAAATCTGCAAAAAAAAAAAAAGAGTTTTTCTTTCGGAACATCATCAATCATAAAAAAATCCGTAAAATTTCAAATAAATTGGTAATACATTAAATAAATCTGTTACACTACAATACTATGTCAGCAATTTTTTCACCAACTTTTGAAGTGTTGTAGATTTAAATAAATCTGCATCAAAGACCAAAAATCTTCGACACTACGATATAAATCTGCAAAATAAATCCGTAAATTATGGAAACCTGCAAAATCACGTATAAATCTTCGACAAATAAAAAAAATCTGTAAAAAAAATCTTTAAAATTTAATATATCTGCAAAAAAAATTTGTAAAAAAATATATCTATTACATTTAAAACAAATCTGTTACATTATGTAGTAGATAAGTAAATTTTTATACTAGATTAGTAATCCTCCCTTAATACAATAGGACAGAAGAAAGGAGAAGGTATGGGAAAAAGTAGAGATTATCCTAGATTACAAATGTGGGATAAAGTGGTCATGCGTAGAGGCAAAGAAGCAAGAAGTACAAGTGGAAGTAGATCATAATAGCTAAATTCAAATGATACAGATGAGAGAGGAAGCGATGAAATGGAGACTGAAAGCGAAGCAATCGAAGCGGTCCCAATCACTAAAGCAATCAAAGCAACCAAGTCATGTTTCTCTACATCGGTATTGTCGAAACCGTGAACAACAAATTAAATATTTTATCATGGGAGAACTGGGGAATAATATAAGTAATAATGGACAACTAAGTAATATTGTGTCAACTTATGCAGTTGTCCGACGAGAATGTGGAGGAGGATGAGGTGGCGAGGTACGGTGATGAGAAACGTGATGATGATGTGGATGAGGCTATTGATGATGAGGAAGAGACGACTATTATGATGTAGAGAAAGTTGTTGATGAGTATGGTTGTTGATTCAAGATTTAACTTTTAAATATTACTAATTAAAAGGTTCATAGAGGTTAAATTAGCAAAAGAAAAATGATTTGTTCAAAGAGGAAGTTTTATTGATTATCGAGATATAAGGGTTCACATTCGGAGTGCCGAACTTGTTTTAATCAAAGAGAAGGTAAAGGGTGCTCGGTGCAGTCTAAGTTTTATTCTCAGATTCTATTGAGACTCGGTTCAACTTCTAATTATTTATAATTAAAGGGGTTCGTTTTTGGAGTAAGTTAAGTAAAAGACAAAAAGAGAAACCTTGGAAAAGAGAAACCTCGGAAAAGAGAACTTTTTATTAATAAATTCGGTTACAAGGGTGTTAACTCGGAATGCCGAGTTAATTTTATCAAAGAGAATTATTAAATCTAGGATATCTAGTAATTCTTCTCTCCGATTCTGAATGAATGAAATTAGGGAAGGGGGTGTGTATTTATATATCCTAGTAGTCGGTTATCTAAGCCCATGGGATAACCTCGGAAAAATGGAAATATTTCATTTTTCCAAGATTAGGGAATCTGTGATAAGATTCGATCTTATTATGTTTGAGCTTATACTTCGGTTTGGGACGAAGTTGTTTACACCCCCGCTTCGAACACCAAAAATTCGATCATTCATCACCGAGGTAACCCGATAATCACTAGGGAAAGGTCGGTAGGGACCGAACCTCAACTATCACCAAACTATTGACAAGGGATGGTAACCCCACCATCAACAGTAAGTCCCCCCCAGTTCGTCCGAGGATGTCTTCGGGTAGAGTTGGCGAATTTCCAAGATTAAATAGCTTGTTGATAAATGAAGCTCTTCGTCTCCAAAAGTCTTGAATCTTCCTCATTTTCCTCGATCCCGTCCTTCAATATGGCGGGAAAGAACTCAGGCAGCGAATAGTCTTTTTCGCTACATGCGCAATCTTCTCGATATTCACGAAACCTTTCAACTCCCTGTGACGTGTCGTTCATACACCTATGAAACCTCATATATGACTTTTGGCGGGAAAATGAAAAGGGATTAATCATTAATTGAACCTAAGTCTCCCCCAATCTTGATTCAACATATTCCAAGGGACGTCGGTTTAGCTTCCGTGACCTTAAAATTCATCCCCCTTTAAATAGCCATTATAAGAAGATTACATCCTCAAGCTTCCCATTTCTCTAATTCCTCCGCGATATCCCTTCAAGAATCCTAAATCCACCTTATACTCTTCTTAACTCTCTTAAGATGTCGTCCGATAAACAAAACTCTCTTGGTTCTGATTCTGAAACCGACCCAACTTCGTCTTCTTCTGGATCTAGCGGGTCTCAACAAAAGACCTCTGAGGATTACTAATCAAATAGCTCTTTGGTCAACATAAGAAGACATCTCGTCAACTGAAAAGAAAACCGAAATCCCAGATCTATCAATCCCAACCGACTCCCCGTCCAAGAGTAACAGCTCGGAAACCATCTCTGACCAACTAACCGGGAGGAGAAGAATTCTCGGAAGACTTCGGAGATTCCTCCTTCAAAGAAGGTGATATTGAAACTCTCCGATCATTTGCTTCAAATCCAGAAGACCTCGATATTCTGGTTCCAAAAATTGGTGAAAGACCCTAGAGCCCTCCATATGGATTTATGTGTCTATACCTACATTTCTTTACCGAAACTCGTCTTTGGTTCCCAATTCCTTTTCTATTGATGGAGTTCTGCAGACGGCTGAATATCGTTTTTACTCAATTAGGATCTGGCGCCATCAGACACATGGTTGCCTTCCTAATTCAGGCTGGAAGAGCCAATATTGTTGTTCCATGCTGGAAATTCACGGAGCTTGCCAAGCTTGTAGACAATCGAGATGGCAAAACTTGGTATACCATGGTGAAAAATGCTGGTAAACTAGGTACTGGGTTTACCTCCAATGCCAAAGACTGGCGCACTAAAATGACTATTTCAAAGTACTTTTTCAACTTTTTTGAATAGTTGAAGATTGTTAGAATTAAGAAATTTGCACATACATTTTTTCAAATTTTTGAATTTCATACAACATACCTCGTGGTATGTTGGTGCCTCGAGAATTCCATATATATGCACATTGACGCAATATTTAACCTCTTGTATGCAGTTACGTGGCATAGGCGTCATAGAAATAACCACAACAGGGGTCCCTAGCTTGAAAGAGGTGTCTAGCCATGCAAAGATTTTTGGCTGTGGATAAAATCGTTAAGAACCCACACCCACTGACTTGTTGTCGGATTTAGCATTATCACAATTTTATAAGTATCAAAACATGTATATGTATCTTTTTATTTGTAAGGTGAATTCATATAGCCGTTGCCGATATTAGGACTACTCACCACCACTAAAGCCGCCTCCAGCTCTAAAGTCGACTCTTATGAGACCAGAAAATAACATCAAGAATCTGAAGATTGCAATGAACATCAATAAAATGTAATATTAATGTATGTTGTTGTTCATCATGTCTTAATGCATTTAGTAGTTTGGTATCCCAAATAAAAACACAAGACTGAATTTACTTTTGTAGAATTAATAATACTTTATTTTTATTATGTTATTTAGATACAAAATAAATAATGCTTTATTTATATTTTGTTTTTAGGTATTTAAATAGGAACACAGTAAGCAATGGTTCCTAGTAAAAAACATATAGATAATGTGTATCAATTCATTTCTACTGATATATTTTTTTGTGGAGATTGAGTTTTTTAAGGAACATGACATCACGTGTTATAAAAACAGCTAAATTATCATTAGATTAAGAATTAAAAAAAATCTAATTTAGAAGATTGTAAGTAAGAGGGTTGTTGCTAAACCCCCTCAAGTAATGTAACCCACATTAGTTCCGCCTAATCATATTTGGTCACACTATATTCCCCAAAATTTAGAAACTAATCTCTATCTCACCCAAATTTTTTATCTATGCATATTTCTACATTTATATTTCCTCTGTTTCTAAAAATTTGATTTTTTGATTTTCACATAGATTGAAATGTAATAAATATTTAATTAAAATAATCATTTGTCATATTATTTTTTAATTAATTTAATGTCTGTGTTTGGTTTCAACACTTGTATTAACACCACTTTTTGATTTACAAGTTTTATTTAAGCACGAAATTTGATTTTCACATCATGTCTCTAATAGCTTACAAGTAATGAGTCTTGTAAAAAGAAATGCATTCATAAATTTATTTAATTTGTAAATAAAAATACATTAATTAGGATGCAAGATTTCAAAATATACATAAAACCACATTTTTACCCATTGCAATGGAAATAGCTTCATCAATGGCCATTGACTCTGAATTTGAAGTGTGTACCTCTTGGACGCATAGCCGTGAGTAAACTGATCCGCATACTCCATCAACTGTAATCAAGAAACAACTTGTCACAAAAATAACCGTTATTATAAAAAAAATGATTGACCAGATAAAATGCAGTGGGTGTAGTTGCGGTTGCAGAAGTTTATGATATCAGAGGGTTGTGGTTTCAGGAATTATTGACCAGTTTTCTCAATTGGTATAGTAGTCGGATTTGTGTATTTTTGAGGCATTTGTAACTGATAAGCAACGGATGGATGATGTAGCAGTTTAACATAAAGTTACTAAAACATACAATTTATAGAAAAACTAAATATATATTAATCATAAAACATAATCAAATATACTTTTAAGAAGTTTACAATAATCTTTTTTCATCCCGCACATACTATGTGGACCGACCAACTAGTTATAATATATATACAATTTCTAGATACTTTTTAACACCTCACATTTATAAAATGACAACCTCGAAGTACTCCTTCAGCTTGTGGAAATAGATGAGGATGGTCAGAATTAAGAAATTTGCACATACATCTTTTCGAGTTTTTGAATTTCTTACAACATGCCCCGTGGTATTCTGGCGGCCCAAAATCTCCATATACATGCATATTGATGCAATGTATAACCTCTTTTCTACATATATATGGCATTGGCATCATAGGAACAACCACATTAGGGGTGCCTGGCATGGCAGGGGTGATTGGCTTGGTAGAATTTTCTGTCCATGTAGGGATTTTTGGTCGTGGATAAATTGGTTCAGCTACAATCGCACCCTCTGATTTGTTGTTGGGCTTATCGCTTTCAGGTGCCGCACGACCTACAGCACGACCTGGAATAATTCCTTTGCCGGGTATATTTTCAAAACCCTTGCCGATCGAAGGAATACTTCCACTACCACCTAAGCCGCTTCCACCTCTTGAGTTGACTTTAATGAGATCAGAAAATAATATCAAAAGTTTGAAGATTACAATGAACATTAATGAAATGTTGTTGTTCATCATGTTTTAATTATTTTAGTAGTTTGGTATCCCAAATCAAAAACGAAAAATTAAATTTACTTTTTAAAAAATAATCTATGCTTTATTTATATGGTGTTTTGTTAGGTCTTTAAATAGGAACATTGTAATCAATGGTTCCTATATAAAACATATGGATAGTGGATATCAATTTTTTTTCTATTGTTAGATTTGTTTTTGTGGAGAATAAGTTTTTTAAGGAACATGACATCACGTGTTATAAAAACAACCAAAAATTAATTAGTTTAAGTATTAAGAAAATAAAATTTAGAAGATTGTAAGGAAAAGTGTTGTCACTAAATCTCAAGTAATATAACCTACATTGGTTCCCCCTAAATTATTTGGTTCACCACTATGCTTCCCAAAATTTAGAAGTTAATTTGTATGTGATCCTGATTTTTTACCTCAACATATTTCTACATTTATATTCTATCTATTTTTAAAAGTTTGATTTTTTAGATTTTCACATAGATTAACTTCTAAATTCATAAGGGTTTGCCATAACTTTCGAAAAGATAATGCGTTTTGATGTTATTACTAGAAAATTAATAAAACTTGTCAAAAATGATAAATAAGCTAATTGAACACTTTAAGGAGGTAAAATGGACTATAAATAAGCCTACTAATACAAATTTTAAGTTTCATAAATTTTATGGAAAATCATAAGGATTTATGCCAATGACTTCCGAAAATCAAAGTTATTTTTCTGTAAATGAACGGAACATGTCAAATATGATAAATAAACTAATTCAACACTTTAATGATTTAATTCCTATGACATCCGAAAGTTTTGTGTGTTTTGAAGTTATTTGCATAAAATGTACGAAACATGTTGAAAAATGATAAATAAGCTAATTCAATATTTTACCGATGTGAATGGGTCTCTAGAATAAACCTACTAACACAAATCATAGGGGTTTGTTTTTCTATGAGTTCCGAAAATTTGTTGTGTTTTATTGTTATTCCCAAAAAATGAACAACACATATCGAATATGATAAATAAACTAATTTAAAATTTTAAAATAAGGAAGGGTTTATGAATAAACATACTAATACAAAAGGGTTTTATATAGAAACTATTGACTACAATTTTCACATAGATTAGCATTCTCCATTTACACTTACTAAAATAGCACTAGTTTTTATAATAAAAGACAAAATTATCCTGATGACTAATTACACTAAACTATATATTAAAAAAATTAAAATTAAGCAAAAATAAAACCATCATTTCTTAATTTAATTTAAATAAAACATTTTTAAAATTTTAAAAATTCAAAATATATTAAAAAAATGAAAAACTTGGATAAAAAAATATTTCTCAAAAAAACATTTACTTTAAAATTTTAAAAAATCTAATAAAATTTTAAAAAATCTATTAAAAATAATATATTTTTTAAAAAAATTTCAGATTATTTTTTATTATAAATTTTTCAAAAGTTTCAAAAAAAATAAGAATTAAAAATCAAGGATAATTAGTTTAACAAACTTTAATTGGATATATTTTAAAATTTTAAGTAATTCTAAGAAAATTTTAAGATATTTTTAAAAATTGAGATTCAATTTTTGGGGGACACATATTTCAATTTTTATGATCAGGTCTTCATAAAAATCTTATTCCAAATAATTTACATTTTTTTCTTAATAATTTTGTTTTCAGAAAATATTGCATAATGTGAAATGATTTTTTTAAAAATTTGTTATTATTTTCGTTTTCAATTTTGAAATTAATATAAAAATAAATTTTTTTCTAAACGTTTACTTAAATCATTGATGTGAATCAATTGTGATCCAAATTTTAATTTTTTTGAATTTATTCTAAATTAGTCGATTTTATTGGGTATATTCATAATTAGTGAAAACTATAAATAAATCTGTAGCACTAGCAAAAAAAATGATTTAAATCTACAATTAAGAAAAATTATCTGCAACAGAAAAATTTGTAATACTGTAGCACTAGCAAAAAAAAATGATTTAAATCTACAATTAAGAAAAATTATCTGCAACAGAAAAATTTGTAATACTATAGTGATATTATAATAAGATATAAAAATCATTTTGATGTGTTGCAGATTTATAAAAAACCACAACATGTAAATAAATCTAAAATACTTCACAAAAAAAATCTGCAGATTTATTAAAAAACTTGGAAAAAAATCGGCAAAAAATAAAAAAATCTGCAACACATGAGAAATAAAATCTGCAATTTCGCAAGCCACGTCATCAAAAAATAATTAAATCTTAAACATTGAAGGAAAAATCTGCAATAAAGAAATAAATCTATAACATTTTAGTGCTATTTTACTAAGCTCAAAAATAAATTTTCACTTATTGCGGATTTAAGAAAATCTGTAGCATATGAAATAAATCTACAACACATGAAAATAAATCGGGAAAAACAATCTGTAAAAACAAATCTGCAAATTAAAAAACAATATGCAAAACAAATAAATCTGCAACAAAGAAATTCATATTTATTTGAAAAAATTAGGGATTTATTTTGGATATTTTCGTAAATAAGTGAAAAATTTGCTGATGTGAAAAATAATAATAATGATATTTATGTTATATATTTTTCATTTCAAAGACAAGTAGGAGTATCTTAAACCTAAATTTTTCAGCTTCTAATCCCTTTTACACAAATGCTAGTCTAGTAATTTTTTAATTTATTAATGTCAAATGAACTCATCACTCTTTTAATATTCATATATCATCGTCATTTTTCACCTTTTAAAACTCTTTTATTCTTGTCCTACAAATTCACGCAATTCATTTATTATAGATGGAAAATTTATCAAGATATCATTTTATCTGTCTTGATCTCAACGTTTCTTCTATATGGATTTGTGTTCCTCACACACACAATTGATCATAATTTGAATTTATGCTAAAAATGACAAATCATCCCAACGCGATTTGACGAGGGGAGGATTTTAGTATATGTGTGTTCCTCACACACATAGGCTGATTGGCTAGACTGATTGGCCGCGGCGACGATACTATTAACTTTAATATATATTTGGTGGTGTCTAAAGCACCAGTTTCATGGATTTTCACCCAAGGCCGATTATGGTTACAATCATCAAGTGTAATATGGTTGGATGAGAAATGAAATGGATGATGATGGATTAAGTAGTTAGTGTTTAGGATTAAAGATTTTCCTATTTGATTAATTTAGTTGTTGTTGTTGGTATGACTTGTATAAATGAATTAATTAGCGAAAAAAATAAAAAATGAAAATGTTTCAGGTTAGTCCATAAGTGATTAAACCTGAATATTCTTTAGTAGGTTAGATTTCAGGTTGGATACTTTTATAAAATTCATTTAAAATCTCTATTTGCTCAAAATGATGTTCACATAGAATCAAAAAACATCTATTTTGGTGCTGGTAGAAATTTTTTCCTGTGAAAATTTGTGCCGAGGTGATGAAAATATAGCTTTTTGTTTTGCCCCACGAAGCAACTAATAAGGACTCTTGTTGTTTCTTTGCCTATTCAAATTTAATCGAATGTAACAGCAAACTTAATAGTTTTCAGAAAGAGTGTTGATTTATATTTTTTTCTAAGTAAAACAAAAACAAACAATTTAAAACTATGCTAAACATAAATTAGAATAAAAACATCTGGTTCACGTTTATATAAACTACATGACCAAGATTACAAAAGGTATGGAGCTTAGCGATGATCATCGATGACCAGAAGAAGCTGTGACGGTGTTGCTGCAGGGTCGAGCTGTCTGCAACCTCTTGGTGCACCAGGTGCTTCCCGGCCTGTTAGCAAGTAGGACGGTATCTGATGAGAGAATCTTGAAATTTCATCCCTGGGGATCCTTGTGATTTCTTTAGGATCCAAATGATGGTGAAACACACATTTGAAACCAGCAACTTTAACCAAAGGAACTATCGATACACCGTATTCCTCTGTACATCCTTCAACTACTTCCACGATATCGTACTCCATTGTTTCCACTCCTGTAAGATAGTTCCAGTCAGGAGACCAGTTCCGATATAGAGCCCATACATCACCTCTTCTCGGATATATAAGCAATTCTCCCTGATTGCCATTGATCAGGTTTACTTTGTGTGAGAAGCTGTAAGGTGACTTGCAGATTAGGGTTTTCCCAACTTTAAAATCTCCACAAGTTTTTGGAATACCAAAACCAAGCCACTTTGTTGAGCTAAGCTCACCGTTTGTTACTGAAGCAAGCTGACAGATGCTGACCTTGAGTGGATCTAAGGAGACAACCTTTTTTATCATGACATAGGATCGAGGCATGCCATCAAAGGAATCATAACACGCCCATATTTGGTTTTCCTTAAATGACTTTTCACTTCGATCCTTGTCAAAGTCGCAAAAATCTGGCTCGGGAACATCAACCATCACGCCTCCCAAGATATCCGAATCCTTATCAGTACCACAAGTATCATTGACATTGGCCCCGTTTGCATTTGTTTCAGTTTCAGCAATGGTGTTGCATACTTCTTGCAGTTTTTTGCTGATAAGTGGCTTAGCTTTCTTCTTTAACAAATTCCTCAGCTCATCCTCGGAGAATTCTTTCACAGTGTTGGACTTGCCAGCAGAAACTGCATTTTCCATAACCTTTCTTCTTTTTGCAGCATTTGTTGATGAAACACCAGTCCCTCTTTTGGTATACTCTCTGCGTACAACCTCTTCTTTTCGTGCAGCATTCTTGGTTCCAGTGTACACACCCCACTCAAAGGTATCATATTCATTATTGTCTCTCCCAGATACACTTTTCTTTCTTCCGTCCTTTGTGTGACGGATAGAGTCGAATTGGTGCTCGTGGAAGGTCTTGCGGATTGAACCTGAACCTGGAGGATCTGTTTCCACAGCAATAAAGGGCTTACGACAGTTGGGACACAGGAGATTCTGGTTTAGGTAAACACGATGATACTCATACTGTGTTCTGCAAGTGCGGCACACAGTCCAAAAGGTTCCATCAGCACTTGTTTTATGGGCTGAAGTAGAAGTAGTAGCAGAGGCATCACTTGCCCGTTTCATAACTCTCTTTGAACTCTTGACCTTTTCTTTTGTTTTAGTAACTTTTTGAAATCCATTGCTTGGCGGCTTTGATGATGAAGCCCCTCCCCCTTCACACAGCCCCACATTCCTCTTCAGGTCATAGTCAGCTCTCTTTGCCTTGTCGGAGAATACAACCCATGCCTGCGAAAGAAACTTAAAGGCTTCCTCGGCTCCGACCGACTTGTTCTTGTCAGGATGAAGCATTACAGCCAGCTTTCTGTAACGTTTCCTCACTGTGTCCTCGTCAGCTTCTGGATTCAGACCAAGTATACCGTAGTAGTCTATCTCCCCATATACTACATTCTGAGCAGACAAATGTATATCAAATGTAGCCACCATCTGGGTGATCCCATCGAGCTCGGGATACAGGAACTGTGCCTTCAAGGCAAATTTCCTAGCCCCCGAAATATCATTTGCTAAGAACTTCTTTATCGCAATCTCTCTAGCTCTTGTAGCCTCATCTTTATTACATTCCATAAGGAGTCTACAGATTTATACTCTCCGCTGAATGGAAAACAGCAGCAGTATGGGAACGAAATTCAAACAGCTAATCGTATAATTGAGCACACCAACAGCACAATCACACTGCACATATATTTGAAGTTAATTAATAACAGCGAGGGAAATCTAAAGACCGGAAAAGATGAGAGATACCAAGGCAGAAGCAATCCAAAGCAAAATCACAAGTAACTAATATATATCTCATCCAAAATGCTAATGACCCTACTCAAGCACAAATAAAAAAAGAATTCAAGAGACTGAGAAAGTGCACGTATTAATTCCATAAACACCTATATCCTTCAACTCACAAACATGTTGCATTACAGAATCTAGTGAAAGAAAACATACACCATCATCTATCTCTAGATTTCCAACAAACTGTAAAACAATTTCTAGATATCATGCAAATTTGATAGGAACTCGGCAATTGTGTCCTCCAAAACTTCTTAAACCTAGATGTATCCCCAGGGACATGGCTTGTCACTATGAACAATTCAACCCATACTGCTCACAAAACAAAACTTCAAATTTTCCAGATTTCAAATGTAAGTCAGGCTTCAACAAAGTATAAACCAGTATCAGACGGACTCGGATGTCCAACTCAGACCGGATATTAACACACAGTAGTGACCAAGGATGGGAACTAACAGAAACAACCTCGAGTTATGTAAGAGAATACAGAAGCAAAGAGACGGAATCTTACATAGACTGTTCCGGAATAGCGGATGGTAAAGGAAGGGGTTTTTTTTTCTGGCGATTGAGATTTTAATTTTTCCGAGAAAAATGGGATCAGAAGTAGCGAAGCGATCCCAAAAGAGAATTGGAATTAGAAGGAGCTTTAAGGAGATGAAAGGACGCTTCTACTAAAATCGGCGGCGCTTCTCAATTCTCGAATCGATTTTTCTCACTGCAGTGATTTTTTTTTTTAGTTTCAAATCCCTTCCTTACATATTTTTATTTTTTTTTTCCAAGCCGCTTGTGGAGTTGATTTACTTCTACGAAAGATAAGAGATGTCCATCTAAGGTTTTTAAGAGTTCTTAGGCTCGGGTTCTTAGGTTCGCGTTAATAAAAAAATAATAAATCCAGCCCAATTCGGAAGGACCGTCTCTTAGTTCAGATTCCGTAGGAGACGGTTTCTTGCCACGTGGAGACTAGGGATTGGGTGTCGAAAGCCTCTGGGTCGTCCCGAAGGTTTGAGATTTTTGCAGTTTATTTTGTGATTTCCGTCATTTGGAACGAAAATTAGGGTTTGGAAAGGAAAGGGCGTTTTTCAATGCGACGGCGACAGCAGGATCTTCTATTATCGAAATCCACCGTCTCATATCTCCGACACGAATCTAATGTATGAATCGAGTAGAGTAATCGCTGGTAGAAACAATTTTAGGATTGATACGGATTCCATCGGTTTCTCTCATGTTTTGTGCTCGATTTTGTTATTGAAATTGTTTTGGGTTTATCGAGTAAGGGTTTACAACCGATATATGGGGTCAATTTTGGGTTTGAAAACCATTTCCTTTGCTGAAATTGATTTCGTATTGCGAATTAGGGTTCGAAATCGATTTGGGGATTTCAAGTTAGGGTTCGATATGAAGTTAGGGATTTCGTTTTAGGGGTTTCGGTTTACTTTTTACGGTGGATGAACGTGTCCTCTATAAGATTGAGGAATCTGTTAGGGTGTCTGAGAACTCTTGTTTTCTTTTTTCAGACGAGGAAACAACAAACTTAGACATGGTCGCAGCAGAAAACAAAAGAGAGGAGAAGAAGCCAGAGGAGAACAAGCCAGAGGAAAAAAGGTTCACACTTGTGGACGCCAACGTCGGACTTTACGGAATCCCGACTTCATGTGCCTGTGGTGGTAGAATCATCGACGAGGTCCCGCCCAACGCTTGCTGTGACACTCTTCCTGGGAGGCGCTACTTCACATGCATCTACTACGAGGTAAACGGCACCCTTAGGATAAGGTTTTATTATTTTGTCAATTGCATGTTTATATTGTGTTTGTGTTCTGTGCTAGGATGATGGCTTGCATTACAGTCAGCCATGGGTTCACGGTATAGAGGAAGAAGTAAACAAGCTCAACTCGCGGATGGATGTCGTTGAGCAGATAATTTGGGGGGTGCAGTACCTCAACAAAGAGCATGAGCAACTGAAGGTGAGTTTACTCTTCCCCCTAAATCAGTTGTTTATGATTAGTTATGTAAGTGCTGTTAACATTATCTACTGATCCTGTCACTAACACAGTTGTTTCTTTAACCATGTTCAGGAGCAGGTGGAAACCCTCAATAGCAGAGCTGTTGCGTTGGAGAAGCTGTATTTGGAGTATTAACTGAAGGTATTCTCTAATCTTTCTCTGCTTTTGTGTTCACAACTTCCACTTTTGTAATTCAAATTGTTAACTAAAATTTAAAAACCAAAGACTAAAAAATACAAAACCATTAAATTATGGTTGGTTGAACATAAATAAGTCGTAAATTTAAGTCTGATTTGATTTGATATAGACGCGGTTAATTAAGAGTGAGATAGTTATTAAATTATGGTTGCATATCACTGTCACCAGGAAATCAATGCTTGGTAGATAGCGTGTAATAACGTTTTAGTTATAAAACTGTAAATCTAGTTTACAATTCTTCATACATCATAACCTTAACCAACATACAACCCTAAAATACACCAACCAAAGCCAAAATGAAACCCTTTTCCTTAGACTCCCCTGGCTTCCTAAACCTTCTAGCTAGTCAGGGCAGTAACACCGTTGACCTAGACTCGTCTGAGCTCCCTAGGTTTAGTAGCCAGAGTTCCGATGAACCTCAAAGGGCAGAAACGCGGAAGTGGTCACCTAAGGAAGACGTTCTACTGATCAGTGCTTGGTTGAACACAAGCAAAGATCCCATTGTGGGTAATGAACAGAAAGCAGGTGCGTTCTGGAAGAGGATACAAGATTACTTCAACGCAAGTCCGTTGCAATTCCGTCGAGAGTCAAACCATTGCAAGCAGAGATGGACTAAAATGAACGATCAGGTTCGCAAGTTCGTGGGTTGCTATGAGGCAGCTTTGAAGGAGCAGTCTAGTGGGCAGAATGACAATGATGTCATGAAAGCTGCCCACGAAATCTTCTTGAATGACTACCACACGAAGTTCCTTCTCGAACATGCGTGGAGGGAACTGAGGTTTGACCAAAAATGGTGTTCAACATACATAACCAAAGAGGTTGCTAAGGAGAAAAGGAGAGACGAACCGGAGCCTGATGTGGAAGAAGTGGATCCTGAGGCGAGGCCTCCTGGTGTGAAGGCTTTCAAAGCAGCGAAGCGCAATAAGAATGGAAATGAAGCCGATGGATAAATTGCAGAGCATGCTACTGGTGAAGGAGAACATTTCGAAGCAGAATTTGCTTGAACGGCTAATTGCCAAGTCAGATGACCTATTATCTTAAATAGAAAAGTCTTTGAAGAACAAATTAATAAATGAAATGCTTTAAACTTTGTTTAACTTGCATTAGAGTTTATGTTGTGCTTGCAATTCGGTGAGTAGCTATAGTTTATATGCATGTATTTTACATTTTGAAACTGATAAGTCTTCTTTGTCTTTTTGTTCTTTTTTCTGTTGCAGGAAAAGGAGAAGCAGTTGGAGTCACGGGTTGTACTATCTTTTGTTTTAATGTTTCACGGGTTATGGCTTGTGTAAAATTTTGTATGTATCTACACTAGCCTTTCATTCACGGGTTAAGAAGTGTTTGTATTTTATGAACTCTCTATTTAACACCTCGATGAGGTTGTGTGAACTCTTTAGAACTTCCCCTTCTCTCTGTAAATTCATGTAATATTTTGTACTCGGTTATCTTGCATCTTTCTACTCTGCAAATCTTTGTAGTGTTTCCAAATTTGAAAAATTTAACTCCTCTTGGTCTTTCCAAATTTCAAATAATTTCATATAATTTCAAAACAATAACCAAACCATCTTTCCTATCCTTCCGATTTAGTCTTTCTATCCAAATCCCCTAATTATTTCTTCCTTACTTTTTTTAAAATATGGCTTCATCATCATCAAATGATGTAGATGAAATGTTTGAAGAAACTTTTGATAACATGTTCAACCAGCAATTCGATCTTACTTTCGATTCACTGGTTGATGTTCAAACAAATAGGCCGAGGAGACGAGCGTATATCGAAAGAGACCGGGAACAAGGACACAACCAACTGTGGAACGACTATTTTGCTGATCAACCGACTTATCCACCAGAAATGTTTAGGCTGTGTTTTCGAATGAACAAACCATTGTTCCTACGAATTGTCGATCGCCTAAGTAATGAACTTCCATACTTTCAGCAAAAGAGAAATGGTCACGGGAGATACGGGCTATCTAGAATTCAAAAGTGCACAGCAGCTATACGGATGCTGGCATATGGTCAAGCCGCTGATGCAACTGACGAATATCTCCGACTTGGTGCAAGTACCGCCCTTTTATGTCTGGAAAATTTCACTGAAGGGATAATACAAGAGTTTGGAGATGAGTATCTGAGGCGACCTACTCCGGTAGATCTACAAAGATTACTCGATATTGGAGAGGCATGCGGGTTCCCAGGAATGATAGGCACCATCGACCGTATGCATTGGGAGTGAAAAAACTGTCCGACAGCATGGAAAGGTCAATACACTCGTGGTTCAGGAAAGCCAACGATCGTGTTAGAGGCAGTAGCATCACATGATCTTTGGATATGGCATGCTTTTTTTGGTCCTCCAAATACTCTAAATGATATCAATGTACTTGATCGTTCACCAGTATTTGATGATATTTTACAAGGTAGAGCTCCCAAAGTGAACTTCAAAGTCAACGGCCACAACTATCATATGGCTTACTATCTTACTGATGGTATCTATCCGAAATGGTCAACCTTCATCCAATCCATACCACTTCCTCAAGGTCCTAAAGCAGAACTATTTGCTCAACGTCAAGAGGCCGCAAGAAAAGATGTCGAACGTGCTTTCGGAGTATTGCAAGCTAGATTTGCAATAGTCAAAAAACCAGCTCTTCTTTGGGACAAGGAAAAAATAGGAAAGATTATGAGAACTTGCATCATACTGCACAATATGATTGTGGATGACGAAAGAGATGGGTACACTCAGTATGAGACGTCAGAGTTCATGGTCGGGGAATCAACAAGAAGTTCACAAGTAGATTTGTCTTACTCTACGGACACCCCTTCCAATATCGGTAGTATGCTTGGCGTTCGGAATCAAATTCGTGATCAACGGATTCATGAACGACTAAAATCCGATTTAATAGAGAATATTTGGCAAAAGTTTGGTGAACTAGATTTGTAATAATCGTTGTATTGTGTTTATGAATAAATTTCAATTTAATAAAAATTCATCAAATATATTAAAAAAAAAAAAATTATATTCTAAGAAACTCAAGTTTAGGATCTCTAATGGTGGAGCACAAAATCAACAATCTCTTAACTATTCATGATTTAACCAAATAATATTAAAAAATTGTTAAGAACCCCATTAGAGGGGTTCTTCAATGTGCATGCTGTAATGGAACAGGATTATCAAGATCTTGATTGGTAAAGTATTTAGGTGAGCTTAATGATTTGTTATATCCAATCAATTATTTTTATTTATAGCATTAATCAAAGCATTTGGAGTTCTAAATGTTCATTTTGCTAATGCTCAAGATTAGAGCATTTGACTTAGCATTAGCATTATAAATTAAGAATTACAATAATACCCTTACTTAATTAAGTTTTAAATTATTATTTTTATGTCATTATGGTAATTTTATATTTTTACCAATAACATAATTTGTGGTTGAAATAATGAAAAGTTTAACCTAGTCCTATTTATTTCGGGAGGGAAATCATGTCCTTAAGAAAATATGAAATTACAATTTTCTATTGGGGTCCAAAATTAATTTATAACGGATCAGGAAATCATCAATTACTCATTGATTAATTAAAAAAAAACAATTTTTCATATAGTACAATGACATATTCATACAAAAATATGATGCTAATGTCGTAGGCACGAAATGGATCTTCAAAAATAAAACAAATGAAAATGATGAAGTTGTTAGAAACGAAACAAGTATGATGGCTCAAGGTATATTCAAATAGAAGGAGTTGATTTTAAAGAAACATTTACATCAGTGGTTTGTCTAATGAAGTTTAATAATTAAAAAAAATGAAAGTGGTGAAGTTGTCAGAAACAAAGCAAACAAAGTATGTATGGTGACTCAAAGTTATTCTCAAGTAGAAGGAGTTGATTTTGAAGAAACATTTGCACCAATGGCTTGTCTGGAATCAATAAAATTCATGTCCAGTATGGCGTGTGTACTCCATTTTAAATTACATCACATGGATGTCAAGAATATATTCTTGAATAATATACTTCAAGAGGAAATGTACGTTAAACAACCTAAAGGATTTGAGGATGCAAGTCACCCAGACCATGTCTTTCAATTAAAGAATGTGTTATATGGTTTAAAACAGACACTAAAAATTTGGTATGAGCGTCTGGCAAAAAATTTGATCATCATGGATATCAAAGAGGAAGTGTTGATAAGGCGATTTTTATTGAAACAAATGATCAAGGATTGCTGATCTGTCAGATGTATGACAGTGATATTGTGTCAGATCTTCTTATACCCTAGATAGTGACAATAAATTTTAAACCTTGGTTTTTTACTATATAGATTAAATTTCGTTGAAAATATATCAATTATTCACAAAGAAGTTACACTAATAAA
This sequence comes from Euclidium syriacum, assembly GCA_900116095.1. Taxonomy (NCBI): domain Eukaryota; kingdom Viridiplantae; phylum Streptophyta; class Magnoliopsida; order Brassicales; family Brassicaceae; genus Euclidium; species Euclidium syriacum. Next base: position 5,192,060 of record FPAK01000008.1, read on the forward strand.
CATCGTTTTAAAAAAGGTCTAAGCAATCGCTTGGTGACACTTAGGCACTAGTGGCCATGGCAATTATTTTTTTATTTTTTGAATTAGTCGTCCTGTTATCAAGCAATTTAAAAAATTCTTTTATTTTAAATTATCATCACTACGAATTAGAGTTAGAATTTAATTAGTTTCACAGCAAAATCAAAGCCAAAAAATAAAAAGTAGAGGTGAAAAGAAATGAGTAAGTGAATATGAAGAGTTATGGTTTAAAATATACGTCAAAAATAAGTTAAATGTGAAAAATATGAATTGAGAAGTTTCAATGAAAAAGTAATTTTACAGTGATTTTAATAAGATTGTTCCTGTATAGTCGTAAATAGAATTAAAATTTATGGACAAAACAATAGATTACTTCGGATGGATATAGCTGAAAATAGCATAAACATCATGTTCTCGTCAAAACTCATGCGTTTGAAAAATAAAAATGAGTTCAAATTAAGTTGCTTTACTCGAAAAAGATTTTAAAACGTGACTAATCTGCGTCAGTGTAATTGAAAAAAATTGTACAGATAAAATCATAAAACCTAGAAACTATAATGGTGAATCTAGATTATACTTCTATGTAATCGTTTTTGGGAGTTTAAATGCATTGTTTCTTTTTCTATTTTTGAGTATGAAAACTTTTAAAATGGTAATTTAAACATATGTAAATACTATATTTTATTAATTCCCAAATTTTTGAACCCTAATTACCCATTCATTTCTCAACGCTTAACTGTTTTATTAGAACTTTGAGAGTATTTTGAGTACCGAAATTTGTTTCCATAATTTTCCGTCCCGTTCCTGATACCAGAATTACCCGTCTCGTTCTTATGTGGGAAGTTTTTGGGAAATCATATATATAAAAGATGACCAACTCTCTCCAGTTTTTCGCCACGTAATCATGGGAGAGAGTGAAACGTGTACCTATTCATATATATTTTTCTTTCAAATTTTTATAAGAAAAATCTAACATAAATGTTTGCTTCTTCATCTTCTGATATTATGCCTTAAATCCTTTTAAATGTGAACAAAAATGGTATATTACCTCTGTTTGGGGTCGTTGAGATAATCATTTTTCATCGCTTTCTCCTCAAGTATATCTATTGGAACTACAATAAATGATTTGTTGTGGTGGTGAATCTTTCACTCATTCAAAGCATCTTCTTCACCAAAAATCCATCATGAAGTCTCAGCTTTATTTGCTCATCCATTCGTCAGCTCTCCGTTTTTGTTGGATTATATCTTCTGATTCGGATCAAGCAGCTAAAACAGTGGATCAAAAATCTCAATAACAAGGATTAACCGAAGTCAATATTTTTAACTCGATTGATATAGTCTCTCTATTATGTCGTTAGTTTTTTTGTTTGATGTTGAATCCTGTGATCTATTACATAGTTTTATTTAGATTTTCTTATAATCTTCTTTATATGATGCCAAGTGATGATATATACAAATTTCTATATATGATAGTAATCTCATATTAATGAGTTTTTTTTAAAAGAGAAACAAAACTGAATAGTTTTCTTATTGATACGATTAGAAGAATGGTTGGTTTTTGGTATTTACCGCTGAAATTTCTATTTCCATTTGCTACTAATTATCTCATGACCGGTTCTTTATTCCAAATTTTCTCTTGATTTAAACAATCATGGTACGTTTTCATAATCATGATAAACTGTGATGCTTTATTTCTCATTTAGTGTTTAACTTTTGAGTTTCTCAAATATTTGTTCTTCATTTAATATTGATGATAATACTATTAATTATACTATATATTTATACATAAGTGTGAACTATTTATTGTTTGAATTTTGATTTTAAGGTATCCTAAATTTTTTATTAGCATTTGTTTAGCCTCTCGTATAAAAATGAAATCATACTACTTCTTTTCATGTTATTAACAAAAAAATTTGGGGTCTCTCTATATTTTTTCTTATATTTTATAGTTATAGTCTTGAAAGTACGTCAAAATATCCAAGAAAAATCTTTTATTCACAGAGAGTTAAAATCTCAAGTAACTAAAACGCCAAATTTTTTTGTTTTGTTGTAGTTTGATGAGTATATACAACTACTCACAATTATGGTTTTTTTTTTTTAACTTTCAAAACTTCCTTTTATCATCCAAGGAAATAAATTCATTGCTAAATATATGAGGATTATGGTTTGTATATTAGTTATGATTTGTTTACGGATAATACAAATACTTTAGAGAGATTTGGTGGCCATAAACACTCGATATTTTGAGATATAAGGTATGAGAGACAACCATGTAATTAGCAGAGATAAAATAAAAAGGGGAAGGACGAGATAAATGAACGGTTTGAGGATAAAAGTGTGTCTAAGTTTAAAAAGAATATTTAAAAGATTTTTCATAACTTTTACGTTCCACTTCCAAATAAATTTTACACGCAACAACAAATATTTTTGTTTGGGTATGCAGTTAATTTGCTTGGGTTCATTGATTATTCAGTTAGCTCATTTACGCAAAAAAAAAAAACTCAAAAAACTAACATATTATTTATGTTCGGTTCAAATCGACGAGTTAATTAAAAACTACAATTAACTTAAAGCGTGGGCACTTTCCCATATTTCCATACTCTACACTAACCTTTGATAGCAAATATTTTAGTATATGAACAACGATAACTAATAAATAAGATTTGAATATCCAAGAAAAGATTCTGCTTTCAAATATGAAAATAATAAACACACCACAATGAGAAACTATGTTGTGGTATATCAATGTGATTCTGCTGAAAATGAACATAAGTGACAGAAAAAAATATTACTTCATATATATAAATACCTTTAACGAAAAAATACTAGTATTTATAGTTTTCAGAACTTCTCATTCCCTACCCTTACCCATAATTTCCAGTTGTGATTCCCGAAAATTGTAAGGCCTACTTTAGGAGACGGTTTCATGGATGGGCAAGAATATCTTTTTGTTAGAAAATAATTATAACATGATGCTAAAAATATATAATAATTAATATTTGATAAATTATTAAACACCACAAAATCATAAATTTTACCAGTCAATCAATGTAAATTTAAGAAAAATGATAAGAAAATAACATAGTAACTTTTGGGAATTTTTAATTGTGCCAGACCGTTTCCACAACGCGAAACGGCTGATGACAGTGTCCACACAGGAGATTCCGGTTTAGGTGAACACGATAATGCTCATATTGTACACTGCAATTGCGACATACAGTCCGAAAGGTTCCATCAGCAGAAGCAGTAGCAGTAGCAGCAGCAAAAACAGTAGCAGCAGCAGTAGCAGAAGCAGTAGAAGCAGTAGCAGCAGAAGCAGCAGAAGCAGTAGCAACAGTAAAAGCAGTAGCAGCAGCAGAAGCATCACTTGCCTGTTTTATAACCCTCTTTGAACTCTTCACTTTTTCTCTCGTTTTAGTAACTTTCTGAACTCTTTTGTTTGGCGGCTTTGACGATGAAGACCCTCCTCCACCTTCATGCGATCCCACATTCCTCTTTAGTTCATAGTCAGCTCTCAATACATTCCATGCCTCGGAAACAAACTTAAAGGCTTCCTCGCCTCCAACCGACTTGTTCTTATCAGGACTAAGCAGTTCAACCAGCTTTCTGTAACGTTTTTCCGCTGTGTCCTCGTCAGCCTCTGGTTTCAAATTAAGTATACGGTAGTGGTCGATCTCCCCAGATATCATATTCTGAGCAGATAAATGTATATCAAATGTAGCCACCGTTTGGGTAATTCCATCGAGTTCCGGATATAGAAACTGTGCCTTCACAGCAAATTTCCTAGCCCCCGAAATATCATTTGCTAAAAACTTCTTTATCGCAATATCTCTAGCTCTTGTAGCCTCATCTTTATAATATTCCATAACGAGTCTCCTAATTTATACTCTCCGCTTTCGAAAGAAACTGCGAATGGAAAAGATGTATTCGACTACTCAGTATTGAGGCTAATATTAAAATTGCAAAGAAAAAATTTAAAGTTAATTAATAAGATTCGAGGGAAATCTAAAAAACCAGAAGGATAAGGTAACAAAGATGAGAGATATGAAGGCAAAAGCAATTCAGAACAAAATTACAAGTAACTAATATATATCTCATCCAAAATGCAAAAGATCCTACTCAAGCACAAATATTATTTCCATAAAGTGGTAGTTGCAATAGGGAATAAGGTAAAAAAGAATTTAAGAGACTGAAAAAGTGCACGTATTAATTCCATAAACACCTATATCTTTTGACTCACAAACTTGTTGCATTACAGAATCTAGTGAAAGAAAACATACACCATCATCTATCTCTAGATTTCCAACAAACTGTAAAACAATTTCTAGATATAAAACCAAAAAAAAAAAAAAAAAACAATTTCTAGATATCATGCAAATTTGATAGAAAGTCGGCTGTGTCCTCCAAAACTTCTTAAACCTAGATGTATCCACAGGGACATTGCTTGTCACTATGAACAATTTAACCTATACTGCTCACAAAACAAAACTTCAATTTTTCCAGATTTCTAATGTAAGTCAGGCTGCAACAAAGTATAAAGAAGTATCAGACGGACTCGAATGTCAAATTCCGAGCGGATATTAACACATAATAGTAACCAAGGATTGGAATTAACAGAAACAACCTGAAGTTATGTAAGAGAATATAAAAATAAATAGACATAATCTTACATAGATTGTTTCAGAATGACGGATGGAAAAGGTAGTGGGTTCTTTTTTCCGACGATTAAGATTTCAGATTTTTCCGAGAAAAATGGGAATCAGAAGGAGATGAGGGGACGCTTCTACTTCTACGAAAGTTGATTTATAACTTCAATGCAAGAAAATGAAATAGGGTTATCAACAACTAAGGATAAGATTAGTTTGTGGTTGAAATAAAAAGAAAAGTCTAACCTAGGCATGTTTCATTTTGGGAAAGAAATCCCGCCTAGTCACAATGAATCCTGAATTACTAATTGGGTAATTAACAAAAAAAACAATAGTACAATGAATTTAGAAGGCAATTCTCAACCACAACAAATGGTTGACTAGACTAAAAATTATCATAGATTGCACATGTAAATCATTTAATTATCATTTGATTTAAATATAATTTTTTTCTTACCATAATTAAGTATAATAGTTTAATCATTACAAACATCATCACATGATTGAAGAGGACTTCTTAGTGGTCGTGATTTGTTAAAGCAAGGGTTAGGGTCTCGATTGAAAATAGACTAACCACACATGTTTGACATGATCCATGGACATAACTAGTATCTCATGAAATTACTACATCCACCCAACCAAGAGAACTTGATGGTAGCATATCTGCTAGACGCGAGCACCAAAGATTGGGATATAAACAAGCTCAACACCTTGTTTCCGAAATTATGAGAAGATATCATTCATATAAGGCTGAGTAAACAAATACTCCTGATAAATATATAAGGTTACATGCCAAAGATGTCACTTATTCTACGCATATTGGATATTGTAAAGCTTGGATAATCGCAATGGAGAATAAATAAGTGACATATTCAAAGCCTTCAAGTAGAAAGAATAAATATGGAATGTTATGCGTTCACCAAAGATCCAACCACTCCTTTGGAAAGCAGTGTGTGGTGCACTACCAGTGGAAAACAACCTTTGAGGAGGAAAGTAACTACTACAGTCAAACTGCTCACGGTGTGGAGAAACTAAATCAGAAGCCCATCTCTTCTTTCATTGCCCCTTCACAAAAAGTGTTTGGAACAAATCTCCTTTCCAATCTCATGTTAATGTTATACAGGAAATGATGTAGACCATCATGATATGTAACTCGCTACAGAGAACAACACCAAGTGAGAACAGAGGACCCTTGGCTCTATGTCTGATGTGGGTACTCTGGTTTAGAAGGAATAAGAAAATCTTGGACAACCGCATCATCGCATAAGAAGAAACAATCAACATCATAGTGACAGCGGAAGAAGAATGGCGGTTGGCAAAACTAGAAAAGGAACCTCCAATTTAATGTCCACGCCAAGCAACACCACAAAGAAAATGCACACCAGGAGAAATGACATGTCAAACGGATGCAGCATGGGAAGAACATAGTAAGCAGGCTGGGTTGGCTTGATCTGTCATAGAAAACAACCATGAGTTTGTGCTTAGAAACTGCAAAACAACATATTTTGTCAAAGGCCCTAGCACTACAAAAAAGTGGGCATTGATAGCACATTACGATAATATTTTTCACGAACTGATATTATAGAGGGCATATTGGATTTTGGTACTCTATTATAACATCTAAAAAACCACTAAGCCGAAATTTCCATAAGCGGAAACGGAAATTAACTTTTGGAGCCCAAAATTGTACAAATAAAATCATAAAACCTAGAAACTATAAATGTGATATAAGATTATACTTATATGTAATGGTTTTGGGAACTTTAAAAGCACTATTTCTTTTTCTATTTTTGAGTGTGAAGACTTTTAAAATGACATTTTAAACATATATAAATATTACATTTTAATATTTCTCAAATTCTCCAACCCTAATTACTCGTCCCTTTCCCAACGCTTACCCATTTTATTAAAAATTTGGGAATATTTTGGACAGGGAATTTTTTTCTCAAACTCGTCGTCCCGTTTCCGATACTAGAACTACCTGTCTTGTTCTTATGTGGGGAGTTTTGGGGTAATATTTTTAATTTTCTGAACTTTCTATTCCCTACCGTTACCTATAATTTTCCGTCCCAGGCTTATTCTAGGAAATAGTTTCATGGGTGGGAAAAAAATGGTTATCTTTTTTTGAAAATAACTATAACATAGTGTAAAATATATATATATATATATATATATATATATATATATATCAGTCAATCATTGTAAAAATTACTAAAATAGATAAGATAATAATATATAACTTTTAGAAAACTGCCTCTTAAATATATGATCATAATAAACTCATAATTAATAATATATAAATTTATACATACATAACTAAGAGTCTAAAAGAGTAAATATATCGTCTGAACTTGGTGCGGATACATATAATATTATAAATATTCATAGCAATTTAGTGGTTTGGTTTCCAAATCAATACTATGTTTTTTTTATATCATGCAGATAAAACCAATTAATTAAGAGAATTGAAGGCTTTAGAAACTGAGAGAATGCTAATAAAAGTAATTTAAAAATTGAACTTTTTTAAAAAAAATCAACTATCTTTTCATTTTCTCGCTTCAAAACGCCATCATAAAAAAATATGATTTATATTTTTTGAGGTTTCAAATTCCTAAAATAATATAACGAAAAAGGTTTGTACTATTTAGTGATGTATGTCTAGTTTATTTAAATGAAACTTTTTTTTTTTTCTAAACAATTTTTTCCTCGTCAACATTTTTAAAAATACGTTTTCTTGTTTTTAATTGTTAAATTGTTTTCTCTTGTTTCTGCTTTAGATCCTCCTTTTTTTTTCCTCTTTACATTTTTCTTCATTTTCACCCTTTATCTTTGTATTCATTCAAAAAAGATTCCAATTCTTTGAAATTAATTTAGTACAACTTTTTTTATTATGAAAATGTAAAATTGTTTATTATGAGAAAGTAAAAAAGAAACATAATTTCGTGTTATCCCCCCCCTCCTCCAATAAAAGAAAACAAATCCATATACTTTAATTCAGCAATAAAACATGATTACCGCGGGTACTAATTAAAAGTCTAATGAACAATACTAAAATCCTACTATTTTACAAAATTAGTGTACATATCTCCAATATATTAATTGAGAAAGACATTAAGATATGTATCTCCTTCGAAATAATTTGAGAGAAAGTTAATCAATGAGATAACTTTATTAAGACATGTCAACAAAAAACTAATATAATCATTAACAATTAAAAACGTGGCACATTTCACAAATACTTTACTGCGACCCATTCAATAATATCATAACCCAACTCATATTATAATCAAAATATTTTAACTAATCTATGTTTTAATGAGTCATTAAATATGTTTTCAAAGAAAAAAAACATAAAAAATTTTGATTAGTTTTGTTTTTCTTAGTTAGCTAATTATTTGATCACTATATACTATATACTCATAAAAGAGTACTAAAATAGTTTTATTCATGACAAAATATCGTTTTATTCATTTTTTTCTTAACATTTATAAAATTTATCATGTCACATAGTTATGAAATTTATTTGACATAATAAAACAATAACTGATACATATCTATGTTTATATTATATAAATTTTTTTTATTAATTTGTAAATTAAACAAAAAATTACAACTAGGCAAGAACATGTTATATGCAAAAATAAATCTTTGTATTTTGCATATAAATATTTTAAGAACATTACACCATAAATTAAATATTAGTTTTATACAGAATAAATTAATCTAAATACATTATAAAATAAATTTATGAATATATAATACCGAGCCGGCTTCGGGTTATAATCTAGTTTTTATTAATTGATAAGTTTAAAGTACCATTTAGTAAATTAATGATCTTAATATTCCTATTAAAATATCTATTATGAAAATTTTATTCAAGCAAAAGTATGCAAAGTGTATATTAAGGCTAGAAGAAGTTATTTTCAACAAAAAAAAAAAAACTAGAAGAAGTTACTTGCTTTCTTTCAAAACATATATTAAATTATAACCCTTGAAAATTTTATAAAATGATTAGTCTTTCAAATTTATAGATGGTCTACAGTGATTCTAAATTTTGTGATCACTTGTTTATTTGCATGGTTCATATATTAGATACATATGATTTTGATGTATTCCATCTTTGAGCCATCTCTTGGTAGAGATCATAGGACTCGAAAAAGGTTTCGTCCCTGTCTCGAATCTATGTATTTCTTTATTTGAAAATCAATGAAAACTTATAGTTCCAGTGAAAAAAAAATGCTTCTTTGATCTCCAAAGCTTCAATAAACAATACATCGGTTTTCACAACCTTGTCGAATACAATATACTAAAATATACTATTCATTGGCACTTCTAACTTCTTCACCCAACTAATACAATTTGTAAACCATCTGCCACGAACAACCAGCCTAAGACCGCATTAACTTCCGTTCTAACAATTAGGAAAGTTGTCTGCTCCAAATCTCGAGATGGCTAAACCAGCAAATGATTTGATAAAAGATTAACCTAAATTATAAGAATAGAAAAAAAATGATATACTGCTAAACATGCATAACAAGTAATTTGAAAACATTATATCTTTTGAATTACCACCAAGCTAGTTGTCCACATACATCCGACCAAATGCTAAAACTACTAACATGACTCCATAATGTGAAAAACTAAATCGAACAAGCGCAAAAGTTTTAAAGTTCGATTCCTCCTAAAATATGAGATCAATACATGTCAACAACATTTGATTTGGAATATTTTGTTAATCAGTTCACAACCAAGTCTTGTTGCTCCAACAACGTTTTTTTTTTTTTTTACCTTTTTAAGAAATCAAATATAGTCGATAAGCAAGGAAAAATTGAAAGAATAGCACAATAGTTTTATAAAAATGTTATTTGTCGTCCTTAACTCCAACCATTCTCTTGGTAATAGGTTTTCTAGAGATTGTAGCATAACTATATCTAAGTAATACAAGCAAACTCCCATAAGCTGGTTAAATGAAGAAAGAAGTATATCAAGGACAATTATAACAAGTGAGAAGGAATTTCAAAATTTGAGCAATCACTTAGGAAGAATGAAACAAAGATAATGAACCTTGTTTGCATGATTGTTCTTTGCAAGGTCCAGGGCTTTAGAGTCGTATCACACCTACAAAAGTCTAAAGAAAAAAAAAAAAAAAAATCAAATTATGATAAAAGTCTAATTGAGAGAATCGTAAACCACATAAAAATCAAATTAAACATTTAGAAGAATTTGTCGGATCAGCATTGTGATAGTTAAAGTCGGGAAGTAGAATTAGAATTTGCAAGGAAAACTAAAAAAGGGAGAAATAGATATGATTATGATTATACTAATTAAAAACGCAAAAGTATTGTTGCAGGAAAACCTAAAATTCAAATAAAAGGAAATTATGCCGAGAATGGAAATTGGTATATACTTTTCCGCGAAAACCAAGTATATTTGAATATCATTCATTTACACTTCTAGAGCCGGTCATGGTGGCACAAGTGGTGAACCACAAGGAGCGGTATGAAGGAGAACTCTCATGAGGAAGATGATCCTTGAAAACCTTTGTTGAGTTGTCTTTGCTTTTTTTGGAATTTAAATAGGCACAATGTATTAATGTAGAAGATGATCAATTTGGACAAAAATAAAATTTCTATTAAGGAAAGAGATGAAATGAAAGATGATGAACCTCATGGAATGGTAAGAAGGGGAACTGTCATGAGAAAGAAGATCCAGGAGAACTTTTATTGATATGTCTATGCTTTTTGGAATTCGAAGAGACTCAATCCATTAATGTAGAAGGTGATCATCTTGAACAAAATTAAAATTTTCATTAAAGCAAGAGAGGAGATGAAAAATAGTAAACCTTCTAGATTTCTTTTCGAAAAGTAAAAATACATTGCCACGTGTTAATATTTGGCAAGCTAAGGTGTTACACTCTGGAGAGAAGAGATGAGATGAAAAATGGTACACCTTCTAGATTTCTTTAGAAAAATTAAAAATATATTACCATGTGTCAAGAGATAAATCATGTGAACTATATGAGGGGTGGTGGTGGTTGTGTTTCCTAAAGAGTAAAAAAGTAAGAAACTAAGTGATGATATACTCATATTTTATCTATGTAAAAATTATACGTTGATTCAAAAATAAAAATAAAATTGAAATTCAAATATTGTTAACAATATAATTCTAATTCAAATAACGGAATCCAATTCAAAAAGCTTAAAAAACTATTTGAAAACATATGATATAATTTAACTGTAAATTAAAGAATGGAAAAACTGAAAAAAATGTTGATGGTGGGATTAGCACCCTGGATCAATAGCTTGGTAATAATTGAGTTTCAGTCCCTACCGATCTTTCCCTAATTACAGATTAGGTCATAGGTCCTTTCAATAGGATTTTAACCTTCGACCCAGACGATCAAAAGACACTTCGATAAAGACTGGTTGGATTTTAATGTCCGAAGCGGGGGTATAAATTACTTCGTCCAAAGCCGAAGTCTAAACTCGGACAGAATAAGATCCAATCTTATCACAGATTCCTTGATTTCGGAAAAATGAAATATTGCCATTTTTTCGAGGTTAGCCTATGGACTTAGATAACCGACTACAGAGATATATAAATACATACCCCCCTTCATTAAAATAGGTTCAGAATCGGAGAGAAAAATTACTAGCAAACCTAGGTTTAATACTTCTCTTTGATAAAGTTTACTCGGCATTCCGAGTTAACACCTTTGTAATCAATAATCAATAATAATATTTCTTTCCGATGATGCTTTTTTTTCTTTTTTAGTTACTTAACTTACTCCAAAAATTGAACCTCTCTAATTATAAATAATTAGAAATTTAACCCAGTATCAAAATTTGGCGTGCCATGTAGGAAGTGCTACTTTGAGTAAAAGTAAAAGAAACCTCGGAAAATTCTCGCTGATGACATCTAAAATTCGAAGAATACCAAGAATGACTCGCTGGGACCAACAACCCATCGAGATTACGATCTCGGAGTTAGGGATCTCAAATCGTCACGTGACTCCAGAACAAAGAAAACTTTCCGGTGTTGGGAGCGTTCCAACATGAATCGTCGGGAGTCCATGTTGAACAGAGAAAGTAATGTTCAAAATCATTATAATAGACATGATCAGATGAATGAACTTTCAAATACCTTTTTATCATCACCACCAGCGAGAGAAGAGAAGAATACGCCCGATATCCCAGAAGAAATAGAAGAAAACTGAAGTTTGACGCAGAGAAACCAAGAAAGGACTTGTGCTACGGGATCAATAGACGAAGATCCAGTCTCGAATACGGAGAATGCAATAGCAGAATTGCACTGTGAACTTCGGATCATGAGAACTTTATTCCCAAATTCCTCTGTCGATACCCAGAATCTTAGCAAGATATTCAAGAGATCGGGCAGGGATTCGTCTCCTAAAGCAATTACCGGTCCTTATTTGCTTAAAGAAGAGAAATTGGAGTTCCCAACTTATAACAGAATGGTGGATCCGAAGACATTTCTCAAAGCATTCATGATCGCGATCAACCAAGCCAAATTTCATTCATCCGAAAAAGATGAGAAGCAATGTCAACTTTTTTGCGGAAATTTTGCGGGGAAACGCCCAAGCCTGGATAACCAATCTTCCACCTAGTTCAATTAGGAGTTTTGACGGATTACGACATAAATTATTAAAACAACACATGTTCAATTTTGGTCGCTCAGCAGCGATTTTCGACCTCTACTCTATTAAGGAAGGGTCAACTGAATCTCTTCAAAGTTTCATAAAGAGATTTAAGGTGGTATATTCCCAACTAGATATCTCGGACGAACTAACTATCGACGCATGAATTGGCGGAACTTGGTATGAAACAAGATTTTGGGAAGAACTTTCAGCGTGCCGACCACAATCCGTGGAAGATGCTTTCTATAGAGCAAGCATATATGTCAGAACAGACGAAAATCGGGCTCGGCTGTCCGAAGGTCATAATACTACCTCCAGGGGAAGAGAAAAAAAACTGAAATATAAAGAGCCTTGCCAGCATTACGATCGAGAGTACGAACGAAAGGAGAAGGCAAAGCGAGGGTTGCGTTTTTGACTGCGAAACTATAAGATCAGTATTTAGAGCAGTACGGGGGTGGCAGATCGAAATCCAAAACCAAAAAAGTGGAAAAATGCATTTTGGAATGGTGTGATTACCATGCTGCTTACGGGCACAAAACAGAAAAATATCGTAACATTCTAGAATATCTTTTGAATAAATACTTAAGAGCAAATTTCCGAAGAACCTAACTTATAGCGAATTCCCGGGAAAAGGTACTTAGTAGATATAAGAGGATGAGCATCGAACTCTAAAAGGAAATTCATACATAAAAAAGAATCTACTCGACCTGACTTCCCATTTCAATGAAGAAGGATAAATGTTATTTCGACATCTCCTGTAGAAGCTTTAGAACTGTCCGGATATCAAACAAAGCCCGTCCGTCCAGCAATGAAGTGGATTTTTCAGAAAGAACTCGTCTTTACCCTTGATGATTTGGAAGGGATCGAAGTTCCTCATAATGCTCCGTTAGTTGTCGAACTACAAGTCGGAGGATTGTCTAGTTCCCCGAATATTAGTAGACACTGGAAACTTGGCAAACGTGATATGTATTGATATGTTTCAAAAGCTTTGGACAAAAGAAACGAAGATTAAGCCAAGAATCAGGACATTGACTGCATTTTGCGGCAAGAATGTTTTAACACTCGGCACGGTCGAACTCCCAGTGACAGTTGGAGGAACAATCAAGATCGTCAAGTTCAATGTAGTAGAAAGACCAACTCTTTACAACGTGATCCTCTGAACTCCTTGGTTGTTTTTAATGAAAGAAGTAGTCTCCACGTACCATCAATGCTTCAAATTCTCAGCTCCACTAGGGATCTTTTCCGTAAGAGGCAATCAAGCCGAGGCTAGGAGCTGCCTCAAAGAGAGTCTCCAAGGAGAAGAACAAGCCTGCTCTTCTTTTAGGGATGAGATACTAAGACTGAAAAGGTTCCGAAAATAAAATAAAAATGATGTGTGTTGGTATTTTGGATTGCCGAGATAGGAAACAATTACATAAAATTCGGAACTACGTGTGGCTTGATCCCTTCCGAGGTACGTAGACAGTCTTTCACGAGGTTCAGCTATAATATCAATAATAATTTTTGGTTATATAGTCAAGAAAATCATACAACTCAACTATATTTAACCAAAGTTCACACAATAAAAAATCGGTATCTTGATCACATACCCAATAACAGGGTTTGTCCCTCTACACATTCTTTACATAATGCAGTTGGAAATTTCAGAGCTTGATAAAGTAGGGCCAAGAAATTGTAAGGCAAAGTCGGGTCATTCCCGCTTATGTTTATAATAAACATAAATACCTATACCCAAAAATCTAAAAAGATCTGATAAAGTAGGATCTTGGGATTAGAGGTTACCGATCGAGGATTTTCTCACTGAACAAAAACAAATTTCGGTTTCGCCCATGAATGTCTGGTGGTCTGTTGAATGAACTTTTTAAAGTCCAACATACAGATCACTCGAAGAATCTTTCTTCTAAGTTTAAATATGAACTTGAAAACCGATATATAATAATAATCAAATATAAAGACATACGTAATGAAAAAGTTCAAAAAATTCCGAGGTTTCATCATTAAAATAGGTCTTAACATTTACAAAAAAAACAACAAAAAATAAATCTTCAAACATCAAAATGAAAAACATCAGGTTCGAATTCGACGAACTCGCACTCCTTCAGTTCTTGCTTGAATACCCTTGCATCCTCCTTCAGTTGGTTCAAGATGTCGGCAGGGATATTCACACCTTGAGAAGAAAGATCACTGAGTACCCCGAGGACAGCCTGAGATTGACCGAGGGTAATAGTCTTCGTTAGTCTATCTTCCCGGATTTGGACGATCCTTTGGATGGAACTCAGTTTGTTCTGAACTTTCTCGGTTACCTCCCTTTTTTTCGATTTCACCTTTTGAGATAAAGAAGAGCCGGCTTTGAGAGCTTCCTTCTTTACTGCTTCAACTTGATGAGCAAGGGAAGTTCGATCAATCTCCAACCTTTCCTTCTTCTTCTGAAGTTCGTCGGCAAATTTCCGAGTCTCTTTCAAAAGACATTCATATTCAGCAACGATGAGACACGTATTTCGTGCTTTCTAAAAAAAAAAAGAGGAGAAGACTCAGATAGGAATAAGTTCGGAAGGAAACAAAATTAAGATTAAAAAAGAGCAAACCCGAACAGAGCTTTCAGCAAGAGCAATTATTTGTTCTTTCACGACAAAGTCGTCCTTCGATTTCAGAGATTTGCAGCCGGCCATCTTCCAGAATAACTCAACACATTTCTCTTCATCCTTCAGAAAGAGCTGCGAAGAGTTGAATTCAAATTTGAACGGAGCATCCTAGGCCTCCAATCGACTTTTCTGCCTTTTTGAAAGAAGACTTCCAAAGTTTGGGGGAGCTGCTCATTTCTTCAGAAATTTAGAAGATTTAACCATCAGAGATTGAGACGAAACAAAAAAATTTCCGCGTGTTTTCTCCAAAGCTGCAATATTCTGATACGAGCTGCCGGGAACAGAAGGGTCATTTCGCTCCTCGACATTTTTTGAGACCTCGACTTCTTCTGAAGCGCTCGGACGAGTGCCTTATTGTAATAATCCCAGGGCGACCTCTCTGAGGGACATTCAGCCTCTGAGACTTCGTAACCTAAAGAAGAGATCAACAATGATTAAAATGACGAATGAGTACATTAGAAATGAAGAAATAGATGAATAGGATACCTGAACGCTGCCTAGCTAGGTTAATAAAGTCTGCGGGAATCTTCGAAAATTTTAACGGGCTAAGAGCATAGATATTGGAACATGATTATCAGAACTAAGAATAATAGTTTGTGGTTGAAATAA
The DNA here is from genome assembly GCA_900116095.1 of Euclidium syriacum. Lineage (NCBI taxonomy): Eukaryota > Viridiplantae > Streptophyta > Magnoliopsida > Brassicales > Brassicaceae > Euclidium > Euclidium syriacum. Next base: position 5,207,632 of record FPAK01000008.1, read on the forward strand.
ATGAAAAGTTTAACCTAGCCCTATCCATTTCGGGAGGGGAATCATGTCCTTAGGGAATAAGAAATTACAATTTTCTATTGGGGTCCAAAATTAATTTATACGGATAAGGAAATCACCAATTACTCATTGACTAATTAACAAAAAACAATTTTTTCATATAGTACAATGACATATTCATACAAAAATATGGTGCTAATGTCGTAGGCACGAAATGGATCTTCAAAAATAAAACAAATGAAAATGGTGAAGTTGTTAGAAACAAAATATGTATGGTGGCTCAAGGTATACTCAAGTAGAAGGAGTTGATTTTAAAGAAAAATTTGCACCAGCGGTTCGTCTGGTGAAGTTTAATATTAAAAAAAAATGGAAGTGGTGAAGTCGTCAGAAACAAAGCATGTATGGTGGCTCAAGGTTATTCTCACGTAGCAGAAGTTGATTTTGAAGAAACATTTGCACCAATGGCTCGTCTGGAATCAATCAAATTCCTGTCCAGTATCGCGTGTGTACTCAAGCTTAAGTTACATCAGATGGATGTCAAGAATACATTCTTGAATGATATACTTCAAGAGGAAATGTACATTGAACAACCTAAAGGATTTGAGGATGCAAGTTACCCAGACACTAGAAATTCTTTTATTTTAAATTATCATCACTCTGAATTAGAGTTAGAATTTAAATAGTTTCACTACAAAATCAAAGCAAAAAAATAAAAAGTAGAGGTGAAATGAAATGAGTAAGTGAATCTGAATTACGGTTTAAAATATGTGTCGAAAATAAGTTAAATGTGAAAAAATAAGAATTGAGAAGTTTCGATGAAAAAATAACTTTATAGTGATTTTAATAAGATTTTTCTTGTATAGTCGTAAATAGAATTAAGATTTATGGACAACTTGATAGATTACTTCGGATGGATATAACCGAAAATAGCATAAACATCATGTTCTCATCAAAGCTCATGAGTTTGACAAATACAAATGAGTTCAAATTAAGTTGCTTTACTCGAAAAAATTTTAAAAACGTGATTGATCTCGGTAAGCGTAAATTGAAAAAAATTGTAGAGATAAAATCACGAAACCTAGAAACTGTAATGGTGAATCTTGATTATACTTCTATGTAATGGTTTTTCGAATTTTAAATGCATTGTTTCTTTTTCTATTTTTGAGTATGAAAACTTTTAAAATGGTAATTTAAACATATGTAAATACTATATTTTATTAATTACCAAATTTTCGAACCCTAATTACTCGTCCATTTCTCAATGCTTAACTGTTTTATTAGAATTTTGGGAGTATTTTGAGTACCGAAATTTGTTTCCAGAATTTTCCGTCCCGTTTCTTATACCAGAATTACCCACCTCGTTCTTATGTGGGAAGGTTTTGGAAAATCATATATATAAAAGAAGACCAACTCTCTCTCCAGTTTTTCGCCACGTAATCACGGGAGAGAGTAAAACATATACCTTTTCATATATATTTTTTTTCAAATTTTTATCAGAAAAATCTAACATAAATGTTTGCTTCTTCTTCGTCTGATATTATGCCTTAAATCCTTTTAAATGTGAACAAAAATGGTATATTACCTCTGTTTGGGGTCGTTGAGATAATCATTTTTCATCGCTTTCTCCTCAAGTATATCTATTGGAACTACGATAAATGATTTGTTGTGGTGGTGAATCTTTCACTCATTCAAAGCATCTTCTTCACCAAAAATCCATCATGAAGTCTCAGCTTTATTTGCTCATCCATTCGTCAGCTCTCCGTTTTTGTTAGATTATATCTTCTGATTCGGATCAAGCAGCTAAAACAGTGGATCAAAAATCTCAATAACAAGGATTAACCGAAGTCAATATTTTTAACTCGATTGATATAGTCTCTCTATTATGTCGTTAGTTTTTTTTTTGATGTTGAATCCTTTGATCTATTACATATTTTTATTTAGATTTTCTTATAATAATCTTGATATGATGCCAAGTGATGATATATACAAATTTCTATATATGATACTAATCTCATATTAATGAGTTTTTTTTTAAAGAGAAACAAAACTGAATAGTTTTCTTATTGATACGATTAGAAGAATGGTTGGTTTTTGGTCAAAGTTTACCGCTGAAATTTATATTTCCATTTGCTACTATTTATCTCATGATTGGTTCTTTATTCAAAATTTGGCTCTTGCTTTCAAAAATCATTATACGTTTTAATAATCATGATAAATTGTGATGCTTTATTTCTGATTTAGTGTTTAACTCTTGAGTTTCTCAAATATTTGTTCTTCATTTAATATTGATGATAATACTATTAATTATATTATATATTTATATATTAATGTGAATTATTTATTGTTTGAATTTTGATTTTAAGGTATCCTAAGTTGTTTATTAACATTTGTTTAGCCTCTCGTATAAAAATGATATCATAGTACTTCTTTTCATGTTATTAACAAAAAAATCTGGGGTCTCTCTATATTTTTTCTTCTATTTTATAGTTATAAGCTTCAAAGTACGTTAAAATATCCAAGAAAAATCTTTTATTCAGAGAGTTAAAATCTCAAGTAACTAAAACGCCAAATTTTTTTGTTTTGTTGTAGTTTGATGAGTATATACAACTACTCCCAATTATGATTTTTTTTTTAACTTTCAAAACTTCTTTTTATCATCCAAGGAAATAAATTGATTGCAAAATATATGAGGATTATGGTTTGTATATTAGTTATGATTTTTTTACGGGTAATACAAATACTTTAGAGAGATTTGGTGGCCATAAACACTCGATATTTTGAGATATAAGATATGAGAGACAACCATGTAATTAGCAGATATAAATAAAAAGGGGAAGAACGAGATAAATGAACGGTTTGAGGATAAAAGTGTGTCTAAGTTTAAAAAGAATATTTAAAAGATTTTTCATAACATTTACGTTCCACTTCCAAAAAAATTTTACACGCAACAACAAATATTTTTGTTTGGGTATGCGGTTAGTTTGCTTGGGTTCATTGATTATTCAGTTAGTTCATTTACGCAAAAAAAATTACTCAAAAAACTAACATATTATTTATGTTCGGTTCAAATCGACGAGTTAATTAAATCTACAATTAACTTAAAGCGTGGGCACTTTCCCATATTTCCATACTCTACACTAACCTTTGATAGCAACAATTTTAGTATATGAACAATGGTAACTAATAAATAAGATTTGAGTATCCAAGAAGAGATTCTTGCTTTCAAACATGAAAATAATAAACACACCACAACGAGAAACTATGTTGTGGTATATCAATGTGATTCTGTTGAAAATGAACATAAGTGACAGTAAAAATATTACTTCATATATATAAATACCTTTAACGAAAAAATACTAGTATTTATAGTTTTTGGAACTTCTCATTCCCTACCCTTACCCATAATTTCCAGTTGTGATTCCCGAAAATTGTGAGGCCTACTTTAGGAGATGGTTTCATGGGTGGGACAAGAATATCTTTTTGTTAGAAAATAATTATAACATGATGCTAAAAATATATAATAATTAATATTCGATAAATTATTAAACACCACAAAATCATAAATTTTACCAGTCAATCAATGTAAATTTAAGAAAAATGATAAGAAAATAACATAGTAACTTTTGGGAATTTTTAATTGTACCAGACCGTTTCCACAGCGCGAAACGGCTGATGATAGTATCCACACAGGAGATTCCGGTTTAGGTGAACACGATAATGCTCATATTGTACACTGCAATTGCGACATACAATCCGAAAGGCTCCAGTAGCAGCAGCAGAAGCAGTAGCAACAATAGAAGCAGAAGCAGTAGCAATAGTAGAAGCAGTAGCAGCAGCAGAAGTAGCAGCAGCAGCAGAAGCATCACTTGCCTGTTTCATAACCCTCTTTGAACTCTTCACTTTTTCTCTCGTTTTAGTAACTTTCTGAACTCTTTTGTTTGGCGGCTTTGACGATGAAGACCCTCCTCCACCTTCATGCGATCCCACATTCCTCTTTAGTTCATAGTCAGCTCTCAATACATTCCATGCCTCGGAAACAAACTTAAAGGCTTCCTCGCCTCCAACCGACTTGTTCTTATCAGGACTAAGCAGTTCAACCAGCTTTCTGTAACGTTTTTCCGCTGTGTCCTCGTCAGCCTCTGGTTTCAAATTAAGTATACGGTAGTGGTCGATCTCCCCAGATATCATATTCTGAGCAGATAAATGTATATCAAATGTAGCCACCGTTTGGGTAATTCCATCGAGTTCCGGATATAGAAACTGTGCCTTCACAGCAAATTTCCTAGCCCCCGAAATATCATTTGCTAAAAACTTCTTTATCGCAATATCTCTAGCTCTTGTAGCCTCATCTTTATAATATTCCATAACGAGTCTCCTAATTTATACTCTCCGCTTCCGAAAGAAACTGCGAATGGAAAAGATGTATTCGACTACTCAGTATTGAGGCAATTGTGTCCTCCAAAACTTCTTAAACCTAGATGTATCCACAGGGACATTGCTTGTCATTATGAACAATTTAACCTATACTGCTCACAAAACAAAACTTCAACTTTTTCCAGATTTCTAATGTAAGTCAGGCTTCAACAAAGTAAAAACATGAAGTTAAAATCCGAGCGGATATTAACACATAGTAGTAACCAAGGATTGGAACTAACATAAACAACATGAAGTTATGTAAGAGAATATAAAAGTAAAGAGACAGAATCTTACATAGACTGTTCCGGAATGACGGATGGAAAAGGTAAGGGGGTTTTTTCCGGCGATTGAGATTTCAGATTTTTCCGAGGAAAATGGGAATGAGAAGGAGGTGAGGGGACGCTTCTACTTCTACGAAAGTTGATTTATAACTTCAATGCAAGAAAATGAAATAGGGTTATCAACAACTAAGGATAAGATTAGTTTGTGGTTGAAATAAGAAGAAAATTCTAACCTAGGCATGTTTCATTTTGGGAAAGAAATCCCGCCTAGTCACAATGAATCCTGAATTACTAATTGGGTAATTAACAAAAAAAACAATAGTACAATGAATTTAGAAGGCAATTGTCAACCACAACAAATGGTTGACTACACTAAAAATTATCATAGATTGCACATGTAAATCATCTAATTATTATTTGATTTAAATATAATTTTTTTGTTACCATAATTAAGTATAATAGTTTAACCATTACAAAATTTATTTCCAACATCATCACATGATTGAAGAGGACTTCTTAGTGGTCGTGATTTGTTAAAGCAAAGGTTAGAGTCTCGATTGAAAATAGAGTAACCACACATGTTTGACATGATCCATGGACATAATATCTCATGGAATTACTACATCCACCCAACCAAGAGAACATGATGGTAGCATGTCTGCTAGACGCAAGCACCAAAAGATTGGGATATAAACAAGCTCAAAACCTTGTTTCCGGAATTATGGGAAGATATCATTTATATATGATTACATGCCAAAGATGTCACTTATTCTACGCATATTGGATATTTTAAAGCCTGGATAATCGCAATGAAGAATAAATAAGTGACATATTCAAAACCTTCAAGTAAAAAGAATAAATATGGAATGTTATGCGTTCACCAAAGATCCAACCACTCCTTTGGAAAGCAGTGTGTGGTGCACTACCAGTGAAAAAAAAATCATTGAGGAGAAAAGTAACTACTACAGTCAAATTGCTCACGGTGTGGAGAAACTAAATCAGAAGCCCATCTCTTCTTTCATTGCCCCTTCGCAAAAAGTTTTTGGAACAAATCCCCTTTCCAATCTCATGTTAATGTTATACAGGAAATGATGCAGGCCATCATGATATGTAACTCGCTACAGAGAACAACACCAAGTGAGAACAGAGGACCCTTAGCTCTGTGTCTGATGTGGGCACTCTGGTCTACAAGGAATATGAAAATCTTGGACAACCGCATCATCACATAAGAATAAACAATCAACATCGTAGTGACAGCGGAAGAAGAATGGTGGTTGGGAAAACTAGAAAAGGAACCACCAATTCAATGTCAACGCCAAGCAACACCACAAAAAGAATGCATACCAGGAGAAATGACATGTCAAACGGATGTAGCATGGGAAGAACATAGTAAGCAGGCTGGGTTGGCTTAATCTGTCACAGATAACAACCATGAGCTTGTGCTTAGAAACTGCAAAACAACATATTTTGTCAAAGACCCTAGCACTACAAAAAAGTGGGCGTTAATAGCACATTACGATAACATTTTTCACGAATTGCTATTATAGAGGGTATACTAGATTTTGGTACTCTATTATAACATCTAAAAAACACTAAACCGAAATTTCCATGAGCGGAAACGGGAATTAACTTCTGAAGTCCAAAATTGTACAAATAAAATCATAAAACCTAGAAACTATAAATGTGATATAAGATTATACTTATATATGTAATAGTTTTTGAGACTTTAAACGCACTAATTTTTTTTTTCTATTTTTGAGTGTGAAGACTTTTAAAATGAAAATTTAAACATATGTAAATATTACATTTTAATATTTCTCAAATTCTTCAACTCTAATTACTCGTCCCTTTCCCAACGCTTATCCGTTCTATTAAAAATTTGGGAATATTTTGGGTAGTAAATTTTTTTCTCAAACTCGCCGTCCTGTTTCTGATACTCGAATTACCCATCTTGTTTTTATGTGGAGAGTTTTGGGGTAAAATTTTTAATTTTCCGAACTTTTTATTCCCTACCGTTACCTATAATTTTCTGTCCCTATTCCCCAACTGGCCAGGCTAATTATAGTAAACAGTTTCATGGGTGAGAAACAATGGTTATCTTTTTTTGTTGGAAATAATTATAACATAGTGTGAAATAAATAAATATATATATATATATATATATTCCATAAAATAATAAACACCTGAAAATAATGAATTTTATCGGTCAATCATTGTAAAAATTACTATAATAGATAAGATAATAATATAATAATTTTTAGAAAACTATCGATTAAATGTCTGATCTTAATGAAATCATAATTAATAATATATAAATTTATACATACATAACAAAAGAGTTTAAAAGAGTAAATATATCGTCTGAACTTGGTGCGGAGACATATAATATTATGAATATTTAATCATGGCAATTTAATCAATACTATGTTCTTTTTATATATCATGCAGGTTATAAAACCAATTAATTAAGAGAATCGAAGGGTTTAGAAATTGAGAGAATGCTAATAGAAGTAATTTAAAATTTGAAAATTGAAAATAAAAATCAACTATCTTTTCATTTTATCATTTCAAAACGCCATCATAAAACAATATGATTTATATGTTTTGAGGTTTCAAATTCCTAAAACAATACTACAAAATAGGTTCGTACGATTTAGTGATGTATGTCTAGTTTATTTAAATGAAACTTTTTTTTCTAAACAAATTTTTGCTCGTCAACATTTTCAAAAATACGTTTTCTTGTTATTTTTCTTTTTTTTATTGTTAAATTTTTATCTCTTGTTCTGCTTTAGATCCTCCTTTTTTTTCCTCTTTACATTTTTCTTCATTTTCACCCTTTATCTTTGTATTCATTAAAAAAATATTCCAATTCTTTGAAATTAATTTAGTACAACTTTTTTTATTATGAAAAAGTAATGTTGTTTATTATGAGAAAGTAAGAAAAAACATAATTTCTTGTTATCCCCCCCCCCCCCAATAAAAAACAAAATCCATATACTTTAATTCATCAATAAAACATGATCACCGCGGGTACTAATTAAAAGATTGATGAACATTACTAAAATCCTACTATTTTACAAAATTAATATGTGTATTCCCTATATATTAATTGAGAAGACATTAAAACACGTGTATCCCTGAGAGTAATTTGAGAAGAAGTTAATCAATGAGATAACTTTATTAAAACATGTCAACAAAAAACTAATACAATCATTAACAATTAAAAATGTGGCACATTTCACAAACACTTTATTACGACCCATTCAATAATTTCATAACCTTACTCATATTATAATCAAAATATTTTAACTAATCTATGTTTTTTAATGAGTCATTAAATAAGTTTTCAAAAAAAAAACATAACCAATTTCGATTAGTTTCATTTTTCTTAATTAGCTAATTATTTGATCACTATATACTATATACTCATAAAAGAGTATTAAAACAGTTTTATTCATGAAAAAATATCGTTTTATTCATTTCTTTCTTAACGTCTATAGAATATATTATATCACATAATTATTAAATTTATTTGACATAATAAAACAGTACTGGTACATATCTATGTTTATATTATATAACTTTTTTATTAATTTACAAATTAAACAAAAAATTACAACTATGCAATAACATGTTATACGTTAAAATAAATCTTTGTATTTTGCATATAAATATTTTAAGATCATTACACCATAAATTAACTATTAGTTTTAAACATAATAAATTAATCTAAATATATTATAAAAATAAATTTTTGAATATATAATACCCGAGTCGGACTCGGGTTATAATCTAGTTTTTATTAATTGATAAGTTTAAAGTACCATTTAGTAAATTAATGATCTAAATATTCCTATTAAAATATCTAATATGCAAAATTTTATTCAAGCAAAAGTATGCAAAGTGTATATTAAAGCTAGAAGAAGTTATTTTTAACGGAAAAAAAAAAAGTTAGAAGAAGTTACTTGCTTTCTTTCAAAACATATATTAAATTATAACCCTTGAAAACTTTATAAAATAATCAGTCTTTCGAATTTATAGATGGTCTACAGTGATTCTAAATTTTGCGATCATTTGCATGGTTCATATATTAGATACATACGATTTTGGTGTATTTCATTTTTGAACCATCTCTTGGTAAGTATCATAGGACTCGGAAAAGGTTATGTCTCTGTCTCGAATCTATGTATTTCTTTATTTGAAAATCAATGAAAACTTATAGTTCCAGTGAAAAAAAAAGATGCTTCTTTCATCTCCAAAATTTCAATATACAATACATCATTTTTAACTACCTTGTCGAATACAATATACTAAAATATACTATTCATTCGCACTACTAACTTCTTCACCCAACTAATACAATTTGTAAACCATCTGTCACGGACAACCGACCGCATTAACTTCCGTTGTAACAGTTAGGAAAGTTGTCTGCTCCAAGTGGTCCAAATCTCGAGACAGCTAAACCAGCAAATGATTTGACAAAAGATTAACCTAAATGATCACAATAGAAAAAAATGATCTACTGCTAAACATGCATAACAAGTAATTTGAAAACATTATATCTTTTAAATTACCACCAAGCTAGTTGTCCACATACATCCGACCAAATGCTAAAACTACTAACATGACTCCATAATATGAAAAACTAAATCGAACAAGCGCAAAAGTGTTAAAGTTCGATTCCTCCTAAAATATGAGATCAATACATATCAACAACATTTGATTTGGAATATTTTGTTAATCAGTTCACAACCAAGTCTTGTTGCTCCAACAACGTATTTTTTTTTACCTTTTTAAGAAATCAAATATAGTCGATAAGCAAGGAAAAATTGAAAGAATAGCACAATAGTTTTATAAAAATGTTATTTGTCGTCCTTAACTCCAACCATTCTCTTGGTAATAGGTTTTCTAGAGATTGTACCATAACTATATCTAAGTTATACAAGCGAACTCCCATAAGCTGGTTAAATGAACAAAGAAGTATATCAAGGACAATTATAACAAGTGAGAAGGAATTTCAAAATTTGAGCAATCACTTAGGAAGAATGAAACAAAGATAATGAACCTTGTTTGCATGATTGTTCTTTGCAAGGTCCAGGGCTTTAGAGTCGTATCACACCTACAAAAGTCTAAAGAAAAAAAAGAAAAAAAATCAAATTATGATAAAAGTCTAATTGAGAGAATCGTAAACCACATAAAAATCAAATTAAACATTTAGAAGAATTTGTCGGATCAGCATTGTGATAGTTAAAGTCGGGAAGTAGAATTAGAATTTGCGAGGAAAACTAAAAAAGGGAGAAATAGATATGATTATGATAATACTAATTAAAAACAGAAAAGTATTGTTGCAGGAAAACCTAAAATTCAAACAAAGGAGATTAAGCCGAGAATTGAAATCGGTATATACTTTTCCGCAAAAACCAAGTATATTTGAATATCATTCATTTACACAGTTCTAGAATTGGTCATGGTGGCACAAGTGGTGAACCACATGGAGCGGTATGAAGGAGAACTCTCATGAGGAAGATGATCCTTGAAAACCTTTGTTGAGTTGTCTTTGCTTTTTTTGGAATTTATTAATGTAGAAGATGATCAATTTGGACAAAAATAAAATTTCCATTAAGGAAAGAGATGAAATGAAAGATGATGAATCTCATGGAATGGTAAGAAGGGGAACTGTCATGAGAAAGAAGATTCAGGAGAACCTCTATTGATATGTCTATGCTTTTTGGAATTCGAAGAGATTCAATCCATTAATGTAGAGGGATTGTTTCAAAACTAACCTTCAAATCAAAGTCAATTGCAAAACTAACCTTTCATTATTAAGCTCTCAAATTTATCTTTTATCAATTTTATCACCCTTATAAGCATCATTTCATAACCAAAATGCCATTGTGTAGACTTTTTCTGAAGCCTGAGGTAATAAAAAAAAAAAGACTCAAAAACCATGACATCTAATTTATTTACCAAAATGCCATCTTCTCCAATTCTCCCAACCACCATTAACAATCAAAACTCAAACTCTAAAAAGCTTTCCTCAACCTATTTCGATCCATTAAAGATTCATATTTGAGTTTACAACCTTCTATTCTTCTATTTCCTCTTCAATTTCATCCAAAAAAACTCTCTACTTTCGGATCTAAGTTTTTTTAAATCTTTGGTCTTACGATTTTCAATGATTCTTGGCTAAAAATGACTGGATTTCTTCGGTATTAGTGCCATTAGAAGTTCTGGACGCTTGACAAAACTTAAAACGAGAACAAATTGGATCTACATAATTTTTATTCGAAGTCTTCTACTTTTAGATATGTTTCGCGATTTCAGACTTCGGAAGAAGTCTGAATAGGTTAGTTTTGAAATTGACTTCTATGTAACATTTGGATATCAGACTTCTTTCGTAATCTGAAACTACTCATTTGTAAACAAAAAAAAAGGTTCAAAATTCATTAGAAGTCTGTTTTAGATAAGGTTACTTTCTCAATTGACCAGAACTTTGACTTCGTATAACAGACTTCGGTGAAACTCTGCTAGGCAAAATGAGGCTATTTATGTAGTTGAACAAAGTAAAAAGCACTACCAGACTTCGAATGAAGTCTACTCGGAGGAAATATTAATTTACAGACTTTGTTTTTTGAAAGAAGTCTAAAATTAATTTTTTTTCAACCTTTTTTCTTACGAGTAGACTTCATCTAAAGTCTGATTGTTTTGCATACTTTGCCAGAAGTCTGATGATGTTGCAGACTTTGCCAAAAGTCTGACTCTGAAAAGTCAACATCGGTCAATTGCAAAAATAACCTCTGTTATTTTTAACAGACTATTGTGGAAGTCTGAAATATCGAAGCAGACTATAAATGTAGCCTGACCATATTCAGACTTCGTGTGAAGTCTGTTCCAAAAAGTCAATCTACTGGTCAATTGCAAAACTAACCCTTGTTTTTAATTAGACTTTGTATGAAGTCTATTCGAAAAAGTCAACATCTGGTTAGTTGCAAAAATAACCTACAATTCAGACTACATATGAAGTTTGTTGTCAAACTTCATCTTGATGATAGATTTCAATATGATACAAAATGCATTTAAGTAAATTTATGTTTAGTTATTTTCATTTTCTATTTTTAACAAGTGTGTTAGGCTATTTATTGAGCCATGTGGTTGTTTGATAGCTAATATGTCTTAATTATTTTTAAATAAATTTTTCATTGTTTTAACCAACCTAACTAATATGTTTCAGACTGCAGACTTCATTTTGAAGTCTGATTTAGACCATCTATCAGATTGCAAACGAAATCTGATTATTCACTATCTATTGTATTCTCATGTGTTTTGAGAGTCAGTTCATTACATTTTGCCTAAGTGATGAGTTTAAGATATTTAGACAAAAGATTACCTAAGTGGTTTGAAGGTTCATTGAAGTAGTTTTAGTGGCCATTGTTGTTTTGGTGCATAGCCCTTTTGAAGACAAACTATTACTTGCCTAAGTATAATATTTCATGAACTAGTATAATATACTTGCCTAAGTTGTAGTATGGAGGTTTGTTGAAGTAGCTTTAGTTACCATTGCTTGTTCAGGTTTGAGGTTTACAAATACTAAGAATCTTGGTCGTCAAACTTTAGTTTCTATATTTTTGGGTCATCACTATTATATAAGACTTCGAATCCATCATTAACCAATAAAAATTTATAGTAGAAACAACAAAATATAAACATAAGCAAAGGTTTTACAGAGAAAATGTACACAAAGACAAAATAAAAAAGAGAGATATCATCTAATTATGTCTTCTCTTGTTGTCCACATCTAAATTACTTGTTGTTTCTCAGAGTATGACGAGTCAGATTTCTTAGGGCTTCTCAGATTTCTCTTACTTTGTGTTTAATAACCGGATCCACAATGGTTGGAAGCTTCGATCTATCAATAAGTTGTGGCATTGCCTGCAAAAACATCACTCTTATCCATCAATGTCCCTGCAAAAACATACACAACAAAAGTAATCATTTATTTTCACCGTGGTTCCGAAATTTGAAATCTGCATTGTTGCATTCAAAAGAGATGTAAACAAGAAACCAACCAAATATGAAAACCAGATAATGATGCAATTATCAGATACTCGAGAGAAAATGTATTAGTTATCAGGTAAAAGGCAATGAGAATGATTCTTGATTATCGTTCCCTTCTCATTTTACATTGAACAAGAACCAATATCTATGACTAAGAATCTGGTTCAGATCAGGGGAAAGAACGGTTGAGTATATCGTTTTGAGAGCCAGAACTAGTTCGAATCAGCAACATTTGTTATTTAAATTAGCAAATCCAAATTCGCAAATCGGAGTCAAAACTTTCTCTTAATCAAGATATAAAACCATTAGTATACGTGAAAAGTTTAGGTGCAGTTTTATTTTCCTTCTTCACTTCATACATTTGACTTACCCCTCACTCTCGTTTTCAACAGCAAGATCAAACTTTTTAAAATATATATATATATATATATATATAGATAATCCTTTTCTTCCGTGAAATTGCAAGAGCAGACTCACATTACAAGAGCATTAATAAAAATAAATTTTATTGCTGGCCAAACTTATGTATCATCGAATCAACTAAAATCAGAAACGTACCTAAACGAGAGGAACTTTGATTTCTGGATCGTGAGTTAGAATGTAGCAATCTCTTTGTGATTCACGTGGCATTATCTTCTCCACCTCCTGCAGTTAACATAATTAAATACCAAAACAAAAAGCAAAATAAATGAAATCATATGAACAAGAGAAAAGTCTTCAATACCATAGAGAAAAAGAGATTACCGATATCAACTTCTAAAATGGAGATCCAGAAAAACCACCACCACCACCACCGTAGCCAATACCTAAATATGAAAAAGTTAGTAACGAACAAAACTCTGTAATTAGATAAACCCAAAAATTAGTCACCTAACAGAAAGCTCACAAGGGATCTGAATCAAATTTAACTCCGAGATTCCTCTGCTCCTGTTGATTTTGATTTGGGAAGTGAAGACGCGCTTGTAGATCTACATCAAAAAGTTAGGGTTAGGTCACAAATCAGGATTAGAGAGACGAAAGAAGTGGACGACGGTGGCTGAGTAGACTTACATGTGGTTCAGAGATGGCGAGTGGGTTCAGAGACGGCTACTGAAACGGAGGAGAAAGAGAAAGAGAGAGGCTGAGCTGCAAACTCGGCGGCGACAACGAGGAGTTGGGTTTCGGATAGAGAGACGCCGACGACCACAAGTCATAGCCGGCGAGAATGGTGAACGTCTCAGACATCAGAATTTACGTCGAAAGAAAAGAGGAAGAAACAGTGTTTCGGCTGGTTTTACCAAATTTTAGGGTTAGATAGTGTAAATTTCTTTTATATATGGGATCTGGTTTTCTGGTTAGCTTAAAATTTTGGTTTCATAAAATTTTCGGTTAGGTTAAAAAATCGGGTTTAGCAGACTTTTTGTGAAGTAAACTCATCTTAGATTTCCTTAGTCCATGGAAATTTTCAGTTAGATTAATTTTTCGGTCAGTCCAGACTTCAAAGGAAGTCGGAATTATTTTTAATTATTTCTTAATTTTAATTTAAGATTTAATTAAGGACTCAAACTTCATGAAATGATTTCAATTGGCTTTAGACCTAATTAAGATCATATTTTTTAATTTGATTCAAATTTGTGAAATTATAATTTTTATATTTGAAAATTGTTTTTAGTTAACATAATAATGAAAAAAATTTCATCAAATTATTTTAAAATTTTTTAAACTTTAAATATAAAATTTAAATACAATTTCAAATTATGGAGGAAGTGTACTTCTCAACAGACTTAAATAAAAGTCTAAAAGAGCGAAAAGGATAAAATCATAAATGCGCAATCCGTTTTTTTCTTGGTCATCAGGCGGTAATTGTAATTGAACTATCCTAGAAGGTTAGTATTGCATCTGATTGAATTTGAGATCTACTTTTGCATTCAAAATCAATTTTGAGGTTAGTTTTGGCATTTTCCACTAATGTAGAGGGTGATCATTTAGAACAAATTAAAATTTGCATTAAAGAAAGAGATGAGATGAAAAATAGTAAACCTTCTAGATTTCTTTTCGAAAAGTAAAAATACATTGCCACGTGTCAATATTTGGCGTGTTGAAGTGTTACACTCTAGAGAGAAGAGATGAGATGAAAAACAGACACCTTCTAGATTTTTTTAGAAAAATTTAAAATATATTGCCACGTACCTAGATAAATAGTGTGAACTCTATAGGAAAAAATAACTGGGGTGGGGTGGGGAGGAGTTGTGTTTCCTAAAGAGTAAAAAAATTAAGAAACTAAGTGATGATATACTCATATTTTATCTGTGAAAAAGTTATACGTTGATTAAAAATAAAATAGAAATTCAAATATCGGTAACAATATAATTCTAATTCAAATAACAGAATCCAATTCAAAAAGCTTAAAAAATTATTTGAAAACATGTGATATAATTTAACTGGAAATTAAAGAATGGAAAAACTGACAAAAATTTTGATGGTGGGATTAGCACCCCGGATCAATAGTTTGGCAATAATTGAGTTTCGGTCTCTACCGATCTTTCTCTAATTACGGATTAGGTCATAGGTCCTTTCAATAGGATTTGAACCTTCGACCCAGACGATCGAATGACACCTCGGTAAAGAATGGTCGGATTTTAGTTTTCGAAGCGGGGGTATAAATTACTTCGTGCAAAGCCGAAGTCTAAGCTCAGACTAGATAAGATTGAATCTTATCACAGATTCCCTGATTTCTGAAAAATAGAATATTTCCATGGGTTTAGATAACCGACTACAGAGATATATAAATACATACCCCCCTTCACTAAAATAGGTATTCAGAATCGGGGAAAAGAATTACTAGCAAACCTATGTTTAATACTTCTCTTTGATAAAGTTAACTCGGAATTCCGAGTTAACACCTTTGTAATCGATAATCAATAATAATATTTATTTTCGAGGATTATTTTTTTCTTTCTTATTTACTTAACTTACTCCAAAAAAACGAACCCCTATAATTAAAAATAATTAGAGGTTGAACCCAATATCAACATTTGGCGCGCCAGAGGTAGGGGGTGCTATTTTGAGTAAAAGTAAAAGAAACCTCGGAAAATTCTCGCTGAAGATATCTAAAATTCGAAGAATACCAAGAATACCAAGATTACGACCTCGGAGTTCGGGATCTCAAATCGTCACGTGACTTCAAAACAAAGAAAACTTTCAGGTGTCGGAAGCGTTCCAACAGGAATCGTCGGGAGTCCATGTTGAACAGGGAAAGTAATGTTCAAAATCATTATAATAGACATGATCAGATGAATGAACTTTCAAATATCCGTTTATCATTACCACCAGCGAGAGAAGAGCCCGATATCCCAAAAAAAATAGAAGAAAACTAAAGTTTGACACACAGAAACCAAGAAAGGACTTGTGCTACGGGATCGATAGGCGAAGATCCAGTCTCGAATACGGAGAATACGATAGCGTAATTGCACCATGAACTTCGGAACATGAGAACTTTATTCCAAAAGTCCTCTGTCGATACCCCGAAAGCTTTGGACAAAAGAACTGACGATTAAGCCAGAAAGAACTGACGATTAAGCCAGAAATCAGGACATTGACGACATTTTACGACGAGAATGTTTTAACATTCGGCACGGTCGAACTCCTAGTGACAGTTGGAGTAACAATCAAGATCGTCAATTTCAATGTAGTAGAAATACCAATTCTTTACAACGTGATTCTCTGAACTCCCTGGTTGTGTTTAATGAAAGGATTAGTCTCCACGTACCATCAATGCTTCAAATTCTCAACTCCACTAGGGATCTTTTCCGTAAGAGGCAATCAAGCCGAGGCTAGAAGCTGTCTCAAAGAGAGTCTCCAAGGAGACGAACAAGCCTGCTTTTCTTTTAGGGATGAGATATTAAGACTAAAAAGGTTCCAAATGTGAAAAAAAAAAATGATGTGTGTTGGTATCTCGGATTTCCGAGATAGGCAACAATTACGGAAACTTCGAAACTATGTGTTGCTTGATCCCTTCCGAGGGTACGTAGGCAGTCTTTCACGGGATTCAGCTACAATATCAGTAATAAATTTTGGTTATATAGTCAAGAAGTTCATACAACTCAACTATATTTAACCAAAGTTCACTCAATAAAAATCGGTATCTTGATCACATACTCTATAACACAGTTCGTCCCTCTACACATTCTTTATAGAATGCAGCTGAAAATTTCGGAGCTTGATAAAGTAAAGCCGAGAAATTGTAAGGCAAAGTCGGGTCATTCCCGCTTATGTTTATAATAAACATAAATACCAATACCCAAAAATCTAAAGATCTGATAAAGTAGGATCTTGGGATTAAAGGTTAACAGTCAAGGATTTTCTCACTAAACAAAATCAAATTTTGACTTCGCTCATGAACGTCCGGTGGTCTGTTGAATGAATTTTTTAAAGTCCGACATACAGATCACTCGAAGAATCTTTCTTTAAGTTTAAATATGAACTTGAAAAAAAAAATATAATAATAATCTAATATAAAGACATAAGTAATAAAAAATTTCGGAAAATTCCGAGGTTTCATCATTAAAATAGGTCTTAACATTTACAACAACAAAAAAAATCTTCAAACATCAAAATCAAAAGCATGAGGTTTGAATTCAGCGAACTCGCACTCCTTCAGTTCATGCTTGAATACCCTTGCATCCTCCTCCACTTGCTTCAAGATGTCGGAAGGGATATTCACACCTTGAGAAGAAAGATCAACGAGTACCCCGAAAACAGTCTGAGAGTGACTGAGGTTCATAGTCTTCGTTAGTCTATCTTCCCGAATTATGACGATTTTTTTATGGAATTTAGTTTGTTCTGAACTTTCGCGGTTACCTCCCTTTTTGTCAATTTCACCTTTTGAGCTAAAGAAGAGCCGGCTTTGAGAGCTTCCTTCTTTACTGCTTTAACTTGATGAGCAAGGGAAGTTCGATCAATCTCCAACCTTTCATTCTTCTTCAGAAGTTCGTCGGCAAATTTCCGAGTCTCTTTCAAAAGACATTCATATTCAGCAACAATGAGACAAGTATTTCGTGCTTCCTAAAAAAAAAAAAGAGGAGAAAACTCAAATAGGAATAATTTCGGAAGGAAACAAAATTAAGATTAAAAAAAAGCAAACCCGAACAGAGCTTCTAGCAAGAGTAGTTATTTGCTCTTTCGCAGCAAAGTCGTCCTTCGGTTTCAGAGATTTGCAGCCGGTCATCTTCCAGAATAACTCAACACATTTCTCTTCATCCTTCGAAAAAAGTTGCGAAGAGTTGAATTCAAATTTGAACGGAGCATCCTCGGCCTCCAATCGATTTTTCTGCCTTTTTGAAAGAGGACTTCCAATGTTGGGGGGAGCTTCTCGTTTCTTCGAAAATTTAGAAGATTTAACCTTCGGATATTAAGGCGAAGCGAAAATTTTTCCGTGTTTTTTCTCCAAAGCTGTGATATTCTGATATGCGCTGTCGGGAACATAAGGGTCATTTTCGCTCCTTGACAGTTTTGTAGACCTCGACTTCTTCAGAAGCGCTCGGACGAGTGCCTTATTATAATAATCCGAGGGCGACCTCTCCAAGGGACATTCAACCTCCGAGACTTTGTAACCTAAAGAAGAGATCAATGATGATTAAAATGACGAATGAGTACATAAGAAATGAAGAAATAGATGAATAGGATACATGAACGCTGCCTAGCTAGGTTAATAAAGTCTGCGGGAATCTTCAGAAAATTTAACGGGCTAAGAGCATATATCCGATCCATTTCTCCCTTGAATATTGGGAAAAGTTCTTTGAAAAGGATTGGGTTTTCGATTGACGAAGCGTCAATCAACCACGTCTTAATAACCTCGACGCTAGGGTTAAAGATAGAGGCTTTATTTATTCGAACAAAAAGAAGTTAGTGCGCCAACCTTTGGCATTATAAGTAAAACTAGTACCCAATTTACTGGCGTTCTTCACCAGGGTGTACCAAGTTCTGCCATCTCGGTTGTCCACAAGTGTGACGAGCTCCGTAAATTTCCAGCATGGGACGACGATGTTGGCTCTTCCGGCCTGAATCAGAAAAGCAACCATGTGTCTGATGGCGCTGGGTCCAAGTTGAGTAAAAGCATTTCCCAGGCGTATGCAAAACTCAACCATTAGAAAGGGAATCGGAAACCAAAGACAGACTTTGGTGAAGAAGTGAAGGTATAAACACATGAATCCTTTTGGAGGGTTTCATGGTCTGTCACCATTCTTCGGAACCAGAATATTAAGATCTTCTGGATTTGAAGCAGAAGATCAGAGAGTCTCAATATCGTTTTCTTTCAAATAGGAATCGCCAAAATCTTCTGAAGATTCCTCCCCGCCTATCGCCGCTAGATCAGAGACGGTTTCCGAGCTATCATTCTTGGCTGGGAAATCGGCCGGGATCGACAAGTTCGTAATTGGACTTTTCTTCTTTTCTGCAGAAGAAATGTCATCAATATTAACTGGAGACTTATTGGATTGGTGGTCTTCGGAGATTTTTTTTGAGATCCGCTAAATCCTGATGAAGATAGGTCAGTTTCGGAGTCGGAACCGGGAGAGTTTTGCTTATCAATCGACATCTCGAAGGAAGTTACGAAAGGGTTGTGGAAGGAGGATTTAAAATTTTGAGGAAATTTTCGCTAAAGGGAGTAGAAAGATTAAGACTTTAATATAAAATCTTTCTGGTATAGTGGTTATTTGAAAGGATTTCTGAATTTTACGAGGTCATGGAAGCTCAACTGACGTCTTCATTAAAACGAGACACATCATTATTGTCAAATCAAAATTGGGGGAACCGAGATTTAATTAATGTTCAGTCTCTGTTCTCTTCCTGCCAAAAACACACCTGAAACTTTTCAACCAACCAAAGGGATGCATAAGAATGACACGTCATAAAGAAGGCGAAAGGGTTTGAGGGTTCTGAGATTTTAGTACACGCGTCAGAAGGGACCTTTCGTTTTCCATATTTTTCCCGCCAAGATTAACCGAGAAACAAAGAAAGAAAAAATGTTCAAGATCTCCGAATATCAAGATCGTCAACAACCGAGCTTCACTTATCAACAAGCTACATTACTTCAAAATTCGCCGACTCTTCCCTAAGTTTATCCTCAGATGAACTGGGGGGGACTTACTGTTGATGGTGGGGATAGCACCCCGGATCAATAGCTTGACAATAATTGAGTTTTGGTCCCTACCGATCTTTCCCTAATTACGGATTAGGTCATAAATCCCTTCAATAGGATTTGAACCTTTGGCCCAGACGATCGAAGGAGACCTCGGTAAAGAATGGTCAGATTTTAGTGTCCGAAGTGGGGGTATAAATTACTTCGTCCAAAGCCGAAGTCTAAACTCGGACTAAATAAGATCGAATCTTACCACAAATTCCCTGATTTCGGAAAATGGAATATTTCCATTTTTCCGAGGTTATCTAATGGGATTAGATAACGGACTACAGAGATATATAAAATCATACCCCTTTCACTAAAAAAATAGGTATTCAGAATCGGGGAGAAGAATTACTAGCAAACCTAGGTTTAATACTTTTCTTTAATAAAGTTAACTCGGTATTCCAAGTTAACACCTTTGTAATCGATAATCAATAATAATATTTCTTTTCGAGGATTCTTTTTGTCTTTTTTATTTACTTAACTTATTCTAAAAAATGAACCCCTTTAATTATAAATAATTGAACCCAATATCAACAAAAAATACATGAACTATTTCATTTTGGCCAAAAAATATTTGGATTACAGAGCTGACAAAAGAAAATACATCAACTTTGATTGACTTTTTTGATAATAAAAAACTTGTGGTTGACTCAGCCAAAACATCAAACTGTTATCTAATCTGTTAAGACAAAATGACGTATCGTTAACGGATCAGTTAAGAAGATATGACGTCGTTTTGTCCATTGCCAAAAATTCATGAATTTTTTAATTTTGACAAAAAAATATCGAAATTTTGATTGACTTTTTCACTAAAAAAGTTTAATGAGTATGTAATTAAATAGTAGTGTAACCAACATAATTAATCAAAGTCGAGTTAGTCTAGTGGTCTCCGCACCCCTAATATTTGTCCAAGACCCATGATCTAAGCTCCCTACATGCGGAAATATTAAGTTTCTTAAAATAAGCAAGACAAAATCATAATTCTTTGCAGAGTCATCTTCTTCCCCAAAACCCTAGTAGCTATCGACAAGTTCATGTTTTTCATTCTCGTTTCTTTTCGTTTTTCAGCCGTTTTTATTCATTTTTCATCATTTTTTCATGATATCATTATGTCTTACAATTAAAACAACACAATTTATCATTGGTCTACAGAACTCTAATAAAAAAATTCTGACACAGCTCGGACTTTTACCCTCTTCTTCTTCCACATTTTCACATGAGTTCTGAATCAGAGCTTTAATGATTTCCTTAACAAGATACTTGGCTAAATTGACCGGATTTTATTTTGAATTGGGGGGAAATAAATTATAGAACCATCATTTGAACTGATCAGCTGAAAAACAAACATTAAAGGAACAAATGCAAATTGAGATCAGCTAGAGAATAATCGAATTGGGTTTTATTTGCAGAAGATACGAAGTTTTAGTCTTTAAAAAACTATTGTGTTGGTTGTAATATTGAAAGTTGCCGCTGGCTCAGTGGTATTACAATGAGAAAAAGTTTCTTGATTTGCAGGTTAGACTCCTTGGTGAAATTTTTTTCTTCTTTTTTAAATGGATAAAACGACGTTGTTTGGGTTTAACAAAAAAAAGTAACCAAAATTTTTTCGGAAAATGGGATTTGAACCCAAATTTATAAGTTATGAGAGAAACTTGACAACTAACAATCAATTCTATTGTCCTAATATATAACGTAACTAATTGTATAAAAGACTCTCAATTCTCAAACGTCCGTTAACGACCAATAATAGATAAGTAACATATCAGTTAACAGTGTCCTGTTTTGGTCAAATTAACTACAAGTTTATTGATTATCGAAAAAATTCAATCAAAGTTGAGATATTTTTTTGCCAGTTTCATAGTTTACGTATTTTTTTACCAAAATGAAATAGTTTAAATATTGTTTGGCGAATAAAAAATCTAAATATATAATTGTTAAAAAAGAAGTTAAATAGTTTCGCAATCTCAATATTAATTTATGTGTGATTAGTTTTATTTTATAAGTTTTCTTTTATTTTTAACCAAATATTAATTAATATTAAATCAATCTTGTACGCAGATCCTAAATCTAATTTCTCATAAAACTATCCTCTATGCATATCCACCTAAATTCACCCTTGATAGTTTATAATAAACCAAAACTAAAGCCTCAAAATCGCAACAACACACAATATAAAATTAAAGACATCTATTCAAAATACAATGCGGCCGTGTACGCATACTCAAATCGTAGTCATCTGGTTTCATTTTCAATCGTACGATCTGTGTTTCAGTTCTATATCTTTTCTTCTCCTCCTTCCAATCCATGGGCCCAGATTCGTCCACATTTAGCACTTTACAGCTGTCCGATCAGAACATATCTAACGATGATTCTCAGCGGTTCTGATATATGTCTGCAACTTCACGCACCAACTCCGAGCCAAGAAATATCCATCTCCTCATCAATACATAAAAGTAATCTTTCATTTATTTTTCTTCTTCGCCTTTAAGTATAGAAATATTTGTACATACTTGCGTTTGTTTACCCAATGTGATTAAAACAGAGATTGTCAAAGCAAATATACATGATCAAGCAACAACCTTTATGGCTACTAAGAGATCTTCTGACTATATTCTTTGTGTACATGTCAAAGAAGGGTTTTTGATTCTTTCCTACTACATTCTGTTATATAATTCCCACAATGACGCAGTTTTTTGGTTTTTTTTAGACAACGAAGACGAGATCGGAGAAGTGGAAGATCTTGATGCAGGATGCAAGTTGTTGGTAGGACCGGAGGCTGTTAGTCTTTTAGGAGAAGCTCAGAGTCAGAGTTAGAGATGCAGAGGGAACGATCCAACAGAAAAAAAAAGAGCAGTAGGTTGAAGAGGTAAGTCCACAAAACTACGGAAAAGTCGCGATACGGTTTAGAGTAAGAGCAGGTGACGTGAGGTGGTACTATGAGAAATTGAGAAGGTTGCTGAGGAACCGAGTGTCTTCCCAACAAGCGAGGGAGAGGGAGAAAGTTTTCGTGAATGAGTTGGAGAAGAGGTTGAAAGATTTGGAAGAAAAGAACATTGAGCTTCGAGAGAAGCTCTCCATTTCAGGAGAATCACATGCTTAGATATGTATGCCTTTGTTTATTTCTATACCAAGAACATTTCAAAACCAATTAAACCAAATTAAATCAAAACCAATTAAACCAAATTATATCAAAACTTTAAACGAAACGGTTAGAGTATCCTTATTAATGATACTACATAAGTATGTATCAGATTTTACCTTACGAAAATACATCTTTTGAAACCGGATGTATTAAGTCATACCCTGCGTATTTTCATATAATAAAGAACACACATAAGCAGCAACCGTTAAGAAAGTGTGATTAGTGAGATTTATGGGGCTAGCTAGGATAAATAAAAGGTTTTAAATTTTAGTTTTACAATTAATAAAATTTTCAAAACTATATTAAAGATTTAAATTTGGAGTTAGAGTTAGAAGTTTGCCAAAAATATATTTAAGATTTAAAGTGTTGGTATTTTGGAGGTTTCTTATGCAATTTTCCTTATTTATCTATTTTATTAAATGAATCATCAGAGCACTGCGATACTATATACTACACAGTTTGTTTGATTTTAAGGTAATGGTGGCAAAGCTTATGGCCACCGAACGGTCCACAATTCCACGTGTCAAATATTTAATTCTCAAATAAAAATAAGAAAATAAAAATAGGAAACGTAAACATAATAAAATATGGACAGAAGTGGAAGGGTGTAAGAGACGAGTGTGAGAGTGGACATTGATTGTAGTAGAGAACCATCTCAATTCCGCATCGAATCCACGACAAAATTCTAGGGGTACAGTGTTAGATCTCTCCTTTTGGAGTCTGCATTCTCCTCTCTCGCTCTTGTTCTCGAATCCTTTACGACGACGTTTTCAGCGCTTCACAGATGGAGCCGAGCGGCGGCATCGTTGACGAATCTAACCGGAGAAACGAGCTTGTTCCGTTCCGACACGATTCCGACTGCAGGGTTGGTTACGTCTGTTTTTCCCATCCTCTCTTTATTCTTCTTTGTTCATTTGATAAAAAAATTTGTTTTTTTTGCTCTAGGGTTTGACTGGTAGGTTTAATCTATATATCTCTACTTCTTTTGTTGGTTTTTGGACTAAATCGGCCAGTGGAAGCTCAAATTATTGTTTCTTTCTGTAATTTTATTTCCGAAGAGATTTTAATCATTTTATGTGCGATTGAAGCTATGTTCTTCTCTGTTAAGGTTTGTAAATCTACTGATCATGTTCGAGGTCCGCTTTTTTTTTTTCCTTTTTTTTTTTTTCCCGAATTCGGCTTTGAATTTTAACCCTTTACCCAGACGGGGACAATGTTGGTGAATTTCAGTTCAAGATTCTTGATCTACAGATTTTTAATTTTGCTTTTTGCTTAAAATTGACATACCGTGACTGACGATCTCAAGGTTCATGTGGATAATTTCTCGAAACAAGCTTTGAAATGTTGTTATATCACGGAATGATCTGTAACATGTTTGAAAGTAGCCAAAATTCAGACATGCAACTCATTTGGAGAATGGTTCTTGGAAAAATGATTTGGTTTAGTAGACCTGTTCCTGTTTTTCCTCTCTAACATCGTTTTGTGTTAAAATTGCAGCCGAAGCCCCTGCCAATTAATATGAAGAGTCGGATATGTCAGATCTGTGGTGATAGTGTTGGACTCGGTGATTCAAGCAATGTCGCTGCCGCTTGTAATGAATGTGGCTTCCCTTTGTGTCGGCCTTGTTATGAGTATGAGAGCAAAAATGGAACTCAGTGTTGCCCGCAGTGCAAGACTAGATTCAGACACCACAATGAAGAAGAGGATGATGTTGAGAATGAGTTTGCTTATACTCAGGGCAACAACAAGGCAGCTGGAGAGTTCTCTTCGTCATCTCGACATGAATCTCAACCGATCTCTCTTCTTACCCATGGCCATCCGGTATGGAATAACATAACAATTGGACATTTTCTAGGTAGGCTTCTATTGATTATTTGTATACGCAGGCTTCTGGGGAGATTCCTACGCCGGATATCCAATCTGTACGAAGTACATCAGGGCAATTGGGCCATCCTGATAGGAATGCTGCTTTGTCTCCTCGTATTGACCCACAGATGCCTGGTATGTATCAACTTTTGCTTCCTCTGTTTGCCACTCATCAGATTCTTGTCATTTTCACATGTTTATTACAATTTTGCAGTGCCTGTAAGAATCGTGGACCCATCCAAAGACTTGAACTCTTATGGGCTTGGCAATGTTGACTGGAAAGAAAGGATCGAAGGTTGGAAGCTAAAGCAGGAGAAGAATATGGTACAGATGACTGGTAAATACCACGAAGGCAAGGGAGCAGAAATGGAAGGAACTGGGTCAAATGGTGAAGAACTCCAAATGTAAGTCTAATCTAGTAAACATTTTATTGACGGTTCTGAATCTTTGATTATGGTTAGTGATGGATCTTGTGCTTACAGGGTTGATGATGCTCGACTTCCTATGAGCCGTGTGATTCCTATCCCATCTTCTCAAATGACGCCTTATCGTATCGTGATAGTTATCCGGCTCATCATTTTGGGAGTTTTCTTGCATTATCGAACAACTCATCCGGTGAAAGACGCATATGCCCTGTGGCTGACCTCAGTTATTTGTGAGATCTGGTTTGCCTTTTCTTGGCTTCTTGATCAGTTTCCTAAATGGTATCCCATTAACAGGGAGACTTTTCTTGACAGGCTTGCTTTAAGGTTGGTCTTTATAAGCTTATGCTCCTACATCTTTTCTACAATTTTGCGTTTGAACTTTTTTGGTTTGTTTTCGTTTTCTTTAATTGTAGATATGATCGAGATGGTGAACCATCACAGCTAGCTCCCGTGGATGTGTTTGTTAGTACGGTGGATCCAATGAAAGAGCCTCCCCTTGTAACAGCAAACACGGTGCTCTCAATTCTTGCCGTAGACTACCCAGTGGATAAAGTAGCGTGTTACGTTTCAGATGATGGTTCAGCTATGCTAACTTTTGAATCCCTCTCTGAAACGGCTGAGTTTGCAAAGAAATGGGTACCTTTTTGCAAGAAATTCAACATTGAACCTAGAGCCCCTGAGTTCTATTTTTCCCAGAAGATAGATTACTTGAAGGACAAGATCCAACCTTGTTTTGTCAAAGAGAGACGGGCAATGAAGGTCACTTGGACAACTATAAATAGCTTCTGCATCTTTTTAATCTACTGGACTTACTTAAGAGACAAGAGAGAATCTCATATTTTTTTATGTCTTACGCTGGCAGAGAGAGTATGAGGAGTTTAAAGTGAGGATCAATATCCTTGTAGCTAAAGCACAGAAGATGCCTGAAGATGGCTGGACAATGCAGGATGGTACTCCCTGGCCCGGTAACAACCCTAGAGACCATCCTGGGATGATTCAGGTACATTAGTACAATCCCTTCTTTAACTCTTACTTATTCTTGGATGCTTAGTGATGCTAATTAAATATTTTGTTTGAATTCAGGTTTTCTTAGGACATAGTGGAGGTCTGGATACCGATGGAAATGAACTACCTAGGCTCATCTATGTGTCCCGTGAAAAGCGTCCTGGATTCCAGCACCACAAGAAGGCTGGAGCTATGAATGCCCTGGTTTGCTTTTCTTACACAATGCTGATATGACTACATCTTCAGGGACTTGCAAACATGCTTCTTTTATTTTCGCCTGATCGAGCTTGACTTACATTTCACAGATCCGTGTTTCTGCTGTTCTTACCAATGGGGCATATCTTTTGAACGTGGATTGTGATCATTACTTCAACAACAGCAAGGCGGTTAAAGAAGCTATGTGTTTCATGATGGACCCTGCTATCGGAAAGAAGTGCTGCTATGTGCAGTTCCCACAACGTTTCGATGGTATTGACTTGCATGATCGATATGCCAACAGGAATATTGTCTTCTTTGACGTGAGTTTAACTCTAACCATTCACAACCAGTGTCCGTGTCCATTCACTTGATCTGACTCATAAGTGTATTATGTTGCGCAGATTAACTTGAAGGGATTGGATGGGATACAGGGTCCTGTGTATGTAGGTACTGGTTGTTGTTTCAACAGGCAGGCCCTGTATGGTTATGATCCTGTTCTAACAGAGGAAGATCTTGAGCCTAATATTATTGTCAAGAGCTGTTTTGGGTCAAGGAAGAAAAGAAAGACTAGCAAGAAACATAACTATGAACAAAACAAGAGCATCAAGAGAAGCGACTCCAATGTTCCCCTTTTCAATATGGAAGACATTGACGAGGGCGTTGAAGGTGTGTCTGCCACTACTTACATTATTATGCACAATATGAAATGAATTCTTCACTGAAAACTCTTCTTGTTGCAGGCTATGAAGATGAGATGTCTCTCCTAGTCTCACAGAAAAGTCTGGAGAAGCGTTTTGGTCAGTCGCCGGTGTTTATTGCAGCTACCTTCATGGAACAAGGAGGTCTTCCACCAACAACTAACCCTGCTACTCTTCTCAAGGAGGCGATTCATGTCATAAGCTGTGGTTATGAGGCCAAGACTGAATGGGGCAAAGAGGTCAGAGGTTTTACAAAACCGTCTTAGTCATTATTTTGTTCTCTCTCTTATATAACACTCGATCATTCTTTTGGACATTTAGATCGGGTGGATCTACGGCTCTGTAACAGAAGATATTCTTACTGGATTTAAGATGCATGCAAGGGGTTGGATGTCAGTCTACTGTGTACCTCTACTTTCTGCGTTTAAAGGATCTGCACCCATCAATCTCTCTGATCGTTTGAACCAAGTTCTTCGGTGGGCTTTAGGATCTATCGAGATTCTACTGAGCAGACATTGCCCTATATGGTATGGCTATAACGGAAGGTTAAAACTTTTGGAGAGACTTGCTTACGTGAATACAATAGTCTACCCAATTACATCCATCCCGCTTCTCGCCTACTGCATGCTTCCAGCTTTTTGCCTCATTACAAACAAGTTCATAATACCCGAGGTCAGTCCTGGTTTTCGTTTTCCATCCATTTATATGTATCTGCATCCTACCTTACATTTTTATTGATTTGCAGATAAGCAACTCTGCGAGCTGGTGTTTCATACTGCTCTTTATATCCATCTATGCGACAGCATACCTTGAGATGAAGTGGAGTAATGTGGGGATTGATGACTGGTGGAGAAACGAGCAGTTTTGGGTAATCGGTGGAACCTCGGCTCATCTTTTTGCAGTCTTCCAAGGACTACTAAAAGTTCTTGCAGGTATAGACACAAATTTCACGGTCACATCAAAAGCCTCTGATGAAGATGGAGACTTCGCAGAGCTTTACGTCTTCAAATGGACAGCTCTTCTCATCCCACCAACCACCATCTTACTGGTCAACATTGTTGGCATTGTGGCTGGCGTCTCTTACGCCGTCAACAGTGGGTACCAATCTTGGGGACCTCTCATGGGAAAGCTCTTCTTTGCACTATGGGTCGTCGTTCATCTTTACCCTTTCTTGAAGGGTCTTTTAGGAAGACAAAACCGAACTCCCACCATTGTTATTGTCTGGTCTGCGCTGCTTGCTTCCATCTTCTCCTTGCTTTGGGTCCGAATCAATCCTTTTGTCAGAAACAATGAGATCGGGAGCAACAGTTTCATTGGCTAATGAGTGTACTGAACTTCATTCTCATGTTTTAGCCCTATATATTTATAAATGTGTGTGTATAGAGATGTTGGGATCATTCAAACCCTTCAATCTAAAGAGGCTATTGTTCTCGTGATTATGTGTATTCTGCAGTGAGTTTGTTATGTATGAATCCTCTAGTTATTGTTTTTCAGTTTTCTATAAACTCTTAGATGGTTATGCGGCTAATCTATATCGCAATCTGATGTGAATGGGGAAAAAAATTGGTAGAGGTAAATATTTTGGTTGTTTGTCTTTACAAGAAATAAAAATTCTTAAGAGAAATGGAAAAGCTTTTTAGCCGGTTTCTTTGGCCAGGGGGACATTACTCATCGTGCTCCAGTTAAAGTTTCTTGGTCATCAGTTTGCCTTCCTAAACCCGAGGGTCGACCGGGACAGAAAATGCAATGAGGTGCTATCCCTAAAATTGGTTTGGATGTTGTTCTCGAATTCAAGTTCTCTATGGACTATATGGGGTTGCTTGGAATCGCTCTCACCGTCTAAACAAAGACTTGCATCTGGTTAAAGGAAGAAAAGGCAACTACGTATTGGATGTGGAAAACTGTTACGACTTTTAAGCTATAAAAACTTGTAAGAAACTTTGATATTAAAAGATAACCATGAAAATGTTCATAAAACAAAGTCATATGCTCAAACAAACTGCATAACCGAAATGAGGAAACCTCTTCTGGCGATCGAACATATACTCCCAAGTTGCTTCAGACACGTCTTGGTTAAGCCACTTAACCAGCACCATTTTTACAGCTCTTCCCTGCCTTTTGACCATCTTTCTCTCTATAATCATTTCTGGTTCTTTAACCAAAGCTTCAACCATCTGCTCAGGTAATGTAGTCGATACTATAAGCCCTTCTCCCACTCTCAGTTTCAATTGAGAGAAGTGAAAGACATGACGAATTGGAGAACCCGCTGGCAACTCCAATTTCTATGCCACCATGAAAATCTTTTCTAACACCTTAAATGGACCATAATACTTAGGTGCTAGTTTCCTGTTTGACCTCATCACCACATAGCCTTGCCTATACGGTTGTAACTTGACAAATACCATGTCTCCAATCTCAAAACTCCTCTTAGTCCTCCTTCTATTTTCCACTTGTGTCATATGATGCT
Source organism: Euclidium syriacum (assembly GCA_900116095.1). Classification (NCBI taxonomy): domain Eukaryota; kingdom Viridiplantae; phylum Streptophyta; class Magnoliopsida; order Brassicales; family Brassicaceae; genus Euclidium; species Euclidium syriacum. The sequence goes on from FPAK01000008.1 coordinate 5,237,344, forward strand.
GAGCTCTAAACAAGTGAAACTTCAATTAGCAACATATTTTCTCGCTCCTCCAAGCTTCTAGCCACAATAGCCACTTTAGATTATCCTGGAAAGTAAGGAAGATGTTGTGGAGGTGGTCTACCATACGCAGCTTCAAAGGGTGTCATTTGAGTGGATGAAAGAAAGCTGGTGTTAAATTAATACTCCGCTAACGTAAGCCATTTTCTCCATTGGTGTAGCATGTCAGAGCACATACAACGCATATACGTTTCGAAGCATCTATTAACAACCTCTATCTGAATCACTTTGAGGGTGATATGCCGATGAATAGTTCAAAGCCACACCCTGTAAACTGAATAAATCCTTCCAAAATTCACTGGCAAAAACTGTATCTCTGTCAGAAACAATAGAGTTAGGCAACCCATGCATTTTAAATATATTGTCAATGAAAGCTTGAGCAACAATTATAGCTGTATAAGGGTGAGAGAGTGCTATAAAATGCATCGCTTTACTTAACCTGTCTACCACCACCATTATCACTGATTTTCCAAAGGATAGGGGCAAACCATCAACAAAATCCATGGACAAATCATTCCAGATAGTCTTAGGAATCAGAAGGGGTTGTAAGAAACCTGGAGAAGCAGTGCGATCGTCCTTACATGTCTGGCACACATCACAATTTTTGATAAAAGTCTTAATATATTTCCTTATTCCTTTCCAATAGGACAAACCTTTAATTCTCTGGCTTGTAACTGTTCTTTCAGACTGACCTCCACCGCTTGAACTATGAAGCCATTCTAAAATAAAATTCTTAAGGGAAAGCTTTGTTGGCACCACAATCTTACTCCTCCTACGCAAAATCCCTTGTGACCACACAAATTGAGTTTTCAGACATGGATTGGCCTGCAAGTCCTCAATAATGCGTTGAATATTCACATCCTCCTCGTAACCTTTTCGTATATCTTTCATAAGGTCACATTCCATCACCAACATGGCCATGTGTAACACTTTTGAGCTTTCCACCCTTGAAAAAGCGTCTACCATCAAGTTTTCTTTGCCCTGCTTGTACTGAATCTCATACTCAAACTCGATTAACTTAGGCAACCATTTTTGTTTGATAGGCGTATTAAGTCGCTGTTCCAAAAGATACATCAATCTCCTCTGATAAGTTTTGATCACAAAATGCCTCAATAACAGATACTGCCTCCATTTTTGTACCGAAAACACTACTGCTAGTAACTCTTTCTCATAGATAGATAGAAGGAGTTGTTTACCTTTTAAGTATCTGCTAATGTATGTTAAGGGGTGTCCCTCTTGCATCAAAACCGCTCCTATTCTATGACCACAAGTATATCACTCCACCACAAAAGACTAAGTGAAATCAGGTAAAGCTAGCACTGGAGTTGAACACATAACGTCTTTCAAGTTTTTGAATGCTTCAGTAGCTTCGTCATTCCACTAAAAACCATCTTTCTTAGTTATCAGGACTAGCGGCCTTGCTATTGAGCCAAAGCCTTTAACGAATTGCCGGTAATAACCTTCTAGGCCAAGAAAGTCACGGAGTTACTTCAAAGTTTTAGGTTGTGGCCACTCTTTCATTGCTTTGATCTTACCTGGGTCAGTAGACAGCCTTTTTTTCTCAATGAAATTCCCTAAGTATTCCACCCTGGTTGTTGCAAAGGCACATTTAGACTTCTCATGTCGCATAACTTCAAATACTCTCTTAAGATGCCCCATATATAATTCTAGAGATTAGTTGTATATTAAGATATCATCAAAGAATATCAACACAAACTTCTGCAAAAAACTCTCTGCATTAGTAAGCCCAAACGCATTACTAGATATTCAGGCCCTTCATGAGTCTTGAAAGCCGTCTTATACACATCTGCAGGTTCCATACGAACTTGGTGATAACCAGCACGAAAGCTAATCTTAGAATATATTGATGATCCTCCTAACTCATCCATCTGTTGGAAAGGAAACTATTTTAGAGATGATGGAAAAAGTGTTTAAGAAAACTTGGGAGAGAAGAGAATGTTTTAGGAAGTGGAAAGGAGGATTTTTAGAGAAGAAAAAAACTTAGTAGAATCCTTTGTATTTCTTGATTTCAACTTGATTACAAATGAAAGGGAAGGAAGGTATTTATAGCCTCCAAAGTACAAAATATCTTGATTATTCTAATCCTAAATCTAGAGATTTCCACTAATATTTTATTATAATTATCTAGATATTTCTATGAAAATATCTAGATTTTTATTCTAAGGAGGTGGAAGATGATTCTAGAGAATTTCTAGAATTTGGAATAAGTTTTGGATTAGGCCATTAACCATTTATTGGATAATTGGCCCATGATTTAGCTTAACCCACAATCAAGTTTAGTTTTCAACACCCCCTCTTAAACTTGATTTTGCTACCCCGAGCAAACTCCTCATCTTGATGAAGTCTTCACATTTAAGAGGCTTGGTGAAGATATCGGCTACTTGATCATTTGTCTTCACATACTCCAATTGCACATCCTTCTTTGCAACACATTCTCTGATGTAATGATAACGAGTGTCGATGTGCTTACTTCGATCATGGAAAACCGGATTCTTTGCCAAAGCTATTGCTGACTTGTTATCCACGAAGATCTTAGTTGGTTCTTCTTGTGGAAAACTCAACTCCTTTAGTAAGTTCCTTAGCCAAATAGCATGACAAACACATGATGTAGCCGCTACATACTCCGCTTCACAAGTGGAAAGAGTGACAATCGGTTGCTTCTTCGACATCCATGTGAAAGCGGTATTTCCGATAAAGAATACGAAGCCACTTGTGCTTTTTCGGTCATCTATGTCTCCACCCCAATTGCTATCGCTATATCCAACAAGCTTGTAATCGTCAGAGGTAGAGTAATACAAACCGAAGTTAATAGTACCTTTGATGTAGCGAAGAATCCTCTTTGCTGCCTTCAAATGAGTTGTCGTTGGAAGCTCCATGTATCGACTCACAACTCCAACCGCATATAGGATATCAGGCCTTGTGCATGTTAAGTAACGAAGACTTCCAACTAAGCTCTTAAAGAGTGTTGGATCTACACTCTCTCCTTCCCCATGCTTTGATAGCTTGGCTCCACATTCCATTGGTGTGCACACTGGATTAGAATCATCCATCTTGAACTTCTTCAACACTTCTTTAGTATAGCATTCTTGAGTAATGAAGATTCCATTGTCTTCTTGTTTCACTTCGATCCCGAGGTAGTAAGACATGAGTCCAATGTCCGTCATCTCGAACTCCTTCGTCATCTCTTGCTTGAAATCTTTAAACATGTTTGGATTATTACCCGTGAATATCAAGTCATCCACATACAAGCATGCAATTAATATATCATTGTTTTTGGTTTTGATATAAAGTGCATGCTCATATGGACACTTGACGAAGTTTTTCTCCTTGAAGTACTTATCAATTCGAAAGTATTCCATGCTCTTGGGGCTTGCTTTAACCCATAAAGTGCCTTCCTCAACCTCAATACTTTGTCTTCTTCTCCCTTGACTATGTAGCCTTGTGGTTGCTCAATGTAAACTTCTTCATCAAGTTCGCCATTCAAGAAGGCTGATTTGACATCCATTTGATGTATCTTCCAACAGTTTTGAGCCGCCAATGAAATTATTAGTCTAACAGTTTCTAGACGGGCAACGGGAGCAAATACCTCGTCATAGTCGATTCCCGCTCTTTGAATATAGCCTTTTGCCACCAATCTTGCCTTGTGTCTTTCAACTTCTCCTTTAGAGTTTTTCTTTGCTTTGTACACCCACTTCACACCGATCGCCTTGTGCCCTTTTGGAAGTGTAGCTAACTCCCATGTATCGTTCTTTTGTATCGCCTTGATTTCTTCATCCATTGCATTTCTCCATGTCTTCTTCTCCACAGCTTCTTGAAAGCTCATGGGCTCGCAATCCGCAAAAAGACAAAACAAGGTAAGATTGTCTTGATTTTCAGTTACCTCGTAAAGGTCTTGGAGGCTTCTAAAGCGTGGAGTCCTTTCACTAGAACTTTCTTCTCCTTGAGTACTTGTGGTTGGTGAATTTGGTGGTGTAACTTGCTCCTCTATTGGTTGTTCCAAGATGTCTTCTTCAAAAGGTGGGAAGAAGTTATAGTCTTCTTCGTTTGATCTCCATTCCCATTCTCCTTCTTCATCAAATATGACATTTCGACTTGTGATCATCTTCCTTGTATTAGGATTGTAGAGCTTATAGCCTTTGGAGTTGGCATCATAACCAATGAAGATGTATTTCTCACTTTTGTCATCTAGTTTGCTCCGCTTCTCGTCAAGTACATGAGCATGGGCAAGGCTTCCAAAAACTCTTAGATGGGAAACACCGGGCTTCCTCCCGCTCCAAGCTTCTTGTGGAGTTTTTCCCGAAACACTCCTTGTTGGGGACCGATTAGATAGATAAACCGCACACGCAACCGCTTCTGCCCATAACTCCTTTGGTAGTCTTTTGCTTTTGAGCATGCTTCTCGCCATCTCGAGGATTGTCCCATTCTTCCTTTCCGCCACTCCATTTTGTTGAGGGGATCTTGGCACCGTTAATTGTCTTCGAATGCTGTTATCTTCACAATATTTCTGAAATTCCTTGGATGTGAACTCTCCTCCACGATCGGATCTCATGGATTTGATAACAAGGCCACTTTCCTTCTCAACAAGGGCTTTGAACTTTTTGAAGTTTTCGAAAACCTCTGATTTTTCCTTCAAAAAGTATACCCATGTTTTTCTTGAAAAATCATCAATAAAGAGAAGGAAGTAGTTACTTTTACCTAGGGAGCGTGGTTTGATTGGACCACATACATCAGTGTGTATGAGTTCCAACGGCTTATGAGCTCGTGTGCTTGACTCCTTTGGAAAGCTCGCCTTGAATTGCTTTCCAAGTAGACACCCTTCACACACTTGGTTTGGATGATTAATGCAAGGCAAACCTCTCACCATCTCCTTCTTTGAAAGTAGCTCTAGTCCTCCAAAGTTTAGATGTCCGAACCGAAGATGCCAAAGCCAACACTCGTCCTTGTAGCACATCTTTAGACATCATGCCATGTCATTTTGAATGTTAAGGACAAACATTCTGTTTCTTGTCTTTGGGACCTTGGTAACGAGATTGCCGGCACGGTCTCTTATAGAAAGGTAATTATCTTTTAATCGGATATCATAACCTTTTTCTAAGAGTTGTCCTAGGCTCAAGATGTTGGTCTTCATGGTAGGAATATAGTAGACGTTGGAAATAAATTGATGATCTCCATTCTTCAATCGGATGAGAATATTTCCTTTACCTTTCACCTCCATCTTCGATTCATCTCCTAAAGCCACGTTTCCTCCTTTTGATTCGTCAAGCTTCACAAACATGCTTCTTTTCCCGCACATGTGGTTGCTTGCACCGCTGTCGAGGTACCATTTATGGACATCATCTTGTTCATCCTTCTTGTACGCCATTAATAGCATATCATTTTCTTGACTTATTTCTTCAACGTAGTTGGACTTTTCTTCAACTTTATCGTTTTTAGGAGCTCTACATTCGGAAGCATAATGCCCAAACTTTTCGCAATTGTAGCATTTAATACTTGACTTATCATACCTTGGTTTTTGATTTCCTCTCCCACGACCTCTTGATGAATTTCCTCCTCTTTGGTTAGTGTTATCTTCATTGGGCCTCCAACCTCGTCCATTTCCATATCCACGACCTCTTCCTCGAACTTGACCACCAACTCTTCTTTGATGACTTTGTCTGCTTTCTTCTTTCTTTTGCTCAATCCGCATCTTAAGTACTTGTTCCACAATATCTTCCTTCTTTTTCTTCTTTTCTTCATAAGCTTGTAACGACCCAAGAAGTTGCTCTATTGTCATAGTCTCCAAATCCTTTGTCTCTTCAATGACAGTGACAATGTGCTCAAACTTTGGATCCAATGATCGAAGAACTTTCTCCATGATTCTTACATCATTTAACTTCTCACCATTTCTTTTTAGGTTATTAGTAACTGTCAATACTCTTGAGAAGTAATCAGAGACGAGTTCACCTTCCTTCATTTGCAAGGCTTCAAATTCTCCTCTTAGAGTTTGAAGACATACCTTCTTGACTTGATCAGCCCCTTTGTAAGATGTTTGAAGCTTCTCCCATGCTTCTTTAGCCGACTTTGCTTCAACAACCTTCTCGAACGTGTCTTCATCTAATCCTTGATGGATTAGACAGAGAGCCTTCTTGTCTCTCTTTCTTGAATCTCTCAAACTATCCTTTTGTGTTTGAGAAAGACTACTTTCATTCTCCGGTTCAGCAAAGCCTTTCTTGACTATCTCCCACACATCACGTGCTCCTAGGATAGCCTTCATTCTTAGACTCCAATTGTCATAGTTGCTCTTTGTGAGCATCGGGACTTGGAAGGGAATACCACCACTCGTCATCTTTAAGAGATTTACTAGCTCTGCTACCACTTTGTTGGAAAGGAAACTATTTTAGAGATGATGGAAAAAGTGTTTAAGAAAACTTGGGAGAGAAGAGAATGTTTTAGGAAGTGGAAAGGAGGATTTTTAGAGAAGAGAAAGACTTAGTAGAATCCTTTGTATTTCTTGATTTCAACTTGATTACAAATGAAAGGGAAGGAAGGTATTTATAGCCTCCAAAGTACAAAATATCTTGATTATTCTAATCCTAAATCTAGAGATTTCCACTAATATTTTATTATAATTATCTAGATATTTCTATGAAAATATGTAGATTTTTATTCTAAGGAGGTGGAAGATGATTCTAGAGAATTTCTAGGATTTGGAATAAGTTTTGGATTAGGCCATTAACCATTTATTGGATAATTGGCCCATGATTTAGCTTAACCCACAATCAAGTTTAGTTTTCAACACCATCAAGTCATCAATTAGAGGAATAGGAAACCTGTATTTTATTGTCAAACCATTCAACCCACCATAATCAACACATATTCTCCACGTTCTATCTTTCTTCGTAACTAGAACCATGAGAAGCAAAAGGGATGAATTCGCTTGTATAACCCCACTGGAAACTATTCATGTTCTCTCTTGTCTATCTCATTCTTTTGATGGAGTTACCTATAGGATTGGACCCTTCAACCAAGGGAATTTTATGGTTATGGTGCATTCTGAAAGGAGGAAGCTCCTTTGGCTCTTCAAATATATCAACATATTCTTGTAATAAGTCTTCGATGGGCTGGCTTATTACAGTTTCTTCCTCCCGATTTTGCATCATCCCAAGATCAAATACCAGATTCAGGTTCTTCCTCCGCAATGCAGATCATGGATAATTGAACATCTTCTTCCTTCACCTCTTGAAGTTTAGCAGCCTTTACTGACTCACCGACGCATGATGTATTCCATGTACTTTGTGAGAATCTTTCTTAAAATTCAGCTCCAATTTGAGGAAGTCCATGGTTAAAGGGCCTAACATGATGAGCAATTGCACCCCTAGCACCATGTCATAACCATTCAGAGCTATAACCATCACATCCTCCTTAAAAACTGTATGCTGAAAATTCCAGGTGAACTTTTCCACCCTGCCCAAAACATTAATAGTAGAACCTCTTGCTAACTTAACTCTTGCTGAACCTACTGGTTTCAACTCACATCCCAACTTATTTGCCATCTTTTCATCAATAAGGTTATCTGTTGACCCTGAGTCAATCAAGATAAGAAAAGTTTGTTTTCCCACAAGTTCCTTTCACTCGCAAGGTGTTGTAACCAGTGGTCATTGCATTTAGTGAAATCTAAGCTACCTCACCTTCCACTATAGTGTTTTCTTCAGGCTATTGAAAGGAAACTGAAGTTTGAAAAAGATCTTTGGGAATGGATATAAATTAACTGATCGAGTTCGGGTGGCGAACCAACCCAACAGACATGAAAACCAAACTCAACTAAGTTCAGCCAAAGTTGAATGAGAATTCCGAGCTCAAGATTTACGTCAAGCTCGGGAAATTCTCTGGTATTCAACGCCACCAAAGTCATAATAAATCAAGAACAATGACTAGTACAGATTGTAATATTTCGTTTCTAAAATGGAAATAATAGAAATTTGAAAAGAAAATAAAGAAAAAAAAATTAATTATGAAAAAGAACAAAACGAATTTTTGTTGATTTTTCAATAAAACGAGAGGAACAAAAGAAAAAATGGATAAAGTTTGGATTGATGCTAATTTGGATTTGAGTTTTGAACTCTCGTATAATTCCTTGGTGGAGTCGGATAGAGGGAGGTCTTGCTACTGAGTTACTAGCACTTTCATTGTATAGTGTAACAAACTTTCATTTATTATTTCTGTTATTGAGTATTGACTAAATATCCAAAAAAGTCTTTAAAAATTTTAAAAATTTCAAAAAATTACAAAAATTCAAAAATATTCTGAAAAATTAAAAATAAAACTTGCAATTTTTTTTTCGTTAAAAATAAAAAAATTTAATTATGAGTGTAATTTTATTTTTAATTAAAATTATTCAATTATACCCACATAAATTAATTATAATTTTTTATTTAAATTTTTAATTATACACATTGTTATAAAAATCGATTGCCTAGCCGCCTAGGCTCTAGACGCCACTCATCCGCCCAATTAAAACCTAATCGTTTGATAAAATCGGATGTCCAATTTTTCCCGATTTTATTTCGCCTAGACCAACTAAATGACCGTCTAGCGATTTTTTGAACCTTGATCGTACCACTTAATAGTTATAAAATTCCAAAATTAATAGTAATAAAATTGTAACCACAATGTATAAAATTATAAAATTCAAAAATTAATACATTTATAAAGATGGGTTTCACCCCACCCAAATCACCCCAAAAATCTAAATATTAAAAATAATACCGACAACGTATTTTGGAATTTTAAAAAATTTAAATTTGATGGGTACAATTAATTTCAATTTCTGCGTAATTAATTTTAATTTGAAATTTTTTGGTACAATTAACAAAAAATAAAAGTTTAATTTGAATATTTCAAAAAATTTCTTGAATTTTTATAATTTTGTGTAATTTTTTATATTTTTAAAGATTCTTAGGATAATCAATCAATTCTCAACAAAAGAAAGAATGTTATATTACCTAATGAAAGTGCTAGTAGCTCAGTGGCAGGAAGTTTTTTTATGCGATCACGAATTCGCGAGTTCGAATCTAAGTAATGTCATGTTTTTATTTTTTGAAAATATGTAAAACGATGTTGTTTCGATTCTTGTCAAAATTACGTCGTTTAACTTAACTAAAGGTCCGTTAATTTTTTTAGTGGTCTGTTAAGTTTTTTCACGGTATATATTAATTGACAAGTCAACGAGAACTTTGCTATTAACTTGTACAAATCAAATAAAATTCAGTAATTTTTTAGCCAATATAAAATTCATATCTGTTTTGGCAATTCGTGCAAATGTAATGATTTTTTTAGCCGAATTCCCATTTCTAAAACCCCTTAAAAATACAAAATCTATCACTTACCATACAAACAGTGTCGTGCCTAATCTTCAAGAAACCTAAGGCAAGATTTGAAAATGCGATTTCATAAGTAATTAAAAAAAAAATTATACAATTATATACACAATAAGGCCAAGAAAAATTAGATACGAAACTCTTAATTTGGAAATAAAATATAATATTTAACAGATAAAAATTTAATAATAAACATTTAGAAATGATCAATTAAGATTGTGTTAATATATACGAACAAATTATTTTATTTAACTATATTTCTTTTCACAAAACTTAAATATGTTTATAATAGTAAAATTAAAAATAAAGATTATTAAAATCAAGGAGTGAATTAAATAAATTAGATGACAAAGAAATGAAGATGAGGTATATAGCAAGTAGAAAGGAAACATAGTTAATGTGATTTGTGAATAGATTAGCAAAAAAATCATTGTTGGAGCAAATATTATAAATAAAAAGGTAAACGTATATACAAATTAAACTAATTAAGTTACCTAAACATATTAAATTGGATCCTAAAATTCAATTAAAAAATGAAATATGCTACTCGTTTAGTATAAACCTCATTTAGTAAAAACCTGCCGTATTTAAATAAAACTATCATATAAAATCTACTGTTCTTTAAAAATTTGTCGACTAGATAAATTTGTCACTTCATGTCTAGCAAGTTTATTTTAATGATTTTCATCCAGCTTTTTTACAGTGGTGAAAATTTCGAATTTTGTTAAAAATCAATAATAATGACAATTCACGTAATTACCTTTTTCTGTACTAAAAGAAAGAATGGCACTTTAGGCAGTGTACAAAAAATCGTTAGACGGTACCTAGGCATTTGTACGGATCTAGTGCCTAGAACGCCTAGTCGGGACCTAGGCGTTAATGAATTTTTAGTGATTTTATAAATATATATTAGATTATATGTAAAAACATTTGTAATAATTTCATAAAGCATAACTCTTTCTCAAATTAAAATGTCAAAGAATAATTCCAAAATCTAAATAATCCAATTCCAAATCAAAGTTAAAATGAAAAGGTAAACCAAAATTTAAAATTCAACAATCTTAAAAAGAAGAAAAAGAAAGAAAAAGAAAAAGAAAGTAGATATTTATTTTTCACTAAATTAATTCATGTTCACTGCACCTGATCATTATCATATTCGAATTCATTATCCCTAGTAATGTCATGATCTTCATCAAACTCAAGATCTTCATTATCAGCTCTTTGGTCTTCATCACCAAGCTATTCTTGCCTCTCACTTGAATTCGTTAACCATTCTCTTGCATTGTTTGAATCTTTGTCTTCTAAAATGCCATCAATATCTTTCTCGTTGATATTTTTTCTCTTGTTCAACAACTTGACATTGAATTGGACATATACTAGACTATTAAGTCGATCCACTTCTAGTCTATTTCTTTGCTTTGAATTAATCTGCAAGAAAGAAGTATAAACAAATTCTCAAAACTAGAAAAAAATTTTATCTTCCAAGAAAACAAATAAAAGTTAAGGAAAAGAAATTTGAACTCCTTCAAATGTACTCCAATTCCTTTTACAACCATATGAGTTTGATGTTAAAGAAATAATTTTTGTAGCTAGTTTTTGCAAAGCAGGCACATGACAATCACATATTGATCACCAGCTCCCTAAAATGTAAACTGAATAAAAAAACATGGTTGATCTAACATTTATAAAGGTTTTCAAGATAAAAAATAATACATGAATCATACTTCTCATCATTATGTTGACATCCTTTTAAAGCTATAGGTCTCCCAAAACCTCCAGACTTTGATTTGTAGACATTGAACTATTTGTTGACGACCTTATCTTGCTTTTCATAGTCACCATGGTAAAAAGTCTCCACTCAATCCATAAACCTAAGGATGTTGTCATGGATAAACCCACCTCATTTAAACCCACCTCATTTAGACCCATACCCTTTTAGACCCATATATTTTTAAACCCATTTAGTATTTGGGTCTATTATTAAACCCATTTAGTATTTGGGTCTATTAGGATTAGTCCATTTAGACCCACCAAAATTACATGTACCCATTTAAACCCAATTAAACCCATTTAAATTATAGCTGTAGTAAATAATATATATTCTTTAAATAAATAATAAAACACTTATGTTCATGAAACGCTACTATTCACGGAAACGCTATTTTCATGAAAACGCTATTTTTTACGAAAATGTTATTTTCATGAAAACGCTATTTTTTTACGAAAACGCTATATTTGTGGAAAACACTGTTCACGAAAATGCTATTTTTACAGTAATGCACTGTTTATAGAAATGCTATTTTCGCGAAATTTCACTGTTCAAGAAAACACTGTTCACGAAAACGCTACTATTCACGGAAACACTATTTTTACGAAAACTTTATTTTTCACGGAAATGCCACTGTTCACGAAAACGCTACTTTACACGGAAACGCAATTACGTCACTTTAGCTTATAAATTAAATCTAAATTCAAACACATTAGATCAAAATATAAATTAGTCTAATAGGGTCTCCATTTAAATGTCAAAAACCCTTTTAATAAATGGGTATAATTGGGTAAACCTATTTGAACCCATTTAACTACTAATTGATAAATGGGACAGAATGAGTTTTTATTCTAACAAATGACCCATTTAAACCCATATTAACATCCCTACATAAACCCATCAATTAACATCTAATCATGCTCCATGGATGGATCCTTGTAGAAGTAAAATGGATTCAATACATATGCAGTCAAGTGCAAAGAAGAATCTAACCTACCTTTCATTTTCTCATCAATGATATCAAATATATGTTTGTAATTCTTCTCCAAGTCATTACAAGCAGCCTTGATCTTGTTCCTACCTTCTAGTAGCTCTCCAACAATAAAACCCATTGATGGCTTCTTCTCTCCATCAGCGATCCTTAGAACCATTACTAATGGTTCAAAAACCTTCAGCACAAATTCCACACCATTCTCAAATGCAGGACTCATAACGGTTAAGAAACAAGTTTTCCCCTTTGCTCTCTTTGAAAATTTGCATTTATTTCATTCTTCACAAGTGAACATTGTCTTCAGCTGTGGTTTTTTCTCCAACAAGCTTTTCAACGTCAAGAAAGTTGTAGCAAATCTTGTAACTCCGGATCGCACAATATCCTTCTTCTCCATATGATCTCTCATCATTGACAAGGTTATGGTATGAGCATAAATGAAAACCGTGAGGTCCTTAGCTTGGTCAATGATTTTCTTAAACTTTGGCAACTTAGCAATGGCTTCAAGCATCAAATCAACTGTATGAGCAGCACAACCTGTCCAAAAAATATTTGGCCTTTTCTCTCTAAGCATCTTTGTTGCAGCCACATTATTCATAGCATTATCTGTTACCACTTGAACAACCTTCTCAGCACAAAGGTCTGCAATGCAACGATCAACATAGTTGAAGATGTATAAGCCCGTGTGAGAGTCCGTGGAAGTATCTTTTGAGGACAGAAACCATGTTCCTCCTCTAGAGTGAACACAAAGATTCATTATGCTCCTCTTTTTCTATCAGTCCACGCATCAGTCATAATGGAACAACCGTATCGTTCCCATTCAGCCTCTTCACTCTTCAACAGACCCTTAATTCTTTCTTCTTCCTCCTTCAATAGTGGATGACTTAGTTGATATTGAGTTGGATGAACCCAACCAGGTCCAAATTATCCAAGGCCCTTACAAAACATTCTGAATGCATCATTATCAATGGCATTAATAGGAATACCTGATTGATACACCCATCTAGCACAATATTGATGCACTTGATGAGTCTTTTCCTTGAAAAGTACAGAGTTGATGTTTTATTGTCTTTTCTGTGCACCAAGAGAAGCTTCAGGATGGATAGTTGTTGTGAACTTATCCATATGACTCTGAAGATGAGATGGTTTTAGAGTATCAAGGTTTTCTTCTAACTCATCTTTAAACCTCTGCATATCTACACTAACTTTAGCTCTTAGAAAATCATGTTCATGTTTCTTGCTTAGCTTCTTCTTCTTTGCTTCTATGATGGCATTTCTGCACTAAACTTGATCCTCTTTTGACGAATTCTAACATCCTCTTACGTTTTATGGGATATGAGCAATATGCTCTTTAATTCGATGTACTCCACTAGATATTTTTTTTGAACATAACTTGCATTGAACCTTATATGGATTCAACTTATCAAACAATTTCCCATATTCTTACTCATTCTCTTTTTCCTTTTTTTTTTTCCAAACGACTACGTTTTAAATGCCGAGTTGACCGATTTGGTATGATTTTAACCGACTAAACTAGACTAGCGATTAAATATACCGATTATGGTCTAATCGCTGCGGTTTAGAATTTCAGGCGCCTAGGCAGCGGCGCCTAACTCGAATTTTAAAACACTATTTTAGGCATCAAAAGTAATTTAGTAATTAAAAAAAAATTTGTGTCAATCTAGTAATATCAATATAATTATATGTCATTTTAGTAACTCTCCCTTATTTAAAAAAAAGCATGTACTAATTTAATTGGAATCCAAATAATGAAAAAAATAAAATAATCATAGATAAATTGTATACTTTTCTTCATGTGGTTTATATAAGTGTTCTCAATCTTGCTTTATTTATTCACTATTGATCTAATTTAATTTTCATCTTTTTCTTTTTTTTTACGGATTATAAAATACTAAATTATACACTGAAAATAAAATAAATAATTTTAAATTCTTAAAATCATTTGAAAATTTTTGAATTACCAATACGTTTGAAAATTATATCTTATTATATAAAATTTTATGATTAAACATAATCACCACGTACAGTTAGTTGATTAGATTCGACACATATTAAAAATATTTTTTCAATTAGATTTTACTATTTATTACAATATTATTATTTTTTCCATATTGTATTTTATTATAGATACTATAGGATAATAAATGAGAAATTAATAAAAACATTGTTCAACAAAAAATACGATACCGAAAAAATAAAACATAAATACTATAGTACATTTCACCCAAAAATAATAATTACCATTGACAGTTAGTTAAATTTAGTATTCATGCTGTTAATAATTCTAGTAAATTTTAAAATATCAAGTTTTTTCTTGGGGTCATAAATATCAAGTAATCCCATTTCTCTTAGCAAGTAATAAATGAGAGATATTTTGAAGTGGGGTCTTCTGTATTATGTGGAACACAGTTGGCCCAAGACTTTTCATACATTTGCGAACTCGACAAGTTAGGCCAAGAGCTCCAAATAAAGCCATTGGAAAATGCAAAATCAATCACTTACTATACGAACTCATTTTAAAAAAAAACAAAAAAAAAGCGTAATGATGATTCCAAGCCAATCTTATTGCTTTCCTGGTATAATAATCATCTTGTATTTCTTCTTCTTGGTTTCCTCCTCAGATCTCCATTGCCGACATGACCAAAGGGATGCTCTTTTGGAGTTGCAAAGCGAGTTTTCCAGCAATGATACATCTTTAAGTTCATGGAACAACAACAACAATAGTGACTGCTGTTCTTGGGAAGGTGTTACTTGCGACGATAAATCGGAAGAGGTGATTTCACTTGATCTTAATTTCAATGTTCTCAACAATTCGTTGAAACCAAACAGTGCTCTTTTCAAATTCCGATATCTTCGTATCCTAAACCTTGGAGACTGCAATCTCTATGGAAAACTTCCTTCCTCCATAGGAAACCTTTCTCGTCTCACGGAACTTGACCTTTCCTATAACCAATTTGTTGGTCAAGTTCCGTCTTCAATCGGCAACCTAAACCAACTTAAACACATGAGGCTTGATGGAAACAACTTCACTGGCAATATTCCTATTTCATTTGCCAATTTTACTAAGTTGTCTGAATTAGACATGTCTAATAACCAACTCACTGGAGATTTCCCTCTTATTACACTACCAAATTTAACCAGCTTGTTCAGCTTACACCTTTCCTCCAATCACTTCACATCCTCTCTTCCATCTGACATGAACCGACTCCAGAACTTGGAGAACTTTCATGTGGATGGAAACTCAATTTCTGGGAATTTTCCTACATCATTGTTCGCGGTTCCTTCGTTAATCTCGGTTATCATGGAAGAAAACCGGTTCAAAGGACACATTGATTTTCCCTGGAATACATCTTCTAAGCTTCGGTTTCTACACCTTGCTCGTAACAAATTCGACGGGCCACTCCCTGAATCTATATCTGAGTTTCTCAATCTTGAAGTCGTTGATCTAAGCCACAATAACTTCATCGGACCAATCCCTGTATCTATATCAAAGCTAGTCAACCTCACTTTTCTTGGTCTTTCCAACAACAATTTGGAAGGTTCAATACCAAGTTTCTTATGGGGATTGATGGAAGTGACGCTTTCTCACAACTCTTTCAGCAGTTTTGGAGAATCATCACAATTTCCCAATCAAACACTAATCTTGGCTTTGGATCTTAGCTCAAATTCATTACAAGGACCATTTCCCAATTGGATATGCAAGCTAGGGCCGTTACTTCTCATTGACTTGTCCAACAATCTCCTCAACGGCTCAATTCCTTCGTGTTTGAATTTCACTAGCTACCTTAATGAGCTAATCCTGCATAACAACAGTCTCGGCGGAGTTCTTCCAGATATATTTGTCAACGCTACTGGGTTACGAACACTCGACGTTAGCCGCAACAAGTTAGAAGGGAAACTTCCAAAATCTTTGATCAATTGCAAATCTATGGAGCTCTTGAATGTGGAGAGAAACCAAATCAAGGACGAGTTTCCAGCTTGGTTGGGTTCTTTGCCGTCACTACATGCCCTCTTCCTCCGATCAAACCAATTTTATGGGTCCTTATATGATCCCAACGTATCCTCATCCTCATCCATCGGGTCTCAGAATCTAAGTGTCATCGATATATCACATAATGACTTCACTGGAACCTTGCCCCCTTACTACTTCTCCAGTTGGTGTAAAATGACGACGGTAACCATACAAGATGACAACGCTACGTTCTTGGAGGATAAGTATATGGGTGAAGAAATTCGCGGGATGTATTCTAGTATCGGGTATCATAATTCCATGGAAATGGTAAATAAAGGAGTGGAGATGGAGTTTGAGCGGATCCGGAAAGACTTCAGAGCCATTGATTTTTCTGAAAACAGATTTTGTGGAAAGATCCCTGAATCTATTGGTTTGTTGAAAGAATTGCGTCTTCTCAACTTGTCCGGTAATGCATTCACCGGAAATATCTCACCATCCTTGGCAAATATAACAAACCTCGAGGCGCTAGACTTATCACAAAACAAGCTGTCAGGTTGTATTCCTCCTGAACTTGGCAACCTCTCCTTTCTGTCAAACATCAACTTCTCCCACAACAATCTCGAAGGTCCAGTTCCACGAGACACACAATTTCAAAGCCAAAAGTGTTCTTCATTCATGAACAACCCCAAACTTTATGGACTCGAGGAAATCTGTGGAGTCCATAACCTTGTACCACAGCAATCCGAGGAATTGTCAGACCCGGAAGAACAAGTGTTCAACTGGAGAGCAGCAGCTATAGCCTATGGACCTGGTATCTTTTGTGGATTAGTCATTGGACATATCCTCGCTTCACGCAAACATGAGTGGTTCATGGAACAGTTCCGTTGAAACAAAAGCCAAAAGTAGTCACCATAAGTGGTGCTCCTTCACCTCATCTCTTGTACTCTCTCTAAGCATTGTGATATGTGTTTTTTATAAATTTTTCAAGTGTGCTCACGGAAAACTCTTACGTGTTTGTTTGTAATTTTTGATATTATGGTTTTCTAATTAACGTATTTGATTGGTGGTTTATTAATGAAGACATTTAAAATGAATTTTTAAAAAAATTAAGTGACGAATTATTTCGATAATTTCAAATATTATAGAGGCGAAATGAACATGCCAACGAGCATGCGGAACAGATCTTATTATCACGGAAAAATCTGTAACATGGTTGAAAGTAGCCAAAATTCAGACATGCAATCATTTGGAGATGGTTCTTGGTCCTTTTTATGCTCTCTAACATCCTATTTGTGTTCAAATTGCAACCGAAGCCCCTACTAAATAATATGAAGAGTCAGATATGTCAGATCTGTAGTGATAATGTTGGACTCACTAATACAAGCAATGTCTTTGCTCCTTCTAATGAATGTGGCTTCCCTTAGTGACAGTTTTGATATAGTTGGATTGATCTTCAATTCCATTGAAGGTTGTCTAGATAATAGTAATCAACTGAGACACACCCATCTCTATGTAAGAGTTTCATGAGAAGCTCCTCAATCGCTATCATGTTATCAACGCTCTCAATGTTTCTGTTTCATCGTCGTTTCTACCAGTAACTACTACCAATGTTGTTGAAAAAGCATTATAATTTTAATATTTCTAAATAAAAAGTCTCAATTTATACATTAAAAATGAATAAATAGTTATATGATTTGTGAGTTGTCCAACAAAATAAACACAATGTGATATAAAATAGGAGTAATGCGTAAAAATGGACTGTAAAAGTTTGGAAACGAAAAAAATGGCAAACGTAAAGATTAATAACAAAAGTGGACCGTACAAGTGTAATTATATGATAATACCATTTTCCAGCGTTTATCCTCCAAAACATCATCGACGGCCATAACATAATCGACAGATCCAAGACGTACTCCGACAAGTAAAGGGAGTTCGAATAGATATTGGTATAAATGATATTTCACCAACGTGATAAACGTATCCACCCTTTTAAGAGACGTTTAATTACAAAATTACCATCGATATATTTTTGCTCCATTAAAGACAATATCCGTCGGTTTGCTTGCCAGGGATATCATTAGTTTGTCTCCCACAGCTTCATGACTTGTCTCCTCTGTGAAGTCATCGACTAAAATTATTTTTAACCTACTTAAATTACCACCACATCAGACCACTATGAATTTTCATATTGCTTTTACCCATTACAAAATTCAATACCTGTCACATGTGAACAATTAAGTTCATATATATTCAAATGTTATTGTTATAGACAAGTAAAACTTTTTTTTTGTAAAGGGACAAGTAAAACTAGAATGTATGGTGACTTTTATTTATTTGAATACTATACTGTTCGCGCGGAGTTTGCGCTGAACGCGAAATTAATGTTTTATTTCATGTCCGTGAAATATTTTTATTTGTTGGTTGAAACAATGCACCAAAAGTTTCATCTTGCGTATTATAATTAACAACAGTATATTTTAATGATGGAACTCTTATCTGGGATCTGCTTTGATCTGTTCTGAAAATCTGGATATCTGGGGGACCATATCCGGAACCGGATAGTAAGATCTCTGATCCATCGAAAACGGCTCCGGATCCGGATATCTTAATTTTGAGATCCGAATATGGATCCACACCATTAAATATTTTTAAATCTATGTTTTACATATATTTTGTGATTTCTTATATAAAAATACAAAAACATGTAAACAATTTAATTTTAATTATGTTTTATCACATATTACATTTATTTTCAAAATATGTTAGAGATTATTACTTTTCTAATTAAATTTAGATTTTTAAACATTTTATTTTTATTTTTTATTTTATTTTGTAATTACTTTTACAGATCTGAACATCTTGGATACTTGAAACCCGGATAATGTTAACACATATTCCATGGATCCAGATATCCTTTCTCAAATATCCGAATCCGTCCCACCGATAGTACTATATTATTTCATATAGAAAAAAATAAATATATATCTTCGCAAAATACTCATAGTTATTATTTTAAAATATTTTAAATTACTTAATATGTTGATTAATTTTCCAGAGATGTTGGTAAAATTTGATAACATATGGATACTATATTATAATTCTCATATTGTCAAAATTGGTCATAAATCACGATTAATCTTACATTTGTATAACGATTCATGTCTTTAACTTTGTGATTAACATGAATGAGATTAACCATATCTATTTTGGGACGGGAATTCCATCTCATCCCATATTTTTCTTGAAATTCACGTTTCATTCCCATTTTCGGTTAATTTATTTTATGTTTGGAACCATCTAATTTATGTTAACATATAAAAGAAGGAAAATATATGAGAACATATTATCCAAATCACCCGTTTGCATCTAATTTTTTTAAATTATTTAGAGAATCCCGAAATACATGTCACGAAATCAATCTTTACCCAAATTAATAACATATTGAATCCTAATTTTATCTACTAAAATTTTTTGAACCCGTCCCGTATTCGATTTTTTTTATCCTCTTACCCAAATTTTCCATTTCATTTCCTAGTCAGAAATACTTTGATAAATTTTTTTAATATTTTAATTACCCGTTCCCGTTATTTCTCCTCCTATTTCTCAAGATGAAAACCCCTAAATCAGATTTCAACTCATGTAAAAAAATCTCTTTTACATTTAACCACATGTAAAAAAATAACTTTTTCCAATTAGATCTTACCACGTGTAAATTTGTAATCGATAAGATGAAAATTATATTATAAAATAAAAATAACGGTTTTATCAAAATAATAAAAAGAAAAATGACAGTAAATAAAGAAAAAATATGTTGTCAAACTTTAGACGGAAAATATTTTCTCTGTCCACTTTTATATAAACCAGTTTCTAGAAAAAATATGTTGTCAAACTTTAGAGGGGAAATATTATCTCTATCCACTTTTATATAAACAACTTTTCGGAAAATACTTTTCTAAAATTGTGAACAATCATATGCAGTTGAGATACTCTAAACACTTATACAAACCATATAATATATATTTGCTCATAAATATTTATATATATATATATATATAGACATACGATGAAGATTTAATTCTTAAACCCATGTGTTTAAAAAATTGTAATATCCCAATAGTAAGATCATTTGAATATTTGTGTGTATTTTTCTATCGTTTTAGAAAATATACCAAACAAAACACATGGTGCATGGAAATCTCTAAGTAGACATACAAACATATTTAAGCTTGTAAATATATAACCGCTATCACAAATCTTTAATATATTTGAAAACTAAATAAATTTACAAAACAAAAAACATTGGTAAAAAAAAATCTTAATATAAACAAAATATTGGTTATTAAAGGCTAAGAAAAATGTAAACCACAATGATTTTATTCTTTTTACAATTTTTCTTTTAAAATATACATATGTCAGTTTTGTTTAATAGTATATTTTCTGATTTCTAAAAAAAATTATATCATAATCTAAAATAATGTTATATTGTCCTTGGTAATAACTTATTTAATTTTACAAAATAAATATAAGAATAGTTAAAAATAATCAAATAAACAAAAATAAAAGTTTTATATAGAAACTTACTTATCATAACTAAGCTTGTTAGTTATCTTTGGTACTTAAATCCTTCGAATAGTAAATATTTCATATGATCTTTCTTATTTATTTTGACTTATTAAATCTATAAAAAATATATACAAAAGTATAGTACATTTTTTAGTAATGCTTCCATAATAACATTGGTATACTTAGGAAAACCGCAGAAATTTAAAAACTCCCGTCCATTCAAGGAATTTTGTTTTGGAATAAAATAAATCTTCTACACATGAGAAATTTTTCTAAATGAACATAAAGCCAAAAAATCAAAAATAAAGTGATCAACTTTGCTTAGTCTTTTTAGACCATATGTAAATGAATCATATATTTATTTTTAATAGTTAAATGGATCTTGTTATTTTATAAAACTGAAAACATTAATCAATAAAATGTAAATATTGACCACAACAAAAATATTTATACTTGCAATTCACAACTAAAACATGTTTAATTATTTATAAAATTAATTATTATTCTCTCATTCATTCATTAGTCGACGTGAGACACACATTTTTTAATATCCGTTTTCTGTGTGAAAAAGGTAATTAAAAATTAACTTTTTAAAAAATATTATTTTAATATCAATAACAAAATCTAAATATACTCTCATTAATATTAAAATAACATTTTTTTAAAAAGTCAATTTTTCTGATTTTATCTGAAAATCAAATTTAAAATTAACAATAATATTTTGTTTTATATTTGTAGTTAATGCTAATTAACTTTATATTTGTATTTGATTCAATCAAATTACAAATTTTTAAGTAATAAAAATTTAATTCAAATGATACTTATATATTAACTAACTAAGTACATAGATAAATAAGGAAATAAATCTTTGTGAAAGATATTCTGCGAATTTTATCATTTAATTGATTGTGCATAATTAGATTTTAGTATTATATTTTAAATTAAGTTATTAAATTTTTCTTCTATATAATAGCAATGTATATAAATTAGTACAAACTAAAGGTTATTCTCAAAAAATACTTCTCTTTTTTTTTTATTATATTAGAGATTTCAGTTTAACTTTAAAAAAAATACTTAAGAATTGAAAAACGAACAAAACAAAATAATTACATAGAAACATTGAATAAAAGTCGATTCAATTTCTAGTATAATTTATTCTATTGTTTGATTACGTTCGTAATTTCTATTGGCCTCTGAACATTACGGACCATACGGTTATCTAAAAACGTATAAATCATGAAATTACATATTGACTTTTACGGGATTAGTTTATTGACCCTTTGAAATATTACTAATAGCTATGAATAGTTCATCATTTACGTGAGTGGCGACGTAAACACCCTGCGGCATGAAAGCGATGATGAGAATCAATACAAAGTTGACATTCCCTTAATATTGGAATTTTTGCTCCTCATGCATCATCCATGAATCATGATCACAAGTTACAAAATATGCATATCACTCGCTATATAGATACTCTTAACGCTATCTTACTCACATTTTGTCAACTCTAAAGCATCATATCATCTTCTTTTCTTATCCACAATCCAACTTCCCCAAAAGAAAAGATTCTCCCTTTAGCGTTACCTCTATATGTGTATTAAGATTGTGTGTATATATAACTCCAATACTCACGTCTCCAAAACAACCCATCAATAAACAATCTCCAAGTGATTTTAAAAGACCGTTTTGATACATATATACATATTAAAAAGGAGTATAGTACCATACAAATGGATGTGGTAGCAAGATTGGCGTCGCAAAGAGCGGTGGTGATATTCAGCAAGAGTACATGTTGCATGTCTCATGCAATTAAACGGCTGTTTTATGAGCAAGGCGTGAGCCCGGCCATTGTAGAGATTGACCAGAACATCTACGGGAAAGATATCGAGGGGGCCTTGGCACAGTTAGGCTGCAGCCCTTTGGTTCCGGCGGTTTTTGTCGGGGGGAATTTTGTAGGGACAGCTAATTCCGTAATGACTCTTCATCTCAATGGGTCATTGAAAAGGATGCTCAAGGATGCTGGTGCTTTGTGGCTTTAGTACTTGGTGATGTGTTCTTGAGAGATTTATATTATTATATAATTTTAACATTTGAAAGTGTCTTCGCTTTATGTATGTTTAAGTTTAAGTAAGACATATATGGAGTACTTTGTATTGGGAGTTACATATATGTCTGCGTTGAGGTTGATTTAATGATTAACTAGCTTTAACCCATTGACAGAAACTTCTTATAAGTTAGTTTCATTTTGTAATTTTATTCACCATATATATGTTTTATTTGGTTATTATGCTTAAATTGGTAACGGGAAAAGTTATGAACTTTTTTTCGCAAAATGCTACAAACCATGAGCAAAGGCGCCTTACATAATAGTGTCATTAGTGGACCTAAGTTGATATTTTGTTAGCTCCAAAAAAGGAACTAAGGAATCTGAATCTCTGTTATGGAGCAATGAGACTCTTAATCAAAACGTTGGAACTCGTACAGATATCGTAATTCCAACTTATACGAGCCCATTAAAAAGAACTATGTCAGATCCAGAACACAATACAATAGCCAAAAAAAGAAATAGTCTCTTGATGGTTTAGTTCCATAAGAATCATGCCCGCCCCAAAATCCCAAAACTCAAATCTCAGTTTTGAAACTGAAGTCTGAATATGGCTGCAGAATCATCAACCATGACCTGACTTGGTTTACCAGAGCCGTTATGTTGCTCAGATCAAACAGAGAAGAAGTAGCAGACGTACGTGAGTTGTAACAAAGAGAGCTCTCAAGCTTCCTCGTTGTTCTCAACGAGTATCTTCTTGCAAGCCTCATAACACATGAAGGAGATTCCAGCTGCAGGAACCAGCTTCAAGCAACTCGGTCCAAGCCCTCTGTACCAACCTGCAACACCTTCTTGCTCGAGTATACAGATGAGAGCATGCAACATGTTCTTGTAAACAACCCTCCCACCGACTGCTCCTACCTGCATATGCTTCCTAGCAACCTCTAATGGAAAAGTAGCAGTACTCGATAACGCACCAGCTAAAGAACCTATCAGAAGTGTCTCAATGTTTCCGATCCTCTCTTGCTTCACCAGTTTACGGTATGCTTTCCTTAAGGAATCATAAGCGAAGTAGTTTGTGGCTGCATATGGAACCACTCCAATCAGACTTGGAGCAAGGCCCCTGTAAAGTTCTGTTGGGCCTTCCTCTCGTATTATTTTGACAAACGCATCTAATATTCCTTTGTATACACCTCTCTGCAATAATGAGTGGGGATCACATTTCCCAAAATACCATTTTTATGGAAACTTTTAATGAAGCTTACCTGAATTGTAAGGCGGGTCTTGACTAGTTCGAGTGGGTATGTCAAGAGTGTCTGGCTAACCCCAGCACAAGCACCTGCGAGCAATGAAGCTGGGATGGGAATTTTGGATTCTTCTTCTAGCTTCGGAGTTAACTTCTTGTTAACTGTCTCGAATACAAATAGCTGAACAGAGTAGTTGAGAGAGACAAGTTAAAAACTCAAACAAATTGTTACATTACATCATTGCGACAGCAATTCTACGACCAAATGCATAGATACCATTCAACAGCAGCAGTGAGTAAAATGATTGATTATGAAGATGTTTTGAAGCATTTGGTACCTCAACGGCACGAGCGGGTGCGACTCGAATTACATTGACCAAATTGCCCCTGAAGAGACCTGTCCAACCTTCGTGTCTCATGATATCACGGAAGACTTCGGTGGTGGACTCGCCACCGCTTCCCACCATTAGATGAGTTCTAATGGTTTCCAAAGGAGCTACTACAGTCCTTGAAACCGCTCCGGCCACGGCTCCGCTAAACAGCCGCCGTAACGAAGGATTGGAGATCTTAAGCTTCAGTTTTAACCCGCCTTTCTTCTTCTTACGCTTCTCTCCCATCACTTCTTCCTCCTCATCATCTTCTCTGGGAGGAAAGTACTTGGTACATAGATCACTGAGCTGAGCAGCGAAGCTGTTGTTGCCTCTGTTAGAAGGATCCGAACCCGAAATAGATTCCGGCCCGAGTCCTGACCCGAATCCCGCTCCTAATTGATTTACACTCGCGAATAGTCCACCAACTAGGCGGTAACTTGTGTTGTGTTGGGTCCAGTCGGATCCCAAATCGGATACGGAGAAAAATCCATTCCTCGCATCGTCGAACAATTGAATTCCAGTCTTTCCCATGAATACAGTTCCTGTTTCTGGTACTTCTGGAGTTACTGGTAAAAATAGTCTCCGTTCCCAGAGGCTGGACAGGTGATCACAAATCACGACCTCCACATCTTCGTCAAGATTTAAAAAGAAATATGAAGATTTTAGCAGAAATGGTACGACAAGAGTGGACAGATGGAATCGGCTGAGAATTTGGGTTGTCTCTTTCGTTGAATCCCCTTAGGGTTTTACCGCTACTGCTTGGAGCTGGTGTTTTCTGGCCTTTTGAATAGGTGAGTGGTTGGGGGCGGAGGCTGCGGTTAGGTATTTATATTTTTCTATGATATTCTGCTTTTTCTTTTTTTTCCTCTTTATCTATATTTGCACTTTATTTTATTAGCTAAGGTGGAAAATTGGTCAAACATGGCCAGTTTAGAAGTATGTGTGTCTTTTTTCCGTCAGGGTGTTATTAAAAATTTAAAACCAAGTGAACGATACAACAAAGTTGGAAATAAACCCGGCGGTTAACAGAACACAACCACAAAGCCAGAGCCGAACGAGTCGAAAAAAACAGTTTTGTTTGTGGGAAAGAAGAAAGAAGGCTTATATTTTCTGTTACGAAATTAGTCTGTCGATTTGAAGGCTGTGTCAGAAAATAAATAAATACATGCGTCATATAACAAACCACCAAATATTTGTCCAATGGTCTCGTTTGTGGTAGGTGAGTTGAATATAATAGTCACGTGCGTTTGTCATAAAAATGTTGCACTCCAAACATAAAAAAGACAACTTAAGAAAAGTTTGACTCACAGTGCAGCAGACAACATTTGTAATTGTATGATATAGAACATCTAAAGCAAAAGAACATTTTTATTCTATGATTAGTATGAATACAAAAGACCAAACCTTTGGTTGGTCACTTCTACTAATCAATAATCATATGAAAAGAAAATTAATGAAATAAAGTATTAAAGTAAGTAAATTATTCATTTTACTATGTATGATTTACTTCTGCTGATGGAAATAAGGATGCAAGAAACGAACTCCTTCGAGGTACAACGGTGTCTGCATCTCGATCAACCGCGACGCCTGCACCGTTCAAAACGTAACTAACCAAATACAGATCTATAAGATGAAATGGAATATCGGAAAGTGAAAAAACTATACTTACGGCTCGAGCAAAGGCAAACATTTCCTCTTCACCAGAAAGCATTGATACAATCGAAGCTGGTGAACCAGCAGCACTTATGCTACCTTCCGCAAGCACATCTCGCCGTAATCTCGAATCTTCTGTCTCTGTCTCAAACTGGAAGCTGCAAGTTCCCCCAAAATTAAACTTGACAACACATCTTGGTGCAGTTTAGGACTAAACCAAAATTATATATACCTTTCGAGGTCGAAGAGCGTACCCTCTGCAGTTCCTTGAAACAACTCATCGATAGGTGTCTCTGCGGATGAGACAAGACAACAATGGTGGTTGTATAGCTCATCCACAAGGGTTATAAACCTACGTGCCTAAGAACATTCAACAAAAAACCCTAAGGGGGAATTCACAGATCTCAAAAGCTATAAATCTTTGATTTGGGTTTATTTATACCTTGTCACGTATTTCCATGCTCATTGCTGGAATCCCAGAGATAAAGATTGTATGATAGTTTTTAGCCACTGCGATATAATCTGCTGCACCTACTGGTCGACCACATAGATACTCAAATGTGAATCTTGCCACTCCATTACAGCTTTCAGGAACCTCCACTGTTCTGATGAAACACACACACACACACAAAAAGCCATTGTGATTTATTTTGATCCATAAAAAGAAAAACCATTGCTCTTAATTAGTACCTTCCAAACATCACTGGGAGAATAGCAGAAGTTATTTCTCCACCGTACTTGTCTGTGACTTGACGCCACATTGTCTCAAACTCTTCCAGAACAGCATTATTCAAAGGCCATAAGTAGTGAACCTATAAATGCACATTTACATTTTCATCAAACATAAGCAAAGAACCTGAGAATAAACGATGTAAAGAGTCTGCATGTGGTTCACACATTTTCAACCGAGTTTTTTGCTGCAACTCGGCGGTAATCTACTTCGCTTCCAATTGAGATTATCTCACAATGTTTCTCCAGTTTAGAGATAAACTTATCAAATATCTCCTTCTGCATTTCGTCCTGTACAAAGAACATGAGCGAGAAATTTAGTAACCTCAAAATGCATGTTCTCCCTGAATTGCTTAACAACTCCAGAGGAATTAGTTTCTGCAGAGAAAAGAAACCTGATTCAACTCCCGCGGTGCTCGGTTACTGGTGGCCACAAGAATAGTTCCAGTAGTCAACAATCTGCTCATAATTCCAGATAAGGCCACAATGGCAAATACATCAACTGTCTGTAACATAAGATTCAAGAAAGTCCAAGTTACGGCAAGAATGAACACTATGTACAACAACGTCGTCTGAGGCCAAAAGATAGCAAATCCAGTCTCATCTAAAACCTTGTAGACACTGAATTGGCTTTATGAATTTTAGCATTTCAGTGTTTAAAACTTTATTACTTTCTCATACTCAACAACCTATTCCTAAAAGAATGAATTAGATACTGTAGCTACTTTTATTACCTGGATCTCATCAAAGCAGAGGACGCTGGCTCCTTTTTTACTTGATTGCTGATCGATGAGAAACTTGTCAGCCACAGCTGGAAGAATGTGTTTCATTTGGAGTTGCTGCTTATAAAATTCTTCTCCAGCTAGCCACTCCTTAACTTTTTCATCAACAGGAAGATTCATAATCCATTTCGAAATACTATATTGCGAAGACTTCTCAGCACCATTCTCTTTCCAATACTTGTGCATTTGCTCATTTATCTTCAGCATAGCCTACAAGAGAAAGAAATGACAAAAAAATGTCAGAGTTTTGAATTAAGTAAACAAAGAATGGCTCGGCTCAGTCACCTCATGAAAGTGAAACCGTTGTCGATGTCGAATAATCCCATCAGTGGCACCATAAAACATATCCATCAGCATAGTCTTGCCTACATGAAAAAGAAAAACATCTCAACTAGCAGACCTTGTTGGCTATGGAGTAAAGAAGAACATGAAGGAGCCAATGACATACCACATCCTACATTTCCATAGATATATAATCCTTTAGGAGCTGGAGGTGTTGTGGGACGAGAACCGACAATCGAATCCAATTTTCTCTCTCGGTTAAGGTATGATACCCATTTACCAACTCCAGGTTCTACATTCATCTGTCTTCGTCTAAACAACCCAAAAAAGACAAGCAATTAAAGGAGAAACAAACAAATTTCAAAGCCATTGACAGAAACCTCACCCTAATACCCATCTTCCTAAAAGTTTTTGCCCATGCTTATTCATAGATGCCCACATCCCATCCTCCTCCTTTTTCTCAGCTTCTTCCACCATTAGCCTCCGCCGCTCTTCCTCTCTCCTCTTCTCCCACTCTGCTAATTTCACCTGCAAACCAAATGTTACGCAAACAATAGAGAACCAAATGCCCAAATCCTAAGGAGAGCTCGAGATTGTTTTACATGATAATCTTCCATTTCTTTCTCGAAATGTTCCAATCTTCCGTACAAATTTTCGAATGCCGAAGCGACCTTCTCTTGGTTCGGATCATGTTTCAGCCTCCCTTGCTCCACTAACTTAGTATAACTCATCAGAGGACCTGATAAGGAAGGACAGTTTATGTATCATATCTGTACCAAATTCGAAGAAGCAATCTCACTACCCGATTGCAGAATTATGTATCATTGACAACATAAGACAATGATTTCGAAACGGAATTGAGGATTGTGTACATATAGTGAGACAGTACCTGGTGGGTTGGGAGGATCAGAGGTGCAAAAGGAACGAGAAACGAAGTGGAAACCATTGGAGAGTCTTCTTCTTGAAGAAAACCCTAGACGTAGAGCAGTGGAAATCTGCGAAAAGTTTGGCATAGTTTGCTCCGACTCCGATTGTACTTTCTTCTCTGAAACTACAAGCTTCCGATCACGGTTAGCTACTTTCCGGAAACGGAGGAGGCGAACAGAACGTTATTTAATAGGGTACCCACGTGGCGACCCATAAGAGACCAACGTGGTGGAATGTAGACCGTTTGTCGGATAGCTGACTTGGCCTATCATTGTCCGTATAGATTTTCTCTAGAGGGATCGGTAGATGTCAAAACTAAGATGCTGATCTACCAAACTCAAATGTGCTTCGGTCCGTGACAGATATATCTAACCGTTTGGAAAAGATGTTAACTTTTCGACTGTTGAATTTGTTCATCGTATAAATTTGTTTTGTTGAATTTGTCAGCAAATGTAAGATAGAGATATTTGTCTACTGAGAAGTAAATGTCTGTTAACTCTTATAAACACCAAGGAGAAGTTTTTTTTATATAATTGAAATATTATATTAATTAACTATCCAAATCGGGCATTGGCTTTGGTACAGTAAAACAGAATCGAAAAAAGATAATTGAACCAAAAAAAACTAATGGAACAGGCTAAATCAAAGCTTGTGTTAGTTGACTTGGGTTTAAAACGATGGTTTGCCCGTCAAAATTTCCAAACGTGACTAACCAATTGCAATGCGATGCGGATCTAATCACAAGAGTTAACCGTATTATGGTCGTATTGAGGGGCGAATAATTTTCTTGTTTCATTCATCCTAGCGATTTTGACATGGCGGAACAAAGTACCACTACTTTGCCAGTAGGAAGAAAATAACCCAAAAATTTTGTCCCATATTATTTTTTTTTTGTGGGAGAAAATAAAAAATGAGTGGGCCACCTAACTGATCGCTAAAGTGAATAAGGGCACACTCTTTGCTAAGATCGGCTTACCTAGCTTCCAATTTAAACAACTAGGGGTTTATTTTAGTTTTCCTTTTCAATGTCTTGAAAGTGGTACCATATGCGAACAATGGACAAAAATAAACGCATACAATAAATCCTCGTTATTGAGACGAGGTCCAAGTACTTCCAATCATCCATTTGCAATATTGGAAAGGGCGTCTCCCCTCAGGGATTTTTCAATCCTAGACATGGAGCGTTACGACAACCATGGCACATTTTCTTCTTCACCAGTATCGTGGGTAGGACTTCGTCCTAGAAGTTGTGGATGTTTGTAGGATGGTGACGCTTGGTTTTAGACACTTAACTAATAGCCATTATCAAATGTTCAGAGGAGGAAAGAAGATTCATACAAAGTTTTCCGCGAAAACGATTAATCACCTCATCTTTGAATGTGACCATGCTTTACAAGTTTTGGCATTGTCTTCAAACGATTAATCACCTCATCTTTGAATGTGACCATGCTTTACAAGTTTTGGCATTGTCTTCAAACGATTAATCACCTCATCTTTGAATGTGACCATGCTTTACAAGTTTTGATATTGTCTTCTCTGCCCGCACTTTCGAGTTTCTTCCCGCGTACCTCCTTATACCAAAATATGGATACCTCTTTCAGAGGACCAAGATTTTGGGTTTATCAGAGAAAAAACGGGACATTTTCTCTTGGATCATGTGGTATATTTAAAAAGTGAGAAACGAACAAGTCTTGAATGGTAAGAATGTTCCGCCAAATGAGGCGGTGAGTTGGAGATCAGCCAATCAGAAATGCAAAGAAGACGAAGAAGAGGAGAGTACGCCAAATGTTGCTCCAATTATGTTTTTTGCATCATCGCAATCTCTCACATGTTAGATCGTTGCCTCTTGGCATGATATTAGACTAGTTGGTGAAATAGGGTGATGCTTTCGAGAACTGAGGACTACTACCTTTTGGATTAGTAAGGGTGTCAAAGACTTCATGCCAAGCTTTTAGAATTCTCTTTAGCTTTCATATTTAGATCTTTTAATATTTGTGCTGATGTCCTTGCAACAGGAATAAGAACACGAGGTTTCTTATTATCCTATGTTAGCCATGTAAAATCAGTTTGATTTAATACTGGTACAATTCTTTTTCAATTAGTCTAACTAATGTATAATATATTTGTTATAAAAAAAAAATACAAAGCTTTTCGCGATATGAGATATTATCTATAAATCTTTGACCATAAATTCTAGCATCTACAACCACTACACACAAAACAAAATTTGGAATGTATAAGAACTGCAACGACCATCAAGTAATTTTATATTATCCTTGCATTGTACTTTTGTGTTTATGTTGTCTAACCGACGTTTTGGGCACTAAGACTTTTTGGGAATGCGTTCTAAAGTATATAGCGTAAAGAAGTCTAAAGTAAATACTAGTATCTATGTGTTATTAAATGGACTAATTAGCGTCTTAGACTGAGTTTCATCAGTCTTGGTCCTTTATAGTTAGAAAAATCTGCCTAGACTCAGGATGGGCTATTCAGAGTCACCAATCGACACACAAATCTATGCTTAAGAATTATATTATGGAACCAAACAGCTTTATGCTAAGCAAGTGTAGATCCGAATGTGTTCCCAAATGTTCGGAGTTAGGTGTTGAGAAGGCCCTAAACCGTGAGTTGTTTGAATGTTTTTAGTTTGGTATGTAAAAGCTATTTTGCCTCTCCCTTTACCTAAGACGGTAACTTCTCGAGGTGAAAATTCAATTTGATATTGAACGATCTGAATGCGCAAAGTATAAGAAAGCACAACAACATATGATAGATAGAATCATTAAGAGGGAGTAAGAAACAAAGATAATTCAAAAGAAGATACAATGGAATTTAGAAGATTCATGAACCTCTAAAAACCAGTCAATCACTATGTAATATAATTGACAATAACTTAATAAATATAATAGCGAACTAAACGTGGACGATGATAATCATACCTATAAAAGAAGCAAAATCCGGCCAAAAAACCTCTTCCAAAATCATACTTACCCTTTGAGCTCTTATTCCCTGAAATTGCATTCTTGAATCAAATCAGATCAGATCAGTCTTGGGTTTCGTTTCGTTTTCCAGGAGCTTCACCATCTCTCACTTCCAAAAGCTTCCCAACTTCCTCGTCATTTTCCTGAACCTTCTTCTGTGCGTCTTTGGCCTTCAACGCCTGCAACTTGCAGTGATTGTAATATCCAACACCCAAGAAGGCAAGTCCGTAACCGAAAAGATTGATCGGCGTGACTGTGTCCTTGATAACAGACCAGGAGAAGGCGATCAAGAGCCAATCCTTGACCACACCAGCCACATTCATGGTGAGGGCAGATGTTTTGCCGACAAGGAGGAAGACGGCGAGATTCAAAGCGAATGCACAGACGGAATTGGTGCCGAAAATCACGAAATCGAAATGGAAACTGGAAGTATCCCTGAGAATTGGGAACTCCACGAAGATCCATGGCACAGAGAGGAAAGCCAAACAGCAGGGAGCAACGTAATAGAGAGAAGTGATGGGATTAAGGTTGATTCCTTTGGAAGTGAGCAAGATCTGGATCAGAACCAACCTCGTAGCCTCGACAGCAACGGCTCCGAGCTGGAGCGTAACTCCCCAGGCATCGAATTTGGCTTCTCCGTAAGCGGCAATGGCGACACCGAAGGAAATGGAGAGCATGTTAGTCATGGTCTGCGATTTGAAGGTCTCCTTCTTCAAGAGGACGCCGATGGAGTAAACCGCGACAGGCATTAGGGCTTTGAGCATCTGGATGAAGGAGACGGAGAGGTAGATGTAGGCGGAGTTGGAGAGCCAGAGGGAGAGTGAGTACAAGGCGCCGATTGGGACGACGGATCTGAGATAGGTTTCGCGAGACATGGAGACAGGCTCCACGATTTTGAAGACCTTGATGAGGATAACGGCGAGGGAGGAGCAAAAGGCCATGTGAATCATGGTGAGTGTGATTGGGAAAGGCCAATTGTACATCTTCTTGTCTAGGATGTACTTGTTGTAGACGATGACCGTGAAGCTGAGGAAGATCCATATGGCTACATAGGTGTAGGAGAGGATGATCTTCTTTATCACTCCATCGCTCAGCGCGCGACCTTTCCCCATGGTCTGGTGGTGGAGGAGAAGATGGTGGTGAGCAAGATACAAGAGTCTCTCTCGGTCTCAATGTCTGGGTTTTGGTGCAGAGACTTTTCGTGGGTCGAAAATCTAAATGTAGAGGAAGAAGGGCTGACGTGACTGTGGTAAGCTACGTGGCGTAAACGTGCTTACCTATTTGACGATTGGAGAATGGTGGGGCCCGTATTAAATTCTCTATTTTTTAGTTGTATTTCTTTTACTTATGGAATAATCTTTTGTTTTAACTTTAAGCTCTTTTTTAATCAATTACGCTTTGGTATACGAAACTGTCTATTCTTTTACTGAGTTTTCTTTAATGCTGCGGAAAGCTCCCACGAGCAAACCCGAAAGTCTACCTTAAACTTATTTAGTCAGTTTAATTATTTTCATCACTAAAACAGTTTTAGTTTAAGAAAAACCTTTAAATTCTACCTTAAACAGTTTTGACAATATAATCTAATTGACGAATACCTTTATATATAAATATAAAAACAGTTTTAGTTTAAACCAATAAATCACTTATTTTACAAAAAAAATATATAGTTTTTGAATTTTTTTTGATGTAGTTCGATTAGTTTTAGTTGTGTTATGTCTGAAATAACTGCTCTTTTTCTTTTTCTTTTTTTTCAAACTCCCTTTAATATAACCAAAACCTTAAACAAAAAAAAATCTCCCTTTAGTAACATTGCCTTAAATTGATTACGGATCCCTGAAGCCATTAGTTAGACTAATTAAATGGAAATCGGGTAACGAAGAATTGCAAAGTAAATAAAGGAAAGACCGAAAGAGCAATCATGAAACGGAAAGTCAACGTTAGGTAAAAGCGCGTGAATCTCACAACTCCCCCCCCACATCGCTATATTCGCGACGTTCCTCTTACGTTGTGTTGGTGCTATTGTAGTTGTCGTAACGTCTGGTGGGTTACTTCTGGCCGAGAACCGAGTTTATTAACTCGGTTAAAAATAGAACTATTTACAAATTACAATACGAGACACATTTCAGGAATCTTCACAAACTTTTTCTGTACGGGATCCTCTTTAATATATTCACCCCCATTTGTAACTAAACTTCACATTCGACGTAACTGACTCGAAGACGTGGTTTTGAGAGTTTAGAACACCTTCATTGATGAGGTTAGGTGTAGAAATTAAGAGAAAAATATAATAAAAAAATTGGGAATCTCACTTTTTTTTTACGAATCGTTTTTTATATTAGGACGGTAAGATACAGTTTCTTCTTATATTAGTGATTTGCTCGTGGCAACATGGATAAAGATTTCAAATTCTTAGAACTATGATAAAAAAAAACATTTTGATATGAATTTGGTGACTTGGATATAGTTGTTTCATCCCCACGTTTCTTCTTCTAAGGTTAGATTAGTTTTGACTCGTTGAATTCTTGTAGTTACCTTTTATGCACTGCAGTTTTTTTTTTTTTTCTTTGTTTTCGTTGTATTGCCTCTATAATACTGTTAGAAATTAAAATTTTAAAAATGTATTTCAATTCAGTAACCATATTAGTTCTTGCTTCATATATATTGTTCTCTTGAATGAGAAATTTTTAATGGGTTATATATTACCATAAGACCACATTGTTCTCTTATGTATTCTTATGAGTTAGCTACAACAAGGTGTACAAGCAAATCCAAATAGAAAGCTTCCGATGAACCCTGTAAATCTATTTTGGTGATTTTGATACTTCACCATTTTGTCAATTGGTTTGGGAGAAAAAAAAAAATGGGCTTCACCAGCCCATCAAAATTCTGATTAGAGTGGATACCATACTCGTAAAATGAAAGCTAGATTGATTAATTAAATAGACAATCGTAATTCTGTTTACAAGAGACAAACAAAGCAATAAAATAGAAACGTGACATATTTAACGTCACGGTTAATATGTTAACCTAGTAAAATATAATGAAGTTCAATGGGGAAGCATGTTAACTTAGTGACTAAAAGAGTCGAAAAAAATGTTAAATGCGATCTAAATTTCTTATTTTTGTTTAAGTGCCGAGTTCGAGTTCTCTATCTAATAAGTGGTGTGTGTTTCATTGAATGCTTCTTCATATTTATAGGAAGAGGATCTGGAGACGAAGTTCGTAGCAGGTGAGTGTTTTTCTCGAAGATCATCAATCATTCTTCTGTGTTCATCGAACTAAGTAGGTCGACGGGTTGTTACGTAGGTAATCTCTTTTGTATGTGAACTGTTCATGGTAGGGAATCGTTACGAGGATGGTATTGGCGATGTGGCTCGTTGTGGATGTTAGGATGGTGCAGAGGTCGACCGTAGGCTACCGTGTCGTTCACTCGCTTGTGCTTGATAACGTAGTCATCCTCATGCTTTGTGAGAGGGATGATGGTTCGCTTGTTGGGCATCCGGGTCTTTTAGTTCGTGTTGGCCGAAATTTGGGTCGGACCATGTGGGGATGTGCGCAACCCACCTCCAACACTCGCTTTTTTTTTTTTTTCTTACACATAATAAAATGATGAGTTGGTGAGAAAAATCAATTTGCTGGTGTGATTTTACCGGATGGGATGTCTCAATAGATCTTAAATTTAATCAATCAATACTATAATAACAAATCTAAGTCTTTCCAGCCTTACCACATCAACCTCATTGTGTTGGGAGGAGCTGCCACATCATTTAAATAAGCTGAATTAAATAACCAATAAAAACATAACAATTTAACACATCATCTACTCTAAAAATTTCTTAAATAAATAATAATAGTTATTTTGAATTTTAAATAATTGTTCATGATTTTACTCATTTTTTCATAGTGTTTGGTTATACTCGAGATAACATACTACCAATATTTTTATTTTTTTGTCGACTCCTACTATCAATATATTCTCACATTTTGTACAAATCGAAATATCTCTTCATTTATTTATGATTATTACCTAATCCGAAGATTATACGATTCTATTGTTAAAGAATTTAATTAAGAAAAATTCGAATAAAAAATTATTTCGAAGGAATATAACTCAATTTGAAAGAACTAATGTTGCTTACATGTAAAGGATTCACGAGGAGATGAATAAAAAAATGGGAGTGAAAATGAATAAGAAAATTATAAAGAAACTAAAATAAAAACAAGGGCCCCAAAAAATCTCAACCAGCCGGAATAAAAAGATGAACGTAAAATCGACAAATAAAAATACTCATCGGTGAGTTGTTCGAGATACTCTATAGGAATCAAAAGAAAGAATGACGAACCCAAAAAGTTGCAAAGAAGAAAAACAACATAGTCGTTTAAACCTAAAAGAAAAAGAGAATTCATATTTTGTGATTTCTATGACTATATAGATTTTCTAAGGTCATAATTAAATTGGTAACTACCAAACATAAAGAAAATTACCTTAAACATAAATTTTAACACAAGTAACATATCATAAAAATCAAATATCATTTTTTTTTTTCAACATTCAAAAAAAAAATCAAATATCATAAGCCAATGAATAGACTCAATTGAATTATCATCTATTATCCATAGTTATCTAAATATATTATACTAACATATGACACTAAATCTACTAAAAAATATAAGAATAACCCGCGGCATAGCGCGGATATTTATCTAATTTAGATATAACATAAAAACGACAAATAAAAACATCGCATATTCGAAAAGCCCAAACGATTTCAGCGTGGGCTTTTTCAGTGAAAAATGTCCAAGTCGATGTTGAGACATGACGAATTGCGTTTATAAGAACATGAGCTGTTTACGCAATGAAAAGGATAATGCTTCCACGACCACTTGGGTGTCTTTTGTTTACTTTCTCTTTTTATAACATATGATTATAATGGGAAATGGGTCTTCTGCGCAGATGCATTCATATTCCAATTATAATATGAAATCCTGAGACAATTTAAAGAAACAGGGAAGAGAACCTTCCAAGTCCTGATTGGTCTAATTATTGTATTGGTCACTAAATCGTAGAAGGATTTGCAAATTCATCAAATCTGACCTTTTTTTCTTCTCTCACTCCCCCCCCCCCCCACATGGGTTATGTGTATATCTCAAAGATATCGCACTTGAGACAAAATTTATAAGAGCAATTTTATAAAACGTTTTAACATCTTGATAATTATTTATAGAAATCATAAACTAATTTAACTTTACATTTAAATGTTGAATACATTACCTCATATAATCAACCATCGCCATAAAAATAATTTTTTCAAGACGCAATAGTTAAACTAGTGCAGGTTTGATGTTTGGGATTATGTTTGGAGTTTGGGATCAAAGTTCTAACGATGAGATAAGGAAATATGATATTTGGATAAACAAAGAGATAGATTAAATATGTGTATTCGGGTTTGTCACCAAACAGCTTTGTATTCATTGAACGGTTACAAATATATCAAGTTCGGATATAAAATTATCACTACAAGAAATCAGAGCCATTTCCAACTTATAAATTTGTTGGTAATATGTTGGTATATGCATGAAACCAATGAATTTCCAACGGAAAGTTAATTGTTGATATTTGGGCGTTGGAAATTAAATACATTGATCTTCCGTTGGAAATTTCCAACGCATTCTCAACGGATTTTTGTATTAATTTTTTATTAATTAATTTTTTTTATTTTAACTAATTTGATTTTTCTATTTATTAAAATTTATATTTTTCGGAAAAATAAATTCGTTGTAATTTATAGGAAAATAATAGTTTATCCCGGAAACCGACGTGGTTTCTCGGTTCGACGTCGATGGAAAATTCTCACCGAAGTTTAAAAAGAGGAGGAGAGAGCTTATGAGAATGATGGATGCAAATGAGGGAAAATCTCGGGTTTCTTATATAGGGAGAATTTTTCAACAGATGTCTGTTGGAAATAGGATCCGTTGGAAATCGCATGTTGGTATTCTGTTGAAAGTCTGTTGGGACACCTGCAACTGATATATTTGTCGGAATTCTGTTGAAAATTTCCAACGGATTTTCCAACGGACATATCCGTTGAAAATTTCGAACGAAATTGGAATTCCAACGAATTTTAATTATGTGGATAATCCGTTAGAAAATTTACCAACAGATATATCCGTTGGAACGCCTGGTTGGAAATTGGCATGTTTTCTTGTAGTGCATAGATCTGAATTTAACACTTAATGACTATGAAGTCGAGAGAAATGTTAAATGCAATCTAGGCTCCTTGTTTTTCTCTAAATGTCGAGTTCGAGTGCTCTGAGAGTGCAATCATGTCTTTCTCAATGAATATCTTGCCTTATTTATAGAGAGGATGATCCAGAGGTGAGGCTCGTAACAGATGAATGTGTTTTTCGAGGATCATCATTCGTTTTATTGTGATTGTTGAACTAGGTAGGTCGACGGATTAGTGAGTAGGTAATCATCTCCTTTACATGCGAACTGTTCATCACATAGAGTTGTGGCGAAGCTAAGAGTTGCTCCGTAATTTATGCGTAGAGTTCTCAGTAATGTGTTATTGGTTTAGGCTTTTGTTTGTGGATTGACCTTAATTTGGGCCAGACCTATGAAAGGGAAGCTAAACCCACCTCTAACAACAATTCTATTTAATTTGTGACATAATTCAAGACTATATTAACACTTTTATATTAGTTTTTTATTCTTCAAATGAAAAACAACCCTAATTTATTTTTGTTCAAAACAAATCCATCCATACTCTAACTAAATATTGAAATAAATTATATTTATTTGAAAATAAATTTTATATTTCATCTTTGTTAAAACTTATTCATGTTTATAACCCCGCTTTAAAAGTGATTAACTTATATATTTTCTAACATACCTAACAAATAAAATCCAAAAAAATTTAAATCATAAATATGTTATTTAAATGATTATTAACTCCCATCAAGACAAATAATCATTATAATAACTAATTTTACTCATTTCAAAAGACACAACCTTATTATTAAAAGCGGAAAAGGATAGAAAATAACCTTAAATACTTTTTTTTTAATTCTTCATTCAAATTGGGGTCAAATGACCAAAGATACATCAACATGAGAGAACCAGTAGACCTCCTAAATATAGTTACTACAACAAGAAGATCAAAAAACATCATGATAATGTTGAACAGGAAATACAATTTGAGAAGATTATACCAAATTAATTTTGTCTTAAGGTGTCATTGTAACATCCTTTCCCATCATATAGATATTGGGTCGGTTTGTTTGCAGCAAACTCAAATCATGTTCAAGAAAAAATTGATGAAATCAAAGGATTGATCGAGTTCTCAATTATCGAGATTATGATCTCAAGGTAGCTCAAGACAACTCCCTTGGATAAAATAATGGAGCTAAACCGGTTAAGAAAGCTGGAATAGGTGAAGCTAGCTAAGTTACAAGATGAAGTAGCTAAGTAACTAGTTGAATCAGCTGAGTTATTAGCTGAACCAACTCAGTGAACAGTTGAACCAGCTGGAAGAGTTGGCCGACAGCTCAACTCAACTAGATGAACTATTTGAGTACCGACCCAGCAAAGTGGACTGATTAGCTAGAACCTAAACTGATTGTGATGAGGCAGTTAAAGACAGCTGAGATGTCTAAAATAAATGTCCAATGGGTGAAGAGAGGTGACCCTTGATAAAAAGAGGTGTATATTTGGTGAAAAGATGTGTTTATCCGGCAAAAGATGCAACCTTATATCTTCACCATATAAGTGGTGGAGATTGAGTAATAAAGGGGGCAAATGAAGGGTTGCAGTGGATGGATGTGACCCTAGACCCCTATATATGTAAGGGGATTTCGTGGCTAAAAACATACAACACACAACACACAATACAAAAATCACACAAGTCATAAAAAGGAGAGCAAATCTCTTAGAAACAGAAAGTGACAGATCGATCAAGATCCTAACGTGATGGAAACGGGTGAAGCCCGATCTTTTCATATACTTGGTCAGTGGGGTTGGTTGGTTATATGACTAAGTAACAGAGAAATCGACCATGAAAGGGTACGACCATGAGAATGCGCGACCTTGAAGAGGTGCGACCACAAAGAGGTACAACCATGACAGGGTATGAGCATAAGAAGGTGTGACCTTGAAGAGGTGCGACCATGAAAATGTACGATCATGAAAAGGTGTGACCATGAAAAAGTGTGACCATGAGAGAGTCGCGGATTCCACCGAAACAAATCTTACAATATGGGTAATGTGAGTACATTGTGTATAGTGACTTTTTTTAGCATTAGAACGGATTAAGATTATGCATGAATGATATATGCTTGAGATTATATGACTTTGGCCGAGTTACGGTTGATCCATAAAACCAAAGGTAAGGATAATCAAACCAGAACCGAGTGATAGATAAGACTTGAATCTAGAAAGCTTTACATAGAACTAATTCCGCTGCGTAATGAATCTAGGCCTAGAAATG
Organism: Euclidium syriacum; assembly: GCA_900116095.1. NCBI lineage: Eukaryota > Viridiplantae > Streptophyta > Magnoliopsida > Brassicales > Brassicaceae > Euclidium > Euclidium syriacum. Next base: position 5,277,574 of record FPAK01000008.1, read on the forward strand.
ACTAGTGGAAGTCATAAACTAGATTCTAAGATTGAACCTCGATGGGTTGATTAGTAGAAAAGAGGTAAAGTTCAGGAGGTTTGGCCTGATGTGGCCCAAACCGAAATGCCTTGACCGCGGTCTAAAGATAACCGGGACGGGGTGTTTCAGTCATCAAGCCAACGAGAGACACTAGTAGCAACATATGATTAATACTTGTGCAACCGTACAACACTACCTGCTATTTATGTTGCTGAAACACTACATAATGCAGGAGCTATCACAAGAGTACCAATCACAAAATATTGTTGCAGTCCATTTATGCTATCACTAAGAGATCTATTTTGAGAAAATCGTAATGGATATTAGACTACTTCAAATACTAAAGGGTACGAAATTTCAAAAACCACATATTTGTATTGCATGCTAACCATCGATTCTATAGATCATAGGAGACTCATGAGGCCAGCATCTAGGGATGAGATCTCCACTCATGAGATAAGCTAACACCATCCAAATTTCTTAAAAGCCATACCACACCAGAATTCCTCTCATGGCCAACCAAGCACTACAAACATTACACTTAAGCATATGCTCTTCTAGTTTAGACCAAATCGTACATGAATCAAGGGGCTGTAAAGGTACCTCAAGGGGCTGTAAAGGTACCTCAATGTTGTTGCTAACATGATAGTTTACAAGAAACCATAGGTCATAGTCTTCATTAGCTTTATCTAAGATGTATTGAGCTTCATACCTCGTATTGCTAAACACGAAAGCGTTTCGATTCTTCCAAATATGCCACAAAAGCTACGGGATCCTTTGAAGAAAACTTGGTGCAACCTGTTTTTTCTTGATGGCATATATAATGTGATGCAGATTAAGGAAAACATAATTCCTTGAAAAGTCACTCGAGGGAAGAGGAAATTGAGATAAATACCATGCTTCCCGAGCATGCTTACAGTCAAATTTCATATGGCAAATTGTCTCCTCATCTTCTGCACACATACGAAAAAGAGAATCCACATGTATGTTTCGCGATTGTTGGTGTACCTTTACTACTAAAACACCTTCAAATGCTTTCCATAGAAAATGAAAAATTTTAGAATATGTTTTCACCTTCTTTAAGTTATTCCAAAATTTTTCCTCCAAAGATGGTATGGGAGCAGCTTCCTTTTCTATCTCCAATAGATTATCTAATAATTTATATTTGTATTTTGAGTTATAAACACCGTTTACTAAGAAGCTCCAAGTCAAAGCATCCGTACAATAATATTCAATAAGAATTTGCAGAATCAGCTTCGACAAATGTCTGTTAAACCAGAGAAATGTCCTTACAAAGGAGTTTCAAGAATCATGAAATAAAAGAGTACAATAGTTAAATCCACAATACCATTGTCACGGTATCTAGGTGGTTTCGGAATGTCATCAAAGATCCAGTTTTCAAGCCATATTCTTATGTCATTTTCATCCCCAATAAATGCAAAACTAACCTCCCTATCTCCAATATTTCAAAATTCTTTAGATTACCCTTATAGAAAATATTTCTTTACCAAAATGCCATTGAAAATAATAATTAAATAAATTAAAAAGAATAAATTTGAAAAGACAAAATAAATTAAATATCCTCATTTAATTACAACTTTGTCATCGTTTTCAAGGTTGGTCAACCATCATACCCACCAAATTCGAGTTGTAACTGAATCCTAAATTAGGGTTCTGAGCTTTTAAAACTCCATCTATGATCTCACAACCTCCTTTCAATTCGTTTCCATACAAAAAGTCACAATTTTCGGATGTAAATTCACGAAATCGTCGTTTTTGGTTGTTGTAGTATACACACGGCTAAAGATGACTAGGTTTCTTGAGAATTGGTGACAGTAGAAGTTTTGGATGGTGGACGAACTAAAAATGAGCTATAATCCGGATCTAGGTAATTTTTTTTTGAAATCGCCATCTTTCAGATTTGTGTCGCACCTTCAAGTTTTAGAATAAGTCTCGTTCTCGTCGCATACTTTACTTGAAGTCTGATAGTCATCGAATATGTTAGTTTTTGCAATTGAATTTTTTGTTAAAATTTCATAGCAAACTTTATCTGAATTCAGTGAATACGTATTTTGAAAGAAAAACCATTTAGACTTGTTTGAGAAGTCATTGTAAAGGAAGGTTACTTTTGCATTTGATCATATCTTTGACTTCGTAGAACAAACTCTATAAACATCTTTTGAAAAAAAAATCATCTAGTGTAAAGGAAGGTTACTTTTGCATTTGACCATATCTTTGACTTCGTAAAACAAACTCTATAAGAAAGTTGGCTAAAAGGAAGGTTTTTTATTTTTTATTTTTTGTTATTTTACATTTCACCGATTATTTAATTTTTTTATTGGACTCCGTGAAAATATTGAACTATAATAAGTATATGCATTCGCAAAACAAATACGAGTACTACCACAACCAATACAGAGAGATAACAACATACACAAAAGAAGAAGAGGAAACGAGATTGTTCTAGATAAAAACTATGCCTCCTTGTTCATCTTCAACGAATCGAGGTATTTCGTTTCCTGATTTTCAAAACGCCATCATCTTTATTTCCAGTTATTTATTTATTTAAATTCAATGTTATGATTATGTGAATTCAACTTCGTTAAGAACCCCAAAGTGAGATATATTTCTTTTGAAACTGGGAGAAAACATATATGAGGAGAGTTTCTATTCATCAATTGCATAGTCTGTAAATTCACACTAGGAGAGTAGGGATGGGAACGTAAAAGAAAAACCAAAAACCAAAAGATGCCAAAATGAAAGCTGCACATTTATGAAAGTATGCTTAAAAAAGACTAGTATTTGTAATAGAACTCTGATTTATTGATGTTTTTTCTTAATTCTTTTACTAAAACTGAAAAAGTAAAAACCCAAAATAGTGATCAAGTAAAATAAAGAATCTTTTTGAAGACAAAGCAATCCATAACTCACCTTGATTAAAGCTCCTCAATCAGAGTATCTGGTCTTGGCATGGTAGTAGATTGGCTCCGTGCTAATCCACCGAACTGCATCGTTCTAATCTGGTTTCCTTATTCAGTGACAATCCTCACGTCGGCTATTCCGCTCTTTAACGTAGTAACTACTACGATGAAGAATAGAAGTACTCCGTTAACCAAACAACACAATTTCTAACCGAGTAACCAAACAGCCTTGCTTGCCTTAACGCGCTCGGAAAGAGAATTTGGTCTATCTTTGATTGTACTTGCTTGGTGTTTGTGGGAATAAAATAAAGAAATAAACAAATTAAATATATAAAAAAAGATCCGACTTCTCGGAACAGATACATTGCATGTGGATTTCAACCGACTATAAACCTCATATCTTGACCTCATACTGACCGATCATTTCGTTTCCTTTTCCTTTTTTTTTCCTTCCCACTTTCTCTCTCTGGTTTTTTTTTCCCTATCCGATAGGGTTTCTTCGCTCCTTCCTCCTCCAGATCTTTGATCTTCATGTTCCTGTCTTTCTTTGATACAATCGGAGCTGATTTGTTCGTTTTCTTCTTCCTCGTCCTCGGATCTTTCTTTTTTGCTCTCTCCCAAGGGTTTTCGCTTGAGGTATCAAGCGCTTTCGTTTTTCCTGGGAATTTTGAGCTGAAATCATGTCTCAAGTATTTAGTTTTGCTGGTAAGTGTCCCGATCTCTTCTTGTATCACTCGATTTCATCTTGGAAAGATGGATTTGTCACGCTTTGCGCTTGATCTTTTTGTTCGCTTAGTTTTGGCTTATAGGATCGTGTTTCCCGATGAGTTTATTCTAGCTAGATGTATGAAGAGTTACAAATAGATAGATCTGGGTGTTAGTTTCTTACTAGCGGTAGATCCTATCAGCGAAGTTATAATCCATAGATCTTTTATATGTCTTGATTGTTTTATTAGGATCATCGGTTGATAGGTTGGATCTGGTCGTAATTAACGAATTAAAGCTCTGTATGTTCATTTCCGCTTGTTAAAGCTAAGATCAATAATCTCTTTAGCTCATGGAAATTTCTCCTTTGGTATTTACAGGTGAAAATGATTTTTACCGCCGGTCCGCAATATACCCAAATCCCAAGGATAACCTTTTGCTGTCGCTTGGCAGTCTCGTGGATGTCTATTACCCTCCTTGCAAGAGATCGCGCGTCGTTGCACCATCAGTCTTCAGTGCTTTCGAGGACAAGCCAGTCTCCATTAATGTGCTCCCAGATGAGTGCCTCTTTGAGATCATCAGGCGATTGCCTGGACCACATGAGAGAAGTGCCTGCGCTTCTGTCTCCAAACACTGGCTTACGCTTGTAACTAGCATCAGGCAAAATGAATTGAATGTTCCCTCCAACAAATCCAAAGATGGTGATGATTGTGAAGGATGCTTATCCCGGAGCTTAGATGGAAAGAAGGCGACGGATGTCAGACTAGCTGCAATCGCTGTCGGAACAGCTGGCTGTGGGGGACTGGGTAAACTTTCTATTCGTGGAAGCAATTCCGTGAGCAAGGTTTCAGATCTTGGTCTCAAGTCAGTTGGTCGGAGCTGCCCTTCTCTCAGATCTCTTTCCCTGTGGAACCTTGCTACCATTACTGACAATGGTCTCTTGGAAATTGCTGAGGGTTGTAATCAAATTGAGAAGCTTGAGCTGAACCGCTGCCCAACAATCACAGACAAGGGTTTGGTAGCGATTGCTAGGGGCTGCCCAAACTTGACTGAGCTGACATTGGAGGCTTGTTCAAGAGTTGGAGATGTTGGCCTGCAAGCTGTTGCACAATCCTGCTCCAAGCTGAAGTCAGTCTCTATCAAGAACTGTCCTCTTGTCAGGGATCAAGGAATCGCCTCCCTACTCTCTAACACCACCTATTCCTTGAAAAAACTTAAGCTTCAGATGCTGAATATCACTGATGTGTCTCTTGCTGTTGTGGGTCATTACGGCCTGTCGATCACTGATCTCGTGCTCTCTGGATTGTCATACGTGAGTGAGAAGGGATTCTGGGTCATGGGAAATGGTGTTGGTCTGCAAAAGTTAAATGCTCTAACAATCTCAGCCTGCCAGGGAATGACTGATACGGGGCTTGAGTCTGTGGGAAAGGGCTGTCCGAATATGAAGAAGGCATTTCTCACTAAATGCCCATTGTTGTCCGACAACGGGTTGGTCTCTTTTGCAAAAGCTTCTTTATCACTTGAAAGCATTCAACTTGAAGAGTGCCACAGGGTTACCCAGTTTGGGTTTTTTGGTTCTCTTTTGAACTGTGGTGAGAAGTTGAAGGCTTTTTCTCTGGTGAACTGTTTGAGCATTAGAGATCTCAACACAGCATTGCCTGCTTCATCTGGTTGTTGCGCTCTGCGATCTTTGTCTATTCGAAACTGCCCTGGCTTTGGTGATGCAAATGTTGCAGCAGTAGGGAAGCTATGCACTAAGCTTGAGGATATTGAGCTATGTGGCCTCAAGGGGATAACAGAGTCTGGTTTTCTACAGCTAGTTCAGAACTCTCTCGTGAAGGTTAACTTGAGTGGTTGTTCCAATTTGACAGACAGAGTGATTGCTGCCATCTCTGCTCGTAACGGTTGGACTCTCGAAGTCTTAAACGTCGATCGATGTAGCAAGATCTCTGACGCTAGCCTGGTCTCCATTGCAGCAAACTGCCACATTCTTAGTGATTTGGATATTTCGAAATGCTCGATCTCAGATTCTGGGATTCAAGCATTGGCTTCCTCTGAGCAGCTCAAACTGCAGATCCTATCCTTGGCAGGTTGCTCTATGGTCTCAGAGAAAAGCTTGCCAGCAATCGTGAGGTTGGGTTCAACTTTGTTGGGACTAAATCTCCAACAATGCCGATTCATATCCAATTCCACTGTCGATTTCTTGATGGAGCGTCTCTACAAATGCGACATCCTCTCCTGATCAACTCCTCCACCTATATAAAGCTATAATGAACTTTAGTCCAGTCATGTCAAGTGTCCGCTCTTTTTCAGGCTCTGTGATCTATGCTTCCCTCTCACTAAGCTCGGTACCCGGTTTTCCTTCTCCCTTTTTTTCCAAGTAGTTGGGCCTTGGGTTTCTTTTTTCCAGTAAATGGTGTTTTTGCAGGGTTTCCTTTAATCAGGGAAACTCTAGCTTACCAAGAAATCTGAAGGTCGTGTGTTGCTTGAGAATATATTTACCGGGGTATACCGAGATTTTAGGGTTTATCATCATTTCCTGTTGCTTGCTTTGTCTTTACGTCGTTTGTCTTGTTTGGTTTGGTTTTCCTCGAAAGGGTCTTTTGTGATTTGTACGGGTTCAGGATTTGTTCAGGCCTCGGTTCTCTCTCAGAGGTTGCTCTGGCTTTTTGCTTGCAACAACTCTATTTTAAGAGTTTTTTTTGTTGCAATGCGTAGTTTTTTCTTGGCCAGAGCCCTCGTTTTTTTTCCAGGCGTTGTATTAGAATCTGTATGAAAACTGTACTAAATTATGTAATGCCCTTTGGGATGGTTTAATGAGTAATGAATAAAATTCTCTCATTTCCGTTGTATAATATAACAACACAAAGTTGCATTTCTATTTTATATCCTTCGAGATCTGAGAAATTCGTATCAGCGATATTCATGGGACGGTGAAACAGATTATGTGAAAACCTGAGCTTCACTTTAATTTTACGTGTCCAATAAAAAAATGAATGTGGCGTTCAATGAATGTGGTCGAGGGAGGAGAATCTGGACAGATACGATATGATTTGAGTGGGGTTAAAATAAAGTGGGAAATGAGTCATTATTCGTTGTCGCCATTATTGTTTATTCTGGACTAATCTTTAATTATTAATTAAGATGGGCCATACTTCCAAATTATGATCGCTTAAAGTGTGAGGTGCGATTCTTGATAACTCAACCCTGACCGTTGACCGTACTCCTAAGTGTCTAGATTCTCCTCCGTTTGCATCTAAACGAAGGCCTCAATGGCGCCGGCCCAAACTGATTTGTAAGCCTAAATGAAAAAGATCCATGACCATTACAAATGAAATTACAAGAAAAAGCAACTTTAGGGCTTCAACTTTGTTTTGCTATTGGAGTTGGAATCAACAACTATACTATATACGATTTTGTTAAATTGATACCCATAATTACTAATAGATTTTGTTGCCTTAAACACTAGTTTCATGGGGTTTTGCACAAAGCTTGAGCTGTTTTGTAAAATTTGGATTCTTTAAACTGAAAATGTGACAGCTTCAGACAAGAACAGCTTACACAGCACACAACTCGATCAATCTCAAATTTCACCTTTTTAAGTATTTATTAAATAAAAGAACAGATCTTTACGACAAACAACCACATAGAATCTAAGCATTACTACGACCAAACATCATCGGACACATTTGGAGCTCTCACGAATAGAATATATATGAAATAAAGCAGCAGTAAGCAACCTTGTGAAGCAAAGCACAGCATCAAAAACCATCTGCATCTCTTTCTTTCACTCTTTTCGCCCATCTTCTTCCGACTGTTTTTGATATCATCCGTTTATCGAATCTTTTGTAGTTTCTGTTCCTCCTTCGCTCCTTGACTAATACACAAATGAGATCCGCAAGTTTTAAGGCTCAACTGCAACCACTTCCACTACCATGGGAGTTTCGGTTCCATCTTCATTAACTCTTGCAGCTTGTTCTTGTGAATCTTCTGGGTCACCATTGTCTACTACAGGACTTGACTGGCTTAAGGTATCCACATCTTTAGCCGGTCTCTTTCTTTCGGGGTTTTCTTTCCCATTGGACAAATTTGTCTTTTCAGAAGGCAACTTGGGAAGTGACTTTCGCGTTGGTAGCTTCTTGGTCTCAACGGGTAGAGTTCCTTTCAAGATTGGGTTATCTTTAGGAGCTTTCTCATCTAAGCTCAGTCTACCAAAGCGAGGGGTTTGACTCGTAATGGCTTCTTCAGAATCTGCTCCAGAGGCGGGTTTCTTACGCCCGAGTTTCGGAGACTTCGGTCTTGTTGTCGGTATCTACATACAAATAGATAGCATTTCACATGAGAGAAAAAGAGAAACCAGAGTACAGCAGTTACAGATATGTGTACCTTCTTTAACTCTGTTTTGGGTTGCTGAGGTTCTTGATAGAAGCCAGGCATTGGGGTGGCTTTGAAGTTCAGACTCTTCCTTAGCATCTTAAGCTCAGCTTCTTGAGTTTCCTGTGAGTATACAGGAGAGAGGCTGAGCATCTAGATACTTCAAACGAACAAGAGGGTGTAGAATACAACCTTGGACTTGGCTTGTACGGTATTATTTTCCTCTTCTTTCGCATGGATCTTTTCCTCAAGCTTTGAATAGAACTGCACCAAATGAAAGCAACTATGACACTTGATTCCACGTTTGTTGTTAGCATAACGTAGAGTGTGGGAAATGAAACCTCTCTTCTTTTTTCGGCCCGTTGGTCACATCTGAAACTGAATCCATAAGTTGGAAGCGCGCTAGCTCGACGAGGTTTGCCATCGTCTTCTTTTGGACTACTAAAATGTAATTAAGTTTCAATCAACAAAAATGCTAAGGAAATGAGACTAAAGAGCAATAAGTAACAGAGGTGAAAAAAAAAAATACCTGGAAGACTGAGTATCCTCTTCAGAAGTGACATTGACTTGTTTCCTAGTTGCCTTCAGTTTTGGCTTGTCCCTGTCTCGAACAGATAAAAGAACTATCAGATTCAAGGACAAGAATTAGTAGGTAACTAATTAGTAGGTGACAACACCAAGATCTGGGTGGAATTTCTCTGTCAACTGTTTGTCTGTGTTATTTTTTTTTGCAATGACCAAAATATTTGGTACCTTGTCCCTTCAGCTAGTGTAGAGTCATCATTCTTCCCCTGCTGAAATGAAAAAACGAAGAGCTCAGAGACAATTCTCAGCGAAAAGGACACAATGGCTAATCATCAGTTAATATACTAACTTAAACAAAATTATAAGATAATCTGGATAGGCGTCAAGCATCTTAAGGGCAAAAGAGAGAAAGTAGTAACCTTGGTGACATGAACCTCTCCACTATTTAGTAATTTGCTCTTAGGAGATTTTCCCGATTTTGCGTTTGGAGCAACCAATCCATTTGATGCCACCAGGTTCCCATCTTTTTTCTTCTTCACCAAGACCGATGGCTTCTCATGCTTGACCTCTCCTTGCACTTTTTTTCCTCTCATCTGTTTCGAGTCAGCCACTTGTTCAATCTTTATCCCCTGAAAAAGAGAGAAAATTGCAATGTTAATAACGAGGGTTTGTGTAGAGGTCAAAACAAAATGGAAAATGCTAAGTCACCAACCTCAGATGCCTCCATAGGATGCTGAGTGGAACTACCTCCTGAATTCTCTAAAGTGCCATTTTCATTACTACTGTCGTTTCTTTCCTTTGTCACACCGCCATTTGCCAAAGCACAATCTGCCTCATCAGCAGCTACAAGGCTTTCAGATTCCATGGTAAACTACAAACACAGTAGGGAACTATAAGTGACATCAGACACATTGGAAGAAAAAATCAAATTGTTCAGTAGATAAGATTAGCATTGCCAACTATCAATCAAGAGATGACACTATATAGGATTATAAAATTAAATATCAATCAGCATTAGTTGAAGAACTAACATAGGAGCAGGCTTATCATCTTCAATGAACATCAGTCTGATTTTACAAACCAAATCAACTCTACCTGCCTAAAATCTAATTACACAGCAGAGACACATCGATGCCTATCTTCTAGTTCCAAAAGAGAGAGATCTAAGCTCAACAAGACTAACAAACCCTAAAAAACGCAGCTCCTTTTGCCCTCGAAATCGAATAAACTAAAATCACATCTGAAGGTAGTAGTAAATCTAAATCTCGTTTTATCCAGCTTTTTAGCACTAGTCAAGTACTGAGGACGTCGGATTCCAGTTCGATCTACGGAGCAGAATAACATGCAACCCGGAGCAGAAAAGTATAGAAGTCGCTGAGATTCATGAAAGTTCCGGCATTTTCCCTCTTAGATTTTCCCAGCAACAAAACAAAGAAGCAAACCGGAAAAGAAAAGGAACACCACGGCCAAGCATTTTTCTCACCTTGGTGAAATCAAATGTCCATTGAAGTAGGATTTGATGTTACAGATTTAAGATTTCGACTTTTCGGGGGTTTTGCCTTCGTAAATTTTTTGTTCGGATTGTTAGGGGATAATTTTTCTTCCGAGGGGTCTGGATAAATTTTTATTTTCTATTACGCTAAATAGTAGCTGAATAATGAAATGAAGAAGATATATGAGCCCTACAAAATATGAAAACACTTTTTCGTACAAGTCGGATCAAACACAGTAAACATATAGATAATTTTTAAAAGAAATTAATCAAAACTAATGCAAATTTATTTCCCAAAACATCGATTCTCCTTCTTCTTAGCTGTCTGAAAATATCTCAATATTTTTATTTTAACATAAAAAATCTCTCATCCAATATCTCCATATTTATTTATTTTAATAAAAAAATCGCAATATTTGAGAGATCCAATGTTCTTCGATAATCTCTCATCCATATCTATTTCGATTGCTGTTCTTATATATTTTGCAAATATAAGATCAAAAGCTTCGACTTTTTCTCATATTTGGTCTGCTTTCTCTAGATCCACGATTCTCTATTTCTCATTTTTTATGAAGTTGGCGCAAATGGAAAACAAAAAGCGTGAAAATGGACACAAGAAATATGTCAACTTTTTTTTTTATATTATATATAATATTTTTGGTCTAATACTAGACAAATAATAATTTATATTACAATCTAACATATATCTAGGGACATTTGTCCCAACAAAAAATTGTATCTAGGGAAATATATGACAGAACAAAATTTGGATAACTCATCATCTATGGATAATTTGGGCATCCATATTTAGTAGGTATCCCGTCTTTCAGTTTAAAAGAGTTATATATTTAGGAAAATATGTGACAAAAAACAAAATTGGATAAGGAATTATCTATAAATAATTCAAGCATCTAAATTTAGTAGAATTTTGTCTTTTAGTTTATTTCAATTAAATATGTTTCAAATATTTCAAATTTCGAAAACTGAACCCCAACGAAAAATCTTCCTTTTCTCTCTCTTCTCTCTCCTTTCCTCCTCACCGCAAAAACTCAACATAAACTTGTTTTGTTCGGGACCGGTGGCCGTTAGCTATCTCACCCGACACCGGTCCACCCTCTCTTTCTTTTATCTCGGCACCTCTCTATCCTGTCCAATTTTGACAAAGAACTATTTCTTTTCTTTTTAGATTTGCTCCTTATGGCTTTGTTGTCATTCTTCTCCTCGTCGGACCGGTGGCTCATGCTCGGGAGTATTGGTGGCGTCACCGAAACTGGTTTTGAGGTTTGGCTAGGCGGATCTCCAGTGTTTGGTTGGTTTATCGGCAAACGCAGTCGAAAGTTCCTCGACAACAACAATCCCTTTTTACTTGGCGGCGGTACCAAATAAGTCTTTTGAGGACTGGACTCATTCGTCAGCGGTTATGAACAAGGTGGCTCGCGAATCTAGATCTTCAAGGTGTAGTGACGAGGTTTATTGAATGGGCTATATCTGGTCTTCACAGTGATTTCAATGGTGCTCTTCGGAAGCCGACGCGGTGGCCTCTCCATTTGCAGTGTGTGGCCTTGACGCCTATGGTGGTGTTGTGCTCCGTTAGGCTCGACACCGGTTTGCTCGTCTTCGGTAGATTTGGCAAGGTGGCGGCATAACTAATGGTCTCGAGTCTCCTCGCCGGTGCCTCGGTGGTTCAGAGGACAGCCTCCGTTTCCGGTGTTGGGTTTCACTCAGGTATTGGTTTCTTTTGCTCACTCCGTAGTGTGGCTAGTACATGTGCTCCCTGTGGTTGGCCCACTGGTGGTGTGATTTGGGCATAGTCGAGTAGCGGTTTCTTGGATGGAGTCAGCCTTCTCACGGCGACAGTCGGCGATGAAGTTCTGCGGCGTGGCGACGCTCAATTTTAAGGTTCAATTTCTTCGACTTCGAGGTGGTTCCCTTTCGCCTCATTGGTGTGTGTTTTATAATTCTCGGCTTCTCTCAACGAGACTTGGTGTGTGTCAATATCCGAGGCGTGATGGCCCCATTCAAAAGCTTGGAGGGTAAATTGTTGTAGAATAGAGGCGTAGGCTCTCACTTGGTGAAAGGTCTCTCCAAGTGCTTGTCAGTTTTGTGTTGGTCGCTCGGAGAAGCTGTAGGCGCTACTTCTACGAGGTTTTGAGTGTTGGCCTCAGGAGTTAGTTACTCGCGGCAACTAGGATGGGGACTCTAGTTCTATTGAACTATGGCAACAATGCAAATGTTCGACCTTCGGGTTCGGAATCGGTGTTTCCTCAAGCAAGGATCTCCTCAATAGTTTAGACGTGTGTCAAATCTTTCTTGGTATCTTTGTACACTCTTTGTTCAAGTTGTAGTTTAGTCTTTGCTTGTAGCTTTTTCGGTCTTTCCGCTTTCTTTGTTTTCCTTGTAATGCTGTCAAAAATCAAAAGTAGTATAAAATTTAACCTTATATCCCAAAAAAAAAGTATTCCAAGTTTCGAATATTTTGAGTTGGATTAAATAGATTTCAAACAAAACCAAATTTTAAATTAATTCGATTTGGTTTAGATTTGGATAAGAAATTTCAATTAAAAAAAACTTTACTTTTTACTAATATATTTGTTGGAGAAAAAATTCCGAACTAAAACTTCTCTTAAGTCCGAAACAATCATGATTAAGTCTCAACCACTCTAAACTTAAAATTAAATGAGGTGACATGAGCCTCAAATGGAGCTTCTACTAGTCAGTCGGGTCTACAAAAAAAGATACCATGAGAAGAGTACTCCAAGGCCAATGTAAGATAAACAACAAAAGATACCACGAGGAGAGTACTCCAAGGCCAATGATAAGGTAAGTAATGTATGGATCTTTAACCAGGACCATGAGACATGTAACAACCCCCCCCCTCCTTCCCCACTTTCTTCTGCTTTCCATAATAAACTATGCATGAAGGATATTGGTATGAGAATCCAGAAAACTTGGAGGTTAACCAAGTTCGGGCTTCGCGATATCACCCCAACTTACATTGAATTGTTTGTTGACAAAGTTTAGTACAAATCTACGTGTCAGGTAACCACATATTATGATGCAAGCTAGAGACCCACACATGCCTTGATAACACCAAAATTACGCTCAAGGACTTTGCCAGCAGGCTTCAGACGTACAAAGGAATTCCAATACTCACCTGCAAGACGACATACGTGGTTGGTAAAAAGCACTCGAGTGTATTGTATGACCCGACCTGACTGTTGACTGTAGCATCCAATATTGACCCTACAAATTAACCGAACCACCCAATTATCCGGAATCTCGCTACGAGAAAGCATAAGTTCTTCACTCTATCAAAGTTAAAACTAAGTTATATGTTTCCTCGATTTTCCTTTATTTTCTTTGGGATAACTGTTTCGATTTTAACACGCTTTCTAACTCAGCTCCATCACTAAGTTCCAACTACTCTTGTTGAATCCTTCTCAAGAGCGGTCGTAACCACAACCGGCTAGATCTAAGATCTTGTGATCAAAACTCCGACCCTTTTTGGTGCAAAACCTTAGTCTTTCTCATAAAACCCTACAAATGTTGGATCTTTCCATAAAAAACTCGGCTTTTGAGGAGATTCTAGCCCAAGACCTCCATTTTCAATCATGACCACTCTTCCTCCGCGATAAGATCTTTTTAGGTCTCTTTCGAGTCTGTACCAAAAACTCTTATTCTCTTTCTGTTCATATAAAAAAAAACTCTACAAATCGCAAATAACCACGATATCGTCCATTCTTATAACCTGGAGTTGAACAAAAAAATCCTTGTTCTCTCTTCGTTTTTCCTGATATCCTATCCAGTTCTCGATCTCAGTCTATGGTTTCGTTACTGACTTTAGTGTTGGAAAATCTTTGAGAAACACACTCCCATCGCATTTTCCCTACCCTTCATACAGTTTTTGTTGTATTACCAACAATTATTGAAAGCGTATCTTTAGGCAGTTTATGTAAAAAATATGTAAGTCAATTGCTCGTATCTAACATAAACAATTTGTCTACCTAATATAATATCTAAAAATACAATTCAGTGAAAATATACAAATGGAGTTCACTTGGTTGCTGGTAATGAACCACATCATCTTTTTTCCACCACAAAATCCATCTTGTGCGTCCTATCTTCCTATTTCCACAAACAACAACTATTTGAATCGTCACCATAAATTTTATCAACATTCAAATGCTAGCCGTGTAGATGATATACGTGAATGATATCGTGAAAATTCCTCATAGAAAAAAAAATGATGAAGAAATGAAAAAAAAATGATGAAGAAATGAAAGAAGACCCTAATTGATGAAATAAATCACCAAATATCCTTTTCTTAATGGCAAATTTGTTATTTAAAAAGTTTAATATAAAGTAAAAATAAGACGTACAAAAAATTGATTTTTCGTCCGAAAAAAAATTGATTATGAAAAAAGTTTAACCACAACAAATATGAAAATTTATCAGCATTTCCTCTTTTTATGAGTCGGATTCCTTCACCATAAACTAGTGCCTCATATAGAAGACTCATACGAGACTAGATATGAACTTTTAATGGGTCTAAAAGTCTAAACAAGGAGCATTATTTCTTAGGAAAAAGGAAAGAGGACCTCTCCAAATGCGGACATGGTATACTCTGCACATAGATTAAGTCCTGATTCAATGGTATCCAAATTTTCTGATTCTAGTGTTTGGTTTTTTTTGTTTTAGAATTGATAAAAAAAAAAAAAGATTAAACAAAAACGCTAAATACTTGTATAAACTAATTACATTTAGCGCCAAAATTCAGAATAGTCCAAATCTAAAGTCTTCTCTGCAAAAGTTGTAGAGACAGACCAAGTTTCTGTTGTGTAAACGAGTACGATAGTCATTCATCCAATTAAAAACATCCACGTCAGCATTAGCGCGGAAACCGGACCACGTGAGTCACACGTGATGTTTTTTTATTCGTTTTCTCTTGTCTCAAAACGTGGATTTGCGGCACATATACGACCGAGTCCCTCTGTTTTGGTATTTGTTTTATTTGTTTTTTGTTAAAGGTTTTCATTCTTTGCTGTCTTTGATTCCTTTTCAATGTTCTCTACGTTTCCTATGCCTTATTTAGAAGACATACGCCTCTAAATACATATATGTATAAATATATAAGAATGAAATATGGCACCCTTCACGCATTTTTATCGACACAAAAAAAAAGCAAAAAAGAGAGAAAAAACACAAATTAATCAAAAGCAGAGGAATACATTCTGAAATCAATGGCGAGGAAGGTGAGGAAGCTTCTCGTGACTGTGAAGCCGGTAAGGCTTGATGGCTTACCGGAAATTCCCGGTAATGAAACGGCGGCAAAGAACCTTTACGCGATGGTGGAGGTCAAATGGAAAGGACCCGTCTCTGGCTTCGGATTGGGGCTCGTCCCTTTCTACAGGTCGAACCGACCCGTTAACCATACGACCTCTAAACCCATTGCTATGGGCGTCAGCCACGTGATATGGGAGGAGGAGTTCGAACGTGTTTGTTGCCTTGTCGGCCCATGGAACCTCTCCTTCAATGTCTTCTACGTGAGTTTTCTTCTCCTGGATAATTAATTAGATATTTGAAATAGTTGAATTCATCTTTCTATTCTTGGTATCAGGGGGAGACTATGGACGCGAAAAGCAAAAAGGCTTTGATCGGAAAAGCGTCGTTGGATTTGGGGGAGTTATCGTCGACGATTAAATCGACGGTGGAGAGAAAGCTTCCGATTCGGTCAAAAGGGTTACTTTCGAAGGAAGCAACTCTTGCGGTAAGCTAGTCAATTAAACTTTAGTCACATTTTAAATTAATCAAAACTCGTTTTGAGTTTGAATTATTCTTGTTTTCCTTGGATATTTTTTAAATCCTCGGAAACATCATGGTAAGGTTTAAATACATTTGGAAGACTTTTTTCGTTCTGTTCTTTCCATGAAAAAGTAAATTACTTGAATAATCTAATCCTAATCCTTAATTAATAATCCTTATTAATTTTTTAATCCTCGGAAACATCATGGTAAGATTTAAATACATTTGGAAGACTTTTATTTGCTTTCCTTTTCTTTCAATTACTTGAATAATCTAATCCAAATCCTTAATTAATAAGGCATGCGGTTGTTTGTATTTAATCAGGTCAACGTGACTTTTTCCGAGGTAAGAAACGAACCAGACGACTTTATACAACAAGTCGGTCAGATCTCGGTTGACTCAGCGAATCCGACAAAAATGGCAAGTCGTCGCGGCGGCGGTGATTTTGATTCGTCTTCTTCGCCAGCCACGGCCTCGAGTTCAGGCGGACGTAGCCCTGTTGTTGATAGCGGGTTATCTTCAAGCCCCGAGAATCAATCTGAACCGGGTCATAAAGCCGGTTTTAATTGGTGGAAGAGACGACGGTTGAGCTTTTCTATGACCTGGAGAAGAGAACCGGTAAGTATTTGGTTTTCCATGGTAAACAGGGATTTTTCAAAACCCGGTTCGTTTTTGGATTTTATTGGTTTATTTTTGCAGAGAGAGGAGGAAGGTACAAAAATATCATCAAAACCGGCGGAGACGGAACCGAAAAAGCCGGGGACGGATCTATCAATCAACGCAAACAAATGGGTGGTGAAGGATCTGGTGAGCCGCGATGGAAAATCGAAGCTGAAGTCGGAAATTTACTTGGCGTCGATAGATCAGAGAAGCGAACAAGCCGCCGGAGAAGCAGCGTGCGCGGCGGTGGCGGTAGTGGTGGCTCATTGGTTCCAGGCGAATCCTGGGCTAATTAATCCTTCGGAAACCGAGTTCGATTCGTTAATCACTCAAGGATCTTCCCTGTGGCAATCCCTCTGCGACGAAGAGTCGTATCTGAGATTGTTCCCGGACAAGCATTTCGATCTAGAGACGATCGTTTCCGCCAATCTACGGCAGATTAGGGTTTGCACTGACAAATCGTTCACGGGGTTCTTCAGCCCGGAGAGATTCGCGTCGCTGGAAGGTCTAATGTCGTTTGATCAGATATGGGACGAGGTGGAGAAAGAAGTAGCGATCGCGTCAGATCGTGGAGAAGCTAGGGTTTATATCGTGAGCTGGAACGATCATTTCTTCGTGGTGAAAGCAGATTTAGATGGTTTTTGCGTAATCGACTCGTTAGGGGAGAGGCTATTCGAAGGATGCAAGCAAGCGTACATTCTCAAGTTTGATGATTCGAGTGTGATGTACGAGAAAAAAGAGGAATTTTCGGAAACGGTGGTTTGTAAGGGTAAAGAGTGTTGTAGAGAATACATAAAGAGGTTTCTGGCGGCGATTCCGGTGGCGGAGCTGGCGGCTAAGGAGGAGAAAGGGAATGCAGTAGATGTGTCTCTTCTTCACGAGAAACTTCAGATAGACTTGCATCATATTCTACTGACTGCTGATTAGAGATTTGCTTTCTGACTAGTGTAGATTTGTTATAGGATGGTGAGAATAGAGAGAGTATTTTGTGCATATGGTTCGTTATAATCCTCACTTTGAGACAATGTATGTGTTGGGAAAAATCAAAAATAAAATTTTCCATTTGTCTTCACTGCGTAGGTGCTAAAATCCAAGCAAGGTTTCTTTTTTGTTATGTTTCGAGTATCAAGCAAAGAGGCTTTTGGTACGAGAAAAAGAACATAAGTGTGTAAATTAGGTTTGGTGTTCTTGTTCTTTGATTACATTCCCTATAGTCAGATGGAAAAAACAAGGTTTCCATCCCAAATTAGAACTTTAGTTCAGTCTGTTATTAGGTCCGACGAATCTTTCTTAATATATTTTGTGTCTTCTCTTGATGGATAAAAATTTGAGAAAGTGCAGTTGCACATTCAGAATTACATAACACATCCATACTACTTTCTGTCTAGCCAAACTCATCTATATCTCTCGAACTAACTTCCTTCAGAAGCTTGTACATAGAGTCATTTCTCTAGATTCTACTTGGTATGGGTAAAATATTTGGAATATGATCTGATCTGGTTAAAAAAGTAGAGTATCTAAATTTTCCGGATCCACGAATTTAAATTTTAAGATCCGAATCGGGTATTCTACGTATGACCAAATAAAATTCAATTATGTACCGTAACCGGATTGTTTGAAACATATTGTTTGGCGTTGTTCAACGCTTCACGCTGATATAAATGACCTTAGTTGACATATGTCTTATTTACTCCAAAAGCATTTTCTTTCCATCAAGTTTGAACCGGACTGTTTGATCCGGACTGTTTGATGATGTTTTCAATGACTGGTAACCAGTCAGAATGACATTCATTCCAGTCGAATTTGGACTTATTTTCTATCATACACAACGAGTTTTCGGATTTTAACTTATTTTTTATCTCTAGATTTTTTAATGTCTATGCCAACTATCTTGCAAAAAAAAAAAAAAAATGGTAAAAAAAACCTCAACTTTTTATGAATCGCCATAAAAATCACGAACTTTCGGACTGACCAAAACGATGTTTGATATGGTCGACGTTGTTTTGAAATGTAATCACACGTTTTTGAAAATTTTAAACAAGTAATTACTTAGACTCTTGGATACACCTAAATTGATCCTCTACCACTAGGCTACATGCATTTTAATGTATAATACCAACTTACTTTCTTATATTGGGTATTGACTAAATATCCTAAAAATCTCTTTAAACTTTAAAAATTCTTTTAAAATTCTAAAAAATTGGTAAATTACAAGAATTTTTTTGAAAAACTAATAGTGAAATTAAATAAAAAAATTAATTTTTAGTAAAAGTCAAAAGTTTAAAACAAATTCCAAAATTAGATAAAATTTTCAAAAAATCTAAAAAATGCTAAAAATTAAAATTAAGTGTACCCACATAGTTAAAAGTAAAATAAGTTGTAGCCAAATAAACATGTTAAAAATTAAAATTAATTGTATCTACATAAAAAATAATCAATATTCAAAAATAAAAATAATTAAAAAAACCATATTTTATTTATTGTATCCACATAAAAATATATAAAAATTCTAATTTATAATTCATGATAGTATGACATAATTATTGAAGATTATATAAACAAAGGCTGTACTTTGTATTGTCTTGGAATTGTTTATTAGTGACACGACTTTGTATTGTTTCAGCAGCTTTTAGTCTATGCTGTGTTGAGGTTATTAGCTCTATTATCAACTGTACCAATAATTCTCCTCTTGTTATAAGATTGAGACACCCTTTACATGAGTTGGGCATGACGAGACTCCAGCTTAGTTTTTCATATGGTTGCACTCCAAAAACAAATAATTTAAAGGACTGGTCACTATACATATTTGTGGTAATGGAGGGTCCCATCCTAGCTGTCAACCCATCGGATCACCTACTTTTTTTTTCCTTTTTCTTTCGTTTTCCAATCTCAACTATTTAAACAAAAAGATTAATTTATGGAAAGAAAAAAAGTAAGAAAGCGACAAATCCGTTTCACCAAACAACTACAAATGAACCAATCAATGGTTCTAACTTCAAAGAGTAGGGCTACGCAAGGAGGTAAGCACTTTTTTAAGGTGAATTGGACTACACAACCAAAACAGTAGTATAAAAAACAAGTCGGGTCCTGCGGAGACTTTGCAAGACAAAACTGTCTTAAGTTGCAACAGTGGAAAGACATCAAAGAAGATATCAAAACGTGTTATACATTCTCAATAAAGTGTACATAAACTATAAATCAAACTCGAGCAGAGACAAAAGGTTCACAACTTGGGAGATTGTATCGTTTTTTTTTTACGAACAAATCCGAGGATACAATAAAAAGAACACACGAGATCCAACAGTCATCTACAGATATATATAAGTGGAGGAGCAAAAACAAAAAAAGAATGAATCAGTAAGGGTTGTTGTAGTAATACCCCGTCGGTGGCGGTCCCATCCCATTGACAGGTGGCATTCCGTAAGGCATTCCACCTGGAACTGGACCTGTGTTCATCTTCGCCAAGCTAGCTTGACCTCTCATTCCTTCGCGCTGGTATTGCTGCCATAGCTGCTGCTCTTGACTCAACAGATACTGCTTCTTCTCCATCTCAGCCATTTGCACATACGAAGGTGGTGGAATGGTTAGTGAAGCGGCGAATGGGTCTTGGTTCACTTTCTCCACTGTTCCATCTGGTGCAGGTAAGGCCAATACTTGATTGTTGGTTTTACCCGGTAAAGGTAAAGCTACGCTGCTCGCACTGCCACCTGTCAACTGCGAGGTGCTCACATGCTGTCTAACCATTCCTTGATCATACATTCCGTTGAGCAACAGTGAATCAAAGCCACCACCCAAAGCGGCGCTCTGTTTCTCTAAGTTGCTTGCCGTTTCCACCAATGCCAATTCCCAATCCGCTTTCCCTTGCTCTGCAGCAGGATTCTGCCACGCCGAGGTTACTCCATTCGACGAGAAGGCTTCCCATTTTCCGTTACTCCCCGGTGGACCGGCAAAGAGAGCAAGCGCAAACTTGTTCCCTTGGTCATCAGCAGTGACTTCATCCTCCCTTAGGTTAACCAAATCATCAGTTACTTGCGGTTTTGGGGGTTGAGGTTCTGGTTCAGGCGGAGGTGGAGGAGTGTAATTCTCTGGAGGAGGAAGCGCTTTGATCTCGTTCATATCAGGTTCAGGCTCCTCTTCTTGAACTGGTGGGGGAGGAGGCGCTTCTATTGCTTTCCTCTCAGGACTCTTTGCTCTCTTCGCTCTGTCTCTCACAAACTCTTCCAATGTCTCCAACAACTTGCTTGTGATCCTCTGAACTTCCGGGTACTCAGACGATCTCGCCACCCCAGTTTCCTTACACCAATTATAAAACGCGATGAGCTCATCAATCTGTTTAGCCGCACTAGCGTACGCATCAAAGGCCTTGACGCAATCTGTATATTCCATATCGAAAAACTTATCCAGCAAAACAGCTAAAACCTCACAGATATCAGCATACAGCTTAAAACTCTCCCTCACAACAGGGTACAAGGCGATCAAGATCATCCTGCTGTTCTTAGCTAAACCAGTAGGTCGTAAGGACAAAAACCGATCGAGTAACCTTTGCAAGTGGCTCATCTTTCCGAAAATCCTTTCAGGCGTCATTTCTCTTAAAGGCGTAGTAGCTTTCTTCTCATCTCGTCCTCCTCCTCCTCCCATCTCAGTCATATCTCCATAAGAACGAGATCTCTTAGGCATTCCACCATAGCCATTGTTATCTCCCCTGAAGTCACCACCACTCTCGTAATCATAAGATCTTGGAGGCGGAGACCTGTAATCATCCCTTCCTCTGCCGTATCGATCGTCGTTATTGCTATGGTGGCTACTACCACCGCCATTATTGGCCGGTGCACCACTCTTTCTCTCATATAGAGCTAACTCCAACCTCTGATCCAAGTAAGCAGCATACGTCCTAACGAAAGCTGAATGATCCCAGGAGCTCGAATGTGCCTCGTCTCGGAAATCAGACATGTTAAGCATCCTCGTACCTCGTCTGGTGGAATAGAGGATCTCCTCCTGGAAGAGAGGGTCTCCTTCGTTGAGGAGGCGGTGCACGAGCATGAGGGCCTTTAGGGCCACCACCCAGTCGCGCGTCTTCCCCAATCGCCGGGAGACGGAGGTTACGCAAGCCAGGATGTAGCCGCGGGAGAGAGAGGTCAGGTTAAGGATTTCGCGGATGTATTTCTCACTCGCCGGATCGTCGTCGTGGCTTGTCGCTTTTACGATTGCGACTTCCAGATCTGGAGCCATGTTGCTCGCTACTTTCGCGATGCCGATGCTCGTCTGGTCCTTAACCGCACCGATCGCTTTCCGAATACTCGGCGCCATCTCCTTAAAGAGTTACCAAACGGGATTCGAATTTCTGAGAAGAGAAAACAGCTATTCAAAACTCAGAGAGACGACAATGTTATTTGAAAAGATTTTTGGGTTTCGTGCAAAATCCAACGGGAAATACAGGTTTTGATTTCGATTTTTCAAATGCTATTTTTAGAATTTACCGTTGGCAGATTACACACGAAGTTTCTTCGCAATTGCTAGATCTACCGGGAAGATTCGTCGACGTCGGAATTGAAACGGTGTCGGATATTGGAGCTTTGTTTCTCCGGCTCCCGGGATCTTAGATCTATGAAGGAGGAAGAGAAGATCTCGAAAAGGAAACTTGGCGGTGTCAGATTCGCCCAACCTGGAGGCTGAAAAGAGAAAAATAGGTTGATTTAAGACGAGAGTTGGAGTCCGCTATGACGTGGCAATTTAATTGCCGTTGATCTGCATAAGAGGAGATGCAAAAGCTTTGTTACTTACAGGCACTGTCGGGAACTGCGTGCTTGTCGGAAGATGAAGTATATATTTACTTAATAACAGATTACTTTCTCAGTGGAAGAAAATAAATCTTTGGCTTTAAAATTTTTAGTTTTTTCTTTGTCATCTATTGTTATATGATTTGATTTAGTTCCAAATTGTACCCAAACAAAATGATCTAAAAGCCTGCAAAGACGCATCCTGCCAAAAAACCAACCTCTAAATGAACCACTATTTTACAAACAAGCAAAAGAACGAGGTCAATAGTTATGAGTGTAAAAGTAGTAAAACAAGCCCAAAATTGAAGCCAAGACTCTCTCATTATCGAAAAAAATGTTTTACTATGAGGGATGACTAGCGCTAAAATAAGACTGGGGATAATTGTTGGAGTTAGATTCTACCCCTCTCAAATTCGTCTCGTAAACTATCCAAAACATAAAGCGCAACCTGCAAAACCCATAAGACCAGAAATCCATCGAGGTTTTGGAGGAATAAGCAACGCCTAATCTCAGTTATCTCGAGTCGGAAAGAAGAAAAAAAACTCGACTTCACTTGACCTCAAGGGATCTCACCTAGATATGCAGAATGAAGCTGGAGTAGAATACATAGTCTTAGAGAATAAAAATCCTAGATTTATTAAGCATTATAAGAAAATCTAATTTTCATCAGACTCAATAGTTTACCATTTACTATTTATTTGTTGATGATAATCTCTTACTATGTAGAGCTTCCAAAAAGTATATTAGAGTACTCAAATAAGCATTGGAACTCTATGGGAAAACATCAAGTCATATGATCAATCTCGGCAAGTCTTCCTTCACTCTTCCTTTACTTTTGGTGATAAAATAGAAGCATGATTAAATATGATGATAAAAGTGATGTGGAAAATTTCAAATGAGTGGGGTTAAGATTAACAATCTTATATAACATATGTATAGAAGCAATTTCATCATCGTTAGTAACTAGATATTATTTTTAAAAAAGGAAAGACACAACTCTTTGAATAGGTAGGTTATGACTTAACAAAATATTTCATAATTAAAGAGTGGTAGATAAACAATGGAGAGTTAAGATACATGGATATACAATTTTTAAATATTTTTTTGGGATTGTTATTGTATATATGATTAATCATATTAAACATACCTTTCAAGAGGGACACAACAACAATTGAGGATCCAATACGACACTTGTTCTTTGAAACAAAGGGGGAGCCGAAACAAAATCACTAAACAAAGTACGACACTTGTTCTTTGAAAAGAAACAAACCTAATAATAGATAATGATTCATTTAAAATTCCTCCATTTTTGTAACTACTAAATTGTTAGGAACTTTTTGTGAACTACTACTCTCTGTCAACTTAAAGTGTGCACCAGTAGCATCCAAAGCAGATTTAGCCCGTCCATGGAATCCGACAAGGTGACGACCATTGTCCTCGAGCACAAACTTGGTAGCTCCAAAGGTTAGAGAAGTCCTCCCTTTCGATGTTGTGAAGGCAAGGCTACCGGATGACCGAAGCTACCCACTTTACCATATGTTCCCTCCACACAAGTTATATATTCGTTATCATCAAGCAGAAACTACAATCAATGATTTTAGAAATGATCAGTGCCATGACTTATCATATACTAAAGAGAGTTGTGATGAAACTGACCTCTTGTAGTTCTTTGTTTAATTTTCCATGAGCGTGTGTCTCAGGTACATTGTCCTTGACATAGTCGAACTTGACCTTACACAAGCCCCATCAGTTCCCACATAAACTTTTCTTACATTACTGTAAACTCCATTGTTCCATGTGGATCCTCCTCGACCACCTTGAGCGTCAAGTTTCATTGGCGGTGATGATGATGATGATTCCGATAAAAAATATGCTCCTAAGGCATCGAGAGCATTCCCGGACCCCCCATGAAACCCCACAATCTTCTGACCGTTGTTCTCCAATATGAATTTACGGTTTCCGAATGTTGGAGATGTTATCCCTTTTGATGTCTTGAAGACAAGACTCGTGATGACTTTATCGGAAACAGGACGAGCGTAGGTTCCTTCCACTGACGTGATGTATTCGTTTGGATAATTAACCACAAACTGCATTATAACATAAAGTTTCAACCATGTCGATGGTTCTAATTCAAAACTAACTCACACATGTGTCCTTTCTACACTAGTTTGGATATGAAATTTTGATCAATTAAGCATTTTAAATACTGAAAAAATGGATCTATAAAAAAAAATTAAACAAAAAGATCGTCCTCGCAACACTTATCGAACGCTGTTCAAATTAGTAAACCCTAGTATTATGAAATAGGTACCTCTTGTGGCTTTTGGTGGATGACCCCATGCTCATTAGACACAACTGTTGTGATATCCTTGACATATTCGAACTTGACAGAGGTAACACAAAATTCATTTATTCCCACTTCCACTTTCTTGATACCACTGTGAACGCCATCATTCCATACACCTCCTCCTTTTCCTCCTCTCGCTAATACCTTCTGAGACATTGTTTTCTCGGTGTTGCGGAATAGCTTTGTAGATGATATATCTTATATATCCTGATTAAAAAATACAAACAGTTTGGAGAAATATTTTTAAATTCACGTTTTTATCAAGAACGAATTCACTTCTATGCTTAATCAGAGAGACAAACAACAAATCAAACACCTACTGCTAATAATATTAACACACCGTATGTAAATGAGAAAAAGAGAGATGGATGACGACCTTTGGGTTTCGAAGTAGAGAGAGAATGCCTATAGAGGAGATTGAGAGACTGGAAGTTATGGATTTATAGACTTATCTGTCTCTTCGTCTTCTCCACTATATTGTCAAAAGAGTCAAATCTTTTAAATATCCTTTTATTAATATATATGATTTCTTAATTAATAAAATGATGAAAACGTAAAAACAGTTTATCTTTCAAGCGACTTGGGCTTTACCAACATTAATCTTCATCTCCATTTAATAACGGAGTTATAAATATAAACAAGAGATAGTGCAGAATGTGTTGTGATCATTTTTCTTGACAGATGCTTTACGATGAATCATACACAAAAGAAAATACTATTTTACGCTATCATAGACAAACATACAAAAAGAGTAGTAAGCAGAGAAAGAGAGAGATGAAGAAAATTAAGGCGAATAATGATCTGAAGTGCATTGTCTTCAGGTGGAGCTGTTTCACCCCATTCTCCTCTCCCCAACGGCTGAAGGACGATGACCTTACCATTGCTAAACCCAGCAGAGATCTGACGCAGATGTGAAGGATGTGCGGCTACAACAGCCGGATAAACCTCGACACTGAGGCCTGAGCCAATTTGATTACTTCATTTATGGCTTCCTGTTTTATTTCTAGTTTGATCAAATGTAAAAAACAAGGAGACTACCTGATACTGCTGGGACTGAGTTGAGTAAAAGCAGTCAGATTGATTCGACATATCGTCTACAAATTCTTGGAGTCCACAACTTTTATACACCAATTTCTGAAGCCAACATAGATGATCCCACCATCCGAAGAATATGTAGCATAAGTTATTGAACCATCAGATTCATCAGGCACCCACTGCATAACATTTTTTTTAATTTCAAGTTAGTAACATAACCAGTTGCAAAGGAATATTACTAGAGAAAAATCTACCTTTTCGGATCCGTATAGGCAATAGTGAAATAGTGTTCATGGGTTCTCATATGTCTTTGAAGTTTTCATCAAGCAAGCCTCACCACACCTACATGAATTGGGACAGCCTCTACTACGGCCGCCACCACCACCACCTGCACCACCTTTACAGGCGGTAGTAGTATATATACAAATGTATAACAAAATACATCAAAAGCAATAGCTATGACATACTCATATACAAATGATAAGATATGAATGTCAAGAACCCAATAAAATCTAGTTATTCACATATAATCGATTTCCTACAAACTACATACATATGTACAACAATTATTTGTAAAGGGCAAAATCGTTAGTTACAGTAAAAAAGTGCTAAATTTTTTAGCAAGAAATGTTGAATAACATATCCACGCAAATTAACTCGGTTGCTTTGTCTTGCTATTTTTGTAGCTTCGATGTTTCTCTCTCTCCCATTCCTTATGGAATTTACGAAAGCTCTGTTCGGAATTGTTTTCCGTTTTGGAAATGGAAATACGGTAGTGAAGGAAACACATTTCTTAAATTTTGTGATTTGAAAATGCGATAGAAACGCAGTTTTTGTTTTTGGAAATGTCATCACTTATTCTTTTGAAAACTTTGTATTTGAAATATAGCTGTAAATAGTTTAAATTTGTAAGGAATTAATTGTTAATTTGTAATTTATTTTATTTATACACATTAATCTTTGTCTTTTATCTATAAAATTTGTACTTATAAAGCTGGTCTTAATCATATGTTCGATTCTCAATCATAGATATTGCAGGTGATAAATTTGATTTATTAGATGATACAATTTTGGAAGTTTGAAAATCTTTCTCTCGACTAATCAGAATTGGAGGCAGTTACAAAGGTAGTTGTGTTTGGAGCCGATGAGAATGAAAATGAAAATATTGAATTGTGAGTGTTACCATATTTATCTTAAACTAAAATTTTTAATATTTATTCATTGAGTTTGTGTTGTTCCAAAATTTTTTTTTTTTTAATTATGGTTGGACTTATGTTATTATGTTGAACTTTGATTTTTTTTTGTGCTTGGTATTTCATTATATATTTTTATTGAAAATTTTAGAATATTATGTTGAAATTTGATTTTGTTTGGTGTTTCATTATATATTCTTGTTAGTCTTTTATATATATATATATATATATATATATATATATATATATATATATATATATATATATATAAAAGTTTCCAAAACATTTTGCTTCCGCGTATCTGTTTCCGTTTCTGTAACAACCAATCACACACTAAATATAATTTGATTAAGATAACTAGGGCAATTAAAAAAAAAATAGTGGATTTTTTCACCAACTCCTTCCTCCCTGTATACAAAAAATTCTCCCTAGTTCTAAAGGTAATATAATTAGCGACTCATTCCTAGACTTAACGATATATAGAGCATCCATCAGAACAAAATAGAGGTGGAACTTTGCACATAGAAAAGTTCTGACAACCACCCCAAATGAAAAATGCTACATAGGATTGCCAAAAAACAGGTTTTGTAGCATTTATAGCGATTAGTTTTGCTGTTCTATTTGCACTTGGCTCTTCAAAAGATATGTCCCTTCCCTTTAAATGATTCATAGAGACTCGCCACTTGAGAACGAAATGATGGCCATGCCTTAGGTCTCTGGATCGCTTTGACAAACCTGTGATCTTGCATTGCAAAAAGGATATTATTTATTTTGATGCTTCTCATGCTCTCCTCTGCCCAACATAAAGTGAGAAACCTTACTTCTGCTGCATCTTTCACATTAAAAAAAACTCCTTCTACTGTGGCTCAACACCTTCCCCGAATGGTCTCTCAAAACCCAAGCCGCACCTTCCTCTAATTTTGATGTGCTTTGACCACGTAGAGCCCACATTACACTTAAGAGCTCATAGGAAGGGAGGTTTCCAAATCTTTTGTTCCACCAGTTGGTCTCTAGCTAGCCATTCTTTCTCTATGTCTTCCTCTTCATGTGCTTGGAGCCACAAATCTGCATCCTGGGTTAGTTTCCTAACCGTCTCTTTTGATGATACATGCATACCCTCAAATAGAACCTTATTTATCTTCTTCCAGTTCCACCAGATTACCCAGAGATGACCTTTCTTGTTTGAGATTCACATAGCGGGTTATGAGTCAATCTTAACATATGGTCTATGTTAAAGAACGAGGACTCCTCTTCAAAGCATCCTGGAGAGGCAGGGATGTCTGATAGGGCCATAACTTCTCTTGAGAAAGCACATTGAAAGATTGCATGGTTTATAGTCTCGGGATCTATACCACAGAGAAAACACTCCTCGTCTGCTCTCATGCCCCTTTCTCTAAAAGCTTATGCCACTGAAATTGCCCATGAGATCACTTTCCACCAGATTTGTTTTTACTCTTGGAGCCGCCTTCATTCTCCACAATTGCGAGTACAGACCTTCAAGAGATTGTTGCATCGTGGTCACTCTTAAAGTCTCTGAATCTTGTACCATGAAAGCCAACTCATATCCAGTTTTCATTGAGTATAAGCCACATGTGGAAACCGCCAAGACCGAAAATCATGATGGTTAATGATAGGCTTAATGGACTTTATCTTCTGGATATCTTGTAGCAACAAACACTCCTCCAACATCTCTTCCTTCCATTTTCCATTTCTCTGATTGATCAAGTCACTGACTTTTAGCCTCAGATTGAAAATGGATTGCTTTCTCCAAGGTGGCCTACTAGTTTCATAATGGAGCCACGAATCTAGCAACACGTAAGTATATTTCCCGTTGCCTATCATTTTCTTCAAAACCCTTTTGAAGCAGCTCTCTTCCATGTAGAATAATCGTCCACGCAAAAGAAAGCATTTCCCCCGAGTTAGCTTCCAGAAAACCACAATTAGAAAAGTACATACTCTTGTATAACTTGGAAAAGAGGCACAAAGAAAAAGGATCTTGAAGAATTCTTCAGGCTTGTTTAGCCAGCAACGCTTGATTAAAACACATAATGTCTTTAAATTCCATCCCCCCAAGCTTCTTGCGCAGGCACATAAAATCCAAACTCTTCCAACACATCTTGGATTTGTTTTCCTCATACCTCCATCAGAACTACGTCATGGCATTGGTGATGTTTGCACATGTTTGTTTTGGAAGCTTGTACACTGTCATGGCATGGACCAACATAGCTGAAGTCATTGATTTTATCATGATTTATTTTCCTGGTTGAGAGAGCTCTTTTGAATGCCAATGTGAGATATTCCCTTTCATTCTTTCTTTCAGATAGTCTAGGAGTTAGACTTTGGATCTTGAGAAACACTCTGGGAAGTCAAGGTATCAGTATGTTCCTTCCTCATTGTGAACTCCTAGGATCTCCTTGATTTCTTTCTTAACATCCTCTTCAATGCACTCTCCAAAAGTAAGAGAAACATGGTTAATAACTTAACTTGTAGCAAGCCCATACTCTTTAATAGGTCTGGGCGTTCGGGTATCCATTCGGGTTCGGTTCGGGTTTGTTCGGGTTTTCGGGTTTAGTAAAATATTAACCATTTGGGTATTTTTCTATATCGGGTCGGGATCGGGTTCGGTTCGGGTTAATTCAGATTTTACTTCGGATTTGGCTTCGGGTTTTAAACCGAACTGGTTTTCAAATACCTAAAATTGACCAATAAAATATGTAAATATGAAATAAAATTAACAAAGTAAGATATAAGACCAAATATCAAAATCAAAGTCAAAAATTAAATTGAGTTTGTAAATTGAAAATCTAACAACCAAATTGATTCCCAATTATTCAAAAAACAACATAAATTTTTTTTATATAATTTAAAACTAACAAAATAAGATCTAATACTAAAATTTTAATTTGAAATTTAGTTTGCGATATTTTTTTTATTTCAAATAACAACCAAAGTATATTAAAAAAAATCCAAAATATATTTCACAAAAATATTGCAAAGTGAAATAAACAAAGAAAAAACAAAACACTAATCCACTTCAATGCACAATTTTGAATCCCTAAGGTTCTATCAAAACAAAGACATATTGAGGTTAAAAACAAATAATAAGTTATAAACAAAAACAATTATAATAAGTTTCTATAACAAAAGAAAAGTATAATAAGTTTCTAACAAGTTTATATTAAGTCAAATATAATTATTATTTTTGGGTATATAATTGTATTTCGGGTATTTTCGGGTTTTCGGTTCCGTTCGGGTTCGGGATTTCGGATTTCGAAATTGAATATCCGTTCGGGTATTTTATCATTTCGGGTTCGGTTTACTTTTTTCGCGTCGGATTTGGATTTGGGATTCGGGTTCGGTAAATATGCACAGTCCTACTCTTTAAGGAAATCCTGCAAGCTTATGACATTGGTCTTTCCTCGCTTTGACCATAAACAGACTGTCATCTGCGAATAACATATGTGATTGGAGGCCTTCTTCATGGAAATAGACCCCTTTTATATCATCACTCTCTTCTGCCTTATTTAACTGGTGGGTGAGGCCTTATGTTCACAAAACAAAGAAGAAATGGCTTAAAGGGCCACCCTGTCTTTGACCTCTATGTAGTGTCACTAACCCATGCTCTTGCCCCTTTACCAATACTGTAAAAGTGATTGATGGTACATAAACCATAACCCGATTTACCCATAGATCGTGAAAGCCCATTGCCAGCAATAACTCCCGCAGGTAGCTCCATTCCACTATGTTGTAGGCTTTAGACATGTATTATTTTAGAGCGACATACTCCTTCGAGATAGACTCATGATAGACCCATGTGTTTACAAAGCATGAACAACTTCATGAACTATGGATATGTTATCAGAGATCAACTTGTATGCTACGAAAACGGACTGGTTTAGTGATACTAGTCTATCCACGAAAGGTTTAAGCCTTGACACCATGATTTTGGAGATGACTTTGTACAAAACAGAGCACATGTTTATAGGTTTAAGGTCTGACATTTTATTTGATTAGGCTTCATTTGGGATAAGACAAAGTTGCGTATAGTTCCACTTTGTAGGCATAATCACATAAGAGAATAACCCCATAACTTCATCCGTGACTTTCTTCCATACACACTAAATATATCATATACACATTTTCGAGTATTCTGTGTCCATTTTTTTTCCACGTACTTTGTGTCCATTTTTAGAAATGTTAACTATATCGATGCGACAAATATATATATATATATATATATATATATATAATATAAGATTCATACAGTAAAACCTCTATAAATTAATAATATTGGGACCGAAGAAATTTATTAATTTATAGAGGTATTAATTTATCGAGAAATTAATAATTTATTAATTTAAAGAGGGATAAATTTTTAATACTTATTCTCATGAAAAATATATTTTAAATTGTTTACATTTTCGTTTTTATAATCATGTTTTCCAATCGCTAATGTTGAATCGTAAAACTGAAAATGATATTACTTCACCTTTCAAAGTGGTTACACGTAAAGAAACAATTATCGCGTCTTGAGTTCTTCACAAAATTTTATGTATTTATAAATTTATATACAAAATTATTAATTTATAATATTATTGAGATCATATATTTACATAGGAGTTTCTAATAAATTATTATCTTATTATCTTATCGAATTTTGTTAAATTTTACACTGACCCGACTCGGGACTCGAGAAATTTATTAATTTATAGAGTTTATTAATTTATAGAGTATTAATTTACCGAGGTTTTACTGTATATATTATAAAGAAAAAATTGGTATATAAATATCCAATTTTTTTATCTTTATAATTTAAATCCCAAACTATATTTTCCGTAAAAGAATTCGTTGACTAAGTTTTGGACCCGCCGTTAACTCTCCTAACGGAAAGGTATTAACCCCGTTAATCACCGTCTGATTTTTTCGTTAAATTCAAAACAACGTCAAAACGATATCGTTTCATTTTTTTTTCTAAATTTGCAAAATTTTTGCAAAAGCGCGGTAATCAAATTCACGTCCTTGCAATCACCTCATACCACTGGACCAACATAACATATTGGTACATATGCAATCTGATAGGTTAACTTTGTAAAAAACCCCTCAATAATAAAAATAAGGGTTGACTTTCTAAACGTGTTTACCAATTTTAAACGTAAATTTTTGATAAAAGTAATTTAATTTGTATGATTATGAAAAATAGAAATGTTTGTGCGATTTTACTATCTCAAAGATAAGTTAAAGGAGTTATAGGAAGAAGTTAAAAGTTTGGGTGGTTTGTACATTTAGTTGTGATTCTTGAGGAGTTTTTTACAAAGTCAACCCTTATTTTTATTATTCAGTGGTAGCCAAATGTAAACTCGGAAGAGAATCACCAAAACAGAAATCCAAACACATGAGCAATCAGAAACAACAAGCTATGGGATCAATCTCTCAGATCTAAGCAAGCTGACCGCAATCGGTGATCACCACAGGCTTTTGGGGTCTCCCGGTGATGGTTCCGACCTTCCCGATGTTCTTGACCACATCATCCATTCCATTCTCGGAGATGGATCAGCGAAAACTGTGTTCGTGTGAGAGATTATATGTTAATTTTGGGTCATTATATGGTCGATACTCTATAATAATTAAAATAGCTCTGTTAAACGTGTGATATATTATATTGTATATTGTTTTACAAAATTATTATAATGAAAACGAAAAGACAGTATATTTTTCATCTCCATTTAATAACGAAGTTATAAAATATAACAAGAGATGATGCAGAACAGATGCTTTACGATGAATCATACACAAAGGAAACTACTAATTTACGACAAACATACAAAAAGAGCAGTAAGAAGAGAGAGATAGAGAAAACTAAGGCGAATAATGATCTGAACCATTAGAATAATCTGCATTGTCTTCTGTTTCACCCCATTCTCCTCTCCCCAACGGCTGAAGGACGATGACCTTACCATTGCTAAGCCCAGCAGAGATCTGACGCAGATGTGAAGGATGTGCGACTACAACAGTTGGATAAACCTCGACCCTGAGCCAATTTGATTACATCATTTCTGGCTTCTTTTTTTATTTCTAGTTTGATCAAATGTAAGCAGCGAGGAAACTACCTGATACTGCTGGGACTGAGTTGAGTCAAAGCAGTCAGATTGATTCGACATATCGTCAGCAAGTTCTTGGAGTTCACAACTTTTATACCCCCACTTCTAAAGCCAACATAGATGAGCTCACCATCCGAAGAATATGTAGCACAAGTTATCGAACCATCAGATTCATCAGGCACCCACTGCATAGCATTTTTCGTTTCAAGTTGGTAACAAAACTAGTTGCAAAGGGGTTAAATATTATCAGTCTTAAAAGTGTTTGCCTTTTACCTGCACAAGGCAATCCAGAGTTGGGGCTTCGTGTACACTTATCCATCCCTCATGGACAACGAGTAGCTCAATTTGATACGGGTCAAACTGGACCTGAGTTACCAAAGAGGATTCATGGTTATGCCGGTTGC
This sequence comes from Euclidium syriacum, assembly GCA_900116095.1. NCBI lineage: Eukaryota > Viridiplantae > Streptophyta > Magnoliopsida > Brassicales > Brassicaceae > Euclidium > Euclidium syriacum. The sequence continues at coordinate 5,310,928 of FPAK01000008.1, forward strand.
AAAATCTATGCGTTGAGTTCTTACTCCTTAGCTTAACCCAGCTTTTTGCGCTCCAAACACAGAGCTGGTAACAAACAAAAACAATTTAGCAATCTTGAAAGCTACACAATTCTGTGTACCTACAGATTTGCCTGTACAAACCTTTCCATCAGCTCCAGATGAGACAAGGACATTAAAACAGCATGAAAATGCTAGGCAAGTTATTCTCTGATCATGGCCCTTCAGTTTTTCTTTGACCTATTACATTTCACGGCTTCATATATCTTCTAGCAGTAGTAGATAAAGTGGATACGGTTTCGTTTTTTTACCTTTCTCGATGATAAACAATGAATAAAGATAGAGCCATCATCTAGCCCGACGACAAGTAAGTCACCAGGGATAAATATAAAATACGTAGCCCTAGGTGTAGGACTTCCAAAAGTAGCTACCTTCTGCAGTTTTGAGCAAACAGTGTCATTAGATGATGAAAACACAGAGGCAGGACCTGATAGATTGTAAAAAAGCTACTATCCTTATTACCTCAAAACTCTTCAGATCAAAAACTGTTATTCTGCCTCCTGAAGTTGAGAAAAGATATGAACCCTTGATCGCAAAGCATGAAGTTGAATCCTGAACAGAGGTGGCTATCTCATTTTTCATAGTTTTCCCACTTGGGGGTTGATGTAGTCGTGGCTTCGGAAATACGTTTTCCTTCAATATTCAAAGCTTATCGTATAAGCAGAAAATTTGAAGAATCAAGTAAGTAGATAGGGTAATATTAGTCATGACATTTGAAACATAGCAGAGATATTATTGGCATCTGAGACTAAAACCTTGCAGAATTCGTTTTTGCTACTCGACCAGGTCCAGAGTTTATGTGTCGCGTCTTCTGCCAGAGCCAGTATGTAATCTCCAGAAGGGGAATATGTCAAACATGCAATCTAGTAAAGTCAACAAAATCAATGAGATCACAATAGTTCAAGACAAGTTTGACTATATCCTTCTAGGACTACCAAGTGTATGTGATACGCTCATTCGAAAGACTTGAAGGGAAAAGTACATCAAAACTTCAGAAGATTCTGGAGAAAGTAACCATACCCTTTCTTCTGAAAAATATTCAGGAAGAACCAGTGCATTGCATTCAGATGGAGCATTAATTTCTTTTAGTTTGCTTTTACCAACTTTCTCCATTGGCCCTGTTTCATTGAATTTGGATGGTGCACCACAAAGATATGGTACTCTTGGAAAATTTTCAAGTGTAGAATTGTTGCATGCATGAGGAATCCACCACTCCATACTGCATGAGGTGAAGAAAATCAAAACCAGAAGAGACCACTTAAAGAATCAAGATGAGGAAGGCTTACGTCTGCTTCATCAGTGTTAATAGTCTTGATTTCTCCATGCAAGGAAACTTGAGTTTATCTTTCAGTACTGGATTCTTCTTGGCTAGCATGGCAACAGAGGCATGTAGCTTTACCCTTGGCGACATGTTCTCAAGAGATTCAGATGGGCTTGTAACCTCCCTGCAGAAGAAAATCTTCATCAGAGTGATTGTATCCCAACAGTTGTGATATATCACTTGAAAGGTAATGTACAGATAAATAAATCGAAACCAACCATTCCGTAGATTCTGGATTATTCAGTTTCTGAATTTCAAGAAACATAGCCTTGGAGTACTTATTCTCATGTGGGTCGGTAAAAGCTGTCAGGTACTCTTCAGCCTTGCCTAATTCACCGAGCGTCATCACTTCCGCAAGATAATTCAAATTGAAGAAGACTTTTGTTTCTTGCTCTAATCTTCGGAAAGCAAAAGTTTTTAACAATAGCAAAGAAAGATAAAATCCAAAATCACATATATCCCTGCAGAAACTTACTTATGCAAAGTGTTCTTGTACTTTGATTCATGGAGAAATTGAAGGATTAAGCAAATGAGATCTTCCTACAAGAAACGCACTGATCAGAAACAAACGACTAAATGAATTCCAAGTAACATCAAAGAACCAAAATTTTCATCCACTGTATTTTCAATTTCAACATAGATTTTAGGGACTTTAAAATAAGCTGATAAGAAAATATAAAATAGTTATTTACCTTCAAACCTCCCCTTTCCCAGTTACAATTTGGACAAATGAGGTAGATAAGTGACAGCAATGCATGTTTATTCACTTTCGGAAGAATGAGTTTTCCACATAAAGAAGGATTGCTGGCTGCTAGTTTATAAAGATCTACACATAACTTGGCTCTCACCGATGCTTTGTCCGCGCAACAAATTTGCTCAGGTATTCTATAAACAAAGCCACCACTAAAAACTCTAAGACATCTGCATTGGGGCAAATTATTAGTGGATAATATATATTAAACCTTGCCTCATATCCTTTACAGCAATCACCTCAACCAAATCTTCGAAGCAATCATCTTTGAAAACAGGAATCCCTCTCAAATCCTTGGAGAAAACGTTCACAGATTCAGAGCCACCACTTCTGCAGAACATAACTTAAAAGGAATAAAAAACAAGCATGACAAGAAATATGTTTCCTTTTCTGATTATACAGACAAATGTTTAGCTTTCTGAGATAATAGTAAGTTATAGCTACTGTTTCTCTGCTTCCAAAGGAAGGAAAAACCAATCTAGTGGCTACACGATCAGTATTGGATTCCATGCATGGCCAGCTAATGACGCAACAAAAGAATTTCTCTCCACAAGCGTAAAAAAAGTCATATATGAATTAATAGCAGTTCTTTCTGTTCCCTCTAGCAGAGAACATAAGAGATGTTTTGCCAAAAATGAACTGTAAGAAGAGTAGGGCTTGCTTGCCTATCCGGTGCTTCAGAAAATTTCCACTTGTACAAGTCAACGAACATTTTTCTTGAATATGTATTTACATCTGGACTAGTGAATGCTGAAAGGTAATCCTCTGCGTCTTTCCAGTTACCATTGAGAATCGCATTGGAGAAGTAGCTAAAATTGAAGAAAATCCCTGAATCTTGCTCCAGTCTTCATAACAAAACAAACGACACACAAATTGGGTATTAGCCAAAGCTTGAATCAAACTATTTATCTGCTTGTAGATGCATTATATTATTTTCCTAGAGCAAAAATTCGAACTAATAGAACACACAGAAAGACGAAGCAACTATGCATTAAAATCACAATCCCTAATTCAAACATCAAAGAAGGAAAAAGAACAACTGTCACCATACAAGTGTAAGCTCCCTTCGTAGCCCTCTTCGTGGAGGAACCGTAAGATCAGGACTATGAGATTTTTGCGATTCTTCTCGTCCAAGATCATCGTTGACCCAACGATAAGAAACAAACAAGCATTGAAATTCTAATTTTAAGAGCCTCCTTGATCTTAGCTCGAGAGTAAATTTAGGGTTCGAGAAATCCCTTCTAGTATCGACAGGAGCTGATTTAAAGTTTTTAACAACTGAGACGGAACGGCAAGTAGAGTGTAGAGAGCCCGATTCTTTCGAGATTCGAGAAAGAAGACGAATGAAAATTTTGCAAGTCAGTAAAAGCTTCTCGTCGTCTTCGTTTAATCCGCTAATGGACAGAGAGTGAGGAGCGAGGCGAGATAAGGGAGTGTGATCAGTGCAACTACTTATCTCATGGGTTGACTAAAATCCTAAAATATACAGACTTATTTTCACAAAAACACAATTTCTTAGAAATTTCTTTCATTTCACACACTATCTTGTGCTGGACACAGTTTTACCACTGCTCTGACTTTTTTCTGCTAATAATACCCCTCAAGTTTGGGAAACTGTTAAATTTATTAATTAGACTTGTAATGGAATTGTTTCTAATTAGGAAAGTTAGTGGTCCCACTATCCCATTCAACGATTTTTTTTCTTATCCTCTCGTACAAAAATCGTGACTTGTTGATCTATTTCGAATGTGTGGCTACGACAACCATTTTTCATTTCATGATATGAAGATGAAGTTGTCCACGGTTTAGTGTCCATGATTTAGTGTCCATAATAAAAGTTCATGAAGAGGATTAGAGGGGCAAGAAGATTTTATACACTCATGGATGATGGTGTCCACGAATTAATGTCTAAGAGTGTCCACAGATTTGTGTCCACGAGAAGGTATAAATCTAAAAGTGTCCACAGATTTGTGTCCAGTAACAAGTCTAATGGAGTAACAAATCCAATGGAGTCCATGACTAAGCGTCCACGAGGAAAATGATTAGATAGATTCTAAAATGTGGATAACTTGTCTCTGGTACTCACATAATCGATAGAAGGTGGTGTCCACCAAATGTAGTCCACAAAAATCATAGCTAAGGGAGTACAACGGAGCAAATCACTAACCTAGAGCACCGTCACGAACCAGGAAACAACGGAGCAAATCAAAGGCTTCCACGGCGTCTATAAAGCAGCCTTCAACCGGAGGAATGGTAGGAGAAACGAAGCAACCATAAATCTGTGTTTCCTAAAATCAAAATCAATATAGAACTCTAACAAAATCTGAAAAAGCCACAACAATAATGCAATAATATAGAATCGATTCAGGAAAACATACGAAGGGTCAGCAATTTGAATTAGATTTCTCACCCCAAACATACGACGGATGAACAATTGCTTGGCCAACGAGGGTCTGGTGGTGGACTTGCTTCGCCGGCGTGTTCTATGGTCGACGACGGGAGGAATCCAGAGTATGACGGTGGTGAGACGCTTTTGTCATTCACGATTTGGGGTTTCCATGAAAGAGTAAATTAGCAAAAGATGGCTTCTAGAAACGGTGGAGATGATACGAGCCCAAATCCAGTGTCCGTGCTGGCGACGCACCGGAGACGCCGTCGAGGATACCTTCAGAACGCCGGTGAGTTTTGTTCGTATGAGAGAAGAGAAAATATCGATCTGTTCGTAAGAAAGAGAAGAGAAACTTGTTCAATATTTATTTAATTTAATTGTGAAAAAACGTTGTTATTAACTAAATAAAAAAGAAAGAGTAACTAGAATGAAGCAAGTGCAGAAGGATAGTATCGTAATGTTATATGTTAAAACTGTGTCTACGCAAGATGGTGTGTATTGGGGTAATAACTTTATCAAAAACTGTGTTTTTGTGTAATAAACTCAAAAATACACCAACATAATTTCTTTTGCCATAAAAATACATTAACTTTTTTAGAATTCCCAAATGATACATACACAACTTTTTATTGGCCAATTAATACACAAGCTTTTGATTGTTGGTCATTTCATACACCAACCAATAATACACCAGCCAGTAACAGTGTTAAGTTACCGTTAACTTTTCTATTTTTTAATAAAAATAATAATATTTAAATAATAAATTCTATATTTTTCCAAAATAACGAATAACTCCCTAAAAATTCTAAAAAGTCGAAAATAAAATCCATAAAAAATTTCCAGAATTATAAATTACTAAAAATAATATATTTTTCCGAAAAATTTCAAAAAATCCTTTAAGATAAAAATTAATCTCCAAAAATCGCAAAAATTTCTGAATTTTTATATTACTAATAAATAAGAATTTAATTGATTTATATAATATCATCCCGTCATGATATTTATATAATACAATCTTCACAAGAGTTTATCATGATATTCCGCAAAATCTGTCTTTGAATCGTAATCCTTGAATTTTATTTATAGAACAAGTTCTTAGAAGGCAAAATATATTTTTTGTCACTTTAAGTAAGATTATTTGATCAAAGGAGTTAACATGTAAACTAAAAATCCCATGGAAACAAATTATTGTTGAGAAATCGAATTCAAAACAATCCAAAGTCAAACATTAAAACCAAGACAGAGATAATAAAGAAAGTCGAAAATTCTCACATAAGATAAATCAATGGAAACCTAAAAAAAACTTAAGTCACATAACAATAATCAAAGTTTTAAGACCTTCAAAGTTTATTTTTCATTTTCCTCCTCAATGATTAGCTTTAAGACCTTCAAAGGACATGACGATAAGAAAGAATACTCATACATGCACCCGCAATAACAAGATCCCCATACACTGTGAATGCATTGCAAAGGACCTTGAACCAATAGGTAGGATTAGAGACTAAAGATTTTGGTCTACATATTGATAGAGCGTAATTAGAATTCTGATCATATCTCGATGGAATATCATGACAGGCTCGTGTGATGTGATTATATTATATAAATATCATGACCAGATAATAGTATATAAATATCATTTAATTTATGGATTTTTTTGAAGTTTGTTTTCGATTTTTTTAGGAATTTTTCGTAATTTTCCGGAGAAATATATAATTTGATTTATTGTTTTTAGTAATTTGATAATTCTGCAATTTTTTGGAGATTTTTTTCGATTTTTTTATAGAATTTTTATGAATTTATTCAAAATTTTCGAAAATATGTAATTTATTATATATATATTATTATTTTTATTAAAAAATTAAAAAGTTAACTGTGACTTAACACTGTTAACGTTTGGTGTATGAAACGACCAACAATCAAAAGTTTGTGTATTAATCTGCTAATAAAAATTTTATGTGTATTATTTGAGAATTCTAAAAAATTGGTGTATTTTTCTGACAAAAGAAATTATGTTGGTGTATTTTTTGAGATTTTTTCCCTCAAAAAATGCTTAAATTTTTCACATTTTGTATACCACTATAAATAATCAATACTATTAAAGACAAAATAAAATCTCTCCAACCTTACCACATCAGTTACTTTATATTAGAAAAAATTAATTTTATAAAACTAGTTTGAATAATCTATAAAAACATAAAAAATTAACACATCATATTAATTAAAAACAAAATAAAAAAATTATCTCAATCCTATTATCTTTTTGCTTCTCATGAAAAACAACAAATTCATCTATCTCCGTCGACTATCGTCTTCTTCACCTCATCTTCTCCATAATAAAATTCGACGAAATCTCGATTTAGAACGGCGTATTCATTGCTAGATCTCTATTTCCTCATAGGTAATTCATTTTCGAGTTTTTATCCTTTGAATTTTTGTATATATATAAGTTTACTAAGATCCTTTGTGATTTCTAAAATTTGAGATTCTCAGGTTAAATAAGACGAAATTGCTTTGAAGTCGAAGTCCAATTCAGGAATACTCGATCATTTCTTAATGCGTTAGTTTCGAAACAAACTCGCCGAGGTGAATTTTTCAAAATTGGGGGGGGGGTTTGTTTTGATTTAGGGTTTCCGATATAAGTCTTTTTGAATTATGGATTAAGTGTGACATATAACCATTTCACTTCCTCATTCCATTGCGTTATATTTAGTTTTCCACGGAGTTATTCATTTTGTAAATTGCATTCACTTTTAAATGGTTCTTCTTGGATGTGCAGTTTTTAAGACGCAGAAAAGCATGGCTCAATGGAAATCTTGTCACTCACTGTATGGAGAACTATGACCCACAAAAAAACAAGAGGTTTAGCCGATCAATTTATTACCTCACTTTTCAAGGCTAAAGATAAAGATTTGCATGCTCAGAGATAAGCATGACATTGAAGAGGTAATCTCTTAAACCCAACAAATACATGCCCTCTTGTAATTTAGTTTTTGGTTAGTAGTATATAAGTTTGGTTAGGCTGAGCAGAATGGATTTGAGTCTATGGATGTGGAAGCTCTTAAGAATTTGAACAAGAACAATAAACTTGTTAAGAAACTCGCCTAGAAATTCCATGCTTTCCTTATAAACCTGCCATCAATCTTCGATTTATTGACTTGGAGGTAGACGAATATAAGAGATACTTATCATCATTAGTTTAAAAAGGTAACAAACTATCGTATGTAAGATGAAATGATGTTGGTTTAAAGTTTCTATGATTGGGTATGTTGGCAAAAGTCTAGATTTTTGGGTGTTCTTGGTTTGGGTTTTGATGTTGCAGAATCTAAATATGAATCTAACAATTTAGAAGCTAGGAACATTGCCACAAGCTTCAATAGCTTTAAAGGTTACTAATAAGTATTACTTTTTATATAGAATTTGGTTCCTTTTTCTTATTGTGAATCCACATATTTGCATTGGATGTGAATCTCAAAGGTTACTAGGACGTACTTCATCCTTAATATGCAATGGATGTAAGAAAAGCACAACGATATGAGTTGAAAGGTATCTTTCACATCTTCTACAAAGTTAACAAAAAAATTCCCACAAAAGATATTATGTATTAATATGATATTATATTAACTCAGGTTTAGAATGGATTTAATGGTTGAGAATGTTGATAAAACTACATTGTTCTTATTTGACCAAGAGCAAGAAAACAAACAAAAGCTTGGAAGAAAGAATAATTGAAGTGGAAATATTAATTGACATATGCGAATTTCGTGACAAAAGAAAAATTTAAAATAATTTTTTTTAACATTTATTATTAATATTATAATAAAAATTCATATTTGATCTCATCAATTTTATAGAACGAATTAAAAATAAGTAAACCGATTTCAGTAATTAAAGTTACAATCAAATATATATATTTTTAATAATGAATACGATTTTATATAGAGAATAGTTTAATAATCGATTTTCTAAAAAAATAATTAAATTGAAATGATTTTTTTAGAATTTTTTCTAATACAACAATCCTAGAATATATTGAAAAAATATATACTATTCCTTATTTTTAAGGTTAGAGAAACTTTTATTTAAATTACCCTAAAATCCTTTTCTAATAAAATTTCTTATACATCTTTTCAATGATCATATATAATAAAAGGATAGGTGCAAAAGCTGACGTGTCGTCCAGACGCTCTCTGAAAAATTACGAAGCTATCCTTAATGAGCATGCCTTTGATTATTAATATTTTCGGTACCCTTTGTAGTGATTTAATTTTTTTTTGGGCTTCGTGGTTTCTCCTCGGCCCCTTAGAGATGTTACTTGTGTTGTTGGGCTTGACTATGTTATGGTCTGTTCGACTAGCCCGTGACTAGGTTTCGTGAGCCGCTCTTATATAAATGATTGCCTCAGCTAAGAGAGGAGAAAAAAAAAGGGTTACGTTAATGTTTAGGGTTACGATGTTTGGATGAAGAAAGAGAGTTTATATTTAGGGTTACAATATCATGAGAAGAAAGATTATGGCTTAATTTAACGTGAAGAAGGAAAAAAAGATTAGGGTTGCATTCTGATTTGATGTCTATGCTAATATAAGAGGATGAAGAAGAATAATCGTGAAAAGAGAAAATGGTATAGTCGTGAACCCTTTATATGTCTCCTTTGTTTTCCATGTATATTCATTTTGCAAATCTCTGTTGTTTTGGATAAAGATTATTAATCAATTTATAAGACAGAGATGTACTCATCGTTTATGTAGGTGATGATATGAAGATTGGTTCGTTGTTATCAAGTCAGCGTTCAAGGTTTGTTGTTATCAAGTCAGCGTTGAAGATCATGTATTTTAGTGTGATATACCCTTACACGTTTCTTAGTGAGAACAAGAAGAAGGAGAACCAAAAAACTAGAGGAAAAGGAAAACAAAAGAAACAAAATCTTACCTTCTAGAAAATTTCAGCAAATCAACATCACTTGGAAGCTATGAGAGATCCAATTTTTTTACTAATTGCAGGTACCGCCTTTGAAATTGGCTTCATATTCCTTACTTTTTGCTTCTTACTTCCTCTGAATAAAGCTTTAATCTTTCGACAAGGTCTAGAGATATATCTTCAGCCTTTTTCTGATCTAAGTACTTCTTATCTCCTTCCTTCACAACCACAATCGGTGCAAAAACTTTAATTTTCATATTCTGTAAGCAATTTGAGTTTTGGTGAATCTATAGGATCCAAAAGGAGAAAAATTTGGATATAGAAAACCTTACTTCTCTAACGATATTCTTTGCTGCAGCAGCTCTTGAAGAAGCAAAACGTAACCAATGTTTTTCTTTACATTGATAGATTCGTGTTGGAGCCTTGGAGGAGAATCGTTTTGACGATATCTCCCTGTTTTCGTTTATTCGCGTGTTGTTAAGGCTTGTGAAGCTTCGGCTTGGTGGTGGTGAGGGCGTGAATATTTTTGGTGGCCGTGTTGTTAAGCGATCACTACAGAAGAGGCAGTTTTCCAAATAATTCATGTCTGCTTTATCTTAGATTTGTTCTCTGCAGTATTTATGATTTCGAGTATAAATTTTTCATTTCAGGATTTGTAGCCAGGACCAAGAGATTCCACAATGCAATATTTTATCAAAAGGGATAAATCTAACCTGACTTACCTATCTCAGTCCGGGTAAAGCTCCACTTTCTCTGTTTTTGTTCTAAGTTTTGCTTTCTTTGCGATTGATAGTATATTTGTACTATTTTCAGCTTTACTTTTTGAGAATGGAAAGTTCATTCTTTCTTCTAAACACATACGGAAAAGCTGTACATATGATCTCTATGAAATATGTTGTACAATCTATGGATATGTTTAGACTAATATGTTTTATTTTTTCTTTCCCATATGTCACTAATTTGGCTTTTTGTTTGCTTTATTGTGTTTTCATATTCTTGATCGCCATTCAGCTTGCGGTTTTTCTTGGTGCTAAGTTTCGTGTGACATTTGAAAACGCTGATTTTGCTTATATTTTGGATTCAGGTCTTTATTCACGGGTATTCAGCACCTCCAGCAACATTAAATTTCATAAAATTGGTAACGTAGTTTACTCTAACTTAAACCTTTGGTAGCTACACCTCTTGAACCTAAGGGGTTGTATGTACTCTTAAATCTTGAAAAGGTGTGGCATCACACCCTATTTGCATCTTCGGGTTTTTAGGTAGCAAACACTGTACATGACGAAGTCAAGTTCAATACGATGAACGAGGCTGTTATTAGAGATGATGGTAGTGTAAAGTTTCATGTTTTCATATTTTCTTCACTGGTTTTGAACTTTGTTAAGCTGACGAGGTTTTCCAAGTAGCAGGTTAGTCACTTGGTCAATTGTGCTGTCTATGTGTTTACTTAAAATATCTTCAAAGTCATTGAAGTAATGAGAGAGACATATGAGTATTCATTTGCAGAGACTTGCATTATTTTCGATTAGAAATTTGTTCCTTCACTATATCTAATGTCTAGCTGTTTGTTGCGTTTCTTCGATGCGTAAAGAAGGTGATATGGTTGTGAGTATTTCCTAACAAAACTCATTCCCAAAGTTTTTTGGATTTATATCCTTAGAGTGTAGTTGGAATGGTGTTCTCGGGTTTGTAGTCCTGCTTGGCACTCTCTGTTTTTTTTTCCCAGGTTGTACCAGGGAAAGGCCATGAGGCTTATCAGCTTGATGGTGATAAGAAAGAGTTATATGATGGATGAAAGGATTGTCGAAAAGCTTCATAGTAGCTCGATGATAGGCACAAGCAGTTCCATGACTGTAAGTAGAACAGTTACAGTTCTATCTTTTTCTAGATGATGAAACTGTGTCTTTGTGTCTCCTTGGTTTTAAGGGAAACAATATGACCATTGATCCCTCCCATTAGAACACAAAAGGCAGGTGGGTCTCCTGTCTTTCTCTCTATTGATAGATATGTACTAATGTGTGATTTAAAGATATTCTCTAATATAGAGATTGCGGAATTGCTTTCTATTTATGTTTTTGGGTTAAGCACAAATTCTACAAGTAAGAAGATGGAGGAAAAAGAAAAGGAAGGTCTGAGAACTGTGGAGTATCCGAGACTACTTGAAGAGAGGCAAGTTTCAAGGTCTGTAGAAGAAGAAGGAGAGCTCATTACAAGAAAGGTGACTTTCCATCAAATCCTATAAATCCCATCATATGTAACCTAAGTTTCAACAAAGAATCACTTGGTCTGTTACTTAATTTCTTATGGGTTTGATAAAAATCTAATTGTTTTCCAAATACAACGTTTTAATCTCTTGGAAACAGAAGGAAGAAGTGGAGAAACATCATAAAGAAGATATCAGGTTAAAGGATAAATAAAAGAAGAGACTAAAGTTTCCGATGAAAAAGATTAAATTCATAAAAGGGTCACACAGTTACGCAGTTCGAAGGGATCACAACAATTGAGCTTATCTGAAATTTTATTTCTTTCATTGGTTTGCACTTCAGCCTCCAAGGAAGAAGAAGAGGAAGATACTCAGGAAAATGGATCTGTGGAGGAATAAAAAATTGATCGCAACCTCCGTGGAAGAAGAGGGTTTAAGCTCAAAGATGATTCTTTTGGTGAAGCAATCTTTGTTGGTTCAACCTCAAATTATGAAGGAAAAGCACGTATAGGTAATAGACTTTCTTGGTACTCAGATACAACTGTTTCTCATGGTGGATCCTGAACTTACTAATACTTAGAAAGTATATTTCTTTTTTGGAAGTTCTTGATGGGTTAAGGCATGCCATGAAAAGGGTACAATGAAATAATGGAAGGAGAAAGCAAGTGAGAGGAAAGGAGGAGGATGTTAATAAAGTAATTCGGCTTCAAGACATACTTGAGTTTGTTGTATTAAGTGTTAGTAGGGATGTGGGACCAATTAAAATTCATTTTTTGAATTTTCTTTTGTAAATTCTTTTGTAAAACGTATTTGCTTAGTTAGGATTTGGAGCCACGAGTGATTCTGTGGTTTTGGTACCTTTAAATTTTTGCTTATTTTGCTTGATTTCGTTCGTTTCTTTTCATATTTTTACTCGAAGAATCTATTAAACAATAGGTATTGTGAATATAAAAGAATAGCTTGCTATGGGATCATTGGTACGTTCACTGTGATAATTTCCTTTGACATTGTTTTGAATGTCACTTTATTCATGTTTTTCTTCTTTTGTTTTTGTTATCAAAAAACGAAAGTGACGTCTCGTGAATATTAGAGATGAGATTGAAGAAAAGGAAGCACTCAAAATAGATCATTGTAATTTTAAAAATTATCTTCTTCTAAAACACTTCTCTAATCATTCAAGAAAACAATTTTCAATAACTTTATATTTTAAAATATTTTTTCGGATTACTAATTTAATAAGTCGGTTTTATGAGATATTTACAACATAAAAATGGTATTTAAATGGAAATCCACACAAACTTTCGTTGAGACCGTTCTATGTTAAAAACTTCAACTTCTTTTTCTACAATCAAAATTTTTAGTACACCGTTTCAATATTTTAAGAATCTAAAATATAATCAGACAGTGTTTCTTATGTTATCTTCAAAAACTAAATAAAAAATAATTGTATTTAAAACGAAATAGAAGAGTAAGAGTCTAAGGAAAAGGAAAAAGAATAGTTTTCTTTTGTTTTAGAAAAAGAATAGTCTTCTATCTCAATAGAAAGATGAAAACAAAGAATTAAGGCGGAAAAAGATACATATGTAATCTTAAGAGGAGAATTAGATTAAAGAAATCGAGGAAACCATAAAATAGAAGTCTTGATGGTCCTAGAAAAACAAAATTTCAATAGTAAGAAGGAATTGAAGAAGAAAAATATGAAATTCAAAAAGAAGAACCGAAAAGGATAATAAACCATATAAAAGCAAAAGAAAAGAAGAAAAAGACCAAGAAGAAGAAGACTAAGAAAAACAGAAAAGAAAAATGAGAAGAAAATAGAGGTTAGTCCATACAAATGAGAAGATAATGCATTGTTCTTTTCATACGACAACCATTACATATTATTAACCATATATACTTAAGTCAATAGTGAGAAGAATGTGATGAAGCAAAATATGAAATAAGAAAAGAGGAAATAAGAAAAGAGGAAAGAAGAAGCATAAGGAACCATATAATAGAAGAAAACAAAAAATACCAAGAATAAGAACACAAAGAATAAAAAGAAAAAAAGTAAGAGACAAACAAAGAGGAAAACCAAGAAGAATCCATACAAATGAGAAGATAATGCTTCTTATCTATATAAAACAACCATTACATGTTCTTAACCAAATAATACATTTAATCGTTTCCTATCATATTAAACTATCAAATTTGCTTGAAGTGTTGAGTGGGGATCTACTGATAACACCAAATATGGAGATAAAAAGAAGAAGCTTGCGGGTAATCAAGAAACAACGAAGACGACGAAGAGGAATATGTACAGTCTTCTGAGACTTTATTCGAATGCAAGAAAAATGAGGAAGGGGAATTTTTATCCTCGATAGGAAAGAGAGTGAAGCCAAGTGGAAGAAGAGATAAAAGTCTTGATCTCAAGAGGAAATTCCTAAGAAAAAGGAAAAGTGAGAGTCTTCTACCTCATGAGGAGGATGGAAACAAAGAACCAGTACGGAAAAAGATATTAATGATTTTTCATCTTGAGAGGAGAATGAGAACAACGAAATCGAGAAAATAAGAAAACAAAAGTCTTGATGGTCTGAGATGGGTTGAAAGCGAATTTTGCCTTCCTTTGGGTTAAAGCAAGGTAAGCCATTGTAGGATTGTAAGAAGATGATAAAACAAGTTGATGCTGATGGCGATGATAGGGTTTAATTACAAGGAATTTAGACATATGATGAAAGGATGTGCCAAGGTGGTTTTAGCGCTTTAAGCTAACAATGGTTCTTTTGCTTTTTATTTTTTTCATTCTTTTGTGTTTTTTTTTATTGATTTGATTCTATCTTTATAGGAATGAAAGTTACAAAAAGAAAAAACAATATCTTAGTTGAGTTAAAAAATCTTTTTTTTGGTTTTCCTAACATGCATATCCTTCTATTGTTTCTTGGTCTTCCGGCATCGTCTTTAACAACAATATTAATTTTGAATTTTTTCTCTTCCAAACCAGTACAATACCAGGTTGGGTATATGATCCAAACCGGTTATGGGTTATTTTCATGCAGGTTGACCCAAATGAAGTTAACACATTGACTCGGCTCATGAAGGTGGGGCTAAAGGAAGGATAGGTTTGTGATCCAAGCAAGCTCATATCTCCGAGTTCCCGAATTTTCACTTCGAAGGTCCACAATCTCATCGAGATTTAGATCGATGTTCAACCTCCAGGTACGGGCACTGGTAAATGATGTTGATTATGATATTTGATTGTATGACTTTCATCGTGGTTCTTTTGGTAAATGATGTTTATGAGCAGGATCTTGCTGGATCACTAGGGAGAGATGTTTCAAACGTTTATCGACTATTGAAGTGCTGCGATAAGCAACATAGCTTCAAACGTTTTGAAAATCAAACGATCAAAACAGAAAATGTGACTGAATCCATTTGACTTTTGAAGAAGAAGGAAAAAGCAGGGGTGAAGAAGAGAAAACGTTTAAATTTTGATAAGAAAGAAGAAAGAAGAAAAAAGAAAGAAGTTTAGGTTTTTATTAGAAGAACGAAGAAGAAGAGATTTATTTTCACATACTAGAAAGCCTTATACTATCATCAAACAAAGAAAAAAAATGGATAGAAGCAGAGCGTGGGAAGTTTGTAGAAGCTTTAAAACTCCATGGCAGAGATTTGAGACGAATATAATGTGTGCACGCTTATCTGACTTAGAGTGTCTAATGCACATTCTAAAATAGGTTTGATGAGTTGGTCAAACTTATTGCTCTTGATTTTTCCATGGGACAAAACATGTGAGAACAAAGGTTGGTTCAGATCCGAAGTCATGGTTGATATCCTTGAGTCCATATCCACCAACGTGAATAGAGACGGAGCTGGAGAAGATGGCTCCACCGAATGGACTGGCCATAGTGGTTTTAGGAAGAGATGTGGGTTTTTGGTTGGGAGGTTGGAGGTCATGTACTTAAAAAACAGCAACACAGCCGCAAAAGACAATTACTTTTATTTTTGCAACTCTATTCCATGTTTTTGGAGTTATTTTTAGAAACTTTCTTTGTTAAGTAATCTCTAAGATGTCTATTTTGATCCATTTTAAGTATTAAGTGATATTGAACTTTGCAATATTTTGTTCCTATTTTCGCTGTTTGTAAATAAATTATTAATCTATTTATGCTCAGTTCTTATGTTTTATTTATCCAACAATATAAATACATCTAAATAATTAATATTAAAAATGTCATGTATTCAAGATATTGTGATTTGAGTAATCAATTATTAGTATAATATTATTTAGTCTATTAGTCCATAAATTAGATAACTATATTCATAATAACATCTTAATATTATTAATAAATAATGATAAAAATTATATATTAATTTCCGCGCATTCGTGCGGAGTAAATACTAGTAATACATGTAAATTATTACAAATTAAAAGTTATTTTATAAAAATATTTCTCTTTTTAGAAATGCTCCTCAAAACAAAAAGAAAGTTCTCAGTCCAATATCATCCGGCTCCAATTCCAAAAGATTTCAATCACAAAGTGGTTAGAGTTCATGCCGTGATGGATTTATAAGCAATTAAAGTTTATCTGGTGGTGGATTTATAAACGGTCCGAACCATATATAAATAAATCCTGAGAAGAAAAACTTATTCGAAGATTTATTTTTGGACCTACAACTGCTACATAAATTAAAGTAATATTAAAACAGATGTTAAAATGAGAAATTAAGGATAAAGATAAAATAATATAAAAGCTCAATTCCACAAGATATAACATTTGTCTTAAAAAATACTTCCATTAGAAAAAGAGAAACAAAGAAAAGAAAAATGGATTGCGTTCCTAAACAAGTCTTAATCTCTCTATGTTGATCCAAAGAGAGATTAAAGACTATAATAATCAATGTAAAAGTTGGTAAAGTCTCCTTCACCATCGGAATCAGTTAAACCGCCACAGTTGCAGCCGCAAGTGTCATCGTCGTATGCATCTACTTCTTCAAAGATAAACTGCTGCCGAGGGAGAGGAGAATTTAATACCTCTGCAGGCCAGTCATAGCTGCATAGTCAGTCGAGTCGATTTGTGGGTCAAAGGGCTTAATTAAAATTGAAAATATATAAGAGAGCAGAAATATCACTTGGCTGCTTGATGATCAATATAATCATCATAATCATGCCAACGACCACCGTCTTCATCGTAATAGCAATTACACATGTCCTCTTCACAATAATGTGAAGAATCATCATCATCATCAGAATCATCATCGGAATCACCAGGGTCATTAGGTGAGCAACCAGAAGGGCAAGACTGTTGGTCCTTCTTCCATTCAATTCCACATTTGTAGCAAAACTCATACCCACATCTACAAAAAAAACAAGACAATATACATAAGAAAAATAGCTATATTCATACGAAGTAGCTTAACCGGTTATACTTAAATATATATATACCTGCAAGTCATGTGGTTGCAACCTTGAGAAAGTTCAATCAAATGGCGACACTTGATGCATTGACGCCACTTATTTTCATTAGCCAACTTGGTCATGTCATCATCAGCTAGAGGGCCAGGGTGAAGTTTCTTGAACTCAGCACACGACATATCAGTATGCGATGGTACTTTGCAACCAATTCAAAAGAGTCCACGGCATTTGAGACATGCTCGAACATTGGATTGATCGGTTTCATCAACAAGCTCGGTTTTGGACATCAACACTGAGCAGTTTGGATATGGACAGTAGATTCTTTCCGAAGGAGGAATCGAGTCTTCCTTCATCTTCTTTTTCCACATCTCAATCAGCTTTGGTGTCAAAAGCTTGCTACAAATTTCAAGAGTGAGCTCTGACTTGCATCCATCATTAAGGCATGTGGGTACAATTCCGTCAAGCAGCTTCGCTTGCACATGCTGTTTCACACAAGAAAAGCAATGGCGATGAAGACATTTTTCAATGACGAAGAAGCGCTCAGCCTCGGTTTCTTCCAGACAAATGATACAAGTTTCTTCTTGTGCTGACTTCACATCGGTTTCAGAATCTATTGCGTCTCTTGCAAGTTTATAAGCAAACCTAATATCGTTCCTGGAAACCATAACAGCTTCACTGAAAGCAATTTTTTCTCTGAGGCGTGCGACTTCTTCCAAAGGCTGGACAAGATTGCTCTGCCTCGGCTTAGGCATACATCTACCAGTTATCTGCATTGATATTCATATTCAATCTCGTTTAAGTCATGATTTCATTACAAATAAAAAAGTCTTCATCTTTTCAAACACGAGGGACACTCACAGAACAAAATAATGTAAAGCTTCTCACGAGAATTACAATTGAACACAAGCGAAAAGGCAAAAGCAAATAACAAAGAAGAGAAATAACACTTACGAATTGGTAAATACGATGATCATCGCAGCAAATCACGACAGAACTGATCCCCAAGTTAAGGCATTCACTTAATCTGCGAATCAGTGCCATGATCTCTACGCCTTTGCGCTTAATCTCGGCGTCGCTCAATGTTTCTTTCACTTCACACAATAACTTATCCGTCAGATCACAAATCGCGACCCCAAATCCAGCTTTCGCTGTCGCCGTCTCGTTACTCAGCAAACCCTTGAAGTACAATCTATGGGCGGACTGGAGGCCTTCAGGGTTTGGGGTATTATCGGAATCGACCCGCCGTTTTTTGGAGATCAAGTCTGCTTCGCCTTTATTCATGACTGTTTTGATACAAGGCTTTCTCGGGAAAATCTGACTATTTATATAGAGGAAGAGGAGGCTACTAGCGTATTTGAAAAGTTGTCAAATCAATTTCTCATTACACAACTCTCTTAATATTTACAACCGTTTTTGATTAGTGTCGATTGATTCTCCTTTTTTTTCGTAACAACTCAATTGATTCTCAATAAATTATAAATTCCCTTTACTGTCTTCACCTTTTTTCCTTTTCTTTTTGAAACCTCTCAGTCTCTCATAAATATAATATTAGTATTAATTGTGTGATTAAATTTTAAAACACAAAATAAAATTGAACCAATAAAAAAATAGAAGTATTTACACCTACTATAAATTTTTTAGAAAGTATTTACAAAAATATATCTTTGAAAACTTCTATTAAGTATTTTTTCATAACTTTACGCAGTTTTCCAGACTCAAGAAAGACTATTATACCTTTAAAGAAGAGAAGATATGTTCGGTGGATAGCAAGTGATTCACGGTAGTGTCAATCAGTGTTTACGCGTGGACAGATAATCGTTTTGTTTACTTTTTTTGTTTTTATTCACTTTTACCTTATCTTTCTTATTTCTTTCTTTTTCCACCTAAAGGCGACCAGCTTTGTGGTGCTGGGGTTTTCGGTCACGGAGACCATCGCAAAGGGGTGCAAATCGGCCGATTAATCGGAATTCAAAAAAAATAAATTAAATCAGACTTATTTCGAACAATCCAGATGGACAGAAAACACTAGGTCTCCACATGAGCAGCAATTCGTAGACACTAAACGATGGTTGTTGTCCACCGAAAACCCAAATGGCTCGTCAACTATTGTTGTGCCCACTAATGTGGACATATAATATATGTGATCATTGTCCACGAACACAACGTAGATAGTACGATAATCATGTCATATGCTACTCATGGATACCACCGCGATCATGACATATCATAGATATTTTTGGTGGACAGCAGGCGATTTAACGCAATTTCTCTTCATTAAGGACAAATACGTCATTTAACTCACACTAAACAGTGAAAAGATACATAAATGCACATATCTTTTAAAAGATACATTTTTGCATTTAAAAACATGAAGAAATACAACCAGTACTTTTGTACCAAAAAAATAAGTGACATTAGTCATTCTCAAATGAGACTCTTCTCATTCTCTCTTCCTCTTCATTTTCTAATTAATGACTCTCTCTAGAAACCCAATAAAAATACTTACTTTTTTTTTTCTTTTTTTCGGCAAACATAGATATATTGGAAATCCAAAGGGCCGAAAACAGAAATTACTGTAGAATTGGAATTAGAACATAGCAATGGACCAACATCATCCCAAAATACAAAGTGACCCAATAAGGTTTTTTCAACAGATAAAGAACAAAACATGTACCTCATCTGTGAC
This sequence comes from Euclidium syriacum, assembly GCA_900116095.1. Lineage (NCBI taxonomy): Eukaryota > Viridiplantae > Streptophyta > Magnoliopsida > Brassicales > Brassicaceae > Euclidium > Euclidium syriacum. The sequence goes on from FPAK01000008.1 coordinate 5,330,641, forward strand.
TCTGACATGCGACATACGACCATGAACACCTACATGCATCCACCGCCGACGAAAAATTCCAATCACTAATCATTGCCTCCACCACTACAAGATCAACATCTTGCTGATCAAATCCACTGAAAATTGCCACAAGAAAGCTCCATATGAAATCGAAACCTCTCTAACCCAACCCATCAATACCACCGTGTGAAATATGGGCTTCATTGAAGATTAATCCTATACTAGAGTTAAATCTAGCCGAATAAAAACTTGTCGGACCCGTTCAACTCGATCGGGCAAAGGACTACGAAACTAAAAGGATGAAGAAAAGAGATAAATCGATAGCCTCTTTGACGAAAGATTAAACGATGTGGAGAAGATCGAAATATTCTGAAAACAGAATCAATAGATACAGAATAAATCTTGATGAAAATATTTGATATTAATCGGAAGAAGAAACAGACATAAAATCCAAAATTTATTTAACTGACATAAGAATCGAGAAAACAGATTGACTCTCTAAAAGATTGAAATTTGAGAAGAGAGCAAATCAGAAAAAAAAAAAAAAAAATCTGATACAGAACAGGCTAGAGAAAAAAATTATATAAGAGAAAAAGTCCTTCATGCTTACTTAATATTGTTTTTTCTTTCTTTTTTATGTCTTTTTCCCAACTATTTTTTATTTTAATCCAACAAAACATTCTTTAACCAAAAAAATATCAAAACAATATTTAACATCTCCATAATTTTTTGACAGATTTCAAATCAACGTAGTTTTGAATAAAAAATAAAATTCAGATTTGTAATATTTAGATGCAAAAACCAAGCTTCCTTATTTGTTTGTTATATAGTTAAACTTAAATACTTATTTTTTCCATTATCGTCTTTTGCACCCCATCGGCCTTCTACATCAGATAAACATATTTTAGATTTTAATGAAATCACTAGAACCTATATCCTCTTATCGCAAACTCGCCTTAATGCTTTCTTAGAAGAAATAACAGATCTTATAGAAACAGATATTATTAATAAATTGTGTTAATGATACAATAACATAATATCCATATATAGTGTTTGACAACACTCAATATTGTAAATCTTCCTATATAATTTGGAATATATTAAGAGATATTTCCTTGTTCTTCAAGTTAGATTTCACCGGATTTACTTCATAACCGGATTTAAATGGTCCACAACACTTGGTTCACAAGACACACATCTTGTTCTCCAAATTACCTCTATTACTCCCCGCACGACAAAGGTAGGACACGAACACCCGCAATCACAAAGCAGAACGCCTTTGTTGTGGACACTTTTTGAGGACGGGCAAGACTTTATTCTTGAGAAATAGGAATGAAACTTCAACTCGTCTTTGATGAATTACGACGGAAATTCTTGAAACAATACAGTTCAATTTTGAATGACCAGCAACGATTTCCGACCTCTACTCTATTAAGTAATGATCAACTGAGTCTCTTCAAAGCTTCGTAAAGAGGTTTAAGACGGTGTATTCTCAGCTAGATATCTCTGACGAATTAGACATCGATGCATTAACAAGCGGAACCTAGTATGAAACAATATTTTGGGAAGAACTTTCAACACATCGGCCACAATCCTTGGAAGATGCTCTCTATAGAGCAAACATATATATCAGGGTAGATGAAAGTCGAGCTCGGTTATCCTTGGGATACAACGAAATCTCCAAAGAAAAAGAAGCGAAACCAAAGTATAAAAAACCTTGCCAGCATTACGATCGAGGGTACGAACGAAAGGAAAGGGCCAAACCAAGGGTCGCGTTCTTAACGACCGAGCTACAAAATCAGGATTTAAGGCAGCACGGGGAGACAGATTGAAGACCAAAACCAAAAATATGAAAAGAACCCCTTTAGCATGGTGTGATTATCATGCGTCATACAAGCACAAAACAGAGAAATGCTGAAGTTTACCGGAGTATCTTTTGAATAATTATTTGGAGCAAATTTCCGAAGAACCTAATTTAAAGCGAGTCCCCGAGAAAAGATACTTAGTAGACATAAAGGGACGAGCATCAAATTAGAAAAGAAAATTCATACGTAAAAAGGAATCTCCTCAACAAGACTTCTCATCTCAACGAAGAAGAATAAATGTTATTTCGGTATTCTCTGCAGAAGTGTTAGAACAATCCGGATATCAAACAAAGCCAGTCTCTCTGACAACAAAGTGGATTTTTCAGAAAGAACTTTTCTTTACTCCTTGCGATTTGGAAGGAATTGAAGTTCCTCATAAGGATCCGTTGGTTGTTGAATTACAAGTTGGAGATTGTCTAGTTCCTTGGATATTAGTAGACACTGGAAGTTCGGCGAACATATTATCTATTGATATGTATCAATAGCTTTGAACGAAAGAAACAAAGATTAAACCAGAAGTCAGGACGTTGACGGCTTTTAGTGGCGAGGATGTTATAACACTTCGTACGGTAGAACTTCCAGTCACAGTTGGAGGAACTGTGAGGATCATGAAGTTCGATGTAGAAGAAAGACCAATTCTTTACAACATTATTCTCGGAACCCCTTGGTTGTTTTTAATGAAAGTAGAAGTTCTCCACATATCATCAATGCTTCAAATTCCTGACTCCACTAGGGATCTTCTCTGTAAGAGATAGTCAAACCGAAGCTAGAAGCTGCCTTAAAGCAAATTCACGAAGAGATGAACAAGTCTGTTCTTCCCCTAGGAATGAAACGTTAAGACTAAAGAGGTTCCGAATGTAAAAAAAAAAAAAATGATGATATCTCGGATTTCCGAGATAAACAATATTTATGGCAACTTTGGAACTACGTGTGGCTTGATCCCTCCCGAGGGTATGTAGGCAGCCTTTCACAAGGTTCAGCTGCAAAATCAATAATAAATTTTGGTTATACAGTTATGAGGTTTATATAACTCAACTATATTAAACCGAAGTTCACACAAAAAAATCGGTATCATAATCACATACTCAATAGCAGGGTTCGTCCCTCTACACATTCTAAACAAAATGCAGCTTTAAATTTCAGAGCTTGATAAAGTAGAGCCAAGAAATTGTAAGGCAAAGTCGGGGTATTCCCGCTTATGTTTATAATAAACATAAAATACTTAGACCCGAAAATCTAAAGATCTGATAAAGTAAGATCTTGGGATTAGAGATTAACAGTCGAGGAATTTTATAACTGAACAAAAATAAATTTCGGCTTCGCCCATGAATATCCGGTGGTTTGTTAAAGAAACTTTCTAAAAATTCTGACATACAGATCATTCAAAGAATCTTTCTTTTTAAGTTCAAATATAAAGAAAGATATATAATAATCAAATGTAAAAGACATAGGAAATGAAATTTTTTGGAAAATCCGAGGTTTATCATTAAAACAAAATAAGTCTTAAACATTCACAAAGAAGAAAAAGAAACAACAACAAAGTCTTCAAACATTAAAATGAAAGGGATCAGGTTCGAATTCGGCGAACTCGAATCCCTTTAGTTCTTGCTCGGCTATCTTTGCGTAATCTTCTACACGCTTGAAGAAGCCGACAAGGATATTCACACCCTTAGAAGAAAGATCAGTAAGTACCCCGAGGACAGCTTGAGATTGACCGAGATTCATGGTTTTTGTTAGTCCATCTTCTCGGACTTGAACGATCTTTTGGATAGAGTTCAGTTTGTTTTGAACTTTGTCGGTTATCTATCTTTTGGTCAATTTTACCTTTTGAGCTAAATAAGCACCAGAAATTCGAGCCTCCTTCTTCATTGCTTCAACTTGATGAGCAAGAGAAGTTCGATCAACCTCCAATACCTCATTCTTCTTCTGAAGTTTGTCAACGAATTTCCTAGTTTCTCTCAGTAGGCATTCATATTCGGCGACAATAAGACAAGTATTACGGGATTCCTGAAAAAGGGGGAAAAAGATTCAGATAATAAAGTGTGGAAAAGAAAACGAGAGTAAGGCTAGACTAGCAAACCCGAACAGAGCTTCTGGCAAGGGCAGTTACGTGCTATTTCACGGCGAAGTCATCCTTTGGTTTCAAAGATTCACAGCCGGCCATTTTCTAGAACAACTTAACACTTTTTTCTTCATCTTTTGAAAGAAGCTGCGATGAGTTGAATTCAAATTTGAATGGGGCGTCTTCGGCTTCCAATTGACATTTTTGCTTCTTCGAAAGAGGGATTCCGACATTTGGAGGAGCTGCTCGCTTTTTTGAAAAATTAGAAGGCTTAACTTTCGGAGATTGAGACATAACGACAGCTTTTCCGCGTTTTTTCTCCAAAGATGCGGTATACGAGGTGCCAGGAAAAGAAGGATCAGTTTCACTCCTCAACAGTTTTTGAGACTTTGACTTCTTGGGAGGAGCTCGGACAAGTGATTTATTAAAATAGTCTGAGGGAAATCTTTCCAAGGGATATTCAACCTTAAAGAGTTCGTAGCCTAGAAGGAAAAATCAATGATGATTGAAATAATGACGGACACATATTATAAGTAAGGAAAGAAACAATAGGATACCTGAGTGCTGACGAGTTAAGTCGATAAAGTTCGCAGGAATCTTCGGGAATTTTAACGGGCTGACTGCATAAATCCAATCCATTGCTCCTTTAAATATTGGGGGAAGTTCTTTGAAGAGGATCATTTTTGTGATTGTTGAAGCATCAATCGACCATGTCCTAACAACCTCGACACTAGGGTCAAAAATAGAGGCTTTATTGATCCAAACGAAAAAGAAGTTAGTACGCCAACCTTTGGCGTTAGAAGTAAAACCAGTACCCAGTTTACTAGCATTCTTCACCATGATATACCAAGTTTTATCATCTCGGTTATCCACAAGTATGGCAAGCTCTGTGAATTTCCAGCATAGAACGACAATGTTGGCTCTTCTAGCTTGAATTAGAAAGGCGACCATATGTCTGATGGCGCCAGGCCCCAATTGAGTAAAAGCGATTCCAGGCGTCTGCAGAATTCCACCATCAGAAAGAGAATCGGAAACCAGAGACGAACTTCGGTTAAGAAATGGAGGTATAGACACATGAATCATTCTGGAGGGTTCCATGGTCTATCGCCATTCTTCGGAACTAGAAAGTCAAGATCTTCTAGGTTTGAAGCAGAAGATCGTAGAGTCTCGATGTCACTTTCTTTACAAGAAGAATCGCCAAAATCTTCCGACAATTCTTCCCCACCGGTTAGCGCTTGGTCATAAACGATTTCCGAGCTATCGCTCCTATTCAGGGAGTTAGTTGGGATCGATAGGTTCGGAACCGGGATCTTCTTCTCCCCAGAAGAAATGTCTTCGATATTAACTGGAGAGTTGTTAGATTCAGATTTTTTTCTGTTGAGATCCGCTGGACCCCGATGAAGATAGGTCAGTCTCGGAGTCAGAACCAAAAGAGTTTTGATTCTCAACCGACATCTTAAAGAAAGATTCAGAGAAGTTGTGGATGGAGGATTTGAGATTTAAGGAAATTTTTACTGAAGGGAATAGAAAGATTAAGACCTGAAGATACGATATTTTGGGGTTTAGTGGCTATTTAAAGGGATTTATGACTTTTAAGAGTTCGTGGAAACTCAACCGACGTCTTCATTAAGAGGAGACACGTTATCATTGTCAAGTCATGATTGGGGGAACCTAGGTTCAATTAATGATCAGTCTCTTTTCGCTTCCCGCCAAAAAAAAAAAATTAGGTTTTTCAACCAACTAAGGGTATATGTACGAATGACACGTCATAAGGAAGGTGAAAGGGTTTGAGAGTACCGAGAATTCAGCACACGCGTCAGTAGAGACCTTTCGTTTTCCGTATTTTTCCCGCCAAAATTTATCGACAAAACAAGAGAAAGAAGGAATGTTCGAGATTTCCGAAGATAAAAATTGATTGCAACAAAGCCTTATTTATCAACAAGCTATATTATTTCGATATTTGCCGACTCTTCCCTAGGTTATCCTCGGACGAACTCGGGGGGACTTATTGTTGATTGTGGAATTAGCACCCCTTATCAATAGTTTGGCGATAATTGAGATTCGGTCCCTACCAATCTTTCCTAATTACGTATTAGATGACTGAGGGATACCTCGGTGAATAATGTGAAGAATGGTCGGATTGTAGTGTCCGAAGCGGGGGTATAAACTACTTCTTCCAAAGCCGAAGTGTAAGCTCGGACAAATAAGATCAAATCTTATCACAGATTCCCTAATTTCGGAAAAATAAAATATTTCCATTTTTCCGAGGTTAGCCAATGGGTTTAGCTAACCGACTATTAAGATATATAAATTCATATCTATAATTTTTCAAAAAAATACTTATTCGATAAAAAATAAATTAATCAAAATATTTGGTAAAACTTAAAATAACAAAATATGATATATTTCAAAAAATATTTATTTAATTAATTATTTTATATAAATTTGTTATGAAAATCTAAATACCGATAAAAAATGTGTGATAAATCTAACAACTATAAAATTAATCCATGTAATAACAAACCAAAACCACAAAGTAATAGTAAAGAGAGAGAAAAAAAAGGGAAAATTAAGAAAAAGTTTACCCTTGTTGCACATGTAAGAGTGATTTGCTCAGTACGCAACTTTATGGACGCGAACAACACTTTTGCATTCGGCGAATTATTGAATTGGTTGATTTTTTTTATAAAGAAAAAAAAAAAAATTGGTTGATTTTTTTTTTTAGTTTGCATGTCTCTTTTTCGGTTTTCCACCTTTTAACTTTAGCCAAGAGTGTATAGAGGATACATTAGATGGATTACATACTAGTTGACCACCCAAATCTTCTTGTTCATGTAGCCATATAAGTTCATCACACCTAGGATGAATTTGATTTTAACTCCTAATGTGTTGATGTCTTTGAGAATGGCATCCATCAAATCTTCGATGGAGAGACTTTTTAAATATTTTTTAAAAATATATAAAGTCGGGTGAAATGTAATTATATTGAAGATAGAGTTTATTAGATGACAATAAAAAAATTTCAAAACTAGATAAAGATAAGAAATTTTTAAAATTACTTTACTTTGAGTGGAATCACATTTCACCTGACTTTTTGTATTTTTTTCAGAATAATTAAAAATTCTCTCATTCCCAATAAAAATAGGATATATGTTATTTTCAAAGACATCACCATGGTGGAAGGAGCGAAAACAAAATCCATAAATTTCCTTTAGTATTTATCTGGTTGAAAAATACTAATACATTCTCATTGAAAATTTTAAATGTATTTAACGACTGGAATTAATATTGATGGATATAATCCTTGTTCTAAGAGTGAAATAAATTTTTTTGTAGTCAGCTGCTAGTTCGTTCTTGTTGATGCAGTAAAGGGTTATACTATTCGATGTCAACTTCAGCCTTTGAATATTTTTAAAATTTTCAATGAGATACAAAATCAATCTTACATATGTTTTAATAAATATACATATTATTCATAAAATACGAGTGCGTAAAAAGAAAAATAATAAAATCATATTTTAGATCTTACGAGCAAGAAAAAAATATAACATTGTAAGCATGGTTAGAATTGTTCTATTAATTTCTACTCAAAAAATAAAAAATCATCAAAATAAACTTTTTCTTACATTAAGATATTTTAAAAGCTTGACAATTAAATATAAGGTGAAATCTTTTTTTTCTCCTATTTTTTGTTCTCGTTTCTTATATTACCCTCTTTCACTCTAGTTATTTATAATCCATACTTAAACTATGCATTGAAATTGATAATCTAATTCTTATAGTACAATTCAAACTGAGATAACTAATATTTAAGACTATTTATTGATTTCCAGGTTTTAATCTTATCAAATTAAAATTAAAATTCTAAAGATAGATCATACTACAAGTGCACAACATACCTATCATAGTATTTAGGGATTGAATAAATGAGTACTTAGGGACACTACATGAAGGCATATATAAAACTAAGCTAAAACGTAATGAATGTTGTGTTTTGGGTTTTCTAAGCTAAAATGATAGCGGGAATAAACAATGAAAAATCAACTAAATAAATTATTGGGAATTTGGATTTTGTTGGGGTTTATGATAATTCAAGTTTAAGCAATCGAATACAAGAAAACCTATCAATTAAAGAACATTCGAACACAAAACGTTTTTGTAAATAGAAATTCCTCATGGACGCATAGCATAGATATCCATCTTAAACATTCTAATTATCACCTCCCAATATATCAAATCAGATAGTTTAGTTTGTTGTTCAAATTTTGAGCTCGGCTACTAAAAATACTTGGGAAGTTTGTTGGATAAACATGTCTAAGGATGGAAAAAACGGCTTGATCCATGATAAGGGTATGTACGCAGTTCCGTATTTCAAAACTCATCTACCAAATAAAAAGAATATATATCTTGTGAAGTACAATGGGTAAAAAAACCTAAGGATGGAACAAGTAATGTCTATATCCATAATAAGGTTATGTGGGCAATTTGGTGTTTTTGAGTCATCTTGTCATGTTCTCTCTTGATGGTTTGCCGGAACAAAGGGTTTATTTTCTTCGTGGGTTTATTTCCTTCGTTTATCAAGGTGGCATTTTTGAGTACTAGTTTGCTTGTAAACATAGGTGATTACACGGTTTTAGCTTGGTATGTGGGGTGAATTAAAAAATTTGTGGCTCGCTTAAGGTAAAGTTTCAGGTTTCATTGCTTAGTTACTAGCTTATGGGGACCTCATCATCATCCCCATTGGTGTCGAAAGCTCACATTAGCTAAGGACTCATCTTTGCCATCAATTTCACGGCTAGTATATTTTCATCTTGGGTGATCGTATCTTCCTTGCCAACTCAGAGCTATATTTTAGGAGCGATCTAATGAATTTTCATCGACTCTTCATCATGTTTATCTTTAAAATAAGGAAAGTTGTTATCTTAGATCTATTTTTGTATTGCTTATTGAGTCGCGAGTGTGATTTGGAGGATTTTTCCTATTTACGGTCACGAATGCTGAAATTTATTTCTTTATTTTTAGCGGCTAGGTTTATTCTCTTGTTTATCCATCATTATTGAAATCAGTTAGTTTTCTCGCTAGGATTTGAGTTTCTGAGGATATTCAATATTTCTACTGGTGTATGTGTTGTATAATTTTATCCTCGTTCGAGTTTACAATAACCCTATCACCCTATCATGATCTTTTAAGTAATAAAAAGGTATATCTAAAGGTCTTACCCCTCTTTCTATTTTTGATCAAGTACTAAACTAACACCCGTTGATAAAATATATGGCGAATTCATTCAACAATATTTCCTTTAATTTTTCTCATTTCATCCATAACATTTACAGTTTACACCCATAATAAACCCCTAATCTTTTTATGTCGACAAAAAGAAACAAAAATGCTGACAAAATATCCAACTCGTGGCTCCACCTCCAGCTTGACTCGTGGCTCCACCTCGATAGAGACAAAGAGACAGAGAGATCATATTAGTTGCAGAGAGATGAAATGAATTCTCTTGGTATCTCTCTGATTCACCGGTAGATTCATTTGGTTTCTTCGAATCACTCGTTGACCATTTCTTTCCTCCGCGGCGGCTGGAGATTGGCGGAGATGGCGATTCTGTACGCGTTGGTGGCGCGTGGAACGCTTGTTCTTGCGGAGTTCAGTGCCACGTCGACGAACGCAAGCACGATCGCGAAGCAGATCCTGGAGAAGATCCCTGGGAACAACGACAGCCACGTGTCTTACTCTCAGGATCGCTACATCTTCCACGTGAAGCGTACCGATGGTCTCACCGTTCTGTGTATGGCCGATGAAAACGCCGGAAGTAAGTGCGTCCATCACTTTCGATTTGCTTCAGTATCTCTGAGATTATTGGTCTCCATATGAGATTTTGAATGTTACTTTCAGGGAGAATTCCGTTTTCGTTTCTGGAGGATATTCACCAGAGGTTCGTTCGGACATATGGCCGAGCAGTTCACTCAGCGCAAGCTTATGCTATGAACGATGAATTCTCAAGAGTTCTCAGCCAACAGATCGAGTATTACTCTAATGATCCTAGTGCCGATAGGATTAATCGGATTAAGGATGAAATGAATCAGGTTTTGTATCTCTCTGTAAATTCAATGGTTTGCTTTTAGGATCAAAGAGAATAACAGTTCTTGATTGGCGGGATTCAACAGACTTTTGGTTTTTTTGGTTTGGTTCTTATAAACAGGTGCGGGACGTGATGATAGAGAACATTGACAAAGTTCTTGACAGAGGCGAACGTCTTGAGCTTCTTGTCGATGCAACCGCCAATATGCAAGGGAATACTTACCGCTTTAGAAAGCAAACACGTCGTTTCAATAACACCGTGTGGTGGAGAAATTGCAAGCTCACGTATGTCTCCCTCCAATCATAAAATCTTACAGTTTTTTGCACCTTACATATGAATTCAAATGGTATTAGCTACTTATTGCGAATTGAGAAGAAAGCAACTAATATTTTCGCTGCATCATGTGTCTTGTGTCTTGCAGGCTACTTTTAATACTAGTGTTGTTGGTGATTATATACATGGTTCTGGCCTTCGTCTGCCATGGACCAACTCTACCCTCCTGCATTTAACTGAATCCGTCCTATGTAAATTCCTCGTGTTTACTTCCTCTTCTCATCGCTTCCAATCCGTTGTTTCCACCAACACGCGAGCCTGTATGACGACTATGAGTGACCTTTTTTTTTTTTTTTTTGGTCATGAGTGACCTAATTCATGTTTATATGAGTGAAAGTGAAAATTCATTTGCTTTGAAAGTTTTTTGAAGTTTTGTTGTTACCATATCTTAGATTTTTTATACTCAAATTTGGTGTGTGAGGTATTTATGAAATGGAAGGATGGTGAGCCACGGATAGTCTCACTGGTTTGAGATATTATAATCAACCAAAAAAATTTCAGACATTTTATTTTGATTTTGTTGTGCATCATCACTCGTGTAACTCAGGATTGACACGGTGATATGATTCAGTTGGTCAAAAGATCATTATCATTTATTAAAGGTAACATGAAATAAGAGCAGAGATAATAAATAAATGAAGAGTATGATATTGTATAAGTAACAGTTTTTTCGTATACATTTACAATTTTGTGTTGTAAACTTTATATTTCTAATTCGTAAATCCATTACTGAAATAAATTATTTCTCCACTTCATACCAATTAAATTGTGATACGTGGTATGGTGCCATCCGATAATCAAACCTCTACGCGAAAAATCTAGCGTAGTGCTTTCGTAGGTTGGGTAGAAAGACCCTGAACAATTCATATTGATGACTGTCACTCATAATCTAACATTCTCGGACAAGACATTAATGCAATTGTACTATAGACGTCCAACAGAGCATGTTTCTCCGACCAAGACAATACCAAATCACCCAATAAGTAGATAAACTTTGCAGTCCCTAGGTATATATACTCCATTTCACCTAACACATGCATCAGTTAAATCGATACCAGGTGCTTCACTCTATATATATACCCCTCGAAACATTTTGAGGAAAGGGAACATTGGGTAGAGGACATTAGAAAATATTATCCCACATATTAACTAATATATAAATGGACATGAACCAATCCACTTACAACCAATTGATTTTATGTTGGAAGCTCATGTAACTTATAATATGTTATCAGATCTCGATTTACGTCATCCAACCCGATCCGACCCAGAACTGGTCCAATCATCGACAACCGAGACCCAAAAATTGGTGTCGTCGATCCATGCCCGAACATAACGAGCTAATGGTCAAAGAGCCATCTTCTCGATGGGGTGTATTAGGGAATATTATCCCACATCGGAAATTGGAAGGAATCTTAAATAATATATAAATGGACATGGATCAATCCACTTGCAACTAATTGGTTTTATGTTGGAAGCTCATGTAACTTATAACATAGGGTCTAGCTTCCTTCTTTGGTTCAAGATCATAAAATTTTTTCTAATGCTCTTAACAAACTAACTTTTAGAACTATGATTTCGTGTAGGTCATCAAATTTGAGACTAAACCCACTCTCCTCCGAGAAAGCATCCCCTATATATTTCTACCAGTACAATTAGATCATCTCCACTCTCGAGAATGACCCATTATGATCTCAGTGATCTCTTGGAAATCTTCAACCTCTCTCTGAGATATCAACCATCTTACTTCCCATACTCACCGAAATAGCATATTGGGTTTCGAATGACCTACACTAGCGCCAAGAACACAAACCACTACATTCTATCTAGTCATATTGTTCCAATTATGATTTGAGCGTCTAATCAGGAGGACAACCCTCATTTTCTCCTCCCAAGATACGATTATAACCATGTTATTGTGACATAAGAAAAAGCATTCGGAAAAGCATTGCTTTGATCTAGCTTATATCACCTCGCGAATTTTTTTAGTGATGCCTATTTTAGATTCAATTACGAGATTAACCTAACCATAACAAAATGCTTGACTAGTTTTGTAAAAGATTCACAGTATGGGAAGTGACATATGGTGGTGAAACGCATGTGACATTAAATAGATCCGGATGTTACACGTTGCCCTAGAATCGTTCTTTAATTCATTTATTTTTGTCGTTTCTTTTTAAAGCAAATGTAGATTCCTTTCAAAGCAAATAGAGAGAACAAATGTTGTAAACTCTAATTTCGGTTAAAGTAAGATATGTAGCAATATTAAATAGACCCGAAAATGTTACACGTTTTTCATAGAATCGTTCTCAAATTTATTTGTTCTTGTTGTTTTTTTCTAAAACGAATATAGATTCCTTTTAAAGTAAATAGATAACAAATGTTGTAAAGTCCGAGTTCGGTTAAAGTAAAATATGTAGCAACGAAAAATGACGTAATTTTCACGCGTTAAGAGATTAACCAATCATGTGTGTAGTTTTTTTTATTTATTTTAGATTTCTAGTGACTGTCAAATATATATAGACAAATACTTTATGTTTGTTTGTGTTTGAACTTTGCAAAATATTTTTGAAAACTGATATTTTATATCTAAAGTTATTAATTTAATACTATTATTTATCTCCTCATTTATCCCCAAACACAGAAAATTATGTTGGGAAAAAAATGAGGTGTTAAGACATTTTAAACCCTAAGTTACTTTTTTATTAATTAGTGAAAAATATCAGAAAAACTTTATTTGAAAAGCTAAAAGATTAATTCGATTTGCGTTTATTGCAATTTTTTTATTTAAAGTTAAAAATATTAAAAATTAGAAATTTATTTAGCTAATACAATCAAGCATTAGAGAAAAAGAACTAAAAGAGATGAAAAAATTGTACGAAGAAAGAAAGAAAATGAATTTGGACAACAGAAATCAAATTGATTAAGAAAATGAAACAAAAGCATGGGGAGGAGTAGAGGAGGTGCATGTTAACTAAGGAGGCGCACGCTAAGTCTTGTCTTTGCCCTCTCTAGGAAAAATTGATCAACCTAGATAAAATAGCAGAGAGCTGTGAGGGACAAGAAGAAATTGAAGAAAAAACCGCCATAGAAATTATGAAGCAGAGCTTGTCGGAGGCAGTGTCGTCGTCTTCATCAGCCCCGGACCTATCCCAACCATCCGTTTCATCGTCCTCTTCTTCTTCTTCAACTTCTTCGGAAAAGCCGCTCTCCTCGTCTTCGATATCCCCGGCAGAGGACCTTCAGGTGGGATCGTCGAGGGATGGAAGCGGAGGGGCGCAGGAGATCGTGGCCGTCGATCGGCCAGGAGAGTACACGGCTATGTGTCGATGGACGGTAGAGCACTTCACACGTGTCAAGGCCAAGGCACTGTGGAGCAAGTACTTCGATGTCGGGGGCTACGATTGCCGCCTCCTGGTTTACCCTAGAGGTGACTCACAGGCTCTTCCCGGCTACATCAGCATCTACCTTCAGATCATGGACCCTCGCGGCACTACCTCCTCCCGCTGGGACTGCTTCGCCAGCTACCGTCTCTCCATTGTCAACCATGTCGACGATTCCCTCACCATCCACAAGGATTCTTGGCACAGATTCTCCAGTAAGAAGAAATCCCACGGCTGGTGCGATTTCACTCTTAACTCCAGTATTTTGGATCCCAAGATGGGTTTTCTGTTTAACAACGATTCCTTGCTCATTACCGCCGATATCTTGATTCTCAACGAGTCCGTGAGCTTTAGCCGTGACAATAACAACGATGGCCAATCCTTGTACAAGGAAAATTCTATCGGTGGACCAATGCCGGATGTTCTGAGTGGAAAGTTCACTTGGAAGGTCAACAATTTTAGCTTGTTTAAGGAAATGATTAAGACACAGAAGATAATGAGCCCTGTTTTCCCAGCTGGAGAGTGTAATTTGAGGATTAGCGTGTACCAGAGCGTGGTTAATTCGCAAGAATACATCTCCATGTGTCTGGAGAGCAAAGACACCGAGAAGACTGTGGTTTCAGACAGGAGCTGTTGGTGTTTGTTTAGGATGTCAGCTTTGAATCAGAAGCCTGGGTGCACTCACATGCATAGAGATTCGTATGGGAGGTTTGCTGCTGATAATAAGAGCGGGGACAATACAAGCTTGGGCTGGAATGATTACATGAAGATGTCTGACTTTGTGAACCCAGAAGCAGGGTTTTTACTGGATGATATGGCTGTCTTTAGTACCTCTTTTCATGTTATTAAAGAGTTCAGCAGCTTCACTAAGAATGGAGGGTTGATTGGGGGAAGAAATGGGACTGGAGCTAGGAAGTCAGATGGACACATGGGCAAATTCACTTGGAGAATTGAAAATTTCACTAGGTTAAAGGATCTTCTGAAGAAGAGGAAGATAACAGGTCTTTGCATCAAAAGTAAGAGGTTTCAGATTGGGAACCGGGATTGTCGACTTATTGTTTATCCCCGAGGTATGTAAGTGTACTAGATTTTCTCATCGCATCTACTATAGAAATGTAATGTAGTCCATGCTATGTTGTTTTATATGGTAGACATGGAACCAATAATCTCGGTTTCAAAATTCTTCTTTTCCTTCCTCTTAAGCTCTCTAATTGCTGTATTTGTAGAGTTCAATGTCTGAACTGATGGTCTTACTCTTAATGGCCTCAGGGCAGTCCCAGCCACCATGCCATCTTTCAGTATTTCTTGAGGTGACAGATTCACGAAGCTCTAGTGATTGGAGCTGTTTTGTTAGTCACCGACTATCAGTTGTGAACCAAAGGTTGGAGGAGAAGTCGGTGACAAAGGAATCTCAGAATCGCTACTCGAAAGCTGCAAAGGATTGGGGTTGGCGTGAGTTTGTGACACTTACGAGTTTGTTTGATCAAGACTCTGGATTTCTTGTTCAAGACACTGTTGTATTTTCTGCTGAGGTTCTTATTTTGAAAGAGACATCTGTAACGAAAGATTATGTGGAGGCAGAATCAGCTAATTCAGTTTCACAGATTGATAGCAGCGTGAAAAGAAGTTCATTTACGTGGAAAGTGGAGAATTTTTTGGCCTTCAAGGAAATAATGGAAACACGAAAGATTTTTAGCAAATTCTTTCAGGCTGGTGGATGTGAACTCCGGATTGGTTAGTGGTTTTATTTTTTCCTTATCTTCTAGCTTCAAGTATTGATGGTTATGAACCCAGTTGCTTCATGTGTACCTTGTTGCTTTCATATGATGGATCTTAATTGCCTCATGTTGTAATGCAGGTGTATACGAGTCCTTCGACACCATATGCATATATTTAGAGAGTGATCAATCGGCGGGGACAGATGTGGACAATAATTTCTGGGTTAAGTACAAGATGGGAATTCTGAACCAAAAGAATCCAGCCAAAAGTGTGTGGAAGGAGTCATCTATATGCACCAAGACATGGAATAATTCCGTTCTACAGTTTATGAAGGTGTCTGACATGTTGGAGGCTGATGCTGGGTTTCTTGTGCGTGACACTGTTGTTTTTGTGTGTGAAATATTGGATTGCTGTCCTTGGTTCGAATTTTCAGACCTAGAGGTTAGTTGCTCCATTTATTCTTTAAACAATATAATACGAGTTCTTTCTTGTATATTTTATCTTGTGCATCATGGAGTTCTTCCTTTCTTTCATGCACACTCAAAAGACCTTTCAATGTTATTCATCTTACATTATGGATTCTATGTTTTTTACATTCCTTTGCCAGGTCTTGGCTTCAGATGATGACCAAGATGCCTTGACCACTGATCCTGATGAAATTATTGATTCTGAGGAAAGTGAGGGCATAAGCGGAGACGAGGAAGACACATTCCGAGATTTTCTTTCCCGAGCTGGATTCCATCTCACATTTGGGGAGAATCCTTCACAGCCACAAGTTACCCTTCGAGAGAAGCTTCTAATGGACGCGGGTGCAATTGCTGGATTTCTTACTGGATTGCGTGTTTATCTTGACGATCCTACTAAAGTGAAGCGTTTACTTCTTCCGACTAAAATATCTTGCAATGATAGAAGCAAGCTAACCAAGAGTGATGAGTCTTCACCCAGCCTGATGAATTTGCTGATGGGTGTTAAAGTTCTACAGCAAGCAATTATTGATTTACTTCTAGATATTATGGTCGAGTGCTGCCAACCTTCGGAGGAAGGCTCTCATTCTGAGCCTTCTTCACTGGACCCAAAGACAGATGGTTGTGTGGCTGCTGCAGCTTCAACGGAGTCAACAAGGGAGAGCGGAGCAGCAGAACCTTCACAATATCTTGTTGACGAGAGGTTTAAATCTAATACAGATGCTACTCTCAGTACCTCAGCTGTACAAAGCTCTGAGATGAATGGGATCGATATGCTTGAGAAAGCTCTTGCAATAGAGCCTATTTATCCCCCTAAAACATATGCTGGGCAGTCTTCTGATGCTTCATTCCAATCAAAGGTGGGGGCTCTCTTACTGCGGAAATCAATATAGCAGCTTTTTTATTCTCCTTTGTTTTTCTAACTATATGTTAAAATTTTGGTCTTCAGACAAAGTGGCCAGAACAGTCTGAGGAGCTGTTGGGACTGATAGTTAACTCACTTAAAACCCTTGATGCTCCTGCTCCACAAGGTTGTCCAGAGCCTAGGCGACGACCACATTCTGCTCAGAAGATTGCTCTTGTATTAGATAGAGCACCCAAACATTTGCAGCCAGATTTAGTTGGTCTGGTTCCCAAATTGGTCGAGCATTCAGAGCATCCACTGGCTGCGTATGCACTTATTGAACGGCTTCAAAAGCCTGAAGCTGAACCAGCGTTGCGTGAACCAGTAAGTAGTCTCTATGTACTCTCTCTCTCTCTTGTACTCTTTTCTTGTGTGTTGGAGGCATAGGATGCCGGAGAAAGTGTAAGTTCACTTCATGAACCAGAAGTTTAAACATTTCCTCCATGTGACGTTTTTCTGTGGCGCAGGTGTACAATGCTCTTAGCCAGTTAGAATGTGACAGTGAAGTCTGGGAGCACATTCTACTTCAGTCATTTGAGCTTCTGAGTGACTTAAATGAGGAACATCTTGTAGCAACCATTCATTTCATATTTAAAACTGCCTCCCAGTGCGAACACCTACCTGAAGCTGTAAGCATTTCGTGTCTCAGATTTTATTCTTTGTTTCGATTAAATATGTTCCTAATCTTGGCTAACTTAAAGATTTTCCTTATACAGGTAAGGTCAGTCCGTGAGCGGCTTAAAAGTCTAGGTGCTGATGTGTCTCTTTGCGTCCTTGACTATTTGAGTAAAACTGTACACAGTTGGGCTGAGATTGCCGAAACGATACTTAGGGACATCAACTGTGACGACAGTCTAGGTGAAAATTTTGCGACATTACCCTCTGGGCCTTTTCTGATTGGTGAAAATGAAACTGCCTCCGAAACGGCAGATTCGACGGATGAGCATGAATTCTATGCTAATAGGCAGTTTTTTGATGTCTACATTCTGCTGGAAATATTGTCCATATCATCCCTAGCTGTGGAGGCATCTCAAACGTTCGAAAGAGCTGTTTCCCGTGGAGCCATTGTTGCTCAAGCTGTTGCCATGGTCCTTGAAAAACGACGTGTTCAGAGCCCAACTCTGAATGCTACAAGTGGGGATGCTACCTTTAGGCATCAAGATCCTGTATTGGAGGGAGAAGCCAACGAGCTACCAGACGCTGGAGTGATTGAGTTCAGGACAATCCTTAATCTTGCTGAGACGTTAGCTCATTCTAGAGATCCTCAAGTTAGGGGATTTGTGAAAATGCTATACACAATACTATTCAAATGGTTTCCAGATCAGCCCTTTAGGGTTCAAATACTGAGGAGACTTGTTGATAGATTCACCAGCCCTACGAGTAGCAGCCATGATTTAGACGTAGAGTTGGAGATTCTTGCTATTCTGATTTTTCAGGAGCAAGAGGTTGCGAGACCGGTTTTAGCTATGCTGAAAAAGGTTGTGGAACATGCAAATATTGACAGGGCCGCTCTGTGGCACCAACTGCGCGCAAACAAGGAAGAGCTTGTCCGGTTGAAGGAAGAAAAGAAGACGGAGATTCAAACTATGACAAAGGAGAAATCTTGCATCACACAAAAACTAAGTGAATGTGAGGCTGCAAACACCCGTCTTAAGGTACGTTGATTAGTAAGTATATTTTGTGTGCTTCGAGCGTGTGATGACGCTGGAGGTTTTTGGCGTTCTGTGATCATTACTGCATACTAATACTGGGTATCGAATGGCAGTCTGAAATGAAGGCTGAGACGGACCGGTTTGCTCGGGAAAAGAAAGATCTGGTAGAACAGTTTCGGGATGTGGAGAGTCAGCTGGAGTGGATCCGATCAGAACGTCAAGATGAGGTAGCTAAGCTCTCATCTGAGAAGAAAAACCTTCTGGATCGCCTTCACGAGGCAGAGACACAACTTGCTTTGCTAAAAACGCGAAAGCGTGATGAACTTAAGGTACAGAGTTGATTATAAGATATGGAACATATATAGATAGTGCTCTAACTCTATTTGTCTCTTTTACCCTAATTCTTTTTGTCGAAATTGTATTGTTCGCTTAATAAGTGATGCCGTTTGTTTGTAAACGATACAGAAGGTAGGGAAAGAGAAAACTGCTCTAAACGAGAAGCTAAAAGTAACAGAAGCAGCTCGGAAAAGATTTGAAGAAGAGCTGAAACGGTATGCGACAGAGAATGTAACTCGAGAAGAAATCCGCAAGTCGCTTGAGGATGAAATCAGGAGACTGACACAGACAGTAGGGCAAACGAAAGAGGAGAAACGAGAGAAAGAAGAGCAGATTGCTCGGTGTGAAGCTTACATTGATGGAATGGAATCCAAACTGCAAGCTTGCCAGGTTGGGATCATTTTGTTTTCTTTCGTAATCTGTTTCTTTTTCTCTCTGTGTATACGAGGCTTATGAAACTCCTCGTATGTGATTTATTTCAACAGCAATACATCCACACACTAGAATCCTCACTGCGAGAAGAGATTTCAAGACACGCGCCGCTGTACGGTGCAAATTTAGAGTCTCTATCGATGAAAGAACTGGACACAATAGCTCGGATCCATGAGGAAGGGCTAAGACAGATCCATGCCCTTCAGCAACGGAAGGGAAATGGTTTACCGCATGGTCTCCCTCACGGTCACACAATGTATCCGACTACACCGCCTCAGCTTCCTCCAATGGCGATCGGTATGCCACCTCAGCTTCTTCCTAATGGTTCAGGGGTTCACTCAAACGGACATGTCAACGGTTCAGTCAGGCCTTGGTTTAGCCACCACACCTAAAAAAAAAATACATCTTTTTTCATAGGAAAATTACAAGAAAAAGAATGGCCTCTTGAGTTTGTGTTTAAGAGGTGAAAAGCAAATCAACATCATCAAATGTTTAATTTTCCATATATATTTTATTTTTCTGGGAGGGGCGTTTTCGGCTGGTAGAACCATTGGGGATCAAAGTAGAAGATGAATAAAAATAGAGGGGGGGATACAGATGCACAAGTTTCCTTGTGAAAGAGAAAAATGTTGTAAAAGCTGTTTTGCCAATGGAACTAACAAGAGTGCCCTATGCTTCCCTTTTGGCTCATGTCTCTCTCATAACTCTCGTCGTTGATCCGTAGCTTGTTAGGATTGAATCTTGTAGAGACATCAGGTGCACTTATCTCTTTTGTTTTTCCAATCTTTTGAAATAATAATTTCAAGTTATCTTATCTACTTACAGTGTAACCGCCTCTCTTCATTACTATTTGTTGAAATTTTGTTCATTACCGTATGGTATTCAAGTTTTTGGTAACCCGTCCACAGTATCCGAGAACTTTTTTTTTTTTTTTTTTCATAATGTTTTTGTAAGTTCTTCGAAAACTTTTGAGATTTTCCAAAATTCTGTTGTAATTCTGTTCAAGTTTCCAGCTCAAGTCTCTGGGAACTTAAAAAAAAAAAAAAGAGTATTCCATTGCACTTACAAATTTTTGAAATATACGTTTGCAAAGTTTTATAAATGGTAAAATTCCTTCAAAACTGTTCACACTAGATAATTACTTCCTCTAAAATACATTGGATATAAGAAAAAGTTAAAAACTTGTCGTTTTTTCTCTCTTCTCTCCTCTTCTTCCCTGCAGGTCCTGAAGTTTCCTACACTGTTCTCCATGGCTGGAGACGCCGAGTTATTTAGATTCTTTTTGTGAGAATATCCCACATCGGAAACTGGAAAGGGATTTAAACTAATATATAAGAGACATGGGCCAATCCACTTACTGCCAATTGGTTTTGAGTTGGAAGCCCATGAAACTTAACATGGTATCAGAGCCCGAAAAGACGCTACCCAACCCGAACCGAAATCGATCCGGCCCATCGAAAGATAACTGATCGATCTTAACCGAAATCGGCCCGACACGAATTAATCCGGCCGATCTAACTCGAAATTAACCCATGATGGGATATTGTCGAGATTAATGGCTAGACGAGCCATTATCTCGAGGGGACGTATGAGAATATCCCATATCGGAAACTGGGAAGGGATTTAGACTAATATATAAGGGACATGGCCATTCCACTTACTGTCAATTGGTTTTGAGCTGGAAACCCATAAAACTTAACACTTTTCTCTTCTATTTTCTACTATGCTTAAGGATCTCTTTTCCTTTTTCACCGACTTGGTGCAAATGTATGACATTTTACCAGTTCATGTATTAAATTAACTTGTCTATTTGTTAACTGAAGTCGATCAAAGCGCAAAATTCAGTTGTATTTGGTTCAACTGTTTGTACCCTTAACTTTTTCCCTATATGTATCTTCTTTACCAAACTGTATGACCTTGAGTCATGATGTGTAATCGTTTTAATATAAATATTTTTATATATACGATTAACGATTGTTGGTAAGAAAATTGCGTTGGTTGTTGAATCTTGTGGTCTTTGTTGACGATATAACAAAAGGAGTTATGCGAGGTTCCGATAAAAGAGGATATTTCTCCAACTATTGGACGACGGCATGGGAGGAACCGACTGTATGGTTTCTGATGGGACCATAAACCCTAGCTAGATGCTTTTAGAATCTGATTTGAGATCTTATGATTGCTTTTTAACCAAGGAACTCTTAGATACTTTTTTCTTCGTAAAAAGTCTCTCTTTCCCCTTTTCAAGTTCATTTAACCAAGGAACTCTTAGAGACTTAATTTCATCAAACAATATATCTTACATTGTAATCTTCAAGTCTCCTTTTCTTTTTCTTTTGTTTCATAATTTCCAATTATTCATCATGTCGATCAACAGCGTCTTTTTTCTTTTCATGGCTACATACATCGTAGTTTTCGTGAATGCTCAACTATACCGCAATTTCCAATTTCATTTTCATTCCAACCAAGCCCTGGCATGCCAGAAATGCCCGACATTACCAAATGTTTATCAACAGTGATGGATATTCCAGGATGCTTTGCGGAAATCTCTCAATCCATAGTGACTAGGAAATTTGACAACATCGGTCCCGCTTGTTGTAAAGTTTTTCTAGAAGCCGAAGCCAATTGTACACCAAATCTTCCATTCAATCCGTTTTTTTCTCCTATGCTAAAGCAATAATGTTCCCGAATTACTAGTCCTCCAACTACAATGTTCCATGATTGAGAATATTAGGGTGTCCATCTCATGGCTACAATCTCATGAACATTGTTGTTGAAAACCTAGATTAGGGTTAATCCCATTTACCTAGCTACATTAGGCATAATTTCATTTAATAGATTAGGGTTAATCCCATAATGTTCTAGTAACAATGACCTAATGATAACAATGTTGCCTTTCTTATATTTGTAATAACATACGTTGAAGTTAAAGAATCATAGAAGCTTCTTCTTATTGATGAATGGATCTCAAAGACATCTTGCAGCATTTGATAGTAGAATGAAAATCAGCATCATAAAACAAATTTTTAAGACTTTTCGAAAGTTAAAATGCTGAAATCACAAAAAAAAAAAAAATCTGAGAATACTGCATGTTTCGGTGATTTTTGACCTGATTTAAGAGAATAAAACACTATGGAACGATCGAGTAATCGTTATATTATTGATGAAACAATATCTTATTATAACTTCCTTCGATTCTAACAACCTAACAACTGCCAAGAGGCTTCTTAGCAACTAAACGCGGGTTGCTTCTTGAGCTAATGTTATCAGAGGTTGCAGATGTAGGTTATTGATTGCTTTGAGAGGCTACGTGAAAGTATCTTGTTAGGGTTTTTAGTTTATTGTTTCGTCCCCATCTATGTTATAGGATCTCTCTATTTATAGAGAGTTATTAACCCTAGACCCCTTAGGATTATGATACAATTAATCTACGTTGTTATCCGCATTATAGATAACTCCAAAACCTATCTCTTAGTGGATTCATGTTAGGCTGCTTCCCAACTTCTATTATGAGGGATTTGGGCCTTTAGAATGTCGGCGGACCTTTCGTACGCTATTATGGGCTTTCCATAGTTGTTTAGAATTTTATGTATGTTGTTATGGAACTATTGATGGTTGTCTAGGACCTTTTGTAGGCTGTTAAAGACATTATAGTGGTTATCATGAACTTGATGTAGGCTGTTGAGGACCTTCTAATAACTGTGTGGGTCCTTCAAACAGGTTTCCAAACATATATTACAGCTGTTGTATCCTCCTAGACAACGTCCCAGACATATATGCCAGTTGTTTTAGTCTCTTAAATAGCCTCTCAAATATATATGACAGCTATTCAAGTTACTTTGATAGTTGTCAAATGTTGATAAGCTGATGAATTTATTTTACCTAACACTGGATTTAACTATTTCTTCCATAAGAAAATAAATATATTTCTTATATTAATTGGAAATAACTATATTTGGATAAGCAAATCTGATTTGTAAAAAAATTTTGCTGTCAATTTTTCTAATAAAAGAAAGCAATCAACAAAACGGTTACCACAGAAAAATAAATAAATATATGACCACAAAAATGGTTGATATCTGTAAAATTCATGTACTTGATCTTTACAAAATCAAGCATTTTTTATTGTTTCTATATTTGACTCTTAAATATTAAAACGACAAATGGTTAAAAAAATTTCCTATAAATTGGACCATAGAACAAATCACTTAATTTCATCAAACAAAAACAAACAAAACATCTCATCCCAAACTTCCCAAGTCTTCTTCTCTTTCTTTTGTTGCATATTTTCAATATATTCATTATGTCGATTAAGAGTGTGATTTTTCTTCTAGTGGTTATATGCATCGGAACTTCTGTGAATGCTCAAATGTCTGGAATGCCTGATGTACTTACCAAATGTTTGTCAACACTGATGGAAATTCCAAATTGTTTTCAAGAGATCTCTCAATGCATAATGACCGGTAAAATTGACAACTTAGGTCCCATCTGTTGTAAAGCTTTTCTAGAAGTTGAAGCCAATTGCCCATCAATACTTCCCTATTTCCTAAAGAAAGAATGCTTCCGAACTGCTGATCCTCCAACCACTATGTAAAATTTTAAAATTAGTTAGATAAATCTTTGTAATGAGACAAGGTTAATCCAAAATTTTTATAAAAACAATAATCTTTAATCATTTTTTCAATCATTATGTGTCTTATTTAAATAACATATTTAGTAGTGGTCTTAAAAAGGTTTCATCTTTGATCCTTACCATGATTTCCATGATGATGGAGAATACATAGAGTCTCTATAACTCTACTAACCATATATTATATCACACATTTCATAAATCATATTAAATCAAAATGTTACAAAATAATGGTAAGTAATTTTTACAACTTTTCTATCGATCTTGGATACCAAATTTCAATTAATTGAAAGTGTGTAAGATTATAAAAATATGTGATAAGATTTGAGTAAATATTTTCTTGAACAATTTTTGACTAAATTTTGAAAATATAATTTAAAATAAATTTACTTGATTTTTTTAAAAAATCTCCAAAATATACAAAAAAAAGAATCTAAGAATAACAACACTTAAAAAAATCTCCAAAATATACAAAAAAAAGAATCTAAGAATAACAACACCGTAATTTTTTGTTTTATGAAATATCACCAACTTTTAAAATTTTGAAATCTAATTTTAAAGTTTAGAGAAATTCCTAAACGCTTAAGAAAAACTCTAGAATCATTTTAGTTATGGTTCTTCGATTTTTAATTTTGTTCTTAAACTTAAATTATGGAACCTTTGATTTTCTTTTTGTTTAAAAAATAAAACTTATAAAATTTATTGAGGGTGAAATTTTCTTAATACATATTAGCAGTGACATATTTATCTAAAGTAGGGTTTGTTGTGTGTGTGACGATTCATTACCCATATTCGAAGTAACGTTTAAATAACTTAGTTTAGAGACCCAAAATTATAGGAGTACTACAAGAAATAAAAGTATTTTATTATCAAAAAAAGAAAAGAAATAAAGGAATTTTCTTTTCTTTAGTGAAAATAAAGAAATGAGTTTTAGTGAAAATTATCTTCTTTGCTAAATTGCAACGTTTTTTGACATGGTTGTATTTTAGGTGCTAAGACACTTTGATCTAGCTTGTAAATATGTACATTTCACGTAGATTCTTTTAATTTCCTTTTTTGAATTATAGATTTGGATTGCATTTGCATATGGTGTATTTTGAATTGTAAATAGGTACTGAAGAGCTAGGACACAGAACTTATGGAGCATTCCACCATAAGATCTCTTTGGGGATAAGCTTATCATGACAAATGATGAAGAATGGTTGCAGAAGACAACACATGTTTCAGTCTAAAACTGAAAATACTCGGAGACTTGAAAATTCAGTTCAATGAAGACTTTATCGAATGGTGATCTCCTAGAGCCACAAGAAAAATGGCTCAAGCCAATGAGAATTTTATTACTAAAATCAAGAGCATGGAAAAAAAAAATCATAGTTCAAAATGTTTAGGAGATATAAGCGAGTGAAGAATTGATGGAACAAGCAAACAAGGGAGACCAAATCACCGACTGTCGGTCACAAAACATCGACTGAGTCACCCAAGTCACATGAAAAAAAACGACAACCTAAGCGGCGACCGCCGGCCTTCCTGCACACGCGAAAAGCCACGACAAAAAGTCAGCATAAGTAACCGGCGACATTAACAAGTGACACGAGCTGGTTTTGCGAATTGACCAAACTGACGACTTCGACACTGCTTGATTTGGTGAAACATCCTAAGAAAAAATCTAGGAGGAATCTATCTCGTGAAATTATATTAATGTTGTTAGTCCTAGGACTTCGGTTCTTCGGTTCGGTTTCGGTTTGTATTTTCGGTTTTTAAATCTTTTGCCGAACTAACTGAAATTTTTGTTCGGTTCAGTTATTGGTTTTTTCGGTTTTAACCGAAATTTTTGATTTAACTAGGATATTTCGTTTTCTCGGTTATTTAATGTTATTCAAGTCGACTTTTGAAATAAATTTGAAAAAAATATATAATAACAGGCCCGAATCATGTTCCCAACTTGTTTTTTATTATGGGCTTGAGTCCAGTTCACCAAAACTTAAATGAGACGTGCGTTTCATGGGTCTTCTTCCTCTGAAACCCTAAAATCGAAGTGAAGATGCACGACGGCCGCCGAATTGCAAAAACAAAAACGGAGAAAACAACGGCGGCGGTTTTGCAGACTTGTTGACGATGCGGTAACAGCGAAGGCGACAACGACTCGAAGTGAAGATGGCGAAGTAGACGACGGCGGCTCGAAGTGAAGACGATGGTGTATATTTCTCGGTTAACCGTTCGGTTCGGGTGAATCGAACCGCTAACCGATTTAAATTATAAAACCTGCCGATCGGTTCTTGCACACTAAATCGGTTCGGTTCGGTTCGGCATGTTCGGTTCGGTCCAATTGGATCACGCTTTCTTCTTATTCTTGTTCTTCCACGTAGCCCTACCAAAAACCTTCTTCTTCTTCACGTAACCTACCAAGAATGTAACCCTATAACAAAAGCTTTTCTTTCTCACGATCTCCTCCTGACGCTATTCTTTCCTCTTCTCCTAAACCTGCCAATCATCGTCTTCTTCACCATCACAATTTCTTCATAACACAACCAATAAAAATTCAACCACTCCGAATATTTCCTCTTCTCCTTGTTCTTATCTCAAAACTCAGAAACATAACCCTAATTATATGACCTCTTCTCATCGATCCAAAAATTGAGACAAAGCTAAACTGTTGATGTATTTTTCGGGGAGTAAAAATAGTTCGTGTATTTTCAAAAAATTATAGGAATATGGAAATATGTATTGAGGGAATATACTAATATGTTTGTAATTACTTAGTCCCAAAGCCTATGTGCTATATATATACTCTTGTACTACGTCTCTCGCGATACCGCGCGGAGCATAAATTCCTCGTTTCTCGTAGTTATTATTGTAATTGATTAATTATTTTATATTCACGTATATTGAAATTGCGTTTCTTCGTATACTATCGGCATATCATCTGATCTGCTCACAATTACAATAACTATTTATGTATATCGTTATATTATCGACACGGATATTACCGACCAATGTTTTAAAAATAGCTAGGCGCTAGTCGAACCTAGGCGGGGATTAATCGGGGCCTAGGCGGTAGGAAAAAATTAGGAGGAAATATATTTTTATTAATGTATATAACGTTTATATATTAGTATCATCAATAAAAAACCAATAAGTGATGATAGCAGAGTGGTTTATGACGACTTTTGTAGTCAATAGGCCAGGGTTCGAAGCTTTTAATTGCAAGTATCTCATTTTTGACTAAATGAGGGACAAAATCGTAAATTACATACACAGTTCATCTTCTTCCTTTGAAAAAATCCTAGCAGCCGTTAATGGCTCTCATTTTTGACTAAATGAGGGACAAAATCGTAAATTACATACACAGTTCATCTTCTTCCTTTGAAAAAACCCTAGCAGCCGTCAATGGCTCTGCGATTTTTCACGTCGTATTTCGCACCATTCCTTCTTTTTTCATCGGTTTTTCATGTTTTTTTAATCAAAATACTGCAAATATTGAATAAACCTACGAATTATTGAAGTTTTCAGTTGGTTTTTCTCCAACCGATTTTTTTGACCGCCTAAGGGCAAATCGACGCGGTTTAACTCCGAATAGCGACTAGTCGACGCCTAGCCGGCCGCCTAGTCCGAGTTTTTGAACACTGTTACCAACCATTTGGATATTATCGACACATTAATCCATTCACTATTTTTGACATTCGATGAGTATCATCAATGATTTGAATCTACTGCTTTATTTTATTGCATATCTCCCCTGAAACCTTCTCTTGAGTAATAGGTGGATCTTCAATTCTTTTTCAAGCTTCCCCTTTAATTTCATTTGGAGTCTCCTCTCCAGTAACAAATGCATTTTCATAACCGTCTTCGACATCTCCTCGAGCTTTCCCTCGAACCTCTCTTGAGTAGTAGGTGGATCTTCAGATCCCTTCCGAGCTGCCCCATTTTAACTTCCTCTAGAGTTTCCTCTTCGGGTAACATGTGCCTTTCGAGAACCGTCTTCGACATCCCATTGAACTTCACCTCGAACATCCTCTTGAATAATATGTGGATCTTCATATCCCTTTCAAGCTTCCCCTTTTGCTTCTTCTGGAGTTTCTCTTCAATAATAGACGCCTTTCGAGAACAATCTTCAACATTCCATCGTTCTTCGTTCTTCCCCTCTTACCTCTTTTTGAGTAGTAGGTGGATTTTCATATCCCTTTCAAGATTCCCTTTAACTTTTCTAGAGCTTCTTATTCGGTAATAGGTGCATTTTGAGAACCGTCTTCGACATCTCCTTGAACTTCACTTTGAACATCTCCTTGAGTAGTAGGTAGATCTTCATATTCCTTTCGAGCTTCCCCTTGTACCTACTCTTAAATAGTATGTGGATCTCCATATCGCTTTTGAGCTTCCCCTTTAATTTCCTCATCAGTAACATGTGCATTTTGAGAACTGTTTTAACATCCCCTCGAGATTCCCCTTAAATCGTTCTTGAGTAGTGCGTGGATATGTCGATCACTTTCGTGCTTCCCTCTAGCTTCCTTTGGAGTTTCCTCTTATGTAACCGGTGCTTTTCGAGAGCCGTCTTTAGCAACCCGTCGAGCTTCCTCACAAAGTGGTATGTGGATCTTCAAATCCCTTTCGGTATTTTTATTTAACGTTCTCTAGAGTTTCCTCTTCAGTAACATGTGTCTTTCGAGAACCGTCATCCACATCTCCTCGAGCTTCACCTCGAACCTCCTCTTGAGTAAGAGGTGAATCTTCAGATCCCTTTCGAGCTTCTTATAGAAACTTTCTCTTGAGTAGTAAGTGGATCTTCAGATCTTTTTCGAGCTTCCCCTTTAACTATCATTTTGAGCTTCTCTTTAACTTCTTCTAGAGTTTCTTCTTCAATAGTAGGTTCCTTTCAATAACTTTCTTCAACATTCCCTCGAGCTTCCCCAAAAACTTCCTCTTCAGTAGTAGGTCGATCTTCATATTCCTTTCGAGCTTTCCTTCGACCCTTCTTTTGAATAGTAGTTGGAAATTCAGATCCCTTTCGAGTTTCCAATCGAACCTCCTCGTGAATAGTAGTTGAATAATTCAAATCCCTTTCGATCTGCTCCTTTAACTATCCCTTTTAACTTCCTATGGAGTTTCCTCTTCAGTAACATGTGTCTTTCGAGAACAGTCTTCAAAATTTCCTTGAGCTTCCCCGCGAAGGGAGCATTCCCTTTAACTTCCTCTAGAGTTTCCTCTCCAATAACATGTGCCTTTCGAGAACCCTCTTCAACATCCGCTCGAACCCCCTCTTGAGTAGTAGGTTGATCTTTAGATCCCTTTCGAGCTTCCCCATTCACTTCCTCTGAAGTTTCCTCTTTAGTAACTGATACCTTTCGAGAATTGTCTTCAACATCCCTCGTACCTCCTCTTAAGTAGTACGTGGGTATCCCTTTCGAGCTTCCTCCCGAATCATCTCTTGAGTAGTAGGTGGACATGATTTGGTGTATTAGTTGAAATACAAATAAAGCATGAAGGACCATGAAATTTCGATAGACGTTAATGAACGTAACATACTACTCAAGAATATTGATATTTGATGGTGTGACAAAACTCTGAAACAATCAAATCATGTTGTAGTTTGCTAGACACCTAAAAATTCAAAGCCTTAGAACCATTACTGAAATAATTGCAAAGTAATTTAAAGTAGTTACAATAATCATTACCTCCTAAACTCAATTTTGGCAAATCTTATTGTTCTTCATTCTTTTTCATATTATCTTTTTTTTTCGGACTTGTAATACCATTCATTTTTAAATTTTGTATTCGTTTTCTTCATCGTATCATTCTTATTATTTTTATTCTTCTTCTTCTTTTTCTAGACTTTTTTTTTCCTTTTCATCTCCTCAAGTGCATGTAATGCGCTTCAAAGAACTCGAATTTGATCAAAGGTTGATCATTCCTTGAATTTTTAGTTGTATAAATAAATGGTAAATGTATACATATCTCGGATAGTAGAATATTTCCAATAAAATTTTGGGATATGAATTTTAGAATATTTTTCATTTTTTCAATAATGCTTTTAAGAAAGCATATTTCAAAAACCTTAAATTAAACAAATGGATTTCTCTTTACAAATTCAAATGTAAATATAATTAACACTTGCAGTTACATATTCTTATAAAAATAAATAAATAAAACAAAAATTCAACTTTTGAATCAACTTCCTATCTTTGCATTCTGAGATGAAGAATCCATTAGCTTATGGCTTTCTTACCTCTGTATCAAAGCATCGATATTCTTCTGCTCCTCCTCTTTCTCCTTCTTGCAAAAAGAGAATCTTGCTTTTGCAATAACCACAGATTAAAGAACTTGCGGCTGTCCGTTTATGCTTAATGTTCTGATATTCTCCAGGTAGTTGTTACTGTTCGTATTGGTCTGTAACTTCTCATGTGATCCGGATGCTTAATGATCCAATATTATCTTGGTACTCGTCACTGCTCGTCGTGGTTCGTAACTTCTCATGCGATTTGGATGATGTTTTTGGCTCACACTTAGCTGAACTATTGGCCTCGACGTCAACGATTTTATCAATTGGTTTGCTATTCTCATATCTATGAAAGTTAAGAGGAAACTTATTGATTAAAACACCAAACAAAGATTTTGAGAGATTTAATATTATTTAAAGTTAAAACAAACAGACTGAGAGAAGGTTGATCCATCGGAAAGACTAAGCTTTTGATGCTTTAACTATATCTCATTGATTGTTGATTAGTTCCACCAACAAAATCCATTTCCACATCAAAATTTAGCTTATTTTGACCATTGTAACTCACACCCTGCTTATATAAACAAAGAGTCAGCTTTCTATTAAAACGCATTACAAAACAGTGACAAAAATCTCAAGTACATTGGTAAAGACATAAACACCACTTTGATCAGAATGATCTCTAGAATTGAATCTGCACTATCTTAAAGATTATGTTGTAAAACTCGTATTCACAAACACGAGTAGTAGTATAATCATGTAACTGATACATATATAACAAACTTTAATCAATCAAGAATTCAAAACAAAATTTGAGCAAAGAACTTATTGTAAGTCTTCGCCAAACATGTTGCCATAGTTTCTTCAACTCATTCTTCCCTTCTGTATTCTTTCCAAATTCCTTTATGATGATTACCAAGAACTGATCAACCAAAGACCTAAGGCCCACCTTTATGCATCCTCGAATTTGGACTTTACCTGTGACCTAAGGCCCACCTTTATGCATCCTCGAATTTGGACTTTACCTGTAATAAAAATTACACCTTTCCAATACAAAGTGCCAAACAAAATAAACATGAGTTGATTATGGTCAAGCACGTGAAATTTTCAATGAATGGACATCCATATGATCGACAGGTTCATTATATCATTACACTAAAATCGTAAACACCTTTCATTAGATGGCGAAGAGAACTCGTCACCAAAATTAAATGCCATGCTTTGTTGTTGTTCGGAAATAAAAAAACAAACAAAAACGAAGAAACTAGAATTCGTATGAGAAACCATGAACAACAAACAAAAAAATAAATCACGTACTTCTCTTCTTCAAAACCACAAATGCAACTTTTTTTCTTCTTATTCACAACCAAAAACTCAGCGTTTTCTTCTTCTTCACCACCAAAACCACATCTGCTTCTTATTCTTCTTCACCTGGTAACTTATTATTCTTCATTAAAAATCAAAACGTCTTCTTGTTATTATTCTTCTAAAAAATCCATACTGAAAACCTGCTCGGTAAACTAGTAATCATCTTCAAAAACTACAACTAATAAAATTCAAAATTCTATCAAATCTAAAACCCTGTTCATTCTTCAATAAAAACGTCCAAGCTCTCTACTAGGCGTGCAAGTAATATTTTTATATTTTTATCATGATTAAGAAAAAGATCTGTGTTCACAAATTAGATCTAATATATCACATCTAAGAAGCGTGGCTTTAAGACATATTAACCATAGAAACCTTATCTTTAGGTATATATAAAGGTGAGATTTTCTTCTTTTTTAAGTTATTATTTTTTTAATAAACTAAATTAACAACAAAAAGAATATTTACTAAATTAAAGTATATCTAAACAAAATATATACATTTTAAAAATATATATTTTACCAAAAGATATATATTAGTATAGTATTTTCCTATTTCCATGTTAATTCTATTTTGTTCATTAAATATAGATATATATATATATATATATATATATATAAATATAAGTAAAAGATTCCTTAAAACTCGAATGCTGTTTTCTTTTTTTCCGTTTTTTTTTAGTATTACGTGATGCCAAAATTGTAATTATCAATAATTTTATTATGAGTTTTTCTGAGAAAAACAATAGTTTTAGACCATTAATAATTTTATTATGAATATTTTATTATATCAAATTTGAAAATACATTTTTTATATGTTTATATTTATCTAAATAATATAGAATAATTTTATATCTAAATTATAAGATATACATATAGATATATTTTTTTTCTTTAAGATAAATATTATTTCTTAATTTTTGGGAAAATCGATAAATTTTTTTCTTAAAGTAAAATATTATTCATTAATTTTTTGGTAAATTTGTTTGCAATTTAAATAGGAATGTTTATATTTATCTAAAAAATATAGAATAATTTCATATCTAAATTAGAAGATATGCATTTATATTTATTTTTTTCTTTAAGATAAATATTATTTATTAATTTTTAGGAACTTCGATATATTTTTTTCTTTAATATTAAATATTATTCTTTAATATTTTGTAAATTTGTTTGCAATTTAAATAAGAAGGGACTAATTTACAATTATCCAACAATCCATTATGAATTTTTTTTTATCAAAATAGAAATTAAAGGCAATTAATTGATGAGACGTGGACAACCTTAGAGGCCATTATGCTTCACAATTAATTATATAGATTTTCATTAATTAATAGTAATTCAGAAAGACAGAGTTAGTTAACAAAGAGTAACCCAACTTTTTTTGATCGAATTGATGAATTCCTTCAGAAGTGATCAACAAACTTTGAATTAGATTTTTCAACTGAAATAAGTTTATGTAGTTTCGATTTACATTTCATCAAAAAAAAATTATGTAGTTATGTTACTTTTCTAAGTGAAACACAAACGAAGTGGAATCCAGAGGCAAATGCTATTGTTTTCATATTAATTACCAAGAATTTTATGAAGCAATGACAGATGACCAACTCTCAAAGTCACAATCTCTGATAAAGTCATCTCTTAAGAATTCCAATTAACTTATACGAGAGAAACGTTATAGGAAGTCTAACATAGAACGATACAGTTAATACCGTTCCTGGTCATTTTCTCTCCGATTATTACAAGTCCTATCCTAAACTTTTCATCCAATAAAAAAAAAAAAAAAAATCTAACTATCTATTTTTATCCAACTATATGATACGTACATACAAAGAAAATTTAAGACGTGTTGTTTACCGATATGATTTTAACAAAATGTTATCTAAATAACAAAGGATTATAAATGATTTCGAATGAATTTACATAAATCTAAATTGAATAATACCAAATTTTAAAAGATATTTCATATAATTAACTTTCACTAATATATCTTCAAAGCTAAAAAAAAGAAAAAATTGGGAAAAATGAATAATGTTAGTCTACTACTTTATTTATAGAAAACTTGAAGTACTCCCAAAATTGAATATTTCTTCACTTGAGTTTGATATTTTCACATAAGATAAATTGTTTGGGCATCGTTTGATACCAATTGAGAAAGTCATAGGCACAAGACCATGGCATTTTTTACTCAGTTTGGCAAACCAAAAACCAAAGTAAAGACGAGTTACAACTTACAATCAAAGGCTGTAATCGAGAAATGAAACTTAACAAAAAATAATGACTAAATGAATCATCTACCATTATATCAGTAACAATTAATAATCGCATTTTTCTCTGGATCATTTTATTATTTTTTTGTTTAAAAATAATGATTAACATATTACACACACACTAAAAGAAACACCACTACATTTGAGTAGAAATTTAGCGGGTAACCCGCTAACCCGCCTCCCATCATGAGCTGGATCTGCAAAACCCACTGCTGGCAATGGGTCGGCCTGTTAGACCCGCGTTTTAATGGGCACAAAATGATGAACCGATACGTGTTCCATGATGGGATGGACTGGGTCCGGCCCGCGGGTTTCAACCCATTTTGACAGCTGATTCTAAACAAAGTTCAATAATAAAGATAATAAATTTAAAGTATAATAATTAATTTTCAAAGTACATTCAAAATACATTAGCATGAATTAGTGTTCTTTAGATTTCACATAGAACGGCGATTTGTTAAATCAAATCCAAACATAGTCAAAACCTTAAAGCAACAAAAAACAAAAATAAAACGATCTCTTCGTCACTCTTGTTGATTCAAGTTGTTGATAAAAAGCTCCATCTCCAACAGTTCACCATGCAGTAGGTTGGTAGAGATCAGGATGAAATCCTTCTCAGGTATTTGAAATCTCACTTTCTGAATCTTTTTCACTTTAGGTGTTTTGTACGTAATCTTATCTCCACCGTCAAAGTAAGAAAGACGATAAAAGAAATCTCCTACTTTAGGAGCAGAGGGTACAATGCAACTTATAGTTACATACACACCAAAGGAATCCCCGAAACACTGCACTACAAACAACAGTCTTTCCAAAGATTCCCTTACAATAAAAATCTCATTGTTGATCTTCATCTGGAATGTAAAGGAAACGCCACAATGGATCATATTTGGTATGTGATTTTCCACTAGGTGGGTGGAAATATAGTGCTCATGGAGATCTTTGGAGTTATTGTAATTACAGTCATATACAGGGCATGAGCATGAAGAGAAGGTGCATTTTTTCTCATGGGTTGATTCTTTCCCATAAGTTATGATTTTTGGTGCATCCAAACTTAGCGTTTAAACAAGGAGAAAAAAACTGTTTCAAGAAGACTCTACATTGCTCTACAGCGATTGTGGCCAATAGGTAAATCACAAAGTGGACACTTAGTTGGACAGCAAGAAGAGCAAGCTAAATGTACATTATCACACTGAAATACGCAAAACCAATGAGTTGTGATTAGAAGCTTTTTCAACACTTTTAAAATATAGTAGATAGGAAAAATTCAAAACTACGTAGAGTTTGAATCATTCTCGTTATCAAAACAAAAACTCAAGTGCAAAAAGATAGAAAACATAAACTCTAAATTATCCTCTTTCTAACGCAGAGTTTGAATCATTCTAGTTATGATTAGAAACTGTTTCAATACTTACTCTTAAAATCTAGTAAATATGAACAAATTAAAACTTCTTTCTTCCTTTCTCCGTTGCTCTAAATTGTCCTCTACCTAACGTAGAGTTTGAATCACTCTAGGTATTAAGACATAAACTCAGGTAGAAATAGATAGGAAACAAAACCTAGAAAATAGGAGTCCTTAATGCTTCGTAGCAGATGGACAATCAAGAATATCAAGATCCATTCTCTCCGCTCCATCACCCGACGAACAATTTCTCTTTCGCGATCAACAATAATTTTCTTTTAGCTGCCGAAGGTTCCGAAATCGAGGCTCCCACCACGTCCATATATATGTCAAAACTCTAATCCTTTTTCCTGTGTTTTTTTTCTTTTCTCTCCCTAAATCTTTCAGTCTCCGATTCCGGAAGAGTTCTAATCAGCTATTTACAAACATTGCTATCTTATACACAAGATATGAACACTAAGGTTATGCCTAAACAACTTGGTCTTGATTGGTAAAGCATTTGGGTGAGCTTAATGCTTTGTTATATCCAATCAACTATTTTATCTATAGCATTAAACAAAGCATTTCGAGTTCTAAATGCTCATTTTGCTAATGCTCAAGTTTAGAGTATTTAACTTAGCATTAGCATTATTAATTAAGAATTACAATAATACATTTACTTAATTAAGTTTTAAATTATTATTTTTATGTCATTATGGTAATTTTGTATCAAACTGCTTATATTTTTACCAATCACATAATTTAATAAATCATCTGTAGTTTATAAATAACTAATGCTGATTTATGTTACTGCTCTAATATAAGTTGTACCAATCAAAGCCTAGGAACCTAAGCACAACAAGACTTACACAACTCAAGTAACCGCCTTTGGCCCAATTTAATATTTAGTTGGAACGTAGAGATTCGTAACGTCTTGTCCTGAAATATATATCCCAATATATATAGGAGTCACATACAAAAAATGGAAGTTAAACAATATACTATAGTACATCAACTTATCAATCATATTTATTGGGTATTAAAATTATATATTTGTTTAGAAAAGATAACCGATTAATTTTTTGACGGCAAAACTATCAGATTAGTAGATTTTGTTACGTAAGTGTTAAAAAAAAAAGAAATTTTTTGAGAAAATACACTAAATGAAATTTGAAATATATGCTAATTTTTTTATAAATTTGAAACCTACCCTCCATATTTTCCAAAAGAGAGTTTAGTCCTTCCATTAAAATTCAATAATTCAGAAAAAAGAAAAGAAATGTTAGTTAATATGATAATTAATTATAATTAAAGCCAAAACCTAAATCGTGAATTCTCAAACCCTACCTCTTTCAAAACAACTCGGTCATCGCGGATTCCATCACCTCTACCGACTTTCAACATCACCGGATTAGTCCATCATCACCGACTCTACTATGGTGAACTCCACCGTGACCGACTCCACCATCGCAAGATTCCAAATTTACAAACAACGTCTGTAAATTTAAGTTCAACTGTTTTCGTTTTCACCGAACACCATCCCATCTTTGTTATGTTTTCTTTTCTTACTACGTATACATTCGCGTTATGAGCGGGATAAGTGTTTTATTCTATATATTACGGTTAAATATTTATATCACTTTAAATTAAAATGTAACAGAGTTTTGCATCTTAACTAACAAAATATATATATATATATATATATTATAGTATTGTATTTGTAGAAATATTATAGAATTTCTTATAAAATAAAGATACATATTTATAAGCATTCAGTAAAATGTTTGATTTGGATTAAGCATTATAATACAGTAATACATAATACATTGTTTGAAACTTTAGTGTGAATTTGATTGTCCAAACTGGAAGATGTTGTTACATTATCACTTAGATTAATATGTAACAAAGTTTTACATCTTATCTAACAATATTATAGTATTTTATATGTAAAAATATTATAGTATTTCATATAAAATCATATATATATTTTTTGCAGTTTCTTATTAATTAAATGTTTGATTTGGATTAGACATTCTAATACATTGTCTCATACTTTAGTGTGAATTTGATTGTTCAGACTGGAATATGTGTCGTTACAAGATGGTTGGACAAGAATCTTATGGAGAAACTGGAACTGATGAAACAAGAAACAGAGGAGTGGAAACAAGGGTTAATGAGTTAAGTCAAATTCTAACAGAAAATAAAGCAAAGTATGATGACCTCAAGGATGTCGTAGAGGAGATGATGCTTATGAGCAGAGACGCTGAAAGGTTCGAAAAATCGCTAGACGCTAGTCGGGCGGTCGGATTGAACCTAGCGTCTAACGAAAAAATCGGGGATTAATCGGAAATTACGCGGCGCGGAATTTTCAAACAATTTTTATGGTATAAAACATGTAACTCTATAATTCGTATAATAATATTACATTTTCATGTCCAAAGATTTAAAAATATACAAATTAAATTATTTTATACTTACACTTTATTCAAATTTCATAAAGAAACTATGCTATAAATTGATTTATAGGTAATTTGATATTTGATTCACTTCACATCTAACTCAAAATACAAAAATCAATTTCATAGAGGGTGTGACAACTCAAAAAATAGCAAATATTATTTTTTAGCTAAGTTTTTTAAATATATATAAATTATATAGTGAGTATCGTATCTTATAGTGTTGGATTGGTGTTAGTGGTTTGGGCCTAATGTATATAAGTTACATGTTCTCTAATTAATTTTGGACTGTTCTTTTAACACGTTTTAATGGAAGGTAAGAAAAACTTTTCCTAGCCTTCTTCTTCCTCAGACCTGCGTGCTAGGTTTTAGCCATGGCCGCCGTTTCATTTTTTCTTCACATTCTCGTCATTTTCGTTCGTTTTTTCGGTGTAGATGTAAAAACACACATAAATTCGAGCGTTTTTTAGGCGGATTAAGCGATTAATCGCCGATTTACTCAATTAATCGCCGATTTAAACCCAAACATCGGACCACCGATTTTGACCACCGATCTGCTCCAAATCGCCGCGGCTCATTACCGAGTTGCGTTTAACCGGTCGCTAGGCGGCAAGGCGGCCGACTTTAAGAACAGAGGCTGAAACTAGATCCAAGGGGGTTGATGAATTAAGTCAAATTCTGACAGAAAATAAAGCAAAGTATGATGACCTCAAGGATGTCGTGGAGGGGATGGTGCTTATTAGCAGAGAGGCTGAAACTAGATCCAAGGGCGGTGAAGGAGATGAAGATTATAACTGTGATTTGCTCTCTTTGTGGCTCCTGTAGATGTCCTTTTCCGTATATTCAAGTAATGTTTGTACCAGTGTTTTGAAACCCGACCGGACCCGCGGTCGGACCGGTAAACCCGGCGATCCGATAGATATTCCGGGTTGGGTCATATACAAAAACCGTTGAGTTAAAATCTGAAAAAATCCGCAGTTCATTTGTGATCCGGTGGACCGATCGAATCGATTGATCCAGATATTAAAATTTTTAGACCAAATATAAAGTTTTATTGTGATAAAATATAAAGATTTACTAGTTGAAACATTATTAGAAATTATTAGAAGTTCTTCTGAAGAGATATTTTATCTCTCAATTTTATAAATTTTAGTCTTTTTTTATTATCGTTGAGATATTGGTTTTTTTAGTGAAAATTTTTTATTTAAATTGTTGATTTTTTACAAAAATTTTAATTTCATATTTTGTTAATAAACATAGGTATATATTTTAATAGAATACTATTATAAAGAAAATGAATAATCTCAAGAATATTAGTATATATATATATATTTATATATAAAAAACTCTTTTAACTATAACCCGCAGTCGATCCGCGGTTGACCCGATGACCTGTCGACTCGGAAGACAGTCCGGTTCGATGTCCGGGTCGGATTTAAAAACATTAGTTTGTACCAAACATAAACCTTCTCCACTATTTCATTTTTTTTTTTTTTGAGAAATGGTGGTAGAAGAATCTATGTTTTAGGATTTGTAATAACTATCAACCAAATACTTTCTAATTATGTGTTTTGCTAATTTATGGTTTTCAGCTCGATTTCTGTTCATAATTGTTCATAGTATTCCTAGTAATACCATTTACTAAAACATAATTATTCTTAATAGTAATACTATTGTCCAAGTACTTCTTACTAGTATTCCCAGTATTTTCAGTACTATCAAATACAAAAACATACTTGTTCATATAATTTTACTAGTAATACCAAATGACGAATGGGCGTTTAGCTTAGTCGTTAATAAGCTGAACCCTATTCAATCAACTCATTTATAAATCCGATTTTAACCCATTAGTAACTTAATTAATAAGTAACATGTGGTAAGTATGGATATCGATACCAAAGGAGGCGGGAAAATTGCTAGTTTCTAATATTCATTAGTTTTTACTCAAACTAAGATGGTTGTGGGTTTTTATGGTTTTAGATGTGAAAATATGAACTAGAAGCTACCCAAGTAAATTAATTAGAAAGCAAGTTAGAATATCAAAGACAAGTAAAGTTGTAAACAATTAAGAGAAGTGTGGACCAAGGGATGAGTATTAAGGATTAGGGTAGGCTAGAATTAGATTTCTTAGAGCATCCCCATTGGGGGATTTAAAGGGGGAGGTTCTTAAAAATATTAATATTTTATTTGTGGGTTCCGATGAATAGTGACGAACCGCATCTTACAGTCTCAGATTTAAGAACCCCTCTCTCTTCAGATTTGCCACGTGGCATCTTATTATTCGTCCGTTTTTTTTCTCTGACTTAAAAAAAATAAAAAATTATTATTATATTTTTTTAAGAACCCCATGAAGGGTTCTCTGATGGGTCTGCTCTTAGATTCTATTGACAGCCCTAATTAACAAATAACCTAGTAATTAAAGATCAATGGAGGCTAAATCGACCCACATTAATGGAGAAGATTCATCTAAAACCCGCAGACCTAGCGAGGCTCTCGCAAGTTAGATAGCAACGGTCCTAGTCATTTTAATTCATCTTTAATCGAATACTAGAGGAATGACCAGACTTTCGTGAGCCAAACAACATCTAGTTCATTTGAAAGAGGTCAAGACATTTCATCAAACACTTAACATG
This sequence comes from Euclidium syriacum, assembly GCA_900116095.1. Taxonomy (NCBI): domain Eukaryota; kingdom Viridiplantae; phylum Streptophyta; class Magnoliopsida; order Brassicales; family Brassicaceae; genus Euclidium; species Euclidium syriacum. Next base: position 5,370,815 of record FPAK01000008.1, read on the forward strand.
TATAAAAATCCTAAAGTAGGTTTTAGGGGTTATAACTTCCTAAACCCAAAATTAAATCCATTCAAATGATAGGTATCATCTTCAATGGCCTAGAACCTAGAAATCCTAACTCTAATCATCCTATCTCCAACTCATCCTTAATCCACAAGAGATCTACTCACACATGGAGTGTGGAGAACAAAACAAAGTAAGGAAATAGAAAGACATAATTGAAAAGCAAAAATAAAATACAAACTAGCTACTCAAATCATAAAGAGGATTCAAAGATCCATCCTTCAAAAGATGAAGAACAAGGAGAGAACTTTGCAAGAAAAATAAAGATTAGCTTCTCTCCTACTTGCCTAATGCCTACTTAGGGTTTTTGGGGTTTACAAAGGCCCAATATATATAGCATGTTCAAGAGGGTAGACGGGTAATTCAAGCTTCTTGGGGTCGGTTTAGAGGGCGTGCCGCCGGCTAGGCTTGCCCTATGGGCGGCATGGATTGCTTCCTCTTGTTGAACAAATTCTAGATCATTTGTGCCGTCCTGGGGCTTGTCTTTGCTGCCGGCATGGCTTGGATGCTTGCTGGGATCGTCCTTCCTTGCCTTCCTTTGTTTAATAGTTCTTTCGTGCCGTCGGCACGAACTTGTCTTCGGTCAAATCTTTGCCTTTCTTCTCCCAAACTCCTTCCTAGCTAGTCCTTATGATCCTTTGGATGGTTCAATTGTTCCAATGCATCCATCTTTCACCTATATTGCCAAATGCTATGCATAAATGCAAACGCAATGTAGACATACAAATCTCGAGTTATCTAGGCCTAAATGCATGCAAATGAGTTAATAAATGGCCTAAATCAATCAAAATTAGAACAAATCTATGGCCTAAATGAGTCAATTTACACTCTCATCGCCGAAATATAAAACTTACTTGTTCATGCTAATACAAAATACTAAAACATATTGATATTAATATCTTAATTCGTGATCACATATATTAACGACGGATTGTATGATTGTCTAACATCGATCATTTCATCAAGTCAATGAAAGTGCTTCCTCATGAAACTGAAACAAAACTAACAGATTGTTTGATCCATAAACACCGATTACATTCGGCCTCGTTTCTTCTTTGTCTCGTCGAGTCAATCGACATAATTTTAAGGATCACACTCGCAATCATAGAGGATACTGGTATTGATTTGATCGAATTTCTCTTCGAACAATGATGGTAAGTTTGAATCCCCCCCCCTCCCCCCAAATGAGGTGCTTCATATATTTTCATTTGTGTCAGGTAAATAAATCACATCTAAGATTGAAAAGTGGAGTTGAAGACACAGTTGGGAGTCACTATTTTCATAGCGTAAATGTACTTTGCCAAGCCATAACCTTTCTCCGCGGCATCTCCAATCGCTACACGGCCTTATTCAATGTTACCCATTACAAATTACTCCCAAATCCTTTTGCTTTAGATGGCGGATGGGTTTCCATGTTCCAAAATCAAAACCCTAAATCGATAATCACTTAAGAAAACATCTTCCTCCATTACACTCTTAAAAGTTTTGCAAACCATTTTTGGCGGCATGAATTTCCGTGAATAATTGGGAAAAAAGGAAGACGAAAATCTTGTGGAAAAGATGTACCGAAAGATGGAGAATGTTTGTTTTGAAACGTGGAGACGAGTTTCGTCTTATTTGCTGGTCGCCATTAGAGTTAGATGGCTCAATCTTCAAAAATAAATCTCTTTATCTTTCGACAGTGTTCAAGAAGATGATTATTATTTTTCATTGTTATGCTTTTATAAAACGAGAAGATTACTAGTTGTCCGGGTTTGGTAAACACTAATTGTGCCTCTTTCCCTTTTCTTTACACTAAATGATCCGTTTTCTTTGAGTAAAAAAAAAAAGAGACGCAAAGTAAAGAAATCAGCTAAGAGGCTCTTACTTCTTTGGCTTTCCTAATCCTCGTCGCCCGAATTGGACAATTAATAGACTCATCAATCTGCGTGGGAGGATGATGATGCCGATCATCAGATCCAGTCCCGTTGTTGTTTTCCTAGTATTGCAAATTTGCCTGATCTTGTTTGCGTCCACTCTACCATGCTCTTCTGGGTAATGAATCGTTACCTGTCCTGCGAAATCAATGCAATTTTATCTCCGTCACAGTTGTTTAATCTTTAGTTAAGTTTCAACGTCTCTCATATTTTTTGCCATAGTCTTAGCGTTTTAGCTCCTGTGTCATTTTTCGTGTTTTAGTGAAAGTCTAGTCGATGCGACGACGGCATCTCAACTTCTGGGGTCCTTCTGTTGATGATTTCTGCACCCTCTGCCTTCAATTTGAAATACTTGCTTTTGCGAGTTCATTACTTTGTTTTTGGAAATTCCGAGAAATTTGGTAAATTCCCAAATGCAAGTTTGTGCTCTTGTATAAATTTTTTATGTTTTTCTTTTCTTGTTACTATGCAGGTCCGAGGATAGTTACACCATCATTGGTAAAGTGAGGATTCCACCAAGTAGGTTTCAGCTGTTTCCCTCTTCTCTCCTCTCCATTGTCTTTTCTTTTCTCGACAAGTCCCTAGTTTACTGGTTATGCGATCCTTTTTTGGGTTAATTGAATTCTCCTCTCCACTTCACAGGCATTGTTCTGAAGAAAATAATAAGTTTTTGCTTAAGAATTTTGAATAATATGTTTTGAATGATGATTTTCCAAGGAACTGATCTACAAGTTATTTGCTAGGCAGTGCGATTGGTCACATAGCAAAGTTCTCAAATGTCAAAGTTATACTCAATGGTGGACAGAAAGTTACGTTTCTGAGGCCTGATGGATACTTTACTTTGTATCCTATTGATCCTTCAACTATAAAAAATACTCACAAGTCACAGTATATGATAAATTAGTTTCGTACTTGCCTTTGATACATGTGTTTATACTGTATGATGTCACGAAAAGAAGAGTAATGGAAAATGATTCTTGATTTTTGTGGTCCTTGACTAACCGGTTTGTGTAAAGTCACAAAGTGCCTGCTGGGACTCATTTGATTGAAGTATCTGCATTGGGTTACTTCTTTTCTCCGGTAAGTTATTATTGTGCTGCTATGTTTCATGGTTTCTAAAACTGCAGTTTTTTCTCATACAACAATGGATAATTAAACTTAGGTACGAGTAGATGTAAGTGCTAGGCATCGTGGCAAGGTTCAAGCAACGCTAACAGAAACCAGGAGGAGTCTTGCTGAGCTGGTTTTGGAACCATTGAGGGAAGAGCAATACTATGAGGTGAGACTTCACATGACTCTTTCCATTATTGATTAATGGCCTGTGCTTCTGATTTGATCATGTAAAACACTGCAGATTCGAGAGCCTTTCAACGTTATGTCACTAGTGAAAAGTCCGATGGGTCTGATGGTGGGATTCATGGTCGTGGTTGTGTTCCTAATGCCCAAATTGATGGAAAACATAGGTACACTACTATCACAACACGTTCATCTTCCGAGCTTTGCTTCTATATGTTTTTGGTGATTCTAGGAGCTCTTAAAATTCTTAAAGTGTAAGTGGATTGCAAGATAAGGAGAGCTAATCATTTGTTTACTGATGAGGTCTTTTAAAATGTGTCATAAACAGATCCGGAGGAGATGAAACAAGCACAAGAGGAAATGAGGAGACAAGGTGTGCCTTCGCTCTCGAGCTTGTTGCCAAGCGCTGGGGCTAGCCGCTAAGAGTTCCTTGGTGTATCATATATAAACGATATGTAAACTCAGATCGAGTTTGGTTGCTCGCCTGCAAGTGACGATATTAAAGCTCCTTTTTTTATGACTATTAAAGTCAACTTGTGGCTTAATAAACCCAAAAAAAAAAGTGTCAATCTTATGGCTTGTACGGTTGTACCTGACTGACGTCTACGTAACTTATAATTCTTGTTAAAAATGGGAGTAAAAGGGTGTCTTTAATTAAGAATTTGGAATGATTCAAATAATGTTATTGAATTAGTGATTTAAAATCTGGTGGATTTTAGTAATAATTTTTGGCGGAAATTATGATAATTTTTTAGATATATTGGTCCGAAATCAAACAAAAATTCATTTCTTCCAACACCATATAGATTTTAGAGTAGTATTAAAGAGTGAAAATAAAGAGTGATAGGTTGGTGAATGTTGGCAGAATCATCTAGGGCCAGAAGTGGGCCTAAAGCTAGCACGCGAAGTAAACGGTATCCAATCGCATGGCAGTTTCGTTTAGCAGTAACGAACAAAAATCCCCTGACCTTGAGTTGACTCATAAAGCTGACTAAAACCGAACCTTCTGATTTGACAAGTGTGCCTCCTTCTGCAATAAATATATCTGGCAGGAATTTCAATCCCCCTACGACTAAGAAAGTCTATGAGCTGCATTCTGAAACCGAAGCAGTAAATACTACACCATCCCTCGATTCTCATCCATTTCTGCTCTCTCTTTCTCTTCCTCCAATCGTGGATTGAGATGGAGGGCTTACCCACCAATTCCAGATCAGAACGACGAGGTAGGTCCTCCAAATCTCATAATACCTCCAAGCCTTCTCTTCTCATGGCCTTCTTCTCTTGCCTCGCTTGGCTCTACGTCGCTGGCAGGTCCGTTTCTGTTTCTCCTGCTACTTTATTCTATGGATTTATGAATTTACTGTGACTCTAGATTTCTTCTTCCGATCCCGTTACTTGCCTGCCGGATTCTAATTTTCAAAGCTTTGGTATCCTGACCGACCCTTGATCCAACACCGTTCTTATTATTTCCAACTTGAATCTCCTAGATTCTACATACTTTTATTTTTAACCTTGATTTCAATTGATTTTCCGTTATAAATGTTCTGTAACGTCTTGTTGGGTTTTTATACCAATTCGATTTCTGAGTTTTTCGCTTTGTGTCTAACACCGTATGCAGTTTGTTTTAAAGTCATGCTAATGTTAGTGTGGTGCTGGTTTCTTATGGTTAGGTTATGGCAAGATGCAGAGAATAGAGTGGTACTCAATAATATGCTTAAGAAGAATTATGATCAGGTTTGGCCATTCTTGTTTGTTTTTAGAACCTCGTCTTGTTTGGTACCACTCATCCGTATTAATCCAATGATTTCGCATCTTTGTTGATAATGTTCTTGGGAGTGTAGAAGCCTAAGGTTCTCACGGTGGATGACAAGCTTTTAGTCCTAGGATGCAAGTAAGTTGGGTTTTTGTTAGGCATTTTGGGTGATTGCGCCAAATGTGGTTGTAATAACACATTCTGTATCTGTTATTAGAGATCTTGAGAGAAAAATTGTTGAAACTGAAATGGAGTTGACTCTGGCAAAGAGTCAAGGCTATCTGAAAAACCGGAAAAATGGTTCGTCTTCAGGGAAGAAATTGCTTGCTGTAATTGGAGTGTATACAGGCTTTGGAAGTCATCTGAGGCGTAATACATTTAGAGGCTCTTGGATGCCACAACGTAAGACCATGCTCTGATTTTGATCATCCAAACCATATTTTGTCGTTTTACCATTTGGTTTAATCACTAACTTTTTGCTCTATAGCTGATGCTTTGAGGAAACTTGAAGAAAGAGGAGTTGTCATACGTTTTGTGATTGGTCAAAGGTTTTCCCACTAACTTTTTCTTTTATGTATCAAGCTTATCATCTTTATCACAATATGGACTATAACACTATGAATTCCAGTCCAAATCGAGGTGATAGCTTAGACCGAAAAATTGATGAGGAAAATAAAGCAAGAAAAGATTTTATGATTCTTGTAAGTAAACAATATTAAAAGTTATAATATCTTTTGGTTGCCTGAACGATATTTTGATTCTTGTAAATAAACAGTATATTTTCTTACTGATGTGGCTTGTAATTTTCTTGTGGCACTGCTGGTTTATCAGGAGAATCACGAGGAGGCCGAAGAAGAGTTACCCAAGAAAGTGAAATTCTTCTACTGTGCAGCTGTTCAAAACTGGGACGCAGAGTTTTACGTCAAAGTTGATGACAATATTGACCTAGATCTTGGTAAATGCTTCCTCCTCTTATTTCCTATGTTTGGTCCTATCCTGCATCAGCAACGACTCTATTTGGGTGATAAAATGCATTGAATTTTGATAGAGGGGTTGATTGGCCTCCTTGAAAATCGGCGTGGTCAAGATGCTGCTTACATTGGGTGCATGAAGTCTGGAGAAGTGGTTGCTGAAGAGTTAGTATCATACTCAATTTTTCTTGAATTCACATGCCATTTGACAATAAATGCAAACCTTTTAAATTTCCATCTACATGGGTCTTGATGGTGTTCAGGATAAGGCAATGGTACGAGCCAGATTGGTGGAAATTTGGGGACGGCAAATCGTAAGTGATTGAAATTTTTATACCTCAAGGTCTTCTATGAAATCAAAACAAATTATGATGTAGTTTGTATTCGTCCTTCACTATATTCTTAGGTACTTTCGGCATGCAGCTGGTTCGCTTTTAATACTATCCAAGAATTTGGCTGATTATATTAACATAAACAGGTATGGCATAATAACAATTCCCTTAAAGAGTATATGTTATGTGCAATGTTCAGAATAATGACAAGTGGTATATATGTAAGTGCAGTGGATCATTGAAGACATATGCATTCGATGACACCTCTATAGGATCTTGGATGATTGGTGTTCAGGCAACTTATATAGACGACAATCGCCTCTGCTGCAGCAGCATCAGACAAGGTGTAACATCCTTAAGATGATTGACTATATATATGTATATGCCTAAATCTGAGGAGTATCTCTGTTTATTTTTACAGACAAGGTGTGTTCTGTGGCTTGATCAAAGGAGGTGTTATTCAGGGACGGGCTCTGAGAGGCAGGTCCTTGAAAGTCTTTTTGATTAGGATCAGATTATCATCAGCCATTACTTGTAATATAGGGCATATTCAGGAATTATAGTCAGCCTAGCTGTGAAAAAGGAAAACAACATTATTACTAAGTTATAACTTATAACTGACAAATAGTAGTAGAGTGAGTTGGACTCAATCCCGGCTTCGAACTTTTGAGTGATGGAGAGACTTAGAACTTCAAAATGAAATTTACTTAACTTTATCTTACACTCTTATTTCGCCATTTCTGATTATTGTTAAGCTCACGGCCGTCCATGTCATGCACTTGATGGTAGGTTTTAGTTACCATCATGTGCATCAAACCCTTCTCGGACGTCATTAATATCAACTAAAAATATAACTTTCTCCTCTCAGTCTCAAGTTTTGAAAGTTAATAGGTAGTTGTTTACAAGTTCGATAAGTTCACCATCGCCTTAAGAAGTGGCGCTCAATAGAGGACAAGGCTCACTCAAAAAACTCATGAGCCTTTGTGGCATGATGAGAAAAATGATTTAGTCGAAGATTTTGTTTATGAACAAAGAAAAGATATGATGAGCCATGGGTTCAAGAAAGCACAGTCGGGATTCAAGCCACATCCTCACCAAACTTTAGCTATCAAGTAAAGTGCAGTTTCATCGAGATGGTTCAAGAGAGACGAAACATGGGACTAGACATTGAAAATCTTGTAGACCACCTCAACCGTTTTTACAGACTCATGAAGACAACAAAAAATGGGAGGAGCATATGAGGACACCAATAAACTCACTTTATTCCCTATTTCCCTTAGAGAATAAACGACTTAATGAGAGCACGTTTTGAACTTCTACCATCCTTACTTGGGAAAATTGTAGAAAAGTTTCATGAAGATATTCTTCACAAGACAAAGAAACCGAGAGAACCAAGAGGAACATCATGCAATTCAAGCAAGGTAACACTGGAGAATTACATGAAGCTTGAGACAAATTTGGTAGATACTTCTAGCGGTGTCAAAATAGATAACATGATCCAAATTCATATAGGTTATGAGTATTAATAGGCAACCTAAATCTGTCTATTTATTTTATGGGTAGAAATTTTTATACCCAAACCCCAAAATATATTAAATTCATTAGCTAAATGGGTTATATGAGTTATCTATATATAAATTAAATTAAATAATAAAAAATTCAAAAATATCATTTAACTAAAATAATGAGAGTTTTTAGGACCGGATTGGCTAAAAGAAAAAAAAAAAAATTCCTAGACAACAAATTAAACTTTTTTAAAAACATATAGATATTAAGACTGGACAACCTAAGTTAATCTATGATTAATTATCCATTTTGATACCCCTAAACCTAATCCACAAGAAAAATGAAAACTATCATTCTTGTTTTAAATATTTAACATTTTGCTTGATCTCTTAAATATCTAATATATTTATCATATTTAACATATTTTCTATATTTTACAAATATTTCTTATACTTTACATGAATTCATGGGTTATCCATCGCAAATCTATATAGGATAATCTATCAAAACCCATTTATTTATATGAATTATAAAGTTCAACCCAAATCCCTTAAAATCATGAGCAGACTGGATCAATTCATGGATAACTATCCATTTTGACATCCCTAAATACCTCAAGTTAAGCTCATTTCATGGAATTATATATGATGAGTTGATTTGTACATTTCACAATGGCTTGATTCCACACTCATGATATATTGAATGTGACTAGTGGAGAAATTTTTTCGGATTTAAACATGACTTAGGGAAGGACATTCATTGGAAATTCGTCTCAATTTAATAGATTTTATCAAAGTTCATTGTCATTAAGACATATTTCACTTCTTTTTATTTCTTTTGCAAGTTTATAGTTGATAATCTTAAAAGCATATATCATATTAACATGTAACGCAAAACAAATACATGTCTCCTAACAGAGGTAATGGAAAAAAATTAGAAAAAATATCATTTACTTTATTCTTTTCTTCTATTTTAAGCTATAGATAGATGATTTTTTATAGAGAAATTTGGATGAATGACAATAAATCAGTTGGAAATTAATATTAGTCATTTAAAATTCTATGTGGACAGTTTTAAAAATTTATAGCATATTAACATGTTATGCAAAACAAATACATGTTTGGCAACAATTAGTTAAGGAAAAAAATGGAAAATTATTCTTTATGAAAAATATATCACATCTTCATTCTTTTTTAGCAATTGAAATCTTATTTATAATTGATACTTTAGAATTTTAAAATTTTCTTTATCTAATACTAAATTATTCCTTTGTTAAATTTTTTGGATTTTTGTTAAGTATATATTTTACGTTTGAATGCTGATATGAAATAGTATTATTGGTCATTTAAAATCCTATGTGAATAACAATTAAAAAATTTTTATAGAAAACCATGATATAATTTTTTTATTTTCTAATTTTTATTGTTAATTTTCTATTATATTTTTGAACGCTAATGTGAAACAGTATTACGCAGTGCTCATGTCTAGACTCGTGCGCAACAGTTTTCAAAAAAATCGCCAAAAATGACTCAGAAAACATGTGTCACGATCAAAAACAATCGAAGAAGGCAGTCAATGTAAACGATATACGTCACGGACAGAAAAACAAAGTGGTGATACTTAACGTATCAAAAAAATTTTAACGCGCCACAGAGTGAGCCATTTTGGAGAAACGATCAACGACAACGAATATAGAAATCATTACCACATGAGTACGAGATAAGTCAAGCACAAAATTCATGCTAATATCAATCCATGTTTGAGTCAGGATCTGCAATTGAATGTATAACCTTGCGTTTAAAGTCGTCCTTTTAGATTCTTGGCACACGCGATACCAACTTATAAGAGTTTTTCTAAGAAAAGGTATCTATGGAAGTTAATGAGAAGCTAGTTATACCGCTTCTGAAGAAATTAATTATGACTTTTCTTTATGAAAGCTTTCAATGCTCTTGGACCAGATCAGATGAATGCTTTTTTTCTTTCAGTAGTATAGGAAAATTGTTGTGTTTCTGGTCATCTAAGAGGATATAGATTTTTCAATCAAAGGAGCTTTTCAAAGGAATGGAATCACATGCAATTATGTCTCATTCCTAAGATGCTTAAACCTTGTCTCATGTCTGACATTCGATCAATTAGTTTATAATTAGTATTTTACAAAACAATAAAGAAGATCCTTGTGTCAAGACTCCAACCTTTTCTATCTCAGTTAGTCTCCCAAAGATCAGTTTGTTTTTATTCTTAAAAGACTCATTTTAGATTACAAAGGCATAGCTCACAAATTCTTTTTGGTCTTATGACTCATGGCTCCATGTTATAGGAGTATTTTTCTTTTAAAATGACATACCCATGACGTATGATAGGGTGGAGTGATCATACATTGGGGAGCTTCTCTATGTCATGGGTTTTCATTCGAAGTGAATTCAACGGATCATGTTATGTGTAGAAACAATAACCTATTAAATTCTCATCAATGGCTAGGATTTTGGGTTGATAACGCCTCATGAGGATGACCATCTTAGCCCTTTTATTTTGTACTGAGTATTGAACACCTTTCATACCAACTGAATAAAGCATAACAAGCTAGAGTTGTTGAAGGAGTTTACTCTGAAAAAAATTGTCTTTCAGTGCAACATCTAGAATTCTCATATGATAACCTCATTTTTTTGTAGGACACCTCAAAAGTAATGTATGGTTCTTCAATCTATTTAAGATGATTATGGCAGAACAACATGTCAGATTATAAATAAAGTCAAGTCCTCAAGAGTTTATGATCTAACATGTTGCTTTTCCAGCACCATAGGAATATAACATCTCTTAAAACCTTAATCCAATAGTCAAAAGATCTGCTCAATTTCAGTACTAGAAGCTGGAAATTGGATGTGTCTCAGGAGCGGTTCTTATGATGATAAGTATTGACGTGGCATTGTAGGATGTAGACTATGAGGGGATGGGTTGTACATTGCCCGGTTTTCAAAAACAAGGATGCCTTCAAGGTCAGAATGGTTATGAAACATGTGTCTATTAGCCATATTGTCATTGGCATGTCTATGACTGATTATGCATCAATGATGGATGGATCAAGAAATTTTTAAATAGAAAAGGCAATATCACAGCCCGTTTCATCGTTCCAAATTGGAATCATATATTAATATTTTAAGCCTAACAAAGAATCGAATATCCATATTTTAAGCATCATATGTCCAAATGAACCCTTTTTTCTTTTTTTGGATTCATATATTAATTCTATGTTGTAGTTATATAAGCTGACTTTTCTGAATAAAATTGTCGGTATACACACTTCTTCCTTCTGTTTTATTCGTGGATTAGAGATCACTCCATCCAAAGACATTCCTCTCTTATCCCCCTCTCTCTCTCTCGATTCTCAGCGATCGAAATTGTTACATCTCCTAGGAATTCAATTTCTCTGTTTGATCGCGTTTCGAATTGCTTGGGATTTCATCGGGAAATAATCTCGCCGTCAATGGGAAAGCCGACGGGGAAGAAGAGGAATTCCGAGATGCCAGCGGATACTTCCGGCGGCGGAGGTAAGACAGGAAAAACCTTCGACCGTTCGGCGTCAAAGGCGTTCGACGAGGATATGACGATCTTCATCAATCGGGCACTGGAGCTCAAAGAAGAAGGGAACAAATTGTTCCAGAAACGTGACCACGAAGGCGCGATGTTAAGGTACGATAAAGCCGTTAAGCTTTTGCCTAGGGATCATGGAGATGTAGCTTATCTGAGAACGAGCATGGCTTCATGTTATATGCAAATGGGATTAGGAGAGTACCCGAATGCGATTAACGAATGCAATCTGGCCCTGGAGGCTTCTCCTAGGTACAGTAAGGCTCTGTTGAAACGGGCTCGCTGTTACGAGGCTTTGAATAGATTGGATTTCGCGTTTAGGGATTCTCGTATTGTTTTGAATATGGAGCCCGAGAATGTGTCGGCTAATGAAATCTTCGAGAGGGTGAAGAAGGTTTTGGTTGATAAGGGGATCGATGTGGTGGAAATGGAGAATAATTTGGCCAATGTGCAGCCTGTTGGGGCAGCTCGTTTACGGAAGATTGTTAAGGAGAGGATAAGGAAGAAGAAAAAGAAGACGACAAATGCTGACAAAGACGATGACCCCAAGAGTCACGAAGCCATTGTTGAGAATGCCAAGGTTGACAATGGAGAAGACGAAGCAGATAGCGGGAAGAGGAACCTGAAGATTGATGGAGACTTGGTTCGGAATAAAGAAGATAAGAAAACCAATACGAAGGGTGACGTGAGAGAGAAAGATAAGAAGCTGGAGGATAAGGTTGTTGTTGAAGAGAAAAAAGTGAGTCCTGTCATGGACAAAGAGGTCATTGCTTCAGAGATTGTTGAGCGAGGAAGCACCATTAAGGAAGAGGCAGCAGTGACTAGGACAGTGAAGTTGGTTCATGGAGATGATATACGTTGGGCACAATTGCCACTGGATTCTAGTGTTAGACTTGTGAGAGACGTAATCAGGGATCGGTTTCCTGCTCTGAGAGGTTTCCTGATCAAATATAGGGATCCAGAAGGTGATTTGGTTACCATTACCACTACAGATGAGCTGAGGCTGGCTTCATGTACGAAGGATAAACTTGGCTCCCTTAGATTGTATATAGCTGAAGTTAGTCCTGAGCAAGAACCAACTTATGATGGCATGAACAACGACGAATCACCCGATAAGTTTGCCAAGGGATCGAGCAGTGTTGCTGATAATGGAAGTGTAGGAGACTATGTGGAATCTGAGAAAGTATCTACTGGTCTTGAGCACTGGATTTTCCAGTTTGCGCAGCTGTTCAAGAACCACGTCGGGTTTGATTCTGATTCTTACTTGGATCTTCATAACCTTGGGATGAAGCTGTATACAGAAGCAATGGAAGAAATCGTGACTGGCGAAGATGCGCAAGATCTCTTTGAAATTGCTGCTGATAAGTTCCAAGAAATGGCTGCACTTGCTTTGTTTAACTGGGGGAACGTTCATATGTCCAAGGCAAGAAGGCAAATCTATTTTCCCGAGGATGGTTCAAGAGAAACTATACTAGAGAAGGTTGAGGCCGGATATGAATGGGCAAAGAATGAGTACAACAAAGCTGCAGAGAAATATGAAGAAGCGATCAAAGTTAAATCTGATTTCTATGAAGCTCTTTTAGCACTCGGGCAACAACAGTTTGAGCAGGCTAAGCTTTGCTGGTATCATGCACTCAGCGGAAAGATAGATCTAGAAAGCGAGGCTTCCCAAGATGTCTTGAAGCTCTATAACAAAGCTGAGGAGAGCATGGAAAAGGGTATGCAAATTTGGGAAGAGATGGAAGAACGTCGTCTAAATGGAATCTCCAATTTTGATAAATATAAAGAGCTTCTGCAGAAGTTGGGCTTGGATGGGGTGTTTAGTGAAGCATCTGATGAGGAAAATGCGGAGCAAACAGCTAATATGACCTCCCAGATTAACCTTTTGTGGGGTTCCTTACTGTATGAACGGTCTATCGTGGAGTATAAACTTGGCCTACCGACTTGGGATGAATGCTTGGAGGTTACAGTGGAGAAATTTGAATTAGCTGGAGCTTCTGCAACCGATATAGCTGTCATGATGAAGAACCATTGCTCAAACGAGAATGCACTTGAAGGTAACTAAGTTTATCTATGAATAGTAAGCTCTAGCGAGTTGAAAGTATGAGTGAATATATAACAACAATTAAATGAAAAATGCAGGTATGGGATTCAAGATCGATGAGATAGTACAGGCATGGAATGAGATGTATGATGCCAAGAGATGGCAAATCGGTGTCCCATCTTTCCGGCTAGAACCTTTGTTCCGGAGACGATCACCCAAACTACATGATATTTTAGAGAATGTGTTTTCAGGGCTTCAGTGATGAAACAGTCATCATATATACAAACCCTGGCATCAGTTTGCAGGTATTATTACTAGGTAAATATCTCATTTCCGCTTCGCTTAACCCGTAATATGGCTGTTTTTGGTTGAATGCTTTCCGTCCTAGTAATCTTTCTAGTTATAGGCCGTGAATTGATCGGAAGTGTTAGATTTATAAACCGCAACAGTTGTGCATTGAGATGAGTAGTATAATATAAACATATGATGAGAATGGTTATATCTCTGAAGTTCATAGGTTGTTGCCATAGAATCTTCAGAAGATCTCAGGCTTTCAAAGAAATTTGAATCACATGTGCAATATGTTTCACCGCTTTGTCTTGCTAAGAGTGAAAGTTTATCTGAAAATTCAGAGTTTCTAGGGGTTGGTGTTTGGTAAAGCTAATCTATTGACCTGTTGCAACAATATATTGCTATTGCAGGTATTGTTTTCAGTTGGAGTTGTACGCAAAATTTCTTCTATTTTTGGTTTGGCTTCTCAGCTTTTGGAAGCAAATATATATAATTTTTCTCTTGGCGGGTATGGCCGTGAGGAAGATTGGCGTGATGATTTTTTTGTGCAGATGGCTTCATTTTGTTTGTTATTTATTATTTCATTTTGTTTGGATTGTAATTATATCATAGCGTTGTACAAAAAAAAGGAAAAGAAAATGATTGATTGTTTGATTAGTTTGTGTATAACATTATTTGTAAAACATATTGCAAAACGAACAACTTCGCGATCAGTTGCAACAAGAAATCGTAAGATTTTTAATGGTAATGGCTAAATTTTTCAGCGGTTTAAACTTTTTTGGTCCAAGCGACTGGCAAACGGACGACGTTTGGCCGCAAAAATCACGGGTAGCATCTGAAAAGACTGAAATAATCTACTTTCGAAACGACACGAAGTTTTCCAAATTAGAATAGAAACGGTACACGTTGCCCTTCCGAGTTTCTTTCCCGAGTTAGTGCGTTTTATACAGTGAAGAAAATCAGAGAAGAGAAGGAGAATCTTCTCATAGTCCTCTCTCGCAAGTTTAGAGAAGCTCTGAAATTTACCATTAAAAATTAGGGCTTTTTTGGTCTGCATCACGATCCTTAAATTACTTTGGGAGAATGGAGAAAGTGAGGCAAGCATCGCATGCAGGCTCTTGGTATACCGATAATCGTGAGTTCCAACTTTTCTCGTTTGTTATAATTCCTTATCTGCATGCTAAATCGCCTTATTTCGGGTTGGAGAATTAGGTTTTAGATTTTTATAATTTTGGATTCGTCTTTTTATTCCTGGCGTTCTCATTTGTTTGATCACTGATTTTAGTCGAACTGTCGGTAAGGTTTTTAATTCAATGGTAACTGAAATTCGTTTCCTAAAATGGTTTGATTTTATCCGATGTTTTTAGCATTTGGGTTTAGAATTTGAGTTCTCTAGTGAATTTTATTGAGAAACAAAAGCGTTAAGCAGTGAGCTTTGACTCTCTTTTTTCTTGCTGAATCTCTCTCGAGTTCTCCGCTTGCTCTTGCGGGCTTAATTTACTTGAAAGGATTCAATTAAGAAACTTAAACTGCTAAATATTTCTCTATCAGCCACAAAGTTGGCATCGGATCTTGAAGAATGGCTTAAAGCAACTGGTTTGACCAATTCTCCTGATGTACGAGGCGTGATTGCGCCGTAAGTTGTTTTTGCTTCTCCCACATTTCCTCCTAAACATATCAAAATGGATTTACATTTTCCCCTAACTTTGGATGTAATTCAGGCACGCAGGTTACTCCTACTCTGGTCGTGCAGCTGCCTATGCCTTTGCAAACATAGATCCCACAAACATGTAAGCTCGATTATTTTATCCATTCGATCTTGGATTTTGCTTTTAGAAAGACTGGTATGAGTTAAGAATTCATGGATCCACTATTATTTCAGTTCACGGATATTTCTTCTCGGTCCATCTCATCACTATTATACTCCCAAATGTGCCCTTTCAACTGCAACAGTTTACAGAACCCCCATTGGAGATCTACCCGTTGATGTGGAGAGTAAGTTTGGCTAGCCTTAGCTTATCAGATTTCTCATTTGATGTGTTGCTCCTTCATTTATTACTTAAAGTTGTTTTCTTACAAAACTGACCAGCCATTAAGGAGATAAGAGCTATGGGGAAATTTGGAATGATGGATCTCCAGGTAGATGAAGCTGAACATAGCATGGAAATGCACTTGCCATATTTGGCTAAAGTATTCGAAGGGTAAGTCACAATGGCTCTAAACTACTTCATAACAACACAGTGGAGTTTTTGTGAGACTGACCCATTCTAATATTGTTTCAGGCACGATGTGAAAGTGGTTCCCATCTTGGTTGGAAATGTAAGTGCAGAAAATGAAGCCATGTACGGTGAATTGCTAGCCAAATATGTGGATGATCCCAAGAATTTTTTCTCAGTGTCCTCCGACTTCTGCCACTGGGGCTCAAGGTTCTGTTCTCTTATTCCCTCCTGTTCTGTTTCGTCTTGTCTTGTTGAAATACCGCCTTCTGATGAAGGTTGTTGCGTTGATTATGATTGTGTTGTTGCGTTTTTAATTATAGGTTTAATTACACGCATTATGACAAGAATCATGGGCCCATACACAAATCGATTGAGGCACTAGACAAGATGGGAATGGATATAATAGAGACAGGAGATCCAGATGCCTTCAAGCAATATCTTGTGGATTTTGACAACACCATTTGTGGGCGACATCCCATCAGTGTTTTTCTCCATGTAAGCAGTGCTATTGTTATGGTCGATTATTTCATCAATCTAGTTGTATTCTTTCTATTTATCTATACTGGATGGATAAAAAGGTGATCTAGTCCTCAATCAGACTTCTTTTGGCCAAAATTGGTTTTGCTGACATTCTCAAAACTTATTGCTCTCTTTTTGATGGTAAAAATCACTTTCAGATGCTAAGACATTGCTCAAGCAAGATTAAGATCAATTTCCTGCGGTACGAGCAGTCAAGCCAGTGCCAGACAATGCGAGACAGCAGTGTCAGCTATGCTTCTGCTGTAGCCAAGTTGGAAACTTGAAAAACTCCAATTCGGATTTGACATTTCAGTTTCAAGGTCTTTCAGGGTCATGTAAGCGCATTTGCCAGTGCAAAGAACCTTAGAAAACAAAATGTTTCATGTTTACAATCTTCTGTAATAAGAAATTACAAGACCCTGCTCCATTGACTGATATCTAATTTAGCCTTGCGTTGGTTTCATACATGGAAAGCACAAACCAAGTGGGAAAAAACACTCTTGCGTAAACTCTACAGAGATGTATCAAAAGTTAACTCTTACAATCTCCTTGCTTTGTGATAACTCCGGTAGAGCTTCCTTCCGATGCCGTCTCTCTCTACCGTAGATAATCCAGAAGACAAGTGAGAGCATCACAGATGTGGATAAAATGGCCAGACCCACATAGACCCAATAGCCATAACGCCTGAGTCCAGGACAATGGTCATTGGTTATGTCTCTAAAGGTCTGTTTGGCATATGAACAGTCCTGAAGCTGAACCAGGAACGGCGCATCTCTGATCAACCCTGTGCTTATGTTCACACCTGACGCCATCTGACCGTACAGCGCTGGTGTGAGCCTCCCTGTTGTGACACAAGTTCCATTCAGACTCACTTGGCACACGAAACTGCTCCATGCTTGAGTAGCATTGTTCAAATCAAGTTCACCAGGCGAGCAAGGACGATCGGTGAGGTCATGGTTAAAAGGATTGCAGAGCAATGGAAGCAATGGTCCAGATTGGTTGTAATACATTGGTACAAAAACAGGAGAGAAGTTGATGTTGGAGACATTAGTGATGACTGTGTTGATGAGATCCACGAGCTGACACGTGACCTCTCTGCTACGCATAATAGTCTCCTGAGCTGTGGCATTGTCTGTACAAGGCAAGATCTCGTCCAGAGCTGTGTTGCTTGAAGGATTCTCCACCCATTCACTCATTGCCACACATGTGTCTGCAGTTGCACTAACGGTGAAAGGAACACATTAGAGTTGTTGATGAATGTGTACAAGAAGAAGAACTTAATGGAGGAATCTTGAGCTATACTTGTGTAGCAGAAGAAATGTTCCACTCAAGATGAATGTGCCAGTCACCAGAATCCATCCTAAAATCACAAGGCTGCACAAAAGGAAAAGGACTCAGATATATTTTTACTCATGAAGGTCACATGAAGAACATTTTAAGGTCTTACTCACGTGTAAACGATGACCTGCATCCCGAAAATTGAAGATACTGCAAGAGAGGATATGAATCAGACAAGATCACTTGAGTCAACGCAAAAGATTCAAGATCTGTGACTTACCGAGACCAAGAAATATCAAGATAAGCATGACGATTGAAACTACGACAAGGGCCGCCTTCCTGTAATAACAGACAATAGTACCGTTACACATTGTTTTTGAAGAGCCAAATCTGTAATAGATTAGATAGAATGTTGCTGTTACACGGAATCGAGGAAATGTCTGATGTGATTGGAGCTATTAGTGGTTTTGTCAGTGATGGTAGCTACAGAAGAACTAAGTTTGGCTCCAATCTCATCGATTTCAGTTTGGACATTTGCAGGTAAAAAGACCTGAAGCACTGCAGCTTGTTTGGCTGAAGCAAGATAATCTGAAATAGCTCTAAGCTGTGAAACTGTGCTATCTGCTTGGCTCATGACATAGGCTAATGTCTCTGTCGTGCTTTCGTTGTACCTGATTTGACCCGAGTATAGCAGAATACATCCCATTCTGTGATAGACAACAACAACAACTCAAAATGCTTAAGCAAATAACTCATAGTCAAAGCCAAAAATCATAACTTGTTTGTTTGTTTGTTTGACTTACATTGCAATGAGAGTGAAGAAGAGGAGGAAGATGAGGGAGACAACGTAAGCAATTTTTGAATACCCAATAGAGTTGCTGGTTCTATGGCAGATGTGACACATACAGATAACCAATAAGCAGATGCCAAACCCTAGAAACCAGACTGTAGCAACAACAAAGAGAGGAACAGCTGTATAGCTCACAGACTGCAATTTCAACAAACACAAGAAGACATATATAATCACAGCACAAACAAAAAGATGAAGATGGAATTGAAGTGGAAGATCGTACGGCCCAGTAATGTTGGTTGCTGATATTCCATCCTCCGGTATATCTCTGGAAACCATTGAGAGGATCTTTTCTGAAAGTTCTTTGAGCAGCTAAAGCCACTGAAGCATCTCCGATTACTTGAGGGCTGTTGAAAGGAGGTCCGTATAATGGCGCCTCTCCCACTGGAAATGTCATTGTTGAATTTTCCAATCCGAATTTCTCGGAAGCTGAAAGATAAAATAAAACAGAAAATTGTAGCTAACCCTAGAATTGCCATAGAAAATGTAAGAATTGAGTCTCGTAGCTGCAAATAAAAATTCCAAAGTGCGCTACTGGAGTTCTGATAAGTTTTCCAGATTGTAGGCAAAACCCATTGTGAATCAGTTGAAAATCTGTGAAAGATTTCGGAACAGTTTTGAGTTTGGTTTTTTTTTGGAGCATAGTGGAATGTAACTTTTTCATGGAAAACAAACAGAAATGTATGTAGACGAAGAGAAAATCGAAGATTGCAACTTTTCCCCTTCACTTTCCCGGAGAAGTTAAGGCTTTCTCGAGAGATGAATACAAAGTAAAGGAAAGAAAGAGCTTAAGTGGAAACAGTAAACCTGTGGGAGGCAGACTAGGAAGAATGTGAATAGTGGAAGCTCCATGAGCAAGAGAAAGACCGGTAAAGAAGCAGCACAAGAGGAGAAGAGCCATTACTACTGTGAGGCGACCTTGAGAAAGAGAAAGTGGGAGTCACAGTGGTGAAGAAGCAGAGGAGAGAGGGAGAGAGAGTTGAGAGAGACAATAATAAGCGAAAATGTGCTTTTGCGAATTTCTATGACCCACACAAGACTTTTTTTCAGTTTTTCTGTCATGAGTTTATACTTGATGATACACAAATCCTGGTTTTTTCATTACTTTTGTGGTCACTTGTTGGAGACTGTGGAATCTAGTAGATTTTTTATTAACATAACATTTAGGGTGTCCAAAATAATTATTTAGAGGCGTGTATTACTCTATTAATAATATCAAATATATATATTAAGAAACTTCAAATATTTGTTCCAGTCACTCATACCAAATTCTAGTAGGTAATTTCCCCTACCTTAGGCAGGATGGAACATAGTTATGAAATTTATCAAACTTTGTTTTTAAATTCATATTGTTTATTTATCATCCGAAATATTGCCATTTTCTCTTCGAATGGTTGCCGAGTGGGGAAACTTTTGACATGATTCATGTTGGTCGTGCACCATATCGGAAAGATATGTGTTTTTTTTTGGAAAAGTGTTCTACCTTCTTGGTTTTGGGTAAAAAAATGTTCAGATCGTCATGTCTTCGAAGATCTGACATTGAGCTCAAGAACGAGCCTTTTAACAGACTTTTTTCTTTAGGAACATAGTGAAGTAGTTTCTACTTGGTCTGGACCACTTTTGAGTTCGCATCAAGGCGAACTCTAGGCTCTCGAGGTTGAAGTCTTCAAGGGTCAAAACCTTCGAGAGTGGATCAGAGTCGTGCTGGCACAATTTTGAAATCGAGGTTCGGTCCACCAGAGAGCAAATCTCTATTAAAACGGAAACCGCGTGAAGTCTCTAGAAAACACGACGATTATTTTTACCGAAGATTCTATAACAGTCAATTCATAAAAAGGAAGGAGAAACCACTGGACATAGGTCAAAAATCGAAAAGAAACTCACAAAATGTAATGGAAAGGGGAGTAGTTGACTCCCAGCCAGAAAAAAAAGGATGGTCCACAGAGTGGTCCGTCATTTAAGCGTCCTTTCGATGGAAGAGAAGGAAAAGAAAAGTATTTGGTGGAGTTTAGTCAAGAATGACCATAAAAGTGAGATTTGAGGTTTGTCTCGAAAAGTATAGTTGATCTCCGGAAGGACAAAGAAAATGACGGTTTTGGACCATAGACCATTTAAAGGCTGAGTCTTTATATATCAGAACTTTTTGATTTTGTGTGGTTAAAGGTAGGTATTAGGCACTTTGAAAAAAATATGGTGAAAAGAAATAGATAAATGAGAGAAAAATCAAAGAAATACTAAAAGCGAGTTTAGATTGAGAAATTTTTTGATCTTCTCTTTAGTAAGAAAGCAGTGAATTTATAGAAATTACATGACATGGGATAGTAGACATATTAGACAGATAATTCGGTTGAGGAGCGGGTCAAGTTGGTATGATGCATTTAACCTTTCACCTACTTCTGTGTCGTTTTGGAGATATGACTGACAAACTAATCATAATGCATCTCAATTCTACTAAGTGAGGCGAAAGACGCTTCATACTTTTTGTCATTTAATGGCGCGTCTGTAAACGACACATAGTCCTTGACGTGTTTTTTCTATTATTAAGGCGCGTGATTTATCATAAAATACTCGATCTTATCAGTTAAGTTTGAGAACGACACCTTGTTAGTTTTGGTAAATTTGATTCGAAAACAATATAAATAAATTTAAATATTAAATTTTGAATATTAAATTTACCAGTTATAATACAAATGAATGGAAAATTCATAATAAAAATGGGAAGGAAGAGCAGAACGTTGTGGGACCAGCCACTTTGTGACAACTACTAGTTAGTAGTTACTCAATAACACAATGAGCGACGACTTTTTATACAAATTGGATTTTTCTTTATGTTTTCTTTCTGCCTCCTTCCTAACACAACCATATATGATGAGCAAATGCATATGCACATGAACCAACTGTTGACATAGAAAAATAAAAAATGGGTATCCGTGGGAAATTCTTCTTCCCAATCCTCATGACTCTATCGCTCTTTCTGATAATCAGATACAACTACATAGTCTCGGATGATCCTCCTCTCCGGCAAGATCTCCCAGGACGTCGGTCATTTTCCTCCGGCAATGAAGTCAGAGCTCCCGTCAAGAAGACGAAGAGACTGTTTCATACGGCGGTGACAGCGACGGACTCTGTGTACAGCACGTGGCAGTGTCGGATTATGTACTATTGGTATAACAGGTTCAGGGACGGTCCCGGTTCCGAGATGGGTGGATTTACCCGGATCTTGCATTCGGGTCGACCGGATGGGCTCATGGACGAGATCCCTACTTTTGTTGCTGACCCTCTTCCCTCTGGTGTTGATCAGGTTCATTATCTTAAATATTTACAACTTGCTATTTTGTGATGAACATATAATAATTTACATGCATCAATTTATCGTTTACTTGCTGGATTTTGGAATGTTACTTTCGGATTTAGAGGTTTATAATTTAATATAGTCACGTAAACAAAACCAAATTTAAATCCTGTATAATATTATTCACTTATAGATAAAATTTATTCCCAATATACAGATCTTTATTATTATTGTATTGGATCTAAACAAAACTGTATAAATATAATGTGCAGGGATATGTAGTTCTAAACAGACCTTGGGCGTTTGTGCAATGGCTTCAACAAGTACATATAGAGGAAGAGTATGTAACATTTAACATTCTCGGTCTGCTATTATACTACTCTCTTTGATACCTAATCTGTTAATGTATTAAAAAGTAGCGTAGATTTTAGAGTTTCTTGATTATTTCCATCCCCAATATTTATTTTACGTAGGGGAATTCATATTATGCCACTTTCGATATTCATATATATACTTTCTTGTGTTTTTTATCATCATGTCAGTTACATTCTCATGGCGGAACCTGATCATATCATAGTTAAACCAATACCAAACCTAGCCAGAGGCAATCTTGGGGCTGCATTTCCCTTTTTCTACATTGAGCCGAATAAATATAAATCGCTTCTCCGCAAATTTTTCCCAAAAGAGAATGGCCCGATATCAAGAATCGATCCCATCGGGAATTCTCCAGTGATAGTCTCTAAGGTATAGCACTCGCATTTCTTTGCGCAGTATAGATATAGTTCCGTGAATAATAATCTTCTTTTGGTTTGTCATAGAATGCATTGATAAAAATTGCTCCGACATGGATGAACATTTCTTTGGCAATGAAGAATGACCCACAAACAGACAAAGCTTTTGGTTGGGTCCTTGAAATGTAAGTTTCTTTCTCTCTACTTCAAGTTTTGATCCTCATGTTTTAAATTTATAATGTTTGATTAATTGGTCTACGTTTGATTTATGCTATAAGGTATGCATATGCTGTTTCTTCGGCGTTACACGGTGTCAGCAACATTCTAAACAAGGACTTCATGATTCAGGTTTTGATTAATACAGCTTTATATATGGTATTACCGAAAAGTTTGGAACATACCAAGTCATGTTCTGTCTCTTTTGTGCAGCCTCCTTGGGACACGGAAACAAAGAAGACGTACATAATACATTACACTTACGGCTGCGATTTTGACATGAAGGTACCAAATATCATGCAAGAACAATCAATAAAAACTAAAGTTAATGAAGATATAAGATAAGCTTGGTTTTTATATTGTGTTTATTTATGGGTTATATAACTTACAGGGGAAGATGATGTACGGGAAGATTGGGGAATGGAGATTTGATAAACGGTCTTACGGGAATCAACCACCCCCAAGAAATCTCACATTGCCACCTCGAGGTGTTCCCGAGAGCGTGGTAATTATAATATCAACAAATTTTCTCTCATTTTGGTTTCTTTTTCGTTTTCTTGTACTGTCCTGATCATTAAGTGGACATAACACAATGCAGGTGACATTGGTGACAATGGTGAACGAAGCCACCGCTAATATTCCCAACTGGAATTCTTAAAAAGAATTTTATTTTATTTTTTGTAAGCAAGATTATGTTCCTTAAACTCTGTTCCATAGTTTTCTTTACTCCTATATATTCACTTCTAACTCCACGATTTATCGATTGGAAGAAAAGATAAAATTTTAGCTATAGAAATCTTACTAATAAACTTTATGAGTTTTGAGATAATATCAGTCTCTGTTATGAAATGATCTGCTCATTGGGAGGTATCCTTTTTCATAATCAAGCATACAACCAAAATTAAACTTGATATGGCTTTTCTTGATTAGCAAAACGAAAACAAAAACTTGACAAAAAGGGAAAAACCCATATTTTTAATGTGAGTGATGTAAATGTTGTATTGGGCCTATGGGTCTATTGGTGTTAATATGTTTGTATTGGATTAACTTGTTGATCAAGAATAGGAACCCTAATCCAATTGTGTTAATAACTCCTTACACAAGAATAAGTTGAGACTTCTAGATATCATGGTATTAGAGCACAAATCGATATAAACCCTAAAAATCATGTGTTCATCATTCGTCGTCGCCAACCTCTCTCATTTTTCTTCACCATGAAGAATATATCAACATCCTCCATGCCGTCATCCGACACCCTTCTCATAATCTTTCAGCAATTCGTTCCACCCTTATTGGAGAGGATCCAAAGAATCAATAAAGATTGTTCTGAAGGGGAGAAAGCAAGTGACACAGATTATTCATAAAATAAGAAAATATTTTGAGAGAGCGATGAGAGTATTTGAATTTTTCTTTTGCGCTTGAAAGTTTTTTTTTCATAATTCCTAGCTCAAATGGGATGTTGAGCTCGTGTAAATAGATCCTAGCTCAAATGGGATGTTGAGCTCGTGTAAATAGATTTAAAGCGGCAATCGTGAATTAGAGACGATACAATGCTGAAAAGACATTTCTGCTCGAGAGTGGAAAATCTACCCCACGATGTTGTAGAGCTCATCTTGGGGAGATTTTTAGTGACGTCTCTAGTGAAACTCAAGTCTGTATGCAAGAATTGGAAATCTACAATCCAGTTGCAGCGTTTCCAGAAACGATAGCTAATATTAAGGATATATTCTATATCATGTCTCTTCTTACTGAATTTGGTGGCAAGTTTTTGTCTTCACACGTAATTTATTGTGATACTGTTGGTGTTACCTAACTTTATGTTAATTATGTATTTCATTATGTTAACTGTATGCGAGAATAAAACATGTTGTTGTAAACTATTATCATATTCGAAAATATGGTTTAAGTTGGTGTTTTTCGTGTTTCACATGTTTCAGCAGCTGATCAATTTGTGGATGGTCTTACTAAACCGTTGTCACGAGCTCATTTTCATCTTATTATGTCTAAGATTGGACTTACTCCTATACGCCCATTTTGAGGGAACATATTGAGGATAGATTATATATCAATGTTGATATCTTTGTAATATGTTAATATTCCATATTATCTTAGTTTATTCTCTTTAGGTTGTGTATAAATATTCTCTTGTATCATTCATTCATTAATTTATAGAATTACTTTTATATAGTTAATCCGTCGTAGGCAATCACGAGGTAAAGATATCTTTTTCGTGTCCATTGCTGATGTTTTTGATTATGAAGATGGAAGGAGTAGAATTTTGTTGGGGTCGTCAGTATTTTCTATTGTCAGGTTCCCTATTTCGAATTCGAGCACTGAGGTTTGCCATAGTAGTTGTGACGGTATGATATATATACCTCTTCCATATCCAGAACTGGTCCTGAACTAAAACCCATGAAATAAAGAGTGTATGCGTCAAATTTTGTATATAAACTAGGGGCAGCATTTCAGTAGAGATATATTCTCTTAGTGTAGTGGTTAGAACACAAAAATATGTTAAGGGGAGACTCGGGTTCAAACCCATTGTTACGTTTTTTTTTCTATGAGTAATTAATTTTTTTTAACGACATTAGTTTTCTTTTACTGTATATCATTATATACTAGGGACTGTCCACGCAATTGCGCGGAAAAGAGTAACATGACTATAAAGAAAACCTCTACTCTCATTTTTCACGTTTTAAGTTTCTTAAAACATTTAAAATTGACTTAAGATCTATAGAAGATTTTACGTATTTTAATCACTATCTCAAACACTATATCTTTTGGGAGATAGTTGATTAATATACAATACGAGATAGGTAATTCAATTTTTATATGGGGGATTTCAACCCTAGACCCTCCTTAGCGAACCCAAGCACCATTAATATATAGTAGGCGATAAGTATATATATATATATATATATATATATTATTTTTTTTATCTAGGGAATCTAAATCCTAGACCCTCATTTGCGAATTCAAGCACATTAATATACAGTATGCGATAGGTAGTTCAATTTTTATATGGGGAAGCTAAACCCTAAACCCTCATCTGTGAACCCAAGCACATTTGTATACAGTATTCGATAACTAAATCAATTCACATATGGGGAATCTAAAACCTAGACCATCCTTTGTGAACCCAAGCACCATTAATATATAATACGCGATAAGTCATTCATTTTTTATCTTGAGAATTTAAACCCTAGACCCTCCATTGTGAACTCAAGCACATTAGCATACACAATACGCGATAGGTAATTCAACTTTTATGTGGGTTTTGTGAACCCAAACACATTCATGTACAATATCAATAACTAAATAAATTTACCTATGGGGAATCTAAACCCTAGACTCTCATTTGCTAATTCAAGCACCATTAGTATATTGTATGCGATAAGTAAAACAATTTTTAGCTGGGGTATTTAAACCATAGACCCTTATTTGCGAACCCAAGTACATTAATATATAATCCACGATAAGTAATTCAATTTTTATATGGGGAAGCTAAACCCTATACCCTCATGTATGAACCACAAGCACATTCGTATACAATATTCGATAACTAAATCAATTCAAATATGGAAAATCTAAACCCTAGACCCTTCTTTATGAACCCAAGCACTATTAATATATAGTACGCGATAAAAACTATTTTAAAAAAAAAACAAGCTAGGAAGATAATAATGCTTCAATTGAAAACTACTTCCAAATACTTACGACAACCGAATGCAAAGTTACAATTAAAAACAATAACATAGTGAACGATAAAGGTATGCATTGACAGTTACTCCAAAAGAGCTAGTTTCATTAAGTATATCTCCTTATAAGTTGATATCATTAAGTCAAATAAACTCAAAAACAACAAAAAGAGCTTGAAACACTCAAATATGTCATGTGTTTTGCAAGAATATAGTGTGAGTGGTACTGCTCTTACCAAAAAAACAAAACTTGAAATCTATTTTTCTTTTATGACTTAGTGTTGATATGTGTATTGTAGAAAAATAGAAACATAACTAATAAAAAAAATTATAACTCGTCAAAGTAGAACTAATTTTTCTCAAGAGTTAATATTAATTGATCTTATTTGCAAACCCAAGTACATTAGTTTACAATCCGCGATAAGTAATTCAATTTTTTTTATGAGGAAGCTAAACCCTAAACCCTCATGTGTGAAACTCAAGCATATTCGTATACAATATTCGATAACTAAATCAATTCGAATATAGAAAATCTTAACCCTAGATCCTCCTTTATGAACCCAAGCACTATTAATATATAGTACGCGATAAAAACTATTTAAAAAAATAACAAACTAGGAATATAATAATGCTTCAATTAAAAACTATTTCCAAATACTTACGACAACCGAAGACAAAGTTACTGTCAAAAACACTAACATAGTGAACAATAAAGACATGCATTGACAGTTACTCCAAAATAGCTAGCTTCATTAAGTATATCTCTTTATAAGCTGGTACCATTAAGTCAAATAAACTCAAAAATAGTAAAAGAGCTTGAAACACTAAAATATGTCATGTGTTTTGCAAGAATATAGTGTGAGTGGTACGACAAATGCTCTTACCAAGAAAACAAAACTTGAAATCCATTCTTCTAATCCGACTTAGTGTTGATACGTGTATTGTAGAAAAACAGAAACACAACTACACTAGAAACTCTATAAATTAATACTCGATAAATTAATAAACACGATAAATTAATAAATTTCTCCGGTCCCGAGTTGGGTTAGTGTAAAATTTTACAAAACTCGATAAGATAATAAGATAATAATTTTTCAGAAACCTCAATGTAAATATATGGTCCCAATAATATCATAAATTAATAGTTAAGTATATAAATTTATGCATACATAATTAAGTCAATTTAGTCAAATTGACTTTAGCGTTGTTTGTTTTGTTTTAAACTCAAATCTTGTTGGAATTTATATCTAATTTTGTTTATTGCATCAAAAACTTACAGTGTTGCCGTGAAGTCTATGAAAAAGGAAATAATTTGGCAAATCTTACAAAAGCCAAAAAAATGAAATTTAGAACAATTTTAAACCTAAAGAAAAGTTGTATTCTAAAAAAAATAGAAAATTATAAGAAAAAGGAAATCTAAACACTTTAGAATTTGAAGAAAAAAAGTTTCAAGAAGAAAAAGACTTTCAAGAATAAATTTAAAAATAAAAGGAAAAAGATATTGAAAATCGATAAATTAATAACTCTATAAATTAATAAAATATCGCGGTTCCGACATTATTAATTTATAGAGTTTCTACTGTAATAATAAAAATTGTAACTTGTTAAAATAGAACTAATTTTTCTCAAAGAGTTAATATTAATTGCTCGTATTTGTGAACTCAAGTACATTAGTATACAATCTGCGATAAATAATTCAATTTTTATATGGGGAAGCTAAATCCTAGACCCTCATGTGTGAACCCCGAACACATTCGTATATAGTATTCGATAATTAAATCAATTCGAATAAGAGAAATCTGAACCCTAGACCCTCCTTTTTGAACCCAAGCATTATTAATATATAGTACGCGATAAAAACTATTTAAAAAGAAAAACAAGCTAGGAAGGTAATAATGCCTCAATTAAAAACTATTTCCAAATACTTACGACAATCGAAGACAAAGTTATTGCTAAAAACAATAACATAATAAATGATAAAGGCATGCATTGACAGTTACTCCAAAAGAGCTAGTTTCATTAAGTATATCTCCTTATAAACTAACTGGTCTCATTAAGTCAAATAAACTCAAAAACATTAAAAGAGCTTGAAACACTGAAATATGTCATATGTTTTGCAGTAATATAGTGTGAGTGGTACTGCAAATGCTCTTACTAAGAAAACAAAACTTGAAATCCATTTTTATGTTCTGATTTAGTGTTGATACGTGTATTGTAGAAAAACAGAAACACAACTAATAATAAAATTTGTAACTTGTAAAACTAATTGTTCTCAAGAGTTAATATTAATTGATCTGTTTACATTAAATAAAAATATTTCAACTGGTTATGTAAGCTATGCAAAATACTTGTGATGATCTTATCAAATAATCAATTGTAATAGAAAATGCCATTTATAATGCAATAAAAAATAAATACAGTATATACGTATTCTAGTACACCCAAATCCACTAAAAAGAGTTATATATTTGTGGACGACAATCAAATAAAACCATATACCATTAAATTAGAACATAGAAACGTATTATATATATAAAAGAACAAAGAGTTAAGATTTTTTTTAGTACGGATTTTCTTACAGGTTAACCAAACCCGACTCATAATCCTATTTTTATAGGGTTTTATTAAAAATATTTATGTTATTAATTGTAATACCTATTCATTAATGGTGTTTAGAAAATTTAAGTCTCAAAAGAATTACATGGCAAAACATGTATTTTTTAATATATATAATTATTTTTTTAGATCAAACTAATTTTTATTTCCATTTTTGACAATATTAATTTTTTTATTATATATATTATATTTAATGATACAGAAAAGATAAATATTTCAATTAAAAAATAAAGAAAGACTTAATTTCCTTTCTTATTCATATAAGTTTTCTTTTTCTTCTTCTCTTATTTCTTTTGTTTTCTTAGTTGATCCTTGTCATGCTTTTACTTTATTTTCGAAAACTTGATTTTGAAATTGGTCATTGTCTTAGGTAAGACAAATTTATTAAATTTCTCCTTCGGTTTGATCATTTTTGTTAAAAAGAAAATTATCTTAACTGTATATAAAGAGCATCATCTTCGTGGTGTGTTTTAGATACCAAATATGTTAGGATTGGCCCTGCCCATATCCATGCACCGGGTTTCGTGATCAACCCCCACTGGATGGCATCGACATTTTCCACATTCCAGCTTTCAACAACTCCCCAAGGAGGGCATTACAACGTCCCATATTATATGCCAGGATTCGGTAAAGACAAACTCGGGGTACATTCAAGCCGATCTGGCTATATAATTTATCCGAAGTTGGCCTAAACAAGGTCACCACTTGTAAAGTTTTCGATTTTGGTAGCAACGCTTGGAGGCACGTTCTCCCTGCTTCTCCTTATCGGATTACTCATCATGTTCCACCCGTGTATTTAGACGGGTCACTTTATTGGCTCACAGAGAGTGAAGAAATCGAGGTATTATCTTTCGATCTTCACACCGAAACCTTTCAAATCATATGTAAAACTCCCCTTGCCCATGTACGTCAGCATTGGGACCTCGTCATGTCCGTCCTTGATAACCGCTTGTGCATATCTAAGAAAAACTTTCTCAACCAAGTCATATGGTTGTTAGGTGGCAACAAGACGAGGGAGAAACTGTGTTCCAGTGATTTACTGTCTTTCTTTTTTTGTTTCTGCCATTTTAATTTAAAGATGAATCGGATTTTTCTTGGGTAGAAAATGAGCTCGGGAGTTGGGATACAAGAATGAGTTTGTTATATGAATAAGCGATAATTTTAGACTTTTAGTAATTTGTGGGAGCCTAAAGATGATTCGCGTTGTTCTTTCTCTCCCTTCATATACCCATTGTCCTCTTTAATTGTGTCTTCCGTTTTAAATTACGTTGATTTTATCCGTTATATCGATTGTTGATTTTCCGTTACAATCTTTTATTTTGTAAGTTTTACCATGTGTCAGCTTTAATCAGATTATTTGTTTAAACTGGTTTATCTGAATCCATCTTGATATTTATAAGATAGAACTTAGAACAAAAGCGACGACTTAGAAACAGAACATCTTCGAAGCAGAGCTTCTTTTTTTTTCCCTCATCTTCGAAGCAGAGCTCAACGAAGCAAAGCTGAGATTGAAAACCATAGCTAAAGAAAATGTCTGACATAATTTATAGGTCGCCAACATTTTTCTTGAATTGCTAACTACAAAGAATTAGGGAAAAATACCCCTAATTTCGGGATACTTCTCAAAAACCGAGAAGTAAACGATCGCTTTACGCCTTTACTCAAGAAAATTCTTTTAAATAAATGAGAAGAGAAAAAAAATGAGAATAATAGCGGAAATCCTCTTATTACATACATTGTTTTCTACCTTTTTTCTTCTTTTGATAAATCTTCTCGTGCCCATCTTGAGTAATGAAACCCTGTCGGCGAACTCCGATCTCCGACCACTTATACGGAACAAAGCTACACCATTGATATCTAATAACTATCTGAAGCCATCGTGGTCTGAGCTTTCTTTAGCTCGTACCGTCGTTCTCGGTGGGTGTCATGTTGAGATCAGGGAGGAAGAAGAACCCCTTTTCTTCAGAGCTCGTGGTTTCTCTTGTTGCTCTGTAGGATTCTGACACGTGTTTTCCGTCTTGGACCGGAGAGAAGGAAGAAGGTAAGCGCCTCCTTTTACGGGCCTTGTCCAGATTATTACATATACTTATTGGAAATGTCTTGACACGATCTGAGTTAAACTCAAGCTACAAGTAGCAAAACAAAACAAAAAAAAAGTAGATTCTGTTTCAGGTTTCAGATCAGAGGAGACAAAAAAAGTATAATTAGGAATGTCTAAAAATCACCTTAATTCTCTTCAAGCTCTGGTTCTTGACACTTCGTTCCTCGTACGTTGCTTGCACATTCGCAATCTTCTGTTGGAGAAAACAGATGATTAAAATTCGATTTTGAAGCAAGAGAAGAGAGAAACAATAGTTATTTAATTAAAAAAGTCAGAAAGAAAAGAGAATAAAGAATATTTATACATTTTCAAGGTCAAGTCTTTCCTTCAACTGCAATTTTTCTGCATCTTTTAGCTCCCAAAATGTCTGTAAAAGAAATAAATAGCATTAGAGACTCGGCAGGATCAAGAGTCGTTTGAGTTAAGAGTGTTCTATTCAATTTGTACCTTATTTTTCTTTGATCTCTTGGAGCGAGAGCTGGTGAATTCATTTGTTGCGTGTACAGCCTGCACAAAAAGTAATTGCAGTAGCTAATAAATTAATACTGTCGAGTAAACAATTCAGCGAAATTGAAAAGGAGATGCTAAAGAGAACTCTTTAATTCAAAGAAAAGATCTTTCTTTTATAAACCAACAAAAAGGAGAAAAGTAAAAGCTAACCAAATACAAAAGGACTTTTACAAAAAAAAAGAAATAAAAAATCTGAGGTAAATTTAAAAATCGAATTTGGAAGATTGTTAATTTTTAGTTTTGAACGCCAACATCATGATAATCCCGTGGCGTGGCAACATCACATGACACCATCACCCTTAAAAGATCACGTGACGACAATCTATCCGACAAGATTTACTACTCTCCTACCCACTTCTCTAAAACGACAGCGTCTTATACCAGAATCGTACACAAGACGCGCAATTTTTAGTTTTGAGTTTTGACCCACGATCTCGATTCTGTATCCCTATGACACATCATCAACCCCCATCATTTACGGGCCAGTACAAACAAAACCAGACTGGTCCCCGAATCGGCCAATACAAACACTGCCGGTTTACAAAATTACCGGTCATTGCCGCACGGTAAAATCTGATTTACTAATCCAGATGATGATTCCCAGTAAAAGACCACGGTAATGGTTTATATCCTTAACAAAGACCTTGTATGGTGGAAATCTAGCAAATTTATTCACGCCCCAGAATTTGCGCAAATTACCTAAAAGATAAAAAAAATTATAAAAAATCTTCACTTAAAAAAGAGCTTTGACTCCGTGGAAATGTGGATCCCTAATTACCTAGGCGAGGTTTCTGTGTTTTAATTTTAACCGTCAGGTAGGGGTAAAAAAGGAAGGAATAAAACAGCGGGGGAACATATTTTCCGCCGGAAAGATGATACTTATCCGATGGTCGGCAGAGCCAAACGAGTTAAATTGATAAAACGCGAACGCGATCTGGTAAAAAAAGCTCTTTAACCGAGGACTGGTAATCGTGTACAACGATTGGTGGTTATTTAGGAATTTTGGAAGAAGAAACGGGAAATCGCCGTAATTTTGAAAACACGAGACTGAAGAGGAGACTCTCAATTATTTGGCCAGATCGGAACCAACACTAGAGAGAATGAAGATTCAGGAGAAGAAGGTGACTGGGAGAAGTTAATCAGGCAGGAGAAGAACATACCTTAGATCCGGATCCGGTAGATGTGGAGCAGCTTGATTGACGACTGGTGTCCTCGAAACCATCGGCGGTTGCGGCTGAGGGACAGGTGGAGCCGCCGCTACCAGATCCGCCGCTCCAGCAGAGAGGAGTCATAGGACTGGCTCTGGCGGAATCCTTTTCCTTCTTCAGGAAAACTCCGACCCCAACGCCTAATCTCGATGGCCGCGACCGTCGCTGACGGCCACCCCACCGCATCAGAGGTAGATTCGTCGTGGGATTCTCAGACTCAACCGTTCCCGCATGCTTGAGGCGTAGAAGAAGCTCCACCACCATCTGATTATCCGTCAAGGCCGCCGCAACCCACTCGTCGTCCTGCGCAACCGCCGTCGGCATCATTGAAGGCTTCTTTAGAGTCGTCACTCTCATCGATTCGGCACTGACAATGCTCAGGTACAGAAGCGGCGGTAGAGAGAATGGGGGAAGAAAGGGAGAGAGAGGAAGTTGGAAAAAATGAAAAATGGAAAAGATATGAGATTGATGGGTCTAATATGTGGAGCCTTCCTTATTATTCCTCTCATTCCTTCTTTCTCTTTCTTATTTTCTTCATTAATGAAAATCGATTTTATATGACGATTGAGAATCTTTTTTCTTTTTTACCCTTTCGTCTACGATAAAAAAAAATTTAAGATCGGGTCTGCTTCTAGAGCGGGACCCACCATATAGTTGTAGCTTGCCGAAGACGACGAGTTAAGAAAATCTTCTGTGGGCTTTTTCTGTTCTGGGCTTAAAAATAGCCTATTATCAGAATCAGGCCTAGTACTTTTTTAGTCTCATTTCATCGTCAGAGTTCAAAGCTCGAATGAAAAAAATCCATAAATAAGATGAATAAAATAAAGATGGAAAACAATAAAAAATATTTCAATCTGTTGAAAATTTAATAGGATAATGTAGTGGGACTTTTTTTTTCTTTTTTTCTTAAGAAATTTTGAAGCAAAACTGCACATCCTAATCTCAAGTGTCACTCGACTTTAAGACTTCTAAACTATTTTTCTAAAAACTCAATTAATGAAACACGATCTTGTAAATATATAAAAATTTAACTTTTTAACATACCACAAAATTCATATCAAATTGCACCAAAACATATTTATAATGGAGGAAATCTAAACTCTAATTTGAAAAAAATGAATCCAAACATAATGTTTACACTTAATTTGTAACTTATTTAGGTAAACAAATGTTTTTCACACACTATAGGAAAAGAAACTTAATGGTATTTTGGAAAAAAAGAATTTCAAAAATATATGGTATTTTAGATTACAGTAGAAACTTTATAAATTAATACTCGATAAATTAATAAAAATTATAAATTAATAAATTTGTCCAGTTCCGAAGTTGGACCAGTGTTAAATTTTACAAAACTTGATAAAATAATAAGATAAGAATTTTTTGAAAATCCCCATGCAAATATATAGTCCCAATCATGTCATAAATTAATAATTAGATATATAAATTTATGCATACATAGATAAGTTAATTTAGTAAAATATGACTCTAGTGTTGTTTGTTTTATTTTGAAGCTCAAATCCTATTGGAGTTCATCTCTAATTTTTCTTATTGCGTCAAGAATTTCTTGGGTCGTTTTCTCGAACCGCATAAAAAAAATAGTGAATATCTTTAGATACGATAATTGCTTTAATACGTGTAACTGTTTCTAAAGGTTCAACAATATCATCTTCAGTCTCATCATCAACATTAACGAATGTGGCCACAATTTCTTCTAAACTCCGAACTTCTGAACATGTATCATTTTCACCTGGATAGTCCAATAAGCTATTGACATCCATTAAAAAAATCTTCTAAAACAAATAGGAAATCAAAAGAAAAATCTTAACAATTTAGAATCTAAAGAAAAAAAGTTTCTTGAACAAATTGGAAAATAGAAAAAGATATATGAAATATGAAAAGTTTCGATAAATTAATAACTCTATAAATTAATAAAATATCGCGGTTCCGACATTATTAATTTATAGAGTTTCTACTCTATTTATCTATTGAAAAAAAAATATAGATAAAAATCATATGATTAATTTAAATTTTGGAATTCGGTATGTTCTCTATTCATAGTGTCTAAGATGTTAATTTTATCATGAGTTTTCTATTTAGTAGAGTTTTCACTAAAACAAAAATTATTTCTCGTATTTTACAAAATCGTTTGAGTTCTCGATTGCACAAATCTAAATAACATAAGATCATGTATTCATTATCTCTAACCCCATATTTGGAAAGTGAAAAAATCTCTATCTAAACTCAAATATTTCATATGGCAAATTTCATCTAATTTTTTAATCAATTAAAATGAATTCAAGATATTGTGGCCACTATTTCGCTTCCACATCTTAAAGAAAAACCGACTCATAACTAGTTACAACTGAAACTTAAAAATAACTGAATAGTTCACCGAGACATAAAAAAAATAAAGGAATCCCTCGACCGGCATTATTACTTTTAATCGTCTAAACATAGGTCAAATTAATATATTAAAGTTTTATTTTAATGATTTCCTCGAATTTTTTTAATTCAATTACGTGTCTCGATACATATTGGGTTAATTTGATTTAGTATGTGGAGTTTTTTTTTTTTTCAAACCAATCAGTAAGAATAAGGCAAAACAAGACAATATTACTTTTGTATTAGAAAATAGAAATGAAAAAAGTCTCTAAAATAGATAAAAAAAAGTATATCACTTTGATGTTTGATTCTTAAACCGAATCAAACAGTTTAATTGGTTCACCAAAACCCAAGATTTTGCCAGTTTGATATGAATTTTTAATCGGTTTAACTTTCCTTTAAGTTTTTCATCAATCCAACGATTATGAAGTAGAAAATAAATAATTAATTATATTTTCTTTTAATGTCCACAGTATTGCAGATTGTTGGAGGTGGATTTAGCATCCCCATAGAAGGATGCGGTCCGAATCAATCCAAATTCATCTCTAATAAAACCATATCCCAAAAATCGATCATCGACCTCAGTACAACGCCAAAAACCACATCGAAGTCAGTAAGTGAATGCCACGCGTCCTACTCTATTAATTCGAGGATCCCACTTTCGACGGATGCTTGACATGTAGCATACACCGAACGAGAACCGTCGATCGAGGACGTGTTAGAAGAAAGCCGCTGGACTTAAGCGCAGCTACCTCCTGACCGTGAAAAGTTTGACTGCTGAGGGAATGATTACCTATCCAACTGCCCATAGCTCTACCTCGGCAACGTCGTAGCAAATGATGACCTTCGAAACACGTGCTCACCTGCTACGAGTCTTACGCTCATTCTTCCAATATAAAGAGGGGGCACATTCAATGTAAAATGGGACATTAATTACACACACATTAATTTCGAACAACGTTTGGGATTACGAATAGAGACATAGAACTTAGATCGTCTTTAACATTTTAAGTTCGACTTTTCTAAGTCATTAAGTGTTAGATTCCGATCTCGACTTCTTGTTCGATCTTGTTCGTCAAAACCATTTGTCTTCTCCTCTTAATAGTTTCCTCCTTATTTATAAATATAAAATCTGCAGTATTTCCTGCGAACTACTTATTCAGCCTTTCTTCATCTATTTTTATTTATCTCATCGTTGAATCTCCGATCTTTTCATCCGAACGTAAAATCCATACTTCACGTGCACTGAACTTTCCGGATTCAACACAGACTAGAACCCTAATCATAAATTCCTATTAATGATTTGCTATCTTGGTATCGGATTTCTATTAATGAAGTCTTAGAATTTTTTATTTATGCTTAGCTGCGTTTATTCAATAAAAAATTTAAATATCCAAATAATTTATGGGATTGAAACCGGTGTGATTTTACAATATCCTCGTTAGTTCATACTTCATAGGATTCATGGTTGAGAAATCCCAACTTTTTGAAAATTCTTTCCCTCCTTTAAGCGCATAAAAGAAATTTCCAGAAGACAGCCGAGAGAGAAAGCGATAGTTCGTTCGCCGTTCGCTTTCTCAATAATCTCAAAATCCCAAAAACTCTGGAGAGTCAAAACTCTTCTTTTCTTAGCAAAATATAACAAAATGAGGGTTTCTTTCATCATCAATTTCTGTTTCTTGAAAAAATCTCAGTTACTCAATTCCCCACTGCTTCTGCTTCGTCTTCTTTTACCAATTCTTATTCACCTGCGCCAAACCCATGGCTACTTCCTCTCCTGGTATTTTTCCTTCCTGGTTTTTTGTTTTCAATCATTAATGTTGATTGTAGCTCGAGTTTCTCTAAGTTTTTTGTCCTATAGTGTTGTTGTTGTTACCATTTGGCCGACTTTTATTCTGTGATTTAATTTGACAAATGAAATCGAATCAATGAATATATGAACCGAAGAGCATCTCTGCGTATTGATTTCAGAGATCGAAATGGGTAGTGCCGACGAACACGGATTAGATGCACACACCAAATTTCTGATTGGTCTCATAATCAGCTCCTCTTCTGTCGGCGTTATAATCCTGTTTTGTTTAGGCACCTGGGTTTACCGGCGGAAGAAATCTCCCAGAGCCGTCAATAATTCAGGTGTTTTCATTATCCTTAAGCAGTTATGAGAAAATCTGCAACATTTTTTTTTTTTGTATCAAAATCTGAAACATTATTATTTGGTAGTTAAAAGAAATAAATTTCTTTCAATCTTAAGATTCTGTGTTTTCAATTGACATTCATTGATCCTGATGATTTCAAGTTTCCTCAGTCTTCTTTGAGATTCTGTGTTTCTTTGTATTGATCTATGTCAATGTTATGTTTTAAATGAAGATGCTGAGAATGGGAATTCATTTCCCATGTTAATGAGGCGACTGAGCTTATTTCAAACTCAGAGGAGGCAGTCTATCAATAAGAGCCATGTGCAATGTTTCGACTCAAAGACGCTGGAGAAAGCAACTGGTGGTTTCAAAGATAGTAATGTAATCGGACAAGGTGGTTTTGGATCCGTTTACAAGGCTTGTTTGGAAAACAACGTAAAAGCAGCTGTCAAGAAGATCGAAAACGTGAGCCAAGATTCAAAGCATGAGTTTCAGGTAAACAAAACCAAATCCCCTTCCTGGTTCTGTGATTCTTGGATCTTTATTTCAGAGTATATGATTCTTGGAAATCTCAGAATGAAGTTGACCTGTTGAGCAAGATGAATCACTTGAACATTATCTCACTGTTGGGCTCTGGAAGTGAAACCAACTCTAGTTTCATTGTTTACGAGCTGATGGAGAATGGATCCTTAGATGAACAATTACATGGTAAAACTTGTTGAAAGACCTTTTATTGTACATATAAATGTTAGTACTTACAGTATATGAATTAGATATATAGATCATGTGTTAATTACTATAGTTTTATCTTTATAATTAATGTCTTAGGACCTTCTCGAGGATCAGCTCTAACATGGCATATGCGTATAAAGATTGCTCTTGACATAGCTAGGTATAAATAAATGACTGTCACTTCTAACTCCTAGACCGGTTTTCTCATTGGTTAATCTCGGTTTTATCTCTGCAAACCAGTTAACCGGTTTTTGCTCTGTTTGACCACAGAGGACTAGAGTATCTCCATGAGCATTGTCGTCCACCAGTTATCCACAGGGATTTGAAATCGTCGAATATTCTTCTTGATTCTTCCTTCAATGCCAAGGTAAATTCAATGTTGCTTTGATTAGAACTGGTTCTAGCTCTAAAACGATAGATTCAACCGTTCTTCTTCCTGATCTGAACCAGATTCTTAGTCTCAGATATTGGTTCTTGTTTCAATGTAATATAAGAAGGGAACGAGAACCAAGAATCATTTTCATTGCCTTTTACCTGACTAATACATTTGCTCTCGAGTACCTTATAATTGATGCATCATTATTTAGTTTTCATATTTCGCTGGTTTCTTGTTTACATTTACATCCCTTTTGATTGCAACAATGCAGATTTCAGATTTCGGTCTAGCTGTATCAGTTGGGTTACACGGCAAGAACAACATTAAACTCTCTGGGACACTTGGTTATGTTGCCCCGGAATATCTCCTGGACGGTAATTATGTTCACTTGTTTTTTTCTCTCCTCCGGTTAAGGAAGGGTCACTGACTCACTAGACCGGGACTAATGGTTTGAATACCCTTCAACTTAAAAGACTTGTTCTGATGAAAAAAATTGATTACTTTTGTGAATGCTTTTGCAGGGAGATTGACGAATAAGAGTGATGTTTATGCATTTGGGGTGGTTCTGCTTGAACTCCTATTGGGTAGACGGCCTGTTGAGAAATTGGCTCCAGCTCAGTGCCAGTCTCTTGTGACTTGGGTATGTTCAAGAAGGTCTACAAAATGTTTTGGTTTTGAATCAGTTAATGACGTGATAATCATCTTGCAGGCAATGCCACAACTTACTGATAGAGCGAAAGTTCCAAACATTGTGGATCCGGTTATAAAAGATAGCATGGATCTCAAGCACTTGTACCAGGTTAGGTTTCCTGATAAAACCGGTTTAAGTCTGTGACTAAACTCGAATGTTGTAAATGACAGCTTTGATATGATGGTTACCGATGTAAACCGGTGAGATTGAGATACTTGCATCATGTTGAACCGAAACTGTGAATGATTTTCCTAGGTAGCAGCCATGGCCGTGCTGTGCGTGCAGCCAGAGCCGAGTTACCGGCCGCTAATAACCGATGTTCTTCACTCACTTGTTCCACTGGTTCCGGTAGAGCTAGGAGGGAGTCTCCGGTTTACACGATAATCGACATGACACTCCAGATCCAAATCTATTTATCTTTGCCCTCTTTTTCTTTTTGTATAGTGTTATGATCCTATCTTCTCACAAGTATGTGGGTAAGAATGTGAGAATACAAGTTTTCCAGGGATGTCGAACACGTAAACTATTTATATAAGTTCTCTGGATGTGAAAAGTGTGTAATTTTGTTTGACATACTTTGTGGAGTAGTTATATTTTAGCTGAAAAAGTAAATAAATATATGATAGAATGAGTGATTATTTGGTGAAACTCTTAATCATCTTCAACTTGTTCCTTTTTTTCTTCTCTCTGTGCAGTAATTATTTGTCATATTTTTGGCTTCCTCTTAT
This sequence comes from Euclidium syriacum, assembly GCA_900116095.1. Lineage (NCBI taxonomy): Eukaryota > Viridiplantae > Streptophyta > Magnoliopsida > Brassicales > Brassicaceae > Euclidium > Euclidium syriacum. The sequence goes on from FPAK01000008.1 coordinate 5,410,845, forward strand.
GAATATATCAGGGTTTAAAATCAGAAAAACAAACACATTAATCTTATTAAAACAAAAATAACATAATTGACAAGGTGTTCATCAGATGCCTTGCAATTCACGGTAACTGCTGTTCATGATTTTGAACTCCATATATAGTCATAAAAATCCGGCAGCTCAGGCGGGATCCTGCACCGGATCAAAACTCAGACACATAGCATTTTAGTATCCGATGCGAAAATGTAAATAAATCTCTAGATACATCTTTTGATCTCCACACACCATTCTAAAACTTGTATTGAGATGTAACTAAATCTTTACGTTTTACTTTAGTTTGATGAATCTGTACGTTCATATGATTATACTTGGACAATCAAAACAAATAGAACATGGCCAAAGAGAACTCATGAATTGTAACTTTTATACATTGATTTTTCTTGCTTGTAAAGGAAACAAATAACAGCATGGAATTAATCATCTAAATTATTACCGTTAAAGTTTACAAGGAGCAAGTGGAGCACCGCACAGACAGTCGTTGCCAACGAATGCACTTGCCGGGAACTTTGTCACCGGAAGTTTACCGCAAAGATGGTTTTGACTCAAGTTAAGTGTTTGCAATCCGGCAACCACCGCCGGCACTTTCCCGAATACCAAGTTCCTTGACAGATCCAGCTTTTGAAGCGCATTAAAATAATTCAGCTTCCCCAAATCGAATCGGAGTTTGTTCCCAGATGCCCAGAACCCCATCATCCTATTACTCCCCGTCAAGAATTTTTCGGGACTCCCTGATATCTGGTTTTCCGAAATATCCATGTACTCGTAGAGATACTTTAACTTCCAATCGTCTAAGCTCATCTTGATTCCGCACTTCGCCAGTTTTATTGTGGAGATGGTATCCGACGAAGTGATCCATTTCGGAATCGTTTTGAGGTTACATTTGTTGTACGACAGATCTAGGGTTTCGAGGCCATTCAAAACAGGCAGTGGACCTGTTAGAAGATTATGAGAGAGATCGAGCATTTCAAGACTATAGTTTTGACAAATTCTTGGGGAGGGTTCCGGAAAACTGATTCCAGGAGAGATCCAATTCTCTTAGCCCCGCGTATGGAGAGATTGATGTAATAGACTGAGGAAATTCACCGGAGAAGTTGTTGCGGGAGAGATAGAGATCTCTGAGCATAGTCATGGATTTCAGAATATTTGGGATGGTTCCAGAGAGATGGTTGCCACTCAAATCCAGAGTCTCCATGTGCTTGAGATGGACGAATTCTAGAGGTATAGTTCCGGTAAAGAGATTATCCTTCACACTGAACGATACGAGTTGCGTGCCGATGTAGGCCGGAAGAGGACCAGAGAGACTGGAATTCTCGATACTAAGGTATTGTAGCTTTGGCATTTCGAAAAGAGATTGAGGAATAGATCCAGTGATATTTTTGAGATTCAGCAAGTATAAATCTTGCAAGTGCTGGAGTTTGGCCAGCGACGGGGAGATGGTGCCGGAAAGAACGCCAGGACCGGCTTCAGACGTTCCGTCGATTACGAGCACTATGATGCGGCCACCTTCTCCACAATTGATATAGCGCCAGGAGGAGCAGCAATCGGTACCTTTTTTCCACGAGCTGAGCAGACCCGACGGGTCTTCGGTTATACCTGATTTAAAAGCTAAAAGACCCGCCTCGTCATCAGGATGACACGTGGCAGCTCCGGTGGGATATAGACACCGGAGAAAAACAAATGCAACAGCAAAGATCAAGAGATGGAAGGAATAAGAAGAGTTCATGGTGCTGTGCTTTTGTGTGGTGGGACTGAGAGAAGCAATATAAAGGAATTTATACAAACGAGAGTCTCCACTCGAGATCTTCCAAGTCAAATTGGGTCCATTCGCATGTGGCGATTAGTACGAGGTATAATATTCAGTAATAACTTATGTGAAGTAATAAAACGTGACAAAACATGTTTTAAAATCAACACTAATAGATGGCTGATTCAGCATCTACTGGACCCATGTGCAGCGAAGGTTAAATGTTTCTGATCAATCCATTTGCCTGTGGCGATTCCTACGGTATAATGTAAAAGGTTAATAACTAAATGGAAAGGATAAAACGTGACAAAACTTGAGTGTGTGTTTTTAATTTTAACTAAATGGTCACGCGTAAAAAAGCCAGCAACTTTCAGGGCTCAAATGTGGTTAGCCCGATCGTAAATGGTTAACTAAATGATCCCAAGTTTTTCCTTGTTATATATATATATATATATATATATTTTTTTTTTTTGGCAAGGAGAGCTCAAAAGCTGAAAAGCTCCTTTTGTAAGTATTTACATACAAATTCATTATATGAGAGTTCTCTTTAAAAAAAAAAAAAAAACTGTCAAGTATTCGTTGCCAACTCACAATCACTAGAAAAAAAAACCTCATTCATCCCCTCCCACGCGTTCTTTGGATTTGCTTGTCGTCGTCAACAACAACAAAAATAGGTGGTGATACTCGAATGTCTTGTACCAATCGTACCGCCACTTAATAACCCGATATACTAATCTATGATAATTTTCTAGAAAATCCATATATTTCTCATCGAAAGGGGACTACATATTGTTCAACTCTTTTTTCTCACCAAAAGTAAAAGAATTTGTTTAGTTTTAATGAAATATTTTCTTCTTTCACTAAAAATATTTTCTTATTGATACATGTGGATTTTATTTAGTTTTAGACCACAAACAAAAAACCAGTAGCTACATAAATATTCTTAGCTAGTTCAGAAATTCTACTATAGTGCAATTTTTTTTTTTTTTTGGTGCAAATTAGTCCAGATAATTCAAGTAAATGGACAAGAGGAAAATAGATGGTCTCTTGACACAAGGCAGAGATATCTTCAAATTTCATGCATCCAGACGACTCCCACCTAGTTGAAAGCCGATCATCCAAAAGAATCATGTTTTAGGATGTTGTTTAATTAATACAATCTCGAGTATTTATTTGATTGTTAAATCATTCTTATGATAGTATCATAGTAAACCCCATGATCCAATATCTTTCCCTTGTTCTACTTCTTGCATTTTACTTTCTCTTTCTTTTTATCTGTATTTCTTAGCTTTTAAACAAAAACAAAAACCCAAAAAAAATTATTCTAGGTTAGGGTTGATTCTTACATCTCTAATGATTATCTTTAATTCTTGTGGTATCGATCCTTAAGTACTAACCCAATGTATTACAAATTTAAAGTTGCTTGAGACTTTATAAATTGTAAAGCTTAAGCATTTGTCGGTTCTTCTCATATCGGAAAGTGAAAATAATAAACTCAAAAAAGACGCCTAGGTTGATTAGGTCAGATATTAGAAGCATATAAAAAGTTGGTAATTTATCATGATCGCCGAGGTTAGAAGTCGCATTAATCGAACGTGCCAGGTTTGGTTGGTGGTTCTTAACTAATTCCACTCACTCCTTTAACTCATTTAGTTTTTCAACTATTTATCATTATCCCCAATCTCATTTACTATTCTCTAGCCTTTTGGTCTCTATGTACTAATCAAATGTAGACGCCATTTCCCAGTTTAATTTCGTATTGAAATAATTAGAAAAGTGAAGTTAATATCATGATTCACACTTTTGACTAGAGTTATCCAAGTCACCCACCTTCTTGTTGAATTGTTCTTAGCTTCTTTGTTCCTTTGCCACTAACACTAATATTTGTTCACATCTACGGAGGCTAAATAGGCCAAAACTCATTAGAGTTATCGATTAAGTTGGATTGATTACTCATTAAATAAGATGCTTATTATATCCATAGGAGAATAGCGATAAAAGCACAATAAATTAGTGTCATATAACTGCAAATCTCTCACGAAACATTTTTAGTACTGATATATTACTACTATTAGTTATTACCGACGAGATTTGTCGTTGCTTATAGCTTATTACGTTGCATCTCTATATTAACTAGTTAATTGAAGATGAAGTTCTTTATATTTCTTATTAATACATAAAGCTGATTAGTTTTTTCCAAAACATTTTATGCCCAACCAAAAAATGAAAATTACATATATCTTAGTGCTCTCGATCTTGGATTTGTTGGATCAAAATATTACGAATACAACTATTAGTAATGTATTAGAAGAGAGGAAGGAAACTAAAGAAAAATGTGGTTGATCATGAACAATTACTGAACGACGCAATGAAGAAAAATCATGGGCAAAGAACGTAAGTTTGGGAAGAGTAAACATCCGAACGAGAAAGAGGGTTTAATCTGTTGTGGCATAGAGAGGGTTCTGAGGGAGGAACTGGACCTCCCTGAAGCTGGTTTCGTAAACCGTACAATCTTCCTATATCCTTCCTCCATATCGGCGTCCTCCCGGAGGTTCCCTTTCCGACCGAAGCTAGTAGATACATCACCACAATTAATCTCCACATGCTTTTACTGAGTAAGATAACAGGCTATATAATAACTAATGGATATCTTGAGTAACAAGAGAAAGTATGAAAATGAAAGAAGCTGCTTTGGTGGAACTTTATAGAGGAAGAGAGAATGTGGTTCGATTTGAATATTCTAAATCGGTATTTTTGTTAATGTCAAACCACATGAATTTGAATGATGGTAAATTGTTCTTTTATTTTTGTCAACTTCAAATGATGCTTTTGTAATTTTGACTTAGTCATTGTTCAACCTTTTTGTATATCTTTGCTGTAGCATCCTAAACAAGTAAACATCAAGGCACAACCAACATAATTTTGTGCTAGTATTAATAAAATTTAAAGTAAATGGAATTTAAACATTTTAAAGAATTTCCGTTTCTACTTCGGATGAATGAATTTGGAAGAAACAAAGGTCCAATTTTAAGTTTTGAAGAGTTAAAAGGGCAATAAATTATTCGTTATTTGTTCTAGTCATGCGGTTAAAGCAAAACATCTGACCGCAAATTGTAAGAATCATTGGTCCTTTCTCCAATTACTATGTAAGCAAGCTAAAAACTCGAAGAAAAAGGACGTAACGGTTTTCTTTTCAACCAATTTACGAAGAATGTTTTTACCATCAGAGTCAAAATGAAAAGCGGCAATTCCAGGAATATTACAGCCATCAAAAAACAACAAATGGGTACATTATGATCAAAACATATATATAGATGACACAGAAAATGAAATTTAGATTTTGCAACACACAAAAATCTCTTTTCATTGTACTTGAAAAGAATAAAAGCAATTGGAACAATTCATGTTGAAATACATTAGTATTAACATGAATTAACTACAAAGCAAAGAATTCTCTTCCTTACAAGAAAGAGATAACCTTAGCATACAGCGGATTCTGCCATAATATACTGATCACTGACATGGTCCATATATAAATATATAACACGATGCTTATGAATCTCCTAAAGCCTCAACGAAAATAACCAATTATCTAGTTACTACCTAACAGAACTGAATTGTAAGCCAATTATATTCATCACTTATATCCTCAGGCTACCAGAATTTATCATATGAATCAAAATGGGAATTACCACCAAAAATAAAGCAACACTTGGTTCTACTGGTATATAAGACGACTAGTGCCTTGATAACAGGCCACAAAACAAGATTACCAACAGCCATTTCCAAATCTTTGAACAAGTGACGGAAAATTTGGAAACATAAAGGATTGTCTTACACAAACGCGAATGAAGTAATTATCTCAAAACTTAGGAAACTCTAAAGTTTAGAAGGAAAAACAAGCCATAGAAAGAGCAAAGCTTTCGCAGTAGGGGCAGTAACTTCTCTAGAATCCAAGCTTGGTTCTGCGCCAGTGCCTACGCTTTGCGTTGTACCTGAAAACCCAAATACACCAACATACGATTCACTAATTCGTCCCAATCAATCATCGACCAAGTTACGATTCCGTATAATAGAACCAGAACAGAGATTGACAGACCTGATGGTGTTGTCAGTGCGGAGGCGAATCCAGTGAGGAATAGGCCTGTTCTGCCTCATCTTCTTTCCCAGCTTCTTCTTAATCATGAACGACTTGTGCGACGGCTATTTCATAACATAACGATCAAAATGATTATTAGTCCAGAACTTTCCTAACATTTTAAACTTCCATATAATTCAAAATAGGAATGAAAAATAAGGTTTGTGGAGAGGAAAGAGAAGATACCATCTTCAAGTCCTGTGATCTGCTTCTGGGATCGAGCCGTAAGGAGGAGAAACCCTAAATCTAGAGAAGAAACCTGTCCCAGAAGAAGGTGGTGCTTTTTATATGGGGACGTTTCTAGGGCTTCAGAGATCAACTTGGGCCTGGGCCTTTCATAATCTCCGTATCTGATTTAAGGCCTTACGCTTAAGGCCAGGCCTCTAAACATAGACTTCCGTTCATCCATTTTTTTTTAGTCATACTTGAACTTGTCGCTACTTTTCGTTGATTGGTTCAATATAAATTTCTATATAAATGGTTCCTTTTTGGGTTCCAGCTAACAAAATAGGTTTGAAAAAGTCCGACTATAAATTAAATATGTCATACACCAAATTCATTGCGAGATTGGTGCATTAGTCGCCGCTCTTTTTTTGTTTTATGTCAGAGGGTCCAAAACCTGTGATGTCTGAATTTTCATTCTCCAATTATTCAGAGAATACATACAAACAACAATATATATCTTTTTCATATTGTTGATTGGCCATTAATATTTAAACAAATAGAGAATCATATGAAAAAATAGTATTCTATCAACGAAAACAGCAATTCTCTCTTATTATACAATAAAATAAAGTTGTTGACAAAAAAAGTAGCCAACTATATAAAAAAAAAAAAAACTTATACTCACTTTGTAGTGGCTGAATTACCCCATTTGGTCTACTAAGTTCCAACACAACTGATGTTTTTCGGTGAACACAACCATCACGATTTAAACGTTTGGAGGTCCCGTAAAGCATGCAATTCCGAATAGTTCGGTGTTAGAAGGGTAATTATTTTAACGCGTTTGGTGCTTGTTCGCATGAACCTCGTCCACAAGGGTAATTATTCGTTTGCTTATACCGTAACATTGCTTGCGCCTACATCTCGGCTGATATTATAGTTGTCTTTTATCGTTTTTTAAATTTGGTAACTTTCACTGTGGCTAAAAAACATAATACTGTATCGGGAAATGATTGAGGAAAAAGAGTAGTAGGAGATGATGTAAATAGGCGTAATGTGAAAACCGGTGTAGATTATCAATGCATGTCGTTTGGGTCTAAGAAATTATCCACAAAGTTGCTTTCAATATTTCGACTTGACCCATTCTTTTGAATTTCACAACACGACAACTCACTTTCAGACACATAGGCAAAACTTCAAGTATAGTAGATATATAGTGACATAAGACGTCTCCATACATATAAATGTGTTTCCATGTGCGCATATATATCAACCAAATAGTGAGAATTCGAAGGAAGCGGAGGCGATAATAAAAAAATGAGAATCTCTGCTCATAGCCGCGGTGGCTCCTCCCCATTATCCGCCTGTTTCCATCCTTCGGCAAGCACTACCGACGAAGATCCACCGTCTTCTCTTCCGTCGCCGTCAACTCCATCATATTTCTCCGGTCCCACCACCACTTGCCATTACCACACCAACATCGGCGTTTTCTTTCTCTCCTGGTCTCAAGCCTTCCTCCGTCGCTCTCTCCACCTTCATTTCTACTACTGTCACTCCGTAAATTGCTATCTCCACTCTATAGATTGCTACCGCGACTCCGTTCCTTTCACTTTCACACTAGAAATCAAGCCCTTGACCTTCTGGAGAAAACATGGGTCCAAAAAGATATCTCGAAATCCAGATATTAGGGTCGACTGGGACCTGACCCATGCAAGATTTGGATCAGGTCCGGACCCGGAGTCCGGGTTTTACGTCGTTGTCTTCGTATCTGGCGAGGTGGCTCTCCTCGTCGGGAATTCTCTCGGAGGAACTTTGAAACAGAGGCCCAAGAGGCAAGTCTTGGTGTCGAGGAGGGAGAATCTGCTTGGAAACAGAGTTTTCTGTACGAAAATCAAGATTAAGGGGAAACTCAGAGAGATTAGCATAGACGTTAAGGTTAACGACGACGCTAATCTCCGGTTTAGCGTAGACAATAAGAAGGTTCTGAAGATTAAGCATCTTCAGTGGAAATTCAGAGGAAACGCTAAGATCATGATAGATGGTGTGCCGATACAGATATTATGGGATGTCTACAACTGGCTGTTTGGTAACAGGGATAAGAAGAACACCCCAGATAAGGTCTGCGCTGTGTTCTTACTCCGGTTTGAGAACCAAGAGATGGAGGGAAATGACGTGTTGATGATGAACAAGCGTATACGAGATGACGTCGTTTTGCGGCAGGAAAACCCTCGATCGACGTCGTTTTGGTCCTCTTCTTATGGTCACTGGTCTTCTCGTATGTCTTCTGTAATCGAGTGGTCGACTTGTAGGGAGGAAGACGAGAGGAATTTCGGGAATAAGAGTTGGTTCTCAGTGATTGTCTACGCTTGGAGGAAGTAAAAAAAAAAAACGCTCTGCTGCTTCTTTTTTTTTTTCATTATTTGTTTTGTTTTAGAAAACAACTAATTCGTGGCCTGTGAAGAAGTGTGTAAGAATCAGACTTCTGATTTTGTTCTGTTCAAAGCAGACTAGAAAGACGCAGCTGCATAGGAACCAGTCGACTAAAAGAACATACAACGCAGCAATATAACAGTCTTCTAAGAAATCAAAAGCCACCGAAATTAGAACTAGGGGGAGTCACGAGGAAAGCCTTTTGAAAAAGTGTAATTTCTGCTATACCAATTTCATTTTGTGACAAAACTAATAACTTTTGTTTTGTTTCCAAAATTTTGTCAGTTTATCTCTGTTTTCAAAATGAAAACAATGTGTGCGAGTGTTCAATGAAAAATAAGAGAGCCGATGATATCTAAGTCTATGCAAACTTAGTTTCAAAATAATAAACAACGATAAATCATTAGAATAATGACCACAAAGAGACTCAATGTGCTCAGAAATTTAGAATAGAGAAATCCAAATGAGAGATAAAAACGTACAACATATACGAATCATTTTCCTTTCTTTTTTGTACATACTCATAACCTCTCTCTCCTCTATAAGCAATGGTACCAAGAAAAATGATCTACACACTCGAATGGTTTTCAAATATGGGTCGATAATAACTATAGAACAAAAGCACGAGCATGCCCATGTATGATTAATACTTTGCTTGGCATTTTCCTCTGTTCTTTTGTCCTTTTTTTACTTTTTGTCCCTTCCATAAACAATAATTAAATGTTGAAACAGTGGTTGATAAGAATCAAGTCTTGACGCTTACGCTTGCCGACTTCTGGTCTTGAGCTTTAGATGCAGAAGGCGCACAGTGTCTTCGATTTTTCTTAGAACCCGAAGAAGTAGAGGATGAAGAAGGATGATTACCAGTTGATTTCGCTCGCATGTGTGAACGATGACTATCAGGTGTTGAAGAAGACGAAGATGACGGTAAAGGGCCTGATCGTGATCGTTGGTTTCTCAGTTTCTTCTTCTCCCCTTCACCTATCCGTCTCACTTTCGCCTCGTTCAAGCGCGGTGGCAACACACAATTGCAGAGAACTCCTACACAATTCAAAAAAAACAAAACTTTTTTTACATCACTTGATCATATTTCTCACTTGCCAAACACATACAATATTGACTTTGATTGGTTTACCTAAGCGAGCAAGTCGGTTAACCCATCTAGGGATTGGTTTCTGAGTAAGTTTAATACATACTTCATTGCAAAAATGGTTGCAGTTCCGTGTGATGAGGTGGTACTTGTTTCCTTGATACTCTTCAGCTAGTTTCTCCATAAAGACTCGGACTTCTTTTGCACCCATGTCTGTTTTCCCCACTAGAATCGATCTCCTAAATGTGAATCCTGGACACTTCTTTGGCTCCACTTCAAAGATACCTGTGCTTGGAGATTCATGTGCTCCAAATGCGTATTCAACTCCATGAACTACAAACATTGAGATAACCAAGTCAAGAACAATGAGTCCTAATTTCTCTAATTACACACATTTGATCAATTTAAGCAATACAAGATCGAAAAACCAACCAAGTAATTAAAACCTCTGAATTTGAGTATCACAAATCATACTGGTCGAGGAACATTGGACTTGAGATTTGAAGAACAAAATCATGCCTTTTATCAACGAAATCAGATTTGAGATTTTGGTACTAAGGTCAATTAGCGGGAAGACTAAAGTCAGCTCTCTTTAACCCATCAACAAAATTCTCAACAAATCTAGTTTCAAATACCAAAATTCTCAGCAAATCCAGTTTCAAATACCAAAATTCTCAGCAAATCTAGTTTCAAATACCAAAATTCTCATTGGTGCCGGTCACTTTCTTACTTAGGGACCAAACAAGTAGATTCGAAGAGAAAAGACCAAACCCAGAAAAAATCAAATTGACAGAAAAACAAATTCTCAGAAAGTGAGAAACTCACCTTCAACACCAGAATGGAAGACGCCGAGTCCGAGCCAGTAACCATAAACGTTCAACGGGGTTAGATCGTAGACATTCAGGTAAACCGGAACCGAACCGGTTTTATTCTTCCGCCTAACCGAGACGTTCCAGCACGACATGTCTCCTGCTCAATACATCACAACAAGCACACCGATCGGGGGGAGCTTGAGATTCCGGTGATGGAAGGGTACGAAGTGAAAACAGAGGGGACCTGGCAAGGGCAGATCCGGGATTTAAAGATGAGAACTTAAAGGGTTCTTCGTCGTTCCATCTTCCTTCCAACTAATTTTGAAGTTTCTGGGAAAGTGGTGCCTATTGCCCTATTGCTTAAGCAAAAGTGTTTGTTCCCTTCCTTTGTCGATAGATGTTTTTCGACCTTGTTCGACTTTACCGTCCGTTTCTGTTAATTCACTGAATCTGCCGTTTGTTTAAATGCCCCTAAGATATTTTTATCAATTTCTAGTGCTACTCGCCTTTTTGCATTTATTTTTGGGTCGTTTTGGTAAATGGTAATAAATTTTAAATTACAAGAGATTTTATTTATTTTTGAAACATTATACGCTAATTAAACTTTTTTTTCCGAAAAAGACAAGGGTATATGTTGAACTAAATGTTTTGGAGTAATTTACTCATTTAAAATCCAATGTTATTGGATATGATTTGTAAATATCTCTTTAAATCTAGTGTTATTGAATTAATGATTTAAAAAAAAAAATTAAATCCCATTTTTATTAAAAATGTAAGTATTGAGAATCTGAGATTTTATGATTGTAGGAGTTTGTTAATGTTCAAAACAATGGATTAAGTTTAAAAGTAGGCATTGGAGAGCACATCCCGATTTAGGATAACCCGCGGCTTTCCATAAGAGTCTCATGGAATTAGCATCTCTGGAATTTACCCAATTAAGTGTTACGGATTTTATAACTTAGTAGAACCAAAGAGGCTGTGGTATGATTCAGAGAGTCATTCTTCAATACAAAAAAACTATTATATTGCTAAACCTGGGATAGAGAAGAAGAAATGATCGATTAATTTGGCTACTTGTAAAAAATAGAGTTTACTCTTATAGATCAGGATATAGACTTCTCAATCATCTAACGACCCAAAACAACGTTTAAGATTTAACAAATGATTCTTTGGAAAGCGGCAACAAGTTGCCTTCCAGTGCGATTAGCTAGAATCACGTGAAATTTAATTGGATATAGCGTGCACGCAATGTTAGGGCACTCCGACCTATGTCTTCTTCAAATGTCCATTTTCAGGATATAGACTTCTCAATCATCTAACGACCCAAAACAACATTTAAGATTTTTAAAAATGATTATTTGGAAAGCGGCAACAAATGCCCTTCCAATGCGATCAGCTAGAATCATGTGAAATTTAATTGGATACAACGTGCAAGCAATGTCAGGGCATTCCGACCCATGTCTTCTTCAAATGTCCATTTTCAGTGGACATATGAAAGAATTCCTGCTTGCCATTCCCTCGATGGCAAGTCTCCGATTTCATGGTCCACCATCCACTGAAGGGACCATAAATCCCTTTCCATCAATTTTTTGGCACATTTAGACGGTATGAAATAACCTGATATTCATCGCCTAAGGATTCACCGTGGAGGCGGCACAAAGAAATTCATGTAGGGCACATCAAACAGCACCACCATAAAGAAGTGAGGAGCCACCTGACCCGATTATTCCCATGTGCTTCATTGACGCTTCTTTTATCGAAGAAACGAAAAGATGTGGCATGGGTTGGATCTTCCGTGTGCCTAACGAGAGGGAAAGCTTCCAATAGAGAGATGGACAACATCAGTCCTAGTCGCATAAACAAAAGTGGTCCATAAACATGTTCAATCAACCAAAGATACATGTTATCATAGTAGTAGATAGGACCTTTTTGAAAGGAAATTATAAGGAACTTTGTTAGTATAATAGCTTAAGTTGGTAATTTTAAGATTTATGGTACAAGATGATCCAAAATTGGTGGTGATATTTGATATGCACAGTTCAATTGCTAAAGCCGTCGAAAAGGATATCCATCTGTTCAACGAGATATTTACATCTATCACCTAAAAAAAAAAGTATCACAAAGTTTAGAGAGAAATATCTAGTTCGATTTGTCAAAAGCAACAAAAACTTATAAAGATACTGAATTAAACGTTATATATTATGAGATTTGTAGTCAAAATCACATTCTATACACGTATATGGAAGACACTAGCGCGTATTTAAATAAGGTAAAATATATGTGTGTTTAAATAATAGTTAATTATTATTAGTATACATTATAAGAATCTATATTATAAAATGATTGATTTGTTTTATGATATTGATTTTAAACTAGGTGTATTTTATTTTATTGATGATTAAAGTGACTGCTTTACTTTAGACGTCAATCTAATTAAGTAAATTAGTTTTTAACTAACTTAATTTTTTTTTTTTCATTATAGAACACAAACTTACTTATACAAAATGTTTGGAGATCCAAACTGGAGGCACACTACATACATAAGAAAATTCCCTCTCACGAGCAGTAACATTACACGCCAAACAATCCGCCTTACCATTGAGTCCACGAGGAATAAGAGTGAGGGAAAAAGCGTGAAACTGTCTTCTAAGAAAAAAAAAGTCCGCAAGTAGGACCGCGAAAGCCGGCCAGTCTTCTATTTTCGTAATCATTTTCACAAGCTCCGAACAGTTCGTCTGGAATGTCACCGCGATTTGTTGATTGGAAAGCATACACTCCATCGCCTATAGGAGTGCCTCCATCTCTGAGTGCGGCGGAGATAAGCTCTGTCGTTGACCTTTGGCGCCCATCAGCACAGCTGAAGAAAGAGGACTATTGAGCCACCACCCTAGTCCCGCAAAGTGTCCATCCTTCTTCCACGATCCATCAATCTAACAAACACTTCCAAGACATGGTAAACTACTATCCAAAATCCGGGGAACCACATGATCCACTACCGTCATAGAACACTGAGCATCAACCCAAGCATGGACCTCCCCAATAGCATGCTTAAGAATGTCGGGGGGTTTCCTATCTAGGCCCCTATACACCTTATCATTCCGGGCTTTCCATATAAACCATAAAATCCATGGAAAAGGGTTAACCGAATAACCCTGAATTGAACCCTTTGGAATCCTGGAGAACAAAATAATCCATGTTCGAATAAACCGATGAGGTCGGGAAAGAAAGATTTTCGTTAGGAATAGGAGAGAGCGCTCAGACCTGTAGCGCAGAGGGACATTCAAATAAGGCATGATTAATCGTCTCGCTATCCATCCCACACCTGGGCAAGCAGTATCACAATTGATACCCCTATTACGCAGCCGATGACTAACCGATAAACAGCCTGAGGAAATTTTCCAAAGAAAATGTTTCAAATTGGAACGACCCGCAATTTTCCAAGACAAAGCCTTGAGAGCCGTGACAGTAGGACCAATTGGAGTGGGTTCCGCTAATAACAAGACTTCAGAACGCGCCACCCAGTAGCCAGATTTCGCCGTATAAACACCAGATTTAGTCAAGCCCCATCCAATCCTATCAGGAATAGGCGTCCTACATATCGGAATTCCCCGGATAAGAGCGATATCATCCATATCAAAAAATTCCTCCAAAATATTCGTATTCCAAGTCCTCGTGAGAGGGTCAATCAAGTGGTTCACCATAAGATGAGGTGGGTAATTCGCACTCTTAGGACAGGCCGGCCTTGGGCAATTATCAGGGACTAACTTAATTTTATTTATTAAATTGATTTTATATAGTATCATATATTTTAATAAATATTGTTTAAAAAGTATTTTAGACTTTTTTTTATATATAAAGATTTTATTTTATATATTGATAAATAGTATTAGTAGATTTTAGTTGTCAAAAATAGATAGTAACAAATTTTTTATAACAAGTCGATTTTTTTCGGCATTGTTTACACAACTTAACAAAAAAAGTATGGACATAATTCATACATATTTCAATTGTATTGTTAACTCTATCTCTATATCAAACTTAGGTTTATTTGATTCTGTATAAAACGAGTTTTCGTTTCACTAAAAATTTAAAAGATATTCTTGGTCTATTAGTATAATAATCTTAACTTCAAATTTCTATTTCCACAATGTCGTCCATTCTCGCCACATGATATAACCGTATTTTTATGGATTTCTAATCAATATTTATATAGTCTATTTGAGTCTTTTTAGTGTCTGGAGTGTGTTTTATAGGTTTTATAGGTTTTATAGGTCTAAGGATGAATTAGAAGGTTTATTCTATAGTCTTCACTTTTGATTGTTCTTAATTACTTGTTCTAAATTGATCACCTGGAATTAAGCATTTAGGTAATTAATAGATGCGAAAGTATTGTTAATTGTTGGATCTATCTTAGGAGACCAAGGTGGCCTAAACGCGTAGGAAACTTGGTTTAGGGATCTTGTGAACCAATCAACTTGTGTTCATTGCATATTTAGATTCGGAAGGTTTGTGTAGGAAACTCGGTGCCTTAGTCTCTAGATATAGGTTCGCGTAGGAAACTCGGTGCCTTAGTCTCTAGATATACTCTTGTATCAGCGAAAGTTGGCAAACACATATTTGTGTTTGTAGTTCTAGACGTCACCTCATAGAATACCCTAATAATTCTGTTAGTAACAATTTGGATTCTTCTTAGGAATACCCTAGGCTTAATGTTTTTCCCATCTGATTTACAACCGTTTATTTTACATTGTTTTGCTAGTTTTATTTACAATTTACATTGCCTAGCTTAATCTAAATCTGAAAACCGTTGTGTCTTTCCAAGTCCTTGTGGATTCGACCCCTAATTACTACAATTGCATCAATGTGCACTTGCAGTCTTTCTATGGTTAAAACTAGATCGTATCATCAGACAATGAATTCCATCAGGTATTTGCGAGTTTCAACGGGTCAGCATGTGGTTTTCCAATCTCAAATTCGGTCTATGATCATCGACTATTTCAACCAGCTGTTTGGGACTAAAATCCAATATGTGACTATGCTATATGTTACTGGTATTAGAGGTTTGCACCCCTTTAGTTGCTCCCAAGAATTGACTGTCTAGTTTACTGCTATCTCATCAAAAACTGAAATTGCGGAAAAAAAAATTTGGCATGCCGCGCAATAAAGTGTCAGGTTCTGATGGGTTTCCCATAGAATTCTTCGTGAAGTCTTGGACCATCACCGGGCAGACCCTGATTACAACAGTGGAGGAGTTTTTTAGAACCGGTTCCCTACTTTGCCAAGTTAGTACCACTGCGATAACATTGATAGCAATGACAATAGGGACTGATTCTATCTTGGAGTTCCGGCCGATTTTTTGTTGCAACACAGCTTACAAAGTGATATCTCGGATCTTAGTCGACTCAAACTATTCCTTCCACAAGATGCAAAATAACCAGGTCAGGTTTGTAGAAGGGCATCATCTTTGTGAGAATGTATTATTTGCTTCCGAGTTGGTTGAAGATTTAATTTCACAAGGAATGAGTCACAACGAAAGGATGCTTGGAGATTGATATCACAAAAGCTTATGATAGCCTTGATTGAGATTTTCTCTTCAATATCATGTGTGCCTTCAACCTGCCTCATGTGTTTATCAGATGGATTAAAGAGTGTGTCGCCACCACCTCTGTCTCGGTATGTATA
This sequence comes from Euclidium syriacum, assembly GCA_900116095.1. Taxonomy (NCBI): domain Eukaryota; kingdom Viridiplantae; phylum Streptophyta; class Magnoliopsida; order Brassicales; family Brassicaceae; genus Euclidium; species Euclidium syriacum. The sequence goes on from FPAK01000008.1 coordinate 5,426,939, forward strand.
AATGGTGAGCTACATGGGTTTTTCCAAGGTAAACGCGGGTTACGACAAAGGGATCCTTTATCTTCTAGCCTATTCACAATGGTAATGGATATATTGGCGAAGAAGTTGGACTTGGCTGTTAGGAATCGATCATTTTTGTTCCTCACCTGATGTGTGTAGACCTTCTTGTTACACATCTAAGCTTCGTTGATGATGTCCTGGTATTTTGTTGTTCAAGCTCTTCTCTACAATAAATAATGGACATTTTGGCAGAATTTAAGGCAGCTCAGGGACTGGGTATTAATCCCGCTAAATCAGTACTATTTATGGATGGCAATAATCTAAGTCTTACCCAGTCTCTTGCTAATCAGTTTGGGTTGTCACATGGTTCCTTCCCGATTCATTACCTCGGCGTTATACTCTCTTCTCGAAAAATCAAGGTGCAGAATTACCAGCCTCTCATCGACAAGGTGCATAAGTGATTCTCATCTTGAATGGTTAGACGTTTGTCTTTTATTGGACGATTGCAGTTGATTCAATATCTGATTGTGAGTACGATCAACTTTTGGTCCTTAATTTTCATGCTCCCAAAAGTTGTGTTGAAAAGTTTGAGCAAATGTGTAACATTTTTTTATGGAAAGGAGTTCCAATGGATTCTCGGGGGGCTCGTGTTGCCTGATCCTCGGTGTGTTTCCCCTAAGGCTAGTGGTGGTCTTGGTATACGAGACTTCTCGGATTGGAATAGGTTATATGGGCTAAAAATAATATGGCTTTTGTTCTCTTTGAGTGGATCTCTTTGGGTGTCTTGGGTACATAAGCATCTGATCCGTGGTGAATCTTTTTGGGAAGTAAATGCCACAGCTCGTGGGAGTTGGATATGGCAGCGCCTATGTAAACTAAGGCCTCTAGCTCGGTCATTCATTTTTACTTACGTGGGGAATGAGAGTTTAACTCGGTTTTGAACTGATTATTGGACTAAGGTTGGACATTTGATTGATGTTGTTGGTGAGTTTGCTCCTCGTGTGACATGCATTCCGCTCCAACCACAGTGGTAGAAGCCATACACCATGGTTTTTCGTGGCTACCTTGGGCAAGGAACCCTATCGGATCGTTGTTGCGAGCATGCTTACCAAACCCAATGCCCATTGCTTCTTCTTCCTCTATGAAGTCTATGTTATGGAAGATTCTGGGTAGAGATGCTAAAGTAAAATTCTCATCTTATGCTACTTGGCATTCTCTTCACCCGCAATTGATCAGAGTGGACTGGGCTCGGACTGTTTGGTTTAAATCAAGGATCCCTAAGCATGCGTTTATGTGTTGGCTTACGACACGGGATAGGCTGCTGAAAAGAGATCGATTGCGTCATTGGGGTTTCCCGGTCTTTGGTACGTGCTTGTTGTGTGATCAAGCTGAAGAATCGTGTGATCATCTATTCTTTTTTCAGTGTGAGTTTAGTAGAGAGGTGTTGTTTTTCTTCGCCAACCAAGCCAACCTTTCTCCTCTAGCATTGGCCTCGTTCCATGACACTATGATTTGAAGTCGGTCATCATTTACAAACAGGGAACTTAAATTCATTATCTGAATTGTCGTACAAACTGTCATTTACTTGGTGTGGAAACAAAGAAATATGCGACTCCATCATTTGTCTCCCAACCCCCCCCAAGTTCAATCATTATGGAAGTTCAACAAATCACTCGCAAAATAAGTTATTTTCTATGTCATAAGATCGTGTTATCACACTCGAAATCGGATATATCATTGAGTTTTGGCTTCGATACTTTCAAGATCTTCTAACGCTCTTCCACAATTAAACTCCTCTATATAGGACTAGAATTTTGTACAAGAGTTTTGAAAGGGAAAAAAATAAATTTTAACAAAAAAAAAACTTCAAATTTCTTTCATAGCACCTTATAAGATTAACTTAAGTTGTTACATTCAAATTCCACCTTTCAATATCCAAGAGCCCATGTATTTTGTAGTGCCCATATAATACCTTCACCTTCAATTAGTGTCACTTGTCATTATTCCTTAATATTCTCCACATCCACGATGTAAAACCATTCCATGGTACTAACTATAATTACAAAATCGTTTTAGAAAATTCTGTAAGTCACCAAGAACTTTACGTATTTACATAAAACACCACCATTACATGCTAATTACACTATTGCCCCATATCTTCTTATAATTACAGAAACACCACAATATTTCTAACAATAACCTAACAACCGCAATGTTTATATTAATTACAAATATCCTAGAACTTTCTGTCATTACAGAATGCCGCAATAACGCTATTAATAACAAATATCCCCAAATCTTTGGTTAATTGCAATAATGCCTCAGAACTTATCTTAATTTATTGCCATCCATAATTATATGCTAATTGCACAATTACCACAGTATTATCATTAATTACACTAAAGCCCAAAAGTTTCATTAAATACAAAATTGCCTCAATTTCTAATAATATGAAAATGATCCAATATACTTAGAATCACATAATTGATCCGTTATAATCTTGAATTACAAATCGCCCAAAATGGACAGGTTTACCAGAAGGTCCAGAACTATACGCTAATTACACAGTTTACAAGATTTTACTGACTTCATCATTAAATTTCAGTCTGAATCGTGTTTATTTACATGATTGAACACGTCTGAAAGACTTTACAAAACAAATTTAATACACATGTATATTTAATGACAAAAATATGAACAATAATTTCAATATTTAAATCTCATCACCAGAAGACATTTTGTAAGATAAAAGAGAAAAGAAGAGAGAGAATACCTTTGCATAGATCTTCAGAAGGCATTTTGTAAGATACTGATCGTTAGGTTGACGCACCGGAGCCATGCATTGAGTGACAATTCCGTATTCAGTTAGGTAATTCTTTTTCCACGGTCCTATGAAGAATTTTAAAAGTTATCAAAAGAGCATTTGTGCAACAAGAACATCTGAGGAGTGGAACTAGGAGATATCTAACCGTAGAAATCACGGTTTTCCTTTCAGGGGGCAAGCATACTATGAATTGTGGAGCACAAGGGAGATTAGACTGGATTTCTTCACACATCTTCTCAGCATGAATCGAAACAGGAACACGGAAGTTGGTGACCCTCCTCAAACACATCAAAGGGAGCATCAATTTTCTGTGACAAACAAACAGAAAGAAGCAGTTGACATTCACAAAATAGTTTTAAATAAGAAGCATCATATAAAAAAAAGAAAGTGCCCTACCTTTTCAAATCATCTTGCGCCCGCAAGTAACTATTATATTCTTTCTCAAATTTCTTCCATTGCTCAGTGTCGACTGGCTTGTCTTGTTGATTCACGACTCGCATAAAATCCAAAAGCCAGTAAAATATCTGACTATACAAGTTACCGCTCAAAATTACATTGCGAGGAGTTTCTAAATTGAGACCATGTTGCAGAGTCACCAAATTCTTAAGTTAGTCGTGATGCTGTGGAGTTTTGTATTGTTTTTGTGTGTTTATGTGTTTTGTGAGTTTCTTGGTTTGTGTGTTTGAGTTTAATGTTTTTTTCTTAGTTTGCATTTTTGTCAAATTTATCTGTGTGTTTTGTGAAATTTTCTTTTGTAAAACCATATAAAAATCATGATAGAAAGAGAGAGTCAGAAAACATGTCATCCAACAGTCACCTGTTATGGGAGTCGATCATCTTCATATTCTTTGCATATACTCCTGGAAAACCAAAACAAAGACAAGAAAAAAGATGACAAAAAGAGGCATTTCCAATACTAATTTGTATTAGAGAAAAAAAAAACATTGGAGATAAATATGTTGGATATTAAAAGAGAAATTTATCTTTTCCCCTTCTTTTTCTCGAGCCTACTTGACACAATATGATTTTAAGTGCAATATATTACTTGCACAATGGAAGCTGACTCCATTTGACATGCCACAGCTCGTGACAACATCAATCAGGCTAGCAATTGTTGCTGGAAATGGATACAAAAAGATGTACTATATAATGGTAACAGAGACCTTAGTATCAGAATGAAAAAATAAACAACAATGTCTGAACATACATCCTCTACTTGCATGGTAATCTAAGTATATTGGTAGGTCTATTAGCTTCATGGGCCTCCTGAGTGTTCTTAACCTGTGGACATCAAGAGTAAAATGGACTAATAACTTGACAAATTCAATTATCTTTGATTGCTTCATCGGTATGTGATGGGAACAGAAACAAATGAAAGATGAAACAAATAAATCAAGGAAAATCAAAGTGAAGTTATAACATATAGCAAGATGGATCAATCAGAGAGTAATTTTACAGACAAAATGAATACTTATTACAAAGATATACAAGTAAAGAGAACGCCCACATGTAAGACTCCTTCCAAGATGCCGAGAGCAGCATCATATATCAGCAAAACACACATTCTCTATCAAAGAATTTGAAACATGTTCACATCAAACTGAAAAACCATGACAACTACAAAGATACGAAGAAAACAGGAACAAAACAGACAAAATACCTTTAACAAATTAGTAGTGGGAATCGTTTTTGGCTATCTCATCTTCACGAAATTCTCCCATATATTTGCGATCATATCTCTACAAGAGTTAAAAATAAACTTCAAATTGTGTCAAATATTATGCAATCCAAAACAAGAACCCTAATTTCTAAGCCATACAGAGGATCCAGTCCATACAGCGCCCTAGTTTCTAAGCCAGACAGAAGATCCAGTCCAAAAGCCAAGAACAAAAAACGATAACAGTTTAATCAGGAAGGAGAAGGTACACATCTTAGATGCGTACGCGGTAGACGCGGAGTGGCTTACTTGATGACTGGTGTCTTCGAAACCATTAGCGGTTGCGGTAGAGGGATGAAACTGCCGCTACCAGATCCCTCACGGATTCCATTTCTCTCTTCCATCTTCGGTCCCAACGCCTAATCTTGACGGCCGGACCGTCGTTGACCGTGAACGAAGGGGGAGGAAGAGAGAAGAAAAAACAAGTGGATTTTTAGGGTTTAAGCGAATTCGGTGTGGAAAAGGTGAGAATGTAGTTAGCAAGTCAAGTTCCGTTAAGCATCACATGAATCGTTAACGGAATCCAGGAATCGCTGGGATCGTTTAGAGAGAAGGAGAATAGAAAGAGAGAGAATTGAATTTTACCCGTTGAATTCAAATTTGCTAGCTTGTGACGCTGCTTCCTTAGTCCTCAAAATAATACAGTAAAACCTCTATAAATTAATAAGGGCATCCGCATTGGTAAGAACATGTTTTTGGTGTTCTTATTTGTTGTTATATTAGTATTTAAAATTTAATTTCATTATAGAATTAAATTTTAGTTTAATTGAAAAGTTGAATAAATAATATGAAGACAAGTGTTATTTGGAGTTCTCAACATATTCTAAAGAGTTCTCAAAGAAGAACATATTCTCATCAAATTTTATTAAAAAACTATATGTTTATTATTTTTAATTTTTTTAATGGTGAGAACACACTAAATGAGAACATCTCAATAAAGATGCTCTAATGGTAGGACTACACCATTTTAAAAATATTTTATTAATTTATAGAATTATTAATTTATCGATATATTAATTAACTCAAAAACTAATTTGAAACTTAAGAAATGTATTAATTTATAGAGATATTAATCAATCGAGTATTAATTTATAAAGGTTTTAGTAGTCTTTGTCAATTAATTACTTATCAAAACAAAAGCATAACCCATTAGCACAATTGGCCTTTTACTTAACTAATATGGCCCAATAGCCATTTGAGGCTAGAAAATCAGATTTATATTTTCTTCTACTACAATTACCTATTTCTCTCTTATTTTCTTCAAACTAGTTTCAGTTTCTTTTTTTTTGGATGACTAATCAAAGATGAGAGGTTCCAACACTCCCTTAATCTTTTGATTAATCTCCAAGAACTTTACTCAGCAATAATCCACGAGAACTTATTTTCATACACATAATGCTTTGTTAGCTTGCGAGAGCTTTGGAATATAGCCACGGGCCGGACCCGTATGAGAAGGGAATTTTAGGTTAAATGCTATTATGTGGGTTTTTTTACATGAGATTTGACCGTATATTGACCGTTCCACAAAAAAGGAATTGCAAGTTCCGTCAGCTTGCTCGATAAATTGATTCCAACGTGGCGAATTTGTATCCCTGAATCACGTTAAGAAAACATCATATGTTTCTTAAACCGTTTCTAAGATTTTGTATAACTACACGCGTCACATTGAAATTCATCTAGTTAAGATGTGGATTTAACATGAGAGAGAAAGACTTGCCAAATTGATTTTTCTTAAGAATCTCTCATCAAAGTTAAGATGAGACCTAAGTAGTATATAAGTGACATGTGTTAATCCACTTATTGCCAATTGATTTTAAATTAGAAGCTCATGAAACTTAGCATAGTATTAGAGTACAAGTAGAGTGGTCTAGGGTTTATTGTCGATCCTACAATGAGATTCGGTTCGAGATGGGACAAAAGGGTCATCATCTCGAGATGACGTATGAGGAATTCCACATCGAAAGTTAATATGAGATCTAAGTAGTATATAAGGTTCATGGAACTATCCACTCATTCCCAATTGGTTTTAAGTTGAAAGCCCATGAAACTTAACAGTTTTCTCGTAATATTACAAGCACAAGTACAACAACATTGGGCTTCATTACTCATTACTACACACAAAAAACATGTATGTCTCTGAAATTCTAATATCTTGACGAGGTCACGATAAAGGAAGAACAATTCAACACATGAAAGTATTCACAATAAAATACATCATAGCTCTCTCTCTCCACTCTTGTAAACATACCAAACGTTAATCTTGGCTCAGTTTCGTACATCGTAAGAAACAATTGAAAGTAATACTAGATGCAAGTCAATATCATCTTTATTTTGTTGTACATTCCTTGTCCAATGATAAAAATCTAACCCCTTCACTATTTACCAGGGCATAACCACCACTATACTAGCCGCCTAAGTTAAACCAGTATATGCTCTTTCCCTCGAATCAAAATTCCAAAACTGAACCACCCGATTTTTTTTTTCAAACCTAATAATATGGATTTGTAACATATTGCTCCAAATAGATAATGCAAGAAGTTAGATGCTAATCCAGACTCAAAAAGTGGGGGCGGGGATAATTGTTGGGGTAAACCTCATTCACATTGTTTAGACGAATGATACGACAACATGCGACCTCAGTTTAGGCGAATCACTTAACGTCATGTATAATATAGTTTAGAAGAATATTTTAACGCAACATATAGTTTAGTTTAGGCGAATATCATAGCGGTAACAATGACCCAAGGATATAACATCAAGATTTTCCCCCTAGCACGTTCTCAGATAGTTTACTCTCCTTTTATCATGATCTAGAGAAACACTAACTGAGAGACGATCCAACAATAGGAGTGCATAAATGAAGATTCTACTGCCCAAGTTAAGTATTACAACCCCGGTTAAGTATGAATTAGTTGCTCATTTACACATGTACATTCCCATACCTTATCCTCTTAACATAATCTTGTTGACAACGCTTAGTACAAACAAATATGGCAGGTACCCGTAAGACGGAGCTCTCGCTGAAAAACCACACACACTTCGATAATAGTAAAATGCACGTTGAAGAGAATTGCCGACAGACTACCATGTGAAATATAAAACAAAGAGCCTTCTGTTTCTATCCACAACAGGCTCCAGACGCCTTGGGGTGAAATGACATGCCAATGGGTCAAACCAACAAAGAAATAAGTGAAAAACACTCGAGTGCATCGTAACAACCCGACCCGTTCCACAGTTAGGCTACCCAGAATCGACCCGCATGATCCAACCGCATCAGCCGAATCACCACAATCTACTATTCCGGACCATGTAAGCTCTATAATAAAACAGTCTCTCATTACGAGAAAGGGTAGGATTATCAGTGAGTCAACTCTCAACTTTATGTTTTCAACTCGCTTTTTCTCAGCTGTTGACTTAGTCTTGACTTGCTAGTTATTTTATGGCTTGAACTCGGTCTTTTTTTCAGTTGCATGTGTCCTATTTCTTTCAAAGGCCGCCTTCTTTCAACTCGATACCCTTGATTCTCTGTCATAACTAAGACTTCACGGTCAAACTTGAGACATTTGAAATAAAGTTTGCTCCTTTTTTCTCTAGAACCCTCTAATGTTCCAATTTTTTCTATAAAAGACTCGGTATTTGAGGAGATTGAAGTCAAGAACCATGTTTTCATATGCCTCGTATCCTCAGAGGAATAACTTATTCTCTGAGACACGGCTCTTCCCCGTCATTCTCAAAACAGCTTTGGCCTAAAACTTTCTTTTATTTTCATTCAGATAAAAACCTTCTAAAGCTACAGAGATCCCCACACCTTTTTTCGGCCTAGAGACAACTTGCCATTTCCCTCATCGTTTCCCCAATACTCTTTCCGGTTTCCAACCTCAATTATGTGGTATTTTTACTGATTTCAACATCATATATATTATAAAACAAAATCCACATTGTTTCTTCTCAAATACCTTAATCGATTTCTTTCTTGACATGAGATTTGCGCTTCATCATTCCGAGCCTCTCTCTCAAGATTATTCCAGTAACACCCCGCCATGACGTAACCGACCTCACTTTAACAAACTACAACTTCTGAGTGCCCTAATTTAACCCCGAGGTAAACTCTGAAGTAGCCGAAATATATTGTAAACCGGCTTTCTCCGATTTGCAAAAGCCATTCACCGACCTAAGACCAATCCCATATTTTAAAGGACCAAATCCAACGTTTTTTTTTATGGAAATTATAATAAATTGATTGTACTCGAAATATTTTTATTTACTTATTTATCGTGATAATTTAAATTTTTATATAATTTTATAGTTATAGAAAATAATTAAAACGTAACTCTTTTTTTAAGAAAAAAAATTGAATTATACGTAATTTAATTTTTTTTTTTTTTTTTATTGGTAGGGGATTTTTCATGAGATAAGTTAGTAGTAATGAGTAATGATATAGAAAATGAACCTTTTTCCTCATCAAATTTAAAAGAATCTATGGGTTTAAATTCGAAACAAATACAATGGGAAAGAAATTTAATAGTGATTGAAATTATGAAATGAGTTAAATTTTGTTTGTCCGATGTAACCGTTGGACAATAGTACCAGATTAAGACAAAATCAAAATGTATCTAAAGTATAAATATGCGATATACATTTATAGTAAACGAAATCTTCTACTTAAAACACTTCCCCATTTTAAAGGATTTTGTCTTCTTATTACCCCTTTCAAATAACACTTTTTAATTTTAATCGTTTTCTTTTAACACAATTGCAAAAGTCAAAAACTAATATTTATTTTAGTTTAGACTTGAGAGCAGTGCATAACACATGGTTCCCGTTCTGGTCCTACAAGTGAAATGTTTGATAAACCTAAAACAAGAAGTACTATATCACCTAAGGATTAAATTAGTCAATCGATAGCATACAAAAATTAGACTAAAGTTCACTTGGGTTTGGGTTTTATTTTGGTGACTGAAAATATCCAACTCAAGTCGCAAAGAAGCCAAACCAATAATAGTAGCGCGTGGTTCTCACCTTCAAATAATCGTCGCAGTGAATTTTGTTCAGAGAGATACTTTGGAAAATGTTTTATTTTTTTAAAATGTTTTTGTAATGAATTTAATTATATATTTTGTCGGCTTGTAATGGCAAAAATAAGAATAGGGAAGTGGAAAGTAGAAAGCAGAAATGGAAATAATAAAAAAAATAAAAATTGCAGAAAAAGGGGATTGCCAGTGTTGAAAGATGACCAGAGAGAGTGTGTTGAGAGTAGCCATATATAGATCAGCTAAAGATTCCTTTCGCCAGAGTAACTTTTAACTCTCCGCTGGAAATCTTTTGTCTCTCTCTCTAAATCTAATATTATATACTCCTATATTACACCTCCTCTCTCTCTAGACCCCCAATAAACTCGTTTTCCGTCGACGTTCCTGCACATCAACTCCAATTTCCTCTCTCTCTCTTAGAGACACTTGCAAGAAACCAAAGGAACCCAATTTTTTGATTCCTGAGTCTTGTCGAGAACGATGACTGTGGAGCAAGGTTTTGAAGGCTCGGACCAGTTTCCGGTCGGAATGAGAGTTCTTGCCGTTGACGATGACCAGACTTGTCTCCGAATCCTCCAAACCTTGCTTACTCGTTGCCAATACCATGGTTCCTCTCTCTCTGCTTTTCTTTATTTCATTTTCTTGGATCTGTTGATGAGTCTCTCCAAATTGGATTTTATTTTCTTGATCTGTTTTGTTTTGACCACATATGTGGAATCTTTGAAAAAAAAGGATTGTACTTGTAGAAAATTCCTACATGATTTAGCTTCTGATTCGTTCTCTCCAAATAATTATAATTCGATTTTTCATGATTTATTTAAGATTGACATTTTTTTCAATCCCATTTTATTGGCTCTGATCTGATCTACCAAAATCTTCATTGGTACATGTGTCAGAGTCTTGAATTGAATTTTGCTTCTCTCTTTTACTGAAAATTATTTAACAAAATAAAACTGAGAATATTAGGGCATTGATGACTGCAGTTACAATAACGAACCAGGCACAAAAGGCTCTAGAGTTATTGAGGGAGAACAAGAACAAGTTTGATCTGGTTATTAGCGACGTTGACATGCCTGACATGGATGGTTTCAAACTGCTTGAGCTCGTTGGTCTTGAAATGGACCTACCTGTCATTAGTAAGTCAAACCTTTTTTTGTTCTTTTAATCTTTTAATTTTCCGTTAATTTTAAATCAAAATGTTTAACATTTCAATGGTGTTTAATTAACTTCTGCTGCAGTGTTATCTGCGCATGACGATCCAAAGTTTGTGATGAAAGGAGTTACACATGGTGCTTGTGACTATCTACTGAAACCTGTTCGTATTGAGGAACTCAAAAACATATGGCAACATGTGGTGAGATCCAGATTCGAAAAGAACCGTGGTAACAAAAAAGCTGACAAGAATGGATCGGGCAACGAAGGTAACTCTGATCAGAACAATGGGAGACCGAATAGAAAACGTAAAGATCAGTATAATGAAGAGGAGGATGAGGAAAGAGATGACAACGATGATCCCTCTGCACAAAAGAAGCCTCGTGTTGTTTGGACCGTCGAGCTCCACAAGAAATTCGTCGCTGCCGTTAACCAATTGGGCTTTGAGAGTAAGTTTTATCAAAACACTCTTTTTTTCTTGAATTTTTGAGTTTTTGATTTGTGTTTTGTATTTGGAATGCAGAGGCAATGCCTAAGAAGATTCTGGATCTGATGAATGTGGAGAATCTGACTAGAGAGAATGTGGCTAGTCATCTTCAGAAATTCAGGCTTTACTTGAAGAGGATTAGTGGTGTGGCTAATCAACAAGCTATCATGGCGAACTCTGACTACCATTTCCTGCAAATGAGTTCTTCTCTCAACGGACTTGATGGTTTTCACCACCGCGGCGGATCTGGTCAATTCCATGGTGGAGGAATCAGACCTAATATCGGCAGACTTAATACTCCTTCAGGGATCGGAGTCAGAAACCTTTCCTCTTCTCCTTCACCAACAATGTACTTGCAAAACCAAACCGATCTTGCAAAGTTTCACCATGTCTCATCGCTTCCTCTAAACCACAACGATGGTGGAAACATACTCCAAGGCTTACCAATGCCAATCGCGGGGGGTTTTTCCAGCTTCTCCACACAACAAAGCTCTCTCATCGGTGCTTCTAGTAACAGTCACTTGGTTCTAGAAGGACACCAGATCAGTAGACGTTTAGAGCAGCATTGGCCAAACGCTGTATCCTCGTCAACTCTTCCTCCTCCTCCTCCTACTGCACAGAGCAGTAATAGCGTCCATCACCATCAGTTTGATGCTTCTCCATCACCACATTCTAGACCAGACTCTTTGGAGTGGAACACAAGCTATGTTGTACCGTTCTGTGACTCTCCTAATCCAGCAGCATTGGATACAAATCACCGAGCTGGAGCCTTTTATGATTCGTCGTTGCAGATGAGGCAGTCAGGTAATTACGGTCCAATCACAGATGCTAGTAACTCCAGGGATGGATTCATGCACAAGTTACAGAGTGGATTCATAGTTGCAGATGCTGGCTCTTTAGATGACATAGTCAACTCCACTATGAAGCAGGTCTGATTCTTGTTTTTAAGATTCTGATTTCCAGATTCATGCACAAGTTACAGAGTGGATTGTGAATTTTTTTGGTTTCGTTTGTGAATGATAGGAACAGAGCCAGGGAGAATTGTCTGGAGGAGATTTGGGATATGGTGGGTTTAGCTCACTCAGAACATGCATATGAGACAATATTTATTTAGACATAAATCAGAAATCATCTTTGTGCTTTGCTTTTGTCTCTTTTCTTTCTCATCTTTCCTCTGTAATGAAAGCTGTAAACTATTTTTTTTCTTTTTTAATTGTCCTACTGGTTCTAGCAGTTCAGGACACCAAAGAAGAAGAATAAAAAGGATTCATAAATAAATCCTTACTTGTTTTTATGTATTCTCCTCTATGATTTATATCTATTAAAAAAACCATAATTCATGAGTCTCCAAATTCAAGTACTACCCGAACTTATCCGCGTTATGATACATTTTATCCAAAAGGAAAGCTATGGATATCTTTTTTTGGAAGCGGGTACAAGTCGGATAACAGATTGAATATATCCAGACTAGGACTAGGAGTCTAGGACACTATACAGAAAAGTATAATGCCTATAAAGACTTAAAGAGACGACAAACTATTAACTATGAATATACATCCAGAGCGAAAAGCTAACTTATAATTCCAAATAAGGTGATGATGACGAATAGAAAAGTAACCGAGATTGAGATTCCATTGTACACTTATTATAATCAATCATTCCTTATTGCACTTATTATACCACTCGATCCCCATTATATTAAAGTCAATCCAATTCTTTTTCGTTTTTTTTGTTTAAATAGTCAACCAAAGTTGGTATGTTAACTATAATGTAATTATGTAGTGTTAGTGCTGAAATCAAGACTCAGGACCCTCCAATTTTGAGGTTTGAGTTCGATTGAATATCAGATTGTGTGGGGGTGATGTTAAGCTAAACAGCTTGTTTAAAGTAGCAACAAATTTAACTGATTTAACAATATCATAAGTTAGCCTAATGTTCCAAAATACTATTATATAAGCAGAAAGTAGAGCTTAAGGTTCCGACTCTTACAAAAGGAGTTACTCCGTCTCAGCTGCATTACCAAACATTATAGATTTAACTGCAATATAACAATACAACATTTCCTATTTCATGACCCTCTTTGGTCTTGAATCTTCAGATGCATTTCTCACTTGTTATCCTTTCAATCAATCCAAGACAATGGACTTCTTTTCCTCTTTGGCTTCTTCCATTTTCACATCAACATTTCCACCATCTCCTCCAATGTTCTCCTCTCCCTCCAACACATTCAGATCCACAATACCTCTTACGGGTTTTGTTTCTTCAGCCGATTCCTTCATCTCAACATTATTTAGATCTGGCTTAGATTCATCAGATGGCACCGAAAGGATCCTGCTAATACTACCATTGATTGATTCAAGTGAACGGAAGCTCTCACTCAGCTTCCCACTAGACACTTGGTTGTTTACACCTACTTGGACTGATTCACGAGCATTCTCATCTAAATTTTGGCACATCTGGTTATAGAGTGTAGCTATCTCAACTCGTGCTTGGTTATTGTCAACAGCAGCCACCTTAATTTCTTCTGAAGCTGCAGCCAAATTTCAGAATTCACGGTTAGAACCAATAAATCAGTACTAAAGAGAGAAACTTGTGATGGAACTTACTGATGGGATCGGTCTTAGGAAGTCTGTCAAGCATTTCATCATCGACCTCAATAAAGCTTTCTCCCACTGTGTCGGTGACCTTTGTCTCAGGTTCTGGTTCTTCAGTAGGCATAGATGATGAGCCACCAAGTCCCTGCAACCAAATATTCAATAAAAGTTGAAGAGCGCGGTACAAGAATTGTAAATAAAAATACGGATGGACACAACATACATAATAATCCTCCGCATATTCATAATTCAGTGCCTTCTCCAGAAGCAGAACTCGTTTTTTCACAAACTCAACCAGTCTTCTCTGCATGTCCCGATAGTAGAACATTGAGTTTCCTTGGGGCCCATCAGCAAAGGCATTGTTGTTCCCCGTAATGCCACTTCCATGACTCTGGTTAGTATGTGCTCCCGGATTGGAGCTTCCACTACCATTTTGCCCCTGCAAGCCAGCTTGTTCAGCAGCAGACAAACTTATGTGGGGGAAGTTCAGCTCTTTGCAGATGAGCTCTTGGATCCCCAACTCTTTGTCATCAACAATGGCTTGCCATCGTCCGTACCCATGCCTAAAGATTCAAGTTTCAGGAGAAAGGTAAAGAAAATGATGAGCGAATTAAATGATGATCAGTGACAACATTGTTGAATGGTCCATACTTTAAAACAGCACGTATCATTATCTTGTCATGTTCCTCCTTCCAAACTTTTCCACTTCTCAGTCCTGGGAATCTTTCAAGAATGCGGACAGTGAACACGGGTTTTGCTGGATGATCTTCTACAAGTTTCACCTGTCAGGCAATAATTTTCCGAAAAAAAAAAAACTGAGTTGAACTCAAAGCAACATGACCAACTCAGAAGTCAGATTCAAAACTTCCCGAGAATATTAAGAACAGGCAACTTCCTCTAGGATTGTCCAAAGTGACGGGAAACACAGAAACTGAAGCAGAACATGGCCAAACGTTTTACACATGAATCCACTGAAAGTTCTTTGAGTGGTTTCAACATATGATTACTGGCTCTAAATAAATGGTACAGATCTATCTGTGTTGAAAAATTTGGTACCGATCAACTATAGCCTAGGCCCTAGAAGCAACATATAGAACAAAAGTGCTGCATTTTTGTTGCATGGCCTAACCCAATGTCCACAATAACAGTAAACCTGACCACAATCACTATGTGCAAAGGTTCTCAGAAGAAAGCTCAGAAATAAAATATAGAGACATATTAAAGGATTATAGTCGATAGACGTACCTTCTCCTGTACTAGCATCAGAACAGCAATTCTGACTAATACATCTTCAATTCTAAGTCCTTCCTTTGGCACACCATCTATAGACAAAGACCATAGCAGTAATATATTTAGCAGGTTAAAAGGAGAAACAAAAATCACGCGAACAGCAGCAAACAGTAGAAAGAAAAAAAGTTATCAAACACCTGAAAAGGTTGGAGAATTATCGTCAATATCTTCAGCAATGTGCTTCAAGAAGAGTATTCCATAACTGCGAAACAGTATTAAACAATCAGTTGATGAAAACGCTTTGGTCCTCTCAAAGAGTTAATCAGATGCCTTCTTATAGTGATGCGTTTCTTATAAAAGAGTTGAAGAGGAGCATTAAAGGGTTGAGTCAATACTCTTTTATTTCGTCATAGGTCTTCTGCTTTAAGCGAGGAACAAACTCCTTCCAGTCGTAATTGCCAACTCCATACCTGAAATTTTTTTGGCCAGGCAACAAAAACATGTAAATCACGTGCAGCACAAGACTGAGGATATATTGATGCATCGGGAGACAAAAATGTACTATTTAGACAGATTAGCATCTTGTGTCTAAGCTCTAAAGGCCTTATAGAAAGAAGATACCTCATTAACGTCTGTACAAAGACGGCCCTTTGACTCTGGTTGAAACCCAGTACTCTGAAAGATCTCCCCTCGCCTTCCATCAAAGGAGTTGGCTCTGAGTTATCTATCGGAAAAAAAGCTCTTTCAAATAACTGCACACACTCTTGATACAATTTAAAGAAATTAAGTGGTAATACCGCGGCCTCTTCTTCTGTATGGCCTTCTACCCGTCTGAATTCCTTGTCCTGCTGTTTCACCATCTGTTGACTCGGCTTCATAACTTTCATCTTCTCCATCAGAGCTCACATCTTCCAAACCAGCAAGATCATCATCCTCAACAGATACCAACTAAGAAAAAACCGCATAGAAGAATTAGAAAAGCCTTGCTGAAAGATACGAAATCATGGCAGACCAAAACAATGTAAACCATCAGTATTTGAGATATATATCAAGTAAAAAGAGAATGAAACAAAATAGTATATTTACTTGGGCCTCTATCAACCCCAATCAATCAATAACTTTTCGTATTATTGCCATTTTATACATGCGCCTTGATCCAACATGAAAACCCTTAAGATCTGTTGAACCAGTTGATGGGACGAGCGTTTAGCATTAATTGAATACAATCAGCTAAATTATTACTTCCTAAATTTTGCTACCTAAGGAATTCAAAAGCGAAGAATAAGACGACCTGAAACAAATTTATGACGAAGAACAGAATGAAAAAGAGATAAACGATGAAAAAAACCAGTTATCAATATATAAAATGCTACAGTTGGATAAGGGAGATCAAGAAGAGACCAGACCTGCTTCCGACTTCTCTTCCTCTTTCCAAGAGCATTAAGCTCCTCAGCCTGCTGCACCTCAAATTTGTCTTTTAACAACTCTTCCCAATAACTTGCTCTATCACCTGCCGAAGATTTGTTTTCAGCAGCGACTCTCTGTGCCTCTAATGCTGCCGCCTCATTTTCATCTATATACTCAAAATTTGCCACCTAAAATACAAGAAAAACACAGAACCTTACAAGGTAAATCATTTTCAGAGTTCACTACATAGATATCCAACACCCTAATCGCTAAAACAGTCCCCTATGCACACACAAAAAAAACATTAATCTTTGAAAGCAAATCATAAGAACCACAACCACTTTGCCCCGTCATTCAATATTGTCCATTGTTTTTTCAATTATATGATCCACTTAATCTCCCCTTCATTTTAGAACAAAACTAATACCAATCAACATTAATGGCATATGAAAATCTCATCATCTCGTGGTTTTTTTCAACAATCAAGCAACCCAACAAAAATTGTGACATGCAACAATGCATAACACATCCTTATGTTCCAGCTAAATCTAAAAAACACTCAAATAACACATTCAATCTAATTAAGGCGTAAGAAAATGATCAAATCAATAGTTGAAATTGGCTCAATCAAGATCACCACAAGTATAAAATTTAAATTTCTGATATCATTACTGATTTTCATGGAGTTTGCTTTCACTTTAAGATAGATTGAAACAGTCAATAGACACTCTTAAAAGCTATGATCCATCGCTAAAATAGTCCCATACCATATGCACGCAAAAACAAAGCGAACAAGCTCAAAAGCCATTCATCTTCCAAACTTAGCAGGTAATACTTTGACAAGAATGTGCACATCAGACGAGATTTTTATAGCCACACAGGGTCTCAATACCATGAATCATAGGAACACAATTAACTATAAACTCCAATTGCCAGCAAACACTGATCCAGGTGAAATTAATAGAAGAGGAAGAAAAGTAAGAGGCAAGAAAACCTTAAAAGCCTTTAAGAATCCATTCTCCTCTTCATCATCCACTGAGACCTCCTCAGCATCCACGATATCACGATCAAGCAACCTGCAAAGATAGAAGATGAAGACAATAATGAAATATTTCCATGCAATCGATCACAGCAGCTTTCATTAGAATAGAAGCAATAGGCAAGCGCAGAATTCCTTGGATGCCAAAACAAACCAAGACGAAAGCGAGGAAAGGTATATTACTTGTCTATAGCCGCATCATCATAATGAATTTTTCCAGACTTTCCTGCTTCTTCGTCCTCACTAGCAAAAAGCTCTTTTGAACCATACCTGATAATGTCATCTAACTCTTCCTAAATTGCAGTCAAGAAAAAAAAACAAACAAGAAACTTAGTGACAACCAATCAAGAAATATGGAACCCCATCTCTAGTGTTTTTGTCTTTTAGTTACACTAATAACAAAAGGTGTTCTAATTGATGTTTCGACCTTCTAACTCCAATGTGTAGATCGAGTGAAACGGTAAATCTTCTAGCAATAAAATTGTACCTGATTAATGTTTTGTGTTTTCAGTTTCCCGACAACAAGATGCTCCAGAACCATTTTCTTCTTAGTCAACTGCATCATCCTTTCTTCAATGGTGCCTCGGTTTATGAGCCTGTAAATCATCACCTAAATGCAAATATAAGACTAAATTAGTGAAATTATAAATTAAAAAAAATACTAAATGTGTAGGCTGACAGCACTAGGAGATAATAAGTTAAAACCTTATTTGTTTGACCAAGCCGGTGAGCTCTAGCCATGGCCTGGAGATCAGCATGAGGATTCCAGTCACTACAGAAGCAAGAACAACATTTCAATCATATATATCTAAGCAAAGAGAAAGCCATGAAAACTGTGAAGAGATGTAAACCAAAACAGACTGTCCTCAACCAGAGGCTGATGTCTACTTCCCCCAAATTGCATGCCAGTAAAATTTTCTCAATTAGCAAGAGGGCAGATAATAATATTCCTGATTTTCTACTGTCTTAGAGCGTACGTTTACAACAAAATGCCTGTTATTTAAATGCGTTATTATCATTTATCACCCAGGAAATCTGCTTAAAGCATCCAAGTCACTTGTAAATCAACATTGTATTCCAAAATCGGATGCAATCAAGCCAAATAGCTCCTGTAACTGCATGACACTATAAGGGAAGCTGAAATTCAGACCTGTCGTAAATGATAACTGTATCAGCTGTTGCAAGATTTATTCCTAAGCCACCAGCTCTTGTGGAAAGCAAGAAACAAAATCTGTTAGAGTTTTTGGCATTAAACCGATCTATGCGTATTTGCCGCTCAGCTCCGCCAACCTTTCCATCAATTCGTTCATAAAGCCAGTTCTGTCAGAAACAAGAAAATGAACAGCATTATCATATGAAGGAATATCCTTAAATGTATAGTAAAAATGTGCTAGAAAGGTGATCAAAACAAGTAGTTTCCGGTGCAATTGTCAGCGACTCAGCAGTAGCAATAAGTTATATTTCCAGCAGAATAAGTTACTAATGTTTCCGTAGGGACTCTAATTACAAAAAAGTTGACTAGATACTATATATGTCCAAATGGTTTACTACAGAAAAAACAAGAATGAAACTACTGAAACAGAAAGTACAGATAACAAGTTCAAATACCTTATATGAACAGTAGTCTTCAAGTAAGTCAAGCATGTGCTGAAACTGTGTGTATATGAGAACTCTGTGTCCTTGCTCTTTCAGTTTGACCATCATTTTGTCTAAAAGTTGCAGCTTTCCACAAGATTCCACGAGTTGTCTTTGATATAATTAAGAAAACGTTTATGTAAAAGTTAGCACAAAATTTCCAAAAACGAATCCAGATCAAATTTTATAGTCCATCTTGGGAAATGAGATGTTACTTGAAAGCTTCATTTGGGTCGTGAATAACTGGCTCAACACCTTCCAGCATGTAAGGATGGCAGCAAACTTTTCGTAATTCCATCATTATGTTATTGAGAGAAATCTATAAGAAAAGTTGTCCAACACAATCACTCGAATTATAACCGTCGAATGGTTCCTACTCCAAATATTAGATAGATATCTGAAAAAGTACACACACACATTCAGAAAAACTTACTTGAGCACCACCCTTTTTTGTCAATAGTTGATAATTACGGGTAAAAATAGCTTTGTAATATTCTTTTTGCTGGCTGCTCAAATCAACACGCAAAATGAGCTCCTTCTTAGGGGGCATGTCTTTCATTACGTCTTTCTTGACCCCTGCAAAAGCAATCAGATTTGATACACCGTAGTTAACATCATAAAACTTATCAAAGATTCTTTCCGGCCAGACTTTTGAAACAAATGCACATTGAAAAAGATGAGTAAAAAGTTTTGGTTTATACTCCTGAGCAAATGTGGGGCCAACATTTTATGCAGTCTTGAAATCTGCTCCTCTTGATTAATATCCTTAAACTCCTCCTGGAACTCCTCTAAACTGCCAAACTGCAAGTATAAAAGCACAGTCAACTTATATGTAAGCCAGATAAAATTCTGTTAACTACGTTAACTTATTTATCTGTGTTATCCTTGGGCTACCTTCCCCGCGTCAAGAAAATGCATGAGCATGAAAAGTTCATCCAAGTTGTTCTGAAAAAGCACCACGTAATCATTAGTTACATATAATACTCATATAATACTTGACATCATAAGATAAAAATACAGAGCACAAAACGATTCTATATGATACATAAAGCCAACTAATTCACAAAATAGAGTTTTTTTATAGACAAGGACAATGTATGGAAGCCAGGCCCATTAATTTGGATTATTTGGAACCTTTTTTTTCCTTCGACTAAAAGTGGTGTCACCACCTTCGAAAGTGATGCCTTTATCCTAAGAAAGCATTCCTCACTACAGGTGGTTGGTTCAATTAACGATACATTTCTGTAAAAATTGATACCATGTTTACTAATCCCCCCCCCCCCCCGCACTTTCATTTGAATAAATATAGATTGCTAGGAATGCCTATTATGATTGTGGTTTACCTTAATCCAAAAGAGTCGCATGAAGAAACAGTATCATGTAAAAGTAATAACTAAAGAGAACCTTAGACATCAGATCATCATAAATTAGGTATTCAATCTTTATACATAAAGTAATAATGTTTTATATTGGAACAACAAATTCAGAGATTACCAAAACCAGGTAGGATACGAGTGCAGGCTAAACAATTCTCATTGCAATATATTTATATACGAGCACAGTAACTATTGATTTGCCTGCACTCGTATCCTACCTGGTTTTGGTAATCTCTGAATTTGTTGTTCCAATTAATATTTAAGAAAATAAATTCAAGGAATGAAAATCAAATGACGAACCTGAAGTGGTGTTCCTGTTAGAAGAATACGGTGGTTACTTGAATACTGCGTTAACGAGGAGAACAGCTTTGAATCCTTATTTTTCAGTCGATGGCCTTCATCAACAATCTAACCAACAAAATTGATACTAGTTACATTACATATAGAGAGAAAGATAGACGACTGAGAGAAAGTAATGCCTCACTAGGCAACAAGAGTTACCATGCACTCCCATTTAATTGGTTTCAGAACTGCTGTGTCTAGGTTGATCATCTCATACGATGTGAGGAGGACATCAAACTTGATTCTTTTTTGTTTGTTTTCGCTACTGCTTTGTCCAAATTTCTTTTTCTTGATCTTTTTGTTGCCTTTTGGAAAGTAAAACTCATGTTCTCTAATAACGGCTCGAGCTTGCGAAGTGCCAAAATACATAACCTGTACGTCAAATGACCATGACGATCATTTCATTTAACCAACGAAAAACATACCACAAAGACACAAATGGTTGACAACTACATACATACCACATTCATCTGTGGGGCCCATGTTGCAAACTCTCTCTCCCAGTTCCGCAGAGTTGAAAGAGGAGCGATTACCAAATGCGGAATGAGATTCTCCTCAAAAAGCGAAGCTAACAGGGCAATGCTTTGAATTGTTTTTCCTGTAACAGGAAAAAAAAATCTCGCAATATCACGGATATGGAAAACAAAAGCCTCTCGCAGTAGAAGAAAAGATCTATGTGACCACACAGGGTGGAATAATTGAAGAATTACCTAGCCCCATTTCATCGGCAAGGATTACATGTGTCTGCTTTGACCACGAGAACCGCAAGAAATTAAGTCCCTCAAGCTGGTATGGATGCAACAAGCCTTCATATTCAAAAAGCAAATGAACCATAGCATCCATAAGTACCAAAGATGGAAAACATTTATACAATAGCACTACCGGACTAGTGTATGCGTTAAGGTGATCCAAATACCTTTGAGGAATTCAGGAGTATGATCAAACTGTTGAAATTCTTTGGGATTTCTTTTGTGGTCGACATCTTTACCTCTGCGAGATCTAGAATTTATATCCTTGAACCTTTGAATTTCATTCTGGAAGGTTGAGATGTCTGATTCTGATTCCCAGTAACATTCATCATAAGAAAGTTCTTTATACTTCACAAGATATTCCTCTTGGTCATCTTCACCGGTCCTGATTCAGGAAAAAACTAAGAAGGTGTTTATAAAGAAAAAAGGTAGGCAAGCAGGTCATTTATCACGTTCAATAAGGTCCCAAAAGCTTAGTCAACTTCTTTATTATACTGATGACTATGAATAAAAACATACGTCTAAATTTATTTTGATAAAGCAGCAACTCTATCAGATTAGACGATTTTATTAGAAAATGAAACTATGGTAAAAAGAAATGAGCCGGAAGTTGGAAATGAATAAACAAATAAATCTTTCCGTCACTAAACCTGCAGGCAAGAATCCGATCAACAGTGGTCCACTCAGGACGAATGGCAACAAAATCATCTTCATTGTTATTGGCAGATTCCATTTGACGGTGAAAGTTGTTCACCCTGGTTTTTAAACGATGATTGAACTTATAAGCCTTCTGGAATTCCTGCTCAGGCACCCTGTCATTGGTAAAGGGGAAAAGGAAATAAATCATTTGTTTGCATGTTCACAGACAAAAGCACAGAAAGCCACCAGAAACATTGACAATCAGCCTGTTCAAGACAAAAAGTCGCAGTAGTTACCAAGTGCAATGAAGATACGATAATCCCTTCCACTTCACAAGATACTGTTTCACAAAAACTTGCGTTGGTGCTGCATTGGTGGAATCTTGTTCATTGGATAGTGTAGGACGCATTTCACAGTCCAAAATCTTGTCTATCTCAACTAGAGGACTAACCTGCAAATGTAAAAACAATTCTCAGTGACTTCCATGTAAGGAATGAACCTATGGCATCCTAAGTACAGTTATGGACGGTAATTGAAATCTTACGCATTCAGGGCATCTCCAATTTTCCACAGACGCATCTTTAAGAGGTGGAACTAGGCATTTACCATGGTAAGCATACGTACATGTATTGCAGCTTATAAGATTTGCGCTTTCTCCACAAGCCTGGCAAGCATTTTCTTTCTGTGCATTCAGAGAAACAACAAGGAATAAACCAGAGAGAACAGGCATCTCTATAACTCCAAGTGCAATCTAAAAAAGGGGTAAAAGCTGAAAATACTAAGAGGAGAGACATACCGCGTCAGTTCTGACAATAGCCTCGACATGTTCGAGGCTCCGATTTTTTTTAGGAAGAAGGTCATCATCATCAGAATCATCTAGGTTATAAACTGGTTTCCTGTCTGATCGTATCCGGAGCCTCTCCGCCAAGCTACTCATTTTCTGCACGCAATCGGGTCAGTGCCCTTTTAGAAATTAGGTATTTTTACTGGATGCAACATATTCGATAATTGAGTTCTGCTACTTAAACATCAGCGCAAATTTCGATCCCCTTTATAGTAACATCAAAGACGATAGTTTGACAATAGAAAGGAGCAACTCAATTCATCAATGTCTTAATTCCGATCGAAGAAGCTTGTGAGAGAGAAATAGAGTTGAGAGCGGGGAAGAACAACAAACAAGTAGGAAACCCTAACCCAAATAGCCAGCAAAGAGAGAAAAATCAGTTGAGGTTTCCGAATGTAAGTATCCGGAACTCACACTAACTATCCTTGCAATTGAAGATCAAAAGTTCAAAACCCAAACCCAACATTTTCAAACTCACCGTGTACCAAAGAAAACTGTAACTCGATTCAGAGGGCAAAATAGCAAAGTCGCAAGCAATTTAACTTAATTTTGATACTCGGAAGGCGTGGGTCGAAGATTGGGCTAAGTAAAGTAAAGCAGGTAAGAGTGTGAAAGAAGGAGACGGACCTTAAACTGTTGGATCTGTTTCAAGGAGAAGTAATCTCCGATACCCAAAAATCAGAGACGACGAATTCTTACTGATATACAGGTAATAACGACGGTTTAATATATCTTACTGTTCTCCTTGGGATTAATTGGACTATGTAAATGGCAAAAAAACAAATCAAACACACTATTCTCACTTTTTAACATTCTACATTCTCTCAATTCCACTATACAATAAAACAGATCTATTTCACTAAAATACAAAGACAAAAAAAAAATTAAAACAAGAGTTTATAGGAGGCTAGATATAAATTTATTGTTAAAAAGATGGGTTTTTTTTTCTCCAAATCTAATGAAACAATGTTAATTTGTACTATATAAAAAATGATGATCTCAAATAATATAGATCGAAAAAAATATCAGAAATCTCATCATTAACTGAAAACACGATGTATGCTCAATCTTGATACTGTTATCTCCGAAATTTTTTTAATCCAGTGAATGTGCGTCATGCATTAAAGTGAGTTCATTCTCTCCTAATTTCAATGTATTGGATAAATTCAACAAGTATTAATACATGTCACTTTCAATCCATTATTCAACATACCATAGTACACATTCAACATTTGAACTTTATATCCAACATACCCATTGTAAAAATGGTCTTACGGCAGTATATTAACTCCAATTAATAACATGCATAAATTTTTAGAACATGGCTAAAACAAAAATAAATCAAATGAAATATTTGAGATATTGTAACAGGCCAAACCTATTCATTTAGACCCAAAAAAAAATAAGTTGGACTTAAGAGTTAGAATAGACACATTGCCTAAAATTTTAGACCTAACCCATCATCCTCTCCCTCATAGCATGTGATATAATAAAAAAAAATTGGAGGTTAAAATTTCTTCAAAGTAAATGCATAACAATAAAAGTTACATTTGCTAGCCCAAATTTTTTTCTAGCAAATAACAAACCGAAAGACTCAACTAGACAAAAGCACAAACCTAGTCACATTTTTTAGGAGTTCATTTTGAACCATTAATGCAGATCCAAACCAAGATTAGAACTAATTTGAGAATTGAAGATAAGAGGTTAGGGTTGAGAGCCTACGCAATAGCCTAACCGTTTTTAGAAATTGTCGAGGGTCTCAGAGAGAACCCTAGTTGAGAGGTGTTGAAGATGCTTAGATCACGGTGGATCCAAGCCATGATGGTTGAGAGTCACGGAGGCTGGAGATCTTGGCCTGGATGATGACAATCAAGCTATTTTCGGATAAACTATGTAGTTTTGAATGAGTTTCAATGAATATGGTCGTTCTTTTCCATTCAAAGTGAGTAGATAGTCCCCTGCTAGATGATAGGAGTGAGAGTGCACGATGGTTTTGGTGATCAAAGATTTGGGAGGGACAGCAAATTCGTTGACTAATCTAGTTACGGTATATCTCCTAGTTGTATGGGCATGCGAAGAAAATGTGATCCCTACTTTTGAGTTGTTATTATATATGAGACAGTTGAAGTCATTGTTGTTGCCCCAAAGAGATGTTCGGTCTTGAGTTGGACACCTGTTAAAAACAAAGAGATAGCAAAGGAAATAATGCTTGGGGATTCCTCTTGAAAATCATATTGTTTATTTCCAAGGTACAAGCTGTGACTCATCAATGAATAGTTTGTAGATAGTACTTGTATAGTAAAATTATCACATAAAATTTTTATGCCACCACTTCTAATGGTCTACATTATGAGAAAGAGATAATTGTAAGATGGATGTGGAGGTTGCGAATAGTATATGTTATACCTGGAAACAAGGTATATGCATTTCCATCATGAGACTATGCCAAAGTGGAGTAATTTAAAATTTTCAGGTTTCGTTACATCAGGAACCTAAAATTTTCAGGTTTCGTAATTTAAAAGTGGAATAATTATTTTAACTAAAGAATTGGCTTTAGTCTCAATACTTGCTACATGAAATTTGTTATTATAGCAGCTTTTGTTTCGCTATATTTGTGTTAAATTCTTCTCCATTTTTAGAAATGAAAGGGACTCTCAAAATTGAACTAAATACTGAGCTCCAACAATACATTGAGGTTGGTGATTGTTTAATTACCTTAACTTTTGTTTCATTCAATTATCTTAAATCAGGAAGCTATGAACACAAATCTTTGTATCTCAGTTGTATTTAACAAGGTTTTTATATTTGCATTTTAGATTAAAATGCATGAACAAATACTGTGAATGCGTGAAACCTGTGAAGTTAGTGTTATTTTCTTTTATTAAAATTATTGTTAATACTCTACATCGTGAGTGTTATTCATTAAGCGATGGAATATGTTGAAGCAGGTTTGGCTTAACTTAGTGGTGTGTAGAGCTAAAGATGACGTAAAAGCTTTGATTTTTTTTCACAACATTTGCTTAACCATTTTCACATTTTTTATACGAAATACTTTTTTTTAATATGAAATGAATGCCGAGAAGCTTACATCTATCTCCAACTTGTATGAATCATTTAGTGAATTTTATTATTCAACTAGATGTGCTAATTTATGTGTAGGTTGCAGCCATATTCCTCATATCTTTAAGGCTAACTCATGAAACTCGCATGAAGTTTGCATCGGGAAAGGTCACAAACATGATAACTACATATGTTAATGACCTTTAGGTATACTTAAGTTCCATTTTTTTTCTCAGTTTGATCCTTATAACTAAAGATTTGTAACTGCTAGTAACAGTATATAGTCTCCTAATTTTTCCAGCAAATATCACAATAGTTACATGGCTGTGACTAATTTGTTCGGTACTCCTCCACCGAAGCTATTTCAAGGGTTAGCTGTATTAGTCAGTTTAAAGCTCATCTTTTATTTTCCATGATGTCATTGTTATGTAAGTTCATTGCTATGTTTTTCATTCTAATATGCAGAATATATTTTCTTAATAAGCTGACATTCTTACAATCCTTTTTTAGGTCCATTATTGCCATTTATGCTCTTATGATCCCCTTGCGGCACAATTACTTAGTTATGAAGACATTCTTTTTTCCCAGAGACAGCTTCCACTGTTGGAAATGATAGCCGAAAAGATACTTTTTCATTCTAAACTGTATGTCCAGATCTGCGAGTTGGCCATTAGGTTTGTGATAGGAAAAACCAAAAATGAGGAGAAAATGGTTTGAGTTGAGACAGAAAAGCATAATATGATAACTTCATCATGCTAGATATCAAGGAGTACATCTTTAAGCTCCTTCGCAAAACGTTAGCAAGAGTGATTTTCTTTTTCAATAGACCACCGTCTCCGTCAAGGTATATATTTGAAAAATTCTCATCGAGATATAGAAAATTTTAGTCGTTTATTGTTTATTTTCTTTTGGTGTAAAAGAGTATGGTTGCGATGTGATTCTGGTTATGATGATTCCGGCCAAGCCTATGGTGATTATTCATGAGTGTTCATTAAATTGTTTCAGAGATCAAAAGTAATTTTGTTTTTTGTTTTAAGAATATTCTAAGAGAAACACAATTTAGATTGTTTACTCTTATTTCATAAAAAAAATCATACAAAGTAACATAACAAAAAAATACAAATACAACTAAATCTAGCATTCACTACATTATCAAAAGTTGTAAACACAGCTATACCCTCTGTTACTGAATACTAAAAAAAATATTCATTTTTATCCAGTTAAGTAAACCATTAAATAATATTTTTTATTTGTTTGGGGTCAAATATAAGTAACTCTTTTATTGTTTTCTCATAAAATGTAGAAATTTGAATTGAGAAAAAAACGACATATATCACAAATGTTTTTTACCTTCTTTGGTATCAGGATTGTATCCTTAACAAATAGGTTGGGTAATAGGTAAGGATCGGATAAGAATAAACAAAAAATGATTTTCAATCCCAAATTCACTTTTATTTTTAAATAAGCAAATAAACATTAAATAATTTTTAATCCCAAATTACTTTTATTTTTAAATAAGCAAATACTTAGACTTTTATCAATTACTAATAACTTAATTAGGTCACATGCTTCAATGATAGATTTTATAGTTTGCTCCTCTTTTCTAAAATAAACAACTTATAGGTCTCATTATTCTAAGCGAAACATTGTTTAAATGATTTACTTATTTCATAAAAAAAGAATAAAATCATCCAAAGTAACAAAAAAGTACAAATGCAACTAAATCTAGCATTCACTACATTATCTACACCAACACCAAAATATGTAATCAAAGTTATATTTATCATACATATATTACATCTAATTTATTGTCTTTGAGTAAAAAACATAAATAATTGTTATCCAAACAAAAAACATAAATAATTCTAGCACATCTTTCAACATATTATATAAGAAAATTTCTATAACTTTCATTGTCTCATTTTTTTTCTATTTTCAAACTCACAAATTTCAACAAATATAAAATTTCCAATCTTTTATATTTAACCATACATAACTATATGCCACTATCAAATAAATTCATTCACTCATTGCTATCACATTATACAACGACTCAAACACAATTGATTACAAAAACATCAAATTTTATATTAAATTATATATTATTTTCTCTAGTCGGAAGTGGTGTCATCTGAAAGAATTTGAAGAAATAATTGCAAGAGATATGACTTATTTAGTGGATAATACTTTTATTCTTTTACACTTTTCTTCCTAACAATACTAGAAAAAAGAAGGTGATAGTATTATCTTTATCTTTTTTAATATATATTATTGGAAAAAATATGTCCAATTGAAGTTATCATTGGAAAAATATGTTCAATTGAATTCTTAGAGGTCGTACCAAAAATTAACAACAATTCTCTCTTTAAAAATCACAACCGTCTCGGTTTTCAACTAATCAGCACAAGGTGATCACCTACTAACTTTAAAACTAATTCATTTGTTTTTTAAAAAAAATTGGTTCTATCTGTATAGGGTTACTATCCTTCCGTGTTTTGTATGGTCAGAATGCAATTTTGGTTGCCAATAATTGGAACATGAGAGGCTTTGGGAAAAAGTCATTGCAGTGAAAAATATTTATTTTAATATCCCAACTTTTCCTCTTAATATATTAAGCATTTGCAATATATTTTTTATTAATTCAAAAAACAATATTAATATAGGATACAAAACAAAAGTAACCTCCTATAGCATATAGACCATTGTCTTCATTATCTCAAACTTGAAGAGATTAAATAATTTGCTACATAGTAAATACTTTTTCAATATTTACATGTAATTTAGTAGTTATTCTTATCTACTAATACATGGTCATGTTATCAAGTTAGCTATTCGAAAATATTTTTTAGTCCAAAAAATCTTGTTGTCGAAGAATTAAAATTAACACTTTTCAAATCGAATAAAAGAAACCCGCGTTTTATCACACTAGAATGTTAAATATTTTTTTCCATTACTTCAATTTTATTACTAAAATCTCTGTTAGCTTTATCAAATTATTTATGATTTCGTTTATCTTTATTTTATCAGTTAAAATTTTTTTGTCAAATTGATTTGGTTTATCTAAGATTAAGTTACACCTACTTCTATATGTAACGATAGTTTAAATTCATTCGCTCACTACGAACGCATTATACAACTACTCAAACTAATACAAAATCATCAATTTCATAACATATTTAATACCAAACATTTACCATCATAATCTATACACATATCTTAATATATAAAAACAGAAACATGCAACTTTAGTTTATTGATTCAAAAGTAAAAAAAAATCTTAAAATAAAAAAGCAATCCGGACGTTCATCGCGGATCAAATTCTAGTTAAATTATTAATTCTGATGTTATTGATCATGTAATTCTGGATCAGCTTTTACAGTTATACAGTAGGGGTATTTTCTTCTATGATTTTAATACACGTTCTTGATTGTTTTCCTTTTTTAGCTAATTGTCCCTAAAAAAAACCTATATTGTACAAAAGTACAAAAATTCAAATTGAATTATATGCTAAACTGAACCGAAAATCGGTTTGGGTAGCCTGAGAAACCAGCTGTGTCTAATTCTTCGAATCGAAGCTGCGCGAAGGAATAATTCTTCTACAGACTTCTTTGCCTCTTCTCCAAGGTTTCTAAAACCTCCGGGTTTGGTTGTGAAATCACCGTTTTCCTCCTCAATCAAAACCCTAGACCAAGATCCTTTGTTCAATTCAGCTCACATGGCGTCCAGGAGACTGTCGACAGTTGTCAAGGCGCAAAATGCTTTCTGGAGACCCTCTTTACTCGTCCGTTCTCGCGCTATCTCCGGTTCTGCTCAGTACAGCTCGCCCAACTCCTCTGTTTATCGGCTAAATTCCTTTATCGGTGTTGCGGGAAACGGCGTCCCTTCGGCTACTCAAGCCGCTGCTCGTGGCCACCTGCTCCCTCTTTCTCTCCAATTCCCTTCTCCGCGTCACTTCTCGGCTTCCACCGCCGCTCAGGTTCGTGGTCGGTTATATGATGTCAAGTTACCTGACCGGTAACCGTTAATTGGCATTTTATGAACAAATATGTCTCAATCGGGGTCTATAATCTCATGGCATTATCTTCAGAACATGTGTATTCGATGGGATTTGTGTATTTCCGAAGATTAATTTTGTCAATTTTTGTTTCTTTTTATAGACGAATCAAAATGAGTATACGGAGATGGCATGGGAAGGAATTATCAATGCCTTTGATGCAGCTCGTGTTTCTAAACAACAAATTGTGGAATCCGAACACTTGATGAAAGCTCTTCTGGAGCAAAAAGATGGTTTGGCAAGGAGAATATTTGCAAAGGCTGGAATAGATAATACCTCTGTTTTGCAGGCTACAGACGACTTCATATCTAAACAACCAACGGTACTGCAATTAAGCTTGTGTTATGCATCTCAACACAATTTCTATGCTTCCCCTTATTTCTCACTGGGCTGCTTTAATCAAACCGGCAGGTTACAGGTGATACCAGTAATCAGATACTAGGATCATCTCTTAGTGTCATTTTAGAAAATGCACAGAGGTATAAGAAAGAGTTGCGAGATAGTTATGTGTCGGTCGAACACCTTCTGTTGGCCTTTTATTCCGATAAAAGATTTGGAAAAGAATTTTTCAAGAACTTGAAACTTGATGAGAAAGCCTTGAAGGATGTTATTGAAGCTGTCCGCGGTAGCCAACGAGTAACTGATCAAAGTAAGTGTTATGTTTTCTGCGCCTCAAATGTAGTATACTTTGTGGATGATGTTTGTCCTATGGGAAATTTAGATATAGGTTACTTGCAGTCTATGTTTGTCCTTTGGGGACAGAGAAAATAATGATTTTTTTTCTTCTGTTCCACATTGTATTGTTGAACATTGGGAAGTAGATGCAAGACGTGTGTTGGTGCTCTAGCTAAATGTTTTGTTACCCTGCGTCCTTTTATGTTTGTTTTAATGACGTTCGCCCATTCTTATTGATGCTGTACATGTAGATCCTGAAGGAAAGTATGAAGCACTTGAAAAGTATGGAAATGATTTAACTGAGATGGCTAGACGAGGAAAACTCGATCCTGTCATTGGACGAGATGATGAAATTCGGCGTTGTATCCAGATATTATGCAGGAGGACAAAAAACAATCCTGTTATCATTGGTGAACCTGGTGTAGGGAAAACTGCAATTGCAGAGGGGTAAGGCTTGCAACTATCTCCGTTGTTTTTCTTGTATTTTGTAGTATCTCTGAAACTTATGGTTTTACTGATAGATTTTGACCTTTTCAGATTGGCCCAGCGAATTGTGCGAGGGGATGTCCCTGAACCTCTCATGAATCGGAAGGTTCGTTCCGGGAATTTTATCTCCAGTTTTCTTTTTGCCTTAGTGTATTAGTTGGTTTAACTTTTCTCCTCAGAGGGCCAAGGAAGATTTTAACATGCTTGTCTTGGTTGCTTTATCATGTAGTTGATATCTCTCGACATGGGTTCATTACTTGCTGGTGCCAAATATCGAGGAGATTTTGAGGAAAGGTTGAAAGCAGTACTGAAGGAAGTATCTGCTTCTAATGGGCAGACAATCTTATTCATTGATGAAATCCACACTGTTGTTGGTGCAGGTATTCTTTTTCATCCAAAGGCCATAAACATTGATGATTTTTTGTACACAGTATATTGCGCCACTATACATTTTGTATGAATGGTTTGGATGAGAATCTCTTTTGCATGCTTGTATTTCTCATCTGAGGAATATTGCATTACCACTGAGTGCCAAAAAGATGGAAAATGATGGTTAGGATGTAGAATGATCTGGATCTTTTAAACTTTCTTGTCTACTATATCTTTTTCCTTACACTGATGCTTTGTTGCTGGTAAGATGAAATCAAAGAAGTGGCTGATATTGTTACCCTTGTGTAGGAGCAACTGGTGGAGCAATGGATGCGAGCAACCTCTTGAAACCAATGCTTGGACGAGGTGAACTGAGATGCATTGGTGCTACTACACTGAATGAATACCGCAAATACATAGAGAAAGATCCAGCTTTGGAGCGTAGGTTTCAGCAAGTGTTTTGTAGTCAGCCATCTGTTGAAGATACCATCTCGATTCTTCGTGGGTTAAGAGAGCGTTATGAGTTGCACCATGGCGTGAAGATATCAGATAGTTCCCTTGTTTCAGCAGCAGTTCTGGCAGACCGCTACATCACTGAACGCTTTCTGCCAGACAAAGGTATAAACTTTTCCACCTTCCCGTGATTCTTTACCAGTTTTTTTTTCTTGGGAAAGTGTTTGTTGGCCACAAAAAAAAACAGCATTGTTTTTTGAGATGTAAGCTTTTTGTTTCAGCTATTGATCTTGTTGACGAAGCTGCTGCAAAGCTGAAAATGGAGATTACTTCTAAACCAACTGAACTTGACGAAATAGACAGAGCTGTGATCAAACTGGAGATGGAGAAGCTTTCTTTGAAAAATGATACTGATAAAGCTTCTAAAGAACGGTTACAGAAGATTGAGAACGATCTGACCACTCTCAAATATAAACAGAAAGAACTCAGCGAGCAATGGGAGCAAGAGAAGTCTATCATGACTAAAATACGCTCATTTAAAGAAGAGGTAAAATCTATCTTCCTCACTGCGGTCTTTTAGTTTTACGTCAGTTTTTGGTTTAATATAGTACTTTTTAGTTGTTGTGTGGCTGCTTATGTTGTTGTATATATCAATCAACCTTTATGTCCTCCTCAACATGTTCACTTTTTTTACAGATTGACCGAGTAAACCTGGAAATTGAATCCGCTGAACGTGAATATGATCTGAACCGTGCAGCTGAGCTGAAGTATGGAACACTTATGACCCTCCAACGCCAGTTAGAAGAAGCTGAGAAGAATCTCACGAACTTCCGACAGTCTGGAAAGTCACTACTCAGAGAAGAGGTAACTGATCTAGACATAACAGAGATAGTAAGCAAGTGGACAGGTATTCCGTTATCAAATCTTCAGCAATCAGAGAGAGAAAAGCTGGTCATGTTGGAACAAGTGCTCCACAAGAGAGTAGTTGGTCAAGACATGGCTGTAAAATCAGTAGCAGATGCTATCCGACGTTCAAGAGCTGGTCTTTCTGATCCTAACCGCCCAATAGCTAGTTTTATGTTCATGGGTCCAACAGGTGTTGGTAAAACCGAGCTCGCCAAGGCTCTAGCCGGATACCTTTTCAACACAGAAAACGCAATAGTGAGGATCGATATGAGTGAGTACATGGAGAAATTCTCGGTTTCACGGCTGGTCGGTGCACCTCCTGGGTATGTGGGTTACGAAGAAGGTGGACAGTTGACTGAAGTCGTTCGCAGGAGACCTTACTCGGTGGTTCTCTTTGATGAGATTGAGAAAGCTCACCACGATGTCTTCAATATCTTGCTACAGCTACTAGACGATGGAAGAATAACTGATTCTCAAGGGAGAACAGTAAGTTTCGCAAACTGTGTTGTGATAATGACTTCTAATATAGGATCTCACCATATACTGGAGACCCTCCGCAACAAGGAAGACAGCAAAGAAGCAGTTTATGAGATGATGAAGGGACAGGTTGTGGAGTTAGCAAGACAAACTTTCAGGCCAGAGTTCATGAACAGAATCGACGAATACATAGTTTTCCAGCCGCTAGATTCAAAAGAAATCTCCAAAATCGTCGAGTTGCAGGTAATTATTAACCCTTTTATTGGCCCCTAGGAATTTGTGAAGCATAACTATAATGTTTTTCTTACATATAATAACATTGGTGTAATGTAACGTGCAGATGAGACGTGTGAAGAATAGGTTGGAACAAAAGAAAATCAATCTTCAGTACACAAAAGAGGCAGTGGAACTTCTTTCTCAGCTAGGGTTCGACCCCAACTATGGAGCAAGGCCAGTGAAGAGAGTGATACAACAGATGGTCGAGAATGAGATTGCTGTTGGAGTTTTGAAAGGAGATTTTGCGGAAGATGACACTGTTCTTGTCGACGTTGACCTTTTGGCTACAGACAATAAATTGGTCATCAAGAAGCTAGAGAATGATTCTCCTATTAAAGAAATGGCCGCTTGATACTACATAAATAAACAAATCGAGACCATTTGGTTAGTGTTAGTCACTCTTTGTTCGATGTTTTGTAGATTTTTTTAACTTAAGTGCCTTCTAATATGTACGGTTTTAAAAGATTATATCTCCTGCCGACAAAATCAAAACCCATTATTTCCTCTTCCTCCATTAAACGCGGAGCGGTGAACTATGTTTATGGAGCCTTTATTAGGGATGTACGTAGCGATGTTTATTACAGATCTGGTTTTCTGCTAAGGAGATGGGACTTAATAATCTTACCAAATCAAATCGAAGAATCGGTTTAATAAAACCACGTTCTCTTGTCGCCAGAATTGAATCGGATCTTTCTGTTTATTAGTTTCCGACATTGAAGTCTTTTTTTATTCTTACTGTTTTCTTATTAACTCCCTTGTCTGATAGTTAGTCAGAGTTAACTCCTTTGTCTGATATATAATCAGAGTTAATTTTCTCATTAATGACATATTGATATTAGCTTAGTCATGACCCTGAAATGTCAGTCGTGTCTTTTAATGGGTGGGGAGCAAACAACCTGGTACATCTGGTCTAATCGATTGATTTAGATTTTTTTTCTTTCTTTTCCAAACATACTGTTTAATTTGTCAAATGAGCCTACCGTTTATGTTTCCTCCATCCAATCACTCAGATCACAAGAGTTGAGGACATCTCAAGACTCCTCCAGAAGCTCTTTAGATTTGATAGAGACGGATGCACAAACCAACAATGAAATATGCTATTTTTCATTCATAGAAGAGCCTTGCAGGAAGATCAAGGCCCTAAGATTTTGGGGCCATAAATTTAGTGCTCTTTCTCTTCTAAATTATAAGATGTTTTTAGAGGTTTTCTAGGCAAATTTTTAACTTTATTAAAAACTATGTGACCAATTATACTTTGCAGTTTTTTTTATAATTGGTTAAATTTAACTTATATAGTTTATAATATTTTTAAGAAAAAGAAAATTTCTTAATCATTGTACTTTTAGTCAAAACATCTTATAATATGGATCATATATTATACTACTTTACGATTTAGGGGTCTTTGACTTATGTATATTATCTCTTAAAAATGTGGGGGTGCAAAACCCATACTTATCTCGTTATGCTTAAAAGTAACTCTAAAAAATGTATTTAGTTGTTTGAAAAAGAAAAATAACAATAATCCCTTAACCAAAAGCAAAGCCTTGGAATCAGATTTGGAGATTGAATAGTCTGCAAGACACCTTTGGTTTCCTCGAATCCAAAGGTTGAAAAGACCTTTTGCTAAGGCCTATAAGGATGAAGAGAGCTTTAGGAAGCAAAGCAAAGCATGACCACTTGGTTAAGAATAGGGAATAAAAGTACCAAGTTTTTTCATCTCTCGGTGAAAGCAACAATATCAAAGAATGCGCTGGAGAAACTTAAGGATTAGAGTAGCGTTGTGCATAGATAATAAACCTTCAAAGGGAAATAGCTGCCTCATATTTAAAGGTTTTTTTTTAATTTCTCAAGCCTTCAGATGAATCATGACATATTTTGTGATTTCCAATTAAGGGTTACTCCCATGATAAATGAACCCTTAATCAGTATAGTTTCAAGATAGGAAGTGAAAAAGTTGTCTTCTCAGTAAAACCATCTAGTGTACCTGCTGATGGGATGACTGCAACCTCCTTCCAACACTATTAGGAAATAGCGGGTGACCAAGTGACTCTTAGTGTCTTTGAAACAAGAAGGTTCCAAAAAGAGTGGAACCCCACCAAATATGTTTGATCCTTATGCAGGAGACTAGCCTCAGACCAATCAACATGTTTTATGTTCTTTACTAAGTGGTAACTAAGATCCTTGTGGCTCATCTTTACCAAGGGTCGGATATTTCATTATCATTAGTTAATATAAGTTTCTTTTGTTTCAATTCGTTATGTTTCCGGTCAAATAACCTCATTTTCGTAAGCTTTGTCTCTCCAAATGAATCATTCCTCTTCTGAGACAAATTTGTTTTTTGTCATTCTTAACCTAATTCCATCGAAAATTTATTTTTTCTTTTCTCACCATTCAAAAGCTCTAAAAAAAAATAGAGCTCCAAGAATCACTTTTTCTTCTAATCATGAGACAACTTACCTCGTTTTTCTTGTTTCCTCAATACTCTTCTAATTTCTCACCTTAGTTTCATAGTCTTTTTATTAACTTAAGCACTTAAGCGTCGAAGTATCTTTTAGAAATATAATTTTGTTGTCTTTTTCCAGGGACTTCACATGGTTTTTGTTTTGACAGAAGATTTGTTTCTCGGTGGAACGAATCTTGCTTTTAATACTACTCCAGCAACACCCAACTATGACGCAAACCAAACCAGACGCAAATCAAGAAGATCTCAACCCTGCAATATCCTAAGTTTATTTGGGTTAACTCATAAACGATTCAAACTACTTTCACCAGACATTTTTCCAATTTTAAGAAGAACAACCCGTCCAACGGCCCAACACGAAATCCAATATATATTGATATACCATTGGTCAAAATAACACAGTTTAATGTTACTAACTAAAACATTCGACTTCCTCCATTGATTTCCCAGGTAGAGTGTATGATCAACGATTTTTGATATTCTTTAATTACAATTTCAGATTTCCCTAATCACCTACCCATTTTTCATATTTCTTACTTTTCCATTAATAATATAGTTAGAACTAATTAATTAAGGATTGGAATCCTCACAAACGGTCTTTAAGTAATAAAAAATTACAAAGTCGCTTAATCGATCACTTTAATTTCCTCTGTTTTCGCTTCCAAATAAAACAAACCAAAAACAGAACAAACTCTACCTTCTGCCCTTTATTTTAATCACTCCCTCTCTCTTCCTTCCTCGAGCTCCAGAACTGATCGGCGATAATGGCCAAGTGTCACGGCAACAACGTCGATTCTCACATCCTTCACCGCATTCCCTCCGCTTCTTCCTCCACCTCCCGGAATGCCTTCTCCGGATCGGCATTCCGCAGGATGATCTTCCACGCCTTTAGCTGCGGTGGCAGCTCTCGTTATCGGCGGGAACTCCGAGAAGACGACGATGAGGATGGAACCTATTTTAAAAATGCGAAGGTAGCGACGACTGGTTCGGTATCTGCAAAGATCGGAGGGGATACAGTATCCGATGACTTCGTGATGAAAACGGAGAAGCTCTGCGATCTGTTAAACCTAGCGGTGATGGAGACTGGCGTTGAGACGAAGAAGAAGAAGGAGGAAACGTTGGAGGTTATGAAGCGCGTCGTTAGAGATTTACAAGTGGAGGCGGCGGCGGCAGAGTGTGGAGGCGACGGCGGTAAGAAGAAAATAGCGGCGGCGAGTGAGGTTCGGTTGCTAGCAAAAGATGACACGGAAGCGAGAGTGACGCTCGCCTTACTCGGTGCGATTCCGCCGCTAGTCACAATGATCGACGAAGATGCACAGATAGCTTCCCTTTACGCTCTTCTCAATCTCGGGATCGGCAACGATGCGTAAGTCTCCGTCGATCAATCTCCTCATTTTTCTTGTTTTTGTTTTTTTTTTCCATTGCATGTTCTCGTACATTCCAAATCCCTCAATATGCATTCTATTTTTCGGTTTGATTTCTGGAAAACTTCCCAAATCGATGAAGATTTTCCAATGTCGCCCGTATTTTTGTTTGGTCCTGTAAATGTTTTCTTCTTGTTGGTTTGCTTCTTTAGGTGAAACAACGCAGAAAAATTATTAATTCTTTTTCTCTGATAAGTCACTTTCCATGCTTTTTTTCTCTGAAAACTTTATTCTTTTTCATCTACCACTGCTACTTAATTTCAGAACAGCTTGAAGCATTTAAGTCAATCATTAGATCCTTCAATTTCCATCTTCAGTATTTGACATATGCTTAAAATCTTTGGCAAAACCCACAAATTGCAGGAACAAAGCAGCTATAGTTAAAGCAGGTGCTATTCACAAAATGCTGAAGCTAATCGAATCCTCAAAACCTCCTAATCAAGCAGTCTCGGAAGCTGTTGTAGCCAATTTCCTAGGGTTAAGCGCATTGGATTCTAACAAACCGATCATCGGTTCCTCAGGAGCGATCATCTTCCTAGTGAAAACCTTGAAAAACTTAGAGGAAACCAGCAGCTCACAAGCTAGAGAAGACGCGCTTCGAGCACTTTACAACCTCTCAATCCATCACCAAAACGTATCCTTCATCCTCGAAACTGATCTGATTCCATTTCTTTTCAACACATTAGGAGACATGGAAGTGAGTGAGCGGATTCTCGCTATCTTAACCAATGTAGCATCAGTTCCACAAGGAAGGAAAGCGATCGGGGAAGCGGTCGAAGCGTTTCCTATACTAGTCGATGTGTTGAATTGGAATGATGCACAAAAATGTCAAGAGAAAGCGATTTACATACTCATGTTAATGGCTCACAAGGGATATGGGGACCGGAGAGCTATGATTGAAGCTGGTATTGAATCTTCTTTGCTTGAACTAACACTTGTGGGAACTGCATTGGTTCAAAAGCGAGCCTCTAGGATCCTAGAGTGTTTGAGAGTGGTGGATAAAGGGAAGCAAGTCTCAGCTCCGATATATGGAACTACTCTTTCTTCTTCTTCTTCGTTGGCTAGAAACAGAGTTGATATTAGAATGAGTGATGAGAGGAAAGCTGTGAAGCAGTTAGTGCAACAGAGTTTACAGAGCAACATGAAGAGGATTGTCAAGAGAGCTGATTTACCACAACACTTTGTTTCTTCGCAGCATTTTGCTAAGAGCTTAACCTTTTAAATCAGAAAACAAAAAAAAAGTTGTGTAAGTTGTTTTCTTGAATCATCATTTATCATTTTCCAGTAAATTTGATCATTAGGAAATATATTTTATGAATTAATTAAAAATCATTGCGATTGTTACTTGAAAAACTAATTATTCATATATATAACTAAAGAAATACTACACGTTTTTAGGTTTTAGGATTAAATTTATAGTTATAGGAGTTTATGATTTATGGTTTAGGATTTAGTTTTTACTTTATGTTTAGGATATTTGATCGTAATCAGCAGCAGAACCATAGATGATTGTTAACTTTCTATCCAAGGTTAGGTCGGTGATAGAGGCATCGAGTGTAATTACAGGGGAGATCAGGGGTATTGAGAGAGTCTGGTTGGGATCCTCACATGGGCTGAATATGTTTTTGTAGTATTTTCTTACTGTCATTCTCGGACCCCGAATTTAACGTAAATTACAATATTTCCCATTAAAGATATCTTTCATTATTAATATTTTTTTGTTTTGTTTCTGTAAAGCATGCATTGGTCCACTCGTGCATCGTGCCTAGAATAGTGTCCTTTAAAATATTAGTAAGACTTTCTTGTACCAATGTTTATTGCACACTCGTGGGATTTGCGAAGAACCGACGACCATTTTTGTACGTTGATTGTTCTTTTATATACGTATTTGCTGGGCAAGACGTAAGACGAATTTTGGAAAACCAAGAAAAAGTCGTAGTTCGTTCGTGTAATATTGATTCAAGGATACTAGTAGTTTTCTAATATCCTTTTTTGAATAATGAAATTGATATGGGTATATTTTACCTCATTTAGGACTCATTTATCTATCATTTTCTATTACAAAATGCATAGTTATAATTATGACCCAAAAAAAAAAATTATCATCACTTTTCATGCAGTTATGGTTAGAACTAACTTCACATAGCACATAGGCATTTAATTAGGATTATTGCATTCGCACCCGGTGGTATCTATCTTTATTGTTTTGTAGGTATTTGGAGTGTTATGAGGCTAAAGAGGAATGACTGAGGTTTGGAGTGAAAGTAATAAAAAGAATAAGAAGAAAGGACAAAGAACTCGTGATCAGGACAAGTTAACAGATATTGCCTCTGATTATAACAAATATATATGCCGATGTAAGTTTTTATGAAGAGAGGAACTTTCGTTTGTTTTAAAAAAAAATTAGGTTGAATATAATAGATTTTAACGGAGAGAGAAGAGCGATGAGAGGTCTTCTGTCTCTAAAAGAAAACGATTTTTTTTCTTTTCCAAATTTCTAATTTCTCTAACCATTTTTTGACTTGCCGATTCTTTGAACTTCAAACGGTTAAAAGTAATTGTTGCACCCTTAAGTTTTGAACTATCGACTTACTGTTTGATCAGAGAGACCAAAGTTTCTAATAAACAAACACATAAAAACTAAATTCTTCCATAAACAAAACAAAAAGAAAGATAGATGCGAAATATCTACCAAAACAATATATATTCGTGCAGCTAAAAGTATTATCAATCGAAAATTAGCAAAGATATATATCTCTATTTTCTTATTTATGAGTTTAGAGAGTAAAACATGAGATTCAAAGTCATGCAGAGAAGTTTAACGCACTCTTCTTCACCTTTACTTGCTGCTCTCATTAAGGGGAAGGTAGACTCCTTCTGCTGCCAACCAAATATTATCCGCCCGCTTCTCACGAATTCCACAGACCTGTGCACCCAAGAAAAAAAAAGAATCTGATGAGTTAGATCTTGTTGAATATGTTTTCAAGACGTTGCAATAATCTTTGTAGACTTTTTAACTAGAAAACTATGATATTTAGTTACCTCTTGCTGACCACCAGCTATACGTTGGTATTTCTTGTCATGGCTATGGAGATAGCCACTGGTGTCTATGTGCTGAAGCCGGACTCTTTGGTCTTGTTTCCATGTCTTCCCGCTCCCTTCGATTATAAGCCTATTAGCACATGGTAAGGTGCGTGAGTTCTTTATGTGGATGTTGGATGTAGACTGATATTATATATGAATAATCAAATTTGCTTTAAGGGATTCTTACTTCCAGTGATCCCCAGTATCGGAATTTGAATCATCTCCAAAGCAGCTAACCTGCACCGAGAGAATGGCTACCAATTGAAACCGGCATGCTACTTCATAATTCAAAGCTACCAAATATCAAGATACTACTGGTTTCCTAGATCTAGCTGTCTATAGAGTCTGATAGTTTATAGCTCCAGATAGATAGTTTACATTCAAGCTTGGCGGATCAGGAATGCCAAAGAAGATGTAGCAATTACTTCATGTGGACGACGATACTAACCTCTAAGTTCCCTGATATAGGGGATGCATGCAGATGACTGTGGAGCCATTTTCTGGTCTTCATGTGCTGCAATCTAATGGTAGCTCCACTCTTGACGGCATCACCTTGCTTGGCTGTTGTGCCAGGCACAGGTTTAACAATCTGCGGAAATGAAAAAATAGCTTACAAGATGAAGCCTTCATAACTCACTAAAACACTTGACCAAATAGGACACGCCACCAAGCTACAAATGAATAGATGGGTTGCTCGACAATTCTTTATGTATATCAGAGCCTAAACATGAGGGTTTATAGTGTGAACTGAGCAGCATCTGCAACAATTTATTTGATTCCGGAAAAGATCTGCGTACAAGTTTGTCCGATCTTTGAATAGCAGGTCTGGATATATATGGCGTGCCAGATGAAGAAGTGACATGTACTAAAGAATTGACAATTTAATCTATTCGTTAACAAGTGCTTCTTGATGTGTTTTCTTTCTACTAACATCCAAACACTTCTACTTTTAGTTGCTCCAAAACACATAGTTTAGACTATTGCATATAGGATCTTCTGTATAAGGTGAAACAGGAGCAGAACGCAAAGTCAATTGAGAAATACGAGGAAGAATGTACCCAGTAGCTGTTGGAATCAACGACGCCCGGAAAACCAGTGACTGATTGTTGACCACTGCCGGATCCGTACGGCACATCGTGAGAGTGCAGTCGAAATTTAGTTTTCTCGTGCATCAGCTTGATCGCACTACCATAAGTGATCTGTCATACCAGACGGAGAACATGGAATTAGATATTCTCTGTATCATGATCAAACCTAATTCGAGATTAAAGCAAAAAAAGTAACGCAAGTAACAAAATTGAAATAGCATCTTCAGGAAAACCAAAATCAGGGGTTTCCGAAACAAGAGCGTAATTTTGATATTTGCAACTAAAGGCTACAATGTTCGTGGGGGAATCTAAATAAATCAACGTCAGACGGATTCGAAATTTCAAATAGCAATGCAATAATTAACGAACCTCGACTCCTTCTTTACCAGAAGCGGCGGAGGCAGACGTGTAGCCGGAATCCGGATCGAGGCTTAGGAAAAGGAACAGGGCGAGACAGAAGAATCCCAAAGCCATCACGAATAGCAGACCGATAAACCAGTTCTGCTGCCAAAAGGGATATTCCGGGATCGCTTTCCTCGCCGCAGGAACTCGCGCAGCCGAAGCTGAGGAAGGAGGAGACGTCGAAGACGATGATGATGGCTTCCTTCTCAAGAGAGCTTGTTGTTGCCCGG
Organism: Euclidium syriacum; assembly: GCA_900116095.1. NCBI lineage: Eukaryota > Viridiplantae > Streptophyta > Magnoliopsida > Brassicales > Brassicaceae > Euclidium > Euclidium syriacum. The sequence continues at coordinate 5,469,449 of FPAK01000008.1, forward strand.
ACGTCGACGCCACCGTGAAGTATCAATTAAGATCTCGCCGGAGACAGTAGAGGACAGCCTAATCTGCTAACTTTCCGATCGCTCCTCGGCTTATGAGGGGGTCTTTACTAATTTCATTAACTTCCCAGTAGACACGCAGGCATACGTTCATATAACCAATGAAAATCAACCACGTGTACTACCAATGAGTTGGCGCATTATGAATGGTGCATCAGGTTGCAAAGAGGCAAATCAAAAGCTTGTTGTCCTACCTCAAAGTCAAAAAATACACGAATTTAAAAACGCACCAAAGAAAACATGAGCTAATGTTAACTTTTTAAAATTAAATCCGAATATACAGTTGACTGACTATTTTAAGTACGTCGTTAAGTTGGCTAATGAAGGTAATCAAACAATAATTTATTCCCTAAAAACCTGGTTATCATATAAATAAAATCTAACAAAACTATCCTAGAAGGCTAGAAGTCTAGTTAATTAATTGACACGCCCTAATTTTCCTTCGGTCTACGTGTTATGTTCATAAGGAAAATTTTAATGAAAAATTGTGGGCGGGGATTTTTTGGAGGTAGAACTGTTTATGGCTACATGAAAAAACGGCAAGCAGTCTAATTTCAGTGAAGAGTATATCCGGCACCTTCTCCGATTGGGCCAGCTCTCTGAATTTCTGGTGAGTTCCCGTCTCCTTTTGTCTCGCATTAACGGAAAATTTAGGTTTTGCATTTCATGTGCAGTTGGGTTTGTTTGGAGTCAGTCTTTCTTCTTTAATAGAAATCCACCCAGAACACAGTGTGACAAAATTAGGCGGGAGTGAGACAAAACCCTAAAACCCCATTACATCTAATCCTTGAAAGGAATTCAAAAGAGAGGACGAATGGAGTCGGAGGGTTTGGCGCCAGAATGGGCATCTCAACCTTGCATCATGGGGATCGATGAAGCCGGGAGGGGTCCTGTTCTAGGTTTTCTTCTTATTTCTTCTCTTGTTTATCTCTAATGAGTCAAAATAAAGAAAATCTGAATCAGTTTTATTGAGAAACAGGACCCATGGTGTATGGATGTCTCTACTGTCCCATTTCCTACCAGTCTGCTCTCGCTTCTCTCCATTTTGCAGGTCAAAACTCACATTATGTGTGAAGAATTGAGATGCATTGAATAAATTCTTATAAGTCTTTTAACTTCTTTGCCTGTAGATTCAAAGACTCTGAAAGAGGAGAAAAGAGAAGAATTATATGAAAACTTAAAGCTTGACAAGTCACTTGGATGGGCTGTTGATGTCATTGATCCCAAGGAACTCTCAGCCAAGATGCTCGCCAAGTTAGTAATAATAGTTTTGTATTTTGATGCTGACAGATTGATATGCTCAGAGTGGTTCTTATATCATAGCTTTGGTTTGTTTTTCTCTTTTACCAGAAACAAGACTAATTTAAACGAGATTTCACATAACTCTGCTATGGGGCTCATCAAAAAGGCACTAGACATGGGAGTTCTTCTGACAGAGGTGATTGTCGTTTTGAGAGATAAGGTTATTATCCATCTACAACCTTTTGAGCTCTAAATTGCCTTTTTGCAGGTTTATCTAGATACAGTGGGAGATCCTGAAAAGTATAGAATAAAATTGTCAGAGAGGTTTTCTTCTTCGATCAAGTTTGTTGTTTCAAAGAAAGCTGACAGTCTATATCCTGTTGTTAGTGGGGCAAGTATTGTAGCCAAGGTAAATTTAGTTATGGATTCTCTCACTATATCTAATCTTGAAGCTTTTTTCACTAGCTAAAAAGTCAAGTAAATATAATCAGGTGACTAGAGACAGAGCGTTAAGAGAATGGTTTATAGAGGAAACTGGAGAAAATATAAACAGAAACTTTGGTTCTGGATATCCTGGAGGTATTAGTCTTCACTCAAATCGTTTATGCATTTAGCGAGTGTTACACACTAATAATATGTATGCCTTGCCATTTAGATCCTGAGACAAAGGCATGGTTAGAGCAACACAAACATTCTGTGTTTGGATTCCCTTCACTGGTCCGCTTCAGCTGGGGAACTTGCACTACACATTTGAAGGGCGAGGTTGAAGTGGCTTGGTTAGTTTTCCTCTGTTGATCCATTTGAATCTGTCATTTATCTCAATCTATTGAGAAGAATCTCCTTTGGGGTATTGAGGTTTTGTGGGCTTGGGCAGGGAATCAGATGAAACTGAAGAGAGTGGTAATGGAAATAGCAGCAAACGACAAGCGAAACTGAGCAGATTTGGGTTCACAACATGTGAAAGTAGGAGCGAAGAAATCGAATCGAGTGGGAAAGGGCGATGCAAATTTTTCCAGGCTCGCAAAATCCAACAACTCACTCAGTTTTAGAATCACAGTACTTAACTGAATCTGGCTTCCTAGGAGATGTCTTAGCTTATTGCTTATCTCTCTAATGTTTCTTGTTTTGGTTCACTTGGTGATTTCTAAATCATTACTTGTTTGCTAGACGCATCTTTACCATATTGCAACCACGTGAATCTTGAATTGGAGCTAAAGCTGCTCTGCGGTTGAATCTCGAATTGAAGTTCTTGAATTTACAAGATCGTTTACAACTCACTATATCGTTTAGCTCTTGTATATTCAAGAACTTGGAATACGACTTTTTTCATACCTGAATTCTGTGCCAGTCCCAATCTTTACCCATATTTCTCTGCTGAGCAAAAGCATTCCCAAACATGTTAAACTCATATGGAGACAAAAACATACTTTGACCATGTTACTGTTACAAAACGTTAATAGTAATGAGGTGTCAAGTTGAGTCATTAAACACTTAAAAAAATTAAATTATGTGGAACTAAAATCTTTTAAAATTTTTTTTTTATCATCATATATAATATATACGAAACAAAAAGCCACAATAGTGATTGCAGGAATTCTCAATCAATAATAACTTTTTTATTAGTTATATTTTTTTGGGTAATACGAGAATGATTATAGGAGTTTTAAATCATTCATTAATTATATATTTTATTAATTAAATTTTTTTTTGATAAATATATCTTTACTTTTTTAATTATATATTAATCAATGTTATTAGGTTTAGAATTTTAAGTATTTGATTCGGTTTTGGTTATTCGGTTTAAGTATCTGATGAATACTTTATAATTTTCGGTTTGGTTCCGGTTCGATTCATGTCGATATCGGTTTGATTCGGTTCCATAATTAAAGAACTGGAAAATACGTTAAAATTTTAACTCTCAAATTTTATCCAGATTAACAAAACTTACTTGAAACATTTATTAACACATAAACATTTGATAATCAAATAGACCCAAATCTAATAATGTCCACCTAAAATATTAATATACGGACGAAAGAAACAAAAAATCACAACCTAAAAAGAAAAATAAAACAAAAACAATACATATGACTAACTGTCCCACATCGACAACTTAGGAGATAATCTCAACATTTCTTTATAAATAAGGACATCAATTCATTTCAATATTTAGAAATGGGCTTACACACAAAGCCCAACTTGCTCATTAGTATAATGTTTATTGGCCTAGTTCTGCGATTAATCTGGTTTAGGAGGTCGAATAAATTGTTGACCGACTATACCGACTGATTTGACCATATATAAGTTCAGGTTTTCGGTTTCCTATTTAAGTTCTCAGATAAGAATCGGAACCAATTCGATACTTATGATTTTCAAGCTCAGGATTTATCGGGTATTTTTCTCTATGCCTAATATTGATTATAGTCCGTAAACATGTACTATTAATTATATGTTATAACTAAAAAACAAAATATTAAATACAACATCTCTTGAGGTAAAATCATTTTTATTTTTTTGGTTTCAAGGATTTATTGTGTAGGTATAATCTATTTGTTAAAAAATTTTATTTTAAAATTTATTAACTTTTTAACATAGAAAAAATATGATAATTTTAACTAAATAAAAAATGAAACCATGGGATTGATATATATCATGCAATTTAGGAAATTCAATTATATGATTTAGTCTATGTATTTTGTGGATGTGTGGCATGAGTACTTTACTTTTTCTTATTTATTATTTTACATGTCAAACTAATGCATTTTAGATAATAAAGTTTAATATCACATATTTAAATAACTTGATTTTTCACATGAAAAAAAAAAATACTTGATTTGGTTAAAAAAATCGTGTTCAATACTAGCTTCAGATTTTTCTCAACCGGAACCGATTGTGATTCTTTTACTTTTCTGATATCAACTTCATCTAAACAACCATATACCATTGTTTTCGAATAGTGCCTTACCGGCTAGATGATCAGTCCACACCTTTTGCATGGATGAGTTTAGTCAGATGAATTTTCTTTTGATTAGATTTCAAGTATTTTCAGTTTCCCTTGGATTCACCAGATAGTGGTAGGTTTTTAGATAAACCATCATAACGCCTAAGTATAAGAAAGGCTTCTCAGCACTTATGCAATTTTCTTCTCGGGATCTGGTAGGGTTTTAGATTAAATCTTCCAAACATATACCCTTATGAAATGAAACAGATTATGTTAGGATTCTAGATTAAATAATCAAAACGCTTAAGTCTAAGGAAGGCTATTTATCTTTTGTGTGTTACGATTTAATCCTTGGTTGACCAAATAGTGCTAGGGGTTTAAATTAAAACCTCAGAACATCTACTTATAGGAAACGCTTTTTAACTCCCGCCATTTACGATGCTCTTTGTGGGTTCACCAGATAGTGGTATGTTTTTAGATACAACCATCAAAACGCCTAAGTGTAAAAAAGACTTTTCAACGTCTATGCGTTACTATTTTCTCCTTGGTTCATCAGATACTGGTAGGATTTTAGATTAACTCTTTAGAATGTGTACCTTTATGAAATGAACCAGATAATTGTAGGGTTCTAGAGTAATAATCAAAACACTAAGTCTAAGGAAGGTTATTTACTTAACCGAAAATTCAGGAAACTAACCCCATTCCAAAATAAAGATATGGAAGTTAGCTTTAATTTCCAATCTGAATCAAGTCCATTGATTTTCTGAAGTCCAATATATAGCCGTTTTACCAAAGACATATCATTTTGACGGGATTTACAAGGCTGACCCGTTTCGCTCCAATCAAGCCCGACTCAAGTTTTAAGGAGGTTCTACCCTAGGCACGACCCCTACAACTATAAAAGGAGCTCTCAGCAGCAGAGGAAGCCACAACCCTCACGTCATCAACATCAATCACAATCATTCATAGATTTTACTTGATTTTAATTTGTTCTTTTTCTTTGTTATTAGTTTTCTAGGGTTTACTTTTTAAACTTTATTCTTCTGAGACTCTGAAGAAGTTAAGAGATTGTTCTTACTCATTTGAGACATGTGAACCTCTGACCTTCTATTTTCTATTACACTCTTGAATGCAATTCATTAAACCAATAATGATTTGTGTTACTTTTACTATGTGTGAGTAGTTCTCTTATTAGATTTAGGGTTTTTACAGGGTTTTCAATGGATCAATTAATTTTTTTTTCTATATATGGTTAAGCCATGAAATTCTTCATTATAGATTGTGCTTCACACTTAGAAGTTACGTGATTAACCACGTCTAGGTATCTAGGTCGATCTCTTGGCCGTACACAAATTAGAGGAGACTCAAAATATCTATAGTGAGCAAGGTGCGCTCCATGTCATAGCGAACGCTTGTTCGGACACCTTGTGAACCAATCTAACTTGAACGTTTTAATGATTTTTTACATTCAGCGACAATCCAAAAGAACTTTTGAGATTTAGGTATATAAACAAAGTCAAGTCACTGATACACCCTCGAGATCTTAAAGAATAACATGTTTAAATTTCTATAAGTCACCTAAACGGACCGTGATCCATTGTTGTACAGTAAATTACCCTAGATCTAATGTTTTAAAGTCTTGCATACAACCTCATGCGAACAGTTATTCGACCAGTTAGTTTGGTTCTATTAGTTTACTTAATCACATACTTTTGATCTGCTTGAAACAATCCTGAAACATAGTAATCTGAGATTAGCCCAAGTTCTTTGAGGGATCGATAGCCTAAATACTACAATTGTATATTTTGCATTTGCATTTAGTTTTAGGTGAATAACTTCATACATCACCATTGTTCAGGAGTATATTATGTTAATGTACTCTTTTTTCCTTGACGTGGGTTTTATCCCAGTGAATCTTTCTACAATAAAGTTTTTAACGAATTAGTATGTAATACATTAATGATGATGAATTTTCAAAGGGAAATATTATGAATAAGTGATTATTCATCATTATAGTCCCTAAGAGCAAGTGTATTAGAAAGACTGCCTCACAGTCTCTTAAAAAAGTAAATTTAATCTATATTTTTTTTTTCTTAAAGATGAAAAAAAAAAAAAAAAAACATACCAATCAAAATAAACCACGTTACTTAAACAGTAGAGATACAGTTTCTTAATTAAGGAACTTTAAGAGTCAATCTCTTATAAAAGTGGTGGAATCCACGATTTAAATATAATTTCTCTTTTAAGAACTGCAAATAAGAACCCTAATGGAGGTGTTCTAAGTGGTCTCTTATTCTCCAAATATATTCATCATTTTGCCACCAAATAATCTACTAAATATAGAAATAATTGACTTCCATAACACTCTCCCAAAAGAATTTTGTTAGTGATAGAATGTTATAGAAGCAAATTTTCTCCTAAATATACAAGTGTTACATAAAACTTTATGTAAACTTCATGTGTTCTCTTTTAGTTAGCAAGTTTACTATAAATAAAATCCTAGTATAAAGATGTGAATTAAGCAAATGAATAAGAAGAAGAAATATCAAATATCAAATATCAAATGTTCTCACTTCTCTCTTCATCCATATTTTCTCTTGCTTTATAATTCGAATCTTTTATATTATATATTATCATAGTAATACACATGATATAATTCATAACAGAAAGATGTCTTCTAAAGTGACAGATCCAATGGGGATTGTGCCTCAAATTGACGGTATGAATGATTCATGCAACTATTTGGTTTATTGTGGAACCACGTCCCCTCTAATGTGATCCCTTCAATAGATGACAACAAATTTCTCTTTTTTCTCTCTCGACACGGCTTTGCTACTTTTTCTTTATTTTTGCTATTCTTTTGGGTGTATTCGAGACATATTCCAATGAATATATTCTTTAACTCATGCTCTTTTTATGTAGATAACTTATTTTATTATTTGGTACCCCCACAAATAATTTTGATTAACCGAGTCTATATAAAATTTTCATTTGCGATCAAGACTCTAATAAACGTGACTAAGGTAGCGAATAAAAACCCATAAGAGACTTTGGTATGAAATAACACTTTTATACAAAACCTTAGTGATTATGACATTTTTCTTATCATTAGTCGTTGCATTATTCGTCGAGATGATAGGAACAAATTTTCCCTCAACATTTATCATCAAAATAGAACATTTAGATAGATTTGAGATAATAATAATAGTTTAATTTTTTAAAAAAAAATAGCAAGAAAATGTATAGATAAATCACTAATTGAACTAGACATTTAGAATGATTTTAGTTCAATTAAGTATAGATAAATTTTTTAACAAAAAAAAAAAGTATAGATAATTTTGATGGTTTTAGATAATTTTAAAAAAATTGTTATGATTTTTTATTAAATCATGAGATTTAGATATTTATATTTTTTAACTAAAAAAGTCTCATAAAATCTCTAAAATCATTTGTAATCATTAAAATTTTAAAACTTAAAATATTTTCAACAACAGTGCATTTGATATGATTTTAACAAATTATTTTTTGAAGAACATAGTATTTTAAATGATTTTGAATGATTTTAAATAAATCTTATGTTCAACAACACTAGATTTGGAAAGATATTTTAAAATCCTTAGTTGAATAATAATGGAGTTAAAAAAAAACTCAAAATCCCTTAAAATATATAATTCAATACACCCATTAAAAATAAGTTCAAACTTTTCAACTATGAAAATGAATAAAATAGTTGCATTCTTTTTAGATTTAATCTAACCAATTTTCATTTTATTTTTTAGATATTATAATTTAATCGTTGGATCGCTTTATTATGTTTCGTGAAATATTTTATTTCTCTGTGCTTGATACAATTTATCAACCAAAATAAAATTTCTTTGTAATGTTATTAAAACTAAGTTTTCGTTTTTTTAAAATAATGTATTTTAATTTTCTTCTTTCACGAAATTGGTATGTTTTTTTCATAAAAAATGAGTTTACTTTTCATGTTTGTTATAAAACTAATTTTTTTTCGAAAATATGATTTTTTTATTAGTGATATTTAACAAGACCATTTTTAAAAAAGAATCAAATATTTGGATTTTCTTATTTTAGTAAATTTCCAAAACCTTATATGCGCCAATTTTTGGTACTACAAAAATATACCCCAAGTTTAAAATTAAAAAAATGACTTTGAAAAAAAAATTATTTAATATATGAATATTAGCATATTGTATAAGCACTTATTTACCCAAATAAATTACATTTAAAACTAAAATATTATGTTTTTGTTTATTATTTTCAATTTAAAATTTAGATTTTTACATTTACCAACATATTTTTTAGTTATTAAATTGATGGTATTATTAAAAAAAATCTTTACATAATTCTAAATATGTGATAAATTCGTGACAAACCGTATCAAATTTTCTTATAAAATTAGTGTGTAATATATTTTTTAGTTATTTGTTATGTTTTTAGTAGTGTAAAAGGTAAAATTAATTTTACCAATATTATATTTGTAATTTTATTCTATCATATGGTTGATATAAAATTATTAATTTTGAAAAATGATAAATTTCCTAAGTACAAATATCATTTGGTAGAAACATACTTGAGAAAAAAAAATAAAAAATTGGGGACTTATGTTTTATTATCTCTAAATCTGTTTTACCGGTCTCTATAGTTTCATCTGATTATGTTTCTTTTTATTAAGAAGCTTATTTTGGAAAATACAAAAAAAAAATTACTAGGTAATAAAATACTTCAAGAAAAGAAAAAAAATGTTTAGCGTTTTGGTGTTATCATATATCTGTTTGAATTTTTCAATAATTTTGGCAATAGCTTAGGGCTTCGCGATGTTGGTCTTCCACCAACAATGGAAAGAGAAGAAATTAAATGTGAATTAATAAATAATCAAACTAAAAGTAATTTGATTGGCAAATAAAAAGTAACTGGTTGTTCTAAATTTTTATATATACCTCCATTACCAAAAGACCATTATTCACTCTCAACTTTCAAGTTCTCAAGACTACAGTGGATTGCCATTTTTAGCTAAAGAGGTGAAACTCTATAAATTAAAATGGTTCTGTTCAATTCAATGCCTCGCCAGACTTCTGTTCCCTTTGCATGTAAGAGAGATAAAGAAAGCGACAAAAGCCATAAAGAAAGGTAACACTCTTTCAAAGGTAGAGAGATGAGGTTTTTCTTATCTTCTCATCAGATCTTTGTTTCTTTCTTCCCTTCTTTTTTTTCTTTTTTTGGTTGTTTTTTCTCGATTTAGACAAAAACCCTAGATTTGATCTTCCAAAGGATGTCTTAAATGGGATCTGCTTCCTGTTTCTATATATGTATTATTGGATTCTCTCTCTCTCTCTGGTTTAAAAGCTCAGATCTAGTAACATGAGAACTTGAAATTCTCATCCTCCCACCGATTGATCTCATATATAGCTCTTGTTCTTTATTTCATCCTGTAGATCTGTGAAGTTGTATGGAGTATGAATGGAGGAGTTGGGACAAAAGAGACGCAAAGAAACTGACAGAAGAGAGTGAGCACACAAAGGCAGTTTGCATATGTATTTGCCCGGCCGATCTCACAGCAGCATTTGCTTCTCTTGCGTGCTCACTGCTCTTTCTGTCAGATTCCGGTGCTGATCTCTTTGGCCCATTCTTGTTCTCTTTGTCTCAATCTCTCTATCTCTCTCGTTCATCTCCAGACTAAGGTAAGATACGACCTAAACAATGGCTTGTTCTTTGTATATAGATTTGGTTCGATCTGCTTGCATGCGTGATGAGAGCTTTAGACTTTAATCATTCATTAAAATTTAAGGTATCGTTTGAATCGAAAAAGCTCAATCTATGAGTTAACGCGTGGTTAAGTTAGATTAGCATGGTAACCTAGTTTCTAATAGGCTGGTCCTAATTTTTCTCGATTCATGTATACATATTATATCGTTTCTTTTTCCCTCTCATCTCTCTCGAGGCTTTTTAATCCCTAGTATATACTTAAAAAATACAATATACATATGCAATTTGATTCATGCGATCATAAAATCTTATGTTAGTTATGATATAAGAATGAGTTATTATATCAAAAAAAAAAGATATATGAATGAGTCGTTGGTTTCCGGGTTATTAAATGGTTTGCTCGTGCATTTTGATTCCATGAGTTACCTAATTCGTTTAGTTTATACATTAACAAACATATATGTTAGTATAAAATTAGCTGTACTTACAATTTTTTTTATATAAATTATATAATTTGATTCCATGTAATAATGTGTATATGAATCTTGTAAGAATATTCTTGTGTTTGTTAGATTAATTTGAGAGAATGTCCTTTTTTGCATTTGGTTCTCGAACACACATTTTGTATGCAACTAATACAGCCTATAGTGCATGATGAATTTGTTGTAAAAGGTGCCACATGTTGATGTGTCATGTTTTTCCGCTTTTCTACTGTTAAGGCTGTTGAAATTTGTTGTTGTTTGTCGACCAAAATATCAATACTACAATTAATTTCGGTCCTACTGTTACACCTTTTATGTTTTTTTTTCTTAGGTAAGTTGAGTCGTTGGGCTGTAACACCGATAGTGCCCAGTTAGAATTATGTGGTTAATGTAAATTATGTGGTTGATGTATGTCCTATAAGAGTCCGTTTGGTATCTCATATCTATTGCTGTTGTAATGTTTACATCTTTATAACACTTTTTTAGCTTTAAATAAATACTCATATTTGTGAAGCAATTGGGAAATATATATGGAGCAAGCACATGGAATATTACTCTCTACGTATGGATTTCTAACTTGAATCATATCAAACTTTAGTTGTTCCTTTGTGTGTAAAAATATGTGCTCTAGTTTAGAATGCAAAGTCATACTATTCTTTTAATAAATTTTTCATCAAATCTATGTGTAAGTTGTAACTGAAATTAAAATTGAAACATGATTTTATTTTTCTTTTGGAACATATATTGCTATTTTTAATTTATATCATATTGTATACCTTGCAAATGAAATTATAAAAGCCAATAATAGGCCCGGGGGATTTACTAACTAAAACATGTTTCGTTGTTTAGAACTTGATCGAAGAAAAATTTAACTTAAGAATTTAAATCTTCTTTCGTCATCACCAATCTCCCATACTTCCGTTTCAATAGTAATTCCTTTTATTTTATGAAAATCAAAGGAGGATGCCCAAAATTCATTTTTCAACGATCTTTCTCCCCATTTCTGACATTATGAGTTTCAATCAACAGTTTTAACTAAATTTTTTTAGTTACGAATTGTAGCCCCACTTAAACATTTCTCTTAGCATTAGAGATAATTTGAGGAAAAACACGTTATTTTCCGGATCATGTGTTCTATTGGCTAATCATGTTCATCTACGAAGTAAATCTCGTAAAGTCTAAGCGGAATAGTATTTTTATATATCTTCAATATTATTTTTGTCCAGACATATATCCGTTTTGATTTTATTTCCTTTTATGTGTTAGAGTGGGACTAGAAAAGATTTTACATGTGGATATTAGCATTATCTTAGTATTCCCACACTAACCTCAAGACGTCATCTTGAACAGAGAATTTAAGTTTTCTAATTCAATTACAACATATAAAATAAATAAAACCAAAATGGAATATGTTTGTACAACAACAACATCGGATATATATAGAGAGAGAATATTATTTATGTTTGAGTTGAAATACTTTATATAACTTGGCCCGCAAAATAACATCTCCCCAACTGTTATTAGACGCATCAAAACATTCCCATATACTAATTACTTGCTCCCACATCGTGACATCATGCAGATATAATATTGGTTACTCTAACACCGTTTTGGGCAAGGTTAAGGCAAGGTAATCTAAGTTAACATCTGTAGAATTATTTTCAGGAAAAAACTCCTTACTATGTATACAAAACTTAAATCGTATCTGGTGCAACTGATGGCTTATTTAGCTAGGCGGATTAGCAAATATTTTCACTCTCTATGGCATTTCCGATAAACTTTGTTTAGACTTTTATTCATAAATGCGCTACAAAATGGCTAGATTTTATTAAGCTAGTTTCGACGACCTAATCACCCACAAAAGACGGAGAATTAGGGCAGGCGATTCGTTGTATCTAGCAACTAGTCATTAAACAGTGCACTATGATGAAATCTTATCTTGTTCCCCTCTTTTTCTCAATAAAGATCTTATATAGCTTAAATTTGCTTAAAATATATGTTGGCATGAATCGTGGGTCCAAATCATGAGATACATCCGAAACTCTTTGGGACTTTTAAGTTTTTAAAAATATGATTATTTACACATCTTAGTCATAAACTCTCAGCTCCAGTCATATCTCCATTTAATTAAATAATCATAAGAAACGAATGAGTGGTTCTACTTGACATTGACATAAAATCAAGTGAGAGAACAAGAGACCAATAGAAAAATAGGAGGGGTAGAGTTACTTTTTTTGGGTAGTAGCAAAAAATACGTATTTTAAAAGGAATAGAAAAAAACCAATATTTTTGAAATTGTTTGGGATTTTATTGTTTTGCACTATTATTTAATGTTTTGTTGGCTATTGGTAGAACTTTTTTTTTTTCACTGAAATTATAGTTTTCATTCATTTTTTCCAACGTAGGGTTACACAAAGATTATTACACAGATGCAGGAGAAGGTAAAACTACCTTTCCCGAATTCAAAACCAGCAAGTCAAAAAAAAAAGACTTCCGGCGGTCCATAAGGAAAAGACATAAGACTAAAATCGAGAGCTTAAGAACAAACCTAATAAACTAAAGAATTAAACTTGAAAGGCTAAATATGAGAGGGATTAAACTGCAAAGCCGTAACCTTCACCAACCGGCAAGAAAGAGAGCTGATTCCTCAAAGCTCAGACAAAAACTATGAAACTCATGAAGAAGAGGACCACCATCCATTCACCATGCCTACTTCAGAAGATATTCAACCCATACCTGTCCAAAACCTTCCCCAACGAAACGGAGAACCTTTGAGCATAAGCTGTTGATATACACCTTTGAAGACTTTATTAAATTGCAGAATGATTAGACTTGATTCAGGAAATAATCTCGATACTAGAGATCCATCGCACACAACGACTTCAAATACGATAATGTCAATATAATCTGCTCTGCTCGCCCACTAATCTCGACCATGGAGTAACAAACGCTTGCATAAAACCCTTTCTAAAGAACCAACAAAGATTAGTTCAGCTTTTCCTCCCATAAAAACACATAAAACTCAGAATTGAGCGACCCAGGGAAAGAGAGACCAGTCCTAACCGGAACCTATATCTAGCTTTAGACCTTGAAAGAAAAATCCTAAGTCCACTGATCCGAAGATACACACATCAGCCAGATTTAGTGAATGGAAGGCAAAGAAAAAGGACCCCTTGTGGTCGGCTAATACCTCTGGACCCTTTACTCTACCAAACTCCACCACCACTCCAGAAGAAAAACATAAAACACGACATTAAATAATCGACAAAAACTAAGACCTTAATCGGAATCCGGAAATGAGAAGAGTACGGACCGAACAAGATGACCCGTTGCTGCCATCTAAGGCCAGCCGGACCCCCTAACCTTTCTAACACCAAAACCACACCAGCGAGACACCCAAAAGACCCTAAGACTACCCTAAATGGGAGACAAGAGCTCATACCAACAAAGATACAACCAAATCTAGAGAGCAGGGCAAAATATCAAACAGAGATCGGAAACCCGATGTGGCCACATAAAACCACCGGACTGTCGACTCCACTTTTGTCCGCCTGCTCACGTAGATCCTAAAAAGAGGTTCAGGAACCACAACCCATCTCGATCCAGAACTAAAGGCCTCAATGAACATCTAGCTTGACCATCGAAATACGTTTCCCCTGTATGTGACTAGCCAAGCTCTTCTTCACCATGAAACGCCGGGAAACTGCTGAGATCGACGCTTACTCAAACGCTCCGCTATACAACGACACGAACCTTAGCAAGTACGAGCAAGAGCCACTGAGAGAGAACTAAGACCGCTAGATTGGAAAGATCTATTTATCTTGTCACCACTTATCTCCACCTTTATTGACTAAAGAAGCATAAAATTAAGGGGGTGGGACCGTCGCTGGTGCTAGATGAGCCACCACACGGCGGTCCCGAACTAGATCTGAAGAGGAAAGGTTGACGGCGGCTTGAGTATACAGTCTATCTAGCTCATATTGCCCATTTATGTCATATTTTTTTCCTTGGGTAATGAACTCTATCATAGGCAATCTTTGTAGAATGTTTTTAAACCCGACCTGGATAAGATCAAGACTATTTCATTGATCAACCACGAAGCGATCATGAGTCAGAAAAATTAATGAATATTTTATAATTAAATTGTTTAGTTATCATAAAATATCTAATTGTGAATGAATCGGTTTGCTAACAGTATACTAATTGCATTCTTTTAAGGGAGATTTAGATTAATAATATATAAAATTTAGAAAATTTGAAAAATGTTCGACTTTGTAAAAAGTTGGAAAACTATTTTTTTTAAGATAAAAACACATAACTATTATTAATGGAGAATTATTTCATTTATTTACAAAAAATATCGTTTTTCTTTTTAAGTAAGTATTGGAAACCAAATATATTTTTTTTTTTTTAAATACTAAAAATAAAGAAACTAAATATTGTTGTGAAACCAAAACATACCATTAATTATTTGCAGTCAAGAGAAAAAAAAAAACATAAGAGGAGACTCAACTATATATTAAATAAACAAAAATATTAAATAAACAAAAGATGATTTAAAGAACCAATCCCACTAAAAAATTATCGTTTTTTCAATTCGTTTAACTTTGAAAACCAGAGTACTTAAACAACGAAGACATCACTTAACATTTTTTAAATTTTTTACATCATTAAAGTTTCCAAACAATTTTTACAAGTCGCTATATCTCAAATCTGGTTTCACCTGTCACAGATGTCACTTTACTCACTTCCATTCTGATGACATTATTATCATTACTTAACCAATACAAAAAGTTATTAAAAACAAACAAAATTCAACGAATTGAAATTTTTTTTCGAATATAATGTTTTTTATTTATTTTTTCTACATTTTTATGTTTAAATATTTAAGGTTGTTTTAGTAATTTCAATTATATAAAAAAAAAAATTTCAAATTTTTCAAATGTTGGATATTTTTCAAATTAAAAAATATTTTTATAATTTTTTTTCAAATTTATTCTTCTTTTAATTATGAGTTAAATAATTAACAAAATATGAATTAAGAAATTTTAAAGGAATCAGTAACCAACAATTTGTACTAAAATTGAGATAAATCAACGATAACTTACCCATCGAAAACAAATAACTAATGTATACATGTTCACTAGGTTGATCGGTTTAATCGGTTCACTAGGATTATAGGTTAATACCGGTTTTACTATGTTTCTAAGTAGATGATTTTTGCATAGAACCTGATATAACCGTGTTTTTACAGGTTTCTAACCCACATTTACATAGTCTATTAGGTATTTTCAGTGTCTAGAGTGTGTTTTATAGATCTAAGGATGAATTGAAAGATTTTGAAGCAAAAAGGAAATGCATAGACAAAAACCAAATTCCATAACTTTGGCATTCGTATGACCACTTACCGGATGATCCAGGAGATGATATATATATCAAAATGAAGATACGGAAGTTAGCTTTCATCTCCAAGTGGTTTCGAGTCGTTTCGATGTCTGAATCTCGAGTTATGCTCGTTTTAGTGAAGACATATCAAATATGGCGGAAACTGATGAGAGAAAAAAGGAAATTTTTATTTCCTATTCATAATGGGCTTTGAAAGTTTTCAATTCTTTTTCTAAAGACCCAAGGACGTCCAAAGACTTATAAATACCTATTTTAAGCCATTGTTTAGGCTGTGCTTTATTTTATTTAGGGTTTTTAGAGAGATATTGTTTTAGGGAGAAGAGATTTCTGACCCCTCTTTGTTTTCTACTCTATGGTATTTTTTTATGCAATTCTATTCAACCATGATGATTGTCATTCTCTCCATGTCTGAATAGTTTGCTTGTTAGGTCTAGGGATTCCATATAAGATTGATGAAGAATTGTTGATGCTTTGATTTGTTAGGGTTTATTCTATAGTCTTCCCCTTTGATTGTTCTTAATTACTTATTCTAGATTGATCACCTAGAATTAAGCCTTTAGGTAATTAATAGATGCGAATGTATTGTTAATTGTTGGATCTATCTTAGGAGAGCAAGGTGACCTAAACGCGTAGGAAACTCGGTTTAGGGATCTTGTGAACCAATCAACTTGTATATTTAGATTCAGAAGGTTCGCGTACGAAACTCGGTGCCTTAGTCTCTAGATATAGGTGTCTCGCACAGCGAAAGTTGGCGAGCACATATTTGTGTTTGTAGTTCTAGACATCACTTCATAGAAAACCCTAATAATTTTGTTAGTCACAATTTGGATTCTTCTTAGGAATACCCTAGGCTTAACGTTTTTCCCATCTGATTTACAACCGTTTCTTTCAATTGTTTTGCTGCGTTTTATTTACAATTTACATTTCCTAGCTTAATCTGAATCTGAAAACTGTTGTGTCTTTCCTTTTCCATGTGGATTCGATCCCTTAATACTACAATTGCATCACTGTGCACTTGCAATCTTTCTAGGGTTAAAACTAGATCGTATCAGAACCCAACCCTGATTATATGACATTTTAGTGAGATTACCAGTCTGACTACAAGTCCAGGTCGAGTTTCAAAACATTGATCGTAGGAAGCAAAACAAATGAAGTTGCATTATATGTTTTAAAGAAATTTTAAAAGTGTAAGAATATTAAAGTGTGATTGAAAATTATTCTAATTTTGTAGATTCAACTAGACATATGCTAATTTGTTGTAAAAAGCGGTGATAATATGCACATATAACATGATATAACTATATGGTATATCTTATGTAACTATAACATATTAGATGTTCATATCTTGTGCCATATAAAGCATGATATACACCATCTTAAATGAAATCATGGGCACTACAAAGAACATGTGTTTCATTGAAAAAATAGTGAACGGGTTACATCCTCTGAAGTTTGGGTCTAGAGTTTTGAGATGGACTCGGTAATGGTTCTTGCCTTTCAATGGTAGTAGTCTTATGCTGCTTCAAAGGGGTTTGCGTAGCTTATGAATTTACATCGGGATGGATTATAGTGCCAAGACTGGTTATCTCCTATAATTGGAGTCTGCTGGTACGGAACTGAACTTTGCTGAATCATGACTATGGAGGATGTTCGATATACCAAGGAGTAAAGCTCATGTAAAAACGGGAACTCTCTAGAAACACATAATGAGGATAAGTTTTTCCGAATATTCGTTGATAATCAGGTTAGAAAAATGAAAGCAAATACGGGAGACCACAAAATTGAAGTCGCAAATTGAGAATTTTTGAGAAAAACAGAGGAAAGAGAGTTATAGGTGACTCCATACCGCAGAGAAATAGTGGTCCGCATATTACTACGTATTCTAGTGAACTATTTCTTGAAACATAAGAAATGTATTAGCCTAAGGGTCGAGCTTGGCCAAGAATGATGGGAAAATGTGAAACTCAAAAGGAATTTCATAGGAGGAAAGTTTAAAATCTCAAGAGAAATAAGAAAACAATGACTTGTAAGTGAAAGATCTCATTAAGGTCCGAAATTTAGGGTTCTTATGGAGAATATGGAATCTTTGGAAAGAACTCAGTGAAATCCGAGAGAATTAAATATAGTTAAGTATATACAATAAATAATAAAAGCAGAGGAAATTTAAGTATACATAGGGAAGGGAAAATATTCAAACCTGTCTCATAAAGCGAAAAGGGAGTATTTATAAAAGTTCATCACCTAAGATAGTATATCGTATTGAACGAATGATTCAGATAGAGACATGGGTCGAGTGAGTATGAAACTCTTGAGCGCTTTTCACCTAAATTATTGTCTAGCTAATATATAAAGTAATCTTGTAACGTTTGTATCGTTTTTCATCTACTGCATTGTCTTTCCGCCTGCAACCGTCTCAAAATACTATGTTTACTTTTGTTATTATCGGGACACGTGGGCTGTCAGGGAGTGTGTGATCTTATTTTTCTGACATGTGAAATTTTTGAGAATATTAGCATTAAGTTTCCACATAGCGTAAAAAAAAATATTTGTGGAGAATAAATGAAAGTAATATTATAAATAATCTAAAAATATCTAGATCGGTTATGATATTTAATGTGGATCGCGATGACATTTCCATGGCGATCCACAAGTTGCAACGACTCACTCTCAATATTTCTATTTTTCGAAGTATACAAAATATAGTTTAACAAGGACAAAAATAAAAGGACGATCCTTATGTTATGTCTTTGGGATATTGTTGGGTTAGGTCTAGAGTCGTTTTTACGTAACCACTGTATTCATGAAATTATTAGTCTGAATGGCATAACAACATCACTAAGGCATGAGGCGCATGAGCCTAGGTTGTCCCACTTATATGCATATGAGGATCCCCATGTAATAAAATTTGAGCAATGTTTTGAAAACCGGACTGGTCGAACCAGTCAAACCGGGACTCGTTACTCTATCCGGTTTTGGGTTAGTCCAAAAAAACGAATTTTATTTATACCGATAAAATCAGTCAAAACCTGGCCAAACATGTCAAAACCAATGATTCTACAGTTGACAAAAAAACAGTCCATCAAATTTAATCAATAATTTTTTATCAATAATGATGATTTGATTTTGAAATTTAAAATGTATTTTAAACGAAATCAATTTATAAGAAACTTTAAACCTAAAACTTTGTTATGGTATATAAATATTGTAGCTATTATAATTTCATGTATTTGTTTTGATGTTTATTATGTTTTTAAATAAATATTGATTTGAATATTAATATCTATGTGCGTTATTCTATATAATTTTTTTAAATGATGATGTTTCAAAATAATGAGAGTCTCGTTTTCATCTAAAAGATAGTTTTTATCGAATATTATCATTTATATTATTTTTCTATTTATCATATTTTATTGAAGTTAATATATTTAAAATTTATAACTTATTTATGTTACGATTATTATGTGATATTAAAGATTTAAAGTATGTTTTATTTTTACTTTTTAATATAAAAATACATAATGAAATATTGGAAAATATAAAAACCCAATCCGACCAGTTGGACCAGTCCAACTAGACATTCACTAACGGTGCCAAATCGATGCTGATCCCGTTTTTTAAACATTGGATTTGAGTACCCCAAAGAATGATGTTGCATGGTCAACATTTTTTTCTAACCTATAGATTATATGTGAAGTTCATAGATTCGTCTAAATTAAATTATATGTAGCGTTAAAGAACAATTTTAGTGAGATGTTTTTATGTCAGTTTTTCATAATTAAAAAATTAAAAAATAATAAAATAATATTTTTTATTGAAAGTTAATAAAAACATGTTTTCATATGAGAACTTTTAAAAACATTTGAAAACATATGTCATAATATAATTTGTTCAATTTTTTTTTTCTGAAACTAAAATTTAATTCAATAATAAAATTAAAATTAAAATATTAATATTATGTTAAATGAGAAACCAAAAAAGGATTCTACCACTAGTGATGCTCTAAGGAATTTGTATAAGTCATACATTGCGTGATTGGTCTAGACAAAGAAAATGAATTATACCCAAACCCAAACAATTCCCCCTTCCCTCACCCCCACCACACGAGTCTATGTTAACAGATTCATAAAGGGGAAGTTATCCGTGCTTAAGCTTTCCCTACTCTTAAACGGATAAACAAATATTTTAAAAACCTATGAAGTAGTGGAAAGATTTGATTTTTTTTCTAGGTGAAGGGGTGGAGGAGGGTGGTTCATATTTTTTTTTTGTGTTCTACTATTACCTTTCTTCCTTTTTCAGCACTCAAACATAAAGATTAAAAGCTGAATTAAATTTAACCAATGGACGGATTAAAGTTGAATTCAATTTTCGAACTAACGTTCGTCTCTATTGTTTTTTATTATCCCTAATCCTAATTGCGCTGCCAGATGTTATGCACATCACTTTGTTTAGATAATGACAGAACATTTCTTTCTACTTCACTTACTTAGTCGTCGCATATTAGACGAAGTAAATAACTTGATAAACAAATCGTTTCCAGTTATGTATATAATAATCAACCACAAATTCATATACTTGTAGACTTGTAAGTCGTGAGACAAAGTCCAGAAGAGACAATGGAGGGATCCAGCCGTTTCCTCTTCGAGAAATACGAGATCGGAAAACTTCTCGGAACCGGTAACTTTGCCAAGGTATATCACGGAAAGGAGATCTCTACAGGCAATGACGTGGCGATTAAGGTCATTAAAAAAGACCACGTCTCAAGACGCCGGGGCATGACGGAGCAGATCGAACGAGAGATCTCCGTAATGCGTCTTTTACGTCACCCAAACGTCGTCGAGCTCCATGAAATGATGGCCACGAAGAAGAAGATCTTTTTCGTCATGGAGTACGTAGACGGCGGAGAACTCTTCGAGAGGATCGACAGAGAAGGAAAGCTCCCGGAGGATCTCGCGCGGAGGTATTTCCAGCAATTGATCTCCGCCGTCGATTTCTGTCACAGCCGCGGCGTCTTCCACCGCGATATCAAGCCGGAGAATCTGTTGCTCGACGGATACGGCGATCTCAAGGTGACGGATTTCGGACTTTCGGCGTTGATGATGCCGGAGGAGCTCGGCGGTCGACGTGGCAGCAGCGACGACCTTCTCCATACTCGATGCGGGACGCCGGCTTACGTGGCGCCGGAGGTGCTTCGGAATAAAGGCTACGACGGAGCTATGGCGGATATTTGGTCGTGCGGCATCGTTTTGTATGCTCTTCTGGCCGGCTTCTTGCCCTTCATTGACGAAAATGTCATGACCTTGTACACGTAAGTCTCAACCAGCTCCGAGCCGACCTTATTTTTTTTATAATAGAACTCAGATTCTTTCTCCATACCGGGAGATGGGTGACGCATAAGTTCGAGTAGTTAAAGTCATTTTCAAAACTCTTAGTTTGTGTCCCAAAAAAAAATCTTACTTAATCTACTTAGGATCGAATTTCGGATAGGATATTCTAGATAGTTTAGATAATTTTAAAGTACTTATAAAATAGTTTCTAGATCTTTCAAAAATCAAATTATCAAACAGATAGTTCGAATATCCTATCAGTTTTCAAATATACTACATTATCCTAAATATGCAAATATTATAGCTAAGATAACATGGCTCGTGAGATATAGATATAGGTCCGATCAAAACGAATAATCCCTCCAAAATAAACAGTCCTATCAGTTATGGAAAGGCATGTACACGGTTATGGTTATTACCATCACCAATTTTTATTACCGATTGTGTTAATTATAACTTTCTTTAACCACAACAATCTAACGGTTACAGTTAAACACAGTTATGGTATTTTGATAACACATTTCTATTTTGATATCACGATTCTAGTTTGATTATTTATGTATTCTAAAACTGCTACACTTAATTAAATTACATCTCAAAGTTTTCATGAGTTAACTTGGAAGACTAGAAGACAATAATAGTTTCTCCATAAGTTTGAAGTGCTTGAAACATGATTATCTTACAATATTTTAAGTTTGAAATTTTTTTTTATCTCATCTATTTTGTCATTAGTTGATATTTTTGTCAAAAGTTTATTATTAGCTGTATTTGTTGATAGGGCAATTCTATAAAAAAAAACCACACTTTTGGATTTTTGTTCCATATATACTATTACAAGTTCCTTTCCAATACCACAAAATTGAATAACAAACTTTCTACCAATATGGAGGAAATATAAATTCTAAATTGGAGATAGAGAAACGAAACAGAATCTTTTGTTTATAATTTATTTTAGATAAATAAGTATTTTTACACAATAATTTGTAGTAGTACTGGGAAAAACTATTATTTTATAAAAATACTTATTTGCCTAAAATAAATTACATAAGAAAATTAAAATATCATGTTTATGTTCATTATTTCTAATTTAGTCTTTAGATTCACCATTAAAAAAGATTTTAAGTCATTTTGTTACTAAAAGATTTTAAGTCATGTTGTTACTAAATTTGTGGTATGATTGAAAAAAAAATGTAATAGTGGTATTTTTAGAAAGAAACTTAAAATGTATCATTTTAAAAAATTCCCCAAAAAGTTATTACAATTAATAGTCTTAACTATATATTACTTATTATAATTTTACTGTTAACGGTTGCAAATTACAATTATAACCATTTTGTATGGCTAAGGTGCAGATACAATTTTTCATTTTTTTGGTCACGACCAGAGACAAGTTCATACATGGTTATGGTCTAAAATATGGTTATGGTTTGATATTAGTTATGCCTAATTATGGGTTGTCAAACCGGGTCGGGTATTTTCGTTACTTTGAAACCAAAACTTGGTAATTGTTGCTGAACAAAAAAATTTGTGAGTCGATCAAATCTCGGTATAACGCATGGTTTGATCAAACCGGAATTGATTGAAGCTTTGTTGCAATCTATGAACAGAAAGATCTTCAAAGCGGAACTAGAGTTCCCGCCATGGTTTTCCCCAGAATCTGAGGAAATTATCTCGAGATTGCTTGTGGCGGATCCTGAACAACGGATTACGATGTCGGAGATCAAACAGATTCCATGGTTTCGGAAGAATTTTACGCCGCCGGAGGCCTTTTCAATCGACGAGACGCTGGCATCGCCGCTAGCATCTCCGCCAGAGTGGCTGCTAAAGACGAAGAAGAAGAACGATGAGAGCGAGGAATCTCCGAGATCCTTCAACGCCTTCGATTTAATCTCTTCCATGTCATCAGGCTTCGACCTCTCCAGCCTATTCGAGACGAAACGGAAGCCCAAGTGGACGTTCACATCGATGTTCCCGGCGAAATCGGTGAAGGAGAGGCTGGAGACGGCGGCGCGTGAGATGAACATGAGGGTGAAGCACGAGAAAGACTGCAAGATGAAGCTGCAGAGGAAAACGGATGGCCGGAAAGGGAGGCTCTCGGTAACGGCGGAAGTTTTTGAAATAGCTCCTGAAGTCTCGGTGGTCGAGTTCTACAAATCCTCTGGCGACTCCTTGGAGTACCAACTCTTTTGCGAGGATGAGGTCAGGCCAACTCTTAAAGACATCGTCTGGTCATGGCAGGGTGAAGACGAATACGACGATACTAACACTAATCAATAATGTTAACTCGGTAAATAATATTTACTTCATGAGCTGTTTAATCTTTCAATTTGTTGCCATTTGGATGCGAGAGCGAGACTGTCTTCACGTGAGAGAGTATATAAATCTATCAAACTTTGATAACTTGTTCCCTCAACTCTCTCTTATGTACATTATTATAAGAAAATACATTTTTTTGTTTTATTCAAAATATCATTACAAGAAAATACTTAAGAGAGCAGAAACACGATATGCTCTTCCTATGAGCAAAAGTTTTTAAGCCGCAAGCAACTTCTGGATGTCCTTCTGCAAAAAAACAGCCGCAACAAAATTGTTTGGTTACAAATCGGGAATCAAACCGAACCGGAAGTAGTCCCCTTAACCGTACGTACCTCGATTTGGAAAGGGGAAGTGGTGGGAGGGTACCTCTCCACGACCTTACCATTTTTATCAATCAAGAACTTCTCAAAGTTCCATTTAATGAGATCACCCAAGAATCCTCCTGCGTTTGATTTCAAGAACTGGTAGATCGGTGCCGTGCTCGGTCCGTTCACCTCAACCTGTGGAATTCAAATTTATACCAAAAATTGCAAAACGAACAAACCAGAGAGAAGAATGAATTTACCTTATCAAATATAGGGAACTCTGCTTTAAACTTGGTGCAAGCGAATTGTTTGATCTCCGGGTTTGACCCGGGCTCTTGGCCACCAAACTGATTGCAGGGAAAAGCTAGAATCTCAAATCCTATAATGACGACAGCGAGAAAAAGGTTTGTCATGTCTTAGTAAAACTACATAATCATCGATATAAACACCAAGACTTTTAACATCTTTGTTTTTCTTTTCTCGTCACTGAAAATGAATTCTAAGGACAAGAAAGCCTTTGGTTGCAAATCAATTGCAGCGTACAGATCAATGTGATATCTTCACTCTAGTTGTGAGGGAGATAGTTAGATTAGATCTTACCTTGGCTTTTGTATTTCTCGTACAGATGTGAAAGCTCTGAGTAATTTGATGATGTCAAACCACTGTGTGCTCATAAAATATAATCTTTAAGATTAGAAACTTGTACACCAACTATGAACAGAAGAGGATGACGAACACAGAGAAGTAGAGGCATACCATCTTGAAGCGACATTGACGATCAACATAACTTTCCCCTTGAATTTGTTTAAAGAAACATCGTTCCCATCAATGTCCTGCCTCAAATAAAAACTCCAATTTCAGTTTTACAATGGATGTCTCGAATTTAAATCACTAGCCTAAATAAGTGTATACACTTCGAAATTCCGTAAGAATATAGATTGGAGAGATGAAATACTTCAGTTCAGATTCATCACAGTTTGAGAAATACCCGATTCAGTAAGAGCAGGCACAGATAAGAACCAAACCTTAACGGTGAAATCGTGAACGGTTTTCTCTGCAGCAGCTCTAGCGTGAACACTGAAATTCCGAGACTTGAAGAGATACCCAGGATTCATCCGAGATTTGAGGGAAAACCCATTACTCAGATTCCCAGAATTCGATGTGACGGTGCAGAATTTCAGTGAAGGGACGAAAAAAACGGCAGGTTTTACAGATAAGTTAGGTCTGGGCCCGTTGAAGACTGCAGAGAATGGTGCGTAAGAAGAAGCCATGGAAGCCATTCTGGTAACCGAAGACGAGTTTATGTCGGTCTGCTTTCCAGGACCAGCGTTACACGTTCCTACTTACTAGGGGTACTCAGATCTCTTAGCCGACAACAATTTATATATTTTTTTCATTGGTATTTTATCAAGTTACCCTCTTAAGGAGAATTACAACGGAGTTATCTAGAAAACTATAAATGGAATACTGGCTTTGATGGGTAACGTTACCAATCACAAAAATATGTATAAAATTACAGTAACCTTTTCTAGTAACCTCTTTATTAACACGTTTACACTATTTCCTAACCATTTATCACTTATACTAACAACTAAAATATATGTTATGATTTTGTTCACTAATCAAACTTATTATTTCTGAAGATCAACAGTAGATACAAAACGTTACAATTTCCAAAGAATCTATAATAGGTACTAGTAACCATAGCTGAGATTTTGAAAGTTACGTACATATGTTAAATCATGGGAAGATTTACATTCCATCATAGACTGACCCAAATTTAAATTTGCCATTTCTTCGTCAAAAATCCTCTAGTCTAACAGTCAAAGACCTTTCTCGTAAAGATTATGATATCCAAAAATTAACTTGAACCCCCTACACTGAAGGAGACAAAGCACATCTAAAGGAGTCAAATTTGCTGCTAATTCAGTAAGACAAATCTCGGGGATGCCAAGAGGAACCGCCAATTTGACATTCCCAAGCATAATGACTAGAACCTCCTTAAGCCACCGTAAACTATCCATCGAGCTCTAATGAAAACTCGGGTTTGGTAGCTCCACCACCATCTTACAGCCGCAAAATTTTCGAAGTTGAATCCACAAAAGAGAAACAAAAGAATAAAATATGACTCCAACCAACCACCATTATGAGACAAATGTGTCATGATGGTACCACTTATACAGATTCGAAGGTCCTCACGTAATCAGATTTGAGTATCTTAGGAATGTTGTGCATGAAATTAAGAGCTATACCTAAACTCATCCTATGTTGAGTGTTCTCAAGTCAATAAATATATATAGGGTAATAAAGGAAAGTGATTTAGTAAGTAATCCAAAAAAACATGGCTTAGGTTGTGATACTTAACATGGGTTGCGAATACCTCCTCACATCGCTCCACATGTTAGATCGACTCACTCTTAGTGTTTCTCTAGACTTGGGCATACGACTAATGAACTCCTACCGAGAGAACACCAGGGGGACGACACGCTACCACTTCTACCTTACCACTATGTCATGATGTTCTTAAACCGGATGGCGTAGTCACGCTTCCAAGGTCTGAGGCATCCCATCTATAGCGGTAGGAAGGTTCTCTCGTAACCATATCTAAGTACCCATGAATATTGATACTTGGCGCTAAAAGATTCGTCTAAACTAAATTACATATGTTGTTAAGCGGTTCGCATAAACTAGATTACACGTGGTGTTCAGAGATTCACCTAAGTATATTACACATGATGCTACATGGTTTTCCCAAAATAAAAATTGTTACATAAATTATCGGAAACAAAGTCCTACTTATTAACAACAAGAAAGAAACCAATAAATAAATAGTTAAAATACGCTAATCCAAATATCTTCGATTTGATATTTGGTCAGATAATCATGTCATAATTCAATAGACACATGTAAAGTCTGATTAGTCGTTATTTATCGTTGCGGTAAAAGGTATATCGATTTAATAGTCAACCTCACGAAACGACAACTAATCATATTAAAAGGGATACTTTCAATTTTTAAATTGTTATTTATTACCTCTTTTAGTGATTCCAATATCACTTACCTCCTTTTTCCATTAGATACTCTTACAGCTATCTACAGTTTGATCGGAACTCATATTACAAAATGTTGGTATCTGATGAAACCTGTTATATGAAGGGGGAAGACAACTAATAATAATATTAACATCGAGCAAATCACCAATTAGTTAAATTCTTCTTTGCTGTTTCTTATGAGATAATAAACAAATTCTGGAAGCTGTGATGATGGAAAAAGGAAGCTTAAACAGCTGTAAAGATTACACATCTCGAGTGGTTATGAAGGAGTAACTAGAAAAGGGTGAAAAAGTTTGGTTGTTTTTCGTGGGCAAAAAAGCACTTTTTTATTTCGTTTTTTTTTTTCTTTTCTTATGGATGTTATATCTAATCTCAAGTAGTTTCAAGTGATTGGTCCCGTTCACTTTCTCGTCCCGATCGAGTTTCTCTCCTAACTCCAGAAGTTGGTCTCAAAGATCTGAAAAAGGGTCTTCCTCTTTATATCTTTCTATCCATTCCTACCTTGAAGTCAATATCCGCATCAAGGTCTATCTTTTTTCCCTACCTTGATTATCTGAATCTATTCCGATCGAAGTCAATATCCGCATCTAGGTCTATCTATTTTCTCTTAGTCAAATTGATTCAATCAGGTCTCTGTCCTGAGTTTTTCTGGTTTCTGGATGTTTGGTTTTGCAGAAAAAGATGGGTACTTACTTAAGTTCTCCGAAAACTGACAAGTTATCAGAAGATGATGAGAATGATAAGCTCAGATATGGTTTATCCTCTATGCAAGGTTGGCGCGCCACCATGGAAGATGCGGTGAGTCAATGCACATTTCATATTGGTTTTACTTCTCTTTTTTCACCATATGAAACTTCTCCAAAGCTCAAGTCTTAGTTTTTGATTTCTTTGATTTAATTTTGCTATAGCATGCTGCAATTCTTGATCTGGATGATAAGACATCCTTCTTTGGTGTCTATGATGGCCACGGAGGTAACAAACTACTCCTAAATCATAATAATTTTATTTAGAGTTATGTTAGAATTTTGAGGGACCACAATGCTAAATCGGTGTAGGTAAAGTGGTTGCAAAGTTCTGTGCCAAGTATCTACACCAGCAGGTTCTGAGTAATGAAGCATATCAAACTGGAGACATAGAAACATCTCTTCAAAGATCATTTTTTAGGTTTTTTTTTTGTTTTCCCTTTTGACATTCTTGTATTTGTTAACTAAAGAGACTTCTACTTGAAATGTTTTTAACTGTTAAAAATTTTTTGGTAGAATGGATGACATGATGCAAGGACAAAGAGGATGGAGAGAGTTAGCTGTACTCGGTGACAAGATGAACAAATTCAGCGGCATGATCGAAGGATTCATATGGTCACCAAGAACTGGTGACAGCAACAATAACCAGCCTGATACTTGGCCTCTTGAGGATGTAACTTTTTCTTCATTGCTATTTTTTAGTCTGGCTTCTTCTGTCCTCATTCTGGTTCTGATTGAATGGTTCTCATTCTGATACAGGGTCCTCATTCTGATTTCCCGGGACCTACTTCTGGGTGCACAGCTTGTGTAGCTCTTATTAAAGATAAGAAGCTCTTTGTCGCAAATGCTGGTGACTCACGTTGTGTGATATCGAGGAAGGGACAGGCTTTCAATCTTTCTAGAGACCACAAGCCTGATCTTGAAGTAGAGAAAGAAAGGATACTAAAAGCTGGTGGTTTTATTCACGCTGGGAGAATCAATGGAAGCTTGAATCTAACAAGAGCCATTGGTAAAAAGCTTTTTTCTTTACATTCCTTGGAGGTTTACTTTTTACATGTAAACTTTTGATTGAAACATCGTTTCTGCTTTGTTTATAGGTGACATGGAATTCAAGCAGAATAAGTTTTTACCATCTGACAAGCAGATGGTTACTGCCAATCCAGATATAAACACTGTAAGAATCTAACTTTTTAGCATTTTGAGCTCGATTTGTTTAAAGCTGACTTGTAATTGTTTCATCTCATCAGATTGAACTATGTGATGATGATGAATTTCTTGTTGTTGCATGCGACGGAATCTGGTAAAGAAAAAGTCCCTAATTGCTTCATTTCCCAAGTACAAGTTAGTTTAGTTTCTTGACGATAGGTGTAATTTGATCTCATTTTCCTCAGGGATTGTATGTCAAGCCAGCAACTGGTGGATTTTATCCATGAACACTTGAACTCTGTAAGTTGATCTTCTCTCTCCCTCTCTTTCTATTACAGTTATTGTCTTGTGTGGGTCTGTGACATTGGTAATAACATTCAGGAAACAAAACTTTCGACGGTATGCGAAAAAGTTGTTGATAGATGTTTGGCTCCAGACACTGCGAGTGGTGAAGGTTGTGATAACATGACCATCATCTTGGTTCAGTTCAAGAAGTCTAACAACCCTTCTGAGACCGTAACAGAATCCAAACCAGAAGCAACAGAACCCGAACCAGAAGCAAGCCAGGATGAGCCGAGCTCGTCAAGCTAGATGCCCTTGAAGAGCCGGGAGGAAGATTTGGAAGTTTCTTACCATTGACTTTGTTTCAACATTGTAAATGGCTTTTATGTGTCTGCTTTAGATCCGAAGCTGGTGTTTTCTTGGGGAATTTCAGCTTTTCCTCAGTTTTCCCAGCTTCTCTGGTAAGCTACAGACTTTGGTTTTAATCGGTTCCTGTAATCAAAAACGACTTTGTATAGCTTTCTTGTGATTTTTATGCGTGAACATTGTTCTTAGAGCCTCATGATAAATCACAAACGACATGACGACATGACATGGCTTCTGAACAAACAAAATGATTTTCTTACAGACTTTGTGTACTTTTTACAAATTCATTTTAACTCTGTTGCTCCGAATTTCACTTTTCGATTGTTTTTATATATATATTTTAGAGAAATTAAAAACGATCATGTTTTTGGCAATCTTGAATCTTGATTAATAAGGAGTTTAGTACCTAGTGAGGAGTTTCACTTTTCGATTGTTTTTATCAATATATTTTTAGAGAAATTAAAAACAGATGATCATTTTTCTGGCAATCTTAAATCTTAGTTAACAATAAATTGAATTTAATAATAGAATTGTAGCGACTAGCGAGGAGCCGAGGACAACAAAGATCTTTAAGCTAACAACATTAAAAAAGAAAAGCTTTTTGAAATCAAAAGCTCATAATCCTAATAAGCAAATCCAGATCAGAACAAAGCCCATAGACCAAGAACCAGTCCCAACAAAGCGTAGACACCACCATGCTTAGCTGAGCCGCTGGTGAGAGCTGGAGCCACGGCTGGACCATCTTCAAACTCAGAAGGAGAAGGAGCCGGAGAAAAGGCAGCGTGACGAGGGCTGATCACGACGAGGCTCAGCTTCTGACCTTTCTCACAGTGACCATCGGCTCCACTAATGAAATAGAATGGACCGGACCTGTCCAATTCCACCTTGGTGTCTCCGTCGGTGTAGTTAGCTAAAGGGTTCGTGGTGTTGCAGCTCTTGAACGCATCTCGTGTTACTTCCAGTACTGAGTCCTTACCAGCTTCGTACCTGAACACTGACAAAGAAGAGATTCAAGTGACAAGTGTCAGAAACAGAACATCTATAAGAAAGCAGAGATCTAAAGAAAAACATCGAAAGCTTAGGAGAAGAAATTAAAAGGTGGATACCGATAAAGTCGCCGACTTTGAAGCGAGCTTTTTGAGCCCACTCGGTGAATGAATAAGAAGAGGAAGGAGGGATCTTCCAGCTGCCGGATTTTCCACCGACGGTGACTTCATTTGCAGCGGCGAGAGAGAATAGGAAGGCGAAGGAGAAAATAG
The DNA here is from genome assembly GCA_900116095.1 of Euclidium syriacum. Classification (NCBI taxonomy): domain Eukaryota; kingdom Viridiplantae; phylum Streptophyta; class Magnoliopsida; order Brassicales; family Brassicaceae; genus Euclidium; species Euclidium syriacum. The sequence goes on from FPAK01000008.1 coordinate 5,500,095, forward strand.
CAGCCACGGTAAGCGAAGAAGAAGCCATAGATGCCGAATCAAACAAGTATTGAAAAAAGTTTACTAATAAAATCAACACTTAAAAATCTAGCCGTTGGATTTGTGGTGGAGAAGTTATTACTGTGGAGGAGGAGGAGGCTCTTGTCAGGGTTTTATAGTGGTTGAATTTCGAAATCTAGCCGTTAAGATTTTTGTTTATATGAAAGAAAAATATTCTGAAGGGCGAAAAAAAAGTGAAATGTTATTGTGGACGTTGAGAAGCTGTGGGTGATGTGACCGTTTTGAGAAAATTTGAAACATCCGAAGTAATTGATACTGACAGATGGCAGACAAGTGTTTTTTTGTTTGCCTTCTAATTTTGATAAAATAATAGTAAATTTCAAGAGAAAAAAATGTTGCGAAAAGTAAAATTTTCCTATACAATAATAAAAAGTACAGTATATAATTTTTATGATTTAACAATATCAAGACTGTAGTATTTTATTAAGTTAATATAGAGACATTAATTTAATTTTTTTCCAAAAATTAAAATATTATAAGTTTTGATCCAGTTGTAACCGAAAACTGAACATTTTCTGTAGGCTTATTTAGGATTAATGTGGAGGAAACATATTTGTCCAAATAATCATTCTATATTGAGAAAATTTGCGTTGGTGACACTCTCCCACTAACTATTTTGATGGTATGACACTTGCAGAAAAATATTAGTTATCATGACACTCTTCCTTACAAAATTGCAATAGAGTCCTCTAGTTTAATTTTTCCAATACAAACACTATCCGGACCCACTAGTTATATATGTGTCAGTTTTATTAATTTAAAAATTTACAGCTCCTTATTTTTGTTGTTTCACGGTTTCCGTCGGCATAAATAGAGGTGGAAAAAAAATGTATAAACCTTAATTGAGTAAAATTAATTGATATTTGGAAGATGGAGAGTGAATCAATGGATGTTGATCGATGAGGTTTCAATGATGTATAACAGGCCAATTTGTGCCTAATAAAACTGATATTCAGAAAATTTGGAAAAAATAAAGTTTTTCTTATCAATTTATATATGTAATAGGTATATATAAACTAGATCTATTAGGATTTGGTATAAAGAACAAGAAATTCGATGTAAATCGTGAGAAAAAATAAAGAGACAGAACATTTTTTAGGTTGAAAACGAGATGCAGATTGTGTCTATGAAGAAAATGATAATAAAATGATCATTTTGTCCTTAATTAAAATACAAAAAGTAAAAAAAGGCTAGCACTTCTCTGTACAGCCAATACAAACGTGTACAGATGATGTACGGTACAAGCATATTCATGTACGGTACAAGCATATTCATGTACAATCTGCGATATGTAAGATACTTCTCTCCGGGGAATCTAAACCTTAACCCTTAAACCTTAATCTCTAAACCCTAAACCGTAGATCCTCCTTTCAAAAGATAGGACTTCACTGTACAGCCAATACAACCATGTACATATGATGTAGACCCTATATCCTCTGGTACAAGGACATTCATGTACAGTCCACGATACGACAATACTCCTAACTAGGAAATCTATACCCTAAACCCTCTTTTACATAAACCGTATACACTAAACCTGCGTAGTATGCCCATAAACATAACAACATTATTTCTGAATCTAAAACCGTATGTCATAAACCCTCTATACTTTTATCTAGGAAATCTATACCCGAGATCCTCAATTGCGAACCCAATCACATTAATATAGTCCATGATATACACGATAGTTATATCGTCCTAAGATCTACACCCTAAACCCTAAACCATACGATATATGTTTGATGCAAGTACGTCTCCTTCATATATTGTTTGTACAGCCTTCATACTTTTGCATGTACAAATATATATGGTGCTTGTACATAAGCATTTACTCGTACAAAAAAGTGTTTAGTTAGTCGTACACGGAGTGTACACCCACATTTCTCGTACAAAAATTCACTCCGTAAAAACACATTTACTTGTATGTGAATCAAGACTGTACAAATTCTTTTACTCGTGCACAAGGGAAAAATTCTAATTGTTTTAGGTGTCCTCTTCTACCTTCGAAAACCCTAATTGCCTCTGCATTTACGAATTCAGAGTGTACACCCACATTTATTCGTACAAAAAATTCAGTATGTACAAACTCTTTTACTCATTTACAAATTAAGAGTATATACCCAAATTTGTTCGTACACAAATTCAGTCCGTACAGACGCAATTACTTGTACGTGAATCCAACTGTACAGACTATTTTACTCGTACACAGAGGCAAAATTGTAATTTTTCTAGGGGTCATCTTCTACCTTTGAAAACCCTAATTGCCTCCGTTTTCTGCTTATTTTTTCTGAAAACTTCGTTTTTTATGTGGTTTTATATGAATTTCACATATTAGTAACAAAGAATGATATATCTACAAGTGTTTGACGAAAACAATTCAATAACTCACAAAATCCTTGTTATTTTTGGAAACAATATATATATATATATATATATATATATATATCTTGTGTGTACGTAGGATAGAAGGAATGAGATAGAAAATTGATGAAAGAAAAAAACAAAATTAAAACAGCAAAAACCGGGCCCACGTTACAACAAAGCTCTTTTCTTACCCAAACTTTTGTCAGAAAGGCATAAATTGGTATTTACGAAATTATACAGGGATTGAAATGGTATGCACAATACCCAAATAGTGCCAAATAGTGATATAAGTGTCATGGGTGCAAAATATTTTCAAAGAGTGTCATGTAAACAAAATTGTTTTGGGGAGTGTTATGGGAGCCAATTATTTCTTCTATATTTACAAAAGTTAGTGACTCTTAGTGGGGTATCATTTTATATTATGAGGTTGTATTGCATTATTAGAAACAAACCCCCGACAAGGCAAATTCTAGCATGGAAACGGCGGACTTAAAAAACCAGTCACGTACTTGATTTTTGATTCCTACAACTTAGTTAAACTGATATTGTTGAAATAGATAGGAACCAAAACCCACAAAACCTAGACACCAACATATGAGAGAGAATAACCATGTCTCTAGGCCATACTATAAATTAACCAAAAAATTATCACCCTTATACAAGACTGAGTCTAAACTAAACTTGAATAAGATAGGAGAATCGTACGAGACTGACTCTAAACCATATTGGGATAAGGCAGGAGAACCATTGCCATGATATTCAAACTGTTGTTTTCTCCACTTTGACAAGTTTGACCTAATGTTTTATAAAGTTCTTTGGAACTCGACGAGCTCCAACCAAGGAAAAAGACAAGAGTAGAGTCATCGATGAGACTTGCGAATGGTAAAGCAAGAGCCGGCATCAAATCTCATGACACTGGACTTCAAATAATCGTCTGAAAACAGCTAATTGTTGAATCAAATCTAATCGCACATACGGTGGACCACCACTCGCTGAAATAATTATTATTTTCATTGGTCAAATTCTTTTTAGGAAGAAACAAAATTCTCAAGACGAGTAAACAACGATTTATTTCTATGTGTGTCCCTTTTATGGATTCAATTCATCAAAATTTTTACTTTATAGATATCAATTGAGACAATTCTAGTTGAAAAAACTCGTCTATACGAATTTAATAAATAATTTTGTAGATGAAAGTGTAAGTAATGCTATATTTTAACAATTAAAATTTTATTTTTGTTGAACAAAAAGTTTATGAAATTGAATTGTTTATAAAGTTTTAATGTGATTTTTTATTTTTTTATTATTTGTGATTTTGGATAAAAATATATGAAATGAACATACTTTATAGATTTGTCCAGGATAAAATATACAATTTTACTATGTAAAGGACCGTAGTTTGTTTTTAAAATTACTTAAAAAAGAAAACAATGGGGTGTATAGTGTGTGCTTATCGAAGGATTATCTAATTTTTAAATGAGGGTCACTGCAAAAAGGCGAAGAAAATTTGAATAATAATATATCCGTGTTTAGGAAAGAAAACAAAGCAAATCTAATATAACTCAAAAAGATAATATTGAGAGACATGTATCATAGTCCTAAGAAAGTAACAAATCCCTGGGTCCTTCATCTTTTTCCCTCTACCCGAATCGGACATCCTCAATCCCTGTCTCAAATTCGCCATAGCTATCATCTTCTTGGTCATGGATTATAGGAAAAAACCCTAGGTTTCTCTTTCTACATGATAACCTAACTCTCTCTCTCTGCATCATTCTTTCTTCCTCGCATGTGCAGAGCTATCAACATCTGTTTGATTGAAAGCTAAGTTTCAATCCGCCACGGAGAAAATTGAAGTGTGTATGTCAAGACAAACCACCAAACTACAAGAAACAAACCCCACGCATTGTTCCTTAAAGACCCAGCAAGCAGATAATTTCAGGGCTCCTTCTTCTTCCTGACATTTTCCGTCTTGTTTTCTGGTGATTTGGGGTTATTTCACTTTTCGGCCCTCCTGCAATGTGGGTCGCATTTGGTGGCGGTGATTATTTCTAGGGTTGTGGCTTTGCTTTTGCTAACCATTTAAAGAAATCTCAATGGCCTTGTTCAGAAAGTTCTTCCACAGAAAGCCTCCTGAAGGATTGGTCGAGATCTCTGAGAGGCTCTACGGTAAGCCCTTCTCTGTTCCCACTTTGCTTTCCAATTTTCTGCGTTTTAGTGTTGGGTTTAGGGTTATTCTTTATCTTCTTTTGCTTCTGGAGTATCATTTTCTACCTGGACCAAGTTCTTCGGTTCTTAGGCTTGAGAAACTGTTGGGTTTTTAGAAAGTTTGAGTTTTTTTTTGTGACCTAAATAAAATTCAGTTTTTTTTTTTTAAAGTTATGCCAGCCTAAGTTCAAAGTGTAATGTCAAGTTTTTGTTTCTAGTTGCTCGTTGGTTGAACTCTTCTTGCATTTGTTAGCTTAAGATGTCTCATTCTTGATGGTTGAGATTTTGCTCATGGATTCTGTTAAGATAATTATCCATGACCGTATTTGCAAAATATTTACAGGAAACAGTTTCTTTTGGATTTCTTGGGTCCTTTCTCTTCTTTATGCTCACTTCGGTTGCATGACTTGTCAAACTCTTTTGCCTGTCTTATCTCATGGCGTTAAGTAGCTCTAAAAGCTATACCATTTATGGTTGTATTGTTTGATTCAGCGACTACATATAAAGAAGATTGCTGATCTTTGATGTCTGTGTTTCCAGTCTTTGATTGCTGCTTAACCACGGATATGTTGGAAGAAGAACAGTACAGAGTCTATGTGGGTCGTATAATGAGTCAGCTACGAGAACAGTTTCCCGGTGCATCATTCATGGTGTTTAATTTCCGGGAAGGAGAAATCAGAAGCCGGATGGAGAGTGTACTCTCCGAGTATGACATGACCATCATGGACTATCCTCGTCATTATGAAGGTTGTCCTTTGCTTACAATGGAAATGGTGCATCACTTTCTTAAATCAAGTGAAAATTGGTTATTGCTAAGTCAACAGAATATAATATTGTCGCACTGTGAGCAAGGTGGTTGGCCGGTTTTAGCTTTTATGCTTGCTTCCTTCTTGTTATACCGCAAACAGTTTAGTGGAGAACAGAAAACACTAGAGATGATATATAAGCATGCTCCGCGTGAGTTATTACAGCTAATGTCTCCACTAAATCCACTGCCTTCACAATTGAGGTTTCTTCAGTATATTTCGAGAAGGGATGTTGGGTCACAGTGGCCACCGCTTGAACGGGCTCTTACACTAGACTGTATCAATCTTAGATTGATTCCTGATTTTGATGGCGAGGGTGGTTGCCGACCTATATTAAGAATTTATGGTCAAGATCCTTTTTTGGCTTCGGATCAGACTTCAAAAGTTCTTTTCTCTATGCCCAAACGAAGCAAAACTGTTCGGCACTATAAGCAGGTGAGACCGCAAACTCTCATTGATTCAGTCTCTTGTCAGTATCATAGTGTTTTGCTTTATGATAGTCTTAACTTTTCGTCTACTGTTGCAGGCAGATTGTGAGCTGGTAAACATTGACATCCATTGCCACATTCTTGGTGATGTGGTGCTTGAGTGCATTAACTTAGATAGTGATCATGAAAGGGAAGAGATGATGTTTCGGGCTGTGTTCAATACTGCATTTATTAGATCAAACATTTTAGTACTTAACCGCGATGAGATTGATGTACTGTGGAACACAAGGGATCGGTTTCCCAAGGATTTCAGAGCGGAGGTAACTATTTGTCTTACTTTCTCTTTAATAATTACTCGATTTTTGTTTTTGTAATTGAAAAGACTCGCCGTTTGTCCAAGCTTTAGATTGACCAGTTCTGGAGAGCTTAGTATGAGTCTAGTCTTTCTTATAGAAGTACTTTTTTTTTCTGAGTCAAGAATTTCGTGCATTTATTCAGTTTATACATTTGGTTTCCCAATTTTTCCAAGCCTTGAAAGATCAATTCTATCAGTTTGAGACTAGCTTTTCTGTTAGAGGTGTAAAGAAAGGAGTAACATTCTTTGTGTTGTTCAGGTTATATTTTCGGAGATGGATGCTGGTAATAATCTTGTCTTTGTTGATATGCCGCATATGGAGGAAAAAGATGGTCTACCTATGGAAGCATTTGCTAAGGTTCAGGAGATTTTTAGTGATGCTGAATGGTTGGATCCAAACTCTGATGTTGCGGTGTCTGTATTTAACCAAATAACGGCAGCAAATATCCTTCAAGAAAGCTTGGATTCAAGTTCTCCTCGAAGCCCCGATTCACGTAGCCTATTGGAATCAGCACTTGAGAAAGTTAGGGAGAAAACGAAGATGATGATATCGGAAAATGTTGCTGTAAGTCCTGATGCATTCTCTCCTGACTGGAAAGCAAAAGACACAGTCTCCGGTCATAAATCTTATGCAGATCCAAATTCAATCTTGAAGAAAGTTGATGAACAGCATCTTCGAGTTTCAGTCCAAAGAAAAGCTCACTCAAAGATAATTTCACCTCGAATGGTCCAAAGTCCAGTAGCATCACCAGTTTTAAAACGTAGCCCCACACAAGGATCACCTGCTTCAATATCCAGATATCACAGCTCCCCCTCGAGCCTTGGGATCACTTCAATATTAGATGATCATGGTACATGTAAAAGTGAAGAGGCCACTTCATCATCACCAGGCTCACCTTCAATTTCGTTTCAACCAACATTGCATCCAGTGATACCTTTGCCATCCAAAATAGCTTCTCCACAAACTCCACAGTCGTCCACACTTGTTCGTTCAAATGGCCCTCCTCCAGCGGAAGCAGCAGTGACGCCACCGTTGAAGCCACTTAGAATTTTTTCTCGTCCTCCACCTCCTCCACCCCCACCTCCTGTATCCTCTCTGCGTTCCACCAGCAGTTCCGTAGCAGCACAAGGGCCACCTCCACCTCCACCTCCACGTCCACCTCCACCACCACCAAAACCTCAACTCTCAAACAAATTGGTAGCCAAAAATAATCCTCCACCTCCACCACCACCACCTTTGCATTCGAAATCTTTGGTGGTGAAAACCCCTCCTGCGCCTCCTCCGCCAGCCCCTGCACCTCTGTCTCGTTCTCTTAACGGGGGTTGTAATGGAAATATTCCTCCAGTCCCTGGACCACCACTGGGTTTAAAAGGGCGAGGACTTTTACAGATGAATCTTAAAGGCCAGGGTCAAACGAGAAAGGCCAACTTGAAACCGTATCATTGGTTGAAGCTTACTAGGGCAGTGCAAGGAAGTTTATGGGCTGAAGCGCAGAAACCTGATGAAGCTGCTAGGTACGATTATATCTTCATTTTTTTTTCTTTTATAAAAGTTTGTGATATTCGTTATAAACTCTGACATCTTCTAATTGTGTCTTTTCAATTCTAGTGCTCCAGAGTTTGACATTTCTGAGCTTGAGAAACTCTTCTCGGCAGTGAATCTTAGCTCTGACAATGAAAGTAAAGGTGGGAAGTCAGGTCGACGTGCCCGTCCGAAAGTTGAGAAACTGCAGTTGGTAATTAGTTGCAATGAGCATTCTGCTTCAACTTCTTAAATCTTTTAATTTTCGAAGTTTCACAGCATAAAATAAAGATCCATTCATATATCTATTAGAATATAGCTGACAGTTACTCTATTTCCACCATCTAACTTTGTGTATTAGTTTTGCAGATTGAGCTCAGACGAGCGTACAACTGTGAGATCATGCTTTCTAAAGTTAAAATACCTTTGCCTGATTTGATGGTAAGCACAAAGATTTTTCTTCAAGATGTTTTTCAACAAGTTCTTGACTTGGTCTCTGTCGTAGCTCCAGTGCTCGATTAATAGAAAATTTAAAATCTGCCCTCATTTTGTTATGCAATAGCTGTTTAAACCATATTTTCTTTTATGAATGATCTTGTGTTACAGGCTTCTGTTCTTGCATTGGATGAGTCGGTGATAGATGTTGATCAAGTCGACAATCTAATCAAGTTTTGTCCAACAAAAGAAGAAGCAGAAGTGCTCAAGGTATTTTTATTTCTGGTTCTCATCTAAAACTTTCTGCTTCGGTGCCACTAAATTTTAGAATTTATAATCATCTGGCGATAGCCTTTTTTGTGAGTACTCTGATACTACATTTCCTGTCATGGTTTTGCATGCTTACTCTAGGGCTACACTGGAAATAAAGAAACTTTGGGACGGTGTGAGCAGGTTGGTTTTCATATTTGAACAATCTTCTGAGTATTCCTTTTAGAGTTTTCAAAATCTTAAAGAAATAGCATTTACTTTTTAAGTCGGGAGTGAGAACTTCATAAAAATTCACTTTTACCTATTGACAGCTATTCTCTGACTTTTCTTGTGATAGTACTTTCTAGAATTGCTGAAAGTTCCTCGAGTGGAGACCAAGCTACGGGTTTTCTCATTCAAGATTCAGTTCCACTCCCAGGTAGGAGAATCGACTGGAGTTTGTAATTTTTATGCTTTTTCGTTTCTAAAAACTAGTTGTTTTCTTCAGGTTGCTGATCTTAGAAGAGGTTTGAATATCATACATAGTGCAGCGGACGAGGCAAGTTGATTTTCTGTGGAAAATAGTTTGTGAACCACACAGATTCAAGTTGGTGATTTTCCACTCTGACTCTATTGCATGTTTATACTTGCCAGGTTAGAAGCTCGGCTAAACTAAAAAGAATCATGCAAACGATACTTTCCTTAGGCAATGCTTTGAACCACGGGACTGCGAGGGGTGAGTATATCTTTATTAACTTTAGACTGCCAAATAGTGTTTCTCTTAAATAGAGACATTGGTTCTATTTAAGAATTTTAATTCATCCTCCTCAATCCCGTTTTCTTTCGACAGGCTCAGCTATCGGGTTTCGCTTAGATAGTCTTCTGAAACTCACTGACACTAGATCCCGCAATAGTAAGATGACTCTGATGCACTATCTCTGTAAGGTAGGAGAATTCTCAATCTTTTCGCCTTTTTTTCTTTTGGTTTAACGTTCAAATATCCTTTTCTTAAATGGATAATGTATTCTCGTCAAGCATTAGCCTTTGAATCTGTATGTTATGCTAATGGTTTCTTCCCACGAAAACGTTTTCATGCATGCATTTTCAGGTGCTTGCTGAAAAACTTCCAGAGTTGCTTGATTTTCCGAAAGACCTGGTGAGCTTGGATGCAGCAACAAAGGTAGTTTTGCTTTTCTTATCTCAATTCACTTTCTACCTTTGGTGATAGTCTCGCTGAAAACATTCTATGATGGCAGATTCAACTAAAGTACCTGGCAGAGGAGATGCAAGCAATTAGCAAAGGGTTGGAGAAAGTTGTACAAGAGTTTACTGCATCAGAAAGTGATGGTCCAATATCAAAACACTTTCATATGGTAAACTAAATGAGATATCCGAGGAACCGTTGTTTAGTTAATGATTGCTCCTGTTTCATCATCTGCTTAGCTCTGTATTTGTTTGTGCAGAACTTGAAGGAGTTTCTTAGCTTTGCCGAAGGAGAAGTAAAGTCCTTGTCTTCTCTCTATTCAACTGTGGTAAGAAAGATCATTTGGCTCCCTTCTTTATTGCTTCTCTAAAGCACTATACTTTAAATATTTGGAAAGCTGTGGCTTGGTGGCATTGATGCGGTGTTTTGTGATGGATATCTTAGGGTGGAAGTGCCGATGCTTTGGCGTTATACTTTGGAGAAGATCCAGCCCGTGTCCCGTTTGAGCAAGGTAACATTTTTGTTATCTTATATCATGTTTTCTATGCGTTATCTTGTGTTTGGAGCTGTGTCCCTTTTGTTATGTTGAACTGGCTCTGACTTATGATAAACCAATTCCTTGTGTTTGATTCTGAAACTGCAGTTGTATCCACCCTTCAAAACTTTGTTAGAATATTTGTGCGGTCACACGAGGAAAACTGCAAGCAAGTCGAGTATGAGAAGAAGAGAGCACACAAGGAAGCAGAGAACGAGAAACTTAAGAAAGGTGTGTGCAATGAGAATTGAAACACAGATCTTGTTCTCTACTCAAATAGTGCAGCTCCTAGATTTTGGGATTTTACCCACTTATTTGACCTAAAGTTAGTGAATTTCCTCAGATTTAGTTCATCAGCAGACAAGATAGTTCTTTTAGATTAGAAGAAAAATGGAGGAAACTTTGTTGTTCCTCTAGTAGGTAACAAATACAAAGCTGGAATCAGAAGATGTGAGGAGTCAGCTTTAAATAGTATTAGTTAGATATATGCAGGAGCCTTAGTCCCTCCCTGGTTTAATACAAAAACAGAAACGTAACTTTTTGTGTATAAAGTTAAGGGGAGGGACAAGGAGATGTGTAAATATTGAGTGTGCGTGTGTGCCTTGTCAAACATCTACGATCTCTTTAATCCAATAGAACTTTTAGGCTTTTCACTTCTATTTTCTATTTGTGACGTTTTTTTTTTTGTTAGAGAAAGAATCAATATATTTAGTATTTTCTTTGCTTCGTTACCTATTTTTATATGTTTTCTGTCTCGTTATCTAAATTCTATGTTTTGAAACATCCAATGATTATCCTCTTTATTCTTTGTCAAGTGATTATGTTGATAGGTATAGATGCAAATGGCTTTAAGAAACAAGATCACTGATTTACAAAAAAAAATGATAACTTCATTGTTTTCGGTTACAGTGGCCCTTTTAAGCATCGGACTATAAGACTTTGGTAACGAAATTAGGGATATAAAACATGAGTTCGCAATAATATATATACATAAATACTGCAACCTATGAAAAAGAAGTAAAAAGAAGATTCATGTGTCCTTTTGAAGCAACAGAGATGAAAGATCATTACCACTACTATTATTGGTCGTCGGAGTTTGTTCATTCCGACGCCTGCGCTTCCCATAACCACTGTGAACCGCTACCTCTTGCCATCCTCCAAACGTCGAATTATTAGCAAACGTATCTTTCACACTCTCTATCACTTCCCTCTCCACCGGAGACAATCTCTCCACCGAAATCCTTGACGCAGCTTCCTCAAATTCCCTCATACAAGCAACCTACAACAAACAAAAACCAATACAAATCAGGTTTTGCAGTTCTTAGATATTTAACATGTTTTTTAAACCAGCAAGATTCATCCTTTTGATACCATGTTCATGATTTGGGACTCGAGAAATGCTTCTCGGTATAGTTTGGTGATGCTGATACGAGCATACCATTCCATGTAAGCTCCATCATCCACTACATTGCTACCACCTCCAGGGCTGTCCACGATATGGTCCCCACGTTCAGCCCATTCTTCGCACGCTATGCTCATTGAACTGTCCAAGTCATCGAGCCGCCGGTTCTTTCTGTCTCGGCGTTTCACTTTCTGAGGTATTGGCTGGCGTTTCCTAAATTGCCTCAAACACCTATCTGGAAAATGCAACTCTATTTTCTCGAAGCAAACAAGAGTTGTTTTCGATCTTCCTAGAATCAGCTTAGCTTTAATCTGTGGAGGAATCATGTTCTCAAATCTTTCGAACGGGCACCAAGTGATCTGCATTTTCACAAACCATCACATTATTAACAAGAGCAAGATCAAGATCATTGAATTCTTAAGGGTGAATTGAATGATTTACTTTGCTTGGATCAAGATCATCCAATTCTCTGCGGTACTCGGATAGGTCGGTCTTGGATCTGCTGCCTTTACCTTTCCAGCAAAGAGCAAAAGGGAAACTCGCTTCGGATTTTTCCGGTCTACCGATATCCAAGTGAAAGTAACTCCAACACTACATATATATACAAGACAATCATAAGCAAAACAAAAAACTATGTTATTTTATCTGAAATCTCAAATGGAGATAACATAGCGAACCTGTAGCAATGTCAAGCAACCGCAAATATTGCTCTGAGACTTGAGCGAGGCGTTACCAAGGGCTCGGTAAAGACAAGCCAATGCTGCAGCTCCCCAAGAATATCTTCCGGCTTTATCAAAATCCTCAAACAAAGGCAAATACTTGACAGAGACTTTGTCACCATCAGTGGTAGCAAAAATGGTGCTCCCTATGAGATACAAAAGATAAGCTCGAGTGTGGCGTTTGATATCATGAGAAGAAGCGTCTTCAGGGCACTCAGAGAAAGTTCTTTTAAGCCAATTAAGCTTGACCCTCGAACAGTTAATTTCTTTGTTAGCAGCAGATGGGCGTTTCCCTAAAAGTCTTGCACACATATCCAATGCAATCTCATCTCCTACCTTTGAACCAACTACGGGATCTCCATCTATCTCAAGTCCGAGCACTAAAGCAACCTCGTCTAAGGTTATGGTCATCTCTCCCAAAGGAAGGTGAAACGTATTGGTTTCTCTTCTCCACCGCTCAACTAGTGCAGAGATAAGCGAATTGTTTAGACTCATCGGACCAATTTTGCGGAAGAATCCGAAACCAGCTTTGTCCACGAGCTTAATCTGTTCATCAGTGAGTTTCCATTGATGAAGCAATGAAGTGTGTTCCTGGCAACGAAGCAGCCCTCGTTCCTAGGGAAAGAACAAGACATTAATTTAAAATCCAAAATCTACAAATCGAAAAATTCGAGAAAGAAGGGAATGGAAAAAAACCTGTCCTTCCCAAACAGCCGAAGAAACATGGAGATCCTGCTCATATAGGACGGATGGATCAACGGGTCCGACATCAATATCCATGGCGAATCCTAAAGTCACGAACAAGAAACATAAACATCGACTAGACTAAACCCAGACGAAGTTGGGTGGAATAAACTGTACCCTAATTCGAATCGGTTTATTTGATTGGGCACCCTCGTACCAATCGTACCGGTTAATCAAACTCAATAATCAAAATCATTGGGTGCGGTGTTCCCTTACACGTCATGTTGTCCTTAAATTTTACGCAAGACTCCGTGCCATTTAGGTCGCCTGCCTGGAAAATAGGCGGGAAAATAGATAACCCTAAAGAGAGAGCAAAAGAGGGCCAAGGAAGAGGAATTGCGAGAGCAAGAGGGGGAGGAAAGTGGGGAAGGAGATGAGTCATCATCATCATCAAGCTGTGGATAATCTGATAAATGTTTTCGCAAGAGCTTCTCATGATCTGAATGTTGTCCAGTCCAAGCTAGACAAAGAATTCCAGCAGACTTATCCTGATAATGTAAGCAATTCGATTCGTTCTCGAAACTCGAATCCTTAAATTTCCCAAGATAAATACTTCAATTTCAATCTCGATGACATGCCTATTTCGGATTTCTACTCGTTTTCTGGGTTTTGTTTATATTTGCAATTCATGGATTTAAACGACATCTTTTGGGCCGTAGGCGAATCCGATGAAGCTGATTCAGAGAATCAAGAAGTTGCAGGAAGATGTGACTGTCCTCAAAGACCAATGCCTAGAGCTATTGTCCGCCAAACAGGTTCGCTCTTGCTACTAATTGCTTCGCTTTCTCTTTACATCGGGAAAATAGCTTGATAAAACTGGAGACTGGAAATAAGCAATAGAGTCTGTGGAAAGAAGCTTCAGTTTAGCTCAATGGACGGTTTAATCTTAGTGATTCCAAGTTGTTAAATTCCTGAAACTAGCTTAGTATCTATATAGCCTCTATAATAATTTAAACGTAGAGAAGATTTTTTTTTTGTCAAAGAAGGAACCATAAATTTTCTTGTAAACAGTTTCTGCAACATTGGATTAAAAGCTGGGCATTTAAACAGAGCTTGATTGTTAATTTATAGAAATGATTGTGTGTGTTTTTTTTTGTAAATAGGATTTGATTGACAAGGCACAGTCAACACTTGTTGGAAACTGCAACCTTATTCAGAAAATGAATGCATCCTTGGGAGAATCAACAAATGGCGATGCTGATGATACACTGGCTGATTTTAGTCAGGTTGGTATTCGTTTCTTCTTTGGCTGTGCAATGGAGTTTGTTTTCGCCTAAGATGTTGTCATATTGCACTATGCTTTCTCGAGGTAGTGCAATTTTCGAATGCTAATCAAATTTGATACCTAATACTTGGCTTCTATGTATTGTATACCGTAAAACCTCAAATGCACATGAGCATCCTGATATGAAGAGGGTTGATAGAAAACTTCAAATAATCTCTTTACTTTTCATTTTCGTTTTCCAACAGATTATCAACGAGTGGACCACGCAAGTTAGATCGAGAACAGGTAACCAGAACAAGCCATAAAATGTCATGGAAATTTTACATTTACGCGTGTATGCTTATAAAGAAACTTTGTGTTAGGTTATCGTTTGCAGATAAAGCTCTTAAATCTGTTGTAGTATTGTTGTTTTCTTACCTAGATTATGCTTCTTGTTTCTGGTACAGCGGGAGAGACAGAGGAGGCAGATAAAGAGGACATAAATAAGCTAATGTTCTCAGCTATTGTTCATAGCACTTGAGGATGTTTATGTTCAGTACAATCACTGTATAATTTTACAATACCTAACATTACAGCAACTATTCTTCTGCTCAAAATTCCGAAATAACTTAGTCGCTTGTTTGGATTCGAAGTGAGACTCAATTGGTCTAAAAGTTAGTCGATGGACGAAGCTTTCTCACTAACCATTTCCTACGCAATGTAACATCCAAAGCCAAGAACGTCTTTGCTTTCTTTTCGTCTTCCAATAAGTCACAAGCATCCAGCAAAAGCTCATCATCCATATCGGGCAGAGCTTGCAGTGCATTAAGGGCATCTCCTATTCTCGAGTAAATCTCGTTCTGGGTCGTTGGATTTGCGCAATCTTCATTAACTTCAGTCTCAAACAGAGGCTTCCTTGTCTCCCTTCCAGTTTTCTGAGCCTTATGTATTATAAATCCTGAAGGTAAGGTTGTCGAGTTGGTTCGCTTACTCTGCTGCTTCTGAGGTGAAGTAAATTCATCATCTACTATCTCAATCTCATGGCCATAGTTTTCCAACTCAATCATGAGATTCTCACAATTGAAACTTTCTTGGGAGAGATGTTCGTATAGCTTGCACAAATCACTGTAACTATCCAAGATTTTACCTTTATATATTATTCCATCCGGATGCTCCTGCAAAATCACACACCAATCTCTTAGAATCAAACCTGTTATGAAAATGTTATCCAATGCGTACTCTGGCTTCACACTCACCTTGATATAGGCTTCCCAAAATCCATCTTCCGCAACAATGGTTTGCTTCTCAGCATCCCAAGCAAAGCCATTGAGATTAAGGATATTGTTGATGTCGTCGCGCTCTTTCATCAACAATATGTACCGGTTTTCCAGCGTGAACATGTCCGTCTGCAATCCAAACTTTGCATTAAAAGATTCTGCCATGTCAGCCCAAGCTTGCTCTGTGAACGTCTCACCAATCTTGTTTCCTCTATTCACCTGCTCTAGCATAAGATCGATAAGATACCGGTTCATAACCGGTGTCCATTCACTGAAAGGCGGACCAATATTGCTACAAAGGTAATCGTTTTTCTCGCCACCACCATGAACCATCTGGAAACTGTGAGTTTCTCCTAGAGTATCTTTGAATGCATCTGTGCTTCCACTCTCTGAGAAGAATAAATTACAAATAGGTTTCCATCAGAGTAGCTTCACCTCAAAGACCAGGGTATAAAGAAAGCTTACCATTCATCCGCAGAGTTTGTACCAGACTGGGATCAAAAGCTTGAGCCAAGCGTGTGTATCTCCCATCCGACGTTTCCTTCCCAAAAATGAAGCAAAGATTTGGATAGCTTGGAACAGTTTTAACTCGATAAGATCGAGCTTCTGGATGTGCCTGCATGTGCTCCATTTGTTTAAAACACAACCATATTGATATCTTAAAAGGGAATGAATGAGGCATACCTGTAAATAGGTATTCCAATTGTCATCATCTGCAATCACCATATCTCTCCTTGTGTCCCATGAGAACCCGTTTTGCTCGAGAATAAACTTTATGTCGCTGTACAACCTCCTCATGTGTTTGTACCGATTCTTCAAAACGTCTTTGCTATGTTGCGACTCAAATTTGGCATTGAATGCTGTAACCATTTGGTTCCAAGCACTCGTTATGAAAGTCTGCCCAACTCTGTTGCCTTTGTTCACGTGGTCTACTAACAAGTCAATCAGATACCGGTCCATTGGCGGCGTCCAAAATGTCCTTGTACGGTCAGAATTCTGCGCCTGGCTCGCCTTAGTCTTATCTGGAGAAACAAGACTTCATTTCAGTTTTCTCTTTAGGCAATGATTACAAATCAAAATCGGATGAATCCAAAACTCACTGATTTTTGTAGCTGAACCATCATCATCTCTAAGATCATTGCCTTGCTCAGGTGTTGAGGCAAATATGATGTTCAAACCGTTGTAGCTCGGTAAAGATCTCATCCTATAGGTTTTAGCAAGCGGGTGCTCCTGCCTCATCACATCTAAGATTCAAACTGATGGAGTGAAGATATACAAAGATTATTCATGGGAGGAAGAATCCAAACCTTGATGTAAGAATCCCAAACGGCATCATCCGCAGCTATCATTTGCAGAGTTTCATCCCATGAAAATCCGTCTTCTTTCACAATAGCATCCATATCCTTGTAGTATTTCAACAACTTGTTGTAACGGTGTCTTAAAACCCTTTTCCCATGTTGAGCACTAAACCTATCATTGAAGAAAGCGAGCATGTCTGTCCACGCTTGTTTACTGAAAGCATTACCAGTCTTGTTGCCTCTTTGGATCTGATCTAGCAGAAGATCAATAAAGTATTGGTCCATTACCGGAGTCCACTCCGTTTTCGAGATTTCTTTACTTGACGAAACAACATTGCCACTACTTTCACCTACAAAACCACTAATCTTAAGAAAACACCTTGTAACATTACTCAACACAACAAAAAACCAAGAGCTGGGAAGAACAAGGACACACCAATGTTAATCTCATCCTCAAACTCTATGTCATGACTTGACCTGCTGTATCTTCCATCTGCAACCGTATACCCATAGATTAAGCACAAATCATTAAAATTCAGGACCGGTTTCGTCTTGTACACACGCGCCTCCGGATGAGCCTGTGAATCATATTCCCAATACATCAACTTTCAACAAAATGTAGAAAGCTGATCTAGATTGAGTGAAATAGAAAAAACCTTGAGATAGGAATTCCAAAGACTCTCATCTCCAACTACGATTTGATGAGCTTGGTCCCAAGAGAAGCCACCATGATCAAGAAGGCTCTTCACATCGTTATACAGCTTCCAGAGATTCGTGTAACGGCTTTTCAACACGTCCTTATCGTACTGAGACCCGAATTTGGAGTTGAAAACGCCGAGCATTTCTTTCCAGGCCTGTTTATTGAAAGTGTGGCCGGTTCTGTTCCCTCTGTGCAAGTGTTCTAACATAAGATCTATGAAGAAACGCTCCATCGGCTGGGTCCAATACGTTCTCGTTCGGTCATTGCAAGGGATCTGACCACTCATCTAGCTTTCTCTTGAGTTAAAACCAAAACTCGTCACAGAGATACAGTACGAGAAACAATCTATATATATATATATATATATATATATATCAAATCGAAAGAGGAAGACGATGATAGTAAGAATCAGAAGAGAAAGAGTAGAGATCAGTACCACTGTATAAATAGGTAGCGGTTAAAGTTGCGCGCGGCGGAGTTTGGGAGAGAGAATAACCCTAATCCCGAATTATATCTGTTTGGCTCCGCTCTTTCATTTCTCTGGTTATCTATATGCCCTTCCGTTCTTTCCTAAGGGCCCTATGGATCCATTTCACCAAATTTTGAAGATTTTTTTTTAAAAAAATCCAGCCCCAAATATCGGAATTCTTATCCGGAATCCGCTTTACGATCTGGAATCTTCTTATCGGCTCTAAAAATCCAAAATTTCGAATATTCGGATGGACCGATTTGGATAGTAAAATCTACAATCCGTCCAAACCAGATAATAAATTGATCCGTGAAAAACGAATCTCTGGATATCTTGATTTGAGATATGGATATCTCTAGATCCTACCACTAATTATACTAATAATATTTTTAATATATATATATATATATATATATATATTATGTAGTTTTTATAGAAACATGTATAAAATTAGTTTTGTTTATGTTTTATAATATACTAGGTAAGGATACGCGGATTTGTATAAATTATTTTATAACCCGTGAAAAATAAATTAAAAACTAAAAATGAGATACAAAATTAGATTGTCCGTAAAAAAAAACTTCAAATTGAATACATTAATGCAAAATTACCCTAAGATAAACTTAACAATTATTTAATTATTTTAAATTTTTTTATTATTTATTTCAATTAAATTTGGTCATATATGTTTGTATATTTAACTAAACGTGGTTCATGATAAATATTTTCTGAAAAATCATTATTCATATAGCATAATACTTTTTTTAATAGAATTAGGTTAACTAATTAAAATTATAATATATTTACACATGTCAAAATCTGATCGGTTGGCTTAATAATTTAACATGTGTTGAAATCTGATAAGCCAACTGACATGTGTCATGATCATATATTTAAACTATTTTAATATGTGTTGAAATCTGATCGACCTCATAACACATGTTACGATCGTATAACTTTTCTTATTTTATTTATTGATTTAATTTTTGGGCAAATCCTATTTGAACTTAGTTTAGTTTTTAGAGATAATTTATCTGGTAATAAATTTTTTCATAATTGAATAAAACCATATCTATAAATCTAGTTGAACTAAAATTTTAAACACGCGTTACAATCTGATCGAATAATTGACAAATGTCACGATCGTGTTGATTACAAAGTTTGAGACAAAACTTTATATAATAAGATATTAAGAATTTTTTTAAATGAAATTATATAAGGTATTATTTTTATGATTAAATTTATATTTTTAAAAAGGCAAAAACTAACCAGATTCGAATTTATACAAACAATAAAGATAAAGTGTTAAAACTCTAAAAAAGTGAATCTATTACTAATAAAAAAAGTTAGTTTTATAAGTTTCTAAAACTCTTCAATGAAAATTAAAATAATTAATAATATTGTTTCAGATCACCGTTTTAAAATAAAATAGAAAACTAATTTAAAAAATAAATTAAAGTTTAACAAATAAAAATATTATATATAATTTCTATAAGTAATATTGTTTCACATCAATTAATAATAAAATAGAAAACTAATTAAAATAAAGAAATTAGAGTTTCACATCACATCACGAAACCTCCTCGGTTGTAGATTCTTTAGCCATTTTCGCTAGTCACCTCCTCTTCTCGCCGGAACTCGTAACACATCTCTAGATCTGGTTATCTCCAGTTCGAAGCCTTCGCTCCGCCGTCATTCTGGTTCGTACTCTACTCTAAATAGCTGATTTATGATTCTGGTTTTTCCTCTTTGAATTTTGATGTCATTTTTGATCGATTCCTCAACATATCTTATCCGTTTCCTATTGTTATACCTGATGATGCTGCTATTGGAAATGTTATATATCTTTCAAACTGACTCATGGGCTCTGCTCTTTTCTCCAGGGCTTCGACCATGTTCATTATTATATTGCGAGATTAGACCAACTATAGAAACATAATAACTATAAGGTTCAAATTAGGTTCTACCAAAATGGGGTTTTTAATACTAAGTATGGGCTTTTGTACGGGAAAAGGAAACTTCTAAGCATTCGGGAAAACAAGTAGTCTAACAGACGTGGCAATGAGTCAATGAAAGACGTCCCCAATTTTTAAAGTATAGGAATGGTCACGTTAAATTACACGTTCTCTACAATAAAAATAATAAAATACATAATAATAACAAATGGATACAATTTCACGTGTTAAATTTTTTTCTTCTATCTGTTTTTTTTCGTATCTTGTAGTGTATTGTCAGTAGTGAGGCGAGTTGATTGTGAAGAAGACAAAGGAAGAGATAAAATTCTTGTGACTCTGTTTTTTTTATCTCAAATTGTTGGGCTGTGCTCTGTTTTTCTGATTCTTTCGTGGATAGAAGAATACACATCTTATTGTAAATACTTGCTTTGTTTGATTAAAAAATTTGAATTTTAAGCAAAAAACAAAAAACTATGGGACTAAAATATTAATGATCCCAATATTAATAATTATATATTGCTACAGACAAAAGGACTAATTTGCTGCATGGGGAAATGTTTTGATTATTATTCCGATTTAATACTCTTGTTGTGAGTGTTTATAAAGAGGTTGATCAAAATGAGATTTACACACAAAGAAAAAAAAAAAAAAACTTGTGCTCACAACTAAAAGAAGAATCCAAACGCAAGAAAGAGAGATCGATGGCAAGCAACAGTGGTGACAGTGTTTGGAAGTTCAAAGGAAATAGTAAGACGAGTGAAGCAGCGGCGGTGACGTTGAGAAAGCTTGCTTTCGGGATGATCCAAAACTGCAGCTTGAACAGCGGGAAGCCAGTTTTGTTCCCAACTCCCGGCGAGCCCTCCGCCTCTCCTAGCTTCAAGACTTGCCCTGAAGCAGAGGAAGCCGTGGCTGCAGCCACCCGCTCAGGCATGGCCAACTCTTATGCACCCAGCCCCGGGATTACCGAGGCTAGAAGGTCTGCTTTGAAGACTACTTTTCGTTTTTGTTTCAAAACCTAAAAGAATAAGTGTGCTTACTCTTTTCTAACTTCAGGGCGGTGGCGGAATATCTAAACGGAGAGCTTCCGGAAAAGCTGAGGGCGGATGATGTGTATATCACCGGTGGATGCAACCAGGCAATAGAGATCGTAATAGATTCCCTTGCCGGAAATCCAGCCGCCAATATTCTTCTTCCAAGACCGGGCTATCCTCACTACGATGCTCGCGCTGTCTATAGCGGCCTGGAGATCCGCAAATACGATCTCCTCCCCGAAAATGATTGGGAGGTCGATCTTGATGGCCTTGAGGCTGCTGCCGATGAGAATACCGTGGCAATGGTTCTCGTCAACCCCAACAATCCTTGTGGAAACGTCTACACCTACCATCATCTCACCAAGGTACAAATATTTTTCATATATACTATGCATGCATATAACTTTTATATACGTTGTGATATTGATGGGCTTGGATCCATCTTTAGGTCGCGGAGATGGCTAGGAAACTTGGTATAATGGTAATATCCGACGAAGTATACGACCGTGTTGTATATGGAGAAAGGCCTTTTATTCCCATGGGAAAGTTCGCATCAATAGCTCCCGTGATCACGCTCGGATCCATTTCCAAAGGATGGGTCGTCCCGGGCTGGAGAATCGGCTGGATCGCCATGAACGACCCTAATGGCATTTTTAGATCTACCGGGGTTAGTCAACTTTCTAAACCGTGATTTTCATTCTAAGATTCGCGCAAATTTACTAAGAAGAGTAACTAAAATCTTGGGCCTTTTGTTTACCACCAGGTAGTTCAAGCAATTGAAGATTGTCTTGATTTAACTCCACAACCTTCATTTATTCTTCAGGTTTGTAGTCTCTCACTATGAACTACTACACATATATCACCAAACTATATTAAGCTATATATATCTCAGATATACATAATTAATATAGAGTAACTAAGCTTCTATATATACAAACGTTTCTAAATGATGCGAGTTTATATCTATATGGATTTTGATAGGAAGCACTTCCGGGTATATTAAAGAAAACACCTAAAGAGTTCTTTGACAAGAAGATCAAAGCCATGAGACGCAACGTAGAGCTTTCATGTGAGAGGCTCAAGGACATTCCTTGTCTCTTTTGCCCCAAGAAACCAGAATCTTGCTCTTACTTATGGGTACTTTCCAGTTCCACTCTTTCGATTCTTGGTTTCATTTTATTTGGGTTTTTAGTTTGTTTTTATGTATATAAGTAAGGTATCATAAAATTATGATCGAAGTATGACTGATTGATTTGAACGACTTATTTCACAGCTAAAACTTGACACATCAATGTTGGATAATATCAAAAATGACTTTGAGTTCTGCACGAAGTTAGTTAGCGAGGAGAGCCTCGTCCTAATTCCAGGTATTGATCTATCTTACTATATTTTAAACTCTTGACGTCCTGAATCCGTAATGATCATTTTTCTTATGCTTTTCTTTCCGTTAATTGTTTATTTCTTGATTTTTTTAAAAAAGTTTCTATTAAAATTTTGTAGGAGTGACTCTTGGGGCAGAGAATTGGGTGAGAATATCAATCGGAACCGATGAAGCAATGCTAAAAGAAATATTTGACAGGTTAAAAAGTTTCTATGGTCGTCATGCCATCACAAAAGAAGATATAATTCAACTTAATCATACCATTGACCACAGAAGTGTCACGGTTATTTAAATGTAATTTTATTCGTTATACCACTTGTCAAACTTCAAGATTATGTATGTTTTAATACTTATCACATCCTTAATATATTAAAAGAGAAATGTTTTTAAGAAAGTAACTTCTAATTTGATGTTAGTTACATGCATTACCATTACAAGGGAACTATAATTAATTCATTAAGAGTATAATTATAATTAATTCATTAAGAGTATAATGACAAATCTAATTTTACAAAAAAAAAAATTCTTATTTTATAATTTAATTATTAAAAAAAAAGATTTGAATACCATCAAAGTAATACCATATGAGTTTTCGTAATTCCAAAAATACTATTAATAAAACAATAAATTAATGACATTTTTGAAAACGCGAAGTCCTTAATTTTTGGTTATCTTTTTCGAATTTTATGATTTGTTTCATAAATTTATGATTTGTAAACAAAAACAATTTCAATAAGAATTTGTACAAATAAGAAAACCCTTCCCAAATTTCATTGTTTGCTTTTTGAATTTTTGATTTGTAAACAAAAATAATTTCAAAAGTATTTGGACATATTTGGGAAACCCTTCCCGAATTTGTTTTCATCATTCCAGAATTTCATGATTTACTTCTTGAATTTCATGATTTATTTCTTGAATTTCAAGATTTGTAAACAAAAATAATTTCAGTAAGCATATGTACAGATTTGGAAAATCCTTCTCAAAATAGAATGATTTGCTTTTTGAATTTCTAAAAAAACCATTAAAAAAAATTTATTAATGATATTTTTATAATTACAAAAATATCTGGTAAAATAATTTTAGCATGTGTACATATTTGAGAGACATTTCATAAATTGCATGGTTTGCTTCTTGAATTTCCAAAAATACCATTAAATTTCTTTTATTAATGATAATTATGTAGTTACGAAAACACCTGGTAAAATAGTTTTTGATATAGTTTTTCATGTTATTATTATTAATTATCCTTTAATATTTAAGTATTCACTTAGGTGGGGGTATTGAACAGGAATATGAAATTATTTAAATCGAAGAGATTTTAAGGGATTTTGCCAAATACCATCGGTTGATATGGTATTTGAAATCTCTGATTTTTAACTATCAATTATCTTTCAAATAATCTCAAATCTCTTTTTATATAACTAATTAATAAAATCTCAGTTTTCCAATAACCTAGGATCTAAGGAGATTTGTATAAATCATCATTACAATAATTTTGGATTTGGAAGAGGTTTTACAAATGCCAATTCCAATAACCATAAATTTGGAAAAAACTTGAAATCCTCTCAAATGTCAGATTAAATACCACCCCCTTAAATTTTAGTTCATTATTCTTAAATCCGGATTAAATAATTAGATACTAGTTGTAATATATACACCTAACTCAATATTCGGAAAAAAAAACCACCAATATTTAAGTAGAAAAATGTGTTCACGTTGCTATATTCTTCGTTGTGTTGTCATGTAGAAATTTGTTGTTATTGTCAGATTATTATTATTATTATTTTGATAAAACTTGTTAGATTGTTGTTAAGTAGCAACTTCATAGCAACTAATGGTTCATCCTTATTTTGTCGTTAGATCGAACCTAATTTTGAAACATTTTTTTGGCACATTCGTAGAAAATTAGCAATGATTTAATAATGTTTATAATTTTTTCACATTTAACAATGGTCTTTAACCAAAAAAATGGTCTTTTAAATACCAATGTTTTCTTTTTAGTGTACACATGTATATAATTTTTTTTGTTAAACCTAATCTCTTCTAATACCTCTAGAGGTATTGATAATACTATGTTTAAGACGTAAATCACTCCTCCCAAGTGGATTCGAATTAGTGACCTCTTTTTAAACCGTTAGATCAAGGCCCATGTGTATATAATTGCACCGCATTGATTGATTGATTATTTTTTTCTTTTTTTTAACTTTTTCATCTAATATAGCCCGACCATCGTACATACATATGTCACTTCTATATTAACACATGAATTCCCCCCATCTTCCTCTATTTATTTCCTCCAATCAAAATTGGGTTTAATTACCATGACGTAGAATTCATAAAATTCTTCTCTTTCTATTTTGTCAAAGAGTTTTGCCTCTTAAGAAATCATATTTGATTGGTAAAATTAAGAAATATAGTACGATGTTGAGAGTTGAAAACCCATACAGAAATGTGTTTTTGACAATTCTATCGTTTTATTTTGTATATAAATATTTTAAAAATACTATACCAAAAATTAACTATTGTTTTAAAACAAAATAGTTTAATTTAAATATATTATCAAATAATTTTATGAATATATAATATCCAAATCGAGTTCGGTTTATAATCTAGTAGCATGATAAAAAAAAATTGAATATTAAAATAAATAGTTGTTTCCTCTTATTAATAAAATTTCAAATTCAAGGAAACATTGATTAAACTGTAAGTACTTGACTTTTTGTGTACAAAATTATCCTAAAATTCGAACTTTACAAAAATAACTCCTAATTAATATAGAATATATATCATTAAATTTATGAACGCCAAAAAAACTATATGGTAGTAGTTTTAGATTTTATATCTAGACTATATATATTATTAAAGAAAACAACGTTTTTCTTAACACAATATCATTTTTTATTTAAATATACACAATATATCATAAAAGTAATTATGAATATTTTTTCTTAAGGTTATTATTGAACGAACGAATAGTTTTAGGACAAAAAAATACCGGATGATGTGGACAATTTCAAAAACCAAAATACTTCACAATTATATATAAGTTATTTATAAATTTTTATTTCTTATATTAGAAATCTTGTTTCTTATCAAAGTTCATATTTTTGAAATTAATTAAGTAAACTACAAATAAATATAAATGTTATTGTAACATTAATGATAAATAGAAAATTAAAATTATTGTAAATTAAATATTTACAATTTTAAATTCGTATTTGTTTCGATCAATTAAATATTAGGTCTACTACGTCTTTCAATACCTGAGATATTTAAATTCATTACTATGTTTATTCCTTATATTTTAACTTCAACAAAAAGTAAAACATGGTTTGGACATAGTTTGATACAATGAACTCATAATTACTAACATCGTTAGTGTTTATGTAAAAATATCTCACATCGAAAGTTTATATTCGAAAGTTTATATAAGATACAAGTAAAGGACAAACATCCTTCTAACATTTCTCACTCAGATGATTCTTATAAACTTCACTCACTGGTTTCCTTACTCGATCTTCTATAATCCTTCCTTCGTCAGTAATAGCCATTTCCAAATATTGACGCATTCTAACTAGCACTTTCTCTTCAGCCAATACACGCCACACAGAGGATTCGATTCCTTTATAATAGACTTAAACCTTGCTTTTCCATTGGTCTTCTTAATCTTCTTTGAATAGTTTGATCTTGCTTTCTTTTAATCAATAAAGAACAAAAATCCTTCTAGTTAGTCAATCTTTGGCATTTATAGCATCGCTTCTATACTGTTTCACAAAAGAACCTTATAATTGCTTGTTGACTATGCTTCAAAATGATCACATTGCACTGTCTCAGAGGTTTTGAAACATCCATTTGAATTTTTACACGAACAAACTTTTGACTTTGAGCATGATCTTGATCCAGAGCCACCTCCTCTACATGACCATGACCCATTAATTTGCATATCACCGTAATAGCATCTACCATATAATGGTGCACTGGAATATCTCTCATCTGATATCCAAATACAGACAAAATTTCATCATACACAAACTTTTCTTATTGAATTTCCAAAGTATGGTGATATACTCATCATGTAAATGCCTTAAGGTATGATAATATAAGAGACATAGGTCAATACACTCATTTTCAATTTGTTTTAAATTAAAAGTTCATGAAACTTAACATGATATTAGAGACAAACCCGATCAATATTAACTGAAATCGGACCGGTTTGAATTAGTCTCGTCGATCAAACTCAAAATTAATCATGTATTGGAATATTGTCGAGTTTAATGGCTAGTTGAGCCATTATCTGGAGATGTTTGGAAAAAAAATAGGCGTTAGTCCAAGTAGTTTGACGAGCTTCATAAAATAGCAAAAAGAAATATTAGGTTTATTTGGTTGCATCGGGTGGATCTTGTTTAGTCTGGGTTGGTTCTCCACTAACTCAAAAATACATGCCAAGGTGGCTTAGGGATGGGCCAGTTCATATATACACTGCAAACTCCGATTTTGGACGATCACATGCTATTGAGTAAGGGTTATGACTGTACACTAACGTATTCGTTTTTGAGTTGATACATGTTGAAGACATCGAACCACCAAATCCAATAATTCAGACAATGGACTAATCATAAGGAATAAGAGCAGTAGCCAGAATAAAAGTTTAACTTGTTCATTGACCAGCTAGATCATGAATGACTTATTATTATACTTGATCAGTTTGAAGGATCGCACCTAAATCCATCCGAATGCTCACATTTGAAGGCTATGTTCAATCAAGTGACACATCCCAACCATAGCTGCTCTAATGGTGATCCACCCATGGATTTGAAACCCTCTAAGTCCTCTTTCCATAACGTCAAATATCTCTTAGAAAACGTTCACTAATCATTCATGAATGACCAAACATTGAAGACATATCTGATGGAACCTTCAATATCCGATGAAACAATGTGATATCTATTTAAGTCGAGACCTAAACTCTCTACTTAATTACGATCTATATGAGTTCCATAACAACATATTACTCATATTTAGATTTGAAAATCAATTTTTTTTTTTTAATTTCACGTTTTATTTTTAGATTTTTAAATCGATTTAAGTTGTTTTATTTAGTTTATTAACACTTTTAACAATTTTAATGAAATGAAACATATAAACAACCTCCCGCGCAAACTAATTGACTTCCATGAGGGGCCCATAAAGGCCCATAAATTTCAGAAACGAAAATATCTTAAAATGCTTCGCGATTTTTCTAGATTCTCTTCTTTTTTTGCATCACGTCGTCTAGATGTTTCTGTTTCGAATCGGTGGTGGGAGTAGAGAAACAATCGAGAAGCTCTAGAAATTTCGTTTTGTGCCTTTAAATAGATTCTTGGATGCTTAAGTATTTCCTCAGAAGTCGAAAATCAAATTTCAAGAAAAAACTTGCCAAGTTTCTTTGTCAGCAACGTAATCGGACCAATCGCTTAAGGAAATCAGGAAAAATGTCGATGATTCCGAGCTTCTTCGGCAACAACAGGCGTAGCAGCATCTTCGATCCGTTTCCTCTAGACGTTTGGGATCCATTCAAGGAAATGACGTCGTCCTCGCTATCCCGAGAGAACTCGGCGATTGTAAACGCACGCGTGGACTGGAGGGAGACGCCGGAAGCGCACGTTTTCAAGGCGGACTTGCCCGGACTGAAGAAGGAGGAGGTGAAGGTTGAGATCGAGGAAGATAGGGTGCTGAAAATCAGCGGAGAGAGACACATGGAAAAAGAGGATAAGAGCGACACGTGGCACCGTGTGGAGAGATCGAGCGGGCAGTTCACGAGGAAGTTTAGGTTGCCAGAGAATGTGAAGATGGATCATGTGAAGGCTGCGATGGAGAACGGTGTGCTGACTGTGACGGTGCCCAAGGCCGAGATGAAGAAGGCTGAGGTCAAGTCTATTCAGATCTCCGGCTGAGACATTCGAAGCTCGAGAACGCTCGTTTAAGTTTTCTTATCACCGGATTGTCTTCTTTGTGTGTCTTGTGCTTCTTCTCTGAAGCTAGTTAGTAAAAGCGATATGTAATCCTAATCCAAGTTTGAAATGGAACAAAAATATACTATTAATATTAGCTTAATCCAATGGAAGTACCGAGTATTATTCGTATATCAGTGAAAGTAATTGATCCCTTGTTGCTTCCTCCATATTGTAATTAATCACGATAACAAAGCCAAAGAAACTAGCCAATTACAAAAACTCTCTCACACGCACACTTTTTTTCCCTTTTGTTACAATAGTTTTTCTAACTTAACAGTTAAACACTAACAGAGTAGTCCATTAAGGACAATAAAGATACCAGAGTAGTGCCATTAACAAAAAATAGGATTAGTGTGAGTTTGTTACAACAAAGTCAAACTCGAACCGGTCCTGGTTCTCTCACCCAATCCACAGTTGTTAACGCTTTGAACACATTCTGTAAAAGTCAACTCTAAAATTCAACAACATAGCCAATAACCAGGTTTACACTGAGATCTATTCCAATAACGAAATTTCTATCAGAAGCATATAGCATCATGTTTTATACCGAAGTATAGTTGATGTACAGACAGCCAAGAGGAAGTGAATTTAGAAGAACATACATTGACGGATATATATATTGGATAAGCTTCGAAGCTTCGAAGTTTGATGCCCAAGTAATTACTAACAAGTTGGTTAGAATTAGAGATGGGTTTAAACATAAACCTACTTAGAATAGGAGGTGTCTATTCTAATAGAAAAGAATCCCACATTGGAAGTATGATGGAAAATTAAGTGGTATATAAGTAATGTCAAACTCCAACTAGTATGAGGTCTTTTAGAAAGGAGTCCAAAGACAAATCCGTGACGGCAAGAGGCCCAAAGCGGACAATATCATACGAATGAAAAATTGGACATGGACTTAGAAAACCCAACAATTGATATCAGAGTCAGGTTCGGATGTGGACCAATTCGAAGCTTAGGAGGGAGAATATTGTATAAACTTCGAAGTTTGATGCCCAAATAATTACTAACAAGTTGGTTAGAATTAGAGATGGGCTTAAACATAAACCTACTTAGAATAGGATGTGTCTATTTTAATAGGAAAGAATCCCACATCGGAAGTATGATGGGAAATTAAGTGGTATATAAATATTGTCAAACTCCAACTAGTATGAGGTCTTTTGGGAAAAACTCCAAAGACAAATCCGTGAAGGCAAGTGACCCAAAGCGGACAATATCATACTAATGGAAAGTTGGACATGGCTTGGAAAACCCAACAATATATACACAATACACGTATAAAGATATATACACCTATCAAATTCATATTCCACTTGACTCAATATAAACATTTTTGCTCCTTAAAAAAAAAAAAATCATCCAATACCAAAACACTTAGCTTGCTTATGATCATCAGCTACAACGGCACTGAAGGCTTTTCCAACCACTTGGCACGAAACCCAGTTCCCTTGCAATCGCTACAGCATGCTGAACCCTAAACCATCGAAAGAATCAAATGTTTATACTTATGAAGATATATAATCAGAAGACACAATAATATGTGTCTACATACTTTTTGGGACACAATGATGATTCACCAAATAGTTTCAAGAAAAAATTATTATCGGATTACAAACCTTTCCAGAGCAGATCACGCAAGAAGTATTTCTTGAGGGTACCTGGCAAAGCATGTTATCACCGAGGATGAAGAATCCTGTACCCGCACACCATTTGCATTCAACATGACCTTTTGAGTTGCAAGATGAACACCCAACGGGTCTTGGTTGCTGCAGTTTATTAAAAAAAGGGACAGAGAAAATCATTGAATCAATATGCAGGTCTTGCAACTTCTAGATATAGGAGCGGTCTACTACTAATCTCTAAAGAATCGCACAAGAATTCAATGTTAACCCTTGACGAAATTGCAAAAGCTAGATGAAAGGCTTCAAAATCTTACACTGTGATAGATTGTTTGAGAGAAATATCAGAGAATAAGCAACATATTACAAGCTAGAATCTAACTTTTACAAAATTACACTGTGTTGCAAGGGAAAAAGTCTCATCACTCTATGACGACGAACATAGAAAAGTTACAACCTTATTAAGCAAGCTAATGTGTTGGCATCATATAATTCATAGGGAACGTTTTGATTTTTGAGACAAGCCCACAGGCACCTACTGAAAGATATCCGATATAGCTACTCTAAGCTTCAAGGGTACAAGATGTTTTGAATTTGCTGAAATATTAACCTCCGGACAGGAAATTTGATTGAAGGTTCACCTCTTAATTTGAAGTTTCCAATATTTGATCAAATATCCAAATTCTTAATCTCATACGAAATTGCATACAGTTGGTCAATTGCACATAACTATAAGTAGATAATACAAAATGCATATGTGCATTAGACACAATCCCAAGACATGAAGCACGGAATAGTAAACTTACCTCAAATCATACGACGACGAAATCAAAGATTTGTAGAAAAAATGATAAACACTAGATAATGATTGTGCTTTGAGGTTAAAAGATTACCAATTCTTTCTGCTCAAAAGTTTGATTAACATTTCCTCTTTCGGTTTTCATGATACTCAGATTCAACAAAATCAGAAAAGCTTACGCATCACATACACCAAATTAACAACAAGTAGCAGCAATACTAAAAATCTCGGGATAAAATCAATTCGCAGATGAAAATATTTAATCAGGACAAAGCCAAGCATATCAGAAAAATTAGTAGAGTAAGAGATAATAAGACGAACCTGGGAGATAATCCAGGCCTGTTCCATACGCTTGGCGAAATTGGAAGAACTCTCAGGGGGATCCACAGCCGAAGCCCTGACTATAGCCGGAAACCGGCGAATCCTGGCTACCCTCCCGCCGACAGCTACAAAACCTAGCTTCGTTCCCCTCGGAGAACTCCATGGATTCACTATCAATTTGGCAACAATCCGTGACTCGCAACACATGCAAATCGCCATTTCCTCTTTCTTCCTGGCCGAGAATTCAAAGGCTAATTGGTCTCTAAATTTCATTTCTTGCGCGTACCAAATACGACCCAATTGTTTATTGGACTAGGGCCCACAAAAATTTCTTATCTTTGACGTACCAAATACCGAGAGACGGTTCTTTCCCTTTGTTTACGGTCTGTCAAAATGACCGAGTTGATTCAAAGGCGTCATCAACCGGTTGCGAAGTCCCGGACCGGGAAAGAACTTTGTCTTATCTGAGTTCAGAACCTTTAATGCTAAGGCTATATATGTGGAAAAAACTGGATAGATGTCTTGTGAATGGAGCTTGGTTACTTATTTTCAGAATTTTCATACCACTCACCGGACCATATAAATTCGATCACAAAACTTCCTTGACTTCAAGACTCATCCATTCAGGTTTCTTAATCTCCTTGTCAAGTATCCATCATTCTCTAAGGTGGTTAGAGAAGAAGGTGCGGGAGAACATGCCACATCACTGAGTAAATTCGGTTTTGAGCTAAAAAAGGTGAAGACACCGCTGAATAGAGTTTATGTACATCAACTATTCTAAATTCGAAGGGTTAAAGAAGCTTCATAGAGTCTAAAGGCCATTAAACTCACCAGTCTTAGTGACCCTTCTTCTGCTAATCTAACTCTTCAAAGATTATAGAGCCAATTGGATTTTCTTACGCCACACGGAAGAAATTTTCTTTAGATAACGCTCCAATGTGAAATGGATGGGAGAGAGTGATTTCAATACTCCATTCTTTCACAATGTCATGACAGCTAGGAATGGTTATAATGCGGTTAAATGCTTGGTCAAATCAAGCGGTTCTAAAGCTGAAACTTCGGAACATATTCACATACATGTGCATGATCATTCAATCTTTGATGGGGAATAACATCTATACACATCAGGATTCTTCCTTCAATCTCTCCGAATGTCTTAGTGGAAGGAGATTCATAAAATTTCTTTAGAAGCTCTGGTTACATGTGACATCATTCAAGCCTCGTTTTTCGGTATGCCATCCAGCAAAACACCCAGACCCGATGGATTTACATCATAGTTCTTCAAAACCAGTCAAAACTACCTATTTTTTCATATCCCTACTCAGCTTTCGTATGACATAAGCTAGTTGTAAATTTGCTTCAAATTTCCACGCCAACTATCTAGGATTCGGTCATCACATGGTTACCCGAAGTTTCTAGAAATAAGGATATGTCTCAAGCTCTCCTTCTAGCTTGGCAAGGGACGATATATGAAATATGGGTTGAGAGTAACAAGAGACTTCATAAAGGAACCACGCTCCCAGTAAACAGTGACAAACCGCATCTTAAAATCTCTTATTTAAGAACCCTTCTCTTCTCGGGTTCGCCACGTGGCATCTCATTATTGGTCCATTTTTTGTTTTTTGTTTTTTTTTACTTAAAATATATATATATATATATATATATATATTTTTAAGAACCCCATAAAGGATTCTCTTATGGTCATGCTCTAAATAGACTAAGTCTAGGTCGTAGGTTTAGCTAGTAGCTAGTATAAACATTGTTATCGCTTGTATAGGAACCTAGTCAGTCTTAATACAACACACTTATAAACTACTCTACAGAGCCACCTTTTGTAATCTCTTTTCATCAATAATCCATAAATAAATTGTCGAAGTTGATCTTTTTCCTCTCACAAGAGTCCCACCAGTGTGTTCCCTAAATTCAACATTTAGAAATAACTAAATGGGAAACCATTCGTTTCAAGTATTGAAATAACAAAATAACATAGTTCTCTCAGCATTACTTAGCATAGTAATTAAAGCCTCCATTTCGGTAAGAAACTTTTCTTTGAAGCAAAACCTTGATCTACTACTTTGTTATGCCAATTTCTTTTCACATCGTTATGTTTTGTGTTCAGAGGTCCTTGTCTTCTTTCTCATAAATTTCGTGGGCATTCATAATGTAACAATCCCCCCCCCCAATTCACTCACCTTGTCATCAAAGTAAAAGTTCGGGTGTTGATCCACCAATCTACACAAAAACTCCCAAATTGACTCGAACGAATGTTTAACAAACCAATCTAGTTTAGTCCCTTGTGAAAATCTTCGAATATCAGTCAGTTTCTCCGGTTTTGTTGCCCACCCTAGTGTTGAAGTCAAAATGGCAAGAAGTTCTTGAGATTTATTTGGAATTGGTATCTTTAGTTTCAATTATGAGACATGGAACACCGAGTGGATAATGTTGTGAGCGGGTAGCTATGTCTATAGGATATTTTCCTCACTTGGTTTAAAATCTTGTACGTCTGAAAATAGCAAGGCTAGAATCTCTTGTTTCTTCTCCTCGCAACAAATACCTACTTGTAAGGTTTGATTTTGAGAAAATTTTCATTCGCCTTCATCTATATGATTTTTTCGGATCAAATTTCGCATACTAGTTTGTGCAATCATCCGATTTTCACGCAGTCCCACCAAGATATTGTCATAATCCGTCAAAAGTTTTTCAACTTAGTCGTTTGTTGTTGGAATATCCCTATATCATAACAACTTGGGAGGATCCCTACCATAAACCGCATTGGATGGAGTCATCTTAAGTGAAAAGCGATGGATGGAATTATACCAATATTTTTCCCAAAGCAACCACTACACCCTAGAAAATGTTTTCACATTCATGAAACACCTCAAATATGCCTCACTCCAATTATTTACAACCTCGATTTGTTCATTGGTTTGTGAGTGATTGTTAAACCTATTTCTTTGTGAACCTAAAAAAGATAGCTAAAGTTTCAAATATTTCTCAAAAAATTATAATATTCTTGTTTCCATAATTTTGTTGTTTTCATTATTCAACTATTCTGTTCTTTTAATATTCAGCTGATATTTCAGTGTCATAGTCCAATAAAAATGTTATTCCGCTCCAATAAATATGCTATTCCGCTCCAATAAATATGTTATTCCGCTGAGTAGTCTCCCTTTATCTCTCTATCATTCTTCAATTGGTTATTTCCAGAAACATTCGATCGCAGCGTGAGAATGGAGTTCACCGCAGTGCAGCTGAGCCAATACAACGGCACCGACGAATCGAAGCCGATCTACGTTGCAATCAAGGGCCGGGTATTCGACGTCACCACAGGAAAGTCCTTCTACGGCGCCGGAGGCGATTACGCGATGTTCGCCGGAAAGGACGCGAGCAGAGCCCTGGGAAAGATGAGCAAGAACGAAGAAGACGTCACTCCTTCTCTTGAAGGTCTCTCCGAGAAAGAGATCAACACGCTTAACGACTGGGAGAAAAAATTCGAAGCCAAGTATCCCGTCGTCGGCCGCGTTGTCTCCTAGGTCAAATCCTTCCCCTCTCTTGCCTTCTTTCTTCCTGATCTGGATAATATGTAACTATGGTGTGAAGATCTATGTTGTGTTTCCGATTTCTGCTCTTTATCAATCCTTTCGTGTTTGATCTGATACTGGTGAGTGGCGATTACTTTGAGATATTAACAAGTACTAAACTTGTCTATGGAATAAAATTGGTGTTGCAAATAATTTCCTGTCGATCATCTTCCTAGTTTTTTGGATTTCTTGTTTTGAATTGCTCATTTCAGATTCGCGATTGCTCTGGTAATTGATATCAGATATGTGATAGATCTGCGTAGAATCACATGAAGACTAAAACAAAAAGATTTGTTATCTATGCTATTACTTCAGGCTCGCATTATAAAGTAGCTTCGTTTGTGATACTTGGGCCAATTTTGGCTGGTGAAGAACAGAGGATTTCTGAAATCTGAGCAACCATTAGTTTATGAAGGAAATAAACCTGCTTTGGGTTTGGAATCGGTATGACTTGTCCTACAAATTCGAAGCTGGTGTAGATTTTAAAGAAGGAAATCTGATTTTGATCTTAAGTTTTGATATTTGAAAGAATGTACTGATCAGGCCTTCTTCTCCTGAGATCTTCCTGCTTCTAACATTGCCTTCAAGACAATGGCAGTTCTTTATCCTTGTGCTCTTTCACTTTTTCCACACACGCCTCATGCTAGAAGACCCAATATCATTATCTCCTAAAGATGACTCTAAATTATGTTCGTACATAAGTGGGAAATTGCGTCAACTGGAGTTGCTGCTTCAAGAACATGTTCCTCCAGTTCTTTAAGAATCTTGGCAGCTTAGGAGCCGACTCTTCTTTTGTGATTCCCAAAACAGGTTCCGGAGAAGGAACGCGCTCAAGAAAATGGACAGCAACCAATTTCTGAAGAGAATCTGTGATTGTTTTTGCTCCTCTTTTTCTTTTTGAATCTCCGTCTGTTATTATCAGTTGTCCCAAGGTAAGCCTCCCGTGAAAAAGCAAACCAGCAAGAACTGCGGAGCAATCAGACCCATGTTCTTCCTTTACAGTCCTCAAAAACTTGTTGAATCTCACACGATGAATAATGTTATTAAACAGCACAATGTATCGTACAGTAGCTTTGCTCTCCAAATCATCAAGCGAATCTACAGAAAAAGCTTGAACACAATTAAGATGAATCAAGAGATAGAGAATGTCCTTGACTTGGCTTAAGTTGATGTCTGATTTAACCAGACGGGATATGTCTCGCAAAGAAAGAGGTCCTCTACGTAGAAGACATTCGGAGACTTTCGTTCGACAGAGCCGAATTGGACGGTGATAATGTGGAGGGCGTAGACGATGCCAAACTCAGTCGTAGACATTATTTGACTTTCGTCTTAGTCACCGGCGTCGTTAACGTTAAGGAAATACTGGAGCAACGGAAAAAAGATTCAATCAGCACAATTCGTAAAGTATTGCTCTATCTACAGAAGTCAGGATGGCCGAGTGGTCTAAGGCGCCAGACTCAAGTTCTGGTCCTCGTAAGAGGGCGTGGGTTCAAACCCCACTTCTGACATTGCTATTTTAGTCTTTTAGCATACCTTTACCCTTTTATCAAAAAAAAAAAAGACTGGAGCAACGGACGAAGTTTAGAATCGAGAAAAATCCTTGCATTTATTTTTGTAGTATTGTTTTAGAAATAAAAGAGATTTTCGTAACAAAAAATATAAAAAAAGAGAATTAAAAATTGTCAAACCCAGTTACGTTTCCAGGTCGGTACGCCCAAGAGGTTTTCTTCTTCCTCCTCTCGCCTTCTTCCTCATCTTTGCTATGGCGAGCGAAGACGAAAAAGCTCTGGAAGATCTTCTTGACATTCAGCTGACAGACCAAAGGGAATCGCTTTCCGCCATTAACGAAGCCCTAGCCTCTGACCCATCTAATCCCGAACTCCTCTCGGTAAATTTACTTCTCCGAATCAGATCCCAAGTATCGTGGAGAAATTGACTGCTACGACTCGTAACTCGCTCTTTTGTGATTGCTTTGTTTATCAATTATCGAGTCATCATATCATGCCTCTGTATATCTTCCGAATCATAAATTATTTATCAATTAGCCGAAAGCTGTATCGTTTTTGTCTTGGTAATCGATGATTGTTTTCGTGATGATAGAGTTGAATATCGTATAGACTATCTCTAAGCTTTTTAACTGTTGTTATCGTTATACTCATGAGTTGTGGTGGTTTTTCCTTTGGTAAGGTTCATGAAGAACTAGTTGGAGCAATCAAGGAGGCGGAGGAAGGGCTTTTTCACTTAAAACGTGCTCGATTATTGCAGGAAGCTGACATAGTGCTCCACGGTCTTAGTCATGCTGCTGGAGTCAAATCAGACCATCTAGATCCTGCAACTGAATTGGAGCCAGAAAAAGTTGAAGAGCAAAAGGTTTTGGATGAATCAAAATGCAGATTCCGACACACAGATGGTCGTTGGTATAATGGTCGCATTATTGGGTTTGAAGGCTCTGATTCCGCAAAGATTTCTTTTCTTACACCCACATCTGAGAGTATGACGGTGAGAAATTTTTTACTCCTTACTCAGTTTCTTTATCTGGATTTATTATATGTTTTGTGCTGTGGGAGATTTAACTTTGATACGGTTACTGTTGGCATTATTGCAATTGCTGGTTTGTGTGTAAGATACTAACGCTGCAACACACTCGTGCAGATGTGCAAGTTTTTCATGCAACAGAGGTGTCGATTTGGCAGTTCCTGTCGTTTATCACATGGTATGTAACAATCATTATATGTTCACACTGTGACTACATTAGAATTTTGGTAGTTAACTGCAAGACATCATCAATGCAGGATTAGATGTGCCATTATCTTCTCTGAAGAACTATGATCAGACTGAGTGGAAGCAATCGATGGTAGGTTCCAAGATTTGGGCAGTTTCTGGCAGTAAATACGACATATGGAGGAAGGCTGAACTTGAATCATGGGATGATGAGCTACAAGTAGGTGGAGTTGTTTTCAGAGATGATGGAAGCTCTTCGAAGTTAGGATCTGATGCTATGGCATTATCTGAGTACGCTCAGATGACTGATGATGACAGGGAAGAGGAGGAGGAGGATG
This sequence comes from Euclidium syriacum, assembly GCA_900116095.1. Lineage (NCBI taxonomy): Eukaryota > Viridiplantae > Streptophyta > Magnoliopsida > Brassicales > Brassicaceae > Euclidium > Euclidium syriacum. The sequence continues at coordinate 5,537,813 of FPAK01000008.1, forward strand.
ACGAAGAAAGTGCTTCAGGTTCTGAAGAGTCTGTTTCAAGTGATTATGATGAAGAGTCTCTACAAGGGATAGGCATTTTAGAAAGCACGAATCAACTAAGAGGCGTTCAAACAGAAACCGCCATATTTGCTAAGTGGGAGAACCACACAAGAGGAATAGCTTCTAAGATGATGGCAAGTATGGGTTACCGTGAAGGGATGGGACTTGGCGCCTCTGGCCAAGGGATACTAGACCCCATCATAGTGAAAGTACTTCCACCAAAGCGGTCACTGGATCACGCGTTGGAGCATATTAAGAATGATAAAGGTAAAAGCGAGAAACCAAAGAAGAGAAGGTGCAGAGGTGGAAAAAGGAAACGTGAGAAGAAGTTTGCAGAAGCAGCTAGAGCAGCTAGACAAGAAGAGGAAACGAAGCCAGATTTGTTTAGCCTAATCAACGACCAAATTTTTGGTTCGCACCATGAGAAAGTAAATGGCAGAGAGTCTGTCAAAAAGAAACAGAACAATGGTCCAGTAGACAGGAAAGCTCTAGTTGCATACGAAGACGAAGTGAAGGACTTGAAGTTACAAGTGATGAAACTGGAGGAGATGGTGAACAGAAACAAGAAAGATAAAGTTGTTTCAGAGGCTGCGACGAGAAGATTGAACGAAGTCCGAAAGGCATTGGCAGGTACATTAGCAGCTCAGGCATCTGCCTCCAATGCTGTAGAAAGCAAAGAGAAAGAGAAGAAATGGCTCAAGTTTTAGTACATGGAACCTTTAATTGAAACTTCTGTAAGATTGGCTGGATTATAATCGAGTTTACAAGCAAAACGGTATTTCATGAAATACATAGCAGGAAGAAGAGGAGACACGCCAAAATATTATATTTTCAAAGTCTTCTGTGAGTTCTAATGAAGTTATTGGTGTTCAGTTTTATAGCTGTTAAGCAAGCATAAGCTGCAGCCGAGCACAACGCTGCTGAACCTAACAGTACAGCCTTCCACTGTCTGCTAACCACCAGAATAGCCAAAGCCGTCAATACCACCGCCATGGCAGAGAGAACATTTTTCCATAGCTCAAAAGATTTAATCACTTTGCTACAGCTTCTACAATGAATCACATGTCTGAAATACCGGTTAGCCAAATTGGGAGCGTGCATAGTCCCGATTCCGCCTTTCGCAGGGTAAGAAGCCGAGAGCGCTGCAATGAGTCCTGCAGGAGCGTGTTCCACTACAGGCGGGACTTTGGGGAGAGAAATGGTCCTATGCCCGAAATGGTAAGGCATCCCGTGACCAACTTTATCCATCCACTTTCTATATTCAGCAACCCACGTGTCCGATGACTTGAGATTTAAATACAAGTCTTTAGTTGGTACTTTCTCTTTCATCAGAACCTCGTTTTGAGACGATAGAAACCCCATGTCTTGTTCAAAGACCTTGCAAGCATTCTGATGCCAGAACCATTGAGGTAACACCTGAACCAAAGGCGATCTCTTGGTGACTCCAAACCTAACAATAAGCATAGACTTCCCTTGTCCTGTGGGTCTACAAAGGAACAGCCCTGAGAAGTAGTTCTTCACTCCGTCCTTGCCTTCAAACTCTCGATTGTTCTGTAGAACACATGGAGCATCAAACCTGAGTAAATTCTGCCCTTTCCCATCTTTCTCTCGTCCCCAAGTCCCTGCGAAACCTCGGTTGGATCGCTCTATGACCTCGAAGATAAGAGGCTGAGCATCTTCTCTTTTAGCAGTGAAATCTGTTCTGTCATGAGAGATAGGGACATGAGCTGGATCCATCAGATTCTCGAGAAGGATGGAGTGATCATAAGGAAGCTCGTGAGTAGTTGATATGTCGAAGAAACCGGGTCTAGCGAAATTCTCAAACCAAGGAAGTTTTTCGGGAATTGGAGGTGTCTTTGTCGACATCCACACCCAAACAACTCCTTGTGAATCCTTCACCTCGTAAGTCTTCACACAAGCCGCCTTTGGAATCTTGGCAGCTGCAGGAAGCTGTTAAAAAAACAGCAGCAAAGTAAATAAGAGTCTCTCTGAGTTTTTTATTCAACTCATTGCAAAATCCAGTGAACAAACAAAAAAAAACCTGAGGAATTTTGACGCATTTGCCATCTCCCTCAAACTGCCAACCATGGTAGAGACATTCCAACCTCCCATCGATCAATTGTCCTTCAGAGAGCTTAGCCAATCTAACAGAGACAAACGAAACCTAAACAATCATTTTCGTTTCCTATATTCAACAGTGAGTAGGAATCTGTAGAGATCAGAATTAAAAAGGGAAAAACGAGTGGTTGTGGTTTTTTTTGCTGGCTGAACTCTTACCGATGGGGACATCGATCCTCGTAACAGCGAAACGTTCCTTCGCCGTCTTTGTACAAAACCACTTGGCGATCGAAGACGGTGAGGCCGAGCGGCGCGTCGTCGGGAACGTCTCTGGTGAGGTACAACGGGTACCACTCCTCCGTCCAATCGTAACTTGCTACCTCCACACGTCTCAATTCCTCAGCCGTGAGGCTCAGCAGAACGTCTCCTCCTTCCGCCTGATCCGCCGCGGTGACACCGGCGGCAGCGGAACGGCGGAGGAGACGGAGACGGGGCTTCGTCGGCGTGCATGTTGTTCTCTGGTTGAATTGAGTGTGGATTATGGGTGATACTTTAGAGAAGAGAATCGGAGAAGTGGATGTGAGTTGAAGAGAAGGAAGAGCCATGGCGGACACTTTAACGTAATACAGAAATCGATTCCGCTACTGTTATAGATCATAGCTTGCTTGTTCAACCGTTGGACCTCGTTCCACCACATACAAATTTAGATAAAACGAGGTCGTTTTGCGTTTTAACATTTTTTTTTTGGTGTTTTTCTTTTAATACCGAAAACTAAATCTGAAAACGATTTGTCCCTACGTGGGACTATAAAAACTCATCGGGAGAGAGAGATGGTGGTGGTGATTGAAGGGTGTATGCGCAGATACCTTGAAAATGTGAATAGAATAATGCAATTGATACTTGTCCTTATGTCTATTTGATGCGAATTTCGGAAATTTCTCCTTGTTTGGACATTTTTGTTAATAAAATTAGGCTGTGAGAAATAAGCATCAGTAAATAGATTCAGTTGGCCCAGGTCGTTTCTTTGTTTGTTACCTGGTTATATACTTATTTCCTGAATTGATAGGGAACCAAATTTCTGATTTCAGAAAACAGGCTTTGATCTCTTAGAGTTGGATATATACTAGACCATATTTTATGTCTCTAATTGCATTTGGGATTTCTTTGTTGCTATTAGGCCATAAAGGGAAATTAATCATTCTGTGAGTAGGACACCATGAGTCTGATGTAGGTTTTGGCTGGTTTCAATTAATGAGAGCAGTGTTGCAAAGTTTTCGTCGGCAATTATCTTAGATTGAGTTGAGTACACTTGGAATTAAACTGAAGAAGCCTCGGTATTGGTTTTTTAAGCTAACTTGCATTGTTTTTTTGGTTTGCAAACAATCTTATCTTATAATTGTAAGACTATTGCTTAGGTTATTGAAATCATGGACCCTTTTAAGGTTTTCTGGCTTGCAACACTGAATTTTAATTGTAATTCTCCTCTTACAGGAGATATGTGTCTATAGTGGACTAGAGATCTACTAGGATATGTCGGTTCTTATGAAATTATACAGAGATCTTACAGAATCTCGAGACATTTTCTTCGTTGGATCTCCTCTCCTATTCTCCATGATTCATTAGAAAATCATCAAAATCTTTACTTTGCTGGCCCCAACAGGTAACAACATTACTTGTTTGTTTTGTGGTCCTATAAGAATGAATCATGTTCCCTGTCATGCTAATTAGCTTATCAACGGAAACTATGAACAAGTGAAGAGTTTCTGAAGCACATTAGTGGATCCTTTCCTACATTGTTTTCTATTTACTGATTTTGCTTTTGTCGTGTGCTAAGACTAAGATATACCAAGGAAATGAATAGCAAATGATTAGCATGAGTGATTTTTTCGTTTATTGAAAAAAAAAAACAAAAACAAAAATCTGAAACTTTGCAAGGAAAAAGGTATGACTTTTGTCATAATATTGGACAATTCATTTACTATTTCAGTGATTCTTTTCCTAAAAGAAACCGGCATGATGTGGCTGTTTGACATAACAATAGATTGCATTCACTCTTTCAACTTTTGACATCATCATCGAAAAAAAAAAAACCCAAATTTGGTTGTGCAGATTGATGATCTGCATGGATGATATATGACTATGATGATGCGTAAGAGACTGTCACTAACATGAATGTCATTAAATTCTCCTGACTCAACCATCACTCATTCTCTCTCTCTGACACTAACACCAAATGCAGTTCACGCTTATCATTACTCACGAAACCTACCTCTTTTCTCTCTCTCTCTCTCTTAAGCGGCAAGCATTATCATCACTTACCTTCTTCAGAAAGACACGTTCAAAGAAATGGCGTTTACGTTTTCATCCTGCATGCGAATATCTACATTCCTTCCCTCTCTTGTTTTCATTCTTCCTCTACTTGTGCTTCTTCCTTCCTCGGAAGCTAACCTCTCTTTCAACTTCTACGCCAGTTCATGTCCCGGAGCAGAGTTAATCGTAAGAAACACCGTAAGATCTGCTTCCCTCACTGATCCATCAGTCCCTGGGAAGCTCCTCCGTCTCCTCTTCCATGACTGTTTCGTCCAAGGTTGCGATGCTTCTGTCTTGATTCGAGGCAACGGTACAGAGAGAACCGACCCTGGAAACACGTCTCTCGGAGGATTCGCTGTCATAGAAAGCGCCAAAAACTTCCTCGAAATCTTCTGTCCAGCCACCGTCTCCTGCGCTGACATCCTTGCTCTTGCTGCTAGAGACTCCGTCGAAGCTGTAAGCATTTCATCATTATTCACATACTTCTCACTCAATCTTTTGCATTAAAAATTCTGTTTCTTGTTGTTATGAATACTATCAGCTCGGAGGACCGATGGTTGAGATACCGACAGGTAGAAGAGACGGGAGGATTTCAATGGCGGCAAATGTCAGACCAAACATCATCGATACCGATTTCACAGTTGACGAGATGATGAATATCTTTTCCTCTAAAGGCTTGTCTCTTCAGGATCTAGTCGTCCTCTCAGGAGCGCACACTATCGGCGCTGCGCACTGCAACTCATTTAACAGTAGGTTTAAGCGAGATTCCACAGGCGATTTCGAGCTTATAGACGCATCTCTAGACAACTCCTACGCGCAAACACTTCTGAACAAGTGTTCGTCGTCGTTGGATCCGACGGCTACGGTCGTAAACAATGATCCAGAGACATCGTCGATGTTCGATAATCAGTATTACCGGAATCTGCTTGCGCACAAGGGTTTGTTTCAGACGGATTCGGCTCTCTTGGAAGATGATCGGACGAGGAAGATCGTGGAGATTTTGGCTAACGATGAGGAGACTTTTTTCCAGAGATGGAGCGAGTCGTTTGTGAAGATGAGTGTGATGGGTGTGAGAGTTGGTGACCAAGGTGAGATAAGACGCTCTTGTTCTGCTGTTAATTAATTGAACGGGGGTGAGATCAGATTCAGACCATTTCAAATGGAGGCGCAAATTTGAAAACTACTCTGTTTCTTACTGCTGTTAATTTAGCACCATTTCTTGATTTATTTATTTTCAGCTTCAATGTCGATAAATACGACTGTACACCCAACGGTTGAAATTTATATTTTTAATATAAGTGTCCGTTAGAAATATAATTTTATTCATGTACAAGACTTATATTTTGTTATAAATTAGAAACAATCTTCATGACTCAAATTCTTTTGTGATTAGGATAGATTACTCATATAAATTATGTTTTAATTAGATAGACTCAACTTTCGTTGTAGGTTTTCTAATCTAAAAGCCTAACTCTCATTAGCTATTCCAAATTCAGGTATTAAGCACAAATCAGATGAAGAACTTGTAATGATAAATCCTAGTTTAATTCTTTAATCAATTAGTCTCTTTAACCTTTAGAAACCTTAAACCTAACGAGAGATTTACTTAGCCGTGGAAGAAGAAGTGAATTGCATAAAATGATTCAAACAAATAAAGAGAAAGAGATAAGAAATCTTCTCCTGAACAAGTAGAATTCGGATTTTTGTCTCAAGATGCAAAACTCATAATAGATACAGTTTCCTTCAAAATCCAAAGTATATATAACATAATTTTGTTCTAAAACCCTCTTTATATACATATAGGCCATGGTTTAAAAGAAAAAAACATATTTCCAGACTTTTTCTTTTCTTAACTAGATGTTATAAATTAGTTCATGTAAAAAACTAAATGTTTTGAAAGAGGGCAAAAGGTCAGAGAACATCAACAAAAGAGAACCAATATGATCCATATTCAAAGAAACACAAAGAAACATTCATGATAAGTAGAAGAAAAAGTAAGGAGAAAGCCTATTGAATGTTGGCTTCTTGGCATAAAACGTGATTAAGTAATCCATGGCCACTATTGCCGATGTATGATTAATACTTATGTAAACGAGTAACATTTCCTGCAACTTAACTGGTCCAAAAGTTACACATGGCGTGTTGTGAGAGAAGTGATTAGGAGACTAGTTTAAATACAGCGGGTGCGGTTGCGACTGTGGGAGTTTGTGGAAGCGGGCTGTTGTGGTTTCAAGTTTTATTAAGCATTTTGAGTGATTAGTATAGCGGTTGGAAACTGATGCGTTTGCAGAGCTGTACTGGATTGTAATAGCGGTTTAACATGAAAATACCAAAATACATACACTATATATTTTATATAAAAACCAAAAATCATAAATATAAATATACATATATATATATATATATATATATAGTTTATAGAAAAACCCAAATTTAAATAATAGAATAAAATAATTTTTTAACAATTTTCACCTTAGAAATAACTACAAACACACATGTTTATTTCATCTTTCCCACACTTATTCAATTGAATTCAATTTTTTTTTTATAACATCTTGTCGGATTAAGGAATTTGGATTACATGAATTTTGATATCACTTTCCAAAGGTGGTATCGATGTTATATATAAACAAGAGACAAAACCTTTCATCTTAACATTGCCACTAAACAAAGATAGAAATTAAACTGATACATAAACCCTTGATCAAAATTGTTCCTCTAATAGGTGAGGGGTATCAATTATCATAATCAGACCAAAAATAAAAATGCCGCCACCATCAGACTTTCATTGACCCCGTTGCTTGAGAAAGACTTCATGAGGACTTCAAGCATTTAAAGCATCACCCAATTCGCATACTAAGAAAGCTTTTCCCTTACTCATATAACCCGACTCGAAGCACCTTTAGGTCGAAGCACCTTTAGGCATAAACGGCCAAGTGAAGATCGGTAAGCAAAAAATTCATTGTTGGTGAAAACCATTTCGGAATCATCTAGGGAATCTGAAGAGCCTCGAATATCATTTCTTACGAGGACACAACATCTAATGTAGGCAAGCAAGGTCTGGCTCTATTTTGGACAAAGGATGGAACAACCGAGGTTACACAGTCGCACAACTAAAACTGGAAACACACCGCATTTTGAGCCTTTCATCAATTTAATATTATTATTTTTAATTAGAAATTTTTTAAAAATACACAAATATATTTTTAAATTTGAAATCTATACCATTTTTTCAAAAAACTTGAAAAGTACATTTTGAAACATACCTTATTTAGTCTTTCATTAAAACTAAATTTTTTTAGAAAAAAGTAAAATTTTGTTTCGTTTTACATACTCTTAACTTACGAATAAAATTCTATTATTAATTTATAAGGTAAAAATTAAAAAAAAAATTGAACCAACTAAAGAATGACACATAATTTATAATTTATAGGTATCTTCATGAGATACTTGAAATCCTTATTTAATATATGTTGGATTCTTATGGAGAACCTCTTATTCTTCTCTTTTTCTTTTAACCTTGAATAAAGCATTAGATTAAAATTAGGATGTAATGAATGCAATCAAATTTGGTTAAAGAACTAGTAAACACATAAAATGATTGGAAATGATAAAAAAGGAAACTCTAGGTCCTTTCAATACCATATGGATTAGGGAAGAAAAAGCAATTACGGACATCTTGCAAAATCTTTAGATCATCGAGGAGGCTTGAGTAGAAAAGTGTGTGTAACCAAACCGGATGAAATGCAACAACATAAAATTGCCACATATTCTCAGATGTAGCACTTTTGGCAATCAGATAGGCTCATCTGTTTGCTTCTTTGACTTCCACCTCTACTTTTCAACTCCTAGAAAAGGCAAGCCTAAACAAAATATCTCTCGCCAAACCGTGAAAGATGGCCAAGCCTTATACCGATTGATAATCTCCAACATGACTGAATTTTTAATAGCAAAGATGATATCATAGACATTATGATACAAAAAGGACTCGGCCAATTGATAATCCCCACCTCTTATCTTTCTCTTTCATATTTTTTTTACTTTTTCTATATTTTAATATTAAAATACTCACTTAAATACTGTTGAAACTGTTTGTAAGATTTATTTTCTCAATTTGTGAGTTTTTCTTATGAGATAAATAATAGTTTTATCAAAATAAATTATAGCTTTGTCAAACTATTTTTATGTGTTTAAAATTTACAAACATTATAAGTGTATGATATAACATAAATATATATGTATTATACAGATCGAAATAGATATTCAAATCTTTTAATATTGATATTTGTGATTTACTTTCGTTTTGATGGATACTAAATTTTACTATATATTTTTCTTTTATCCTTCACAGATATCCAGGTTTTTCAGATTGATTGAAAGGTCGAATTGGTGCAGATCAAACAGATAATTTGTGCAGCCCTAACTTCCATTGTGGTTTAACATGGTTTCTGAAGTCGATTTTTTGGGTTCACATATATATTACATCGGGCCGTTAAGTTACTGGGCTTTCGAATCTATAGGTCCAACTAATTACATGATCCGTCAGAAATATTCTTTGCTCATCGTCTTATCAGTTAGTCATCAACACTGCGCCTGCAAGAACTAAAAACCCTAGGCACACCCCGTATTCTTCCAGGTCTAACAATTAGTGTTCGAGCGCTTCTCCAGTTTTTTTCTCAAGGCGTCACTCGATATTTTGAAGGAGAGCATCTGCGATCTGTTTTGAAATCATGGCGGCCACGGATATAGATGCCCGAGCGGCTCAGTTAGGGATCGATTGGTCTCAGGTTAATCTCGACTCCGTAAAACTTCCTCCCGGAGATGACTTTGGGATTGAGAGGTGAGTTTTTCTATTAGATCTCTGGTTTTTCTTATCTTCTGCTTGATTTGTGTAGAAAATTCGGAGGGTCTTGTTAATTTCCTGTTCTTGGATAATGTGATTGTCTTCTTGGCCTTTTCCCAGTATAGATATGGACATTCGAGTGTATAATTATGTATTCCGAATAATAAAGCTTTGGCTGATCTCTATGTTTATACATTTATTACATATTATCTCGATGTATGTTTCAACTCAATCGATTGCGAATAAGGGAACTGATTCTTCATGCTTTTTTGCTGTGGTTGTAGTGATGATGAAGCTGTTTACCACGATGACCAGCTAGAATTCGACACTGGATTTGGTAATATTATCGTGGTCGATCACCTCCCTGTTGTTCCCAGGGAGAAGTTTGAGAAACTAGAAGGTGTCGTCAAGAAAATATACAACCAGTTAGCCGTCATCAAGGAAAATGGATTGTGGATGCCTGTTGATCCCGATACCAATATGACATTGGGCTACTGTTTTATTGAGTTCAATACCCCTCAGGTTATTTTTCTACTCTCAACTTAACCAGCTTACATTACATGTATGTCTTTTTTATTCCTTCTTGTGGTTTTTGTTTCTTCTCATCTCTGTTTAGAGGGTTTTTATTATCCTTTATCTCAAACGATAATGTTTCAAAACTTCATCTGTCATCCTAGAAGGGAACAAGACAAATTACATTGTTCTCTGGGTTAGCATCTTTTCCATATTTTGATCCAGTTTCGCTAATAGTTTCCCTCAATCTTTGGTTTCTTTGCAGGAAGCTCAATACGCTAAGGAAAAGAGTCAGGGCTACAAGTTGGACAGATCTCACATCTTTGTCGTAAACATGTTCGACGATTTTGACAGGTTGATGAATGTGAAGGAGGAGTGGGAGGCTCCTCAAACCAAGCCGTATGCGCCTGGGGTATGTGTACTTTCATCCTATAAGTGACAGTAGTGTTTCTCATTGGCATATACCTTGTAAACTTGTCTCGTAACCTCCACTGTGTCTGATCAGTCAGTTCTTTATTTTTGATATTTTCTGGTTGATTCAGTGAATTCATGTGTTTGCTAGCTGCATCAGGGTTAGGATCTTTTGACGCATTTGTTGGATACTAATTAATAATTTCAATTGCAATAACTCATTGGTGCACGTTCATTTGTTATTCAAACAGTCTTTTGAGATGCGTGTTCTTGATTCTAATATGGTGTACGCTTTCAGGAAAATTTGCAAAAGTGGCTTACTGATGAGAAAGCCCGGGATCAGATTGTCATTCGTTCTGGCCCTGATACCGAAGTTTTATGGAATGATGCTAGGCAGAAGAAGCCTGAACCTGTTCATAAGCGTCCTGTAAGCTACTTGTATCTTCCTGTGTTGTCCCATAGTTGGCGATTGACTGCTTAGAGCAATATTATATGTAATGCTACCATCACCTGAATCAACGTTCTCTCTCTATGCAGTATTGGACAGAGAGTTATGTTCAGTGGTCTCCTCTAGGTACATACCTTGTAACACTGCACAAGCAGGGGGCAGCTGTTTGGGGTGGTGCTGATTCCTTCGCCCGTCTCATGCGTTATCAGCACAATATGGTGCGATTTTCATTTTGATTGATACATACTGTGTCTGTTTTTTCTTTGTTGGCCTGAAGTTTGACTCTTTTCTTTCTTGATTCCTTTGAAGGTAAAACTAGTTGATTTCTCGCCGGGTGAAAAATACCTGGTAACTTACCATAGCCAAGAGCCAAGCAACCCGCGGGATGCAAGTGTGAGTTAATCTTTGGCTCTGTTATTTCCAACTTTTAAATGAATTTCACAGTACGCAAAGAATCCTGATTCCTGTACAACTTTCAGAAAGTAGAAATAAAGGTCTTTGATGTGAGAACTGGGAGGATGATGAGAGACTTCAAGGGAAGTGCTGATGAGTTTTCGATTGGAGGACCTGGTGGTGTTGCTGGTGCTTCTTGGCCTGTTTTCAGGTAGTTTATTTAACTGCGTTTGAATTTCTTAAAAATGTATCCTCTATTCTGTACATTTGTTGATGTCTTACTGCAAACTTTTATTACAGATGGGCTGGTGGAAAAGACGATAAATACTTTGCCAAGCTCAGCAAAAACACTATCTCTGTCTACGAGACGGAGACTTTCAGTCTAATAGACAAGAAATCCATGAAGGTTGATAATGTCGTGGACATCTGTTGGTCTCCTACTGATTCCATCCTTTCACTGTTTGTTCCTGAACAAGGTGGTGGAAACCAGCCTGCCAAGGTATGTTTCCATTAGTTTTTGTGCAAATGAAAAGACCTAAATCTGCAACTTGCTTCTGTCTTTACATGTTGATATCCCTTTCTTCAGGTCGCTCTAGTCCAAATCCCTAGCAAGGTGGAGCTGAGACAGAAGAACCTCTTCAGTGTGAGTGACTGCAAGATGTACTGGCAGAGTAGTGGAGAGTATCTTGCTGTCAAGGTAGATCGTTACACAAAAACAAAGAAGAGCACATACTCAGGATTTGAGCTATTCCGCATCAAAGAAAGGGATATTCCAATTGAGGTTCTTGAGCTGGACAACAAGAACGACAAGATCATTGCTTTCGCGTGGGAACCCAAGGGTCACAGGTTTGCTGTGATTCATGGTGACCAACCAAGACCAGATGTCAGTTTCTACACAATGAAGACCGCACAGAACAGTGGAAGGGTTTCAAAGCTTGGTACATTGAAGGCCAAACAAGCCAATGCCCTTTTCTGGTCTCCCACAGGGAAGTACATAATTCTTGCTGGGTTGAAGGGTTTCAATGGGCAGCTTGAATTTTTCAACGTTGATGAGATGGAGACAATGGCTACAGCTGAACACTTCATGGCTACAGATATCGAGTGGGACCCAACTGGAAGGTAGTTACCTGTTTTCCATTGTGAATTTCTCTTGCTTCCAATTGCAAGAAAGATTGATGTTGGTTTTCTCTTTTCTTTGATAGGTACGTAGCAACTGCAGTGACATCAGTCCATGAGATGGAGAATGGTTTCAGCATCTGGTCTTTCAATGGGAATTTGCTTTACCGTATACTCAAGGATCATTTCTTCCAGGTATGTAGTAACAGACATATGGTCTTGTACTAAGGATTTTATTAGCAGCGATGGGTGATTAAATAAAGTGTAAATTTGGGATGGTTACAGTTGGCTTGGCGCCCAAGACCTCCATCATTCTTGACCGCAGAGAAGGAAGAAGAGATTGCAAAGAACCTGAAGAAGTACAGTAAGAAGTACGAGGCAGAGGATCAGGACGTTTCGTTGCTGTTGAGTGAACAAGACAGAGAGAAGAGGAAGATGTTGAAGGAAGAATGGGAGAAATGGGTAATGCAGTGGAAGCAGTTGCATGAAGAGGAGAAACTCACGAGGCAAAATCTTAGGGATGGTGAAATCAGTGATGAGGAAGAAGATGAGTATGAAGCCAAAGAAGTTGAGTTTGAGGATCCTATTGATGTCTCTGAGGAAGTCGTCTCCTTCGACTAAAGCTCTAGAATGAATCTTCTCAGTAAGCTCTTTTCTTTTGTTGCCCTCATTTAGACGTCAAATACTTTTTTTTTTGTTTTCTTATTAAATCTTGCTCCCTATACTTGAAGAGAATTTTGGTTTCTTGGATTTTATTGAGTTTCCTTAATTTGACGTAGACATTCATTGATGTCAAATTGCAATTTTAGTTGGCCATCCGTTTGGTTGATATGTACCCGAATCACAAAATTAAGCTTTTTTGAAGTTTTGGTCTTAAGGTTATTTAGTTCAATTGATAATTCTGTGTCAGTCGGTTAATTTACGTCGAAGAGCTTAGAACTATAGCCTAAGCGTTTTTCGAGAAGGTGTAGCGAGAGGTGAAAGAGACGAATTTTTAGGCTGAATTGCACTTAAACTGACGTGATAAACTGTAGAATGATCATGATGTAAACCCAAATATAACCTTTCCGATCAAACATTTTCTTTAGCGATTTTCGTCAAAGTGGCCTAATTAATCGAACCGGACCAAACCGGAGTCTTTTTGTCTTTTCTGAATACATGAAATCTAAACTTACATAAACAGATTAATCGAACCGGAGTTTTTTTGTCATGGTGAAAATCCTTTCAATCAGATATTTTCCTTAGTAACTTCAATCAAAGTCCTATACTCTATTTGAAAGGTAAACAAAATCACTTTCAGTTGTAAAGTTCTTTTGATCCTTTCCAGTTAACACTACAATCACCCAAGGTAAATACATAAATAATCATAGACATATATAGTCCACGTCTTCACTATAATCAGATTAAACTAACTTGTAATGAGATCAGTTACTAATCATCACTCCCATAGATGATGCCAACATCATAAACACCTCTATCGAAAAATCCTTTTCACGGACAACGAGTGTTCTCTTCCTAGTTGTCTCATGACCTACTCACAACACTTATTGCATGTTCAAAATTTGGCTTATCTGTAGACTGTATGTAGCACAAAATCAAACCCCCGACAACATTATTAGCATAAGGAAACCAAGTCATATGGTCATTTTTCTCTTCTGATTGAATAGCAAATATGGTGGGATGGATATTAGCAACAACAGGGGTGTAAAAGGCTTCAATGAAGCCACACCAAACCCGGCCACCACCTTTTTAATGTAACATTTATTTGAAAAGAAAACTTATTTTTATTTTTATTTATGAGAATTTGCATTTCTAGAATCTTTTGACTGCATCTAGTGAGCAATTTTTTTCGAGAGGTTTTCAGTGATTCCTCTAGGAGAAGGCGATTACGGTGGTATTGTAAAGCGTGAGAGTGTTCGTAGTTTTCCGGAGGTGCGAAAAAAATGAAGAAAGGGTGAATTTGGTTTCCGAAGTGGAACTACTAGTGTAAAGCTATAATATATCTACAAAGACCTCAGCCCCACGACAAGTTCGTTTGTGCAACCTCTAGATTCAAAGAGAAGAAAGGGAATATTTACAGGCAACTACCCCCGTTTGAAGTTCTCTACATAAAGTTGAGGATTCAAAGAGACGATTTGGTGTGTATATAGCCTTTTTTAAAACGGAATAAGTAACAAAAATACTACAAAAGTGACAAGCAAGTGTAAGACAATATTAAAATCATAAACTAAAAGTAAAGATGAAAAGTTAATGCTTTGAATAAATCCGAAAATTCAAGTAATTAAGAGCCTATGGGTCTTTAGAGATAGGGAATGGAGATTTAAGGGATTTATTATGCTCTTGATATAGTAGTTTAAGCCATAATTTATGACTTATCTAATTCTTGGCACTAATCATCTTTATTGTCAAGATTTCTCATTGTGACCTTAAAATTCTTAGTAGCCTTAAACTCTAGCTTAAACTCCCTACAATTACTTCGACTTTGAGATTTTCCCTTTAGGAGATTTTCGTACTTCCACAAAAGCTTGGTTTGCAATGGAAATGTCAAGTTCTAGATTAAGTTTTGGTTCTCATCTACCCAAACCTTTGTTATTAATGGTAGATTTCTATTTATTTCACCCTAATGACCAAAACCAAACCAAGGATCACCCTTAACTCTACCTAAACTCTTAGACCATAGTGAATAACCATATACTAGGGTTATTGGTTAAACCTTGGTGGGAAAGAAAGAAAAGAATGGAAATGAAAGACAAAAACAAGCTATAAGAAAATGCAAGACCAAACCAAGGACTTTTTTTACAAGCAAAATTTAAGTTTTTCTGATCATTTGAAAAAAGGAAAACAAAGCTTAAGTTTTTTTTTTTTTTTTTTTTGTGCTTCAAAATATTTAAATAGAGAATTGAGGTCAGCTAGGCCAACCCATGGGTTATTAGGTTGACCCAAAATCTTAAACCTTTATATGTATCAGATGAAAGCTACATGCAGTACACCTATCTACACTCGGTTTGTGTATAACTGGATATGTGAATAGTGTTAACACCACAGATTTTAGCTACGTAGTATTCGGATAGGTAAATGTATCTTCTTCTAAATAACCATTTTTAATATTAGTTAAAAAGGAAACGAATCCAAAAAATCATTGCTCCATTATTTTGAAAGAAAATATATATGAAATCAATATTTCAAATACTTTTAACCTAAACTCACCCCGATATCATCCTATGAATATGCTTTATTATTTCTTTCTTCTCAAGCCATACAAGGTTTCACGACTCTCTTTTCGTGGTTTAGATTTCTATACTCTCCAGACTCCACTAGTCGATTATTAACAATCTCAAATATCAATCGCAAAATCTCGATGATTCAAATTCTGACAATTTCAAAAAAAAATGTTAGCTTGTGAAAAATATAATCGATGTGAAGAATTCATTGAAAATCAAACCTCATGCGCTGTAGAGTACCAAATCGAAGATGTTGAGGTATGAGTTACTGGATCCTAGTGCTTTCTTGTCACATATATTTATGGCTCACTAATGTTGGTTTTTGTTTTTGAATTTATGGAGTTACAAAGAACCAATCCGGTGAAATTTTCTTTAGATATTATATTAAAATCTCATAGATTTGAAGGTTATACGAATCTGTTTTTAATTCATTTGTTCGATTAGAGAAATAATGAAAGCCATTTGCCCACATCATAAGGCATAAGTCGTTGACTACGGAAATGAACACAAAAGGTTAGTCTTATATATTATGTCACTAGGTTAATGGTTTGGATTGATTTAGGTCAATCCATTAACATTGACCCATTTTGACACCATATATTATGATCTTGAAAACATGAAAACAAAATTATTAAATCAAAATGGTTATAATCACATTTTTAGATGCACATCATCAATTTAAAAGATTCAGACAACAAAATTAGACAGATGCATCACAATATTTTTAAAATGCGTACAGGTGAAAATATTAACATTTTAGTTTTATATCAAGAATGATTTTTTATAGTAATTCTGCATTATAACAATGAAAAAGAAAAAATACTAAAATTCCAGATATTTCAAATATCGACATGGTTATAGCGTTTTTATATATAGATTACAAATCAAAATTTATTAGTTTTAGGCTTTTATCTAAAAGATGATTTGAGATTTTACCATAGAAATCTAATAGCTTATAACCCGCGATTGAATCGAGGAACATTTTAATTACCCGCAATCTTTCTAATAACCGTTACTACTAAGTTTCTTTCAACGGGCATTGTCAGAAACTCGGGACGACGCCGAATCCGCTGTTGTAAACTCCGGCGTCTCCGCCGTTGGATTCTGTGCGCTTAGCGAAACGTCCTTTGATGCGAGGCCGCATCTCGGCGTAGGCTTTACGTGATGCGTACCGGATCGTCTTCTCGAACTTCCGATTCTTCCTCTTTTCTCTGTACCTCATAACCCTGGCCTCCCTTTCCGCCGGTGACAACTGCACGGCTGGCGCTGCCGTCACCGTGTTTGATATCTCCGTCGTAACTCCGCCTTCAGGCACCAGCGCTACATCTAGTGATGTTGACAAAACCTAACATTTCACAACTGCATCAGATCAGTTTTCTAGATCCAGAAGGGGAGAGGTTTTCGAAATTACATAGAACTCTGGTGAAATTGTGAACCTAAAATAACTGAATTTCTAGCTTTCCCTTTCGGATCTGATAATTAAACCATCTAGATCTAAAAATTTCCATTTACATGGCAACCAAACAATAAATTGTAGATTGATAAAAAAAGAGAGAGAGGATTCTTACAGTTTGGCTGATGCAGTTCAATCCGTTCGTAAAGGTTTTGGAAGCAGTGATATTGAAATTGAAGTAATCTTCGTTGAGAAAGAGCGCTTGAGAGCTCTTGTTCTGCTCAGGAACTACACCGTCGTTGCCGGAGCTATTCTCTGAGGCCTCCATCTTCGGATCCACCGTCGAGTACTCAAGATCCGAAAACAAATTATGGAATTCGACTCCCTCCTTGACAGTGGGATTGGGTAAGAGCCAAGAGGCCGCCTCCATGCTGACGTCAGCATCTCCGTCAGCTTCGTCAAGGAAATTGACCGATGAGGCGGATTTGGACGGAGCGTCGTAGAAAGGCGTGACGGGAACGCGCTCGTGGCGGCGGGAAAGGGGATTGGCGGAGTGAATATCTCGGTCGCATGTGACACACAGCACGGCGGCGTCGGCCTTACACATGACGTGTGCCGGTGCTTGCTCGCAGACCTCGCAGAGCCAGACACGTTCGTGCCGCGAGGCGAGCTTGTTGGCTGTATGGATCTTCCCGTCGCATACACTGCAGAGAAAAGCCGCGTCGGCACGGCAGAACAGAGTCGCACTTGCCGATTGGCATGAATCGCACAGTCTCGGCCCCATGGTTCTCTCTCGTCCTCTCTGGTCTGCTTGTTCACTTTCTCTCTCTATCTCTAGCGTTTTCCTTTAAATTATTAAAGAGGACAAATGGTAAAGGTGTCAGCTTCTCTCTTGACTCTTCATGCTCTATAGTGGCGCTTGTGACGGACGCGCTGCGACTGGAGTGGGACCACGGAGATCTGAGAATACCAAATAGAGAAACAACACGTCAGCGAATCTTAGCCGAATAGAAAATTACAGTTGAAATTTGATAGAAATAGAGGAAAAGTGTGTTTAATAGTTTCATGTTCTCACGCAGTTTAGAAAATGAAAAATCCAAATGGGAAAACTCAGCATATTAGTAATGAGACAAACGAAAGTGAAAACTACAAAAAACGATCTCTAGCCTAAAGCAGTTCCTCAGTCTTCGAAATCATAAAGCAGTTCTCAGTCTCAAGCTTGATATGTTATCACAGGCCATTTGGAGGGCAAAAAACATTACCAAAGATCAAGATTTTCATGTGAGGTGTCTTAACTAATTCGATGGTTGTGGGCCTGTGGCATTCAATATGACATGGGCTATCTCTCCTCTTGCTACTCTCTTCTCTATCCAATGGCTCCAATTCAATCTACGAAAGGTATCACCTCTCTCCCCATGGATGATGTGGAACACTTGAAAAGTTTATAATGCTTATTGTTTTGTAGGAAAACAAGAGATTAAGCTACATATATTGTAGAGGAAGCTATAAAAGAGGCCAAGGAATGGATAAATGTGAATGTTCCTCTCCTCCGTTGGGTTCTGAGGAGATATTTGGATTCTAAGAGGTTGTAAAGGGAATGTTAAATGGTTTGGAGCCAAATCATTAATCATATCAAACTCCAACCTCATGCCTTGAAGCGGAAGCAAAGAGTTCAACTTGGATAATGAAATGTGTGGATAATCTTGGCTATACGGAGGTAACTTCTCTCGATATCTTGACAATAGAAGCACCTCGTTCATGGTCATGCATGCATACGCTATCATCTTCTAAGGCTTTCAAAAACAAAACAACGTTGTTCTATTAACCAGACAACCACCATTCAAGTTTCAAAAAGGAATGGCAAACAAGTGCGAAGATAAGTCCACGGAAATAATATTTTATTTCAGATTCGTAGTTCCACAATGGTTAACACCTTTGGTGGATGTAAAACACTAAGTCCCCTAATTGAATAAAGTAAATGTTGATTCATGTTAACATAAATGAATTTATTTAGCCATCTTCCTCCAAACATACACTGCAAATCCAATCCGCACATACTCGATTTCTAAGCAAAAGGACATAATATTAGATTCGTTATCTAAAACAAAAAAATACCACCTGGTATTTGGTCTGGATTCATATAAATTTTATGTTAAAAGGACGTATCCCTCATAAGTCCCAATCACAAATCCATGCTGAGTTTTTCTTTTGGAAGGAAACAAAAAAAAAGTATTAAGTGAACATATTAACTCTTTAGATGGGAGAACTAAGATAAGCCAACACTAAACAAACCAATAAGTAAATGAGAGAAGATACATTTGTTGAGGGATGGACCCAAGATCATTTTAGCCACTTCCAGACTTCAATGTATTACTCAACCTGTAGATCAAGATGGAGAAGCAACAAGAATATCTCAGAACAGTTAAATGGTTTGGTTTCGGTCATGGGACCAAGTAAACAGTAAATATTCCCATGGAGATTAGAATTTGCTTTGATTCAGATGGAAAAATGTGCTTACCAGTCCAATCCCTCGAAAAGTCCCTCGCCTTTCACAGCACAAGTTTTGAAGATTGCCCACTGACGACTCTTAATCTTATGCAACTCCAATGCTTCTGTCACAGCCGCATCATCGAGTGCACCGGGAAGATCCTGTTAAGTAGATTTTAACGAAACTCAGACCATATTTTTAGAGATTTTAGCCACAAAAATGTTTATAACACTTGCTTCAAACTAAAGAGGGCGAAGATTTCCTCTTTAGCTACAGAAACCAATAAAATAAATTCCGGATGAATAATTAGAGGTCAGGAAGAGCTAACATTTAGATAATACTGACCTGCTTGTTTGCAAATATAAGAACCACTGCACCTTTCAATTCCTCTTCCTATAAAACAAGTTAGAAAAGAGAGTCAGAGTTAGATTCTGACATTGGAAGAGCTTTGTCGCATCATGGAACAGTTTAAAATATTAGATTGTAAAATCTATGGAAAGACATGATCACCAGTTTCTTTCCATCCAGCACTAACCTAGATACTTCAATTTTTGTATCATCTATTAGAAGTCTGTTTAAAAATTTCAGAGCACTTGATAGACCTATAGCAGTTTCTAAACAAGAAATTCTATTTCCATATAGCTATCAATATGCGTCAGAAAAAAGTTTTTGCCTCATTTAATTTTGGATGCAAGAAGTCCATCGTGAAATCAATACAACAATATAGGAAGAGGAAGCCTCAATAGCAATTTTTACCTCCAAAATTGCATGAAACTCCTCTTTTGCCACCCCAATTCGATCTGTATCACTCGAGTCAACAACATAGATAACTGCTTGTGTATTCGGGAAATAGCATCGCCAGTATGGCCTGTCACAATAACAATTAAGATTTTGGGATAAACACAAATTACTCTCGATGGAGCCATTTCTAATCTTCACGCCTTCATAGTATATCCAGTTTTTCGTCACTACATATGAGAAAAGAGGGCTTTAAGCTTACCTGATGCTCGTTTGTCCACCTGTCACAAGAAAATTCTAGTTAATATATTCTGTTCCGTCGAAACCAATTTACTTATTAAAATTTTGAAAGCCAAATAGCAACCATATATAGGAGAATCTACTAAACAGCGAGACTGATATAGAAACAGTACATGCATTCTATGGAGAAAAGTATGCTACTTATCAAGTCATCACCTTTCTTAAATAAATACAAAACCCCGTAATCAAACATAAAAACTTTTCATCTGCCTCTCCAAGACCACTCAGAAAAGGTACTAACATGGACCAAGACTTCCGCAACTACTCATCATTATGCAAAATATAATCTAAGGCCTAAGGGCTCTACAAATCAAGGTATTTCTTGTTCGTTGGTTCGTCTGATTCATCCATAGACAAACATTCAAATTATTCAATTGTGTCACTGAAGATCTGCAGACACGAATCCAGTCAACATGTAAGGAAGACTAAGTGACTAAGAGAATCTCAAAATATTTTGATCTGAATTTAATCTAATCCTTATATACGGTGGATTTTGAACGTCCCTCGTGTAGATACCAATTTCCTTTCTAGTATATAATGCTTAAAGTATCTTACACATTCTTAGAAACGTACCTAAATCCCAGACTTGAAATTTGATATTGTTGTACTGCACTGTCTCAACGTTAAATCCAATAGCTGTAGATCGGAACAAAGCAAAATCGCAAATAACGATATCAAAATTTGCATCGCACAAACATGTAAGCCGGAATCATATCAACTAGATCCGACGAAAGAAGTAAACGAAAACATCGAGAGCGAAATACATACTTGGAATCGTGGAGACCACTTCCCCCATCTGAAGCCGATCTGGAAATACGGAGAATTAAAATCAACGAACTCAATAAACAGAAAAACGTCGAATCGAAAACCCTAGTCACTGAATGCCCAATCAATTAAGAAAAATGAGCCGGTAGCGATCTGAAATGAGAAAGAAGGTGGCAGTGATTTACAGAGGATGGTAGTTTTTCCAGCATTGTCGAGACCGAGAACGAGGATACGAGCTTCTTTGTTGCCAAAGACAGAAGAGAACATTCGAGTAAACAGAATTCCCATCTTCTTCGTCTTCTATTCGGATCAGATCAAACGATCTAAGAGAGAGTCTTCTTCTCCTGGACCATTCGACCTCAGATCTTTCTCTTCTTTCAGAGCTGTGGAAGACTGAAAAAATCCCGAGAAGGACGAGAATATACGTTTAGCAATTTCATCTCTTCCATTTTTCGTCGTCTCTCGCTCAACGAGTGGGGGTGTTTAGGCCCAGAAAAGTATCATCTCGGCCCATTATATTTCTAATTGGACTATGCTTAAATCTTTAAAGTTTTTAATCTTTCATACATTTTCACTTCCAATACATACAAACCTTCAAACTAATTTTCTTTGTTAAACTACATACACTTCCAACTTAAAATCATTCTCCAAATTGGCATATATCTCTTATATAGCTTAGATCAATCTCAACATCCAATATAGATTAATAACTTTAATAATATTGACACATCACTAAAACAAACAAAGCAATTGAATTTGTTGGTGAAACACAATTTGAAACGTGATCAATAAATCATAATCCTATGATCCAAAAAATTAAGTTAAAAAAAAAACAAATTCTCTCTTTAACCACAAAACCTAATATGTTCATCTATTTCACTATTTTGGTATTTTGAAAATTATCATTCTAGATATTATGTTGATATATTTTATTCTTTCCTCGATTTTATCTTCCAAAATTCTGAATTCATTGTTTTCCTTTATCTCTCTCCCTATAGATTGAGGATTATTTTTCATCAATTGAGAAAAAAAAAAAAATAATTAGGTGTAAATGGTAACTGTGGAATTGTTGCTGAATTGCTGAATGGTTTTTGCTGAATCTTACAAAGTAACTTCAAATGTAAATGGTAACTGCAGAATTGCTGAATTGCATAAGGTAAAAAAGAAAAGAAAAAATTAATTAAATTATTAAAGAAAAAATTAGTTAACTAAATTTAATAAACCGATCGGATATTTGTTTTTTTTATTGTATTTTACTTTAATCTTATATCAAATTAAATATTTGAATCGGATAACCAAACCAAATAACCAACTTTTTAAAATTTAATAGCAATAATGGTTATAATGAATATTTTTTTTTAAAAAAAAATTGCAACTAGACTTGAAATAAAGTAATACAATGATGATGTTAAAAAATCTATTCTAAAAACCAAACCAAAACCGACAAAAATACATGATGAATCACCAATCATAATCTCCTATACTCGAAGAACCTAAACCGAACCCGAACTGAAAACCGAATAGGTAGCAGAAATATAATTGTATACCTAAAATAGTAATCATATTTATATTTATTTTAACCCAATTACCCAAAATTATAATTATAAACTCGAAAATATCAATTAATTTTGGACAAAATAATTCAAATACCCAAATTATCGCAAACTATTGGTTATGATTTTCAAAATTTAACTAACTTTAATATTTATTTTCATATATTTTGGGTACTTACATCCGAATAGAACCGATTTGATCATGATAGCCGAACGTCCATGCCTAGATTCGGTTATATCAAACTGCTTCAGTTATATTTTGGCTATCGGTTCGGTTCACGGAACCGATTGGATATTCATTTTAAAAGAACTTATTAAACTATATATAAATACTCGAACCGGATTACCAATTAAATATCCAGCTTTTTTATATAAAAAAAAACTTCAGCAATGTTATATTCCAAAAAAAAAAAACACACACACTCCATTCCGTTATAATTTTACAATTCTACATTTAACAATCAAAAATGAAATGTGGCATGAAAAAGAAAAGAAAAAAAAAAGGGTGATATGTGTCTAACGAAAAAGAAAGAAAAAAAATATAGAGATACATGTGTCATAATAAAAAAATATATATATCAATATGTGGTTCCTACACAATTCTGCAGAAAATAAAAATTCACCAACTGGTGTATGTTTTGTGGAATTTTACTTATTCTACAGCAATTCCACAATTCCTCAAACACCATTTTCATCCAATGGTAAAAAAATTAGTGAGATATTTCTTGTTGTTCTTACACCTTAAAAACAACAACAGATTGGAAGCAATTATGTATGTTGTTTTCTCACTTCAAAAAAGGATGTTGTTTTGTCCTACTTTTAATGTTCAAGTTCAAGGGTGTCTACAATATTGAGAAAGCGTGGTGTTTTGCGGGTTTCTTTGGAGTTAGATGCATTGATTTGCATTTTATTTTAGCTTAGGGTTAATATTGCAAAAAAAATATGTTCGATGATTTTTTAGCGTATAAAGAACGAAATTACACCATTATAAAGTTGAGAAAAACAAAGGAGGAGAGTAAAGGAAGAAAGATTGCTTTGGAACTTTTTTCTAGGGGACGCGGCTACTCGGCGCTTCTCGAAAGACAGCTCAGCATTGTCAATAAAGTCAAAACAGAATCATTGTATTCGCTATAATAACTCAACCAAGGACACGTGTCAAATTTCCCTTATGCAACTCTTCGATACAGAGAACAAACAGCTAATTAGAATTTACTGCTACTAAATGGACAAATATTAATATTAAACTTATAAATTTCTCTTTTTTTTTTTAAACAGTGGAACTACTGTAGCGTGCTTTATCCAAGTATAAACTCAACTATTCCAATGGTTTTTAAAAAAACATTACGACTATAATTAAGCTGACAGCAAAAAGAAAACCTTAACGAAGATAATACAAACTTAAATTTTAGACGTATGTGAGGAGTGCACTGCCCTTCAAAACCTATCTGGACTAAAAGCGTGAGAAAAGAAGAAAAAATGGGTATGGTTGATCGGATATCATCAAATTAAAAGCAAAGCAGGCAAATGGGGCAAGTAATTCAATTATCATTTGATCCAATCATATAACGTTTTTCAATTCTTAATTTAGAAAACAATTCGAATGTTTAAATTCATTTTAAATGCTACTTTTCAATTAATTCACTCGAAATAATTGTAGAATATAGCTAAAAATTTGACGGAAATTGGTTACACGGACTATCAACAGATTTAATACTGTATCCTAGTTGTTAGCTAGTCTACCACAGTTCGACGGCAAAGAAAATACACAAATGCAACGTAAAATATGAAAGTAACACAATCTCGGATGGAGCCTTGATTGATGGAAAAAAGAAGAAGAAAATAACCGAATATCTTTGGAAAAGAAAATGTCAATCGACTATTTAACTAAAAATCACACGTTTTGTGTGGGATGAACTATTTTTCCATTGACACATTGGAAGCCTTGATTGATGATCATTTATGTTTGTGATCTGATTAATTATTGGAAGAAACTTGATCAGAACGAAAAAGAGGTTTTCTCCAGTGTGGGAATATATATGAAATTACAACCAAACATCAAAAATCATAACCCAAAATTTTCTCTAAGTAAAATTTACATTCCCGGGAAAATAAGAAGGAAAATCTCCCAAGAAACCCCACAACCCCATATAAGAAAGATCTAATTAAAAGCAAAAAGTAACACAGTAAAGGAAGAAAAAGGTCAGTGACTCGTTGTTGTTTGATCATTTTCTTTCGATTTCTCTGTCTCTCCCATCTTTTCCTCTCCAGCATCACCATGACCATCACCATCCTCCTTTGAAATTACCATTTTACCCTCGTGTCCACATACACACTTCTTCGCCGCCGGCGTCGCAAGAAACCTCGGCAAGTCATCACCAGCCATTATGACAAGGATCTTCTCCTCGTACCCCGCGTTAGCCGCCTTTTCTCCTGACCGAATCTGTTTCTCTTCGTCGACTCCTCCGCCGGTTCGTTCGCCAGAGTCGTCACCGGAGGTGGACAAGCGCCAGTAGGAGCAGGCGAGAATGAGCAAAGCGAAGGCGATGAGGCCTAACATAGCCGCAAGGCCTCCGAACAGGTATGGCACCGGCGAGTGCCACGGCGATTGAGGCGATCCGTGATACCCTAATGGTTCTGCTGACGTGGCGTGTCTCACTACATCTATTGATGTTGGTTTGATGCTCAATGACCTCATCTTTTTATTTTTCTTCTGTTTCTCTCAGGTGACTTTCTTCCTTTTTTCTTTGGATGATCTCACTTTTGATACGGAAAGAAAAAAGAAGACGAAAGAAAGGAGGATGATGCAACAATTGGTGCGATGAGACGTTATACTTATAGGTAGAGGGAATGAGGACTAGGGAGTACCTGGGGAAAAAGAAAGAAAGAAAATGAGTCCCCCCGAATATTTAATGAATTCGATTAAGTTTACTCTATTAAAGCCGTTTGTTCATTTTTGTCCCAAGTGACTTATTACTTTAGTTTTGTAATGAATTTCCCATGCAATATGTCAAACTTACTTTGATAAACATAGATATATGGGGTGTGTACTTTTTTACATAGATATTAAGGCTCTCAATGATGTAGAATAATGGTTCTAGTATAATGGTTCTACCGTATAATCATTCTACTGATATCATTTATTTTGGTAGAAAAATAATCATTTTGTCAGATTCATTTAGAATTGTAGAAACTTTTTTTACAAAATAAATGATAACTACTAAATTTAATCTTCTTGAATTACAGAATTTAGTTAAATTTTTACTGATTTTTTTTGTTAAATCTTGTAAAATAATTTAATTTTCAATAAAATTTTTTTTTTTTTATCAACATTTTTACTAATCCTAATTATTTTGTTTTTAGCATTGTCTTCCGTTAATTGATAAGATTTTGTTTTTCAAAAATCTTTAAACTAAACTAACCGATTGGTTTAATATTTTATACACTTTGGTCAATTCAATATAACTAGTTAATATTTTTCGTCAACAAATTTTAATAAGATTAGTTGTGGGATTTCGGTGGAACTAAAAAAGTTACAACAGTTGTTTAATTAATTTTTTGCATTTTCATTCATTTTTTCATCTAATTCACTAGATTCGTCATATTTCTGTGTTACCATTTGATTTTTTTTAAATAATTTAATTTAATTTAATTTTTATAAATTAATAAATAATAATTAATTAATTTTGATAGTTTATGATTTATATGATAATTATATTTGATAAATGTAGTTTATTTTATTATTATTTTGACAAAAAAAGTTATAATCAACTATTTATAAATAATTTTATTACTTTTATTTATTCTGTCAGATTCCGCTAGATAAATAAAAATTCTGCCATAAATATAATAGTTTTGCTATTATTACCATTTAACTTTCATTTATTCTACTAGATTCTGTTAAAAAAATAATCATTTTACCAAATTCAGCCGGATTCAACCACTATCATTTAGAACCTAACTTGTTTTAAGTTAACAAAACTAAAAATATAAGTTACATTTTTATTAAATGATTTCAATCAAATATAAAGTATCACTAAACTAACCTTTTGATACTAGTGTCACTATTAATAATATCAAATTACTCAATTAAGATTATACTTTCTCTTCGTTTCATTTTAATTATCATTTTGAAATAAAACCTATTAAATCATTCATTAATAGATATTTTGTTTTTTCTTATTAATATATTAAAATAATAGGGTTAAAATTTGTAACTATGTTAAAATTCTACATTAAAATCAAAAACAAGAACTGATATGAAATAAATAAAAAAACAGTTTTAAAACGACAACTAATTAATTTGAAATAGAAGGAATATGTTTTTATGTATAAGAGACTTTCAATATAAAATATTTGGTTAAATATTATCTTGCTAATTAAGGTTATGCGAATCCTTTACAGCTATTTGCTTACTTCAGCTTTTAATTATATGGACCATCGTTAAGGATATATATATATGAATCTAAGATATATTAGTCCAATAATCCAACGAGTTAAATTACACTACTTGGATCATGTAGTTTTTATGAATACAACCCTCCTCTCACCAAAAAGATAATCCCAACTTTATCAACTTCTCGATACTTTTCAATCGTTTTTCTCTTACAAGCACTTTTCATTTTGTTCCTTTCTTAATTCTTTGTCCAAAGCTCAAGTAATTGAATAACCTCTCTTCCATGCTAAAATATTGATCAAATCTATCTAAATACAAGTAAAGTCTAGGATAAAAAAGTGAAGTCTAAAGAAAAAAATGAAGTGAAGTCTGAAGTATAAAGAGGAAAAATAAAGTCTATAGTAATTTAAACACATGTCTAAATTAATTCTCTTCTCTTCTAACAGTTCTAGATGGTTCTAGAACCTACATAAGTTTGGTCGTCAAGTATAGAATATTATTATAAGTCCAAATATGTAAATGATACATTTAGATTGATACGATGAGTTATGTATAAATATATATGAGTTATGTATAAATATATATGTAAGGTTTTATGATTAATAACAAGTTATCA
Organism: Euclidium syriacum; assembly: GCA_900116095.1. NCBI lineage: Eukaryota > Viridiplantae > Streptophyta > Magnoliopsida > Brassicales > Brassicaceae > Euclidium > Euclidium syriacum. The sequence goes on from FPAK01000008.1 coordinate 5,565,411, forward strand.
TTATTTTCTAAGATTTACATGGTATCAGAGTCATAAAGAAAAAACCCTAATTAAATCGTTTTTTCTTTGTGTTGGTGAGAAGAGAGAAAAGTCTTTGAGAGTTTGTTGTCTTCTAGTTGAAGCAAGAAACCCTAATTGAAGAAGATGACCAAATCCGGTGACGAAAGTTCTTCAAAGGTGAAGTCCAGCGGAGATGGTCTTATGAAGTCACTATATTACCTGTCAAACTCCGATAATCCAGAAGTTTTCATCTCTCCGGTGCAGTTCACCGGCGAGAACTATCTCGAGTGGTCGTCGGAACTCGAGAACGCCTTGCGAGCAAAACGCAAGACATGTTTCATTGATGGGACACTTCCGATGCCAAAAGAAGCAGAGAAGCCTGACAAAGCAGAGATGTGGAAGACCGTCAACAGTATGATTGTTGGTTGGATCCGGGCGTCAATCTCTCCCGCGATTCGATCCACGATCCCGTTCACACCTGATGCTCACAAGTGTTGGGAGAATGTGAGGAAGCGTTTCTCGGTGGGGAACCCGGTACGTGTGTACCAGCTGAAGGCGGAGTTGGCCTCGTGTAAGCAAGATGGATCGACAGTCCATGAGTACTATGGAAGATTGTCAAAGAAGTGGGATGAGCTTATTTTTTACAAGCCGATCCCGGTGTGTACTTGTGGTGCTGCGGAGAAGTTCTCCAAAGAAGCTGAAGATGAGAAAGTTCACTCCTTTCTCATGGGTTTGGATGAGTCTTGATACGGTAATGTTTGTACCAGTATCATCGGAATGGATCCACTACCGAACATCAATTCTGTTTATCAAAGAGTGATACGGGAAGAAACGAGGCTTACCTCGACGCGAACTGAAGCCAAACAAGAAGCAGTTGGATTTGTAAGTCGTGCTGATCATATGCAACCTGGATCCGTCGCAGCTGGTCCTTCTAATGTGCCTTCATCTGGTGTGTCCCAACGCACGCGTTCTGGTCCAATGACGTGTGGTAATTGTGGAAGAACGGGACACGATAAGAAGGAGTGTTGGGAACTCACTGGTTTTCCCAAGTGGTGGAATGAACACGGTTCCCAGGGAGATCGTGGTGGTCGTGGAAGTGGTAGTAGAGGAAGAGGAAGAGGAAGAGGTGGTCAACCTCGATCGAATGTCGCACAAGCCAATCATGCAAGTGGGAGTTCTCAAGAATCGATGCCAAATTTCAGTGCTGAACAGTGGGCATCCTTGACTGCGCTACAAACTCGTGAAGTGTTTTCAGATAGTTATAATAAAGTCCTGCAATGGAGTGTATGTTTATCAGGATGTGACAATCGCAAAGGGTCATCGAGTTAAAGCTTCTGAAGATCAGACTTTGTGGCACATGCGTTTGGGACATCCGGGCTTTGGTGTTTTAGGTTTTTTACCATTTATTTCTGGTGTTAAGAGTGTTTCTGATAAGTTTGGTGGCTGTGAAAATTTTTTTAAGTCGAAACAAACTCGTGAAGTGTTTTCAGATAGTTATAATAAAGCAAGTTCTCCGTTTAATCTTTTACATGTTGACTTATGGGGGCCTTATCGTGTGCCTTCCTCTTGCGGTGCAATATATTTCTTAACAATCGCCGATGATTTCTCACGTGCTGTCTGGATTCACTTACTTCTTGAGAAAAGTGAAGTCAAAACGATCTTACCAAATTTCTGCACTCTAGTTCAACGTCAATTTGGTAAATCAATAAAGTTTGTTAGAAGTGATAATGGAACCGAGTTTATGGTGTTGTGTAAGTATTTTGCAGAAAATGGAATTCTCCACCAAACCTCTTGCGTTTATACACCTCAGCAAAACGGGCGAGTAGAACGCAAACATCGACATATTTTGAATGTGTCTCGTGCCTTGTTGTTTTAATCGAATTTGCCGACTAAGTTTTGGGGTGAGAGTGTCTTAGCCGCTGCTCATTTGATTAATCGTACTCCGACAACTCTGTTGAAAGGTAAAACCCCATACGAGTTATTATTTGGAAAGCCTCTAAATTACGATAATATGAAGACATTTGGTTGTTTGTGCTTTGCACATAAAGGAACTCCAGGTGGTGATAAATTCAGTAAGAGAAGTCGAAGGTGTGTATTTGTTGGCTATCCTTTTGGGAAGAAAGGATGGAAGTTGTTTGACCTTGATACAAACGTTTTTTTTGTATCGAGAGATGTTGTTTTTGACGAGTCGTCATTTCTGTTCGCCACTGTTTCTGGTCCAGCTGTCGTTGATTATGACCCTGGCATCGTAGGAGGATTTGAACTAATTCTGTGGCACGATGATAGTGACGATAGGGGGAGCCCGAGTTCAAATCATTTGGACGACACCACTCGTGAGAATGAAATCTCGACAGAACCTGTGTTACTTGAGAGAGAAGCAATGCCAGACTTGTTAAATACTGAGATTGAAGGAGATACGGTTCAGGTTGAAGATAGTGCTTTGCCGCAAGCCTTGGATACGGGATTGCCTCAGTCTGGTAAAGGGCATCGTGTTCCAATTCCTAATGTCCGTTATAAAGATTATGTTGCATACAACGCGCGAGCCATCATCGATAAACATACATCCGATCGTCACTCCGGTTCTCTTCTGTCCTCGTTCATCGGTCCAGGTAGCACACCGTATCCCCTTGAGCTTTATATCACTGATGATTTTTTTTCTCCAAAGCATCGTGTTTTTCTTGCCAATGTGATGGCTAACGCAAAGCCGAGAAATTTCAAAGAAGCTGTTCTTTTTGCGGAATGGAGAGAAGCTATGAAACATGAGATTGATGCACTTGAGTTGAATAAAACGTGGGTCTTGGAACACTTGCCTCTAGGAAAAAAAGCGATTGGTAGCAAGTGGGTCTATAAACTGAAGTATAATTCCGATGGAAAACTTGAAAGATACAAAGCTCGTCTAGTTTGTCTTGGCAATCATCAAGTCGAAGGAGAGGACTATGACGATACGTTTGCTCCTGTGGCCAAGATGTCTACTGTTCGTATCTTGTTAGAAGTTGCAGTAGCAAAAGAATGGGAAGTCCATCAGATTGATGTCCACAATGCATTCCTCATGGAGACTTGGAGGAGGAAGTTTACATGCGATTACCACCAGGTTTTGAGTCCGATGATCCTACAAAAGTTTGTCGTTTGAAGAAGTCGTTGTATGGACTTAAACAAGTTCCGAGATGTTGGTTTGCTAAGCTTACAACTGCGCTGAAAGATTTTGGCTTTGTTCAATCATATGCCGATTATTCTCTATTCACGTTTGTTAAAGGAGAAAAGAGTATGCTAGTTTTGGTATATGTCAATGATCTTATTATTGCTGGTGATGATCATGATATGATTTTCAAGTTTAAAGCTTATCTTGGTAAATGTTTTCACATGAAAGATCTTGGAAAGATCAAATATTTCCTTGGGATCGAAATAGCCCGTGGACCACAAGGTATGTTTCTTTCTCAACGAAAGTACGCATTGAATATCATTGCAGAGAGTGGATTGCTTGGTAGTAAACCCGTCGCTACTCCAATGGAGCAGAATCATAAGTTGTTAAGTGATCAAAGTCCCTTCTACAAAGATCCAGCTCGATTTCTCCGTATAGTTGGAAGGTTGGTGTATCTTACTCACACTAGGCCCGCGATTAGTTATGCTATTCACGTGTTATCACAAGTGATGCACGCACCTCGAGAGTCACATTGGGAGGCAGCTGTGCGAGTCATACGTTATTTGAAGGGTGCACCAGGACAAGGTATTTTTCTTAAGGCAGCAAGTGATTTGCGAATACGAGCCTACAGTGATTCCGATTGGGCGTCTTGCCCGAAGTCTCGTCGTTCTTTATCGTCGTTTGTGGTGTTACTTGGTCGAAGTCCTGTTTCTTGGAAGACGAAGAAGCAGAATACCGTTTCTCATTCCTCGGCTGAAGCAGAATATAGAGCCATGGCCGCGGCTTTGCGAGAACTCAAGTGGATAAAGTATTTACTTGCTGATTTTGGTGTTGCTCATGATGAGCCTATGGAGCTGTATTGTGACAGTCAGTCTGCTATTCATATTGCTGCGAATCCGGTTTTTCATGAGAGAACAAAGCATATAGAGGCTGATTGTCATAGTGTTCGCGATGCTGTTCAAGATCGTCTTATTTCTACTATACACGTTCGTACTGGAGAGCAACTTGCTGATATTTTGACTAAGGCATTGGGAGGACCTAGTTTCAAGTACTTGTTGTCCAAATTGGGCGTTTCGGATTTACACGCTCCAACTTGAGGGGGAGTGTTAAGGAAAGGTTCTAGATGGTTCTAGAACCTACATAAGCTTGGTCGTCAAGTCTAGAATATTATTATAAGTCCAAATATGTAAATGATACATTTAGGTTGATACGATGAGTTATGTATAAATATGTATGTAAGGTAACAAGTTATCATTCTCTTCTAAGATTTACATATTTCATCTAACGACTCTTTTTCAAAACTTAGATCTGATTACTTCATTTTGCAACTTTATAAAGTGATGTATTATGCTATGTCTAAGATCAATACATACTTGTGGAGACTTATTCTCTCCCTTATTCTTCTACAGTCTCTCTATTATCTCAAACAATCTCTTCAATATTCTCTTAATTCTGGAAACTATACTCTTAAATTCTAAAAAAAAAATTCATTCAAACTTAAATGATTAGAATATTTCCTCTTCGATGCTTTAAAGTTTTTAAAACCCAAACCATTCGGTAACTAACTCATCGATGTTATAGACTAGTTTTTTTTCTTTTTCTTTTTAAGCTCAAACATATCACTTTTTCGAAAGTTTCATTCAAACCTTAAGCACACCATCAAAACTATACAAGATATTTCAAGAGTTGATTAGGTTTTTATTAATTCCGGTTAAAATGAATCTAAACACATTTCCATAAAAGCTAAAAACTAAAATGCTTTAGCCATCTCATTTATATGGTTTAGTGTTCATCAATATATTCTGTCAGGGGACATGAAGGATGTGGGATGGTCCAAATAGTAACAAAAATATGCATGTGTATAGAGGATTTTGTTTATATTCCGCCCCACTATATTTTGTTTCTTTCCGTTCCGCATATCAACTTACGAATCATCACAGGATTTTCAGTTTCATTTGCTTGATCAATGTTGGAAATCACTCTCAAAAAGTCATTTTTTCACAAATTTAGTCAGTATTAAACAAATTTAACTCTAACGTCATTTCCCAAAAAAAAAAAAAAAACAGATTAAAAGATGCATATCGGTGAAGAAGTAGTTTGATAATTTTTTTAGGTATTTACAACTTTTTCTGTCGAGCTATAATGGGCAAATCTGTGATGATATAGTATATAGAGGCCCACAAGACACTAGTGCAACATAAGGTATAGTAAAAAAGCACAATGGGGTCTGGTGGAGAATGACAATGTCTGCACAATAATAAGGTTTGTGGTTTAATGTCCCAGCAAAACCCAATGTGTATCTATTCATCATTTTCCATTTTCGCAAATGGCAGCTTTGATGTGATGTGCCTTTTTTTTTATTATTGAAAAAACTCTCTCTAAAGCTAGGGTTATGTGGGTGATTCCATCTTTGAATCATATGATATGGATAAGTTACTAAATATCTGTATCGTTTGTTTTTTTCTTTTAATGTTAAATTAAAAATGTTTTATGTACAAAAGCTGAAGAAGAGGAATTTAGAAACAGAGCAGCATGTAAACATGTTCAAAACATTGCACTTAAGAACCCCAATAGGCGAACCAAATAGACATTCACTCGTCATAGCTATAATGTTCAGTTAGTCTCAACGAGCTTAGCCGGTTACATCATCCTTTTAGTGATTATATGCGCTGGATGTCACCATGTCCACGTTAAATCGCGAAGATCGCAGCTTGAAAGGAGTAACAAGTTAGAAAATCAAAAAAAAAAAAAAACAAGTTAGAAAATCTCATCTCATCAATCACCATATCACCAGTAAGTTATAAACATCGATAGTTGCCCTCCAACGACTAAAAAAATAGAGCGTTTACATCGATCAATGGGTGAGGACGATAGGATAACAAAGTACTAGCATCAATAAATTCTTTCATTCAACAAAAATCTGCAGAGAGTCCCCATCGAACATCAATACATTGATCGATGCCAAGATGACAACCGAAAGATTGCTGAAGGGCCAGTAAAATCATCTACCGTAAACTCCATCAAATTACCATAAAGGACGTTTTTTACAATGAGCCAATGGATGATTCTACTAAGTGTGATTATCCTTGGTGGAATTATATAGTAGGGCACCGTGACGTGGTTGTTTGTTTTCTCTTATAACAATATTAACGTAGAAAATTTGAATTGTCACTACACATATTTAATATTATTTTATATTATTGACGCCCACAACTAGATTAGATTCGAGCAACAATATGATATTGTTAATATCTTTGGTCCAAATTGATTGGGCACATTGTCACAATGAGAATCATTACCACTAATATATGTATAAATGTCTTCTCGCTTTTTTTTTTTTTTTTTATAAACTTTTCTTGTTTATAACAACCTATACAAGTTAATCCTGTAATTACACTGTTCATCTTTTTATGCTTTACATCAAATCCGGCTTTCAAAATCAATGGATGTTCTACTTAATTATATAACAAATCCTATTTAAATTTATAGTTTAATATCGTTAGATTAGAAACAAACTAGAACATGATACCATTTGAAAGAAAATTGATTAAATTTTTTTATGTATCCTTCTTCTATATTTAAAAGACAGTACCATTTTAGATTTTTACAAAGGCTTAATTATAAAAATGACACCAAAATAACTAGTTTCTTGCATACGACGACGAAAAGAAACTTATTTTAGTACAAAACAAAGCTACTTCTTGTAATTTTCCTTTTGCTTTTCCGTGAAGCTATTTCCTATTTGCATTTACAAGGAAAGAAGAGATAGCTTTTGCATTTGGACTATTATCTTATATTGTATACATTTATCCATGTCCCACGTTTCATCAGCTTCCACTTGCACCTTTCAGCAGTGTAGGGTACAACTTTCGCACGTTCAATCATCTCGTCGTTTAATTTGTTTTCCGTATCTAAGATTTCTGAATTCTGTTATATATTCATGGTTTGACTATCGATTCTCAAAAGAGAATCAATTAGATCACATTTTTGGGTAAAATTATGATTTTAATAATTTAAATATACTACAAATCAGTTAAAGAAACGAAAGGGTAAACAAAGTGGAGAAAAAAAAGAAGGTTTTGCTTAACGACTTCGCAGAGAAAAATAGGTGGAAAAACAAATTGAAATTGGTCAAAAAATTAGTCTCTTGGAAACAGATAGATAGAAAACAATTAATCGAAGATGTTCTTGTCTTGTTAAGCAAGTTATCATATGAGACACAAACTGTTACATCATTGGCCAACGGTAATAAAGAGTCGATGTTATTTACATGCACTTTGAGTGTCAGTCATTACAATGCAAATAATATACATATGTGTATGATTCTGTCTCTAACATTGCATAGTCATTTTATTTCAGTTTTGTGTTGACTTACGGAATTATCCGGACTTACTAAATACACATTTCATTGTAGATTCACGACTATCCGTTTCATATTTTCAGGTAGTCTTTGGAATTTGCTAGCTGAAAGTAGTTGATCTGCAAAGACTGCATTATATTTTTCATGCAATGTTGTTTCATCGTTATACTTTCTGGATTGGAAATCTTTGCGTTTGTGATTCTATACGTTTTTTTAATGAGCGTTTTGAAGATCTTTTTATTGGAATTTTCTAATGTTCAAATGAAAGTTTTATAACCTGGATTTGCTTTGATCAACTAACTAGTAAGCGTCCATTTTTTTTTAAAAAGCCAGCAATCTTACCGACCCATCATATTAGCATACACAAAAATGCATTTTATAAATTAATGTGACATGATTTATAGTTCCAAACTATAAATATTACTTATCAAAAAAATAATAATAATTAAAGTGACGGAAGAGAAAACTCTACATTTTTGAAATAGTTTGTTTTCCTTCAATACATTTTCCTTTTCCTCAATATATAGTTAAATATATTGTTGAGTGCTTTCATGTCATGTATTCTTGTCTCCCAGCCAAAAAAAAAAAAACGATTTCTGCAGAAAATTGTAGATGCTAATCATAGTTTCTGATTCACTGATTGACCAACAAAGAACCATAGATATTCTTTGATAATAGAATCATAGCTATCCTCTTCTCTCTCTCGCTCTTTTTCTCATTTTTCGGCTATACCCAATTGTTATATAAATCTATATATATATATATATATTCTTTTTACGTTACTTTATCATAGATATGCTCTATCTTATGTATTTTATATTTCAGTAATGTTAGTTTGTTATATATATGGGAATAGATACTTCCACTCTTCCAGTATTAAACCCAAAAAAACAAAGATACCAGTATAAACCTTCTCTACAGTGTTAATACAGTTCTCAGAAGCTATGAGCTGCCCAAATTTTAGTTTTGTAGTAGGCCCAAAGTGTTTTCTTAAGACCGTTCTAGTCACATGTTATGGAAAAAGCCGAACCCATGAACCGATATAACTATTGCGTAAGCAGATTTCAAGCTGAATCGTGGGAGACCTTGTTTTTCTATAAGAGACATCTAATTTCACTAAATTGATAACCTGGAAAGATTTTGTTACTAAGTAATGGGAGAATATCAGCCAAACCAAAAAGAAACAACTAATTATGGTTATTACCAACATGCAGCAACATGACTTAAAAGAAGACGATTGACCAGAACCATTAGGAAATACAGAAAGTAGCTTATTTAGATGAAGCATACATCCCAACATCTACTAAACTAGTACAAGGAAAATTTAGTTTCATAATTGTCTCATAAACAGTTTCATTAGGCCTTTGGTTTCACCTTGGAACAGAACTTAAGGACACAACTGTTGTCTTTTTTCCAAATCAACTCCAACATGATCGATTCACCTTTCTTCACACCGTTAGCTTTGAACAAATCCTTCCAGCCTTTTATCAATCTTATTCTTTTACCTCCCTTGTCAGACCGCAGTTTCGTAGACCACTTTTTACCCTGTTTATCCAACAGAACCATCTTAGTTTCCTCATTGATGCCGTTCATCCTCGCGAAGGGTACTGGAAGATACTGCAACAAAGATTCAAACAAAAGGATTCAGAATCCATAGACTATAAAAAGACAATGGCTTAGACTTGGAGTGATGAAACTAACCAATCTAGAATCTCTGACGGAAGAAGGTGTAAAAGTTACTGTCACAAATCGGTTTTGGGATGGTGAAGACGATGAAGCTTTCCGTAACAATTTACGCTTCTTTTCCTTTCTTTTTGAACATTCCTGTGAGCTTCTCTCTTCTTGGCTGCTCTCTTCATCATCGCTGTCAGGTCCTGTAGAAAGAGACTCTATTTCATTATCCTCTGATGAACAATCTTTTTCTTCTGGCTCTTCAGGGGACAAACGTAGAAGCAGAGTTGTTCCTCTTTGAGTCAGTTTGAAAATGCAGACACTTCCAGCTTTAAGTCCATTGGCACTACAAAAACTCCTCCACCCTTTTCTGATATAACTAATTCCAATTGATTTCCTTCGGTTTAAAGCTAGAGTCCATGATCTACCCTTCTTATTCATTAAAACAATCTCTCCACATCTTTTGGCTAGACCATTTGCCCTCACAAAACTACTTGGAAGATTCTGGAAATTCATTACAATACAAAATCATTACAAGAGTTTCTTTTTTAGGGTTTTAAATAAAACTAGGAGTGGAATACCAGTGCGTCATAACGTAGTGCCGACGGAAAGACAGTTGCCATGAAACAAGAGGGATCTAGAGAAGTAGACTTTGTTTTCCTTTTTGGATTCCTCCTCGCTATCTTCTCCCTTGGAATCTTCTCTGAAAAAAATGAATCCCTAGTGGTAATACTCAAACTGATTCTGTCTACTTACAGATCCATATTCCAACAAATTACAGTTTTAAAGACACGCACCTAAACACGACCCATATTGAATCTCACAGCAACCAGGTCCAAAGAGTGTTACGTGGAAAGTCATGTCTCTCTCTTGTCTGAAAACGACAAAGTCACCGATTCGAAGATCATGTGCGAGAGCGAACTCTTTCCAACCATCAGTGAGTATCGGGCCGTCTTCTACCTTCACTTCCCAGATTATCTTCGACGCGTCTGATCTCAGCTTCGCCGTCTTCTTCTCATAATTTCTATCCATGTGCCTCGAGAAGAAAGCTACAGGTATTTTCTGAAAGGACATGCAAATACAAAACCAGACCAAATTTTTCTCAATTAGCTTGTGAGAGAGACAAGAGCAAGATATAGAAGAAGGTAAGGAGAGAGCTAGAGAGTACCAAGTGGCTGTGGAAGCCGGGAAGAAGAGGCTGGAAGAAATGTTGATTTGCCATACTATCAGAATCTCCCCTAAATCTCACAGCCTCTCTACTGCAATTTCATGGAAGAAAAGAGTGTAGTAAAACACATTATTTCAGCAAGCTTAGAGAGCTATAATGAATGGGCTTTGGGTTGTCACTTGTCAGAACTTTTCCTGAACATGAAGACGGTTTCTATTGGTGAACTGAACTCTCCTTGGAACTCGAGAGTTTTTATAATATAAACGATACGTATTTGTTTGCTGAGCTTTCTTTTGTGAGTTGACTTACTTATTTAAAGGCTTGGCTTCAAAGGAAAACGTGTACTGATATTTGACTCTATCAAAAGTGATCTTTGACTTAAAATATTAGGAGTGAACTGAAGTAAAATTGCATCTAAATCCGAGCATTAATGATGCTCTTAACACCATATACAATTGGGGTTCTTAATCTAGTTTTTCACATAATCTTAGGCAAATAGTTAAGAATTGGATTCTAAAAGTCCTCTGCTAAGAACCCGGTTCGTCACTGTTCACGTGACATGGTGAACTGTGATTGATCAAATTTTTTTTTTAAAGTCTCGAAAAAGAAAAAAAAAAATTAAAATATTACTTAAGGATTTTTCTAGTGAATTCACCTTGTATATGATCTAAGCATATATATGGGACATTCTTAATCACATAACAACATGTGAAGCATAAAAAGTGATTCGAATTGACTAAAATCTTATCTCTACACAAACTACAAAATCAAATCAAGTTCGAGAATTCGGTAAGAACTAAAAAAAGAAATCAATTTCGTGTCAAAAGGCGAGAAAGAGTTTGTAGCAAAAGCCTGTAATTTACAAGTTAGAACTGTTTGAAAATCAATGGAGAAGAAGTGATACAATATAGAGCCAAAATTTGTTAACAACATCTTAAATAATTCATTGTTAATTACTCTCTGAAGCCCCATTTAATAAAACGTGGGAAACAAAAATGAGTGTATTATATTGCTTTTACAGAAACACCCTTAAGAAAACCTTACATCGACTTCTCACATATAAATATTTTACGATTACGTCGCATTTTCTCTTGATAGCCGGCAAAGCCCTAGAACCCACGCTTGTCTCTTAGAGAAAATGGCTGCCGCTGCCGTCCCCCCTCTAGTGACCGTCCAATCTCTGGACGGTGATGAGCTCTGATCAGGCTATCACTCTGCCTCTCCCCGATGTAATGAGGGCTCCTGTTCGACCCGACGTTGTCAACCATGTCCATGCCCAGATCTCGAACAACAGTCGCCAGCCTTACGCAGTCTCCAAGCGTGCCGGTCATCAAACTTCAGCTGAGTCTTGGGGTACTGGACGTGCTGTATCGCGTATCCCACGTGTTCCGGGAGGCGGTACTCACCGCGCCGGTCAAGCCGCGTTTGGGAACATGTGCCGTGGTGGTCGGATGTTTGCTCCAACTAAGATCTATAGACTCTGGCACCGTCGCGTCAATGTCAATTTGAAGAGACATGCCATCGTCTCCGCTATTGCCGCAACCACCGTTCCTTCTCTTGTGATGGCTCGTGGACACCGAATCGAGAACGCTCCGGAGATGCCTCTGGTAGTTAGTGACTCGATCGAGTCTGTGGAGAAGACGAGTGCCGCAATCAAGGTGTTGAAACAGATTGGTGCTTATCCCGACGCTGAGAAGGCGAAGGACAGTATTGGAATTCGATCTGGGGTTGGTAAAATGAGGAATCGTAGATACATTTCACGTAAAGGCCCGTTGATTGTTTATGGGACAGAGGGGACTAAGATGGTGAAGGCGTTCAGGAACATTCCCGGGATTGATCTATGCCATGTGGAGAGGCTGAGTTTGCTAAACTTGGCTCCTGGTGGTCACTTAGGCCGATTCGTTGTGTGGACCAAATCGGCTTTTGAGAAGCTAGAATCAGTATATGGGTCTTTTGAGCAACCGTCGGAGAAGAAGAAGAAGGGATATGTTCTTCCCCGACCGAAGATGGTAAATGCTGACCTTGCTAGGATCATTAATTCTGACGAGGTTCAGAGCGTGGTTAGACCAATTAAGGAGGATGCGAAGAGAGCTGTATTGAAGAAGAACCCTCTCAAGAACCTGAATGTGATGTTGAAGCTTAACCCGTACGCCAAGACTGCCAGAAGAATGTCTCTGTTGGCTGAAGCTGAGAGGGTGAAGGCTAAAAAGGAGAAGCTCGAGAAGAAGAGAAAACCCATCTCAAAGGTACATGTTTTATTGATTTTTCTTTGCTTTTGTTGAATCTTGTTTGGAATGACTTGTTTGATGCTGAATTGCTTAATTGAACTAATGAGCTCTCAGTTTGTTTGCCTTGTGCACATGTAATGTTTGTTTCTTGTCAAGATTCACTAGATTAGATGAAGTTTGAATCTCTGGTGTATGGGATTTATGTCTTGTGTATGTTGCACGTTGATTGATCTTATTCCTCATGTATTGCAGGAAGAGGCTGCGAAGATCAAAGCTGCTGGAAAAACGTGGTACCAGACTATGATATCAGACAGTGACTACACTGAGTTCGATAACTTCACCAAGTGGCTCGGTGTGAGCCAGTAAAATTTACAACCTTAGACACCATTTTTGTTTTCTGTTTTTGAGATCAAAGTCAGAACTATAACTAGAGTTTTACTTCATTCTTCTTATTATTTATTGCTTTATCTTATCCCGTCCTGATGTTTTAGTTTTACCAATGATTTTTTTTTTTATGTTAAATCATTTAACTGCCTCTAACACAAGTTACACAACTCTCGTATTAAGTAATCCATGCTTGATTTTGAGAGAAAGGTTTTCTATTTGGGATAAAGTAGAATATAAATTATTGAGCAAGTCATAGTTTTGTTTTTTTAATAAGTAAATTATAAGATACTCCATAAAGTTTATTTTTGTGTTGCTTTCAATCAAGTAGTCCACTGAATTTTACTATATTTTACTTCTTTTTCGTCGAATACGTACATAATTACTTGCAATATATATAATGCTAAGTCGTCTCCCACGAATCTAGAAACTTTTCTTCAGAGAGATTGAGTTTGGATTATAAATGTCCACAATGACTTTGTCGTTTTTGTTTTTTTGGGTCCTTTACAACATTGACTTTGTATTTGCTTCTTATCATGAACACATCTGATGCTTGTACGGATTTAGTCTAGATGACCAATTTAAATCTTATAAAAGCAAGTTGAGCAGCTCTTCAACCTTTGCTATATATATGCTTGGGAATACAAATTAACAATTATCCATCGCATTGTTAACTTGAAAGAAACCCCAAATGAAAGACAAGAGAGATTTCTATTTTCTGTTTGTGTTGCTCTTCTTTTGTGTAGAACTCAGCAGAGGACAGAACAGCAGAAGAACCGAAGTCAACGTGGGTATTGTAACAGATGTCGGGGCTGCATACTCGGACATTGCCGTGCTCTGCATCAACTTGTCTCTCTCCGATTTCTACTCTTCTCGTTCCCAGTTTCAGACAAGGCTAGTCGTCAACGTCGGCGACTCCAGAAACGACGTCGTTGGTGCTGCAGCTGCAGGTACCTTCCCTCTCTCTACATATTTTTTTGGTTTTGTCTCTCTCTAATATTCTTCACGAACTCAACTCTAACTTTGACATTGTTAAGCTCTTGAGCTGATAAAGAACAAGCAAGTAAAAGCGATTTTGGGGCCATGGACATCTATGCAAGCTCATTTCTTGATCGAAATTGGCCAAAAAACCCATGTTCCAGTTGTTTCCTACTCTGCAACAAGCCCGTTTCTTACTTCTCTTCGCAGTCCATACTTCTTTCGTGCTACATACGAAGACTCCTCCCAAGTGCACGCCATTAAAGCTATCATCAAGTTGTTCGGATGGAGAGAAGTTGTGCCTGTATACATCGACAACACCTTTGGAGAAGGTATAATGCCTCGTCTCACAGATGCTTTGCAAGAGATCAATGTTCGGATACCTTACAGATCTGTTATCGCTCTCAATGCCACGGATCATGAAATCTCCGTGGAGCTTCTTAAGATGATGACCATGCCCACAAGAGTGTTTATTGTCCACATGTACTCTTCTCTTGCATCAAGAGTCTTCATTAAAGCTAAAGAAATTGGTTTGATGAAACCAGGATACGTCTGGATCCTTACCAATGGAGTTACTGAGGACTTAAGTTCAATGAAAGAGACAGCTACTGAGGCTATGGAGGGGGTCTTGGGTGTTAAAACTTATATTCCAAAGTCCAAAGACCTCGACATGTTTAGATCTCGCTGGAGGAAGAGGTTCCCACGAATGGATCTGAGTGTCTATGGATTATGGGCTTATGATGCGACCACAGCTCTTGCGATAGCCATTGAAGAAGCTGGAACAAACAACTTGACCTTCAGTAATGCAGATCCTGGGAGGAATGTCTCTGAACTTGAATCTCTTGGCTTATCTCAGTATGGTCCAAAGCTTTTCCAGACACTCTCAAGAGTCCAATTCAAAGGACTTGCAGGAGACTTCCGTTTTGTCAACGGGCAACTGCAACCGTCTGTGTTTGAGATTGTTAATGTGGTCGGATCCGGAGAAAGGTCAATAGGATTCTGGACAGAGAAAAATGGTCTCGTGAAGAAACTAGACCAGCAACCGCGGAGTATGAGCGCTTTATCTACTTGGAAAGATCATCTTAAATATATTATATGGCCTGGAGAGGCTGATTCTGTTCCCAAAGGATGGGAGATCCCAACGAATGGGAAGAAGTTACGCATCGGAGTTCCAAAGAGAACCGGTTATACTGATCTCTTGAAGGTCACAAGGGATCCTATCACCAATTCACCTCTAGTTACAGGTTTCTGCATAGATTTCTTTGAAGCTGTGGTTCGAGCAATGCCTTATGACCTCTCCTATGAGTTCATTCCTTTTGAGAGACGCGATGGTAAAGCAGCTGGTAATTACGATGACTTGGTCCACCAAGTGTACCTCGGGGTGAGTAACAACCACTCGCTAATCATCTCTCAAAATAGTATTTACAAGAACAATAGTAGTTAACTCTTGGTTTCTTCTCTGTGGCAGAAATATGACGCGGTAGTGGGAGATACTACTGTACTGGCTAACAGATCCTCTTACGTGGACTTCACATTCCCGTTCATTAAATCAGGTGTGGGATTGATCGTCCCAGTGAAAGACCAAGTGAAGAGAGACAGTATCAGTTTCTTAAAACCTTTGTCATGGAAACTATGGTTGACTTCCTTTGTCTTCTTTCTCCTTATTGGCTGCACTGTTTGGGCTCTTGAACATAGGGTTAATCCTGACTTTCGTGGACCGGCTAATTACCAAGCTAGTACCATCCTCTGGTTTGCCTTCTCGACCATGGTTTTTGCACCAAGTACTTTCAATCTCTCCTTTCTACATCCCAACATCTTATGTTTTGTGTATCTGCTTTCTTAATGCTTACTTTGGACTTTTGATGTGTTTGCAGGAGAAAGAGTGTTTAGCTTTGGGGCGAGGATCCTGGTTATCACATGGTACTTCATCGTACTCGTGTTGACTCAAAGTTACACAGCTAGTTTGGCGTCGCTTTTAACATCACAACAACTTCATCCAACCATAACCAGTATGAGAAGCTTGCTTGAAAGAGGAGAAACAGTTGGTTACCAGAGAACGTCTTTCATCCTCGGAAAGCTCAAAGAGACAGGTTTCTCGCAGTCCAGCCTCAAACCGTTTGATACATCAGAAGAATGCGATGAGCTTCTGAAGAAAGGACCAGAAGCAGGCGGTATCTCTGCAGCTTTCTTGGAAATACCTTACTTGAGACTCTTTCTTGGACAATATTGCAACACTTATAAAATGGTTGAAGAACCCTTCAATGTTGATGGATTCGGCTTCGTAAGTACATGCATAACAAAAATTTCTGTAAACACTTGGTGAGATTCTTAAGTCCCTTTTTCTTTTATGCAGGTTTTTCCAATCGGATCACCTCTGGTGGCTGATGTTTCAAGGGCTATCTTAAAAGTAGCAGAGTCACCAAAGGCGATGGAGCTTGAGCGTACATGGTTCAAGAAGAAAGATGAAAGCTGTCCAGACCCAGTGACCAATCCAGATCCAAGTCCAACTCTTACCTCAAGGCAGCTCGGCGTAGACAGTTTCTGGCTTCTGTTTCTAGTTGCTTTTGTTATGTGCGTTCTAACACTCAGCAAATTCACTTTCTGTTTCCTAAGGAAGGCTAAAGAGAATGATTTGTGGAAAGAGTTTCAACAACCAGACAAAGATTCCTACATCAACAACGTCGAGAAATGTCCGTGCTCAAGTGGACACATGCTTGAAAACAGCACTAGCAGTCGAGAGCTGTTAAGAGTTAACTCATAAAACCAAACCATTATGTTAACATCTCCCACCCAAGACTTTCTTTAATCTAACAAAAAAAGTCGCGTGCTTTTATCAAACAAAAACTATTCTAGTTTTAATGTATATACCGAATACATGTTTTTTACGTTTCACTTCTTCTACAAGGATGTAAAATTGTAAATAACTCAATTCAGT
Source organism: Euclidium syriacum (assembly GCA_900116095.1). Lineage (NCBI taxonomy): Eukaryota > Viridiplantae > Streptophyta > Magnoliopsida > Brassicales > Brassicaceae > Euclidium > Euclidium syriacum. Next base: position 5,582,274 of record FPAK01000008.1, read on the forward strand.
CACCGCATAGGTTGATAACTTTTCTTGTGTCGCAAGATTCATATAGGCAATCATCTAGGCACAAAATCTACTGAACCAATTCAGAAAGTCATTCTTTTATTTATTTACATGCATTCAACTCTCTATTCTACGGTGTAAACAATAAGAAGTGCTAATATACGAGTACCCACGATCGTCAAATTTGCCGGTTCTGGAAAACTGTTACATTTTTTGTTTTTGGCCTTTTTTGGGAATTAAGTAATAAAAATTAGAGGCCAAAATAATAAGTGTTGTTTGGTAGCTGTAAAGATACAGCAGACTTGTTCAAAGTCAAAATTGTGAAGAGATCAAATCTAACAAATTCCCTTTAGTGATATAAGTGCTATGATCCAGAGTAACGCAGCCCGCGTGGATTTCACAACCAGTCGTTGACTCTCTCTTCCACCATATATTTTCACACCAAAACCTTTCTCCTCCACTTGCATACGATGAAAATCATATGGCGAATCTCGAGAGAAGATCCAGCCGTTGCAGCCTCCTGTTGCTACTTCTTTTGCTCCAGTACGTCCCGTACGGATCTGGTCAGACCACACCGCCTAGAGCCCACACGAATCCCAACGACCCAGTTGTTATAGTGGTCACCGTTATGTTCTTCGTCGTCTTCATCATGGTCTTCGGTTCCATTTTCTGCCGCCGAAGTTCTGCGTCGTTTTACTCGCGGCCTTCTGTTTTCCGATCGACGGACGCAGATGCCGAAGCCCGCGTGGTGAGGATCAGGAGGACGTCGGCGCGTGGGCTCGATGCGGAGGCCATCGAGTCTTTTCCGATGTTTGTCTACTCAGAGGTGAAGGCGGTGAGGATCGGGAAAGGCGGTATCGAGTGTGCGGTTTGTCTCTGCGAATTCGAGGACGACGAAACGCTGCGTTTAATGCCTCCTTGTTGTCACGTGTTCCACGCCGATTGCGTTGATGTCTGGCTCTCTGACCATTCCACGTGTCCTCTGTGTAGAGCTGATCTTGTCCACAAAGAGGGCGCGAGCCACTCGATTCCGGATCCGGGTACGCTCTCGGGTAGCACGGATCCTGAAAGAGGCGTTCTGGAATCTTCGGACGCGCATTTGCTGGATGGCGTGACGTGGACCAGTAGTAACACAACGCCTCGGTCAAAGTCAACAGGGATGTCTAGCTGGCGTATCACTGGTATTCTTTTCCCGAGATCTCACTCGACCGGGCATTCGCTGGTTCAACCGGCAGAGAATCTCGACCGGTTTACGCTGAGGTTACCGGATGATGTACAGAGACAACTGATGAAGACGAGGACGACGGGACACGTGGCGTTACCTCAGGCGAGGAGTTCGCGGAGCGGTTATAGAAGCGGCAGCGTCGGCTCGTACGGACGGAAGATTAATACACGGTTGCAATCACTCTCTTTCTCTTTCTCTTTCCGGAGTGCTTCTGTGCGGTCTACTTTCGGCGGAGAATTCGTCCCTCCGAAGAATTTTCCGGCATCGATTGAATCTGGCGAACGGTCTTTCGAACGCCTCCGACCAGATGGTCATGTGTAAATAAGTTTTTTTTTTTTTACATTTTTCTTTGGGGATTAAATTTTGTGCCTCTTGTTTGCTTTCCGACTTTTGAGCATGACCACCAACCAACAACTTGGCAATTGCTTTTGTCAAAAAAAATTCGTTTGACAATCATTAGGTGTCGGAAAAAAAAAATGTACGTGTGAGATTGTGAACCTTTGAAATGTAGCAGATGAATTTCCACATATAATGACCGGATTTTCTCTCACGCTTGTTTCACCAAGGAAAAAAATTGTAATTCCAATTTGTCTGACCAGATGATCGAATGTAAATAATTGCCATATTTTGTTTTTTTTTTTTTTTTTTGGTCACTGCCATATTTTGTTTATACTTCTCATTTATGGCAATTTCGGCCAAAAGCCCTCTATTAAACTCAACAGTCAACACCACTTTTGGTAAATTAAAGTTTTCGTTTTCCGAAAAGAAACTTTAAAGTAGCTGAGATATAGAAGGGCTCTTTCTGACGTTCTATATTACTCTCCAACCATTAGTCTACTCTAAAACTTAAAACACAGAAGTTGTTGGTTTATTTATTTATCAGAGAAGAGAAAAAAGAAAAAGTTGGACAAATTGGTTTGATTATGGCACTCTATTTTCCGATCAACCCACATTTCTTCAAACCGCTTCTTCCCGGATTCACCAACCACCTCGTACTCTGTCCTTCTGCCTCTCTAGCTCCCTCCAACCAAGTTACTTTTGTTTCTAAATCTCTTGCTTGTCGTTTCAGGAAATTCCGGTCGCGTTCTACTTGAAGTACTTAGAAGGAAGTAATAAAAAAGGTAAAACGGCTGAGCTGAGATCAGACGCATCGGAGATCACATGGAAAGTGAAGATGGACGGCCGGAGACTCTCTGACGGTTGGGAAGATTTCACCATCGCACATGATCTTCGGGTCGGTGACATGGTCGTTTTCAAACACGAAGGAGAGTTGATGTTCCATGTCTCAGTGTTCGGACCAAGTTGCTGCGAAATTCAATACCAAGAAGAAGATAGCCATGAAGAGCCAAAAATGGGTAACCTCAGTTTTTATATTTAGTATTACATTTAGTAGAGTCTTTGTGATTACTTAATCTATCAAGTATCAACAGAGAAAAAGAAGAGTCTAGAGACAGAAGCAGATTCTTCAACAGACCATTCTTGTTTTGTGGCTTCCGTTACGCCTGCGAACCTAAGGAGCGATACAATGGTTATGTTACTTCCACATTACTCCTTACTATATTCTATATATATATATATATACTTCCACATATGAATGATGACTCTACTTAAATAAAACTTGTGGCGGGATTTGCAGTATCTTCCGAAAGCGTTCGCCGTGTCAAATGGTCTGATCAAGAAAACTCAGATTGTTTTAATGAATGAAGAGGGGGAATCATGGAAGGTAGACTTGAGACGCGCGAGATTTTCTGGTCGGTTATACATGAGAAGAGGCTGGACAAGTTTCTGTGTCGCTAATGGGAAAAAAGCCGGAGACTCGTTCACACTCAAATAGGTCCAGAATGAGAAAACACCTGTTCTCAAGTTGTTCCCCTTCAACAGTGAAGATCTCGTTAAACTTGGTAAGTTTTGTCTCTCTTTTATTCTTATATCTTGTTTTGAAAACAGAAATGCTATTAAGAAAGAGTTTATTGGCGTAGAAGCTAACCATAATGCCACAAGGCCACGAAACTGCTTTGAAGCTAGAGAGAAAGATCATATTTATTTCGCAGAACCTAACCATAATGCCACAAGTCCACGAAACTGCTTTGAAGCTAGAGAGAAAGATCATATTCCTTCCGCAGAACCTAGCAACGACAATAAAAGGCAAGGAAAATATTTAAAAGAAGCTATTGGAGGAGATTATGTTTCCACAGAATCTAAAAACAAAGATAAGAGTATCTCAACAAGTCAACGCCAGTTTGTGAGATTAACACTTACACCTACAAGTTTCAAAACATGTAGACTCGTAAGTTCCACAACAAAATTCTGTCATGTTCACTTATACTCTCTATATGGAATCTGAGAAATGGAATAATCTACAGAACCTTCTTTTGGAATTTACGAATGAGAATGGAATAAACAAGGCAGGGAAGATTATAACGATGATAGACAGAGACGGTGCAAGATGGTCGACATCTTTACTGATAGATAACAACAAGAGTGGAACAATGAGTTTAGGAAGAGGTTGGAAAGGCTTCTGTGAGGTGAGCGGCATTAAGATGGGTGACTCTTTGGTCTTGGAGTTGATTTGGGAAGACAAAGTTCCGGTTCTTAAGTTTTCTTCCAAAGGTTCAGAACCTTATTAACATAAACTACACAAAATATCTCTTAAATGCTTTGTTTTATGTGAAAAACATAAGATATCTTGGTTTTACAATAGCTGAGAAATCTTTATGCATTACTAGATATGGATCCGTATGTTGCATGAGTTTTTTCTGAGTTTTAAAATCATAGAGTTTAACAAATATTTGTTTCTAATAAGTTTTAAGTATCATTTTTAATGTATTAAATCTTATTTTACATATTTTTAAGGGATTAGCTAGGCTGTAATTCTTTTAAAAAATTAGTTAATATTGTTTAGGGTATTATTTTCTTTTAATGTGATTAATATATCAAGTACAATTATTTTTAATTTCGATCATTGATTCAGAGTAAGAGTTTCTTTGTTAATATTGAAAACCCCAACTATAGAATTAACTTAATGGTCTAGTTGGTGTTCATCTCGAAATGAACATAATTGAAATCAAATGAAAAAAAACCGAAAAAAAGAGAGAAGAGAACAGTTAGCATCTCTCAAATAAACATCATCAGATCATTTCTTGGTGAAATCCGCATACCTAGGCACTCAAAGACGAGGAAAAACCGTCTAAAGTCATCACACAACTTCGGCGTCGATTTTTCCATTCTATTTTGTACTATAATCTTCGTTTAGCCACCAATGAATTCCTCTTTTCTTTTTCTTTTGCTATTTCATCTATATTTTCGGTAAAATTGAATTTTTTTAGTTGAATCCGACGAAGATTTCTTTATCTTTGATTTAATTCCCACGTAAGAGTTACTATTTTCCTCCATCGTCATTTCTCAAGTTTAGTCTCTTTCCCCTTTTAAATGAGTATGACCTATATTAAATCTAACATAGCTGATAAAAAATTGTTAATGTTCGACTAAAGATGTTATCTTTTTTAGATAAGTTTTTTTCAATCCTATATTCAGCTTATTATTTTATGAGTGTTGATCATATTTTTTTTCTGCTCTTTTTAGCTGATCAATAATTTTGCACGTTATTATTTTCGTGTTTTTGCTTTAATCGTAATTTCTGATTTTGTTGTCTGAAGGATTGAGTATAATAGGAGAGTTAACACTTTTCCTAGGATATTTCAAGTCGAGTATGCAATAGAAACTATTAAGCTTATTTTTCTGTTAGTTTGGATGGAAAATCACGATCACGACAGTTGTAGAAAGGATTTTCTTTGGAAAATGAATTCAAGGTTTTTGTTTGATCGCTTAGCTTATTACACAAAATTAGCTCACATTTCTTTGCTTCATCGTTTGTACTTCTTAGAATTCTATATTAAAATAGAATTTAGACTGGAATTTTTCCTTTGTATGCATTATATTTCGAATGTTTCTATTAAATCAATTAAGGTAGTTTTCTATTATTAATCATGAAATATTAAATATGAGCATTGAGAAAGTTGTAGGAGTTTTGGAACTTAATTTTTGGTTTACTTTTGGTTTTTAAACGGTTATTTCTCGGATATTCATAATGCATGAAATTTATTGTAAGATGATGGAAAATAAGTAATCTTTATAATTTAATTATTAGTGAAACTTATAATTAGATATTACTAAATTAAACGAGAATAACTTGGATTAAAATAATAATAATGAACTACAAATGTATGACTTAAAGACAAAGGAACGGATAAAAATATATGATCTGGTATAATACTTTTTTCAAAACGCTGGAAGAGAATAAAAAATTGTAAGTTTAATTGATGAGAATTTGAGAGATAGACGAAATCCTTGTATAAAACTAAGTAATTCTAATCATTTTTCTTTAGGGATTAAAATCAATTAAATCTCCTTTAATATCTTTTTTTTTAAAGTCTAATTTTGTTATCACATAATCATTTTTCTAATAGGATTAAGTTAATTTATTAACGTTATAAGATTTTGACATATGTCAAAATACGATTAGTTGGCCTAATTAAAATATATGAAGCACGTGTTGAAATCTGAGCGTCTAACTGACACGTGTCGCAATCGTGCTAACTACGAAATTTTGCATCAAATTTTATATAATAATATTATATTTCTTTCTTTTGGATAAATATGCATTATTATCTTTCGACCTATACCTTTCCATATCCCACTTTCACTTATACTGCTCGTAAATGTTCTCCAAATCGGTTTTAAACTAGATTTAAGAAAATGATATATAGATCGAAACTGTCAAATAACAATTTCGATGAGTAATTTTTTTTTAAGAAAACCCAAAAAAATAGGAAAAAAAAACATAGAAAGAGAGAAGAGAGAAGAACCATCAATATTTGCATGAAAAACCCTAAAACTAGCAAATGAGAACATAAAAGAAATCGTAAGCCCAAGCGTCGCGATGGAATAGACCGCTAGAGATTGAAATACTTTTTCGGTGCTTGCTGTGGAGGACTCGTTAGTTGTATACACTATATGGTTTGGTTTAATATATATGGTTTAATGGTATATAGATCGTGTTCACTCTGGAGGAATTTGTAGTTGTAGATAGACCGACAACAGTTAATGAAAATGAATTGGAATGAAATTTTGCATATTTTGTATAAGAATCTAAAGAAGATGATGGCCCAACAAAAAGATTATAGAGCGATGTTCGTTTCAGATTTTCTTAGCCCAACAAAGCAATGAGGTATACGTTCATCACATTAATAATGAATCGGGGGATTGTGATGAAGTTTTATAGTAAAGGTGTTATCATCCATAATGTCCAAAAATATAAGTCTTGCAATATCAAGAAGTTGTGTTACTTTTTGGGAAAAGTGTATTTGAAATTTTTGTACCCCAACTTTTGAATATGCTCCACTAAATACCTCAACTATCTCCTTCTCCTTTGGTTAGTATAGTCTACTCGTCTAGAAGGTCATAGGTATTCTCCATTTCCTATGGTTGGGATGCTTGAATAAAAGATGGTTTTGGAGTATTGTAGTATTTCTCCATTGTTTCTCTCCTTTGTTTTGGACCGCTTTGGTACCTAAAGATGCCGAGATCGTTACCAGAATTATGGTATGTTCCTGTTATGGTTTGGAAACGATTTAGTCGGATTGGTCCATCACTGTCCTAATCGGGATTAAGAATTTCCTTGGTTCATCAGCTTTTGTCTCTGAAACGCCCTATCCCGGACTCTAAGTATGGTGAGGTTGACCACATTTCATTCGATTCAATTTTAAGTCTCAATTCTATACTTAACCATTTTCATGCTCTCATTATGTATTTCACTATACTAGAGTCAATATGCAGAAGCTTAAATAGAGTCGCAATGCATCAATAAGAAAGTATTTAGATAGGATAGGATTTGATAATATATGTTTAAATTTTGGCCTTAAGCTTACATATAGTAATTCAATCCTAACACTATCCAATCTTCACACCACCCATCTTCACGGGGCCGTTAATCTACTCACTTAGACACAACCCTTACCCCGATCACCATATTTTCCTAAAATGCCAAAGAGACGTAAGTAATTTGACAACTACTACATGAGTCATAACCGTTATATCGAACTATGTGCATAAATGAATGTTATGCATATCACTCAAGTAAACATAGAACAACACTTAGAGTGATCGACTATGACTTAGACTAAGACCATCCTCTTCAGACCGATCGAGCCTTGGCGAAATCAACTTGTTCCCCAGGCCACTCGTCTTCTGTGATGACTTAACGATAGACTTGACCGATCAACCAAGTTAAACTGATATTGAGTATAAAAATCCTAGGAACACATGGACTAGTCGAAATCATCCAACTAACCCAATCCTATCCTAACTGGTGATACAATCTCGCAATCGAGCATTAATTTCTGGTTCGTACTCACTTTTGCATGAAAGTTGGTTGTCATTAACTGCTCGCGTACGAATCAATCTGCTTAGTCTGCCTCTCGACTTGCCGAGTCTCGCTTCACGCTAACTCGCCTCGACAATCCGTTCAAGCCTTAGCCTTCTCTTCTTTCTTTTCCTTCGTTCTCGGACTTATGATTTTCTGGGAATTTTCTCTTGTGTACGTGATAGCGAAATTTGGCCATGTCTCCTTGCCTTTATAGGACCGTCGGTCAGTTTCTGCGATTAAAACGCTTTCCCCTCGACCAATAAGATTCTAGATCGAAAGGTCGCGAGTTGCACTAAAGGGCCACGCGTTGTCCTTCACACTATTTCAGGTGTAACCGCCTAACCGTTCATCGATTCGGTGATAACTTGCTCACTTCACTTCTCATGACTAAGCTAAGCTGGTCGACTGACTTTCTCTTTCCAGCTGATCCAACTGGCTTATCTCGATGGTTCAGTTAGTCTGAGCTGACTGGAGCTAATCGTCCCGATGACTTAGCGTTCCCACATTTTTTTGATTAAGTCCAATACTCGATCTTGATTGGGTGGATCTATTCATCAATCTTGTCATGTTCTTGATCACCCAGTTTCCCTTCTGATTGATCTATCTTGATTTGATCATAATCCTTCATTGGATTCCTTCAACCCTCGTTAGACTCGGTCTATCCGAGTTGGGATGAGTATAACTAGTTCACGGTCTATCTGCGCTCAAGTTCCTAGGCCGCCCGGTCACTTGCAGATACCCACCCCCTATATAGCTTAAATGTCTTTCTCTAATCTTTCACCATAAGACATCGAAATGTCTGTAGAGTCACCACTACCTTCTGAATTATTAAATTAATTCAAAAAGTAGTGGTTTTTCACCATGGTCGAGTTTCTGACTTCTTCTTCACGATTTTTTCTTTCCCAACTCGGCCATGGTCCATCCCGACGATCCTATTGCGGATCGGAGATGTTACAGTCTCTGGGTTTAAAATGACTTCGAGGCTCTTCCGGGTGCCTTTATGCTCCCGATGAGATATACACCGACGTTGAATTTCTTGTGTACCTATCTTGGTTAGGCGTTTCCTTCTTAGAGGGTTTCGTGTCATGTTTTATAGGTAGGAGAAAAGTCTTATCATTACACGACGCATGTGATGCTTCATCAATTTGAAGCTCTTCACTAAAGTCTTTCTACTAATCAACAAAGTATTTAGGTCTGATGTTAGATTCAAGTCTTTTGTGGGTTTGTTTTAAATGATTATTTGTCACCCTAACCTGTTAGTGGCACAGTTTAGATCCAAAGTTTTAGTAATTGCTTTGAATCCACAATATGTTTTTTTTGCTCGGAGGTGGGAAGATTGTTAGGGAGCCTTTTTTGCATTAAATATTCTCAATTCATATTAATATTCCGAAAAGAAAAAAATATCTCAATTATTAGGGTCATGTAAAAATATCCCAACTTACATTAACTATTAATTTTTTATCTCAAATTTAACGTTGACATGAAATGAACATCAAATAGTTTAGTAAGAAATTAATTAGTGCACAAAGATAACATTCATGAGTTTAAAGCTGAAAGAAAAGATACAAGATCTCATATCACCAAATGTGGCATAACTATGTCAATACTCATATTTCTCCTCATATTGTAGTATTTGATCAAACACTAACCTAACTTGTTGAAAACACATCATAATACTAATAAAGTAAGGGTCAATTTGAGCTATAGTTAAGACACATGACTAATTAAAGCTCACTAGATGTTCAATACTTGCTTAAAATACTCTATCTTTTCTATTGCTTTGTTTTATGTTTTAAAGTTGAATCAAAAGCCAAAATCTTAAAATCGAATTTAAAATCTTTACGACATTTTGTAGATGTAAGATGAATTTCTATTGATATTATCTTAAGAAATCTCATAACCTGAAGAAACATGTGCAATAAAAGATACAATTCACACCAGAACATCTAAAAGAACATCATAAATAAATAATTATATATGAGTAGAAAACAGAAAACAAGAACATACCACAAAAAGTAAAACCTAGAACAAAAAACAACATTATCTAAAAAGCTTTCACTTCCAAACATAGACGTAATATTTTTTTTTTTTTAAACAACATTAAGCTAAAACATGCTTTCACTTTCAAAAAATGAGATGTTGTGTACTAAAGAAGAAAATAAGACAAAAGGTAGAATACTCTTAACCCTCATATTGCACAACTGAAACATCTGCAAACAACTTAGCATAGAAGAAATTGCTAATTTAATTTTGTCAACGCTAAGTTCGGGATTTAAATTAAAATTTAGTATAAGTTGGGTTTTTACTGAACCCTGAAAAATCTAGGCATTTAGTGGTGTTAATTTAAAAGTTGATGACTTGTTTAGCAATTCTTTCACCATCTAAAACGACGTCATTTTAACACCGTTAATTCATTATGGTAGTGGTTGTGTCTAATTTGACGTTTTCAACTCTAAGTTTAAGAGTAAAATTAAAAATAAACATAATTTGGTTTTTTAGAACTCCAATTGTTGAGGTATGTAGTAGAACAAATTCGAAAATTGGGGTATTAAATGACAAATTTCCGTTCCGTTTTAGCTAATTTCGTGGTTACCTTTTGCAATTACACTAAAAAATTATCTCACCCGTCACCACTTAAGATTTGACTGTTTGTCGTCTCATCCGTCTTATGCTTTGAGAACTCCAGAGATTTTGATGTGTTTCAACAATGGCGAATTAACTCATCTCTTAAAAGGAACAAACGTGGGGCCAATATAAGAAAAGGTCTGTTGATTTGATTAGTTCTGGGTTTCCTTATAAAGTGCATCGCAATGTCGAATCCAATCGGACGGAGGAGCTGAAACCGGCGTGAAACTCACTGGCGGCTCGTGATCTTTGAGTCGGAGAGGTCGTCGTTTTCAGATATGAAGGATATATGATGATTCAAGTCTCAGATTTAGGAACCGGGTGTGAGATTGGAGGCGTACCGGTTCCAATCAGCAACGATGATCAGAACAATACCGGTAAGATCAATTATATCTATTTTAAGAACTGGAGGGGTGTTAACACTCTGCGATTAATGTGTTAATGTGATTATTAAAGCTGTAAAGTAAGGAAGATTATATTCTCTGCGATCAATGTGTTAATATAATTATCAAGAGAAACATAACCGGAAATAAAGCATCTGAGGTTTAACGTGTGATGTATTTATGATATAGAGCTTGGGAGAAAGAAGAAGCCGAGGACGAACAATCCAGAAACAGAAGGAGATTATTCATCAGACCACTCTTGTTTAGTTTCCCATGTCACCGCTTCGAATCTACCCACAAATGCACTGGTATTTATATAATTTAGTTTGCTTTACTCATGCATTAACTGAAATCTCATGCTAAAGTTGTTGCACACTCATTAGCTAATTGAACTGTTGTTTCTTGGGGTAATCATTTTGGTTTTGGTTAATCATGGAACTAGACAAGGTGTTCTACAGCTTGGTCTCACCAGCAAATGCTTAGAATTCCTGAATCTTTTCTGGCCAACTCCAAGCTATATACAGAGTGGTCCTGAGTGAGCTGCTGTTTGTGCGGATAGGCATTTCAGTTTTGGTACAATTTAGTCAAGTTCAATTTTGAGTAAAAGTTCAAATCGTTGTTGATTTGATTTTGGTTTTCGTTGCTTGTAACATCTTATGAACTTTGTCAGGTACTTTAGTTTAGTCAACCTTGGTTTCGTAGAAAATTTGCTGAAGTAAAACCGAATTTCATTTTGATTTTATGTGGTTGATTTTGTTTGATCTGATTTGGTTTATTTTCCCACTCCTAGAGTAGGCTTGTTTTATATTAAATCATGAAGCTAACCAAAATGTTCTTTCCTGTTGGCTATATTATCATCGAGTTTATATATCTAGTTGCTTTAACTTGGTGCTTATAATTCATGACTCTTTCAGTTGAACGGTCTTGAGTGATTTGATTTGACTCTTGTGTTAATCTACTGTTTGCAGTTTCCTCCACAAGATTTCACAAGCTTGGATGGTCTTAAACGTAAATGTTGCGAGAAGTATAGTCCAAGACAGATAATCTCATCATATTCGTCAAGCGAGAAACAATTCGTAACATTTACACTTGCACCTGTTGATGGCAGACATTGTAGACTGGTAAGATCGCCATAAACCACTCTTGAGTCAGAGGGTTAGATCTCTCTCTTCTACACTTATTGGGTTTTGACGCCTGTCCAAATCTCTACAGCGTCTTCCAATGCAATTCACGGAGGATAATGGCATAAACAAGCCTGGTAAGATATATCTGTTAGGTAAAGATGGTTCAAAGTGGCTGGCAAACCTTCTCATGGAAAGCAGAGGAAGAATGACTTTGGGAGACGGATGGAAAAGTTTTGTTAAAGCAAACGGCTTAAAGACAGGGGAATCCTTCACATTCAAGTTGAATTGGGAAGAGACAACTCCCGTGCTCAGTCTGTGCCCTGCAGAGTATAACATTGACAGAAGAGCAGGAGGAGGGTATTCAGAAGCAAGCGAGAAAGATTCTCTTCCCGTAGAATCTAGCAGCAGAAAAAAGATCAGCAAAGATGACAACAACAAAGATGACAACAACAAAGATGAGAGCAGCTCATGGGAGAGAGAGAAGAATCATCTGAGTTGGAGAACTTCAACTGCATCTAACCAAAACCGATTTCTGACATTAACAATCACACCTGACAGTCTTAAACATGGTAGACAGGTAATCGCATCAATCAACTCTTGTTCATTTTATCGCATAATAAAAGCGCATTTCTTTTATTCTCCTTTCATATATTTTCTAGCGGCTTCCATTGCAATTCATGATGGAAAATAGCATGAACACACCCGGAGAGATAACTCTAATGGGTAAAGATGGTGCAAAGTGGCTGGCAAGTCTTCTACTGGAAAAAAGAGGAAGAATGAGTTTGGGAAAGGGCTGGAAAGATTTTGCCAAGGCAAACGACTTAATGACAGGCGACTCTTTCACGTTGGAGGCAATCTGGGAAAATGGAACTCCTATGCTCAGTTTGTTCAATACAGAAGCTAGGAGCGCTAGAAGGCCACAAGGTGAGAGCTCAAAAGCAAGCGAGAAAGAATCTCTTTTAACAGAACCTAGCAGTGAAACCAAGACCAAGAAAGCTGAGAAAAACAGAGAAGAGAGCAGTAAGTATCTTCCTGAAAGGAGAGATTCATCTTCAGCAATCCAAAGCCAATTCACGACAGTAACACTTTCACCTGAAATAGTTCGACATGTCTCTCATGATCTTCAAAATGGTGAGGTCGTTGTTTTCAGACATAAAGAAGATATGATGTTCCGGGTCTCAGAATTAAGACCAAGTTGCTGTGAGATTCGAGACGTGGCGGCTCTAAGTAGAAACAATAATCAGGACAACATCGGTAAGATTGATTATTATTATTCTAAGAACTGGAGTTAATTTGGAGGGATGTTTTACTTAAACTTTGAGATCAGTATGTTTGTGGGAAACAAAGTTATGAGGGGAAAGAAATTTGAAGGATTCTTTTTCTGACACAGGTAGCAGTTTTATGAAAAAGGGTGCGGACCCAAGAAAAGAAGCATGCTTTTCATCAAAGGATGGTGATGGTCAGGACAACATGGGTATATTCAATTCTCTACTATTTTCTTGTATGACCATGTATATATGAGTCCAAGATTACTTGCTTTGGTGGTATTGTTTCAAGAAGAGCTAAAGATTGAAATGAAAAACTCTTTTTAGATAAAAACATTTGAGGTTTAACACGTTGGGTGTTTTTGATACAGAGCTTCCGAGAAAGCAGAAAGTGAAGAAGAACAATCCAGAAACAGAAGCAGACTCTTCATCAGCACAGTCTTGTTTTGTTTCCCATGTCACAGCTTCGAATCTATGCACAGATGCACTGGTATTTATATTATTCAATTTCTCTTGCTCGTACATTAACTTAATTTGATGCTAAAGTTTTTGCATACTCATTAGCTTAGTGAACGTTGTTTTTAGGGTTAGGCATTTTGATTCTGGTTAATCGTGAAACTAGAGAAAGTGTTTTACAGCTTGGTCTCATGAGGAAATGCATAGAATTCCTGAACTTTTTTTGTCCAAGTTATATGAAAATGGGTCCTAATTGAGCTGTTGTTTCTAGGGATGGACAGCTCGGTTCTGATACAGTTCAGTGAAATTGAGTTGGAACTTTGAAGTAAATAAAAAACTAACTTTGACTTGATTTTGGCTTCCGTTATTATCTTATGTAACTATATGAACTTTGTCAGTTTACTTAAGTTTGTTTAGCATTGGTTCGAGAGAAAATTTGCTGGAAGTAAAACCAAATTTCATTTTTTTCGGTTGATTGGTTCATTTTGCCTCTCCTAGACTTGCTTTATATTGAATCATGAAGCTGACCAAAATTGTCTTTCACGTTGGCTATATTATCATCAAGTTGATATATCTAGTTGTTTAACTTGGTGTCATGAGAAGGAAATGCTTATTATTTGAGTCATTCGCTGAACAATTTTGAGTGATTTGATCTGACTCTTGTGTTAATCTGGTGTTGTAGTATCTTCCACAAGATCTCACATGCTCAAATAGTCTAAAAAGAAAGTACCGCAAGAATGATAGTCCAAGACCAATAATTTCGTCAAGCGAGGAACAATTCGTAACTTTTACGCTTGCGCCTGTTGATGTCAGACATTGTAGACTTGTAAGATCGTCATAACAGCTCTTGACTCAAAGGGTTAGTTTTCTCTATTAAACTCTTATTGGTGACGCTTATTCAAATCTCTACAGCGTCTTCCAATGAATTTCACAAGGGCGAATGGCATAAACAAGGCTGGGAAGATATATCTTTTAGGTAACGATGGTTCAAAGTGGCTGGCAAATCTTCTCCTGGAAAGCAGAGGAAGAATGACGTTGGGAGATGGCTGGAAAAGTTTTGTTAAAGCAAACAAGTTAAAGATCGGTGAATCGTACACACTCAAGTTTAATAATTGGGAAGACACAACTCCCGTGCTCAGTTTGTGCCCGGCAGAGTATAACGTTGACAGAAGAACAAGAGGAGAGTGTTCACAAGCAAGCGAGAAAGAGTTTCTTTCTATAGAACCTAGCAGCGAAAAAGATATCAGCAAAGACGAAAACAACAAAGAGGAAAACAGTAAAGACGAAAACAGCAAAGAGGAATACAGTAAAGACGAAAACAGCAGAGAGGAGAGCAGGTCATGGGAGAGAGAAAATAATCATTTGAGTTCGAGAGCTTCAACTTCATCAAACCAAAACCGATTTCTGACAGTAACAATCAATCCTGACAGTCTTAAACATGGTAGACTGGTAATCACATCTATCAACTCTTATTTGTTTTATCGCATAACAGAAGGGTGTTTTTGTTCTTAATTCTTCTCTGCTCATATATTTCTAGCGTATTCCATTGCAATTCATGATTGAGAATAGCATGACCAAGCCTGGAGAGATAACTCTGTTGGGTAAAGATGGTGCAAAGTGGTTGGCAAGTCTTCTATTGGAAAAAAGAGGAAGAATGAGTTTGGGAAAGGGCTGGAAAGATTTCGCTATAGCAAATGGCTTAAAGACGGGAGATTCAATCACGTTGGAGTCAATTTGGGAAAACGAAACTCCTGTGCTCAGTTTGCTCCGTATAGTGTCTAGCAATGATAGAGGGCAAAGTGATATTTCAAAAGAGTCTCATTCCACAGAACTTAGCAGTGGAAAAAAGACCAGGAAAGCAGATAACAACAGAGAAGAGAGTAGCTCAGGGGAGCTGGAGAAAAGAAAGTATTTTCCTAGAAAACGAGATTCATTTTCAGCAATCCAAAAGAGATTCGTGACATTAATACTTACACCTGAAGATGTCAGAAATGGTGAACTGGTAAGCGCATCAAACAACTCTTTGCTTTAGAGGTGTGTCATGAATTTTATTGGTAATGAATGAGATGTGTTTTTTAAAAATATCTCACAGCATCTTCCGAGTCAATTCATGAGGGCTAATGGCATCGAAAAGCTTGGGAAGATAACTTTGTTGGGTTTGAACGGTATGAAGTGGTTCGCATATTTACTATCAAGAGATGGAACTGTCGCCTTGGGAAATGATTGGAAAGGCTTTTGTGAGGCTAATGGCGTGAAGCTAGGAGAGTATTTCACTCTTGAATTTATTCCCCAACAAGACATAAATCTTGTATTGAAGTTCTACTCAAACTCTAGAGACCAGATGCATAATGTTAATTAGTAAGCTTTTCAACGTTTCTCGAATGTTTTCTACGGATATTTCATGACAGATTATGTATGTAGGATGGAATGATTCTCAAGGTAATATATATATATATAAATGGGTAGATATTACGTAGAGGAAAAAACTAACATTTGGCACATGGATTCTTCAAAAATGCTTCAATTCAAGAGTCCGTTTCTCGAAATGCTTAGCAGAATTAATGCCTTTTCTTTAGTTAACTTTATACGGAAATAATAAAGAGAGTTTCTGAGGTAAGACATCTACGGGCCAAACCCAGTCCAACCCTCTATTTCCCTCTCAGGCCCAACTATCTGTTGCAAAATCGGAAGTCGAGCTTTGACGATCTGATGATCGGAAACGAAGACAGAGATAGCGTCTTCAACACAGTTCTACCTACGTCTCTGTGTTTTTTTCTTTGTTTCGGTTTCGGTTTCCTTTTTTTTCTCTTGGGTTCTTCTTACTTCCTTTTTGAAACCCAGATATTTAAACGCACTACATGCATATGCCTTTTCTTCTATTTACGAAATTGTGCCACTCCTAACATTCGTTATTTTCTCCCACGAAAAAAAAGTTTCTGTTACTTTGAGAAATTTTAGGGTTTTTTCTTCTTTTTCTCTATTGAAGTGCTTCGATAATGCCGACTTTGTCGACGCTTTACCCGCAATTCTCCCACACGCTTGAACCTGAATTCCACACCCACCTCGTACTATTATTCCCCTTTTCTCTCTTTTTCTCCGAGCTGCTAATTTCAGTGATATTCATCTGTTTCATCCTCTTGTCTTTCTTGTAGACGATTCCTGTAGACTTCTTCTCGGAGTATATACAAGGAAGATGCGGGAAGGAGACGGCGACGCTGAAGTCGGACGCGTCGGACTTAACTTGGCAAGTGAAGATGACTGGCCGGAGACTCAGTTCCGGCTGGGAAGAGTTCGCGGTCGCTCATGGTCTTCAAATCGGCAATGTCGTCAGTGTCAGATATGAAGGAGATATGGTGTTTCATGTCTCCGATTTAGGACCTAATTCCGGTGAGATTCCGGCTCCATTCAGCAACAATATCGGTAAGTCTTGTTCAGCTATTTCTTGGAGACGAAATTAGGAATGTGAACCAATTTAGGTAGTTTTTTTTTGTTCTGATTCAGATACCACTTTATTGAAAAAGAAACTGCACCCAAGAACACAAGTAGACGATGGAGATGGTGGTGAGTTTACTTCTGTTCTATTGTGGATGAATCCCAAGATTACAAACAGAAACAACTTTTAAAGCTTCTGAGGTTTTAACATGTGGGATGTTTCTGATACAGAGTTTCCTGGGAAGAAGAAAGCCAAGAAGAACAATCCAGGAACAGAGGCAGACAACTCTTGTTTTGTGGCCCTTGTCACTTCTTTGAGTCTACGCACAGATACACTGGTATTTACTTTACTCCTGCATCTCCAAAATCTCTTATTAACTTTGTTGCATACTATTAGGCATTTAGGTATATTCTAGTTAGGTTTGGGAGAAAATTTGCTGAAGTAAAATCAAAAGTTAAGTACAATTTGATTTTGGTTCTGTTTGATGAAACTTCTTAGTTAACTTTGTATTTTAGCTTCAAGTTGGATTCAGTTCAGTTCGGTTTGCTTTGGTGTGGGAGAGAAGTTGGTCAAGTTAAACCGATTTTAATTCAATTCTGTTTGGTCTGGTTGTGGTTTAAATTTTGTTTGATTTAGTTTGTTCAATTTGCCTACCCTTACTTGTCTGATATAGAATCATGAAACTATACAATGTGTTCTTTCAGTTTTGCTATATTATTGCTAAGTTGGTTAACCCTTTTTTGTCCGCTTGATGCAAAGAGGTCCCTTAAGGAATTTGATCTGACTGTTGTGTTAATCTGGTGTTTGCAGTATCTTCCACAGCACTTCACAAGTTCAAATGGTCTTCCAAGAAAGTGCGGCGAGATTGTTTTAAAAGATGAGGGGAAAAGATCGTGGACATTGAATCTGAGGTTTGATAAATCATCTGATACCTTTCACGTACGCCCAGGTTGGAGAAATTTCTGTGACGAACACGGTGAAAAAGTTGGAGGGTTCTTTATGTTCAAACTAGAGGCAAATGGGGAAACCCCTGTGCTCAGTTTTGGCTCCACAGAATCTAACAGTGATAGAACGCAAAGAGAGTATTCAGAAGCTAGCGGGAGAAAATCTCTTCCCACAGAACACAGCAGCAGCGAGGAAGAGAAGATAGAAGAGGAGAGCAGTGAAGATGAGTTCAGGGAGTCATTGATGGAGATAGAGAAAAAGAAGTCTAGTCCTAGAAGGAAAAGGACATATTCATCTTATTCGCCAATGCATATGCGATTCGTAACATTTACACTTCCACCTGAATATGTCAAAATTGGTAAATTGGTAAGTTGATAAAAAAAAGTTTTGATTTCTACTCTTATTGTTATTGGTAAGTTGATAAAAACAACTTTTGATTTCGCCCTCTATTTGAATATCTACAGAATTTTCCAAAGCAGTTCGCTAAGGAGAATGGCATTAGCAAGCCTGGGGAGATATATCTGTTGGGTAAAGATGGTACAAAGCAGCTCGTAAACCTTGTACTGGACAAGAAAGGAACAATGAGTCTGGGAAAGGGTTGGAAAGATTTTGTGAAAGCTAACGGCTTAGAGAAGGGTTTCATGCTCAAATTTTTGAATTCGGAGGACACAACTCCTCTGCTTAGTTTATGCTGTGCGGATTCTAGCGGTGACAGAGAGCAAGAAGAGTTCTCAAAAGCTATCGCGAAAGGGCCTCTTTCCACAGATCCTAGCAAAAAAGACAAGATCAGCAAAGAGAGCAGTTCATGGGAGAGAGAGAAGAATCATCTGAGATGGAGAGATTCAACTGCATCGAGCCAAATTGTGACATTAACAATTTCAGCATCCTCTGTCCGACAAGGTAGACTGGTAAGTCTATTAACAACTCTTGTTTTAGCGGTTGTTACTTTACTATACGTTTTATGCTTTTGACGTCTTTTTTTTGCATATCACTGAAATCTTCCACAGAAACTTTCCAAAATATTCACAAGGGTGAATGAAATTAAGCCTGGGATGATTATTTTGTTGGGCAAAGATGGTATGAGGCAGCAGACGAGTTTGCTGATCGACAAATCGAATGGAGTTATGTATCTGGGAAAAGGATGGAAAGATTTTGTTGCAGCAAACGGCTTGGAGACGGGAGACTCCTTCAGACTCAAGTTGAATTGGGAAGGCACGACTCCTGTGCTTAGTTTGTGCCCAGGAGGAGAGTGTTTAGAAGCAAGCGTAAAAGAGTCTCTTCCCATAGAACCTAGCAGTCGAGAAAAGATCATCAAAGAAGAGAGCATCTCATGGGAGAGAGAGACGAATGATCTGAAATCTAAAGCAAAGAAGAGAGCAGCTTCAACCTCACCGAACCAAAGCCGATTTGTGACACTAACACCTACACATGACAGCCTGAGAAATGGTAGACTGGTGAGTTCATCACCAAAAACTAGCGAGAAAGAGTCAACTTGCTCAGAAGCTAAAAGAAGTGATTCAACTTCCCCAAACCAATACCGATTTGTGACATTAACACTAACAGCTCAAGATATCAGAGAATGTAAACTGGTGAGTGTTCATCAAACAAGTCTTGATTTAGAGGTTGGTTAGTTTCTGTCTTGAGCTGTAAATTGGTGATGTGTTTGTTCGCAGGATCTTCCAAGTCAATTCATGAGGGCGAATGGCATCAAGAGGCTTGGGAGGATAACCATGTTGGGTAAAGACGGATTGGAGTGGTTGGCATGTCTATTGTCAAAGGATGGAAATGTTGCTTTGGGATGTGGTTGGAAAGACTTCTGCGAGGCTAATGGCGTCAAGACTGGAGAAACCTTTACTTTGGAATTCATTTCTGAAAAAAACACAGATATTGTATTAAAGTTTTGGTCCCAAGTTGAGAGACCAAATACATAAATGCTAGTATTTAGAAAACATGTTAAGTGTAGAGTTCAAGACTTCAACTAATATGCTGCTCCATAATTAAAGACTACTGATTTGACTTATAACTCAGAATAGCCATCAATGGTTTTAAAGCTCTCGAGTTCCAAATTCCAAGGAGAGTTTACTAATGGAACGTCCTCTCCTAGTTGAGGGAGAAGGCAGAAAGTTTTGACAAGACATTCATAAAAGCTCTTAGCTGGTTTAATCAAGTATTTAGTGTTTACTTCACTCTTTCCTCCTTCAAATTGCAGTATACACTTTGAGAGATTTAGAGATTCTGATAGTATGGCGAATAAACATTTCTTCAAGCCTCTTCTTCCCGGCTTCCACATATGCTTGTTGCATGAATTCGAGAATATAAATGAATACATAGCATAAACGAAGAACAAAACAACTTTTATGAATTCAACCTCAGCCAGATAATCTTGGGATTAGGACATGCTGTTTGATTTGCATCAAAACCATGAAAAATTGTTCACACCATTTGTTGAATGTGATCTTCATTCTCAGGTCTTGAATGGTTGCACGGTATGTTCCGGGTCGTATCAAATTTAGAATGGTATGTACTTTTTCAACCATTCACAATTTAGTCCACACTAATTCGTAATAAGTGCAAACCAAGAAAAATAAAATTTGGTACACAGTTACTATTCATGCGGACCAAATTTTGCTTTGTAAATATGCTTTTTTTGGTCCACTCCAAAACATATACATACCATCTGCACATCAAAAAGTCAGACCAAAAAATTGTTTTGTTTTCTTTTTATCATTGGATAAAACCAGAAAACACACACCACACATAAATATTTTTCTAATAAACCCACATACACTTGTTTTCTCTTTACTAACTAATCTTATCACGTGACTTTTTTATTTTTGAAAGTTTTCTTCTCCATTATTTAAAAACTAATGTTATTGCATCTAATGAATTCGACCTAAAATTAGAAGAAGAAAAATCATTAAAAGGAAGCATCTTACGTAGTTTCGGTAATCATAATATAAAACGTTATAAATAGAGAATGAAAAAGATATGTTCTTTATGCCTGTCTATTTAAAAATTAACATTTTTTTCCTATTTTTTGCTCTTTATATTTTCCTTTCACATCATAGACTTATTACACTTACTAATTTTGTGAAGGCTTTATATACTTTAATAAATCCTTAGCCCCATTAATATTGCACTTTTCAATGATCGATTATGTGACTTTCATTTTATATGATTCAACAGGTCTCATGAATCTTTACGTTATGTTATTAAATGAACTTTCAGAGTATGGAAGAAGAAGTGGAGGATTCTTAGGGATGATTCTAGATATAGTTTGGAGGTACAGAAGAGAATGAGTATTGCCACGATGGAATTCCATAACTTTATCATGATTTCAAATTTTCCAAATCCCGATTTTTCCAAAGATTATACAGAGACACAAACGGAAAACGAGCAAAATGACTCAAATGAACAGGAAGAAGTTGAGCGTGCATATAAACAATTTGATTTTGAAATACTATTGCAAATATTTTATGGAAAACATCTGAGAAAATATTACAAATATGTTATGGGAGAATAGAAGTAGAAGATTTTGATTTGTAATTTCTTTTAAACATGCTATTATTATAAATTATAAAAAATATGTTATTAGTAGTTATTGTAATTAAAAAAAAAAATTATTTCTACTTTTTAGTACACTTTAATGTATACTGCTCAATGTACCAAAAATGATGATACATTTCATATGCAATAGTTCGTACTGTACAACCATTCAAAGCTTCAGGATAAACTAAAAAGTATAGGTAAGAAGCTAGCTCATTTAGAGGGTTTCACTTGAGTAAGCTAAACTCGGAAATAGAAACTAATAAAAGAAATTGGAGATAATTATGAAAACAAAGGTAATTAAGTCGGTGTGTGTAATAAAATAAATTAGAGGCCCATTCACAATTCTTAAACTCTACAGCACAAGACATATAAAACCAGAGGAGATTCTCGGCATCTCCGACTTCTAATCGAATCTGAGAAAGACGCCAAGCTCGGTTGGGAAGACGAGATCGATGTTCGAGAGAGGGAGATTCGGTGGGAATTAGATGCATGAAGTTGGATTGTCGGGGGATCTCAATTTCTTCACGCAGCTTATTTTGACGCTTTTCTTCCTCTCCCTTGGTCTCGTCTACTTTGTCAAAAGAACGGCTGCGAAGTACTTCGAGGTCGGCGGCTCCGGTGCTTTCGACAGGGATCACCGCCGAGATTTCATGGTTTCCGATACGGCGGAATGCGCTATCTGCGGGAGGGTTACTAGCAAGAAGTGCTCTGGCTGCAAATCCGTTCGATACTGGTATGACCTCTTTCTCTTTGAAAAGATTCACAATTCTTCCTTATTAGGGTTTTTAGATTTGAATTAGATGTTGCGGGAGATAGATAGATAGATAGAAACGGAACGGGTCTTTACTAATTGGCTAGCTCGTGCTTCCATAGTTGGTTTTCGTGATTGGTTAAATGAAAGAAGCCGTATTTACCTTGGAACTCATCCTCTAGATTATCAAAGTTTGGGTCTTTATGATTTTACTGCATCTATTATTTAAATTCATCTCCTTTTTCCCTCTGTTCTTTGCTATCAGCTCTGCAGTGTGCCAAAAGTCAGACTGGGACTTGGGACATAAACTAAAATGCAAGAAGTTACGGATTACTAACTCATCACCAGTCGGAAGAGATGATCTCAATTTCAAAGCTTCGTTTTTTAAGAATAGGTCTGCTTCCAAGATTTCTCTGGTTCCTCAGCAGAGCCAAAGCAATGCTAGCCTCCAACCAAGAGATGTAAATTATCTTCTTCTAGCCATCTGATGTTGTCACTCTCTTGACAGTTTTGATTGTGCAAGTCTGACTCTGTTTTTGCATTTTCTACAGATTCTTTTCCCATACGAAAAATTTGTTCAATATTTTAACTGGGAGGAATCAATGTTGGCTCCTTGTGGGCTCATGAATTGTGGAAACAGGTTTGTGTTCATCTGGTTTCTGGTGTAGCTATAAGGCACCAATTGAATGAATCAAATTCTTTTCTTTTTCAACTTCTATCTGATTTTGTGTTAATCCTCTCTCAGTTGTTTTGCTAATGTGGTTCTACAATGCCTTTCCTGGACACGCCCTCTTGTTGCATACCTGCTGGAGAGAGGCCACAAGAGAGAATGTAAATATTCTTTTGGGGAATTTTTATGCTTTACCATTGGATTTTCTGTTGGCAGTTCTTCAACTTTGGCTTCTATGTTTGTTTGACAGGTAGGCGCAATGATTGGTGCTTCTTCTGTGAATTTGAAACTCATCTCGATAGAGCAAATCAAAGCCGGTTTCCTTTTTCACCAATGAACATTATTTCGCGGTTACCTAATATCGGTGGGAATATGGGATATGGAAGACAGGAGGATGCTCATGAGTTGATGAGGTCAACAATTGTTACTTGTTTGCATAAGAAGTAAAAGCTTTTGGAAATATGTCATCTAATACTTTTGAAATTCACGTGATTTAGGTTTGCAATTGACATGATGCAATCTGTTTGCCTCGATGAATTTGGTGGAGAAAAATTGGTGCCTCCTCGCGCCCAAGAAACAACACTTATTCAATATATATTTGGTGGTCTCCTCCAGTCACAGGTAATGTCTCCTGATCTCATTACCGCTGTATTGGCAAATTTTAATAATACAATGATGTACTTTTAGATTCTTAAGAGGCTTGTAAGGTAATTGAATGGAAGAGTGATTTCCGTATCCTAGGAAATTGGTTACTCAGAAAAGAAATTTGTGGTTCTTAACCCTGGTCTATGTCTAAACCATAGATCTATTACCAAAATGATTTCTTTTCGAGATTTTGAGGCCCTCTTTCCGTCACTGCTAGTTGGTTCTATTGAAAATGTTTGAAACTAATCATCCTGATTATCGTCCTCCCTCTAATTTGATGCGGTATACTTTTGCAGGTCCAGTGTACTGTTTGCAGTAATGTTTCGGACCAATATGAAAATATGATGGATTTAACGGTAGAGATCCACGGGGATGCGGTATCATTGGAGGAATGTCTGGATCAGTTCACAGCTAAGGAGTGGCTTCAGGGAGATAATTTGTACAAATGCGATAGGTATATTTATATACCATGTGAAGCCTTATAGTTTCCTAAACAGAGATTGTTTGATCCAGTGAATTGACTGTGTTTATAACTCTCTTTTGCAGATGTAATGACTATGTGAAGGCATGCAAGCGCCTTTCAATTCGTTCTGCTCCAAATATTCTTACAATTGCGTTAAAAAGATTCCAGGGAGGGAGATTCGGTAAACTGAACAAAAGAATAAATTTTCCTGAGAGATTTGATCTTGGCCCTTACATGAGCGGGGGAGGAGAAGGATCAGATATATACAAGCTCTACGGTGTGATTGTCCATTTAGATATGTTGAATGCCTCATTTTTCGGCCATTACATATGCTATATTAAAGACTTCCGTGGAAGGTGGTATAGAATAGATGATTCTGAGGTAAGAATCATCTTTTATGAACTCGATATTGACATGAACGAGGATTCCATTCTGAAAAATAGAAGCTTTCGGAGATTGTTCTAATCCTGTCTGAAAACACTCGCAGGTGGAAAAGGTTGAACTAGAAGATGTCCTTTCTCAACGAGCATACATGCTCCTCTACAGCAGGTAATTTGCTGACAAGAAAGAATATCTATCCTTTCGCTAAGTCTTTTGAATTTGGTAGAACAAAGAATCTTGTATTAAAGAGAAGTAAAGTTAACAGATTATTGGTATCTGATGTTGTTGGTGCAGGGTTCAGGCCAGACCATCAAGTCTTAGATCTGAAAAAGTTGAAGTTGAGAAGAAAACAGAGACATTGAACACAGAATCTTGCCAAGATGGATCTGTTGAGAGTTCCGCAAATGAAACCATTGTATCCTCGCTGTGTAACGGTATCATCTCACACTCGGAAGACCCTGAATCATCATCAACGTCATTTGTAGTTCCCTTAAGTGTCTCTGACGAAGGAAAGGAGGTTGACGAAAAGGTTGATACAGTAGAAGATTCCGAGTCAAACCTTTCCGTTGACATGGTGGAACATGATTCTCCAGCAGATCATCAAGAAGAAGCCGCAAATGAGAGAGAAGATCCAACGGTTGAAAATCTGGCTGTAGATTCTTCTTGTTCATCAGACATTACTTATTCATCTCCATCTGCTGCTACCGAGTCCAGATCCCCAGAGAAAGTAGATCCAGCGGTTGATTCCTCTTGTTCAGAGATTGCTACTTCCTCTCCATCTGCTGCTATCGAGTCAAGATCCAAAGAAGATTTAGACAGTGAGATGATTGATGCTGCTTAACGAATCTAAAAGGATTTTTCGTGGCTCTTGAAAATCAACAAGGGAGCTTCTAACTTTAACAATAACGATGGAAATTGCGGCCTTCTGCTGCCTCAAGTAAGGATATATAGAAATTGGGTGATTCTTACAAACCCCAAGGATTGCTACTTCAGAATTCGGAACTCTTTGGATATTTTATTTTCTGTTAAAATTTTAGATTTTACCATTGAACACAAAACTCTCATAGCATGAAAGATTAAAGGAGGACCACATTGAAAATATCGTGTTTTATTCCACTTCATTTCAGGTTTTTTAGTTTGGAATTTAGTCATATAGAGAAACCAAACCAGATTTTACGTTTGGACCAGCTTTTTTTCTAATAATCACAATGCCCCTAACTATCCAAATTTTTTTGCATTTTTTCGATTCGGTTATGCCTTGCCGAAGTACATTAATGTGAAAATAACATCCGAATTATATGTCCTGCAATTTATTTTTGTTTAAATCTGTTTAGTTTAACCATAATGAGAAGTGAAAGCCCTAAGTGTTAATCACTTCTTTTTTCGTATGTACACAGATGGTGTAAGAAACCATGATGAAATAATGTTTTAAAACCTGAAGATAATATTTTTGATGAAATTACGTCTTATCGGATGTTTCTTTTTGATGAAATAATGTCTAGCCGTGTTTTATGAGCTTTTCGGGTTGCTTAAATGGGCTGATTTGGATTCAGGCACACCTCCAATAGTTTCCTTTGGTAAGAAATAACAACCCACTGCCACTTATAGAGATAGCAAACTTGGGAAAGATCTATAAGGAACGTTAAAAATAGATACATAAACTTAATGCATTGATGAATATACATACGATGCTAATGTCTATTCTCCTCAATTGCTTCACCGATTCATTTCTATATAATGAGTTTTAGATATACGGTCCCCGACCTTATTATTTTGGAAAAATATCCTCGATAAACAAATTACACTGTACTAGATTGATGATAATACATCGTATCTCGCAATACAAATCCGAGGTTGCTATGGACCGATATACGAAAGAAGTGTTTAATGATAATTTCAAAATGGTATGAGATTTAATTTAGTTATTCTTTTAACCAAAATAAATATTATCTTTGCAAACATGAAATATAATTGGCTAACTCACAATTAAATATTTCTTACAAATTTGTTTGTTTTTTCTACGCATCATCCACCATCGTGATTTTGGGCCTTTGCCCATATAATTGTGTGTTTATTATTAGCTGGAGAAATAAATAGTTTGCTAACAATGATCAAATCCGATTGCCACGTCTCTCATCCCCAACTCGTGGCAACTCACTTATCACTCAAAACCTAAAACTAGGTTTGGCCATTAGTACAGAATCTTCTTATAATAATTCATTTAAAGCAAAAAAAGATTACCTATTAAAACTTGTACTTATTTTAGAAAGAACAACAAAAAAAGTAGTCAATTTTACTAGCCTAGCTCGACTTTCAAGTGCCAAATTATATAGCATCCATGGTTTTTCTTTTTCCTCTTTTCAAGTTTTCTTTTAAAAAAAGAAAAAAAGTTATATTATTTTTAATAAACATAAAATGCTTCTCAATGAGAGGATTCATGAGATGTAAAAAAAAATAATTTTGGGAAAGGAGATGAATTTGAATGTTGAAGCCATGATTGAGGTAGCTGAAGAGGAAACATTCACATGAAAGTGGAAGAAATCTTTTAGATACCTTTCGTTCTCTCTCCCTTTTTCTCACATTGCCAAGTATCCATCTCTCTCTCTCTTGCCCGAACACTTATTGTCTTTACTCTTGCGCAGGTCACTATTAATGACCCCTTTGAGCTGTTGCTCCTTCTTTGTCTTTTTTTCAAATATGGGTCTGTAGATATCCGAGTTCTTGGATCTTGGTTGTTCAAATTTCTTTTCTTGTTTCAAGATTACTCGCTCAAACTTACTCCCATCTTCTACTTTCAGATTTGGTTCTTGAGGAATTTCTTATATCTTCTCATCAAACAGATTCAGCTACTTTTTTGTTTTCCGAATCTCCAGCCAAAAAAGAAATGGCTCCAAGGTTTGGTTTTTCAGATTTGTGGGCGAAAGAAACGAGGAAAGGTACACCAGTTGTGGTGAAAATGGAGAATCCCAATTACTCAATCGTTGAAGTAGAGGAACCAGACGGTGCGTTTCGACCAATGGAGAAGAGCAGAGGCAAGAACGCTAAGCAAGTCACATGGGTTTTACTCCTTAAAGCTCACAAAGCCGTTGGGTGTCTTACTTGGCTCGCCACACTCTTCTGGTCACTCCTTGGTGCGGTCAAGAGACGTCTCACTTTCACTCACCTTCTGAACTCTGAGAGACTTGGCCGAGACAGATGGCTTTTCTCAGCTATTAAGCTCTTCTTAGCTGTTTCATTGGCGATTCTTGGGTTCGAGTTAGTTGCTTATTACAGAGGATGGCATTACTTCGAAAACCCTACAACTAAAATCGAGATCCAGAGCTTGTTTCATCTGCTTTATGTTGGCTGGTTGAGCATAAGAGCTGACTACATCGCTCCTCCAATCAAAGCTCTCTCCAAATTTTGTATTGTGCTGTTCCTTATACAATCTGTAGATCGTTTGATTCTGTGCTTAGGCTGTTTCTGGATTAAGTATAAGAAGATTAAGCCGAGAATCGATCAAGAGCCTGATGTCGAAGGATCAGGATCTGAGTATCCAATGGTTCTTGTTCAGATACCAATGTGCAATGAAAAAGAGGTATGGAGAACAAAGCATCAATCTTTAATGTGCTTCGTTATTGAAGTTACATAATTTTCTATTCTTTGTTCAGGTGTATGAGCAATCTATATCTGCTGTGTGCCAGCTTGACTGGCCAAAAGATCGAATGCTGATTCAGGTTCTAGATGATTCGGATGATGGAAGCATCCAAGAGTTAATTAGAGCTGAGGTTACTAAGTGGAGCCAAAAGGGTGTCAACATAATTTACCGGCATCGTTTGGTTAGAACTGGATACAAAGCTGGTAATCTCAAATCCGCAATGAGCTGTGATTACGTGGAAGCTTACGAGTTTGTCGCGATTTTCGATGCGGATTTCCAACCTAACCCAGATTTCCTTAAACTCACCGTTCCACATTTCAAGGTTTGTATTGAATAGAATTAAGTTGTGTCATGAGACAAACCATTTATGGTGAAGCTTCTTAACTTGCAAATGCCAATGTTGTTTCAGGAGAAGCCTGAGTTAGGTCTGGTTCAGGCTAGGTGGACGTTTGTGAACAAAGACGAGAACTTGCTGACACGTCTCCAAAACATCAATCTGTGTTTTCACTTTGAGGTTGAGCAGCAAGTTAATGGAGTGTTCTTGAATTTCTTTGGTTTCAATGGAACTGCTGGAGTATGGAGGATTAAAGCCCTTGAGGAATCTGGAGGTTGGCTTGAAAGGACAACCGTCGAGGATATGGACATAGCTGTTCGTGCTCATCTCCATGGATGGAAATTCATATATCTTAACGATGTCAAGGTACTCTTCTCTTGTTCACAGTTTTCATGAAGAAGTAGTCTCATGTAAATTTGACTCAAAAAGTAGAAAAACAATCTGTAGGTTCTTTGTGAAGTTCCTGAGTCGTATGAAGCATACAAGAAACAGCAACATCGATGGCACTCGGGTCCTATGCAACTCTTTCGCTTGTGTCTTGGAGCAATATTAACATCTAAGGTATATAAAAGTGCTATATTGATCTAACCATTTCAACTCAATGATTTTAATGGTTTTTTTGGTGGTGTTGTAGATAGCAATGTGGAAGAAAGCAAATCTGATACTTTTATTTTTCCTTTTAAGGAAACTCATACTTCCTTTTTACTCCTTCACATTGTTCTGCATAATCCTTCCAATCACTATGTTTGTTCCAGAAGCCGAGCTTCCTGTTTGGGTAATCTGCTATGTACCGATATTCATGTCATTCCTCAACATTATTCCTGCTCCAAAGTCCTTCCCTTTTATTGTTCCTTACCTCCTTTTTGAGAACACAATGTCAGTCACCAAGTTCAACGCCATGGTATCTGGGTTATTCCAACTCGGTAGCTCTTACGAGTGGATTGTAACGAAGAAAGCAGGAAGATCATCGGAGTCTGATCTTTTGTCAGTTGTCACCGAGAGAGAATCCAAGAAAATGCTAAGAGGAGGAGTATCAGAGAGTGAGCTCTTGGATATGAGCGAGCAGAAGAAACAAGAACCGGTTTCGGTTAAGAAAACCAATAAGATATATCACAAAGAACTCGCGTTGGCTTTTCTTTTGCTGACTGCGGCGGTTAGGAGTCTGTTGGCCTCACAGGGAGTGCATTTCTACTTCCTCTTGTTTCAAGGTCTCACCTTTCTTCTTGTGGGTCTTGATCTCATAGGCGAGCAGATGAGTTGAGTTTTTCTTCTCCTATTTCCTTTATTTGAGCCATATAGTTTGTAGGCATTGATCCAATTTTAACTTATTTGGTTCTCTCCATTGTGATTAATCCTTGGTAGGTTAGAATATTTTATTGCCACATTTATACCTTTATATATAGTATCTGTAAAAGTCAGGAACTTGCTGCTTTATATCTCTTTAAAGCTCTTATATGAATTCATGGCAATTGCTACTATATCTTTCTATTTCATTCTCTGATCTGCTACTAACTAAAGAAACCAAGTTTCTGTTCCGACAAAACTAAAACAAGAAAATTTAATATCATTCTTTTGGTCTGAACTTGAACTCATCTGGGTCTCTGTCAAAAGTGTCGGCAGAAACATAAAGCATTTTTCAGACCATAGATGTCTAAATCCATAACGACATCAATTCAATGATTTGGTAAAAAAAAGGGACCAAACTAAACTAATCTACTTTGGTCGAAAGGCATGTTGATTATAATTCTGTGACCGAGCCTTAGTGAAATTATCTGATCCAAACGTAAAATTTCCGGAAATTAGCCAAAGAAAACTCTGAAATCTGAATTATATCAGATGTATATTGTGTATTTATACAAACTGCTTGAACATTAGCAGCAAAATTATCGATACAACAAACTGGTTTCTAAACTGAAGAGATTCACAAGTGAGGGGGAATTGTAGTTAAAATCAATCAGCATCTGCATCCACAGAGAAATCTGGTTCATCCGGTTTAGGAAGCATCGGTAACTCAACATCCTTCAACTTCTGAGCTGTCCTCCTCGTGTTCTTAGCAAACCTAGAAGCAAGTATGGTCGCACCTAAATGCTGTTTCACATCAGAAGTATGTTCTCGAGCTTCATTGCTTTCTTCATGACTCATCATCTCCTCTGTTGTAGCAACCGCCACAGCCTCTTCTTCTGCTTCATAAGAAGAGAATGACTCAGCCAAGCTCAGACTCTTAGCCAACGCTCTTCTCTTATACCGTCTCCAAGCGGCTTGAATGAAACAAGCAGCCCAAGTTCTCCAATGGTGAGAGTAATAACGGAACGTGTGTTGTAGCTTCTTGCTATGTAAACGCCTGAATTGGTTAGCCACGAATTTTAGATCCTCTGCTTGTAAAGCAAAGGCTTCAACTTCTTCCAAGGCTCGCACCGTTCTTGTCGAGGACGGTAAGTTTACTGTTGATTTTGGAAGTAGTGCCCACGCAAGAAGCTCTTCTCCACAGAAATCTCCTGGTCTGAGTGTGATCGAGTTGAAGAAACCGGTTCTGCCTCCGTTAGTCGTCGAGCTATCGAGTTTCCCACGGATGATGAAGAGCATTTCTGTCACTGGATCACCTTCACGTACAATGTAGTTCCCTTGAGTGCTTAAAGACGACACTAACCGTTCACATATCGCGTCTAGTAGTTGATCATCCATTTGCGCAAAGAGCGGAACCTGAAGAAAACCCATGGGCACTATTAGTAAAACTGAATGCATGACGAGAAGGTGTTTAAGTTGTGTGAGGTGAATATACTTACACGACGAACAAGGTCGAGACAGAGATGGCGTTGGATATCTCTACGGAGATCAGCGGGTAAAGAATGAAGAATGGTTTCTTCGTCGACGCCTCGAGTGGCTAACCATTTATACTGAACGAAACGCCTCACTCTTCCTCTTAGATCCTGCGGTAATTGTCGATGTCTCATCCATTCCTCTGTGTCTCTTCTCTTCAACCTCCATTCCTCAAGCCTCACCGTGATCGATTGCAAATACGTCTAAATATATACATTATCCAAAATGGTAAGTCATGAACACAACTCAAATCCATCTTATATACAAGACAGAAGATGCACGTTCTTTTACCTGCATATTTCCGATCAAAAGAGCAAACAAAACCAGACCAAAGATGGCAACCAGGATAGCAAACATGGTCTCAAGAACAGATGTGCTTGTGCTCAGATTCTGACCGTAAGAACTTTAAAGAAAGAAAGCTGTGTTAGTAAAGAGCCACAGTGATGAAGCCAAGGAAGCAATGAATAATAACATACCTTAGATTCTGAAGTCCAAACCATAAGCAATACAAATATTTCTCCAAGAAAGGCGAAGAGACAACGTTTTTGGTTAAAGCGTCAGCGAAAATACCGAAAACGAACTGGATATTTTTATTGTTAGGATCACAATTGCTGAAGACAACGGTTATATTCTGCCAGTTATTCCGATCCTCACGGTTCAATGTACCACAATCAAAGAAATCCGTAACACATTTTAGAGGCGCAAACTCTTTACTACATTCTTTTTTCCAACATGTCGCTTGCCTTTCTATCGACAATAGATACCACGCTGCACCTAGAATCTACACAACAACAACAACAACAACAACAAACATAAGAACCAGATAACCTATAAACCAAAGCTTCAAGCTAATTCATCAGCTACTCACATGGCTAGCGAGCATGTACTGAAGAAGATTGTAAGCAGCACCAGCCCAAGCGGTGGTTGTAACCACTCCAGTTGCTTTGATAATCTCAGCGCTTAGAGGGAAAATCAGATAAAGACGAGGAATGTATTGAACAAGAACTATAAGAACAAGCGCATTTGTGGTATGATCTGAATGAGAGCTTCTGATTGATGGCAATATAAACCAGCTAACAATCTGCAACAACAGAAGTCATAATGTAAATTTCAAAACTCTTGAAATAGAAGAAACAAGTGAGTTAGTAGTAAGTACCTGAGGAAGAGGCAAACAAGCGATGAGATCAACGATGAAATCTGATCTCAAGTATCTTCTAGCGATCAATTTAGGATCTTTAACGAGTTCACCACGACCAAAGACTCTGGAAGTGCGAGAGACATAAGCGGTTCTGAATTTGATGACAATGTGCAAGACGTAGAACAAATCAGCGAGTGTTCTGAAGAAAGTGACGACGATTCCGAGTTTCAAATCTGTGGTCATACAGGAGGATCTCCCACTGTGATTGACAGAAGAGAGGAAGAAGAATAAAGGGTCGACGTAAAGTGCAACGAGACACCAGAAGAGGAATACTCTGTTCCATTGAAGTACTGCGTCACCACCAGGATCTAGAATCTTGTCTCTTTCGATCTCGAAATTCTCTGGGAACACTTTGAATCTCCCGAATTTAGGGATTTTGAAGACACGGCGGGTTTTGGTACTAGTCTTCTTGGTGTTGTTGCTAATTGGGATTCCTGTTGCTCCTGATTTAAACAATGGCAGACGCTTCTCTCCTACTTCTAGGGTTTGCTTCTCGTCGCCATAGAATCTGTCAGACCACACATTTCACAAGAATAAAAAACTCTGTAAATTTCCAAGTACAAAATTGGGGTTTAAGTTTAACAACGAGATCGAAAAGAGGATCATAAACAAACAAAAATAATTCAAAATATATTTTGTCCATTCCAAAACAATTTACTAGTGCAATGTGGACAGTAGGAAGATGATAAAACCAGAAAAAGAAAAAAATATTATAGAGGGACAAGAAAAGCAAATATTACAACAAAAAATGGGAAAAAAAAAAAAAAAACTTTTCTTGGGATTGCAGATGAAAAATGCCAAGTTAAGAAGCGAAACTACTAAAATGATAAAAATCCAGAACCTGACAGTGTTGTCTCTCTTGAAGTCCATGTTTGAGATGAAACCAGGAGGGAGGAGCAGAGGTTCTTCTTGTTCAGGTAATGAGAAACGAATCAGAGCATTGAGAAATTTTCAGCTGACTTCTTCATTTTTCAGAAATTGGAGAGAGAGAGAGAGATTGGCTGTTTTGAGTTTGACTTTACATGAAACAACAAAAGAAATGAAGAGAGAGAAAGAGAAAAAATACAACAGCTCATGTTAAGCTGCTAATGAGAGGTAGAAGGAGTGAAAGACTACTACTTCTTACTATTGTTTTGTTTAATCTCTTTTTAAATATTTGTTTCTTGGAAATCGTAAGAGAGGGAAGGAGAACGTGGGTTCCATTAACGCTCATTTCTATATTTTTTTTTAATTTTAAGGAGATGACTAACAATTCTCGAGAGTCTAGGATCTCTCGTTTTGTAGAAGATCCATGATTTATGAAATGTCCCCATTCCATATAATCACTCCAAAGGAAGACACTCGAAAATATGTACTAAAAAAATACTTCTCAAAAGAAAAAAGAAAAACAACCTATAAATAAAATTCTAAAAGTTCTCGTTACTAATTGAAACTGACATCTGAAAACATCTCGTCTCAATTTGATGTTCTCAATATTCCATATTACAGTATTTTGCAGTTTGATTTGTTATTGGTTGTTTTTTTTTATATAATAAATAAAATAAATCATATATTCAATTATACAGTTTTCTACTGCCTTAAATGTTCGATAATCATCTTAAAGCTGCAAGCTTTTTAAGAATTTTTAAAACGGGTTTTATTTCTGCACTAACGATTATTTAATACGATGACGCGTTACCAAGTTTTATCAATTTGCAGTCAACCAAAAAAACAAAGCTATTGATACGATGATGCATTTGAAAGTTGAAACATACGAAACAGAGATTAGTTAATGAGTAAGATAGCAACTTCATTAAGAGGCCAGAAAGTTGTGACAACAGTAACGCACAAATCCAGCTATTTAACAATCAAAGAGGGGACAAGCTCGACCAGATGTGGGCTTTGATTTATTGTTCATCAACACTGGCACTTTGGCAACTTCAAAATCCAAAAACCGGATGCAAAGGAAAATAATGAAACAAGACAACAGGCGAGAAATTCTCCTTGAGAAATTATGTAAGATTGGTTTAAATATTGAACAAGCAGGCCAACTTTCACTAGAAGATATGGCAAAACCTTGTCTTAACTAGAAATAAAGGCAAACACATCCACCGAATACATGAAAACTTGCGCATAGCCTCAAAGGTAATAAGTACCTGCCGATGATACAAGTGCAGGAGGTTCTCAGCCACTTTTAAGTGTTCAAGAAAAAACAAAGGCCAGAGGAGTTTTGAAGAAGGCAATTATCAGAGCTGATGAAGTTTTCAAACATTAAGACCAAGAAGCAGTAGCAGATGCAGATGCAAGTGGTAAACTATTATGAAGATCCCATAGCAGGCCAATCAATCAACCAACAAGAAGCCTCATGACAAAGTAGAGAAGCAATGATGCAGTAGTAACCCAAAGAAACCTCGACACATTATAAAACCACACAGAAAATGCAAACCAACTTTAGCTGAAATTATGTTTTCATGTCTCGTAAGAACTTAGGTAGGAATTTCAAAAGTACTTTACCTAAAAGCAGATACAACTACCGCTTCATATCCAAACGCAAATAGAAGCATCCCACAGCAATTCATAAGTAGCAAAGCACATCACATTCTCTTAATGAAAATTCACAGATACTAATTTCTCTCGGCATCCCAACCAAACAGTACTTTTCCTGATGCCAACTTGCTATCTAGACTTAGCTCCTGCTTCTGCGCACATCTTTCAGACCATTTCTGCAGAGAAACATATTCAATAACTTATCACCCACGTGGATATGTACCAAGAACAATACTAAATACCCAACAAATAAAGTATAAACCTGCATATGAATATGATTGTTACAAACAGCATTCTGTTCAACTGAGATAGACCCTTAAGAAAGAGTGAGTTTACCCATTCACATATGGCACCTCCTCACGCCCTCTGTAAGGTGGTGGTGACCTACTGTAGTTGCGACCACGAGGAGAAGGGCTGCGACGCCTTGGAGGAGGAGGAGATCTTGCACGAGGGCTGTAACTCCTGACACCATATTAAACAAATTTGATAAATCAGCACACAGAGCAAACCACCGATAAGAAAGAAGAGGGAAATTCAGCACACTACACTAACCTCCGTCCACCATAGGTAGGGCTCTTTCTGTATCTTGCTGGACTGCGACTACGGCTGCGGCTGCGACGCCTGCCTGAGCCACCACGAGAGCGGCATTCACGTGCAAAGTGACCAGACTCTCCACACTCATAGCACTTCAGATCAGAACCACCACGTCCACGACCACCATCACCTCCTCCACGACCACCACCACCTCCTCCGCGGCCACCACCACCACCTCGGTTGTGAGACTGCTCAACCCTCCATCCATTCTTGCCTATCGTAATAGCATAGAGTATATGAACGTCAAACTCTTTAAGAGTCTTTCCAAAAAGACTCATACTAACTCATAAATCAGTTCGAGCTGCACCGGGATAATTTACAGTCCCCTTGAAAAGAAGATCCCATTTGACAGTGTGGAGAGAGAGCAGAATTGAAGGTTCCTAGTAACAGAAAGCAGAATTGACAGGAGATCAATGAATACCATCTAAATCGCGGATGGCATCTCGTGCATCCCTTGAGTCTTCAAAATCAAGAAAAGCGTAACCAGGTGGTCTTCTTGCAACCCAAACACTGCCCACACATAACGAGAGAAAATGCATCATCCACAAACCAAAACAAAAAAAACTCCGTAGGTATACAGTTAACTAGAGGAATCAAAATTCTTACCTCCTGATCACCCCATAAACACGAAACTCATCCTCGAGTTCACGCTCAGTGACTCGCGGATCCAAATTACCAACGTACACACGAGACATTTGTTCGGTTCCTACCTGTCATATTTAACAACGCATAATTCAATTCCCTTTTTTCCAGCCAGATTTAGCGAAACTATGAGGAAAGCGCGACAAGATTATCGAAAACTTCAATTCGAACATTTAAAAGCGAAAGCAAAGATTCATCTCCCGATCAAGATCGTTTAATCTCACAGGTTTAGAAGATCTAACTAATTTTGCAACATATGAACCCTTTCAGATTCAACCGATTAGAGAGACATAATATTTAAAGATATCAAGAATAAAGAGATGACAGCGGAAATCGTGTTCACCTGGAGAAACTAGGGTTAGTGAGTAGAGCCAAAAACACCCAAACGGCTTCTTCTCCTCCTGGAACTAGGGTTATCGATTTCGAGACTGAAGATGGAATATCTCCGAATAGAAATTTCGTGTGGGTCAACTTTAAACTCCTCAAAGTCATTCCTTACTTTGGGTTCAAATATGGGCCTCCAGTAGCTATCTAACAGTAAGGCCCAATAATTCGTTAAACTGAAACGTTGGAATTAGAACGGTTTTGGTTTCTCGGTTTTCCGGTTTATGGAAAATGGCTTCCACGCTAAAACCATAATCTAATTAGTTTGGTTCAGTGTGGACACTTGCGTTTTTTGAGGCCACATTAATTTCGTTGAAACATAAAAAAAAAAAAAAAAAAAAACTAGGTTACAGGATAAAGAAATACACTCTCGCATGATCAGGTTTCGATTGGTAACGCTGCGTAATGGTGGAATTGTGGAATCTAAAGTTAAGCTGCGGAATGTAAAGTTAAGCTGTAGAATGACTTAATCCGCGGAATAAAAAATTGTGGATTAGTAACGCTACGTAATGACGGAACGGCGAAAAATAAAATTAAGTTATGGAATGACTTAATTCGCATGATGAAAATTTGACAAATAATTAAAAGTTACGCGATTGGATAAGTTTTGCACATTGCGGAATAAAATTATTTATTTTTGAGAGGAAATATAATTACTTAAAAATAAATTATTTAATATGAAATTTCACTATATTTTAATAATCAATTGATAATCAATTTATATTTAAAATAGGACAAAATGAACATTTCTATCTTTAATTAATATTCTAAATATATATATTAGAATAAAATAAAAGAAAAATATTTTTCTCAAACTTCTTTTTTTAATACATTCATAATATATATAAAAAAATTACTAATGTTGCAGAAAATTAAAATTTTCTCAATCTTTTTTTAACACATTCATAATATATATATATATGTATATATATATATATAATTTCTCAATAATTTATTAATATTATGGTACTTTCGTAAGTTTTCGCAAGTTAAGTTACTGGACTCTCACTTATTTGCTTAATGGTGATTCATTTGTATTTTGCTTCAGCAATTCCGCAAACTCTGCGTTTTCGCGTTTTTGAGCCATTACGCAACTTTTTGTTGATTGGTAAAATCTTGCGGATTCGCGTTTTCTAACGCGATTCCGCCATTATGCAACTTTTGTTGATTGGTAAAAATCTTGCGGAATCGCGTTAGAAAACGCAATTTCGCCATTCCGCAAGTTACCAATCACAGCCCAAATGATACTAAGATCAAAAACCATGCTACGTGTTTTCTCCAAATAAATTTAGAGTCCTCGAGAAACCATCTAAATCGCCATACCAATAAAACCAAAGTCACTGGAAAAGCTCTAGAGACACCAAACAGAGACCCAAACCTGTTGGAAAGACCCAAATATCTGCAACACAATCGCTTTTTGACTGATCCGCATTTTCTATCTAAGAGACACGCCTTTAATCCACTTCAATTTGCCACCTCTAAAGGAGATTCGATGGCACCTAACTCAAATTAATGATTAGGCTTTAAAGTCGGGATTGAAACACCACCAATGCTCGTTTAAGTCGATCGAGAGAAATATCTACGACCAAGGAAATAAGAGAAATTGAAGGAATAATTAAAAGGAGCCACAATGAGTTTGATGCAACTAAGGATCGATGCTCGACAAGGTTCGTTAACGGTTATACTTGCTTCTCAAGCTTTTATTTTCTTTTGATTTGTTTTATTTTTTCTTTTTCTTTGATCTTTAAATAAGTACTTCTTCAA
The DNA here is from genome assembly GCA_900116095.1 of Euclidium syriacum. NCBI lineage: Eukaryota > Viridiplantae > Streptophyta > Magnoliopsida > Brassicales > Brassicaceae > Euclidium > Euclidium syriacum. The sequence continues at coordinate 5,620,506 of FPAK01000008.1, forward strand.
TTCCAATTACAATTAGGATCTTAGGTTTTTAGATTTAGTTTTTATCTTTTTCTTCTTATATAAAAGCAACAATGACTTTAGAATTTGATTAATAAGAATTCAGTTTTCTAAAGAGTTTTGCAAGCACTTTGTAGAGTATCCGAACCCTTTTCGATTTGATGTCCGTTGAACTAAGTCGAATTCACGTCCCCGAGTTGCTATACTCCTGCTGAGTAAAAGATTCATCTCTTCTTCGTTCCGCTGCCCTCATTAGTTGGTATCAGAGACGAACGATCTATCTGGAGTTTTTGATCCAGCACCCGCCATGCCACCTAAACCAGTCCAAAAGACCAACGAAACTGATGGTTCGATGAATTTTGAAGAATTACGTTCCGCACTTGCAACTATGGAAGACTCCATCGTCACGATGTAAACTGCCTAAACCGTATATATCAAAATTGTAGAATTTGCATTGAATTAATAATACTATACATGTTCACCTTTGAATTTGTTAAAAGTAAACAAACTTTTATAATTGGAATGTTTCCTTTAAAATCTACTAATGATAATAACATTAGATTTTAATCATTTTTTTTATTATATTTTCACATGACACTATTTTCTCTATTTGTCTTCTCAACTAATATATATAGCTTAAGATCAATAGCTAGGAGATTACTCAATCATTGATATCGGGAAATCCATGGTTAGAAAGAAAGAAAAATAAGAGAATAAAATCTAAGTTCATACAAGAGAAATCAAAGGAAAGGTTTTTAGGTTTTTCAAAGAGCAACATAAGAAATTTAGATAAAAATGGGACAAAAATGCATATATAGCTTTGGTCAAGTTGAATTGACTCGAGAATATATGGGTTGGTTAAGGCTACACTAGGAAAGTCACCGCCCATGTGAAGGGTTGGTTCGATGAGTTGAGTTGATATATCGGTCCTCGAACATGCATGGTTTTCATCGTGTGAGTTTGGGAAGTGTTTGATTGTGTAGTATATCAAAATGGTTTTCGAGAACTCGATTTTGTTCATCAAACCAGTCTTGCATTCGATCGATGTTTGAAAAACAAAAAAATTTCGAGGTTCAAAAAATAATACAAACCGGTCGATGTTAGAAAAAAAATATATGTAAAGATTTGAAAAACAACATATTCTTCTCATTCGCCCAACATCATTTAACCTCTAATTTCATCCAAGTATACGTCATCTAACAATTTACTAATTACTACTGGATCATATACAAAATAAATTTAAGACTATGTTAAAAAGAAAAAAAACATAGATGTGTCTCAATTTCCCGAGTTGTATCTCTGGGTTTGATGGATTGTGTGTAACCCAGGTGAGCCTCCATATCTTGTTTTCTCATTCCAAGTTGCGTATGTGAAGAGAGTAATGGTTGTTGTTTGTTGGAGACCAATTCAGTTGATTGATTCGAGAGGTTTGGTCGTTGTTGATGTAGGTTACCCTTGTTACCACTCACGTGTTTGTTAGAGTGTTGTGTAAAGTTTACTACTGTATGTCTATGAGTGTATATATTATTATTATTATATATATATTAAACATTTTTACATTGTTTCATTGGGATGCTTTACATAATTATGATATTTTTTAAAATAGATTATCTTTTTGGAATAACCTTATTATATAAAATTTCAATCTCAATTTTTGTAGTTAACATGATTGTGTCATGTGTGAATATATCGTTTAGATATCAATTAAGAATGTCTAGGGATTGTCTATCAAGACCCTTGTAAACCTTATCATTTCGAGCCTTCCATATAAACCATAAAATCCATGAAAAATGGTTAAGAGGATAACCCTGAATTGAACCATTTGGAATCCTAGAGAATAACTAATCTATATTCGGGAATGATAGATTTTCGTTTGAAATGGTAGATAGCGCCCAAACCTACAGCGCATGAGGCATTCAAATAAAGCATGGTTAATTGTTTCACTATCCGTTCCACACCGAGGACAAGTCGTATCACAATTAATACCCCGATTACGCAACTCATGATTAATCGATAGACAACATGAGGTAACTTGCCAAAGGAAATGTCACTCAATGAGATTTTGACACATGTTAAACTTTTATCTATTTTAAAACCCTAATACTATTATATTTTTAAATAATACTACAAAGACCTTAATTTTAGTTAAATAAATATATTTTTTTTTACAAATAATCTAAATTTCAAATATAAAAGTTTAATCTCAAAATATGTAATTTAATCGGGAATATGAGAATCAATTCGGAATAAAATTAAAATATATAGATATATGAGTAGGTAAATATTCAAAAATAAACCTAATTCAATTAGGAATTTGAAAAAAAGATAAAAACTAATAATAAGATATGTGATTTCATATAACTTAATACTCTCTCAATTATTAAGAATACATTAATTTAAAACTTTTTAATATTATAGGTTTTTTAAAAATAAAAATAAATCATGAATACATATATTTCTTGTCTAATAAAATGTAGATAATATTGATGATTCAAAAAAATAAAACACATTTTAGAAAAACAGTTTTCATTCAAATAAAAAGAGGATAATTAATTCGTCGAGATTTTAAGAATATAAAATAAAACCTCTATAAACTAATATTCGATAAATTAATACCTTGATAAACTAATACATTTTTAGGTATCAAGTTTGTTTGTTTTTTTTGTCAGTTATCGATAAATTAATAATTCTAATTATAAAAATAGGGTAGTATCAATATTAGTATTAATCTAAAGGGGTTCTAATGTAGATATATGAGTAACTAGGTCATAAGATATTTTAACTAATTAAAATAAAATCCAAACATTTCACATCAATGTTGAACCGAAGAAGTTTAGTGCAAGAAGAGGTTTGAATGGTTTGTTCGAAATTAGGAGTCGAAGTTCTTACAATGAGATAACTTTGGTTTCATAGAGAACAACGAGTTTATGTATAGTACTTTGCTTGTATTAATCGTTTGATTACAAAAAAGGTTGGAACTAGGTTCGTAATAAGACCGAGAGCGGAATCTAACACTTAATGACTTGATGGTCGAAGTAATGTTAAAAACGATGTAAGCTATAACTCTTTCTAGAACTTGCTCATACTCTATTGCGTAAGTTCTCTGTGCCTTTCTAAATGCTCTTCTTTTTTTATAGAGGCAAATTCGTTGGGGAAGCTTGTGGAAGGTGAGCGCAAGTCTCGAGGATCATCATTTCCTTCATTCATCTTCCGAATTAGGTAGGTCCATTAGTTGGTGAATAGCTCATCATTCCCTTTGGTTACGAACTGTTCATGGCATATTAAGTAGGTGGATCTCGCGTGTTCAATCGATGATCAACATGTCGAGCATATGACGGCTTCCCTTCATTAAGACGTGTCGAACATCCGACAGTAGGTCTATGCAATGCATACTTGTAAGAACTGAACATGCGATGATGTGAAACCCTCGAATACCGTTCCGAAGCGATCCAAAAACTATTGTTCCTGAGCTGAATTTTTTCCCTAAACAAGGCCAACAATGAATTTGGGTCGGATCGAGAAAAAGGATACAAAACCACCTCCAACAATCTACGTTCCTAATCTTTATTTGTTTTATTTTATATGAACTCAACTTTTGTTTTCCTTTTTATTTTTAATTCTCAATCATATGTTATAAATTATAAATCCGCGTATATGTGGATTCTAATTTAAATTTAGTTTTAAATATAACATTAAATTTTATGAACATCTCAAATAACATTTAAAAAGTGAAATTTTATTTTAAATAAATTATTTTATAAGAAATTTCTGTTTTTCATTAAAAAACTTATATTTCACCATTTTGCAAATTTATCCAATCACGTATTTCATTCAACAGATTAAATCATTATGCTGCTTAATTGTATTTTAATCAGAGCCTTTGTCTGCGTTATTAATTGATTTAGGAATGGGCAACACATTCTTTTAGATAGATACATCATAGTATCAATTAAGTCAGTTTTCAATCAACTGACCGAACCATCTTAACTAGTATCGGTTCAGTTGAAACATTTTTTTTTTGTTTGGTCGTCAATTCAAAGATATATTTCTATTTTTTTTGTATTGTATTTGTATATTTGCTTTATCTCTATCAAAAAAGCTTTGTTTACGAGTCAGCCCAAAAAGGTCACGTGTCGCAAGACTAATTGTCGTGGTAAAGGATTTTATATTCCGAAAAATTGAATAATAAAAAAGTTAAAGAGAACAATATCGTAGAGTCAACTGCACAACAGTTTACAGATCCACCGTTGGATCCAACTCTGGGTTATCAACGGTCCAGATAATAGTTAACCGGTACCACCCAGTTACCAAGGTGGTCAATAGTTCCGTGTTAAAAGAAATGGGTCCATGTGATTACTTTTTTTTTCTTCTTTTTCTTATTTTATTTCATTTAGTCAGCTTTATTTTTCCTACTTTGTCATTATTCTTTATTGCTGTTCTCAACTAAGACTAGACTATTCTACTAATATACTAATCCATATAGTCAACGATTGTCGCTGTTATTATAACATTTAATTTCTATTAATGATAATTAATTGTTCCACAAGCGGTGTATATTAATTAGGTAAATTAAAAGTCAATAAAGGATTACTTGATTTCCAGTCAAGACGTTTTCTAGAAGGCTAGGATGTTAGAAATTCATGTTTACTATCTGAAATATAAATACATAAAGAAAACTATAATCTTGAGACAAAAAATAATTAAAATTAAATTAAAATCTAACAATAACCTTTTACTATTTACTATTTAACTTTATATTTTATTATTTTGAAATTATACGCCATTGTAACACATTTCACTTCAACTACAAAATAAATTAAATATTTAATCACAATTTATAAACATTTGTTGATTATTTGAAATTCTATTTTTAATCAAAGAAAATTTAGATATTATTAATTACATTGAAATAAAAACGACATATAAGAACCAACAAAAAATTATTTCGAACAATATTTTGTGTATAAGGCAAGAATATTTTTGTTGTAAAGAAATAAATTGAAAATCTGTTTTGGTTATTGTAAGTGAAAAAACCACTAAAATATTGTCATGAAATACATATTATTAACAATTTTATACGTTTATATATTCAAAATGTCAAGGCATTGAAAAAATAATAAATCTACAAAGCCAATGGAAAAAAATATGCTGCTTTTTAACAAATAAAATATACTGCTTTCTTTAAAAGAAAAGTAATAAAATAAAATATGTGCTGCAAACGGCATACTTGAGTGTTTGTTTGTTTGCGCCTTTGCGGTAATATAATATTGACAAGTTGTGCTGTTGATTGACAACCGATTAGCACGACTAATAAAAAAAGGATAATCACATGAATAGTGCCTAAAACTTTGCTTGAATTTAAAAGAAAAGAAAAACAAAACAAAAATATGGAAGAAACATAAAATAAATATGAAGTATGAAAAGTCAACGTCTAACTTTTTTCTAACTAGTTAATTTGTTATGTCACAGATAAAAAAAATCCAGTCCCATTTGTTCATATTAAGAATATTACTTTGATTTTTCAAGTGTGTTGATTTGAAATCCAATAAAGGCATTTGCATTCAAATATGATAATTTTTTTTTTTTTTCCCTGTTAAAGGTAATAGCAACTACCTTATTACTAATAAAATATTTAATTTAGCTTTTTGTTTTAAATTTCCTGACTACTTTTTTTCCATAAACAATTTTACGCACTGATTCCTTCATTTTGAAGACAAGATTAAATTCTTGCTTTGCACAAAGGGGGACCCACTCACCTCAAACTCGAGGAGACCAAACTTTGATTGCTTTATTCCTTGGAAATCTTCAACTTAATCTCAACCGTTAGATGAAAACACCGATTTGACTAAACTCCACCTATGACCTGGTCATCCGGTCACCCCATTCCCCATATATCACGCCATCCCTTCTTCTTCCACTTATCAAACTTCCATTCTTTTCCAGATCTTCAATTTGTCCACTGATTTCTCAGAAAGGAGCATCATGACCGTGGATATCATGCGTTTACCCAAGATGGAAGATCAAGCGGCTATACAGGAGGCTGCATCGCAAGGCCTCAAAAGCATGGAGCACCTAATCAGCGTCCTCTCTCACCGTCCTCAAGACCATAACGTTGACTGCTCTGAGATAACAGATTTCACCGTCTCCAAATTCAAGAAAGTTATCTCTCTCCTAAACCGAACCGGTCACGCCCGGTTCAGACGCGGACCGATTCAATCCCCTTCTTCATCCTCCTCCTCCTCTGCGGCCGCTCCTCCCCCACCAACCGTTTCTCAGCCTGTGAAAGTGGTGCTTCAGATCTCTGCTCCGGCACCAGTTATTTCCCCAGGTAGCTTCGTTCAGTCACATCAGCAGAGCATGACGCTAGATTTCACCAGACCAAGCATATTTGGTGCCAAATCCAAGAGTTTGGAGGTGGTGGAGTTCGCTAAGGAGAGCTTTAGCGTATCCTCAAACTCTTCTTTCATGTCGTCGGCAATCACCGGTGACGGCAGCGTTTCCAAGAGCTCCTCGATCTTCCTCGCTCCGGCTCCGTCGGCGCCTGTTGCTTCCTCCGCCAAACCGCCGCTTGCTGGTCTTCCCTACAGAAAGAGATGCTTCGAGCATGACCACTCCCAAGATTTTTCCGGCAAGATCTCAGGCTCCGGCAACGGCAAGTGCCACTGCAAGAAAAGGTATTGTTTACGTCACCGTCAAGTCGTTTTAGCTAGAAATTAAACAAACTCCCTTTTGACTTTTAGTAGAGATAGTTAATTAACTGGTTCAGTGAAAAAAGAAGAAATTATTCTAGTTTAGGGCTTACTAAACCGGTTTGGTATGTGGTCTAACAAATCGGTCAAACGTTTTTAGGGAAAAATCAACGACACTAACCTAAACCAGACTGCACGCGTAACATTGACTAGTTAGGGGGTGTTGTCGTTTTTATATAAGGAAAAAGTTTTAAGTTCCAAAGCTCTCTCTGTCTGACCGTTGACTTTAATTAACGACGAAAGTTTATTTAACAGCAGAAGAAATCGGATGAAGAGAACCGTGAGAGTACCGGCGATAAGTGCAAAGATCGCCGATATTCCACCGGACGAGTATTCATGGAGGAAGTACGGGCAAAAACCGATAAAGGGCTCACCACACCCACGGTAACTATCGTGTACCCGCAATATTCACCGTTTATTTGGTTGCTTGAATCTCAAGAGATCTAACGGCTGTGATTATTTCAGGGGTTATTACAAGTGTAGTACATTTAGAGGGTGTCCGGCGAGGAAACACGTGGAACGAGCATTGGATGATCCAACGATGCTTATTGTGACTTACGAAGGGGAGCACCGTCACCACCAGTCAGCGATGCAGGATAACGCATCCCCAAGCGGTAGCGGCTTGGTATTTGGCTCGGCTTGAATGGTTGAAAGAAAGAAGCAACTGGGGGTGAAAATTAGAGGATGACGAATTAGTTTGGTAGACTTTGTAACATTTTGAGAAATAGAGGGGTTGATTTGTATTTTATTTTCTAAACAAAACTAGTTTTAGCTTTTTAGTCTCTTCAATGGATTTTAATCTTACTACTAAAGAAAAGGTTAACAAAAAAACAAACTTACTACAAAATGTTGTATTTTTTTAAAAAAAAATTCCTTGTATGATATATATATGAAAAAAAAAAACAACAGATGGTATATAAAAAGAATTATTATCGTTACTCTGTTTGTGAAGGTCGATTAATTGGAGTTTAATGCAGTGTTTGACTAGTGTAGATTTAGAAAGTCAAAAAGGAGCTTTCAGTAAGTTGTCGAGCGAAATTGGATAGGGAGGTTGAAGAATTAATCTGAGGGTCAACGGAACCATTATGATGTTTGAAGACAATTGAATTGAGGTATATATAAAGTTACTTCTCTCATACCGCTAGTTTGTTGCTTTTATATTTCAGTGACTTTCTAGATTGGGATTATTAACCGAACCTGAAAATTTCGTTTCGGTTCAGTATTTTTAGTTTGATTAATTTAGTAGATATAAATTTTGGATTCGGTTTGGTTATTTATGGAATTTGGCAAGTATGAGAAACACAACAAACCGACAAACATCGAAACTCTTCAAGTGATTAAGCCGAGAGGTATAAAGAAACTTTCAAAAACAATATCAACTTAAATAAATTATCCACAGAATACAACCTAAGTGTTGAAGAGGCATACCTCAATAACTTGAAACTCTAGGCGGCCAATAAAAGTGAATGGAAACTACTTGTTGTAGCTACAACCCAAAGAACATGGCTAATGCTCAACCTTTAATAATGACAATCATACGACAAAACAAGAAGAACAGGACCACGAAACATCGCGGCAAGTTAAGTCCATCAGATAAATATTTAAATAGCACTCAATGTAGAAACTAAAACAAAGAAATAGAGCAAAGTGTTTGCAGAGAAAGAACGTGCCAAAAATTTTTTATTTCTCGTACTTAATTTTTGACTGCAGATCAAATCTTTATACATAGACTTGTAACTACATTACCGAAATAAATCAACTACTTTCAGTTTGTTGCCTACAGATCAGGTCAACACTGACTTATTCAAACTTGACTACTTGAACTTAAATAACTTAACGACTACTAGATTTCAGACAATCCTTCATACCTTCCCCTAAACTAGAACACGTCCCTCTTCCAGTTTATTCTTCCTTTGAACAAACTCCCAATTTCTTTCTTAGCTTCTCAAAAACTTCAAGTTTAACCGCATTTATCATGATGTCTGCCACTTGCTCAGTCTTAGCACAATATTCGAGTTTGATAACTCCATCATTCACCAGTTCTCTAAGGAAATGAAATCTCACATGAATGTGTTTACTCCGACCATGCAAAATTGGATTTTTTGAAAGTTCGATTGTGGAACTATTGTCACAAAACACCACTGTCTCTTCATCCTGCGAAACACCAAATTTTTCCATTATGTTTTTTTTCCAAACTGCTTGACAAGCCCCATATGCTGCAAAAACAAACTCCGCTTCAGTGGTAGACAGAGTAACAATGGGCTGCTTCTTTGAAGCCCAAGACATAGCTCCTTCTCCCAACATAAACACATATCCCGACGTGCTCTTCTTGTCATCTGCATCACTCGCATAATCGCTATCTACATAGCTAACCAGTTTCAACTCTTTTCCCCTTTTGTATCTGATTCCTAGTGAGGTAGTTCCTTGCACAAACCTAAGTATTCGTTTTGCTACCAACAAGTGCTGCTCACTAGGTTCCTCCATGTAACGACTTATCAAGTTCACAGAGAAAATAAGATCTGGTCGTGTAGCTGTAAGGTACCTTAGACTCCCAACAAGCTGTTTAAACATTGTTGAATCCACAGCTGCACCAACTCCTTTCTTTATAAGCTTTTGACCAGGAACCATTGGATTCTTCACCGGATTAGAGTTCTCCATTCCAAATCTCACTAGAATCTCCTCTTCATATTTCTTCTGGTTGATGAAGATTCCTTTCTCGTCCTGCACAACCTCTACTCCAAAGAAAAACTTCATCTTGCCAAGATCAATCATTGCAAATTCCTCCATCATAGAATTTTTGAATTCTTCGAGCATCATTTTGGAGTTTCCCATGTAGATTAAGTCGTCTACATAAACACTAACAATCATAACTCCTTCTCCCTTGGTCTTAACAAACATAGTGTGCTCACAATAGCACTTCTTGAACCCTTTCTTGAGAAAATATCCTTATAGCTTACTGTACCAAACTCTTGGAGCTTGTTTTAGCCCATATAAAGCTTTCCTCAGCTTGTAAACCTTGTCAGCTCCATCTCTGATCTCGAACCCTTGTGGTTGATGCACATATACTTCCTCCTTCAGCTCTTCATGTAAAAAGGCACTTTTTACATCAAACTGAAAAACAATCTATTCACGTTGAGCTGCAACACCAAGGAGTGTTCTGATTGTGTCCCATCTAGCAACTGGAGCAAACACCTCATGAAAATCGATCCCTTGTGTTTGATGATACCCTTTTGCAACCAACCTTGCTTTGAATTTTTCAACATCTCCCTTCGCATTGTACTTTGTCTTAAATATCCACTTAACCCCAATGACTTTGGCTTCTGCATGTGGCTCTACTAGTTCCCACGTTTTGTTGTCTTCAATTGATTTGATTTCAGCTTCCATGGCTTTTCTCCATACCTCGTGTTGCGCTGCATCCTCGTATTTCTCAGGATCTTCAGCAGCTATGAACAGAGCGAACACCTCATCTCCCTTTTCTTCAATTATAAGTTTTATTCCTTCACACACGTAGTCTTTTACCCAGATAGGAGTTTGTGTTGCTCGCTTCCCAGCAACTCTAGTTGATGGCTCACCACGAATTCGTTTCTTTGTTCAACTCTTTTTGTGTCTGTCTCTACATTTCTTTCATCATGATTGTTTTCTTCTGGTTCTGTTGGGTTCTCCTCCTTCATCTGAGTCATCCTCCCACATAATTCTTTCTTCATCTTCTCCATTTTCCCAATTCCACCCTTTTTCCTCATCAAATTGACATCTCTACTGATTATGATTCTCTTTGTTTCTGGATCATAGAGGCGATACGCTTTTGATTCTTTGCTTATCCTAAACATGACACACTTCCTGCTCTTCTCATCTAGCTTGATCCTCCTTTCATATGGTACCATTGCAAATGCAATACAGCCAAAGACTCTAAGATGTTCAATTGAAGGTTTCAGTTTGCTCCATCTTTCTTCGGGTGTGACATCTCCTAGAGCGGTGGCTGGACTCCGGTTTCGTGGTACCTTCATCTCCATCAACATTCACCTGGTCATGTTCATTATGCTACGGTTCTTTCTCTCGGCCACGCCGTTTTGCTGCGGTGTATATGCCGCGGTTAGCTGTCTTTTGATACCATGCTCTCTGCAATAATCCTGAAATTCTTTGGAGTTGAATTCCCCACCCCTATCAGTCCTTAGACACACCAATGGAGCTCCAAGCTCTCTTTCTACCTCTTCTTTGTATTCCTTAAATGCTTGAAACGCTTCTGACTTGGTGGTTAAAAAGTATTTCCAACACTTCCTGCTGTAATCGTCGATGAAATTTAGTAGATACCTCTTTCCACTTTCAGAAGTTGGTGCGATCGGCCCACAGATGTCGCTATGAACAAGCTCAAGACCTCGGCTTGCTCTCCACATGCTCTTCTTTAGAATGTTCTCACAATTTTGTTTCCCCTTCATGCAAATTTCACACACCGACTCGTTGGCTGTGTAAGTACTCAAGCCTTCTACCATTTTCTTTTCCATCAGAGTTTGAATTCCTGTGCGACTTAGATGCCCAAGTCTCTTGTGCCAAAGATCACCAGCACTCTTGTCCGATACTTGCAAGCATTTAAAGTCTTCAATCTCATGTGGTCCTCTTACAGCTGCAAGTATCACAAACATCATGTTCTTTGACATCGCAGATTTCATCACCAATATGTTCTGCCTTTTGTGCCAAATGTTGCACACATCATCGTCGATGATAATCTTGAGACCTTTCTGCTGCAATTGTCCCATACTAAACAAGTTGTTCTTCAATCCTGGAACAAAGTAAACCGAGGTGATGATTTGAGTTAATCCATCAATGCAGAGACGCATGCTTCCTTTCCCTTCCACCATCAATCTTCTATCATCACCCAGCTTGACGTTTTGTCTAAAAGAATCATTAAAATCTTCGAACCACTCCTTGGTTCCACACATGTGATTACTGCAACCAGAATCTAGGAACCACACGTGTTCTTCTTCTGTCTTGATGGTATCGATGTGTGCCATAAGCACCAGGTTTTCCTCCTCTTCAGCGACAAAGTTTGCCTCTTTGTTCAAGGTTGGACATTCATACTTGAAATGTCCATATTTGTGGCAGTTAAAGCATTCCACGTCATCTTTGTTGAAGCTAGAGCTTCCTCTTCCTCTTCCTCCACGGCCTCTTTCTTGGTAGTTTCCTCTTCCTCTACCACCCTCTGGCCTGTAGCTCTCTGTTTTCAGAGCGTGTTCCTCACCATTCTTCTTTTTCATGTTCTGTTCATGAACAAGAAGTGAGCTCTGCAACTCATCACGGACATCTCCCTTATGTCGTTTGATTCTTCTATCGCGCAGACCACGTACGTGAACCTTTCTGCCAAGGTTCTCAGGATCTTTTCCACCACCTTTGCATCTGCCATATCTTCATCTAGGTTTCTCATGTCGTTCGCCACTGTCATTACCTTAGAGATGTAATCAGTGATTGTGTCTCCTTCTACCATCTCCAATATTTCGATGTCCCTCCGCAATCTCTGAAGTTGCGCACTTCTCACCCTTTTGTTTCCCTGAAACTTCCTCTTCATCGAATTCCATATGTCTTTAGAGGTTTCTTTGTTGCTGATGGTCTTGAGGATAGCTTTGTCGATGGATGCAAAGAGGTATTTTTTCACCTGAAGGTCCTTCAGCTTCTTGTCTGTGATCTTTGTCCTTTGTGGTCCGGTCAAGATAACATTCCTCTCAACTTGAGGAATTCCCGTCTCGATCAGATCCCACCACTCCTTTGATCGCAACATGTTCTCCATGATCATCTCCCAATGTTCGTAATCACCATCGAACTTTGGTATGCTTAACTTCATCTCACTTTTACTCATTGTGTTTTTTTCACCAAGATTTTCGCTCTTATACCACTTGTAGAAACTGAAACAGAGAAACATAGCAAAGTGTTTGCAGAGAAAGAATGTGTCAAAAAACTTTTATTTCTCGTACTTAACTTTTGGCTACAGATCAAGTCTTTATACATAGACTTGTAACTACACTACCGAAATAAACTCAACTACTTTCAGTTTGTTGCCTACAGACCAAGTCAACACTGACTTATTCAAAGTTGACTACTTGAACTTAAATAACTTAATGGCTACTAGATTTCAGACAATCTTTCACTCAACTCTCAAAGCCCCTATTCCGAGAGTAGTCATCAAGGACAAGAAGTTAGAATGCACCTATCAAAGAACTTATTTATATTGACAGGAAGACATGACTTTATAGTAGTCTTGAAGGAGACCACTCCGAACGTCACCACAAATTTCTCCCATAAATATATTACCCCTTTAAAAGTTCATCCCAAACATTTGAAGAATACCCAAAATAAGGCAGATGAAACATCACAAATCCATACAAAAAAACCTCTATCTCACCCAACATAAGACCAATCCGCGCACAAAATTGATCACAAAAACAACCTAATCACAAGGATCTTAGTCTAAACACATTAATCAAAAATCACAGAACTGAACCACGAGAACAATCTTATCAAGAGATAATATTTAAGAAAAGGAGAGAAACAATGAGGAATCTAGAGTACATCAACTTCCACCGAACGGCGCGACACAACTAGCACTAGCGAGCCAAACCCCAAATTCTTTATTTGCAAGTAATCAAATATATTCACAATGATAAATTGCAAGTAAGAAGTTTGATTTAACAAATATCAATTTAAGAGATTTTAATTAGTTTAATTAGTTTTAAATTGAAACATAAAACTAGACCAAATGAGTATAATAAGTACTTTTAAAATTTAAACTTATAACATTTTAAATATTTAATTTTACCAAAATACAATATCTTAAATTTAACAGAATATAATTCAAATATTTTATTCCTTTCAAAATTAAAGTATTTAACTATTTAAACATTTAAAAGTTCAATTATTATAATTTTTGAACTTGGCCAATAAGTAAAAGTATTATTAGTATATTTTTACATGATAAAAATTAAACATTGTAATTTAATATTCTTAATAAATGATTGATTCAAAAATTATATCGCTTATGTATTATTTAACACCATACATATTAATAGATTAAAGTCAACCTTATCTTTAGTTTTGGAGGCCTAATTTTTGTTTTTATTATTTTCCACATCTACCACGAAATGAAGATGCAGTTTTTCTTATAAATAATTAGACACGACAAAATAGTGAATTACAAGTATGAATTTTGATTTGTCTAAATTTAAAAAGTTTTATTCGGTTAAATCTAATTTTTGTTGATATAGTGTGCTTTAAAAAAAAACTTGTATGGGATTTTTTTTTTTCTTTATTTCTTATAAAACAAATACAAGTTATTCTTAAGTTCTTCAATTTTTGTTGTAGAAATTGTTGGATCTACTAGATTGTAAGCCGATTTCAACATTTATAACTTTAATCTCGCGTCTAAAACTGCTCCTATAGCCAAAATGATATTATATTCATCCCAATATTTTTCACATTTAGCATGTATACTTACCATCAACTCTTTCATAACCTCATTTTCGCTTTTAGAATATTTCTTCAAAAATAACTGGATTCTCCATACTTGCACCAAAAAAAAATTGGACGTGGGGTATTTTGAACTTGAAAAGTATGTGTGATGGTGTTAATCAGCTTTAGAAATTCACAATTTCTCCCTCCCCATCATATTATAAGGTAAAAACTTGTAACTTCTATCATACAATTTCACAGGTCCGATACTAAACCTAAACCCATGAAACAAATTTATGGGGCCTCATTTAATTTTTTTAGAAAGTTAAGTTTAGTTTGTATGCATGTCGTGGGAGAGAAGAAAAGTGTGGACCAAATTTTTTTGGATTTTAAAGAAATATTCATTTTTTTACCTTGAGAGAAAAAATAGGTTCCTAGGTTCCATAGTTTATCAAATAGTAATTATTAGTTATCCAAGATAAAATTTTAATCAATGGTAGTTAACTAGTTGACTCACCCGTATCTTGGATACCAACGTTATCATTTAATTTTTTTAGTAAAAAACCTTATTTTGACATTTTTTCCTGCTTATGTAACTATTAAGACTAAATATTACATTACATGGCTTAGACTTCTCAAGAAATATCTAATGAAAGATAAATAATACCAAAGAGGTATTATATAAAGAAAAAACATCGTTCAATTGTAAAAGTTTACAAATATATTTAATTCATTTTTCATTGATACAATAAGATAATTATTATATTGACGTTCACCTTTTTTCTTTTTTTTTATCATAGTCTTCTTTATTTCTTTTTTTAACATCATAGCTTTTTTTATTATAGCTTTCTTTATTTTTAATATCGTAGAATCAAATAAATCGAAATATATCCTAATATATTAAGATTGTTTGTATACTCATCTTCATGGTAGACATTTTCATATATATATATATATATATATATATATATATAAACAAAAAAATTGTTTATATAAAAAAAAAGTATACTTCTTTTTAGAATTATTGATAATAATCATTACTAACCTTGAGAATTATCAAGAAAGTCCAAACAAAATGATTTTTTTATATATAGTTTTTCTAATACCACATAAAATCGTATGCAAGATGATGATCATAAGTATTAGTGATTTTACAATATAAAATTCTCTTCTCCTCCACTAAAAAATAAATTGAAAGAGAAAAAAATAATTACCTAGTATAAAACGCTGATATAAGTTTACTCGAGGGGATAAAAAGTATTAGAAATTACTGTATATTTTTATATATTAACTTAAAAATTAAGATATTTCTATTTTTATATAATTATTAAAATTTGATATATAGAAACTAAAAAATGAGTTATACAGTAACTTTAAAAAAGTTACACGAAGTTATACAGTAACTTAAAAAAGTGAGCATTATTCTATTTTTTATATAATTATTAAAATATTTTATATAGCAATTAAAACATAAATTAAGAATAAAAAAAAAAACGTGGTGAATTGATTGTTTTTTCAAGAACTTCATTAGATCAACTAGGGGTGGGCATTTTAACCGAACCGAACCGAACCGAACCGAACCGACGATTTGGTTAGTTTGGTTTGGTTTGGTTATCTTTGAGAAACCAATTGGTTTAATATTTTATATAATTTGGTTAACCGAATCGAACCGAATCAAACTGAGCTAACCGATTCAAACCAAACTAACTAATATGATAGAAGTTTTGATATGCACATAATCATAGTTGCGCACTTTCGACCAGTCTTAGGCAAAGTTATAAACTTACATCAAAATATTCGAAAAAACTGGTATTTTAGTCATTTGGTACATTTATTTTACTTTATGTTTGTATGTATTGCACTTTATGTTGGTGAACCTAGAAGGAAGAGTCTTTGACATATAAAGAACATAACAATGGTTGAAAAAATTAGTTTTTGTTTTTGATTTATTAACTTAAAAATTTAAAATATATTCAGTTTGGTTTTGGAATATGGTTTTGTTTTTTCTTCTTTGATTTAGCGACGTAATTGAAATGATCGAACCGAATTAGATATTCAGAACCGAACCGAACAACCAAGAACCGAATCAAACCGAACCATATAAAAATCCCGAACCGATTGGCAAGTTTTTCGTAGAACCGAATGAACCGAACCGAAAAGAACCGTTTAAACCGAATGCCCAGCCTAAGTTCAACATTACATATTTATAAATGTAATCACCTTATCTTAATCTAATTATTTATCAAAAAAAAGACACAACTCATTTACACACATGAAATTTGATTATTTAACATGGATCAATGTTGGCGATAAAAAAAAAACAAAAAAAAAAACATGGATCAATGTCTTTTTTTCTCTTAAGTGACATATAAGTCAACTTCTTGACTCTATGAAATTTATATGGTAATGAAAAGGTGGCAACTCCAAGTAGATAAAAAATTTCTAATATCCATGAAAAAATTCTACCTTTATTTTTGTTGGATCGAGTCTTCTCTAAATTATTGTTAGTCTAACATTGAAGACATAGGGTTAAAGCCCTTTAACATCCCAAACCCAAATTATTGTTAGTGTAATGCACTCTCAAAAATATTTGGGTGTACTTGTAATATTGAAGACATGGAGTTATACCATTAAAGTGTGGGAAATAAAAGAAACTTAAACACCAATATTATGTTTGGAACATCGTAGGTCTTACATAAATGTTTGTTATCATTTACCCGTATGTAAGAAAATCTGTTGGATTCAATCATAATATACACATCTACCAAGAATTACAAATAAAATTTTCGAGCCATGATAGTAGTAAGAGCAGGCACAACGATGAATCCCGCACAAGTTTTAAGATAAAAAAAATTATTTAAATATGACGTGGGATCTGTATAACAGTGAAGATGCGGTTCCTAAAATGTTTAGTTAAGAGTCGGTTCTTAAGCCAATCGCAGACCCCCCTCATGTAACATGTGTCGCGCCACGATTGGTTCTCTTTATTTACTTTTTTTATTTTTTTTCAGCTTAAGAAAAAAAAACAAAAAAAACCAAAAAGAAAAACATCCTTAAGATTCAAAGCCACTATTCACGGATAAACTTGCTCTAAAAAAACCACATTTCCTTGTATGCGAAAAGCAACTAATTCTCATATATTTTTTTTCTATATATTTTTTTTCCAATATTGAATATTTTCAAACAAAATTTTCAAAAAAATTAGATTCTCTTTATTGAATACTTTTGTAGATAACACAAAAGAAAGTCGTTTTTTTCTAAAGGTATCAAATATGATGAATTTTTGTTGATAGATGATGTGTGTATAATTTGAAAGTTATGGCTTAATATATTTTGATTTTCTTGTTAATCGCATTTTTTTAAAAACTCATATGATTATTATATGAAAACGGTTTAGGAATTGAAAACATACGAGTAGAACATCTCACGTACATAAATTTTCCAACACACAATAAACCACGATCACTTATAAGAAGAACATATCATTTCAAGATCCTTGGCATACTAACATTGTTATAAGCATTTTCTAAAGTGACGTTGGACATGTCGATCATATCTCACTCGCCCAAATTCTTCTTTGATTTTTATTTGATATGTCTCTTTAGTTTTCTTTTTGATATTTCGTAGCTTTAGATTTTTCATAACTCTCTCCATTGTCACGGTATCTTCTGGAAGCAATACGAGTGTCTAATGAACTGCGATAGCGAGCAAGCGATCTCACCAAAGATTGAAGAGCAAGATCACGAGGTTTTTGTCTAGGTGAAGCCATGGGGAACAATGGGGAGGAGATACTTTTGGGGACTGATACCGATGAGGTGAGGGTGATCTTGCATTACTCATATGTCAAACTATGTTTTGTGTTGAATATGATTCTAGATGTGAGGCTTTTTTCTCAAGATGACCAATCATACTCCTTCAACTCCTGGATCTGGTTATGGTGCCCTATTTTGTGTTGCTTCTCGTCCTCAGTCTCAGTATTTCAACAAAGGAAAATAGTACAACTCTGGACCGAAACCATTTTAGTCATTTTAACCTCTCCATCAAAATTATTGCAACTTTCCTCAGTCTTTTAAACAACTCAGATCAGTGATTCCCACTGTCATAATAAATGCTTCTTATGACTATAATTAAGTAAAATATGATCATCATCAAAAGAAAATTCAATATATGGATCTAGCTTTGATATCTAACGACTGCATGATTCATCAAATCAGTTTCAAGTTCAACTTCAAAAGGATGCGGCTCCTTCCCATCTTCAATCACTAACCATGGTGTTATGGTTTTTAAATCCACAACTGATAATATTTTTCTTCTTTCCTCAGATCTGAGAACAACCACCTTACTTTTCATCACCAATTTCTATATTCTTTAACTATAAAATTACCACTAGTGCTTGAATAATAGATAGTGGATCTACTAGTCATGTTTGCTCATATCGACTATATTTCTCATACACTAGATCAATATCTCACACAACAATCTCATTACAAAACGGTGCTAGATTTGACGTCAACTTGCTAGGCAATATGCATTTATCAGCATCATTTATTCTTTTTAATGTCTTGTTTGTTATGTTTTTTCTTTTTAATCTCATTAGTGTTTTCACATTATTACAACATAACATCACATCTACTCATTTTTACCTCGACTTTTGCATCAATCATGAGCTAAGTCAAGCCTTGATGATTGGTAAGGGTACACTACTTCACAAGCTATACATTTTAGATCACAATGCGTTCGATACTTGTATTTCATCAAGTTTATGTGCTTCTTTAATTTCTGATGGCACTAGTCTTGGCCATCCCTCTACAGCCAAGCTTACACAATTGTCATCACAGTTATCTTTGTCTAACTCTAATTTACAAAAATAATTTCTTTGTTTTGTTTGTTCTTTAGCTAAACAAAAACAATTACCTTTTGTACCTCACAATAATAACAATTACCTTTTGTACCTCACAATAATATGCCCTCAAATCATTTTGATTTGATACACTTATATGTATGGGATCCATTTAATCATGAGTCTATTGAAGGGTATATATATTTCTTACTATTGTAGATGATTGTATTTGAGTTACTAGGATTTACATAATGAAAAATAAATTTGATGTTCTTACAATATTTATTTCATTCTTTTGTCTCTTATTGAAACTCAATAAATGTTTAAATCAAAGAAATATGATATGATGATACATCTGAACTGGATTTCAATGGTTTTTTAAATCATAAAGGCATGATTTGTTATTTATTTTGTATTGATACTCCACAACATAACTCAGTAATTCGACACAAACACCAACATCTTCTCAATGTTGCACAATCTCTTATGTTCCAGTCCAATTTGTCTTTAATATTTTGGCGTGATTTTATTTCCACTGTTGTTTTTTTAATCAATCGTATATTTTCACCTGTTCTAAACAATCAATCTTTTTATCAGAAACTAACTCATAACGAACTAGATTATAATTTTCTTCGTAGCTATGACTATTTGTGCTATGTGTTTACATTACCCAACTTTAGGAACATGTTTTCACATGGTGCTTGTGCTTGTATCTTTCTTGGATACATTGTTGGTCATAAAGAATACATTGTTTTATATTTAGATACTAAATCATATTTTCATTTCTGGTGATATTGTGTTTCATGAAACAATTTTTCATTTTAAATATTTCGTTTATTCATCTGTATTACCTTTATATGTTCATGTTTCTTTAAAATATTACAATTCACTTTGTATTACACCATATTTATCTACAGGTCCATTTGTTCATGCCTCAACATATGTTCCTTCATCATTACATTACTCATGCATTATCTCATAATTCATATGCATCTCTTCTATCTACATCCCTTAATACTGCACTTATATCTTCATAGATCAGTAAAAATACTATTTTAGTTGCTTAGAACAATGATAGAACATAGTGAACTACTAAAATACCTAGTTATCTTATTGAATGCCATTTTTACCTAACAAAATCCTCTGATTTTTTCATACCACCACCAAATCACCAACTAATCACAAATCACCCCCGAAATACACAACTCCATATCCCCTATCCTTTGTTATCACCTATGACCACATCTCTTCACACTATAAAGATATCATCTCCATATTTTCCCCGAATACTAAACCTACACCTTTAAACAAGTTGTCACCATTGTGGAATGGAGCTATGGATGTGGAGCCTCATGCTTTTGAAGATACATACACTTGAGATATTGTCACTCTTCTTGGAGGTAAACATGTTGTGGTTGCAAGTGGGTATGTAAATCAAACATAACGTTGATGGTTCTATTGAGCATTATAAAGCTAGACTCATAGCTAATGATTCACACATCAACTAGAAATTGATTACATAGACACATTCTAACTTTTTGCTAAGCTTGTTATTATTAAGCTTCTCCTCGATCTTGTAGTTTTACATAACTGGAGTTTGATACAGATGGATATCATAAATGGCTTCTTTCATGGAACTTTGGATGAAGAAATATACATGAGCCTACTACTATGGTATACTCCTCT
Organism: Euclidium syriacum; assembly: GCA_900116095.1. Lineage (NCBI taxonomy): Eukaryota > Viridiplantae > Streptophyta > Magnoliopsida > Brassicales > Brassicaceae > Euclidium > Euclidium syriacum. The sequence goes on from FPAK01000008.1 coordinate 5,641,209, forward strand.
TGCTGGAGTTGTTCTTCCTCCAAATCTTGTATGCAATAAAATCATTGTATGGTATGAAGCAAGTTAGTCACCAATGGTAAAAAAAATTCTACAGTGCTTCTTGTTGATGGCTTTGATCAAGCACACACATACAATACTCTTTATGTAAAGCTTTGAGGTTCAATTTTCATTGATGTCTTGGTTTATGTGGATGATTGATAACTTGTAATATTGATGATGATAACTGGTAATAATGATGATGTTATCACTACTCTGTAGACTGTTCTACATAAATCTTTCAAGATCAAGGATATAGTCCCTTCTCGTTTCTTCCTTAGTTAGGAAATATGAAGGTCTGTTAAAGAGATTTCAGTTTTTCGAAAAAAAATATGCAATTTCTTTGATTGCATGTAGACCGAGTTATGTTTCTATGGATCCAACTAATCAGTTAAACATCGCATATAGTGTTCCTCCAGATAATGCCACACGTACACTTTATCTCACCATCATCAGTCAAGATGATACATTCGCGGTTATAAAACTGAGTCAATATTTCTCCAAGCTCATTGATGTTCATATGCAACTAGTACAAAAGATTCTACAATATCTCAAAAGGAATCCTGGATAAGGTTCAATGTTTTCTACAACTTCTGACATGCACCTCAATGCTTTTGTTGACGTTGATTGGAGTTCATGCTCAGGGTCTCGTCGATTTGTTACTAGATATTGTGTTTTCCTTGGTTAATCTTTGATATCCTGGAAATTCAAGAAACATCAGATGTCAGTTGCAGCAGCACATAAGAAAAATACCAAGATATGGTAAATGCTACAAAAGAGTTGCTCTGGATCCAACAATATTTCACTTATTTCAAGGTCAATATCAAGCTCACTGTTAGGTTATTGTGTTATTTGAAAGCAAATATGCTTTGCATATTTCTTCAAATCCATCATCCATGAGAGGAAAAAACATATTGAAATTGATTGACACACTGCTTGTGATAAACTCAAGGCTAGATTATTAAACATTCTCCATGTTGTATCTGCGAATAACATTGCTGACATTCTCATCGATGCGTTACAACCAGCTGTGCTCAATTATCTACTCAAGCGAATGTATGTTTCAAGTGTTTATTTTCTTAAGGACAACAATGATTAAAGGTTTGAGGTAGACCTGGGCATTTTATCCGAATCCGAAATCCGAACCCGAACCGAAAAACTCGAAAAAATCCGAACCCGATTTTACTAAAAAACCCGAACGGATTCTATGAGCCTACATCCGAAAATCCGAAAAACCTTATCCGAAAAAATCCAATCCGAATAAAACCCGAAAATCCGAATCCGAATCCTCATGGTCTAAAATAGTAATATTATATTCCTTTTAATAATATATTATTTTATTTCTATATAATAGCATCTTCAATACAAATGAAGCATTTGATACTCTTTTGAAAAATTTATTATGGTATTTTCTTTTAAAATGTTATAATTTATCACAATCATAATTAATTTGTTTTGGTACTTCATATATATAGATATTATTTTGGTTATTATATTATGTTATTATTTAGTTTTTCTGGTTAAATCGGGTTTTTTTTTATAGTTTTGATGTAAAATATTCGAACCAATTCTAAACATGAATAGTTTCGAGTTTTCATCTAAAAATTTGAATTCGATCCGAACCTGACACAATCTGAACCGTATCCGATCCGAATTCTAAAAATACCCAAATGGATGTTATAAGTTTACATCCAAAAATCCGAAAAATCCGATCAGAACCCGAACAGATCTTCGAACGCTCAGGTCTAGTTTGAGGGGTGTATTAGAAATATATATATTTATTCAATGTTGAGGTGTCAATAGTTTGTTAATTAAGTTGATTCACAACAAACTGTATATAAACAAACATTGTAACAGTAATTTGCTAGCAAATGATAACTATTGTTCACCGTATTTGGTTAATTGAGACTCGTGATACTTTATGCCATATTGAAGCAACACCCTATGATTTCTTATGGCTAAATATTTCTCGTCTATCGACCAGATATCTTTCGTATATGTTTTCAAACCAATTTTAGCATGAACGAAATGTAAGAAAACACCATAAATTTTAAATTTCGTACACTCAACTTGCGATATACATTAAAAAGATAGTGATGAACCGTTTGATTATTCCATCATATCCAAAATCTAGAAAAAAACGAAAACCATTTGGAACTGTTAGATTTGCGTCATAGCTACTTAACCTTCTCGAGGGTTAGTAATTTTTGTTTATTTTATCTCTTTTTTTCCTTGTATAAAAATCTTATATTCATTTTAACAAAACTAATATTTTAATAACAGGGTGACAGAATATATTTTTTAAACGTTTGATAGTCGACCATTGGTTTTATTTTTTTAATAAACCGCCAGAGGTAAAGCAAAAAGAGGAAGATACCCTTTAGGTACAATTAATAGACTCACGTTAGCCACATTTAATAAACAAGATTATCACTCTAGGAGATAAGGTTGGGTTTCTCTAATTTGCCTAATGATTATCCCCCATATATTGTAATTGGTGCTATACTCATGAATGAAACAATACTCTTTTTTTTTTTTTGTTAAAGGGTTAATGAAACAATACTCATTGCTTTAATGTATATAAACAACTAACATTTTAATAAAAATTAGGATTCGAACATTAAATTTAGATAAATAGATTGGTGAAATAAGAAATTGTACATACTGGCTAGTGCTTATTTTAATTATTTGTGCCTTGTGGATAATACTTTTAGAAAATCCTACGAATATTATTTCATAAAATCCCAAAATTCATTCAAGGAAAGTGCCCTTTAAACAAGAAGAAAAATATTCTTTATTAATTAACACTATTGAATTGTTTACAATTTACATCATTTATCAGAAACTTCTAGCATATTTAAGAATATATTTCCTTTCAGAGACACAAATCATATTTACGTGTACTGAGATTTAATTTCGGATTTTTATATATAGATAGTTTTAATTCTTTTACCAATTATGTTACCAAATTCTAAGAAACAAAAAATTAGACCTAAGTACTTTCCAAAAAAAAAAAAAAAATTAGACCTAAGTATGAACCGTGGCATATTGGTGACTTTAACATGACTCAGCAAAGTAATTTGCTAATTAATAAAAAATGTATCTATATTCTCATTTTGGACCAGTCAAAGTTCTTGCTTCCGCACTAATCCAGCATTACCACTCTTTCTCCCAACTTTGAATTATATATTTTCATTAACGATATTGGTTTTAATTGTACTAAAAGTAAACGGGATAAGGTTTATTTTGTCCACTTGTTCTAAATTAATCATTCAGATATTTTATACAGTACTATAATTTTAAATATGGTAGTTTCCATTTAAGTATGTAAAGTAATTGTACCCGAATATTTTTGTATATCTTTTGACTTATTAATGCAAACAATGAAATAAGCATCTTATTTGCAACTAAAGATTATCCGATCAAGTTGATCTTGTTCAAGATTTTTTTTCCCTTTTCCTTTATTTATAAAATCTTCAAATTAAAAAAAAGAAAAAAAAAAAAAAGAGAGAAATAAATGAGACTGGATAAGGTCGAGATATCGTGTGATAGCGACCACCGAACTTTCGGTACAACGACAGCATCAGATTGAACGGAGACACTAGCTCACGTCCGGCAAAAGTCCTAAAGAGCAATAGATTTTCGCCACGTCATCAAGACCGTGTCGTGTCAAAGTCACCGTTAGCGTGCTTGGGACTATTCTATGTTAGAGCATGTGCTTGTACAATTGTTTCATACGTATAAATGTACAATCATACATACATAATCGTATTTATACGATGTTTGTCGTTATAAATATAAATGAGAACTGATTCTATTTTATCTTTATTCCATTTTCTCGATCAGTGGTTTCTTTTTTTTCTTCGTCTCGTTTGAGGAAATAATCCTTAACCTGCGCGTATCGTATCGCCGGCGATTAATGATAGCTGATTCCTTCGGATTGATACAAGAAGAGATCGTATAAAAAGAAAAGTCGGAAGATAAATATGGAGGTTATGGTGGGTTCTTCTTTTGGAATAGGCATGGCGGCGTATGTTAGGGATCGTGGCGGCGTCTCGGCACAGGATAAGGCCGTACCAGCGGCTATGTTCTTGGCTGATGAATCTGGTCGCGGTGGATCTCAGATCGGGATGGGTAGCTGCATCGGATTAAGGGTAGGTAGTAGATCACCGGAGGAATCATCGGACAGTTCATCGTCGATCGGAGAGAGCAGCGAAAACGAGGAGGAAGAAGAAGACGACGCCCTTTCGTTCCAAGGAGGAGGATTGGATTCGTTCAGTTCCTCTCTGGAAGACTCTCTGCCGATTAAGTAGGTTCTTGTCTTTCTTCATCAATTTATAATTCAAAACTGAAATAATCAGATTTAAGTATTTCACCTGAATATACATCTCTCTCCCACAAGAAAAAAAAGAAAACCTTTATCTGCCTGTGTTTGGTTTTCCGACACCACCAAAGTATTATAGTTGTCTTTTACTATGATCTTGATCTTCTCTGTTTTTAGTCACCAGTCTTTTGAATTTTTCGTGGCAAGTTTCATCTACAGTGAATCCTTGGGATATTCCGTGTTGGTCAACTTTAGTTATACTGAGATGTTAGATTGCCTTTAAATCTGTTTGGTCCTGAATACTGAAGACGACATATTCGTTTTTTTTTTTCAGGAGAGGATTATCGAACCACTACGTGGGTAAATCGAAATCGTTTGGGAATTTAATGGAAGCGAGCAACGCAAAGGATTTGGAGAAAGCAGAGAATCCGTTTAACAAAAGGAGGAGATTAATTATTGCTAATAAGCTGAGGATGAGAGGAAGATCTATGTCAGCTTCGGATTTCTACTCTTGCCAAAACCCTAATTCTATGCCTTTGCTTGCACTCCAAGAACTCAATGAAGAGGACCATAGTGAGGACGAAGATGGTGAGGATCAAACTATAAATTTATTGGAGAAGAGGAAGAGTATGATGATGAAGAAGAACAAGAGAGATTTGATGGCTCAGACTCAAAGCTGTTTCTGTCTAAGTAGTTTGCAAGAAGAGGATGATGGTGATGGTAATGATGATAATGAATGATAAAATCAGTAACGTGTTTCTTTCATACATGTTTTAATTTGTTCTTCTCTTGTGAATTTGTTTTTCTTTTGCCCCTTAGGGGAGAGTAGAGGAAGTTTCAGTGGTGGAAGATTTGATTTGTTTGGAAGACTATTAATCTATTCATAGTAGCACCCTTACGACTTTTCCCTATCTACGAAAGACATTTTTTTTTTTTTAAATGTGTAGATCTTTATCGTCGACAGAATTAATATAAACATTATGTACTGTAGTATCATAGGATAAGTTAGGTTGTCTGGAAAAAGATAAGGTCCCTCAAATTCTCACACACGCAAAATTGATGCAGTGCCAACTATTAAAACCCTTACTTTTGTTATCAAGCGCACAGTTTTAGTTAACTGGTTTGTTAGATTTAGCCAAGTGAGAAAGTTTCAGGAGCAAACCTTTATACATGTTCAAAAACTTGAAATCAGCTGGTTTGTAATGATTAATCTCCTATAGTTTAACATTGTTCCTCTTGAAGGCTCTAACTGACCGTTTCGCCGACACTTACGTATATATTTTCGTCGGTGGCTATCAAAGTTGTCTCCTTCACGATAATATCCTTGCCTTATCTCTAGACTCCGGGATTAATTTTTGTAAGGATATGGCAACGCACGACCAAATAGGTGATTCAAGCTCAAAAGTCGCATTGGATTGTGGTTAGATGTCTCCTCAGAAATCTACTGTTCTCAAATCCAAACACTTTCAATCCATTTTTTTTTTTTTTGTTAAATACTTTCAATCCATTTGAAACGAATTAGTTTTTAGTTTCGGCTCTAAATGTATTATCTCTTTGGCTTCGGGGTTATATTTAAATTTTAAACTGTCGACTCATCGTCAAAATTGTAAAATTTATCCGTCTTTTGGCTTCGTCTAGTATGAAGTATGAACGCAATACTAAAAATATAGTGACAAAAATTTTTTTGTCTGTTACCAAAAGATGATGTTACAGTTAATTTAACTAAGATTGTAAGGTGTTCTAATAGTCATTTTGACTATTTTGATGTTTATTCTAGTGATTATTTCTTTTTCTTTTTGCAAAATATTCAAACAGCGATAAAAATGTAATTATAGTTAATTTATGATACTTTGATTAGTTTTAATTATATGTTTGACACATCTATATACACAAAAATCATTGTGAAAAACATAAAAAAGAAATGAAAGAAAACAGCGAAAACTAAAAAGAAATTCTCAAAAATACCATATTTTAATTCTTTCCAAAAAAAACCATATTTTAAAGTTTTTGTTCTTAAGTTACAATTACTAGTTTTTTTTCTTCCAATCATACCATGAGTTATATTAAAATGAGTTTAAACCCTTTTTTAATGAAACAATTTTAACCTTTAAATTAGGAATAGTGAAAACAAACAAAATATTCTAAATATATTTATTAATTATTTACAGAAAATTGTTATTTTCACTCATAATTTTTTGTATTTTTAGAAAAAAAACTTATAATCTTAAGTTTTGAACAAAATAATAAAATGTAGTATTATAAGGTGTTAACTCAACTAAAACTATACCATTCTTATCAGACATAAAGCATGTGGCAACTAGCAGGTGAAAATTGACTAGATGCTTTGGGTGACGAAATTATCCTCCACTCAACACTGAATTCCCCGTTTTGCCCCTCTTTCACTCTACCCTCCGCTACGTTGAGCCCACCCGCCACCACGAACACACGGTCGTCCGCTCCCGTCAAGGCGAAAGGACGCCGCATCACTTTCCTCGGGAGTTTCTGACCACTCACGTATCTCCACGTATCGTCATGGGATGAGTACACCTTCATCGGAAAATCTCCGTGCTCCGAGATCACGAACAGCCTGTCGCGGATCACGACGCTAACCCCCGTCCACCCTTCCTTCATTCCACCACTCATTTCTCGCCACGTGTCATCCTTTGAGTTGTACACCTGTCCCATCGGTGGAAACATGAACGGCCACGCCCACCCTTCCGTCACCAACATTTCGTTCCCGATCACCGCGGAGTCGTACTTCGCCAACATCATCGGCAGTTTCGCCGCAGCCGTCCACGTGTCGCTCTCTGGGTCGTACGATTCGACGGCCGTCGTGGCTTCTCCACCGACGGCCACGATTCTCCCGTCAACATTCCCGGAGACGAAGTACGTTCGCGGGGTCGCCATCGTAGACGTCGACGACCAGCGATTCGTGAGAGCAGTGTAGACAACGGCAGAACGCGTGGAATCGCCGCCACCGAGGACGAAAAGCTTCCCATGCCGTGGAACGGACGCGCAAGAGAGCGCGTGAGGAGACGAGTTGTTGGCAAAAGAGTTGGGCATGGGAGGCAAAACGAACCAACAGCCAGAAGCGAGGTCGAGGGCTTGCCATTGAATCCTTCCCGTCGATTTGTTGAAGGCGAAGACGAAGAGGTGAGGAGAGGAGACGGAAAGAGATTGCTTGGAGAGGAAGAATTTAGGGTTTGTGATGGTTCTATTCCAAGAAGATGAAACGGATCGCAAGAGAGCATAATATGGGTAAGGAAGACGAAGGAGACAAAGCTCGGCGATGTCGTCGGGTAGACCTGGGATCAAAGGCTGAGATTTTTCTCTAGTTTCTTCGTCTTCTTGATCAATGGTGGTTTCTGATATTGCCATTCTTGTCAAGAGATTGAGGAAGCTGAAATCTTTTAGATGATCATATAAAAAAAAAGAGATATAGGTAGGTAATCTTCACAAATTGAGGAACACAATCTTTACATATAAAATATAATTATAGAAAAAGATTGGAAATTGATAGAGTAGTTGGGTGATTGATAAAAGGTCGCAATCGCATAAACACGAGATGAGACGGTGGATGGATGAGAGAGTCAGGAGGAACTGGTGTTCCACATGAGTCCACGTTTGTGTGTGCGTGGAGGCAAGAGTTGAATTGATTGCTCGTGTCCATACAGTGAGAGATTAAAACGTATCTAGGTCAAGACAATTTGCTTGATAGTTTTAATTGCGCGGTAACTGTTTTCAGAGATAACCAAAGATTCTTGGTCTGTGGCAGAGCTTTGTTCCGAGTATAAAATACTGGCAAGAATATCCTGCAAATATTAGTTTTTGGATTTCAGTTCAAGATGTAACCTGGTATCAAAAATAAAACAATAAAAAAGTCTCAGTGATATAAAAAGAGGAAAAGAGTAAAGAACAACCCAAATCAAATGGTTTTTAGTTTTTCCGTAACGAAAATGATAAATAACCAGGATAAACTAGTTTCTCTATATTTGTAGGAATCTACTTTTCCTAGTAACTTGAATTTTAAAAGAAAAAAACAAGCCAATATATTTGACAAGATTAAGAAGTCTTTGTTTTGAGTCTCTTTGCTTTTTTCAGTTTTGAGTCTTACGGAAGGGTTCTTGTTCTGGCAAAAGTTTGGTCGTGTATGCAATTACTAGTAGTTGAATATGTTTTTGGTATGATACATCATACATGTCTAAAAAGACATTGAAGGTTCTGGTCTGCAATAAGTGAGAAGCAACTGTTGTCTCAAATAGTTATATAGATATATACCTCAGCCTCACCATGGCAAAGTAGAAAGTGTTAGTGAGGATGACAACTAACATATTCCCTGAGCAAAGGCCAAATCCGAATACCATAGACTTTCGGTGTTAATGTTTCTTCTGCAGATTTCGCCAGAGCTCATTAACAAGATGCTATTTGAGGTTGTCATCTATAACTGCATAATATATGAAGCACTCTATGGAGCATAATATCTACCTGATCTCTTCTCGATTCCGCATAGGAGCTCACATAAGAAGAGTTATCAAGAATACCTGAAAAAAAACATTTACCCTCAGGTTACAGAGTCTTATACCCAAAGGTCCACAAGGAAAAATGCCAAAATGCAACATTACTCCCATAACGATAAAAGTCAAATTAATGAAGCCTATTCAACGAAAACATGAACTGGTACCATAAAGAAGAGGGGCCTCGGTTTGAAAAGTCTTGACCTACTTGAAAAGTTCATCTCACATAGCTAGAGTAAAGAATACATAACCCTCTCTTTATTAACAAGAATTGGCAATCCTATCTGATATTTCTAATGTATCACTGTAGAAAAAGGAAATAAGAAAAATGCAAATCCTAAATAACACAAAAATAGAAAGAATACATATCAAAACCATTTAGTTATTTTTCGCGTTACACATGATGTTTCTGTGATTCCATGAAAGTGTAGATAAGAAAAAAGATGAAGATGGAAAGTTACACTCTGAGACCACAGGTATCATGTGCAATAGTGGTTGGAAATGAAGACTTTTCTGGGGCATTTTCCTCCTCATAAGCGAAATGATGATTTGCTTTCTCCTTCTGGCTTTTCGCCTATTTTATGTTAAGACAAAAGTAGGAATGGTTAGAGAACAGTTCATTTGAAGCAAGAAGAGCAAAGCATAAATTCTCTGGAAATTTGTTGAAAGCAGGAAATATTTGTTCAGCGAATCTCTGGACGCCATAAGTGATACGTGGTGCAGTGAAACCTCAGATGTGTTGAACATGTCTAAACTAGAGTAGCCTGATGCATATCTCAAAACATATTCTGAATCGAAACTACTTATGTAATAACTCTTTCAACAGCAAGAATTGTTTTCCCTGGAGATAAGAAAAGTCCAGAAAGATTTAACATTCGGGGGTATCTATTCACAATCTAAGCAAGCTGAGAAGCATTTCCATGGTGGCACAATACAGAGATATAACAAATGTTATGTTTCAAAAAGAACTCACCAGAAAGATTTCCTGATTCATCGGTCAAATCTACATTGTTGCATCGTCAAACGAGTGGATTTGCCACAAGATGACTCCTCTGAAGCTCTGCGTTGACGTCTCTTAGGACATACATGTTCCAAGTTCTAACTAACATCGTAGCCATTAACCTCGTGACAGATGTAACACAACACAAGCTTGTATCACCATAGCTACAACCTCAGAGATTTTCCCATTGTAGTCACTTCTTTAACAAACTTTTCATAGACAAAGATTCAAATCTCTCCAGGTAAAGTAATAAGCAATACACAAGCAACGATAGAAAGCAAGGAAAGAGGTAATTCTTTGCGACAAAAAGTAAATTTTCCATTGCAATGAGAAAACAAAAAAGGATGTCAAATTTGTTATTAAGATATGAATTCTAAACAATTCTAAAGACTAGGTTACATACAGAGGAGACTGCACCTATTACATGATTGGCAATGTACTTTTGCACCGACTTTTTAAAACCACAGTATCTCTGCAAAACTCTCTCCCAAATTCCCCTTTATTGGCCTCAGGTTTACACACAAAGCTCGAAACTCTCTTAGATGGCCAATTTACTTGCTAATCTTACAACATGGACAACCAACAACGCGTATCTTTATACGTTTCTTTGGGATTAGTTGCTTCTTAAAATAATCTTACTAACCTGCTCTGAGTCTGTAGCTGTAGGATCATTATGATGTGCTTTTTTTAGCTCACTACTCTTTGCCGATCCATCATAGAACTACACAGTAGAAATCTTTCGGCATTCAAAATCAGTTACGTCCTCTTTTGGACGAGAGCAGGCTGGACTCAATAAAATATGTAACATCAAACAAAGATCTCTTTCACTCCTCAATATCTTGTTGCTCGAAACATCGCATGGAAATTTTCTCTTGGAGAATTGGCCAGTTTTCGCCAAGCTGTTGTGGATTTGACTCCATGGCAGTTCTAAAATCAAGCAGAGACACAGAATGTTGATCGTGTGTTATGTCAGAAGGCCCATTAGAAGATTGTATTGGCAAACTATTACTCGGCCACACTCCATTTACAATCTTGTTTTGGCTCTGCTGCTTCTCTAGAGTTTGTTGTTTCCCGAGATCTCCATTCGTGGACCGGCCTTTAACCTCAATGGTTGATTTGAGTAACTTCTTCAAGTAGACGTCCAACATGTTATTCAACGTATTAGCACACTCCATCGAAACCCCTCCAAGACCCTGTGCTACTGCTATATTCTCCATCCTCTTCCTCAGCATCTCTGTATCTGGTAACATACCGCTATCGTAGCAACTAACTAGGTCACCGCTTGTTGAAACAGGAATCGTTCTACGGGACCCACCACCGACACTAGCTGAACAAAATGGAATCCCTAGAGGTGCAATCAGAGGACTACTCATTGATGGATTTAGCCTTCCTTGCTCCTCTTGATTCTCATCATCTCTCGTAGCTGCTGATGCAACCTGATCTTTACTTGGTATTCTCGGTTTCTCAACAGGACGAAGAAATTCACCATCTCTTTCATCAGCACCAAATCTGCCTGTTCGTTGATAATCAAATTGACTCAAATCCCCGTTTTCCATACTGACACCACCTCTATTGTCTTCTCTACAAACTGGCTGATGATGCAACATATGATCAACCTTCCCGTTTGATCCTAGTGGACTAGGCCTATCTCTCATTTTCCTGTCACGCATTCCAGACCTAACTTTCCTTGGAGAGATGGGCAAAACTCCGTTGGACCAAACAGGTTCATTCTGATTATGGTTAGGGATTAAAGGTACACTTTGTTCAAGACCATCTCCTCTACTCTGAAAAGCGTTCCCCAAAGGTTTGGTCAGATGACCGGCTTCTTGAACTGCCGGTGGAGATTTGGCGACTGTTACATTTCTCAAGATCGAACGGACCAACTGGTTGTGTAGAGGGAGATTCTCCCTCCCCAATAGCCTGAAGCACGACTTATCCAACTCGCTCTTAGTAAGCTTCTGACTCAGAAACCTTCCCAGGTAATAAAAATACCTTCTTGACCTCTCAACGCCAATCTTCTTCACAATATGCGCTTTCTGTTCACCAAGATTAATCCTCTGATCTTGAGAACGTTGCATGATTACTCCCACCAACAGAATTTACTCTGTACCCCCCAAAAAAAAACAAAAAAAAAATCGGAATTATGACGTCTCTCTGCTACACCAAAACCAGATAAACAGTGGGAGAGTGTCCAAACGCACTCTCACAACGTTTATTTTCCTTCACACAAACAAATCAAACTCCAACTCCTTCCAATGCTTATGCTATTGAAGCTTTGGTACAGGCTCTTCCCCTTTTTTCACACGACCCAGAATTAGCAAATCCAGAATCCATACAATGCAAAGCCAAATCTCATTTCCCCAGAACCAAAACCCTAGAGATCATATCTACAAGGCAGCTCGCAGAAAAGCCCTCCAATTTCAGCCCTGCTGATTCAGTATCAGTATCTATAAAAAACCCTAGTTTTGGGTCACCAAATCATGCCCTCTCGCGGAAAAAACAGCGCTCGGGCCTCTTGCCAACTTCACGAAACTGCACCAGCAAGAAAGACCCAACATTGTTATGCCCAGTTCGGAAGCTAAAAACTTGAGAATTTTCGAAATTTAATACGAGTAAATCGAGATCAGTTGAGTTTGGAAGATCCAAGCTTGGGAACAGAGCAAGACACGAATTGGGTAAAAAAAAATGAAATTCGAATTGGAGAAGGAGAGAGCGGGGCAATGAGGACCGAAACACAGACTTGTAAGCAGAAAAAACAAGTGTTAAATATTGATTCGCGACCTAACTCAGCAAGATTGACCGGAATTTCAGACCAATAACACGAGACAGAAGAAGTAACTTCCGACCAACCTAATGATTCTTCGCTCCTTGCTCCTCTGTCTCGCTTCGATTATTTGCCCCCAGAATCTTGGATTCTCTTCCTGCCTTTCTCGTATTGCCGTCTGATTTGAATGTCTGAGCTTTTCGCTCTTCTGTGTTAAAGCTTCGATCGCTGCTTATTGGGTTTCCTTAGTTTTCCTTTTTTCTGTCTTAATTTGTTTTTTTTTCTCTCCTCTTTCTCTCTCTGCAAACGTGTTCTTTTTCATCATTTATATTAATTAATCATCAATAGGTTTCCGATTTTTATCCTAATTAAGTAATTAGTTACTAATAGTCCTTTTTCAAAAAATTTACATTGTAGGAGATACGGCAGTTTATTAATTAAGATGATAGGGATAAAAGTGTAAATGATTCATGATATTAATAACAATAGGGTTAATTTTTTTATATAAAAACATTGAATTACAAGTTAAATTGATGATACTGGAAAATTCAATATTAGAAAATTAGCAAGCCACCACAAAAAATGTTTACGAGTTTGCGTGCGAAAAATACGTGCCAATTTTATTAACGATAAAAACGATATTATAGTTACGTAAATTACTTATTTGGTTAATAAATAAATAAATGTTATACTGCATTTAATGAAATATTATCATCATCATTATAATCTTATAAGAGAAGAAATGCTAAAATTATTATATTCTTATGATATATAGAATGAAAAAAGTTAATATACTTTGCTATTACAAACAAGATGAATTGAGTACAAAGTTAAATCATAAATGAAAAGATTTGGTAGGTTATAGAATCCTAGGAACTAGTTTCCCAATACTTTTTTCTCAAATTAGTGCATGAAATATCTCGAATGATAAATTTATCGACAAAATATTATATGTTTTAAGGATTTCACGAAAGTATCGCCCAACTAATTGGCATATGAGAGATGTGATACAGTGATTATATTTGGGAAAATATTATCCCATATGTAGTGACAACCAATTTCGATGTGTTTTGTGTGCTAGTGGTTGACCGAATTGGCACTGAGATGTATAACATATTTGCTATGAGAATAAACGTGCATTGGTTCTGAGTGAGTGATTCAAGATCTTGCATAACTTGTTTTATCCAAAATAATCCAATTGTAAATAAAATCTTCTATAAAAATGACTAAATTTAGGGTTTTTTAAAAAATTTCTAAAAGATAGGCGCGCTTTCAAGTGTGGCATGTATCATGTGACATAACTTTGTGTAAGAGAATAACTCGCCCAATCCAAGTCACACCAGTCATAAATTTACAAATTTGAATTTGGAGAAAGTAAAATCTTTTGATCCATATGAGTTTTCAAATATCAAACAACCCGAAGTGTTAATTGGTGTCTGCATAAATCGGGCCAATATATGGACATAAAACGATAATTCATGTCATATAATAACGAGATAAATCAACCTACCAACAAGTCGTTGATGTCACTCAATATCCTCAATAAAAACATAATTAGAGAGGGATAAACAATGATTATGCTACATTGGGAAGTTCATTGGCTTGATGAAGGAACTATTTGAACCTAAGTTTAAAAATCTCTAAATCCTACCTTAATTGCAAGGAAATGATCAATATAGTATTCAGGGTATTGAATCCATGAAGAAGAAGGGTATTGAATCCATGAAGAAGAAGATAGCACACTAAGAATGTAAGACATTAACTCATCTAGAACAATGATATTTAATTGAAATTAAAGAAAATAAAAAGAAAACTAAGAAATGATGTGCTCTCAATTTTAATTAAATAAAAAGGAAACTAAGAGATGGATGATGTGCTCTGAGTTTTAATTATATCAGCTTAATTTATGTCTAAGATCTAAATGCGAAACTTGAATTATACTATAGTGTTAGGATCGAACCACAAAGAGGAATATGCTAGTTAATAGGAATGTGAGAACTGAATAACTTAACTAAGGTGATAAGTTGTGATTAATTTTAAACTAGATCCTAAGTAAATTCCAAAATGCAAATGCAAATTGGTTATAAAAATTAAAAGAAATTAACCTAGGTGCAATGATCAAGAATTCAAGATAAAGTAATATACAAAAACACAATAACAAAGATGCCAAATGTAAACAAAACTTAAAACTCAAAAGATGAAAAAGTCAACTCAAAAGTCAATGTACATCAAGAATTTAAATAACTAAAAGACATGGATCAAGGTAATGATTTGGTTTGATATGAAAACTGAAGATTAATTTCTCTTTGGACTCAATGCAAACTTTATCCAATGGTTTAAGAATCCATTGTAACACAACTCATTTCTATGATATTAATCATCTAATGATCAAATAATTAACTATAAACTCTTGTGCAATCTAATTTCTTGGCTAAACAAGTTTTGCTCATTAGGTTTTGATTGAGAAATTTTTACAAATACTTGATAGGTGTTTCATTCCCTACAATTTAGATAAGGGATAATTACTTCATTATCTAACTTTTAAGTTCAACTAAATGATAGATTTGTTAAGATATACCCTAGAAAGAAAAACTCAAAACCATTTTTGTCTCTAATCAAGGACTCAAATTTCAATGTGCGAGAGAAATACTCACACATGAAAAACTTGGTTTTTATGGTTATCAGCGATAAAAAATGAAAGAAAAATGACAAATATTTTAGGAAAAATAAAATTGCATAAAACTAAGAGAAATCAAGGATACATATGATTCTCCACCAGAGACAATTTTAGAACCCTAATCCTCTCTTAAAAAAAAAAGAATAATCCCTCCCAAAAGGGTCTAAAACATTAAAATACAAAGTTGGAAATCAAAGGTTTGAATGAGTTGAAGGATTTAATATTTCTACATAAGTATGGGGTTTGAGACCCATAGAATACATTTTCTTGCAGATTATTGATGTAAGGCCAAACGGAGGTTTCCACACGTTGTAGGTAAGAATCATCTCTTCTAGTGAGTTAAGGAAACTGTCCATCGTGATGTTATACTTGTATAACCAGCCGTGGTGGATCTGTGTGTTGTAAGATAGTTGCCATCATAGATTCTTTCGTAGAATCTTACAAGTAGATTATATTTTGTAATAGGATAATATCAAATATCTCTCATGTAATAGTCGAAAAAGTGTTGAAACAAATAAATTACCTATCTCCTATATATTAATTGAGAAGACGAAGAGATAAACTAATATTGATGTGTCAGCGTGAGAATCAAACGAGATGATTAGAATATGATGTATTATCATTAGAGGATTTTTAGGAAATATTCTAATTTAAAAAAAAAGTATTTAGGAAACATTCTAATTTTTTAAAAGTAGAAAATTTTTAGTTACTTTAGAAATTTCAAAGACTGACATATACACCATTAACCATATGAAACGAGTCTGTAAATGTAAAAGACTTTCTCCCTTCAACAAAACCATCCCAGCTAATGAATATACTTTTTTTTTAATGTGACATTTATTTTTAATATATAAACAATGGCTTAAAGCACATGTTTTATTTGCAACAAGTTGGACCTATAACTGAAAAGCATTCATAAAAAACAAAATATATATATATATATATATATATATATATATAATTCCCACACTAGATGCGGGATATAATCTAATAAAGCAAAATTTCCTAAAACATATCTATAATAAATATAATATAATATATTAAAATAAGATATCTAGAAATTTAGTTTATCATTAACAAAAATTTAATTTTTGGATATAATATTTAATTTTAATTTTTATTTAATTTTTGGATATAATATTTAATTTTAATTTTTTAAAATATAGGTATATTAAATTTTAGATGCATTTGGTAATTGAAAATTGAAATAATAATATATGAAATATTGATAAAAATTTATTTCCTAAAACATAGGTATAGTAAATGTAAAATAGTATATGAAAATATACCTTACATAGTCAAAATCTATTATTATATAATTTTATTTTTTCGAAATTATCACTAAATTTCAGTTTTCAAAAATTTAACTTATTTCCTAAAACATAGGTATAATAAATGTAAAATAGTATATGGAAATATACCTTACATAGTCAAAGTCTATAATTATATAATTTTATTTTTTGGAAATTATTATTAAATTTCAGTTTTTAAAACCTCTAACTTATTTCCTAAAACATAGGTATAATAAATGTAAAATAGTATATGAAAATATACTTTACATAGTCAAAGTTTATTATCATTATATAGTTTTACTTTTTCGAAATTATTATTTAATTTCAATTTTTTAAAAAAGTTAGTCATAAATTTTTTTAGTACCATTTGGTAATTGTAAATTTCAAATCCAAATATAGAAATAGTTTCCAAGTAATTTCTAAAAAGTAGGTATAATAAATGTAAATTGATATAGTAGAATAAAACATCTTAAAATATTACAAATAAGTCAATTGTATGAAGTTTTTGGAAAGTTTGTTAATATATATAATTTAGTTACTTAACATTTTAAGTAAAATTTTGGGGGGAAAAAAGGAAAAAGAGGTTTAGTAGTATATATATACACACATTTGGTATATTATAGAATTTATAGTATATCTAATTAATTTGAGTTAGAAGTAAAGAAAATGCAATAACATAATTATTATCTTCCTAAATTTACAGTTTTCTTTAACAAAATTTATTTAAAAGATCAAGATGTTTTTAGAATTTTTTTTCAATATATCCAATTCGAAAAGTTCGATTATTATCTACAGAACGGAAAGTTGAAAGAAATACAGATATAATACAATAAATTATGCTTTGTAATATTTTAAGATTATTTTTAATATAGAACTAATATATTTATAATATGTTTTCAAATTAATCATATATCTATTATATATGAAAGAAATATATATCAATGAGTGACCAACTCACTCCATGGAAATGACACCTAAGCATCTAGAAGAGTAACATGTGTCCAATTAATTTTTTTATTAGAAAAATAAAAAAAAACTTTGCAAACTTTTCATATTTTTAACTTCAATTGTCTTTTAGTATTACTTAATTTACATTTTAGTAAAATAAATAATTTTAATTTAAGTGCACAAATTTATAAATGTTTATCATATATGATAAATTCAACATTAATAAAAAAAAATCTTTTAAAATTTTTTATATTTTTGTCTTTAAGTATTACTTAAGTTACATTTTAATGAAATAAATGATTTTAATTTAAGTGCACAAATTTTTAAATGCTTATCATATATGATAAATTCAACATTTTAAAATATTTTTGTGTTTTTTGATTTATTTTCTTACAAAAATAATGAAGAAGCAAAATAATAAGTGGAATAGAGAAGTGATGTGATGGTAAATGTGATAAGAAAAGCAAATGGGAGAAGTTATAAATTTTCAAGATCTTAAAAATTGGAATGCAATATAAGTGGAGAGGTAACAAGAGAAATATATATCAAGAAGAAGAAAAATAAATAGGTGTAAAAATATACAAGATTGTTTGATCGAAGTATATGAATAACTCTCTAATTATAGCCATCAACATAGTTGAAAAACTATCTCCATATCAACATAGGAGAATTTTCCATGTGTACCACTGAAAATTTTGACCTTCAAACTTCGCTGACTCTTTATGGCCATTTCACTCAACATTCCCTCTTAAAATTTAACCTTCAAACTTCTCTGAGTTTTATGGCCATTATACTAAACATTCTCTTTTACATTTAATTATTCCTTAGGATGAAGAAATAATTTACTACGGTTGAAAGCAGAAGAACAATCTGCGAAGAAGAATACGTAAAGTCATGATTACAAGGTTTGATCTTTGGCCCATATTGTTTTTTTATAAAAATAGTATCAATATAATGATGTAATATCAAAATTTGTTTTCCTATGATGTTGAAGGATTGAAGCAATAGAATATCGGGAAGAAGACTGAGGTTTTGTTGATGAAGAAGGAGGAAATCTTCATGAAGAAGGAAGAGCGAGAGATGAGAGAGGTTGGGCATGAGAAACTTAAGGTGGAGTTCAAGAAAGTGTAGAAGATGAAGAAATTAAAATCTAACATGGTATGATATCTAGATCTAGCTTACGTTTTTAATATGTATATTTATGTATATTGCTTCTGGTATCCATAGACGCAGCTGAATTTTCCACATCTCATCCGGTGATTTTCTATGTTCCAAATATTTTTTTGTGGTTTTCTATTGGGGTATTTTGAGTTTTAAAGTTATTTGTGTTTTTCATTAATAAATAGCGAAGATAAAACCAACGTCAAAAAAAAAAGTTAGAGATCATGCAGGAAAAACTCATATGGAATTTCAGATATTTATTATATCCTTGGAGAGCTTTAGTGAAGGCATATCAAAAGAAAAAGATTTTCAGAATCATTAGCAATGGAGGTTAGTCATTCACTGGTTAATTTTCTATACCTTTTAGATGAATGTGGATAGATCATAGATGACGCCTAATATATTTTTTAAAATCTTCATGTAACTCAAAATTTAAGAGATATCGTAAACAAAAAAGTGAGGTAAAACTGTTTGGAATATAGAAATTAAAAGTTATGATACAATGAACATAAAATATGTTTTATAGGTTAACAAAAAATATGTTCATTTCAAGATGGGTGAAAATGAATTATAAAAGAAACCAAGATGCTTGATAGGGAGATAATTCTTAGGAAAAAACATTTTCTTTAGGTACATATGTCTTTCTTACCATTCTTTTTTATGAGTCCAACAATATAAATTTCTATCTATAAAATACATAAATACAAAAGATAATATGATTTGTTAACAAATTTTTTCATGACATACTCTTATGTCCTACATCGTCAGTGCTCTCCTATAGTGACAAAATCACATTAATCTCACTGGTTTTTAATCTATCATCTCTGAATATCGAAAATTTTAGGGATGACCTTTTCACTATTTTATTTTCTACATAAATTGAAAATTACTTGAATCATTAGTATATAATAGAAAATGTGCGGGGTACTCACCTAGTTTAATATAAAAAGTGATTCAAATGGACCCTATTATTTATTCAGGAGGACCTCATATAATTTATTTTGAATTTACAACTTCTAAAAAATAGTATGATTTCATTATATTTGTACTCTTTTGATTAATAAAGAATACTTTTACTTCTATTTTGATCCTAATTAATTTTTATTTTTTAATTAAAAAGTTAAATCAGCACATCAACAGTTGATACCCATTATGAAACCGAAATTTATGAAAACTAAGCGAATAAATATAAAATGAAACTTAAGGAAAAAAGGTTGAACTTGGAAGACACGTCGGAACATTGCTTACCTAGGTAGCTTGGATCTGGTTCAGATATGGATCTGACCTCGCGGCAATTCTAAAACATGTAGTCATGATCATTGGGAGGGGGGGGGGAGAACTTGGATCGTACAATTATTATGACGGATTAATGAAGCGGCATCTGCAGTTCAAAAAAAAATGAAGCGGCATCTCAGGAAAAAGTTGGCCCAAGCAAACACGCGATGGCTCAGGCCGAACTTTTGCGAAAGCCATCATTCACCTGTGCCAACTTGGAATGACTACTTCGACCTCACAACGATCATTTAGTCGTTAGGCTATAAATCTATGGTTTCGCCCATGAGAACCGACACAGAAAGCTCAATAGATGTCAGGGCCGACCCAAGTGGGTAGGACAGAGGGGGAATGGTTCATGAGTCTATGTACAAATCTAAAAAAATTAGGGGAAAAATGGGTCCAAAATTTTTTATTCTTTGTATTTTTAATGTTATGGACCCAAAAAATTATTTGGATTTTTAGAGTTAAGAACCCAAAAAAAATGAATTTTTTTTTTTTTTTTTAGGTTTAAGAGGTCTAATTTTTATTTTTTTCCTTCTTTTAGTTTTAAGGGGTCCAAATTTCTTTTTGGCCCTAGGGTTTCCAAAAGTGTTGGACCGGGACTGATAGATGTCACATACTTTGTAATTATCAAGAAGATGAACACCATCGGCCGTAACAGAAAAGCGCTAGTTCGACCTTTGGTAGGATTGCCGGAAAAAAAAAGGTCAACGATTGGGATTGTAATCATGCCCATTTGGATCGGAGATGTGGTAAAGAATGTACAATTCAACCTCGTCAATGAACCGGCCATATTCGATGTTGTGATGGGGACATCATGGATATCTGCGATGAAAGCAGTTTCATCCATGTACCACCAATGTTCAAAGTTCCCAATCGGATATATGTGGTTCAGTTTAACCAGTCTGCTTTACTTGTTCGGTTTAATTTTAATCGGTTAGGCCAATTAACTCGGTTATCACCAGTTTAGCATGTTTAATCAATTTGGTTATGGTTCATCGGTTGACTCCAGTTCAGCGGTTCGGTATACCGGTTTAGTCAGTTCGCTCAATTGACTTGAGTTGGTCTAAACTCGAAGAAGTGATTCTATCCCAGACTATCAGTTTATCATCTTCGATTCAGCTCAGCGGATCCATTTTGAGGTTTTGGATTTTGAGACAGAGCACTCCAATCACATTTGTCATCTTGCACTATTCCGGTGAGATGGTGGTGTTTTATTGTGTGATGCATTAAGCTAGAGATTCGACATTTAGACCGTAAACGCTTTAAACATTAAAATCGTTAGGGTTTTACGTTTTTAACTAGCATTTCCTACTACGGGCTATGTGAGATAATGGCAAGCATGATTATAATGTTAAAACCGGCTTAGGTTTTAAAGATGCATGACACATTTATATACTTGTGTAAATCTGGCTAGTCGAGGTGATTACTATCTAGCTGGTGTTGTTGGTGTTTATTGGCTATTGTTATTGCATTAGTTGCGTTGTTATCATTAATATTGTTGATGTCGTTATTGCATTGTGATTAACATATTATTAGCCTCGCGTGGAGCTCCACTGATGTGTTGAGCCAAGTGTTAGCATAGAGTTGGAGCGTGTAGAGCCGAGTCTTACATAGAGCCGGAGTTGTTATGTTGAGCCGGCATATAGCCGGATCGGATGTGTTGACATTTGAGATTATAGAAACGAGTCGTGACTTGGTGCCAGATAGGTTGTGTGTTGTAAGAATCCGAGTCTTGGCATGAAGCCATATATGTGAAGTCGTCATTTGTTTAATTATGTTATGTATAACTAGATTTTACTATTTTATCTTGATTATTTTATTAACTTTCTTAATACATGGTAAATAATTAACAACAAATTAAAAGTTATTCTCTTTAAGAAAATTCATCTTTAGTTATATTAAAGATGACAATTAGCGTTAGGTTTCTAAGACAAGAGCAAGATGCGACTTTATTTCAACTAAATGTGGACAATGATCATGAAATTAAGGGAAATATATCGTAATTGCTAGTGATTCATTTCATACCCAATTTGCTATGGTCGATTAAAAGAAATATTTTTGTGAATTTTCCATGAAGAAAAAGTTAAGCAGTTATAGTTACAAACTCAACGGTGCAAACAAAACACCAAAGATCCTAAAAATTGATTGAAATTCTTAGATTAACAAACAAAAACAAAAAGGTCGTGGACAGTTTTAAAACTAAGAGTAGCTATAAAAGTAACCAAAGAAGATTAATATGGTTCCAGAATCTCACTCAGACCGTGTAATGTTGCTGAATCGTGTCAATGTCAAGCCCTTTAAACCTCACCACTGACTCTACGTGTCCTTTTAATGTGTTTACCTCTCTCAGCCTGCAAAGACAATCACACCCAATTTTCAAGTTCTGAGAGTTTTGGTTAATGGCACGTATAAGGAGAAGAGATGAGTAGAGTTTTGAATTCATGGTGTGAAAAAGATAGGAGAATGGGGAATGATTTAGTTTTACCTTGCAACCTCAGCTCGGCGTTTGGCCTGTTCAGCGATCTTAGAAAGCTCACTGAAACTATCTTTTTCATTGAAGATATTGTTCGTCTCAGGTGGTTGAAGTCCATGGAGGGTTCTTTGAGCTGCAGCCCACTGAGCTTCTCTTTCCTCTTTACCATAGTCTTTCTTAGTTGTGAAGGCAGTCTACACATAAAAAGCAACATATATAGTTAAGTAGCTATTACTCGCAGGTTACTCGAGGATTCGGTTTTTAGTAGCGATACCTTGTTTTCAAGAAGGCGTAACCAAGCTTTGCCGCTCAAAACGTATCGTATGCCAAACTTGAGTAAGTCGAGAGGGATGTACGTTACCAGACTGTATAGCCAGATCACTCCAGCCCATCCCCAACCGGCTCCTTCTATCCTGGCAAAACTCCAGTTTGCATAAACCGCTATTAAAGTCGCCACCTGAGATCGTCCAAGTTGCAGAAACCGCTATAAACGCTTCATCGCTTTGAGGGTTGAGCTATAACAGCTGTGTTTTTGTATACATACCAGTTGAGCTATGACAAAGGCACCAAGTAAGAGAAGACCAGGGCGTTCCACGTAGGACCAGCTACGGGATCTGGTGACAAAAATGAGAGCCTGACTTATGATACTAACTTGTAGATATAGAGCAGCCATCATTTGTTCAGGACGATGGTTTAATGGTCTCACACCAAACATGTTCTACATGATCCTCACAAGTGTTAGCTTTTTTAGACTGGTTTTAGAAAAAGCAATTGAGATTAATATTATATACCGAGAAAAAATCAGTGTCTTTCACCACCCAGAAGAAAACGACAGTCATCAAGGCCTCGTAGCCTCCAAGCACGACGCCTGTCGAGAAGATTTCTCTGAGTTTCCAACTATCTGGATGTGGAGATGGCTTCACTTTGTCCTTTGATATTGTCATGATTGTTCCTATTAGTAGCAATGGTTTCGTTAGTTTTATCGACTGTTCACCATTATTTGCAGTTGCTATGCTCAATGTAATCTTACCGTCGTTTAATATTGCTATGATTAACACCATGAAGGGAGCAAAATCGAACTCCCATATGAGAGCAATTAACATGAAGCCGAACTGCAGACATTTCAATAAGTTTAGATTAGGATGACGCCATTTAAACTAAATGAGAATCTAATGAGATCTACAAAGTAAAAACGTACCACAACACGTATGGTGATTGAAACCGCGTAAATCTACATAAGACGATTTTTCAAAATCAGAGTTAGTAACTCTGTCAACAGATTAAAAAACGTTCATGAGAAGAAGTTTAACTCACTGTGTAGTTTTTCATTCTCTGGAATATGGCTCTACTAGTGAGCACTGCACTTATGATAACGCTCAATCCAGGTTCTGTGAGAACGATATCAGAAGCACCTCTCGCAGCATCAGTAGCATCAGCAACAGCGATACCAATATCTGCCTTCTTGAGAGCTGGGGCATCATTGACACCATCTCCAGTCATCCCACATGTGTGCTTCCTTTGTTGCAGCCTACTAATAATCTCATATTTATGCTCTGCAATTTTCCATGCACCGGAGACGCCATCAATAAGAATCTGGACAAGTATTCGAAAGCGTGGTTAAAGATATATAGCTTTGTATTGAAGTGTATATACCTGGAAAGACCCCTGCAAATCCGTCAGCCTTCTCGATCAGTTCATCCACAGGAAGTGCACCCAAGGAAGAATCTTTGTCTTGTCCAAGCAGTGCAGAAGAAGGATACATGTTCGTACCCATTCCAAGCCTGCGGCCAGTTTCTTTTCCAATTGCAAGCTGGTCACCTGGTTTCAATGAGAAGGTCAAACTAGTAGTTTCAAGCAAAATGAAGTGCAGATAAACAAGGATGATGATCAACTCACAAGAACTGTGTGATTCTTACCGGTTATCATCTTAACATTGACACCAAGGTTTAACGCCCTCCTGATTGTCTCTGCACTGTCATGCCTCGGAGGATCAAACAGAGGTAAAAGACCTACAAGTTGCCATGGGCCACCAGAAGCATCTTTGTTCTTCTCTGGAACTTCCTGCGCCAATTAAATCCACATGAAGCCCAACGGGACACTGGAACTTGTAGATGCTATACCAATCATGGGATATGGATTAACTGAGAACTCAACCTGTCTAGCAACAGCCAGAGACCGCAGTCCACGCTCAGCAAATTTATCAATCACTCCATGAGCTTTCCTCCTAACATCTTCCTTGCAGTTGCACAGGTTTAATATCTGTTAAGATACTTAACAAAGAGATCGTCAGCAAAATATGTGATTTGAGCAACATATTAAACATATAAAATGGGGTTTCATCTATACCTGCTCCGGAGATCCTTTGCTGGCTCGGTGCCAGTTCCCATCAGAGTCTATGTACGTCAAAGCGGTTCTCTTATCAACCGGATTAAAAGGAAGGAAATGAACCTCTCTAAGACCAGCTCGAGCCTCTTTCGGATCAGCAAGCATTCCTATAATGGCGGCATCGATTGCATCTTGATTCTCAGTCCTTGAGGCTCTCGCAGCCAAAAGGAGGACATGTTTTTTGTCAACCCCTTTCGTAAAAACCTCGACTAAGTTTCTATCAACGGTAAGCTTGTTTAGCGTCAGAGTTCCAGTTTTGTCACTACAGAGAACATCCATACCCGCCATTTCCTCGATTGCAGTCATCCTCTTAGTGATAGCTCCCTGCTGAGACAGCCTATGAGATCCAATCGCCATCGTAACTGACAACACAGTGGGCATAGCGATAGGAATCCCTCCGATCAGCAAAACGAGCAGATTATCGATTCCGTCTCGATACTTGCGATGTTGAATCGGGTACATGACGAGGAGTTCGATGATGATTCCTAGGGCAATAGAGCAGATGCAGAAGTTCCCAATCGCGGTTAGGACTTTTTGGAAATGGCCGACTTGGTTAGTGCTGTCGACGAGATGAGCAGCTTTGCCGAAGAATGTGTGGACTCCAGTGGCGATGACGACGGTCTCGATCTCGCCTTGCTTGCAGGTAGAGCCGGAGAAGACTTCATCGCCTGGATTCTTCGTGACGGGAATTGATTCGCCGGTGAGAGCAGATTGATCGATCTTGAGAGCATCGCCGTCGAGTAAACGCGCGTCGGCAGGAATGATATCGCCGAGTTTGACGCTGATGACATCTCCCGGAACAAGAATCGATGCTTCTTGCTCGCTCCATCGACCATCTCTCAGCACCTTCACTCATAAGTCGTACAAAGTAAATTAGTGTGTTTATTAAATTAAAAATCCCCAACTGAAACTAAATTCGGAAATGAAAACATAAGCGGCAAAATATTGGAAAACTTTAGTCCAACTACATAGTAGAGTGGTATTATATCATTTTTCGAATTTAAAAATTGTTTTTGCAATATAGACATGTTAAAAATATGGACAATTCTCTAACAAATTAATTTTTAATTTTTTCCTAAAATCAGTATATTAGTGTTTTATAAATTTCTCGAAAATTTCTAACTAATTAAAATGTTTATGCTACCAAATCATTCGATTATTTCTCTATTATATAGTAAGAATTTGTCTGTGGTAGGTAAACCTTAGTCTTAGGAGCAAGACCAGCCATGAGAGCGGCGGCAGCATTACCGGCGTTGTTTTCCTCAACAAAACTTATGGTGGAGTTAATGAGGAGCAAGCACACAATCCCCACAAAGTTTTGCCAATCCGGTGGCCTTCCTCCTCCATTGGCCAGAGCGATCGCCATTAGAGCCGCCGCCTCCATCACCCACGACAACGGGTTCCACATGAACCCCAAAAACTTTAGAAACTTGCTTTTCTGTTTGTCACCCAATCGAAATAAAATAAAATAATATAAGAGTTCCATTAATTAACTTTTTTTAGAGGAGAAATATAAACAAACCTTCTTTTCTTCGAGCTTGTTGGGACCAAAGAGGTCGAAACGGTAAGAAGCTTCATCTGACGTAAGGCCTTGTTTTGTACATTTCAGCTCTTCGAACACTTCCTCCATCGGTATTCGAACCTGTACCCATCATTATCATACTTATTTCTTTTTTCTTTCTTTCTTTTATTCGTTTCTAAAGATTTGCATTCAAATCCGATAAATGAAGTCTAATGAAACTCATTATAGAAATCAAATCACGTTGATAAATTTTAACAGAAATTGAAGGTAGCAAGTTCAGTTTCGTAATTGGTCCGACCACAGATTAAACCCATATTGATTTTTTTTTTCTTTGGTCGGCCAATCCATATTGAACTAGAGTATAGAAAAACAAAGAAGACACACACATTCTGTATACATATATATATATATATATATGTATGTACCAGATCGACGGATTCATTCTTGATGTGGTCGAGTCCGTTGCCTTTACCCGCGGTAGCCGCCATAGTGAGACCGGGAAGAAAGAAAAGTTTCGGATAGTAATGGAAGGAGAACGTTAGATATTTATAGTGTACAGAGATTATTCAGGAGATTTTGTATTAAAGCTTCAAAGACGTGACCAAAAACGTGAAGTGTGTAATTTCGCTCATATGAATTAGTTCATTGGGAAATTCATCTATTTCATACCAAGATGTCTATGGAAATGAAGATGATTTTAATGATTGACTATTTTGTATTTGTGTTGTGTCTATTCACTACATTTACTTTATACTATAAATACCGTTTAGGTCCCATCAGGATATGAATTAAATGATGATATGAGAAAATATGGATTCATAGAGGAAAAAGAGATCACGAGAGAAAGATAAAAGGAAAGATCGAACCTCTCTTTGCCATGTGAAAAGAAAAGGCAGTGGACGCTGCTCGTGGGTCGGGGCAATGCAATAGCCTTCTTTCCCTATCTGTCGATGCCATGTGAAAACATCAAATGCCATATGTTTTGTGTTTACAGGTCCATACAGTTTCCAGGCAATAGCACTGTTCCTGGCCTATCTCATCCTTAAAATATCTATCAGTTTCGTAATTATATGATAATACCATTTTCAATTTATTTTAAATTGACCAGTCATATCATATCATATAAAAAATATCAACTCTCTCCGATTTTACGCCATGTAATCACGGGAGAGAATGACACGAGTATCTTTTCATATATATTTTTCAAGAAAAATTGACCAAAATAATTGCTTTTTCATCTTGAAGGGTTTTAAAAATTTTCATGATCTTTTGATATTATGCCTTAAATCTTTTTAAATGTGAACAAAAATTGTATATTATCTTTGTTTGGGATCGTTGAGATAATTATTTTTCATCTTTTTCTCCTCAAGTATATCTACCGGAACTAAGAGAATTGCTTTGCTTGCAGTGGCGAATCCTTCACTCATTCAAAGCATATTCTTCATCAAAAATTCATCATGAAGTCTCAGCCTTATTTGCTCATCCATTCACCAGCTCTCCTTTTTTATTGGATTATATCTTCTGCTTCGGATCAAGCAACTAAAACAGTGGATCAAAAATTTCAAGAACAAGCATTAACCTAAGTCAATATTTTTAACTCGATTGAAATAGTCTCTATTATGTCGTTAGTTTTTTTGTTTGATGTTGAATCCTCTAATCTAATACATATTTTGATTTAGATTTTCCTATAATCTTCTTTATATGATGTCAAGTGATAACTATACAAATTTCTAGGTATAATAGTAATTTCATAGTAATGGGTTTTTTAAAAAAAGAGAAACAATACTTGATACGATTACAAGAATGGTTGGTTTTTGGTCAAAGTTTACGACTGAAATTTATATTTCCATTTGCTACTAATAATCTTATGATCAGTTCTTTATTCTAAATTTGACTCTCGATTTTTTCAATCATAATACGTTTTTATAATCATGATAAAACTATAATGCTTTATTAACTTATTTATTGTTTAACTTTTGAGTTCCTCAAATATTTGTGTCTTCATTAACATATTAAATTACACTATCTATTTATACATTAGTGTGAATTATTTCTTATTTGACTTTTGATTTTAAGGTATCCTAAGTAGGCATGTCCATTTTGGGAAGGGAATCCCGTCCTGTCCCGTTCCCACCCCAAATTTCTCATCCCGTTTTCGTTGAAGTGATTTTCCGTTTGGGATCATTTATTTTATTCAACCGGGTAAGGAAGGGAAAAGGAATTCCCGAATTTCCCGAATTTCCCATTTAATATCTAATCTTTTTTTAAAAAATATGAATATTATCTAAATATTACTAAAAAAAAAACTTCCAAAAACTTCAAAAATTTCCCAATATTTTTAAATTTTCCAATATTTTACAAAATATCCCCAAATTTTTAAAAATTTCCCGAAATTTCCAGTTCCGTTCCTCTTAATTCCCTTCCCGCACCCGAATTTTACGTCCCCTTTCTTTGTCATTTCCCGTTTGGGAATTGTTTTTAAATACCCGAATTACCCGTTCCCGTTATTTCCCGTCCCGTTTCTTGCCATTTCCCATTTGAGAATTTTTTTTCCATTCTCGAATTACCCGTTCCCGTCCCGTACCCGTCATTTCTCTTCCCGCTTCCCGAAATGAATAGGGCTAATCCTAAGTTGTTTATTAGCATTTGTTTAACCTCTCATGTAAAAATAAAATCATAGTATTTCTTTTTATGTTGTTAACTAAAAATCTTGGGTCTCTAAATATTTTTTCTTCTATTTTATAGTTATAGACTTCAGAGTACGTTAAAATCTTCAAGAGAAATATGTTATGCACAGAGAGTTAAAATCTCAAGTAACTAAAACGCCAATATTTTTCAAGTAACTACTCACGATTATGGTTTCTTTCAACTTTAAAACTTCTTTTTATCATCCAAAGAAATAAATCTATTGCTAAAGATATGAGAATTATGGTTTGTATATTAGTTATGATTTGTTTACGAGTAGTACAAATATTTTAAAGAGATTTGGTGGCTATAAGGTAGGGAGAGACAACCATGTAATTAGCAGAGATAGATAAAAAAGGGAAGAATGAGATAAATGAACGGTTTGAGAATAAATTAGCGTCTAAGTTTAAAAAGGAATATTAAAAAGATTTTTCATAACATCTATCTTCCACTTCCAAAAAAATTTCCACATATAACAACAAATTTTTTTGTTTGGGTATGCGGTTAGTTTGGTTTGGTTTGTTGATTATTCAGTTAGTTCATTTACACAAAAAATATTACTGTAAAAATTAACATATTATTTTTATTCGGTTCAAATCGACGAATTAATTAAAAACTACATTAACTTGAAGCGTGGGCACTTTCCCCACCTTTCCATACCCCACACCCACCTTTGATAACAAAATTTTTAGTATATGAACAACGATAACTAAGAAGTAAGATTTGAGTATCGAAGAAGAGATTCTTGCTCTCAACCATGAAAATAATAAACACACCACAACGAGAAACTATGTTGTGTTTATCATTGTGATTCTGCTGAAAATGAACATAAGTGACATAATAATATCACCTCATATATATAAATACCTTTGAAGGAAAAATACATGCGTGTATAGGCGGGTACTCCTCTAATAGTATATAATTAGACAATTTTTTCTCCATTTAAGGTGTCCACCTAAACTTATAAAATATCATTGGTCACTTGATTCATTTAGTGGTCATTTAATTCATAACTATTATATTTATTCATTTAGTAGTTATTTTTTCTAAGTATCAGGTGATGGCATAGTGTATCTTCGTTCTGATATATTTGAAGGTACGCCTCTTCCAAATGAAAATCTATGACATATATCACTTAATCGACTTTTTTTCGACGATGGTAATTATCCCAAAAATATGTTGGCTAAAGATCACCAAGATTTGTTCATAAAGTTAATCAATGAGCAGCAAGGAGTATACATACCACCATGAACTATTGCCAATGGACATGTATGAGTGTTTTCCCTATACGGTTTTGGAGGAACATGTAAAATGTTTTTTCTGACAATTCTATCAACTGCTTGATGAGCATAAAGATGAGTACTTACCATCGTAAGCTATTTCCAATGTCGGTGTGTTTTTCTTATACGGTTGGGAGAATATGTAGAATGTTTTTTCTTTTACGATTCGATCAACTGCTCGGAGGATTAAAGGTGAAATTGTTTGGAATGTTGCATCTAACGGCATTGCTTCATTACTTTTACCTGGATAATGACAACATATTCTCGATTTGGAATTCTTTTTAATTTTGAAGAGTTTTCTATCTACAATATGAAACCAGATTGATGCCTTGCAGGATTGGTAAATTTGGCTACTTTATAATATGGAACGAAACACCAATAATGAGTCGTGAATGTTTAAAACTTTAGATTGTAGCATGTATGTCATAATGAATACACAAGAAATACTCTTTTTGGTGGTGATTTACGTCAAATATTGTCGATTTTACGTAAAGGTAGTAGAACATATATTGTAATGGCTTCCCTAATTTCTTCTGATCTTTAGGCTAGTTGTGAAATATTACGACTGGTCAAAAGTATGAGGTACATGGTGATATTGATAGTAACGAAGCTCAAGAGGTAAATAAATTTTCAGAATTGATAGTAATGAGCAGACTTTGGGAGAGGTTTTGATTGATATTCCATAAGAGTTTCTTATAACTGCTTGTAGTAATCTGATCATATCAATAATGGATTCAGTTTACAAACATGGGTTTGTACAATCATATGATCCATAGTTTTATCAAGATAGAGCATATTATATCCAATCAATGGTGATGTGGACATGGTGAACGATCACATGCTTAATTTGTACCATATATTACTATTTTTTATTGATTAATATGTTTGACATTAACAAAGTTAAATGATAAAATATCTAACTTATGTTTTCCTACATTTTAGGTGATGGAAGAGTCTATTTTAGTTATGATAGTATAGATCCGACAGATTCAAACTTAAGTGATTAAAAGGTGTATTCGCTAGATATCCTTAATGCAATTAAAGTTATGGTACACCTAACCATATTATTAAATTGAAAATTGGATCTCATGTGATGTTGTTTAGATATATCAACCCAAAATACATGTTGTGCAATAAGACTAGGTTACTGATTACACAGTTAGGTAGACACATTGTGAAAGCAACAATAATCATTGGTAATAAACGCAAAAAAAATTTCATATTTCTAGAGTTATTAGTACTCCAACTGAAGGAATATACCTTTTTATGATGACAAGGAGATAATTACTATTGGCAATCGTTTTTGCATTGATAATCAATAAAATCTAAGGTTAAAAGATTTCTAATGTTGGATTTTTTTGTCAAGATTGGTCTCTTCACATGAACAATTAGTTATATGTAGTTTTATCTAGGGTGATATCAAAATCCGGTATATAAGGGTATTTATTTTGGACAAAGACGTTAAAGCGAAAAAACAAACTTTGAATGTGGTTTTCAAGGTAATTTTTTGAAAATCTAAGGTATGATAAATTTGAAACTTTCATTATAAATCTTAATTTACAATAATTCAATAGAATTGTTTAGTAATTTTAAATTTTTTACATATAGATCTAGAAAAACGTTTAATTCTTATGATTTTCAGTATAATCTTTAAATGTATTTTTTTGTCTTTCCATTACACACTATCGTTATTGTATTAGTTTTAAAGCACGTATATTCAACTAAAGTGTTGCCTTTTTAATTTCATTTTTGTTTACTTCGAAAACTATTGTTGGCATAATTTAAAACTAACTTTACCTTATATTTAACGCATGTAATCATCTAGTATAGTATATAATTAGACATAAAAATTCTCCATTTAGAATTTCCATCTAAGCATATAAAAAATCAATGGTCATTTAATTCATTTAGTGTTCATTTAATTCATAATTATTAAAATTTATTATAATTTTTAATTAAGATAAATATATTGTCAAAAAAAGTCAATTGATAAAGACTAACTATATAATATATAAGAATTAAGAAAAAACCACTAAAAGAATAAAAAGTTATAATTTTAATTAGATATAAAATAATAATCTAATTAAACATTTATTATAATATTGAATATTTCACTACGAATTTTTAAGAGTAAAAACAATACAATTTAATCTTGCCAATTTATTAAGTTTTCTTGAAATTATTAAAAACATTAGAGTGCTCTCATTAATTTAATATATAAAAAAGATTTTACTTGATATTTAATTTATATAAATATATAATTTAAAAACTTTTAATAAATTAATGAAATATTATTTTTACATGAAATTTTATGATTATTTTTGTTGTCCGCTCTATAATCTACTCTCTGTCTCAACCTATCCTACAAATATATTGGATTATAGAAATAAAAATTTTCCATAATTTTTTGTCAAAGTTGTAGAGAAATATCTTTATAAATTTTAGATAGAAGTATTGTATAAATATATGATAGTTAACATAAAAGTTAAAGTGCAATTAATAAACATTAATATAAAATAAAATAGTTAATTTGAAATTAATAAGATGCTTGGTTATGTTTCAAAATTTAAAGTAACGAGGTAATAGTTAAAGAATAGATATAATATTTTTATGATGATTCGTTCGTTAAATTGATAAATAACAATAATTATGTTATGTTTTAATTAATGTATCAAATTTTAAAATTTACTATTTTCAATTTTTCTTATGTTTTGCATATGTTTTACTTATTTTATGTTTATTTTTAAAAAAAAGATTTAACGTTTTTTAAAAAAAAATTTCAATATTACGATTATTATAACATATTGATAAAACTATAGTAAAAATTAATTATTATTAATAGTGTAAACTAACCTTTCATAATTTTTTTTTCTTTTTTTTAAGATTTGGACATTCTAGAATTTTTTTTTTTTTAATATATATGATTTACAAACGTCATAAAAATATATATATTTATTATAAGAAGTAGTGACGTTTTTAAGTTAAAAATAATAGCATGCAGTTATAAATACGAAAAACCTACCGAAACTATATGGAACAAAGGCCACAATAAATGTGCGAGATCCTAAAACTGAAAAAGGAGCAGACGAGCTATCTATATCGCTGGATATCCTCCGGAAAATATGAGAACAATGATATTAACACTATTGAAGTTGGTTGACAGGTTCGTGCAAAACTTATAAGTTATTACTATTTTTCTAAGCTTTTAATTTATACATATACAAATGACTAACCCAATTTTACAATTTTCATTATTTAATTTAGGTTTTATCGAGATTGTATGAGGACAATAAATCAAGATTATTCATCTATTGGATGATGGGCATGACTCTTATCTAAGATAATAATATTCTGCTATTAATAAGAGTTTATAGTTCCTACTACTGTCTACATATGATTTAAAACAACACTAATAAATTATATGTAATCTTTTAGATCCATGACCACAAGATTTGCAAAAAGACGCAATGTATGTGGAATACTTTTGGATTCCTATAAAGTGTGGAATATGTGCCCATCTAGGACACAAAAAAATAAGATGCCTCCAACAGAATATTATTAAAGATTTGTACCAAAGTTCAAGCGATCAAACTTTTAACCTAAAAACTTGCATCAAAGTTCAAGCGATTAAACTTCTCATATACATGTCTTAGTTGCTAATGCTAATACTCTCACATGCAATGTCTCAAAATATGTCTTTGCTTTTTCCATGAGTTCAAACGATTAAAGTTTATGTCAATGTTTTAGTTGTGCCTAATACAATGATAAAAACAACATCCACGATAAGGATCACATATAAAGTTTGATCATTTCATCAACATACACGGTTGAAACTCTTTGCTCCCATAACTCAACTGTTAGACATTGTCGCATAAATTTAGTTGATCCAGTAAATAATAATTTATAAAGAATCAAACTCTACGACCATTGATACAATTACATTAGCTAAGAAAAATCTCTATTCAAGTGAGGATGAAAAGATAGTGACTCTTTTTAGTAATCCATCATGGACTCTCGACATTGGTGTATTTTTATCCGCATTGAAAAGTGAATCGACACGATAATGATTCTCACATTTGACCTTTACGCTATTAATGAAACATATGCAATGACAATGCCATTCTTGAATTTTTTGAATTAATGTAAATAAAATAACTACAGATATTTACACATATAAAATTAATGTTAATAGAGAATTGTGACAAGAAAATCTAAACAGAGAATACATATATATATATATATATATATATATATAGATTATCGACCATCTTAAAAATTAGACCTAATTAAAATAATTGGATTTCTAGATAATATAATCAAATATTAAAAAGAGTCAATTATTCGAACTTGAAGAAGATAAGATGCTAGTTTTTAAATCAATTTTTACAACATCATCATGTTTTTAGATTTCCAAATTGATTTTTTTTTAATTTATCATGACTTTTAATGATATGAAGTATATTCATAAATTTCGCTTATTTTCCCAAGTATATTCACCTAGTTTTCTAAAAGAAAGAAGCCTGAGTAGATGGCCGGTTTAAGTTTCGTTTGGGCCTAAGGCAAATCGGAACGGGTGTTGTTGACCCGACCCATAACACATCACTGCTTACGCAAACCCGACTTCGTAAGATAATTTTGCTTTACCTTGTTCCCTCGACCGACCTACGAGCCGTCGCCACATATAAATAGCTATCCCTAACCTCCAATTCTTCGTTTCTCCGTTTTTTTCATTTCCCAATCGACCTAAACAGAGATGTCAGCTCTAGCATGTAATTCGTGTAACAAGGAGTTCGAGGACGATGCTGAGCAGAAGTTCCATTACAAGTCCGAATGGCACCGTTACAATCTCAAGCGCAAGGTGACTCTCTCTGCTGTTTTCGGTTGAGTTTCTTTGATTTGCCCTTAAATTGGATTTGTTCGTTTGTTTGTTTTCTCGGGAAAATCCTATG
Source organism: Euclidium syriacum (assembly GCA_900116095.1). Lineage (NCBI taxonomy): Eukaryota > Viridiplantae > Streptophyta > Magnoliopsida > Brassicales > Brassicaceae > Euclidium > Euclidium syriacum. Next base: position 5,676,497 of record FPAK01000008.1, read on the forward strand.
AGCGCATGATACAGGCTTCCTTCCTAGGGTTTTGACTGAAATTGCAGTTTCGTTAGAGTTGAAATGAAAAGAACAAGGAAAAAAGGCTTTAGTTTGTTCGTTTGATTTTTGTTCTTCTGTTTGGTGCTTTACTGTGATTATGATGAACAATTGGTTTATAGTTTGGAATTGTTGGAAATGATAGATTGCTGGTGTTCCCGGAGTTACAGAAGCACTATTTGAAGCTAGACAAGCTGCAATAGCTCAGGAGAAGGTCAAATCTAATGAAGCACCCATGCTTTACAGTTGTGGACTCTGTGGTAAGGGTTATAGGAGTTCCAAGGCTCACGAGCAACATCTCAAGTCAAAGAGCCATCTTTTGAAGGCTTCTTCACAAGGGATAAGCAACGGAGAGCAGGATATAGCAATCATTAAGGAACTTCCTCCTCGCCTTGTTGAGAAAAACAACCCTGCTCATCTTAAGGGTTCAATTGATGAAGAAAGTGAAGAGAGTGAAGATGAGTGGGTTGAGGTTGATTCAGACGAGGACTTGACGGGGGAAACAATGGATGAGGATGAGTCCGGTTCTGGTGAAGATATGGATGAGGATGATATCGAGTTTGAATTGGATCCGACTTGCTGTATAATGTGTGATAAGAAGCATAAGACGATAGAGAAGTGCATGGTTCATATGCATAAATACCATGGATTCTTCATTCCTGATATCGAGTACCTGAAGGATCCCAAAGGGTTTCTAACCTACCTCGGTCTAAAGGTCTGTCTCATCATTCCCTCAGTGTTGGCGGTTTTAGTTCTGTGTTTTTTTTTTCCCTAAGGTACTTACATAAAAGTTGTTTCAGGTGAAGAGGGACTTTTTGTGTCTCTACTGCAATGAACTGCGCCATCCATTCAGCAGTCTGGAAGCGGTTCGAAAGCATATGGAAGCCAAGAGTCATTGCAAAGTGCATTATGGTGATGGTGGTGATGAGGAAGATGGCGAACTAGAAGAGTTTTATGACTACAGCAGCAGGTATCAATTTCTTGCTTTGCTTTCACCTCCATTGGTGACTTGTGTGCTTGAACAATTGTTTCCTTTGAATGTGTGTTTGTACAGCTATGTCAATGAAGGCGATAATCAGATGGTTGTATCTGGTGAATCAGCTAACACCGTAGAGCTTTTCGGTGGGTCTGAGCTTGTGATCACCAAGAGAACCGAGAACAAAGTAACATCTAGGACTCTCGGATCTCGTGAGTTCATGCGTTATTACAAACAGAAGCCACCTCCATCTTCTCAGAGGCACATCGTTAACTCTCTAACCTCCAGGTTTGTCTTTGATTCCCATCAAGGAGATCATTTCTCTTACTCTCTCTATCTCTCTATGGAATTAGCATTGCAGAATCTGACCGGGATGGATCTTAACGCAGGTACAAGAGCATGGGTCTAGCAACAGTGCAGTCGAAGCAGGAAACAGTGAGGATCAAGATTCTAAGAGAGATGAACAAAAGAGGAGCGAAAATGAGTGTCAAGCTGGGAATGAAGAGCAATGTCATCAGAAATCTGCCCAATTGCGTCACTTATTAGTCTTGCTTCTAGTCTCTCCAAACTAGTGTGTATTGTGAGATAAGATCACAAACCAGAGTATTGTGGAGCTTGTGTTGGCCAGTGAATCCAGAACCTATCAAAGCTATATGCATTTGAAGGTTTCTCCAGTTTTTGTCCGCTTTTGTCTTTTTGAAATGTTACTTTTTGGCCGACTCTGTATTTCTTGTCCACTACTTTATTTCTATCTTCTGTTTTGATAACTACACAGTCCACACAGTCTATACTATATTGATTCTAATCATATTACTGGTACTAAAAAGAGGACTAATCTTTTTTCTTTCAGGACCAAAAAAAAAAAAATCTTTTTTCTTTATACGAATGAACTTTATTTATACAGATGAAAAAATGAATTACTCTATCTTATATGCTAAATCACAATCGTAACTGCACATCTAAGCTTTTGGTTGTTGATAAAAGTAAATTAATATGTTAATATTTATAATTTTGTCTAAAATTTCTTATTTTCATGCAAAGTAATTAAAACAAACAATTACTAAAGCGAGAGCACAGCCCTAAGGGCGGGAAGCTTAATCGAAATTGGAGGGAAATCCCCAAAATTTTCACCGCTATTAAATTCCAATTCGTCGCAAGTCGTAACCTTCTTTTCCCCTAGTTCAATCGCTTATTAACTTCCGCTTCTCTCCGAGTTTCGATTCGCGAGCTTGTTTTTCCTTCGAAAATGTTTTCCAGCAGCCAATTCGAGCCGAATTCCGCTTTCTCCGGCGGCGGATTCATGTCTTCTCAGCCTTCGCAGGCCTATGAAACCTCGTCCTCCACCGCTAAGGTAATACATCTGCTTTTTGGTTTAATTGATCGGTTAGACGACGGATCCCACCGTCGAAAATCTCTGTAAATTTTGTTTTTCCCTAGATTTTCGATTTGAGATGCTAAATCGTACGCTTCGTATTTATTTGGGATGCAGAGTCGTGAATTTCAGGGTCTTGTCCCAGTGACGGTGAAGCAAATAACGGAAGCTTCTCAGTCCGGTGGTGAAAGATCAGATCTCGTCATCAATGGAATTGCACTAACAAACGTACAATCTCTTAAGACCATTTCAGATTACCTCATTTTTTCGTTATTCTGCAAACTCAGTTGTGTGATGTTTTGGCATGTCGGTTCAATACAGGTCTCACTTGTCGGACTAGCGTGTGAAAAAGACGTCTCAAAAGTCACAGAAGTTAGATTCACTCTTGATGATGGAACTGGACGAATCGACTGTAAAAGATGGTAAAACGAAAACTTCCTTTTGATATAAACGCAACAGTTATTTTAGGAACACTGTTAAGTAATGAAGTGAGAGATGTGTGCCTTGGTTTTATAGGGTGAATGAATCTTTCGATGCTAGAGAAATGGAGTCTGTGCGGTGAGTATCTTCTGGTCCTCTCTAATATTTAGTGAGATTCACATTTCGTGGAAGTTGTTTTCTTATAATAAGCTTTTCAAGCAGAGATGGAACTTATGTGCGTCTCAATGGTCATTTGAAGACTTTCCAGGGTAAAAAGCAGCTTCTTGTTTTCTCTGTGAGGTATGTTTATGCTTTTGTTTTGTCTTTTGATTTTCAAATGCTTTGATTCCTTTAACATTGGCAAATGATTTTGGTATTATTCTTTTTAATTCTATGTTAGATGAGCTATGAAATCTTCTTTGAGTATGAAAGATTGTATTTTGCTCTGCAGGCCTATTGTGGACTTCAACGAGGTTACCTTTCACTACATTGAGTGTATACACTTCTACTCCCAGAACTCTGAATCACAGGTAGAGAAAATGGAACATAGCAAAAGATTAAATGTGTTCTTGTAAGTTCGTAACCTGATTTAATGTGTGTTTCTCAGCATGGACAACAAGTCGGTGATGTGACTCAATCTCATATGGCTAATTCATCTGTTAACACAAACAAGACGACCCCATTGAACCCTGTACGATGAAATTTACCTTTTTTTTCTTTTGGTTTTCTAAGTGACATGATTTTATGAGCTTTAATAGAAAATCTAATCTGTGTTACTTTTTTGTAGGTGGTGTCTTCTCAAAACAGCGATGGAAATGGACGCAAGAACTTAGATGATATGATTCTAGACTATCTAAAGCAACCTGCTTGCATGTGAGTTTGATTTCGCCTATTGCACCACCTAAAGCAAGGTCCTGATAATTGTAATTTGTTAACTGCAGTGCAAGACAACAGGGGATACACTTGGATGAAATTGCTCAGCAATTGAAGATCCCAAAGAACAAGCTAGAGTATGCTCCTTATAAAACTTTCTCTGCACTTTCAAATTGTTGATTTCATGAGTCTGTTTTAATTCTGTGTGTGTGATTTGACAGGGATGTTATTCAAACACTGGAAGGCGATGGTCTAATTTACTCGACAATCGATGAGTATCATTTCAAGCATGTCGAGCTGTGATCCTCAGCTAGAGTGTGGTCTGGTTAATTAGTAGGTAGAGTCGGCTATATTGTCTGGTCATCTGGGAGACGTTTCCATATTCTCTGCTTTTTGCTCTTTGTTTATCAACATCTAGTAACATTCTCAAGCTACTTCAGCTTTAAATTGATGTTGCTTTGAACCTGGTTTGTTCCATTCCCATCTTCTAAAGCCAACAACAACGCTCTTAGTTCAGTACTTTGAATTCAAAAGTTTTTTTGTTGTCTTAATCTGAAACAAAAATCGAAATTCTTGTGAACTAAACTTGCGATGAGTGAATCTTATGAAGTCGAGAAAGTGAATTTCATTAATCTACTACGTTACATGACTACTATGAGAAACCCTAAAAATTAGTACTCTGATTAGACAATCTATTACAGAGCTAAACACAAAACATATAATTGAAACCTAATTAGAGGGTAATAAAAAACTCCAGAGCTTCTTCTTCGGTCGAGTTAGTTAGAAAACAGATTTGCGACAAAGAGGACATGAGTTACGTCGAGCAGTCCAGTCCTTGATACAACCTAGATGAAAACGATGAACGCAATAACGCAATAGGCAGATGGGTTCTGTTGTGTCCAGATTCTCCAAACAGATGGCACAGCTCTCCGTTTCGAGTTCCTCCACCTCCGAATTACTAGGCACGACGAGGCATACCTTGAGGATCACCGTGGCGTTTACCACCATTCTCAAGGATTGTTGAGGAAAGTCACCTTGCAGGTTGGCTTCGATGACGATCTTATCAGATAACATTTGTGACAAGACAGGAGGATAGATTCGTTTACTGAGGAGTTGTAAGACGTGGTTTGGTGTGAACTTTTCGGGTGTCAAAAGGATATGACGCTCTGGAAAAGTTTTAACCGGGTTAAATCCGATACTCGAGACAGTATCATTGCTCTTGTCGTGAATATATCCCTCGACTACCTGATTTATAACGATGTCCACTCTGTGAGAAATCCCGAACAACGGAGCTTGAGAATATGTCTCCACCTTGTTGACCTTCACTTCTACAGTTACCATTCTCGGCAAGTTCAGCAAATTAAGATCAGAGAAAGAGGAAAAATCGAATTAAGAGATGAGTCGTCAGAGAGATTGTTTGCGAATAAGGAAATTGAGATATGACAAAGGACAAGTGTTAGTCTGTGTTATATAGAAAAATTCTGATTATTTCCTTTTTCTTAAGCTGGAGAGATAGTTCCTCTTTACTTTTTTCTTTTATTATTTCCTTTTTCCTCCTAAATCACTTTAAATTTGTTGTTGTAGTTTCTTTTTTCAGAACTAAAGGTTTTATGTTTTTCCTTTTTCCTGATTTTTGACTTTTTAATTTGTGAGTCATGAACAAGTGATTTTAAATTCCTAAACAGAGGAGCTTAGTCATAATCATGATATGTGTGCCGATTGTCAAAATCAAAATTTGTGCCGCATACAAATTAAAATTGTGAGGAAACTTATATCGCGAATCTTATTATTAGTCAAAGAATCTGAAGTTTATTAAATCTACTTCTTTACATTGTTGTCAACAAAACAGTACCGATACATAGAGCGTATGAGAAACCCTAAAGTCTACCTACCACAGAGATTAACTAAAACATAACCCTAATTAGACGAACTTCAAGCTAAGTACCTGACAGGGATCAACTAAATCATTACAGCCATAGAGAAGAAATTATTAAAAAATCCTAATTAGAGTCTTTAAAATCTCGACCGGTTTTGTTGGTTAACAGGTTGGCGACAAAGAGGACATGAGTCGTGTCGAGCTAACCACTCTTTGATACATTCTTCATGAAACCAATGCACGCAATTAGGTAACTGACATTTGGAATTTGGGTCCGACTCCGACAGATTCTCTAAACAGATGGAACATGTCTCGTTCTCTTGGGCCGAATCTGCCGTCGTACAAGGCAGGAAGGTGTATACCTTGTGGGTCAAGGTGGCGTAGACCACCAAGAAGAAGGATCGTTGTGGAAAGTCAAAACCTTGACTTAGCCAATGGGCTTGGACGGCGATCTTACGAGACAATTGTCGGCACAAGACAGGATCGTGGAATCGGATATAGAGTTGTTGATAGACGTAGTTTAGTGTGAGGCTTTGGAGTTCCAGACGGAATTGATGGCTGAGAAAAGATGCATCCGGATCCAGGTATGATCCGATACTTCTCCAGATTCCGGTCTCGTTGACAATCAATTCCGCCAGCTTGAGACGAAGGCATCGCGTCCACGTGGACCTTTACTGATTCAGTTTCCATTCTCGAGAAATCCAACAAATTATAAGATCAGAGAAACCAAAAAAATCGAACAAGAGATGAGACGAGAGAGAGATTATTGCGAACAAGGAAATTGCGATGAAGTGTTAGTGTGTCGTGAGTGTGTCCGTGTGGGTTTATATAGATAAAGTCTGATTCCATTTGTTAACGGTCAGATTTTGATTAGGGTGTAATGCTTTTCTACGCGTAAACAAATATCTCTTTCCTTATTTCCTTTTTTCTCCTAAATCACTTTTTAGTGCGATATTCGATTAAGGGACCCAACCGGTTTAGGGAAAATAAAGAAATAACCACGAATTACATAACATATAATAGAATTAAAATAGAGATAACCGGAGTATAACCGGCAATCCAGTAGCAATTGCCGGTTGGTAAATAGCTTTCTGACAAAAAGGATGTGTTGTGTGTTGTGTCGATATAACCAACACATGACACATTTTTCATATCTGTTTAGCACCTAAAATCGAACATCAAACTAACACAAACAGAGATGAGAAACGATTTGAATATAAAGAGAGACAAACTCATCATATCGATCTAGGAACGAAAAAAATAAAAATAAAATCAAAGCTACTTACGGTTACGCGGAAACTGATTAAAAACGCATTCGCAGATTATGAATGTGTCTCTTAAAATATGCTACAAGCAAGACAAGATCAGGAAACCACTTATTCCTGAACTTGAATTCTTTTCTAGGTTTCTTCTCTTTCACAGAGTCGGTTTGACAAATCTACTATCTCTCTCCCATCATCTGAGTAGTCTTTCTTCAACACCACCCCAAATAACCCACAGTCTAGTACACATATAGCTTTTCTACTCTTTACTCCCTTAACAGTGCACCGCATCATTCCCCCCCTCACTGATTCTTTCACCCGATATCATACATAGCTGTTCCTCTGTACTTGGCGCTCTATACTCTCTCCGCCCTTCCTGGAAACCACACTCTAACTCTCTTATATAAGTTTCTTTACCAAGGACAACCTTTCTCAACGAAGCTGGCTCTATTGCATCTTCATCGTAACCTCTGAGATCTTTCTCCAACTCTTGTGCAAGGCCATATGATTCGGGATGTATTCTAGTGTCATCCAAAAGCTCAAAAGTTTGGTTACTACTAGCAGCAAGCCCACTCCTAAGAATACGTAAGAAACCAGCTGCATTTAAGAAAACTTTTTTACTAAGCCCATGATTTATCAGGTCCTTCCGGGAAATTGAACCGGCTTCGATAAAAGACTTCCGCAAGGATGCAGCTTTCTTAGGTCCAAGCCCTGAAATGAATTGTAAAGGAGAAAACAACCATTCATGGCTAACGGCCATATTGATGTCAATACCAACTTGGTTTGTTATGTCAACCATAACCTGCTCAACCATCTTATACTTTTCCTCTAGCTCTAAGAAATTCTGCAAAGAATGAAGTTTCCAAGACAAAATTTCTTTACCTGGAACGCATAAAGTTGCGACCATTGCCAATGGATTCCGGAGATAGCGTTCAAGAGCAAAAGCGCGTCTCTCAATTCCTGACTGCTCAGGTAGCTCTTCACTTGAGATTATAGAATTTTCATATACCCTAGGAAGAGATTCGTCCACAAGTTACATGTCTAACTTATCTGTCCAATTTGGAACCTATTCTCCAAACATCTCGAACATGACCTCATAAATATCAGACTTCAGAGGAGAACAAGATAAATTGGCAACCCATAAAGCCACAGCACCTGGTCTGTGCTCCTTCATAAACTTCAAAAGACGATTCTGATCCTTCCTTTTACATTTCTGGTCTTGGACTTTTTTTAATCGCAATGGTAAGGATCCTGCATAAAGCACATCAAGCAACTCTCCACATGAATCCAGCATCACAAATGTAGTTGCTGGATTTCCAGGTCCCCAGCAACATGCCAGAACCCTCGGTGCACCTTCCTCATTTGTAGTACTCATCTCCGTTTCGTATTTTGGATATGGCCTTACAGAGACTTTGTTCCATAAATCCATTCAGCAACTGTGTCTTGGCTCTACTAGTTAGCAAATATCTTGCTTCTTTCTTCATTGAAGGTAAAACAAAATCATCAAGTGCTTTCTCCACTACCAATTTCCTCTGCTTATCCCAGATTTGAGCATACTTACTAACACTAACACTTAGATAGTGTTTACTGCATTCACTAACTTGCATATTCATGTAGATTTCTGGCAGCTTAAAGGATACTTGAAGAAGCTTATCCTCTTCTGCCTTGTGAATGAGAAGCCATTGTGCACCTTCAAACTTGTTCAATGGCTTTTCACTTAATCCCACAAAGCTAATGGAAAGGATCTATCACCAAATTCCCAAGCGGCGTTGGACTTACTGACACTAGAGCATTCTCCATATAGATTCCACGAACACACTTTTTGATCCATGGCTCGCAATTTATCTCAATTGCAGCCATATCAGCACTAAGTAATTCATGTGGAGGAGAGTGCAAGCTGAACTTTGAGTCTACATCATCAACTTCTCTCTCTGTTTTTGCCTCTTTGACAGACTTAATAACTGATTCGAAAAGAAACTGATTCGCTTTTGAATAGTAGCCAAGCAAGAGATTTTTCTTTCTTTGAAGACGGAGCCCCTGTGTATCCAAGTCCATGATCATCCACAAGACCTTATGCCGCTTGCTCTCAGGTTTCTGGTCATCATTTCCAACAAGCTTCTGCACTGCTCCGACACCAACAAATTAGCGATGTCATCCGTTGTCAAGCAGCTCATGATCAATTTGAGCATATATCCAATTGCTCTCATCCTCAATGCTATTTTCATCTAACGGATGGTCGAAGTGCATTCTCTCAGGAATCTCCATTAGTTGATTAGATGCCAAACCCGTTTTTCAAGTTTCAAAAATTTATCACCAAGTATCTCGTGCCTTCAAGTTCATCCCCACGCGAAAACCACCATCCCAATCTTCAACTTCAGCATTGTTGTAAGAGCTCTGGATTGGATCTCCACGAACCGGCTGTGTGCTTACGAAAATTAGAGGAAGACAAAAACATAAACCTACAAGCTACAGACAACAGCAGAGATTTCTGTACCTTGTTCGTCACTGTCGGTGTTGCTTGCCATGATTAGCTCAACAAATTAGTAAGTGAGATGAGCCCTAAATGCTGCTGGAATCGTAGATGGTACGAATTTGATTCTGATTAAGCAACGAAGAAGCCTCTCGGTTTCTCCAAATCGATCCGATGACGATTTGTACAAACTCTGCAATCGATTGACTCTGATTTTGCAAAGAAGAAGGCTCTCTTGACTTCTCCAAATCGATCCGGCAGCAGAGGAGAGTTCTTGAAAACGAACGCAAAATTAAAAAATAATTTCGTTTTTATTTGTTTTTAATCTGAGATTAAGTATTTGGAGGATAAGATTTTTTAGATAAAATCTCAACAAAACCATTCGTTAGACATTTATGGATGAACATAGATTTGAGTGAAGTTAAAGAACATAGTAAAACCCTTAATTTGGTGAAGTTCAATTGTTTAAACGAATATTAAGGGATCCCAGCCCAAGACTATAGTGAAGTCGTAGTTTTTTGTTTTAAGTCTCCAACAAAGACATAATTGTGTTGAAGATGACAAAAATAATTAAATATCTTGCCTATTGGGATCATTTCATTTATTCCACATTCCAATAAAAGAAGTTCATCACCAAAAGAAAAGAAACATGTAAAAGACTCAACCTAAGGTAAGGAAGGATCAGCCAATATTAGAGCTCTATAGAATCCCAAAGAAAATCATCTTAATGTTCGTTCACTATCTTCTCTAGGAGTCTCTCTGCATAGTTCTTCGTCATTTCTCGACCATATTCTGCTACAAATCTCACATTGTCCTTATTATCTGGAAGATCAAAAACGGGATGAACTTCTTCTATTGGCAGGCCGACAAGTGTTCCTAAAGCATTATTTACTGATTTCTGAGACACCCAGTCAAAAGGAACATTTCTTTTCACATCATTTGCATGTTCTTTGATGCATAAGAAGCATTCCTTGAGTCTTTTCTGGCGTTTATCCAAGTCTATCTTTCCTCTTAGACTTTGTGCAGCGACTTGTATATCTGCTTCGCCATGCTCAGAGATAAATTCGAAAGTCATTCCTAACTTCATCCCCTCGGAAAGATCAGACTCTTCCTTTTCCGATAAATCAAGAAGGCGTTTCATCACAACTTTTACTCTTAACCAATTGTCTGAACTCAAACCCCCCTTGAACCTATTCTTGCATATATAATCAACTGTTAAGAACAATTTAGAGATAGCAGTCGCAATGTTCCTTTCATCGGGTATCGCATCGTCGTAGTCCACGACTTTCTGCAAGTAATCACGAACCGATTTTGCTTTTTCACGGATCATCTCGTTGTCGTGGTTTGCAAGTGGAACAAGCCTTTGAATTGCGTCTGAGGATTTGATGAGTTTAGAAGTTGGAGGAAAACATGTAATCTCCAAGAGATACCTGCAACAAACATAAGGTGCTAATCCCAATCCAGTATAATTCGCTACATCAGAAGTAGATATTGCCTTGTCGATCATCTCGTTCATCTCTTTAACCTCTGAGCTTCGTTCCCCTAGATTTAAACTCATATTCTTCTTCTTTCTTCTTAAACGGGAGAGACACGAAAGAGATCGTCTTGATAATCTTTGTTACAAAAAAGATACTATTTTTTTTTTTAAACAGAGGAAAAGAATTTTTTTTCGGGATAACGGAATTGTTTCTTGTCATATATATAGATATATGCCTTGCATGAGTTTTTTCTTTGAATTTGGTAGTCCACTTTCATGAAATATTTATTTTTTTCCTATTTCAATAGTCGTCGGTGTTATTATTAATTATTACTAGATAACGAGATTTATTACTTCTTAACAAAACTAAATAACGTGCCAAATTTTAAATTTGACTAAAAAAATATTAGCTTTTGACAAAACTAAAAAATGTATCCAAATTTAAATTGACTAAAAAAACTAAACAAAAATACATAACGCGTCAAAATTTCAAATTCACTATAGTCAAATATATTGATAAAGCTTTTATGAAATCTCAATTTATTACCTAAAAATTTCAAACATAGGGTAGATTTTCGTTTTATTACTTTAAAAAAAAATATTATGGATCTAAATACATAGAGTTTTAGAAAAAGAAACTCATTCAAACCAAAAAAAGTGGGAATACTAAATGTTAATATAATTTCCTCTTTCATTCACATAAGACTTGTCTTCTTTTTCTTTTATTGAGATCTTACAAAAAAATATATTAAAAGCTTAGCAAATGATCGAAGTGGACCCATTTAAAGAGATAAACAAGTTTAAGTTGTTCACTGGTAGTGTTTGAGTAACTCTATTTTTTAGTTTAGTAAAGTAATGATTTGTAATAAGTTGAAAGTTTAAGAAAATTATAGCGCCAATGCAAATCTATTTTACTCTATTTCTTATAGTATATTAAAAAGAAATAAAATATAAATTGATGGCCTCTAATTTTTTTTATCCTAGTCATTAGTTTATGTTGCTTAATTATGTGCTATGGGCTTACCTTTTTTTTATAGTTTCATTCCCACTAAAAGATTAGATTTTTCCTTTTCCGATATATCAAGAAGGGGTTTCATCACAAGTATTAGACTTAACCAATTGTTTGAACTGAAACACCCTTGTGAACTTCTTCTTGCATACATAATCAATTGTTGCGAATAGTTAGGGAGATAGGTATCGCCTCGTCATATTCCATGACTTTCTGCAAGTAATCATAAACCGAGTATGCTTTTTCATGGATCATGGCATCGTCGTGGTTTACAAGTGCAACAAGTCTTTGAACTGCATTTGATTATGTGATGAGTTGATAAGGCAGAGGAAAAAACGTAATCTCTGAGATATACATGTAGCAAACATAAGGTGCTCACAATCCAACACTAGAAATCGCCTTGTTGAATAATGTCCTCCATCTCTTTAACCTTTGAGTTTCATTCCCTTTTCCTCCATAGATTCGAACTTTTCTTCCTTCTTCTAGAATGGGAGAGACATGAGAGATTGTCTTGATAATGTTGCATAATCCAAAATGAGCCATCATTTTTATCTTCCAGAGAGAAAAGTCACCTTTTTATCAAACCTGTCCACCTTTCCCTTGTTTCTCATACGTGTCTCAATCATGTTTATAGTCTTGAGGATCGGATCCAACAACCTGACTCTGACTCTGATACTACTTGTTACATTTTATGATCCGATCATTCTTTGCTCAAGCACAAATCAACCTCAGATGCAAAACCTTAAACCATTCAGTCCTAATTGAATCTAATCTCATCTACACTCAAGATTAACGCACAATCAATGAAATACGGTATTCTTAACCTTCAATAATGAAAGATCCAATCCAATCCAATTGTAGAGAACATTCCTTTTTTCAAAAAAAATCAAATCTCATACAATGCAATTGATCTTATGATATATTGTGATTTTTATGGTTTTAGAGTCTTTGCTTTAGTGTATTTTAGGGTCTTTTATAGGTATTAATATGACTATAATGGTGCTTGGAACATTTGGAGCAGCTTGGATCAAAATGGGCAAAACTGAGGATTTTGGAGCAAATTAAGTGGAAATCAAAGACAACTTCTGGAAGTGCATCGATCGACACAGTCAAGTGCATCGTCGATGCATCGCGGTTTTCCCTATACGAGTTTTTCCTTATTTTGTGATTTGGGCTATGTTGTTTCCATATTTTTAGCTCAAAGTTTAGCCACGACTTTTTACATATAAAAGGAGTTTTAGGATTAGTTTTTCATTAAGTTTTGCTTTTGTTTTTGGAGAGAAGGCTCTAGACTCTTGTTCTTGTGAGTTTGCAACTTGAGACAACTCGAATTTTGTAGAGAAGATTTCTTATCCCTTTTTTCTTTTGTTTTGATTTCTTTATGCAATTCTATTCATTAATTATGTATGTGTTCTTCCAAACCATGAGTACTAGTTAGGTTCAGAGATTCTAAGGGATTTATGAATCTAAATTAGGGTTTTCATAACTAAGAGTCTAATTAAGAGTTCTTCAATTAATCTGGTTATATTTACTTAGATCTAACCTGATCACTCAGATATAAGTCATAGATTAGATAAGGAAACAGAAGTGGACTTAGCTAATTGGAGAATAAATTAATTGAGCAAGTGATGGCTAGTTTCAAAGGAATTTGGACTAGATAGCTAGTAAACCTAACAAACCTGGATTATTGCATGCTTTACTTGCTAGATTACTCAAAGGAATTTGGTAGTTTAACTAACTAGGCATAGTTAGAGTTTCGCAGCGGAAGCTGGTTCTCTATAGACTTGTGTTTGTGTTCTAGAACATTCATTAATTAAATTACTAGGTAGGTTCTCGTTAGATTCAGATTCCCGAAGAAATCCCGAGACCTAGCGCTTTTTTCCATCGTTTTAAAACAACAACTTTCTTGCTTTGATTTATTTTTTGTCTTTTAATTACATTTGAATCGCATAGCTTAACTAGAAACTAAATTTAATTGTGTTCCAATGAGTCTCTTTTGGGAAATGATAATCCTATATACTACAGCCACATAATTGTGCGCTTGCAGTAAAATTATAGGGAAAACTTTCTCTACATCATCTTACTTCTGTATTGCAAGTTCTTCAAGAGATTGAATCGGGAGGTGAAGCTAACGAACCTTCAAGAGTAGCATACCAGGCGCAGCTTCAAGCAAAGCTCAAGAAGTGAGAATAAATACGAAACCAAGGAGAATCTTCTTCAAGCTGATTGAAGGAGACAACACTTCTCTAATGACAATTCCATGAAGCTCACAACCTCTTCATCTTTCACAACCTTTCTCTCTCTAACTTTCTTTCTCTCTTCTATTGTAACTTTATTCAGAGAAAAAGATGATGATGATCGAACACTCTTCTTCTCTTTTCAAACTCATCGAAAACGGCAAGATCAAACACTCTCCACATGTGATAGGATGGAAAAATGGAATGGAAACACAAACATAACTTGTTCTTTTTGTGCAGGTCCACTTGAATCTCGGATTCTTTAGTTGCCCCTACTCATCACAGATATGGAAGGAACTGATGGAAGGCGTTATGGGACCAAGTTTCTCAACGGATTGGTCGGAGATACTGCTATATATGATCAGTCGCGCAAGGACATCAAGATGTTCATTACCAGATATGCTATTCAATCCACCATACATATACCATATGGTGTGAACGATACAAGAAAAGACATGACAAGGCACGTTCTCTAAGTCGCGAGCTAATAAAGAGGATTGATGTTGCTATCCGAAATAAGTTGAGCGTTATATGGGAGCAAAACACGAAGCAATTGAAGAATGGTTTGCGTGTTTGGTTTGGCTCTCGCATAACGATTTGAAAATTTGTTTTCTTCTTTTTTAGTCTTCTAAAACAGTTAAAACATTCATGTGTGTCAACTTTTTTTTTTTTTTAATATAATTTAACATTAAATTAAAAAAAAAAATCAAAGACTCATTTTGAAACCGAGTCTTTGATTCACATTTTATGGATCCGACCATTTTTTTTTTCGTAAATAATAGGGTAGAAGTTAAAATTTTCAAGGTTTAGATTTAGGTCAAGTTATTAAATCAAGTTAACAAAGTATCATTTTGAAAAATATTCCCAAACATTTGTATTTTTTGGCATATGTAAGTTTTTTAAAATTTCTTCAGCTATTTAAATAGACTCTTCATATGAAACGATGCAAACCATAACACCAAAGGTAAAAATTAAAACAGTTTTAAGCCAAATATAGAGATAACGATAAAGTCAAGCCCAAATTTAGCCAACGCAAATATAACAAAAGGTCTCTCCACCATTAATCTTGAGCCTGTCTTGAGATTGTGTATATATTCCCAACCAAACCCTTTTATTGTAATCTCAGGCTTTGAGGTTTGGCTTTTACTGTATAAAGAAATAAGGGGCAATAAATAAAAACACCCAAAGATGGGTCTCAAGGCCTCCTCTTCTCTCCTCTGTCTCACCATCTTACTCGTCGCCTCCTCCATTGTCTCAGCGGTTAACATAACCCGAGCTCTCGAGAAATACCCTGAATTTAGCGACATGGTCGAGCTCTTCAACAAGGCCGAGCTCACGCCAATTATCAACAAACGTCAGACCATTACCATTTTGGCTCTTAGCAACGATGCAGTCGGCTCCATCTCTGGTAGACCAGAAGAGGAGATCAAGAACATTCTTATGAACCACGTGGTTCTTGACTACTATGATGAGCTCAAGCTCAAGGCTCTCAAGGACAAGAGCACATTGCTTACCACCCTTTACCAGTCCACCGGTTTGGGGCAACAGCAAAACGGTTTCCTCAACTGCACCAAAACTAACGGAAAGATTTACTTCGGGTCTGCTGTGAAAGGCGCTCCTCAAACCGCCGAGTACATCACAACCGTGTTCCGTAACCCATACAATCTCTCTGTGGTCCAGATCAGCATGCCCATTGTGGCTCCTGGACTCGGGGCTCCGGTTAAGGTTCCTCCACCACCACCCATGTCCTCACCACCGGCTCCATCTCCCAAGAAGGCTGCCACCACTCCAGCTCCTGGACCAGCTGAGGAAGAAGATTACGCAGATGCTGCTCCTGGCTCAGCTCCCGAAACCGCACCTGCAACTGCACCATCGGAAGATGATTCCCCAGCTCCGGCTCCAGATAACGCTGGTAAGAAGAAGATGGCATCAGCTGACGAAGCTGAACCACCTTCTGCATCTAGAGCCGGTTTAAGCTTTGGTGCTATCCTCATTCTCGGGTTTGTAGCCAGCTTTGCTGGGTTGTAAGATGTGAATGAGACTCGACCGTAAGAGGAGAGACATAGGGGAGATGACTTGGATCAAAACACTTGACAGTTTCTACTCACATTAATGTATTTCAATCGTTAAAATAATCACTAGGGCATGAAAATGTGATTCTCTGACCTATGAAATCTGTAATACCGAATTGAAATAATCACTCATCCAATTTGAAAAGCTTCAAAAGCAACTGAGATGGATGAAATGTTATGAATGATTTCCAATCAGGCCACTACATCAGAAAGTTTTAACTGCACAAAACCGATCATGCACCGCAAAACAACGAAACCGAGCTTAAAGGGTTTTCATCACAACATCAAAAAGTCTTTAAAAAAAAATCCTGCAGTTAAGATAGCCTATTTGATAATGCCGAGGGACGAGGAAGAGACAAAAGATTCGGCATTGGTGGAACCTATTTGCAGTAGCCTTGTCATTTAATCTTCCCTACGATGTCTGCAATGACCTGTTCCATGTTAAGTTCCTTCATTGGTGTGAATGGGCGCTTCAAATCCTACATAAGAAAGCCACGTCAACTGTTTGTTTTACCTCTGAACTAAGAACATGAAAGCAAACATCTTTATAATGTATACTCAAAATCACTAACAAACATGTTTCTCAGTTATAATTTCAAACGACTTAGAGCACTCAACTTGATTCAGCTGAATGTAAACAGCCAAAAGTCATTTTATTATGCTCACAAAACCTTATTCAGGATCAGTTGACTCAGCAAAATTTACATAGTGCATCATCGAACAAACTGTGTTGTGAGAATTAGTATGAACAAGTCAAGAAAACTTAACTCAAATGAAACAAGCCATTCACACAAGTGTTATCAATTCAAATGTAATTTTGAAGTATGAGAAAGGAAACCTTACCAAAAGACTGACAAAGACTTCACCGCCTTCCTCACGAATCTCAAAGCAGCCACGTCTTGGCTGTTATAGCACACCAAAAAGAACAAGAATTAGCAATAGAAAAGCATACATGTCAATTATAATGTGACAAACAATCATAAACAGCAAGTATTTATAGCAATCTATCCATCTGCAGTTAAAATATTTACTACCTTATCAGCATTCAGAGTCACCAAGATGCCAGGAACAGCTTCCTCCAGGCCTTTCTTCACCTGGTTGGCCCTCGTCTTGAATGAAGTGCATTGTTTGCTTCAAGAAAACAAGAACAAACTTCAGTCACGTAGCGAAAACAGAACATTCTTTAAATGCAATTAGAGGAATGGCTAGTTTTCTCTCCCCAAACATCACCAATCACAACAAGACACACTAAGTACCAGAAGCAAGCCTCTCATTTGCAACCCTGATAGGAAATGGCAGTTCACCTTAAGCAAAAACGAGAAAGCATACAAACTAATTCCTCTTCAGAACTACAAATTTATCCGTACCAATTGAATCAATCAAAAACGCAAATGACACATTGTGTGCGAAAAAGCACTATAAACAAGCAAGAAAGCTTCGATTTCTAAGTTTACTTTGAGAAATTACTGATAAAAGGCAAAAGAATGTGAGCGGAATCAAAAACAAAACCCTAACAAACAAAATGCAAAACCCTAGAACATGAAATTTTCAACGCACAACGACAATACCAAAGATTACCTTCGATATCGGAGACAATATTACCTAAACTTTTGCTTCTAACATTATTCCCTAATTTTCTCGGGAAACCAGAAATAGGGGAGACATTTTGCTTACCAGTGCTCAATCACAATCTTCCTTCTCCCGGACTCGTCCTCTGCAGCAGCATCGTCCTCCGTTGGTTCCTCGTCCTTCTCGACTTTCACAGCTGCATCGTCCTTCTCGACTTTCACAGCTGCTTCCTTTTCTATCTTTATCTTCTTCGTCGCTCCACCTTGCTTCGCTGTCGTCTTCCTTGCCCTCTTCTCAGGATATTCGAGGCTCACGAGCTTGGAGGAAGAAGCCGACTGACCGCTTCGAGTCTTCCGATCCATGCTTCGAAGCATCCGTGTCGACGTAGGCACCACAGATTTCCCCTTTCCTTCTCCGTCAGCCTTACTCTTAGGCGGCGCCATTGTACGGACAGAAGAAGAAAGAGAGGTTTTCCGTCGCCAAAAAGATCTCCGTAACAACTTGCTGGCTCTCTGAAAATCGCTATCAGTCTCTTCTCTCAAGAATCAAGATATATTTCACGCGCTCTTATTCTTTTTTTACCCTTGTTAAAAGAAGTTGAAAGGACTATAATTACCCTGCAAGGACACGTCACACGAAATTTGAATAAACGGCCAAGATTAAGTGGGATTAATCAGAGCTGACCGTTCGATTGATCGTTGTGATAAAAAAGAAGGCGTGTCACAGACTCACTATGGGTCTGGTGTACTACTGTTTACTGTTTTGGACGAGATCACGACAAAAAAAAAAGTAAAATCCATCATTTGCAACACACGCTGACGTTTTACTTCTAAAGGTTAGAACCACACGCCGTTTCGGTAAATTGATGAAAAACAATTCTATAAGTCGCACGCCGTGTCGTTTCCCATCACCCACAGAACAATTCTCAACATTCCTAATAAAGACAAAATTCCCTAAAGAACTTCAAAATAGAGCTTATTTCCGTTTTAAGCCTCCTAAGATTTTCACTCATACAAAAAACCTTCAAATTATTACTCCAGAAAAATCCCAATAAATTTCGTATTCGCGAGATTACTTAAATTAATAGAATTGTTGGCTGGTAACGCTGGATAATAACGGAATGACGTAATTTTAAGATACAAAATGATTTAATTTCCGAAATGAAAAGTCGCAGAATAATTTAAAATTATATGACTGGATAAATCTTACGTAATGGTGGAATATAATTTTTTTAAAAAATAAGTTATTTAATATAATATTTCGTTATATTGTAGATGTTATTTGATAATTATGAAATTGTTAAACTTCTATTTAAAATTGGAAAGAGATGAAACATATGGATTTACAGGTGAAGAATCTATAGTACATGCAATTTCTTCAGAACAAAGATCTTTGTTGTTTTTTTCCGTGAAAGAATCATAATTTTTTAGTGATGATTTTTGTTTCAACGTGACTAATAAAATCTACAGACTCAACTTTAATAACAAAAAATTTAAAATTTATTAGCCATTTAATAACTACAGCCATAAATATTCATACATTGGTTATTATTAGTTGCGATAATTGAATTTAATTGAAGTAAATTTTCGGTTGCTCAAAATTGATTTTTTGGCACAGAAAATAAATAATTAATATTTTGGTACTCTCGGAGTTAATTTAGTAAGCTCTCACTTAAATGTTTAATAGTTATTCACTTATTTTTTTAAGGAAAACGCAAATCTTATATTTTTTATTGATAAAATTCTTACGAAATAATATTAGAAAACACAATTTCGCCATTCCAAAAATTACCATTAACTCGGTTAGCGTTACATCCAATCTCCATTTTTCTAATTAAGCACGTGTGTCATTTGTTTTTTTTTTATTTACTTAAAATACTAAAAAAAAAAAGATTTAAAAGGACAAAAACTAAAGAATATGTTTCATCTTCTTCCTCTTTCAATCCTTCATTTGATCTCTTCCAACTGGTTAGTTAATTTAACAACACAATTATAGAGTTAATGCTTCCGAGTGCACGACATCTCTTTCGCCAATATCTTCATATGGCATATGAGACATCATCATGACATCGTCGTCTTTCCTATTCTAGTTTTAATATTAGTAAGTCTCTTCAATCTTTGGATTCTTTTACGATTAATAAGACTGGCATGACGAATTTTTCATGTATATCAATTAGATCATATTCGGATCCCCTTTAATTTTTTTAAATTAGTTATTTTTCGTCCTTTTGTTGTTATTCATTCAGACTCATGAACATTTTTGATTATGAGTATCATTGACTTCAAGTATTACCTCAACTTTCTTGACTCTCACAACAATTTTGTATAAGTTTATCCACTTCGACGCGTAATGAAGTTTGTGGTTCTTTTTTGCAATTCTCGGCGATGATACGAAACAAGTTTTGTCTTGAGATATCATTCCTACAATGCGACAATGGACGTGGATATGTAAATCAACAGTTTTGTAACATCTTTGTGATGTAATATTGAAAATACAACTCACATTTTTGGTTTATCAACAAATAATCCAATTTAAAGCCGGTCAAATTGTCAAAGAAGCAAGCCTAAAATGCTAGGAGTTTCTAGAAGACAATCAAACCATGAACATGTTAAGAAGTTGTCTAGATACAAAGAACCTCACATTTCCCTTGGTCAAGAATCAAGTAATAAATGTCATATCAATCAACACCTTGATTGATTTTTACATTTATGTTGATTTTTCATTTATGTTGATTTATTTGTTTCTATATTTTAGTTTTTGATAAGTGTATTTAAACTCTTTCAATCCTCTTAAATAGTATATATAATAATTACACTAGAGTTTTCTCTCTATAAGTTTTATGTTTTATCTTTTGTTCCTCTAAGTTTGTGTGGATTCCTCATTTAAAAAACATTATGAATTTATGTCTTATGTGTGGATTGACTAAGACTTAGATTCTTGTTCTATATCAGAAGTATTCCACAACTTGTGTGGGTTAGAGATACATTCAACCATCACTCCGCCCTAGAATTTAGTAAGACAAAGAACCTTAGTTCCTCTTACTAAGTTCACACCAACCTAGTTCGGATGGATTCTTGAACACCATCAAAGATCACATCACTTTGCCACCATTGACACGAGTTTTCGTTGCTCATGTCTATGTAGGAACCTAAACTTATACGACATTGCAACTTATAATTGTGAGAGAAGTTAAAAACCGAATATGATACCAAATCGGAAATTGAACAAGGAATCGTAGAGTCGAGACGATGAATCTCTTTCCTTAAATCTTTAAAATCTCCATAATGTGATGGTTTTATAGCGGTAAGATTCTCAGGATACAACTGCTTATTTATGTCTCTGAACATCGAAAAATATAACCTACCGAACCAAGAATCGGTGTGTACTCTCAAAAGAAAGAGATTGTAAAGGATTGTGTTATGTTTTCCCTAGATTGAGAAGATGATGGGTTGGTTTTATAGCCACAATACTCAATGTTTTACCCATTCAAAAAGATTGAGAATTGATTTTCATAATGGTTATTAACGTGAATTGGTGAATTGATGAATTGATATTGCTGTTACAAAATCAATTTTTTAATGGCTATTTATTACATATTACCAACATTAAATTAGTGGAGATATTTTTTTTCACTAAATCAAAAAAGTAATCACAAATGACTGAGGTTAAAGAAAACAATTATTGGATCTATAATTTAATCCAAAAAGTCACAAAACTTTAAAGCCCAAAACTCATCTCCTATAATTTTCAAAGTCAACTATACTTCTTTTCAAACTACCCACTTCGAACCTCAATTACTCATTCATCCGAACTCCGTTTTTTTACATTTCAATACACCACCACATAACTCCGTTTTCTTACATTTCAATACACCACCACATAGTGCTTGCAACAACGTTTCCAAGAACCGGTCATTCTGATCAACGTCTTCACATGAAACCTCAACAAAAAATTGTTGGAAACCACTTTCGTCAAAATGAGTTCCAACAGTCTCTATCTAAACAAATGGCTAGGCTGGATGCATGCTTCAAACACTCAATGATTCTGCACTCTTCTTATTCAAGCCCATATGCCTCCGTCGTTCTAGGTTGAAGCACTCCTTACTCATAGCTATCTTCTAAATCTTCTATTGTCGATATCCATTCACAATGAGATATTGTTACTAAGCTTTACTAGCATTCGGTCAGTCACAACCATTTTGTGTATTTGGTTGTCTTTGCTACCCAAATATACTTCCTATGAAACCACAAAAATTAGATCACCAGTCTCTCCTCTGCTTGTTTTTTGGATATTTTGTTGACTATCATGGCTATCGTTATCTTAATTGCACCAAAAATAAAGACGTTGTTAAGTCAACATGTCATCTTTAGCGAGAACACATTCATATTTGCAACAGTTATGACATATTCTCATGCGTTATCTTCGAACATTCAATCAGTGATTTCTCTGCTTAACTCTCGGTTACAAGAGTTAAATCCACGCACACCACCAGAGGTTATCTCGCGAGTGCGTCAACAATTTGAGTGAATCCCCCACCGGCTCCCTCGACTACAACCACCACCATTACGCAAGACCGATCCTGAGAAAATTAGTAAAACTCATGCTTTAGACGTTAAAATAATATAAACGAGTTAAGGACGTTACTTTACAAAAATTATAGTGTAGTACAATCACTTTTTCCTTCAAAATTGTGTATAGGGTGTGAGGTTCGACCAAAGGGAATGACATTATGTTCCTTCTCTTTTTTATAACAATGGGTTCCTAAACCCAATTTTATTTGGCCGGCCTTGCCTCTACTCATCCTATGGTGACTAGTGCTCGTACTAATATCATAAAACATGGGCAATGTCTCTGTCTCCACACCACACATATGTCGTCGCTTCCAGCATCTCATGCTCACGCAACTAGTTCTATATATCTCTATTAGTTTTGTCCCATTTGGTGTTGTTTTTCGTTTGTTTGTTTTTTTTAACTGTTTTAATTAATTTAATTAAAAAAATTTATAATGAAAATAATATTTAATATTGAGATACATAAAATAAAACAAGATATACATTTACTAAATTACTATGATAATTTAAGGTTTTGGAAAAACCGCCAAAACTTTTTGGAACATGGGAGTATTCACATAGTCAAAATTTAAACCCGGTTAGCAAAGAATCTGGAATCTGACAGCAGCGCGCGCTAAAGTCGATACTACTACTCTACTAGTTTTGAAATTGGACTACCAGCTGGTACGTGTCCATCTCGCAAGATTGTTTCTTGCAAATTTGTGCAATGAACTATTATATTTAGATAATGATAAATTAACAATCAGCATCGAAGATTTTTATTGATAAGCGTACGGTAAAGTTACCTGAATTATATTTGAAGTGTGCTACAAGTAGCATACCAAGCACGAATTCCGCATAAATCAATCCTCTTTTCCATGAATATGTCACTTTTTTTCATTTATTGAATAGGACTATCAACTTGTTGTAATTTACTATTACATTTACTTTTTTTTCTCGTCAAATTTACTAGTACATACTGCCAAACAATTTATCATTGTAGAGAAATAACTTGTTTTTTTTGTTGTTGTTTAAAAACAAACGTGTTTTGAAAATTCAGTTTGATCAAATAACAAATATTCACTTTGTTCTTTAGTATTTGACAAAACTGGGTTGAATGGTCATATAAAAACTTTACGAATTGTGGGTTCTATACTAACCAATACAACAAAAATTCAAAACTATACTTTGAATCATTATAGTACACAAACATACACTTTCTTAATAAAATTGACATTTTATACAAAATGGAACCTCCGAAACTTTTGATAATTTGAGGCCCTTCTATATTTCCACTAGGCATACCTATGCACTACCTTGACTTTAAAACTTAGCTAGTCATACGAATTTGCGTAAGATTGTTTTCTAACCGACATTTTCTATAAAAAAAAATTGTAGTAAAAATCTTTGCTCTACGATACCCTATAACACCATATATTAAGAGTTTTTTTCCAAAATATCACAAACACTAAAAAAACATGATTTTTAAGGGTTTAGTATATTTGGATTTAGCTTTAATATTTTGGTTGGGTTTAGGGTTTAGTATTTTAGGTTTAGAGTTTAGTTTTTAAGGTTTAAAATTTATATATTGTTTTGTGGTATTGTTTGGAAAAAAGTTTTTAGTGGCATTTTTAGAACAGAAACTTAATTAATGGTATTTTTGAGAATTGGCTGAGTTTTTTGTAAACAATAGAAAAATAATAACAAGAAAAGATGAATGTGTCGTAATTTCTTGTACGAGTATTGAGTATATCCTAACATTTGAAGACATTGAACTGTAAACGGATTATAACAATCTCTTACATATGTTTATTAAATAAGAAAATCGTTATACGTAATCATGATCGCTTTGTAGGAAACATTAGAGATGAATTGTACAAAGAACGGTAGGTTCCTAATGATCAGGACATCCGTAATTAAAGAACGATGCATTTCGTTTTCTTACATGAAGTGTTTGATAAGTTAAACCTATTGATTTATTCTAGAAGACTAATAATATTAAGGAAATACTATAAAATATCTTCTTAAGTATATTTGTCGTGGCTATTTTCAAGACTATAGCATGTTTCGTCTAGATTAATAAGATACTATTGAGCTCAATGAAAATCTGAGCAATTTACTCTTAAATTCAATAATACATTTACAATGGACTAGTGGTTGGAGATTTGGAAATACGTTGGTATTTTCTCTCTCGAATTTGACACCCATTAACAACAAAATCATTACGTTTGGATCAGTGGAATCTAGACCAAAGACCCATAACTTTAACATGGTATGTTTATCCTAACGAACTTCCATATCCGTGAGATTAGTCGGATTATTCCGGATTATCTATTACAATAAAAAAAACTCGTGTAGAAAGGGAATATGTATTCTTTCAAAATCACGATGTATTAGAAAGATATAGATGAAGTTACAAATCACACTTATTAGTTAACAAGTTCAAGATCCTACTTGACTTGTAATTTTTTTTCTAATTAATCATGCTTATTCAGAATCTCTAGCTCTCGTCTAAAATTTTGTTTCGCACCAAAAACCTTATCTAGCTTACAAGAATAATCTTCGAAGTGGTATCCAATACCACTATATACAGAACAAGTTTTACCCAATAAACTGCAAGTGCACAATAAATACAGTTATAGTAATAAATAGGTCGAATCCGCATGGACTAAATAAAAGACAACATAATCTTGATTCAGATTAAGTAAAGTGCTGTAAGTTGTAATTAATATAAACTAAACAAAAGCTGTAAAAGTTAAGTTGTAATTCAATGGATAAAAACGTTAAATCTAGGATAATATTTAAGAAGAATCCAAATTATAACTAATTCAAGATTTTGAGTTAAAACAGTCTAGAACTCAAAACACAACTATGTGCTTGCAAACTTTCGCTAAACAAGACATCTATCCCTAGAAATTAAAATACCAAGTTTCCTATGAGAATCCTATGGATATAAACATGCATTGAGTATAAGTTAAATTTGTTTAAAAAAATTCCTAAACCAAGTTTCCTATGAGTTTTAGGCTATTTTATTCTCCTAGAATGGATCCAGTTATTCAACAATAGTTTCACATCAATTGATTAACCTAATGGCTCAATTCTAAGTTGCCAATTCAAAATTAAGTAATTTAAACAATCCTAGCATAAGACTATATGAATATACCCTAACAAATTGATTTCATCAAAAATTATTCAACCTTGTTATGGAATTCCTAGATCTAACAAACACACCACTTTAACATAGTGATTGCATTAAACAACATGATTAAAGTAGAAAGCATAAAAAGAATTTTATAAAAGTAAGGGAGTGGAGCTCGAAATCTTCTGTGAAATAGACATGGTGCGAGATTTGTCTCTCCAAAAACTCTCTAACAAGTCTTTCTCAAAAACCTAGGTAAAATAATATGTGTCCTAAAAAATTGGCTTACGAAAACTATATATATATATATATGCAGCTAAAAGCGCCGGTCTTGTGGAGATTAGGAAATCTGGTCCAAAACTTGTGTAGAAAAAGAAGTTCATAATATGTTTATGCAACCTTTGTCGACCGACACTAGCAAGTGTGTCGGTCGACAGACTCGGCTCACTGCATATTGACCTACTCAACGCCCGAAAATCATCATCTTTGACTTTCTTTCAAACCATACCGGTTTTTCGCTCATTTTCCACTTCCGTTCCAAATGCTTCAATCCATTATTTAATACACATATATCACATATAAAAACAAATAAAAGGCTCCAAAAGAATACGAAAAACTCATAAAAACCGTCATCTATCATACTATAAGAAAACACTACTCATTCCCACAAAGGTTTTCCTTGGTTACATCTGTGATAAACTTTTTCACGGATTTCCTACGAAATTCCTTAAAAAAATCATTGAAAATTCGGAGAAATTTTCACCGGATATATATGTGAGAAATTTATGTGACAACTTTGTGAGAATGACATATAAAATAATTCACGGTTGCAGGAAAATTGGTTGGAAGTTTCGAATAAACAATTTTCATTGGAAGTTTCCACGAAAAATTCCAAAAATAATATAGCCATTAAACTCTAATTGTTTGAAATTTTTAACAAATTTTTCATCAATATTTTCTGGGAAAATAATATAGCCATTTTACCATTGACCGATAGACTTAAAAGATCT
Organism: Euclidium syriacum; assembly: GCA_900116095.1. NCBI lineage: Eukaryota > Viridiplantae > Streptophyta > Magnoliopsida > Brassicales > Brassicaceae > Euclidium > Euclidium syriacum. Next base: position 5,702,848 of record FPAK01000008.1, read on the forward strand.
CACTGTAGATGTTATGGGATGACATGCAAGGCCGGTTTAGAGGGGGTGCTGACTGTGCAATTGCACCGGATCATTTTTTTTTTTTTGAATTTCTTTAAGTAATTAGAGGTCTTTTTGAAGAAAAAAAAAAATCTATATTTAGGGACCTTTTATCATAAATCATATATATTAAAAGAATACATGTTTTGCCACGTGGCGTCACCACAACCATCTAGAAAATTGATTTATTAAAAACTTATTAAAACCTTATTATTGTGTATAATTATATACGGAAATCTAACTTATTAAACCAAAACCATATAATTATATAAGGAAATCTTACTTATTAAACTTTATTAATGTTTTTAAAATCTTACATAATTTACTAAAAACCTAATATATGGTTTTAAAAATTATACGCAAGCACATAAATTAAATAAATATCCTTAATTAAACCCTAAACATTAAAACCATAATAAATCACAGATTTAAACAATATTCGGTCTCTATATTAAACAACATAAAACCAACCAAATTATTAACTACTAAAATTTGAATAACTCAAGTCTTTCACTTTCGTTTTAGTTATTGTCTTAATCTAATTTCTTATAGAAATCAAACACAACCTATTAAACATTTGGGCTTTAACTTAGTTACTTATGGTCCAATAGCCTTATTCCTTCTCTAGAGACTTCATCAGACCGTCTTATTATACAAATGTTTTATCTTCTCCTTCGAAAACATATTAAACTGGTAAGCTGTTTTAAAAAAAAAAAAAAAATTAAAACCATTTTTCAAAAAGTTTTTTCTTAAATTTTTTAACTAAAATTTTCATGTATAAGTATTTTTAGGTGAAGAATATCACAACTCTGATAGCATTGGTACTTCGGACACTAGCAGTGCTGATGGAATAGTTTATACTCATGAATTTCTATATAGTGTCAAAGTATCGGGATAGCCGAATCGTTGTTTAAAGTTGAAAGTCGTGATCATGTTGCTCCAAAATATCGATAGAAGAAATGATTTTGTGTACAAAACTAAAAGTAACTCAGTTGGCCAATCATGTGATAGATGAAAAATATTAATGGATACTAAAGTAAGTGATTTGGTTTTTACTAACTAGAAAATTTGTGTCTCCGGCGGAAACAAAGTTCCTTTTAAAATACGGTGTAGTCAATTTTTGGTAACAGTTGCATTTGTTATGACAATAAATAACAACCAAGGTCAAACCATGGAGACGGTTGGACTAAATATGAATGTTCTTAGGTTCCCAAAGGAGGGTATATGGTTTAGATTCTCAAGAGAAAAGTATCGTAGATATCGTGGACTGTATATGAATGTGCATGGGTTTCCAAAAGAGGCTATAGGGTCTAGATTCCCTAGAAAAATGCATTGTACATATCGTGGACTTTATATGAGTGTGTTTGGGTTCCTAAAAGAGGGTCTAGGGTATTGATTCCTCAGATAAATATATCGTAGATATCGTGGACTATATATGAATGTGCTTGAGTTCCCAAAGGAAGGCCTAGGGTATAGAGTCCCAAGAGAAACACATCATACATATAATGGACTGTATATGAATGTACTTGGGTTCCCAAATGAGGGTCTTTGAGTGTAAATTCTAATGAGAAACGTATCTTACATATTTGTGGACTATGAGTGTGCTTGGGTTCCCAAAGGAGGGTCTAGGGTTTAAATTCCCCAGAGAAACGTATCATAGATATTGTGGACTGTATATAAATGTGATTTGGTTCCCAAAAGAGGTTGAAGGGTCTAGATTTCCTAGAGAAATATATCGTAGATATTGTGAACTGCATATGAGTGTGCTTGAGTTCCCAAAGGAGGGTCTGGGTATATAGTCCCAAGAGATATACATCGTACATATAATGGACTGTATATGAATGTACTTGGTTTCTCAAAAGAGGGTTTAGAATATAGATTCCTAGAGAAACATATTGTAGATGTCATGGACTATATATAAATGTGTTTGGGTTCCTAAAGGAGGGTCTAGGGTATAGATTCCCTAAAGAAACATATTGTAGATATCGTGGACTGTATATGAATGTGTTTGGGTTCCATAAGGAGGCTCTAGGGTTTAGATTTATCAGAGAAACGTATCGTAAATATTGTGGTTTGTATATGAATGTGTCTTGGTTCCCAAAGGAGGGATGTAGGTTTAGATTCTTTCACAAGTAAGCATTTATAAGATATTATGACCTCTTACACCTAATTTACGATACGTTTATACGTATCTTCATATAGTAAACACTGATTTAAGAATCTCGATAAGAATATGGGGGATATATAATATTTTAGTGTATCAAATTTTACTCTCTTACATCACATCTCCGCGCAATTGCGCGGACAAATTCCTAGTTTATAAGTAAATAGGTAAAACTACAGAAAAAAAAAATTGCACGGACCCATTATTTATTTAAGCCGGCCCTAATGACATGCATAACACAACCCGAATGAGAGTAGGCCATCCTTCGGATGCAAAATCATGAAGAATTTCCATACACAATTTATCTAACGACCTTTGTACATGAGAATATAAACATATATTTGAGATTATGTACTGATGGATTTGTTCTATTTGGAAAGTCGGAAAGGAAATATTCATTTTGACTTCCTCGTCACACTATACAACTTGTCACCAATTTTATGTATGAAACCAAAATATATATTCCTAACCGTTTTCGTTCTGGGACCAGAGGATCCAAAGCTATCCCTTAATATGTTTTTGCAGCCTTCAATTCGAGAATTGAAAGTTTTATGGTATCAATGTGTAGATGTGTTTGACGTATAAAATTTTTAGATGGTTTCCGTAACAAAATTTTCTAGCTCTGCCACTACTTGTATTAGTATATTACTCTATATGTATAAGGCATGTAAGATGAATTAATAAGGGTCCTAAAAGGAGAATTTCTTGACCAACTACACAAAATAAACAAAGCATAAAATTTGGACGTGAGAGGTATTAGCTGCATGTACCTTGTACTTGAAGACCCATGTTAGGTGAGAGCTTCATGCACACTCTCTCTTCCGCAGTTTCCTTTTTTCTTTTTTCCCATTTTCTAATTTACGTTTTAATCTATACTCAATTTGATACTAATAGTTTTCTTATTACTTAATTATATTTATATTTTTTCTTGAAATTTAAAAATTCTTATAACGCATTCTTAATTTTTTTTAATTTCTCTTGCTTTCAAAATTTTGATAGTAGTTCGGTTTCCTGAATATACCAACGAAATATAGAATAGATAAAATATGGACATCTATTCGGAATTTATCTTTAATCTCGACCAATCTAAGGCAAAAACCGTGTTAAAATAATTGTTTTTTTAGTTGCATACATGACAAAAGTGAGAAGGAAACAAAACCTACTCTTTATCTTCTTCCTTCATCTTTTCCTCCTTAGAATAGTCACAAGTCATCTCATGATATATAAATACCATCAAAACCCTAATCTCATAAAAGTTTTGGTTGTCTAGTGTTTCTTCTTCCATGCAAGTAAGCTCAATATCTCACTGTATATATATATATATATATATATACATCTTATTACTTTCTTCTTTTGAATTCCTTATTTAGGTCCTTGATCTTATATCGGGATAAAACATTTGTAGAATCTATGTATTCTTATCTATAGATGGTGAAACTAATTAGACACGTTACTAGGTATTTTGAAGGAGAAATAAACGCTATTTTGGATTTGGCGAATATTAAAGAATAGATCAAATGGAACAAGGAGATCGTCAGCAGCAGAAGAAAGACGAAGAAGCTTTGCCGCCAGGTTTTAGGTTCCATCCAACGGACGAGGAGCTAATCTCGTATTACCTGGTTAATAAGATCGCCGATCAAAACTTCACCGGAAAAGCAATCGCCGACGTTGATCTCAACAAGTCCGAGCCGTGGGAGCTTCCTGGTACGTTGATTACCCTTAATCCTCCCAAATATATCTATACGATACGTACATAAATCTTGTTTTGAATTTATTCAGACTTTGGAGGGCCTAATTACTCTCGTTTGTTTCAAATAGATCCAAAGTAATATGCACGTGCGTGTATAGGAGACATTTATATGGTGAACTGATAATATTTCTATTTTGGGTGCATCTAAAAGCTTATGAAACCCGCTATTTTTTATTTACTTGCTTCAAATTTTTGAAACTAAAACTGCATTATCACGAATATATTCTTCATTGTTAATTGTACGTCGGTTAGCGATTAATTTTTATATTATATCGTTTAGTGAATTGTGAAGATGTTTGCGTTTCGATAAAAAGAAAAACTCGGTTGAAAAATGGCTAGTATAAATAAAAAATAGATATTCACACAACGAAGTTTCCTAACAAACATGATAAGTTACATTGAACGGAAGTCATGCATTCATTACCGTGCGTACGTTGATTTCTCATCTACTCACTTTGTCTCTAATAATTCATCCATAATCCAATAAATTAACATCATATTTATCTTATTTTCTTGGTTCCAAACCAAACGGATTTTAAGTTAACAAGTTTGTCAATAATCCGCATCTTTCCATCGAATTACGCATAGATGCCCACCAAAATAATATGTATATTATTATTATACATGAAAGAAACAAAGCTTGATTATTAGCGAAGTAATTGACGAAATTAATGTGTTGAGTAAATTAGATAAGGCAAAAATGGGAGGGAAAGAATGGTACTTTTTTAGCCTGCGGGACCGGAAGTACCCGACGGGAGTGAGGACAAATAGGGCCACAAATACAGGATACTGGAAGACCACAGGAAAAGACAAAGAGATATTTGATAGCACAACCTCGGAGTTGGTAGGAATGAAGAAAACTTTGGTCTTCTATAGAGGAAGAGCTCCTCGTGGGGAGAAGACTAGTTGGGTTATGCATGAGTATCGACTTCACTCTAAATCCTCCTATAGAACCTCCAAGGTACCTTTTTATAATCTAATTTAAATCTTATACACTTTTTCTATTTTCTCCTTTGTGTTTCTTACCACATATGTGCATATATATACTAAGCAGTTCCACATTTCTCTTTTTTTTTTTCATGGTGTAATTTGTAAAAATTCAGCAAGACGAATGGGTAGTGTGTAGAGTGTTCAAGAAAACGGAAGGGACAAAGAAATACACAAGCAATAGTAGCAGCAGCACAAGCCATCAGCACAACAACACAAGAGCCTCAATAATATCAACCAACAACAATATTCACCCTAATTACTCATCAGACCAGCTCCTCCATCTGCCGACACATCTACAACCACACACGAGCCTCAATATCAACCACTCCCTCATGGCAAACGCCGTTCACCTAGCCGAGCTCTCTAGAGTCTTCCGCGGCTCCACAAGCACCAACATGGATTCTGCTCAGCAGCTTATGAGCTACAATCACATGCCTCTCTCAGGGCTCAATCTCAACCTCGGTGGTTCATTGGTTCAACCGCCTCCTGCTGTATCGCTCGATGATGTTGTTGCTGTTAGTTCGTCGTTCAATGGGGATAATGGGTTTGGAAATGTAGAGATGAGCCAGTGCATGGACTTGGATGGATACTGGCCATCTTATTGATCACATAATATTGTCAGTTCGAATTATCCATTTTCATGTTGTTAGTTTGAAGAAGGAAGTTCCATTCACTGTTTCTTAATCCTTTTTTTATTTTGTCGTCTTTACTATCGAATTTGTTTAGCTATTCAAGGAAAATATTAAGCATATCAAAGACTAGTCAAGCCAATTATGGTCTGACTTTGTGATATAATAGCAAATTCTTTCGCTTGCAAAAAGAATAAATGTTGTAGAATATCCCAATTTGTTTTCATCACACGTTACCATAAAAGTCTTCCGGTCAAGCATTGTTACTGCTACGTGATTTCCAAGAGACAGCTTTTACTAAATTTCCCACGAGTGATGCAATTTTTGATTTTACAGTAAAATATTTTTTACTTTTACTTGAAATTATAGGTTCAGACAAAACGAAGAAACACAAACAAAAATATAAACGTAAACGCAACCAAAAACTGAGACCAAAGGACAGGTAGAATTGGTTAAAAGGATAACAAGAGAGTAATAATAGGTTTTTTAAAAAGTAGTATTACTATCCACATGAGCCACAAAATACACAAACAAAGCCCTTGCTAGATTTCCTCTAGATATGTCTACTCTTCTCTGTATATAAAAAGACTGAAAACATTATCCAAAAGGCATCTCAAAAAAAGAGTGAAGAAACACTTTTGCACAAGGAGCTTCAACCAAAAAGAAACAAACAAACAAAAAACCCACTTAGATACCTCCAACATAGGCTATTTCTGAGGCTCGTAGTGACCGCATCAAAACCCGTCGTTACCTGCAATAATATAGAGACATATCAAGAATCATCTTTCTAAAGTTTTAACTTCTGTCGCTAATTGCTTCAACACTTTATGAGTCAAGTGTTGAAATCGATTTGGGTTTAACAAAATGACTATGCATATAGGATGGGGAACACATCAGGCAGATCTAAGTCTCTATGGGAATCAAATTCTGGCTTGGCCTATCGATCTATCCAGCGACCACATATTATTCTCTGTTCTGTGACATGTATCTAATCACAAATCAAGATGTTACCTATAATATGTTCATCACGAGGAAGTGATAACAGCGAAAATCATTCACTTGTCAGAATGACCCCTTTTGGTCTTCCAACGACTGTTGTGATGAGCGTGTCTGGTAGGTTTCTTTGTCTTTGTGCTGCAATAAACGATATAACACAGGCTAAAAAGGTGATTTAGTGGAATCGACTATCAAAGCATGGGGTATCTCCAAAACCTAGAGAAAACAATATACTTGAAACTAGTATGAATAATGAGTTAGTCATAAAAGACTTGGGAGAAGAGAGAAGAGAGAAATTTGTACGCTATGAAGATTGGTAACGCCAACAACGCAGAGGCCTATAGTGAATAGTTTTTCAAACATTTCTTCCTGTTATAGTATTTTTGATAAGAGTCAGAAGTGATGACAAACAGAAAGTTAGAAGCAGCTAAACATTATCCCCGAGCATCATCGTACCTCGGCATGTTTAAGGGCACGCTCAAGCTTTCGTATTTTGCTTTTTTGCTCTTCACTTGTCTTGTGGAGCTGCAGGACATTCTTGTTAAATTTGGCATAAACAAAAGAAACATATACATAAAAGAAACTTGCCTACACTTCCAAGTATATGTTTCAGATTAACACTAGTATGTAAAGGACTGTAAAACAGAACGAGCCTTGTAGTAGTAATTGTAGGAGTGTGGTAAAAGCTGATATCGTATAGATATGTTGGCCTAAATCTTAACAAAAGTCTATCTATTGCAAGAGTTCAAAAATGGAAAGAGTGAGGATATTAAAGGCGCTCCTGAACCAAGAGATGTAAAGAACATACTTTCTCCAGTTCAATTCACTTAGTTTTTCTCGGCTTCACTAGTCCGAGCTTCTCTTGATTCTTTCTTCATTACTTGAAACATCACATAGGAACAGAGAGATAGGCGGACTTGATTATAGCATAAGAAGAAGGAAGAATAGAAAGCAGTGATGAACCTTGAAGCCCCAAGAAAACATTACCAAATGTTTAATACAATAGTAAAAAACAAAAAAGAAAAACCATAAATCACTAATAAGGTTTGAAACTTGGTAAGAACCAACGAGCATTAGAGAATGGAATGGAAGAAGAAACAAATTGGTGCGGCTTTTCAACCTTGTTTGTATCAAGATTGAATACGAAATTTTCATCAGAATCATGGCCAGTGAAGTATATGGAATTCTTCTTGACTCCATGGATGTCCTTGGCAAGCACTGTGAGACCTAAATCCAAGAGAATTGCCTCGTCTCCCAAAGAATCAATTTGCTCCCACTCGTTGTTTCCTTTCAACTTGTAGACTCTAAATTCCCAGATTTTGGACAAAGCCGGACAAAAGCTGTTGACAATTAAGACATGTCCACTTAGAGTGACTACCACATTCCTCTTAGAGTAAGACCTCTGGTTCGTTATTGGAATAGCAGCAAGTCTCATGCGAAAAGGACCTGATGCTCTTTGTATGCATTTGCGTACGCTGATCTCGGAAACTAGCAGCGGAATTTCTCCAGAAAAATCGAAAACCTTGAGTTTATAAGCGTTGAGACAATAAAGCTTGTGATCCTTGTATAGTATGTTACAAGACTTCATGATACCAGGAATTTGTTTCCAAGAGTTATCTCCTTTCTTGAGAGAAACTGTATCTTTTTCCTTATACCTCTTTACAATTATAACTAGGTAATCTTTGGTTTTCTCGTCTATCCAAAGTACTTGAGCGTTGAACCCAAATTCTGATTCCAAAGTTGGTAGATTGATCCTCTCCCCGGTTAAAAGATGTAAAATATAGAGATTATATTGACTAGGGTTTTAATTTTACCATCACAATAATCTCGATATTGCATTAAAAGCCAGCTTTTGTGAGTCGTCACACAAAAACTCTTTGCAAAGTCGTCACCGAGATGGCGAGTTTTGTAGAGCTTTTGTTTCTCTTCAGGGTTCAACAAGAGACAGTGGTTTTCATCTTTGGGGAAGATAATCATCCAAGGGATCTGATTGTTTGGCTGAGATTGTCTTGAACCGAATAGCCAAGAAGAGCAAACGGATTTAGCTCGTTTGAAATCGGCAAAGCCAAGGCGTTCAAAAACCAGTTGCATGAGGAAGATTCAACCAGCAATGAGGATATCTTCGAGCGCCGGAGACAGCGGCAGATTTCGGAGGATGAGATTGGGCTAACGCTAACTGCGAGGACTCCATCTCAGGGAGAAAATTAGTTTTTCATTAGAACAAAAGGTTTTAGTTTTTCCTTAAGACAAAAGGTTTTTGTTTATTGGTTAGACAACGTTGATTCATATAAATTTTTTTTTTTTTTTTTTTTGCTAAATTGTCATATATATGATATTTGGTTTACATGTGAAGAAAACCTAGACAATTGGTTTCTTGGCAAAAATAAATAAAAACAAGGAAGCAATATTTTGTTTCTTTGGAGGAAGACAACGAAAGTGCAACCATAAGGCCATTAGATTATGGAACTTCTTTTGATGCCTTCGAATCACATTGTTATGCGGAATGTTATTCCTCTGTTTCCAAGTGGCATAGATAGTGGCTTGGGCTACGATTTTCCTTAGCAGTGGCGGAGAAGTCTTGCGATATGTCTCGGTCCATGAAAGGAGCTCATTCCACGAGAAGAATGGCGGTTGGGTCAGAGATAGCAGCAGATGGTCACGCGTTTCTGTTTCGATGGAACACAAACAATAGTCAGTTCGAATAGTCCATCTTTATGTTGTTGGTTTGAGGAAGGAAGTTCCATTCCTGGTTCATAATCCTTTTTTGTTTTTTCGTCTTTACTATCGCATTTGTTTAGCTATTCAAGGAAAAGATTAAGCATCAAAGACTAGTCAAGCTAATTATGGTCTGCCTTTGGGTTATAATACTAGCATGGGATGTAACACTAGCAAATTCTTTCCCTTATAAAAAAATAAAATGTTGTAGCACATCCCAATTTGTTTTCATTTAAGTACCATAAAAGTCTTCCGGTCAAGATTTGTTACTGGCACGTGATTTCCAAGAGACAGACAGCTTTCACCAACTTAATTTCCCACGAGTGATGCAATTTTTACTTTTACAGTAAAATATTATTCACTTTTACCTGAAATTATAGGTTCAGACAAACGAAGAAACACAAACAAAAATGTAAACGTAAACGCAACCAAAAACTGAGACCAAAGTACAAATAGAATAAGTTAAAAGGATAACAAGAGAGTAATAATATGTTTTTTAAAGAGTAAAATATTACTATCCACATGAGCCACAAAATACACAAACCAATCCCTTGCTAGATTTCCTCTAGATCTGTATATAAAAAGACTGAAAACTTTATCCAAAAGGCATCTCAAAAAAAGAGTGAAGAAACACTTTTGCACAGGGAGCTTCAACCAAAAAACAAACAAAAAACCCACTTAGATACCTCCAACATAGGCTTGTTTCTGAGGCTCGTAGTGACCGCATCAAAACCCGTCGTTACCTGCAACAGTATAAAGAAATATCAAGAATCATCTTTCTAAAGTTTGAACTTCAGTTGCTAGTCGCTAGTTGCTTCTACACTATATGAGCAAGTGTTGAAATCGTTTTGGGTTTAACAAAATGACTATGCATATAGGATGGGGAACACATCAGGCAGATTTAAGTCTCTATGGGAAGCAAATTCTGGCTTGGCCTATCGATCTATCCAGCGACCACAGATTCTCTGTTCTGTGACATGTATCTAATCACAAATCAAGATGTTACCTATAATATGTTCATCACGAGGAAGTGATAACAGCGAAAATCATTCACTTGTCAGAATGACCCCTTTTGGCCTTCCGACGACTGTTGTGATGAGCGTCTCGGGTAGGTTTCTTTGCCTTTGTGCTGCAATAAACGATATAACACACAAACTAAAAGGTCATTTGGTGGAATCGACTATCGGAGCATGAGGTAGCTCCAAAAACTAGAGAAAACAATATATTGATACTCCTATTAACATCTTATTCTTATAAATAATGAGTTAGTCATAAAAGACTTGCCAGAAGAGAGAACAGAGAAATTTGTATGCTATGAAGATTGGTAACGCCAACAACGCAGAGGCCTGCAGTGAATAGTTTTTCAAACTGTAAACTAAAGAGACGAAACAACTAAAAAGCATCTTACAGTGGAAGAACATAGAACATACCGTAAACCAAATGAACTCTTTGGTGGCAAAAGGTTCAGTCAGCTCATGGTTTTTTAGTTTTCTTTCAACGTTGGCTTGAACCTTTACAGATATACACAGTCATTAGCTTTAAAGTCAACATATTCCACCAGAAAAGGGACTAGAATGCCTATATATCACACGCAGTGCCTCCGATTCTGACCTGATGGTGATACGTTGTGGCGGACTTTAAGAACTCTTTGTAGTAGTGAACAGCTTTCTTTGTGTAAGGCTTCATCGTAACTTTCACCTTCTCAACATGGGGTTTTGTGGCTGTGGCCACTTGGTCAACATATGGCTTGCTAAACTTTTTAACCTCCTGGAGAGTAAACACAAAATGTATTAAGCGAATATTGTCATCATCTATGGAGTTGAATGATTAATATATATCCATGGAAGATTATTTGAAGCAAAAATGCTTCACCTGGTAATAGGGATCTACATGTTCTTGAAACTTGACAATATGTGGCGTAACTGCAGTCTTGGAAGCATGGTAAGCCTCTTTCGCTTTGGTAGATAGAGTTTGCACATGCGGCTCAACATGCGTTTTAACAGTCTCTTTCATGGCCGGAATATATTTCTGCAAACATAAGCATAAAGATAAGACGAGCCTCGTATGGCTGATGAAACACATTGGATGTAAGCTGCTTACAGTTTTAACATTTGCCATGTGCGGTTCAGCCCACTTCTCAGCTTGAGCCTTCGCTTGGGTCACCTAACAGATAATCAAGCTTAATTAAGCATAAGTTTGCTAACAAACATGTATCACCATAAATGGATATCTAACAGTACTTTTTGACTTACTTTCTCCAAAATCGGTTTCCCATGAGCGTCCCAGTGTGTCCCAGCGATAGTCTGTCCAGGAAGTACCCAAATTACTTGAGAAAATCGATTTTCTTAGAAAAATTGTAGAACATAAACTCTATTAGTCTACCTGAAAATTAACCCAGTGTACAGCAAGCCAAGGGGGAAGCCACGAGCCATGAACCTGATCAAAGAAACAATTCAAATCTTAACCTTCTTGTCAATTTCAGCTTTCCAAATTTACTAACTTGTCTTGCATAATTAGGAGAACTCAAACACCAAACAGTTGGAGAAATTACCTCCAGCAGTTCTTTAGCCTTTGAAGTTGCTTCATGCTTTGTCCGCAACATTTCTTCCTGTAATAGTATTTTGATAAGAGTCAGAAGTGATGACAGAAACCGAAAGTCAGAGGCAACTAAACTTAATCCCAGAGCATCATCATACCTCGGCATGTTTAAGAGCACGCTCAAGCTTTCGTATTTTGCTTTTTTGCTCATCACTTGTCTTGTGGAGCTGCAAAAACATTCTTGTTAAAATTGATATAAAAAAAAAAAGATATACATAAAACAAACTTGCATACACATCCAAATACATATTTCAGATCAACACTAGTATGTAAAGGAGTTACCCTATAAGGCTCTAATACTGTAGCTGGGAAACAAAAACTCTAAATAACTGTAAAACAGAACGAGCCTTATAGTAAATAAAGGAGTGTGGTAAAAGCTGACATCGTTTAGATATCTTGGCCTAAAGCTTAACAAAGTTTATCTATTGCAAGAGTTCAAAATTGGAAATAATGAATATATTGGAGGCGCAGCTCTTAAGATAAAATGAACCAAGAGATGTAAAGAACATACTTTCTCCAGTCTGGAGTTCAATTCACTTAGTTTTTTCTCGGCTTCACTGGTCCGAGCTTCTCTTGATTCTTTCTCCTTGTTTTTTTGCTCCAGAAAGTTCTTGAGAACCTCAACCTGAATGCAGAGTACCAATCACCCGTTTGCAAATTATAGGCAGATTAAAAGATGTGTTCTCAAACAAAGATCTTACCTGCTTCTCTAACTCAGCAGCTCGTGCTTGAGCTTTTCCCAACAATTCAGCAGAATCTGATGAACCCTTTTTCTGTATACACATGAAAAAAACATAGAGCTCAGGATACTGAATGATGAATACAATCTGGAACTCCAAACTGAAAGCAAGATTGATTAAAACTTTTGAAATGTATACAAAGATGTGTGAACGAGGAAGCAACTGAAGTGACGTGAAATTATAAGTTCATACCCGTAGTGATGAAACCTCAGTCTCCAAGGAAGCAACTTTATCTTGTCTATCTTGGAGAAGTTTCTCCTTCTCTGCTACTAACTCCTCTCTGCCCTTAAGTTCATTGGTTTTGTCATCAATTTGGGATTCTTCACCCACAAAAGAAAAACAAAGAAAAAAAAAGATCAGTTTCTTTTCCAAGCTTGGGTCATATTCCGATTAGATAATTTGCAGAGCTATTACGATTATGGGCGTTCAATCAGTTTGAATCGAATTTGATCAGAATCGTCTCTTCACATAGAGAAATGGAAGTACAATCGAAAAGAAAAAAGAAAACCTAAGTAACTGTTAGATACTGAGGAGAATAACAAAGCTAACCTAGGGCACGAATTTTAGCGTTAAGCTGATCCAACTGGATCTCAGAAGCGGAAGCAACAAGGTCTTCAGATGCGGCGGCTTTTTGGAGTATCGGTTCTTCACCTCCGTCGATTCCAGCATCGGCGAAAACCCCAGTGGTGAAAACCAAGGTGAGAAGGAACAAGGCCACGAGCTTCGCGGCTGCCATGTCTGAATTTAGGTGACCACAATCGTGTAACGAAACAACAAGAAGATGATGATCGCCGGAGATTTGCCAACAACAGGATTTTTCTTCAATTTATGAGTTGTTGATTAGAAAATGAAAAGAGCGTAAACGAGAACAAAAGAAAATACGACAGGAGATGTGGTTTCGTATTTTACACGTGGCAAAATTGCAGGAGGATTATTAATATCAAGAGAAAACTTACCCCTAAAGAAAGATTACTGATTATTAATATCATTTTGATTGACGTCATAAATGATTCGTTTCCAATGTCTCATTTTTATTAAAGTTTTATTACCTACCATTTTTTAAGAAAGAAAAAAGTTTGCTTTATAAATTCAAACCATTAATTGTGATATCGTAAATGAGGAAAAAACTTAAGGTTAGGTGGTACACCGTACAGCCGTCCAGATGCAAGAACTACTTAATTGTTGGGAGGAGAAATATAGTTGGGCCGTATCAAGATTATTAATGGCCTTTATTTATCAATCTCGGGTATAATTACTTCAATGTCCGCTACTTGCAGGGACTTTAACACTGAATCCAATATTACTAACCAGAACAATCAATCCCAACTGCTCCATATAGAAAGTAGATGGAAGTCACTAACTATGAAATAAAGACGAAGGAATTCTCAGGTAAAGAATCACCGATTGCAGATCTGTCGAAGAGCAGCCAACGAAACTCCCATTGTCGTCGTCGACACCATAAATCGAACACAAAAAGCATTAACGCAATCCACGTCGGAGCTATGAAAGTCTTTTAGCTATCAGTCGGTTCCTAATTTGGCCGTGAGAGAACATCACCGATGAAACTTTATATCGAACAAGAAAAACATTAACCTTAGATTACTTTATTATATCCCTTTCATATACTCAAGTCAATGTTTGAACACAATCAAACATAGTTTGAGACTAAATAGAGATTTTTTTTGTTTGACACTCCCTTGACAAATTTTAAACCCCTTAACACAATGAAAAAGAGAGAGAAAAAAAAAAAATCAAACTACTTTACCCTACAAAAAATGTCAAATTGCTAATCTGCTCGAGACATGCATGTACATATTTGCTTTATCCATTTGGCTCGAGCTTGTAAAATTGTTTACAGAAAAAATGCTATTAGTACGGGCATTATGAAGGAAAGTTTGCTTGTTTAGTGTGACTAGTAAATTCATGCACTAGGTCGAGAACGGGAAAATATTTGATTCTCCCGGTTTTGCCGCATAAACGTCGACCATATAGTTGCTTCTTGACAATTGTTTGATAAATCAGTTAAATCAATTATTATCATATGTGATTTAAAATCTAGGTGTACACGTTGTAGTATACTATAGGCAGTTTATGATTTATTTTTTTCAGAAACAAGAAAGATCTCAACGTTTTTCATTTTCCTATTGTATTAGATTTTGTGGTTATATAAAGGGATTTAAGGGTTTATAGTTGTTTAATCACACAGTAATAAAGAAATCCTAGACAAAAAGGATATTTATCTCAATATCACGTTTCTCTATAAGCCCTTCGCATTAACGTTTCTTCTTGTAGGATTACTCAATTTTTCAACATAAATTACTATGTCTGAGCGGAAAAAATTTGTATCTTTAGAAAATTCATTGTCCAAAACCGATCCATCAAATTAAGATGTAGAATGTTTGTGTTTGTTTATTGTTTATATTGGGTATACTTGTATTGTCATTTCAAATGGTACTTTGAGAGGATCGCACGAGTCACAAGAACGCATTGAGTATCCCAAATACTCACCCTTACATTTTCTCTTTCTTAGCTTTCATTCAAAGATTTGTTAGTGGAGTTTCAAGCAATTTTGGTTTACTTAGACACATTTCATATGGGATTATTGGATGTCTCAAAATATTTATTTTATACTTTTTTTTTTAAAGAATGTCATTCTATAAATTTTCACACATTAATATTTATTAAAATTTCTATTTTACCCTTTATTAATTCACTAAACAATTTTTTTTTTCAATTAATACATTAAGGCAATAAGATTAAAAATGGAATTTTATTCAAAATTTTGTATTGAAATCCTATAATGACACTATTTTGTAACAAGAAAATTAGAATAAAATTAGGATAAAATGATACTCTAATTTTTTTTAAATAATTAATAAAGTGAAAAAATGTAGATAAAATTGAAGTATTAAATAAATTTTTTCTCTAATTAATAAAGTGAAAAATGAAGATAAAATTGAAATTTAGTTTAAAATTTTATATCGGAAATATAAACTGAGAACTTTAAAAAATAGAGAGAATATTTTATTGTTAAATGTTTATTCTATACAAATCATATAACAATCATGGAGGTCGTTATTGAATGTGGCACGCATAAAAGATGGGGAATAAAATGCCAGCTAGTTTAAACAAATTAACTACCTTCTCAATCATTTATTTGTTCAATCATTCAGAGCTATTTTAATGGTGGTTACCACTTACCACTTAGCTCAAACTATCATTAAATTTCATTTTTTTAAATAAATCATGAAGTATGTACGAAAGTACTAAATCCAATTAACAAAAACAACACGGTTAGTGAGGGCATAACTCTCGCCCCGTCCCGTCCCGTCCCATTCCGTTCCGTTCTACACCCGTTTCCGAAATTTATGTCCCATCTAGGACAAGATTTTAATTCCCGTTTGAGTTCAGGATGGAACTGGAATTTCCGAAATCTCGTATGGAACAATACGGTTATTTCACTTGTTTATTTTTTTCCTCATTGGGTTTTTTTAGTTATTTCACTTACTGGATTTAGTGATTTCGGTTACACGAGATAAGAGAATATAGTTATTTCACGTATTGGATTTTCTTATTTGTTATGTTTATGTTCGACTTTGGTTCATTTGGATTCCAATATGGTCGTTTGTTTTAATTTTCTTATATGTTTGTGGTTTGACGTTCTCTTACTTTTTAATTTAAACATGCTTGATAAGTTTTTAACAAAAAAAAAAAAAAAAATACATGCTTGATAAGTTGAAATAAGTAGTTAAGTACTGTCAAATACATGTGTGCAAGTGTAACTATAACTTTATATCAGATTTTTTCGGGAATTCTCGTTGCCTTGCCGTACCGTCCCGTCCCGTCCCATTTAATTCCCGTATCGTCCCGTACTATAAGTGAGACGACATAAGTGAACATATCTTCTATACCCGAATTCCCGTTTCATGAAATCCCTTCCCAACTTACCGTTTGCCAACCCCTTTCCGATATGTAAAAGTTTACCAATAATTTATATTATACACACACAATCGCATGCAACCAAGGGAACGTGTATTGATATGGACCGTATTGTACGGGCCATACAAATAATCTTCTTTAATTCCCCAAACTAGGCATATGAATAATTTTATCGAGTCATCAGAATTATCAATTTATATTACTTTATTTTAGTTTAAAATATCATTCACAGTTATTATATTCAGTGCTTCACCACTAATTAACCACTGGCACATGCAGCGATCGTCACCGTCAAACATCATTGTACTTGTATTTTCTGAATGCTCAGAATATTAAATCTGTAACTTTTTAAAGCATTTTTTTTTGTCAACAATTTAAAAGTTAAGAGTATATTATGAATTGGCGCCAACTTTATTGTTAAGAATAAGTCGATGTTGTTGTTGTTGTTATAGGAAATCAAAAAAATTTTTATTTAAAACATATATATGATTTAGTCGTTGAAACTAATCATTAGTCGTTGTTTTGTTGAAAACGTATTCCGTTGCATTCATAATATGCATTATCAATGTATGTGGTTAATTGTTATAAGACATTAGCTTTAAACTTTTGAAAATATGCATGTATTGAAAATATTATTGGGCTATATTAGGGTTATTGTGTTAATTATGATTATGTTTTAGTTAGTCACTCTGCCGTTTTAATGAAATTAAATAATTTCATTCATAAATTCTAAAGAATTCTACATAATACTAGAGCTATAATCCAAGTATAAAAAGATTGATAGTTTTGATTTGAATCTCATTACTACTCCGCGGAAATCTCTTTCAATTTTCTTTTTATTTCATTTCTTTTGACCTATTTTATCGGATTCTCTCTATGTTGAATATAAAGGAATGGCTGATACGTTTAGTGATACTATGTAGTTGCATGAATTGTTTCCGATTTTGGGAATTGATTGTAAGGAGTCTACGGTATTCTAATAGTTTTTCCGCCATTAGTCTACAAATAATCTAGTATTCCATGCCATAACGAAACACATTGAGAATTTATTTTAATTTCATTCGAGATGAGATTGTTTGTGGTAATATCACTCCAACACATGTTTTTACGAAGTTTAACTTACTAATATAATGACCAATGCGTTGGGGAAAGAAAAAGTTTGAAACGTTTATTCTCAAGATGGGAGACCGGGTTTTAAAGTCAAGGAAGAATAGCTTTAAATCAAGATAAATAAGAGAGAGCAAATGCTCGAATAAGTTATCTTAATTAGTGATATTTTTTGTAAAGATGATGTTTTTATTTATAGAAATTATATTACTTGGATTAGCATACCAGTTGATAGGATGGATACCCAATGGTTTTGTTTGAATGTTGTCGGGTTAAATTGGTGCAAAGCATTCCAATTCCTTTCACCTACTCTTTATGTTTCATTTTCTAATTTTTCGACAAATCAATTTCGAGGAGTATGAGGGAAACGAGGGTAAAGTGTAGGGTTCGTACTATATCCAAATGTTATGTGTCCTTGCGTTACATAGCTTTTAAAGTACTTCTTGTGCTTTTCTTCTTCCCAAGATGCATGAGACGGTTGTCTTGACCTTATCTTTTTCTATCACATGCGACGAAAACTTTAGCTCAAAATTCATATTACAGATATTAAAGATTTATTTACTCAAGGAAGTTTTGGTTTTTGGAGTAAATTCTTTTGATTGAAAAGATCATACATGGCATTTCGCCTCTTGATACAGACCGAACTATGGCGATCGTAATCCAGACTGCTTTATCATTGGACTACTTAGTCTTTTATCTCTTTTGTGTTTGGTGACACATCCATGTCAACGGATAGTAAAAGTCTAGGGTCATATGGTTTCCCTTGCTGAGTCATTCGGATCAATGTAGATTCAGGGTGAAAAACTTTGCCTACTGACCACTCAGTTTTCAATACACACTAACACTAAGAGACTGAAGGTCTAGTAGTGACCTTACATGTTCAATATACTTGGGTTATTATACGATTATGCTCACATATTTGAACAATTATAGTATTTTTTGTTAAAAGGGTATAACCAATTATAATTAGTGAATGTCAAAGATTGCTTTAATCTAAATACATATAGCATCAAAAAATTCGCCTACGAGATGCAATTTGTTCCCAAGATGTCAAAATGATATTTTTATGAAACGCAATAGTTATTTTCAAAATTCAAATAGTTTTTATAGTTTCAAGTTACTTTTTTTTATACGACTTTTATTAAAGATAAGAAATAAGGATTTTTCTATAAAATTCATCCTTGGGTACAATAGATAATATCTTCTATATAGAAAAAAAAGGTTGAAGTATCAGTGTGAGAATACAAATAAATAATTAAAATCTCATGTATAATCATTAGAAGATTTTTAGAAAAATATTTCAATTAAAATTTTTTATCTATTTTTTAAAATTTCAAAAACCAACATATACAATATTATTAGTTTAATACAATTTTAATCATATAAGTAAAAGTATTATAATAAAAATAAATTATTTAAATATTAAACTATAACTAAAACTCATTTATAAGAATATATAATACCCACATAATCTAGTTTTTAACCAAAGAAAATAATCATTTTCAAAGTCCAAAACTTTTTTTATTTAAGTTGGTTTAAATCAATTAAAATAACCGTATACCATATGATTAGCCCAATATTTTAATTAGACAATAATTAACCTACAATTCTGAAGTTAAATAAATAAAAAATTCAAGGTTACACAACCAGTATATTATATATATCCCCCAACCCTCAAATCCCACCAGGTCCTCCTTACTACACACATAGAAAGAGATACAAACACCAACGCAAACAAAGCCCAAAACCCATTTCTTGACTTCTCTCTCCTATCCTCCACCAATGGAAGCCAGAAAATCCAACAAGATCAGAGAGATCGTAAAGCTTCAACAGGTCCTCAAGAAATGGAGGAAACAAGCAAATGCATCAAAAGTAGCCAACAACAACAGCAGCAGCAGCGAGGACAACAGTAGCAGTGGCGGTGGAAGCAAAAGCATAAAGTTTCTGAAGAGGACACTGTCATTTACAGATGCAACAGCTGTGCCTAAAGGTTATCTAGCTGTCTCGGTCGGGTTAGAGGAGAAGAGGTACACAATACCAACAGAGTACCTTAGCCACCAAGCTTTCCATGTTCTTCTCCGTGAAGCTGAAGAAGAGTTTGGGTTTCAACAAGCCGGTGTCTTGAGAATTCCTTGTGAAGTTACTGTTTTTGAGAGCATATTGAAGATAATGGAGGATAAGAACCAAGGGTACATGGTGACAGCTAAAAAGGATTGCAGGTTCAATGCAGCAGCAGATAAGAGGATGAGTTACCGTCATCCATCGGATTGTCCTAGGACTCCTTCACACCAACCTCACAGCCCAATGTGCAGATAGTTTTGTTGCTTCCTGCATCTTCTTCCTCCTCCTCTCTTTTTGACTTGAGCCATTTATTAGCTTATTTCCAATGCTCCCACTTTTTCTCTAAGGGATTTGGATTCTCTAAGAGAGGGAAGATAGATTTTTGAATAATGGAATGTACAAAAGCAATCATTCAAATTGAATTGAGACCTCTGTTCTTGGAGAGTCGTTGTTCTTTCTCTGCTCTGTTGTAAAACTTATATCATTTTATCATATTTATTCTCTAGTTGTAGAATTGCTCTCAAAAAAGCCTATTAATATAATTTTCTATTCCTGATGAAAAATGCAGTAGCCTCATGGTACAAGAACAGTTCAAATGCTGTATAAGATGAATCAAGCAAAAACAAGATTCCAACTTTTTATACACAAGACGACTCAAAACCAAGTCATTAGAAACATATCAAGTCGACAAGCAACTTCATGACACAACCTCCTCCTATTGTAGATGTAACCGAAGTTATTGAATATCTTTTAGTTATTGAATATCATACACACATGTTGATCTGTTATCCCAACAGATAGAACCTAACGAAACTGGAGGAGAATGAGTTGCATGGATTAAACATCTCCAAATATTTTCTTTCAACTTCCAGCAGAAATCAAACTCACAAGAATCCAAAATGATATGTTGACTATGGAAAGTTTGGTTCATGTTTCTATTTGGCAGTTTGCGTTCTTTCCGTAACAACCATGTGAAAGGAAGCTGCAGTTATGTTAAAGTAATCAGAGATTTAAAAATAATACAGTAGAATAATGTAATCATAATAATAATTCAGGGATTGTACTTTTAATCACCAAGAGGAATGTGGTTGTTAAACTATTCAAATACAAAAAAGTACGGAATCCTAAGCCGCTCTCACGGAAACTATAGCTGTAATGAGAATAATTAGTCATATAATAATAAGCTATACAGAGAAATATTCTTATGTAAATTAAGTAGCTTCATTATTGTGTTCACATCAAAAGAACTGACTTGACCAACCCCTAAACCAATCAGGATTCAAGAAAGAAAGAAGTTCATGGAATCATATGATGGCTCTCTGCCATATGATTAATGAGGGTCAAAGTCAAAACCTAAACATGGAGATTCGAGATCCGATAAATCAGAAAAGGCCACATGACATCTGTACCTTGGGTTTAATACCATCAAGAATCTAAACTAATCGCATAATACATGTTGGCATGTTGCATTTATCTCCTGAACCTGATATCGAGGACAATCAATACTACTCAAGACACTTGGAGAAAGAGTTGCACGTTCTATAAACACAGCAAGATCCAGCCGCAGATTAGAACAACCATATGCCTTGGAATCATAAATACCGTTGGAGTGTACATACGTCCATGACTCATAGTTTTCTGCTTTAAACAATGGTGTTTAGTTGTAAAGCTAAACGACAAAAGAAGTCCCTGTGTTTAATGCACTAACTAACAAATGCAAATATCTACAGAAACCCACCCATCAAGCAAGGAAGGTTCGAAAGTCAGCTTCACAGATTAACATAAGGATCAGTGAAAAGCAATCTGATCAAGAAATTGTTACAATGTTGCTTATACATATTTCCGTATTGGACATTTGACTTTGACGAGTAAGATAACAGTTATATATAACAATGGGAAAAAAGAAGGGAACCTGAAACTCAAAAGAGTCACTGAAGAAAAAGTGTTGTTACCCTCCAAGGAGCTTAAAACATAAGTTCTTCGCCGTCTTCTGGATTAGGAAATGTGACACACTTGAACACTTTACACTTTCTACACAAGACAAATCCCACCTGTTAACATTATTCACAATTCAGAGAACCATTTCATTCGAAGAAAGCATAACGTTGGGGAAAATCACAAACACAGACAAAAATTATCCTGAGTAATTTTGTTGACCTAATCGAATTACGACTACTTACAGCTCTACAAGTTGGGCATCGGCGGTAGATTTTCTTGTTCTCAGATTGCACATTGGTTTTTTGTCCTTTACAGAAATCGCAGAGCAACCACCCTTTGCCGTTACAGTCATCACACAAAATCACCGCGTCATCGTCTCCCTTCATGGAAAATCCTCAATCAATTGTCAAATCAAGACAATTCGATTTCAGTTTCATCGACTTTAACACGACATTTTGTACCTGCGACTCCTCGAGCTGGAGCTCTTGTTGCTGGACTGGAACGCACCGAATAGGCCTAAATAAACTACTGTTACGTCGACGGGACGGGTATGAAACCGGTGACGACGATGATGATGATGATTGCATGAGCCGTAAATAACATGAATTCGGATGCTGTAACGTTATCCACGTCGCCATTTTGTCTTTCTTCTCCAATCCGAATTCTCCCTTGCTGCTTGATTCTCAGCACAAGTTCCTCGATTACATTAATTAATGGGCCGATGATGGGTCAAGTCGAGGCCCATCAACTTGAATCAAACATTAACCCCATCCAATCATCGATATTCTCAAATCGGTAACCAGTATTGTATCGTAAATCATTTGTTTCAAACATAGCGTCATACTCAATGTCGTAGCATTGAATTATCATCAAAGATTAATGCAAACAAACAATTGAAGCTATAGCGTGTTTCTGCTTCCTTATTGTTTAATAACATACATACAGCACAAAAATATATAGCTGCTTCCTTAGATCACAAACCATCCCTAGAGGATTTTCAAATCTAGTAGTGTTTCCCACTGATAGAACTGTTACCAAATCTTATCACTGACTCAAATTTGGCGGCCACTCATGTCTCAGACTCTGGTAAGTTCATCTCTTGTGCAAATTCTTGAGTCATCTTCAAGAAACCTTCCATGTGATGTTGCTTCCATTCCTTTTGGAAATGCAAAGCATACCAATTCAAAACAAGTCATGATCATATAAACATGTATATAAGGTAATCTATGAACAAGTAAAGACATCTCACCTCGAATTCCCAGGTACCGTAAAGGTCAGGATCATCTTTGTTGGCCCAGATATAGGTTTTTGTCTGCAGTTTCTCTGAGCTATCCTGTGGGTGAAGAAAGAAACAAAAAAAGTTCAATATCTCTGCATCTAAAAAAGCTGTAGAAAAGGGTGGAGATGATCCCAGATGTCTTACAGTTAGCAAAACCTCGACGTTCTGTCTTTTATACTCGATATCCTCAAACTCATCTAAAATGTAAAGTTCTTTATCTGTGATTCCAAATAGTACCTGCAGACAAAACCCATTTCCCAATTACTAAGATTGAAAACCCTAAGCTTTAAAATGCGAGAATCTGATTCGAATCTTCATCGGTCTTCGATCATCACAAAAAGAGAGAGAAATTCATAGAGAGAAACCTTGCCAGAGACTTTGTCGGCCTCAGCGGGTAGAATCGCGGGATAAACTCGTCCTTTGATGCTGAATCTGTGGCTGCAAATCCCAAAATATTCACCATCAATTTCCATGGAATCCAATTTCAACAGCCCAAAGAAAGAAAGAATCTGACAAATCAGGGAGGATTGCGGAGGCGGTCTGAGGAACTCGCTGGAGGAGCACGCGAACGACGTCGTCCGCCATGAGACTGCCGTAGACGAATACACTGTGCATTGTAACTGTACCACTCATCTTCTTCCTCTGACTCAGAGCTTGCATTCGATACGCAATGTCTCGTATATTACAGACGACTGAGTGAGCCCAATGATGTAATCTTCTTGGGATTCTTTGGGCCTTCAAGCCTACCAATCTTTTGTTTTTTAACGTCTAACAGTATATATTAATCACATTAATTAATCCAAAATATATGCATCATTATTGAGGGAGGCTGATACAACATAATAATTGAATTTTATGTTTTTTTTGGAAAAGAAACGTCACTAAAAGTGCAAAAAAAAAAAGAGAAAAAATAACAAAAAGTAAACGACCTTGCTGGGGATCGAACCCAGAATCTCTGGTTTCGTAGACCAGCGCCTTATCCATTGGGCCACAAGGTCTTTGTTGCTAAGTAACGCTACAGTATTTATATAACTTAAAACAATTAACCCTTCACTCTCAAATTGGGTAGTTTAGACTTTAGACGAATCTGCTTTAATTGTTTGATTGTTCTCAAGAAAGAATTTTTGTGATTGTACAGATAGCTGTGAAATCTGACGAAAATCCATGATAATTTTGTTTTGAAAGAAGATGTTGAATGTAGGTGCTGTGAAAAGAACGACTGAGACCTTTATTTAATATAAGTTTTAGTCACTCTTGCAAATCAAAAGAGTACTGACATGTCTTTCAAACTTTAACAAATCATATGATGTTTCTCTTTTTCTAACACATGGTAGGTCTTCCACCGGATATAGAGAAAGGATAATCCGTCGGCGTCTGGTTGAGATGGCCAGCCACTCTCAGAGATAGGTCAACCTTATGTGGCCGTTTCTTTCTAATTTTAACAAGGAGAGAGTTGAAGTTCATCCAAAGCTTTGGATTTTCTTCGTTTTCATACATAGTTAAGTTATTTTTAAAGTTTTGGATGTACATCTTTTTAGATTTACTTGCGTGGAAAGGGAATTAATCATTTTAATTAAAAAGTAAAATCGTCTCTTGTAAATGGTCAAAAAGATAAGTTAAGGGGTCAAAAAAAGGATAGACGGAGAAGAAGGAGAAGCGTCCGTAGAGAGAGAGAAAGAAAAGAGACAAAAAAAAAGGATGTTTATAGAAACTCTCTTCTCTTCATCCTCTGTTTTCGCTTCCTACAAAATTACAAAATGAAATTTAATCCAGAAAACTTCGGAGAAGAGAGAAAACCATAACTTTAAGAGAAAGCCAAAAAAATAGAAAGAAAGGAAGAAACCATCTGCAGGATCTCAAAACGTCTCTCTCTCTTTCGATTTCTTGCCTCAAAGTGTCCTCTCAGACTGAATCTTAAATCCTGAAGAAGAGAGAAAGAGAAAGAGAGGGGGGCACAAAAGATGTGGATGGCGAAGAACAATAGCGTAGGGATCAAGGAAGGAGGAACAAACGGAGTGGTGGCTGTTGCGATAGACAAAGACAAAAGCAGCCAACACGCTCTTAAATGGGCTGTTGATCATTTGTTACAGAGAGGCCAATCCGTCATTCTCGTCCACGTCAAGCTTCGTCCTTCCCCTTTAAACAACAGCCCTTCTCTTCATGCTTCCTCCGCAAGTAATCAATCAAAACCCTAGTTACGTTTTTGCCTGTAATTTTCTCTGGTTTCTGATGGTTTGTGTGTTTTTGTTTCAGAGCTGAGCCAAGATAGTTCATTAATATGCAGAGACCCAGAAGGCGCTTCAAAGGAGTTATTCCTTCCTTTCCGTTGCTTCTGCACACGTAAAGATATTCAATGCCAAGATGTGTTGCTTGAGGAGTACGATGTAGCCAAAGCATTAATCGAATACACAAACCAAGCCGCCATTGAGGTTTTGGTCGTTGGTGCCTCCTCTAAAGGTGGATTTCTCAGATTCAACAAGCCAATAGATATTCCAAGCGCCATAACAAAAACCGCACCTGATTTCTGCACGGTTTACGTAATATCCAAAGGAAAGATTTCGACAATGAGATCAGCTTCTCGCACTGCACCCAATACTGCTCCTCTACGTAGTCCCGTTCAACCACCTAGCTTAAAACCACCTCAACCTGTACCTTCTACTTCCACTAACGGTATGCGCGCAGCTGACAGACGGTCTTTTGAGGCTCAACAACAACAACAACGAAGGTCTATCGACGATCAGCAACGCCGATCAGTGGAGGAACAGCAACGTAGGTCTACTGATGATCAATCAGAGTCTTTCAGATCTCCTTTCACTAGGAGAGGCAATGGAAGATCATACGGAGAATTATCTGTGCCTGAATCAGACATATCCTTTGTGAGTTCCGGAAGACCTAGCATTGACCGTATCTTCCCTAATCTCTATGACAACAACAGTGATCCAAACCGAACTCCTCCTAGGCTGTCCAATTTCTCAGATATGGATTATCCTCCTAGCTTGGAGTCCTCCTCCAACTATGGAAGGAGATCAATTGATATAAGCTCACCTACTGACTTTTCATCCGGCTCCTTTGAGAGCGAAAGGTTTTCATCCGCTTCTCAAACTATGGTAAGAGTAAGACTCAGCTAAAATCTTTTGTTTCAGTCTGTATACAGTTATTGAGATTTGTAAAACTACCGAAAGCAGGATGATGTAGAGGCTGAGATGAGGAGGCTTAAATTGGAGCTGAAGCAGACTATGGAAATGTACAGTACAGCTTGCAAGGAGGCTCTTACAGCTAAACAGAAGGTATATATATGTTGTTTCTTTCTAGTGTCTATGGCTTTGGTTCTGTTCCTTAACGTGTTGTGGCGATTGCAGGCGACGGAGCTTCAGCGGTGGAAGTTAGAAGAAGAGAGGAAACTAGAAGAGGCAAGACTTGCAGAGGAAGCAGCGTTGGCTATTGCAGAGAAAGAGAAAGCAAAGTCAAAAGCAGCTATGGAAGCAGCTGAAGCGGCTCAAAGGATTGCTGAATTAGAGGCTAAGAAGAGAGTCAGCGCGGAAATGAAAGCTCTCAAGGAATCTGAAGAGAAAACAAAAGCCCTAACAGCTTTAGCAAACTCTGATGTCAGGTATAGGAAGTACTCCATTGAAGACATCGAACGCGCGACTGAGTATTTCGCTGAGAAATACAAGATTGGAGAAGGTGGTTATGGACCTGTCTACAAATGCTATCTTGATCATACACCAGTGGCTGTTAAAGTCCTTCGTCCTGATGCAGCTCAAGGGAGGTCTCAGTTTCAGCAAGAGGTTGAGGTATTGAGTTGCATTAGGCATCCTAACATGGTATTACTTCTTGGGGCTTGTCCGGAATGTGGATGCTTAGTGTACGAGTTCATGGCCAACGGGAGCTTAGAAGATCGTCTATTTCGATTAGGAAACAGCCCTCCTCTGTCGTGGCAGACAAGGTTCAGAATCGCTGCCGAGATCGGGACTGGACTCTTGTTCTTGCACCAAGCTAAACCGGAGCCTCTGGTTCACCGTGATCTTAAACCGGCAAACATCTTGTTAGACCGTAACTTTGTCAGCAAGATTTCGGATGTTGGTTTAGCTAGACTAGTACCTCCATCGGTTGCAGACACGGTGACACAGTACCGGATGACTTCAACAGCTGGCACATTCTGTTATATAGACCCAGAGTATCAACAGACAGGGATGTTGGGTGTGAAATCTGATATCTACTCGCTTGGAATTATGTTTCTTCAGTTGATAACAGCTAAGCCACCAATGGGCTTAACTCATTATGTGGAGAGAGCGCTAGAGAAAGGGACTTTGAGTGAGTTACTTGATCCGGCTGTGCCTGATTGGCCAATGGAAGACGCTGCATCGTTTGCTAAGTTAGCGCTTCAATGCTCAGAGCTAAGAAGAAAAGATAGACCTGATCTTGCTAAAGTTATATTGCCAGAGCTTAACAGATTAAGAACACTTGCTGAAGAATCACAACACTCTGTACTTGTAGTCAGTAGCCCCGGACCTGGACCATCCCCAACGGGAGGCAATCAGACTTCCGTGAAACTGGTGAAAACTGAATAAACAGAGCATATAAACTAAGAAACTCCAATCAATTAATATTAATGTCTTCTTATTGCGATACAAAATTTGCAGGAGCAGATGAGTGGCGCTTCTATCTCAGTGCCTCAGTAACATTTTGTCTAAATTGATCTACACGCAAGAAAGTATTCAGATATAACTTAAAGTAGACAACCCTCAGGTAAAAAGTGAGCACGGTTTAATTAACTATAAGCAACTCAACTTGCATCCTCGTAGTATAAGGAGATGCAGTAGAGTGTCTTTCCCTTGTAGAGAAAGTGTTCAAATTTGTACAGATCATTGCTTATAATCCAACTTACCATATATCTAGTTCAGTATTGAGGTTGAGGCCCTTTTTAAAAAATCACACAGTTCAAATTTGTACAGATCATTACTTTTTATTAACCCTGTTAAACAAACCTGATGAAGCTTTCAGCAACTTAAACCACTTTTGTATCGTCTGTTTGCAATCTTATCTTGACTTGTTTTGCATAATGGGTACACTATTTGATCATCACATAATGTAGAGAAATCTTTGTAAAGAATTAAAAGCCCAAAAAGATAATCTTGTAGAAATTCAATTCAAAACAGCAACCAAAAAAGGCCGGAAATGAGAATCTAAGTGTCTTAACGACAAATAAGTGAGAAGAAAACAAGCTACAGCTCTTGAATCCAAATCAGGAACAAAAATTTAATTCCAACCTGCAGCTGGAACAGCTGCTGGAGGTGGCACAGCTACGTCCCATTCACCTGTTGCCGGAGGAACTGAAACCAAAACAAAAAAAAAGAAACCATTTAATATAAAAGATCAGATTCAGACTAATCATATCCAGGTCTTGCTAAAACTTACCACCGCCATCATTCCAAGACGCAGCTGCAGGAGCAGCAGCGATTGGCTGCTGAGCTTCTCCTGCCCAGCCAGCTTCAGGAATCTGAGCAGTGGTCCATTCTCCACCGCCAACACCATATTCAGGAGCAAGTCCAAAATCTGCTTGAGGAGCAGCTTCGTCGTCTTCCAGTTGCTTAGCTTCCTCTGGCTCTCTGTAAAAGAAGAGATCCATCTGCACATACACAAACATATCGTAAGGAAATTGTAATATAGAAAACATATAACCAGTTGCGAGAGTTGCAGAAAATGATCTTCCACTTACCATAACATCCCATTTCTGTGCGGGACGAATGGTTCCACGCATTTGAAGGACCATACGAGCAAGAAGCCAGAAGAGACAACCAATGCTGTGTTTTCCTTTGTTGTTAGCAGGGATACCAATGTCTACAAATCTCATGGGAGAGTCTGTGTCACAGAATGCAATGATGGGGATGTTTCCCAAAGCACCTTCCTTAATTGGCTGCAACACACAAAAGACAAGACCATCAAAAACCAATCAAGACATTATTCACTTGTCATTAGTTTTAGGGGATTTACCTGGTGATCAGTTCTCGGGTCTGTAAGAATCAGAAGCCTAGGTTCGCTGAAAGAAGTTTGCATTTGATTGGTGAAGGTACCAGGAGTGTGTCTTCCAGCTATGGCATTAGCGCCGGTGTATTGTGCAAACTTTAGGACGGCTCTTTGACCATAGGGCCTAGCTGACTGAACAATAATGTCTTGCGGGTTCTCAATTGCAACAATAACTCTAGCAGCCAACTGCAGCTTCTCCAACGTTTTCCCGAGGTTGAAGATGTAGATACCTGACAATTAAGAACAAGTGAAGCGGAAAGGCCTTGTCAACTCACAAGAGTTTACCAGCAAGCAAAAACTTGAGATCACTGGGTTTCATTTTTAACCATTTGTGAATTAAACACGGAAGAACAAAAAATCACTCTCGGATAATTCTCAATCAGATGCTACAGAACTAATACTAATCCGGCTTATAAACACAGAAACCTCAATGCATGATTTCCTCTAAATGAAAATGAGCAAATATCAAGAGAAAATACCGTCGTTGCGTCTCTTGTAGACGTAACGCTCCATCTGGTAATTGCAATTTTTGGTTCCGAGGTGAACCTCAGCGGCGCACATCATGCGGATGTCAGACTCCCTCTGGGAGAGTTGTCCTGCATTCGCAGATCCGTTAGTTGCCATTCTGTTTATCTCTTCTTCTTCGTCTTCTCCGATACACGGGACCTAGCGCCGAGTGCAACTTCTACTGTGTAAATCACGAGCGGCGAAGACACTAATGAGAACTATGAAGAAGAGTTTATCAACCGAAACCCTAAGTTGTCGACGACCCCAAAAAAAACCCTAATTTGTCGAAAGTCTGTTTTGCCCTTGTATCATCCCGGCTACAGTAATTTTTTTATCTGCTGCTCGAACCGAACTTAACCAACGATTGCCCCTCGTTTTCCCCAGTGTTCATTTCCGGTTATTTCTTATGAAAAATGTCATTTGTATTTACTATTTAGTGTGAATTGGGTGTAAGAATATAAAGTCCAAAAAAAAAGGGGTGTAAGAATTTAGATTAGGGGTGTGGAAGGTAGAATAATGACATAATTGACTTGTAATTAGGCGCATATTAGGTTGATAAATTAGATGTATTTAGATATATTTGAAATTCTATGAGATTTTCAAATAATTTAAAATTTTGAAATGATTTAAGTGAATTTCGTAAAATTACTTAAAAGATTTAAGAAGTGACTAGGAGAAATTTCATAAAAATTTGAGAAGCTAAAAAGTATGAGATTATCTATTTTGTAAAAACAAAAATTATATTTCGAAAAATAACAAACCGCATCTAACAATAATTTGTTGTGATTTTTAGAAGAGCCATATGAATGGGTGGTGTGTTATATAGCATTAGTTCAATCTTAAGGTTGGGGTGACTCATTTTGTAAAATAATTTAATTCTCAAAAAAGATAACAAAATTCGTTTTTCTCGAAAGAATGATAAAGAGTACCATAATTTTCTGTCGAACCGAATATAACGTTCTGGTGAAACTTATTTAAGTAGCGTAGTTTTAAGGTTTTGGATTTGGTGGTTATAATAATCTTTCTAGTTGAGCTTTATCGAAAAAAGAGAGACGACTAAGAAAGGAGGATATAAGGGCGAATGAGAGGAAGGGGAACGATACAACATAATACAACATTATTCGAATTTTACAGAAAGCACATTATAAAATGAAACATTGATACTCCTATCTATTTATTTTTTACTCAAAACAATAAAGATCATGTTGATACTTATAATTTTTATATTAGTGTTTGTCTTTCGAGACATAAGTTTCAAGCCAAACATGAACTTCACATTCAAGTATAACATGATATAAAGAAAAATGATCAATGTAGTTTGCATTACAATTGGAAACTTGGGTTGCTTCTCGGTTAACAAGTCGGAATTAAGGTTTAAGATATCTCCATTTATTCCCAATCTCAACAATGAACTCTTGTATACCTTGGGCACAGCGAATGATCACCAATATCTTGGAATAACGTGCTACAATCCATCTTAGACAATATTTTTCATTCTCATATTGTTCAAACAATTCATTTATCAAACAAGAACATACACTTCCATATGTAAAGAAGAAATAGAGATGGGGCAGCACTTAAATCTAAACTATCTCATCACTCCTTTTTCTTTCCTAAGTATATATCTTACACTAATCGTTTTTTTTTTTTTTTTGCACCAAGTTGTATCCGTATTGAATTTGGGCACACCAAATATAAGTGGTGACCATCTCTAGAAAATATGAGGTTAATTGTAGCTTCTCTTCTTAGTGTCTATCCATTTTATGCATATATTTCATTGCTTGTTCCACCACTTCTTGCTGATCAGCTTATGTCCCTTTAAAGCAATGGAGATTTCTTGATTTTCAGATTTTCTATATGAGCACTGACCAAATCTCCAAGCATTTCTTCATTTTCTCATGGGTTTCCTTTCTCCACTCTAGTCTCACTGTGATATTCACATAGAGAGAGTTTGTATGACAACACAAATAAAGCATAGACATGATAAATGGCTCATATCAATCGATCAAAAGGGCATTAAAAAAAAGGCTTACGATTCTTCTTTCTCGTCACACATTGAGCAAGTGGAGCATCTGGCTAGTCTCCTCTGAGCCAAGTTATTAGGGGTCATCATTTTATTAATTAAGCATCTCCAAAAGAAATGTTGAATTTTGAGGATAGTGAGTGTTTTTCAAACTAAATCCAACAAGTTGTCCAAACTAGGTTGGTAAACTGTTTAAGGTTCCTCTTCCTTTTGTTGACATCTCTTAGCCCAAAACCAATAACCTCACTTTACTAGATAGTGCCCATCTTTATTTTGAATTCAAAAGTAGCTTTTATCTCCGTCATTTTAGTAGGTTTCGTGCGAATAATGGCTTAGACTTCTTTATCCTCAAAAATCTTTCTTAATATGCTAATGTTCTATTCATCAGAGTATGAATCCTTCATGAAACATAAGAGAATTTTTAAGACTTATAGATCTTCTTTAGGAACATGTGGTCTTAGAGGAACCAAATAAAACTATGAATTCTTGAATACGTTGATGTTATGGCCACTCCCAAATTTCTTCCTTACTCAGTATATTATCACTTTATGGATTTCATGGATGATCCTCCAAACAAAAGAAAGAACGGTTCCCTACTTAGCTTCAAGAAGAAAGATTTTTGGAAAATGTCTCACTTTAAAAACTTCAGCTATCGAGGAGTCAGGATAGACCTACATGCTCCATAGTTATTTGCCTAGAAAAACAAGGTTGAAGCCCTATAAATGACTAAATTCCAGCCTTTTCTGTTTGATACCTGGAGAGTTTGTAATTTGGGAAAAATAATAAGAGTAGTGGCTTGAATTTGACAAAAGAAAATCAAATTTAGTACACGTGGCAGTGTTTAATTGATGCTCTCGGTGTTCTTTTCCTTATTCCGTGTTTAAAAGAAAATGTCAGATTTGACGCCGTAACAATCCTGGGAAAGAAAGATCGGCACTACTAAACTGAATTAAATAATGCAATAATATAAAGTAGAAAGTAAAATTAAGATGATTTAAAATGAAAAACAAATTGATTTGAAAAATGAGGGGCGAAGACTGACAAGCAAGACTTTTCTCTCTTTGTGTCATCGTTGTGGTTAGCCTCTCTCTCTCTCTCTCGGGCTTGGAAATCGTCTTCTGGGTGAGGTAATTACCATTCCGATGTTACCTCTCTTCCATATCTGCTTGCTTGATCAGTAAAATAGGCTCCTTTTCTCCTTTTTCTTATCGTTCTTCGCTCTCTCCTTACTATCTGGTAATCATCATCTTAACTTTGTGGTAAATTTGCAACTCTCTTGGTCAGATTTTGACGAATTATGAGAATTAAAATCCAGATTTGGGTTTTTCCCTGTTTTTTCCAGTTTTTAATTCGTGTGTGCACGACGTAGCTCTGGCTTTCCGTTTCCTTCTTCTCTTAGCGTTTCCATGATCCGATTATTCAATGTTTATTTTTTTTGTTGGTATCAAAGGCGGTTTTGGATAATCGGTCTTGTTTTTATATTTATCTTCCCTAAATCCTCGGTCTTCAATTGTTGATAACAGAGAGACCCTGAAGTCATAGGAAGCTGAAAGTTGAAGTAAGACCCTAAAATGTTGGGGTAAATATAGAAAAGCCTAAAGAAGTTGCTTTAGGGCAACGTCTCACATAATTATCCATAAATGGAAGTTACTTAGGAATCGAGATTGGCTTGAAAATTTTGGTAGTTTGTGCAATCAATAGAGTTGCCCAAATTAGACCTCTTCTAATCTTTATGCCTAATAAGTTGTCTTCCTTTGTTTTGTTATGTTTACAGAAATACAGATCAGTGCCTTTTTGCCACCGACTCAAAAGTCTTCTGCTTTCATCAGTGATTTCAAGTTGTTGTATGATTGGGAAAATGATCGACGGACCAAGATTCATCGGAGGAAATAACCACAACAATAACAATTATTATGCACTCCAACAAAAACTTGAAGGTTCTAATATGTCTATTGACAGTTTACAGACAGTTTCTGTTGGAGATTCTGTAGCAGCGTCCAGTGTTGGGTCCAATGATTCTAACACCCACATGTTAGGCCACACAATGCGCCAAACTTACACTAGCAGTGCAGAAAACAGTGTTTATTGTCCTCCAAACCAGGAGCATAACGATGATGCTCTAGCACAAGCTTTGATGGATAATAGATATCCGGTTGAAGGGTTGGCGGAATTCGATGAATGGACGATTGATTTGAGGAAACTCCATATGGGCCCTGCTTTTGCTCAAGGAGCCTTTGGTAAGCTTTACCGAGGCACATACAATGGGGAGGATGTGGCCATTAAGATACTTGAGAGGCCTGAAAATGATGCAGAGAAGGCGCAACTGATGGAGCAACAGTTCCAACAGGAGGTAATGATGCTTGCAACGCTGAAGCACCCCAATATTGTCAGGTTTATTGGAGCCTGTCGTAGATCAGTGGTCTGGTGCATTGTTACAGAATATGCTAAAGGAGGCTCGTTAAGATTGTTTTTAACTAAGAGACAGAATCGACCAGTGCCGTTGAAATTGGCAGTTAAGCAAGCATTGGATGTTGCTAATGGAATGGCATATGTGCATGGGCTTGGGTATATTCACAGAGATTTGAAATCAGATAATCTTTTGATTTCTGCGGATAGATCCATCAAGATTGCAGATTTTGGTGTTGCTAGAATTGAGGTCAAAACAGAAGGAATGACTCCAGAGACTGGGACTTACCGTTGGATGGCCCCGTAAGTCTAATATATAGTTCTTTCTTTAGTATACATTTTCTTACCATAATCTCGTCTCATTAGCCTTGTTTTGCTAATTCTTCTCCTCTGGTTAATTTTCTTGACTTCATTTTCAAAAAAATTGAGCATGTGTTCCTGTCTGAAGCATGTGAAGAAAAGCTAGTTCTCTAGTTGTTAGAAATGCATTGCCCTTTTCTGTATTGTTCGATAGATAAAATGCAATGAATCTGGTATGTTACACTGTTCAGATGAGCCAATCAACTCTAGTTGAAAATATAGTTCTTGCTAATTTCTGGTATATTTCGAGATATGAAATATTTCCCAATGCATAATTAATTTCTAAGTGTTCTTTGGCAACAATTTGCATTACACTACACATGTATTCGTACAAATGAATAGTTTTCACTGTCTATGATGCATAATGATTCCTGCATATTTCTGTTATTCCACATATAATATGTTCTCTCTAGCACAATAGCTGGTTGGTTAATTAGTACTTAGTAAAATTAACGGCTAATGACCTTTGGTCTCTATGAATATTAATCTCATGCAAAGCAATTCATAACTCTAAAGAGTGTCATAAGGACCATAATCAGATTCCGCCTTTTTTCAAAGGAGAAAGTCATTGATTGTGGACAAGACTTTTGTTTTTCTGATATAGTTTTTACCCACTTGAATGTGTTTATTTCCTTTGTAAATAGTGTAATCCACTTAGTTTCCCAGCAATGGGGATAGTCAACCATGCTATGGTGATTCAGAGATATGAATCTTACCCCCTAGTACATTCTTGAGCCAAGTTGAAAGAAGCATAATGAATATGATATGGCATAAACTTACTTTTGTGTTTTTCCTTCTGAGTTGACCATATGAACTTAAGCCCCACATTTTAAGTATTTTACTGGTCCACTCCTGTGGCTCCATAGTAAATACGAGAACTCTTTACATCAGCTTGCAACTGGAGGCAAAGGACAATCTTGATGAAATATTTCTGAAAAATTGCATTTGGAATTTTTAATATTCTCTGTATGCTAGTATAATTTGGTTTGGAAGTCCTTCTCTTGCTTTGATATCTGATCTATGTGTAGTGCAATTTATGAGTCTTTTGTGCCCTTTATGCTTTGTGAACTGTTTTTCTAGTCATGTAGGTATGTCCAGTTGTGTTATTTGACTCTAGATTTGTAAAACTAGAATGGTGTAGTAAGTCAAGCAGAAAGATGAAATTCTAGATTCTAAGCATATGCTATTATTACATTATGTTTCTTTTTTGTCAAACCCTTGTTAGAGTCAACCTCTGAGAATAGAATGAGAATCCAATTGTGTTTCAGCTTTCCTTGGAATATATATACTAGTGCCTTTTTAAACTCTCTAGGAGCAACAGTTGTTTTTGTCATGGCATATGCTGAAGTATATAGAATGATTACACACCATGATCAAAGTAAAAAAAAAAAAAGAGTTTTGACAAAGAAAAGCTCTGTGTTGCTATTTGCAGGGAGATGATACAGCACAGGCCATATACGCAGAAGGTTGACGTGTACAGCTTTGGAATCGTGCTATGGGAGCTATTGACCGGGATGGTTCCGTTTCAGAACATGACAGCTGTACAAGCAGCGTTTGCAGTTGTGAACAGAGGAGTGAGACCAACGATCCCAAGTGATTGCCTTCCGGTGCTCACCAACATCTTGACTCGTTGTTGGGACGCAGACCCTGAAGTGCGTCCACCATTCACTGAGATTGTGATGATGCTCGAGAAAGCTGAAGCAGAAGTGGTGACCAACATTCGTAAAGCCAGGTTCAGGTGCTGTGTTCAACCCATGACCATTGACTGAGAGCCTCACAGATACAAAAAGACAGAAACAGAGCACAAACATAGGAGGAAATTTGAAAAAAAGATAAATATAATGTATATATATATATATATGTATTTTTTATGTATTTATCTTCGTTTTGTGTATTCATTTGAGTGTGTAAACATAGAAAAAAGAGAAAAACAAAAAAATAGAATACAATTTGGGAATTCATCAGTTTGACGATTAATGATGATGATAATAATAATAATAATAAGATATTGAGATTTAAGTGTTTCTTTGGGTTTTAATGTTAAGAGAATTGGGTTTTAAGTTTCATACTCGAGGTATAATCCAATGAGCTAGATATGGTATGCGTATACACAACTTTATAATTTAACATTTTGCAACTATTTATTTTGATCGACACATTTTTATATTATTTTCTTTCTGATTTATAATTTTATATATTTTATAACCTTAAAAAAAAACTAAAAAAGTGGAAAGCAAAATAAATCATCTGTGAAAGAAAACAAAACAAAATGAAACCAACGTGAGAGAATCTAACTTTTATGGCTTTATTTTAATTACCCTGTGAAAGAAAACAAAACGAAATTAAACCACCGCGACAGAATCTAACCATTATTTCTTTTCTTTTTTCTTTTTCTTTTTAATTTAATTAACTTATTTTTATCTTATTTGGTTTTTAACTAACTTTTTTTTTTTAACTTCGGTTTTTAACTAAATTTAGTCACATATTTTAGATATTTTTTTTTCTTATTTTTATTTAATTATGTTTAAAAATAACTATTCACATATCTAGTTTTCCAAAGATTAAACTAATTTTGTTATTCCATTTGAGTGATTTACATTTTTACCATTAGTTATCTTTTTTTCTTGTATGTTTTGACATATTATCTTCATTAAAAATGTATTATAAGTATTTCAGGAAAAAAATGTTAAGTATGCCACGTCATTCGAGTGAATTTTGGTTTGGAAATGGGGTTTCAAGTCGACTTTCTTCTTCAAAAACAAGATAATGTCTCTTCTTCGCTGGTCTGGACCGTTTATGAGTTTACTTTTAGATGAACTTTAGGCACTCTTAGGCTGAGGATTTCGAGGGATGACACTTCCAAGAGTTGATTCGGGTCATGCTGGAGTAGTCTGGAGAGTGAGGTTCGTTCCATCGGGAGCAAATCTCTTGCCAAAACAGTAGAATCGTGAAGTCTCCAGAAAAAATGAAAAGGTTGCGTATCTCGAAAACTCCCCGATGCTCAAGACGAAAAAAAAGGCCACGAGACATAGGCCAGATCTCGGAAAAAGGCTCGAGAAACGACAGGCGTGGAAAATAGGTTAACTGCTGGTCGGAAAGAAGGGTTAGTGTGTGAAGTACTCTGCTTTTTCAGGTAGTTGACTGGTGGAAGAGAAGAAAAGAAGAGTTTTGGGTGAAGTTTGATCAAGAGTGACCGAAAACGAGTAATATGAGTTTTGTCACGGAGGAGAGTGCAAGAACCTCCAGAGAGGCAAAAGAAAAAGGTGGTCTTGGACCAATTACCGCTTAAATGTTGAGTATCTTGTATAAAGATTTGAAATTTAGGGTTGTTTTGTTAAGAAAATGTGAGAACTTTGTGCTTTTTACCTACTATTTCGTAGTTCTGGAAAGATGATGGATATAATTTTCCTAAGACGTCCGGAGTTTGTTGTAAGAAGAGGCTGGAGGCAATTCATTCTCTTTTTCGTCTCTTGGCACGTTTACAGTTAGCACTAAGTCCTTTAACATGATTTTTCTATTATCGAGACGTGAGCCTTCTTTAAAGACCCAAACTTTACTTACCTTACTGGGGACACCTGGGGTTGGCATATTTTTATCGAGGCGTGAGCCCTGTTTGAGCTAACGTCACCTCTCTGGGGTCTTGAATACTATCATGCTCTCCTCCTTTTATAGCCAAAGTGTTTCGGATAAAAAACGTTGATCCTACCACGTCCTTGAGGTCTTTGGTTTCATGGGCCTAAGAATTGTTGGGTTCAATGATGCTTTGGAAAAGGGGGTATCTTGTATGCTTATGGGTTCATCGGAGGGAGGTGAATCATGGGGTTTCTGAGTCTCCGGTCTTCGAAATTGTGAATGGTTCATAGAGGGGGATGTAGACTCAAGGCTACTTCAAGGATGGATCTAAGACTCTTCGAGGTGTTGTTGGAATAACCTTTAAAGTGGTGTTTGTCCTGTTGGGGAGAAAGTCTCCTACAACAGTAAGAACCGTGTGAAGTCTTC
Source organism: Euclidium syriacum (assembly GCA_900116095.1). Classification (NCBI taxonomy): domain Eukaryota; kingdom Viridiplantae; phylum Streptophyta; class Magnoliopsida; order Brassicales; family Brassicaceae; genus Euclidium; species Euclidium syriacum. The sequence continues at coordinate 5,741,115 of FPAK01000008.1, forward strand.
CGAAAAACACGATGGGGGGGGGGTGGTGTGTTTTTCAAAGATTCTTTGATGCTCAAGTCAGTAACAAAACCACAAGCCTGAGGTCGGGAACCGAAAAATATATATGGAAAAGTAAGAAAGAAAAGGGATGTGTTAAACTTAGAGCCACAAGAATCGACAGTTTTGGAATTATCTTCATTTTTAGGTTGTTTATACCGGAAATAGAAAAACCAGTGTTCTAGGTCGGATGAGGTTGAAAGGGACTGAAAAACATTTTATCGCAGAGGAATATCAATACTTCGAGGCGATAAGATTTGAAAATGGTGGTATTATATCATAATCTCCTCAAAAGCCGAGTTTTGTATGAAAATAACATACATTTGGAGGGTTTTGTGAGAAACATTGAGGCTTTTTTACCAGAGAATATCGGAGTTTTGACAACAAAGTCTTAGCTTTGACCAGATGTAGTTACGACCTCTCTTGAGAAGGACTCAACAAGAGTGAGGTGGTGGAGCCGAGTCCAAAAGCGAGTTAAAACCGAGTAAATTCAGTGAGATAAAAAAGGGAAAACATGAACGTATTCTAAAATCCTTGTGAATTAATAATCAACCCTTTCTCTTATCGAGATATAACAGTATTTATAGAATATACCTGACTCAGGATAATATATCGGGTAATTGGGTATTTCGGTTAAGTTGTTGGGCCGGTGTTGGGTGCTCTAGTCAACAGTTTGGTCTGGTTGTACAATGCACTCGAGTGATTTTCACTTACCACTTCTATCGTCTTGACGTGCTAGAAATTTTTTCTAATCCTGAGGCGTCTACGACCCATTGCATAGCGATATGGGAGGAGCTTTCACCTGCTAAGAAATCCTTCAGCATACTTTTAGTGTTTATCGAGGCATGTGTGGTCCTACAGCTAGCATCTCGACATGTGGTTATCTTACACGTGAATTTGTACTAAATGTTGTAGCAAGTTTTCGTTGAAGAGATAGGTTTACCGTATTTACTACACTTAAGTATAACAAGTAAATTCTTAGCTCGGGTAACGTCGTGATGCCCGAGCTTGCTCAACTACTTGCTTCAAAACCCTGTTTAAGGACCCAAACTATTGTTGAGAATGTCCTGAAATCACACTTATATATACTCTTGCATATAGTTGTCAAGATAAGACAATCATATGATACTAGGTGATTATGATGCTTTGCTAGAAGCCTCTTGTAATATATGAGTTTGGAACTCATTACTAGTATTATATGATCCTACAGGGTCACAAACCTAAGCAAACTGGATAGAGCTTGTTGAGATTGATCATTAATGTAATGATCAAGTTATTGCGTTTCTGGAGAGTGTGTCGATCGACACAAAGGTTGTGTCGATCGACACACAACCCGAACCAGAATATTGATTTTGGTTTTCGGTTTAATTAATCATTGGTTTTGAACCAATGGTTAATTAGGTTTTCTTAAGTCCCTATATATATGATATGCACGACTTTTGAGAGCTCCAACCTAATTTTCAGCCACCAGAAACACAAGAATCCCGAAGTTCCCATCAGAGATTTGATCTCTTCCGGCACTAGCATCCCGGTTTTTCAGTTTGTGTGCGTGTGGATACCAGTAGAGGCGCATCATCTGAGGCGCTCCTAATCTCGAATCCCTGACAGTCTTCCGCTGCTTAATATTCAGGTATATTCGAGATTTGATGACTAGATTCAATTAACACATGATCCTAGGCATATAATTTGTGAATAAGATATTTTAAATATGATTTAAAATTTGTGCAAATTCCTTCAACTTTTACTTACCTTCATTGCACCACTTAAGGCCTCAACCATTTATTGACCTTATCCCTGAAGTGCTTTCTCCGGGGTATCTTGCACTGAAGACCCGACTCGCTAGCAGAGGCTCCGCTAGCCATATTTGTGGCCCTTACCCTATTTTAGTTTTAGGTTTTAGAGTGTCGAGGCACAAACATGATTGAATTGGACTCAAAAGAGTCTTTTATCTTTTTTAAGTAGTGGAGTTTTAACCTAACAATTGATATTAAGCATCCACGAAAGGCCAGTGGTTTTGAATTATATTTGGCCATCATTAATGTTTGTCGTATTTGGCCTCCATACCTCAACAAGGCTTCCACCATCTCCAATCCATCACCTTCATGTAACTTCATCTTATGTTGCTGCACAGTTGGATCAAGATTTTTACATTCCAATGGCTTTTGCTTCCACTATAATAACCATTTATCTGACAGAATATTCATAAATCTCCCATTACAATCACTCATAACGTGCAAAACGGTAAACAACATGAATTAATAAATTTAGAATCGAATGATTATATCCGATAACTTACCTTAAACGAAACTATGACCAATTTACTTTCTCAGATGTTTTCAGAATTTACTTTAGAGGTTTGGAGTTAATGAGTTGGTTACATCCGTTAGATATATAGCCAAATGCTTTAATTAATCGTGTCACGCGTTGACGTAAAATTACACATGATTACTTTTATTTAATTTGAGCACTTTAAACTTATGGTATAGAGAAAATAGCGGCGCTCGAGAGGATAGGGACCCACCAACAAAATTTACGCTTGTAGTTACTATTACCGATTATGTTTGTCGTTACTGTCGCTCGAGAGGAAAAGGACCCACCAACAAAATCTACGATTGTCGTTATTGTCACCGATTATGTTTGTCGTTATTATCAACGAATACGTTTGTCGTTATTATCACCGAATGATTAATGCCGTCAAAATTTATGCAGAAATCTGGGAAGATATTTCTCATTTAAAAAGTTGATTCATTTTCTTGCAAATATATTAAACCTACCTCTCATCTCCTAATTCTCTTGCAATATATTTGAATTATTACGTAAAAAATCCCAAAAAATGTAAAAAGTAAATTAATATTTGTACAGCTCGTTAAAATACGAGATTTTTTTCATAAAATAAGAAAACGTATCGTGGTTTTCGAGGAGAAAAAAATCAGATACACGGAAAAAAGTTGCAGTTTAGGCAAATTAATAATTGTCTAAAGGAGGACAAGCGTGAATAAGAAAAGAGAACTGTTACCGTAGCTTTAAAGCGGCAACGCGCCGCCTCATACAACGAGCCTCGTGAGAGCAAACTAATGTCGGACACGTGTCTTAGTCCACAGCTCGTGTGATACACCTGCGTGAGCGAGAGTGTGGTTTGGAAAAGGAATTTGTTAATAAAGGACGGATCAAAATTAAATAAACAAAAAAAAGAAGGAAAAAAAATTGAAAGCTGAGAAAGTAAATGGGAAACGACGACTGACTCTTCTCCTTCATCTTCATCTTCATCTTCCTCTCCCCCATCTCTCTTCTTAGGCTTCTGATTTCAACCTCTGGATTTCATTTTGATCGGAGGTAAATGTTTGGGGTTTGCGATCTGATGACTTAGGGGTTGGTAATTTCTCAATCGGATGCTTGTCACTATCCTCTTATCTTCTGCTTCTTCTCTTCGATCCTTTAACTCATCGGGTGAGAAGGAGGTGTTTCGAGTTTCTTTCATGTCTTCCCGCGTATGTCGACTGTTTTTTGGCCTTAGAAGCTCTAGGTAAACCCTTATTTCTACTTCTACCCCACTCGATTCATCGGATCTGTGTTTACTTCCTCTTCTTTACTTTTTTTTGTTTTGTTTCTTTTTGCTTCGATTCGGTCAATACATAGGAACGAAAGTTTTTTTTTGGTGGAGCCATGATCTGTAACTGTACCTCTCTCTTTCGATTATCAACTTCGTTTTTTCTGCTAATTTCTTGAAGAAATAAAATTCGAATCTAATGTTAAACGAGTACACTTTTTTAAAAAAAGTCGGTGTGTTTGCTTCTTCGTCTGACTTGCTCATCTGTCTCAATTCAGGGCGTGCATGGTGTAGAACTTGGCGACTTCTTCTAGAGCAAAAGCTGTTCTTTAGTTTCAAGGTAAGTTTCTCTTGTTTCCTGCAGTTAAACAAAAGATAAAGTAAGAAAACAAAAGTGTATGTATGTATGTTCATCATCTAACCAACTTTGTTGATAGTAAGAAATTTTCCGTGAATTTATCAAAGACGTTTATTTTTCAGAATCTAAAAGACAATTGGTATTTGTATCTCTTTGCTTTAGGTACATCTTGAAGCGATTGATTGTGTCATCTTTCGTTTAAAGATTTTTTTATGTGCGTGCATTTGCAGTTTGGTCAGACAATCGTTAACCCGTAAACCACAAGATTGGCACGATGCTCGAGGGAGCAAAGTTCAACGTACTGGCTGTTGGGAATCACAACAACGACAACAATTACTATGCTTTCACACAAGAGTTCTACCAAAAGCTCAATGAAGGCACAAATACTTCCATGGAGAGTATGCAGACAAGTAACGCCGGTGGATCTGTCTCCATGTCTGTGGACAACAGTAGCGTCGGTTCCAGCGATGCTCTTATTGGCCACCCGGGTTTAAAGCCCATGCGCGGCGGCGTCTACTCACTCTCTGTTGGGCAAAGCGTGTTTCGTCCTGGAAGAGTTACGCACGCTTTGAATGATGATGCGTTGGCACAAGCACTGATGGATAGCAGGTATCCAACTGAAGGTCTGGCGAACTATGAAGAGTGGACGATAGATCTGAGGAAGCTCTACATGGGTCCTGCTTTTGCTCAAGGGGCGTTTGGTAAACTATACAAAGGGACATACAATGGGGAGGATGTAGCGATTAAGATACTCGAGCGGCCTGAGAACAGCCTAGAGAAGGCACAGTTCATGGAGCAGCAGTTTCAGGCTGAAGTGTCTATGCTTGCGAATCTGAAGCATCCAAACATCGTCAGGTTCATTGGCGCGTGTCGCAAACCAATGGTGTGGTGCATTGTGACGGAATACGCTAAAGGAGGTTCCGTGAGGCAGTTTTTGACAAAGAGGCAGAACCGTGCCGTGCCTTTGAAGTTGGCTGTCAAACAGGCGTTGGATGTAGCTAGAGGAATGGCTTATGTCCATGGACGCAACTTCATACACAGAGATCTCAAGTCAGATAACCTTCTCATCTCAGCTGATAAGTCAATCAAGATTGCTGATTTCGGTGTTGCGAGAATTGAAGTTCAAACCGAAGGAATGACACCAGAAACCGGAACTTACCGATGGATGGCTCCGTAAGTTCTTGACCTTTTTTTCTTTAAATTCTCATTATTATTATCATTCTTGTTTGTGCATAACTATAGAGTTTGGTTTGTGTTGGAATGATGCAGAGAGATGATACAGCATAGAGCCTACAATCAAAAAGTGGATGTGTATAGTTTTGGGATCGTGCTGTGGGAGTTAATCACAGGACTGTTACCGTTCCAGAACATGACAGCTGTACAAGCTGCGTTTGCGGTTGTGAACCGAGGGGTCCGCCCAACGATCCCATCGGATTGTCTACCGGTGCTGGCTGAGATCATGACTCGATGTTGGGATGGTAATCCGGAAGTGCGTCCCTGTTTTCTGGAGGTTGTGAGTCTGCTTGAAGCTGCGGAAACTGAGATAATGACCACATCCAGGAAAGCCCGTTTCAGATGTTGCATGAGTCAGCCAATGACGATCGACTAAAAATAATCCCCAAGAAAAATAATAACAAGAGAGCGAAAGAAAAGACAACATATTTTAAAGAAAAAGGGCCTTTTAGATAATTTAAGTTTGTGTCTCTGTGTGTGTTTGTGTATCTATAAAAAATCTGAATGTGTTTTATTTTCTCAAGATAGGAGAAGTAAGTAACCCCCACCACCACCATTTTAGACTTACTGATTTTCTAGTTTTCTATTGTGTTAAGCTGATTAAGAAGAAAACAGAAAGGAGAAACCCAAGGTGGGGACTCTTTGTGTCCGTACAATCGTTTGCTTACTAGGTTTCATTTTACCATATACCATTTCTTCACTTTATCTTCATCTGTATGGCTTATCCACTCAGTTCATCATCAACCACTATGTTTTGTCCCATGAAACGTAAATGGCAAGGATAAAAAAAGCAAGAGCTGTGACATCAGTACAGAAAAATAAAAAGTTTCAGCATTTTCACTTGTTATGATTCTATTTAAGCTATACAACAACATCGTTGCGCTAATGTTTTTAGACTGTCCTTGTGTACTTATTACCCAGTAGTGATGTTTCTGACATTACTCCAAAAGCTAGAGACCTGGACCGTCGGAAAATAGAGAAGTTGGAAGATTTGGGTTGTGTTGGAGAAAAGGTAATATGGTTCGAGACAGAGAAGAATTAAAGTGGACCTTGATTGGCCTTGAATAGAACATTGTGTCGCTCAGAGCTATTGCTTTGTTAACTGACTCCTCTTTAGCAAAACTCACAAAAGCAGCTCTACACAAGGGATGTCATCAAAAACGTAGTTAGGATGACGAGCTTGTGTGTAACATCTTGCAAAGAACGAGAGAGATTAAGAGAAAGAGAGGATTTTACCCCTTTGGATGCCCAGTAACTGCATCAGTTATCAATGCGACATTCTCGACAACTCCACACTGGCTGAAGAACATTGATATTGCTTCTTTCTTTGCTGCATAGTGAACCTGATAAGTTCATTAACAATTTAGAGAAGGACTCAAAAAACCCAAAAAATTAACATCAAGCTGCATTCGAGAGAATTGGTTAATATCTCGATCTAAGAATCATTTGTATAAAGGGTAGGAACAAGGGGTAAAGACTCTAACATCATCCAAAAAAGTTAGTTTTAAGGAAATAGATTATGCCAGAGAGAAAATATATGAGGGAACTCTATAGGATTACGTTAGCAACATGTATGATTCTTGATTCTGCGACACCTTGTTGATGCTGTAAGCCACCTGCACAGAAGAGTTTATCAAATGCAACGAGGCAGTACGACACTCAGTAGAGTACAAGCAGCGATGGCTTATTCAGAATGAAGGGGAAAGATAAGATGATCCAAACTGTAGAGTTTCCATACCAAATTGTGGTGAGCGTTTGACTTCTCCAGTTTTCTGTTTCTTCAACTGCTTTGATTGTCTGATTCGCATTTCTAGTTCTTGCATCTTTTGTTTCACACTCAGAATTTCCTGGTGAAAGAAAGAACATCGCCATTTGAGATGTGAGGATTCTAGCCAAAAAGCATAACTATCATATAACAGCACAACCACGTACTGATTGAAGATCTGGCTTTACAGACTGATTGGAAGGGAGGCTTGGCCTTTCAACATCCTGTTTAGCTTGCTTGTACTGGGGAACACTGCTAAAATCACAAACTGAAGCATCTTCTGAATTGGGGTTGTTGATACCATAACGCCTCTTTCTACTAAGGTTATGCGCCATATGAGTTTCAGTGGATGTAATAGTTCCTCTCTTGGGGTGCCTAGAATTATGGTATCGGTAAACTCCATGCTTGTAACCAACTATGGGAACAACTCTCTGGCTATGTTGTTCACTATATGGTGCTGGAAATGCTGGCCCATGCTGCTGAAGCACTTTGATTTCATGTGCCTGGATACCAAGATTAGGCAATGTAGGGCATTTTATCTCTGAAAGACGATTGGATATTGGTAGGCGCAAACGATCCCAAACACTAGCACGAGGCTTCTCTTCCGGATCCAAAGGTGCATCGTGGGATCTTGCAGACACAGCTCCTCCTGACATGTTTTTATGTGTGAGAAAATGTCATTCGTCGTTTTATCAAAAGATCATAGCTTGTCACAAAGCAAGATAGTACCTGAGGGGACAGATTGAGAATACCGTTCCTCCATTTCTTCTGGAAAGCGTAGACGCTTCTGTAGGGTTTCACTCCTTTTAGTTATAGACTGTATCGCATATGTATAGATAGGGGTCAAGTTTATTAGATGGAAATCACATAAACAATTCAAAAACCAGCTCAGTACAAGAAATTAAGTTTCCAACCTTTTCATATTTATCAGGATTCCTACGACATGGTTGCTTAATGGCTGAAACGATGACAGAGCGCAGTACTTTTCTAGAGTAATTAACACCAGAAGCTTCTTTCTCTTTTGGTTGTGTCCTTCTAGAGGGGCTCTTAACGAACTCTTGTCGTAACGTCCTCATGTTCTTATCTTTTGGTGATACATGAGCCTCAGCGTCTTCTATGGGATCAGTAGCTGATACCAGCTTTTCCTGCAAAGCCATTCACAAAATAAAGACTGTGACCAAGAAAATGGTGCAACATTCATACATATGAAAGAAACAGATGTCTTAGCCTTACGTTCATTGAATTAGTAGCATTGGTAGCTCTTTGCTCATACTCATTACGCTTTCTGGAGCTTGAAACTTGTTCGATTAAAGCATCATGCGAACCAAATTCAACAGTAGCTGTAGGTTCAGAAGCCGATTTTTTCGGTTTACCTTGAGAAAAGTCCTTCAAAAGAAGCTCCCATAAGCTATAAATGTAAATTTCATATGTTCTCAGATTCCTGATTTATTAACTGAATATATCAAGCTAACAATAAGGGGATGCAAGTAGCAAAGCAGACCAAGCAACAAATTTTCCAGATTGCTCTCCAAGAAATGCCTCCAAATCTTCTCGTGCTTGGCTCTGACTCTTTCCATTACAAACGAGCACCGTAACATACTCCTGAAATAGGTTATCAGTAGAGACGGAAATCACTTGATCTTCCCACAAAATCAGGCATCAACTTGCAGAAATCTGCTCCCACGGATCAGATGTACAATCCAACGAGATGAAACCAGTCCAAACAAAGTGGTTACATATACATACTACAGATACATCAACTCACTCTCGAAGTTTCCAAAATTCTTATACACCACACGTTTATATCATACAAGTCAGATCCAACATTATCATCGATAGTTGTTTCCATCGAATAACATAAACAGCAAGGGGAAACGGAGAATATAGGCACCAGTACCAAATCGTTGGAGAAATTCAATTCACAAGAGAAACGAGACAGATGACGGAAAACAAACTGTATATCATTACTATGAGTAGATAACGGTGCGTACAAGAGCACAAGTAAACCAAGAAATTTGAAGGAAAAAAAAAACCCTAGGAAAATCCTCTCCAGAACTAGACGAGAATGAACAAGACGAAGATTAAATAGAGTACGAACAGAAAGGATGTCGTCGGAATGATCGCCAGAGAAGAGAGGAAGCATATCGGAGATAAAGGCTTTCAGTCGAGAAGCAGCCTCCGATTTTCTCGGCATCGGGAATGTGAGTGGAAATACTCCTTCAGGCATCTTCGTATCACTGATCTTGCACCTCTCACCGCCCACGATTCTCGGCTAATAGCTCGTCTCCGGTGAATTTATGACGCAGATTAGCCGGCACCAACTGAGCGCAGCTGCAAAAAAAAATGGAAAAGGGAAAAATGACGCCCCACACGACAGACCACTATTCATTATAAAGGCCCAATCTGCGCAGGCCAATTTCCCTCCCTCGCACATTTATTGATTTTTGAGTAGTATTTTAATTAGGTATAAATTTTCGCGTTAATCAGTAAAAGAAAAATGACTTGGTAATAGAAACGAGTCGTCACCGAAAAGGACTATGATAATAGAAACGCTTTATGACAAAAATTCCCCTACCCACAATTTATTGGGAAAAGTACCAAAATTATCTAGCTGGCATAAAAGCCAATAAGGGAAAAATATCAACTTGAAGGGTAACAAAATCCTAATGACTGTCTCAAGACGAATAAGACTTCTATATGCTCATCCACGTTCTCTATTACATCAAAATCATATCCTCAAAATTGTTCTCTGCAGTCTCAATTTTCAATCTCAAAAATCGTATCGCAGATTTTTCTTCTCGGTGAGTGTTTCTACTCCTCAATCCTTGTTCACGAAGCCGTTTGTCTAATCGATTACATGATTCAGCTAGTTTTTCTGTTTTTTTTGCTTAGGGAATAGAATTCTGATCTGATTTTGCGCAATTGGCTAGGACTAAACAGAAGAGATGGCTCTTAGTATGAAACAAATGTCGTTGATCGTGTCTACCTTAGGCATCTTGTCGTTTCTTTTTGGAGTCATCGCAGAGAACAAGAAGGTAATATAAATAGCCCTAAACTCATACTCATCTCTCGTCTTCATTATTCGTTTGTTTGCTATTTCTTTTCGAGTATTTCTTGGTTGCTGCTGAGAAATTGATTATAAAACTGTTAATCTTACTGAAATACATGTTGGAATTATGTGATTAATAATTTTGATGTTCTAATCAATAAATAAGCAAAATCGAACTCTTTTAAACAAAATGAAAATCTCATCTGGCTTTCTTGTTATAACATATGTAATCAAGTTTGTGCTACATTTTCTCAAACTTAGCCTGCGAGTGGAACACCGATAAATGGAAAGGGAGTTACAATCTGCAAATACCCATCGGATCCAAGTGTTGCATTGGGTTACCTATCAGTCGCATTTCTCTTGTTATGCACTGTAGCAGGATACAACTCCTTGTTCCTTTCTTACAAAGGAGAGTCAGTTCCCAAATCTGTCTTATTCAAAAGCACCAGCTTTTCTGTTTTCTTCAACATTGCCTTGTAAGCACCACAGACGCTCTCTCCTTAGTCCTTGTTTTACAGTATGAATCAAATTCTGATGTTGAATAATAATAAAAATATATATATAGGATAACCTCAGGGCTTGCATTGTCTCTGCTTCTATGGCCAACCATCACAGAGCAACTTTATTTGACCCGTAACGTTCATCGTAACCTTGAAACCGAATGTCCCACGGCTAAGACCGGTCTCCTCGGTGGTGGGGCCTTTTTGTCCCTGGACTCGTGCCTTTTCTGGTTGGCTGCGCTCATGCTCGCTGACAATGCTCGCCAAGATCACTTGGATGGAGTTCAAAACCGACTCACTGATAGTAACTCGGGGCAGTTGTTCGATCTCAACATTGACGCATGAGAGAATGAATGCTGGTTTTCAGTATATTTGGATTATTCTGTTTAATAATTCGTTTTCTTCTGGGTTTGATCTAGACTCTCAGATTTGCTATGGTACATGCAAGTGCAACAGAAGTTTCGGTCTGAAAAGTGAATTTCTTAATTGTATATATACTTTGACCTCGATTGTATTTGTATTTGTATAGAATCTTTAGATCTGATTTTTTTTTCCGCTCCTTTTTAAATTTGCCTCTTACCATACTCTTTTTTTTCTATATAGGTTTTAGAAAATTGTGAAAGATTAGGTTCTCACTTAGCACTACTTCGGTTCGATTCGTTTAGGCCGGAACACGCTAGACAAAAACCGAACTCGATTAAAATACCTGAAATGACGCTAACCGTAAACTGCAAAATTAAACCCTGAAGAGGGAAAAATGCCGTTAGGAGAGAGACAAGAATGGGAGAAGAGCGATTCCAAGTTCTGTAGCGTGGAAACAGATTTCTCCGACTGTCTCTTCATAACTCCAACGGATGTTTATACTTGATAAGCCTCTAGGATTCGTTAACAATACAAAGAAGACATATTGTAAATCAAATCAAAGGTTATAGAGATATTGTATGATACGATATCTTGATTCCTGAAAACGTGTTGTTCTGTTCTGTCGGTATATAGAAAATAAATATGATTTAGTCCGAAATTGTGGCAAGAGAATGTGCGTGCAATAATGATACATAGTTACATACCATTATTGATTTAGGAAAAAGATGGTTGGATACAACAACTGAACACGTATTGATTGATAGTGTGAATCAAAATATGAACACATATTATTAGACAGTTGTTTCCAAAAAGAGAAAGAACACCATCCCAAGAATTTAGATGGTCGCAAACTAGAAAAAAAAGGTCTCAAACAATTGCTATTAATTTTTTTCTCTCTTGTTTTTTGATAATCTAATTATAGTTACGTTAAAAATCAAGGTTCGAAAACGTATTTGCGTAGGCGCTATAGTTGGTCGGTTGCTAGTCAGGCGGTTGGACTGAGTATAGCAACTAGTAAGAAAATTGGAGATTAATCGGAGATTAATTTTAGTGTTTTTGGCTATATATTGTATTTGTATATATATTAGTTTTACGAAGTAAGAACAAGAATATTTAGTTGGCTTAGTTGGTCTTGGAGGCTTCAATTTCCCTGGTCTTCGTGAGTTCGAAGGTCAGATTCTCTACTTTTGATGTTTTTTAAAAAATCTGTTTTGTCTTTTAATGAAGAACAAAATGGTAATTGTCATATTATCTTCTCCACAGAAACTCTGCAACTCGTTTTGATCTCGTTTTAACCTACAAAAATGGTCGCCTCTATATTTTTAACGATAATTGCTATTTTTTCCGAGTATTTCTTGGTTGCTGTTGAACCAAAGGGTTCGGCCACTGTGGGTGTGGGCGCAACATTAATAGGCGCATCCAAGACCAGAAGTAGAGACGTGCCTTCTTCTAAAGATGGGGGAAATTCATCCGCATAAAACCTAGACTTTCGTGAGTCGCACTAGGGACATACATGAGGTACAACCCCAACATGTGCAGTTGTGACCATGAGTAATAAAACATGTATGTCACCAAACAACGGAGTGTGAGGCAATAAAGCAAAAAACTAGGAAATAGTTGAGCAAGGAAAAGACAAACATGATGCGTGTATACCTATGGACCAGCAACCCCTGGGGAAGCCACCAGATTGTCCCCAAAGCCGGCTTCACCCAACAAGAATCTGACCTCCCAGGTCTGAATTTAGTAACAGAAGAAATTGTCTGGGAACTTCAAAGACCATTGGACCCTATACCTAACGACTACACAAAGAAAAAAGGGAAGCTCAATCAAGGCCAAAGTAAAGAAAGAACGAAGCGAAAAGCGCAAGCTCGAGGCGAACTCACAAGCATAATCTGGGTGATATGAAAATGGTTACCTAGCGGACATTCACCAAGGAGAGAGCAACCGAGGAATATCGTAAGCAACATAAAAGAAAAAGTTGTCCTCCTCGTGACTGATGTCGGGGAGTCGCACCGGAGATTTCATGTTGGCCTTTATAACAAACTTCAATTCTACTCACTCCACTTTAACCTTCTCAAAAAACAACGCGTTTACAATCATGTTCTTAGTGATATTGAAACCGGTTTAAAAAATGTCCAGTTTAAAAGCCAAGTCTCATATCTCGAAGGTCGTGGCAAGCTTGATATCTCCCGACAACATGCCGATCCCGCCGCTAACACCCAACCATCATCATAGACCTTACCAAAGACTTCTCCACTCGACGACGTTTTGATGAATTGAAGAGAGAATCCTTATCAAAATATCTTGATCGCCCTGATAGAATACCGCCACGTCCCCCTCTCTCATTGAGCTTAGTAGGAGCTTGATCGAAAGTAACTGATTGAGAAAATGACTCGATATCCTAGTCCAGATGACTATCGTCCAACATCACCATCATTTCCTATAGTCCAAATGACTATCGTCCAACATCACCATCATTTCCTAGAGTTATGGTCACCACACGTAGTTAGAAAGAATCCCCACAGTCATACACCTTTGGGTTTAATTGGCCGCCTAACCCTAGACAACAATGCGGCCGATTTTTAGAACAAGACATGGTAATTGCTTAATAATTTGCCTAATTTGTAGGTATTAAAAACAATAATTTGTAGGTATATAAACTGGAAATGACAATAAAATCAGAGTTCAACAAAAGCTTGGTATCATGAAAGAAGGTCGATCGGGCAAATACTTAGGTCTCCCTGAGCTATTTAGGAGAAAGAAAAGGGAACTCTTCAGCTCTATAGTTGATTGTATCAAATATAGAGCAACGAGCTGGTCAACAAAAAAGGTTTTCTTCAGTGGGGAAACCAGTGATGTTCAAATCCGTACTCACAGCCATCCTAACCCACGTGATGTCCTGTTTTCAGCTACCAATGAGGCTTTGCAAACGGATTCAATCTACCTTAACTCGCTTTTGGTGGGACACTAGACCATACAAGAGAAGAATAGCTTGGGTAGCCTGGAAGGATTTAACGCAACCTAAAAGCCAAGGAGGGCTAGGAATAAGGAAAATTCAGAGCTTTAACGAAGCTTTGCTTGAAAAATTAGGCTGGCGTCTACTGAACAACCCATGAAGTCTTGTATCATGCATGCTCATGGCAAAGTATTGCCGAAACATAAGGTTTATAGACATTAAGCCAAGACAAAATTCGTCACATGGGTGGAAGGTTCTCTTGATTGGTGGAGACCTGCTACGGAAATGCGTAGGAATAGCTATTGGTAATGGAGCAAATTTAGACTTGTGGAGGGATCCGTTGACAGCTTCGATCAAACATGGAATCACAACAGGGCCAACGCCTCTTTACGTAGCCAACTGGAAGGTTTCCGATCTTATGATGGAGAACTCGCAAGAATGACATGTAAAGAGAGTCAAAAAAGCTATTCCCAGAACTTTGGAGAGACATTTTCCTCATGAAACTAAACACCACGAAAGGAGAGGACAAGTACATGTGGACCCCCACAATCGATGGTGATTACACCATGAAGACGAGTTATTATATGGTACTAGAGGAGAAGAACACGCAACAACCAAACCCCATCAATTAAAGACAATTTCAATTGGAAATATGATATCTGGCAAGCAAAAACTTCATCAAAGACTCAAATATTATGATGGAGGACGGCAAAAGAAGCACTATCAGTTGGGAGTAATCTACTCAAAAGGAAGGTAACACAATCGACGACATGTGTACGATGTGGCGGAGAAACCTCTTCTTTCACTGCCCTTATGCGAGGAAAGTTTGGGCCGTGGTTCCACTGAACCAGCCGATTAATCTCAACGAAATAAATAACATCAAAGAAGGCATCGTAAAACTAAAGGTCTGAAAAGCCACGCTGCTGATGGCATTAACGATAACCCCATCTTACCTTGGAACATCTAGTCCCTTTGGTCTTCACGCAACAAAAAGTTATTCGAGAACAGATCTATTACGGAAGAAGACACCTTCTTAACAGTCATGATAGGTGCCTGAGAATAGCAAAAGCTCAACTCGCTGTTAAAGTCACGTCTAACCAAATGGTGAGACCACAAGCCCACCCTTTAACAGCTCCATGAAGTTTTCAGTGTCAAATCGATGTTGTATGGAAGGAAAGTAAACAAGTAGCATGACTTGGATGGGTCATCTATGACGCGGAGGGACACAGAGCACCAAAAAAATACAATACATCAAATCACCACTGGTAGCGGAAGCGACATCGATCCTTGAAACAATCCTTTGGGCAAAGCACACAACATCAATAAGATTCTTGAATTGGCTACAGACACAAGGAATCTAATCGGAACAATCAACACCAAAAAGATTCCTAAAGATATCTTCGTGATCATGAAGGACATACTCTTCCACGCTTCTCGCTTTGTTTCTATCATTCAGTTATGTACCTTGAGAAAACAATATCGTAACAGATATACTAACCTAAACAGTTCTAAGGTCGATGACCACAAGTCATTTGTAATTTTCCTTTTTATTTGAAATCTAGTGTTTCTAGAAAAAAAAAAGGTTATATATATATATATATATATATATATATTAGAAACAATATTTTTTCTTCAAAGAAACAATACTTGACCAGAAAAATAATACATAATAAACTAGCGCTTACCCCGCGCACATGCGTGAGAATTAATATAACTTTTATCATTACTTATCAATAATATTATGATATTATTATCAATATAGTTATCTAATTTATGCACTAATAGACTAAATAATATTATACTAATGATTGATTACTCAAATCACAATATCTTAAATACATCACATTTCTAAAATTAATTATCTAGATGTATCGTCTCAAGTCTATGCCATGGAGTTTTAAAGCTTCTACAAATTTCTCACACTCTGTTTCTATCCATTTTTTTATTTGTTTGATGATAGTATAAAACTTTCTAGTATGTGAAAATAAATCTTTCCTTCTTCATCCTTTTAATAAAAATCTAAACTTCTTTCTTCTTTCTTTTTCGTATCAAAATGTAAACGTTTCCTCGTCTCCACCCTTGGTTCTTCCTTCTTCTTCAAAAGTCAAATGGATTCAGTCACATTTTCTGTTTTAATCGTGTGATTTTCAAAACGTTTGAAGCTATGTTGGTTATCGCAGCACTTCAATAGTTGATAAACGTTTGAAACATCTCTCCCTTGTGATCCAGCAAGATCATGCTCATAAACATCATTTACCAAAAAATCACGATGAAAATCATACAATCAAATATCATAATCAACATCATTTACTAGTGTCCATACCTGGAGGTTGAACATCGATCTAAATCGATGATTCGGAAGACCAGACACCTTATTATTGTTAAGGAATTCTTGAGAATATAGCATATCATCATATTTACACGTATCATATACAGTACATGTTTACTAATATACTTATATGTGGAAGATTTTAAACCCTAACTCGTCTTTTATAAACCTAAGTACATTAAAATCAATACACGATAGTGAAAATACATATGAAATAATATATCCATAATACTACTTTATAAATCCGAACATTAAATGTTCTAGCTTTCTCACTACGATGAGCAGTACAAAACCAGATTCAAGAATCTTGAGAGGCAGAAAAAAACGACTTTTCCGATAGAAACTTACCTTGTATAGTTTCCCCTTTAAAAACTCAAATATGCCTTTCTCTCCTCCGAACAATGCCTGCTCAATAACCAATATTGGTTCAAATATTTTAGCTTTCTCAACTCCAAGAAGCAATATACGTAAGCAGAAACAATAATCTAAAACATCATATGAAAGAACGTTTAGATAAACAAAAAAACTAACCTAATTTGAATGAGTAGTCGGTACAGGAATCCTAGCATCACTACCTTCAATCACAATATCCATTAGCTTAAGTATGGTGTTTTCAGTTTTCATTATATATCTTGGATACCACTGTAAATAAAATCGAAACAATAAAAAAAAAAGTTCATATTTCACAAAATAAATATATAAATTCGCAATAATTTGAACATGAGGTAATGCTCTAGTCCATAAACGAATATCAGATTCTTGATTCATCCAAACGCTTTCTTCTTCGTTTCGCGGTAACATGAAACTGATTGAATCATCATCATCATCATCATCATCATCATCATCATCATCATCATCATCATCATCATCATCATCATCATCATCATCATCATCATCATCATCATCATCATCATCATCATCATCATCATCATCATCATCATCATCATCATCATCATCATCATCATCATCATCATCATCATCATCATCATCATCATCATCATCATCATCATCATCATCATCATCATCATCATCATCATCATCATCATCATCATCATCATCATCATCATCATCATCATCATCATCATCATCATCATCATCATCATCATCATCATCATCATCATCATCATCATCTTCTTTTTGTGTAAGATCCCAATTAAAATCTTCTCCACCCCCAATCTGCAAACACGAGTTCTCGATTTCTCGATTTCTCAGTTTTATTTCCCTAAATTAAATTGTGAACTTCAAATAAGAGCGCAAATTAGATGAAAATGATTTGCCTGAATTGGTGGATGAGAGGGATTTCCAGTGGGAATAGAAGCGGAAGTGGCTTAAGCTCGCCACAGAAGGAGACGGCGACGGCGATGGCGATGGCGATAATTGTGTAAACATTGGGTGTTAATTCTGATAAAAAGAAAATAGAAAAAAAATTATAATTTATAAAATATCTTGATTATAAAATCCAATGTTTAAACTAAGTAATAACTTGATTATACCTTCTAATGATCCTTTACCACCACTTTTTCGATCCATTTTTCTCCTGTTTGTGGCGTAACCTAGAAGAAGAAAAGGAAAAACTATCAAATCGAGTAGAGAAGAAATGAGAAATTAGTGAATTTAAAACACAGAAAGAAAAATTTATGTAGAATGTTTAATAAATACATAACAACTGAAAAAAGATTACCGTAGAATGATCAACCGACCAGATTCATGTAATTGATTTTATACGTGTCCAACGCTGCAGTTTTTTTTTTTTTTTTGATACGCTGCAGTTTTTAAGTCTTCCTTTGTCTGCATAAAATGTCCATGAATTATATTATGTCCATGAATTATTATCTAACTGCAATGAATATGTAACAGGAGTAAAACTTCAGCAAAAAGAGTTAATGAATCTGTAAATCAAAAGAAATTAGTTACATATTAATTGAAATTGTGGTTATACGACTACTATTGTAACAGAGATATTATCTCTTCTAAGCGGGTTCTAAGACAGTTAGATAATCCTGCAAATCAAAGCCAAGATGAAAAATCTGTAAACAACTGATATGTTCAGCTAAATAACAAAGAGAGCAGATGAAGCTACCTGAGAAGAGAGAACAACACGACCATTATTCACCATTTTCCTGTAATTTGGTACATAATTGTGAGAGATCCTCGTCATTACCACAACCTTGATGCCATCTGGAGGATATTTAATATTTGTCAAGACTTGTTTGTTAGAGAGTTCCTTGTCTAATAATTGAAAACACCATCAAAGAAGACAAATTAAAATAAGAAATATTAAAAACATGTGATCAATCCACGGGTATCAAGGTTCTTATACCAGATCTATAACAGCTACCAACTTCTCATATCCCACTTCTTTGGATGTTTTCTAGATATACATATACTCCATAACTCTCATCTCATATCATGAATTAAACTCTTAAAAGACATGGTCCCTCTAAATTTAACCTATTAACCACAACAACAACAAAAAAACATGATGCATTCTCTCCCTTAAATCCCACTTATGGGATAGTCGTTTAAGAGAGATAATAAAAGAAAATTGGTCAAGTTCTGAAAAAGACCCAAATATTTTTTCCTGTGGTAGCATCATCACATGGGTGCTTTGTTTCCTCTTCTTCTTTCTCCTCTTCGATTACGTTGAGATTCTCATCATCATCTTCCACATGCTCTCTTCTTTCACCGCTGCCAATTGCGAATCTAATCGACGACTGGCTTCCCATATTTTTATCCTCCAACTTAATAGTTTCTTTTTCACCCTAAACATAAAAAAGATCACCTTTTTTTTTCTCATTAAAACCATAATCTTATTCTTCCTCTTATTCAAAACCAGAATGTAGCTTCGAGAAACAAAGTTTGCCTAGGTAGACAGTCTCAAAATCTCTACACGCCTCTTTCACAGTTCTCTTGATCGGGTCAGATCCAAGCTTATGTTTCTTGATGAAAGGCCATACAAGTGATTTAGGCGCTTTAAAGGTATCAGTTCTGCTTGGTGTAGAGGAATCTTCTAGCTTTATCAAACATGTAAACCATAGTCCATACACCCCGCCAACAACATTGTATTTTGAGTAGTTGAGACAACATTTATGAAGAGAAAACAACATTCTCCAGCAATCAAAGCCAAAGACACCCTGTTATTAAACCAAGAATTTTACTTTATTTTATTTCTAAGGTTTTCTTGTTAATATTAAAAGGAGAACTAAAAACAAATAACAGAGAATTCAAACAGAGGATTCACTAAGATTACCAGTTAAACACACCTAGAAAAGTGGCCTAACACGAATCTAACTTTATAAACCCTTAAATTTAATTGTGGAAAAGAAGTTGAAGTTTTTGAAATAGAGCTCTCGCAAGCAATGAAAGTTTGTTTGGTTTGTGTGATTAAGTACTATCTTACCCTTATTATACCATGTGTATGAACTTGGCGTATCAATATCATGTCTAAAAAGAAAATTTTGTCGGTTGCTGAAAAATCAAAACTTTAAGGTTCTTAATGATTTATAGTCTCACACCAAGTCATAAGCTGAGAAAAAACCATATAAAACACTGAATACAGTTCAGCTTCATCTTCACAGAGAAAATATGTTTAGCACCTAAAATTGTAAACTGCTTAGCAAGAGTTTCCACTAAAACCAACCATACACAAAGAAAATTTCATCATCTATAGAAAGATAAAATTGTAACTGTTCTACTTACCGCAATGAGAACTCACTTGTATATATCATCAAGCTATTGTAATTCTTCTCGGCATTCCTTCCAACAATCATTAACTCTTTCTTATCACCTTCAAGTTGATAAACTCCATGTCCATTCCCTGCTACAACCTGAAGAAAAAAAAAAACAGAGCAGTGTTGCAATGAAGGCAATGAAGGCCATGCAAATAGAAAGCACAATAGAAATATAAAAGAAACTGGTTGAAAAATACCATGCCCACTTTTTTTTATAGAAAACACTCTCGACTGGTGCAGTTTCCCATCACTACCAAAAGCTTTTTCTGAGATTCAAAACACAAGCACAAAAGCAGAAGACGATACGATTTCAATAGAGTTTCCGAGTTTTCTCACAAAACTACACCAAAATAACTTCAATAATTTTCATGAACATATTCATATTGACATTCTTTCTAATCAAGAAAAAGAATGTATTGGTGTTTTCAAATTGTGTATAATTGATATAAAAACAAAGATACATCAAACTTTGATAAACCCCAAAAAATAAGAAATATTGATACTTGTCCATTATGAAACTTCACAAACACAGTTGCAGATCATACAACAACGTAAATTTCCAAAAACATCATTCTAAAGGGGAAATTAAGTAAGTGAAGAATACCTTTAAAGAAGAATGAGATTTTCTGAGCGCTCCCAAAGAAGTATCTATCAGTCGTGTGTTGCTGTGTAGGAAGAAGCAGAAATAACATCAAATCACAGTCAGATTAAGTAAATTAAAAGGTGATGATGATAAAATTTGAATCAAAATATCCGAATTTTTGCCATTAGAACATGTATGTTTGCTGCTGCTACCCATAAATCTCACACTTATTGCAGACTTACTAACCAAATCAAACCTTTTTAATAGCAAAATCATCAATGTACTGCAAAAACTTCACCAAATCTCTGCTCAATGATCTATTGCTATTTGGTGTATTTGGATCAATCCTTCCCTGGTAGAGACAAGCAACGAAAAAAACTCCAAATCAATATAGAAAACCAAAGAGATAGAATGTTCAAAAAAATCACAAAAGTATTTCTTCTGAACAAAATACCTAAATCGAATCTAGTTGCAGGAGTAAATTTGTAGCTTTCTGAGAAACAGCTTTGAAAGGGAAATGGGTTTTTTGGATACCAAGGATTTGAGAGACCAAAACCGAGAAAAAAAAAGCTTAAATCAGACCATAATCCTTTATTGCTTGCGTATTGCTTCTTCAATAGTTACTGCAACAAAGAATATCGCTAGAGAAAGAAATAAGGTTCTCAAAATTCGTAAACGCTCTCCTTTTCGATCCTATAGATTGAACATAACTTAAATTGCTTACAAAAGATGAAGCGACAAAACCATCAACTTTTTGAAGTTCTAATTGTCATCAAGAATGGAGGAAAAAGGATTATAGAATAAAGGTAATTCATACCCTCGATGCATTTGAAGCATAACTGGATCTAGGAGCAGATGTAATCTTTGGAGCTGCCAAAGATGAATGAGACTCGCCTCCAAGAGGTGTTCCAGGAGGAGTAAAAAGCCTAGAGGAAACACAATTATGCCAAAAAGCATCAGATTCCATATTACCCTTAAATGCAAAAAAAAGTAAACAATCAACACTGTATAAATTCTCAAATGCAGGTGACCAAAAATTATAAGAACCAAAACATGCAAAGAGTCCATTGCATGCAGAGGAAGCACTAGAGATATGCAAAGAGGAGTAACTCACCAACCAGAGATATTGGCAGAAACTTACCAATCATAATCATTTTTCCTGCTTCAGCCAACAAGAGATCATCACCTCTGCTTCTGGGAGCTGGTTCGGATCAAACCGAGAGTCTCCCGAGCTTTGAAGAAACTATAAGAAGTCAAAAACAAAACGATTTAGTGCTTAATTAAGAATGGATGAAAATGGAAGAGGTAGAACAAGATCCAAAAAATTCTTCATTGGTCCCAAAAGTACTTTTTATGATGGCGCTGTCTCGCAAATCAATATAATCGAGAAAGCAAAGAGATCGAAGATGAAGCGAATAAAGTTCTGGACCAGGAAGGGGATAAGAAGAGTACTTAAATCAGGAAAAGACTGCAGAGATATCTCGAGACCATGACGAATAAACCCAAAAACGTTGCTTTGTCAACGTCCAAACCCAGATATGCCTTTCTACTTCGCTCTGACAATTTCCTGAAACCTAGGAACGTCGTTCTGTCTATGGCTTCATTAGCGGTGATTCCTTTATCCTTCCCTCTTCATGTGAAACCGGTTCTGGGCATTGATCTGCGAAACCTACCAAAAACCTTCTTCTTCTTTATGTAACCCTAAAAGAAAAGCTTCTTCATCTTTGTCATGATATTCTCCATTCTCCTCATTGCTTTCTTCTCAAACCCAACGTTTCTCTTCTTTTTGCCAAAATCATCGTATGGCTAACTTCTCTCTCTTTCTTATCAAAACATATATAACCCTAGAAAACAATAGCTGCGTCTAGTAGGATATTAAAACAAGAAAACCATAAACGAATGCGGTTGCTAGAGTCTAAGAATATACGAATGGAAACAATACTTTCTTAATAGATACGAATAAGAACGAATCTTGATAAATACAATCATGGTCAACGCAGTAATTAAAACGACTAAAATCTAATCACGGGCCAGTCGAACAAACTATAATATAGCCAAGCCCAACTAAGATCTCTAATAAAAGGGCCGAGGAGAAATTACTAAACCCAAAAAAAAAAAAAATCACAAAAAAATACCGAAAATTTGAACTAATAAAGACATGCTCATTAAGAATATTATCGTCATATTTAATTAAGCGACTTTTTACCCATTCTTTATTCTTTTTACTATATGATAGTTAGAAAATCATTAATGAAAATTAAACCCCTTATCAATTTTCCATAAAGTTTTTATATATTTGTCTGCTTTTTAGGCATTTTCTTTGGCTTACTGGAAGGGTTATAGAAAACTTAGGGGGAGAGGCGAAGCATCGTATTTTCCCCTCCTCTTCACGATATTCGAAGTTTCATTACCCAGAGAATTCCAGATCAGGAGAATTAGGCAAGTAGGCGATTCTTTGATCTCCGAGGGAATTATCCTGCTTTACGAAGGACGGATTGTGTAGTTCGATCTTCAAGTCTTTGTCACAGTTTTATTCTTCTTAACGGTACTGTAAAGTGGGGCGGGAGATAGGAAATGGCGGTGGGAGAAAAGGAGCATGAAGGAGCAGTGGTTGAGAGCGGCGAGCAGAATGATTCCGCCGTTGTAGCCGGCGACTGCGATGAGAAGAAGAAGAAGCGTAAGGGGTTCTTCTCGCGTATTTGGAATGGGATATTTAGGGCTAGAGGAGACGATTTCGAGAAGAGACTTAAAGACATCTCAAAGGAAGAAGCGACTGTTCGATCCAGGATGAAGCGTAGATCGATTACGAGGAGGAAGCTCATTAGAAACCTCATCGCTTTCTCTGTCTTCTTTGAGGTCAGCTCATATCTTCTTCTCGTGAACCAAACTTTTTAACTTTTGTTGCTTATGTTAGTTGGAAAGTTATCAATGAACGAAGTTGATATTTTAGTTTGTCTGTAGTGGAAATTCGTTATCTTCAACTGGTGTGACTAGCTTGGATGATATGATTTAATATAAACAGTTATCATTTCTGCTTTCAGATAATTGCAGTGGGTTATGCGGTTATGACAACCAGAGATGCGGATTTGGATTGGAAATTGAGGAGTTTCAGGATCTTGCCTATGTTTCTTTTGCCTGCAGTTGCTTCTCTTGCCTATTCATCAATTGTTAGCTTCTCGAGGATGTGTGAGTATTGTGTTTTCCTTCTTTTAAATGCTGATCTCATGAGAAATGTTTGCGTCTTTGTCTTATGCCCGGTGTCTTAATCGTGACTTTTTGTGTGAAATGGTTTTCTTTAGGTGACCGCAGAGATCAAAACACCTTGGAAAAGCTTCAAGCCGAAATGCTAGGCAAAATCAATGAGTTGAAAGAGAGGACTAATTATTACATCACTCAACAACTTATTCAGGTAAGACACAAGTCTGTCAAAGAAATTTTTTGTGTGAGCCAAGTTAGTTCACAGTGCTGCAATTCAGATTCTATGGGGTTTCTGGTACTCCTGATTATTTCCCTTGCAATGTTTGATATGTGTTGCTGTTATTTCTTGCTTGCATTACTTTACAAGTTCTGGTATGTTACACGGGTTACTGTGCGTAGCTACTATTAATAATTTTACTTGCAATATCTTTAATAATCCCATAACTACTTGATAGAGCTATGGATCACTTAATGATGACAATATGTCATCTCTAGCTTTGTCATGGGATTAGATAAAAATTTTGGTTTCTACTTCATTTTGAAAATCATACTTGTTTTTCTACGAGATGTCCTTAATTTTAAACTTAGCAAAATGCCATGGTGTTGAGGATCTGGATTGGCATTTCTTTAGCGGTATAGGCTTAAGACTAGGATTATCCTTGTTGAGAGTCTATCTTTCCTATTTCGGCTTCCTCTCTTATAACAAAGATCAACCCTTCGATAGCTCTTCTTCGCTTGTTTTCAAGTTGCGCTTACTATGTCAAATTAGTGATTCTATGTGTTAGTGAAAGATTGTTTAATTGTAGCTTCAGATGAAGGTTGGTTAGGAATCTAAACTTAAGTGTTACAGTTGCACTTAATGGGATTAGATCATTCTTTCTCCAAGTGTATATTTCATACTATGTTGCATTAGGGAGATGTCCATAAATTTAAACTTTGCAAAGAGCAGGGTAGAAAGATTACGTATTTGATTTTTTCTTAGTTGGCACAGCCGTTGGTAAAGAATTATCCTTGTTGGGAGCCTCTCTTTTCTATTTCAGTTTCCTCTGTTTTCTTCAAGATCAACATGTTTACGGCTCGTTTCACTCGTTTTCAAGTCGTGCCATCTTTAACACTATCAAACTAGAGGATATATGTGTCAGCCAGAAACTATTTCATTTTTTCTTCGGTTAAAGGGGGGTTAGGAATCAAATCTAGTTAAATTTTTAAGTTGAATTTCATCGTGACATGTCCCCAAAGTTGAGTTAATTGGAAACGATTTTGAGTTAACTGACATGGAGACCTACACTTGTGGGGTTTTGGAACTACTTTTTATACTGGTAACGTAGACTTGCAATATGTTTAGGAAGTTGAAATAGAAATGACTAGTCTTTGTGCGATAAACCTTATCTCAGTTGACGCTTGTTACTGTCACGTGAGAGTTATTTACCACTGCAACTGGAACTTGTTTTGACATGAGCTATTTGTATCAGAGATATGATCCTGACCCAGCTGCAAAGGCTGCTGCTGCAACTGTTCTGGCATCCAAATTGGGTGCTGATTCAGGCTTGAAAGTATTTGTAGGAGATGAATCCCAACTTGGCCACTCCACAGGCAAGAGCAATGACATGGAGGTCAAACACTCACGAGGACTAAGGAATCGAAGACAACCAAATACAAGACACAACAGTGCTGGAACCACTCCAACCCATCATTCTGACAATGAGTCAAACCATTCTGAAACAAGTGAAAGAATTGCGGGTACACAGCAAAACAACCAGATGGTGTTTGAGCATCAGAACCCTCAGGGATATGCTGCTCATGATGGTAGCTGGATCTCACGCATCGCGGCTCTCCTTGTGGGCGAGGATCCAACTCAGTCATATGCACTCATCTGTGGAAACTGCCATATGCATAACGGTGAGGAGCCATTATCTTTGTCTCTGTCTTCTAATTCGGTATACACAATGTCGTTTAATAACATAATCTCATTCACACAGGACTCGCTCGGAAGGAAGACTTCCTCTTTATTACTTACTATTGTCCTCATTGTCAAGCACTGAATAAGCCCAAACAGTCAGAAGCGGGTTCACTTATTGCTCATGCTCATACCATCCCTCCAGTCTCTCTGAAGGCAATGGAAAGCGAAGTTGTCAATACCAGTAGCTCGACTAGTGAACGTGGTAACAGTCCAATCCCTTTGGTAAACACTGCAGAAATTGTGGAAGAAGCCCCGGAAACAACTGAGAGTGGGATACCGAGCTGACCGGAGAAAGTTCAATGAGGTAAAAAAGAGGCTTTATACAAAGAGAGATAAAAACAATGTGGGAGATGAGTTTGTGTTCAATGAGAGGTTGATAAGCTAATATCTGTAGCTGCTGGAAAATTTTGATTGTGGAATGAAAGTCTGAAAAGGTTTTCATTTCGGCTTTTTCTTTGTCGAGACAAAGGTAAACTGTTAGTAAATATATTTGATTCAAATGTCATTAAGGTTGACAATTGTTTGTCTTTCTCATGATCTTCCAACGTTTTAAGTAAAAGAATAGGCCACCAAACCAGCCGGAGAATGAAATAAGGAACGACAAATGTTTGCAGGAAGATCTTCCAACGTTTAAATAAAGAAATAGTTTACCAAATTGGTTGGAGAATGAAATCACGGTCGGATAATGTTTGGGTCATCGGTTCTAGATTGTGCTGAGACCAGAAACGTGGTATATCGGATTGAGATGGACCTGAGACCTATCTTTATAGATGGTCGGACTCACTCGAAGATAAGAAAGAAAACACATGCATTTTTAAAACTATTGTGTGAAGAGTGAAGACAAGACGAGGAAATGAAAACACTTACTGTTAAATCAAAACCAAATCAACTTAACTCTCCCATACGCAAATATCACTATTTATAAGAGGGGACAAACTTCATCAAAACAAGAATTGAGCCGGCGTAACATTGGGAACATGCAAAAATAGATGCTAGTGTAACTTTATCTTTATTTTGTTTCCTCGTAGGCTTGAAAAGCTTAAAGGAAGCAAGATATGAAGTAAAATAGAGAAAGAGTAGATAAAAGAAAATGAGGGGAAGGTCGTCGGGACCAGCCGGGGTGGCCAATGTGAGGGCAGCGCGATACCAAGGAAAGGTCACAGGCTTCGTCATCATTGCTTGCCTTGTTGCCGCCATTGGTGGATGCATCTTTGGATATGACATTGGGGTCTCAGGTACTTTGTATATTACTCTAGTTGCCATCTCATTTTTGATGTGAGTTTACTAAAGAAGGTGATATGGTATTACAGGGGGTGTCACGACGACGGATGAATTCCTAAGAGAGTTTTTCCACGGTGTGTATGAGAAAAAGAGGCATGCTCATGAAAACAACTACTGCAAATTCAACGATCAAGGACTAGCAGCATTCAACTCATCACTATATATAGCTGGTCTGGTTGCAACTTTGGTGGCCTCACCAATCACCAGGTACTATGGACGTCGTGCCAGTATCATGTGCGCTGGGATCTTCTTTATAATTGGAGCTGCCATAAATGCTGGATCAGTGAACCTTCCAATGCTTTTTCTTGGACGGATCATGCTTGGTGCTGGTGTCGGATTTGAAAGCCAGGTTAGGACAATGTAGTTATATATGAAGATTCTTTGTAATGGAAAAACTCAAATCTTGTATAAATATATTTTCAGGCAGTTCCGGTGTATTTAACAGAGGTGGCACCAGCGAATCTAAGAGGAGGTCTCACGGTTATGTTTCAGCTAGCCTCAACTCTTGGGATCTTCAGTTCCAACATGATCAGTTACGCAACGCAAAATATCAAGCCTTGGGGCTGGAGGATCTCTCTTGGCTCAGCTGCTTTTCCAGCTTTGCTCATGGCCATTGGCGGTTATTTCCTTCCCGAGACTCCCAACAGTTTGATCGAAAGAGGACAAAGAGAGAAAGGCCGGAATATTCTGGAGAAACTAAGAGGAACAAGTGACGTCAACGCCGAATTTCAAGATATGGTAGAAGCAAGCGAGTTAGCTAACTCTGTGAAGCATCCTTTCAAGGAGATTCTACAGAAACGTTACAGGCCTCAGCTTGTTATATCGATTCTCATGCCTATCTTTCAGATCCTCACCGGCGTAAATTGCATCCTCTTCTACGCGCCTGTTCTCTTCTATACGTTGGGATTTGGAGAAAATGCATTGCTCTACTCGTCATTCCTCGTAGGAGGTGTCCTTGTCCTCTCAAGTTTTATGTCCATCGGAATAGTGGACAGATTAGGAAGACGACCTTTGCTCATCAGTGGCGGATTACAAATGATCATCTGTCAGATAATAGTCTCAGTGATATTAGGTTTGAAATATGGAGAGAATCAAATGCTGTCAGAAGAGTACACCATCCTCCTCGTCATCTTCGTTAGCCTCTTTATTTTAGGATATGGATGGTCGTGGGGTCCACTTGCATGGACTATTACGAGTGAAATATTCCCCTTGGAGATCCGTTCAGCTGGGCAGAGTATAACGGTTTCTGTCAGTCTCCTCCTCACTTTCACCATTGCTCAAGCTTTTCTATCTCTTCTCTGTGCAATAAAGTTTGCACTTTTCCTTGTCTTTGCTGGCTCTGTTTTTGTGATGACCGTCTTTGTCTACTTCCTCTTGCCCGAGACCAAAGGAGTGCCAATTGAAGAAATGAAATTCCTATGGGGCAAGCATTGGTTTTGGAGGAAAGTACTACCTGCGAATCTTGACGCTGGGAGCACTTTGCTTCAAGTTACACGACCTAGCACTTCAATCTAAGAAAACAATTATTTATGTTGCAACGTTTCTTTCTTCAGTGAAGAAGAATATAGTTTTATTTATGCCATCAATGTGAAAAAATATAGAGATTCAAGTGTAGTGTCTGCCACATCCCACTAATAATACAAATACGCTAAAGAGCTAAACAGCAGTTACTTATACCTTCCATCAAATTTCAAACGTACAAAGATATATAGATGTTGCAGCTCAATAGAACCATCCTACAGGAAGTCAACAACTTGAAAGGAAAAGCGGATCCAAACTCTCAAGCATATAAGATAGTACACATCATTCAAAGCTTCACATCATCCAAATATTCAGTAGATTTGCTTGTTTTTCGTGGACTTATTGGTGCAGAAACTAGTTCGAGTAGTCTTAGGAAATGTTGTGTTTGGCAGAGCAAAAGGATATGGATTAAACAGAAACTTTGCATGAATCTTGTGAACTCGAGGATCTATCTACTAGTACAAGGAAGGTATGCAAAACTAGGATATGTCCGATGATGTGGTGACAATATGAAAAATTGGCCATGAAGTGATGATGTGACATATATATGGTAATGGTCTGGTGGTGTGGCGCCTGTGTGGTGTCAATATGATGACGTGGAGTATGTGTAGAGGTATCACGATGATGTGGCATTTAGAGGCGATGACGTAGGGTGTCTGTATGCACCCATAAATCTTACTGTTTTAGTTTAGATCAAGGAATAGTTGTAGATGAATGTTAGGCTGGATCGAGAATGATACATAATTGTTTGTCGACGAGATCATTCGTTTCCATGTAGGTTGATGCTCAGAAGGTATGATTAGGCAGGTGTTTAGTAATCACATTCGGGGAGTGTCTTTCTTAAAAGTTCGACAAATCTTTATCATGGATGGTTTGATATGCGTTTAATAACCGCATTCTAGGAGCTAGGCGAGACATTGTCTCCAACGACTTTAAACTAGTTGTTTGACCCACTATGTCGAGTTGGGTGGTAGTCCACCATGATTTTGGGAATGCAGCAGAGTCCCTCAATATGTGTGTATCATATGTTAGCCGAGATAGATGGGTTTTATGTACAATTATATGGCTGATTTTGATTTGGATCGGATTATTGTGGAGGGATGAAGTCCAGCCCAATATGCAGTGACGTCCCTCCTATAAGGTATGTGAAACCTTAGTTTCAATCCATAAAAATATTAATTAAACTAAGGGCCACACTTTGAAAATCATTGTGGTGTTGTGGTATAGTTATTTAATTGCTAGTCAAGAAAATGTGGGTTTAAGCTTCCAATGTTTATCTATTTTTATTCATCTTTATTTTCTCCTAGAATCATCTTTTTCTAATATTCTTTTTATTATTTTCCCTTCTTTTTAATTTTCGATTCCATTATCTCTTTCTATGAAAAAATCCTTCAAAAAATCTCTAAAAAAAGTCAACATATATAATTTTTCGTTTAAAAAAAAAAAAACTAATTTAGTTATTGATCTATTGATTTCAAGTGATGCATATACTAATACATGTCATGTCATCAAGTTAGCTCTTCGAAAGTATTTTTTAATCCAAAAAATCTTGTTGTCTTAAAAAAATAAAAAATCTTGTTGTCTAAGAATTAAAATGAACACTTCTCAAACTGAATAAAAGAAAACGGCGTTTTATCACACTAGAATGTTAAACATTCTTCTTTATTACTTAAATTTTATTACCAAATCTCTGTTAGTTTTATCAAATTATCTATGTTTTGATTTGTCTTTATTTTATTGATTGAAATTATTATTTTTCAAATTGGTTTGATTCTTCTAAGCTTTAGTTGGAACTACCTCTATATGCTACCTTAGTTTAAGTTCATTAGTTTAAGTTCATTTGTTCACTACAAAAAATTATACAACTATTTAAACTACTACAAAATCATCAATTTTATAACATATTTAATTCCAAACATTTTCCATCATAATCTACACATATCTTAATATATAAAAAGAAAAACATCTAAATTTGTTTTATCGATTCAAAAATAAAAAATTTAAGATGAAAAATAAACGGACGGATCAAAACCTAATATAGTTAATAATCCCTGTACATAATTGAACCATTTTTTTGTTTTAAAAAATCTTTATATTTTTAAGCAAATAATTAGAAAAACAACAATTCTTAGCCATAAAAGCAACACAAAATTAGTAAAAAAAAACTTTAAGTAACTTACTATTTGAAGGCGACATTTTCATTAAAATGCTTTAAGCCACGTGGAACGACACTGGATATTTACCCCGTGACAGTTTGTGAAAACGATACCATAACACTTTTTGGAGAATAACTACAGAACCATGTTTTTTTTGTGGTAGAGAAAGAACTCAGGCTCATATATTTGTACCTAACCCAATTGTATGTTATCTCATGTTTAAATTATATTACTTGATGCTCTGTTTTGGTTTGATTTGCTCGGGCATAGCTGTTGTGGTATGTGTTTTTTTTTCCACTCTTTGGTATTTTGTACATATGTTTTCCTTTTGTCAATAAATTTGAAATTTCATGCAAAAGTTAATATTACAACAATTTTTGGGAATCAAGTTATATGAATGGTTTTGTTCGAAAATTAGTTTGACGACAAAAATATTGTGCAGGGTTTGAGAAATGCTCTTTGAGCGTAATGATTGATTGATTAGTGGGCTGATTGCGGTTAGACCGAAAGGTTAGCGTGGGTAGATTGATGACGTGACTTTGATACCGTGGCATCCACGTGGCGTGGACTTAAAGAGGGTCGGAATCCTCCGTAGAAGGAACTGAATTCGGCAACTAAATAAAAGAGAGAGAGGGAAAACGACGTCGTTGTGGTTTATAGATGTTTAGCGACGTGTCTCGAGGAAGCGACGTGCCAGGGTACAAAGAGAACGAGTTTATCGTTGTTACAAGTGTTAGCGACGTGCTTCAAGGAAGCGATGTGCCGAGATACAAAAGAGAGAGTTGGGTGAGACGGCGGAGGTTGAACCGAGAGCATAACCTAATTCTGGTGGACCGGAGTCGCTTACGGAGTTAACTTTGATCTGAGTAACCAAACTACTCGACCTAACCTTTGATGTTCTATTTGTGATTACAAGTAAAAGAAGGTGTAAGATAATCCCCCTCTCCGTAATTATTGAAGGGGTATTTATAGGAGGGCTTGAGCTCGTAAGTTGACTTGTAGCCATCCTAGGCTCGAGTCGTAGACCGTGCTCTAGGGTACGTCAGTCGAAGGAAGGGATGTGCACGCGTCGGCGCCGTTTCCGCAGTCAACTCCTTGTTTGCTCTGACAAGGGACAAAGTGTGATGTGGATCGAGTTACATCACGCTTTGTCTAGTTGACCTTGCGCGCGTCGATCCTTGCGAGGCGCTTTCCTGAGGTGCTGCCGCGAGATGCTTCATCCAAGAGAGGTCGGGATATTGGATCTACGCTGTTCTTGGCCGGAGTCGTCTGCTCCTAGACCGCTGTTTTGGACTTGTTAGTTTGACCCAAATCTTAATCCGGATCGGGCCGGGGGTGTGCTAAGACCACCCCCAATACTCTTGTACCGAAGTTCTATGCGTGTGGTATGAGCTTCTTATTGTCAGACCAGATCTCCTAATGTTTGTTTATCTTTTGTTATTAAAGTAGAAGACAATATATATTTTATAAAAGGTGAGTTCCTTTGTTTCCCACGTGAGTTTGCTTTTTAGTAAGAGGAAAGGAACTCAAAAATTACAATCTTTAAGATCACTCTTCATTTCCTCGTATCAGCGACGCAATGATCTAGTTTTGCAAGATGCATCTCTACTGTCTTATAAAAGGACAACGAGAAGATGGCGTTGATGGGGAAGAACTGAAACAAGGTATCCCTAATATGAAACTCGTGGAGTGTTTACATGTTTTTGGCTTATCCCAAAATTCGAAATTGTACGAGACTGTAAGTGAGGAAACAATTTCATTTCATCTTTCCTAACACCATTGATTAACACTTTCATAAAATTTATGGGGTACTGATATATGGAAGAGAAATAAGAAAAATGTACTATTATTAATGAAGATGTATGTTGGGTTTTCTCCTTTGAGCGAGTAAATCAATCATCAATAATATATATATATATATATATATATATATATATATATATTCAGATAATGCATTAGATTGATATTTGGGGAGTTAAAGAGTACAAATTGTTGTGGATTTCCACCAGTTAGCCTACAAAGGGAAGACAAAATATATGCCTACCATACCCTTAGCCCCTTTACAGATGATTCCCAAAATAAGAGAAATGAGATCCCAAAAAATTAATCCATTGATCTTGAATTAGGACATAGAGGAGATCATATCAGAGTCAAAGAAACCTTGTAACCAATGAGGGTGCAAAGCCTCCACGTATGATTGCCATAGGTTTTCCTTTACGACACTCCGAACTATCATAAAATCTCTTCTATATTTGCCACTTTCGATTCCAGCTCCACTTTCCAATTGGAGAAAGCACATCTGAACAAGCAATCACCATATAAGACCTTGAAAGAAGGCCAAGCTTTTGGTCTATTAATAATCCCAACGATGTCCAGATCATCAATAAAAAAACCCACATTGTTAAACCGATGGCTATCCAATGATACCGTAGCCCAAAAGAAAGTATGTTTAATTGCATCTCTAGTAGAGTTGACCCAAGTACATGATCTTCTACTGTGCATCTAGACTATTCCTTCATGGTCACAAAGAACCCAGGCCATTCCCACCACCTTAGACCACTTATCCCAAAAATATCCAATGTTACACTTCAGAAAGGGTTCTGAAGAGCTTCCCATTTCTTCACCAGATTCGCAGTGCTTGACTCCACTGATGCAATTGTATCCTCCATGCATTGTGCATGATTCCAAAAAGAAGCCTCTTCCTTTGCTTTGTTTACAACAAAGAAAGGAAGAAGGGGATCCCCTTCAAACAAAAGCTTGTTCCGCTTTTTATAGTATACCAAATAATCGACGGTATACTTCTCTTGGTCTCTTCTCCAACTAGGTCAGTTTCTCCCATCTTCATCATTGTGATATAAAATATCTAAGAAACAAAATCAATTAGTTTTCTTAAAAATAAATGATCGATCATACCTATCTGTAGAGTTTCTATTCATCTCAAACACAATCCCGACTTGAACACTGTGCTCTAACGTGTTTACCAAACCAACATTTTAGAGAAAATACTAAATAAATGTATTCTCTTCCTTGATTGTAAATTGTGTATAAGTCCAATATTTATACAATTATAGACTTGCATACAAGTATAAACCAATGTGACAACCATATAAATAACCAGAGACTATAAAAAAATACATTTTCTTCATCATATAATAATAATCGAGAAATGAAACCTGCACCTCCTTCATTCTTACGATGCCATAGATTGAAGAAGAAAAAAAACAACAACTAGAAAGCTGGAATGAACCTTCAAGCCCCAAGAAAACATTACCAAATATTTATTTAATACAATAATTTAGAAAAACAACAAAACCAAGACGCTAAAGCACTAGGGTTTAAAACTTGGTAAGAACCAACGACCATTAGAGATTGGAATGGAAGAAAATTGGTGCGGCTTTTCAATCTTGTTTGTATTGAGATTGAATAAGAAGATATCGTTTTCATCATACGGATATGCAAAATGAGGGCCAGTGAAGTAGATGGAATTCTTCTTGACTCCATGGATGTCCTTGGCAAGCACTGTGATACCTAGTTCCAAAAGAATTGCCTCGTCTCCCAAAGAAACAATTCTCTTCCACTTGTTACCTTTCAACTTGTAGACTCTAAATCTCCAGATTTTAGTCAAAT
The DNA here is from genome assembly GCA_900116095.1 of Euclidium syriacum. Classification (NCBI taxonomy): domain Eukaryota; kingdom Viridiplantae; phylum Streptophyta; class Magnoliopsida; order Brassicales; family Brassicaceae; genus Euclidium; species Euclidium syriacum. The sequence continues at coordinate 5,775,308 of FPAK01000008.1, forward strand.
CCAGACGAGTGCTGTTGACGATTAATATATCTCCACTTAGAGTGATTACCACATGCTTCAAAGAGTGAGACATCTGGTCCGGGATTGGAATACTAGGAAGTCCCATGCGAAAAGGAGCTGGTGCTCTTTGTATGCACCCGTGTACGCTGATTTCAAAAACTAGCAGCGGAATTTCTCCAGATAAATCGAAAACCTTGAGTTTATAATTGGTGAGACAATAAATCTTGTGATCCTTGTATAGCATGTTACAAGACTTCTCGATACCTGATATTGAGAACTGAGAAATTTGTTTCCAAGAGTTGTCTCCTTTCTTCAAAGACATCAAAGTTTCTCCATTAAAGATCCCAATAACTAGGTAATCTTTGGTTTTCTCGTCCATCCAAAGTACCGTAGTGGTGAGCCAAAATTTGAAGTCAAAAGTTGGTAGATTGATCCTCTCGCCTGTAAAAAGATGTAAGATATAGATATTATATTCAATGTTTCCTTCAAACCAATCTTCATAATTAGGGTCTAGCATCAAAAGCCAGCTTCTATGAACCGCCAAACAAAAACTCTTTGCAAAGTCGTCACCAAGATCGCGAGTTTTGTAAAGCTCTTCTTTCTCTTCAGGGTTGAACAAGAGACAGTAGTTTTGATCTCTGGGGAAGCTAATCATCCACGGGATCTGATTGTTTGGCTGAGATTTTCCTGAACCGGACCGCCAAGATGAGCAAACGGACTTAGCTCGTTTGAAATCGGCAAAGCCAAGGCGTTGAAAAACCAGTTGCATGAGATCGAAAGGAAGATTCTGTTGAAAACTAAACTTGATTGTGGGTTAAGCTAAATCATGGGCCAATTATCCAATAAATGGTTAATGGCCTAATCCAAAACTTATTCCAAATTCTAGAAATTCTCTAGAATCATCTTCCACCTCCTTAGAATAAAAATCTAGATATTTTCATAGAAATATCTAGATAATTATAATAAAATATTAGTGGAAATCTCTAGATTTAGGATTAGAATAATCAAGATATTTTGTACTTTGGAGGCTATAAATACCTCCCTTCCCTTTCATTTGTAATCAAGTTGAAATCAAGAAATACAAAGGATTCTACTAAGTCTTTCTCTTCTCTAAAAATCCTCCTTTCCACTTCCTAAAACATTCTCTTCTCTCCCAAGTTTTCTTAAACACTTTCTCCATCATCTCTAAAATAGTTTCCTTTCCAACAAAGTGGTATCAGAGCTAGTAAATCTCTTGAAGATGGCGAGTAGTGGTATTCCCTTCCAAGTCCCGATGCTCACAAAGAGCAACTATGACAATTGGAGTCTAAGAATGAAGGCTATCCTAGGAGCACATGATGTGTGGGAGATAGTCAAGAAGGGCTTTGCTGAACCGGAGAATGAAGGTAGTCTCTCTCAAACACAAAAGGATAGTTTGAGAGATTCAAGAAAGAGAGACAAGAAGGCTCTCTGCCTTATCCATCAAGGATTAGATGAAGACACGTTCGAGAAGGTTGTTGAAGCAAAGTCGGCTAAAGAAGCATGGGAGAAGCTTCAAACATCTTACAAAGGGGCTGATCAAGTCAAGAAGGTACGTCTTCAAACTCTAAGAGGAGAATTTGAAGCCTTACAAATGAAGGAAGGTGAACTCGTCTCGGATTACTTCTCAAGAGTATTGACGGTTACTAATAACCTAAAAAGAAATGGTGAGAAGTTAAATGATGTGAGAATCATGGAGAAGGTTTTTCGATCATTGGATCCAAAGTTTGAGCACATTGTCACTGTCATTGAAGAGACAAAGGATTTGGAGACTATGACAATAGAACAACTTCTTGGGTCGTTACAAGCTTATGAAGAAAAGAAGAAAAAGAAGGAAGATATTGTCGAACAAGTACTTAAGATGCGGATTGAGCAAAAGAAAGAAGAAAGCGGACAAAGTCATCAAAGACGAGGTGGCAGTCAAGTTCGAGGAAGAGGTCGTGGATATGGAAATGGACGAGGTTGGAGGCCCAATGAAGACAACACTAACCAAAGAGGAGGAAATTCATCAAGAGGTCGTGGGAGAGGAAATCAAAAACCAAGGTATGATAAGTCAAATATTAAATGCTACAATTGCGAAAAGTTTGGGCATTATGCTTCCGAATGTAGAGCTCCTAAAAACGATAAAGTTGAAGAGAAGTCCAACTACGTTGAAGAAATAAGCCAAGAAGATGATATGCTATTAATGGCATACAACAAGGATGAACAAGATGATGTCCATAAATGGTACCTCGACAGCGGTGCAAGCAACCACATGTGCGGGAAAAGAAGCATGTTTGTGAAGCTTGACGAATCAAAAGGAGGAAACGTGGCTTTAGGAGATGAATCGAAGATGGAGGTGAAAGGTAAAGGAAATATTCTCATCCGATTAAAGAATGGAGATCATCAATTTATTTCCAACGTCTACTATATTCCTACCATGAAGACCAACATCTTGAGTCTAGGACAACTCTTAGAGAAAGGTTATGATATCCGATTAAAAGATAATTACCTTTCTATAAGAGACCGTGCCGGAAATCTCGTTACCAAGGTCCCGAAGACAAGAAACAGAATGTTTGTCCTTAACATTCAAAATGACATGGCACGATGTCTAAAGATGTGCTACAAGGACGAGTGTTGGCTTTGGCATCTTCGGTTCGGACATCTCAACTTTGGAGGACTAGAGCTACTTTCAAAGAAGGAAATGGTGAGAGGTTTGCCTTGCATTAATCATCCAAATCAAGTGTGTGAAGGGTGTCTACTTGGAAAGCAATTCAAGGCGAGCTTTCCAAAGGAGTCAAGCACACGAGCTCATAAGCCGTTGGAACTCATCCACACTGATGTGTGTGGTCCAATCAAACCAAGTTCACTCGGTAAAAGCAACTACTTCCTTCTCTTTATTGATGATTTTTCAAGAAAAACATGGGTGCACTTTTTGAAGGAAAAATCAGAGGTTTTCGAAAACTTCAAAAAGTTCAAAGCCCTTGTTGAGAAGGAAAGTGGCCTTGTTATCAAATCTATGAGATCCGATCGTGGAGGAGAGTTCACATCCAAGGAATTTCAGAAGTATTGTGAAGATAATGGAATTCGAAGACAATTAACGGTGCCAAGATCCCCTCAACAAAATGGAGTGGCGGAAAGGAAGAATAGGACAATCCTCGAGATGGCGAGAAGCATGCTCAAAAGCAAAAGACTACCAAAGGAGTTATGGGCAGAAGCGGTTGCATGTGCGGTTTATCTATCTAACCGGTCCCCAACAAGGAGTGTTTCGGGGAAAACTCCACAAGAAGCATGGAGCGGGAGGAAGCCCGGTGTTTCCCATCTAAGAGTCTTTGGAAGTCTTGCTCATGCTCATGTACCGGACGAGAAGCGGAGCAAACTAGATGACAAAAGTGAGAAATACATCTTCATTGGGTATGATTCCAACTCCAAAGGCTACAAGCTCTACAATCCTAATACAAGGAAGACGATCACAAGTCGAAATGTTATCTTTGATGAAGAAGGAGAATGGGATTGGAGATCAAATGAAGAAGACTACAACTACTTTCCAGTTTTTGAAGAAGATATCTTGGAGCAACCAAGAGAGGAGCAAGTTACACCACCAAATTTGCCAACCACAAGTACTCAAGGAGAAGAAAGTTCTAGTGAAAGGACTCCACACTTTAGAAGCCTACAAGACCTTTACGAGGTAACTGAAAATCAAGACAATCTTACCTTGTTATGTCTATTTGCGGATTGCGAGCCCATGAACTTTCAAGAAGCTGTGGAGAAGAAGACATGGAGAAATGCAATGGATGAAGAAATCAAGGCGATACAAAAGAACGATACATGGGAGTTAGCTACACTTCCAAAAGGGCACAAAGCGATTGGTGTAAAGTGGGTATACAAAGCAAAGAAGAACTCTAAGAGAGAAGTTGAAAGACACAAGGCAAGATTGGTGGCAAAAGGCTATAGTCAAAGAGCGGGAATCGACTATGATGAGGTATTTGCTCCCGTTGCCCGTCTAGAAACTGTTAGACCAATCATTTCATTGGCGGCTCAAAACTGTTGGAAGATACATCAAATGGATGTCAAATCAGCCTTCTTGAATGGGGAACTTGACGAGGAAGTTTACATTGAGCAACCACAAGGCTACATAGTCAAGGGAGAAGAAGACAAAGTCTTGAGGTTGAGGAAGGCACTTTATGGGTTAAAGCAAGCCCCAAGAGCATGGAATACTCGAATTGATAAGTACTTCAAGGAGAAAAACTTCGTCAAGTGTCCATATGAGCATGCACTCTATATCAAAACCCAAAACAATGATATATTAATTGCATGCTTGTATGTGGATGACTTGATATTCACGGGTAATAATCCAAATATGTTCAAGGAGTTCAAGCACGAGATGACGAAGGAGTTCGAGATGACGGACATTGGACTCATGTCCTACTATCTCGGAATTGAAGTAAAGCAAGAAGAAAATGGAATTTTCATTACTCAAGAAGGCTATGCTAAAGACGTACTAAAGAAGTTCAAGATGGATGACTCTAATCCAGTGAACACCCCAATGGAATGTGGAGCCAAGCTATCAAAGCACGAGGAAGGAGAGAGTGTAGATCCAACACTCTTTAAGAGTTTAGTTGGAAGTCTTCGTTACTTAACATGCACAAGGCCTGATATCCTATATGCGGTTGGAGTTGTGAGTCGATACATGGAGCTTCCAACAACAACTCATTTGAAGGCAGCAAGGAGGATTCTTCGCTATATCAAAGGTACTATAAACTTTGGCATGTATTACTCTACATCTAACGATTACAAGCTTGTTGGATATAGCGATAGCGATTGGGGTGGAGACGTAGATGATCGGAAAAGCACAAGTGGATTCGTATTTTTCCTCGGAGATACCGCTTTCACATGGATGTCGAAGAAGCAACCGATTGTCACTCTTTCCACTTGTGAAGCGGAGTACGTAGCAGCTACATCATGTGTTTGTCATGATATTTGGCTAAGGAACTTACTAAAGGAGTTGAGTTTTCCACAAGAGGAGCCAACGAAGATCTTTGTGGACAACAAATCAGCAATAGCCTTGGCAAAGAATCCGGTTTTCCATGATCGAAGTAAGCACATCGACACTCGTTATCATTACATCAGAGAATGTGTTGCAAAGAAGGATGTGCAATTGGAGTATGTGAAGACAAATGATCAAGTAGCCGATATCTTCACCAAGCCTCTTAAACGTGAAGACTTCATCAAGATGAGGAGTTTGCTCGGGGTAGCAAAATCAAGTTTAAGAGGGGGTGTTGAAAACTAAACTTGATTGTGGGTTAAGCTAAATCATGGGCCAATTATCCAATAAATGGTTAATGGCCTAATCCAAAACTTATTCCAAATTCTAGAAATTCTCTAGAATCATCTTCCACCTCCTTAGAATAAAAATCTAGATATTTTCATAGAAATATCTAGATAATTATAATAAAATATTAGTGGAAATCTCTAGATTTAGGATTAGAATAATCAAGATATTTTATACTTTGGAGGCTATAAATACCTCCCTTCCCTTTCATTTGTAATCAAGTTGAAATCAAGAAATACAAAGGATTCTACTAAGTCTTTCTCTTCTCTAAAAATCCTCCTTTCCACTTCCTAAAACATTCTCTTCTCTCCCAAGTTTTCTTAAACACTTTCTCCATCATCTCTAAAATAGTTTCCTTTCCAACAGATTCGACCAACAATTAAGATTTCTTCGAGCGGCGGAGACAGTGGCAGATTTCGGAGGAGGGGATCGGAATAACGCTAACGTCGGGGCGTCCATCTGACGTAATCTTAACGACTAGGCCTTCTACTCTGGGAGAAAATTAGCTTTTCCAGTCTCTTAAGGCAAATGTTTTTTTTTGGTCGAAAGACTATATTGTATAAAGAGGATAAGGCCGATGGTTTTTCGAACAGGGCTTCATCTCTATATATATATTCAAAAAAATGGATACACGTCATAAGACGGATGAATATGTGTATAGTAATTTTGAGATTAGTAATTTTTTGAAAGGAAATAATTTTTTTTAGATACAAAATCATAATGTGGTTGTTGAAGATAGAAATAAATCATGGATGTATATATTATATGTAAACAAGATATATACACATGGAAGGTTATAATTTTAGAAGAAAAAAACAGCTTTTTTGAAAAGAATCAGAGTGTTTCTATTTGGCTATAATTTTGTTTACATCTATAATTTGAAAACAGTTGTCTATCATTTTTTGCTTTAATGAATACTATGTGATTCGTTTGCAGCTGGTCAGGACAAGAGTTATCTTATTAGTATGGTTCATATCATAATAAATTTTAAAGGAAGATATTTTAATAAATAAAAATAAGAGCCAACAATGTATAAAAATTATTTATGATCTTAGAGTTTTGTTGTTTAAAATAAAATGACTCAATATAGTAGATATATATTGTCCAACTGCATGTTACTTGTGAAGTTATAACTTGCTTGATGCTAAACTAAATAAAACAACTTATTTCGATTAAATCTGAAAAAATAAAATGTGAAGTGAAAAAGATTAAAAACAAAAGAATGAATGAAACTACTTGCGACTTGCTTCATGGTAATTTTTAACACTTCTCCTCCTCCTCATCACTTTAGTCTGTGATAGGGGATATCTAATAATAAACTATTAGAACACTTCCAACCGTGTATTCGGTAGAGAGTATCTCCGATAATTTTTTATTATTTTTTTTAGTGGGATTCACTATTTTCGATAAAAAAAAAAACAAAAACATTGATAAATCAAAACGCGCCACGTCGCATCTACAGGAAAGAAACCGATCCTTAAGTTTCAAGTGGGCCCGCCGAATATTTTTTTTTTTTTTTTGGTTTTGCTGCTAAAAAACCCTATAGCTGCCGATGGAGCTGGTCTTAGGTTGCACAACTATTAATATCGTGAAACACATTTCTCATACGTACAATCCTATAATTCGCACTTATTATAAAAAAAATTTATCTAGATTTTTTTTAAAAAATTTAAAGATATATATCGAAATTGTACATATCCCTAAAATGTCTATATTAATAGAGATATTTGACATTTTGAAAAGGAAATTAGCAATTAAATAACAATTAGATTGTGTACAATAGATTTGTTAACTATGGCTCTAATTTCTTTTAATACTTTAGCTACACCGTTAAAATTAGGGCACACGTTTAATACTTTAAACAATAGGGTTATGGTAGTTTTAGTTTTAGGGTTTAGATTATGAGACCGATTTTTTTTTTAGGGTTTTAGATTATAAGATCGATAATGGCAGGCCATGGTAATTAAATGGTTTCATTAAGGATAAATAAGTAATAGTGATGAGGTAAACAATCTAATAGACCAAAACACTTCTTATTTAATAAATTTAATTAATTAATAATATGGTCCATTATTTTTTGTTTAAAAAGTAGCGTTTTAAAAATAGAATTTTTTTCTCATTATTCATTATTTTCAAAAATTCTAATTTACAAAATAATTTGATTCTAAACCTAATGAAATTTAGATTTGTTATATGTCTGACTATATGGACTGATCTAATATATATAAAAAACACCATTTTAGTTTTTTCTTTTGGAATGCAAAATTTATAAAGAGATAATTCTATCTTTTCATCTCTTTATATAACCAAGTATCTATCTAACAATAACTATTTTTTTAGATTTTCAATTTAAAGTATGAGAAAGAAAGAGTACATACCCTAATTGTTTGTTTTGGCAGCTCAGTGTTTTTGGAAGCCCAAATATTACACATACTAACTTATGGCTTATTCAACTATAATGGAACCAGATTAAACAGAGTTATGCACATTAGTTAGAATCAAACCAGGCAAACCAAACTAACCACTAGACTAGTAACATTTTTCCTGCAAATACTTAATGACACAAAGGTCAAAATTCCATAATTCATCTGCTTTGTGTCAAGGTCGGCTATGGGTAAGTGTAAGATCATCTTAAGCTTTGAGAAGAATTTCCTGACCTGGAGAACCCCCTTTAGAAATCGAACCACATGAAGAGCTGTTGTCCAATGTGTTTCTTCATGTGCCTGTATAAATTGTGAAACTACATTTATATAGTAACTCAACTCGAGAAAGCGTAAGTAAGATATACCAATTGACCAATCAATGGTCTATATTTCTTCAAATTATCCAAGAGAGACCCATTGTTGGAGGAAAGTTAGAGGTCGACTCATGTAGAGTCAGTGAAGGTTTGGATCCAAGGTGTCCCGTATTAGTGAACATATCTACGGTGTATTTGCGTTGGGACAAAAAGAGACCTTCAAGTCCTCGAATTAGCTGAAATATTTAAGCTTTCTTAAATACTTCTTTGAAAAACATAGCACCAAAAAGACTTTAAACTTCTATACCATATAAGCATCGTTACAAAAAGTCAGGAGAACATCAACAACATGCATAAAAAATAGCTCAACATTATGCCGTGTATAAAGTAGTAGTATTCATAAGACTAAAAAAACGAAGTAAAGAAGAGAGCCATACATATTTTAAAACCAACAACGTGGAGTATTTTCAATACTGTATATTGACTTCCGTAAACGACAAACTCTGTCTAGATGAGAAGTATCTCAATATGGGGGCAATAATTCTTAACAACAAAGCTAAAGTCTGGCCTCTATGAGTGTCCAACGATTCCTACCCAAATCATCTTTTAGGCTTTTCATCTATCAAGTAGTCTTCTTCTAACTCTAGTTTTTCTAGGATTTCATATTCCCTATGTTGTTTCTGAACCTTTGCGATTCATGTACTATAAAAAAAGTCACAAACTTCCTGTCGCACTACTATTACTTCAAACTTTCCACGTGATGTCATTTTTAGTGATTTTTGGATATCACCAGTTCTTTCGGTTGAGGGATACAAATACAATGTCAATTTTTTTTTTTTTTTTTTTTTTTTTTTTATACATGGATTTTTCCACTGAAAATTAAATTTCATGTTGCTTAAAGTTTTCCTACAATCAGGGCACTGGTCTAAAATCAATACTGTATAAATTAACAGTAAACTAAATTTATTTGCTATTGTTTACTTTTTACATCATTACTGTAAACTAAAGCAAAAACTGTATAAATTTAATAGGGAATTTCATATTAAATTTTATTTGTTAACTTAATATCAAACAATATAGCTAATAAACTCAATTCTTATATGAGAAAACCTCTGGAGATACAAAATACATTTAGAAAGAAAGAAAAGTTTGTTAATCACACGGCTCAGCTTCTACTTTCTCCCGCCAATATCGGATCAAATGCTCTCCTCTACCACCTTCCATTTTTTGCCCTTCTCTCCCCTAAACATAAACCCACCAAAACAAAACAAAACAAAAAAAACTTTATTTTTCCTTTTCTTAGATAGAAGGAGAGAGGGAGGGAGGGATTTTGGGGTTTGGGTTTCTGTTTTCTCCTTCTCTTCATAGAAAGGGGTTTCTTTTGTGTTTTTTATAACTGTTGTGTGAGATAATTAAATATGGGTAATGTAACGTCAAACATGGCGGCGAAATTCGCTTTCTTCCCACCGACACCAGCTACGTACGGCGTGACAAAAGATGAGGAAGCCGGAAAGCTTATGTTCACCGGAGTCACGCCTGAAAAAAGCATGGACGTTCATCAATTAAGCACAAAATCCGGCAACAAAGTCGTAGCTACGTTTTGGAAACATCCTTTTGCGAGATTCACCCTTCTTTATTCCCATGGCAACGCTGCAGATCTTGGCCAAATGGTCGACCTTTTCATCGAGCTCCGTGCTCATCTCCGCGTCAACATTATGAGGTACCTATACCAAATTTCAAATACCCATTTTGGGATTGATTTTATGTTTCTAATTAAACTCTTGGCATGTGATTGAAACAGCTATGATTATTCAGGCTATGGAGCTTCAACTGGTAAGGTAAGAAAGAGATTCATTCAAATTTTTGCATTTCTTATTCTCTTTGTTTAACCTTTTTTTGGAAAATAGCCGACTGAGTGGAACACGTACCAAGACATTGAAGCTGTGTATCATTGCTTAAGGAACGAGTACGGGACCAAGCAAGAGGAGCTGATTCTGTACGGTCAGTCCGTTGGAAGCGGACCGACATTGCACTTAGCGTCTCGATTGAAGAGACTAAGAGGTGTTGTTCTTCACAGCGCAATTCTCTCTGGTCTTAGAGTTTTGTATCCTATCAAAATCACACTCTGGTTCGATATTTTCAAAGTAAGCTCCATCTCTTTTCTCTTGCTTACTTTTGCTTCTCTTTCTCTCAACGGACTCTTTTTCTTTTGGTTTATTTTTGCAGAACATTGACAAGATACGCCATGTGACATGCCCTGTTCTTGTCATACACGTAAGTTTTACATTATTTTTTCTCGTAAACGCAGAGATCGTGAAACTTAATTTATCGAAACTGCAGGGAACAAGCGATGAGATTGTGAACTTGTCGCATGGGAAGCGATTGTGGGAACTTGCAAAAGACAAGTTTAATCCTTTGTGGGTTAAAGGAGGAGGGCACTGTAATTTGGAGACATATCCTGAGTACATAAAGCACCTGCGAAAGTTCATTAACGCAATGGAGAAACTTGCTATCAGCAATCCACCAGCCAAAGAACTAGACGAAGAGCCAAGCATCACTGAACCTAAGCACAATCGTTGCTTGAGATTCACGAAAAGGTAGACCTGGAATTTGAAGGTAGTAGATGATCGCAAAGATCACAAGGCACCGATTAATGATTCCTTCCTTTGCAAGTTGCACATACAAAAGGAGTCATTTCATCAAATACGATCATAGAATGCAATCACTAACAAGATGATCGCAAACCAGATTTCATTTCTGTAGGATTTAGCCCTGTAAAAAGAAACACAAATGTAGCAAAATTTTGGAAATCTTCTCTTTTTAATAAAAAGAAAAAAAAAAACTGTTTATCATTACTTGTAGTTGAAGCAACTAATGCTCCCAAAGCATTCATATGAACATAGATTCAGAAACTCTCCATTAAAATCATTAGAGATCAAGTTTGCAAAAAATTTGAACATATCACTTTCATTGGAAAATCGTGTTGTCTCTTTACAAGCATATATCTCCTCTTGACTTCTTTTTTAAAAATATTTTCATTGATTAAATGAAAAGGAATGAGTGAGATGTTTACAAAATCTAGAATCTAAAAGAGCTACATTAAACCTATGGATAAAATATAGGCACACTCCTATAATTATAATTATGTGAAAGTAAAGGAAAAGCACTAACTTTCTTTTTTTTTTAACACTGATTTTATTAATCGAGATCAAGTTTGGATACAAAGGATGACTATCACTAGGAGCCAAAAAAAAAGAGACAAAACCATGAAAAGAGCATATCTAAAACAGGCCACAACAGTTACCTGATGCTCGAGAAAAACAAAAAAGTAAGGAAACCAATTTAGGGGTTAATGGCTTCAATCTGAATAACTTGTCTTAGCCATTGGGGGCCACCACTAGCTATGTAAGAGTGGTATTTGTGCAAGTTTGTGACACTTTCAGCTATGGATGAAGCCACTTGATTTGCACCTATAGATTGTAGGAGTCACACTCACCTCATCAAAAGCTCGACCAAAACTCTTAATGCAAGTTAGAATTCCTTTGTTATTCGGGAAACGAGTTGGACCAACAAACCTACTGAATTAAATATAGATGACATGAGACCAATTAGAGGATCTAAGAAAATGACCAATATTGGTGTAGGTGATCACCCCATTTAGAATCATGCTCGTAAAAAGACATAGTTTGATTATGGAAGAGGTTCTCTATCTTCATCATGATGCTCCAAGGAGGATGAGAGATACCTTGGTGAAAGTGTAGATTTCTCTTTATATATATATATATATATCTTATTATGAAAATATTTCTAAATTAGGAGAAGAATAATTTAGCGCTTGTAGCGCTCCCACCTATCGTTATAACGTGTAGTGATTTATTTTCCTGGGTTGGATGGGCGATTTGGAACGCTAGAAACAATAAAGTCTTCGACAACAGAATAACAACGGAGCAGGAGACCGTAACAAACGCAATAACGGCGGCTAGAGAGTGGGAGGAAGCAGAAGCTACTTTGGAAAAACAGAGCAACAATACCAAGGAAAGCGTAGGGAGAGAACGTCACGACAAGCAAGACCTAGAAGCGATCACATGTCGTACGGACGCTGCTTGGAATGAAGGGAGCAGGAATACAGGACTAGCTTGGGCTTACTTTGATAACAGGAAGAGAGAAATCGACCATGGATACACAGCATGTGGTTTCGCAGGTTCACCTCTAATGGGAGAAGCAATGGCTGTTATTGAGGCCCTCTCAGATGCTCGGAGAAGAAGATGGAGAAGAATCACTATCGCCTCAGACTCTTCAACTTTAGTTCGAGCAATCAAATCCAAAGACCCTCCTCATGAGCTATTTGGAATCACACACGACATCATGGAGATGTCTAACCACTTTGACTATCTGGATTTCAAGTTTATTCCTCGTAAAGAGAATGCACTTGCAGATAGATTGGCAAAAGAGGCTTCGAAGGATTTCAACCTCGCAAACAATGTATCGTTTTAATTTCGTCACGAGTTTAATGAAAGTATTTTCAGACCAAAAAAAAAAAAAGGAGAAGAATAATTTTTACCAGGAATTACAATCGGTATCCAAGCCAAAATTTGGTACAAAAGAAGAGGAGCATCACTTAAATGGATCTTAGAGGCCTTGGTTGGTAACTGAATACTGAGGAATCGTTTAGTTTGTAAAGTTCTTGGATTTAGTATACAGTTTTCCTATCTTAACAAAAGTTGTTAGTTATATAAATTGACGTATGGTTTATGTTTATATCAGTTTTAGTTTTAATATTTTTGAATAGACACAAAAATATGTAATTAAAATTAAAAAACACATTCTAAGGGTGAATGTGTATAAGAAAACCTGGGTATATACGCGGATAATCATAAAGAAAGTGGTTCATCATATATACTTTAACAAAAAACAAATAGGATTAGACAAAAAAAAAAAGATTAAAAAAAAGTAAATAGAGATGTTTATGTTTGACGAAATGAAAATATGGCAAAGGTTAGAAAGATATTTATTGATTTTAACTTTGGTAATTGTAACACATCGAAAGATATTCAATTCTAGAGAAAGACAACAGATGCCTTCATCTCTTATGCCACATATCAGAGCTAAATATCACACTATCATCATATATATAAAAGTTTGATCAATTTTACACATGGAGTTGACATCTAAACATCTAGTAGAATGACATGTGTTTTATTAAATTTTTTTTTCAAAAATAACTTTAAACTTTTGGAACTTTTCAAATTCTTATATTCAATTGTTTTTTAGTATTCTTTAAGTTACATGTAACTGAAATAAATGATTTTAATTTTAGTTCACAAAATTTTATATGTTTAGGATATTTAATACATTCAATATTTTTAAATGTGGTTTTTTTTTTGTGTTTTTTTTATTTATCTTTTTATAAAAATAATGAAGATGAAAAAAAGAAGAAGTAAAATTGAGAGATGATTCTATGATAAAGGTGATAACACCGGCAGAAGAGTGAATCATCATCTACTATATAAAATTTGAAGGGCTCTCTTCATAACACAACATCAACACATCAACTCAATACTTGACGTGTGTCCATGACCTTATGGGCCAATCATCTACGACTCCTTTTGATGCATGAATCGGCCTCTTCGTCTTCCCTTTCTTTTATTCTTGTAATTATTGCTACTTTTAAATAAATCAAATTAATTGATTCTCTTCCTCATCATTAAATATTTACGTTCAATAATCACTTGCTATTCCAAAATTTGGGCTTATTCCAAAGTTGGGGACCTTAGGGTTTCATATTAAACATGTTTGACTTTTTTGTATGGTCAAGTCTTGCATGATGAATAAAGGACTATATGTTTCTATAGAGTAGTCTAACAGTATTATAAATGATATCCTTTTAATCGTGCTATTCAAGGATCAAGAAGAAGGTATGCGAGAGAGGTTAAGGAAGTACCCAAGCCACATGGTGTGAATATGAGACATCATTCAACTGGTGCTAGGTACCCGAGCAAGTAAACTGAAGGTACAGTCCCGTTATCGTGGAAACCATTATGTGAAATCAACTCATGAATTTTGCAAGCATGAGAAGAGGTTGATTAGGATGATGATGCGGTGAGACTGTGGAAGATGGTAAGGAGAGGTGTTTACGGCTCAAAGGCGGTAAAAGTTGAGATTTCAGGCTTGAGAGGGACTTTAGACAAAATAAGCTTTGATTACCAAACTAGAAAGTTGTGTGGCTACTAAGAGAGATGCGTTATTTTTTAATTAATGGGTAATTCTATTATAAAATATAAAAAACTATAGACGGGGCTTGAACTTTTAAAACGGTTTTAAATTATTTTGGTAAAATGGGGAGATCTTTATGGAGACTATGATCAAGAATATAATGAATTTTTTTTAATGAAAGCTATATATGGTTGAGCAAATTTAAGTTAGTGAGTCTAGCTCAGAGAGACTTGGAATTATTGAAACTAAGTTGAGAGATACGATTTAATCTTCCGAGCCGCATCATATCACAAAGGATAATCTATATTTAAAAACAAAATGATATGAAAGCTTACATTTCTTTCTCATTAAATTTTGTACATTACAACTTCTAAAATCAATTTCATGATTATGCTAAGAACTGGTTGCAGAGTATGAGTTTTTAATCCAAATCAATATTTCATTGAAAGAAACAAAATGTCTGAGACTGACAAACTCAAAATCTCATACAAAGAGAGATGCATTGGTTTAGAAATTAAACAAGTTGCTTATATGAATTAAGAATCATCTAATGTTGATTGTTAAAGTGTAAAAAGCAATGACAAAACTCTTAATAAACTAGAATTTTAAAATACTATGAGTGGCTAAGTTGTAGTAAAAAAAGATTACTCCCTCAAGAAATGATGAGTGAAATTTTGTATATGAGAAGGGTTTTAAATATCAGTGATGGTGAAAATTCTAATGTGCTCCAAATAATTTGAAAAATAACAAGAAGGCAAAGACTCATATGCATAGTAGTATTGATGTTAAAGAAAAAATTGTTGTTGAATCTAGCATCAAAATGTTCAAAGCCAGAAGAAACCATCGTCTATGCAATGAAAAATGTGGAAAACAAAACTCGCAGCGTAGCGCGGGTACTCACTTAGTATATATATAAAAGATGATTAACTCTATCTATGGAGTTGACACCTAAACATCTAGAAAAATGACATGTGTCCAACTAATAATTTTTTTTTAAATACTAAATTTTTTTAAAAAATTTCAAATTTTTGTGTTTAATTGTCTTTAATATTCATTAAGTTACATATAAATGAAATACATAATTTTAATTTTAATGCTCAAAATTCAAAATGTTTATCATATCTAATAAATTCAATATCTATAAATGTCTTTTTTTAAAAAAAAAATATTTTTATATCTACTATAATAAAGTTGAAGGGTTTTTTTCATTGGGTAAGACCTCATCATTTGAAAAATATGAGAAATTGATATGTGTCCAACTATTATTATGTATAAAAAATAATTAGTTTGATTTTACTTATATTTTTTTTTCGCCTGATTTTATTTATATTACAAAGAATAAAAAAATATACATCATCAATGATATTTGTAATAAATTCCAGTCATAAAGTTATATATGTTAAATAATACAATATTTTAATTGATTATACCTTTTCATATATCCAATCATAAAGTTATATATGCTAAATAATAAAATATTTTAATTGATTATATCTTTTCATGTTCTTGGTGTGACTAATTTATAATGAATTAGTTAAAATGTATATTAATTCTAATTAATTAATGAATTAAGAACTCAACTATAATTTTATAACTTCCTATAATAATTGACTTATATTCTCCTAGATTTAACTTTGTAACGCTTGAACTTCTCTTCTTTTTCACTTCAAATCATCGATTTTTTGTCTCTTTTTTCTTCGTAGATCTTTCTCACCATCAATTTTCATCTCCAACTTCCCTTCCATATGCAATGGAAGCAAGGATTATCCTTTAGGTTTGAATCATTTGGAATCATACGAACTTTTAGGGTTGTTAATAATGAACCTAACCACATCATCCTCCGTTCCTTCTTAATCTCCCTGTTTAGTTTAATTGTTTTTGTGGTGATACTTGTCATAGTTTGATATCTTGCTTGCGGTTAATATTTATGTTTCACTATTTCGCTTCACATTCTCAGTTTCAGGTCACTTACATCCGTATCTTAGTATCGTCAACCATTGAAACCACGTCGTCAATAACTCACGCAAGCTCGCATCTTCATAGGCATTCTGCTACGGATTAGCTCACGTGGTATCGTTCAAGTCACCAAGAGCTACACATGTGCATAACGCGCGTTACTTTTCTTTTCTTTTTGACCGCTTAGTCGTCTCAAATCTCAAGAATCTGTTTATATATTTGTTATACTAGACTCGGTGATTCTTGCTCTTCTATGAAATTCATGCGCCTATACTCAAGTTTGAGAGGTTATTTATTCATATTTGGGTTCCAAAGAACCGTTTATTTAGTAAGAATGTGGGGGTTTTGTAGCATTTTAAAATTATATATTGTGTTTGGGAGTTGTTAGTTGTTAGTTAGGATTTTAATATATCTCTAATGTTAGAGACATGGTGGAAATTTTTTGCAGTTCTCCCTTCTTTATGCCTCCATAAACTATTGGGAATCACAAGTATTTGCAAATGTGAAGAGACTTCATCAATGTGAAGAAAAATCTTTATATTTGTCTCACAATTTTAATCTGATGTTTCAAACTGATTTATGAAGTGCTGGTATGATTTTGTTTTATTTGTTACTAAGACACTCTTTTTAATGGGATTAATAGCCTAAACCAATAAAATTTCTGGTTAACTTTTTGTAATTTTGTTATATGTTTTGGAGTGTGAATTTATGAACTTGACATTTTTTTCACAACAGTTTTAGGGATGTCGAGTTGATATTTCTTGTAAATCTTCAAGAGTATGTATAAACGCTAAATAAACAATGCCTCGACATATAAGAAATGTTTGTTAAAGTCAAAATGGTAAATATCAAAAAAAAAAAACAAATTAAGTAAAATGGTATACGATTGTTTGTTTTATGATACAAGATTTCAATATGATATTCGAAAATAAACATAAACAAATATAATAAGTGTAAGTAAGTAGAAAAAAAAAATCAATATTTTTAAAACCGGACCAACGACCAAATTGGAAAAGCTCTTGGGTCGCGAATTATTGTTGTATGATCGGGTTTATTTTATATATATATATATATATATATATATATATATATGTATGGTATCCAAATATAAACCCTTAAATTTTTTTTGAAAAAAAGAATCTGTAATAAATAATTTAATTACCATAAAAATGTTTAAAGAAGAAGGAATGTTATTTTTTTATCATCCAAAAAAATGTTAAACTAATAATTTAAGATTTTGAATTGATAATTTTTCAAGATTTTTCAAAAATTGAAATATGTTTCACTATATCTTTTATAATTTTTTTTTTGCTTAATATGTTTTAAAATGTTGTATTGCCTTTAAAAGAACTTAATAAGACAAAAACAACAAACCAATACCTCTAAATTGGTTTTGACGGCTATGACTTGGAGATAAAATGAGAAACTAGAAGATAATAATAAAATAGGGTAAATTTCAAGGTCAAAATTGCTAGAAGGAAACTTTTCTATCGATTATAAAAAATATCAATTATAAAAATCTCAAATATAGATAGAAAATTTGATGGGTAATTATCAAACCCAGATCAACTAGCTTAATTGGTTGATTCCCAACCGAAGGATTGTTACAGGTTGTTAACCGATTCAACTACGCTCTGGGTTTTTAACAACCTAATATGGATGATCATATGTTTCACGGTTAAATCCGATATGACTACCGCTTCAATCGGGATTTCAAAATAATGAATTTCGGCTTAACGGCATAGAGAATTGAGCGGGTGGATAATTAGCTTCCTAAAATACATCATAAAGAATATAAGATTTCCTCATCTAATAATGTGTCATTCCTTTAAAAGCGGTATATCTAGCTTAGTTGGAGCTGTTTAGATATGGGGAGGAAAACCATTTTTCATAAAGATAAACACCAATAATAACTTTAATATCCAACCAGAACCCTAGATCTTGTTTTTTAGTTGAGTCACAATATAGCCAAAAAAAAAACCGAAAAATAAGAAGCATCAACCATAAAACTTTGTCCCACACCGGTGCAAAAGAAAGATCCTATTTCTTTACCTAAGGAAACATAAAGAGGAAGTTACGTCGAAGTAGTGCAAACGCAGATGAAAGAAAGCCAAAGAAAGAGGGGAATGTTTAAGGAGATTGACAACAGATGAGAAGACTCTTCAAATTAAGTGTTGAAACGTCTTCTTAGTTCTTTTCTCGAAAGTAAATGACATGTCATAATCGACTATTCAACTTCCATCGAATTGACATCAAAATCTCGGTCTGGAAATTCAAAAGTGATAATGGTCGAACTCGTGTATCAAACGATCGATAATCTCTGTCCAAACCAAAATCTCAGCTAGCTCTAAGCTATCAAATTCTCGAAATTCGTTGACTCAACTTGATATTCTCCTCAAACGAACTGCGGGAGGGGACTTACTGTTGATAGTTGTATGCACCCCCTATCAATAACTCAATGATATTTGAGATTTGGTTCTTGCCAAACTCCTCCCTTCTGAACACAGGTTATAAGCCCGAACAAGGGGTGTTAATCATCTCATCATGCTCGGCTTCCGAGCAAATCGGGGTAGGATGGAATCTTATCCTGATTCCTTAAATCTCAGAGAATAATGAAACTATCCTTATCCTCTAATTTACCTCATGGGCTTGAAGACACCAACTATATCACCTATATAAAAGGGGCTTCTTGTCCCCAGAGAAGACATCCAAAATATGAGAGGGTCCAAGCAATAGCTCTAACCGGACCTAATCATTTTCTTAGTTAAATCGAGTTCGGCTCCAAACTCCTATCTTGTAATTGTCCAATTAATAATAAAGACTTGTTCCGAACTAATTCGAATTCTTTATTTAATGTTGTGAACCTTTTAATTAGAAATAATTAAAAGTTGAACCCGTGCATCAACAACATTCACCATACGAGGACCAACCGAGATCGTTAAAAGCAGAAAATGACTGAGAAAGGAGATGAAGCTTCCTCTCCTTCACTCTTGCAAAGCCTTCGATATGATTCGGCTCCTTAGAGACAAACACTCCTTCACCACATAGCAGACTTCGGAGCCAATGTCTCACCGAACCACCACTCAAGCTAACCGCACATGAACCATGGAACGAGAATCGTCAAAGCTTCACCGCAATCCAAGCCAGAAAGGCAAGCCAATGCGAGGAAAGAAAAGGGGAGCCCAATTCCGGAGCCGGCGAGGAGAGTTGACCACCGATAAGGGCGGATATGAAATTTGTAAAAGAACCGGCTCTAGGGTTTTTCGGTTAGAAGAGAGACTAATATTTTTGTTAACCTTGAATATATATTTTTTTTATACTTTAGCATATTCAAATTTTCAATTTTGATAGTTTGAGATCAAAATCATGAAAAGAAAATCACTAATTAACGTATTTAAAAACCTCAAAATCATCAAAGAAAAAATTCACTAAATTATTAAAAAAATGGAAACAAGTCTAGTAGATTTTTCTTCCTGAAAATGAAAGGTTAGACTTTTCTAATTTGTAAATTGCAAGTGCACTACTTAATTTGTATATGGTTAATTCAAATTTTCTAAATAAGACATTGCTAAAAAAACTTTACAATAGTGTAGAGTAATCATATTCAGTAAAACCTGAACAAATTCAAATCGGGGATATATGAATAATGAATGTAACTAGTACCCAAACTTATATAGAACCCATATATATATATATATATATATAATCGAACGCAGGAATAATTAATCTAAGAGCAAATTGTTGCATTAAATGAATCGTGTCAAAACAATGTACAACGTATTACTTAATCCAATAAAAACTCTTCGAATTCTGTCAAGCTAGTCATGATGTACCTGTATTGTTCATTTTCACTGTTGGGAAGACAAAAAAGAAAAAAGGAAAAAAATCTAATTTGGTTAACTTGTTTGCATGTCCCATCAAACTCTTCGAATTCCGTCAAGTGATGATGTAAATATGCATGCATGAGCATGAAGACAATTGGGAAATGGAACCCGTTTCTCCTTTTTATATGTGTAGACTAGTAAGAAAGATTCCATCTGTTCCATATTTTTCATTTTGAGTTAATTAGCAGAGCTAAATAATAATGAAGTGTGCCTTAGAGGATGAAAATGGTTCGACAAACATTAACTTGCAAAAGAGGCAACGAACAGAGAATAAGATACGCTCAGTGAAGCTGGATTTCGATGTCCTCGATTGTCCTATTTGCCTAGAGCCACTCACTAATCCTATCTTCCAGGTTACGTTTTGAATATTGGTTTTCTTAATTCACATAGTTTTTCTCTGCTAAAATTTCCATTAAGATAATTTGTGGAGTTTTGGTCATTTTAGTAGCTAGACGTATATAGCTATAGTATTGTGGATGCGTGGTTCGAGTAAGAGGTTTTGAATATGATTTTTAGGCGGGGGTCTTAATCATTGTCGTATAATTAAAATAATTTGTGGAGTTTTGGTCATTTTTGATTGTTTATTCATTGTTTTTCGTTTCAGTGTGAAAATGGACATTTGGCTTGCTCTTCTTGCTGTCCAAAACTGAGTAAAAAGTGTCCTCAGTGTGATTTGCCTATTGGACACATTCGTTGCAGAGCAATGGAGAAAGTTCTTGAATCAATCTTTTTCAAATGCCGAAATGCCGATTTTGGATGCAACAGAAATGTAACTTATGGGAAAGAATCAACTCATGAAGGCAAATGCATTTTCTCTCAATGTTCCTGCCCAGCGCTTGACTGCGATTTCACTTGTTCGTACATGGATCTCTACTTGCACTATTATTCCATCCACAAAAAAAGAAAAATGTTTACTTGTGGCGATTCCCGAACTATCTATATGAGCAGCGGCGATAATATTGCAGTTATAATTGAAAATTGGAATCATCAAATATTTACGGTAAGCTGCATTGCACCAAATGCTCCAGAGATAAGAGAGTTCTCATGTCTTCTCTCCTACACTACTCTTGATGGACACGCTATAACATACCAAATACCAAAGGTGAAGAAAGTTCTCAAAGTGAGTGTTGGAGTCCCTCAAGAGAATGTCATGCTGATCCCTCACAATTTATTTCTTGGTGAGTCGTTAGAGATGAAGGTTTGCATCAAGGAGTTGAAATTGGATTAAGAAAAATGATTGGAGGTGAACTGTAGGAGATGAAGTTTATTTTTATTTTTTTTGGGCCTATGGAAACTCATTCTCTAAATGCTTGTCAACGATGTTGTTTTAATCTTGGATTTATAGTTATGCTCTTATTTATCAGTACGGCTTTTTTCGTTTTTATAACATATGTTTATTGCGAGAGCAAATGAGTCAAAATACTATGGACCTAACATCAGATTATTTGGTAAATGAGAAGATGAATTATGAAAATCCAAAATGTATAAATTTGCAACTTGATTACCTTAACAAATCATCAATTCATGAGTAAGAGCTTGAATAAAACATGCATCATAAGGAACACTATTTCTAGATTGTCAAGATTTAGTCAAGATACTAACACTCAAGAGATTGAATTTAAACATCTATCTTATGGCTGATAAGTCGTTTGTGAGAGACAATTGCATAATCTCAGTTTTTGAAAAAATATCATTTCCAGTGTTCGTTTTAGAAATTTAGATATTCAATCGTGTTGTCATCAAAGAATATGCATCGCTTCTGACCAGGTAACTACTATTCATAAAATCAACTAATCGGATCACTTCCAAAATCTTTAGTATAATCAGTTAAATCAGTTTGCATCTATTGGTTTTGAGGATCAATTCAGGGGAATCGAAGGCCACGCCGTTTGAGGATTTCAACATAGCTGAGATTTTCATATCTTTTCTCTCCGCCGTTACGAAGAAGGGCTTCAATAATTTCTCTGAAAGGCACTTCCCCACCAGAACCGAGATTCAGATCCCTATCATTTTCCCCCGAGCCTCTGGCAGAAATTGGAGAAGGAGATTTCGGAACTCCCGTAAAATCCGCAGAAGCAGAAATTGGTTGATTTTCCAAAACCCTGCTTCTTTTGATTTCACTCGGAGAAGGAGAACCTGGATCGGAATGCTTTCCCTGCATCCTAGCATCGTCGGCCGAGACAGACGGTGGTGAGGGAATACGTTTCACCTCCAAAACCCTAACATTTTCCGCCGCAAGCGACGGTGAAGCAGAATTAGGTTTCAATTTCAAACTTCCTTTCAACTCCGAAACACAAACTCTGGGTTC
Source organism: Euclidium syriacum (assembly GCA_900116095.1). Classification (NCBI taxonomy): domain Eukaryota; kingdom Viridiplantae; phylum Streptophyta; class Magnoliopsida; order Brassicales; family Brassicaceae; genus Euclidium; species Euclidium syriacum. Next base: position 5,797,735 of record FPAK01000008.1, read on the forward strand.
CGAATCGGCGGCAGAGGAGAGAGAAGCGTTCTCAGGAGGAGTACGGAAGACTTCATCGTTGATGGAATCGAGGCTGGTCGGAGTAGAGAACGAGAGAACTGGAGTTCGGACAGTCGGCGGCGAAATCGGGTTCGCGATAACCTCAGTGCAGTCCGAATCCGTCTCGACCACTCCTCCGTCGGATGATTCCGTCTGTAGAGCTCGAGGGTTGGTGAAGGGGCAATTCTTTAGGAAGGATTTCTGGGATGAAGTGACGCTGACGAATTCGCTCTCGTCGTCTCCAGCATTTTCCTCCATTTTTCTGATGAGTAAGAAATGACTCTTTCCTTCCCTGCCTCAGTAGTATCAAGTCCGGTTTACTCACACCTTGTCCCGGACCGGTCTTTCTTGGTTTGTAAAATTGATAATTGAGAATCAATCGTATGGGCTGATGATGCACTCTCTACGTCACCCACTGATGATGCAGTTTTAAAAGTCAAAATCAGGAACAGAATCAATCTTTCAGTATTGAATAACAAAGTATTCGATATTATTGAATATATAGATTTGGACTTTACAATTGATGGAACCACTAAACCGAAATCAATTTTCTTCATCATCTAACATTAGATCGAACGATGAAACCTGTCCCTACATCCTTAGTATGCCATAGATTGAAGAATTCCATCTACCATTTGTCTTTTATATAGTCAGATTGTTGTTAAGGTTCATTTTAGCGAGCAGGAGACCGTCGATCATCACATAGGATAGGACACAAAGAGAGGTTACAGCATAAACATAAGAAGAAGAACAAAATAGATAATATCGACAAATGTTTAATACAACAAAACCAAAACGATAAAGCACTAGGGTTTGAAACTTGGTAAGAACCAACGAGCATTAGAGATTGGAATGGAAGAAAATTGGTGCGGCTTTTCAATCTTGTTTGTATTGAGATTGAATAAGAAGATATCGTTTTCATCATACGGATATGCAAAACGAGGACCACTGAAGTTGATGGAATTCTTCTTAACTCCACGGATGTTCTCGGCAAGCACTGTGATACCTAATTCCAAAAGGATTGCTTCGTCTCCCAAAGAATCAATCTCTTCCCACAAGTTCCCTTTCAACTTGTAGACTCTAAATTTCCAGATTTTAGACAAATCCGGACGAGTGCTGTTGACAATTAAGATATCTCCACTTAGAGTGATTACCACATTCTTCAAAGAGTGAGATATCTGGTCCGGAATTGGAGTATAAGAAATACTATAACGGTTCATGCGACGATGAGCTAAAACTCTATCTATGCATCCGTGTATGCTGATTCGAAAACTAGCAGCAGAATTTCTCGAGAAAAATCGAAAACCTTGAGTTCATAATGGATGAGAAAATAAGAGCTTTTGTTTCTCTTCAGGGTTCAACAAGAGACAGTGGTTTTCATCTTTGGGGAAGATAATCATCCAAGGGATCTGATTGTTTGGCTGAGATTGTCTCGAACCGGATTGCCAAGAAGAGCAAACGGATTTAGCTCGTTCGAAATCGGCAAAGCCTAGGCGTTCAAAAACCAATTGCATGTGATCTAAAGGAAGATTCGACCAGCAATGAGGATTTCTTTGAGTGCCGGAGACGGGGGAAGATTTCGGAGGAGGAGATCGGGTTAACGCTAACGTCGGAGTGTCCATCTCACGGAATCACGGAGAAAATTAGGTTTTCGTTTTCAGAGAAAGTTTATAAAGAGAGGTTAACTAACAACGATATCAGGCGTATCCTACCAATATATCTTTTTTCTTTAAGTCATTATCTCCTACGTTCATTGCACGTCAAAACGCAAAAACCTTTAACAATTCGAGTAACTTTTCTAAATTTCCATATTCAGTAAATTCAATCTTTTTTTTTTGAGCTGAAACAATTAAAAAGAAAAATTCCACCAAAAAGCCGACTTATAGTGATAGAAGAAGATAAAATGATGTTATTATAATGTCATAGTGTTCACTAATAAACAAAAAAGGTTATAGATTGATATAAAATGATAATATAATTAACATGAAAAGGATGAGAAAAAGCAAAAACTAACATGAAAACAAAAGAGCAAAGAAATAAAGCATTACAATACAAAGCAAAGTGGCACTTCTGATCTACCCTTTTAAATTGTTCATCCAAAAGATAAACTCCTTTGTTCAAGTGTCTTGAAGCTTTCAAGACCACCTCTCTTTCTTCTTGATTTTTCAGTCGAGCTCCACAATCTGAGGCCTCCTCTCTGCAGCTTTCTTGCGTATGAAGATACCCCATCTCAATGCAGCTTTAAGCTTAAGCCATCCCACCACAGCTTTTCCCGAGCTTCTATTACGTTCTCTCCTGTACGTGTTATCGGTCTGAGCTTGGTACGGGATGCTGTAACCGTAACAATTAGACTCATCGGTCTGACCAAACCCGCTTTGTGTGTTCACACCGATCCCAAACGTTTTCAACAGTCTCTGCATATCGTCAGTCTCAAGCATCTCAGAGCTCCTCAGTCTAATTTCTTCACTGAAAATGTCTTCAAGACCTTGTCCTGCAACTCTTGGTCGACACCAGTCTTCTCCATTGTATGAGCCTGAAACATTACAACTTTCCATCGACCTGTTATAGTCCTGTACGTTGCAAGGTAACGAGGGTAATAACTGGCTGCAATGCTGCTGCACGAACTGAGGATACTCTATCGGCGGAGGAACCACCACCGATGAATAGGTCATAACATTTTGATGAGATTGAACAGTTAGCTTATTATTCTGGTTATGCAGCTGCTGATGGCTCTGAGCTGCTTGTGCCGTGCTCATTTTTGGTTCCGGTAAGCTTTTCATTTCCTTCTCGGCAACTGGTAAGCAATTCAATAATTTACCGTCGTACTCAACAGCTTTATGCCAGTTCTCATAAGCCATCTTCACCAAAATGTCTGCAGAAATCTGTGAGATGACAATGATTAAGAGACTATTTTGAAATCTTCAGTGAAAGAAATATCTGTGTGTTTACCTTCTGGTCATGGTTAAGAGACTCCAGAGATAGGAACTGTCCATTTGCAATTAGGCCTCGGAACTCATAGATATGATTGAAGACAACACCTGTAGTGTGAGTATGGTCTGTGTAAAATACATAAAGCTTCCCACCCAACACGCATGTCTTGGCGTGCTCCACCGTGTTCTCCCACATTCTATTGGACATTCCACTCCCAAGCAACTACAATATCAGCCACAAGAACATTTAATAATCTTTTCTCGGGGTTTCTTTCACATAAACAGAGTTGAAGATACTTACGTTTCTCAGCTTCTGTGGGTCCTTAACAAGGAGTCGAAGGAAGTCTTCCACTGTCGTGATGTTAGCTTTCAGTAACTTCTTGTGTAGCACTCCGTCTTTCGCTATTCTATCAAGTCTCCAGACTTCATCATGTAAAGCCGGTGGATAATGTTTCTTGTACACTGCAAAACATCGCCAAAAGTAAACAAACAAATTACAAATGAAAGAGCCGAATCAGTTCTCAACTTGTTACTAGAATCCAACTTTTTTAAAAAAAAAACTCACGTTCTCCTCTATGATCTTTGACAGCAAAAGGTTCTGTTTTGGCTTCACGAATGGGAAAGCTATCACCATACCCTGGAGCCGGCTTAACACCAAGCCTAAACTTTCTGCTCCTAATCCAACTCGAGTTGTCGGTAAAAGTAAGTTCTCCTAAAGTACCAACACCTTCCTTAAGCATTAACTGTGTGTCACCAGTCAAGATTGGGCGTTTCCCTTCTCTCTCCTTCACTTCAAAGCTCTCAAAGTGTTCTCTCGTCCAATCTTCATCATCCTCATCATTGAAGTCTCCCTCTAACACAACAACATTCAGCTTTGAAGCCGATTCTTCCCCTGTTTGAACTACATTTCCTGTGTTTGCATCTATAAGAACCACATGAATGGCCGAGCCTCGCTCTCCCTCCACTTTCCCACCCGTGAATAAGTGAGGAGGCATTCGCGTCCTAAAGTGAAGTTGCAGGTTTCTTCCATCACGGCCTTGGATCCTCTTTGGTTCCGGTGACCTCGATGTTAACTTCGAATTTCCCAACCTTGACAAGGCTCGTTCCACCTCTTCGCTAACCTGTTTGTTTTCCCACACCATAAGAAGTTAATAACTCCACAAACATTTCAAGATTTAATCTAATAAAAGCATTACGTGTTTTCTAACTTCAGAATATGATAACTCACAATTTTGCGAAACAATGGCTCCAAAGACGAGCACAGCCTCTGCAGACTATCTACCTTGACAGCTTCCACAATGACACTGTATAACAGTTTGTTTCATATGATGGATGAGCAAATAAAAAAAAACACTTGCAAGGGAACTAATGACACCTTAGGAAACTTGAAAAAAAAACAAATTCAGAGCTTAACAAATTAACATCTCTCGATAAAGGATAAATTAGTTTTAGAAGCAACAGGATTTACATCCTCCCTCCATGATCTAACAACAAAACATTGTTCGTCTTCAATAGTTGTGAGGTATAATTATTAAGCTAACTTTGAACTGGGAAATGACAGAAATCCTCAAGGAAATTACCTTGCCAAAGCAGGCAGTTTTTGTTTCTTTGATTCTGCCAAGTTGTCTGTATCCTCTTGACTGCATTCGTATCCTCGCTTGTTCGTGGAACTTTCCATTTAAGAAAAAAAAGAAATTACAAACTCTGTTTCTAGAGATATACAAAAATTATTCCAAAGTTAGAAAAAAACAGCAGAAGTCCACGAAGGAAGCTTCAGAGAAAGAACACAGAAGAAACATGACTACATAGTAAGTTGAGAATAGAACAAATAGCCACGAGCTATGTGAGTTTTTTGGACAGCCCACATGGGTCTGGACGGTTTGCAGAAGTCACTGAACCGAGATCTGCTCTTAAATGGTAGATCTAAAGCGTTAATGAAAAACTTTATGGAATCTGCCCATGTGATCATTAGAATAATGCAAAGAGAGAGAGAAAGTTGATGGAGTATTTTAATGACTAACACTAGAAATAAACAAATCAGATAAACAGAAAAAGCAGCTGTTTTTGTGCATGAATGAATATTGAAAGTTGATACCGCGTAATACCTGGAGCGATCATATGCTGCATTATGTCAACTCAAGTCGTTTTTGACTTGTCCAGTTTTGTCTCTTCTCTGTTTCTGTCCCTCTTCACAAGCTCTCTTATGTTTCTAAATATATGAAAAATTATTCGTTAGTCTTTCTTTACAAAGAAGAAAACAGAGTCCACGTAACAATTAACCCACTTATATACGAATCAAGCGCTAGCTGCAATAGAAATCCTCTTCAAAATAAAATCAGATGCAAACCTCAATAACACACAATCCAAGTTTACAAAGCCATAATTATAATAGAGAATTTGTTTTTTTTTGATAAAGATCAAGTATAAAATATAGAAGTCGGTGAATTCTCGTCCACTGTGACTGGACAAAAATCTATCTGTAGAAAAGTCAATTCAAGGCCTTTCTTTAGCTATATTTGGATCCAAGATCAAGACAAAAAAAAGAGAGTTGCATATATAAAGAACGTGGGAGATAAGACTTTTGCCTTGAGAATTAAGCAATCCCCATGTTCACATGAGCCGTATGCGGAGGAGAAAATCTTAGTTTTTGCTTCCATCGAAAAACTCTTGAGGGTAGACTGAGAAGAAGTCACTAACAATGAATTACTCACTCACCTCCCACAAAGAAGTGATCTTACTCTCTTTGAGCCACAATGCTTCAGCTCTCTCTCTAGCTGATTCACAAATTTCCGTGGCTGCGTTGCATTTCTCAACCTCCTTTTGGTACTGTGAAGCCACTCTTTTTTGGTTAGGCGAGGGTTATATTCATATGATGGCTATGCTCATCTGAAACTGCTTCTTGTAACTTTATTAGTTCTTCTGTCAATAGGTCCATAAATTGGTTCTACATCTCTTGTTTGAGCTCGGGATCATCCCTTCAACAATCTGTCACACAACATGAGTCAATATTCAATTTCTGGTTTCCATGGACCAATAGAGGAACATCTCAAAAAGAGATAACTTTAGCAACTTTATGTTGAAAGTGTTCCTAATGTAATAGATAAGAAAACCTTATGCTAGCATGTCTGATCAAGAACCCAACTTAAGAAAATTAGTTGCGCGCCTATCAAAAGGTTATATTGGGATTGAGAATTGGATACTGATTCACCAATTTCCAAGGTTTTCAAAATATTCAATAAGGATTCTTGACTGAGAAATCATCAGAGAGGCAGTCTCATTCATATTAAATCATTAGAGATACTAGAATCTGGATAGTAACGGAAGGAGATCTAACCTACAATAGAATAAAGTAAGGGAATGCAACTTGTTAGATAACTAACAAAAAGAAGTCGAGATTCTTGAGGCTTAGATAACGAATATATCAAATGCAAAAGCAGCAGCTTGATTGAAAGATTCAACAGAGACCAAAGAATTTTCATGAAGTCGAACTATACAATTAGAATGAGAATCGCTCTACATATAAACTTGATTCTCCTATTTTGTTCTACAAATGAACTAGATTCTACAAAATCATATATCAATTTGGGTGAAAAAGTTGGTGCCCCGAGTTTCTGATAATCAGTCTACAAATGAACTAGATTCTCTAAAAATTGTTCACTCAGCCTAGATCCAATTGGAATGAAAGAGAGAGTCTCTGAGAGACAAAGATTGTTTTACCGGGAGCAATCTGGAGGAGAAACAAAGGAGGAGGACAAATGGAATTGGTACGAGCGGATCCAAAGAAGCCCTAGTCAAATTTCCAATAAAGAGCAGGTCCACACACAACTAGAACTGATACCACCAAGAATATCACCAGACATCTCATGCAATTTGTCTAGCTTCCGCGCCATTGATGCGGTGACGAAAGGGTTCAATTTGAAATTATCGATCAGACAATATTTTAATGGCGATTAGTGGGAAAAGGAGTACTGTGGTTGGAGGAAGATTGATAGCTTGATGCCCCAAGTAACGACGTCGTTTCGCTATCGCCTTTCGTTTTATCGATTTACGATTGTACCCTTTTTCTAGTTCCATTAGCAAGAATGGCATTCTATTTTCATTTCTTTTGGAAATCACCCATAATGAAAACATCGGATATGTGGATAGACAAATTCGTAGTGCAGTTCTTTAGAATTTCACCATGGAGAAATCTTTTGAGTGAACAAAAGGAATTAAACACAACAACTGAATCCACAGTGTCTTTATTGTTGATTCCGTGCTCCTAATATTGTTTCTTTCTTTACTCTTCTTGTTTCAAATCTCTGTAATACTCACTGATCCATTTCTCGATAATGGCAACTTCTTGCCTCCTCTGCTCTTTCAGCCACTCCGGATCGCCTTTTGTAGCAGCTCTCAGATCCGCATGGTGAGCTCCTGTTTTTACACAAACAATGCCCGGAGTTACAATTTTTGCTCAAATCCTCCACACCAGACATCAAAAGAGTTACCTTTATTGGTCACAAGCGCAACGATACTGCTCGAAATGTTCTTCAGAACCCTGGAAATAGGTGACCACAAGATTGATCAATACATGTGCTACGAAATCTTTTCATTATCCAATTTATTGACAAGTGCTACTAACCCTCCACGGCTCCAAGGATCTTGCATTCCATTGGAGAATATGATGTTGCTTCCGAATCTCTTCAACACTATCTCTATTCTCTGCAAAACACACAACCAAAGGTGTTAGATATATTGAATCTGACAGCTGAAGAAACTGATCCTATTTATGCGGGGAAGAAATAAGAGAACATAATACAACAAAACTGACTTTTCCGCCAAATTCTGTGGTAATCCAATGGGGACGAGGCTTGACTCCGTATTTACTCATGCATTGTTCTGCGAATGCTTCATAATCATTTTCGTACGCTGGGAACATGCTCTGATTCGAGCAACTCATTGGCATCACCATCTCCGTGCACGCCTGTTTCCATTTGGAAACCACATTGTGCCATTTTATAGTTTCATAACATTATGCAATTTGTAGATACAAGAATAACGTATTTATAAGGTTACCTGCCATCCCCAACCATCAAGTCCATGATCATCAGTTGCTTGTTCAATCTTGAAGCATTTCTCTGAACCCGAATAGTTGTGGTATAAGCTTGCAGCAGCAAAAGCACGGTCAAGATTACTGGACCCTCGAGGGAACCTATCGATGATCTTACACATCTGATGCAAAAGAAAACCGGTCCAAATTCTGATTGGGAAAAATAATATACACTTCGGCAAAATGAATATTTCACGTATATTACCTGCTCTACAGGATAAGCAGGTAATGGTGCCATGAAATTAGCTGCAGTCGCATAATTAACCATAGCTGTATAAACAAATGCTGACATTAACCAATCTCGGGCCGACCATCTAGAATGAAGGCCTCTGCGATTCAAGTAAAACAGACCCGGTTATGAATGGATTTCAAGTTAAGCATTTTTTTTAAGCTAAGCTTTAACGCATAATTTACTTGCAACTTCTGAACTTTTTGCTGAGTTCTGACAAGCCATGTTTCTTGTTGGAAACTGCCTCTAGCTCGTCCCAGCTTCTCTGGATGACTTTGAAACAGTTAACACTGGCTTCCTATGTGTAACATTAGTTCATGATAAGTTCATTATAACATTCAACTTTGTATGAAATTTTCCTGAAACAGAGCAAGCAGTACCTTAAAATCCTGAGAAATTGCATCATAGAAGCTCGTCAATGGCACGATGTTATCAAAATGAAGAATTGGAGCGGAGGATGCCAATGCACCAATTGCTATGTGAGGATACTTGAGCCTGAACCATGCTGCAAGCACTGTCTCAAGACATGACATACAACAGAACATAGGTTAAGAGATAAGTTGAGTGATTATCAATTGATTAATATCATTGGAAGTGGTGGGTGTTAGCTTACTTCCACCATAAGAGCCACCAAAGACAACCACAGGCGATGCCTCGGATGATAGATTATGCTTCAAGCTTCTTATCAAGATTGCATAATCAGCCAACGCTTGCTGAGAGTTCAGGTAACCCAATGTCTCAGCCGATTTTTGTGATTTCTTCCCTAATGGTGTTGATTCTCCATAGAACCGGTGCTGCAATGATGTAAGAATAAAACAAAACACCATTATATAAACGTTTGAAGTGTCATTCCTTAAACTAGAGATGAGACTATATGGTCAGCAAAAGCTCATACTTCAATGAAAACAAGAAGAGCACGGAATTTGGGAGCAATATCGGACATAAAACCGGTATTGGAAGCAAACCAGTCGATGTCTCCTTCATTGCCAGTGTAGACGAAGATAGGGCCACCTTTGCGCCAGAAGCTGCTGTTGATGAGGTATTTCTGGTGGAAGACTTTGTAGCTCTCTGGTCTGAAACTGAAGTGGTCAAGATTCTGAGGAAAGTAACGAGTTTCAAAAGGTAACTCTGGCTTTGACTTGGAGGCCTTCTTGTTTTGTCTTAGAGAAGAAAGATGGTGCAAACCTCCTGGAGTATACGTTGCTTCTGCAACAATAGCGGACAAGAGGAACACAAGACACAAAAAACCAGACATTTTTGTCTCTTTTTTTCTCTCAAAACTAGAGCAACTTAAATAATACACCCAAGGAAGAAGAAGGAGACGAAGTGGGTTTGGTCTTATGCTTAACAAAATTGGTTTTGCACTCGTCAAGTTTTGTTTTCCCAAGTAAAGTCTTTTGGAGCTTATGGAGGGAAAACGTGAGTTGCATCAGAAAAAGTTTTGTCCTTTTTCAGATCTTGTGATGATTCTGCCTCTCCCTCTCTCTCAACTCTCAAGCATGATGCTGACACAATCAATCAAACTCTCACACAAGTGGCCGAATGATCCAAACAAAGCCCTTCCGAGGAAAAAAAACTTTTGATTTTTACAATAATCTAATAAAAGTAATTTGTTAAAACTCAGTTGATTTCTGGAAACTGGGTTGTTGCAAAGTGACTCATGAACAAGAGTACTGCCAAAACAAAAAGATTGGAAAAAGGTCCAACTGCGAATACCAACAAGCCTATAAGATGGAAAAGAAACCACTTTCTTATCTTAAGAATAGTTTCTGATAAGAGTATGAAATGGATTGAGATCCTAGCACCGACCGGTTTCAGACATGGATAGATAACAAGGGCCACAGAATAGAAGCTAGGAAGCCTAAACTCATTAATTTGAAATAATTCCACCACAAAAGTCACATTCTTGATTATTCAACACAAGATAGAATTCACATCAGTTTGCTGTCACAAAACTAGAGAAAGCTGAATGTAGCACCACAAAGGCACAAACTTTTTTCCAAAGTTGAATGCTTTCATAATTGTTTCTTTCATTCTTTTGACGGTGAAAACAGAGAAAAGGTTTAGGCCCACAATTTACTTTTTTAAACAACAACTAATGTATTGATATTGGTGTAGTAACCATTCAGAAACACGTGGTTGCCAAAGGTAGCTAATAGTAACAGCCAAGAAGAGTAAGGTTTCAAAGCATCCTAGACTTCTTTTCAAAATGGCTCTTTCTAGATGATGATGAGGTGGGAATTCATCAATCTGACTCTGATTCTACATGCATTTGAAAATTCGGTTTCCCAAAATTTTATGACTTTACTAAATTAAGAAACATTGCACAGCGTCTTGAGCAAATCACTGTATGATGTGGACTGGCATCATATAGAGAGCTCAGATTTTGCCTTTTCTCAGACAGATAAAAGAAAAAAAAAGTAGCAAAAAAGAGCAACCTCTCGCTTCAGTGCGTACCAATTTGTTGCCTTGCCAAGACTGATCCACTGACTTCGAAACGTATCATTATAGCTTCAGAGAAGAAGGTAGACCATAGCGATCAAGAGGCTCATCATTGCGCTTATGTGGCTCGATTGATCAGGTCATTGGTTCGGCTACCTCCTGATGGCGAGACATACAGGGACGCCGGATTGGGCCAGTTCCGGGAGTAAAAGCCTCATACTAATGAGAGCAGAACCGATTCTGAGGGTCTGCAACAAACTGTGCAACGACTGGCCCGAAATTAGGGTTTCGAAGAGAAAGAGACGATGCCTGAACCGTGAATGAACATAAATGCTGTGTTAGACCGGGACGAACCGAATCAACCGGGATGGCCACTTGTACGTTAAATTCTAAATTGGCTTGGCAAAAAAATTTAGGAACTGGGGGTGAACTAAGTGTGATTCCATCACAATCACAATCTATTTTAGATGTTGATCTTGAACGCTCTGTTAGATGTTGAGTTAGATCGAAGAAGACAAACAGATTTGTGTTTATTCATTATAAAGGTAAAGTGAATACTCTGACGCAAAAAGAGTGTTTCGGTTTTACACAATAAACGGACTAAAATTACTTGGTTTATGATAAACCAAGCTACTCGATCAAACAAGTGGATAAAGATAGTGCAACCCATAATTCTTGCTCTGTTTTGTACGTTCATGATAATGAAAATGACATGTCAATGACTCCTTCAAAAGAAAAAGACAAAAGAATTTTTTTCTTAAAGCAGAAGTAAAAGAAACTAATAAGTTGGCGCAATATCTAAAGGATGACGAATGAACCCATCTGGTTTTAGTGTATCCGACTTCAATTCTCTTATTGCCAAGTGCAAACTAACTCGGTTTATTTTGCACCCTTTGGATTTATGAGTTTCCGTCTAAGTGCTTAATCTGTGTTGAGCATATGAAACTCCTCAAAAAAGTCTATTCACTAATTGGAGTAATCGATGCTGACTCACTTCAGCTTTGAGAAATTGCTAACTAGATACCTAATGCTAATTAATAAAAAAAATTGAAAGAACAAAGAAAACAGGAGATGTGAATGCATTGCATGGACTGATCAGAATTTATAACGCTATAAAAACTGCGGCGGCCAAATGTGTGTTAGTGTAGCAAGATTGTAACCTTAATTTGTGGTTTAATTCACCACCATGATTTTTTTGTCATCTTACGGGTAAAAAACTATATTTTGACGTCAATGCATCAAATGACGTATGTGCACCAGCATATGAAATTAAATACGGGAAAAATGCCTGAAAAAAAAAACTATTTCGAAAATGCAAAAAAAATTCATAATTTATTGGTATAAAAAAATTGAATTTTTTTTTGAAAACACCAATATGATCTCATCGTTAACTCATTTTTTAACGGTGTTAACCTCCGTTAACAGTTTCCGTTTAACGCCAAAACGACGTCGTTTTGGTGTTGATTTGAATTCAATTAAAAACATGAAAAATGTTAAATAAAAAACGAATTATTTAGGAAACGCAAAAAAAGTTCGTATTTTATTTTGGTATAAAAAAAGTTCATCTCTTTTTGATAATATCGATTTGGTCCCGACGTTATTTTAAATCCAACTAAAAACTCAAAACGAAGATCGGACCTTACACCTCGTTGCCAAAATCGATTTTTTGTCACTGTGCCACCCTACTGATATATATAGCGGAAATGAGTCTTGATTTGTAAAATGTGTAAAACCAGGTAACACATACATGAAGTTATAAAGTTGTTTTTGCAAATGCTTTTACAAACTTAAACTTTTAAACAAATATCATTTTCATCGGGATAATCAAATAAACTATTAAAAATATCATAAAGTAATCGTAATTATTAATCATAACTCCGAATTCAAATAGTATGTCTTCTTTAGTGGTGGATTTACCTACTTTTTTAGTTTAAAATATTATGGATTTACCCCTTTTTAATTATTAATTTATTTATAAATTAATATTTCTATAAATTAATAAATATCTTACTACTGAGATTATTAATTTATAGAGATTTAACTCTATATATTAGTAGTCTCGTCAAATTATCAGTATATGGTCGTGGCACAATGACAAAGAAATCTATTCTGGCAAAGATGTCTATTTTGGCAAAGAGGTTTGAGATCAAATATGTGTTTTACATATATATCAATCAGTAGGTTCGTCATATAATCAAAAAGTCATTGCGGCACAGTGAAAAAAAAAATTGATTTCAGCAAAGAGATGTAGAGTCTGAATTTTTGTTTTATGTTTTTAATTGGATTTAAAACAACGCTGAACAACATTGAGATCAAATCGGCGTTGTCAGAAAAAGATGGAGATTTTATTATACCACGATAGAGTATAAGCTTTTTTGACATTTTCCAAATAGTTCGTTCTTTTCTTGACATTTTTTATATTTTTAATTATATTTAAAACAACGTCAAACGATGTCGTTTTGACGCTAAACGAAAACCATTAACGGAGTTTAACACCGTTAAAAGAGGAGTTAACAGCGGGATTAAATCAATGTTTTCAAAAAAAATAGAGTTTTTTTATACCACGATAAACTGCAAGTTTTTTTTAATGTTTTACATTTTTTCCAATTAAGTACTCACAATTAATCTAAACTAAAAAAAAAAAAAAAATCCAAGGCTGTGGTTTGTCGCAAGAATAAATGGAAGAGGAATTGATTGGTACCAATTTGGTTGATGTTGTGGGGGTCTTGATATTATGTGATGGTCTTTGTGGTCCTCTGAATTAATCACTTTGCAAGTTTTTTTGCTTTCCTTTCTTTATGTGAACTCTTGTGGTTCCTCGATCTTCTTACCCACCTAGAATTATGTGATGAGATTTCCCATCTACTTTTCTTCCCATCTCTTCACCTACTCAGTCACTGGGCTAGTTTTTTTTTTATAAGTTCTACGTTTTGATCAGTGAATCCATGGTAGATCCATATTTTGTGTTGCCATCTGTAAAAAAAATTATGATATATACTAAATTATGTAGAGATACTTTTATTATAATACTAATAAGGTTCCTGTCTTTTATTTACTTTTAACGTCTTTGGTTTCTTAACTGAATTGAGATATATTTTATTGTATTGGGTCCATTAGTCCATGTATTAGTATATATTTCTATCATTTCTTGTGTTTTACTGTAATTTTTCATGCATCAAAACATCATTTAGTTTGTAATACTTTCTTAAATGGGAAAATTGATATATAAATCCTGAACTTTTTGGTCTTCACAATTTAAATCCCCGACTTCTTTCTCCGCCAAATAAATCCTAAACTTTTGTTGATTTTGATAAAAATTCGAAACTTTTCATTGACTCCACACTTTTAGACATATTGTTAACTCCATTAATGGCTGATATTGACCCCGTTAACCATTCGTCTAATTAACTCGTTAACACCTTACGACGACGTTTTGATTGTAAATGATTTTTCCAAAAATGTTGACACCAGGTATCGAACCTGCGAAATCCCAGGATCGAACCATTTCCACTTCCATTGGCCACTATACCAGCGCATCTCATCGAGTCATAGTCGATTCCAGTTTTTTATATTTTCTACTTACACACGTTGACACCAACTAAATCATTTAGACAAACGCTGTCGTTTCTCTAACACAATCCCGACAAAAACCTAATTGATCAGAAACCCTAAGGCGTAAATCGATTTGGGGATCTATCTTCTCTAGAAGAACACTAGAAATCTCCGAATCCCAAATTGTATCTGTTGAAATCTTGAAGAGATGGTGAGGAAAAAGTCGGATGCATCACGAATTTCGTCACCTATGAAGTCGCCTGTGAGTAAGAGTGTTGCGGCGGCGAGAGGAAAGGAAATCGCCTTCGACAATCCCGACGGCGGTGAAGAAGGAAGACGAGGCTCTGCAATCGAATTCCTTGAGTCTCTCTACAGAGACAACGCCGTTGAAGAAGGGAGACGAGTCGCTGAGGTCGAAAGACGTCAAGCTTGCTACAGTGAAAATGCCGGTCAAGCAAATAGACGACGCTTTGAGGTCGATGGTAGCGAGTCTGATTCCAATAACTACAGCGGTAGAGATGCAGGGAAGCAAAAGCGAAAAGCTAACAGTGGTGAAGAAGAGACTGACGTGGAAGGCGAGGAAGCAGAAATTGATGAAGAAGACGATGCTGCTGTTGCTAATGATGATGACTTGGAGGAAGTAAACGACGCAGAAGAGCAAAATGATCTTGATATTGACCAAGATTTTGGAAATGACAACAGTTTTGATGAAGCCACTGACAACGACAGTGGATATGATTGCTGGGATGAGGAGATGATTCCAGATCCTTACTCATCAGGGGATGAAGATGAGGATAGAGAACGACAACAAGAAAACCTAGACCCAGAGGCTGATCTCGTGCTGGGTAGGTGTTTTGCTAGTGCAGAGGAATTTAAACGATGTCTTCTACGATATACGATAAAAACCAGGTACAGCATTAAGTACTACAAATCCACTTCTCTGAGACTTGGTGCTAAGTGTGCCTCAGAACGTGAAGATGGAGAAAAAAACTTAAAGCCCTGTCCATGGTGAGTGTATTGTGCTTATGAGAGGAGCAAAAGGAAGTTGGTGATAAAAGTGTTGGTGGGAACTCATACTTGTATTCGATCGAAGAAGTCTAAGTTGTTCAAGAGAGGAAACATTGCTTACCTCTTCACAGAAAGATTAAGGGTCAATCCGAAGATGACTCCAAAGGAGATGGCTGCTGAGATAGATAGAGAGTACGGTTTTCTGGTTAGTGATGACGTGTGTGCTACTGCAAAAACGTTGGTTATGAAAAAATTCAGGAAGACACATGAGGATCACTTTGCTAAGATTTGGGATTATCAAGCTGAAATCTATAGATCTAATCCAGGGACTACATTTGAGATTGAGACGATACCAGGCCCTACAATTGGCAGTAAACAGAGGTTCTTCAGGGCTTTTATCTGTTTTGCGGCACAAAGAGAGTCTTGGAAGAAGACTTGCAGGTTAATTATAGGTGTAGATGGTGCATTTCTGAAATGGAACATAAAGGGTCAGCTTTTATCTGCTGTTGGGAGAGATGGAGATAACAGGATTGTCCCAATTGCATGGGATGTGGTTGAGGTAGAGAATGAAGACAATTGGACTTGGTTTATTAGACTGTTAAGCCGTGACTTGGGACTTAGTGATGGAAGAGACATAGCCATGGTTTCAGACAAATGCAATGTAAACTTTATGCTTCCTTTCTTCTATTTAGGTTTATTTTATTGTTTAGGTTCTGTCTAACTGGAAATATTTTTCTTTTATCTTGCAAGGGTTAGTTAATGCTATCCGAGAAATTCTGCCACTAGCTGAGCATCGTCAATGCTGCAAACACATCATTGACAACTGGAAAAGAGATAGCCACGACTTGAGACTACAAAGGTTTTTCTGGAAGATAGCTAAGAGTTATACAATAGGTGATTTCCTGTTTCACATGGGCGAGTTAAAGAAATACTCGAAGGTAGCGTTTGATTCTCTTCTGCTCACTCGCCCTGAAAGTTGGTCTAGGGCTTACTTTAAGATAGGGTCTTTGTGCAATGACAACACAAACAACTTGTGTGAGCCATTCAATAGGACAATCCGCGAGGCTAGAAGGAAACCAGTTTTGGATTTGTTAGAGGATATTAGGCTACAAGCCATGGTGAGGAATGCGAAATGAGCCATAGTTTCCAATAGACAACAGACAGAGTTTACGAGGAGAGCACATGCTGAGATAGACTTGATGGAGAATAACTCTAGAAACTGCAAAAGACATATGGTTGTAGGGAATGTCCATGAAGTACACCACGAAGGGGAGCGTTACTCTGTCAATATGGAATTAAAAACTTGTGGCTGTAGAAAATGGGAGATGACAAGAATTCCTTGTATTCATGCTTGCTGTGTTATTCTTGCCAAGAACCAGAGGATTGAAGATTATGTGTCTCCGATGTATACTATTGCTAAATGGCAGAAAACATACAATATTGGTATTCAACCTGTTCAAGGGCAGCGGTTGTGGCCAGTTACAAATAGACTTCTTGTCTTGTCCCCACCTGCTAGAGGAAATGTTGGAAGACCCAAGAGCCATGTGAGGAAGAAATCTGCTCATGAGAAGAAGTCCACTGCAACCAAACTGTCACGAGATGATAGAGTGAAGACATGTTCAAATTGCAAGGCAGAGGGTCACAACAAGACGACTTGTAAGAATGCATTTGTACAACCTCCAACTAAGAGACCAAGAGGACGACCAAGGAATGATCAGGTTATTTCACGATTTAATTTTTGTTTACAGCACTTGTTCACTGTCTTATTTATTTAACGCCTTTGCCTATATTGTAGGGTCAAACATCACAGGGACTTGGTTCAAACCTCACAAGACCAAAGTTCTCATTACCAAAGAAGCTCTCAATTCGACGGAAACTCTCAGTACCAAGCCTCACAAACCTCACAGGAACAAGGAGGGAGAAGATGGGAATATGATAGCTACCAGCGACAAGAAATGGGTTTGCCAGGATTGGGAAGATGGAATTCCCACACAGATCAGCAACAAGAGGCACATTTAAGAGGAAGTTTGGGAAGATGGTTTGGTCTGTGAAACATATGGGTCTGTTTTTCTGTTTGCGGCTGTTAAAAAGAGAAGCTCAAACTATGTCTTTTGTTAATGCTTCCATTAATTTTTAGGTTTGTTTTTGTTAAGAAAGGAAGCTCAAACTCTATTTACTTTTGTGCTTGCTTTCTTCTTTTGTTATATATGGAATCAGGCTTACAAGAATGTTAACATCTTTATGGTTATGGTTATGTTTTGTGCTAGCTTCCTTCTGTTGTTATAGTCGAAACACATACTTATATGAGTCTCATCTTTTATTAAACAAAAACAACTCTCGATAATGAAATAGAAACAACCATTGAAAATGATAAAAATACTTCAAACATTCATTCATAATCTGATGTACAACAGACGATGATGCTAAACTACTTGCAAGAGCTTTTTCGATCTACAACAGACGATGATGATGACTACAAGTGTTATTAGACAAAGAAATCCAACACACAATTCCAACAGCAACTTCGTCCTCTATATTTCAATTTTGGTCTTCATCAAGTCTTCCTTCATCACATCTGTCATAGCTTTCAACTCCACAAATTCATATTTTGCCTTGTGAAACTCGGACAGATCAGATTCAATACCTCCAACTCTTGGTATAATATTTACAACCTCTTCATAAACGCCTTCCTCCACCCACTTAAAAAGATGTCCCTGCAGATTCAAAAGTCGATGAAATCTGGAATTTCGAGCTGCAATTTAAAATTCATCGCAACAAAGCTCCGATACTTACATCTTTCTTGGTTGGGCAACGAAAGAAGGGACGACCAGGATTTTTGTGTGTTTGTGAGGTGTAAATCTTCGAGTCTCTCCCACAGATACACTTCTCCGAAAATCCACGGATTCCAAAAGTATTAACAATCTCTTCTTCAGCGCGCGAACTCATCTCACCAAAGGATACTGATTTCGACTTGGATGAGGTGTTTCGATTTGAAGATTTTTCAAAATTGGATTTTTTAGGGTTCATCTGGTTCAACAGAGATGATAGAGGAAATGGAAATCCTCGATTCTGTTAATGGGACTGTTATTAAAGGCCAAATTTAACACGATGCCGTTTTGAGAATTTTTGTAAAAGTATTTGCTAATTGTATATATATACTAACATTGATATCTCAATAATATACAATAGCTCAGTGGTTTAACACTGCATGTCGGAGAGGTGAGTTCGATCCTGGGATTTCGCAGGTTCGATACTTGGTGTCAACAACATTTTTGGAAAAATCATTTACAATAAAAACGTCGTCGTAAGGTGTTAACAAGTTAATTAGACGGATGGTTAACGGAGTTAATATCGGCCGTTAATGGAGTTAACAATATGTCTAAAAGTGTGGAGTCAACGGAAAGTTTCGAATTTTTATCAAAGTCAACAAAAGTTTAGGATTTGTTTGGCGGAGAAAGGAGCCGGGATTTAAATTGTGAAGACCAAAAAGTTAGGATCCATATTTTGTGTTGCCATCTGTACAAAAAAATTATGATATATACTAAAGAGAGATACTTTTATTACAATACTGACGAGGTTCCTGTCTTTTTTTACTTTCAACGTCTTTGGTTTCTCAACTGAATTGAGATATATTTTATTGTATTGGGTCCATTAGTCTATGTATTAGTATATATTTCTATCACTCCTTGTGTTTTACTGTAATTTGTCATGCATCAAAACATCATTTAGTTTGTAATACTTTCTTAAATCTCTTGAACTAATAACACAAAATTTTCATACCACATTCATTTATTCTAGGATTTTATATATTTATAGACTTTTTCCCCCATTTTTCCTCTAATCAAAATTCTATTGTCTCACCAGATCTTATCTTGCTTTCTTCTATCTCTAAAGAATCAACACCAATCTCAACAAGACTGATAAGATCCTAACCCGACCAGATTGCATTGGTAGTGATTGGACCGAATGTGGCACTTCAACGCATGCCTATATTACTCGGTGATCTAACTGAAAACAACAATCTAGAAAATATGATTTTTCATAATCAAAACACTCATTTAGACGCAATGGATAAAAAGTTAAGCCAAAGACTCATTAATAATAAGGATGTCATTTAGACAAAATCATAGACCTTTCCTCTCCCTATATAAAGAATAGCAGCTCACTATTAATCTCTTATCAAAACTCTCAAAAAATTTCTGCCAGAATCTCTTGTTGCCGATGTCGCCGTAGTCAGTCACTACCGCAAGATGGACGAAGAGTTGTCAGGAAGATAGACAAATCCAAGAGATACAGGAGGAGAGAGTGATGAAAGATACATAGAAGAACCAAAGTGGGAGTCGTCAGAAAATGCCACCACCACCATTGGTCGAGGACGCCACCATTGTAACGGTTTCTTGTCTTAGAAACCTGAACAGCTGCTAATTATGGTTTATTTAGGTATAACTCTAATTTTCTAAAACCCTAGTATTCTTATTTCAACCTAAACCTCATTTATGTAACAAGTAACCACAAAACAAGAATGTAGAAATTCTAATTCTAACCGGAATTTCCTCAACGCTATTTTATAATCACCAACCACAACTATTATTTTCAACCGCCAAATTTCAGTGTTTAGACAAAGGTGATGTATGGATTCATGGATCCTAGAATGCTAGGTTTAGTCAATTAATTTCTGAAGATAGAACTTGCTTGTATGTTAGAATCGCTTAGGCGTTTCATTTAATAGCAGCGAGAAGAATGCGATGTATACAACATAAGCTGTCATTGGATGTACGTGAAATTTCGGTGGTAGGTAGACATAAAAATCTTACTCGGAATGTGTTCTTAAAGGGCTGATGGGTCTGTCTTGCAAGATAAGAAGGGTGTATTCATTTATCTGACAACACGACGAGCCACGCTCCAACAACTCTAGGTAAGATGGCTAGAATTCTCCCTATGGGCATGGATGTTGGGTGGTTAAGTTGTAGTCCACCGTCAGCTGGCGAAGCACTTTAACTACCAACCTAGGTTACATGTCACATGGGTTAGGTCTAGGTTACTCATGCGTTCTTTTATAGATACATGTGAGGGAGGACTATAAATCAAGTAATAACTATGTGAACAAGTCTCGTTCTCACCTTAGCCAAACTCACAATATAAATATTATAAACTCAAACATTTGTTTCACGAAGAGAATTCTCTTCGATTCTCCTTTTCAATTCGACATGATCACTTCATCTTTCTAAAACTGCACTTTAACTCTAATATTGCTCCAACTCTCCTAATCTCACCTTTTGAGCTGATGGTAATTATATGTGCTCAAATCCACCATATTATAAGGATAGATGGACATGTTAATTCTCAGATAGCTGGAAGAATATCCACTAGATCTTTCATAAGATGTTAGAGATAAGATTTTTTGTCGATTTCCAGGATTTTTCCTTATTTAATTTTTAGAAGATATCCAAAACAGTTCTTATGTTTTTCTCCAAGATTTTATAAAAACTTCAATCCCGCATAACCGACATGCCTTAAATGGGTCCCGTTCTTCCAATTTTTTGGAATATAAATCATGTAGTCTCAACTTGCCTTAATGTGATTATGCAATCTCGACTTTTTAAAAAATAAATGTCGTAGTCTCAACATGTCTTAATTGGATTCTACATATCTGAGTTTCCTTCTCGCAATCTCTCTAACCGGCCTGAGATAGATTTTGCACATTCTTTTTATTGAGCATGCTATAATTGGATCTTGATGACTTAGTCTTCAACGTACATTCCCAGAACATGATCTTACAGTTTGATCATTGATCCGAAAACTCATTATTTCTTTAATTGGATAATGAAGTCTGGCTAATCAGAAAACCTTATCCTGACCTACTAACCATTTTCGAATTCATACTGTCTTTATTCGGTATCAACTAACTATCTCAAATTCCATCCTAACGACAATTCAGATCATTCATAATACTTAATAAAAAAATCAACTCATTTATTAGTTAAAAAACAAAAAAAAGGTTTCCATACTTTAAAAAGGAAACAACTTGAAGCCAAATAACAGTTATACGGCTTTATCGCAGTTTTACTTTATTTTCCGGTTGAATCCGTTAGCATTACTTAATCAAGATTCAACTCAATGGTTAAGAGCATGATTATCGGTGAATCGATGGCTCGATTTTCAAAAAAAAATGTTTTTTGATTTGTTCTTATAAAAATTAAAAAGGAAATCAATCGCGGCGCGACACGTGTTACGTGGGACCTGCGATTGGCTTAATGACCGACTATTACCTAAGAGCTTCGACGCACGGGTTCTTAAAAAGATGTAGAGCCCACGAGTTTTATATATATATATATATTTTGGTTATCGAGCTAACAACTCGGTTAAAACCGTCGATAATCATTTTCTAACTAAAAAACAAGTTTTTATATTTAGAAAAATAAACAACTTGAAGATAAATAAATACCCTCTTCCCACTGACCTCTCTATTAAGAATAACTTTAGTTTCCAGAAATAGTGGTTACAATGTATCTCAAAGTTACTAAACCGGGGAAGGTGAGACATATTGCATTAGGGAAAATAAAACACCTAGAAGAATTATGAGTCCGGTGGACAAGTATCTCATAAGATACCGCAATTAAGGGAAAATAAAAGAGATTCATTCATTCAATGTCTTACATATAATATACATATAAAATCGGAAAATACCATAAAACGGACGGTATTGCTTTTTACAACTGCATGTTTGTTTCTGTATGACTACATACACGTGGTTGACGAAAAACTAGATAAGAATACATATTAAGCCCAAAAGAAGAAGAATACAAACGTGCTTATGGGTAATATTAGCTGATAAGCCCCCTTGGTTAATAAACGTTGATGTAGGACCAAAGCAATTCAATAACCAACAAAACGATCACACACCAAGAAACTCTCTTCACTCTCTCATTCTCATTTCTCACCATACAATTTTTCCTCTTCCTTTCTTTATCCTTTGTCGATTATCTTTTACCCTCAAATCAATTATCTATCCATCTACCTTTCATGCTCTTTCACCACTTCTTCCATAAAACTATCATTAATCCATTCCTCTTCTCTCTCTCTCTCTCTCAACACTCAAGAAGCGACACACAGAGGAGGAGGAGAGTCTTCTTCTCTGTTTTGTCTATCTGGCTATATATTCAGACATTGTGTAAACAAGCACAAAGCGACACAAACGCAATTTGTGTTCTTTTGATCTTCTTCCTCCTTTAAAGCTTTGTTTCAGAGATCAATGGCGGGGACTGGAGTGTTCGCAGAGATCCTTGAAGGAGAAGTCTACAAATACTACTCTGACGGAGAGTGGAAGACTTCCTCCTCCGGTAAGAGTGTCGCCATCATTAACCCGGCCACGAGGAAGACACAGTACAAGGTTCAAGGTACGTCTCTGAATTTTTTCAACAATGTCTTCTTAAGTTTCATTCTGTCAGGGTTTCAAATGAGATTTTGTTATTTTCCTCGAAAAACTCACCGATTCGTCCCTGACTGTTCTTAGATTGGAGATATATTCAGGATACTTTGATTGATATTGGTCGATATAACTATTGAAAAATGAGAAATTGAGATAACAAACCCAAGAATCTTCTAAGAGAAACAGAGGAAATATCAAAAACAGAGTGGGCATTAGAATAAGATTATGTTCTGTTTTTGTGAAAACACAGCATGCACACAAGAAGAAGTGAACAAGGTGATGGAGATGGCGAAAACGGCTCAGAAATCGTGGGCAAAGACTCCTCTGTGGAAAAGAGCCGAGCTTCTTCACAAGGCTGCTGCAATCCTCAAGGACAACAAAGCTCCTATCGCTGAGTCTCTTGTCAAGGAAATCGCTAAACCTGCCAAAGACTCTGTTACTGAGGTCTCATTAAGAACCCTTTTTTGTTTGTTTTGCTTTTAGCAGGTCTCTAACGTTTGATTTTTGGTGAAAGGTTGTGAGGTCTGGAGATTTGATCTCTTATTGTGCTGAAGAAGGTGTTAGGATCTTAGGTGAAGGGAAGTTTCTGCTCTCAGATAGCTTCCCTGGTAATGACCGTACTAAGTACTGCCTCACTTCCAAGGTATAATCTCTTCCAATCCTAATCACTGGTTGTAAAAGTTAACAAATGTTTTGAATCTGCTTCTTGTCTGAGCTGCAGATCCCACTCGGTGTGGTTTTGGCTATTCCTCCATTCAATTATCCGGTCAATCTCGCTGTCTCAAAGATCGCTCCTGCTTTGATTGCCGGAAACTCTCTCGTCCTCAAGCCTCCAACTCAAGTAATTAATTAACAACATAAACACTCTTTTAAATTGATGTTTAACGGTCTGCTTCTTTAGGGAGCTGTATCTTGCCTTCATATGGTGCATTGCTTTCACTTAGCTGGTTTCCCAAAAGGTCTCATTAGCTGCATCACTGGAAAAGGCTCTGAGATCGGCGATTTCCTCACTATGCACCCTGCTGTTAACTGCATTAGGTATGTATATATACATGCATTCAACAAACCGGTTTATGTTTCCGATTAACTACTAATAATTCGGATGATTGGTTTCAGTTTCACAGGTGGTGATACCGGAATCTCAATCTCAAAGAAAGCCGGTATGATCCCTCTTCAAATGGAACTCGGAGGAAAAGATGCCTGCATTGTCCTTGAGGATGCTGATCTTGATCTTGTTGCTTCCAACATCATCAAAGGTGGCTTCTCTTACAGGTAATCGATTTTTAATACAATGACTGTGACCAAACAGATGGCAATTCATGTGTTAACCGGTTTTATTTAACAGTGGGCAGAGATGCACTGCGGTTAAGGTAGTCCTAGTGATGGAATCAGTGGCGGATGAGCTTGTTGAGAAAGTGAAAGCTAAAGTGGCGAAACTCACGGTGGGACCGCCCGAAGAGAACTGCGATATAACTGCCGTGGTATCGGAATCTTCAGCTAATTTCATTGAAGGATTGGTAACGGATGCTAAGGAGAAAGGAGCAACGTTTTGTCAAGAGTATAAAAGAGATGGTAACTTGATTTGGCCATTGCTTTTGGACAATGTTAGACCGGACATGAGAATCGCGTGGGAGGAACCGTTCGGTCCTGTCTTGCCTGTCTTGAGGATCAATTCCGTGGAAGAAGGCATTAATCATTGCAATGCTAGCAACTTTGGCCTACAGGTTACATAATTTTTGCCTACTTTTAGTCCGGTTTATTTGTTTTCACTTAACCAGATGCTAACCCACCAATCTTATTTAAAGGGGTGTGTATTCACAAAAGACATTAACAAGGCAATGCTGATCAGTGATGCAATGGAGACAGGAACCGTCCAGATCAACTCCGCGCCAGCTCGTGGACCGGACCACTTCCCTTTCCAGGTAAATTAACAATTTCTAGACCAATCCTTGCCTCGGTCTCATGACCGGTCGATTGGCTAACTTGGTTTGAATTTGGAATACACAGGGACTTAAGGACAGTGGAATAGGATCACAAGGTGTGACAAACAGTATTAACTTGATGACTAAAGTGAAGACCACTGTCATTAACTTGCCTACACCTTCTTACTCTATGGGTTAGTTTCCCTTTTCATGTTCCTTCACTTTATCAATCGGTCACGTTTGTTTCGGCGGATTGAACTGAAAACTATGAATAAAAGGGAGTGTGATTAGCGCAACAATTATGGCTTGTAATTTCTATGTAACAAATAAGAGGATATTGCTTAGTAATGTGTGTGAGTGAGAGATTGATTTCGTTGTGTAATAAACAGGGGAAGGTTACATCTCACGACTGTGATCCAAGCGCACAAGATCCTTTTTATAAGTCTTTGGAGTTTATTATTTTAAAGTTTCCATCTAAAAATAATCATAATCATTTGAGACTAAGCTCATCTAAAAATAATCACAATCTCATCGATTTCTCTGCTGGAATTTTTTCATATTTGCGTCGAATTTATTACAAGAAATCATTCTTTGAGGTGGTATCGAAAGTACAATAAATCAAATGAAATTTTTTATTGCAGTAAAAA
Source organism: Euclidium syriacum (assembly GCA_900116095.1). Classification (NCBI taxonomy): domain Eukaryota; kingdom Viridiplantae; phylum Streptophyta; class Magnoliopsida; order Brassicales; family Brassicaceae; genus Euclidium; species Euclidium syriacum. Next base: position 5,823,022 of record FPAK01000008.1, read on the forward strand.
ACGTTTTTAAGTTCGGTCGGAGTCTAAAATCTGACACATCTCTTACCAGAAACGAACAACACTGGTTGGAAAACAATTTCTTTTTAGTCTAATCTCACTATTCACTTAAAAAAAAATTAAAAATTACGGAGTTCATTTCGTGACCAGAAAAGGATTTTATATCTTCAGAAAGTCAGTTACCTAATTACGGATTCGATATATATTAGCTACATCACAAATGGAGACAACAAGTGCTATCACGATTTTCACCATGGCACATTTATCTTTACATCAACGGCCCAAGTCAAGCCCGTTATTCTACTACTGTCAGATTAATTATTCTATTGTACACCTCACGGCCCAGAGCATTACCTTCTCTGACTAGTCCAAGCAACTAGTTCTCAACCACAGGTAAAATCAAACTGAAAATAACGACTACTTCCCACATCCAGTTAGATACACATGGGCATAGTCGGATTATATATCATGTCTCAGTTGTGCCATCTCCAGAAACTATGTCAATCTGTCTAACTGTAAATATCCCTTATATATAGTAACGAATTTGAAAAGACATTCTTGTGACTAAAATATTTATGTCTATCTTTTTTTATTTATATAAGAGCAATAGAGTGACAAAATGTCTTGTCACAATTTCTTTCCACAGTAAACTTTTTTTATTTTTTGTAGTGTCAATAAAAAATTAAACGAAACTAGTTCTTGACAGACAACTGTAGTGTTTTCTTACTCTATGTGTTTTTTTCAGTTTCAATTTAATTGATGTACGAAAGTCCACGCTCAAGTCTAAATTGTCATCCTTGTTTGCATTAGACATTGAGGCACTAAACATTTTAATTTATTAATAAGATCACCAAATTATTTGGTGGACGAATATCCTAATAAGTTGTGGAAGTGTAATGCTCTCTTTTTATAAAAATAATATAGTTACATTGAAAATAATAGTCATTACACAAAAATATTAATAATATATGACTATTATGATATTGATAAACAAGAGTATGATAGACCAAATTAAAAAGAATGCTACATAAATACATAAACTTGCGGCATTTTATCAGCACACGCTTTAATATTTCAAACTCCAAACTATATAAAATGGTGAAAATTTATGTAGTTGACTTTACACGAATGTCATTTCTATTTAGCGCATCAATTTTCTTGTACAGTGCATTTCTTGAACTCGTAGATTTTTTTTCCTCATTTTTTAAAAAATTTTATTATAGAAAAATGGTTTTCATATAAAAAGAAGTATCATTTCCTTAATTTTACACGATTCCAATATGAGTGTGATACTGTGATTGGTGTAATTTTGGAAGAAGATGATAAAAGAAGAGTACACCTGGCTAGTATGAAACACTACTTTCACAGGGAGGTAAAAAAATTTTACTCAACGTGATATGATCTCTATTTATGTCAATACAATGATACATACATGCCATGGAATGCTTTAAGCTGGCAAAAGAACTATCTCAGGGGCGGATTCACATACATCTTTGTGGGGTCAGCTGACTCGTATAAATTACTAAATTTTCCTTTAGTTACACTAATTTTATTAATTGTCCATTAGTAAAAACGTGATTGACCCCGTAAAATAATTCTGTTTGACTCCATTTCTTTTTTTATTTCTTCTTTTTGGAAGGAAAAACTCCCTTCTTTATATATATTCTTAAATAAAAAAAAAATTAAATTAATTGCAAGAATCTAATTTCTATCTTTATCTATATTATTACGTATTAAATGTATTATCTCTCATTAAATATTAATTTAGTGATATTATATGTTAATTTTAATTTTTTAAGTGAGAAATTTAGTAACTTATTTTGGGGGTCGTTACTTTAAAGACGTAGGTTTTATAATTTGTATATTTTGTTTTAAATATAAGATTTGTTTCAATCTTTAGTTAATAATATGATATTTATGAATTGTAAAATTTACTGATATTTTTTTCTATTTTCTTATCTTATATAGTTTTTTGTTATATTTTTTTATGTATATATAATTAAAAAAATTCGGACATACGAAAACTCGAACAAAGGTAACATATATTTTGATCCTGGTAAGACATATTTCTGGGTCTGCCAATGAACTATCTCATTGTTTATTATGATATAATTTTAGTGGAGCTAAATTGAGAATCATAGAAAAATGATGTGGGTTAGCTGGGAAAAGTGTTATTTTTACAAGAAGTTTAGATGTTAAAGTTTTTAGGGGTTCTTGTTAAAATACACCACAAATTGAAGTCAAACATAAAAGTACACTGTCCTTCCTTATATTTTCAAAATACCGAGATATACCCTTCACACACCTGAATATTCAGACAGAAGACTTCTTTTGAAGTCTAGTGCATATTTTCAAAGACAAAAAAAACCTTTAGCTTAAAAACATTTACTAAACTGCCATCTTCTTCAATTCACCCAACCACCATTAACAACCAAATTTCGAGTATTTAGTGCTTCATACAACCAATTTCAAGCCATTAAAACTACATATTAGAGTTCACAACCTTCTATTCTTCCGTTTTTCTCTTCAATTTCATCAAAAAAACTCTTTAATTCACGTTTTATAATTTTACAAATTCTGGATCTCTTGCGATTTCGGCTATTCTTACTTAAACACAGCTATATTTGTTGGATATTGGTGTAATTAGAAGTTATTGACACTTAACAAAACTAAAAACGAGCTCAAAACCCGATTTAGGTGATTTTCACATGATTTCCAAATTTGAGATATGGTTCGTGATTTGAGACTTCTCGTGAAGTCTCATTTTTGGGAAAGATTTCATTTGAAGTCTGGTGGTCAACGAAGGGTAGTTTTGCAATTGACCTTTTTTCTAGGTTGCGGTCAAACGACTTCTTTTTCAATCTGTAAATTCTCATGTGTAGAAAAAAAAATTCATCCAGACTTCTCAAGAAGTCTTTGTAAAAGATAGGGTAGTTTTGCAATTGACCAAAACGTTGACTTTTTAGAGAAGACTTCTTTTGAAGTCTGCTCAAAAAGCGGGGTTATTCTAGACTTCTTGAGAAGTCTTATAATTCTAGACTTCTTGAGAAGTCTAACTTTGGAAAAAAAATAGGGTACTTTTGGAGTTGACCAAGATTTGCTAAACATTGACCATCGAGAAAAATAATTTCCAAAATTTTAAAATTCGAAGACTTCGGGAGAAGTCTGGAATTATTTAAATCCATATTTTGGTCAACCCCAAAAATACACCTTTTTAGACTTCATAAGAAGTCTCCGTACATCAGACTTCTAGTGAAGTATTTTGTGAAAAAGTCAAACTTGGTCAATTGCAAAACTACACTGTACTTTTACCGGAGACTTCTCAAGAAGTCTGAAAAAAATAAAAGACTAATCATGAAGTCTTCTGAAAAAGTCAAACTTTTGGTCAACTGCAAAACTACCCCTTTTTATTTTTAGACTTCTCATGAAGTCTGTGAGAAAAGTCAAACTTTTATAGACTTCGTTTGAACGAAGTCTAAATAATGAAATTTGTTAAAAATGTACGTTTAGCTTATTTCTAATGAATTTTTTAAAATTTTATTAATCTCACATGTGTGGTTTTAAATTTTGTTGCTATTGTATGAGTATAACATGTTTCTGTGTTATAATGGTTTTAGAATCAATTTTCTTAAGTTTATAAGCTTTTAATTCATAAGAATTAGACTTCAAACAAAGTCTTCTCCTACCATTTTTGTGAACTTTTATCCTAACTCTAGGATAATTCACCACCACCAAGGTCAAAGTTTTACTTGCACCACTTTTTCTTCTTGTCTTGAGGTTGGGATGATTATGCTTAAGAGATGTATAATTGTTCTCCATTATTTGACTTGTTAACTTGTTAAAAATGACCAAGTTAAAGAGCATACAAGTATAACCATCTTTTGGTTTGTCATGTTTGTTTTTGTTTGTCAATCTGTTTTTGACCATAGTGAGATAAAGAACACGAATTTGGTGGAATTAAGATTTTGGGGAGTTACTTAATCATAAAAATGTCATATTTGCTTTTCTTTTGGTTTGTTAATGTGTTTCTTTGGATTTATTAATGTGTTTAAGTAGACTAGAAAGTATTTCTTACAACATTAGAGAAGTCTACAAAAGAAGTCTTAGAATATTGGAGAAGTCTCAAAACATTACAGAAATCTTTGATGAAAAACAAAGACATAAAATCCATCTTTTGAGCTGCCAATCATTCACTATGAAATGTACAAACAATAAGATTAACCACCAGTCTTGCAATGTACAAACAATAAGATTATCCTCACTAAACCACGAAAAGTGATCATCTCAAAATCCTGCAAAATCAACAAAAAGAGAAAGTCAATCACACAATACAACAAAGAGAAAGAAGAGTCAGTCAAATTATTATGTTCTCTTTATGTTCAAAAAAAAAATACCTTACTCACATAATCTTCTCTTTACTAAGAATTTTGGTACAGATACAAAATTATCTCATCATTATCCTTCACATAAGATTTAAGAGCTTTCATTGCTGATTTTACTGCACATAAACAAAACAAAAATCTGAAGTCAAAATCACTAGACCAAAATTATAGATTTCTTCTTAAAGAACACAAGAAGTGTGAATCTCGAAATATATATGTACCTTGCTCCTTCTACTGAAACTATCTAATCCTTTGCTTTGACGGGTACAAAGATGTAGCAAAAGAGAATCGTTGACTCCTATAAAAGAATCCTCCCGCCTATTCTCGCACTTTGTCTTCAACCTTTTCGTCTCTTAATCAGTTCTCAATATTCAACTCCTATCACTGCGTTTTGAATCGACATACCAAAAAAGAGAGTGGATCTGGAAGAGGTTAATCACATATTTGGTTTGAGAAACAAAAGCGAAGTGGACGGTGGTGATGGCGAGAACTTACCGGTTATGAGCGGCGGCAGATGAGGCTTCAAACTGATGCAGACTTAGAAACCGATTCTGTTGGCCGAGTGTAAAATTGAAGAAGCCGATGTTTGCTGTTGTTGTTGTTGTGCCGGATTAGATTAGACGGGCGGCTGCTTGATTTCCATCTTGCTCACCAGAAAGCTTAGTGGAGGTAGAAGAGAGAGAGAGCTTGAGGTTTGATGGCGGAGAGAACATTGGAGAGAAAGGGAGTCTGCAGGTTTTTTTTCTGTCGGCTGAGTGTTTTCTTTTCTCTTTGGCATAAAATTAGGTTTAGATGAGTCAGTTTTTTAAATATATATGTTGGTTGAATTTTCGGTTAGATTAAAACCATACTTGGTAAAATTTTCGGTTTTTTTTGTTGGTTATACTTTAAGTTTATAATAATTAAAAAATTTCAAATTATTGATCGGGAAATGAAAAAAATTTCTAAAAATTCAAAATCTCACAAATTTGGGGTCTACATGTAGACTTCGTCTGAAGTCTTTTAAACTAAAAAAAAAGACTACTCGAGAAGTCTTAAAACTCTAATACGACTAATTATCACTTAATAGATAAAATTATAAAGTAAACCTTATAACAAACATTAAAATTGTTTTATATAATCAACATATAATAGATATATGCACATTTAATATTTCAACTGAAAAATATTAAGACCTCAAATCTAATTCTAAAGATATATGTAAATTTTCAGATTTTAGTTTAAGACTTCTCGAGAAGTCTTGAAACCCTAAATGGATTAATTACCACTTAATAGACAAAATTATGAGGTAACCCTTATAACAAACATCAAAAAATTTCTAATATAGTCAAAATATAACAAGTACATGCACGTTTAACATTTCAACTCGAAAATATTAAAACTAAAATCTAACCCTAAAGATATATGTAAATGTTCCATAGAAACCTGATTTTTGTGATTTACACCTCATTTCAACTCATATATAGTCTATTTTGTTTCAATTTTATGAAGTTTAATTTTATACACTTCAAAATTGTCTATAATTAATATATGTATAAAAATATTTAAGAAAATTATTTTTTCTAATTTAATTTTTAGATTTTAGTTTAAGACTTCTAGAGAAGTCTGCTATACCCTAAATGGACTAATTACCATTTAATAGACAAAATTATGAAGTAAACCGCATAATAATCAACCGAATTGTTTAACAAAGTCGAAATATAACAAGTCTATGCAAGTTCAACATTTTAACACAAACATCTTAAAACCTCAAACCTAACCCTAAAGATATATGTAAATGTTTCATATAAACCTAATGTTTGTGGTTTACACCCCATTTCGACTCATATGGTTTAATTTGGTTCATTTTTCGGAAAATTTAATTTCATATACTTCACAATCGTTTATATTTAATTTATGTAGAAAAATATTTAACATAATATTTTTTCCTTCATTTATAATTTAATTTTAAGATTTTATACAAATTTAGACTTCTAGAGAAATCTTCAAATATTTGGGGTTTTATAACATAATTTAGCTTGCATAGTTAAATTGGATTAGTTTTTTTGAATTGTACATTTTAGTACATCAGGTTACTTCATATTTAATTTTTGTATCAAACAAATTTACTAAAATAATTTTATATATTTTTTAAATTTAAATCTATTATTTAATTAGTATCAGACTTATCATGAAGTCTACTTCGAGACTTCATAATAAGTCTCCGAAGCACGCAGGTTAAAATCGTAATTGCGGTTTAGTTTTTTTTGTTTGGGCATAAGGGGGTAACCGTAATTTGGTCTACCATTTGGTGTAGCTGTGCATTTGTTTGAATTGGCAGTGTACTTTTGTGATAAAACTCAAATTTCGGTGTATTCTGAGCAATTCTCCCAAGTTTCTAAAACTTTGAGGCATTTTAACCAAGTCATGTAATAAGAAAACACTGCGTCTCCAACACAAATTTCTTTAGGAAATTCAAACAGATGTTCGACGAAATTTCTACAGGAGAAAATTCGTTGGAAAGTAATGAAAAAGTTTCACCGACAATGTCCATTTAGAATTTTCGTCGAAATTCCGATGAAACTTCCTAAGGAACGAATTTCATAGGAAATTTCTAATAGTTTTGTGACGAAAATTTTGTGGGAACACAATTAGCCATTTGAATGCTTCCCACAGATATATGAACTTTCTTTGTTTCTACTCTTGAAATCTTTTATGCTTTCTATTCAATACATGATGCTTGCTTCAATCACCATGCTAGAGTAGTTTGCTTGTTAGGTCTAGGGTTCCATATAAGATTGATGAAGAATAGTTGATGCTTTTAAATTATTAAGGTTTATCTTAAAGTCTTCCCCTTTGATTGTTCTTAATTACTTATTCTAGATTGATCACCTGAAAATAAGCTTTTAGGTAATTAATAGATGCGAAAGTATTGTTAATTGCTGGATCTATCTTAGGGGAGCAAGATGGCCTAAACACGTAGGAAAATCAGTTTATGGATCTTGTGAATCAATTAACTAGTGTTCTTTGCATATTTAGATTCGGAAGGTTCGCATAAGAAACTCGGTGTCTTAGGTCTCTAGATATAGGTGTCTCGCGCAGCTAAAGTTGGCGAGCACATATTTGTGTTTGTAGTTCTAGACGGTCCTTCATTGAAAACCCTAGTAATTTTGTTAGTTACAATTTGGATTCTTCTTAGGAATATCCTAGGCTTAACGTTTTTTCCCATATGATTTTACAACAATTATTTTACACTCTTTTGCTCTTTTATTTACAAGTTACATTGCTTAACTTAATCTAAATCTAGAAATCATAGTGTCTTACCAAGTTTTTGTGGGTTCGACCCCTAAGTACTACAATTATCTTTGATGTGCACTTGCAGTCTTTTTAGGATTAAAAATAGGTCGTATCAAAGTACAATCATATAATATGAATCTCATTGACACATCCATTTTCAAAATTTAAGATATGGAATTTAGAGACCAGCCGTATAAATTTTGAAACCTCAAATTAAGTTTCACACAAAGTTTCAATGGAAATTGACGATCTGTTGGAAGTCCATACAAAAATGGTGATATTTCAATTTTTTGGTTTACGAAATCTCAAATCTATTTTCCAAGGGATCATCTATTTTGGTGAAAAATTGTTGGAAAGTGTGTTATGATTTTGAGAATATCACTTAATGAATTCTCAAAAATGCGCATTAGCTTTCATTCGAATATTCGTTGGTAATTCGTGAATCATTTTTTAAGATCAAGAATATTTGAATTCTAATTATGTATATAAATATTGATATATCAAATATATGTTATAATAAATACTCCCTCTGTTTTTAAAAGAGTGTCATTTTAGGATTTTAATGTAAAAATTTGAATGAAAATCTAATTTTAACTTTGTTATTTTAATGTATTAATTGGAAAGATAAAATTGTGTAGTATATTAATAAAGATTAAAATAAAAAAATTTAATACTTTTCTTAATATATGTAAAAATTTGTAGAATAACATTTTTTAAAAAATAGAGGAGTATCTAAAATATATCCGATATTTCTTATAAATGTCTAATCCGTCTAAAAGTATCTAGGTTCCAACTAAATGTTTTAGGCACTAAACATTCGTTTAATGCCTACTTAGCGTATGCGCTTTCTTGAACAATTCACCTTATCAACTTCAAAATTCAGCGGGACACTTATTAGTTATTAGGATTATTATTATCCTTAGTTTTGTTTTGCTTTAAACAAATAATGTAAAATAAAGTTCGTATATTTATTAATTTATGTGGAATATGCGGGTTGAGGTGTAAAGGAAGAAATGACAAAGACGTATACCAATATACTCATCTCTAGTTGATTGTTATTTTGTTCAGAAGAATGTGAGAAGCCATATTTTATGACTTCGATTTACTTTATAAAGAACAAACAAAGATCATTACAATATTAATTGTAAGTACTACTCTGTCTTAATAATACTAGTAATAATATGAGTTCATCGATCTCTCTCTCTCTCTAGCTTTGTTGTGTAGTACATTAATTATTTGACCAACATTTGCAATTAATAAATGAATGTAATTAAAGCCCATCTTTCTCCCCCTGTGAGTTTGTGCAAACGCAGAATGTCCCATGTGCTTAATCACGCAGAATATTTTAGTTATATTATGTTAAAACTATTCATATTTAAATCTACTCACACAAATATTTTATTTCTGATTGCATTGTCCTCAAACTATAGACAGATTCTTAAATGATAGCTTTAATTTTGTCAAAAATTTCATTTTTCGATAGTTCTTACATATATTAAAGTTTTTCTTATACCATATGTATTTCATACATATCATTATAGTGATATGCATTATGTAGATTTGAACTTGGATTATATAATGATGACTATTGAATAAGCTTCGAGAATTTGAAGTCCAAGTAATTATTAATAAGATGGTTAAAATTAGAGATGGACTTAAATATAAATCCACTTAAAATAAATATTGGATAAGTTTCGAGATTTTAAAATCCAAATAATTACTAACAAGTTGGTTAGAATTAGAGATAGACTTAAACATAAACCTACTTAGAATAGGAGGTGTCTATTCTAATAGGAAAGAATCTCACATCGGAAGTATGATGGGAAATTAAGTGGTATATAAGTAATGTCCAACTCCAATTAGTATGAGGCCTTTTGAGAGGGAGCCCAAAGACAAAGCTGTGAGGGAAGTGGCCCAAAGCGGACAATATCATACTAATCGAAAGTTGGACATGGACTTGAAAAACCCAACAATTGGTAGCAGAGCCAGGTTAAAGATGATTTGAGAACTCAAATATAAAGAATAACTCTCTTTATTAATCTCTTAAGGAAAATTACTCAAAACCTTAAGCCTCTTAATCTCTCAATCTCTCAAACTCATAAGTTATGTCACACCTTGACATCTCCTTATATAAGAATAGATGACTCCTAAATTAAAAGGAAAACTTACATAATTTAGATAGTTTCTAAATTTTCTTTTTAACTCATATTTAGATATCTCCTAAATAAAAGTATATTTTTCATATTTCTTCTAACTCAAGAAACTTGAGCTTCAAGCTTATGCCGACATTCTCCCCCTTAAGCTTGAAGTCATCTTCACTCACATCTTGAACTCCAATAAGATTTCTCATATCTTTGAATTTGATCCTTCCAAACACCTCTGTTAGAATATCCACCTTTTGTTCATTTTCATGAACATGCTCTACATCATCTTCTTTGCCTATATCGACATCGTTTTCCTCTTCCACACTGTTTATCACATTCCCACTCATAACTCGAGTATTGTGAGTAATTTCTCCTGCCTCTAAAGAATCTTCGATCTCCCTTAAATCTTTTTTTCCAAATTCTCTTAAGCCAATAACAATTGCTCCAGAATCTCTACCACCGTCTTTCTCTTCATTGTTCCAGCTCCAACTTTTACTCTCATCAAACATCACATCTCGGCTTACTACGATCCTTTTGTTTGTAGAATCAAGTACACGATAAGCCTTCGATCCAGATTCGACTCCCAAGTGAACTAAAACTCTTGTTTCTTGTTTGGTAAACATCTTGAAGGTAACCTTGTATAAACGATACTTAGATCTTGTGGTTTTCACCAAAAGTCAACCTAATCGATCATAAAGCATCAGTAGATTATCCTTCATCCGTACTTCACATCCTGCTTCTGTAGCTTGACCAAGACTCATGATGTTGCTCATTAAATCCGGTATGTAGTACACATTGTGTAAGATCTTCTTCCACCATCGTTAAACATAAATTGAACTAAGCCTTTCCCCTTTATAGTAATTCTGGAATCATCTCCAAATCTCACCTTTCCCGTAATTCTTTCATCAAGATCCAAAAACAATGCACGGTTTCCGCTCATATGGTTGCTTGCACCATTATCGATATACCATACGTTTTTCGTGTCCAAATCAGCTTCAAAAATACTTGGTGTCACCCTTTTCTCATTAAGATACACTACCTCGTGCATCATCAACGCATCAGCTTCTTGAGTATCTTCATCCTTCTTCTCAACTGCTTCTTGGAGCTTAAGCAATCTGTCTGGGCAATCCGATGCATAATGTCCATATTTATCACATCGAAGACACTAAATGTGTGATGTATCGCTTTCCTCATCCCATTCTTGATTGGATGATCTGTTATGGATGCTACCAGATCGTCTTCTGCCTCTTCCTCTCCAATTACCTCAACCTCTTCGTCCTCTTCCTCTGCTACCACCGTAAGTTTCTTCGTGTGAGTCCATGTTGGCATACATTAGTTTGCCTTCATCATCCTATTGTTCTTCCTCTTCTTCACCGACTCACTCTTCATAAGCCTTTAGTCTTCCAACAATATCTTCAAAGCTTGTTGTATTTAGACTAAGGACCTGCTCATGAGATGCGACAATGTGTATGTATTTTCTTCTAGGTAAACTTTTCAAAAATTTCTTCACGAGTTTTGGTTCTTCAATGATTTCTCCGAGAAATGCTGATTTAGATGAAATCTCAGAAAGTTTTCCAACAAAGACATCAATCGTATCTCCTTCCTTCATCTTGATTCTATCGAATTCCGCCATTAGGGTTTGTAGCCTTGCCTCTTTTACTCTTTCAGCTCCAACATGTCTTGCCTTGATTGCGTCCCAAACTGCTTTCACGGTGTTTAGGTCTCCAACTTGTAGGATCAAAGTCTCTGGTATTGATTGGAACAACAGAGCAATTGCCATGTTGTTCTTCTCCTCGATTTTTTTTCCGGGCTCGATTGTTTCCCATACCTTGTTTACCTTTAGAGCAATCTTCATTCGCATGGACCACATTGTGTAGTTTGAAGAATTTAGCATCGGAAACTTGATGGAATAGGGTCCAATTTCCTTGGACTTTATCCCAGCTTCTCCCTCCTTGTCGTTCATGGTGACTTTTCTTGCCAATGAAGTTTTGTCACCGGTCGTCTTCTCCTTTGTAACTCCTTACGATCTTCAAGTTTCTAACCTGGCTCTGATATCAAATCTAGAATTTAAAGATGATTTGAGAACTCAAATATAAAGAATAACTCTCTTTATTAATCTCTTAAGGAAAATCACTCAAAACCTTAAGTCTCTCAATATCTCAATCTCTCAAATTCATAAGTTATGTCACACCTTGACATCTCCTTATATAAGAATAGATGACTCCTAAACTAAAAAGAAAACTTACATAATTTAGATAGTTTCTAAATTTTCTTTTTAACTCATATTTAAATATCTCCTAAATAAAAATCTATTTTCTATAATTTCTTATAACTCACGAAACTTGAGCTTCAAGCTTATGCCAACAATGACATTGACACAAATCACTAAATTAAATGATTCTGTTTTTTTTTTTTTTTTACAATTTTCTATTTCATTAATTAAAATATTTACTTTTATTTTTGTTTATACGCTAAATCAAATATATTGATATCATAATGCATTTATAAAATATATAATCAACCCCAAACGAATCTTAGATTTACATACACAGATAAAAAAAAAAAAAAACATACACAAATAAAATAAATTAAAACAAATCCGATAAAGAAATGAAATATAACTGAATTATCATTTATGAAGTTTGATTAACATATGGAATATGTTACATTCCTCCTTAATGAAATTTTTGTTTTGCAATCTTTCCGACAAAACTCTAATATATTGTTGGAGATAATTATGAATCATGTCTTCTTTCACTCGGTAAAGCATATTGGATCTGTCTATACTCACAAAATTCCAACCCGAACATGTCAGCAGATTCCACTTTGAACGTCACCGATGCTGTTTTTAAACGCTAGTCCTCACCAATAAATGTACAAAATTACCGTCTGTGATGGGCTAGTGGTAGTCACTTGGGAATCCGTCAATAACACTGTCCCATGTTCGAATATCATGAGCAACTACATCACTATACATGGGCCAACATGCATATGGGTCTTGGCCTAAATGATTTACGTGGTAGTTGGGTTCAGACATCCTCTGACCCAGAATTAGTCGGATGGCCCATGGAACAATGAATCGGTTAGGGGTTACACTCTATGATGCCGATTTGAACCATTTGGTGTTGTTACCAGATCACCGAGCTAACAACCAAAATAAAATTGTCGCCTACTTGACGAATCCCGTATATAACCGCCAATTCTCCACTAATCTATTTGTCTTTATGGTTTGAGATTCCATCCAATTAATCAGTGTATATTTCAGATGATGTATCGATACATGATAACCCATTTTCGTCTTATAGTCCTATATTGTATCAATATGTTAACTTCATATGGCCTAGAGAAGAAGCGGAATCACAATCCGACAATGGTTAAACTAAGGTAGCCATAATTCTATTATACAAACATCAAATTAACAATCGTTTATTCCGAGATCCCAAATCCTAACTTGAGCTCCATTTTTCCAATTGGAGAGATCCAAACTAGAGTTACAAATAGGACATGACAAAATACCCGGATCATAAAATCTAAACTGAGTCCGACTTGAAAAAGAGGAACCAAACCCTTACGAAACCAGAACATAAACTAACAAAATATCCGAACAGATCCTTATTCTTAAATCTGAAAAACCGAACCCGAATCTGTACCGAATCGAGAAATGAATGAATATCATAAATACAATAATATACCCAAAATTAATTGTATTTGTACTTAGAATAATTAAAATACTCAAAAGTACCCTTATAAACTTGAAATTATCAGTTACTTTTATATTAAAATAACCAAAGTACCCAAAATAACCAAAATTTCCGAAAATTTCTAGTTATATTTGTCAAAATTTAACCAATTTTTCTATTTTATTTTCCTACATATTTCGGATACCCAAACTCAACTAAGAACCGAACCGAATACATGATTGCCCATGTATAGTCACAAACTCTTTGATGTTAAAAATAAAATTTTCTATTGATAAAACTCTACATCTTTTGGGGATAGAATGAAGCCAATACAATAACTCTTACATTATGGTTTTATTGATCATATATATGCTCTCCCAAAAGAGAGAAGGGGATGCAATATTGAGAAGAAATCTTCAAACTCAACGGGTCAAGTTTATTTGTGTAAATGAAACTAAAAACATATATAATCTAACTAAAAGGAGAAATTGTTGATCAAATACAAAGACCTCAGAAACACACAACGAAAAGAGTCCAAGTGAAGGCAGGTTTGTCTTCACATGCAAAGGCCAAACTGCAACAAAAATATTTTTTTTCCTTACAATTTTAATCATGCTTAAGTTAAAGTTACATATGTCATACCTAAGATTTATGTATCTTGAAAGATCTCACAATCTCAGCTCTATGAGTAAAATATACCATTTTATATGTCATACCTAAGATTTATTTATCTTGAAAGATCTCATAATTTCAGCTCTATGAGTAAAATATACCATTTTATTAAACTGATGGAAAAATGTTTGTCTTGAAACTAAACCAAATCGTTCATACATAGTTAAAATAGAAAAATATTATACCTCGTGTTTTATCCCCTTTTACAAGAAAATCTGCACATACATTAGCAAATCTAGAATAAAACTAGTTTAAAATCTAAAAAATCCATTATTAAAAGTAGCTAAATAATCCAAATTCAATATAACAGCATGCCACTCCGATTGGTTCTCGATCTTTGATAGAGGCGCCATATAGTACATCTAAATCTTTATCGAAGTGACGTGTCTTTCTAGGAGGCATGCCATTTTCCAAAGGAGACAATCAAATTTGTCATGTAGTGTTGAGAGATTTCTTCTATAATTTTGCGATCTTAGAAAATAACGTTCTTTTATACTTCTTAAGCACCACCCCAAATCATTTACCGATCTAATATCATACCAAAACACATTGATCTAACAGGTAATGGACTGATATGCCACATGAGACTGACATACGCTAGTCTCTGAGTCGCTCTCCTCAGTCTCCAACTCTCCACTTCCATGGCGGCTAGTTAGAGCATATCGATTAGTCATATATTATTTAAATATATCAAAAAATTTCAAATTTTTCCGTTATAAAATATATCACATTTTTACCAAAAATCTATGATAAGTTTTTTTATGGTAGATAATTTATATATTTCTAAACGTCACATCTTACTCGAATTCAAGATAATTTGACTGAACTAACCGTATACTTGTATCATATCCCCAATTCAAAACTTAAAAACAATTGTGGGTTATAGTGTTCATAAATATAATAAGTAAAATAACAATAACTTTTTGTGGTCTTTTATAAAGTAATATAATTATTATTATTTTCTTAAAAAAAAAGGGTTGTTCAACAATTTAGTACTCTATATTAACCGTCGTAGAGTTTGTGTTACCGAATTAGAGAGAGCCGTGAAAATTGGGGGTTTGTAAATTTTGAGTACTACAAACGTATGACACTCTATCGACTAACCCAAAAATAAATTTTTTTTCATTTTGAAACCTACAATTCGGATAGTGGAAAGTGGACACGCCAACACAAGACGTACGTGTCCCTTATATTTTTGGTTATAATTTGTGAAGTACGATATGTATACGAATTTTGTAGGTGGATATATGTAATACACAATGCACACAGGCACCTACGAAGCCATACATGAACGTAGACGATCATGTATATATATATATATGTGTGTGTGTGTGTGTTTATTTTTATTTTTATAAACTTGAGAGAATCGTGACTTGGAAAGATTATTCAATGAACTTGGTTCCACGGTGAGAACCAACGCATACATATATACGTATATATATACGAATGCATGAATAGCTGATACATGGACGCAGATGTACTTTTATAATATGCTTTCAAGGATGAAGAATTTCGTATCTATATTTTTTATATAAAAACTTTCTCATGTTGTCCAGTAAAAAGGGGAAGAAAAAAATAGTCTGACTACAAAATATCTCTTGACACCCTAGATCTAAACCGCAGTAGTGAAAAAGATGATCATATACAAAAATAAATTGTGCAAGATTCCGATTGAATTATTTAGTAAGAAACAGAATGGTGTTTGTTTAAAGTTTATAATGCATAATACGTACAAAAAAAAATGTTTCATGTCGTGATTAATTATATACTAAATATTTTCTGCGCATATATAAATATTGAATTAAACAAAATTGGTGTTTTAAAATAAAACATTGTTAGTTTATTTATTACCTTACTAGGTTTTGACCCCGCGTTACAGCGCGGGTATTATTTTTTATCTTTGATTCTTAAATAGTATATTTTTAGTTATCTTTGATTAGGTTTGGTTATTTCGCGAATCTCGTCTCATTTATTAAATATTTTCCGTTTTGGATCATTTATTTTATTCAGATGAATAAGAAAAAAAAAGGTATGAGAACCAGTTTCCTAAATAATCTGTTTAATATTTAATACTTTTTTAAATGAATGAGAAATTATCTAAATATTATTATTTTCTGAAACATTTTAAAATATCCGTCCCAAAATAGAGTCTTATCCGAATTAATGAGAGTTAAGATCTTAATTTTAGTTATCTAAAATTTCATGTTTTCATCCATTTTCCGTTATATCATTTTTCGTCCCGTTCTTTATCGTGAATACTATGAGAAATTTTTTCAATATCGGAATTACCCGTTCCCCTCTCGTTTCCATTACAATATTTTCTTTTCTGTTACCCCAAATAAACATGCCTACTTCTTAGAGAATAATATAATATTTGATATATTTAGTGTTATATTTTTAATGCGTATTTTGGTAAAAAAAGAAAAAGAATAATAAATTATGTAAATATTTTTATCATAAATTTTTGGTATATATGTTATCCATAATTTAGGTAAAAAGAATAATATTAACAAATGTTGAAAAATCACGTTAGTTGTTATAGTAAACTAATGATTTGGTAACATATACAAATTCTCATTAAATATTGAGATCATAACTAAGTAGAGTATTTTGGAATTAATGGGCCACGTAAAAAATATATATTCATAAGTCCAATTCTTATTATCTATTGTAATTAGTTTTTGTCAAAATTACCCTTAATAGATATATACCTTTATAACTAATTTCTAATAGCATTACATATTACATGTAATATAACACATCATAATAAGTTTATTTCTATATTTGTACTCCTCAATTATTAAATTACTCTTTTTAATTATGGGAGAAATCCGATAAGATAATCCCTACTGATACGTGCGATATATATATTTGTGATTATTCTCACATACGAGTATCGCCTTTGGGATAGGATGTTTGCGATCTTGGGGACAATGCAAAAACAGTAGAATTTCTAGAGAGCATTATGATGGGGTTGAGCATCATTGATAAATGTACCTAATCGAGTTTTTATAATCTTAGATATTTGTCATCGTGAAAGATTATAATAACATGAATATTACCACATTTAGTATTATTATTTCATTTCATATATAGAAGATTGTATAGTTAATAGTTTATGTTTTTTCCACAGAGATATATTTTGATTCAAAATGGTAGTACATTATGAGAGTTCTACGATAGCTAACTTCAAAGAATAAATATAAGCTCATTTATTTACTTTTAGAAAACTAAAACTCAATCAAAATCATAGAAGTTTCAAAAAGATAGTTATTGATGAAAAAAGTTGTGGATAAACATGTCTACATTAAGTGTTGTATTTACTTAAGATGCTTCGTCCTCCAACTATTGGTCATACGGAGATCATTGATATATTTTTTGCACTCCTCCTCACTTTCAACAGTTCGTTTCTTGAGTTAGTTTGCATAATGATCCGTAAATAGGAAGGATTAAGATGTCTTTTTCGAGGGACAAGTAAAACAACTCATCTAAGTCGTGGCGCTCATCAAAAGGTTAGAAAGGAGAATAAAAGATGTGACCCTTTCAAGATGAAGGCTCACTTTAAGAACAAGTTTTGGAGTTCCAAACTCATTCAAAACCAAATATGTTGAAAGAATCCGAACAACTTTTTTATTAAGGTTGTTGCAATGACTGTTTTAGTTGTGATGAATTGGTAAAAGAGAAGACTTGAAAAAAAATATTGGTAAAGTTATCTTTGCTTCTGAAGTCTCTAAAACCTTTATTGTCAATTATGAAGCTACTCATTATGTGAAAACACACTTTTGAAAAGTTTTCACGGCCAACGGAGAAGATGTGTTAATAAAAGAAAATAGAGCTTTGAATTTCATTCAACAAAAAATCTATCGTGTTATTTATGTCCAACTTTAAATCTAATCTTTTGTTTGTGAAGAAAGTAATAAAATACATCGATTTCATGGCTGTCTTTATCCCTACGTATGTATGGTTTAATGATATTAATTCAGGAAGGATCATTGGAAAATGAACTACCAAGGATAACCTTAATGCATTTGATGCTCTCAAGTCTTACATCACACATTTTCTACTTAATACAACATATCCAAGCTCACCCCCATTTGAAGGCTCTTTGTATTCTCTTGCAAAACATGAATCTGGATGGAAAAGGTTGTGAAGCATGTATTTTTTTGGAAACATTGGAGAAGAGTTTTCCTACCTCATCTATAATTTATGATGAATGCTTTAACCTTGTTCAATCTTATGTATGGGCTGCTCCATGTGCCTCTCGAAAATATTTTGGTTACGTTTTTAGTTTTGACTAGTTTTAGGTATAAAACCCATCATTTCTATCTTTTCCAAGCCTTAAATTCTTGATGTGATGTATAGATTAGGTTTTATGATGTTTGCATTGCATCCCTTGTGCATTTCACTTATTTAGGTAATTAAGGAGCTCAATGGAGTTCAAGGATACATTGGAGTTGAGGTATAAAGCCATGTAGTCTAAAGGGAGACACTTGGACCAAATACTTTTCCAAATTCACCATCTAAAATCAGATGTCGGGATAGGCATACGCAGACGTCGGCGAGGTCATCGATGACGTCTAGCCTAGATAGTTGAAAATCAAGCAAGATATTGAAGAAATGGGGCAGCTAACAACGACATCCACGAGGGCGTCACATTCTGTAACATTGGATGGTAGACATCGAGATAGACGTCGACGACATCTAAGTTGTAGTCTAAAAACATGCTTTTGCAAACCAAGGGTTAAATATGAGTTAATTCAAAAATTCACATGTTTCATGTTTAGCCTTTAAATACCCTTCTACCCAAATGTATTCAACATCCTGTTAAACCTTATAACAAGTAATTTTGAAATCTAGGAAAGAGTGAGAGAGATTTTAAAGAGATAAAAGGAGAATCGAAATTTCCATTTTTATTTCAAAGGTTGAATCTTTTTTGCAAGAATCTTTATTCTCCATGGAGTGAATTAAGATTCAAGCTTTCTTCATCTTGTATTTTTACATTTTTAAGAATTTAATTTGGATTTCTAACTCACTATGGCCTTTCCTATGGCTATGAGGGAGTGAACATTCAAGTGTGGAAATGTTGAATCTTTAGGTTTGCAACTTGTGTTTCTTGGGTTTATATTCAAATTTACTATCTTTATTATCTTTACATGATGTTTAATGTTTTGTTAGAGAGTGATCAACTCAACAAGCTTAGAAGTTTGAATCATCAATTTTCAAAAGGTGTTTAATAGAATGCATGTGAGAACATGTATAAGAATTTATTGTTCCTAGCCAATGGAAGTTGAGTCTAAGGGCATAGATACATGTATTAGAGATAGATCTTAAAGTCTAATAGCTAATCCATACACTATAAAAACTCTAGATTTGGACTAACTATGACAAGAGATTTGACAATGAGAGTGGCTAATCTTAGCTCAATGGTCTATAACTTACTTATTTTATACTTGTTCATCACTCTATGATTACAAAATTTCAAACATTTGATCTTCTTTTCCTTTTAAAAGCTATACTTCCACCCCCCATTTCTCCATCATATTGATAAAAAATCTTTAAAAGTTTTCGTATATTGCATTATTTATCTTTGTCTTGCTTTGTTTTCATGTTATTGTTATACTAGGCTGTAAGGAAAATCCCCTTATTTACATATTTTGCGTTTTATTTCAGTTAAAATCTTAATATTGAACCTAAATCAACCACTATAGATTCTCTTGCGTTTGATTCTATACTATTCTACAATCTAGAATCTAATGAATGAATTTTTTAACTAAGTATATATAGGTTTTAAATTTATTTGGACTTGATAAACAAAAGAGCTTATATACACAATCAAAAACCATTCAAATCAAAATGGGTTACTCTTTCATCCTCAAAGAATTATATATTTGAAATTTTCTCACTACAAAGAAAGTGAGTATTCTTAACAAAAATAGATAGTGGTTTTTCAATTTTCGCGCTACATTAGTTAGTCGTGGCTTTTGCGCAATAGAGGAAAAAAGGTTATGTTATGATATTATGACCGCATCAAATGTTTGGACTCCAACTTATTATTATTTTGTTCTAACCATGTTCTCTAATAGCGAGTACCTCAATTTAAAAGCTATGGTGGGTTAAAGTGTGATAAATTTTTCTAAATCCGCGTCTAATATAAAATTTAGGAATATTTTTTTTTTGAAAAATCTCGATTTAAAGATTATAAAAAATATTTAGAATAAAAATACTTTAACAAAATATTTATGTGTTCTTCACCTTTTACGTTTTATTTCCTCTTTTTTGTTTCTTCCTTTCACTTTCCCATTGTAATCTCGATTCGATAAAAAAAAACAGCCCAACCATCTTTGTTGTCCGCGTTCTAATTCGAATGGCTCAGTGTGAATTTGAAATTGAACATGAATTTGTGTTTATGTATTCATTATTTGTATCAAATAAGGGGTTTTACATGTTTGCTTCTAACCGTGATTACTTTGTTCTTTTGTAGGACGATTTCGGCTATGTTTAAATCGAAGGTCTTTAAACTTTCTAGATTTAAAATTCAAATTGGGTTTTCAATTTATGGTTTCAATAATTTTCTATGAGTTTAATTGTATTCTTTTTTCATGTTTTTTTGTGAATTTCTTTTTTGCAAATTCTACAAAAGCACTTGTCCCAACAGATTTGTAAGATTGTGAACCCTTTCATTATTTTTGTCCATTAGTTTGGATCTTCGTGGTTTAATGTAAGTGATTTGCTAGTTTAGGAATGATTGTGAAGGGATCTTAGTAAAATAATAATGGAGACCAATGCCTTGTAGTTTTGCTGTGGCCGTTTTGATTTCCATTCATAATTTTTTTTACTAATTGTTAACATATGGTCATGTTGAAGGATCAAACATGAAGAATACGAGAGCTTCATAGCTGAACGTCCAATACAGTATTTCTTGGTCGCAAATACGAATGTTTTGGTAGTGATTTGTACTAACATCGTAATATGTGATATATTCCGTTGCAAATTTGCTATAAAATTGCTATATATACACATATATATATATATATATATTCTTTTTTGTGTCGTGAAGTCGCTGCAAATTTGTGGTAATGAAACGTCATCTTAAATTACGTATAAATTTTGTAGTGCGTAAAAAGAACGATCAAGATATGGAGAAAGAGAAGCCAAAGTTTAGATAGAAACGTAATTAGAGCGGCGCGAAGATAATCATCATCAACTCATCGTCATATAAAATGGGTTGCTAACAAAAAAAAAAAAAAAAAAAAATTCCTTTTAAACAATCACCAAAAATGAAGTATTAATTAATTTACATATTTTTGAACCCTAAAAGTTTGAAATAATAATATCTACGACAATTCCTCTTTATAATAATTAAGCCAAACCTCAACATTTTCAACCTCTCCCTCAGAAAAAGAGAATAACAAAAGTGTGGGAAGCTCAAGGAAGGCATCATGATGAATCCCTCTCTTCTAACTCCTTCCTCTTCATCCTCTTCCCATATCCAAACTCCGGCGACTTTCGACCACGAAGACTTCCTCGATCACATCTTTTCCTCCGCCCCGTGGCCTTCCGTCGTCGATGACGCTCATCCTCCTCCGCCGCCTCCGTCCGATGCCTTCCATGGCCACGACGTCGACTCAAGGCATCAGCAGCAGATCATGATGATGCCTTTGTCTTCTCATCATCAAAACGACGGCGTTGATGGCTCCTCCGTCCATGCTCTATATGGCTTCTCCGCCGCCGGATCTCTCCATTCGCCGCCAAATCACTCTCTTCCCTTCCATATCCCTCAGGTATAATCTCTCTCCCTCTCCCTTTCAATTTAGAAGACACTATTTAGGTACTTAAATTTAGAATTTATCATTAAATTTAGGGATCGGGAAGTAAATTAATGAACCAGCAAGGACAAACGCAAACGCAAACGCAATCGCAATCGCAACCACAGGCGAGCGCGTCTACAGGTACTGGAGGTACTGTGGCGGCTCCGCCGCAGAGTAGGACCAAAGTCCGAGCTAGGAGAGGTCAAGCCACTGATCCTCACAGTATCGCCGAACGGGTTTGTTTTTTTCTTCCCAAAAAAACATTTTCGCTTTATTTTTTCTCGATGCATTAATTCATATCAGTTACCGAGAAACGCGTGGAAAGTGAAAACTTGGTTTTATAAATATAAAATTTTTGGAGTTTTTTCTGAAAAGTTGTGAAAAAAATGTTTTCTGGGGCAGTTACGAAGAGAGAGAATTGCGGAGAGAATGAAAGCTCTACAGGAGCTCGTCCCTAACGGCAATAAGGTATTACTAGTACTGAAATTCATTTTCAGTTTATTTTACAAATTTATTCATATATTAAATGAAACAGATCATCATAAAAACGTCCTTTTTCATCATTGTATGATCCATATCATTTATGTTGACAATTTTCACTTTATGATATCGCTACTTCATTATACATAAATCGTTTTAGGACGTAAAATTAAATGATAGTGAAAAATGAATTCCGGCAAATTTCTTCCGCAATTCATTTCAGTAACTTGTATCTTGAATTAAGAGATAATTTAGCTAACTTCTTTTTGTCAACTAGAAATGTTAATATATATATATATATATATATATAAAATAACTGCTCATTAATTTTAGGAATGAATAGTATACTTATTGACCATAACTCAGAGTTATTAAGTAATTCAATACTTATCTTTTTGTTTTACTCATATAATTGGTGGTTGTTTAGTCTATATATATATATATATATGTATATCAATCAAATGATTAAACACTAATTAGCTAATTAATTAGGCTACGATATTAGAGTTAACTAATGCAGTAATAAATGGGGTAGGATCTCAGTTCTGACTAATTTTTTGTATATTTATTTAAATAATAATTGACAGACAGACAAGGCATCGATGCTCGATGAGATTATAGATTATGTCAAGTTTTTACAACTCCAAGTCAAGGTGAATCTCTTTCTCTTTCCCCCTATCTTTTTTGTTTCTTACAATTATTATTTCATTTTGTTTAGTACAAGAGGTAAATGTTTTATTATTTTCTCTTCAATATTGATGGAAGATTCTTTCATTGCCTTTTAGTTGACATATTAGACAAAAAAAAGCTGACATAGAAGTACAATTTTACATACCAATTAAATCAAATATGGGCCTCTGCAACTAAAATTCCTTATGCTCCCTCCTCAATTTTTATACAATATTAATGTATATTGTCATATACCCGCATCGCATTTACATAAATGTATATTTAAATTCAACAATAAGTCGACAGTGTACTTAACAATCCTTTTCTGAATTTTTAATTATGCGATTTAGGTACTAAGCATGAGCAGATTGGGGGGTGCTGCTTCCGTTTCTTCTCAAATCTCTGAGGTAATTAATTTAAGCTAATAGAGAAAATAACGAAATCATATAAGAAGAGAAAAAAGTTACTGGAAACAGAAAAGAAATAAATTCTAAAATGGGAATTGGAATGAAAAAGAAAACATAAAATATAGAAAAAAGAGAGCACGCGTGCCGACTACTATCACGTAATTAGGGCTTCTTTCGCTTTCTTGTCTTTTCTTTTTCTTAATTATTTTATTTTATATATTTTCCAGGGAGGAGGTGCTCAAGCAGTTGGGTCCCAAGGGAACGCGTCCTCAGCCGTTGCCGGTGGTAGTCAGGCGGCGGGAAACTCCAACGACAGCGTGACGATGACGGAGCATCAAGTGGCGAAGCTAATGGAGGAAGACATGGGGTCTGCGATGCAATATCTTCAAGGGAAAGGTCTCTGTCTCATGCCTATCTCCTTAGCTACTGCCATCTCAACCGCCACGTGTCACTCCCGCAACCCTTTGATCTCTGGAGCTCCCGACGCCGGACGTCCTTCCTCTCCCAATCTTTCTGGTATGACCGTTCAGTCGACGACAATGGGTAACGGCAAGTTAAATGGTAACGGCGTTACCGAGGGGTCGTCCTCTATCGCCGTTAAAGACGCCGTCTCCGTTTCGAAGCCGTGATGACGGCCGTTTTCTTTTTTACTTTTGGGGGTTAGGCAGAGATACCAAAAAGAAAAACAGAAAAAAGTGGGGTTAGTGGGAGATGAAGTCAACCAGCTTTTGGTCAAAGTCTACGTAGAATAAGGTGAAGTTGTTTGATGTGTTCTCGTAGAGTTTTGGTTTCTATAACTACTACAAAACCACTCAAAGCCACATTTTTTTTCTTTTAAATATGTTTGTAATGTTTTTATTTTATTTTATTAATAAACTTGGTCCCTTTTATCCGAATATCATTGGCTAGGAATCAAAATTGCATTATAGGTGGTATCACTGCATTGCATGATATTATACTATGAGATCAAGATAATAAAGCATCTAAAACCTCAAAACAATAAAGCCAAGTCTTTTTATGCTTCATTTAGTCTTAACGTCTAGGATAGGAGTTTGAAGACTACAAGATTCTATTTAAAAAGAATGTAAAGACTCGTTTGATATTTATCAAAAAAAAAAGACTCGTTTGATGTCTATTCACCATAGCTCAAATTCTTCGTTGACTAACCAATATATAGAAATGCATCGGAAAGTTTATGGAAAGTGATGGTTCGGGATTCCCATACTCCATCTAAAATTATATTAGGGTTGATGATTTGAGTGATGAGTTACGAATCATCTTATAAATTATGTTTTCTCTAATAAGTTTTCCAATTTATCCAATATGTGTTCTCATTTCTCTTATAAATAGTGAGCTTATAAATAGTGTTCACTGAGATATTTCTATAGTACCTAATTTATATTCATTCCAACAGACGTATCCGTCAGAAAACTCATCAAAAAAGTGATCAAAATCATTTCATCAAAAACGAGTTTCAACAAAAACTTTTCCTCCACTATCAACTTAAACAAATTTATTATATAATGTGAATATAGATAAAAAAAAAAAAAAAAAAAAAAAAAACTAAGAAATAAATAAAATGTTATGAAGTGGTGATTATCCATCTTGTACCACCTCATGAAACACTTGTCCTAATACATGGAACACTAATCCTAATTCTCCATTACATGGACACTTGTCTTCTTCTCATCTAAAGATGTTGTCCTCATCACCATAAAACATGTTCTTATTACATTAAGTTGTGGGAATTTGTCTCTCCAACCCTTTCCACTACAAATAGATGGATTAGCTAGCTTATGTAATATGTAAAGAAAAACTAGAATCAAACGAATAAAATCTCTTCCGCTATATCTCTCATTCTTGCCCCCCCCTCCCTCCCTCCCTCTCTTTTAGTAATTAAAATCCCTCATATATTTACTCTCTTAAATTCTTATATATAGAGAATCAGTCATTATAATATTTTTCACAACACAAAAGAAATTAAAGTTTATACTTTTAAAATTATTGTATGGCCACTGTCTTTTCAACTCTATTACTAGTGTGAAATTCCACCACTCATTAGGTGGGTGGATTATTTGCATGTCTTTCACAAGCACATCAGACTCACTTTCATACACATCCAATACATTTACCCAGCATTGGGGATCCACAATAGCCTCAAACTCTTGGTCTCATAAACTCTTCAATAAGTGCAATGTCTACGACTTAAAACCTAAACCCTCTAGGGAGGCTCCATATCGGCCGATATGGGTGATTGATATCGATTTGACGAATATCGGTGATCGTGATACATGGACCTGTATACCTTTTGTCACAATGTTCATCGTCGTGGTTGATATACATATGCACACCAAAACAACTATATTTAGTGAACAGAGGCATGCTTACCTTACAAAAAAATAAAAAAACATTCGCTTTGGGATTTTGAAATGTTAAGAATTTTAGGGGCCCTAAATTTTTGAAAATCTAGTATAATGTATAGTAGTTATTTTAAATAAAATTAGTCTACGAACATGAGTTCGAAACCCAATTTTGTCAGAATATTACGAAAGACCCATTGAAGTATTATATTTCTTGAAAAATATGTGAGGTTGCTATCCAAACTCGTGGATCGCGAATATTGTTGACAATTCCATTTTAGTTATTTCTGCTGGAAGAAGATTTTCTAAATTGAAGCTAATAAAATCTTATTTACGATCAACTATGTCTCAAGAAAGATAAATTGATTTGACTATCTTATCCATTGAAAAAGAGTTCATAAGAAAACTCGATTACGAAAGTTTAGTGAAAAAAAATTTATAAAAAAGAAAGAACGGAAAATTATGGTTTAAGATTTTTTTAATAGTATTTCTTTTGTTTTTTAACTTATTTTTTACTTTTCATATCATTTTAAAATAATAATATTATTATTACGTTAAAAAATATAGGAATCATTTTTCTAAATTAACCTTAAGTCCTTATAACTTTAGGCACCGCTCTATTAGTTAACCACATCTCCAAATGAAAATAATCACTTTGATTGGAAAGTTAATCCAATTTTCTCCCAAATCCAAAGGGAAAGTCTTCGTCCAATCACATCTTACAAACATTTAAGATTGGTCCGCTGCAGTTATTTTTCTTTTTTATAGAAAATGTGCATCTTTTTTCATGTGAACATAATATGACTTAAACACATATAAAACAAACTAATTTTTTTCCAAATACAAACTCCTACCTTCTAAATCACCATTTTACCCATTCTACATTTTTGAGCTCCAATTTGCCCCCAAAATAACTTAAATGCATCAAACTGTTGTGAAATGAAAATTTAAATGCATAAATGGTAAAAACATCGTATAGTGATGCTATAATGCATGCATTTGAAATAATTGGGGTGCACTTAGAACCAAAAATATAGAAAGTAATAGTCGAAATCCATTAAAATACCAACACATGAATATTAATTCTTCGAGACTTGATAAGTCTATACCATATTTAATAGTATGCGCTAAGTGGTCAAATCAAAAAATTCAAGAATAATATTTCTTAAACTTTATCTAAAACAGATACATAAAGACTACCAAATTATGCCATAATCTTCAAAAAATCATCTACATTATCATCAATAATTCTAATTTATACCATATTGAAGTTTTTGAATTGTAGATGAATCCTATTTGGAATTGAACTAACCATGTATGGCTGATCTAACATCGACCACTTTTTACCAGCAATTTGAAAGTTCTTGATCTTCCCAATACATGATTGCTAACATTTGTAATAATAAGACCCATAGCTTTCTTAGATCTCTCAAGTTTAGCAAGGTCATGAACTACCTTCATCAAAGGCTCTGAGGTATCTCTTCTGAATTCTCCCTTAAGCTTATTCTCTCTTTTTTAGTAAAAAAAACCACTATCTCCAACTTATGATCTGTTAAAACATCCTCCAATTCAAAGATCTCAAAGTGAACCAACATTTGAATCTTCCATAGCGAAAAGTCTTCGGTTCCGTCAAATAGAGCGAATTCGATTCTTGCATTCACGATGAGATATTTAGCCATGGATCATAGCACCGATATCACTTTGTTAAAATCTAAGCTAATGAAGATATTCTTAGAGATAATCTCACAAATCAATCAACTCAGAAAATCTCGATAGATTTTAACCAATTGGAATTTAGCTCGATCACAAGAATAGAAAAACGTAAGAAGAACCTCAAGATTTTGCGTGTTCAGATTACATGACCTAGCAATCCACTAGAATCTTGAATGTTTCCCTGCTTACAAAAACGAGCAAGAAGAAGAATAACAGGTTCTTGATGAAAATACAATCAAAGAAGAAAATAAGAGGAAAAAGAAAGATTTAAATTAATTTGAATATAACATCAAACCCCCTTGATCATATAGAGTATGTAACATGGTCTAGTACTTCAAACCCTCTTATCCGAATAGACTCTTCCATTTTTCTTCTTCTCCAGAATCAAAGATGACAACTAGGTAAAGAAGACTAAAAGCATAAGTGAAAAAGAAAAAGTCGGATAAGATGAAGATGACGACGAAGAACTATGGACTACATCAGTAGGATACGAGTTATTGACAATAGTGTAATTAGAATACCAAAAAATCCAAAGCGGAACCAATTTATAAAACTAAAATTGTTCAATTTGTTTTTCTTAAAGTATCCCGCGCCATCGCGTAATTGTAATGAAAGATTTCAAAATCTCTCACCAATGCTCTAAACCTAATGCATAAAATTAAGAATTATACCGTAAAGTAAACTGTACATGAGTCTAAGATAGTAAGAACATCTCCATCAAAGGTTTTTGATAGAGTTCTTAAAAAAAAAAATAATTAAACAAAAAACGGACTCCACAGCACAGTTAAGAACCGTATCTGAAAGTCTCTTATTTAAGAGACGGTTCTTCACTGTTCACGGGTACGTGGCGACATGCGATTGGTCGACTTTTATTTTTTTCGATTTTAAAGAAAAAAAAAATAAATTTTAAGAACCCAATAGGGATTTTTATGGAGATGCTTTAATGGGCTGTAAGCCCAATTAAACCCAAATGAACACTCGAGTGAACCCATGTCTGAGTCTTAATAGAAGTGTCGGAGTAAAAGAAATGCGCAGAGATCTCGACCATCTGACTACTGCTGGTTACTGTTAATTCTCTGTTGATTTTATCGAATATAAAACTTGGAGAAGATCCGGGTAGATTATTTATTGTGTGTGTGTGCTTCCTGCTTCAATGGCTTACAGAATCGCAGATTCTCTCCTCGCTCCGACGGTATTCTTCCTTATTCGTATTCCAAAAAGGTTTCATTTTTCATTTCTTTCTTTTTTTGCATCTTTTTTTTTATCTCTGTAAATCCATCTCTTTTTGTCGATTGACCATTACAAAATAGGTTCCTACTGCTTATAATTTCTCAGGGTCCCAAAATAATATGTGCTAAGAGTTTTTGGGATTATAGCTGTACTCTTCAAGACCTCGTAAGTTTCAAGACGAAATGGAAATCCCATTATTTATTTTCATTACTTGACTTTTGTGTACAACTTAAAGCTTAGCCCTGTATAAGGTTTGTTTGAGAACCCAACTATGAATTTGGATTGATGATACAGTCGATTTCTTGTGTCAGAAAGCAAACAACAGTAGATTCTTTAGAGATTAGCTTATCTACTGTTGTAGCTCATACCGTTACCGCCACAATTTTTTTCCGGAGTGTTGGTCAAAAGGATAAATGGGTAGGGAACAAAAAAAAGAAAGAAAATTCCCTCCAAAAACTAAAGCTATAAATTCTTGGGGAACATCTTTAGGGAAAAGTGAAATGAAGATAAATACTTTAAACTTCCCCCAAAAGATAGCAGCAGTTGCAACCACTCTCACATGTCCTAACAAAGAGTAACGAATCCTTAAAAATAAAAATACCTTAAAGAAAGTGTGAATGAGATTTTGCAGATGCTCTTCACATTTTAGACAGCTAAAAAGCTCAAGGTCAAAAGAGGATAAGTAAAACCAAACTGAAAATAAAGCACAAAACTGAAACTAACAACTCTGAATCAGTAGATCGATATCATTTCTTAGTCACAGGTCACACGAAGTAACACCCTTTTGTACAGAACAACACTAAGATCAGTCTTAAAGCAGGTTTTCTTCTCTATCCTCTATTGTTATTTCTCTGTAGTTTTTCCTAACAACTCTAAACACACAAAACAGAACAAGCAAACAAGAATAACAGAGTATTGAGAAAAGGGAATCAAAAGATGGGAGGAGGCGGAGTCTCCCACACATCAAAGACATTCTCTTCACTATGCAATGCGAAAAGCCGATCTCCACCAATGGAGAAATCACAAATGGAACCACCATAGCTTCTTCTTAGCCTAGAAGTCAAAACCCAATCTGGTCCACAAAACACAGAGATGGAATCATTCATCGAAGAGAAAAGCTGTCCTTGGTGCAATGCCAGTTTCGGGTAACAAGGCTCGTCAGGCATCTTGCTCTTCATCAATCTACTTCTCGAACTCCACCTCACGCTTCCTCCATACATCCTCAGATCAATAAACCCTAAGTCCTCAAACTCATTCACCACGCAAATTGAATTGCTATCTTCCATAGCTATAGCGTCCCTTACTCTCTTCTCGTCTATAGCCATGGGAGAACCGATATCTGACCAAGACCACACCATGCTCTTGTCCCGGAAATCCAACAAGCTTATGTAACAGTTGTCTTTTCTCGGAAACAATGTTGCTACTAGAAGACAGTTCTTACCATTCATCCATTGAAGCTTATCAGCATCACCAAGTGACCAACCGGGGCTCTCGTAGAAGAAATCCGTTTGTTTTCCGGTGATCTGATCCCAAACTCCGATTCCATACTCATTGCTCCGACCTTTGCAGCTGGCGAAGATTTTGTAATCAGGGGAAAAACTCAAAGCTCCGGCGGTGTAACTTTTCACCTGGTTCTCATGACTGACCTGGAATTTATACCGGAGATCTCCGGAGGAGGAGCTGAAGAGTCCCATGCCTCCGTCTCCTCTCCCCAATTTCTCGCAGGCAGAGAGCACGATGTTGTCGGAATCGATCCAGCCGACGTCGTTTACTCTCTGGTAATCGAGGTTTATCGGACAGTGCTCTTCCAGCATCCAGTCGTAGACGTGGACGACGCTACCGTGCGCGACGCAGCAGCCGCCGTCTGGACCCGCTCTGATGGCCGTGCCGTCACCCGGAGCGATGCCTTTGACGGAATTGGAAAGACGGAGACGGTTACCGTCGAATGGGCCCCACTTGGCGGTGCGTACATGGTCGATTAAGCCGTAGAAGGAAGCTTCTCTGTGAAGGAGACGCTCTGGGATGTTTGTGGGGAGGTTGAGGTCTCCTGTACGGAGGAGATCGAGAAGAACCGCGAAGCAATCTGGATTCCGGTCGACGAAAATAACTTCTCCCGGCGGCGAGAGATTCCAATCGTCGTCGAATAATGCGCCGAAGAAGGAATCGCGACCTGCGTTCGCTAGCGTCGTCGCCGTTGTTTCGAAGAGTCGACCACCAACGCTGAATTTGATCCTGTCTCTTGAGATACCCATCAATGGAGAAGAAGAGAGAAAGTCTTGAGAATTTGTCTCCTTCTGGAAATTAGGTGGAAAGAAAACGATCGGGATTTGAACAGAAAAGCAAGCGAGGGTGTTTTCCGGGAAAGCTGGAGAAAATTTATCCCTGGCTTTTTCTTCGGATAAGAGGAATCTTTAAGCATCAGCTATCGAAATTGTTTCTGTTCATAACAAGAGAAAAAGCCATGAACGTTCATCACCAAACAGAGAGAGATATAGTCAAGAACGAAAACTACGATTTCAATCAAATTCAAAGAAACTAGGCTCTGGACACGGGTAAGAACTCTTTCTGATTAATGGGAAATCAAATATAAAGAAAAGATGATGATCTATGTGAAAAATTTGAAATATTTCAGAAGATGAGAGATATCGAATTAACTCTTCCTTCTCTCTCCCTTTTTTTTCATTCCGTTTACACACGACAGTCACTTCTACATTTATACATTGAGAAGATAATAAAAAAATGAACATACTGTGGGTCCCGCATTTTTTAAGTTGCGTACTCATCTTTGAACCGTAGGATGTTGTTGTTTTTAAAATATTGTTTCTGATCCAACGGTTGGTATTCCATGTAGTACATTGCTAACTCGGGAGAACATTCCCAGATGATCACACCTCGTTGGTATTATATTTATTTCCTTATACACATCAAGTTGAATTGTATTTTAAAAAGAACACGACTAACCAAAACAAAAACAACTTTGATACCAATGATAAGAAGAGACTTTCTCGATTATTTTATTAATTTAAAAACAGTGATTCGTGTTAGTGGAACAATTCAAACTTCCAAATATAATAAAAAACAATCATATGCGACTTGTTGTATGTCAAGTTTTGGTTATGTATTTGTCCTTATCGAGTTATATAAATAAATTTAGGATTCTAAATTAATAATAGAAAAATTGACAAGAAATAAAATTAAAAAACCTAGTTAATTTTTTTTTTTATATCCAGATTAATTTATCTAGTTAAAAAGATATCAGAGAATTAGTTTACGTTAATCGTAATATATGTTTGTACGGATAAGTCTTTAGGGTTAAGTTCCGCATCAAATTACTTACTTTATCTAAATGGATATACCATCTCATTACCTCGGTTGTTATTACCTTGAAGATAGGTTGTTCTTGTGGATTCATCTTGATTCGGTTACCAAATGTGGAAGGCTGTGAGGTAACGATTGGCCGGTGATTCTCATTGTGTGCCAGTCGAAAGAATATATTTTGGTCGTTTGTTAGGGGATCAATTATAGGGACTATTGTGTGATCGAAATTCGGATTTTGAGGTGGACGAGATCAAAACCCAACCAACCGTGTAAGTAGGAGAAGCATTGGTTCTTCAGGTCCTAAATTATTAAACCACAACTCAATCTTATTTACTTCCTCCTTTGGTTAGCTTGAATCTTTAGATGTGTTTTTAAGTTGTAACATCATCCTTTTATTATCATTTTTATTATCATTAATGATATTCAGATATATATTTTGAAGTAATTTGATCTGTCATTATAATTTGGGATCTAGAATTATCATCTTATCCTTAATAAAATAAAAGTTTAATAATTTAAAATTCTTATATTTTAAAGATTTTGGAGAATAATCAATTCTTATAAATTGGTTACTTTTTGTCAATCTTATAAAGTAGCTATTATGATGTTATTTTTGATAAATTTCCATATTTTTCCTTTCTATCTTTTGAAGAGATGATATTTTTTAATTTGTGTATAATTGATTCTTTCTCATAGACGTTCTTCTCTCATTAAATGATATTTTAACTAAAAACTTTTGTTTTATTTTAAGAGATGTTTTTAATTTTCAATGCAAAATTAATTAACTTTGTGTTGTGAATATATATATTTTTTTTGAAAACAAAGTGTTGTGACAATATTTGTTCTACAATTTATCTGCTATTATTTGAATTAAATTGCTTTTAAATAGATGATAAATATTCTTTTAATAAAAAAAAACGAATAAATGATTCTTTAATTGGTCTGCAAAAATTTTAAACTTCATTTTAAATAAATGAAACAGAGATATACAAATATATGTATATAATATTACTATATATTTCTTTTCCAATTTTTTTTTATCAAATATACAGAAAGTAATTAAATTATATTAGTTGGCAGTTTAGAACAGTTAGTTAGATGGATTAAGTATAGATAAAAAATCGAAGTATTCCGGTGATTTTAAGTTATTTTTATCCATCGGAACGTACTTCGAACTAACATATGTATATATTATATAATATGGAAACGTAAAGAAAAATATTCTAAGGAAACTTATATTTTCTTGGCTTTTCTTGTTAACCAAACCTTTATGTATATATCAAATCAGTATATTACATATAATATACAAGGTTAACGTCAAGGAGGGTCATGCGGGTCGTGGACGGCACACCAACGACTTATTCTTAGTGTTTTGGTCCAAAATATGATTGGACTGTTATATATCTACGAAAATTCTCTAACAACTAAATTATATTAAAAAACAAAACAAAACAGAATGGTTGTCGAGATATCAGATCCAAGTTAGTTAATTTCGGGTATGAATCGATTAAGAAATAAAAAGGAATCCAAGTGTCAGGTATAATCCTTAATCTAAAAAACGTATTAGGCAGCCGATTTCCCGTGAGACGTTTGACGGTGCCGAATGCTGAAATTTGGTTGTAACTGGGGAAACAAATTGGAGAATCTTGAAAAAAAATCATTTTCTTTATTTTTAAGTTCGAAATATGATGATATAGGTAGTGTTTCAAAGTAGGAATCATAAATCATCACTTGACTTTATCTAGCTTGTCTCGTGTTTTAAAATATATGTCATTTGCTCCTTGTGTTACGATTTTATACTATCTACAACGAAGTCTTGCACTTGATACTATGGCCTTAAATGGTTGCACGGTATATTCTGGATCATATCAAGTTTGGAATGGTATGTACTTTTTCAACCATTTACAGTTTAGTCCACACTAGTTCGTATCAAATGCAAACAAAATAAAATAAAATTTGGTACGCAGTTATTATTCATGCGGACCAAATTTTGCTTTGTAAATGTATTTTTTTTGGTCCACTCCAAAACATATGCATACCATCTGCACACCAAAAAATCAGACCAAAATAATTGTTTTGTTCTCTTTTTATCATTGGATAAAACCAGAAAACACACACCACACATAAATATTTTTCTAATAAACCCATACACACTCGTTTTCTCTTTACTAACTAATCTTATCACGTGACTTTTTTATTTTTGGAAGTTTTCTTCTCCATTATGTAAAAAGTAATGTTATTGCATCTAATGAATTCGACCTAAAATTAGAAGAAGAAAAAATCGTTAAAAGGAATCATCTTGCGTAGTTTCGATAATCAGAATATAAAACGTTAGAAATAGAGAATGAAAAAGATAAGATCTTTACGCCTGTCTATTTACAAATTGATATTTTTTCCTATTTTTTGCTCTTTATATTTTCCTTTCACATCATAGACTTATTACACTTACTAATTTTGTGAAGGTTTTATATACTTTAATAAATCCTTAGCCCCATTAATATTGCACTCTTCAATGATCGATCATGTGACTTTCATTTTATATGATTCAACAGATCTCATGCATCTTTACGTTCTGTTATTAAACGAACTTTCAGAGTATGGAAGAAGAAGTGGAGGATTCTTAGGGATGATCCTAGATATGGTTTGGAGGTGCAGAAGAGAGTGAGTATTGCCACAATGGGACTCCATAACTTTATCAGGATTTCAAATTTTCCAAATCCCGATTTTTCCAAAGATTATACAGAGACACAAACGGAAAACGAGCAAAATGACTCAAATGAACAAGAAGAAGTTGAGCGTGCAGATAGACAATTTGATTTTGAAATACTATTGCAAATATTTTATGAAAAACATCCGAGAAAATATTGCAAATATGTTATGGGAGAATCGAAGTAGAAGATTTTGATTTGTAATTTATTTTAAACATGCTATTATTATTAATTATAAAAAATATGTTATTAGTAGTTATTGTAATTAAAAAAAAAAAACTATTTCTACTTTTTAGTCCACTTTAGTGTATACTATTATCCACTTTCACCATTCAAATATGGTCCACACTAGTGCATACCAAAATCCACACTCTAGTACACTCCATACCATGTCCACACTTGTACAAAGTTCAGTGTACCAAAAATGATGGTACACTTGGTATGCACTGGTTCGTACTCTACAACCATTCAAAACCTATATGTTTAGATTAAAATTTGGTAAAGGATAACCCCAAAAACCATTATCTCTAGGACTTTGTACTTATCAATCGTTTGCAGGACGGTTGTACTACGTTTGAGTATAGTAGACCATCAATCTTTTCTTTTCCTACGTATACATAGGAGAACAATAACTTAACTTAGAGTTCCAATACACCATCATTATAAGAAACGCCTAATACAAATATTTTTAACCAAAAAAAAACAAACCTAATACCAATTCATCATCTCTTCATCTTCATGCCTATTTGGATGCAAATTGTGTTGGTAATCGTGTGATAAGGTTCACACCACCAATCTCTCTTTATTGACAACAAACAATTGAATACAAGATCCTGAGGAAGACTCAAGGATCTGAAAAAGAGCTTCGAAAACAGATCTCTCAGCTCAACCCAAACGCTACAGGCAACAAACCCTAGCCGGAGCTCTTCCGAGACTCGCGATTCCCAATCCCACAAGCAACAGCAACAATACAAGCATGATCGTAAGAAGGACGATGAACAGTGATTTATTCTACAGCGAAGCCTCTGATACGTTCCAAGTCTTTGCTCATCCTTTTTATCAGTTCAGCTGCCAGCTCATCCTCAAACCCTCCAGCTGATTCCAAGTCTTCCCTCCACTTAAGGCCTTATCAATACTTTCCCCTTTGAGAAGCTTGTCCTCAAACGACAAAGAAAACGGCGCAACAACCTGTATATCTCATTGCCTTGCTTCCATTGAATGATGATGAATGTATATCGTCTTGTAGCAGGATTTTCTCTCACACATAACTCATTTTTTGTACTTAAAATTCCAATCTTTGATAAACGGTGACTGAGTAGAACGTTGATGAATCCGAGCTTGATCTTTATAAAACAGCATAACCATTGTTGCGGTAACGGCTATATCTGTGCTTCCCAAAATCCACCACGTGATCCCAAACCACATACATCTTGAATGTTTCTGCCATTTAACAACTGTGTAAACCATCTCCAGCTTCGTGTGCACAAGTCTAAACAAAATCATTAGTAATACTCTCAAGCTTGACGATCTATGCCGGTTTTGAAAC
The DNA here is from genome assembly GCA_900116095.1 of Euclidium syriacum. Lineage (NCBI taxonomy): Eukaryota > Viridiplantae > Streptophyta > Magnoliopsida > Brassicales > Brassicaceae > Euclidium > Euclidium syriacum. The sequence goes on from FPAK01000008.1 coordinate 5,859,412, forward strand.
TGCAAAGTAACACAGTTAAACGACATAAGTGCTGGTACATTTTGAAACGTCTCTGCCACCTGTGTCCATAACAACAACAGTGATGTATATGCTCTCAAAATGACATCAATATGAATCTGATTACTCAACATGTCAGCTATGAGAGACTGCACAGAAACACATATAAGCTGCTTTTTTCCTCTTAGTAACTCCAGCTTCAACATGTCACTACCCCCTTCACGAAGACAGCTTGTCCTCAAGCTGTGTAAATGTCCGTACAAGCTCTAAATTGTGCATTTGTTCTCCTTAACCCTAACTTGTAGCATCGGATCAGCTTTTTCTATGACCACAAACTGATCCCAATAATTTTGTAGCAGCCTCATCTTCCAAATATCGAGCTGTTGTTCAGTTTGTAGGGGTGCTAAATTCACCTGAAAAACATCAACCTTGCTCTCCATTCGGGTAGAAACATCATGAATGATTGTATACTCCTTTAAATCCCTAAACCAAAAGGTTTCTGGTACCAAATCACTTGGTGCTGACCTGAGTTTGAACTTAACATCCAATTCTTAAGAAAAATATTGTTCATCTTCCTTGAATGTAATGTCTGAGCTTTAAGAGAAATTTTATCGAGCTGAAATTCTGGAATGCCCTTAGATGCATCACTAGACAACCACACTATGTCACTAGGTAAAATTGAATCCTTCTGATGATCAAAATCAGTAAGCAAGCTTGAAATAATTTCTCCAAACGGTTCCCACTGGTGACTCGAAACAATCTCCAAAGGTGCAAAGGAATCTACTGCACACATTGATGTTGTCTTTTGATCAATATCACCAATAGATTCCGTCTGCGTACCAGTATCTGCCTCTGGATCATTCTGAAAATTTAACTCCGGTTCAAGTCGTGATGTTGTCACATCCGGATCGGCTTCCTCCTTGTGTTCTTTGACACAGCTCCATTTTTCCACTTCAACAGCAAATAAAGGTTTCTCTAGACTAAGTTCGTACTGCCGAAAAGAATGTTTTTCTGTAAACGCATCACAATTCTCTGCCACAACAGATTCTTCGGTCCCTTCGGGTATATCATCGTCAAGTACAATGTTCAATTCAATCTCTCCTACCATCAAATCTCTATGGCCCGATTCCAGGATATAAATTATTACCTGATTTGCTAATCGTCCCGGAATATTGAACACCAGTGACGTTGAACTCTGTGAATGCGATTGAATCTTCTCCGGAACAGCTCCCAACAAATATTTCTCCAGAACTATGGATTTTTCTTGAATCGAAGATGTTTCCGGTGATATCGATTTAACTTCAAGACTTTTGTCTGTTAACTTCGACTCGTTCTCGCCAATCGGCTCCGTTTCCGATAAAGAGTCCTTGATAGACTGCATAAGTCGATCTTCCTCCTCCTGCAATCGGATTCTTTCTGGATCATCTCTTTCGCCATACGTCAAAAACAAATCCGTTCTCAATTCCTTCCAGTTGCAGTAAGGCTAAAACGATTCTCGCTCTTGAACACGAGCTGCTGCGTCTCTTTCGATTAATAGCTTTGCCATTTTCAACTTCCGCGAGTCCAAAACCATCCTCTGTAGAAACATTTTTTCCATCCAATCAATCCATTGATGCAGAGCAAAACCTTCGAAAATCAGAAGCTCCACAACTCCCATCGATTGAGATTGAGATTTCTTGTTTTTTTCTGGTAGACTCGGTGAGTGACTCGTTGGACTCGGTATCCGACTTGGTCGACTCGCTGAGTGACTCGCTTGACTCGTTATCCGACTCGCCTTCTTCGCCTGATTCGCTACCGTCGCCATTCTCCGAGTTGAATCCATGCATAACTTCTCCATTATCGCGATCTATCGATCCAAAACGCTCACCGCACCAATTGATAAGGTTCACACCACCAATCTCTCTTTATTGACAACAAACAATTGAATACAAAATCCTGAGGAAGACTCAAGGATCTGAAACAGAGCTTCGAGAACAGATCTCTCAGCTCAACCCAAACGCTACAGGCAACAAACCCTAGCCGTAGCTCTTCCGAGACTCGCGACTCCCAATCCCACAAGCAACAGCAACAATACAAGCATGATTGTAAGAAGGACGATGAACAATGATTTATTCTACAGCAAAGCCTCTGATACGTTCCAAGTCTTTGCTCATCCTTTTTGTCAGTTCAGCTGCCAGCTCATCCTTTTTGTCAGTTCAACTGCCAGCTCATCCTCAAACCCTCCAGCTGATTCCAAGTCTTCCTTCCACTTAAGGCCTTATCATCGTGATGATTATTCATCAGTTGTGGGTGCATGCTAGAATCACCGATACCATAACTAATTGTTCCTTTCCAATACAGCAATACCCGCTCAACAACTTCCCAATGTGACGTTCTGGGTGCATGCATAAACTGTGATTACCGATTATTTGCAAACACATAGGACCAATATTTGATGGGAGTATTGGCATCTGATAGTAACGATAGTCTAGTCTCAACAATATAGCGATGCTTCCTCTCCGCAATCCCATTGTGTAATGGCGTATTTGGTGGAGAGGTTAGGTGTTGGATTTCGTGTGTTGAAAGGTAGGTTGCCAAACCAATCTATTCACTTCCACTGTCTTAATAAAGGGCCGTGAGTCTTGTCTTGAACCGATTCTTGACCAATGTCCTGATTGTAGGAAAAATTTGAGCTACATGAAATTTAATTTTCACCGGAAAAATCCATGTATAACGGGTAAAATGGAAAAAAAAAATTTAAAAAATGTATGGCTCTCTTCTTCACTCCTTTTTAGTCTTATGAATACTACTACTTTATACATGGCATAATGTTGAGCTATTTTTTATGCATGTTGATGTTCTCCTGATTTTTGGTAACGATGCTTATATGGTGTATACAAGTTTAAAGTCTTTTTGGTGCTCTGTATTTCAATGAAGTATTTAAGAAAGCTTAAATATTTCCTTGGTATTAACTAATTCGAGGATTTGAAGGCATCTTTTTGTCCCAACGCAAATACACCGTAGATAACTAGATATTATCACTAATACGGGACACTCTAGATCCAAGCGTTCACTGACTCTGCATGAGTCGAACCTTTAACTTCCTCCAACGATGGCCTTTACTTAAATAATTTGAAGAAATACAAACAACTGATTGGTCGATTGGTATATCTTACCTACGCTGTAAATGTACTTTCACTATTTATAAAGACTGGACACATGAAGAAGCACATTGGACAGAGGTCAGCAGCTCTTCGTGTGGTTTGATTTCTAAAGGGTTCCCTGGGTGAAGAAATTCTTCTCAAAGCTTTTGAAGATCTTACACTTACACCATGACACAAAGCAGATGAATTATGGAATTTCGACCTTTGTGTCATGAAGTATTTAATCGGCCATGAAATTGCAAAAAATGTTACTAGTCTAGTGATTAGTTTGGTTTGCATGGTTTGATTCTAACTAATGTGCTTAACTCGGTTTAATCTTGGTTCCATTTTAGTCGAATAAGGTTCTAATTAGTATCTTTTAACTATTAAAGTTAAAGTACAAAATGCAAAATGTCTTACCTTTATATGGAATATTACATCAGAATATCATTGTGATTATGCACTAATTAAAACAAGCCATTAAAGGTATTTTCGTAACATAATTAACACAAAAATCCGGATGACCCGACTTGCATTTAGGATAAGACGCGGAACCCTTATTTTAATCTTGCGTTTTAGTTATTTTTAATCATGACCGTTGAATAATTAAATTACACAGATGATTTTAGAGGTCAATGACCCAAAAAAGTGATCCACATCCGATTTTAGAGGACATGAAACTTCTATTGATTTGAAAAAAGAATAAAAAATCAAATTTAATTCGGATAGTTGGTTTATGGAAAGGGATTTTAAAATGTTGGAAATCTTACTAATTCCGAAAACTTATACTTATTTGAATGGATTAAGTAAATGTGTTTTAATTAGATTTGAAAATCTTTTCACAGCTTTTAATCCATGATTCTCAGATGCCATATTTTGATAAATTATTTTTTTTAGTAACGTATGATCTAGGGAAGCCGAATAATTCCACCGGATATACAAATTCGTTGGATATAAGTATACCAATGTTAAAGTTTTGAGTTTTATTCTAAATCCAATTAATTCACATACAATAATTTTGTTGCTAGTATAATTCGAATCATAGGACAGGCCAACGCATTTCGAAGTCTTTAAACACTTTTCCACTGTGTACGGAGTAAAATCAGTACCTTTTGTTCAAGGAAGATTCAAATTATGTTTAAATATTATTGAAATTTCGCATAGTTAGGGAAGTTACACAATTACTTTTGGAAATTTAACAATATAAAAAATGTTTTCTATAGATTTCATGACAAGCTTCACCCATCATTTCTTCATCATATAAGAGGGTTATTCCATTGAACGAACATAAGTTTTTTCTTCAAGTTTTAACACATCGTAAACAAAAGAGAGATTTAAATGGCTACTTATAAGGATGAAAAGTGTGCAAAGGTATGATTTTTTTTCCCTTACTTATGAACTACGTATATATTGTTGTTAGAAACTAAAAATATTTGATTCTTTTAGTTTGTAGAATATCCTATCCGAATGGTCTTTAAGATTTTCAATCTCATTTCTATAATTTATTTATCTGTAATGAAACCATTTAATTACTATGACATGCCATGATTTAATTTTTCTTAAAAATTGATAATATAATTAAACCCTAAAAAAATCGGTCTCATAATCTAAACCCTAAAATTAAAACGGTTTTAATCTTATTGCTTAAAGTATTAAATTTGTGCCATAATCTTTTAACGGTGTAGCTAAAGTATTAAAAGAAGTTAGAGCCATAGTAAATAAATCTATTGAACACGATTTAATTGTTATTGACTGCTATTTCCTTTTAAAAATGTCAAATATCTCTATTAATATAAATATTTTAGGGATATATACAAGTTTGATATATATCTCTAAATTTTAAAAAGGAAAACCTAGATAATTTTCTTATATAATAAGTGCGGTTTATAAGATTGTACGTGTGAGAAAACATACAACCGTTTCATGAAACTATTGTCTCACCATGGTCAAAATAGTTGTGCAACCTAATAATTTAGTTATTATCGGATATCTCCCATCATAGACCAAAACGTGATGAAAAAGAGAAGAAGTGTGAAAAATTAGCATGAAGCAAGTAACAAGCAGCTTCATCTATTATTTTGTCTCAATCTTTTCACTTCACGTTTCATTTTCAGATTTCAAATTGAAATAAGTTGTTTTATTTAGTTTAGCATAAACCAAATAACTTCACAAGTAGCATGAAGTTGGAAAATATATATCTACTATATTGAATCATTTTATTTTAAACAACAAAACTCTAGCTATGATTATAGATAATGTTCATACATTTTTGGCTCTTAATTTTATAAAACAAAACATCTTCCTTTAAAATTGCATATGATGTAATCATATGTACATCATATGCATAAGATAACTCTTATCCGCACAAAGGGTGTGGACAAATCACATAGTATTATTCATTATAGCAGAAAAAAATAGACAACTGTTTTCAGGTTATAGACGTTAACAAAATTATAGCCAAATAGAAACACTCTGATTCTTTTCTAAAGAGCTGCCTTTTTCTTCTAAAGTTATAACCTTCTATGTGTATATATTGTGTACATATACATCCATGCATGATTTATTTCTATCTCCAACAACCACATTATGATTTTGTGTCTAAAAAAATTTGTTTCTTTTTAAAAAATTACTAATCTCAAAAATACCATACACATATACACCCGTCTTATGGACGTGCATGCATCCATTTTTAGGATATATATATATATAGAGAGAGATGAAGCCCTGTTCGAAAAACCAATTGTCTTTCGAACAAAAAAGAAAACCTTTTGCCTTAAGAGACTAGAAAAGCTAATTTTCTCCCTGACTAAAAGGCTTGGTCGTTAAGATTCCATCAGATGGACTCCCCGACGTTAGCGTTAGCTCGATCTCCTCCTCCGAAATCTGCCGCTGTCTCCGCCCCTAGAAGAAATCTTAATTGCTGGTCGAATCTTCCTTTAGAACTCATGGAACTGTTTTTTCAACGCCTTGGTTTTGCCGATTTCGAACGAGCTAAGTCCGTTTGCTCATCTTGGTGGTCCGGTTCAAGAAAATCTCAGCCAAACAATCAGATCCCGTGGATGATTAGCTTCCCTAGAGATCAAAATTATTGTCTCTTGTTCAACCCTGAAGAGAAAGAAAAGCTTTACAAAACTCGCGATCTCGGCAACGACTTTGCAAAGAGTTTTTGTTTGGCGACTCACGGAAGCTGGCTTTTGATGCTAGACCCAAAATATGGAGATTTGTTAGTACAAAAATTGTTAGACCCACTTCAATATAATATCTATATCTCACATCTTTTTACAGGCGAGAGGATCAATCTACCAACTTTTGACTTCAAATTTTGGCTCACCACTACGACACTTTGGATGGACGAGAAAACCAAAGATTACCTAGTTATTGGGATCTTTAATGGAGAAACTTTGATGTCTTTGAAGAAAGGAGATAACTCTTGGAAAAAAGTTCCTCAGTTCTCATTGTCAGGTATCGAGAAGTCTTGTAACATGCTATACAAGGGTCACAAGCTTTATTGTCTCACCAATTATAAACTCAAGGTTTTCGATTTCTCTGGAGAAAATCCGCTGCTATTTTTTGAAATCAGCGTACACGGATGCATACAAAGAGCACCAGGTCCTTTTCGCATGGGACTTCCTAGTATTCCAATTCCGGACCAGATATCTCACTCTTTGAAGAATGTGGTAATCACTCTAAGTGGAGATATCTTAATTGTCAACAGCACTCGTCCGGATTTGTCTAAAATCTGGAAATTTAGAGTCTACAAGTTGAAAGGGAACTTGTGGGAAGAGATTGATTCTTTGGGAGACGAAGCAATCCTTTTGGAATTAGGTATCACAGTGCTTGCCGAGAACATCCGTGGAGTTAAGAAGAATTCCATCAACTTCAGTGGTCCTCGTTTTGCATATCCGTATGATGAAAACGATATCTTCTTATTCAATCTCAATACAAACAAGATTGAAAAGCCGCACCAATTTTCTTCCATTCCAATCTCTAATGCTCGTTGGTTCTTACCAAGTTTCAAACCCTAGTGCTTTATCGTTTTGGTTTTGTTGTTTTTCTTAATTATTGTATTAAATAAATATTTGGTAATGTTTTCTTGGGCTTGAAAGTTCATTCCAGCTTTCTAGTTTTTTTTTCTTCTTCGATCTATGGCATCGTATGAATGAAACAGGGGCAGGTTGCTCGATATGATATTAGATGATGAAGAAAATGTATTTTGTTTTAGTCTCTGGTTATTTATAATATTGGTTGTCACATTGGTTTATACTTGTATGCAAGTCTATACATTTATAAGTATTAGACTTATACACAATTTACAATGAAGGAAGAGAATACATTTATTTAGTATTTTCTCTAAAATATTGGTTTGGTAAACACGTTAGAGCACAGTGGTCAAGTTGGGATTGTGTTTGAGATGAATAGAAACTCTACAGATAGGCAGATTATTCATTGATTCGTTTTGAGTATTGATAGATATGATCGATCGTTTCTTTTTAATAAGATTATATGCTAACAGAGTAACAGTTCATATCTAAAATAACAATATATCCCTATATTGTTTCAGATATATAATGTCATCAATTTTATATAACCTAATTAATCAACTTTAGCACAACACTATCAGGAGGAACAACCAAACTACATTGGATAAAAAATTTGTAGTGTTTATTTTTATTCTTCTTATCTTTGTATACTGATGTAGCAAATCCGTTTTTTGGGTTATTAACATCTTGATAATCAAACACCGTATGGTATGCCTGCATGAAAGCCTCACCCGAAAACCTACATTCAAATACAATGAGTCTCTTTTAACTAATGGAATCAGAGATATTCATGCAACAATTTCACAGGAATTACAGAAATTTATGCAACAGTTTCACAACTTACTAGCTATCGCCTTTAGTATTCACCACAAAATGATTGAACCATACTGCCTTAGTTCCTTTACCATATTTGGCAATGTACTTAAGAAAAAGAAAAAAGAGAACATGTCAAGAGAAAGGCGTAAGAAAATAACAACTCAAAGGATATTTAGAGAAACCCGATCGTACATTTTCGGGAGGAAAAGGAAAAGGCTTTCCTCCAATTGTGAAGACTAGGCAAACAACTTCAAGTTGTGGCCTCAATTTTTAGGAAATAAAATGTGGTCCAAAGCATGGGTTTTACATGCCTTGCATAAGGTTCAGGGCCTCTAAACACATGCATCTTTTAATATTTCTTCTAGTGATTTCACTTATAAAAGAGAGTAAATAACCAACTATTGTATTCCACTACTGATTAGCAAAAAGAAAAAGGGAATATTACCGTTTTGTTTACCAAAATTAATTTTCTTTCTAAATTTTTAATTCCTCCTTTAATCATCATATTCTCTAGTAAAAGAGATGTTTTGTTATGCATGTCGTGCTATCGGGAAGTTTCAAGGAATATTCTCTTATATGATTACTACTACTCTTAATAAAGTTTATGTGTTATTTTATTTGTATGATTAGTAATGTGTGTTTTGCGATTTCCATGTGTGCTTTGTTTGATTATATATGTGTCCGATTACGTAAATTTGGTGTTAGGGTAAACGTCTCTGCAAGGGCTTTTATTGGTTAGGATTCTCTATAAAGGTAGTCATGTCACCTTTCATCAATTTATGAATTGGACGAATTGGAAAAATCTAGAAAAAAAAAAGGGTCTCACTGATATATGACAAGGTGAAAAATAAAATATCATGCAATTTTAGAAACAATTCTGGGATACAAGATAATGACTTGCATTCAAACTCATACGACTGCTTTTAAAATCTGTAAAATCTAACAGTTAAAATCATGGACATCATATCTCTTCCTTCAACTATTCTTTACACATTACTCTATGAATTAATTAGTTCTTTAGCAGCCACAAAACTTGTTATATGACAATGACATGTCACATGTCAGAGAGATATCTAATATTTCGTTAAACATATTCCAAGCTCAAATTCTCTCGCATATATATGTCTACCTAGACAATTTAAATTGACACCGTTCAGTATTATTTCTTTTTTTTCAATCTGAAATACTTGACAATCAAGCGAGAAAGAACACATCACCAATGACACCACACATAAGAAATAACATTAAAAGTAAATCAAGTTAATTATGCTGAAAATTGAAAGAAATGAATCTCATATGGTCTTACCGAGTCCAAAGCGACGACCTCTTTTCCTACTTTAAGTGGTGACATTGACTAATAATGCAAATATATCCAATCTCCTTCTTGAAGGAACTAAATGAAGGAGATTGGATATATCCTTCATTTTGTCACAAGATCTTGTTCCACAAGATGTAAATCTAATGAGCATTTGATTACAATCAATACACCGTTCTTGATTAAGAAAACCTATTCATACCTTACTATCAAATTCTGCTGACAGTTTGTGTAAAGCATAAAGAGAATGCAATGGTGCATCAATACAGTAAAACATAGAAAATTAAAGTAAACCAAATGGATGTTACTACAGTCTTTACCATTGAAATGTTATAGAAAGCTTGAGATGCACAGTACTGAACTCAGCTATCTTGAACAAAGAAGGAAACCACATGTAACACTATTTGCTTCAAATTTCACGAAACAAAAAAAAAAAAGTTAGGAAACATTTTAATAATCTGGAAACAAAAACAAATACCATAGACGAATTTATACATTGATAAGTGTATAGTAAACATACCTTTCAAATCTTATAATGAGCATATTAACTATGTCCTATAGTGAAAAGGTTTGAACAATCCACAATCCCTATATATCTCAAAACAACGGTTTAGTGCCGCCATTAATCCTCCGCGAGGAAGAACAATAACGGGTTACTAGGAAAAATAAAACAATTCATACTTTAATTTTATTGCTTTGGTACATGTGTGATTCTCTCCAGCGGTTGACGTGGCAAGCGGCTGGAGAAAATTATTCCTCTTTTATATATATGATACCCCCTTAAGGAGGACCTTCAGTGATTCCAATCTTGAACTGAAGATCATGAAAGCGAGCTCGTTTAAAGATTTGAGACCCTAATGTCGACCCTTACTCTGTTTTTACGAGTAGTAATACTTCATGGGGTTGCCTCTTAAAATTCCTACAGGTAAACTCACCGAGTGCCTCAACTCCAATATCAACCATTTTGTACATCGATTCCAGCTGAGATTGTTCCCTTTTCATTATCTGCATAGCAACAGTTTCATTAGTTACCAAAATTACAATCTGAGAGAAAGCAAGCATATTTTCTCCTCTAGAGTAACAATTGCAACCTCATACTTGCTAGTCATACTCTTCAAACAATCAGCTTGCGTTTCATCTGTTTCAAGTAAGCACCAAATCAAGACCAAGATATTTCCGTCAAACAAATATATTAAAGTAACAAAACTGGATTGATGAGAATTCTTTCACATTCACCCATGTCTCCAACATCTTATTGTCGAGTTCCATCCTCACTTGCTCTATCTAGTTGCTCCTTGGCACTCATTTGTCTTGGGTTCAGAAAGCTCTTCTATCTTCTTCTCATACTTGTCATGAGCTTTGGCCCTCGTCAGCCTCTTCTGCGCAGATATCAACATAAAAAGAAGAAACTCAGTTACACTTTTTTCAGGAGATATCAACATAATTAAGTATCTAATACCTTTGAATCATCTCCTCCAACATTTATCAACATAATCTCATCTGCTAACACCAATATAACAAAAGAATGCCTTACTTCGTGTGCTATATTGAAATTTGCGGGTTCACTAAATTAAATCCAAAAATTAGAATATTTCCAACATATATTGACTGATTTACGGATGAATAAGGCTCGATCGGGTGGAAATTAGGCGAAACGCAAAATAAAAACCCAAATCCTAGGGTTTAACAAGTAATCAGGAACTCAGATTTCCCTTAGCGAAAGGGAAATGCAGCTGAAAACCCACGACCAAGGAAAAAATCTCGAGTTTGTGAAATTGAAATCCAAAGTCAGAGGATCAACCTGTACGATTAGCTCTTGTGAAACCAACACACCATGGAATCCGTCGAAGAATCGTTGCACTAATCCACGGAAGTATCTCCGATCTCTAATTTCTCAGTTGCACCAGTAACATATTGTGAATTAGGTATCTCCGGCGAACACGTTAACGAGAGTTTGGATCCACCGGAACTGTAGCGTTGTTGATCTGAGCGTACTCCGTAAGGAAATTGAAGCGAGTAAAATTTGCATCCGTAACAAATACTGTATTTATTTTCTTATAATTTTCTCATATGTCTAAATACGGTACCTTTATTCAAAATTCAAAACAAGAATCGCAAAGACAATTTTGCCCTCGTCAGTCTCTCAGCGTTTCCACAAAATCGTATATAAGCGAAAACAGTGCTACTACGCAAATTCCCTCCACAGTTCAATTTCGTTCTGTTAAAAATCTAACAAAGTTCTCCAAGAAAACACTTCATTTTCGTTTCACTGAGGCTAACGGTTTGGAAGAAGATGAGCAACGATCGGGCACCGTCGCCTCCACACCATCGACAGGGAAGGTCTGTTTCTTCTTCTTCATCATCTCTGGTTTCTGTTTTCTTGCATTCGTAAATCTTGGAGTTTGGAATCTGGGGCGATAAGCTTTTTCTTTCTTGAATCCTAAGAAATGATGATAACCAGAGACAATCCGGTGCTGGTCGAGGAAACCAGAGGATGCCATTGGCTAACAATCCGCCTCCGCGTAAGCGAGATCTGATTTTTAGAATCTTTCTCGATCATTTAGAATTAGGGGTTTATTTTATGAGTTGTTAAAATCTGTCGTTTTTGTAGTAACCTTGGCACAAAGAATCCTAGAAATCCAGAGAGGAAACGTACGTAATTTCCTTTTCCTTTCGAATCCTCAAAAACTTTAACCCTAAAAAGAGATGTTTTGCTCTTCACAACAGGACATCGTGAGTGTACTATCAAACATGTCTTACAACTATCGTCAGACAATCTACATCTTGAACGGTGTGGGCAACGTCACGCTAGTCAAAGTGACTACAGTACCATTGATGAATCAACTCAGTTACTCAATCGTAGGTGTTGGATCATTCAATACAAGAAGTTTTTAGAGTTTTCAAGTGTTTCTGTCTCTGATTCTGAATATATAAACAGAGGTTTAGGAAGATACGTAACTTGAGTGGTTGGTTCCAACCGATGATCATTGGCAATGGAGAGTATGGTGTTTTTAGTCGTCCCAACAAAATACTCCACGTCTCTATTTCTGGTGGTACACAGGGCGCTTCTGTAGCAACTAGGCTTATTGCTTCCGGAACTGTTGAGGTATTTGATGACTCTTACCAGTTTTCTCAAATAGGTTCTGACCAAACTTCCAATGCTAAATTGAGGAAAATGTGCAGGTCTATGTTAGTTTCCTTTGCGGTCCAGGGTCGATAGTTCAACCAGGAGCAGAACCAATTCGGGTTAATATACCATCACCTCCACTGCCACCACCACAATAGAAAGTTTTACTTAGAGAGATGTGGCTGCAAATACACAGCAAGTTTGCTAGGAGAAGAGATCTAGTTACAGTACATGATATACAACATTAGTGTTTTGCTTGCTCTTATTTGATTTTACCAAGTCGAGACAACTTATTACTACTCTTACAGTATGTTAAATAGTACTATACTATAGTGTTTGCTTTCCCTTTTCACTGCTTAAGCTTTTGTCATCATTACATTTTTAGAATAATAGCTGTAGATGGTAGACTCTGTAACTATGGTGTTCTTACGTCATTGTGTTCAAGCCGTTCTTTAAACTCTCCATTGTTGAGCTTCCACTAATGATCATTTACATTTTAGTCTATGTTGAAGGTATTAAGATTTATCACCGTATTAAAATCTAGATATTATGTTTACCGCCATGAAATTGTTTGTACAGATATATACTTGGTTGTAAATAAAGTGGTAGCTTTTCTGCATAACCATCTAAACGCAGAAAATCAAGATAATGTATTTGCTGCAAAATTTTCTAGGTCTAAGAATTAAAACAATTAACAGTCAATGTTTATGTTTATGTTTCTCATCCTGAAATGTTCAAAACTCAAGATGAACGAAACAAAATAAGTAAGGGAGACTACTCAAGAACAACGTTTTCAAAACTTCGGCGGCGAGAACCAATATACTTTTTTTTTGCTGAAGAGAAGAACACTTTTAGAGCAAACTCCGGCAAGCTTCGTCTCCTTTGGCCTGTGAATCCAACAGAGACTGTCCTGATGGACTCTCGCTAACACTCTTTATCACAGCATCAAACACGGTTTTTCTGAACCACTCATCTTCCATCTTTTTCAGAATCTCACTCATCAGCTCAAAGTCTAAGACTTTAGCTGAGACCAACTTCCCAACAATCTCTCCGAAGCTGTTTGGTGCTTTTGGTAAATCGATTCCGATGTCATCCAACATAGAGGCGTAGAGCAAACAACCCATGCCAACGTCTTTAGGAGATAAAACATTCTTTGAGATCAGATGCTCCAAGAGTTTGACAACTGCTTCAACACAGGGAGGGTTTTTCTCAAGACCGAGGGAGATAGCTTCTTTGACTAGCTCCGGGTGGTAAGATGGGGATTTCAGTTCCTCAACGCATTGTAATGCCTCATCCAATATACGAACACTGAAATATTCCTCAAGAAGCGACTTGGTTTTTCTTTCAAGCTCTGCTGAGTTCAACGGAGCCGCCTGTGGCTGTGGCTGTGGCTGTGGCTGTGATTGCGGCTTCTCAACAGGTTTAGAGGCTTGAGGAGCTGAGCTAGAACCATTACCTTGCAAAAGAGCGCTTGGCCTACTATTACCATTGAGGAGGCCTCCTCTGCCCTGAGGAAGCAGCCTTGAGTTGACTGAAGGTGACTTGTGGATAAGGGGAGGAGGTTGGACACGTGCACCTTGATGCTGTATTGTTTGTCTGTTGCCTTTGGGCATGGACCGGGTCCTTGGAATCACCCATCCGTCTTCATCATCAATAGGCATCTTCCTAGTTCCCGGCATGCCAGGCATCATTCCTCCAGTACCAAGACCGCCAAGGATGTTTCCAGCGCCACTACTGTCTCCTGCAATCCGATTGTTGTTGTTGTTTCTCATCGCCATTGCACCCGGGCGCAACCCAAGATTCTTTTCTGCCTCAGAATGAATTTCTGTGATTTTCTTGGCTTTCACCTGCCATTTTCACATAGGTAACACAACACATAAGCACAGATCGAGAACACAAGACTTGTATTAAAGATTTGATACGGAATGTTAAGAAAATCCTACCTCCTCACGCCTCGGTACCCATTTGTTAGCTCGAAGATCAATAACGTTTTGGACCATAAATCTGAGACGCAGCTCCAGCTGAGGGTGCTTTGTTAGATCCTTCAACCGAAGGAAGTACATGTCATTCATACCTCGAGCTCTTTGGTTCTCATCAAGTTGCTTCCCAATGGTTATAAAAAATTGACAGAGAGCCTCTACGTCTCCATCTTCTGGACAAGCTTTACTGTCATCTCCTAAAAGCTCCTGCATTACCAGAATTTTAAAATTCAATGAGCTTCTACAAGGAAACAATATATGTAAGCAAACAAAACAAAAGCATTCATCACACATACTTGGACAATATGATGAACAATCTTCTCAGGAACCATCTTTTGCTTTAGAAGTTCTCCGATAAGACGGATATTACCCAGCGTCCGGAGCTTGGCCAGTTTCTCCTTATCCATTCGTTCCATTTCTTGTTCTGAACTTGTCATCTGTCTGATTTCTTCCTTCAATTTGTCAGCGCCTTCAAAAGCCTCTTGGCAATTATTCAAAAGTACTCGTTTGAAAGTTATTTCTTTACCACCGGGTTCCTCAGATGGAAACGAAGGGAGCTTGCCGTTAATATCAAAACACAGAAGAGCATACATCTCGCAGAATGTAGGCTGCAGTACAGCATTCTCAAAAATTAGTTGTATCACTCCCTGCAACCAAAGGTAAGAGCAAATCAATGCCATGAAGATAGGAGCTATAATCAAATAACAGTCAAGTTACATCAAGAACTGTAAGAAACCTTTAAAATTTCTGCAGAAGTGATGCCTGCGTCGATCAACTGACCTTTGAGGAGATCGTACTTCTCAGGGGTGAGCTTGTTCAAAATACTGCAGAGAATTATAGTTGTAAAATACACAGCACAAAATCTTAAGAAAAAAAGGAGGCTAAAAAGAGTTATTGACAATACCCTTTGACGCTCTTGAGGACTCGGTCTTTATCTGAAAGAGATCCTCTTTTAGCTGACCATGGGACCTCTGCTTTCACCAGCACAGGGGCAGGACCAGACTGTTTCACCAGATGGTCATGTTAGCAAGAAGAGACAACGAAACCATAACAAGCGAGACAGTCAATGTATACTTACCCCTTGGTTAGATCCACTATTTCTAGCTTCACGAGAGTCGTCCCTTGACCATTCTTTACCAGAGGTTGGAACCTGAGCACGACTGTGCCAGTCACGGTTATCAGGCTCGAAATTACGATTCTGAGGCTGGTTTGATGGCTGATAAAAGCAAACAAGAAAAAGTTTTAAAAGACATTCACGAGTCTGAAAAGCAAAGGAAGACTTTTAGAGTATACACACTCACTTTACTCTCAGCCGCACGACTCACCCAGCTCTGCTCTTGGCCAAAAAGCTCAGCTGCAATTTCCTTACTGCATCTCAGAATTTCATCAGAGACTTGGATCGCCTGTGATTAAGCAAAAAAGGTGAGTAATTTAGCTCACAGGGCATCGACAAACTACATCAGGCGACAAAAGCAAAGCCAAGTTATCTCTACGAATTAGAATTTGAGTTAATACCTCTCTGAGCTGAAGCAACTGTTCTCGGGTGAACCGCAAACGTTCACCACCTTCAAATCGCAAATCTCCTCTCTACAGAACATAAAATTCGAGTGCTTAGGAATCAATCAAACAAAGAGGAAAAACAGGTTGAACGATCAACAAGATGAGAATTAAGACATTACATGGCATTCTAATTAACAATATATAAACCCAAACATAAGAATTGGCAAAAGATCCAAGCTTTTCTTCAAAAAACGATTCAATATCAAGGAAACGATTCCAACCAGCGAAAACAGGGAGGGAAGGAGAAAACAGAGGATTGACGAGATTGGTGAATTGAACGTTTTACCTTGACGTCAAAAGGAGTTTCCCCGCTATCGATAGATGAGGAGGAGCTGAAGCGTGGGACAAAAAGCCTGTTTCCACCACCGCCCGGCCTCAAGCTGAACACCGCCGGTTCACTTTGTTGTTGCATTACTCGATTCTTATCGCGATTAGGAGGATTAAGAGGCAAAATTTAGCAGATAGATAGAGATATCTAACGATGAATGTATATTTATGTGTTGTATATGTATATGTGTATATGTTGTTGTTGGGATATATTGTTGTGGTAGGGAGACTGGGAGATATGTAAATCACTTTGATTCCTCCACCTTTTTGGTTTTGAGGGATTTTGCAGCTGTCGTCTGTGTTTATGCCCTAGTTTCCTTTTCTTTTTCTTGTTCTTTTCCTTTTACTTGATGTGTTTTATATTGTTAATTACGATAATATTCTCTATCTTTTTTTTTTTAATGCGTATTATATCTTGGAAAGTATTTGATGGAGAATCTCAGGTTTGAAGACTTAAAAGGTATTTTTCTAATATTATATGCACTAACATAAGCATGGTCAATGAGTTCAAAACTATCATTTAGTATTTATTTGAGATCAATGGAAAAAAAAAAGGATAAATTTAACACATATTACTAAATAAACTAGTTGACAACCTACACCTAATAGTTTAGTGTAACTATTTTGATCATATATCTGTTTTCTTTAAAGTGCATAAAAATTTAGTTGAAATTTAAATTTAAATTATGATATAGAAGATTGGAATAATGTAAAGTTGTATTGATTTATGTAAACAAATTTAAATCAATGAAGATTTATGTTAAAATTTTGATAAATGGAGAATATATAATTATGTAATCTTGACGATAATACTTTGATAGTCCACAACTATTAAATTTCTTATCTTGTTTTACATACCTTAATTGGTCCGTCAGATTTTCAACAAATAACATATGTTTTGTTTATTATATCGAAACCACTTGTATGGTTTGACCAAAATAACTTTTAGCATTATTCATATTGATATATTTTAAATTTATACTATGTAAAGTTTCAGATATGACTGAACCAACAAAACATTTTTTTATATCTATATCATTATCTCTTGCACACTCCAATAAATACTCAACAAGATCCAATGGCGAAAAAACTTCATGAAAATCAACTACTATCTTTTCTTTTGTAGTACTCTCATGTATCATCATCTATAATTTCGAAATTTTGCTCTGAATTTATGGTTAATCTTTACTTATCAATATTATTATTTGATTTATGTGATAAAATTTCAATATCACTGACTATTGAATACAACGGAAGTTTAAATAACTTATCATCATATATATATAAAAAATGACCAACTCTCTTCATATAGTTGAGACCTAAACATTTAGAATAGGGATATGTACGTCTAACTTTTTTTTTTTTAATGATTTAAGCGTCGAATCAAAACAACGTCGTTTCGCAATTAACAAAAACAGTAAACGGAGATTAACCCCGTCAATCGATTTCGTTAGTCTACTTAACAACAAATACAAATTGGTGTTGTCAACGCAAAATTCGGATTAAAAAAAAATCAACACAAAATGAAAAAGTTTTTATACCTCGATTTTTTACGGAAATTTTTTATCACTTTCATGAAAGTTGGAAAATTAAATATCATATTTCCAGATTAAAATGGTTTCTGGTTATTGATTTTCAAAACAAACAAAAAACCATTATGTTCTTGCCGTTTTATCCCCGTCCAATTGATCCACCATATGTGGGTTCTCTCTTAATACTACCCCATTAAGCCCACTATCAAACGTCGTCGTTTTAGTTTGGAGCACTAAGTTTTGAAACGACGTAGGTTTCGCTCTCGTTGCGTTATTTGTTCTGGATAAGAGCTTCTTGCAAATGCGAAGGGCAAGCCCAGAGTGTAAGAAGCGCCATGGCTGGGATAACCAGCACGATAGGATTCAACGCCGGTTTCGCCGGAATAAGCAAAACGGTATCGCATCCGCTGTTCTCCGTCACATCTATCGACTCCAAGCTCTACGGTCTTCGTCACTCAATTGTTAATCTCAGGCCTTCTCCTCGCCAGCGAGGCCTGGCCGTTACTTGCCGTTTCGGCGGCGGTGGCGGAGGCTACCGTTTCTCTGGAGATTCTAGGCGAGGTAGGCAGAAAGATTCGGAGGAAGATGATGCGCTTGATATCTCGTCTATTAGGTGAGGTTTCTTAAGCCGAATTATAAGCACTTCTGTATTTGGTGATTTTGAATCTCTTGATGATATGATTTTTTTTTTTGAGTAGGTCGGCTACAGTTAGGCTTATCGATGGGCAACAGAACATGGTAAGTGACTAATGTTCATTTCTCTTTGAAATCAGTAAGAAAATGCAGCTTTGATTCAGCAAAATAGACCCATAAATTCCCAGTTTGTTTACTCTCTGTAGCTTGGATTAGTGTCTAAAGACGAAGCAGTCCGAATGGCCGAAGATGCTGAGCTTGATTTGGTATGTGTTTCCATTGAAAATTCAAAGCGAATGATACATTATCTTTTTTTAAGGTGTGCATTTGTTAACTCTAAATTTCATGATCATCTGTTTGTAATGGTGTTCAGGTGATACTATCTCCTGATGCTGATCCTCCAGTTGTAAAAATGATGGATTACAGGTAAGTATCTAAATATATATTGAAATGGCTCCTTATATATACGCAGAACATTCAACGATGATGTTTCTTTTTTTGTTATCAGTAAATACAGATACGAGCAGCAAAAGAAGAAAAAGGATCAGCAAAAGAAAAGTAATTACTGCTCTTCTCTCGGCTTAATTTTATTGTTAGAGATATGCTAATAATAGCTACCTCATATTATTTAATTTTCTTGTGTTTCTTCATTTCAGCCACCCGCATGGACTTAAAGGAGCTTAAAATGGGGTAATTTGTCAAGATTTTCATTTTTTGTTTGTTTATGTTGTTGCGGTGACTTCTTTAGAAGTGCTTCTTCTCTAAGGTTACTGCCTTCTTTTTTGTTTTTGTTTGGACAGTTACAACATTGATCAGCATGATTATTCCGTACGTATGAAAGCTGCCCAAAAGTTCTTGCAAGATGGTGACAAGGTAATTCCCATATTCTTCGTAAGCTTCAAGTCTGTGTCCCATCCGATGAAATTTTGCTTATGCAAATTACTTGTGATACACATAGGTTAAGGTGATTGTGAGCATGAAAGGTCGAGAAAACGAGTTCAGAAATATCGCCATTGAACTTCTCAGACGTTTTCAAACCGAAGTAGGAGAGGTAACATGTTCTTTCTCCTTTCTTTCCTATATGTACAAGTGTGGTATCGGATGAATGGATCATGTTTGTTTTTGAGTCACTGAAACTTGCGCCTACATCTGTAGCTTGCGACTGAGGAGAGCAAAAACTTCAGGGACAGAAACTTGTTCATTATCTTGGTGCCAAACAAGGAAATGATCCGGAAACCACAAGAACCATCCTCGAGAAAGAAGAAAAAGCCAGCAGAAACTGAAGTGTCAGCTGCAGAAACTGAAGTGTCAGCTGCAGAAGCTGAAGTTTCAGCTGCAGAAACTGAAGTGTCAGCTGCAGAAACAACAGCTGCGCCATAAAATACACGCGCCATTCTCGTCTGGAGTTTAAACCCTGAGGTATGGAGTTGAGAGCTAAAAGTAAAGTTTTGTATATTTACTTTTCTACTATGCTCATGTATACCATGTTTCGAGAGCTATAACAAATAGAATTAGTTTTATTTGAATGATCTATTTTTCTAGATCTTTCCTCAGATCTTTTTGTATAACTTCCCAACTTAGTCGATTCATACAGAATTGCATCTTCTTAAGCTTATTAATATAGTTTGGAGGAGAAAACTTGATACCTCAAAATTTTCTGCATATTCATTGCTTCCATGACAGAAAACTAGATAAATTTCTGATGGAATAATGTTTACTTCACCGTTTCTTCGTGCAAAATGTACTTTTTGTCCCCTGACCACATAAAGTCAACCTCTTTTGTTCATTAACTCAATCTGAAAGGTGGCATGAATTTGGGCATGAAAGTGAAAACGAACACAAGACTCTACTTCTGTCTAAACTTGGAACTTGTAATAGTTTTCAATAGCAAATGTAATTTTGCTTTCAAGTTTTTACCATTTTAGATTAAACATTACATTTGAAAGCCATTTGTCTTTTACATTGGTCAACGGTCACTAAACTAATTAAGATTACGTGTGAATATCGCATTTTCTTCATACCCTCCAAATCTTTCACATTTCCGTCCTATTAGTGGGAGATAAAAAAAATGGAAAAAGATGATGGCAGAGGAAATGCGAGCCAACAACAAAAAAGGAGCAATTTACAAGTCATATGAAACGTTACTGTTATGGCCATGGAAACTTGCTTAATGTCAACAGTGTAGACTCTGCATCAACTCTTACTTGTTCTTCTTCTTGTTTTTTTTGTATCAGATGAGTCATAAGGCTCCTCTCTTCTATCTGGTTTCCACACAATCCAAAACTCAGTTCAACTCGTAATGAAACAAAAAAATAAAAACCCGTATAGACTCTTTGGATTATGTGTTACCTCCATGACTGCAGTTGATGCCAAGAGCTGTTCACATTTATCAAGCATCAAGTTCTCTTTTGTAGCTACAACAGCGAGATCCGAAACAAGTTTATTCATCTCCTCTGCCTGCAAAATTTTTCCATTAGGGGAAAAGTTCATGCACTCTGAGAGAACATATTTGAAATCCTCATTTTCTTAGATTTAGTCTCACCTGTGAGTGTAAAGACCATATGGATGATCCCATACTCCGCATTACATCAATAGCTGATGACATAGCCAACTTCAGCGATTCAAGATCCGCCTGTCACCACAAGAGCTTTTCTAAATTCTTTGGTCTACAATATAATGACTCATTACAAAAGTAAAATACCTTTGTTCCTCCGGTTAGTGGAAGCCGTAGAGTATTAGCTTCTAAGTCTCCAATGGCACCAGCTAAAGAACTAATGTGTTCTCTCTCAACTGTGGCCCAATCTTCAAGGCAAACCATCTGCACGTAGTTTAGATCACAAATCCGATGAATTCAAATGCTGCTTGAGAAGAGAGAGTGAAGACATACCTGATCATTTAAGATGGATTCAAGCTTGATATCTAGTTTCAACTGTTGGAGACGAATTCTTTGGTCAGTAACGAGATCCCTTAGGTCTGATGTTGCATGCCACACATTGTATAGAGTTTCCTGTTACATCAAGATGGTTAAAACAGAGGAGCTCAACATTAATCCAATGTTTCCGTTGAGTATTTTTTTACCTCTGCAATTAAACTTTGAATATATCTTACTCCTTCAGCTCGAGCATTTGCAAACCGCCACTGTGAATATCTATTATAAAGCAAGCGAAGTTGATGAACATCTTCTATGTAAGTTGCTTTTTTCCCTTTCTTGACATCCGCCATGAAACTGAGAACTGAGGTTGTGTTGCTGCTGCTATTAGATTGTGTAGACGCATTGCTTTGTCTTATCCTTGAAGGACTTACACCTCTTGGTGGCGGCGGTGTAGATGATCTCACACGAGAGAGATTCGCGCCTCTTGCAGGACTCAATCCTCTCAAAGGACTCATGCCTCGAGAACTGGAGGAAGATGATGAAAAGGAGGATCTGCTTGGAGATGGAGCGCGTGATCCAGGAGCAGAGAATGGGTGCAATCTAGCTAAGGTTGTTCTATCTAATGAACTTGCAGAAAAAAGCCTATGAGACTCAGATCCCCATGTTATACTATTATCCTCATCTTCTGATAACAACCTCGCCGTGTCACTGGAAGACTTTTGCAAAGGTTTGGAGATTTTGTTAGACAAAGGCAATGACATTCTCCTAACTGCTTTATCACCAAGATCCAAGCTTCTGTTAATAGTATGTGAAGGGATCTTTCCTCCAATTCTACTAGGCCACCGATGCTGTTCTATTAACCGACTATGCGGAGGAGCATCTAGAGGTTTCGAATTCTCTGATTGACCTGCAGACACATTCTTCCCCTTCATTGGACTTCTTTTCCTCTCAGACACAGAGGTTGTCTCACCTTGCTGCTTCGGTCTCAATGTCCGATCAGTTGTAGAAGTAACAAACGGTTTCTCTTTTTTACTAACAGGAACTGAGACTGAATCAGACTGAAAAGAAACGCTAAGACTTCTCATAGTGGAAGGCCATAAGCCATCAGGTAAACGACCAGTAGAGAGTCTCCTAGATGAAACCGGTAAATCTATAGATACATCACTAACCGGCGTGGAGGGAGTCGTTGGTGTGGAAGGGCGTTTCCTTTCTGCTGAAAAAGCTCTATTGGATAGCGAATGAGAGGTTGAAGGAGAGACAATCCTGGTGACATTAGGTGAAGGACATCTCCGAGTTTTAGTTGGAGTTGGTGATCTATATCTTGAAGGAACCTCCAATGTTCTAAGACGACGAGCTTTATTCTTCTCGGCTGGAACAAGAGGCGGTCTTGTAGTAGTATCTGTTTCCGATTGCTGTTGTTTCGCCATTGCTGTTTTCTTAGACCTGTGTACTACTTCCATTGACTGGATTCAGCATCCAATGCTTCTCATTTTATTTTCTGTCAGAAATATTACAATGCAGAGAAGAAAAGTAAGATACCCTCACAGATGGGTAAGATGGAGAAAAGCAGAGAATATTTAGACAACCCAGATGATATAAAAAGAAAAGATAAAGATTATGTCTTTACAACAGAGACCCAGATCAAGAATCCCCTAAAGACTAAAAAGGTAAGATCTTTAGGTGTTTTTGAGATGGTTTTCATGAAATCCAAACAGATCAAGCCATGGAGATTGAAATGCAAAACGGAAAAAGACAATCCTTGGTCCTTGGGACAAGCTGACTTATTTCAAATCACTATAAAGAGAGTTGTAGAGTAGGGGTCCCCTAAGAAAAAAGAAAAAGGGAAAACAAGAACAGCAGAGAGCCTAGCAGTGAAAGAGATAAGAAAGTTGTGTCTAGGATTATAAGACCAGGTCTAGTACTAGTACAAGTAGAGTTAATTGAACTTTCACAGTTTCAGAGATATTCTTATTTCATGTCCAAAAAAAAGCAGAGATATTCTTATTTTCAATCAAAGACTTTAAATTTAACTTCTGAGCAAAAAATCATTTTTTTCAGTGTCCTTGTCACGGGTGTGCCATGGTCGGATGGGCTGGAGAAATTTAATGGAGATTTCAGTTTTAATCACAGACCCACCTTTCTTCTTCCTTCTCTTTCCATCAAAATCAAAATCCCTCAAAGTTAAACAAAAGAAGTTTCCTTTACTCACCTCACTTGTCTGTAATAAAATTAGCAAGCTTGGGATTTTAATAATTCATGAGAAGTAGTCTGATTATAATAATGGAATGAGTTACTATTTATTTGCAGATTCATCTGTTTCTTATGGAAAGAGACAAGGAGGACCACGTGTATGGAAGAATCAGTGTCCACTCTCAGATAAATTGTGAAAATTTCTGTAACAGTGACAATAATGCAGATTATATTTTGATTCTTGCTCATTAAAATATACTTTACGTTTTGACCTTTTGAGAAAAAAGAAAGAAAACTTCAAATTTCTCGGGAAAGTGAAGGGCGAAAACCGATGGGTAAGAAAAACTCGTGAAACAAGGTAATTTGGGATTCAAAAACAATTTATTTTTTTGTTTGAAGTAAAATGAAATGAGAAGAATCCAAGATTTGTTTGTTTCTGACACGGCTTGTGTCTCTCATGAGGCAGACAAGTTTTATCGATCAAAACTATTTTGAGAATTTTTATATTTAATTGAAACTTTCTCTGCAAATCTTAAATGTTCTTCACTTCATTAAATCTCACTAAAAGCCAGAAACAGAAACGGGAATTGGCATTGTCGACCTAAACGTGATAGGTTTATTTCTATTTTTGATCAAATAAATCAACAAAACAATCCATTCTAGATCGCAGTTATTATCAGATTGAAAAATTAGGGTTTCCCAATTTGATTTGGGTTTAACAGAAGTAATAGAAAAAGCAAAGATAAACCCTGTGAGATCCGAGGTGGGGGAAATCGAGAATCTTACCTGGAAATCGCGAGATCGATGAAGAACCCTTGAACCCCAAGTAATCAGACCCGTAATTTTCTCCCGAGAAATTCTTCTGTACCCGAGATCAAAAAGCCACAAACCCCTCGCCGGAGACGGATAAATCTCGTCGGAAAAGCACCGAAAGAGAAATGAATCGGGAAATTTTAAACGCAGCTTGGAATCAGAGACGCAGAGAGTGAGTGCGTTAGTTTTCGCGCCATCTAATTTTGGTATATAAAAGATTATCTTCTCCCTCAAAATCGAAACTGAAACCAAAAACAAATAACAAAAAAACTCGATCTTTTTCTCCGAGAGGCCACGATACGAAAAAAAAAAAGGAAAAATATAAATATTACTGCTCCATTTTGTATGTTGATCGTTGACAAGATTTTGCTATTACGAATTACAAAACCTTAACCCAAAAAAAAAGAAAAGAAAATCAACTATATTTATTATTTTTAAGTAACCTAAAGAGGAACATATTAGTTTTTTTATGCATATCAAAAATCACCGACCCTACAGAACATCGTATGATGATAGTGATTGACACTATTGGCAAAGTTAAAAATGCTAATTAATTTAAAAGTTTGGTGTATCGTATGAAAAATGATAAGCAACATTTTTTAGCAACTGACCATAATATTCCTCATACTTTTAATTATGTATGTAATGGAAAAGTAACATTTAACGGAACAATCTCCAAATTGGAGACATTGCGGTATATATTTGTTCTCACTTCAATAGTTGAAATTAAAATAGTTATATATAATATAGCCGATAGAAAAAAAAAAAAACAGTTACATCCATACATATATATATATATATATATTATATGTGTTCTCATTTTAATATCAATTGTGGAAGGTGAGTAAAAAGTTATTGTATGTTATTTTGTAATTTTGAATAATATTATGAATAGACGACATACATTAGATCCAGTAACTTAAGAAAAAAGGCATGGGGACATTGGAGAAGCATGGCATATGCAATAACTAAATGGTGGTCACAATATAATCATGCTAAGCACATGAATGCTCATCATTTGGTCTTTACTTATATACTTAACAAACACCAAACGCCAATAAAACGAAGAGTAATCTAGTTTTGTTTTTCACTTTCGGCATTTTTAATTTGTGATGATTACAATAGTATTAATAATTATTATGTATAGACATCTTCTACAGCAATTATCACATAGATTTAGGAGTGTCAAAATAAGTTGTTACCCATGAATTTAAACACGTTTGCTTATGATTTTAACGGATTTGAATTGGACTTTCTAACCCATATAAATAAACAGATTTTGGTGGGTTAGCTAATAGATTTATCATTTATATTCATTGTTTTGTTAATACTAACTATTGATATTATATCCAAGTTGCTAATAAATTTCTTATCATTTATATACAAATGAAACAAAATGTGATATTAATAAAAAATTAGATGCATCTAAAAAAGATTTGAATATATTTTAAATTAATCGATTGATATTTTTTTAGTTTCATCAGTTACCACATTTAACATTTTGTAAAAGCATTTAGAGAAAAGTATCTTATTCTTGCAAAATTAACAAAGGGTTATAAGTTCATCTATCGTAGATTCTTTGGCATCTACTAGAACAGCCGAAATCAACAAATTTAATCATGTAACACTAACATGTTTTCATGTAATTTCCTAAAATTTAAATAATAGTTTTGATATGCCTTGATCCGTTGTTGTCAATATCATTTGGTTTTGTTGTCCGGTTAGTTAGTCTGGAGAGTGTAAGGAACATTGCGTCCTCTTATCTAAAATTTGGAAAAGAGACAAACATTATCGTTAGCCACATATATTTGTGTCTTTTATTTATGTGATTATATTTGTGTCTTTTATTTATGTGATTATATTTGTTTTTTTTAAAAAAACTATAAAAAAATAATGAAGAAGTTGATAGCGAAGTCGAAATCGAATTCAAGTGTACACAATGATTATTTAGCAAACTCTAGTCCTGGATTAGGAAAAAGATCCAAAAATTGTCCTCTCACTTTCTTTCTTTTTTGTATTGTGAGGAATCATTAAACACTTGGTAGCAATCTAGTTTTGAAAACAAAAATGAACTTTGTAGAAATACTAGAACTTTATGAGACTAGTAATTCAGCTAGAGAAATTTTTAACAAGAGATCCATGTTTCAAAATGAGAAGAAATAATTTCCTTTTATTATTCAAAAAAATGAAGTTGACATAGGATGCCATATAAGCACATCCGTAGGAAACACTAGGAAATGGAGATTATGAAGGAGACATAACAGAGGATCTGATGTGATGTCTATAAGATCTTGTCTCCACATGAGAATTAATTAAATAAAAATCAAAGAACTAGTCTAAAATAGAAAACCATTCATAGTTGTAATTGAACAATTAATAGTTGCAATTGATTTTATTTCTATAGAATGCTTTACTAGCGTTTATAGCTAATATCCATACATTCAATCTCGGCATATGGTTTAGGAAATTTTGTAGAGTACTTTCAAAAATCTATGAAACATGAATTTAATAAACTAGTTAATTTTGAATTTAATAAACTAGTTAAAATCTATGAAACATGAATTACAAATATGTTATCTGATAACCTATAATTTAATATATTAACAAATCATAATTCGGCTCAAGCGCGGGATAATGATTTAATATTTTGAAATATATTGATATAGAAACATATAAAACTAATGTTATAAATTAGTGAAGTTCAGGTTAGGGTTGAGCATCAATTTTCAATCGAAATAAACTAAACGATAGAATTCTAAGGTATCTAGATAAGAAGATTTATCGATATGGATTAAAATTAATTTAAATGTGGTTTGGTTCGGGATTTAAATCGAAACCGAACGATTTGAACCTTTGTATAAAAACTAAAATCCCTACATATATATATATATATAAATATATATTTCTTCCAAATATTGTATACCCTTATTCTTTATGAATTTGTCTATCTATCTCTATCATTTCTTTTCAAAAAATCTTAATAGTCTTGATTTCGTCTCTCATTTATACATATTATTTTGAATTGTATCTCCTATTTATCTTATCTCTTTTTTTTTTTGCATCTTTTTGGACCTCATTTTTCTCCATCTTGTTCTCCGACTATCCTCTTCTTCGACCTAATTCTTCTTAATAATTACTTATAGTATTGTAATTTTAAAATATATATTTATCAAATATTTTTATTCCATGACCAAATTAAACAAAATAAAAATATTTAAATTTGGATTTCTGTAAAATCAGATTTTTAACTTAAATTTGATAATTTTGAGTATGGTCAAATATTGATAAAAAATGGTTCATGTCATTCATTTTCTTATGTAGTCGATGTTGGTTAAATAATTGGTTTCAATGGAATTTTAAATAACGGATAAATTAAATTTTAAATGAGTTAATATTTAATTAATATGAATTAAATTTATATTAATAATTATATGAAAGGTCCACGTATGATGACTCATTTTTTAATTAAAATATTTTTGTTGGTTGATTTTGATGATGTATCCCTTAAAATCTTATTTGATTTTTAAATGAGTTAAAATATTTTGATTATATAATTGTAATGACGTTTATTTGATTGATACATAAGTTTTTCTATGTTTTCTCAATTAATATATAGGAGATTTAAAATCAGTAGTTGAGTTACAACACATGATTAAGTTTAAATTCTATTAAAACTTATTAAAATTACATCTTAAACTTTACAATATAAACAAAACAAAAAAAACTTGTTAGTCATTTTAATTGAAATAATATGAAACACACATTTCTTATCTAAATGTGAGTAAATGATTATAGATTGAACAAATTACTTGTAAAAACATATTGAATATATGTTATTGATGTGGAAATGTATCACCAAATGACAAAACATATAGTGGTGGATCCCCTATTGAAAGGTCTAGTCTAACCATTCTCATGAGAAAAACCCAAAACTTCGAAGACACGGCAAACTCGAGATTGACATTTGTAGCAGTAAAAATTTTAGGGACCTAGACTTCTCAATGTTCCGTACATATCCCAATGTTTACAGTAAAAACAAACCATTCTAATAATCGAGAATGATGGTTTAAGTATAAACGAAAAAGATGTATTGTTTAGGAAATGCATTTACATTTTTCATCTTTCATTGTGTTAGTTGAATATGTTAAACATCTTAACATAGAAAAAATATGTTAAAAATTTATTAAAACAAATAATACAACAATTAAAAATATAATATCAATTATTATAAATATGTATAGTATTATGAAAGTATTTCTTCAAGATTGCTATAATAAACAGTTTCAACTTTTCCTCTTCACTGCCATCGAATCTTTTCCTTTTGGCCTAGTTTGATACGGATCTCCTCACCAGACCACAAATCCGTCAAAGTGTTTTGAGTCAGCTAGGACGAACTTGGGGGCTTGAGAGAGAAAGGAGAGAGGATTTTTTTTTTATCACTTGTTTTAATTAAAAAGAAAAATATATTAATGTAATTCCATGTTTTTCTGTTTGACCGAAACAAATGATCCCGGTTTTCACATGAATTGAATAATCTGAGCGAGATAACCGGAAACAACCGAGCTTGAAGTAGATGATAATCCGCAATTCCTATTTCCTCATCCGTTCACTAGCTGTAGCTCCCTGGGCAAAAGAAAAGCTTATCTTCTTCCCTATCTCCCCCTGCAATTCTAGTCAGTGCAAAAAGCAAAAGACGCCGAGAGCACAAACCCTAATGGCGTCTCTCTCCATGGCTTCCGTTAACATTACATTTTCTCCTCTACGCTCTTCTCCCAGGGTTTCCCCTCAAAATTCCGTTCAATTTGCTCGATTCAACAAGGCGGGTGACTCGTCGACCCTTGGCTCAACTCACTGCATTTCCGGGCTTCGCGCGGTATTTTCTCAGAAGATTTGCACTGTTGTTTCTCCCAATTCTCAGAGGCTTCAGTCTCTTACCGTTTTCGCTGCTAAGGGCTACAAGATGAAGACCCACAAGGTTTTATCCTCTCTCCCTCTCTCGGCATTTCTAATTTAGGGGGAATTAGAAGCAAGGAAGTGTCTGAGAATTTCCTTTTCTGGTTTGTTTGGCTTAAGCTATAAGTTGCGTGAATGAGTGAGTATTCGTGGGTTTGGTCTATGATGTGAAATTGAAATCAGTGATTATTCGAATAGCTTGGACTTGGAGAGTTGAGACTTGCTTCACTGGTTAATTTTGTTTTTGGCATGGGTGAAAAAGCATTTGACACTTTCTGAATTTGCGATGCAATTAATGTAATGCTTATAGCCTCCTTGTATATATCATGGTCATATCGGCTTCATAGTGTTAGACTTGGAGTATATGACATTTGGGATTTCTAAAACTGAGAATATCGTGTGTTAACTCCAATTTCAAAATACTTCTTCTCTTGATTGGTATTACTCTTTCTTGGATGAAACAAAAAAGCATAATGTATATGTTGACAGGCCTCAGCGAAAAGGTTCAGGGTGACGGGTAGAGGCAAGATAGTGAGGAGGAGATCTGGAAAGCAGCACTTGTTAGCTAAGAAGAACAACAAGAGGAAATTGCGTCTCTCTAAAATGGTTGGTTTTCTTTCAACAAAGATTTATTGCTTCTCTTTGTTATGTTTGCAAACCACTATCTCCTTTTCTGTTAGCATCATTGTTGATTCTGCATTTCTTGAAGAGTAAATAGTTTTGGGTGTGCAAATTATTACACAAGGTCTGAATTAGTAGGAAAAGAACAAGATCATAGCAAAGAATAATGAGGGAAGGTGCAAAAATCATAGTTCTTCAAGCTAGTTATGAAGTTGACTTAGCTACTAATGACTTGAGTCAGTAATTGCATGGTTTCGTTTATCAAAAAAGACATGTTTTCGAATTTCAAACGATGTCTTTCCCTGTGCTTTTAACTCCTTACACCTCTCTCTGAATTTCTTGAACTACGGATTGAAGCTAGGGTGTGATTTATTGAAATTCACTGCATTTGCGTCCAATAGTAATGTGATTTAGGAAAAAATCTATTATCGTCCACTAGTAGAAATGAAACAACAGAAACTTATGTCATGATCACGAGTTCGAGATAGGAGCTGTTGCTTCCTTGCTCTGTTCTTTTCCTACGTCTCTCTTACATTTCTAGCTTTGTGTTCTGTTGATGCAGACCGAAGTGAACCGGAGTGACTATGACAACGTTATCGGCGCTCTACCCTACCTGAAAGTCAACCGAAAGGCGACTTAATCAGAGCCGGCTTGATCCTTTCCTCACCTGCATTTCTCATTTTGTAATCTAAGTTGTGATAATAATCTTTTGTTTTGTGATAATTTGTTTGGTCAATGAGTTGATTTTGTTTCACATTTGTGTCTTTTTCTTCCTCCTCCTTTTCTTGGTCCCGCATGACAAACTATTCTAGGTCTAAGAGATACATCAGCAAGGAGTTTCGTCCAAGATCAATGATTGGGTTAGGAGACTTGAAATTATTACTATAATCAGACCAATCTCACTTATAAACCTGACAACGCTCTAACAGTAACAAGTTTTTTAGGCAAGAGCACTAAGAGATAACTGCGGCAGATAGTGACTAACTAGCTGATGCGTCGAAAATGAGTGATCATTATTTATGAGAGGATATTTTAATGTGTCAATTTCAATAGGTTCTCTATGTGTAACGTTTAAAGAAATCTATCAAAGCTATTGAATTGGCGAAAACATTGTTCAAATTTTTTAAACAATCTTCTATGTGCTATGCTTAAGTGGAAAAACTTGTGTTGTTCATTGTGCGAATTAAATTATTATGCCTAACTGCTTATATCAACTGTTCATATGAACAGCCTTCACGATTGGCAGCAAAGGAAGTGGAAAATCATCGCAAGAAGAGACCATCCATATGTGACGACAAAAACACAAGAGAAACCAAAAAACAGAGAAGAAGGCGAAAGAGACCCATTCACATGGCCGGATCATGTAACACGTGGCGAATTTTCTATCAATAGCCGTCATACAAAAGCAAAACGAGGGACCCACTTTTTGATATATCCATACGCACCTGCGTGTCCGCCAGCGAATCCACCCAAGTATTAAAAAGCATACAAAGAAATGACAAAAATAGCCTCCCTAAGTAAAGATACGACACGACCCAATTTAGGGATTTTCTAGAACTTCAACTTTCTTTTCTTTGTAAAGTCAAAAAAGCCAGAGAGCGCGTGTCCCTTCAATCGCAAGCGAATCCGTTTCTGCGTTTTTTTAGATCTCCAAATCAAAATAAATCCCCCTATTCTTTCTCTCAGGGTTTATTGATTCTCATAGATATTTTTTAGTCCTTCGGATAATTCATCTTCAGTTGCGCTTTTATCGATTTGTGATTCCGGAGGAAGGAGAGGGTCTTCGTTTCGGATGGTGGAAATGATGAGATCGGGGAATCCGATACCGGCTTCGAAATGTAGGAACGAGTTTCCGGTAAAGTTGGAGATCGTTGAGGATTTTCTGGAAGAAGAGCACGCTCCTCTCAACAAGCGATCCAGGGTTTATTCCTTATCCTTAAATCAGCTTAAAAGCTGATCTGTTGAGTCACTGTGAAATTTTTAATAAGAAACCTTTTTTGTAAACTGAGTAGTCTTTAAGCAGCTAGATACTTTTTAATGATTGACCAAATATTTTGGTGTGAAATTATTTGACGGTAAAATGGTGGCCCCTGTTTTTTCGTGTATGAAAGATTCTTGCGTTTTGGCTTTGGGTTTATCGTAAGATATTATTGTTTATTTTCTCCGACTGCTGAATTGGATTGTGGATTTTCTTCTCGCGAACCAGCTATGGAGCAGTGGAACCAGCGGCTCTCTTATGGCACGGGCCAAGTTTAATCTACTTGAGGAGCCAAGTCCTCTGGGGCTAAGCCTAAAAAAGACTCCGTCTTTTCAGGATCTGATTCAAATGAGACTTTCCCAAAATGGCTCAGAAACTCATGTTAAGAAAGAAAGTAAAGCTATTGCTCCTGCTGCTGTAGGAACTGTTGAGAAGCTCAAAGCCTCCAACTTTGCTGCTTCAATTTTAAGGATTGGGCAGTGGGAGGTGAGTCCTCTAAATTTTTGCTTTATGTTTCGTGGTTTGCGTAGAATCGTAGTTGACTCGGTTCTGTTTTGTTTGTAGTATAAATCGAGGTATGAAGGTGATTTGGTAGCGAAATGTTACTTTGCAAAACACAAACTTGTATGGGAAGTGTTACAACAAGGTCTTAAGAGCAAAATCGAGATCCAATGGTCAGATATTATGGCTTTGAAAGCAAATTGTCCAGAAGACGAACCAGGAACATTGATTATCTCGGTATAAAATCCGCTTTCATTCATCCATAGCTAAACCTTAACGTGCCAGGGCTTTGATATGTTATCTTGTTTTGTTTCAGCTGGCGAGACAACCGTTATTCTTCAGGGAAACGAATCCACAACCTAGAAAGCATACTTTGTGGCAGGCAACATCAGATTTTACTGATGGTCAAGCCACCAAGAACAGGTTAGAGATAACATGCCTTATATGATTTTATCAAATGCAATTGAAAATGTACTGAAAATGTGTTTCTGTTTTTGTGACAGGCAACATTTTTTGCAGTGTTCCCCAGGAATACTGAATAAACACTTCGAGAAGCTTGTGCAATGTGATCATCGCTTATTCCATTTAAGCAGACAACCAGAGATGAATTTAGACTCACCATACTTTGATTCAAGGCAATCTATATTTGAGGAGCTAGATGAATCGAAATCAAACATTTTTGAGCAGTTAGCTGAATCTCCTGTTGGAGGTCAATCATCATCGGAACATATGTCTTTGTCTCATGAAGCAATGTCGCCTAGCTTAGATTGGAGTCATCAGATACAAGTGCCTGGACTACACCAATCTATCTCGATGAGTGATTTTCTTTCGCTTTTATCAGATCAAGGTTGTGGGAATAATAACCCGGGATTTGAAGATATGAAAGAGGTGCTGCTAAGTGACACACAAGCCGAGACATCGGATGAGAAGTCTGTCATGACAAAGGTGAATTCTTTCTACAACCTCTTGCAAGCTGCTGCAAACTCACAGCTCAGTGAAGAAATTTCTGACCCTGCTTCTGCTTCAAGTAGCAAGCCACAGGGGATGTCAAGGAAAGACTCATTCAGTGATTTGATGGTTCACCTTCCTCGTATCACTTCCCTCCCTAAGTTCTTGTTCAACATCTCTGAAGAGGATGGTGATACGGTTAATTGATAGTGTGAATCGAAGCTAGACCGGGCTATATAATTTATTTGGTCTGTGGCAAAGTCTAGGAATCTTTGAACAAGTAGCTGTATATAAATATATCTCTGAGGGTGACCAAGAGATGATTTGTGCTCTTGTTTGTAAGTGGTTAACTTTTACACCCAACATAAAGGATTTGGAAGAACTTTGTGTTTGATGATGAATCCTTGTATATGCTGTAATGAGAAAGTGATTCTGATGGCGTTTTTCTTAAGCCATGTTGTTCAAAACATTTTTAAAACTTTAATATTTATCTTAGTAATACAACTCTTTATTTTTGATTTATTGTTCTTTGTCACAGGAGATAGTAAGGCAAAGCGGGTAAATTCTCTTTTTATAAGGATACAAAGGTTTAAACGAATCAACTGCTATAACTTAAGATTTTAAATTAATTTGTATTCAATTATGTACATTTGGTATCAAACTTCAATAAAATTACATTCAAACAAATCATTATAACTTATGGACTACAATTTAAATCAGTACACACGTTATAAACTGTAGTGTGTGATTTGTTTAGCAACATAAATTTAGCATACGATGAGGATCCCTTTTGACTCTATTGTTTATTCGCATAAATTTAGGTACGATATATCCCTTCCCTGCATTGTTTCCTCGCGTTTCGTTCTGCTTTCTCTTTCTCTCTGTCTTTTTAGCTTTCTGTTCTCTCTACAAATCTAAGTTAGGGTTCCAACATTTAAGGGAAATTTCTTTTGAAAGAGTAAGGATTTACGAAATCTTAATTTGTTTTCCTACTCCCGCCAAACATATTCGTTTTTTTTTTTCTTTCAATTTTTTAGCGTTTTCAAAAGATTTGTCCTATCTTTGATCTAGTTAGATTATTGAGTTTTTTAAGTGTCAATCTATTATCTCTGTGTTTTCACATCGAGAATTCTTTACAAATGAAGAGATGTCAACTCGACTTCTTACTTCCCAAAACAGATCCTCCACAATCTATATATAAACGCCGGTTTATCAAGAATACGCAAGAAAATCACTTCGAATTGTTGATTCAGCGCCAAAGATGCCTTAGAACCAATAGTATTGGTCGGCCGATTCGTGCCTCGTGTCTGGTTCTCTCCGCGTCTCTTTCTTTCTTCAATCTAGCTTGGTTCCTTGTGGTTGCACCTTGCATACACTAGAGAAACGAAATAAAGAGATATCAGAACGTGAGTGATTGTTTTTGCTGTATTAATACTAAGATTCCTTATCCTAATCCTAAATCAACACCGAAACTTCCCGACAAAGGCGCCATAAAAACTTGATGTGTGAAGTAATTCACCTAAAACCTACTACAAGTGCACAATGTACATATGTAGTATTTAGGTTATCGATCCAACATAGAGCTTGGACTGATCTATGATCTTAAAAAATCTTAGTTGTAAATCCTTTGAAACACGAGAGTTTGTGAATTGTCGATTTGTTTTTAATATTGGGAAGGTATTAGATCTTAGGAAGTTTCAATTAGCAACTATGAAATATCAAATTAAGCACTCAATCAAGCTTATATCTCTTAGTTCTAGAATTCTAGGCACTTTGATTTACTTTACCCTAAGGGTGTATTATGGCAAAGCGTATCCTTGGATTGTCGCTGAAAATAAACAAGCAATATAGATTAAGCTAGATCTTTTCACAAGGTGTCTGAACAAGCATTGGCTATGACACAAAACGCACCATGCTCACTACAGAAAGATCCGTCGATCACTGATGCGGGTCTGCTATCAGATCACAGCTAAGATTGATAAAAGATGGTTTGTGATTCCACTATATCAGTTAGGAGCAACTGTAGCAAAGAAACTTATGATAAAACTTGATTGATTAAAACTGTTTTAGCAATTCATAGAAAATCGTATGAAAAAACCCAGATCTAATAAGGTAACTACTCAGACATGGTAATGGTATCACAATTCATTATTAGATTAATTAGTTGCATATAAGATGAAAATAGAAAATTTTAAGGTCAGAAGGTCGTGGATCTCAGTAGATTAATGTCAGCCTCTTGACTTCTCAAGGTCTAACAATCTAGTAGAAAGGTTAATACCTAGGCACTAGTAACAAAGATGATTTGGAAACAAAGTAACTTTATAATTGATGATTGATGGTATTTGTGGGTGTGTTCTCCTGCTGCTGGAGAGCTTATTTTATAACTTCTTAGGTCGGTCCTAGGGTAGAACCTCCTTAAAACTTGAGTCGGACTTCATTAAAGTGAATCGGGCCAGCCTTGTAAAATCCCGTCAGAATGATATGTCTTCAGTAAAACGACTATATCTTGGACTTCATGCATCAAATATACTTGATTTCAATTTTAAATGAAAGTTAACTTTCGTGCCTACAAATTGATATATAATTCGCCTCCTGTTTTTTCAGATAAGTGGGTCAAAGGTCGTCCGACTTCTTGGCCTTTGTTTTTGTCTCTGCAGCTCCTTTGCTACTTTTGCTCCAAATCTCTTCACTTTAACTCATTATGTTCCAAAACATCTTTTGGTTGCTAGACCTAAATAAATACCTAAAAAATATTAGAAAGACTCTATAAAATCACATGTATTATGGTAGAAAACTGGTAAAATCCATGATACATCACTAACGGAACGCTATTGGATCGAATGACAAAGACATTGTTGAAAAAAAGATTGTTTTTCCCTGATGAAATGAAAAGAGGATTCATGTAATGTAACAAGAGAAAGGTTTCTCATTACTTATCCGGAAATATATGTGGCCATGAAATAGGGATTAAGTTGAACGAAATTGACTGGGTGGTAGAGTTGTAGAAACACTTGTTTCTTCCACTTAGCTCCATAGAATAATATGCTACAACCAAAACATGTAAGAATTTAGATTTTGGGTCAAAACAGTATGTATGGATGGTATGAACTACCTAAACATGCATTCTTGAACATCGAACAACCAAAGCTATTACTCACTACATAAAAAAAAATTCATTAATGAAAGATAAAAATCCATTGGAAAATCAAAAATACGCATGTCAGATGAAATTGTTGTTGCTATCCACTCCAATAACGAATCAAGTGAATAACTAAATAAAATAGATAGACATTTCCCTTCGTCCAAAGTCCATAAATCTTCTCAATTGTAAGATCCCTACATGGATAATATACATTCTAGTTGACCGAGCCTAATTAATTGTTTTGTTCCAAATTAAAGTTATTAACGGAGTGGTTCGCCCTATTCAGATATTCACGACCAAAAAGTATTGGATTCTCTTTAGGATAGTTTATGAAATGAGAAGGAAGGTTGGAATGCCGCCATACGTCTATTATTGAATTCACCCAACCCGACCAAATTTGGCAATGTCTATTAGTGCCAAAGTGGGTAAGTCACCAATCCATCTGTTTGTGTTAAAGTCCATATGATATGTAGATATTTTGGTTACGATATGATATCTAAATCTTTGTTTAACTTAAAAGGAACCACGAAAACCAGGACCATCGTTGCAATCATTAATGTCTTATTTGGTTTAGGTGATGTTGGTTCTAAGTCTAGGGCTAGAATTTTCATTGCTACTCAGTCCAATAATTTATTATTGATGTCGTTTCACCCATTAGAAGCAGTGGGGATCATGGAATTTCTATGGTGAGGGTGGGAAGTAAAGGTGATTCAAGTTTCCTGCTAGATAGGATTTTTGAAGAGCATGCACAGCAAGGTTCAGCAAGGCAAGAACTGATGAATTTCTATATTACCAATTATGAACTGATGAATTTCTTTCGAAATAAATTTGATACAGTGATTGTTGACAAGGCATCCCAAGCATCAGAGACTGCAACTCTTAGCCGCTTCAACTCTTATACCTCTTCAACTCTTGAAATCCAAAAGAAACTTCAACTATTATACTTCTCCAACTCTTAAAATTCAAAAGAAACAAGGTTATCTTAGCTGGAGATCTGAAACAACTTCCCCTTTTGGTAATCTCTAAGGTTGCGGTTGTATCATTTTTTCAAAGAAAACTGTTCCAAAATGGTAGGATTTTATTGTCATTTGCTTACGGTTCAATACCGTATGCACTCCAAGATCTTCATACACATCAATTTGTTTCTACAACAATCAGTTGGTAAACGGTTCACATAGAATGACTGCTTTTTATATCACTATTTACACAATGTATTTCGTCATATTATATTATTATACAATTAACAAAATTGTGCATTTCATTTTTGATTTCAGCTATTGTGGAAACATGTGATAAAGTTCTAATATGGGAAATGATAAAATGGGAGACAATAAAAAATACTTTTCAAATACTAACCATTAATGTTGTTAGACAAAAAAAAATTTGCACACAAATAGCACAAACACAACATAACTGCTCTTGATTTTTCCAATACAAAAAGTAACACAAAAGTAGTATATTGCAACAATTTAGCATGACTTCTAAGTTTTTCATAATAATTGATTAGCTAATCCAAGAAATGGAACATGGAAATTCAATTTAAAACAAATGTCATAACCAACACTTTATTATATGAAACACATTTAAGGAAACTTATATATATGTAGTTGTATTTAATAGAAGCGCGAAACTTTTATTTGTTGTTAAGGGTATTAAAGAAGTAAAACGAAGAAAAGTTTCATCGCTTTAACTTATAATTTTATAAGATGATTCCAACTAAAAAACAGATAGATAACTGTAATAGATATTATTGTAAGATATATTATCGTATTATTTATTATAATCTATGAAATACAAAGTTGATATATATATATATATATATATAATTAAACTAAATTTAACATACACCATATATTAATGATTCATATATAAATTCTTAAATTAAAATTTAATTGATTTATTTTTATCTTAAGCTATATATATATATATATACTCTTCTATAATACTAGATTAGATTTTACGTATACACAAAGTTTATAATTCAATATTTTAGAACCTCCAAAAGAAAAAGAAAATGGAAAAGTAAATTAAACAAGATTGAGAAATCATCTAGTGATAAAAATCTCAATAAAGTAACATTTAATATTTTGATTCTCTCATTTTATAGTTAGATTATTTGTTTCCAAATAAAATTTTATGCATGTTTCCAACTAAGTTTTAAATGATATTTTTTACAAAGGATATTGAATTGTGGTTTAAATTTCTTCATGTGTGAACTCTGCTGTTAGTAACAATTCAGTTCTTTGGAAATCTTCAAAGATTGAATCACCTATTGGATTACGGGGTGATGTATAAGCAGTTTTCCTTATTTCCTCTGTAGACATTGCTCAAACAAAAAAAAAACCAGATTATTTCAAAACTGCTTAGGGGCAGAGATCTTATTGGGCTTAAATAATAGAATCAGTCTAGCCCATGTTTTGTCTAGCCCATTGATTTATCATTACAGATTCTACTCCAATTAGGGTTTTTCCTCTCTCCACACGCAGAATAGTTTTAGGGTCTCGTCGACACTCTAGCAAAGTAGCAAGTAGCAACCTCAACCATGGCGGAGCAGGTTTGTAATCACTCTCGTTACTGCTACAACTTTGTATTATTTATTTTTACGAAGTTTGCGAAATTCTTCGACCTCTGCGAATTAGATGATCATTTAATTTGGTTTATTTCCTCCTCGGAGATTCGATTTAATGTTGGATTCATGTGTTGCAGACGGAAAAGGCGTTTCTGAAGCAACCAAAGGTCTTCTTAAGGTAAAGTTCTAACGAAACTCTTTGTTTCTACATTGAGTTTTAGAGTATGATCTCTTATTCGATTCATTAATATTTATTTCAGCTCGAAGAAATCTGGTAAAGGCAAGAGGCCAGGAAAGGGAGGTAATCGTTTCTGGAAGAACATTGGTCTTGGTTTCAAGACTCCCAGAGAAGCCACTGAAGGTACACTTGTGATTTTAGGTTTTGTTATTAGTCTAGCTAGCAATAATTACTGAAGAACCCTAAGAGCATTATTCGTTGAGTATTTTCCAATTTGGGTTGAAGGCCATCTTTTTTATAAATTCCGTATAGTGTTTCTGAAATCAAAACTTGTGTAATGCTGTATAGAATATAAGGATTTGAATTGTAAGTAAACTGTTATGGGTATGTGAGTTGCTTGATATGTTTGTAAAATGATGCAGGAGCATACATAGACAAGAAATGTCCATTTACTGGAACAGTTTCTATTAGAGGGCGTATCATAGCAGGAACTTGTCACAGTGCGAAAATGCAGAGGACTATCATTGTCCGGAGGAACTATCTTCATTTTGTTAAGAAGTATCAAAGGTGAATATAGATGTTTAGTATTGTCTTTCTTTTGAATTCTCTTTTTTTTTGTACCAAAACATGTATCTTAGCATCTGCTTATGAATGAATAGGTACGAGAAAAGGCATTCGAACATCCCTGCTCATGTCTCCCCCTGTTTCCGTGTGAAAGAAGGAGATCACGTGATCATCGGGCAGTGCAGGTAAGAAGAGAATGATGTCTTATGTTGATTTCATTAGAATCTACCATATGGTTAATAATCTGAAGTCTGATACTAAGGTGATAAAATGTTGTTTCAGACCATTGTCAAAGACAGTGAGGTTCAACGTCCTAAAGGTGATTCCAGCTGGGAGTTCAGCTATAGGGAAAAAAGCATTCTCAGGAATGTAGAAGACGACTATCTTTTTCTTGACTTGTATTGTTTTTGACTTTACTTTGAAAGTTGAAACGTTATATCCACATTAGACCCCTCTATTTTCATCCGTGTTAGCTGCAAGCCTGCAATATTAAGTTTCAAAACTTCAATCTCTTTACAAAAACCCTTTTCAATATCCTCTACCTCTTGGTTCAATATGTTTCTCTTTGTTTTTCGGCTGCGGTTTAGATTTAGAGTATAAGAGAACTTTAAAAAAATTTCTATGAGCAGTTTCCATAGTCAATTTTCAAGTTT
Organism: Euclidium syriacum; assembly: GCA_900116095.1. Classification (NCBI taxonomy): domain Eukaryota; kingdom Viridiplantae; phylum Streptophyta; class Magnoliopsida; order Brassicales; family Brassicaceae; genus Euclidium; species Euclidium syriacum. Next base: position 5,899,842 of record FPAK01000008.1, read on the forward strand.
TGTCAATTGCTAAAGCAACTTTGAGGCTCTTGATAGAAAAAGCAAACAAAACTAAGGATGCCATTGATTCTTTAGAACGAAAGGATGCTTTTAAGTTTTTGTTGGTCCGTTATACTAATGTTAATTGTTAACAGATGAAAATTGGCTCAAACAGCTTCATGCTCAGAATAAAAAAATATGGTTTTTGATAAGCAAAGACTTTTTTTTTATCTTCTCATGGTCTGAACCAAACAGACCTGCATGCGCCAAGTCTAAACTTGAAAGACCGAGTCTCATAAAGTCAGAATCCTCTCAGCTTTAGAGCTATAGCTCCATGTTTTACAAGAAGCACCAAACCAAATCATAACGTTTTGATTTTAAACCGGGACTAAAATGTCGATGAAAGATCACTCTTATAAAACCATTTAGTTAATGTAAGACTTCATTTCCCCAAAACACAAACCACAAAATTCGCCGAAACTGATCATCTACATCAACTCTAATCCAAGATAGTCTGAATGAGTTTGAACTGTAAAAGGATACAGAACTTTTAATTCAGATGATATCATCAATAATACATGAAGTCTGCTTAAAATGTATATGCATATACATCTGTGCATATGTCTCATACCTCAGCGCAGGATCCCCACAGCTTCATCACTAGAGTTTCAACCAAAGATGCTTCCCGGGTAAAGCTAAGATGATAATAAAATTTCTCCGGCTCCTGAACAAAAACCATCACTGGGTGAATAGCAACAATATAAAAAAAAACCATCAGAATTTCAAAATTCGAAGACAATAACAAGGGAAAATCGAAACTCTCACCGTTTCAGCAGATTTGAACTCGGCTGCTTTGTAAACGAGAAAGAAAGCGAAAAGGACCTTAATTTTCCTCTTTTCGAATGGAGTTTACGTGACTGGTTCGATCTGAGTGCAGAAGGATTCATGGTCTGTGAAGAGAAATATAGAACAAACGCGAGAAAGAGAAAGAAGATGTGGAATTGTAACTCTGATGGAGTTTCCGCATTGGCAAAAAGTCTTGGGGTAGAAGTATAAGAAACCAAAAGATAGGTGGCAAAAAGAGAACAAAAAGATTGGAAACCTGTCAGACCGCCGTGCGACCACCCCGGCAAGGAAGACCGAGCCGAGTAACGATCCTCTACAGCACCGGATACATCGGGAAATGATCGTGGCCGTTAATCACGCTCTGATCGCACGGTCATGGTTCATCAACCAGGGTTAAGGGCCTGTCTCCTTAGAAATCAAGGATACAGAGGTACGAGCCTATAGAACAGATCCTGTTCAAGTAAGGTCGTGACCTTTGCTCCTTTCTAACCCTTTATAAACCGCTCATGTCTCTACTTAAGTTCTCGATGTGGGACTATATATATGTCAACCTCTTACAATAGCAAAACACTGGCGTTTTTTAACGAACGAATGAAACGAGACTTAGGTTCGTGGGCTTGGGCTTGAGTTTTGCAAAATTGCAATGTTTTTCTGTCCAAGATTTTTATTTTGTTATTCAGTCGAAGTTTTTTTTTTATTGTATAATCTAATCTACTATCAAGTTTTTTTGATTAAATCTAGATATTGTTGTATATATTAAATTTGTTTTGGAAAGATTACCTTAGATCTTGGATTTTGCTAAGATATGTTTGTTTCATGTGAGTTTTTTTTATATTATAAACATATTATTGATTTTTTCTAATTATATCAATAAAAAATTATTTATAATCATTCTTCTTCAACAAATTTGAATTAGTTGTTCCAAATCTATTTCATTATCCCCAAATTATTGTCAAATTTAAATTTTGTTATACAATTTTTTCCGAAAACATATATCTAATTGAAGACTCTCCATATATATAGGATTACTGGTTCTTTTAAATTTTTCAATTTTTTTTTATTTTCTTCAAGTTTTAGTATGTAATTTTTTTTCTTTCCTCATCACTATCAAACAGAAAACATAAAAAATTTATTTAATCATCCAAATTAATTTTCGGTAATATTTAACAAATTATTTGGGCATTTTATTGTTAAACTATGTTTTTTACCAATGTTACCGAGTTGCTATGTTACTCCCGATCCTGAAACTCATATTACCATCTAACAGAGACAACACACACGTAAGTCAGTACTAGAAGTATCCTGCATCACAAAACTTGAAATACTTAAGAATATTATCAAGCATATAATAGTGTAATATGCTGCATTTTGAGCAAGAAATTTTGCTTTAGATATTAATAACATATTCTTGCATTTTGTTTTAAGAAAATATATTTATCCCGTTATTCTTCTCATTTTGTTTGTAACTGACTTTTGGGCGAAAATAACAAGATTAGTAGTTCTCCCTTTTAGTTTATTTTATTTTATTTTTCATTCTAATTTATTATGGTAGAAAATAGAAAAAAAAATTCAAGACAAAATAAATAAATTGTTTAGTTTTCAAAGAAAAATATTGTCCAAGTTCAAATTGTATAGTATAAATAATCTTTACTAGGTCATTTACAATATAAGATAAGTACTTAAACTATCTTTAAATAAATTCAAATAATATTTTCTTTTTTTGATAAAAAATTTAAAAATAAATCTTAGTTTTAAATAAAAATAAATATGTTTTCTATTCATCTCTTATATATAATTGTGAAGTGTTTTGACCTCTCAAACTATCCACATCATCACCTATTTTTAAAATGGCCTAAAACTAACGATTCTATCAATAATACCCTTAAAGAAGTTGTTCATAATTACATCTTTGGCATAAAAAAAAAATTACGCCGGCAAAAAATATATATTGGGATTTTAGTTTTATTTTTACTGTCGATATTTATGGAATCTTTATATATCTTTTTGGAATAAAAAACGAAAATAAGTATATTGTGGAAGTAATATATATCCTTTACCAAAATATATATTTAAATTATGTATTTATTTGATTTTGATAGTTTCAAATCTAATGAAAAATAGAAATATTCCTTTAGTTAATATTACTACTCCTAAAATAAAACCAAAAAAAAAAGATTTTCCCATATATATATAAAGATTTTTCACGTAAAACCCTAGTCACTAATTTAGGAGAAGAAAAAGCAGCTTCATGCCTTTGAAGTGGTCGTCGATACAGAGGAGAAATTAGTGTTACAGTTTTGGTTGAAGAAAATCGATGTTGAGGTGGTGGTGGTGGTTGATTCTTACGGAGGATAAGGTTGTAGTATTAGGGTTACGTTTTTGGGATGTTAAGGTGGTGATCGATACGTTGGAGAAAGTTGTGTCACAGGTTTGGTTAAAGAAGAAGAAACAGTAAGGTTACGTTTATGGTAGGTTATGTTTTAAGAAGATCGATGTTGAGGTGGTGGTTGATACGTAAGAAGAATAAGGTTTCAGTTTTAGGTTACGTTTTTGGGATGTTAAGGTGGTGGTCGATACGGAGGAGAAAGTTGTGTCACGGGTTTGGTTAAAGAAGGAGAAACAGTAAGGTTACGTTTAGGTAGGCTCGTCTCAATAAATTTCAGAGTCTAAGGCAAAACAAAATGTTTGGACCTTTTTAGTATAGATTTTTAAAAAATAATGTATGTCTCTTTCTTGTGTTTTTGTTATATAAAACGAAATCGACGTTTCTTGAAAATTAGTAATGAGATAAAAGAAAAGGAAGCATTCAATAGATCTTTGTAATTTTTTATTTTTATAACTCGGATAATTTGGATCCCGAAGGACCGATGACATAACTCACCTGAGTCTTTTTCGGACACCGTGCTCAACCCGTATCGAACCCAGGTAACGGAAATACTAACTGAGACTCCTTTACCACTTGGACTAACGCGGATTGATTAATCTTTGTGATTTTGTGATTTTAAGAATTTTCATCTTCCAAAAAATACTTCTCTAATCATTGAAGAAAACAATTTTCAATAACTTTATATTTTAAATTATATTTTTCCGAATTGTTAATTTAATAAGTTTGGATTTATAATATATTTACAACAAAAACATCGTATTTAAAGAGAAATGTGGTATTTAACCACATAAACATTCATAGCGTGCTCTATTTTAAAAACTTCAACTTTTTTTCCTACAATCAAAATTTGTAGTACACCATTTCAATATTTTAGAATCTAACATACAATCAAGACCGTGTTTCTTATCCTATTTCCAGAAACTAAATAAAATATAGTTGTATTTAATTAATTCGTCAAAAAATATAGGGAATAAGGCTTTGATCTCAAAACGAAATTAAAGAGAAAGAGACTAAAGAAGAGGAAAAAGAATAGTCTTCTACCTCAATTGGAGGATGAAAACAAAGAACCAAAGCATAAAAAGATGCAATGTAATCTCAGGAGGAGAATGAGATTAAAAAAATCTTTAAAAAAATGTCAATAGCAAGAAAAATTTGAAGAACAAAAATGTGAAATTCCAAAAAAAAACCCCGAAGTATAAGAAATCATAAAAGAGCGAAAAGAAAAAAAGACCAAAAAAGAGAAGACAAAGAAAAAAAATAAAAGATGAATTATAGGAAATAGAGAATAGTCGAAATGAGAAAAATAATGCATCGTTCTTAAATTCATACAACAACTATTACATGTTTTTAAACAAATAATACATATAATAATTTTATCATTATACTTAAGCCAATAGAGAGGAATGAGATGAAGAAAAAAAAAAAAAAAACATAAGAAACCATATAAGATAAGAAAACATAAAAAAGCCAAGAAGAAGAACACGAAGAATAAAAAAAGAAATAAAGAGAAAACAAAGAAGAATCCATATAAGTGAGAAGATAATGTTTTGTATCTATATTCATACAACAACCAAATAATATATTTAACCGTTTCCTATCAGATTAAACTATCAAATTTTTTGGAAGTGGTTAGTTGGGATTTATTGATAACACCAACTATGGAGATAAAAAGAAGTATGCAGGTTATGAAGAAACAGTGAAGAAGGCTAAAAAGAATATGTATAGTCTTCTGTGCTCTCAAGAGAAAATAAAAATACCAGAAAATGCGACAAAAATGAGAAAGAAGAATCTTTATTTCCGAAAGGAAATAGGGTGAACCCAAGTTGAAGAAGAGATAAGAGTTTTATCATAGGAGGAATTATGTGTCCATTAGATGATATATGCCGATCATATGATATATGAAGAAACGCAATTTCATTATATGTGAATGTAAGTGATAATAATAGCGACGAGTAACGAGGAATTACAACATAACCAAGAAAATATGCGGTTACGATAGTCGTACGAACAATATATATAGTATAGAAATATACATAAATGAGTAATCACAATAGAGACCCCATCAGATGACATATGTTAATATTATATAAATACGCAGTTACGATATACATGAACATAAGCGAATGTAAAATGATTACAAAATTACAAAAATAACAATAAGGGACAACGATATTCATTTCCTGCGCGGTATCGCGCAGGCGAGACACCTAGTAATAAATGTAATTACTGAATATAAATATAGTTTTATATTATTTATATTTGGGATAAATTATCTCACTTAATACGGATCATATAGCACTGCTACATATAATTTGATATGGAGTCTACTAGAAAAATAACTATACAAGTTTCCTGGATTTTAGAGATTTTTGATGTTAGTTTCATTATACCTTTTTGAAAGGCTTGTACATATAAAAGGAAGTTTTCAACATGAAGTTTAAGAAAGTTAAGCAGCAATGAGTGGATGCATTGGTTTAACTCCGCGGCAATTTACTATATTTAAAGGCTACATTAACAGATTTGTGGCCAATTATAATATGAGTGCCAAAACAAGTGTTTCATTTTTCGAAAAGAAAACCTTTGACTACAAAATCACAGAGGTTACTACAACACTAGTGCCCTTCTGTTTTTGAGTTTTTGTTTGTATATGAAGTCTCTCTCTGTACACAACATTACGAATGACATACAACAACAACTAATCCTATTCTCTTCCCCCAAAAAAAACAAGCTTTGATGCAATGACTCTGCATCACTTATTCCATCCTACTTACTGCCTAGGACCTTACCTGCTCATGTAAAAACTTCTTCAATGGTTCCTCAATGATTTTTCTGAAAGCCTCCTCTTCTGCAAGATTGATGACAGAGTCTTAGTGTGTTGCAGTTGCAGTCTTTCATCTTCGTTCTGCTTCTTTCCATGTCCTTTGAGGTGGTGGACGTTATTTACAGGGTCACCAAGAAAGATCCCTCCTGCTTTTCCAGGAATCAGTTGAAGAAGTACTGTGATTCGATCACTTCCTTCAAATCAAAATCTCCTCTCTTGGGTACTGGAGGAAACACAAGATGCGGGTATGCTTCTTGGAAACTATGGAGTAACTGGATCAAGAATACAACTATGTCAAGTTAACAGACGCAGGATAACCAGAGAGTTATGAGAAACTTACATCTTCAAGGATCGGTGTGTTGTAAAGCTCAACGAATTTCTCTCTAAGTATTCTGTTCATTGTGTCAACGTCACATGCATGGGTCCAGTAGGAGTCATGCACACCTGCCAAAAACCCCAACCACTGAATGAGAAGAGATTCCAGCTTTTTGTTGGCAAAGCCATTAGTTGAATTAAAAGGACAAACCTGCAAAGTTTAGGCCAGCATCTCGACATGCAACAGCAGTCATCATCATGTGGGTGCCGTCCAGCGAGTGCACAAAGTTCGGAGGGAACGCAGTTCTTTGTTTCCTAACATCCACCTGAAAATTTCCAAAAGTCTTTCAAGCCTATGGAGAGAGAGATCATACAAGTCTTTCAAGCCTACGTAAAATCCTGCACAGTGCTGAAAGAATCTGAACAAAGAAAAGAACAAAGAGGCTTTACCGTGTTACCCTCTCGCTGCAGAGCCAAAACCTGAAGAGATGTTCTTATCTGCAACCACAGAGCGCCATATTTGATATCAGTTGACAAAATTATTGGCTCTCTCAGAGGAGTGAATACATGAAGGGTTATTTATTGATAACACTTACCAGATGTCTCTCACTTCTGCAATAGGGTTGCACAACAGGAAGTCCAAGAGGGGTGGTCCATCGCACTGGATGATTATCGGAAGCGATTATCTGTAACCAAAAACAAAACAAACCCCAATTATATTCCTCATCTATGTTAAACGTAAAATAACAGAGTTAATAACATGATACAAGACCGCACCTTTGCACAATCACCCAGCCAACTCATAATGGCACGTGCTGCTTCAAATATCTCTCCAAGTGCTGCTAATGTCACCTGCGGAGAAATGTTTTAAGTATAAAAATAGCACAAATAGAATCCAAATATTCGTGTGAATGCTATTACTCTTCTTACTTTTGCAGAATAGCAAGCAGCAGCAAATAACATTCTTTCGTCAGTGATAACACCTTTCTCTTCTAATCTCCTTTTTATTTGTTCACGCGCTCCAACATAGGTGACACCATATACTGATGTCATTACCGTCTGCTTTACCAGCTTTCTATCAACCTGAAATTAGAAGAAGTCTTAGTATCAGCAGGGAAAACTATTGCTGTGGCATTATATATGATTAAGAACCCCATGAGACTCACTTGATTGATAAGTATCTTCGCCAATGCGGCAGTTGGGTTTGACTCGGGATCCTTACTGCTGTCTTTCTTCATTATTTCATGGACTCTGTATCAGAACAAGCGAAGAAGATAGGAGCGAGCAAGAGAGACAGACAGAGAGGAAAACCATTAGAAAAAAAACACTTGACATGATTCTAACTTGAAAAAAAAACACTTGACATGATACCTCAATGAAATTTCGGAATAGACATCAGCTGGTTTTTCTCCTGCAACTAGATTAACTGCCGCAGCTTCGAACTGAGAGAAGCGAATTTACAAGAAGATAACTATATGAGATTGCATGTGAATAAGACCATATAATAAATGTTCACAAGGGAACCTACACTATCTCTTCCTAAAGCTGCATAATGCTGTAGACCATTGCACGACCCATCCTGCATATACAAATGATTAAAGAAAAAAAGGGTTAAATCAGACATAACGAGTGAGTAAAAAACTGTATACTAGAGATTGTTTCACAACTCAATGGAAAGACCACATTGGTAAAAACATTGATAATTTATCAAGGGGGAAAAAACGAACAACTTTAGATAAAAAATTCCGGTCCTTACCTGATGAATAGGCAAGTGGGAGATTACAGAATAAGGCGAAGAACTTTTCAATGCTTGTGACAGAATAGTGCATGCAGCTAAGCACTGAAAAGGATCCTCGGCCTTTAACCACCATCGGTTTCCATGAATAGGATTTTCAGCTGAATCCAGTATATCATCCAAATGGTTTTCCACAAAAGCCAGACGTCCGTCATGTGAACGCTTTTCCACACCACCAGCATAGAGGTTTGCTAAATGTATTTTCAGCCAGTAGAACCCTGACTTTCCAAGTGGGCGTCCTTCAGCAAACTCCAAGGTTCCGCGGCAAAGATCAGAACTTAGATGATTCAGATGAGGATGCATTGGGTATGCACGGCCTCTGAAGTCAAGATTGTGAGGGTAGTAGAATCCTTCCTCGTCTTTCATTTTTCTAGCCACCTGCACTTTTAATCTTCAGTCCAGATCTTTTGCTAGTTAAGTGAAGACGAAATAGGCAATAAAAATAGTTTCTTACAGAAAGCTTGAGCTCAACATCACATCTTAGAGAATGCCTCTCTCTGTTTATCTTGTTGGCCTTTCGAACACTCCACTTCCATGATTGGAGTTCTTCTGGATCCTCAGAGGATGGTTTCTCTGGTATGGGAACCTAAACAAGCAAAGAAAAAAGAGAATACAGACAACATCACACATATATCATTAAAACTTATAACTTTGCAGATGAATTGACTCTTAAAATGAAACCCTGAAAGATAAGAGTCCATGAATCATATAAGATTTCTAGTTACTTACGTCTCCACGATCAACTAAGCCTGCAATGTTGCCTCCGTCAGCCCAGAGTCTTTCCACCACATCAAGTATTTTCCTATTCACCCTCCACTTGGTGTTCCCAAGTGTATCCAATGCCTGTTCACGTTACATTTCGGAACATTAGTGTAAAGCATTACCAGACAGCAACAGTGGAACACAAAACATAAGAGCGAAGATACCAATGTACCTCAAATACTCTATGAGCAGTATTGGAATTAATATCTCTAAGTGCATCTTGCTGCTTTTTGGATCCATGAGTACGCATGATATAAGAAGGCAAAAACAAGTAACCACCCTTGTCATACCTGAAGAAAATGTCACGACATTTCAGTACGGAAAAACAAGAACACATGGCTATAAATAATGTGTGAGCATGACATAAGTTTCTCAAAACAGGGCATGATTTGTAAGTAAGGGAATAAAATCTGGAGCTAAACAAGAAAGCATACCCTTTCCATCTCTTCGGTGGAACTAACATAGGAACATAAGGAATTAACATATGCTTAGCCTGCATGAGACGAAAAAAAATATTACGATCACCTAAAAGCTCATGAATGGAATAGCTTTAAATCAGAAAAGAGACGTCATAACTCACAGATTTATCCAGTCCTGCAAGGAGGAGCGAGTCACATTCAATAACTCCATATCTCCTCACCAGCTTTGACCTGCAAAGTCCAATTTTCCAGTGATAAGTAAACTCACCGCCATAGCATATATCGCTTACAATAGCCAGAGCCGGTAGGTAATTTAAGAAAACATTGTGTCGGAGCAAATCATCACAATGGTATGAATTTGCATTTCGTGGAAGCTTTCTCACCCTGGATATTTTGTTACGGTTTTAAACTTGTGTCTGAATGCAGGCCGAAACTCAGGGATAGAGTCCCCTGACTGGGTCAGAGGAGGTTGAACATAAGCTGATTCGATCAGTAGTTCTAGCAGACGGCTTCCAAGCTGCAAACTCAAAATGAATCCAACAATGAAGATGAAAATTTGAACTACAGTTGGCAAATATTATCAGTTTCACTCAAAAGGGTTAAAAACGCCTCAGACCTTAGCTTGCGTGGCTCGCCCCCATGGTTTGGTACCTTCACTTTTCACCACCTTTAGTGCATCAATAATCCTTTTCCTTCGAATCAAACTATTGACACGTTTCCTAAGCAATTGCTTATCTTTTAATTCATCTTGTGAGTCCCCTGTATTGTTCTTCCGAGTTCTCTTCAAGAAGTTATGAATCCTCACCTGAGGCCAACCAAAACCACCACTCATCACACTAAATCTTATTTTCAGACATCTCATACGCTTATTTCTACATAGGCATTCAAGTTTATATCATACCTCCTGCTCTATAGCTATGCCAATACTGACAGCAGCTTGAACAACCTGGATACAGCCATCTTCGTGTCCCGACATAATCAAACCCATCATCTTGTGCATCACAATGACCGCCATTTTATCCGCAGGCAAAAGCTCGATGTGAGGCGCATAAGCTGCTCTAACCTTCTTGCTCTTGTTCTTCTGCAGCTTCTGCTCTCTCTCTATCACATCTTTCAAAGGCTGAAACCACCCTAAGAACATATGTTTCACGTAGGGCAAATTCGGGGCCAGATTCTTCTCACACATCTCCTTCTCCAGATCTCTGTACTCCTCCACCATTTTCTCCCACGCTTCAGTTTCTTCCTTCACTTGCCGTCTCCTTAACGAATCGAATTTCCTCTTGTCGATATCCTTGTGCTCGATTTTCACAGTCTGATCAACCATTCTACTCAGACCCTTGAGAAACAACGCAGAAATCCACGGCGGGTCTTGCATAAACAGCCTCCGCCGACCCGTAATTCCATTCCTCTCGACCGGATTCGCTTCATCTTCGAGCTCCTCAATCAAGCTGGCTCCGTTAATAGTTCCGGCGTAGGAGTCCTTATTCTCGAAGCTCTCGATAAGATTGCCGTGAAAATGGACCGAACTCGCTGTAGGTTTCTCGCTAACGGAAAGAGACCCAGAAGAGGAAGCAGAAGCTGAAATCGGTAGAGAGGGGCGTCGGTCCAGAGAAGGGTCGAAGAAAGGAAGGGTTTTGCGGCGGAAGAGGGCGGAGGAGGGAGGTTTAAGCCAGGTGATTAGGGCAGTTTGGTGTTGAAAATGAGATGTTTGGTTTAAGGAGAGAGACGAAGAAGCCGCCGCAGCGGAAGCCATGAAAGGAAGGTGGAGATAGAAGATAAGGTAGGGGTCTAATGAACATTTGAAGAAGAAAGAAATTTGCGAGGAACAATCCAACAAACCTCTCTAAAACCTCTACTCTTTTGTTTTTTCCCGATAGATATTTTCCCCAAAAATATTAAAAATTTGGAAAAATGACTAAAATAAATCAATTCCCCCTTTTTTTTCTTTTTCTAGTGGAATTTATCTAAGCCGACTCTCCACCACCGTCTCTCCGCCGTTCTCTCAACAAGACTTGGTGAGTCATTGGCTACTGAGTTCATGGATGCTCTGATAGAAGATATCATAGGGTCCTTGGTTTTGAAACTCCGGCAACATACCAGTGAGCTACTCCATGAGTGTGAGTATTTGAGCAACTACACCAACTTGTTTGAATCCGGCCTTACCCTAGTGTGTCGTTTCTCACTTCAAACTGTAAGAAGTGAGATTCGGGTTTGAACTAGTTGAGATTCGATCTTTCTTATAGTCATTCTCGGTAACACACCGGTAAGTAAGGTAAAAGTTACGTCTAAAGGTTATGGTGTAGGAATAAACGAAGGAAAAAGAGTTAGTTAAGGGTTGTTTATTGAATTCTTTGGCTGGAGGCTCTTCATAAACAAAGGTAAAACCCATGTAATCTAAAAGGAGTCCCAAAAGTTTGTTTAAAAGTAAGTGTTGAGGTCTCAACAAGAAGATGGAAAACTCAATGGAAGAAGAAGACATACCCTTTGGCATGCCAGATCTACATGAATACTACTTAAGTGATACCACTGCACTAGGAATCTTGGGAAGTGCTTTAAACCCAGAGAAACAGAAAAAATCAGAGTTGGTAGTTAAGTTACATGTAAATGGCAGAAAGCAGAGAGAATCAGAGGAGTTGCACTATCCAAAAGTAGATTTTAGTTTATTTTCAAGAATGAGTTGGTGGAGGTCCTAGAAAAGAGAGTTCAATGCTTTGACGAGTGGACAGTGGTGACTGATAGATGGGTTGAAAGACCACCTGAAGACTTATCATAAACATACTAGCGTATTACTATACGGAGAAGTGTAGGACCGCGAAAATCCGGATTGAAATCACTATATAATATAAACGATAATGTTAAGGAAATTGAGATTAAAACGCGACTTGAAACCGATTAAAAAAATACGAATACGGAGTCAAGATATGATTTATTTCCTTAACTCAATAAATCGCCCGTAATGTGAGACGGTTTGAATGCGACTTTTGAATCCCAGGATAAAACCGTGATAGACTATTATGCTATACCCATAATAAAATTTGCGAACTAAATACTACGCTATACTCTCGAGACACTTACATGAATAAAGGACGAGAGGGATTTTCTGAATGAACTATTTTTAACCTTTGCTATTTTTCTCTTTGATTTCAGATTAATTCAGGATTAAGAATGAGAGAAGAGAAGACATCTATTTATATGGGAAAATCAGCTTGATCCCCAAGGGATAAGATTTGGCGAAAATGAAAGAATATTCTGTAGATATTCTCCTTTTCCCGCAAGTAAAAGGATATGAAAATCTTCCATAATTATCAGGACGCAATCATTAATAATTTAGTATATATCTAATCATTAAGATTTATCTTTTCTATTATGCAAAAAAAGAAATTGTCTCAGAAGGATAATGACAACGACCTAAGACCCACACTCATATATAAAACCCAAGAGTCCGAGAATGGTCCGACATATGTGATTTTGCATAATGCCTTTTGAACCCCACAAAGCTTTTGAATTTTATTGTAGGAAATTCATATATAAACAAGAAGTTATAACCAATGGAAACATTTCATTCAAATGCTTAAACTCAATCCTCAAATGATTTTATAAGATTCATTTGCTTATTAAATTTCATTTCTCATTCACATATATACTCAATATTACAAGATCAAATACTTATTAATAGTTGAGTAAAATTGAGTTCGAGATTATCTATGTTTTGGGTGAACTTGTATGAAAAATAAAGGAAGTAATTTTTGTTTATTGTTCATGAGTTCGTTTACCAGTAATTTTTCTATGAGTTTTTCTTTTCTTATGACATTTTGTTTGCTGATAAACCTTACAGTTCGATTGAAGTACTTTTCGAGTGTGTTTTCTCTTTGGTTATGAAATTCGCTTATCATTTTTTCCTTATTTTGTGTCCCTTGTTACCATGATCCGGACCAATTGTATGTTAAATATTATACCATTTGGTAGAAACATCGACTTTATGTTCCATTGAATCATATGTTTGGGTTTTTATGCCTGAAATTGTTTTATATTCGTTTACGGTGTGCGTATTTGTTTGGTATTTCTTTTACCAGACAATTTTATATATTTTGTTGGATCAGCTATGTACCATGTGATAATTGGATTTTTCAGTGATAGGCTACTAGATATATGTTGTTATTGATGATCTCATAAACTTGGTTTATAGTGTGTCTCTTAATTCTCGTGATTCACAAGATCATACAGTTTTTTAAGACATTTCCATCTTTCAAAACCTTTTAAATTTTGTGATTTTATAGATCCATTGAAACTTAATTCAAACTCAAAACGTATAAAGAACAACTTTTTTTTGTTGATTTAGAATCTCTCAAAACTAAATCTCTTTTGAGTCTTATGGAACATTTCTTTTCTATTTCTCTATAAGACCATTTATTTATATGAACTCAACCACCACCTTATTCTATTGAAAAAATTACAAATCTTAATTTAATAGAAAAAATAACTTATTTTCTAAACTTTCCTTATTTGTGTGTTTTTTTTTCTCTTGTAAGCTTCTTCTTATCAAGAGATATTTCCTTTTCTCTTTGGGAATTATCCAACATAGCATGTATGGTTAATTATTGGAAGATGACAGTTTATTTTTAAAAGGTTTCTAATTTCATGCATTGTTTTATATGTTTGAATTTTGTATGTTATATAGTTTAGTGACTTTTATCTTGATTTTGTTTATTCAGTAGTTCAAAATAGTTATTTACATTATAAGCTTAGTTTATTCAACACATAAACTTTAACTCTTCATTGTTAAACTATTTATTTCTTATGACCAAATAGTTAAATCAAACACAAAACATTTAATTTCAAATACTTAGAATATAAATATAAAAATATGTATATAAAAATTAAAAATATATTTTTTGAAATTTCCTTAATATAATGTTTCCTTTTATACTTGTTTGCATTTAGTAATGTAGAACTTTATATAATAATGAATTTAAAATTAGTGATTTCATATCATATAATAAATACATACAATCTAATAATCAGACATATATATATATACGAGATTCAATTATACATCTAACAACCATATAAAATGAACTAAGTTTTACTTATTTGCATTTATTACATTTTAGGTATAAAATGTTATCAAGACTAAAATTTACACATAATATTACATATAAACATTTAAAAAAATGTAAATACGATAAAAAGAATAATCTTGGATGAGATTCATGCATGCACAATGAAACATTATGTATGATGTTCTTACTACAATGACCAAGAAGTTGATTCTGAAGTTGAATTGATTAGACTTTTCAAAGACAAATATTTAATCTTAACTTGTTGTCACATGTTTTAGAATTCTTTCTTAACTCTTTGTCATATGTTTTATCTGGTATGTGTGACTTTAAAATATGTATTTGCATAATCTGATCGGAAATTAGATTTTTTTTTCGGAAACATGTGACAAGAGACTTGTATTTGCACAATTTTTGCATCATCCGATCATCAACATGTGACAAGAGATTTCAAGCCACATAAAGTTCTAATAACCAATAAAATAATCTGATCGAAAATTAGACTTTTTTCTTTGATGATGATTCCTTGCTTATGACATGTTCCGAGAAGAATTGGTATTATCACCTTCTACAAGGGCCAACTCGAGCTTCTACGTTCTTGTTTCAGGGTTGCATTCGGCGGTGAAGCATATCATATGGAAGTTAATTCCTTTGATGATGATTCCTTATAGCAGCTTTCCTTCAGACTTTCTATTAGGAAAAATTGGTATCATCACATTTTACAAGGCACAACTAGAGCTTCTAAAATCTCGTTTCAAAGATGCATTTGGAGGGGAAGCATATTATATTGAATTCAACTCCGTTGATGCCTTTCAAAGCCGAGAAATGGACATCATCAACCTCTCAACAATAAGGGCAAGTTCAAGTTCCAGCAGCAAAATAAGTTTCCTCTCTGATGTGAGAAGAATGAATGTGGCACTTACACTTACGCGAGCTTGATGATCCATAACGACACATTTAAGAAAAGCCTAATTCCCTTATTTAGATTTTCTCCTTTTGGTGCTTTGGAGATAAAAGTAATTTATGTAAACAAATGACTGTAGAGAAGCTCTAAAATTTCATTGTCAAATACAATCTTTTGAACTTTAATACAGTCAAATCTATAATTGTGTTTATGAGTTTTCATGAATCACATTTACGATTATAAGGATATGAGAGTAACTGAGTAATCCATTGCAAGGAATGCTCATTTAGTTTCATTAACAAAAGTAAGTTTATGAAACTGGGATTTAAAGGTACGAAAATGTTTACCCACTACTAAATTCAGTACTGAGTATCATACAAATGCTATATTTATCCACCACTACATTAAACTAGAATGTCAACATGCTACATAAAACCTCGATAAATTAATACTCGATAGATTAATATTTCAATAAACCAATACATTTATTAGATTTCAAATGAGTTTTTTTGTCAATTAATTTATTGATAAATTAATAACTCTATAAATTAATAAAATATTATAAAAATAGTGTAGTACCAACATTATTAATTTATAGAAGTTTTTAGTGTAGAGTATCAACATATATACACGACAAAAAAAACTTACAATGTCTTCTTCACACAAAAATAACATCATATGATTGAAAAGGAGTCCACTAGTTAAAACATTGATTCACAATTATCTCATAAACGGTTTCATTTGGCCTTAGCTGCTTTCACCTTGGAGAAAACTCTCCTGGTTGTCTATATTTCCTTTTTGGGCAGCGAGGTTTCATTGATCTTGGTATCTCAGATCAAACAACATTAGGCTAAGTGTTGGAGAGCAATTGAAGACGTCAGCATCAGAATGGACTCTTGAATCAGTTGGAACAAGACATTTTGATGCTCAAAGAGAGGCGAGTCCAAGAGGAAGAGGATCTAATTTATGGCGTGAGGAGGAAGGTAAATACTTCCACCGTTTTTAAACAAAGAAGACATGGAAGCTTCTACCCACGATACATGGGGCTTTCATCGTGGTATTTGGTTTGGATTTGCTACACCAAAGTTTGCTTTCATAGCTTGGCTTTGCAGCCAAAAACAGACTCTCTATGGGAGAGATAATGGAACATTGAAGTACCAATATAAACATTGCTTCTTCCTTTTGTCCGGAGAAACGAGAAACCCGAGAGCATCTTTTCTTCCAGTGCATTTATTCTAGGAGAATATGTGAAGCTTCGGTTGAAGTGTTGATGGGTTCGTCATTCACAATGCAATGCACGGACATTTTGAATGAGGTTTCACAAGATAAAAACGTGGATACTCGGCTTTTATGTGTTCCAAGCAACAATACATAACTTATGGAGTGAAAGAAACATGAGAATACATGCTGAAAGTCCCCTCACAAATGTGATCTTGGCAAGCATGATCAACAAAACAGTTCGGAATAGATTGAGCACCATGAGTTGGGATGGAGCAAGGAGAATACCAAGACGCCCTTTGATCTAGGCAAGAAGACTTTTATATTTATCTCGATTGATTAAATTTTATAACACGTTTTCGAAACAACCTTTTTTGTAAAGAATTTATTTTTGGTTGAATCTAATTTAACATTAGATTAAAAAAAATTAAAAAATATCCATATACTACTAATAAACTGATACTTAAAAATGAGAGGAAGACGAAAAAGAGAGGGACGAGTTGATTGATTTGGTCGGCAAACCGAAGTGCCATGTCAATTCCACATCGGACGCGGTGGAGGATACACCACCCACCTGTAGATTACAATCGTTGCTATGATCTTTCCTCATTATTTTAACGTATCATCCACTAATCTCACTCTCAAACACAACAATCCCATCATCGTGCTACTTAGGCTAGTCTAGTAAAATAAACCAACTAGTTGCTTTCTTAATAAAATAACAAAACACATGATGAAGTTAGGCCGTAAGCTAGCTAGTTTTTTGCTGACATGTACACCACCATACAAAAATTAACACACTCCAACGAAAAAAGGTAACATATTTAAACACGTACATAAACGAATAATGACGTTGCGGAGTCAAGTTATACACGCGTTCACATCTCATTGGTTGACTTTCGAAGTCAAACATCACAGGCGCCTAACGTTAATATATATACGTTTCATTTTCTGCAAACGGCAGTTAGGCACAAACATTTGATTGTCAAAGAGTTACTGTCTCTCTTCGATTGTGTTTCTCTCTATGTCTAAATCTATCTTAAGTCCTTAACATATATATATACATATATGTACAGTCAAACACCATTTTTGATTCTTTGTTGCGTCAACTAAATACACAAAATGGATTCTCGTGATCTTTTCTCTTCTTCGTTGTTTTTCTCGTTCTTGATCACTGTTGTGGCCGTTCTCGCTTCAAAAGACAACGATGAGTTACTAAAAAACGATCAAGATTCTTTGCTCTCTTTCAAATCATCCATTGTTTCAGATCCTCACAACTCTCTAAGCACCTGGATTTCTTCTTCGCCTTCGACTCTTCATGTATGTAATTGGTATGGTGTGAAGTGTAACAACGAGAGCACCAGAGTAATCGAACTCGACATCAGCGGTCGAGATCTCAGTGGTGAAATCTCACCGTCCATCGCAAATCTAACCGCTTTAAACGTTCTTGATCTCTCAAGAAACTTCTTCATAGGACAGATCCCACCTGAGATTGGCTCATTGCATAGTACCCTGAAGCAGCTAAGCCTCTCTGAGAATCTCTTACAAGGAAATATTCCACATGAGCTCGGTTCGCTTAACCGTCTAGTCTATCTCGACCTAGGAACCAACCGGTTAACCGGTCAAATCCCGGTTCAGCTCTTTTGCAACGGTACCTCTTCATCTCTGCAATACATTGACCTTTCCAACAATTCTCTAAGCGGAGAAATCCCTCTCAAGAATCATTGTCACCTCAAACAACTTCGGTTTCTTCTTCTCTGGTCCAACAAGCTCGTCGGGAAAATTCCGCCATCGCTCTCAAACTCCACCAATCTCAAATGGATGGATTTGGAATCAAATCTCTTAACCGGTGAGTTACCTTCTCAAGTCATAAGCAAGATGCCACAGCTTCAGTTTCTTTACCTCTCTTATAACCATTTCGTTAGCCACAACAACAACACCAACCTCGAACCCTTTTTCGCCGCTCTCGCCAATTCCTCTGACCTACAAGAGCTCGAGTTAGCCGGAAACAGCCTCGGAGGGGAGATAGCTTCTTCCGTAAGGCATCTGTCTGTGAATCTCGTACAGATTCATCTTGATCAAAACCGTATCCATGGCTCTATACCTCCAGAGATATCAAACCTTTCAAACCTAACTCTTCTAAACTTGTCGAGTAATCTCTTGACGGGACCAATCCCACGCGAGCTCTGTAAGCTAAGCAAGCTCGAAAGAGTTTATCTCTCGAATAACCTCTTAACCGGTGAAATCCCGGTGGAACTCGGGGAAATTCCTCACCTAGGTCTTCTTGATTTGTCTAGAAACAAGCTCGCAGGTTCGATCCCGGATAGTTTCGCTAACCTTTCACAGTTGAGAAGACTTTTTCTGTACGGCAACCATCTCTCTAGTATGGTACCTCAAAGCCTAGGCGAATGTATCAATCTTGAGATTCTTGACCTCTCACACAACAACCTCTCCGGGAATATTCCTGCTGAAGTTGTATCTAATCTCAGAAACTTGAAGTTGTATCTTAACCTCTCTAGCAACCACTTAAGCGGGGCAATACCGTTGGAGTTAAGTAAAATGGATATGGTTCTCTCCATTGATCTATCTTCCAACGAGCTCTCAGGGAAGATTCCACCTCAGCTCGGAAGCTGCATTGCATTGGAGCATCTGAATCTTTCAAGAAACGGTTTCTCCGGTCCTCTTCCTGCTTCATTAGGCCAACTGCCATATCTGAAAGACCTAGATATCTCTTTAAACAAATTAACCGGAGCTATACCACCTTCATTTCAGCAATCTTCGACTCTCAAGCACTTGAATTTCTCTTTCAACTTGTTCTCGGGAAATTTATCTGACAGAGGATCATTCTCCAAGCTGACGATTGAGTCTTTTCTAGGAGATTCTCTCTTGTGTGGCTCTATCAAAGGGATGCAAGCCTGCAAGAAGAAACACAAGCACCCTTATGTTCTCCTACCGGTTCTGTTATCGCTGATTGCAACTCCTTTTCTTTGTGTTTTCGGCTACCCTTTGGTCCTCAGATCAAGATTCAGTAAGAATCTAAACAAAGAAGAGGTGGGAGACGAGGAAAAACAGAACCGAAAGGACCCGGAATATCCGAGAATATCATATCAGCAGCTCATAGAAGCAACAGGAGGTTTTAGTGCCTCTAGCTTGATTGGTTCAGGGAGATTTGGTCATGTTTACGAAGGAGTTCTCAGGAACAACACGAAGATCGCAGTTAAAGTTCTCGATCCACAAACCGCTGGGGAGTTTTCAGGGAGTTTCAAAAGAGAATGTCAGATCTTGAAGAGAACAAGACACAGGAACTTGATAAGGATCATCACAACCTGTAGCAAACCTGGTTTCAAGGCTCTTGTTTTACCATTGATGCCAAATGGAAGCTTGGAGAGGCATTTATACCCTGGAGAGTATTCTAGTAGGAAGTTGAATTTGATTCAGTTGGTGAATATCTGCAGCGATGTCGCAGAAGGAATAGCTTACTTGCATCACTATTCACCAGTCAAAGTTGTTCATTGTGATCTCAAACCAAGCAATATCCTTCTTGACGATGAGATGACTGCTCTGGTTACGGATTTTGGAATTTCAAGATTGGTTCAAGACGTGGAAGAAACGGTATCTACAGATGATTCAGTGTCATTTGGCTCAACGGACGGATTGTTATGTGGATCAGTCGGTTACATTGCTCCAGGTACACAATTCTTGCAACACACGTAACTTACTTTCACTCATTAGTCACATTAGTCATTAGTCTCTGAACATGGTTACCATTATATAGAATACGGGATGGGGAAGCGAGCATCGTTCCATGGAGATGTGTATAGCTTTGGGGTTCTCCTGCTAGAGATTGTGAGTGGAAGGAGACCAACGGATGTTGTTGTGAATGAAGGATCAAGCTTACATGAGTTTATGAAGTCGCATTATCCGAATTCTCTAGAGGGAATCATCGAACAAGCATTGATAAGATGGAAACCGCAGGGGAAACCAGAGGGGTGTGAGAAGCTATGGAGAGAAGTCATATTGGAAATGATTGAATTGGGATTGATATGTACTCAGTACACTCCTTCAACTAGGCCTAACATGCTCGATGTTGCTCACGAGATGGCATGCCTTAAAGAGTATCTCTTTGCTTCTCCTTCTCTTGTGCGTTATTCAACTGAACAAACACAGGGAGGAGAAGATGGAGAAGCTAGTTAATCATCTTCAGATTATTTTATTCATTGGTTTTGTTGGATTCTTGTGTTCAATTGAATTGTTTAAGTGAGATTTTATCTGTTGAAAGTCTTCGATTTTGGTCTATCTTTTTCTTGGTTTGTGGCCTGCAAATCCATATCTTCAGATAAAAAATTCAACCAATTAAATTTTGTATTCCACATTCATTAGTTAATTAATTTTAGATTTAAAAGATTTGGTGGATTTTTGTAATGATGATCATAGATTTATGTATTTGCTATGAATCTATCATTTCATTATAATCTTATCAGTATACCCTTTTTGCCTAACTTTGGAAAAAAGAAATAAATTTTAGCAGAGATTTATATTGCAAGTGGAAGCTGACAACTGAAGTCGATGTGCTTAATCTCTCCACTGTCTTAATCATTTATCCTTTATTAGTTCAATATATTTAAAATTATTGGGTGACATCAACGTCAGAAAAAGGTCAACAAGCCATCAGATTTGTCTCTTTCTGCCATCTTAGAAACACAAGTGATGATGATCCAAAGAATCAAACAAATCTCATGCAGTAAAATCAATCTAATGAGACCACAATGAGACCACCAATCTTTTCTTTACCCATCTTCTGAAACTTCCCTTACGTTGAGTTCCACTTTGCAGCAAAAAGCAAGAAACTTTGGATAACGGAAGAACAAATTTTCACATATATGATGAAAAGAAAACAGAAATTTTCCTTTATATTGGTTTTGACAGAAAGATTTTTGAACTTTATTCATGTTTAACTTTTAACATGTCAGTGTCAATATCCTAACCCTGTCTTAACCCTGCAGTAGAAACAGATCTTTGTCTTAATGATATTACTGGGGAAAGAAGATGCTAGAAGAAGCCTAGAATTGATGATGAGGTAGGCGCAATAGCTTTTCTCAAGTGCTCAACAAATCCGGATGCGCACACAAATAGGAAGGTAAAGAGAGGATGATTTGCTTCTTGAGAGTGACATCCAACATGCTAAACACGGAGACTGATGAGTAATCACAAAGTTGCGGTGAACTGAAATTATTGCTTCCATTGATAGTGACGCAAAAGGATTATTAAAGTAGTTGAGTCATTGAAGAAAAGGCATTGAGATGGTGAAAGGATGATGTTAAGACATAACTCAATGAAGAACAATCTAAGATTGGTGATAGTGAGATAACAGAAATTCTTTGGTGCAGAAATGACAAAGCATCCAACAAAACCACTTCATGTTGGTAACTTTCACTTTCATGCTTCTCTTATATCTTCTTTTTTCCACAAAATTATGGAAAAGCATGATCAAAACAACAAAAGATGATTCGTATTTCACAAAGGCTCAAAATTTACAAAAGATATGGTTCTATATTACAGCTAGCAAACAAAACAAACAAACGCAAATACAATCTTCACTAATCTTTTTCAACTATATTTTTAACCCCTTATAAAACACTATAAGGTTTGGTTGCATTGCAATCAAATCAAAATGTTCTTACTATTTATATTAGTCAACAGAAAATCTTAGTTAGTATATTCTTACTCGTTCCAATGCCGAAAAGGTGTGTCTCATAGCCAGAAGTAGAGCATTGCCTGTTTCAATACACATGCCAAAGATTTATTAGCACTTATATATAAGTAGTGTCTGAATTTGTTGACAGAAGTTGATTTTTACCATACCTCTTGAAATGCATCAATAGCTGAGTCACCACTGAGAAGAGAATTATGAGCTGTTCTCAAACTCTTCGTTTCAGATTCCACAAAACTCAACTCTTCCTCTGATTTCCTCTGCAGATTCCTGTTTTCTTGCTTCACTCCACTAGTTTGAGGCTCTGTGTTGCATCTCTCCCGCTCAAGCCTCTCCACTCTCTCTTTCAACCGCTCCAACTCTGCCTGATACTCTACATCATTTGCATAACAACCTCCTCTTTTATGATCCTTCTTGGCGCTTCTGTCTCTTTTCTGTTTAGATGATTTCTTATACATCTTTGTCTTCTTCCTTGCAACTATATCTTGAATCTTTGACGAGCTTGCAAAAAAAGCTTCATCCTTTTCTCTTCTCCAGTCCAAGCTTTGCTCAATAACTCCCTTCTCCACAGGAACTGAGAGAATCGGTTCCGGAGACGGTGTTTGAGATCTATCATCCGGCGAATGAGCATCCAAGCTCATAAATTTTCCTCTGTAAGCATTCAATTTGCACTCAAGATTCTTGATTTCTACTTCTCTACGGTAATTCAGATCCTCTAAGAGCTCCAACGACAACTCAGCGTGAGACATTCTCTCTTCAACCATTCTCTTGTATTGGTTAGCTTCCATAGCAAGTATCGCCTTCTCTCCTTGGAGCCGTAGAATCACTGACATGGCTTCGCTTGCTGACGAGGCACTCGCGTCTCTCTCCGCGTCTAACTCTTCTTGAAGTCTCTCCATATCTTCCTTCATCTCGTAAAGGACTATTCTTAGATCCGTATTGGCCTCATCAACTCTACGCGTATCTAAGCTGTAACTTCGTCCTACCATGTCTCTGCAATTACAAAATCACTTAAAACCTTTTGTTTACAGTTCGATAACAATCGATTAAAGCAAAAAAACTAGAGTTTTATGAGTGATTGTATCCTAGAACCGTTACAAGCTTTTTGGGTAATAGTATTTTTAGGTTTTCTTCTAGAGAAAATCTCTGTGACAGAAGTCAACAAGTATATCTTATTAATGTCATAGAGAAAGAATCTCATCGTACCTGGTCGATTTGCAGACGAACACAATTTTGGTCGATGACAAAAACGGTTGGTGAAAAAAAAGTGAAAAATTGTTTCAGAAAGATGACAAATAAACCTCTAAAGGGATATTTTTCTTTATAAGGACACATTTGATACTAAAATGGATATTTACCCCAAAAATATAACCGATCAAGAAAAAGAACCAAACAAAGGGAAATTTAATCATTCACAAAGGCCAGGCTTGACCAAAAGCCAATTATGATGCTTTGCTTTGTTATATCACTAGAAGCAGAATGTTTCTCAAAATTCGTCAGCGGAAAGAATCATTTTGCATTTCAAGTGAAAATTCTCATGAACTAAAACCCAAAAAAATAAACATCAAAGGGGACACTCAGAAATTCATTTAAAACTATGAGGGAAAAGGACCACTATTAAAGTCGGTCAAATATTCGTCTAAAATGATGATGAGATCCCTGAAATATAGATAATTAGAACATATTGATGAAAATTTGAATGATGAAGCTTAATGACTCTTTTTTTCGCATGGGACATGTCCTCTTCGCTTTCTTCCTGCAACGTTTGTTTTTGAATCTTTAATTTGTGTAGAAAATCAAATCTTTTATATATATAAAAGAATGATGGACTCGAATAGGCTCCAAAAGTGTTTAAAATGCTTTTATATAACAAATGTTGTCCTAAATATAAAGTCCTTTTTTTACATTACTAGGTTTTAAACCCATACCAAAATCGTGTGGGACTCATTTTTAATATTACACTATTTTAATAAAATTTAAGTTAATAATTTCTTCAGAGAATTACATGGTAAACTATTGAAGACTTTTTGTTATGGTAATCAATTCCCCTTACATATATGTTGTATATTAATGTTTCAAAAAATTTCTACCAGGATAACATGAAATTTTTAGTAGTAGGATTATTAGATACCCCTTTACTAGGATAACTTAAGGTCTTATCCGTCGGAAACGGATTCGGATCCGGATAATCCAAAAATCTCGAATCCGTCCCATAGTTACGATTACCAATTTTTTTCTATGAAACATGAACACTTTTTTCTATGACCACCAACTTTTCTATAATAATGATTATGGGTATAAAAGGTTGTACAATTAGAAATAAATATGGAAAATATGATATTCTTTTACAAAATTACCATTTAAAAGGAAAGATATTGAAAAAAGATTTCACTTATTTCGTTGAAAAAATTGAATTGCCAACAATTTTAAAAAAATTTGTTCATCTAATATTTATAGAGAAATGACTGAAATAAAATTATTTTATTAATTTTATTACACTTAATTTTATTTTATTAATCTTTTATTCCACTTATTCCTATAATAGCAACCATTTGCCTATATCTTTAGGACCACAAAAAAATTTTTTTTATAAAAAAGTGTTGTTAAAAAAATATTTTAAATAATTTTACACTTTTTTAAGCTAATATATATTAATATATAGAATAACAAATATGGAAAAGGCTACAAATTTCTGTTTTTTGTCTCATACCACTATTTTTGTTGAACCAATCTTACCTAACATACTCATTGAAATGCTTTAATCTCAAAATTTTATATCTTTTATTTTCAAGGTGTTTTCTATTGTTCTGATAAAATTATTTGTAAAAGTTTGTTAGAATATTCTTTCTTATCTTCATATGCTATTGAGAGACAGATAAAACATAACCTAGAGAAATTGATGTGTTTTGAACTTTTGGAAGTTCATATTAAACCAATAAAGGATTATCAAAAATTTTGGATCATGGCTTGCGAAAGCTTCGTTTAAATGTAAAGTTAAGATCAAGTTTTCTTAGGAAAAAACATGAAGAACAAACTCTGATATTTTTTTAGTTTTTCTATTTGCTTGAAGTCCGTTTGTTTGTGATGGAATTTTAATCCAAAACATAACTTTTCTAATAACAATACAACTAAAACTCAAATAAGAACTCTCTTATCAAAAAAAAAAAAAAAACTCAAATAAGAAATCAAAATTGTAATATCGTCACAAACGAATCTGGATTTAGCAAAATATAGAGATGGGCCTATATTTTGTAAAGCCCAATTTCTTAGGTCTGCAGCGACTACTAATAGTCAACAAACCAGAAACAGATTCAGTTACTATCAAGAGTGGCTGATTACACGTGCCAGAATATCATTGTTTAGAAATATGGATTTTTAAATCCGAGTACAAAAACGAAAGCGGAGAAAAAATTAATTCAAAAGAAAATTCAAAATTTCTCCAATCGTCTCCGTTTCTTTTCTCTCTGCTTCCAAGAACACTGCTACGAATCTTCTCCAAGTTCTTCGTCAAATTCGCTTTCAAGGATCGAGTTTCGCATCATTCACCTCTCGAATTTTGAAGTTAAGAGTGAAGAATTGATCGGATTTTTCATCGTTTTACTCGATTGCTGCTCATTTCCTACTCCTAGTATTGGCTTTAGTTTCTTGTTTCTCCATATGGCGCGATTGTGATAAAATCTGAATTTCTTATTCATCGCGAATAGCTTTGCAACTTATCAGTGATTTATCTAATTTTTTCGTCGCTTTCCACAATTGCTGCAGATTCCGCTTTAAAGATCGATTTTCGCTTCAGTTTTAATCGTTTCTCCATACACGCGATGATTTCTGGGTTTTTACTTCATCGCCTTCGTTTCAACATGTGAAGTAAGCTCATCTTGTTTGCAAAGGATTATCGTTTATCTACTTTGTGAATTCGGGTGGTTGGGTTTGGTTGATGATTGAATCTAGTCGCTGAAGAAATTGGCATTTTCTGGGTAGTGAAAAGGGTTTATCTAGGGATTTGCGAAGAGAATGGACAGTATCAGCGATCTACCAGACGATATCCTTTACATAATCGTCTCCTCCCTTTCAACGAAATCGGCTGTGGTCATAAAGCGTCTGTCCAAGAAATGGGAAAATCTGTTTGACATCCTTTCAGATATGGTTTTTGATCAGTCAAGTGACGACATAAGAATTTTCAAGTTTCACGTTGGTGTATTATTGGGTCTACATGTCAGGCACCGTGTAAGGAGATTGTCTCTGAAATTTCAGTCTCCGGACAATTCTCAGCTTAAACTCGTCAACGATTGTCTACGTAGTGTGGTGAAGCGTGGTGTCATGGATCTTGAATTGAACATCAATGTCAAAGATGTTTACACCCTTCCATTTGAGATCTTCACTTGCAGAACAATTGTGCAACTGGAATTAGGGTCTGGTTTTGCTATCGAGATTATCCCTAGGAATGCTTTGTTTCCGACTCTGAAGACTCTCATTCTCGATTCAGTTAGGTTCGGTGATCTTGCTGGTTGTGCGTTCACAAACCTTCTCTCTGCTTGTCCTGTGATTGATGAATTAGTCGTAGATGGCTTCAACTGGGAGCACTGGAAATGGTCTCGCGTTGTTTCTAGTCAGACACTTAAGAGACTTACTATACGGCGTGGAGATTGGGACTTTCACAATTGGTCTAAATCTGATACTATGAGTTTCGATACTCCGAATGTCACATACTTTAAATACACTGATATTCTTCTATACGAGTATCCGATTGTTAATCTCAACTCCCTTGTTGAAGCTAAGCTCACTCTTAATCTGAGGAACAGTGAGACTGAATACAGTCTAATGAATCTGATTAAAGGGTTAAGAAATGTTCAGATTCTTCGCTTATCTGCCGTTGACTTGATGGATGTAAGTGTTTCTCTTTCGTTTCCTTCTTCTTTCTCTTTGATATGTTACTGAGACTATATATTGGAACGATTGAGATATAAGAATCAAAAATCTTGCTGACATTAGAATCTTTTGTTTTGAATTTAGATCCATAGATTGCATTTTTGATGACTGACTAGTTGTGTTTTCTTCTGTTCCAGTACCTGTTTAATCATTTCAGTGAAGAAGTCCCAGTTTTTGAGAACCTGATTCATATATCAATCAAAACTATAGCAGAAGATTTATGTTGGCATTTTCTGCGAGTTCTTCTTGAGAAATCTCCAAATCTAGAGACTCTCACCATTAGGGTATGACTGAAAACTCATAGGAGACAAACAAAAAAGTCAAAAACTCATGATATCTTTAAACCTCGATATCTTTTTTCAGGGATATTTGCACGTTTTTTACCCTGATGAGGAGGATTGGGAATCTGTCTGCAAATGCTTGGAGGAGTATTCTTTTCTATGGAAGTGTCCTATTAAGGTCTTGGAGATAACAAGGTTCGAGGAAACTTACGAAGAAATGGTGCAAATAAAACATATCTTGGAGAAATTGCTACATCTTGAGGTTTTGGAACTTGATCTTGTTCAGGCAAGAGATTGCGAAAGAGTGAAGATCATGAAGGAGCTGCTAATGTTACCTAGAGCCTCATCTAAATGCCAAGTCCTGGTAAATTATTCGTAGTTTTTCTGAACTCTGATGGAAGGTGGGAACATTTTGAGGTTTGATCGTTAGGAAATAATCTTAGTCTATGATATAGAGTATATGAGAGAACCAATCTTGTAAAAGATCAAAACTTTTGTTGATATAAGAACTGCTTTTGAGGATTTAGCATCTATACTTTTGGTGCTAAGTACTTTGCTTCTGATGAGTTCTTTTTAAACGTCTGTAAACAAAAAAAACATTTGTATACCAAACCAATTCAGGTGAAGAAATTAGAGCCAAAAACCAAACCAACCTACAAAATGATCTTTTCTTTGTTTTTGCTTTTAAGTCTGTTTGGGATTTGGATTCATTTAAGACTTTGATCATTAGGATACAATCTTAGATTTTTTAGTTAACGGTTAATATATGAGAAACCAATCTGAAAAAGATCCAAAGCCTTCGTTGATTTATTAAGAAAGTTGTTTTATTTTGTTCTGTATAAGTTCTGAATCAACCAGCTCGCCGTTTTTTTCATCTCTAGTTTGTTGCTGTGTCGTTATAGCGCACATAAGGTTTATTGCATATGTATGTGTACACTCAGCTCAATCAATAATCAGAACCAGTCCAAAGCAAATGAGCTATTATATTAGAGAAGCTTTCGAAACAATGTGTAAAAGGCTAAAACCCACAAGAAAGGGAAGCCTTTCGAAAATCAAGGATGAGAAGAGTGGCAACACTATGAGCAAGAGCACCCAAAACTACAAACACATGAAATATCTGATGACTATGTCCTGCAATATCAAACGCTCCTGGCTTCCATCTCTCAGGGACACGGCTAACATAAAACGCAGCTCCCGACCCATAAGACAAAGCCATGGCAAGTTCGTAACCGAGAGCGATGAACACGTTAGGGTGACCCCAATAAAGGTAAAGCACATGCGAAGCTGGTATCACGCCAGAGAATCCCATTGCAAGAAAAAGATTCGCCCTGAAAGGTCTGAAACGCGGCGCTGATAGAGCTGGAGCGAGGAGAGTGATGATGGCGAGGAGACCAAGGATTGAGATTGAGAAAAGGTAGAGGAGACGGAAGTTAGGGTGGCAGGAGAAAGCGTAGTAGAGTGGCGCAAAGAAAGAGGAGACGATCATTAGAGAGATTCCTGCGTAGTCTAAACGCCAGAAGAAGAGGTTGAATCGTTTCGAGTGACAAGCGAGAAGGTGTGATAAAGAGCTACAGATCAAACAGCCCATTGATCCTGCTAAGAACACGAACCACGGCCATTTCGGTACAGCTTCTTGGTGGTGGTCATTCACTTCTCCTTGAGAGTTATGTTGTGTCACGTTCAAGTCCTGCCACAGCAAATTTTAAGTTCAGTCATGTGATTCAAAAAATAAATGCATTATTTTTCCTTAAAAGTTGTGTAATCTTTGAAAAGTTTGGTGAGCTCAAAGCACAAGAGAAGAGAAAGGTCCAAGAAACAGAAAATCATAACAACACGTGGTGGGGGGCCAATTTAACACTACATTATAACATCAGCACTGTAATGTTATACTATAATCAGAAAATGACAAAGACGTGGTTAATTTGTTATATATGGTGATGTCTATGTTATGGAGTGGCATTTTAGTATGCATCACGTGACAAGAGATAAGATAAGTCGGCAATTATAAAAGCAAACAAAAAAATAAAAGAATCTTACATGTAGCAGAGTGTGATTGCTTGAGGGGTAAATCCTTGCTCTGTTGTCGGGTCCCACCCACACAAAAAGCCGGTTTTATTTTACTATAATAATAATTTAAAAAAGTTTCTGAAAATGATATTGGAATTGACTCTTTTGACCTCGGCGGTTCTTACCTGGACATTCCGTTGAACAGGCCGGCGAGGCTAAGCTCCGTCGTCTCTAAAGAACTCACCACCGTCATCCAAAGAAATATCAGAAATCCGATTAGGTGCCTGCCGATTTTCGAATTCAAATTTCAAAAAACACAGAACTCCAAAAATTACATAGGTATTTCGAATTGAATGAATGTATAGTGTATACGTACGTCCAGATGTTGAGAGTCTCGTTATGCCAGGAGAAGGCGCTGAGGAAGGTATCTCTTAGAGACCATTGGCATCGATAATGGTCGTGTATGAACTCATTGTCCTTCAAATACCCAGGCAACTCCTCGAACTTCATCAATCTCCGTACGCTTCTAGTGGAATCTAAACCCTTCCAGTCGCTAACCGCCACCGTCCCCGAAGATTTCCTCGCTGATTTTCGTCTCTTCATTCTAACTTCCACCCTAAGTGTCTCTCAGAGGGAAAATTAACAAGAGGAGAAATGAGGAAAATCAGCTCTAGTCAGGTTTGGAACTCGCCGGAGAAGAAATGAGGTTATCGACACTGGAAAGGTTTCCGATTAATTCCTTTTCTCTCGGAGCTCGTTTGGAAACGAATTAACATGAGTAAAAAAGCGAAGATCTAGCTGCGGCGAATCTGCAATCGTCGCTTTCCCTCATTAATCTGAATCTGAAAATTCGATGGACCTGGTCGCTTGACTCGCTTCCTCTCCTTCTCCTATTTATATGGAGAAGAAACCTCTTCTGCTTATCCCCCGTCTGAATAATTCTTACGTGTCTACCTATTAATGGATGGAGAGATTTTCTTAGTGTGAGGTCGGGTGCACCTGATTATTTGTTACCTCCCAACGTGCCGATTTTTTGAATCATAGACCAAGTGGGAGGGTGAGAAATGCAAAAAGTGTGGTGCGTAAAAGTGGAATCTGTTTTGAGATTACGAATACACTACTCAACCTCAATGTCTAACATGGTTTGGTTCCGTGGATGATTCGGCACTTTGCATTGTACCAACCTTAGATTTGCAATTCACATGGCATTTTTTCCCAACATGATCTAACAAGATACAAATACAATCTTTCTATTTTTGTTAATGATGTTATTGCAATCTTTTTATGGGAGAAAAATATATTTGACTAAAAAACTAGTATAATAAGATAAGGTTTATGTGCATACATCTACAGAATATCACGAAATTTAGAAAAAAAATAGCTACAAACGAGATTGTGTAGAACAAAAATGGAAGGAGATTCGAGATAAAGTTTTTCAGAATGTGACTTATAAGATCTCAATCGATCTTAACGGAAGAGTAGATAAGCCTGGTGAACCAAAAGCAAGCGTAGAAACCAATAGCGCCGGTGAAGACAAAGAAAACGTATGAGACGATAAGCATATACCCGAAGTAGAGGATTCCAGATACGAGCTTTGTAATCTTGAGCTTAGTGTAGAAGTAAAACGCAGCGTAAAGAAAGAGGTAAACTACGGAAGAGCCTGATGTTAAGTAAGATCTCCACCACCATTGATAGTCTTCACTGCAGAGCTGAAAGTAACAAAGGACGATTGTGATCTCAGCGCAAGTGATGATCAGAATGATGAAGACGATGAAGAGGAACCCAAATATGTAGTAGAACTGATGTAGCCATATGGAAGTGAGTATGAAGAAGAGCTCGATGAAGACTGCACCAAATGGGAGAATGCCTCCGATCAAAATAGAGAAGATTGGGTTCATGTACCAAGCTTGTGTTGGAATATGTCTTGGGATTTTGTTGGTTTTCACCGGATCTTTCATTGCAGGCTTTCTGAAACCCATGTAGCCACCGATCAAGACGAGAGGTACAGAGATACCGAACCAGAGGAAGACCAGAGTAAACATTGTACCAAACGGAACTGCGCCTGATGATTTATGTCCCCAGATTATGGCATTAAGGACAAAGAAGGCAACAAAGACAATCGCTGGGAACATGATTGCTGTTTTCAAAGCTATTCTTTTCCATTCAGTTACTCTTAACGTCTTGTAGAGACGAGAAGACGCGTATCCAGTTAAAAGTCCCATGAAAACCCAGAGCAAAAGCATCGCCGTCATAAGACCACCTCGGTTTGAAGGAGATAAAAAGCCAAGACAAGCAAAGATCATAGTGACAAGAATCATTCCAAAACATTGAACTCCAGTGCCTGCATAGACACAGAGCAACTCCGGATTTGATGGTGGTCTGAAAACATCTCCATGAACCAGTTTCCAACCTGTCTCTTCAAGGACCTCTTCATGAGTCTCTAACTGATTGTAGTTAGAGATATCTCGGTGGAGTGTTCTTAGCATGTTCATAGCAACCATACCAGAGAGGAAAAGAACAATCATCATGGAATTAACGATTGAGAACCAATGAATCTGATCATCAGCCATTAGAAGGTAAGTGTCCCACCTAGATGCCCATTTCACCTCACTTTCTTGGAAATCAACATCATATGTGAATATTATCTCATTCCCTTCTTCCACCTCTTGAGGAGTCCCTGAGTTGGTGACTGCACGCTTTGTGTGTGGATCACATGTCGTTAACCGAACCTTTTCGTTCCACTGACCTTCGTATTCATGTTTGATACTGCGTTGAGAAGAAAAAACCATATAAATGTTATGTCTACAGACCACAGAGTCATCTCAGAAAGAAAGACAGAATCACAAAAAGTCAAACCTGAAAGGCTTGACCTCAAAGCCGACAATTCTTGAGGAATCAGTCTGTATATCTCTGTGATACCTAACAGTGAAGGTCATGTGATTGTGGACAAAATACTTTTCCTCCTTGCTCTACATGAAATTAAGATAGAATCAGAACTGCTTCCTTTGAAACATATACAGAAAAAGGTGAAGATGAGCTCTTACGCCAACAAAGACTCCCTTGAGACTGATATGGAAACCATGCTGATAAACTACAACATTTTCCTGATCTGGCCTTTGCACTGGAACAACAAGTGGAAGGTTGTCCAAAATCCTGCACAAGAAATCAACCTCTTCATAAAACAAAAGAACAAGGAAATAATATTCAACGAAAAGCAATGCATTGCCTCACATGTTCACTCGATATTCATCAGCAATCTTCTCTTTAAATGCCTTGGCAGATTTCTTATCAAGCTTTACACGACAAACTGCAGCACACATCTGCGATTCCCTCATTTTAAACTGCAATAGAGAGTCAAAAAGACAGATCGCATCAACCACAAATTTTCATAGAAAAAAAAAAAACAAGACATGTAAAGAAAACAAGAACATACGACAAAGGGAGAGTTTTCAATTCGATCACCACTAAGAACTTCCCCGAGATTCTCTGCGCTGTCAACGATGTATACTGGACTACAATAAGGAAGAGAGTAGTAGGAGTATGGGAGTTGAGTCTTTGTAGATGTCAGTTTGTTAACTTTCACCATCAATGCATCTCCCTGCAAAACCAAAGCTCTTAAGTTTATACACGCATAGATAATAAATAAAATCTGTCCAGATTGCGAATATTATAATCTACATTCTACTCCAGTTTCATTTTCAGAAACTAGATTCATTAAAACAACAAGTTGAAAGAACCGCTAAAACCCACGTAACTACAAAGCATTCTCTGTAAAACGGCACCGATTGTGGAAATTTAAGATCAAAATCACGCAAATCTCATGAAACGAAAGTAAAAACACACACCACACGACACGAATTGGATCCAATTCTAACAAGATTTCCTGATCATACAAGGAATTGCGACGGATCTATCAAATCAGGTCGATAAAGCAAAACACGATGTGAATCAAAACACTAATTATCCCCTACGTAGATAGAGAAGCCCAAAACTGTGGCTGCATTTGTAAAATACACAAGGCACATACAGAACATATGTGATTTTGAAACTGACCATTTGGAAATTCCGAGGAGCGACGCCGGGAAGGTAAAAGCCATGGACGTCGACATGGAGAAAGAAGAAGGCAATGAAAGCGAAGATCAAAATCCGAGTTCCGGTCGGTCCGCTGAGACCCGCCATGGATGTGCTTGATTTCTTCTTTCTTCGTAGAATTAGGCAAGTGGAGTGAATTTTCTTTAAATGTAGGAGAAGAGAGAGGGAAGAAACAAAAGGGCTTAAAGGTAATTGGGCAGTTGGATCTCCTCGCTCGATCTAATCAACGGTTGATATTCCCTCATTTAGAGCAGTCGCCTGTCGGTGTAATCAAAATATCAAAGTCACCACTTTTTAATGGTAAAATTTTATTGGAAACTAATAAAGTTTTACGTAACCTCACATTTCAAGTATCAAGGTCAAATTACTATGCATCTGAAAGGAATTTATTTTTTTATTCCTAAAAAAATTAGTATTTAGGTGAAACTTGTTAACGTAGCAAAGTAAAAATGAGTTTAGTGTGAAGGATACGAATAATGATTAAAAATGTGTATGGGAAAAGATAAAAGATTTAGATCAATGAGAAGACCAAACTAATTTGGTAAATGAGAGTGACCCACTAACTATCCTAGCAGACTATGAAACCTACACACCATAAACCAACCTTCATAGATTAATAAATGCATATTTACCAAACAAAATATTTTAGCTTAAGTAAAAATTCACACAATACGAATCTGCGTTTGGTCAACATAAATCTATAAAAAGTAATTTTGAAATGTAGCTTATATTTTTGTTTTTATAAGAAAAGTAAATGCTGAAACTTTAGAAGTTTCCACAAAATACACTAGGCGTGATGAGACTAAACCTGTTATGGATGTGAGGAATTCACTGCAATCCATAATGAGGCAACAATTTTAACAAACATATCACTGAAAATAGAGAATAAATCTACACAATGTTTAGTAAAGAAAAGTCGCACTATATCAACACATAGGAAAACTAAATAAGACAGAAGTCACGACCTTCTTAAATTTATTTGATGCAGTCCAAGAGCAAGGACCATTATATGTAAAGAGGACCAAAATGTGTTAACTTGATTAGGGTGAAATGGCTTTTATGATTTTTGCGAACCAAAAGTACCTGATCAAGATGCATAAAAACCATTTTTTCTACAAGTGGAGTTGTGACATGATCTAAATATAATACTGGACGAAGCAACGCCAGCTCCTTCAACCTTTTTCTACAATATGTGGCTGAGTAAGTGCAGCAAAAGACACGATAGTTCCCTATCGACAAAAATAAAAAAGATAGCTTATAAAAATTCAGTAAAAAGGGGATCCTTATACGACGATTACGGAAGAATGATAATAACCTGAGAATGTCCAACAAGAAAAAATTTGGAGTTTGCAATTGAATGTACATAGTGAACCATTTCTTCCCGGTTATACAATACATGGCCAAATCTTGCCAACTCCAGTCACAAAATTCCTGCATATAAAAAGCATTACTTTTCCTAACAAGGCAAATATGCTCTTCCTTTCTCCATCACATGCTAAATTCTGCATAATATTGGCTATATCCTTAAACTATTCCTCTACATCAAAGAAATGAAAGCACCGGAACAAAAAACTAATTTGGACATTTTCATATGAGGCAGGTACATAAAGAGGAAGAAGTACAAGTTCATAACTCACGGAGAAGTCGTTGCATACCTTATTAGTTTCAGACAAAATTGTATGCCGACATAAATAAATGTTT
Source organism: Euclidium syriacum (assembly GCA_900116095.1). NCBI lineage: Eukaryota > Viridiplantae > Streptophyta > Magnoliopsida > Brassicales > Brassicaceae > Euclidium > Euclidium syriacum. The sequence continues at coordinate 5,935,061 of FPAK01000008.1, forward strand.
ATATTTGTATGTTTCTTCTTGAGTTTTTTTTCTTATACATTGACTGGCGTGAAATTTTATACTTCAAAGTTCAAACAAAAACCTTTAACAATCAAAATAAAAATATTGACCCAAGCATTGGATAATTTTAACTCCATGTTTGTAAAAGTTTTGAATATTGATTTTTCCAAGTATGGTTACTTCTATTATATTACATACTTAGCTCACAAATTTATAAAGTTTAGAAAATTGGCAATCCAATATATCATTATTTCAATTGTTGTAAATTTGAAGTTAAAAGCTATTTACGATCCACTGTACAAAACGATATTACATTACGCTCTCAAATGTAGAACATCGATATAATCGTGTTATGTTTTTAAAGACATTTTCCGACAAAAAAAGTACATTCACATTGAAAATACTGTAGTTGTGATAAGTTTAGAGATATTAAGTTGTATATCAATAGTTTGTGTCTTAATTAAACGTATGACATATAAAAAAAAATTCGGAAAAAAAAAACATGTTTTATCTATAAGGCTATGTGTATGAAATGAGAAAAATAATAGTCAAACCCCATTCTTTGTCACCCATTTAATTAGTTTTCAATAAATAAATTAAAATAAAAATAAGATAAAATAAAAAACATTTTTAAAAAAGGGTTGTGGAAAAGATCATTAGTTTGCTTTTCCCTATGTTTATTGGGTACAAGAAGAAAAAGTACATTTTAGAATTGTGACTAGTAGGTGATGGTGGCTAGATTCACATATGTAGTCACACAATGGTGTTGGAGAATGATTAGAGGTTGTTCGAAGCGGAAGGCGGTGATCTCTTGATACGATTCAGAGAGAAAAATTATTGTGTAGTTATTCTTTCAGTCATGTGTTCTTGCATATGTTGTATTTTAATTTATATTTGGGCTTAGTTGTTTTGATGTAAATGTTTTCTAACCCATTAGTTTATTTTGGCCACTCATGTATTTTTTCTTTCGCTTAATAAAATGATGATAACATATACCAAATAAAAATCAGTTTATGCCAACACATATGATGAAATTTTGAATATTCTATACAAATATAGTTATTTTTATATTATATTTTTTTGTAATCTAAAGATACACTTGTGGTTAACTGGTTATTTATGAATTTATCTAAATAAATTTTTTAAAATAACATAACGTGAAACCCTTAAAACTATTATAGACAAAGTAGAAACATAAATCTGAAGTCACCGACAACAAACGTACAAGTAACAATCACTTTCTTGAATTGGAGAAAAAAATTTGTCATCGCCGTCAATTAAAACCAGATCCGCCGCCACAGTCGAATAAATCTTACGCCACGCTAATCAAGGCACATCTCTGCAGCTGCTAACGTCGTTAAACCATATTCACGACCTTTACTGTGCATCATAGTAAAAGCTCTAAATTTTCACCTATTTAAGTGAATTTTCTTTAAGCTCTTAAAATTTATCATCCAAAACCAAAGTTATACAACTTATGAGAATCAATGGGGACAAACAAAACAAAACAAGCTTTTGATTTCAAGATTTCATACTCAAATTTAAATATGAATCGATAGAAAATGAAAATAAAAAATTAAAAATCACTACAATCCAAGATTTTGTTGAACTATTTTTAAAAAAAAATAGTGGAGATATTTTGAGCTTCTGAAAAGTACGTGTAAGGCACTCTAACGTTATTGGGATATAATAGGTATCAAAACTAACGCCGCCAGTTTTCTACCTAGTTTATGATAAACCATTGTCATTTACTAATGAAAGATGAAAGCATTCTAAAAAGCACGTGTAAGCTACTCTCACGTGAATGGGGTATAATATGTACCGAAATTAACGCCGCCAGTTTTCGACCTAATTTATGAGAAACCATTGTCATTTACCTAATACAAGATGAAAGCATTCATAAAAGTACGTGTAAGCCACTCTCACATGATTGGGGGTATAATATGTACCAAAATTAATGACAATCAATTTTCTACCTAATTTATGAGAAACCATTGTCATTTACCTAATAAAAAATAAAAGCATTCCCAAAAGAATGTGTGTGCCACTCTCACATGAAAGTATAATATGTACTAAAATTAATACCACAAATTTTTACCTAGTTTGTAAGAAACCATTGTCATTCACCTAATTAAAGATGAAAACATTAGTATAAACTTAATTTACCATTTTGGTAAGCCCCTATGCCATGGAAGGAGATTTTTTTCTTGGGTAATTTGAATTTAGATGCTGACTTGCTTTGTTTATGGTGGGCAGTACAATCTATGATCAACATACATCATGAGAGAGTGGTTTTTGAAACTTCTAATCCGATGATTGTTCAAACAATCCAAAATTTTAATTGATTTTCTCAATGCAAGGTTCTTATATGTATCAAAAGCTTGCTTCAGATGCTTGAAACTGCCAGTATCATTGTCACTCCTCCCCACTGTAATTCTGTGACCAGAGATATTGTAATAAGTGTCACTCGGCTACACAAGTTTCAATCTTACATTGCCAATGGTGGTCCAAATTGGCTTCAACATGTGTTAATACAAGAAGTTGTTGGTTAATATACCAAGTTTATGTTTTTCTAGTCTTCATTTTCTTATCAGGATCCTCGTTTTCTCGATTTTTTGTTATATCTATTTTTCTATGTTTCAGGGTCTTATTGATCACTATCTTTGTTTCTTTGTAAATTGTCCTTTTGGTCTCTTTAAACCCTTCAGTTTTTTTTTAAAAAAACAAACTTAATTTATCCATGAGTTTAAGATGTATAATATTAGAACAAACAATTGAAATATATTAAAAAGAATCTGTAAAAATGAATTTCAAAACCATGATAAAGATATAGGTAGTCACTTAGTTTTAAGAATGTAATGGAAAATGAAAATAAGTACGAGTACTGAAAATGCAATTTATTGTTTTAGGAAGGATGTGGAGATGGGAAACAATCTTTTACAAAATAAAGGGGGTGGAAAAACAATCTTTAGCAAAAAAAAGGGGTGGAAAACAAGAGAGATTTTGTTTGGGCTGGGTTTAAAGGTAATTTCGAACTTTTAATTAGATAAATGAAAACAAAAAAAGAAAAACTGAGAAGTAGACATGTCAGCAGGGTACACGCGTTAGTAGGAGAGCGTTGCGGTGAATTGGCTAGTGGATTACTCTAGTATATAAAGGACAAAACGGAAACGAGAGTGACTGGTAAAGATCTCTCCTTTTGTTTTTTCGGCTAGGTTTTCTCGTCTCTTTGCTTCATCGCTACTCTCAGGTGATTTCAGGGTTTTCCAAGTTTCTCCTGTGTCGATATTACTTGATTCCTCGCTAGGGTTTATGCTTTCTAGGCCATAGGTTGAGTAATCTCTTGAAATGTGGCTTCTCCAACCTCTGGTTTTGTGCATTTATGGTCTTCTGTGTTTTTTTTTTGTTTTTTTCAAAAATCGACTGTAGGAGTTTTACTAAAAGGCTATTCTTTGTTTACGAACAACGAAAATCGTTTATTTTTCTCCCTCAACATTTTGAAGGCTTCGCCAGCCTCGCATGCAGCTTTCTTCTGATTTTTTTCGCAGATTTCAGAGTAAAAGTCCTCAAAAGTTCCTTTTTTTTTCCCCCAAATCTGTCTTATACATCTTCGTCTCTCAGATTTCGTGGGTTTTCCTTTCAATTTTTTTTGTCTCGGTTTTTGTTCGAAGATTTTTGTCTCTCTGGGTTTTTATTCCGCAGATTTCAGAGCCGGAGGTCGGAAAAAGTTCAGATTTTTTTCTGCGATGAACGATATTTGAAAAGTTCATACATCTCCATCTCAATCTCTCGAATCTGTGGGTTTTTATTTTCTATTGCGACATTTCTGTTGAGGTTTCCTCCAAAGATTTCATCTTTCTGGGTTTTCGGTTTGACCAAAGGTTTAAACTTTCACAACATGACAAAGTATGTGTGATGATAGCTGGCATAATACGGCTTGTACATGTTTATTTACACTCGCATGCGTCTTTATTCGACATTTTTTTTGGGGATTTTTAGCGTCAGTCAAAAGATTTTACCTTTCGCTGGGTTTTTATATGGACGAAAGTTGCAAACTTTGAACTTTTGCTTGGATATTTGCTTCAGTATTTTAACAGTATTGTGTAATTTACTCATAAACCCAAACGCTGTTTCTGTGCAGGACTATGGATTCAACAAACGGTAACGGCGCTGATCTTGAATCTGCAAACGGGAATGGCGTTAGTGACGCATTGCCCCCTCCCCCACCGGTGTTACCTCCTAATGTAGAACCATTGAAAGTTAAAACCGAAGTTGCTGAGAAGAAAAACCTGCGACTCCCTATGGCTCGTCGTGGGTTTGGCAGTAAAGGCCAGAAGATACCCCTTGTTACTAACCACTTCAAAGTGAACGTGGCTAATCTTCAGGGCCATTTCTACCATTACAGCGTAAGTTTTTCATACTCTTAAGCTTAATTTTGTTTCTGTTAATATGATTTGATATTGTTACCTTAAATTTGTTCCTGTTATGTGTGATTGAATAGGTTGCTCTCTTCTACGACGATGGCCGTCCTGTTGAGGCCAAGGGTGTCGGAAGGAAAATTCTCGATAAGTTGCAGGAGACTTACAGCTCTGACTTAGACGGCAAAGAGTTTGCTTACGATGGTGAGAAGACACTGTTCACATTTGGAGCTCTGCCTAACAACAAGATGGAATTCTCTGTGGTTCTCGAGGAAATATCTGCTGCAAGGTAAAATCATCTGACTGTTTCGTCACATTTGGTCAGAGTGTTTTAGTTCTGGGTCTTATTAAGTATATCTATTTTAGCAGGACCAATGGAAATGCTAGCCCGAATGGGAATGAAAGTCCAGGGGACAATGATAAGAAAAGACTGCGTCGGCCTAATCGCACTAAGAATTTTAAAGTGGAGATCAGCTATGCCACGAAAATCCCTCTACAGGCTCTTGCTAATGCCATGCGTGGACAGGAGTCAGAGAACTCACAGGAAGCAATAAGGGTGCTTGATATCATTTTACGTCAACATGCATCTAGACAGTGAGTGTATTGATTTTTCTTTTATACTCTCATATCTTATTGTTTTAGCGTTTTTCTAATCACCTTTGAATGGGAAAACTGCAGAGGATGCTTGCTGGTGAGACAGTCTTTCTTCCACAACGATCCAAGTAGCTGTGAACCTGTTGGTGGTAATATCTTGGGCTGTAGAGGATTTCACTCCAGCTTCAGAACAACGCAAGGTGGAATGTCTCTGAACATGGGTACGTGAATTCACCTGTTTTTGATATTGCTGTATGTATCTTTATTCTGTGGCAATGTTTCAGTTGTTTTAACAGTTTTTATTTTGTTCACATGTCAGATGTTACTACCACAATGATTATCAAGCCTGGTCCTTTGATCGATTTCATCATGGCAAGCCAAAATAACTGCAAGGATCCATCTACCGTTGATTGGTCGAAGGTGATTTAATTATTATGATATGTGGCTAAGTATGTTCCTTACCGTTTCTTTTCTTGCTCTAAACGCTTTATACATTGATGTTTCCAATAGGCAAAACGGACCATTAAGAATCTGAGGATTAAAGTCAGCCCGACTAACCAAGAGTACAAGATCACAGGCCTGAGTGAGAGGAACTGCAGGGAACAAACGTAAGATGCATTTGTTTTCTGTTTTTGTTTGCTATACATTGTTTGTTATTTAAATGTTCTCTGAAGTCTGTTGTTACCTTGTCTTCTAGGTTTGAACTGAAGCAGAGGGACTCCAAGAACGAGAACGGAGAGTGTGAGTCAATCGAAGTAACTGTTCTTGATTACTTCCTCAATCAGCGGAGAATGGAGTTGCAATATTCTGCAGATCTCCCCTGTATCAATGTTGGGAAACCAAAGCGACCAACTTACATTCCTATTGAGGTTTGCCTCGTTAACTAATTCAACATTTTCATTTTCTGAATAATCATGCTAATGATAGTTATTTGGCCTTTGCAGCTCTGCAGCTTGGTTTCTCTTCAGAGGTACACGAAAGCTCTGAATACGTTCCAAAGATCTGCCCTGGTGGAGAAATCTAGGCAGAAGCCGCAAGAAAGAATGAATGTTCTCAGAAAAGTAAGTCTCCCTAACTGCTAAATTATTCTTTTTTTTTGTCAGAGGACTGGTACTTATAAATATTTGGTTTCATATTTTCAGGCCCTGCAAAAGAGCAACTATGCCTCTGAACCTCTCCTGCGTTCCTGTGGCATCTCAATCAGCTCTGATTTCACACAAGTGGAGGGTCGTGTTCTGCAAGCTCCCAAGGTATGGTAAAACTGCTTAGTTTTGTTTTGACCTTGATAAAATTATTCCAAACTAAGCAAACAGTTAACTATCTCTTATCTTCTTTGACTGACAGCTGAAAATGGGAGCTGGAAATGAACTCGTTCCAAGAGGCGGTCGCTGGAACTTTAACAACAAGGTGCTGCTTCTCTCTGCCTCCTCCTTTCTTTGTATTTACTTGTTTCAGATTGTCTGATCCCCTTTATAATGTGCAGCAATTTGTTGAGCCGTCGAGGATTGAACGATGGGTTGTAGCAAACTTCTCTGCTCGATGTAATGTAAGAGCACTTGTAGATGATCTGATCCGCAGTGGAGGAATGAAAGGAATTGTAAGTGGGATTCTTATTTTTTGTATTATTGAAAACTTGTTTGTGGTTATCAACATTGCAAGTGTTAACTGTTTTCTTTCGTCACAGAAAATCGATGCCCCTTTTGATGTGTTTGAAGAGAATCATCAATTCCGCCGTGCTCCCCCTCTGGTTCGTGTAGAGAAGATGTTCGAAGAAATCCAGTCTAAGCTTCCAGGTCCTCCACAGTTCATACTGTGTCTGCTTCCAGAAAGAAAGAACAGCGAGCTCTACGGTTAGATATCTCTATCTCACTACTCCTCGTTCTTATTACATATGATCAAAATTATCCTCTGATATTAAGTTTGATTTTCTGGTCAGGGCCGTGGAAAAAGAAGACCCTTACTGAATACGGCATTGTTACGCAATGCATAGCTCCCCAGAGGCAACCTAATGATCAGTATCTGACGAATTGCCTTCTGAAGATCAATGCAAAGGTGATAAAGTCTTTCTATTTTCCCTTTTTGTATCCATGGTGGTTTATTTGCTTTTTGTGTGGAATCTCTGGTACACGTATAATAACTAACTACAGATTGGAGGGCTGAACTCTGTGTTGAGCGTTGAGCGCACACCTGCCTTCACTGTCATATCCAAGGTTCCAACCATTATCCTTGGGATGGATGTTTCACACGGACAACCTGGACAGTCGGATCACCCATCCATTGCTGCTGTAAGTATAAATATCTCTTTAACTGTTTCTATATGTTCTTACACCAGCCTTTTTTGATTTGATTTTTGGTGACCTTTGTTTGTTGTGGGTTTACATAGGTGGTGAGTTCAAGGCAGTGGCCTCTGATCTCCAAGTACAGAGCATCTGTTCGGGCACAGTCTCCCAAGTCTGAAATGATTGAGTCCCTTGTCAAGAAAAACGGTAATGAAGATGATGGAATCATCAAGTAAGTGCTTTCTTTGTTCTTGAGTATTGCTTGAACTCTCTGGTTTGTAAGTGTTTATTTATGTAACTCTGTTTGTTGATTGCAGGGAGGCGCTGGTAGATTTCTACACCAGCTCTGGTAAAAGGAAGCCTGAACATATCATAATTTTCAGGTAACATCAGAGACTTCAGATTTCGGCTCTTCATCTGCCTTTGTTGATTAATATCTTATAACTGTTGGTTCCACTGCTTTTCTAGGGATGGTGTAAGCGAGTCTCAGTTCAACCAGGTTCTCAACATTGAACTCGATCAGATCATTGAGGTAATTGAAACACTCTCAAAGTAAATATTTGACTATTCTGGTAGTAGTTATAGTAATTCCATTGCATCTCTGTTTCCTCAGGCCTGCAAACTCCTGGATCCGAATTGGACCCCCAAGTTCCTGTTGCTGGTGGCTCAGAAGAACCATCACACCAAGTTCTTCCAGCCCAATTCTCCTGATAACGTTCCCCCAGGTGATTTGATTTGATTGATTAAATTTTTTTGTTATAATCCTTTTCTCGAGACATACACGATCTCATGGTTTGTTTTCTCTACAGGTACAATCATCGATAACAAGATCTGTCACCCAAAGAACAATGACTTCTACCTCTGTGCTCATGCTGGCATGATTGTAAGTATCATCATCATTTCAAAGCTGTTGGTTGCTACTATTAAGTGTTTGTTTTTATGTCTCGTTCTAACAAAGAGTCTTTGTGTGGTTTGGATTTTAGGGAACCACTCGTCCGACACATTACCATGTGCTCTATGATGAGATTGGATTCTCAGCTGATGAACTCCAGGAGCTTGTGCACTCTCTGTCCTACGTGTATGCACTCTCAACACTCTCTGTTTATATTGTTTTTGCTTGACAACTTCTACTGTGCAATGATAGAATTTCTTTGTTTGTTTGTTTGTTAAAATTTCCAGGTACCAAAGAAGCACCACTGCCATCTCTGTTGGTAAATAACCATATTCTCTTTGTTTCTTTTGTTTATTGAATAGATTTAACAAAAAGTCTTATCCGTTTAGTAACTGACATGTATATTTGAATTGTGGTATTGCAGTGGCACCGATCTGCTATGCGCACTTGGCAGCTGCACAGCTGGGGCAACTCATGAAGTATGAAGATCAGTCGGAAACTTCATCAAGCCACGGTGGTGTCACTGCTCCAGGACCAGTCCCGTATGCTCAGCTCCCAAAACTCAAGGATAACGTGGCTAACTCCATGTTCTTCTGCTAAGTATCTTAAGTAAATCTAGCTATGACTTGTTTGATGTTAGGAACTCTCTTTCGGCGTTTTGAAAGGCATTTGACACAAAGGCTTGGTATGTTTTGTTTAAACTAGTTTTGGCCAGCCTTTTGTTGTCTCTGGGGTTTGAACTATGAATATTGCTCCCTTTTTATCAACACCATCATCGTTGTGGTTGTTTGTTTTAAAACAAGAAAACTTATTGCAGTGAATATATCTATGTTAAGGAAGTGTCTCTTTTATTTTAATATTCTGTTACTTTATAAAACAAAAAAACTGATAACAACAAATAAGCTACATAACATTGAGTAGGATGGTGAGAATAATGGTGAAAGCGTTTGAAAATGTCATTACCATCTCAAATAATTAACTACAAGTACAACTGTGAGTTTGATAAAAATACATATTTATGTTGAGTGCCACTAAAAATAATTTAAAGACTGTGTAGTCTAATTTCTATCTCGAGGTATTAATAGTCGATCTTAACAGTCAACAACGAAGATGCCTTTTAATCAAGAGGCATCACTAACTACAGTACTTTTAATCAGTTTTTTCTTCTTTTAAAGTAGAGTATTTTTAATATAGATATCTTTCTTAACTAATTGTAATCTTATTCTAAAAAGGTTAACATTTGAACTAGAATAGAAAAGAAAAACAATCAATTATCTACAAATCCTCCAAAAATTGAAGTATGATGTAATCTTGAGATTCTTGGCTACACGGGTTTTTATATGAGACTTTGAGTGACAAATTTGTGTCAACCATTGTCTGCATGATTGGAAAAAAAAAAGATTCAGACGACATTGATTCTGATTCTGATAATATCTTATTTTATAAACCATTTTTAAGGTAGTGCAAAAGACATTTTATAAAGAATCATGATAAGCACATGTAAAGAATCATCTAGATTCTTAATTTCGCAAAGCTTTTAAACTTTCAAAGCATTACGAAACAATATGGGCTAATCCTAATGGTTGGTTCTTTTTATGTCAATTTTCTTTTCTTTTTTGTTGAAAATACTCAACAAAAGGACATCTGAGCAGTTTGCATTTTGCACTATTAAATCACCGTTTCTTGTTTGATTTATATGGTCAAGTAAGTAGTCCTCTACAACCAAGGGAAAAATGTCGTTTTTCTCCTTTATCATCCCTACTGAGATTCTTCCATGGCTTCTTCTGCTTTCACTTCCTCCGCTTCTTATCATCTTCAAAACCTTTCTTCTTCGCTCACCCACGAATCTTCCGCCATGTCCACCAAGGCTACCTATCTTGGGAAACATCCACCAGCTCGGAAGCCTCCCTCACCGCACCCTCAGGGATCTCTCGCTCAAATACGGCCCCGTCATCACCGTCTATCTTGGAAGCGTCCGTACGGTCGTGGTCCACTCTCCGGAAACGGCTGAAGAGGTTTTGAAAGCTCACGACTCCGTTTGCTGCACTCGCCCCAAGCTATCCATCACCAAGAGCTTTTTCTACGACGGGCTTGGTCTAGGGTTTACTCAGTGGGGCGACTACTATAGGAGTGTACGGAAACTCTGTGTTCTCGAGCTTTTCTCCGTTAAACGAGCTGACTCGTTTCGTAATCTGAGAGAGGAGGAGCTGAGTCGACTCGTCACCTCGCTCTCCGATTCGGCCGCATCTGGATCTCAAGTAGATATGAGCGCGAAGCTGATCAAGTTCGTCGCGAGCTTCACCTGTCGAATGGCGTATGGATTGAGTTTCCTCGGAAGCGGAATCGACAGCGAGAGGTTTATGGAGGTGTTCACTGAGGCTAACAGAGTGATCGGGAAATTCGCGGCAGAGGATATCTTCCCCGTGTTTGGGTGGATCGTGGATTGGATCACGGGGCTTGAATCTAGCCGGAGGAAGAGCTTCCGAGATCTGGACGCTTTTTACCAGCAAGCCATTGTCGATCATCGGGAGAAGAGGAAGAGTGAAGAAGAACGGGAAGATCTCATCGACGTCCTCCTCAAATTACAAAGTGAAGAAGCCAAACTCGGTTCGACACAGATCACAGATAAACACATCAGAGCCATACTTATGGTAACTTTCCAAATATTTTATCAAAAATCGACCAAATTGGTAACGAACTGAAAGCTTTGTTTTTCCAGGATATTTTTTTAGCAGGCATAGACACATCCGCAATCAGTATGGATTGGGTAATGGCAGAGCTTGTAAGACACCCAAGAGTGATGAAGAAAGTACAAACCGAGATTCGTGAACAGGTAGGTGACAAAGGGAAGGTAACATACGAGGATCTCGAAGGTCTCAAGTACATGAAAATGGTGATCAAAGAGACATGGAGATTACACGCACCAAGTCCGATACTGATTCCGAGAGAGGTAATGTCGAAATTCAAGATCAAAGGTTATGACATCTACCCTGGAACTCGGATTCATGTCAATGCATGGGCGATTGGTCGTAACCCTGATGTGTGGAAGGATCCTGATGAGTTTATCCCAGAGAGATTTGTGGATAGTAATGTGGAAACTAAAGGGACAAGCTTTGAGCTCTTGCCCTTTGGGAGTGGTCGGAGAGGTTGTCCGGCGATGTATATGGGATCGACTACAGTGGAGTATACATTGGCGAATCTCTTGTATCATTTTGATTGGAAAGTGATGGAGGAAGTGAGTGTTGAAGAAGCGCCTGGTCTCACCAGCCATAGGAAGCATCCTCTTCACCTTGTTCCTGTTAATGTCATAAACCGCAAGTTTTAAAGCAAGACGCCTCCTCTCACGCTCACTATACACACGTTTAAGCTATGTACATTCACAGTAATAAAGAGCAAAGAGTAACGATTATGTTTTAACAGTTACTTAAAAGTCCAGGTTAAGCTATGTTATTTCCGGTGTAGAGTTGAAATGCCATGTCGGTTCTTTTGGATCCTCATTCGCTAATAAATCAAGTGTACCGTTTTGGAGCTGTAATGTCCCTAGTCTTCAAGGGGAGAAAAACAAGTGTCTTTCAGAATTATTTTGATTGTGAGACTGAGACTGGTAGGGTAAGCAAATCTTTTTCTTTTTCTTGTCCATGAAAGCTTTATCAGTTTTTCCCTCTTTGGTATGCAGACTATGTGGGTGGTGGACCTCACAAAAGAGCAAAAAGTCATTAAGTGTAACTGTGTAAGAAAACATTTGCTTGAAACAACGGAACGAGCCTTTATTCAAATTCAGATCATTTACTTGAAACAGGGATGAAAACGGAGAACAAGAGGATCCACTAAAAACAGTGCAACTTTTGACAACTTATTAGACCAGCAACACACGAAAAACTTATTAGACCTCATTCTTCAGGTTTCATCTTACGAAGAAGAATTCTTCTGCACCCATTCAACGAGAGTCGCAACACCAAAACCAGTCCCAGACTTCTTCTTATCGTTCCATACCGGTCCAGCCATGTCTATATGCATCCATTGCACCTTCTCGCTCACAAACTGTGATACCGCCAAAATAGAGGATGATGGTTTTGTTATTTTTCACCATTTTGCGTTTCAAAAACATGTATGTATATAGTCAGTCTTTTAAAGTTTTCACCTGTTTCAAGAAGAGAGCTGCGGTGATGGAGCCTCCTGCACGTCCGCCTGTGTTAACCATATCAGCAACTCCAGACTTCATCATCTCCCAGTAGCTTTCTTCTAATGGCATCCTCCACAGCTTCTCTCCACTCTTCTCTGATGCAGCAATCACCTCTTGTGCAAGCTCTTCGTTAGGTGTATAGATTCCTGCCAAGTGAAGAACATCATAGCGAACAATCATCATGAGCCAATGTCGACAGATAAAACAATCCCCACTCAAAAGTGAGCACAAAGATGAATGGTTTCTTCAGGGTTTATTTATACCTGCCATTGATGTTCCAAGAGCAATAACACAGGCCCCGGTCAACGTAGCGAGGTCAACAATCTGCAAGTTATTTTACAGTCTTTAGCAGAAAGAATGCAACAGAAACAAGCTCCTTTAGCTTTTCTGTCCATAATAAAGCTAAGAATAACCAGCATAATACCTTGTCGACGCCCTGGTTACAAGCATACACTAAAGCATCCGCAAGTGTTAGACGACCTTCAGCATCTGTGTTGTTAACCTGCACCATTGCCAACAATTAGCATGGCATGCCAAAAATAGCAAAAACTCAAACCTTTAGAAAAAAATGCTACAATACCTCAATGGTCTTTCCGTTGGAGGCTGTGACGACATCTCCAGGTCTCATTCCGGTTCCACTGATCATATTCTCACAGGCTGCTACAATAAAATGAACCTGATTGTGGAAGATCAAATTGTTTAGTTACATAAAGAAACTCTAGCTTCTAAGAATCTGATGGGAGAAACTAACCTCAACACCAGGAGGCTTAATCTCACCAATGGCTTTCGCAGCGCCAAGAACAGCAGCTGAACCACCCATGTCGAATTTCATGAGTTCAATTGAACAGCCAGGTCCGGTCTTAATGTTGTAGCCACCACTGGGAACACAAGACATTCAATCAACAACCACAAGTATAACAACAAGAGAAGAAACCAATACATAACAACACTGTGAAATTCAGAGCAATACAGAAGAGGAATGAAGTAATAACCTGTCAAAGGTCAATCCTTTTCCAACAAGAGCAAGTTTGGTCTTAACAGAGCCACTGGAAGGTTTATAGACAAGGTGGATGAAATGAGCGGGATTAGCCGACGCAGCAGCAACAGCTAGATAAGAGCCCATCTTCAATTCTTTGCATTGCTCTTCGTTCAAGATGTTTGCAGTGAAGACATCACTATACGTAGAAGCCACTTTTGCTGCTTCCGCAGCTAGTGCAGCTGAAAAGATACAAAACCGTGACAGCTCAGGGAATCACTTCACACTACACAAACTTGACAATGCTCAGGGAAACGATCTATACCAGGAGTGAGTACATTGGCAGGAGAATTGATGAGTTCTCTCCCGAAAATTACACCGTAAGAAACATCTTCAGCATACTTCAGCTTCTTTTCTAGTTCAGGTCCAGTTCCAAATCCAATGATATCCACAGATGTCAAACATGGTTTCTTTGATTCAGATTTATACCTGCTATCTTCGAACAATCCGAGCACTATGCCTGTCCACAAGTAAACAATTAAACCCAAATGAGTTTCACAAACTTGTAGAATAAGACTAATCGAAGCATATCAAATTACCTGAAGCTATAGCTGATGCAGAAGTAAGCTTGGATTCATTAGGAACACTTTCAGGAGATGCAAGTACAATAGCAGCATTGGTGGATTGAGAAGCTTTTGCAGCTGAAGCTACAGCTTCACCAAGGCTTTGAAAAGCCGCCGGTGAAGAAGCAGATTTTCCGAGACCGATCAAACCGATCCGTTTTGACCCGAGACCCGGAAGCCTAAGAACAGTTGACTGACCGGGTTTTCCCGTGAAATCTTCCTCAGATGAGACTTCACTCAAAAGTCCACTCAAGTGAGCATCAAGCTTGTTCAGGATCGGGTTCTCGAACTTGGAACTCTCGTTCTTCGCCAAGTCTTTCTCCGTCACACCAACAACGAGTATGTCTCCTTTCCATTCCGTTACATCGATCTCCTTTGCAGAGAACGAGATCTAGAATAGAATCGAAACCGAAATCAAAACCTTAAACTCGATTGATCAACAAAAACAAAGCAAATCTACGGATCTTCAACGCTGGAACATTGAATCTATACAAAACCATCTAAAATCAGAGTAAAAATAAACAGAGAGAAAAAGACAACCTTAGGAGTCTCGGTGGAGTTGGGATAAGTGAGGCCGAGATTGTGAGACATGGCTCTGGTTTTTGAGGAACAATGGAGAAGAAATAGCAATGAAAGAGACGGTCATTCAAAGCCGTCAAGAGTGATCGTATATATAGAAGGAGAAGATGCCGTATGTAATTGTTATCTTTGACGATGGTTTATTATCCGACCCACTCAATACGGGTTTCATATCCGACTCAGGTTTATGCAAATGCGTATCTATTTTGTTAATCCGATGTATTTACTCTGAAAATGTTTTTAATCGGAATAATTGTCTTAACTATAAAACCAGCATGGTTTTATTTGTAGATTGAGGTATAACCCTTTTTTTTTTTTTTGTTTATAACGACTAATTCTCCGATAATATAAAAAATTCAGCAACAACCATCGCAAATATTTCAGAAAACATAAAACGTGCTGTCAGAAACAAAAAGAAAATTCAACAACCATCCCAAGTATACTGGTCAGTGGTCACAATCACAGTAATTAAAATCAAACTTAAGATATCAGCCGTTATTAATCAGTTAAGCTAATCCGACGGCTAAGGATCCGTGAAATTCTAAGCTCATGAGCCCTATCGCATACACAGTTTCTTTCTTCACCGGAATAATTGCGACTTATAAAGGCGAGAGGTTTGAAGAAATGTCAACTTTGGAAAACGATAATCCGGAGTCAAGTTTCTCAGTCAGTGAGTACTATCGCATCTCAATTTATGTTTTTTTTTCTTTTACTGCTTTTGCAATCATATAATAGGCAGATTTCTCAATTTTGGGTGTTACGCGATGAATTTGATTCTAATCGTTGAAAACTTCAGAAATCCTTTTTCATGAATTTCGTTGAAAACTTTCCTTTTTAACAATTCTGTGATTTCTCTTGTTGAATATTCCTGTTTCTGTAGTTTGGGTTGAGATAAAATCATAAGAATCCGATAAAGCTGAGGTTTTACAGGTTTGGGCGAAACCTGAAATGATTTTGTTATACATTCATTTGAGAAATTTCAATTTTTTCTTTTGTGTTTTAGTTGCTAGATTCAGATCAGATTCTTCGTTACTGTACTTCACTAATGTGTTTGTTGTGTGTGTGTCTATGACTTTTGATTCTGATTCTAGTGCCCTTCATCGATTCTTTCTTTATAGGTTTCTCTGAAATTGGTGCATAGTAAAAGCTTTTTTTTTTTTTGTACCTGATCAAAAAGCTTTCTCTGATCAAAATTGTTTTATGTTCAGGACTTCTAATGGATGAAACAACAGAACGCCCATCTGTTTCCTTTTCATGTTCAGATTGGATTTCTAATGTCAAGAAATCGACACGAGAAGGTTACAGATCAAAGCCCCTCTCACACTGGATTCTCTTGGTTCTCAGTGGCGTGTCAATGCTCACAGCCTTCCCAGCTTCTAGCTTACTTTCTCGTCTTTACTTCTCCAACGGTGGCAAAAGCAAATGGATCATATCTTGGGTTGCTGTAGCTGGATGGCCAATCACTTGTCTCATCTTACTTCCCACATACATCTTTCGCAAGATCAAACCGACACCTCTCAACACAAAGCTTGTTCTCTCTTACATAGTGCTTGGTTTCTTGAGTGCTGCAGATAACCTCATGTACGCTTACGCCTATGCATACCTCCCTGCATCAACTTCATCTCTTCTGGCATCATCTTCGCTTGCGTTCTCTGCTTTGTTTGGCTATCTCATTGTGAAAAACCCGCTCAACTCTTCGGTTATTAACTCTATCGTGATAATAACTGCTGCTATGGCTATAATAGCGTTGGATTCAAGCTCTGATCGTTACAGTTACATAAGCAACCGCCAATACTTTGTAGGTTTCTTTTGGGACATAATGGGATCTGCGCTCCACGGTCTCATTTTCGCTTTATCGGAGCTTGTCTTTGTGAAACTACTTGGTAGAAGGTTCTTCCATGTCGCCTTAGAGCAGCAAGTCATGGTTTCACTCGTAGCTTTTGCGTTTACCACTCTTGGGATGGTTTTGAGTAAAGACTTCCAAGGAATGGCTCACGAAGCTAAGAGTTTCAAAGGCGGAGAGTCTGCGTACGTTCAGATTCTCATCTGGAGTGCAGTGACGTTTCAACTAGGTGTTCTTGGAGCAACCGCTGTCTTGTTTCTGGCATCTACTGTTATGGCAGGAGTGCTTAACGCTGTGAGAGTTCCCATCACGAGCATCGCTGCTGTCATATTGTTGCATGATCCGATGAGCGGCTTCAAGATCCTCTCTTTGCTACTGACCTTCTGGGGATTCAGCTGTTACATCTATGGGAGCTCGAGCTCGAAAACAACTTCTCGACCTTCCTCCTCTTCTTCCTAGTTTTCAGTCTTTAAAGTAATTATTCCTTGAATGTGATCAAATACAGATTCTTATAATATATGATTTAAGTTGTAGCTACTGGGTCTAATGTTCTCTTTTATACGAGCAAGAGAAAACTAGAGATAGAGGTAAAAGCGAATAAGTTCATATGTACAATGAAGACCTTGGAGCAGCCAGGGAAAGAGCAAAACAGTGAAAAAGGCACAGAAATGAAACTTTGATGGGGAAAATGAGATTTTTGCAGAATGAGATGTTTCATTGATTAGGTTTTTGGTTCGATATCTTTAAGAAGACCAACAACTTGCTGCATAGTTGGACGCTTTGAAGGAAGATCAGCAGTGCAGAGGTATCCGATCTTGAGAGCTTCTTCCATGTCATCTTCTGAGCCTGTCTCTTGGATTTTGGGATCAATAGCTTTTGATCCTTGACTCTTCCTAACCAAACTCCTAACCCAACTCACCAAGTCAGTATCTTTCTCACCAAGATAATCATCTTCAACCGGCTTTTTCCCTGTGATGAGCTCAAACAGAACAACACCAAAGCAATAGACATCGGATTTGGTTGTTGGGTGCTCGTGTTCAGGTTGCAACAACTCAGGAGGAAGATAACCGGGTGAGCCACTCGCTATCTCTTCGTCTAAACCGTTTCCAAAGACCTTGGCTAAACCGAAATCAGATAACCTCGGTTCCAAATTCTGGTCAAGATACACACTACTAGCTTTCACATCCCTATGGATCATTGGTGGTGAACAACCGTGGTGAAGGAAAGCCAACGCTCTTGCGGTACCAAGCGCTATCATATGCCTAAACCGCCATGTCACGACCGGGCCTTCACCTTCGTGACCTATGTTTTGGATTCCATTGTCTCCTCCCTCTTCTTCCCATGTATCTGTACTCCAATCATCTGTTTTCTGTACTCCAAACGGCAGATCTTGAAGCAGGTTCTGTAAGTTACCGTTCTCCATAAACTCGTAAATAGCAATCCTTTGATCACCGGCTATGCAGTATCCGGTTAACGGAACAAGATTCGGGTGCTTGATTCTTCCAAGAAACTCGAGCTCTCTAGCTGCTTCTTGGTCACTGAGAGTTGAGCCGTGCACCAAAACTTTTACAGCTACATGAATCCCACCGGGGAGGAAACCTCTGTAAACAGGACCGAATTTACCTTCTGCTAAGAGAGTGTCTCTGTCGAAATTGGAAGTCGCAGATAAGAGATCCGAGAACGTGATGTTCAACAACGGTTTCTCAAAGATAACCACTGGAACCGAAGTTGCCTGCTTGACATCAGCAACCCATGTAGTGGAATCCGTTTGGAAAGAAAACGGACCCGAGATACTCTGTTCCTCCTTACATGAGACTTCTTTGGCTTCGTGTGGTTGTGGTTGTTTCCTTGTGCAGCCAAATGCTACGAAAATTAGTGCCCCTATGAGTAAACACATGGCAGAAAGCGTCACTGCTAAAGCAAGCTTGAGTCCTTTAGTTGCTGAGCCTCTTCTCTTGAAGAGCGTTGGGTTTGCAGCGATAGGGCAGCTGTTTGTAGAGCCAAAGAAGGATCTGAGTAGAGTTTCAGCTGAGAATTTTCCGGAACAAAATGTTAAGTTGTTGAAAGAAAAGTTGAATCTCTCCATCCATGGGAGCTTCTCAAGGATAGAGATTGGTATCTCTCCCGTCAGATTGTTCCTCGAAGCATCGATGATCATGAGGTTCTTGATACTCAAGACCGGGATAGGTCCTGATAGATGGTTACTAGAAACATCGAGTGTGCGTAAGTCACTCATCTCTGAGATCTCTCTAGGTATGTGACCAGTAAGATTTGTGTTCGACAAGTTGAGATACTCTAAACTAGGAAGCAACTCAATCCTCGGAAACATGCCTCTGTTGAATCTATTCCAAGCTAGATTTAAGTGCTTAAGCTTCTTCAGCAGTGTCAGATTCTTGAAACTGATATCTCCATTAAGCTCATTTTCAGATAAGTCAAGATAAATCAAACCAAACCAGTTGGAGTCTACCTGAGAGATATGACCTTGAAACTGGTTCTTGCTGAGATCAGCCACCTCTAGAGTCTCTTTGAACACATATGTCGCCGAACCTTGAAAGTGATTGGCTGAAATGTTGAGAGAAGTGATGGACTTCATATCAGAAAAATCCGTGTCCCGGCCATGAATCTGGTTTCCTGCGAGGTTCAAAGATTTGAGCTTTGGAAATGCAGAGGCAAACCCTTGAGGAAGAGACCCTTGAAGGAGGTTAGAGGAGAGATCAATGGAAAGCAGAGATTGGCAGGCGAGAAGCCCTCGTGGGATAGACATCTGAAACCCATTGTGATCAAGCTTCAAGACTCTCAAGCTAACAAGAGAATCTATGGATTCAGGGATTTGACCAGAGAAATTGTTGTGAGAGATGTCAAGAGACTCAAGCTGTCCGAAATTCCCAACATTGCTAGGGAAAGACCCAGAGATCTGGTTGAAAGAGAGGTTGAGATTCTTCAAAGTGTTGAAACTCCAGAAATCAGATGGTAAAGCAGAGATTTTGTTGTTGCTGAGATCCAAAGATTGAAGCTTGCTGAGTTTACCAATGGTGGTGTCAGGGATAGGACCAGATAAACCCATTCCTGAAGCAATTAACACAGTCACATGCTCATTCTGGGAATCGCAGAACACGCCTTGCCATGTACAAAAGGGAGCAGAGAAGTTGTAAGCTTTAGCAGAGCTTAAACCCATTTGCTTGAAGAATTCAGAGACAAAGAAACCATCTGTGTTGGGGTCTTGACAAGAAAACTGCTTTAGGAAGAGAGGAAGAATCAATACATAGCCCCAAAAACAAAGACCCATTTGGACTCTCAACAGTTGAAGACAAGAAACTGAAAGGAGGGGGGAGATCTGTAGATAGAAAAGTGTTTTATTTCACTCTCTGGTGCTTCTCAAGAACACGAGAAACTAAAAAGGACATAAAAACAAGACAAAGGAGCATTTTTGTCGCTGCATAGCATCATGGATAAAATAACCTTTTGAGTAGATTAATAATATAATATACGAGTATTAAGCTTCCCCCTACCTCTGACTATCTATTAGAGAGAGAGAGAGAGAGAGAGTAGTGAGTGTTGACAGTTAGGAGCAGAAAGGCGTTGAAGCTTTTCATAAATGAGAATTCATTCTCTCTGACTTGAGAAACAGTATCATTGTTTTCTTTTTCTAGTTGAAATATCATTCATTCTTCTCACTGGAAACCCGTTTTTCTTTTTTAATTCTTTTTGGTAAAGCCATTTCACTTTTATTTTTCCTTTTTCTCTAGCGAGAAGGTTTAGTTTGGATGATGGTAATAATTTATAAACAGTGTGGGTGACCTATGAAAAATTAAACATTTACAAACATTTCACTTTTATTTTTTCCTTTCTCTAGCGACCATTTTTTTCCTGCTTAATACGACTAAAATTGAAATTACATGCAATTATTAAAAGAATCATTTGATAAGAGTCAAGAAAAACAAAAGACGTTGTTTAACAAAAAAAAAAGGGTAGAAAAAGAAATTACCTAAAACGAAATTATTTTATGAGAAATGACTAGAGGGAAACTTTTTTTTTTTTTCTCAAAAATGGACATTGAGTCTATTTTTATTTATTACTTCCTTTGTTCCAAAATCTTATTATATAAAATTTGATGTCAAAACGTCGTAATTAACCCGATCACAACATGTATCAATCGTCGGACCAGATTTCAATTATAGAAAACTAAAAAAAAAAGGATAATCAAATAGTTATTATCCTTCTTTTTCGGTGGTTTTACATCAGCATTTTCAATCTAATTATATTATCTCACGGGTGATTTAATTTTGTTTTCAAATTTTAAATATCGAATTATAAAATATTAAGTTACATACTCACGTATACGAACCTAATATAAGATGATGTTTCTTTAAAAAAAATATAAGATGTTTTAATAAGTTTTGTGTGTTTAAAATATATGATGTTTTTATATCTGTAGGTCAATTTTAGTTTATTGAAAATTATGTGACCAATTTTATTTTACAACTATTTTTTATAACTAGATGAGTTATTTTTAATTTGTACACTTAATATTTTTTTTAAAAATACATTTCTTAATCGTTATGTCTTTAACAAAAACATCAGAACAAATGCAATGCAGTCTTTAAGCCATATATATATATATATTTTTTTTTTTCATCTAATAATAACTTTATTAATATTGATTGTAATTGTAAACTGATATATTTTGGTACTATTTTATGTTAAATTCAATAGTTAATATAGTTAGCTAGTAGAAATTTTGCAAGTTCGTTCCTGGTTACAACTAAGTAGAAATCTTACAAATTTCGAACCGTTTTACTATTCTTATTTTTGTTTTAGGTTACATTGTTGTATTTGTGGTCTTAGTAATGGTTTTCCTTTCCTGTATGTACGTAATGTCTAGGTTTGATGCAAATTTCTCAAATTTTGATAAATTTTCTGAGTACTCTGGCACAACTAGACCTCAATTCGTATTGTCCATCCATGATCCAAATTACTATTAGCATTTAAAAATGACATTTCTATGGTAATTTTTTCTTTTCTTTATATAGAAAAAATCTTAGGATAGTGAGTCGGGGAGGTACTTTAAGTACTTTCTAATGGTTAGTTACAATATCATATTTCCAACAGAGTTTCGAAAAATTCTTTTATAGAATACAACCATCAGATATTCATAGGATTAAATTTTTGGATGTAATTCCAATTGTTACACTACTTCATCAAAAATCCGTCAGAATATTTCTAACGGCGTTTCCATAGAATTTCTATATGTTTTCTTTTAGTTCTCAAATCAGCAAATATATTGAACTCTATGCATTGAATTATATATGATAGTACGTAATTGCAATTGGTCACAAGTTCACGTAGAAAAAGCGGGGCGCATAAACGCCAAATTTGAAGTAAATCACGTCGACGACCAAAAAAAAGAAGAAGTAAACCATGTTAAAAGAGTATCTACACACATTTATCATGAAAATCAAATAAAAAGTAGGATAGTTATTACTGAAAATGATGTAAAAGTGTGAGGAGGAAGAAATCAAAAGGGTTGGTTCGCTTGACAACGCGATTCACATTCACTTACCCACAGATCTATTCTGCCCTTTTTTACATGAATCATAACACTTTTTTATTTTATTTTTAAAAAATACATGAATCATAACACTTCTTCACGTTTCCGGCAATATCATTTCTACACTCATACGCATTATCACTTCCTCCCAGTCCTATATATGTCTATGCACATATACATTTGTTTTTCTTTATATGTACATCATATATCTCTAGATTCCTAGCAATATATCAAAACTGGGTATGAGACTATTACTATGATAACTAAATAGTCGCACAACACGCGGATACTGCTAATTTCCTTTGCTTTATTAAGTTTTTTATTCGATCCGTGTTTTTTTTAGGTTGTATGAATTTTAATGTTATTTTAGTATTCAAATAAAAAACTTAAACGGAAAAAATGATATTTAATTCTTTAACTTTCATGAAAACGTTAAAAAAGTCCCGTAAAAAATCGAGGTATAAAAAATTTCTTAATTTTTGTTGACTTTTTTTTTTTAATCCGAACTTTGCGTTGACAACACCAATTTGTGCTCGTCGTTAAGTAGACTAACGAAATCGATTGACGGGGTTAATCTCTGTTTACTGTTTCTGTTAATTGCGAAACGACGTCGTTTTGGCTGGACGTTTAAATCATTAAAAATCCTAAAATGAAGACTCGAAGAAGGTCTCTAAATCCCAATTTTGAGAATTCAAATCGATTTGGGGATACCTTCTTCAAGAACCCTAAATCCCAATTTTGAGAATTTAATTCGATTTTGGGATTTTTAATGATTTAAACGCCCAACCAAAATGACGTCGTTTCGCAATTGACATAAACAGTAAATGGAGATTAACCCCGTCGATTTCGTTAGTTTACTTAACGACGAGCACAAATTGGTTTTGTCAACGCAAAGTTCGGATTAAAAAAAAAGTCAACAAAAATTGGGAAATTTTTTATACCTCAATTTTTTACTAAACTTTTCTGACGTTTTCGTAATAGTTGGGGAATTAAATATCATTTTTCTCAAACTTAAACTAATTTATTGTACAGAGCTCTCGGCATGGAAGATGCATATTACGTAAATGATGTGCCATAAACTTAAATTGTAAAATAATAGCAAACACAAGTGAGAAAACAATACTTATATTCCAACTGGAAAAAATAAGTTTGGTTGACGTCAATAGCATTGATAATGTAAATAGGGATGCTGTACAGGGCTGAATTTCGCAGAACTAGCCCGGCCCTGTTAAAACAAAGTTGTCCCTTGCCCTGACTTTTAGTTGACAACAAAATTACAAGGGCTAATACAAAGCTTAAGTTTTAAAATCCAGGGTTAATGAGTTAGCCACATACTCGCAAGCTTTTTCCTGTTTTAGTAAAACAAAAAACAAGTGCAATTTGACCATTTTTATTTCATCATCCTTTGACACATCAACTTTGTCGTGAATATGAAATAAAAATACAAAATCATACGGTTACAGAAGATTTTGTTTTGGACAAAGTTGGTCCTCAAGTCGCCTGTTTTTCTTTATTTTCTGTTTTGACTGTTCTGATTGGACTAGATTTCATGCAAATCAAGTGGCATTGCAGCACTTGCACATCGAGCAATGACGACTAGAGAATGACATTGAACTATCAAAACTCTGAATTTTTACCCTTGTAGCTATCTTTCCTACTATCCTATTTTATATTTACGTACCAAAGACAACAACCTTTGTATTTACTATAATTGGATGATCCAATTTGGATCTGTACATTCTTTTGAAGGGTCTGAGTGTGGGAAACCAATATATATGGCGTCACAACAAATGAATGAGTCTTACCTACTGTCTTTTTTTTTTGAAAAAATATAATATTCTATTTAAGAGTCAAAAACTTGATTTTCTCTTCATCTTTTCATTGTCGTTTCCATTACTTCTCTGCTTCTTTTCAATATTTTGTTGATCCTTTTATCTCCAAAATTAGCATTTTTTTTCCACATCAATGCAAGCTTAATTGGTTTTCTCCATGGAGTACAACTGTATCGAACAGGACAGTAAGGGCATTTTGAAAAAATAAAATCCGATCAGATCATTTTTTGAAAAGTGACTCTTACAGTCCTGTTCGATACTTGTAATCCACGACAGAAAAAAAAGTACATTGCTCCATGATTATGAGAAAATCCTTGAAACTTTGCAAACATGATTTTTTGTTTGAGGCAAAAGGGAAAAAATATATTGAATACTACTAATTGTAGGCTCATGTATTTGTACCTACCTAACTCATTTGTATGCTATCATGTTTAAACTAATATTACTTGATGCTCTGTTTTGGTTTGATTTGCTGTGGTAGTTTTTTTTTCTTCCTATGGCGTTTGTTTTTTCCCATTTTTGGACAACATTTTGTAATTATGTTTTACTTTTTAAAAAGTTTTATCAATAAATTTGAAATTTCATAAAAAAGAATAATTAATTGTTGGGAGATTAAGTTATAGAGATATATGAATGGTTTTGTTGGAAAATTAGTTTGACGAAAAAAATATTGTGCAAGGTTTGAGAAATACTCTCGTACTCTAGGTCCTATGCGTGTGGTGTGAGCTTCTTATTGTGATCAAATCTCCTAAAGTTTATCTTTTGTTTTTAGAGTAGAAGACAAAATATATATGCTATAAAAGGTGAGTTTCTTTGTTCCCACGTGAGTTTGCTCTTTAATTACCAGTATTATCGTCCGCTCCAGATGTGGTTTTACGACGATTTAGCCGTGGTTCGACCTTTATTTAGTCTTCTAGTGTTAATTCGAATTTTTGCAGATTATTTTGGATGTTGCAACAATTTATGATGTGAGAAAGGTTTATATCTTTATTGGAATACCCTCAATTATGTGTATTTAATTCTTTAAACTTAGGATTTAAATAATATTAGCGTTAATAATGTATTTAATTTCAATCATTTTAATATAATTTTTTTTTTGAAAAAAAACTTGTTTTAAATAAAAGAAAAAAATCTCAAAAGTTACAATCTTTAAAATCACTTTTCATCTCTTTGTATCAGACGCATATACAATTATATTATTTTGCCAGATGCATCTCTACTATTCTATAAAAGGACAATGAAAAGATGACAGTGATAGAAAAAAAATAAGGTGTCCCTAATCTGAAATTCGTGGATTGTTTACATGTTTCTAGTTCATTCCAAAATTCGAAACTGTCCGAGATTGTGAATTGAAAAGTTAATTGTGGAATATGGCTGAATCTAGCTGAATTATAGAATTTGGTTAAATTTTTTTTTATTTATGGTTGAATACGGCATAATAAAAATATAAATGGTAACAGTTGAATCGGCTGGATCTGGCTGGATTTTTATAAACTAATTAGAATTAATTAAATTAAATTATAAATAATATATTTAACAATTTTTGTCAAAAATTTAAATAGATATACTAAATTTGTCAACCAAAATTATCATGTAAATCTTTCAAAATTAATTATTCTGAAGATAAATATGAAAAATCTAATTGATAAAATCATATTAAGTTAACATTAGTTATAAGAAACAAACATTTTAAATATTTGTAGTAATGTTTTAATGTAATTGATATTAATTAATGTTAATTTTAATTAAATTTATATCCAACGTTTAGATCAATTACTATACAATGTTATTTTTGTAGTCACCGTTTATGCAAATATTTTATTTTTAATAATATGATGTCAAAATATAATATCTTTTATTAATAAACTTACTTTTTAGTGACACATTCTCATCCTTTTGATCATGTGAAATTTATAAATAGTAAATATATTTTCAAAATAAAAAATAGAAACGATATATATATATATATATATATATATATATATATAAATTCTTAATAAACTAAACTAAGCATCAGTTATTTTCTACTATCATGTTTCTAACTATTACTTGCCACTAATTTTGTTCAGTTAATTATAATTAATTGTAATATACTGATTTTTTAATTTCCAAATTAAATTAAACGAAAATGTAAATATATTTATAAAATAAATCTATTTATTTAAAATCCAATTATTATTTTCAATTTGTATAAGAAAGAAGTAATTAGGTGTTGAGTTAAACTAAGTGGGTTCTATTCTCACCAACATAAGCCACTCAACTACTTTTTCTCTCTTGTATTCCATTTCCATTGTAGCATAAAAGTTTTTTTTTTTTTTTTTGATGTCTGGGAGTTGATAACATTAATAATGAGATACGGTTACAAAAGATACAAAAATCTACGCTCAGAACCAATTTCAAAGGTAAAAAGAATACATAAACGAAATCCATTTACCAAACTAATCTACTAGAATATTTATATAATCAAAGGGGGATCGACAAAATGGTGGACACTTTCGTATACCGACTCACACCAATAAGGAAGAAGAGGGATATGAAGATGAGAACATCCTCGTATACCATACGAAATGGGGTTCGCCTAATCCAGACCATCAAATGGCACATATTGTTTGAGCACCGGCCAACACATGGCACACGATGATACAACACCAGCCAAATTAAGGCCAGTTTCTCCTCTTCCATAACAACGTAATCGTTTTTATGATTTGCCAAACGAAGCCATCTTACCCCTGATTGGGCCATACCGCAATCCAAAGAGCAAACCCGGAGCCTGGTCCACTTCCACCCATCACAACATCACAATCCTAGACACCCAAACACATAGCACGGAGAAGACTATACCTCAACTTCTCCACCTAACCGATGCTTGCACTCCACTCACAATTTGAACCCAATTTCCCACCCACGACTAATAAACAAGAACTAGACAAAGCTAAGCTCATGCTTCAGTTTTATTCCACGGTTAGGTAAGAGCAAACCCGGCACAAAGAGTCTTGATTAAAAAACGAAGACATATCACGCCGACACCCCTGCCTCGTACTAAGTATCGCCGTCCTCAAGCTAGACTTAGAAACAATCTGTGGTGATTAACATGTAGTGACGAGCTAAAGCACACACATATTCTTCACAAACCGTTGGTCGCTTAATACTCGAAACCGCAAAAATGATAGACAAAGCCATCCAAAATAGTTCTCAAGTCCAAAGCCAAATAAAAAATTATTCTCCATAACCCTACAACCTCTCAAAATTTCCGAAAGGTGAGGCTTAGGACCAAAACCACCATTGGTACCGAAATACCTGAACATAACCGCCATCGGGAAGCAGAGAGCAAGACTCGGTACTGATCAGTTCATAGTGCAAACCAAGATTTGGAGACACCACTGTAGCCATCCTCGAACTAACAGTGAGAAGAAGGAAGATCTGGTTGGGGTTCTCCAGGAAAACCGGTGTAGTCACACCACCAATGAAACATCAGGAGGCCGAGTTGAGACGAAATCGTCGGAGAGGCCATCATTGGTACCACTGAGGCTCACGGAGCCGTTCTCATAGAACCGGCCCCAAATCTGTAGCAGACTTAGTATCTGAGCGGCCGCTCAACCTCGATTTACATGCCGACAAGAAAGGAAGAAGCACCAACTAAACAATGGTTAAGATCCCTCAGCGAATTGTCAAAATAGGAGGGAGGAGGCCGAGACTGAAAGAAGAGAAAGAGAGGGGTGACGACCCACTCATGGGACCGGCTAGAGAGCCCGTAAGTCAGAGTCAGCCACCTAAAAAGAGAGACGAGAGAGAATTAGGGTTTCTCTCTCTAAACCCATTGATGATACTTTCTCTGTTTAACATAAAAAGTTCCACCAACTGAAATGGTGTTAGAGGAAAAAAAATTCCCCATATTCATTATATTCCTCACATAATGGTTACCATTTAGCCCCTGTAAATGAGGAAATAGTTTCATTTCATCTTTCCTAACACAATTGATTAAGACTTTCATAAAATTATTGGGGTGATAGTGATATGGAAGAGAAATAACAAAAATGTACTATTAATGAAGATGTATGTACATGTGTATGTTCGGTTTTCTCTTGAGCGAGCAAATCAATCATCAATAATATAAATGTGATTTTCAAAAGAAAACAATGATATAAAAGTTAAATAAGTCTCTCAGTATTCTTTTTTCTCTCACAAACTAGCACTTCATAAAGAAAAGAAAAATAGAACTGAAAGACCAATCAAAACAACACATGAATACACATCAACTAACATGTCACAAATATTTTACCTCCAATTAGTTTAGTCAAAGAAAATCTCAACAGATCTAAAACGTTCCGGTTCCACCTTCAGTCACTGATCTCCTATATCCTCTAGTTAATTATTTTTCCCATCCTCTATTTAAGTCACAAGGTGGATCGGGTCAGTATTTATTTTCAATTTATTTAGTTCAAAATAGGTTATACGGTTTATTAAGGTCTTGATCGGACATCCGAATATTCTAGCATGCAATTGGAGAGGTTCATGCATGCACTTATGTTCAGAGTTCTCCGACGGTGCAAGATCCTATGGTCCTACCTTCTCTGGATGGTAGCTTGCTAGTATCTAGAAGCGTATGCAGATTTATGGATCGTGAATAAAGATTCCTACTTTGCGGATGTAGGATGGTGGCTTAATAGTTCGTCCTCCTCGACTACTTTGATGAGTGTCGAAGGAAAATGTCATAGTTTATTCCCGCTTCATCCAGAGATGGAGGTCCTCCTCTGGGCGATGGAGTGTATGATTGTCCATCAAGAAGCCGTGGTGACTTTCTAGACAGAATGCTCGGAGGTAGTGAACATGATTATGACGATGGAAGACTGTCCTGCATTTGCAGCCCTACTTGCTGATTTTACCACCCTCAGAAGATAGTTTCATGTTTTTATCTTAACTCTTATTCCTCGAAGACTTAATGGTAAGACGAATTGCTTGATGTGTAATGCTATTGCTCAGGGTAGGGAGTTCTTTTATGTAAGTAGTATTCATCCAGTTTAGATTTCCAAACCAAAGTTATATTATTTGCATGATGTCAAAAAAGAGGTTAAAATCGGAATTGGGCAATAAAGCCGAATGAGAAGAGCCAAGAGATCTCTCAGCCTTGAAAATGGTGATTTGTGATTCCAGATGAGCATATAAATCTTCTACTGAGCTATACCAACATGCATATATGTGTATTTTTCTTGTATCAAAAGTGGTAATGAATTGATCGAGAGTTAAAGAATTGAGTGAGATTAATATATGGATTTCAAACAGAATAAATCGTTGTAGTCGGTGGCGGAGCTATAACTTCTTTTACCGGGATTCTAATATATTTTAAACTTTTGAATATGATTAGATTAGTCAAAATTTATCGTATTTATTTAAATAATATTACTTAAATAGAGTAATATTAATAGTATTAATTTTAAATCAGTGATACATTTAATATTTTTTATAATTCGTTATAAGTGTTATATATATAAAGATGGATTTAAAATTTTAAATTGAATGATGAAAGTAAGGAATCAAATTAAAGTAAACATATATGAAACAAATCTATTAATAATCATCCGGTTTGGATTACCAAAAGTTTTGTATAAGTTCATTACTTATTGATGTCAATTAAAGAAAAATCATTAATGGAAGAGTAAGAAAAGTGGTGAGGAGAGAATATTTTGGAAAATTAGAAAGGAAAATTTAAAATATAGGAGAAAAAAATGACAAAAAATAGTATGACAAAGACCTCGAACTAGATTGGGGGGTCAATCGCGGTATCTTAGCCAATTTAGCTGTAATTCATTACTTGGATGACATAACATATCTAGTTTATATTATTTTATCGGGATCAACTTATATGGGTGAAGTTGTTAGTATCATTAGTAGACATAAGGAGGAGAAAGAGAACTTAAAGGAGGACGGGAGTATATAGGGGTAAGAATTTGGAGTTGGAGACAGTTCGTAAAGAGTTTTTGCACTCCATTTCGAAGTCTAGCCTAAACTTTGTATAGGGTCTATTAGTCTGGCCTTTGGTCTTGGGTGTTTAGTCTTGTTGTAAAAGCCTTTTACCCCATCTAATTTGCATTTTCAGACGTCAAAAAAAAGTGGTCAAGAACAAGTCAAACTATTATTCAAGTAACTCACCTCATCCAAGTTCCTCAAGCATGTCTTTGTTTTGTAAATCTTTGATCCATCTATCTTGATTCTTGATATATTTTTTTGGTGTGAATTATATTATTTATCTAAGTTGCTTTTTGCAAGTCCCACTTCTACTACGAAATTGATGTGATGTCATATTCTATGGCGAGATCAGTGATAGTGATCCACCTCGGAAATTTAACATTTTGGTCGACATAGGAAACTTTTATCTCTGAATTCCTTTGGTGAATGGCCTGGTACCCCTCCATGTGTCCATCCCCACCCAAAATTTAACGCCAAAGCATCTAAAACTTACATTGGGACAAGTGATTCCTTTACTTTTTTTTACTTTTTTTTTTTACCCTTCGACTCTATTACAAAAATTCGAACTAATACATCTCTCATTTGATAGGAGAAATTTTTTTGTAGAAGTTGAATATATGAAAGGTGAATTAAAAGGTATCCTAGCCTGAGATAATGTCATGGTTGGAGGCATTCTACTTGTGGGGGCAGGATTTCTTAGAGGGGACTATTTCTAATTATGGTCTAAAAATGTGAAGTTCCTTGTATCCTAGGATTGGCATTTCCAAATCTTGCTGCGTCGAGAACCGTTACAGTTTGGTAAAGCATTATGCAAAAATATATGATAACGAAACACATTTTCTCTATTCGGTTGAGGCCTTACATTGGAGATGGACCAGATGAAGATCTAAATGGCGGGAAAATAATATTTGGTGTATTTGATCTCAAACACGTCAAAGGAAAACATACGTATGTTCAGGATAAAAAGACAAAAAATAGAACACTGAAAGATCATAATGTTCGACATTTCGTTGGTAATAAAGAAACACAGAGTTATGTTAAGGAATGCAGAACAATTGTTGACTCTAGGACAACTGACATTTGAGGCCCAAAAGTAAGAGAATTAAGTTTTAAAACGTAAATTTATAATTTTGTTTGTATAAGAATTTTTCTTTTTGTTGATTTATAATTTTGTTTGTATCATAATTTTTCTTTTTGTTGAAATATGTTTCTCTGTATTTATATTATAATCCTTAGGAAGCTATCATTATTATCAATAAAGCAATTGGAGTATCACCCATTAAAGGAAAAGTTACATGCTCTATGGCTGATCGGTTGCGTAATATATAATCATATATATAGTAGGAGAGTTTTCTATCATCATTAAAAAATTTATTAATGATAGTTCAATGTTTATTATTAATGAGAAAAACATATGCAGAACATAAACAAAACATATATGTAAAATATAAGGAAAACTAAAAACTACAAGATGAAAATTAAAAAAGAAAAAAAAAACAATGATCATAAAATATAGTGTGAGATCCGCACAATACAAAAATTAATTTCTAGTAGAATAACAATAACCGAGAGGCAAACTTTATTTCAAACGGTCATGTTAGAGTTCGTTGTGATAAGTATGATGTTTGTGCCAAGACCTAGTCTTATATTTTTTTTCTCATAACTTGTCGAATTTCCTCCATACCTTATAACATAACTATAGGCGCTCATTTGAATTTCTTTTGTTTCTTATAACATAAGGAGCTCAAGAGCCAATCTAGTTGTTGCTAAAAATGGCACCAAGAATTGCAAGACCGGTCGGGGATGCTTGGGAAAATAGGATGACAAGATTTATTTTCTATTTTACATAAAAGCATCTACGATGATATTTTTCACATTGGGAATACGAAAAAACCAATATAACCATCGTAGGGTTTGAACGTAACTAGTATTAGTGTATGATATGAGTTTTGGTTAAAAGTCTTGAGCCAAATAAGGGTTGAACCGTTGGCTGATCTAAGGATTTCTCCAACTTAGTTAGGATAGGATGGATGGTGAGAGGTGGATCGAATAGAACCACTATAGATGTGAAAGTCTATAAATACTTCTAAGAACACTCTAACAATTTGGAACACTCACAAATTGAAAGAGAAGAGAGAGTTTTGTTTTGAAACAAAAACATCAATTTTATTGATCAAAACGTGATAAATAAGGACTACAACTCAAGGCATTATATAGCCAGGTTCAAGCAGCAAAATTAAAAGAAAAACACAATCAACCTGCAAAATAAAAAGAGAAAAACACAGCAAAATAAAAGGAAAGAGACGTTCTAAACATAAAGCTAATTGAAAGACAAAATAAGGAAAGTTGATCTCTTAGTCTTCAAACTTGATTCTTCATATCTTGAGATCCTCCAGCTAATTTAGA
This sequence comes from Euclidium syriacum, assembly GCA_900116095.1. NCBI lineage: Eukaryota > Viridiplantae > Streptophyta > Magnoliopsida > Brassicales > Brassicaceae > Euclidium > Euclidium syriacum. The sequence continues at coordinate 5,967,198 of FPAK01000008.1, forward strand.
GGCTTCTTAGGCACCTTCTAGGACTAGAGAACACGTGCTTAGGTGGATTTCATGTTTGTGGAAGAACAAGGCCCATTTGACCTTATCGGTTATGAGAGGCTCCACTGGACATGTCTTCACTGTTCGGCCTTTATCTATAGATTTATAACTGTTCTCTGGGAGTTCTTTGGTGGCTTGAAAACTAGACTCAAAGAGATTCAATTTGGTGGGTAGATCATCTCATGGGTCGTTCTGAGTCGTTATGGAGAGTTGCTGGAAGACGACACTCAGTTTGGAGCTCTCGGATGGAGTTAGGCAGATGACTTCAAACTGATCAAGTGGGATCAGTCCTTCATGTTCCAGCTACTCCATGAAGATGTTGAACTTGTTCTCTATGCATTTGCTCATGTTTCTAGTCAATGGTCCACTTGGCACATAGGGAACTTGAATAGCGTAGCTTGGTGACTCGATGTTCTCATCAGTGTAAGTTTGAACGATAAGGATGGTGCCAAAACCTATTATTTTGCAACCCTTGATAATACATGACCGCCAATTATGATTTACACTTTTCACAATCACTTCTCAATTTTTTTCAATTATTGATACATGTCGTTTTCTTTATTTACAAACTACTGTAAAATCAATTGCTAAGTATTTTTTTCGCTATAATTTTGTTTAGGATAATCTAATATTAGTTTTTAGTTATACTTTCTGATATTTCCTAAATTTATAACATAATTCTAAAGAATTAACACATTCATTAATTTTGAAAACATGTTTTGGAATTTTAGATTATGTTTGTAATTCCAATCGTAGTTTTTTTCTAAATAAAAAATTCATGAAAATTCATGTACTAATATGTACACAAGAGGTTAAGTGACTTGATTAAAGAGAGTTGGTTAAAAATGTTAACTTGAAAATCTTAGTTTAGTAATTATGTATGGAAGAAGAGACGCAAAACTATGTTTCCGAACTATTATTTTATCTTTTACTTTAGCATTCCCTTTTCCCTTTTGCTAATCCATAGTGGAATATTTTATTTTCAGTTAATTACTCTTTTTTATAGGTGAAGTCAGTAGAAGAAATATGAAAAGATGTTTAGAGGCGATTCAGATTGGAAGGTCCGACCCCTATATAAGGCATGTAAAATCAGTTAAAGACTAGGCCACAAGAGTTTTCATAGCTTTCCGGATCTCATGATTAGTTGACTAGTCTTAACATTCGGTGTCCTTATCTGAAAAAGATTTAATTGTATTGTGTTATTAGTTCTTTGGGATTTGAATTATCTAAGTTATAAAAAACAGAATGTATTTATTTGAGTGAGGCTTTCATGCAGCGTACCATACAGTGTTTTATTATCAAAATGTTAACAACCCAAAAATTGGATTTGCTACCCGAGAAAGATAAGAATACTAAAAAGAAAAAATAAACTTTTTTTATGCAATGTAGTTTGTTTTGTTGTTCCTCCTGTTTCTGCTAAAGTTGATTAATTAAGAAGTTATATAAAATTTTATGACAAATTATATATCTGAAACATTTTAGGGATATATTGTTATTATAGACATGGTCACATGAAATTTTAGCATATAATCTTATTAAAAAGAAATGATCGATCATATCTATCAATACTCAAAACGAATCAATGAATTTTTGCTTGCACAGTCATCGAATGCATCTGATCCATGTATCCGAGACAAGCTCGATCATATCGTTGAAAACTTGTCCGTTCTCTCGTCTCTCTATTTCGATCGCCTCTTCCAAGAAATCTATTCATCTCAAACACAATTCCCATCATTCAGATATTTAGATTTAGGGCCAGTGAAGTAGATGGAATTCTTATTGAGTCCATGGAAGTCCTTGGCAAGCACTGTGAGACCTAAATCCAAGAGAATTGCCTCGTCTCCCAAAGAATCAATTTGCTCCCACTCGTTGTTTCCTTTCAACTTGTAGACTCTAAATTCCCAGATTTTGGACAAAGCAGGACGAAAGCTGTTGACAATTAAGACATCTCCACTTAGAGTGACCACCACATTCTTCAAAGAGTGAGACCTCTGGTCCCTAAGGAGAATATCAGAAAGTCTCATGCGAGGATCTGGTGGTCTTTGTATGCATCCCGCATCCGTGTATGCTGAGTTCGAAAACTAGCAGCGGAATTTCTCCAGAGTAATCGAAAACCTTGAGTTTAGAATCGATGAGACAATAAAGCTTGTGATCCTTGTATAGCATGTTAGAAGAGTTCTCGATACATGACAATGACAACTGAGGAATTTGTTTCCAAGAGTTATCTCCTTTCTTCAAAGAGATTGCAGTTTCTCTACCAAAATTCCTGATAACTAGGTAATCTTTGGTTTTCTCGTCTATCCAAAATACCGGAACGGTGATCCAAAATTTTGATTCCAAAGTTGGTAGATTGATCCTCTGGCCGGTTAAAAGATGTAAGAGATAGAGATTACTATAACCTCGATATATATGGAATTCCATCAAGAGCCAGCTTCTATGAGTCGTCACATAAAAACTCTTTGCAAAGTCGTCACCGAGATCACGAGTCTATTTTTTAAGGATATATATCCCAATATTCATTTTTCTTTTTTCTTTTTATACTTGGAAACATAAATGGATTTGCTTAAATCATCTCTGAAAACTTACAATCCGTAGTTAACTCTTGGGAATTCGATAGCTAAAGTACTACAGGAACCCCACTGTGGGCTTGCGGTATTTGGGTGAAAACTATCACCACATCATACGCAAACATATGGAGTTGATTACAAAGAAAAGTTTTCAGCACTGGTAAAATCACGTATCGAAAAGCACTTTACGGGCTAAAGCAATCGACTAGATCAGGGTTTGAGAGGTTTCCTCAAGCTATGCAAAAATATGGATTCCATCAGTAAAATGTCGAGCATACTTTTATACCTAAAGCACATAGAACTCTCTTGATTTAGGTTGATAATATGGTACAAATTGGAGATGGTACAGAGGAGACCGTAAAGCTTGAAGAAACACTAGGTAAAGAATTTTAAATGAAGCCAAAAGGTCAAAAGATGGAATTTTTCACATCTCAAAGGAAATATAGGTTGGACTTACTTGCAGAAACAAGACTTTTGAATTGTAAACCTGCAGAAACTTCAACTGTTCTCAAAGATAAATTATCATATTATTTATTGATAGCGAACAGTCACATGAGAATAGATGGAGGGATATACATGTTGGGCTACATCTGGATATTTCATATTTGTAGCAGAAAATTTGCTTAGTGGGAGAAGTAAGAAGAAAAGTTTGTTTCTTTATAGACAGAGTTTCGCTGAATGGTGAAAGGTATATGTGAGCTTCTCTGGGTTAAGAACATTTTCTCCGAGATGAAGAATGAAAAGCAGCTACCTTGAAGCCCCAAGAAAACATTACCACATGTTTAATACAATAATAATAATAAATAAAAAAAACAACACAACGAAAACCATAAAGCACTAGGGTTTGAAACTTGGTAAGAACCAACAAGAATAGAATGGAATGCACTAGGGTTTGAAACTTGGTAAGAACCAACGAGAATAGAATGGAATGGAAGAAACAAATTGGTGCGGCTTTTCAATCTCGTTTGTATTGAGATTGAATAAGAAGATATCGTTTTCATGATGAGGATAATGAAAATCCGGGCCAGTGAAGTAGATGGAATTTTTCTTGACTCCATGGACGTCCTTGGCAAGCACTGTGATACCTAATTCCAAAAGAATCGCCTCGTCTCCCAAAGAATCAATTTCCTCCCACTCGTTGTCCCCTTTTAACTTGTAGACTCTAAATTCCCAGGGTTTGTTATAAAAGAAAAGAAAGCTGTCGACAATTAAGATATCTCCACTTAGAGTGACTACAACCTTCTTCCTAGAGCGAGACACCGGCTTCGTCTTTGGAATATAAGGAAGTCTCATGAAATAAGGAGATGGTGCTTTTTGTATGCATCCGCTGATTCCGAAAACTAGCGGCGGAATTTTTCCATAGAAATCCAAAACCTTGAGTATATAATCGCCGGGACTGTCAAGCTTGTGATCCTTGTTTAGCATGTTAGAAGAGTCATCAATACCTGACAATGATAACTGAGGAATTTTTGTCCAAGAGTTATCTCCTTTCTTCAAAGAGAGCGTATAATCTCTTTCATTCATCTTTATAACTAGGTAATAATCTTTGGTTTTCTCGTCTATCCAAAATACCGGATCAGAGGTGAACTCAAATCCTGTTTCCAAAGTTGGTAGGTTTATCCTCTCGCCAGTAAAAAGATGTAAGATATAGAGATTAAATTCAGCGTCTTCGTTGTCACCTTTACGCCATTCTTCATATTGAGGGTCTAGCATCAAAAGCCAGCTTCTATGAGTTGTCACACAAAAACTCTTTGCAAAGTCGTCATCGAAATCACGAGTTTTGTAGAGCTTTTCTTTCTCTTCAGGGTTGAACAAGAGACAGTGATTTTTATCTCTGGGGAAGATCATCATCCAAGGGATCTGATTGTTTGGCTGAGATTGTCTTGAACCGAATTGCCAAGATGAGCAAACGGATTTAGCTCGTTCGAAATCGGCAAAGCCAAGCCGTTCGAAAACCAGTTGCATCAGATCTAAAGGAAGATTCGACCAGCAATTAATGGAAGATTCCGGAGCAAGAGATTGGGCTGATGCTAACGTCGGAATTTCCATCTGACGGAATCTTAACGACCAAGCAATTAAGTTTGGGAGAAAATTTGCTTTTACGTTTTCCAGTCTATAAGACCAAAGTTTTTAGGTCTTTTGTTTGGTGGAAAGACTATATATAATAAGGATAAGGGTATGATAACAATTGTTATTACCATCTGTAAGTGGGCTTTATTTTTGAAGCCCAACTCTTGCTCAATAGTTAAATTTTAAAACCGCTTATTGCTTAAATGTGGCAATTTTTTCGGTTAAACATCGATTTAACCAATATAGACTGACGATTGGCTCTAAATCCTCGTGCCTACTAGTTGGGATTAAAAGGCCGCAGAATTGGCTAGATCATCGATTTTTCGAAGCTTCATCTCTATATATATATCCTAATAATAAAAAAAGGCATGTATCTATATGACAATAATCGTCGTGCCTACTAGTCAGAGACAAGATTGTTTGTTGTCAAATGTGTAGACAAAAGCTGTAAGTGGATGGTTCAATTCGAGCTTCAAAGAATAAGCCATCAAATAAGTTATCTTGATTTTCTTCGTTCAGATGGTTATGCACAAAAGCTACCACTTAATTTACAACCAAATATATATCAGCACAAACAATTTCATGGTGGTAAACGTAACTAGAAGATTTTAGTACGGTGAGAAATCTTTTTATTAAAGAAAAAATTGATAAAATGTAGTGGAAGCTCAAGAAATTGGAGAGTTTTCTTAAAGAATAATGGTTTGAACACAATGACGTAAGAACACCACAGTTACAGAGTCTTTCATCTAGAGCTATTATTCTAAAAATGTAATGTTGACAAAAGCTTAACCATGTATCAAAGGGAAAGCAAACACTAGTATATTATCATACTCTAAGTAGTACTTACTAGTTCTCTGGACTTGCTGAATCAAATAAGAGCAAGCAAAACACTAATGTTAAGTAGTTGTCTTTTCCTAGCAACTCTTGCTGTACATTTGCAGCCATGATCTAAGTAAAACTTTCTATTGTGGTGGTGGTAAAAAAGGTGATGGTGGTGCATCTGCTTCTTCTATTACCGACCCTGGTCTGCAAATGAAAAGAATAAGAACCTGCATATACATTTTCCTTTATTAGCATTGGAATATTGGTTTAAGTATTAAGCAAAACAGGTAAGAGTCATCTAATAATACCTCAATAGTTTCGAAAGCAATAAGGCTATTTGCTAAATAAGCGCCGGCTGGAATATCTTCAATAGACACGTGGAGTACTCCGTTGGGACGACTAAAAGCACCACGCCATCCAGATCCAGTATTGTCCATAGCAATCGGTTGGAACCAACCACTCATAAAATGTACCTCCCTCTTTTTCTGTTTAAATATAAAGCCAGTGTGCATTCAGAATCAGAGACAAAAACACTTGGAAAAATCTAAAAACTTGTTAACACTTACAGAGTAACTGCGTTGCTGCTCCGATGGTATCCTAGTCAACATGAATTGCGTGCTGTGGCCCCAACCGCCCAAGATGTAGATTGGCTGACGGTGGCTGTGAGGAATACTTGATAGCACACTAACGACATCCTGTTCAATTCCAAACTTTTTTTGAGTGTTGAAATTTTTGAGGATTCAGAGACAATAGTATACAAAGGAAAGGAAATGTTACGTTCGTCTCCGTTGTTAACCGTTAGGATTCTTTGTGCTAACGAAAAACCACAGAATTCGTCAGAAACGCTAAATCTCAATGATCGAGATAGGTTCTAAAAAAAAAGATTGCTTACGCGGAGGCAGATTAATTGCAATTGCTGGTGCTCCTGCATCGGCTTCTACAAAGAGACAGATTCAACATAAATCCCTAATTCTGAATGTTAAAGAGAGATTCTAAAAGCTTACGCGGAGCCGCTGGTATATCAATCCGAGCTGGTGGTGCTCCTGCTATATCGGGTTGAATTGCCGACCCTGGACCGCAAATAAAAATAACTTTGACCTGCATATTTTCCTCAATTAGCAATGGAATTTATTTATATCAATCTATTCTGGAAACTGGTTTTAAAAGGAGTCATATACCTCTACACCCACGCGAGCAATAAGACTACGAGCTACAGAAACGCCGTTTGGAATACCCACAACAGCGGCGTGAAGCACTCCATTGGGACGACTAAAAAGCTCAGACAGTCCAGTAATATTCAGTTCTTTCTGTTGGAACCAACCACTCAAGTAAGATATATTCGCAAGCCTATGACCCTGAGCCTGTAAATTTAGAATCTGAGACAGAGACCTTTCAAAACTCAACAAACTTGTTGATCGAGATTAGAATACCTACGTTTGAGTAATCGACTTCTTTTAAAGATGGAAATTCAGTAAAACTGGCTGAACTGGCGAGGCCCATTGTGTCCAAGATGTAGATTGCTTGATTATAAGTCGAAGAAATGTTTGATAATACAGCCACGATGTCCTGTTTTTAAGATCAAAACAATCAGGTTTGAAGTTTTTGACGATCGAGAAAATATTATTCATGGCAAAGGGAAATTACGTACGTTTCCACTAGGGATCGCTACGATTCTTCGTGCTATGCCTACGAATGCTGGTGCTACAAAGAGAACAGATTATAAGAACCCTAAAACAATCCCCTAATTCTGAATTTTCGAGAGAGAGATTCTAAATATCGGATCGCTTACGCGGAGGCGGATTATTAGCCAATGGGTTCATTTGGTTTACTACACCGATTTGTCCCTGGTTATCATCATTTCTTAGGATTCAAGAAAGAAAAAGCTTATCGCCCCAGATTCCACAATCCAAGATTGACGTATGCAAGAAAACAGAAACCAAAGATGATGAAGAAGAAGAAGAAACAGACCTTCCCTGTCGATGGTGTGGAGGCGACGGTGCCCGATCGTTGCTCATCTTCTTCCAAACCGTTAGCCTCAGTGAAACGAAAATGAAGTGTTTTCTTGGAGAACTTTGTTAGATTTTTAACAGAACGAAATTGAACTGTGGAGGGAATTTGCGTAGTAGCACTGTTTTCGCTTATATACGATTTTGTGGAAACGCTGAGAGACTGACGAGGGCAAAATTGTCTTTGCGATTCTTGTTTTGAATTTTGAATAAAGGTACCGTATTTAGACATATGAGAAAATTATAAGAAAATAAATACAGTATTTGTTACGGATGCAAATTTTACTCGCTTCAATTTCCTTACGGAGTACGCTCAGATCAACAACGCTACAGTTCCGGTGGATCCAAACTCTCGTTAACGTGTTCGCCGGAGATACCTAATTCACAATATGTTACTGGTGCAACTGAGAAATTAGAGATCGGAGATACTTCCGTGGATTAGTGCAACGATTCTTCGACGGATTCCATGGTGTGTTGGTTTCACAAGAGCTAATCGTACAGGTTGATCCTCTGACTTTGGATTTCAATTTCACAAACTCGAGATTTTTTCCTTGGTCGTGGGTTTTCAGCTGCATTTCCCTTTCGCTAAGGGAAATCTGAGTTCCTGATTACTTGTTAAACCCTAGGATTTGGGTTTTTATTTTGCGTTTCGCCTAATTTCCACCCGATCGAGCCTTATTCATCCGTAAATCAGTCAATATATGTTGGAAATATTCTAATTTTTGGATTTAATTTAGTGAACCCGCAAATTTCAATATAGCACACGAAGTAAGGCATTCTTTTGTTATATTGGTGTTAGCAGATGAGATTATGTTGATAAATGTTGGAGGAGATGATTCAAAGGTATTAGATACTTAATTATGTTGATATCTCCTGAAAAAAGTGTAACTGAGTTTCTTCTTTTTATGTTGATATCTGCGCAGAAGAGGCTGACGAGGGCCAAAGCTCATGACAAGTATGAGAAGAAGATAGAAGAGCTTTCTGAACGATACAAACACAAGACAAAATGAGTGCCACTGACCTCTGCCAATGAGCAACTAGAGAAAGTGAGGATGAAACTCGACAGTAAGATGTTGGAGGCACGCTCTCTAGGTATTGCAGTGTTATGACACATGGGTGAAACCGAGAGAATTCCCACCAATCCACAATTCTTACTTTTTACATATTTTTTTGACCGGAGATATCTTGCTTTTGATTTCGTGCTACTTGAAACAGACGCAAGCTGATTGCTTGAAGAGTATAACTAGCAAGTATGAGAATGAAAAGAGGAGAAAATAGAGGTAGCTAGGTGTTTACGCTGCAATATGCTTTGCTTTTTCACAGATTTTCTTTTTGTAATTTATGAAGCTGTTGCTATGCAGATAATGAAAAGGGAACAATCTCAGCTGTCACAAGAAGCACACGACTGCGATTCCCCAACTGTACAAAATGGTTGATGGAGTTCAGGAACTCGGTGAGTCCTTGACTCTTATAGTTTTGAACTAGGGATTTGAAGAGGCAACCCATGAACTAATATTATATCCACTCGTAAAAACAGTTTCACAGTGTGAGGATCTAAAACTGAAGAGCAAGCGAAACGAAACGAGTTTTATAACTATATACAAGAGACAAAAGGCAAATAAATCTCATCTTTGCCTGATTTGCTTTAGCATCTTGACATCAACTGAAACATTAGAGTCTCTTTTGTCGCCACCCTTTGAATAAGGAAGAGACGTCAAATAGGTGTGCCACAATTGTTGATTTTGATGGAGCAAAAGATGGAGAGATTGGTGTTATCACAGGAAATACTTCCAAGAAAAATTTCAAGCTTGATAGAGTTTATACACCGAAAGATGATCAAGGTAGTGTAATATGTCATGCCCAACTTAGATTTTGTTGTTAATGTCTTTGCCGATGCTTCTCCTATGGTTGTTTCAGTGCTAAGACGGCAACAAACGTTTGTATACTTTTCCCTTTCATGGAATATTATTGCCTTCGTGAGTATTTTTTCTATGTAATGACGAAAAGTGAATGTAATGAAACAAAATTTTCCAAGAGAAAAACATTAGTTGATTGTTAATTTAAATTCTTAGACCTAGAAAATTTTGCAGCAAATACATTATCTTGATTTTCTGCGTTTAGATGGTTATGCAGAAAAACTACCACTTTATTTACAACCAAGTATATATCTGTACAAACAATTTCATGGTGGTATATACATAATTTATAGATTTTAACACGGTGAGAAATCTTAATACCTTCAAGATAGACTAGAATGGAAATGATCATTAGTGGAAGCTCAAGAAATTGGAGAGTTTTCTTAAAGAATAATGGTTTGAACACAATGACGTAAGAACACCACAATTACAGAGTCTACCATCTCCTGATATTCTAAAAATGGAATGTTTACAAATGAAAACACTATTTGTAACTATATATCATACTGTAAAAGTAGTAATTAGTTCTCTCAATAAGAGCAAGCAAACACTAATGTTGTATATCATGTACAGTAACTAGTTCTCTTCTCCTAGCAAATTTGCAGGCATGATCTAAGTAAAACTTTCTATTGTGGTGGTAGTGGCATAGGTTATGGTACATTAAACCGAATTGGTTCTGCATCCCATGCATCTGGAAGAACTACCGACCCTGGTCCGCAAACGAGAACAACATAGACCTGCATATTTTCCTCAATTTAGCATTGCAATATTGGTCAGAATCTATTCGGTTTAAAAGGAGCCATCAAATACCTCAACAGATTCGAAAGCAACAAGCCTATTTGCTACATAAGCGCCTGGTGGAAGATAAGAAAGAGACACGTGGAGTATTCCGTTGGGATGGCTAAAAGCACCACGCCATCCACTGTCCATCATAATCGGTTGGAACCAACCACTCAAGTTAAGTATCTGCCAAGCACCCTGTTTATATATTCAGAATCAGAGACAGATACAGACACTTGAAAACTCTAAAAAACTTCTTGATCGAGATTACAACACTTACGAGTGGGTAATTGAGTTGCTGCCCCGATGGTAATTCAGTCAAGCGGACTTGCGTGACGTAGCCCACACCGCTCATGATGTAGATTGCATCACGGTGGTTCCGAGCAATATCTGATAGCACACTCACGACGTCCTGTTCACAAAACATCTCTTTTTAGGGTTGAAATTTTTGAGGATTCGAGAAATTAATTCAAAGGAAAGGGAAAAACTACGTACGCTTCCTCTCTGGATCACAAGGATTCTTCGTGCCATGGGTTGCAATGCTACAAAGACACGAAAACGACGGATTTCAACAACCCTAAAAGAAATCCCTAATTCTGAATGATCGAGGAAGATTCTAAAATCAGATCTCGCTTACGCGGAGGCGGATTGTTAAACAATGGCATCATCTGGTTTCCTCCACCAACACCGATTTGTCTCTGGTTATTATCATTTCTGAGGATTCAACGAAGAAAAAGCTTATCGCCCCAGATTCCAAACTCCAAGATTATCGAATGCAAGAAAACAGAAACCAGAGATGATGAAGAAGAAGAAACAGACCTTCCCTGTCGATGGTGTGGCGGCGACGGTGCCCGATCGTTGCTCATCTTCTTCCAAGCCGTTAGCCTCAGTGAAACGAAAACGAAGTGTTTTCTTGGAGAACTTTGTTAGATTTTTAACAGAACGAAATTGAACTAAGGAGGGAATTTGCGTAGTAGCACTCTCTTCGCTTATATACGATTTTGTGGGGAGACTGACGAGGGCCAAATTGTCTTTAACTAAGAAAAATAACGTACTAACATACAGTATTTGTTACGGATGCAAATTTGACTCCTTTTTGATAGATAATTTTTTTCTTTTTACTCGTCTTATTTTGAATTGTTTTCGTTTCTGAGAGCTAGTGAGCATAATATGCATATAATTTGAACATGCAAGTAGGACTTCCCAAAGCGCAGGATCATATCTACGACTAGATTCTTATAAATATGAAAAAGTAATGTATTTACATTTTATACATTGGTAGCGTAATTGATTTTTTCATGTACATTTGTAAATTATTCCATACAATCATATATCAACCGTTGAATAGTCATTTTTAGCTGTCTATTTAAATTTAATAAAACTTATAGGTAAATAGTTAGTGTTGCTTCAATAGTTAGTGTTGTTTTAATAATTTTTTTTAATAATCTTTTGTTATTCTATTTAGATGTAAGTAATAGTTATTAGATGTATCATCATCATATATATATATAAAAAGATGATCAACTCTCTCTATAATGTTGACACCTTAGTATCTAGGAGAATGATATATGTCCAATTAAAATTTTTATTTTTTAAAAATAAAATTTTTTAAAACCTTTCATATTTTTTGTGTTCAATTGTCTTTTAGTATTACTTAAAGTTACATTTAACTAATATAAATGATTTAAATTTTAGTGCACAAACTTTTATATGTTTATCATATATGATAAATTCAACATTTTCAATGGTTTTTTTAATGTTTTTTGATATTTTTTTTTTACAAAAGTAATGTAGAGAAAATAATGTAGAGGCAAAACAATAAGTATAATATAGAAGTGATGTGATGGTAAACGAGATAATATAGACAAAGAAGTAAAGTTGTAGATTTTTAAGATCGTGAAAATTGAAATGCAGTATTGGAGAATTTGTCACATGTACCATTAGAAATGTTAACCTTCAAACTTCTCTAACTTTTTTATGGCTGATTAAGTTAACATTTACTCTTAATTTTTAACCTTTTAACTTCTCTGAGTTTTTATGGCCATTACATTTAACATTTTTATTTACATTTAATAACATCTTAACTCTAAACTTATTCAACCACATCCAAGCCATAAATCCTTTTCTTTATATTTTGTTTTAGATTTTAAAATTATCAATTACTTTCCTTATCATCATTTAAATTGAAGATCTTTTGCCTTTTCAACTGGGAGTTGAAGGAAAAAAGGTTTGACTCTTCCAGATTAATGGAGAAAATATTTTCAAATCTGGGTTTACAACTCCGGCTTCGATCGGTGTAGGCTTACCACATAATAAACCTAATTTAACTTCTAAAAATATTGTAACATGGGCGTCATAGTTTTTTATTTTTATTTAGACTGTTAGACACACTGATTTAATAGTTTTTTTTTTTTTTATCCTATTTTGGTGTTTCAATCACATTTTATTTATGTTGCAATCACATTTTTCTAATATATGATACATATAATTTTGTTCTTTTGGCTTTTTTAGGACGAGGAAATAATTTATTACAGTTGAAAGTAGAGGAACAATCTCCAAAGAAGAATACGTAAAGTCATTATTTACAAGGTTTAATCGTTGGCCCATTTTTTTTAAAGAATAGTATTAATATAGTTTTGTAATATCAAGATTTAGTTTACTATGATGTTGAAGGCTTGAAGCAATAGAAAATCGAGAAGAAGACGGAGGTTTTGTTATAAAAAAAATGAAATCAAAATATCATTAGTTTTGCCCAGTTTCTTTATACCTTACATTTTATAAAGAAGTAGTGTTAAGTTCAGTTTCCTCTCTAATAGATTATATAATCTTCTAATTTTTTTTATAGGTCGAAAAAAATATGTCCATTTCAAGAGGGTTGAAAATGAATTATAAAAGAAAACAAGATAGAAGCAAGATGCTTGATAGGAAGGTAATTCCTAGGAAAATAATATTTTCTTAAGGTACATGTATATCTTTTTTACCGTTGAGTTCAACAATATAAATTTATATCTATAAAATACATAAATATAAATACAAAAGAAGATATGATTTGTAAGTGCTGCCCTACAATGACAAACCCATATTGAATAATCTATCATCTCTGCTTATATCAGTGTTCATATGTCAACTATAGATAAACAAAAAGCATATCGTGTTTCTATAGAAAATGGTATTATTGGTGGGACTGCTCTCACATCTTTAAAACATATCGAGAGAAGATACAATGTGCAAATATAATGACGGCAAATGAAATATAATTATTTTAAAGTTTCTTCTCTTTTTCTGTATTCTAAAAAATGAATTGATTTTATTTTCCAGAGAAATTCCAACATTTTTTATTCAAAAGCCAATGAGTATATTAAGTATAAAGTTCATATAATCGCATTTTAGTGTGGAGAATCGACATTGAAAAAGCTATAACACATCAGTACTCCTTCCAACTCTTTTAGTGTAAAGTTCATAGAATCACATTTTAGTGTGAAGAATCGACATTGAAAAAACCATAACATCAACAATACTCATTCCAACTCTTTTAGTGTAAGGTTCATATAATTGCATTTTAGTGTGGAGAATCGGCATTCGAAAAGCCATAACATCAACAATACTTCATCCATGAGAGAACAACTTAGGCAAAAATAAATATTACTCCAATTTTAAATTTAATGCTAGATTTAATTTGCTGTTAATAATTCCGGCAATATTATCTACAATGTATAATGTATTATTAGACAAATGGTTTATATTTTATAAAGTAATAAGTTAGTACCTATGACAACTTTAGTTTTGTTTTCTATTTGGAAAGAATATCAAATATTTTAGGGATGACCTTTTTACAACTTTTATCTGTTACCTAAATTGAAAATTGTATGATTCATCAGTTATATAAAAGAAAATCCGCGTATCGCACGGGTACTCACCTAGTATATATAATGAGTGACCAATTCTTTCCATGGAGATGACACCTAAGTATTTAGGAGAGTAACATGTGTCCAATTATTTTTTTTATTAGAAAAAAAAAATAACTTTTCAAATTTTTCATATTTTTAACTTCAATTGTCTTTTAGTATTACTTAAATTACATTTTATTGAAATAAATGATTTTAATTTAAGTGCAAAAATTTATAAATGTTTATCATATATGATAAATTCAACATTAATAAAAAAAATCTTTTTAAACTTTTCATATTTTTGTCTTTAATTGTCTTTTAAGTATTACTTAAGTTACATTTTAATGAAATAAATGATTTTAATTTAAGTGCACAAATTTTTAAATGTTTATCATATATGATAAATTCAACAATTTAAAATATTTTTGTGTTTTTGATTTATTTTATTACAAAATTTTAAATAAGCAAAATAATAAGTGAAATATAGAAGTGATGTGATGGTAAATGTGATAAGAGAGGCAAATAGGCGAAGTTATAAATTTTCAAGATCTTAAAAATTGGAATGCAATATAAGTGAAGAGGTAACAAGGGAAATATATATCAAGAAGAAGAAAAAGAAATAGGTGTGGAAATATACAAAATTGTCTTATCGAAATATATGAATAACTCTCTAATTATGGCCATCAACATAGTTGAAAAACTATCTCTATATCAGCATAAGAGAATTTTCCACGTGTACCACTGAAAATTTTGACTTTCAAACTTCTGTGACTCTTTATGGCCGTTTCACTCAACATTCCCTCTTAAAATTTAATCTTCAAACTTCTCTGAGTTTTATGGCCATTATACTAAACATTCCCTTTTACATTTAATTATTCCTTAGGATGAGGAAATAATTTACTACGGTTGAAAGGAGAAGAACAATCTGCGAAGAATAATACGTAAGTCATGGTTTATAAGGTTTGATCTTTGGCCCATATTGTTTTTTAAAAAATAGTATCAATATAATGATGTAATATCAAGATTTGTTTTCCTATGATGTTGAAGACTTGAAGTAATAGAATATCGGGAAGAAGACTGAGGTTTTGTTAATAAAGAAGGACGAAATCTTCATGAAGAAGGAAGAGCGAGAGATGAGAGAGGTTGGACATGAGAAGCTTAAGGTGGAGTTCAAGAAAGTGTAGAAGATGAAGAAATTAAAATCTAACATGGTATGATATCTAAATCTAGCTTACGTTTTCAATATGTATATTTATGTATATTGTTTCTGGTATCCATAGACGCAGCTGAATTTTCCACATCTCATCTGGTGATTCTCTCTATTCCAAATAGTTTTTTTGTGGTTTTTGTTGTGGTATTTTGGGTTTTAAAGTTATTTGTGTTTTTCATTAATAAATAGCGAAGATAAAACCAACGTCAAAAAAAATGTAGAGATCATGCAGGAAAAACTCATATGGAATTTCAGACATTTATTATATCCTCGGAGAGCTTTAGTGAAGGCATATCAAAAGAAACATATTTTCAGAATCATTAGCAATGAAGGTAAGTCATTCACTGGTTAATTTTCTATACCTTTTAGATGAATGTGGAATTATCATAGATGACGCCTAATATATTTTTTAAAATCTTCATGTAACTCGAAATTTAAGAGATATCGTGAACAAAAAAATGAGGTAAAACTGTTTGGAATATAGAAATTAAAAGTTATGAGACAATGAACATAAAATATGTTTATAGGTTAACAAAAAAATATGTTCATTTCAAGATGGGTAAATATGAATTATAAAAGAAACCAAGATGCTTGATAGGGAGGTAATTCCTAGGAAAAAAACATTTTCTTTAGGTACATATATCCTTTTTACCATTATTTTTTAGGAGTTCAACAATATAATTTTCTTTCTATAAAATACATAAATACAAAAGAAGATATGATTTGTTAACAAATTTTTTCGTGACATACTCTTATGTCCTACAGCGTCAGTGCTCCCCTATAGTGGCAAAACCATATTGATCTCATTGGTTTTTAATCTATCATCTCTGAATATCGAAGATTTTAGGGATGACCTTTTCACAAATTTTATTTTCTACCTAAATTGAAAATTGCTTGAATCATTAGTATATAATAGAAAATCCGCGCATCGCGCGTATACTCACCTAGTATATATAATGAGTAACCAACTCTCTCCATGGAGTTGACACCTAAGCATCTAGAAGAGTGACATGTGTCATACTATTTTTTTATAAAAAAAACTTAAATCTTTCTAAACTTTTCAAATTCTTGTGTTCAATTGATTTTTAATATTCCTTAAGTTACATGTAAGTGAAATGAATGATATTAATTTAGCTCACAAAATTTTATATCTTTATGATATTTGATAAATTCAACATTTCTAAATGTGGTTTTTTGTTTTTATTTGATTTATCTTTTTACAAAAAATAATGAAGAGGGAAAAAAAAAGTGAAATTGAGAGGTAATTCGATGATAAAGTTGATAATAACGACAAATGGGTGAATCATAATCTACTATATAAAAGTTGAAGGGTTCTATCCATAACACATCATCAACCCAATACTTACCATGTGTCCATGACCATATCAGCCAATCATCTGTGACTTCTTTCAATGCATAAATCGGTCTTTTCGTCTTTCCTTTTCTTTTAGTGTTGTAATTATTGCTACTTTCAAGTAAATCAAATTGATTGATTCTCTTCCTTGTCATTTAATTTGAAGTAAAAAAAGTTGTTTGTTTTGACTTTATTCAAAAAAAAATTGTTCATGTTTGACTCTCTTTGTATGATCATATCTTCCATGATGTAAATAAAGGTATGTTTCTATAGAGTAGCATTACAGTCTTATAAATGATATCCTTTTAATTTTAGTATTCAAGGGTCAAGAAGAGGGTATGTGAGAGAGGTTAAGGAAGTGTCCAAACCAAACAGTGTGAACATGAGACATCATTCAATTGGTGCTAGGTACCTGAGAAAGTAAACTAAAGGTACGGTCCCATTATCGAAAAATCATTATGTCAGTTCGACTCATGAATTTTGCAAGCATAGGAATAGGTTGATAAGGATGAAGACTCAGTGAGACTATGGAATATGGTAAGGAGAAAGAGTGTTTACGGCTCAAATGCCGTAAAAGTTGTGACTTGAGGCTTGAGAGGAACTTCAGACAATATAAATTGTGGTTACTAAACTAGAGTTGTGTGGCTGCTAAGAGAGATGCACTATTTTTAATTTAATGGGTAATTCTATTACAAATTAAAAAAAATTATAGAAAAGGGCTTGAAATTTTAAAATGGTGTCAAATTATTTTGGTGAGAAATGGAGAGATTTTTATGGAGACTATGATCAAGAATATAAGTAATTTTTTTAATAAGAACTCTATATGGTTAAGAGAATTTAAGTTAGTGAGTTTAACTCGGGGATACTTGGAAGAAACAAAACTAAGTTGAGAGATAGGACTTAGTATTCCACAAAGGATTGCATTATCACAAAGGATGATATAGAGGCTAACATTCATTTCTCTATAAATTATGCACACTAGAGCTTCTAAAATTAATTTCATGATTACACTAAGAACTGGTTGCGGAGTCTGAGCCTTAATCCAAATAAATATTTCATTGAACGAAGTATTAGGTCTGAGACTGAATTTGTCAAATGAAAAAAAATCCAAATCTTATACAAAGAGAGATGTGTTGGCTGATAAATCAAACAAGTTGCTTCTATGAATTTAAAAACATCTAATGTTGATTGTTTAAGCATAAAAATTAAAACAATGACAAAACTTTGAATAACAAATAATCTAAGAATACTCTAAATGGATAAGTTGTTGTAAAAAAGGTTACTCCCTCAAGAAATGATGAGTCAAATTTTGTAATGAAAAGGGTTTTAAATACCCATGATGACAAAGTTATAATGTAAGATAATTTGAAAAATAAAGAGAAGACAAAGACTCAGACACATAGTAGTATTGATGTTAAAGAAAAGACTGTTGTTGAATCTAACATCAAAATGTGTTCAAAGTGAGAAGGAACCATCGTTTAAGAAATGAAAAATATGGAAATCAAAACCCGCAGCGTAGCGTGGGTACTCACCTAGTACAGTAAAACCTCGGTAAATTAATGCTCCATAAATTAATAAACTCTATAAATTAATAAATTTCGCCAGTCCCGAGTTGGGCTAGTGTAAAATTTAACAAAATTTGATAAGATAATAAGATAATAATTTATTAGAAACCCCTATGTAAATATATGATCCCAATAATATCATAAATTAATAATGATGTATATAAATTTATACATACATAAAATATTGTGAAGAGCTCAACACGCGATAATTGTTTATTTACGTGTAACCACTTCGAAAGGTGAAGTAATATCATCTTCAATCTCACGATTCAACATTAGCGATTGGAAAACATGATTATAAAAAATTAAATGTAAACAATTTAAAATATATTTTTCATGAGAGTAAATACTAAAGATTTATCTCTTTTTAAATTAATAAATTATTAATTTCTTGAGAAATTAATAATTATTAATTTATCGATAAATTAATACCTCTATAAGTTAATAAATTTCTCCGGTCTCGACGTTATTAATTTATAGAGGTTTTACTGCAGTAGTTAATAAAAGAAAGTCAGCGTTGCGAAGTCTCTCGAAAAAACGTTGTTTCCTAAAATACTATTTTCTTGGAAAGTATTTGGCGGAGAATCTCAGGTTTGAAGACTTAAAAGATAGTTTTCTAATATTATATGCACTAGCATTAGCATAAGTATGATCAATGATCAATGAGTTCAAAGCTATCATATTTATTGATTATCGATATTAAATAAATATAATAATTGAACATTTGGATTAATTTAGAGAAAGTGAGGCAAAGATGAACAAAACTGATATATGTGAGATGCAGTTTCAGATATGACTTTTAAAAGTTTGGCATTCGATGGAGGTCTTACGGATCTCCACAAGAGATAAAACCGGTGGTAAAAGAAAGATATGTAAGTTAGTTTTCACCTCCAATACAAATAAGTTGTTTGAAAGTTTGTACCTCTAGATATGCCTGTTTTAGTGAAGACATGTCTTATAAAGCAGAAAAAGGAGCCAATATGCGAGTATAGTGTCGATCGACACATAACTCTTTGTGTCGACCAACACAAAGTCAACATGCTCGTAAAATTCATTTTTAAGAGTCAAAGTTGCCATATTTTACCCAGATCCAATCCCAATTGGAATAGGAAACATTTATCATGTCCAATATGCTTATATATAATTACATATTTTAAGCCATTTTTTAGACTATATTTTATTATATTTTAGGTTTTTAGAGAGAGATTGTTTTAGGGATAAGAAGAGTTTATTTTTGAATCCTATTTGTTTATACTCTTAAACTCTTTTATGCTTTCTATCTAATATATGATGATTGCTTCAATTACCATACTAGAGTAGTTTGCTTGTTAGGTCTAGATGTTCCATATAAGATTGATGAAGAATTGTTGATGCTTTTTAATTTTTAGGGTTTATATTATTTTCTTCGTCTTTGATTGTTCTTAACTACTTGCTCTAGATTCATGAACTATGATTAAGCTTTTAGGTAATTAATAGATACGAAAGTATTGTTAATTACTGGATCTATCTTAGGAGAGCAAGATGACCTAAATGCATAAGAAACTCGGTTTTGGGATCTTGTGAACCAATCAACTTGTGCTCATTGCATATTTAGATTCAAAGGATTCGCGTAGAAAACTCGGTGTCCTGGTCTCTAGGTATAGACGTCTCATGCAGCGAAAGTTGACGAGCACATAATTGTGTTTCTAGTTCTAGACTACACTTCATGGAAAACCATAATAATCATGTTAGTCACAATTTTTCTTCTTAGGAATACAACCATTACTTTTAATCATTTTGTTGCATTTTAATTATATTTTTAATCGTTTAGCTTAGTTTGAATCTAAAAATTGTTGTGTCTTATCAAGTTCTTGTGAATTCGACCCCTAAGTACTACAATTTTATCTTACAGCTACATTCTAAGGCAAAACTTTAAACCCGTTTCACACAGTGGTATTTAGTTCGAAATCATTTTAGAACTTTTACTGTATTTATTTGAGAGAAAATATTAAAAAAATGATACTTTTAACACAGTTTGCTATATAAACTAGTTGATAATGTGTTAAGTGCACAAGAGTTTAGTCTAACTATTTTGATCGTATAATCGTTTGGATTTAGCCCTGAAGAGTTTAGTAGAAATTTAAATTATAATATATAAAATTAGAGTGATTATAAAGATGTATTGGTTTATGTAAACTACCTTAAAAATGGAACTTTACGTTGAAATTTTTTATAAATGGAGAATGTATGATCATGTAATCCTGAAGATAATATTTTGATAGTCCACAACCATTAGATTTCCTATAAGATTTTCAACAAATAACATATGTTTTTTTTAGAATATCAAAACCAATTATACGATTTGACCAAAATGACTTTTAGTATTATTTGTATAAATATATCTTAAATCTACATGCAGTTCAAAAGAAATCTTAAATCTACAGTATCCAGCATTTCATATATAACTGAAGCAACAAAACCCTTTTTTATACCTATCTTATTATCTCTTGTATACTCCAATAAATACTCAACAAAATCCCATGGTGATACAACTGCAAGAAAATCAACGATTATCCTTTTTTGTAATATCTTCATGTATTATCATTTAGTCGATTTTTAAAAAATTTATGGTTAATCTTTATTTATCGATATTATTATTTGTTTTTTGTGATAAAATATCAATATCACTAACTATTAAATACAACGAAGTCTAAAAAGCTTATTTATAAAAAATCATAAAAACCCTAGAAACATAAAAGAACAAATATTAATAAAATACAAATAAATGATAATAATATAAATATTAATATATTTGGAGATATTCCAAATATCTTGTAGCATCAGAAGCGAACGACGCATCTTACGATGTGAACGACTACATGAAAATGGAGATCTTTAATATTGATTCAAAATACTTTCATCACACCTGACAGTTGTCAATTACTATCTCATTCACACATATGTATCAATTAAGTCAAATTGTTATGGTAAATAACAGTTACATGAAACCAAATCATTTTAGAATTTTTACTGTATAGATTGTATTTATTTGAGAAAAAATGATAAACTTAACACATTTTACTAAATAAATAACAAAATTCTATTTAAAGGAAAAGTGCATAAGTTAGGTCACCTAATCGTATAAAGTGTAGAATTAGTCAACGCTAATCTCCGTTTAATTAATTTAAACAACCATTAAGGAAATTGCGTTGATATTTACGACGTTATTTTGAGTTCTGAGACAACCCCCAAATTTGGAACAAAATAACGTAATACTCTAACATAAACTCCAAATTAAAATCTTAAATTTCTAACTCTAGCCCATCAATTACTACATCACTAAGTCATATCTTCCTTAATTTCCAATCTAGTCATTTTTGAAGACATTTATCTATCTCAAACACCATTAATGTTTTCGGAGATTTCATCATCATGTACGAAAATCTTATTTTTCAGTCTTGAATCACTGGCATGGAAGATAATCTTTACCCACATGTTTCCTGTAAAAATACAATACAAGAACAAATGTTCGCGGTACCGCATAGATAACATTTTAGATGCCAATGTCATTAGTCAGTTTTTGAGAGGCAATCGATTTAAGTTTTTTCAATGTTTTCTAGTGAAGTAAGATAAGTGATATCCTCAATGTCAACCATCTTTCTTGTTGAAATTCTCGTAGAGATTCAACTTCTTGATCCAAATTTCTTTAAGTTCATTAACAATTTTATAGCACACTCCCCTCCCGTATCTATATGTGACAAGAAATCATTGCTTACTTATGCGCGTCCACAACTTTTTCCAATGGCGAATTATATGGAACGACCCGATTCTCTTACTGGGTCAAATTATTTTGTTTTTCCTGAAAGCCCAAACCTTCTTTCTCTTACCAGCGTGTATATATATACATGGGCTGTATATATATATATATATATCTCTCTTCGCTTATTGAAAACCCTAAACTAAAAGAGATGTGGGCATCGTTATCCTCTTGCTGCTCCGGAGCCACCATAAGCCAATCTGCTGCCGTTCGGATCTATTCATCGTCGCCGCTTGGTTTATTCTTCTTGTCGTCACTGTTTC
The DNA here is from genome assembly GCA_900116095.1 of Euclidium syriacum. NCBI lineage: Eukaryota > Viridiplantae > Streptophyta > Magnoliopsida > Brassicales > Brassicaceae > Euclidium > Euclidium syriacum. Next base: position 5,989,473 of record FPAK01000008.1, read on the forward strand.
TACGTCATGTCGCACCTCAACGCCATCATCTGTTCATCACCATCGTTAGCCACTCAACACCACTGTGGGCCAATCATCGCGAGAGACGCATCCATCAATGCCGGAGATCCCGATCAGCCACCACCGCCGTCTCTTGTCCATGTTAAGTCACGGATCCAAAAGGAGAAGAAGGAAAAGCCGTTTCTCAGCACCACCACCCATGGAGCAGCACCAGCGTGAGCCGTGAATCGGCGTGGGGCAGCTATTGTTGTCGGAAACCGTGAGGGTTTTGGGCAATTGCGTGTTTCATGGCGCAGCAAGCAATCACCGTTAAACTCTAGATCAATCATCACCACCTCATCGTTTCCGTTTCATAGTCGTCCTAAGCAAGGTAAGAATCGCTTCGATACTTCAAAGTGCATGTTATACTCAAGTTTGACTGGCAAGTTGTTCGCTAGGATATTGTAACAATAAAACCGTTTGTCACAAAACCGTCAAAACTTATTCGATGGACAAAATCCGTTAGTAATTTGTGACGGACAAATCCGTTAGCAATTCCGTTAGTAATCCGTCACCATATTGTCAAGTTAGCTGAAAATTTAATCATAAAATAACCAAAAATAAGATGAATAATAATTAGTTACCATTTAGTTTTCTATCATTTCGAATGGATGTGACCAGTTATTGTGAGTTAAGGTGGAATTCTCAATTGTAATCTGCATGTTCTTCTTTTTCATGGTAGATGTGGCAACGACGTCTCACGTCTCCCCGCTTCCAATACACCAAAATATGATAAATCGTCTTATCAAACAGTTTTTTCTCCTTATCCTCCCGGAGCCACTAGATATTGGATCTCCCGGGATGGCGGTGAAATTGCTCCACGGTCACACAACAACGAAAAATATATATGTTTCCCGAGTCGCAAATGTTGATCCGTGACGTTTGGTGCCATTTGAATCTTTCAAAAACATATTAAAATCATCCGAGGACCTAAAAAAAGGTAACCTCATGAAACTTTCATAAAATCAGAAAGCTTTATGAAATATATAAAGATATATATAAACATTTAATTTTTAATAAAATCCAAAAAGATCTTTGTAAAATCCGAAAAGCTAAAAAAAAAACCATCAACGAATATCGTAAATTCCCTTAGATTTCTAAATCCTTAAGTTTATATATATAATCCCAATTCCTAACAAAATAATTTATTTATCCAAAAATTCATAAATCTAAATAAAAAAATTCCTATATCTAAATCATAGTTCGTAAATCTAAATACATATATTTTGTGTAGAAATCGAAGTGAAAAAGCGAATCAATCTAAAATCTGTTAGGAATGTTTGATTGCTACAACATGCGGATCTCAAAGGTTACGATAATTTAACGCGCGTCTTCAAAATAGCTGGTTTATTTATGTGGTGAATATTGTGTTCGTTAAAAACATCTCACCAACCCATAAAATAGTGGTGAAGGATTTGTGACAAATACGAAAATTGTTGATAGAATCATAAAATTTGAGCTTGAACATTTGGGCTTTGGCCTTTGGGGTTTAGGATACACGATCCATCATAATACTTTAAATTAGGTATGATCGTGGTGTCGGTTATCACAATTAGAGTTAATTAATTACTGGTTATGATTATTGAATATTTTTAACTTTAAGCATTTAATATATGTTTAAACTAGTTACAGTTAAAAATGGTACTCCACTAAATTTAGACAAATTAGCATTACACTAAATTTAGAAAAATTAGCATTATGACTTTGGTTAGTTTTCCCACAAAAATTTTCAGAATAAATCATAGTCATATGGTACTTCCATGATTCATATCATTTACCCGTTTTACAGAAATAGTTTTTATTATCATAATTATAACAAGCTTTCATCATTCCATTAATTTTTTTCTTTTGGATAGTCTACCTTAAATATATTAAAAGCATTTATGCGCTAATTTTCGGAGACAATAGCTTTGCTAGCTTTATCTTGAGTTACAATTAATTAAGCAATGGCACATTGGAGCATTTTCCTTTTATGTGGCAAAGGTTGAAAATGTTGAGTTGTAAGTCATTTTCACTCTATGAATGTAATTAGAACTTTTGATAAACCATTTGAATAGTAATAGTTCATATGTCAACCACTTTAATATTTATAGAACTCTTGATTACTAAATCATGGAAACAAAACTACTAACTACTAAAATCTTTGAAATTTTTCTAGAGCAATCTATAACAAACAGCTATTTTCATAATCTTTATCTTTATGACTCTAGAAAACTGTTATTTTCTTTCCAATATTTTTTATTTATTAATTTATTTTTAATAAAAATAAACAACTCTAAAATTTATTATACCGTATTTTTAGATTTGGAATTGGGTAAAATGCTTAATTTGGTAGTTGTTCTAGCTATTTTCAAATCTGGTAAAAACTCTAAGACTCATTTTAAAAGCACAAAAAGATTATCTTAATAACCAAAAAAGTTCAAAATAAAAATAGATAGAAAAAAATATACAAATTTGTCTTAAAGAATAGTGCAAGATAAATTCTACCATCGCTCAAATTTTTTATCTGAACATTTTGTATTATAAAGAATTATACTTATCATTCCAAAATTTTATCTGACGAAGTTTTATCACAAAAATTGAAAATTTGCTACTCAAAAATTTGATTCGAACAAGTTGTATTAGGAAGAAATAGAACTTGATTCCAACAAAGAAGTTGAATAAACAGTATTATATCTTATTTTTTTAGTTTTAAATCATGAAATTTGAAAGATGATCTAAAACTAAAAAAATAGGATAATAAATCTTCAATATATCTAATATTGTTTCTTCAATTTCTTTGTTGGGATGAAGTTCTGTCCGTATTCGTAATATACTTGATCACATCAAATTTTTGTGTGATAAATTCTCTTCGTCGTGATAGGACTTGTTCAGATTAAATTTTAGAATGACAAGTTTCTTTTTCGTCGTAATACAGGTTGTTCAAATCTAACTTTTGAGTGGTGGTAGAACTTATCACTAATATTATTTAATATTTTGTTTGTTTACTTTCTTTTGCTCTAATTAAGTTACTTGTTTGTGATTTTGTAATGAGTCTGAAAGTTTTTACCAAGTCCAAATATAAATATCAAAAGAACAACTATTAGCTGTTACCTTTTTAATATTACTAGGTTTTAAATTCGGATTACGCCCATATATTTTAATATTATTTGTTTCGTTTATCTTGATATTTAATAATATATTTTTATTGAAGTGACATTTAATATTTTCAATTTTTTTATTATTACTACTTTATTTGTCATTGTATTTTTTTTCCAATTTGAATTTGTTTTGTTTTTAATTTTTAGTTTTTTTTAATATTTTATAATAAGTTGTTTTTTTTCATTAATATCATGATATTTGAATTTTTCATGCGATGAGGTTATTTTTTTCCTTTTAATTCGATACGAGTTTATTGTTGTTGTTTTTAATTTTTTGTGCAATAAATGATAGAGTTGAAAGTGGTTTGATTATAACATTGCATATCACTAGAGATTCTCATATTGCAGATGTATTTACAAAAGCTTTATTATCTGGTCAATTTCATGTATTGATAGGCAAGATATCATTACAGTCTCTTTAAATATCATTTTGAGGGGCATAATAGAATAAAGAAAAGAACAACTATTTGTTAAATATAAATCATTGTAAAATGGTCCTATATAATGATACTGATCTAAACCCATGTTAGACTATGTTTATTACATTGCTTCTCGAATATGGTATTCTTCTGAATCTAATCCTCTGTCTATTTATGTATAAATAGTATTTTTGAATGTATTATGTGCATCACCATCAAATTTAAAATGGGTAGACCTTTAAGAGATGTTAGACATGATAGTGTCACTTAGTAATGACTGAACACAGGCTGAGGCAAGTATAGAAGAACCGATTTCAAGTTTCGTCCCTAGATTTTATTAATTGCCATTGCATAACATACTTTTGTTGAGAATTGTCTTCTTCGTAATGTGAAAGGATGCTTTGAGTCAATTGGGGATAAGATTATTATTCTTGGCAGGATTTTGTTCCCGTGATTATCTCGCCATCGATCACTTAATCTCCCAAACGTGTTACTATCAATCGTGTACCATTGCATAGTCCTTCCTTTTAATTAATGTTTCGGGACAGCATTATTGGTACTCCCACTTTTAAAGATAGCTTATGTTTTGGTAGTCTTGCGAACTCTACAGAGTTTAGATACTCAACCGTTTATAGCGTCTCATAGTTTGTTGATACTGTGTCACCTTTTTCTATACGTTTGGAGCTGAGATATTCCTTTTATTTTCATGGAAGTTTTGATAACATGTATGCATTAATTTCATCAACTGTTTCATTATGGGGTGTTAGGATGTTGTCTCTGTAATGTTTGCATGTGTATTTTTTGTTAGTTTGTTATTTCCATTTGTGGCTTGAAATATCTTTTCCATATGATCTCCAGTTGATTGCATTAGGAATTTTGAATCAACTATAATCATATGACCAGCAGCTCTGTCATCTTTTTTATTTTCTTTTGTGTGTGCATTTTCATCTCCAACATTTAGTAGTCGTGCTGCAAAACTTTTTTTTGATTCTTGGAGTCTCATGTTATGTTTTAAAGTGAAACATTGCAAGATTCCCACAAAGATGATTCTTTGATTGATACTTAAATTGTATTTGCTCTAGAACCATGTGGAACAGCTGGTAGTATTTGTCGGAAGTTACCACCTAGTAGTAAAGTCTTTCCTCCGAAAGTTTTGTCCTTAGCTGCTTCATTTTTCATGGACATCAAATCTATTAATGTTTTGTCTAGCGCTTCAAATGTGTACTGATGTGTCATGGACGCCTCATCCCATATGATAAGATCGATTTTTCTAACTAATTCAGCAAGAATTGTTTCATGCCTTATATGACACATTAAATCTTCATTGATATTTATCGGTATTTTAAAATGTGAATGTGTTGTCCTACCAGCAGGTAGAAGCAATGTTGCGATGCATGGCGAAGCTACTAGGATCATTATTTTTTCTACTAAGCGCATCTAAGAAATGATGGTTTTAAAAGGCAATTCACATATTTGATTGAAGAATAAATGGATCGATCTTAGAAGTGATAAGTTGTAATGTGCAAGATTCGATTGAGCTTTGTGATGATTCTATCAGAGACATTTTGTTCAAAGGTGAATAATCAATACAATTTTAGGTATGGTTCAATTTGATGGATGATTAGGTTGGGTTGAATCGATGATTTTAAAACACTAGTCACTGAAATATGTATTTAATTTTAAATTTTAAATTTTTTTCTTAAACACAAAAAGTATTCATTTTTAAAAAAATATATGTTTAAATTTAGATAATGATTCAAAATTTATAATGATTTAAAATCCGTTTTTAAACTATAGAAAAATTAAATTTATATAATGATATAGATTAAAAAAAAGTTATTTAGATTTAAATTCATTTTAAAACAATAAAAAATATATATGAAATTAATATGGAACATGATGGGGGTTGATTTTGAAGATATTTGATATTAAAATTTATATTTGATATTTAATTTTATATTCTATTCTATTTTTGAAAACCGATGTGAAAATATTTTTTTGGTCGTTTTAAATTATAAGTGGAAGCTATATACAATTTTCTTATTTCCTAAACTCTAATTTTCTAATTTTTTTAAAAAATTAATTTTCTATTTTATTTTAGAACGTTGATGTGAAAAAATATTATTGGATTTTTTAAATCCCACGTGGACAGCCTGAGAGATTTATAGCCTCATGTTTTATTAATAATAGACTAGTGATATTGGTATTTTATTATTGTGGATTTTGACCAAAAAAGTTGTAAATATTATAAGAAGTCCATGTTTGAGAATACAGAGATGATGGAAATGAAAGATTTTTGTTTGGAATGGAGGATAGAGTCCAAACCTGTAGAGTATGAAGATTCAATTAAAGCATAATAAGTTGTTTCACTATCCAATTCATACCAAGAATAAGCCCTATCACAATTAATGTCCCGGAACATAACTAGTGATGAATCGAGAGACAGTCTGAGGTAACTTGCATGTAAGAAAAAAATTAACATATTAAAATTCATGAAATTTGGAATATTTCATGAAGTTTAGAATATGTTAAACAAGCATAAATCCAAAGCAAATAAATAAATTTATAAAAAAATCACTACTAGAGAATTTACATAAAAAAAATAAATAATGGAAAATCATCAAAACTCCAAAACTAAATGGAAAATAAATGTCACTAGGCCGAAACTTTTAAAATAGTGAAGAAAACTTGTTTGAAGAAAATATAAGTGTGAATTAAAAATCCCTAATCAATGTTTTTCATAAAAGGTGTTTGTTTTGTATATTTATTTACATAAAACTAAATTAGATCAAACTAAAAAAAAAATATGGTGGCAATTCAAAGGTTAGATTTGAATGTTTATATAATCTAAAAAGAAAATTTGAAAATGTGAATGCGCTATAGTTTGAGTGTTTATTAATAAAAAAATTTCAAAATTTGACAATAAATAAGAGTAAAAAATAAATAATCACATAATTTAAAGATTTCACAACAAAGCATACGGACAATAAGAAATGATACATGATATTAATAACATATTGATAACATATCTTGTATTGAATTGTTATTCTATACCATAATCCAAAAAAATATGTTTAAGAATTTTACTACTGAATCAAATGCTTTTATTTTGAAGACATGAGAAATTGCAAATTTAAGGTGTGTTAAATATATAAAAAAGTGAACTATATACTGTTCTAATCAAAAACTAACATCTAACAACTTATCGTGTTAACTGAAGAGAAAATTGAAATAAGGATGCGAAAAAACAAAAACAATAAAAAGAGCAATAGAAATAGAAAAAACTGCGCAACGTGTGGATCATTTATTAGTTACTCTAATTAAAAGAATCTGTAGCTCTATCTTTGATTAATATCCAATTTTTTAATAATCACCCGGTTCGAACGGGACCGCCAATTAGCCGAGTCCGAGTCTAGTTAAAATCCCGATTTATGTAAAACCGGTAAAACCGACCAAAAACCTGAAAGATTTATGTAAAACCGGTAAAACCGACCAAAAACCTTAAAACCCGACGACTTATACCGGACCGGCCAAATCCGGTTCTTAAAATTTACAATTTTTTTTTTTTTTTTTGAGTTATGACTTATATGAAAATTCTTTAAAGTTTTTAAAGAAAACTAAATTGTCGGACAATATTTTTTTATTTTTAATGATTTCTATTTTAAAATTTTCCCAACCAAAATAAAAACAAAGTAAATCTATTACTAATAAAAGATGAAGTTATAACGTTGTTAAACCATTTACATAGGATTTAAAACAACCAATAAAAACATGACATGTCATCATCTTTAAAATCTAATAAACAAAACTCATCAATTATAACAAGTCTATAAATAATAAGCCCAATTATACAATAACAACATTATATGTCATCGTCATTAAAATCTAATAAGAAACCCAACATCAGCAGAATTTAAGATCTCCAGTAATATTGTTCAACATCAGCGTTTCAAAATAAAATAGAAAACAATGAAAAAAAAAAAAAAAAACAAAAGTCTAAGAAATAAGGAATTTATGGAGCTATGATATTGTTAGGTTGTCCATATGAGATTTCAAAACACAAATCACATAGCTCCACACAATTATCTAATTTCCTCTTTTTAAATTTACAATTTAAAATTCAGCACACATTTTCCTTTTTAAGTTTCACATTATTATCAAAATTTAATTTCTTTTTTTTTTTATTGTTTCAAAACAAATTTTAAATCAATATGAATTTTAAATCTAAATCATTCTCTAAATTTAAATATTTTTTTGTTGAAAAACGAATTTAAAATCATTATCTAAATTTAAACACATATGTTTTAGAAACGAATACTTTTTTTGTTTAAAAATGAATATTTACAATTTAAAGTTAAACACATATTTTAGTGATTGGTGTTTTAAAATCACTGATCCAACGGAACATTATCCATCAAACCAAACCATACCCAAAATCATATTTAGCCCAAAACGATTTTTTACTTATGTACAACATATTCACGTTTTAAGATATCAATATATCAATAAAGATTTAATGTGTCGTATAAGGTCTGGAACAATGCTTTCTGAATTAATCAAAAAAATTGATCTCATTATATGGGATGAGGCGTCCATGGCACATAACATTAAGATATTTGATGTCCATGAAAAATGAAACAGCTAAGGAATGAATTTTTTTTTTGTTTAAAAACAAATATTTACAATTTAAAGTTAAACACATATTTTAGTGATTAGTATTTTAAAATCACTTATCCAACCGAACCTTACCCATCAAACCGAACCATACCCAAAATCATATTTAGCCTAAAAGGATTTTTTTTCTTGTGTACAACATATTCACGTTTTAAGATATCAATATATCAATGAAGATTTAATGTGTCGTATAAGGTCTGGAACAATGCTTTTTGAATTAATAAAAAAAATTGATCTTATCATATGGGATGAGGCGTCCATGGCACATGACATTAAGATATTTGATGTCCATGAAAAATGAAACAGCTAAGGAGAAGCCTTTCGGAGGCAAGAATTTACTACTAGGAGGTGACTTTCAAAAAATACTATATATTGTTTCATATGGTTCTAGAGCATATACAGTTTTAGCAAAATCAAAGAATCATACTTGTGAAATCTTACAATGTATTCACTTTAAAACAGAACATGAGACTCCAAGAATCAAAAACAAGCTTTGCAGCATGGTTACTAAATGTTGGAGGTAGAAATGCATCCATAAAGGAAAATAAAAACGAGAATGAAGCTGATGGTCATATGGTAGTAGTTTATTCAATATTCTTATTGCAATCAGCTAGAGATCATATGAAGAAAATATATTAAGCCACAAATGCAGAGAACAAACTAACAAAAAAAATACATATGCAAGCATTACAGAGACACCCAATAATGAAACATTTGATGAAATTAATGCATGTTATCAAAACTGACAGGAAAATTAGAGGAATATTTCAGCTCAAACAGTATAGGAAAAGGTGACATAATATCAACAAACTACAAGACGTTATATACGGTTGAGTATCTAAATTCTCTAGAGTTCGCAGGACTACCAAAACATAAGCTATCTCTAAAAGTGGAAGTACCAATAATGCTGCTTCGTAACATTAATCAAAAGGAAAGACTATGCAATGGTACACGATTGATAATAACAAGTCTGGGCGATTGAATGATCGAGGGCGAGATAATCACAAGAACAAAGGCGGGTAATAAAGCTACCTTGCCAAGAATAATTTTAAGCCCAACTGACATCAAAGCATCATTCATATTACGAAAAAGACAGTTTTGAATAAAAGAGTGTGCTATGTAATAACGATTATTAAAAGCTAGGGACAAAACTTAAAATCGGTTCTCCTATACTTGCCTCAAACCATTTTCAGTGATGGCTATTTGTACTTGACACTGTCACATTTAACATTCCTAAAGGTCTAACCATTCTTAAATCTGATGGTGATGGAGAGTGTACACTCAAAAATATTGTTTACACAGAAATATACAAAGGATTAGATTCAAAAGAAGACCATATCTGAAAAGAAATGTAATAAACATGGGCTTAGATCAGTGTCATTTTATAGTTTGATTATTTATAACATGATCCCAACTTCAGTTTACCTTTTATTTTAAAACATTGAGTTTTCATAAAAAAAATTAATTATATACTTATGTGGAGTTATATCATTCACAATGAATCATCAAAAAAGAGTATCATTATATATAAGATGATTCAAAATCATGGAGTGTAAGTCATTGTTTGAATCCAATAATTTAAAAAAAACTCACGGTACCAGTGTTACTTATCTAGATGTGTTGTTGTGGTTTTTTTACAATTTTCTACCTGTCGTAATTGGAATATGAGTGAGGTCCAATCTGAGTCCAGATTCTCGAGCAAGGAAAATCACCTAAATGAAAAAGGAATACTATCATAAGATCCAGAACTATGTTGTGTCAATTATTTGATAACTCTGTTTTTACCTTTCTTGCAACATCAGATCCAAATAAATCATCTCTTGAATCAAGTTCAGTGAAATATGATTTCTTTGCTTCAGAGACAACCACAATGAAACTTCTACCTCCAATAAATTTATTGAATAGATAACTCAAAGTTTCACTAGAGCAAACAAAAATCATCAGAGTTGACACTCAAGAGTTATAATTGTGATCAATTTAATTGAAAAACTTGCAAATACCCTCTATGCGTAGTATCTTGTCTCATGTCTCAAGGAGACCACGTAAAGTGCTGATAATTAGAAGACCAACTCCTGCTTCGGCTAAACCAAACAATTAGTCACACATTTAATATGAAATACACAAATAATATGTAATCCGGAAAAAAAAAACTAAAAAATCTATGATTAGGTTCACCTACAAAACAAATAGAGATATAAATTCTATAATAGAACTCGAAGATGACAGAAAAACAAAACATAATTTTAAAAGGTTGGTTAATTAATTCAGAAAGCACTTTCACCTAAGTTACTAGCAGTAAAGCATAATCAACAGCAAATAAACAAAATTCATGTTAACAAGGAGACCAATACGAGAGTTATACGATGATAGATTATTTCCCGAAACCCGAACCTGAACTCGGACCCAACCCGAAAAAACCGGTTCGGTACTAGTATGGGTTTGTCCTCAATAACCGATTGGTACTTAGATTGAAGATCCATTGGGTTATGGGTTAACCCGAACCGAACCGAGACCCAATTGGGTACCGAAATAAACCGAAGATAATTAGATAACCCTTAATCCCTTATCCTCCTCTACTCCTCCGATGATACCGCCGAAATATTTTCTCCCCCAAAGTAAATCATCCAAATTTCTCTCCTTTGATTTTCAATCCTTTCAAGATTTGGAGACAAGAAGATTCATTACCCAAAATCTTTCAAGTTTCTATTTCGTATCCTCCATCTCATGGTGTATCTTCTAATCTTCTTTTGTAGCCCTAGATCCATATCCCCCAAGAAGTCTTGTTTTGGATTTGTTTCAATTGTTTTGGTTTTTGAATAAAGTCACATTCTCTCCACATGCCTTTGTCTTTAAAAGTATTGATTTTAGTTCAAGTGTTAATAAAGTTCAAGGTAAATTTGTCCAGGTAACATTCACTAGAATCATAGAAAATGGTCTTTAATAGAGGTGGTCTTCTACTTAAGAGTTTTGGTTAAAAATAACGTTAAACATCATAAGAAAATAAAAACCACAAGACACATGATCTAGTTTTTTGTTCGTCTCGAGTTTAGAAAAAAAACGAAACCGAACCGAATCCGCATGGGCTTTGGATTTTTAGTATATGCCCGAACCCACCCTAACCCGAGACAACCCGAACCGCCCCCGCACCGAATTTTAGAAATACCCGAATGGTACCTATGAACATAAACCCGAAAACCCGAAATTTTTTTTACCCGAACCGAACCTGATTGGATACCCGAACGCCCACCCCTAATTAAAATAAACCCCATACATGATTCAAATGTCAGGATATTAATGACAATAAAAACAATCTAATTGTACAATACAATTATAATATAATAATCTGAATCTAAAATTGTTAGTTGAAAACAAATTAACTTTAAAAAAATTTCAGTTAGTTATAATTGATGAAATATATAATAAAATAAAGAAAACTACAGACTTGGTTTTAGAATATAAAACTTATTGATTTTTTAACAGACTACAAATATTTAATATCATTGATGCAAATTATTAAAATTCAACAGACAATTTATTGCGAAAAATACAACAAAAAAATATATCATTGTAATTCAAATACTAAACTGAAATAAATTAAATAAAAATTGACAAAGTTATTTTAACTTTCAAAGAAAAACGTATAAATTGACAAAATAAAATATTTAATTTCACAATATTTTTCATTTTCAAAGCAATTTCTACTTAGAAAAGAATACAACGAAAAATAAAATGATACTAAAAAATACTTTAAAAAAAACTATTAAATATTACAATATAGTTCATTAAAAATATTATATATATAAATATATTAAAGAAACAATATTTACACCCGGGTTAAAAATCTAATATTATAAAGGAGGTAAATCAAAATATTTGTACGTGTAACACACATATATAATGGGAATATAAAAAAAAAATTCAAATTTTTAGAATTTATGAGTTTTTAATATACTAGACGATTTGCGCACCTCATGCGGGCTTGAATTAATTTTTTTCATGAATAAGAATCAATCTTTGTTAAGGTCCATGTTGATTATTTTGTATAGTTATATATACTATAGAATATAGCATGGTGTAACACGAAAGTCAACAGTTTGATTAGATTGTAGACAATTTTGTATTCATCGGCACAATCATAGAGAAAGCAATATCGATTTTCGTGGAGATTTCCATGAGCTCCTAGTAACCGAACAAAAAATCGAGAGAAAATGAGAATCAAATGAATTAATGAATTTTATGAGATGATATTGGATCTGACATTTGAAAGAATTTCAAATTTTTTTTAAATTTCTAGTTATTGAATTTTGTATTTGTAAAAACTCTTTCAAATCTAAAATTATTATAATAATAATTTGTACAAAAATCCTCTTAAATCATAGATTATTGGAAAACTGAGATTTATTAATTAATTATAGCAAAAAGAATTTGAAATTATTTGAAAGACAATTAATAATTAAAAATAAAAAATTTCAAATACTACATTATTTGATGGTATTTGGTAAAATTTCTTTGAAATCTCTACGATTTAGATTTTTCAAAATAATCACAAATTCTTAGCTGAATACATCTTCCAAGAAAAAATAAAAGACTCAAAAATATCTTTCCCAAATTTGCACCTCGTCTTCATCGTCATCTTCGTGTGCTTCATTGTAACCCTAAATCTAGCAGCAACTATATATCTCTTTAGGCTTATATATATATGTTTATCGTCGCATCACCCCAAAGTGTAAAACTAAACCATATACACGATCAAAACATTTACAACAAACATGACAAACACAGAACAAGCCGCAACACAGTCGACGTCGACGTCTGTCACTATCATAACCGATACATATATATCTCTTCTTTGCCAATGCATACCATTTTCAACAATATTATTGTCTGGACAATATAGATTTTACATTAACCAATATCTATCATATGTCTTTGATTATTACTATCATCACTATGTTACACACTCAAAAGTCAAACATATAAAGCAATAAGAAAACGTGGATATATTTGTGTTGCTTGGATCTCAAGCACGAGAGAAGTAGAAGGAACATGGAGAAGAGAGATAAGTCGGGACTCGAAAATACCTCGAAACCGTAGAGAAGACATGTGCACCGGTCAAAGTTAATTTTGATCGGCGCGTTTCTCAAGTTTTATGTTTTTTTTTTCTTCAGCTTGGGAGACTTGAAGACACTTTCCTTTTTCTCTGTTTATCGTTGCCCTACACACAACTCTTCGTTTTCTACATCCCCAATACACTTTTTTTATCGCCAAGGCCGCTTTGCTAGTGGAGTTGTCTCTCGTTGAGGGTCAAGCGTGCTCAAGTTTCTTGATTTCTACTTTCCATCCGTAGATTGAATTTTTTCCCTACAGATTTTACAAAGTGTTCTTAGCCAAGTTGACTTCGCCCCGGTCTCTAGTGTTGTTCTTCCTATGAACTTCAAGCAATATTTTTTGAAACCAATTGACAGTAAGTAAGTAAATTGACTCATGTCCCTTATATACTAGTCTAGTCCCTTCCCAACTTTCGATGTGGATATCCTCACACGCTCCCTCGAGATAATGACCCGTTTAGTCATTATTCTCGACAATATCCCATTATAGGACTAATTTCGAATTAGATCGGTCGGATTAATTCAGGCCAGACTAATTTCGGTTCAGGTTGGACAACGTGTGTTCGAACACTAATACCATGTTAAGTTTTATGGACTTCCAACTCAAAAAAAAATGACAGTAAGTAGTTTGGCTCATGTTCCTTATATATTAGTCTAGTCAGTCTCTTTTCATCTCATTTTGTATTTGAATTCCTTCTTCAGGACTCCACAAGAATATTTTTTGGATGAGTTGGATAGTTGTGCTCGGTAGTACCGAACTGTCTACGCACCTTCTAATGATTAAGCTATTCGTAATTTGTTGGGTTTTTCCCTTTGATATTTATTTTTTGAGAAGGCTTGGAAGGATGTGACCTTTGTTTATTTAGTTAGCAGTAGCTATGCCAGGAAGTAATAGGCAGAAAGTAATAGGCTGTCTATATATACCAGTCGAAATCAAGCCCCTCGTAGTTTAATGGTTTTATCTTGAGATTCGTTTATCGTTTCGTTCTCTCCTTTTTTCCAGACGAGTTATATCATAAAGGATCTGAGGCGGAAATGGCTTTTCTCTAATAACTCCTATTATTGACACATTGATGATAAGTGAATGAAAATGTCTTCATTGCATACAATCATGGAAATCTTAAGATTGTGTTGTAGGGTGTTGCATGATCCACAACGGTAAAGTCAACTAACTTCATCACTTCAAAAGCTGACACCGAAAACTCTATCATTTATACTGAGGTGGCTCATTTTCTAATGAATCTAGTGAGGGCTGACACCTGAAACTCTTATTCATCTGCTTATAAATTGAAGCTAATAGTTCTCTACAATCCCCTTTCTTTTTCCAAGTAACTTTATTCAAAAGTATCTTGAGGCTCACGAATCAAAAATCTTCGTCACACTTCGAGTGATTTTTTTTAACTTAAGGAAAAAGATTCATGTTCTTTCCTCGACGTTTCTTTTATCGCTATTTTTGAAGAACCATATTTTGATTCCTTCACTAACTACCGTTGTTGTAATATTTCCGATGTTTGGTTTTAGTCTCCCATCAAACTTTGCACCACATGTTATCTTATGGGCTCAAGTTTGTTATATTGCATGTCCGACTATCATGATGCTTACATGGTATCAAAGCTCCGGTTGATTCATGGGGTTAATGGGTTTTTATCTCACCGAATCTAGCTCTCTCTTTATTTCGAAGATCTCGAGCTGCCGAGTTTTCCATTCGACCAAAGCCTCCTCTTTTGTTTGTTGAGCTAAGCTTCACAGGGTATGTAACTGTACTCTTCTGAGACAATACAAAACAAAAGAAATGTGATATCTTGAGGAGGAACGATATGGGTTTAGATTTATAGGTCTAGAATTGAGAAGCTAGGATGACATAGAATTGGTATTGGCTTTCATATGGCTGTGTTTGGAGATTTTGCTGCCGATTTCTATGGAAAAACAAGGTTTTGGTGAATACACACTAAGTGCTTGATGAAATGTCAAAAAGAAATTACAGATTTTGAAGTGCAGATTTATGACAGTATATGGTTAGAAGTTGATAGGGAATAGGATTTGAATATTTTTGGGAAGCTAATTCTATTATCAAGAAACATATTAGAGAAGTTAAGAGGGTAAAAAAAACCCCAACTCTTAGTGAGACAAATAAGTCACAAGTACCTTTGAGGAATGTTGACTAAGTTCTCCAAGTTCAAAAGAAACCTCTGAGGGAGCCATGCGACAATCTCCAAGTATAGACTTGAAAAATTCTCACGCTAATGTTTGTTTTCCATGGTGAAGAGCATTTACAACCTACAACACAATGGTCATATTCCACTACTCATGCTCTGCCAACATCATCTTCAGTTTAGGTTTCAAACTTAACCTCGTCTTTCACTCGACTCTAAGTTTACGGGGGAGTATTAGAGCATTCAATAAACCCAGCACAAGCCCAAATTAGTCTAGAGGAAGTGATTATCAAACCCATGTAATCTAGAGTTTCAAGTGAGTATAAATATCTATCTAAGTACTTGGCCTGTAACTTTGGAATATCAATATCAATCTAAGATCTTTTGTGTTCTTGGTGACAAGCTAAAACATTTACGTTTCTTCTCTTTTCTTTACGTTTCAATATCAATCTAAGATCTTATCTTTATCTTCTCTTCTCTATCAATCTAGTTTTCTCACAATAAAACTCATTTGAGCATAAATCTCTTTGTTTTGAGATTGCTTAGACTATGATGCGATAATTGATATAGCTATGAATGCCGAGCAAATACACTTTTGCATTGTGGACAAAAATAACTGCATAAACGAGTAAACCAGGGTTCAAACTTCAAAACCTAATCACACAACCCCACAGAGATATGTATATAACAATAATGTTATTAGATACAATAAATAGCACTTTCAATATTTATATGTTCCCAAAGCGCAATGAAACAATAAAGATTGAAGAAAAAATGGGCGTGGTCAAGCAACATAGTAGATTGGGCGTCTGTATTCATCAAAGTACTCATCACGGTGCAAGAACAAGATTGCGTAGATTGCATATATTATTCCCGGGAGATACCCTAAGCATGTGAGAATCAAACATATGAAGAACTCAACCTGCAAAATTAGAAACAAAAAAAAACAGTTCAAATATGATTATCTAATCCTTTCTTTAGTCAATTTACTAGAGGCTTCCTAAGCAATCAAATAGAAATTGATCCCCCCAGCCAACAACATAGATTGATTCCTAGACGAGTATAAAGCAAAAAATATTGTAATCAATTTCGAATAAACGGTTTCTCTTAACAGATTCCGAAATTCTAAATCTACGATTTCTGGTAAAAAGTTTCAGAGATTAAACTAAGAGAACAGATCCGATGAATTTGAGAGGAGCGGAGCGGTGAACTTACTGTGCAACAGCCATGCCTGAGACAAACTCCGACAGGAGGAAGAAGGATTGCGATGAAGATCTCGCAGCAGAGCGCGCAATTACTCGCCATTAATTTAGATGAGGAAGCAGAGAGAGAGATAGGAGATCGACTTGACCAAGAAGAAAAGAGAAACCTCTCGAAACAAGCACCAATGATGGGGGAAATATAGGTTTGTCCAGCTACTTGGATCAAATAAAGTAAAAAAAAAAAAAAAGGGTCTAATAACGAGATCTTGACCGTTCATTAACCGGGACTTACACCCTACGGTTCTAGGCTGGAGTTAGAGCGACAGGTGTACAGTGTATTCTTGATGATATCTTCACGCCTGGCGCTTTTCTATTAATTGACTCACGGAGGCTTTGGTACGACTTCACACACTACATATTTCAGATTTCCCCAAAAATTGAATATAAAGATATTCTAAATTTCAAAATAATATATATATATATATATTCTAAATTTTTGTAATATCTATGATTTGGGTTCTAAATTTCAAATACACCAAATACTAGTCGGACGGTTGAATTAAGTCTATCATCGAAAAAATTGGGGGAATACGCTATAATTGTTTAGAGCCTAGTTTTACAGTTTTAATATAGTGCTTGGTATATATGATAATAAATATTTTAAGAGAAATCATTAAAACTATGATAGTTAGTGGTTGGAGAGCTTCTCTTGAGTTTCGAGTTAGGACTTCGAAAATTATTGATATGAGTTTTGGTCGATTTGAAAAATTCCCTTTTATGAGAACCAAATTAGTCAAATCGGTTTCATCTTCCTCCTAACATGTCCTCCTCTAAAACCCTAGAAGCCGCGCCATTCTCATCTACTAGTAAGTTATTGCATTCGGCGGAAGATAACGTTCACAAAACTCTTTCCTTCTGTGGTCAAGAACATAGAACATGGCCGATTTCCTTATTCTCGGGAACAAGTGCTGCGTCTA
Source organism: Euclidium syriacum (assembly GCA_900116095.1). Lineage (NCBI taxonomy): Eukaryota > Viridiplantae > Streptophyta > Magnoliopsida > Brassicales > Brassicaceae > Euclidium > Euclidium syriacum. The sequence goes on from FPAK01000008.1 coordinate 6,007,185, forward strand.
GATCACATGTCGAAAGTTTGAGGAGATAACATAGATTTCAAGGGTTGAGAACCCCGAAACCTTCCATATATATATATGAAGTCGAAATATCAAATAAAGACATATCGAAATATCAAATAAAAACATAACTATCCTTATATGGGTTATGAACTGGGAGAGATATTACTTTGGGCGAGTGAGGCCATGTAAGGGAGATCCATGGTTTATTTAGGCATGGGATCCTCGATGTTAATCTGAGTTAAATTATCGAAGATATCTGGTACGCAAAGAAGAAGCTGGTCATCATACGACCGACAGTTACTTGCAAGAGGGCGATGATGATATCCACATGGTACAGTGGTGGCTAAATGAAGTTTATTTGCCCAATATCCAATAATTTGTATTATGGGTTGTGAGTATAGGAATCTTATGTCGATCTGGGGGTTCAACTTTTTAATAAATACTTATTAAAGGATCGAAAAAGTTAAGTCAAAAAATAAAATTTTTATTGATTGAAAATTGTAATCAATACAAAGAGACCAGAATGCCGATTTTCATTTAACCAAAGAGAGAGGAGGTTGGAGGTCTAAGCTCGGAGCTCTTGTTTTAGTCATTTCTCTTGAGTTGTATAGTGATCTTCAAGGAGGAAGGGGTCCTCCTTTGTATAGGTAGAGGAGTCGGTTCTCTTAAGTCTATGGGATTGCGTAGAGATAAAAAAGTTTTCCTTATTCTCTGAGATTTAGGAAAATCTCGAGAGATTCGTCCTTTCACTCCAGGTTGACAGCGACCTAAGGTAAATAGATAATACCTCGTATGATGTGGATTATAATCTAAAAAATTCTTGAGGACGGTCCATGAAGAGATCGGACGGACCGATTCTCAATTAGTGTCGAACTGCTAATAAGGATTGCTAATTCCACCATTAACATCTACTATTCGGTATGGTGGTGTATTCTGATCAAGGATTTTCCTTGTACGTGGTGGTTTTAGACTTCAAAATACCTCCGAAATATATCCTTTTGTACCCTTCCATCCGAACTTTCTCCGTTCCGGTGATCATGAACTTTAATAAAAGGAAGACATAAATTTTTTTCTATTGTAGATTTCAGTTTCCGAACTCTAGCTTGGAACTCCATATTGCGGTTTAGAAAGAAATTTTCGGCTCTTATAGTCCTCTCTAAATGGATGTCCATCGTTGATTGGGTTTTGAATATGTATTGACATAACAGTTTAGTCGAGGGAAGTTTAGATTGGAAAAACGTGTCATCACATGCATGCAAATGTCACCATGACCTTATCATGATCTCTTAAATAGGTTGTGGGCAGTCGTTGTGTAGTGATTGGCATATAATTATGCCCCTATTGTTAAATTATTTTATGCCTTTTTATTTTTATTTTTTTTGTCAAATGCCCATTTATTTCTAGTTGTGTTGATACATTTAATCTACAACATTAAAAAATAGAAAACAAAAGCCCGTTTATATTTCCTTTTGTTGTCTACAACACAATATTCATTTGTACTTCAATAAACAGATGAACTAATCAAACACTCTCAATTATTTAGAGTGTTTGTTTTTATTAGTTGAATTAAGGCATTATTTTTTGTTTCACAAAAGAGTCTATAACTTCTCAGATCTCATATTTTTGGAGATCTTTCTCGTCTTATGGTAGAAACACAAAATCATCTTTCTTTTGGTTTATAGATTTAGAGTGCAAGATTTATTAGTGAGAAATTATTCTCTTTTTTATGCTTTTCTTTCTTTTTCGAAGAAATGACTTTTTATTCTATTTTTAGGGCATAAATTATATACCTAAAATTATTTTTGACCCAGTTAAAATTATATTTTTGACCCGATTGTAAGTTGGCCATGTAATTGGCTAGATCGTAATCTCGTTCGATCATGTGTAAGATAGATTTAGATAGGGTTTTTAGCTATGTATATTTTGTTTTAACACTGTTCACTTTCACCCAAAACATAAACCAAGAACTATTCTCGTTTTAAGAAAAGAGGATTACAACGTTAATCTGTTTGAATTTGATGGAATTCAGATACAGAGCCGTGGACGGTGATCGGCCACCTACTGCGACGGACACGGCGCCACCTCAATCGACTAACCCGGACTTCTCTTTCTTCACGACGCGACCAATGCTAGGTTTGTTGTCTGGATTCTCTTGTGCACCCTTCTTTTCTCTCTCGCCTATATTTTATCCCCGAGAGAGATAAATCGTTATGAATTGATTTGATTGGCTGTATGTTTTTCCAAGATTGGGGATGGTTTCTGATCGTTACATAGATGGAGAATTGCTGAGTAGCTTTTTAGTTTCTGTAACTTGAAAATCCTGAGATTCTCTTCTAGATTCCTTTAGCAAACCTTTCATCTTCTTCTTCCGTCCGTTTCTTGTTGATATAATCTTGACCTGAGTCAAGAAGAGTCTCTTGAATCTGTGTGAAGTCTTAAGTTTTTGTTTTTAAAACTAAGATTTCTCCGAGGAGCTTATCTTGTCCTTCTGGCTATCAAACCCTGTATCCTTAGGTTGCAACAGAGGAGCAAGTGAGGATCATGTTCGTGCAGGGATTCAACGGGAAATTGAGAAGGAGCAAATCCGTCAAGAGATCATAGCTGCAGAAACTGGGAGAAGAAGAGAGCTTATAGCCGAGGTTGTACAAGAGATGGCTATGGAGAGAGTTATGGCGATTAGGAGAGCTACAGAGATGGGAATGATGCAAGATGAAAAGCTACTGACTATGTGGATCAATCAAAGAAAGCTTCCAACTCAGAATCAAAACATTGATCCTTTGATGTACACAGCCCCTTACAGTCAAGCTACTTCACCATTGATGCAGTTGCCTGAGGCTATCGGAGCTAAGGCAACATCAATTATGGAGTCTAACAAGGATAAGTTGATTGTACTGGTAAGTGCTTTATGTGGTGCTCAAACATAAATCATCAAATTGCATATAGGATATGTTTGTCTTTGTTTCATATTTGTGCTCTCTTTGATACTTTTATTGCAGGATAGGCCTGAAGCTATAGGAGCAAAGCGTAAAGCAGAGGAGGCACCATCTGAAGCTGGTGTTGGTTTGAATGAACATCTTCAAGGGAAAAGCCACAAAGCAAAAGAATCAGAGCCAATGTCTGTGGAAGCTGAAAAAATGGTCCCTGTGAAGCGTCCTTGCTTGGCGAAAAAATATAAGTTTTGGTGTGACATTTGTGGAATTGGGACCTTTAGTCAAACAGTGATGAGGAATCATGAGTTAGGAAGAAAGCATATGGCTGTTGTTAAACAACAGAATGAGCCATCTGAGAATTCTTCAACCACAACTCAAAAAGTGGATGAAATGGCGGAGAAAGAGATGGAAGGTGAGAAGAAAAAGAAGGTAACGTTTAGGTGTGAAACTTGTAATATTCAGACATATTCTAAGAAGGTGATGGAGACTCATAAGCTTGGGAAAAAGCACAAGGCTCTGCTTGAGAAACTGCATAATAAACCTATGGGTGTTTTAGATACTAAGCTCACTTTAAATGCTGATGTAGGAGAGGAAGGTGACAAGAAATAGAAGATGCTAGGTTATGACAACATATAATGGCTTAGGAAATAAGAGATTGAACTTCATTGAGCCATGAACAGTTTTTTTTTTTTTTGTTCTTTATACAGAATGTCTCGGTGGTAGAGGTGAACAAGAGTTTCTGTTTAGTACAATTTGGTAACTTAAGTAGTTTATACAAGAATGTTTGCATGTTGAAGTGTGTTTACCCTAAAAGCTCAATCAAAATATAAATACCTAATCCTAGAAACCCTAATCTAGCTTTTGTCGTAGAAGAAAATAGAGGAACAAAGAGAAGGGAATAGAAACCCTAATAGGGAATGATCTAGGCATGTGATATGACTTATGATGATGATTATAATACAGGATATGAGATGATTATTTATGATGATGATGATGTAGGTTAGATCCTACTGTTATAGGATGACACGACGTTGTAGATGTTGTGACATAGTAATGTTCTCACGATTATGCATGGTGAATGTTATTAATTTAGTAAAGTGATTGTGTGCGGCTTAATCAGCCATTTGCTTATCTGATCTAAAACGATCGACGGTAAAGAGAAGTTGTAGCTTAAACAAGATGTTAAGAAAGCTAAATGTGGTAGATCAACAAAAAAAAGAAGCTAAATGTTTGCGGATTTCTTAACATAAGTTTAAGGTCCGATGGCTTGGGCCTGTCTAAGGAATGATGAAAGGATGACAGAGGAAGGATATGTTTATTGGCATGTGATACATTTATTTCATTGCCATGAACGATGTTTCAATTTTACCGAGGATAAGTAGGGTTTGAATTTGCAAGGACGCTCAGGTGCTAGTCTTGGAAAGTGTGCGTTTGCGACGCGGATATGGTTACCTGCTGATTGGTCTGTCTCTGAGAAGGAAATTATAGGAATTTTACGCTTCGAGATGTTAGAAGAGTGGTTTTTGATTTCGAGGTTTTACCAATCGGCGCGAATCAACTTCTCCTCCCTACTTTTTGGGTTATTTGTAACATCCCAATTTATAATATATGGTGGCGTATGAAGAGAGTTTAAGAGAATTTATTTCGCTACCTATATTACAAAGTGCACTTTGCACATTTCGACATAACTCTAGGATTAAGTGTGTTCTAGCCGGCTGAGTAATTTCAGGACGGATGACCTTTTCAGAAGTCATTTCCAGAACCGTGTGAGTGAAGACAAAAACACGGACAAATATCATGTGGTAATATGTAGGGATAGTAAACAAGTCTCTCCAGGTTTTAGAAGTGGTGCACCGGCTGTCAGCAGAGGGTGGGCCCACGGGCCGAGAGAGCATGGGAGTCACAGAGACGGTGGCAGTCGGGGTGTTATATTTGGTATCATAGTCGAACCAGGCGAGTGTGGAGTCGTGTGTACTCACACCGTTGGGGGTGATGGTATTGGCGCGCAACAACGACATTGCGCTTTGTGAGTGGGAGTGAATTATAACATCTCGATTTTTGGTATATGGTGGTGCATGAGGAGAGTTTAAGATAATTGATTTGACTATTTATATCACAAAATGCACTTATCATTTTGGTTGCACATCCCGACAGAACTCCAAGATTAAAGCGTGTTCGGGTTGGAGTAATTTCAAAATAGGTGACCTTCTAGGAACTCATTTTACAAAACTGTGTGAGTGAGGACAAAACACGGAAAAAGATCACGTGGTGATCTGTAGGGATAATAAATAAGTCTTTCGGACTCCTCGAAATGGCGCACCGACCGTCGGCTAAGGGTGAATCCAACAGACTGATAGAGCATGAGACCCACAGAGACGATGATAATTAGAACGTTATATTGATCCTTAATATGTACTTTAGAGTCTAAATATCTTGTACTCGCTTATCGTCAGAAATTTGTTCTAAGGAATGGTACGTGCCTTAACCTAAAAAGGCTTGCAAAATGCTCTAGTAAGAACTTGTACTCAATCCCCTTAAATGGGACAGTAATCTTAGGTGTTGGTAGGGGTGAGTTTTGTATTTTAATTACGATCGATACAATCTGTGGTGTATTCTACAATTGATATGGAAATGCCCTTTTGTAACCCAAATCTTTATAATACAAATTATTTCAGATGGGCAAAAAAAAATGTAAGGGCAAAACACAAGTACATGAAAGAACTAGCCACAAACCCCAAAGAAACAAAGCTAAGCCTAAAGCGTTAGGTGACGTGGCAAAAAATCATTGGTTTAAGAGGAGCATGAGTTAGGGAAAGGAGAGCCCGGAAGAAAATTCCTTGTTTATCTTGTCGAATTCGAGAGCATTTCTCTATTGTTATCTCCCGGTCGTCGAACCATGGCTTCCACCACCGATTTCTCCAAATCTTTGCTATCTCCGTTCTCTCATGGTTAGTCTCTCTTACTCCCAGACTTCTATCTCTCACTCGCTTTCTCAGTTTAGGTCGGTGACATGGGATTGAGTGTGTGGTAGACGTTCTTCGTGCATTGGGTTTCATCCGAATAGGCTTAATTTTTCGTAATTGGATTTCAATTTTGAACTTGTATGTAATGATAAGAGTTCTGGTTTCCATGTGACCAATCTTCGCTTGTTATTCCTGCTTCCTAGTTTCAGTATCTCTTTTCAATTTTTATCTCTGAGTTTGTTTTTTTTGGAATTGCAAATTCCTTAGGAGACACCAGATTGAATTCCCAGAGAGGTATTAGACAGAACGTAACATTTCCAAATCACCACAAGTCCAAAAATTGTCACAGATCTCTTCGTGTGAATGGATTGTTCGGAGGTGGGAAGAAGGATAATGAGGATGGACAAAAGGTACATAGATCTTTTATATTTTAGATATCAAACTGATTCTGCAACAAGTCTTCATCTTCATGACATGAAGATTGAGTGTAAACTTCAATCCGTAAAAGCTTATGAGTGTCTTTTTTTTCCTTTGTAATATTTCCTAGGCAGGAATTCTTGGTAACATGCAGAATATGTATGAGACAGTGAAGAAAGCTCAAATGGTTGTCCAAGTGGAAGCTGTACGAGTGCAAAAAGAGCTAGCTGCGTAAGTCGCTTTTACCATACAAACTATAAAAACTTGAGTTTCTTCTATTATTGAGTTTCTTGCTTCTCTTGTTTCAATTTCTCAGCGCTGAGTTTGATGGTTATTGTGAAGGCGAGCTTGTCAAGGTCAGTGTAGATCTTGTTATGTCCTAATAATAGATCAATTCACCCAATATAAGAACAGAACTGCTTTGCTTATAACAATTTGTTTAACTATTAAGAATGAACAAACGTTTCCTTTGAGTCTGTTTCCATTAAAGATTTGTTTTCCTCCACTTCATGGATTAACTACTCTGTTATCATAAAGTTTTGTATAATGTTTTGTTGTTTCTGTTACAAATCTCAGTGACTTTATATAACCCTTGAATTTGTTTCAGGTTACGTTATCAGGTAACCAGCAACCAATCCGTACTGATATAACTGAGGCAGCAATGGAACTAGGCGCTGAAGTGAGTAAACCACACCTAGTTTTGTTCATCAGTTTCTCATGTGTTAATCAGAATGGTTTCTCATGTTGTCAACTTTCATTTGGCAGAAACTTTCGCTACTGGTCACAGAAGCATACAAAGACGCACACGCAAAGAGTGTTGTGGTAAAGCATCTATCACAGTGCAGCTATGTATTATCTTTTTTTAACTTCATCTCCTTTAATAGAACCTTTTGAATTTTACAGGCCATGAAAGAAAGAATGAGCGACCTTGCGCAGAGCCTAGGCATGCCACCGGGACTCAGCGAAGGACTAAAGTGAAGAACCTGTTTTTTTGTTTTGTTATCGTTAAACTTTCAGGTATGAGAGATCTGTTTCTTTTTTTGTATATCAGGCAAAACCATAGAGCTTTGTACTCTTCTACTACTCTTTTTTGGAATCAGAGCAAAAAATTTGAATTCTTGGCCCACTGCAATTTCATTCCCTAGGTGTATGATCGGGAATATAAAAAAGGTTGTCTTTATAGCAAAATATCTCCGCCATTAAATTGCTTTTCTTGGTAGGAAAAGTCAGGGACTCAAATTTCTGTGTCTTTTCTTTTTGTTATTGTGAAGTTGGAGTAATTGTTTTGGAAATGTGATTACTAGACCCTTAGTCCTTTACCATGAATACTTCAGTGTTATAGTAAAGTGTCCTTTTTCCAAGCTGAGGAATGTCCTGTAAATGTAAGACACTGAATTATATATAAAATGGAGGACTCAATGGGAGATTCTAGAAACCAAATAGAAATTGAATTACATACAAAAGACTCAACTCAATGATGGTGACATGCCGGCGTAGCTTTCACCAGCAATGTATAAATCTCTGTATTGGTACTGAGGAAATCTTGACATCGAATTAGTAAGAAATATTAGATTTTCCTGAGCTGCAACACACAATGAACCAGCTTCTCTTGACAAACATTTCTTATGTTAAATTTTAATTAACAAAGTTCTCTAGTCATATGTTACGTTGGTTGATGTAGAGACTATTTTAAGATTTTTAATCGTCATGTGAGTTTTGTACTAGTCAAATTATCTATTGAAAATCGATATCTGTGATAGAATGAATATAAATATAGATAAATGAATTCTGACTTGTACGTTCTCTCTCGAATCTTTCAAATCGGAGCTTGTGTTAGTCTATAAATATCCAACTCCGACGGGCGATCCAGAAACAAAATAGGACGATTTCGTTCATCACAAGATACTTGTTCTAAACAACATTTCACTCGATTTGATGTGAAAGGAATATTTTGAAGACATGAAGAAAAACCTTCTCCTAATAGCCAACTTATCAAAGCTATTGATATCACGTCCGAAAACATGTTAATACGAGTGAAGAAATACAAAGATGGTTTGAATGTTCAAAAAAAGAAAACTCTTATGAATGTTATTTCTTTCTTTAAGATAAAAGAAAAATATGTTGTAAACAAGTATATTTTATTTAAAAAAGAAAGTTTGCCTATGTTTTTAGTTTCAAGTGATTATATTTCTCATTAACCAAGGAGAACAAATTTATGGCATTGAAGCAAGGGATCAATGGGTGATTCACAACACGAAAGCGGTAGACTTCAAACTGCTTAAGAATCCACCTCATAGAGATCTATAGGGTGCTACTACAATGATACATGGAGCGGAGTCCGTCTGGCCGGAGAGCAAACCTCCTGCAAAAGTAAAGATTGCGTGAACTCTCTGAGACGACAAAATGTGTTTTTAGAAGATTTTCCGACGCTCAAGTCAGTAATCAAACCACATGAGGTCGGTAATCGGAAAAAATATCAGGAAAAAGAAAAAATGAGGGTTCATTCATATCCAATCCACAAGAAAGGACGGTATCAGATCCATATGCGGCTTGTGAAGCAATTTGCAGTGGAAAGAGGTAAAACAAGAACGTTTGGGCTAGGCGGGATCTAAAGTGACCGAAAAGAATCTTATTGCGGAGGAGAAACACACCTTTGAAGCGATAAGGTTTGAAGATGCTGGTCATGAACCGGATTCTCCTCAAATGACATGTCTTTTAAAGGATTTATGACGAAAAAGATCAGAGTTTTACACTTAAAGGCCGAAGCTTTGGCCACAAGATCTTTATCTTTAGTCGATTGAAGCCACAATCACCCTCGAGAAAGACTCAACGAGAGGAGCCGGAACTGACATGTGAAGCTAAGTTAGAGACCGAGTGAAAACCAAATGAAAATCGAGTAAAAGCTAGAGTGAGTTCTCTAAGAGAAAACAAAGGAAAACATAGGACTCAACTTAACTTAACTATAAGCTATTGATAAACGAAGAAATGGTTCTTTCTCGTTGCGAGATGGATCCATATAATAGAAGATACCAGACCCGGGTTAGTATACCAGGTGGTTGTGTTTGTCTGGTTTAGTTGGTCGAATCGTTGTTTGGACGCTCCATTCTATATTGGGTCAAGTCTCACTATGAACTCAAGTAATTTTCACCTAACACTCCTATCGTTTTGGTTAGTTGGCATGTCGTCATATCTCGTGGCGATTGCAATTCATTTTAGACGAGTATGAGAGGCGTTTCGTACCATTTGTTTCCTACTGAAAAAGTCCTTTAGTGTGATTTTGGTGTTATTATCGAGGTGTGCATGGTCTTCACACAAGTTCTTCAACCTATTGGTATATGACACATAGATCGATACTAAGCGTTATTAAGAAGTTTCCATTTGAAAGGATAAGCTTTGTGGGCTATGCAAAGTATAATTGACGAATGATGCCTCATACCTAGCATATTTTGCAATTCTCGACCCGGGATGTGTAGTACTACTCCTCCTTAGTGCAATCCTTAGGTTAGGTCGCGACTCATCTAATGCTTGTCTAGGCCAGAGTAGATGGCGAATAAACCCCGTTTGAAAGGGGTTTAAGGGAACAACCACTATGATGTGCCCTCGGGCCATTGTTGGATCATGCCAGAGAATGAATCTTCTTTTACCACTTTGTCCTCGGTGTTCCTAGTCCTCACACTGTAGCCACATTGTCGGGTTTTGGGGTACAAAGACCCTGGTTTCCCCACCTATAAAGATACATGGGTCCTTACGTAATCAGATCCGTGTATCTCATGAATATTGGTGCGTGGCACTAAGAGATTCACATAAACTAAGTAACATGTGAAAGTGATCCGCCTGAATTAAATTACACATGTCACTAAGAGATTCACCTAAGTAGTATTCCTGGTGTCGTTGCGTAATCCATAAGTAATAAGAGAGCGGGTTTTACCCCAACATAAGCTATGTCGAAGATCCCATCCCAAAGAGATATTTTCACAAGATGTTTTATTTTTGCAAATATGGACTACCTCTTTTGGAGGATATACCTAAGGAACACTACGATCAGAGTTTCCTTAAACACTTTGTCATACTTGGAAACGTAGAAATGAAAAACTTAGAAAATGTATAAGGACTCAATAGAGATGATCAAGTATGTTTAAACTCCCCTCTTTGGATCCCCTCACACCATCTGGAAATATATGTAAAATATACTTTTCTTGGAAGGAATTAGATTTTCTTTTGCAGGTTTAGGGTGGTTCTACACTCTGCGACACACATAGGAGTTATAAAGGGGGTTGGGAACATAAATTGCATCATTTATCCATTACATGCTAAGTTGAAGTTTTCTTTGGACCTTGTAGTTTTGCTCGTCTTTCATTTTGATGCTACTTTTTTTTCTTTTGATTTTTCTGAGTTTCTGAAGATGATAATATTCTTGGAGTATTGGCCATATTTCTTAACATATATGGAAAATTTTAAATCGCTTAGGATGACATTTTCTTCTTCCACTTTAGTTTTTATCTCTCCTAATCTCAATTTTAGGATGGATAACCTCACATGTAATACACAGTCAATCCCATTTGTCGTGAGTATTCAAACTCTATTCCGATGGTGTGGAATTTTGAACCATTTATCATAATTTTATAACTTTGGACAAAAAAGTGTAACCTCTTTTATATATATCGGGTTTTTTTTTTTTTTTTTTTTTTCGTCTAAAATAATTTTATTAATAGCATAAAATTACATAATTTGGATACACAAAAACTAAAACATATATCATTACATACAATAGATACAAAACACATGAATACAACCGTTCTTCGCAAATATGAGAAACTGTTGCTTCGATGATGGAGTGGATTAACCCTGCTCTCTTAACGCAAGTCTTACGGACAAACAAACTATGTCTGTTAAGTTCTCCTTCATATACTTGATGTTGTTGGCTAACAACATATAGCTGAGACTCCAAAATGCCTTTAACACTATCTTTATTAATTGAAATGATCTTGATGTTATTGTAAGTGTATTTTGCTCTGGTTGAAATAAGAAAAATGATATGCTTATTGTATCCTTTCTTTTCCTAAACACCCCCTGCATATGCGGTTTCCTCTTTATGTCTAATCCCTCCAGCGCGATAATCCATGGTGATTTCCTTGCCGGTCTTCGTTTGACACACAAATTCGAAAGAATTTGTTTTGATCTTCGAGTCACCACCAAACGATTACAGTGAGACCCGGGAATGAAGAAAACACTAACATTAGATGTTAGTATTGACAAAGAAACGGCATAAATGGCCAAAACATAGCCGACACAAATGTCGGAAGTATCTACAACCAAAGAAAATTGTCTTTGGTAGCAATAAAAGCCACAAGTATAATAACCAGTGACGTAAACACCATAAATGGACTTCGCTAGATAAGTAAGTCGATGTTTTGACTCCATGAATGAGATTAAAGAAGTAACTTGTACCGGCACGAAACTGATAAAGGAACAATCTGGGACTAACTCGCATGTAACTGATTCACCATCAGAGACTTGCAATAAAAGATGTGGATTGATCCTTATTAGATTCAATCTCCCGATCATAACCGCCAATATCAGGATAAGGATACGTAGGAATCGGTGCCATGACCGCCATACCCACAACAAACACATTGCCGGTGCTAAATTAACAAGAAAAACCTGATAATCGATCTAACAACAGAGTCGGAGATCTTCTATAATCCTCCGGAGAAGATAGACGAAACGACACGAGACGTCGTATCTTTTCGATATCTTCTAAAAACTGTCGATATGTATATGAAACCTAAAGTAGAGAAAGAAAGTACAAGGGAAGCAGTACAGCCGACGTCGAAGCCGACGCCGGCCGGTGGTATTGCGATAGAAACGAAACCTCTTGATCGGCTTTTTATCGCCTTCTCTTCTCTTATATTTTCCCTTCTTTAAATCAAAATAACTAAATAAAATATCTGCAGTACATATCGGGTTTCTAATGTTAAAAGTATCTATTAAATCGGCTTATATTTTATTAAAAGTATGTTGTATCTTAGTAGTAATTGCCATTACTTAGGTACTATAGAGTGGTGATACCTTTGTGTAACGTCTATCGACTTTTTGAACATTAATTTAGATTGAGTTATATATTTTTTTTGTTGGGTTATTTTCATTGCAATTGAAAAAAATAATTTTTTTTAAAATATGTCTTACATGTTAACAAATTTCTTGTATCAAAAACTTGATTTTATTCCAAAAGGTAAAATTTACTAAGAACAAAACCGGCCAATTATTTTTCATTTTGTTTCAAATTGAGTAATGAATATATTCTTTATTTTGACATAAAAAAAACAAAAGAATGTATACTTTATATGTAAGGAAAGTGTAACATAATCTGAAAGATTGATACTGTTAATTACTTGGCTAATTGGGGAGATTACATAACATTTTTACAAAACCAGATTTTGACCACAAATCTGGTTCTGATCTCCGAACCTCGTTCCCGAATCTTTTATAAAAACTGATTTAGCTCCAAACCATAACGGCTAAACCTTTATCTCTACCAAGGCGAAGAAGAATATTCGAGAGGAGAAAGAGGAGAAAAAATGGCGTCTTTGATTCCCGTTTTGCACCTAATATTTATCTTATTTACTACATTCAACCACTTCGGTGAGGGTCGTGAGGCCAAATTCATTATTGTGGGCGGATCATTGGATGCATGGAAGGTTCCACAATCGTCCAACAACACTCTCAATCATTGGGCTGAGAAGTCTCGTTTCATAGTTGGAGACACTCTCGGTACAGATCTAGTCCTTTCTTCATTTGTTAATAATCATTTATCTATATGACATTTCGAGTAAAAAAAAAAGGGTGATATTATCACCACAGATTCCACGAAACAATTATTATAAAATCGGTCACATGATTCTAGCAAATTTCAGAATATTGTCATTTGTTCGCTTAATCTGATATATCTTTTATATATTTTGTTTTGGTGATACTATAATTTCGTCATGATGTTCCAGATCAGGTACCAACGGCCGAAATTGTCAATTAGGATTTTTGGGTTGAATTGTGTATGAGTTGAAAGTTATTTGAGGTTAAAAATTATTCTAAAGACCAAACAAAATATTGACACGTTGAATGATAAAGCAAATAATTAACAATGAATTTTAGATTGAATTTGCGTGTTAGTAGTTATAAACTTATAATAGAGTTGAACCTAAATAAGTAAATAGGCATAAATTAAGTATGAGTCACTTTTCTAGATTTCTCAAGTTACTTTTGTTTGAGTTAAATTTCTCAAGTTACTTGGGTTCAAAATTTGATCCACATCTCAAACAGTAGTATTTTTTTTAATGGTTTTTACTTTAGAACGAAATCATATCATTGATATACACAGCTACATAGGTATATGAACCATTAAAATATGTAAATGGTTTAAATCCAATTTATATAAAGTATCGAGACTCATTGGATATATTGAAATACCAAACCAATTTTTTTCTCATACCAAGACATCTTTATAAGATAGTATTAAACTAAGCATTATTTTTGACAACACTAAACTCTATTTTGCCGTATGACAGTGTTTAAATACGATGTCAAGGTCGATTCGGTGTTACAAGTGACAAAAGAAAACTATGAAAGCTGCAACACAGAAAAGCCTTTGAAGCAATACAAAGAAGAAAACACAAAAGTGAAACTTGACGTCTCTGGTTCTTACTACTTCATCAGTGGAGCTACCGATAATTGCCGTAAAGGTGAAAAGCTCATTGTCGTGGTTCAGTCTCCTAACCACCCGCCCGTGCCCAAACCCGTACCCGGTGCTACTCCACCGACTACTTCTTCAAAGCCACCCCCCTCTCCGGCTCCGGCCCCAGCTCCGGCCAAAAACAGTGCCGTTGGATTGGTGGCTCAAAATGGGATCTTCTGGGCCTCGACTCTTGTTGCTGTCATTGGCCTCACTTTGGTTTAAGGCTGTTTAAGTAAAATAAATTCTTGAACTCTTTGTTATGCATCCAAATCTACTATTTTGGAAAATAATGATTATCTGAGTTTATGTCATATCCGACATTTTTTTTTTGATATAGAGTCATATTATACAAATACTGTTTTCCTACCAATATCAATTTATTTTGGAACCTAAAATATTATATATTTATCCTAATTAACATGAGGAAATGGATTAGCCTAAACATCATATTAACACTTCATAAGCCACCATGACCCAACCATTAGCTACTCTAATCATCTATAACTATGTATGATCCGTATTTCTTATATTTAATTGCATTTTCGTGGTTGACTTTTAGTTGATTTTTCTCATTTTGGTTTATTTTTGCAGTTTTGCCTTTGTTTATTCATTTCATCATCTTCTTCTTGTCCTTTGCATGTTTTAGCTTTTGTTCTTGATCTATTTACCTATTCTTTTAGTTTACTGTTGCATTTAGGATTTAGAAAAGAACCAATCAATCTCCGATCTCTGTCATGTGGTCTCTTTTCCCTTTCTTTTCGAGAAATGCAACCCTATCGTCTTTTCTAAAGTCACACGGTTTCTGTTTTGAAAGAATATTTACTCCTTGGTGGACCAAAAATCTCCCTCTCAAGACTATTTCTTCGAGGTAAACTCATAAGTGGTGCATACCAATTTGAAGAGGATTCACCCTATGATAAGGTCCGATTAGAAGGCCCATTTTTTTAGCCCAAGGCGCATATCTCGAAGAATGTGGAAACCCAGCTTTTTTTACTCAAAACACTAAGAATATCCAAGATTAGATCCACCATCAATCTTTTGGACGTCTGGATAAAAAAATCTTCCAACCAGACTCGTAACATCCTTCTCGCTATAAATATACTAAGGAAGGTGTGACATATCAAATTACACATCTTCTTCTTTTAAAGACATATCCATCATGGCCTTATCCGTAGCTGACGACATAGCTAAAGTTTGGACAACTCTAAATGAAGTAACCACATACATGACCACTTAAACTTGAAACCACAATGAACTATGGCTTCTAAGCATAACAAGATACTCTTCTACCAACTCCACTAACTTTGCGTCGAAACCACCAAGGAGATGAATGAGAGATATAGATACTACCCAACCTTAAAGAGAAATACACCTTGATCGATGTTGTAGAGACACATGCTAACCTTTTTCTAGCCTTAATAATCATAATCGACAGAAGTAGATCGACCTGGATGTCGCATGAAGGCATAAGTCTAAGGGACTGTAGTGTCTGCCAATGATTAGAAAAGGTAGGATCGGTTATAACCAAGACACACTGTCCCTTATCTTTGTGGGAATCGATGAAAGTTTTTTTTGTAGAAGAGGAAGATTTAAACAACCACCAAACCCTAATTTTCATACTGACTTTGACGAACCATTACATAGGCTTGCTTTGATCTTATCCGGCCTCAGGATACCACAACTCAAGACGTCGTCAAGAGATCATTGATTTCAGCACCACATGGAGACATGATTCCAAGCTTTTGTAGTCAGCGCCAAGGATTGCATAAGGAAGATGGAACGATAGTTTGTTGCTTGTCTCTAGTAAGGAAAGATCGAAATATTTTGGTTGAAAAACGAATAGAGAACACAAGAGATATATCTGGATTTAATCCTAATAACCAATAGCGTGAGACCTTCTACTGGAACTAGAGTCCTAAACGAAAACCATGCTCTATCTGGATTTAACTTATTTACTTTACACATCTCCTTTTTTGAAGAAAAAAAAATTGTTTTTTCTTAAGTGTAGTTTTTTAATTATTCATTTAAGGATGAGGAGAGGGGACAGCAGAGGACCCGGACAGCACGAAGAAGAAAGTCAATTTTTGACAGAAGACACGTTCGGTTTCTTTCTTCTCTGCCCGTTTTTTTTTTCACAACTTGCTCTTCTCCAGCTTCTTTCTGCTCTTACTTCCGTTTCTTCCTCTTCATCGCTCTCGTCTCCGTCAGATTCGACTGTAAGCTCTTCTACTTTCCGATCTTACTTGCTAATACTGTGAAATGAACTTGATCGAATTTTGCAATTTGTTCGACTTTGGATTCGATTTGTCCATTCTAGGGATTTAGAGATGAATTTGGTCCCTTTTTGATTGCTAAAGTTCCTTTGAAGTATGCTTTTCATTTTCGCTTTTGTATTTCTTTGAAAAATTTCTCTCTTTTTTGAATCCGAATCAATAATGATAAATGAACTAGTTCAAGTAACCTAATTTCGGATTCCAATCACGCAACTCCATCGATTTTGGGTAACTCCTGGAAATATAGCTGAAAGTAACCGTTATTGATTTTTTTTCCTCGGTTCTGGGTGATGAAGATTGTGTCAAAACAGGTTTGGGATTCATGAGTTGAATCCTAGAGAAGAGTATGTTCGATTGTGTGCCAAAGGGAGTCAAATCTCAAGTAATCAGTGGCCAACGCGAGAAGTTTTTGAGGTATATTAACGTCTTCTCATCTATTTTCTTTTTGATGAATCTGTGAATCTCAAAGATGGTTTAGGAAAATCCAAATCTGATTTCTTGATTCTTTTATAACAGGTTGGATAGTATGGACTCGAGGTACTCGCAAGGTTCTGATGCTGGTTTGAACAAATGCACCTTAAATTTACAAGGACCAAAACGTTTTTCTCAGGCAAGCAAAGCATCATCTGGATCTTTTAAGAAAGGGTTTAGAAAAGGATCCGAGGGACTTTGGTCTATAGGTAGATCCATTGGACTCGGAGTTTCACGTGCCGTATTTCCAGAAGATCTTAAAGTATCAGAGAAGAAGATATTTGATCCACAAGACAAGTTTCTTTTACTCTGCAACAAGCTATTCGTAGCTTCATGCATTCTCGCTGTATCCGTGGACCCGCTCTTCTTGTATCTTCCGTTTATTAACGATAAAGCGAAATGCGTTGGTATAGATCGGAAGTTGGCAATCATAGCAACAACATTAAGGACAGTTATAGATTCGTTTTATCTCTTTCACATGGCTTTACGGTTTAGAACAGCATATGTTGCTCCTTCATCACGAGTTTTTGGTAGAGGAGAACTTGTGATAGATCCTGCACAGATAGCTAAGCGATATCTTCAGCAGTATTTCCTTATTGATTTACTTTCCGTGGTTCCAATTCCACAGGTATAACAAAATCCCAAGCTTCTCACTAGATTTACTTTGTTTAATCTTCATTTTTCTCTTTTCTTTCTTTTCAGATTATAGTTTGGAGATTTCTCTACACTTCGAGAGGTGCAAATGTATTGGCAACAAAACAAGCACTTCGATATATCGTGTTAGTTCAATATATTCCACGTTTTCTTCGTATGTATCCTCTGAGTTCAGAGTTGAAGAGAACCGCTGGTGTATTCGCCGAAACTGCTTGGGCTGGTGCAGCATATTACTTGCTACTTTACATGCTTGCAAGTCATGTCAGTACCAGTCAATATCTGTTTTATCTTTTTCTTTGTTTGGAATCTCTTCTCATAAGTGTGTGTATGTATGTGTATGCAGATTGTTGGGGCTTTGTGGTATTTGCTTGCCTTAGAACGCAATAACGATTGCTGGACTAAAGCTTGCAACGATAACAGAACAATCTGTACCAGAAACTTCTTGTTTTGCGGTAACCAAAATATGCAAGGTTATGCTGGTTGGGACGCTGTTAAAGATGACGTTCTTCAGCGAAGTTGTCCTGTCAATGTCCCTGAGGGTGAAGATCCTCCCTTTGATTTTGGAATCTATTTAAGAGCACTCTCCTCTGGCATCGTCTCATCTAAGAACTTTGTCTCTAAGTACTTTTTCTGTTTGTGGTGGGGGTTACAGAATCTTAGGTAATATGCAAAATCTATCTGCTATATAGGAGTCATTAAGACTTTTCTCTTCTCTTTCTCATTAGTAAACTCGATGTATTCTCTTGCAGTACACTTGGTCAAGGTCTTGAAACCAGCACATACCCTGGAGAGGTTATATTCTCCATAACACTCGCTATTGCTGGACTTCTACTCTTTGCACTTCTCATCGGAAACATGCAGGTAAAATAACAAAAGAGAGCTTGTTCTGTTTCTATGTTCAATTATTTCTTCTTGTGGGTATGAAGAAATAATGGTATGATATTGTTTGACAGACTTATCTTCAATCGCTAACTATCCGGTTAGAAGAAATGCGAGTCAAAAGACGTGACTCAGAACAGTGGATGCATCATCGAATGCTTCCACCAGAGCTGCGGGAACGGGTGAGAAGATATGACCAGTACAAGTGGTTGGAGACACGTGGAGTTGATGAAGAGAATCTTGTTTCGAATCTCCCAAAGGATCTTAGAAGAGATATCAAACGTCATCTCTGTCTCGCCTTAGTCCGAAGAGTAAGTTTTACTGTCTCTGTATTTCACCTCCATTAACATCTCTTCGAAAAGTCTTTTAAACTGATTTTTTTTTCTATGGAAAGGTTCCATTGTTTGAGAATATGGATGAGAGGTTGCTAGATGCAATATGTGAGAGGCTTAAGCCATGTCTATTCACTGAGAAGTCGTACTTGGTTCGTGAGGGAGATCCAGTCAACGAGATGCTCTTCATTATCCGTGGTCGGCTCGAGAGTGTAACCACTGATGGCGGAAGAAGCGGATTCTTCAACCGTAGTTTACTTAAAGAAGGAGATTTCTGTGGAGATGAGCTTTTGACATGGGCGCTTGATCCTAAATCCGGTTCTAACCTCCCATCCTCAACAAGAACCGTTAAGGCCTTAACCGAAGTAGAAGCTTTCGCTTTGATAGCCGATGAGCTGAAATTCGTGGCTAGTCAGTTTAGGAGACTCCATAGTAGACAAGTGCAACATACTTTCAGATTCTATTCACAGCAATGGAGGACTTGGGCTGCTTGCTTTATCCAAGCCGCGTGGCGACGATACACAAAGAGGAAGAAAATGGAACAACTTAGAAAAGAAGAGGAGGAAGAAGAAGAGTCAGCGTCTGTTATTGCAGGAGGAAGTCCGTATAGCATCAGGGCAACGTTCTTGGCTTCGAAATTTGCAGCGAATGCACTTCGTAGCGTTCATAAGAACCGGACTGCGAAATCGACTTTATCTTTATCGTCTACTAAAGAATTGGTGAAATTTCAGAAACCTCCAGAACCAGATTTCTCAGCTGAAGATCCTTGACAGTAAAAAAAAAAAAAAAACTGATCCAAAACGCAAACGCAAGAAATTCTTCTTTAATTTTTTTCTTTTACCTGTACACAGTCTCTAAGAACACGTCAACTTAAAAGATTCATTTTGTTGTTGTTGATTTGTTCAAAAAGAAAAAGATACTTGGGTTCATGCAAAGCTTGTTAGAACCCAAATATGTATAATATAAAAGATTATTTGTGATTCCTCTTATGTTGGACGTCATTTGATTTAAAATAGATAGAAATATTCTGAATATTCCATAGAAATTGTTTTCTTTAAAGTTATCCAACCAAACATTACTGCTATTGAACATCTAGTTAAAGTTGTTCGGATCTTCCTTTGAGAAAGTTTTTGCAGAGAATCTGCCATTGCTTCCTATCTGGTTCCGCGTTCTCCATTGTTGCCTTAGCCTTATCCGCAAAATCTTGCTGAAAAAAGAAAACAAAAACACTCAAGAACTTGCAACATTGAAGATACAATAGTGACATGAAATGGAAAAAAAACAAACCTCCATCAACTTGAGATCGACGACACGATCGATGATCTCGAAAAGAATCTCCTTGTTGTACTCAGGATGACCTTGGATGCTGAGGAAATGGTTTCCAATGGATAACATCTCGACGTTGCATTTGTCTGAATAAGCAAGCAATGTTGCTGATTCAGGAAGTTCCAAAACTTCGTCTTGATGGCATTTTATTATGGCTAGTGATTTCGGAATCTCGCTACCAAAGTAACCACCTGGTTTCACTGCGTCCTTTGCTATTGTTATGCTTCTTAGTCCCATGTCCACACCTCTACTCGCTCTTCCGATTTTCCCTCCTTTCATTCTACTCAGTATCTGGTTTCAACAACACATAGTATGGATCCATTGATCATGATGAATCATTTGAATCAAGCCATGTCACGCAAAATTACATTCAAGATATATGATTGTTTGAAAATGAAAGAATCCACAATTCCGAGAATCTAAAGGACACGCTCAAAATTGCATCTGAATGATTATTTGAACAAAGGGGTTTATCTCGGGATGGAATTTTGAAAACCCCTAATTTTAACTACGATTCAAGAGATCAGATCAAAAAGCAGAAATCTCAACGTAAGAAATAGGGATTTGGATCGGAACCTGGTGGCCGAAGCAGATGCCGAGAACCTTCTTCTTCATGTCGTCGAGTTTTTGGCAGAGGGAACAAAGCTTGACGATCCACTCGGCGTCTCCGAAGGCGTCATGGAGGCTACCGCTGATGACGAATCCGTCGTACTTGTCCAGATCCTTATCCTCTGGAAACTCGCCGTCGATCACTCGGAAGAGATCCCATTGCTCTCCGTCTTCACCGAAAGTCGAAACGAACACGTTGAAATAGCCTCCGTACGTTTTCTTCACGAACATGGAATCGCATGTCGCCAGAAACAGAGCGAATCTCTTTTGCGCAACCATGTTTTTGGATAATGGCAGAGAGAGTTTGCACGGAAGATTTGTTTCCTTAGACGGCGAAAAACGTATCAGACGCCAGCTGGAGTTTTGTGGCCTATCGCTATCATTACTGATCTGGAGTAACAAACCTAGCCGATATCCTGAATTTCTTCTAAATTAGTTCAAAAATTAATGAGTTCCTAAGTTTTTGGTTTTAATTTTGACAATTTGTTATTTATTTGAGATTCTTACAGTACTCTTTTTTTTTTTTTTTGTTAAATAGATTTTATTTATTTATTTATTTTTTAAAACCTTGAATGGTGGTTATTTTTAAAATTTTTAGTTTTTCGTTTCTAATATAAGTTTATTGTTTGTTTTTCGTTTTTTTTTTTTTTTCAAAATTACTAAAACGAATATCTAAATTTTATTAAAGGAAATTTGAGGAGATATAACAAAAATATTTTCTAGTTGGAAAAATAACTCACTTTTTCAAAAGTTTGAAAACTAGTTTTTTTCATTGAAATTACCAAAATGCCATTATCTAATCAAACATACTATAACTAAGAATATATAATTTTTGTGATTTAGGAAAGAAAAAAAATTATTAAAAATGCTAAAAAAATTATGTTTGAAAAAATGCTGTTTAAAAAACTAATAGAATATTTATTAAAAATGCTAAAAAAATTATGTTTAAAAAATAAATTGAAACGCATATAGATTTTATGATTATTTTCCTTCTTCTTTTTAAAAGATAAAAATGGTGTGTAAAATAACTAAAGTATAGGATTTTTTATTACTAAGATACTAGCATAAGCGTTGGATATTTGCGACAACGTATGATGTTTGTGGTGGCATCTTTGTTTCTAATAACATGATTATATAACCCTTCGTGTCAAGACTCAAAAGGGTTACATTATCGCTATGAATGCTACGAAAATAGCGATCAGACTGACGATGAGCCATATCGAAGATACCATTAGATCGTATTAAGGAGACCCATATGGCGCGAGAACAATCGTCTACCATTGTCAGGAAATACGAAGATCTAAATAAAGATGGAACATTGTATCGTCCCCACACATTACAGTGAATAAACTGAAACATATCATGAGCTTTATTAATACTACCAGAAAAAACTCAAGTGTATTTGTTTGGCCCGGACACAAAAATCACAAGGCGGAGATCTCATCTTTAAAACCACTCTACGAACATAATTTCAACTGTTTTGTATTGATATTTTTTTGAACACCGATATGTCATATACATTTTTAACAAAAAAAAATGGCATATACATTAAAAAGAATATTTATAAAGTGGATACATGGATAGCTCAAATGATAGACGAACGAGAGACCCAAATCGGATTTCAGATTCGTGAGTCAAACTAGTGAGGAGGGTTGACCTTTGAGGAAGTTCTTGCAAATTTTCTGCCAAAACTTCCTGTCTGCTTCATTCTTCTCCATTGTTGCTTTTGAAGTTTCCGCAAAGTCTTGCTGCATATTTATAATTGGTTAATTCCTAATTGGTCAACACAAAGGAAAACTCCTACATAGATTTCAATAAAAAATCCAAAAAATAATATATATGAAATATGGAGATCATCTAGAAATAAAACTCAACTAATATAAACGAGTTGGTATTAATATCCACTTTGAAAACAATTCGTGTCTATGATCAATATTTGAATCCGCGTCTCTTTTTTATCAACAACAAATACTCCTATTATATTTGATTTGAATTCGGGTGACGATACATTAACAATACTAACACAAATCACTAGGTGTAAAATCCTAATCATGAAAACCGTCTAATAAAACCACATGCATATTGAAAAAAAATTGTTTTAAGAAAAAGTGAGAGAGAAAAAAACCTTGATGTGACCTCCGGCAAGAACACGATCGATGATATCAATCAAAATGTCCCGGTTATACTCAGGATGTCCCTGAATGCAGAGGAAGTTGTCTTCAATTGAATACATCTCTACGTCATACATGCTCGAATATGCTAACAGTTTTGCATTTTCTGGCAGCTCTAAAACTTCGTCTTGGTGGCATTTAATGATTCTCAGATTCTCTGGAACTTCCTCGCCGAAGTAACTTTCCGGTGCGACTGCCTCTTTCAAAATGGTTATGTTCCCAAGGCAAAGCTCTGGTCCTTTCCTTGCTCGTCCTACTTTTCCTCCCTTAACTCTAGCTATTAGCTGCTTGTTATATCCAATAATCATATTAGTTACGCTAGTATGTTAAAATACTACTTTTAATAACATATATTTTACAAAATTTTAGTCTAGTTGGTTGAAAGAATACTATAAACCATTAAGTTAATCATAAACAAAACAATTATGCGATATGTGACGTTCGATGTGAAATTCTCAAACTGCAAGATCGAACCAATAACATTTAAAGAGCAAAGAAACCCGACCCAGACCCGCGGTCGGACCGGTAAACCCGGCGACCCGATAGACATTTCGGGTTGGGTCATATGCAAAAACCTTTGAGTTAAAACCCGAAAAAATCCGCGGTTTATTTGTGACCCGGTGGACCGGTCGAACCGATTGACCCAATTATTAAAAAAATTTAAACCTTTTAAACCAAATATAAAGTTTTATTGTGATAAAATATAGAAGTTTAACTAGTTGAAACATTATTAGAAATTCTTCTGATCAGACATTTTATCTCTCAATCTCACAAACCTTCGTCTTTTTTATTATCGTTGAGGCATTGGTTTTCTTAGTGCATAGTTTTTACTTGTTGATTTCTTTTAACATTTTTAAATTCATATTTCGTTAATAACTTAAGACATAAATATTTTTAATGAAATACTATTATAAAGAATGAATAGTCTCAAAAATATTAGTTTATATATATTTTTATATAAAAACCTCATTTACTTATAACCCGCGGTCGACTCTAGATATGCGGTTGATTCGGTGACCCGTCGACCCGGAAGACAGTCCGGTTCGATGTTCGGGTCGGATTTAAAAACATTGGAGCAAACTAATTTCTTACGTTTTTTTTATATGATACGTCATTTTCACATTTTTTAAAAAAAAAACCCATCAAGAAACATCTAACGAGCTATATATATATATATATTTCGTACTTATGATTATAAGATTATTTTCCTCACAGCCAATGAAGGACCATTGAAAGAGGCATCAAATATTTTTTAAAACCAGAACAAAAATGGTAACTGAAAAAATAATTAACCTGGTGGCCAAAGCAGATACCGAGGACTTTCTTCTTCATCTCATCGAGCTTCTTGATGATATCAGAGAGTTTCAAGATCCAATCAGTGTCTTGAAAGGCATCACTAGAGCTTCCACTGATGACAAATCCGTCGTACTTCTCAAGATCATTCTCGTCGGGAAACTCGCCATCGACAACTCTGAAGGAGTCCCATTGCTCTCCTACGTCGCCGAGCAATGAAACAAACACGTTATGGTATCCCCCGTACGCCTTCTTCGCGAACTCCGAGTCCGGCGTCGCCAGAAACAATAGGTACTTCTTCTGTTCAACCATTTTTTATCAAGAGAGAGAAGAAAGAGATAAGACTTTGAGAGAAGAATGGAGAAGAGAGAAATGAAGTGTGGATATATTTATAGATGTGATGGGGTTCACCATTCATGTGAACTCCTTCGAAAGACTTCTTGTCTAATTGTTGTTATATAATTATTCTATTCACGCCTATGATATATACTTTTATTAAAATAAAATATTGACTATTGGTTTAACGGAAAAATGGTGGCTGTTAACCATTGTTGACCCATGAGAAAGTCAGGGGTTCAAAACTTATCTGACAGTGAGATGATGTTACATTTTGTTTTCTGTTCCATCATTCCATGCAAGGAACAAAATTGATTATTTTTATTCGGTACGAATATCTCAACCGGCAACATATGACTTTCAAGAGATAGATGCCGGAAAGATCTCACCTGTCGAAATCTTCTGACCATTTTCCGAGATTGATCATTTAAGAAAATTATAGTTGTTGGGATCTTCATCGGAAATTTGTAAGGTGTCCGTCAGAAATATTTCTATAAATATAATTTCAAAATACAATGATCTAGGAAGAAAGCAACAAGAAGATATCATCCTCGTGGAACACATCGTCAACGACGACGTGCGGCTGAGTATTCTGCCACGAGGAGATTGAGAATTAAGTTGCCTTGAATTCTGACAAGGATTAAAGCAGGACGATAGCCAAAACGGGATGAATTCTTAGCCAAAACGAGCAAACCAGTGTTCAAGGAATTTTAATTAAGGGATGAAAAAGCACTAGCACACATGTTTTATGTTGGATTGCATTCAGAAATCCGATCGAGTAATCAGTGTTCGACTGTATTGCGGAGTTACTTAACCTACCAAGAGGCAGAGGATCCGAGTGTCGATTTTCGAATCATTATATAAACTTCGACCTAACCTGTATCCAAGTGAAAATACTCAAGTTATTGTGAGTGAGGTATCGAACTCAAGGAGGTAAATGTGATTAGAAAATATTCAAAGTTCATAAGTAGCTAAGTACTTGAAGTACTTGATGATTTAAGTGATTGAAGATGACCCTAAACATGCAAATTAACTAAGAAGATAAAGTGAAAAAAAAAGATTGCAAATGATTGATTAATAAGCAAGTGACAAAATAACGATTGATTGAAATAAGTAAGTGAAAAAATTAAGAAAGATATGGTCCTAGGCTAAGGCATAATTTAATATGGCAAAGCTTTAGTTGAGTTAAGGATCCATGGTGAATTCTAGCTAAGCTCTAATCCAGTAATTTAGGTCTCAAATTGTTTGATTAGGTCATTCCCACCATTGAAAAATCGAGTGTTGTTAAGGATCAAAAAATTATATGTATTATTAACTACGACAATAGATAAGAGACCTATAACATAGCGGTTTATTTTTATAGTACTGAAGTTTATTTTTATAGTATTCTTATAAAAATACTAATTTCACGAGAAGGTAAAGGATACACATCACCAATTGCTTTTCCTATCGATTTATGTTTATCCGAGATTATAGTAAGACCCTCATCGTCACGAATAATAGCTTTTAATTGCGTAAAAAACCAACACCAAGAATCATCATTTTCTGTGTCAACGACATCAAAAGCTATTGAGAAAATCTGAAAATTAGCATCCTGAGCTAGTGCTGTCAGCAATGTTCATTTGTATTTGTCATGGAGAAACGTACCGTCGACAACAACAACTTTGCGCATGAAAGGTCACCCATTACAGCTCGCACCAAATGCAATGAACACATACTTGAATCTTCCACACTCATCAATTTGAAGACGTGTTATTGTACCCAGATTTTCCCGTCTTATTATGTATAGGTAAGTAGGCAGTTCAGAAAAACCACACTCAGGAGTCCCCATATCGATCTGCCTCGCAAACTGTAGCGTTCTATGTGACCTCCAATAATCCATCTGTAAATAAGTCAGCCAAAATGTATTAATAACCCAACCATATAATAACTATAAGTCAACCAAAACGTATTGATAACCCAACCATATGATAACTATAAGTCAGCCCAAACGTATTCATAACTCAAACATATAATAACTATAAGTCAGCCAAAACTTATTAATAACCCAACCCATATGATAACTATAAGTCAGCCACGACGTATTAATAACCCATAACCCAACCATATGATAATGATTAGTCAGCCACAACGTATTAATAACCCAACCGTAATTACCTTTATATCAAAGTGCTTATTGATAGCTATTCCGACACTTCCAGGTTTCACTGCCGGATTAACGTCGCCTAGAAAATCCCTGTATAGAGCTTCTAAAATAAGATGTTGCTTGTCGGGATCGATTAGAACGCTCCGTTACAGAACATGTGTGCTTCGGTTCGTTCAGTTCGTATATACAAACATAAAAAGGCGGGGATTTCCCTTGTGTTGATGCATGAACTCTCCAACAACATCCATCAACCCAACACTTAACAATGACTGTAGTCGTATTGGATACCGGTACATCAAAATCAAATCCATCCCTTACCGAAAGAAGTTTCAGTCGTTTCTCCAATTCGTATTTACTCGTGTATCGTTGTCTTACCGCGAGGTTTAACGAATACATCTCCAACCTTAAAGCTTATGAATTACCTTTCGATCCGCCCATCTCATTGTTCTGAGGTCTCTTCTTAAGCGGCATAGTCGGTGAATCTTCGTCTTCTTTTGGAGGCTCGCCGTATGAAGTAAAGTTATCATCACCAGATGACGCACCATCGGAGTCATCGTAAAAATCAAATCGGCTTGAAAATTCATCATCTTCTTCTTTGTCATCTGCTTCTTCTTCATCTACATCGTCTTCTTCGGTTTGGTTTTTTACTAGCGTCCATGGATTTGTCTTCGCGGATCTCTTCACACTTTGGCTGACAGAAACCACCAAATCCACCACCGTAATCTTCGTCTCTAGGTTCTACTTTTGAGTGAAAACTGAATGGCCGTTTCAACCTTTCTCGCAATCCGTACTTCTGACAATTCTCTCTAGTCTCTTTCGCTGTAAACTCCACAAAAAAAAAAAGCTTATCGGTTTTCCATACACTTCGAAAACATTGCAACTGCCGATCATTGGAGACATAAACTGGTGGAGTATCATGCGACATAGTTTTCATAGCCTTGTTCAAAAACATGTAGCTCAGCTTTATCTCATGGCTCCAATTGCGTAAGATATAAACCCTCTATCGTCTCTAGCTCCACAACTCTACACCCTCTATCGTCGGTGATAAAGATGTATCTGTGTTTCTTTACCCATTTAATGGAAACAACAACCACCGGATCTGGATCCATCAAATATGGGTTTCAGATGAAAGTAGATGAAGAACAACAATGGTGATGGAGAACAGTTGAAGACAGCGGCACATAGACTCTAATTTGGAGTTGTTTTGTTTTTTATTTTTTTTATTATGTGAATGATGACATGGCAAATAGAAAATGAAGTGGCAACTAAGCCATCAAACGATCTCGTAAATCAGCCTACTTAAATCAGCCATCAAACAAAACTCTAAGTCAGTCGCAACGTGAATACTATTACAGTAATTAAAACAATAAAAAACGGCTCCAAAATTCGCCTATCGAGTGTCGTAAATCAGCTGGAAAATAATAAGTCAGCCGTATCGTAGTATAACTCAGCCGTCAAATGCATGCTATTCTAGTAATTAATCTTTCGATACTAAATCAGATGTAACGAGGCTGAGTTGTAGCTCATTACGGCTGATTTAAATCAGATGTAACGAGGCTGAGTTGTAGCTCATTACGGCTGATTTACGCTGATTAACCGTAACTCAGACGTAACGAACTCTCATAACTCAGCCGGTCTTTAATAACTCAGCCAGCCAGAGTTCCTTAAATTAGCCGTGTCGAAGCAATAACTCAGCCAAAAATTTAATAAATCAGACAATTTTAATTAAATCAGCCGCAACGAGTGGCTGATTTATGGTCGTAACTCAGCCGTGAACTCATAGTTCAACCAATTTTAATTAAATCAGCCGTAACGTATGGCTGATTTATGGTCGTAACTCAGCCTTGAACTCATAAGTCAGCCAATTTTATGTAAATCAGCCGTAACGTATGGCTGGTTTATGATCGTAACTCAGCCGTTTATGTTTAAATCAGCCAATATTGATAACTCAGCCACAATGTATCATAACTTAGCCGCCAAATACCGCGGTAACTCAACAATTTCTTACGTGGCACCGCGGTATTTCTGATGTGAAATAAAAAAGCAATGGCATTCTTTGTAATTACATTTTTTGTTATAACGTGATTAAAAGGCACACTCAGTATGCAAAATATATTAGTAATAACGAAAAAATCTATAACGTTTTGATAATATCACTTATTTTATATACTATCTAAATAACTTTCCCATTATATTTCTAGAATAGTGTTTTTATTATTGAAACTTGTAGCATTTTTACATTTGTAATAATTTGATATGTTATTATTCGTTGAAAATATTATTTGATGTATTGGAATACGATTATTTGGAATAATAACACCCACATTCATAAAGCCAAACAAGTTATATTTGAAAGTTTCAAATTGAAACCAAACTATGCATTATGTCAAACAAAGAAAAATGAGATACTAAAAGAAAAATATAATTTTAATAGATATAAAACCATTATACAAGAGGTTTATAGTATAAAGATTCTCAAATACAGAAATAAAAAACGGAAGTAAAGATACAATGTATACCTATGAAATACAACAGTGAAGAAGATCCTGTTTGTTATGAATTGTTCTAGTTAGTTTGACTCCAACCTTTTTCTCTATGACTAAAGTTTTCTATTGCATGAGGTTTAAATTGTGCTTATATACTAGGGGATGATTTCTATTCAACGCGAAATTTAGTATTATTGTATACAAATATATTTATAAAAAAAATTCAATTATAAAAAAAAATTTAGTTTAATTTTGTAAAATTATAAAATATTATATATTTATTAATAATAATAAAAATTAAAAATTAAAAATATAAATTCCTATGGTTTTATATACTTGAATAAATAAATTATACTAATATGATATATATATATACATATATATATATATATATATTTTAGACAATTAAATATATTTATGAAAATTTTAAAATTATACCGGACTACTAGAATAAAAAATTTCATAATTTTTTTATCAAAGATGCAGAAATTTTTTTTTTTTATAAAATTTAGGTAGAAATATTATATAAACTTATGATAATCTTCATAAAATTTAAAATGCAATTAACAAATACTTATACAACATAAAATAATTATTATTAAATTAATAATAGATTTGGTAATGTGTCGAAACTTAAAATATTAACTGATGAAGTGATATTCTGTAAAGAGATCAAATATTTCTTTATATATATACATGAAGATTCTTTAGTCAATTTTTTAAATATTATCTCCAATTGAATTTATAATTTTTTGTTTTCCTTATGTTTTACATATGTTTTACTCATTTTTTACTTATTTTTTTTAATTTTACTTTTTGTAACTTTAAATATATAATGTACCTACATAGAGATGATTAATCAAACATCAATTTATTTTTGTGCTTGTATTTCCCTTTTATGAAAACAGTCGCTAATGATGTTCTTCAGACCACTAACCGTCTTTTCTTCTTCTTTCTCATCTTCATATGAAATGCTAAATCGTCACATAAACAAACCTACGTGATCCACACTGCCAAAACCATTATCAAACACATGTAACTTCACTTTTGAATTCACACCAAACAGAGAATGTTTAAGCCGGTGGTTTTAATCCCCTTGAGATTCATTATCTATATGAAAAAGCCATATCCAATTTATCGGCGAGTCTTACCAACGACTATATAAGAAGGTGAAGAATATGAAAGGGTTTATATCTTATTATCCAGATGAGCTTTTATCACTACACACGACACATTCTTATGAGTTTATTGGTTTTGGCTTTGGGATCAGAATCAAGAATCAAATGCGTCTAGCTTCGGATGTTATCATCCGCGTTGTGGATACATGGATCTCACCAAAGCACGTGAGCTTTGTAGGACCAAAAATCATACACTACTAATAAACGAATCAATCAAGAACATATGTTAAGGAAATGATATCAAAGCATAAAGCATGCATTATAAAAAAAATATATATAAAATCGAATATGAAGGCAAGATTTGTTTTTTTAGTTAACTCAAATAATCTACTATTGTGTGACAGGATTTCACAGATTTATGAGTCTCAAAATACAACCATAAATTAACTGAATCGTAGCATTCGATATCGATTCTTAACGACCATGATCGTCTACCATACTCTCGAATTTAAAAATTAACCTGAAGCGGCAGGGCATCAAAAGAACTTGCTCTTAGATTCAATAATATCTTATGTGTTTTGATTTGTGTAAATTGTAAGCGGATGCTCTCCAAGAGAGGCTTAGGAATCGTTTATATAGGTAGAAAGGAAGCTAGTGTTAAGCCGACTTGTTCAAAAGTCCACTGACTTAACTCCCACAAAAACTTGGGCCGCAAAATTAAGTAAGTTTTAATTAAAAAGAAATTAATTAATTTCGGTTAATAGATAATCATGCCCGACCGGCCTAAGAACCCTTAAGCTCTAATCCAATAGCCTATTTAAGAAGAAACAAAGCAATGAGCCTAGCAGGGGCGTGTGTGTGGTCTTTTTTATTTTCTTGTTGTTAATCATTTGAACCAACGACACAACTAATCCATATATAAGTTTTTCAATGTGAGATTTTTGCTCTTCCTAAAAATAACTATAACCAGTAAAAATATTTAATTTGGATGCGCCAAACCCATTTCTCATTTACACTTAAACAAATTTGTGAATCGCAATATATGATTCAACATAATTGCCTAGAAAGTAAAATGATTTGCTTTAAAATTTGTTCTAACAATCCCTCACATGAATAAAAAGAACTCTAAACATATGATTGACTTAACAAAATCGATAAACTATACAAGACTTGATTACACTAGACTATGAATTGACTAGATATAGACAAACTTTATGTGGAAATGTAAATGTATCTGATAAGTAGCATTTTTCAGCCTTAATCATATCGTTTTTAATATCCGCTGAGTTTACTCATAAGGTGATATAATGTCTTCAACCACCCAAATTTTTATGTATGAATAAAACATTGTGGCAGAGCAAGCGACGAAACAGAATTCATGTCATATTATTTTGGACACGTGGCAAGTTTTAAATCGATGATGTATCAATCTCTAGAGAGACTTCATCCACTTATATAATATTTTGTAACCTTTTTTTATCATATGTACGAAAGGTTGATCTTTAACTCCATTTTACGTCAACGCGATCGCGATCGCTGGTTTCTGAGCGATGCATAAGAGCATTTTCGTATCTAGTTTTGCGGGTAACTCTTGTCTGATTGAATCCACCTTATGTAACATAACTCCTTGGTTAATGACTGTCGCTGCGAGTTATACGGACAAGATTTTTCCGACAATTTTTTTGATGGGGGCCTGGTAAAAAATTCGTTGGATCGTCGTTGTCTAAAGGAAAAATATTTGAGAATGTTTTGTTAGTGTTTAATAGAACCACTGGAGGAGGAAGTGATCTGAGTTTTTGTGTTGAAAACTCGTTTAGAAAGAACTTGTCGAGAGTAAAATTTTCATTTTCTTTACAGAATGGGGTAAAGGAACGTAAAAAGGAAAATAAGTGAAACAGAGTGGTGGAGTAGCGCGGTTTTTGAGAACCAAGAGACAGGAAACAAAAAGATTTTTGTTGAGGCTCATGTTTTACCATCGGATTCGATTAAATATTCTCACGGAAAAATGATATTGAAGTATTTCGTCGACGATGGTGATGATGACGCGCCGCCATTGCGTCGAGTCAATTCAATATAACTAATTACATGCAAGAACTCTGATCGTTGCTAGGTTTTCATCTATAGGATGTAGTGCCTCAGGACCCGCTTAAACCGGACATTACGGCTTCCAGATTGAACATCCTCGCCGAGTGGTCTCCTTTCTCGACCCCGAGCAGTCTTAGATCCGACCCGAGACGAATCAAATTCAACATTATCTTTAGAACCTATATGTCTTGTCCACACATCAGCGAATTTGCCGCTCTAATAAACTACG
This sequence comes from Euclidium syriacum, assembly GCA_900116095.1. Taxonomy (NCBI): domain Eukaryota; kingdom Viridiplantae; phylum Streptophyta; class Magnoliopsida; order Brassicales; family Brassicaceae; genus Euclidium; species Euclidium syriacum. The sequence continues at coordinate 6,039,632 of FPAK01000008.1, forward strand.
TTTACGCTGATTGGTTACCAGAAATGATCATATCAGCGGCCACGTCGATTGATTATGGCGCGGGACACGTAAATCCAACGACAGCCGTTGATCCGGGATTGGTATATGATATATCCACCGTCGATGATCTTATCTCTTTAACATGGCAAAAAGCTGGCGACATCTAAAAAGAAGGTGGTTTGGGTTTCCATGAGATTAAAGAATTCAATATAGCGCTCCTGATGAAATAGAGCTGGAGAGTAATCTGCCAACCAAATTGCTTGCTTGCTAAAGTCTATTGTGGCAAATACTGCAAGGAGAAATATTTTCTTCACTGCTCAGCCCCACAATCTGCATTGCATGGATGGCATGGCTTGATTGAGGGCTCCCACAATCTGCATTGCATGGATGGCATGGCTTGATTGAGGGCTGATGCGTGAATTGTTTTCACCTAAAACTGCAAGTGCACAGTGTACATTTGTAGTATGAAAGGTTATCGATCCCACGGGAAACCAGGTGATTACCGCAGATCTGGTAATTTGGAATTTGTCAAAGCAAAAAGCATGATTAGTATTATTAGTGATATCATTAGACTAAAGCAAATCGGATGTATCATCATTGGTTTAAAGGCGCTAGATCCAAAGGAAATCGCAGAAAATATAGATCAACAATCAATCAATAATCAATAGATTCACGAACACAGAAGACGATATATATAATAACCGATCTCTCGAGATATTATACCTATGAGTTAATCATTAGATCATAAAGGATGCTTTCCAAACCTTATATGAAAACACATACAATGAAACAGATCTGATTGTTCATAACCGTCCAAGCCAAACTCTCGTTTGTACAAGGACGATGTTACCTACTAAAAACCATGTTCTGGAATCATTACCCAATGATGTATTGGTGTAACTCCTCCTATGAGCAATATTCTAAATGGCCAGATCAGAATAAAGTAGGGAATACCATTAAAGTAGAGAATATTGATTATATCCTGTTGAATGCATTAGAGATCTATAAAACCATTGAAAACCCTAGATCTAACAAGTTGTCTACTCGCACATAGAAAAACACATGCACAAAGTAAACTTCATAAAAGTAAAAAGGTTCAGAGATACAAACTCAGTATATTGGTATGAAGAACAGATCTCTTCTCCCCTTCAAGCTCTCAAGCAAAGCTAGTGTAGCAAAACCCTAGAAATCTAGAAAGCAAAGTAATATTTGGTGGCTATGGATGCTGTGAATTGTGATGATGGCTGCTCTCTGCGTCCTAAGCCTCCTTTTATAGATTTTTAGGTCGTCATTATGTCATAACCTCCTTAAAACTTGAGTCGGGCTTGATTGGAGCTAAACGGGCCAGTCTTGTAGAATTCGTCAGAATGGACTTTCTTCAGTAAAATAGCAATATCTCGCGCTCCAGAACTCCATTTGATCCGATTCTGAATGGAAATGAAAGTCAACTCTCGGAACTTCGATTTGATATGTAATTTGTCTATTATACCCTTCTTGTAGGTTTGTCAATTGTCTGTTGACTTCCAGACTTCAATTCTGACTCTGCACTTTCCTTTTCTGACAATTGCTCCAATTCTTTTCTTTTTGATTCCTTTTGTTTCCTTTTGCTCCAAAACACCTTTTGCTTGTAAAACCTGTATAAATACCTAAAATACACTAGAAAGACTCTATAAAACCAGTCATATCATGGCATAAAATCGGTAAAATCCATGATACATCAAAGGCAGAGACCTACTTCTAAAGCAACTCGGCAAGCAAGCTGATTGGAAACGGTGAGGACACCTTAGTATGGCAGGAACCATGGATCTCGCTTGAAGATCCACTACAACCATATTGCCCTCCAACTGAAGAGACGGTAAACATGAAAGTTCTTGAGCTTATCACACCAGGCATGAATGAATGGAACAAAGAGAATGTTAGAGAGCTACTACCAGATTTAGTGAAGCAAATCTTTCGCCTCAAACCCAGTAAATTAGAGGATCCAAATAAATATATCTGGCTTGCGGAGGTCTCATGCAACTACTCAACAAAGACATGTTACTACCAAGCGGTTACTAACAGAAGAATGGAGGATACCAATCCTGGATCCACAAGAAAAATAAACAAGAATAAAGAACTATAGCAGGAGAAGATATCACTGAAGATCAAACTCTTTCTCTGGAAAATATCACACGGGGCAATTGCAACTGGTAAAAAACCTGGCAAAGAGAGCATTCCAATCGGCGAACTCGTGCCTGCAATGCGGTGAACCTGAGACAGCGAGCCATCTCTTTCTCCAGTGCCCTTTTGCTCGCCAGATCTGGAGTCGCCTGCCAACCCCGATTGTTTCCCCCCCATGATGCCATCTTCCACGAAGGCCTCCAAGCATCCAAAAATGGATGTCTCTCACCCACTGGAATTGGGAAAGGCCCGATCTTCCCTTGGGTCTGTTGGGCCTTATGGAATGCGCGGAACAAGCTTCTCTTCGACAATCAGAGAAGCTAGGGAATGGCAACAAGCACAATCCACAGAAATCAAGAAGATTTCAAGGCTGATCATACCTGATCAAGTGAGACAAAGTTCGATACTTTGTTTCTCTGATGGCGCATGGAAATCAGATTCACTCAAGGCTGGTTTAGGCGGCGTCATCTCTACAAACAACAGTCAAGTCCTCATAGAGATATCTACAATTGCAGACGCATTAACTTCACCTCTCATGGCTGAAGCCTTAGCACTCCTCGATACCCTTCTGAAATCTACAAGAGAAGGGTGGCCACGATTGATAATGCACTCGGACTCCCAAATCCTAATCAGAGCACTCAACACCAAAAAGAACCAAAGAAGGTGTATGGTATTCTCCATGACATCAATGCAGTAGCCTCAACTCTGGAAGTTATATCCTTTACCTGCATACTTATAATTGCCAATCTACAAGATGATGCACTTGCTAAACTAGCTCTCTCACACTAATCATTTGTAACCTCTTAAACGATTTCAATTTAATATATGTTGCAGTTCAAAAAATAAAGAATTACACCACGAAGAGAATACTCTTGTTCTTCGGGAAGTACACATATCTTAATAACGGTGTTATTTTGAGTCATGGTGATTTGAACTATCCGTCATTCGCGGTGAATATCAAAAATGGCGTGAAGTTAAAAACGATGAGATATAAGAGGACTTTGACAAACGTTGAGTCGCATGCTTGTGAGGATAGGGTTCACATTGAGGAACCAAAAAGTGTGTCAGTGAGAGTGAACCCGATGGTGTTCAAGTTCCATAATGTTCGCGAGAAGTTGAGTTATAAGGTGGAGGTCATTGCAAAAGCTTCTAGAAATTCATCTTCTTCTTCTTTTGATTTGGTGTGGATCTGTGATAAATACAAAGTTAGAAGCCTAATCTTATTCATGGTATTCCATTTTTTTTGAAAAAGACAATCATTTAGAGCCTTAGTTTTACACACTACACGGTTAAGAAATTTGTGATTTTACTACAGAACAGGCCAACCAAAATGTGTTTGAACTACAGTCAACATGCCTACTTTTTTATTCGTAAATATATTATTTTAAATTCTAGCATGAATAAAATGATAATTGAATTTTTCATATACTTCATGCGTTCATTGTAAAGATTGGTCTTTTCTGTTAAGATAAATAATTTTTAAAAATTGTAGAATTAATAAAAAAAATAATTGATTAGTAATTATACTTTTATTATTTTGGTATCCTAAATAACTAGAACCCAATTTTTTAGTAGATCATTTATTTGATCAATACGACTTGTTAACATTAATTAATAAGAATATCACCGAAAAAATTATCATATGGAACAAGCAAATCAGACCGGAGAAAGTGATGTTCATATATATACATAAACATAATTCTAATAGGTTTTCAATTAATATATAGGTAATATTTGAGGGAACTTAAGATCATTTCCGAATACATAATTGTAAGGAAACTCTTAATAAATTGCATTTCTAATTATTTTCATGAAATTTTATAGTTGCTGGAAACTTTAACAAATAGCATATAGTAAACATATGATATGAGCAAATGGCAAATAAAGTAAGCTCGAAGGGCAGAGTATAAAAGAAGGTGGAAGGATGAGGTCGTCCACATGAACAATGAGAAAAACTCAGAAGAATAAACGCACTCCAACGAAGATTTGCCGCCTCTCTTTCCTCTCTTTCTCTTTTTTTCTTACTTTTTACTTTTGCCTTTTACTTTTGCATGTACTTTCTTTAACTTTCAAATATTTTTTTGGAGATTTTTTGAATTCCAAAGCCAAAACCCAAGTGTTGCTTGTGGGGTGAGTTATGGGTTTTTTTTGTGTATTTGTTCTAGGCAAATCTTTTTGTTTTTTTTGGTATATAATTAACTTTTCCTTCCCCGTTCTCTTATATTACTTTTTAAGTAAATTCACATAATCTATATTGTAACTATACAGATCTGTGAATTAGATGAGATTCTTATGCATAATCCAACACCAAACCATAAATGAACATGTAATTACACAATTTCTTTTGAAGAATAAATCATAAATACATAAATTCCACCAAAACAACAAAATTTGAAGAGAAAGTTACTTCTTTTTTTTTTGTTAAACAGAGAAAGTCACTTCTTTCAAACAAATCCAAGATGAAATCAGCAAAATGAGAAGAAGTGGACATAAAATCTTGGAGAGAAATGAGAAAAATGACGACAGGGAAGAAGAAGAGTCGTCGTGTGTAAGTTTAATAATTTTTCTCGACAGACAAAACTTTCTATTTTTCGTGGGGAATAGAAAATTTACTCGCCTCGATAACAACAAACTGAGTAAAAACATTTTGGTTTTCTGTTAAAAATTTGGAACCCATCAGATTTCTATCAGCAATTGCTCACAAATTTCCGATGGATAGTATACATATTACAGAATTGGTGTCCGTCTACTAACCGTCGGAACCATCGATATATCACTAGATTTTATTGACAGCTTCTCGACTAATTTTTTCTCCTCGAAAATACCAGACAAAATTCAGTCTCTAGACAAATTAAACCAAATCCGTTGAGTTGTGATGAGATTTTTTCGAAATTTACCAACAGTTTATTTTCGTCCGGAATTGACGTATGTTCTTTTACTGTCAATCTACCGTTTTTTCTCTCCTTGTATTTTCATCGAGAAATGTTATTCAACTTTTGTCTAGTCTATAAAATCTAAGTCATGTTTGGGAAAATGCTCGTTTATAACCTTTTTGTAAAATAAAATCTTAAAATATTAAGACGGACTCGTTTTATTTAGCTCGAAATGACTTTATTAAAATGGCATTTATTGTTTTACCACTCGGTATATTTAAATGGCATTTACGGTTTTACTTAGCTCGAAATGACATTCTTAAAATGTCAATGCAATTATATGGTCAAACATTATTAGTTAACGTAGAAATTGGCAATTAAATGATAATTTGTGTAGTTTTTTGCATGGTCGATAGTTAGTTTGTGTATATTTTCAAGGTGGGGATATGTACAAACCTTTCTTATAGCTGATAGTACAAATAATTATGGAACAATGGATCGAATTAAAGTTTTGTTTTCCATTAACTTCGAATGTGCTAGATTCGACTTCTCTTTCCATCGATTTTTTGCAGAAGGAACATATATTCGATTAAAAGCAGAAAGAACAAGTTCGGGGGACGAATACAATGGGATACAAATGTGTAGCACAGGAATTTGAAAGCATATATCATTGGTGTAATTTGTGTTACTGAGAATATTGGCCCACGATAAATAATATCGGCATGCTTTATCCAAAAAAAAAAAAAAATTAGGCAAACATCACCTTTTCCGTAAAGGCAAAAATATCAACGTTTTAATTCCGTCACATTAAATTGTATGTGGTGCAAGCTATATAAAGAAATAATCCCATGTCATTCTAACTTCATATATTTTTTGTTTTTAAAGAATCTCATTCTAGGATTTTAATACAATTTTTTTAATAAAAAATTCAATTTTAACCTTATTGCTTTAATGTATTAATTAGATAGAAAAAAACATTTAGTTTATTAATAAGGAAAAAAATAGTATTTTTTATACTTTTTTTAATATGTGTGAAAACTTATAGAATGATATTCTTTCAAAAACAGTAATTATTTTTTCACTAGATAATGCATTGAAATTGATATGGGGATAAATATATTAAGGTTACTCTCATTCTACTTTAACTGGCACCATAAGCATTCTTGTACCAAATATCGGAGATGATCACCGCAAAAAAGTTGAATAAGCGAAATCTAAAGTTCACACAACATAAAACGCTCTCACTAGCAAAGAGGAAAGTGAGTCATTCTGGATGAAAGCAAACAACATAAGATTGCAACATAAGATTGCAACAAATTTTTCTTAAGGACACTCCAAATTATAAGAAAGGCTCATATGTTAGCTTCTTTCGATTCCACCATCACCTTCCATTTCAAAAACTTTGACAACACAAACATAAAATATCCTGAAGTGGCCTTAAAGGAGGATCACGTTTAAGGTATGTTAAGCATCAGAACCAAATCCTTATCATCTATAAAAAAAATCATTGAGCCCACATGATGAGGTGACATTCAATTGCCCAAAAGAATATCATAATGGCCGCTTCCCATTTTGACTGAATTCTGGAATAAGATCTCCTGCTATAAAGCTTGATCGCACCAAAATGGTCCCTAACAACCCATGCCAGTTCTAGTACTTTAATTTCTTATCCCACCAGAAGAATACAATATTTTGCTTAAACCACTGTTGAGGAGGAGGATCCCATACACTAACTACCCGAACTAATACTTCAACATCTTGAATAGCTTGAAACCATATGATTGTCTCTTCCTTCGCTTTGTTAACCACCTCCCATGGGCACAAAGGAGTCCCTTCAAAGAGGAACTTATTCCTCATCTTCCAAATGTATCAAATTAGCCAACGAATGCTCTTTATTACTTCTTATTGCACACGGTTAGCTTTGGTCATTTTCATCATATGGTTGTAGTGGGAAAACAAAGTGTTTTCTACTAGACCTCCATTCTGCAGAGGAACTTCTGCTAAACCCCAAACTTTTTTAGGGAAATAACACCAAAACAATGCATGATTGACGTCTTCCTCTTTAAAACCACATATTTGACACCTGTAGTCATACTTGAAACCCCTTATAGCTAGTTTTTTTCAAACAGAGATGGCACCATTAAGTGCTTTTCATAGGAAAAACTTGTTCTTCAAAGATGTTTTGAAGTCTTACATAGACTCTTTCAACCCAAATCGATAGGGTAATGTAGAAGCATGTTGAAATAGATCTTCATTGTAGCCTCTGATGCAAGCTAACACTCCAATCAAGTTATATATTCTCCTAACTTTGTGTAGTTCCACGTCCAATATTCCTATCAATAAAAAAGCTTGCTTAATAGCCACAATTCTTCTTACATCCTGAGGGTGAACCAACTTCTAAAGTATAGGTTTGGACCAGCTCCTAACTTGAGGATCCATGAGCTCAAACACTCTTAGCTTCAACACAATATGCCCTTCTTTCACTAGAAGATTAGAGTGGCCACCATCATGGATCCCAGGATCTAACCATACTCGCAAAAATTTATCGTTTCCTAGCTGCGGCAAAATACCCTCCTCCAAGAGCTTTCTACCAACTAGGATACACTTCCACCCCATACGATGACCTAGACTCCAAAGAAACTTCTTTGAAAGAAGCATCAGGGTAATATCTACTCTTAATTAACCTATAGAACATAGAGTGTTGATCTTGTAACAGTTTCTAGGCTTGCTTAATTAGCTAGTAAGGCTTGGTTAAAGACTCCAAGTTTTGGAAACCCACACCACTAAGTTGCTTAGGTAAGCAAAGGTTATCTTAGCACACCCAACACTGACTTCTCTTTCGTGTTCTTTTTTTCCTTTTTAACTTTCTCTTTCTTATCTTGTTACATAAAAATTTGACTTCATAGAATAAAAGTCACGACGTTTGTTTCAACAACGACCTCAAATTCGGTCTAGGAAAAACTATTATTTCAGTTTTTTCTCTGACCAGCATCGACTTCTTTAATGTTTATCGTCCTCTTAGATTCTTTTATTATAATTACTAGTTTGGAGTAGAAATTATGAGTTCCCTTTCATGAGATAACCAAATCTCTATTCGATTTTTGTAATTGGTTTCTTTTCTTTCAGAAAAGTGTTTGACCAGTGTTTGATCTCATATATATATAGATCATTTCTATCGGTTTTAGTCCACTGACTGAAACCTCAAGAGGTTGGTGGAAATTCTCATTTTCGAATGTATTCATGATCGTTAAAAAACATTGAATTTTTATATCTAAATTAATTCTGCATTTAATCTACAGATTATGTAATGAATCACTGTTAATTCTTTGAAGTGGATTGCAAGCCATCACCTTGGGTGTTAACGATGCATTGACGGATCATCATTTATTTGCATTGGATATAACCTTTTTGCCAACCATCATGGAGGATAGAAATTTTTGAAAAATTTTGGGTATGAAACTGCAAAATCATTATAAAGAAAAAACAAAAGTCATATCCCATTAAAGTGATTGTGGTGTAGAAGCTTTGGTACTACAATGTCTACATTTTAGAACTATTTTTGGAAGTATTAAGTTTTTCATGTGGTGTTTATGATGGAGGTTCAACCAAGAGATTCTACCTACACATACAAATCACATGAGAAAAAGATCAAATATAAAGAAGAAAAATAATAGATTTAGTTATCTATTAGCGAGTAAGACTTATCTACGAAAATTATTTTCAAATTCACCTCTTTTAATGTTTTTCTCATTATATGGCTCTTTTATCTTCTGTCGTTTTTCTTTTAATACCTGTAAAAAATTTTGCAGTTAAAGAAAACATCTTAAACTTTCTTTATGTTGGACAAGGCCACTAGACAAGTCATCAACCTAGGAAAGTCATCTCTCAATTTTGGAGATTGTGTGGAAAAGGAAATAAAGCTTGAGATGAATAAAATCTTTAAAGTTCACAATGAGGGAGAAACATGATCATACCTAGGCCTTCCGAAGTGTTTCTCAGGATCAAAATTTTTTTGCCATAAAAGAAAACAACTTAAACTTTATTTATTTTGGACAAGGCCACTAGACAAGTCATTGACCTAGGAAAGTCATCTCTCAACTTTTGGAGATTGTGTGGAAGAGGAAAAAAGCTTGAGATGAAGCAAATCTTTAAAGTTCACAACGAGGAACATGATCATACCTAGGAGATGAAAACTAACTTTCGTATCTTCATTTTGATATATAGATTGTCTCATGTATCATCCTATAAGTAGTCCTACGAATGTCAAACTTCTGGAACTTGGTTTTGTCTCTATATTTCCTTTTTTGTCATTTTTACTCCAAAATCTCTCAATTCATCCTTAGACCTATAACATCTATAAAACACACTCTAGAAACTAAAAAGACCCTAATAGACTATAGTCGTGATTGAAATCACGTTTATGGGAGTGGTGATGAATTCCTTCGCGGGGACCACGCCAATCAAGGAGAAAAATTATATGTGGCACACGTGTGCCTTTAGTTGTGTAACTGCTCAAAGTTCCTTCGCGTTATGATGCTAGAGAATGGAGTGTTTATATGTTCTTTTTTACAAAATAAATTAATAAATAATAATTTTTTTCTTAAAATGTTCTTGACTTGTCAAATATCTAGTTGGACTGAGTCAAATATATAGTTTCGACTAGTTTGAATTTTTTTAACAGATTTGTGTGATAGATAAGATATGTTGTTATGATTTTAGTAAAAAAAATCTTTTCAGTATCTTAATTTAGATTTTTATAAAAAGTAAAATTTAACATCAATTTCCTATAAGACTCTCTATGAATAAAAAAGATCAAACTCTAATCATCTTCACTCCACTGCCCAACAATTGACGGTAATTTTTGTTCTCTAATACTCCACTTTTACCAAATAATATTGCTCTATGATACTTTTATTAAAAAAACTAGTAAGGATCATCAATCGAAACTTAAGTTTCAGTGTTTTATTTATGCAGTGAAAAATGGCAAATCATGCACAAGGTTCTTCACAATCATAAGGTTCTTCACAATCACAACCATCAGCTGAGGTAAATACAATTTACAATCATCATGACCTTTTTTCCTCTAGAAAAGTTTATTTACCTACGTTATTTTTTTTCTTTTTGAACTGTATTTACCTACTCATTTCTCAATTTTATATAAGTTTAGAATTTCATGAGTAGTATATTTATATGTTTTTATGTGCATTACTTTTTTAGCCAAATTTTTATTGGCCCCCTCATTTGAGTCATGGATTCTTGCAATTGTGCAATGAACAAAAAGATAAAGGTCATTGGTAGGGTACATGTCTTGACGAGATTGGCAGACAAAGTGTTCGGGCTGAATTTTTGAAACTTTCTGGTATGGATTTTCCATGGATTAAATTCAAATACCGGTTAGACCATTTGAAAAAACAATATGACGTTTACAAGGGCGTCACACAAAATGGTACTGGAATGGGTTTCAATGAATTCGGGGAACTTGACATGTCCTCAAATAGGTGGAATGAACTAATACGGGTAAACATTTATTCAGTCTTTTATTATTCTTCAAGTTAATAATTATTGTTAGCTTTGTTTTTTTAAAAAATTTTATTGTTAATAATAATAATAATAATACTAATTCATGTGTACATATCCTGCAATTCATATTGCAGAGTTGTCCAGAAGCATCCAAGTAGCGAACACATCCTCTGCGAGATATTCCGTTACTTGATCGTCTCTTTGCTCGAGTCACGGTATCAGTAAACGAGGGATGGCAACCTCGTGGTGGACCAAAACAATTGCCTCGTGATCCCCCGAGTCCAATTCCACAAGAAGTTGATTCTGATGCTGAAGAAGTGAAACCAATTGTGCCGACTAGGAAATCGGCGTCACGTGGAAAAGGTAAAGTGGGAGCATCTAACAAACAAGGTAATCCAGATAAGTGGGATCGTCTCACAACCGCTATTGAAGACCAAGGGAAATTTTGGAAAGGTGGTAGAGAGACGTTCGAGTCTTTAAATCCATTCAGTTGTGTTGTGTGTATGCAAGAGCTGATCAAGATAACTACTTTGGATCATGATAGTGAGTTGTATTGGGCTGCGATTGATTATCTTGCATCAGATGAGAGTGGCCGTCAAATCTTCATGTCATTACCAAATGAGATGGAGAAAATCAAATTTCTTGACCGTAAAACCGGAAAAGTTAATTGGACAGCATTTAATTAGAATCTACATTTTAGTTGTTTTTCTTCCTAATAATGGGTTTTAGTAGTCGTCAAATCCTAAAAATTATGACTTCATTTTTCTTATTTTGGTGATTTTAAGTTGTTTTCGTTTTTTTCTAAAATAAATTAGTAATAAACTTTTAAATTTTTTTGATTTCACGTTGATCACTTATATATGTCTAAAATATGTCATTTCCTACATTTGCTTAAAAGTACTATTTTAGCCAACTCTTATTTTTTTTTCTCACGTCAGTGAGCTATTGTAGCTAGGATAGTTTAAAAATTTATAAGAAATATATGCAAACGTACAAATCTTTATTCCCCTTTCTTTGTTAATAATTGGTGTCATTGGTTTTTGTTATATATTAACTCTTTCTTTTCTATATTTTTAGGAACTGGCTTTTTGGTACAACCAAAATTTGTTAAAAATACTTGCTTTACTATTCGAAGAAGAATGCTTGGATCCAAATCGTGACAGAAAATTGATGAGAATTGATCGAGGTCGTGGATGGCGTCATACAATGCAAATGATAAATGGTCATGATCAAGAATGTTATGAAACTCTTCGAATGCACCAAGACACTTTTCGACGATTGTGTAGTAGTTTGAAGAATGATTACGGACTGAAAGAATCACGCGAATGTGGACTAGAAGAGGCTGTTGCTATGTTTGTTGAGACCGTTGCACATGATGAAGTTCAACGAACAATTGCAACTCATTATCAACGCAATCAAGAGACGGTGAATAGAAAGTTTCACGAAGTCTTGGATGCACTTGTTCTTATGTCTCAAGATATTATAAAGCCTGGAGAAAATGAACTTCGAGAGGTAAACCCTGTTCTGTCTTCTGATAGAAGATATTATCCTTTCTTTAGTGCTTGTATCGGAGCTCTTGATGGTGCACATGTGTCAGTACGAGTTGGAAGTGATAAAAAGGAAAGGTATTGGAATTTACGGAAGCAGCATCCTATAATGAACGTGCTCGCGATTTGTAACTTCAATATGGAGTTTATATACACATATGTGGGGACACCAGGAAGAGCACATGATTCGAAGATATTGACATATTGTGCACAAAACAATGAATATTTTCCAACTCCACCTGAGGAAAAATATTTTCTCGTTGATTCAGGATATCCTAACAGGAAAAGATACCTAGCTCCGTATCGTCGAATTCGATATCATCCGCATCAATGGCGAGGAGGGCGGCCTACAAAAGAGAACGAAATGTTTAATAAACGACATTCTTCTTTGCGTTCTGTGATTGAGCGAACTTTTGGGGTGTGGAAGGGAAAATTTGCTATTGTCAGAAATCCTGCAAGATATGATCTACAAACGCAATCCAAGATTGTCGTAGCGACTATGGCACTACATAATTTCATACGGAAATTTACAAATATGGATGAAGATTTTCAAGAGTACGAGCAAATAGAAAATCGAATGCTTGAAATTTCAGATTCTGATGATGATGAAGAAATTCAAATAAGAGATTATGTGCCGACAGGTGATGCATATATGGCTGGTATTCGAAACGACATTGCAGAGCAAATATGGAGAACTCGTAGATAGATTATTTTAAAGTCTTAGTTATTTAGTTTCATAATTTTAAACAATAATTCTTTAAATTCTTGTTTTCATTGAGTATTGTAGTTAAATAAATTAGTTAGTTTTTAATATTTTTTTTATAAATTTATTTTTAATTATAAGTCTCAGCTCTCTAGCTCCCGCTCTCCAGCTCCCTCTCTCCCCTCCTCCTCTCCACTTCCTCTCCCCGTTTCCGTTCACAGCTCCCGCTCCCGCTGTTTCCAGCTACCCCTCTCTTCTCCACTTTACCAATCACCACTTATATAAATATTGGTTAGAAACCCATAAAAACACGGTTATATCATTAGTTAAAACACATTTGACTATCTCAACAGATCTTTTCTCGAGAGTCTTCCCCTCCATCTACAAAAGAAGACAAAAGTTGTGTCAGCTTAAACTAAACCCTGTATCATTCAATCCCCCTTCTCATCCTCTTTTAAAATCCGCGTAGCGATAAGAAAAACATGAATGATATAAAAAAAAAAAAAATTTCCAGGGATCCCTCAAAAGAGAAAGAAAAGATGAGAAAGCCAGTCGATAGAAAATTCAAAGAAAATTACACAGAGATCCTAGCATCTTAATATTTATTTCAAAGATCCAACTAAGGTTACCTGCTAGGAAAAAAAAGGAGAAAAATGTTTGATAGGTGGAATATTTTTTTGTTTCTTGAGTTGTAAGAAATCTTCGTTGTGGCAAAAATACTAAGTGGTGGTGAAATTTGTAGGCAGATTGGTGTATCGTGGAGTGGACACCTCTCTGCCACATGGCGCTAGGCGTTGCCATGTGATTACAAGTGTCATTAAAATATTTTTTTTTTGTGTGCATTGCTTTTAGTCCATCTTTCGAACTTCATTGCTATTGGAAAAGTCTCAAATCTGCATATTAAATTTATATAATTAATCATTTCGTTGGCAGATGAAATTAAACTTAAATCTATTTATAAAATTTCGGCACCTAAAAATAATTCTGAAAAGTCAATTAATTAATTCAGAAATTATTTTAGGTGCGCATTTCTCCCGTCTTTGCACCGTATTCGAGATAAAAATAACTTTCTTCAGCAAGTAGTTATTCATCACCGTCTTGATGATTGTCGACCATTCTCTTTTATGGGAATCAATACTAATATTAAATATTAATACTTATGGGATTTTAAACCATGATTGTGATGCTTTATCTTCAAATTCAGCCTGCCTGATTTATGACTTTTAAACCGAGGTATTACATATGTTCTTCTGATACCTTTCTATAGGCATTTTGGCTCTTTAACGCGGTCTTGGTTAAATACACTCAAAAATTTCGAGTCATTTTTTATACAACCCAACATTCATCTACAACTATTACCATTCCCTAATCTGAAACAATATATCTCACCTTGTTAAGTGCCACGTATCTGAAACAATATCAGCTCACCTTATTAAATACCACGTAGACAAGCCACATTAAAGAATTGTTGGATGTCACATCATCGAATTGTCACCACATAAATTCCACATCATTATACATATCCAAGTTGGCATGTCATACCTTATGAAATCTTAGGTATCATGCCACATCTTCTAATTTATCATAAGTAGAATTAAGTAATAAATAATAAAGAATCAAGGTCACGTCTTCACATGTGTCAAATGGATTACCTAAATGGGTTGAAGCCAAATTTCTTGGACTTGGACTGACATATAAGCCCAACTAGATCCTTCTCAAGTCCAAGAGAATGCGGCCCAACAAGAGTTAGACCTCATGGACTGCCTATAATATGATTAAGCCCAACTTATTCTCCTTTGCTCAGATCATAAGCTCGACTTCTCTAACATATTTTCTCATGTTCTAAACAAAAAAAAATGTTTTCATTTTATCGGAAGCTAGACAAAGTTTCAAGTCGATCAGAATCCGTTATCCCTCCAAACTCGGGTTCTTCTTACACTACGCAGATATGACTCTGCACAGATTTGTTGGTTCACATGATGTGTTCCATTGTTAGGAATACATTCATATTTTTCCACAATGATCTTTGACTGTGTACTCTCTCTAAGACAGTTGCATGAAATTTCGTGAGCTGAGTTCATGATCACTTGAAAAAACTTTATATTGCTCCCACACATTGAAATCGTTTCTTGAGTGAGCATTGGTCAAGAAAACTTTGTTTTGCTCATAGATTACCTAACATTTCAGCATGTTGAAAGCGACAGTCAATCCTTCATCACACAATCGACTCACTCTGATCAGGTTGGCTCTCGAACTATTCACAAGATATATATATCTACAAGCTCTGGTGTTCGTGAACTGGTTAGATTGCCTTTACCTTGACCTCCCCCATCAAATGTGACCTTTTCATTCTTGAATTGTTGATATCTCTCCAAGATCTCTCGACTTTTGGTCATATAAATGGATGATCCACTATGAAATACCATGGAGAACTTGCTGATAGCTTAGCGTGAGATACAAAATCATTACAACCATGATTCACAATTGGATGTTTGTTTTACCTTCCTTGATTCACCATTCAGTGGACTTTATCGAGATAGCCATAGCAATATTTGTTGATATGACTGTATCCACCACAGTAGTAACACCCATGCTTTTCACATACATGTTCTATATGGTTTTGGAGTCTTTTCTACATTTTAACCAGGATAAATAGGAGAATTCATGAGATGGAGAATTTAGAGAAGACTTTGATAATTTGGAGCGAAAAGGAAGAAATTATCGAAGAAGATGGAAATTGACCGACTGAAACAATAGCCGACCGACTCGTTTAGGTCGGTCATAAGAAATGAAATTGTTTCACGGGCCTTTTTCCAAAGCCTAAAGTCTTAAAGATTCCTTGTCGACCCATGCACGTCTACTAAGCTATATATACTCTTCTAAGCAAAAGAATTAGGTCAAGACTTCAAATTCTCAAGAAGCACAAGCCACCAAAAATTCTTCCCTTTGCCTCAAAAGCTACTTTGATCCTAAGGTTCCTTGAAGTTCTACTCACTAAGAATTTTTCAGAGAGAGAGAGAGAGAGCCACAACTTGTTATATTCTCTAAACTCTACTCTCTACTTTTATGCAAGCTATTGATATTGATGTTGATTATGGTTTTGCTTGTTATGTGTGAGTAGTTTACTTGTTGGATCTAGGGTTTTCAATGATTTTATAGATTTAATATGACATAATCAGTATTGACTCTCTACTTTAATGGTATTTCACACAATATTCTGACTTGGTCACTTAAGATATTGATCTCTAGGTTTTGCTATTCTATACACCATCTTATAGCAAGATCATAACATGGTTTTTAGTACGGCGATCTCGTCATTGTTCAAACCAATGTTTGGCTTGGAATGTCATGAACAAGAAAATCAATGTTTTTTGCATGTGATATCCTCTTAGATTGAAAAACCAATGTTTAAGGTCTAGTAGTTAATTCATAGGTGTAGTTTCACAAGATATTGGTAACTACATACTTATGCCTTCTGTGTTTAAGAGTCTATTGATTATTGATTTTATATTGATCTATATCTCCTGCGAAATTTCTTTAGTTCAACGACTTTAATCTTTAAGTTACAAGATAAGATACTAGTTGGTTACCTAAGTTCACCCAAAAATTTCATTTAAGAATTGAAAGTCGCCTTAATCTCAGTGGGATTAATAACCTTTAGTATTACAGTTGTACATTGTGCACTTGCAGTTATTTTAGGTGAAATAATTCACACATCAAATGGTGGTGTAATTGATGGATGAATGATTGAATTAGAGTGCATTATGAAAATGAGAAATTTTTGGAAGAATAATCTCTGGAAAGGTCAAACAAAAATTAAGGGAAATCTATTTTTCTTAAGTAAGATTGGATTTGGGCATTCATTTTTTTAATTTAGTTCATTTCGGGTGATAAATGGTTGTCAGAGAAATTGGTGCCTCATTATTTTGATGTTGTCGTTCCACCGATGGTGGGATTGTAAATTAGACTAATTTTGAAGAATACGACATAAGCAAAGACGTTGTCATTTCAGTTCTAAAACAAAACAACGTCATTGTGAGTTTCAAAATTTTCTTTTTGGTTTTGCCAAATTTCTCCTTCTACAGTTTTGCTTAAACTTTCTATTGTACACGTCTTTAGTGACATGTCATTTTTAGTAAATTATGTTAATATAATTTAGATCCCGTTAACGGTAATGTATGGGTTTTAAAAAATTGTAAACATAATGTATGAATAAGTCTGGTAGTTAACATATGAATTGGCATATGACTAAATGCTATGTATGATTACGACCTAACTTGATTATTGGAGTATGATTTATACGACTTTCATATATGATTCCTAAGAGGACTTGTGTAGATGGTTGGTACTCGTGGATCTAAAGTAGTAATAAGATATATTCCGTTAAATTTGGATGTTGGATTTGGTTTCAATGGTTACACCACAAATAGGAAGAGGAAAACAGTTGTTTTCTCCCAATAATCAATTCAATTTTGGAACTAGTATGGAAGGTTTAAAATCTTCCTAAGATCTAACACTTCTTGGGGAGATGCCTAAATAACACCTTACTTGTCCTAAGCAATTTAATGAAGAAGAAACTGATAACTCTCTAGCTAGCGTCGTAGATGTGGGAAGCACTCAAAATCCAGTAATCATATGTTATTTGTGTGTCCATATACAAGAATGGTGTGAGATGTATCCATGTTAGCTAACCTCTTTATTCTTATCTATCTCATTATATTTATGTGAATATTTAGAAGTGTATTTTATCTTCCTCATAGATGCATGAGGAGATAAAGAAAGGCTGTTGCGAGTTTTCTGGTTAATGTGGAGGATTTGGAAGAAAAAAATAGCTTACTTCAATGTATCAGAAGATGGAGCACTGGAAAGTCTCAATCAGATTATGAAGGATGAAAAAAGGGATGGACATACGAGACTCCCTTCATCCTCCCTTAATGATTATAACCGATGAAAACTGTAAATCTAAACCTCCTCTGCCAGGAAAATCAAATGTGATGTTGACATAGCTTGGAGAAATGATAATAATCAATGTGGGATTGGATAAAATCTTAGGGACATGCCTGTGCCTACGTTGTAAATTTATAAACACTCACCTACGGTCCTTTTCTTTCAAATGTCAAACATATACTCTTTTTAGTCAATAGAGACCACGATGTCTTTAAAGATCTACAAGAAAACTAATTAATATTATAAACTAAGATTAAAGGAAACTATTGTAACTAACCCATCCATCTTTCTTCTCACGCATTTCACCACTCTTTTTTTTTTCTTCTTTTTTTTGACTTTTGTTATTTATAAATTTTGGATGGTTTATCAGGGATTTTTGATTGGATTAGATAAGATTTGTAAGATTTAGTCTATAGACATGAGTTTTATGATTGCAATTACAGTTTCATATACACATGGATTTATAGTGCCCTTTTTTTTTTAAACACAAACAAATTTATACAAATTGTTTGGAAATCCAAATTGGAGGAACACTACTTACATAAGAGAACTCTCTACCCTAAGCAGTAGCACTACACGTCAAACAATCCGTCTTATCATTAAGTATTCGAGGAATAAAAATGAGGTTAAAAACTTGAAATTGTCTTATGAGGGTGGAAAAGTCAGCAAGTAGGGCTGCAAACCCGGCCAATCATCCATCGTCGTAATCATTTTCACAAGCTCCGAGCAGTCTGTCTGAAAGGTTACCATAGTTTCTTGTTGGGCAATCATACACTCCATCGCCCATAAAAAGGCCTCCATCTCTGAATGAAGTGGGGATAAGCTCTGACGATATCTTTTGGCGCCCATCAAAGTAGCTGAGGAGAACGGGATGTTAAGATACCATCCAAGACCCGCAAAAATGTAATTTTTTTCTACGATCCATCAACCTCACATACATTTCCATAACTTTTATAGTGCTTTTATGCATAAATTTTTATAAGTTCATTATGAATTTAACGAATTTTTTTTTGGAAAACTATTGTCACATTAATTTTAAAAAGAAAATTGAGAATGATACCCTCTAAAAAAATATAAAAGGTGATTTTATAAATAAGAAAGAGGGTGATTTTAGACTTTAAAAGCTTGTTGGGTGATTTTATATGAAAGAAAGAATAATTATGTAAATGATCATAATTATTAGGATGACTATATGGTTATTATTTAAGATAACAAAAAATTTTATTTTACATATAGATTTTATATAAATTAAAGTTTTTTATATAAAAAATCTGTCTATGGTCTCCGTAACACTAAACACGGTTCTGTTTAGGGATGAAAAAGGGAAGATATGTTGATTTGAAACTAAGTATTATCTGAGAATTTTATTATCACTTGAAGCTGAGATCTCGACTCTAAATTAGATGATGAGTTGATTTGATAATTTTTATATATATATATATATATATATGGTATTTGATTTTGAATGCAACAATCTAGCCAGAGCCATAAAAAGAACAATTCAAACAGCTAAGACTAAATGTTTTATCTTGGAAGCTAATCAGCACAGGGGATTTCTAAAGTCGGAATTTACTTATAGGGGGAGGACAAAGAACCCAAGATGTGGATTCAAGTTCCAAGTTTATCACCTTGTTGCCTCCTTATTATTTGTTGTTGGATCGTAATATTCCTAATTGGCTAGGAACTAGGATTATGAATGATCAATTTGGGTTGTAGTTTGTTTAAGTATCAATGTGGAATTTATAATATGTTGTATTGAATAGCATAGCCATATTATAAAATATTAAATTGAAATCCACCAATGCAACAGTAAGTCACCTAGTTCACCTATTTTTAGTGTAAAAAAAACAAAAATAGTGTAATAATACTTACAACGAAAAAAGAGGGGCCATAGTGATAGCGAAGAAACTCTAAGTAGACTAAAAAGAAAGAGAATAAAAACAGAGGGACTTGTCAGAAAATGTAACATCACAAATCACACCACATCAGGCAAGGCAAAAGCAAGCAAGCCTCTTTCCGTATTCCAGCCTTTTCTTGTTTCTCTTCCCATCTCATTTTTTAAAAAAAACTAACCTTTTAACCTTTGAAGTAACATTTCAATTACAAGATCACAGTGAAATAATGTGGAGAAAATAAGAAAAAGACAAAAAGGAAGAGAAGAGAGGTGCATGTTAGCGCAAACCAGTCTCGTACCCACCACACCCTGCAAGTACCTTGTTACACTTAAAGAGTTATTTTTTTTATAAAGAAGGTTACGAGTATCTTATGTATAGTTATTAAATGATAAGTGCTGGTTTAACCTTAAATTATAAGGTGACCACCATTGTGAATTGAATTGTGACGGTATTTAACTATTATAGGAAAAAATCATTTCGTCTATATTAAAATAAAATAAAATAGCAAAAAAACTACAAAAATAAATCGTCTGATTAAATGACTAACAATTCCAAATCATACCAGGACGAATCCAATTGGAAATATACTGATCATAAATATTAGCTAAATTAACTTGCAAGATATCAAGGTTTGATTTCTTATTTGCTAACATTTATGCGAGTTACATTTTTTTTCCGGTAGAGAGGTCTCTATCTCATAATTTTATAAATGTAGGGATGGACATAATTTTATATTCAGATTTGGAAACCCGTATCTAGATAATGGAGTGCATTATCAAACATCAACTATGCTCTAGTAATTTGGATTAGTGACGTTTGATAGATGTATCACTATCCAAATTTAAATTCGCATAACCAAAATTCGCATAGAATTTTGATCGCGATGCGTTTCTCATTTTGTTCCCATCGCAAAAAAATCAAATAAAAGTGAAATAAAATTTGTTATTTATTTATTCCCTCCGTTATTCGCCCATTTTTATTCTCATCTCGTTTTCTGCAGAGTAGAAACAGAACAAGTTTTTTAAAAAAAAAATTGGCGTAAAAAGAAAAAGGAAAAAACTCAAAAGAGAAAGTATCCACC
Source organism: Euclidium syriacum (assembly GCA_900116095.1). NCBI lineage: Eukaryota > Viridiplantae > Streptophyta > Magnoliopsida > Brassicales > Brassicaceae > Euclidium > Euclidium syriacum. The sequence continues at coordinate 6,060,358 of FPAK01000008.1, forward strand.
ACCATATGGGTCCGTATCAGCTTTCCTACCTGATTCTCCCTCCCCACAAACCACAACACACCTACACACACTCTCTCTCTTTAAAAATCCAGAAAATGCTCTCTGGTTTTAACTTTTTTTCAAGTGTTTATTAACTCCTTAAATTCATAACCAGAGATACATAATTCAGTGCGTGCGAGAAACAACGCAGAAAGAAAGAAAATTTTAATAGACCCGAGAAAAAAAGCAGTCATTTTTCTTCTTTATTGCTTTTGCTTTCTCTTTCTCTCTTTTCGTTTATTTTTTGTTGTGGGCAGCACCAAACATCAACAAAGTAATGATTTTGTGCTTCTTCAGTTTTCGTTTTGTCTTTCCTTCTCCTTCTGGTAACTAGAGCCTGAAAGCTTTCACGGTGGTTGTGATGAAGATAACGATGAAAAATCCTTCTTTTCTCTTCTCTTTCCTCTCCTTCGTGTTACTCTGTTTCTCTTCTTGTTCTCTCTCGTCTGAGCCCAGAAACCCCGAAGGTAAAGCATCAAACAAAAACAAAAACTCCTTTTTTCGAGAATTTCTGTACCCAAATTAATGATAGAATCGATTTTTATTTTGACAGTGGAGGCGCTGATAAATATAAAGAACGATTTACACGATCCTCATGGTGTTATGAACAACTGGGATGAGTTTTCTGTTGATCCTTGTAGCTGGAACATGATCTCTTGCTCTTCCGACAACCTCGTCGTTGGCCTGTGAGTTGTTGTTTCTTTTTTAGTTTAAAACTCCGAGGAAACGACATTAATGGCGGCTAATCTTCGTCTCTCTCTTTTTTCTCAAATGTCAGCGGAGTGCCTAGTCAGTCTCTTTCGGGAACTTTATCTGGGTCTATCGGAAATCTCACTAATCTCCGACAAGTGTAAGATTACGACACTTCGTTCCCTTTTGTTTTCTTCCTTCCCAGAAAAAAAAAAAAAAACAAAAAAATCTCAGCTTGTTTGTTTCTTCAACCTCGATTCGATTAATAAACTGATGGGTTTTTGTTATCTTTCTGGAATTTGAAGGTTATTGCAGAATAATAACATCTCCGGCAAAATCCCATCGGAACTCTGTTCTCTTCCCAAATTACAAACTTTGGATTTGTCCAATAACCGGTTATCCGGTGAAATACCCGGTTCTGTTAGCCAGCTGAGTACCCTCCAATATCTGTAAGTCTCTCTATCTCTCTTTTTGGTATTCTTATAATCAAAACTCGTCTTTCTTAACCTCGTACCGTCTGTGTATGTTTTTGTAATGATTCGATTAGGAGATTGAACAACAATTCATTATCTGGGCCCTTCCCTGCTTCTCTGTCTCAAATCCCTCACCTCTCCTTCTTGTGAGTTGTCTAACACAGTACACATTTCTTTTTTAAGTTTTCTCAACTTTCTTCTCCATTTTTTACTCATATGTGTTTTCATGTCTCCTGTTCAGAGACTTGTCTTATAACAATCTCAGAGGTCCTGTTCCTAAATTCACTGCCAAGACATTCAAGTAAATACTTTTTCTCCTTTGTTTTAACCTTATTTCTACACACTCCTGTTCATGTCATAAATTGAGATTGGTCACTGTGTGGAAATATAGTGTTGCTGGGAACCCTTTGATTTGTAGAAACAGTCCACCTGAGATATGTTCAGGATCAATCAATGCAAGTCCTCTTTCTGTCTCTTTACGCTCCTCCTCTGGTAAAAAAATCCTCAATCTCTGCTTCTCCTTGGATTTATCCTTGCTTATGATGATGCTTAGTTTAAACCATTTGGGATTTTGTAGGACGTAGGACCAACATACTCGCGGTTGCGCTTGGTGTAACACTTGGCTTTGCTCTTAGTGTAATCCTCTCTCTCAGCTTCATTTGGTACCGAAAGAAACAAAAAAGACTAATGATCCTTCAACTAAACGGTTCGTGAACTCAAAAGCTTGTGTTTTCTTTATCATAAATTGGATTTCAAGAAAGTAAATTTTGTTTTTTGTTTAAGCAGATAAGCAAGAGGAAGGGTTACTAGGATTGGGAAATCTAAGAAGCTTCTCATTCAGAGAACTCCATGTAGCTACAGATGGTTTTAGTTCCAAGAACATTCTTGGTGCAGGTGGCTTTGGTAATGTCTACAGAGGAAAACTCGGTGACGGAACAATGGTTGCAGTGAAACGATTGAAAGATGTGAATGGAACATCCGGGAATTCACAGTTCCGTACCGAGCTTGAGATGATCAGCTTAGCTGTTCATAGAAATCTGCTTCGGTTAATCGGTTACTGCGTGAGTTGTAGCGAAAGACTTCTTGTCTACCCTTACATGTCCAATGGCAGCGTCGCCTCTAGGCTTAAAGGTTAGTTTAGGCTTAATGTTTTAAGTCTCATAATTTGAAATCAGTTATTAACTGAGTTTTTGTTTGCAGCTAAACCAGCATTGGACTGGAACACAAGGAAGAAGATAGCGATAGGAGCTGCAAGAGGTTTGTTTTATCTACATGAGCAATGTGATCCCAAGATCATTCACCGAGATGTGAAAGCAGCGAATATTCTACTAGATGAGTATTTCGAAGCTGTGGTTGGGGATTTTGGACTTGCAAAGCTATTAAACCATGAGGATTCGCATGTCACAACCGCGGTTCGAGGCACGGTTGGTCATATTGCACCAGAGTATCTCTCAACCGGCCAGTCATCTGAGAAAACCGATGTGTTTGGATTCGGTATACTCTTGCTAGAGCTCATCACAGGAATGAGAGCTCTTGAGTTTGGCAAAACCGTTAGTCAGAAAGGAGCTATGCTTGAATGGGTAAAACCAAATCAATCAGTAAAACAAACTTTAGTCCAAAAATGTGATAAGTAAATTAAAAAGATGTCTTGAATCTGGATTGTAGGTGAGGAAGCTGCATAAAGAGATGAAAGCAGAGGAGCTTGTGGACAGAGAACTCGGGACAAACTACGATAGAATAGAAGTTGGAGAGATGCTACAAGTGGCTTTGCTTTGCACTCAGTTTCTACCAGCTCATAGACCAAAAATGTCTGAAGTGGTTCAGATGCTTGAAGGTGATGGTTTAGCAGAAAGATGGGCTGCTTCACATAACCATTCACATTTCTACCATGCTAATATCTCTTACAAGACTATTACCTCTACTGATTCTAATGGCAACAACCAAACCAAACTTCTCTTTGGTTCCTCTGGATTTGATGATGAAGATGATAACCATGCCTTAGATTCTTTCGCCATGGAACTATCTGGTCCAAGATAAGCATTTTCTTTAAAACCATGAGTTTTGGAGATCGGTCTACAGTTTGATAATATAGACATGTAAAAATGGTGATCATTTCTCTGAAGATTTGTGATTCTGAGTCTAATCTTTTACTCTGCTATTTTGGATGTATATAAACATTACTTCTTCAGAAAGTGTTTTGTCAGCTTTTGTATTTGGTCTATCTCTTTCGAACTCATTAATACTTATTAGAGAATATTTGTTATCAATCCTTTTCTTAAAACTTGTGGTCCTGTGACAGCACTGTTTGGTCAAAACTTTGACCTTCATGTGTTATTTCAAAATTTCAATTTCAATGGTATTTTGACTTGTACTTCATAATTTTTTTCACTTTTTAGTTATTTTCCACTTTCACCTTGATGCATGAGTTTTTAAAAAAATAAGTATCGTTGCTCTCTGTTTAGAAAAAACACAAGCAAATTTTTAGACAAAGAAATCTCACTAGTGAAGATGTGAAAGTCCATGATAGCTTTTATATACATATAAGCTCAACAAACTTTTTCTATTTATAGTTCATGATCTTTGGTTGTTGCTTCTAGGATATTATTATTTCCTTTAATGGTGTCATCGATTCGTAATGTTATGATCTTTTATATTATTCTTCTTCCAATCACAGTCTTTATGCTATGACCCTATCTTAATCATCATTTGTGTTACAAAATGGTCTCTGTGACTCATGTTGATCTAAGTTTCCCAACTGAAAAATGGGATGTTTTTTCAAGACATCACTCTTAATCTTCTTCATCATTGTCTCATGTTCCATAGTCACCGCCAAACGAATGGCTATGAAGCTGACACACCGTGAATCAGTGACCGGAACTCGAGCCTTTGTCACTCCACAAGAACATATCCAACACCTGACAGATATTTCATCAGCTAGGTTTAAGTATCTACGTAACTCGATCGAGAAAGAGCTAAGCAACAGCGAGTTCCAAGTCGACGTGCAACAAGCGATCAAGACATCATTGTTTTTCGTGAATTTCTCTGTAGGAGAGCCTCCGGTTCCACAGTTTACAATCATGGACACTGGAAGCTCACTTTTATGGATCCAATGTCTTCCATGCAAACACTGCTCATCATCAGATCATCATAACGTCTTCAATCCAGCTTTGTCTTCAACATATGTCCAAAGTTCATGCAATGATCGGTTTTGCAGGTATGCACCAAACGCACACTGCGGCACTTCACGTGAGTGTCTTTACGAACAGCGGTATATAAATGGTGGCGGCTCGAAAGGCGTTCTTGCTAAAGAGCGGTTGACCTTCACAACGCCTAACGGAAACACTGTTGTGACCGGACTTGTAGCTTTCGGGTGCGGTCATGACAATGGAGAGCAGTTGGAGAGTGAGTTGACCGGTATTTTGGGTTTAGGAGCTAAACCGACATCACTCGCGGTACAGCTCGGGTCTAAATTCTCTTACTGCATAGGGGATTTAGCTAACAAAGACTACGGTTACAATCAGCTGGTTCTTGGAGAAGACGCTGATATTCTCGGTGATCCAACACCGATTGAGACAGAGAGTGGTATCTATTACATGAATCTTGAAGGGATAAGTGTTGGTGATAAACAACTCAATATTGAACCGATGGTATTCAGAAGAAGAGGAGGGTCGTCAAGAACAGGGGTGATACTCGATTCGGGCACACTCCACACTTGGTTAGCAGATATAGCTTACAGAGAACTCTACAACGAAGTGAAATCCATTCTGGAACCAAAGCTGGAGAGATACTGGTTTAGGGACTACTTGTGTTACCATGGGAGAGTGAATGAAGAGCTAATAGGCTTTCCAGTAGTGACATTTCGTTTTGCAGGTGGAGCTGAGCTGGCTATGGAGGTTACGAGTATGTTTTATCAAATGGCGGAATCGGATATGTATCATAACGTGTTTTGTATGGCGGTGAGACCAACTACGGAACATGGAGGGGAATATAAGGATTTCACAGCTATTGGGTTAATGGCTCAACAATCTTATAATATTGCTTATGACCTTGATGGAAAAAACGTCTATCTCCAGAGAATTGACTGTGTTCTACTCGATGACTATTCCCCATCATGATTAGTTAAGAGTAAATATTGTAATGTAATAGGAATTCACAAAGCCTAGAGGTTTTTACCTGTTGTATGTACTTGTAATGTAAATGTGAAGAGCATTACTCATATTCATAACAAAATATAAATATATATTCGTTTTGTTATGTCGATTTAAAAACAAAATCGGTGAAACTTGTTGGTGCTTTTCTTTTTTCTGCAAATTTCGATTTCTGCATTGGTTGAGCCAAGACTAAAGTTAAGTTTATCAAAGGTTACAACTTGACAAACGATGAGATCTGAGATAAAAGTATGGATCCAGAATAAACTCACAAGAAAGATAGAAGAAATTAGCCTATATCCATCACACCCAGGGTTTAGTACAGGAAATGGACCAAGTAGACTTCTTGATGAGCAGTTAAGAATAAACTGGGAATCTACCACCAACATAGCAACACTAGTGGGATCTTACAAAAGGCCATATATCATCGAGCTAAGAAGATCTGCCCACTGGTTCAAGCGCTTCAACGGTGACAATGCTGTTTCCTCTAATCACCTGCACCCAAACCAAATCAAAAACAATAAGGGAATATAGTTAAACATCGGGTATTAGATCAAAGGATGATTGGTGACAAGGAGATACAAGTTTGGAGTAGAATATAATCCAAGACTTACCACCATCCCAATGTCTGTTTTGTCATTGCCGTTCACCTCCACAGTGTTATCCACAACGAGGTTCATGAACTGGTCAAATCCACGAAGAGTTCCAACTACCATTCGGTTAGCATTCAGCTTGACTGCATTCCAAATACAATTTGATCAATCTCATATAGTGATAAACTTATGAATAAATTGAAACTAGTCTTGGTGAAAGATCAAATCAGACTGTAAAGCAAAGATCCATCAGTACGAGATTCTTCAAAACAAAACTAAAATCGGTGAAATCAGACTCAATTTGCTTCAAAGATACAAAAACCCAAACAATAGCAGTTTGCAATCATTATCTCGGAGGAGAATAGTTAAAACCGAAATTAACTAAATGTAAAAACGTGGATGAAGATATTGAACTTACTTTGGAGTTTCTTATCCATGTACCTGCATCCAACGAAACCAATAACAAACCACATATCAGAAAAAGCAAAAAATCAGAAACACGAAGATATGGAAAAAGAATTCTTCGAAACCAAAAAAGCATCCAGAAGATAGATGACGAGAAAGACTAGGAAAACGAGCTTACTTCTTGAGATCCGGAGGCTGGCCTGATCGACTCATGGTTGCAGATTCGGAATCGAGGTTAGGATTTTTGTTCTCGGCTAGACGAAGAAGGAATTAGCACGCGCACACAGATTTTGGAAAAACCCTAAAGTTTTCTCGAGATTGGAAGTTCAAGTCTTATTATTGTCGTCGTAGTTTACTACTCCTCTAAGCCCAATCAAATATAAAGCCCAATTTGTTATAAAAGCTTACTCAAGTTTTGAAACCCAACAAATATCAAAGCCCAATCATATGAGTTTTTTTAAACACTAATAAGAATCCTCACAAGGGAATATTCTGCATTGTAACACTGAATTTACAGGTATATCAAGTCACAAAACAACAACGCACCATCCAGTTTCTAGTACAAATTCGTCGAGAACAAAAAGAATTGATAACTACCAGAGTTTCACCAAAATAGACATAAGAAATGGTTGATGCAATGCAAATCACTGAGACCTACTAACAATATGTTGGGAATGAGAGAGTGATGACTAGTTTTGGAAAGAAAAGGAGTAAGAGCCAGTGTTGGGATCTTTAACAGCCTTGAAATTGTCTACACTCATCCCAAATCGTCCCAAGATAGAATTTCCCATCTCCTTCAGCTTTGCTGTCATAAACCCAAAACATATTTCACATTATCAAGACTGGACTCAAGAGTCAATGCAGCAGATAGCAAGGTCAAGGTCTTACCTATGGCCTCTTCTTTCATCTTTTCTCGCTTTTCAGCCGCCAATGGTTCCAAGCGCCGAATCCCTTTTCTAGCCTGGTCATTTGAAGGGTCCAGTTCTAATATCTTCTTTAAATCTGTAGAATGAGTAGAAAGATTTGCTCCAGTCAAAATCACTAACAAATGAAGCATTCTTTGGATAGATAGCGCTTTCATGTGAGAAAGACCAAACATTATTCGTATATGAGTTCACCGACTCACCTGTGAGGGCCTCTTCAAAGTGTTCAAGCTTTTCATGGGCTTCTGCTCGACGAACCAAAGCTTTAGTATAGCTCGGATTTAGCTCTAAGGCATTTGTACATTCCTTAATTGCTTCTGTGTATTTACCCTGAGAAACAACATTACAGAGATCACATAACTAATCTTTGACAAAACAAAGGAGTAACTAAAATAGTCAGAAGAATCTAATACGATTTCAGATCATGCTAAAGCAGATACCAATTTGAGATAACATATAGCTATGTTTGAATGGCAGATGGATCGAAGATCTTCCGATTCTGGAAACTCCTGAGCAAACTTTAACGCAAGCTCATACTTTGACAAGGCCTCTTCGTAAACACCATTTCCAAAGAGTTTATTTCCTTCCAATTTAGCCTCGTTTGCATCTTCCAAGGCTTTCTCCTTCCAAACAAAAAGGGTTGATACATGTTACAGAAGTTAGCTTCGAGCTAAATCACGACCAATTGAAATAGTGTTCATGAAGAAATATTCTCAAATAACATCTGCCGCATTTCCTAAGCAGTTCATCCAAAACTTTTAATCCGCTAGAGGGAAATCGAAGTTCATTTCAATTACTAAGGTAAATTTTTTTTGAAGAAAACTCGGAACCGCGAAAGTTCATCTACAGGATTTACCTGTTTTGATCCGTCGTCGTTAATATCATCCTTCGTCTCAAGCTTATCAGACGGTTGCGATTCCTGAATCGTTATGGTGTCTTGTTGTTCCTTATCACTTTCCCCTCCTTCGTTGTCGCTCACTTCACGTTCGCTGGCGGTCTCGAATCCATCGGAATCAATATCATCTCCGTTGACAAGTTTCACCTCCGTGGCTGCCGTTGATTCGGGCTGCGGAGGAGAGGAACGCGATGGTTTTGGTTCTTCTTTGAGGGAGATTTCCTCATCGCTTTCATGCGATTCTATCAATACCATCTTCAAAACTTAGGAACTTAAGATTGTTCGAAATCTTTGCAAGGGATTCAACGATCGTAATCTCTCGACGATCTAGCTTCAGCAATCAGAATCAAAAAGTACTGTAGAAGGTTCACGATGTTCCCACAAAACGGCATCGTCTTTTTTAATTGACAGTTTGACTGACACAAATCTCTTTTCTTGTGTTGGTTATTTTCAGCTGAGTTAGTAACTAATTGGCCCACGCCGGCCCATGCCGACTGTTTTGTGGAAAACCTCATCCATGGAAAACTGTTAATTTCTACCTAGTGACGAATTTTCATTAATTTCAAATATGTATTTATGATAGATTCTTAATCATGCTTATACGTTTTGAGGCTTTAAATGACCTAGAACTAAGGGTATTAGTGTAATCTTCTAAGAAAAACTTACTTGTTGCGGTCTTGGTGGTTTAATAATGTATCAGAGTGTCTAGGATCTTTTATATCACTCATAGATTATTTATATTTTTATGAGTATGAGTATTAGTCGACAGTCGAAAACTATCGGTTCTTTTTCTTTTGTTTCTATGATCTGTGTATGATAGGAGTAGAGTGTAGGATGTGTTATATGCTATGCAATCAATGTTTAATCTTGTAAAGTTGTTTTATAAATAAAACTCAAATAATAATAAATAAATAAAACATTTCTCTAGCTCATAAAACAAACTTTAAAAAGTTAAACATACTCTCTGAATCTACTAATAGAAGAAAGAGATATCGATTTTCTCAAGAAAGGTTAACAACTTTTGATATTCTCAAGGTTTTGGTACATCAAATTTGATCATGAATCTTGCATATTCTTTTCTTTGAGGTCCTCGATAACTTATTCATAGAGTCCTACAAAGTAGTGATTATCGTAATTTAAATGAATATAATATATGTTCTGTAGGCTTTTTCAACCATCTAACCATCACTATGGCCCATTCATTTAAGCAGTGAACATCCTTCTCAAATAATCCTATCGGTTCATGTTTGTATTTGAAGATAAATTGAAATATTTTTTTAGATAAAGTAACCCTCTGACTTTTTCGTACTACTAACATTTTCGGAGCATGTCAAGGATGAGATTTGACATCTTTTTTTTTTTTTTTTGACATCTTCATATAATTAAGATTGAAGATTCTTCCAATTACGCTAATAAAATCTTGCTCTCTAAAATATCATTCTAACAATTCTTGTATATTGAATGGTTCATTTTCTTATAATATATAGAGAGTTCTTCATTCGTTCCTTATATAGGGCAAAAGACACTGAAACCACAAACATAAATCCCAAACTTCCTTTTTGTAGTCTCGAGAGATTTCCAAATGAATTTCTTATAAGAAAGAGAATGAGTATTCTTAAGTCCGTGACTTAAAACCCTCAAATCACTAGTGGTTAGTAGAACTGTTGAATCACGAGAGAGTAGCAGCGATGACTCCCGATGGATGACGTATTGAAAGCAACAAATGCTGAGACTCTTTCTTGCCATATGGACCATTGAAACAGGGCTTAGACAAACGAAGATTAAGCACTTTAGATTTATGGTGAAATAGTAAGCTTTGACTTTGCTATATTGTGAAACCTTATATCTAAACAATTATAAACAACTGTAGGAAACGACACAACTAGAGTGATCATGAGCTATGGCTTAAACGTAGGTTTTAAACGGAAACAATGACGACAATGGCTCGAGATGAATATCCATCAGTGTGTACACGAGCTCTCTAGATTTTTGGTGAAGGAGTGTGGCTCGACATTGCTATCTGGTGAAACCCTAACAACTGTAAATGTGTTGAGTTAATAGAGTCTAATATTTGATTACATAGTGGAATAGTTATTAATAAAATAACAGAATTATAAAAATATTTTAGCTGTTATGTAATAAAACGTTTAAACATTAATTTAAGTAGATAAAAGACGTTTTAAGTTATAATTTAACACATGTAAAATTTATTGCGAATCACGTTTAAAAAATTGTAGAAACGACTTTTTATATGTACTATGAAATTGAATAATATAAAAATAACGAAATCACATTTAAAAAAAGATAAATTGAAAAAATATACCATTAATCACTTAAAAAGTTAAAATCGACAACTCATCCATTACATCAACACATGTTAGAGAATCATTAATACTATATGACAACTATATCCAGAACGACAGAATTAATTGTGTCCATCCATATTACCACCAATCTTTTTCCATGCAAATGTGTTTTTCTGTAGCATCCAATGATTCATAATTTCATAGTACAAATTATGATTCATAATTTCATATACATCTTCTCTAATGCTACTTTTTTTTTGGCTGTTTGCTGGACTTATGGTTTATGCAGATTGCATTCCACCATTAAGGAGAGACATCACAAAATAACTACTAATCTTTTTGTGAGCAGCACAGTTTTCTAAAAATAAAATATCAAGTGACAAAAATAAAACTAGTGTAAAATACAGGACTGAGATTACAATTCAAAAGTAAACAAATTATTTATATTATATTATTTTCGTTTCTGTTTAACACTCTCTCCCTCTAACTAACAAGCAGAGCCAGCTTCTACCAGCTTGTTTAATTTCTTGTTTCTCAATCTCTCTTCATACACTTCACTCCCTTGCATCTCTTTCTCATACCTAAATCATGAATCATATTAAAGATAAGTAGAAATATTACAGATTAGTTTTGTTTCTAGTTTTAGGATGCTAAGTGGTGCATTTATACAAATCCACTGATTACATATGATCTTTTAAATTTACTTCTTGTACATGTATACAAACTAGGTAAATATATTGTAAAATATAAAAAGGTATTATCAATACCTTGGTGGCATAGGAATTAAAGGAGATAGAATATCCACAAGCTTGAGAGCTTCTTCTTCGGTATTCACTATTTGGTTGAAGCAGAAGTATCTACCACAAGCCGAAGTATCCTCCAATGCTCGTATGTGAACATCTGCTACAAATTCTATGTCCACGTACGCTAACACACCGTTCTCATACATCTCCGCAGCTCCTGCCACCAAAAATTGTTTGTTTAAGATGGTTAAAAGAATGTGGGTTTATTTAAGACAAAAAATTCTGAACAAGGAAGCTATATATACCTTTGAGGTAAGACATGGTAGGTCTAGGGTTGTGTTGAGCCACTGAAGGTCCAACGATGAGTCCTGGATTAACCGAGACCATGTTGACCATACGGTCCATGGCAAGTGCCCAAGCCGCCTTCTCGGATTGTGTCTTCGCTAGAGCGTGCCATAGCTGCATGTTCATATATGCAAACTGTCAGTATTGCGTTTTTATAATGAACTTTCACCCTCATCGTTGTAATATTAAACTATGATCTCAGATGGATTTAGAGTTTGACCTTTTAATATTTTTAAAATCGTACATTGAATCTTGACCAAAATTACTAGTCATAAAATAACAATACATTTCATGAAGACCCGACTTTTACTTTTTTTAAACAATTACTTAGAGTGTTGTTGTTGTTCACGTGGATTCAAACTCCATAATACATGTTGAAAGAAAACTAAAAAATATATATATAAAAAACAATTGAAAAAGGAGTTGATTAGTAACAAAAATACCTTCTTTTTGAGACAAAAGTCTAGATCACTCCAACACTTTTCATCAACATCCTTTTGAGTTCCAATGTTATCTCTCCAAATTGAAGCTGTTAATGAAGAAGAGAAGACAATCTTCTCAATGCTCTCTGTTCTTGCACATGCTTCCACTACATTAATTGCTCCTCTAACTTCCAAATCCACCTCTTTCTCCTGACATTATTCCATCATTTCATAACAAAAATCTTAATTTTCTCAAATCATAAACAATAACAAATGATATTTCAGATGAGTGATGATGATGATAATAAAAACTCACGTCGTACCCTTCAGGGTTGTCCAAACAACAGAACATAGCATTACAGTTGATAAGAGAGACGAGGATGCTTTGGTAATCTAACACATCCACATCGTAAACCACTAATTTATCTTCTGTCGTTTCCATGTTCCTGATTTTCTTCTCAATCATACTCTCCCCTGTTAAAAACAAATCCTTATTTGATTACCAAATTAATTGGAACAAAGCTTAACTTTTTTTTGCCTCGAATCGGTGAACAGAAAAAAAGGGATAGATTTTATTGTAATCCACCAATAGAATTTGGAGAGAAAAAGGAACCCCTTTGTCTCGAAATCTTGAAATCAATGGAGAAAAGAGAAACTTGATTCGAAAGATTACCGTTTTTACGGATGGCTGCGTGAACAGAGTAGCCTCGGGTGAGCAATCTTTTGAGAATCCAGAAACCCACATAAGTGGAAGCATCCAGAACGCAGCAACAAGACGTGGGCTTCTCCTGATTCATCATTAATTTTTTTCTTCTGATTGAAATTTGAGATGAGCAAGATGATTTAGTAACCTCTCTTATAGATATCGAGAGGCGTGTGGGAAAGAGAGTTAGAAGGAGAAGGAAGTAATAAATAGGAGAAAGGTGGGTGAACTATTTCATGTTTTACGCTCCCAACTACTCATCTTTACCATTTTTTTTTACTAGCTCATGTATTATTCAAAAATAATCCGTAGAAGTACAACGGTGGGATTAATGCTATTTATTTATGGGAAAATTGACAAAAATGATCTTCTTTTTCCCCTGGATACAGAAGATTCGAACAAATATTAGGTGTTAGTTGGGTACTCGGATTTGACCTACCGTCTAGCGAAAAAATTAAGAATTAATCAAAGTATACGCATAACCGAGTTTTAAAGTTTTTTTCAGGATTTATATGGATTTATATCCCATATTGTTAATGTGAAAGTAAACAATAGGTGACACTAGTCTAGCGGTAAAGTATATCTATTGTAGTCTAATAACATCATACTTGAACTATAATGTGTTAAACTTTGCTTCTTTTTTCCTTTTTCCATTAGTGAAAGGATATTTTTTCTATTTTTTGTTATCTTTTTAGAGCTGTATTTTTTTATATTCCGTTATCTTCTTCGAAATTTTTTCTTTGTTTTCTTTCATTTTGCATATGTATTACACACAAAATCTACAAATTTAACATCAATTAACCATTTTTAAGCTTTAAAATAAGTTTTATTATTTAACAAGTTCAATTTCTTATCAGGCCAAATTGCAGCGGCTAGGTGCCACCTAATGCCTCCCTGCCACGAATCTGCCGTTGAATCCGATTTTTCAAACAAATTCTATACATTTTTTAGTTAATATAGATTAGTGACTAAACTATTGTTAATTAAATTATTTATATATCTAATAAGGATTTGAAAATATATTTTTACGATACTAGTAGTTTAAAAGAGTAATTATAGTTGAAAAAAGAAAAGAAAAAATAAACAAAATCACATGAGTTTTTTTAACAGCACACATCAAGCTACTAAGGACTAAGAGGAGCAACAATATAAATTTCATCCTCTTAACTGTTTCGTCTTATTGAGATAATTGTTACCATTAGGTTTTAATTTTTGCCATTTATCTCAATTAGTTTTAACACTTTTATCTTCAATTTCTTAATTTTTTTATATTTTCATCTTCGCGGTGATTTAAAATCATGTTCGTTTTTATTTTTTTCAAAGGTAAAAAATTCGAATCTTTTTGCGTTTTGATGAAAGAAGAATATGATTTTTCTTACCAAATTAAATTATTTTTATAATTAGTGGTATAACAGGATTAAGACTAATATAAGATTTAATTATTCAAATTTATATATTTCTTTTCAATTCCCCATATAAATTATAATGATTATAACTACACATAATATCAATTCTAAATCCAAAGTCTTTCTAGTTATACACATACAATGAATGAAAAGTGTTGAACCTCGGAAAGTTCAGTACTTGTTTAAGAGTTCGGAATAGTTAGAAGATGGGTCGGAGATTCTACGACGAGATAAGTCTGCTTTGTTCGATAACAGCTCTGAAAATATTGATGATACTGAATAATATGTTTAAGTTATTGCCTCGAAGATGAGTGGTCGGATTACAAGATTAAATATGAACTAAAATCGAGGCCTAACATTTGGCGACAAAAACCGATGATTAAATGTTAAGCACGATCTAAGCTACAATCTACTAGTTAATTCTGAAGTGTCTCGAGTTGATTATGTGTGTGTCTGCATTGAATGCCCACTTCTACTTATAGAGGTCGGTTCATGAAGCATGTTGTTCGTAGAAGGTGAGCACATGTTTCGATGATCATCATTTCACTTCCTCATCCGCCGAACTAGGTGGGTCGGTTGGTTGGTGTATAGATCATAATTACGTATGTGCTCGAATTGTTCATGGCAGAGAGGTAGGTGAACGTGTGCTCGAGACGAATTGTAGGTCCACGTGTCGGTCTTCGATACATCATGACTTTCTCGGATGTTGTCTTGAAGCAACGAATATCTTTCTTTGATTTGGATCATATGACAAGTGAGTATGAAAAATGGATTTATGTAGGGCTTGTTAAAAAGATGCATGTTCATCTAATTACCCGCATGATTTTTGTTTTTTTTTTTGGGATAAATCCAACGTGTTTCTAGTTACACATACAATGAAACAACTTCATATAATGAGAATGCTACTTTTTATGGATACAAAAAGTTGCACATAGTATGAATATTCGAATATCTTGATTGTACATTTAAAAGGCTGCTCATGTTTGTTTTTTATTAATAAGAAAACATACCAAACAATTGTAATGCAAATGGAGGTTGGAATAGATTAGATTAGAGGTAGGTTTGAGTGTGGCAGAAAGTTAGGTCAATAAATGCACAAGTCAAAATCACACATCATATTCCTTCTGAAAAACAAATAATATATTTTACATTTAAAATATTATAATGAGAAATAAAAGCTTGCATATAATTTTAAAGTAGCTAGAAGTTAGTACGTAGCGATTGTGGTGGAAGATGATTTACGATGACATTGTGTGAAGCTTCAATTCGAACTTCTAAAACTGACATTGGTCTAATAAGTATATGTATAAGTTACAACAATAAGAGTTATATGCTTTGTGCAAGATAAGAACAACACATAAAACAAACAAAACAACCATAATTATCGACCACATGAAGAAATTGAGAAAGCATATATTTTCGGCCCTGTAAAATATTACTAGTTTTAGTGGCCGATTCCGTTAAGAAAATATCCTTTAGTTAATTGGTATCATTAATAGAGATCAAGTGTTTTGGCGACAACATATTTTATGTGTGTAAATTAACATTTGATAGGCCAAATTCCTTTTGCTTTCACCTCATGTATATTAAAGCTAGCACTGACCACAATAAATAATAAAGATTAACCGAAAAATGAGTTAAGATGGATTTGGAAGAGATTTCCTCTCATTAACTAATAACAAAAAATATATATAATAAAGACGTGGACTAGAAAAAAAAAAATCGCCTATTAGTTAAGTATAAAATGTTTCTATACGGCGTGTTGGATTCGATTTCAGATATTACATTTTCTTACAGATAACAATTAGTCAGAAGCAAAATCACCTTTAGTTGGAAGTAAGATCAACTTGACAGTGGAGTTCGCCCTAGCCACATTTAAAGTAACAACCCAAATCATTGACATGTGACCGGCGGTTCGTACAGCGCTGGAATCCGTCTCTCCTTTGCGTGTTGCATTTTTCAGAGGAGACTTTTTCGAAGGCTCTCTATGCGGTGTCAAGTGGCTTCGACTCAACAGCTTTGGCCAACCTCACCTTCATGGTAGCCAAGTATGGTGGTTTTGGCGATGACGCTTGTGGTGGATGAAGCTCTTCTCCATTTTCTTCGTTCAAAAAATCCCCTCAGTGGCGAGAAAAAGTGTTCCCAACATAACAAAAAAAGTGATATCATCGAAGCTTGGGGAATCCAAGTCACTTCCCATCTCTTGTATGAAGATTTTACCAATGTTGAGGATTTTAGTGTACTAATGGTGTGAAATAAGTGGCGTGTAGTTGAGATTACGATATGGTCAGCCATCGCTGACCCCTGATATAGAAAAAGTTTTACCCTAGACAACTGCAAGTGCAGAGTTTTGCAGTTGTAACAAATCATGATCGAATCAATATAGACTCATAAGAACACAACAACTTCTAGTTTCAAATTAAGCTTGGTAAGATGCAAGTATTAAAAAGCAAATAACAAAGACGAGAATTTAAATTTGTTGTAAGCTGATTGGAAAAGGCGGTAGGCGTAGGATAATTCTCAGGAATCAAGATCAAACATTAATACACTAGGGATCGATTAAAGCTATTCTCGAACACAAAACACAAAGTTATAGAAGGCCAAATTCTGCTGTGAAATCTAACTACGCTTAACTTGTTAGAAAATCAAATTCATTTGCAGATCCTAACAACTAAACATGCAATTAATCAGGTTTTTTAAGTTCACAAGTTTTCTAATCCAAATTCCTTTGCAATTATAATCACTTGCTCATCTAAACGATGTTCCATTAATTAACTCAACTCATGTATTGTTAATCAATCTAAGACTTATTACTGGGTGTACAGTCTATATCTAAGTGGTTAAGCACAAGTTAGATGAAGAACTATAAGATTTTCCCTAGCTTAGAATATTTCTAACAATAATTCATCATTCAATTGAAAACCCTAAACCTAACTATTGAGTTGCTCAGACATAGAGAGGATTGAACAAGACATGACAGATGAAAACCTTTGCATAAAAAAAATCAAAGGTAAAGAAAAGGGTTTTGAAATATTCTCTACAAATCATTAGAGAGTCTGGAATGCAATCTCTCGCAAGCACAAGTCTTTCTCTCTAATAATAAGAGTGTGGCTCTCTCATGGCTAAAAATCCCTTTTAAACATATTAGGGACGAGCTAAAACTAAATGGGTTTGAAAAAGGAAATAACAAAAGCCCAAAGATACAATAAAATGGAAATTGGTATTTTGCTCACCGGCTGTGTCGATCGACACAGAGGACAATGTCGATCGGCGCACTCTGAGAAGACGGAAAATTTCTTCAACTCCCGACTGATCAGATATATCTTCACTAAAACAGCCAGATCTAGAGCTAGAGACATGAGAATCACTTCAAACCACTTGGAGATGAAAGCTAACTTCCATATATTGTTTTTGGCACCGGTCTGGTCAATTTTGAGTACCAGGAAGGTCTTCAACGAATTTCAAACTTCTAAAAGTCATATCAGAGACTGCATCTTATGTTTATCGATTTTTCTCTTTTTTACACCACTTTCTCCAAGTCATCCCAAATGCTCAAAACACCTAATATATAGTATATAGACTTGCAAAAGACTCTAAAACTAACACATATATAGGTTATAAAACTCGAAAACCACATAATATCAACCCCGAGGGATAAATTTCACTAATACTATGTGTCTCTGGTTGTCGATCCGGTTTTTTCGATGTATAGTCTATGATTTGATGCTTTTTTCTTATGGTCCATTCCAATGTCAGTGCTAGACTGTGTTTATTAATTATTTCTCTCATATGATATTAATGTGTCATTCACCATTACTAGTCTTGATTGGTGAAATGGTTAATGGGCTATGGATAGTCTCCTCTACTGGAAATACTTATCAGATTTAGCCGAGGTGTGATATATTGGCACTTCCATCATTTCAAATCCAAAATAACGTTAAACCACCTCTGAAACACACTAGATTCACCAAAAAAATGTGGTTATGACACAATGATCTCCGAAACTCAACACATGATCACAAGAGTTTTTAGTCTTTAGGAGAAACAAAAAGTCTGAGACATGCCCACAACACATTTCCTCAAGGCGTCGAACTGTCAGATAATTCCAACGAGCATCGTCATATGGACGGGTTATTTGATTTTTGGTGAACCATCAAACGTGGTGTTGCTTTCAAATTTTTGAAGTTACTTCAGAAATTTCCGACGCCTTATGTTTAGATGGCTGCTCTGCTTCTAACTCTCTTGTTTTAGTTGCCTCTTAGATAGAAAGAGAGTTACCTATCTGCAAGGATCACGTCTTCCGAGACTACCATTTTGACTTCTTCAACGAGGTGTTACTTTTTCCAATAGTCCTCGAAGAAGAAGGTTCCAAAAACAAATTGTGAACCTCAATGGTTCTTCTGTTGCCACAAAAACTTGTTCAAAAAACCTTCTTTCTCTTGTACCTCCATTCTTGCGGGAGCTCTAAGACAATTATCCTTGTTCACAAGAATGTTCACTTTACAATAAAAATGGTATTCATATTTATGACTGGCACATTTGCTGGTGAATCGTGCTTATCTTTCTCTAGTAACTTAATCTGCTCTTTATTAGATTTTGAGACGGCATTTTCCCCAACCTTTGAAACTTGAGACCCTAGAGAACTCATGGTCGTCACTTCATCAAAACCAAAGACTAAACCTCTATATTTATTTAGATATTTTGTGATCGCCAATGGAACTTCTAGCCTAAAATTGGGGCACTCTTTCGTTCGACCGGATCCACACAATCCATATATAGTTTCATCTGCTCGAACACCTCTGGATCTACAACATTAGGGAGAGGACCAAACCCCAGTGGAACTGATGGGCTAGTAGAGGCATAATCTTCTCAAAAAGATTCGTGTGATTCTGTGGGACATAAGAAGGTGTCAGATTAGGTCCAACTTGACGAATCGACCAGGAAGGGCCTATGTTTTTCTATCCTTGGAAAAGAGGACATATTTTTTTCTCATGGGTCAATCTTAATCACTAAAAACACTTCTTTTGAACCCTCTCGCACTCCACTTTTGGAGAAGAGGTTTTTTCTAGATCATACACAATCTCGATGACATGTCCAATAGCTCTAGCCGCACTCGTGATGGTATACTGATCCACATTGGCGCCTTTTTAAAGAAACATGATGGTGGATTATCCTCTCACCGGTCCATCACCATACTCCAATCATCAAAGGTTTAGAAACTCGTCTTCATCACCATTAAAAGATTTGTTTCCACTCAAATATAATTGAAAAATTTCCCTAGAGAGTGTTATGCCTCTGACTTTCTCACACACCTTCCATATCTGGGACATAGTCCTCAACATCCTCGCCATATGCTAGCACTCCGGGGTTGAGCAAACACCCAATCGAACTTTCCCAACTTTGTGTCAAAACACAGTGGTTGTCACTTTCGAAAATGGTCACCATCACATCCTCCTCAAGGATTGCTTGCATAGCGTGGTTGAGAATTTTGTCCATCAACAATAGAATCAAAGTTCCCTTCTTCAAAATGGTTGACTCGAGTGCAGTTTTGCAAAGACAAGCCATGTAAAGAGATTGCTAGGTCTAGAAAACCCTAGCTGATATAGTTATAATGTTGAGCAAAGAAGGAAAATTTTCTTCTTATTCATCGAGTTTCTAATATTCACGTGAGCTTTATGGAATGTTTTCATAAACAATAGTGTACCGACTGACAAGGAAAATATCCTTTCGGTGAAAAAACTTTAAACCCTCTGGATGGGGTTCTAAGTAGAAAAGAAAAGAAAATAAGAAAAAAAAGTGCTATAAAGAAAATCAAATTAACGTTTGTTTGTTATCGATTCTAATTTTTATGTTAGTTATAATACATGACATTTTCTGGAAATGCGCTTGGTTGTATTAATTAGGAAATTTGATTAATTTCGCCAAACTGGTTTTAAAAACCAAAACATGAACCATCAGCTTTATATAACAAGAGCTGAGACATTTTTCTATGGAAATTAATATACATTTTGGATAAAGACAAGATATATGTGTTTATATTTATATGATTAGATAAAATCATAATATCTCCAAAACAATGTCTAAGCAGAGCATTTGTTCAAGACAACAGATTCAATAGGAATCTTGTCCACCGGAAACGCACAGTCCATTGGAGCTTTCTCGGGCAACAAACTACACGGTTTCGGCGTAACTTTGCTGGAAACTCCAGAGATGTCCGTACAATTCCAAAGCAACTTCTTGGGCTCAGCAGCCAAAGCAATATTAATATTGGACATACATATATTTGTGAAAGGATCATTCTTGAGCCCATCGAGCCTCGCGGGTTGAGTGACGTTATCGGCGGTCATGTCACGGTAGTTAATGTTGGTAATCTCCGGCATAGCCTTGGCATCAAAACCCGAAGCGGGGTGTTGGTTGTAAGCACCACTCATCCAGAAAACGTATTTCATCGTCTTCATCGTAAACCTCCGAGCAAATATATCCTTAACGTAACCTCCACGGCCAACCGCGGTTTTGATTCGGATGGCTGATTGTGTCTGGAGCAACGTAATGTCTTCCATTCTAACATCTTTGATCCCGCCGGACATTTCGCTTCCGAGTGCAATTCCGGCGCTGTCGGGGGAGATGCATGTGAGCCGTCGGATCGAGAGTTGCTGAGTTGGCATTCCCACTTTGATACCGAACTGATCCCAACCACTCTTCACGGCGATGCAGTCGTCGCCGGAGACCACGTAACAGTCTTCGATCAATGTGTTGGTGCATGAGTCTAACAAAAAGAAAAAAAAAATGCCACGTCAGATATATAATGGTGTGTTGTCGGTTATTAGTGTTATGGAAATGGACGTACCGGGGTTGATTCCATCGGTATTAGGAGAATCGATAGGAGCAAGAATGGTAACGCCTTTGACGATAACGTTGTTGCAATACACGGGATGAATATTCCATGCAGGAGAATCGATGATGGTGATATTCGAGATCTGAACGTTTTGGGAGAACATGATTTCGATTGTGTAGGGTCTGGTGATCGACTTAAACCCACCACTTCGGTACTTGACCCACCAATATTTCCCTTGCCCGTTGATGGTTCCGTTGTTACCTAACCAAGAAAATTCAATCAACTCTGGTCTTTTAAATAAAAGTCAGTCACTTATTGTTATATATATTCTTATTACCGGTGATAACAACATCAGTTAGGTTTGCGCCATGGATCAAACTAGCAAACGTTGGTCCTGCTGCATCTCTTCCTTGTCCATACGATGGCAATGGTGCCACCACTGGATATTCAGATTCATCCTAACCAAAAATATTGACGTAACAGTTAATGACTAATAATATGTTGAATAAAATATTTATTTTATTTGTTGTAAGAATAAATAATACCTGAGAAGCAAGGATGGTTGCACCTTTTTGGATGAACAAAGTAAAATGGCTGGTGAGGTTGAAACTTCCGGTAAGCCATTTTCCGGGAGGAACAGTGAGTTGGACTCCACCGTCAGCTGCCTTAGGAGCAAGCTTGGCTATGGCTTCCTTAAAAGCTTTCGTGTTTGATGTTTTTCCATCACCCACTGCTCCAAAATCTGTCAAAACTGCGCTATGTTTTCGACAATTCAACGCCGTATATTCAATTTTTGCTTGTCCCTTGCTGCTTAGATCCCGAGATTCCATCTTGGGGAAACTACTTATTGCCAAAACTACTACTATACAAAAACATGTCTGAATCATCTGTTCAAACAAAAATCATGTCAGATTCTCTGATCTCAAGTTGAGAAGCATATTAAATATAAAGGAAACAAGACCAAAACATTTGATTATTACCTTTAGAGTTGAAGGTTTAAGAGAGAACTCCATTTGATTCATTCGACTTGTTTTTTGTATTTCTGTTTGATCTTATAATTTGTCTGTAAACAGAGTAATTTATAGAAGAAAAGAATAGTAGAGAGAAAAACAAGCTTAAAACTAGACCTAATTCTAAACCTTGAATAGATTTACAAAAATAACTACGAGCTAAAAAAGGTGCCTTCATGTTCCAATCGTTTTTATATCTCTTAGAGGCTCCTCCATTTAAATTTAGATCAAGTCAAACATTTCCGATTTTAGTAGAAAAATAGTCCAACTTTGAATATCCTACATCTTAAAATAGGTTGCTGACAACACAAAATAGGTATGTCAAGTTGAAATCGTTAAGATCTTTGACCAATGAAGAAAAAACAATCTTGTAGCCTTTATGATAAATACACACATAAAATAAAAACAAATCTGCAGACACAAATGAGTAATAAATCCACAACATATGCTGCAATGCACATTAACATTTTAAGCCTTCAAAAAACAAGTACCATAATCCAGAAAAGATTTCATAGTTTAGAAATTACACTTCAAACCTAATGTAAAAACATTTAATCTTTTGTTCGAGTTACAAGCTAGAAAAAAAAAAAAAAAAAATTCTTCTGTTAAAGAAATTTGAATATTTTCTAAAAAATGCAAGATTATGATATACGTAGATCACTTTATTTTCACATTCTTTATTTTAAAGTGTTGGCCACTTCAACGTTATGCATACGAATGATCTAATATCCAACTTCACACAAAAGAATCATCATCAACAACCTGAGATTGCAAAACTTTCTTGCTGTTCTCTGGCAATTGAAAAACCTAAAAGCTGCTTTCTTTTTCCGATCAAACTTAACCAGATTCTTCATCAGACACAAGAACGCATGCATACTGGATCCTCTGCATCTGTTCTTAAGGGAAACCTATCTCATGTTTTGAAATGGCTTGATGCTACCTGAAAGATTGGTTCAATATAACAAAAACACAAAATTGGTTTTGATTCCGAATTTTACAAGTTTGAATCCGTGATCATTGATTCTGCATACCTTGACATGATGTGGCATGATCTTGATATCGTAAGGAACGTGAAGCCAGGCTTCAGGTCGGTATAAGAGAAAGTTCTCAGGTTTGCTGGTGTAAACATCTGCGTATTGGTGAATGTGATAAGAGAATGCTGATTCTTGACCAGTGTCTGTCACAAAAGTAGCTCCAAACGATCTGTTGAACATTTGTTTCATTGTGTCTCGTGCTTTCTGTCTCTCCTTGTTCAGCTCATCCAAGAGAGATTGGCATGCTTCACTTCTCTGATTATTTGATTCAGTCGCGTGAAATTTACCGAGCAATTCTTGGATGATATGGAATTTTGCCTGAATATTTTAAGCAGCAGAAATGGTCTTGTTAGACTTACACACACAGAGAGAAGAATGCATTAATCATATAAGCAGAAAGCAATTTTCAAAAAATCAAGAGGAAGCTGTGGCAATACCTGCTCAAACCGGTAGCTATCTCCATTTTGTATCTGTATCTCTCGCTGAACCAAAAACCGTCACAGAGAGTTCTCAGTGTACTGAGGAAACAATCAGCTAAAAGGCTATTATATAACAATTATGGTAAACTAACCTCGAGCTCATGTATAATGGCAGCGGTTCGCCAACCAGCCTTTGAAGGACCTCTTAGGTCACTAAATAAGTGATCTCCGAAATAAATCACCTATCAACAGAAAAATACTTATACTTGTCTTTAAATGCATACAGAAACTTGAAGTTACAAATGGAATTTATCAGCTTGTTGTAACTAAAAGAGTACCTCAGGGCCACGCCACTTTGTGATTTGAAGGAAGGATTTAAGACAGCCATGGTAGTAAATTTTATTTGGGTGAAATGCATCCACTTTTGTAAACGCCAAAGTATCCCTCTCCGCGTCATAGCAACTACAAGGGTTTCACATAGAAACGATTCAAGAGAGAAGAACATAGCATAACCATTGTTCCAGTATTCATCTTAATTTATTGAGGAGTAAATGAAACAAACCGGAAAGGGTGCTCAGATGTGTAAAACTCTGGTTTATTTGCTTTAGCAATCACAACATCAAAAAGCTCCCGCCATGAGTCTCTGAGCCCAAAAGAGTCCTAATGAACAACGTGCATATAAAAAAATAGAGATCATGATCCACTTAAAGGAAAAACAAAAAGAAGCAAAACCGGAACAGGCCCTAAGAACATTGTGGACAAACTAATTTAAATCAGAGAATGTTGAACATGATTCGAATGATTTGAAATTACCTCCATTAGATAGCGCATTCCGCCGTCAACAAAATGGTAGGGAGAGTTGGTCATCAAGAAAAGCTTCTTCCCTTTATCTTTTAGCATTCTTAGGAAACGTAGTAGCTGACCCTGAGAAGTAACTTGTTGTTCAGCAAATATTAATCAAAAGTAAACGTGTTCCTGATTATTAAGAAGAACTTGCACTTGCATTTTTAAGCAAATATCTGCTAGGATCAGCAAGAATTCCTCTATGGACCAACCCACTTCTATGGACATGTTGAATAGCACGATTTACATCATTGTAGATGTAAGAGGCATCAAACTCAAGTTTGGCGTCGACAAAATATTGGACCATGTCCGCAATAAGACAAGCCTGAAAAATAAATGTTTTTGATCAAACAAATCAGAGACGGCTATATCACGGTTCCTTTGTACGAAGGCACTTATTGATTAAAAACTAACCTCGCTGAAACAGAAGAAATCCATCAATCCCACCAGACCTCTAGCTTGATCACGACCTATGTGTCTCGTTCCATACATATTTTCTAATTCCTTCCTACTTAGCTGCACATTATTAAAATATACTGAGGGCTCAAAACCCTGCATCCCAAAAGCAACAGTTTCAAAAAGGAGAGACCAATTTAGTTAACAATACCTTACGACGGCCAAAATAACACCCATCAGGCTCGATCGAACCAAAGAAATCCAATTTCATGAGGCATCCTTTTTGTTTATCGTAGTACAACCCTCGGATGGGGAAAGTAGGATCATATTTAAACTCCATACAACCCTCAGGATATCTAAACTGCAAGAATCAAGACCAGTAATTCACAAACAATACTCACAATCCGAAACCAGAGGAGGACCATAGAAACTGTCTAAAGATTACCTCATTTACCATATGCTGCTTGGCAAGATCATAGATCAAACTCTGCAAGGCAGAGGAGTAATGGGCCAATGTGTAATCA
Organism: Euclidium syriacum; assembly: GCA_900116095.1. NCBI lineage: Eukaryota > Viridiplantae > Streptophyta > Magnoliopsida > Brassicales > Brassicaceae > Euclidium > Euclidium syriacum. The sequence continues at coordinate 6,085,510 of FPAK01000008.1, forward strand.
TAGTCAAATCCGTAGACTTGTATGTTATCCAATCTGAGATTCTTATTAACATATATCCCTACAAGAGAATCAGCCAAATCAATCTGTGATAAAAGAACAACACAGAACCAAAAAGATGCGTATACGAAGTCAATGGCGAACCTTGAGGATTCATCTTAGGCATACTATTTAACGCTTCAGGGATATTAAGAAACCTCTGTTTTGCCAGCTCAAAGTCGTGCCGGATCTTTGAGATCTCGTCGTCAGCCGAAGCATACTCCGGCATTGCAATGGCACACTTCTCCGCCAGATTAGCCAACGCCGGCTCCGTCGAAGCAACGGTCCCGAATCCTCGGAAACCTCTTGTAAAACCTGAGATTTCAGATTACGAAACGATCTTAATTCCTTCGCGATTGAGACAGAGAAGAACATTCAAAGAACTCACCATTTCGGATTTGACAGGGCGAAAATCCCCCTCTCTGCAATCACATCGAACTCGATCAACATCATCAACCACGAGGGAGTAATATAGACCACATATAAAAATGTTGAATTTGGGGGAGAGAATGATTTACAGTGAGCGATGCTCCAAGAGGAAGAAGACGACGAGAGGAAGTCATACTTGGTGGGGAAAGTTAGCTGTTCATGAAAGGAGAGTGTCTTTCCGTCTTTCTTTTTGTTGTTTTATCTTTTATTTCTTTTTAGAATGGACTTTGGGAACTTGGTTTTGAGGGAGAAGATACTGACGTCATGATGATACGGTGAATAGATAGTGGCGGTTAGGGTTTATTTTCAACGGCGTCGGCGAGCGAGATAATTCCGGGAAACAGAAATCAGATTAAGCTATTACCGGGCCTTATGGGCCATGTAACTTTGTAATATTAATTGTCGGCCCAATTTAATTTATTACCGAATTTGATCATTTTCTAAGAACACACACTCGTAACTCGGGGAAAACTACGTAGAATATATTACTCCTTCCCTTTCCCTTTTCCTTTCTCTTTCTCTTTCCCTTTCCCTTTCTCTTACTTTTATCCGGTTGAACAAAATAAATGATCCCAAATGAAAAATTACTTAAACAAGAATGGGACAAAAAATTGGAGTAGAAACGGAACAGAACGGAATTCCCTTCCCAAATGGACAGACCTATATGATCATTTCCACCCAAACTTTGGACCACTAACCAATTGCACAATTTTAAAAGTTATATGCTTTTTTCCCTCGAAAATTCAATGTCTAAAATCCCAAATTGTTGTTTATTGTGTACCAGACACATTTTATCCGGTTGAGACATACCTAAACATAATGACCCGTCTTAATTCAAAATTAAAGTGTTTGGTGAATTCGAACCCGGGTTTCATGGAGAAGCTGATTCAAACTAAATTAAATACATTCTCTTTGACTTTTCAGATTATTTGTCAAAGTATGCTAAGCTTTTTTTTTTTGGGTCCTACTATAATAGATTTGACTGCAAGACCTCATGTTGATAAAAAAGAAAGCAGCGGGAAAGATTTAAAAGAAACAGATTAAATATCTTTGAACGTTAAAGAGTATTTAACTCAAGTGAGAACTAAACGTTAAGATAACAAAACAAACAGAAACACTGCAGTGAGAACTATTGTTGCTTTCTTCTTCTTGAAGCAATCTCCGACGCCCAAGCCTTGCCTATATCAGTCTGGAACTTACCTGTATCAAACATCAACAAGCTTTAAAGTCTTCCACCACCATATGCTGGCTTATTTATTTGGATTATGATTTACAGCAAAAAAATTACCTGCGGTTGATTGGAAAAACTCTTCTAGATCTTTCCCTTGGGCTGCGCAACAACATAATCAAATTTCAGCTTCTGCTAAAAATCTATTGTCAACAACAAGTTTGTTTTGAGGTTATTACCTTGTTCATATTCCAAAGCTTGTAGTATCATCTCAAGCTTATCGAAATCTTTAACAACTTTGGCTTCGGGTGAAGAGTTCTCTTCATATTCTCTCCAAAGCTCAGTGATCTCTTTGGCTGCAATTACCATACATACATTCTTAAACGTGATAAACACAAGATCATTGTAAGATATAATGCATTCAGTATGAAAGAAAAGAAGAGAAGAGAAGACAAGCAACCTCTTTCTCCTCCACCCAAGAGCTTGCACATGTGTTCAAGTGCTTCGCTTTCTCTTCGATTTTTCTCTTCTTTAGGGATTCCACAAGAAGGTGTAATGTCTCCTACAATGGCTGCTCAACAACAATTATCGAATTAGACTATCACTGATTTAAAAAGTCTGCAATTATACTCTTCATATAAGTGAAAGAGCTAACCTTCTGCAATGTCATGAACAATTGCCATTTTCATGCATCTGAAGATAACATAAAAAGTTTTATGAGTAAATTTTTTCCAGCAGTTGAAACTTAAAAATAGAGAAACAACCAAGAATCTTACTTGTCTCTGTTTACACCGGGGATATCTGAAGAAATTAGAGCCATAAGACCCATCCGATACATGTGATCCGCAATTGATTCTGGATCTTTAACATCTCTTTTAACCCATCCAGCTCTTTGAGTTGTCTATTTTCATATAAATAGAGATGGATTAACCATAAGATACAACACACAAGTGAAGCAGGAAACAAAACTCACCAAACTCGCATAAAAGAGAACTATATCAATGAGACTTAAAAAACTTCACATCAATAAGGACTTGACTAATCGCAGATCATCAAATCAAAGTAACCACATAAAGCTTGAAATCGTTCCATTTCCCTAACGAATTATAGATTCCAGTTTATTCAATCAACAGTATGCAGCCAAGCATGAAACGCTTCGAGATGTCTCCACATAGATCCATCTAACATTAACATACGAACATCCACATGTATGAACAACGCATGATCTTATAAACATTACAATGCGTTGGAAGTTTTAAACCGATCTGTGTATCAAATCAAACTTTCCTGAAAATTCCGCAAATGAATTACGAGAGTAGATATGGTTTAACTACATAAACCACCGGATCTTATCGAAAACGTAGGCGTGTCATCAAAAAGCTAAGGTTACCTTACCTTGAGGCGAGTACAGAGTGTGAGAAAATCGATTGCAGATGAAGCCGAGGAAGTCGGAACCGCCGTGACATCATTGCCAGAAGGAGAAGAGACGGAACCATCTCCGCCGGTTAGAGACGAAAACGATGGCGTCGATTGGGAAAGAGGGGAATCGGTAGCCATGCAGTGAATTGCTCGATTGGGAGGTGACGCTCCGGCGGCAGAGAAGGTGAATCGGAGGTTGGAACGAGTGAAAGACGGGACGAGGAAGACGAGAGATAGTGATTTGCAGAACAAAACTCGATTCACATTCCTCATTTTCTTTCAGATTTTCTTTTTCTTTCCTTTTTTTTTATCTTCCCGTGTTGGGAATCGTGTTGTTTCCCTAAACTGTTTCCAATTATTCCTTTTCTTCTTTTCTGTGGAGAATTTTATATCGGGCTAAGGCCCAACGATCATATGTGATAAAATGAGCCCAATAGTGTAGTGCGTCATGAAAAGGAATTATTTTTCTTCTGGAGACTACACTTCTCAAAGCGGGTATAAATTTCTGGATTCACTCACTGAGTTGTGAGAATGAAAATAATCATTCTCCGTTAGAAAACGCCATAGGGTCCATGGGGACCAATATTTGTTACACCCAAACAACGCCTAAAATTAGGCATTTCCTTTGGCGTGCCATTCCATGGATGTTATGGCAATTATGGAAAGACAGTAACATTTTGGTTTTTCAAAAGCTGAATTATGATGCGAGATTCATTGTAATGAAATCCATGGAAGATGCTGAAATTGGTTCAAGATCAATTCAGAGTCTCAGCACCAGATTCAGTCTAATACCGGTTTGATTGCGGGTTTATTTGGATCTAAACCAAAAGATGCTACCTAAAAAATGTAAATTTTGGTTTTACCTGGCTCAATACGAGTATGAATTGTGGAGCAGCCTTGATCCACCGAGACCATACCGACAAAACTATTAATCACGAAAGGAATCCTTTTTGGAATTAAATTTGTGCCTTGAAGCTGATCTTATTGGTATTCATGGACAGTTGAAAGTGTCAAAGTCTTTCTGCGTTTTTGTTTGGGTTATTACCTGTCTTGTTGCTTTGGTGTTTTTTGGGTTGAGTTCTTAGTGACGTATTCTTTTTTTTTTGGTTAAAGAAGTGACGTATTCTTAGTGTTTTAAAAAATAAACCAATCAGGCCAACCGCCAATGTAATAATTTTTCTTAATGAAAATTTCAGCATGACCAAGAAAAATAAAATAATACACACGAGTAAAACCGTTGACGAAAAGAAAAAGACTTTGGAAACCTTTCTTTTTCACGCAACCCTGTAACAAAAGCAAATAAATTATACAAATTAATAATAATATCTTAATAATTTATCATAGTAGATAATATCCACAAGAAAAATAAAATAAAATAATAAATAATAAATACAAGTCCTCGAAATCTCCATTACTCGCGATAAAGCGCGTGGAGGCTTAAGAGTCATTCTCCGAAACGCACTTGTAAGAGAGAAAAGTCTCAACTACTCCCTTCCTTAAGAGGAAGACGAAAAGATATCAACGGAAATTTCTCTGCAAGAGCCTCTCTGATTTCCTTCCTTTCACGCGTTTTAGTTCTCGCTATATAAAATATCTTTCTTCAACCTAGAAAAATCACTCGTCAATCACACCAAACCCGTTTCTCAGCTCCCTAAATTTTCCATCCTTCTCTCAGAATTTGACTCCTAAACTCGTTGATTTCGTCATCTTAGGTTTTTTTCTTTTTTTCTTTTCAATTGGAACTCGATTCCTTGAACCTTTTGAATTTTCTGGGTTTTCAAACAGATAACTATGGCTCGTTGTAGCAACAACCTCGTGGGGATACTCAATTTCGTCGTCTTCCTTCTCTCGATTCCGATCTTAGCTGGAGGGATCTGGCTTAGACAGAAAGGATCAACCGAGTGTGAGCGTTTTCTCGATAAACCCGTGATTGCTCTCGGAGTTTTCCTCATGGTTATAGCCCTCGCCGGTTTAATCGGCTCATGCTGCAGAGTCACATGGCTGCTCTGGGTTTACCTCGTCGTCATGTTCCTCTTGATCCTTCTCGTTTTCTGTATAACCGTTTTCGCCTTCGTCGTCACTAACAAAGGCGCAGGAGAAACTGTTTCGGATAGAGGTTACAAAGAGTATAGACTTGGAGACTACTCTAATTGGTTACAGAAACGTGTCAACAATGGAAAAAATTGGAACAAGATTAGGAGTTGTCTCGTTGACAGCAAAGTCTGCTCTAAGCTCGAAGCTAAGCTTGTTCATGTTCCCGTCAATAATTTCTATAAGGAGCACCTTACTTCCCTCCAGGTAAACAATTCTTACACGTTTTTTTTAGTTTTGAAATTTTCGAATTGATGTTTCTCAAAGTTTGTCTACTTTTAAGGTTTTATTTCTATTATATATGAATTATTCCGAAAGTTATATGAGTTGCTAAAGTTTTGATCAAAGCATGAAAAGGTTTTGTCCTTTTTTTATCACTAAAGGCTATTTTTCTGATCTCATAACTTTTGATATTATTCGTACGCCTTTAAAAATCCAAACATTTTATTAAAAATAATAAATTCAAAGCTTCAGCCTTTCTTAGTTAACTCTGAACAGTATCTTTGATTAATGAATCTGAACCATAGACATGAGATCAACCATCAGATTGGTGCTTAAGATACAAGCAATCTTTAAGTCTCTAGTTTCGTTTTTTAGTCTCTAGTTTCTCAATTTGATTCTTTGTGTGGTAAGGCTAATATTTGAGTTCTGTTGTTATGTGTTATAGTCTGGTTGCTGCAAACCCTCAGAGCAATGCGGCTTCACTTACGTCAGTGCCACAAACTGGACGAAGACGGCAGGAACACACACTAATTCAGACTGCCAAATCTGGGACAACGCACCAGACAAGCTTTGCTTCGATTGTCAATCTTGTAAAGCCGGTCTCCTCGACAACGTCAAGAGCGCGTGGAAGAAAGTTGCAGTGGTCAACATCATCTTCCTCGTTTTCCTCATCATTGTGTACTCTGTTGGTTGCTGTGCTTTCAGAAACAATAGGAGGGACAACGGTTACAACCGTACCTATGGATATAAGCCTTGAAAATGTTACAGTTTTTTTTAGGACAGAGAGATTCCTTAAATCTTTTACATTGGGATTTTGATTTTATGTTGGTGGTTTTTTATCTTTGGTGTTTTGAGACCTATTGCTTGTACAGCTCTCGTTTGATATTATTAGTGTGATGTGCCTCTTGGCTAAACCATGATATTATGTTTTATTATATACTTTCATTTAGCTTATTGTTTCTTTCTCCATGCATCAATCAACCTACCTAACAGAGAAGCCACGATTGTGACTAGGGATGATATCACGGACTTTGACTCGTTCAAACCCCTGTTTAGAGCTCTATTATCTTGAATCCGTTTTGAATTCGATCAACTTGAGCATTTATACAAAACCCATTTACGTCAAACCCATTTATAAACCCTTTTAAATATGATTATTTTCGGTTTCAGTTTGGTTTAGTTCAAACGATTTAACTCGATTAAGCTTAATATGACTGATTCATATAAAATGTAACTAATTTTATCTTGATATTTCTTTTGTTGAAAAAGTGTGTGAAAATTATTATAAAAAAAATCCATTTTACAATCCTAAAAACAAACAAACACAATTGAATTTTACAATTAAAATATTATTTCTCATCAAACATATAGCATCTTGATGAAAGTGATCAAACAAAAACATAAGAAATAAATCAAACTACAAGACCATATGGATAAATAATTTTTATCTTCCATTCACTAGATAAGAACAAGTTTTTGAAGATGTAGAAATTTAAGTTATAAAAATGCAAAAGTATGAGAAGCCTTAAGTACTTTCTATTCTTCCAAGACCACTGAACATCGAGCATCTAAATCATGTTAAATATGTACAATATAGTAGTCAAAAACTCGAAATAATATTTTTAGTGAGGTTACTACTAGATAGAAACCATACAATTACTTAATTATACACATGAGTCTTGAGTCTTCTTATATGTAACCCTCTACTACCTAAACAACTAACTGTCTTTCTAACATCTTCATTACTGATGCCATCGATATCTTCTATATAGTACCTAAAATTTAAAATGTGAATTAGTTGTACAAATCACCTAATCATAAAATAGTTTTTGAAAATTTAAAAGTTTCTACCTTCATTTTCTGCAAAACTACATAACCATTTGTGAGTGTAGAGTAAAGCTTTCAAATTCTTTGGAAGCAAACAATTGTTTGCTTGAAATCAATACCCAAGTCCAATGTTGAAAACCTTTTCTAATAATTGGGATGTTGAGCACATTACAAACCATATAATCTAAATCTCCAAGCCGATGATGGTTATCCTCTCAATATCCCAAAACATCCAAATCATAAATAATTCATCTCTAATCTCGGCTAATCCAAATGTGTTTTTATATTGCCCAAACTAACTTCGATTTTGTTTCCAGCTCAAAGAGATCATGTGTTACAAATTCATATCAAGCTAGCAATATAAGGCTTATCATTATTGAATTCTAATGTTTGTATAGGAAATTTTTAATTACATTATTAAAGATATCTTCAAGCGGTGACTCGATAACTAGCTCATACATAGTTGGTGTTATTGAAACACCTGATGAACTTGTACAATACCTTATCTAATAATCTTCGTAAAGCATAATGAAATTCTTCCTAAGTTCTTCAATTTTCAACTTAGAGGTAGTGGGATCCATTTTCCCATAAGCAACTTGAAGCATCTACAATTTTTGTCTCGGGTCTAACACATCTCCTATAACCGAAATAAGACAGTGATCTTCTCAGTACTTAGAAAATCTAACCCACATATTATGAGTCATTTCCCTCAAAACATCATTATCACAATTAGCGTATTTCTTCAACAACAACTCAATTCTTCATATTTGTGTGAAATACTCATTGGATGTGGCATCATGTGAGAAACTTCGAACCTAAGAAATTTAATAAGCCTTCTTGCATAATTTTTTCAAACATTTTTCTACCTAGCTAAATATGTTTACTTTGATGGGTTTCTTGGATAGACTTTACCACGATCTTAATTAATGTAAGAGGTTTTAAGTGAGATTTGGTTGAATAGTGAGATTGAACATGTGGAAAATAAGTTCCTAAGAAGAGATTAATTATTATGCCACTATTCATTTAGAACCATGAGACTATGTATATGATAGTATTTTGGATATGATGAGATCCACCTTCAAACCTTACTCTCAGTTTGGTTTAAGTTTACTTGGAGCAAGCAAGAACTAAGTCCGAATGAATTGATGAGATATGAATTTAGGGAAATTAATCTTCGACATTGATATGCTTTTGAACCTAAATTCCACTTCTATCATCTCTTTTAAGCATCATATAGGGTAGTTATGTATATATTTCATCTTAAAGTCTCAATCAAGTACATAATATCGGCTTCCAATGTACGTATCTATATATTAGGTATTTTGGAGACCAATAGAGCTCGAGGAAACTCAAGGGAGCATGTGAAACACTAAGAATGGCTTAAGGAGGGTGACAAAGTTTTAAATATGAATTTTAAAGAAGATAGATTAAGGATGAAGAAGTGTATAGACCATGCATATCGGTCGAAACATACAAGCAAAGGAAATTAAGATTCAAGCAACAATATTTTTTCATCGGCTAACGACATCAATTGATATGGGCAGAATATCAAGCTAAACATGGAACATATCGATTATCATATCAGTCCATACATTTGATCGAGCGACTTGCATCGATCAAAAGTATTTATTGATACTAATACATGGTCATCACATCTCGAACAACGTATTGATCAATACGTAGTGGAGAATTGAGGACGAAAGAATCATTATACTCCTCCGTTAACGTAGCCTATAAATATAATTCAGACCTAAAAACCCTTAATTTTATCTTTTAGTTTTCCTCTTTTGGATCTAAGAAGAGATATTGTGAAAAACGGTACCTTTATTTTGTAAGATCTTTTAAAAGGGTTAAGGTTTTAATTCCTATCTTTAATTTATTAGTTATTATACTAATGCTTATTTACTTCTTGCTTCTGACCTGACACGCCTAGATAGTTAAGTAGTATATTAGAATGGTTTTTACCACTAAACCGATACTAGATTCCCGAGATGCATCTAGGTTATATTTTTATCGCCAAATCATGATCTACCTCGTTGCTCCCTAATCAACCATACCAATCTTTAGCCCATATGTCTCAAACAGATTATCAACTTTCGTTTGACATTCACGTTAACTTGAGTCCACGTTTCTTACTCATTTTCAACTATGTTCTACTTTATTTGTTTTGTTTAAATCCTGCTAGTAGGAATTATTTGAAAACCCCCCCTATCCATTTGTCTTAATCCATGAACTGAAATAATTATCACTAGTACTCTTACATTCGTTCAATTTCTCAACTACTACAACATCACCATCAAAATTGAGTACCAGTCATCACTTAACCATTAACGATGATTTTTTAGTCATTGTTAAATCATCATTAGTGATGGTTGGTCACTGTGTAATTACATGTGGTGATACTTAGTCATTGTGTAGTCATTGATGTTTGATCATTGCGTAGTCATTCGCTTGGTCATTGGTCATAGCGAGGCTATTGACGCTTGTCGTGGTCAAAGCACAATCATCAACAGTGAATTGTAAACAACCGTTTTCAGCATCAATCTTTCAGTGCGCAATGACTCTTGACAGTGTTAAAGATATTTCGGTGGTGTCGAGAATCTCTAGTCAATGTACGTCTTTCTTATTATTAGGATTAGTTGTGACATGACTGCCCCTACAAGCTATAAATTCGTTGTCACAACTAAGAACTTTCCAATAACTTGAAACGATAGCAGTTATCGCTTTAACCTGTCTCCAATGGTTATAACTTCCAATTCATAGACTTATTTTGACAATGATCGGGTAGTGATTTTATTTACTTCTAGAATGTTTTCTTAGTGTTGCTTTCCTCAATTAATAAGGAGCACGCTAAAAAAAAAAAAAGAGCACGCTCAGGTCCTCAAAATTAAAAAAAAAAATGAATGCATGGTAGAGAAACAGTGCAGAAAGCGTCGCTAACACTTTCTACCATTGGTTCTCCACCTAATAACAAAGAATAAGGAAATTGCGAACACTTATAGAGGAAAGGAAATGACAGAACAATAAATTCCTCTAACTACTCACCAGTCAATAATAAATTGATTTCATTAGAAGAAATAGGAAAAAGGTATATTTTTGTCCTCCGTATAAATGTATGAAAAAATTGGACCCCATGACATTTATACAAAAGTGTTTGTATCTCATAACACTTTTTCAAATAAATTTGTCCCCATGACACTTTTGCTACTATTTACGCACTGTTGATCACGATTTTGCCCTTGGTAATTTTTTTTTTTTTTTTCGGTTTAGCATTTTAAAAAAATAAAAAACATGTGGGTGTACAGATTCATTCGTGTACAGAATGAAGTCTTATAAAAATAAATGTGGGTGTACAGACTGATTCATGTACGAATAAATGTGGTTGTACATACGAGATCGTGTAAGAGTAAATGTGTCGTACAGAACAATTTTATTTTACTCATATACACATTTCGTTGTACATATATCTAGTCTGTATAGAGACACAAATGTAGTCCAGACACATAATGTAGTCACAAATGTAGTATGTACAGACACACAAATGTAGTCTGTACAGACACAATTACTCTTACATGATCTCGTCTGTACATCAATCCAATATGTACTATCTCATTTGTGAATTCAGACTGTACACCCACATGTATTCGTACACAAATTCTGTCTGTACAAAAGCATTTACTCGTACGCGAATCCAGACTGTACAAGGAGCTTTTCGTCATTTTCCAACCAAAAATATTATGGGTGCAAAATAGTTTTCTATAGTACCATGGAAACAAAATACTTAGTGATAAAGTGTTATGGACGCAAATTTTCTCTAAATGTATTGGAATAATATTTCCTCTATTATAGTTTTTTCCTTTCCCTTCCCTATATTTTACTTTTCCTCTCACTTCATTTTTTGTTTCACCAGTCACAACCGTATATTCCATCAGAACTATAAAAAAATAAGGAAAGCTGAAAGGAGCCACATACAAAAAAAAAAAAAAAAATAATAAAAAAAAGGAAAAAAAAAAAAGAAAAAGAAAAGAAAAACAGAGAGGAAATTAGTGTAGACTGAATTAATTACATCTTAGTAATTAAACCATTGGATTAAACACTTAATGCATCCTTGTAAGTATATAAAAAAAACAATCAATGTGTCTCATTAGTCTTAGTTATTGTAAATTCCCGGATTACTGTTGGTTGATTGTTTGAGAGTTGATTTTTTTATTTTTTATTGACTTTTTACTTTTTATGCATAGTAGTTAATCTTATTTAATCAATTGTGTCTATTAGTTAATCTTATTGATTGTAGGACCATAAATCCATTTTCATTGATTATGTAGAATATATGGATGGCATGAAATGATAAAATCTTTAATATGCGAAGGTTTATTCCGAGATATATTGTAGCGAAAACTCTTACATATGCTAGAGCTTGGGAAAAAGCTCAAAAGAAGCCGAAGGATACACATCAAGAGACTCCACCAACAATAGGGGAAAAACCCCTCGACTCATACAGTGTGATGTGCTTTGTAGACGCAGCATGAAATCTAGAGACTAAGAGTTGTGGCATGGGATGGATCTTCCGTGGGTCCAATCAAAGCGAAAATCACCAGGGTGCTTCAGCTTCAGCCCTTTTCACCGAAGCAAAAGCGCTCTATGTAGCCTTTTTATATGCGGTCCACAAAGGGTTCATGGAGCTCCATGTTTTCTCCAATTCGAAGAATTTGATTCAAGCTATCAATGTGGAACCAATAACGGAGATCCATACCATAGTTAAGGACATCCAAGAGCTTAGTTCCTCGTTTTTCTAGGATATTTTTTTCGTTTGTACCACGTACTAAAAACGTAGCTGATCAGATAGCTAAACAAACCCTTAGTGGCATACTTGTAACCCCGGTTTAATCTAAATAAAATCTCAGATAGCTAAACAAACTCTTAGTGGCATGCTTGTAACCCCGGTTTAATCTAAATAAAATCTCGATAGTGACAAAAAAAAAAATAAATAAATCTTATTAAAATAGATGAAAATAAGTAAGAAATGAGATGCAATAATCTTATTTCTCATTTCCTCTATTATTATTGCATCTCATTTCTTACTTATTTTCATCTAATTTATTTAATGCACCTAGGATATTGTTAGAAGTCAATCAAATCAAAAACCCTTACCTCTTGAATTAGTTTTTCTTTGTATTCTTAGTGTATCAATACATTTTCCTCGTGGGATTCGATACCCTTTTTGCTACACCTCTAAGCTTTTTACTTGGAACTAGATAATCGAGATTAAGACTTCAAACTAAAAGTTCTCTATGAGACGCTCAAATTCTGGGATTTTTTCTTAGTATATGTAGATGGTTCGGACTCTTCAGTTATTGCATTGATGTAAATCTTATCATATGACAATGTCTCAAACATCAGCATATAACCATAAAGAATGACATTGGTAATTCTTCAAATGAGCAGGTGTCTTAGCTTTTCTAGAAGAACATGATAATGCAAAGGTATTACAATCCACTTAACTCTTCATCCTTTAGCTTTCGTCATCATCCGACATATTGTAAATGTCTGAAAGACTTGGTCCAGGTTTAGTGTTAAGAATCCGAAAATTGCTTTCTCATTAATTAATTTCCAACGGTATAATGTGTATATTCTATTCAAAGTATATATTTACACAAAATAACCTATACAATATTGTATTTTTATACTCCAAGTCTCTAATAATGTCCATAAACGAATATCTCTATGCTTAGTCTGGGCTGGAGGATTCCTAATGACCAATGTACTCTATATACTCTAATAATGTCCATAAATGAATATCTCTATGCTTAGTCTGGGCCGGAGGATTCCTAAGTTTTCATCAACCAAAACTAATTAAGGATGCCAAATTGTTTATAGTTTTTATCTGTCGTCAGAAATTATTTATAGTTAAGCTCAAATAAAAATTGCGTTCTCGATGAAGATTAGAGCTAAAAAAGGGGAAAGGTGCATAGAAGATGAAGAGGAAGGAAATGTCTCTCACGAGGTCCATGTTTTTTTGGTTCTTCTTTCTTTTACGTAATTAAGGACATGAGATGAGACGTATTCCTTCTCTATTCGGCAACAGAAGACGTCACGGGAAGATTCATCAGCGTCAATCCGGTTTGGTTACAAGATATTGGTTTTCGGTTGCCGGTTTTACATAGTCAGTGTTTAGTGGTCAACTAGTCAGCTCACTTTTACCTTAGAGGTAGAAAGATTAGCTAATTAAGACTAAGATTACAGTAAACTTGCTAAACATGATTACTGAAATTTCTATATTTTCAATTGGATCATGCGTTATTCATATTTTAATCACTAAATTGCTAAACCAACCGGTATATTCGTACACTGAAAAGTTATCTACTAGTCGGTTGATTGATTGGTTTAATCGATTTATAGACTCTACATTTTATTTTGCATAGAAAAGAAAGAAGATATTAATCGAACCTGAATCCAAACCAAAATCTCTACTCTTAAACCGATTTCACAAACATAAAGTAAACCGAACCAAGATGACAATGATCCCACAAAGAGGCTTGCCATTCAAAATATAAGCCACGTCATCATCGGTTTGAGAGATATATATAATCTCTCCCTATAAATTAGACAAAGGAGAAATAACCCGAGAAAGGAGTTGAGATTTGATGAAATGGATGCTCAAACTCTCTTTCTCTATCTCTCGCTCCTCCTTCTGTCTCTAAACTTCTTCTTCACGAGTCTTAAGCCGAGGATAGTCCGCCTCCTCCAGCCTTCTCTCGAATCTCGAGTCAAAACCGCCGTTTTATCAAGAAAAGAAATAGCCGAGTTTCTAGATTCTGACAACGTAGAAGAAAAAGAAGAAGAAGGTGATATCAGTTCAAATGTCAACTCGACGTTCGATTTTGATCCGTACATGACGACCAAAGCCGAATCAGTGAACAAAGCTCTAGAAGAAGCCATTCCAGTTGGCGAGCCACTCAAAATCCACGAAGCAATGCGTTACGCGATTCTCGCAGCAGGGAAGCGCGTTAGGCCTATTCTCTGCCTGGCTTCTTGCGAGCTAGTAGGCGGCGAAGAATACGCCGCCATGCCAGCGGCTTGTGCGGTTGAGATGATCCACACCATGTCTTTAATCAAAGATGATCTACCTTGTATGGACAACGACGATCTGCGTCGTGGGAAGCCTACTACGCACAAAGTCTTTGGTGAAGGAGTCGCCATTCTCTCCGGCGGAGCTCTCTTGTCTCTTGCCTTTGAGCACATGACCACAGCTGAGATTTCGGCGGAGAAAATGGTTTGGGCGGTTAGGGAATTAGCAAGATCTATAGGTACAAGAGGATTAGTCGCGGGACAAGCGATGGATTTAAGTAGTGAAGGTTTGGACCTAAACGATGTCGGATTAGAGCACTTGGAGTTTATCCACGTTCATAAAACCGCGGTTTTGTTGGAAACTGCCGCAGTTCTAGGAGCGATCATTGGAGGTGGGTCTGATGAAGAGATTGAGAAAGTGAGAAAGTTTGCGAGATGCATTGGATTGTTGTTTCAGGTGGTTGATGATATTTTGGATGAGACGAAGTCTTCAGAGGAACTAGGAAAAACCGCCGGGAAAGATCAGGTCGCCGGAAAGCTGACGTACCCAAAATTGATGGGGTTAGAAAAATCGAAAGAATTTGTTAAGAGATTGACGAAAGATGCACGGCAACATCTTCAAGGGTTTAGTTCGGAAAAGGTGGCTCCTTTAGTAGCTCTTACTAATTTTATTGCCAACAGAAATAACTGAAATGGTTAGAGCTTGATTATTTGTTTTGTTTGAATGTGTGTGTCAGGGTTTATGTTTTACACGCTAAAATTGTGTGTTTACTTTGTAATCACATTTTAATATTAAAAAGCATTTGTAAACCCCATTTGCCTTTTCTGTACATTTGATAATAATAATAATTTAAAAAGAGGTGAAGTAGGCAAGTAGCTCATGACTTTGATATATAGTTAGCCAAACCAAAATCTTTGGAGACCTTAGGGCCATAAATGTGTTTGGACCCAATAAGACTGAAAAAATGTATAAGAATTTGGACTTCCTTTTACTCTTAACAGCTTACAAATTTGTTCACGGCACTTGGGCAATTGCTTCCCTTGTCCTACTCATTTGGGTTAGACCTATATTAGTACAAAAAAAAATTCAAAATAGTAGTTGTTTCGTATAAAATAAAAGTCTTTCAGTCACATGTACGCAATTCCATGCATATTCGAATTCTAAAGTTATTGGATCTAGGTCCGGCGGGAATCAAGCATTAATGGATTAACGAATTAAATAGGATTGGTCTATCTGCTACTGAGTTCACCACGGGGTAAACTCTGGATACTCCGATCTTGATGGTTGCGATTATAGCGAGGGGTAGACGACGGTGTGAGTATGTTAATGATTCCTTCCGGTGTGGTTTTGAAATTATGAGGGTGAGTTGAAATGTGATGTGGAGCAGGGTTCGTCTCGTTGTACAGAATACCTCCTACATTAGCAAAGGGAGATCTACCGCGAAGTCTCCAGGAAAGACACACTGGGTTTGTGTTTCTCGAAAATTCTCTGACGTTCACTGATGTCGGAAAACGGAAGTAAAGTCGAGAAAATAAAGAGGGTTGAGTTCAACTCCGGTTCGGAAAGACCTCGGAGTTATCTGGTGTTTGTGACGGCTCTTTAGGTGGAAAGATCAAGAGAAAATGCATGTGAACGGGGTGAGGTCTGAGATGACCAGAATAGCTCTTATCACGTAGGAGAAGCAATCATCTGAAGCGAAAAAGTTTCAAAACGGTGTGCTTTGGACCTAAATCACTCCACAATCGTGAGTTTTTATCGAAAGGTCGAGACTTTGGAGGTTTTACCCAAGAAGAATCAGTTAAGCATTTCCCAAATGTCGGTATTTTTAACCACTCAAACGTGGACCGAGTTATAAGGTAAGTCAACTGCTCTCGAGAAGAACTCTTTGAGAGTCGGCGATAATACTCTAGTGAATAATTAACTAACTATGAATGAAATCTGGCTAAGAAACTATGGCAGAAAGCTCTATGTGAGAAAACCTAAACAAAGCAATCTTATCATAAGCAATGAATAAACGATTACCGACTCCATCCCGTAGCGAGTAAGAGTTATATTTATAGAGAATACCTGACCCAGATAAGTAGACCGGCTGGTCTGGGCTATTCAGATGTAATTGGTTTGGTTCCGATATAGGTTACTTCAGTTTAGTTGTGGATACAATCGACTTGCTTTTACACTTTTTACCTACCATCCTTGTTGTCTTGGTCAATTGACACATTGTGCGCTTATGAGGTGTCTACAGCCCACAAAAGATGGCTCCATTGAGCACTTTCCACATAGACGTTTTGATTTTTCGAGTAATTTGGTCCACCATGCTTCCTACTTTAAGAGATTCAAGGAAGGTTTTGCTTCAGCCACCAGGAGAACTTTCGAATCCACGTTGCCAACCATCTCTCTTTTGTTGAACTTCCAAGCTTATAAATCTTCCACTAAACATAGCTGGTTTAATCTTCTTTATTATGGCCATCTAATTCGAATAGAAGAGCTCGCCAACTTCCACACATCACATGTTTTTGTTCCTCTATTAATCAGACCATGAAACATTCAGGTTAACTCAATGAACTGGTTCTTGACCAACGTCACACCACTTAAACCATTTTCAAGCCCATAGTCTCTCCATGCTTTGATTTGTTTACCATTACCCACAACTTCTTTTAACCCCTTTTTAGTGCCTCTCATCCATGTAAAATACCTCTCCACCCATGGGAAGCTTTTTGACCCAGCTCCTCTTCTAAGAAATCTCTATCTAAATAGTATATACTTTTCATAACTTTGGTGAAGAGATCATCTGGATCCAGAAAAGTCTCCAAGCTTATTTTTCCAACAATGCATCTCCAAACTTATTTTTCCAACAATGCATGCTTAACGTACTCCAAGTCTCTCAAACCTATTCCACCAATTTCTTTTGATAAGAAAATATTTTCCCAACTGCCGCTACACATCTTCCTTTGTCCTTCGTAAGAGCTCCACCAAAAATGAAGCATTGCACTTGTTAATGATTTAATAGTTGTCTTTGGCAGCATGAAATAAGTCATCGAAATTATTGACATAGCCATAGAAAAATATTTTTGAATAACTTGTTTTCCCCTTGATCTTTGATGTAGCTTACATTTGAATTTTAGAACCTTTAAAGCATTTAGACAATCCTAAATAGATTTGTGCTCATCCTTCATTTGGTATTTGTAGTTCCATCATAATGACTGATATGTTCCGGCACCATAGAACCAAAGGAAATTAAAGACTTTGTGAAGTTTATAACTTACCCAAAAGCTTGCTCGTATCTTTGAAGGATCATTTTGAGATTTTTACACTGCTCTTGCTTTGCTTTGCACATAAAGGTATTGTCATCGACTAACAGTAGATGATGGATTAAGGGGAAAGTTCTCTACTATCTTTATTCTATCCAAGAGACGAGTAAATTCCATATAAGAGAGAAAATGAGAAAAACATTTACTGCATAGAGAAAACAAGAAAGGAGAGATGAGGTCTCTTTGTTGTAACCCTCTCTCAGGTTAAATCATCCCAAAGCTCGCCAATTTATAAGTACTAAATAGTAGAGAGAGGAGACACACCATGATTAACTCACATAGAGTTAAATCATTGTTCATTTACTATTTAGTATTTATAAAGATTTAGGGATTTTTTTTATTACTCAAACCTTTTTCTTATAAACTTGGTTGATTATCACAGGACCTTTCCCTTATAAATAAACTCAAACCGTCATTTAGCCGCAATAAAACTCTTACATTAAAATCTAATTTTCAGCCCGACATTATTTTTATTTTATTTTTTGTCCTGGGAACCCGATAATATGGGTGTAAATGGTAACATTTTTTTAGAATTATTGCGTAATTGGGGAAATTTTCCACCAAATTCCACAGGATTCCGCCAAATTATCTCATAATTTATGCTAGATTTCGCCATAAAAAATAAATTCAGCCAAATTATGTAATTCAACTAGATTCAATTGGTATTCAGCCGTTACCATTTAGACCCTATAAAAACATCTCCAACCCATTCTTAAATCCTAAAATTTTGAAGTTTTTGTCATTCCAACCAAACCTCAAATTCTCAAATTTTGAGGTTTTGAATAGTGAAACCTCAAAACTACTTCTTATTTTCTTTTTTATCCCTATAATTAATGTTTTTCATAAATAAATGTATTAAACTTAATTTTAAATAACTTAAGTACACAAAATAAAATAAATAGGATAAATATTACATAACATTAAAATAAATGTTACAAAATAGAACAATACATTAAATAAACCTCACACAAAATAAAAATACATTAAACAAACTTAACACAAATTAAATACACGAACAAACTTAATAGAAATAATTTGGTATTTTATATGTAATTTTGTTAAGTTTGCATTTTATGTGTGTTTTATTATTATATATGTAATTTCTATTATTTTTTATTATGTAATACTGTGTGTTGTAGAATATATTAAGTGTATATTTTATATATATTTGTGAAGTTTTATCATTATTAGAAACTTTTTTAATATCAAGGACTATAATGCAAATGAACTAATTTATAAGAATTTTTTTTAGGATTCATGGTTAGAACAATCCACCCTCAAATCCTCATTTTGATAATTTGCTCCCCTTAAAATGAGAATCATGGTTGGAGATGTTTTAAACCCATAAAAATTGACTTATTGAGTAAGTGGTAATTCATAAAAAGTGGAAGTGGAGGAAGCATTTTAGAGGAGTAGTGAATTCAGAGAAATTTTCCATATCAGAACTATTTCAACAATCTATACTTACTTTTTGAGCCATCTTTTATAATAACTAAAAAAAATATTTTAGCTATTTCTTAAAACAAAATATAGGGATTGTATTCTTTAAATTTGTTCTATTTTATTTTATTGTTACTTTTTTGTTGTTTATCTTGAGATTTTTTTTGTCGAATCACATATCTACTTCATTGTCAAACCATTGTTGAATAAAAAATAAACATAGAAAGATTCACAACTTCACCATGTAAACAAGAGGGACTACAAATGTTTTCTGGAAATCTCTCATTCACTTTCTTTCGGTTAAAAACTAAATAACGTTAAAAAATTATATATAAAAACCTAAACTAGTACAGAGAGCAGAAAAAAAATCTAATATCTAGCTCATAAGAGTCATACCCTTGAGAAGCTAGATAATAGATTTTACGAGACTTCTTTCTTAGCTCAAGATCCTATAACTAATACCGATCAATCACCTTCAACTTCATAGTATGCAGTTAACAAAACCAACACCGAGAATTAATGAGCTCCTCACCAATATTGTGAGAGATTGTATCCCTCAAAACATTCATTAACTTCGCTTTGTTAGTTCTCTATCTTTCTCTCCATCTCTCACTTTTTTATTTTCTATACGGATTTTGATCCTTATAGTGAATGGGGCCTTGGTAACCCATGTATTTAGTAGTCTGAGAGTGGCCATGGTATATAGAACTTCAATATGGTTGTTGAGGGTGGACTTAGCACCCCTCCCCGCCAAAATCAAATAAGGATGGATGGATCCAAATTCGTCAAGGCATCTTCTTTACCTCGGACTTCACCTCGCGGGATGGGAATGCGACCCCGTCCACGAGCAGATCAGCATTCAAGAGTTGACCAAGGAGATCAAACTCGAAGCGATGTCCTGTCAAATCACACCTTTTACCTTGAGCCGAAAGCATGCCTCAGAACTTGTGCCGAGGCATGGACTGACATGTCAAGCGTAGGAGGCAGCCTATCCTCGGACTAGACCACACCACGGGCTAATATCGAGGGATCTACAGTCCGCTATAAATACTGTAGATTTTTAGTAGGTAAAGACATTGAATTCCGGAGAGAGAACAGAGAGAATAGGAAGAATAGTTCGGTAACTTAGATCGGGTTTAACATCTTTAACGACCTGTCGAAAGGTGTTAGGCCTCGCTCTTCACTTTACTATTTTTCTTGTAACCGATTTCTCGATCTCTTGTAATCAGCAATCTCATTTGTTCAAATATAAATACTTTCACCTCGTTTAAACCTCGCGTTCTGATCTGATTCATTTACTAAGAATTCCGACCCTTAATCCTAGTTTATTCATAAAAGTCACATCTCGCTAAATTCATTTCACCTCGCGTAAACTATCTTCACCTCGTTACGAACAAAACCTTATTCCATTAAAACCTTGTGTGCGACTCGGTTCGTACAATGGTGATGTTAAATTAACTTATGTGCCGGAAAAGGTATATCCGTAGCGTGGTAATGAAATGTTAGCCTTTGAGAGGTGCCTTTGTGGCTGATGTTATAGCCTTGGTGCCTAATGGACCCTGGTAGCCATGAAAAGACATCCGTAGAGGTGGGGTTGTGTGCTTGTTTGATCATTGTGCTTATCTTATTTAGGTGAGTCGATTTATGTTTATTATTCGTTTTAGCTCCAGAATTGTGATATTGTGTTGGTCATTTGTGTGTCGGTGTGAGATTAATCACTAAGTATTTCCCAAAATATGCATCTCTTATTCTTTTAATTTTGTTATCTTGCATACAAATTAGACCCAAAACGTATGTTTCAAGAATTTTTGTTGATTTTAAAAGTACTAAAGATGGTTTTGGACTTGAGGCTCATCGTGCATCTCATTATTGGTTAGAGGCTGGGATGAGGTATTAAAAGTCCAATCTAAATTTTGCGTATATCATGTTCATCAAATTATGCATATCCCTCCACTGAGTCAACAAAATAAGAAGCCCTTTTACGAACATCTAGATATAAGAATTACGAATCTTGATACCAAAATTAAGTCCGATCCAAACTGATTTGATCATCTGTTTGTTTCCTGCACTGAGACTGCTCAAAATTCTCTTCGGACTCCTTTTTATGGAAGCCACCCATTTTTGAAAACAGTTTTTAAAATATGAATTTTTAGACTTTTTGGGTTAGGATCGTGACAGAATTGGTTTTGGTATATTGGTTTTCGTAGATCTTAAATATATTTTCATTCGTTAGTTTTTTCCTTGTTGTTTTAGTAAAGTCTTTGCTGGCAAAACAATTTTTTGTAATTAATTACAAAATCTCTAATTTTCTTATGAAATTAATTGTCATATAAAAGAAGAAAAATCACAATCATGAAAGTTATCATTTTCCTCAAACAAAATAGTCCGAGCCATCCCACTCGCCATTAGAGTTTAAAGGTATAACACCAAACTACTTAGAATAATCTTTTAGTTCGACACGAATCTTCGTACATTAGATTTTAGTGATCGGTAATCCATTTGCTATTTTTGTATGCGACAAATGTCCTAAACATGTTCCTATTCTTTATGTATTGTTGATTAGATAGAAATCAAATAATCAATCAATGGTGTATACTATATGGTTAATTGCATCCATCCGTTTTTTGAAATTCCGTGTCACAAGGTGATGGTACAAACAATGTGAACCTCTGGATTGTCATTCATTTATATGTTATCTTTCATATAGTATCTTTTTCTTTTCATAATGTTGTTTTTATTATCCATCTAATTAACTCCTTATATATAGTGTGTCAGTGTGATATTTATAATTGAATATTACACACACCAAAAAAAGATACCCTTTGTTTCCGTAAATGTAGAGAAACGATTACTATTCACGGTGTTTTATATTCGAGGCCAAGGGATATACCCTTCCAAGAATTTGTCGTATTCTCTCATAAGAATATTCTTTCATGACGCTATCTTTTTTTTTGTTTGATAATGTAAAAAAAAAATGTAACAAGTCTACATAAAAGTTACAAAATTAATCAAGTAAAAAATATAATTTTAATTAGTAATTCACTTAATTATTTTTCTTAGAAAACATCTATAAAATTTCATAATTTGAAATGCATTATTGAGACATAAATAAATTCAAACAATCAAAATAATTAGAAACTAAAATTCACATATGTTGCTAAAAAAAAAAAAAAAAGAAGCCACATGTGGTCGGACCGGCTCTGTTTTCCACCAATTGTCACAAAAATAAAAATCTAAACTTATTTTGTATCATTATTAAACATCTAAACTTTTTATAGAGAAATGAACGTTTGCAAACCTCTCTATCCAGCCTAATGACTGGTTGATACCATTTGCATAATACTACAAAAAAATTGGATATGTATCATTAGTCATATCAGCATTAATGGGATTATTTAAGCGGCAACTGCCATTTTGCTGGCATCACCATTAAGCTAAAGTCAATGTTTATAAGATAATCCTAATTAATTACTTGTTAGACATAATTGACCACATCTACTGATCTACCTAATTAAATAGCTTGTGTAAAAATTAATTTCTTTTTTCTTGTCAAACTACTTGTCAATTTTGTGAACCTTGTTTGTCACCTTCAATATGTAAGTGATTTGTGACAGTATATCGTTGACGTGTCACTATGTGACTTGCTAACACTATATTACCGGTTGTTTTTCGATTGGATGGAAAAAATAGCTAACTTTTGGGATTTTTTCAACTTAAAAAAAAACATTACTCGGATCGCATAGTGTTTTCCAAACTGAGAACATTAAAAGTTAGACTCAAACCGAAACTTAATGTCTATAAGAGACAGTTAAGCTATCTACTACTATCGCACGATAATTCAAAAACAGTTTTAGGCTGTCTATTCGGATACATATTGAAATTATAGATTTAATTTATTATAGATTTAATTTATCTGTCTTATAATTAACTTGATATTCAGAGGTGAATATCGAAAGAGACTGATAAGTCTGTCGAAAATTTCACCGCACGCTTTGATATAATTCCAACACTTATTGATTAAAAAAATAAAAAAAGTGAAATCCTGGATAATGCGACCAATGACTAACTCAAAACTTTCAGATCCATTAAAATCATGAATATTAAACTCAAACCACACATATATGTTACTCAACCACCAAGACCAAATGAGATATAATATATTCTCAAAATTATAAACGTTCAGGATTATGCAGAGAATTCAACGATTTGGTACATGAAACCCAAAATTGATACGCGAAATATAATATGGTACATGACACAATATTTTGTTCCATATGGTATAAATGGAATACAATTTTGATTGCTTGAAGAAAAGCAAAGGAAAAATCTTGAGGAATTGATATATAACATTTTAGTGTTTTTGAAGTTTAATTCTCATCGGTTTCACAATTTTATTAAGTATTCATGCATATTCACTAGGTTTTGACTTAAATAGCATATAAGAGAATGAAATTGGAGATTGGAATTGATGAGCCTAAATAGCATGAGAAGACGGAACCATATAAATTCAGAGAGCTAAAATGAAGGAGAAATGAAGAAAAGAAGTGATCATAAAAAACCGGCAATTATCTGTTTTGATCTAGTAGGAACCATAAGAAACACAATAACCGGCTAGCTGACTGGCAACCCAACCGGCGGGCTGGAAAAGTTGGAAAAATGGCTCCCAAAACCCGAAGTAAACCGGCCACTACCAGGTTTTGTACTTGAAGATCAAAATACCATTGTTTATTTTTCATCTTTTCTTGTTGACTTAGTTAATTCCTCACTACCCACTTGATATATGTTAATAACCTAAATGAGGATAATTCTATATTATCTTAGCTCATATTAACATTTCATCATATAATTTTGTTCTTAGTTTAAAAAGAGGATTAGGGTTATAAAACCATCTTCCATCCTTATTGAATCTTGATTCTTTTTTTAATTTGTGCAATTTGGTTTTCATCTTTCATCATCTTCTAGTTTCATCTTGTTTCATCGTTCATCTTTACTATTAATCATCATGAAATTAAGTTTTTCAAGAGTTAGTAGTGATTTGTGGATTGAATTATGCATCTTGATTTTTAATAGATAAAGTTAGGGATTCTCTTTTATAGGTGTATCTTTGTAATATTGAGGAAAAGAAGTAACTCTGTTTTATTGAGTTTTCACATTCTAGGTGTTTGTGGAAATTTCATATCACCTACGGGAATAGAAATCAAATTAGTTTTTAAGTTGGAGATGATCTTAATGGTATTTGAACAATATTTTGTTTCATAAAAATTACACTAGACTAAGTCACCACGATAAATTATCAAGTTCAACTTTGATACCGCATATAATCACTGAAATGTTACCATAAGAGTATGGTGGATCTTGTTTAGCGAATAAAGATTCTACATCGTATAAGGATGAAAGAGATTATTTCCAACAAGTTTTTTGGGGTAGGATTTGGGTATCCAAAACATATGAATTTTTTTAATAATAATTGGTTAAATTTAAATAAAATTTGATTAAATTATAATAATCGCAACTAAGAATTTATTGATATTTTGATTAGTTAGGATATTTTGGTTATTTCTGTCCAACAATAACTGATATCTTTAGGTATCTAATTATAATTTTGGGTAATTTGGTTATATTAAATATAAATATAAATAATATTTTGAGGGTATATATTTATATTTCGGATTTTTCGGATATCCATTCGGTTCTTGGTTCGGTTCCTTTGATGTTTTGGTTCTTCGGATATAGGATATTAGGATCTGTTCGAATATTTTGTTAGTTCGGGTTCAATTCGGTTGCTAGGATTTTTGGATCGGTTTAGGTATTATGCATATTTTTGTATTTAAAAAAAAAAAATATACTTGTATTCAGTAACATCTTATACAAAATTATCTTTTCACTTAACAAGCTTTGAGCTGATAAAAGTAAATTAGAAGTTTTGATGCATTATTTTTATTAAAATGTACAGTAAAACTGCATTAATGATAAATAGAAAAGAGTTTTTGCTAAAGTAATCTCGCGAATTAGTTAAACGCAAAGGAAAAAAATACAGGAAAAATATGTGGAGCCACGTTTGCGTACACGTTAAAGGACTTTTCGTTTCCTAGTTCTTCTGCTCTGTTGCCGTTGTGATCAAATTTAGGTTCTAAGATATATTATTTTTTTAGGAAATTGATATTGATCAGACGGCTGTGGTGGCACCGAAAGCTATCACCACTACCAACCCTAACACGTGGACGGCTCGTAGCTATCAGTATCTCCACATTTGTTGCGAGAAAAAAAGTTTCGAAAACGAATATTCGGGCAGAGGTGGGTTGTAATTGTATAATGAATTTCTCGTGTACGTTCTGATATACGCTGACGTGTACGAGTCCTTTTCTTTCTTATTTTTAGGAATGAAATTAAATCAACGCATTATTGTAACAGAAGGGCACCTCCTATATAAACCCTTTTAGTCTTTGTTCACATTTCAATCGTAAATAAACGCATTCAATTGTATTTTATTTTTCCTTTTTTATTTTTATTTTTATTTCTCCTCTCTTGAAATCTCTTGGGGGAGAACTTGTTCGCTAATGGCGATAAGGAAGCTTTTGTCGAAGCGTCTTTTCAACATATCGAATGTGGCTTCACAGAGCCTCATGAATTGTCGCATATCGTCTTCTTCGTTGGCCGTGCGAACCAGGGTTCCGAAAGATTCGGGAGAGACGAAAATTGCTCCCGAACCTGGGGATGCCGGAATTTCCCGGAGGTTTTTTCACAATAGCGCCATGATCCGGCCGGAGATTATGCAGATGCCGGTGGGAGAGAGTCTGATGGAGAGGCTCCGAGAAATTGATGGCAGCAAGGACCGAATTCGATTAGACGGCCTTGCTCCACCGAAGGCGATTTCCGACGAGGAGACAGAGGCTCCTAGTCTGACGGTGGAGGATACGAAGAAGCTGCTTAGAGCGGCGCAGATCGAAGTCGTGAAAACAAAGCTTAGAGAGACCGGGAAAAGCTGGATGCCGTACGCGGAGTTTGTCAGCGTCTGTGGTGAAGCTTCTTCAGATCCAGATCAGGGATCTCGAATCGCAAAGATGCTGGACGATTCTGCGAACGTCATCGTTTTGGGGAACTCCGTTTGCATCAGGCCTGATCAGGTAATTTCTTCGCCTTTGATTTAGAATCCGAAATCAAATAATCCCTTTACCGTGAAATGAATCTCTTGAGTATGCAGCTGTTTGAACAGATTAATACTTTAGTCTGTCCCAAACGGGTATTGACCTTGGGAGAGATAGGGAGAGAAAATAAATACTCTCTAAAAACGAATTAGGTTCCCAAAAAAATTTCCTACTTTCGATTTGATAGCTACCGAAAACTGATACCATTTTTCTCGGTTGTATCTCTTTCTTTTGCTTCAAATCAACAGGAGAATCAAAACCTCTGTTATCAGAGTCCCGTAGGAGGTTCCCCAGTTTGAGGTGGTGATAAAGAGGAACAGTTTCAACAGAGACCTTTGTGTTTTTATCCCCTGGCGATTTGATACCAAAACCCAAAATGATAATTTCAAAAAAAAAAAAAGAGAGAGCTGAAAAAGCTTAGGTTATTATAGTGTAGGTTGCTTAACAGGCTCCTGCGGTTATTGGGATAATTCAAAACAGAAAAAAAAAATGATAGAGATGATCATGGGTTGGGTTTGTTTAGAGAAACTAGTGGTTCTCTTGGTCAAGAAAGATTTTAGCCAGAAACAGGGATGTTAGGATAGATTGATTGACTAAATTAGTCATTGATAAGCTGTATTGTGTGTGTTTGAGTGCTAATTGAGTCCAAAGAAGGTGGTGGAGGTCTTGTTTTACCCAGACATTTTCTGTTTTTGTCTTTTCCCCTTGTGTCTGAACAGGTAACCAAATCCATTGAAGGGCTGCTTCCTTTGCCAAAGATCCATGACCCACGAAGGATCGAGTTGAAAGAACTCGAAGCAGAAAAGGCAGTAATCGATGTGAAAGCGCACTCCTTGGTGCAGAAAGAGCTCTGGGCTGGTCTTGGTTACTTGATCCTACAGACCGCTGGATTCATGAGGCTAACGTTTTGGGAACTCTCCTGGGATGTAATGGAGCCAATCTGCTTCTATGTCACGTCCATATACTTTATGGCTGGGTATGCCTTTTTCCTAAGGACATCAAAAGAGCCCTCCTTTGAAGGGTTTTACCAAAGTAGGTTTGAGGCCAAACAGAGGAAACTTATGAGTCTGAATGAGTTTGATGTCGAGAGGTACCATGAACTGAAGAAGCTGTTTTGCTCTAAGGCTTCACCTCGTGTCTCCAGGATTCTTGGAGCTATCGAGAGTTAGATTTTGATTAGACAAAATTGTTTAGATTAAATGTTGTTGTGACGAATGTTTCTGATTTTCCCTAACCTGAGAATTCTACCATCAAAAAGGAAAAAAAAGAAAAGGTAGTCGAAGAAATTCTCAAAATTTTCAGTTTTACACCAAAAAGATAAGAAAAATGTTCTAGTTGTTGCGGCTTGTGTAACATCAGAGAAGAGTTCTGTTCTTGTTTTCAAGTTTTTCCTTCTTTTTACTATTATTATGACCAATCATAAAGTTGACATCTTGTAAATAACCGTTTGAATTGTAATATACATAAGTTACTATTTCCCAAACTTTAATTTATATTAGGGTAAATTTTGTAAAGTACAAGACATTTAAGTTTTTTCTTTTGCCTTCAAACGTACCACAATTAGCTGTCTTTCTTAACAATATCAGAAATATAAGGTAATTTGCATAAATAATAGGTTGTAATGTAAAATTTAGGTGATTGACATGATTAACTCGTACACGCATTATTAGGACTGGGAATTAAAATTGGACCGAGCTGGAATAACTGGCTCAGTTTTGACCAAAATACCTATTGAATCATGTAGATTCATTAGTATCGGTTTGGTTTTAGATTTTACCTGAGAACGAATATCCGAATATATATATATATATATATATATATATACTTATACATATATTATTAGGGTTTATTTGTGACGTTTAAATTAAGTTACCATAACTTAGTAAAAAAGGGAACTAAACTACAACTAAAAGCTATAAATCACTAATATAAAATGCCTTACAATATAAGGTTATTCAGGAAAAGAAAAGACATAATCAAAATCTAAGAAATGATAAAAATAATTTGGTCTTTTCATTTAGAACACTAACGTTTTGGATATCATCATTCTAAACATTGGGTTCGATTGGTTACTTCAAACATGACATTTTTAAATGACCATGATAGTTTGTTACCAATCAGTACGACATTTGAAATGAGAGATTGGTAAGGCTGATGGGAAAGATCTTCAGTAAGGGCGATTGAAGTTGAATTTTAGCGATTGTAAATCCTTTTTCAACAACTATAAAGTATTAGTGTTTGGATACTCATTGGTGCAAACTAGGGATTAACATTTTCTTTTTTCATAAGGGTATATAAATAAGAGAATTATTTTTGTTTCTAATAAAATTGCGTCTATCTTGTAACTTTTGCACATGAAGATATTGTAAAATGACCTGTTGTAAGTATGTTTAAAATTTTGTAACCACTTTGCTTAATCGGTGTTGCCAATCGAATCCACACGCATTATATTATATTGCTTCTCTGGTGAAGCCACAAGATTCAAAAGCCAACGAACCAATACCAAACTATCAATACACGAAAATAACTAAAACCCAAAACCATAAAAAGATGCTTGAGGCTGATCCTAAAACCCAAAACAAAAACTTCGACATTAAACTCACATGACGAGTTGATCATAAATCAATTCAAATGCTAAAAAGGAGATCATAATTTACAAACTAGGATAGTAGCGAATGCTACATGCCGCACAGTAGTCTCAAACAATTAAGAAACTTTCCAAAATATCAGAGCTAATAACGAATCCAGATTGAATAAAATTAAGCAATAGCCGATGATTTGAGGCAATAAAATTGGCTAAAAAAAAGCTAACCTAAGACATAAATGAAGTCGGCGAGGATAATTAGGCCTGGGAAAATTATCCGTTCCGATTCGATATTTGCTTCGATTTGATCCGAAAAATTCGGATAACCGTGAAGAACCAAAGCAAAGCAAATAGTAAAATAGTAAAATCCAATGTCCGTCAAAACCGAAGCAAATCACAAATATCAATATTAAATAGTCTGAATAGCCGCTTCGATCCGTATAATACATATATATTCATATTACATCATACATTTATAATTTTTATAAGTTTAAAGCACATAAAAATGATTTGACACGAAACACATACAAAATATATATAAATATATAAAATTAAACATTATAATTTTAATAATTTTTTTATCTTTAATTAAAACATCATTTTTATTTTCATAATTTTAACTTTTCCTTTTCATTTTTATATATCTTTTTGAATAAAATTAAATGGTTTCATTTATTTATTATTTAAATCTTGAATAAAAATATTAAAATATTATTTTTTAAAAAGCTTGTTTTAAACGAAACAAATTTGGATATCCGCAAATATTAAAAAAAATTTCGGATATCCGCAAATTTCGGAGCAAATCAAATAGTAAAATTTAGTATCCGCGACAAGTAAAGCAAATTACAAATACTATGTTTTTTACCAGATATACACTCCGCGTCCAGACCTAAAGATAATGACCATAATTGTTCATAATAGAGGTAGAAAGAATATCAAACTCAAATAAAACGATAGCTTCTCACTTGTCTGAATTTGACTGAAAATCCTTGTTTATTCGACCAAAAATTCGTTCAATCCGATACTACTTGTAAAGCCAAGAACATACCTACACGAAGGGAGCCACTCCAAGGCCACTCCACCCATCCCACAACAAGCCGCCGCTAATGCAGTATCTCGGGGACTACTTCCTGTGAAACTGTCGAAACCTAGACCAAATCAAACTTCACTGCTGTGGAAAACCCAATGTTAAAAATAAATACCAGACGCCATAGAAGTACATATTAGGTTGAGCGAGATTGGAAGTTAGGATAAATAGTCAAGAACTTTAGAGATAAAAAGGTTTCGAGGGTGGAAATTTTTTAAAGGTTTTCTTTAGTCATATTCAAGTGTACGTTTTTTTCGTGTTTCAAATTCTAGTTCATTTTTTTTTACAATATAACTATAGAAGTTAACGTTTAAAACGAGGCTAACGAGCAATTGGTAGCTTTGGAGATAGATATGACCTACCACGATGCCCTTGAAGTGGATGATAATGATGTTGTAAGCTAGTCAGGCCCAATCTCTATTCATAAATCAATAAAATTGGGCCATCATAATTAATGGGAAAAAAAAACGAGAAAAGAGAAAAACCAAAGGTCAGAAATAGCCTGGAACTTTCTCTCCAGGGGGCAAGGGCAAGCCTTTTTGTGTTTTCGTTTCAACAGTACGACTCTGTTT
Organism: Euclidium syriacum; assembly: GCA_900116095.1. NCBI lineage: Eukaryota > Viridiplantae > Streptophyta > Magnoliopsida > Brassicales > Brassicaceae > Euclidium > Euclidium syriacum. Next base: position 6,115,907 of record FPAK01000008.1, read on the forward strand.
CCCCAAAATGTCATGTTTCCTCTTCAGTTTCGTTTGCATCTCTACTTTTTAGGGATCTTGTCATTGTTTCCTGCTCATTAACACCCTCAATTTCGAGGAGAAAAAGGTAAGCTTCCTCTTGAATTTGATTTTAGTTGTGACCTGGGGATTGCTTATATATTCGCAATGATTATACACTGATCGAATTGTCGATGTCGGTTCGAATCGATCTTCTTTTTGTTTCCAATTCGGGGAAAGATTTAGGGTTTTTGTCATGGGTACATCATTTTGATTTTAATCGAATCGTCGGATCTAGTCATTTGGGGATTTGAATGAGTTAAACCTTTCCAGATTCTGAATTCGGCTAGGGTTTCTGATTCGAGTTCATATTTTGTTTGATTTTGACAAGAACTTTCAATTTGTAGATCAAGAAATGGTGGATGGAGAATCAACTAGCACGTCTTACTCGGACAACAATGGTGCAAACGATCCAGGAGATTTTGAATGCAACATCTGCTTCGAGTTAGCTCAAGATCCGATCGTCACTCTCTGTGGTCACCTCTTTTGTTGGCCATGCCTATACCGTTGGCTTCACCACCACTCGCATTCCCAAGAATGCCCAGTGTGCAAAGCTGTGGTGCAAGATGATAAACTCGTCCCCCTCTACGGTAGAGGCAAGAACCAGACCGACCCAAGATCAAAAAACTACCCGGGTATGCGGATTCCTAGCCGACCAACTGGTCAAAGACCCGAGACCGCGTCTCCTCCTCCTCAGCCAGAAGCAGCGAACAGATTCTTCAACTACGGTTTTGGTCTAATGGGTGGATTTATGCCATTGGCAACTACTAGGATTGGGAATTTCAGTATGGGGGTTGGTGGTTTGTGGCCTTCTTTGTTTAACTTTCAGTTCCATGGATTTCCCGATGCGACTCTCTATGGAGCAACACCGGGTTACCCTTACGGTGGTTACCATAACGGTTTCCGTGGAGTTCCTCCTCAGAACAACCCACCGATGGCTCGTGGTAGACACAGAAGCGATGCTGCTCTCCATAAAATCTTCTTAATTGTTGGATTTTTCGTTATAATGTTTCTTTGCTGGTGAAAAACAAAACACGTTTGGTTTCTTTCCAAGGTATGATCCAACTCTCTTACTTTGTTCAGATTGCGTCTGTAAATAGAGCCGAGTCTGTGTCTGCTTATTCTACCGTTTTGGGTTATAGTACTCTTTTAATTATTATTATTTTGTTTCTGCTTTTGTGTTTTTTGTCTCTGTATCTTGTGATTTCCACTAGTTGTGTAATAAAATGATGCATGTTATGACATAAGAAGCTTTGCAATTGTATGAAACTTAATATTTGTAAGTTTTTTATGATTCTTTACAAGGTTGATAGATGCTTTCGCCTATTTAGAGATTCATAAGTTTTCAAATTGATTTCTACTCACTGATATAATAAGTCAATAAAAGACACTGAATCTCGACTACTATAGTGCTTGACAAGAATATTTAGGAATCCTTCGTGGTCGCTGGTTTGAAAATGTTAGGTCGTAGAGCGAATATGAACATAACTGGATACAACCCATCTTCTCAGGATTCAATAGTATTATTAAGGGTGGTTGCGATTGGGACGACTCTTTTTAAGTCAACATTATGTCTAAATATTTGCAACGAGACAGAATCGATTAGTTACTATCAGAATCCAGAAGAGACGAATAAGGCTTTTGCCTTGTGTGATCCCCTCGCGTCGTCTTTGGCGTCTACAAACCAAAGAAAATCAATGATATGGCGTATAAATATAAATGATATAAATAAGTTTATCCGTTCCAATAATTTAACGAAACTAAAATTATTTTCATAACTTCCATCGTGTTGACCATTCCTCACTTTTGTTCAGTTGACTTTTTTTTTACATACGATTCCTTTAAAGTCCAATGCAAACCTTTTGCAACCAACTCTTGCAGCATAACAATGATCTCGCTCCAATTTCGTCTCCATTTCTTTTTCTTCTTCATCTTATGTCTCTCTTCTTTGATAACTGCGCAACAGCCTTACGTCGGCTTATCAACCACCAATTGTTCCGTCGCCGACAACTCAACCTCAGTTCTCGGTTACTCTTGTAACGGCCTCAACAGAACATGTCTAGCTTACGTCATCTTCCGAGCTACTCCTCGTTTCTCCACCGTCTCTTCCATCTCTTCCCTCTTCTCCGTCGACCCATTTCTCCTCTCCTCCCTCAACGTCGCCCCAACAACAACATCCTCTTTCCCTTCCGATCAACAAGTCATCGTCCCTGTAACTTGTTCTTGCTCCGGCAACTATTCCCAAGCCAATCTCACCTACACAATCCGACAAAACGATTCGTATTTCTTCATTGCTAACGACACTCTCCAGGGGCTCTCCACCTGTCAAGCATTAGATAGACACAACAATGTTTCCTCTCAATCTCTGTTTCCTGGTATGAGGGTGGTTGTTCCGATCCGTTGTGCGTGTCCCACGGCTAAACAGGTCAATGAAGATGGTGTGAATTATCTGATGAGCTATACTGTGGTTTCCGGAGACACTCTGGAGATTATCAGCAACAGATTCGGCGTCGAGACGAGCAAGACCCTAGAAGCTAACCAACTGTCTTTTGATGACCCTGGAGTTTTCCCTTACACCACAGTTCTGATTCCTTTACAGAATCCTCCTTCAATTTCCAATTCTCTACTTCCTCCACCTCCCCCTCCTCCTTCTCAATCGGTTCCTCCTCCATTGTCGCCGGATGGTGGGAAATCGAAGAAAACTTGGGTCTATGTTCTTGCCGGAGTTCTAGGAGGAGCCTTGGTTTTGGTTTTGATTGGTGTAGTCATTTTCTGTCTGCTTAAGAAGAAACCAAAGACGCAAGAAGAAACTGAGGGAAATTTCGATAGCTTCACGGCGAAGAAATCACAGATCTCATATCAAGAATCAGATCCGCTGGATGGATTATCAGGGATGGTGGTAGAATCTTTAAAAGTATACAAATTTCAGGAGCTACGATCAGCAACAAGCGATTTTACGTCGTCTAGTTCGATCGGAGAATCAGGATATGTAGGGAAAATCAACGGCGACGGTGCGTTGATCAAGAAAATGGAAGGAAATGCATCGGAGGAGATAAACTTACTGTCCAAGTTAAACCATTTCAACATCATCCGTCTCTCTGGATTCTGTTTCCACGAGGGTGATTGGTACTTAGTCTACGAGCACGCTTCTAATGGAAGCTTAAGCGATTGGATTCACGTCAATCCCAAGAAATCGCTGTTGAGTTCGACTCAGAGATTGCGAATCGCTTTAGACATAGCAACAGGACTTAACTATCTACACAATTTCGCAGATCCTCCGTACGTTCACAGGGATTTAAATAGTAGCAATATCTTCCTCGACATTGAATTTCGTGCGAAGATTGGTAATTTAGGGTTAGCGAGATCGACGGAAGAAGGCCAAGATTTCGTGATGACGAGACACGTGGAAGGAACAAGAGGGTATTTAGCTCCTGAGTATTTGGAACATGGGTTAGTCTCGACTAAGCTCGATGTGTATGCTTTTGGGGTTGTCTTGTCGGAGATTGTTACTGGTAAAGAAGCTTCCGAACTGAAGAAGGAGATTGATGAAGGTAATGCAATTGAGGACGAAGAAGACATGTACAGGTTTTGGGAGAAGCTTTTGATTCGTGAAAGCTTATTTCCTGAAGGATTAGCGAGCTTCGTTGTTAGATTGGTGGTGGATTGTCTCAAGAGAGATCACTTGAATCGTCCATCAATGGATGAAATTGTTCTATCTCTGTCCAAGATCTTGACGGCTCTGCAGAGCTGGGAATCATCTTATTAAGTTTAGGGGGCCCAATATTTTGGGCTTTAAAAGTCTTTTGTCGTATACAAAATCGAAATGCGTTTAGATGCTAGAAAGCTTATTTGTAATTTGTATGTTGGATTTGGTAAAAAAAAAAGAAAAAAAGTTAATTGAAGGATAATAATTCTTTGTCGTGGTTTCAAACCTAGCAAGACCGGAGCAGCTGATAAGTTCATTTGGGCACCTACAAAAGATGGCGAGTACACAACTAGAATAAGGTATTACACGGCCCGTAGAAGATGTAACAGAATAACAAGAAGCAAGTGAACACAATGGAGACTTCAAGTGGAAAAATGAAATTTGGAAGGTTCAAACTTCCCCTAAAACTCAAATGTTCTCTTGGAATGCTGCTAGAGAAGCATTGGTTGTGGGTATCAATTTAATCAAGAGGAACACATTTCAATCAACGGCTTGTAAACGTTGTGGAGAGGAAGAAACATAACTCCACATGCTGTTTTATTGCCCTTTTCCGATGAAGTTATGGTCTTCATCCCCTTTACGCAGTACACTTAATGTAGACTCATTCATAAGCGTCACAACGGGAATCTCTGCAGGAAAATCTCTAATCTACCTCCCATAGTCGGAATAACAAACGGACCTCTCTTTCCATGGATTGCTTGGGAAATTTGGTCAACACGCAATAAGAAGATCTTTGAAAACTAGGGCTTCACTTAAATTAAAACACTGTTTTTCGGCTAAAGAATGATAACGAGCTCAATTGGGAAAGGAAAAAAGCAACACACCAGTGGTCACAACACCAACTAACTAACGAGTCCAACCAGCGAGCTTGTGATGTCATACTGACGCGACTTACGTCAAGCCTCCCCTTATTGTAGAAGCATTGAAAATTCGTGAAGCATTGGAAATGACTCTGATAAACAATCACATGAAATTTCGAGCTTCCTCATATGCAAAGAACATTATCATGGTAATCCACCTCAAGAAGCCACCACTGGAGATCTTTGGTATTGTGTAAGACATCATCCACCTCTCTTCATACTTTGGCTCTTTAACTTTTGAATTTGTATCTCGAGATGAGAATAGAGTATCGGATGAGGTAGCAAAAACAGCCTTACTCTCCATGACCTGGACAAAAAAAAAGACATTTTTAATAGTCATAATGTTTGAAAAAGGTGTAGTAATTTTTATTAAAAATTTTAAATGTAAAAGCAACAATGAATAATAACACATTTAATCTTCCTTGTAAAGACATTCATCACCTTCAAAAAACGTAAAACACACATAGACAAGCACTTTTGTAACTTTGGTGTCTCATTCGAGTTCTGCAGACAAATTACTTTCCTTAGAAATATATGATAGAAATTGAAGACAATTTTACTAAACTTAAGCATAGTGATTACAAAATAGAGAGAGGGCTCATAGTGTTTTTCCCAAACTTCTTGTTTAAAAGAGAAGGAAGAGTATTTGTGAGCTAAATTTTGTGAACGATTCCACGAGTTACCGACGATAGTTCGTTGTACCCTATGTGAATATGATTTGGTTGACAATTGTAAAGGATCGAAGAGGTATGTCTTATGGAGGTTTGAGAGTCATAAGGTTTATAAAGAAACACATTAGTTCTAACGTCGAGGAGCCCAAATGATTTTTATTTATTTATAATTATTAATAGAAGGAGGAGACGATGAATCAATAATTATTAATTAGTAGGTGCTCTCCATTCTCTAATGTTAAGGTCATAGCTAGCCTCCTTATTCAAGCAGTGGCCTATTCCATTTGGATGGAGAGAAATTCAAGACTGCACTCAGAAATCTCCAAGTCTTCATCAGTAATCATAAAAGAAATTCAGCTTGTTCTTAGAAGTAAATTGGCTGCCTTAGATCAAATTGATTGGTCTCAATCTCATCATCGCACTCAGCAGCAACCGCATGAAACCTTTCTCTCGTCTTGGTTCCGTTACTTTCAGGTCTGAAGCCTCAATTTTTTCACATCATCACACATCCGATGCCATGTCATGCTTCAAAGAGTTTCAAATCCATCTTCAAATCCATCTTTTTTCTAAGTTTTATCTAATTGGAGTCTTTTCTTTCAAGGATGTATCTCTGAAAACGTCTCCCTTTAGAGAAAAAGAAAAGATCAATAGAAATATTTAAAAAAAAAAAAAAAAAAAAAAATAATAATAATTCTTGGAGTCAATAAACTAAAATAAAAGAGAATTGTTATTGCTAATGTATGTAATATTTGAGGACATATGATATTTTTAGAAGGATTTAATACTGGTGACGTGACATTTCTTAGAGAAAATTTTTCAACTTTTATTTAGTAGAATGTTTTTTGTTTGCTGTCCAATAGAAAAATTTATCTCTTTATTTATTTAAAATCATCCGCATATATTACACGCTATTCGCAATTTGACTATTCTAAAAAGTATCCATTTTATCTCATTGATTTTGTGTTTGTGCAACCTGAATATGATTTTGTATCTTATGCATGGTCCTAACTTCTAAGGAAGTGACCGGCCTGAATTCAATCATTTTGGATCTGATATATTCAAAGTCCAAAATTCGCAATTCTTTTATACATATATGGACTATTTCTTATTAGATATATCATCTATTTTAAATAGTGACAGAGACATAATTATAAACATCTATAAACAATATAGTCAACTTGAACCACAATATCGTGTAAGAAACTTATACTAATTAGTTATATAGATGGTAAATGGTGTTTTATGCACACAAATATATATGATTATAAGTAACACTTAAAAATGGAAACCTGTAAATTTAACCTATAATGGTCTAAAGCAAAACTATTCCGATCTTGAAAGGACAAACAAGAAGATATTTGCAAACAAATCTAAAAAGCATGTCATGCCTGGATTTTGAAAGTTTCCATGCACAATATGGCACATATATAAGTATTAAAAATATTCATATCGGTAATCAAATAAATAGGAAAACCGAAGACGTATAGTGAGCTTGTGGTCACACCACTATACAAAGCAATCTTAAGTTGCAAAAATGAGTGTGCTTAAAAGACGGGAATAAAAAAAACAAAAGCATTTAAGTAACCAAATTTAAGAGAAAAATCAATCGCCTCCATTTATATTTAAAGTAAAGATATATATGAAATAGATAGAAAGAGGATTAGAAAATGAACAATTTGATTGACACCGAATGGAATAAGAAGGGATTATCGCTTCCATTTACAAAAGTCTCGGTATCACTCATCCATTAAATTAAATGTAAATTGGTTTTACTACCAAATTGTTAAGTTTCAAAATTTTCCAATTAATCAATTAATAAGTCGACTCATTCTTGCTTAAGATAATTTCCAACATTTGATATGTGGTAGTATTCTCTAGCATGTTGTTTGAGTCTTTGAGATGGTTGTTTTGTCCATTAATTTCGGTATATTAGAATATAGATCGACGAAATTAGTTTCAAATAAGATCGACTATGGATTGAGTTGGACAACGTCTGATTTAATACCATATTAGGTTTTATAGGTGACACGACGTGTAACTGTTGAGAGAAATTGACCAAAAACGAGAGTGTTTTGAGAGATTCATAGATCGTTGTAATACATGTAACTGTAATATATAAGCTAATATGTACTAACTAAATTTTGGTTGTAATTTTTGTTTCGTAAAATTAATATAATTTCAAAAAAATTTCGTAATGAAAATATGATTTAATTTTTTTTGAAAATGTATAATTAAATTTAGCGGAAAATCAATACTAAAGCTAGGAAAAAGGCTTGTAAATTAGTTACGGATAGGTAACCAATATAGCCACAAATTGTGAGGGCTGAACTCTGTTAAAGTAACATGACCACGAAAGAGTTTTTGTAAATTTGTTATGAGGACTATGCACTGGTTATGCTAATTTAACACTGGTTATGTCGGTTTAATATTGGCTAATCTGTTGCTATATAGCAACAAGTTAGCTATGAAATATATAACCACAACCTTATAGTAACGAATTTTTTCGTGGCTACACCATAGTTATTTGGAAATAGTAACAAATATTTAGCTATAGCAACGAATTTTCCGTTGCTATTTAAAAAACCTACTAATGATTATAGTTTAGTTTCAGAGTTGAGTACTTAGTAGAGCGACACATCTACTCCAAACCACTTCGTAGATCCCGCCATTGAGAACAATTCCCTAGCTTCGAAAACGTGACAAAAAATGACATGTTTAACCTGAAACTTATTTTATCTATAAATTTCAGTCTTAGTTTTTGGGATAAAATAAATACTCTGCAATATCTGTTCAAACTTGGTGTAGGAAAATCGTTTAATGCAATCAACAAATCCGATTGAAGATAAAGTGGAATGGGACATGAAAATCCTAATTAGGCTCTTCGAGATGATCGAATTTCAAACATGCGCTTGAACATATATTTCAAGCTAGATTCCCTCTCATTTTCTTTATCACAAACCGAAAGACACACCAAAGTGAACCACAATTATCAAGTATGATTATGGCAAGCTGTTTATATACCAACTAGCTGGTGCCTTATTTTCAATAAGCTACTCCAAGAACTCATATCTATGAAAATGTTAACCAAGAAGAAATACAGGATATGGATAGCCTTTGATGGACACCCTTTATGAATCTCACTCGTTGAATTTAGGGTATCATTGGGAAAAACACCTATACCTGAAATTTTGAATCGGAACCGACCCGAAAAACCAATTTGGATCGGGTCGATTATGGTCATTTTATCCCATTGACACATGGGTATCAGATAATACCTGGAACCGAACCGATACTTGAACTACCTAAAATATACCTACAAATATTAAATATATCATTGTTTCGGGTATCATAGATATATTTTTGTATTAAATGATAATTTTAGTATTACATGAATATTGTTCTTTAACTTGTTTCATGTTTTTAGATATATAGTATGGTTTTTGGTTATATTTTTGGTATTTCAAATTTATTTTTCTTTATGGATTTTTGGGTTTTTTTTTTATTTCTTTGGTATATTTTCAATATTTCGGATGTACTTTAAGCATTTTGAACTAAGGCACATGTAAAGAGTTGTATGCCTTAGTTTGAGCAATGAAAAATTGGTAACACTATCTACTCGCAAAAGAGTGTGTGATCCATACGGATCATGAAAATTTGAAACATATAAAAGGTTAAATTAACCCTAAGAGAAGGCAAGCTAACTGACTTGAGTTCATTGAAACATTTCTCTATGTCACCAAGTAGAAGAATGGAAAGGAAAATGTGGTAGTCGATCCCCTCTCAAAAGACATGCAGTCATCTCTCCTAGGATGCTAAGAGGCGTGGATTTGAGTTAATTATTCTAGTATATACTAAATGATTTTTCAGGAAGTTAAAAAACACCAGGAAAGATATTGCGTGTCTTTCTACACTCACAATGGCGATCTCGTCAAAGCCAAAAGACTATGGATTCCACAATAGTCATTAACAGAGCTTATAGTTCTAGAAGCTCATGGAGAAAGATTGAAGGCGCACTTTGGCATGGAAAAGATCTTAACCATGCTAAAAAAAACATTTGATTTGGCTGTAACTTAAAAAAATAATTGGAGACTTTTATTGCAAGATGTATCACTTGCAAGAAACCATAGTCAAAAGTCCAACCCCACAGTTTGTATATTCCTTTATCAATTCCTAGTTCTCCTTGAATTGATATTTCCATGAATTTTGTGCTACGTTTGCCCAAGTTAAGATATAAGGGATCAATCTTTGTGGTAGTAGATCAGTTTTCCAGTATGACTTAATTATTTCCATGTACTAAAACTAATGATGCCAACCCAAATCGCTGATCTATTTTTTAAAGAAGTGGTTAGAGTACATGGAGGGCCAATGACTATTGTCTCGGATAGAGACACCAAATTCCTTAGCCATTTGAGAGGACTTTATTGAAAAATTTAGAATCAAGCTGTTTTTTTCAAACACATGACACCCAAAAATTGATGACCAAACTGAAGTGGTCAACCACACTCGTGGAACACTCCCAAGAGCAATGATGTATCATAGATTTTACCGATTTTTTTACCATGATACATGTGATTTTATAGTCTTTCTAGTATGTTTTAGGTATTTATACAGGCCTAGCAAGCAAATGATGATTTGAAACAAAAGGAGCTAAATTGAAGAGATTCGGAGCAAAACTAACAAAGGAGCTGTAGAGACAAAAACAGAGGCCAAAAAATCGGACAACCTTTGACCCACTTACCTGATAAATCAGGAGACGATCTAAATATCAAATTGTAGGCACGGGAGTTAAGTTTCATTTGAAATTAGGATCAAGCCCAAAGGATGCATGAAACCCAAGATATAGTCGTTTTACTGAAGACATGTTATTATGGCAGGATTTACAAGACTGGCCCGGCTCACTCCAATGAAGCCCAACTGAAGTTTTAAGAAGGTTCTACCCTAGGACCGACCTAACGAGCTCTAAAAGAAGGTCTCCAGCAGCAGAGGAAGACACACACGAAAATCATCATTCAACAATCATAAAGTTACTTTGTTTCCAATTCATTCTTGTTGTTGAGTTCTCATCTTTGTTACTAGATCTAGGTTTTGACTTTGAGAAGTTAAGAGGTTGTCAATACTCCTTGGAGATCCACGACCCTCTGATCTTCCTTTGTCTATTTCATCTTTTTACAGAATTCATTAATTCAATAGTGATTTTTGTTACCATAATCATGTTTGAGTAGTTTTCATATTAGATTTAGGGTTTTCAGTGGATCATTTATTTGGTTTTCATATGTGGACAAAACCACTAGATTATTCACTATAGATAGTGTTAACACTTAGAATTGACTTAATTAACCACGTCTAGGTTATCTAGGTCGATATCTCTACCAGAGACGGATTGGGAAAACCCAAAAATTCTATAGTGAGCAAGGTGCGTTATGTGTCATAGCCATCGCTTGTTCATACACCTTGTGAACATATCTAACATGTTTATTTAAATGCTTGCTTATCTCCAGCGACAATCCAATGCAGACTTTGAGATTTAGGGTTTTTTAAAAAGTCAATTCGCTAATACACCCTTAGAGTTTTGAAAGTATAACATGCTTAGAGTTTAAGAAGTCACCTAATAAACCAAGATCTATTGTTGCTTATAGAATTCCCCTAGATATAATGCTTTAAGTCTTGCATACAACCAATCAATCGATTAGCTTAGATACTACATATTCATTCATTCATCATCATTGCATTTTTCCAAATTAGCCCTAGTTCTTTGTGGGATCAATAACCTAAGTATTACATCTGTACACCGTGTACTTTCAGTCATATTTAGGTGAATTACTTGTACTATATCAGTACATGGTGTTAGTTTGGATTTCTTTAGGTTAGGAGAATTTGCATTAGAAAATTTCACTAATCACATATCAAAACTCTCTGTCTTGATGAATCAGGTTACAACCAAGATGAGCCACAACTAGGAGCTTGATGATCGAGCTGAAGAAAAAGGCGAAAACCTAAGTCGACCAACTCCACCTCGGAGTCGACCGACTCGAAGCTCGTTCCAGGAAAAAGAAACGCAGAAAGAAGCGCATAAACAATCGAACGAATGAGCGACGGGAGACGAAATCCAGAGTCGACCGACCACATCTTACGGTCGACCAATGAGAGGACAACTTCAGAAAGAAGGATTGAAAGAAGGTAAAGGTACTGTAGCTTTGGAGAACCATACCCAGGAGGAAACGATGAAGACTACTGTACGCTTCAATAAGATAATGGTGGAGCACCAAATCAACAATCAATCTGGAGACATAGGCCCACCAACACCAATCTCAAATCAAAACCTTTTGAAGGAAGATAGAAAGGAGAAAAAGAGAGCTGAAACTAATGGCGAATCCAGTCAACTTTGCTCTAAAAGAATTGAAGGTATAACAATAAACTCAGAGGCAAAAAGACCGACCCAACCGATCTACACGATCAGCCACACCTTATTCGAACGACCGCTTAACAGTCGACCAACCTGGTGTACGAGGTATGGCACAATGAACTATCAAATCAAAAACGAAGGACGACAAGGGCAGTCTAGCCAAGATGGTGGTTCTAAATACGTAGGTCATGAAGGAGATTATGATAAGGAAGAAGGGCATGAACCGGATGTAATATAGACTGCATTAAAGAGAGAAGGTTTCAACATAACCACTGAAACCATCCAAGACTTGTTCAAAAAGCGACCCTATGGAGACACGAAAGGCAGTCCGTTCAGCCATCTGGAGAAATATGAAGAAGCACTTAAGCGCTCAGTCATTGATGAATCCAAGCATAACGAGTTATGCCTTAAGCTTTTCAAATACTCACTTGATGGAGAAGCTTTACTATGGTTTAAGAGGCTTGAACCAGGAAGAATTGCAAGATGGCACAATGCCAAGACACTATTTATTGAGGAATTCTAGATAGAACCACGAAGGCTTATCGCGAAGTTCATCAAATCGGATATTGAAACATTCAATGAAGCATGGAGAAGGCATGGAGACCACTTAAGGAGTTACCTACACGGTTTTAACCAAAAGAAGATCATTTCAATTTTCTACAAGGTTTTAAGATGGGAGAACCAAGTCAAACTAGACACCCTCAGTCATGGGAATTTCGAAACTTTGAACCCCAAAGACGGACTGCGAATCATTGAAAAGTACTTAAGAAGTGAAAGTGCTAATCACCAAAGAGATATTCAAGTACTAAGACCTCTAGAGGAGTTACTAAGACAAAAAATGGGATAGAGGAGAAACTCCAAACACTTGAGATCTCCAAACGTAGTGAAGAACGAGATGCACTCAATTTAAGGAGAGCCCAAGGACGAACAAACTCAAACTCATCGCCAAGCGAAGCTAAGGAGATAGTGCAATATTTTATGGAGATCAAAAAAGAATGATACAACAGATGGATGACCATGTTTGACCACGTGAATACCACAAGGAATAGAAAAGAGAAGGCGTTAGTTGACGAATCCGAGGATTCAGTTCAACAACCAAATAAATGAAACCCACATGAAAGGAAAGGAGAAGGGAGTGTTATACATTCAAGACAAGCAAATCAAGGGGATATGATTTCAAAGCACAGAAGGAACATCATAATGATCAAGATTGTCCAACCACCCAGAGTTGTAAGCAATCAAGCACCTCTAAAAATCGAAGGGAGACATTTGATCATGATGAAGTCGACCAACCAACACGAAGAGACGACCAACCTGACTAAGGAAGACCAACCAAAACTATCCTTTCTTTTTCTTCGTCTTCTTCCCCAAACTCCAAAACCAAGCAATTCCACAAAATTTGAAGATTAGGATTAATCTTTCTTTCTTCTTCCTGTTCGTTCATTGATTGCTCGAATGTGGATTTCTATGTTCTAGATCTCTATATTTACAGTCGGTTTTTCTTAAATTTATTTGTGCAGATCCAATCACAGATGCATTGATGGTGATTCAAGCTGTATTGTGACCTGAAGTTGAGATCGCTCTCTCACTCTCACTCTTTCACCATCGAAAGCATCCAATATAGGATCTGTGTCCCTTAAGATCGGCGACGGAACTGCCAGATTTTGGTGATTAAACGTTTGCTCTTCCGCCTTGAACTTGCTCATGCTCTTCTCCATCGTCACCACCAACCTCTTCGCCTTATACGCTTTCTCCTCCCACTCCCGAACGAAATCTCCAATTCTACACCATTCCAAAAATATCTCACTCGTGTCTCAACATCTCTCTCTCATCCTCCGAGAGATCGATACCTCCCAACGAAAGCTCGCTCAGATGGAGAAACAGATCCTTGGCTATGAATCCATTGATCTCTCTCGGCCAAACATCGTCACAGAGCTCAAACTATTTCTCCATCGTCATCGTCAAGGAACGAGCTTCTAGGTCGGCAATGAATTTCCAAGACTTCGGGTTTAGAAAAAGCCCAAAAAGTAATTTCCTTTCTTTTGATTGACCGTAGCGAGTCGGTCGACTTCGTCATCGGTTCGATATTTCTTCATTTTTGCATATCATCTAAGCCCTCTCCAATTGCTCAATCTCGTGAAATCTCATGTTTATCTTGCTTAAAGTATAGAAAATGATCCTAAACCGTATAAAATATGCTTGCGAAAACCGTTCAAAATATCAATACATCAGTGCCACTGCCAGCCCTCGAAGTCATCAGCCTCACAATGCGTAGAGTTCGCTCCAAGGTGAACTTAGAAGCGGTTCGAACCAGGACCAAAACAGATTACCACATTCAAGAAGAAAAGAGCTGGCTTGAATTCCCATTTTAAAATCACATGCTCAGACTTTGGAGGACATGACAATCCGATTTTTTTACTTGAAACAATTTTATTGAGCCTGCTATGCAAACTTTTGTAGTGTGGGAGGGGATTTTTTTTTCTGTTAAATTCACTCATTTAGTCTTCGTGAATTTTTTAAGGCTACGTGTAATGTAGTTTAAGAAAATCTCTTAGCGCCACACGTAATTTAGTGTAGTGAATCTCCTAGACCCATTTTTGCATATTTACAAGTTACTTATGCCTGACTCAACAATAACTCGGGTACACCTAGTAGGTAAAACCCCAAGACCCATTTCTGTCAGTACTCAGTAGCTCGAACAATCTATCTGGGATAGAGTGTGTCAGGGATATGTTGCTCGATACTATTCACTCATGTTTGTTTGGATGATTCCCTAGGTATGGAGAAACACAAGGATATGGGTAGTCCAACCAACTTAACACCTTACAAAGAAAGGTCAATAACTTGTATCAGTATTGAAACCAGGGTCATGTATCCCAAAAATATACATTGGAGTTGCTACCTTTCTAAAGATTCAATTACTTTGGTTTTTCGCATGTATAAAACATAAATGTTATAATAACCTTCTTTAAACAGTAGAAAAAGTTAATATCAAGGCAGTCTACACGCCTCAACAAGATAAAACCACAAAATATACTCTGAGAACTCTACAAATGTGAGAAAACTGAACCAGACGATAGATAGTACCAGTATTGAGTGCCATCCTTCATCACCCTTGTGCACGTTAGAATTTATTCGAACACAACTACATATAAGATAATAAAAGTTGGCAAAAAATGTTCAAGTGATCTATACTTATCTTATCCGCTTCCATACAACTGTCGTCTATTTTTCCACTATACTAGTATGGACTAAGTAAATCATATAAATACGTCTCCGCATTGAGAAGGTATCCAATAATTGAGTTATTTTTTCTAAGTGTTGAATAATTTTCTTATTTCAAGCACTTTCTATATTTCTCACTCTAACCATAACCTTTCTTTGATTTCAAAACTCATCTCATCTTCTCCTTCGACCACTTTACCTCCAAAGTCTTCACCTTTTTTTTGTTTATGTCACCACCAAAGTATCCCGAAAACAGACATAAACATCACATACCACACTATCTTACTCAACCCTTTTCTTGTGCTTTCAGTTTTGATTTGTTTTGTTTTCAACCTCACTGTCTTGGAGAAATTATTATTCTGTTTACTAACTTAAGCATGAAAAGTCCTCAGAATGCACCATTATCGTGATTTTCAAACTTTGATAATATGTTCTCTTGTATAGGAGATCCCCTAGTAATAAAATCGGGTGACAAATTTTATTCAAAACAATTACAATTTGAACTTTGAAAATAATCTTTTTTTTTGGACATTAACTTTAACATAAAAATAACTCAATGACTATAGATAAAAAAAAAAAAAAAAAACTATCTTACTTTCAATGCATGGAATTGAAATCTTGTGCAAATTACTCATCATACTTTTTTTTATATAGAACTTGAATCATCAACTCTTAGCAAGTCTTTGACATTGTTATTAAATCGTATATCTATGTGATCGGTAAATTTAAGAAAGAGAGGAGAGGAACGTGAAAAATAGCAATGAAGAGATTGATGAAGATGCAAAGAGATATTTGGAAGATTTTGCAACCACCACTGAAGACTCGAGCTATAACGAGAGGATCCATTATATGTTTGAGTCGCTTATTAAATGTGTAAAGGAGGATAAAGGGCACACCACACGTGCCAAAAAGGAGGTTCTGAACGTGAAGGATGGTTGTGCATACGTGTGAGTAGATAGAGGGTGGAATTCACGTGATATATTCACCTCACCAAAAACTAATTTTTTCCCAACAATATAATTAATTCCAAAAGAGAAAGATACTGGTAGGAGTGAAGAAGGTTGGGCTGTCAACTGTCAATCCCATTTGCAGTTCGAACCAAAAGAAAACAAGATTAATGTTTAAATCATGTAATTATATTTGGATAATTTTATGTAACTTCTTACTCTTTTCGTGCTTGATTCTTCTGCCATTTCAATTTTCAAAGACATGCACGTTGAAATGAGACTTTAGATAGCTGGAGAAGGAGACAGTATAACTTGCGAAATTGTGAAATTGTGAAATTGTGTGTTCCTAACGTGATTTCGCAATAATTTTACCAATCAACAAAATTTGTGGAATTTCGGAATCGCGTTAGAAAACATGATTCCGCAAGAATATTACCAATCAACAAAAATTGCGTAATAGTTCAAAATATACAAAAACGCAGAGTTTGCGAAATGGCTGAAAAAATTACTAATGAATCACCATTACACGAAAAAGTAGGAGTAGATTAACTTGCGGAAGTACCATAACATTAATAAATACTTGAGAAAAAAATTATTTATATAGATGTCAGAAAAAACAAATTATATATACATATATATTAGGAAATGTATTACAAAAAATGCTTGGAAAAAAAAAATTTCCGCAACATTAATAACATTTTTTTATATATATTATGAATATACTAAAAAAAATGCTTGAGAAAGATTTTTTTTTTTTGTTATTTAATTTATTCTAATATATATATAATATTAATTAATTTATTTATTTAGAATGTTTCATCTTTTTCTAATTTTAAATATAAGTTGATCATCAATTGACATCTAAAATATAAAGAAAATACATATTAAATAACTTATTTTTAAGTAGTTATATTTTTTTTTTCGAAACAAAACAATTATATTCCGAAATTCTCCAAAACTTATCCAATCGCATAATTTTTTGTTATTCTGCAACTTTTTATTATGCGGATTAAGTCATTCCACAGCTTAATTTTATTTTCCGTCATTCCACCATTACATAACATTACCAATCTACGGATTAAATCATTCCGCAGTTTTATTTTATTTTCCACCATTCCGCCATTACACAATGTTGCCAATCCGCAACTTTTCATTCCACAGAGTAAGTCATTCCGCAACTTAATTTTATTTTCCGCCATTCCGCCATTACACAATGTTACCAGTGGAAACCATTACAAACATAATAAGAAATTTTTAACCAAATAATGGTCTCGAAGGTTGGCCTTATGAGTCTAGGGATCGATTATTCTCAAGCGTAAAATATCCTAAACCACTCGATTTTCCCATATAAAGATAATATCATGCTTAACACCCATTAGAATATTCGGTGAGTGGGTTATTCGTCGGTATCGCTCACCCTGGAAAATTAGTCGGATTTCAGTTCGATTACCCATTGGTTGAGAAATAAATACTTGGAATGTTAATGAAGCATTTTTTGGCTACCCCATGAATCAAGATTCATATAGTAAATATAAAAGATCAATATTGTAAAATATGATATGGTCACTCAATTTGGAATATATACATAAGGGGGCAAGATCGTGAGGTCGATTGGTAAGGACTTTCGCTTTAGATATTTGATTGTAGATAATTTGGCTGTCAGAGCTGTGATTTTCAGTTTAGATTAATTTCAAAGTTTGGTTGGTATTAAAGGCTGTCAGAGCTTTGACTGTTATTTAAATATATTTTTTGTTTTATAATATGCAAAACAACAGAGTAGAATTGGGGTTAACACATAGTGACCTAACTTCAGTTGAATTCCATTATATATATATATATATATATATATATATATATATATTTTTTTTTTTTTAAAAACAAATTAACCTAACCATACCGAACCAAAACTAACCAAAAATATGCGGACCCGATATTTGAAAAGTTAATAAATTACCCGAAATGCTATAAAATATCCAAAATTCCAAGAAACCCTAGTACTATATTTGTAAGTTTATATATGTTCGGATATTTATTTCGGTTCTTGGGTAATACCCGGAACCGATTCGGTATGGATTTTAAGTATATGATCCAATGGATATTATGGTCATAACTGGAATCAAACCAAACTGAACCGCAGGGTGGATTCCGATTTGGTTCTTCGGTTCCGGTTTTTATGCCCAAGTTTAGTTCAAACTGTTTCAATCAAAAAAAATATTAGGAAAATGGATATCAAAAAGAAAGGAAAAAAAATAAATCTTACTAAACTTAAATTTTAAGATTTTTTGAAAAAAATATTAAAATTAAGAAGAGTATGAATTTAGTTTAAGAGGAGAAGAGAAAATAAAAAAATGGTAAAAAAAAAATTCCTTAAATCCCTAAAGCTTCCCCAACATGGCTTTGAAAAAAAAAAATAGTTTCAAAGTAAAAAAATAAACGTTGACCGTGAAGATTTTAAATAATTCTACGATACTTAAAGTCATAACACTAATCATCTCATAATTGGTAAAGAAAATGAGAAACAAACTAACACATTTTTGTATTTTGGAATAATCCAGCTTTTTCCTGGAAAACAAACTTTTTTCAAATGGTAAATCACTTAATTTTTCTTGGAAAAAAGAATTTCACTAAGGAACCACATGAATTACTTTAAGTACGAAGTTTTAACCAAATTATGGGTGCTACAGAATTATTAACGTGGTATCAGATTCTACGATGATAGATACCAACACAGGTCTCCAGAAATATATATATTCAAGTGAGCTTTACAGTTTTGCTTTAAAGCCTTCCATCAATTATTTTTCTAATTGTGGACATAATGTACACATATATCCAAGATGTCTCCAACCGTTTATAGGATGGGTGCGCACGTCAAACTGATTTTGGAAATTTATACATTTTCAGTAAATACACAACTAGGGAGAATGTGGGATGATCGTTAATTTCAATCTTTTGTTGTTATAAATTGTTTTCAAATTAAACATGAGAAATAAAGTTTGTTACATGGCATATGCCTATAATAGCTCAAATGGGCAAAGTTTAAAAACAATTAAGTTAAGGGGCTCAACTATTCCAATTTGGATGCAGTTCTGATATAGTTGATATAACCGATCTATGAGATCGTGACCAATCCAATCTAAAATTAATACCAAATTAAGTTTTATGGACTTCTAACACATAATAACCAAATATTACACGGTATGATTTGAGACAACCAACCTAATTATCTTAACAACCAAAACCAGTGAAAAAAGAATGATATAATTGAAGTCCCTGAGAAATGATACCCTTAACATACTATATAATATGAGAGTGTTAAGATAAGTTTCGCGAGATTCATGCATATAAGAACTATATGATGAACAATATAGGAGATGTCATAACGAGTAAACATGATATATTGTAGTGCACTTACAAGACTACAGTAGAAAGTCGGATCATAGAGGGGTGGACTATCACCCACATCAAGCTTTGATTTGGTAACAACAAATGTGAGGAAAGGATTACAATTTGTCATATTAGCACGATAAAGCAAATATTTGGAATAATTTTGTTGATGAAGAAACAAACAAGAAGCATTCGGTGTAACACTGATACCGAAAAAATGATGCAATGGTCCAATATCCGACATAGAAAACTCGGAGTTACGAGAAACAGTAATCGATTTTAGAAGAAACAAAGCAGAGGCAGTAAGAACGATGTCGTCTACGTAAAGTATCAAATATGGTAGACCATAATCCCGACGTATAATGAGAAGAGACAGATGAGACAGACTATGGCGAAACCCAATCTTCCGAGCAAAACCGTAAACTTTGTATACCAAACACGAGGTGATTTTTTAAGACCGTAAACATACCGATGAAGAAGAAAAAAAGTTCAAGTTTTGAAGGTTCACGAAAACTTGGAGGTTGATGCATATAAAAAATCTCCTTAAAATCACCATGTTGGAAAGCATTTTTGATATCGAGTAGATGCAAAGACCACCGACGAGAAGTAGCAACGCCAAGAACCGTACAAATGATAGTTGGCTTGACAACATTTTGAACGCCTCATCACAATCCACACCAACTTTCTGCGATTTTCCATAGACATTCCTTTTACCGAACCAACTTCTCATATGCATTAAATATATGCCTGAACAACCTCGTCGGACGAATAATATTAGTATTCAAGGGGTAGTGGTACTAAGGAACACATATCTGTTTTTTAAAAAGCGTCATAGAAAACTAGGAGTTACGAGAAGCAATAATAGATTTTAGAAAAAACGAAGTAGAGGCAGTAAACGATGTCGTCTACGTAAAGTAGCAAATATGGTCGACCAGAACCCCGACGTATAATGAGAAGAGACATACTCTAGAAAAACCCAATCGTCAGAGCAAAATAGTAAACTGCGTATAGCAAACATGAGGTGCTTTTTTAAGATTGTACAAATACCAATAAAGAAGAAAAAATGATCAGGTTTTGAAGGTTCTCGAAAACCTAGAGGTTGATGCATATAAAACATCTCCTTAAAATAACTATGGAAGAAAGCATTCTTGACATCCAGCAGATGCAAAGGCCACCGACGAGAGGTAGCAATGCCAAGAACCGTACGAATAGTAGTTGGCTAGACAACGGGTTAAACGTCTCATTACAATCCACGCCAACTTTCTGCGATTTGCCATCAACAACGAGATGTTCCTTATACCAAACCAGCTCCCCATATGCATTAAATTTATACCTGAACAACCTCGTAGAACGAATTATATTAGTATTCAAGGGGTCGTGGTATTAAGCAACACATATCCGTTTATTTAAAAGCATCGTATTCTTCTTGCATTACTAGTGTCCAATCAAGGTTTTTTCCGCTTGGACATGAGGGGGAAGCGGAGAGAAGGTGGAGGTACGAAGACATAAGTGGACCTATATATTGGTCAAGAGGATCATAAAAACATCAAATATATACACCAAAATTTTTGCATCAGCTGAGATGCCGTCATATGCCATTTCAAGAGCTACCCTCTATCAAAAGATTGATATGGATGCTAGCTTTGACGCTCAATTCATTTCAAGTCATTCGGTTTACTGTTATCAACATACACAAGTTTTGATGAAGAGTGTCAAAACTGCCAAGCTAGACATACCTGAAAAAATCAGGTCTAGAAGACATATCGAACCCAATTCAATTGAACTGAGTGTGCAGTTCGATCGAAGTGAATGTCAAGTTCAACCAAACTAGAGATCTTAATATTTTGTTCTCCCTTTTATCATGAGTTTCTGTTATATAAATCCCTTTATACATCCATATTTTCTCATCCTCTCACTTCAGTCTTACCTTATAAAATCAGTTAAATTCCTTTATTTTTAATGTAGTATTTAGTAGTTATTTAGGGGTTAGAATCCCCCAGTAGTTGTAGATTCATTTTATATTTTTAATAAAATTCTTTATGTTAGAGTAGTAAACTAGTTGGTGACTGGGGTTATAAGGAGACCTCATCAAACATTGTAGGAAGTATTTATTTGTAGGCTTAAGAGTGGTGATGGCGGTTCAAAAAGAATCCACGTGGTCTGACACCGCAAGGTGACATAGGCGGTGGAGAAATCCATAGATTAGGATCAACCCAAATGGACATCCGTTATACTAGATATTCTTGATTCTAGTCAGAGACTATACAAGTATCCATTATACTAGATATTCTTGATTCTAGTCAGAGACTATACAAGTATCCTATGATCCAACACCTTTATATTTTCACTTAATCTAGATTTACATTCTCGTTTATATTAGATTTATTTAATTTTCACTCTACCCATTTACTTTTATACTCATATCGTTTGTTTTTCTACTTATTTTTTTTTTACCTTAATACTATCGTTATAATCATAAAAAATTACTATCTTATCCATGCTTCTATTTTTCCTTTAATAAGCATTTTTGCTTAGGTCTAAGTTGATAGGTAGAAAAACTTATTGATATCTAGTGGATCGATACTCTTAAATACTACAAGCTATATAACTGTGCAATTTCAAGTAGTTAGCATTTTATTTCTTGGTTCAAACAATAAAATCCATATCAAATCCTAGAAGAAATTTTCGAGAAGTAAAGTAAAGGAGTTTTTTTTTTTGACATCTTGTGAAAAAATAAATTTACACAAAAGGTTTGGAAATCCAAACTAGAGGAATACCACTTACATAGGAGAATTTTCTACCATGAGCAGTAGCATTACATGCCAAGCAATCCGCCTTACCTTTAAGTCTTCGACTGGTAAGGCCGCAAAAGCAGGCTAATCTTCCATCACCGTAATCATCGCCACACCTTCTTGATGAACAAGCATGCACTCCATCGCCCAGAGGAGGGCCTCCATCTCTGAATGAAGTGGGGATAAACTCTGACGCTGTCCTTTGACACCCATCAAAGTGGCTGAGGAAAACGAGCTATTAAGCCACCATCCTAGACCTGAGAAGTGACTATATTGCTTCCACGATCAATCAACCTGGCAGACACTGCCATTTATTGGCAGACACTGCCATCTATTGGCAGACTACTATCCGAAGAAAGAGTGACCACTAGATCTTGCACCGTCTGAGGACACTGAGCGTCGGCCCATGCATGAGCCTCTCCAATAACATGTTTAAGAATATCTGGTGGTGTCCGATCGAAATCTTTGTAAACCTTATCATTTCGAGATTTCCAAATAAACCACAAAATCCATGGGAAAGGGTTAGTAGGACATTCCTGAATTGAATCCTTTTGAGCATTTGAAAATAAATTATCCATATTTGAGAACAACGAGGGGGACGAGAATGATAGATTTCCGATTGGAATGGGGGATATGGCTCAAACCTGCACAGCAGGGGGCATTCAAATAAGGCATGATTAATCATTTCACCATCCATTCTACACCGAGAACAAGCCTGATCACAGTTAATACTCCGGTTACGCAACTGATTATAAACCGAGAGACATCCTAAGGTAAACTGCCAAAGCAAATGTTTCAATTTAGGAGGACTCTCAACTTTCCAAGAGTGTGTTTTAAGCGTTGTTACTGTAGGGCCAATAAGAGAAGGTTTTGATTGGGCCGTGACAACAGAGTGTGCTACCTGGTAGCCCAACCGAACCGAATAAACACCGGATTTAGTCGACGTCAATTCAATCCTATCAAGGATAGAAAATCTATTAATCAGAATTTCCTTGATAAAGATAATATCCTCAGGATGAAAAAACTCATTCAACAAAATCATATTTCAATATTTCAGGTACTCATCATATTTCAGGTTCTCATGAGTGAAGGAGTTTTTAAAGGTATAACCTTTGTGTATCAACAAATTTCCTAGTATGTTTTTATAACAATCTATAATTTTGGTGATATTAGGATTTTTGTTTCGCTCTTGTGGACGCCAATTAAAAAAGTAGTCTGAAATAACCTTATTGACCTTAATAACAAATACACTCGATAAATCAAAAGAATAAAATAACTGAGAGGGTGTTATGGGAATATTATTTGAGCACAAAAATATGTGGAAGAATTTATGGTGGTGGTTTGGGACCTTTGGGTCATTGAGATATGACCTTGGACTCACCTTATCTTTGTATTCTTTTTAGTTTGCTTTTTTTTTTCTTCTTATAATTAATTTCCAAATTAACTCCTTTAAAAATGTTGATAGCAGCCGACATTTCCGTGATAAATAGTTAAATACTTCTTTTTCTGCATTTATAAATAAATATCGTTGACAAAAGAAATAAGAAAAAAATTGGCAGGGTCCTAGGACAGTTTCGTAATTGTGCAATGTATATAAGTTTTGTCTTTCTTCTTCATCGTTATTGATATGGAAACCTTTGCGGACTTAAAAAAAATGATAATAAATAATAATGTATTTTAGAAAAAATAAATAATAATAAAGAAGATTGGTGGGTTAAAAAGGGAGGCGAGGAAGAAAGAACAGCGACCTCTTCTTCTCTCTTCTCTCTCTCCTCCTTTCTCTTTGGGAGAGATTTTTATAATCTGTGAAATGGTTTCCAGAAATTCTTGAATAAACTCTCACTAACACAGAAAGAAAAAAAAAAAAAAAAAAAAAAGAGAGTCCAAGAAAGAGAAAGCTACAAAGAGAGAAAACGATAGCTAAAGTTCAATCTTTTCTTTCTTTAATTCTCTGCAACTCCAAGGTATTCTTTGCCCTCCTTCTCTCTCTACGACATATATAGAGTATCACATATATATGTAGATGATGACCGATGCTGAAAGTGAAAACCTTAAAAGAGATACAAGAAAGAGATGGAGAAGAAAACTGTATATAATACCTAGTTGACTCCTTTCTCTTTCTTTTCCTCAAATTTTATGGTTTTATCTGTTGGTTATATAATATTCTCTCTGTGTCTGTGACTCTGAATCCTTACAGGATCCAAGAGGTTTGGAGTGATACAATGAATAACAAGAATCAAGAATTGATATGGGTGTAGCTACAACTCCTCCTTCTTCTTATTATCATCTCAAGACTCTTCACAATTCAGATACTATGTCCCAAGATTATCATCACCAAGGAATCTTTTCCTTCTCCAACGGATTCCACCGATCATCACCAACCCATCAGGAGGAAGTCGACGAGTCCGCTGTCTCCGGCGCTCCGATTCCGGTGTATGAAAACGCCGGAATGTTGTCTGAAATGTTCGGTTTCCCCGGCGGCGAAGGGGGCTCCGGCGAGCACCGTCACAACAACAACTCAAGTACTCTTCACATGTTACTTCCAAATCATCATCAAGGTTATGCTTTCACCGACGAGAACACTATGCAGCACCAACAGCAACATCACTTCACTTGGCCATCTTCTTCCGATCATCACCACAACCACACCAGTCAAGGACACTTAATCGGGACCGTCCACGTGGAAGGAGGAAAGGGACTCTCTTTATCGCTTTCATCTTCATTAGAGGCAGCAGCCGCAGCTAAAGCCGAAGAATACAGAAGCATTTATTGTGCCGCCGTTGATGGAACCTCTTCTTCTTCTAACGCATCCGCACATCATCATCAATTCAACCAATTCAAGACTCTTCATCTTGATAATCCTTCTCATCAACATAATCAAATCACGGGACATCATTTCGGCTCATCATCATCCTCTCCCATGGCTGCTTCTTCCTCCCTTGGTGGGATCTATGCGTTGAGGAATTCCAAGTACACAAAACCAGCACAAGAGTTGTTAGAGGAGTTCTGTAGTGTTGGAAGAGGACATTTCAAGAAGAACAAACATAGTGGTGGTGGTGGTGGTGGGAACAATTCAAACCCTAATACTACCGGTGGTGGAGGTGTTGCGTCCTCCTCCTCCGCCGGAGCAGCCAATGATAATCCTCCTTTATCGCCGGCTGATCGGATTGAACATCAAAGAAGGAAGGTCAAGCTTCTCTCTATGCTTGAAGAGGTAACGTTTACACACAATTTTTTCATTACGTTTTTTATTAAAAATGTATCCCTCCGATGAAAAACGGTCCATGATTGAATTGATTAATTAACAAATTTTGTTTATCAATTCTTAGAAACTTGATTTTTTCTTCGTGATACTTTTTCCTCATATTACTATCTTAAATCTACCAATATTTCATAAACTCTATATATGTTATTTTTGTTAACATATATATATATATATATATATATGTGTGTCTGTTTTCCATATCAAAAAAAATCTATATAGATATGTTATTATGATAAAATAAATGTATAGAGAAAGGCTGATTGGTACAAGAGCACGACACATGCTCCAGTTGGTAGAGCCTGATTACGCAATCCTACCATCACTTATATAACTTTTCTAACTAATATCATTTTTTTAGGTCTAAGTTCTAACTAATATAATTATACTCGTGTTATGGTCTATTTTGATATATAAATGCACATTTTGTGAGACGCGCGTTTGGTGGCATCGCTTAATCAAATTAAACATAAGCAATTAAATTATGATTAATTAAGTGATTTAGTCTTCAACCAGAAATTTAAATTAGAGTTTCCTTCTCCATATAAGCTACCTTGTAGTACTACGTAACCAAAGCTAGTCCTTTAAGTTACTTCATTTTTTTAATCAATAATTATATTTAATTTGTAGATGACATTATCTCTTACTGTAAAATTTTATCCTGGATACATAATTTGGTAATAGGAAAACGAAACAGATTGGAGTACTATCTACTCCGTATTCCCTGGTTTGTTTAAACTTTGTTAAAATTTGGTCGATTTGTAACAGAAAATGACAAAGCAAAAACTAATC
This sequence comes from Euclidium syriacum, assembly GCA_900116095.1. NCBI lineage: Eukaryota > Viridiplantae > Streptophyta > Magnoliopsida > Brassicales > Brassicaceae > Euclidium > Euclidium syriacum. Next base: position 6,142,006 of record FPAK01000008.1, read on the forward strand.
GATATATGCTGTTTTTATTTTCTTTTTGTTTTATAAAATTAAATTTGTAGGTGGACCGACGGTACAACCACTACTGTGAACAAATGCAGATGGTAGTGAACTCGTTCGACCAAGTAATGGGCTTTGGCGCGGCGGTTCCGTACACGACGTTGGCACAAAAGGCAATGTCTAGACATTTCCGCTGTTTGAAAGACGCGGTGGTGGCTCAGCTCAAACGCAGCTGTGAGCTCTTAGGGGATAAAGAGGCGGGGGCTACTTCGTCGGGGTTAACCAAAGGGGAAACGCCGCGATTGCGTTTGCTAGAGCAGAGTTTGCGTCAGCAACGAGCCTTTCATCATATGGGTATGATGGAGCAAGAGGCCTGGAGACCGCAACGTGGTTTGCCTGAACGTTCCGTTAATATCCTTAGAGCTTGGCTTTTTGAGCATTTTCTTAATCCGTAAGTCCATTTTCTCATCTCTTTTTATTCTTACTTATTCCTTCGATTCAACGTCTATGAACTTGCTGACTATATATTATATTAAGAAAAAAAAACAGACTATTGATATACCAATTAAGACTTTTACTGCTAAAGTCTTTTATTAATCATTTTTCTTCAATCTTATTTTTGTTTTCGTGGGAAGAATATTTCAATCACAGCAAAATTTTGAAAACTTGCTAATTATTTCTTTCTAAAAAAACAAAATTCTGTTAATACCACCAACTAAATTCATATATCAGTTAGTGTTTTCCTTGATGTCGCCAGTAAAATTATCAGCAACGAGTCCATATTAACAAGGGTAACATTGCATTGACCTTGGGATTTTCAAAAGTATATATATATATATATATTTGTATTTGTTTGCGCATATTGTCTTTATATATTTATGTATATGGAAGGTGTTTTTGCATGGCAAACGGATTAAATAATGAATTTAATAAAAGAAGTTTGCAGAGTAAGATCACAAACTTTTATGCTTTGGGATCATAATAGCATCCTAAGGGTTTCTCTGTCTAACCCTTTCTTTATAGTTTTTTATAATGTCCTTTTTTTCTTTTTGTTAAATTTTTTATAATGTTCTTTCTTTATAGTTTCCACTTTAATTTGCTTTAATATTTTTCCCCATACTATTATTAAAATAAGTAAATAACAATGTCATTAGCATAATTACAATATATATGTATATATATAGGTCTCAGATTTGTCGTGGTTGGTAGATTTTCTCTTAAGACAAAAATTACAAGAGAAAAGAAATAAAAGCTGATAAAAGCAATTTCACTCTTCTTATTCATCAGTACTTCTTTATTTAATGTCTGCCGAATTTTTACTATTTTGTTGTTAGTGAAGTAAAGAAGAGAAGAGTTGTACAGTTCTTTCTTGTACATCTCTCTCTTAGAATAATGCTTTATGAGAAAATAAGTGATAAAACAAAAATAAAATCAAAATGCTTCTATTCTGCAATAATCAGCTTTTTCTTTTGTCTCTTAGATTCTCACGCCCTTGTAAGAAGAAAGTCTGTACCTTTTCTTGCATCTACTTGATTGTGTTTTTCCTCTCTTATATATAAATAACAAAACTTAACAAATTTATTTTTTTTAAAAACTATAATTATTGGGTTTAGGGCTCTACGGAGTGTGAAGTCTTTTTCTGGTCTCTTTCTCAGGTACCCAAGCGATGCTGATAAGCACCTCTTAGCTCGACAGACTGGTTTATCCAGAAATCAGGTCAGCCTTTATATCGATATATACACATGAACATATCTATATATGTTTTCATACAAGAACCCTTTTTAATTACTCATCTGAGTCATCTCCATATATTTACTTAATTTACAATTTACTATATATATCAATCATTTCATCATTCAAAATCTGACATGAGTGGCTTCATGTCTATTCTCTTGCATGGGTTTTTAATATGAAATCATTTTCTTGGGGGTTGTTTCTTTATTAAAATACATTATATAGGAGAGAGAGAGAGAGAGAGAGTTAGAAGAGAGATAGAGACATAAATTACTCAAAGGACCATATATCTCAAGCACATGAAAGTTTGAAGCTCTTGTATTAATTACAACGCTCAGATATTAGTTATTTACACCACAGATTTAATTTACTTTCAAAATAAGTGTCCTTTTGACACTTTTTCTTTCTTTTTTTTCACGCGATTTTTTTACCAAAAAATAAAATAAAATACTTCTTTATACACCATACTCAGTTTTGAAAATATATTATATTTTACATTTTTATTGCCTTTGATTATGGATAAACTACATATATTATATATATATATATATGTGTGTGTACTTTTACTAAATAAATTACTAAAGAATTTATTCACCCGTATCCATGATAATTTTTTAAGAAAGTTAATTCGTAAAATATTTTATAACAACTTGGTGAAAGTAATATTTTGATTAAAAATTGATTTTCTTTTTGGGGATTTCAGGTGTCAAATTGGTTTATAAATGCGAGGGTTCGGTTGTGGAAGCCAATGGTGGAAGAGATGTATCAACAGGAAGCAAAAGAAAGAGAAGACGAAGGAGAAAATGAAAAAGAAGATTATGAACAAAGAAGACAGCAACAAACAAACAACAACGACACGAGACCCAACAACAACAATGAAAGCAACTTCACTGTCGTTCAGACATTTACCGCACAAACTCCAACAACAACGACGACGATGATCACGTCGACAGCTCACGAAAGCGACCCTTCATTCCCTTCCACCTCCGTCGCCTCCGCTTCTTCTCACGGCGTCTCTGACGCGTTCACCGTTGCCACGTGTCAGCAAGACGTCAGCGACTTCCACGTAGACGATGATGTGAACGTAATAAGATTCGGGACCAAGCAGACCGGTGACGTTTCCCTTACGCTTGGTTTACGCCACGCTGGCAATTTGCCTGACAAGAACCCTGCTTTCTCCGTTAGAGACTTTGGAGATTTTTAGTTTTCCTTCCTTCGTCCATTTCTCCATTTATTAATCATTTTATTATAGTGATTTTTCTTTTAACCGAAATATGTTTTTAGTCTCTCTTCACATACTTTCGGTTTCGGATGTCTTTTTCCGTAAGAAGATACATATATAAATTCATATCCTCATCCACAGCCAAGACCAGAAAACAAAAACAAAAAAAATCCTATCCACAAAGGTTCTATAATGTTGTTGTAGATTATAATTGTGCAAATATTTTGTAAACTTTTTCTTATAGATATCCTTACGAAATTTCGACGACTTTGATTGATTTTACTTTAAAATTAAGTTTTTTTTTTCAAAGTGATATTGTAATGACGTGCTTTCGTAAATCTGGATTTGGGGGCAGTAGTTTCTGTCAAGGTTTTGAAGTGATTCGAATCTTTTCAAGAGGTTGTAGAGAAAAAATATTGGTTTGTTCAAAGAAAAAGAAAAAATGTTTTTGACTAAGTGTTGGGAGCAGCTTTAACTGTAAACCGGGTTGATTCCGTGATCAACCCAACTGGCTGCTAAAGATGGAATTTGAGACGGAAGTTGTGATCCAAATAAATAAAGTCTAAATCTAAGATTGGACAGTCTAAATCAGAATTTTGGTATTAGACAATCTGGTTTTTGAGATCAATATCACTTGGTTTGAGATCAGTTAATGAAAGATCGAGAATTGTTAGTCGAGATTCATTTAAGGAAATAAAAGATTCTCGAAAGGGCTTCTGAAACCTTAAAACTTGGAAATCTACTAAGAAATGTTTGATAAACCGGGGATGCAGATGATAACACCATATTATTAACGATTTAAGTCCTTGTGTTGAGTTGTTTTTTGAGTATTTTATAGCACTTAATAGATACCATTTATGTGTCTGTTTTACTTCTTTTAGTATTTCCATTCAAGATAATATTACTCATGATCAAGTTAAAATAGCTATAAAATTTTATACTATTTTAATTTTAATAAACAAAATATAATAAATATTTCATATATTATATATTATAAATTATAAATTTTAGATAATATTAGAATATTAATAACTATTTAAAGAGAAAAAAGACTTCAATAGCATGAAAAATTATATTGGACAATAATAATACACAGAGTTTTATAATCTATATAATTAATTATGAAGTATAATGGCCTCTAATGCTATCAATTATCCATGATCTCTAATGTCATCAGCCATCAATTAATGGTCTCAAACTTTTGTTTCGCTCTAAAATATCCATGATCAAATCTTTGATAATTGCAAGTTAGTCTTTTCCTATTTAAATTAAAAAAAAATTTATTATTAATCTTACAAAATTCACAAAAAATTGATAATTAATACTTCTAAAAAGAAAAAAAAACGAAACTGATAATTTTTTTTAAAAGGAAAAAAAATATCTAAATTTATATCTTCTAATTTAGATATGGAATTATTCTATATTCTTATATTAAAAATTCTCAAAAATTGATAATTAATATAACGAAATTGACAAAATTAAAATGTATATCTTTAAAGAAAAAAAATTAATTTCCCAAAAATTGATAAATAATTTTTATCTAAAAGGAAAAAAAAATCTCTTAATTTATATCTTCTAATTTAGATATGTAATATTGCTAAATATTATTTTTTAAATGGAAAAAAATCTAAATATATATTTTTCTAATTTAAATATGGAATTATTCTACATTCTTATATTAATATTTTTTTAAAGGAATAAAAAACGAAAATGATATAATTAAAATGTATATCTTTAAAGAGAAAAAGAAAATTAACCAAAAATTTATAAATAATATTTTCTAAATGAAAAAAAAAATCTAAATATATATCTTCTAATTTAGATATAGAATTATTCTACATTCAACATATAAAGAAGGAATGAAAATTTTTGAAATCCTCTATTTATAAGGATTGGGCATTGCACATTTATAAACAAAAAAAAAAAAAAAAACACACATATATCTTATATGTCTCTTCCATCATTTGAAGAGTCTATAGCTAATATGTACAACATGATTGAAAAATTAAAGGTTCATGATTATTCAACCAACAAAGAAGATCATGTGTTGACTAGGATGAGGCGGTTCAACATACTTAAAAGAAAACGACAAAACGAAAAACGGCTCGGTATGCAAACTCTTCTAAATTATTTTATCGTTTTAAATTTGTGTAAAACTCTTCGTATCTTTGAAGATCTTTTTTTTTGAAAAATGTAGGGTCGGCTGATCAAAATGATAATAACAGTAACTTTGACCTATTTGGAAAGCTAGGAGCAGTATATGGTCACGGTTTGAGAGCACACAAAAAACACTTGAAAGAAAAAAAAAGCACACAAGTGGAATATTGTGTCCAAATATTATATTGTACTAAAATATAATTAATTGTGAAGCATAATGGCCTCTAAGGCTGTCCACGTCATCGCCCATCAATTAATTGCCTTTAACTTCTGTTTTGATAAAAAAAAAAACCATAATAAATTGTTGGATAATTTCAAATTAGTCCCTTCCTATTTAAATTACAAATGAATTTACAAAATATTAAGGAATAATATTTAACTTTAAAGAAAAAAATATATCGAATTTCCCAAAAATTAAGAAATAATATTTATCTTAAAGGAAAAAAAATAAATATAAATGTATATCTTCTAATTTAGATATGGAATTATTCTATATTCTTTAGATGAATACAAACCTTCCTATTTAAATTGCAAACGAATTTACAAAGAATTAAGGAATAATATTTTACTTTAAGGGAAAAAATAAATCGATTATCCCAAAAATTAAGAAATAATATTGACGATTTTCACATTGCATCAATCGATGTTTTTGCACATGGTAATCGGATAGTTGGTACGGTTCTTGGTGATTTGGTTGAAAAATGTGACTACAATAGATAATAATGGAATTTGTACATATCTATGAGGAAAAGAAAATGAAAAATTATGTTTATTACTATCTTTATTATTTCCCCTATATATACAACATTCATAAAGATTTAAAACACCAAAAACCGTTCCTAGACCTATTTCGTTGCTATCAGATGTCCCTTCCATCTTCCATATTTTACTTTGCTTAAAACCTAAATACTTTACCCACCATCGAGCAGTGACGACTATAGGATAATATTGGATCATTAAGCATCCGGATCACATGAGAAATTACGGACCAATACGAGCAGTAACAACTACCTGGAGAATACCAGAACATTAAGCATAAACAGACATCCGCAAGTTCTTCAATATGTGGTTATTGCAAAAGCAAGATTCTATTTTTGCAAGAAAGAGAAGGAGAAGGAAGAGGAGCAGAAGAATATCGATGCTTTGATACAAAGGTAAGAAAACCATAAGCTAATGGATTTTTCATCTCAGAAAGCAAAGATAGGAGGTTGATTCAAAAGTTGAATTTGTTTTATTATTTATTTTTATAAGAATATGTAATTGCAAGTGTTAATTATATTTACATTTGAATTTGTAAAGAGAAATCCATTTGTTTAATTTAAGGTTTTTGAACTATGCTTTCTTAAAAGCATTATTGAAAAAATGAAAAATATTCTAAAATTCATATCCCAAAATTTTATTGGAAATATTCTACTATCCGAGATATGTATACATTTACAATTTATTTATACAACTAAAATTTAAGGAATGATTAACCTTTGAAATGATCAAATTCAAGTTCTTTGAAGCGCATTACACACGCTTGAGGAGATGAAAATGGAAAAAAAAAAGTCTAGGAAAAGAAGAAGAATAAAAATAATAAGAATGATACGATGAAGAAAACGAATAAACATTTTTAAAATGAATGGTATTACAAGTCCGAAAAAAAGATAATATGAAAAAGAATGAAGAACAATAAGATTTGCCAAAATTGGGTTTAGGAGGTAATGATTATTGTAACTACTTTAAATTACTTTGCAATTATTTCAGTATTGGTTCTAATGCTTTGAATTTTTAGGTGTCTAGCAAACTACAACATGGTTTGATTGTTTCAGAGTTTTGTCGCACCATCAAGTATCAATATTCTTGAGTAGTATGTTATGTTCATTAACGTCTATCGGAATTTCATGGTCATTCATGCTTTATTTTGTATTTCAACTAACACACAAAATCATGTCCACCTACTACTCAAGAGATGATTCGAGAGGAAGCTTGAAAGGGATACCCACATACTACTTAAGAGGAGTTTCGAGGGATGTTGAAGACAATTCTCGAAAGGTATCAGTTACTAAAGAGGAAACTTCAGAGGAAGTTAAAGGGGAAGCTCGAAAGAGATCTAAAGATCAACCTACTGCTCAAGAGAGGGTTCGAGGGGATGTTGAAGAGGGTTCTCAAAAGGCACATGTTATTGGAGAGGAAACTCTAGAGGAAGTTAAAGGGAATGCTCCCTTCGCGGGGAAGGTCAAGGGAATTTTGAAGACTGTTCTCGAAAGACACATGTTACTGAAGAGGAAATTCCATAGGAAGTTAAAAGGGATAGTTAAAGGAGTAGCTCGAAAGGGATTTGAACATTCAACTACTATTCACGAGGAGGTTTGATTGGAAACTCGAAAGTGATCTGAATATCCAACTACTATTCAAAAGAAGGTTCGAAGGAAGCTCGAAAGGAATTTGAAGATCCACCTACTACTCAAGAGGAAGTTTTTGGGGAAGCTCGAGGGGATGTTGAAGAAAGTTCTTGAAAGGAACCTACTATTGAAGAATAAACTCTAGAAGAAGTTAAAGAGAAGCTCAAAAGGATAGTTAAAGGGGAAGCTCGAAAAAGATCTGAAGATCCACTTACTACTCAAGAGAAAGTTTAATAAGAAGCTCGAAAGGGATCTGAAGATTCACCTCTTACTCAAGAGGAGGTTCGAGGTGAAGCTCGAGGGGATGTGGATGACGGTTCTCGAAAGACACATGTTACTGAAGAGGAATCTCTAGAGAACGTTAAAGAAAAATACCGAAAGGGATTTGAAGATCCACATACTTCTTTGCGAGGAAGCTCGACGGGTTGCTAAAGACGGCTCTCGAAAAGCACCGGTTACATAAGAGGAAAATCCAAAGGAAGCTAGAGGGAAGCACGAAAGTGATCGACATATCCACCCACTACTCAAGAGCGATTTAAGGGGAATCTCGAGGGGATGTTGAAGAAAATTCTCAAAATGCACATGTTACTGATGAGGAAATTAAAGGGGAAGCTCAAAAGCGATATGGAGATCCACATACTATTTAAGAGTACGTACAAGGGGAAGCTCGAAAGGAATATGAAGCTCTACCTACTACTCAAGGAGATGTTCAAAGTGAAGTTCAAGGGAATGTCGAAGACGGTTCTCAAAATTTACCTATTATCGATTAAGAAGCTCTAGAAAAGTTAAAGGGAATCTTGAAAGGGATATGAAAATCCACCTACAACTCAAAAAGAGGTAAAAGGGGAAGAACGATGGGATGTTGAAGACTGTTCTCGAAAGGCGTCTATTCTTGAAGAGAAACTCCAAAAGAAGCAAAAGGGGAAGCTTGAAAGGGATATGAAGATCCACATATTATTCAAGAGGATGTTCAAGGTGAAGTTCAATGGGATGTCGAAGACGGTTCTCGAAAGGCACATGTTACCCGAAGAGGAAACTCCAGAGGAAGTTAAAAAGGGGTAGCTCGGAAGGGATCTGAAGATCCACCTACTACTCAAGAGGAGGTTTGCGGGGAAGCTTGAGGTTATGTTGAAGACGATTCTTGAAAAGCACATGTTACTGTTATTGAAGAGGAAACTCCATGTGAAGCTAAAGGCAAACTCGAAAGGGATAGTGTAAGGGGAAGCTCGAAAGGGATCAGAAGATCTATCTACTACTCAAGTGGAGGTTCAAAAGGAAGCTTGAAAGAGATCTGAAGATCCACCTACTATTCAAGAGTAGGTTCGAGAAGAAGCTCAAGGGCATGTTGAAAACAGTTTTTGAAAGGCGCATGTTATTGAAGAGGAAACTACAGAGGAAGTTAAAGGGGAAGCTTGAAAGGGATCTAAAGATCCACCTACTACTCAAGAGAGGTTCGAGGGAAAGCTCGAGGAGATGTCGAAGACGGTTATAAAAATGCATTTGTTACTGGAGAGGAGACTCCAAATGAAATTAAAGGGGAAGCTTAAAAGGGAATTGAAGATCCACCTATTACTCAAGAGGAGGTTCCAGGGGAGATATGCAATAAATTAAAGCAGTAGATTCAAATCCTTGATGATACTCATTGAATGTCTAAAATAGTGAATGGATTAATGTGTCAATAATATCCAAATGATCGGTAATATCTGCGTCGATAATATAGCGATATACATAAATAGTGATTGTAATTGTGACCAGATCAGATGATATGCGGATAGTATACGAAGAAACGTAATTTCAATATACGTGAATATAAGATAATGTAATCAATTACATAATAACGACGAGAAACGAGGAATTCATCCCCCGCGCGATACCGCGCGGGCGAGACACCTAGTTCCAATAATATCATTAATGAAACTTTTTTGTGGTATTTTTGGAATTCGGGAACTCCTTCCCGAATTAGTGTTTTGCTTCCCGAATAGTGTTTTTCTTTTCGGAATTGTATTTTTGGAAATTCGGGAAAGCCTTCCCGAATCAGTGTATTTCTTTCTCTGAAAAGTTTATGGTAGTTTTTGACGTAGTTTTCATGCTATTATTGTTAATTGCCCTTATTTAAATTGTTGATAATGTCAAAAATATAGGTTAATTATGATGTTTGACTAGAAACATAATTAAACCTATCAATAACTATCAAATTTTTTGACATCGTTAAATAAAATTTCATACTTGTAATTCATAATTCTATATATGTTTAGTTATTTATAAGAATAATTCACGTCACTCATTTTCCTTCATCGAAAATGTGGGGCAAACGTCTTCTTAAAACCGATTTTCCTTTCTCTTTCTTTTGGTTTTCCAAAATCAACTTCTTTTATTTGAAACTAATTTCTTCAAAATCCAAAACGCCTAATTAATGGATGAATGTAAACCCCAAATCACCTCCTAGTTGCAATCATTTAGTGTTCCTAAATACCTTGTCGTTCCCACCTTCGGCCATTTTTCACATTAACCACATTTCAATTAAAAAATCTCACTTAAATATGGTTGAGATTTGATAGAAGGATATGGTTAGGGTAAATAAAGAGTCTCAAGCTAGATGCAACAAAATGAGAATCTTTCATGTTTTTCAAGTTGGTTCAAGCATCATATTACTCTTAGAAATGAAATTGAAAGTAGGTCTAAACTTAATTATTACAAGGTAATACAATCATTGACCCTATGCATAAGGCAAATGCAACCTAAATGATCCTAAGTCTCAATCTAGAAATATAATGAAAATATGAAACTACATTTTTTTTTTGTGAAATTTTTTTGTTTCTTTTGTGTTTTATATGTTAGAAGTATGATGTATGTGATTCAAAGTCATAAATATAAAATAAGACAAATAAAACGTGATTAGAAGTTGATAAACCCTTACTTGGAATTAAATTACACTGTCTCAGTGTAAAATAAACCAAACCATGAAAGCAAAGAAGCAAAATAATAATGTAAATTAAGACATTAAAATGGTATTTATAATGAAGGGTGAGAGGGACTTACCGTGGACCTAGCCTTGATCCTTAGGAAGATTAGGGGTAGGTCTAATAAGAGGATTCCATGTTGTTGTAGAGGATGTAGGAGAGGTGGTGAAGGTGATTGTGAGAACCTTGTTGAGAAGATTTGAAAGATTGTTCTGTAACTTTTGGTGAAAAGTTGGACGGAAAATGGCCTTAACACTTGAGAATGGCTTTTTGATGACTTTTCATCAGACCTTGTACTTTATTTCATCCTCTATGAGTCTCATAGGTTGGAGACTCAAAGGTGAAACATTATTATAGTTCCCCGGACTACACCATTTTTTAGATCTAAATGTTTCAAGGGTAGGATAAAGGGTTCTTTACTCTTCTTCTTTGAACATCCGTTATTAACCTTCCCTTTCAACTTCTCTTGAGTTCCCTTTGTCCCAGTCTCATTCTCAAAAGTGATGAAAAATAGAGAGAGTCCAAACACTTACCATCTAGACGCAATGCATCCTCATGTTAATTATGGATGCTTCCCTTTTCTTCCATATAAACCTTGTCTTCCAATCAATAACCAATGAATTGAAGCTAAACCATGGTTAGAGATTCTACTTACGTGGATTTCATTTCCTTCTTTAGCCATTTTATTTTACAATTATTTCTTAATCAATTTTTTTTTAATCTTAACCTCCTCAGAGCCAGCCTCCTTCTCTTCTTTTAACTCATATCTCTCAATACCCAAATTCTCCTTCTCATTCACGTCAAGCTCAGATCTTCTAACCTCTTTGTCATTCAAACAATACCACAAATATTTGAGTGAGGTTTCAAAGGATAATACACCTTTTTATTCACATGTGTGAGAACTAACCGCTTTTTTGGGAAATCTATATCGGCTCCAACTATAGGAAGGACCTTCCCAAAATCAGTGGTCATGCCTTCTTGATTGTTTTCCACCAATACAAGGTTGGTGGGTACTTCACATTCTTCCAAAAACATAGGGTAGTCTTGGATAATCCCTTGTGGCTTTAGTAATTGGAATGAAATAGGGTTCATATTCTCCATACCAAATCTTTTTTCACTAGATTTAGAGATAACATTTACACATACCCCAAAATCTATAAAGATGTTTCTAATCTCAATACCTCCAAATGTAAAAGGAATGGAAAATTTCTCTACGTCTTTTAAACCTTGTAAGTAACATTTTGGTTGTCTCAAAAATATGAAGAACTAGTAGTTCTTCAACCATTGCCTTATTATTTATCACTTCTCTCATGAATATCCTTATGCTTAGTATTTCACTTAAAACATCAATCAATGGAAGCTTTCTATCAATATCGGCCAAAGCTTTCTTGAAGAGCTTAAATCCCTTCTTTTGTGTTTTTGTTGGATTATACCCATAATGGTATTTTAGGGGCATATGGGAAGGCATCCTCTCTTTCTTTTTCTTATACACTTGGATCTTTCGACCATTCTTAAGCCTTTATCACACCTATACCATTGGGTGTGCTCATTTCTTCTTCAACCACAATCTCTTTCCCTCTATCACGCTTTGATGCCTCTTTACTCAAATCTTGAGCCTTACTGCTTTTACCAATCCTCAAAGTATTTACCTCTATATTCTCCTCTTGCACAGACCTTAGTAAAGAATCTTTGCAATGCTTTTTCAGTTTCTAAAATAACTTTTCATAATGATCAAAATCTTTAGCTTTCTTAGTATAGATAGTTTGGCAAGAAGCATCTTGTCTCTCAATTTGGATTCATCACTCAAATAAAAATCTTTCAATCTCATCATCATGCAAGGATGAAGCTAGGATTTTAGAGAACTCTTTTCATGCCGCATTGTATTAATCAAAGTCATTTTCTTATGTGTCGAGATGTCACAACAAAGCATGGATAATATAATCGGTGTTGAATAACTTAAGACACGTTTTATAACTTTTTTTGTTTAGAAAATTTGGATGTGAGTTGAACTTTTAAATCTTAGCTTTGAGATCATTGTAGATTCCTTCCATTTTGGAGTTCATAAGATCTTGGGAGCTTTAACCGTGCATTTAAACTCAGTTAAATTTGTATTGGTGTCTATTGACGACTTTCTTAGTTTTCGGGGATGAGTTTAAGCATGGATCTAAATCATTATCGGATTTATATAGGTTTCCAACTTAAAACCAATTGGGCTAAGTGGATTGACCATTAACTCTATTATATATACTTAGGTCTCATCTTAATTTCTGATGTGGGATTCCTAAAATGCCCCTTTGGTATGATGGCTCTTCCGTCCCATCTCGAACTGAATCCCACTGTAAGATCAACAATAAACCCTTCTTAGGCTGTCCTTTTTGGATCAACAAACAAGGTTTTGATACCATGTCAAATTCAAGTTTATATGGACTTCCAACTTAAAACCAATTGGCTCAAAATGGATTGATAATTAATCCTATTATATATTACTTAGTTCTCATCTAAATTTTCGCTATGAGAATTCTAACACCTTTACCACTTTCCTTGAGGTTTTGAATGTATCATTGTTTTACTACACACTTTAACTTCTAACATAATAACTCTCAACTAGATTCTCATTCACCTCAATAACTCTCAACTAGATTCTCATTCACCTCTTTTTGTGTGATGGTATACACTTTTTCATGCTCATATTGCTTCTGGGTTGATTGGTTCACCCGGCCTTGCCTATTCTTCGATGCATGCTAATATGTATGAACTAAAACATATGTATCTCGAAAACTACAATCCCAATTGAGGCAAGACCATGTCACCAAAAGATGGGAAACAAATTCGGAAGAGAAAACCTCCATTCATTCCAATCTTTAAAACACTTGAAATTGATTATTTCTACCCATTTATTTTCTTTGGTCTAAATGTGCATTTTGTATACCCAGTTCTACTTAAATCACATTAAAACCAGGTGTCATAACATTACTGAAATTCTAATACTTCTTCGATTAAAATTGCTTTAAGTTCCCCCCCCCCCCCCCACCGTTTGGTGACATGTTATATTGATGTCATATTTGGCATATCTCAATCGAGACAATGATGTGTAATTCCACAAAGGGGCATTACGATAATTGCCACGGTTCTATTCATTATTTTGTTTATAATAAATATGGGGATCCCTTTAATGCCACTTCAACAATATTCTTAAACATGAACGTGTAAGTTTTACCTAATTCTATATATAATATGAATTTCTATTCTAAGTATGTACATACTTAATTGGGAGAATTACCCTAAAACTGGCAAGCTAATTTCTACATTATTTTTGGATATTCATATATTTAGAGACGTATTTGGTACATCCAATAACTTGGAATAATATTATGTTGATCTAACATAACAATTTGTTAATATATAAAAGTGCACGTGCCTACAATAAACTGTATTATTATATGGGCGTTTTTCTATAATCATATCTGGAAATTCGTGAGTTATATGTATATGTTTGGCACATAGCAATTCTTAATAAATAAATAAAAATATGTGAAAATGATCGACTTCATCATGAAGTCTGAGCCTACATATTGATATAGAGATCAAATAAATTGTAGAGATAATCATATATCTAATTAACTAAACTTATCTAATTACCTTAGAGGTGTGAATATGAGATATTAGCTGAACTTACTCAAATAAATTCCGATTTTAGTGAATTTGAATTATCTTTATAGGATCAGTAAACGAGTTTAATTGAGATCATAAATTATTACGAGCCAATTCTAAATTAACAAAACCTTTTTCGAAATTTAAATATTATGTTTATTTTTATATATTTAAAAATAGAAATATATCATTTTACACTATTTCACATCACTTTTATACCTTTTTTATATATATATATCAATGATGTTATGGAAGAATGTAAATCTTTCTTGGATATATATTTGGAGGAAACAATCTTTCTTGGATATGCTTTGGAGTATCAGAAAGAAAATAGAAATTGTTTGGAAGTATTGGCCTATATGGCAGTCGACATATACTAAGCATTCCTATCACTACCATGGCATCGCAATCGTATTTCAGTATTGCCTCACGTGTTTTAAACAAATATTGGAGTCACCTTCTTTCTAAACACATCTAATCTTTGCTTAGTACCCGTTCTTGGTTGTTTGGTTGTTTGGTTTTACAACCGATGACAATGGTAATTACTTTAGTTGCTAATTTATCTATGTATGTTATATGATTTTTCTATGTTATTTTATTTATGGCATTTATTTTAACTAACATATATACTTTTTTATAATAACTTATATGAAGATGGTAATGGTGAAAAGCTAATTACTGGAACATCAAAAAACTTTGAAGTAGAATATTATATTTAAGTTTTATCTATATGATCAAATGATCAATACATTATTTTATTTTTGGTTTTTCAGATTTTCGTTTTTTTTATAAGTCAAACTGATAGACGTTTAACCGTTTGGTTTAATTTAGCATTAATAAAAAAATATTGTTTGGATTTATCTTTTAATATTTATAATTGAAATACTATTTTGATATTTTTCATAATTTAAATAATTGATTTTTTTATATATTAAAATTTATGAGTTAGCTCATTTAACTCATAATCTAGGTGATATGAGTTTGAGTTATAGAATGTAAGTTCGTAAATTGAGTTGAGTTGCGTTGAGATATGAAATACTGTAACTCATGATGAGCTGAGCTGAGCCAAATCGAGTTAGCTAAGATTGACATCCTGAATTTCCTAATACATAAAAATTTTATTTTTGTTACCATATTTTTTTCGATTTTTTCGGGATAAAGATTTGAGGTTTTTGTTGAAGATCCAGATCATCAAACAACGCTTATATTGGGCTTTTCAACTCATGTCGAACTCTCCATTATTGTGATATATTGTCCGCTTTGGACTCAATTGAAAAAGTCCATACGTATTTGTTTTTCGACTCCTTTACAATAGCCTCATACTAGTTAAAGTTGTACATGACTTATATATTAGATTATTTTTGTCTAAACTTCTAATATGAGACTTAGATTGATATCCAAACAATCCTCCACTTAAATCAAGGACCCAAAAAATCATTAGCCTTCTCTCATGTGAAACCTTTGCACCCATCTTGTATCCCCATACTCACCAACATAAATCTTCAGAGGGACGATTAGAAAGACATAAAATCAATTTACACTAATTAAATTATTTATTTAGACACTAACTAAATTATTTATTTTTCAAAACTAATTAATAACTAACAAAAAATAATACGAAAAAAATAGAAAGCATTCTAACTATATTTGGCGGTAGCGGCTCCGACAAGGCGGTGACAGCGGCTGAACCTGCAACCAAAAAAAACCTTTGCAACAGCCACACCGCTCCATCTGTGGCAACATATATTGGTATGGGTGAGCGTTTGGGTACCCAATTGGATTCAATTCGGGTTTTTTTTGTATTTTCGATTTTTTGGGGTTTAGATTCACAAGCCTCCTTATGATATTACTAAAACTTGAGTCGTGTGTGGTTCGGGTTTTGTCGGGTTTGTGTCAGTTCGGGATTTAACCCATAGTCCAAACAGATTCGATTCGGTTCATGTTTTTTACATCCGAAATAGAGGGAAACTAGAATTATGCATCAAAACAAAGTGGATTAAAGATAAGCACATAAAGACATGAATTGAGACTCGAAATATGCTTTAGACCTTCATCTTTCTTTATCGTCGTGGAAGAGAATCGAAACAAGAAAAAAATAAATATTATGGTACGAAATAAATCAACGACTCTTCATCTTATCTTGAGTTTGGTTTAATTAGGTATTGGTTTGGGTTTTGGTTCAGCTCGTGTTAATCCAAAACCCAATGAATCTTGATGATAGGTATCAATCGGTTATTAGCATATATCAATACCCCTACTGAACCGTTTTTCGGGTGGGGACCTAGATACCAGGTCAATGATAGTCAATCATCATCAATTTGTGGGTTCGGCAACCTACTCATAACATCCTGCTAATTCTCGGGTAAAATCTAATAGCTTCCTCTCGATTCTAACGGTGGTGGTGGCTCTCAGCTTGGGCTTGGGTCATCTTAACGGAAAAGTCTTCCTGAAAATCTTAAAGCCACTCAAAGCGGTGCTACAATAGAGACGTTTCTCGTGGCTTTCTAGATACAAGAGGTTTTAGGAACGCGGCTGATGGTCTTAGATCCAAGTGGTGACAAAATATGTGGTGAAATTAGAGCATTGAGTTAGGTTTAAAGGTATGGCACAACAGATTGTCCTTTAAGGTGTCTTCTTATGCACGATTTACTCTTGTTCCTTGTTGTAATACTTGAACTACGAGTATCTCCATCTACTTAAAAATCAATCGGCTTGTGAAGAATGTTAAGAAGTTTAGCCTTAACTCGTATTCTATCAAGTGTTCCACTATGATTGTTCTTATGTGAAGTTTTTATTAGTTAAGATTCTACTTAGATATTACATTTTGATTTGCCTTCATTGGATTTTTTCCCTTGAGCTATTGGTGTTAGATTGGTTTGGTTAGCAGGTTTGATGCTTAAGGTTAGGACGGTATAGATCTTTTGGGTTGGTTACTGCTTCCTTTATGGATGTCTTGATCTACATTGCTTTTTGGTATTCAAGAATGATCGAAAATTTGCATTTGTGTTATGTGGTAAAGCGCTTTTACATTGGTATTTTGGATGGTTTGTATACATGACATGGATTTAAGTCTTAGTATGATCTCCGAGATTGGTTTGATAATGATTCTACAAGTTGATATACTAGAATAGTTGTTTTCGGTTACAAGATTTAATCTTTTATCTTTCCTCTTCACTTAACAGACTCGGGGATCAGTCTCTTTCTTTCTAATTTTGTTTAGTTGTTTTATATTTCGTTTCATTATATCTTGTGTTTTACCTTGTTTTGTAGTTTCGTATGGGATTGCTCCTTCTGATAATCATTTTCATTTGGTTCATTTAAATAATAAATCCAACAAATGAAAAAGAAAAAAAAAATAAAAAAAATAAGTGCTTTTATATTTCTCCAATGAGTATATTAATTGCAATAGCAGTGGTCCATTTTTTAACCCTTCTTGTCTGACCACTGTCCTTTAACGACCATACCTTCATATTCAATTGTATTTTTTTGTTGTCTTTTTCTAATCCATTATTACTCTTTTTCATTTGTATACTAGAATTCAAAATGAGTGTTTTTTATTTTTATTTGTCTTTTGTTAAACCGAAAAAATGCATCAAAGAAAATCCATACACGTGAGCATTAGATTCTTAATTTTAATTAATATTAGAGGGCATCCGTTAGGATGTTGTAAACTCTAATCCTTGATCATTCACATTTTGAATCCCCTTAAGCTAAGAAAAGCTTGTATGATTTTATTTGATTTGAGGCTCTAAATAAAATATGTCAAAAACACTTATATAATGACTCTAAATAAATCTGTTTGTTTTTAATATCAATTTTTTATTTTGTTTAATTTTATTAGATAGTAGATTCTAATTAGATACAACAATATGGAATGAGAAGAAGAAAATTTAATGTTTTTTGCATTCAAACAAGATGACAACAAATGGTCGAGAGGGGTTGGTTCGGTTTTTGATATGTCTGAATCAGAAAAAGTATACATGGTGTGGTGAAGTGTGTTAAAACGTATGTGGCGAGTTTCATGTGTATTTAGATATATATGAGTGTAAAAGTAAATGACACACGAGATTTATTAACGAGTTTCGATTTTTCCTACCTCCTCGAGACCTCGTTCAAAATCAATCTACTAAAAAACGATAATATAATGATGAATACATTGTTTTTATTGTACAACACCACCAACATAACTTACAAATCTTGTCTTCATTTCTTTTATGTGGAACTAACACCTCCTATACAACTTGGCTCTCTCGTTGATGTCTTTGATGTGTAAACCTTTTTTGTGATCATCTTGACAAATTGTGTAGTGACCGTTTAAAAGAATCTTCATGTGATATAGATAAATTAATCTACTGGCCAAATCTTAGACATAAAATATTCGGAATCGTTGTCACTAGTCATGTCAGCAGTTGTTTCCTTGTTACATGTTTCATCATGTTTCAACAACTTACTACAAAATGGTTCCAACATAAACTTCCTTGTGTTTCCAAGTTTATCTTGTTTCAACAGCTTCTACAATTTGATTCAGCAGCAGATTCGTTGTAGCATGGTTCGTCTTGTTCCAACAAAGACTCAATTCGGTCTCTTCAAAACTCATTGTCAAACTCTCATAAATTTGTGGCAACGGACTCAGTCATGTTGACCCAGATTTTTGTAACAGCCTAAGCCTTGTTCTAAGATCTTCTCAGCTTAGTCATTATGCGTTTAATTGACACTCGCTCATATACATTTCTAAACTCAATCAAATGTGGTCTAATTGCCTTTTCATGGGTATAAAAATGTGGGCCAGCCTGAGCCCAGACCAGTAGGCTCTAACAAAAAGAAAGAAAAAAAAACCTAATTGGGGTGAGGTTTTGGGGTCATTATCAACAAAACCGGAAAATACCAGAGAATCCGGTCTTGATTTGAATCTAGTCTCGGTTATTGGCAGAAGATGAACACGTCGTCATCATCATGCTGCGGTCAAATTCCTCAACCAGTCTTAGTCTCGATCTCCATAACTACAGTTAGAGAGTTAGGATCCTTATTTCTTCCCAAATTTGAAGGAACATATGGAAAAATCAAGAAATATTTTTAGAGTTTGCTCTCTTTTAATGGCGTTCTTGTTTGCTTATTCTGCATCTGTCCAGCTTAATGATCCTGGTATAGTCAAATAGATATATAAATATGTGCGTCTGTCTGTAAAATTCACCATTTGGGTCTTTTTGCAGATTGGTACCTTTGGTTTCCTCTGTACGCACTTGCCTGCGCCGTTAATATAAAGAAGTGCAAAAGAAAATCCGAATCTAGAAGAAACAAACAGATGATGAGAGCAGCTCTTAGCTTGGGTTTCATCTTGTTGGTTAAAGTTGTTGCAGAGGATATCATAACAGAGAAAGTCGGAGTCTTGTCTTTGGATCTCAGTCAAAGAGTGATCAGAGAGAAGATCGGAAGTGGCTTGGTGATAGCTTCCATGGTTCTGCAACTACGAGATTCTTCTTCAAAAACCAAACCCAGAGAGAAATACATTGACTTTTGTAAGAAGGAAGTAGCATTTTCAATCTTTTCTCAAAAGGGTTTTCAAATTCCAAATCTTGAATTTTTACTAAATGGTTTCAGGGATGACTGCAACTGTAATCTTTGGCTATGGACTTCCCTTATGGTTCTTCAGAGTCAAGAAAGGAGAAATCAACATCTGATTATTTTTTTCTTTTTATCTGTTACATTTTTCACATAATCGACATGGTGATGGGAACTGAAAAAAACTTGTTAAAGTTCAAAGCTTCCTAAAGATTCAATGGGGGAAAAAAAGTAAAAGCTTGGAGGAAATTATTAAAACAAATCTGCAAAGAATGTAACCTAAAAACCAAAAATTAACACAAACGACCTCTGCAATTTATAGCTCTACAATGGCATGGATGCTCATTCTCTTGTCCAGATGTTACCAGTCTACGACCATAGCCTCGAGTGATTTCTTCCCCTGCAGCTATCTGTTTTACACACACAACAACAACAACAAAAAGATCGATTTCTATCCAACGCTTTAAAACTTCTTCAAAGCAAGGAACAAGAAGAGTCTTACATCGACACTGGCGTATAGACCGATATGAGAGAGAGGGGACTCCATGCTTTCCACAATAACTTGGTGAGTAATGAGATTCGGTGAGCAGCTAGAGATGGATAACCATAAGTCAGTTATGTAGTCGTATAATGCCTAAGTTTTGGTTTTTAATAACAACTCACCTGTGATTGACGAATCGAGAGATATTTCCATGAGTAGTAGCATCAATAGCATAATCCGGCTCTCCTTCAATTAGTCTACCAATGTCGTTGATATTAGCATCAATGTCTTGTATGTAGCTGCAACCTTCTTTTCCATACCTATGAAATCAATAAGCAGATTTTAAGTTAAACACTAGAAAACAAAAAGTCAAAGAAATAGATTTAAATAAGAAAGCTTAGTACGTACTGGTCACGCCTCTTGTTTGCTTCTTCCTGATCCAGGACCTCTCCAATGAATTCGCAAACAAATGTGCCACGTAGTATATGTTCACAAGCTCGTACTCCCCATCCCTATGGATCAAAACTGGGAATTGAAGCAAGACAAATGGATAAAAAAGACTATTGACTCAAGAAAAGGGTCACACCTTGCTTTCTGTTCTAAAAACTTCTAGTTTCACACGAACCCCCTTCTGCAGAACCCGATTCTGACATGTTTTCGAGCATCCACAGAGTTCATTGCATTCGTAAACTGGATAACCCTCCTGCAAAAGAGGATCAACGAAATCAAGATCTAGAATTACCACACAAAGTAAACCCCTCTCACTACAATAGACAAGTAACTAAAACTACCTCCAAGATGATCCGCTCTTTGTCGTCATACGGAAATCTAAACCTCATGGATTTTCCATGTATGTCTTTAGCTTCCTCAAAATCGTTACCGAAAAGGTATACGTGATCACAAGTTGCAGGTGAGCACACTGAACCCCAACAGCCACACTTGAGTTGCAGGTCCTGACATAAAAAAACCAAAGTTAAAACAAAGAGTCACAATCCTGTTTCAAGGATACGAATGAGCTAGAACAAGTAAAGATACCTCGTTTGCAAGATCCATTGATGGGTTAAGCATTGATTTGGTGACATAAGTAAAATTTTCCCAAGGCTTATCATACTGCTTTTCGGAATTCAAAAGATCCTCATCCACGACACAAGCTATGGAAACTGATTCTTTACCAAAGCTTATGTCATTACACAAAACCGCAGTCTTTCCAAGCGGTCTCTTACTGAAATGATGATCCTCCATGATACAATGAAACTCATCCATTTCCAACTCGTTAGTAGAATGTTCTTTGGTATCCATAGATATCTGAAGACGATCATTCTCTTGTCGAGGGATCAAGGGACATAGAAGGCTTAAATCTTTCAAAGACTTACATCCGTTAGAGCATATGTATCCTTCTCGATGCCATTGCACTTGTAAGCCATGTTCACTGCAGAGTTTTGCTGCCTTGAGATATATCCGCTCAGGCAAAATTCCAAATTTAGCCTCCAACGAGGTCTTCAGGCTCACCTTACAGCAAGCTGAGCGAGCAGCAGCCAGTATGTCAAGGTTATTAGGGCGAAGCTTTGTTTTCTGAATCTTCGCAAACAGTATTTCTGAAACCACAGAGCACTGTGCATCTGTTGACTTATCAAAGTCTCTACTATCACTCTGAGGCGGCGATAATCCAGTTTTTACTTCCAAGCTGAGTGATTTAGAATTAGAACCTTGCATCCTCTTCTTCATATTTACACCAGCTCGGTTCCTAATTCTATATGAGACTGCTCCAAGAGTTTTCTTGAATTTATTAGGACGACTTAGCCTACCAGACTTCATCCTGTAGGTGTTAAACCTTAACCCTTTCTTCGGACCACGAGCACCAACTAGATTTGATCCTCCCATGTGTTCTGCCTGATGGTGACGGCCAAGGTCAGGTAATAAATTGAATTTCATCCCACAGAACTTACAGACAAATTTATGTACACCGCTTGTACTCTCTTTGTTTTGGCTCACAACAATTTGTGTATTGTCTGCTTCAGGTTTCTGAGAAGACTCATTATTATTAGTCAACTCAACGGATAACGATTTGCACTCAGAAGGATGCACAGTTTGCGCATGTAACAGCAACTGTTCTTTATCTCCAAAATGGCTTCCACAAGGAATACACTGAAGAAGCATACACTTTTCCGCAAACTGCACGTGATGTCTCTCCTCCACGTGACTTTCCAGAAGCTTTCTGTTCACAAAAGAATCTAAACAAATAGCACAAGCAAATCCACCAAACGACCATTTCTCTTCGTCTTTGATGTCTTCTCCTTTATCAACATCACCACCAGCATTGGTAATGGCAGGAGATTCTGATAAAGATGCATCTTCTTCACTGAAACCCCATATCCTCGTTAACCTATCCTTTTCAAGGGATACTAACTTGAACAAGAAATCCCCAACTCCAGCATCAGCATCTCTTGAAGCTTCTGATATCGCCCACTGAAGCTGTACGTCCATTGGAACCGAGTTTCTTAAAGACAAAACACTTTTGAAGAGCTTGTAGAAAATATCACAGGCTTGATGTAGAGGCAATTTTTCCTCACGCGATGAACAACTCTTTAAGAGATCTACAAATACTTCTTTCGATATTATCCGACTCTTACCATTCCTTGCACGCTTGAGCCAATTAGGAAGGTGTTGCTCACAGTATAATGAGTGCTTTGTCGAGAATTCATGACAAGGAACATAGCTGTTCTCTGAGCAAGAACCTACACACAAATTATCATCTTTGCTACAATGTTCAAGCATCTCAGTGAAGCTCGTTGTTCCATTGGGTTCGCTCTGCTCCAAAGATGGAACCTTTGTTTCTCCAGAAAGCATCAGATCTTGAGACTGAGTTGCTTCTAAGGTTGGCATAATCTCTTGTACCTTTCTTTTCACCGAATGAGATGAAGAAGAATTAACAGGTTGATCCATACCCGTTTGAGGACGGTGTTTCTTACAGAACATCGATCCAGGCAGAGATCGGTGCTTGCATTTAGTACCAAGAACAGTTACTCCTCCGCACATCGGTGCTTCAGCTGCAGGAGAGGCCTCGTTCTTTGTAGTTTTGGTGGTGAAACGAGAAGCTAAATGCACACAACAATAAATATCGCCTTCATTCGCCCACCTCACACATTGTCTTCCTTTCGATTCAATGAAAGCTATACATTGCTGACTCTTATTTCCTGAACCAAATGGTTTCTTCAAAACTGATTCATTCATGTTTTGGACTTGAGGGTTAGACATCATGCCATTAGCCTCTTTTGTTTCAACAACAATTCCATCCCATAGAGCCAAACCATTCTCTGGTGTATTCAGTACCACATTTTCATCTTTCATCACCTCAGGAGTATTTGTACTGCCTCGAAAGCTAAAAAATTCAGAGTCAATTGCAGTCAAACCTTGTGGTGAAGCATCAGATTCCATATGTGTTGCATTTGTTGTCTCTGCACGTCGAATCTCCAGTTTTGGTCTTTTACGGCTAGTCTGGACATCTGAGTTAAAGACGGTTTTACTATTCTGCGGTGTCATTTCTCCAACACTACGACTAGAACGAGATATCGAGAACCATTTTGTAACGTCGTGCTTCCACGTTTTCCATTCTGAGAACACCATTAGTTGCATCTGAGAATCAGAAACTGACTTGACTTCGTTCCATTGGATAGAGTTGTCCAATTCCTATAACAACCATATAAACCTGACTTCGTTAAGAAAACAACGTTTGAACATTAATGTTTCAGTGACACTTAAGTGAAGCCGTTACCTCTTTCAGCAATTCGATGCTCTCGGCATTTGCTGCATCATTACATTTTTGTACCCATAAGGGAAATGAGTTTTCGAGCCAGATTGGATCCATGTATCGTTGCAAAATCATCTGAACAACATGACACAAAGCCGAGACATGGTTTAATATAGGAGAACTGAACAAAAGGATAAGAGCAAAGAGAGCTTACACTCTGAAGCTTCACAAGCATACTTCCAAGATCAGGATAACTTGTGCTTCGAGAAGCCTCCATTGCAAATTCTTTCCAGATTATTATATTCTTAGCTTCCTCAACTACAACCTGAAACATCGAAAGAGTTGAAATAAAAACAAGACAATCCAATTGCTTCGGATATCTAAACAGCTTATTTTATACCTCGGAGTTGAATTGGTCAACTATATTGAGCATCCCAACCAGAAGCTTCCGCATAATGTATCGTCGAGCAGCGGTTAAATCTCTAACCAGTTTAAGACCAACTTTGTGTGACTTATATGCAATAGGATGAGGAAACTCATTGATAGACCGAACAAGCTGCATATCCGCCCAGGAATGATTCTTTGTATGTGGAAAGAAAACCACAAAATACTTTTTTCGATCATGAGTTGGTTTTCCTCTCAAAGTTGTTAATGGCCAATCTGCTTTTGCGCATCTGATTCCAGCCTGCCATTTCCCTCTCCACTATAACACAACATAAACAAACCACCATATGAAAATGTTTCTAAGGTTAAGAGTTTAATAAGAGTTTGAGCTTGTTATTATTTACCTTAACCCACAAAGCCATAGGTTCATCTTGTTGAAGCCATTTGGGCTCAGAAGGAGATGATTCTCCTTCAAGAGTTTCGGTTTCTACCATATCCTTGGCTAAGTTGGTGGTATCTAGCTCAGACTTCAATAACAATTCACTACCTGTTGTTGCATCCTCAACATCCAACTCAAGTAGCAAATCATCCATTTCGACTTGTTCAGTGCGTTGTGAAGTCGAACAAGGTATAACTTCCATAACCACTACTTAGATATATTCACTTCTTTAAACCCAGGATTTGATCAAATCACACATTCAGCTAGACAAAAGGAGAACACAAAAAAAAAAAAAAGAAAAAAAAAATCAATCCAACATAGAACTCTGATCTATCATCTATCGTTCCTAATAGATATGAATAAAAAATTACATTAACCATTAGAAATTTCTAAAAAGGCAAGAAATTTTCAGACATGCGAAAGCAATTAATTACATGAACTTTTTGATTCTTCGGATACTAATCAGAATATCTAAGAAATTGTTAATCAACTAGTTCAGATCTAATGAATCCCTGATTGGGAACTAACATTCCACACCAAAAAGATGAAATTGATATAAAACCCTACATTACAGAGAAATGGTTCAAGTAATTGATAAAACCCAAGTAATGGATTATAGAGTTAGATATAAAGGTGGGTCCATAGATCAAAGAAAACAGAAGAGAAATAATACCAATTTGAAGATCAATACATACATGATTAATCAAACCCAGGTGCCCAAATTAAAAAGAGTTAAAATGCACAAACAATCTTCGCATAAAAGATGGTAATTTTTTTTATTGATTCTCTAAAGGTCAGGTAACACAATAACTTGTTAGGACATACATGGAAACAGGCATGGCGGAATCAAAGGCTAGGTCACGGAGGAGGAACCAAACCAAACAACGATAATGAAAAGGAAAAGAAAGAAAAATGAATATAAGAATTATAAAGTAGAAACACATCATATATGTGACATAGAGTCGAAGGTAAAGCAATGTTTTTACCCTAAAGATTTGGATTTTGGACATGGAAGGTCACACCTTTTTGATCCGTGGATGCAAATTAGAGGATAGAGGAGGTTGAATCTACCACTAATTAACTCTCTTTTTTATGTATTCTTATATTCTGGACTATGAAGATTTTAGGTCGAGGGCATCGGTATTTGGGCATGTACCATGGCCAGAATGTCGATAAAGGGAAGATATATTTCAATGCTAGGGATAATTATTATTGTGTGGTTTAAAAATTGGACTATATAAGATAAAAAGTAATACTCTAGGAAAGGAAACAAAATGTATACTACCATATACGGTGTATATATAAATATCAACTTATATAATAATATTAATATCAGAAGACCGAGTTAAATGGGGTAGCTCCTCCATGTTAGCTGTATTTTTTTCCTCAAAATTTACAACTAATGATCTTTGTTATTTCTTTCATCTTTCCCCTAGTTTTTTTTTGTGTGCATATCATCTTTCTATAGTTGAATGGGTCACTTGATGGTAGTTTTTTTTTTAATAAAAAAACACCATTCATTAGTTAGAACATGGAAAAATATTTACATTAGAATTAAAATAAACCGATTCTACATAGTTAATATGGAAAATAGGATATCTCGTGTTTTTACCTTTTTTGCAACGACATTAACACAAACATTAGACAGTCGATGTTTTTACTAAATTTTCTTTCCTAGATAGTTTATGATTCGCACCGAGCAAAAATTAATTATTATGGTCGGCGAACTCAGACATATTTCTTCACTGATGGGGGGTTATTGTTAACGGTGGGTTTAGCACCTTAACGTAGCTCGGCCAAAATCATCATCCTGCTCAGTCCAACGAGCATGTTAAATCCCAAAGATAGGTCGACGTCCCCTTACTTAGCTAGAAAAAGGAAACCTATATGGATAAATGAAATCTCTAAAGGATCATATCTAATCTTCGAAAATAAGGTAATCTTCCATAAAGATAAATTTAAATCTTCTATTGATAATCATGCAGGTCCAAAGACTCAAACCGACCTCATTAACTTTATAAAGGAGGATGCACGAAGAAGGACTCATTCATTGACACAATCACTAGAACCAACAAGAGAGAAAGTTAAAATCTTAGTTTTGCTTTTCTTCTTTCTAACCTCGACAACTTAAAATCTGTAACAAGTTGCTGACCTCTTGTACTTTTTCTTTTCGATTAATAAATGAGCTTCTCCACCCACTTTTACTCTTGTTTGAATTTGTTAAAAACTGAGAACTAATAGTTAGGATTTGATGCAAAGTGGATTGAATGGGTAATGCAAAGTGTGAGCACGATCATATACTCCTTCCTAATTAATGTCCAAGCTTGCAGATCTGTGGTGCCAAAGAAAGAGATCCGACAAGAAGATCCCTTATCGCCTTTCCTATTTATCCTTTATAGCTAGGTGTTGTTTGGCCTTTGCTCAAAAGCGGAAGAAGAGGGGAAATTGGGTAGCCTTTAAGTGTCGAGATTAGGGTCAAGCGTCAACTATTAACTCTTCTTCGACCACACGATGTCTATCACCAAGTCTGACGCAAATAAATGCTCCACTCTACATTGAATTATCAAAGATTATGAGCAGGTCTAGGGCCAGATGACTAACAAAGAAAAATCCTTTGTTACTTTCTCGGAAAAAAACATGGACTGAAATCCGAGAACAAGTTAAATAGAAATTGAGAATTGTGTTTTGAAGTGAGGTTGGGAAGTATTTCGGCTTACCAAAGCTATTTGGCACAAAGAAAACACACCTTTAAGCTCTGTAGTTTATCGGATCAAAAAACGAGCAGCGAATTGGGCAACCAAATGACTGTCAACAGCAGTGAAACTGATCATGCTTAAGTATTTCTTCACAGCAATTCTGTCGTACTTAATATTGTGTTTCCAACTTACAATCAGACTCTGCAAAAAAATCAATCAGCATTAACCAGATTTTGCAAAAAAATCAATCAACATTAACCAGATTTTGGTGGACTCGTATCCAGAGAAGATATGAATTGATTGGATCACATGGAACTCTCTAAAACAATTGAAGGGCAGCAGAAGCTAAGGAATTAATAAAAGAGGGTGTGGAGGGACCCTTGGACCTCACTTAAAATAACAAAGAATCACAACCAGACCACCACTGTAAAACTCTGAAAATGGTAGCATATCAGATGAAAAAATAGAAAACAGATTGGGATAGAGAGAAAGTTAAGGAACTTTTGTGGAAATCTATAATAAAATCATGCAACTGAAAACTAGCAGTATCAAAACAAACTATTGATATATATGGCTCCAAACAAGGGATGGTGATTACACAACGAACAAACTACTACCTAGCCCTTGAAGAGAAAGATAAACGAAATGAAACAAATGTGAGCAACTAAGAATTGAACTAGAACAATGAGATGTGGAGAGTTTGCACCTCACAAAAGACGAAAATGCTAATGTGGAAGGTAGTTAGAGAAGCATTTGCCATCATCAAACTAGACCCAGTGTGGATAGAATCAGACTTATAAGAATCTTCATATCCACTATCTATTTACGAGAGGTTAATGTGACTTCGATAGCAGATGAGAATGATGGAAGCTAAGACCCTCATAACCCTAGTACCGCCATGGTTGAATGAGGGTCCTTTCTTCCCATGGATTTCATGGGCTCTTTGGTCAGCTAGAAATAGGAATTTTTTGAAAACTTGATGTGTGAAGTAATTCACCTAAATATGACTGCAAGTGCACAGTGTACAGATGTAGTACTTCGGTTATCGATCTCACAGAGAGTTAGAGCTGATCTATGATCTATGATCCCACAAAGAACCTCACATTTTCCTTGGTCAAGAATCAAGCAATAATTGTCATATCAATCAACACCTTGATTTAATTTTTACATTTATATTGATTTTTCATTTATATTGATTTATTTGTTTCCATATTTTAGTTTTTTTTGTATTTAAACTCTCTCAATCCTCTAGTAAAAATGATATAATAATTTTTGGAATTCATAAGAGTTTTCTCTTTTTAAGCTTTATGCTTGATCTTTTGTTTCTCTAAGTTTGTGTGGATTCCTCACTTAGAAAACATTCTAAATTTATGTCTTATGTGTGGATTCGGTAAGACTTAGATTCGTTTTCTATATCACAAGTCTTTCACAATTGTGTGGGTTAGAGCTACATTCTCCCATCACTCCGTCCTAGAATTTCGTAAGACAAAGAACCGCAGTTCCTCTTACTAAGTTCGCACCAACCTAGTTCGGATGGATTCTTGAATACCATCAAGGATCACATCAGTTTGTGTATTTCAATGGATTTGAAAATCCAAATGAAATCCAGTGTTATTAGTTCTATGATTTTAAAATACATGTTTAAATCTTTTATTATTGGTTCTATGATTTTTAAATACTAATTCAAATCATGTGTTATTCGATCATACATATTTACTTATGGATTTGATTTTATAATGGATTTTAGTAGATTTGGAAGGATTTCTATGTTGAAAATACAAAGACTCAAATTTGAGGGAAAACCTAAGGATTTTCAAACACTAATTAAAATAAATAGATTTGACAAAGATTTTTAGATTTCCAAATCAATTAAAATCAATGAATGAATATCACATGAGTTCGAGTATCTCTTGCAAATTAGACATTTGTGACTTCTATGTACCAATTTGAAGGGGGTGGTTATTCAAATCTTTTAGAAATTTTTGTTTATCTGGTGTATATTTAGTTATGAAATATTTTTTAAAAAAATTGTGTAGGATTGTATAGACTAGCGAACCATGTTATATAAAAAAAATTCCTTATATATTAATTGAGAAGAGAAAGACATAAACTTTTAACTAAAAATGTTAGGAAAATTTATCCAATATGAACATTTCCCATCCTTGTTTGAAAACGCGGCATCCGTGACTGTCTAGTCGCCGATTAGGCGTTCGGTGGCTCCCTTTAAAACCAAATCGCCAGAAAAATCGTGAACTCTTTTTAAAAAATCATTTTCGAAATCCCTAAAAAAAAAAATTGCAAAAACTATGGAAAATAAATAAAAAAGGCTGATAATTAGGGTTGCAAGTTGCAGGTTGAGAGGTTAGAGAAGGAGATGAGGGTAGTTTTGTCATTTGACGGTTCATTATGTCACTTACTACAATCGAACACGGGTTTGAAGGCTTTGTTGTCTTCCTTGGTCACTAGACTACCGAATCTCAATAACATATTCTACCATATTTAATATATATACTCATATTCATAAAAAAAAAAAACAAAAACTAGGTCCGAATTTTTGTAACAGTGTTTTCGCTTTCAAGCTTAGGTGTTATCTAAATCAGAGTGCATCCACAATCTTCGTCAAAGGAGCTACACATATCTTACGTCTCGGTAAATTGGACGAAGGCCTTTCTAAAATTCGAGAAGGAGTGGAATTCGGGAAGGAGCGGATTTTGATAGTGTGTTGGTCTATGATGCATAGGGACGACAAGGAAACATCCCTGCGATGTTTTGATGAAGGTAGGGACGGCAAGCCAAAGACGAGTAGATTCGCAAGAGATATTGAGACGTTTACGAGACATTTTTTATTAGCTGTCCATTAACAAAAATAATCAAATTTTACTATTTTCCATAAAAACTCAAAGAAA
This sequence comes from Euclidium syriacum, assembly GCA_900116095.1. Classification (NCBI taxonomy): domain Eukaryota; kingdom Viridiplantae; phylum Streptophyta; class Magnoliopsida; order Brassicales; family Brassicaceae; genus Euclidium; species Euclidium syriacum. Next base: position 6,172,318 of record FPAK01000008.1, read on the forward strand.
AAAAAAATTATCGGACAATTTTAAACAATGGTTAATTTAGATGGACGTTTCCTTTTTTTATTTACAAAAATATTTATTGAAGTATCGCTAATGTACTTGTATCTAAAAAATTATATTGTCGTTTCACATTCTTGTTTCCATCCCCATTTTTGTTCATGTACCCGTTCCGGTGCTACTTAGTGAAGTAAAAGAATACTATTATTTTTCTCTTAATTAAACGGTGATTGTAAATACATGTCCCTCTATATATATAGGACTTATATTTATAATTCTAGGGTGATTGTTAGTGAATTAAGAGGGTTTATAGAACTAAGTATTTAGAGTTATTTGAGTTTTAATAAGATTCTAGATGATTTTAGGAAAGCTGTTATGATTTTATATTAAAATCACTTACAGTATCACCTAAAATCATGAGATTTAGATATTTAGATCTTTAACTAAAAAAATTCTTCAAAAAATCCTCTAAAATCTCAAGCAGTTATTAAAATCCTAATACTTAAAACATTTTCCAAAACAATCAATTTTAATATGATTTAAAAAAATATATTATTTAAATAACATAGGGTTGTAAATGATTTTGAGTGATTTTAAATAAATATCATGTTTAATAACAGTAGATTTGGTAAAACATATTATAATCTTTAATTGAATAAAGTGAGATTTTAAAAAAATCCCTAAAATCATTTAAAATTCATAGTTCAATATACCCTCTCTAAAAAAATACTATTACTTTTCTCTTAATAACATTCACCACCAAACATGTCTGATCTAAAAGGTAGGAAGAAGTAAAACTATATGCATCACCTGATTCTCCTCTCCTTAATATAAATATATAAACACTATTGTGGTAAACATAATATTCTTTATAAAAGTGATTATAGTTGTATTGGTACAATTTGTGTTAGAAATATTACATGTGGATATGAATGATTAAACGATGATGATTTGTAAAGAACAAGTTGAATAAAAGAAGAAAAGTGAAATACGCATACTCAAGACTCAAAGGAAGAAGACGCATCATAGCTATATTTCGATCATTTATCAACCTACTCAGGGAAATGGTGTATTCTCTGCTTCCGTCACTTGGAATCAGTTTCGTCCAAGGGGTGTAACTCAAGCTTGGCATAAAACTGAGTGCTTTAGTGGACATACTCCATTTGCATTCACTTTTTGGGTTGCTATCTGGACAAGTTTGCGCTTCGTTCTCTTCTGCATCAATGGGGTGTTTCTTCAACAACTCAGTGTTGTCTGCATCGATGGGGTGTTTTCTCAATTGCGACTTCAATAAGAAGATTTTGGACCATGGTATTGCAAAGATTAGGGACTTCACCGTCTACTCTCATTATTTGGGACTACTTTTAAGTTGGATGAGTACAACTTCCTATGATCCATCAACGATCCTAAAGAAATGGTATCGTAAGCAACTGTATATGCTCTCTGGTTAGAGCGAAATGGTAGATTGCATATGACTTCGAATTCAAGGCCAAAAGATTTGTTTAAAAGGATTGATCGAGGACTCATGGATGAATTTCTTACCAACAAAGACAAGAAGGATTTCCGTAATCTCGTAGTGGTTAAAACCCATTTGTAATGTGGTTCTCTTTACCTTTTTTTATCTTTTTTTTGGGTAGGAGAAGAATGAATGTAATCGAATTCTTGAAAATATTTCCGTAAAGGCAATATATCATATTCATATAAAAAAAAAAAAAGAAGACGCAGTATATTGATTTTGAGGAAGCATGTTTACTCTTAGGTTGGAGCCCTAAAGTTTCTAGGGTTAGAAGTATTACTATTATTCTTATTGATGAATTAAAATCACATTGGTTTGTGGAATTGGTTCGGTTCTAGAGAAGCTAAACAAAATGGGTTATGTACACACATTAGTTTGGTTGGGTTTGGTTCAGTTAGGTTTTTTTTGCCACTTCTACGTTTAACAACTTCTGTAACGAAGAAGAGTGAAAGTGAAGCATTTGATGATGGGAATAATGTAAGAAATGGTAAAACCTCTATACATATTTCTCGTAAGTTCTTTTTTTTTAACAAGTTACATTTATTAAATATCTCATTATTTTTATTGGTTTTTTCTTAAATTAATAGAATTAGCAAAATAAAATAAATAGAAAAGAAGTATTGATCAAAATAAACAAACATTAACCCAACCTCTAACATTTTCCCTAAGGTAGGATTAATTTTTGAGTTACCAATTTTATAAAGAACATAACTCAAAATGGTAAATCAATCATAACTCATTAGACTTTAAACTCAAACTAAATCAATGCTAATTCATGTTTCAAAACCTTTCTTACATAATTGTGTAGATTTCGAATTTGCTGATTTTACTAATTCGTAAACATAGAATAAAGTATAAAGAGAGGAAATTAAGTTTCTAAAAATCGGTTGAACCACGCGTTTACAGTATAAATCAGAGATATCAGGGATTACACGGGACCTAATTTTTAGGATTTTTATATAGTATACAAGGTTATATACTAGTATTGGTAAATTAAGACTAATTAAGAGTAGTTTAATGGTCTAACATGACACGAGTTTGAACATTAATAGTGTGTATATGAGATTTTTTTTACCGAATTTGTTTTAATGAGGGGTAAATTACTATTTTACCCACATCTTCCTATTCGAGACAACAACCCTGTTAACCCTAATCTCAGTCGCCTCTATTATTTTAACACGATTATAATAATTTTTACACATTTTTTTGAAGCCAAATATGACACCTCCAGCTAGACCATCGATTCATGACTAAAATCAATGAGAAAACGAAAGTTTTAAAACATCCGACTTTTTCCACCGACTTGAGCAAATGGTTGATTGGTAACATGACTTTCAAGGCTTTAGAGTTTTCTAAAGTTCTCAAAACTATATTTTCTCCAATCAGGTTTTGAGGACTGTTATTTTTTCTAAAGTCTTCAAAACCTTTTTTTTTTTTGTTCTTTAACTACTTAAATTTTTTAAAACGTAGGTTTAGAGGCTGTGAAAAAATTGAAAGCCACAATTCAAACTCTTTTTTAATTTTACGACAATTTAAACTCTTTTTTAACTTTATTTTTTTATCTTCTTTCCCTACAACAATTCAAACTCTTTTTTAACTTTACATTTGTTTCAAAATATTAAAATTTTAAGTGATTAAGATTTATATTTTTTATTCTCGATCCATTTTCCTAGTAAATAGATTGATATTTCGATTTAACTTTGGGTTTGGTACGGTTAGGTTGATTCGGTTTTTTAAAAAAACTATAACTAAATTCAACCGAAGTTAGATCGCTATGTGTCAACCCCAGTTCTATTTCGTTTTTTTTGCATATTATATATAAAAAAATTAAATAACCGTCAAAGCTCTCACAGTCTTTGTTACCAATCAGACTTTGAAATTTATCTAAACTGAAAGCCACAACTCTGACAACCAAATTCTCTACAACCAAATATCTAAGACGAAAATCTAAAACGAAAGTCCTTACCAATCGACCCCCAAATCTCCGTAGCTAGGCTCCGCCAAACACCTCGCCGACGAGGAATCGACCGCTTGGAACAATTTTTCGAACACTAGAGGAAACAAAATTTACTTTTTAAAGAAAAAAAAACTAGATTAAAGAAACCACAAAATAAATAATAATATAATCAAAACCTAGTAACAATAATTTCAAAACTAAACACAAAGACGACTTTGCGTTTCATATAAGCTGACCTTTGTTTATTCAAAACATCAAACAACAATATTTCAGAATCTCAGATAAAACAAACATTGGGTATATATGAATTCAATTCAATAATTTACACAGGCATAGACGTGAGGGGTACAGTCGTCTCTTTATCTGCGGACGGATGCGTAGGCGGTGAATTTTCTAGTCGTACCAGCGTCATCCTTGGCCGCTATAAGCATCGCATAATGTTTGCGGACAAGAGATTGCTGATATGCCTCATCGACCCGCTCCAACGTCAGATGATCCGCATTTGACTGAGAGTTGTGCTCCGAGATGGCAAACTTAACGGCCTCAACAACTTCCGGACTCGATTTATCCGCAGGAGAAAAGCCTCCAACCAGTATATTTGAAGCAGCGCCGCCGCGTACTTTGGTAAGGGGTTATTCTACGTCGAAGACTGCAAATTGTTGTGAGACGGGGATGGTGGCTAGAGAGACTGAGAGAAGATGATCATCAGAGATAGAAAGACGTACGGCCTCATCATCCTTCTCGTATCTCCGGAATAATGATCGCGCACGTCCAAGCTTTTATATAAACAAAACTTGTATATACTTTCTCGAGGATAAGAAACGTCGGCTCAAGATATCAACTTTAGGAAAAAAAAATCGATCGTGAGAAAAATCATATAGAATGGAGATATTATTATTGAATTGGTTGTGAAATATGTTACATAAGTTTGGTTCATATAAGAAACTATAAACCTAAATTTCATAAACTAGTATAGAAAAGATAAAGTTAAACTTCCTAAGATAAATATGGAAATAATATATTAGAGATAAATGTTAATCTTTCTAATTTAAGATATTGTCATATTTTCATAACCTTTCAGATACTTTTTCAATTTTCCATAATCTTTATTTTCATCTCCACCGTTGATCTCGGTTCTTGATTTGGTTTGGGTTGATCTAATTGATCTCTCAATACCTCCCCGTCAAGCTCATACATGGTAAGATGTGTGTGATTGGACAATTCTTCAAAAGATAAGAGCGTTATACCCGGCGGTCGAGTCAAGGTTGCGGCGTTATATCCGGCCGTTGGGTCAAGGATGTGGTGTTATACTCGGTCGTCGGGTCAAGGAAGCGACGTTATACCCCCGTCGTCGGTTCAATGAAGCGGCATTATACCCTATCGTCGGGTCAAAGAAGCGGCGTTATATTTGGGCGACGGGTCAAGGAAACAGCGGTAAACCGTTGATGAGGATGATGATGATGATACTGATGTTGATGTTGATAATGATGATGTTGATGTTGATGATGATTTTTTATGAAGATCGATGTTGATGATGATGGATGATGAAAATTGATGATGGCATTGATGATGATGACGACGACGATGATGATTTTGATAAACTCATGATTGTGAGAAACAAAAATAAGATCTAAATCAAAACCTTTTATTTTAGAACAAAAACGTGATACAGTTTCACCATCATCATCGTTGGAACGGTCTTCTTTGTATTCACACCGATAATCATCGTCAAAGAAATGATCACAAAACTTTTATTGCGAAAGTTTTGGATCCTCAAAAGATCGTTTGCTCTAATACCATGAGATATTTCTTCAATCTTCCATAATCTTTATCTTAATCTCCACCGTTGATCTCGGTTTTTGATTCGGTTTGGATCGATCTCATTAATCTTTCAATAGATCGTATCTTGATTAATAATGATCACGCCCACGATCAAGAACGGATATAGGACCCATCCTATGGGTGCATGTGCACCCATTTTATTTATATATTAAAAAAATTTAGTACTAATTTGGCAGAAAGATGCAGTAGATGAAATGGTAAATGCTCACTAGTGCATCCATTGTACTTGGATTCAAACCCTTCTTACCCCATTTTTGATTTTTTAAGCTAATTATGTATTCGTTGAATTTTTTTCTAGATCCGTCCCTGCCCACTTTCAAGCTTTTATATAAACAAAACTTGTATATTCTTTTTCGAGGATACTCAATGCCGACATCAAGATATCAAATTTTATTTTTCTTCGCTTTCGCCACTCTTTTATAAACATTCTCACAGAACTTTCCTTGATAAAGATCGTCTTGTCTCCAAGCGTGGCGAATAGAATTGCGTCCCAAATTACAGAAAGTGTCACACGAGACCGGAGATACCAGTCCTACATTCAACATGGAGGCCGACATGGGTCAAGGACCTTATTATAGCAGAGGCTCAATGATCATTTACTCAGAGCTCTGTCTTCGGTCCCTCTTCCTTCCGTCCATGAGTAAGGCTAAAGAATTCTTTTCTTTCTTTCGGGCATAGATGTTCCCTGTTTCTTTATTTATTTGTTTTAGATGTGTCAATTGCCATTTGGGCTTTGGGCCTATTTGTTTCCTGTTTTCGGCTAATAAGAAGAGCAAGAATTAACTCGGCGTTAAAAAAAGAAAAACTTAACCCCTTTCCATTCTATGCCTTAGGTATGTACTGAATTGGTGGAAGCGCGTGAGTTACACGTGAGAGGAAAGTCGTATTTAAAGGAGATGCTTTTTTTTTGCTAGTTATGATTGGCATTGACTCTCTTGTCCAAATGCCTTTGTAAACTTCAGCTTTTTCCTGTCATATTTGTATGATTCCAGTTTCAACCCCTTTTTATTGTTTAATCCCAAACTGCCCCAACTTTTTGTTTTTAGTTTATTCGCCCCCACAGTCTCCAATTGATAATTCAAAATATTAAATAAATATTAAGCTCTTACGAAGAAACTGATTTTTTACGGCACGATGGAATTAAACACCGGAATCCAATATATTGACTACTTCATGTGCATCATTAATTTATTTGAGACGTTGTCGAAAAAATATTCAAATCTGCAAATTAATTGCATCTCATAACTTAAATGCATCTTTAGACTAAGATTTATTAAAGCATGTTTGTCTCTCTCACCTGACAAATGTTGATCTAATCTTTTCACACTTCGCTCTCCACATGCCAGTGATGCCACCGAGTCTAGAATCACCAATCTCACATCTTTGTTGTTACAAAGTCCATTAGAAGTAAATTTATAGTTTATATACTCGTTACATTTTTTTTTATCTTCTTTTATCTGAAACCCCAGTTTATTTTTTATTTTAAGAGATATACCAGTGGTTAATGGTGAAACTTGAATTTTACCGTAATCTGTGTCCCCGACACCGTGCAAATAAGAAGTTGTAACACTATTACCGAGCTCAACTTGCATAGATTATGTCAAAACATATTTAATATTATATTACTATAGCAATCAAAATTTAAATTGGTCAATCTCACGATGACTTCTAAATTCACTAGTGTCCAATTGGTTTTAAATATATAATCGACAAGCTTTTTGGCCTTTACCTCAATCTCTATGTAAGAAAATTTTGGATCTTTTCATTAAAATAGTGTTTGTTAAGTGAACCCCAGTCACTACAATTTTAAACGTAATTTAACATATCAAGGCCGGAATATATCTTTGTTCCAAACTTCCAAAAAAAAAAAAAAATGACGTGTAATAATCAGAGTTCAAATTACATTTAGATGATCTTCTAGAAATGAATTGTGTAGGAACGCAAATTTTACAATAGGACAAACTGACTTTGGAAGTAAAATACACTCGATGATCCCATACAAGAATGAAGAGAAATAACAGATTTACAGAGACGAAATACTATGTCTTAATTTTAAGAAAGTCTTATTGTGTGACGGTAATATGGCGTTCACCAAGTGGGTCTTGATCTAGTGATTTTTCTTTGACAAACTAATTTGAATCTAGTTGGAAAGAGTGATTTATGCCTTAAATGTGGTACTATCAATGGTTGGTTCCGGATATCGGAGGAGATTATGGATCAAAGGTCTGAAATTTTCAAGATTTAAAATATATATATATATAGCGTTTTGAATTTCATGGTACAACTTCATAATTATCAATTTATCATGACTAGCATCATTCAAAATAATAAGTTTTTAAATATTTTCTATGTCATATCCTCATGAAAAAAAGACAAAGAAAAATAATAGAAAATGTAAAGAGATTGTAGGAAATTTAATCCATGAGAGATACATCAATTTTTGTCTCAAATATATTATCTATAATTATAATTATGAGTCATTACGTTAAACATATGAAGGTTACACAATTGATTTATTATAATCAATTAACCAATTGAAGAGAAAGTCAAAATTTTAACCAAGTTTAATTCTCTTCTTTTTAACCAAGTTTAATCCTCTTTTGATTTTTGATTAGGATTTTTGATTAGGAGAATCATTTATTTTTTTACCACATTTAAATATAAATAATATTTAATTTTTTTTACCACGATGTAAACGACAATTAAACAAAACAAAAATCTGATGAAAAATCTAAATCCATTTATCCGAACCCACACCAAATTCAAACTCAAGCCCATACCGACTTGTCTCGTGTTGCGGTTTAGAATGGGTTTATTTCTCTCCTTCAAAGTGTTCCTAGGGTTTTGAATTTCGTTAGACTTCCCCATTACATATACAAGAGGGTTTTACCTCCAATTTCTAATGTGGACTAAATTAAATTTGTTCTATTTTTATGCTTATTAAACAATCCACTTTGTACATCCATTTCATATGAACTTTGTTGTTGACATATGAATACACTATATTATAGTGATTGTTTCAAATGAAAATCATCGGGCCTTCCACGTTCTCAAGGTCTTTGGGCTTCTTGGTATGAGATAAGTTGGGTAAGGTCTTCAAACTTCAAGGATAATGACGGGTTTAAAAAGGGGGTCTCTGCCCCGTATCTGGATTCACCCGGTAATGAACTTTGAGCTTCCTAGGTTTTCAGACCTCAGATCATTGAGTGGTTCGCAGATATGGGTGTAGATTTTAGGCTGCTTTGGTGCCTACCACGGATGAACCTAAGGCTATATAGTGTGCTGCTAGAATATTTTGTTTATTGGGGTTCATCTCGCCGGGGAAAAAGTCACCTACAACAGTAAGAATTGTGTGAAGCCTCTCAGAAAATATGATGGGGTTTGTTTTCCGAATATTTTTTGGCGCTCAATTTAGTAATAAGACCACGGGACAGAGGTCGGGTGTCACAAAGGATATCAGGAAAAAGAAATAGATGAAAGCGGTTTGTTCAAGTTCGGGCCACGTGAATAAACGATACCAGAGTTATCTGCAATTTGTGGAGTTATTTATGATGGAAAGATGAAAAATAAAAGTTTATGGGTCGAACGGGGTCGTAAGTGAGAAGGAAGGATCTTATCGCGAAAGAGGAACGATCCTCCATAGTGATAAGGTTTGAAAAAATGATCGAATTCTCTTGAAAGGTTGTATCTTTTTTGGAAAGATTGAACCTTTTGAGGATTTTTGTGAAAAAGGTCAAGGTTTTACATTAGAAAAGACCGGAGCTTTGACTATAATATGATAGCTCTCGTTGGATGTGGTTACAACCGCTCTTGAGCAAGACTCAATGAGAGTAGCCAAAACTCAATGGTGGAGTCAAGTTTTGAAACGAGTTTAAACCAAGTCAAGACATAGAAAGTTCTATGAGAGAAATAGAGGATAACCGTGGAAGCCAGAGAACTTAGCTAAACCTTTAAATGAGTCAAGCACCAACCCTCTTTCGTTGTGAGGTAAGTCGGTATTTATAGAGTATACATGACCCGAGTTAGTATATTGGATAATTGGGTGGTTTAGTTAGTCGGTTGGGTCCATGTTTGATGCTCCAGTCAACACTTGAGTCGGGTCTTACTAGTCACTCGAGGGATTCTTACCTACCACTTATGTCGTCTTGACCAGTTGGTACATCGTCCAATCCCAAGGCGTCTGCGACCTATACGGGTATGGGAGGCGCTTCATACCATTTTTCGTCTACTGACAGAGTCATTCAGCATGTTTTTGGTGTTATCGATATGTGCATGGTCCTCTAGCTGGGACTTCAACATTTGGATACCTAACATGTAGATATGTACAAGACGTTATCACCAAAATTCCATCTTTGAAAGGAGGAGATTCGCGGAATGTTTATTTAACTGATAGATGACTAGTTCATACCTGACTAAGTTTCATGATATTTTAAATTGGTTATACCTTTCAAACTTACTAAATGCTACTAATACTAAATAAATAAATAAATTCTAACAGGGTTTGTTAATGCCTAAAGGTTAGTAATATCTCATGTGAATAATGGCATATTCTCTTTAGCATCAAGGAAAAGTTTTGTTTTCAAAAATCTTATATAAAATGGCTACACCTTCGTGATAGAAACATTGTGTTCCATAATAACCATTTATTTTTACCTTAGTGACTCAGGAACTACACAACTTCGTATTAGTTTAAATAATCGAGCGGAAAAAGAGAATAGAAGTGAAAGTTAAGTATTTAAAACTGATTTATACGTTGGATACAACCTTTAGATACCTCCATTTCAGTAACCACTTCATCTCTGATATTGTATGTACATATTTTCTTGTTCAAAAAAGTTGTTTAAAATTCTTCTTCATGGTTATGTAGTTGAGTATAGCATTAACGTATATGTTATCTAAAAAAAATCAAATTGTTTTTATTTTCTTGATGAGTTAAATGTTTTAAAACTATAGAACATACATAGAGTATGTAAATCTCCAATTAAAAAAGAGTTATCTTAACTAATTTTATTAATAGAGAATATCAAAATAGTCTTTTTTATATCATCATGAAGTGATCCCAACCGAAGTCCGACTAAAACCCTAAGGTGAGTGTAGTTGATGATTAGCGGAATCACAAATTTTTATAATGGATTTATTTTATGACATCTAATATAGTATAGTAATTAGATAATCTCTAATCTGTATCCACAAGATCAACCGTCAACATGGTAGAACTACTATTCTACTGCTATTTAGTTGACTTAGATATATTTTATTCGTAATATATAAATTTGTATATAAATGATAGAATTATAGTGATTGGTGATGACCATGTATTTATATTTAAATCTAAAATATATATAATCGTTATAAATATAGAAAATATATTTTCAAACGGAAAATTGTCAAAAATACTCAAACTATTTTATTTTAGGCAAAAAATATCTGAACTGTATACCGGACAAAAAAATACCTTGACTTGGATTGACTTTTTAAAAAATCATCAAAATTGTTGTTGACTTGGCTAAAATATCACGCCGTTATCCGATCTAACAGAATCGTCAAGAAAGTTTTTATTGTGCCGTTAATAGGAAACGACGTCGTTTTGTTCAAAACTTTTGTTTGGTAAAAAAATATCTGAATTTTTTCAATTTTGATAAAAAATACCTGAACGAACTAAAATCATAAAACACGTATGATGTACTCTAACCATTGTTCCAACGTAATATCTCAGGGAACTTGTTAAATATTTATATTATATATATATATAATATATATATAAATACTTCAAAAAAAATCATATATAAACAATTCATAAAATTTATAGAAAACTATATATATAATACATAAAAATAAAAAAAAACTATAATCTATACAAAAATAATTTTTGTTTTATATTAATTTTGGTATATAGTTTTTATAAGATTTATCAAAAATTCATAAAATTAATAGAAAACTATATATATATATAATCATAAAATTAATAGAAAACTATAATATATATAAAAAAGATTTTTTTATATATTAATTTCATGAGTTTTTTACATACCAATTTTTTTTTTTGAAGTATTTCTATATATATATATATAGTATAAATATTTAACGAGTTCAAGTACTCCTAAGATATTACCTTGGCATAATGGTTTGAGTACATGCTACATGATTCATGTCACCCAGGTTTGAATCGTCATAAAAACCATTCCAAGATTTTAGCTCATGTATTTTTTGTTTAAAATTGAAAGACTTCAGGTATTTATGGCCAAAACTAAAAAATTCAAATATTTTTTGGAAATGTTCTCAAACAAAATTTTTGGATGAAACGACGTCGTTTCGTATAAACGGCACAATAAACACCATCTTAACGATTCTGTCAGATCGGATAACGGCGTACTATTTTGGCCGAGTCAACAACAATTTAGATAATTTTCAAAAAAATCAATCCAACTTGAGTTATTTTTTTGCCAGGTATATAGTTCATGTATTTTTTTACTATAAAGAAATAGTTCGAATATTTTTTAGCAATTTTCTCATTTTCAAAATATATATATTTACTTACAATGTAACTAAAATATCAGCCTAAAAATATATAAAAATATCAATTTTCTCAAATTTTCGTTATTGACTCATTGAATAGTTTCATATATAGCGTTACAAATCTAATAAAATAACACAGCCCTAATATAAATTCTGACTCTTCTTATTATAGAGATGTCACTTTATGTTTACTTTTTTTAATGGATTCTTTTTCCTGGGATTCTTTGACAAACGTTAGTCTCCTTGGTACTGGAAGACAATTAGGGTATCCGACTATTTGACGTTAATAAAAAAGTAATTAAAACATAAAGTGAAGTAAAAGATGAAGAAAAGAAAAAGTAACTTAGCCACATTGCGAAGTTTCCCTTTACAGCATCCTATGTCTCTTTCCATTTTGTCTCGGAGAAAACAATTTCTTGGAGGGAAATGGTCTTATTTCGCTTAATTATTTTTCTATATTTTTTTCTCTTTTTTAGTAACTATAGTAAATCAAATATATATTGATAATTTAATATCCTAAACGTTTTACTAATACAAAAATATTTCAATACAACATTGTTCCCAAATATACGAAATTGAAACAATTTTGATAAATGAATAGAATATATATTATCCATCATTTTAGACCCAAATTTTACGAACTAACATATAAAATTTGTTTTATTTTCCAATCTACACATCTAATTGGCTAACATCTTATAACCAAAAATCCAAAATGCCCTCGATAATACATTAACAAGTAGAATTATATTTAATGTATTTGGAGATGATTTTGGATTTTATTGTTGCTTGAAAATTAAAATAATAGTTGTGCCTCATCTTTTCTAAATGAAATTGTGTGTCTTTATTTTACATGTTGTGCTTTTGAACATCTAAACCCAATGTTTTCTCAGCCCAATGCTTTCTCAATTGCAAATGACAATTGCAACATAAGAAAAAACTGTTGATTTCAATAACTTATGTTCATCATCCCATCCAAAGTTGATATCGTCCATTAAATGACTAATAAGTCTATGCAAGGGTAATTCATGAAAAAAAACTTCTATGAGGAGAACTGACTGAACTTGGAGGCTCCCAACTCGGTTCGGAGGATTTGATTAACCTGTCGGATAATGGTGCACGTGTTGGTTGGGGCGTGGTGGGGCCCGAGAGGTGCGCGAGAGTACCCACATCCCCTTTTATGTGTTAGTATTAAATATCGAAAAATAGTTGATAGAATATTTATGATTTATTCGTGCATATTAAACAGTGGGTGAAAGTAAATGTCACGTAGTGCAGCGTGATCATCCTTCTCTTTTTCTCCTTTCATGTGAAACAGTTGTTTTGAGTTGCGCAAAGTGCAAGTTAAGTTTTAGTGTGGATTTTCCGATTTAACGTTTTCATTCATGTTATTACATAAACAAGAGATAATTCGAGACTGGGTTTCACAACAAAATCATCTAATGATTAGGAAGGTAGTGAGCAAAAATTGTCCAACAAGTGTATGGACTTGTCAATTTTTTTTTTTTTTGACTATATAAATAATTAAATGGAGGACAGGAACATTAAAACGTCAAATCATTTAGAGAAATGTAGAACTATGGTTGTTTGGATAGTTTGACAAAATAATATCACAAGTCTATATTATTGGTTAGTGGTTTAAGAATTGATCTGATCTTAATTAGTTGGCCTAAAGCACCAACAACTCGACTGAGATGCAAACTTTTATAATCTTTCTTACATAAATTTTCAAAGCAATCTAAATATTTACCAAGATTAAAAAATGGACTCAAATATTTAGTTTTTTGTTTGTTTGTTAGAATATCTCCAAACTTTTTTTATAAATAGAGAAAACTCTATATTTTGAACCAAAATTGTTCCAATAAGATTCTATATTAAACTATAAAAATTTGGAGACTTAGTATTTATTTCTCTATTTTTAGAGTTCAATTATTTTATTTATAAAATAATTCATATTCTTTATATTTTATATTTTGTCCCTAAACAAAATTTTAAGTTTTACTTGTTTTCACTTAAATACTAGTATATGAAAAATAGTTATCTAATTAATTAAAAATTAAGGGATTCAACAAACATAAGATAAATTTGGAAAAAAAAATTAAATGACAAACGTTAAATTGAAAACACATAATTAATACCGGTATCCTCATTGTTCACATGTCTTTATATACGTTCATATAGACATACATATGTTCGTAGAAAAATTACATACGTTTATATAAACCATACATACATTTATAAAAAATCATACTTACGTTTATTAATCCACCATGACATGTTTTGCCAATACAATGCGAAAATGATTTCATATGTTGAAAATAGATCAGTAAAACTCATATGTTTTACCTGTTTTAACTTAAATACTAGTATAAATAGTTATCTATTTAATTAAAACTAAAATGGTGACATAAAATAAATAAAAAATAAAAATACATTACAAACGTTAAACTAAAAACGTATCATTAGTACCAAAAGCTAAAAATAAATAAGATACTCACATTTCAATTAGTACCAAAAGCTAAAAATAAATAAGATACTCACATTTCATTTGATTATATAATGACAAAATAGTTATAGTTTTTTAAGACTATATAAGTTACTCCAAAATTTTTACAATATTAAATTATATATGTTTATGTAAACCATATATACGATCATATATGAATTATATACGTTGATGTGATTCATTCATATATTTATTAATTCAATATAATATGATTTAACAAGATGTAAATACGCCTTCATAGCTTTTCAATTACGTTTTGTAATTGTGAAAAGGTCGAAGATGTCATACATGACGTAATCATAGTGAATACATGTATAATTGATTACTTATAGAAAAAGTACACTATTGATTATTGATTGTGCATAGAAAACAATCTTTTATATATACTTTTTATTATATGTGAAATAATGATATTTTATTTTTATAATATACATTTAATTTTAGTAATATGTCATTTTTATTTGGCTATTAGGAAAAGGTTAAAATAAGAGGGTTCAATTAATAAAAAACAAAATAAAAATAGAATATACTTAAAATATTATTTTTTAGAGCAAAAATTAGAGTCAATTATTGGAGCAAAGGCCATTAACTCTATTTTTAGTACAAAATAGTAAAAATCATTGGAGATGGTTTTAAAGACTCAAATATATAGTTTGGCACCAAGATCATATTGATTTGACGAGTTGCATTGGTCATATAGTGGCTTGAATATCTGTTATATATATATATATATATATATTTATCACTTAGGAAACAGATCTATGATGTAATTGGAATATCAATAAACTACATTACTAGTGATACCCTCGATCGATTATATTGGAGCAAAGAAGTATATTTTTATTTTATTTTTGCTTTTAAAAGTAAAGATGGCGTGAGATGAATTATATGCATGTAGATGTAGATTTAATTAAACATTAGGAACGAGTA
Source organism: Euclidium syriacum (assembly GCA_900116095.1). Taxonomy (NCBI): domain Eukaryota; kingdom Viridiplantae; phylum Streptophyta; class Magnoliopsida; order Brassicales; family Brassicaceae; genus Euclidium; species Euclidium syriacum. The sequence continues at coordinate 6,187,579 of FPAK01000008.1, forward strand.
CGAAAGTTAAGAGAATGTAACCAAAGAAAAAGAAGAAGGAAAATCAAAACGTAGCATCCTAATATACTCCTATGAGTGTAGAAAGAACAGAAGGGGACAATGTGCATTGCGATGGTTCAACAACTCCCACTTATATTCCAACAAGTCCATATAATTTTCACTTTTATAGTAGCTATTCTTTGATAGGTCATCAGCAATATATATTATTACAATTTTATAATTGAAAGTCGTTCAAATATTGACAAAAGAATATATATTTATATACATAGTTTTGTCTCCTTTTGTTTTTGTATTTAAAAAGGTCATCACAAAAATAGTCACCAATTTTGTTTTACCCTCTGGATTGCCTTGTACATCTCACTTTTGACTTATCTTTTCTTTTTCTTATATATTTCAACTCCTTGTTTCATTAGTTTTGTAAAACATATTACCATAAGTTATATAGAGGATTTATCTCAAACAACCTTTAAAAATATGAGGTTTACTCGAATAATCTTACGCAAGGTTGATTCAATAATACAAATCTTTTAGAAAAAAGCATCTAATATTTTTTGAAAACATCTTATTTACAGATTATCAGTGAAGAATTTAAGTTAGAAAATAATAATCATGCCTTTAAAAGTAAAAATATATTTCTTGTTCTTTCACAATTGTGAAAAACCTTTAATTATGGTTAAAGGTTATCTTGAACAAAAGCCAAATCCGAAGTTTGAGAGAGCCATATTTCATTGTTATATTCAGTGATCTAAAAACCTTTAATTTTATTTGTGTTTAGTTGGACTTAGTAATCTAAAAATTGTAATGGCAAACCCTTACTTAGAGAGCAAAATATACAAAGTGGCAAAAAAAAGTGAAATATTAGTATCTATTTAGAGTTTTGTGTAAAAAAATCAGTGATCCTATTTTTTTTCCGGATCAATCTGTCAATTTAAAGTTGTGCATGTCAAACCTACACCCGTAATATAGTCATTCCCTATATCGCTTACGTGACACTTAACAATTCCGGTAACAGACATCAAAACAACGTCGTTTTAGTTAAAAAAAATAAATTCAAAAATTGCAAAAACTCATATTCGAAATATCGAGCACAAGAGCCAATTAAAGATACATAACCAACTGTGCTAGTCGATTACCTTTGATTACTGTAAAATTAAAAGATATATAAGTACCATCTCCTTTTTCACTACCGTCTTCTTCGTCACCACCATTACCGACCATTATCTTTCTGTTTAATTTCATTCATATATCATGAAATTTTTCAAGAAGAAAATGATTATTTACAAAATCCATCAACGACAACGAATAATAGAAATTTGATTGAGATTGAAAAAAATTGTCCAGATTATTGGAGAATGGATAGAGAAATGTTAGCAATAATCATTTACATGGTTTGATGATTTTATGTGCTCAATTTTAATCTCAATCCTCACGATTATGATAATTGTGACGGTGGTTACTGCGGTAGTGGCTCGTCAACCACAAACACCGACGAGATCTTCATTTATCAAACCCTAATAGCTCCGATTAGACTTTTTGGTAGCTCCTTTTCCATTGTGCCTCCGCTATTAACCCAATATCAATTTTCATGCTCACCACGTACCCAAACTTCGCAATCGCAGTGCTGTCTATGTTGAGATTTTGTAAATTTTTGGAGAAAATTTTATTGACAACAGCGAGTTATAAATCGCCGGTAGGGGAGCCGGTGGGTGGTGGAGAAGGAAGATGTGCCTGCGATGGTTGAATTTTCTTCTTACGGCGTGTCTTTCGTTGATTTCACTTCAGATTCCAATAAAAGGAATTGATTTCTCATAAAAGAGAAAGAGGAAGATGAAGTTAAATTCGTATGCGTGGTATGTGTTTTGATCAACGAATATAATTCAATTTTAGTCAAATTTTTTAATGGATAGTCAAGATTTACTCAGATAATACAAATCGTTATTTGATTTTCCTAATTAAAAACAACGACGTTTTGATTTTCGTAAAGAAAAATAACGGAGTTGTTAAGTGCCATATAGACAATATAAAAGAAGTTGTATTACAGAATTTTTCCGAAATTATAGATTTGATTGGCACAACTTTAAGCTGGCTGACGGATTGATCCGAAATATATATTTTTTTTCCCAAAACCCATATATTTAGCAATCGGTGAAAAGAGTTTTAATAATTTAACGTAGATCGATATCCCACGTAAAATGTAGTGCTTTTTAATGCAAAAGAGAGAGTCTATAATAATAAAAAGCGATTGATAAAGGCTAAGAGGGTGATGATGTGAAATTCTCTCTCTAGGGTCAAAAAAGTTAACTCCAATTCTCTCTCACTCTCTTTTTATCTTTTTGCTCTTCTGTGTGTCTATATCTCTGTGTAAGCGCGCGTGAGAGATAGATAAGAAAAAAAGAAACAAACAAGAAGAAAAAAAAAAACATAAAATCTTTGCTACATCTCTTTGGCAGTATCCGTATATATGTTCTTCTCTAGGAGAAAGAAATTAATCGCTATCAGAAACTCAGATTTGTTTCCAATGGTTGAAGAAGAAGACAAGTGATGCTTATTTTTGGAGTCTAGTTTCTTATGAGTCATAATACATCTGAAGAAAACACATCAAATCTGTTTCTTTCTCCGTCTGTAAGGAAAACCCATCTGGAGATTCTTCTCTGATTCGCTTTGAGATCAGTTCAAAAGTGAGTTGTAGTATTTTTTTTTCTTCTGATTCTAAAGCTCCATGCTTCACTCAAGTTGTGTCTTTTTTTTGCTTCCTCGAGGAATATCAATCAATTTTATCTTCTTTTGTTTCGGTTACAGAAGGTTAGTAGAGATGGGACTTGAAGACAAGAAAATGCAGAGACAGAGACACAAGCGTTCGAAGAGGTTGGCAATTTTACCACTTCCTTCTTTAATTAGCTCTGTTTTGTTTTTTTTTTTCCCTTTCTGAGTCGTTCTCAAATTCGACAAGTTGGGTTTATTAAAATTTTCCTAGATTCAAAGTACTTTCGCTGTTAGATGTGGGTAAATCAAAATTCGGTTCTTTGTTCAAAATCTAGGTTTTACCTCTAAAAAATAGAAGCTTTTTTCTAATTTTGCTCAGAATCTTTGTTTTTTCTTTCTAAGTTTCAACTGTTGTGATTGATTCTTGCATCTTAATCACTTAATTAGCTGGAATATTCCTGAAAAGAAAAAGCTCGAAGAGGATAATAGCAATGATTGTACTCTCCATGCTTCTCAACGCTTCAAGCTCGTGAGTTTAAACAAATCAACTCTTTTTAATTAAGCTTTTAGTTTGAAAACTCATTCTTAGATTCTCACTGCTGGGTTTTTTTCCAGGACTTACCTCGGTCTGCTGAAACAAAGAAGAATCTATCACCGGATGTAAAAGTCCAGAGCTCTCTGAAGCAAGAGGTTGGTATACCAACTTCTCTGTAGAGATCATTTGTTTTCACTTTCACTCATATAATTGATTGCTTTTACCATCCTTGGTTACATTCAGATTCTTGAGCTTGAGAAAAGATTACAGAACCAGTTTGATGTCCGTGGTGCTTTAGAAAAGGCATTAGGCCATAAAACACCTTCCCGAGGCATTCACACGAAACCTGGCTCTACTCCAAAGGTAAAACATCATTCGGTTTCTTATGTTAAGTAAGCGATGAAATGTTGATAAAATGATTCTATATGTTTTGCAGCCTGCAACAGAATTGATCAAGGAAATCGCGGTGTTAGAGTTAGAAGTTTCACATTTGGAACAATACCTTTTATCTTTATACCGTAAAGCATTTGATCAACAAACATCTCCAACATCGAAGCAACAAAGCTCAAGTTCACCTAAATCTACTCTCAGAGGAAAACGTCTAGATTTCTCAACAACACCTGAATCTCGTTGTTTCTCGTTTGACAACAGACTCAAGAGTCCATGTTTGGTGGAGAATGAACCAGATTCTCCTAATCTTAGAGCCACTGAATCTCGGTGTCTCTCATTTGACAAACGACCGAAGGAACCCGTTTCTACTGCTCGGCAGTTCAATCAAGAAAACTCAGCAATTGATTCTCGGTGTTTCTCCTTTGACAACAGACTTAAAGATCAATTGTTTTCCGAGAAGGAAGATATAGATTCATGTGTTCGTCGTTGCCAATCCTCGCTTAATCAACGTTCCACCTACCATAACCGAATATCTCCACCAGAAGACTCTGTTTTTGCCTGCCATTCCCAACCGTTGTCCATTAAGGAAGTAAGTCTCTATCATTTTCTATGTAACCTTTAACTTTATAATAAAGTCTGTAACCTTAACTTTTGATTGTAACAGTACATACAAGATGGATCAAATGCAGCAAGTCTTGCAGAACACATGGGAACTCGGATTTCAGATCACATATTTATGACTCCAAACAAGTTATCAGAGGAAATGATAAAATGTATATCGGTTATATACTCCAAGCTTGCAGAACCGCCATTGATAAACCACGGTTTCTCATCTCCGAGTTCATCTCCATCATCAACCAGTGAGTTTTCACCTCATGATCAGTATGATATGTGGAGTCCAAGCTTCAGAAAGAACTCGTCTTTCGATGACCAGTTTGAGTTCAGCGGACCTTATAGCTCAATGATTGAAGTGTCACACATTCATCGAAACCACAAGAAAGGTCGTGACCTTGAGCTGATGATTCGAAACTTCAGGTGAGCTTTTATCCGAGTTTTTTCCTTTTGTTCATTTGTTCAGTTTTGATGGTTATATGAGTGATTGGTTTATACTTTATACAGCTTGCTTATTAAGCAACTGGAGAATGTAGATCCGAGAAAGCTGACTCACCAAGAGAAACTAGCGTTCTGGATTAACTTACATAACGCACTTGTGATGCACGTACGCAGTTTTCTCTCCTCTTCTTATGATCCAATCTGTCTTCTTGTAACTGTGATTTTTGAACTTGATACTTCATTGCAGACATTTCTGGCAAATGGAATTCCACAAAACAATGGGAAGCGGTTTTTACTGCTCGCCAAGGTAAATATTATCAACACTTCTCTTGGTTTGCTTCAAGAAGATAAGATTAAAACCCAAACTTTATAAGAATGATGCTGAAAAGTGAAAACTTTAAACATTTTACAGCCAGTTTACAACATAGGAGGTCGCATGGTAAGCGTAGAAGCAATACAAAACTATATTCTTCGCATCAGGATGCCTCGTCCTGGCCAGGTAAGACCCAGTTCCCATGTATATGAAAACTACAAAATTGTTAATGTGATTGTGTCTTGAGCTTTCTCGCTTATATTTGTAGTGGTTGAAGTTATTACTCATTCCGAGAAAGTTCAGAACCGGAGATGAGCATCAAGAATACTCCCTCGACCATTCTGAGCCTCTCTTGTACTTTGCTCTTTGTTCAGGCAATCATTCTGATCCCGCGGTAAGTCAAGAAAGCTTTTACACCTTTGTGATATCTAAAAAAGAGAGATCTTGAATGTGTTTTCTTTTGAATGTAGATTCGTGTTTACACTCCCAAGGGAATATACCAAGAGCTAGAAGCTGCAAAAGAAGAGTACATTCGTGCAATGTTTGGTGTTAAAAAAGACCAGAAACTAGTCTTACCAAAGATTATAGAATCTTTTAGCAAAGATTCGGGTTTGAGTCAAGCGGCATTGATGGAGATGATTCAAGAATGTCTTCCCGAGACGATGAAGAGAACCATTAAGAAACTTAACTCGGGGAGATCAAGAAAGAGTATTGTCGAATGGATACCTCATAGCTTTGGGTTTCGGTATTTGATTGTTAGAGAACTTGTTAGATGATTGTGTTCCTCGGTTTAAATTTGCAGAACTCTATTTCTTTGTAATGGTATTGGTGACGTACATAGGAATATGTTATGTAAGTAAGAGTAGAGAGTAGAAATAGAAATAGAGAAGCAACTGTTTGTTCGGGATGACGATTTGGCTTGTCAAAGTCTTTGTTTTTTTGATGTGTAATTCTCATATTTTTTTATTTATGACAGTAATGGTATTAAGTTAAAAAGTTCAGCAAGTTAAGAATTGGCACCAATCACAAAAATAAAAGATAAAAATGACAATAACGTAAAGTCACTTGACTATATATTATATATACCCCATTTTGGTAACGTAAAAATCATTTTGACTAATTTAAATGACAACATATATTCTACCTCTTATGATAAGGTGGCACTTTGACCAAACTTTTTTTTCGATGAGATGGCATAATATTCTTATGAATATTTTAACTATAATTACACTATATATATGTGATCATAGAATAAAGAGAAGAATAAACATCACATAAGATCGTTTAAGACATACAAAAGATGAAATCACAGATAGCTCTCATATGCATATTCATACTCTCCTTCGTTGCTCTTCACCAGTGTATGATTATGTTTCTTCATCTATAACTACTCTCTATGCTTTTGTCTTTTTATTTTTGACGTCGTCTCTATGTTTTTGTCATTGTCAATGTCTGGTTAATGATGTGTGGTTTCAAATGTGTAGGCATACAGATGAATGTTAGAGAAGTAGAGATCTCAAGCAAGATCTCTATTGGGAGGTGTGTCCCTGCCCAGTGTAGCGTGACTTTTTTCAAAAGAGATTGTTGGTGCTGTTTTAAAGATCAAACTATTTGTTTTGATCACCAGAAAGATTGCGAATCTAGTCCCCGTTGTCCTCCTTTAAGTTCAAAATTATAGAAAAACTAATGTACCGCTATGAATTTTAGAAATTTATAATGCTCTACTACTGTTTAATCACAATGACAATGCTTTAATCAAGGGACATATGAAACCAAAACTAACACTTTTTAAGTTCTAAATTGTTAGATAACACTTTTATCTTTCACATTAAAGTAGTTTACGCGCATATAATTGGTTATACGTATGTTTTCTTTCTTTCACTGATTAAGTTGAAATGTTTTGATTTTATTTTAGTATTTAGGATGAAAATATATATGCAAAAGATAATGTACCACTATGAATTTTCGAAATAATGTTCTACTACTGTTTAATCACAATGACAATGTTTTAATCAAGGGACATATATAAAAAAAAAACTAACACTTTTTAAGTTCTAAATTGTTAGAAAACACTTTTATCTTTCACATTAGGGAGTAGTAAATCCACGTTATTCGCATATAATTGGTTATACAAATGTTTTCTGTAGAAAATAATTTCAGTGATTAAATTGAAAATTTCTGATTTTACTTTAGTATTTGGGATGAAAATATATATGCAAGAATTAATGGTGATTTTTGGTTAATATTTAGCTACGACTTTAATATCATTGCCGAAATGTATAATTCAACATAAGTGTGAAGTATGGATGGCTTGGATAATTTGGTATTAGTGAGTGAAACGATTTGCTAAGAACTTGTTCTTTTTAATTAGGGTCTAGAGTATTCAGTTTAAATATAATTTGTTTTCTGTTCAAAAAGTTTATATATATTTACCTACATATTCAATCATGAGAAACAGAATAATGGTTGGAATTGAAAACCCAATAACGCTAATGCTTTTTTGTTCTTTCAAAAGCTTCATTCCAAATCAAATAAACTATGCATGTCTGCAATACAAATAAAGATAGCTTATCCGACGTTACTAAGAGCAGCTCCATTGAGGAGATTTTAGGGATTCTTAGTACAAAAACCTAAAAAAAAAATAATAAAAAATTCGGTGGATCCCATCTAGAAAATAAAGATCGGTTCTTGAAATCTTTGTTTAAGAACCTGTATCTTCACTGTTTCAGCGACGTGGCAAGTGCTGATTGGTCCATTTTTTTTTTAACTTTTTTTTTTTTTGCGTCTTTAGAAAAAAAATTAATAAAAAAAAAATAAATTTTTTTTCCCTAAAGAAAGTCTCATGGGTGGAGATGCTCTAAGGCCCTCTTTGCCACATAGTCAACTTTGACATTATCTTTTCTCGATATATGTTGAAAGCGTATGAATTCAAACCTCTTTGCCAATTACGTCTTTGTGTTGATTTCTTGAATTTGGTTGAGCGAATCTGATACCATCCATCCTCGCCTTGCTTCGGTTAAGCAATATGTTTCTTCTTAGCGCCGTAAATAACGCCTGTTCTTCAACCAATAATGGCGTTCTAACATTCCTTCTTTTCTATGAGCTTTCTTAGATGGTTCTTCCAGCCTAGCTTCCTTATTTCCTTTGCTCCACGCCGCATCCACATAGCAGAGTGTGTCTTCTTGTCGTTCCTTTGTTTCGCAGTCTGGTGAATAAAAGGTTAAATTTTCCTTTCTCTTTCCATATATCATGTTATCTTCTCGCTCTTTTGACCATCCAAACTCCATGTATTCTATGAGTACTTCTCACTTCTAGAATATGTGTGGCTTTAAACCTCTTCTTGGATCTAAACTCCTCTTGTAACACCTTAAGAAAATTTTTCCACTTTCATTTCAATATACCTTTGAATTTGTGTCACCAGCACTCATCATTTTCATCATCATGAATTTCATGTTGGCACCTCACCTTTGCCGTTGATCACCATACCCACCATTTGGGATTTTCCATTCCTTTGCCATCTCTAGCTTGAGTTAGGCTTGGACGTTCGGGTATTCGGGTTAGATCGGGTCTATTCGAGTAGGGGAGTTTAGATCCATATAAGTACCTATTGAGTTTCGGTTCAGGTTTGGATTTAGTTCGGTTTTATTCGGGCCCGGGTCGATTCAGGTCCAAAAAGGAAATTGAAAGGTACATAAGTCAATACTCTATATACCTGAGATTCACGTATGTTTTGAATAGTTTTACGAGTTTATTCAATCGAGAAGAAGAAAATAGTATTTTATCAGGTTTATTTCTTAAGGATTTGTATTATACAATCTTTACTAGTCGCAAAGGAGGGCAGTTTTGGCACAACATACATAGGCATTCGGATATTCGGATCGAGTTCGGGTTGAGTCTATTGGGGTCCGAGTTTATTCTAGGTGTTTTACAGGTAAGGGAGTTTTGGACCAAGGTTACATGTTCGATTGTTTTGTGTCGGTTCCAGGTTCGGATATTCGTGTCCGGTTTTTTTGCCAAGGCTTAGCTTGAACTACGAGAAGTTTCTCGATTTGTCCAAAATTTCCGGTACATATGCATGTAACAAAAGTGAAAAGTTATTAAAATTTTCAAAAAACCAAAAGAAATTGAAAATTAGCTCTTACACAAGACTTTACATAACACATTACACTATATTATAACCCGAGCCTAGTTCGGGTATTATATATTCACAAAATTATTTTATAATATATTAAAATTAAGTTTATATTAAGATGGTAAAAAAATATTTAAATAAAATTAGTTTGTATAAAAATAATAGTTAATTTTTTGTATAACGTTCTTAAAATATTTATATACAAAATATAATGTTTTATTAACATATAACATGTTATTGCATAGTTGTAATTTTATGTTTAATTTGAAAATATTTTTTTAATGGGCTACAGAATTAATATTTTGTTTGTAAAATAATGAGGTACAGTTTTATAGTGTAATGATGGGCCATAGAGTGTAATAATTTTATTTTTAATAACATGTCTAAATGAATGAATCTTATTGGTTAGTTTCCCCTGAATTAATATGAGTGAGACACGTGGCAAAATGTCTTCTCAATTAATATATAGGGGATGAATAAAATATGGTTGAGAAATATAGCAAAATTCCAAGGTCAGCATATTAGCTACCTTCCCATTAAGTAAACCATATATACTTAAGATTAATGGCTGCATTGGCGTGTAATGTTCCCTAAGCTTCGTGTTTAATTTGACTTCATCTACCTGCATCAAGTAAGGAGAAGATGTGAATTGTAGAAATTGGTTTAAAATAAACCTTTTAAGGTAGCCGTTTGCCTATGGGAAAGAGGGACTCTATAACAACCCTAGGTTACTCGTATATAGTGTTCTTGGAGAAATAAAGGAGATAGAACCTTGAATCTTATCAGTGGCACTCGACCCTCTCTGGTTATTTATATTACCCCTCTCCTAAAACAAAACGGAATCACTGGATTATCTAACAAACAATACATGATAATATCATTTCGCGTCATTGTTAAAAACAAAAGACTAACCGTATGTGAAGAGGGAGGAGCTGAAACCTTAGAAACAATTATTGCAATTGACAGAGAGGCTTGTCTCACAGATATATAGATAGAGTTCACTTGCAACCTAAACTTCAGATCTTCGATATCTGCTTGATTGTAAACAGATTGGTCAAGAGATGGTGCTCATTTGGCTTGTCAAATTCTTTGTTTCATGACTTGTAATTATTCTCATAATTTTTTTATTTATGACAGTAGCGATATTAGTTAAAGTTCAGCAAGTTTAGAATTAGCACCAATCAACTAGAACATCACTCACTGATATAGGTGTCTAATAGTGATTTAACCCTTCCATCGTTACACGGTTTGTCAACCACTAAGAATAGGTTTTTCATCTTACTTACCCGTTTGTGTGGATCTTAGGAGTTTTGGTCTTTTGGAAAAATATATAGCGAGTCTAAACTTTTGGTCTCAAAGAATCTCAATGGAGATGACGTGGCATGATAATTGACAAAGAGTTTATTTTGTTATCGTTTATATATATAATCTCCCATTTTCTGTATCACAATCGACTGTAACTTTGCTTGCTCAGCTTTTTTTCTACATCTTCCAAAAATGGCTTCGACTCTTTCACTTTCGCTGCTCGGCGGTGGCGCTCTCCAAACACGATGTGCAAGAAACGTTTATGTTAGCCCAGGCGCAGCGCATCCTAACAAACCTACGCCTCCCTCAAGAACCGGCGCCTATCGTAGAGATCTGCTGTTTTCTTTGACGGCAGCCACGGTGATGACGGGAATGCAATCTGCGTCAATGGCAGAGGATATTGGATTATTTGGGATCAGAAAGAAGCTGAGGAAGGCGGAAGAAGAAGCAGTGGAGATCGTGAAAGAAGGATTTGAGACGGCTGAGAAAGGCGTGGATGCCGCGGAGAGAGGATTAGAGGCGGCAGAGAGAGGAGTAGAGACGGCGGAGAAAGAAATCGAGACGGCGGTTAGTTTCAATGGATTGACACAGGCCGGAGCAGTCGTGGCATCTGAGTTTGTCGGAGTTCTTGTCGCCACGTCAGTTGTCAACGGGATTTTAGGACCGGAAGCTCAGAAATCGTAGAATTCTATATAACCCCAAGATTGAAAAATCTAATCCTGGTGTGTATTATTGTATCAAATTCGCAGGGTTTGTTCTAAGTTTGTGTTCATTAAGCTTTAAACGTATCATAAACCATACTCAGACAGATGTAAGAGATCAGAATTTTGTGGTCGATATTGTTTCAATTATTTTATTATCCCGGAAATAACTAAATTGTGTGGCTAGCTTTTGACAAAGAAGGTAGTGTTATTGTGATAACGTTTCAATTGCTCTCTGATAAGAAGTCCCGTCTCTCGGGCACTCGTGCAGCTCTGGCTCGCTTACTCATCTATTTCAACCTTCCATCTACGCGTGGATTCAATTCTAGTTTTTTGAAAAAACTCCATCTTCGTTTTGGTTTGATTGCTGGTCTCCTCTTGGTAGGATTTTTAATCTCACTGGTCATAAAGGAATCATTGACATGGGGATAAGTATTGCTGCTCCATAGAGAACTTGCTAAAACATAATAGTAGAAGGAGACATTAAGTCAGCATTTTAAGCGGTATTAAAGATGTGATTGACGAGTTAATGAGTTGAGGGGAGATTGACAAAGATGATTGTGAATTAGTAGAAATCTACGATTTAGCCACGGCATAGTCATGACTAGATCGTGGCTAAAAAAATTTTAACCATGGAAACTATGAAGAACGAATCTGTGGCAAGTCGTGACTACACCGTGGCCATATAGCCAAAGGCTGGCCACGAAATTACCGTGGAACGTATAGCCACGACTTAGTCATGAAAGAGCCGTGGCTAAAAAGCCACGACATGATTTGTGACTACGTCGTGGCTCTATCGGTCAAATTCTGGAAGTAGAGAATATATTCTGATTAGCCACGACTAATTCGTGGCTAATCCATGGCTAACTTCATGTTAAATACAAACCTTCAATTCTAAGTTTTTCACAACTTGAAAACTAACTATAATAACCCTAAACCCTCAATTCTAAGTTTCAAAATATGGCATCTTCAGCTGAGTTATCAACCCGCGACAAATGTAGCCGCCGTGTCCACCGCTACCAGGCCACACATTTGACAACCGCTACCCATGTTCCGGCACGAAGAGAGCTTTTTCCTGATCCGGACGTGGTTAAGGTTTCTGTCGACACATTTGGCGTGAAGCAACCCGCTAACCAAACAGTTTCAAAGTACGAAGGAGAATTTTTCAAGCAATCCAAGCTTCTTGGATTCAAATCTGGAGACAAAGCGCTACTTGACATATTCTGAGACGGTTTGAGTCAAAAGATTCGAGTGTTAGTTAGTAATTGGTTGAATCATGGGATCCCCTCAATGAAATTGTTAATTGACTATGCATAATTTGCCAAAAAAGAAATTCAAAAGAAGAACAACCCGCATGTGGATCCATCACCGGAAAATTGGGTTGAGGTCAACGGAGACAAAAACGACGACGACTCCGAAGGGAAAGGCAGTGATTATAAGTTTTGGAACTACGACGCAGACCTAAAAAATTGGTGTTATGAATAAATTTAAAAATACATGTAAAATATATATAAGTATCAATATCTATAACTATTATATATATATATATATATTTATATATGTTGCATGTTCTAATTTAATATATATATATATATTTATTGATGAAATCATATCATATATATATATATAATATTTTGATTAATTAATTAAGTAAGGTTTTTATAAATGATGTATTTAATTATATATATATGTTACGGTTAATACCAAACGCAAACGTGAGTATTCGGGATTAAGTTTTTAGTTTTGTCCGGTTAGAGTTATATATGAAAAGTTTAAGCTTTGAAATTTTTGGAAAGGTATAACCACGGTTATGTCGTGGCTAAAACACACGGTATTAAATCCGTGCTTAATTTTAATTTTAGCAACAGTGTAGCCACGGTTAAGCCATGAATATATAAAAACCTAATAACCTAATATTGTTCACGTCCCATTACACAACAGTGCCGCTCATCTTCTTCTCGCGATCTCTTGCCCTCGCTTGAGCTTCTTCGCCATCGTCCAGTCCCGCCGGGAACCAGGTACGTCGCGTGCTCTTTTCTTCTTCTTCCTTCGTCTCTTCTCTTCTTCTTCCTTCATCTCTTTTCGTCTTCTTACTTCGTCTCTTTTCTTCTTCCTCTTTCATTCGATTGACAGTTATTTTTTTTGTTATAGGTTCTTCGCCTCTCCGCCGTAGCCTTCTTGTCTACCGGTCGATCCGTTGTCACCGTTCGTCGCCGCCGTTCTCGCCGGTGAGTAATTTTTTATTTTATTTTATTTATTATTTTGTAATTTTAATTTATTTAGTTAATTTGTATTGAGTTAGTTAGTGTGTATTTAGTTAGTATGTATGTATTGTATGTATTTAGTTAATGTGTAGGTAGTTAGTATGATAATTTTAGTTAGTTTCAAAAATTAGTGTTAAAAATGTAGGAGTTGTGATTACATTTTCAAAATACACTAAAATAAAATAGCAAAAACATTTGTAATAATTATTTATTTATTTATTTTGTTTATTTATTTATTTATTTTTTACTCGAATCTTAACGACAAAGGACTGAATCTCAGTGGATCGTGGCAGCAAGGCCACTCTGCCACTTACAATACCCCGTCGCGTATTTAAGTCGTCTGCAAATGATTCTACCCGTCGCTCGGTGATAATTATGATTCAAGGCGGTTCGAACGGCGCTTCCGCCGAACGAACTTAGCCAACGACATGTGCCTTTGGGAGCAAAGCTCCTACTGAGGGTCGGCAATCGGGCGGCGGGCGCATGCGTTGCTTCTAGCCCGAATTCTGACTTAGAGGCGTTCAGTCATAATCCAGCGCACGGTAGTTTCGCGCCACTGGCTTTTCAACCAAGCGCGATGACCAATTGTGCGAATCAACGTAATTAGATTTATTATACTAATTTAATTATGTATATTTTTTTAAAACATTATTTGTTCACATTTTTTTTAAGCTATGAATCATGACATTATAAATGCTGAAATCCAAGCGTTACTTGTGGATCCGGCTCGTCAAGACCGACCTCGTCTTCATTCGGAGCGGATTGATGGAACGATTTGATAATAATATTTTTTTGTCGTATATATTATATAATTAATAGAAATTTATTGTTTACGATTATTTTCGCTTATTGTACAGGTTCTGACACGATCCGGAGATCAATCAGGCTATCACTTCGATGTGGCAGCACAATTTCGATGGTCCTTGGATAAGTTTCAGACGCACGCCTCCGTTGAAGATTCATTTTTGGTGGAGACTCTTCATTGTAAGTATCTTTAATTTGTAAATAATTAATTAAGTACAAATGTATTTTATCTAACTTATATCTTTTTTGTTATTTCAGAAAAATTTCAACTGGATATTAACTACACAAATCTCGTCTCTCGAGCATGGAAGCACAATTGTAGGAATTCCATCGCTGTTGTCATGCAAGGATTAAGAGGACCCAAAATCGTCCGTCGTTCATGTCTGAGGAGATTTGGAAGCAATGTTTTGATGAATGGTACGAGATGGATCAAGATCGTAAGCATCAACGTTTAGTTAGAATCGCAGCTCGTGCTAAGCGTGAATTGTAAAACAATTTAGAATATAATAATTAGCTATTTTATATTTTGTGAAATTTAAAAAAATTTGAGAATATTATTAAATATGCTTTTATATTTTTAATAAAATTATAATCGAAAAATAATAGTGGAAACGACGGAAAATACAACGAGAAATCAGAACTAAATCGAAAAAAGGCTAATTAGCCACAGTTACATATATAGCCACGAGTTATTGCTTGGCAAAGTTCGTGGCTATTTGCCACTGATGAAACGTGGCTGGGTCCGTGGCTAATTAGCCATGATCATCCTCTGGCTAGTCCGTGGCTTTATATAGCCACGACTTTTCACTGGTTAATATTATGGTTAAATAGCCACGGGGTAGCTACGATGTATATAGCTACGACCCTATAGCTACGAATCGGATTTCTACTAGTGGTGTTGTTTGGAGAAACGGAGGAGGTGACTATAAGGGACAGTTCAGTTCAAAAGAAACTTGACTAGCTACGCGGGTTGATAATTCATTTGAGACTGGTCGAAAGGGGTTTGGTTTCATTACGCGACACTTAGATATTCATTATAGAATTTCAGTTGGAGATAGAATGATGAGATGGAACATTGGAATCAATCCACTTTTGTGTCCTTCGAACAAAAGTCTCCGCCTTTTGTTCTTTCAATGTTTTTATGTGGGAGAGATTTGGAAAGCCTTACAAAGAAGTTACTAGGTCACAATTTTTCAGATTGTTGGGATGTGGTTGTGAAGCTTCTAATGGTCCAACGGATATGGCATTGGAAAAAAGGGTGTCATTCCTATTTGGTTACACTTTTCAAATGGTCATTGATTCTTTAGGGATCGAACGAATAGCAGGAAACATGGAGAGGCATCTACCGGTTGTCATCCATAGGTGATAGAAGATTTGATTATTACATCGACATATGATTTGCTTAAAAATAAAAATAAAGCTAGGTTGTTTCCCTTTATTTCTACTTTATTTTCTAAAAAGTAAGGTGTAAATATTTGTTTTTTTTTTGTTGAATATAATTTTATATTCATTTTTAAAAAGCCAAGCTTTTGGTACCATATGTAATGAAATGTCCTCCATTTAAAGTTCAAGCAAAAGTAAAGTTTTCTACTAGTGTTGGAAGAAAGATTGTAAGTTCGTAGGTCTAAGATGGTGTTTGAGTAGTCTGGCTGGATCGAAGATGGGCACCAAGTGACATAGCCGAAGTTATCTCTCCATCACGCATAGTTATAAATCTTTATTTTCGCGATAAAGTATATGATGGTTCAACATGAAGTTATTCCGGATCGATTATTAGAACTTGTGGAAATGGTGTCCGTGATATAAATTTGACTGTCTTTTTCAGCGTTCATTTTAGTTTTGTTAAATTAGGAGATAAATTCCAACTCTTTTTTCTTGTTTTTATTCCTCGCAATCTAAATGATAATGTATATTTCTTATTTTTTCAGTTCTATTTCTTGTTCTTTAAAGTTTGTGTTTGTGAACAACATTCTTTCGATTGAGTTAATAAAACCGTTTATTAATATAATAGTGATAATAAAAATATAAGTAGATAAATTCATAAATTTTAAAGTATAAGGTGTTATGTAAAATTATTCATTATGTAGAAAGAAAATATCTCAATTTCTTTTTAGAGTAAAATATATAGTAATGGATTAGAGAAAAATCCAACTCTATTATAAAATTATTACTTTAAAGTGAAAAAATAAAGGGAAAGATTGAAGATGCTCTTAAAAATTTTCGATATTATTCTTAAATGTTAGTTCCTCATTCTACTCTAAAGTTAATTTTAATATTGTAATACACCGAATTTGATAACTTCGACTAAAAATTTATCTAGGATAATTAAAAAGGTTGTATGACCGAGTGATAGTTTTTCAGAGGTAAATTATGAAAAAAGCTGATATAAGTTTAGGGGATGTACTTCTTTAACTTAAAATCTCTTAAGGTGGGGTTATTGGAATAAAGATTTGAAACTATTTTGAAAAATCTTAATCATAGAGATTTTAAAGGAATTTGTCAAATACTATCAATTGATATGGTATTTGAAATCTCTAATTTGTAACTATCAATTGTTTCTCAAATAATCTCAAATTCTTTTTGATATAATTAATTAATAATCTCAGTTTTCCAATAACCACTAATCTCAAATCTTTTTGATATAATTAATTAATGAAATCCCAATTTTCCAATAACCTAGGATTTAAAGAGATTTATATAAATCATTATGAAAATAACCTTGGATTTGGAAGAGGTTTTACAAATATCAAATTTAAATTTTTTTTAAAAACCTCTCAAATGCCAGATCTAATACCATCCCCTTAGTTGTTAAAAAATAATGATATATTAACTAATTAAGTTTTTATTTTTAGTTTTCAATAATCATTCACACATATATATATATATATATATAGATATTGTTTTGTTAATTTTTTTAAAGTATATTTTATAACCATTGGAAGTTTTAATCATTCACAGTGATTACATTATATCAAGTTTATTTTTATTTTATTTCTGATAAAAAGATATCAACAATAAAATATAGTAATCGATGATGACAATGTAGTTATATTTAAAACTAAAATATTTATAACAGCTCACAAGTTTAATTTAGTGAAGTATTCTAGAGGGTCTGTGAGCCTTTTTTTTTTTAAATTACACATTCTAGATGCTATTTCTCATCATTTAATTGAACAGTTATTGTAACATACTAGACAATATATTTTAGTTTTTTGGAAGATTTTAAATAATTTGTGACCCAGTCAAGTCTATTTCAAGAATGATCAGTTAAAAATATAACAGCAATATCTAAAAAAATCTGTAACTTTTTGTTGATTGAACTATAGTTGATTTCTTGTTTCTATCGAAATTGAATTAGTCATTTACTAATAATGCAGATTCAAAGCTAATTTATCAAATGTCACTTGAAACTTTTGAACCATTATTTGAGCGGTTAAAATTAAAATTCCACTACACGTCCATAAAATTTTGCATCAACGGTTAAGATTGAACCATTGTAAGATGTAACACGAATACACGATGTCTCCATCTCTCTCTCTCTCTTCTTGTTCTGTTTTAAGGTTTCTAAATCTCTCTAGTTTTTTTTTTCCTTAGAATTTTCACAAAAATATCTCCGTCATTTGTTCCTCAGTTTTGTATCAATCGGCACGAATCCTCAGGCACTGTACTGGAGAATCTCTGTCTTTTCTTCCATCATTCTCTCACTCTCTCATTCGAAATAAAAGGATCGGTTGTCTCGAACGATCGGGTATGATTTCTTAATATCTATTTTCTATTTATCCTTTTTTAGGTTTCTCGTATATTTCTGAATTTTCTTAATGAGATTGATTTGGCTGAAAATGGGTGTAAATTCTCTGTTCTGATGTAATTTGTTAGATGTCCGTAATTATGGTAATCAGTTTACTTCAAAGATAATCTAAATGCTCTAAGTCCTGATTTCTTGTGTTCAAAGCTAAGAAGTTTTTTTGTTTCTTGCGCTTCAAGATGTTCTCTTAATCACCCTAACGTGCCATTTTCCTTGTTCTTGGAATGACTATGTCTTCATTTGACAGTGTTTTGTTGAGAGAGAATGGCTTCAACACCTTGTGCAGCTTGCAAGCTCTTGAGGCGAAAATGTACTCAAGAATGCGTCTTTGCACCTTACTTCCCACCAACTCAGCCTCAGAAGTTTATATTTGTTCACCGAGTGTTCGGAGCAAGCAATGTAACCAAGATCCTCAACGAAATCCCACCGTTAAACCGCGAAGACGCTGTTAACTCCCTCTACTATGAAGCCGAGGCGCGAATCCGTGACCCGATCTATGGATGCGTTGGTTTAATTTCTTTCTTACAACAATGTCTCAAGAAACTCCAACAAGATCTTGTCACTGCCAAAGAAGAGCTGGCCGGTTACATGGGACCAGATGCTGTGCCTTATCTTCCTCCTCTAGGCACTAACCCTCCACCCAATTTCATGATGGCCATGGAGGGAATGCCACCTGAAGCGTTGATCATACGCGAACCAAACTTGTCTCAACATCAACAACCTCAACCACAAGATGAGCAGTTGCAGCTCACAGCTGCTGATGCACAGAGAATGGCCGCAATGATTTTGGACAGAGGAGATCATCAGCAAGGGATGTTCAATGGTTATGGAATAGACAACAATGGTTCGGTTACAGCCACCGGCTTTAACCAGATGGATGTGAATGTGAACGTTAATGTGAATGTGAATGATCACAGTGCTGCTGGGTCATCTCTTGCTTTAGGAAGCTTTGGTGATGGTTATCAGATGGGTCAAGCTGATATCAACCATGATCAGCTTCAGACACAGCTCATGCTTCAGCCTCCATTACAAGAAGGTGAAGAGCAAACGGAAGGTCAGTTTCTGATGCAGCCAATGGGGCAAGAGAATGATATCCATGACGAAGAGGATGAGGAGGAAGAGCTTGAGCCGCCGGTTAAATGGAGGAAATCTGAGAACAAGGAAGCTAGTTACTAAGACCAATTTGCATTAACAACATTCTCCTTTTCTTGGACAGTTACTCTTTGAGGATCGAATTTCTTTTTTTTTTTTTTTCTTTTTTTTTTTTCTTTCTTTTTGAAACAATGGCATTATTCATTTTCAATGTTTGCATCTACAAATTCAGCATCCTTAAGCTGAATTCGCATCACTTTTCTATCTCTCCACCAAATTTTATCTGAGGATGGAAGCTGGAAGGTTTCAGGAACTTTTTGAAAATGGATTCTTTTATTTCTGCAGTAAAGCAAGGAAACCAAATGAGCATAGTACCAAAGATAACTTTCATCAGCTTGGTGTAGTCTTTGACTTATGGATTTCTAACGATATGAAAACGACAGAACTTAAAGCCATCGTATTTTCTGCATCGTAAGTATCTTCTACTATCGTAAAATCAAATGAGTTGATAAATGAATTACCGCAGGCATTTATATGAATTTGCTAGAGATTATCCAGATCTTCTTCATCAACTGTTCAACTCTCAAAAACGTTAATCATCGAAAGTACGGTTTTGTAAAATTTTAGATCGTAGGGTTTTACTTTGATTCATCGAACATTATAGGTTGAATTCAAGTGTTCTACACATATTAATAAATAAGTTAAAGTATTATGATAAGCAAAAACATCAGAGTGGCGCAGCGGAAGCGTGGTGGGCCCATAACCCACAGGTCCCAGGATCGAAACCTGGCTCTGATAAATGATACTGATTTTTCCATCTTTTTCTATGTACTCTCGGCCCGAGCCCAGCTCACTATCATAATATAATGGGTCAGTAAATTACGTGACGGTTCCTATTTGCGATCCACGATGCTATAAAATTTGGAAGACTCATTTCACACCGCTTAGTTTATTTGTTTTTCTTCTCTCTTTAATATCGGTATTTAGAGGAACGGCAACAAGACAGGTAAAACCTACTAAAATATGTTCACATTTTTACACATCTTACATAGGTAAAAAAAAACTAGTCTGCTTTTTTCAATTTCTCCTCTGTCACACCATGCTGTAATTTGTTCAGCATCATTGTAATCTTCTGATGAGTTGTATCATACGCACCTTTCGATCTCTCCTTAAGATTACACAACTGCTTCATTATCCCATCTCCCTTCTTCTCCCACAACTTCGGTACTGTCAACCCGATCACCACACCTATATTATTGCATTCAATCCACCAACATGAATCACATCTTACAAGAAATTATATTGGATTCTTCTTATATATGTTTCTACTGTCATTAATTTTTAGATTTAAGAAATTTTTTTACCACTTTGAAAATATTTCTGACAAAACCCTTAAACAAATGATAAGTGATTTAAACTAGTGATCTACCATTATCGAAAGGGACAGTCGATATTTAAAAACTGAGACTAGCACTAAATTTCATTACTTACCAATGAAGAGACAAGTATGAAAATCGAAAAGGTTCCCAATTCTTGACAATACCCAAAACCCCAAAACGGTTCTCGCGAAGACAAACCATTCACTCTCAGCACCGACTCGGAACATCCATCTAACCATTTCTTCCATTAGCTTCCGACAAGACCTAACCGTCGCTGTTACAAACTCTTCCGTCACTTCTAACCCGGATAGTTCCGGTTCGACCCTGTCCAAGTAATTAATAAACCATAGCTAAAAAGAACTTTTCGTCAAATTTATTATATGAATATAAAAGGTCTCATAGGATATTAAGTACTTGCTGAGAAGGCGAAGTAAATTCCCCCAGAGGAAGACCATAGAGACTATGGCAATAGCTATCCAAGAAGCAATGGTTATGAAATTGAAACCATAAAAGTTGACCAAAACCCATGTCGCTGTTGACACAGAGAGTATAAAGAAGGCCACTCTCTTTCTCCTCCATAAGCAAACATCCTCCGGTGTAATATCTTCCATGTTATTTATGCAACATAAAAAAGATGACAATAGAATTAAGAAAGTCCAAAAATTTAGATTTAAATAGTGAAGAATCATTGTATAGTTTTTGCATTGTGTTTCT
The DNA here is from genome assembly GCA_900116095.1 of Euclidium syriacum. Lineage (NCBI taxonomy): Eukaryota > Viridiplantae > Streptophyta > Magnoliopsida > Brassicales > Brassicaceae > Euclidium > Euclidium syriacum. The sequence continues at coordinate 6,208,769 of FPAK01000008.1, forward strand.
TAAACTATTTTTTTGTTCTTACCAAATTTGGGTGATGGATTGTTGGTCACGTCGTTGGCCATGGCTGTTTTTATGATACTAGCTGATAGATGGAAATTAAGTAAAAAGAAAAGAAAATTATAGCTTATGATACATATATAGCTGGAAACAAATAGAGTTAGATCAGACAGTGAGCGAGAAATTTCTCAAAATAGTTCTTGATGCAACACGTCGTGGTGAGGATGTAGGTACGTGGAAGCCATGCATGGTTGATATGTGTTGACATATCAGATTTTCAGTACGATAAGCACTAGGCTACGAGTGTTTGACTCTCGGTGGAATTCTTTGGAGTAAAGAAGACAAACAAAGCCTTTGATTAATATAATATGTTGTCGACTGCAAACAAATAATATATTAAAGCTTTTTCTTTAGCATTCGAGATTACACAATGAGAGTTTAGATTTTGGCGGTTCTAGGAGTCTTTATCGGATCGAGTTTGGATGCCTTTTGTTTTCTTATAAGCTTAGTTGACATGTCTATACCAATTTCAAAAGTTAGTAAATTTATTTTAAGGCGAGCAACATGGAATAACCGAGCTTGTTGGAGACGCATTCATGTGTAATTAAATGTATTCTTTAGATTCCCTATGTGATCTCTTTTAGGGATGCCTCACCATGTCTACAAGTTACCACTCGGTTTAAGGTATTCCACTTTCATTCATTTCAGTAAAGTTAAACTAAATAGAACTAGTTCTAATAAGTATTCCTCTTTTGAGAGTTTTCACATATATTAAAACATATTAAAATTTATATTACACCCTTCATTAGTACTTTATATAATTTTATCTTTCTTATTAATACATTAAATATATTAAAATAATAAGGTTAAAGTTAGAATTTGATTTAAAATTTTGTATTGAAAATCTAAAACGACAACTAAATTGAAAAAGAAATAGTTTTAGAACGACAACTAATTTACAATAAAAGGATTATAAAAAAAAAACTATTCACAATTATATATTTTGTTCAAATTTTTCGAGATGATAGTCGAGTGATAATGAAAATGGATGTAATGTTTAATTAAAAATCATAGATTTGTGTGAGAATAATTAACACCTAGGTTTTTGTTATTTTTATATATAAAACTATTAATAATGTCAAAATATTAGTGTAGTTTAATGAAAAGCTATATAATAATATTAATGCTGTATATCCAATTCTTCGATTTTACTTCTTTATTATAATTTTAAATCTATATATATTTGAAATATAATGTCAACAAATTATGGAAGGTGTATTGAACTTGACATTTAGAATAATTTGAGTTTTAATAAGATTTTAGATGATTTTGATGGTTTTAGGTGATTTTAAAGAAGTTGTTATGACTTGGTATTAAAATCTCCAACAATTTCACCTAAAACCATGAGATTTGAATCTTTATATTTTTAACTAAGAAAGTCTCCTAAAATCCTCTAAAATCTCATGCAGTCATTAAAATCTCAATACTTAAAACATTTTCAATAACAGTGGATTTGATATGATTTTAAAAATTTCTTGTTTGAATAACAGGGGATTGTAAATGATTTTAAATGACTTTATCTAAATCTCATGTTCAATAACACTGGATTTAGAACGATATTTCAAAATTCTTAATTGAATAATAAGGGATTTTAAAAAAACCCCAAAATCTTTTAAAATCTACAGTTCAATATATCCCCTAAAGTAGTTTAGAGGGGAAATACTATGAGACCTTAGAATTTAATTACCGGTGTTTAATTTTTCTAAGTTTTTCTTTCGGTTTAGCTTTCACGAAAGACAAATAATATTTTTTGCCTTTTCTTCAACCTAAAGACAAAATAAAAATGTAGTCCTAATCATTCTATTTTTCACGATTCTTGTGAATTTTTTATGATTTATTTGTTGTTTAGAGTATCAGTAATGGTAGAGATTATAAAAGTCTTTAAAAATTTATATTTTAATATAATTAGAGTTTATAATTATTTTATTGTGTTTTTTTAAATAAAATAATTAATCACAAAAAAACATATAAATACATGAATTTCTTATGAGGTTCTTGTAGCATCCACATTAGAGTGTTCTCACAAATACTTTCATCAAAAGAAAATAATGATAAAATAATTTATATTATTTTTTAATAAGATAGTGTTCTTAGAAACCTTAGAGCAAAAACATTGGTGAACCCCATGTTGGGGTTCTTACCAATTTTTTAATAATATATTTGTTGTTAGTAAATAATTAATAACCTTTGATAATTTGTTTCTTCCATTCATTAGTGAACCTAAGTTGGAGTTCTTTAGAAAAAGAATATATTATTTTATTTCGTTTTGTTTGTAGAATTTATTCATTACAATATTAATTTTAAAGATACAATAATTATTAAACAAGATGATCAAATTTTTGCTAAATATTTTCAACCAAATCAGCTTTCAATCGTTGATGTATCTGTTGATCACGAATCTCATTCCAAATGTCAATCATATTACCGAGGTTCGTAGCCATGTCCGTAGAATACGAGAGATCGACTTGGGAACTTCTGCTTGATTCTCCTTGCACGAAGTCAGATATATCGTACTGAGTGTATCCATCTCGTTCGTCTTCTACTATCATATTGTGCAATATGATACAAGCTCTCATAATCTTGTCTATTTTTTCCTTGTCCCATATAAGAGCTGGTTTTTTAACAATTGCAAATCTAGCTTGTAGTACTCCAAAAGCTCGCTCGACATCTTTTCTGGCGGCTTCTTGACGCTCAGCAAATAAATGTGCTTTAGGACCTTGAGGAATTGGGATAGATTGGATAAATGTTGTCCATTTTGGATAAATACCGTCCGTCAGGTAGTATGCCATACGATAGTTGTGTTCGTTGACCGTGAACTTAACTTTTGGTGCTATACCTTGTAAAATGTCATCAAAAACAGGTGACCGGTCAAGAACATTTATATCGTTTAAGGTACCTGGAGGCCCAAAAAATGCATGCCATATCCAAAGATCTCGAGATGCTACAGCCTCTAACACGATTGTCGGCTTGCTCGAACCACGGGTGTACTGGCCTTTCCAAGCCGTTGGGCAATTTTTCCACTCCCAATGCATACAATCGATGCTTCCTATCATTCCAGGAAACCCGCGTATCTCCCCAATATCTAGTAGTCGTTGTAGATCTTCCGGTGTGGGTCTTCTTAAATATTCAGCTCCAAACAACTCTATTATTCCTTCAGTAAAATGTTGTAAACATAAAAGCGCAGTTGTTCTACCAAGCCGTAGATATTCGTCAGTTGCGTCAGCCGCACTACCGTAAGCGAGCATACGAATTGCTGCCGTACACTTTTGAAGTCCAGAAAGACCAAATCTTCCGGCCTCGTCTCTTCTCCGTTCAAAGTAAGGAACTTCTTCTGAGAGACGATAAACAAAACGCATGAACAAGTCTTTGTTCATGCGAAAACGATGTCTAAAGAATTGAGGCGGGTATGTGGGAGATTCACTGAAATAATCGTTCCATAAACGGTTGTGACCTTCTTTGCGTTCCCTTTCAATATAAGCCCGTTTTTTCTGCCTAGTGGGTTGATTCTCCTCAACTGTCTCTAACATTTCATCGAACTGATCTTCAAACATTTCTTCAAAGGCCTTGGTTAGTATTTGATTGACACCATCCGATGAAGATGAAGACATATTTGCAAGCTCCTTCAAAAATAAGACAGAACCAGTTGTACGCCAAAGATAAAAGTTGTGAGTTTGACTTTGGTTTTTAGACAATGTCTTTGTAAAAGAAGTATACAATGTGTGATGATTATTTTGACTTAGTGTTTTTGGGAAGAGGTTTATGTGTTTTTAGATGAAGTTGTTTAAGGAGTAGACTTGAAATAAAATAGAAAACAAACAAGTTCACTCGCAAAAGTTTGGAAGAACAGATAAGAAATAAATAGAAAGAGAGTACAGTTACGGAGTACACTTGAAAGAAAATAGAAAAGAAACAAGTTCAAGTCTCTGAGCTTAAACAACAACATAGTTTAAATAGCTGAGCACAAGGAAAATTACAAAAAAGGCAATACAACATCCGTGAAGGATAGCCAATTGTGAATTTCAGAGTCACCAACACACGACAAGCACATGTGACTCACCAACTCACATGCTATTCTCCTGTATCCTGCAAAAACAGACAAACAAATACAACCAAAAGATTACGACAATGTCAAATCAAAGACAATGACAAAACAAAGACAAACAAAGATTACTATCATGTATCCTGTAAACAGCAAATACGACAATGAAAAAACAAAGACAGAACACTACACCTAAGTCGACCAAACACGCAGGCTAACTAACCAACATCTCTTCCATGAGCTTCTTCTTCAGGGACAGCTCAATCTCATTGAGTGGCTCCTGTTTAGTGAATAGGCGGTCAAGCAGCTTCTGCTTGTTCAGTTTCTCTTTCTTCTCCAGCATGTTAGTTAGTTGTGCCATGGCCTCCTCCTTGCCATTCTTCTTACGTTTAGCTGCTTTAGCAGCTTTGACCCCAGGTGGTCTGCTTTGGCTGACTTCCTCAGAACCATCTTCCTCTGCCACAGTTTTCCTCTTCTCGTTATCTCCGTCTTTCTTCTGAATAGTTGAACTCCACTTCTGGTCATGCTTGAGCTCTCTCCAGGCGTGGTCAAGAGTCCATTTGATGCTGTAGTCATTGTGAAAGATCTCCCCAGCAGCTTTCATTACATCATTTTCATTATGGCCACTTGACTGCTCCTTCATAGCTGCTTCATAACACCCCATGTACTTGCAGACATGATCATTTATCCTTCCCCATCTTTTTTTGCACTGGGGGACCTCTCTAGGAGGTAGCGCACCCACCTGTGGACTTGCATTGTAGTAGTCTGCTATTCTTTTCCAGAAACTGTTTGCTTTTTGCTTGTTCCCAACAATTGGGTCTTTACTTGTGTTCAACCACGCGCTTATCAGGACCAAATCCTCCTTTGGTGTCCACTTACGTCTCTCTTTACTACTCTGATCATCAGCAGACTGGCTGCTAAATCGAGTAGCCTCTGATGACTCATGCTCTAAAGATGCCGTGGTTTGGCTAGCTAAGAGATTCATAAAACTAGGAGAATCTAGGGAGAAGGAATCCATTTGAAAGAGATGGTTGATTTGGCAAAGATTTTCACAGGATGGAAAACACGATATGACGAGAAGATTTTAAATAAGCAAGCAATTCATTTAAGTTTTGCATCTACCCTAACCTATAATTCATTTAACATACATCAAATCAAGTTAATTTTCCACTAAATGCATTTAATACATGTCAAATCAATAATTACACATTAAAACCAAATCAGAAACATTAACCACACTTCTCTACGTTTTAACTAGCAAATCTACGACTTTTTAAAAACTAAACTAGATGCCAAAAAAATCAACTCACACGATGAATGCATTTACCTAACTAAGTTTCAAGTAATTCATTTTACTTTGCATCTACCCTAACCAGTAGACATTTAACACATATCAGTTCATCTAAAATGCATTTAACACACATGTCAAATCAATATTTAGACATTAAAACCAAATCAGAAACTACAACCACTCTTCTTTACGTTTTTTGTAGAACATATATGACTTTTAATAACTTAAGTAGATGCGAAAACAGTCAAGTCATATAATGAATGCAATTACCTAACTAAATTCAAAGCTTTAAAAGTTGTGTGAGCAAACCTGAGCACTTATGACAACGTCAGAGGAACACCTCCAGCTCCGCCACTCGCTCTGTCAGCTTATCAACCTCCTCCTGCGCTTAAAGAAAAAAATGAGCATCAACAAAAAGCTTAATAAGTAAAACAATGAAAAATGAGCATAAACAAGTAGCATGAGACTGACCTTGAGTCTCTGGTTCTGATAAGTGAGGTGAAACACTTCTTTTATGCTCTTCTCAGCCTCTTCCATCCTCTTGTTTAGTTTAACAAGCTCCTCTTCAACACCACAGACCCAGGGTTGCCTGAAATGCAACCCATCAGCCTGCAGGAAGAGAAAACTTAGTTAATAAATAGCACTATTGTCAACAGATGTAGAAAAGAAAAGACAAAGTAATAAAAGATGTACGAGGCTCCTTATATTCTTTGCAAGTGAAGAATTTCTTCCCATGCAAGGTGTCAAAGACTTCAGATACAGCCACCTCGTTAATGATTCTCCCCCCACAGGGGCATTTAGTTGGAACACCATATTCAGCATCTGCTACAAAGTCAATCCTATCAATATACGCCTTGTTCCTCTTCATACTTCTCTTCTCTTCATATGGATCCGTCATCAGAGCTGCACAAAACAAACTTAAACCATCAGTACAAACCCCAGAAACTTGTGTAAATCATAAATCAAATCCAAAATCAAATAAGAATCCCAACTGTAAACCCCTAAATGACAGACCTGAAGTTTTCAGATTCCCTAACCGAACCCCTAAAGTGAATCCTCAATTGTGTCCCGAAACCCTAACTCATATTCAAAATCAAGTACGAAACCTAAATGAAAATGGCGAAATTGAAAGCCCTGTTGTTTTCCTAAACCAAAATCGAAACCCTAAGGCGAACCCCAGACAAAAGCTCCCAAACCCTACAACTCAACCCAGAAATCGAATTCGAATTCGAACCCTAAAATCAGAAGCGGAGTCCTACCCTAAAATCAAAAGCATAATCGAAACCGTAACAGACAAGCGTTTACATAATATTTACCTGAATGTACGAAAGAATGGTCTGGGAACTCGATGAAGATGAAGAAATCCCACTCTCGTTTTCGCAGGAAAAATCGCCGATGAAAACACAAAACTTCTTCTCGTGCTCGAAATGGCGGAGCAAACGAGAAAACTAGGTTTCTTTGCGAAACCCTTGGTCTGAGACAGAGGCTTTCGTCCAAAAACGTGAAAATCTATCCAATCAGAGCAGGGCACGTGGTAAGAACCGAGTTCTTCAGGTTCTTAAATAAGAACCGAGTTCTTCAGGTTCTTAAATAAGAACCGGTTCTTAGCCCGCGCAGCCCATTAATTAATTAAAAACTCCAACTCACCTATGATACTGGACCAAGAACTCGGCATGAGACGCCGATGTTGATGGTCTTAGAACACCAACAAATTACTTTTATTTGAGAACATTTTAAAACTTTTGAGAATATTCTTCTAATTAAAAAACATATTATAAATTATTTTAACATTATTTTTTTTATAAGAATATTCCAATACGGATATTTAAGAATTTCTCTCACCTCTTTCTTTTTTTAAAGTATCTTTTCTTATTTTATTAATGAAATACTATGTAACCGATATTCTAATAACAAAATGATAGATCTTTATTATTGATTTGTTAATTTAATAAAATAGAACAGTAATTTTTAAAAAATTCCGATTTGTTGGTTGATCATATGAAGTTATTCTGCTAGCTGCCGAAAGCAACGAGGAAGTGACCGCCTAGAGCACATTTCGAACATGGGTTATATACAAGTACGTACTTTCTATTTAGTTTAAACAAATATATTCGGCTAGTTCTTTAAAATTATAATTTGAGTAATAGGTATAAATATGCATATATGCGAACTCATATTCGAAAAATTATTATATATTTTAAATTTTAAACTTTCTATTGTGGAATTGATAAGATATTGTGATACATTTGTCTTTATAATAAAACTTTTTAGATTTCAAGCATCTGTAATATTATATGTGATATTATAAAATTTTTATAACGAGGAAAAATATACAGTCTTTTAAAAAAATTTAAGTTTTCTAAGTTCATAAATGTAGTGATATAATTGTACTTGTAAAACCCCAAATCCCCCAAATTAATACAATTCAGTTAAAAAAAAAAAAAATAACTCATACATTTGTTAATATAGAAAAAGTAGGTACCTTGCTGAAAAATGTTTTTTTTTAACAACAAATACGTTCTACATTAATTAGATTAGTGAGAAAAAGTTTGTATTAGTGCAAACCGGTATTACTACCTAACACTGAAAAATAGAGAATCTCATGCTCTAACTCTTTTTGCAAGGATATCAATACATACATTAGAATATATATGTATGAAAATTAATGTGAAATCCGAAAATATAGCACAAAGTGTGTATCCTGACAAAAAAAAATATCACTCAAGAAGACAAAACAAAGCCCATAGAAGGCCGTCTAGTTCTACGTGTAGGGTTGAAAGAATTCGTCGACATCTTTACATTCCCAAAAGGTAGCGACAACTGGTATCTCGTAGGCATCAGCTCAATCCACTAATTGGTACAGTATCGTGCTAAGAGGCATCGATTTGACATGTAAGGGACTGATCTGTATTTTCTTTCTTTTTCGTCCTCTCCGTCTTTCTGATTAGCTAATCTCCAACTCTGCGCCTCTAAAACCGCTATCTAAAGAATATTCTTTCGCGAAACATTCTTATCACTGAAGACTTTGTCATTTCTCGTTTTCCAAATATACCATATGATCCAAGGAAAAAGATCTTGTTCTAACTTTGATAAATCCGAATTCTTATCCTATAAAGGAGGTATCCATATTTTGGCATAAAGAGATATTTATCGTACATTATCAATCATATTTTAATAACTCAAATAAAAATCTATTAAGAAATATTTTGAAGTGAAATAAAAAAGTTGCGGCCAACGCATGAAGTACGGCGCAAAAGAGCAAAAGTACCTTTGTGTACATATGCATGCATGGGGATTCACATGGACGCTGGCAATATGAATTTACTTCCTCACTTCCTTCGTCATTCCATACTCACTTGTATTTAAGATTGACCTTTGCTGGAATCTCAATTACACATTCTCTTGTACTTCACTTAAATTTGTTCACAATGAAGCACACAAATCTTCTGTTTCTAAGCTGTTTATTGGCTTATTGCTTCAGCTCTGTTTTTGTGATAAACGCAGAGGACCCATATCTTTTCTTCACTTGGACTGTTACTTATGGAACCAGATCTCCTTTAGGTGTTCCTCAACAGGTTTTACTTTCTTTCTGTTTGTTTTATGTTTTTTTTTATGACCACCTGTTTATGATTATGAATTAAAAATGTTAAGATCACCATATATCAAAATAAATAATTAAAAATGTTAAATTTTGTTTTTTGTTTTATATTAATATGAAATATATTGCCTTTTCTGAAATATTTACCTTGTTTTGGACGACAATGTTAATTTTGATATTGTTTTTCAGGTTATTCTTATCAATGGCCAGTTCCCTGGTCCTCAAATTGAAGGTGTGACAAACAACAACATCGTTGTTAATGTAATTAACAAACTCGATGAACCTTTCCTCATCACTTGGTACGTGCAAACACAAATACTAGACTGATGATGCCGTATATAGTGAAATATTTTAATTAAAATTAGAATTATTCATTGGGTAGAATTTCGAAGTCTCACTTCATTTAACTTGCTCTAGTCGGTCTGAATTTCTCGATTTTTTTTTTCCTCATTATAAAAAAAAATAACTGTAAAGCTAAACTCTCAAAATAGTAAGGATATAAATCGCGAAACAGAACTTGATACATAGGAAAAATGTATAGGAACGGAATAAAACAGAGGAGGATGTCGTGGCAAGACGGAGTTTTGGGAACAAACTGTCCGATCCAACCAAACTCGAATTGGACTTACCATTTTCAACTTAAGGACCAAATCGGAACTTTCACTTACTTTGCTTCGACGTCGATGCACAGAGCAAGTGGTGCTTTTGGTGCACTCAACGTCAACCAGAGGTCAGTCATCTTCGTCCCTTATCATATACCAGACGGTGACTTCACTCTCCTCGTCAGTGATTGGTACAAGATGGGCCATAAGGTAACCTAATACACAAGTTATCTTGTTTCCCAAGTAACGAAATTATATAACTAACGGTCTCAACATCTCTGCCTCTTCCTACTTCTTTCCACAGGAACTGCGAAAGAGGCTCGATTCAGGTCGTGCTCTTCCTCTTCCAGACGGTCTTCTCATCAATGGTGCTTCTAAAGGTTTAGCCTTTACCGGTCAACATGGTAAGTCCTCCTCATCACCAAGATCTATGTTTCATTTCAACTCTTTGATTTCTCTATAGATTGATGTTATGTTTTTTTTGGCGTTTCAATAGGCAAGATATACAAGTTTCGTATATCGAATGTCGGGATATCGTCATCGATTAACTTCCGGATACAAGGACACATGATGACTCTTGTGGAAGTAGAAGGCTCTCACACTCTGCAAGAGGTCTATGACTCGCTTGACGTACACGTTGGTCAGTCCGTGACCGTCCTGGTCACGTTGAAGGCTCCAGTGAAAGACTACTTCATCGTGGCTTCGACCCGGTTTACCAAACCGGTACTGACCACCACAGCTATCCTCCGTTACAAAGGCTCCCGAATCAGACCGTCTCTTCCCCTCCCCATTGGCCCTTCTTACCATATCCACTGGTCCATGAAACAAGCAAGAACCATCAGGTAATTTCTTTACTACTTAATAACAGGAAACCAAACCGAGCAATTTCAGTATGGATGCATATTCATTTTCTTGGGGGTCAGCTCTGTATATTTTTTGTACTCGGGTTTAGAATTTGTGACCGAATTGGAGCCAAACCTTCGTCTTTATTTTGGTCCGGTGCGTTTTTTCGTTCATAAAGTTTTGTAAGCCTGGTTCGTTTTTTTCTTTTGCTTTGGCTTCTTTTTCTATTAACTAAACTAGATTTTTACTCCAGGCCATTTGAGAATATCATATAGTGTATAAACATTTATTTAGTTACTAATCATAAACCAATTAAATATGTGGAATTTAATATTTTAAATAATTTAATTTTTATCTGATTAAAATATTTAAATTTTTTATCCTATTCCGTTGATTATGTGATTCAACTAAAATTTGATGAAACTGAATAAAAATATTTAAATTTGAACGTCTATTAAATCAAATTTCCTAATTACAATTCATCACTTCCATCATATTTAGATTATTTAGAAAAATGATTTCATATGAAAGTCGATGTGAAAACCTAATGTGTGTATTAAGGTATTCTCGTCTCTCATATTGTACAGTTGATGTGAGAAAAAGAAAAAAAAAAAATCTACGAATTGCGTTTATAAATAAAAGACAATCGGGCTTTCAAATGACCAAATTGGACCCAAACCGTCGTGTTAGATTTGATTTAATTTATAACACAGTTCACAATATTGAATGGTGAATTTGTAGGTTAAATTTGACGGCGAATGCAGCACGGCCTAACCCACAAGGATCGTTTCACTACGGTACCATACCGATAAACCGAACTTTGGTTCTAGCCAACGGGAGAGCACGGATCAACGGGAAACTCCGGTACACAGTGAACCGTGTGTCGTACGTTAACCCAACAACTCCCTTAAAATTAGCTGACTGGTTCAACATTCCAGGCGTATTCGATTTCAAGACCATTCTGAACATTCCTACACCTGGACCATCCGTTTTGGGAACTTCGGTTTTCGACGTGGCTCTTCATGAGTACGTCGAGTTCGTGTTCCAGAACAACGAGAGATCTATCCAGTCTTGGCACATTGACGGCACTAGCGCCTATGTTGTTGGGTAATCATTAATCCCTGTTGACCTCTTAAGTCTTTCATTTGATTCATTGACGGAAGTGTTTTTTCTTTTCTTTTTAACGTATAATCAATCAGATACGGACCTGGCACGTGGAACATGGCTATGAGGAGACGTTACAACTTAATTGATGCTGTTTCAAGGCACACTTTTCAGGTAAAAACTAATAACAACATTGAATGGTTTTTTATAGTATTTTTTTTGTCATAAAATAAACTTTTTCTTAATTTCAACAAATGTCGGCTAGTCGGCAGGTATAAAGCCCAAAACGATCCCACCCAGAAACACCTAACCATGGTTTTGTGGGTCTGTTTCTAAAGCTAAAAGCAGCCACTTTGGTTACAAAAGCTAGAAAGCGATTGTTTTGTTTATAAGTTTATACACGGGAATCTAGGACGACATTTGAATAGGAGAGGCACTAAACCAATGTTCTTAATAAATCATCATTGGTTCTAAAGCTATCCAAAATCAAGTTCAACCGAACTCAGCTGACCCTGAAATCTGATTCATTTTCTCAAGAAAGGAAACAGTATCTGTTCAGAATATATTTTGATGATATAGTATATACATTTCTTAATTTGTTCCGAGTCTTTGTTTGGAAATCGAATTGAAAAACAATCCTAACTGCCTGTTTTCTATATCTGAATAGTTTTATTCTGTAACAATTTCTCTAACCTAATTAACAAGCCGGTAAAAATAAATAAAAATGTCTAGACTTAATTATGAACGTTCTTGTCAATTTTTATCAGTACTTAAAAATCTATATCACATCTAGTAGATACAAGTTTGTTTGATATTGTCTCATATATATTATATGTATGTATGTGTAGGTGTATCCGATGTCGTGGACGAGCATCTTGGTATCACTAGACAATAAGGGAATGTGGAATGTAAGGTCACAGATATGGTCAAGGAGATACTTAGGACAAGAGCTATATGTTCGTGTCTGGAACGACGAGAAGTCTCTCTACACCGAAGCCGAGCCTCCTCTTAACGCTCTCTTCTGCGGCAAAGCCAGACGTCCCCGTTTGCTTTAGATTAGTTTACAATAAATATCTTATCGTTATTGTTCATTTATTTTAATGTTTACGAGGGTGTGACGTTTAACGAAAAGACGCTTATGTAAGTTTGATGATGCGTTTCGAATCACGAGCTTCTATGGTAACGACTTGCAATAGTGGATGACGAATTTTCAAAAAGATTAGCTTAGCTGTATGTGGGCTCCATTTGAAGAAATAAAAGCTTATTGGCGATTTGGCATTGAAGAATCACATAGGATGATGTGAAAGAAATATGAAAGAAATCGTATTTGTCTCGACTTACTTTTTAGAAAAAGAATAAGCATATTCAATTGAATGTAACCTATTTTAATATTTGACTAGAGTATAACCCAAGTATATTTAAATTAAATTATTTTATATAAAAATAATAATTAATTCTATGGTATAATGTTATTAAAGTATTTATATGCAAAATACAATGACTTATTAATATATGACATGTTATTGAATAGTTGTAATTTTTTGTTTAATTTGAAAATATTTTTAATGGATCTCATAATTAACATTTTGTTTGTAAAATAATTGGTTATGTTTTTAGAGCTTAATAATGGATTATATTTTAGGGTGTAATAGTTTTTAATGGCATGTCTAAATTGATGAATCTCATTGGTTAGCTTTCTCTAAATTCATCTGAGTAAAACACATGTCAGAAAGTTCTTTTGGTGTCTTTTCAATTACTTCTTTCGATTTTTTTAAGTGTCATATTAGGTCTTTTCACACATATTAAGAAAATAATTAAAATTTCTCTTATTAATTATATCATATAATGTGTTCACATTCATTAATAAGCTAAAGTGGTAGGGATAAAATTGAGAATTTGATTAAAAATCTGCATTGAAAACATAAAACGACACTTAAAATGAAACAAATTTTAAGTTCTAAAATGATATTTAAAAAGAATCACATGAGGTAATATATATGGGATATAAATAATAAAAAATGAGTTAATTTGGCACTAATAAATAAAAAAAATACTAAAGTAGCATTTATGTAAAGGGGATTAAAAGCTGCAAATATGGATCAAAAATATCTTCACTTGCCTTTGGTAGGAAAAAATATACTATTACATAAATGTCATTATTATTTTTTTTCCACATCTGCAAATTTTTTACTTATTTACTAAAAAGCTCAAAAGAAATCCGAAAGTTTTTTTTAAAAAAATAAATGTTGATTTCTTTGTTTCAGATTTATTAGTTTTGCCCATTGTTTCTAATTTACAGATTTATTTTTTCGATTTATTTTCATGTGTTGTAGATTTATTTCTTATGTTGCAAACTTTTTTTGTATTCGGAACAAGTGAATTTGTATTTTCGAGCTTACTAAAATAATACTCTAGTGTAACAAATTTATTTCTTTCTTATAGATTTTTCTTTTAGTGTTTAAGATTTAATTATTTCAATGACATGATTTGTGGAGTTGCATATTTTTTATTTTTTGCGGATATTTTTTCAAGCTTTTGAATAAATCTGCAAATTTTGTTTGTCAATTATTTTTATTTATTTACATGTTGTGGTTTCTTTTTAAAATCTACAACGCATCAAAATGAGTTTTGATGTTACTAGAATAACACAATAATGTTACAAATATTTCAATAATGTTGCGGATATTTCTATAATGTTGTAGATTTAAATTAATTTATGTCTTTGTTTAAGATTTACAATTATTTTTGTTAGTGTTACTAATTTACTTTATAGTTTTTACTAATTATGAAAAGATTCCATAAGATTGACTAATTTGCAAATAGAAAAAAATAAACTATGGATATATGATTTAAGGAACCATTTTAGAAAAAGTCATTTTTATATTGAATTCCAAATTCAAAACGAAAATAATAAAAAAAAAACAGTTCCATATTAATTTAATATTTTTGAAACCAAAATTATTGAAAATAATGTAAATTATTTAGATTAATATTAAAAAAGAAAACATGATCATCAAAAATGAAATATGTCTCCCCCAAAAAGTGAATATCAATTTGTAAAAAAATTATCTTAAAATGTTTTAGAATTACTTTTAAAAAATTTCAATAAATATTAAAGGTTTTTTCAACAATTATCCTTGATTTTAAAGTTTTTAGATTTTTGAAATTTTAGAATTTAAAAAATAATCTTAATTTTTTAAAAACAATTATCATATTTTTGGATTTTTTTTTTAATTTTTAGATTTGGAGAGGTCCACCATCATTCCAATTGAAATCTTACTAATCTATTTGGCAACACTATTGAGTTTTTTTTTTTTTTTTTTTTTTGTATCATCATCTTAAAACAATTTTGCTTTGAAATTTTTCTACAATTCACATACGTTAATTATAATTTTTCAAACATGCATCTCTCAAATAAAAAATAAAAAATAAAAATTTAAAAAGAATAATAGTATCTAGATTTTAAAAATGAATAATGCTGTATTTATAGATGAAGATTATAACAAACTAGGTACGACTTTCGTATACGCGAATTTAAAATAACTGTTTTGTAACTTGCGGATAAAAAAAATTGAAAGTGAAAAAAATTAGATTACTCAGAAAAAAAAAAAAAAAGATTGAGTACATTAATGTGAAACTATCGACATAAAAATTAACAATTATATATATATATATATATTCAAAGAGTGTTTTATTTTTCTATCATTTATTTTCAATTAAATTTTTTTATATGTTTCTAAATATTTAACTATACGCGATTCATAATAAATATTTCATAACATGTAAAAAAACTAAAGATTGAGACTATCGAAAGAGAAGTTTAAACAATTTTTTATTTATTTAAATTATGATAATTATTAGTAGTTTTTAATTAAAATTTATCACATTTTTTCATATATTTAATTAAAATGTTCATATATCTATTTGAATTAAGTTTACTTTTTATTATTTAATTATTCATTTTTCTATTTTTAAACCTTGACGAAATAGTTTTTAAGTATTTTTTTTGAAAGTTTTTAAATACTTTTTGAATTACCTTTTTTTTTTCACATGTGATTTCTGTTTTCATTTTATAAATTGACATTTTTTTCATCAGACACACTATATGCATTTAGTTACTTATTTTCTTATATTTGTATACTTTTTACAATATGAATGTTTTATAATAAAAATTTATTGTAGATAAATGAGAGAGTATGAATTGTGCGGAACGAGTGATAAGAAAACAACATTGTTGTTTATTTAATCTAGTTCTCCTATTTTGAAATTATTTTGCTTCCAATTAATTTTACCACATGTTTATAAATTATTAATTTTTCTTATTTCGATTTGAATTAGATTTAGTTTTACTAAGTAAAATGTCATACTAAGTATAGGCATCTTGAAAAACTTATATCATTTTTGTTTACAAACAAAAGTTTGTGTCATTTTTATAAAAAAAAAACTTTCTTGTATCAAAAATATCTTTTATCTCATTAATTATTGATGTTGTAACTTTCTAAAACAAAAAAATAATGTACAAAATATATTATTAGATATAATCTAATATTCAATGGCAATATATATCACCAAATCTAATCTTCAATAGAAAATATAATCCAATAAGAAATAGTAATATATCACTAAATATAATATAAATTTTATTAAAGTAACATTTTTTATAATAATATAATTTTTTTATAAATTTAAAATATTTTCATAACTTATCAAGTTACTAATATTTGAATTTCTATAAAGAAATATTTATTCAATTTAATAACGCAGTTCAGATAACACCTTATTATGTTAATAAAATTTTTAAAATTTGGGCGTCTATTAAATACTTTATATATGTAATACACAATTCTGAATAAGTTTCATTATTTATAAGAAATATACATAATATTTTTTTCATTTCATACTCGATATAAAACAAATTTTGTATTTATATAATTTCTGAAATTTAAATGTCACCTAAATCATTAAATTTCTCTTAATTATATGCTTTTAAAAATATATGAATTTAATAATATTTTAAAAAGAGAGAAATTTGTTTAGGAAACATAGATATGTCTATGTATTAATGAGTGTTAATGAGTGTGTTACTTTTTTATTGACGTGTGTGAATATAAATATCACATATGTTAGTTTCTCTCAAATTACTCTGAGTGAGAAACATGTTTGAATTTTCTTTTGGTGTCTTCTTAATAAATATATAGGAAATTTTCAAAATCTTGAAAGATTCTAGTTAAATTTTATCAAATGTTTAAGATAATTTTTTTTTTCTATTCATGTTGGAATTGTGATTAATTTATGTATATAGTTACTCATGTATTTTATTTTTCTAAATTTATTTAACATGTGTTGAAATCAGATCGACAGTCTGACACATACCGCAATCATGTAAACTACAAAATTATTACAAACATAAGAATTATATAGAACTAAAAAATTCTAATACTTTCTTCAGATTGTATTTCGTTTTAATAAATTTCTTTTTCTTAATAAGTTTAGATTGATTAATAGATTTTTTATTTTTTTAATATTTATATAGCTTAATCTTTTTTTAATAAAGTTGTTTAAAAAGCAAATATTCATATAGTATTTTTTTCCTAATAGGATTAGATATTTTTTTAATAAGATTAAATTAATTAGTTAAAGTTATAATATTTTCACACATATCAAATTTTGATCGATTGGTTTAAATAAAATATTTTAATTTGCGTCGAAATCTGATTGACTAACTGATATGTGTAGTGATTATATATTAAAATTATTTTAATATATGTCAAAATCTGGTTAATATATAGATATATATATCGTGATGGTGTTAATTATGAAATTTGAAACATAAAATTTTATATAAGCTGAACAACTAATTAATTGATTTAGTGCGTATAAACTAAATGAAGACATGACTAAGTCTAGTAATGATAATGACAACTAAATAATATCTTAGGATTGACAGCTAGGTTTGATTATATCTAAGTCCACTATGGTATATATATTAGTTATTTTTGTTTGTTTTGTTAAAGATATATATATATATATATATATATATATATATATATATATATATTAGTTGCTCGCACGTATGAACCAAACTATTCTTACAGGAATTAAAATAAGCTGATGATAGAAAAAGAAAGTAGTAACGAAATTAGAATAAAATAAGGAAAAGGTACAATTATTGTATATAGCCATTATTATTAGAAACAAAAAAACTCTTTCGACTAATATATAACGACTTCCATGCACAAGATATAGGGGCATATTGGTCGTTAAATAAGTCATTTAAGTTAGCTGACTACTTTCCGACACTTCCACGAAGACAAACAGAACACGCAAATCATTTGAAGATTAGCGACTAACTTACGTTTACGTTTGTGACTGTTTGAGATGAAAGATTTGCGACTACATGATTTAGGTGTTATTGGTTATCCGCTAACACCCGTAAACGTAGTTTTTGCGGGAGTTAGCGGTTGGTAGCGTTTGCAAACAATCACCGAAACTGTTACGAACCGCTAGCTGGTTTCCGCAAGTGTTTGCGTTTGCGGGAGATCAATTTTTTTTCAAAAAATTAAAGATATTATCTTAAAATTAAGAAAAATTATAAGAATTGAAAAAAAATAAATTTATTTGTATTTTCTTCTATAAAATATTTTTATATTAAACTCTTATTCTTGATATATCAATATATTATATTAATTGAAATGAAGATTTAATTATATATATTGTATAAAAAAATGTTTCAAACCTCTTAAAAATTTATATTTCATTTTTATTTTGATGTGTACAATACATGTATGAATTAATTAAAAATATACTTATATATATATATATAACTGTATTTTTAATTTATAAAATTTGTTTCACAACTCATAAAAATATATTTAGTTATTTATTTTATGATTTAGTTTGATCTTTAATATTAATTATATATATAAAAATTATATAATGTATGTATTTCATTATTTTTTATGTCCAACCGCTATCACACCCGCTGTCAACCAGTCAAAAATTTTCCGCAAACGCAACAGTTTCAACCGCTATACCAGTCGTAAAAACCGCTCAATAACCCTTGAAACCGCAATCGTCCGCTTCCGCAAACTCCCACAGACGCAACCGCACCCGCTGTGTTTAAACCAGTCGAGCCCTTAGTCGATAGTTATATATCCGTTTAAACCGATTATTTTGCGAATGCTTTTGTAATCGCTAAACCGATGATTTTTTTGTAGTGGCTTTAGCAATAGTTTCAGGTTTAAACGTATCAGTAATTGTAACCGATAAACTGTATTTTGAATTCGGTTTGGTAATGTTATCTTTTGCTCTTCTATACCTTGGATGATTTTCTTGGGTTTAAATTAAGACACGGCTAAAGGAAAGCCAAACACAGTTTCTCTCTATCTTTGTAGTATAAGCTCTAGGAAACCGAAATGCATTAATCAAAAAATTATTAAACTATTGATCACCGAGCTTAGTAATTGTAATCTATTAACATACAATGTTAGTGATGAAAGTTCCACATCAGTAGTTAAAGTGTTTTTGAATTACTATATAATAGGGTTAATAACCAATTAGATTTAAGTTAGAAACTCATATAACTCCGAATTTATCATGGTATCAACGCCTCATAGGATCTTTGGGCCTTGACGCTCCTAACTACCAATAAATCGACATAACCCGATCTTTGGATCATTTCCGGTTGGGTCTCCTCTTTTGTGAATCGGTTTAACCCGATCTTTATAGATTTTGTTTCCCACACTTGTTTCCACGCTTTAAACATAATGGATTTGAGTGTGCGGGGGAGTGTTAGTGATGAAAATCCAACATCGATAGTTGGAGAGTTTGTGACTTACTATATAATAGGATTAATGATCAATCCATTCGGTATAGCTATGTGTTTTGATAAAAGTTTTCTTAGAGTTCTTTGTATAGTTATGTTGTTTGTAAAATAATCTTTTATGGTTAAAATAAAAATAGAGAAATAATAAAATACTTTTGAATTTTGATCGGGGAAAGAAAATTTATGTTTGTTATATTGGTCGTTTAAAAACGCTAACTTAAGTAAAGATTACGCGTGACACGCAATCACCATCCGAAGCGTTATATAAAAAGAATATAATATGCCAGAAACATTTACCTACAAAAAAATCCTTTATATATATATAGATATAGATGTGTGTGAGGGTGTGAGGAATAGAGTAAGAAAATATCAAAAGTCAGGGAAAAATGAGTGAGGAGAAGAGAAAACAACACTTCGTGCTAGTACATGGTTCGTGCCACGGTGGGTGGTGCTGGTACAAGCTAAAGCCAGTGCTTGAAGCGGCAGGCCACCACGTAACCGCCCTGGACTTAGCTGCCTCAGGGATAGACACGAGGTCGATCACTGATATCCCCACGTGCGAAAAATACTCTGAGCCATTGATGAAGCTCCTAGCCTCATTACCAAATGATGAGAAGGTTGTGCTCGTTGGTCATAGCTTTGGAGGTTTGAGCTTAGCCATCGCCATGGATAAATTTCCTGACAAGATATCTGTCTCCGTCTTCTTGACCGCTTTCATGCCCGACACCAAACATTCGCCTTCCTTCGTCTTGGAGAAGGTATCTCATTTTTCTTTTCGTTTTTATTTTACTCTTGTTGATAATTTAAGCATAATCGTCTATGAAGTAAAAGGTTTATGTTGATCGTCTCTTTCTTACGATAGTATCCCGTCGTATTCACATACAATCACTAGCTTTATCCAAAGATTATTTATATATATTTTAGCGCATGCTCTTTTCTAAAAGATTTTATGGTCATTAGTACGGACCAATACTTTTGTTACTAGTGACTTATAAATGTTGGGCAAAATGATAGGAAGATTTCCGTTCGAAGTCTTTTCATTGTATTAATCGCTTCCTTTTTCTAAAGCTATTACTAGAATTTGATGCATGTACCTGTATGCCATAACCATAGATATATATGTATTGCCATATTGACAATCTAACGAGTACGTGGGGTCCAGTGAATTTACCTTTTGCCCTTTCAACCTCTTAAGCCTCAAGACACAAACATCCAATAAATTTGCTGATGGTTATGGATGTAACCGGTAGACTTTTTTTATGAATGCCTTGAATCACATGAATAAAAGTCAATGAGAAAAAAGAAAAAGAGGATATTGCTTAGAATAGAAGAGTAAGACGAATAGCATAAATGTTTGCAGTAAAATAATATTTTAATGATATTTTGTTGCATATTTAATTGTACTGAACTCGAAAAATAAATCTGAGTTGGGATTTTTTCTATTACGTAAAAGTTTGGAAGAACCATGACACAAGAAGCATGGATGGGCACCGAATTCGAACCTTATGGCTCAGACGATTCCGGACTGAGTATGTTCTTCAGCGGTGAGTTCATGAAGCTCGCTCTTTACCAGCTTTCTCCAATCGAGGTATATAATTTGTCATCTACTAATACTTATCCGTATATTTTTAGTTTCAATCTGAATGCTTTTGGGATCATTGAAACGGTACTGGTCCTGTCCTACTGGATCAATAAATGTTTTTACTATTAATAATGAAAAACAAAATAAAAAAGTACAAAATATACATATTTGTTATATACGGTTTTCATTTTCAAAAGATGGTTTTTTAATTTAACCTGTTGAAAAGTATGTTAAACATTTTACTAATATAAGTTTAAATAGTATAAAATAGAATATTAAAAGTATTGAGTCGATGTCAAAAGATTTTGTTTTTGGATGGCGAAATCAAGATTAGTTAAGAAGAATAATTCTAATTACTTGTTTAATTAGCTCTGATGATGTTGTAATGTTGATTAGGACCTTGAACTGGGTTTGCTTCTAAAGAGGCCTGGATCATTGTTTGTGAGCGACATATCGAAGATGAATAACTTCTCTGAAGAAGGGTATGGATCTGTTCCTCGAGCCTACATCGTCTGCAAAGAGGACAAAGGCATTCCTGAAGAATTCCAAAGATGGATGATTGATAATTTTTCGGTGAATTTAGTGATGGAGATGGAGGACACAGATCATATGCCAATGTTCTGCAAACCTCAAAAACTATGTGATCGCCTCATGGAAATCGCTGTCAAATTTGTTTAAATAAATTTGATGAAACTGTATTGGACTTGTTACAATCAAGGTTTGTTGCGAATTGAGAATTAATAATATTAAATCTTTGTTAAAGTTTCAAATTATATTAAATTTTATGATTTAACAACTACAGAAAAATTAAGTTAAGTGCAACCCATGGTTATTCTATTGTTTAAAATTGTAATGTGTTCACCAATATTTCGTGATTCACAATTATTTGTGTGCTTAAGTATAGGGGTGGGCAGAATTCTAGTGAAATATATAAGCAATTGTATTTGTTCGGTCAAAAAATTAAAAGCCTTAGTTATCTAAATATGAATTTTTACCTCGTCGTTTTTGCAAATTATACTATCAAAATGTATTGTTTATTTCTTGCAAAAGATATCCCAAATTTTGTAATTTTCAAGTACTGATGATATCATGGATATCTAGAGGAAAGCGACAGTTTCAAAAAATAAAAATAAAAAATAAACTTTAAATCTCTTTTTCTTTTTCTTTTATTTCGTCTGAAATTACTTTAATATTGATAGAAGCTTACATGATCAAAGTAAAGAGCAGAATTTATACAAATAGGAGCAAAGAAATGAAAAATGAAAGTTTGGTTATTAGATAACGCTTGTTTTGCAAGTATGTCAGCTGGATGATTGAATTTTCTTTGAATCCATATATAACGAATATCCTGAAATCTTTCCTTCCATGCCATAATGTCTCTAATCCAGTTGTGAAGTTTGAAGTTTTTCTTTTTCCCGGTGACTAGAAACATTAAAGTTTGATTATCTTCTTCAAATATAACTTTTCGATATCCTTTGATCCAACAAGATTGCATCGCTATAAGAAGGCTTTGTAGTTCAGCTTCTAATGCAGATTCAACTCTTTTTTTTTTAACTTGAACAGCACCCTGATAGAAACCCTCGTTGTCTCTTAAGACCTAACCTGTCTTAGCGTCACTATTATAATGATTAAAGGATCCATCATAGTTACACTTAACCCAACCCGGTTCTGGTTTCTTCCAGCTGGTTTGATCTCTGAATTATGAAAAGTCCAGTTTCTTCTTCAGACAATATTTATCTCGAAAAGATTCTACAATCTTCTATTCATTAGCATCATGTTTTGCCAATTCAACACTTTTGTTGATGGATATATTCTCTTTAAATCTCTTTATTTATGTGTTGCGTACTTGGTGTGGGATGCGTGTGCGAAATGTACAAAAAACTATATAAAAAAAAAAAGTAAGAGAAGAAAATGATTGAGGATAGAAACAACACTTCGTGCTAGTTCATGGTGCGTGCCACAGCGCGTGGTGCTGGTACAAGCTTAAGCCGCTGCTCGAGGCCTCGAGCCTCCGGGTAACCGTCTTAGACCTTGCTGCCTCCGGTTTAGACGTAACCAGATCGATAACTGACATCTCCACTTGCGAACAATCTCAGAACCATTGATGCAGCTGATAACTTCATTACCAAATGCTGAGAAGGTTGTGCTCGTTAGTCATAGCTTTGGAGGTTATGGATTATGGATGTAACCGGTAGACTTTTTTTTAGGAATGCCTTGAATCACATGAATAAAAGTCAATGAGAAAAAAAAAAAAAAGAAGAAGAGAGGATAATGCTTAGAATAGAAGAGTAAGACGAATAGCATAAATGTTTGCAGTAAAATAATATTTTAATGATATTTTGTTGCATATTTAATTGTACAGAACTCAAAAATTAATTGTATTTGGACATGTGATGTTGTGACGAAATTTATGATGTAGTAGTTACCGTCGTAAATTTGTGACGAATTTTTCACGAAACTGTAAAGTTGACGCAAATTTGCAAAGGAAATCATGTTGTTACAAATCTGACACAAATTTATGATAACTTTGCAATGAAATCTGTTATGTTATAATTTTGGGATGTATTTGTGACGAAAACATCCGTCCAAATATTGTAATGGACTTGCGACGGAATTTTGTGACATATTTACAATGGATCTAAATAAATTATAGAAAAGAAGCGTTTAAAAATCTTCTCGCTAGTAGAATTCGTAATATAACAATGGTTGCTATAGCAAAAAATCCGTTGCCATAATAAAATAGTAATAGCGAATTCACAGAAAAAATCTATTGCTATACATAGACGTATTCGTGACTATATAACTTGTTACTGTTTCGTGGCTATATGACAACGAAATTAACTATCATGTGTCCGTTGCTACATAGAATTTTGACTTAGCAAATGACCATCGGTTGTTGGTTTGCCACGTATTAGCGACTAAAACTTGTGGCTTTAGCGTGCTATACGAATTTCATATTTATTAATATTATTTTTTTTTTGACAATAAACCAAATATGAAACTACTTTTTTGGTAAATAACTAAACTAACGAAAATTAAATAAAATTATATATAGAATCTAGATAAAAAAAAACCTTAAATAGAAATACAAGTAAAGATATGCATGAAACAAATTCTTATATCTCAATAGGACAACCATAATACATTCTATAACTTCGGGTCATGAATGGCGGACGCCTCCCACTTTTCCTACATTGAACCAACACTTGTCTAAAGGAAGAGCTAATGAATTCGGAGTTAAATACATCCATCAAAGAAAAGGAATAGAAAAATACGACACGTTCATCCTTAAATCACAAACATACCAAGTTTGTTACATTTGTTACCAGCAAGTTACAAATAAAAAAGACTCTTGGATCACCGTAACTCTGATTATCCTGAGAGGTAGGGTTGTTAGGGATATTACTCATGAGCCTATGCAGAAAAACTCTAGTGGGTTTTAGGTTCGATTGATCATTCACTCAAAATAAACCTTGTGTTTAATAAAGATGAGCAAACGATAGAGGTCTTGTTTGACGATTCAAAAGGCAGTCTCGACGAATTTGTGTAAGGTTCTTGATCAAAAGAATCAAAGCACTTATCTAATTTAGAGTAGTGAATTTCTTTGTGACTTTTAGTGAGTTTCATGGTATAATATTTTTAAAAATAAACCATTGATTATGTTGTTTTTTGATAAATAAAAATGATTTTTCTCCAAACAGTAGGTAACAATATAGCATATCTACTTTGTATTACTACCGTTTAGGGTATCAAATACCATAAAATACTCATTTCAGGTATAGAGACATCTAATTTGGAACATATTCACATTTCTTTACACTATATAAGGTTATATTTAGATATAAATTGGGGTTACATTGACTTTATATGGTGCTAAAGTCGATTTTCGTGGTGTAAGATATATGACCGTCATAAATTTGTGACAAATCATGTACCCTAAACCACAAACATCTACAAAAACTCTATCATCAAATAGAAATACACTACACGGATCACTGATCCTGTCACAGTGTCGTCGCAAATTTATGACAGATTTGCGACGGAAACAAAAATTTTCACCACCAAAATTCACCAATTATTTTGTATAAAACGCATAATTTTTGATGCAAACCGATATAAAACTGATATAAAACCTCTTTAATGCTTCAGTTCTCAGACTCTCTCAGATCCGCCCATGTTCCTCCACCCTCTGATCGACTACACTCCTCTTTCTCCTCCTCTCTTTGTGTCGCTCCTCCTCTTCCATTTCTCCCTTGCTACCGCTACTCATCATCTCCTCTCCCAAGTTATTCCTCTCTTCTCCTTTCCTCCTCGCCAAATCAAAGTAAAAATTCTCCTTTCCTCGCCAAATCAAAGTAAAAAACATTTATTATGTTCTTCAATTTTTTTTATTGATTTAGAAATTAAGATTTAGGAATTTGGATTTGATAATTAATGATTTAGGAATTTATAAAAATTTCATACGTTTTTTTTTTTCCATTTTGTATGTTAAAAATGTTTGTTTTGTATCATTTTTTTCTATGTCATTGGCGGATTTTGATATGATTTTGGGTGATTCGACTGAGACTCCCCGAGCATTTATCTTGGGATCCACAACGCTACTCCGTTCACGAATCTGGATTCATGGGAGTCTTGCGCGCCGGTGTCGATGGAGTAGTTGCAGCACCAGCCCGGGAGATCGTATATAATGGGGATGATCTTGCGAATAAAGAGGAGATGATGAGTGGCTCCGGGCCAATCATAAATAGTTTCAATTCCCGAATAATACTCTTTTACATGGCATTTTGTTTTTGTATATTCAAATTTTAAGAAAAGTTATTGCTGGTTTACTTCTAAGTTTGTGCGTGCGATAAAGTGGTTATTAATGAATAAATAAGTCGAAGCTACACAAAGACACACAAAAAAAATTTCTTCTTACTTGGTTTCATTCAATTCAAGTAGAGAAAATTATATGGACCAAAGATGTTAGTTTTGCTCGTCACCCTCGGATGTTATTTTTTGCTCTCGTCATCCTTGGATGTTTTCCTTGGGTTTAGATCAAGACACGAATAAAAGAAAGGCAAACACATTTTCTCTATCTCTGTATGTAATACAAATTTTAGGAAGCCGAAATGTAGTAATCTAAACATTTATTAACTTATTGATCACCGAGCTTAGTAATTGTAATTTACCAGCAAACAAAAAGAAACGAGCTTATTCGTGACTAGATCTTCTCAAGAAGAAGGAGGTATCAGTTTGAGTCATCTGCCTTGTCAATAAAGGCATGCCTAGATATCCAACTCGGAGTGCCCCCTTATCAAAAGGGAACTGTTGGCTCATTTATTCTATATGCCTTGATGAGCTACTCTCCAGATACATATTTTTTCCATACTTATGCGAAGATCATATTGCTTTGCAAGTTCTTTAAAAACTGTTATAAGTCCCAGAGCCGATTGCACACTACCCCATCTGTTACGTCTGTAAAACATAAGTAAAAGAGTCTTACATTTCTCCATTTTTGGTGGTAGCCTATATGACCATCCGTTACCGCATAGTCTCAATCTTCGTTTACTCCGACAAAATCCCAGCAAGTTTTTGAACGGAGAAGGAGGGAGTCAACACACAACTCTATCCAATGGATAAACTCATCGAAACATTAAGAACATGAAGCGTATTTGAAAGGAAACTCATCAAGAATACACATAATTCTTTGTATACGTATGTTGTTGGGAAAAAATATTTATAGAACTCTTAGTATAGTTATGTTATTTATAAAAATATTTTTAGAATTTTGGTATATTTATGTTGTTTGCAAAAATACTAAGATTTTTCTCTGCGTCCAACGTGATAAAAGATTTAAAGTGCACTATTAAACCAAAAATTCATAAAACATGTAAGCTAAAGAAAAAAGTGTATAATACAAAAACATTAATTGCAAGGAACCATATCGAAAACCAAAAAACCAAAATTTCAAACTTATTCTACAAACTGAATACCACTACGTTCACGTACTGCAAAAACTTCGTGTGAGAATGTTTATAATGTTACGGGTTAATGGTAAAACCTAAACCTTAAGATATATTTAAGGACATTGCATGCGGTCGGTGCGGTGATATTGCAAACTCTTATCTTTCTGAGTCTATTAGCCACTTCATGTATCACTCAAGATCCAACTCCATCACTGATCACAATTTTAATATAAACAGAATCTCTTTATAAAATTATCACACCTATTGCATTACCATCACTACTTCTCATTTTGGTTATTTCACCATCATTCCAGTTACCGAACCAACTCTAGCTCTGGTGAAACAACTTCACCACCAACTTCCTCACCATCACCAACTGCCTCACCACCACCAACTAAGGGTCAAAAATCTTCTATATTGGAGCCAAACAATCTTATTAATCTATCCTTTAATCACACAGCTCATAATGGTCGTACATTGAATCTCTTATAATCTTAAAATGTAAATATTAATCACAACCTTATTAACCCAAAATGTTGCTTTAGATCTTGTTAAATCACATAAATTGTAAGCGTCGTATATTCAACATCATCCAATGATTAAAAACTAATTCAAACCTTGTAACCTATAGTGGTACAATTCTCATCTTAACTTTATTTGGTTTAATTATATTCGGTTTTCCTAAATGTAGTTTTAACAAAACCCTAATGCGAACTAAATCTTTCGTGGAGAGATTCTTAAAAATATGATTTTATTTTGTTATACTTACGTGAACGCATTTGAAGTTTATTTTGGTACATTAATAAGATTTTTTTATTTTATAATGACCAATTATTACCCATATCTTGTAGTAGCATGATTCCGATTTCAATGGAAGAATAATTATGAAAAAACACTAACATCACTAAAATTGTAACTATTGTAACTATTCAAAAGAACTAGGGTTGGGATTAAAACCCGAACCGAGCCGAACCGAAATTTTCGGTTTTTGGTTTGATCCAGTTCACAAGTTCGGTTACATTCGGCTGCTTAAGTTATTTGTTTCGGTTGTCGATTCGGTTCGGTTCGGTTCACCCAAACCGAACGGTTAACCGAGAACCATAAACCATCGTCTTCAATTCGAGCCGCCGTCGTCTACTTCGCCATCTTCACTCCGAGCCGCTGTCACCTTCTCTATTATTGCATCGTCGACGAGTCTGCGGAACCACCGCCGTTGTTTTCTCCGTTTTTGTTTCTGCAACCAGCAGCCATCGTACGATTTCTTTTTCTTTTTGTTTTGAGTTTAGGGTAAAGATGAAGAAGAAACATAAAACGTTGCGTTTCGTGTAATGTTTTAATGAATTGGGCTGAAGCCCATCATAAAAAATAGGCTGGGTACAAATTAATGAATTTGGGCTCTCGATTGTTTTTTTTATTATTATCATATTAACCGAAAGTAACAGAAAACCGAAATTAACCGGAATAATTCGAATATAACCGAGAATTTCGGTTAATTTCGGTAAAAAATTAATAACCGAAAAAAAACTGAGACCGAACCGAAAAAAAGTTCGGTTATTTTCGGTAAAAATTTTGAAAACCGATAAACCGAAAAACCGAACCGAACTAATCGAAATCCCAACCCTAAAAAGAACCATGATACTCAAGATCTGTAAACCAATATTTTTTTATAACCGTAATGCAGTATCCATTCTATTATAATCTATGAACCGCATGGTAATAAATATTTTCAATTAACTACTAATTAAATAAAACAAAAGCTTTAGATTAATCAAATAATAGTTGCTTAAATCAAGAACTAATTAAATTTGGGAAATTTTTATTGGTGTTTTTATATTACTTTATTTAATATAATCGAAATATTCTCTGGAACGTATCGGCTGTAACGGAAGCATCAAGCTGAGCGACATTACGTGCAATAGAAGCAAGCAAAGCGATACCGTGATGACCACTGTATTAGCTGTCAAAGCATTAACCACAAAAGAATTGTACTCCGTCGCCGCCTGTAAATCGACACTGTCGATCCCAACGCTGGCTCTTCCAACCACATTCAACCGCCCATTCGCCGCCTCAAACACTTAGTGTAGTTTTATACAGAGAGTTCCAAACTTGAATTATTTATTAAGTTTAAAATATTTGCTTCTAAAAACATTAAGTATGTAGAGAAAAAAAACTCACATGTAACATAATATCAAAAAAGAGTTACAAATGAGTAAGCTTTTGTTTTTGCATGAATTTAAACATCGTCTATAGAGATTGATTTGTGGCAAGCATCACACCAGAGACATACAAGATGATAAATAACACCCAAAATATCCACATATTTTATGTGTTCGATCTCAGAGTTGCAACCGCCAAAAAATTTAGTACATAAAACTTATCTATAAGTCAAGATCAAATTAATGGACGAATAAGCTTACCTAGGAAAAGGAATCACATTTTGGAGTTTTCATCTTTTTTCACCTCGTCGTTGCCTTGATTTCCTTTGTCTTTCTCCTTTAAACTATCCAAAATAACATTATCAAACTGTCTACCTTCATTCAACGGAGCGATATAGTAAATCTTGTTATTTACTTTACGTTGAGGAAGAAACTCTACCATGTTACTCAAGAGGTTTTGAAGATCCAACGTTATTTTTTCATTTTTATTGGCATGTTCATATTCATATTTTTTTTTCTTTTTATTTTCTCCATTAAACTCTTCTAACCGAGCTGCTCATCTTTGTCTTCTAAAACAGATTTATCATGTAGCCTTCTAAAACAGATTTATCATGTAGCCTTACTCTTTCCTCAGTTTCCATCTCAAAAATGTAGCTCTGAAGATCTTGCGCTATCTATTCATCTTTCTTCGTTCGCTCTTTAACCTGTTTTCTTCTTCCTTTCTCCTTAAACTATCCTTAACAGCCTTAACAAGCTGCTCATCACTGCCGAATTAAGTTTGCTTGATCGAATCACATGTCACCGTGATATAAAAAGTAGACGTGAAATAACATATTGAATTGAAATCAAACCTTACATCGTCAAAGCTAGTGCAAAACATGTTTTGATTGATAATTCAGCACGTCGATGACGTCCTTGGATGAAAACCTTGACTACATATCAAATTACATGATTCTCTCTCGCAAATCGGTCATCGACTTCGGGAATCATCCATATTAGGGTTTCATATTGAACTCGTTAGAATTCGCCATGGAAACAGTTGAGTCATTGCGAGCCATACGTTAATATTTTCTTTCAAAGATTTTCCAAGTCCCAAACCATTTGTTAAAAACATTAAATTCACGCAATTCATATTTTATCCATCTCGTATTTCTAACCAAAAACAGTATAAATCTAATACCTAGACGATAATCTCAACGTTCGAATCCCAAAAAATTTCTATATTCATACGTAGTATTTTTTTGTGTTCAAAACTGCTAGGGTTTCGCAAAATACAAATGATTCTTCATGGCCTGATTTTGATACTTATAATAAATTAAAAAATTAGGATTTCGATGATGAACAGACCTAACCAAAACTTTAAATCGACGAAAATACATAATCGAATTAATTAACCAGGTTTATAAAACAAACCAAACTATCCTACCGAACCATAATACTAAATCAATCGGTTCATTAAGGGATGTCTTGTTATCAACCACCTCAACTTTTAATTTGGTGCATTCTCATTTATAGATTTTTGAATCCGCCACAACTTATAACAATAAAATACTCTTTTACAGTTAAATAAATAATAATGAAATAATAAACTACATGGATTTATTGAACTGTGGATTTTAAAAGGTTTTGGGGTTTTTTTAAAATCCTCTGTTATTCAACTAAAGATTTTAAAATATTTTCTCAAATCCGGTGTTATTGAAAATGAGATTTATGTAAAGTCATTTAAAATCATTTACAATCCCCTATTATTCAAACAAGACTTTTTAAAAATCATATCAAATCCACTGTTATTGAAAATATTTTTAAGTATTGGGATTTTAGTGACTGCAGAAGATTTTAGAGGATTTTAGGAGATTTTCTTAGTTAAAAATATAAAGATCCAAATTCCATAGTTTTAGGTGAAATTATGGGAGATTTTAATACCAAATCATAACAACTTCTATAAAATCACAAAAAATCATCAAAATAATCTAAAATCTTATTAAAACTCAAATCACTCTAAATGCCAAGTTTAATACGTTTGTTAGAAAAAAAATATATGTTTTTATACTAGTCGTAGAAAGACGCCAAGTTAAATAAAACATTACGATACGCAATCACCATAACCTTCGTTCCTGAAGCGTTAAATAAAAAAAATGCCAGAAACATTTACCTACAAAATCCTTTATATATATATATATATATAGATGTGTGTGAGGTCGTGAGGAGGAGAGTAAGAAAATATCAAAAGTCAGGGAAAAATGAGTGAGGAGAAGAGGAAACAACACTTCGTGCTAGTACATGGTTCGTGCCACGGTGGGTGGTGCTGGTTCAAGCTAAAGCCACTCCTTGAGGCGGCAGGCCACCGCGTAACCGCCCTGGACTTAGCTGCCTCAGGGATAGACATGAGGTCGATTACTGATATCCCCACGTGCGAAAAATACTCTGAGCCATTGATGAAGCTCCTAGCCTCATTACCAAATGATGAGAAGGTTGTGCTCGTTGGTCATAGCTTTGGAGGTTTGAGCTTAGCCATCGCCATGGAAGAATTTCCCGAAAGGATCTCTGTCTCCATCTTCTTGACCGCTTTCATGCCCGACACCAAACATTCGCCATCCTTCGTCTTGGAGAAGGTATGTCATTTGTTTTCGTTTTTATTTTACTCTTGATGATAATTTAAAACATATATATATATATATATATATATAATTGCCTAAGAAGAAAAAAGTTTATTTTGATCGTCTTTTTCTTGCGATAGTATCCAGTTCTTTGTATTCAGATATAATCACTAGCTTTACCTTTACCCAAAAGAATTATCATATATGTTCAGCGCATGTTCATTTCTAAAAGATTTTATGGTGATTAGTACGGACCAATACTTTTGTTACTAATATAATACGGCTCATAAATGTTGAGCAAATGATAAATATTATGTTTGAAGTCTTTTCATTTTATTAGTCGCTTCTTTTTCTGAATCTAATCTATTATTAGAATTTGATGGCATGTACCTGAATGCCATAACCATAGATTATATGTATTGTCATATTGACGATCTAACGAGTACGTGGGGTCCAGTGAATTTACTTTTTGCCCTTTCAACCTCTCAAGTCTCAAGACACAAAACATCTATTAATTTAAATTTGCTGATGGTTATGGTATGGATGTATCCGGCCGGTAGACCTTTTTTTTAAGGAATGCCTTCAATCACATGAATAAAAGTGAATGAGAAAAAAAAAAGAAAAAAAAAGAAAATAAGGGGCAAAGAAAAGAGGATAATGCCTTGTTAGAAATTAGAATAATGACATTAGTATTTGCAGGAAAAAAGTTTTCTTATTATAAATGATGTTATTTAGTGCACATTTAAATTTTACTGAACTCGAAAAAAAAATATGAGTTGGGATTTTTTTCTATCACGTAAAAGTTTGGAAGCAACATGACACAAGAAGCATGGATGGGTACCGAATTTGAACCGTACGGCTCGGACAATTCCGGACTTAGTATGTTCTTCAGCCGTGAGTTCATGAAGCTCGCTCTCTACCAGCTTTCTCCAGTTGAGGTCATTTAATTTGGCATCTCAATAGTCAATACTTATCCGTACGTTTTTAACTTGCATCTAAATGCTTTGGATCATTGAATCATTGGATTGAACTGATCAAACGGTTCTGGACAAAAAAGTTTACTACTAAATAAAATAAAGCATACGAAATATGCATTTTTAATGGTTTTTTAAAAAAAATTAAATATGTTTCCTAACTTAATCTTTTGAAAAGTATGTTAAACATTTTACTAATTTAAACACTATATAAAAATATTGAGTTGATGTGATGGCAAAAGATTTTCTGTTTGGATGGTGGAATGAAGATTTTTTAAGAATATTTTTTCTAATTATTTGTTTTAGCTCTGATGATATGTTGTAATGTTGATTTAGGATCTTGAATTGGGTTTGCTTCTAAAGAGGCCTGGATCATTGTTTGTGAGCGACTTATCGAAGATGAAGAACTTCTCTGAAGAAGGGTATGGATCTGTTCCTCGAGCCTACATTGTCTGCGAAGAGGACAAAGCCATTTCCGAAGAATTCCAAAGATGGATGATTGGAAATTTTCCGGGGAGTTTAGTGATGGAGATGGAGGACACAGATCATATGCTAATGTTCTGCAAGCCTCAACAACTATGTGATCGCCTCTTGAAAATCGCTGTCAAGTTTGTTTAAATAAATTTGATGAAATTGTAATGGACTTGTTACAATCAAGGTTTGTTGTGAATTGAGAATTAATAAAGTTAAATCTTGTTAAAGTTTCAAACTATATTAAATTTTATGATTAAAAAACTACAGGAAAATTAAGTTAAGTGCCACTCAAGATTCTTCTATTGTTAAAAATTGTAATGTGTTCACCAATATTTCGTGATCAACAATTATTTATGTGCTTTAAGTATAGGAGTGGGCAGAATTTTTGTCCTCCCCCGTTCTAGTACTTTCAGAAATATTTAAGTAAGCAATTGTATTTGTTCAGTCAAAAAATTAAAAGCCTTAGTTATCTAAATATGAATTCTTACCACGTCGTTTTTGCAAATTTTAATCTCAAAACGTGTTGTTTCTTTTTTGCAAAAGATCCCAAATTTGGAATTTTCAAGTACTGATATCATGGATATCTAGAGGAAAGCGACAGTTTCAAAAAATTAAAAATAAATAAACTTCAAATCTCTTTATTTATGTGTTGCGTACTTAGTGTGGTGTGGGTGTGTAAACAAAAAGTAAGAGAAAAAAATGAGTGAGGAGAAGAAGCAACACTTCGTGCTAGTCCATGGTTCGTGCCACGGCGCATGGTGCTGGTACAAGCTTAAGCCGCTGCTCGAGGCTTCCGGCCACCATGTAACCGTCTTAGACCTAGCTGCCTCCGGTATAGACATAACCAGATCGATCACCGACATCTCCACTTGCGAACAACACTCAGAACCATTGATGCAGCTAATGACCTCATTACCAAATGATGAGAAGGTTGTGCTCGTTGGTCATAGCTTTGGAGGGTTGAGTTTAGCCATGGCCATGGATAAGTTTCCCGACAAAATCTCTGTCTCTGTCTTCTTGGCTGCTTTCATGCCCGACACTAAACACTCACCATCGTTCGTCCTGGAGAAGGTATTTCGTTTTGTATCAATACTCTGTCTTACGTTTTCTTTGTCAGATCTTTCTGAAACAAAGCTTCATTAAGCCAAACAAGATTTGCCGACCTAATTATTTTTGTCTAGAGAAAGTATTTCAAAATATGTATGATCCAAAAATCCACATTCTAAATTCTACGGCTATCAATTTACACCTATAGTCTTATCGCATCACCTAAGATGGCTCACAAATATCTTGAACATATTGGACGGGCGAGAAAAAAAAAAAAGTCTTGAGATACAGATGATAAATATTTGTCCACTTTTGGAGTCTTTTAGCATTTGTGGTCTGTATGCTACAACTATAGATCATGGGTTGGCAATATAACGTGTACTTGGGTCCAGTAAATTGATTATAACAAGCCAAAACAAGAAATAGCGAAAAGGAATCACCTACATCCATGTATCAAAATTCCAAGCGTATTGTCACTTTCATGGTGGTCACTGAGAGTTTTCACCACCATCTCATTTTAAAATCAGTTTTTGTTTCTTATAAAGTTTAATAGTATTTGACTCTAATATTAAATCCGCCTTTCAACTCTTAAATCACGTAAAAGCATGCGCGCGACATGCCACCAGAAGCATGGCGGGGGACCAAGCAAGAACCATACGGCTCAGACGATTCCGGCTTAGCTATCTCCTTCAGCACTGAGTTCATGAAGCACGCTCTTTACCAACTTTCTCCTGTTGAGGTAATCTTATCTATCATCAGCCATCACCATCACATCATCATCATCATGAAAAAATAATAATCTACATGTATATGGTAATCTTGATTTAGGATCTTGAGCTGGCTTTGATATTAAAGAGGCCCGGATCATTGTTTATCAACAAATTATCGAGGGCGAAGAACTTTACCGAAAAAGGGTATGGATCTGTTCCACGAGCTTACATTGCGTGCAAAGAGGATAAGGCCATTCCGGAAAAGCATCAACGATGGATGATTGATAATTATCCGGCGGATTTAGTGATTGAGATGGAAGAAACAGATCATATGCCAATGTTCTGCAAGCCTCAACTACTACGTGACCATCTTTTGGAAATCGCAGAAAAATTCGCTTAAAAAAATAGTCTTTTGATGAAAATGTATTTGGATTTGATACAATTAATTGTGTAATGATGCTAAACTGGATCTTTCTAAAAGTTTAGAATTTATTGCTTTCTCAGAGAACTAACAGTCAATGTAGTCTGAGAGAACAACCTAAAACTAACAGTCAATATACAAAGATTATGCGGGAAACTAACCGTTGATATAAGTGTTGACCCAAGAGACTGAAAACGAATAAGATGGCAATGGAGAAGAAGAGCCAAAAGCATTATGTGCTTGTCCATGCGCTCTGCCACGGCGGGTGGTGTTGGTACAAGGTGAAGCCACAGCTAGAGGCTGCAGGGCACCGTGTCACTGCAATTGATCTAGCTGCATCGGGAATCAATATGACTAGAGTAGAAGAGATACAGACTTTGAAGGATTACACGAAACCATTGCTTGAGTTACTGAACTCGCTTGGCTCGGATGATGAAAAGGTGATTCTTGTTGCTCATAGCTTGGGAGGAATACCTGGTGCTCTCGCTGCCGATAACTTCCCTCGTAAGATCGCTGTGATCGTGTTCTTAAATTCTTTCATGCCAGACACAACAAACCCACCTGCTTATGTTCACGAAAAGGTATTCCTCAGCTGCTTTGGTATGATCTTTTCAAAGTGATTCTGAAACCTGAGTGAAACCTGCAGTTGATTGCTAACATTCCACCAGAAGAGTTCTTGGATACGGTGTTTGGAAGTTATGGGCCACCTGATCGTCCTATAAGGACTGTTCTTTGGGGACCAAAGTTCATGGCCACAAAATTGTATCAACTGTCTCCAGTGGAAGTAAGAATCCAAGCCTAATCTTCTGAATCCCAAATGAGATTGCTAGTAATAACCTCCATCAATCTTTTAATGGTTGTTTGTTGTTTGTGGGTTAGGATCTTGAATTGGCGAAATTGTTGATTAGGGTAAACCCGTCAGTTTTAAACAATCTGGCAGGAACAACAAGTTTAACAGAGGAAGGATATGGATCCATTACACGTATTTATATCATATGTGGAGAGGATAATATAATACCTGAGGATTACCAGCGTTGGATGATCAAGAACTTTCCAGTTAAAGAAGTAATGGAGATCAAAGATGCAGATCATATGTCAATGTTCTCCAAGACTCAAGAACTTTGTACTCTTCTCTTAGAGGTTGCAGATAAATATCCTTAAGATTGTCCTGCAAATTTGTTACCAACTTCAGCTTCCACAGCAATAATAAGCATAAGCCATGTGAGAATACATCCATATGTATACTATAAGAATGGTTTTTGGTTGAATAGAGATTCGTGAGATAACTGTAATACATAAACTTCTCTATTCCATAAAGTACTCTTTATAGATAAAAGAGAGAAACGATAACCATTAACATTCATTATACACTCATACTAACGAGACCTAAACCAAGAGCCCGATGCCAACACAAAAATCGGAAATTACTCGAATCTAAGGAAGAAACAACAAGTGTTCAGCATCTTTAAGAGAATTACAAAAGCCTATAACTTCCCAGCATCTATCCTCGATCATCAGAAAAGTGTAAGCTATTGACAAAATACTAAGACGAGGAAAATGAAGTACAAATCTTGGTTTAGCGAGAAATTCTTCTAACTAAACACATTCAATCTGACGCAGGTGAATTCGATCGGTCCCAGATGAATTGATACTCGTCTTTAATAAACTTTATGTGTTATATCAATATATAGCTGAGTATGAAAAATGGAGAGCATAAGATCATAAGATTGTGCTTTTAGAATGGGAGTTTAAGGATTTGAGCTGTTAATAATTTTACCCGCTTTGCCTTTTGTCATGTTGTTTAGGGGAAGAGTGAAGAAGCACAGAGTGCTATTACAGCAATGAATGGTGCAGATCTTCTAACACAGAATCTCACCGTTGATTGGGGCTTTAGCAATGGACACAGTGTTTCTTACAAGGGAAAGAACATGAGGTTTGTACCCAAATTTAATCTCTCATTACCAAGTTGTATGAGTTATTTGCTCTTTTGATTTTTTATTTGCAGGTCTGGGAGGACGCACCGTTCACGAAGTCCTCCGAGAAGACGTTACTAATATGACTTGAAGAAGTTAGCTAATTTTTAATTACCAATTCAATAATTTAGCTACCATTTACGGGATTTTCTATTCAATCGAATCGTATTTCACTATCGGATTGGTAGGTGAAGACATCAAAGGTTGATGATTAGAGTTGTACTTGTGACGGTCACAATAGATGCATGCTTTCTTATACGAACTAATCATCTTTTTGTTTTGTGCATCTAATAAGAGCAAAGTATAATGCGATCTCTTAAAAAAAAAGTTCTTAATATTTTTTAATAATTTTTTTTGGAGTCCACATATTTTGTTGAAAAAAAATATTTTAAGGATGAACCGATATCTCCGCGCCACGTGTGATGAATAATAAAAAACTCGGTTCTTTCATAAAGATTTTTAATACCGATTCTACACTGTTATGTAGAACCCATATATTATTAAATTAATTTTTTTCTTAGAACTTATACAAATATTACCATTGCACATAATCTAAATCAATGACATATATATACATATATATATATATATTTTTTTTCCTTAATTGTTGTACCATTACAAATTTACAAAATTGGCAAATTTACTAAAAAATTTTTTATGTTGAAGTTGCTTTCTTTTCTTTTATATCGTTGAAACGAAAAATAAATGATTTCACCTATTTTTTTTTGGTGTATAAGAGCATATACAACAATGAAATACAATTTTTAAAAACAAAAATTTAGATTATTATTTTTTTTTTTAAGATTTAGAAAAAAAATAAATAAGAAAAACCAATCGCAGGGCACCATGCGTCTGGTGTCAATGGAATCTGTGAACAGTGAACAAACTCCCTAAAATACGTCTCTTAGCTAAGAGATTTTAGAGATATATTTTTAAAAAAACAATAGATCCCACAAATAAATTTTTTTTTTTAGAATCTCTCTTTATAAATTCTCAGATTTTGCTTAAGCCTTAGGTTTTGATAAGACCTTACCTTAGATTATGTTTGAATGTAGAATCTGGGTTACTATCTCTTTTCTGGAAATATTTTGATTTCACTTTTAATATGAAAATGTTTCCAAACTTTGTGAAAGTAGCTATTATACCAGCTTCTTTCCATTTAAAGAAACCATGGAAGCAATAAACTATTGGATTATATACACTATAATTAGTATGTATTAGATCTATAATTTAGGTATGTGTTAGAAAATTAAAAAACCCTTAAACAATATCTCTAGACCCCTACACACCGAGCTAAAGAGAACCACGTAGATAGATGATGATGAATAGTATAATAAATGAGCAGACCGAAAGGAAAAATAATGAAGCATAATACAAATAACTATATCGGTGCCAACTACCACACATTTAATTCGTTTCCCTTTCCATTTAACACCTGTAAAGGCTCGTCGTGAGATTAGTGACTCGTGAGCGCTGCTCTCCCTTTTCACCTAATATATCATTATCAATTATCAATTATCCAAACTACCTTTTTCAACCATATACGAATTTTTCAACTTGTTTTGGGGCAAATTGTAATATAAATATGCATATGTATAGAGTTCGTGTTATCGTATGAAGATTAATGTCCACGTGTCAAACATTAATCCGGTTGGACTTGGATCTCGACATAAGTCACTTAACAGCAAAACCATCATTACTGCAAATTATTAACGAATAAATAGGTCGAAGCTAAACTCACGCATTTGATAATGGAATAATAAAAAAATTAATTACAAAAATCTTCTTTGTTTCAATTGAGGAAAATTCTATGTGACAGCTTCTCCATGATTTCTTCGTCTGCCATGTGGATTTATCAGTCTGTAAACAGTTTTCGAAGGCGACGACACCTATGAGACATTTGGCAACCCGAAGAAACGTGTTAACGACGACAGCTCTGCCGTTACGGCTTTACTGAATTTTAGGCTCTGTATTCATTTCCGTTTAATAGTACTTCACAACTTCGAATTTTAGTTTGTTAGATAGAACTCGTATTTATTTCCTATATATTTTCATAAATCAAAATTAATCTTACAAGTTACAATAGTTACAAAATCTGTGGGTTTTCCCAATGCAGTTTTCTTAAACCAGAAATGAGAAACCTTGTTCATTTTTGTTTGGGGTCAAAACAAAAACATTTCTACCTTAAATCATACTAAAAATAAACAAAAACATTTCTCTGGTAATCGGAACTAGATAAAAAATCTAGGGGGTCATAACAACTTTTTGATTTAAAAAATTGAATAAACTTAATAATTAAAAAAACTTCACATGGGTCCTTCCTCTCTCCCTCCGCCAGACTGGTATTAAAGAGAGAGAACAAAGAGGCTGAAAGTAAAGAAGGGAATGGAGAAGACGAACCAGAAGCGGTTTGTGCTTGTACATGGGCAGTGCCATGGCGCATGGAGTTGGTATAAAGTGAAAACGCAGCTGGAGGCCGCAGGGCACTGTGTGACCGCAATAGACTTCGCGGGATCAGGTATAAACATGACCAGACGGGAAGAGATTCAGACTTTGAAGGATTACACAAAACCGTTGCTTGAGTTCCTGAACTCGCTTGGCTCGGATGATCAAAAGGTAATTCTTGTTGCTCATAGCATGGGAGGGATACCTGCTGCTCTTGCTGCCGACATGTTCCCTAGTAAGATCGCTGCTATCGTCTTCGTTACGTCTTTCATGCCGGACATAACAAACCCACCTGCTTATGTTTTCGATAAGGTACATAAACTTTAATGATTTGGTTGCATGGTTTGTCTTCTTTAACTGGTTATGATATTTGCAGCTGATTTCCAGCATCTCACAAGAGCAATGGATGGACACTGTGATTGGGAGCTACGGGAGAGCTGATCGTCCTCTAGATTTTCTTTTGCTTGGACCAAATTTCATAGCGAAGAATTTGTATCAACTCTCTCCACTCCAAGTAAAGATTAAATGCATAATAAAAGCCTCTCTTTTGAAGTTTCATACTGACCTCTGTTAATCATTTGTTAGGATCTTGAATTGGCGAAAATGCTTCTGCGTGTAAACCCGTCAATTACAGACAATCTGGCAGGGACGAAAAGCTTCACTAAGGAAGGATACGGATCCGTTACACGTATTTTTATCGTAGCCGGAGATGATAAGGTGGTACCTGTGGATTACCAGCGTTGGATGATCAGTAACTTTCCGGTTAAAGAAGTAATGGAGATTAAAGGTTCGGATCATATGGCAATGTTCTCCAAGCCTCAAGAACTCTCTGCTCTTCTCTTGAAGATTGCGGATAAGTATGCGTAGACAAGACAAACCACCAGCGTTTCCAAACTATAAACCAGATGTTTGTGATCCGAGTGACTAAATTAATATCAAAATGTATGTCTGTGTGTGAAACATGTAACTGATCTATCTTTCGCAAGATTGGTCATATGAATAATAATGTACACTTCCTGGAGAGATTATTGGTAGACATAATTACAGAAACCAAGTCCATACGTAAGACAATCTAAAGTTAAAGTTGCATATATCTATGATAAGATACATTTGCAACATGAATTGGAGAATGGCCTCGTCGTGCCTTTTGGGTTAGTTCATCTTAAGACGCTTTGCTGGGTTCGAACACATAGCTCGAGTCATGATCTTGTCGTCACTTTCAGACACTTGGTTTTCTAGGATCTGGACACCACATGCAATAACGTCGAAGTCGTGATATACATTGAAACAGAACCATCGAATTATAAAGAAAATAGTTTTACGTACACGGCAGAGTTGACGTATAAACCCCTCAATTCACTTTGCAACTCTTGGTTGGTGTTCTCCAAATCAAAGAGAGCCTACAGATTCAAACAGAGACATGAAGTTTAAGAGACTCTAAACTTTCTCCAATTCAAACATAAAGCTAAAAATGAGTATTGAAGTATAAACCTGAGCGACTTGCTCATCCAACTCAGAGAATAGCATTGATCACTAACAAGTTAACACTTTTTAGCAGGGGTTCGATTGCATATCATCCAACACCATTACTATAGCAAAAACAATATGGAAAGACTTTGAATGCAAACATTTTTTCAATGTATACAAGAGACGAAGGACTCTGACATCGTCTCTTGAAACTTCACTGCATAGCAAGAGTTCTTATACATAAACATAGTTGCTCTAAGGGATAATTCTGTGCTCTGAGATTCTTTCAAATCCAGAGGTCAATCAACCAACCAAAGAACTCCATGGACAGGAATGGCTTAAGCTACCAGTCAATGTAGTGTTGATTTAGCATACTATGAATCTCAGACCAAAAACTACCAGTCAATGTTGGCGCTAGGCAAACTAACCGCTAATATAAGTGTTGAACCAAGAGACTGCAAAAACAAAATAAGGCAATGGAGAAGAAGAACCAAAAGCATTATGTGCTCGTCCATACGCTATGCCACGGCGCGTGGAGTTGGTACAAGATAAAAACACAGCTAGAGGCTGCAGGGCACCGTGTCACTGCAATGGATCTAGCTGCATCGGGTATCAATATGACCAGATTAGAAGACATTCATACTTTGGATGAATATGCCAAGCCGCTGCTCGATATTATGAGCTCCCTTGGCTCCGAGGAGAAGGTGATTCTTGTTGGTCACAGCATGGGAGGAATATCTGCTGCTCTTGCTGCCGATATCTTCCCTCGTAACGTTGCTGCGGTTGTTTTCTTGACATCATCGATGCCAGACACCAAAAATCCCCCTGCTTTCGTTTTCGAAAAGGTAGTCCTCCACTGATTCAGTATGATCTCTTCAAGTGATTCTAATATCTGAGTGAAATCTACAGTTGATAGCAAGCACGCCACCAGAAGATTTCGTGGACACAGTGTTTGGAACCTATGGGCCACCAGATCGTCCTCTACAGTTTGTTCTTTCTGGACCAAAGTTCCTGGCCACGAAATTGTACCAATTGTCTCCAGTGGAAGTAAGAATCCAAGCCTAATCTTCTGAATCCCAAATGAGATTACTAGTAATAACCTCGATCAATCTTGTAATGGTTGTTGGCTGTTTGTGGCTGGTTAGGATCTTGAATTGG
Organism: Euclidium syriacum; assembly: GCA_900116095.1. Lineage (NCBI taxonomy): Eukaryota > Viridiplantae > Streptophyta > Magnoliopsida > Brassicales > Brassicaceae > Euclidium > Euclidium syriacum. The sequence goes on from FPAK01000008.1 coordinate 6,251,080, forward strand.
CGAAAATGTTGATAAGGGTAAACCCGGCAGTTACAAACAATCTGGCAGGAACAAGAAGTTTTACAGAGGAAGGGTATGGATCCGTTACACGTATTTACATCATATGCGGAGAGGATAATATAGTACCTGAGGACTTTCAGCCTTGGATAATCAACAACTTTCCGCCTAAAGAGGTAATAGAGATCAAAGGTGCAGATCATATGCCAATGTTCTCCAAGCCTCAAGAACTTTGTGCTATTCTCTTGGAGATTGCAGATAAATATGCTTGAGATTGTTGTCACTGCAAATTTAATAACAGCTTCAGCTTCCACGGCAATAATAAGGCATATGAGAATATATCTATGTGTATGAGAAGTGTATTACATTGCAAGGCCTCTTGGCCTCGATCATAGCATTATAAAAGAGGGAACTGCATAATAACGGCTTTTCGTCTGTCCATGGAAGTATTAATCACAACCAGCTCTTACCAAAGTAACACACAGAGATAACCACAAAATCACTTAACAGAGCATTTACTACACGCAACAAACTTAAATATTGGATAGAGGAAAATCATAAACTTCTATTCCATAAACTTCTCTTTATAGATAAACGATAACCCTTAAGATTCATTATACATTCATACTAACATGAACAAAATCAAGAGTCCGATACCCACACAAAAATCGACAATTTCTCGAATCTAAGGAAGAAACAACAAGTGTTCAGCATTTTAAGAGGAAAAAAAAAGCCTATAACTTCTCAGCATCTATCCTCGATCATCAGACAATTGTAAGCATCGACGAAAAACTAAGAGGAGGGAAATGACAAAAAAAAAAAAAAAAAATCTGGGTTAATGAGAAGTAACTTCTCAGCATCTATGATCATCAGACAAGTGTAAGTATCGAAGAAAAACTAAGAGGAAGAAAATGAAATACAAACACATTCAATCTGACGCAGGTGAATTTTGAAGATCGGTCCATTTGCTACTGAAATTCATTACTCTACTTGCTGCTGCTGTGGAGATTACGGCTTTTTCGGCAGAAGTTCGTCTGCGGCTGCTGAGAATGAGGGGTCTGCTCCGTCGGCGATAGAAGAAATCAGTAACGGAAATCCCGAACCAATGTATCAAAATAGCAAACTTAAGGGACCAATTTGAAAAACACGTTTCGATGATTTAAACCCAGACAATTTATCCACCGGGTCACGAAATTTATCGATTCGACTGACAAGACTGGGTCTTCGGGTTTCCTCTGGGCCTGAGAAATTGCCTCCTTCAGGCCCATTGAATTTTATGCTGTACCGAAAGCATATTTTCTCTCAAATTCAACCTCCCAAAACCTTTAAGAGCTCTGAGAAAGAAAACAAAAATTTAAATATCTAACCAAATGCCTTAAGTCAAACATAGAATGTAGCATTGATCGCTAACAAGCTTCCAATTTTAAGCAGGGGTTCGAATGCATATCATCCAACACCATTACCAGAGAAACAAAAAATATCGAACTCCGCAAGCTTAAGGTACACAAATATTAAACGAAACGAAGGACTTTGAATGCAAACAGTTTTTCAATGTATACAAGAGACGAAGGACTCTTGTTACAGTTTTTTATCGTCTCTTAAATCTTCACTACATTGTAAGAGTTCTTATACATAAACATAGTTGCTCTAAGGGATAATTATGTGCTCTGATATTCTTTCTAATCGAGAGGTCAATCAACCAACAAAAAAACTCCATGAATACGAGTGACTTAAGCTACCAGTCAATGTAGTATTGATTTAGCATACTATGGATCTTAGAGAACGACCAAAAACTAACAGTCAATGTTGTTGTGTTGGTAGCAAACTAACTGCCAATATAAGTATTGAACCAAGAGACTGAAAAATAAAACAAGTAAATGGAGAAGAAGAAGCAAAAGCATTATGTGCTTGTCCATACGCTCGGCCACGGCACGTGGTGTTGGTACAAGGTGAAAACACAGCTAGAGGCTGCAGGGCACCGTGTCACTGGAATTGATCTAGCTGCATCGGGTATCAATATGACCAGATTGGAAGATGTTCATACTCTGAGTGATTATGCCAAGCCACTGTTCGATACTATGGGCTCGCTTGGCTCCGAGGAAAAGGTGATTCTTGTTGCTCATAGCATGGGAGGCATACCTACTGCTCCGATGCCGATACATTCACTCGAAAGATCGCTGCGATTGTCTTCTTGACAGCGTCGATGCCTGACACCAAAAATCCGCCTGCTTACGTTTTCGAAAAGGTAATACCTCAGCTGATTCGCCATTATCTTTTTCAAACGATTCTGATATCTAAGTGAAATCTAAAGTCGATCGCGAGCATTCCACCAGAAGGGTTCGTGGCCACCGTGTTTGGAACCTATGGGCCACCAGATCATCCTCTACATTTTGTTCTTTGTGGACCAAAGTACCTGGCCACTAAATTGTACCAACTATCTCCAGTGAAAGTAAGAATCCAAGCCTAATCTTTTGAAGCACAAATGAGATAAGCTAGTAATAATTTGCGTCAATCCCTTATGTTGATTTTTGTTTGTGGCGGGTTAGGATTTTGAATTGGCGAAATCGTTGGTGAGGATAAGCCCTGCAGTTACAAACAATCTGGCAGGAACCAGAAGTTTTACAAAGAAAGGATATGGATCCGTTACACGTATTTATATCATTTGTGGAGAGGATAATATAGTACCTGAGGAATTTCAGCGTTGGATAATCAACAACTTTCCGCCTAAAGAAGTAATAGAGATCAAAGATGCAGATCATATGCCAATGTTCTCCAAGCCTCAAGAACTTTGTGCTATTCTCTCCGAGATTGCAGATAAATATGCCTGAGATTGTCACTGCAAATTTAATGGCAATTTCAGCTTTCATGGCGATAATATGACATATGAGAATACATCTATGTGTATAAGAAGGGTTGTATGAATAAAAGAGATTTGTGAGAGAAGTTTATTTACATTGCAAGACCTCTTGGTAGGAATTTTGATTATAGGAATCATAAAAGAAGGAAAATGCAATCAGCTCTTTGTCTGTGGATGGAAGTATTTATCACAACCAGCTTCTATTCTACCAAAATAACACACAGAGATAACCACATGACATCAGTGAAAGCTGTCATTATATAGTGAAAAGATTTCCTAAACTATGATAGATACAAATCTATGAATATCTAAATAATTAATATACAAAATATTCTCCAATAATATCTTGGGTCTTCTAGATCCTTCCATATCCATCTATATAATAAAGCTTGAATCTCTCTTCTCAACTAAGGTTTAAGATGCTTATATGGTGGTTGGAGATACCTCTTACTTTTCCAAAAGCTTGTGACATCAATCCCAAAGTTGTTGATTCGGTATTGTAGAATTTAAGCCTTAATATTTGAAAATTCGAGACTGAGTTGTCTATGTAATGCACATCGAAGATTTCTTCAAAGTAATTGAAGATTATAGACTTTCTCTCCCTCTTGAAAAGAGGGCATTGAACTGTTTTGAGTGGTTGAGGTGTGATGAGGACATCCAATCGCTAGGAGAACCATCAAGGGAGGTGCGAGACCCGTTCGTGCCAAACTGGCCAATCACAAGGTCAACAAGCAAGGCCACTCAACACCAAGTCAACTTGTATGTAGGAAAGTTACTGGAGCACCTGGAGCACGTGGAGAAAGCCAAAGGTTTAGTCATAAGAGACTTGGCCCCAAGACCCTTTCAAATGGAGCTCATCGGCGACCAAGAGCTCAAACTTCGCCAAACTAAAGAGGAAGACCAATCCAACCATTTGGATCATAAAAAAGAACTTCCAAGAGACTCTAGAACACCTGGAAACCAGCTTAAAAGCCCTGAAAATCACCAAGTTCCAAACCTTCCAATTTGGACCCGGTTTAGCCGATAAACCGACTTTGGCAATCACCCAAGGCCAAACCGGTTTAGACCACGACCCTGGAGATACCAATCAATCCAAGATGCTTATTAAGGCCAAGGCTGCTAGAGAAATCAAGGAGAATGGGCCAATCCAAGCCCAAGAAGACCCTTGACCATTCTTAGCCCAAAAGAGCAAGTTTGGCTACAACTTGCTCTCCACTTCTTTTGATTAAGGACGACCTTGGAAGACTCCAAATGAACCAGAGACTCTAATTATGTCTTGTGGTTGGATTGGATTGTTTAGGAGATCATTCACTCGAAGACTTTCTTTAAGAAGACATAAAACTAAGCCAATTGTCCAACGGCTAGTTTCTATGTTTAATTCTGATTTTTATTTTATTTATATCTTAATAAGGACGTTGGAACTCACCTATATAAGCTCACTACAGTCCCTTGTATTGTTTACCTTATCTTTGAATTATAATCTTGCATTTTTGTTCTTCATACAAAATCTTTTGTCTTTTGTTTTATTGAGGAATTCAAAACCAAAAGTCACCCTTGTTCTATATCACAAGATTATCACCTCTTGTGTGGGCTAGAACCTCATCTTTCCATCATCACTCCGTTTAGAGTTTAATAAGACAAAGTACTTTAGTACCTCTTATTAGCTTCGTCCTCTTCTTGGTTGGATTGATCTTCAACTTCATTGAAGATCACATCAAGGTGCCTTATTACATCAGATTAATGTTTGATGCAATCAAAGCAAAACTTTCAAAGCAAAAAGAAAAAAAAAAAATAGAAAACTGTTATTTGTATCTCAAGTTTGTGATTCTAAAAAGGTTGTTGCATTAAATATAGAAACATAGACTATAGTACTAACTACTATAAGTTAAAGTTAGAGTACACATAACACATGTTTCTGTCTTTGGTAACTTGTACTCTCTCATAATCAACTTGTGAACTAAATACGACAAAGACATGTGCAGATGTTCTCATAAACCTTTGATGTTCCCAAACAAGTTAGAACCTTTTTCAAGGGTTCAGATGTAAGATATAATTTAGAACTAGAATGGGGAAATGAAAAGTAAAACTAAATGATCCCAAAAATAATGCACATACACATACATGCTAACAAACTGTACTCCAAAAACAGTAAACAAGATATATACTTACGGATAAAGGCGACCCTCACATAATGAAAACTATAGGCAAAAAAATGAAAAATAAAAAAGGGTTTTTTACTTTACATTGTAAAAAAAAATTATTATTCAAATTATTTTGAATATCCTAAAGTAACCTGAAAAATGACTTCTCTAAAACAAAATCCAAATAAAAATTTGAAATTGATAGTTAATCTAACTAATTTTTTGGATTATTCGCAGAAAATCTAAAAATAATTTGGAATAACAAAATCCAAACAAAAAAGGGGACTTGAAAATACAAAATTCAATTACTATTCTTACATTTTTCGTACAAAATTATTCATCAAGCATTGATAATCAAATTTTGTTAACCATATCTATTTCAATATAGTTTTCTTATTTTTTTATAGTGTCCACATCATAAGAAAATATATAAAAATCATTAATAGCAGTTTTGTTCTTACTATTAACAATAGTTTAGTTTAATGTAGTTTAATTAATATATTATCTAATATTTGAGATCGAAAAGGCAAATTAAACACAATAAGTAAAAATGAGTGAAATATATGCATAATATAAAAATAAACATATGCAAATATAAGCCAAATTTAAAATTGTAGGTCCAAAAATTGACACATTAGTTGGAAATTAATCACTGTTAATTATCAACTCCATCAATTGAGGTGGTATTTGAAATCAGTGATTTTTAAATATCATTTATCCCTCGAATAATCCTAAATCAATTTTGACATATTTTATTAATGAAATCTCATTTTCCAATAAGACATGATTTGAAAGAATTTGTAAAAATTATTAAACTAATAACCTTAGATTTGGAATAATTTCTACTAATTTTAAATCTATTAAGCTGAGATTTGGAAAAACAAAATTGAAATACTCTCAAATCCATGATCCAATATTGGAACAAAATTTGGAGTTATTTTGAGAAATCCTAACCGCAAAGATTTTAAAGGGATTTGACCAAATATCATCAATTGAGGTGATATTTGAAATCACTGATTTTTAACCATCAATTGTCCCACAAATAATCTCAAATCAATCTTCATATAATTTATTAATGAAATCCGAATTTTCTAAGAGTCTTGTCGAGACGAGAGAGAGAAAAACTAAGTGAAATAACAAATAAAAATAATTAGTTAAATAATCTATTTTAGTTAGGTATGACCATTAAATATTTTTCTCTCTCCTAATTGACATATAGTTCTAATTTATTTTTTGTATTCACCAAAATAACTTTTTATTTGATATATATATATTAAAAAAATTACTTATGGAGGTCTTTTATAAACTGGTAACCCTAGGCGAATGTTTCATTTGACTTTGTTCAGCTCCACCCCTGCTTACGGAAACAACCACTGAGATGTCCTTCTTTAACAAAGTCACCAAGAAATATGCAACAATGTTCTTCATCCATATTTCTAATTCTTGAAAACAAAACAAAAAAATGTCAAATGTTTGGCTTGCATTTTGCTTATCTTGTGGATTTCTGAGTAAAATGTTGAATTGATCGCCTGGACAAACCAACCAACAACGCGTTAATTCCAAGACCAGAGTGTAAATCATCAGCTACAAGTCCAATTAGTGTCTCCAACTAATCTTCTTCAAACGTTTCATGTACTCAACTTTCGACTCAAAATCATCTTTCTCTTTTGGCCCTTGTAATATGTGTACTTCCATGATTGACGGTTTTCAGTTATAGTAGTTGTACTTGTCTATGAGTTCCTGCTAAATTTCTGCAATGATTGACGGTCCCTTGTATAATTACTGCAGATTATGCCCATTGTAGGGCTGCTGTAGATTATGTCCCTCCTAGGGTTGATGTGGGTTTCGTCCCTCCTTAGGTTGCCGTAGATCTTGTCCCTCCTAGGGTTGATGTAGATCATGTCCCTCCTAGGGTTGTGTAGATTTTTGTCCCTCATGTACTTGTTGTAGATTTTGTCCCTCTTAGAATTGTTGTAGAATGAAATCGAGGCGGTTTTTCTTGTCTCTCATGAAGCTATTGTAGATTTTGTCTTTTCCAGGGTTGTTGTAGCTTCTGTCCTTCCTAGGGTTGTGGTAGATCTTGTCCCTTCTAGGATTGTTGTAGATCTCGTCTCTCATGTAGCTGATGTAGATTTCGTCCCTCTTAGGATTGCCATAGCTCCAATCCATGTATTTACTTGCGATGGTGTTTCTTTAGTACTTGTAGTGCATGATCTTGTTGTATGCTTAGGTAGCTTGGAATATATAGTTTATGTTTGATTCTCCCAATAGCCTCCTCTTTTTTCGGATCCCTTGTAACGAAAGTCATTACGTCTTATTTATAGGATAGGAGGTCGGTTATGTTTCCTAATCTACGTGGGTATCGGAACTGCCGTTTACTATATAACGCGCTTTGTGCGCCGCCTAACTTAACGCGCTTTTTGCGTTAACCCATCATATATGTATTTTCTGCCGCTGATCCCAATATTATGGGCTCTAATCCTATGATAGGCCCAGTCTAGGAGAATAATTATCCCTAACACAAACCCAAAAAAATACATATGTAGAAACAGGGAATCACAATTAGAAGGAATATTTTGTTTAAGGATTATCGTGGATTCAGTGCAATCATACCACTCGTAAAATCTCTAGTGTTCTTTGATTAAGTTTTGACTAATTTTCTGAACCTCGAAATATGCGTTTTACCGATGTTTCAATAGCAAGATCGTTAAATAATATGTCTATCATGCTACTAGATAGGGTCAAAACGCAGATATCAAGGTGGTGCTTTTAAATAGTGACTATTATGAAGTTTTTGAATTTTTTTAAGAAACCATAGAAAGCCAAATTTATATAAACAAAAACATTTCAAACACATACATGATCAGATTCAGATCAAACATGTAAACAACTTGTTTTCGACAATTAGAGAAACACACATACAATATCAAATATGTAAGCAATTATTTACGACAAATTACAAACTCAAAGTCTATTTCTTTTAGGTTTAAAGTTTAAACTCAATTCGCAACATCGATAAAGATCTCATCAGAAAGCTCGTGAGTCAATTTCTTTTTCTGCTCTGATGTCGAACATTTCATTTCGTTTGACAACTCCATTCAATCATATCTAAACGTTTCTGAACATAGAAGCGGTTTCTGCTAAAGTGTGCGGACTTTGCCTAAGTTATCTAACAGTCTCTTGAAGACGGCAAATGCATATTTACCTAAAGGATTGCCACTGTAAAATGTTACTATGAATTTAAGCTCCTATCATCATAATAACCAAAGATGTTGGTTATACGGATAAGAGTTGTTACACAAAAACAGAGCTGTTCTAACATATAATCTTGTCCTCTAAGATTCTATCCAATCCAACCAACTAACTTCATGAACTTTACCAACTTAAAAACTAACAGTCAATATAGTGTTAGATTTACCATACTCTGAACCTCAGAGAACGAACAGTCAATACTCAAAAAATCATCTATTTAAGTGTTGGACCAAGAGGCTGGAAAAGAATAACAAGGCAATGGAGAAGAAGAACCAGAACCAAAAGCATTATGTGCTTGTCCATGCGGTCTGACACGGCGCATGGAGTTGGTACAAGGTGAAAAAACAGCTTGAAGCTGCAGGGCACCGTGTCACCGCAGTGGATCTAGGTGCATCGGGTGTCAATATGACCAGACTTGAAAAGGTTCAGACTTTGAGTGATTATACCAAGCCACTACTTGACTTTATGGACTCCCTTGGCTCCGAAGAAAAGGTGATTCTTGTTAGTCACAGCATGGGAGGCATACCTGCTGCTCTTGCTGCCGATATCTTCCCATGTAAGGTTTTTGCGATTGTCTTCTTGACATCGTCGATGCCTGACACCAAAAATCTGTCTGCTTACGTTTTCGAAAAGGTATTCTTCAGCTGATTCGTTATGATATTTTTCAAGTGATTCTGATATCTGAGTGAAAATCTGGAGATGATAGCCAGCATTCCACAAGAGGAATGGATGGACACCGTGTTTGGAAACTATGGGACACATGATCGTCCTCTACAGAGTGTTTTCTTTGGACCAGAGTTCTTGGCCACGAAAGTGTATCAATTGTCTATAGTGGAAGTAAGATTCCAAGCCTAATCAAACCTCTCTTCTATTGTGCTAATCCTTTGTTTGTGGTTGGTTAGGATCTTGAATTGGCGAAAATGTTGTTGAGGGTAAACCCGTTTGCTACAAACAACCTGGCAGGGACAATAAGCTTAAACAATCTGGCAGGAACCAGAAGTTTTACAAAGAAAGGATATGAATCCGTTACACGTATTTATATCATTTGTGGAGAGGATAATATAGTACCTGAGGAATTTCAGCGTTGGATAATCAACAACTTTCCGCTTAAAGAAGTAATAGAGATCAAAGATGCAGATCATATGCCAATGTTCTCCAAGCCTCAAGAACTTTGTGCTATTCTCTTCGAGATTGCAGATAAATATGCCTGAGATTGCAAATTTAATAACAACTTCAGCTTCCACGACAATAATAAACTATATGAGAATACATATATATGTGTATGAAAACTATGAGAATGGTTGTATGAATAAAAGAGATTCGTGAAAGAAGTGTATTTACATTACAAGGCCTCTTAGAGCACGTACAACGGAGGTTCATAAGAGCATGTTCTAAAAAAAAAAAAATTTATTTGTGGGGCCACTACTTTTTTAGAAACTCATCTCCAATGTCTCTTAATTAAGAGACGCATTTTACTGAATTTGTTCACTATTCGCGGACCCCACTAACACGTGATGGCCTGCGATTAGTTTTTCTTGTTTATTTTTTTAAAATTTTTTTTTTTAATTTTCAGAAAAAGAAAAATAATAAAATAGTTTGAAATCCTTTTTTGAAACTCGTCTCAACGGTTTTACCATTGTATATGCTCTTAGCCTTGAACGTATGAACTTTGATTATAGGAATGATAAAAGAAGGAAAATGCAATCAGGTCTCTTTGGAAGTATTTATCACAACCAGCTTCTACCAAAATAATACACAGAGATAATGACAACATCACTGAAACTAACTTTTCAGAGCATTTTCTACATGCAACAAATCTATTTGGATAGAGGGAGAAACTTAAAAACTTACGAACAGAAATGGGGGGGGGGGGAATAGAGGAAGAGTTTAGGAGACGAGAAGAGAATTTGGGAGAGGAAGAAATTTGGATTGTTAATTAATCCATTGTTTTCATTGATCGTAATTCGATAATCCTAAGTTGTAAATACATGGTAAACTCCTTTCAAAGGCCCAAATCTATTTGTGACTGACTTCAGCCCATCTTGGCCCATGGGTACTTCCGAGATCGTAGAGGCATCAAAACATCAAGCAACTCTCTCTAGAAAGTCCTCAATTTTCCGACATCCCTCACGGTCGGCCGCTCGCCGGCCGGTAAGTGGACATGCCGGAAAAAAGGGAAGATGAATCCCAAACCAAGATGCACTGGCCCTCCGCTTCCTCCGCCGCGAATACCTCGATCTACTACAGCCTCTGCTTCTGGAAAGCTCCTGAGAATGTTTTCGCCTACCGCCGTTAAGCCGCCGGTATGAGGAGATGCTCCGTCTCTGACCTTCATTCGCTCTCTATAACCGGTGATTATCCCATTCTTAGCTTCAGAGCTTTGAATTCTGCGACGGCCAGCCTTCCCCAGACTCTTGTCCTCACAGAGACTCGCGCTTCCCTCCTCCGTGGTGGTCACCTCACCATTGACAACTCCGGGTAAAGAACCTGCAAAGTCTTCGCCTTTCGCTTGTGGTCAAGTTTGAGACAGCAGAAGGAGAATTTTGGATTTGCTAAGATTTTGGTGGAAGTTGATCTTCGGGAAGAGTTTACCAACAAAGCAATTAATCCTTGGCTATCCAAAAAGTAAGGAATTTGAAGTTTCTATCTCTTATCCTTGGCTACATGCAAAATGTGAAAATTGATGCCTGAGGTTTTGTTCTGACTCTAGGCAGGTAGAGAATACTTAGAACTTTGAGACAGATAGTGCTAATGCTGTTCAACGGGTGCAGAGTCCAGAAAGATTCAGTTCAAAATGCAGTTTCAGGGAAAAGGAACGGCAAGGAAATTCTGGATGCTCACATTGGTGTCGTTAATTCAGACTAGTAAACTAAAGCAGTGGTTGGTTGTGCAGTTTTATATAGAGGTTGCTGACGTGAATCAGTGTGTTAAAACCTATCGGGAAATCTGGTGAAACTGTAGCAACATAATGGTTTTTGAAATCGGTGTATTGACACGATGTTGTTAAATGACTTATCATTAAGCTGCTCTAAGAGATAATTCTGTGCTCTAAGATTCTATCCAATCCAACCAACCAACTCCATGAATCCTACCTACTCAAAACTAACAGTCAATGTAGTGTTAGATTTAGCATACTCTGAATCTCAGAGAATGACCAAAAACTAACAGTCAATACACAGAGAGTATGCGTGAAACTAACCATGGATATAAGTGTTGAACCAAGAGACTGGGAAAGGAAAAGAATGCAATGGAGAGGAAGAAGCAAAAGCATTATGTGCTTGTCCATGCGGTCTGCCACGGCGGATGGAGTTGGTACAAGGTGAAAACACAGCTTGAAGCTGCAGGTCACCGTGTCACTGCAGTGGATCTAGCTGCATCAGGTATCAACATGACCAGATTGGAAGACATTCATACTTTGAAGGATTATTGCAAGCCGCTGCTCGACACTATGGACTCGCTTGGCTCCGAGGAAAAGGTAATTCTTGTTGGTCATAGCATGGGAGGCATACCTGCTGCTCTCACTGCTGATATCTTCCCTCGTAAGATCGCTGCGATTGTCTTCTTGACAGCGTCGATGCCTGACACCAAAAATCCGCCTGCTTACGTTTTCGAAAAGGTATTCCTCGACTGATTCGCTATTATCTCTTCTCTTCAATAGTGATTCTGATATTTGAGTGAAAATCTGCAGTTGATCGCCAGCATTCCACAAGAGGAATGGATGGACACAGTGTTTGGAAGCTATGGAACACCTGATCGTCCTCTACAGACCGTTCTTTTTGGTCCAAAGTTCATGGCCACGAAAGTGTATCAATTGTCTCCTCCCCAAGTCAGACTCTAAGCCTACTCAAACCTCTTTTTTGAAGCTAGTAACTTGTATCAATCCTTTGTTTGTGGTTGGTTAGGATCTTGAATTGGCGAAATTGTTGGTTAGGGTAAACACGTCAGCTACAAACAATTTGGCAGGGACTAGAAGTTTTACTGAGGAAGGATACGGATCCGTGACACGTATCTATATCATTTGCGGAGAGGATAATATATTACCGGTTGAATATCAGCGTTGGATGATCAGGAACTTTCCGGTAAAAGAAGTAATAGAGATCAAAGATGCAGATCATATGCCAATGTTCTCCAAGCCTCAAGAACTTTGTGCTCTTCTCTTGGAGATTGCAGATAAAAATGCCTGAGATTGCCCTTGATTTTTTTACACTACTTAGGAGTCATTATAACACTTGTTCTTCTCCATCAATCTTCGTATAGTAGAATAATTTGTAAAAGATTCTCATCAACTGTTGGACAAAAGTTTGTAAAAGAAAACTCTTCCATGTCCGAAAAGAAAAACATATTTTTACTTCCCAAATGATGAGAGTTCTCACTAGCGCGAACTGGTATGAAAAAATCAGAAGGAAGCAAATTTCATTTATATAACAATAAAAGTTGTGCAACAATTTCTCTATATCATCCGTCTCCCACTTATCTTCTGCTATATAATTTCTAAAAATAGGAAAAAGAAAGAGTGATAGTGATGATGAGTTTAGAGTCTCAAGGTAAGATCTGGCTTTGAGCTTTTATTATAATCAGTATTATTATTATTATCTACGACACTTGCATCATTAGGTGCATCAAAGTTCAGATCAAGACCTGGCTCTCTAACAGCCACTGGCACCACCGGAGGTTCGGCTTGACGGAAGCTCCCTGGCCAGAAGAAGTCGTTGGCATCATCATAGTCAAAGAAGAATGGGACGGTGTTACCAAAATACCCTTGATGAGGGTGAGGGTGAGGGTGAGGGTGAGGGTGAAGTAGAGCGGAGTGGGCTTGCATCCCGAGGGAAGAAGATGAGGATGTGTAAGTGTAAGGCCTGTGATGGTGGTGGCCAAACATTCTTCCCATATGCATAGCTCGTTTAGCCATTGTTCGTTCTCGCTTGTGAGCGTTTTGGTGACCTCCTAGTGCTTGAGAGCTATAGAACTTGCGTCTGCAGTAGTTGCAAGAAAAGACTCTCGGGTTTGGTTCCTCGCTGAGCTTGAGATCGAGCGAAACAACCCGTTTGGACAGATTTTGATTTGACGAGGTTTCTCCTACTCTCCTTGAGGCATCATCATCAGATTCCGTCATTTAACCTGGAAAAGTCAAAAAAGGTAAATTCACTTTATTTATCAAAAGGGGACAAGTATCTAAAGAACAAAGAGAGTAAATAAATCACTTTGTTTATGATCCGAACAGAGACGAGCTTGGTTCAAAACCTCAAACAAAGTGCTTGAATTCGGACAAGGATCAGCAAGCTTAGAGACGACCAGTAAAAGCAAAGCTTTTGAGATTTAATTAGGACAGAGAGAGAGAGAGAGACAGAGAATCCAAGGATAAATAATAAACACGAATCGAATATGAGAGAGGAGTTTGGAGGAGGTACTGTGCTTACGAAAGTAGAAGATTTGTTGAGATCTGGAGAAAGAGAGCCGACAGAAGCTCAAGTGGTTGACTTTGGAAACTAAGAGACGAAGAATCTAAGAAAAAAGTACTAGTCTCTCTATGTTTACCAAAAATGGGTCAATCCAGATGTAAGGGAAATAAAAGCCAGAGAGAAAGAGATAGGATTGGTGAAGAAAAAAAGCATAACAACAATAAGAGGTACTCAAGGAGAGAGAGAGAGATAGTGTTTATGTTTAAACAAATATAGAAATGCAAATGTTGGAGAGATGGAGATGGTCTGGTGGAAACACATGGGGGAATATAAGTGTCTGCCAGTGTTTTTTTTTTTTTTTTTCAATACTTCAACGATTTTGTTTGGGCACTTAACTAAATAATTCTTTGATTTTTTTTTACAACAGTGTCCGGGGAAAGGTGTAGCCGTATAAGTGTTGGTATGCACGTTGAAAGTGCTTTTTTTTTTGTCGACTCATTAATTATACTAGATCGGAAACACTTTGAAAGGAGTAGAACAAATCTCGTATTGAGATTACAAAGTCTAGAATCATTCAAACATCTATCTAGACTTGGATTAGCTGGCTACATCCCTTATATGATATAAGTGTTTAACCAAGAGACTGAAAAATAATAAGAATGCAAATGGAGAAGAAGAAGCAAAACCATTATGTGTTTGTCCATGCGCTCTACCACGGGCGGGTGGTGTTGGTACAAGGTGAAAACACATCTTGAGGCTGCAGTGAATTCAGACTTTATAAAATTACACGGAACCGTTGCTTGAGTTTCTGAACTCGCTTGGCTCGGATAATGAAAATATAGAATATGAAAGTACATACATGGAATCGATAGCTAACTAAGGAAAGAGCTAATCATAATTAAGTGTAATTGCCAATCACAATAAAGCCTAATTATCTTATTAACATATTTGCCTTTAAATATGCCTGCCGTTGATTTCCTTACACTACGAGGAGTCGTTATAAACATTTTATCACATCTTGACAAGACAAAAGCATTCTCGCCAAATTCAACACATACATACAAAGAGCGATTTTAATTTCACGTATAACAAACGTAATTGCAAGAAAGTATGTAAACAACATAACAATCAAATTACATATCTCTAAGTTTACTGAGATTAACCGGAGAAATAACTTTGATATCACCATATAACAATTGCTTCGCGATGATAACATTTGCTGCTTCGCTCGGATGATAAGGATCCCAAAACACATATTTATCCCTCTCTTCACACAAACTCGAAGTCGGTCCACACGGAATTATACCCGCATATTGTCCTCCATTACCGCAACAAGCCTTTGTCGCCGATTTGAACCCTACCGAATTCACAAAACCAGAATTCTTTGTATTAGATTTTTTTTTTTTTTTGTCACATGATTTGTATTAATTTAAGAGCTAAAAATATGTATAATAAGTATTACCGTATTTTTTGTAGTTTGTGATAAGTTCCATGACGAGATCATAGACGTTGGCATGGACGAACGTCGCACCAGGAAGTTTCTTGTTTAGGTCCTCTAATAATTTCTTTAATCGAACATTGTATTGATTTGCTAGCTGATTAGCTAAATCAACACACTCGTCTTCCTCCAATTGATTGATCGTTTTTTGGTATGGTATGCATCCGATCGGTCCAACGTTCCCAATCACAAACTTTCTCGCATCCAATTTATATAACCTCTGCATTACAATCATAAAATTCCATTGTAAGCTTATATAACATATGATATAACATGTTTATTTTTGTATCACAATTTTTTTTGTACAAAACGTTTACTTTTTTCAAAATATAATTCAACATTAAATTCAAAAAAATAAAAATATAACACCTCTTGAAATTTAGTCCGATGAAATCAATTTTTTTAAAAAAAATTGCTTACCGTTAGTTGATCGCGTAGATGATCGAGCATGTCGCCGATGAAATCATCAGGAGTTTGAGTGAACCGTGTTCCGACAGAAAGAAGCGGGAATAGATAATTGTTGAGGAAATCGTTGGCTCCAATAGTGATTGAGAATATCGATTTCTTGCTTATATATTCTTCTGCTTTCTCTTTTCCAAGTAGGTCATCGAATTGTTTTCGCGTCGTGTTGAAGAAATCGACTTGTACATCCATACCTAACCTATTGACCTACCAAATTTTACATTTCCATGAATAAACACAAAGTTAAGATTTTAAGATATTCCTCCAAATCAAAAATATGGTTCAATTAGATCGGTACATACGAATATTCTCCCGGTGGCATTCATAATTCCTCCTCCTCCGGATGCGTAATTCACACCGGCTAATAAAGCTTTGCCGGTAGCGTTTGGTGCCAAGAATGGGATTGCATAGTTAGCTGACCCGAGTTCTTCCCCTGAAAAACCGTAAATTCAATTAGAAATGTTTTGGAACCTTTTTTTGTCAAAATTCATTGTTAGTTTTCTTTTGTTAAACAAATAAAAAAATATGTACCACATATCATATATATACTAATTGAAATTTATGTACGTACCAACGATGTCACCAATGGTCCGACCATTAGTGAACCGGCCAGTAGGATTACCTCCGGAGGCTTTAAAGTCCATACCGTTAGGCTTCATATTGGCCCTAGACAAAGTCGGTAGATAATTATTATTTCCGGCATCAACTAGAGAATCTCCGAATATAAACGAAGCTCCTAATCCGCCTTTGTTATCGTTGTTAACTCCACGACCAGCAGCTTCCACTGAGGCAGCGAGAGCTATGAAAAGGAAGAAGACGTAGAGATTCACGTCCATTGCGGCGGAAGCGGGAGCTTTTGTGCCCATGTCTTTCGATTTTGGGTTTTGTAGTTAATAGAGTGAATTGTCAAATTTCGGTGTTTTTGTTTGAGATTTATATAATAATAACAAAAAGTGTTGTGTGGGATCAAAGGGAAACTTGTGATAGTGTTTAATTAGTTGAATTGAATTTGGTTTGACTGTTTTGACATAAATGGAGGATTCAGGATTTTCAAGTGGTGGTTCATCTACGTGGACTAGTTTTTCCTTTTGCTTGTGAGAAAATAGCGACTCATACTTTGATTGAACTCTCCGGATTTAGACTCATAAATAAGTAGCTCAAATTTGTTGGACAAGAATTTTGAATTATAGGAGGATTACTAAAGTGACGAAAAAATAATTTTATACCAGTAGATGAGTTCACATGATTTTATTTAAATAATTAGAATTTTTTTGGTACGCAACAAATTTTTTATAGTTTTGAAAAATAAATCTAATTACAAAAAGAGGAAATTTGATTAAATATTACAAAAATATTATTTATTTTGAAAAATAAACCCTCATTTAAAAACTTGGAAAATTATTTTTTTTCCATTGAAATGACTAAAATACCATTTATTAAATATAACAAAATTAAAAGAAAATTAAAAATACCATCGAATTCCACCATCCACTATCGAATTGGCTTGATATAATGACTTAACTTAAGATAAATCTGTTTGACATTTGTGATATTGTAATGGACATTAGCTATTATTCAAATTCTCTTCTCCCATTAATATAATTTAAGAGCATAAACCATAATATAATTTAAGAGCATAAACCATAAAAGATATTCTTAAAAATCTCTCCTTCTTCTACGTTTTGGTTGATATCTCTTTCTTAATATACTTCTTCAAAACTTCATTCTTTTTCAAAATTTTATCAAACCAATATGTATAAACATAGATTATTTAATTAACAAAATATTTTTAAAAAGTTGAGGAAAATAACTATATCGATGTATAAATGTGAGAAAGTTTGTATGTTAAATGAATTTGTTAATTGATGATAATTCTATCTTTTTATCTAAAAAAAAGTTAATTTTCCAACTTTTTAAAATATGGTATATTTTTCTAATTATAGAAGATATTTGTAACATTAAACCACTTCTCCCTTGCGAAAATATCATCATTTTTAAGTGTTTTAAATCTATTTCAAATTAGTTACAACAATAATATGGTTAACTACAAAAACTAAAGACATTTGGAGTTGAGGGTGAAAAATATATCTAGATTGGATCGACAACTTGCAGCTTATACAGTGTCCCGGTGCCCAACCCCCCCCCTTCCCCTCCCCTTTTCTCCTTCCCTCATGTACATCCTTTTCGGGCACTCCCTTTCCTTCTCTTTAGAAGTGTAGTAATCTTCTCCGATTAAGAAATTCGGAGGCGAGATTGAGCTTTTATGACCGGTTAGTGAGGCTTATATTTCTTGTTGGCACTTGACGCGGCTAATCAGTGCGGTGCATATATTTGTTCCAGGTCTACAACTTCTTAAATCTTCTGAGGGTTGGAGATAACAACTTGGACAAAGATGGTTTCTATGAGCTTTGTTGATGGCGGTTTAAGCTCTTGAGGACGAGGCTTCGCTCTGGTGGAAGGCTCCTTGTTCCAGATCAGTCCAATTTTTTCGAAAGATGTACAATGGCTTTAGATCTCATAAATCTTGTGTTACGGGTGCAAATGGAATGATACTCAGTAGCTTCTCAGCTCTTCAAGCTGACGACGAAAAGATTTCGTCAAAGTCGGTTAGAAGTGGCGGTCAAGTTCTTATTATTAAGATATCGAAAGCTAGGTAACGGTTATTGATTCTCACTTCTGATGGTATTTTTCTTCAAATAAGACTTGATGGCCTCACTATTTCCATTGATATTGTCGTTTTATTTCTTGTAGTTTAAACTCTGACAGTTTTTCTATTGTACAATGATGACACCCCCAACTATTATGAGTTCCCAGCAAATCTGATAGATGATGGAGTCTTTATCTTACATCCGTGAGGATAGCTTGAAATTATTGACTTTATTCTTGAATTATGAGGTTTGGTTTACTCATGATAACAACAAAATGGTATTGGTCTTGTAACATCCCTGGTCCTCAGTAAGGATCATTGGAATACATCATAACCGAGTCGTAGAAAGGAACTTTGAAATTGAAGCACAAGAAAACTCGTTCATGGTGGAAACATTATTTTTTGAATTAATTTAATTAATTCAAAAAGATAGAGATGACTCCTCAAACATATCAATATCTTTCAGATAAAAAAAATGCCTTAAAGGGGTACCTTTGAGTAACCTTACGGCCTGGCAACTGATTGCGGTTGGGTTGGGTGATTTCGTCTAGGCCAATTGATTCTATAGGTTCATCTTATTCAATATTCAGCTTATGTTTAAAATTTAACGATCCTAACTACCCAATTCTTCACAGTACCCTCACTTCTCTAAACCACCAGTCTCCTGCTTAAGCTATATACTTATCCATATCACCATTTTCCCTGAAAGTCCACATAGGCATAATTAAATCGATAAATACTTAATGAATTTATCATTCCATCTAACGACTTAATGTAGGGATGAATTAATGCATATAATGTGGCCTAATTTGGATTTAATACCACTATTTAAAATTTAGTTGATTTTCACCAAATAAACCGATTAGATTACCTAAATATTAATCCGATTCAAAACCTTGAATCCTATGATCCAATCCAAGAACTACGCAAGGAATTCAAGCCAATTGTTTACCCTGTTACTGATTACCCGTACGTTTGGGGAGAGACTCTTACTCTCAATATCCACTATTCCATCAAAGCGGATCAAAGATTATACAATCAAAGGTTTCCAATCAAAGCACTAATGATCTAACTTGATAGTCTAGGATATAAAACACAAGACGTAATATTTGTTTGCATTTAAATCGACTTGGTGACTGCTATACAAACTGCAGTTACAATTATGCTTAAATGATGGCTAAAACCAGATCTCTTGTAGTATTTGAGCGATTGATAATTATTCTGAAATATTTTGTTTTAAATGTGGAGTCTAAAAGGAGCAAGAATCTTCTCACGGTTCTCAACCTAACATATTTAATACGCATGTATATTTGCTCTGTTACAACCAACACTCCCAACATATATGATCAGTGCATTTAACTTTCTTGAATTAATAATAAAAATGTATTTTAGGAAGTTAAATTATTTTCAGTTATATGTCAGTATAAATAGCTATAATCCTATGTTACCAAAACAAATTTTAATCCTAAATGTGGACAGTAGTGTTAATTTTTATTTCACAAAAGACCAACTACTTTTTTTTCTATTCGCCATTGGCAGAGTTGACTAATTCATACGTTTTTCAAGGGCACAATTAAAACAAGACGAAACTGTTTGTTTTTCTCTAATTAAAATAATATAAATGATATAATCATACAAAATTACGGTCTATCGAGAAAATGATTACTGAAATTGAATAATTAATGAGAACCCTAACGCAGGAGTCACCAGCACTCTCTGCTTCTGTGGAAAAAAAAGTCAAAGCTTTTTTTGACCGACTGTAAAGGAAGGATAGAGAGAGAAGCCACTGAGAAAGAAAGAGAGAGAGTGTGTCGTAGTAAATGAAACGAGAGATTGGTGGTGAAAGGAGTCACCTTTGCATTTATTATCTAATCTTCAAAAACAAAAAGAGAGAGAGAAAGAGAGCTTCTTTCTTTTGAAGGTTTTCTTCTCAAATTCGTTTTCGTTTATTTGGGATCTGTTCTGTTATGTTCCTACTCCTAGGGTTTGATTGACTCTTCTTGTATTTCTTGGATTCTTTTTCTTTCTCTTACTTTTGTTAGTTCAAATTCTGCGCTTTACTTTCTTCTCTCCCGTGAATTTCGTTTGATTAAAAACCCATTCAAGCGGTAATCTTTTTTAATTTCTATTTTATTTTTATTAAGTTTTTCTGGGTTCACTGAAAGTTTCCGTTTTTGGAGGCTCTCTTGATCTGTTTTCAAGATCTTCTCCCAATTCTTCACACTTTTAGGGTTTTTCTTATGGGCTAGAAAGAGATAACCCTTTTTTCTTTTCTCTAGTGAATCTCCGAAACTTATAATCTCACTCGCTAAATTCGCGATTTTGCTGAAAGATTAATGCATTTTTCGCTGTGGAAACAAATTCACCACTGTGCTGCTCTGATCTTGGATAAGAGTAAGAGCAGGAGGAGAGATGACTCTGATTCAACAGTCGATGTCAGAAGAAAAGCTTCGGTGCTTCGGAAATTATACGAAGATAAGCTGAGAGAAGCTCTCGAAGAAGCATCTGAAAATGGCTCACTCTTCAAATCTCAAGATATCGACAAAGAGAATCAGGATGAAAGCTTGGGTCGTTCCAGATCCTTGGCCAGGCTTCACGCTCAACGCGAATTCCTACGCGCCACCGCTTTAGCCGCCGAACGCCCTTTCGAGTCCGAAGACGCCATACCTGAACTCCGTGAAGCTTTCCTTAAGTTCCTCACAATGTACCCAAAGTACGAGACTTCCGAGAAAGTGGATCAGTTGAGATCTGAGGATTATGCTCACTTATCAGCTGCAAAGGTATGCCTTGATTACTGTGGCTTTGGGCTCTTTTCGTATGTTCAAACGCTTCACTATTGGGATTCTTGTACCTTTAGTCTCTCTGAGATTACTGCGAATTTGAGTAACCACGCGCTTTACGGTGGAGCTGAGAGTGGAACTGTGGAACATGATCTCAAGACTAGGATAATGGATTATCTCAATATCCCTGAGAGTGAATACGGTCTTGTTTTCACTGTAAGCAGAGGCTCTGCGTTTAGATTGCTTGCCGAATCTTACCCTTTCCATACAAACAAACGGCTTTTGACAATGTTTGATCACGAGAGTCAATCTGTGAATTGGATGGCGCAAACTGCAAGAGAGAAAGGTGCAAAAGCTTACAACGCTTGGTTTAAATGGCCAACTTTGAAGCTGTGTTCCACGGATTTAAAGAAGCGTTTGTCTTACAAGAAGAGGAAAAAGAAAGATTCTGCTGTTGGTTTGTTTGTGTTCCCTGCTCAGTCTAGAGTTACTGGTTCTAAATACTCTTACCAGTGGATGGCTCTAGCTCAGCAGAACAACTGGCATGTCTTGCTTGATGCTGGCTCCTTAGGTCCCAAAGATATGGATTCTCTCGGTTTATCGTTGTTTCGACCGGAGTTTATCATTACCTCGTTCTACAAGGTGTTTGGACACGACCCTACTGGTTTTGGTTGTTTGTTGATTAAGAAGTCGGTGATGGGTAATCTTCAGAGTCAGTCTGGTAAAACAGGATCAGGAATAGTGAAGATCACACCTCAATATCCGTTGTATCTCAGCGATTCAATAGATGGTTTGGATGGATTGGTTGGTCTTGAAGATCATGACGTTGGTATAAATGGAGATAAAGCGATCACGGAAACTCGTAAAGGAACTCAGATGCCGGCTTTCTCTGGTGCATATACTTCAGCTCAAGTGAGGGATGTGTTTGAGACAGAGCTCTCAGAGGATAATATCTCTGATAGAGATGGGACTAGTAGTACAATATTTGAAGAAAACGAAAGTGTATCGGTTGGTGAATTGATGAAAAGTCCGGCTTTTAGTGAAGATGAGTCATCTGATAATTCGTTTTGGATTGATTTGGGTCAAAGTCCGCTTGGATCTGATCGTGGAGGCCATCACCATAAAATCGCGTCTCCATTGCCACCGTTTTGGTTTACCAGCAAACGGCAATCACCAAAACCGGTAGTGAAGAATTACAGCAGTCCTGGTATGTATGATGGTAAAGATGTCCTCTCGTTTGATGCTGCAGTTATGTCGGTTTCTCAGGAGATTAACTCAACACCATCACGGAATCTGAAGAACTCTAGTAATCTTCAGATTCAAGAGATACAGGAAGAGACCAGTGGTAACAACATTGTGTTTCGCGCAGGATCTGGTTTCGGATCGAATGGCTCAACATCAACATCCAAGATTTCTTCAGACATGAAAGAGAACGCGATTAGACGAGAAACGGAAGGTGAATTTAGGTTATTGGGAAGAAGGGGTACTGGTGGGAGGCTAATGGGTGTGGAAGATGAACAACCGAGTAGAGGAACACGTGTTTCGTTTAACATGGAACGTGTGAGTCATAGTTTGGACCAAGGAGAAGCTTCTCTAGCCAGTGTATATGATGAAAGTGGAAGTGAAAATCAGAATGAAGATGATTGGGACAGAAGAGAACCTGAGATTGTTTGCAGCCATATCGATCATGTGAATATGTTAGGTCTTAATAAAACCACAACTAGACTGAGGTTTCTTATTAACTGGCTAGTGATCTCTTTGCTACAGCTGAAAGTGCCGGAGTCAGGCGGTGGTGACGGTAGCAGCAACAGACACATGAACCTTGTGCAAATTTATGGTCCGAAGATAAAGTATGAAAGAGGAGCAGCGGTTGCGTTCAACGTGAAAGACAAAAGCAAAGGTTTTGTAAGTCCAGAGGTTGTTCTGAAACTGGCTGAGAGAGAAGGTGTGTCTCTTGGTATTGGGATCTTGAGTCACATACGGATAATGGATATTCCGAGAAATCATCGTGGGGGTGGTGCTAGAATCAAGGAAGATAGCTCTCTGCATCTTCAGAGAGAAGTTGGTAAGCGCGGTGCGAAAAACGGGTTTGTGAGATTTGAAGTTGTGACGGCGTCGCTAAGCTTCTTGACAAACTTTGAGGATGTTTATAAGCTATGGGCTTTTGTAGCCAAGTTCCTAAACCCTGGTTTCAGCAGAGAAGGCTCGCTCCCGACTGTTGTTGAAGAAGAAGCAGAAGATACAGAGACGTGATGATTGATGGCTTCTTTGAAAACGAAAGCTAGAAACTTTTTGAACATGAATCGACAGAGGCTTAACCAATGATGCATCAAGAATTCGCATTTTTTTTGATATAAGGCCTGAGCCACTAACATCTTAGAGCTCGGTCACGCTTCTGGAAATGGAAGGAGGGTAAAAGTAAAACTGTGAATGAAATATGCTATAGTTTTTCATTTTGCTCTGTTTCAGTTCTCAGGAAGGATAATTCTTTGTAAAATGGAAAGCAGAACATGTTTGGCCAAAGAATTAGACCTTTGGAGAAAGAACATAGTTAAGCATTTTCTCTCACACCAAGTCGTTATATAGTCGGAAATTGAACTATTTTTGAAACCCTGAATCTCTTGTATGCAAAATTATTCTAACCGGACTTTGAAACGTGTTTTTTTTCCCTCTAAGTTGTAGACTTTTTTTGCAAATCCCATTTGGTAAACTAACTTGACCAGCTGGTTAAAAGAGAAAAGATATACAGACATTGGAGCTTGTTCTTCTTGACATAAAAAAAAATTTTGATAGATGTATATCCACATATCATACACCTATGCTGGTCCTAACCAAATTCATGCCTAAAACCCATACAAATTTTAATGTTCCTCTATACTAAAAAATCCGTTACAAAAGGTTAAAAATAAGACAATATAGGGTTCGAATCCAGGTGGATACAAATTTTAGTACAACGCAACCACTATACCAAATGACATATTAAGATTTTGATACCCCTAAAATTATGATAATTTCTTGCTGCCTAAAGCTGCTGCTTCCCTAGCCTCTCCTCAAGGCCGGCCCTGCACCTATGTAAATGATATTTCCCTATTGGCGATATTCATCTGAGGAATCATGATAGATGTGATATGTGGATATGCAGTGTGTCAAACTAAAAAGATTTAAAGAGATTATTCTGAATACTGTGTTGTTGATCTCAAAAAGTAAAAGTTACATATGTATAGGTAATAACATGTGTTCTGAATCTGAATAATGTGTTCGATCTCAAAATGTAAGAAAGTTACATATGTATAGGTCTATGGAAAAGAAAATAGATAAACATGAATTAGATCCTTCTAATTCGCATATAATTAACTTTCATTTCTCTATTATACAAAACACCCCTTCAAGATGGAAAGTCTAGATCTCGAACTATTATCTTACCAAGTAGATAAGCTAATTGAACACGCCAAATAGTTTTGGTAAAAAAAATCAGTCAATTGTTTAGTGGTTCGAACATATGTTATACATGCGTCTTTAACTACAAATCGACTTCAATGTGTTTTTCCCTCTTGTAAAAAATGCGATTAGCATCAATATGTAGAGCAAACTTATTACCATTATAATATATGGTTCCATGTGATGAACACAAAACATACCACTGAGTTATTGGAGCCATTGAATCCTCGACTAAGTAAATGATATGGCTAGATATTATGCTTCGGCATAGGAGTGTTATACCATTGGCTGCTTCTTCGTCATCCATTAAATGAGATACTTACCAAGTATGATCACATATCACATTGAAGAAAGAAAAGTTTGTGAACACATCGCCAAATCTGAAAACAATAAGCATCAAGGTAAAGACCCGGTTTAGAACTCAGGAATGTTAGCGAGGTTGTCCAAAAAAGTTGTGTGAAGAGATCCACGACGTAACTCATGTTAAATTGTCACAAAATACACAAAACGACATACCAAGGAGCGATATTTAGAGGGATAAAGAAAAAATGCCTTCATCCTTAGAAGAGTGTGATACTGTTCGATGGGAGTATCAAATGGTTTAGCACCTGGTAAACCACACCCGACAATGGTGTCTAATGCATACTTGTGTTGGGAGATATATACTTCTTCTTTTCCACGCAAAACTTTAAGTCCAAAGAAATATTTAAGAACCCTCAAATCTTACTTTCCATTGCATTATTGAGTATTGTGATGGTCAATAGATCGCTTAATATTGAAAAAGATCTATTACGACCTTGTGTATATAATGATGAAGTATTAGGTCTCAAAGTATCTTATATGAGTGTTGTAGGTGCACTTATATATTTTGAAAATTGTACTCGGCTAGATATAGCGTATTCTACTATACTACTTTCAAGATATAATTCATCTCCTACGCGGAGATATTTGAATGAGATAAAACATATATTCAATTAGGTACAATTAATATAGGATTATCTTAAACCATAAACTTTATGTTTGGTCTAGTTAGTTTTGTAAATACATGATATTTGTTAGACTTTTATAAAACTCGATCGCAAGCTGGAGATATTCTCACAATGGAAGGTATTGAAATATCGTGTCGATCTCAGAAACAGACGTTGATTTTCAATTCTTTAAATCATGCAGAGATCATAACACTTCATGAAGCATGTAAGAAATGTATATGGCTTAAATCATGATACATCACATACAATAAATTATCGGACTGAACAACTAGAGAAAGCCTACAAAATTATTTAAGCATAACATTGCTTGTATTGCTCTACTCAAAGAAGATTACATCAAGAACAATATGAAAAAATATATTCCTTAGAGGTTTTTCTCATATCCTAAAAAACTCGAGAAGAATCATGATGTTAATATTTGCTCAAGTAACAATGCATCATATCTCCTCACAAAAGCGCATTCTATATCAACCGTTTTGTAAGCATATTTAGAATATTGACATGCGTCATCTAGGAGATATTTGAAGACAATATGACGTGATATTTTCATTTTCAGGAGATGATTACCCCTTGCATTCTTTTTTTTTTATTATCGTGGTTTTTATCCCAATGAACAGTATCGTCCCTTGTTAAAGTTAGTGAAAGACTTAATTTAAACCGTTCATTCTTATTTTTAAAATGGGCCACGTCTATAAAAGAAAACATAGCCTAGTGGTAATCTATTTGGTTTTAGATTTAAATATAGATTCGATTCCCTAACTCATTTAGATCTTTTTACTATTTTTAACTTAATACCTTACTTTTTCTATAATTTGTTTTCTTTTTTTTGCTAAATTCTATAGTTTCTTTATCTATTTCTTTCTCTTTTGTTTTCAATCCTAGGCTTTTAATCTTTAAAATTTAGCAATTTGGTAAAAAATTTCCAAACGTTAGACTTTTAAATTTGGGGGGAATTGTTAAAATTAGACCTCAAATTGATTTTTATGATAAAACTAGACTCCAAATTAAAACAAATGAAGAATTAGACCCTCATGGTAAAAAAATTACGTTTGATGCCCTTATGTGCAAACAAAAAAGCGGAAGTCGTAATTACGATTTCATTCTTCGCGCATCCGGAAACTTCACATGTGAGAGGGAACTCTAGGGGGGGGGGTGTATTGAACTTGACATTTAGAGTGATTTGAGTTTTAATAAGATTTTAGATGATTTTGATGGTTTTGGGTGATTTTATAGAAGTTGTTATGATTTGATATTAAAATCTCCTACAATCCCACCTAAAACCATGAGATTTGGATCTTTATATTTATAACTAAGAAAATTTTCTAAAATCCTCTAAAATCTCCTGCAGTCATTATAATCCCAATACTTAAAAACATTTTCAATAATAGTGGATTTGATATGATTTTTAAAAACTCTTGTTTGAATAACAGGGAATTGTAAATGATTTTAAGTGACTTTACATAAATCTCATTTTCAATAACACCGGATTTAGGAAGATATTTTAAAATCTTTAATTGAATAACAGAGGATTTTAAGAAAACTTTAGAACCTCTTAAAATCCATAGTTCAATACACCCCTCTAAGACTTCATAGGTGAAGTCTCATTAGTGTTTAAATTTAAAAAATATTAAAAATAATTAGTTTGTAATTTGCTATACATATATTATATTATATTGAATCAAATATGACCTCTCTAATTTAAAATTTCAATTAATTCAATAATATTTAAGTATGTAAGGTTTATTGTGAAATCTACTTTAGGGTATAGATCTTATATTTAATTTATTAAAACAATGAAAAATATTTTTTGTAAAAATTTAAAAGACAAACCTTAAGTTTGATCGAATACGAGATATATAAATTAAAATTTCCAAAAAATGGATAAAATTAAATTATTTCATCGTGAAGTCTCAAACTGTAATTTATTTTTAAATTTAAAGTAAAAAATTATGAAGCCGACTGTGGACCGATATACAACCCGAAATCCTTATGGTAATCTTTCCTTCCCCTCACCCTCGGTGTTCACAAACATGTATTTCCTCTTTTCTCGAATTCCGAAGGTGGAGCTTAAGGATTATTCTATTAATCCATTTTCTTGGATTTTTTAGTTTATATGGAAGGCCCGAAATGAAAAAGTCTATAAGGGTATTGATAGGAACCTCCCTGATATTCTAAAACATGCTATGGTTGAAATCCAAGCTTGGGTTGATGCTCAGATATCACTAGACGATCATGATCGGGAGGACCTATCTATTCATGGAATCAGTTCCTTAGTAAGTAGAAGGGTTTGTCAAACTGATGGATCGTGGAAGAAGGATGACTAGTTTGCGGGCCTGGGTTGGTGGTTTAGTAGCCCAAACAGTCCGACAACTCTGATGGGCGCCAAAGGCCCGAGACAAATTTTATCTCCGCTTCATGCAGAGATGGAGGTCATTCTTTGGGCGATGGAGTATATGATTGCCCAGTAAGAACAGGTGATGACGTTCCAGACAGACTGCTCAGAGCTAGTGAAGATGACCTCCAAGATGGAAGATTGGCCCGCTTTTGCACCACCACTCACATACTTTTGCAGTCTTAGAAGACAATTCCAAGATTTCTCTCTTACTTTTATTCCTCAAAAGCTTAATGGTAATGCGGATTTTTTGGCATGTATCGCTTCAGCTCGCGGTATGGACTTTATATATGTAAGTTGTGTTCCTCCGGTTTGGATTACCAAGCCTTTTATATAAGGTTTTTTTCTTATATAAAAAAAATTATAAGAAAAATAATTATATTAAATTTTTGAAAGAATGATAAAAAATATAATTCCATCAAATTACATAAAAATAAACCAAGTGCTCTAAATCTTCTTTGGATTGACATGAGAGGTTTAACCCTAAACTCTGCTTTTACCTTATCTATAACTATGAGACTTCACGGTAAAGTCTCAGATGTAGATTTCATTGTGAAGTCTCATCCAAACCCTAAACTAAAATATAAGTTATTTAACAAATTTTGTTAACAACCTCTACTATTTACTTACATTTTGCATGAAAATAATCTAATCCCACACAAAACCTATGAAATATTTCAACAATTGGCATTTTACAAAAAAGATCTAATCCCTAAGTCCAACCTTAGAGATATATACATGTATGCTAACTCTTTGTCTCAGATGTAGAATTCATTGTGAAGTCTCATCCAAACCCTAAACTTAAATATAGGTTATTAAACAGATTTTTAGGGTTTGGATGAGACTTCACAATGAAGTTTACGTCTGAAACTTTAAAAAGAAGTCTCATAAAGAGGGAATATTTAACCTAACCCGAGTTTTAGCACCCATATATTAACAATATTTTATTTATTTTTGTCAAATCTTCCTCTCTCTCTAAAACTGCAAGATCAATCTCTCTCTCGAAAAACTCTATAAAACACAAAAGGACTTATCCCGTTCAACGCCGCGCCACCAAACCGACAAGGCAAGACGTTGATATTCTTGCTTCCTTCTCCGTTTTCCTTGCTGTCAATCTCTCCTCATAAGTGTTCTTCTCTCCGGCCTCAGATCGGACTGAAAACTCTATCAATGGTTGTTGAAGTTTATGTCGCTGCCGTCTTCATCTTACCGGTTTGGCCCAGCACCACAAAAAAAATAGTTAAGTTCACATATATGTTCTTCTTTTTTTTTTCACGTTAATTAAAATCATATCTGAAGCTTCATACAACAATTTGTGTTCGAACCAAAAGTTCAGATCTATAGCTTCAATTTGCTGTTCATTTTTTGGTTGTTCTTTTGCAAATTTTGTTGTGAGGCTTAATTATGAAGTCTCGAGCGTAAACTTCATAATGAAGTATGCTCCTATGACTTTATCATTGTTGTTTGATTGTTAAATGGCAAACATGATGGTGAACATACAACTACATTCAACACTCAAGTAGTACACACTTCTAGGGGTCAAGTTGAAGAATCTTATGGTGGCCGGTGTAATTGTATTTGCTTGGATTGCGTTTGCTCCGATTGTAGTGTACGCTAAAATGAATGTAATTTGGAATTTATTTGTAAATTACTGGTTGTATTATATCCTTGTTTCTCAGTTCTTATCGTTGTTAGAGAATGTTTTTTTGATTGAATACAATTTTACCACAGAGATTTCACAATGAAGTCGTCTCAAAGTATTCAATTTGTGGAGACTTCAGGGTTGAAATCTCCCATATTTTATGTCTGAAGACTGCAACATGAAGTCTCAGTCCATAATCTCAAACGGCGCCAAAAACTAAAAAAAATCATGTATGAAAATTACCATAATGCCCGTACTGATATTTCCCAATTAAACATGACCGAGACTTCAGTCTCGATTTGAAAATTATTCAAATATTTTTGAAAATTTTCAAAATTTTTTTAAGTAATTCTTTACGGTTACAAAATTTACTTCGAGATAAAACTGATTTTATTACTTATTTGCTGTAAAAAAAACCCTAAAGTTCTCTCGATACTCTCAAGGCGATTTACCCACCGTCTATTGAATTCACCAGAAATCATCAACACCACCGTCTGTTGAATTCACCAGAAATCATCAACTCTATCCACTGGATGCGGACAAATCTTATGAATATAGTTCATATCATAAAACACAGATAAGCACCATACCATCAGAGTAAGCTGCACAAGTTGCGGCATCGACAGACTTGATAGGTCGATTATAAGCATGTATAGACGAAGGGGAATCCAATTACAAATCTTAGAAAAATAGAAGGTGGACATATTTTTAAGGTTTTTACAAAGCGGAAGAATAGATAAATATTTAGGATCTTATTTTTGAGAGCCGTCTATATATAATCTATATATAATGTTATGTATATTGATGAATGGTTTTAGGGTTTAGGGTAAAGTAAATAAAGTTTTAAATGTTTTCACATGAAATAGTAATTAGGATTTTAAACAGTTTAAACTTTAGGGTTTAGATTATGGGTTCGATTTCTTTACTATAATTCTAATTATGTGGCCGATTTTTATTTAGAAAAAAAGGTAATGACATGATAAGGTAAGTATGATGGTTTCATTAAAGGTAAATAAGTCATGGCGACGACGACGAGGAGTTGGATAGACCAAAAAACTTATCATTTAATTAATAAGATGATGATTAAAGTAGCATATCAAAGAACAACTACACAGACTCATAAGCTACTATTTTAAAGTAAGAAGTTGTTCGAATGGATTGTTTTTGTAAATATTTAGAATATGTGTCAATTCTATAAACTAATGTATATAGTGCGTAATTAAAGAAATGGCATGTATCACATATTTGTTTTTTTAATGACATTTGGTAAAAATGTTTTAAAAAAATTTGATTTTCAATGCAAGGGCCATTATGGTGATATTTGATCAATTCCAAAAAAACACCAACGGAGATATTTGGATTAGTCCAAGACATTTCGTCACTCTTTGTGTCTTTTCGTCTCTCATTTGGACCATTCACCCTACGTGTTAGTATTAAGTTCTTGATCACCTAACATCTCTACTATATAATCTACTCAATCAATTAAACAATCAAGCAATCAACCAAGAAAAAACAAGCGATCACATAACAAATCGATACTTAGTACAACTCAGACCTCCCGACTCGGAGTTTGTTCCTCGATAACAGGACCTTGCACACAACCTATGTCAACACACATTTTGTCCCAACTCATAGTGACTTAGGCTGGATGACAGATGTGATCGGAGTGTCTCATTTGAAACCCCAAAACCCTTGAGCTGAACCTGCAGAACTGAAAGCTTCCATGAGCGTCTCAGTTTATGGCTCTTTTCTGAACCTCTAACTCCGTTTTGTATCTTTGTACTCCACTTTAATCTATGATCTTCTATCAACCGATCAAAACCGATGCTTCTAATTTTGAATTGGTCTTGAACACCCCCAATTACCGTCCCAACCATATTAAACCACTAAATCGGACTAAAATGATGTAAACCGGTTAAATCCTAAGCTAGACTGGTTACTCAAACCGATTAACCGGACCGAACCAGAGAACCAAATCACACCCAAACTAACCTAGGCTGGTCAACCAAACCAAACCAAAATCGGCGCGTAGAGGTTGGTGTAAAGGCCTTCTTATGGATGGCATAGTGATGTATCACAGATTTAACCGGATTTTTTACCATGATACATGTGTTTTTATAGAGTCTTTCTAGTATGTTTTAGGTATTTATACAGGTCTAGCAACAAAAAGATGATTTGGAACAAAAAAGAGCTAAAGTGAAGAGATTTGGAGAAAAACTAGAAAATGAACTGCATAGACAGAAACAGAGGTCACAAAGTCGATCGACGTTTGACCCACTTACCCGACGAACCAGAAGACGATCTACATAGAAAATTGTAGGCACGTGCGTTAACTTTCATTTTTAATTAGAATCAAGCCCGAAGAATTCCTGAAGCCAAAGATATGGTCTTTTTACTGATGACATGTCATTCTGACGAGATTTAGAATACTGGTCCGATTTACTCCAATGAAGCCTGACTCAAGTTTTAAGGAGGTTCTAACCTAGAACCAACCTAAGGAGCTATAAAAGAAGGTCTCCAGCAGCAGAAGAACGGGGACACGAACACCAAGCCACGAAAATTATCAAGCTTTGATAAAGTTATCTTGTTTCTAATTCATTGTTATTGAGTTCTCATATTTTGTTACTAGATCTAGGTTTTTGACTTTGAGAAGTAAAAAGGTTGTCAATACTCCTTGGAGATCCACGAACCTCTGATCTTCTTTTGTCTATTTCATCCTTGTATGCAATTCATTAATCCAATAATGATTTGTGTCACCATAATCATGTCTGAGTAGTTTTCATATTAGATCTAGGGTTTTCAATGGATCATTAATTTGGTTTTCATTTGTGGACAAAGCCACGAGATTCTTCACTATAGATTTTGTTAACACTTAGAGGTGACGTAATTAACCACATCTAGGTCATATAGGTCGATTCCTCTACCGGAGACGGATTGGAAGGAACCCGATAATTCTGTAGTGAGCAAGGTGTGTTATGTGTCATAGCCATCGCTTGTTCATACACCTTGTGAAAAGATCTAACTTAATTATTCAATTCTTGTTTATTTCCAGCTACAATCCAAATGAGACTTTGAGATTTAGGGTTTTAAATTAAGTCAATTCACTAATACACCATTAGGAATTTGAAAGTATAATGTGTTTAGAGTTTAAGAAGTCACATAATCAACCGAGATCCATTGTTGCCTATAGATTTTCCCTAGATTTAATGTTTTTAAGTCTTGCATACAACAAATCAATCAATTAGCTTAGTTACTAGATATTCATTCATCATAGTTGCATTAATCCGAATTAGCCCTAGCTCTCTGCGGGATCGATAACCTAAGTACTACATTAGTACACTGTGCACTTGTAGTCATATTTTAGGTGAGTTACTTCATACATCAAATATTATTTTACATGGGAGAAGCTTGTGGAAAGAAGAGATATCATAAAGAGTTGGTGATAGAAGACGCTTAATATGTGGTCTGACAAATGTTTAGATGATGGGGTCATTATGTTCCTTTGATCAAGAAACCGATCATCATTATCTGTTTTAAATTGAATGATCTAATTGATACTTCAACAAAAGCCTAGAATCATGTGAAATTGAAGGAGCTCTTCTATGCGAATGATATAAAGAGGCATACTAAAAGTGGAGAGTATTCAGTCAAGAATGGTGCTTGGGTGGCCTCTCAAATGGCTAATGCTCAGCTCTTGGAGGAAGCCCAGACCTTGCATTTGCTTAATGACCTTAAGAGTAATCCCAGACCTCACCTTCGCTTAATGGTTTAATGATCTATAAAAAATCGTTTTCCTCTGACGAATGCTTTCATGAGTCATTTATGTGACACCAAAAGAGGCTTTAAGGTGGATCAGCGCTGTCATATTTTTGGACTAGAAGAGGATTCTATTCAGCATGATCTTGTTACCTGCACTTTTCCTAGACAAGTGTGAGCGATGAGCATCATTCTGATTCCTTTCCAAGATTTCAAAGATGGATCTCTATACTCGAACTTCCAACATTTACTTAATATGATCGAGTGGAAAGTTATCCCTTCGAAGGCTATAAGTTTAGTATCATAGGCAGTATGACATATTTGGAATAGAGGAACAAGTTCCTTCTTAAAACCACATTCATAGATCATGTTGAAGTGGTGAGAAAGATTAGAGAGGACTCGGAAGAATGGACTCTTGCTCGTGAGGTGAACGAAGATATGGATGAAGTGAGAGGCTTAACTGTCGTTCTAAGGAGGAGAGGATGGACCATGCCTCAATTAGGTCGGGTCACGAGACATGTTATTACACTCCTAGCCAAGCAAGCCTGGAGCTTATATTGGTTTCTCAGCTAGAGACTCACTATGAGCTAATGTGAGTGGCTTGGCTTGCGAGACCATTTGGGAGTACCAAAGGGTCTCTCCAGGTATTGAAGAGTGTGCACGTTGGATTACTCTCCTTTTAGTTGGATATTAGAAGCATCTCTTCCTTGAGGTTTGATCGAGTGGTGTTTGGTATTCAAAGTAATATTATGGTGGTATCGGTGTCCATACGTAAGGCAGGGTCAATATTCAAAGCAGAAACCTCAGATTTGTTAAGAGAATTGGACCTTTAAAACAAGTGGAGTGCAAAGAAATAAGACAAGGTAACCAATAGAGTTGCCTCTTATGGCAAATAGTCTTATCAATCAATCATCACCTTCTGCAGAACTATATATGTGGTTGTTGGAGGTCTTGGATGGTTGCACCAAATGCTTAGCATATAAAGAGCCAGCTCTATGGCTTAGAACAACGTATGTCTAGTTGCTACAACAAGTAGAAGACCATCTTCAAGATCTCTCTCCAATCCCAAATTGTTGAAGTCATTTTTTCAGTTTTTTTTGGGTTCCATTTGAGATGCCAATTTCCGAAATTGTAACCATCTTTCATCAGACGAAATTCATGTGTATAATAACCCCAAAACTTTCTAATTTTAATATTACCAAGATGAAAAAAAAAACGGTTTGTAATTTCTCTTTCATAATAATAAGAATCTATTTTTACACAAACCATATCCAAGCCAAATAACTGAGAGCAAGTCGATTAGGGGTTTACATGGGGTTTTTGACACGGAATCCTAAAAAAAAATAAAAAATTTGAGAACTCCACAACATAGTAACGATCCGATCCTTAGCTAAGAATTGGGTTTGTCATTATTCACGTGACGGTGCGCGATTGATCCATATTTTTTTTTCTTTTTTCGACTAAAAAAAAAATAATATAATATTTTTTAAAAAATCCTAAGGAAAGTTCTCTGATAGACTTGGGGGTGATTGGTAAACAAGCTTTGATGACTTTAAAAATTTTAATTTTTTTTCTAAAGTTTTTAAAGTTTGGGATTAGCCAATCACACTTTAAATTTTTAAAAGCCTTGAAAGCCTTTCTAAAATTTCTCAAAACTTAATTTCTCAAAACTTAATTTCTCATCTCTCCTCTTGTTACGTTTAATTTAGCCAAGAAAATAAGAAAATAGGACCTTGTCATAGTTCTAAAAATCACATCCAATAATATTTTAAAGTCAAAGTCTAAAGTTACCTCAGCCCCTTGCTCTTCTGAGGTAACTGTTCTCGCAAGCAGAATCAACGAGTTACTCTCACGCGCCTATTTTCTTGTCCTCATCCCTAAACGGAACCTGTCGGGGAAAGAAAAAGAAAAGGCAAAACCTGCCCTAAAACCCTTGTCACCTGTAACGTAATTCGCCGAAGCCCTACGGACTCTGATGCGTTCAACTAATCAAAGCTCTGGTTTTTTTCTAGACCCATGTAAATCAACTGCAACCCAATCTCCAATCTCCAACTTTCCCCAGTTTTCCCCGAGAAAATTTACCCATATCTCCAAGTCTCTGAGAACATCCGTTAATTTCGAGCGAGAAGGAGTTTCGAAAGAGGAACTCGTGGTGCCCAGTAACGTCACTCGTCTTCCGATTGTAATAAAAAAGAGTGGCAGAGTTTCTAGGTATCTCCTCAAAGGAGATTCCTTGGAGTTGGTATGTGTTGATGACTGTGACTCGACGTCGTCTTGCCTTGGCCTTGACGATGGTTTCTGGAAATTGATAAGACTTTCATCTTCCGCTGCAAAAGACTTTTTCATACCGAAACAAGTCAACGAAAATTATTTAAGTTATGTGAAATGGAAGTTTTTGCACAGAGTTTCCAGCTCTGCTCTGCAGGTTCTTGCCACTCAGGTAAAATCTTACTGCTTAATAATATGAAGTTAAGAGATTGGAATTGAGACCTCGTTAGTGTTGATTTTACAGAGAACTCTCTGTGTGTTTGTGAGTATAGGCCATGTTTAGAGCCATAGGAATAGGACAATCTCGGTCACTTGCTTCATCTGCTGCTTTTAATTGGATACTGAAAGATGGGCTTGGACGGCTAAGCAGATGTATATACACTGCCAGTCTTGCTTCTGCTTTCGACACAAATTTGAAGGTATATTTGGAGATTTGTGGAGTTATCTTGTTCAATATGTAGTTTCAGATGATGGAATTGTCTTTAATGTTTTGTCAAAAGAGAGTTAGGTTCTCGACGTCTGTACTATTCAGTCTGAGCATTGGAGTTGAGTTAATGACTCCAGTATTCCCACAGTACTTTCTTGTGTTAGCATCCATTGCCAACATCGCTAAACAGATTAGCTTGTCGTGCTACTTAGCAACCGGTGTAAGGTTTTCTCTCTTCTTGATTATCTCTGTGACTTGACTTCTTTTGTGTTTTTGACAACCACTGTTCCATATGTGTAGTCTGCTATACATCGAAGCTTTGCTGTAGCGGATAACCTCGGTGAAGTCTCTGCAAAAGCACAGGTTCTTTTTTCTGTTTTTTCGCTCCAAGTTTTCTATTGTTAGCATCACTTACATGCCCTCATTGTGGATTTTTTCAGATTCAAACTGTGTGTTTTGATAACCTTGGTCTCCTATTGGCGGTTCTTCTAAATATGCTATTCCAAAACAACCAAAGGTTAGAGGATGAGGATGAGTCTGAGGTATCTTATTCACGAGAGAGAGAATCCCCTGACTTGATAATGTGCTTAGATTGCAGGCAACTCTACCTTTTATTCTATATCCAATTTTCTCCACGTTTGATCTCCTTGGCATTTATCAAGGTCTCAAGCATATCAATCTCCAAACTTTAACCAAGGTACCTTTTCTCTTTTATGAGACCCCAACAATGGAACCTGCTCAGTGTTATAATTTTTCCTTTCTTTATCAGGAGAGGGTAGAAATAATTGTGGAGAGATGGATTGAGTTTAGGCAAGTACCTTCCCCTGCTGAAGTGAGCCAAGAGGAAGGAATTGGTCTTTTAGGGAGCAGAGGTGAAAAACAAAACCAAAATACTCTTTAAGCTTGGAATATGGGTTAAAAAGGCTGAAGCTTTGATATGTTGTTTGTAGCTAGCAAAAGGTGTTGGCCCATCAGAATCGGATGCTTAGAACCAAAGTCTCAGATTCCAACACTATCGATGGTGGCAATGCAATCACTTTGCAATGATGATGGTTACTTCATAACCATGGAACATTCCTCTCAAGGTTTCAGACGAACACCGAAAGTGAGCTTTTATGTATTTCCAAAGATTTGTATCTTCTCATGATTCTCTGGTTTGATGCTCGCCTTTCCTGTAAAATATTTAGCTGGGCATCGTTATTTTTCTGCGTGAAGGAGCCAACAGTGTAGACGTTATCACCAGTTTGTTACATGTAAGGATTCAAATTTAGTGAACTTGATAAAGAGTCGGCTGATAACACGTTTTTGATGGTTTGTTCAGGCATGTTACATACGTAACGCCCTTGGAACCAAGAGAAAGGACTTGACACCGCATGGTTGGTCCTTACTCACAAGAGAGAGTAAAGAGGCTTCACGAAATGATTGCATCGCACTGAATGAACAAATGCAACAACAAGGTTGGATTGTGAAGAACGTCTTGTTGAGTGCACAAGAGCAAGTTAGATATACTTTCGACAAAAACCAATCTCTCTGAGTTTTTTGCTACTCAAAATATAAATTGTTAACATAAAAGAGAAAAGAGAAGAATATCAGTTGTTTACACATACAGAGACTGGTTTGTAAAGTGATGCACTTGAGTACTTGTTAAAACTCTACGTGGCAATCTATACACAACAAAGTAGTTACCATTTACACTACTACACTTTTCTTTTCCTTTTTTCTTTTCTAATGTGAAAATAACATCAATTTGAGAAGGAACTTGGCTCAGTGCTGTACATAGAGAAATCACTCAAGCAGATGTTTGTTCTCTCCTCACTCCATTTCAGTATCTCCATAGCAAACTTGAGCGACGAATCAACACTGTTTGGGTCCAAACTCTTGCTCGAAGAAACAAACAGCTTTTTACCGGTCAAGGAAGAGTAAAACCGCTTGAACTTAACCGCCATGTAGTGGAACGCGAGCTGACCCAACGTGGGGTTACCATTGTTAGAACGGTGACGACTGACCACGGGATGGAAGTCTTGGAACCACTCGCACTTCGTCAAAGGAACGCGTTCCACTTTCTCTTCCAAAAGATCGAACTTGTTGAGTATCAAGAGGAAGTCCATGTGCTCAAAGATTGGATGAGTGATAATGCTTTCAAAGTGTTTCTTGGTTGCTAACATCTTGTTTGTTCCATCTTCTGAAAACTGGTCGTAGTCACTCATTGATACAACAAACACCACCATCCCAACGTCTTCAAACATATCTATCCATTTGCAGTTTTCCCCTAGCCCTCTTGACGGTACTCTTATTAATTGGTACCTGAAAACAAAAAGCAAAGGAATGTTTTAGGGAAATGACTTGGATAATTTCCAAACAATACAGGGAATCAGAAACTTACCTGAGCAGAGAATCATGGTGATCGGAAGGATCAAGATTCTCTTCAGATGTAGTCTGTGGAAATGCAAAATCCAGACAAGCTAAACCACTGGACGAAGTGACTCCTTCTGCATATAATATATCCAAATCCGAAGGCTCATAGTCTGGTGTCAATACGTCAGTAGCCTGAAGAAAGAGAAAACCATTTATTACCCTTTCCAATGGATAATTCAGGGCACAAGAGAGAGAAGAGCTTATTACCCTTTCCAAGAAGTAACTAGCAACACTGGGAAGAAGACCTAGCTCACTTCTCCGCTTGTATGTAGCTTGGATCGCTGCATCCCTCCATAACTCTTCAACCAGTGGAGCATACTCACGAGTAGCTGCAGGGAAAATGACCCCGAGGTTTCCAGAAGCCATAGTCTTTAATAACCAATCAGAAAATGCTTTAAGTCTTGGGCCAATGGAGTACAAGGTTCTGTCGTTGCTTTTAGCATCTCCTGTGGGTCACACACGCATAAATTCGTGATTTTTTGGTAACATATTTTGAGGCTCTACTAAGAAAGAGAATGATCTTTGGAAACAGTAACTCAAGAATAAATAGGAGCCGAATATCTACGCACCTTCTTCATTTGCAGGACTGCTTTCAATGACACACTGCTTTGAGTTCGTGACAGCAAGAACCTCTTCTTCAAACCGCTCCCGGCCCTCAAGAAGCATACCGAGATAACCATACACATTGGTCTGGATAATCACCTTAATGTTTTCACGCTCATCCTCCAAGAATGGTATGTCCTTATAAAGGATCTTTGCCTGAATAAGAAAGTGATTCAGTTACATTACAAATTTATGGGCGTACGCTAAGCAGTATGACATATAACAAACAGGTCACGCAATCACTAATAAACGAATGTCAATCGGCGATGTAAGATTTATTTGTAGAAAGCTCATACCTGCTTGAATATTGTGCTAGTTCCAGAGCCTTGGCCACCAACCAAAAGAATTTTTTGCAAAGTCCTATGCTCAAGATGGTCCAGAATGCTTCTGCTATTTGCGCTGTAGAGTTGTTCCCCAGAAGCATTCGCAGTAGATTTGGACGGAACAGGAAGTGACAATACAGCACAGAGTAACTTGGTCCCGGCCTGAAAACCAGCACAAGTTTGTAATCTTCAATCAAAGAGGAAAATGCAATTGAAATTAATGTAGCAGATTTTCGGATGACATAACAAACCTTGCCCCATATGTATCCCTTTGTATTCTTTTGTCCTTCTTCTTGATATGATCCATCCTCGTTCACCCAGAAATGGGGGTTACCCGCGCATTGAACTCCTGCCAACTGCAATACATGGCAATAGAAAAAAGAACTTCAATTGTCAATGACATCAAAAGCTATCTTCAAATCAAGAACTGTATACTTTAAAAGATTTCAACCTGCAGCATTCGTAGCTCCACTTTTGTAATCTCACGTCCGTTTATGAAAACTTGAGTGTTTCCATTGCTAGCTTCTGGACAAATAGGACCTCCAACATTCAGATGGGGAGTAATAATCTGATACGGCTTCTCTCCTTCCTGTTGAACCCCCAACATAAAATATATAAACATTCCTTGAAAATTTTATTAAGACACAAATCTCAAAAGGAGAGAATGTAATTCACCTTTCCCCAAAGTCCAGACACTTTATCATACCAATAGTCCCCTGGTTTCAGCTTCTTTGGAGGACTAGGGCAAGTCTGTAGTGTAACGAGCTCTTCAGGGTAGAGAGGTTGCCCATTTACGTACACATACTCAGCCGGTAATTGATTGGCCTCACAGAACCTCTCAGTCTTCATAATTTGTTTGACCTCCAAATCATTAAGCAGCCTCTTAAGCATCCTAGAGCATTTCCCTAGATTCCCGCGCTTTGATTCGTCAATTGGACAACCAATACAAGTAACGCATTTCCTTCCTTCAGGCATAGAGCCCATAGCACGAAGGACGCAGCTACTACAATATTTGGCATCACAAACAAGACATACTTCCTTCTCCGTAAACCGGCTTCCTTTGAAACACCTGTAACAAGAACCCTTTTTACCTTTGGTTTGAGGTTGTTTCTTAACCGGCATAACCCGAACCCGCTTCTGGTTACAGTCCTCTTCCTCAAACCCATCATCAGAGGCAATTCCCAAGAAAGTGACAACCGGTTGCTTCTTACTATCTCCGTTTGTTTCACTGATGCAATCCCCTGTAACCCTTGAAGAAGGATAATCCATACTCAAAACTGATTCATTAGATTCCCAATCCGGTACTGGGTTAGATGATTCGTTCAAATCTAAGCTCTCTTTCTCTTCCTTCGACCTCACTGAACTAACCCTAGATTGATCAAAACTGTCACAGAAATCTAAAGTACTCGACTGCTGATGATCAAGCGAACAAGACCTCAACAACTGCCCAGAACAATTAACAGATTCGGATAACTCGCCAGAGAGTTCACAGTTGGAGCTACTCAACTCACCAGACAACCCACAGTCCGCACCACCTTCCTTCGCCTGCTCCACGAAAACGATAACAGAAGTAGGCGAAACCGTGGTGGACTCGGAGACCATTTCCAGTTCACTAGATCCGCAATTGCCTATCACCGAGGTCGGAGAAACCGAAGAAGGAACCATCTCTCTCAAAAACTTCTTGCTCAGAGGATCCACAGACATAATCGGCTGAATCACAGGAAACGACATATTATCGGAGATACACACCGGAGAAACCACGGCCGCCACCGGGATTCTCTCCACATTAATCGGGACGGCGCGAGGGATATCGTACGACAATGGTGGACCGTCGTATTCCACAGCGAACGAACACTGAACGACATTATCTTCCCGGATCGAATCCGGTTTCGTCTTCGATGGCATTTTCACGAAACCCTAGCTTTGCTTCAGAAGTAAGGAAGGAAAAACACTCTAGTCGAGATAGACTGATACCAAAAAGAAGAAAATACACCAACAGCACAAAATTTACAGCCGAAAAAAAATCAACGAAGAATCATTACATGATGAATTTTAGGGTTCTTCTTAAGATTAAAAACCAGATGAAAGAGAGAAAGAAACACAAGTGGGGAAAAAGGGAATGGAAAAGATAGCGATGGAAAAAAGATGAAGAACCACTAGCTGGAATCTTGTGCGATAATTTTATTTCATTTTATTTATTTTGCTTTCCAGAATTTTTTTAGATCGAGATAAAAAACGTGGGACCCGGTAGATGTATTGGGGACAAAACCCAAATTGTCCTATCCGACGTCGTAAGGCGATCGGAATTTGAGCTGTCTCTTCACGTGGGCTCCATGAACAGTAATACTCTCATCTTTCTTGCTTTTAAATTTCCCTCTCCGAAAATTACGCTCCTTTAAAATATTTGTGTGGCTGCACGACTTATGTATCTCTTGGGCTCTATAAACCTTCAAAATTGATATTTATTTTAGCCCATCACCAAATATATCGCTAGTCAGCCCATTCACTACTCATTTAACCAGACCGACCCGAATTTTATGACACCTAATGCAGACCAAAACCTGATGTCTCTAGACCGCTACATGGTTTTTCAGATTTTTCGGTTTTTAGAAAACTTGCCGAAATTAAACACGATTCCAGTCGGTTTGATTCTCGGGTAATTCAGATTTAGAATTTCAAAACTGAAAATTACTGAATTTATTTTGTCTAAATTCGGATTAAATCGGGTAATTTTTATATAATTCGGTTCGATTCATATTTTTATATAGAATTATTTGTAAATTAGTGAAAACTGAAACTAATAATAAAAGAAAATAAATTTCTGAAAGCCCAAGTAATAAATATCTTAAAATCTAAAACCTGTTTTATTTTTAAACATCTTGGGTCAAACCCAAAACAAATGATAAAAATTGAATTTTTCAAAGTCCAAATTAATTAAATAAAAATAAATAAATTTATCTCAAATAATTAATGAAAATAAAAAACATATCGTTTTAATAGGTTTCTTCTTCAACTTGCAAACCCTAAAAGTTGCAGAATGCTATGGCTATCTCAAATAAAACACTGGAAAAAAAATCGTTTTGAAATGGAAAAAAAAAAAGAGGACAATATGGATTTCGAACCTTGATACACAAAATAAATAGCATTACAAACTAACTGTTACACTAAAGAAACACAATCAAAATGATGCCCATAAAATTATCTATAATTTTTGACGACTAAAACTCTTGCTTTATGAGTTTTAGTTCAGAATCCTGCATTTAACGTATAAATTAATAATTCATTTACAAATCGATTTAAACCACCAAAAACTTAATCTTCATTGACTTTCAATACATAAATTATAAAATAATGTCAAAAATCTACATATACTAATATAAAATTTAAATTCACTATAAAAAATTTACAAATTTATTATAAAAAACATTCATATTACGTGTAACAGTTTAGTTAACAAACTATTAGCATAAAACTAACTTTGTCTACGAATTTGTGGGTTTCAACCATAATCCAAAATCATAAAAAAATTATAATCCAATAAAAATAAAAATAAAGCAAAGTCATAACCAGAAGACAGTCATAATCCAATAGTCAAAATCTATATATATATATATATATATATATATATATAAATAAAGTTATTTGTACTCTATTACATGAAACCACATCATCAATTGAGCTTCTATATTGGTGACACCTCATCAACTCATTTTTATATTTAATTTCTTAAAATTCATTTGGCTCATTAGAAAATTTATGATTCAATCTATTAAATTTGATTAATATTTGTGTACATACATTTTATCTTAATTAAAAAAAACTTTAGATACACAATTTAATCCATATATTTATAATTGTAACTTATTATATATATCTAAAATAATAAAACTTAATCTTAAGCTAAAAAATGGATTGGTATATCATAACATTTTATTATGATCTATGATGAGAGAACAAAACGATCAGAGTCTACGGGAAGGCCTAACGCTTTCATTGGAGATCCATGTTCAATAAATATATATATAACTCAGATTCTAAACAAACAACTATAAATATTTTAAAAATGACTCAAAATCCATAAATGGATTTTTATCTAACATAGGATTTGGATCTCTTGATAGTTTTATCCGTATTATAAATAAGATGGGAGGGGGTTGTGGGAATGAACTGACTCAGATTCTTAAATCGATTTTTGCGTGGTTAAATTGTAGGGTTTTTTAGACTATGTGACTTCATGTTGATAACTGACAAGGCTGAGTAGCTTATATGGCCAATTACAGTATTTAAAATGCAAGATTGGTACAAAAGAATGGTAGTAGCGTTTTCCATGTAGTATTAAATGCTTTTCATGGTAAATGTCGTGTTTGGAAACCATACACATTTGAAACAAAGGATGGGGGTAATGAAAGTTTAGGATAAAGGCTCCTAGATACCGAATCAGAAGGAATTACAAATCATACTAGAGGTATTCAAATATGACGTTGTGCCAGGTCCTCCCAAAATCTTTTTTGTCGATTTAGGCACTCAAACACTTTATTATAAGTATACTTTGCGATAAACACTTACTTTTTTAATCTTTTTACACCAAGTTTTGTTGATTCAAGTGTCCACATGTCTAACTAATGGTTTAGTCTTTTTTTTTTTTGTAGTAGAAAAATCATTACCACAAGTCATGATTTGTGTACTCAATTATAGGAGATTTTAATTGTAGAATTCAACATTTTGAGTGTACTACTTCTAGAATCAGTTTTAACATCTTAAAAATTTATCAGATATTAAGTCTTTACGTTAGAAGAAAAACGAGTTGATCGTCACTTTTGTACATGAGTGGTTGAATTTATAATTATAAAACGTAGTATTTATAAATGACGATTATAGATTTTAGTATATAAACAATATAATACAAAATTTAATTACAATATTTGCAATCTTCGAGATTTTTTCACCCACTAAACTGTCGTATGTAAACTTTATATGAATACGACATTCATAACTCATTTTTACTTTGACAACAAGGTTGAGACCACAAAGACCTTCACAAAAAAGTTCAACCCCGCCCGAAGGACGGGTCACCCACTAGTAAAAAAAATAAAGTCATATATAGATTCAAAAATCAGTCACAAAGTTGTATTCTAATCATGTACTACAAATTGCAAATTTCATTCCTTTATATTAGAAAGTGCCTTAAAATCATTCCAGTTTCCTATATTTGCCAAAAGATGATTAGTCGATGCACTGCGAAAAAGTGGTTGCTTCCTTACTCCAGACAACTCATTGAGGATGTCTACTACACGCGTGACACTGCAATTGTCATCACGCTCCAATATCTGTTCCACTAGCTCATTCTTTCGCACGAGAATTGTATTCAGTGAAGAGAAAGTCTTCACAACCATGTCAACAACCTTACGCTTTCTATTTGATCATGATCCTTCCGCTCTATTTTTTGTTCCTACATCTGGTGGTGCCATTTTTGTTTCAACATAATTAGCTTTCTTATCATTAATCCATTATAAAATCTAGAATACTTT
Source organism: Euclidium syriacum (assembly GCA_900116095.1). Lineage (NCBI taxonomy): Eukaryota > Viridiplantae > Streptophyta > Magnoliopsida > Brassicales > Brassicaceae > Euclidium > Euclidium syriacum. Next base: position 6,295,894 of record FPAK01000008.1, read on the forward strand.
CTCCTTGATGAGCAATCCACCTTTACGCTCTTGTCACACACAAAATACCAAACTCGTCCTCATACACATTCGTGTTGGGAATCAGATTTTCTAAATACATTTTACCTTCAAGCCATTCCTATATACATAAAAAGTATCATCAGAAGCATAAATTCCATGTACTCACTCTTTGAATTTGATCTAAGAAACAAAGATTCACTGCCCTTCACTTCTCTATTAATTAATAGTTTATTGAAACCCTACATTAACACAAGAAGTTTATCATATCATTAATACTTGACCTTTTGTGGCAGGATTCTCAGACAAACTGATGAGGACATCCAATCGCTGCATGAACAACAAGAAAAGGCTCGCAATCCATTTGTACAAGATTTCATTGTGATGCGACATGAGAAAATTTCCTCACAACAAGGTCAAAATGAACATGGGGAAGCTAATGGAGTAGGTAGAGCACGTGGAGAAAGACCAAGGCTGGATTCTAGAGGAATTGGCCCAAAGAACCTTTCACATAGAGCTTAATGGTGACCAAATGCTCAAACTCTATCCAAATAAAGAATACAACCAGGCAAACCAATTGGCCATGCTAGAGGACTTCCAACAGACCTCATACCGCTGGAAATTCAGCCTAGAAGACATGAAGGCCATCGATTTCAAGACTATTTAGTTTGGACTTGATTTAGCCAATAAATCGACTTTGGCGTCCAACCAAGGCCAAAACGGTTTCTAACAAGACCCAAGAGAAGAAAAAAATTCTAAGATGCTGGAGAACCCCAAGGAGAAGTGCCAATTCAAACCTAAGAAGACCCTTGACCCTTTTTAGCCCAAAAATGCTAGTTTTGCTACAATTTGCTCCCAACTTGTTTTGGTGAATATGGACGTGACTTGAAGACTATAGAAATATCATAGGCTCTTTTAATTGTATCTTGTATTTGGATTGAATTGCTAAAGAGATCACATGATTGAAGACTTTCTATATAAAGACCAAATAAAATCTTAAAGACCAAACTTTTTTATTTTATTGCTGACTTTTGTTTTCTTTATTTGCTTTTTAGATGTTGTGGCTTATCTTATAAAATCATAACTCATCCTTTTGTTTCGGCACACTATCTTTAAGTAAAAAACATAAGCTTTTGTTACCACAAAACTTGTTCTCTTGTCTTTTTTCTTTGTTGAGGAACCCAAACCAAAAAATCACCTATTATATATCACAAGTCTTCCATAATTTGTATGGGTTATAATCTCGTTCCAGTCCACTCTATCCATTAGAGTTTAGTAAGAGGAAGCCCATTGACCAGCTTACTAGATTTGACACTCATCTTGGTTGGATTGGTTTTTGAACACCATCAAAGATCACATCATAAACCTACGTAGACTTATAACAAAACTGGTGAGTATTCTATAAAAATTGGTTATCACATACAATATAACTAGGTAAGCTCCCAATGAGTAACTTATACCTTCATAAACATTTTTTTTGGAGAGATTTACATGAGTCTCTCCACATAACCTGCACATAAAACATTAAATTTATAGAAGAAGTGTTCCCATATTATAGAAGAAGTGTTCTCTTTATGGAGAGTATGATGAAACTACCAACTATATGCTATTTTACTGCCAAGTGACATTATAGATTTGGTATCTGATACATCATCTAAGCCATTAAGCAAAATTTTAAAATTTATGGATCAAAATAGGCAAAGTAGAGAAAATGTAATGTATTTGCTATATTGAATAATTCATAATATGATTTTTCAATCCAAAATATAGTTAGGTCCACTAGTAATGCAAAAAAGCATTGATAGAAGATTGTAACTAAAACTAAAGCTGCTGATAAAAAAAACAAACTAAAACTAAAGCATAATGATATATAGGACTCCTGATCTTAACAGATTGATCAGTATTAGAGTAGAAAAATAACTTCAATATAGTAGAAAAATAACTTCAAAATTGACAAGTATTCCACAAATTCTCCACAAAACTAACATCTCTTAGTGATTTATCGATTGTTCTTGGATGTATCAAAACAGAACAAGAATAAATAAGTTGGTCCCTCCACATATATGATTTTTTTCCCATATCTTCATTTCAAAAGGTAGAGGTAGATACAGAGGTAGAAACTCTCCGTGTGACAATCATGAAGTTATACAAGTTTAATTATACTACTATAATATTCTCCTAGACTAAAAAAAATATTGTCAAGATGTCCGTTAAGAATATTTTAGCTTTGGTTTTGATTGGTAACATTAAAATGGAATGGTTGGGGTAAAAATATTTTTATGTGTACCAATCACAAAAACGTTACCAAAAGTTACAATAAAAACGTTTACTCTCAGCTTTTTTATCACCGCTTTCATTAACAGCTTTCTCCCACAGCTTTGTATTATTCCCACAACTTTCTCCTATCGCTCACCACTTCCGCTAACATTTAAAATATCCGTTCCGCTTTTGTTCATCAATCGGACCCTTTATTTTATGTTGTATGAGATATCGAATCCTATGTTGATGATTTAGCTAAAAAGTCTCAAATGTCTTTAAACTCAAAAGCAAAACTATGTTGTAACTTGGTTGTAAATTTTATTTCAATAAAAATCTGACGTCAAAAAACAGTAATAATTGTAATTTTCTCTTTATAATAAGAAAAAAACAAAACTACTTTGAAAATGGTATGCTGTCAATTCACACACGCATCAATAAATAAAGAAAAAGCTCAAGCCCAGTCAAAGATTTCCCAATTGCTCGTTGACCATGAGAGGATATATTCGTCATTCCATCACCATTCCCACGCTTTTCCCAAGGGCTTATTCGTCCTTACAGAAAAAGACTCCCATTCGGCACGTATCTCCTTCCTCTTTAATCAATTTACTCTGATTGTTTCTCGCGATTAGGTGAACACCGGAAAATTCAATCGGAGATGCTCTTTCCCGATCCTTAAGAATTCTACTTCTTTCCCGGAAAAAAGATTCAAAGTTTGTCTTTGCTTACTAGAGAAGGTTGAAGCGGATATTTTAGAATAACTGAAATTGCTACCAAGGAGATGAAGAGAAGTTCAGAGAGGAAGAACAAAACTCCGGAGGTATTTTGATTACATCTATGTATATATATACACATACATATATTTTTAAATTTAATTTTCTGGGTGCTAATCTAAAATCGTAGTTAAGACTCTATAATTCTAGCCATTAGTGGGAAGAATCAGTTTCTCTCTCTGGTTTCTATGTGTATTTATTTTGTGTGTACCGTTGGGAGGTGAAAAGCTTTAAAGCCTTTTTAATAGCTCAACTAATTCCAACTGGTTTCGAGGTCTTAGGGTTTTAGCTCTTTAGTTCACAGGATTTCCAATTTTCCAGAATTGATATCAGCCGATGATGATCCATGATCTGAGTTTCTTATCTTTGCAGGAAGGTGTTGAATATTAAGATCGATTGATACAACGTTGACGAAGATGGCGGTTTCTCATAGGTTAAATTTGATTTTGGTCATAATCGTAATCGGAGGGTCAATTTACAGATTCCCCTTTGCGTCTGGCTTCATTCATCATCCTTGTAACGGAACATGCGGTCATTTGACTCTGCCTTACCCCTTCGGCTTCTCACAAGGTTGTCCGATCCGATTCAGTTGCTCGCCGACGGCGACAATCGGAGGCTACACCGTTCAAAACGTGACGGTAGATAGTATATTCGTCGGCGTCCCTCACGACTGTAATCGGACGATTGAAGATATGAAACCGCTTTTCGGGGTGCATTACGCACCGACATCGGAGAATAGTTTCCTAATGGAGAAATGTCAGCGTCAAACAGATGGCTGCTCTATCCAGCAGAAGTTCTTGGAGACACAGCTGAATCTAGAAAGCTGTGATGCCAAAGGAAACGTTAGCTGTTTTTCTATAGATAGAAATTCGAGCTCAACAAATACAACCAAGTTTTTCAGCATCAAGGATTTGAGGAACAGCTCTTGTAGTGTACTGTTCTCGTCGATAGCGTTTGAGTCCGTAGGGGAAGGTGATAATGTGGGAATAGCGCTAGAGTTTCAGAGAGTTCGGTTAGGTTGGTGGCTCAAGGGAGATTGCACAAACACAACTTGCGCTGTAAACGCCAAATGTACACCTGTTCACACTCCTGATGGAAATGCAGGACACCGGTGCTCATGTCCCGAAGGTCACCACGGAGATGGATTCATCAAACCTTGCCGGATTGGTTAGTCAATCTCAATTCTTTGTTTCTTTTTCTCATTCTTGAAGCTGGACAAGTGTAAGATTAACTTTTATCTTAGGGAAATGGAAAATAGTGACAGGATTAAGTTATTAGTTCTTTGAATGACTGTAGAATGTTTCGAAATTTAAAAAGCTTATTTTGCTAACTTGTTTGCTCTATACTCTTTGCAGCACTACCGAACTGTCGTGGTTCCAGGCTCGTTTGGGGACATTGTAGATCTAGTCTTGGTATTATTGTAGGAGGTAACTGTCGCTTTAGTGTTTTTTTTGGCTTCTTCAGTTTTGTTAGTTATGGATTTTTGACTTTGTTAATTCACTTGTTACATAGGAACTGTTGGTGGAGCATTTTTGGTAGCTGGTTTGGCTGTGTTTCTGTTTTGTATGCGGAAGCGGTCTGCTTCTTTGAAAAGCCATTTAAGCGCAAAACGTCTTCTCTCTGAAGCTGCAGGGAACTCAAGTGTGGCGTTTTTCCCTTATAAAGAAATCGAGAAAGCGACAAATGGTTTCTCTGAAAAGCAGAGGTTAGGAATAGGCGCGTATGGTACCGTCTATGCAGGAAAGCTCCAAAGCGGTGAATGGGTTGCTATCAAAAGACTTAGACACAGAGATTCAGAAAGTGTTGAGCAAGTGATGAATGAGATCAAGCTTCTTTCCTCTGTGAGTCACCCAAATCTTGTACGGCTCTTGGGATGTTGTATAGATCAAGGCGATCCGGTTCTAGTTTATGAGTTCATGCCAAATGGAACTTTATCAGAACATCTACAAAGAGAAAGAGGGAATGGTCTTCCGTGGACTGTACGTCTCACTGTTGCCACTCAAACAGCTAAAGCAATCGCGTATCTTCATGAAATGAACCCACCGATCTATCACCGTGACATCAAATCCAGCAATATCCTTCTTGATTATGATTTCAACTCCAAAGTTGCGGATTTTGGACTCTCCAGATTGGGAATGATGGAATCTTCTCACATTTCAACGGCTCCTCAAGGGACTCCTGGTTATCTTGACCCGCAGTATCATCAATGCTTCCATCTTTCTGATAAGAGCGACGTTTACAGTTTCGGCGTTGTTCTTGCTGAGATTATAACGGCGTTGAAAGTTGTCGATTTCACTCGGCCGCATACCGAAATCAACTTAGCGGCTCTTGCGGTTGACAAAATCGGGTCAGGTTGTATCGATGAGATTATAGACCCGGTTCTTGACTTAAATCTTGACGCGTGGACTCTCTCGTCGATACACACCGTGGCTGAGCTCGCGTTTCGATGCTTAGCTTTCCACAGTGACATGAGACCGACAATGACTGAAGTAGCGAATGAGCTTGAACAGTTACGACTTAGCGCTTGGATTCCTAACATGAGTTTGGATTCACCGAATGCTTCTCAACGGTCATCTGATCACGGAAGCGAAAGATCAGTTAAAAGATTAACAACAGGAAGCAGAAGACTCATTGTTCCACAGAAACAAACCGATTGTCTCGCTGCCGTTGAAGAGATTAGTGATAGCTCACCTGTCTCGGTTCAAGATCCTTGGTTAAGTGCACAGAGCTCACCTTCTACAAATACATTACTCGGTAACATTCCAAGGTGATGATGATCAACTATTTCAAAACACGTTCTTGTTTATAAGTCCCTCTTTGTGTAGCTTTATCAACTTCTTTTCCACAATCATTCAATGTTCATAATGCTAAGTAGAGAGATTAACAATTGAGAAAACAGGATTATATACGATCTTGAAACAAGATCTTTCAGTCGGTACTAGAATAGTAATCTTTCAAACAGAATTTCGATTTCTAGATGTTATGTTTTATTCTATATCGGCCATCAAAGAATTAAAAAAAAAATGGTTTCTTTGGTTGGCGAAAAACCATTTTAGTATAATGTTCAAATTGTTTGGATTAGATTTGAAATAGGATGTGAACGCGTTTTCAGCTACCAAGTTGCTGACGAACTCTTTATAAAATATGCTTTTACTTTTCTTATTCGAGTATAAAACGAATTAGTTAGCCAACCAGTATTACTTTATATTTTATAATTCATCTATGGAGTAGGAACCAGCTAGAAAATATACATATTCACGTTATCCTAATCTGTCTTATTCATAATTACGTAATTAGATGCCAATTATGAATTCGACCAAACAATTAAGACTAAAAAACTTTTATCGTCAAACTAATTCCTGAAATTTAGGATTTTAAGTGACCTCCTCTTAAAATTGTATGATTATGATTGAAATCTCATATACTAATATTGACTTTTTGGTGTTATATATGAAATTTATATACCCAAACAACCACGTTACTTCATGTAATTTTGTTTATTCGAACGCATTCCCGTTGACTTTCAACGACAATGCTTAACCAAATAAGAAAAACAAAATCTGCATTGGCGGTCATTGATGATCCCAATAGTCCCGCTCTTTCTAATCTACTTCACTGTCGTAAATCCGAATCTTCTTTAACAAGGTCAAAAAGAGAAGGACTAGTATCAATAATCTGAAGAACAAGATGAAGAGTATGTGGCGGAGCTAGTTCGTAAAGAGAATCAGCTGTTACCAAATTAAATTAATTGGTCCTTGCTGAGATTGAGAAGAAATATCTTAAGCCTCCGATTTGTTTAAGCGAGAAGCAAACCAAGTTGTCAGTTTTATTTCTAACGACATTGTTCGTTTTCTTTTATATCATGATGTACTCTATTTAGCTTGAGAAAGTTATCTCAAAAAGACAAAACTTAATGTAAGATGTTTTAAGTATCAATATGATCCTTCTTGTTTTGAGTAAAAGAAAACTTACAGTTGGGGTTTCATTTATGTATAATTGAATCAAGCCATGAACCATGCTAAAACTAAAACGTAAAAGCAATTAGACTAGTTTATACCATACTAGTTTACAAGTAAACCCAACTAAAATCAATTTAAAACTAATACAACACCAAAGACACTAATAGTCCCCTTTAGATGGGAGGAAAATATGGTGAATGCCATCTTGCTTACCATATTATGGAATAGAGCTGGATGCAATGCTTTGATAAATGGATATGAAATCTGACATATGCCGTGAAAGAGTTTGAACAAACTTACATTAAGCTTTTCTCGCACACTAATGCAATCCACTATTATATGTTTGATTCTCTAATGGAAAATCAGATTATGAGCTATAAGAATTGCAGCAGTATTATCACAGACGAGAAGAAAACGTTTGTACAGATTAACTTGTAACTCTTCAAAAAAGTTGGTGAGTGAAACTGATGTAGAGAAAGTTTTACTCCTAAAACACTGCAAGTGCACAGTTGTGCAGTTGTAATAATTCAGGGTCGAATCCACAGAGACTCTTAAGAACTCAACAGTTTCTAGTTTCAAATTAAGCTAGGCAATAAAGTGAGAATAAAAAGACAATAAAATAAAAACGCAATAACTTTTAAGTTGTAAAACTGATTGGGAAAAGCGCTAGGCGTAGGGAAATTCTCAGGAAATCAAGATTATTGCAGGAATTATACTAGGGAATTGATTAAGAACCGTTCTAGAACACAAACCACAAGGGTATAAAAGTTCAGCTTCCGCTGATAAATCTAACTATGCTTAACTTATTAGAAACTCAAATCCCTTTGTAGATCCTAACATATAAGCATGCATTCAATTAAGTTTGTTAAGTTCACAAGTTTCCTAACCCAAATTCCTTTGTGATTAGGCAAACATGCTCATCTAAATTATGTTCCAGTTAATTAAATCCTACTTCCGTATTCAATAATTAACCTAAGATCTCTAATCTAGGTGATCAATCTAGAATAGAGTGTTAAGCACAAATCAGATGAAGAATAATAAAGATAATCCCTAGTTTAAAACATTCCTAACAATAATCCATCAATCCTTTGAAATCCCTAAACCTAACTAGTGAATTACTCAGACATAGAGAAAGTAATAGCAGACATGATTGATGAAAAACTTTGCATTAAACAAATCAAAAGATAAGAATAAAGGGGTTCGGATTCTTCTCTAAAAGCCAGAGTCTGAAATTGTCTCCCCGGGATGCAGAAACTCACAAGAACAAGTCTTCTCTCTCTAATAATAAGCTTAGCCTTAACAATGGCTGGAAAAAAATCTCTTTTATAACATTAGGGACGACCTAAAACTAATTGGGTTCATAAAAGGAAAAACAAGGCCCAAATAGAAAAGGAAACAAAAGTTGTAGTCGTGACTCGCGTAGCCTGTCGATCGACAGAGTTATGCCTGTCGATCGACAGAGTTATGCCTGTCGATCGACAGGTGCTCCAGGAGCAAATTTCCTCTGTCATGAAAAAGACTGCAAAATCTCATTTTTCTTCAATTTGTTCCAAGTTGCTCCCAGTGTTCCCAACACCTAAATAAACCTGTAAAAGACTCCAAAACATGCGAAAACAAAGGATCTAAAACCCGAAAAAGCACAATATATCAGAAACCTGTTCATCAACTACCTTTGAAAAACTCCTATACTCAGCTTCTACAAATGACTTGGAAACGTTCTATTGCTTCTTAGGTTTCCAAAAAATGACAGAGGAACCTAAAAAGATGTAGAAACCATTTTGTAGGTCTTCGTGTGTCCAAGCAAGAGGCCCAATACGCATCGGCATAAGCTTTAAATTGCATGTCAGAAGAAGCATTATAGAACAAGCCTTGGCGTATTGTACCCTTGATGTAATGTATAACTTTGTAAAACCTGTTGATGAACTTTCCTTAGAGCATCAAAGAATTGACTAAGCTTGTTGTCAACAAAAGTGATGACGAGTTCGATTATTTATGAATACATGGTGGTGGCGTTGGGATTTTTACACAATATCAGGTCTAGTTACACCATTGGGTATGAAACAGGGTTTGGTATCGGCATATATGCTTGGTGAATGTGATTTCCTAGCCTGCTATATTGATCGATGCCTTCGTTGGAAAAAGCTCTCTGAATCAGCGTGTGGATTGACGCATCAATCAATGCTTCTTCTTTTTCATTTTCCGTGTTTACATCGATCGGTGGTACCAATAGATGAAAACTTGATGTAGCATGGTTTTCAATTCTTCTCTTCATCAGTCAATGCACCCATTATTCGATGTTCTTCTCCAGCCTCAGTTCTTCTTGGTCTTCAACATCACCGATCCTTAGCTTAGCCTTCCAAAGCAATCTTTGGTGATCCTCCAAGCTCTCTTAGGCTCAAAAGTACCTAGATATTGTTGTACAAAAATAGCATGTTATTATTGATTGAGACTTCTAACATGAAATACTTACAAAAACTACCCTATATGATGTTAAAAAAGTGTTAAATAGGTTAAAAAAACATCTAAATCAAGGGGTTAAATACCCTAATTTTCTATCCTATCAACCACTATGTCCTTGACAATCTCTGTCCGGATGACGAAACCACACTACCAAGGTGTAAGGCTTATGGATCTTGGTAATGCCACCTATAGTGGTATTAAGATCTCCACATAAACAAACCCTATTACTGTAAGAATGATGTACATGATGTTAAGAGAATTTCTTAAACTAAGTTACACGTGACTAAATTACAAGTGGAGACAAGAGATTCACATTATACATGTTGTTATATGATCAATCGAAATTAAATAAATATTCCCTCTGTTTTAATTTATTTGATATTTTGTTTTTATTTGTTTTAAATTATTTGATATTCTCATTTATTTCAATACAAAATTTAGTTTTATAAGAGTCTTAATTGCATATAATCACGTCAAATTTGAAAGAAAGTTTACAATTAATAGCCTACTACTTGTTCCAAAAAGCATATGTAACTTTTTAAACATTAATTATTATTGGTTTTAATTAGTAATATAAAAAGTAGTTTTTCTTAATATATGTGTATCCATACGAAACATCAAGTAAATTAAAATAGAGGGAATAACTTTTTACTAAAGTAGACGCTTTCACACGTACCTAAGACACCCGTTTTTAAACATTGCCAAGGTAAATATTTCTTTTGATTATTTTAAACTAACTATTTGAATCTTTCCCGGTCCTCAGAATTTTCAAGAAATAAATGCAATATTTTCTAATTAACTTGTACAACTAACTTCAAAAGATATCATTAATTTCATTTTTTAATGATCTGATGATATATCTTAAAGGAAATAGATAGATACCAGATTTGAAGATTAGGTACGATTTCTGCAAATTATATGTGGTTTCGTTCATCATTTGATCACGGAACCAAAAAGTCTATATTCCACTATCATTACGCTGAGATATAAAATTTCGCCGACATTTACCTTAATGTTTTTATGTTAAAGACAATTAACCCAAAACATACAATAAACATTATCTATTTGATGGAATTCTCGTTGAAAAATTTATTTCCAAAGCTAAAATGATATTTTATATACGAAAAACATTATAGCAATACAAGATGTGAGTTATTTGAATATATATATTTGTTTTTACGTAACAATTGTTATTCTAGTACTGTTCCTGAAACTCGAGTAAGATTAAAAAAAATCGAGTTAGATATTTGTTTATTTATTTAACAAAAAAAGAGTCAGATATTTATTTGCTTTTGCTACAAGCCCTTCCTTTTGTGGGTCCTATATAAGATTACATTTGCACACAATCAATCATTTTGAGTGAGTTGTGTGACCTCAGATTTTTAAAGCTTTTTTTCTTTCTGTGGATGTTGATTCTTCAGTTTTGCATGCTTGTATATTACCTTACAAAATGAAGTTGAAATATGCCTAACCATCTACCATTTAATATAATCCGAGGTATGATGGATGTAAGATATTTATTGTTAATTAATAAATAAACGATCAAACAACTACCTATTTATTAACTCATCTTGAGTTGTAACACAGTAAACTATGTTCCCTAAATAAAATTTACATACGCAACTTGAATTTCCTTTCACTTTTGTATGTTTATAATATATAAATATGGCTATGATTTTACGCCATTTACGTAACAATTTACTATCTGAATTCTCTTCAAAAAATTTACTATCTGGATTTCTTTAAAGAGAGATTAAGGACAGAAAGATCTAAAGAGCTAAGAAAACAACTATTCAAAAACAGAATGGATTCCTCTGTTTATGCAAACGAGACTTGTCTAACTAAATTATCTATACTATATGTCTTCTATACCCTAATATGTATCATACCATTTGCCGGTTTAAATTTATTATCCACTATACGGTTATAACGAAGATTAAAATTGACATAATCGACGTAACCAGCACCAATCTTCACGGTGCATGAGAACTTTTGCTAAAATATATGGATCAGTTTCAAGAAAATTTATGTTCTTCCGGAAGAAAACATCTTTTAGCAACACAAAACTTACATTCTAATTGTTAAATTGCGTATGCTTTTTTTGTTTTTTTTTTATATTATTAAATTGTGTATGTTGCGGTTGAAGATATTTAGTTTTTATAAGGTATAAAAATAATAGGAAGTCCGTGTAAACCTATCGGAAGATACATAAACAGCCAGAGAATCCATTTCCATTCTCTTTGTTAATGCAAAATTGGAGCCATTTATATATATATGTTTTATAAATTTCTCGCATACACAAGCCCAATATATAATATATATGATTAATATTTCTTTTGGGTAATTTGTTAGTTGGCTATTACAAATATCTTGTAAATTTTACCATTTTGGAACCGCAAAATAACACAAAAAGAAGATATTTATTTCAGTCTGACAGCAGACTAAATAGAACAATCTATTATTTACAAGATAACAATTAATTAAGGCGCAGGAGATATAAGGATTAGAAGATATCAAGAATAGTAAATTGATTTGTCTCAGTTCTTGATGGAGTGGCCAACTCCAGGACTGTGACCTGGCGCGGTAGGCCGAAAAGCATCGACCACATAAAGATCCTTGCTTCTCCTCGTCTTGATTCTTCGTTGGAAACCCTCTGACTGATTCGGAGTGTTCTTGTGGGGGTGATGATGATGATGATGGCTTGAATGTTTCTTGCATGAATAATTTTCTGGAAGATGACACCTCAAACGGCTACCCTGCGCCTCGTCTATGAGTTCGCAGAAAAACAGAATAATGAGGAAAAAGGAAATTACACGAAGCGCCTTTGCCATTTCCAAAAGAAATAAATATGTGTATAGTATATTTTACTAAGGTTTAAAAGTCTTTGATCGTGATGAGTAGTAATATTGTATATGATATATGTATTATAATAAGGTTTGATAATGATTTAGAGTTTGAGATTGATACGTTGGCTATTTAAAGACAATGTGGACTTAATCGATATTGATTCCGATGTTTCTAAGTTTAACGAAGGAAAACGACCGTACCTTTACTGTTCTCGGAGCATGCAAGACTCCAATACTAATAATTCATTATAAGTAGATTATAGTATAAGATTTATTTGAATGACGTATTGTTCTTATAGTTATTCGATCGATGTGAATCCATATGTGGGTTTTAAGCATAGTATTTGATACCCAAAGATTGTTTTATAAAAACGAAATGGTTTTATATTAAAATATACAAATTATCTCGTTCACCGCAAAATTGCATGACGATTCCGAAAACGACTTAACATTTGTACACCAATTTTTTTTGAAAATAGGATTAAAAATTTTAGTTCAAAGAGGAAAGTATACTTTTGTAAGGCAATGCATGTATAGCCAAGTGAAAAAATTTTGTTGGAAAATTAGTGTTTTAGATTATGGCACTTATCTTAAGTTTTTATCACCCACGATCATACGTGACTAAGGCTATTAATAAGACACTCTTGGAGCAATTGGTTGCCACTTGTCAAAATAGATCATATCACTATGTCGTATACCATTCAAAATCTTATACGGTCAGCCTCTCAGCTTCATCTAACATAACTCCTATGAGAAATCTCATCCGTTGTGGTTGATTATCGTGTGCATGACAGGATGACGGATTTTACGACTCCCACAGATATGCCCAGGAATTCAACATCAGTAATTTCATTTATATGAAGCTAACACTCTTTGAAGAATCGAAAAATCCCAAACAAGTTCTCTCTGACGAGCCATTTTGCATAACTAATTAGTCGGCCGTATAAGTTGGAATTTCCTCTTTGGCGCTCCCCCTTCATGACGTATTCCACGTGATGCAGTTGAAACTCTATTAGCCTCCAATTTCAACACCGTCTAAATGCTAGAAAAGACTCAAAATGCAACTTAAAAACTAAAATACAGTGGTGTTATTATCAATGAAATATTTAACATTGATGGAAACATTATAAGTTAATCCTTTGCCACTGCACTTAGATTTTAAGTCACTTGGGAACAATAGAAATTGTTATCTAAGAAACTCTCTATCACATACTCCATGAGTGAGTAGTCATATTAGGTTTAAGGTTTCTAAAAGGCATTCATGGATTTAAGATTTATGATATATTGTTAGATTATGGTTTTATATTTAGAGTCTTCAATTACCGTCAAACATGTGAAACTAATGAACTTCTACCAATATTACATGCCATGCTTTAGGATCTTAAATCTCTCTGAACATTTAAAACAAAGAAGACGAGATCTAACTAATATTATTCTAATCACTGTACAAATAATGTGTAAACCAAACGATCTGTAAGAATAATACAATACAAATTGAAATGTGGTTCTAAGAAAAGAAGAGACAGAAACATGTGAAAAGGAGTGGTTTTGCTGGGAAAAAGTTGGTGATGGCTTGAGATGCACACGCTATGTTAATTGATGGTTTATATTAATGTTTGCAAGCCTCGCCGCAATATAATGTTCGATACTCGTTGAAAGTTGTAAGCATTTGCATGTTAGTTTTGCCTCCTTGTCTAATATTCTATTTTGCCTTCTTTGCTGAACTAATCTCATTATTTATTGATTTTGACGATTATTTAATTAGAAACTTTTAGACCTTTTTAATCCGTAGTTTCCTTAAACTAACAGTCTCAAATTTTGATAATAGTTAGTTTTTTTTCTTAGCCATCAAAACGTACTTCATTAAATTAAAATTGGTCAAACATATTTGATAATAATATGCACAGCTTCAGCAAGCCAGCAAAATACAGAAACAGGGGCGGAGCCACTTCTATAGTAGTGGGGTCAGCTGACCCCATCAAATTTTCACAATATGATTGTATTTATCAAGTATTTAATCAATTGACCCCTATCAAATTATCTTAATGACCCCGTTTGATTATTTTCCAAGTTACAGCTCTTGTTTACTTTCCTTTTCAGTTCCATTTTATTTCTTTTTTTACTCTACGTCCCCACCTAATCAATTTTTGAATTTAGAAAATGATCAAGATTTTCCATTTTCACTACTTGCAAAACGATCTTCTATTTTAAAGCTCACTATATTTTATATCCTTACTTTTATTTTTAGAAGTCTAATATAGTTTGATTGTTTACCTGTGCAATACAATACTGTTCGATATACAAGTTATGCTTTTTTAAAAAAGTATACATTTTTATTGTCACAAACAAATATTCTAACTCAAGAAAAAAAGATAACCATTTGATAATAAATTAAGAAACATTAACTTTCATTGTATTAACCCCAAATTTTAACTTTACCATAATATTTTAAAGCATTTTTCAGTTTAAATTATGTCTTTGCTTATTTAAAATTTTATATATTTTTTTTATCGTAAAAAATTTAGTTAACAAAACTTTAAAATTTAGTTTAATGATAAAATAAATATATAGGTATCTGCTTTTTCATTCTATAAAATGTAATTCATATATTAATATATTATGACCCCAATAAAATAAATTTCTGACTCCGCGACTGTACAGAAATGTTAAAAACATAATTACGAGTACCTTATGGACCAGGAAAATCTGTTGCTGATTACCCAACTAACTCATGTGTTACTCATGAATTTTTCAAAGTACTAAGTTCCCAAACACTTACGACGTAAACGCTGGTTATTCTTCTAGACAGTGAACAATACGAAGAAGTTATGTTGAACCTATGGCGAACAAATAATATAACCAATTGTTCTTTATCAATCACTTCATCGACCAAATACGAATTGATCTAGTGTCAGGGGAATAAGAATCACATAATGACTTAGCAAAACACAATCATTCAAAAAATAACTAAGGTCAAACGATTCATATAACCCTAATCCACATAACCCTAATCATATGTTTAAGTCAAAGATCATAACTCTAATGCATAGAACCTAATCCAAAGAACCCTAATAAACGTAACCTAATCGAAAAAACCTAATAAACAAAACCTATTAGCTTACCATGTTTTTCCAGGCTCAAAATGGGGAGATAGTAAAGCGGTGTAATCCTCACGGCCATACTGGGTAAGAAACTTGTGTAAAGCTGTGAGCACGTCTGGTGGGAGAGTTGGTTCAACCGGAGCATCCATACCATCACCATCAGCTTCACCACCTTCTTCCTCGCAATCTTCTTCATTTCCATCCGTCATATTCTTCATCGTGGTCATTTTGTGCTTAAGACTGAGCGGAGGTGGTGGATAGTTTCTGACACCGACATCTGGTGGAGCTTAGAAAAATGGGACCGGACTTCGAGGAGAAACTGTTGTGGTGGACTGAGTCATCGTCGGCGTTAACTCGTATTGAGTGGGAAGACGCGTCGCCGAAGTCAATTTCTAAGGATTCGCCGTTTGTGAAACCCCAGTAGAAATGCGTATATTTTGATTCGCTGTTTGCGAATCCCTTCAGGCAGAGCTCTTGGTTGATTAGAGGCGTTACTGACACCCCTTCCTCTTCCACATACCGCCATTGAAAACAGAGAAGACTCAAATTATGGTTTCGATTCGGGTTCAGAGATTTCGAGGGGGAAATCTCATTTATGGTTTGAGAAATTTTGGGAGTTTATGGTTCCGAATTCGAGAAAGAATGAGAGATTTGAGAGTTTTGTGTTGTAAATATGTGAGATTCACAAAGATTCACAGAGGAAATTGGGATTAGGGTTTCATTGCGATTTAGGATTTCGGAGAAAACAAGAATGAGAATAAACTTTCTCTTCCACACTTAGCAAAAAATTTACGTTTTGGACATTTGGGCGAGCTTACAAAACTATTTGGGCCAAATATCAGGTTACGCAATTTAATTTCGTGGGTTTAATTTGGCGAGTTTTTTTGAAATATGACCCATTAGTCGCAACTACATCGCAATTTCACAATTTAATTTGTTTTTAATCACCAAACTTAATTAAACTTGATTACTATAGATATTATTAATAGAGAAACAATTAACTAAATTATGTTAAATTAATACTAAACACTAAACACTAAACACATTTGATAAAAATCACAGTCACTGATATAATTTTGCATTTTCATGTTAATCTAACATAATTTAACATAATTTAGTTAATTGTTTCTCTATTAATTATATATATAGTAAACAAATTTAATTAAGGTGACACACATGCTATCAGAGAAAATCTATGGAATTCTTTTGTTCAAATTTCATTTTTTCTTCCTCTGATCCGTTTTTAATCGATCTAATAATGTCTAAGTACTTTCTTAATTATAATATCTTCATATAAACCCAATTAAACGACATATATAGGCTCATGCATATATATGTAGATTAGCTATAAGACTTCACGACTTGTATATATACATTTAAAATTTTCTATATGGTTTTGAACGATTACTCATTGAAATTAACCATTTAGTTTAATTTCATTGTTTGAGTAGATCATTCTCTCTTACAAAATAAGTTCTACAATCTCAAATTCTTTTTGTACTGTACTAAACATATCAAGTTCAATATGAAATATATATATTGAAACGATCTAGTTTTAATTCTAGAAAGACTGAAAGTGCACAATGATGTAATTTTATTAATTAATGGATTAAATCCACATAGACAAAGAAAGACATAATGGTTTTCACATTCAAATTAAGCTAAGCAAATCAAATTATTTCAAGCGACAGTTTAGGATTTTAGGTTCTTAGACACAGTTGATTAGTACAACAACATTTGGTTAAATATAGTGTAGTGACTTGAGTTCTTCAACGGAGCTTAAGTATATTTTGTAGTAGGTTTTCTATGCAATTAATGAATCCCTTTGAGTGTTCTTAGATTTAAAATGTATTGATTTAAAAACTCGTGTTTGCAATTTTGTTTGCTTAACTTTTGGTTTAGAATCTTTGGAAACTTCTTTTCTTTTTAGCTTAATCTCAACCATATGATTTGTAGTGTGACACTAAGTTTCTAGGGATTTTGACACCTTTTATACTACTACATTTGCAAGTCCATTTGTATGATTTCTTAAACTTATAATGAATCTCGTTGACCTTTTTATCGTTCACATCGAATATTTAACTTTTAGTTTTTTTTGTAATTCGACCTTTCTCTCTAGGTAACGTCGATTAAACTTCACAAAGAAGTGAAACAAGATGAAGACTTATTCGTGCACTTCCCAAGGTGAAACAATGGTTTTCATTGAGACCCCCTTGCACCTATATTTTTTTCTTTTCTCTTTTCTTGCACCTAATTTAAGGCAAACTTAGCCCAACAAAGCTTTTTCCTATCCCTGATTGCTCATGAAGGATTCCATTCTTGAAAAAATAACTTGTGAAAAGTCGTTTCATCCCGAAAAATCAAAAGCATGCGTCTATTTCCAAAGAAAAATCACAACCAAAAAAGATTCATTCTTTTGAAGTTTAAGAAAAAAAAGACTCGTTCTTTACAAGTTTTACCTAAAGTTGTAGTAAGAACGAGTTTTCAAACAGAGAAAAGAAAATGTCACGGCTAGAAGAAAATTAGTGAAGAATTTTTTAATAATGGGACAATATTTACTGTACCCATAAAGTCAATATATTTCCCGCAAACTATTCAAGCATTCGACTGACAAGCATGCTTTAAGATATTCAAATCTTGCAACTACGAAAATTCAAGAGTGAAATAGAGAATTCTCCTTAAGAAAGGAAAAAAATCTTGACCCAAAGAATTGGAGTACTAACTTTTGTTCTCAAGTCCAAAAAGCGCCCAAGAGCCCAAAATTATTGGGATTAACAACCAAAAGACAATGGCCTAGGTGATCACGTTAGAAGCAGCTTAATAATCAAAATCAAAACAAACAATTCATAGATATAAAGGTGAATTCCAAACACATAAATGAAGGAACTAAAAATCCGCATACACTGGGTTAATGATTGGAGATTTGAGAATTTGTTGGCATTCGTTTCCTTAGGGTTCGAATCCAACTAGCAAAAAAGTTGTTGTGTGTGAGTCAGTTGGATCTACACCAAAACCTAGAGTTTTAACATTGGTATACTTGTATTCAACAAACTTGTATATTTATGGGATTAAGTTGGGTTCGTCCTGATCACCCAACGTTATTAAAAAAAAAAGGAACTATTTGTATAAATACTATAAAAGCAGTTCAAGGTAAAAAAAACTAGGCATTCATTTTTAGCATCTGAAAATTACACACTGCTGATCAAATTATTCTTCAAGCTCATTTTGTACTTATTTTTCTATTATGTAACTTCCAGTACTAAATCATTAAGTCTTAAAAAACAAAAGAAAAAAATAAAATATACCCAAAAAGAGATTAATATAGATATTGTTCCCCATATCTAGTCGATTCATTAAGGCTAGTTACGCCAAAAAGAGATCATGTTTTTTATTAATCAACCACTTTTATTGTTATATCCCTACAATCTACCAAATATCTTCGCACAATATACCAAAAATATAAAGATATGCCACAAATTCTAGTTATGGTATGCGAGTAGTCAGCTGTGGATCTTTGATATCCTGCCGGATATTAGCCGGCGTCTACAAATACTACAAAAAATACGTGAAAATCTACCTTCTAGAGAAAAGGTGTAAAAAATATGTTTTGGTTTTTGTCTTCTTCAGAGGACATGGTTTGATTTTCGAATTTAGGGATCGATTTAGGATATATGGTTTCAATGTTTTTATTTACTTTGTGTTAGTTATTGGAATTTCGAGTAAATTTCAAATTTTTGAATTTACAACGTATGTGGATATATAAATACAACAGTATATGCGGCTCACCACATATTTTGCTAGCCATTTGCACTGTATGGTAAAGCTTGCACTGTCTGCCAAACAATTACGAACTCATAAGGGCATGCAAAGTCTGCTTAGTTGTTTGCAACTAGTGTGCCAAAGCCGGCAGAGTATGTTAAGTATATGATGAACTCAACCAAAACTGGCATAATTTTTCAGGTCTATGAGGAACTTTACTAGGGTCCTTAGACTATACCATAGGCAGCTGACATCTTTCGGAGATGATAAAGTGCTAGTTTGTCCAACCATTTTTATTTTTATGATCGTAAGCGAATTTTATAAAATAAAAATCTTTTATATGTGTAATCCTTATATATTGTGAATATGTATATAAATATTTTATGTTACCAATAAAATTTTTTAAATAATATAATATTTTAAATTTTACATAAGTTTAATTGTATTGTTCTTATAAAAAAATCTTTTAAAACTAAAGTAAAATGAAGTAAACATTAAACTAAAATTAATGTTAATGAGAAAAAGTAAATGTGTGTTAACGAAATTTTGGGCTACCAAAGAGATTAAACTATATTTCTCTGTTAGTAGGCTTTAACTAGATCTAATCTATGATATAAATATTTTTCATAGTTTTATGATATCTCCCACGTCATGGATAATATCATCTATAATTTATAATAAAAACATCTTCTTAGTTTTATGTTTTGGGTCATTTATGTGGAACATAAGCGATGGCTTAGGTGACTTACCCCTAAGACCGGTTCTGTGTAGAGCTCTGCAAGGCCTCTAACTGAATCTACAATGATCCATAAAATTGGCTTTAACTCGAGAAGAAAATATTATTTTTAACAGAATTTTGATTTTAAAATTTGGGAGAGGAACGTAAGATTTTTCAGTGGTTTGTTTTTGTTTAGAAGTTGAGAATGAGTATAAAAATGAGTAAAAAGGGTCAAATGTTTGTTCTTTTATATATGAAATTTTGGTCATTAATTTTTCTAATATGGAGGGAGTAATGACATCTTTGTTATTATTTTGAAAACGGTCAGATGTAAATGATATTTTCACCTTAATATTGAACCATCCCTCACAATATTTTCACCTTATTAATGTTTCATTTGGGTCTATTTCCATGATTCCCCGCCATTTAGGAACTCGTCTCTTATTTATCTTATACCTATAAGTTTTTTTTTGTTTTTTTTTTTTTGATAAAGGACTTTCAAACAAGTAATTTTTATACCTATAAGTTCTCATGTCCTTATCAAATTTATCCACATTTTTATACCAAACAGAAGTTTTGGATTAGCTGTTTTATTTATAAAAAGTAGGGTTGGGCATTCGGTTTAGACGGTTATTTTTGGTTCGGTTCATTCGATTTTCGGTTCATTTGGTTCGAGGAAAAACCTACCAATCGGTTAGGGGGTTTATGTATAGTTCGGTTCGGTTTGGTTTAGGCGGTTCGGTTTGGTTCGGTTACGTGGGTTATTCGGTTCAAAAATGGGTTGTTCGGGGTTTAAGATGGTTCATTTGGATAGTAATTTAGAATTTAACATCACAACATATACAAAACGTAATTCAAAATCAAACTGAATATATCTTAATTTTCAAGTTTAATAAAAAAAAAAAATTAATGTCTTAACTTTAAACTATTGTATTTTACTGCCAAAAAAATCTACATACTCAATTTAGTATCGAGACTCTATAAGAGAAAAATCAATTAGTTATAACTTATATTCACTTTTTTAATCTTAATGTATATATGCGAATATAAAGTAAAATAAATTTATCAAATGACTAAAAAAGTTATATATTTTAAATATTAGTTGTATGTTTGCAATTGGATAAGAAGTGTGCATATCAAATCTTCTATTATGTCGGTTAGTTCGGTTCGACTCTATTAACCCGGTTCGATTAACTAAACTTTATAAAATATTGAACCATTCGGTTTCTTATAGGTAACTAAATTGAACCAAACTAACCAAATAATCGGTTTGCTTCGGTTCAATTAATTCAGTTCGGTTAAAATGACCATCCCTAAGAAAAAGTAGTGTGTACTCATTCCATCCTTCAATTCAATATGGGAAACTACTTAAAAAATAAACAAATAATAAAACCGAAAGAAATATCCGATGATAACATAAATATTTTTGTTAGCCGACAATGTCGAAGCCATCAGTGAACTCATTGCATTATATAAAATGTAATGGATTCACAATTTTATATACATATACCTTGTACATCCATAGTTTAAACAGACTTAAAAATTGCTATTAGAGATCGGTGTAAGAAAATCACATTTTTAAGTTTCAACCGTGCAGGTGCAGATTTTTATTACACGGCATCTACTTTGTCGAGCTCCAGTGCAGTGGAATCCAAACTTTATAGTGATTGGTTCCCCTCTTTTTGGAAGCCCCTTGAACGGACCCCACTGAGGCACTGACTCTTACACCACCACAATATCTTAATGCATGCTTAATTTTTTTTATTACATAGATGTAAAAGCCATTTTATCTGAACGTAGATACTGCAAATCATAATGATTATAAGAAAGAAAAAAAAAACATAAAAAGAGGCAAATTAAGAATTTGGCTACTCGGATCGGAGAAGAGGCAATAGAGGATGTTTGGTGCTAAATAAGCTCGTGAGCCACCAAACAAACTCATATATCTATATGAATTAAGAATTTGATTTGCAAGGCTGTTGTGCATCTACCACCGTTGAATTCTTAATCAAAAGAAATCTAAGTACAAGGTACAGTTGGATAATCTAATATTAGAGTTTTTTTTTTTTTGTTAAAATCTAACATTAGAGTTATAATCGTGTGAAATGTTTGACCAGTACGTACATCAAATATAAGTATCAGTAATATTCTAAAATGCCACACTTTTGAGTTTAATTTCATTTAGGTCTAAAAAAAATTTGTTTTCTCAAAAATACCACATAAATTATTTGTGAAAAATACATGTTTTCCTAAAATAAATTACGAATAAGGTTAAAATACTGTGTTTATAAGGTTTACTATTTCTAATTTACTGTTCATATTTTAATTTTGAATTTGTGGTATTATCATAAAATAGAAAAAACTAATGATGATAAGTTAGGGACAAAAAAAACTTAAACGTGTGGTAACTTTTTAAGATTTCACGTAAGTATATAATATATCTTACAATATTCATATACGAATATGTATTGCGGAAAATTTATTGTGATCATTGATCATATAAATGTCGAATAATAGATATATGATGTTGAAATGATTTGGTTTAAATTGGTTAGACTCAAATGGACTAAGGTGACATTCAGTTTACCAATATTTTTTCATTTTTAGGCACTTTCTTTTTTCTAATTGATAAACTAGATTATAATACTTGATAAATAATTCATTAATATTAAATCTAATTATGAAATGTGTAAGTTGAATGATTCACGGAAACTTGTATTTTAATTATGCTGCAATCCTTATATCAGAACAATGAAAATCATTGTCTCAAAAATTTGAATCGGTGATAAATGAAAAAATTTAAGAGTATTAATATAAAGTAAAGCATTACTATTTTATAATTCATATATTCTAAATGAATAGATTTTAAAGATATATAAATAAATTGAAGCATTACTATTTTATAATTCAATATATTCTAAATGAATAGGTTCTAAAGATATATAATTCGACACTAAATATAAAACATGTCAGATAACATATGGAAAACAACAATACTTTTATTAAAAATATGTCACTTCCCATGTTCATAAAAATAAATATGATTTCTTTTAGAGAATTTATACAACTATACCTATTACATTATCAATTTGAATTTGGTAGATATGATTTTTTTTTTTGTCTCATCTAATACATGCTTTACATATAATAGTGACTATAAATATCTATTTCATAATGGAATATTGGAAATAAAAACGATAACATTAACAGTATTAACATAGTATAACTATTAAACTTTAAAATTAACGACACTATTACTAAATTTTTAAATAAGTAAATAAAATATGAATATCTTGGATTTTGAAAAAGTTTTAAATATTTTTTAAGATGTGGGGGGGGGGGGTTTACCCCAACAGTAACCTCTATTCGATCTTACTCAAGAGGTTCAATTTTAGATCATAC
The DNA here is from genome assembly GCA_900116095.1 of Euclidium syriacum. NCBI lineage: Eukaryota > Viridiplantae > Streptophyta > Magnoliopsida > Brassicales > Brassicaceae > Euclidium > Euclidium syriacum. Next base: position 6,319,165 of record FPAK01000008.1, read on the forward strand.
TTTGGAATGAAATCTTTTTTACTTCAATCTTGCTCTTGTACCACGTCTAAGGTTTGAAGGATTGAAACGCAACCTCTTAAACCAATTGAATCACCCAAAACTTAATGTGCAACCAAACTTGATCACCTCTAACTTAAATCGGTCGAACTAATACACCAACCCTGTAAAAAATTCCTCGCCATTTGTTGAGTACATTTCCTGAGGGAAATACGCTCTAATATGGAATCAACTATATGCTTTGATATTAATATGATTGTTTCAATTTCTCTGTCTTGCTCATGCCTAAATCTGTCTTGCAATTATTAGTTTTACCAAAGATTATATAAAAAGATAAAGCTTTAAGAGTTGAAAAGATTACAGAAAATAAGATAAACCAAAGAATCATCGATCTTCAAGGCGAAGACATTAATTCGTTTTTCCATCGAAAACTCCACCAATTAACTCAATGGTTCTCTTGTTCTCTTACTCTATTTTAATGTCCGTATAACAACTTAATAAAACCTTTTCAGCGTTTTGGCTTCAACCCTTGAACTATGTAACAAACTTAACGGGAATAGTGAACTCAATAATCATGTATAGTTAAATAAGATATAAATGAAAAGAATACACGGACCTAGTAAGAAAATATGAAGACTAGAGTTTCTAGTATAGTAATTTGTATAAGTATTACTGATAACAGATGTATTATAACACTTGTTCAAAGTTGGTAGTGTATAGTCTCTCAACCGCAGTTCTTTCTTACTTTTTTTGGTGCCGGCGGCATAATTATGTCTAATATTGTTTAATAGTTTAAGAGTACTACTACTACGATTAACAAATATTCAGAAAAAAAAGAGGGAAAAAGGTAGTAATATAATTATTTATATATTAAACGTAGAAGATGCTCATTTATAATACCAGCGGTTGTTGTAGCCTACGAAATATTTATAGCTGCTAGGCAGAGAATCTTAAACATTTATTCGAATCTCACTCACCATCTGAATCGCTTTAGTTTTCTATTTTATATTTTATTTATTATTATACTTACACTTTCTGGTCCAAATGAAACGAGAGACCAAATTAATAAATCTTTGGTTTTCTATTTGTACGGTTAGCTTAGCCTCTTCAACTTTGTATTTAAATTATCATATCTTTACCTACCATTTCAAAACAAACTAAAAAGGGAAAAAGGAACCGTCACACTGCCGCCGTGAGAGGCTTGGCATTTAAAGTGTTTCTAGTGTGTGTAATGAGCCCACATGTAGTCCTTAATTTGCCAAAGAGAGTAGGGTTTTCCGGCTTGGTAAGTGTGTAAAGTTAGATATTAGAGGAACAACGTTTAAATAGGCGGATGGAGATGCGTGAAGGTACAACTGTACACCAATAACTTTCAGCTATAACCGAAGCTGATTTACATGTCACAGTTTAGTTTTATGATTGATCTTTTTCACGTTTAGACACATGAAGACACTGGTTTCTGGCTATCGGCTTTGTAATTGCATATGTAAGCGGACTTTCAGTGACAATGTTTGATTACAACCGTGGATGGTTCAATTTTGTAATAGTCTCTAGTAATCATTCTCTTTGTTCTAGTCAAAGAAGGACCTAAACCACACTCAAACATTAATATTTGTTTTCTTGAGAAAGAACATTGAGACTAAATCTTGTTAAGAGCTTGAACAATGAAATCATCGAATCAATATGTTTTGAATCGATCAATGAAAAAGAGCATGCTCGTAGCGCTTGAATGTTGAATGTAGATCTAAATAAACAAAGTAAAGGGACGAGAGTCACTTTTTATTTTGAGTCCTTGTAGGATTGGAAACCACTCATGATCATATTGATCCTTTTTGCTAGTCTCAGAAGATTTTTATAGATGCACCTTTTGTTCTTCGTTTGCCATTCTCCAAACTTGAAATTCCATAGGGCTTTTTATTGTCTATGATCGCATCAATTTCAATTCCTGAGACTTGCTTTGGATTCTCGGTCCCATAGTGGACGCCAATTGTTGAATGTGGTTTCAGCGATCTAAATAGACAAAGTAAAGGATCGAAAATTGTTTTTATTAAGTACTGGGATTGGAGATAGAAGAGAAATAGTTAGATCAAAAAGGTCGATCTAAGAAGAGAATAAGCAAGAAAAAGACAATATAAAGCCTAAAGTAACACGAAGAAACTCGTCTCTTTTCTCTCTCTGAAGTTGTGAATGAATCCTCTTCAAAGGGGGTCCCCCCTATTTATATAAGTGTATAAAAAGTTTGGCTTTTTTTCGAGATATGGAAGTTTTTCAAATTCTTCGGAGATTTGAAAGTATCTCATAGTTTCCTTTTCTTGGGAGGTCGGTGTCGAATTATTCGCGGCAGGTCTTATGGGATTTTAGCCGAATTGAGATTTAAAGCCTCTATCAGATGTGCAAGGTATGGTGAAGTGTTTCCAAGCTATACAAGATCAATACCATATCGATACGAATTTCCTATTGAATATCCATCATTAGAAGCCAATTTCTATTAAAATATTCATTATTTTTGTTACACACAAAGTAGTTCACGGAACAGAACCATACACTTTTTCGAAAAAGTTCGTTAGATTTACATTTTTAGCTAGCATTTCTTTTAAGTAGGATCAAAAAAACTCTTTCACCTATAAAATTACCATCTTAGTTTATCTATTGCTTATATTTCTAGGAATTAGTATTTTACTCCTTGTGGTTCGACACCCGCAATATATTGACTTATAACTTGTACTTATGTTAATTTAGTGTATGTTTATAAAAGTATGAAAACTTACAACATATCGCCACATCAGCATCCATTTTCCAGCACTAGAGCTTCATGATGAAGAAAGATTTGTATAGTTGATGTTTTTAAGCAAATTCACTTAGTCAACACATTTATAGTTCTCGATCTAACCCATTTAATATTCTTAATAAGTAGCTAAGCGGTAAATGCGAGTGTCAATCCAAAAGGAGGCCAAAAGATGTTAATTCCTAGTACTAAAGATTTTATTTAAGCTAAGAAAATGATTTAATGATTATTTAACTAATATACTATGCAATAAGATAAACTAAATGACAATTAAAGATAATATGCAAAGCAATTAAAGACATGGATTAAGGAGTAAGTATGTTAGAATCAAGCTACACTAGCATTGGGTTTCCATAGCTCTAATTGGGCTCCATGGATGCATAATGTAGTGGTTTAGAGAACTTTGATCGCTTAATCAATTCACACTAATGACATTGACTTATCTAGTGTAAAGAAAATCTAACGAGACTCTCGCGAGCTAGATAGCGGATTATACTAGTCATTTTGATCCTCTCCAAACTGTGTACTAGAGATTTAGCGAGGCTCTCGCGAGCTAAACAAACAACTTCTTGCACAATTAAATTTGGTTTAAGCATTTAAGCAAGCACTTAAAATGCATTTATATCCTAAGATCTAAAAAAGAGATTCATGACTTCCTAACTAGCATTTAGTTTCATTTAATTGATAGATGTCCTTTAATTACCGTAGAATATGAAATCCCTACACAAATCAAGTTTGACCTAGACTCATCCTTAATCCATGGTAAACTACTCATTCATGGATATTGGTAATCCATGGTGAAAAAGAGAAAGGAAATGCAAAATTGAGAAGATATAATGAGAGCAAAATTTCTCAAGAACCCTAATTTCTACATTGTGGCAAATTTTCATTCATAAAATAATTACACAAAGAGTTTTATATAGCAAGTAGAAGGCTAAAAGGGGCAAAAATTTCATAAACAAGTGTTTTGGTCTGTTACAGGGATCGTATTGGCGGCGGAAAATGTTTTCTGGGTGGCAGAAGTGGTTTTTCCGTTGGACCCTTCATTCTTGCCGCCCGAAAGGATGTGGTATGGCTCCAAGGATTATTTTGATTGCTATGTGCCTCCCACTGCTCCTTTCATGCCACTGATAGGAAGCTGTTTTATGCTCTTTTGGTGCTTTAATTTCTCCTACTTGTTCCTCTATGTATCTTCTTGATTTCCAATTGATTCATTAAGCTTCCTTGACTTCACTTTCTCTATTTGGATCCTCTTTGGCACCTAAAAGGTCTTCAAATACCTAATGTATATATGCAAATGAAAATCTAACTATAAATGCAAATGATATAAAATTAAACTAAATATATTACAAGAAAACATAGGTTTTACCAACTGCAAAATCCGTTGGAAAATCGTTGGTATAAGGGTATTTCCAACGGAAAGTTAATTGTTGGTATTTGGGCGTTGGAAATCCGTTGGAAATTTCCAACGAATTTGATCGGTTGGAAATTTCCAACGGAAATTCCGTTGATATTCCTTTGGAAATTTCCAACAGATTCTCAACGGGTTTGTTCTATTAATTTTTATTAATTCGAATTTTTATTAGTTGTTGTAAATTCAATTTTTTTTAATTTTTATTAATTCGAAATTTTTAATTTTAATTAATTATATTTTTAAATTTTAATTCATTCGAAAACCGGCGTCGGCTTCTCGGTTCAACGTCGAAGATTCTCGCCGGAGTTTAGTAAAAGAGGATAGAGCTTATGCAAATGAATGATGCAAATGAGAGAAATTCTTGAGTTTTTTATATAGGGAGAATTTTCCAACGGATTTTCTAAAGGATGTCTGTTGGAAATAGGATACGTTGGAAATCGCCTGTTGGTATTTCGTCGGAAATCTATTGGAAATTTCCAACTGAAATATTCGTTGGAATTTCGTTGAAAATTTCCAACGAATTTTCCAATGGAATTCCAACAAAATTTAATTATGTAGGTAATCTGTTAGAAATCCGTTGAAAAATTTTCCAACGGATTCTTCAGTTGGAAATTGATCTGTTGAAAACAGCCACTTGTAGTGATATGACCATATACAACATAAATATGATCATTAAAGCCTTAAAACTATACAAGAAGTGATCAACTTTTACACTCATCACTTCAAGGTTTGCCACATCATCAGTTCCTTGTGAGACATGCCAGCCTTCAACTTCTTTTGTTACAACTGTCTCTTGATTTTATCTGATGCAACCTTTTTTCTTCATCAACTTCCTGATCTAGGATATGCATCTTTATCCATCAGCACTCAAACATACAAGTTTAAAATTTTCTGAAAAATTGGAATAAGTGCAAAGATCATCAAGAGACTTTGTGGTGCAAGTGGTTGGTTTCCAAGTGCAAATTGTCGGGGTTATTGTGTGCCTCTAGAAGCCATTAGTGCAAGAGGGGAGAGAAGAATTTCAAAGGATAAGAAAGCTTTAAGAGGAAGAGAAGATGAACAGTTGAAGAGAGAGAGAATTGAAATAAAGAATTTTATCTCAAACCAGCATACAAATAAAATGTACTCGGGCAAAGCGGCCAATAAAAAAAAAATGCTTATGAACATTGCAGTATGAATCTTTTTTTTTTTCCAACGTAATAAAATTGTGACATATTTAAAGATTAAAACATCTACTTACTAGAATTAAATGGGAAATCGCAAGAATTAATGACAAGATTAAACGGGAAGATAAGAATAATAGGAAAGGATGAGCAACTCAAGGCGGCATCTCTTAATACACAGGTTTTTTCACTTAAATTATTGGTAGTTTACCTCGTATCTCAAATTTTTTTTTGCTCTTCACCCTTCTTAGTTAGTCCTCAAACTCAATTATGTTCATTATGTTTCAAAATTTTTGTATTCAATTCAACTCCAAACTCATTCATCTTTTGTCTTGAACTCAATCTCATTTCTCACTAAAAAAAAACAAGTTTACAGACCTATAAAGAAAGCCACACCCCATATCTTCTTTTATATATTGATCGTATTAACTCATATAGGGCTATTTTATGTTGGTCGGAAAAAGAAAATAGAAAACATCTTACGTAGAGATGGACGAGTGGTTGATGGTTTTGGTTTTGAAAACCGGTATAGTTCATAAAAATAACTATCTAGGGTTCAAATCCTTCTGTCCTTTTGTTGGATGAATATTTTTTTTGTACACCTCAGTTGAAAATGTCTAAATTAATAAACTTTTAATATAGGGAAGTATGATAAAGATAAAAAAAAAACGGGATTTATTGAAGTGGCTGTTTTTAAAATAACATGGAGAAAATCTTGTTAAAACGACAAAATATTATTACAATAACCGAATTACAGTTGCAAGAAACTGAACATGATTACGTGGATGCATAAACATAGATATAAAAATTCATATTCAGAAAAAAAAAGAAAAAGAAAAAAAACAACAACAACAACAATAACAATAACAACAGCAACACCAGTCCAATCTTATTTTCGATAAGGGAACAAGTATTAGAAATAAAATCCATCATTATTTTCCTTCTCCGTTTAGTTGTGTACGGAATGCCCAATACCAGGGCTATGTCCAGGTGCAGTTGGCCTGAAGGTATCAACCCCGTGGCTGGGCGGTGGCTGAAGTGGCTCAGCCGGTGGTGACAGCGGCACAGAGCCATCAGCTCCAGTTTCTGCAGCTGTAGTTACGGTGGACTTAATGAGTGTTCGGCCTTCAATGGAACAAATATTAATTGTCAAAAGGAAGAGAAATGCAAAGATGTAAACATTAATTCTCGCCATTTATATAGAAACCAAGACGAGAACTAGAAAAAAAATTATCTATATAATTTATAATATATAGTCGAAGGCGAATATGTGTTGATGCATGAAACCTATTGGACCGTTGCCGTATTTATAGAGATGAAATTTACATCACATGGGCGCAACACTTGATGAGTTCAATAAAACAATTCGTTAAATAGTCCGTGTGCTTTACAACTATTATTAAGTAAGTATTAATTTTGAAATATAATTAATGATTTTATTTTTCTTAACTTATAGCAAATCATGATTTAGTCTTAGTTGTCCTTCTCCTATCTATGGATATCCCGAGTAGATCCTTTTTCAAATTTTTCTTTCCTCTTTAATATTGACAAAGCTTCAGATTTTGGTCGCATACTTTTTTAAGAGTTTGAGAGTAATCGTTCGTAAAACAAATAACATATCAACAATACAGATGAATTTTAGTTTACATTGTTATTTTGATAAATCTAAATAATAAGTTAAACAGCTTTCCTTTTGATATATGATAAAAGAAAGTCTGAAATCCACAAATACGTTTAGGTTAATTGTTTTTTTTTTTTATTAATGTTAAATTTATTGAATAAAAAAAATTATTTTAATACTAAACAAAAATTTTATGAAAACAAAATACTAACTTATCATCTAAAACCAAACCAAACTTTAAATGAATCCTCCATCCTTAAGTATGGAAGAACAATAGTAGATAACTTATTGCGAATCATCATATCAATCGCCTTAATAAGAATATTGGAATATCACCATGTCATTATACTATAAATCTATAGTTTGCATTTGCTCATGCATTGAGACTAACGAACAAAATATACATTAAGGAAGAAAAAGAAAAAAAATAAAATAATAACAATTGACGCAGATGAGAGTAAAAGAATTATGACCAAAAAAAAAATTGAGAGTAAGAGAATGACTTAGGCCCAGCCTAGTGATACAGGCCGTAATTTGTCCAAATTCGCAACCCAGGTGTGAACGACGCCGTATTGATGAGCATAACACATGATCTGTTCACTTTAAGTGTTAACTAGAACACTCCGCGATGTCACTCTGATTGATACTGCCTAATTTTATCACCCCCTTTTTGTATTATGATCTTTGTCTACAGCTTGTATAAACATGGTGCCACGCAGGGGACTTTCCTAATGAAAATTTAGCTTCTTCAGTTCGAATACTTAAAAGCTTTACATTAGTGTTCTCTCTAAGAGGTTTTGTAACATCCTAAACCCGATCCATTTAGAAAAAGTTTAAATAAATTAATTTGGCTAGTTATGTTAACAAAATACATTTATCTTTTCTCATCACTTGTCTAAAAAAACTTCAAAGTTAAGCGTGTCTGAGTAGGAGTAGTCTAAGAATGGGTGACCTTCTGGAAAGTGATTCGCGGTAGCGTGTGATTTATGACAAAACACGGGAAAAATGTCACGTGGTGTTTGAAGGGTCTGTAAATTACTTGGTCGTGATTATAAGGTCTGTAAATTACTCAGTCGGATCTACGAAAAATAACGCACCGACCGTCGGACAAGGATAGGATCCACGAGCCCGATAAGGGATGGGTGACTCACCGGTAGGAGTGGACAGGGCGTTACAAGTTTCCTCTAACTTGATTCGTCTTCAACTTCAACGTGCTTACGTTAATCTGTTTCTAAAAAAATTTCGCATATTTTAAGTTTTTCTTTTTCAAGCGAAGCTGAGCTCGACTTTCTGTGTGTGAGATAGAGCTCGGCTCCTGTCGATCGTTAAGTGCGAAGTGAACTCGGTTGTCTTCTAGGATGTTGTAAGTGTGTGTGGATGCGAGGCTGAGTGATATAGGACTTTTCTCATGTCGTCAAATAGTAAAGCTCTCTTGTCAAACCAATATGTATAAGCCTATCCCGTACCAAACACTAACCACAATTGAGTAGCACAGTGGCAAGTTAGGGTCGAGCAACAAGGAAGAAAATTTAGTTCGTAGGATTGCAAGGGTAGAATTTAGCTAAGATGGATGAACTTTTTTGTGTCAACAACTTTTATTGCATAAGATTCAAAGGCCACGGAGGAAACAATGGGAAAATAAAGAAACATATTATGCTGAGAAAATAAGCACAACTAAGCACTACATGGCCATTTAAGCCCCTAATCGGAAACCGAACAGCTCCACGTGTCAGTCGTATAACCTCTGACATGCAACTCGTCGGTGAGCACTGAGGAAAGCGCCTCCAACTACCGAATGTCCAATTTTTCTGTTACCACGACTCGAATCCCCCGCCGATCCATACTTTCAAACAGAGCTCGCCTATGAAAGCCATCAAACATAAAGAAACTCGATTCGAACTCCCATCGGAAACCCACTTCTCCGAGATGCTACAAACCGTTGCCAAGACCCAAATTTACTGATCTTGGATTTCCCCGCTGAATGCTCTTCCTACTCGAGCAGCGGAAGCGTTGAAGAGTTACACTCGCCAAAGACGTAAATCCCAATGAAAATTCAATAAGCCCCTCGGTTTCTCCGATGGAAGATAAGATCGGATCCTTCTAATGAAAAGCTTGAAATCTGTAGAGAGTCAAACCCGAAATAAATCTATAAACTTAAATAAAATCAGACCCGAAAGGAACATGATTAGATGTGATCGAGACAAAACATATTTGGACGAGCCGGAAATATATATACCGGACTAGTCGGCAAACTAAAATCACACAAGGCGACACACAAATCCGATATCAAATTGGAAATTTATTTTAAACCGAAAAGCACAAAACAAAGACGCATGAATTGAATCAATTCATTCTCTTCTGAGGCATTTGGATTTGATAAGAAAGAGAAGGAAGAAACACAATTTCAAATAAAAAATTTCTCTCTACGGTGTACGGTGTGATGAATGTTTATTTGATAGATGATATACTAATCCTCACAATGCAAAATGTCATAAATAAGAAAATGATGATTACTTAATCTTGATTAATGCAAAGACATGAGCTAAGACATAAATAGGTTAGATTTGATATCAATTGGGGTTTTAAGTGATTTAGGGTAAAAAAATCAAGTTTAATCTAGTAGAATAAATGTGAACTAAATATTAGGTCACTTTCATGGTCACTAATCTCTTCAGTGATCCTATCTAATAACAAATAATTTCTTATGCAATAAAAATTATCAATGAGTAATTAAGAAATACACCAAACTCTATTAGTAACTATGATACCATCAATTTTGTTGTTTTAGCATATAAACTAACTTTTATAAACTATTCAAATATTTCACCAAACACCTAAGTATACGAGAAGCCTTTTAAAAATAGATATTTCATTGATAGTCTTAATTCAACATAATCCAAGATTTATCTAGTTTTAACTCAAGTTATTTAAGTAAACTACTCATGAAGGTTTTTGATGAGTTTTAGAAGGAAAGAGAAATGAAAAGAAGAAGAAAACATGATGATAAATGCAATAAACTACTAATTTTAAAACAAGTTTTAAGAAGAGAGCATAAGAACTCTCTCAATAACAACTTTTTGATTTTAAAAATCTACATTGTAACAAAACTTAGGGTTTTTAGTATTAAGAGAAGTTTAAATAAGAATACAAAATAGGAGCGGGTTTTGGGATCGCCTAATGAGCTTGGCTTGAACCAAAAAAAATAAAATTGGATTTTTCATACCTAAATTCATGCCCTAAACCGGAACCGTCGGTTTTGCTTCGGGTCTTGGTTCACCATCTTCTTTCCCTTGTTTCTCCTACGTTCCACTCTTATTTGTAATCCCCTTTTTGTTGTGGTTTTTTATTCTCAAGCATTTCAGTTTAGGCATGAACAATTTCATGATAGGCTTGGTCAATCTACTTGTGTGTTCATTTGTCTTCTTAGGCCACAATCTCATCCCTAGGCACCTATTAAAACACTATGACGCCGAGATAAAAATGCAAAGTATGATAGACACTATACAACCTAATAAGAAATAAAAAACTAAATATGCATATATAAAAGCCAGAATGGTAATTTAGAGCTCTAAAACCGATATAAAGAAGGCTCTAAACACACCAAACTATGACCATATCACTGAGCTCGGCCTACATTGGTTGAATTAAGTTTGATATAGGTGAGAATCCGTGTTTGGCCTACCATGTTGTTCCCTTCCAGATTGGCACGAGACTGCGAGATTACTCGGCCGAATTATTCAGCTGATATGGGGTTTGATGCATGACTAACCCGGCTTCAGTGTCTTTAACATTCTAGTTTTCATGACCGAACATAAGGACATGAATTATTTCTCCACTGCATATGTGGGAAACACGTGTGAGACGGATCTATAATTTTATAATCTACTACCTAGGTCTTTTTTAGTTGACGCTCAGGTTTATAAACATAAACATCACCAACGTGAATTATTTAACCACAACATTCATGTGGAACTCATATGAGACTAGTCTCTGCTTTTAATAAAATCGAATACCTGACCAAGGCATCGATGTGCGTATATTGAGTTTGATGGGTAAAGGATAGCTTGGCTTGCGAGTTGTGAAATCTAAGTTTGTTGAATGAACATGGATTAAGTGCATGAAATTTTGCAGGTCGGTTTAACGAGATTCGAGATTGAAGTTGTAGTTTGATGAATGAATTTGAAGTCAGGGTTAGCTCGATGGGTGAACTGTTTAGCGATTTTCTCTTTTATTGTTTAGTTGATCTTGAAAAGGGGAAAAAGTTATTAATCCTAAAGTTTAACTTAGAGATGGGTTGCCTACCTATCCACCGAGATGGGATCAAGTCATTCTCAGTCACATTTAAGAAAAGTATGAAGAAAGAAAGAGAGTTAAGCTCAAACATATGACGACTGGCTAAAACATATGATGACTTGTTTTCTTCGAAGTGTCACAATCCTCGAGGAGCTCGGCTTGGCCTTTTTAGCTCGGCGGTTATTCGGGATGTGGTATTCAAGTTTAATTTCTTTGGTTTATTGAGCGATGGACCTGTTGGTAAACTCAGACTTGGTAATGAAACAAAATTTAGCCTCACGTCGCATCTTTTTCTTTGTGACGAAGAAAGTCCGAGCTACACCTTGGTTGCCAAGAATAGTGCATATCTCATGGGGTATAGGGAACATAGTGCATTGGTGAAAGGTCGAGCGGACTGCTTACATTATGTATATCAATGGCATTTCCATGATGACATTGTAGATCGTCGGTTTTCTACGACATCAAAATTGAAAATTTCGTGATTCTATCGACATAAATTCGGAGCGTGATTGTTCTAACAGCCCATGATAGGTTCACTTGAAAACCCTGTGAGAGGCTTGACTGAAGGCTTAACCTTCGATTTCTTGATCTCCATTTTCTCCAGAGTATCAGATAATATGATATTGATTGAGCTTCTTGTATCCACCAAGATACGTTAAACATCATTTTCGTCGATTTACAGTTCTATGACCAAGGGGTCATTATGGGCATGTCAAATCCTTTGTCGTTAACCTCAACGATGGCCAGCTTAGTCTGATACTAATTTTTGTAATGTGGTTATTGCAAAGGTATAGTTCTTTTTCATGTTGCTTGATCGATCGTACCGAATCTGTGCAAGTGAGAAGACTGCCCTTGACCATGCTGATTCGTAGGTGTGAGACTGGTACCAAGGTGCCTCTATCTAGGTTATCCTCACCTTGGTCTCAGTCGATGCGATCCCTGTTGTCTCTCTGTCTTGGTACCTATAATCAGCTCTACACCGCTCGTTACCCTCCGCTTGGTTCTAACATGGCCCCTTGATCTCACATTTCTTATACTCAGAGAATATGTATTCATGCAGGTTCTTGTAGTCCTCAATGCGGTAGACCAACCATTTGTGGTGATCCCAGCATGGTAGCATGGTCTTATCTTCAAAATCTTGGTAAAACTTGTTTCATATTTGCTTTTGATGAGCCGCGTATATGTTGTACGCGGTTATCTACCCGTTTTATTCTTATTTTGATAATCCTTGTGTAATGATGATGTCATTGGTGGTATTCTTTTTGTTGTACTTCTACGAAAATGTTGGCTCTGTGTAGTAAATCTATCAAGTTTGTTTGTGAGTTTAGCTTCATGTCCTTACGGAACTCGGATTTATGCCAAACCGTGTTAAAGACTACGCCTAACACGATTTTATCATCTATCTTCATTCGAGAGGAAACTACGTTGAATCTTCTAATGAATTTAGATAAATATTATTTCAACCCTTGCTTGACGGCGTATAGGTCGACGGCTGATACCCCATGCTCTATGAACATCGAGTACTACTTTAGGACAACCTGTTGTAGATCGTAGAAATTATTAATAAAGTTCAAAGGGAACTCAGTGAACCATGCCAGTACCTACAAAGATCTTAAACCAACCAAAACATTATTCTTCTCTGGCGGAATTTTCCTTTTGGATAACTATGTCGAAGGACCTCATATAGGCCAGCATATTCCCAGTCTCATTGTAGACTGAGAACTTAAGCTTGTCTATTGTCTACAGTTTGATATCAGTGACCCGATGCGTAAAAGGAATTTTCCGCATATCAGTCATTACTCGTGTGGTCTCCAGAGCTAAGCCATTTGTCTTAACCTTGAAGCTTACGCCTCAGACTTTTGTCTCGAACTCTTTGATATGTTTGTGCGTATCATTAAAATTCGGGTTCCAAGTTGAGTGTTGACAAGTTTCACGGTCATCATATGTTACTCTGGTGTGAAAGATTGAGTCATCTTTTCCACAATCATATTTCAGCGCATATGCATGTGGCTATCATCTCAACGATGTTTTCCAGCTCCCTTTCTTATTTTTGGAGGGTTGATCGATTGACCTTCGGTGGCAGCCTGAGCTTGTCTTAGTGTGATGAATTCTGCGACATGTAGGTATATGATCTTTTCTTGCTAATCGAGGCTTTATAGAAGTTGAACCAATATGTTATCGTTTTTTGCATGTGGGTTTTGCGGCGAAACATGATTTTGTTCGGACAGTACGTATGCACCTACAAGCCGCCTTTCTCCAATCAACGCTCTGTAATCATGTGTTTCTTCCACACCCTTCTTTTTTTCCATCCGTAGGTGGCGGGTTCTCATCTCCTTCTCATTGCCTATTGTTTATGACAGTAGTGTTGCAGCTAGCGCCACTAGGATCAGTTAGGTCGGAAACTACTGGATCGGTTAGAATGGCACAATTGGGTTGTGTAGAGCGTTTTTATCGGTGGCGGACCTGTCGGTAGCACGACTTGTAATGAGAGGGCTAAGAATTTTTGCTAATGACGTTATTAATTCCAGATGCCAAGCTATGGGGTCATCTAGGTTGAGACGAAACCTATCATGTTGTTGCGACTTGATTTATTGATTTGAATTTAGCGTTGTTCGAGCTCGTTGTCCTCAAGATTTGTCTTGCGCCCGACGATTCAATTTTCTGGTGGTGGTGACGCTTTTGACATCATTAGACTTGCTTTATGAATCTTAGAAATTGTGGATCCCATCGTGAATGTCAATTGTTGAATGTGTTTTTAAACTATCTTAAGATTAAATGAATAGGGGTCATCATTCTTTTTATTTACACTTAAGGTCAAAAGTACAAGAAACAAGGTCGGGCCAGATAAGTCGAAATAATGAACAAGAGGAAAAGTAAGAGGTAATGTAGCTTTGAGAATGTCGAATCCAGTATTCTCTTATCTCCACAAAAGTTGTGAATGAATTTTTTGAAAAAAGTGTCTCATATTTATATATCTTCGTAGACCGTTGTGGCATGAAGGACTTTTTTGAGATATAGTCTTATATTCTTTAAAGATTTGATATTATTCCCTAAAAAAATGAACACTATCTTAAATTAAATTTATTACTCCCTAAGAGATTTAGCATTATCTTAAATTAAGTCGGACCTAATGGGCTTTCGTCCGACCTCGACCCTAAGGGCGTCGAGTCAAGCTAGGCTCAATTGTTGTTGGATGGATTAATTTCAATTCATATCGGATTATTGTGAAGGTGTGTAGTTATCCTTAGAAAAAATCCTCACAATTTTGCATCTTTGAATTTTTTTTTTAATTAAAATCTCCATTCTATTAAAAATGATTAAAATTCTTAAAGTAATTAGGACCTAAAATAATACAATAACAAACTATAAAACATTAAGAATGATTTTGAATTAATAAAACCAATGAAAATCATTAGAAAAATACAGTAGAAAATCGTTAAAAAAATCAATAAATCACATTTCTCTATCACACGACACATAATATGTAGTGAACATAAACTAATCCAAATTAACTTGATTCATAATACTAGATTAAAAGTTCATTATATTATTTATCATTACCCATGATAAAATCTAATTATATGAACAAATAAAATTTTGAATTCTAAACAAATTAGAATTTCCACTCAATTATTGTATTTTCGAACATTAATAAACATATAAATTGCGACTATTAAAAACATTCTATTTTAATTAATGTTTGGTTGAAATAAAAAATAAATAAATTAGATTAATTCACCCAATTATCCCTCCAATTAAATATTAATTTGATTTTGAATGTTACACATAAAAGTAAATCCAAATTCTTGATCTCTTCTTCAAGACGAATTTAGAGGAAATGTTATTTTACAATTTGGACATACTGAATTCATTAAATATGTATATTTCACACAAATCATAAACTAACATGACAATTAATGTTCATCCTCTTCCTAACACATAAAATTCTTACAAAAATTTGGATGAAACTTTCGGTTTTTTAATATCTCTTTATTTGTAATCACATTTTGTGTTCTATTTATCATTTGAAAGAAAACTTTAATATCTACGCATAAACACCAAAATCACGTAATTTCAACAATTCAACAAAAAGATAGAAACAAAACGATATTTGTTTACTCGTTATTTACCATATATTTGGTTCCTAATGTAAAATTCTCCAAAAGCATTCAACCCAATACGAAGAAAAATTATGCGAAGTTTTAATTCATTTTATGAAGGATTTAAGTATTTATTAATTTCAGTTACTTTTAGCATTTTCTGTTTTTCCTAACTCAATATTAACAACATTGATCTGTTTAATCATGATTACTAATATAAAAAAATGTCTGAACCGATCCAAGTCTTCTGTTATCAGTGTAAGATTTTTGTGTGAAGGTGTTAAACCGAACAAATATCTAAATTTGGTTTGGTGATGTATTTACTTCGGATATGATAAGGAAATAAACAAGGATCTGAATAGAAATCACATACAGAAATCAACTATTCGTTATTGTCGAGTGTTTTGTGGTTTATGACCAAAATAACCCCCATGCAGCACTCTGTTCTCCAATTTTTAGACTTGAGCAACCTTTTTCATGCATGCAAATTAGTAAAATGATCCAGATTTTAATGAGATGTGTGTCAGAGATATACCATCAACATCATCAATTATGGTTGTAACAATAATAATTTTTGGTCCGCGTAATGGCAAATTTGTGATTTAGGGTTAGATGGGAGGGTTTTTAAAGTAGTTACGCCACAATTATTACGCCTCCCCGTTCCGTTAAGTCACCGTCGATATGGGAAGTGACCGACACGTGGCACTCGATCTGGTCGTTGATATGAGTAACTCCATTCGATCCAAATAACGGCGCCTTCAGTTTCCCGTCAAAGATTCCCCGTCACTGTAACGGGACCACCTAACACGCCATTTCTCTATCAAGCAAAAATATACAACAAAACCAAAAAAGCTTCTCAAGACTCAATCGTGACCGTTAAAGCAAAATTCATCATCTTCTTCTCTCTTCTCCTTCCTCGTCCTCTCAACCTAATCATATCTCTCAGAGATTTGCTTCACGCGCACGCAAGCTGAGAGAGAGAAGAATCAGAGATGGTGAGGAAATGCAGGAAAGCCAAAGGGATGGTGGAGGCTGGGTGTGTCAGAAGCGGAGGAGGACGACGAGACAAGCCGGAGAGAGATGGAGTCGGAATTTCGTCTACGTATATGCAGCTTCGGAATCGGAGAATCGTTTATGTCAGTGTCGAGTGCAGATCGGAAATTCCTAGCTCCGTCGCAGACGATAATGGTGTTTCTTCGAATTTGTCTTGTTGCGCGAGCAACGAGTACTCGGCAAGAAGTAGTAACGATGAATTTATCGATCTGGAGGTAGAGGAATCTTTTGAATTTCTGTGAATTCATTAAATATGGATTCTATAATTCCTGTAACTGTAGACCATTAAATATCCACAGAATTTATTTAATGTTCTGTTTTTCTGAAATTCATTAGAATTTACTGCTCCAGATCTTCGGCTTTTTTTTTCTTTTTTGAAAATTTGAATTTTCATTGTTGCAGGAGTGTAAAGACGGTGACACTGAAACGTCGACGTATGGAAGGTGAGTGTAGAAAGAGGGTAAATTCATTTTGAAATTTGAAGTAATTTGAAAATTTTCATTATTTTCCCGGTTCCTATTTATTATTCCATTCTCTCCTCAGACTTGGAATTTTTCAGGAGTACGAAGAGGAAGCTGTTTGAAATTCTCAGAGACAACGAATCAACTAAATCCATGGAGAATTCACCGCCGGTTTCCAGAGAATCAGATACGATGGCAAAGGAATCATCGGATTTCTGTTGCAGCGGCAAAAGATTTCCATCGACGACGGAGGAGACGGCGGCGAAATCGACGACCGAGCAGCCAGCGAAAGCGGAAATTGAAGAATTTTTCGCGGAAGCAGAGAAACAGCTCCAGGAAAAATTCAAGAAGAAGTAAGCGACAACATCTACTTGCAAAATCTCGTCAGGTTTAAAAAATTATATCAAGCATAATTTTCTAAGAAAGTTTGATTTTCGTCAGGTACAACTTCGATTTCGAGAAGGAGAAGCCATTAGAAGGACGTTACGAATGGGTCAAGTTATCCGAGTGAAGAAGAAGAATCTAGAACAAGTTCGTACCTTTAATTTAACTTTTAGCTTTTAATTTTTTTTTTTTTTTTTGGTATGAATATTTAGCTTTAAATTTCCAGAGAATAAATCCAAATTTTTATTTTTATTTTGTTTCGTTTCCAAATAGAAGAAGGATACGAAGCTTTGTGGAAAAGATTTGTAGCAGAATGTTTTAAGTACGAATTGCACAGAAAAGAAAAGCTTTTTCAGTTTCTAACAGATTTTATTTCCTGCAAAAGTGAAAATAAAGCCCAGAAAAGTCGTGTCTTTTTGCTCTTCTCCTTGTGCTTAAGCTAGTACAGTTTTTTTTTTTTTTGTGGACGATAAAATTCTATCCCCCACTCAATTTTGTCCTCTCGTTATAATGCTGTACCAAAAAGATTTTACAAGTTTCACTAAACAGTACACAATCAATATTTTTTAAATATGTTTTTCGAAAAGTGAAAGTTTTGTTGATATTTTATGCAATCTTAATTCACTAATCCACATGTGTAAAACCGAACTTTTTTAACGCACCCACCACCAAACCGTACCAACCATATCGACCACACCAGTATTTTATTCAGCACCGAATATTATTTGTTTCCACCAATCAGAATTTGAATATGATAACTTTGCTTTCCTTTCTTAAAGTTCATTGATTAGTACCAACAGTGTAACTGGAAACTATGGTTGAAACTTTTCAAAATTTATAAGAAAATACTCTAGATTAGTAAAGGGTCATCATATATAGTTAGGAAATGTTAAGAAAATTTTGAGATCGTGACAAACAAAAAAGAAAAAAAAGTTGAGATAATACCATATAATATATATATTGATAAAATCCAATTATTTACAAAGGATGCAAAACCAATGATCCTGGACCATTTAGTAACTAGAGGAAATGTTCGTAGACTTGAAAACAAAACTCTCAGCATGGACCATTTGTGTAAGTAGTACTCTTAACAAGTTACCCACCCATCTGGATTTTCATTTATTATTTCCTTTTTGCGAACAATCAAAACAAAATTAAACATATTTGTTTTTATCCCAATAAAGTTAAATTCCATCCAAGAAAACACAGTGGGATGATGGTAGTCCAAAGCCACACCCAGTGCCCTGCCCTCCAAGCCACGGCTATTGGCAGACGATCCAACTTCAAGTACACTACGGTTGTATTTGTATATGATATCAGGACCGTTTCATATTCTTTAATTTCTTGTGAAAATTTTTTTCATTACTTGATGATGTATCTTAAGTTTTTTTTATGGAAAAAAATAAAAAATAAGAGACAAATCAATTTATTGTTGATATTGGTCGACATTATTCAAAATTTTGTGAAGCGATAATCGGACGATCGGGTTAGACTTAGCGTCTGACGAAAAAAATCAGAGATTAATCGTGGAGTGTTTACAATCTAATTTTTGGACTATATAATGTGTGTTTAAACATGTTAAACCGTTATAATTGACAATGAAATAATATTGTATTCAAGATTGAATAATAACATAAAAATGAGTTTTAGATCCAATACATAATGATTTTCATGAGAATTATGAACATAATTTGGACTCTTCAAAATTTAAACAAAAATATTAATTAAAAATATAACAATTGGGTAAAGCGACTGCCTTGACGAAAATCACACGGTTAGGTGGCCATCTAAACGCAAAATAGAAGATTAATCGATCTCTGATTGGTTGGCTGATTGACCAAAATCGTTACAGATGGAACCACCTAGCGCTTAGGTGGACGCATTTCAAAACAAAAGTTACTAGACAACATGTGGATTTAACAAAATAAAATCGGCTTACTTAGTAAAACTTGCAATTATGGAGTACTTAACTTGGAAACTCTTTTACCAAACTAGAACGAACATATTTTGGTAAAATGTGAGGGGTGAATTTCGTTTTTAATTTTTCGTTTTTAATGATACATTTATAGCTAGTTTAAATGAATCTCTTGTCAACATTGTTTAATCTAAAATTGGTCCTATAAATCGGTTTTATTAGTATTTGAGTATTGCTCATATAATGACTCTAATATCTCGAGGGTAAGACCAACTACAGTCTATATCCTTATTACTCGGGGGTACCCAACATAAGTGGTACTAGAGATAAATGGTCCAACGATCTGTGATTAGGATCTTGATCAGATGTATTTTTACTTTCAAGAGAATTTGGGATAATTTTGGGAGAGGACTATACTCCCTAATGCTATAGGCTATCAAAACAAAATGATATACTAACTCGAGAACATGTGCAAGGATGACCGCTCGAGAACATATCATAAACATCGCCAATTAAACAATCGTTTCACCACTCCCCATCAAGGAGACAAAGAAAACAACAAGCTCCAAGACTGAGTTACGCCTTAAGAGAACATGGGGCCATGGCCTCAAGGCAGGAAACCTGAGTGGCTTTCGAATGGAGGATCTTGTTGGTGCACAGAATCATCCAAATAGACATCTCCCAATCTCTACGAATGATCAAATTCAGCTCCAAAACAATGCGAAAATCATAACCAGATTTCTCTGTAACATACATTGTTGATGCGACATCCAACCATAATCATCTCATCTCATGTCCTTTTCCTTCTTTCAAACTATTTTAGTTTTTTCTCTCTATCAATACAATAATTCCGAGGAGAAGTTGACAAGATGCAAATAACGAATATGATATTCATAGCAGATTTACCAATTCTTGGTGCATGTCACACCACGCATAAAAAATTCTTGGTGTAGCTAATTTGACATTTCTTTAGTTGGCATGTGTTGACAAAACTTTTCTTTAAAAGTAGAATCAAATAAATTAAATTTTCGCATAAGAGTATTTTTTAATAATTAAGCGAAAAAAAAAAACAAGTAGTTACAATGAAAATCGTGTGATATATTCTCTTGGGAGTTCCAATGACGACAGAGTTTCTTTCCTCTGTAAGAAGATGAAACTTTCTAAGACGACAAAGTATGTAATGAAAGAAAGTGAAAAAACTCTGTAATGCAAGTATTGATACTGTGGTAATATATATTATATACATTACTCCGATACCCTTTTTTTTTTGTTTTCTTTTGTTTCACTGCAATTCACCAACAGGTGCTTCATTGAGCCATAGGAAGTGAATGAAATCATACAGCTTCGCACTGACACTAACCTGTAACCACAAAAGAAACCATTTTAACACAGAGAAACAAACCGAAAACATTTGTTATGGATTGATTTTTACAAACCTTATACGGAGTTGGGTTTAATCTCCTCATATGATCAGGTCGCATGTTTTCAAGCTGTTTGACACAACGGTCTCTAATCTCATTCAATGGCGGCAATTCTTCTCTTGCTTCATCTTCATTAAAAAGCAATAATCACGTTATATAATGTATCATTTCATAGCTTTACGTTACAGTAATGAAAAAAATAACTCTTTACCTGCAGTTCCACGCCAATAACATTTGAGGAGCTCTTCTACACGTTGCGGCACTACATACGCTCTTTTTGATTCATTGAAAGGATGACGACATAGTAAACGCTCACCGACCTTTAAAAATCAACAAAAAGCAATACTTAAATTGCAATTAAGGTTAATGAGATCACAATATCTTTGATTTAGCTATATTTTTTTAACCTTTGGAGGTGGTTCGTTCTCTCCTGTCATTATATCCACAAGTGGGTAACCTTCTTTTCCGTATAATCTGTAACTTCGCTTTTTACATGGTATTGATACCTAAAGCAAAATCAGAATGATAATCCAAAATAAGTGCAATGTTAAGATTGAATTAGCAGAAACTTGAGAGAAATAAAGAGGCTTTAGACCTTTGTAACATCTTCAGAAAGTTTGATCCGAGGCTGATTGTTTATCTCAACAAGTTTGAAAACGCAACCCAGGGCGGCTTGCGAATAGCAAGTGACTAAGTAAGTCCCGATACCAAAAGCATCCACCTCGTGTCCCTATCGACACAGTACACACACAGACACATGCTTAAGAAATCAATCTATGTGACATAGGAAACTTGAGCTTAAGGTTAGGGAGTCACTTGTTTATTTAGAGCATCGATCGTCTCTTCATTTAGATCATTACTAGCGGTGATGATCATTTTCCCAAAACCGGGCACCTTTAGTTCTCTCTCTACAATGCAAAAGAAGTTCCTGGCCTCTGTAGATAGATATGCTAAGTCACCTGAATCCAGTCTAATACCTAATGCTTTATATCTGCACAGCACCAATTGCATCTCAGATTCCATATGAGCTCCAATAAGTAGAAAATTGCTAAAAAAACCTCAAAATGCAGCTACTGATTAAGAGATTCTTACACACCCGACGTCATTGAGTGCTAAAGCAACTGCACAGAAGTTAGGGATTCCACTCTTCATCACCTGTACAAAATAGTTGGCAAAACACTGTTACAACAGTTTCTTAGAAATTTTAAGGCTCACATGAGCTATGGTGTTTTATGCTCACATCGTATGTATCTACAAGGGCAAGAAAGGCTTTGGGGAATGCCATCGCATATGAGATGAACGCTGCTAGTTCGCTTTGATTTGTTTCAGCGAAAATGCCGCGTAGAGAAGGTGAATACTTTCATTCACAAGGAAACAAAAATAAGGAAAATTGCGACAAAGATCCAACAATAATCCTGAGACAAGAAAAAGCAAAATCTGGATTTCCCTAGCAAACCTGAATCTTTGTTAACCATGTCTGAACCAAACTAACAAAATCCTCACATGTAGTTTTCCCATCAGAGCTGCAAAGTACTTTGTCAACAATCTCATCAGTGCTCTGCAAACCAAAGTTAAGGGAATTATATCGATATTGATGTGCAAACAGACAGGGATATAAAAATGGGTATCAGAGCTAAAGCTAAGCCATATCAAAAAGGATTCCATACCATTAAGGCAACTATATCGAAAAGTTTGCTAAAAGTGAACTGACCATGAAAGAGCTAACAAAAGCATGGGAATGTGTTCCGCGAAGAGGTATCCCAAAAAGTCTTCCAGCTGCTACATTGCTGCTATTTGGCAATACCCAACAACACAAAACATATCATTTCTACTTTCCCTTGTAACTTTCCAGAACAAATAAAAAAAAACAAAAGCAAAACTTGCCTTGTAGCGTCAAAACCTCCAAGGTAGCAATATTTTGATGCGCTTATTGCACCATCTGGTCCCTAAGATACCAAACTAAGAACATCAGACGACGTCAAAAGATTCAAAATCCAGCACGGAGAGGTTATGTATCGAACAAGAGACAGATTAATAGAAACCTGAGCTCTTCGAGCGCCAAACTCGAGTAGAGTCTTAGATTTTCCGGCAACAAAGCGGTGTCTTGCTGCGTTTGTAGCTACCAAAGATGCAAAATTGACAAGATTGAGGAATGGAGTTTCCAACAATTGAACAACCTATGGATTTATAACAAATTGAATCATTCAAGAAACAGTTGTAATCTTCTAAAGAGAAAAAAAAATCGAGAGAGTTAAGAGAAAGGGCGACTCACACCAACTGGTCCTTCAACGCGCATGAGAGGTACCTTAGGGAAGACAACTGATCCTTCGGGAATTGCATATACTTCAACGTCGGAACAATCAAGTCCTCTAAGATAATCGCAGAAAGCTTCCTAAATTGAATCCCCAAAACAATCATGGAACCAAATCGGAAACGATCAAAATTTTATACTAGAAGTTAGAAAAGTCGTTTTTAATACCTCACATCCAGGAAGCGAATCGCGGACGAAATCGATCTCTTCATCGGTCAATTTGAAATTGGCGAGGAACTTAACGCACTCATCTAACCCAGCAAACACAGTGTACTCACCACCAAATGGGTTTTTACGGAAATACAGATCGAAGCTGGGGCAACAAAACAATGATTGTCAAATAACGAAATTCGGGAATCGAGGTTTGCACGGATCAGAATCGAAAACAAAACATGAGAATTTTACACGGATCGTTCGTTGTGTTTGCCAGCTTTCCAATAAGCATAAGCCATGGTGAATTGGTAGAGATCGTTGAGCAAAGGTGTGACCATGGGGTTAGTGGGTCCGTCAATGACCCGACCCAATTGCTTCCGATCTGAGCCATTCTCTTTCCGCTCCATTGGTAGGCGCCGTCTCCAATTTGCGTGGAACAAGTGGCTTCAGCGACGTAACTGTGTGTATATGTGGGATTACGAGAGAGTGAACGGACGGAGACACTGGTTTTTGTTTATTTGGTGGTCAAAGGCAAAGAAAAGTCGAGCGTCAGAGTCAGAGAGACGACAACCACATAAACTAAACGTTGGTTTTCAACTAACTTGACCTAGTCTTTGCTTTTTAATTAGGGGTTACTACGAAATGACGAAAAAGAAAAGAAATCGAATTTCTCTTCGTAGAAAATGAAAATCATATAGTCCTTCTTGAATACTCTAAAAGCCACCAAAGAGTAAAAATTCAAATCTACATTTAGAGTCTTCCAACGACTGAAACCTTTCGTCGGAGTGGTGAGAGAGCCCGCTTAGTCGTCGTCCATCCAAGTGTGGTTCAATTCGTTTCAGCGGAAAAGATCCACAAAGAGTGGCAGTGGCAGTAGGTGGGCGTGGTTTTGACGGTTCTGCAGTTACCATCATTTTTCTTCTCTTTTAGGGGTGTGTCTAGTCAATGTCACATTGGACTCATTGTCGATGTATCCAATCGAGGTAGATGATGGTTATGACCTCTAGTGGTGAGTCTCAAGCTTTGATTCTCGGGTCATTGTATTCAACGGGATGATGGTTAGTCGTCAATTTTTTGATCCGGTTTGATGATGGTTAAAATAGCTTCTTGATGTATCATGAATTTTATCGGTTTTTCATCATGATACATGAGTCTTTATAGAGTATTTTTAGTGTCTTTTAGGTGTTTTTACAGGTTTTACAAGCCTAAGGACGATTTAGAGTAATTGACTTAATGGGAGCAAAACCGACAAAAGAGATGCAAATATGAGTTCTAGAAGTTTGGTATTCGTCGGACAACTTAATGGATGAATTAGAAGACGAGCTACATATCAAAATGAAGATATATAAGTAAACTTTCATCTCCAATTCGAATCAAGTCAATTTAGACATTCATAGTTTAAGTTATGATCATTTTACTGAAGATATGTCTGATATGTCGGGTGAAGAAATTGGGTCGACCGGATCGACCAATGGAGCTCCTGATCAAATATTAAGTCATCATATTTTTCTTCAATATTTTCTTATAGTTATCATATGGCCCTAGGTCGTGTATGAGGTCTATAAAACCTTGTTTTCGAAGACATAAGAGGTCGTGCCTCTTTTATAAACACTTAAAGATTTTTAGAGTTTTCTTTTTACACTAGCTTCGTTCGAGAGCTTGAAAGGGAGAAGAGATTTGTTCTTAATCCATCTAAGATTTTGAATCTCTGAACCTCTGTTCTTTTCTACCTAATTTATGCCTTCTATTTCATTCATCATGCTTTGTTTTTCGATAAATTTTTTGAGTAGTTCCATCATTAGATTTAGGGTTTCTAGGGTTCTTCTAATGGATCGATAAGATAGTTTTCTAAGTAAAGGTTTATGATACGTGGTTCTTCATTACATAGGTTAATAAAACTTAGATTTGGAATATCTAACCATATCTAAGAAGCTCAGACGATGTCCGCCGGAAATTTTTTTGTACTGAGCAAACACTTCTTAAGGCAAAGGAATTTGTGTGAGACGTTTGTGAACAGATCTGAACTTGCACTTTAATTACTTATTAGCATCAATAGATTTGTAAAGAAATTTGTGATCTAGAGTGTTGAATAAAATTAATGGTTTTAACAAGATTTAGATTGTTAAATATCCGTGTTTAGAGTTCTAAAACTACATTGAATGAACCTTATGAAGTTGAATTATCCTTAGATACCTGATGAATTCCATGAATCTAATGTCTTTTAATCATTCATGAATTTTTTGCGTTTAATTTTTGCTAGATTTATTTCATTTGCATTAGTTATATTAGTTTTGTTTTGCTTTGAAAAATTCAAAAACATTGAACTCGTAGTTAATCCTATTTTATATGTGAGATCAATAACCTTACATACTACAACTGTACAATGTGCACTTGTAGTTAATTTAGGTAAAAACAATTCACATATCACTTCTCGACGAAGTCCCTTCAAGTGGGGGGTTGTAAGCGGCGTGTCACGCCCCTTTTTATGTTGGGTCTTGACTGCCGTATTGTTTGAGCTAGTACATCTATACTGGTAGCGTTTATGGCTCAGTTCATGTGATATCAGAGCAAGGGTCATTGTGTGTTGTTTTTCCGAACACCAGAGGTGGGTAGGTAGGAAACCTTTATCGATGGCGTTAAGAGTTGAGATGGCACTAAGGAGGACTTTTGGGAACTAGGAGTTCACAGAAGCCACGTTATCGAGGACTAAGGACAATGGGGCCGAGTTATCGATTACATTGGAGGCAAGAGTTATCTCACAGTTCTACAACATAATGATCGTGGGAACTTTACCTGTGCACGAGGAAAATGGTTATGGATTTTTGCCTTTTCCACCATTTCAATAACGTCTCGTAGTTTCGAACCAGACAACAGTTACGAATTTCAAGCTTCAACCCATGTATGAACAGGCGCACTTAGGCTTTATCAGTCTCATAGTCACGACCAGAAAATTATCTTGAGGCTATTGAACTTAGCCTCATACCCTTATAGTCATCAATCCTTGGCGCAATTCCAAGAACTTAATTTCAAGCCGATCAAAAGCTTTTTTGTAAAATACTTAGTCCGGAACTCATTGGAAAAAGTTTCCCATGTGCAAAATGGGTTTTCCATCCGCCCAGTCACACCACACCACCATAATTGTGCCTCTCTTTCTAGATGATGAATTGCAATAGCTTTTTTGTACTAATCACTTTGAAATAAGATGGCAAACGATTGGCCTCGCTAAATTCTACATATGGTTTAGGATTAGGCTGCCCACCAGGTTTTGGTTCAAGCCCATCACCAGGAATCCTAGCCAACACCTAGACCAGCGTTCCCATCGATGCATCCATTCTGTCTGGAGCTTCAATAGGACCACCACGTTATCCACGAGCAGCTTGGCCTAGCCTCAACAGCTCCAACTTCAATATTAGCCACATTATTAGCATTCTTGATATTCCCATCAGTATCATCGACAACTTCCTTTTTTTAGAATGGTTACCCTTAACAATCTGCAATGATCAAGATAGACATTAAATTAGTCTCAACACTAATTCAATCTTTCATCATGGACATCAGACTTAACAGTCTCACTGAATCCAGATTTCCACCTTTAATAGAATCATACCATAAAGTCTCAGTACTTATTCGGATATCCACCCATAGAAATAAAACAAACTTACCACAAGACTTAAGCACTGGAAAGATGGATTTAACCCAATAATCCTTAAGTCATAGAATCAACCATATTCATATACATAATTGAACACCCCAATCCATTTTTACCTACTTAGTAATTCACTTAACAAGGTTAGATTTTTCTGTTTTTACTTAACATTTCAAGGTTAAACAGTTTTATACTGAATTATGTAAAACAAAAACTTGAATTAAAAAAAAAAAATTAGTTTGGGATCTAGTACATTGAAAGGTTCGATACAAGCTATTACATTTCTTAAACTAGACTGTTCACTACCCTAAAACATCCATCATTTTTCCTTCATGACTTTGTATCCCGTTAGCCACTATCGTAATTTCATAATTTATTTCATTTCCTACAAAGTCTATGAGAGTGTAAGCAACAAAGATTGTTTAGTGAATTCAGATGTAACGTGTCACCAAGCCATTAATCAAATTTTGGAACCAAACAATTGATTTTAATCAATCAATTTATCAGGCAGTCACTCGACAAGCATGGTTACCTAAGTTTACCAAGTCAATTAGGACAATCATCAAGAGAGAGCAGAAGAATGATGAATTAATTACAAACATCAAAGGCCTAATAGAATTTACAATATTAAACGAATTAGACTCAAAGCTTTGGTCCAAAACACTCACCTTTGAGATTTGTTTTGTTTGACACCTCTTGGTTCATGTTTCCTTTGGACATATCGCTCATACTGGCTCGTGGTTGATTCATAGTGGGTCTCCGGTCAACTAGTCGAACGAGTTAGACTAGCCGCTTTCTTCATCAAACTTCTAAATTGTCTATCGTTCTTTTTTGCGTGAAGAATGACAAAGATAGGAGAAAATCCGAGTTATCTCATTAAAATAACGGTTTAGCGGTTTTCGTCGAGAATTGCCGAAACAACGTCGAACGACTGACTCCGCATCTCCACGCTTGTTTTGTCGAGTTTTCACCCAAATAACCATTCTCACACAAATATAATAAGTTGATTATGTAACAAGCGAGTTATAATGCTGACTGGGTAAACTGTCTACTAACCATGTCCAAATTCGACAAAGACTGTCTGAATCCAACCAAGATTGTCTGAAAATCCCGTTTGGTCAGATAAACCGTCCAACTGGTCCAAAAATCACATACTAGCTTATTTTAACTCGAAATTTACCCAAACTAGCTCAACTTACCTAGGAAAACTTAGTCTTTTGATCATTTTATTGATATTCGTTAAGTTCCCTCGAACATTCAGATTCCGTTCAACCAATACTCGTCCAAATCGATCTTGGTCCAATTTAATCCTATTAGTTCGTCTAACAATGCCCCATCTATGATCTGGGTGGGTAAAAACTAGCCCACAGTCATTTCATGGTCTGGTCTTCAATATGTTCGTTCGACCAAGGATATTCACCCATTATATTGTGTTAATGCCATTTATGGATATATCATCATTGAATATTAATATGTTAAATAATCATTATTGTCTCTGAAATAATTCTGAAAATATTCCGACTTGACTTTTGATCCATTTAAACCCCTTACTCCAAACTAACCATGATTTAGATGAGTAAAACTAACCCGTAGTCTATCCATTCTTTAGTTGTTTCATCCGCCTTGTCGGTAAAAGACATTCATTCATCCCTATATAGTGTTATTTCCATTATGTGATTTGAAAAGATTGAAAACTAGTTTGTATAAGTAGTCACTTTCAATTTAGAACTAATTATTAAATATAGTTTTGATTGAGTTATAAACATAAAAACTTTTCATGTGTAAGAGCAAGTTACAAAAATTTCGCATGGCTTGGGACTTAACGCAAATTTGGGAATGGCACAACCAAACTTCCCTTGAAATGCAAGTCCTCCACGAACATACTTATGTGTGGAATTAATCAAGCTGGTGCCTAACGCGGAACGAGAACGAGACTATATAGCTAAGACTTTTTCGTTCACACTAAATACTTATAGTTTAATATCATTGGACCCTTATGACGAAAATAAGTAAACTGAAGATTGAGGAAACCCAACTTTGACGTCAGCGCAAAGCTCACCAAGTTTCCTTGGAGAACCCTAAGCTTCTCATCTGTGTAATTTACAAACACTAATCGAGTCTCAGCACAGTGCAAAAATCCAGAAATGTATAAAACTTGCATCCTAAGCAACAACAAAAAATAGAAAGAAAAACTTAAGTCTCTTAACATGAAATAAAAAAAAAAAGGAATTTAAATCCAACAAATACAACATTTTTCTTTAGGGTCAAATACAACTTTCTTTTTAAACTCAGCAACATGTATGGACTTTGAATCAATATCTTTTGGGTGTTCTTCCTTCTGGAGAGTAGATAGTGATGACTAATGGATTCTCGTCCACCTGTGAAAAAAAGATTAACCAAAAACTATGGTTTCTTTTGTGTGTGTGTGTGGGGAGATTCACTATTGGCTACTTCAACGAAGCAAGCTTCTTGGGTCTACCAACAGAAGGTGTAACACTTTCATCCTTCTTAGAACCCGAAGCTTCAGGTTTTCTGGCCCAAGCCGGAGCTCGTTCTGGCTCATACCGGTAATCATAGAACAGTTCTTCTCCAGCCATTATTCTCTCCTTGGCGAAAATCCCCACCCTGTGATCTCCAGCAACCATAATGACCTTAAACAGACAAATGGTCCTCTATCAAGATTTTGAGAAAACAAACAACAAAACAGAACAGACCCATAATGCGTAAACCATGTCTTTAGCTGCAACTTTCCGCATTGTACCTTTGCGTAACAGTTAGGTTCAGGGGAATGGTTGGCGAATTTCAGCTTGTCTCCTTTCCTGTAAGCATCTAGCACAAACTGCACCATATCCAAAAATAATATTTGGTTTATTTTTAATTTTGAAGACGAGCTAGAGAGTGGGAACGGTGTTTTGAGATTGAGAAGTACCTGGTCGTTTAGATTGAATAGAAAAGAGGAGTTCTCGCGGTCATATATTTTTCCTCGTTTATCTGCTTCTTTATGAGAGATCAGCTCTCCTGTGTATTCCCCAAGGTATTCATGCTTACTTACACTGTTCTGTAAATAGCAACATGATTTGTTCATAAGCCAAAACTCAAACTCCGAACATCCATTTCTTTTTAACAAATCTTGCATCTTCTTTACCTTTAAGAAAGCTCCCCAACCGGAAACATCAGATCTTCCAAGTAATACCTGTAAATAAGAAAAGATAAGAGCAGACTCAGCAATATCATCTTTAATCATTTGATAATGTTTCAACATTATGAGATTGCATAGCAATAGATTTGTAGCTGCAAAGCTAAGTATTTTACCCTTTGCTGTTGTTTCAGTAGCAATTTCATATTCCTGCACTCGTAGTTATCGCCTCTTTGGTTTGGGACCCCGAGTGTACCATCCCCACCACTGTATATCCAAATTCATTCAGAGAAAGTATTAATGTGTGCTTCATCCTTTTCCAATTAGTACATTAAACCAAAGAGTAAACATTTGCCTCGCAAGTAAGACTTACATGACCCAGCAGTTCCTACAAACATCTGGGTCACATTCCCGATCTGCAGCAAAGCATGGACATTGACGGCTTCGACACTGACTTTTAGCACAATGACAACCTCTAAACCTATTCTTGCAGCTCTTTGGGCAACTAAGACAGAAAAATAAAGAATGTTGCGATGAGATTCAAGGCTAAGAAATACATTACAGACGATCATGATCTTTTAGATTTACATTACCCGCAGTACTTCTCGCAGCAAGTCCCGTTTAGCAAACAAGTACATTCCTTCCCGCAAGCAGTTTTGCAGTTGCATGGATTAAATTGACGGCAAGGCTGGTCTTTCCTCTCAGTAATCCTTTTCCTAATCGAATGATATGCAGCAGACTTCCACGTATACTTCAAACGGCGCACTTTCCCTCTTCTACGTAGAAATCTTGACCTTCTCCTCACTTGGTTATTAGCCTGATTAGTCCAGAATTAGTTCCCAAGAGAAATTACTTTATTACGAAAATTTATACAGAATAAAGGATACTATATACCATATTTCCATTGATATCAAACTTTGAAGAGCCATCGGGATTCAATGCGTCACTACCAAGGAAGGAAGCTTTATTTTCCGAGCAAGTCATATATTGGAACACCTCCCAACATGACTTAAAACCACTCAAAAGGTTTCTAGCAATCAAGCAGCTGCAAAGAAACAAAAAATTGAAATGATTATGTCAAACAGATTGGAAACATCCAGAAGCGTAATGCCAATCTGCTGAGCTGAATGAAACTATTACCCACCTATTCATTCCAAAAATCTCGACACCTTTTTGGAAAAGGCTTTTCTCAAGTGGTCTCCACGATTTATTTTCAGCCAATCCTCCTCGGCATACATTTTCACCCACAAACTCTTCTTTCCTTAAACTTTCATTGCTACACGGTGCATCAAGCTCAGAAGCAACCTCATTTGACTGACAAGCAGGATCGTCATCCTTCACAGAGTCTTCAAATGGAGTGTCATTCTTCCTCAACTTCCCGGATTTTACATGCTTATGAGAAGAGGAAGTAGCATCTTCATTTTCTTTATGTTTTGCATTGCTTGGTGAACGACTTCCACTAGCGACAGAATCACTATCTGAGGCTTCTGTCTTCTTTTGCCTCTTTTGAGTCCTACGAGGAACTCGCTCAGCAACTCGGTTATTGTTCCTCTTACGACCTCCACGTCTCCCACTAGCTTTTACCTTTGGTGATGATGAAACTTTATCAGAATTGGTATCCTTCTCCGAGTCACTTGTTTCTGGCATGCACTTTTCATTAGACGATGCACTTTCACTTGGGAAGGTCTTTAGTTTTCTCTTATTAAGTTTGCTGGATAACTTCTTGGATGTCGTCTTATTACCTACACCATCTGATGAAGTGCCAGTTTTATCTTCCGTTGTGCCATACCCCGGAATTCTTTCGGACTTGAGAAGCTGATAGAAAAACAACAATTCATTTTGTCCGTCAATCTCTCTAGGAGATGAGCTTAGCTAAGTATATAACACACAAATTTTACCGTTTTATAGCAGTTTGCGCCACATGTTAGATTTTCATCTACCGGAGGATTCCATGGAGCTGGTTTCTCAGCCTAAAAATTTACAAGATAATGTAAGTAACAATAGAGTTATTATAAGATTTATTTTTTTAGTTTGCAGTAACTCACAGGAAATATAAGATCCTGCGAACAACCGTGCAGCCGGCAATCAAAAACCTGCATAGACACATAACAAAATAAAACAAAGTCGATTGTTACTAGAACATTAAGTAATACCCTTCATGAATTTAGTCTGAGAAATCAAAATGGACTAACAAGGCATCTGCGACAGAATAAGTTATCGAAAGAATCTAATGCTCCTTCCATATCTTTGTTGAGAAGGGAACTCTCTGCTTGATTATCGCCAGTCTTGGATACTTCTTTTTCCTTCATAAGAACTTCATGTCTTGCCTGTATAAGATGTTCGGTGTTCATATCTCTGCAAAAAGCCAATTGGGAAAGGGCTGGAACAAAACTAATCGGACTTCCTTAAACAATGCTTCACTCACTCTATTGTCATACAATTGAAATTCTGGATTCCAAAAGATAATAGGACCTGATAGTTCGTGTGGGAAATAGACAGAAAATGTTGCTCATACCTTGATTTCAGTGGAGCTTCTGGACAAGCAATTCGCAAGTTCTTCCAATACAGAATCTGAGAGACCTAGTTGCTCAAGGGTCATGCTGAAGAATGAAGGGATATTAATCCAAGAATAAAAGTGAGAACAAAAAAGCATAACAATGAACTAAGAGACCAAAATGCAAGAAAAATGAAGATTACCGAATAATATAATCTTCAGGCTCCAGAAAAGCTCTTTTCTCATCTTCGTCGTCAATCACCTCTTCTTCACTATCACTGCAAATAAGCGCTTCCCCACCAGTTTGATCATAATAAATTCTCCTTCGACCTACTACAGACTGGTCTTCAGTCATTCTTTGATTCCTGTATCAATATAAAAGTGATTTAAAATGTTGAGATATACCGCAAGGGCTAGCCTTTCAAGTAGAATAAAATGTTTTCTTTCAAGTACTCTTATGACGTTAATGTCAACATACCTATCCAGAAAAACCCATGTGGTATAAGGTGACAAACGTTTAAGATCAGGTATCTTGATTGGGCGCATGGAAATTTTAACAGGGACACTAGATCCTTGACCCATCGCTGAATTAGCATGTCCATCTTCTAAGAAGCTGCGGTTACTCTTATCTGCATCACTTGCATCAATTCCACTTTTCATGCCGGGCGAATCTCTTTGCCTCTTAACTAAAAGATCACTACCATCTCTAGAACCTCCTCGGTCCATGGACGACCTCATAAAGCTATTTGTAATGCCAAGCAAATTTTTCTTGTTTTCATCAACCCTTTTCTGGTGAAACGAATCATCAATTGATAGAGAAATAAAAATCAGATACAGAAACATAAGGGCACGAATTAAAAGATATCCAGAACTAATATCGACCTTAATTGATAGACACCGATCAGCTGCAAGTTTCTTTTTCAGCGATTCAATTACTGCTGATATTTCCGTCGAAGCTGGAGCTCTCTCCTCCGGCTGAGATGTCTAGAAGGTGACAGAGAAATATGATAAGCAGAATTTAACAATTAAACGCATTTTGAACAGAAACCATGAAGGAAAACATCTAAATGAGCCTTTACACATTTCCAAAGTGTTCAATGAGAGAAACTATCATTTGCAGCAAAATGGTTTCTCGTCAATTCTCTCGAAACCATAAAACAATTTCCTAGCACACAATGCAGCAACTAGATCCAGGAACGAGAAGCAAAAACAAGCCATCGAATAGTAGTCAATGCCACCAGATAGCAAAAAAGAGAAGTTCAATTTCGAGAAACCCAGAAAGCAAGTAAGAAATTCAAAGACCGATTGAGAGATTTAGGTGGGGGCGTTCGAGTGAGAGTGATGTGACGCACCGTAGACTCCTTGGGCAGCTCCGATCTGGTCGCCGAAGAAGAAGGCGAAGGTCCTGACGCCATGGCCAAGAGACCAGATCGGAACAGTGGAAAATGCCGGTTCGGGTCAGGATCCGGATTGCGAATCGGAAATGTCGGAGGAGAGAAGGAATTTGGCGGGTCATAAAAACCCTAAAAATATCTTCAATTTTGTGTTTTTTTTATCTTTATCTTTTTCAAAATTAGAAACCCGATTAAAATTGAACTATACCTTAAAAGACATTTAACAGTTGTTACGTATTGGGAATCGTGAAATTAGACATTTTCCTTATGAAAACAAAAAACAAAGTTGGTGGGAAATAGCGACGTGGCAGATCGATTTGAATTATCCACTGTGCATCGGGAAAGTGTTTCCCCGGTGAACGTTACTGGCGACGGCGCCTGAATCGAGGATTTTGCTGGTTTCTATTTCCAATTGACTAAAAACGAGAGAAAAAAAAAGAACCTTTTGACGTTGCTGGGCCCGAAATTCATGGGCTCTAAAACCCTACTTTCTGGGCTTTATTTGGGGAATTTCTCAATCGAACTTCATTTGTGACAGGCAGCTTCCTTAAGTTCCCGTCAGCGCTTCCCTGTATCATCACATCGGAAGAGGAACAGTTACGGCGATCGGAAAAACTTTAAGATGCATTGCGGCGCGGCTGTGAACGGACGGAAATGCGCCCTGATGATACTTCGTCGTGGAAGAAACTTCTCCAGATCCTTTTGCTCTTCTCCTTCTCCATTATCTGGTGATTGTAATTCCCCCCTCTTATGATTTACATTTCGCTACTTCATTTCAACTTCTGGAAATGAGCCGTGCGATTGCTTGAGATCGGTTTCGAATGTAACATTCTTAAGGACCTGAAGTTGAACTGAAACACAAATGAATTGAAGAATAACGATTTGATTCTGTGGGATTCGTTTTTCAGACCATGAACGTTTCATCAAGGACATAGCCAAAGCTCAGCCGCCTGAGCATCTGAGTCAACTGCTGAGCATATTCACAGCTAGAGGTAGATCAATATTACATGTTAGGCAGATTATACACTGGTTCATATTGACTAGTTTGTTCATATTTTTGCGGCTGATAATTTATGGAACTGTTGACTTGGCTTGTAATGAATGTAAATGACATTGTATCAGGTAAATCCATAGTGTCTCCTGGTGCCAAGCAAGGCTTATTGCCTCTTACTATTCCATTGGTTAAAATCAGCCCGGGTATGGTTAGGGACGTGTCGAGTTTGAAACACATTCATATTGACTAGAGGTCTTATAAGCTTGAGATGTGGTTTTGAGTCGCTATCTTTCATTTTCAGGTTCTTCAATTGCTCTACTACGGTGGCCAACAGCTCCACCTAGGTCAGAGGCTCCTTTGTATCGTTATATTATCCTATTTCTCTTCTGTTTCTATTTTAATACCTTATGATGTTTCTCGCGTTGCAGTATGGAGATGCCTGTGGTGGAAGTTCAGAAGCATGGAGTTTGGTTTTTAGCCAGTAATGTAATGAGCTGCATTGATTTAGTTTCGTTTCTGTGTACCATTTTTAGTGGCTGTTTATTCTCATATCTGACTTCATTGGTCAACATGACTTCATTGGTCAACATTCAGGTTGATCAGTTCATTCACAGAATATTGGTGGAAGAAGATGTTTCTAAAAGCGAAGAATCCAGTGAAGCAATCTTCAATGCTGCAGCGGAAGCTGGGAAAAAGCTTTACAGTAGAGGTGACTTTGCTAGATCAAGACTGATGGATTTAGATGTCTATCTTTTACGAAAGGTACATATATTGAACCTATTAGCATCACACTCTTTTCGGCATGTGAATGATTATCAGCTTTGCTATTCAGGTTGGACTGTTTCCAGATTCTCTAGAACGCAAAGTTATTCGACACATTGAGAATGGAGATCATGTAAGGCTAGTAATAACATCTATCCTATTGTAATCAACTTGTTTTCTCTCTTTTTTAACAATTTTCGCGTGCTAAGACAAGGTTTCAGCGTTGGTTGCTGCCGAGTTTTATACAAAACGAGGAAACTTTCCCGGATTTGCCCGGCCTTTTGCTTTCAACGCAAAGGTTTTGCTGAAGTTCGTATGATCCTCTCTCACAAGCTCTCTTTCTCCTTTGTCATTATACCCATGCTTCCGTCTTTTATAGAAAATTCTGAGACCTCTATGTTTTTTGTAGACTTGGGCGTAGTCTAGAAGCAAAAGACGCGGCTAGGGGTGCTCTGAAATCTTCATGGTGGACCTTAGGATGCAGATACGAGGTACAATTCCTTGACTATGGTTAAACTATTTTGGTTATTGAAAAGAGAGGAAAAAATTGTGAACATATGAAAATGGTTGGACAGGAAATTGCTCGATTAGCAGAGTGGGGAGATGAGCAAATTGTGCAGTACAAAGAGAGAGTTACAGGAGAAGGAAGACAACGAGATATAGACAGGGGAAAGCCAATGGCTCAGGTTCGTTCTTTGCTTATATTCATATTCAGATACTCATATCATGTTTTTGGAAACAAGGGATTGAAACAAAACTTGTAATTGTCAGGCATCTTTGGACGAGGCTACGTTCTTACTGAATCTAGCGTCGCTTGAAGGGACATGGGACGACTCACTGGAACGGGTTGCACAATGCTACAAGGAAGCTGGACTTAACGACATCGCCAAGTTTGTTCTGTACAGAGATTGAGCAGTCTCTTTTAAAGGCCACTAGATCAACAATACCGGTGTTATCTTTGAGCCTTAGCATGACACGGAATCGAATATGTCTACATTTGAGATTTTGATAAACCCTGCCAAAGATTCATTTGAGATTACTGATTGTTATCTTTTCTGAGACTAGAAGTAGAAGTGAAACGAAACAGAATGATCATCATCTCATTAGGTAATCTACGTGGAATTTATACATATACTGCCAAAAATTCCAGGAAAAAATGACAGTTTAGTTGCATAGTCCGGGAAACATAAAGCGTAGAGGATTATCGTTATAGTCTAGATGTCACCATCTTCTCAGATGGCAAATGGATTAGGGAGCTTCTTCCTATTACCTTTCTTTTTTCTGCCCAACAGCTTTCTCCATAGGCTTTTAACTCCACCACTCTTTTTCTGAGGAACAATGGCAAAGGGGGTTGCTCCGGCGCCTTTGCTTTTGTCTGAGAGAAGAATCTGTTCCAATGCCTCAATGGTTTCGTTGTAAACAGAGCTGCCACTGCCTCCCTTTCCTTGAGATTTCTGATCCTTGGATTCTCCAGTGTCATCATGATCTTCTGCCTTCATCTGATCCAAAAGAGATGATCTCTGGGTAGTCAATCTCTTCTCTGGTTTTGTCTCTTGTGCAACAGCTAGGTCGTTTGAATTGTCAGTAAGATCAGTGGTGAGGTTTTCTGAAACTAAAGCTGTTTCCTTTGTGTTAGTCAATGCCTTGAGCTGCTTTCCCAGGTTTAGTATTGTTTCTTGACACTCAGCCAACTTTTCAGAAGCAGCAGTGATCTCCAATTCCTGAACATCAAACCATTCTCTCATGATTCAGAATAAATCTCAAAGAAAGAATGTGATCTTGTGTAGCTAGCTAACTTACAGTTCGCATGCTTTGTTTTTCATCCAGCTTGACCTCGTCCACTGAAGCCCTGCAACAAGAAAACCATTGGATGATGCATTAGAGATAATTTTGCTTGAGAAGTCTTCAAGGATTCACATTACTTACCTTGCTGCCTCTTCTTCTTCAACCATTTGGCTTGTCAACTTGTGATTGCCAGGTTTGTCTTCAACCGCCAAAAAGGAAACATCTTCCTTGTTAGGCTTATCTGCTTCTGAAACCTGACAAATATCAAATTCGCTACCACTCCGTGACTCATCCCATTCAAACTGCTTCTTGATCTCTTCTCTCATGCTTGAAACATCTTGAAGAGAAAAGCAATGGTTCACCAACCATTCCAACACAAAGCTCAACTCTTCTGCAAACTTCTTCATATCTGCTTTTCTCTCTAATAGATCCTCACAAGTTTGAAGAAACCTCTGCAATGCGCTACTTAGCTCTGAAGTTTTCCATTGCAAGACACGTGAAGTGTAACCCGAATCTCTTTCTGATGACACATTCCTCTCATCCTTTAAACTCACTCCATCGATAATCTCAACAATTCTTCGAATCCACTTGCTGATATCATCCTCCACAGATGAAACCTGAGTAGACAAATTCACCGACTCCTCCTGATGGTCTATCACAGAAGAGCTTGACAGAGCTTTCTTAATATCTTTAAGTACTTCTTCAGTATTTCTCTGCATGATATGCTTATGCTCTAGTATTACTTTCAAGACGGCCTGAGGTAATTTGCTCACCGAATCTGAGCCAGGATTTGTAGCTTCTGATGAATTTTCATCTACCGGACCAGTAGCTGAAATGGAATCAGATGAACGAATAGGAGAACTTCCAGGACGGTTATTATCGATTGTACTTGTAGTAACCATAGCAAGCTTCTCCATTTCAGCAAAATCATCCATTAGTTTCATCTCTTCAGCTTTAGGAGTTCTCAATGACCAGGAATCAGCACAGCTTACTTTATCATCATTCTCAAACTCTGATAACGATACAAGAGAGACTTCATGGGAGACATTACTACTCCGGCTTGGCTCCATATTCGTTCCTTTAGAAGATTCTTCAAGATGATGAGACTCGAATTCTAGTAATCTAGACGCAGTTCGAGAATACATGTTTCTTGAGAACTGAAGCTCATTGACTTTCTTGTTCAAAGCTTCCCTCAGAGTCTTGTTCTCTTCTTCCATTAAGCATAATTGCTCAGTGAGGTTATTAATCTTTTCGGAATCAATCATCGCACCGTCATTGACTCTTCTCCTTCCTATCATCTCTACTTCATTCCTCATTTTCGACATAGCAGCTGGTCCCGGTAAACGTTTCCTAACCAGAATCCGTAACCGTTGACACTCAGCTTCAAGCTTTGCAACTTTCTTCACATTCTCTAAATGAAGTTTATGTGATGCTTCAGCGGTTCGACGACTAAACTCTCTTTCTTCATTACGAAGCTCGAGCTCTTTCTCAAGCACTCTGACTTCATATCTCAAAGAAACGTTTTCTTTTTCCTTTGACTCTAAACTAGTCACAAGAGCATTGAAATCAGACTCCACACGATCTCTCTCTCTGTTTAAGTCTTCAACGGTTTTGCTTTTTGATAACAAAGCCTTTGAGAGTTGAGTGTTCTCGCCTTGTACTTCTCTGAGCCTCTTACCGGTATCAATGAGTTTTCTCTCGTACTCTTCCGAAGCTTTTGTCAAAGCATCATGCATCCTTCGCTCTTGCCCTTCCCGTACAAAACGAAGTTGCTGCATACATTCTTTTAGATCAGCATCTGTGTGATTAGACATCTCGTAGCTTTTATGTTTTTCATTCAAAGCTTCTTCTAGTTTCTTCTTTAGTGATGCTACTTCAGCTTTTGTCTTCTCCCATCCTGTTCATCAAAACAAAAGCTTTAAAGTAAAGGTGAAGCTACTTGAGACAGTGGAAGCAAAGTTCAGTAAAGTTTACCAACAGATGCTTCTTGTGCCTCAGTCTCATGCTTATCAGTCAGAGTTTTAAGGCGACTTTCCAGCTCTATCTTGTCAGCCACAAGCTTCTCAAACTGAATTTTAACAAACAATCAAGTTTATAATCAGAAAAGACAACAAAGATTAGCCAGAGACAAAACCTAACTCATTAGGATATGCTTTTATTCTTCAACAAGATCCCAAATTTCAAACCTAACATCAAAGAAGATCCACTTACCTCTCCATTGGAGGAAAGGCCATTAGTTTCCACAACGGTTTTCTCCATTGTTTTCTTCTTCCAAGGCCAAGCTTTATGATCCATTTATTACCCAACAAGCCACACAACTACTACTCTTTCACACTATCCTTCCTATAACATAACAAAGCAAAAACAGAAAGACTTAGAAAAGCTTTTTAAAACCATAATCAAAAACCTATTAGAAAGGAAGGAAACACAGAAAAAGTTGAGATTTTTGTTTGATTTTTTCCGATCCCACATTTTCTCAAATGGACCCACATTTACTAGTGAATGCGACTCAAATCCAGGTTGATTGTGAAGATTGAAGAACAAAACAAAAACCCTTCTTTTATATTATAAAAATCGCAAATCAGAATCAACTAATTTCGGCTAAATGCAAAAATAGAAAGCTCAAGCTAGCTCCATCAATGGCTTCCACATGCACTATACACTTCCCAAAAAAGAAAGAAGGACAAAAAAAAAAAAAAAAAAAAGGAGTTCATAAAGTTGAAGACTTTTTGAAGAGAAACCCATGACGAATCACACTCTCCCAAGAAAAGAAAAACAATAAAGTCAGATTTTTTATTAGCCACATTAAGAAGATTTGGAGAAAACTTACGAAAACAAAACAAAAATATCTTTACCTTATTAAGCAAAAAATGCCCGCATCGATCACACTCCAATCGTTTCGAAGAACAACAATGGAGATTGAAAACAGAGAAGAAGAAGGAAGTGATTGAAGAGAGAGAGATATGGACAAAATGAAAGGGTTAAGAAAGAAAAGGGACTGTTTGGCAAACTGGAAAAAGTTAGATTACTCGAAAACAACTGTAGTGAGAGAGTGAAACTGTAGAGAGAGAGTGGGATGTGTCGGGTAGGATCTGATGGAAATGGGCCACGTACGATTAATGAACGTTGGATCGGACGAGATTTTATAATTCGCTTAACATAAATAATATTAAAGCAAAAATTAAAAAGCTATTTTTGTATTTAAAGGTGAACATGTTTATGAATTTCATGGACCTCGGAAGTCTAATATTTTTTTTAAGAAAAACTTAAGCTAATATTTATATTATTTTTCTTTTCTGTTACAAAGAGTGATTAGTAGGAATGCTTTATCCTTAATCAATAGTTAATTGAGTTAAGTGTGCAATCTAATCAACTTTATGAAGTGCTTTTGTAGTTAACCTTACCATCTTTATCTAAAGAGATAAGAGGTTGGTTTCTATTAAAATGGAAATTGACGTTGGAGTAATAAACAACTAGCTTCTCCGTTAAATCATTCTTCTACTTCATTTTTCATTTAAACTAGATGGTTTACCCAATATTTTATTCATTTTTGGCTAATCACACAAAATATATGTAAGGTAAGCAATTCTCAAACTGTCAATTAGGTTTAACCGCAGCCATTTGTTCCGTCCACAAGATGTTGATAGAAAGGTTTTAGCTAGTTGTTATAACCAAAATCCGCTCAATCAACACATTTGTAAAACTCTTAGACTATCTCCTTTAACACTTGTGTTTAAGTAGCTAGTCGGTAAGTTCGAGTATCGATCTACAAAGAGGCGAGAGAATGGTGTTAGGACGGTTCGAGATCTTAAATAGCTAGATGATTTAAGTTGTATAAGTTGATTGATCAATTTACTACTCCTAAGCAAAAGAAATGTACTATGAAATGAAAAGAACAATATGAAATGACAATATTAAATAAATATTTGAAATGCAAATAACTAAAGTTTAACGATGAAATGTAAATAGCAATATGAAAGATAAGAATGAGTTTTGGGACTTATATAATTAAGAGAATTGATTGGATGATTAAGGATTATCATTTAGTATCAACTATGGATTAGAGTTAATAATAAACTAGGCTAATTTCTTGGTCACCAATTCCTTTATTAGTCCTAATCAATGAGCATACTTGATCAAAGACAAGCATTCCTCAAATAGTCCTATCAAGCATTACTAGTTCTCCCTAACATCTTTATTGATCCAAATACCTACAATTTCTTGTCACAACCTTTGAAAATGTAACTAACATTTCATCAAACATCTTGTGGGAGATGAAATGCCTAAAGATTTAGATTAGATTCATAACCCCTAATCCATTAAGAACCATAGACAAACTAGTTTCCTAGGTTCCATAATCAATAACCCAACCCTATTGCATTCTAACCAAAGCCCTAGCTCAATCTAGCCAATTACTCACACATGATCATGGGATTGATCATCATGAGTTTCAAGAGAAATGCACAAATTAAAGACACTAAAAGTAAAGAGATGGAATTGATAATCAAAGCACAATGAGATTCATAAGAGATTCTCCAAGGTTTTCTCTCAAATCTCTCAAGAACAACTCTCCAAAACAAAACTTAGCTTAACCAAATTATAAGAGAGGTTTACATAGTAATTAGAAGAGGTTTTTGGGGTAAAAAAGTGAAAAACTAGAGTTTTGGTCCAAATTTGGGTTTCTGTCGGTGGCAAGAATGATCCTCTGGGCGACAATAAATTATGGGTAGATTTTGCCACCATGCTCCTGATTTCTGCCGGCGGGAATAACGACATGTATCCATTAAATCGATCATATCTAGAGTTGTAGAGATCCAATCGGTGTGAGGTCAAGTCCTGTGAAAATCTAACTCAATTTCCACAACTTTTATGAAAAAACGTAAGAGTAGATTCCTCCAGTAACACCTTCATCCAAGCCGATCTTTGAATCCCTTTAGTTTAATCCTTGCATCCACTTTTCTCCCTTCACTCCAAACTCCCCTCCCTCCTCTTTTGTGCTCCAAATCCTTCTCTCTTGATTCCTAAGTGCTCTTACTTGGTCCTCATAGCTTCCATAAAAGTTCCTTGGCTTCCTTTGCTTCATTTGATACCTAAAAAGGCTGTAAAAACACCTAATGCATGCATGCATGCAAATGTAATCCTAACTCTAAATGAAAATGTGAGGAATGAATCTAAATATGACAATTTATAATCTAAAGATGGTCATTTAGGCCTTAAAATTGTTCAAAAATTAGGTCTAAATTGAGCCTAGTTAGACACTTATCAACTCCCCCAAACTTGCATTTTGTTCGTCCTCGAGCAAACAAGACTAAACCTGAGAGAGCAGTTTGAAAGAGAATCTCTTATCTAAGAGAGCACAAATTTAGCCTCAAAGTCCTTTAACCAAGAATGCCATAATGCATGAATCATTTCTACTCCTAAAAGCTTCATTTTAGGTTCAATCACATTTTCATAATTCACCCAAATGTTTCTCTATTCATGTGCATTCCTAAACTTAACTCCTTAACATTCATTTATATTAAGGTTTTTAGGAAAATAAGAATATAGTGTTGATGATGAAGGATGAGTGATGACGGTCTGATTGCTAGTATATATGTATATATATAGT
Organism: Euclidium syriacum; assembly: GCA_900116095.1. Taxonomy (NCBI): domain Eukaryota; kingdom Viridiplantae; phylum Streptophyta; class Magnoliopsida; order Brassicales; family Brassicaceae; genus Euclidium; species Euclidium syriacum. The sequence continues at coordinate 6,362,055 of FPAK01000008.1, forward strand.
TAAAAAGTTTTAAGGTTTTAGAGTGGTTGGGAAACAATAAATGGTGTCTATCTAGGAATTAAAATATGCTGAATGTATTCTTTGCGCGCGTATTTTATTTCCACCAAAACATGTTTAAGGGAAATGCGTTTGATATTCTCGACACAAGAAAGTAATTAACCGGTAGGTAATTAACGGGTAGTTAACATTCACATTGAGCCGTTTAATATTATGAATATTCACACACAAACACACATAAACTTTTATCAAAGGTAAATTGGTTCAATAATTGTATGCAAAGTCGCTACACAAGAATAAAACCTAGATTACCGGATATGCAGTAAACAACGAAATATATTTAAGTACCAATGTCTGATCAATCAGTTAACATGGCCAACATCAAATGGAAACTCCCACTAGACCCTTGGATCAAATGCACCATTGGCCAAATTGGGTGATAAGAAAATGCCGAGAGTTTTTTCGGCCAAATTAACAGCACTAGTCCAACTAGACTTTCACAAACCGCAAATTTGCAATAGTAAAAAGATAATCCAATCCAACAAATAAAAAGCCATTCTTAAAAGTCAAACCAAAGAAGTCAAAAACAAAAACCAATCATATCGAGCAAAAGTCTAAAAAAGAGCAAATCAATTCCCGCAAAAATTTATGTCAATCAGAGAGAGAGAAAGAGAGAGTCAAAAGAGAATGTAGTAAAAAGTAAAAACCAAAACAAAAAGCTTCTCATAAGTGGTCATTAATGGAAAGTGAAGCCATGAGATCAGTTGGGGTCCCACTCTTGCCTTCACTCCCCTGCGTTGTAGGCTGCTGATTCACATTCCTCAACACATCCAACGCCTCTGAAACTTTAGCATTTAAAGCTTCCGGTGACTCGAGCAGATGCAGAACTTCAGTCTGATCCATCTCCAGAAGCATACCCGTCACTTTCGCAGCGTTCTCATGCTCTATCTGATCCACTAACGGGTATAGACCCTCACCAAGAATCTAACCCAAAAAAAAGCAGCAGAGAGATTAAGCGAAGTTGCTTTTCAAGTCTATTTGAGAGAGAGATAGAGAAAGAGTTATTACTGTTCTCTGCTGAGCAGGTGTGGCACTAGCAAGGGAAGAAGCCAAAGCACCAGCTGTCAAAGGCTGTCCAAAAGGTATTCCATTCATGTCATAACCAATGGGAACCATTCCTCCTGGCATTGGACCTTCCCCCATGTTTCTACCTGGTGGGTAACGATACCCTCCTCGTCCTCTTGGCATCATCTAGAGGAGACAAAGAGACCAAGGATTATTTATAATGACATGTTTACTTTTTATCTTTTTCATCTTAAGCATACTAACTACTAACCTGTGGCTGCATATAAGGCATTGGTTGCTGAGGCTGGTGGCGCATGGGCCCATCATTTGACCGTCTCCCACCTGGTCGTGGACCTTGCTGACCTGGCTGCATCATTGGACCGAAAAAGTTTGGCCTCATTCCAGGAACCAGCTGAGGCTGATATCCAAATCCAGGCTATTCACAGATTTTTAAGAAAATCAAACAAGGTAAGGTATTGATCTATATATTATATAATTTGCTAAATTATGATCAAACTTAGTGAGACAAACCTGGTGAGGGATGATCGGTGGAGGTCCTTGACCGTAAAAAATCTGTTGTCCAAGACCTGGAGCACCACCTGGGAATATTGGCATACGAGGACCCACACCGGGAATAAAGGCAGGTCTCATTTGAGAAAACTGTGCCTTGAAAACAAGACCACAAGAGGGATTTTATGATGTTTAGATCAAACAAAAGTAACTGCCGACAGCTTTGTTTAATAATTGTGGGAAGTCTCTACCTGTAGCTTAGCCCTTCTTTCTTCTTTCCTCTGTGCAAGAGCCACATACAACGGTTTGCCACCAACCATTTTGCCATTCATTTCATTCAGCTAAAGAAAAGCCCCAAAAAGGAATTGCATTAAGAAAAACAGAGAACACAGTTTTACCAATGTCTTGACACAAAAACATTTATATTACCACTCTAGAAGCTTCACTGGCAGCTGAGAAGGCAACAAATCCTGATCCTTTGCTTGTACCACTAGGATCTCGCATAACCTGTTTGTAAAAAGTAAAGAGATTCCAATCAATCAATATACTAATCTCATCTCACAAAGTTATTATGTATGCGCAAAACAATAAATACTGACCTTGCAGGAAGTAATTGTACCAAATTCAGCAAACAATTCGCGCAGCTTTTCATCCGTTACATTATCATCGAGGTTTTTAACATATAAATTTAACCCATCAAAATTGTTTCCAGTCTCCCTTGAGCCTTGTTCATATCTCCGGCTCAATTCAAGTTCCCTCTCAGATTTCTTCTGAGCTTTACCAACATACCACTCCTTGTCATCAAACTTCTTTCCATTGAGTGCCTCAACAGCACGAGCTGCGTCTTCAGCATTCTCAAAGTTGACAAATCCAAAACACCTGGATTTGCCATCTCCGTCTCTCATAACCACAGCGCTTGAAATACTACCATACTGACCAAAAGTAGTCTTCAACTCATCATCTGTCGTCATTTCAGACAGATTCTTCACATAAACATTGGTGAACTTCATCTTATCAGCCGCAGACTCTCTTTCCTCCTTCCGGAGAAAAGGTCCAACAAAAATCTGTTTGTCGTTCAGCATTTTCCCATTGAGCTTCTCAATGGCGTTTTTAGCCGAATCATCACTCTCAAACTGCACAAAACCATATCCTCTGGACTGACCCAAGTGATCAGTTGCAACCTTACAGGACACGATATTTCCACACTCGGAAAACGTCTCGTGCAGAGTTTTGTTGTCAACTGACTTGTCCAAATTCTTCACATGCGAAAAGGGAAGAGAAATCACCACAAGAGAATTAGGCATAAATAAAAAAAAGAACAGAAGCTGCACACAATGTAGCTAGAGATTTCAAAAGCAAATACCTTAATAAATAAGTTCCCAACTCCACTTCTACGAGCAGAGGAGTCACGAGAAGAGTAAGTAATCCGAATCATCTTGCCATTGAGACTGGTGTAGTTGAGTTTCTTCAGTGCCATTTCCGCTGTCATTAGCAAAATGGCAAAAAAAATACAATTCAACCAATGTAACATAAATAACAAAATTCCTGATATAATATTCTATCCAGCATTCGAAATCAATACAAACAAATCGATAAATGGTAGATTCAAACAATCAAACAGTTTATTATTCTAAATACCTATTCTTCGGATTAGCCAGAAATTGATGACAAAATCTCTATCAGATCGGATGAATAGGAAAACGAAATAAAAAAAAAAAGAGGAAATTTAGGTCACTAAACCATCTTCGGTGTTGCTGTAGTTGACATAACCATATCCAAGAGAAGTATTGGTGGCGGCGTCACGGCAAACACGAACCGATACAACCTGACACACATCGGTGAAATAGTCATAGAGCTGAGAATCCGTCACATTGAAATCCAGATCTCCGACGTAGAGCGAACAGAGAGCCCCGTGATTCACTCCGTCGCCTCCCGCCGTCGAGGACCCGTCTCCAACAGAAACCGGAGGAGATGGAGCCGAATGTGGAGGAGCCTGAACCTGCGCCATTGCTGCAATCTCAAGGGGGTTGAAAAGAAATACCTAACGAAAGCCGACAAAATCGAAGAAAGGGATTTTGGGGTTTTTTTTTCTTTTTTTCTGAGTTTTTTTTAGGGATAAGAAGAGATAAAATAGGACGACGACGATGGCGATGACGAAGTCGGAGATTGTGGGCAGCACGGCGATACCGCAGGGGAAAATGAAGGAGAAAAGTTGAGATTATATAGTTGGTTAAGTCTCAAGTGTGAAACGAGATACTCTTTGCCCGAAAACCCTAGAGACAGGTAAAAAGACTAAACTCAATCTTTTATTTTTCACCGTTCACGATAAAAAGATAAAAAGATAGAGTTTGCTTTATTCTCAGCCCTCCGATTGTGACAGTGGGCCCACAAAATCTCACCGGAACAGTTTTCTTTATTCTCAACCGCTCGATTCATCTCAAGAAATCACAGTGGGCCCATTACATCTCACGTGTTCATTCTCGTAACTGTTGTCGACCTGTTCCTTGTCCTTGATACATCATTGTTAGCTCCGTCGTCACGACCAAACTTATCTCCGGTGAGCTCCCCGTACGACCTGATTATTTTTAATCAAATTCGAATTCAATTAGGAATTTTCTAGATCATGTGTTTTTTGCATTCATTCTTTCATTGTCGATTCTATTCATTAATTCCAATTTCCAAGTCTAAGAGCTACTAATCTTCACTAAGGTCGAATTTGGTATAACTAATTCGCTAAGGGAATGGCGATAACATTCGCTACTACTAAAGCTGTTTTGGTTTGTAAAATTTGTGAATTTAGTGGCAACTGACTATTAAATTGAGGATTCCAAATCTGGATTTGCGGAATTTGAGTGTTTAATCCTTGAAGTATGTTGTGTTAGTGTTGTAACAGTAACTAGACAATTTTTTTTATTTTTTTTCCTTGGTTCAAACTAGAAAATTAGTTGGAGCAGAATTTTTTGATTGTTTGGTTTCTGTAGAAGAAGTGTGAGTAGAGACTGTTAGGTGAGTTCATGAGGAGCTTTCACTTGGTTTTATGAATCATACATTGAAGAGAAAAAGGCTTTCGACTTGAAATTGCTTAGCATGTACTTCATTCTTTACTCAGGCTATACGTTCACCGTTTGTGGCTTTCCGAAACATTTATAGTTCTCTTTTTAAAGTTGTATGACTTACTCATGAAAGCTTATGAAGATGTTTTTTGTTTGCAGGTGGGAATTATCTCAGATTATAAACTTTGTTGGCTTTGATTTCTTATTAAATGGCTAACTACTTATAATGTATTTGGTTTTCTTGTTTTAAAAAACTGGATGTTTTGCCTTGGATCTATACTGATGGGGTAAGATGTAGAAATGAAGTCGATAATAAGAAAGATTCTTGAGACGCACTTGAAATCGTATTGCACTTTTTTTGCTTTGTTCATAGGCAGTGGAAGTTTTAGCTTTGATGATGAGCAGTGAAAGCTAACTGCTTGGGTTAGTTTTCTTGATTAGCAATTATTTGCTTCTTGGTTCTCGTAAACCGCGTTGTGTTAGAAGTTTCCAAAACTTAGGGGATGTGTCAACGAAGATTTTTGTTGACTTAAATTTAAATACTCTGTAACCGCGTTATCTCTGTGTTTCTGCAGAATCAGCTTCTGTTTTGTTGATGGGTTAGGTTATCAAGATGCTTTAAGTATTTGATTCTCAACTAACCATACTTTTGTTTTGATTAACCAAAAAAAGAAGGAAAAAAAAAGCTTCCTCTTTCTTTGGTTTGTTTATCCACCAAAGTACTCTCTTTTACGGTACTTCTTGCTTTGGTACAACCAAAATATCTTTATACCTTAGCTACTGAAATTTCTCCGTAAAATAAATAAGAGCACTAAATAGTAACCACATTTTTTTTAGTTCTTGTTGAGCTACCGATTTTGCAATAATCTTTTACTGTTTAATTTAAATCTTTAGAGAAAAAAAACAAGCATAGGAAACTATGTTTGGATTTATTGAAGACAAGAAAACACATACACTGAAATTTCATTTATTAAAGTCTGTTTTTTTTTTTCTTATGAGTGTGTTTGAACTTGTGGGATCACACGGAACATGTCTGCAAAAAGTTTTTGTCTTTGTGGTCACAAGTCTTGTGTCAATGTTGTAGTTTTCACACATCATCCGTTATTTATAAACCGTTGCTCACTTTTCACGTTTTAGCATCTGTCGAGCCAAATATCAAATAGAAGAATCCTCTAGAGAATCTTGCCGACCAGAAAACCGATTAGGCAAATTGATCTATCTGTATTTTGCCCCCACATTACAATCCCATCAAAATCACTTATTAGTGGTTATAACATCTCTTTTGAGCTTTAGTTGTTAGCACGGGATAAAGTTGCACCAACCTCCACTCTTTATCCCCAACCATAGACCTCAAATTATTTTCCCGGTTCCAGATATTTTTGCATCTTCTGCTCTCCGACGGAGACAGCTATGAATATTTTGATTATTCCACTTTATTTCTATTAGATTACTCTTAAGTTAACGAACAAAACAAAAAATTACTGTTTTGTTAAAGTTTTCCTTTTTGACGTTTGTTAAGGGCTATTTATGTGCACTAGTTACGGTACTAACTACCATTCTCTTAAGTTTTTTCTTTTACTTTTCGATACCAGTAAATGTTTTAGGTGGTAAGTTTCGAGTTTTTCAGTACAAAGACTTTGCAATCTGTCGAGTCGTATCAAAGTTAATTTACTTGCAATCTATTTTTGTACGTGGGAAATTTGAGAGTTAAAGAGTTAAAAAGCTCTTGGTCTAGTGTCTTGTGATTTAAATCTTAATCATGGTATTATTAATGGCAGACCTCAGGATGATGATTATGGACCAGAAGCTTGGAACTTTTATGAAAAAGAAAATTAAAAACTGTCTCAGAGGGTAAAACTAAAAATGGAGGTGATTACACTTAGGATTAAATGGAGGTGTATGTTAGCGACCACGGCGCATCATAAGGACAAACATTCCCCTTGTTCTACAGCTACGTTTTTTTACCTTCTTCCTATCTCCTTTTCCCCCACTGGTCGTCGTCTTCCGATGTTTCCGGGTCGGGTAATTTATTCAAATCGACCCGTTCCAATGACCTGTTACCATCAAATTCACCGCGACCATGGAGATTCTCCCCCGCTTTCATTACCACCGTCGAGCCGAGTGCATCCACCTGAGCCCCAACCTCCGCCGCTTTTCTCCTTATATACGCCGCCGACATATCTCCGTCTCTTCCACCGCCGCCTGAAACCGTGAGTCCGGCGAGAAGCTCCGGGAAATTGAGCCTAGCGGAAGGACCACGAAGGTAGAAAACAGCAGTGTCGTAAGCTCTCGCCGCCGCCTCAGGCGTAGAGTAGGAGCCGAGCCAGATCCTCGAACGCTTATTAGGCTCTCTTATCTCCGCCACCCATTTTCCCCATTTCCTCATCCGAATCCCCTTGTACGGTTTCAGATCTCTCTTCCTCGTCCCAATCCCCATCGCCGCCGCCGTCACCGTCGCCCCTACCTTCGCTCCCGCTTCCATAATCGCTAAACAAAAAAAAACAGAAAAAGAAAAACCCGAGTTTCTTCACAAAATCATCGAGTTCTTCCTCTCCCGATCTGGTTTTCGAGAAATTGAATTTAAAGAAGGATGGGGAGGAAATATGGCAATTGACGGCGAAACGGTTACATGCGGAGGGAGGAGTTTAAAGACGTAAGGAGAAGAAAGAAGACAAGTTTGAGAATTCACCGACACTAATTAATATTTTCTGATTTTTCGCTTCTTTATATTTCAACACACAGACGACAAACAATCTCCTCCTCCCACTCCTATATATATATATTTGTTTCATTTTCATTCCTCTCTTACTGATAATTTATGTTTTTTATAAAATCAAAAACAATGCATAACAATTATATATTTATTTAAACAGATAGAGTTTTGTGAAAAAAACATCAAACTAATTTTATTTTACAAGATTAACCCCTACGTGAAATTTGTGCGAGTCGAACCTATCAAACCCGCAATGTAATCTACATGTGTCGTTGACATCGACTCTTTGAACGATGTCATAAATTTGACGAAATACTTGAAACGATATTATTTTAGCGTATAAAAAACAGTATGAAATTTGCCTTAAAACATTTCCAATGTAACACTAACACATCAAATATAATGAATTTAAATACCAAAACCTTTCCAATAAAACTTTAAAAATGATACCAAATTTGGTGTTTTAAATAATATTAAACCATATTTGTTGTGATACTAGTTACAAAACTAAACAATCTTCACTTAATTTATTAATAAAATAATAAATTTTAAACAGATAAAATAGTAAAGAAAATCTCTTAATTATATAAGAATAATAAGTAGTAAAAATTATAACTATATCAAATTTAAAATTAAATATTAATTTTAACAAAATAATCATTTTTACTATATATCTACATTAATACGAAGATTAATTTAAAAATACATAATAAATTACAACATTGGAAACATAAAACTAAAAAAAATTAAGAAGAAAAATATTGATTATATTAATTAATAAGTCAATTATAAGAATGATAAATATTTATCAAAATCAAAAACAATTCAATGATAAAAGAATCTTTAATTTAATAATATAATAATATACAATATTCTTTTTAGTATGATATGTGTTGTTATGGTTGGGGGAAAAAATATGGTGCTAAAACTACACCAGATATAGTTTAGTTTTTAGTGCTAAAGGACCATTTACTTCTTGGATGTTTTGGTCGATTTGAGATGAGAACCTTTGAAACTCATGACATAGTGCTAAAGCCACTTTTGAAGGCGAAAGAATGGCAAAACAAATTTTTGATCTCATAAACAAATTCAATAACACGTCATCGTTTCGCTGTATCAATATTTTCTTCGATAAAATACAAAAAACATATATTTGTATATTCTGACTTGGGGTTGTTAAACGGTTTGACCCGTTTAGGTCCCGATTAAATCCAGTTAGAGTTAAGCCCGTTTAGGACCCGATTAAGTGAAAGCCTCGAGTATTACAAAGCATGCATGTTTTAGACCCGTTTAAGTTTTTTTTTTTCCTTTTGAATTTGTTCCAAAAAGTTTATAAATTGGAACCTTTCAAAGTTTCAAACTGTTACCAATGAACGATTTCTTATCCCTCTCAAAGTTTTTTTTGTTGAAATGAATTTTTCTAATTGGTTTAGACGGAAAAGTTTATGATGTATAAATGTGAAATGTTTTAATGTTATAATTTGATTGGTAGATAATCAGCAGTAACTATCGATTTTTTGAGCATTTTATCCGATGACCCGAAACCAAAAGATTCGGACCTTTTTTACCTGAAAACAATGGGACACGGATCCTTATTGTTTATTAATTTCATTTGTTTTTTAGTTTAAAAGGAAGAAACCGAGTAGAAAATAAACAAATAAAAATCTTTTAAAAAAAAATAAACAAATAAAAAGAAATCGAATAACCTCTTCTATGTTACGTGTTCACGATTTTGTAAATACTTTTATTTGTTTATTTATTATTTTTATAGGGAAGAAATCGAAGAAACTCTTATATCTTACGTGTCTTCGGTTTCCTTATTATTTTTTCTTAATTTATTTATTTAATTTAAACGAAAGAAATCGAATAGTCTCTTATAATACTAATTTACGTAAACCAAGAGACATAATGATTACTATTTCGTCACGCGGAAATTTATTCGCCAAAATATCATCCAAGGAGAACGTTTTCGCGTGCAAATCTCTAACCGGATTTAATGCCAAGGTGATAAATCATTTGATTCAGTTGTTTTCTATTATAACCAAAAAAAATGCCTAGAATACTAACAAAGAAAAAAAACATTTTTATTTGTTCCTTTGAAAAATATTGATATCAACGACGAAAGATCGAAGATTGAGGTGCATATTTTAGCATTATGGAGGGTTTATAATACAAATAGTGGTGCATTCTTGGAAATGATCGTTGTCAACAGAGAGGTTATTATTCTCTTTTTTTTTTTGAACCTTAATAAACAATTTGGTTTGTTTAATATCTAACTATCTAATTTTTGGGTTTTGTATGGTAGTATAATTCAATATTCGTTCGAAGAGGAGTTGGTTTCGAAGCATAGAGCCATGCTCGAACCAGGAAAATCAATAATCATCAACGCTTTCAATCCTAAAGATTGGGATGAAGAGTTTAGGCCAAGTCCCTTTCTTTATAAGATACATCTTATGAGAACTTCGATGATTTAAAATCATCCAGCGATTTCCCAGATGAGTTCCTGGAACTTTATTTTTATCCTTTCTCAGAGATTATGTCTACTAAACTTGATACGAAGGTTTTAACTGATGAGAATGTTTTTGATCTATCTGTTTCGAAAGATATTTTTTTTAATATCACTCTTTTCTTTTAAACTTTCCTATTTTTTGCATATTTTTAAAGATGTCACAAGCCATATAGTCTTGACGAAGTGAATACTAAATATAGATCCCGAAATAATACGAAAATGGATGTCACTCTACGAGAAACCAAGTAAAAGCAATATTCTATGAACATATATCTAGTATTTTCCGAAACTCATGTGATAAAATCATAAATCTTATTTTTTTCGTAGTGATACATGTCTCGTGTGCACTCTATGGGGAGATCATGCTAAGAAAGTTCTCGACTACGTTGAAAACAACGTCGATGAGTCTCCTATTATATGTATTATTCGATGTGCATGGATTAAAGAATATAAAGGTGAGTTTTATAAAATAATTTAATTCTTTTGCCATATTTTTTATAAATATATGTTGTAAATAATACGGTGCACATTTTTAGATGTTTTCACTTAGGTACAATCATGCTATCAAATGCATTTAAATCAACTCAAGTTTTACTTGACCCAGCAATACCTAAAGTGGATGAGTTTATTACATCGTAAGTGATTTTATGTTTTGAATATACTCTTGGTTTGCAAATGTTATACAAACTTCATTAAATTGGTCTTACTCTTCGAGATTGTTCAAGAAAATAAGGTTATTACACATGTTAACGATAAGGAATTGTCACTTGGAAATTATGTCGACTATCACGATGAATTCTTTGTCAGGAATTTGAAAACTAATATTAATAGACTTCTGGCAGCAAAACGGGTGTATGATTATATTTTTGTTTATCAAATAACTCTCTTTTTGTTCATCAAATTTATTTTCGAATTCGCAATACCAAGTAGTATTTTTGTTCATCAAATTTTTCATATATGACTCTATTTTTGTTTATTAAATTGTTTTTTGGTAATTTGGTAGGGTACGAAATTGGTGTTGTGTGCCACGGTCGAAGGTATTGATTCTTCAAGAAAGTGGTATTATGAAGCATGCAAAGCTTGCAGAACAAAAGTTCAGCCGTATGGTAAAAATTCCAATGACCCTACTTCGAAGCAACTTTACAATTGTAAAACCTGTGTAGAGTTGTACGACGCTGTTCCGAGGTAACCAATGAAAAAAATAAATATTATAAAGATATTGATAGTAGCTTATTTTTGTTATCTTATTTAGGTACTACTTGGTATTGCGAGTTTCTGATTTATCTGAATCAGAGACTAGGCTTCTTATTTTTGAAGACCTTGGTGAGAGTTTCCTAAAATCATCAGTCGAAGATATGATGAATGGTTGGAAAGAGGTATTTAGTCCGTTTTAAAATTTATTTTTTACAAATTATATGTTATACATTTGTATTTTTATATATACGTTTTTTGTTTTTCGAATGTAGGATGATCTATTACTAGAACTTTTGCAAACAATAATGGGACACAAATATCTCTTCAAAGTTAATATTGCAGATAATGTCTAAAAATCATCTTAAGTTTTTGATTTGATTTGGGATAATATCGAAGAAATTAGGTGGTTTGAAGAATTCAATATTTCTCAGAACACATCGTTAACCATTACTAATGATTCAACCGGTGAATTGTTCTTTGGAAGTTTGGTGACACCATCATCAAAAAGAAGGGACGAAGCTCCACCTTGAACTCAACCGGAGCTTCGAAATATAATTTCAAAAAAAGGTTAAGCAAGAAGAAAAGTTAGCAATAACTAAGCGGTTTTAGGTTATTTATTTTTATTTTGTTTAGTGATAACATTATTTGATATTAATTTTTGTTAATTATGTTACGGTTGTAATATCTTTTTTGATATTGTAGTCTACTAAATTTTAATTATAAGTTTATGTTTTCATGATATACTTGTCGATGTTCTTAATACTTCAAAACATTTGATAGTGTGATTTTATCTAAAGTGAAACAGAATTATAAGTGTTCACGATATGTTTTCTTACCACCATATGGTTTGTTAAATAAGTCAATTATTATTTAATAATATAACTATTAATTATCAAAATTTAATCAGAATAACAAAAAATATTTATTTTACGTTATTTTAAAACTAAATATCGATATTCTTGATATTAGTGCCCCATACATATAATAAATATTATTTGTCAAATCTAAATTTAGTATCAATACTCTTTGTTTATAAAATATTTTTCGAGATATTTGCTTTTATTTAGAAATCTTTGTGAGCAAAACATATCTCTCTAATTTTTTTTTCTTTTAGGATTCAACTATGAGTGCTTTTGATTTGATTTCAGAACTTAAACCAACTCATAATAATTTGAGAATTAAGGTAAAAGTCAATGGAGAAGAAATTTCAGTCAGAAACAACAAGCTGAAAATGATATTTGTTAATTTCCAGGTAACTAATGATTTATACTTAAATAAAGTATGTAATATTATAATGTTTTTTTTAGGAATTCTTACATGCATTTCTTTCTAATCACTTTATGAGTAAATACATTATGTTTGATCCTTCTTTATTACACTAAAGCTTGCAGGCATATACATCATAATAATCTACTTGACGGGTGAAGTATTTCACGATTTTTTTTGTTAATCATGCTGCAACGCTTCAAAATCCGATACACTTAGAAGCGCTATAAATTATTCGTTTATATTTATTTATAATTATATATTTAGAAGTTCCTATATAATTTGTATCCAAAAAATCACGTAATACATTCTTAATTTTCTTACTTTCCGGTTTTATTTTTCTTACACTCCAAAATGGTACAATTTCAAAAGATCGATGATTTACAAGAAACGGGGCGATCATTGAAACAATATAATTTGCGAGCTAAACTACTAAGAATGTGAGAGTCATCACCAAAGTTCTACCCTAAATCATGGGAAATTTTTATTTCATGATATTTGTTGAATCTAATGTCGGAATTATATATTTGTGTTGGAAAAAATTTATTTTATGTCGAAAAATATACTGATTTGTTAGTATATATTTTTGTTTCTTTTTTCTCGGGGATCCCAAATCCAACTTTGTATCGATGAGGCAAGACATTACTCATTTGGTCTCCAAAGAGGGTGATTGGTTTCATATAAGTAACTTCGAGGTTGTCAAGTATAGCAGTGTGATCAAAAATACTAAACAAGATATTTCTCTACAAACTCTTCCCGAAACTGAAATTATAGAAATATCTCTTATTGATAATAACCAATATCTTCGACTTCATGACATAGAGAAGATCCTCGATTCGAATTTCCAAAGTCGAACTCCAATAGGTAAACTGAATTCATTTATATTTTTCTTCTTCGCCTATTTTACTCTATTACGTAAGTTCTATTATGAGATTTTGTATATATATATGTAGATGTCAGTGGTGTCTTACTTGGTTGGAGATGTGTGTTGGAATTATAGCATGCCAATTAAGACATCAATCAAATTTAATATTGCAGATGCGAAGTAAGGACTATATCTTTAAAAAAAAAAAAAAAATTATTAACTGCTTTTATATGTGATTTATGTGGTATATAAATTCTATTTCTAAAAAGATTTATTGCTGTGCCTATAGGAGACATGCTAGAAAGATGGATATTAGATGGTACGAGTCAGGTGTTGCTCATGTGGTGTGCATTTTAAGGTTTTAGACAATTATTAAATTAGAAGGTGATTTTTTAAGTTCTCACAAAAGTTTAGATTCTAAATGATCGTTTTTAGAATATTCTTTACAATTTTTAAATACAATTTTAACAGGTTTAAATTTTCTTATAACGTGTGATGGAATATCAGATGTTTGGTTTGAGCTTTCAATACCTGAAGTTCAACAACTAAAGCATAGGTGAATGCTAGATGTGATAAGTATATGAACTTAATTTGACGGTATTTGACTTACTTTTGTTTTTTTTTCCAGTCCTCCATTTCTTGACGATGATATTAGTCTTGATGACGATGATGAATATGATGAAGTACTTAATTGGGAAAATGAAACTTTGGAATCAGACGATGGTGAAGACAAAACTGTGGAAACATTTTACCGACACGATTAATAAATCAAATAATTCGTCAAGTAAACAACGTATACATCAATTATAGTTTATGAAGCGGTATTTTCATAATAATTAAATATATTTTCTGTTATGAATTTATCTATATTCATATCTTGAGCTACTCAAAATATTCTTTTTTACTTATAAATTTTTTGTTGTTGTCGGATTATAAATAAATTATATATATATTTATAGTTCTAACTATATTTATAACTCCCGGCGTATATTTACCGACCGTGAATATTTCTTGGTACACTATTGAAGACTTTCTCAAGAAGTTAACTAGTTGTATCCACTGTGCGATACAATTTCGTATCACAGTAAAATGTTAGTACATGAGTAGATGAGTAATATAAACATCTGAAATTGCTCAACGATCCGCTAAATACTACTATTCGTTTTTTTAATGAGTTTGTGTCTGGCTTAATGAATGGTATCCACTTTATGTTGGGATGTGATATATTTATACTTTTTAAATGAGGCTAATAATTATGGACCGTATTTCATGATATCGCATATATGAGCCTTATTTTATGATATATTTTATAACACATACACCACATTAAAATTATAATCAACAACAATTGCATCTCACATATATGAGATCCAGAACCTACACATCCGAAATGAGCCGAAGGTGAATCATGTATCGAAGTTGTTTTCAACTCGCACATGTCGTATAGACCCACCAGCTAGTTATTTATTATAATAAATTTAAAAACTGAAATTTATCAAGTTTTTTTGTTAATTGAAAATTAGAAACCTCTGAAAATTAATGGATGATGTAGAATATTAAACAAATTTATTTAATCATGTTCCGAGTTTATTAGTATAAACTTTATAGACTAATAATATCGAGATCGCGATATTTTATTAATTTATAGAGTTATTAATTTATCAATAATTTAATAATTTATTAATTTAGAGATACAAATCCATATTTCATATATCGTTTTAATTCTATTTTCCAATTTTTTCTAAAAATTGAAATTGATAAGACTTCATTTAATACCCTATTGGATTATCCAAATGAAAATGATAAATGTTCATAAGTTCAGAGTTTAGAAAAAATTATGGTCTTAATCGTTAATGTTGACGATGAGACTTTGAGATGATATCATTGTACATTTAGGAACATGTGCATTACATATAAAGAAACAATTATCGCGTGAAAAAATCTTTACAATTTTTTATGCGGTTCGAGAAAGTGACACTAGAAATTTTTGATGCAATAAGAAAAATTAGAAATGAACTCCAACGAGATTTAAGTTGGAAGACAAATCAAACAATAGTAAAGTCATATTTTACTGAATTTGCTTAATTATGTATGCATAAATTTGTATATCTATAATTAATTTATGATATTATTGGGATCATATATTTACATAATATTTTTGAAAAATTATTGTTTTTTTATCTTATGGAGTTTTCTAAAATTTTAAATTAACTCAATTCAAAACCATAGAAAATTGTTAATTTATAGTGTTTATTAATTTATCGAGTATTAATATTATAGAGTTTATATTCTACTTTGATTGAATACTGTGAGTATATTGATAATGTGTAGCATGTTATTCAATAGGACTATCAGAGGAGTCGAGATTTCATAAGATCGATTATAGCACAACTTTGGCTAGTGCATCTATAATCGGAGTTCTAGAGATAATAAAAAATTTGGTTAGTGTCTTGAGCGTATTACCGGAGTTCTACCATGATGGTTTGACTCGTTGGGACCATTAGTAAACCCATATTTTGTCTGGTAACGCATGAACTCAGAAGAAAGTTCAACCACTTCATCTAATAAACCCCAATCACGTAAGGTGCTACAAATATGTTACTATGAGCCCAAATCAGCAGACCCGGGCCAGGTTTAACTTTGTAGGTTTCTTGTTAGATTTGAATGTAAGTCAATTTTGTTAGGATCACAAGGGGACTTTTTTTTCAGCCAATTTACCGTTTCAATAAATAGAGAAAATACATAGTTTTATGGAATCCATTTAACTACATAAGGTAGATGCTGAATTGAAGCTTGTTTGGCCAACTGTTAACCGATACATTGGCATTTCTAGTATCTACTGACTTGCTTGTAGCAAAACGCATATGTAGTTGAATGTATGATGTCATCCATGTATCCTCTTATTTCTTGGGGCTTATTTTATAGGTGAGTCACATAACTCTCTCATTTCTGAAGGTATAAATATAGATTTGTTGAATCACCACAAAAAGTTAATGCATATTGCTTAGTCTTTGCATCTGAAAAACAGATTCGCGTAACACTAACACATCTGCCCCAAGTGGAGAATTAGTGGGTTCCACTGCCCCATAACATTTGAGAATTTGGGTGCCTTGGTTGTTATGAAAAATCCAGCCAATACCAGCAGCTTTATGCATTTCTATCCATGAAGCAAATGTGAAGCAAATGTAAAGCAAAGAAAAGTGCTAGTTTAAGCAAGTACCTCTAGAAGTGTAGCAAGTGGTTCCTTTGTTCCAAATTATGTATATGTTCTTCAGTGTTCATAACTTGTGCCTCCTTTCCTAGCTTAAAATCCATGAGTGATTTATTAATGACATTTGAGATACACCATCTTTTGGCGTTAAAGAACAAGTCATTACGGTCTTTCCAAATTCTCGAACCTATGAAAGGGTAAAGTTTCTTTATGGAGTTTGTTGTTATAGAGTAGGAGAGCAAGAAGTCCACATTATATACCAATGTGGTATGATCATCGAATTAACCTGGGTTGATGTGGAGTAATAAAAGTTCCCAAATTTTTCTCCTTATGTGGCATTTGAAGAGAAGGTGATTAATGTTCTCCTCTCCTTCACTATAAAATTATTAGTCTCCACAAAATTGATTCTAAAAAATAAAAATAAAATTCATTGCTTTCAATTTTTTTTTAAGAAGAACAAGAAACAACTTCGAAAAATTAGAAAAAAAAATCTAATTTTTAAGGTTAAACCAGTTACAAACTTTTACTACGAACTCCTGTGAAACCGAGATGTAGGAGGTATCTTTTGAATATGAAACTCTCTCTTTATTCAAGTATTTTATGAGTTATGTTTTATGTTCTTACCTTAATTTGATGTGTCCCAAATCGTTTAAAGTTATTAGTTATTAGAAAAAAAGTTTCAGTAATTTAATCAACTCATATTTATTTGACGAGATTCTGAAGACACAGTATATCTATAAACTTATTTTTCAAGATTATGTGGATCCTTATACACATATTAGACTAGCTGATAAAATTAAGATTTATGGACTTTGTAAACTCGATTTTCCTAAGAGATTTTTAATTGAACCGCCTAATACAGCATCTTCAATACACTAATATGCAAAGTTACAAATATTTTTGTTTTTATTTTCTTATAAATAAATCATTATCCGAATTGTACTCTTAAACTTTGGTTGGGTACAATTCGGATAAAAATAATTGGGATAGTTAAAACCACTGTCTAAACGAATAATTTGAATAATTAGAAACTCATTGATCAAGTGCATATAAGATTTCATTTTACTTATTTTTCTAACCAATTGACTCTAGTCCTAGCTTCTTATAAGTTATATAAGCATGTTCATAGGGTTCATTTAATAAAATTTACTCGTTATTAAACTAAAAACCCAAATTTTGATATTTAGAATCTTGTTAATCGTACTATCATGATAGGACCACTCTTAAATACTAGATAAACCTTGCCTTGAAGATAGTGCAACAATGCCTCTTTTATTTTGGTCATATTCAAAAAAAAAAAATCCTTCTATACTATGTATAACCAAATCACTTCTAACATTTCTGAACCCCCAAGCAATACTGAACAAAATCTTTAGACCACTCATCACTCATCAGGACACCTCTTCCAAAGTTTGAAGATAGCCTTATCCCTATCAACTTCATCAATGTTATTTGTATTATTAGTACGACAACTCTATATAGGTTGTTGCTAAGCCACTAAGATCCTATCACAGATTCAACTGATATTTGCTAAATTACAAAATACCAATAGTATTATCGTCTAGTTGTGTTTTTATTCATATGTTTAGTCTTTATTACAAATATGTCAGATCGATTAAACTCTTGCGGGTCCACTTTAAGTTAATTACTACTTTAACTGAGAAACTCGTTTAAAGAAAGAGACATCAACAAAATTGAAATCATTTATGCATTGTTAAATGTTAATAATCAACAACATTGAAATCATCGATTGTTAACCTTGCCTTGAACATATATGAATAAACTTGTAGTGAAAAATAGTGGTAAAAGATGATTTTGGAGTAATTAGAGTTTACAAGTTTCAAGCGACTTCACATATACTTTATTTTATTTTTGTAAATATTGTACTTAAACACGTGTCCACGTATCAGTCAATTCATTAGGCATTAGCAGCATAAGATAAAACTAAAGAATAGACCTTAGTGTCTCATTAGATAATAAAATGCAATGAAGTAATAAAAGAAAATTAAAACCTAATCCACATCACATAAGAAAATCCAAACTCTATGATTCTAAAAAAAACAAAGCCGTGTGGGCCAATTAGAAACTTGGAATAATCAATTCTCCTATAGTCATCTTTTATAAACCCATTTTCTTGAGAGTGGGAAAGCATCACTTATCTTCACAACCTTTGTATAATCATGAGGCTGTTTCTTTTACTTGCTTTCAATATTCTCATCTTACTCAAAAATTTGGATGCAAGATTCATTGATGAAGCGTTCAAAGTTGATAGAAAAGCATTACTCGAATTCAAGTCTCAAATTTCTGAAAATAAAAGAGAAGTTTTGGCTTCGTGGAATCATTCCACCTCGCTTTGTGAATGGATTGGGGTTACGTGTGGTCACAAACACAAAAGAGTTATTGGTTTGGACCTTGGAGGATTAAAACTCGGTGGGATTATCTCGCCTTCTATTGGTAATCTTTCTTTCATGAGATCAATTTATCTTGGAGATAATGCTTTTGGTGGTACCATCCCAAAAGAAGTTGGAAAGTTGTTTAGGCTTCAAGAGTTAAATATAAGTTATAATATTCTTGAAGGAGTGATTCCGACAAGCCTGTTTAACTGCTCTAGATTGATGATCCTTGATTTAGCAGTAAACCGTTTTTTGCACGGTTTGCCTTTAGAGTTAGGATTGTTATCTAGGCTTGAGATCTTGTTCCTTGATAATAACAAATTTTCAGGGAAACTTCCAACATCTTTAGGAAACCTAACATCACTCAATAAACTTTCCATTCAATATAATCATATAGAAGGGGAGGTTCCAAATACGATTGGTAGACTAAACCATATTAAATATCTCGGACTTTCAGTTAACAATCTCTCAGGTGTTTTCCCTCCATCAATCTACAACTTATCCTCACTTATGGTTTTATCTCTTGTTGACAATCATTTCTCGGGTAGTCTTAGGTCTGATTTGGAAACATTTTTGTAACTCTTACGGGGTTGTATTTAGCGAGGAATTCTATCTCCGGAGATCTTCCCAACACAATATTCAACATCTCGAACCTTGAACGTCTAGAGGTTTCAGAAAACCATTTCACTGGAAATGTCCCAGTTAGTATTGGAAAACTACACAATCTTCAATTCTTGGGGATTCAACACAATTCTTTTGGAAAAAACTTAACCGACGATCTTAACTTTCTCAGTGCTTTAGTAAATTGCACTCAATTGCAAGACTTAAAAATTGGTTACAATAGACTTGGAGGAGAACTACCTATATTTGTAGCCAATCTATCCACCAAGCTCACCACATTAAAACTTGGAGGAAATCTCATCTCTGGTGCCATTCCTCATGATATTGGGAATCTCATAAATCTGCAATTACTTCAACTTGAAAACAATTTGTTGACGGGGAGAATACCATTATCTCTTGGGAAGCTTACAGAGTTGAATAAGTTGTTATTGTATTCAAATAGATTGTCAGGAGAGATACCGAATAATATTGGAAACATCACTGAGTTAGTTCATCTCAATCTGTTTAACAACAGTTTTGAAGGAAACATTCCTCCAAGTCTTGGAAAATGTCATTTCCTATTAGAACTTCGGATTGGGTTTAATAGCTTAAACGGGACTATACCACAAGAAATTATGCAAATGGAATCTCTTGTTTACTTCTACATGCTTGAAAATTTCTTGACTGGTCAGTTTCCAAAAGATATTGGAAGATTAAAGTTTCTAGTTGTGTTATCTGCTGAAAATAATAGATTTTATGGAAACATTCCACAGACATTGTGGGATTGTCTCTCTATGGTAGAAATTTATCTTGGAGGAAACATATTTGATGGATCTATTCCAGATATCAAAAATTTGAGAGGTCTGAAATCTTTGACTTATCCAACAACAGTTTGCAAGGTAGTATACCTGAATATCTTGCAAATTTTTCTTCATTAGAGTATTTAAATCTCTCTTTTAACAATTTGAAAGGAATGGTTCCAACAAAAGGAGTATTTTCAAATGCTGAAAACTTTTCAGTAAATGGTAACATGAAGCTTTGTGGAGGCATCCCTGAACTAAAGTTAAAGCCATGCCCTTTGAATGTAGTGTCAAAAGAGAGAAGAAATTCATCAAAAATGAAGAAAATTTTCATTGGTGTTGGTATTGGTATAGCTTCACTATTGGCTCTAATTTTACTGTACATGTTTATGAAAAGGAAGATGAAGAAAAATGGTGTAGATAATGCTAGTAATTTGTTGAATTCCCCATTTGAGGCTTTTTATGAACGGGTGAGCTATGAGCAGCTTCGAGCTGCGACTTGTGACTTTTCACCAAGCAATTTGATTGGTTCAGGAAACTTTGGGTTTGTTTTTAGAGGATTTCTTGGTCCCGAGTCCAAAGCGATTGCAGTTAAAGTTCTGAATCTCGAAAAACGTGGTGCAGAAAAGAGTTTTATGGCAGAATGCGAAGCGTTGAAAGGGATAAGACATCGAAACCTCGTAAAATTGTTGACAACTTGTTCAAGCATTGATTTCAAAGGAAATTATTTCAGAGCTCTAGTGTATGAGTTCATGTCGAATGGAAATCTAGACATGTGGTTGCACCCAGTTGAAGTAGGAGGAGGCTCTGGAAATCTATCTAGAAAATTGAAGCTATGCGAAAGACTGAACATAGCCATAGATGTGGCTTCGGTTTTGGATTATATACATTCACAGTGTCATGAACATGTAGCTCATTGTGATATAAAGCCAAGCAATGTTCTTCTAGATGATGACCTAACTGCCCATGTAAGCGAGTTTGGTCTTGCTCGGATCCGCTTTAAAATCGACCAAGAATCCTTCAACAACCAATTTAGCTCTACAGATGTTAGAGGAACCATCGGATATGCTGCACCAGGTAGAAAATATTTTAATTATTGAATTATATTTGAATTTTCTTAAGTCCTATGCAAATTATATTAAAAAAATACTGAGAAATATTCTAATAACACAAAACTAGCATAGTTATAAATTCCAAATCTCGCATAAATATTTTTTGAAAGTACGTCGTTATACCAAATGAACTACAAATCAATACTATAATAACAAAACCAAATCTCTCCATCCTTGCCACATCAGCTCCCTTGTGTTGGGAGGAGCTGTCACGTCATTTAAAAAAGATGATTTTAATAACCAATGAGAACATAACAATTTAACACGTCATCTATTCTAAAAATATCTTAAATAAATAATAATAATTTATTATGAATTTTAAATAATTGTTCATGACTTTATTTATTTTTCCATAGTGTTTGGTTCTACTTGAGGTTACATACTATCAATATTTTTATTTTTTTTATCGACTCCTACTATCAATATATTCTCACATTTGGTACAAGTCGAAATATTTTTTCATTTGTTTATGATTATTACCTAATCCAAAAACTTAGACAATTCTATTGTTAAAGAATTCAATTCAAAAAAATTCAAAAAAAAAATTATTTCGAAGGAATATAACTCATTTTGAAGGAACTAATGGTGTTTACATGTAAATGATTCACGAAGAGATGAATAAAAAATGGGAGTGAAAATGAGCAAGAAAATGATAAAGAAACTAAAATGAAAACAAGGGCCCCAAAAGATCCCAAGCAGCTGGACTAAAAAGATGAACGTTAGATCGACAAATAAAAATGGTCATCGGTGAGTTGTCTGAGATAGTCTGTAGGAATCAAAAGAAAGAATCACGAACTCAAAAAGTTGCAAAGAAGAAAAATAACAGAATCATTTAAACCTAAAAGAAAAAGAGAATTCGTTTTGTGATTTTTACGACTATGTAGATTTTCTATGGTCATGGTTAAATTTATAACTAACAAACATAAAGAAAGTTACCTTAAACATAAATTTTGACACAAGTAACATATCATAAACATCAAACATCATAATGCGAACAAAAATTATGGTATCAATTTTTCCTAATGGTAAATGCAAAAGTGAATAGACTCAAATTAAATTATCTTCTATCACCTATAACTATCTAATTATAAATTACATTAACATATGATATTAAATCTACTAGAAAACAACATATAACTCGCGGTGTAACGTGGATATTTATCTAGTAAAAATTAAAATACTATGTTTGGATTCTCCCGAATATAGATTTTCTTCATCATTAAACATTTTTAATCATTTTGCTTTTTAATATTTTATGACTATTAGTGTTTTTTTGTATTTTTTATTATTGGTTAATTTGTTTTAGTTAAATATCAAATGATTTCGACCAAAACAAATGTCAAATGATGTTTTCTATGTAAATAAGAAAAACATATATAATATTTTAATCATGTGATATTATAGAAAAGATATAATAAATAAAATTGGATGGAGTATTTTATTTATTTTTCTACATAAAAACATCATTTAGAACCGGACTAAAAACAATTCATCTAATAAAAAAATACACATCAAAAATCTAGATGTCACAAAATATAAGTAAATTTAAATTTTGTAGACAATCGTTAAAATTTATTATCTTATCATCTCTCTAAAAAATTATATGCAGAATATGGAATTGGAGGCAGACCATCAAGAGAAGGGGATTTATACAGCTTTGGAGTTCTTATATTGGAAATGTTCAGTGGAAAACGTCCAACCGATTAACTATTTGTCGAAGATTTCATCCTCTACAACTATATCAGGTTGGGGTTGCCTGAACATGTATTTGATATCGCAGACATATTCATTTTCCACGATGAAATGAGAAACAAGAGCATCACTACTATTTATGAGTGTTTGAAGATTGTGTTTCATGTGGGAACAAGGTGTTGCGAAGAATCTCCTGCAAATCGAATGACGATGGCTGAAGCTTTAGTTCAATTAGACTCAATCAAAGATAAGTTCTTTAAGATCAAGAGGAGGAAATTGTAGACGCGTCAAAATGATTTGTGATCTTTAGCAAAAAAGTTTAATAATTGATAATATATATATATATATATATATATATATATATATATATAAATAAAGATAAATTATAAAATGTGTAAGATTATGAGGTTTTACTTTTGTATTTAAATTTCTGAAATTATAATAAAAATGGGTGTTTGTATAATATTTCTTTTCATCGTATCACTATCAACTCTCTACTTTTTTTTCTTGCTTTCATGTGTCTAAGATTTGTGTTTGTTTTTCGGTTAATTATAGGGGCCCATAGTTCTCATGCATATTAAAAATAATCCATATAAATTTAGTAAAATAACAAATGTGTAAAACAAATAGTTAAATTATGGTTTGTACACGAGTTTAACAATGAACTTGAAGTTTAAAGAAATCTTATATTACAACTGAGAATGTTCCAATAAGAACGTTAAATATATGTTATATGAGAAACGTGTTAGTCCTTTTTAATTTTAAAAATAAAGAAAATTCTCGGAAAAAAAATAAGCAAATGACTATTGAAAATAAAATTAAACTCATGAATATGAGCAACGAGATTTGTTGACATGGTTAATAAAATCATGTATCTGAATGAAATCAATGATATTATAAAGAGATATCGATTAACCATCTCATTACGGAAAAAAATTTGAACTAAAGACAAAAATTATTGTTGACAATATAAATGATATAGCACACATGAATCTCCGCTCTAAATATGAGTGCAGAGAAAAAATGAGGATCATGAACCTCAACTCTAGATATGAGTATAGAAATATAATGAGGATCATGAATTATTGCACCGAAGATGGGTGTAAAGAGAATGTGGATCATGATCACCTCGTTTCGAAGATGAGCCCATGAAGAAAATAAGGACCACGAGTTTCCGCTATGTAGACGAGCGTAGATATAAAATATTGGCCAAATTGATATATAAAATATGTTTTTGGGATATAAAATATGTTTTTGGAAACTCTATTAGAACGAAACTTATAAAAAATTATCGTAAGTATGAAAACTATAATAGGAGAAAAAGGCTTTGTAGAGAAAAAAAATTGTTCTCAAACATCCCAAATAATAAACATAGTGAAAGGTATGTTATTAAAAGGTTCATCTATAAAATATGAGAATTTCATTAATTTCGCCGAAATGAAAAAATTATAGGGTAGAAGTGAAACGGATGATATATATAAATTGGATGTTATTTTTTGTAGTTGATCATAAAAATAATGATCTAGAATCAAGGTCTGTATCGAGGTGCCAAAAAGGCTTAATTGGGAGAAATGGAAAACAAAAAACATAAGAAATTAATAAATCATGAGAGAAAATCCTTCGGACATATTGTTATTACATATAAAGATGTAATGACAGTTGGGTACAAATGGGTTTGTGTTAAAAAGGATGAGAAAATGATATCAGAAGATATAAACCCTACTTGTGGCACAAGGTTTTCTCAAAGACCGGGAATTCATTATGATGAAACATATTCTTTGGTTATGGATGCAATCACATTCAAGTATTTTATGAGCCTGGCAACATCTAAAATCTTGAAATATATATTATGGATGTTGTGACTGCATATCTATATGGATCACTTGATATTGTATATATATATGTGAGAATCCTAGAAAGAGTTAAGATCCTAGAAGGATCAAAAATCCAAGATAGATCCAAGAATATATGTCCGGTCAAATTACGTCGCTCAATTTCAGTGTTAAAACAATCCTAACGCATATGGTATAATCGTTTAAGCGAGAATTTGTTGAAGAAATAATATATCAACAATACGATATGTCTTTAAGTGTTTATTAAGAAATCTAGATTTGTGATCATTGTTGTATATTAATGACCTGAACAACATTGGAAATCTAAAAGAAGTTGATGATGCAAGAACTCATTTGAAAGAAGAGTTCGATATGAAAGATATTGGAAAGACAAATTTATTATCTCAGATTCCGGATAGAGCATTATAGAATATATTTTTTTGTCTCAGGCTCAAGATAGATCATTTCCAAGGTCGAATATTTGTGCATAAATAAAATTACACCAAAAGGATGTTAAACCGCTTTAATATGGATAAATCGACTTCTTTTTTTAGTACTCCAGTGGTCAATAGATTACTTGATATTGACAATGATTCATCATTTCGACCTTTTGAATACTCGAATAAAGCTTGGTCTCAAACCAGATATGTTATGATGGGAGGTATTGTGATAATCTGGCGTTCGCAAAACCAGACTTTGGTTACCACTTCTTCAAATTATCCAGAGATTATCTCGCTTCATGAGGCACGTCAAGAATGCATATGGCTTAGATCCATAACTTTTACAAGAAGCTAGCGGGCTGGACACCGAGATAGAACCAACAAAATTATTCGAAGATAATGCTGCAAGTACCGTCCAACTCAAGGAAGGTTATATCAAGAGAAATAAGACGAAACATATCTCCTCAAGATTTTTTTATCCTATACTTAAGAGCTTAAAAAAAATCAAGAAGTTGACATCAAATTTATTCGATCAAGTGATGACGCAACAAATATGTTCATAGCATAAGAATATGCTATCTATGGGATGAAGAAAATATGATATCCATTTTTCAGGGAGGGTTTTACGTCATTGTAGTCTTTTTCACTTGTCATGATTTTTTTAATCTCAAATAGATTTTTCCATGATAAGGTATTCAACGAAGTTGTATGTTATATGATGTATCATTGTTTGTACCGATTTTTCACCATGAAAACAAGGGCTTTTATAGAGTGTTTTAGATTTTTTACACGAAATCAAGTGATAAGTACTCAAAAAGTGAAGTGAGTTCCAAACCGAGCAAAAAACAAGAAGCGTCGGCCAATAGAAGAAGGATTCGGCCGACATTCATTAAGTCAATCGACGTATAGGCCAAATTAATAATTAGAAAATGATTTATTTAAAGTCCAAAGTTTATCATATTTACAATATCTACCTTTGATCATGTGTGCCTTGTATAAAGGATCAAAGACTCTTGTTATTAGAGAGGAAGAAGAAAAAGAGAGGCAAAGCCGGAGTCATGAAGACGATGTATTTACTAAAGTCTAATTTGTAGCAATGTAAAACCGGGATATATAACTAAAGTTGTCTTATTCTGAATGTTTATTTATTTTTATTGTAATGTTAGCTGAGTTCTTCGGCTTGAGTTGTGATTACATACATATGTCGGGTCTTTTTTAGGTGTATTTTTTGCCGTAGGTTGCAAAATTCTTGAATGCGTCTATCTAGCTGTCAAATAGAAATCTTGTTGCAGGGGTGGTTTCAAGCAGTAGATTCCTTGTAATTTTTTAAACTGTGGTTAATTGTGATTGTATTATTCCTTTTTAATGTTAATAGTTACCTTTATATTTTTTTCGGGTTGATGCTTGTGACCATCATGATTGAGTGCTTCATGTCTTTTGCACAAGTGTTGTCTGAAAATCGCAGCTTGTTCATCCTATGTAGAGAGTCGGACCATGGTGTTAGTGTTACTGTATTTTTTTACAATTTTTTGGTTTTTCTTAAGTGTAATTTACTCAAATTAGTATTAATCTTTAATAAAATTACTAGTTTAGTATCATTCACTAAAAATTTACTAAATTAGTATTCAAAGTGTGTAAAAAGACTAAATTGCCATTATGATTAAATTACTAATTAATCTTATTTTTTGCATTAAACTTTCAATTCAAAATTCTAAAATTTCAAAATTAATAATTTAAAAAAAATAAAAAAATAAAAAACTAAAAGATAGAAAAAAATAAAAACATAATAATAAAAATAAAAACGTAAAAAATAAAAAATAAAAAACTAAAAAGTTTAAAAAATTTTAAAACTGAAAACTAAAAATAAAACTTAAAAATTAGAAATTAAAAATCGAAAATCAAAAATAAAAAATGAAAAATTTTAAAAGTCTAATTTTGTTTTGACAAATAATTTCCATTAATTCTATAAATCAGTACAAAATAATGTCTTATTATTATTTATGAAATAATATAAAAATCTTTTAATAAGTTATTTTCAATAACTATTTTTAAAAATTAATTAATATCAAATTAAATTATTTTACTAAAACAAATAGTTTTTAATATCAATTTCAAAAACAACAATTGACGATTTCAAAAAATTTAAAATATAATAATATCAATTTTAAATATTTGGAAAATACAGATAGTTTAAAATTTCAATTTATAACTATTTAAAATAATTAATATTAATTTTTCCTAAATA
The DNA here is from genome assembly GCA_900116095.1 of Euclidium syriacum. Classification (NCBI taxonomy): domain Eukaryota; kingdom Viridiplantae; phylum Streptophyta; class Magnoliopsida; order Brassicales; family Brassicaceae; genus Euclidium; species Euclidium syriacum. Next base: position 6,389,552 of record FPAK01000008.1, read on the forward strand.
AATAAGAATTACTATTTTTAAAAAAAATTGTAAATAAATCCACAAAATAAACCTTTTACCACGTCATTGCATTACAAAATATCTGTGAAATTTAAAACAAATCTGTTACAAATTAAATATATCTGCAACACTATAATACTAATTAAGTAATTATTTTGGCAATTTTTGTAGTGTCGCGGATTTATATAAATCTGTAACAAAGGCAACAAATCTAAAACATTACATGGTAACTCTACAAATTAAATCCGCAAATCGAGATAAAACCGCAAAATTTCGAAAAAATCTTCAACACGCAAAAACAAATCTTCAAATGAAATCTGCAAAAAAAACAAGTCTGCAAAAAATCTAGTACAAAAGAAAAAATCTGCGACAATAAGTACTACTTTAGTAATTTTTTTACAATGTTTTCCTTTGATGTAGATTGTCTAAAAATCTGCAACAAAAGAAAAAATCTACGATACGTAAATTTAAATCTGTAGAAACAAATCCGTTAAAAAAAATCCGTTAAATAAAATCCGGAAAAAAAAAAATCTTCAACACATGATTACGGATTTCTTAAAAATAATCTGCGGATTATTTCAATGAGAATGTGACATTTTTGTAATTAGTTTTTTACTCACCAAATGATTAGAGAGGTTATTTAGTCACGAAAATATTTATTTACGTTTTTACTTTGGGTTTTTGAGATTAAGCAGCAGGGCGTATACTTTTTTCCCATATAATGAAAACTTCCACTTCTCTTCTTCATTCATGACTCTCAATCCATTTGTTTATGTGATTTTTCGACAGCCATTGTTCCTTGTTTCGTACTGTGTTTACCAAAAGCATGTGCAACAACTTACTCTTGTCTTATGTGTTTGCAATTGCTGTTCAAGTTCAGTATAAAACTTGTTAATTTAAAATTTTACAAATAGATCGGTATTCCTAAATAAATGGTACAATAAAAGCTCTTAGCATTAAGGAAAACCATTTTTTTCACTCTGTATTTTAACAAAATGGGGAGATTTTTTATATTACAAAACATACACAAATGATACAATTTTGTTATTAGAAATAAGGATTCCGAAAATCTTTTAATTGATCCTAAAAGCAAGCGTTCTCTTGATTGATGAATTCTTTACCTCTCTTTTCTGTTGTTGCTACATGGATTTTACTTTGATCAATGGTCCATATTTTTTCGATAGTGGTGAAGTCGCCTAGAAATGAAGTCACGCTTTTATAATTCAGGAACATTATCAACTTAACCCAAAATCATACTCAAATTCCATCAACCATGGAACCTGAGCTAGCTTTTCACTTTCCGATCCAAACAAAAAATCTTCCCTGGTGGATAAATATCACATTTTCGTAAGAGATGCAAGAACTCACTTTTCACGTGAGGAAGGCACTGAAGAGTGAAGACTCCAGTCTTTTGAAGCGACATTGATATGGCTTTGCAATAATCAGTAATCGTCTTAAAATTTTCCTTCAATCCAATCAGAGTTTTTGTAACTGAGTGGCTGAGCAGAGGTTTTTGAAGCTGCGGTAGCCATATATTTCTTTGGAGAGATGTGTAGGATGAAGATAAGGTGGTGGTGGAGAGAACAACATACTGTTTTTTTAACGTTCAATGAGCAACGCCTTCATTGCCATGGTAGTGAAAATTTAAGTCGTAGTTATGGAGATATAGAGGTCGTAACGGAGATGGCAGTTGAGGAGATTTGCGGCTGTTGAACGGAGAAGAGGAGTTGAAGCGATGAAAAAAATGTAGAGTCCTTAGCTTATTTTGGTGGGCTCATTTGTTTTAGTATCTGGGTTTTCTATATGGTTTATGTGGGCTTGGGTCTTTTATTACTGTAGACTGAATTAGTACATGTTCGTTAAAACTTTGGTTTTTATAAGGGATGTCACGTGTCCATTTCTATCAAAATCCGAAAATGCTAATTGGTGGATAGGCTGAGGAGCTCCAAGATTGTGTTTTTATTAGTATATATTAGTAATTCACTTTTAATATTTTAAAGATATACACATATTTCAAATTTACCAGTGACATATGTGATGAGATAAATGAAGTTTTAGTTAAGTATTGGTGGGGATCAGAAGATAATAAGAAAAGAATGCACTGGTTAGTTTGCGAAAGACTTAGCATTACTAAAAAAGAAAAAGGATTAGGATTTCGAGATTTTGAAAAGTTTAACGTGGTCCTACTAGAAAAGCAGGTTTGGCGGTTAATGCATAATCCTAACATTTTGACAGCCAGAATGCTAAAAAGTCGATATTTCAAACACACAAACATTTTGAATGCTAAAACGGGAATCAACCCATCGTATGCATGGAAATCATTACTAGAAGGAAGAGATTTGCTTAAGAAGGATCTAAGATATGTTGTTGGAAACGGCGACCTTATTAATACCTGGATTGATCCATGACTACCTGAAAATCCTCCAAGACCACCAATAACGAGAAATCCAACTACTGAAGAGATGAAGGTAAAGAGCTGGTTTGACAGAGTTGGTTCGGCTTGGAGTGAAGAGGTTGTAAGACAAATGGTTATTGATGACGATATCGACAAAGTACTAGCTCTGAAAATAAGCTCTCATGCTTCTTATGATTATCTTGGTTGGCATTACAATGCGGATGGGATTTACACGGTTAAGTCGGGCTACTGGCTAGCCACCCACAATGATGATGACCAACAAAGACAACCCCCACCAGGAGATCCAAGGATAAAGACTAAATTGTGGAAAATTAATTTTTCGCCAAACATCAAACATTTTCTATGAAAAATATTATCTGGAATCTTTGGAACAGCCAAAGAAATGAAAAGAAGACATATTACAAGAGATTCAACTTGTAAACGATGTTGCAAAGAAGAGGAGGATCTCAATCACATGCTCTTTTCCTGTGAATATGCAAAAGGAATATGGTGTGATTCAGGACTGGGAAACAGAATTCTATTGACTGACTCAACAATGGTGGAGGAAAAATTAGAGGTAATCATTGATTACAATTTAAATTCAGCACTATCTCATCAAATCCAATTGCCTCTATGAATTCCTTGAAGAATTTGGAAAAGCATAAACATATTGCTATATCAAAAGAAACATATTCCTTGGAGAATATCTCTATATCTAGCAAAAGAATATGCCAAAAAATGGAAAGCAGTAGAGAACTTCAATAACCAATATATTATCACTACAAGAACTCGAGATCACATCAACAACACTTCTCCAAATTGGAAAAAACTACCTTCATGATGGATGAAATGCAATTTTGATGGATATTTTGTTTCCAACACAGTACCATTAAAAGCCGGTTGGATTAACAGAGACGAATATGAAAGTTATAATGGAGCTTTTCAAACGTATAAAACATGTTTAAATTCGGCAATAGAAACAGAGTTTCAAACTCTCATAAGTTCGATGTAATCATGTTAGATCAAATATATAAGAAAGTTATCTTTGAAGGTGATAATCAACTTGTCATGAAATCATGTTAGATCAAATATATAAGAAAGTTATATTTGAAGGTGATAATCAATTTGTCATGAACCTGATCAATGAAAAAAAAAAGTAATTTTGCACTACATAACTGGATGTATGAAGCTTGGTATTGGAAACAACATTTGAAGATGTGAAGTTTCAATGGATCAAAAGGGATCATAGCAAGACAGCACATGAATTAGCAAAAAGTAGAATAGAGAACAGTCAGCTTTATCACTTCCACTATTATGTTATACAATTTCTGTCTAACATAATACAATCAGACAAATGTAATTACATCGTTGCATTAATAAATTTCATTAAGGAAAGAAAGAAAAGATATACACATATTTTTCCACTTATAAACAGTTTTATAGGATAACTCAACTCATAACAATAACTAATTTCATTTTGCGTTTAGTGCTGAATTATTGCTACTAATGAATATAGAAAAGCTGACAGAGAAACAAAAACCTCTTTTGGTCGTACCTGGTCAAAGACGACATGTTTGGTCCCCAGATCTTTCTAATCCTTTGACCATTTCACATGCTCCATCTCCTTTTCCCTACTTTTTAATTCGACCCCAAGCTTTTCTTTTTTCCCGCAATGACATCAGAAACTCTTCAAATTACAAGTGGTCATTCAAATAATTAGATATGTCAATATTATATATAGAGTATACACATATACATATAAAAAGTTAAATCAAAACATAAACTTTTTTTTTATTGGTCTGGAATCAAAACATGACCAAAACCATTCTTTTCCTTATACTTATAAGTTTATAACATTATAAAATCCAATTTTCTCAAAAAAGAAACAAATAAAATAAAAGAACAAGGACCAAAACCAAAAAAAGGAACTAAATTTATATTTTTCGCAAAAGCTTTGTTACATGATTGATTGATAGTTTCAGTCGTTTACAAAAGAAAAAGTAACTTGGCTAGAATCTATGACTATATGATATGAGTCTTAAGATATTGCTTCAAGACGATTCCAAAATGAGATCAGCTACGGCGACGCCGGCAAGATCAGCGGCACAGAGAGAATGATTATGGTCTCCTTCGTAAGTAACGATTAGCATTGACGCTTCATCGGCGGCTCTCTCCACGTGTTTACGCGCTGGGCAACCTCTTACGCTACTGCACTTGTAATATCCTCTGTTTTCAAATCAAGAAACAGAGGCACATCAGATTCATGATCAAACTTTAAAAACCTAAATCTATGCATGTAACTGAAATCGAAATCCAATTAGTACCTGGGATGAGGAGATCCTTTGATGGGTTTCTGTCCGTATTTTCTCCATGAGTAATCGTCTGGAGGAACGTCGGACATTCTAGCACTGATCGCCGGAACCCTAATCACTCTCTTCTGTTTAATCTTTCTGTAACAGAGAAAACAATAAACCCAAACCAGTTTTAATATTTGACCGAATCTAATACTAAATCTACGAAAAGGTTTAATTTTTTATTGTTAGATCGCATCTAACACCAAATCTAATGAAAATCGAATGAATCTATTATTACCTTTTCTTGGAGCAATGGCAACGACCAGAGGAAGAAGAGGCGCATTTTCCGGCGAAGGGATTCTCGGAGTTACATTTTCTCTTCGTTGATTTGGAAAAAGACGAGACCGTTGTAGAGAGGCTTTGAGTCATAAAGGGCGCCGTTTCCGCGGGACGAGGCTTCTTGTGCTCTGATTCCGTCGTTACAGAGGATATAGAAGAGAAATCGATCGTTTTGATAGATGCGGAGAAGGAACCTTTTCTCTCAAAGGGACGGATCTGCGGCGGAGCGTGAAACGGCGTAGTTTTGGGTTCTTGAATCGGAGATATAATCGGAGCGCGTCTAAACCTGGCGTGTCCGGTTCGAGTCCGATCTAGGAGAGATATGACTCTTTTAAACTTTGAAACCGCCGCGTCCGCCGTTGAATTGCGAGCTGCTTCCAGGTCGGCTGGAGAAGAAGAGGAAGATGGTTGATCGGAGTTAAAACTTTCACGAGACATTAAACCGATGAAATTTTCAATACTCTTGAGTCCCGATGCTGCCGCTTCTTGAACAGCGAAGCTATCGCCTCCGACGCCGGAGATGTAATTCCGAGTCATGAGCTCCACCGCCATAAAATAATGTCTCTTTGAGGAAGAAGAAGAAGAAGCAGGGTGGAGAGAGAGAGAGAGGTGGACTTTGAGATTTGAGGGGACTAAGTAAGAGAAAAAAAATAATTATAAAACAAAAAGAATAGGTTTTAAGTGTGCGGGTGAGGTAGGTGACTGACTAATCTGTCACGCTAGACTTTTCCATGTTCATAAATAGAGTTTGATCTGGTTCTATTTACTGTCCAATCTTGTTGTTTGTTCAGAGAGTCAATTTCCTTTTTTTTCTTCAATCAAAAAGTCAAATTTTGCACAAAATTGGAGTTTCAATAATCATATACGTTCGTTACCATTTACAACAACAGTAGCGATAAATCATATATAATAAAAGGATGGACGTAAAAGTTGACGTGTCGTCCTCTCATATGAGATATTCTCTGAAAAATTATGAAGTTATCTTTAATGAGCATACTTTTGTTTTTTAATATTTTCAGTACCTTTTGTAATTTTACATTTTTTTTTTCCGGATTTCGTGCTTTCTCCTAGGCCCCTTTTATTAGAGATGACACTTGTGTCGTTGGGCTTGACTATGTTATGGTTTGTTCGACTGGCCCATGACTAGGTTTTGGCTATTTAAAGTCGTGATTGTAGCTTGTGTTTGCCCTAATATATGTTCATGTCTAGAAAAAAAAACCTAGCAGCTGCATTCGTTTATGGATTTCTTGTTTTAATATTCTATTAAACGCAGCCATTATCTTCTAGGGTTATATATGTTTTGATAAGAAAGACACAAAAGTTGGGGTTTCCATACGATGGTTTTGATAAAAAGAAGAAGAAACGTTTGGGTTTGAGAAGAAAGCTGTGAGGAGAATATCGTGATAGAGATGAAGAAGCTTTTCTTTTAGGGTTACATGAAGAAGAAGGTTTTTGGTAGGTTTCGCAGATCAATGACGCTTTTTCCTAAGGTTTATATCGATCTCCAAGTGTAGCGTGATTGGATGAAAAAATTATATCATCCAGTTGTCTACTATATAATATCCTACCATATCCGCCTGACCCTAGTTGTTTCACCCTTTCCTAAGAAGAGCAAACAACGGCATGAGAAGAGACGGATAGAATCGAGAAGAATAAGAAACAACATAACATAGTCTATATGTTTAGTCTTACATGTAGAAGACAAAGCTGTTTAGGATTTTCGAATATTTGCTTAGATCATAACAAATTGGTGCGGTGAGGCAATGAGTCATCTAACGGCATGATGAAAAACGAATATCATGTGACTCTGACGAGCATTTGCATCTAGATCACCAGCATGTTTGTGGGTTTGTCAGATTCATATCTGTTTAGCTTTTGGTTTATTTCTTCTACACATTTCAGATATGCAGGTGCTGTTCAATTTGAAAAGTTCTTCTTCCTCATGAAAGGTAAACAACTTGATCAGATTTATACCAAAGCAGCTAATGAAATCGATTTGTGAGACAAAGAACAAAGATGCAGCATGATAAGATAATAAATCAGTTTTCCTTATGAATTTGTTAAAAGCTCGAGGTGAATGGTTAGAGATTTGAAACATGAGAGCATGAGAGAATCCGTGGAATATGGTACTTTTAGTATTTCCAGTGTTTTAAACTACAATCTAATACTTTTAACATTGTCATTGTTTTCAATTTGGATTCAAGATTCATTGAATAAGAAGAACTGTTTCCGGATTTTCCAATATTTTATTTTCTTTTCTTCATTGTGTGTTTCTAGAGATTGCAGCCAATGAATGAAAGTAATTTGGATTTGATTGGACGATACTCTCCCGACTAAATTCGACATCATTCTACGGTAATCTTCTTTCAGTTGTTATACTTCCTTTTCCGCTCTGTTTTGTTGAATATAACGGAATGAACGGGGGAATTTAGAGCATGAAGAAAGAGAGAGACTTTTGTTAGAGCGGGAAAGGAGAAGGTCTAATTCCTCTCATCATTCACAAAAACTGTGAAGGTTTCTTCTTCTTTCTCTATATATATTGACATAATGATCAGATTCTTTCGTATGTATAACAACTTTTATATGTTTCTTCTTTCTCTATATCTCTTTCCAGTTGCTGTGAAGACTATTGTAAATGTATTTTGATACGAGGTTAGTGTGTTTTCTTCTTTTAGTTGCCTCTTAATAGTCGTTTTTGTTTTCCTTATTCTGGTTTTAATGTTTCTTATTGACTTTAGGCAACCAAATAATTGAATATCAAAGACTAACTAGAAAGAGCTTTTAAGTGAAGAATTGTTCACGGGAGCCTATATTATAACAATTCATGTGACTATAACCTCCTTCCTCTGTTGCAGAGCCAATAATCGCTGGTCCAAGGGTTTCCTTTGCAATCTACTCGAAGTTACCACCGTCGTCGGCTGCAGGTATTTCTCAATTATAGGTTGTTACCACTTTTATTGTTGTTTAGTGACTGCATAGTTGTATGGTTTGGTTGTTTATTTAATTTCAGTTCTTAAAACAAATGAACCCATTTGCTTAAGGCACCCTTTTCTGTCCTTCCAAAAACAGGTTCCTTTCGCTGTTTGTTTTAATGTATCACATGAATTGATAAGAATCATGTTTATATTTAGATCAATTCAAATTCTTAAGAAAATTCTTCGGGTTCCAAATCGTGTATGTGTTCCTATTGTATAGAACTCATATCCAAAACTCATTATTTTATCTAAAATATTATATTTATTTAATTGTAGAAAGGAAAACAGAGCTTATGTACATGTAAATGCCAAAAAACAAGAAACAGAGTGTGTAAACTAATCACACGAACATAGAAGAAGAGAACTCTAGATCACAAAGCTACAAAAGCACGAGCTTGGAACCATCGTTAAAGAAGATTCACAACCTCCGGGTTTTTGTAGCAGCGAGTAGAAGCGATTCGATTACGGATCATGCGATCAATGAGCCGAACCATTAACGAAACTCATTAATACAGGTTCTCTTTCTATAATTTTATCAGTTGCTACTCTTTGTTCATTTGTTGACTATACGAGGCTTTGATTTATTTTATGTTAAATGATTTTCTTTATCACTATAATTAAATCTCATTATGTGTGATGAAAAAACAAATATAGTTTCTTTCTTTAGAACAACGATTACTTGATGAATGATCTTTCTGTTGCATTTAAAAGTTCAAAACCAGTAAAAGTTCGATATAGTAGTTTCTCTTTCGTTCTTTTTTTCCTTCCGACGGATTAAATTGAAAAGTCCAAGAGAAGTTAAAAAATAACAAAAAAACATGAGATATCTATTAGCACCAAGGTACAATCATCAAATCCTGAAGTTACAAATCATTTTCAAAGGCGAATTCATAGTTAGTAGTTTTGATACACAATTTTAAGTTTTTGGAAAAGATGTTCACATTGGATCCAATAATTTTAATTTTTGGGAAAAGATATTTCATCAGATATAAGATTTCATTTGTTATTGGGTTGTTAGTTAATAGTTATATTTGTTGCTCAATGCAGATGTACCTCAATTCACGTTTTTTTATGCTCTTAGTTTTCTTTTCTTTTTTATTGAACACTTTCATGACATTTTATAAGCATAAGTGAGTTCGATGAAAAAGCTACGAAAATATGGAAAGATTCATTGCTATCCCCCCATTACATCAACTGAAAGTTCACGGACCAATTAGATAAGGATTGGAAGAAGCTTGTGTCGCTAATTTCCTGGAAAGCACGAGAAAGTGGGACAAAAAGAAGATTGAAGAAACAGTTCCAGAATTAATAGAGGAAAATCTTTGCCTCCGACCAAGTGAAACTGAAACTCCAGATATATGGATATGGACAGCGGAGAAAAATGGCGAGTATAGCACAAAGACTGGTTATTATCAGGCTCTAAAGATCACACACAGTAAAGAAGAGGAAACTGATGAGGACAGAGAAGTTGCTGGTTTTGGATGGATGAAAGAGGTGTGGAATGTAGAGGTATACCCAAAGGTCAAACTATCCCTATGGAAGATGGCAAGACAAATTTTGCCTGTTGGAGAGAATATGGCAAAGAGAAAAATCGAGGCTAGCTACAACTGCTGTCATTGTGCAGAACCAGAAACTGCACTCCACGCTTTGTTTAGATGCCAATATGCGAGGAAAGTAACTTAGCCCCAACGCGTGAAAAACTGGACACTGCCAATATCGTGGAGCTAAGAGACGGGTTAATGAAGACGATAGAACTGACTAGTCTGCCACCAACGGGACTCAGCCACACACCAATACTGCCATAGTTACTGTGGACAATATGGTCAACACGAAACCAACGTATTTTCGAAAACCGGCAGCTCTCTGAATAAGATACGATCTCAAAAGTCTTGCAAGAGGCGAGGAACTGGCTTGAAGCACAAGGAATGGTGGGAAAGACAGAACATCGTACGGAAGCATATAATAGAGTACGGGACCAAGTGGTCAAGAGAGGAGCTATGCTCTATTACACAGACGATGCGTTCAATGCCGAAGGAAATATGGCAGGTATGGGATGGGGCTTTGAAGATACGGAGGAAAGAACGAGTGCGGCGGTAGGAAGTGCCAAAGTGGACCACGTACGATCCCCATTGATGGTGGAATGCTTAGCCATAATCGAAGCAATGAAGAAGGCAATAGAAAGTGGAATAAACAAAGTCCACTTCAGAACTGATGCAAAAGAAGTGGTAAAGGCCATCGTCACCAAATCACCACAAAACGAAGTTTACGGAATAATCTACGACGTGTTGAACCTTGCTAAAAGCTTTGAGCTTATTTCCTTTAGCTGTGCACTAAGGGAGTTGAACTTAGATGCCGACTCCTTGGCAAATTTTGCTTTGATTCAAAATGATGTAAGGACAATATGAGATTGAATGATGCTTTTACCTAGTGACAAAAAGATAAAAGTGAGTTCGATGGGAGAAAAAAAAGGTGAAACTTTGGGAAGCACCATGTTAAAAAAATAAAAAAGAGGTGAAACTTTGGGAAGCACCATGTTAAAAAAATAGAGTGGATTAAAATCACTTGGCAAACAATATTACTAGCTAGAACTATTTCAGCTGGTACAATCTTTAAATCTACATTCACTAAAACACAAAATTGTATTCACAAAACTATACTCCTAAATAAAAAAATAAAAAAACAATGTTTTAGAATAAATGACTCTGACCAAATAAAAGACTAAATATGATTAGTTTTGACAGGAGACGATTACAAAAAAAAAGGTGTTATATGTCTCAACCAGATAAAAAAAAATGAGTATATTTGACTGTGCAAACATTTTGCTATGGATTGGAGACGTTATAAGACCACGTGTATGAATTTATCATGTTTACGGACCTGTAAAATGTGAGAAGTTATTTATCTGTGAGTGGTTTGAAGATTCGATAATGTTGAACTTTTCGATATTTTGCTCCCATTTTTACTTTTGTTAAGATACTATTAATCTATGTCTACTCTATATATGTTATATTTTTGTAATATTATTTAGTTTATTGATAATAACAATATGAGATTATTAATAGGGTATGATTATAAAATATAATAACTTTCGCGCGTCCGTGCGGACTAAGCGCTTGGGATTCACATATAAAGGTCTAGAGTTTAGCTTCCCCAGATAAAAATTGAATTATCTATATGTATATATTAATGTGGTTGACTTCATAATGGAGGGTCTAGGTTTTAAATTCTCCATATTAAAAATGAATGACTTATCGTGTACTATATATTAATGGTGCTCGGATTTGCAAAGGAGGGTCTACAGTTTAGATACCACATATTTAAATTGATTTAGTTATCGAGTACTGTATAAAAATGTGCCTGGGTTCACGGAGGAGGGTCTAGGATTTAGCTTCCCCATATAAAAAATAAATTACCTATCGCATACGGTATATTAATGGTTCTTGGGTTCGCAAAGGAGGGTCTAGGGTTTAGATTTCTCATATTCAAATTGATTTAGTTATCAAGTACTGTATAGGAATATGCTTGGGTTAACACATGAGGGTCTAGGGTTTAGCTTCCCTATATAAAAATTGAATTACTGATCGCGTACTGTATATTAATGTATTTGGGTTCGAAAATGAGAGTCTAGATTTTAGATACCCAGATAAAAAAATGTTTTACTTATCGCATATTGTATATTAATGGTAATTGGGTTCACAAAGGAGGGTCTAGGGTTTGAATTTTCCATAGGCGAATTGATTTAGTTATCGAGTAATGTATACGAATGCGCTTCAAGTTCACACAAAAGGGTCTAGGTTACACGTGGTGCTAGAAGGTTCACCTAAACTCATTACACATAACTGATTTTCTTAGGTTAAGTGTCGTTTGTCATCGTAACATTCGTTGAAACTATGAGAGCGAGTTTTATTTCAACGATATATATATATATATATATCATATTTGTATGTTTGTTGTGGTTTTATATTACATTGCAATTTTAAATTTTCAAAAATATTGGTACTTATGTGTTGTGAACCATATGATATGAGTTTTTGAATCGTGGTTTTAACCTTTTAGGGTGAACAAAATTTAGAGATCACATTTTAAAACTAAACAAAATAAGTTGTAAACTAAAGTGAATCAGTGATGAAAATTGAACAAAAACTAAGACAAAATCAAATGAGGCCAATACCTTGTATGTAGAGTTTATTATAGTCTTGTGAATAAATCATTACAAATTTTAAATCTCAAAATCAGATACATAATATAAACATGAAAATTTTCTATTTTAATTTTTAACGATGGATCATACTGGCTAACAACAGACCATATGCATGTCAGGGGTGGAGACGAGAAAACGTTTAGATTTTGATAAGAAAAAGAAAGAAGAAAGAAGAAAGAAGTTTTTATTAGAAGGACGAAGAAGAAGAGATTAATTTTCACAGATTAGAAAGCCTTATACTATCATCAAACAAAGAAAAAAATGGATAGAAGCAGAGCGTGAGAAGTTTGTAGAAACTTAAAATTCCATGGCAGAGATTTGAGACGAATCTAATGTGTGTACGTTTATCTGACTTAGAGTGTCTAATGCACATTCTAAAATAGGTTTGATGAGTTTGATGAGTTGGTCAAACTTATTGCTCATGATTCTTTCATGGAACAGAACATGTGAGAACAAAGGCTGGTTCAGATTCGAAATCAGGGTTGATATTCTTGAGTCCATATCCACTAACGTGAGTAGAAATGGAGCTGAAGAAGATGGTTCCACCGAATGGGCAGACCATAATGGTTTTAGGAAGAGATGTGGGTTTTTGGTTGGGAGGTTGGAGATTCATGTGCCTAAAAAGCAGTAACACAGTCGCAAATGATAATTGTTTTTATTTTTGCAATTCTATTTCATATTTTTAGAGTTACTTTTATAAACTTTTTTTTTAAGTAATCTCTAAAAAAGATATCTATTTTGATCCATTTTAAGTATTTAGTAATATTAAACTTTGTAATATTTTATTTTTATTTTTCATTGTTTATAAAAAGATTATTAATTTATTTATGTTCAGTTTTTGTGTTTTATTTATCCAACAATATAAATACATTTAGATAATTAGTATTAGAAATATCATATATTCAAAATATTGTCAATAGTATAATGTTAGTCTATTAGTTCATAAATTAGGTAACTATATTGATAATAATATCTTAATATTATTGATAAATAAAAAAGTTATATTAATTCTCGTGTATGTGTGTGGGGCCCCTAGTGTATATATATATATATTCTAATTAGCTATTTAAAAGATAAGTGATAATAAGAGTCAGAGCATACGAAGAAAATGCAAGAGGGGCAGTTGATGGAGAGCACCGGGTCAAACTTTGGTCGTCAGCCGTAAGAGTGGGACCCATCACTTTGAACTAATTGCATAAGTTTTGTCTTCGCCAGCTTGATGGAGTTGACTTTTCGTCATCATCCTTTTGTTATTTTATTCATTAATTTTGTTTATTTACTTCTGTTTTCTTGCTTCCTCACTTGTGAAGCTTTAGGTTGTGGAAAACACTTTAGACCCACCACACACTTTATGTTGACTATTAAATTTTTTTTTTTTTCACGTCTAATCTTTATTAATGATAGCTCAAACCAAAATTATTAAACTAAGTAACTTTTTTATTTGAACTGCTTAAACTATTTAACTTAGGCAATGAATGGAAACATTACTACCGTACCAAACAGTTTAAAGGCGTTATTTGATACGGTCTTCAAATTTATCAGTCAACGGGTCTGTTGTCGAAATAAAATTTGTGTTAGATTTTCCGGGATTATATTATAAAGTATCATTGAATTGATTATGTCGAAAAATTACTACTAAATTTCATTGGATTTCACAAACATTATTTTTCACTAGAATTCAGTCAAATTCAATCATTGCGATTTAGACGATCGAACTTATCAACTAGGTTTGGACAAAATAATCGGATCCGAAGAACCGAACCGGAACCGACTCGAAAAAGAGGACCCGAACCCGACAAAATACCGGAACGGGTCCTAAACTCCTCTACCTGAAAGATCCGAACCCGAATAGAACCGATCTGAAGAATCGAATGGATACCCGAAATACCCTAAAAACAATTACATATCTAAAATATTAATTATATTTAGATTGATATAACCTAATTATCTAAAATCACAACTATAAACCTAAAGATATATATTATTTTTAGACCAAAATAAATAAAATACCTAAAATAATTTAAATATCTCGAAGGTTTTGGTTAATTCTAAAATATCCGAATGGATCCGAATGGAACCAAATAGAACCGACCCGAAGACCCGAATGCCCAGCAACTATTCTCACTCTTATTTTTTTCAATTACCTAACTTTATTGATAATACTAGAAACCACATTATACTCACTCTACTTCAGTAAAAACCAACAACCATTGAGATACAATGCCCTCTAAACATGCAAAATATAATGGTAGAAAGACCCTCTTGGCAATCAAATCCTTAATAATGTGGTCTTAAAGACCCGTGAGCTTAAAAGGTTGGGTACATGAACTTTTTAGATGCATAAATGTACTTAACGAAAGTTTATAACCTTGGCTAATGAGAAGGATCTTTCACCACTTGAATCAGAACCTTGCAATCACTTTCAAAGATCACATTCTCAAACCTCTACACCAAACCATCGAACCCTTCCATAATGATTCCTTAATATCCATTCTTCTAAACATATGTAAAAACGGGTTCCATGATGCATCCGTGTTGCACTAAGCTATCTACATGTGAAGGTGCTTGATGCTTAGAGGTTTATATAGAATGGGCAATTCAAATGAGGAATCTGATATGATCTAATTTTTCTCTAGAAAGTTATTGCAAGCGCAAATAATGCAATTGTAGTATATAGGATGCCAAATTCTACATATTCCTATGAAATGCACAACGATTTCATCGATTTGGACTAAGCTAAGACGAAACGGGTTTTCGAAGATGCAAGAAAACAAAGGCAGAAAGTAAATGGATGTCGGTTTGTATTAAGATTAATTAAAGATGTTAAATGTAGGAAAATTCTCAGGGAATTACAACTTGCTTATGAGATCAACAAGGATAGATTAAGACCGGTTCCAAACTCAGATCACTAAGATCTATCAATGCACACAGGTTTGTAAATTCACTGAAGTTAAACAAGCAATGCACACAAGTTTGATAAGTTCACAATTTCCCTAAGCCAAATCTCTTTGCACTAAAGCCAAATTGCTCAATCGAGTTCTCTCTAATTAGTTAACCTAATCTATTTGTGTTGATTAACCTAAGATATCGAACTAGCTAATAATGCGATGTATTAGGTTTAGATGGATTGAAATGACTTCTCTTGTTCATCTGACTTTGTAACTTCAATATCAGATTCGCACTTGTCACATTGCTCCTCCAAGACCAGGACTTAGTATGATGATATCCTTTGACTCGCTCATCTCATCGATTAGCCTTCGACGTCGCTGGCTACGACCTCCAGTTCGATAGGGCTCCAGACTGCATGCCAAGAAAACATATTGTTCTCCTCATGACGGCCTTCTAGACTCTAGACTGGATTCGTGGGTCAAATTCATCTCCAACACTAAACTAGTAATAATCGATACTTACCAACCATTCAAAGGAAACTCGGTGAACACTATTTATCAAAACTAACACTTCAAATAGCACATTATAGAATCAAGAGAACTGTAACTGTTTTGTCCGGAACACCCTAAATTCCACTCTTCTTTTAAAACTAAGACGCATTAATTCCATGAACCAGACAAACGATTTGTCTCTCCACGATGATAATTTACGAAAGGGTCAAGAACAAAACATTATTCTGACAAAAGATGAACTAATAAGATACATTTCTGTTCAAGTGAAAGCAAAATTTGTCTAATAAGATAGATTTTTTCTTCTACATCATCCCTAACAAAGCTTTATGCGATCAAAATGAAATAAAAGACCGACCTCTAAACAGCTACTTCCTCGGGTTGATGATCATTCATTGCTTTCTGTTGGAGCCGGTTTCTTTCCATACTGCTGCTAGAAGAAGCAACCAAGGATGAAACTATTAATCTAACTTGTTACGACGTGAATATCGTTTTTGTCAAGGCTATAAAAGAGACACATACCTGTTTCCCAGAAGAGAAAGGAACATATCTGTATTTGATCATATGTTGTATTTGTTTGGTATACAATAGACAGTGAAAAAAATTCAAGTCTAAGTATGATTGGTATAGAGCTTCTCAAAAGCCAATAGGCATGTCATCAAACTTTATGATCCTCTGAAGCATACAAGCGATACAGTGATTTCTACAATTTCAGTCAAAACTCATCTGCAATCAAATCAATAACGCTATGCCCAATTCCACAAACCCTAGAGTAGATTTGACAACTAATTATATTGAGGAATTTTCAAGAGAGCCAAAGAAAGAGACATTCGGGACGAACCAGAACTTGAACTCGGGGAGACGACGAACAAACGGTCGATACTCATCGGATCCACGAGTGGGAAGAGTCCCGCCGGCGAGAGAAGCCTCGGGATCTTCCTGAGGTGAGAGAAAAGCAATGATGAGGTTTAAAAGGTAGATGCCGATGGCGTAGGTGATGATGTAGAAGCCTTCCACCAAGTAGACGCGCACGAAGTAGATTAATACGACACAGAGGCATGCGATCCATCGATACAGAACGTGAGGAACCGTCTTATCGAGAAGATGCTGTTGCCGCTGAGTAACGGCGTGGATCAACCGGGAAACAGCATCGGCGGGAGACGATGAGCCGCCGCTCGATTGGAGGTCATCGGTAGCTGCTGCAGAAACACCACCAGTGGTTGCGGATTCCATGATGCTGTGTACTCTCTCTCACTGTCTCTTCCTCGGAAAACTGCTACGGAGGAGACGGAGATGTAGATTCGCGTTGGGGATATTTTTGGATCATCCCATTTCCGGTTCGGAAAATATCTTTACTCTTCGAACCGGTTGAAATTATACGATTAGTCTATAGATTGTCGCCAAAATAAAAATATTCTACCGGTTCGGCCTCGGGTTTGGTTTAAATCGAAAACCTCTTCATTGGGGTTTCTTTTTTGTGTGGCCGACGAATAATGTAAGTTAAAAATGAATTTAAATAAACGATACTTTGTATTAATTAATATCCTAAAGTCTCATGTGAACAAAAGATCAATGTATTATACTATATACTTCGCCCTCAGAGAGAAGCTTACAAGGTTAGTGTAAGATTGAACATTAATAGTGTCCGTAATGGTACAATGGAGACTTAGACGAAGAGCTAGTAGGGAATTTTTCAAAGACTACTAACGCCTCTTTCATGGTCGGTCTCTTTTGTGGAACTTGAGATGCACAACTATAGCCCAACTTGAAAAGTCCAAGTAAAAAGTCCTCTTTGCCTTCCAGTTCGGAGCGGATCGCCACATCAGTCATTATCAGCGCCCGGTTTCCGTCTTCAACCGTCAGCCCATTTCCCAGCCCCACCTCGTCTACGGACACGATTTTCCCAGTGAGCAGCTCGAGAAGGATCACTCCAAACCCGAACACGTCCCATTTCGGGTTCGGTTTCAGGTTGCGGAGAGATTCAGGTGCACAATAGGGCGATATAGCCCCAATCGAGCTTGGACTTGGACTAGGCGTTGGTCCAAGGGCTCCAAATTCACGCGTGGACGTTGTTGATCTCTTGCTACTAAATATCCGAGATGACCCACTAGCTCGGTTATAGCTTGTATCGCCGGCGAGAAGTCTTTCGAGACCAAAATCGCCAATCTTGGGCTCCATGTCGTGGCCTAAAAGTATGTTACTAGGTTTCAAATTACCGTGCACGTGTTTCTTCTCGTGGAGGTAAGCAAGCCCACGAGCAAGACCTTTTGCTATCTTGAACCGAGTCTCCCACGGTAAATGGCACGGCGACGACCCTCCTTTCCCTGTCCAATCGCAACAACAAATTTAGCAAATACGCTACCAACCTATCCGTGTATTTTAGCAAAACCTTAGGAAAATTACGCCTAATCATAAAACTAGAGAAAAAGAGAGAACGAAAAAAAAAAGAGAGAGATGGTTGACTCACGGTAACGAGCGTTGACGAGGCTGCCGTTAGGTACAAAATCGTAAATGACCAATTTTTCGTCGGTACCCCAATAGAATCCACGAAGGCGTACCAGATTCGGGTGCACCAACTTCCCAATAGCACGGATATGTGCCTCGAAATCCTTGAACCGGCGTTGTTGTTGAGTCACGCCGTTCTCACCTAACCGACGAACCGCAAGAACCGTCCCGTCCTCGAGAACCGTCTTGTACATAATACTCGAACCAGTGGCTCCTAAAATGTAAGCAGAAGCCTTGAGCAGAGTTTCTACTTCAAGCTCTTTTTCTCCTCCATCAATGGTCACCAAAGTCCCTTTCTTGTTCTCTCCTGACCGTTGGTTCTCTTCTTCTTCCTCGTCGTCTTCGTTTTCATCCGTTTCTGGATTTTTACGGAGACAAGACCATTTCGCGAATCTATTGGATTGTTCCGGAGAAGAGGAAGATGTAGTTGTTGACGATGATGGTGATAACGAAGTTGTGTCTTTAATTTCGTTGGCTTCTAAACTTTGCGTGTTCTTCTCCAAGCTCTTGTTCTTCTTGTATCTGTAGAGGTAGAAGAATATCATGCCCAGGATTCCGATTCCGGTGATATCTCCGACTATGATTCCGATTATAACTCCAGGTCTTAACCCGGTTCGGGGATTCGGGTTGTTGTCGGACGGATCGTCCGGATCGGTTTCTGAATTCGACCCGATTGTTTTCGGTATGGCTGCGATTGCAGGCGTAGACGTCGGCGAGATGGTGGCTGGAGAGGAAGGAATTGGGCACTGGTTCGGGGTCGGATCTCCGCACAGACCCGGGTTTCCGGAAAACGAATTTGAATTCTGGTTAAGGAAAACCGGAGAACCGGGGATTGGACCGGTAAGATTGTTGAAGGAGAAATCGACGGTGGCGTTTCGATGGAAATCGGCAGCGATCTTCGGAGGGATTACACCGGAGATTTGGTTATACGAGACGTTAAGGTACCGTAGATCGTCGCCGCTAAAGTCCGGTGGTAGTGAACCGTTGATCAGATTCGAGGAGAGGTCTAGAAACTGAACGGATCTCCATCCGCCGGGAAGTTCGCCGGAGAAGTAGTTGTTCTTCAGAGAAACCTCCGTCAAGTTTCCAAGAGTCGCCATATTGGCCGGTAATTGTCCCGCTAAGATATTGTCTGAGAGATTTAGCGTCTGGAGGTTGTGCATATCGCCGACCGTAGCAGGGATCTCGCCGGAGATCAAGTTGTTTGAAAGGTCCAGAAACTGGAGCTTCCCGGCGGTGAAAAACGCAGCCGGTAACGAGTCATTGAGCGAGTTGTTTGAAAGATCGAGACTTTGGAGGTTTTGGAGGAAACCCAGATCGGAAGGAATCGAACCAACGAGCTTAGAGTTGGGGAGAGACAAGGTCACAACTCTGAAATCGTTATCACACAACACGCCTCGCCACGAACACGGAGTGTCGTGGTCATAACTCCAACTCTGCAACAAAGACAGAGGATCAAGAAGAACAGAGTACTTGAAAGTCATCAAAAGAACTCCATCAGAGTTTAACCCTGAGGACACAAGAACAAGGCAAGAGAAGAAGAAGATCGCTGATACTAGTTCTATTTTCATGGCTTCCAAGAAAGAAACCGCATTGCTAGATCCGGCAAGAATCTCAGAGAGATAGAGAGAGAGAGAGTCAAGAGGTAGAAGAAAAGAGATTTAAAAAGGAATTGAGACCACGTGAAAGGGAAACAGCTCACGCAACGCAACCAAACCTCTCTTCCTGCTCTCTGCAAAATCTAC
Organism: Euclidium syriacum; assembly: GCA_900116095.1. Classification (NCBI taxonomy): domain Eukaryota; kingdom Viridiplantae; phylum Streptophyta; class Magnoliopsida; order Brassicales; family Brassicaceae; genus Euclidium; species Euclidium syriacum. The sequence goes on from FPAK01000008.1 coordinate 6,409,404, forward strand.
AGAGTTTTATAAATTAAATACTTTAGTAAATGCATTTATCGCAGTTCCAGTTTCCAGGTTTCATTAATCATTGAATATCACAAAATTCTTTATGTTATTACCCTATACAGTATATTGAATTTTTTATATAGAAAAAATAGTTCAGTACTATAATGGGATAGAACTAGGTGAAGTATGGAGCAACTGAATCAATTCTTTTACTTGAAAAATTCATATCGTGAATTAGCTTGAAAATCTAATTGGAGAACAGTTCATAAATTATTTAAGTGTTAAATAATTAATTAATACATTTTGAAATTTAAATTGAATAAAGTTAAATTTATCATTGAATTTAGTTTGTATTTCAGGGTTGAATCTCCATCCATGCTCACTAACATTCGATGTAATGATGTTTTTCAACGAATATATTTCATGAAATTCAACCGTCTCATAGACCTCAAAATACATCTTCAACAGTCACCAATATTATTGTTTGTTATAGTAACTATATATATTTTTAGCTTGAGGCTTTATAGCAACGTCGGAAAATATAATAATTGTACTAAAAGGATTTGCAAATATTCACCAAATATTTTTGAATATTTAGTGGTTTGTGAGATAAATGCAACTTTGTTTGACAAGATTTTCTTCTCTATGGAGGTGCTGTCTTTGAGTCTTCATATTTCAACATCGTTAGAGTTTGAAAATTCACTTTTTTCTCAATGGATTTTCCAACTTTTGATGGAGACTACTCTTGATAAAGCTTTGGTGATATGTCATTGGATTATAATGAACTAGTGATTCTTGCTCTAGATGAGAATTGTAGTGATGTTGAAGAAAGTGTGATAAGTCTATTGGGTAGGCTTCTGAACCCTGAATATCAAGATATATGAAAGATGTTGATGGCCATGCCAAGGGTTCAATGTGTTTACAGTTGGTTGGAGGCATCACATTGAGTTGTGATGGTAGCTGTGATGGTTTCCAATTCAGCCTCAAGTTTCAGCTAACTTGACTATTTGTGATAAAAATCAGCTACTAAATATATAAAGATTGGAAAATGGTTTTTGAGTGTTGGGTTAAAAATCTATCCCCAAAGTATCTCTCAACTTTTCTAGTTTGGATCTTTATTTACAACATTCTTATTATCTTCTTCTTGACAACATCACTAGGTTAGGGATGCAATTCGATAGGTTATCAAGGTGGTTTTTGATCTTCTATGATCACAAAACAATTTTTAGAGCCATAGAACTATTTGATGTAAGCAAATATTTGTTTAAAATTTCGCTAAGCATTAGTTCGGTAGTCGAAGTGGATTTAGCATTTAGAAAAAAGAGAGGAGATTTTTCAGCTATTATTCGGAATCTATTTTTTAAACTATTATAGTTTTTTACATAAGAAGTTAACTTAAGTTGGTTGGAGATGTATTTTTAATTTTTTAACTTTTAGATAAATATAAATTATTCTAAGGTAATATAATTTTCTATTTTTTTTTCATTTCTCTTTAATAAAAAGGGAAGCTATAATTTTTTCATCATCTTCTTCCTCGATTATCCTTTTTCATACCTAATTTGCATCGTTTCTATCTATCTTTAACTTATTTTTTTTGTTATTTGCTTCATTTCAACTTTATTTGTCCATCTTATATTTTAACTCAAAATTCAAGTTTGTGTTATTTGCTAGATCAAACCAAAACCTAAATCTTCATATTTAAATTGGTTGGTGGTGCTGTTTATGTAGCAGATAAGATAACAAAAAGAGGAATGAAGTTAACTTTTGATGCTATATTTGTGGCTTAGAAGGTAAATCAGAGAATCAAGTAATCATTCATGCACTTTGACCATACAAATTTGAGCTCTTTCAAACATCCCAATCCATATGAATGGTTTATGTAGTGAATCGGTGTATGTAAATGTGGCTTACCTTCCGTATTTACAAAATTGATCAATCCATCTGAAAATAAGATCTTTCTCATAGATTGATTGAAGATTGTGAAAAAACCATAACAATTTTCTCGGTGATGGATATTGTGCATAATATCAAAGATGATGATAATAATTGGTTTTAAGCTCAATCTTTTCAAAGTACAAATAAAGCACACTCACTAAGAAACTAAAAAGTGACAACTTTACTTCATGGCAGAAGCTCCTTCATTGACGTAGATAGTGAATTGGATGTATTATTAGAAATTTGGATTCGAGCACTTGTAAACATGAAGAACTTGAGTATCCCTAGAGTTGTGTTTGTAGTACAATTAGAGGATTTAATTGATCAGTCTAAAGACTGCAAGTTTGACATTTTTTCACTAACCAATCTACTAGATTATTCATATTTTTGGATTCTATTTAGCATTGGCATCTTTTAAAGCAACAACACAAACTTCTTAAAATGTCATTGAGGAAAACCGTCCGCAATCATGCATTGCGGTTGAATTTCCATGTTGGAAAAGGTCTTTTTGAATATATAATTTTTTTTGCTTAAACCTAATGGTATGAATTTGTATGAGTCTGATAATCTTGAATTTTTGTATATATAATTACATGTGTTTGATGAGAAAATGGCCATTCAAATCACCAACTTTTTGGTCAAAGCCATTTTAATCACGAACTTTATCTCGCACCAAAAAAAACATGAACTAATTTTGACTTTTAAATTTAAATCCGAATTAACAGTTGACTAGCCATTTTAACTACGTCGTTAAGTTACCTAACCAGAGTAATTAACGGAGTTTACTGTTTCCGTTAAATACGAAACAACGTCGTTTCATATTTAATGTTAAAAACAAAATTTTTGCAATTGGGAGGATTCGAACCTCTAAACAAAAGATGTAATAACCGAACCAGATAGCCACTATGCCATATGCCATCTTCGTATCTAATTAGCGATACTCTGCATATATCATTCATTATTTTCGATTGCCTTTAAAAATCCAAATCATCTTCTCCGTCAACATCGTCGTGAGCTTGGCAATCGTCTTCTTCACTGCCTGCTTCAGCTAGAATTACTGCTCTGTCATCTCCATGATCAACCGCTCCGCTTACAGCTCCACCATATCCGATAAAAACTTCGTCACCTCTAATCTTTGAACAACCAATTTTTGAAGCTCCTCTGTCACCTCCGACCTCTGAATTTTCTCCACCATTTTCGACTTCATCAAATGCATCAATAGATGGAGTCTTCTTCCGTTTATTTCTCATTTCGTCTCACTGGAAAAGAAAAGCAACGAGATTTGGTGAAACAAAATGATTTTTGATTTTAATTTCTAGGGTTCGAGGTATCCCCAAATCGATTTACATCGCTTCTGTATTTGGGAATTTTGATTCTTAAAGTCAATCGAAAATAGTAAATGATATATACAGTGTATCGACAACTAGATACGAAGATGGCATGTGGCACAGTGGCTATTTGGTTCATTTATTACCTCTACTATTCATAGGTTCAAATCCTCCCAATTGCAAAAAAATTGTTTTTAACATTACATCGAAACGACGCCGTTTCATATTTAACGGAAACAGTAACGACGTAGTTAAAATGGCCAGTCAAATCTTAGTTCGAATTTAAATTTAAAAGTCAAAATTAGTTCATGTTTTTTTAGTGCGAGACAAAGTTCGTGAATAAAATGGCTTTGACCAAAAAGTTCGTGGTTAGAAAGGCCATTTTCTCTGTGTTTGATATTATTTATGCTAATGTATATATATATATATATATATATATATTTATATTGATTTATTGCGAGAATATATAGAATCTTATTGGAAAATCGGCCAAAAAAAGCACCAACTTTTCACGAATCACCAAAAAAAGCACCACTTTTTTAACTCACCAAATAAATCCCGAACTATTGCTGACTTGCCATTTTATTCGCAAACTTTACGTTGATTTGCCAAATTAATCACGCCGTAACAGAACGAGAAAACGGCGTCAATTTACCGTTTACTGTTACCGTGAAGTGAAACGACGTCGTTTCTTTTCGATCCAAAATGACGGTAAAAAAAAGCCCCAACTTTTTGTGAATTGCCAAAAAAACACCACTTTTTTTACTGGCCAGAAAAAGCATGAATTATCATTGACTTGCCAATTTATTCGCAAACTTGACGTTAACTTGCCAAATTAAGCACGCCTAGCAATTCTTACACCCCGAGGTACTTGATCTTAGCCGAAAATAAATCGATATTGACATTGGATTAGGAATACCAAATCTTAATTGGTTTTTCTAATAGTAGTCCACTTGAATTTCTCTTAAGTTTACCTTGGATAAGGAACATAATGGATGATGTAGGGATTAACGCTTTACCACACTCTTGATAATATGAAGAATTTCTATTTACAAGTAAAGGTAGTACATGATCGTGAATGTGTTCGCACAAATAAGGTCAATAACTACGTTTGTATCTTTTCAATATGCTTAAAATGTAGGAAGAGTAGTTAAAGAGAGCTAAATGGTCTCACTAAACCGTAGAACCAATTAGTGGAGTGAAATCAGACCGTCACGTAAATTATTGCTTAGGATATCTAAGAGGTATTGTGTTTAGGATATCTAAGAGGTATTGTGTTCCCGAAACATCTAGATCAACGCTCGTATTAGCTCATCGAATTACTATCATATCTCGTTATCTTCTAACCAGCCCCGCCAAGCTTTAGACCATAATAGCAATCTTGATTTCTCATTTTCTAAATTCCAATTTCCGATTTTATTTACTTAGATAGCAATCTCCTAGTTTTGGCTAAGACTTCCAAAAAGCAAACCAATAACCAAAACTCGTACTTTTACATCTTGTTTTCATTGGGTTTTCAAACCTTTCGATAAAGTTCCTTAGCTCCTTTGGATTTGATCCCTCAATTGCTACAACGATTGATGTGTTTATACTTATACTTGGGCAACAATTGATGTGTTTTATAAATTTTAAACTTGAAACACCGACCACATCATTGTTCTGTTACAGCGTGCTTAATTTGGCAAGTCAAGCCTATTGAAAGGATACAAACGTAGTTATTGACCTTATTTGTGTGAACACATTCACGATCATGTACTACCTTTACTTGTAAATAGAAATTCTTCATATTATCAAGAGTGTGGTAAAGCGTTAATCCTACATCATCCATTATGTTCCTTATCCAAGGTAAACTTAAGAGAAATTCAAGTGGACTACTATTAGAAAAACCAATTAATCCAATGTCAATATCGATTTCTTTTCGGCTAAGATCAAGTACCGCGGGGTGTAAGAATTGCTAGGCGTGCTTAATTTGGCAAGTTAACGTCAAGTTTGCGAATAAATTGGCAAGTCAACGATAATTCATGCTTTTTCTGGCCAGTAAAAAAAGTGGTGTTTTTTTGGCATTTCACAAAAAGTTGGGGTTTTTTTTTACCATCATTTTGGATCAAAAGGAAACGACGTCGTTTCACTTGACGGTAACAGTAAACGGTAAATTGATGCCGTTTTCTCGTTCTGTTACGGCGTGATTAATTTGGCAAGTCAACGTAAAGTTTGCGAATAAAATGGCAAGTCAGTAATATTTCGGGATTTATTTGGTGACTTAAAAAAATGGTGTTTTTTTTTTGCGATTCGTGAAAAGTTGGTGTTTTTTTGACCGATTTTTCAAATCTTATTGGTCGTAGGATTTAATAGCTACGAGAGAATAACATGATCACTTTAACAAAAAAAGAAAGAAAGAATAACATGATCTGCAGTTACAGCATATATAAATTTAACTTTTCCTTTTGACTTTACATAGATCCTTCAGTTTTGCGTACAGTTTTATGTTTCTTTTATTCATACAGCAAGTAGATTAAACAATCAATATCGAATCTAATTTACATTTCTTTTAAGGAAATGTTTTATTTTTTATGATATGGTTCGAATGTCTCTGCTGTTTTTATCATTATTATTAGCTTTTTGGTAAGGGATTCTTACAAGAATTATCCTTGCGCAAATGGCTTCCATGTGCTGCTTTTATTTATCTGCTGTTTGATTTCTTTTTCTTTTTATTTTGTCAATCGAATTTGCTGTTATGATTATTAAGAGTCATTGGTATCAATAGTCACGGAGATTCTCCATCAATCTCTTTATGATAAAATTAATCATTGTTGTCTATAAACTTTACTATGGTTTTTAATCGAAGGGTTCTTATAGTTTTTTTGACAAGGGTTCTAATAGCATAAATATCAGTAGTCTTATCAAAAGAGTTCTTATTAATTTTTTAATATTTTTTTGTGAGATACACATTTTTTTTTTTATAAAAAAAAACAAACATGCGAACCAATCACATCTGTACACGTATATGTGTATAGTTAATAGCCGGGTTTTAAAGAGTTTTTAGAACCGCATCTTCACTATTTTGTGGATCCTACGTCATATTAAATTAATTTTTCATCTTAGAATTTGTGCTCAATTCCATTATTGTATCTGCTTTAATGTTATGAGTTGATAAATAAAATAAATAAGAACAAAAGAAAAAAATAATTTTTTTTGTCTTAAATAATAATTTTTAAGTGTCAATATTTCTAAGAAGTTATTTACTACAACCACGACAAATTTAAAATTTTCAAAAATATCATTAATTGTTCATTGTTGCATAAAAAATACTTGTTTACTAAATAAATTATTACAAAGAAAATGTTTTGAATAATTTGTTTCAATTTATTGTTAAGATTCGTATTTAAAAAAAATGTATTAATTTTTCGTGTTTTAAGAAATTTAAATGTTTAGAAAACCAAAAAAAATCTAAAAGTGTGATATTTTAAATTGTTGTCTTTTAAAAACTTATGGCCAGCAAAACCTTTAACAAAAAAAACGTATGGCCAGAGCTCATCCATAATAGGTATATATGTTCATCATCGCACTCGATTGTTGTTCCTTTTCCTTTATTTTGATTTTCAGCTTTCTTTTATTTTTTATAAGTTTTACCGACTATGAAATATTATTATCTAGTAAAAAGTCGTTGTGTTAGCTTTACCCACTTGGTAAACAACTAATTAAATTGGTATATAAATATTCAAAAAGTTGTTGAGACACACACTTTGATTACGGTGAGTTCTTAATAGTAACAGCCACAAACCCTCGTTAGTTTTACAACGTGGTCTTTTAGTATGAAGGGAAGGACGGTCAACCGAATCAGCTACCGTGATCGATGATATTAAACTAGCAGCTGAGATTGATGATGAGAAAAATTCCCATGAAGGAGTGATGAAGAGGAGGGTTTGGTGTGGTGTCAGGTGAGTTTGTGAAGAGGGAGGGTATGGGCTGCAGTTGCATGTTTGAGAGTCATTGGAGGGACCGACAACAACCTGTTTGAGAGTCATTGGAGGTTACGATGATACCAAAACATCAAAGGTATGAGTAACATATGTGGCCATGAGTTTGTTTTCGGATATAGACTTTGAAAGCCCTCGGTCTTGAATATTTGAGTTGAAATACATGGATGCGATTTCTAACATTCATTAGGGATTGTAAAAGAGGAAGAATGAGGAGACTATGCTGACTCTAATTGAATACACTACAAGAAAACACTAAATTTCTAACTTCCAACAAATTTCTAACAAATGCCCTTAAGACAGAGACTCGTTAGAAATTTTCAACAAGTAATAATGTTGGAAACATTCAAAAAGTAGTGGGAAAAGCGAGGAAATATTTTTCGCAAATCTTGGATGGAAATTTCCAACGGAAATATTTATTTGAAAATTCTCACGAAATATTGAGAAAAATTCATTGAAAAATAATATAGTTGTTTGATTTGTAACAAAAATGGTGAAGACATACCGGTTTATCGCGAAGGAAAATTATGCAGAGAAAAATTTGCCGGCGGCAAGAAAGCTGGTACATGATTGTTGACCGTAGGCAAAGAATCCTTGCTAACGGCAAGGACATGCAGACATGCAATTTCTCAAATGACAATGTTGTCCCTAGTTACTAAATATAAAAATTCAATGTGATTTAAAGTTAAAGAGGATGGGGGTTGTAGAGAGAAAAGAGAGGATTTGTGATGAACTAGGGTCTTAAAAATCTTTTGATCGTTTATGATTTTAAACTTAGATTTTAAATTCCTTTTATGTTTTCTCATTCCTTTTATCTTTTTATCTCCATGACCATAATGGAAACCAAGTTATGATTGTATGAGTAGAACTTCTATGGATTAAAGCTTGTATCTTTGATTAGAGGCAAATTGGATATTAGGTATTGCTTTCTAGGATTATCTTATAGTTTCTATCACTTTTTGGATCTTAAAGTTAGAGAAGGAAGTAACTTTTCATTCATCTAGATCACAAGGTTTTTTGCATCTTAGGTGTTTGTGAAAATTCCCAACCACTTTTGAGTGAGCAAATCATACTTAACCGAAAATATTAGTTGCTAGGAAGGTTTATACGTGTTTAGGAATGATTTTTAATGACTAATGATAATTGCTTAGCATGTTAATTTATAGTTGTACTTGTAAGACTTGTAAGACTTGATTAGAGGAATCAATAACATGAGAATGAGTTGATTATACAATTGATTTCTCAAGCTTCTAGATTGAATTTCATTTAGCTTAAATAGAAAGCAATTGTCCGATATTAAATTTTTCTAATCAATCCAATGCTCATTCTTTGATCCATGCTTTCATTAATTATATCATCTATAGATTCTAAGCTTTATTTACTGTTCTTGCATTTTGCTACTTTTACTTTCATCATTTGCATTTCATTTCTTGATTTGGTTATTGCTTTTTACAATTTCATTTGCATTTTGAATGTTCACTTAGGACTTTAGTTAAAATCAAGATTCTAACCCATCATATCATCCTAGCTAAGATCATTTCTTTCATTCTTAGTAACTAGATACTCCTCCTAGTGGTTCGATCTTAGCTTCTAAGATTGATATTTTGGTAAGTTTAGGTATAAAATATTGTTTGATTAGAGGATTTTGTGATTAAAGACTAAGCAAAATATTTACATCAAGTGCGGCCGAGGTGAGGGAAAAGGCACATCAATGTATCATTCAACGCTCCCTTGAGTTGGGTGACCAGTCCGAAATTTGCTCACATCCGAGGAGATTCAGCAGTTTTACGACTAGGAAAAATATTATTATGATTGATATTTTTCACAAATTTAAATTTTCAATTACTCTCACTTTATTAATTTATCTTTATAAATATTGCAAGATGGTTCCGATGAAAAAGGGTTTTTGGTTCGAATATGGTTTGCTGCAGATGACAAAACCACTTCGCCTTTCTCATACTCAGGCCCCTCCTACATGGTTCGTCACCGGAGACGTTGTTGACAACTCAAGAAGAGCTTCAGAGGACTCAGCAGGGGTACACTTGTTTGTCCAAAAATAGTTGGAATGAAATCGCTCCAAAAAGCCAACCTCCCTCTTGATTTTCCGGACGAAGACGACGAACTTCAAACCCCTCTCTTTGATTATATTGTCTTTCTATTTTTATCCACTTTTGGTTTATGAAATTTCAAACTATTTTCTTTTTAACCTAAGTTTTATTTTTATTTTATATATTAAAACAAAAATTCTAAAATTCTAATCATTATTCTAATAAAATTCAAATAGTATAATTCCGTGGCAAGTTCGTCGAATTTTAGTCATGCGAAGATTTTTGGAAATTACCAATGGATGCTTAGTTGCCATTTGGATGAAAATCTCCCACGAAACATCGGAAACTCTCATAGAATTTTTTGTGTCGTATGTTAGTGGAAATTTATCGATAAAGTATCCGTTGAGAATTTGAAGGAACATTACCGCAAATATTTCGTTGGAATTTCGTTGAAACTTTGTAATGAAAAATTCTTTTAAAACTCGTTACAAATTTCCTTCGCGCTTTCATCGAATTTTCAGTGATTTTTCCAATGAATTTCCTACCGCCTCTCTTCGTTGAAAATCCGTTGGCAAGTTTCCAGCGGATTGTGCGGTTTCATCGAATTTTCAATGATTTTCCAACGAATTTTCTACCGACTCTTTTCGTTGAAAATCCCTTGGCAAGTTTCCAACAGATTGCATTTTCATTTATTGCATTAAAAAAATTATTTTTTCGCTGGAAAACAATGTTCCCACATAATTCCAACGAAATTGTTTGTTGAATAATGGAGTGTATTCTTGTAGGGAGAGTAGTTAGAAGAGAGGTATGAGGAGAATGAGAGAGAGGGGGGGGGAAGATGAGAAGTGTTTAATGGAGATGAGAGACCATGAGGCTCGAGTGGAGGGAAAGAGGGAGGTTGAGTTCGCCAACAACAAATGAGTGGGGGTGATTGGTTTTGTCACAAGGAACGGAAGCTTCGGTTTATCAAAAGAGAGCTTCAATATCCTTTATTTTCTATCTCTTGTATTTCTCGATAGTCGTAATGTTAGAGTCGATTGTTTGGCTTAGTTCTCTAGAATTCTTCTTTTAGATTACGCATATATAAATTCTTCACCTTCTGTTTAGGCGATTAGTAGGGATATTTTATTTTAATTAATTTTTTGGTTAGGAAAATAAAGAAGTAAATGTTACTTTTACGAATTCCTACCGTATACTAATTTAAACTTGGTATATGATTGGTGAAAAAAAATAGATATGTAATCCTATGAACAAAGTGTATAACGTTAGTCAAAAAGTCTCCTTTCTGTGATTTATCAATTTGATTAGTCTAAAAATAAACAAAAATGAAGATGACTTTAGTTCCACGAAAACGAAAACTATTTTGGTTTATCATATTTGAATCAAGGTGCAATGTTTTTTAAAAGTAGACAATTTATAGAGTGCCATTTATATCACCGTCGGTGAATAGCCTAAAAATTCTCTGAATATTCGATAAATTGAATTTAGACCTAGGAACTTGGCTCAGTAGTGGTAATCTAAAGTGAGAAGCAAAGTGTCTGATTTCAAACGTTACTTGTTGCCTAAAAAGCGGATCTTGTTCCTCTTATTCTCTTCCTGCTGTAATAAAGTTCACCAATTTCTTGAATTACAAATTACCAATCTCCTTGCAAACTTTATACGCATAGGTCGTTTTTAGCCAATTAGGATTCCTAAAACTGGTTGTTCTGTTATACTCCATATTGTATATATTCTCCAGTCCGTGCTACAAAATGTCTGGACTGGTTGCGGCACGTGATCAAGATATGACAATAGATAGCATCGTAATAATCAAAATTAAATACCATTTAAGACTTTGGGTTAAGTGATTTAATCCCGTGATTAAAAAGTTAGTACGTAAGTCGATTCCCACTTGTTGGTCTGTATATCCGACACTCTATTGTCATTATTGTAATGTTCATTATATTCTAGGTATTAGCCTATTAGTGTTTTGTTTTCCAAAGTAGAATTAAAAGTTTGCAGTCAAATATATTATATTCATAAACACGTGGGCACTGGGCAGGTTTGCTTGTTTGTTTGTTTTCTTTTTAACACTTTGTAAACATTTTCTTTACCAAATTTTTTTAGTAATGAAATGTTTAAGAAGCAAGTTCTTTCGGACTTGTCGTCGTTGATGCTACTGCTTAAGTAATAAAATATTTTTCCGACCAAAAAAATGTTTAAGAAAGCGTTAAGCACTAAAAAAACAACGATTCAATGCCTAAAATTTAGAATGTCTAATTATGTCTAGATAAAACTTTTGTTTATAAAATATTAAATTTATTAAGCTAGCTGAATGAAAGCTATATTTACAAAATTAACTTTTTCTCAAGTGAAACAAAAATGCAAAAAAAAAAAAAAAAACACACAATAAACAACGACTATAAAAACCTCACCCAAAAACATGAACATGCAATCATCTTTGCAGGAGAGTATAAAAGTGATAAAGTTCTTGTCCAAAAGTTATCAATGTCTCGGATCAACTTGTGAGTTAAATGTGGATGTTGAAAGTGATACCACAAATTACGTTCCTTCCAAATAAGATAAATTGGTGTTTGAAAAACGAGAAAAATTAGAATAAATATGATACTATTAAAGATTGGTTTGCGCATGTTGTTAAGGTTTTTTTATGGTGGGTCTTGACGGAATTTTTTGTTGTCATTCCACCAGTACAACTTGTTAGGATATGATGTGGAAGACATTCTCATAAATTAGAGTTTTTATCCATATTTCATATGCGTTCCTTGTGAAGGTGAGGAAGTGAAGATAAAGAAAATTTATTTTTGTTCATTCGTCAATAAATCATGTTTATGTTATCTCTAAGATGATAATATTAGGTTTTTAGTTTAGAAAAATTTTTTACCGCCACAACCAATAATTAATTGTATCAAACCCATTAGGAGTTCATTTAATTCACCAAGAATGCATGGATTATATTAATGATTAACCTAAGACTAATCAATTTTGGATTTTTTTGACTAATTTCTAAAATACATATCAAAGAATTCAAAGTAAACTGAAAATGCAAAGAAAATAAGTAAATCAGATTAGAAATAGAAAATAAATGAAATAATTTAAAAGAACAAAGCAAAAGCATTGTATGAACCAAATTAAATTGCAAGAAACAAATAAGTCAAAGGAAAGTCACAAAAAACCCAACCAAAAGTCATCAAAAAAGTCAAATCCAAAAATTCAATCAATCAAAGGAAAGAACGTAATTTTTGGTATCACGATTGATCTCTAAATTTGAAAGCCCATTTTAATCCAGCCTTTTATAATGTTCTCTTCATTTCCATGACCCATATGTATTCAGCCCATTTTGGATTAAAGCAATGCAAAAAAGAAACAGTTCTACTATATTATCGGCTTAACCCCTTAAATATTTATGACTTCACTAAAGGAACCATGCTTTAAGCTTCAAACAAGATGATTTAAATGAATAGTTAAGAAATCGTGCTTATTAACATTTCTACTTTTTCTGCGTCGAATTTTACCCACGAGGATCAAATATTTTACACTGTGCACAGACAGAGAGAGGTATTCAAACTCTGATATGATACAATTAGAGAGTCAACTACAGAAGTACTTTGTTTTTTTTTGTTTTAGTCACGAAAAGATTAGTGATTTTGAAAGGGGAGTGGAAGGGTAACTGGCAGGTGGGGGAGTGGCCGTTAAAGGAAAGGAGCATAAGTTTATACAGCCTGTCTTCTCCCTTACAAAAATCATTATTAATTACTATTTTTAAAAAAATGAAAGTAATAACGATCGACTCTCGGATTTGCGACCTATCTTGTCGTTTCGTTGTGTGACGTCAGCATCTGATTGTATTTGTATCCGAAAATAACTGATTTATAGAAAGAGTAATCATAAATGGCATACAGGCTGGCTTCCTCAGTCAGACTCAGAAAGTATCTTAATTATTATACCTAAACCCATTTTATTCACCTTATCTTCCTTTGTTTTTTTTGTTACCTCAAAATCTGCAAATACAATAAAAATAGAGCGCGTTTGGTTTCTAAAATTGCCTTTTTGGTTTCTAAATACAAGAGTCCATCATCTATTTGTCTCTATTTCTCAAAATCGGTGTATAGATTATGCATGGGGTTAATATTTTATTATTCTTATTATTATATTATTATTATCCAAAAGAATAGTATTTGGAAAATGCGTTATATAAATAATTAAAGGATTACTTAGATGATAATAACGTAATTGCATTATTAGTAGTCCATTTGAGAACAGTACTACAAAACCATAGGAAAAGATCTAGATCAAATAAATATTTGTTTAGTCACTATTATAAATTCCAACGAACAGAGAATTCCAACAAAATTTTGAAGTCATCGAAAAAATCCTTGAAAGATAATTTTGCTTGTTGTTTTTATTATGTAAATATAAATAGTTTGTTTTAGATACTTACAAATTTTATCAGAATAATATTTTTATTCGTAGGTTTCAATGTCTTTTATAAAAAACTACAAGAAACAATAATAATCGAAACTAAAGAACACAATTCCACTAGCTCAACTAGTTTAACTAACAACAAAAAAAAATAAAATAATAATTGACTTATTCTAAACCAAAAGAATATGTATTTTATTCAAAGTTGCTCAACATACCCTCATTTAAACTAAACTCGATCAAGAGTTTTAATTTAAAAGACTCATCCCATACGTTATCTTTGTCCTTTGAAATAATACCATCTTCAATGGCTTTGTCATTATGTCCGTCAACTGCTATTCCGTGCTACAATAAACTAGTTTAACAACGCCTTAATCAATTATCTTAGATAATGATATCGATAATGTACTTTGACTTTTCGTGCATGACTGCATTTTTGGACAACTTGATAGTGAATGTGTTATCACAAAACATAATCATCAATTCATCCTGATCATTTTTAATCTCCTTCAATATTCTTCTCATTCAAATAGCTTGACAGGCATATGTAATTGCTGCTACGTACTTTGCTTATGTATTGATAGAGTCATGATAGACTGTTTCCTTGAAGACCATGCCAAGACTCCTCCACTCATCAAGTAAATATAACTTGACTTGCTTCTACTAACGTCCACTTCTTCCACGTAGTCATTGTCGGTGTAACCTATGAACTCTCTTTTTTCTCTCGCTTGTACCAAATCTCATATTACATTGTTTTCTTTAGATAACACATGAGTCTCTTCGTTGTTGCAAAGTGCAGTTGAGTAGAATTAACCATGAAGCGACCAATGAGACTTACCACGAACATTAAGTCGGGACGCAACGCAGTAAGATACATCAAACTCCCCACCATCTGCTTGTACAAAGTAGAGTCAACTTTCACAACAGCTTCATCTCGACCAACCTTTTGTTTAGGAACTATTGAATTGCACAAAATTAAAGTTTTGCATCTCGAATCTTTCAATCACTCGTTTGCAGAATTCCATTGAAAAATAAAAATACTCTCAACCTTTTAGTCTTTTGTACTACTTCTATACCCATAAAGTATCTCATCTTTCCCAAATATGTCATGTCAAATTCTTTCTTCATGGACTGCTTAAACACACTCAACAACTTGTCATCATCACCAGTAAACAATAGATATCAACATAAATGCTAACAATCAGAATCTTACCTCCCCTTTTCTTGACGAACAACCTTTGTTCATTAGAGATGCTTTCAAAAGCTTCGTTAATGAAATACGCTTCAATATGGCTGAACCAAGCTCTGGACGCTTGCTTTAACCCATAAGGAGCTTTGTGTAGCCTATAAACCAAGTATCTCTTCCATGCTACTTCATAGCCCGATTTTTACACAAATACATCTTCCTTTAATTCACCATGTAAGCAAGCACATTTGAAATCCAGTTGGTAAATTCCCCAGCCTCTTTGCGCCGCCAAAGCGATGATCATTCTCACAATATCTATCCAAGCCATATGCATAAATAACTATGTGTAGTATATTCCATATTCTTGAGCACAACCCTTTACTACATGCCTGGCTTTGAATTTTTCAATCTCTCCCTGCTCGTTAAATTTTCTTTTTGTAGATACAATAACATCAATTGCTTTGACTCCATTTGAAAGTACCACCAAAGACCATGTCTGATTCTTATCTGTTGATCTTATTTCTGCATCCATCGCTTTCCGTCATCTTGAATGTTTTACAGCTTCTTGAAAAGTTGTTGGCTCTGAAATAATCATGAATTTCGCATTTTCAGATTCAACTCTTGCCATGTTTACCTCTTCTTCTGCATCAGATAACTCTTCTCCCGCCGCGTAATCAGAATGCCAAACATGTGGTTTTCTCGGTCTTCTCACCATTGATATGCTAGCGTATATATTGGTTTCAATTGACATGGAAGGATCCTCATCTCCTTCCACTTCATTCTCTTTGATTTTATTTTCATCATTCTCATACTCATCTTCCCATTCAAACTTCATATTTATATCAACTCAGTAACTACCGTCCAAATTCCACATTTTATCTTATTCTCTACAAGACCAAACATTTTGAAGGTTTTAGACTCGCTGTTTTAGCCAATCATGACACACTTCACACTCTTATCATCGAGTTTGATTATTTTGACATTGGAAATATGGACATGCCCAATGCAGCCAAAAATTATGAAATGCTCAACTGACGGCTTGCTTTTGCTCCATGCTTCTTATGGGGTCATGTATTTCACGATTAAAGTAGGAGATCTGTTGAGAACGTGATTTACCCATTGGACATTCTCATATAGAATTACTCTCACCAAGTTCGTGATGGTTTGGTTTTTGCCTACAGTAACACCATTTTGTTACGGAGTGTAATGGGTGCTCAATTTTCACTTAATTCTATGCTCTTTGCAATACTCCCTGAATTCGCTGGAGTTATACTCCATCCGCTATCTGTTCTCAAACACAATGAACTTCCCATATTGATTCTCCACAAATATCTTGAACAATTTTAATGCATAAAAGCTTCTCATTTCTCTAGCACAAAATATATCCATGTTTTTCTTAAGAATTCATTTATGAAGCTTATCAAGTACCTCTTTTGGTTATTTAATGGTGGTTTGATCGGACTACACAAGTTAGAGTGAATGAGTTGCAGCTGCTCAGTTGTTCTCCACTTACTTTGTTTTGAAAAAGAACTCGATTTGGTTTTCTTTTTACACACGCTTAACGTCACCTTCACTTGTCCAATATCTGGTAACCCAATAACCATCTCTTTTTTTCTGTTTAGAGTGAGAAGACCCTTGTGTCTGAGATGTTCATACCGATGATGCCATAGTTTTGTTTTGTCTGAGACATTGAATTGAAGAAATCTCTCTCCCTTTCATTTTTCGCTTGTTTCACCGAGTAAAGCAAATATTTGGTTTGTGCTCATAACTGATTTTGCTATCTTTCCCCTGGAAATGAAATATGCTGCAAGTATTTCGATCTCCTCCCTTAAACATCACATCCAAACCTTTTCTTGAAGTTGATCAATGCTTAGTAAGTTTTTCTTCAGTTCAGGTATGTAGTAAATGTCACTCATCACATAACAGATTCCATTAATGATGATTTTTACCGCACCTTTTCCGCTAACCATCAATTTGTGATTATTCTCAAGCTTGAAGTTATAGGTGAATGCAGTATCCAGACTAGAGAACATGTTTCGATATCCACACATATGATTATAGCAGTCATAATCCACGAACCAAGCATCACCTCTCTTCGTACCTTAAAACTCTACATGTGCCATCAACAAAACTTCTTCCTTCTCATCTACCTCTGGATAATGAACTCCTTTGTTTGCATTTGGACACTCATAAGCAAAATTCTCCAGATTGTGACATTCATAACACTCGATCAATGCTTTTTTGAATGAGCGTCCTCTGCCTCTTCCTCGTCCTCTGTAGGATCCTTTGCCTCTGCCTCTTATATTGAATGTTTAATCATCATCTTTATGGCTGGTTTTCTTGAAATTTCTCTCAATTATGGACAAAGAGTTCTATTGCTCATCAATGGTCATGCTACTTGTGTCTTTGAGCTTTTCAATAGACACCACTACGTATGTGAATTTTTTTGTCAAAATTTGAAGAATTTTCTCCACAATTTTTGAGTTTAGTATTTCTTCTCCTTTGTTTCCCATCTTGTTTGAAACTATCATTACTCTTCCTAAGTGATTGTCGATATTCCCATCAGCCTTCATTGTGAAAACCTCGAAATCTTTCCTTAGAGTTTAGAGAAGAGCACCTTTTCATTACCTCCAAAATTTCTCTTCTTTGAATCCCATATGATTTTGGATGTCTTTTGATCTAGGATCTGCTCAGACACGACCCGATCGATTGCATGGAACATATAGTGCTTCACTTGATGATCTTTTATCTTGAGATCATCCAATTGTTTCTGTTGTGCTGCAATCATCTCGATTCCTGCTATTGTGTTGGTGTAGCCTTTTTCCACCAGATTCTATAACCCCTTGGCAAGTAGGAGATTCTCCATCAATTCAATCCAATGATCGTAGTAACCATCAAAGTGAGGGATTTTGGTTATTTTTTTTTGTCGTCACTCATCTTATCTCTTTTTGATCACTCTGAATTGTTCTTGTTCTTGATAGCTCTGATACCAAATGTAAATTGTTAATTTCAGAGATTTACAAATTGCACCAAATTGATCTATCTTTATTCATAGGTTCTAATACCTTTATAGGGAAATACAAGAAACAACAATGACCAAAACTAAAGAACACAACTCCACTAGCTCAATTAATAGAAAAAAAAAAAGAATTGAGTTATTCTAACCCAAGAGAATAGGTATTTTGTTGGAAATAACTCAAACTTACTAAACAGTAAACTTTAAGTAGATTCGCTCGTTTGAAAGTCGCTGCAAAATTCTTAATCATTGCCTTAGAAAGTGGCGAGAACCTTACTTTTAAGATTATGAGTAGATTGTGTTGTCTATGTCTTTGCTCCACAACTTCCTTATTTATAGGGATATGTCAACCCTATTTCCAGTTGGACTAGATTTTCTTATCTCGATGGTCTATCCTAACTCCTTTCGAATTAAGAGATAAGCCAAACATAAGAGTCTGCTATTTGCACCAAACCGTTGGTCAATGCTAAATTATCAATAACGAATATCGGTTATTGTTTAACCATCAACAAAAAATTTCAATTATTGTTCAATCATCAATAAAGATGCTTGACGATTGTTCAATCTCTGGTAGTGATTGTTGGCTTTTACTCAATCACTAGTAATGATGATTGGATACTGTTCAATCACCAATAGTGGTGGTTAGTCATTGCTCAGTTACTAGTGATGATGATTTATCATTGCGTAATTACCTAGTGATAATTTGTTATAATGTAATTACATTAATTTATTATTGTTTAACTGCGCGTAACAATTTTCAACTGATGTCTGACCAATAGCAACATTCTTTTGTTAGTGTGCAAGATCTCTTGTAATTTAGATGATGAATAATTATATTTTCTAAAATGATCATATGATAGTTTTTAAATTTTTTTTATTTTCTAAAATGATCTCACATGTTAGGTTTTAGATTTTTAGTTTTCGTTTTTAAATTTTCTTTTAAATTTTAGATAACAATAACATTATTTTTTCAGAAAATATATTAGAAGAAAATTGTGGAGATGAATAAAAAATAAAAAGAATTTGAAAAAAAAAATCAAATTATAGAGTTATAGACTTATAAAAATTTTAAAATATAGTTTCTCTAAACAATTTCAATAGATGATAAATGGTTTTTCAGAAAAACAAAAACAGAAACCATTTGAAAATCTAGAAATGTCAAAAGCTTGAATTTGTAGTTTTTTTTGTAGAATTCAAAGTTTCAAAGTATGAAAACAAAAGAACCAATATTGTTTAAAAGAACTAACTAAATTAGGTAGTAGAAACCGTTTTTGTGTTTTTTGGTTGAAAACCAATACAGTATATCTCAACAATAAAGATACTGCAATCATTCAATTGGCATTGAATACTTATACGTTTCTAGTAAGTGTGTAAATACACAAATTATAAATTGAGTTGCGTTGACAAAAAAGATAAAAAAAAAATCGAGTTGCAATTTAAACGCAATCTCAACGGATTTTAACAAAAAAAATATGAAAACGCAATGTCGGAAAACGACGATTTGGTCGTCTGCGTCAATGCTTTTAAATAGAAAACGAAATTTCTTCACACAAAAAGAGAAAAAAACTGTAGAAAAAAAACACGAAATGATTGAACAAAAACGTTCCACCTGTGAAACGCTCTCCAGTAC
This sequence comes from Euclidium syriacum, assembly GCA_900116095.1. Taxonomy (NCBI): domain Eukaryota; kingdom Viridiplantae; phylum Streptophyta; class Magnoliopsida; order Brassicales; family Brassicaceae; genus Euclidium; species Euclidium syriacum. The sequence goes on from FPAK01000008.1 coordinate 6,428,931, forward strand.
CACAAGTACTCGCTCGATCCCACACTCGCCTGTTGATTTGCCACGTGCAGATTTACAGCTGTATCCCAAATTCCCAACCGTTTTCCTGGAAGATTCTCTCTTGATTTTAACGTCACACACAGACGCATATCCCCCAATCGCACCGCTAGTCGCTGACGTGATGTTTCTTTATTTATTTTTTCTGAGCTAAATACGTTACAAGCCATCAAACTACTCACGTTACTCTTTCTAAAATATAATTATCTCCGTAACTAATTCAAGGATGTAGAAGTTACGATACAATAGAATTAATTTATTGTTAATCAACGAGAAAAAGTTACCAGTAGAACCGGTGACCCTTCCAACCATCACATCTCTTATAAACACTCTCTCCGATCACACTTACTCCTCTCAGGAAATAAAAAATCGTTTCTTCTCTCCCAAAAACGAAACACGAAAGCGCGTTTTAAAGGCGAATTATTTTGAAATAGAAAACCAGTATCGGGCAATGTCTGGTTCGACCCGGAAAGAAATGGATCGGATTAAAGGACCATGGTGTCCTGAGGAAGACGATCTGTTGCAGACGCTGGTGCAAAAGCACGGACCAAGGAACTGGTCACTCATAAGCAAATCGATCCCTGGTCGTTCCGGTAAATCTTGCCGTCTCCGATGGTGTAACCAGCTTTCTCCCGAGGTTGAGCACCGTGCGTTTTCGGCGGAGGAAGACGAGACGATCATACGCGCGCACGCTCGGTTCGGTAACAAGTGGGCGACAATCGCGCGGCTTCTCAATGGTCGTACTGATAACGCGATTAAGAATCATTGGAACTCGTCGCTGAAGCGGAAATGCAGCGGCGGCGATGTGGCGATGTCCGAGGAAGGTCAGAGCTGTGATTTCGGTGGAAATGGAGGGTACGATGGTAATTTAACTGATGAGCAGCCGTTGAAGCGGACGGCGAGCGGTGGCGGTGGAGCTGTATCGACGGGATTGTATATGATCCCCAGTAGTCCATCGGGATCTGACGTCAGCGAGCAATCTAGTGGACCTGTTTTGCCGTCTTCTCACGTTTTCAAGCCGACGGCGAGAGCAGGCGGAGTAGTGATTGAATCAACGGCGAAAGATCCGCCGACTTCTCTGAGTTTGTCGCTCCCTTGGGTCAACGAGTCAACGGGAAGAGACACGGCGGAGCTATTTCCGATGAGGAAGGAAGAGGGAGAAGAGCAAAGAGGGATTTCGAGTTTCAGTGGGGATTTCATGACGGTGGTGCAGGAGATGATTAAGACGGAGGTGAGGAGTTACATGACGGATTTACAGCTAGGGAACGACGGAGGAAGTTCGTGTATATTGCAAGGAGCTAATAGCGGTAATGTAGGGTTTAGAGAGTTCATTGGAATAGGGAAGATCGAGTAGTAGTGAGTCAAAAGGAGAAAATTGAGACGATGAATCAAATCGTTTTTTTCCTCTGTTAGTTTCTCGGGAAAATAATGTTGAAGGTAGAAAGGATTGGAAACAAAAACTATTGGTGAGGAGAGAAAAACCAATTTCATCTGTTTGAGATTCAATTCAACTGAAAAAACGAAAACGAATTGTTTCTGATCACTACGTGTCTTTGATATGATAAATTCGTTTACTATATATACACAATAGATACATAAATCGAACGTAGAAACAGATTCAAACAATAGAGCTATAGCTAATGTGCAGTGCTTAAGCAATTATTGTGGTATGAGGTGAATTTCTGATGACACGAGCTATGTCCTGTTTCAATGACCAGGACGGATCGTTTAAACCCCGTATCGAGTTAAGGCACACAAGAAGCGTTCCGCCTTCATGTAACAGCACCTATGATTATGACCAATGCAAAAAGACATGGGTCAATGGAAGCTTTCTAGAGAAACTGTTTAAAAAGATTTAGAGAAAGTTCATATAGTACCGTCAACCACAAAGGAAGAAATCCGAGAACTGATGGAAGAGCAGCCAATAATATCGAGGTTAACGCAATAGCCACGTTTTGCTTAATCTGCAAAATAATAATATGAATAATAATCTGACTTAGCAGTTTTATTATTATTATTACTGTACCAGTGATGTTGTTTGGCGGGATTTAGCGATACAGAAGGGAACACCAGTGATGTTATCTCGAAGCAGTAGAACATCAGCGACGGCTATAGCAGTTCCACTTGCACGTTGAGCAAGAACAATCCCTACAGTTGCAGCTGCTAAAGCCGGACCATCGTTGATCCCTTCTCCCACCATTATTAGACCTCCACCTGATTCTCTTGAGATGTTTTTGACATGGTTTAGTTTGTCTTCTGGTTTTAAGTTGCAGTAGACTTCGTCAATACCAACAGCATTTGCAACTCTCCAACCACTTGACTCATGGTCTCCAGTTAACATCATTATCCTGAGTTTGCCCCAGCTTTTAAGTTCTGCTATCACTTTTGATACCTCTGGACGAGCCTTATCCTCCAGGTGAATCAATGTTACCTAGTAGTCAAAGACTTGAAATTTCAAATCAAGATGAGAGTTAAACAACATGAAGGAAGCATTATATACCTTTTGATCAAGTGAAAGAACAGTATGAACAAAGTCTTTTCCGTACAAAGACGAATTCACAGCATCTTTGATTTTTTGACACTCGTCTTGAGATTTATAGAGTGACGTAATGAAATCTACTGAACCAAGTGAAGCTTTCCGCACTTTACTGTCTTCAGTTACTGACTATAACAATGCAATAAACAAATCAATACAAGAGATTAGAGATAAATGGAATGGAAATTTAGTAAATAATTTGGTAGCACCTCAATACAGTTAACTGTAGCAGTAAGGCCTCTGCCAGGAAAATACTCTAAGCTTTCAACGGAGACACAAGGGAGTTTCTTTCCAACACTGTGTTCTACCATGGCTCTACAAAAAGATGGGATGTGTAATAAACAGCAAAGATATAGAAAAGAGAGAGAATTTGAGATATTTAAGCTGTACAAGAAAACAGATGAACAATACCTTCCAATAGGATGTGTGGTACCTTTCTCCATAGCAGCTGCTACGGCTAGGGCTTCTTTTTCACAACTTGGATCCCCATAAATTGGTTCAATTGCTTTGCATGTAAGACTTCCTGTTGTTAAGGTCCCGGTTTTGTCAAAACCAATAGTATTGCAAGAAGCTAGCGCATCCAGTACCTGCCCACCTTTCAGCAAAATTCCCTGCAAAAAGTACACAGCTTACACGTGAAGATACATCTATCTACAAAAATAGCAAGTAAGCAAAAGAGCCAGGGCAGCATTTGCAAATTCCAGTTACTCAGCTGTGACTAGACAGAGTACTTGTAAGATACCTTTCTTGCACAGGAACTGATAGCAGTAGCATAAGCCAACGGAGCAACTGCCAAGGCACACGGTGATGCTGCCACCATAAGTCCCAATGCTCTGTAAACAGATCCTCTACATGCTGTATCATCAAACAGTAACCGAATCAATAAGTTAATAGTCAAAACTCATTTCAAGAAAATTATCACTTTTCCAAAGGATCACTATACCTGTGGTGCCAAGAAACGGCCATTTGTGCAAAACTGGACCAAGTAAGGCAATAGCAACTGATAAAACAACAACCACCTTGCTGTAGCTCTCCCCAAACTCATCCAGCCATCTCTGAAGTTTTGGTTTATTAGACTGTGCTTCCTCAGTCATCTGTAGAATCCTATTAAGTGTGGACTCACTCCATGCCTTTGTAGCCTGAATATAGTCCAATGAATAACGATAACCTTAAGAGTTCCAGACACACGCAAGCTAATGTATTACGAATCTGGTCAAACTATATATACCTTCACAATAATTCTGCCATCCAAATTTCTAGCACCACCAGGGACTCTATCTCCAGCTTTTGCTTCCAGTGGCTTGACTTCCCCAGTCAAATGCTCAACTGTTATGGTAGCATCACCTTGGTAGACTTGGCAATCCACAGGCACAATCTACATACAAATAAAATCTCAATGTTAAACACGTTAAGAATTTCAAGAAATTGAAATTATTGAATGGAAACAGACAGACCTCACCAGCTCCTACCAAAATATAGGATCCAACTTCTATATTGTGCACATGGACGCTTTCGTATGATAAATCGAAGAAGTTGGGTACATTGTCCTTGTTCACATTGATCACCAGTGCAGAATCTGGATTACTCTCCTTCAACTCTTTAACATCCACCATCGACCGACTAGTGAAGAACTCCTCAGCTGCAGATAAAAATGTCACAATATAGACACAAGCGAGCCTCGCATCATAAAACCATATCCAGAAACTTAAGAATTTACAAATTCTCACCAATATGAGCAAGATTGAACATGACTAAAAGCAATCCTCCTTCTAAAGCGTTTCCCACAAACACAGATGCAAAAGCTGCTAGTGCCATTAAAACATGGATGTTCACTTTTCCTCCAGCTATATCCATAAGTGCGTCAAGAGATGCTGAAATCTAATACCCATGGAAACTCAATTCTTTGTTAGCATTTGGATTCGTTGAATCGACATGGGTAGAAACGAGTTTAGAGAGGCGAGGATCCTTACTCCAACAAGTGGGAAAGCAACAATCATGAAGGAATTCTGAAGAGGCGTAATGTAGGGTTTAGGAATCAAATAAGGGCAAGCGGCAGCGGCGAGAAACAGTACGGCGGAGGAGCAACAAAGATGGAGATGCTCTCTAAGGAAATTGGCCAAGCGAATCCATCCGATAGCTCTAGCGAACCGGATCAACAGCTTCTGAGGATAATTCGACACCGTCAGTTCCACAGAACAGCAATGCCGGTGATGGTGGTGGTGGTGATGATGACCATGACCATGGTGGTGGTGATCGTGATTGTGGTTGTCACCCGAAGCCTTCGCCAGTAGACGAAATGACCGTCGGGGAAGACTAGTAGAGCCAGAGAAACGAATGGGAAGATCTCGCGGGATGAGGAGAGTGGTAGGTTGAAGAAGTAAGAAGGAATTGAGTGGAACGAGACGGAGAGTGCATTTCCGACGACAGGGGAATTTAGTGAGAGAAGAAGAATGTATAAGAGCAGCGGATTCCATAGTAGATAATTCGAGCTCCCGTCGTCTTACCCGTATTCAAACCGCCATTGATTTTAAATCTTTGATCGAGCCAACTAACTTTGTGTGTAGGAGTCGAAGGTGAAAGAGAAGAAGAAAAAGTAATGAGAAGCATACTCTGTTGGAATTATACGAAATAATTACGAATGATGTTGTAATATGGCCTCATTATGATCCCATTTCCTGGCTTTAATTTTTTTATCAAAATTAAAGTCGTCACTTGTCATTTTCTTTTTCTTTTCTGGTCGTCAAAATCGTATATAAAGAACCAAATACTCTGTTTGCAAAATTATTAAAAGCACGGTATTACAAAGATGTAAATGTTTTACAAGCTACAACAAAGAAAAAGCAATCTTTTGATTGGAGTTCTATTCTTCATGGTTTATAAGTTCTAAAAAAAAGTGTACGTTCTAATATTTCAACTGGATTAACTACAAGAGAATTTAAAGATAATTGGATCTCAACTTCACCATCAAGACCAGCTATCAACATTTCATCAGCAATTGATCATCCTAATCTTCTAGTTAGAAACTTAATGTGCCATGTACATTCTCGTTGGATTTGGGATTTGGATGCTCTCCGGACTCATTTAAACCAAGTTGATGTTGATTTAGTCCAATCAATTTATCTTCCTACACAAATGGATGAGGATACAATAATTTGGAACTATACAACCTCTGGGATTTATACGGTGAAATCAGGTTATGCAGTAGAAGATTTAGATAATAATCTAGGGATCCTCAATCATCCTCATGGAGATCCAGAACTAAAACAGAAGATTTGGTAGTTGAAAATTACTCCGAAGATAAAACATTTCTTATGGAGGATTCTATCTCAATCATTACCCACGGCAACAAGATTAATTACGAGAGGAGTCAATATTGACACAACATGTCAAAGGTGTTGTAATGGTCAAAAAGCAATCTTTCATTCATTCTATGAATGCCTCGTTTCAATAATGTTTTGGAGGCAGAGTAATCTACCTTATGATATATCATTTCTTCCGCTGAATGACAATGAAGAAATGATTAGATCCTTCTTAGATTTCTCTGCTGACAAAAGACTATCAACTCTCCATCGTTTTCTTCCTTTCTGGATTCTTTGGAGAATATGGAAATCAAGAAACCGTTTACTTACATTTACCATAAACCGGTAAATGTAAGGAAAGATGTCCAATATGCTTTTGCAGACACAAGGGAATGGATTCAAACTTTCTTTAATGAGACTAACTCAGGAGCTAATATAAATTCCCAAACCGTTTTCCCCATAAATACCTCACCTGCTAATATCAATAAATGTGAGAAACCGGGACCGGGTCTACTCAAATGTAAACTTGATGCGGCTTACAACTCAATCACAGGATAAACGGCCTCGGGTTGGATTGTTAGAGATGATGCAGGTAACGCAATATCATGGGGACATGTAAAGATAGGAGCATCAGCCTCAATTCTAGAAGCAAAAGTGAAAGCTCTTCTCATGGCAATGCAACATACATGGTTGCTGGGTTTTACTAAGTTAAATTTTGAAGGAGATAATCAAGTAGTGGTGAAAATTCTACAAGGAAATTCCCATGATAGATCTATTATTAATCTGGTTAAGGAGATTATCTTTTGGAAGCTAAAATTTGTGTTTTGTTCTTTTCAACATGTAAATCGGTATTGTAATCATATTGTCCACTCTTTGGCTCATTTTCACTGTATGTCTTCCTTTGAGGATAATGTTTCTATTCCTCCTACTGAAATTTGGAATGATTTGTATTTTGACATTTTATGAAAGTAATGAAAGTTGTTTTTGAGAAAAAAAAAAATTCGTATATAATTTTTGTTTTTGTTTTTAGTTTATAACTCACATATTTTGAAAAGGGATTAAAGGACATCAATTAAAAACCTAACTTATATTTTGTTTATTTTTTGGATAAGTAAAAAATATTTGAAGGGTTGCAGCAGATTGTAGCAAGGGGGTACAAATCCAACAGCGTTAAACCAACTAATCAACAGTCATAATCAACTAATAATATTAAGACTACATTCATAAGATGTTTTAGAATATCCACTTCAAAAAACTTTTTTGCCTTACTCATGAGGGTGTCAGTGCGGAAAGCACAAAAACTAAAAACTTGCACGTGTGGTTCTGGCTGAGGATACCCCAATATAATGGACTAATATGTGTACATTCTCATAATTTAAGTGAATTATTATGACGCAAAAACATTTAGGGTTTGGTTTTCCATTCCAGTCAGTATTGTTTATGTTCTTTCATTCTTTATTTCTCATAATTATTATGCAAAATTTAAATTTGTTTAATTTCAAATTTACTATCTTTTTCCTCCAAAGATTCTTTATTGATATCAATTCGAGAATGCAAAATTATGATACAATTTTTTTTTGGAAAATAAATTATTACACAAAGATATATTAAGGTCGATAAAAAAAATAAATGACATTGATGATGTTTCTCTTAGAAAAGTCATACTCATTAAAGATTATGTAAACAATTATTTTTCTTCTCCATATTCGGTCTTCCCCTGATGCAAAATATGTATCCACTTTGCATGCCACATGAAAAAATTCAATACTTTCGGAACAAACTGATATCAATAATTCCGTTTCAGAGTAATTTTAGAAGATTTTAACTTTGATTTTCGTCCAATGTGGTCACAATTATTCTTGATTGTAACCGCCATAAACGTCTCCCTTGTGGTTGTCACTCATTGACTAAATCTTGGTTGAAGAATAAACCACAATAGTTTTTTTACATGATGTCATTTCCATAGTTGCCATTCCATGATCCCATATTAGATAGATTTGGACACGTTCACTAGTGAAATCGCTAACCAGACCATTGCATAATCGAAAAAATATTTCAGAATGAACTAAATTCTAGAAAAATACACTATACTATCAAAAAAGAAACGTTTAGGAAATTAAATTGATAAGAATTTGTAGTAGCCTTCATGTACCACTACGAGATAATTTACCTCCTATGAGGAAGAGATTATCACGCAGCTATGAACCGCATGAGAAACTATAAATATATCAAATCGGGTCTTATTTGAAACATCAGAATACTCAATCCACAAAATTTCGAGAGTTGCAGTTATCGTGAGAAATGGTGCAACATATGAGATTAGATCGGTTAAAGTGAACCAATACCAAGGTGAAAAACAAATATAAACATTCAATGATCACCTAGATCTCTTCTAATCTAGAGATAACCTCAAATCTAGAGATAACCTCAGTTCATAACCTAAACATATTGAGAAATTGGAAAAATAGTTATATAATTTTTTCTCTTTTTCCTTTTCCAATGGCATTTGATCTTTAACACATAAAAAACATAAAATATAAAGGAATTTATTTATATTAATCAAACTAATAAATGAATAAATACATCGTACATTATTATCAAATAAATTTTATTGACTAACAAAAATATTCCTACAGAGAACATATTGAGGCTATACCAATTATTGATTTCCCCCAACTTTGTTCTCCAATATTGAATGGTGTATTTATTCTATTGGCTGTTGTAAGATAAAAGTAAAATAAAAACTAATAACTAATCTGTAAATATAACAGACAAAAAAACGAAAGAAATAATTATATTTTTGGAGCTAGACAGAAGCAGCCTCCTTTAGCTAACCCGCTTCGCTAATTAGTGACCGGGTCCGCTCGAGCTGGGACCTGAGTGCGTGCCATATCCAAGCGGCTCACTCCGGTCCACGAACCGATGACCCTCACCACCAGAGCCAGGACCTGAGTCCTTGATCGCCCCAAGTGACAAACCACTGTAGAACCCAGCCACCAGCTTCTCTTCGGCGTTCGTTAAACCCAATGGTCGAGCCTCCACCACAAGAACCGAACCGACCAACATGAAAAACAGAATAGAACCAAGAATAACTTTGTTCATCATCATTTTCTTTGAAACTTGGTTGTGTCGTTTTTTGAATAATTAAAGCTAAGAGAATCTTTTTTTTCTTAATTTACTACTCAATCGAGTTTATAAATTTTGTTGTGAAGAGTTTGGGGATATGGAGTTGGGTAATATAGTGATGTGCCGAGACTTGAAGGAGAAGTAAAGTTTGAATTTTTTTGTTGACTTCATCAGTTTATAATTCAACAAAAGGTGAAATTTGAATTTAGCTCCGTCCTGGGAAAATTCAGAGGCTGCTTCGTGTTCTTAGTCGTCTTTATCTTTTCTTAATATATTATAAAATAGACAAAGCCATCAATGAGGACTGGAGAATTAGTTTTCTCCAATGCCTTTCACAAATAAAAGAATAATACTTAGGTTCACCCCTATATTCACCTCCTCCTAGTTAACCAATGGGAAAGTGACATGTAATATTACCTCTAAACATTAAAAAAAAAAAAGTTAAACAATTAAAACAAATGAATAAATGAAATCAGAATTTTTTGACGACGTCCGTTGGTTGTTTTGTGAATAAATTGTTCTACATATAATAACTAATATGAACATCAAGTGTTGCAAAATCAGTGCCAATCAATACGAATTCAAACTAAATCTCTCCCCCCAAATTCCAAACACGAGAATTGAAGCATGTCTTTTTCAACATTTGACTAACTATTCACCCAACAAAGAAGAGACCACTAAGAAACAAAATGAAGAATTTGAAGAGAACATGGATGGGTTCCTGAGTTTGTTGAGTCGACTCGTTCTGAATTAGATGTTGCCGTTAACGAATACATTGCTGCAATTGAAATCTCTGTGGATGATGAAGGGTCGTGCATGTGGAGATAATCCAAGCTTTCAGGATATGCTCTCAATATTTTCTATAGGTTCCGACAATTACCAAAGCCAAATTAACAAAAATGTAAATCTTCTATGCACAGAGGAGATCGGTAAATGTTAACCCGAGAATCAATTCTTGGCTTACAACAAAACTTCTTTGTTTTCCCGGGACCGGCGGCAGAGAAGTGAGAGGATAAACAACGAGGAAGAAAGAGAAAGGAGGAGATATAAAGGAGAATTAGAATTCTCGCCGCCGGCGTGAGGCCGTACGACTGTCGGAGAGCAGGAACAAATCCTAACACAGCTTAATTTCGTTCTGTTTTCCTTTACCCTTCAAGCACAAAACAACCAACGGACGTCGTCAAAAAATTCTGATTTCATTTATTCATTTGTTTTAATTGTTAAACTTTTTTTTTTTTAATGTTTAGAGGTAATATTACATGTCACTTTTCCATTGGTTAACTAGGAGGAGGTGAATATTGAACCTAAGTATTATTCCAAATAAAATGATACTATTAGTTTTGTCCGTGATTGTTTGGACCGGACTTTTAGTTAGTCTTTTTTTTTTTCAACCACATTACAATTTAACAGATACCAAGATCGGATTATAAAATAAAATTTAACCGAATAAGAGACTCTGATTTAGCATTTAAGGAACGAATAACTAAGGAAAGAGAAAAATTAGGAAGAAGACGAACACGCAACTCAACAAGCTCTTCCATCTAGTTAGAAAAAGTTAGCCACTTTTTCAGCTGCCGCACAAGTTTGAATAACTCCGAATAATCTATCTCAAAGAATTGTCAATTGTTATCAATGATGCATTCTTTGATCCACAATAAAGCTTCAACCTCCGAATGAAGGTATGGTAAACATCTTCTTATACCACGAGTTCCAGGGAACATTGAGTTTTGGTATGGATGTTTACAAATCCGTCCTAGTACTGAGGTTGAGTCTAGTCCTTTTCAAAGTCCATTTAGAATCTGAATTTGCTCACTTCAGTGAGGACCGTGTTAGCTTGTCCATCAACTATAGAAACATGTGCTTCATTCCATGGCATATATTGGCTTATCACATGATGGACAATTTTAAAGAGTTCATGGTCGACTCCTTGAAACACATTTTTGTTCCTTGCTTTCTATATCAATCAACCATGGATATACACATTGACTCCTTGATCTCTGCTGGTTAGATTCCTCCAAAAAAAAGAAACTTCAAGTTCCGGAAAACTGATTTTATAGGGAATAATTATGTTCCAAAGGGAGTTGATGATAATGCCCATTTTTGCAATGTTGATGGGCATTTGAAACAACATGATTATTCGCTTTCTCTGTAAGTCAATAACGCATAAATGGAGATCAAAATTAGTTAAACCTAAAATGAAAATCAATTATATTCTAATTAATTAAAATTATTTATGGAATCTACTTATTAACGTCAATTGTTGTATTAATATTTATGATAAATGATATAAATAGTAAGATCAATTTACGTAACCGATATATATTTACATAAGTTACAAAAAATTGATGAAATATTTGTATTCTTTTAAAACCGACACAATATATTTGCATTATCACTTTCAGAGTGTCTATGTAAGTGATGCAAAACTCATTTACATTACTTAAAATCGATTTGAATTGATCAGATAAATGACACAACAAGCTTTATTTTTGGTACTGCAGGTGATAACATTTCAACTAAAATCAATATTATGGATATATCAAATAAGGAAAATCTAAAATAAATATTATGGATATCTAAGGATGGAGGAATAAGATCCTACCTAGGAATATCTTATATTCTAGGTGGGTCAAAGAGTAAATTCTTTAATTATTTAAAAAGAGATTTCAAGACCGAAGGGTTGGTTTTCTAAATATCTCTTAGAGGAAGAGAAATATGTCCAAATTAAGTTAGTGTCACATGCTCTATCGAATTTTGTGGGAAAATTATCAATTTCTCTCTACTATTCAAACTTTTATGTAAATTTCCACACCAAATTTTTTCTCTTTCTAATTATACCCATATACAAAACTTTCTATCGTTTTCCCCACAAAATTCGAATTTGAGGTCTACTCAGACTAAACCGAATTTAAACCAAATTGAACCGGATTTTGACCCAGATTAAATATCCAAACTCGATTATAACCCGACCCGAATGGAAAAAAAGGAAAAAAAAAAACAAAAAATTGAAAAAAAATCTAAAAAATTTTTAAAAAACTTCAAAAAGAATTCAAAAAGTCAAAAAAATCGAAAAAATTCAAAATAAATACAAAAAATGGAAAAAAAAAATCATTTTTTCTAAAAACTAAAAAAATAAATTTATCCAAAAACCAAAAAATAAATTTAAATTCCTGAATTTTTTTTTAAAATATTAGTAAACTTAGAATTAATATTATTAATTTAAAAAATGTCCAAGAAAATCTCATAAAATTTAGAACATTTCCAAAACTTCATGTTATTTCTAAGATAATTTTTTACATAAGAAAGTTTTGAAAATTATGAACTATAGAACTCCCCTTCTTTAAAATCTATTAACTAATATCTCTATAACTATTAAATTTTGAAAATCTCAATATGGAAAAGTCTAAAAAATTATTATTTAGATTTTATATAGATAGATGAATATTTTTTTGACAAAAATTAAAGCTTGATACTTTTGATTATGTGTTTTCTTGTGAACTATATGATTTTTTGAATGAGTTTGATCTTCATACTTACTCTTGCATATGTGAATAAGGTATCTTAGAAACAACATAGATTTTTTTGGGACTTTTCCAAATTCATTAATTTAATTTAATTATTTTTTAAAAATATATATTTTAAAAAGTTTCTGGGATTTAAATTTTTATTTGAACTGATATTTTATATGAGAATTTTTTGTGATTTTTTGGATTTTTCGGATTTTTTTAAATAAATAAATTTTAATAATTAGTTTAATTGAGAAAACTGATTTTTTTCATTTTTGTATTTATTTTGAATTTTGAACTTTTTTTGAAGTTTTCTTTTTATTTTTATAATTTATTTTGAATTTTTTTTCGATTTTTTGTATTTATTTTTTCATTTTTCATTCGGGTCGGGTTGTAATCGGGTTTGGATATTAAATCTGGGTCAAAATTAGGTTCAATTCGGTTTAAATTCGGTCTAGTCTGGGTAAACCTCATATTCGAATTTTATGGGGAAAATGAAAAAAAATATTTTATATGAATGCAATTAGACAGAGAAAGAATTTGGTGTGGAAATTCACTTAAAAGTTTGGGTCATAGGTAGAAATTGACAGTTTTTCCAATTTTGTCATGCCATGTTTCATGCTTACTCAGTCATCAATATCAAGGTTAACTAGTGTTACATCAAAATTTTAGTAGAAATCTAATGGACGTAACAACGGTCTCCATTTAATAGCATGTAATAAGTTATGTCATCCTTAAATTGAGAGATGTCTGGTATTTAGATGTATGGCTATTTTTAACATGAATTTCTTGACAAAACAACTATGACATTTGTAAAAATAGCCAAATTCATTGGTCACAAAAGTCTGTTTTAAAGACAGTATTTCAAGAATTCTCATCGGCTGAAAGGAAAAGGGGATTATTTACTATCTTTTGGTTGGAAAAGTATCATCTCGTGAGATATATCTTGCTATGAGGTAATCAATTGTGAGTCTAATTTAGCTTTGGAATTTCAGTTTAGGGAGATTATTGGATCTTAGATGTTAGCCTCATACTGACATGAGGTAGGGGAACCTCTTACATCCAAATATGAGAGTAAACCATTTAGTAAGTCTGAGAAACGAAAGATGGCACTTTCCAATCGTACTCGAAAGGATTGAACTCATCGGGTACACTTAGTAATTACTAGCTAGAATCCTTCGGTAACCTATGATATCATGCCAAATATAAATGACCTAAAAACTTATATTGGAAATTATGATCAGAAAAACTAAAACATTTTATCTGGCATGTTGTCTTAGGGGATTTAGCTTTAATGAAAAATTAAAATTAAGGTAAATTATTGGTTTTCTGTAAAATAATCATCCACGTTAAAATATTTTGTAAAAAATACCCTCCATTTTCTGAAAATGCAATACAACCCTCATGTGTATCGATGACGTGGCGGCGAAAAACATCGTTCATAAATTAGACGGAAAATTAAACACTGCATTTAGTGATGATGAAAACAACACAACATTGGCATTTCCATTTTTTTTTCTTATAAAAAAATGACAAGTTGTTTGAATACATGACTTTTGATTCTCATCTTTTAGGAATCGATATGTGATTTTATCAGTTTGAATACATGAATTAATGTCTCTGAGACTATATGCTAGAGAACAAGATTGAGGTGTTTGCGAATATTTGATGATGAGCACGTCGAGTCATTTGCAAGATTATTCGATTACGTTGGTAAACTGAAAAGCACAAATTTTATTTCTCTAATCTGATTTGACATTATTTTATTCATCACGTGCTTGGTGTATTTGACCACGATGACATACAGTTTGAATTATCAAAACCCAATAAAACTGTGTGTTTAAGTTATGTCAAATATATAAATATATAAAGTAAGTTATGTTAAATATATAACATGTTATCTTTAAGGTTTGTATTGTGGTTTGATTAAGAGGTGAAAAGTTGACTTGCATTTTTGGGAGGTAGAGGGTATTTTTGTAAAATATTATAACTTGAATAGTTTTTTTGCAGAAAATCCTAAATTATTTGTGCTCTGTTTTCTCAGTGTTGTGGGATCTCCGAAAAAACAATGAATGAGGCTCTGTTTGAATGCCCACTAGCAGCACAAACATGACCATATTACCAATTCCATTTGGAATATACTCATTACCACATATTAGTTTTTAACTTTTATAACAAAATCCAATAAAGAGGGGTCGAAAAAGTGATAATTAAAGATTATGTGATTGATTTGGAAAGCAATGATTACAAAAGTGTTTCAGGGAGTGAGATGAATATACACTTGAAGCGAATTTAAGGCTTGGAAGGAAGCTGAGGGATCTAATCATGCATGTTCTACGGTTAATAAAGCCTATACCATTATTACCCATGCCTTAAAGTGCCAGATAAATAGTTATTGAGAAGGGTTAAAATGCCAGATTTTCTTACAACATGGATGAAGGACGATTCTCTGAGATTTGCTTACAACATGGTTTAAGGACGATTCTCTGAGCTTGCTGTAAAAGACACAGTTTGTCTCTCCTTCATACTGAAGTAGAAGCTTTACTATAGACTATTATAACATAACTAACAAGAGAATTGCCTACCAAGTTCTTGAGGCGGACTGCTCTGAACTCATCCTAACCATGAATTATCCGGAGGAATGATATATATTTTCTCCAGCCTATTTGAACAATTTAATGTGTATGATTGATTGTCCATTTTTTTTTTCTGTTCTTTAAGTGTAAAAACGAATATTAAACTTATATTTCATTTTTTGAGGTTTTTTTTGTTGTAATTCTCTTTAAACTCGAATTTCCAATCTTAACGTTAATTAATTTTAATGTGTGCTAGGGAAAAAAATGCAATATAATTTTATAAAAATATGAAATTTGAAAAATTGATGGTCTTAACCAATAATGAGAATAATATAATTAAAATGTATTTTAATCTAACATTTTGATATAATTTCATTTCAAATCATAAATCTAGGCATACATTTTGGTAAAAAAAATGAAAAAGTAGTTAAATTTTGCATTTTAGACACATATATATTCTGTTATAATTAGTATATATTAAATATATAAACTATGTGGACGCATGACATGAATCAATCAATTCGGTATATCGAAATCAACATGGTTTCTGATCAACATCTAACCGAGTTTTTGCGTTTTACCATTTTTTTTTAGTTACATCAAAATTGACACAATTTCTAGTCAATGAAGACTTACCCACCGTTTACCTAATTACAGAAATCATATTTTAGAAATATACATATATATATATATATATAGCTAATATATTTAGTCTTAATTAGTATTTTCTATTTTATTTGGAACATACATTTAAGATATCAAAACTAAAAACATTTTTTATACATTTAACTAGTAAATTTAGTATAAAATGGTATTTTTCTAACTTTGGCACAAACATTAAGGGGGTATATTGAACTGTGGATTTTAAAATGTTTTTGAGTTTTTTTAAAATTTCCTGTTATTCAATTAAAGATTTTAATATATCCTCCCAAATCCAGTGTTACTGAACATGAGATTTATGTAAAGTCACTTAAAATCATTTACAATCCCCTGTTATTCAAACAAGAATTTTTTAAAATCATATCAAATCCACTGTTATTGAAAATGTTTTAAGTATTAAGATTTTAATGATTGCAAGAGATTTTAGAGGATTTTAGGAGATTTTCTTAGTTAAAAATAGAAAGATCCAAATCTCATGGTTTTAGGTGAAATTATTGGGAATTTTAATACCAAATCATAACAACTTCTTTAAAATCCTCAGAATCATCAAAATCATCAAAAATCTTATTAAAACCCAAATCACTCTAAATGCCAAGTTAAATACACCCCCTAAAAATTAAAATTTATCAATTTGCTTTTGTAAATAGTAACTGATGAGGTGGCCCTTTAGTCAGAAATGTTTAATTTGATATATTTATATGTTTTTAGAATATATATATATATATATATATTTCAAAATGAAAAATATATATATATATTTTTTTGTCTTAATTGGTATTTTCTAATTTATTTGGAACAAACGTTTAGAATATCAAAACTGAAATCAAATTTAGATATTAGCTAATTGATTTAGCATTGATTGATTTTTTTCTATTTTTATAAAAAAAGCTGATGAGGTGTTTATAGTTGGCAAATGTTTATTTTGATATTATATATATATATATATATATATGTTAATACCTCATAGAGTTTTGACATAATTCAAAATCTGATAATTGTAACGATATTATGTGTCACAATATTACAAATTTAGGTTGATAAAATAAAATTTGTAACCATATTCCTATTGGGGTAACAACATAAAAGGTATTATATATGTGCTGTTAAAATCTCATAGAGCTTTTGACCTTATCAAAATGTGAGAAATAAATGTAACTACATTATGTGTCATAATATTACAAAAAAGATAACAAATTTGTAACTGACCATATTAAGATTGGTAATGCATTCCCTTTTTCTATATTTCAAGGTTCGGATGAAGGTAATGACAAGAGGATGATAAATAACATAATAAATATCGAAAATCTCTTTACTAACATTTTATTGGCTTAACAATAACTATAGATAGATTTTACCACCAATAATATTACATTACCATCCTAAAACAAGATCCACCGTTAAGCAACCATTGTTATAAATACTACTACAGTTTTAACTCACAGATTCATCAAGTCTAAATCAAATACCTCTAAACTACTATTTTCTTTTAAAAAAGTTATAAGTAATAATGGGAAGTAACGAGGGTCAAGAAACACATGTTCTAATGGTAGCAATGCCATTCCAAGGTCACATCAATCCAATGCTCAGATTCGCAAAACAACTCTCACCAACGAACCTCCGCTTCACTCTTGCCACCACTGAGCAAGCCCGTGATCTCCTATGCACCGCCGCCGCCACTACAACCGCCACCGAACTCCATAGCCCGGTGGACCTCGTTTTCTTCTCAGACGGTTTGCCTAAAGACGATCCAAGAACCGAAAAAGATTTCATAGAGTCATTGAGAAATGTCGGAGGCAAGAACTTGTCTAAAATCCTTGAAGAAAAGAAATACTCTTGCATCGTCTCTAATCCTTTCGCTCCATGGGTTCCGGCTGTTGCAGCTGCTTATAACATCCCGTGTGCAGTTCTCTGGATCCAAGCTTGTGGAGCTTACTCGGTTTATTACCGTTACTACATGAAGACAAATGATTTCCCCGATCTTGATAATCTCGATGAAACAGTGAAATTACCAGCTTTGCCACTGTTGGAAGTCCGAGATCTCCCGTCGTTTCTCTTACCTTCTTGCGGTGCACACTTCAATAACCTAATGGTGGAATTCGTTGAATGTTTACGTTATGTGAAATGGGTTTTGGTTAACTCGTTTTACGAACTCGAATCAGAGATTATCGAATCAATGTCTGATCTCAAACCTATAATCCCCATTGGTCCTTTAGTTTCTCCATTCCTTTTGGGAGAGGAGGAGAAAACTCGAGACGTGGAAAATCTGGATATGTGGAAAGTAGATGGTTATTGTATGGAGTGGCTTGACAAGCAAGCTCCGTCTTCGGTTGTGTACATATCTTTTGGAAGCATGCTCAAGTCTTCGGAGAATCAGGTTGAGAGCATAGCTACGGCACTGAAGAACAAAGGAGTTTCATTTCTATGGGTGATAAGGCCAAAGGAGAAAGGCCAAAACATCTCCGTTTTGGAGGAGATGGTTAAAGAAGGAAAAGGAGTTGTTGTTGAGTGGGCTCCACAAGAAAATATATTGTGCCACGTGGCGATCTCTTGCTTCGTCACACATTGTGGCTGGAATTCGACGATTGAGACCGTGGCAGCTGGTGTTCCGGTCGTGGCGTATCCAAGTTGGACAGATCAACCGATTGATGCGCGACTGCTGGTGGATGTGTTCGGAATCGGGGTGCGAATGAAGAATGACGATACCGACGGCGAGCTCAAGGTGACTGAGATAGAAAGGTGTATTGAGGCCGTTATGGAGGGACCGGACGCCGCTAATATGAGGAGGAGAGCAGCGGAGCTGAAGCATGCTGCCGGATCGGCCTTGGCACCTGGTGGATCTTCGGCTCGTAATTTAGACTCGTTTGTCCGTGATATCACAATCACCTGATTGTATCTGTTTTATTTGGCGGCGTGTTTTTAACTCAATTTTTTTTATCAATAATAATTATCTTTAGACCGACTATAATCGAATTTTAAATTTAAAATTTAACCAAAATGCGTATCAAATAACGGTTCAACAAAATCAACTATTCACTAGTTGGCATGGAGATGAAGATCTTGATCCCAAAAATCAAAAGAAATTAAACCTTTTAACACAAAAAAAAAAAATCAAAAGAAATTTTGGATCTAAAAATCCGAGAGCCAAACTTAACGTTTTTAGAGGAGCCTTAGAGTTTTGAACAAAAAAAGAAAAAAAAAAGAGTCTTAGAGCAATTCCAACAGCGGACCCTCCCTTGAGATTCTTAAACATTTTTTATTTATTTTTATTATTTTTGAAAGATGGAAAAAAAAGAAAGAAAAAAAGCAGCCAATTAGAAGAGGCCACATCACTAAAGATCGGTCTCTTCAGATCCTTAAATAAGGATCGATCTTTCATTTGTTTGTGGGTCCTGTATTTTTTAATATTTTTTTTTGAAAACTGTGTTAAAATTCCCAATTTTTTACCGATGGAGATGCTTTTAGAATATTTTATAGTTAACCAATACAAACCATAGATAAAACTTAAAAATAACTAAATAAAACTTAAAACTAACTAAAGGAATTTAACTAGGACTTAAAACTATGATTTTCGGGAGTTTCAGGTGTAGGGGCGTCATCAATGGAGGACCATCTTGACGTCTGCTGTTGAGTCTGATCAGATGCCACGTCAATGTGCACATCGTTGACGTGGTCTTAGCTCCAATAAGCTCAGTCGGTGATTTGATGGACGATACGGACCAAATCGAATGTAAGTTGTGTTTTAAGAATCCAAATGAGATAAGGTCAACTCCATTGAAACGCTTACTCAATTTCCTATAACTTTAGTGAAGACCTCAAAAGCCAAATTCAAAGGGAAGACTTTCTTACAAGCCAATCTTTAACTCTCTTGAAATGAGTCATTCCATTTTCCACTTCTGCTTCATCATCTTGTTACTTTGCTCCTTACTTATTTCCTATGCATCTTTTAGTTTTCTTGGCTTTATTTGAGCTCCCTAATATTTCTTCGGATACCAAATAAATTGAAAAAAGCAATGGATGCAATGCAAAGATCCAAAGATTCTAAAATACTACTATTTACATTAAACCTAGCATTTAAGACTTAGAAATAATAGAAAATGATTCTATGCCTAAAACTAATAAAAACAAAACTAGTAAAATAGGGTAAAATCCTATATGATCAGTATTCACGGTTCATTTAGAAAATTCTTCAAGTTATTCTTTTCAGTGATCTTATTTTCTTTGAGAAAACTAGTGAACAACGATTTGTGCAAATCAACAAGTCAAGTACCAACATGCTCTACCACTCGCGGACAAACCCACATGCCTCAATGAGAGAGAGAAAGAAGTACAAATCCAATCCCGCATCCTCTTTCAATAGACTCGTGATACCTCGAGACTATTATGGTTGCCAGTTGTCGAAAAATACAAAGAAAGTAGGTGAAAAATACTTGAGTCCTTAACGCGTTCTTGAACTGGATAATCCATATGATGTAGTATAATATTTCAGATCAGTTATTCTCTATACACCCCCTCTCTCGCTACGAGAGAGGATCGAATTTTCTTTCTTTAATACCTTTGAATAAGTTTTCTCGGCTTTTCTCTCTATTTTTCTCATTAGTTTTCTCTCAACATTCGCGCATTTTTCACAAAAAATTAAAACTTTTTTTTTTTACAAATTTCTCATCTTTCCAAAGCAAATCAACCTTAAAGGTCTGATCTTCACATAAAATACCCTGTCTATAAGTGTTTTCCGGTCTAAGGTCACCATTTCTTGTCTTTTGAGAGATACTTTCACTCTTTCGCTAAGAAAAAACCTTAGATAACCTTTCCTTTCCCTTTTGTATCCCGAACCTCTTTATCTTTACGACCTTTTTCCCATGATCACTCTTCCTTTTTCTGACTTGACCGTCGAAAAATCTTTGGAAACACAATTTCATCGTGTTTTCTCGATACTTCACGCAGCTACTATTTTGGTAGGAGATTTGCTCACCGGTGTCCCAAACCTTGGAAGACAACTCCAACAAGTCCTTGATCAACCCTTAGAGGTGCAAGCCCTTGAAGTCCCCAACCGTGAAATACCAAAAATTCGCGCTGTAGTGAACTCAGAAGCGGCCATGACCGATATTCAAGCAAGTAGTAGGAAATAAGTCGGCTTGAAGGCCCATGTTTAAGCATAGGGCCCATATAACGGAGGAAGTGGAAAGCCCAAAATTTTTTACCCGAGCCATCAACCATTATTTAGCCACTCGTATTTAGTCAACTGCTTTCTCTCTTCCTTCATCTCTAAGTGCCTTGTCACAACCGCTAAAATTTTTTAGCTCCCTTATTTAAATAGGGTTATCAATAGAACCCTAAAATTTTATATCGCTAACTCTCATGGGACCACATTGTTTCACAAATTCTAATTCATAGTAGAAATTCTCCCCTTAATATCCTTCTAATATCAGTATTGCTGATCACCATATATGAACTCTAGAATGAGAAAAAACTTACGTTTTTACCGTCAAGATTTTAGAACCTTTGATAAATAAATGATGCCAATTTGACTTACTAATCTAAAAAGCATCTCCTATTTACCTTGTACTCATCTCCGACATTCAAAAATTGTGATCCAGTTTTGAAATGATATCACATAATGCATATGGTCTCATAGTTGGTTCACTATGATTTTTTCATGTATATGTGTAAGGATCTCATATCAGAAGTTAGAAATTTAAAATGAAACAATAATAGTATAAAAGGGATATCGACCAATAAACTTATTGTCAAAATTTTTTGGATTGAAACCCATAAACCTTAAAATGGTAATAGAGTCCTAATTTTTTTACTCAAATATGATTTATTATCGGTCATAAAGAGAAATTCATATCAAGTTGAGATGAGCCGATAAATCTATTATTCCAAGAGCATGCTAGAAATTACAATGGAAGTTATAAATAATCAACACTCATATATATGAAAGGGATAATGTCTAATCCACTCATTCCCATTTACTTTTGAATTGGAAACCACAAACCTTAATATTGGGCATTTATTTTTCTCTCTTTTGTACGTAGATGGTGATTACATTTCTCTTATAGAAACTCGTTTGAAATTCATCAGTAAAAAGATCATTAACCAGTCGGTTAAACCAAAAATAAGAAGAAAGAAAAGATAAAGTATTATTCTGTACATAGGACAAAGAAAGGAGAGTTACAACAATTCAAGCTCAAGTATCGAAAAGCTTATTGAAAATGAGACGAGGTTTACACATGGCTACCAACGGTGTCGTTGGACGCATGATGGGTGCTTCTGTAGTATCAATATATTCTTCTCCAATCCTCTCCCATTCGAAACATTGAACCATCGATCCAATAGCCAAACTCACTAGCCGGTGACTCAGCCCAACACCAGGACAAGATCGTCGTCCGATCCCAAATGACAACAACTTTTGATTTTCCTTCAAATTTTCGAACCTCTCTGGCTTGAACATTTCGGGGTTTTCCCATATAGAGGGGTCTCTATGAATAGCCCAGACATTTACCAATAACATTGTTCCACGTGGAACGTCGTACCCTGCCAACATGCAATCATCTGATGGCATACGTGGAATAAGCGTCGGAGCTGCCGGGTAAAGGCGTAAGGTCTCCGACACAATCCCTTGTAGATAAGGCAGGTTTTTGATATCTTCTTCATCGATTAACCGATCAAAACCAATTTTAGTATCGATATCAGTCCTCACTTTCCTTAACACCTCTGCGTGATTTAACAAATTCAACATCGCCCATTCCAACGTTCCTCCTAATGTTTCAGTTCCAGCTATTATCAAAACCTGTAAAATTAAAAATAATAACCAAACATTATAAAGTTTAACATATAGATATTAAACAGGTTCCTCCTTAAATACTTACAATTAGGAATCCTTTAATAGTGACATCCGTATAATAATCAGGCTGAGTTTCTTGAAGAGAAAGCAAGCGATCTATCAAAGTGTTGCCCTTTCCTTTATCTGCACGTTTCTCATCCACCATACTTTGCAAAAACTCATCCAACCGACCCGCTAATATTTTAACCCGTTTCTCAAAATTTGTGATCCAACGTAAGATTGGGAAGTAATCGGCAGCGTGTCCAGCGCCGGCAAGGGCTAGCACCTCGTCAAGCAGCTGTCTCACTCTCCGTGCATCGCCGTCTTCCTCTGTTCCATCGCCATAAAATCGTTTCCCCATTAACATTCTAAGAGTGTTATTGATCGCCAAATCCATAAGCAATGGCCTCATTTCCACCTTCTCAAACCCCTAGTTTATAATCAAATAAACAAATGATTAATTCCAAATGAGGTGATCCAAGTAGAGATCCTCAGGTTATTCACATACCTGTCGTGAGTTCTTGGAGAGACGCAGTAACAAGTGTCGGATCTCGTCCTTACGGATTGATAAAAAGGCATTGAGCTTGAGTGAGGAGAAGATCTCGAGGGTTCCGATACGGCGCAGGTTTCGCCAGCGATCACCATAAGGCGTACTGGCCACATTGGAGCAGTTGTATTCAATGTACTTTCCGAGAATGAACTCTGGCCGGTTGGCCAAAACGACGTCGTTTTTTATAAAGCATTCTTCAACGACAGAGTAGGAGGAAACAACAACGACGAGACGATTTCCAAGGCGGAGACTGAAAATTGGGGAACAGCCGAGGGATTGAGAGATAGAGAGGAATGCACGGTGGAGCGACTGCTTGATGAGGAGGTGAAAGTGTCCAATCAACGGCAATGGCTTCCCCGGACTTGGTGGTAAGTTCAACTTGCTTTGCGGTTTACGAAACAAAAGTTTTAGAGAAATGAAAATGAACAAGGCTAGAGATATAACTAGGAAATGAGTATCCATTAGCCTTAAGAACCTCTTGTTATGTATTGAACTGAACAACATAAGAGTTTTAGCTTATTGTTTTATAACGGAAGTGAGAGTTTCCCTGAAGGAGATTGATGACGAAAAAAGAGGTTCAAAATTTTGCTGTTTCACAGGAACTATCACACCCGTCCGTAAGATAAGTACGTATCTCAAGCCATTGATGACAATTTAGATATGTTCGTATCTCATGCAATTGATGATAATTAATCATTAATCATTTTTCACCATAAAACTGATCTATGTGTCTATTACATATTTTTATTTATAGATATAAATAATTAAATTTACATATATATAATAACTATTTTTGTATATATACATATTTTATGTTTACACATATATGTGTATATATATTAACTATTTTGTATATATACATATATTATATTTACATATTAGTGATATAATATTTACTTGACAAAAAAATTGATATAATAGTTTAGTATAAATTTTGTAATTAATAATTAATTTATCTTCTATCTTTTCTTGGTCTTCTGTCTTTAGATCTTTTTCCAAAAAATTAATAATAATTTCCAAATTTAAATCAAAATGCTATTCATTATGTATATACATAAATCATCATATATACCCATACATGCATGTGTAAATTTAATTATTTATATCTATAAATAAAAACATGTAATAGTTATATATACATAGCAGTATAATGGAGAAAAATTATCATTAGTTTTAAAATAGTTTTAATATATCAATTTTAAGACAAAAGTTGTAAGAGGAAAGAAATCCAGTCCTAAGTCTATTTTTCGAGTCTTTGGACCAAATAGACAATTGTATATAAACACCGCGAAAATTTGCCATTTTATTTCAAAAGCTTCATTTTTTCTCTAATGTGTTTCATAACCTAAAATAATACAATCTACTACTTAAATACTTAAAAACTAAGAAAAATACTTTGTAAACGTATTAAAACTGTGATTGAAAATGGGCCAAAATCGAGTATATCAACTCCTCGTAGAGTTAGCTCGTTGATGGTCCTCAAGCAAAATAATCAACCTGGCAAAATGG
This sequence comes from Euclidium syriacum, assembly GCA_900116095.1. Lineage (NCBI taxonomy): Eukaryota > Viridiplantae > Streptophyta > Magnoliopsida > Brassicales > Brassicaceae > Euclidium > Euclidium syriacum. Next base: position 6,453,552 of record FPAK01000008.1, read on the forward strand.
TTTAAAATAAGTGACAATATGTTACTAAGACAAAAACTCTGATTAAATTAAGTTCTCAGTACTTCAACCATAACTTTACCAAGCCTGGTCCAATTTTTGCTTCAAACCTGCAAGATCTTCTAGATATATATCGCAACACTTATTAGTAAGTGTGTCAATTTCTCATTAAAATCTTTTCATTTTTTAGAAGGGGTTTGATAAAAATGGTTTATAAAAAAAAGTATAAAGGAGACTAACGCATCTAGATTATTTTTTTTTGAATTATTAAGAGGTTTCTGAATCGAAATCCGTACATCACCTAAATTATGGATCAGAGTATGTTATATGGTTTCGTCCCAAATGTCATTTGATTATGTGATCTCTAAATTTTATATAGGATAGCTTTACGAGTCGAACTAATGACACTTGATGCATCTGAAATTCTTACACAGTTCTGCATGATGCAAGTCTTTATGCAACACCGTAAAAGAAAGAAGAGTAGTTGATGTTATCATGTTACATAATTTCAATTTCACTGTACCACCTACTATCCTCGTTCATCTTCTTCTCCTTTGATCCTCGTTCATCTTCTTCTCCTTTGATGCATTCTCGATTTCTCCACTCTTTATGACTTATAGATATAAATAATTAAATTAATTTACACATATATGTATATATATGAACTATTTTGAATATATACATATTAATTATATAATAATTTGATTTAAATTTGAAAATTAATAATTAATTTGTCTTTTATTTTTTAATTTTTGATCTTCTGTTTTAGATCCTTTTCAAAAAAAAGTTAATAGCAAATTCCAAATTTAATTATTTAATCTATATATAAAAATAAGTAAAAGTTATATTTATATAATATGTATATATATATATCAAAATATTATATATACATATATAGCAATGTTATGGAGAAAAATGATTATTAGTTTTGAAATAATTTAATATTTAATTTTAAGCAAATTCCTAGAGAATCTTCGAAAATTTATAGCAACTTGATTTTCTTTTTTTTTTAAATTACTTCTTTGTTATATATATATTTTTTTTCATTGAATAATGCATATATTGATTTTGGGGTGGAATGCGGTTTAACAACATGCAAGTTCACAAAATGATGGAAAAACTAAAAAGCTAACTCTAAACCCCTTCACATGGGAGGATTGAACTATAAGGAGGATTAGAAGACCCCAACAAAGAAGAAGCCAAGACTTAGATTCCGACAATAGAGGAGAGTTTCTCAGATGTGAATAAGTGATGCAGCCAAATCGGGTGAGAAACAGCAACGTAGGATTGCGACATATTCTTGTTGAGTGAACTGTTCACAATAAGAAAGACCCCTCTATTCGCTTCTTTTATCTTCACCATTACTTTCTAAAAGCTAAAAACCTTCAGCCTAAATAGAATGTTTCCTGCCAAAATCGTGAAAGAGAGCCACACCTTTGGTCTTTTAATGATTCTAACAAGGTTTGCACTATCGATAGGGAAGATGACATATTGGATATTGTGAGCTGCCACTGATTCAACAGCCTAAAAGAAAGCTTGTGTGACTGCCTCCTACGTAGAATTAACCCGAATATTTGATCTTGTACGGTGAAGCCTCACATCTCCTTTATGATCTCTTAAAACCCAAGTCAAACCCGCCACTTTAGATTTTTTTTCTCCCAAACGAAGCTAATGTTGCATTTCATGGAAGGAGAAGATGGTGGTTCCCACTTTTAATTACTGTCGATGTAGCCTCTTCCACTATTGCAACAGAGTTTTCCATTGACCGAGCCAAAAACCACAGAGTCGCACATTCAAACAAAAACTTATTGCAGTGGCGCACCTTCAAACAAAAACTTCTTTTTGTTATATATCTATCTTTTGTCTTTTGAAAATCTCGTGTGTTTTTTTTCTTTTCTAACAAAAAAAAATATGATAAGACTGATTGGGTGAATTTTGTCTTTAAGACAAAAGATGTGTAAGACGAAAACAATCGAAGCCTTAGTATATTTTTTTTGAGTTTACAACTTTGGTTTAGACTTTAGACCAATTAGAAAATTTTATATAAACTAACAATTGTATACCAATTCACAATTGTATTACTTTCTAATTAATGAAAATCAGATTTTAAATCTGCACACAGTGGGTTAATGGTTGAAAACTTGGGAATACGTTATCATTCGCTACACATAGGGTTCGAAACCCACTAGCAACAAAGTCATTGTGTGTGGATTCGCTGTATACTTGTACTCAACGAACTTGTATACCCATGAAATTTTAATCTGGTTCGTCCGGATCATCCAACGTTAGTAATAAGAAAAAACAGATTTTATAGTGTAATGTGATATGATCACTTTGGATTTACAGGTTTTAAACTCTAATTATCAATAACCCTTACTGCAATTGAACATGCATTATGATCCCATGATTTGCTCTAATTTTTTTCTTAGCGCAACGACAGTTCGCGAATTATACCTTAATGATTCGAGTTCTAAAAACGTATCTCAATTGAAACCAAATTATACCTTAACGATTCGAGTTCTAAAAACGTATCTCAATTGAAACCAAATTATACCTTAACGATTCGAGTTAAACGTATCTCAATTGAAACCATTGTTCTAATACTTTGTAATTCTCATTCTTCTTAGAAATTTTCTAGGGTTACGTTTGTTCCCATTTATTTTAAACTCATTTAAATAGGTTTTAATATTTATTTTTTGTTGTCACGTAATCTATCTAATATTACTGCTTTAGCTTGATTTGAATCTAAGAATCTATCAAGTAACTACAGGTCTCTAGGGATTCGATTTCTTATATACTATATATGCACTCACTGTTTACTTGCAGACTATCTAGGAAAAACTTAGAGCTAATCATGGGATCATAATACATGTGCAATTGGAGTAAGATATAATTGGTTAACTGTCGTTGCGAAAATCTTCGATGCCTTAAAACTAGATTACCGAATTCTTTCACGAATCCTTAGAATCTAAACAAGCATTAACGTGTATGTTCGATATGTTCCCTAAACCAAATTCTTTTGCAAAAAGGAAATTTTTCTCATCTAAGATCTATCCAACAATTAACAATCTTAAGATGAAAAACTAGAAGATAATCCTAACAATTAAATCCAAATTAATGAATTTTTCATCAACTTTTTTCATGAAAAAAATCATCCAAAACCCTTTGTTTTCGCCCAAGTTTCCTAGCTTGTCTCCAGACTCCAATGGTCATCAAACTTAATAAGGCATAAAACCTAGAAAAGACTTTAAAACTCTATAAAATCATAGGTTAAAAACCCCGAAAATAAATAATATCAACTCCCTCGGACTACAAAAATCTAAACCCCTGAAAGAGGTTTGAAAACGATGGAAACTCATTTCTTCGTTGAAAACGATGAAAACTCATAAATCAACTAAATCAATACCATTATGTAATTCCCCTAAACTTAAAAACTTTTCCAAATTCACACCACAATCTCACTGAAAAGTCAATCCAGCGCCATCATCGCATTTTTCAACATCACGTAAACAGTGTCCTAAGAATCGTAAAATCCTTTCCCTTCCCAATACTTGAATAAATTAGTCTTTAACATACATGTTTCTTTCTCTTCCAAACTTGTTCTTTTTCTTTTAAAAATCTCTCAAATCTACAGGTGAATAATGGTATCACGGGAAAATTTCCTAGCTTCATCATCAATCCGAGCTTTCAAGAGAATAATGACATTATAGAATTACTTCGTACCTTTTCATTAGGTTTTACAATTTGTAATTTATCATTTTTTTTGTCATTTTCTTCATTTTTCTCGGAGATAAAAACCATAAGAGCACTCTCATTGAGAATTCTAAATGGGGAATTTTTTTAAAAAAAATGATTAAAATATTGTGGGTCCTATTGCTACAGTTAAAGGAAAAACTCTTAAAGGTTCTTCTGCAAGAGTCGGTTCTTGCACTGTAGCTTCCGCGTGGCGCTATCTGATTGGTCGATTTATTCTTTTTAATTTTTTTTTTTCAAATTTTAAAAAAAATAATTAAAATTAAAATTTTTTTTTTTTAAGAACCCCTCATAGGTTCTTTGATTGAGATGCTCTAACACACATACTACTTATTCAAATATTAGACAAGGACTAATGATGTATTATTTCTGAACATAAGACAAAGAAAAGAGAGTTACAACACTTCAAGCACAACTATGGAAAAGCTTATTGAAAACGAGACGAGGTTTACACATCGCTACCAACGGTGTCGCTGGACGCATGATGGGTGCTTCTGTAGTATCAATATATTCTTCTCCAATTCTCTCCCATTCGAAACATTGAACCATCGATCCAATAGCCAAACTCACTAGCCGGTGAGTTAGCGCAACACCAGGACATGATCGTCGTCCAATCCCAAATGACAACAACTTTTGATTTTCCTTCACCGTTTCGAACCTCTCTGGCTTGAACATTTCAGGGTTTTCCCATATAGAGGGGTCTCTATGAATAGCCCATACATTCACCATTAACATAGATCCACGTGGAACCTCGTATCCTGCCAACATGCAGTCCTCAGACGGCATGCGTGGAACAAGCGTCGGAGCTGCCGGGTAAAGACGCAAGGTCTCCGACACAATCCCTTGGAGATAAGGCAGTTTTTTAATATCTTGTTCGTCCATTAACCGGTCAAAACCGATTTTAGTATCGATTTCAGTCCTCGCTTTCTTTAACATCTCTGGGTGATTCAACAAAACCAACATCGCCCATTCTAATGTTCCTCCTAATGTTTCAGTTCCGGCAAGTATCATAACCTGTAAAGTTAAAATCAATAACTAACCATTTAGTGATCTTATATATATTAATAGATTCGTCAGAAACACTTACAATTAAGATTCCTTTAATTGTGACATCTGTATAATAATCAGGGTGAATTTCTTGAAGAGAAAGCAAGTGATCTATCATAGTGTTGCCCTTTTCTTTATCCGCACGTTTCTCATCAACCATACTCTGCAAGAACTCATCCAACCGACCCGCTAATATTTTAACCCGTTTCTCATAATTTGAGATCCAACGCAACACTGGGAAATAATCGGCAGCATGCCCAGCGCCGGCGCTAGCTATCACCTCGTCAATCAGTTGTCTCACTCGCCGTGCATCGCCGTCTTGCTCTGTTCCGTCCCCGTAAAATCTTTTCCCCATTATCATTCTAAGAGTATTATTGATAGTCAAATCCATAATCAAGGGTTTCATCTCCACCTTTACAAACCCCTAATTTATAATCACATAAACAAATGATTAACTCTCAACTTTCTTGTTACACACTTCACATCAACATAAACATCTTTTTCCAAGATTATGAGGAGATCTTCTGGTTACTCACATACCTGTCGCGAGTTCTTGGAGAGACGCAGTAACAAATGTCGGATCTCGTCCTTACGGATTGAGAAAAAGGCATTGACCTTGACTGAGGAGAAGATCTCTAGGGTTCCAATACGGCGCAGGTTTCGCCAGTGGTCACCATAAGGCGTACTGGCCATAGTGGTGCAGTTATACTCCATGTGCTTTCCGAGAATGAACTCTGGCCGGTTGGCCAATACGATGTCGTTTTTTGTAAAGCATTCTTCAGCGACCGAGTAGGAGGAAACGATAACAACGAGACGGTTTCCGAGGCGGAGGCTGAAAATTGGGGCACCGCCGAGAGATTGAGAGAAAGAGAGGAATGTACGGTAGAGTGGCTGCTTGAGGAGGTGAAAGTGTCCAATCAGCGGCAGTGGCTTCCCCGGACTTGGTGGTAGGTTCAACTTGCTTTGCCGTTTGCCAAACAAAAGTTTTAGAGAAATGAAAATGAACAAGGCTAGAGATATAACTAGGAAATGTGCATCCATTAGACCTAAGAACTTGTTGATAGTTGTGGAACTGGACATGGAAGTTAAGAATAGAGTTTTATTTTATAGTGAAAGCCTGACGGAGCATGATGATGAAAAAATATGTTCAAAATTTTGCTGTTTTCACGGGCATCCATTAAAATGTTCGTAACGTCTCATGCATTAATTGATGCACAACTTGTATTTTAATTTTGTACATATTTGCTTAATCTCCTAATGAGTCTATAAGTGAATTTATTTCTTCTTTTTCTCTCTCTTTTTTTTGGGTCAACATGTGAATTCTCTATCAACCAATTTTTCGAGTATATGGCTTTGGTTTAGACTTTATAGACCAAGTAGACAATTGAATTATTTTTCAATAGTATAATGTGATGTGATCACTTTGGGCCTACAAGTTTTCAACTCTAATTGATGAAAAAAAAATAAAAAAAATTGCATTACATTGATCCTACAAATACCACTCTTTACACTACAAGATTGCGAGCATAGAGCATAGAATAGATCAAAGTCAAATAAAATGTTGGATTGGTTGTTCCGGGCAACTATTTTCCCGTCGAACACTTATGCGTTCCAAGTAGAATATGAGTCCGATATACATTTGGTGCCGACACCTATGTCAACTCAGCCCACTCGATACCAAATTAGTTTTCACAAAGTTAACAAAATGATTGAAGTTTATCGGTTTTCTAAACAAATCAGCCAATTAGTATCAGAGGTCGTAACTTGTGTGTATTGAAACCAAGTGAAGATCTTGTGTTCTTTCCTAAGAATATTGTTCTCGTGAACTCAATTATGGGAAGGTGAAGATGAAGCAGAGCATACAGGGTACAAACAATGTTTCATGGATTGTCGTAGAAAATTGTTGGAATACAACTACCACACTGACTAAAGAAGAAGTTGTTGTACTTAATCATTAAAATGTGTGGACTAAAGAATATAAACGACTATCGAAATATAACTCAAAGACATTATCAGCGATCTTTTATGGTTTGCATTCGAATTATTCCAAATGGATTCAGAAATTTGAAACTGCAAAAGTAGCTTGGGATGTTCTCCAGAGATCCTTTGAAAGTGCCACAAGTGTAAAGAGAACTCAAGTTGATTCACTTATTTCGAAAACTTAAAGATGAGAGTGAATGAGACCAATTATATTTCCGATTCATAAATCAGTTCAACTGGAAATGTAGAATGTATAGGAATTGAATAAATACAACCATTGGCACATGGATTCTTCAAAAACAAAAAATATAAAAAATCATTATATGTAATTATAAGTTCCACTTACTCAGTTTTATATAATAACAAGATACGATTTAACTTGTAACCTTGATATTATGATCTCTCACCAATAAATCATGAATTTCTAACTCTCCTTTATGTATGTTTTTCACAAAACCCTAGTCCCCAATTCATAATTCTCGAAAATGTAACCTAATACGCGGTCAGAACCGTTGCTGTGAATATGTGGGTCACAAACCATAACAAAAATTTGGACCTGTTTTGTAATAAACAAAATAATTTTTTTTGTTAAAATAGCATAAAATTGAGGCAAGGATCAAACTTGCGAACTTTTTGTAAGGAAATAAGTTCTAAATCAATTGAGCTATCAAAGATTTTTTTTTTTAAAAGGTCGAAAATTTATTTAATGGGAACAATGTCGCAAGCATATGCTTTGCGTGCTTCTATCACCCAACGGTTCTGTATGTGGTCTAATCAAATTATACATACCATGCAACACTCCCCAAGATTTAATATCTTCTTGATATACGTAAACCTACTTAATATCTTCTAAGTATATACTATCTCCAAGTCTTTACTTCAGATTATCTAGCTCCGCGTCATGTGTATGTTATTTCTTATCTGCGTCTAGCTGCTTTTCGTTTCTGATCAGATAGGTTGTGAGATATTTTACGACATATCCTTGCACAATGTGCTTATGAGTTATAAGTCAAAGTATATGTGAGTTATTCTACACAATTGTATATAAACCAACAATTGTATATTTACCTAATGAAAATGAGATTCTCAAAATTTGAAATTTTGTTGTTTTCATGGGAATTGCCCCACCCGTCACTAAATGATATGTTCGTAACGTCTCATGCAATTGATGACTAATACACGTGTAACAAATTTACATTAATATTTGTCTATATGTGTAACAAACTAACATACAGTTTCTAACTTTAATTTTTTTTTTGTTTCTGAGAAGAACACAATAGCTTTTAAAGTTTTATAGTAAAATGGACGATCATATGACAATGAAGTACTAGTTTCTTGAATTTTAGTAAAAGCTTGATTGGAAGATGATGAGTATAACTATAATCAAAACAATTTCAAAGTAGCAGCCAACCATAAAATCTACAATTTCTACAGCATGGATTTTTTACTGCAAACTTACATGTTATGAATCGGAGCCATAAAACATGCAGACTGGGATATTGAACAAAGATAACACAACTAGATATCTATCTAATTTTTTTTTTAAAAGTTACATCTCAAACAGAAGCATTGAGAAACTTATGGAGAATGGGACGAGCTCTACACATGGCTAGCAATGGTGTCGCTGGGCGCATTGTGGTTGCTTCACTGATATCCACATATTCTTCTCCAACTCTCTCCCACTCGAAACACTGGATCATCGATCCAAGAGCCAATCCCACTACCCGCTGAGCTAGTCCTGACCCAGGACAAGCTCGTCGACCCATCCCAAACGGCATCAACTTCTTGTCTTCCCCTTCCTTCTCAAACCGCTCTGGAATGAATTTTTCTGGCTCTTCCCATAGACATGGGTCTCGGTGAATGGCCCATACGTTCACGATTAACGTCGTTCCACGTGGGAAGTCGTAACGTCCAACCACACAATCATCTGTCGCCCTATGTGGAGCAAGTAACGGAGCTGCCGGGTAAAGTCGAAAAATCTCAGACACGATGCACTGGAGGTATGGAAGGTTCTTAGTATCAGCTTCATCTACTAACCGCTCTTCACCACTTTTGGTATCGATTTCGTTCCTCGCTTTTTTTAATACTTCTGGATGGTTCAACAAATTCAGCATCGCCCATTCTAGCGTTCTTGTTAATGTTACATTTCCAGCGAATATCATAACCTATCCAAATAAAATCAATATTTAGTCATTATCAACTTTATTTATCAAATTTGAACTAAATATTCCTGAAAACTTACAACTACGAGTCCTTTAACGGTGACATCAGTGTAATAATCAGGTTGAATTTGTTGGAGAGAGAGCAAATGATCAATCATAGTGTTACCCTTTTCTTTATGCGCACGTTTCTCATCCACTAGTCCTTGAAGAAACGTATCCACGCGAACAGCCAACTTCTTGACCCCTTTCTCATAATTTGTAACCCAACGCAAGAGTGGAAAATAGTCGGAAGCGTGTCCAACGCCAGCACTTGATACCGCCTCGTCAAGCAGCTGCCTCACGCGTTTTGCATCATCGTCGTTCTCTGTTCCATCTCCGTAGAAACGTTTTCCTGCTATCATCCTTAGGATGTTATTGATATTGAAGTTCCCAAACAATGATCTCAACTCCACTTTTGCAAACCCCTGAATTATTGTAGCACGGAAACAAGTGTTGCACATAGAAAACTGTTCAGATTCACATTGATACGTTACATGTGTATAAGAATATACTCTAATATGTAAATAACGTTTTGTATATATATATATATTTAAGTATTTTTAGAATTTCACATACATGTAGGGAGTTTTTGGAGAGACACAACATCAAGTGTCGGATCTCGTCCTTGCGGATTGATAAGAAGCTATCGAGTCTATGAGAAGAGAAGATCTCAATGGCACCGATACGGCGCAGGTTCCGCCAGTGGTCACCGTAAGAGGTAGTGGCCATAGTGGTGCAGTTGTACTCAACGAGTCTTCCGAAAGTGAATTTCGGTCTATCTGCCAAGACGATGTCGTTTTTGGTAAAGCATTCTTCAGCGACGGAGAAGGAGGAAACGACAAACGCAACACGATTGCCAAGACGAAGACGGTAAACTGGGGCCCCACCTAGGGATTGAGAAAAGGAGTACAATGTGCGGTGGAGTGGCGGTTTGAGGAGGAGGAGGTGTCCAATCGCTGGCAGCGACCACGCCGGAGTTGGGGGCAGGTTTAACTTGCTCTGGCATTTACCAATCAAGCATTTTAGAGACATGATGAAGAAGAGTACGAAAGGTAAAATTAGCAAAAGATATTCCATCGGATCTTTGAATTTCTTTTCCGTTGTTCTCAATGTGTTGAATTAAAGTACTAAACATTCTACTTAACGTTATTTATATAACAGGATTATTGACTCTCTTTTTCTTGGTCTAAAAAGGTGGTTGCTTTACACTTTCACAAATTTCAAATTTTTTTGTATAAAAAACTTGGTAAAAATAAAATTGGAAAGAAATCTTAACAAAAACATATATAAATATTAGTTGGAACTTGGAAGCATAGCATTAAACCCAACTTGTGACAGATTTGTAACGTAAATTTTGTTGAAACGTGTCAAAAGTAACGTTCTAGTTCATGATATTTTGACACTCATTAAGAAATAAATCCTAGCAAATATATCTAGAATTTATATTAGTTTTTTGGATAACCAATGTTTTTCCTTATTTTTATTAAATTTACTATTTTTCATATAGAAAGACATTTTGATCCTTATCAATATTTAAAAGTTACAAATTTATTAAATTAATATGTGTAAGAGCGATGATGGCATTCTCTCAGAAGGATCGAATCACTCAACTCATACAAGTTCACACATTTGCTTTAAGATAAGAAAAGACACCGAGATTTAACGAATTCCCCAAAATGTTTGGGTACGTCTTACGCCATGATTGAGAGTACAAGCTTTTTTTTACAGGAATGAAGAAATCTAAAAGAAAGAGATCAAGAGAGGAAGAAGAGGAGCGCCACGGACTTATATAGTCTCAAGAAAGTTGATCAGGCACAGCTTGAAAACCTTATCCGTTGTATATAACGTCTTCTTCGTTTCTCCTCTTCTTTTATACTTGAATTGTATCCCACTCTTTCTTTCTCTTTAGACTTCAGTTTCATTGTATAAACCCAAAAGCCCATTTATTTTAAATGAGACAATTGGTGAACAATATGTGCTCATTGTAACGGTGTTATATTCGGATGTCGAATCATTCTCAAGGTGATCTATCCAAGTCATCTTCACACCGTTCATATCCGGCCGTAGGGTCTTCAATGGTCTAGACTCTATAGTATCGTAGTGATGATCAAAACCCTTCAAAAGAAATTTTTTTTGTGAAAAACAAGAAAAAATAACGTAGTTTAGAGAAGTGGAGCAGAAGACTTCAAGAAGTAAGTCTCGCTAGAAGGAAATAGATTTTGATCGAATGAGCAATTAGAAGAGGATAAAAATCGCTGACCAAGACAAATCCAAACTCTTGGTTAGATATTTCTTGATTATTCCATAATTGGATGTTTATGGTGTCCATAGTCTTGGTCAATCATCTAGTTAGATCTTGGTGGATCTCTATTTTAAAATCTTAATCCGATTTGGGAGATACAGATTGCCGTTCAAATGGTTAATTTTGTTCTAATCAATTAAAATGAAATGGAGTTGTGACAATAATTTTTTTGTTATAATGCCTAGCATATCATTTAAACAAATACGAGTCTATTGTTACCGTCACGCAATTACTAACATATCGCAGGTAATATAATTGATAAAGACGTTCTGAAGAATAAAGCTTATGGACAAGAAGTAGCACCGAGGATCCTTTGGACAATGGGACGAGCTCTACACATGGCCTGCAACGGTGTTGCTTTGTGCATCGAGGTTCCTTCTTCACATTCTCTCATGTCCACATATTCCTGTCCAACTCTCTCCCACTCAAAACATTGAACCAATGATGCAAGAGCAAAGCTCACTATCCGTTGAGCTAGTCCAGACCCGGGACAAGCTCGTCGTCCAATCCCAAAAGACATCAACTTTTGATTTTCATTCTTCTTCTCGAACCTCTCTGGCATAAACTTCTCTGGCTCTTCCCACATAGTTGGGTCTCTGTGTATGGCCCACACGTTCACTAGTAATATTGTGCCACGTGGGATGTCGTACCCTGTCACCTTGCAATCCTCTGATGCCATGTGTGGGAGAAGCATCGGAGCCACCGGATAAAGTCTTAATCTCTCTGACACGATGTTTTGGACATAAGTTAGCTTCACAATGTCTTGTTCCTCTATCAACTGGTCTAAACCAATTTTGGTGTCGATTTCCATCCTTGCCTTCTTTAATACCTCTGGGTGGATCAATAAATTTGACATCGCCCATTCCAACGTTCCCGCTGATGTATCGGTTCCCGCAATAATCATATTCTGTCCAATGCTTAAAATCAGTTCAAATTATATAATAAGTGTTATCAATGTTACATTTTAAACTCTCAATACTTACGAATATGACTCCTTTGACGATGACATCCGTGTAATAATTCGGTTGAGTTTCTTGAAGAGAAAGTAAGTTATCGATCATAGTGTTACCCTTTTTTTTCTCCACACGTTTCTCATCCACCAGCCCCTGTAAAAACTCATCAATCCGAGCCGCACACTTCTTGACCCTTTTCTCATAATTCGTAACCCAACGTAGGACCGGGAAATAGTCGGACACATTTCCTGTAGAACTGCTAGCCATCACCTCAGTAATCAACTGCCTTACATGTCTCGCCTCAGCGTCGTGCTCCGTTCCATCACCGTAAAATCGTTTCCCGGTCACCATTCTAATTATGTTGTTGAGAGTCAAATCCATAAACAATGATTTCATCTCCACCTTAGCAAAATCCTGAACCGTTAAACAAAAAACAAGTCAGATAGCAAAATTTGATATATAGTGTACATGACTTTCTATATAAAATATAGCACATATACTTGCTGAGAGTTTTTCGCTAGATTCAATATCAGCTGTCGGATCTCGTCTTTACGGATGGATAAGAAGCTATTGAGCCTATGAGATGAGAAGATCTCAACCGCACCAATACGGCGGAGGTTCCTCCAATGGTCTCCATAAGGCGCACCTACCATAGTGGTGGAGTTGTAGCCCACGTGTTTCTCAATGATAAAATCCGGCCGGTTAGCTAAAATGACGTCGTTCTTAGTGAAGCATTCATCAACGGCGATGGACTGAGGAGAAACAACTACAACGTGGCGTGTGCCAAGGCGGAGAGAAAAAATAGATGCACCGCCTACTGATTGAGAGAAAGAGAGAAACGTGCGGTGGAGCGGATTCGTTAGAAGGTGGATGTGCCCGATAACCGGTAAAGGCCTCGTTGGACTCGGCGGTAGGTTAAATTTGCTCCACCGTGATCCGAACAAGAGTCTTAGAGAGAGGAAAAGGAAGCAGATTAATAGATTTAGGTACAGAGATTCCATTATGCTTGTGTAAAAGATGTGAATGAGTTTAATAAGTGCTTGTTATTTTTAGTGAGGGTAAGTTTTGTGAAAGGATTGCTTACTAAGTGAGGATAAAAATTTGACTTTTGTTTTATAATTAGTATAGATCAATATCAAACGTAATCGACCGAAATCAGATTCTTGTGTTAAAGAAAGTAATAGTTTTGATGATAATACCTACTAGGTTACTAAAAATAGAAGTTGGGGCGAATAATTGAGGGGAATGAGTAAAAAACTATTTAGATGAACTCAATTTATTTGTGTTTGGTTTGTCCGAATGAAGTAATCCAAATGGAAGGCAACTACTCTGTCTCTTTTGGACACCTAACGCGGATATTGGGCCAAAGATCCAGGGAAAATCATTCCAGATGAAACTGACATGCGATTTGATTAGGCCCAAGAGATTAGTTTGAAGTGTGGTGGTCTGGGATCTACCCATGAATTAACAATAATAAAAAAAATTCCTTGTGTTTAACATCATTGCATATATCATTATTATTTTACAAACTAATAATGTTGGAGGGACGGACCCACATAGAGAATAGGGAATACGTGCATCCGGTAAAATTTAGAAATCCTTTACTAATTTTGAACAAAATCATTGAATGCACCCAGCCATTTCTTTTGTTTGCACCCCTTGCAATTCTCGTTGCCATTAAAGACAAAAAATTTCTTCTTTGTTTCCTTTGTATTTTCTTTTTTTAAAAAGAGTTGTTTCCTTTTCTAATTCAATTTTGTGGACAGTAATTATAATAGTTAATGCAAATAGAAAATCAAATCGTTTTTAATCTAGAAGTTATTATGAGATACAGCTTTAAATCTTTGTACACGGTGAAACTGTCAAATAGAGTATTTGATAACTATCAACAATTTTAAATGTGAATCAAATTTATTCATGTCATGTCTTTTGAAAATTTATTTGATAATTTAAAGATTTTTTTTCTTTCTTAAATTCATTTTCGTCATTCATCAACAATTTGTTTCAACATTTATCTAATATTTTAAATTTTTTGTCAATTTTACCTTTATATAGAATATTATTTTATATTAAAAAGTTTTTTTTGGCATTTATTATTAAATGAATTAATAAAATACATAGTAGAGATTTATATATTCTTTTTTTTTATAATGGATATACTAAAATTTATATATTCTTAATATATGTAAAATGATAAAACATTATTTTTTGTCAAACGAAAAAAATATATATCTTACACCCAGTAAAAAAAAATCTTGGATCCACCATAACATTATTTTTATAATATTTTATTAATTTATTAATATATTAACATAAAAAAACTAATTTAAACCCAAAAAATATATTAATTATCACAGTATTAATTTATCAAATATTAATTTATAGACATGTCTTACAAATGTATCTAATATTTATCCATTACAACAGACGTGTCTTAGAAATAAGAGATGGATGGTAGAAATGATGATGTGAATGTTTAACTTAAAACCATTTTGTATTGGGCTACTGTCGTCTGGGGTTTGTTAATCGACTGTCCGCGGTTTTTGGGAGAATCGAAGACATGGAGAGCCACAGATCTCGAATTCAACGGTGGTTGGGTTGCATTTGAGTCGCCGTAGTCTAGGTCTCCGGCGTAGCAACGCGTTAGTTGGTTTGTGTGCGTCTGTGTTAAATGCTTTGTCAAGTATTTTAGACTTTGATGATCAATTGTCTAGTGGAATGTCTGTTTCTGGAGAATGATATTTTGCCATCTTGCTTAGGAAGAGTTGAGGGCAAAGAAGTTTTATGTCATGTTTTAATTGCCACGTGTGAAGTCACCCCAAACGTTAACATATTTGTATTTTAAAATTTTATTACCATATTTAAATTTTAAATAAAAATTGGTCACTATAATTATTGGATCTCGGCTAATCACACCCGATAGGGCCGATACACTGATATCGATTCTTCAAGCAACGCAAGCGTATCCATGTTCCTCCAAACTTCCAAAACGCACCGTGTCCTTGTTTTGTAGCAAATGGAATTGTACGTTTTAGAGATTCCCATTTTTCCCCGCTGAAAAGCGGAATATAGGATAGGATAATATTCTCGGCGCAACATGGGAAAGGTGGATTGCACTTTGAAACTTGTGCCATTCATCCATTCTAAATAAAGCCCACAATATAAGAAAACATTGGTAACTAGTGAAAAAGAAACAAAAACTAATACAGAGAATCTTGGAGATGGTAGCGTCTGCACCCACGCGCCACCACGAGCCAACCACGATAAATTTCTACTCCTGCTTGTGGCCCCAGTTTATTCACCAAACTCTGTCGCTCCTTTTATCTGGCCACGTCACCAACTTAACTATTTGCCTCTCTTTCTCTCGATAAGGACGTGGTCCCCAATTTCTCATGACATGGCACCATCACATTTTGATTTAATTTCATAAGCTTTTGATTTATATTTTTTGCTTTTTTCAGAAAGCCTCTTGTACGAAGAGGAATACATTGTTTACTAGCTGACCCAACAATAAAATTTAGTTAGGTCAAATTTTGAGTACGTCATACCAACTTGACTCAGCTTCTCATCAAAACTATTCATTCGACGAGGTTTATTAGCTCGCATCAGATAAATTCTATGGGTGCAAATGATTGTACAATTAGATGAATAAATCTGGTGGAAAATAACATTCCTCTACAAAATTACCATTTGAGAGAAAATATAGTAAAAAAATTCCTCTCATTCTATTGGAAAAAACTGAATTTGTTAACAATATTTTAAAAACTTGTTACTCTAATATTTCTAAGAGAAATGAATGGAATAAAATTATTCCTCTATCAATTTTATTACACTTATTTCTATTCCATTAATCTTCATTCCACTTATTCCTCTACTAACAACCATTTGCAGCCTATAATTTTATCTTTCCCTCGCTATAAAAGACCAAATCTTTTTTATTATACACTTGTTTTAACTTGTCTCTAAAAAAAAAATTATGTAATCAATGGTTTTTAAAAAAAAATTCCACCTTTACACTTAAAATACTAAAGGTTTTTTTTTTGAGAAGGTTTTGAAATTTAAACCACGGTTTCTTTTATATCTTATGAGATCTTTATCTCATTTCCTTCAAGACATCTCTCCAACTTCGTTTTTCCATCCATTATCATTCCAGTTGCACCTAAAAACTCTTCCTTTTCTTCTCCAAAACCAAATTGCTCCTCAAAATGACAAATAACTCAGTAGACCACACTTTATTTTAGGACCTGAATCAACTATCTTCCCTTTTCCTAACTTCTTTATGATTCCCATCCTCTCTCCAATGGTCTCTCTTTTCCTTTTTTTACTTGCGGGTTGGAAAATCTTCATAAAACACACCCTATCGTATTTTTTGGATATTTCACGTGGTTGTTGTTTTAACAGAAGATTGGCTCCTAAGTGGACCGAAACTCGTTATGAAACATGTTCTAACATCATTTAAACCCTGTACCAGAAGGTCACGACATTTGAATACCTAACTCTCAGAGTGTCCATAGATTGCCTCGAGGAGAATGCATAAGCGGTTTAGGCATGTTCAAAGTGGTTACACCCTGTCCAAAAAGAAAAGAAAAACACATTTAAGTGAGTCAACCAAATTTTATCTTAAATAACGGTAAACATAGCGATAAACAGCTTAGGAAGATATAATTGGTCATGCTTTCATACAATTATACAAATGGTCTGAATTACTAAGACATGCATGAGGAAAATATAAACCCAATTAGCCAAAGCTAACCATAATAACCTAAACAATCTAAAATCTTTTTTAACAATGAATTTTGTTATAATAAACCAAATAATTTTTAAAAACAAATCGCTCCATAACTGAATTGATTCTTGAACCGAATTAAACTGATTTTTTTTGTTTGTTTGATTCGATAGTGTTTTTTTGCCGAAAATACTAAACCAATCAAATGCCCAAAGCATAGTGAGATATAGATGTTTTAGGAAAATTCTCTGAAAGATTTTGAATTGGTAACCTATATGGAAGGAAAACAGTGAAAAGGGAATTTCTTACAAGGAAAACTCAGTATAAATAGTTATAGGAATTCTACATATTTATTTCTTTTTATTGTAACAAATACTGTATAAAGAGATTTATGAATGTGTATATATATATAAAGGGTCCCCCAGAAAAAGGAAGAGTAAGACGTGCTGAAAAACATAAAACAAAGCGAAAGTGAAAAGATTCGAAAAATGTCACAGTTCGAGAACGACCGTCCGCTTCTGATCGAGGAGGAGGAAGAGGAGACGGCTTACGATGAGACGGAAAAGGTTCACATCGTGAGAGACGAGGAGGACGACGAGAGGGATTTAGAATACGGCGTCGGATGCGGCGGGGCGCCGCCGTTCTCGTGGAGGAAGTTATGGCTTTTCACCGGACCTGGATTCCTAATGAGCATTGCGTTCCTCGATCCTGGGAATCTCGAAGGCGATCTCCAGGCCGGTGCGATCGCTGGATACTCGCTTCTATGGCTGCTTATGTGGGCAACTGCCATGGGGCTTTTGGTTCAGCTTCTATCGGCGAGGCTCGGTGTGGCGACTGGTCGTCACTTGGCGGAGCTTTGCCGCGATGAGTATCCGACTTGGGCGAGGATGATTTTGTGGGTTATGGCGGAATTGGCTCTGATTGGATCTGATATTCAGGAAGTCATTGGAAGTGCAATTGCTATCAAGATTTTGTCTAATGGGATTTTGCCTCTCTGGGCTGGTGTCATTATCACTGCTCTCGATTGGTAATCAAAAAATTTTTAGTCTTCACCCATCTTAATCTATGGATTGTAGCATCAAATGTCTCTTAGTTGACCATTTCTTCCGGAATTTTTGCGTTATTGGGTCAAAATGATTAATGATGATATTGATATGTGTTGGCTACAGTTTCGTCTTCTTGTTTCTTGAGAACTACGGAATCAGGAAACTCGAGGCAGTGTTTGCAGTTCTAATCGCTACAATGGCAGTCTCATTCGCTTGGATGTTTGGTCAGGCTAAGCCTAGTGGCTCTGAGCTTCTCGTTGGTTAGTTTTTCTTTACTCTCTTTAACAAGAACTCACTTTCTAAACTTGTAAACAAGTCTGCTTTCTCTTCTCACAGGCATATTGGTACCTAAGCTAAGCTCCAGAACAATACAACAAGCAGTTGGAGTTGTGGGTTGCATTATAATGCCACATAACGTCTTTCTTCACTCAGCTCTCGTTCAATCAAGAGAAGTCGATAAAAGAAAGAGATACCGAGTCCAAGAAGCTATAAACTACTACACAATCGAATCCACGCTTGCTCTTCTTGTTTCCTTTATGATCAATCTCTTTGTCACCACAGTTTTCGCTAAAGGCTTTTACAATACTGAGCTTGCTGATAGCATTGGCCTTGTCAACGCCGGACAGTATCTTCAAGACAAATACGGAGGCGGGTTGTTTCCGATACTATACATTTGGGGAATCGGGTTATTAGCTGCTGGTCAAAGCAGTACCATTACAGGTACTTACGCAGGACAGTTCATCATGGGAGGGTTTCTTAATTTGAAACTCAAGAAATGGTTGAGAGCTTTGATCACACGTAGCTGTGCTATCATTCCAACTATAATCGTTGCTTTAGTGTTTGATTCATCGGAAGCTACACTTGATGTCTTAAACGAGTGGCTTAACGTGCTCCAATCCATGCAAATCCCCTTTGCTCTTATTCCATTACTTTGTTTGGTTTCCAAGGAACAAATCATGGGTAGTTTCAAAATAGGTCCTTTTTACCAGGTTTGTGGATTTTTCTATCTTGATGCTCTACTATACATTCATAAAGATCACTCCGTTTTGAGCTTTTCACAATTGTGTGCAGACAATAGCATGGTTTGTTGCTGCGTTGGTGATAATGATAAACGGCTATCTTTTGTTGGAGTTCTTCTCCTCAGAGGTTAGTGGCATCGTTTATACCGGTTTTGTGACCGTGTTCACGGCCTCATATGGTGCGTTCATATTCTACCTAATTGCTCGTGGCTTCACTTTCACTCCTTGGCGATTTAAAGCAGAGTCTAGTCGATGAGTATTATGGACTAACCAGAGAATGTAGCTGATCTCATTTTGGCTTCTCTTATGTATTATATGTATTATAATCAGTGGTTCTGGTTTTGTTATGGAGGGATTATAAGGCTCTTCTATGTTTTAGTAGATAGGTCTCGGAGATGAGAATTCTTAAGATCTTTTTTAGCCTTTGCTGTTGTGTTTGTTGTTGTGGATTCTAGTTTTAATAATATAGGTGTTACAAAATCTTAGAATAAAACCAGAAATGAAATAAGAGATTTAGCACTTGACAACCTGAGAAACTTTATATTTTTGAGTTCGATTTGGGAAAAGATAATCTATTCTTTTCATGATTACTCTCTGATGCTCAACGTTTTTGGGGGGTGTTCTATGAACTCTCTATGCTTAGATCAATAAAGAAATGAAAAACTACGGGACTGAAGGGTCGAAAATGAAAGAGTAAGAAACATGGGAAAAGAGTTTATTAACACTGAACTGGACCATAAAGAATGAATGGTACATGGCGTTTTCTGTTTAGAAGGCACTATAGTGGTGAGGTTGGGAATTTGTTGTTTTATAATCTTAGTTAATAATCTTTTAAAGTTTTGACCAAGGTATGTAAGTTTCCATCGGTAACTCCTTACCTCTATGGTAAAGGGTGTACCATCTAAATAGTTACCAATCACAAACAGGTACTGAAAGCAATAAAAAAAATAATTGATAACCTAAAATGGTACACGTTTATTTGCGGGGAGCGATTACCTAATAGTGCAAAGTGAAAATATTTTTTTTTTATTATTTTGGTATCGCTTTTGTGATTGGTGACTACTAAACTGATATACCTTTTACCGCAACTTTTAGGGTTCATGATATAAAACAATACACTCAGTTTTCTTAACAGTTTTTTTCTTATCAATCCTTACCTCTTTGTTTTATTTTCTAACTACTAACCATTTACTTTTACAGCTAAAAAAATTGTACCCTTTTTGTTCATTAATCAAATCCCTAGTCTAGTGATAGTATTTTCAATATTCCACCATCTATGTTCAGACCCAAATCATAAATGTCTATAAGAAAACATTCTTTTCATTAATTATGGTCACTAAATAAACAAAATGGAATTAATACATGTCGGTAAACCTTGGAAATTTGCAGAAACATTCAACTAGTATGTGGTGGGTTACAGATCAGAGCTTGTAAAAACAAAGGAAAAAAAAGAGGAGAAGGAGCTGACAACATTTTAGGAGACGGCTTAAAAACTTTAGACCCGCGTGAGCGGACCTGGCACCACCAAAATTTCGATCTGACCAATTGGAGACCCGATAGAACTCGTGGAATCTTTTTCTCTTTTTTTGGGAAAAAAAAACAATACAGAGAGAAGAAGATTTGCTTTTACGTGCTCAGGTATAATCGGCGAGACGAAGAGCGATTGATTTCCCCCCATCGGACTGTTATTCTTCAACGTGCATGTACGTTCTTCTTCTTTTTCTCTCCCTCTCTTAGTTTCGATCTACTTAGGGCTTCTAATTTCTCCGCTTTTCCGGTTTTCTAAGCTCTGAGTCAAAGCTATGGCTTACATTTTCATGAGACCCATTGATCAATTCGTATCCCGTCTTTCGATTTCTTATGATTTTTGTATTTTTTTCCATTTGCGGTTATATTTTGTTCCTATTGCGGAAAGTTTTTAGAGATTAGAATTTGAATTGGGGAGATTTAGGGTTTCTAATGGCGTTTTTCTTGAAATTTTTAGGTGACGGATTCCAGAAAGTTTGTAATTAAGGATTGTCCGGTTCGTATTCCTGTTAAATTTCCTCCAATTATGTATGCCGCTTTGATCTAAGTTTCAATTTTGCTACTAGTTTTTCATTTATGTGGAAATGTTCATCTGGTTTTTGTTGCTTGCAGGGTGGAAATGGAAATCTCAGTGTTGAAAGTTCTTCTCGACAGTATCTCCTCGTTTTTAAATCTTTCATCTTCAAGACATGTCGATTTAGACCCAGTTGGGAAGTACTATAAGAGAGTCGAAGAATTATTAAGAGTGTTGAAGCCTCTAGCAGATGCTGTCATTAACTCCGATCTTGTCTTGGAGGAGAAACTTGGTAAAGCATTTGAAGAGTTGACTCAGGATGTTGATCAATCGAGAGATCTTTTCAGAAGTTGGCAAGCATTCTCCAGCAAAGTCTATTTTGTAAGTCGAAAAATCTCTCATCTCTGGTTGTTTATAGCTCTTTGGAACATGAACATGTTCGATTACCTTGCTTTATGATAATTCAGAAGTTGCATGAATATGTAGCAGAATTTCAATGTTTCCTTTGATCATTCAAGATGATATGTGCACTCTTGTTTTATACAAGACATTACAGACATCTCCATGATCCTATTGCGGTCACTTGACTGTTCTATTTATCAATGTAGCTAAGTTGTCTTTCGCTTTTAGCTTGAATTCCTGATGGTTTTTACTATAAAATTTATGATCATCACATTATTTTGCATGCCTGCTTGAGTTTTGGTTACTGATATATTGTTTCGTTGATTATATTCTCTTAATAGGTCCTCCAAATCGAATCTTTGATACCAAAGATGCGAGACACTATTGTGGATACTCTCCAGTTTCTGAAGTCTTCCAAGAACCATCTACCTGATGGGCTGAGTCCAGCTTCCCTTGAGGTATTTTCTCTTTACGTTTAAAAGAATCTTGGATCAATTTCCGTGGTATATATCCGGTGAACATACGTTGTCTCTTCAGAGAATTAGCTTTAGTTTGGAAACGTAAATGGGTTTCAGTTTTTGAATTTGCGAAGGGGATGATCTAAATAATGCTGACTGATTTGTGTTTTGTCGTGTTGTCTACATTAGCAATTGACTCAAATTGCAGGAGATGCCAGTGGTTAATTTTCAAATATTCGTAATTGCAGCAATGTCTAGAGAAGATTAAGCATCTTTGTTATGAAGAAATATCCTCTGTCATTGATGGTGCTTTGAGAGATCAAAGAGATGGTGTTGGACCAAGCCCAGAGATCTTGGTGAAAATTGGAGAGAACACAGGGCTGAGGTCAAACCAGGAAATTCTGATTGAAGCTGTTGCTCTGGAGAGGCAGAAAGAGATTGCTGAGCAGTCTGAGAATAATTCGGAAGTCGAGTTCCTTGACCAACTGATTGTTATTGTAAACCGCATGCACGAACGTCTTCTTCTAATCAAACAGACTCAGACATCTAGTGTCGCCATTCTTGCCGACTTCTTTTGTCCTCTGTCGCTTGAGGTAATGACTGATCCAGTGATTGTGTCATCAGGACAAACATATGAAAGGGCGTTCATCAAGAGATGGATTGATTTAGGTTTAAAAGTTTGTCCCAAGACTCGGCAGTCTCTGACTCACACAACTCTAATACCCAATTACACGGTGAAGGCCTTAATTGAAAACTGGTGTCAGACAAACGATGTCAAGCTGCCTGATCCCAATAAATCGACGAGCTTAAACGAGCTATCTCCTCTTTTGTCATGTACAGACTCCATTCCTCGCACGGATGTTAATGCTTCTACAGTTGAGTCAGGGAAGCCTTCTTTCTCAAGTCAAAGAGAAGGTGCCTCTCCTTCACGTCCTGCATCTGGCTTGGTCCGTTCTTCACCAGGTGTATCTGGAAATGGGTACGGTTTAGACGCCAGTAGGATATCACTAAATGATTTTGAAGATAGATCTAACGACTCTAGAGAAATGAAGACAGATGCACCTGGTAGGTCATCTGTGTCTTCAACTACACGAGGCTCAGTGGAAAATGGACAAACATCTCATCAGAGGTCCCCTTCTGGTGGTAGCACTGTTTCCAATGAGGAGTTTGCAAGAGCAGATGGGAATGAGAATTCGGAAGAATCAGCTCATGCTACACCTTACAGCAGTGATGCATCAGGAGAAATCAGATCAGGACCTCTTGCTGCAACCACTTCAGCAGCAACTCGGAGGGATTTATCTGATTTCTCTCCAAAATTTATGGATAGACGTAACCGTGGTGGTCAATTTTGGCGCCGTCCGTCAGAGAGGCTTGGTTCAAGGATTGTTTCAGCGCCTTCGAATGAGACAAGACGTGATCTCTCTGAAGTCGAAACTCAAGTTAAGAAATTGGTGGAGGAGTTGAAAAGCACTTCATTGGATATCCAGAGGCAAGCAACCGCGGAACTCAGGCTGTTAGCAAAACACAACATGGATAACCGTATAGTAATAGGTAACTCTGGAGCAATCGTCTTATTAGTTGAACTACTTTACTCAGAGGACTCAGCTACACAGGAAAACGCTGTCACCGCGCTTCTGAACTTGTCTATTAATGACAACAACAAAAGCGCAATCGCGGATGCTGGTGCGATCGAGCCGCTCATTCACGTGTTAAAAAACGGTAGCTCTGAAGCAAAGGAGAACGCAGCTGCTACTCTCTTCAGTCTCTCTGTGATAGAAGAAAACAAGATTAAGATTGGTCAGTCAGGTGCGATTGAGCCACTTGTGGATTTACTCGGTAATGGTACCCCTCGGGGTAAGAAAGACGCTGCGACTGCATTGTTTAACTTGTCTATACATCAAGAGAACAAGGCGACGATTGTGCAGTCTGGAGCTGTGAGATATCTGATCGATCTAATGGATCCAGCAGCAGGGATGGTGGATAAAGCGGTTGCTGTATTGGCGAATCTAGCTACAATACCGGAAGGAAGAAACGCGATAGGTCAAGGTGGGATTCCTCTTCTGGTTGAGGTGGTTGAATTGGGTTCAGCTAGAGGGAAAGAAAACGCTGCAGCAGCTCTTCTTCAACTTTCGACCAACAGTGGTCGGTTCTGTAACATGGTTCTGCAAGAAGGCGCGGTTCCTCCTCTTGTCGCTCTCTCACAGTCTGGTACTCCCAGAGCCAGAGAAAAGGTAGACTTTATAACATGTCAGACATGTTGCTCTTGACTTGGGATTACTTTTGAAGAGTTGTTTATTCCTTTAGTGGTGTGAATGGTTAATGTTCATGTAAACTTTTCAGGCACAGGCGTTGCTGAGTTACTTCAGAAACCAAAGGCATGGAAATGCTGGGCGTGGCTGATGGGTGATGATGATGCACATTTGGTTTCTCGGTGCCTGTTTATGTGTTTCTATTCTTTCCAAAGTAGTGATATGTACAAAAGAAGTTCCTTCTGCAGATAATTCCATTACCCAAGATTTTTGTTATCTCTGCATTCTTTGACTTTCGATTGATGACCAGAATAAACTTTTGATCTGGAGTAGAAATATTACTATTTGTTTATTTGTAAGTCGTTGAAGAAAACAATGTAGTTTGTGAATGTGAATTGAGTGAGAATATTTAACCATTCGAGGGAGCAAAGTTTTTTTTTTGGGGTTTGACTCAACCTATCTTCGGATTGGATTACTGCTCTCTATAAATCATTGTTCACATCGATGACAAAAATAAGTTAAAAAAGTTATCATTTCCACCATAGGGAATAAGGCCTCTCTTCTACACCAACCACGTGTCCCACGATGTGACCAAATAAAATATCTCCCACGAAACCAAATATCCGTTTTTGGTGGCTAAAGCCACCGACTTCGCTTAGCATCATCACACATCACATCATCAGCGGTGCAGAAAATCAAGATTTGGGTTCATTGTATTAAGCAAGAGCTATCTCTGTCGGATAAAGATGTCCCACAAATTCATATTAAAGTCTTGAAAACAAAAGACTGAGATGAAGTTGGAAACTAATGAACCGATCGATCAATACACGATTTGTATTAAGTATTAAATCGTTACAACTTCATTTCGTCCCAAGCATATTGATTTATCTTGTTAAAATCGAAAGTTATTTTAGTACTCAGCATTACACGCAAATACATGGTTTTAAAAGAAACAAAGCTGGATCAGTTATTGGACAGGGTACAACTTTGGGTTTTTCTTTTTCCGAGGATCCACGAAACCCATTATTACATAGCTATTCAAGGAGCTTTGGCAGCAGGTGCGGGTTCGGGTGCTGCGTCGCCTGAAGGAGTAGGAGCGTCGGTGGTTCCACCTCCCATGCCGAGCTTAGGCTCTTTGTGGCCTTCGGCTCCATAAGCTTTCATCTTGTAGTCTTCCACGCTACCACCAGCGTCGACGTATGGGCTGTTGGTCGGCAAATCATCGTTTTTCACCACTTGTTCCGCCTTCTTCTCCGTCGTCGTTGGCTTTTTCTCGTTCTCCATCTTTTATTTTTGTTTACTTGTTACCTTTTTTTAGTAAGTATTAGATTTGTTGGGTTCTTTATTTCTTAAGCGAAGAGATGTCTCTGGTTTTATGGAACTGCTATGATGTCGGTCGTGTCGTGCATCTCTGACACGCGGTAACTACACGCTTCCTCCAGATCTACGTAGCCTTGATGTCGGCTTAAATTTTCTGGGCTTTTAAGTGGGCTTTTAGATGGGCTAATCAGTTGTTGACTATTTCCAAGGCGAGATTTACTTTCAACTGAGCTTTTAGATTCATGCTTTGCAAGAACCATTAGCTTGACCGAGAATCATAAACTACGTACACGAGATCCTTCAAGGACCTTTTTAAAAATAAAATTATAGAAGAGATGACAAATTAAAAGAACTCTTGTTTTGTTAAAAAGCTGTTGAAAACGAAAAATCTAGCGTTGGTTCGCAAGTATTAATCTAAAGTTGGCATGTTCAATGAAGAAAAGAGGCAAAGATTTTGACCTGAAAAACGGAACGTGATGAAATATAATCAATTTGTCCTTTTGAGTTTTCAGCGTCAATACACTTAATTAAAAACATTTCGTAAAACGTTAAAGAAAACGAAGATACAATTAGTGGACAAGCTCATTAAGCTACATTTAGGGCTTGTCCCACGCGAACCCATAGCAGAGGTTTTCACGGAACTCCCTGACGGTTAATCGCACCGGTGGAGGACAGATCAGACGATGCAGCGCCTCCGCCACGGCCAACGCCGCCTGAAGGAGTAGGAGCATCGGTGGCTCCACCTTCCATGCCAAGTTTAGACTCTTGCTGCTGGTTACCGTTGGTCTTGTAATCTTCCAAGTTATCATAATCCAAGTAAGGGCTCTTGATGAATGCAACGTCTTCGTTTTTCACATCTTTCTCTCCTTGCTCCGTCGTCGTAGGTGGCTTTTTCTCATTTTCCATTTTCCTTAATGTCTCTGTTTGTCAAATTCTTGGCGTTGAAAGGTTTATCCTTTTTTCTTATATACATGGAGCAGGTATGGGCTTGAATGCATGGAATTCCGGTGCGTGGTGTACACGTGGTGAATAGGCAGTTCCTCGACAACTACGTGGCTTTCCGTGTTATGATTCACGTTAATGATGCTCCCATAGAAACAACAAATACATCTACATTTTTTGGGAAATTTTATCTCTTACTCACAGCTTTCAGTAATTTCATAGTCATTCATATGAATAAAATGCAGCAGATTAACTTCTTAAAATGTGAAACTTTTCATATTTACTACTTATAAAACAATAATACTTTTAAGGCCTCAAAAGGTCCAAAGAAGATAATCAATTCCAAAAATAATAGAATTATCTCAAACTAATGAATCAAAACCTCCTCTTATAGCGCTTTCACTGCATCTTTGAGCTTCCAGGTTTGTGTGCTCCCTCACTTCATGCTAGCTACAAAATCTTCGTGAGACCATTAACACAAACCTGCGTTTTGTTTTTAAACCGTGTCAAGAGGAAACATGTAGATTTGTCTTTGATTTCCCTTCTCCTGCTTCCATTGAATTCCCATAATCAGAGAGACCGCGAGTTAACTCAGATCATAGTTTGTGCCAATCTTGATGTGGTGACTTTCCCCATCGTCTCAATAAATATATACAACCAGATGCAATGAATAGAGAAATGGCACCAAAAGCCATCATTGTCGAATTCTCCATATTCTGATAATACCCTCTCTGCAAGATTTAGAGAGACCAATCAAATTAACATGAAGAGCAAAGACTGTGTTTTGTTTTCTTTTGCTACATACCTGTATTAAGCAAAACAAGATAGCTGCATTAGCTGGGACTTGAGAGAGGCTTATCATCCCTCCACGCAATTCATTTGGTACATACCTATACATAAAGAAAAACAAGTTCATCACAACAGAGCCAAAAGATTCTTCTACTAACTAATCGGAAAATGAGTATAAGACCATTACATGGTCCTTAATCTTGCAAGCAAAGGCAAGACCAGTCCAACACCGCCATGGAATATGCAGAAAAGTATTACTAAGATTCGAATTTCCTGCAGAATTAATGTAAGAGCTTCTCAATATGAAGGCAAGAAAGTGCATTTTTTTCTGAAACTAGTAAATAAGTTACCTGATAATCATAGGCTACTATAGAAAACACAATCCCAAGTATTGCGTATATGTACACTACACAATCTTCAAGCCGGAGCAATGATTGTCCACTCATAAGCCATGGGAATACTGTACTTCCAAGCATTCTTGAACCCAAGAAACATGGATAGATCAATCCCAAATTCACTTCCCGCCCATCAGCCTGACCCAAAGAATAACACATTTTTAAATTCACCAACTAAAAGTAAGCATTATTGCTAAATAATCTTACTGAAACTAAAAAAAATGGTTGAAATATATTTAGGAAGCTTGATCATACCACTATCATCGGTGCCCAAAGAATCCAAAAGACAGCAGTGGCAAACTGGAGGCAAGCTTGTGAAGTTCCTAGAAACCATATTCTTTTATCTGATCAATTTTTACAAGGTAAGATTAGTTTATACTCTTTCACCAAAAGTGTAAATTTTCTGTTACAAGTCTAATTCAAATCTTACCACCAAGAATATATGCATAGAAAGCTGCGGAGTAATCTCTAAATGGCAGAGTCTTCAAAGGCTCTTTTGCAGTCTTGACAATACAAATAATGGCCACAACAGAAAAGAACACAGACGACACAGCAGACAATGCAGTGCCATGTTGAACATTTTCATCCACAAGCCAATTCGTAAGAACTTGACTTCCAATTAAAGATGCAGACTCTAGGAAAGTCATCAACCAGAATGTCTCATTTAGTGAATCATTCCTCTGACTTTGCTACAAAGACACGAGAAACAGAACATTATATTACCAATTAGAGAGACTTGTATTTTAATGGTAAAGTCCAAATGCAGGTACCTTTTCATGTTCCACAACCAGCCAAGTTTCAAACCCAAACGAATATATGAGGCCACCAAGAGACAGGCAAACATTTGCAAACCAGGCACTAGGACTCATTGTAATCCTCTTCCACACACCGACAATCAAATGCAAGATGCAAAAGAGTAGGCAAATTCTCTTCTGACCTCTACAAAAGTTTCAATATTATTGTTAACTATGGGATTCAGAGTTTGCTTTTTGATCAACATTGTACTAAAAGCTAATCACTTACATGAGATCAGAAAGCACACCAAGTAAGGGACCAAGAATAAGACTCGTTGAGTAGCCAACACAGAGATAAAACACCATCGATTCTTTACTCAGGCTATAAGATGCTAATTCCATCTCTCCATACACCGACCATAAACCTTCCATCACTGAAAACAAATACAGGGAAAGGCAAAGAAGATTCAATCAATCCAATCCTTATCTTAGTAATAATAGTAAGAAAGAAAATGAATTCAATTGTAGGAAAGATCCACTTTGGGTAACGAGATAAGGCAGAAATTGAAAGCACCCCAGATATTTCAAATTCACGAAGACGCGGATAAATCTGTAGACCGATTAGTACATAATTTTGCACAGAGTCTATAGATATACCTGAAGAGAGAGTGTAGATAGCTAGAAACCATTTTTGGAACCGAGCGAAAGAAGAGGAAACGGTATGATCAGAGCTACCAAAAGTTTTGCTCTTGGCAAAGTACGGGAATAGAAATATCGATAAAAATGTGGAAAGGAGGAAGAAGACGAAGAAACTTGAGCTCGGTTCCCAGACAAAGCTCTTAATAACCACACCCATCGATCCTAAACGAAACCAGTAAAGCCGCCGGAGAAAAAACCAACTACGTCGGAGAAGAGATTGAAATTTAGATCTTGACTCATCTTTCTTACTTATTAGTTAACAATAGAAGCCTCTCTCTTGTTTGGAGTGTTATGGTTCTATTGGGCCAATATCTCAAGAGGCCTAAGGCCAGATTATTTTCCATTTTTCCGGCAATTTTTTTATTAAAAGCAGAAGTACATATAATGGTAGGAATCTCAGGAATACTTTGAACACCTAAAAACCATATATGGTTAATATGTTGCGTAGATTGTATTTTCAATTAGACCAAAAATAGAAAGAATGATATTTATATATGAAGATCGAGATTTAGGGTCATCAATTCCCCTAAACATTGTAGTATTTAGAGGTATCAATCCCAACTCGTTGTAATTGTCATCTAGAGTACAAGATTCTCTTAATCTAAGCTAATGATGGTTGTTGTTTAATTCAAATTGATTAATTAAGCTAAATGCAATTGATTAAATGATTAAGTTTATGTAATGATTAAAGAAGGGTCTTAAGATGAGTTATTAATGACTTGGGTTCACTAAACATGGCTGGGGATGTCTAATTACACTAATTAGTTATTCCTTAGGTTAATGATCCATTTTAATTGACTAATTCATTTCCATGCAATTAGTTATTTCACTAATCAAGACATAATTATCAAATTTCCATTTGAATTAATGAATGCTAGTGAATTAAAACCTAATTACTAGATCAACATAATTAAGACCCATTACATCAATCCCTTGATGCAAGAATCATAATTCCTCTCTAAACTCTCTTAGACATTTCATCAAACACTTGGTGTCCATGAGATGGTCCATGTCATTTTCTTCATTTCCATGCAAGAAAAGCATTAGGATCTATTAGAGGAGGAAGGAATGTTTGATTTAAGATCTAGACTAATCTAATCCATACTTAGATCCCCCTTATCTAAGTCATCTTCAAACCCTAAGTACACTACTCAAGACCCATGATGATTCTCCCAAAACCAAATTTGATTAGAGAATAAATCATGATGGATAATAAGATAGATTGATGATGGAATGTAAAAAAGCAAAGATTTCTTAAAGGAAATGCAAATTGTATTAAGATTCAAACTAGAGATTCAAGAACAAAAGAGAGAATGAGTCTAAAACCCTTAGAAAATTTAAGCATAAAAATGTAAGTGAGAAAGAAGGGGTTTTTTATGAAATTGGGTCAAACCGGGTCGACCCGGGACAAACCGGGTTTCGACCGGATTATTTTTGTTCGGACTAAACCGCAGCGGTCTGCAAGTGACCGCTGCAAGGCCGCTGTGGTCTGATAAAACCTTCCACCGCTTGGTGGTCGCTGTGGCTGGTTTTGCAGCGGTCACTCCTTGACCACTGTGACTCCGCTGTGGTGGCTCCAGAAGATTGCAGCGGTCACTCCTTGACCGCTGCACTTCCACTCCGCTCTGTCCTTCTGCAGCGGTCACTCCTTGACCGCTGCACTTGGACCGCTGTGCTTGGTTTTGCTCTTCTCTTGTTCATCCAATGGCTTCTCTTCCTCCACTTGATCTTCTTAGCTCCTAGCTCCACTCCATTCCTGTTTAGCACCTAAAAGAGACCCAAAATGCACCAAAGATTCTACTAGGACCTAATGCATCACCTAGAGCCTATATACAATGAAATTCATGACAATTGTAACAAAAACTAGTCTAATATGCAAATGAACCATACTCTAATGCAAGCTTAAATGATGCATGTTATGCTAATATCAATATACAAAGCCCTATCTTCCTTTGGAGTTTCTACTAAGATTATTATAATTTATTTCTTTATTATTATTTAGTACTAGGTAAGGTAAGAAACCTCTGATACAAAAGGGTTATTTTCGAAACCTCTAATCCATCGCTCAGAGACATAGTCTCTCACCCCTCCCAACACCAGAAACACAAATCGTTTCTAGATTACATGTTTGAGCTTTTCCAAGGATTCGATAAATGCCAGGTGTTCCATACTCCTCCTTTCTGCAATACTCCAACCTCAGAAATAGTTTAAAGTGTCTCAGCTTTTCACAAGTATCAATCCTACATTGCTAATGGTGGTCCTCTTTGACTTCAACAATCTCTTACCATGGAAGCAAGCCATAACTAATCACCCTATCTTGGTTTTCTTCAATTATATTTATTATCCTTTTCATCGGTAATTGTTTTCTTTCATGTTTAGAACTTTATCTTTTTCAATTTTGGGACCTAATGGTTTCCA
Organism: Euclidium syriacum; assembly: GCA_900116095.1. Taxonomy (NCBI): domain Eukaryota; kingdom Viridiplantae; phylum Streptophyta; class Magnoliopsida; order Brassicales; family Brassicaceae; genus Euclidium; species Euclidium syriacum. The sequence continues at coordinate 6,485,023 of FPAK01000008.1, forward strand.
TATTTTGATGTAACCCCTGCTTGATACATGGCTATTATGTATCATGAATTCTTTAGTGTTTTTTTCAACAAAAAAAAGGTAAAACCCGCGTATACGCGGATTTGTATAAAATATTGTATAACCCATGAAAAATATAAAAATTAAAAGTGAAATACAAAATTAGATCACTCGTTAAAAAAAAAATATATTGAATACATTAATGCAATATAAAGACAAACTTAACAATTATTATTTATTTTGAGTTTTTTTTCTTTTATTTATTTTCAATTTACTATTTTCATATTTAACTATATGCGATTTATGATAATTACTTCATAACCCATATAAAAAATTAAAAGCCAAATTAGATAACCCGAAAGAAAATAAAATAAAACTAAGAACAACAATGTGAAACCACCAAGAGAAGCTTAAATTTTTAAAATTTTTTTATTAGTTTTTCAATGAAAATTTATCGATTTCTATATATTTAATTGCTTAAACTCCTATTTGAATCAAATTTATTTTTTTAAAAATTATTAGCTATATGAACTTACAAACAAAAAATAAAAATATAGTGCCTTTCCGAAACGCATAAAGAGAATCAAATATTTACAGTTTGATTGTGGAAATTTGAAAGAGAGGCAAATTGTTTATATAGAACCGAACAATTCTAATCATTTTCCTTTAAAGATTAGAAATCAATCTATTTTATTTCCTTTTTTAAAAAAAGAAAAAGGTTTAGATTGATTAATTATTTTTTAAAAACCTTCAATGTCCATAAAACATATTCTTTTTCCTAATAATATTTTTTTGAAAAATTAATATTCATATAGCATAATACTATTTCTAATAGTCTTAGGTTAACTAATTAAAATTATAATATTTTTACACATGTCAAAATCTGATCGGTTGGCTTAATTATTTAATACGTGTTGAAATTTGATTGGCCGACTAACATGTGTCGCGATCATATGTTTAAACTATTTTAACACGTGTGGAAATCTCATCGATCTAATAACGCGTGTTACGATCATGTTAATTACAAAATTTGACAGAGAGTTTTATATAAAAAAGTTAGGATTACTATCACCTATTTTCTTCTTATTTAGTTTTGCATTATTACTTATTTAGGTCTGTCTTATTACTTATTTCATTTTCTTTATAGGTTTTCTGTTTATTTTAAATTAATTTTTTATGATTTTGTATAAATACATTGTTCAAGAACCCCTTTAAAAAAGATAATTTAAGCTTTATTCATTCAAAAATTTCATGGTATCAAATAAAGTGTTGAAGGTGAAGGAGACGGTTCTGAAGATGATGAAGATGACGATGGACATAATTGATTTCACGTTTGTTTTTTTTTTTTAAGTCTTTGCTTTAGTGTTCTTATTTTTTTCTCACAGTTGTGAGCTTTTGATCATCATTATCAACATCATCTTCATCATCATCATCGTCATCGTCATCGTCATCGTCATCGTCATCGTCATCATCATCGTCATCAACGTCATCATCATCATCATCATCATCAACGACATCATCATCATCATCATCATCATCATCATCATCATCATCATCATCATCATCATCATCATCACTATCATCATATTTCTCTTTGTTTCATTCACAAAACTAGAGTCTTCAAATCATTATCATCATCTTTCTCTTTGTTTCATTCACTTTGTTTCATTCACGAAAAATAGAATATATCATCATCATCAACGGTTTTCATTTTCATTCACGAAATCAAAACCGATTTCCGTTCATTATTTTACGACCCGACGGTCGGTTATAAAGTCGATATTTTAAAAGCTGGTTTTAGAGGGTTCTTCGTCATCAATCATCTTCATCAAATATGTTTCATCATCAACTTCATCAAATCTACACCATTCTTTTCAAGTTGGGAGTTTGAAACTTACACGCTCCAACTTGAGGGAATGTATTAGAGGGAATGTATTAGGATTATTATCATATTTTTTCTTTATTTTTTAGTATTATGATTACTATCATCTATTTTCTTCTTATTTAGTTTTGCCTTATTACTTATTTAGGTTTGGTTTATTACTTATTTCATTTTTCTTCATAGATTTTCTATTTATCTTAGAATTAGTTCTTGATGATTTTGTATAAATACATTGTCCAAGAACCCTTAAGAAAGAAAATTCAGGCTTTATTCATTCAGAATTTCTCAGTTTCGACGATTGGTATGGCTGACTCGACGACAATCTTGACCTATGTTCTTTTGGTGTCACTCGCGGTCCTACGCTTAATTGCTCTTCTAATTTTCTGGTTCGAGGACAACTAGTGTTTATTAGTTTTCTTGGGTTTTGGTCCGACGGTATTTGGGTCTTCAGCATTATGTAGTAGTTGAATCTCATGCGTTTTTTGAAGTTCCTAGGTTGAAGATTTATCAATCTCTTCTCAATGTAGGACGCCTTCAAATGACATATTGATTCGTTTTAGTGGTTATCCATCAATTTCTAAGGTACAACAAACAACTATCATAGTATTCTAATCTTAGTATTAATATAATTTTCATGAAGGAGTATCAAACTTGAAGTTTTGGAGGAGAATTTAGTGTTTATGCATCATTCATAATTAATGCCTATAATTTCCTAAGACCAAAACTAAATTCTTCTAATATTTACATTAAATTTCCAAAATCCAAATAATCAATATTTAGAATTAATCTAACGTAAAACACAAAATATCTTAAGAGGCCTAAGGCCATAATTGTTTTTTTTCATTTCTCGGGTAATTTTCTATTAAAAGCATATGTACGTTTTCAATGGTAAGAGTCTAGGGAATACCTTTGATAATTAGACACCTCAAAGACATATATGGTGGGTACATAACCCACATATAAATGTCATTGTATGGAGTGGGTTCTAGAGTACCACTCATGTTGGAAGAAGTAGAGTTTATGGATTCTATATAAGGAGGAAAATAACCACTCCATGTGTATTTTGTGTATGATTTTATCTTCGTTCGACACTCAAGCAGAGAGATATACAGTCTTGTTTGTGTGTTGTTGTCGCTGCAGCTTGTTAGAGGGGGAGTAATAATGTTCTGCATACTTGTTTTCTTGAGTATAGAACCAAGCTAAAAAGGGGGTGAACATAAAGATGTCATGTTGTGTATGCTTTGAGTGTGTTCGAGCTAGCCAATATATCATGGAGAGAAAGTAGATTTGGTGTATGTCTGAGGGGGAGTTTATATATCCTCGAATGTGAGTTTTGAAGTGTTTAAAAATCTAACTGCTAAACCTCAGTAAACAAGGGGATATTGTGAGTGTAGTGTTTGACTGAGTTTTGAACATTGTAGATGACTTTGTGTCATGTCTATAAAAGAGTGACAACAAGGAGTACGTATGAAGATCAAGTTGAGAGATGTTGGAACAAGACTAAGCATGTTACAAGAAGTTCATGAGAGATTGACAATGATTCATGAGAAGACCGAGTTGAATAGTTGTTGGAACAAGACAAAACATGCTACACACAATGAACCTCCTGCTAGACCAAAATGCAGAAGTTGTTGGAACAAGAAAAGTTTGGTACAACAAGGAAGTTTCTGCTATAACAATTTGCAGAAGGTTGTTGGAACATGATGAAACGTGTTACAATAAGAAATCAGATTTGGTAAGTAGATAAATTTGATAAACAAGTGGTATCTATCTGAATCGCAAGAGAATTCTAGGGTTAGGTGGTCACTATATATATCAAGAGGTGGTCTCACCAAGAGGTTACCTGCCTAAGGCAGATCGGCAGTCTCATTAAGATAACAAAAGTGAATCCAATGATTGGAAAATCAAAGATAACAAATTTAACCTACCTTAATCTTGAATCTACAAAGTTTTACAAAAAATAGTCACTAAACGAATTTCTGAAAGATGGAACCTTAAACACATAGATCATGAGCTTCTTCGAAGTGATACGAGGAGATTATATAGCCTCTCCGACAAAGTCTTGGCAGTGCTTTCTCTAATCAGAATCTCTGTTTACCTAGCCGCACCGATCAAGCTCATTGATTGACAATGCTTTCTCGGATCAGAGTCTCATTTTTTCTCTAACACAATAACAAAGCTGCTGCGAGATTATGTGTGAAGCTTGAGAATAACGAAGACTGCAGCGAATAAAACTTAGAGATTAAGGTTTTGGATAAGATCGATGGATAGATCTAGACTGAATCAAATCACTGGATTTTAGTAACTAAATCACTGAGCTTCTTTTATTAGTATGGGTAAGTCTAAACTTTTAAACAGATATCAAATATCCAATTTTAATTTTTTTTATTATTTGTATCCGGATCCGAACAACCCAAATATCTGTTTTTTTGGATCGGATCAAAACGGATGCGGGATAATAGATCTCCATAACAATTCTAAAAAGCTAGTACACAATAATTTTTATAATATATTAATTATAATATCAATTTAACGTTCATTAGATAGTATTCAATTTGAAAGTTCTAAAGTCGAATCAGTAATTATTAATGCATTTGTGAATAAACGACAAATCCTTATGATTGTATCAAATAAACAAAGTTACCAAAGAAAATTATTCTTATTATTTTAAACATGAACACTTGCACAATGCAATATCTCAATAACATTATTTGACATAGCAAGCACACGCTAATTCAAAAAAAAGAAATTTTTTAATACATTCTCCTCTAGCCATGCCTGTTTGAATGCATGTTTGATTACAGTCTGGAATCTTTGAGCATAAACCTATTATAATATATTCTTCATTTTCCGAGTCGTCCGCTTTCACAGCTTGGAAGATATTAAGAAGAAAAAAAAACTTGAATCAGTTATTCAAAAACACAACCTATATAATATAATGCTTAAATAGACATATCATATAACTTTATAATGATAATGGATTTCTTTTGATGTATACTTGAGATCAAGAGAAGAGTCAAGCACAAGAACGCAAAAAAGAAACACTTTCTTAGGGAAATCATTTTTGTATTTAGTCTTTTTTCTTTAATAGAGATATTAGTAGTTCAACAAACTAGAGTGATATATATATATAGATGTTTTTATCCTTTTTAGGGATATTTATTTTTTATCAACAGATGTCATATAATCTTCTAAAATTACTTAAATCTCTTTTGTTGGCAAAATATAATAATACTTAGATTTACTTTTACTTTTATTTTTTATTTTTTTAAACCTTTAATTTATATTTTTTAATATAACGAGATATGATGATTAATTTTTATATGCTGGCTCGAGATAGGTTTTTAAGATATTTGAATACACAATTATTTTTATTATATATAGAGTAGGAACTCTTTCGATACCACTGTCTACCCTTCAAATGATTGATACGAGATCATGAGATCATGTTATTAGTGGGTTGATTAGTGGGTTGATTAAAACTCTTCATGTTCCCTCTGAACTCCAGCTCGCGGACATTTTCACAAAGCCTTTATTTTTGGTTTTGTTTCATTCACTACTTCGATTGCCATGTTAAGGAGGATATTAGTGAATAAGACTAGTTTGGTTTTATAATGTAATTGAAATTATATAACCGGATGTAAACTGAAACACTCAAGTATATAAGAGTGGTTGTAACAACAAGTTGAAACTAATGAGAAATCAAAATATTTTTCATTTCTGGTTTTCTCTCCCAAGTTCAAACTCTTCTAACAGTATCCATTGAGGCTTCTTCATTTCCTTGAGAAATACAATCATTATTCACAAACGATGCTTCGGTTTCCAATGATCTACACAAAGTAAGACCATCCATATAAATTTATTTATATGTCATTATTCACAAACGATGCTTCGGTTTCCAATGCTTCTGTATACATGTCATTTATTTATTTTTTGTCACGGACACATGTCATTTGTAAACCTTGTTTTTATCAAAATTCAAAATTATTTGTAATCGAGTGTATTTGTTTTCGTAACTCAATTACTTTCATGCCCATTCTTTAATCCCATATATATTTTATATCTGCCCATTTGGGATTATGAAAATGAATCAATGGCCGACAAAAAAAAAAAAAAAAAAAAAAAAATTGCATAATGGAGTTTAACTTTGGGAGAATCGAGATGGAATTATAGAACTTTAACCAATTAATTATCGGTTGAGAACGGAAACCTCTCACTGGTTTAGAGACTGGTTCGATCGAGCTAATAAGTAAAAAGGCCAAAGGCCCATTAACTGTGATGGAATTATCTAGAATCAAAAATGTTAGGTGATGGGTGTGTGAGTGGCGAATTTATTGTGGGTGCGCAGACAAGTGGTATTGCTATTATAAATAGTCTTTTCTCATTGCGATTGCGTTTTCCGAGTATTTTCCCATTGTCGGCATTAAAAATTCCATTTCGTATTTTATTTTTCCTCTTGTGAAATTAGGGTTTGAGTGTGTATCTCTTCTCTTCGGTTTTCCTGCGTAATCGATCAGACAGAGAGATGGGTGGAGGAAACGCGCAGAAATCAAAGATGGCTCGCGAGAAAAACTTGGAGAAGGCCAGGGCTGCTGGAAAAGGTAATAGAAATAATCGATCCGAGTCAATTTAGGGTTTATATTAAAGAGAAAGATTGGATCAAACAAGTGAAGAAATTTCTATGGATGGTGTCGAATAACGGAGGTTTAACCTTATAAATCCTGTTTATTGATCTTTGACAGGAAGCCAATTGGAAGCGAACAAGAAAGCTATGTCGATTCAGGTGAATATATGCAACTATGTCCTTGTATTGTTACACCAGGTTATGATCTGAACGGATTTTGTTTAAAGAAATGAATATAGGAGAATTTAAGCAACTAATCTCTCCGTTCCTCTTCTAGTTTAGATCGTTGCAAGAATCGAGTCATAATTATTATATTTTCTTGAAAATCGTAAGTTTGATGGAATTTTGAAGATAATAATCTCTTTGGTTTTGTTTATTCGGTGGAGTCTTGGAAGTGTCTTTGTAGTTACTTATGGTTGAGTTAAACTTTGATACTTGTTGATATATACAGTGCAAGGTTTGTATGCAAACATTCATCTGCACAACATCGGAAGTGAAATGCAGGGAGCACGCAGAGGCAAAGCATCCTAAAGCCGATGTTGTCGCTTGCTTCCCTCACCTCAAGAAGTGATGATAAAACTGTTTTATCTTTCCTAAAGGATTCCAATGTAAATGAATGGATCCTCTTCTTCCTATGTTTGTATTATCAAGCCAAAGAAAGTGTCTTGGGCAACATATTTGCTTCTCTTTCTCTTCTAAGAACCTTGTTTCAACAATCAAAAAAGTCTTTTGCTATTAATTACTATTATCATAAAGCTCTGTTTGGAATTTTCTGATAATATTGCCCTTTTGCTTTCAATCATATATATTAAAAGAATAAATAAGCACAATTCTGATACAACTTTCTGGTCTTTTTCAAGTTCTTACACGAAATATTACAATGTTTTGTTAAAAAAATAGTAGAAAGCACACCAATTCACCACCATAGGCTTCTTACTGAGATCGTAATCTGCTGCTCTCTGCAGCTTTAACTTGGCCAAAATATGGATGAGCCTGTACATCAATCAATAGAGACAATCACAAATTATAATAAGTCCGATGAAAAGAAACAAAAGCAATGAAAAGACTCCTTGTGATCAAAGAGGATTTTTTACCATGGCTTCTCTTGCGGTTAATCTGTCTTGATGATCATACCGAAGAAGCTTATCGACAAAATCAATGGCCTGAAGGAGTTTATAAAATTAATACCCAGAGAATGTAACCAAGCAGTTTATATATTTATCGAGAAAGCAGAAAAACCAACCTCAGGTGAGACCAAGTGTTGGTTGTCTGCATTGATGAACTTGGACCATGGTTTCCTGCTATGCCTACAATACACACAGATCAAGCAAATGAAAAGCAGCTTCATGTTTTGACTCGTTGGTCTTAAATTAAGCAAAGCAACAGTTTTTAAAACACAAGAGAATCAGGGATGAAACAAAAAACCTTCCAACAAGTGCCTCCAGTTGAGGATCTAGATCTAGCTGATATTTGTTCAGGTAAGTATTTAATTCATCGGTTCCCAACACCTACGCGAGAAAAAGGATACGCTGGTTTACAGTTTTTCAAATAAATCGATCTAACCAACAAGTCAGCAGCCTTGAAGGCTTAGCAATATACCTTAGCTATTTTGACAAGTTGATCATGATTATCATGACCATAGAAGAAAGGTTCCTTGCGAAATATCTGCACCATTTGATAAGCCCAATAAGCCACAACAAAAGTTATTACCATTTTCCAAAGAAAAGCGGACTCAGAAATTCAAATGCTTGCAAATAAATTCAACATCGAAACTATAGTAGGAGAGTGAGAGGGTTATCAGTTCTCACCATGCCAGCAAACATGCATCCAAGGCTCCACATGTCTAAAGAATAATCGTAATCTTGTAGATCAACTAGCAGCTCAGGCCCCTTGAAGTATCTGACAAAAAAATTCACACATCTCTTTAGTCTTAATGCAAATATTAACAACTACAAAGGCCCCACATGCCATGGAAGGTGGATTAGAAATTTGATTTTCTGATATTTATTACCTGGAGGCAACTCGAACATTATACTCTTTTCCAGGATGGTAAAACTCTGCAAGGCCCCAGTCTATCAGACGAAGTTTACGCAACTGATGATCTATCATCACATTGTGAGGCTTGACATCCCTATGCATTATTCCTTGGGAATGGCAGAAATCCAATGCCTGTAACGCAACAACGCAATCTCATCAGCTACGAATTCCGATAAAAGTATACAGCTATGGATAAAACCATTGCATCATTATGATCAGTAAGTACACATTGCAGAAGAGCAAGACATTACCTTCAGAAGCTCATAGATATAGTAACGGATGTCATAATCAGTCAATGTTGGATACAATACTTTAAAATCCACACTGTTCACAAACTCAAATATCAAGCTAGGTGTCTTGGAGTGCTCGTCTCTGACTATATCAAACAGCTTAACAATATTTGTTCCACCACAGAGATTCTGGAGAATTTTGATCTCTCTCTTAATCTGCAAAGTATAAGATTTATAAGTAATCAGCAAAACAATCAGCATTACTTTATGTATACAAATGTATCAGAAAAAAGGTTTACAAGCTAATCACCTTCTTCTTTTTGACTGGTTTGAGGATCTTGATAATGCAGCGTTCGTTCGTATTGACATTTTTGCCTTCAAAAACTTCGCTGTATTTTCCTCGACCAACTTTCCTCACAACCTCATAATCATCTTGGTGACTGAGGAAATTCACACCAAAACAAAGCGAAGTGTCAAACACCCAAAGTATTCAAAAATTACACTCAGATGGATATAAAATCCATATTTGCTAACGCTACTTAACACAGTGTGTTCAGAGACCTAAGGGAAAACACAGTATTTTATAACGGGGCGATTTCCATGATCAGCACCAATGCAAAACAAGTTGGTAGAAGATAAGAAACTGGATACAGGCGCTAATTCTACGATTCCTTACATGAGGAATTTCAATTGAATATCTGAAAAATTGAAGCAAAAACCCTAAGATTCCACTTTGTCGGATTCAAATTCGATTTGGGAACAAACCAAATTCCACCAGAAAACGCCGTAAAAGCAATACAAATGATTCAAGAATCATAAGCTAGGTAAGAAAAGAAGAGAGATGAAGGAAGGCGAAAAATTTACCCCCACTGAACAACGAGAGACTCGTAGTCCCAGTACTCTTTGGGACGGACAACGTTAACGTCTGTATAAACCCTAGCCTGGGACATTATTTGGATCTGGAACGGAGAAAGGAGACTTGGGAGCTTAGCGATCAATAGTCTCTTATCGTCAGGTGGTGGAAGTGAATGACGATGCTAGAGGAAGTGCGCTGCGCTGGATAAAAAGGTTTTGCCCAGTTGAAGAAGAATCTGGGTGGCAAAAAAAACCATCAAACCAAATCGAACCGACCAATCATAGTTGGCCGGTTGTTCATCTTTGGCTATGGGATTTCTATGCTCTATTTCAAATAAATCAAACCGATCTGAATTGTTGGGGTGGTTTCTTCTCTCTCGAGAACATACAATTTCATTCATGATACCATTACATAAAGATGTTTCCACCAACGAAAAAATAAAAAATTGTTCTACTACAAATCTGGTTGGTTTAGCTGGTTCCACTACTCATTTAGTGGAATACAAATAAGTAGTAACTATAGATTTGGCAACTGCGTTAACGACCATATTACCACTCCCATATTACCACTCCTCTTCACTATTTTAAATGAAGGATTTAGAAATCTTCGACCTTTTTTATGAAGTAAAACCTGTTAGGCGAGGTCATAATTATGGATTTATAATAGTTTGGTAAAGAGAGTCACAGTTAGTCTCGAAAACCACTTATTTTATGTCTATATTATTTTGACACATTTATAGTCAAAGATAAGGTATTTGCTTATGCTTCTAGACTTTTCAAGATGGCTGAATAACTCTTTGCAACAAAGCATATCACCTAACCTATGACGTCCCTTAAAACCTATCTTATTCCACATTGTTGATGATCCTTCTTCCACGCCGCATCAACATTGCACTTTAACATACCACTATATGGACCTTGTCATTTCTCTTCCTTTGAGCTATGCATCTAAAGAATACATGAAAATGGTTCATTAGTAACTTCCCAATATGCAACATCTCTTACTACTTGCTCTAAAATCTTTGGTCTCATACATTATCAACATTAAAACACCATGCATTACGAGCTTTCCAGATTCCCCAAACCAACCAAGGCCAAATCTTGATTGCTCCTTGAGGTAAATCCTTACTATTATCCTCCAAATTAAGCCATAAAGCAAAATTATGGTAAAGGGAATCAATTGTTAATGGATAATACGTGGGAGCTAATGGAAATATGATCAAACGTGCAAAATGACATAGAATGAGCATGTGGTTAACAAATTCCTCTTGATCACCACATCTTGGGCATAAAGTCAAGGTATTCAGCTTCCTTTTCTCTAGCCTGGAACTGTGTTAGAGAGACACTTCAATAGAAAATGATGCATCTTAGGTATAGTATTTGTTTTCCAGATAACTTAATATAGTGGATTCAAGTTAGGCCCCTTATTAATTTTTTTCTTTCCTCTTCCATCTCCTGAAACTTGTTAGTTCATAGCCAATAGCCTTACTTGATCGAGTACTCCATGGTATTATTGTAAATTCAGGAGAACTTTGAGTTCACCTTAGAGTTGGTAGGCCATTTTTTTAAATCCAACCTACATCCTCCTCAGGGAACACCTCCTCGAGTCTCCCAACATTCCATTCATTAGAGGTTACTTCCTTAAAATACCTTAATGGAATATCTTCACTATATATGTCTTCCTTTTGCTTTGGAGTTTTAGGGGGCTGAGTTGGCAGCCATGCATCTGAAAAAAATTTGATGGCACCTATCTTGATCAAACCTTATGCTCCATGTATGCTTCTCCATGCAAAAGAAGGCATGGTTCCCAATTTGGCTTCTAAAGATGAGCAATGAAGGAAGTACTTCCCTTTGAAAACACTTTCCATATGAGAGTTCGGAGAAACCATCAGTCTCCATAACTGAAATTGATCTCATGGCCATTAGTGAGTAAACCTCACTTACTATGGGTCATTGAGATATGAGAGAATGAATGGGCTATCGAATGTTTGGTTTGTTATGTTTAGGGTTGATATATAATCCTATTTATCTTTAGGAACAAAGGCTAATTAAAATTAGGTGGGCCAAACCAATCTTATGCATGACATTTCTATGAACACCAAGTTTTTGTGAAAATGTCTAAAGCCTCCTCAAGAGCAATTATTCATTAATGACATGACTATTCGATTTAGTGAAGCATTGTAAGGAGTTTGGATGCTTCTTTATGCCACTTTAACTTACTTTCAATGGCTTAAATGGAATTTTAGTTTATTGGTGAAATATAATCATTTCTCATGGCCATTAAGATTGATTACACCTTAGGTTCAAACCACTAGATCTTAAGAAGACTATACCCATTGCAATCCTATAATTCCATAGTCCAAACTCCAAACCATTACATCCCTACCTCAATGATCCATATGTCTTAGTCAATTGAATTACAAACAACTCTTAGATTATCTTTGCATGATGATTAGCTTTCTTTATTTACATATCATAAGTAGCTATTGAGAATCAAAACCAATTATTAACTAAAGCCCGTTTTGTATATCATTTCAAATCTTGAATCGCTTAGTAACCATATTCTTTTGGGTTCGACCCCACATATTTCTATAAGGAGTACACTTGCACTTGGATGAATTAAGGAGAATAAATATTAAACTTGAAAAAATAGAATAACAAATTATCCCCATCAGCTAGTGTCCTAGTCGAAAAAGAACTTTGCGCCAAATCTGTTATATGTACTCGCAATAAAGAAATAAATATTTTCTTTTTTTGGTTATAAATAAATGCTTTCTTGTTTCGTCAAATTGCTTGCATAGACAACAAGATGTATTTAATTGGATTTTTCAACTTTCATTCTTGTGTAGTCAAATCAAATTTTTCTTCCAAAAAGTAAAGGAGTGTTTTGGAATTGTTCCGCCGAACCAAACTACTCTTGCCCATTCCTTAGTGTTCTCTGAAGATTTCTACTTCTCCCAAGTGAGTTTCGAGAGAAATAATGTTTTCTTCACTCCTCCCAATCCTCAGAATTACTTATTTTTCCCATATTGGCTTGTAAGATCCATTAAAGTTTCTCTAGTTGGATCTTATCCGAGCCAGGGAAGGGTTCCTTGTACGAGAAGAAGGTGAAATTCAAGCATTGTTAACACAAGCTTGCACCTCAGTGGCCTCAAGAGCAATCCATTCTTCCTAGGTCCATTAATATCATTGAGTTCTATCAATGTCCCAAGGAGTTCCAACAATCAAACCAATACATGAGTGTAGTTCCATCCACAATGTTGCAAGTAAGGAACCTCTTAGCTAAAGGTCTAAGGGAAAGGAGAAGTTTCCAGATCCAATTGTTACCTTGTTTTTCATCAATAGTCCAAAGACATGCCTTTTGAGCTTATGTTATCTTGTCCAAGAGACCAGAATGAGTCGCTATTCAAAATAGTAGTCAAACCAATTTTAGATATATAGTTGTCGCATAACCAAGCTCTTTCTTCGTACATAGATATGAAAATGTTGGCCCGCTTTGGTTTTGATGAAATGACTATCTACCATAGTTTTTCTTTATATTATTCACAAACTCGTTTTCTTTGTACATACATATTATATGTTTGCCTGTTTGGTTTGATAAATAGTGATTTATCTACCATAGTTTTCCTTGATACTATTCACAAACTTGTTTTCTTCGTACATACATATTAAATTTTTTTCCGTTTTGGTTTGATAAATAATGATTTATCTACCATAGTTATCCTGGATATTATTCAAAAGCTCGCTTTTTGAAATTACTATATTACTAGTTGAACCGTTGGAGCTCGTCACATAATGATTATTTTGACAAGTTTTGAAGAAAATCTATTCATATATCATTTCTAGATTGGTAATAAGAGATTATCTTGAACATGTGTATAGTTCGATTCCTTGTTCGAAAACCCGGGCTAGGCGGCAGTGGTTTTTTTTTAGAAGTTTCTTTTTGATTCAAGTTAGAATTTGATAATTACCTAGTAGATCTACCATATAATTGCTATAAAACAACATGAGAACATGTTAAAATGTTGAAATCGTGAAAGAAAATCGGAAAACAGTTGTCTACAGTTTTAAGATCTCATTATATTAAGTTTGAAGTCGAGGATAAATTTTGATTTCACCACTCACTGAAGAAAGTTCTAAAAAACATAAAATCGGCTATCACCATTATATTCGAGAACTCACAACTTTTAGATGAATATAAGATCCGCTTTTCATTGGATCAAGTGAAATTGTTTATAATTTTGTAAAACTTATATGTAAATTCGGAGGTAGAAATCAACTAAAATTAGACCCCACATAATCTTATATTAATCTCTATTTGTTTCGTTGGATGCTAGATTCAGTTCAACTATCCGAATAACGCCTAGCGTATATAGAAGTATTGGGTTGAATAAAAAGTATATAGAAGTATTGGGTTGAATAAAAAGTGAAATACAAGAAACCACTAACTATTGTCGGGTTTGTGCTTAATGACTATTAAATTTAGCATATCTTTACCAATGAAACCCATAATTAGGAAGGAATAAGGATGCATCAACGAGGCCTCCAACAATAAGGCGAAAGAGGCTCAAATGTTGCCGTTTCAAGTCAAACTTGCAACGTAGTCGTTTTGACGGAAAGCAAAGGCCCGAAAAAAAGAAAACAGGAAAAAAAAACAAAAAGAGTAAGAAAAGCAAATCGTTACCTTCTCTCTCATTTCTCGAATTAAAAAGGACTTTTACGTTAATGGCCTTAAGGCCTTGTGGATTCACAATCTCCTCTCTCCGCAACGCTTCCGCCGCCAACGACAACCTGTTCTCCTTCTTCTCCCTCTGTTCTTCTTCGTCTTCGGCGAAGAGGAACCTACTTTCCTCCTCCCTCTCCTCGCTCCGGGAACTGCGTGGTTTCGCCTCCAGCGCCTCGCTCTACCGTCAACATCTCCGGCAACGACAACAACAACAACAGCAACAGCGCGTGAAAAGTTTAGATACATCGGAAACGCTGGCTCAGAAGATCGGGAAATCTATCCGGCGTGCCGGCGCGCCGTCGAAGGCTAGGGTTTACGCTGATGTCAACGTCGTTAGGCCCAAGGATTATTGGGACTACGAGTCCCTTGCCGTTCAATGGGGGTATCTTTCACGTTCTTCTTTTGGATTTCTTTTACTAACCTAATTACATCGTTTTCAAGATCTTTGTCCTTCTATTTAGATTGGAATAGGGATTGGTGGTTCTAAATTCAGGGTGGAATGTAGATTTAGGGCTTTTTTAAGGGAAAAATAATCTGGTGAAATACGTAGAATTGACATCCTTTCGTACATAGTCCCTGGAAAAATGGCAGAATTGGTATCATGTTGCATATAATCTCTTGAAAAATGCTTTATGTTGGTTGTTGTGATTGGATTTGCTCTCAATTTTTGCCAGTTATGATTTTGGTTCCTGAGTTCTTACAGTGTGGGTACTCCTCAATATATCTTTGTTGGTGTGGTTACTATTTGGTATATCAGCTTTTGAATAACCTCCATTGATGCTGCAGTGTACAGGATGATTATGAGGTGGTGAGGAAGGTTGGAAGGGGAAAATATAGTGAGGTCTTTGAGGGCATTCACGCAACCGATAACGAGAAATGCGTTATCAAGATTTTGAAGCCTGTGAAGAAGAAGAAGGTTAGTAGTTCCAGCCTCTTGCTGGTTCTGGCCATCGGATTCTTTAACTAAGCTCAGGATGAAGCTGTCTTTGTAACTCTTAGATTGGTTTGACATTGTTCCTTATATATTTTGCTTCTCCTTGACTCAGATTAAGAGAGAGATTAAGATTCTGCAGAATCTTTGCGGTGGGCCAAATATTGTAAAATTACTGGACATTGTTAGAGATCAGCAGTCGAAGACGCCAAGCTTGATATTTGAACATGTGAACAATAAGGATTTTAAAGTCCTCTACCCAACTCTCTCGGACTATGATGTTCGGTATTACATTTACGAACTTCTAAAGGTAAGTAATCCAGTTTCCTGAATCTTAGGCAACAGTAATCAGTAGAGGTTAATATATGTCGTCAGACATTGTTTTGACTTATGAATCCATTACTCTTCAGATAAAAGCTAATAATGATGTTTTCTAATTCTACATGTTTGTTCTTATAACATATATGCAGGCGTTGGATTTCTGCCATTCGCGTGGAATCATGCACAGAGATGTGAAACCGCACAATGTTATGATAGATCACGAGCAGCGGAAACTACGTTTAATTGACTGGGGTTTGGCAGAATTCTATCATCCTGGGAAAGAATACAACGTTCGTGTTGCTTCAAGGTACTCCCTCTGTTTAATTTAGATGAGCTATGTATGCACTTGGGATGTAGAAGATTGCGTACACTGAGCTTTAGAGATTTTAGGAGTTGAAACATATTATATTAAATTCATGTGGCTGATGAGCAGGTACTTCAAAGGTCCAGAGCTGCTGGTGGATTTACAGGACTATGACTATTCCCTAGATTTATGGAGTCTTGGGTGTATGTTTGCTGGAATGGTGAGTGTTTTAAGCTATTTAGTGTAAACTTGGGGTGATGTGTTTTGATGTATCTATCTGATGCTGAGAGTTGCTGCAGATATTCCGCAAGGAACCCTTCTTTTATGGTCATGACAACTACGATCAATTGGTCAAAATTGCAAAGGTGAGAATGAGAAAAGCTTTCATCTTTGGTTCATATATCTTCCTTTCTTCACTGCAGAGGTGTTCCATTCCTCGAAATACTTAAAACAGTATAATAATATCTTGGCAGGTGCTTGGCACAGACGAACTCAATACGTACCTAAACAGATACCGCATAGAATTGGACCCTAATCTTGCATCTCTCGTGGGGAGGTATTCCAAATTTTAAAACTTGTTGAAAACTTTCCAAAATTCTAATTCATTTCAGTAATATTTGAATCATGTTCTGTTGGTTTTGTATATAGACATAGCCGGAAGCCATGGTCAAAGTTCATAAACTCTGAAAACCAGCACTTGGCAGTTCCTGAGGTAGAAGAAGTTGTTTTCTTTCTTTATATATATTTAAGAAACTGAAACAAGATGGCTGAAACAGTTTTCAATTGCTTTTTCTTAAGGCTGTTGATTTTGTGGACAAGTTGCTGAGATATGACCACCAAGAAAGGCCAACTGCCAAAGAAGCAATGGTAAGAAACAAGACGAATGAGAGTTTCTTTAGGGTTTTGTATATATAACAAAGCGAATTGAGAATTTGGTGATATTTTTTGCAGGCACATCCGTATTTCTACCCAATAAGAAATGCAGAAAGCAGCCGCACGCCGCGTGGTCAGTGATCAATTCCTGTAACATTTTCCATCTTCAAGCTTTGATTTCCATTTCTTTACGGATTCAATTTGTTTAAAATCGATTTGCCTATGTTTCTTTCTCTCAAG
The DNA here is from genome assembly GCA_900116095.1 of Euclidium syriacum. Lineage (NCBI taxonomy): Eukaryota > Viridiplantae > Streptophyta > Magnoliopsida > Brassicales > Brassicaceae > Euclidium > Euclidium syriacum. The sequence continues at coordinate 6,502,043 of FPAK01000008.1, forward strand.
CGTGTGTGTGTTTCAAATCTTTTTAATTTATTATAAAATTCTACAAAGACGGCTTCAAAGAAGATTCTTTTCAATTTTCGATTTGGAATTCATTTCTTTACTTCTGTTTTCATCTCCCAGCTCTGAGAAATATATTATTTTCGTAACAAACACAACCCAGTTCATGTACAACAGCTTTTTCGCAAGTGATCTTATCACTATTTGGCCCTACTTAAAAAATAAATTAGGCAACGAAAACTTAAAAGAATTTTTTTTTTTTTTAAATATTCTTTAGCTGTGTGTTTTTTTAATTAACTTAACTTTATGATATTTCTACGATTTTGATGGATTTTTTCTATAAACAAATCATTATAATATCGTGTTGTAGAGAATTTCGAATGTTGTGTCTTATAATGAAATTCAAAAGTTCAAAACTAATTTTAGTGGCTTTTTGTTAACGTTTTGACTTCTTTAACTTCTTTATCCCTAGTTTTTTTTCCGCATCATATTTTAAAATTTTATCTTTAAAATTATTCAGAGAGACTATACAATTATTGGAATCTTGTCTCTTCGCTCTTAGAAAAGTATGTCAACCAGATATATATATATCGTTTTGTGACGTGTATTCAACTTGTTCCATTTGAAAAATATAATACAATTGGTGTACTATGCGGATCGAGAACATACCTCGGCTTTAACCCATTGATGATTTTAGTCTCCAGTTCGATATCAATAGCTTTACCCCCTTCTATGTTTTCTTAAAAAATTATAGCTCTATGATCCCATTTCAACTCAAAAATGAGGATTAGTGGATGACCACATTGAGTAAAAAGTCCACCGGAAACAGTCAAAAGTAAAAAAGGGGCTGAGATTGGGTTAATCACTGACCATTTCCTCTCCTGTCCATGGCGATTACAAGATGGCAGCTTTGTGATAGCTCAGTTAAGGCCATACTTGAAAGACAGTAGTAATCAATTCTCGATCAAATCCAACGACGAATCTAGTCCCCGTTACCAATCTCCCAAATAGGAGAGAACCGGATCCGAAAACCCGTCAAACCTCACCATTGAATCGCTCCACCGTTTCTATGCACATATGAGAATGTGAAAAAGTTCAAAATATGTATCAGTTGGCAAGTTAGCTCAAAATCTACCGCATGAGAAAGAACCTATATAAGAAAATGAAGTCACATCCGAATAAAAAAGATGTTGAGAATATGCATGAAGAAGATTGTTTTGGAGGAGAAGATTTTCTCAAGATATTTTTTAGATATTTTAGGTTGTGTACCAAAAATACAAAAATCTAGATTAAAGATCTTGTTGTATAAAAATTAGCTCTCACCATGTATTAGGTAGCCTCTTTAAGAATTATTCAAAAATGGAGTAACTAGATTTTTGTGAGAAACATGCGAAAACGAGAACATGGTTGTTAGGTGCGATTTATATAAGAAATCTACCGCAAGAGAAAGAACCTATATAAGAAAAGGAAGTCACATCCAGATAAAAAAAGATGGTGAGAAGCTGCGTGAAAAATATTATTTTGGAGGAGAAAATTTTCTCAAGATATTCTTTAGATATTTTAGATTGTGTACCAAAAATACCAAAATCTAGACTAAAGATCTTGTTGTATAAAAATCAGCTCTCACTATGTTTTAGGTAGTCTCTTTAAAAATTATTCAAAAATTGAGTAGCTAGGTTTTTGTGAGAAACATGCGAAAACGAGAGCATGGTTGCTAGGTGCGATTTATAAATGCATCAATATTTTCTAATATAACGTGTTTTACAAGAATTCTTATTCTTATCAATGTACTAGTCTTTGTGTCTATATGCTCTGCATTTCAGCCTCCACACAGAAGCTCAACTGCTGTCAAACACAAACCACCCTAGATTCCTCTATCGGGTTAGTGCAAAAAGCCAAGCAATTGAAAATCGGAGAGGCGGTGGCAAATCACCCCTTCGGTTCACATTCGAGAGCTTAGTCCTTTAGTCTAACATATGACTTCGGACCACCATAAACTGAAGGAATTTGAGTAGGTTTTAAAACTTTTCTAAAATCCTAATGATTCCTTTTAGCCCTTAAGATCATGTTCATTGAATCTATTGTTCGGATCTCGATCATACCTGGAGTTTATGAGCAGCGGAAATGATCAGGATGTCAAGATCAGGAGCGCCTCAGATGATGCGCCTCTACAGAAAGTCCACACGCACACAAACTGGAATCGGGATGCTAGTGCCTTTGAGAACAATTCTCTTGGGATTCAAGAGTCTTTGGTGGCTGTAAAACTAGGTCTAAAACTCTCTAGGTCGTGCCTCTATCTTATATATGGCGGCCTGGAAGAATTCCTAGTTAACCGATGGATTAACCGGTTTAAATTAAGTCATTAATTAAACCCGGTATCTTTAGTCCGGAGCTGTGGGACGACCGACACTAACATGTGTGTCGATCGACACACTCTTAAAACCTCCATATCAATGTGTAACAATTACACATTGATGAGATCATTACTCTAATGATCATTCTCATTACTTGTTATCCAGTATGCTTAGGTGTGTGACCCTATAGGATCATATGATACTAGCAATGAGTTCGTAACTCATAAGTTATAAGCGGCTTCTAGCAAAGCATTATAACTACCCAGTATCACATGATAGTCTTATCTCGACTTCACAACTATACTAGAGTGAATACAAGTATGATCTCCAGGACACATTTCCTTTAATCTCCCACTTGTACTGGAATCAACTTATTCCAATAATCCATTTGTCTCTATATCTCGACTCAGCATAAGGCAAGAGTTCGTGTCATCCTTATAAAGCCAAATCACGTTTATCGAACTCTGATTTATACTGATAAAGGCAAACAACTGACATTCAGCTTGTTTGAGTGTGGCCACTGATGCGTGAAGTTATTCACCCAAAATTAACTGCAAGTGCACAGTGTACAATTGTAGTATTTAAGTTATCGATCCCACATAGATTATGTCGAGTTTCGATTCTATTAGAATGCAATCTATCTGGTAACTAGTTGTGTAACTTATGGATTAAAAACGCTAGACTTAGGTAAATCGCGGGTAATATGGGCCATGCACGAAATTGGATGTTGCTCTACTCTTAAACACAAAAGGCAAGTGTATACAATACCAAATCTCTTTGCGTATTGCACTATGAATCAACCAACATATCAGAAAGGATGCTTTTCAACCTAAATAGCTAATGCATGCATTGAGAATAGATTTGATTGTTCATGATCTTCCAAGCCAAACTCTCGTTTGTACAAGGTCGAGATCACCTGCTAAAAACAAGGCTCCGGGTTTAGTGTAAAATGGGTGTATGATGCAACAAACCCTAAAATTCAATATTCTAAGTGATCAAGTCAAAATATTGTATGAATTAATATTAAAGCAGAGAGTAGTCACGAATTCAGCAACAATTTATGCACCTAATGACCCATAAAACCTTTGACAACCTTGATCTAACTAGGAAACTACTCAGACATAGCAAACAAACCAATCATAATCATTAATATCAAGAGTTTGCAATATGAGAGCAATATCAAAAAGAGATCAGAGCAAAAACGTGGCTCTCTATCTCTGTAAAACCAAGAGAACAGGGGCACAAGAAAACCTTCACACAAGGGTGCTCCCTGAAAACAAGATCTAAGTAACTTTTTGGTGATTTTTGGTAAAGAGATGCTTGAATGCTTCAAAAGCTTGATGGAAGTCGTCTCTCCCTTTCTTATCTGCTTAAAGTCGATTATATAACTCCTCTAGGTCATGCATGAGTCGGCAAAGAAGTCATAGAAGTTAGGGTTTCGAAAAGAAGGCCCAAAAAGAATTTCCTTTTAACTAAGGCGGCCTCTGAGTCGGTCGACTCATCCTTCCAGTCGGTCAACTCGGGTTTCGGATCATAATTCTTCATTTTAGCTCCAAATCTTCTAGATTCTTGCAAAACACCTCAGCATGTGGAATCTTCCATTTAACCTGTATAAAATACAGAAAATGCTCCAAACAACGTAAAATATCATCGTGAAAACCGGTAAAAATAACAGTACATCAGCCACACATTCCCTCAGTACCAAATCTTCGATAGGCCCAGAGATATTTAACTCCCGTTATATGGGAGGGAGAAATCTCATCTTGTTCCATCCCCTGTTCCCCATACACTTCATGATATGCCCAATCAATGTATGAATAATCACCAGTTACGGATGACGTTTGACAAAGTCAAAGCAGATCAATTCATATGCAGAAAATCATGATGAACTCAGGTCTAAGGACTATACTTTATAGTCGTAATGAGAAACTCATATGACACTCATATAACAATCTTGTTGAGTTCTCATTAGCGGGTCACATCCGATACCGTGTTCACAACACATATCTATGTGATTGACTTTGATACTCATATCAATGACACCATGAAACTTGGTCATCAGTCACATCACATACTAGTCTTGCGCGGTTATTAATGTCCCAATTTAACAACCTTTGACCAGGAACCTCAATAATTTATGACATCTATCGCTTATAAGGTTTCATGATCAAATCACGTATTTGATGACCTATAAGAATGCCTTAAATTATTTTGGGACTATTATTTAATTAATCAATTGCACAATTAAATAATAATGAAACAATTTCATTAAGTAAAACATAACCAAAGTATGTTTGCATGAACATCAAAACAAAACAAACAACTCCCACTCAAATTAAGATTACTACTCAAGAAATCTAATTCCTATCGCAGCAGCATGACTCTCATGCTTGGGCCGTGGGAGTGGCTTAGTCAGAGGATCAGCAACATTCTCGTCCGTCGGGACTCTGCTGATCTTCACATCTCCTCTCTCAATGATATCTCGTATCAGATGATATCTTCTCTCGATGTGTTTGGACTTCTGGTGTGATCTGGGTTCTTTTGCTTGAGCTATAGCTCCATTGTTATCACACAACAACGCCACATGCTCATAACTGCTAGGAATCACACCAAGTTCAGTGATGAACTTCTTAATCCAAACAGCTTCCTTTGCCGCTTCTGAAGCAGCAATGTACTCAGCTTCTGTCGTGGAATCTGCTACAGTGCTATGCTTGGAACTCTTCCAACTAACTGGTCCGCCATTCAGACAGAAGACGTAACCAGATTGAGATCGGAAATCGTCTTTGTCCGTCTGGAAACTAGCGTCGGTGTATCCACTCACCACAAGCTCATCACATCCTCCGTAAACCAAGAACTTATCCTTAGTATTCCTCAAATACTTCAAGATTGTCTTGACGGCAGTCCAGTGACTCTCACCGGGATCGGATTGATATCTACTCGTCATGCTCAAAGCACAAACGACGTCCGGTCGTGTACATAGCATGGCATATGTTAATGGTGGGGTTCCACCCCTAATCAATAGTTTGGCAATAATTGGAGTTTGGTCCATGCCTAGCTCTTCCCTGATAATATATTAGGTTATAAGGCCCGACAAATGGAATTCCGACCCTCGGCCCAGATGACCGAGGGATACCTCAGAGAAGGTTGATCAGATTTAGTGTCCGAAGCGGGGGTATAAAAAAACATCGTCCTAAGCCGAAGTCTAAGCTCGGACAGTATAAGATCAAATCTTATCAGAGATTCCCTAGTCTTGGAAAAATGGAAATATTCCATTTTTCCGAGGTTAGCCTATGGGCTTATTAGACCGACTATTAAGGATATATAAATAAATACCCCCCTCACTAATAACATTGATTCAAAATCGGGAGGAGAAGAACTAGATACCCTAGGTTTTACTTCTCTTTGATAAAGTTAATCTCGGCATTCCGAGTTAACAAGCAATGTAAACATCTTTAATAATAATACACTCTCTTTTCGAGGTTTCTTCTTTAATTTCTTATCAAGTACTTACCTAAAAACGAACCCCTCAAATTACAAATAATTAGAAGTTGAACCCAATATCAACATTTGGCGCGCCAGGTAGGAGGGTACCTCTATTTAGGAAACAGAAGAAATCTCGAGGATAGAAAAATATATTGGCTTAGTTCTCAATGCATCGGATTCCAAACGAACTATAAAAAGGCGTATCTGAGAAATACCAAAGATTAGATCTACGAGCCTAGCCCCAACATATCATCCTTCGGCAGCCTTCACAGACGCATACCTCGAACGAATCATGATTCCTCACAACGATCCTCTGGTCATCCATGTTTTCTTAGCTGGAAATCTCATGGAAAAGGTACTCATAGACACTGGGAGTACGGTGAACATATTAAGTCTAGAAGCTATGGGTCAAATGAATGTGGTATCTAAAGACATGGAAGTAAGAACGGAGCCCATAACGTCACTTCCAGGGAAGAAAGAAGTAGCAGTAGGAACCGCGGTCTATCCAATATCAGTATGAGTAGTTACTATGGATACAATCTTTCATGTGGTGTCAGGACCCCTCGTATTTGATGCAATTATGGGAGTTCCTTGGCTAACAATGATGGAAGCAGTTCCCTCAACCTACCATCAAATCTTATCACAAATTCCCTAGTCTTGGAAAAATGGAAATATTCCATTTTTCCGAGGTTAGCCCATGGGCTTATCAGACCGACTATTAAGGATATATAAATACATACCCCCCCTCACTAATAACATTGATTCAGAATCGGGAGGAGAAGAACTAGATACCCTAGGTTTTACTTCTCTTTGATAAAGTTAATCTCGGCATTCCGAGTTAACAAGCTTTGTAAACATCTTTAATAATAATACACTCTCTTTCCGAGGTTTCTTCTTTACTTTCTTATCAAGTACTTACCTAAAAACGAACCCCTCAAATTACAAATAATTAGAAGTTGAACCCAGTATCAACAGCATACATGATAGATCCTATCACAGAGGCATAGCGAATCCTACTCATGCGCTCTCGCTCAGCAGGTGTCGAAGGACACTGCTTCTTGCTGAGAGTAATGCCATGTGACATTGGAAGGAAGCCCTTCTTGGAATCATGCATATTGAACCTGTGTAAGACCTTATCAATATAAGTATCCTAACACAGTCCAATTAGCCTCTTCGATCTATCTCTATAGATCCTTATTCCAAAAATATATGCGGCTTCTCCCATATCCATCATCGAGAAACAACTTCCAAGCCAAGTCTTAACAGACTGAAGCAACGGAATATCATTTCTGAGAAGCAATATGTCATCTACATACAATACTAGAAAAGCAACTGCGCTCCCACTAGTCTTCTTGTAAACGCATTGTTCCTCTTCGTTCCTGATGAAACCAAATTCTTTAATAGCTTCATCAAACGAAGATTCCAACTCCGAGATGCTTGCTTCAATCCATAAATGAATCGATGAAGCTTGCATACATTCCTAGGATCATTAGGATCTACGAAACCCTCAGGTTGTGTCATATACACATCCTCTTCTAGAATCCCATTCAGGAAGGCGGTTTTCACATCCATCTGCCAAATCTCATAATCATAATAAGCGGCAGTCCCTAGGAGAATCCGAATGGACTTAAGCATAGCGACTGGGGAATAGGTTTCGTCATAGTCAACACCATGCACTTGTTTGAAACCTTTTGCCACCAATCTAGCTTTGTACATCTGTACATTACCATCTACGTCAATCTTCTTCTTGAAGACCCATTTGCACTGTAGCGCCCCCGAACCGTCCTCCCCGCTGACCGACCTGCCCGACCGCCTCGCCAATCAAACAAGAACACTTAGCGGTCGAACATCTCGGTCACGGACCTGCTCAAGTCACTACAATATATGACGATATCTGGTTCCACGTCAGCTAGAGCAATAATCACGAAGACTATCACCCTCCCGAGGCTTCCCCAGACTATCGCCCCCTCATATCTCACGAAGGAGAACAAGGTTGTGCCGGTTCGACAGAACCTTGTACCAGTGGAGTCCGCCAACCGAAAATAAGAACACGCAGCGGAAAACATGCAACAAAGAAAACAATGAAAACGGTTAGTGGAGCTCCAATAAAACAATTTAAAAGTCGAGTCAAAGCGGGTTTTTAACAAACCATTTTCACACACAAATGCAAGCAATCAAACAATCAAAGTATCCGGTAGAAAAGCCTCCTAGACTCCTATGATCTCCTTTAACCTAAAAGGGTGAAAAAGGGTGAAAAAGGGTGAGGGGTGAGTAACACCGACACGTTACTCAGCGAGTGGGATCCACCTAAGGGATCAATTCTAAGACCAAAAATCAACAAACAATAGCCGAAGCAACAAACAATAAAATCAAGCAAGAACAAATACCCACTACTTCCCCTGAAGTAACGAATAATGAACACAACAGACATCACATCAACCCAGCGGAATGACATCATCCCAGATGTCAAACCCAACTATACTTCCGCGGAATAGGAGCGCTGTTCTCCGTACGGCGGGACGTACATCAGACAGTCTCCTACACAATCCTAGAAAGAAAAACATCCCTCTCTGTCTACTTGGGCCCTGGTGATATCGTAATCCCCGGGATAGTCACATCGACAATCCCCAAATCACCATGTTCTTAGCAGAAGCATGGTACACGGGCTCCTCAACATGACGCCACACCCACGGCCCGATGATCAGTCGGTACTGTTCTCCGGGGGGACGGAAAACACTGCACTAAAAACATCCAAGCTTGCGGAGACTTTAGGAAATCACTCATCTCACTTTAACGCGGAATAAATTACAACATAATCTATTCCAGACCATATCTCCATTATTTCCCTAGCTACCCATAAACATCAACATAAATCCGCAAGGTGGTCAAGAGTCTACGCAGTGACGGATCATCACCCTGCGCAAATCCGCAACATCGTTCTCAGCAGACACGATGCCACTTGGAGCCTATCATTCTCACGGCGAGACCTGATAGCTCCCATACGTGAGTTGAGCTACTAAGGGTCTACTGCGCTCATCCTGAGGCACAACAGACACACTCTAGAGCCCATCATTCGCCCAGCGCGACAAGATGGTTTATGCTCCACCCAGAACCCCCTGAACTCGAGGTTCCAGTAGTACTTTACTCTCTCACATCTCCGTCCGGGATTGTTTCTCGCAAGAAACAACTCCCTAGCCTAACTCCGAATCTATCTGAATAAAAATTCGTTGGCTACTACTCCGTTGGCCCTGTAACCAAACCTTATATAACGATAAGGATTGATGGCCTCACACCTCATACCAATGGTCGAATCTGTACGATCGTAGTCAGAGTCTGGTAGTCAACTCATATACCCGAACACTGACCCACTCGTGGTCTAAGTCCGTTAGCCCGACCGTATACCAGCACTCTATCGACTCATGATCCAGGTCCGTTGATCAGTCCATACCTAGTCTTTCTTCTAGACAAGGGTCCACCGGACAATTGGGTTGATCAAGGAACCTCTCCGTTCTCGCTCTTGGTGGAGAGTCGACCCTCTCCGTATCATACACATCTGTCAAGTGGCACCATGCCAAGTGGTCACAAACAAGCAAGTGAGGATAAACCATCAGGTTGGGTTACTGCACCGTTGACTCCTCAACACAATCAATCAATCAACATTCAATGATTATCTACATGCAATGCATCTTTACTCCTAATCCGGTTATTAAGAGTTTCACTAGGCATGCAAATAATTATACGCATCGGCCCGTACCGAGTACGTATTCCAGATTCATGGGTACATTCTATAAAGATCCTAAGGGTTGCTCAGGGATCTACATGCATTCTACCTAATGCATCAATCAATCAAACATGCACCCACTCACCTTGCTTTATGCTGCGGCTGATGTGACTGAGTGATGACGATGGAACCCTTCCTGAACCCACTGCTTGACTCCACAAAGCTCCAAAGGACTGACTTGAGCCCCAAGCTTCTCAAGAAATCGATAACTTACTCCTTAAGTTATCATTTCTTTGACTCTTCTCCTTTCTTCCTTTTCTTCTTCTTTCTTCTTTACCAAGCAATCTCTGAATCTCTTGAACCATATGAATTAGGTCTGGACCAACCCAATTTCCTCCTTAAACCTCCAATTTGGCCTAAACAGAAATAACCGGTTAAACTAGCTGGTTTAACTAAACCAATTAATCCAGGATTTAACCAAATTGGTTTAGCTAAACCGGACCAAACCAAGGTAAACCAACTAAACTGGTCCAATTGAATTAAACCGGGATAGACGAGTGAACCAAACAAAATCAATTATGATTTAATAAACCAAATGTTGGTTTATCAAACCAAACCGACCGGTCAGCAATGGTGGTGGTTCACGGTGGTTTACGGCGGCGGCGGCGGCAGACCGGAAAATGCGACTTGGGTATCAACGGAAAGGTGACGACGGCGGCAACGCATGCACGGGAATAATGGCGGCGACGGTGGTTTTGTCAAAATTTGATTTTTTACAAAACGATGAAACGACGGCGGTTTTGAGGAAACGGACCGCCAGAAACGATGCGGAAGAGGGAGGAGATGGATCGCCGGTGAAAAGGGACGCCGGAAAGGTCGCCGGGAAAGGCATCGGCGGCGGTCAACGCCGGCGGCGGACCGTTGACCGGTGACTGTCGACGGTAGACTGACGGTGGCGGTGGTGGTCGGCGGTAAAGGGACGGTGGCCGACGGTGGTTGCCTCCCTTGAGTGTTCTTCGTTCTTCGTTTGAGTGTTCTTCGTTATTCGCTTGAATGTTCTTCGCGTTCTTGAGTTTCTGTTTTTGCAGAACAGTGAAAAATGAATAGTAAATTTATTTCCCGCTTTATATAGTCTCTTTTCCCGAGACTTTGCTCCCTCGTCTCATGGACTTGTACCACTTGAATCGCTTCTGGTTTCGCCATAAGAACTCCGTTTCTTCTGAAATTTTGCCCATAAATCCGTCTTGAATTAACACAATTAACCCCGTTCGCGGCAAGCGGAATTAACGTGTAAATTTATTTTAAAAATTCCAACACTGAAAATAATCCCGAGAATCCTTTTTAATTCATCTCGGATTATTTCAATGCGGAAACTCTTCCGTCTTCACTCCGTCTTCATCTAAGATTTCCTATGAACATTCTTGAGCCTTCAAATCACTTATTCGATACACTTATCTTCTTCTTAACCACCTTCTTGGGTATTTTTATTTTGGTCAAAAATTCCCGTCTTCGCTTGGCTTTGACTTTGACTTGCTCGGTCAGCTCCTTGGTTATACGGGTTGTTAGATGCACTCAATGGCTTTTGCACCATCGGTCAAATCTTCCAAAGACAAAACTTTGTTGATTGACATGGACTCCATTTCGGATTCACTGGCCTTAAACCATTTTTCGGAGTCAGGGCCCAACATTGCTTCTTCGAAATTCGCAGGTTCGTCACTATCAACGCTCAGAATATCATGACAGTTAGTCACGAGAAATCTGTATCTCTCGACTTCATTACGAGTCATTCCGGACCTACGAACTACAGGCACCACAGGTGTTGGTTCCACAACTTCTTGTGAATCGAACGGCTGTTCTCCCTCATCAGGTTGAGCAGTTTCCTGTGGTTCTTGAATTTCTTCGATTTGTACTTTACTCCCACTGTTCTTCTTGGAGAGAAATTCTCTCTCAAGAAAGACTTAGTTCCGAGCAAGAAATACCTTGTCCTCGGATTGGTTGTAAAAGTAGTATGCCTTGGTTTCCTTAGGGTAACCAACAAAGTAGCACTTATCAGATTTGGGTGCTAGCCTATCAGATATCAATCGCTTGACATAGACTTCGCAACCCCATATTTTAAGAAAAGACAGACTTGTAACATTTCTAGTCCACATCTCATATGGAGTCTTTTTAACTGAATTTGTTGGAACTCTGTTTAGCGTAAACGCAGATGTTTCAAGCGCATATCCCCAGAAGGATAACTGCAGATCCACATGACTCATCATCGATCGAACCATATCCAATAAGGTCCGATTCCTCCTCTCAGACACACCGTTCCATTGTGGTGTTCCAGGAGGAGTGAGTTGTGAAAGGATTCCACAATCTCTAAGATGATCATCGAACTCTTGACTCAAGTACTCACCTCCACGATCAGATCGAAGAGCTTTGATACTTTTTCCAAGTTGGTTTTGTACTTCATTCTGGAACTCCTTGAACCTTTCGAAGGATTCCGATTTATGTCTCATAAGATAGACATAACCATATCTACTGAAATCATCAGTAAATGTGATGAAGTACCTAAAGTTTCCTCTTGCACTAATGCTCATTGGGCCACACACATCTGTATGTATAAGGCCCAACAAGTCACTGACCCTTTCATTAAACTTGTTGAAAGGGGCCTTTGTCATTTCATGTCTAAAACAGAAATAGAAATGATATTCCTGCTTATCGCAGGTACATAGTAGCAATTCTCCAACTCTAAAATCATGCCTGATGGCAGAGACAAATGATAAGTTCCTACGGCTAATGCAGCAACTCTTGCTCCATTCCCAACACGCAGGTCCACTTGTCCCTTCTTCAGCGTAGGCCCTGCATATTAGTACAAATATGAGCACCACAGCCGGTATCCAATACCCAAGAATTAGAACATGATGAAGTAACATTTACTTCTATAATATAAATACATTTAGATGCCGTCTCGTACGACTTCCTCAGGTTCTTCAAACCTTCTAGGTATTCCTTGCAGTTTCTCCTCCAATGCCCCGGCTTCTTGCAGTAAAGGCAAATGTCAGTATCACTGGGGCTGCGCTTTGGCTTGGAAGACGACTCAGGCTTGTCCCGGTTTTCAACCTGGACAGCCTTGCTCTTTCCTTTGCCCTTAGCAGGTTTCTTAAACCCTTTACCCTTTTGTACCATAAGTACATCAGGAGCAGCCTTCTTGATATTTGGCTCTGCCGTCTTGAGCATGCCATGCAACTCAGTCAGGGACTTCGTCATGTTGTTCATATTATAGTTCAGAACAAACTGATCGAAACTAGTCGACAGAGATTGCAGGATGATGTCCGTAGCCAACTCTTGGCTAAGGGGAGAGTCCAGTTTAGCCAGATTATCGATATAACCCATCATCTTGATGACATGGGGGCTCACTGGACTGTCCTTTGACAGCTTGCATTCAATGAGAGATTTAACCGTCTGGTATCTCTCAGTGCCAGCTTGCTCCTGAAACATAGATTTCAGGGTTGTGATTATCTCGATCGGTGACCCCGCGTTCTCAAACTGTTTCTACAGTTCCGAGTTCATCGTGGCCAGCATCAGACAAATCACATTTGTCACATCATCCGAATGCTTTACCCACTTGTCCTTATCAAAAATGGGAGCATTGGACCTGGGCTTTTCAGGAAGAGATTTCTCAAGAACATATTCTTTCTTCTCATTTCTGAGAACGATTCTTATGTTCCGATACCATTCCAAGAAGTTGGATCCTTTCAACTTTTCCTTCTCAAGGACGGATCTCAACTTGAATGAGTTTGAGTTGTTGTTGTTAGACATAGCTGAATCAAGAAAAAGAGAGTTTAATTAGTTTTGATGTTCAAGGAATGAGAAATCTTAATATTTTAAGACTGCTCGCGTTATATTCAAAATTAATTTTCCTCAAATTGAATATAATGATCCAAGATCCATATTTCACTGAGATCTGAGTGAGCTTTGGCTCATCGCCCAAACTTCAGTTATTTAGGTGAGCAAACACTTTGCTGATCATATCCAATGTGACTCTTTGTCTTGGATTAATATCCTATATTAAATCCAATCTTATGTCTCTGGGCCCAAAACCATTTTGATATCCCATTCAAGCAAATCAATCTTCGAGTCATGTGATAACGATTACCACCTGCCTTACTTGTGTAATTGTGAATGCCTTACTTTGGCAAGCCCATCACCCAACAAAACAAGACCCGGCAGCTGACAAGATATGGAAAGACATCAAGGATGCTTGATATTTTGTTTGAGGAACTGAACATTGATCTTAAAACATATCACATATATGTTTAAGAAAGATTAGATTTAATTCAAAAGTTTTAATCTAATTAAAGTTGATTTAAATCTAGAGCGCTGAATCTAATTTAGACTTCGAGACACCTAAACCAGTTCAATCGTGATTAAACCATTTAACCCGATTAAACTGATCAATTTTGATTCAATCCAATTGAACCGGTGTTGGTTTATGTTTGTGTCGATCGACACGTAGTTGTGTCGGTCGACACGAGCTAACCGGTTTGAAATCGTGATGAAATCGACCAAACCAGATTAGACCGATCATACCAATCCGGTTCAATCCAATTGAACTGATGGAGAACGACGCATGTCGACCGACACGAACAGTGTGTCGATCGACAGAGGCGATTTCTTGGAATATCGATCATTTGATCGACACTTAACAATTTTACTCTTCTTTAAGGCTTGTGTCGATCGACACACGCTTTATGTCCGTCGACACAACCAAGTAGAAACCCTAGTTTTGAAAATTTTCGAAAACCGTCGTTTCGCGAATCAACAGGCCGTTGCGATCGACACACGCTTTGTGTCGGTCGACACGCCTTTCGCAGAAACCCTAATTTTTTGAGTTTTTTCAAAACGATTTTGCATCCATATGATCTAACATGCATCATATATGAATTTTATGAATCAAATTTGAATTTAAAGCATTTTGACATCATTTTACAGATTCAATTAAAACATATGGCTCTGATACCACTAAAGGAATTTGAGTAGGTTTTAAAACTTTTCTAAAATCCTAATGATTCCTTTTAGCCCTTAAGATCATGTTCATTGAATCTATTGTTCGGATCTCGATCATACTTGGAGTTTATGAGCAGCGGAAATGATTAGGATGTCGAGATCATGAGCACCTCAGATGCTGCGCCTCTATAGAAAGTCCACACGCACACAAACTGGAATCTGGATGCTAGTGCCTTTGAGAACAATTCTCTTCGGATTCAGGAGTCTTTGGTGGCTGTAAAACTAGGTCTAAAACTCTCTAGGTCGTGCCTCTATCCTATATATGGCAACCTGGAAGAATCCCTAGTTAACCGATGGATTAACCGGTTTAAATTAAGTCATTAATTAAACCCGGTATCTTTAATCCGGAGCTGTGTCGACCGACACTAACATGTGTGTCGACCGACACACTCTTAAAACCTCCATATCAATGTGTAACAATTACACATTGATGAGATCATTACTCTAATGATCATTCACAGTACTTGTTATCCAGTTTGCTTAGGTGTGTAATCTTATAGGATCATATGATACTAGCAATGAGTTCGTAACTCATAAGTTATAAGCGGCTTCTAGCAAAGCATTATAACTACCCAGTATCACATGATAGTCTTATCTCGACTTCACAACTATACTAGAGTGAATACAAGTATGATCTCCAGGACACATTCCCTTCATAAACCTCATCTAAAACGCAACATATATCCATCATACAGCCCCAAAGAGGCCCTTTAGAATTAAGGAATCGCCGGAACGAACCTCCTAAATCGGCCAAAGCCGATCTTGCACCCTCGAGCAGATCCACAACCTTGAAAAAGGTAACATTCCTCGCCGCACCTCACCAAGCCACTTGACCGTCTTCTTGTGCCGGTCCAAACCATCAGCTCCACATGAAAGTAGAAATAGATAAGCCCTCACTTGACTCGATGAAACCCTAGTATGGGTGGAGTTGGTGGTCGAATTTTACCTTTCGGCTAATGCAAATGCTTGGAGAGGATTTGCAACGATTAGGCTTCAAATATTTGGGTGACACAATTTATCCCTTATATGTTCTAATTTCATATAGATAGAAACTAGAATCTCGTAAACCTATGTTATTTGTCAACATTAACCATCGTCTTGAATTGTCTAAGCTAGATTATTTATGGCACTAAGATATTTGTCTAAACTAGATTGCACGTACCACAAAGAGATTAATCTAAATCAGATTACACATAGCGCTACGCAATTCACCTATTACAAAAGAGCTAATTTAACCCAAACAATCACAAATCACGTTGATACCATATAAATATAGTAAAAATTAACACATGATATAAAAGATATAATGTTATAAGCAAATATAACAATAATATGATATATAGAACTTCCTTTTTTTATAATTAGTATCGTTTTGACATTTTTTCCTCAAACTAAAAAGAAATATTAAAAAATTTACTTTATTACATCGAAAATCTAAAAAATTAATTATTTAAAAAAAAAAAAAAATCTGAAAACGCACTTATTTTAAAATGGGAGAAATATAACATAGTCTATATCACGATGTCTATGATAATAATATAATGTATTATGTGTATATAACATATATTAGATTTTAGATAAAACTATCTTATGTGTTATATATGATTATTGAATTTTTGTCTTGTTTTTAAAATTTTACATCGTAATATATACAGAAAAATCCACTTTTCTTCTTTTGATGAATTGAATGAAATTGTAATAGATATATCATATATGTATGCTTCTCGTGAGTTTTACACTATAACATCTTTTTCTTTTTTTTGGTCAAACACTATAACATCTAATTTCTCCTAAAATAGTCATCACAACTAAAATCATAGTCAATTTAGTCAAATATTCTCCCTAGACCCTAGGTTTATGGAAGATGAGGTGTTTTGAAGCGCGCGCTGGAGTAGAGAGTGGTGGCCGGTCAGTGAGATAGATAGCTGTAGACACTAAGAAAGCACAAGAATCTCTCTGATATAATCCAAGGAGTGATTAGGGGAACATTAAGCACATAATCTGAGCTTGAGAACTGTGTCTGTGGAACAATCTCTCCCTGTCTTATATTTTTAGAATACTTTAATTTCTGTGTTTTCCCTTGTCCAAATGATTATGTAATCATCCTATTTCATGTCGTTATTATAATACAGCTATGTGGTTTGTTATTTTTCTTTCTTTTATAAAATGCTCCAAAAAGGTATTGTAAAGAAAAAATAGATTTCTATTTGGTAAAAATATTTCTGAAAATTTTGGTACATCAACTTCTGTTTTTTGTTATATCTAAAGTTAAGCACTTTTTTTTTAATTAAACACAGCTATATGGTTCAAAAAGTTTGAACCACCTCCGACTGTCTGGCATCTCCTTATCAAGACAAATTGAGATATGAGCATGGTTTAAAAATCCGAAAGCTTTAGAAGATGAGAAATAATTCGAAAATCTTTGCAGTCATTCTCCATTAACAAAATGTTCGATTTAAGCTTCCTTAATTATTTAACCAAGTAAACGTATACCCGACGTAACTTATATATGTATTCCAAGTCACAATCCCACACAAGATTCTGAAAATCATATATTTATGTGCAATGTCAAGTAATCCAAAGATCTACAATGCTCTGAGGAGTTAAGCGTCTCGCTAAAATCTTCCATTAAAAATCCATGAGATGTGCATATATACACTCGTATCGAAACATACCCGATTTTTTCTCACTATGATGATCATAATTTGTAACTCATTTCCAACTCGACAAAATGCATTTTATTACTTAAAGATAGAGCTCCTCTTAAATCGAGGTTTCCATGAAGCAACCAAATGCATGTTTTGTATTTCTAACCCAGTCTCAAATCACACAAAAGCTTGTGAGGTTTGTTGCCCACACATGTTCCATCCAAAGAGACACGACATTAATGTTTTTGAATAAAAAATTTCTTGTTTCGGTTATGGAAAACCATAATGATTAATATTTCTTTCAAGATCCATCAATATGACAAACGCTTCTAGACGTTGGCATACTAGTATCTGAGGGAGGTAAGACCACAAAAACCCGTACCGTCGGTGAATTCTAAGCATCCGCCCATGTTTGAGCCTCACCAATAACATGTTTTATAATATCCAGGAGTTTCCGATCAAAACTTTTGAAAACCTTATCATTTCAAACCTTCTATATAACCATAAAATCCATGGAAAATGATTAATAGAATAACCCTGAATTGAATCATTAGGAATTCTTGAGAACAAATAGTCCATATCTGAAAACACCGAGGAGGAAGGAAAGAAAATTTTTTTGTTTGGGAATGGGGGAAAGAGCTCAAACCTGCACCGCCGGTAAGCATTCAAATAAATCATGATTAATCGTTTCACTATTCATTCCACACTGAGGGTAAGCCATAACATAATTAATACCCCGATTACATTGTCGATGATAGACCGATGGACATCTTGAAGCCACTTGCCAAAGAAAATGTTTCAACTTCGATGGACCCTCAACTTTCCAAAATTAGGCCTTTAGCGCCGTAACTGTACAACAGAAAAAAAGGTACTTCTGATGGAGCTATGATTCCAGAATGAGCCACCCAATACCCCAACTGGATATATACACCGGATTTTGTCAGCACCCATCCAACCTATCAAGGATAGGAAGTTTACTTATCGAGACTCTCCAATAAGAACAATCCTCAGGATGGCAATACTCATGAAATAAATTATAATTTCAGGTTCTCGTGAGATGATCAATCATGTGGATAACATTGAGATTAGAAGGATAATTAGCATTTCGAGGTCGTGCAGGCCTTGGCCACACATCGGGAATCCAATGATTCATCTACTCAAAGATAGAACTCCCCAAGCCCACTATTTTGATGAAACCCCTCTCCAGAATATGTCTAGCCGACATAATATTGGTTCATCCATAAGAAGGTAAGTAAACATGGTTATCAACGATAGGCTTAGAGGAACATTAATATCTTCCATTCATAACTCTTGTCAGGAGAGAATCTAGAATTGAATTAACTTTCAAAGCTACTTAATTAAAAGAGCCGAATTAAACTCATCAATGGTTTGGAACTATCCCCCCATCCTCTTTCACAACACATAACTTCTTCCATTTGAGTCAATGTAACCCTCGTCTATTTCCTCATAGCTCCACCAAAATCTAGCAATAGCACTCGTGAGCGTGACAGTAGGAAATAACAGGACATAACATGGTTAGATAACGCTGATGCCACTTATTTTAGCACTTCTTTTGCTCCTTTAGAAAGTAGCTTTGAAGACCAAAAAGTCGTTATATCCTTCAATTGTTCTCGTACAAAGATAAAAACCTCACTCTTAGCCCCTCCCAGGTTTTCCGGAAGACCCAGATAAGATCACATTCCACCTTTGGTAAGAATACCGCAAGAATTCACGAAAGCATGTCTCTGATCGACGGATGAGGTGCCCAAATGTAACAAAAGATTTATTAAAATTAATCTGTTATTCCGAAACCCTTCCATAATTGTTCAAAATATCTATAAGTGTCGCACATTAACTATACTCTGGTAAAAAAAAAAAAAAAAAAGCTATCATACACAAATAGAAGATGAGATAAAGGGAACACGACATAATCACCTTTAAGTCTTTGTATTAAGAATAGGAAAAATTGCTTTTAAATTGTCCAACTTTGTTGTTTGCACCATTTTAAACCTCAACTATCACTTAGTCCTCTTAAAACCTGAATTTTTGTTGACTTTAGATTTAAACATTAATCTTTTAGTTGACTTCACCAAAATAAAACCGTCGTTAACTACAGTAACGGTCCGTTAAAACGGAATTAAGGCGGTGTTAGTTTCTCAGCTGAAAGCCTTAAACGACATCGTTTCATATTTATTGTCGTAATTAAAAATGGTCATTGCAGGGATTCGAACTCGGGTTTCAGTGTGGTGTAGTCTAGATGTCTTGCCACTGTGACACAATCATACTTTCATTTGATATTCGAACATAATATCTTTTATTATCTGAAAAGAAACGATGTTTTTTAAATGACAAAACTGTAACTAGTGTTCCAGACTTCTTAGAACCCTAAATCGAATTGGGGGTTTCTCTCTAGGAAGAACCCTAAAATCACAGAAAATCTTCGAATCTCTCTCGTTTGTGTCCAATACAACTCAATTCTCTCTAACTTTCGCTCGACTAAGCTCAATGGGTAGCAAGAAAGGAATCAAGTACTCTATTTTGGATGAATCAATGAAGAATTCTAAGTCAGAGGATTGTGTAAACACGATGGGAATACGCGGCTTTCCGGCAAAGTGTTTGTGTGGTCGTGAGTCGACGATCTACACGTCGAACACGAGTAAGAATCCAGGGAGACCATTTTTCCGTTGTCCTACCTTAGACAAGTAAGAATCACCGACTGAAATGTTTGATTTAGTTCTTATTTAGTTCCCAAAGTGACAATGGTGAAAGTTTTGAACGAGAATATATAGCTTAGAACTTGTATTGATGAATTTGTGTTGAACTGTGCTCGTTAATGTGAATCTGAATAAGGTTAATCTTAATATGGTTCATTTGTATGTAGGATCATTTGTTTAAATGGGTCGAAGAAGCTGTATTTGAGGAAATCGAAGACGCTCTTCCAAAGATTGGAAGTATTCAATCTGAGATTTACAATTCAAAAGAAGAAGTTGAAGAACTAAAGGATGTTGTAAGGGAGCTAAAAGAAGAATTTAAGTGGTTTAAAGTGCTTTTGAAGCTTTGTTTAGGGGTAATTTGTTTGATCATGACAATGTGTATTGTGATGATTATTATCGGTAAAGAAAAAGCTAAGGGAAATGTTCTTAGTAACTTCCTTTGATCAAAGTGTTCTTAGTTGCTTGCTTCTTCTTTTTTTGGTGTGCCTAAGACATAACAACTTATGAATGATTAAGTGGCTTTGTGCTTTTATATATGTGGTTTATTGTTTGTTAAGATGGCCATGTTTGTTTGGATTTTATTGTGCTTTGTTAAAAAAACTTATTAACCACGAGGAAACACAAAAAGACCATTTCATTACAATACCAAAAGGTGATCATTCCATTACAATACCAAAAGCTTGAGTAGAGTTTCCTTAGACAATACTAATAGCCGATCAAAATCAAAATATTGCAACATAACACATTCAAAAGATGAGTAGAAGTTCAGAGACTTAAACTTTCAACATAACATAATAGATGATCAAACCTAAGCCTATCAAACAAACCAACGAGCAGCAGACTCCAATCGATTTGATCCTTCTCCTTGTTGTGAGCTTTGTGGTTGCGTCTGTGAGCTTTGTGGTTGTGTGCTTTGTGGTTGTGACAGTGGGGCCTGTGATGTCTCGGTCTGCGAGGCAAGTCCTTCCTGTGACCATACACACACACAAAAACAGTATGAGCAAACAAGATACACCAATCTAAGCTTTAAAATTATGAGTATCTGAGATTTCTTTGGTCTGCCTCGTGGCTTCTTTGGTGGATCTGGAACAGTAGAATTCCCGCAGGTTGTCTTGTTATGCCCTTCTTTTTTGCAGTTTGAACAAGTCATAATCCTCATATGACGAGTTAACTTTTCCTTACTCGCTGCCTCTGCTTTCTCATTCATGCTCTTAAACCTGTCATGGTTCTTCGGTCTTCCTGGGTTTCATGTTCTCCAAGGCGGAGGCAAGACGCCTAATCTGTTAGTCACAGGCAATAAGACGCCTAATTCCTATGCTATATGTTTCACGCCACCTAACCGTTGTGTACCAAGAAACAACATAGTCTTCCACCTTTTCTTTCTTACGTGTAATCACCAACGCAGCATGCATACATGGAATTCCCGTCATCTGCCACCTTCTACAGCCACAAATTCGGTGCTCCAAGTCCACTGTAAACCCGACACCCATATGATCAACCTCTGTCTCACTCCCCACAGCGTAATAAATTGAACACTCTTTAGATTTCTTTTCAACTTTCTTTATCACAGCATGTGTCTTCTTAGTGAAAGGTGTCTTCAAGTTTGCTGCTATAATCGATCTCTTAACATTCCTAACCATACACTGCCTCCTAATGTCTTCTAGCATATCCAACAATGGCTTTCTCCTTGCACCTTTAATGGTTTTATTGAAGGACTCGCAGAGGTTATTGGTGATGTCATTACAGCTTGATCCTAACTTGAAGTAACACCTACACCATGTTTCTGGTTTAGTTTTTAATAGAGTAGTATAGGCACCTGCGTTGTATTTTTCCAGCTCAATCATATTCTGCCTGCATTGCCCTTCCGTGTAGCTTCTTGCTATTTTCCATAAAAGCCTTTGTAACTTCATATCATGGCTTCCTTTCTTCCAATTGTCATAGATATGACGACAGCACTGCCTATGCTTTGCCTCAGGAAGAATACTATGGATTGTTTTCACTAAGCCCTGAAAAACAAACAAAACAATAAAGTGAATAACAGACAAAACTGTAATCAGAAACTGTAACCTCAAATGCAACTTATTACCTTCTGTTTGTCAGACAAAACTGTGTATCCCTTTCCATCGTGTAGGT
The DNA here is from genome assembly GCA_900116095.1 of Euclidium syriacum. NCBI lineage: Eukaryota > Viridiplantae > Streptophyta > Magnoliopsida > Brassicales > Brassicaceae > Euclidium > Euclidium syriacum. The sequence goes on from FPAK01000008.1 coordinate 6,524,145, forward strand.
CCAAGTCAGCTGCAAGATGACAAAGAAACCAGTCCCAGTTTTTCTCGTTCTCTATCTCTACTACAGCCCACGCAATAGGAACAATCCTATTGTCTCCATCACGTCCAACAGCAGCCAATAGTTGTCCTTTTATATCCCATTTAAGGAAAGCTCCATCGATACCAAATATAGGCCTACATGTGTTCTTCCAAGATTGCTTATGTGAGTTAAAGCATACATACATTCTGTAAAAATGTTGCTTGCTTCCAACTGTAGGCCCTGGAATGGTCTCAATTTCCATTGAAGAACCTGGATTAGACCTGAGAATCTCTGCCTGATAATCCTACACTCGATCGAAATGTTCTTCATGGCTTGGTTTCCGTGCATTCATCACTCTTGTCTTCGCTTTACCACATGCACTATCAGTCACGAGCATGCCATACTCTCTCTGTATCTCAGCTTGCATCTCATACCTTGTTATCGTTGGATTCAACCTCAACCTCTCCGAATACAATATGGCAATTGTTGTCGGTTTCAACATCTTCGAATATTCTGTCGGCTCACACATGTGATTATTGACATAGCCCTTTGTCATCAGCTTTTGTTTCCCTTTCTCATAAGAAAAATACACACGCCACAGACAAGGCTCATCTCTATCAGCAGCACAGATCGCACAAAGTTTCAAAGCCGACGAATACATGAACTTTATGTCGTACCTAGTTTTCAAAGTGTATTTGAGGAGTGCATGCTTGAACTCTTTGGCGCTTGAAAACGTTTTACCCAACCCAAGTAACCCTTCTGGATCCACATCTTGCCGGTAGGTTTTCCCTGGCCTTGATTCTGCTTCGTTTTCTTCATCTGATGACACCGGATCAGGTATTTTGTCATTGTCCCAACCATCGTCTCCACTATCTCCATAAACCTCAACATCATCATTCTTAGCTTCCTCTCCAAAGAAGAGAGATAAATAGCCACAATTTTCTTCCTAGAAGCAATACTCGAGTTCATGCCCACCACTTTTACTAAAAGTTTCACTAATGTAACCCGTGTCAGGAAATTCACAGTCGAAAATTGCTCGTTCTGCAACCTCTTGATGTGAGTTTTGCGGCGCCTCCACGCCTGGATCTTCTGAAATTGCTCCGCCGTCATCCTTCTTTCCACGACGCTTGCTCCGACGAGAATTCTCCATACGCCTACTCGATTTTCTAGATTGCGAGATCCCATCTTTGTTCTTTCGTCGACGCTTGGACCGCTTATCTTCAGAGATTTCTCCTCCTCCTAACTTATTCCGCTTTAACGGATGACTGTCGTTGGAGCTTTGACCGGCTTTAGTCGAGCACTTGATTCCTTTCTTGCTACCCATTGAGCTTAGTCGAGCGAAAGTTAGAGAGAATTGAGTTGTATTGGACACAATCGAGAGAGATTCGAAGATTTTCTGTGATTTTAGGGTTCTTCCTAGAGACAAACCCCCAATTCGATTTAGGGTTCTAAGAAATCTGGAACACGAGTTACGATTTTGTCATTTAAAACGCATCGTTTCTTTTCAGATAATAAAAGATATTATGTTCGAATATCAAATGAAAGTATGACTGTGTCACAGTGGCAAGACATTTAGACTACACCACACTGAAACCCGAGTTCGAATCCCTGCAATGACAATTTTTAATTACGACAGTAAATATGAAACAATGTTGTTTAAGGCTTTCAACTGAGAAACTAACACCGCCTTAATTCCGTTTTAACAGACCGTTACTGTAGTTAACGACGGTTTTATTTTGGTGAAGTCAACTAAAAGATTAATGTTTAAATCTAAAATCAACAAAAATTCAGATTTTAAGAAAACTAAGTGATAGTTGAAATTTAAAATGGTACAAACAATAAAGTTGGACAATTTAAAACAATAAAGTTGGACAATTTAAAAGTAATTTTCCCATTAAGAATAAGTTTTCTAAACTTCCAAGCTTTTTTTTTTCCAAAGTTACTTCTAATGAATCAAAGACATTTTCATATAACCAGATGTAGAATATTACCTGTCTACAGACTATATGTATATATATACACGCATGAATTTGTGTGGTTATAGGAATGCATATCCGTGTCGACGTCGGTTGACTGAGAAACTTGACTAGGATACTTTCAATCACACATATATATATATATATATATACATATTATTAACTGTGCTACCATTCATACCCGATATATAATTAGTTGTCTCGAAACAATATTTCGTTTTATTTTCTCATTGACGCGTAAAATAATGCTAATGTGAAACCTGCATGTTCAGTAGATATCATTTCATCATAAAACATGGTGAGGACATGTTAAAACAAAGGTTAGCTAAATTAATCATCAAGAAAGAGAGTTGCTTCTTATGTCTGCCATGCATGGATGTGTATGAGTGATGATGATGATGATGATGAATAATGTTGATTTGACAAGACAAGAGCGATGAAATGGCAGAAGCTATGATGACATAATTCTCATTAGGAGTAGACAACGCTCCATGTCTCACTTCCATGTTTCTCTCTTTTTATCATCCTCAGCCAAGGCAGAGGAAATATCAATATTCAGTTACATATTATGTACAATAGGTATACAGTTAAATGATTTTAGGAAATCATTATTATGATTTATAAAGAATATCAATTTCGCCATATTGGTTAGATAAAAACTCATTTTACTATTACCTATGTAAAAAATTAACCAACTAGTGTTGGTCAAGACTCGAGTGGTAAAAATCTAGATATTTGTTTCAATTTTACCAGCTACCGACCTCCACTGTTGATCATCTATTTGGTTACTGTAAACATTTGAAGGAGTAAAATTCTTTTCGTTTTTTCAGATTTTGAAAATTACTTTGGATATCAATCTACTCAGGTTTTTAAAACTTACATCAAAATTAACATTGTAAATGCAAACCAAATTAGTTTAATTTATAACTCTAATCAGTAGCAATCTAATTATGAGTTTGGTTGGTAGTACTATTCGGTGGTTTGAAACTTTGAATGACAATATAATAAACAAATATTTTTTTTCTTTTAAAAAACTACTTTTTTAATATTTATATCGTTACCGCTTGTGACTTCATCTAAATCCATCCATCATCAGTTCGGGGACATATGGCAATATGAATGGTGATGATGTAGGATGAAAACGGGTAAAGTAGATGCATGCAAAATAATATTGAAAAACTAATGTAGTTCATGGAAAATTAATATTTCGTTCCTTTATTAACTCCACAGTACACCATTCCATTCGTAATCTATAGCATAAACGCTGGCAATAAGTTGTATTTTTGGTGGATTATGGACTCGCACAACTCAATTATATTATTCTCTTTTCTGATAACAAATAAATAACTGGCGGAATTTTTCTTTTCTGTTTATCACATTCACCCGTTAGAACGTATAATTTACTTTCTCAAACTTCAACGAATAAAGTAAATATATGACGACAAAGAAGAAGTAAATATATAATTTCCCACTCGAGTTAAAAACACACATATTGCCCCGTACCAAAAAGCCTTTGTCGCATTACTTAATGCCCTCTTGTTTTGTCTCTCGTTCCTATCCACTAGTTCGTTCACCTTGTGTCTCGTCTTTATCTCCCACACCACATTTTATTTTTCAACTGAATTATTACTAATGTGAAATTTGGGGAGTTGCAAGTATAATTTATATTTCTTTCGCAGGGTTCATTTGAGCTTACGAAAACATAAAGTGTAACATGCCCACCCCAAAAATAACTAGAAAGTTTTTAAGGCCAAAAATAACTAGAAAGTTTTTAAGGAACCCCTTACAATTATAACAAGACCTATTAGATGGTCTACCACTATGGATTTTTTGTCTTGCTTCTTGTGATTGTCTAAACCATAGTGTTGAACTAAGAAAATTCAATGCAAAAATAGAGGTTCGGATTAGAGTTCGGATATTCAGATGTTCGGGGTCGAAGTTCTTGCGATGAGATAAAGACAATGGGTTCGTAAATAATGGTTAGGAAAATGCAGTATAACTGAATAGTACGTGTTTGTATTATTTGATTGATTGCAAGGAGTTCGAACTATAAGATCGAATATAAATATGAAATCATAATCTAACACTTAGCGGGTGAGAGGTCGAAAGAAATGTTAAAAACGATCTAAATTATATCTTTCCGGTGTTAAGTTCGGACTCTCGAGTGTGGAATCACTGTGTCTTCATTGAATATCCCTCGCTATTTATAGAAGGAGATTTCACTAGACGAAACTTGAGGCATGTTGGCGTCTCCTTCGAAAATCGTCATTTCTCTTATTCGTCCGCCGAATTAGGTAGATCGTCGGGTTGGTAAGTAGGTCATCATTGTATCTGCTCACGAACTGTTCATGGCAAAAAGTGGTTGAGCTTATGTGAGCTTGCACGATGAGCGACGTGTCGCTCATCCAATGAAGGCCTCTTGCTGCTCCTTGACATGTCCCTCCATAGATGGTGGGACACGCCCGACCTAGTTCGTAGGCTTCTGTGTTGCGTTATGTGTGGCTTCGAGAATTTGGCGACGTGGCTTCTCGAGCGTCGAGCGGAAGCGATCTATTTTTAAACCCGGGTTTAAAACTACTTCCTCCATTAAGATGGGACTAAAACGGGATGGGCTAGGCCCTTTCAATGGGATGTTGAACTCACCTCCAACACATAGAGTAGACTATTTCATCATCAAGTGTCGAAATAACCAATAGGAACCTCTAGAGACACCATATATAGACTTGTAAGTATCCCTAGTTTGATCCACTTTTTGCAATAAGAGAGGCCAATTTATTGGCCGACTGTGTTTCATGATGCAATCTCCATCTCGAGCAGTTTGATAGGAAAGTTTGAAGGTCGGAGCTTTGCGCTTTGAAAGAAGGCTAGGCATGTGTGTACGGGTGATGGTTCCTACCAAAGTCTCATCTGCCATGGCAAAGATAATGCAGTTCATTCAAAGAGCATAAACACTTTTAATAGCTTAAGAAATAACCGTGAGACCCTCTTCTCCTTTGTTTTTTATTTAGGGAAATGAACGTATGCGATGAAACTTGGCTAAGGAGTCCCTCACAATCCAAGCCGCACCACAAATATTTGTTCCCATGTTAAAATGGAAACCGATGTTGCATTTTACCTAATCTTGTTAAGGTTTTTGTCATTTTTTACACTTTTTCTTTCCATCCTTTGTATCACATCACCAACCTCCTTATTCACTTCTTGTGCCAAAAACCATTCTTTTGTATCATCTATGATTTTCCTGATAACATCATTGGTAATGATGGGGTCCGTTTCAAACAAGAACATGCTTGGATGTTTCCAATTATGTCTTACAACCCATGTAATTCCCCTTCTTATGTATGTACCTTGAGAACAACAGTTCATCATCTCAAACATGTGATGGAAGTTGGAGAAGAGAGAGCCTACCTCATAGTTATCATAGGAACCGAGACATTGGTCAAAGCCCACACTCGTCTCGGGAAAGCACAAATGAACAAGGCGTGTTGAACTGATTCCCCTTACAAATCAAAAATATAAACCTAAGATCAACTTTCATTCCCCCTATGCTCAGTGTTTCAGCAACTGGGAGATCTCCATTTAACATCTTCCATGTGAATATCTTGATATTGGGAAAATTTTTTAGCTCTCAAACTGTTGGCTTCAGGTTATTTAGTGAAGGAAAAGCATGTGCCTCCACTATTAACTCCTCATTGATCTTCTAAAATTCTAGTCAAGATCTAAACTTGACACTAAAATCACCACTTAGTGAGAGGTGCCCATTCATCATCTTCCATATGAATACTTTGATCTTGGGAGAATTTTTTCAGCTCCCAAACTCTTGACTTAAGGTCATTCAAGTTTTTTCAAACAATGATAAGCAACTTATAACAACTCATTACGTGAACTGGCATAGCCAAACCTATGAACTATATGAGAACCTCATTTGCTTCTTGATAGAGAATTTTAGTGAACCATCCTGACACCCATCCCTTAAGCTCCTCTTTAATGTAGCTGAAGAGTTCAACTTTGGATCCACTTTAACACCCTTTCCTCCTTTGGATCCTCTATAAATACAACCATACCTCACAAGAGAAATGATCGGTTTTTCGTTTACTGATAGATAAGCATAGGTTCTCTGTGTTTTCTCTGTTTTTCTCAAAGATTGTTTTTACTTTGACTCGATTTTACTCGTTTTCTAAATTGGATTCGCATGTGAGTGTTGACTGCTCTCGCTAATTTCATGGTTAAAGATCTCTTTATGATGCCAGAAATTTAAGAAGGAGTTTATCCACCATTCATTTTAAAACTGAAGCATTGATTTGGACTATGCTTTGTGTGGTAAAAAATTCACTACACGTTAATTACTTTCTTCATAGATAGTGCGAAATTAGTCAAGATGATGTCATCCTCAGAAAATTAGTTTGCCTTCTCAGCTACTCTAAACGTAATTGCTTGGGTTTGAGATTTTTTTTTTTTTTCTTTCTATTTTCCATGTTCTTTGTTTGTTGGATGAAGTTAGTTGCTGATAGTTTAGTGAAATGGTGTAGAACCTAGTCACATGAGTTTTTTTTTAGGTTCTTAACCTCATCTTACTCTTCTATTTGATTAGTTATATATTAATTAATACAGTTTGATTGTTGAAAATAAAGTATATGGTGAATATTATAATGTGCGTAAATTGGGATCTTATTACTAAAGAAGGTGGGATAATCTACACATCTACGAAGGGACACTTCTTTCGGGAAAAAAATATTTGATCCCATGAAATGAATCGACGGGTAAATATAATCAAATCCGAATTGTTTTTGTATATAAGCATCTATATCAATTGATTATTTACGACGATATACTTATTTTAAACTTTAGTGACACCACTTGCTTATTTAGTTGAACTTTTAGAAGAGTTTGATCAAAAAGGCTTAACATTGTTATGGAAACAGGTGGGAGCCATGTCAAACGCACTTTCCTAAGATATATTCATTATTCGATTTTGTTTTGCTAATAATTCTCGATTACAATTCCATCATTCTGATCCGAATTTATGAGGTGAATATTACCTATAGAATTTTTTTAATTAATGATTAATGTGTGATTGGAGTAGCCTGACTTTTTAAAGAGGAATTTTTCAACTAATTAATGAGTCGAACACATAAATTGTTTAATATTGCCAACTGAAATGTTGTCGCAATACATATCTTTTATTCAGTCATGAAGTTTTACTTGTCGGTCTCAAAATATGAAAATACAATATATCTACAAAATTTACTATTGGTTTTTTTTTTTAATTGTTGGTGTTAAAATCTATTTAGAACTTTAGAAGTCAGGTCTAAAAGAAATTAAGGTTCGAAAGCTTAAACAAATTTGTAGCGAGTTGGTCGGTGGTAAATTTAAACAAGGTATAATGGACGATCGAGATAAATAAGCAATCATTAGGTCAAAACTTGGGTTTATAATAAAAAATTTTGATTAGTGTTGATGTATAACAATGTATATATAGTACAAGAGAAAAGATACGAACTTTACAAATATATTAATCATATAGTAATATTCCTAAATGTTGTAGCGTGTAGGTTTAAAATGTCCAACTAACATCGTAAATATTGAAATTAGTTACGACCAAGAGACTTCATGAAGATATCCGTCGGCTGATCACGAGTAAAAATATACGATGTAGCAATGTTGCCGGCTTGAATCTCATCGCGAATAAAATGATAGTCCCTTTCAAAATATGTCTAATACGTTAATGAAATACCGGATTTGTAGTCATGTGAAGAACAACTTGATTATCACAAAAAAATCATATAGGTAAAGGATGTGAAAAACCGAGAAACCGGAACCGAACCAAACCAAAGCAGACAAAATATCTAGATAGATCCTTGACTCCTATATTTAAAAAACCAAAACTGAACTAGAACCAAATCGAGAGTCAAGTGGATATCAAACTATGTGAAGTACAATTATATACTTAAAAATATTAATTGTATATAGACTTAAAATAACCTAAACACATACTAAAATCTAAAAATAAGTTATTTTTTATTTTTATACCAAAAATCAAAGCTACCGAAATATCCAAAAGTCAATAGTTATATATGTCAAACTTTTATTCAAATTTAGCTAGTATTTTGGGTAATTTTGGATTATTCGAGTAATTTTTTTAGGGTATTATGAGTACTTTCGAATATATTTAAGTAAAAATACTTGAACCAAATCTTAACAACAAAAAATTTAGACAGTAATACTAATCCAAACTGATATAGTATCAAAACTAACCGGAATTTTAAAATATTTGAATGGAACTTCGACTCTTAAAACCGAAAAATCCAATACAAAATTCAATATGTAAACCAAACCGAAACGTATTCGAATGTCCATACCCAAAACAGACTAACTTATTTTGTATTCATATTTTTTTTTTTTTTAATTATTAAGAAATTCTAAGTTGAAATCTATATATTTTGTAAATCTGAAATCATACCATATTATATAATCCTCTCTCAAATGTCATTTGAACATGATCTTTAAGTTTTACTTTGAGTACTTTTCAATATATATCTTTTTCTACGTACATAACTGCTCATTTATGATGCCGTGACAATAACAATGATACGATACAATTAAGTGGGATTGAGAGAAAATGATTAGAGGTAACAACATGTGATTAAACACATAAGTACGTTCATGAACGAACGAGATAGGAACAAAGAAACCGATAAAATATGAAGAATTTTTCATTTTCATTTTCATTTCAAAAAAGAAAAAAAAAATATGACAAGAGAGAGAAGCCATAAGCCGCCATTTCCACTTCTCACTCCTACTTTCCACGTCTCTTTTATGGGCAAGTTCGAAATCAATGCTCGTCTTAATCACCCACTAATATTCTCACATCATACATCGAAAAAGCATTAATTATAATTTCTAGTTTCTAATTGTTTTTAAAAGAGTTTTTATATTTTCTAAATTTCTATTGGGTTCTACTCTTATAGTATCTTAGTAATAAATTTCGTAATAAGAGTTGTGAAGGAATGATCTAAAATAATTGTAAAAAATTCTTGCAGGGTTTTATAACTACTACTTTGATCAAATCCAAACTCAATAGTTTGTGTGTTTAAATCTTACAATGCAAATTTATTCTAGATACGTTGTTGACTGCAAAATCCACTTAATCAATTGATATATCCCATAAAGAGGGGAAAACCAAACACAATATCTAATTAATACTATAATTTAAGGTCCTACTAATTAGTAGATTTATCATTTATCACCGGGCTAAAACCAAACAAAAACTAAATCGTAACTCGTAAGTAAAAAGTAAACACAGCCGAAAATAATCAAAAGTCAATTTCTAAAATCATTAACTTTTTTAAATATCCAAATGCTAAGCTCATATAGCTTCTGAAGCCAACAAAATAAAAAAAAGGTCATAGCTTCTCTGTTCTTTGCTTATACCTCACGTTATATAATTTAGTATTATGAAATAAAATCAAAAATCCTATGTCCTCGGAAAATCTGCTGACTTTTCACCTTTTTTTATTTATCGAAACAGTCACTCCTTCCTCTATATAAAACCCTAGCTACTTCACACTAATTCTCAATTCTCCATATCTTTCTCTTTCTCCATCTCCTCTGTTTAACTATTATAACTAAGCTAGAGAGTTTCAGTTAAAAAAAAACAGAGAATATGACGGTTGTTGTAGAAGTTAGAGAATACGACCCGAGTAAGGACTTAGCCACCGTGGAAGATCTTGAACGGCGGTGCGAAGTTGGCCCAACCGGCAAACTTTCTCTCTTCACCGATCTCTTGGGTGATCCCATTTGCCGAGTCCGACATTCACCCTCTTACCTCATGCTGGTAATTTGTGAACTAACTAACCAAAATGCTAAGCATTTGTTTTTTTTTTAATCTGATTAATTATTTAATGAAATTTAAAGAAAAAAACGTTAGAAGTAAAAATTTGGAAATGGTAACAGGTGGCTGAGATTGGCGCAGAGGAGAAAAAAGAGTTAGTTGGAATGATCCGGGGTTGTATCAAAACCGTTACTCGTGGTAACAAAAACGATGTCGTCCAACCATTTTACACAAAACTCGCCTATGTTTTGGGTCTCCGTGTTTCTCCTTCTCACCGGTCCGTTTTTTTTAAAATTTATTTAGTTATTTCATCAATCACGAGTTATTTACGCTAAGCTAATTTAAATTAACCACGTTTTTAATCACTCAGGAGGCGAGGGATAGGGTTTAAGCTCGTGAAGAGGATAGAGGAATGGTTTAGCCAAAACGGCGCTGAGTATTCCTACATTGCTACTGAAAACGACAATCACGCTTCCGTTAATCTTTTCACCGGAAAATGTGGTTACTCTGAGTTTCGTACACCCTCGATTTTGGTGAACCCGGTTTATGCTCACCGGGTCAACATTTCCCGTAGCGTCACCATAATTAAGCTTGAACCGTCTGACGCTGAGTTGCTGTACCGACTACGGTTTAGCAGAACCGAGTTTTTCCCTCGGGACATTGACTCAGTTCTCAATAACAAACTTTCGCTGGGAACTTTCGTCGCTGTTCCACGTGGTAGCTGTTATGGATACGGGTTCGGGTCATGGCCCGGTTCGGCGAAATTCCTTGACTACCCGCCCGACTCGTGGGCCGTTTTAAGCGTGTGGAATTGCAAAGACTCATTTCGGCTAGAGGTTCGTGGCGCGTCGAGATTGAGGCGCGTGCTAGCCAAAACCACGCGCGTGGTGGATAAAACATTTCCGTTTCTGAAACTCCCGTCGATTCCGGCGGTTTTCCGCCCGTTTGGGCTGCATTTCATGTATGGAATCGGCGGCGAAGGACCATGCGCGGAGAAGATGGTGAAGGCGTTGTGTGCTCACGCGCACAATCTGGCAAAGGAAGGAGGATGCAGCGTTGTAGCCACGGAAGTCGCCGGCGGAGAACCACTTCGGCGAGGGATACCACATTGGAAGGTGCTATCGTGCGCCGAGGATCTGTGGTGTATTAAGCGGCTTGGAGAAGATTACAGTGACGGCTCTGTTGGTGACTGGACTCAATCGCTACCTGGCGATTCCATTTTTGTTGACCCTAGAGAATTTTAATTTTTAACCCATAAAAACAAAATTAGTTTATATTAAAAATAAAAAAACAAAACGAATATAATTAACCTTCATGTCATATTACATGTCTTTTCACTTTTGGAAAGTTGGAAACGATGTAGTAGATTTCTTTTGAATGATGTAGTTTGTTAAGACTTAAAAGAGATTAGTGGGTAATATATTATAAGAAAATACCCGAAGAAATATACCCTACTTTAAAGATATTTGTTTTATTTTTCGGCGGCCTTATCGATCAAGCATCCATAAATGCTGTGAATGGGCAACAAGCATATGAGAGGGTAACGCCTAAACCACACTATACTCCACCACAGAGTGCTAAGAAGTGGCGACTTCCTCCTTGCGGTAAAAGTGCAATGTAAATGCTTCTTGGAAGCAAGATAGAGATCATTGTGAGTTTGGATGGATTCTAAGAGATTAGAGAGCAGATGTTAAATGGTATGGGACGAAGAGTTTTTCTAAGCTACAAATTTTTTTGGAAGCTGAAGCCTCCGTCCGTTGTGATGGACTACGCAGTATTTGGAAAACCTTGGTAGGGAGGAGGTGATCTTTGAAACAAATAGTAAGAGCATGACTCAAGCATTCCATGGCATGCTCTTATAACTTATGTGACGGAGATGACACAAATACGAAGATTTAACTTTGAGTACACGCATATTGGCAGAGAAGGAAGTCAAGTAGCGGATGCAATAGCGAAACGCTACTCAAGCTCTATATTATCTCATTATTCTAGTTTTCTTGGTTGTTGTCTACCTTGTTGGCTCAAATTTTTTGTCTAGACATATCAATAAGGTTTATGATGATGTACTCGAATTTGTATTGATCTTATGAAGAAAATTGGTTTATGAGCAAAAAAAATTAAATTTGGATTGCAGCTAAAAACAAAACATTTCTACAACTACGAAGATAGGTGATATATACATGCTACAAAATAATTTATGGAGAATCTGTTTCTGCTTTGTTATTCCACTTGTTTTTTTATTAATAAACAAAAATATTTTTTTCGTTAAAACCAATAAAATTGATAATTTCTCCACGTCCTCCAAGGTTGGGCATAAGTCTTCAAGATGGATTTGATGCTTAAGTTTTATCCTCAAAGGTAGATTTTGGATGTTTCAGAGGGGTCCGGTTGACTTTCAAGCTCAGCCCAGGGTGGATTTGCTCGCAGGGTTAGTCGACGTCAAGGGTTGAAGTCTTCGGGTGCTGGTATAAGCAGTGTTGGAGTAAGACTTGAGGCGATGAATCCTACTTTCAACATTACGTTTTTGTTTTGTTTGAAAAAAAAATTATGACGTAACAGAAAATTCAAACAGGTTTTAACACCGTTAAATAGTTTTGTTAAATATGCTAACGATGAGTTATAAATTATAATTGGGCAAGTCAACGTAATTTATCCATAAGTCATATAAATATCAGTATTTTTTTGTTAGTTCGAAAATTCGTATTTTTCTTTGTAATTCAAAAATAGGTTAGTTTTTTTTTTTTTTCTTTTCTGAATTCCCTTTTAATATATAATTTTCATTTGATAACATATGACAATTGACGTGTATTATTGAAATGTTGTTATTGGATGAAGGTCTGAGGATGAATGAAACACCCCGATCTGGCCAAGCTGATCGGCCGGGTTTTGAAAGCGTGGTTTTGAAAATCTGATCGATATAAATTCGGTCATACAATGATTTAGTAAAATATCGGGTCGTGAGGCCAAAACCGATTGAAAACCCCGTTCAGTCTGATGGTCTTGACGACCTGCGCTCCGGCTCGTACTAACTCACTACATGCATCCATGAGACGGAGGCGTGAGTAATTGAATTACTCGTGAGATTGGCTCTACCTACACAAGCAATCTAACATTCTATCAACACATAACAAGCAGTCCGGTTTAAACATGCCAATCAATCTAACCTAACCATTCAGTCCGTTCAGTTCGTTCAGTTCATTCATTTATATCATCATATCCTAACCGTTTCATTCACATATCTATTCAATTCCATTCCATGTCATTCATTCCATTCTAACAATCACGCTCCCTCCTAATTGGGCTCAGCCAAAGCTGCACCTACGATCGAAGTCCAGGCTCGCATGCGCTATACCTTTACACTTATAAACCCGTCGATCCATAAACCACACTCTTTTCTCATTCGATCGGAGGCATCAAGACTCGGTCCAGTCGCGTCAGGAGATCATTAGCCGTCAGCTTACCGGTCACGCGGGTTTCAAGGCCGCACGTGCCATCGACATGCCGGGACCATCCGTCCACTTCTGAATCGGTCACTAAGCCCTCACCTGTAAACCGGTGCGATCCTCGACAATCCTTGGTCCGGTCCGGAGCCATCGAATCCCGATCAAGCTTACTGGTCTCGCTACGATATGTTCCGTGTCCGAGTCCTCGACATATCCCGCAGGATAGCTTACCGATCCCGTGCACGGTCACACTGATGAGCCATCGACATTAATCGCAACCCGTTGAGTCCGTCCCGTTCTGCAGAACTACCAGGCTCGAAGCCTATTACATATCCATTTCCATATCCATATCCGATCCGAGAGCCGGTCCCACTCTTCCATTCATAGACAAGCTTACCGGTCCTATCCCGATGCATCAGACGGCCGAGTCCTCGACATATCCCGGAGGATAGCTTACCGATCCCGACCGCCTGGACATAGCGAAGGCCATCGACATTATCTATGTCCGGCCCACCGAGTAGTCTCAACCTGCGGATCTCCTTTTCCTCTTTTTCCATATCCATTCAATCACAATCAACAATCAATCCTATCATGCATCTCTACATGTTTCATTTTTTTTTCCTTTCCTATACTTAACCAATATCCTTATTCATTACTAACAAGTTTCCATATCCATTTATGTCAGGTTTCCATATTCACTTATGTCAAGTTTCCATATTCATCTATGCGGATCGGTTTATGGTTAAGAACCCTAGCCACCGCCCCTATCTCTTCATGAACAACTAGCGGATCAACCTAGGGTCCCTATCATTCTCATGCATCATTCTCACGGATCACATCTAGGGTTAGAAACCCTAGTTGTGCCGCTCCCTATCATGACAAACATGCGGATCACATCTAGGGTTTGAGAACCCTAGTGTGCCGCCCCTATTCTATGCATGCATCACATAACAAACAATCAATCAATCAACCCTGCAAGCAAACATACAGATCCACACTTAGGGTTCAGGAAACCCTAAGTGTGCCGTTTCACAAACAATCATTATCATCAATCAATAAGACTAGATCTCATCTAAACATGTCTATAGCATCTTTTCATTAGGGTATTCTAATCGCAGGAGACAAGAGAGAGTAGATCCGGGCATAGATAGAAACCGCACTCACCTTAGAGTTCACAGATAGATAGTTATGATCACGACTTCTCTCTCTCTCTCTCTCTCTCTCTCTCTCTCTCTCTCTCTCTCTCTCTCTCTCTCTCTCTCTCTCTCTCTCTCTCTCTCTCTCTCTCTCTCTCTCAATCCGTGGCCCCCTTTTATTTATAGGGCCTAGACGGTCACACTTTTACTTTTCTTTACAAACCCTAGTTTCCTTATATTTATCTCCTTCCTTATCTCATTATCCTATTTCCTTATCCTTATCCCTTCATAAAAAGATTATCTAATTAATTCCTTTTTATTAGATAATGACATAACATACGAGTCTGCCTCCTAGCCCCGCGCGATTTCTTTCATTTTCTCGGCCCGCGCCCCCCTTCAGCCGTTCGCCTTATCGGGCCGTCCTCATACCACGGCCCGTTCACTTCCGGTCCGTCTATCCATTTCCATTTCCATTTCGCGTCCTATTTCTTTCAGTCCATTTTACCTTTTTAATTCCTTTCCATTTCGTTCTCCCAATACTGTAGTACCGTTCTCCACTGGAATTTCTCAATCCGAAATAATAATAGGAGCGGGATATCACAATGAATCTCACCTCACCCTTTAATAATTATATTGATTAAAGATAACAAAAATACAATAAAATAACTTCAATCCGAAATGCACGCCTTTTACAGTCGCAATAAAGGTGCCACGTGTCTCTCTTTCGAATGCGGCTCCTTTCGTGTAGGCGGGAAAACAAAAACCAGATAATCTTTTCTTATTTCGTTTTGTTTCCGCCTTCTACAGTCCTCCCTTTCATTTTCTCAGTCTATTCGAATTCGACTGCCTTCCCCAACGGTGATAGCCATCCAAAGGAAATCGAAGTTCACCGGCTGGAACTATGTCGGAATACGAGTATCCGAGGCTCACTCGTTCCGATATCATGACGGTACTCGCAGAAGCTCAGATCGCAAACGTTACAGATGCCGATCTTAGAAACCCTAGCCCTGATCTCGTCTCCGAGCTGTACACCAGGATTCTTATCTATCTCGACATGCTCCACGAGTATGGATTCCTAAACCCTATTTCTTTAGCTCTAAATTGATTTTTTTTTTTTACCGTCAATTTTGGTACTGTTTGAAATACGTGTCTGATTGAAGCTGGGTGATCGAATTGATTATAAAATCATTCATCCCGTCTACTTCAAAATCCTTTATGATCATTAGAATTTTCCAATTGAGTGGCTTCTCGTTTGATTTGGTTGTATGAACTGCTATGCACTTCGAAAACCCTAATTTTCCAATTTGGGGGAACTTTGATTTTCTCATCTGGTTATCAATGCTTCATTTTTTTCAATTGATTTTTCAACGGCAGAGAAGACCAGGAGGGGCAAGTTGAGTTTGAAGCTCTGGAGCAATTGGAGAACCCAGATAATCATATCACCTCAGCGCAGGCTATGAATCGTTACAAAAAAGTGAAAAATATGCTTGAGATGGTGGCATGTCCGCTAAAGTTTAATTTCAAGGATCTGTTACGGCCAGAAACATCCCGCACCGAGTTTTTCATCAGTGCACTTTTGAATTATGGTCTACACAGGTATATTCCCTTCTGATTAAATCTTTCTTCATGCTTCTAGTTTGCTCATAGCTTTTCCAAGTTAAGTTGGTTGAGTTCTCTGTAGTTTCTATTTTAGATGAAGTAGAAATGAAAGAGACCTATAAACTTATATTGATAAGATGGAGTTAAACTTGTGCTTCTTGAATATGAGATGGAAAAACGAGTACAAATGTTGTGAATTTCAAATTTCTTTAAGGAATCTGCAATGTGCACATAGTAAGGAATGGGTAAGTGAGAAAAGTGGTTAGCATCCAAGAAAAGGATACAAATACTCTTTTCCTGCCATATTCTTTAATCTCTTCGCTCTTATTTGCATCTTCTTTTCTGTACCAGAGATTCAAAAATGAATCTTATAAGTGAAAAGGTGGACGAGTTGGCTCTCCTTGATGAGCAGCGGAAGCAGTGGGAGGGAAAGATATCTGAGGTAATGCAAAACAAAGAAAGAAAGTATTACATGAGTATACATTATTATCCTTTTTCTCTAAAGAATATCCATGCAGTTGAATGCAGAGATTGCAGAATTTGATGAAGTCTCTGAAAGGGAAGAACCGTTTGTCCAAGAGCTAGAAGCAAACATTGAAGAACTCAACCAGAAAATATTAGGACTGAATAATGAGCAGCTGTCACTGCGAGCTGCTTTCCAGAAAATGAGAGAGAAGACTACACAAATGGATAACGAAGTAAGAAACTGAGTGATGTGATTTAGTTGATTTTCATGTTACCTTGAAATCTTTTTGTTTTCAATTAAGCGATCTGCACATGCATCCATCTCAGAGGCCTATTTTGTGATCCTGATATGTCTATTTCTCTATACAGATTTCCAAAGCAGAGTTTGACCTTGTTCAAACAGTCCAAGAAAACGCAAACCTCCGCTCACAAATTGTTCAATCACCAGACAAATTGCAGGTATATGCTTTTGTTTCTACAGGCACTAACTCTAAGTGGACTTTCTTATGTATATAACACTCACTAGTTTAACTGTTTGTTGTGGAGACAGGCGGCTTTAGAGGAGAAGAAAATAGTGCTGGGGGAAACAAAGAAAGCTGAACAATCAGCAGTAGAAACTTTCCAGGAAAAAGCTGCCATTCTTGAAGTTTATGAAAAGGTATCTAATGCAAACGCTAGATTATCACTAAATCCTATTTCACTGTAAAGTAAATGCCTTTATGACAACATCCTTGCAACATGATGATTAACTTTTCAAGTCCTCTCTGCTTTCAAACGATGTTAAAGAAATAGTCTTTCAACAACATGCTCATTATTCGAGCTTAATAGGTGTACCGTCAATGCTTCACTTTATAACAGTGGTGACAAAGTTCATTCTATCTATGGCTGTCTTTTGCAGGCATTGAAGAAAATGTCAAAGTCATCTACTCAACTGCAGTTAATTAACGAACAGGTGACGAAGAACTAATAAATCTTCCTTTTTTTCCTTGCTTATAGAATGTGAACTATGCATTTCAGTGTCTTTGGATTGATCTTTCATTATGATCTGTGTTTGATGAATGTTACAGGTAAACAATGCTAAATCAATTGAGAAAGATGTGAAGGCTCTGAAAGGTAAGCTAAGTGAGGATGAAGTATTGCTCAAATCGCTTGAGGCGAAAGTGGTTGAAGGAGAAAGAAGAGCGGAACAGTTGCATGAATCATTGAAGCGGTTAGAGAAAGAAAAAGCAGTCATGTTTGAAGAGTGGACGAAACAATTGAATGAAACAAAACTGAAAGTTGAATCCACAAGACGTGAACTTGAAACCAGGCAAAAGAATGTTGAATCAGTAGTAGCTATGGTAAGAAAAAATGCTCTCTTGCTTTTGAATTTAGATGCTTTATCATCATCGCTGTAAGATTTATTTTTGTTTTACATAAAATATTTACAGGTTGATTCCAATACCGTCAAGACTAAAGAGGTGAAAGAGTCAGGAGAAGCTAAAGTGAAACGAATAGCTGCTAAATATGCAGAGATCGTAAAAGAGGTGTTTTTTCCCATTTCCATTATCTCTAATTCGAAAAATCTGTACAAAGACTAGGTTTTTTTCTAGATTCTTTGTCAGAGATATATAACGAGCCTTGTTCTTTAATTTTGCAGTTTCATGAATCCACGAAGTTGCTTGGATCGATTTTTCCAAGCTCCTAAAGAAGAAGAGCTAGTGAAAGTAGAGAAGTTTTAATATTTTGCACATTTTTCTACAAATGGTTTACAAGAATTGGCATTTTAGCAAAATTTCCTTCCTTGTTTATCCAATATATTTAATTTTATTTAGTTTACACGAAATTTGTTTGTTATTGGTTAAAACCGATATTCTTTTCACCTAACCGAACAAAAAATAAAAAGCGAAATCAATCGGGCCGAAATGTAACAAAAGTAGAGTAAACAAAATAAATGACCATTGATATCATGAAAAGCTCTTTCAACACATTTCGTCGAGTAGTCTTACCTGCTACGTGTAAATAACTTCCTCATCTCTCTCTCTATATATACTATTAAAGAAGAGAAAATTCATAAAGAACAGATATTACAAGGTTTAACAGAAATAAGAAAAAAAAAAAGGTAGTAAGGATGGAGAAGTATGAGATGATGAAGGATTTAGGATTTGGTAACTTCGGATTGGCTCGGCTTATGCGTAATAAACAAAACAACGAGCTTGTTGCTGTCAAATTCATCGAGAGAGGCTACAAGGTTCCTTTTTTTTTTTCTGTCTTTTCTTCTTCTTGTTTTTATTTTCTCATGATGTTAAAACAAAAACTGATTTGTGTTTGATGCAGATAGATGAGAACGTTGCAAGAGAAATCATCAATCATAGATCTCTCAACCATCCCAATATTGTTCGGTTTAAAGAGGTAAGCCAAACAAGTCATGATGATAACATTATTTATTTTTTTGAATAATGTCATGATCATTATATACTTTAATTTATATATACAAGAAAAGCTAATTAAAACTTGGGTATTGATGATGATGAGTTTAGGTTGTTCTAACTCCGACACATCTTGGAATCGTAATGGAATATGCAGCTGGAGGAGAACTGTTCGAACGGATATCAAGCGCCGGTCGATTCAGCGAAGCTGAGGTTTTTTTTAAAAACTATAGATTATATATTCCAAATTTAAAATTACCATTTATTTTTCTTCTAAATTAGTAGTAAAAACTTTAATTCTTACTTGCAGGCTAGATATTTCTTTCAACAACTCATTTGCGGAGTCCATTATTTACATGCAATGGTAAATTTTTAATACACACACCACCAATTTGTAGTGCAAAACAAATGGGGATATTGTGTGAAGGTGATTTACTAAATAAATCAAGTTTAATTTTGCAGCAAATATGCCATAGAGATCTGAAATTAGAAAACACATTGCTTGATGGAAGTCCAGCACCACGTCTTAAAATTTGTGATTTTGGCTACTCCAAGGTTTTTTTTATTTCTCTGACAAAAATCAAATTTCAGAATGTATAATAATTTATAATTTTTTTTTTGTTATATTCAGTCTTCTATTCTACATTCCAACCCAAAATCAACGGTGGGGACTCCGGCATATATAGCACCGGAGGTTTTTTGTCGTTCAGAATACGACGGAAAGGTATTTTGCTTCTTATAATAATTTCCTTTTTATTTTATTTTAGGGAAACTTTTTCTATTAAATAATTTCCATGTTAAAAAAAATACTATTAACGTATTTTAGTATATTATCAAATAAGATATTTACATGTCGGAATTCCACTTTCAATAGTGTTTATAAAACAATAAAAGATGGAAAAGGAGCAGTAAACGACAAAGCTTAAACGTTTCCACTCACATGCAACTGTTACTGATTAGACATCGACTTTATCCCAATAGATATTCAATTTAATTGGCCACTACCAAATTAATTTGACCAACTTTATAAAAATATCATTAGTCAGCTTTAAGATCTGTTCTCGGAAATTACTTGCACAATTCCGTAGACCTTTTAAATTCTTAAAAGAGCTTTTGCTATAAAAGGACACTTGTCTATCTGGGATCAACCGAAGATGACCTGCACTACAAATATCTTTTACACGAATCATAAAGAATTATTTCTATTTATGTTTTAGTTAAGAAATAAATTATAGAATATATACTTTGAATTATTTCAAATATTCATTTTTTTTTCTTTCTCGCGAGCTAACTTAGTTCGCAATCATTTGAATTCATGTAACTCACCAAATCAATTAAGTTTCGATCACCTAATTAGTTTATTACTGAATGATCTTAGAAGAATAGTTTGAATTCATGAAAATCCAAACTAATCTTTAATGAGAGTTTCTTCATGAATCTTTCTATCATTAAAATAACAGAAAAAAAAGAAAAAGAGTGAGATGGGTTTTTCATTTGAGAGATTTAGAGAGACTCATAAAAGACTTTTAAGTGATGTGTCACTTTACAATTGGCTCAGTTATTTTTATCAAATTAAAATTTAATTACAAAACAAAATTTATTAAATAATAATACTTTATATTTAAGAGACTTATTTTGAGAGACTTACCATTGTAGATGCGAAAACAGCTCACGAGTCAAAATTGACATTCATATTATTCTTAAATACAAAACAAAATTGAACACACCTCTAACTAAACCAAATGCTTACGAAACAAAAATTCTAATCTATTGCAACTCTGATTCTAAAATCTTGAACTATTTATTTATTTTATTATTTTTTCCATCATTTGTTTTTGTGTTAAGTTTTCATCTTTAAAAAAAGAAAAGAAAAGAAAGCAACAACAACTTATTCGTCAAGTAATGATTTTTTGTTGTTGTTTTGATAATAATCAAATAAGGATTATCGATTACAAGTTTACAACATAACCTAAGCTTGATTGAAATTATATACACTACACAGTCAGTTGATGTGTGGTCTTGCGGAGTGGCACTCTATGTGATGTTGGTCGGAGCTTATCCTTTCGAAGACCCTAAAGACCCTCGCAATTTCAGAAAAACTGTTCAGGTATATATTTTCTTTTTTTACATAAAATTAAATAAAATGGAAAACTCAGTTTGATATCTGTAATCATATCTACCATCTTTGGGTTTGAAATTGCAGAAAATAATGGCTGTAAAGTACAAGATTCCAGGAAATGTTCACATATCTGAAGATTGCAGAAACTTATTATCTCGTATCTTTGTTGCTAATCCATTACAGGTAAATATACATAAATGCTATGTCATCTTCGTTTTTTCCAAACTGTCACATTTTTTGAAAAGACCACGTTGAAATATAATGTCAAGGTAAAAACACAAACATACAACTAATTCTTTTTGTTGTTTTGTAATTGTTATAGAGAAGCACACTTAAAGAGATTAGGAGTCATGCATGGTTCCTAAAGAATTTGCCAAGAGAACTGAAGGATTCAGCACAAGCAATATATTACCAAAGGAATGTTAGTCTTGCTAGCTTTTCTCCTCAAAGAGTAGAGGAGATTATGAAGATAGTTGGTGAGGCAAGGACCATTCCAAACCTCTCTTCTTCCCCAGTCGAACCGCTCGGACCAGGTGAAGGAGATGAGGAAGAAGAATATTTGGACGCCAACGATGAAGTACATGATGATGAATATGCGTAAAACAAAAAAAAAGTACGTGATGTTAAAGCATATATAGTATTTGTAACTTTATTATTAGAATTTCTGATCAAATGTTTTGGTTCTGTAACATTATAACCAAACTTAAGACCAATGGTACTTTAGGCGATCTCTCATTCGCCCTAAATCTGTTTTGTAGTCGACGAGACAAAGAAGTAGTAGTCTACACCTCCATCTTTTGAGGCAGGTCAAGAATATTTGTATTCATGCGTTTGTTTTATAAAGTAAATGATCTATATATATATATGCTTAAATTCAAATTAGATGTCTGAAATTTCACATATATGTTAAGAAAATAGGATATTCAAATCTCACACAAAAAAATATCATAAAAGCTTATGCAACTTGTTTGTACAATGGCTTAAGCACTCCTTAATAAAGCATACGGATCATAGCACAAACCAAAGATACTATATTGTGAGCCAGGACTTTGTTTTAGTTCATGAACTATGAACTAACATCGTGCCCTTGCTTTTTTCTTATTTCTGTAGATGATATATCCATTCTGAATGTTTCTGGTGGAATTGAGATAAACATGTCAACTATTTCCTCTGGAATATCAAGATCTTCAAGAACCTGCATAACAAGAGCAAAAGAATAAGTCACAAAGCATATATATATATAAAATCCCCATTGACAAAGCTCAAAATAGTCAAACCTTAAAGACACCATCGATATTGCGGCCACCAACAAGGAAAGTGCAACCTGTTCGTTTGCAATTACCAAGTATCTCCAACATTATTTTCTTACTCCCCTCATAGTACTTTGGCTGCAACAACAAGTCACTGAATTTAATTCTAGAGTTTAAGAAAATGAACAAAGTTCAGTATTTACATACATTAACAAGTCTTGCTGCAGTGTCAGCACCAATGACAAAACAACTTCCTGGGAAGAGTTCAGCTTTCTTGTAGAAGTATGGCTGATTTGAAACTATCACTGTCTTTCCTGCCATATCCATATATATATATATATTATATAATGAACCAATATCAATAACTCAAAATGAATCTAGCTTAACATAAAAGAGGATAAAGATTCAGCCTATACCAACTGCTTCGAATTGCTTGACGCGTTCTTTAATCTGTGCAACTGAAAGCGGTGGTTTGTCAGCATTGATTGCCGATATTTCAAAACATGGATACCCTCCTCCACAAATACTGCATCAACACAAATCTGCTTGTGAGACTCAGATGATATAAAGATATATTGATTCGCCTACCTCGTAGCAACTTCCAAAAGCTTGAGATGACCCTCGTGTAAAGGGTTAAAAGAACCAGGCAGTATAATCTTTCTATCTTCATCCGACCCTTTTGCTTCTGCAACAACTGTACAAAGTACAACTTTAATGGCAAAAATTCAGTAAAAAGAGATCTTAAGTTTTTGTAGGTGACCAAAAAATCATACCCCGAGAAAATGGATAAACTTTAAAGCACAATTCTCCATTTATAAGCTGTTCTAGTTCTTTTTCTTCACTAAAATGGGTTTCTGACTCATCAGGCACCTCCGACTCGGTCAAGCCACAGTCAAGTGTTCTAGAAACTTGACATGCCTTTGCCATAGCCTAAGATGATCCATCACCAAATGCTTTAAACACAAGATAAAGGCAAATCGAATGTTATATATAAGCTAAAAGGCTTAGACAGGTACCAGAGATACCTGGATCACTACACAGCTTGACACCTTATCTTCTTCCTCTCGACTTCGTAGGTTCTAAAAATTTTCCACAATAAGTGTAGTTTGATGATACTAAAGACAAAGAGCAAGAATCTTGCAATCACCTTTGTTAAAGTTACTGAAGTTTCCCAGATTCGGTTTGATGCTCTCAGAGACAGAAAAAACCTATGAGTGACAGAATCAGAAAGCATAAGCAAACAATTTTTCATTTACAGAGATGAGAAAACAAAATTGTATAGACCTGTGATCTCCACGCTTTGGACGAGAAGTCGCCAACGCGCCAGTAAAACCCACACCAAGAACCGGATATCCTAATCCACCAGATTGCTATCTTCATAATTTAATAGCTAACTAAAACGATGTTGAAGAAAGAAGAGCAAACCTGGTTTAGATAGCTTAAGCGCACGATTATAGGCTAATAAGGCCATCTCCTTCGCAACTCCTTGGCTACAGTGTTGGCTCGGAACCTGTGAGAGAGTGATGAAATGTGGTGATGATTGGGAATTGGCCGGTAATTGAGGTTTAGCGAACAAACCCTGCCGAGTAATTGGATTGTTGATATCCTGGAATACGGAATCACGGCTTCCAGAAGCGTATTCGAAGCTCCTGGAACTGACAATAACCAACTTAAAGCCTGAAAATAGTTTTCGATTTCCAAAAGATAACGATGAGAGACTGACTTTTTATCACTCAAATCACGCAATTACTAACAATCGTGTATATATATATATATAGAAGAGAAGAGATAGAGAGAGACCACGGTTGGACCGCCGTACATGACGGCCTGCGTCGGCGACGAGTGAATCGCTTCGACGATGGTTCGGATTGCATGCGCAGCCTCTCCCATTGTTTGCCTATGTCGTCTCCCAATCATACCGGAAAAGCTACATTTACAATGTTTTCCATATTTACAATTTGTACCAAAAAACAGTTAAATGTGATGCTAAAACCACAATATTTTAATTTACTAAACTTTTGTTACTTTTTTTAATATTTTTATGGACTATTACATTATCATAATATTTGATATCATTATAAAATGATCTATCTATTAGATTTTACGGATAATTTCAAAATAACAACTTTCTCCTCAATACACGAATCCACGATAAATAGCTAGACCTGACACTTTATCACCATATATCATCACTATTGTTATTATGTTCATATCATAAAATCCTAAAACCATGTGTTAATTTTCTAATTTGAGTCATTTTTTTTAACAAAGGATACCACAACTTCATCAAAATCCCTAAAAGTTTAAGTAATGTACTTGTTTTTGACTTCCTTCGTGTACTTTCACTCTAGTTGATATTTATATATTTGAACTTCGTGTTTTAAGTTGATGGTTGTTCATAGTCATAACCCGATCGTCAAGTAGTATAAAAAAAAGTTCTGAGATCTTTCCTATGCCAAATGTAATACTAAAATGTATTTATTTGTTCGGTCACATCCACA
Organism: Euclidium syriacum; assembly: GCA_900116095.1. Taxonomy (NCBI): domain Eukaryota; kingdom Viridiplantae; phylum Streptophyta; class Magnoliopsida; order Brassicales; family Brassicaceae; genus Euclidium; species Euclidium syriacum. Next base: position 6,548,888 of record FPAK01000008.1, read on the forward strand.
TAACTTCAGAGTTAAAGTTAAGGTGTATGAGTTGAAATAATTTAAGAACGGATAAAGATTTGCAAGGCTAGTTTACAACTCTTAGGAACCTTTTAGAGTAAGGCAGTCTCATGTTTCTGAAGTCTCCAGGTAGACTTCTTTAGACAATTAATTAAAAGAAGAGAGTTTCCGGTTTGGTTAGTATGTATTCAATTCAATTATCCATGATAAAAAAGTAATTATTTTAGGTTTTTTTAAAAAAGTATTTCATCGTGACCCAAAAAGAAAAAAAAAATTCATTTGTTTGTAAACTGCTAGTTGCTATATTTCTCATTTAAAAAGATCTTTATTTAAATGTAACCGCTAAATAACTCCCTCTCTCTCCCCACTATTTTTTGGCGGCACCAGAAGCGGGAGATGCAACACACTCGCTTCTCTTTCTCCGGATTTTTCTCCCTCTTTATTTCTCTGTTATGGCTAGATTTCATCACCCCTGGAATCATCTAAGGAAAGAGTCAAAGACGAAGATTTAGCTCATTGACTCAAACAAAAAGAAAAAGAAAAACCCATGTCTCTCTACTTCTCCCTTTAATATCTCCACCATTTCCTTAGATGTTCAACTGTATGGTTCGCCGTTAAAATGGGTGAAGCCAGCACAGAAGAAAAGTCCAATCTTTTCAATCTACTTCTCTGCTATGAATCCGACTCTTGTCTTAAGGAAGACGAAAACACGACGACCATCGCTAAAAGTCAACACGATCTATCTTGGGTCGACATTGGAGACGAAGAAGAAGAGTATGTGACTGAGCTTGCTCGGAGAGAATGTTCTCAACTCAAGAAAACGACGTCGTCTCGAGCCTCTGTTATTCGTACAACTGCAATCGATTGGATTCTCAGTGTCTCTGTTCTAAAACTCGATTTCTTATAAATCCTAAATCTTCCCAAATTCTAAAATTTGATCTCATTGATTTTATTTTCCTTTTTTAGACGGGAGCGAAATTTGGGTTTCGTAATCAAACATCGTATATGGCAATTTCATACTTGGATCTGTTTATTGCTCAGAGATTCATCGACGTATGTGATTTCGTTTCCGATTTGTTTCCAAATCTGGTTTTAAAAAAAAAATTCAGATCTTGAAACGAAAGCTTTTGTTTGTTTTGCAGGGGGATGAAGAACCATGGGCAATTCAATTGACTTCAGTGGTGTGTTTATCAGTGGCAGCGAAAATGGAGGAAACAGTTACTCCGGCATTATCGGAATTCCCACAAGAAGATTTCAGTTTCAGAGCCAATGTGATTCTAAAAATGGAATTGTTGCTTCTCTCAACGCTGAATTGGAGGATGAATTTAGTCACTCCTTTCAATTACTTGCATTACTTCGTCGCTAAATTCTCTCAGAATCATCACCAATCCAATATCGCTAAAGGCTTATTATTTTCAAAATCCTCTGAATCTCTACTCGAATTAGTAAAAGGTATAAACTAAAATCACAATCAATTTTTTACCTATAAAAATTTAATAATTTTTTTTGGTTTCTGTTTCTATTAGAGATAAGTTTTAGGAATCATCTACAGTTCGTGGTGGCTGCTGCTGCAGTATTAGCTGCATCTGATAGTAAATTGTCGAACGAAGAAATTGAGACCAAGCTTCATTCAATCACTTGGTGGATTTCAACTGAAAATGTATGGCTTATTTTTTGGTATATTGATTGATTCTATCGGAATGAGCTCGAAATTTAGAAACATGGGTTTTTTTTTGTGGTTTTGCAGGAAAGTGTATTTTCGTGTTATCGGAGAATGCTGGAGATAGAGAAAACGACTCCGAAATCTGCGGTTACGTCGACGATTTCATCGGAGTCTTGTATTGGATCACAACGTGGGATTAAACGACGCCTCTCCTTTGATGATTTCGATCAGTTTTCTTTCGACGCAGGCTTGAAGGGTTTTTCTGAATAGAGACCTTTTTGGCTGATTTATTTCGATTTTAGAATTTTACAGACGGATACAATGGATTTAGTTCATTTATTTATTTAGCTTTTAGGTTATCAGCTGTCTCTGCGATAGGAAATATCTGATTTTACATGAAAGTCCCTCACTTTTGTCTTGAATTTCAAAAGGTAAAAGAAGAAACACTGTTTTTTTCCTTTTTGTTAAGAAATTAAATTTCTAGTATTACCACAGAGATTTGAATGGTTATAAAAAAACGTGTTTGATGGTGTCACTGTCACACTAAAGAAGCTGTATGACTTTATCACAGGGAGATTTTAATTCTTAGGATAAAACATATAGGGGAGTCTGGTCTCTGGTCCATATGACTTTTTATGTGTTCTTGAATGACAACTTCTGCCTTTTTCTCTGCACCACACTTTTTCTTTTGGGTATAAAAGATTGGATTCATTTCAAGAACGAAGAAACCAAGGGTTACAAAAATGATTGAGCAGAGCTTAATCGTCCGTAGCCTATAAACTCAAACTTAGTCAACAATAAGAACAACAAAAAAACAAAAGTAAAAATTGCAAAAAAGGCAAAAAGCTTTCTCAGTGTCATTAGGAAGTTTGTGTTATAAAAGAGCAAGGTATGATGTCATTTGGATCAAACGGGTATGGTCTTCAATCCAGCAGCAATCGGCATGCCCAAGAAGCCAACGAAGATACTGAAGAACCATTGCACCAATGTGAGTGGTGTAGTGCTTGCAAATGTGCCCAAGCACTCAATGATTATGATCTGAAAGAAAACTGTTGCACCAATAACTACCACAAACACATAGTTGTCTAATATTCCTTTGAATACATCGATTTCTTCCATCTCCCTTGAGCTTATCTCATTGAACACCTGAAACAAACAAACCCCAAGTCATCATACCACAGTATGTATTATCATTTTAGTTATGTTTTTTTTTTTTTGTACCTGACAGAAGACGAAGCAGTTGAAGATAAGTGTGTTCAATACAAGAGTGGAATCAGAACCAACAAGACCAAACATGGATTTCCCTTTGGCTTGTAGAATCCAAATGATAATGAACTGATACACAGCTTGTCCTAAGATGTTCCTCCACATTGCGTTTGTAATGAAATTCCCTCTCCTTCCTACGGGCATACGTTTCATCAGCTCGTTGTTTGGAGGCTCTGTAGCTAAAGCAAGTGCTCCAAGTGTGTCCATTATCATGTTCACCCATAGCAGTTGCACAGCAGTTAGAGGTGCACTTCCTGTCAATGGTTAATCAATATTATTAAATACACACAACACAGTGCAAAGATGGAAACTCCGATAGAAATTAAACTCACCGGTCAAGCAAGCTGAAGAGAAGTTAACAATGAGGGCAACAACATTAACTGTTAGCTGAAACTGCACAAATTTCTGAATGTTAATGTAAACAGAGCGTCCCCATTTCGCCACTGTCACGATTGTACTGAAGTTATCGTCCAGAATGATGACATCCGCGCTCTCTTTAGCTACCTATAAGGTTATTTGAAAAGATTTTAAGAATCGGTTTGAGTATTTGCATATATATTTATCATACTCACTTCAGTTCCGGCAATCCCCATTGCTAATCCTATGTCAGCCTCGTGGAGTGCTGGTGCATCGTTTGTCCCGTCACCAGTCACAGCAACAACTTCATCAAAGGTAGTCCTTAACTGCTTCACGAGTGTATGCTTGTCCATGGGTGACGAACGAGCCATCACCTGTTAAGAAACGAACTTCTAGTTTAAGGCTTAAAAGAGCAAGAAGGGAAGAAAGTGTTTTCTAAATCCAGAATCGGTTTACCTGAATCTTGGGAATCAGCTCAAGTAACTCTTCCTGGTTTTTCTCTCTGAACACAGGACCTTCAATGGCTATACCATCATCAGTGAGAATTCCACATTCTCTACCAATAGCCTTTGCGGTGTTAATGTTATCCCCTGTAACCATTCTCACCATAATACCAGCACGGCGACAAAGTTCCACGGATTCTCTGACTCCAGGACGAACTGGATCTTTGATACCAACAATTCCTATGCAAGTAAACCCTGAAGCCGGAATGCCTTCATCCGCAGAAAAACCGTTTTCAATATCCATATAAGCAAGGCAAAGAGTGCGAAGAGCTTCATTTGCAAACTCATTGATTGTAACATTCAAGTACTTGATGGATTCTTCATCAAGCGGAACAACCTCGCCACTCGAGTTGATAACTTTATCGCAAGCAGCTAAAACTATCTCAGAAGCTCCTTTCGTGTGAGCACGAATGCGTCCTCCTTCAGGAAGCTCAATGACTACTCCCATCCTTTTCTTTGTGGAGTTAAATGGCTCAACTTTGATAACTTTGTAAGATTGTCTCTCCTCTTGGAACTTACCTCCAAGAGATAGTCCTAACTCCAATATAGCTGTCTCTGTTGGTGTTCCCAATATCTCCGTTTTCTCCTTTTCGTTTACAACAACTTCACCACCAGTGTTATTAAAAATTGACTGGAGAAGTAGTTTCAGAGCAGCATCAGGGATTTCAGATTGCAAGCTCGAATCTTTACTTGCTACATCTTGAACTTTCATGCAAATGCAAGATTTCACAACGGTCATGTGGTTGGTTGTTAGCGTACCAGTCTTGTCACTGCAGATAGTAGTTGCGGATCCCATTGTCTCACAAGCTGCTAAGTGGCGAACTAGGGCTTTATCGTTCATCATTTTCTTCATCGCAAACGCAAGGCTGAGAGTCACAGCTAAAGGCAAACCTTCAGGAACCGCAACAACAACAATTGTCACAGCGATGGCAAAGTATTCCAGAAGCTCCAAAGCCTCATCTCCAAGCCAGTACCAGTGAGTGCCCAATGAAAGCTTCCTCATAAACATTCCTTGCACCAAAACCGCAAAGGTAACAATAGCGAAGAAAAGACCTATTTTTCCAATGATGGTTGCAACTCCATTGAGTTTCACCTGCAATGGAGTTTCGTCATCACCTCCTTCACTAAGAGTTGCCATCAGCTTTCCCCATTGAGTTCTCATCCCAACTGTTGTAACCATCATCTTACATGACCCATCCTGCACTTTGGTCCCCGAGAGAAGGAAAGGATTCTGTGCACTGACCATCACAGGCTCACTCTCTCCAGTCAAACTCGATTCGTCAATCACTACAGAGAATCCTGAGAGGAAAAGACCATCAGCAGGGACTTGATCTCCAATAGCAAGATGAACAATATCACCAGGAAGCAAGTCATATATAGACATCTTCTGTCTAAAACCGTTTCGCGTGACCTGCACTGTGATCTTCTTCTTTTCTTTATCCAAGTCCCTGAACTGCAAAGATTGCCTGTAATCACTAGTCGCTGTGACAAACACAACCAAAAGGATACTAGCCACAATTCCAAGACCATCATGAGAACCTTGAGGCCATCCTTCAGTTGCAATTCCAACTATCAAAGACACAAAAGCGCAGACACCTAGAATCATAAGAGTCATATCTTGAAGAGCTTCCCAAACAAATATCCAGAAACTCTTTAATTCACTCTCTGCAAACTTGTTGATTCCGAAGAGCTCTTGCCTTTTGCTCAGCTGGTCAGCTTCACTTGAGAGCCCAGACGTGGGACATGCCTTGAGCTTCCCTGAAAGCCCATCTACTCCACCATGGAACTTGAGCTTCTTCACATCATGACTTTCCACAATTGATCCTAATTCGTCTGCACAAATGTCATACCCTGCAGCTTTAACCTCTTCAGGCATGGTGTAGTCACTTGGAGAAACACCTGAAACCGATTTCAAAAATCTTCAATGCAAACGAGAACAAGACGATCATTATACAAAACTAAACTATCCTCCTCACTCTCAGATTAAACTCACCGGAGATAAATTGGAAAGCGGCTTTTGACACGAGCACTGCAATCCTTAATTTCTCCTGTGTATAGAAAGTTTCAAATACATGACTAAAATTGGGGAGGTATAATCAAAAGATTCCAGACCTAATCTCAAATTAGATACTATACAAGGTAATTTCTGATAACATTATTGAAATGAATTTTGTTTCTCCGATCATTCGTTAAATCAACAGGTATAAGGACCTGGTTGGTGCGACGCATAGCGGCTGCTTCGTAACGCTTGGAGAGATTGGCGGTGAAGCGAAATCGGCGTTTGGGATTCTTGACGACGCCGCAGAGATTCCGCCATCTCTCGAGCACTTCCTCCGACGAGTGCTTCGCCTTAACGTCGAAATTCTCGTTTAGGTAACTCTCCATTTCTCTCCTTCCACAGCTTCAATGGCTGTTTTCCTACGAAAAGCATAAAATGGAGATCGTAGCTTTTTCTACTCTCTCTTTTGATTTAATTTATTTATTGGTTTTGTTCGTTGGAGAAGAAAAGACGAAGCAGAAAAACCGCAAACTTAAATGGACAAAAGAGGACGAAAAAAGAAAAAAAAAAAGGACGAAAGCGAGTTTTAAGATCTGAGCATTTTAAGCTTCAGAATTGACCGAGTCCTTGAGTTTAAGCTGAGTCGACTCGCTTTAATTTCGTGAGCTCAACTATCTCATTCAAAACCCAATACATTCGATTATTAATAGTAACAAATATGCACTATAGTAGTTTATTTTGAATCTTTGATAATGAACGTTAAAGTTTTATATGCTTGACTCTTGAGACATTCATGCAGGGCATGAAGCAGAGTACACAATGCGTTATATTATTATTGTTTTTTTTTTCTTGTTGCATATAAATGATAAAATATGTAAAATAAAATAAAATATGATAGGATTCGTGAAGAGAGGTGGCGGGTAATTTATATAGTTTAATTATTATGATTTAAACTTAGTCCTCTGGTCTAGGAAATGCATCTCTCGGTCGGTATATTTTAGAAGGCGGGCAAACAAAATACTTGGCTATTGAGTGAGCGTATCGGAGTGTGCACAAAGTACTTAGTGAATGTCTAGAGGATTGATTTCGATTTGATCGAGAGATTATGCGGTTTGACCAAGAGATTGGCGTGGGTAGGTTAATGATGTGACTTTGATGTCGTGGCGTCCACGTGGAGTGGCCTAAAGAGGGTCGGAATTCTCCGTAGAAGGAACTGAATTCGGTGATCAAATGAGGGAGAGAGAGAAAGAGAAGACGACGTTCGTTGTTTATAGATATTTAGCGACGTGCCTCGAAGAGGCGACGTGCCGAGGTGCAAGAGAAAGCGAGCTTGTCGCTGTTACAAGTGTTTAGCGACGTGCTTCAGGGAAGCGACGTGCCGAAGTACAAAGAGAGAGAGAGAGAGAGTTGGATGAGATGGCAGTGGTTGAACTGAGATCAGAACCTAACTCTGGTGGACCGGAGTCGCTTACGGAGTTAACCTTGATCTAAGTAACCAAGCTACTCGACCTAATCTCTAGTTTTCTAACAGTGATTACAAGTGAGAGAATGTATTGAATGTTCGATCCCCCTTCGTAATAAATGAAGGGGGTATTTATAGAAGAGCTTGAGCTTGTAAGTTGACTTGTAGCCATGCTAGGCTCGACTGTGCTCTAGGGTGCGTCAATCGAAGGAAAGGATGTGCACGCGTTGGCGCCGTTTCCGCAGTCAACTCCTTGTTCGTTCTGACAAGTGACAAAGTGTGATGTGGTTTGGGTCACATCACGCTTTGTCTAGTTGACTTCGTGTTCGTTGATCCTCGCGAAGTGCTTCTCTGAGATGCTGTGGCGAGGTGCTTAATCTAAGAAAGGCCTGGATATTGGACCTACGCGGCTTTGGACCGGAGTCATCGGCTCCTGGGCCGCTGTTTTGGGCCTATTAGTTTGGACCCAAATCTTAATCCGGATCGGGCCGGGGTGTGCTAAGACCACCCCCAACATTGAGGACTCGAACCAATTCGCTCGTGTTCGTGTGGGGAAATGGCGTTGCAGTTAGAAGCAGATCAACCATGCCAATATGTTTCTATGTGGACTCTTGATATGATGAGTTTTGGGGATGTTCGATCTACAATCACAAGTTTTGAACCACTTCCTAAGCTATCCAAATCTATCAATGAGTAAACAAGGAGGAGCCGCAACAAACTGGAATCATGAGGCTATTTCAGAGGTGGTGAATGCTGGAACTAGGAATCGATTACAATACCAGTCTCGCGAAAAGGATGTGACTTGTTCATATTGTAGTAAATATGAATATGCTCAATGCGTCTGCTTCCAAATGAAGGGATATCTGAAATGGTATAGAGAACATGGGTTGTGAGTTCGCTGATCAAGGTCGTGGTGGAGCTCGAACACATTTTGGTAAAGGAGCTTTTGGGCGCGCAAATGTAACTCTCGTGCCTATGACTGGGACTACTCAAGCGCATGTGGCAAGGAAAGAATGTTACTTTGATAGAATTTGTTTGCCTCAACTTAATGATGATCACTAGATTGCTCTTTTCATTTTTCCTCTATAAAAACCGAGACTGCTGACACGTTGAATGGTAAGACAAGATGTGAAGAATTTATTATTGATATGAGTGTCTCACATCATATGACTTGAAATCTTGATCTCCTATGCAATATGTATGGTTGGGATATCAAATGGGGAAAGATCTTTTGTATTAATTAAACAAGGGGACTTATGCTAAGGTGGATACTTGTGGTTAAGTAGAGTGTTGTATTTTAAGGAACTAGCATGTTCGTTAATTTTTGGAGCCAAGCTTCTAAAAGCTAACAACGGCTATATCACCTATAATTATGAGTTGTATTTACATGATTATACCTTGAAAACGTTGATTGGAGCGGGGTGAAGAGTGCCGAGGGTATATGTTTCGAGAGGAGTGATTGAGTGGTTCATTAGGTTGTGATTTCATATTCCAAAGAATTATAACATTGTTGTTTTGATAATTCCTCAAACAATGTCTTTTTTATTTATTTAACGAGTTCTTATGATTTTCGAAAATATATCGATTCTGAAACGATTTCTAACCATTTTTTTTGGCTGAAAACAACCCGAGATTGTTTGCATATAAGTTCCAATAAATCTATTGGTGTATTGATTTGTTTTGATGTGATATTTGGAGAGTTTATCGTACCTTATCCTCTTCTGTTATGTTGTTGTATATTTTCTTAATATTGATTTTTTATGGACCATTTAGATTTATTTATTGCTAACAAAGAATGAAGTTGTTGCCACAATTAAAAATATTTGTGATAGTTGAACGCTAATTTAATACAAAGGTGGATATTGTAAAAAAATGACAATGGTGGAAAATTTATGTGCATGAAACCGTAGGTTGTTAGGCATAATGGATGTATGAAGAGAAAACATAGACATGTTCTCAGTGTTTCTCGTTCCTTGATGTTTCAAGTGCCGGTTTGGTTTTTTCTTTTGCTGTAAGTATGTTTTGGTGACTTGACATTCAATTAATCAAACTAGTTCATTTATGTTAACTTGTAAAAGCCTTTTGAAATGATGTATGGTGTTGCTCTGACTTATGACTCTCTTATGGTATTCTTTTAGCTTGTGTTTTGCTCATAAATCTCTCTTGAGAACTAGAAGTTTTGTGAATGAGGTCACAAGTGTATGTTTGTTGGATATCCATTAGGTTAAAAAGGGTGGTGAATTTTTGTTCTCGAGAAAGATGAATTTTTTGTCTCCTGGAATGTGATATTGAATGGATTCTAATTTTTTACGAGTCGGTTATCCTTCTCCTCCTCAAATGGTGTACCCCTCCTCTTTGGTTATCGCCAATGATGATGATTCTTGTTGTCTCCAGTCAAATCATTATCCATTATATCCGATGTGAAGAGGAACACTATTTTGAATGTGCAGTCTCCATGTTTTCCTCCTCATATGATTGATCATGCTCTGCTTGTAGAGCCGATTCCAATGCGAAGAGGTTGAAGAGGCCGCACACAATCAACGAGGTTAAAGGATTATGTATTTTATTCTACTTGTGATATGGACCCCTGTTCGAACATTAACTGTCTCTTCTAATTCATGCATTGTCCCATACCATATCTTGATATGTGACTTGTTATAAGAAATTTTTACTCTAGCAAACTTTTCTTGATGTTTTCGTAGCTAGGTATGAACCACCTTCGTATCCCGAAATTTTCATAGATCAAAGATGGTGTGATGCCATGTAGAGTGAAGTTCATGAATTGTAATTGAATAATAAGTGGCTAGTTACACAACTTACACCGGATAAAAAGGTCATGAGTGTGTTTGAGATATTTACTATGAACTACAAGTTAAATGGCAAGATCGTGAAATATAAAGCGTGTTTGGTGGTGCTTGGGAATAAGATTTATATTTTTACGAGGTTTTGAATTTGGTAGTAAAGATGATGAGTGTTCATTTATTTCTAAAAGGTGTTGCGATTAAGAAATGAGAGGTTTACAAGATGGATGTGCATAATACCTTTCTTCATGGTAATCTTGAAGAATAAATTTATATAAAACTAGTGGGTGATCCGCGCTGCACGCGGTATTTGGTACTATTGTGTAGACATACGAATTATTAATAGATAAATAAGCATTTATCCAAAGAAACCTAATAATAAAGTGTTTGAGTTCCTAAATTAACAAAAAAGTTTTAGGAGGAACTGAAACACCGTTATATTTGAATACAACATGTATTTCCTTTGGATTTGGATTCCAAGAGCATTTCTCTCAAATATTCATTATCCTTTGTTTTGTTTCAAAGGTGTATGGTACACACATAGGAGATTTACCATGATTGAAAAGCAGCCGATGCTACATGAGAAGCGCAACTACCATCTTTTTATGCACTAAACATGCATTTTCTAGACATAATTGATTCACCGTATAAGTTATTTCACATTGTAAGCTATCAACTTCAAGTCACATAAGCGAAAAGAACTCTAAAACCAGACATATAATGTTCATAGCTAAACACAATCCAATCGAACCACACAAAATTCGATTTAAGAATTATGAGTCAATTTACTCCTACAACTTCCCCCCCCCCCCCCATCATTTTTCATAATAAAAAGAGATAAAACTCTCGAGAAATACTAATCATACGTTAGAGAAAAACTCATACCTACACTTGTCTTTTATGTAATATAAGTTGGATGTTTATTTATCAAACATAGATCTCCTTATGGAAGCGTCCAATCTTCTTCTAATAGACCATGGAAGTTCCTTGCTCTCTTTCTATAATCCCGACACGAAATGTTGAATCATATATACCACTTTTGACCTGGTTAAACCTAACCATCACTCCCTTTTTCATTTTTATTATTTTTTGTAGCTAATACTATTGTATACTTCTCGTTCGTGCTCACAAAGATTTTCCCTTACATGTTATCGTTGAAGGATATCTCTATCTGGTTCAAGTAACATGCATTCTTATATTCCACATGAAGGGTTTTGGGTCATTATCTAATACTTTAAAGCTTATAGAAGCACCCATTTGTCAAATGAATCTTAATCCATCATGGTCGAATGTAGATATTTTACAACCGAAATGAGTACTTTTTTACCTTCAAAAGGTGAACCGTTCATCCCGAGTTTGATGAAATCCCGCAAATTTGACGTCCATAGTTGAACATAACTAACGTAAATCAACCGTCTTGCGGATCTCGATAGTTATTCATTAACAACTTACAGTCAATATTTTCAAAACTTATAATTATAAAAACTAAAAAGAAAAAAAAAATGAAGATATTGATTCCAAAAATGTATATAATTTTGTAAAACTAATTTTTATGTTATTGTTTATATATCCACATTTTTTTTTTCTTATGTTATTAATTCAAAAATTTAAATTTATGGTTCATAAATATCAACATATGGAATTTAATCTCAACCGGTTGGATACATTAGGTGCATAAGACTATTTAACTCGAGACATAAAACTTTTCTTCGTCATTCTTATTATAAGAATCATGATAATCAATTTTTCATCAATTTTTCAGCTTAAGATTTAGTTTTTGTTATTACTTTAGATAGATATTAAATTGTAGTTTGAAAATATATGGGTTGAAGTGTCTTTAAATTTTGGTTTAATCTAAAATAAAATTAAGATTAAATATATGTTCATACTAATTAAATTTTAATAGATTATATTATAAATTTTCTATATTAATGAACCTATTATTTTTTTGGAAATTAAAAAAACAAAAAGGGTTTAATGAGGTGTCACAAATTTAAGAATTGAATTTGATGTGGCTTAATGAGAAGAGAGTATAAATAACTTTATATATAGATGACCACTCGGGTTTTCTCCGGGTGACAAAATGAAAAAGTGTATATATCTAAGAGTTCGTTGTATAGTTTAAAACATATATCTTGGTTTGTTTCTTGATGTTTTAAGTCTAAATAATATTCCATCTGTTTTTAAATCATCAATGTCAAATGATTGAAATGTCGAATTAAATGAATATTTCATGTTTGATTTTTTTTTTCTCTCATATTTTGGCATGAAATTGAGTTATTTTTCCAATAGAAGTATATCACATCAATTGAGATTATAGTTTCTAAATACAACTGTTTAGTGCGTGTAAGTCAGTTTGCCTCGAATGAGAGCAGTGAGCATAATCAAGCCTAAACCAAGGTCTAAGCATCAACCGATTTTCTGATCAATATTATTCATTCAAAATTATCCATCGACTAGTGTTCTCCCCTTCTCCGAAAAGTGTATAATTTTGTTTATTCTAACTTAGATTTAATCTAAATTGACGCGACCCATTTCAACCACTTTTGACTGTCCATTTATAAAACTCTATATAAAATTAGACAAACTTATCTTCCAAAGTTTATCAGCTAGCTTTCAAGTATATTGAGAGATCTAATCCACGATGATTGATTGGATTCGTCCATATCCGAACATTTGCCTAATTATTACTTACGAATCATGTTTGGAAAAGAAATCTAACCCCATGAATACTTTTCCGATCGCCTTTTAAGAAAAAATTGGAAAATTGTATCATTTTGCTATCAAATTAGTTGAATTTGTTTAATGGAAATTACTTCTAGAAGACCTACGACTAAAGAAATGCACATGCGCATGCACACATGGAAAAAAAATAGAGGATTTCTCGAGAAAGCGAAACTATTTGTAAAAGGCAAAACTTATTTTAATATTTATGTTTTTTTTTATAATTATTTTTTAAAATATTTAATATTTATGTTTAAAGGCAAAACTTAGAAAGAAACAAATATTTGTTAAGAAAAGAAAAGAATATGAAAGGATCAGTGATTGATTAATCTAGAAAGTATATTACTATTAGACTTTCTATTAGACTCAATTAGATAGATAGGTAGATGAAAAAATCTTAATTTTATGATTTAAATTTTTTTGAATGTTCAATTTTCTCTCTTTACTGTTTTCCTCTATTATATAGATAAGAAGCCGTTTGCATATATTTTAAAATATGTATTTTGGTTTTCTATTAGACTCAATTAGATAGTTTGTTGAGTCAAAAAACAAACCAAGACACATATATCCAAGAATTCGTTGTATAGTTTAAAACATGTATCTTGGTTTTTTATTAGACTTAAGAATTTGTTGTATAGTTTAAATCATGTATCTTAGTTTGTTTCTTAACAAAAGCATAAATTAATTTATAACTAAGCGTTACAAGCTTAAAAAGTGGAATGGTTGACTAATGAGTAATAAAAATACAAATGTTTTGGAAATATAACTTAGCCATGCATTAAGCTTAAAAAAGTTAAAAACCCATATGGATTAAATGTTTAAATATTAAAAAAGCATGCATGCATCACGAAAATTTATAGTATGTTTTACCATAAATGCATTATTATGCATGATAATGTCAATATTTCCTTCCTCATTTTTAGAAAAAAAAAATTTCAATTTCTAGATTATAAACCAAAATTACCCCAAAATTCAAAAACTTGAATGTCTTTTTTTGGCAGTCAAATAAAAAGAAAATATCCCTTAACAAAAAAAGAAAATAAAAAGAAAATATCATATTCCAAATAGTGAAATACGTTCTCACCTAATTTTTGCCTTATAAATTTAACGCTTCTTCGACAACACTCAATATATATCACAATTCACAAACCAAACAAAAAAAAGAGAGAGATAGAGAGAAAAGATTAATAAGAAGAAATCATGTCAAAGATTAACCTCCTAATCTTCGCAGCAATTTGTGTTACCTTCATGGTTATTACTTCGATGGCCCGTCCCGACCCGACTCTCCAGAACAAATCTACGGTGAATTACTCATTAATTTTTAATATTTTCGTTATGTTTATCATATTGTTGATTTGGTTGATAATATTCATTTCAACTGTATTAAGGAAATGGAGAAGAAGTGTGAAACGGAGGAGTGTTTGTTAAAAACGACGTCGGATGCTCACCTTGATTACATCTATACTCAAACGCCTCCCCCTATGAAACTGCATGATGCCCTTACAGTTAATCTCTAATACTCACTGAGCTTTTGCCTTTGCATTATACTTCTAGATTTTGATATCCTCATAAATAATTAAAATATTGAAAATACTCGTTAGTAAAATAAATCGGAAATTACCATTAAATATTTTAGTAGTAAAAGAAATTGTATATAACGTGACTTTGTCTAGCAAACCAAGAGATCGAATTTTATGATGGAAACTTATGTTTAATACAAAGTAAATTAAACAAAATAGATTTTCTATTAGACTCAATTAGATAAATACGTAGATGGAAAAAGATCTTAATTTTATGATTTAAATTTTTTTGAATGTTCAATTTTCTCTCTTCACTGTTTTCCCTATTATATAGATAAGAAGCCGTTTGCATATATTTTTTTTCTTTGTCACGAAACCGTTTGTATACATTATATTTCGTTTATCATATATTGTTGAATAATAAAGTTTATCTAAATGTTTGAAGGAAGTGGAGAAGAAATGTGAAACGGATGAGTGTTTGATGAAAACGACGTCGGATGCTCACCTTGATTACATCTACACCCAGTCGCCTCCTCCGAAGTTGACCACACTTAAAGTTACTCCTTAGTTTTATTCAACTCCTTAATCAATATTTTATATTGTTGTTGAACTCCATCTTTCTAAATGGTCAAATTGCCAATAAAGATATAATTATTACTTATTCGGTTACATAACTAGTAGGGCTAGATGTTTGTCTATTTAATTTGGTCCGAGTATAGTTTAAATTTCAGAAATATTCGTTTACTAAAGAAAATGATCAAATCTATACCCAACAAACATGATTTAATTCTGTTCATGTTTTGCAACAGAATACTGAATTTAAACCCAAATCTATTTTGGTTTTGTTCTATCACTACTAGAAGCCAAGAAATAGCTATGAAAATGTTCTCTAAGAAATTATGGAAACTTGTGAGAAATTTGCTTGGATATTATTCTATGAGAAGTCAGGTAGAAAATCTGTTAAAAATTTGAGAAGTCAGGTAGAGAATTTGTAAAAATGGTAGGACGACGTAAGCATACGTCGGAATATGATGTGCACACATAATCTAATATGCTCATGTATAACATAGAGACAATAGAATGGTATCTAATGAGTTTCATGATTTGGGTATATAATATATGGAAGAACATAGGATCGAGGAACCAAATGTCGAAATGAAGAAATATTTTGATATGTTAGATACGGTTCGGAACCCTTTGTCAACTGTAATTAGGATGATGATCATAAAGATACATAACAACTTGATGGAGGATTGTGTGGATAAAATCATTGATATTTTCAAAAGGTATTTATATGAGGGTAATCTTGCCCTGCTTCTTACAATGGGATATATAGATTGGTTGTTGGAAGTGGAATCAAACTTCTATGTCAAATGATGAACGTTTACATAGATAACTTTATGCTCTTGTAGGATACATACATTAATTTTAGGTGTGTAATATATGTAAGAAAACAAAGTTTCAGAAGGATAGCTAAAGTCTTATATAGCCTTTTATGGTATTTTCTATTGGCCGATAGTCTAAAAAGATTATACCAATCAGTAATCACATTGCAATGGGATATGAGATGGTTTGCATAACAAAAATTTGATAAAAAAATATATCATCCTTTGGATGCAAAAGCACAAAAACACTTTCGGAACGTTTATCCGAACTTTGAATATGAGAGTGGGAATGCATATTTGGAATTATGTACAAATGGATTCAATTCATTTGAAAATTCAGAAAGGAAAATAGTTATTTTGATCAGTCATCGTCACGACACACTACTTGCTTCCAGCTTTGTGCATAAAATGGAGGTTTATGTTCCTAACCATTCTCGTTTCTAGGTTCGAGCATCCAAGGCGGTTCCTTGATGTGTGTTTGTACCCTTTTATTCAAGAGCTCAAACTTTATGGTACCATGGTGTAGACGCCTTTGATGTATCAGTCTCCCTGAGTTTCAAGATGCATAAGTTTTTTACGTGGACAATTAATGATTCTAACATATAAGATGCTATATGGATGTAGAACGCACGTAAAATTAGCATGTTTGTATTATCAGAACAAGATATATTCAATCTACCTACAACATGGATGGAAGACGAGTTGTCGTAGAAGGTTTCTTGACATGAAATATCCTTATCGAAAGAGCCATACGTTGTTCTGAAAAAATTAGTTGTTCGGGATGGTTCGCCATCATAGTTAGATCGACATGTCCTCTTAATCCTGCTAAAAGACTTTGGTGCGAAGAGGACTCGGATTGCAGAGGAAACAAACAATACATGGTAGACGGATATGGGAGTGGCACCATTGGCACAAAAGGGAATTTCTTGGGATCTGCTTTATTGGAAGGATCATCTTCTTTGACATAATCTTGTTATTACAAATATTGAGAAGAGTTTCTTTTAATAACATCATGATCACGGTCTTAAATGTTCAAGGGAAAGAGAAGAAAAATTTGGAAAGTAGATTAGATCTTCCTATTTGGTGTTTTCATGAAGAACTTCATGTGGATTTAGATGGATCAGATTACTACCATATTATATATTAGAAGGAAAGAAGAAGAAAAAAAAATTTTTAGTGGATTAGTCATTATGTCTAAGTACTCTGATTGATATGCATTTGAGCATTACATTTTCCACCTTAAGAAAAAGGTCAAAAAATTTGAGTTAGGTCGAAGGTTCAATTGTTTAAAAAAAAAATCAATGAAGAGATTTTGATGTTCTCTTCTTAATATTTTCGCCCCAAGTTCAGAAGAAGACGATAAAACTAGGTCGGTATGATGATGGTGGTCAAAATCTTGAATATCTAACCTCTGTACCCGATATTTTCTCACCAATAAAGCGTTTTAGCAGACGGAAAATGATTATGTGTTAAACGGTATAAACTACCACCACATACATACATATATCCGGACAAACCATGACGATATTGACCTTTACTTAAGATATGTTTTAAATTTTTAATTATCTTATCATAAAACCAAAAATATTAATAACATGCATTCACTCAAATATTTTCAGCATATTCCTCAAAAAAAGGATGGAAACGTCTCTAGACATGACAAGTCACAAAATGAATAATCTAAAACAGAACAAATTTTATTTGTGGCTATAATCTTACATTAGAAGATAATTATAAATCTCTAACATGTTAATAGTAAATGATTAAAACTAATAAAGTGTCACTTATATATTCAAATCAAAGAATGTTCTACGCAGTGCAAGTGTTTCCAATACATCTTAGTGGAAGCCAATAATAATCATATGCAACAATAGACTTTATCCCTTTCTTAGACTTGAAGTTAAATATTTCGGAAAAGGCTGTGGAAGATCCACCTCTACAAACACTCGAGCTTCCTCAAAGCTCTTACATGGTTCAATATTAGGGCAGATGCTTTTTGGTTCACTAATTAGATTTGTCAAACAGCTCAAACCTTTCCACAAATACATTTTTGTGGCATATTCCTAACGACCCACAAAAGAATAGTCATCCTCTCATGGTGCACTTCTTCTAGAACTTGGCTCCATTAGTAATAATCATAAGGATTTTGCTCACCTTCCACGTACCTTTCCTTAAACCGTTAGCTAACTTGCCTTATCCTTTAATATAAACTTTCATTGACCACAAACACATCCTCGTGAATATATTTATTCTCGAGGGTCCAAATTTTGTTCAAGATTGTATTAATTTTTTTTAAGGCTGCAGTTAGGAATTTTCCGACTAGAAGATATTTCCAGTGTAGTGGAGAATCCTAAAAACATCATATCAAATGAGATTTAGAGTAGTTCCATCAGTAATACCTGACACTAAAACCAAATAAAAAAATTAATAAAGAAATATGGGTTCACATCAACAGTGAAAAAATCGTAGAAAATAAGTTCTTGGTTAAGGAATTTTAGAGTATGAATAACAACAATATTTTAACAAAGAAGTTCTTATCAATATTTTTTTTATGTGGGACCCGTACTTTTTCTTGGAAAAACAAAAAAACGAAAGAGAAAAACCAATCACGTTGGTTCACGTGTACATCAACAATTAAGAGTCGACTGTTATTTAAGAGGTTTTGGACGCAATCTTTTAAAATTTTGGTGAGGTCTATCATTAAAATATAATTTTCCACTTAAAATATTGTGCTAAGAAACTCTATTAAATTTCCGTTATTCATGCTATTAAGAACCAATTCTTAGCTCATTGGTTATGTTATTTATTTATTTTTTTTCATCGAAAATATGGACCCTACAAAAAAATATTAAAAAATTAGTAAGGACTTAATTTTTTAAAAATTGCCGATGGAGTTGTTTTTATATCATAGCAATACCACCGACCTCTCCAATCATTACTTTGAAGTTCGACCTTATGTATTTTAGGTTATTTTGCACAATTAATTACCAAGATTTTTGGTTGATGAACTCCATTTCAAATTTCAGTCACAACTTTAAAATCATTTACAACAATTGCCGTCGTGAAAACGGCATCTGCCATTTGGAAGGTCAGACGATGACATCAAAATTGTTGGCGTCGAGCTATCGTCCGGAAGAACCTTTAATCGCTTTAGAAATCACTTCATTCCTAAACCGCACAGTTTTGTTAGAAAACACTTGTTGTGTATGTATATAAAGATATATGAATTTCATCATATGAAAGAAATACATGAATTTGAGTGAGCTTTGATATTGTTTTACAATTATGAGATGACAAAAAAAAAAAAAAAAAAAAGAGATTCGAGTTTCTTCTAATCATCTCGTTGTCAAATCGACAACCATTATCACAATAACCATCCAAATTGAATATCACATTGTACTATTTTTCTTAAACACCTATCTTAAAAATTTGTCTGTTTTCATTTTTTTTATTATTTCATTTAATCAATACTTATTCACAAGAGAGCGAGGAAAAAAGAACCCTGCTTTTTTTCCTAAGTCATCACTTATTACTTTCTTTTGATCTTCTACATAAAAATGGCAAATTGCAGACCCCGGCCACCGTGGGTTGTCACGCGCAGTCGCGGCGAGGTTTCGGAGAACTCCGGTTTGCCTAAAGCTCCCGGTTCTTGGGAATGTCCGAAACAATTTAGATACATTCACGTATCTTCTTCCACTCTTAAGCATCAGCGACGAAGCTGGACAAACAGTGGAGGAACGAAAAGTCATTCCGATTTCGGAGATTCCGGAGAGATTATTGCAGCAGAGGAGGCGGAATTAGTGGCGGTGCTCAGGGAGGCTCATCCGTACGTGAATTTACATAGAGACAGCAAATTTGTCGTTATGCTATCGGCCGAACTACTTGACTCTGGTTCGACTCTTGACGACATCCTCAAGGTAACACTGCTCTTTCACTCTTTTCTCTTTTCTCATCACTAGATTCCAAAAAGAAAAACAAAACGCATGACCAATCATTAACCAAATTAAAATAATATCGTAATAACATACGTATATAAATAATAAAATGTAACACGTTTGCAATGCATTTCATAATTTTAGGATTTTCACCAATCAAAAATCGGTAATAAGAATCATATCTGACGTGGACGGTAGTCAGATATTATTGCATTACTTGTCCTCAACCTCAACAGCTCAACTCACTGAATGACACTGACAGTGACAGAGACAAATTCAAATACCGGTTGAACGGTCGTCGATCGGTTTAAGAACCGAACCAGACCGAAACTAATGTCTCTGATTTCCTCTTAGTCTAATGTCTTTCTTCCTCCTCCACAACTTATCACCGCCGATCGTTCGCCGTTGTTTTCCCGTTTAACTTTATCGGAATATTCCAATTTTGAGATGACGGAGCGGGGAGTTATGGTGGTTTCTTCTTCTAGCTGCTACGTTCCTTTCCGATGTCTTCAAATAAGAAAGGAATTTCCGTTCCGGGATATATTCGAGCCGACGAAGAAGGTTACCCCTAATTGTCAATTGATAAAGCCTCCGTGTTCTGCGTCTTCTTCGGCACCATCGGTGGCGAAATGCAACGTGCTCGATTACGCGGAAAGTGCTGAGAATCCGGTCGACGATAAGCAGTTTGTGCGGTGGTTTCGTGAAGCCTGGCCTTATCTGTGGGCCCATCGTGCATGCACCTTTGTCGCTGTTATCTCCGGCGAGATCTTTCCCGGCCCTTACTGTGATCCGATTTTAAAGGCACCTTACTTTTACCCGTTCTTACGTATGCACACAAGGTGTTTGATTGTTTGTCTTTTGCTTAAAATTGAACAGTTTTATTTATTCATTCATCTGTAACTATGTAGATTTGATTTCTTGACTTGAGTGTTTTATTAACCATCAAGAGACAAGAGAAAGCTAGTTTATGATCTTTGCTTTGCAACGTGCTTCAGATTTCACTTGTTATACTTTTTGTAAACTGGAATCCCATAGTAAAATGAATTTGAATTATTTTCAGGACATAGCATTTCTTAATCATCTGGGCATTAGGTTTGTTCTAGTTCCTGGAACTCAATTGCAAATCGACCAGCTTCTAGCAGAGAGAGGTCAGTTACTAAATCTTTTGAATGGCTTGTCGCAATAATTGCCTCTTTCCAAAGAAATTTCTTACATCTTCAGGCTACGTTTTTTTATACCTTTTATCGATCTATTAAGCCATCCATTGTCCGCACCAAGTAATGGTTTCATCAGTTAGTGATGGCAAATTTGCAACTTTATCGTTGAATAGTTGAATGTGATCGAACTTGTTCAGATGGAGCCTAAGGTGTATCAGTTGCAGGACGTGAGCCAACATACGTGGGTCGTTACAGAGTCACAGACTCAGCATCTCTGCAAGCTGCCAAGGAAGCTGCGGGAGCAATATCGGTAATGATTGAGGCCAAACTATCTCCCGGACCTTCCATTTGCAATATACGCCGACATGGTGATAGCAGTCGCCTGCACGAAACGGGTGTTAGGGTCGACACTGGTAACTTCTTTGCAGCAAAGGTGAGTTCTCCACTTCTTGATATGTTAGTTTGAATGTTTGGCATGTTCGTTCTAACGAATAGTCATGGCAGAGAAGGGGTGTTGTTGATGGCGTTGATTTTGAAGCAACTGGTGAAGTGAAGAAAATAGACGTTGATCGGATCCGTGAGAGGCTCGATAGTGGTTCTGTAGTTTTATTGAGGAACTTGGGTCATTCCAGCTCTGGAGAAGTCTTAAATTGCAAGTATGCTCTGTTTCTTAGTAATTTTTAAAACCTTGAAGACGTGAGTTTTTCTCACTCTGATATTGGAACATTACTTGTACTATGCAGTACCTATGAGGTTGCTACAGCTTGTGCTTTAGCTATAGGAGCAGATAAGCTTATTTGCATCATGGACGGTCCAATTCTTGATGAGAATGGACATCTTGTTCGCTTCTTGACTCTTCAAGAAGCAGATACGTTAGTCAGAAAACGAGCACAGCAAAGCGAGATAGCTGCTTATTACGTAAAGGCTGTTGGGGATGGAGGCATACGTAGTTTTCCTGAACCTCTTGGCTACAATGGAATGGTGATGACTTCGAACAATCATATCGAGAGACCAAATTGGGAAAAGCACACTCCGACTTTTCATAACGGTGTTGGATTTGATAACGGAAATGGGTTGTGGTCTGGAGAGCAAGGTTTTGCTATAGGCGGTGAGGAGAGACTTAGCCGCTTGAACGGATATCTTTCTGAATTAGCTGCAGCAGCATTTGTCTGCAGAGTGAGTCATTTGACATAACCAATGTTGTTGGCTGTTTGATTACACTGCAAGTTTTATTCATTTGATGTGTTGATTGAAGGGAGGTGTCAAAAGAGTTCACTTGTTGGATGGTACAATAAGTGGAGTGCTATTATTGGAGCTTTTCAAAAGAGATGGGATGGGCACTATGGTTGCAAGGTATATACACAATTGTTTTCGTTTTCAGTGGCAAGTTTTAATCTTTGTTACGTAACTATTGACCCTTTCATGTCACAGTGATGTATACGAAGGAACACGAGAAGCGAAAGTGGAAGATCTTGCTGGAATTAGAAAAATAATCAAACCCTTAGAAGAATCTGGGACTTTGGTTCGTAGAAGTGATGAGGAGTTGCTGCGAGCTTTGGATTCCTTTGTTGTTGTGGAAAGAGAAGGACAGATAATCGCTTGTGCAGCTTTGTTTCCTTTCTATGAAGACAAATGTGGAGAAGTTGCAGCTATTGCAGTCGCATCAGATTGTCGTGGACAAGGCCAGGGAGATAAATTGCTCGGTATACTCACAAAAAACTTGGTTACATTATGTTTGTGGAAAATTTGGTGTATTTGACTGTAAACGTTGCAGATTACATTGAGAAGAAAGCTTCAGCGTTGGGGCTCGAGATGCTTTTTCTGTTGACAACGAGAACTGCAGATTGGTTTGTGAGACGGGGGTTTCAGGAATGTTGTATTGAGATGATACCAGAAGCAAGACGGGAAAGAATCAATCTTTCGAGGAGATCAAAGTATTATATGAAGAAGTTATTACCTGATAGGAGTGGGATTTCAGTTGCTCGGATGTTTTAGTATGGATCTTGAGTCTTGAGTCTTGAGAGAGCTTCATGAAACAAGACAAGAAATGTAACTTACCTCTTGCACTATATGTGAACCAATTAACACGAATAAACATTGGTTGAATCTCTTAAGATTCTCCTGAGTTTTGAATCAGTCAACATTATCTCCATAATGAAGTTGAACGTTCCATTTAATAAAGTAAAGCCTATGTCTCTCCACTCCAACCTTTTCAAATAACAAGAAATTGAAGAATGGGATTGTAGTGGGCCAAACCATTCTCAAGCACAAGGAATTGTCGCTGCCATAT
This sequence comes from Euclidium syriacum, assembly GCA_900116095.1. Taxonomy (NCBI): domain Eukaryota; kingdom Viridiplantae; phylum Streptophyta; class Magnoliopsida; order Brassicales; family Brassicaceae; genus Euclidium; species Euclidium syriacum. Next base: position 6,571,950 of record FPAK01000008.1, read on the forward strand.
GCGCCTACCAAGAGTAAGCAACGGTAATTTTCATTTGCAACAAGACAAAAAAAATAGCAAAGGGAGAGATCAATAGTTCAATACAAATCATGTGAGGTGCCGTACAAATCAAATCGAAGTGAAAAAATATCATTGCTCTTTTGAACTTGACCGTAATGGCGTTATTATTGTTAGCGAAAAAGCAACCAAGAAGTTACTAATGATGTGAAGAAACCATGATGGTCTCTACCTATTGGAAACTTCAAAAGCTCAGGTTTTCTATCTGTTGAAATGTGGCATAGTATACTTGGCATCTCAACTCTCATTCTTTAGTAACTATCTATCTGCTAGCAAAGTAATTTCTATGAATAAAAAAGTACCATCTAAACGTGGGAGTCATGTCGGCTTGGGAAGAATACGAAATTACCCCTTATTGAATTTCTTACTTCCATACCGTTTCAAAGAGTTTATACTTTATCGTGTAGCCTATGCTTGTCCAAGATTTAGATATTATGTAATCTTTTATTGACAATTGGTCAAGATTGTTTTCGTTTTATCTTATGAAGCTAAAAAATTATACATTTCAGTGTGATGGAAATGGAGAAATCACAAGTAACACATTTTCAGCATAGTGGTCTTCAACAATACAACTCTTGTCCAATACACTTTGGCAAAACGGACTTGCTGAGAAAACTAAAACATATTGGTTAGTATTTTTTCACGGCCAACTTCTTAAGTTATTTGTTCCAACTTTAGATCTAGAGGTTAATCTTTCTCCTTATAAGAGATTATGGCAAGCTCCTAACCAAACAGCCCTGAGAACATTGGTTGTGTTGAAATCCAATATCAAGATTTTTTTTTTTTTTTTTTTTTTTTTGATAAACAATACGAAGAGTTATGGAGCCAACAAGTCATAATCGTACGTGTAATTTGTCATGTTGTGTTTTATCTTGTATGAAACAAATTGATCATCCAATTTTTTTTTGTTTTAATATTTAACAACGACCATATAAAGTTTTCATTTTAAATAGGTGGAACTATATTTTGTATAATGGCTCCGTATTTTGTGCCTCATTAAATGTGATGGGCAAAAAGATGCGCTCTTCGTGACACTCCTCACTCTTCAATAACTAGGGATCCGGAATAAAACATAGAAAAACTAAGCCGTTTATTTAAAACATAGTAATTTAATTAGTATCTAGGTGCCACTGCCATTTATAATAATCCCTAAAGTACCTATTTTCATATTTAAAAGTTAAGCTCAACCCAATTTAAACAAAAAAGCAGTGGCATTTTCGACATCTTAAGTCCAAAGCAGATGTCACAAAAAAAGGTCGAAATCAGAAGCTAAAATTGCGGTGAAACAGTAATCTTCTGGATCTAAATTCTAAATAATCGGCAGAAAACTCACGTGCCGTTGCTTAACCGGACACCGACACGTAGGTATCCTCCTCAACTGTATTTTAGGACTAGGAGTAGTGTCGGTGAACCGATCCGGTTCTTTCACACACATTATTTCACATGAGATTTTGACTCAAACCTTATCTCTTGACTCTTGCGTCATAACTTATAAACCTACCTAAATAGTAATTTTTCTGCTTCGTTTTAAACCTAACAAATCAAAAAACGAAAAGTATCGTATGAGAAATTCACTTTTGGAAATCTGAATCAATTGAAGTAATATATCAACCCGAGTTAATGGCACATTTATGTTATACTAGAAAAAAAAACTTTATTCCCTTTTATACAACAAAGTCCCCAATTTTGAATTTGTATCTCTAAAATTGAGATTTTTGCAGGTAAATGTACTGAGAAATCCTTGATGGTCTCACCTGAGGCATCGGATTTTCCATCATCTCCAATGGCAAAATACGCCGGCGCAAGAACCAGACCGGTCGTCTGTTTCTCAGACGTCGTTCTCTTCCTCGGTGGAGCTTTCATGTCTCTTATTCTCGTCTGGTCTTTCTTCTCTTTCTCCTCCCCTAATCTCACCTTCTCCGGCGTTAAAACCGACAACCCTAGCCAATGCTCCGGCTGTTCTCGGGGAATCGATATGCAACACGACCCGACAGACCCGGTTTTCTACGACGACCCGGATCTAAGCTACACCATCGAGAAACCGATTAAGGGCTGGGACGAGAAGCGAAGGCGGTGGTTGGAGCTTCACCCTTCCTTCATCCCCGGAGCGGAGAATCGGACGGTTATGATAACGGGATCACAGGCGGCGCCGTGTAAAAACCCTATTGGGGACCATCTCTTACTCCGATTCTTCAAAAACAAAGTGGATTACTGTCGGATCCATGGCCACGACATCTTCTACAGCAACGCGCTTCTCCACCCGAAGATGAATTCATTTTGGGCGAAACTCCCGGCGGTTAAGGCGACGATGGTTGCTCATCCGGAGGCTGAATGGATCTGGTGGGTCGATTCCGACGCGATATTCACCGACATGGATTTCATGCCGCCGTTTCACCGTTACCGTAACCACAATCTCGTCGTTCACGGCTGGCCGGGGGTTGTCTACAACGACAAGAGTTGGACGGCGTTAAACGCCGGCGTTTTCCTCATTCGGAACTGTCAGTGGTCTATGGAGCTGATCGACACGTGGACTGGAATGGGCCCAGTTAGTCCAGAGTACGCTAAGTGGGGACAGATCCAACGGTCAATATTCAAAGACAAGCTTTTTCCGGAGTCAGATGATCAGACGGCTCTGATTTATTTGCTGTACAAACACAAAGACGTGTATTACCCAAAGATATACCTGGAAGGAGAGTATTATTTCGAAGGGTATTGGTTAGAGATCGTTGCGAGTTTGGGTAACGTGACGGAGCGGTATCTCGAGATGGAGCGAGAGGACGCCACGTTGCGTAGGAGACACGCGGAGAAAGTGAGTGAAAGATACGGTGCGTTTCGAGAGGAGAGGTTTTTGCACGGCGAGCTAGGAGGGAAAGGGAGTCGACGGAGACCGTTCGTAACGCATTTCACGGGATGTCAGCCTTGTAGTGGGGACTACAATAAGATGTACGATGGCGACGCGTGTTGGAATGGGATAATCAAAGCCCTTAATTTCGCTGATAATCAAGTGATGCGTAAGTATGGGTTCGTGCACTCGGATCTAGGCAAGACTTCCCCTCTTCAACCTCTGCCGTTCGATTACCCTGATGAGCCCTGGTGATTTTCATTTTACCGCCTGTGTTAATGTTTCTTTCTTTTGCTATTTTTAACTCCGTTAGATTGAGCTTTAAAAAAAAAAACAAAAATTTCCTTAGATGTGCTTTTCTTTATATTTTATGAATTTACAATCCATGATTTGAGAGGTTTATAATGCGGAATCTTTTGAATAATTTAATGATTCTTGGTTCTGAAAAGTTTAAAGAGCGTTAATAGAAATTGCGAATGTAGGGCATATGAGATAAAGAAAAAGCAATAATGTAGCTGTACTTTTTTCGTGTTCTTTGTTTTATATTCTCAGAGTAACTAACTCATGATGATTGGGATTCTTGGAAATGATATCTCAATCAGTATTTTAGACCCATCTAATTTCATACGATGATGCAACGCGAATAATGTTGGACCTGCCAAATCTCGGCCCAATATTATGTCCTCAGTCACTCACTGCATACGTCATTGTGATTTTTGCGTTTACACTGCCGTCCACCATAAGTTTTCAGACTTTTTGTTAACCCACATCTCCGAGAGCACATCCACAAATTTGACGTTTAATAGTGTTTTTTTTTCTCAAAGCCTATTGTAATCTCAGCCATATTGCAAATGCCTATATATTGGGCTGAGATTACAGTGAGAGAAAACGAGACATGATAAACAAGATACTGATAAGAGGTCTACTAGTGTATATGTAGTCGAAGTCGGTCGTACCTCTTTTGAAAGATTGAGATTAGAGAAGAAAGAAATAAAATGACTAAATTGAGAGAAGATTTTCTCTCCTAATTTCATCTCTAGGAAGAGAGAAAATCAATTATTTTATATTGTTCTAATTGTATAATCTCACTCAAAGTCGATGTCGAGAGGTTCTTTACTCTACGTGAGATTTTTTCCGATGGAAGATTCTCGCTGGAAAACATGTCGGCGGAGGAGAGAGGTGACGTCCATCTGAAGAATGGTCTCGCCGAAAAATCGAGGTGGCGGAGATGAGGCATGACGTCGGTCAAGCAAAAAGACATCTTTAGACTAGCGAACATAGAAGATGACTTGAGAAACGTTGGGACTGGTGGCTTATTAGGTAATTTAAAATATTGTATAGTAATAAATAAACATATACTTTTAAGATAGATATATATATTTATTTATTTATTATAGTGTTTTCCTATATAGATAATATATTATTTATCTTGCTTCATTTTAAATGATTTTTAAGGTTTATGTACACATATGAAGGAATCATTTAAATTCCAATTTTTTTCTTAGCTAAAAATTCATTTATTAGCTATCTCAAAACACAAACTCGTTAATAATAAAATAGACTGCAAAATATAAATAGCCATAAGCTTAATTAATTTTGCACTGATAAACATTAAATAAATTAGGAAAATTTCTCGCTTATTATAAGAGAATAAAAATGATAATTTTGATTTAAGTTGTAATATGATACAATATATTGGATTAGGTTAAATATGTTTTTCTTTTATGGTTTCATGGATAATTTTGATTACAACATATTTTAAATTTGGGAAATATAATTTATAGCTATATGATTGTATTAACATTATTTTATTTTCTTAATTTTTGAAGTATACTACATAATTTCCATTTTGTGTTACAAAAATCGTATTTGTGTCGTTACCATCTAAAAGTATTTTATTTTGATATGTTAATCATGATAATATTTTTATTATATTTGATCTTATTATCTAAAAAAGTATAGTTAATGTTAATATTAATTGTAAATGATAGTTTCATAGAACACATATTGAAACAAAAAGATACGCATCATATAAAAAAAATATCCAAAAACCGCCATAAAATTTCGGTTCTCTGACTTACAATAACATAATCTCACATTGAATCGCTATGAAGGAAAAGTCGTCAAGATTGTTGTATAAAGATCGAAGGATGTCTATCTTTTGGGGTCAATATTTGGCGGGAAAACTGTCATTTTCTACCCATCAACAAATTTTTACATGGTTTTTCACCCTTGTTCCAGTTTCGATCAAATTGCAGTTCCTCACAAACTTACTGTCAAATTACACCATATTTTCAAATTCCATGTTTAACTCTTGACCCAACCACGTAAACTGTAACCATACCAGATTTTGAGGATCCAAAACCCGATTACAGATCCGACCCGATTGAAAAAAAAACAAGAAATATTTGTGTAGTCTAATATGCTATTAATTTATATTTATTGTGATGGCTGAAATCTAAATTGTCGTATAAAATTTACAAATATTTGCTACATTTCATCTTATCAAATTTTACATGAGCACAAGTATCATGTAACTATTTATCTTATTTTGCATGAACACAATTTTTTTTCTTGAAGGGTGCGTGAGAATGTTTGGTGGAGATGATAATTGACATATCATGAGTTTTTTTTGGAATTGTTTTGGACTTTTTTATAAAAAAAATTAAAAATATTTTAGTTATTAGTTTGATTGAGAAAAATTGAAATTTTTTTGTATTTATTTTTATTTTTTCAATTTTAGAATTTTAGAATTTTTTGAAGTTTTTTTTTTGTTATAATTTATTTTGAATTTTCTGATTTTTTTAACTTTATTTTGATTTTTCGAATTTATTTCGAATTATATTTTTTTTCTATCAAGTCGGGTCTGTAATCGGTTTTTGGATCCTCAATCTGGGTCAAAATCGGGTTTGGTTACGGTTTACGTTGTTTGGTCAAGAGTCAAAACCGGAATTTGAAAATAGGGTGCAATTGGATAGTAAGTTTGTGAGGAGGGGGTAATTTGGTCGAAGCTGAAACGGGGGTGCAAAACCATGTAAAAATTTGATAAGGGGTAGAGAATGACAATTTTTCCTTATTAGCCCTATAAGTTTCCAGCGGGATACAAGATGTATGCAAATTAATTCCCGACTCCTCAAAATCCCGGTAAATTTTTTACTTTGAAATAAATTATTTGCTTTGTAGAATAGAAACGAACTAAGAAAATAATAATCAAATATTGGGGTTCAATTCGTAATTATTTAAATAACTTAATTAAACGCTTATTTAGTTGATCTGGCTTTTTTAGGTATGGTTCGAAACTTGAAATTAGTGATTATTTATTGATATTTTAGTGGTATTCTAACATGTGTTTATCATTCACGTATCTAAATGGTATTAATTTAAGGGCAATTGATAATAATAACATGAAAAACTACATCAAATACTATTTTATCAGATGTTTTCGTAATTCAAGAAATACCCTTACTGAAACACTTTTTAATGGTATTTTTAGAAATTCTGGAAAGGAAAACACTATTCGGGAAGGGTTTCCGAATATGTACAAATGCTTCCTAAAATTGTTTACATGAAGATTTGGGAAGGAAAAACACTATCCAAGAAAGGTTTCCCGAATCTATACAAATGCTTCATGAAGTTGTTTTTGTTTACAAATCCTGTAATTTAGGAAGCAAATCATGAAATTTGGGAATGATATAAACAAAGTCGGGAAGGGATTCCCGTTTTCCAAAATTTCAGGAAGCAAATCATGAAATTCGGGAAGGATAAACACAGAAAACTTTCTCAAATTTCAAAAATGCCATTAAAAAGGTTTCATTAATGGTATTCTTGACTTACAAAACTACGAGTGCTATTAATGTCGAAATTAACTATTTGGTGTTATTCATGTCTTTTTCACTTAATTTAATGGTACTAAATGATTTTGCCTCATAAATATTTAGTATGGTTAGAAGTATGCAATTAGTAAGTATTTAATCGTATTTGAGCATATTGATTATTCAAATTTAATTTGTATCATGATATACAAGATGTTGATATACAAGATGTTGTTTTGGTTGAATATTTTTTTAATTGTTTCATGGATAATATTTTAGATGGAAACATAGTTTTAAAATTCCTTAAAAATATAATTTATAGTTGTATGATTGTATCAATATTATTTTATTTTCTTATGTTTTGAAGTATATTGGATCATTCCCATTTGATGCTACGAAAATTGTATTTATGTCACTCATTTTAATTCCTTTTTGTAAACATTTTTCTCTTGTGTTTCCAATCATAGCAATAGTTGATAAAAAAAAAAATAGTATTTGTGTCGTTATGTTAATCATAATAATATTTTTTTATTATGTTTATCTTATTATTTAAACAAATATATTTAAAACTAATATAAAAAATTTAAATGATATTTTCATTATATAAAGAAATTTAATACAACACATATTTAATCCAAAAACACCCATCTCACAAAAAAATCCCAAAAAAACCGCCTTGAAATTTCTTTTATCGAGAATCTAAGACCACTCGGCACGATTGGTGAATCATCTTACTTACAACAACATAATCTTACATCAACACATTGCCAAAGAAGATACTTTCTAGGATTGTTGTATAAATATAGGAGGAAGTCTACCTTTTGGCCACACTATTTGACCCTAGAAGTTTCGAGAGAAAAATAAGATGAATGCAAATTTTTGGCCCTTCCTCGAAATGTCGGCAAATTTTGATTTTTAAATAAATTATTCACTTTGTAAAATAGAGAATCTGCCATTATGAACTTAGATGATTATTCTCTTCTTATAATAGTGAATTTCCATTAAGGACTTATAGAATTAGGGGGGTTTGAAAACTCTTTTCAATACATAAAAAGCGAGTAGCTACTTCATCATGAACTGGGGAAAACGACTAAAGATTGCCACCAAATCTGCACAAAGTTTGGTGTTTATTTTTGGTGATTTATCCTCTCTAGTTTTTTCTTTGTATGTTAGTTTTTTTTTTAATGTTTATGTATCTGCATAATGGATGTAGTCCGCGATGGTTCACATATATGTCAAGTTAACAAACATACTATTAAATTACCAATTTGTTGTCTTTTTGCTTCATAAATAGATATTACGGTTGGTTGACGATGAAAAGTGACGTATATAGCTCTGGCGTTCTATTGCTAGGGCTTCTCGCGAACAAACATGTGATTGACCAATATAGTGAGAAAGCTCATAGTTTTATTGGTTGACAAGAAAAACGACGTATTTAGTTTTGACATTATATTAGTGGAACTTCTCACGAACCAACCTATGGTTGATCAAAGTAGTGAGAAGACATATATTATGTAAATCACATAATTGTGATATTGAATAGTCACTAAACAAAATACAATTTATGTTTGGGAGTGTTAGTCTTAAATGATTTTGTCTCACACGTGTTTTTTATAGTTGAAAATTCACAATTAATAAGTATTTAATCATATTTAAACATATTGATATTCTAATTTAAGTTGTAACATGATATAATATGATTTTTTGGGTTGAATATGTATTTCTTTTATTGTTTCATAAATAATATTTTTGGATGAAACATATTCTTAAAACTATTTGCAAATATAATTTATAGTTGAATGATTGTATTAATACTGTATTATTTTATTTTTCTGATGTATTTTTATCGTTAGAATTGTTTTATAATATGATATGTTAATCATGATAATATTTTTATTATATTTGATTTTATTATCTAAATAAATATATTTAAAGTTAGTACTAAGGATTTATAAATGATAGTTTCATTATAAAAGAAATTTCGTATAACACATATTGAATAAAAAAAAACATACATCATACACAAAAAAATTGCCATGAAATAGAAGTTCGTTTATCTAGAATCTAAGTCTACACATCATGATTGGTGACTCATCTAACTTACAACAACATATATTCACATTTATATAATGACATTTTAAAGAAATTGAGAATTTGATGTTGTTATCACTAAATAAGACTGAGAATTCTATTTTTTATTTTTACATACACAGTAAGGATCCAAACAATATTAGATTTCAAAATTGAAGTTACAACAAAGAATTTTGGTATATAATTGTGAAAATGATTGACAATTTTTGATACATCGTGTTTTGTCATATGATGTGTAGTTTGGAGTTTCATAAAAAAAAAAAGATGATGGCTACACACCAATTTTCACATTAGAGTGAAATCGATTACATAAAAGAAAAATCGTCTCTAATGTTATTGTCATGAGATAGTATAATTAATTATCGGATATGTTTTTCCTTCATGATTGAAACATGTTTTATAGTTCAAACATATAGTAAAATTGGTAGAAGGGAGAATTCATCGCGAAGATAAAATAGAAAAATGAATTTGTAGTTTTCTTACGAAACATAAGATATTTTTGAAAATGAACACATATCAAAATTTTAGATGTTACATGTTATTTTAAGAATATTTTTTGTTAGGAAAATTGCCAAAAAATACCCGAACTATTTCTTTCTGACCAAAAAATACCTGAATTGTGTCCCCGGCAAAAAAATACCTCCACTTGGGTTGACTTTTTTGAAAATCATCAAAGTTGTTGTTGACTCGGCCAAAATATCACGCCGTTATGCGATCTAACAGAATCGTTAAGATGGCGTTTATTGTGCCTTTAATACGAAACGGCGTCGTTTCGTCCAAAATTTTTGTTTGAGAAAATTGCCAAAAAATACCTGAACTTTTTAATTTTGGCCAAAAAATACCTGAAGTCTTTCAATTTTAACCAAAAAATACATGAGCTAAAATCTTGGAACGGTTTTTACGACGATTCGAACCTGGGTGTCATGAATCACGTAGCATGTACCCAAACCATTATGCTAAGGTAATATCTTAAGAGTACTTGAACTCGTTAAATATTTATACTATATATATATATTATTATATTATATATATATATATACTTCAAAACAAAAAAATTTGGTATATAAAAAACTCATGAATTAAATCTTATAAAAACTATGTACCAAATTTAATATAAAGAAAAATCATTTTTGTATATATTATAGTTTTCTGTTAATTTTATGGATTATATATATATATATAGTTTTCTATAAATTTTTATGAATTTTTTATATATGATTTTATTTTGAAGTATTTATATATATATAGAGTAGAAATATTTAACAAGTTCTAATACTCTTGAGATATTACCTTGGTGGTTAGAGTACATCATACGTGTTTCATGTCACCCGGGTTCGAATCGTCCAAAAATCATTTCAAGATTTTAGTTCGTTCATGTATTTTTTGGCCAAAATTAAAAAAGTTCAGGTATTTTTTTGACAAAATAAAAAAGTTGAGGTATTTTTTTGCCAAACAAAAATTTTGAATAAGACGATGTCGTTTCCTATTAACGGCACATTAAACGTCTTCTTGACGATTCTGTTAGATCGGATAACGGAGTAATATTTTGGCCAAGTCAACAACAATTTTGATGATTTTTCAAAAAATCAACCCAAATCGAGGTATTTTTTTGCCGATAGTTCATGTATTTTTTGGCCAAAATAAAATAGTTCGGGTATTTTTGGCAATTTTTCCATTTTTTATTGTATAATTTATTTATAGAATTTTACATGCATGTATAGGTTTTGCTTTCATTTTCTGTCATTTAGAATAATTTTTATTTTTATTTAATGAAATCACATGTAACTTCTTGCTGTAATGTAATTGAATTCATTTATAAATCATAATTAACTTTTTTTACATAATTTTTATTGTATAATTTTTTAGTAACATTTATTTAGTTAAATTTTAAATATTGAAGTATTATAAAATAAAATATTATCTATGTTTAGGAGAATTGAGTTTTAGAAGAAAGAATGTCATATTGTGACGTGATACATGGCGAAATTCGTAAGAAATTCGTAAAAAAAATCATTAGAAAAAAATTTAAAATATTAGAATAGTTACTAGTTAGATAGATTAAAACAATGTTTCTTTTTCTAAATCATTACTTAAAGTGAAACGGAGCGAATATTGTTAGTTAAGATACAAATGATTTTTGATTTTTGTGGAACATTTCAACCAAAACAATAAAAATATTGTACTCTAGTGAAATAAGCATTAATGATGCTATGCCTAGCGCGAATCCATACCTAATCCAATAATGTGCGATACTAGCTGAATAAGACTATTCACCTAGATAATTAGATTGATAGAGAAGAAAAACCCATATGTTAAACAAGAATTTTTCTCATTACTTTCCACAAGAAAACAAAAAATAAAATAAAACATTAAGCACACCCACGTTGAAATTTCAATTCCATGATTCATCCCGTTCCCACACAACACGCATTAATATAATCATTTCCCTAAAAGTCAAAACCGAATAAGCCGCAAAAGAAGATCAAAAAACCCAAAACGCCTTGACCCACGCTGAAAATGCTGACAATATATACGCATTACACACACACCTACACACACATATATATATATACATTAAACCCGTACACATTAGCCATCAAGTTCAGAACAAGTTCTCTATCTTTTGTGTATACAGAAAGTTCTAATCGTCATGGAAGCTACTTCACAGCCATGTTTCTCTCAGAATTACCTTACAAGTCAAGAAGCAGTAACAAGATCATCACAAAACTACCACTCCTCCCTTCATTCGACACGAAAGCAACCTGTAAAGCCGTGGAAAAGACCCATGACAGCTTCACTTGAGCGAATGCGTCCTAGAGTTTACCAAGTGGAGCCTGTTAACTTCAAGGAGCTAGTTCAGAGACTAACCGGTGCACAAGAGCATAACCCAGAGGTGAATCAAGGTCTACACGAGGCAAAGGCACTAAAGATTTCTGATGAAACAACAACAACTAAGGAGAATCCGTTCGCGTTTGACTTCTCACCTTCTTCATCTCGGTTCTGGGAAGCTTTCCCTCTTCTCAGTCCTACAAATCTTTCAAGATGGTAGCAAAAAGATTTCTTTGATTGTAATTCTTGAATATTTCTTTCAGTTCTTGAAATTTATAACTACAGAAAGATGTATGTATACAAAAAGAAACAAACTTGTTACATTACTTTGACATAAGCAATGTTCATATTTGACCTTACAACAGTTTTGGAAACATTATCCCTATTGATCCCAGTAGTTTCTCAGCTGTGACATGTGAAGAAGAAGCTCGTCTCGACCCAAACCTGATACACTACTCGTCATAATCCAAGGAGGATGTTGTTTAAAATTCTCTCTAATGATTTGTTGGAAAGCTTTAATGTTCTCATCAGGTCTTTTCCCTTTCGCTGCCTTCATTTTGTCACATTTCGTAAACACAAATGTCATCGGTACCTGAAAATCATCAAAAAACATTCACATTAAGCTCAGAAATTGTAACAAAACACAGACACAAAAGCAAATTTCACATACATCGTTACGACCAAGCCAATTAGCACAATCAAGATCAATCTTCTGTGGAGGAACACTTGCGTCGATGAGAAGAAGCACACTAACAAGAGTATCTCTATTCAAGAAGTAACCTTTCGTAAATGCAGACCAATCCGTCTTCGCTGCATCTGAAACTTTAGCAAATCTGCAAGGTTTAAGCTATAGTCTCTCAATATCAAATAAGAAGATTTCTTTGATGTGAAAGTGAAAGCAGAGATTAAATACGTACCCATAACCAGGCAAATCCACAATGTACCAGCTCTTGTTCACTAAGAAGTGATTTATAAGTTGAGTTTTTCCTAATTCAAAAAAAAAAAAAACTTCTGAGTTTGAAACTGAAAATTGGATGTTTTCTCTAAAGGTTAAAGCAAAATAGAAGAGAGAACAGACCAGGTTTCTTGGAGGTGAGAGCGACTTCCTTCTTACGGACTAAGCAATTGATGAGCGAAGATTTGCCTACATTAGAACGACCTAGAATCGCGATCTCAGGACGATCATCTTTAGGACAGTCCCTGGCTCGAGCACTGCTCTTGACGAACACGACTTCTTTGATTTGGGAATGACCCGCAAAAGGTCCGATAACTATGTTGGAGCCCGGAAGCACCATGTCGTCCGTTATCTCCTCGATATCAACACCCGGAGGCACGAACAAAACGGAGCGAGCGAATCGAGCCGCATCGGAAATCGAACGATTAGTTGATGTGGGCAGGGAGGCTGAGATTTTTGGAAGAGAGTTGAAATTCGAATTACGGAATGGTCGGGTCGCGTGAAATTTGTGAGATTGGAACTGGGAAGGTAGAAAAGGAGAGAAATTTATCGTCAAGGATCGACATCGGAGAAGCATCATTTTTGGCAGTGTTGCAAGTCTGGGTTTAGGATGAGGGGATAGGGTTTTGAGTTTTCCAGATTAGACCAGAGAAGGGACCTCCAGCTTCAGCCAGAGGCTTTCATTTTAGTACCTCCCACTCTTATATATATATATAAATGTGAAGAATCTAACATTAAATCTAACATAAATGTAAAGATGAATTGATATATAAAATTTAACTTGTTTTCTAAATGAACTAATTTTAATAAGTTTGGAAACTAAAAAAAAATGTTGTTTAAAATAAAAAAAATTAAATTTGCACAATGATTTAAAGTTATACTAATATATTTTTTTTAACTAACAACCTAGCATTCGCCTAGACACCCATTTAAACCACGAATTACCAGTCCAGATATCGTGTTCGAAAACTTTAAAACCACCTAAATCACTACATAATATAAAATCGGGATGTATAACCACTGCTTAGGCATCGCATAGTATAAACACCACATAGTATAATCACGGGTATTTAACATGTCATATTTGACGTAGCATTGTTATAAATATGAGATGTTATTAATTGTTATGATATGATTGGTTGACATTTTTTACAATATGATTGGTTGATGTTTAATATTTAGAAAATTCATTTAAACATGGTTGAGATTTTTTTTACAATTATCTCTATAATCTCAGTAATCTCAACGTTTAAATAGATTGACATATTTTCAGGTTTGATCATTTCATAATCTCTTAAATATATAGTTCATTTTTAAAATTAAACCTAAAATTCTCGAGTAATCTTCATTCGCCTATATAGAGAAGACTTTTTTGACCATTGATACACAACAGTTGTCATGTAAAACAGACAACTCGTTTCCATAACCAACTCATCTTAATTATACCCTTCTTCCGTGATATAAAATTTTGAAGCAATCAATTCTGCTAAATTTTGAACATCATTTTTTACCATAGCAGACTCCTCTTTGCCTTGTAAATTGGACCTATATTTGCTCCTCTCAATCCACTTGTAGCATTGCTTCTTCATATGTCTACCCTTTCCACATATCCAACAAGTCTTCTTCCCTTATCTGGCCTTGGACCTTGACATGTTCTTACCCTTGTCCTCCCTTCGAGTCATTCCTACTTCTTAATTATGATCTATTTCTGTTGTAGTATCTTTCTCCATCATTTCTTGATTGAGATCCCTCTGTAAACTCTGGCTCTCTTGACTTCGCAGCACTAACTACATCTTCCAACGTAATTCCTTTCCTACTGTACTTGAGCATATGCTTAAGCTGTTCATTTTTGGTAGGCAGCGAGATAGTTAAGAAGAAGGATTACTTGTACCTCATCATGAATCTCTATGTGGATATTTCCTAACTCATTGATCAGCTTCGAGGAAGTCATCGCTATTCTGGTAATCGATCTTGAGTCCTGCATCTTGAAGGCGTATACCTTAAGCTGTGCGTGGACATGATTTGGAAGGGACTTCGGTATGTAAAGGAAATCCAAAGTGCTTCATGTGTCATTGGTTCTGTTGCACTTCGCCGTTTACACGTTTCTTCTTTACAACAACGTTTCTATCTTCTTCCTCCGTAAACGGCGGAAGCGGCTCTTGCTTTATCAACACATCCTTTAGCCCTTAGATATTCAGATGAGTGAGCATCCTCTGCTTACACATACCAAAATCCCCGATGCCATCCAATTGCGCAACCTTATATATCATTGTCGCCATCATCGATATCCGAATAGTTTCCCTCCAATATTCTATCCCTGAACCGATTCTCGTTCCTAGATGGAACCTGGTATGGACACCACTTTGTAAATATTGATCCTAAGAACTATTTTATTTTTGTTTGGTTTGAGATTGAATCGAAAGAACCTAAAAAAACCAACTCACAAGGTTTTCACGGAGATGATTCTCCTACGTCTCGCTTGAGCTATAGTCGATATCCACTAGATCGGAGTTTGACACAAGATACAAGAGATAACTCTCTTTTTCTCACATAATTCTCTCTAAGCCTTCTCTTAGTCTCCTAGGATCACTCAATTAATCTATAAGCTCAGCACAGCTTGACCTGAATCTAACAACCCCCATAACCCAAACGCATCATATTAATTAGCTCATGAAAGAATTTTTATTCACAAAGAGTCTCTCAAACACTTAGGCTAAAACAGAGAAATGGAGATCACTCACCCTTCAAGAGACGTAAATAGGTGTGTTGTATAGCTAAATTTAATTCGGCCTGGTATTTGGATTTCACAAGTGGCAGTTCAAAAAAAAAAAAGGATTTCACAAGTGATATAGTCCGCCTTCATGGGTTAAGATAGTGACACTTGCTGGGTGTTTTCAAATACGAATTAATTTATGAAGTCTTTTAATATGCGCGATTCTAAATCAAACATATTATATGTTGAAATGGAGGGAATGTTTCATTACTAAAAATCACAACCGCATGAAATACGGTTTTTTCTTTCTTCACATGAATTACGTAACCTTTAGCATCAATAATTTGTTAGAAACGATTGTATAGTACAACTAGGGAAATTCAAAGATTCTTTTTCTGTTTCTGGGTGTAGATATAATCGGTATGAGCAACCAAAGACCTCCTCATTAAGCAATCTTCGTCCTCGGCACCACAATTCTCTTCTACAACGTCATCCATTTTCCCTTCTAACTTCTTGGCCTGCCAAAATAATCATATATTACAGAACATACATATATGTTAGTGTTTATGTATATAGTGCATGTTAAAAAAGAATCATGGTGGGATCAGAAGACTAACCATGTTACACGGGTCGGCCACAGCATTCATGACAGAGGCTGGATCGGGACGGGCGGTGCACATTAGCGTCGAGCAAATGAGGAGAGAAATGGTGAGTAGGGCGGAGATATTTGCCATCTTTCGTGATATATTTTCTTCTTCTGTTTTTCGGGGAAAGATGCGTAAAAGAGAGGACTTGATAGGGTTTGGCTTCTTTCAAACTCAACTTTTATAGCCAAATTTGGTCAAATCTATTTTATAATTTTGTTGCACGTTGATAACCTCAAATCTTTTTTTGGTTTTCTTAAAAAGAGTCTAATTATGGAGTTGGGTGGACTCATTTGACCGATGAATATGGGAATGGAATTAAATTAAGTATATTCGCACTTGTGCATGGTGTTAGTGGTGGAATCGGAGCCGACCCATAAGAAAACAAACTAAAAAAATAGTCGCAGCGCGTATGAAGCGTGGGATAATAGAGTGGTAATCTTCCACTTCTTAAAAGCATGCACCGCGTCCAATTTAATTTATTTAAAAGTTTATCTTGCGTCGGCGTTGCCTACATATAAGCGAAGTATCATTTGACTACGCATATAAACAATTACATACACACACTATATCTAAAGGATCCTGACTGATGCAATGGATCGACTGATATATTTAGTCGACATTGAACAAAGTGTAGTTTTCAGATTACAGGCTATGATTGCAATACTGTGGAGAAAGATGTTTTTTATTATTCAAGAATAGCTGTACATCCCTACTTATCCATATTAGGAGATAAGTACAAACAATATTATAAAGTTATTATAATGGAAATTAAATATATTTACATATGTATTTCCTTTGCTCTATACGCCTCTACCAGTAAATGATAGGAAATAGTACTATCTTAGAAGAATGATCATAGAGAAGAGAGCATGAGACTGACTTGGTAAGAGCATCTATAGATAAAACATGTGCACCTCGAAGAAACATATAGATTGCACAAACTCCCATGCAAAATGATAGTCTAAAACACCATGTTTCGTATGTGAATTAAAAAAACAGGATTGACATAAAGTATCACCGATGTAATCACATTGAATCACTGGTTTTAGATGTGGAGGCGTATCCAAGTTCATGAAGAAAGTAGGTGATCACTACAATTAAAAAGTTGTGTCAGCAACAACCCTATACTAAGCAACCGTTTTTTACTTCTTAGAAGGCATGGAGATCATATAAGATTTAATATAAACCACGTATGCACTTGTATAGGAAAAATCAGCATGTAGAGTGAGGGACTGTCCCCACGTAGAAGAATGCCATTGTTACGAGTGCCTACAAGATATCAGTATATGTGCTTGACAGCAAGCCGACGAACGTATGAGTTGTAATACTTTACCGACAGCAAATGCAATATCAAGTCGCATGCAGTGAAGATATTGGAGGCTGGCAATGACCATTCAATATTTAGTAGCATCAGACAAAGCTTTTCCAGAGGTGATTTGCAGCCTAGAGGTCGTAACCGTTAGTGTAGCAACAAGCTTGGCGTGTGTCGTGTTATGTAATAAATATATCACTAATTTACTTGTGCTAATAGAGATGGAGACCAACCTCACAATGAGCAGTTTCAACTCCTAAGAAGTAGTTTAGGTCGCCGAAAAATATGTAACTGAGAAGACTGATGAACCGTTGAACACTAAAAGGAAGAATTTACGATGATAATTTCTTCGACATAGATGAGGATGAAAATAATGGTGTTACCCGAATGAAGAATGAACAAGGATGTATCGGCTAGAGAGTTAAGAGCATCTCTATTGGTGAACTCTTTTCTAGAGTTCTTAACTATTTATTTTAATAATTTTTTATAATTTTTTTTTAAAAAGCTGAAAAATTAAAAAATAAACGGACTAATCATAGCGCGCCACATCGCGTGAACAGTGAAGAAACCTGAAAAGAATCGGTTTTTATTTAAGGATTTTAGAAGTCGATTTCTTAACTATTCACGTAGGATCCATAATATTTTATTATTTTTTTCTTAAGGATTCTAGTTAAGAAACTCCGCTCTAACAAAACCATACCCAAATAGAAAAGCCCGTACTCCATAGACCATGTCCAATGCACCTTTTGAGCCCATAAAGAACTTTGTGAATTTTGAGAGAACAATATACTCCCCCCTCCATTTTCCGAGTATAACATGATGAGGCTTCACTGAAATTGGTCTCGACATGCAAGTACTTTCCGACGAACAAAGTTGTCTTTGACACCATACTTGCGATGAAGGGGATATAAACAGTTTTTTTCTTAGGATGTGTTTCTACTGTTTCTTCATTTCTCGAACAAAATTCAGATGTAGTCAAGGTGTTAGCCCAAGATAATTTTTCATTTCATGCTAATTAGTTGAAACTTAAAACTGTCAATCCTAATAATAATAGTAACTTATTACGGGATACGTAGATATAGCAAAGATGTTTCTACACCATTATAAACAGTTTTGTTATAAATAAATAAATTGATTATAAAAAGTGTTAGTCCACGATAATTCAAAATTTTAAGAAGTTTTCTTATAAAAAAAAAAGTAATCTTTTAACCAAAACAAGTAATCCAATAATATTCATAACTTATTAGGGGATACTAAAATTAATATAGGTAAGATGAATTTTTTTTTTTAATCTAATATTGAATTATATTCAAGAGAAAAATAGATTTTTTACAAATTTCTTGAAACTGTTTTGAGAACTATAAAGAAATTTTTATGAAATTACAACTAAAAACTTCTTTAACCAAACCAAATACGAAATCCATCTTCGTATTTTTGGTTCCCTCTTTTTCATTGTGGAAAGTTTATTTTTACCGTGACATATATGATATTAATCATATTTACCACCGATAAAGATTTTTTTATATGTCTTCGTTTATTCCATTCACACCAGATCATGTAAATCGTTATCATCATTTTCTCACTTCTCATACAAATTTAAAATTTAAAGGTGTTTTCACATGCTTTTTTGAGATTTTTTCTACATATTTTATTTCTTGTTACATAATTATATAAACATGCCCGATAATATCTGTTTAGGAGAATGTTAGATATAGATATGATGTTTTTAAATACATTACCAATAATATTAATAACTAAAAGAAGGATAATCATATATAAAGATGTGTTTGATGAATGATTTCACAAAAAATAAAAAAAGATGTGTTTCATGCGGTAAAGTAGACCATACGAACCAGAAATGTAGCTAAATCTACCAATCTGGCCAAGCTGGGTTGGTCCGACATTTAAACAGAAAGCAAATTAAAACATTGAAATCAAATCCTCAAAATCATCAAAGAGGTTATAATATTTTCACACACAAATTAAATAAAAAGTAAAGCATATTATAACTTCAAGTATCGAAAACCATAAATATATAAAAAAATTATATATATATATATATATATAAAAAACCATAAATATATGTACATGTATATACCACCAGACCAAACCACGAAAACATTATAAAACACCACAGACTTTAACCATCAATATTAACACATACATGTTATATGTTTCACTTAAACCACACGGAGATAATCACATACTTAGTATATCGTCAAACTATTTTTTTTTTTTTGTTGTTTTTATCTTCATGATTATTAAATTTCCTTTTAACTGTAGTTTTGAGAACTAATCAGAATAAATGAACTCTGGTGAATAAAATTATCTCAGAACAAAAATATTTATATGAAGAGATCAAACTTGAATTTATTGCTTGCATAACTTTAGTAGATGAACAAAAAAAATTGGCATTTAGGTTGTTAATCAAATTTAGTCTTGCCAACGAAAGTTGGATTAGTAAATATTAATGTTTTGAGTTCTATAACCAAATCGAACTAAATCCTTGATAGAAATTCATAGATTTTCCCTTAAATCCCAGTAAATATCTAAGTTCAACTTCTTAAACTCTTTATTCATGGGTTTTTAATAATTTATTTTAGTTATTTTTATATATTTTCATAACATTGGTTTCGTTTTAGCTTGTCTTGTAATAAATACTCCATCATGTAATCATAAGGTTTCTTAGGATTTCGAAAACCCTATATACTACATTATGCATATGTGCATTTGCAATAATTTTAATAAACACCATATCGGTTCTAAAAAAAACATGTTATAAGGTCCATTTTTAACCCAAAACCTAGATCTCGGAGAACATAGTAAATCCGACATTTTTTACTTGCTAAAAGCTTAAATGACAATGAAAAAACCTTATTTTTCGCTCCAAAAAATAGTCAGAATTTCGTTTACAAATCCCTTTTATATATAAAAAAACCCATCGATTCACCTATTTATTCTTTAATAATTAGCTTCAATCATATATTGTTGTATATTTTTCTTTAATGAAGGTAAAAAAAAGTTGTTGCTATTATTGAAAATGAAAAGCTAATGTGGGAAGCATTTGATACATCTTTATGGACATTAAAGTTTGATTTAACATGCAACCAAACCATATGATAAAAGTTTACTAAATATATTTCTGCTTTACTTTTGAGGAATTGCATGTGGCCGTTGCTATAGTTTCTTCTCCTCTCTATTATTTATTTCCTAATTTTGAACAAACTGACTAACTGAATAATACAATTATGGAGTAAAATACTGAGAAGTTCATCGTGGATTTGTTGTTGGCTTTATAGTTAGTTATTTGGTTTGATTCCAATTAACTTTATCCCACAACAGAGTTATCCTTGGAGTTCTGTTTATATCATTCTCATTTCGGAAAAATCACTAGAAAATTTTGGAAATTACTTATAATTATTAAAATCTAGGATTTCTCCTACCCGTCGACCTGAATATCCAAGCCCTACTTCTAAATATTTTGATTGATATGCTTATTCACTGTTTCATATCATTCGCGTCGACCACACCAACTACGCGTACATGATATAACGAACGACATTATTTATTTTTTGGCCTTAATTTAAATTATATTTTGACGTCGGCACAAATTACTTTAATTATTTAACTTGTCTCTTTTATTTTCTAAATCTAGATTTGAATGCACGGCGACAAATTAGATGAATGGACAACACATGTGTTAAATATGGACTGTTACTTCATCACTAAGCTACAACCAGACATTTGGTTAAGAGAACTCTCTGTTTAGTCTTATTTTATTTTCTTATAGTAACCGTGAACGAGCGTATTGGTGTCCCGCAAAATATTTTCTACTTTTGTTAAAGTTTGGTCTTGAAAATGTATTAACCCCACATAGTGCCACATGACTCAAAAGTCAAAAGTTGTTTATACAGTATAAATTACGGTCATCCATCGTATTTCAAATTTACCAAAACACCCCTACCGTTTTGCCCATAAATTCGAGCCTCCTACAATGCAATTCTTCCCTTTTCTCCTTCTGTTCACTCATCCCTCTATTGAAAAGAAATAAACAATTCTTTACCGGTTATTATGATGTCTACTGTACCGGCATTTTCCTGTGCTGAACCGCGTTCAGTTAACCAATTATCCGATTTCCAAACCGGATTCACTCCTTGGGATTTGGACCGCTCCGATCTCTTCTCTGTGATCCATTCAGCTCTCGAACCGGTCGTGCCGAGTCCTTGCTCTGGTGAATCCGGAACCGGTTTCGTCACAATTAATACCGGTTTTCACGACATAAAATCCGGTTCTGACGAATCTTGTATCGCTTCAATCAAAACGAACTTCGGTTCCGACGATTCCGACAGTTTTCGCGGGGCAGCGAGTCCTCAGTCCGACGAAATGGACTCTAAGAACACGAGAATTCGGAGAAACGACACGGATTCTTGTGAAGGTAAGCTGAAGAACTTGAAGCGGCCATTTTTGCAGATGACTGACGAGCGTAAGAGGAAGCGAATGGAATCAAACCGAGAATCGGCGAAGCGGTCGAGGAAGCGTAAACAGAGACACATTGAGAACTTAAGGGACGAAGTGAACCGGCTCGGTTTGGAAAACCGCCAACTAGGAAACCGGCTCCGGATCGTTCTGTACCACATGGAGCAGACGAGTACGGAAAACAATCGGCTTTTTTCGGAGCAAGAAATTCTCAGACGGAGATTCTCGGAGATGAGGCAGATCCTTATTCTCAGACAGCTTCAGTATCAGCAACAATGGCCACGCCATAACGGAAGAATGATCATGACTGAACAGAATCCATCATTCATCATCGACCATCAAATCATATGAAGAGAAAAAAAAAACGTTAGAAAGAAAAATATTTTGTTAAAAAGAAAAAAAAAAAAAACAGATCAAAGCGAAGTATCTATTTATGTCTCTCTTTCGATCTCTTTGTGTAAATGAAAAGGGGTGCTACTTAGATAATGGACTTAGTTTTGCTGTTTTTGCGTATTTGGGCCTCCGGAGTCATTTTTACAAAGGCCCATTGGGCTACATGATTCTCGTCTAACTAATCTTTAATTCACTACGTTCACAATTATTTCCTTCTAATCATCATTAACGTAGTTTTCAAAAATATGTATATTTAACATCCAAAAGTATTGATTGAGATATTTATTGGTAAGAATTGTCTTGTCTCGCGCAAGTGGAAGTGTCTGGATCGTCCCACACGTGCCACGTGTCAAAATAAGATCTCCCAAAATAAACAAAGAATCGAAATGGACCATCCATAAATTGAGAGAGGGTTGGTCCTCCACTCTTTTGCAATTTTCAGAAAGATAAAGAAAGAAACAAGAATAAGCAAAGTAGGGTTAGAGAGAGAAGGCGAAAAAGTAGGTAAAGGGACCCAGAGGTATAGAAACAGAGCAAAAAAACTAAAGTGGGAGACAGTTGTGTGAACAAGTTGTAACAATGTCCAATCTACAAACAAAGTTGCCCCTTGTCCGCAACTAGGAGACCTCTTCTCATCTCTTAAGTATATCACAATCTTAACAATGTAAACCAAATTTATCTTAACCTTTGAAACGAGTCCAATGTGATTAGTGCGTTTGTTATCTATATAATTGATGTAAATACTAGAAAATGTGATGTTAAATAATAGATTTTTCTGCTCTTTTAAAAAAATATGTAGACCAGTTTTTTTTTAATTATTATTATTACTACACTGACTCACTGAAGTATTCAAACCATTTTGTCAACGTTAGGTTGTCCTTTGAGCTCGATGTCTTTTCAATAATATATTTTTATTTTGGTCTGTGATATTTTCTTTTCAATAATAGAGTCAAGAATATGATGATTAAGAACAAATAAATTCCATGGATTCAGAAATAGGAAAGACGGAGAAGAAACCGGTGTTTGAAGAAGAAACAAGAAAAAAAAAAACCCATCTCTCTTCTCTTCTCTCCTTTAGTTTCTTCTGGCTTTATATAGAAACAGAAACAAGAACAACAATGCACCAAGTAATAAAAAAACAGAAACAGAGAAAACAAAGTGCTGTTATTTTTTTTGTCGCCATCGTCCAAGCTTTTTCAGTTTCAAAGAGATGGAGCAGGAGCAGGAGCAGCAGAAGAGTTCATCAACGTGGTCGAAGCAATCGGATCCTTTCCATCGCTGTTCTTGTCGCCCATGACAGTGCTACTTCCCGAGCTACTGTTAGAAAGAGAACCAAACGTTGACTTTTGCAAGACGCCCGTTGGAGAAGAACCAAACTTAGGACTATTTGTGGTGCTGTTTAGTACCTCACCGAGAGGACCTCCCATGGAGTTATTATTACCCCAAGAGATAGGAATCCAGTTATTCGCCTTTTTCGCAGGTTCAAGAAACTCGGTGTTGACGCCTAATCCCATGTGTACCGAAGGATCAAACTCACGCGATAACCTTAACGGCGAGAGAGCTAGTTTATTATTTTGATGAACAGGAGATGATGGAGCCATGGGGATTGACATTGAGAGCTGAGTCCAGTCTGATTTCAACTCATCAGGCCAAGAATCGACGTTATGGTGATTCTCCGAGTGCTTTCCCTGGCTACTAAAGTCAAGATATGATCCAAAGCCTTTGGAGGAGTTTGGGTAGGAGGAGGCTTGTTTATGGGACGATGGGTTAAGTAACGAATCAGAGGAGATGAGTCCGAACTCAAAAGGGTTATTGCTTTGTTTCGGATGTGATTCCTTCACCGTGGCAGGAAAAACCGAACCCCCTCGAGAATTTTGAATTCTGTCAAGGAACAAACAGGCATTGAGATAATTATTGGACATTATTGGATCAAGAAAATAAAAAGCAATGGGAATCCTAAGCCACAATTAATAAGGAATGGTCACAATCATAAAAGATGGTACAGTAGTAATAATGGGTGGGTCTACTTTGCTCGTAGGGCAAAGAAGAAGTGCAAAAAAAAGGTATGAACATTAAAACTTAGGAATATGCAAATAAGTTATATGAAAAAGGAAAAAAAAAAAAAAATGAATTAATGGTATTCACACCTGTTAGCCAAAGAATCTGTAGAAGGATTATTGGCATGGTGATGAGTTTGAAGGGAAGCGAGGGTATTGTTATGATCTGATCCACGCATTGCAGCAACCGTAGTCGCGGCTGCTACCGCCTTAGACGCAGCCGCGACGACAGCGTTAGTAGTATTTTGGCCATTTTGACCTTCCACAGGCTTTCTTGAACGATGGCGACCTCTGTTAATATGTCGTTCACAGTACTTTTGGTCGGGAACTGCGTCCCTTGAGCACCGCCATTTCTTTCCATCTGTCCGGCGACATCTCCCGGGCTCGGGATCCATGTTGCCGCCGGAGAAGCCCAAATGGAAAGAGCCCCATCCGACTACATAACAAACAAACACACACACCACATATTATAGAATCTCTCAAAAGATCTTTTTAATACACACCATTGGAAAACAGCAACAAAAAGCAAGAATCTTTAACAAACCCATCTCCAATTCCATACAGAGACTAGAAGACAATGCATAATCGTGAAAAGAGAGCTTACAAGAATTAGGAGGCAAGGATCCATAAGGGAAAAAGGATTTCTTGAGAGAGAGGAGTAAAGTAGAAGGCACAGGAACATTGGCTGTGATGTATTTGTAGATCAACGCCTGTTGCTCTAGCTCAGCCCATTGGGTCAATGAAAAAGGTCCTTTCACTCCTGTCAACAAGTTTCCATGCATGCTTGTGTTCATCATTCCTCCCAAACCATATCCTCCTGACATCACCAAAAAAAAAAGCCATATTCCAAAGATTTAAAATCTGATAAGCTCTAACCAAAAGATTCTTCATTATCTTTAAATAAAAACAAGAAAAGAAAACCTGAGTTTCTACAGTACTGGAGATAAGGAGAGACCGAGCTCTTATTGTTATCAAAACCGACATCTGATTTGTCCGAAGCAGAGGAGAAGCTAAGCATGTGTTCTTGTCTACGAGGATCAGAGGAGAGGACAGCGGTAGATCTCAGGAGAGGGATGCCTTGATGAAACGACAGCGTTTTATTCCCACCGGAGGGGGATGAGAGTCCTTCCGTTGCTGTTCTTGCAAGCTTCGAGCTCCTCCAGCAATCCTCACCTTCCAAACCGGATCTCTCTTGCTTGCTTCCGAAACCAGATCCGAGTTCCGGTTGACCCGGAGACCCGTTTTCATGACCCGTAACCGACCCTTGAACACGAACTCCAAGATCCATATAAATGGATGCAGAAGCGACAAAAGTTACTAAATAATCACTTCAGAGATTTTTCCCATGGAAGGATATCGCTTGAGCTAGCTCAGTAGAGAGAGAGAGACAGAGGGAGAAGAACGAGGCGTAGTTTTTATTTTCTTTATACTGTTGATATTATTTATTTTTCGTTTATTTATTTATTGTACTTGCTTTAAATTATGAAGGTAGGGTATTTCTTAAAATAAAACAAAAAATGATAATTTGGGGAGAGTGAGAGAGAGATATCATATAGCTTTGGGTGGAGACAAAGAATGGTGTACCAAAAACACAATCAAGATCTCGGACATGTTACTACTCCGTATATTATCCAGGTTTGTTTAAAATTCTTTAGAAAAGAAGAAGAAAAAAATATCACATGCAGAAGAGCATTTACATCTATTTATTTTTCCAACAATTTATTGATTTTTATTTGTTCTCACATATTTGAGAAACTAGCTGTAATATTTTAATACTTTTTTGTTACTTTGGTGATATTAAAAAAAGTAATTAGTAAAGTTATAGTGGAAGCAATGAACTTTTTAAAGATAAAAGACATGTGGACACCACGTGAGACATGTCTCTACTCTATTTCTTCAACTTCAAACCTTAAGAAAGGAATTTTATTTTCTTTTTGCTTTTCGTAATATTGTCTCCTTATTCAATCAACGAGATCACTTCACAGTTGTGCCAAAAATTGAAAGTCTAACCTCAAAATGTAATTAGAATTAGAGAAACTTATATAAAAAGTCTTCCTTGCGGTTTTAAATCCTGAATCATAAATTATAAATCCTATAAACTAAAACCTAGAACTAGAAATTTAAATGAAATGATTTTTTTTATATATATTAAAGGATTTTGTCAAATCCTTGTCCTAAGGGAAATATTTTTTTTATTGTTTTAAAATTATTTTTACTTGAAATATTATTTTATGTGGTTTTGAAATACATGGAAAATATCACAAAGACAAAGACAATTACATACCTTCCCGAAAACAAAACCGCAAAACTCAAATGTTTATAAAGACAAAAAGTCCAATAAAAAAGCATAAAACAACCATAATTACATATAGACTACAAAGTAATGTTTTTAAACCTGACCCGGACATCGAACCGGACTGTCTTCCGGGTCGACGGATCACTGGGTACCGCGGGTTATAGGTAAAAGAGGTTTTTATATATAAATAAATATATATATATATAGACTAATATTCTTGAGACTATTTATTCTTTATAATAGTATTCCATTAAAATATATACCTATGTTTATTAACGAAATATGAATTTAGAAATTTTAAAAGAAATCAACAATTTAAGTAAAAAATTTTTACTAAGAAAACCAATGTCTCAACGATAATAAAAAAGACCAAAGTTTGTGAGATTGAGAGATAAAACGTATCATCAGAAGAACTATTAATAATGATTCAATTAGTAAACCCCTATATTTTATCACAATAAAACTTTATATTTGGTTTAAAAGATTTAAAAAATTTCAATATTTGGGTCAATCGGTTCGACCGCTCCACCGGGTCACAAATAAACCACGGGTTTTTCCGGATTTTTTCCGGGTTTTAATTCAACGGTTTTTGCATATGACCCAACCCGGAATGTCTACCGGGTTGCCGGGTTTACCAGTCCGACCGCGGGTCCGGGTCGGGTTTCAAAACACTGCTACAAACAGACCGAATAAGAGTAAACAAATAAATGAGTATTGTTTTTTTTATATTTTTATAAAAAATAAATGAGTATTATTGAGCACATAACACAATTGGAGACCTTCAAATAAGCAAGATAATACTTGGGAAGGAAGATAAAGAATATGAATTCTTTTATCCAAGGAGAAGAAGAAATGCACCCTACCAATACCACAATCTCGATAACAAAAAAAAAAGTTAGGCTCAAGAAGAATGACAATGAAAATCATAAGAGTGAAACATAAAGAAGACCACACGACATCTAAGAAAGATGTACCTATCACCCAATGACTTTTTTTGCATTAGTCTCAACCCATAGATGCCCTTAAGCTTCGACAAGCAAGGAGAAAACATCGAAGATAAACAAGTTAATGTTCCAATGAATAATTTATTCGTAAACATAAAAAATGACTTAAAACTAGTGTTGAATGAATCTTTCTTGAGAATAGCATCATAATTTCTTCCGAAAGTATATGTCAAACCTCCGACTGATCTTTCAACTTTCTTAAGAAACGAAACCATGTAACCAACCATGAAAGGTCTCAAACTTACATAAACAAGGCCAATGTTGATAGAATACCTATCCCCTAAAGATCCAAAACACTATAAAAATCAAACGTTTACCAAAACCAGTCTAAAATTACGACTAATCTTATGAAAGGCAAATAAATAGTCTTATTAGGATCTAATATGTAACATCCCTATTATGCAGTATGAATTTTTTCTTAGAGAAACCTTGTATCACTGGCAAAGAAAACTTGATGAGATCGAATGAGTAATAAAAGCCTCAAGTTTGGGTCGAGAAACTTAGCCGATTCATTGGGAATAAGGCTGAATGATCAAGATTATGAGTTCAAGCTAGCTGAATCATTAAGCTAAACTAGCTCAGAAACTGATCACAAGGCCTAGCCAAACAAAGGAGTTATGTTGGTTAGCTAAAACCAGCTAAACAATTTGGAATATGTTAAACTATGTAAGTGAAGAGATGAGAATTTCATGGTTTTAGCACTTAAATTTAGGAAAAATTTTGGACCTTTAAACTCATTTCTTCCATCATTAACATGCATTGTAGATTAGTTTCATGGGCATTGTGCTTTAGAGTCCCAAGCAAGAACTTAAACTTATTTCTTTTACATATCTATGTCTTTTAGGTGATTATGGAGCTCATGAAACGCAAGGGAAGCAACCAATAAGAACCAAGGCCAAAAGATGAAGTTTGAGCTTAAAGAAAGGGGCATATCGACCACATATTGGTCCATACATAGCCTGGCTGATACAAAAATTAACACCAAATGAGGAAACTTGGTGACCACGTCAGTGTATCGATGAATACACCATATCGACTAATACACCCCATCAATACCTAAGGAGAAATTTTTTTTGAATTCCTCAAGAGCTTCACATCGACCAAGCATCAAACGATACTACTAGGCACATCGCCCAGACTAATCAGTTGATACAATTGTTCTGAAGACAAAAAAAAGACGATTTTCCCTAAATGATTGTTCCTCTATAAATGACAGCATTGGCCACGAGTTTTTAGAGATTTATCTTGTTCAACCTTTTTTAGAAATCTTGTAAAAACCTATACTCCTAATGATTTATACCTTTTTAATTTCACTTAATCGCCTTTACTTTTATGCATTCAATTTCATTCTATTTCTTCCTATTCACCACGACCTTAACAATAACTATTGGTGAGTATTTACTTACTAAGGATCAATGAATTTGGATAAGTTTGGATAAATTGGTTGTTGGGCTATGTTAGTTATGCTTGAAATCAATATAATCTATTTTTAGAATCAAATATTTAGTAGGATTAGAGGATCAACTCAATCTTAAGCTTGATATTTCCATGCACACTAAATATTTATGGAAAATCTTGAGCAGAGAAAATTGATCATTTACTATATATCATGAATGGCTAAAGAGAATTTATAGGGAGCTTGAAGATAATTAAAGTTACTTCTATTCTTTTTATAAATTGGCCAATTAGTTAACACGCTAGCTAGTAAAAGGATTATTGCACACCATTGAATTAATCATAGTTTAAATTTTAAGCCACTAGATTAATAATTTAATATACCCAATTTAGTATAACACAATCAATCATTCTCCAAATCAATCATTATTCGACTCAAGTACTCATAGATCTTTTATCAATTAATTTTCATCTTTGATTTTTTTGTTTATTTTATTTATTTTTCCGTTTTTATTTCTTTTTACATTTGATTTATATTTATGGCATTTGATTAGTCTAAGAATTTGCTTACCTAAATAAATTACATGCCTTTATCTACTCTTTTATATTTCTTTTTTTCCAGATATTTCATTTAGGATTCTTAGATATTAAACTAAATATGTAAACCCCTATCTTAGATTATAAATTCAATATTTAATTGTATTGTCGAATAAACCTTTTTCCTTTGTGATCTACTCTCAATTGCTACAACAAGTTTCACTTATACTTGGGTGATTGATGAATTTACAAATTTTAAAACACTCACATAGCCTCAACAACCAATGTTACGTTACCCATGTGTGGCAAAAAAGATATACTCGTAGCATGATGATGTTACGTTAGCATTGTGTGGTTGATATTTTGAGCTCTCTTGGCTTTATATTTTGGCATGCTGGAAGTCTCGAGGGTGGTTTCGACTTTCGCAACTGGCATTGTGTGTTCCTAGTTTCGGTATCTGCTCGTGAGCTCCCTTGACGTTATGTTGTGGTAGCTGGAAGCCTTACTACTTCATCAAACTCCACGGTATCAATATCCATGGTGGTTTCCATGGCCCTTTTTCTTTGACTTGAATTTATCGAGAACACTTATCAAAAGCTTCTATTTTTTTTTTTTATCACAAACACTTATCAAAAACTTATTCACCAGCTTATTGTCCTTAAATATTTTTCCAAGTATCCATGTTTCATTGGCAATTAAACTCATTCTTCCACTAAATACTTCAATAGGTTCATGTTCCTCCATTAGCTTCTTAAATTGTGAGAGCATGGAAAGTCTTGTTCTCTTGAAACTCTTGGTACCTTAATAGGCCTTTTTCAAGTTTGTCGCAAGCTTATTTTTCCAACAAACAGTTATGGAATCCTTCAAACTGTTTTTCCTTCACTGGTTGAAAGATTGCAGAAAAAACCTTTAAAATATAATTGGATAGATTTTTGTTATCATCAGTCAAAACATATATCTCATTAGGATGTGATACACCTTGAGCATCTAGGGATATGGGTGGAGTCCAACCATAATCAAATAAACTTCGAATATGGGCTTTCATTTTCACTTTACAGTAGCCATAGTTCCTTTTCTCAATTACGGTAAACAACAATGAGTTCCTTAAATAAGTCCATGTTCTCTCCTCATGGTTGTCGTTTGTTGTAAATGAAACAACTTGATCTAGACACCTTGCTCTGATACCATTTGTTATAACGTAAAGACCCAATGAACTCATCAAAACACTTATATTGATATACCTGATTCAATGAATTCTTTAAAACTCTTTTATCACTTAGACTTCCCCCTAAGCAACCCTTAGATGAATCTCTAAATAAAAATAAACTACCACACAATATTTTTGAAACAAGTCTTCAGTTGTGGTAACACCCTCAACTCCTAGGTCTACCCCGATTCCCCATTTTTCTTCTTAAATGGCTACCCTAACAAGAACCTTTACATTCGATTTCTTAGTCAAAACCTTTATAATGACATGCACTATAAATTTCAAGACTCAAGAGTCAAAGAATCACGTGAAGTCCTAAAATCCCAAATAATGTATTCAAAACTCATGAAGGAAACTTACAACTTATTACAAGCACTAGTAAAGACCCAAAGAAACCCTAGTAGATCAAACATGCGTACTAGCTTTGACACAAATCTTTTGTAGGTTGTGAGACCTTTACTCGAACTCTGGATTACGAAGCATGCTTCAGACCACCGGGAGTTCCAAATCGGAATTAATATATTCAACGTTTACAAAAAAAGTAAAGGTCGACAATATATTAAACTTAAAATTAGTGCGAGGAAGATCATACAAGGGAGATAATCTGGAGCCAAAGAACTCTTTCAACCTTGACGAGTGTTTGTATGAGAGTCAAAACCTAAATCGACGAACCCAAAATCAGATCTAGGGTTACATGGAAGGAAGGGGAGCCAAAATTAAAGAACCATAATCTCTGAATTCAATAGATAAGCCCGTTGGAAACCCACCGTGTGTTCCAAAAGACATGAGCCACCAAATCAAACTGATCTCAGATTCCAGACATGGAAGGAGAGGAGACCCAAGTGCCTCGTTACTCTGAGTCACACCGCTTGAATCTGACTAGGAGAACAACACTGAGGAGTCTCTAGATTTTTTTAATGATGTATTAATATTTTTATCGGTTTTCACATGCATATTCTATATGATTTTGGAGTCTTTTTCACATATAAACAGAACAATTCATGTGATGGAGTGCATTTGGAGAAGACTTGGAAGAATTGGAGCAAAAATGAAGAATTTACCGAAGAAGACAAAAGTCGACCTACTGAA
This sequence comes from Euclidium syriacum, assembly GCA_900116095.1. Lineage (NCBI taxonomy): Eukaryota > Viridiplantae > Streptophyta > Magnoliopsida > Brassicales > Brassicaceae > Euclidium > Euclidium syriacum. Next base: position 6,603,662 of record FPAK01000008.1, read on the forward strand.
GGAATAGTCGACCGACTCGATTAGGTTGGTTAGAAGAAAAGAAATTGTTTCACGGGACTTTTTCCAAACCCTAAAGTCTTGAGGATTCATTGCCGACCCATGCATGACTATTGAGCTATATATACTCTCCTAAAGCAGAAGAGTTAGGTCACGCCTTCAAGTTCTCAAGATGCAAGACATTCAAGACACCAAAACTCTCCCGTTGCCTCAAGAAGATACTTTTAGTCCTAAGGTTCCTTGAAATTCTACTCACTCGGATTTTACAGAGAGAGAGAGCCACGACTTGTTCTATTTTCTAAACTCTACTCTCTACCTTTATGCAAGCTATTAATATTGATATTGATTATGGTTTTGCTTGCTGTGTGTGAGTAGTTTACTTGTTGGATCTAGGGTTTTCAATGATTTTATAGATCTCTAAAGCATTTAATATGATATGATCAGTAATGACTCTCTATTTTAATGGTATTTCATACAATATTCTGACTTGATCACTTAGGATATTGATCTCAATTTTTGCTATTCCATACATTATCTTATAGCAAGGCCATAACATGGTTTTTAGTTGGTGATTTTGTCCTTGTTCAAATCAATGTTTGGTTTGGAAAGTCATGAACAATCAAATCAATTTTTATTGCATGTGTTAGCCTCTTAGATTGAAAAACCAATGTTTATGGTCTAGTAGTTAATACATAGGTATAGTGCCACAAGATATTGGGGGATATATATCTATGCCTTATGTGTTTAAGAGTCTATTGGTTATTGATTTTATGCTGATCTATATCTCCTGCGATATTTTCCTTGATTCAGCACCCTTAATTCATAAGTTACAAGACAAGATACTAGATACCTAAGTTCACTCAAACTTTTAGTTAGAATTGAAACTCGACTTAATCTATGTGGGATCGATAACCTTTAATACTACAATTTTACAGAGTTTGGTTTTGACAAACAGAAAACCATACAAGGAAATTGGAGAAGAGATAAAGCACAAGATATGGATTTCACAAGATCGACTCAATACCGAGATGGATACTTCAACCCTCACTCAACTTAAAAACTGATGCCACCAAACCATGGAGTGGATGACCTAATTGAAGAAGTTCTTGAGATACTTAACCGAACATATGAGAGTCTTGTGAAGAAGATGAACCAGCTTTTCCTTACCTTTGATACGCGAATTGGTCACCTTAAACTTGATATTGGAAGACTTCATGAGAGAATGGAGGAGCTTGAGTAATTTTTTGGGGCCAATAGAATTACCAAACGTTCTGAAGTAGTCCGAGTCGTTCATACCAAGAAGACATAGTCGACCGTCTCCCATCTATGGTCGGTTGACGTGTCAACGGTGGGTGGATTCTTGAAAAAGTCGACCGAGCTATCAATTTTGATGAAGAGATTGGCTGCCCTCTGATGCAAATTCTGCCAAAGAAGAATGTCTATCGAACATGGTGCACTAATCAATCAGTGTATCCATGGATTCCCTTTGATGAATACGAAGTTGATGATCTTTGGCTTGATATGAAGACAAGAGAAGATGATTGGGAGTTGAAGAAAGAAGTGGAGACTTACACCAAATTGTTGATGGGAAGAATGTCCTTTGCAAGAGCATGTAGGTTGTAGAACGAGATAAGAGACATGCTCAATAAGGTGATGAGATGGAAGATTTCCCAGACGATGCCAATGGAGTGTTTGCTGCGATTTGTGATAAGGCGATCATGTACCAGATGCCGGACAAGAAGAAGGATCCTGTACAATTTGAGCTTAACATTACAATTGGAGATCAATTATTCAAGAGATGTCTATGTGATTTGGGAGCAAGTGGCAATACCATACCTCTGATAGCAGCGAAGAGATTAAAAGCTTATGAACTCAAACCTACAAAGAAGGAGATGAGGCTAGCACAGGGGCGGATGCATAAATATGACAAGGGATGCACATACACCAATAATTTTTGTATTTAGTAACTAATTTTTATTTATGCACCCATTAAATTTAAAAATTGTGCACCCATATTTTTACCCCCACAATTGTACACCCATTAAAAAAAAAATACTAACTAAAACACAAAGCCCAAAAAAATAAAACAAATTATTCCATTAATAAAATAATAATTAGGTCTTAAGCCAATTTCCATCCTAATATTTTTAAAGAAAACCTTAAATTTTAACCAATCTCCTTTAGGTTTTTGGATATTGAATCGTCATCTTCAAAACAAAGAAAAAAAAATTGGACTTATTTTTTCCTAGTTGGTTCTTAATCTTGCAATCACAATTTATAGAAATTAATTAGTCTTTTCTCAACAATCTTTATTTTACACAATTTAATCTAATATATATAGAGAGTTTATGATCATGACTTACGAATTGATGGTTCTGAAAAGGTTTTTGTGTTAATCGACTTATTTAGGAAACACAATTCAAAATTACTTAAGATATTAGTATAATAGATAAGAATCGCAATTCTTAATACTCATTGTTGGATATAATAAAATTAACAAAATTATTAATACTCGTTGTTGGTCAATTCTTAATACTCGTTGTTGGAAAAATTGACTAACATACCATGCATGATTGGATATAAGTTTGTTGTTCTTGATTTTGATGTACGTCTCAGATTTCCTATCTTTTCTTTCATCTCGGGTGAAATACGATGGGGGGTTAATTCAAACTTGCAGTTTTGGGCTTTGGCGGTATTTATCGTTAATTTCTTAAAGAGTTTTTCAATGAATCAGTTACATGAATTCTGAATCTTGAGCTCCGACCTGGTATTAGTTCTAAGGTATCAGTGTACTTTCAAACCCGCTATTAGAAATTATTAAATCTTAGAAAAGTCAGATTTTGAAATTCTACCCCCTTGTTTGTTTTTTGGTCTAAAGGTGAAATTCTTAATAATAGTAACTTATATGTCAACTTTTCCACTATCACCCCCCAAAAACCAAATGGAGACGTGTTATGTTGATGAAGCTAATGGAATAAAGAAAATAATACTTGAAATATCGTTTCTCAAAATCGCTGGAATCCTAATTGATTGCAATGATGACACAAAATTTGGGAAGTCCAAACATTATTTTCCAATTTAGGAACTTTCAAATATTTTTGTCTCATAAATGATCTTTGTAATATCTATTTTTTAATATTATAACTATACTAAAAAACATAAGGACGTTTTCAGAATTCAAAAGATTTATTGGTTCATGGATTTAATGGATTTGTAGTATTTAAATATTCATGTAAAATTTATTAATTTGAAATTAAACAAGTTGATTTGAAATGAAATGAATTAGATTTGAAAATCCAAAGAAATATATTTTAAAATTAACCAAATTGATTTATGAAGATGATTCATTATTGTAATGCTTCTTTTTATATAATTAAATTGTTTAAATAATGAAAATTTTCTCGAGGATATTATAAATTTTTTAATTATTAAATAAATATAGTTTGTAATATACAAATTTTCTTTTTTAAAAGTAAAGAAATTAAATAAAAAAAAAGTAAATGAATGTTAGAAAATTTTAATAAATTGTAAATTTCTACTTATAAAAAAAATATTTGTTGTAAGTTAGAAATTTTACATTTTTGAAAAACAAGAAATAATGGAAAAAAGTATATAAATGCGAGAAACAAAAAAAAATTGTAGATAAACAGCTTGATACAAACAATAAAATCTATAAAAAATCAAAACTTTGATTTGTTTATTTATATCATTAAATTAGTTTGTTCTGTATAATGACTGAAAAAAATTAATCATTACATATGATAAAAATATTTTATTTAATGATTAATTTTTTTATTATAATAATTACAACGTATTTTGTAATTTTTTATAAAAAATATTGTTCGAAATAACATGATTTTGGTTAAAATTTTAACATTTGTGTATAAAAAAATTTTATAGAATTAATTAATTAAATAAAGAATGATATAAATTAATATTTATATAGAAAGATTTTAAAACCATAAAACATTAGAAAATAATATATTCTCTAACATCCAAAAAGTGTTTATTTCTACGACTACACTTCAAAGTTCAAAGTGTCTATTTGAAACCTTCTCTGAAAGAAATTACTCGAAAATATTTCTGTTATATCCCCAGCTTTTTGCTGTGTTGTCTTTGAACTTTGGGCTACATAGCCTATTAAATTACGTCGCCTGAACAAAAAAAAATTATGAAATCGATCGTCATGGAGAACCTTCCACGATTTCGATTGAGATATTCGCTTCTCTCCAGGAATCATCTTTTCTCTACTCGATTCTCTCTCTCCACGCGTCGGTTCAGAAATCCCTCCTTCACCACCGGAGCTACCAGCATTCGCCGAGCGAGAACTGCGGATGATAGACACAAACTCTCCGCTCTGATCTCGGTAAGGACAGCGATGTCGTCAAAGATTGTCTTAGATCAATTCATTGTCGGGACATTTTTTGCATCTCTATTCGCGTTCGTGCTTCTCTACGTCTTCCGTTGGAGTAGCGGTTTGAATGTTAACCGGAGGAAGAAAAATCGTGGGCTCGTCATAGCTCAGAACGACACCGTACTGAAGACTTCGGCAACGGAGGATGAATCCGGCATCGATGTCATCGTCGTCGGAGCTGGTGTTGCCGGTGCCGCCCTTGCTCATACCCTCGGCAAGGCAAGTCTCTAAACCAGTTTCACCTCCACCGATTTTGGATTTTATTTTTATTTCTAGAAATTTTATAGAATGTCCATGCTTTTCTAAATTCAGTTCAGTTTATCTAATTGCTAGCTTTTTTTTTACCCTCTACTATCTAAGTTTTAACTTCTTAATTTTCATATAATTAGAAAATTGTAATTCGGATCACACAAATGGTGTGATCTTAGTTCCCGGATCATTGGAGATAGATGTGCTTGTTTCTTGGTCTTTTGCTCCAAATTTGTGTTCTTCAATTGTTTTCGTATGTTAAAGACGTAAAGTTCTTATCTGGATTTTGTTTTTGCGTGGCTGCAGGAAGGACGACGAGTTCATGTTATAGAAAGAGACTTGTCTGAGCCTGACAGAATCGTCGGTGAATTGCTTCAACCTGGTGGTTACTTGAAATTAATCGAACTTGGCCTTGAGGGTAGACCAGTGAGCTTAACTGTGATATAGATAGATTCTTGGTAGGTATGTTAATAGTTGGTTGAATGATTTTAACTTGAGAGTGTAGATTGTGTGACGAAGATAGATGCTCAACGAGTTGTTGGTTATGCTCTCTTCAAAGATGGGAAGCATACTAGACTTTCTTACCCCTTGGATACATTTGACTCGGATGTTGCTGGGAGAAGCTTCCACAATGGGAGATTTGTGCAGAGAATGCGAGAAAAAGCTTCCACTCTTTCAAAGTAAATCTTTTGATTCTTTATCCAAAACTAGCTGATGATACGCTTACTCTTAATGCTCTTTTTTTTTTTTTTTTCTTGATTCAGTGTACGTTTGGAGCAAGGAACAGTTATGTCGTTGCTAAAAGAAAATGGGATAGTCAAAGGGGTTCGATACAGAACAAAAGAGGGCAATGAGCTTACTTCATATGCTCCTCTCACAATTGTATGTGATGGTTGTTTCTCCAACTTGCGTCGCTCTCTTTGTAAACCTAAGGTGGTCTCTCTTCTCTCCTAGATTGGCCATTAAAGTTGCTTTCTACAGTAAAACTTACTAGGTTTGATGTCTATCAGGTGAATGTGCCCTCCAGTTTCGTGGGTCTTGTCTTCGAGAATTGCAAACTCCCATTTGCTAATCACGGGCATGTTGTTCTCGCTGACCCATCGCCCATCTTATTATATCCCATAAGCAGTTCAGAAATCCGTTGCTTAGTCGATGTACCGGGTCAAAAACTTCCTCCCATTGCTAATGGTGAAATGGCAAAGTATCTGATAACACGAGTTGCGCCTCAGTTACCAACAGAAGTTCGTGAAGCGTTCATCACCGCGGTTGAGAAAGGTAATATCAGAACCATGCCAAACCCAAGCATGCCAGCTGATCCGGTTCCTACTCCTCCTGGAGCTCTTCTGCTTGGCGATGCATTCAACATGCGACATCCTTTAACCGGTAGTGGCATGACTGTGGCATTGGCGGATATTGTGGTACTCCGGGATCTTCTAAGGCCGATTAGTAACCTTCATGACAAAGAAGCAGAGTCTAAGTATATTGAATCCTTTTACACACTGCGAAAAGTAAGTACCTTTTAGCTAAAGTGAGCGTTACTATGTGTTGATTGATTCAAGTTTTTTCCTGATGTAATGTGTGGGTTTCTTCTCCAGCCTGTAGCATCTACCATTAATACATTGGCTGGTGCGTTGTATGAGGTCTTTTCAACATCTTCTGATGAAGCAAGAATGGAGATGCGTGAAGCTTGCTTCGACTATCTTAGCCTTGGAGGTGTTTGCTCATCTGGTCCAATTGCATTGCTCTCAGGTTTAAACCCTCGTCCTCTGAGTCTACTTCTCCATTTCTTCGCTGTGGCAATTTATGCCGTTGGTCGTTTACTGCTACCGTTTCCTTCGATTAAAAGCTTTTGGCTTGGAGCTAGAATAATCTCGGTAAGTGGTTCTTCCCGTGCTTCCACTATACATACATGATACATTGGCAAAAAAGAAAAGTGGATCTTTGATAATTTCTCTTGCACAGAGTGCTTCAGGGACCATCTTTCCGATCATAAAAGCAGAGGGAGTTAGGCAAATGTTCTTCCCTCGTACTATCGGTGCTATATACCGCACTCCTCCTGCAACAAGAGACACGGACATTGACAGATGAAAGCTATCTAGGAAAATGCTATAACTACTCTTAATGTAATACTATTGTTGGATATTGATAATCATGTTGGTGTTTAGGTAAGACAGTTCCGGAACAAGTGTAAACGTAGCTCCTTAGGTATATATTATATGTGGAACGATTATATTACTACAATGTATCTTACTCTCTTACCTTCAGGTGCGATAATCCCAAATGGCTTTACCTTGTGTGTTAGCCTTCCAGGAGATCTACTTGGAGTCTCACCTACTTGGATTCCGCCCCTCTATACTCGATTACCTAGGTACGGCTTATTCTTAGGGATAGGTGCTAGGACGGTTAGATTAAGAGAATCAATGAATCTAGTTCCCATTTGAAGTCTTAGACAAGTTTTGAACATTAATTACAATCCATAACGTCTTCGTCCTATTGTTTGCTTCGTTATGTTATTTAATTTCTTAGTTGTATTAAGCGATGTCATAGTGGTTTTGTTAGAGCTTCATCTTGGGATCGATCCCAAGAATACTACTTCATTGCAATTTGCAACCTGCACTTGAGGATTTATTTAGCGGGCTTTATAAGTTTTAAAGCTTTAGCATAAAATATGTTATTGAGTAGTGAATTCAAAACTATTTTACGCCTGCATCAATGGAAAAACCAGAGGATTTTGCTAAGGGAGCTAGAGTTTTTATCTTACAAAAGTCTACATTTGGTTTGAAGCAAATATCCACGTCAACAAAGCTTAAGGTTTGTTCAGTTTATGAAGGATCAGGGTTATCTTAAAAGTCAGTATGATTCTCATGCGTGTACTTTAAATCTTTTGGTGAAGATAACATTATCTATCTACTTTTACATATGGACGACATCTTTGTTAGTGGCTACTAAAAGGATTAAATAGATTACTAGGTTAGATACAGTTTTATGTAAGTGAGCTTTAGATGAAGGATCTTGGTCTTGCAACCATGATCATAAACATTGTTATTGTCAAAGATAGAAAGATGTCTCAAGATGGACTATCTGGATGGAGTTAAGATGCAAATTGTGAAACTAATAATCGTAACTCAAAGGTTTTGTCTGGTTTATAGGAAGTGCTCTGGTAGTTAATCCATAGAGTGTTGATAAAGCCGACATAGGAGGACACATGACCGGGGAGCAACGTGGACCAACATGATAGATGGTCGAGATAGTCCCCGAATGTAACATATTGGCGTATCTCTCTTCTTTTTGTTTTCAATAATGTGGGAGAGTGACTCATAAACTAACGGACGGGAGGATTGTCAAAACCTGTCAAACAAACAAAATATAATAAACAATAACAAACAGTAGGGTTAATGGATTTAGAAGAGACGATAAAACTATGGAAAACGTCTCATATCTAGGTTTTGAACTTGTGGCAAGCAATAATATATATACCCGAGACAACCTAAATAAAATTGTGATTTAAATCTCCTAGAGATTTATTCATAGTAGAACTTTCACATCATCGTAAACAAAAACAAAAAAAAAACAAATTTCTACTAGTTATCGAGAAAAAGCCCACGTATCTTAGAAACAAAAAAAACTTTAACTCACATTTTTTTTCTTCTTTTTAATGAATGGCATTAGCGTACGCGTGAGAGTGAGTGTGTCCTCGCTACATCAGCTTTCATACTCTCAATTACTTTATAATTCGACTTATTTTAACTCTGGCTATGATATATGATTCAATTATAGAAAAATTAAATGCCTTACAATTCATGCTTTTTTCTTTTCTTTTTAAATTTATTTTGAAAATCTCTTAGAATGAAATTAAATGTGTTATAATTAGGATGGTTAGTTATAGAAATATTTACTTATGTAGATGAATATACCTACTTTGAATGTACTTGGAAAATATATACCAAACTTTTAAATATTGATGAATTAAATATTTTTGATTGCATATATTATACTAAATCATATATGGTAGTATCACGTTGGATACTTATGACACGAGCATGTTGGGAGTAACATGTTGGGCCACGGTGAGCATTGCAACTTGGGACGATCGTTGGTGTTTTAAACGCACTTGTAGCTCTAGGTTTTGGTGGTTGTCGAAGAGATCGTGAAACTTTCACCTCCAAGCTCTAGCGTCGATAGCGATGTTTTGACTTGGTGTTGTTCCCCTAATGTGTTCACAACCATTTTTTCGGTGGCTCATACTTGGATTCAGGTCCACTCGTGTCGAAATTGATTTGGTTCCTCAAGTACCATATTTCTTTCATCGCTTAGCTACCAATCAATGATAGACTCTCTAGCGAGGCTGGTATGTTGGTCTGGAGAGGATTTCAAACTTGTGCACTTTTTGGGAGCTCTAGGAAAAAAGGAACCACTTATTTTTCGCATGTCCTTATTCTTTTACGGTGTGGTTGACTTGGTGATCCAAATTGGAACAACACGGTATTGGTGTTAGCAACTAGAACATACGATCGAGTTACGACATTCTTTTTGCCTTGCTTTTCAAATGCAAAGTTGTATGATCTGAAAGGAGCGTAATGTTAGACGTCACCATAAGCTGTCTCGATCGCCTTGGATTCTATTTCGAGATGTGGACCACGCTATCTAGAATCGTATTTCATTGATTCATTATTTTGAGGATCTTAATCTTGCGGGTATACACCACAAGTGGTTCCAAACTTCCTCCTCAACATAAATAGATTTTTGATTTATGTTATACTAGTTGCCGTTGTTTTATCTTTGTCCTCTAAAACTAGATTGTGCATAATTTTTAGTTTTATCAATAAATTTTGCATTAATCAGCAAAAAATCATTTATGGCACCAGTCTATATGTAAAAAAATTTAAAAAATAAAGACTATTTTGTAAAAAAAAAAAAGTTTGATGATGCTACACATAGTATGATCAAAAGCTAATAAATCTTGCTTCTTTTTTTTTTGTCATTTGCTCTATAGAAAAACCTAGGAGAATGTCATGTCGATAATTTTTTAAAAGTTGTTTCTCAAATACAATGGAGTCATTTATGTTCGGTTTAAAAATATATATGTAATAAACAATGATTTATTTTTTGTATTATTTTTATAAGAAGATCAAAAAGAGACATGATAAAAAAGAGAATATAAATGTGATTTGCTTTCAAAATATATGTAGTTTTCTTTAAATGAATAAAAATAGATTTGATCATGTTTTTTTTTAAAGAGATTATGTTATGATATTTTTATAAAAGCATCTCCATCCGTGTATTTGGACGAAAGGTTCTTAAATTTTTTATTTTTTTTGGTAGGTTCCACAATTTTTGGGTGGAAAAAAAAACAAACGAATCACATTCCGCCACTTTACATGCACAATTAAAAAACAAGTCCTTATTTAAAGAATTTACGAACCGACTCTTAAAAATGAAGTGTTACTCATAAATTTTTTATTATTTTTTCTCCTAAGTTTCAATACTAACAACCCATAAAAACTGTACAATGGAGATGGTCTAACATTTTACCAACTTATATATTGTTTTATTCAATCTCAAAGACACAAAATTCACCCTCACTTTTATTTTTTTGAATACTTAATTATAAGATAGATTATTATTGACAGTTTTTTTGGTGTAAATAACATTCCTCTATTTTGGATTTCCAAATAATTTGTGTAAATTTTATATTAGTTTCATGATTTCAAAAAAAAATCTTAGTGTCAAAAAGCTAGGAAATACCATATCAATATCTATTTAATAATAGTTCGTAAATAATATATCGAGTTTTGAAATATAATATTACCAAGAATATTTGAATTCTCTAGTTTTTTGCAAGTAATATATAGGATAAGCATAATGCGATGTATTGTGGTATATACTCTCTGACCACTGTAGTTGTCAACTTGGCAAAGGCTTAAAGATTCTTCTTTTACAAAGTCAAAATATCGACTTTAAATTTATCGTGTCCTTTTCTCCTATGCATTATTATAATTAACCCTTATAAATTCATTCCTCTGAGCAAAAACATTTTAAATATTTATTCTTTTTTATGGGTCAAGATTTAAAATATTTATTCTTTTACCCCAATTTGATTCAACTATTTTCACTCTTTTACATTTCAAGGTAATATTCCTACTTTTTTTGAATTTAGAATCGGAGAATAGTTTTTTAACCAGGAAAAAAAAAACCCCTTGGGCTCTTCTAGTCTAGAAACTCCAATTTATTATTTATAAAAAAGCAGAATTAGAAGAATTATCAACTGATAAAACCAGAGTTATAAAGAGGTGATTGTGGGTGGAAACTATATGGAATATACTTTATCAACAAAAAAAAAAAAAACTATATGAAATATATCACGAATATAATATGAATATAATACTTTTATTTGCACACACGCTTAAAACATGAAATACATTTGGCTAAATTATTTGAGCACTCATTGCCTTAGATACATTCATAAAATCACAATATTTCGGATCTAATTCAATCGAATATTTTAATTATCAAAGAAATGATGTCTAGAACCAGAATATTAATTCGAAAAACTTACATTTCTAAAAGTAGATACGTAAACTTATATTTCCTTATAGTAGATTATTTATCATTTTCATGATTACTAATCTATATAATGTTGACTTTTTAATCCTATGATTCATCATGCATTAAGAGATTAAGTAATCTTTAAAATTTTCCGGGCTATGATTCCTCTTGGATCAGTTTCTTCGTATTAATGTTGATGCTACTGGTTATTTTTCAAATAGTCATTGTATAACCTCAAGAACCTAAATTATGAAAACATGATTGTCGTCGCGACGCATGGTGCCGATCAAGAATAAGACGCAATTTATGAATGATTAATGGTGGCGGAGAAGAGAGCTCGAGCTGCTGAAAAGATGTTATCTACGATGCAAGAAGATATGAAGATAGTCACTGTAAAATTGGCCGATATTCTTGACACGCATCTTGTTGAGGAAGATTGGAACACCGAAAGACTAGTGATGACACATTTAAAACTTGAAACCAATATACATGTGTCTCGTAAAGATGAGGCTGGGTTGAAGACTGAAAAGGACATTTTAGAAAACCAGACAACACATGGGTCGGCAGATGAGCTTCAAAAGGCGAGAAGAGTTGGCCAAGAATAAACGGTTGTCGATGTTACTACCAAGTTTGAGAGTATATGTTGCTATCACTCCGGACGCAATGCAAGGGTCGATAAGGTCATGATATGGAGCCAAGTTAAAGGGTCCATTGAATGTATCCGGCTTATAAGGGATCATGATGGAGTTCATGTTTCGAATTTTCAAATGAGACAGTTTCAAACCCATTTTGAGGAGTGGGTGAAAATCATTGGAATATCTGATGTCGAGATGAACGAACACGATCTTATTGTACCTTTGATTTCTCCTCATTCTTCCCCATATGTTCTCGTGGATGAAAGTGTGGATCACTCAGAGAAAACTTGTTTCCGCTTATAGTTTTACTTCGCAAGAAGATGCAATCAATCTTCCTGTTTAGACCACTTTGAGGCCCCTCTTCTAAGTGTTACCTAATTCTTTTATTTCAACATATATATATGAGGAAGTAACATTTCAATACACTCACTCAAAACAAAACTGTTGATAAATCTACCATTTCCCTATAAACTCTACTAAACAAATAATTATGTCTTTACGTAGTTATCACTTATTCATATGATTCTCACTCAAATTTTTAACTGCTGTAAAGTTTTTATTTTATTTTTTAAACTCAATTAAAATTCATTTTGTAAATAAGTTTGTTCAGTGTTAAGGTTAGAATGCATTTAAGTAATAGAAACATTGTAGTAATTGATAAATTATTAGAATATTTTTTAGCAATTGAGATATCATTTAGTAACTTTTCCAAATTGTAATGGTAAAATATATTTAAATCACAACTAAAGTCAAATTAATGAGTGGTTTAATAGTCATCAAAGTCGTCATTATCATAAATTACAACTATGTTCATAACATATATGGGGGCATCAGAATCGTAGACTCTCATCATAGCAAATCATTGGCGGGACCCAAGTGTTTGAGGCTGTCTAAATTTGACACGCGTTAAACCTAACTGACAAAGATACTGTTTTGAAACTGCTTCGCTTCATGTGTCGTGTAGATATTAGATAAGATGTTTGTGAGGGATGCCATGATTCGATGGATGGTGATCATTGTTGATGACATGTGAACCACCCACCTTCTATATATATATATATATATTTTTTTTTTGTTAATAACCCACCTTCTCTATTTCTCCATTCTTTTTGTTTTTCTTATAATTAATTGTCATGTTGTTATTTCTTGTTATTGTTGTGGATGAGTTTCAATCTAAAGATGATTAATTGTTACCAATCATCTGAACTCTCTAAAAGGGTTATACTACTTGTGGTCACACTCCATTATTTTATTTATAAAACATGACATCCTTATTATTACTATTTTTTGTTTAATTCCTTCTCCTTTTTCACGTATACAGATTTGTATTGATTTAAGTTTTCCTACATTTCTCCAAAGTCAATGTTTTTCAATATATTCTTGTCCGTACTTTCATGCCGACGAAAATTGTGGTTTTTATATAGAACCGATCTTTCGATCCAAAAAAAGGATATAAAACCGTTCTAAAAATTATAGTTCCTATTGGTGATTTAAAAATATACAAGATTTTACCTATAAATGGAGGTGATAACCGATTACAAAATAATACAAATAGTTAAAATAGAAAATACAGAAAACTAAGATTATTGTTTTAGGTAATGCTTCTAATATTTTAAAGTAGTATACCTCTTACCACAACGATAAAAGGTTACTAACCACATCCAACAGAAACTCAAAACGAGATTTAATAAAAAAAAAAAAATTTCATTTTAAAAAGAAAAATGAAAAGTTTTATTAGAATTAATAATATTTCAGGTATAGCCAATTTTTAGTGTTGGGTATGTTACTTTCGTAAAGTTTGTATTAATGTTAAGTTATTATGAGTATGTGTCGGTTTTTTTTTGTGTTCGGGGTTTCCAAACTGAAGAGTTATTTTTAAAATCGGTTGGAAGGATTTTTTTACCTCATATTAATGATTGGGTATTTGGATAGATAATGATTTATAACATGTATTTTTAAAGTCTTATATGGATGCTGCTGTAAATTCAAATTCCTTACGAGTTGCTTGGATTCAAAGATGCTTATTGAAACACATCACTTTTCAGGATGTGAAGGAAATCATTTTGAAATCTTGGAATTGACTTTTTTTTTTTTTTTTTTAACAGTTGTGGATTGTTGCTTTACAACTTTTTCAATATAAGATTGGCAATGGTACTTCAAAGGTATTGAACTGATAAGTGGATGGACTTGGGATGACTTTCTGATATAATGGACGAGTTTGGTACTTGGGTTTTAGGTATTTAAGATGAAGCAATGGTGGTTGATGTTTCTAGCGATTGTGTGTGGCATTTTTGTAAATTTCGTTGCGTAAAAACCATCAAATGGTAAATCATATTCAACACGTCCCTCTTCATTCTTTGTTTAATGGCCCTGATGTTGCGACATGGAGACATCTTAATGTCCCTCACTCCCATCGTTCTCTTAAAAAAAGTGGGATCAAGTGCAGATGCAACTACCTATTATCGAGTCGACTCAGTTGCTTTAGTTTCGAAGATCAGTTCTGAGATACTTGTTTCTCTTATGACTTACGTTAAAACCCCATCTAAAAATAGTGACTCATATGCATATTTGAGGTTTAGGAAAACCATATATTTTTGTGGGGAAATGGATGAAACGCGAGACCATCTCCGTTTTGTGTATCTCTTTTTTCATAGTTTGGGCGGAGGTTCGTTAAGGGATTATTGGATTTCAATTGAATCATGGGTGGCGGCAAGAGATGGTGGACTCTCTCCTTTCTCACTGCCTCATAGAATACGATTTCAGTTTGGTCGAATTAGCACTGCAAACAACGCCCTATTTTTTTTAGTGATAGCTTAACAGAAGGCAACATCACCAACATGATGAAAAAGAGCTGTAGTGGATGAAGTATTCTCTTATCATTCGGGTTGTGAAGACATAAAACTAACCCATCTTTGTTTCGCCGATGAATTTTTTATTTTTCTTGACAGGTCATTTCAGTCCATGCAAAGAGCTTTCAAAGTTTTATTAAGATTAGAAGAACGTTTTGTTCTGGCTGTGAACATTTTTTTATTAAAAAACAGTGTATTTTCTTGGGGTATGATAGATTCAAACCTACACAAATAAAATAAAGGTACGACCTAATTCTTCAACCGCTACTCATACACTATCTTGGTATCCCTCTTTATAGGAAATACTATTTATTGCGAATTGTGATCCTCTACTATCTTTAACTATGAAAAAGATTAGCAATTGGACGAATATAAAATTGAGCTTTGGTCAATTTAGTGGTAGATATACTCTTATTCGTTCGGTAATAACATGAATAATGGGTTATAGGTTTTTATTTCCCATAAAAGTTCTACAGAGAATCAACTCTATGTCTAGCTCTTTTTTCGGCATAGAAACTTAGAATCTTTAAAAGGGGAAAAGGTAGCTTGGAAGGATATCAACTACCCTGAAAAAGAAGACAGCTAGGGTATACAAAAGTTGTCCTCTTGGAATGAAACATGTGGTTTAAAATGGATTTGGGTGCTCTAGTTTCGAGCAGGATCTATCCAAGTTGCTTTGACGAGAAAGAAATACTTATCTCACAACATTTTTTCCAGCGCTTATGGAAAAAAATATCTTTTCTCATGGATGCTCCATAAGCTATTAAAACTCATACAGAAGCTTTCAAATTTTCTTCGGATTCAGATTGGTAATGTGGATGCTACATTTTTTTTTGGGATTCTTGGAATCATTCGGACTTCTCATTGACTATCTAGAATAGGATGACCCTATCCCTTTAGGTATTCCCCTATTGAATTTTATTGGATGCAAGATCACATAGACAATTAGTAGTTCTCACTATTTATCACTACGATTACCCCATCTTCGATTAGTGATAAACATACCAGATTTTTCTCACGGAATACATGGAGAAAATACGAGATTTGTAAACCCATTTTTGCCTTGGACTAGACATTTGTGGCACAAAGCACAAAATCATAAACATGCTTTCACCGCTTGAATTTTTGTTCTAAATCGGAACCCTACTCTCGAAAGTATCTCGAGATGGAGTTATGATGTGAAACAAACCTGCCTATTATTTGGACTTCATGATGAAACAAGAAATCACATGTTCTTTCATTGTGCAGAGATTTGGAATCACATTGTCGGTAAGTTCGTCCCTTCTTCGATCCCGTTTGTGAAACAAAATAAACCATGAAGTTCCACGTAGCAAGAAAATTTCATTAGCATTGTTACAAGCATATCAAACACGTATCTATAAAATTTGCTGCGAATAGATTGAAGATATCATGAAAGCACAACTCTTCCTACTCGGAAAATTACTCACAGGGTCCTCAATGCAGTAAAGAACAGATCTCACAGTCTAATCCTGCAAAAATCAAGACTACGTCTCACTTCTCTAATGTTGGGTGTAACTTGTTTACATTTCTCTTGCTTTAGTTTATCTTAAAGGCTATTTCTTTTTCCTATCTAAGTAAAAGAATTTTTTCTTCGTAGCAGTCACCACTAAACCTCATTTGTGGGCTAAAATAGAATTTAAGTTTTCTAAAAATCGTTTAAAATATGAAAAATATGTAATGATATTACATTATAAATAAAAATATAAAAATAGTAATATGATAATAAGAAAAAGAAGAAAAAAAACGTGCATAGGATGGGTAACCTAACTTTCGTTGGACGAGTATAGCCGACAAAGGCATTATTGGGTAGTGCCAAAACAAATAACAAAGCTGAGACCAAACCCAATGAAAGGTTACACATCAACTTTTCTTTTAATTGGACCACATCAGCGGTTTCTAAGACTGAGTTTTTTAAAAAAAATATTATTTAATTCATGGGGTCCACTAATTTTTTAAAAACAATATTTAAAGTCTAATATTTAAGAGGTGCATGATGCCGATTTTCTTCACTGTTCGTGGGTCCCACTAACACATGGTGATCCGTGATTAGTTCTGCTTTTTTTTTTTCTTTACATCTGCAGAAAAACATAAAAATTACTAAAATAATCTTTTGGAAATCGTGTGCACGATTTTTACCGATGTACATGCTCTTACTCCTTCAAAAAAATTTCATATATATAACAAATCATTTTCCGCCGCATCATTTTTTCGAATTTCTACCAAACTTTATTGTTCCTTTTATTTTGTTTTTAGTTGTGTATTCTCAATGATATTTCAAACGGTAATTTAGGTAACCAAGCAAATTAAGCTAGCTCCACAAAAAATAAATTTAAAAGGTGATCAATCAATACACCTTTTTTTTACAACTTTTTCACGAAATCGGATTTGAATTCGGTTTGTATTGAACTGTTTTGTGGAACTTAGTTATCAAATCCAAAATCTTCGTTTCGATCCATTTTTAGTTTGAATTAGGATGAACTAATAATATAGCTGAGGATTTTAAAATTAACAGCTAAATTTTAGTGTATAAAGTCATATTGATAAAAATTTGTCATTTAACAAGACTCATTAATTTTGACAAACAAAATAATTTTTTCCAATCGCTATAATTTACTCTTAATTAGATGAAACACAGATTTGATATATTAGATAATTTCGATGTCATAAAATTTTTTATATATTAATTGAAAAGATCAAGAGAAAAAATTTTAACGTAAAAATCTTATATTTCAACCAAAAAAGATTTTTAAGAGAATTTATCGAATAATCACGTATTCTATTTCCAAATAAATAATCATATGTGGCTAGGCCTTTGCATAAATTAAATTTAAGGTCAATTTGTTTCAAAACTTAACCCACAAAAAATTTATTTTACATAAAAATTAAAAATCCAATCTTCAGAAAACTATAATCAATATTTAAAAAATTTAACTTTAAATTGACCAAAAGATATATTATTATTATTATTCTAAATCCAGAAAATTATTTTAGATAAAATAATTTAGCTTAATCAAAATTTAAAGTATTTAAATATTTGAAGAAATAAAAATTTAAACGTTATTAATTTTATATTTGGCCAAGAAGTAAAATTATTATAAAAATATTTTACTTGATATAAAAGAAATACTATAATTTAATATTTTAATAAATGTCTTAAATTGATTCAAAATGTATATCGTTTATGTTTTTTTAACGCAGGACATATTAACCAATATTAAAACCCAAATTATCCTTTGATTTAAAAAGGATTTTGTGAAAAAAATTATCAGACTATTTTTTTTCATCGCAATCCCTCACCTAAAAGTTTTGCAAATCAAACTCATCACCTCGTTAAATCCCAACAATACAGTCTTTACGCATATTGCCTACGTGGCAGGGAAAAACAGTGTTAAAAATTTGACTGAAACAACCAAACGACATCCTTCCTCTTTCTCTTTATCTCCTCTTTCAAATCTCTATTGCGAATTTGACTCTAATCAAGATCAATCTTCATTTGTCCTAACTATTTTCCATTCATTTCAAGCTCAGCTTGAGTCTTTATCAATTCCGAAGATTGAATCTGAAACAGCTTCTCACAATCTGCAGTTTTTTGCTGAATCAATGTGAGATTTTTTTACTTTTTCTCAATTTCATCATTCTCTCCTACGAATTTGATGAGTGGTATCCAAATACTCCATCTTTGCGCTGGCCACCTGAGCTTTGCCTGTTTCAACGAATTTAGCCATTTCTTCAAGTGCAGAGCTTTTATCTTTCAACTCTGTCTCCTTCAATGCTAACTCCCTGAACCTATTCTCCACTTTCTCTTCTGCGGATTTCTTGTCTCCATCATCATCGCCGCCGTGAAATGGCTGAGCCCAGTGGTTTCGCTCTCTCTAATCTCCTTCACTGTCATGAATCTGAAGCTTCCCTAAACGAAGAAGACGATGACGATGAACAAACTACTAAGAGATCTAAGCAAGAGCTAAAACCTCACTGTGTTACTGTAACGATCGGAGAAGAAGATGAAGAGTCTGTGGCAGAGCTTGTTTGTAAAGAGAATCAACGATTCGGAATCGAACTATCGATAAAGAATCCCAAATTTATCCGATTATGAGATTGATAATCCGATTTCTGATTATGGGTTTTTGATTTCCATTGTTTTCATATGAGAACGAGATTCAGATTCCAACATCAGACTGCATACATTGCGATTTCATACTTCGATCTATTCCTCAAGAAACGATTCATTGGTGTACGTGAAAAAGCTTCGATTTTTTTTTCTAACCAATAGAATCCCAAATTTTGATTTTTATCATGGTCGATTCAATTATTATCAATAGCTTGTTTGTCACTAGCTGCCAAAATGGAAGAAATGATCGTTTTTGAGATTATCACAAGAATATGTTTTTTTTTTTTTTTTTAACATGAGAACAAAACTTTGTGTTGTTTTTAATTCAACGAAAACGATGTCGTTTGGTTCTTTCTGTCAATTTTTTAATATTGTTTTCCTCTGTTATGTAGGCAATATGTGGAAATGTTGTATTGCAGAGATTTTACGAGGCGAGTGATTTGATTTGCACAACTTTTAAGTGAGTGGTTGCGATGAAAAAAAATAAGTCGATGATTTCTTTTTCACAAAATCCATTTTAAAACCTAATTTGGAGAATGGTGATGTGTGGAAGAAAAGCTATGAAATTTGATTAAGACACTTATAAATTTGAATTTTTTATTTTGTTTAATTCGTAATTATGTCATGCATGTTGGTTTCAAAATCTTACTGACAATTTTTTTCTTTTCTTATAAGTTATGTTACATTGTTACATCGATTTACTGTGAAAGAGTCAAGGATCCATTGAATTATTGGTGTGGTCATAAATCACCTTCTTTAAATATTTTTGAGAAATAAATTATATGCCTAACTCTTTACGAAAAGTACTAAGTTAATTGGTGAATTAGATCAAGAGAACCGAACCTAAACAAGATTGTGGGGATCACTATCCATATGTATAAAATCCGAAACAATTAATAAATATAAGTAATATCTGATTAGATAAATGAATTGAACAAGTAGGACCAATGTGTTTGTGTGATAAGAAAAAGAGAGGCTGAAGATTGGTAGGTAAACCGACTTGTGGTTCGTTATTTAAAGGCACTTCTTAATCTCTTTCTAATTACTTTTAATAGTTATATATTTTTGTATACATCTTAAGATTTTTCTCACGATATTTATTTTGTTTTGTTTTTATAATTCTGAATTATTCATGACAAAATTATGAGTATCTAAGTTTTTTTTTTTTTTTTAATCTCACGGACTAAACAAAATCATATTAACATTAGAAAATAAAAATAGCTAAAATAATCATTCATAGAAGAAGTCGGAGATAGCAAATTTATACTTTTTTATAAAAAAAAATGCATGTTTTTTCCGTTCTTACTAATATTTAGTTCTTGTTTTGTCGACAGTGTTCCTTTTAAATAAAATTCAACAGAAAATCACACATCATTATATTTAATTCCTTTTAAATAAAATTATACCATAAACGTCAAAAAACAAAGAATGGTGTACTACAACAAAATAAAAATGTGTTGAGCCAGCTCGGCTTGGCGTTAGTTTTGCTACTTTGCCTTTTTGAAACTTGAACCTCCCTATCACAACAAAAACCATGAATTTTCTTTACTATGATTCCCTCATTGAATAAATTAAAATGTAGATGTGTTCTTGGGCAAGTAAGTGTCTCTATTATGCTGGACGTTTATAATTGATCAAAACCATTGGTATTTCATAATTCAAATTTTTGGCGATTTGTTTTTAGGAAACCAAAGAGATGGCTTATAGTAATTGAAAGGATTCGTAGTGCGTTTATTTATTGCCATGCTCGCTTAAAAATTATTTGTTTCAATGAAAAACTTGCCATAGCCACATCCTACAAATTTTGGGCAATAACCTTTGAAATGTGCTCGATGCTGAGCTTTATCCTCAGAATAAGGTATTAGGCGGCTTCGATCGGGTCATGATGGCTTATGAGTAAACTACAGGGTGAATTTCCTTGCTTCGAGATTAGTCTTCATTGCAGGCTGGAGCCTCCGAGTGCGGGTTTAAGCAGTGTTAATATATGACTCGGGGAAAGGTTTGATCCCCAAAGAGCACACCTCCCATCAAAACAAAATAGTGTGAAGTCCTTGAAAAGCACTATCGAGGTGTGCTTTCTGAAGAATCTTTGATGATAAATATAAAAAAGAGATCATGAGATTGAAGTTGAGAATCTAAAAGAAACTGAAAAACAAGGAAGAAAAATTATTCTAGTTGACTCTAGGTCGAAAAGAAAGTGTGGTCTAGAGGAATTTACCATTTTAAGAAGGAATTTAGTGAAAGAGAAGAATTGTAAGAGTTTAGAAGTAAAGTTTGGTCAAAAAGTAAGTGAAAAATGTGAAGTCTGAGAAAGATCTCAGAGAAGAGAATTCATGAGATAAAGAAATTATGACGGTTTTGCGACTAAAAGACTAAGAAAGGTTAAGATTTTAGGGTCTTTTAGAGGAAACATTAGGCCATTTAGAAAATCGAGGGAAGGAGCGAACGAAAGAGTGAATAAAACAGAGACATTTCAGTGTAGAGAAAGAAAAAATCTGAGCCATTTTCATCGCGAGAAGGGGAGTATTTATAGATTTTCATACTATTCCATGTCGGATGGGTAGTCCGGCCAGAGAAAATGGTCAGACGAGTACGGAAAACTCGAGTGCTTTCCTCTAACTCTTTTTTGTCTTGTTGATCAACTTGCAATCAATGTAATCTATAGGCATCTCGAGGCGGGAGGTAATCGTATCATTTTTCATGTGATACATTTTGCTTGCATATGCAGTTTTTGCGGAGCCCTTGTGTGTTATACGTACGCCTGCTTTTTTCAATCAACGTTTAGATATCGATCGGTACCTAAAACGTAGAGGTTTGAGAACGTTAGTGTAAGATTTGCTTACGCCATATAGTTTAGAGAAATATCTTTAAAGGGATAAAACAAATTGATCTAATAAACAATATGAAAGTACTTAACCCAGTCTCTGATACTTAAACCAGGATGTGAATACCTCGTAAACACGTTCGCCAAGTATGACTAGTTCACTCTTGATACTTCTTTATTCAGGGCCGGTTTACAGCTAATATACCCTAACATGGAGGGTACAAAAAGGGTGGTTCCTATGTTATGCCCTCATACAATTGTTAGGTCTAACATGACCGTCCTACTAGCGCGTAGTGACTTTTCGAACAAGAAGTATTTGTTGAATCCGAGAAGTTCAGTGCAAGTCAAGTACGGATTTTATGTTCGGATGTGAGGGTCGGAGATTCAATGATGAGGTAAACTTTGAGCAAAGGGGAAAATATCGAATACGGGGTTCAAAAGGGATGTTCCGAACCTTATTTTGATAAGTAGAAAGGAGTTACAAAGAGAAGTAGCAAGTGGTTTTGACGAACAAGAAGTTGAGATCGGAATCTAACACTTAATGACTTAGGAAGCAAAGCTGAAATGTTAAAGACGATATATGTTCTATCTCTCTAATCATATCTCCGAGCATTGTCTGAAGTTAGTGTTTTTAGTTACATTGAATGCGCCTTCTATTTATACTGAGGAGATGAGCGTAAAACTCGTAGCAGGTGATCTCGTGTCTCGAGGGTCATCATTTGTTACGAGGTTGCCGAACTAGGGTTGCAGGTAGTTTGATGGGTCATCATTTCTTCAGCAATCCAACTGTTTATGGTAGGAGACAGTTGCGTCTAAGTTCAACAACTTTCTTCTAACGCGTCCTCGATCGACGGTTCTTGTTTGGTGTAGATTACGTGTCAAGCATCCGTCGAAAGTAGGGTCTTCGAGTTGGTAGGGTAGGGCGCGTGGCACTCGCTTAATGGCTTGGTTGGGTATTGACGTGGTTTTCAGGCGTTGCGTCGAAGTTGAAGATCGACTTATGGGCTTGATCTGGGTTGCGCTGGTTTATTCCTTTGTTTTGGGTTTTGGCTTGCTTCATCAGTGATTTTGGGTTGATTCAGGTCGGGTCCTTCTATGGAAGGGGTGCTAAACTCACCTTCAACAGTATTCTTAAGATAAACTAAACATGGTGCCGCGAATTCTGACTAAGATATATTACATATGTAGTTACATGATTCGTCGAAGATAGGAGAATGATAAATTCAGCGAAAGAGTTTTTTAGGAACAAGTAAAAATTCATTGACAGAAGAGTGATAAACTAGCAAGAATACCTGCGAACTGACTTAAAACAAGAACTAGACTAAAAGGAAAGAGGATTGCAATAAAAGTTTTGGTATTTGTGTGTACGAAAAGATGTCCTCCTCTTGTTCTACCATTTATATATAGTGTGATTTCTTTTAAATATATGGTATTTAATATGCTTGATTTGGCATTAATCCTGTCGATTTCCTTTTTTTAATCTTAACTCTCTTCTCACGATCTTCAACTCGCGAAAACAACGATTTCTACCTCGCTCGTCCTCTAACCCAGCTCGGTGGGTCTCCTCCTCCTTTCCGTCCTTTAATCTGCACCAGAATCCATTGAAAAGCAATGATATACAATAATTCTACCAAATTTAAATTCATTAACCTTTTTGGGAACTTTTCTCTGAGTGGGAAGAACAGTGGCAAGTGCCAAGTGGGATGCTCATTTGGTCAACCTTTGCAAGTGAGAAAAATAAAAAGGAGAGAGAATTATGCCATCATAATTTCCCGTAATACTTCAGAAAAATAAAATCTTTCCTTTAAAATAATTAAAATAAAGAAAATCAATCCTTGAATTATTATTAATAATTATTAGCCATCCACCCAGTTCCACCCATCAAAAAAAATAATATATACTTCTCTTTTTTTTTTTGTTTGGTCGAAAAAAAAAAATACTTCTCCCCCCTTCTTAAAAAGCCGCTTGGCTTCATCTCCTCACATTATCTTCTAAACTTCACCAAACAAAAAAAATCATTTGTTTTCCCTTAAGTCTCACCTCTCGAAATCTCAAAGATCCATAAAACCGAAAAATCCATAAGATTCTTTTCATTTTTACTCAGATGGGTTTTGATGATTCATGCAACACTCGTCTTGCTCTGGGTTTAGGTCTTTCACCAACTCCTAATAATTACAATAATGCCATCAAACGATCCTCGGGTTCCTTCGACCACAAGTTCGAGCCGTCGTTGACTCTAAGCCTCTCCGGCGATCCTCAGGTGACGATGGTCGCCCAGGCTGACCAGCTCTGCCGTCAGACGTCGTCCCAGAGCGGAGCCTCTTCTTTCTCAACGGGAAGAGTCGTGAAGAGAGAGAGAGACGGCGGGGAAGAGTCGCCGGAGGAGGAGGAGATGGCGGAAAGAGTGAGTGATTATCATGAAGATGAAGAAAGTGTTAGTGCTAGAAAAAAACTTAGGCTTACCAAAGAACAATCTTCTCTTCTTGAGGAAAACTTCAAGCACCATAGCACCCTTAATCCCGTAATTATATATCCTTAATCTTAATTCCATTTTTACTACCTTATTAGTTTTTTATAATCCTTATTTATCGTATTCTTTTATTTCTTTTTCTTTCATAGAAGCAAAAGCAAGTTTTGGCTAGACAGCTGAATCTGAGGCCTAGACAAGTTGAAGTATGGTTTCAAAATAGACGAGCCAGGTAATTTCATTTGATATTTCTATTAATCATCACAATCTTGAGTTCTTTCCGAGTCCGATTTTTATTTTATTTTTCAAACCAAAAACTTGTAGGAGAAGTATTTCTTTTTATTAAATATTTTTTGTTAACTTAATGAAAATTTGAGCAGGACAAAGCTGAAACAAACAGAAGTAGATTGTGAGTTTTTGAAGAAGTGTTGTGAAACATTAACAGATGAGAACATAAGACTTCAGAAAGAGATTCAAGAACTCAAAACCCTAAAATTGACTCATCAGCCGTTTTACATGCATATGCCGGCATCGACTCTCATGATGTGTCCTTCATGTGAGAGAATCGATGGTGGTGGTAACGGAGGTGCTGGAGGTAGTGGCAGCGTGGCTACCACGGTGGTCGTCGATGGAGGTACGGCCAAGGGAGCATTCTCCATTTCCTCGAAGCCTCATTTCTTCAACCCTTTTACTAATCCCTCGGCAGCTTGTTGATGAATAATAATTAGATTTCTTACTACTTAATTTTTAATTACTTTTTTTTGGGTTCGAATTTTAATTAGTAGGAAGAACACAAGGAATATGTTAGAAAGGGTAAAATGGTATAGATGGTCTCTTTTACCAATTCCCACTTTGTTTTTCGGTGGGATTGTTGGTTCATGAAAATAAATAGTTTGTAACTATTATTTCATTTGTAGAAAAGAAAAGTAATAGTTTAAAAATTATACGCTAAATACGATATCTATCTAATAGGGTAGGTCATGTTTAACATCATCTTAAACAGCAATTATATAGTTGATCTTTCCTGTTATATATTTATGTAATTTCATGCTTCGATAAACTGAATTATTTCTCCAAAAGAAAGGATCTTCTATTGTATCATGTGAGAATATCTTCTAAGACTTTTATCATAACAAAAGTTAAATCGTATGAAATAGCTAATGGTCCATTCATCATTCATCTAAACAAGGCATTGCTATCAACTTGGCTTTGTTTTCAACTCTTGTATCCAAATGCGGAAATAAACATTGATGGAAATTATTTTTTCCTACCCAAAAATAATTAAAATAACATTTTTTTAATACTAAACAAATGGAAAATCCACAACTTTGAAAAGTATACAATTTCAGTAGGCCCAAACTTTGCCCTTTTGAGTAAAATCCAAAATGGAGTTATGGAATCACATTAAAAATGCATAAATTGATGTGAAAGTAATCATTTTACTCCAAATTATTATATATTATGGATTATCCAAAGAGGAAATTCAATTGATGGGTGTGAAGTATTTTTAACGAGAGAGATAAAGAGTGTGGGGTTTGGAGGTTAGCTCACGTGTATTGATGCATCACTTTAAATTACCTTTTCAATTTATAGAAATTGAAAACTTTAGAATTAATCTGAATGCATAGATTACACAACTAATTACGGGTACTCGTTCCCTATTTTAGATATTTTTAAAAAAGCGTGAGTGAACATGATCAACGTTTAGTTTTTTTTTTTTTTTGATAAAATATCAACGTTTAGTTATATATTTAAATCCACAAAACTATAAAATATTTAAAATGTCACTGTGAATACATGTGGATTTCAAAAATCAACATCTGCATAAACATTATTTTTTAATCATTAAGAAGGAAAAAAATGGGAAAAACGAGCATTTAAATTTGGAATAGAAGTACCGTGAAGTCGTGAGATGCTCGATCTTATAATATGGGGGTAAGGTGGGGCATGCTTCACGTGATTTTCTCTTTAAAATTTGCTCACATAGCATTTTATGAAGCTATTGAATTATATGACTTTCACATAGTACCCATATTTATTATATACAGCATATATTCATGAATCTTGCAATTTCAGTACATACATCCCCATCAAACATGGAACTCCATAGTCGGCCCTAGCTCCTGATAATGAGATATCAATAAGTGGAATCATGTTCTATCTTTAACTTCAATCCCAGTCGATAGTATATTGAAATTTCTGTAATATATACACAAAATTTGAGTAATTACACTCCAAAAATGCAGTCTAACTACGAAAATTTAATACAAAAAATGTTGTAATAGCTAGGGTTTGAGAGAAATTAGCCATGAAGAAAATAGTAATGTACTTTAACAAAAAAAAAAAAAAAAATTAGTAATGTAAAATGATAGCAAATATGTAGCTTTTGGTAACCATTTTGCTACAACTTTGTCACTTGATAAAATTCATAGCAATTTTGCTATCGATTAGATGCAAAAAAAGTATAGTAAATCTATGAAATCATGTTCAACTTCAATCCCAATCGAAGCAAATAATATAATGAAATTTCTAAAGTATTTATAGATTAAAAAAAAATGGTTAGGTTTGTTTATTAGGAATATTATCACACGTCAAAAGTTGAGTTGGAAGGGATCATAAACAAATATATATATAGGGATATTGGAAAATCCATTCATCGCCAATTAGTTTTGAGTTGGAAGCCCATGAAATGTAACATGATATCAAAGTCAGGTTTCAACTCCTCGATTAGGACCACTCGTGGATGTCCAGTCCCATATTCTTCACGCTTCAAATGTCCAATCCTGAGCGTGAGGTTGTGTATTAGATGTTTAATTGTCTTACATCGGAACTTGGGAGATTTTAAGACTAATATATAAGTGTGTGACAATGCTACACTCTTGAAATAGCTTTTGGATGTGAGTTATGACCACTCTTTCACTTAACCCATGGAACTTAATAATGTTATATTTTATCTTAGCAATCATATTTTGCTTATGGGTTCGATTGGTAACCCTTTACTGTTGCGGTAGGGGTTGTACCACTTTTATTGTTACCAATCTCAAAAGCTACAGTTAAAACGTTACTGTTAGTTTTTTTATATTGTTTTCTCTTACTATGTTTTCTTACCTCGTTGCACTATTCTTCAACTGCTTACCATCATACTACCGCTAAAAATATCATTTCATTATATATTAGTTAAGTGTGCGTTACACATCTCTTTTCTCTATAAAATGTAAAATTGATTGAAAAACATAAAGAATTTTTTTACAATTACTCTAAAGAGTTTTTGAGCATAATCGGATACAAGTAAACAGAAATGACCAAGTTAAACAATAAGTATCATACTGACATTGCTAGTTCTATGGCCAAGCTTCTCGATCGAAACCATTGTTGAAATATGTATTGAAACACCAGATTTTCATAATAGGAAATGGATGATAACCATTTTGATGACCATATCAATATCGCATACCATAAACACGACATCACGAGGAAGATTTTTATGGTGCTGTGCATTGTGTTCTCTCCATGTAGCATACATTTTTGTATAGGTTGCGAGATAAATAAAAATGTATGACGCACGATTGAAACGTCACGAAAACATAGTATCAATATTGATACTCCATTAGAATCTTTGAGCTCCAAAAAAAAAATTCCACAACTCGCCATCCACCATATATGAACACAAAAAAAAACAAAGAAACTATGGTATCTAGACCCACTCAGTTCACCACAAAAACACACACTTGAAATACTCTCCAACTACTCATATGAACCATCATAAACAGTTTATTCAACATGTCTAGCCAAGTGATAATTGAACATCACGAGATTCTTTGATCAAACCTAACCAACTTAGTCTACAAAATAAAGGGTTTCAACTCATTAAGCCGGTTCCACGTACTCGTCGCCGAGAAGCACAATTTTAAAAACAAAATAGTAGCTTGGTGCTACAATATGACGCCATGGCTAGC
Organism: Euclidium syriacum; assembly: GCA_900116095.1. Taxonomy (NCBI): domain Eukaryota; kingdom Viridiplantae; phylum Streptophyta; class Magnoliopsida; order Brassicales; family Brassicaceae; genus Euclidium; species Euclidium syriacum. The sequence goes on from FPAK01000008.1 coordinate 6,631,728, forward strand.
ATCCCATAATGGGGGTTGAAGCTTGCAAATTTCCTTAATGAAAACCTTGATCCAGGGACAATGGACTCCCATTAAGGACCAAACTCCTTAAAGAGCTACACTCGCCACCGTATAGTGTTTGTTAATGCTTATTTTTCTTGTACCCATTTCTCCAACGATACTACTGACTATTTCCACTTGGCACCAAAGATCATACAAAAAAAAAAAAGATCCACATCGTTACTTTTCAATCCATAAAATTTTGAATGCCACCTTCATTATCTAATTTTTAAACCAAATTTATGAACCCAATAACACCTTTTTAGAAAAATTTCTCACAATAACTCTTTTCGAATAAGATGGTTTTGAACCAAATCAGCTGAAAGGGCCACATTGTGGATAGTAACCTCTATATAAGAATCATCACAAAAAAAAATACATCACGAATTTTTCAAATACCAAGTCCACCCTTCTTCTTATGTATACAAATTATTTTTAAACAACCTTAATACCTCTACGAAAAATATAGATTCCATTCCAAAGAAAAATAACAACATATACTTTCAATCTCATTAAAAAATTGAACAATAAAATATGGATATACAAGAGATACCTAAGTTAATAAATTGGAGCCGACCAATACAAGACAATTGCCGTGTGGTCCAAGTTAGAAAGCGGGTTCAAATGCATTATATCAAAAGCTCATACTCAACTCTTAGCATACTATTTGTTGTTAAAGATAAACCAAGTTATCTTATAGGTAGCTCTTCAACCATAAGTCCCAAACTTCTAGCAACATTCTTAATGAACTCCTTATCTTTCCCATGACTAAAATATATGTTTTTGACGTGTAGATGGCAACACTCGAAAGTCAAACAAACTCGTCAAAAACATCAAAAAATATTTTTATGACCCATTCGTGAAAATTAAGATATCGTCAAAAAATCTTAGATGATTGAACATATCGGAGAACAAATCAGATGATCACCAAAACTTCACATAAAGGCTGCCATGTTAAGTATACTCAAGAGAACGGTATTTGTGATAACATCAAGATAGGGTGATAATATGAAATCTTCGAAAATGCTTCTATAATTCGGGAAAACCCCTTAAAATTTATGTTTTTTGAAAACGAGAAAGAAGTCGATGATCGGGTAGTGCAGTTAGGACTAATCTGAATATACAGAGAGAAAAAGCCCAGCGAAGTTAACTAACATACAACATGAAAACCAAAACTCAACTATCCCTTCCGGACTTGGAGACTTTTGCAACGTCAACACCACCAAAATCCGAAATCAAGAACAAAAACTACTTACACATGGTCAAAATTAACTCGTAACAGTTTGATCAAGTCAATGTGGAACTAAGACAAAAATAAGGTCTATAAAATGGGAAGGAGATAGGCTAACAAGCGGCAACAAGTACTTAGCTCCCGTACCTACACTATACACCACATTTAGTTCTCAATTTATTTTTACATTTGTCTGCAAACTCGACCATCACTTGCATTATTGTAACAAAAAAACTCATACCTAAAGAACTTTTGACCCTGTGTAATATTCACTCTAAATTAGGCATACTCAAAAGAGATTTCCATCTGACAGTCTTCCTCGTCACTCGACTAAAATCTCTTATAATTCTTTAACTGTCACCAACCAAAGAAAAAAATATTCATAACCATAAATCTATATCTAAATCATTGATTGTGGAAATCCAACATGTATATTTTGGCGCCATTTATGGGGAGAAGATGAGACCCCCATTTCAAACGAACAAGATGACATGAGCTGATGTTGAAAGCCATGAAAATTAAGACTGCATCTAGAATATCCTCGACAGACATGAACAAACCAACCATAATGTATCCATGACTGTCAACCAACTCAATTAGGTATCCAAAAAAAAGTTGATAAAGTCATGTGTGAGCAAAAAAAAAGAGGCCACGACCGTTACAAATCTGGAAACAATCGTGCCACATATTCTTGGTCAAGGCGTTACACTTCCAATTGCAACATTTATCTTGGATAGAAAAGTTCTTTCCAGGGTGAATGCGTCGACTATTTCTGTTGAGCTTGCCTCGAAGAGACTAATTCCTCCCGAGTGATTCCAATAGCAAGATCCACTAATGCAATTCAAGTTCTAGGGGTACAAGCTACAAATGGATCTAATCTATTACCGAGACCAATTTCATGTGGGAAAGGCAAGTGGCTCTACTCCAATAATAATTCTTGAAGATCGGGGTAATCAATATGGTATGTACCCAAATCCACTATCACCTTGATTCCTAGCAATCTTTCCATAACCACAACAAAAGCGGAGGACGAGAACCCCTCTTGGATCTGGCGGTGGAGTGAAGAAAATCCATTGGGAACCCAAATAAACATGATCTGAAAACCATATTGGACGATTCCATCTCAGAGATCCCAACAACGAGAATTTGCAGAGGTTAATCGATAAAATTAATGCAGATCTGATATCGATGGGAATAAGAGTACATTAAACGGTAAGCACTTTCCTTGAAATCGACTACGTGGTTGAGGAAACAAGGAGAACTCTTTTCTCAGAGAGAATTGAAAACACTTTGATTCGAGACATAACAAAATTACGACTCCTTGTGTATGAAGGACTCACAAAATCTAATCTCATTTAACAACGTTTTGGATCGTTGTTGACATAGCACACTTCATTGAACAAGAAAAAGAAGTCGAACTCTTCACTCCCTTTGCAGAGCACCATACAAGAGCCGCCCTAGAGTGGTTTTCAAAACTCGCATAAAGATCAATGATATTTTCACCCAATTATTGGTTGCTTTTATAAAAAAAGTATTTCATAATAATGGAAACGAACACCACTACACCTCCAAGACTATAGATCGATAGAGTGGATACTACCCCGGCGGACCTCTTCCTTGCTCTTTGGCTCATCCGCGCACACCCAGCTCCTACTTTCAAGTCCTGCTTTGGCCGGTAGCTCTACTAAGCGAAGAACCGCTCGCTGCCGGAGTGGAGGTAGCCTAGGAGAAGAGAAGCTACCGACGCTGGGCATAGAGGTGGCAAGTAAAGGCAGTCCTGGCTAGAATGGGCGCATCATGACATCGTGAAATGTCTCGCCCGAACGCAGCCACCGACCGTTCCGACGCACCCCTGACCCGAAAGTGGAGCGCCCATGCTGTGTCCGGCGCCACGCTGTGATTCTTGCTCAAAAAATAGACCGAACGCGTTCAAGTTATTGGCTCGTCCGACCCGGCAGCATTAGTCGCTCGTTCAACTGTCCCTCGGAGATAGGGTCGAGGCTATCAAGGGTATCTTGAGGTTATGAGCATACCAAGTCCACTGGACCAATTTGAGATTGTCCCATTGATTGCTTCCCTCTTACCTGCTTCTCAAACACATATTGTTGGGTTTTAATCCAAGGATCCATGGATTCATTTCGATCCTACCCGACAAGATTCAATAATATGATGGGTAAGATATCAAGTTGCAATTTTTTATTGTGATAACATAACGACTCTCCACAAAACCAATAACCCGGTCTCTTACGAATAGACCAAATACATTGAGTTAGATTGTAACATTGGTAGATAAATGATTCAACTTGATTTTATCAGAATTTTAATGTCATAACTCAAAATCAACTAGTTGATATTCTTATTAAACCATTTTTTTTTTTTTTACATTCAAAACTTTATCAAGCAAGATGGATGTCACTAATATCCGCCATTTCATTTTGAAGGGAAATATTAGACTTTGGTTTAAAGTGGTTTAGATGTAATCAATGGCGGAACTAAAAAAAATTAGGGGGGTTATAACAATTTTTTATCAAAAAAATTACATAAACTTAATAATTTTAATAAGCATACATTCTCTCCCTCCGCTGGATGTAATACATTATTAATTAGGTAACCAGTTTGTTTCGGACTAGTCCACAGACAAACAATTGTATATACTACTTAGTGTACCTATGATTCAATAACAAAAATTTGTTTACTTAAATTCAAACTCCGTCTTCTCCATTTGCTCTTCTTAAACTCAAGCTTCAACAATTTGATTTTACAGATAAGTAAATTTAGACACCTAAAATTAGGATTTTCTTTTGGCTACGAACATAAAAATTAGAATAAATATGGGAAACACAACCATTAACCCTTCGAATACAGTCAAATACAAATTCTCCAACTTTTTCAAATATTCAATATATGGACACCCTAACTATTGCGATGAGGATTGCATTTACTTTAACTGGATTGGTAAGGCTTATAACTTTTGTGTTGGTGTCATTTGGGTCCTATTAACGATTGTTAGATTTCATTTAAAGTGTCCTCCACGTACGTAATTAGCTTATTTAAGAACAGCAAAAGACATGTGTCATTTGCTGGTTAATTTGTCGGTTTGTCGACTTCTTGTTTCAAACTTTTTCATCAAAAGAAATATATTTTCAAAAATCATTTTTAGTCACCAACTCTGTTTCGGTAAAATATCACATTATACCTCAAACAAAAAAAAAAAGATGTCGACAATTTGTACTTTACTAAACGAGAAAAGTCATGAAAATAATTATAAGGTGACATATCCCCAATTATTTGCGTAGAACTTTTTAGCTCTAGTTTTGCGCCATTGTTTAAATCAACGTTTGAAAAATCGTTAAACGTTAGTTGAATGGTAAAATTGGATCTAACGAAAAAATTTAAGATTAAACAAAAAATTAATCAGAACCTAGTTTTTAGGGTTTTGCCACACATGCATATATATATATATATTATGTTTGCTAACAATAATAAAAAGTAATGCATAGTAGAGTGGAAAGTTGATGCCTTTAATATTCGAACAATAAATAAGTTCGACTCTCGAGGTTTGTATATCCGTTCTTTTTCTTTAATGAGAGGTAAATGATAATATTGTCCTTTTCTTAAACCTTCGAGTTAAAACCCTAGATATGGACGCTTGTCTCTTTTCAACATCATTGATCATTGTTATTTTCTTGTTTTAATTGTTCTTTTCACTACAAAATCGATAGATTGATCACATTTAATTGATTTATAACTCAAAACTGAAAAACAAAATTCGAAAAAATTCGAACTTTTTTCATACCAGAGACTAGTTGCAGTATATTATTGCTGGGAACCGCTTTTCTGACGCGGAATCTGCCCCTCAACTTGATTATTTGAACAAGGGTTTAAACCCACCCATTATTTAAACCCACCTATTATTTAAACCCTTAAGTATTATCGACTCTTATGAACTTATAAACTAATTTCAATGCCCGAAAAAAAAAATTATTTGGTTTATTACTGATATAAAGAATTTTTTATATAGTACAAACTAAAGATATAACCTTAAAAGTATAGAAAATACACAAAGATATGAAGAGGTTGGAAACGTAATATTTTCTTATCGTAACACTTCCTCTCAAGTTGAAGCGTGTAAATCACAAATGGTATAACTGAACATAAGATATATGTTGAAGGTTTTTTTCAACTATATAAATATATACAAGTAGGGGAGAGAATATCTTTCATTGAATTTAGCTCGAGGAACAATTACATACAAGTTACTTCAGAGATGATCGAGCAACAAAGAGAAAATAAGAACATGGAAGTAAAGCTTGGATTTTTTATTCACTTAAGCGTCTCTCGTGAATTGTGTGTCCCTTAAGTGATGGGCATATATATAGATGATAAGGTGGTCACGAGCTATGGGCCTCCTATCGAGTTTTCGAGAATGTTTTCACTTCTCTGAGAGATTCTTCATTTTTACAACATATTACCTTTTTATTTGTGGTCGGTGATATGAAATCGCTTATGAAATTGGGCCTAGCTAAGGTCGACGATATATCACCAAGATATGAACTTTCACCGAGTTGTACACACAGGTGGGCACATTCAGCGAGGTTTATTAATTAGCTTAGCACGAATCAAATGTACTCCACAAGGTTTATTAGCTCAACGGGAATCAAATTGTAGTTTGCGAGGTTTATGAGTTTGGTTGGAATCACAATCAAGCTTCTTCAAATTATTTTAAGCTTTACAGTTAGTTCTCTGTCTTCCATTTGATCTTTTCGTTTGAAGTTCTTGGTATAATTTGAAGATCTTCAAATTTTTTAATCCAAATTTCGAGGTGAATTTTTTATCTTTTGAAAAAAATTTTGCTTTACTTTTTAGGTTGTTATGTAACTTTAAATCTTATTTTATTAAATTTATGATGAAAAAACTTATAAGACTTATTCCTAATAATGCCACCGATCAAGCTAAATTACCGCATTCACCAACTAGAGACAACGAAAAAGTTTCCCCAAGTAAGGTAAAATGCCTGAGAGAGCTTGAGATTCGGAAAAGCAATCGAATCGCCAAGAGAATAAATATATAATTGTGAAAGCGTTGATCGTGAGAGGAGAAAAGAGTTTCCTTGCTAATTGATCAACCGATGTCGAGTGTTCATGTTGCATACTAGAAAGGCAGTGACTTCTAAAGATGCAAAAAAAGGCTGCTCGTTCTAAGGAAAAGACTTCCCAACCAAAGATAAGTGCTCAACTAGAAAACGTTCTCCACCATAGAATAATGTTCGACTAGAGAGAGCTTCTTAACTAGAGACCGATTCCAAGGATGGTTAACCCAAAAATGGTTGGCTTGAAGCTGAAAAACCAGACGATGAGATGGGCATAGTAGTTGCAATACTTTATATGAGTTATCTTCATGTCACATGAGAAGATGCGATGACGAAAGATGCATGTCATAACAATGAACCCTCCGGAGATTCCACAACATTCTCGGTTGCGACCTAAGTATCGGATGGCAATGGGGTAGTTATTCATGAACATGTCATAGGAGAAGATGTGATGGTGAAAGATACATGTCATAATAATGAACCTTCGGGGGATTCCACAAATTCTCGGCTACGACCTAAGTACCGGATGGCAACAAGGTAATTATTCATTTCAAAATTCATGCGCCATTTACTTCCACTTCTTAATTGATATTTTTATATTGATTTCTATTAAAATTAATATCATTTCGCAAGTGATAGGAATCATAGGATTATCGTATTATTTCTCAGAAAATGTGGAAATACACAAATCCAAAATAAATAAAATAATAGAAACAAATTAGGCCCGGTTTCGTACCTAGTACAGTAGTCTTTTTAGAACTCCAAAACCTAATAACATCTCTTTATTGGCAAACCAAATGAAAATGCAACCCACAGTCTGATGGGCCAATAGGAGACCACTGGGCCCACCATACAGGCCTAAAAAGAATACGACGCCGTTCGAAACTGTCGGTGTCTCAATGAGAAGTGAACCGACGGCGTTAGCGGATTCATTTTCATTCACATGGCCGCCTCTTTCAACTTTCAAGTGTAAAGCTGCAGATTTTCGCTCTAAATAAATATTTCTCAAAAAGGAAAAAAAAAGTATATTTTTCTGCAAATTGATTAGAATTGAAGGGACGCACGATTTTAGTGGCATTCAAACGGGAACACTACTCTCTCTTTCTCCAGATCCAAATCCAAATCCAAATCCAATTGCTCTCGTCGCATTCAAACTTTTCTTTCTAAAATTGTTCATCATTCTATTTTCCCAGAAAAGTATTTCACATTCTCGAGCTGGTAAATTTCGCTTCACTTTTTTATGAACTTCTTTTCTCATTTTGTTTTGTACCTGTTCATATTTAATTCGGATTATCGCTTAGTTAGATATGTTCCAATCATTATGCATTTACTCGCTTAGTTAGAAAAATTCATTGATGGATTTATTTTGTTTTCCTTGATTCGATCGCGCTTGAGATTGATTTTGGTTTATAATGGTTGATCTTTTGTAGTATATGGATTCGTGATTTCACGGATGAAATTATTCGAGATCTGAGATTTGTGTTTGGGTTTTTTTGATATTTTCCGAATGTAGGTTTGTTTATTTTGGGGAAGTAAAAGGACGAGATGTTTCGATCTTCACCTCGAAGAGGACAGAGATCAAAGGGCTTCAAGGTGAAGCATTGTATTCAATTGACTCTGTTACTTGGTGTGGGAATATGGTTGCTTTACCAAGTGAAGCATTCTCACGAGAAGAAAGCTCAGTTTGAAGAAAGTGCAAAGATTGTTGGTGAGAAAGTGGTGAGGCTCGGGAGGAAAGATCTTATCCCACGTGTGGAGGAAGCTGAAGATGAAGGAAGTAGGAATGTGGAGAGTTTTAATGGAGGAGATTCAGGTATTCATAAGGTTGATAAAGAGGAGGATGATAATGGTGATGGTACTAAGAACGATGAGATTGGTGAAGGGAAAGAAGATGGAGGTGGTGAGAAGGAAAGTGAAGGAGTAGGGAACGAGGATTCAAACAGTGAAGAAAACGAAACTGAGGAGAAGAAAGACAATGGTGGCACCGAAGAGAGCGAGACTGAGGAGAAGAAAGAGAATGGTGGCACCGAAGAGAGCGAGACTGAGAGTGAGGAGAAGAAAGAGAATGGTGGCACGGAGGAGACTGAGAGTGAGGAGAAGAAAGAGAATGGTAGCACCGAAGAGACTGAGAGTGAGGAAAAGAAAGAGAATGGTGGCACCGACGAGGGTGAGAGTGGGGAGAAGAAAGAGAATGGCGTAACCGAAGAGACTGAGAGTGAGGAAAAGAAGAATGGTGGCACCGACGAGACTGAAAGTGAGGAGAAGAAAGAGAATGGTGGCACCGAAGAGGGTGAGAGTGGGGAGAGTAAAGAGAAGAGTGATACAGAAGAGAAGGAGGAGAAAGATATAAAAGAGGTGACTGATGAGAGTGAAGATAAAGGGAAGGATAAGACAACTAGTGAAGAAGCTAGAGAGAACAATTACAAGGGAGACGATGCTTCTAGTGAGGTAGTTCACGAGACCGAAGAAAAGACTAGCGAAAATGGGCAAGCGGAGAACAATGAAAAGGTTGAAGTGGAGGACGAAAGCAGATCAAAGAGCTCGAAATCGGTTCCAAAAACTGAAGAGGTGGAAGATTCTTTGATCAAGAGTGTTTTGTCGAACACAACTGATGATGGGGAATCGAGCAGCGATGATGGTAACCAACAAGAGAAAACAAAGACTGATGATAATAACACTGGTTCCTCCACAGGTAATGAATCGGATTCGTCTAGTGAAACAAAATCTGAAGGTGAATCTATGGAGAAGAGTGTGTTGCTGGAGAAGGAGTTCAATGATTCTAATGGTGACATGCCCGAATCTAAATCAAATGCAACAGAGACAACATCATCTTCTGGGGACTCTACTGAAAAGACGGATAATTCTGTCCCCAGCACCGAGTCAAGTAATGGAGATGAGACCAAGAAATCCATGGATGAGAAAGTGGAGGTAGAATCTTCTGAAGTCTCATCTCAAGGGGAAAGTAAAGACAAAGAATCTGAGGAGAAGGAAAAAGAAGTGTCTTTGTCGCAAGAGGAAACTAAAGACAAAGAAACCGAGACAGGGGAGAAAGAAGAGTCTTCGTCCCAAGAGAAAGAAACGGAGACAAAGGAGACAAAGGAGACAAATGAAGAGAAAGAAACAGAGACAAAGGAGAAAGAAGAGTCTTCGTCCCAAGAGAAACGGGAAGACAAAGAAACCGAGAAAGACGAGTCTTCGTCCCAAGAGAAAACGGAAGAGAAAATTGAGAAAGAAGATGATTCTTCGTCCCAAGATAAGAGCGAAGACAAGGAACCTGAGAAAATCGAGAAAGAAGAGTCTTCGTCACAAGAAGAAACTAAAGAAAAAGAAAGCGAGACAAAGGAGAAAGAGGAGTCTTCGTCCAACGATGAGGGTGAGAAGAAGGAAGAGGTTAAGGAAAACGACGAGAAAAAGACTGAGGAAGACACAAGTGAATCTAGCAAAGAAAATAGCAATTCAGAGACAGAGGAAAAGAAATCAGAGGAAATTTCAGAGAAAGAGGAAAACAACAAGAATGTTGAGACAGAGACAGAGGTGAGTCAGAACGATCAAGAACATTCTGATTCTTCTTCAGACAATAGTCTACCTCAAGAAGTAAAAGATGTTCGTACTGATCTTGAAACTTTACCTGATTCTGGCAATGGAGGGAACAATGAAAGCGTTGCAGCTGAGTAAAAAAAAAAACTCATCTGTGTCTATCAAATTCTCTCTTTAATGTTGTTTAGTAGAGATTTTACGAAGTTGACATGTAATGTGTTGTAATCTTTTATACTTATTATGGGTTGTCATTCCCAAATCATAAGTTATAGCTTTTTTTTTGTTTATTACGAAACACAAATTTTTCCCCGGTTGTCTTTAGAAACAAATTCTTGAAACTTTTCTTTTTTTAATGAAAAAAAATATTTTTCTTACAATCGAAATGCTTCTCTGACGTCTTGAGATCTCACGTCTTGGGTTTGAGAATTTTTTGTGGCTTTTGCTCAAACTGCTAAAATTGATACAAAAAAAAAAAAAAAACTGCTACTGCTAAAATTAAAATACGAAATGAAATTTCAACCAATCCTAAGATATCATTTACACGGCCAATAACCAATTACGAAATCAGACACGATCAATCTCCTAAAATGTACCAAAAGAAAGATCCATCTAACACATAGACATTAGGAACTTACATAACTATAATAATAATATGGTCATAAACTCAAGCCTCTAGAGTAAAGAGCAGATGCCTCAACGTCGTTACCTCGCCGCACTTCTCATGATTTTCTCCTTCTTCTGGACACGTGTCGAGCATTTGATGAACTGTTGAAGAAAACGTTTGCGTTCCATCTGAGACATCATCGTGACCGTCCATCATCATCATCATATCACGAACCTCACCTTCTTTCCATCCTCCTTCTCTTAGCTTCCAAAACGCTTCGTCCAAACACGCCCTTAACTTCCCACAAGGTAACGTGCTCCACCATCCGCGCGTGGGATCACACGCCACCATCCTTCCTCTCTCCGCCACGTCACTCCAAAACTCCACTCTACGTCGGTTTCGCCCCTTCCTCGGCGATTTACCGGAATCCCGACGTTCGTAGATCAAAGATCTCGTGTCCGATGATCGATCGAGTCCTTGGAGAAATCCAGCGACGTCGCAATTTAGAACCCTAACTCCGTCGCCGTCAATTTGAAATACAGGGTTTCCCGCCAAATTAGGTGTCGTCGAAGGGATATAATAATTGGCGTAGACGGGAACGAGAACCGGAGCGACTTCCAGCAATTTCTTGACGAGCGAAAGAGCCTCCGCGTCATTTCCGGGTCTGATGCCCCAAGAATCGACCCAGAACCCGTTTCTGGCGATGATTTTTGAGAGATGAAGAATAGGGAGATTGAAGAGGAGAAGGAGATTATTCCGGGTAGACCCGGATCGCCAATCGGGGAAATGGGTGCCTAGCGGAAGACCCGCCTGAAGAATCGAACGGAAATCAAGAGGGAAGGAGAAACCCAAAGAGGACTCAACGGCGGAGATCTCTTGGTTGGTAAGCCCAGGTGAAACGTCGAGACCGGTCAGAGATTTCAAATACTTAATTGTGGTTTTGCAGTAAACCGGAGACGGAGGCTTAACGGAGGATCGAATAGGATCTGTGGTAATATGGCCAAGTGGGCTAATGATTCCGGAAAGACGATGATTCATCTTTCTAGTTTGTATTATACTATTAACTCACACAATATATAAAAGGGGAATCAAATATACTTGTTGATATGGACGATTTTAGAATTTATATAAACGATTTTAGAAAGTTCACGTAAATTGGAAACATTCGGATTTTTCTACAATACGCCGGAGGCATAAGAGGTAATTATACAACGTGTAGACTCTTAGTTGGTGCAATAAAATCTACCTTTGAATCTTATTAGCTTATAATTAATTATATTAAATATTTGAAGATTGATTTTAAGTTCAAAATATGTGAAAAGATAATTATGAAAAAATGTCATTAATAGCAAAAACTTAAACCTGGACAATTCAAATCACTATTGTTTGTTGACTTTTGATTCATCGAAATTCTACTTTAAGAATACCATTTTAAACCTGTCGTTAAATCAGTTAACATATAGTTTTAACGACTAAACTCTATTACTGTTATTACTTAAATAAAACAGAGTCGTTTTGAAATTGTTTATTAAAGCCATAAAGTTTTGCAAAATCAAACCTTGTACCTACGTAACGAGCCCTATACCACAAAATCTTTTGTACAAGTGCAAATACATAAATATATCTATTGGGACTTAATTTTTACTATTTGAAATTAAACTAAAACGATATTGTCCAATCAATAGAAAATTCCTCAATATTTTTCTTTTTCTATCCTCGATCCACCACGATAATCGATACTCTTTTTCCAACCATGACATCAAACAAATCAGATCAAATCATTGAATCACTCTTGTATCACAAAAAAAAAAAATTACCACTTTAGAATCCTTGAAAAAACATAAACCTTTAGAGAAGATATTTATCTCATTCTTTAAGAAATCTGATCCAAAGTGACTAATAAACATTCATATCAGATCTACATTGGATTTTAGGTCTCAATATAATTTTCAGTTTAATAAAAAATTCAAAACGACACCATTTCATTCAAAAAACGATCTCTAACTTCGTTAATATAATATGTTAATCGATTTGACGATGTAATTAAAATAATGTTGTCAACACAGAGGTTTGATAAAAATGAAAAGTCATAAAAATAAAAAATCAACAAAAAGTGATTTTAATTATCCAAGTTGAAGTTTGAGTTTTTTTATAGTGTTTTTCAAATAGTTGATTTTTTTTTTAATGTCAATTTTCCTTAAAAATGTTAACAAAGTAGTACTGACTGCTGAAAAAGTGTTACAACGCGTGAAATTTTCTTGAATTAATTTGTAACTACTTTTTGTAAAATTGTTTTTAATTTAGAATATTTGGAATATAATCCTAACGATAATGCAACAGTTATGGAAAAGGATCACCTAATGAAGGTAATAATAAGCCTAATGATAATGCAACAATTAAGGGAACTATCACCACAGCCACATGCACTAAAATGACAAATTTTTTGAAAATCTTGTACCAAATCAATAAATTAACGTAGGTATCTAACTGCCCCTGTCCCTATGTATAAACGTAACCCATGTTTAAAACTAAAGAGACATAAATAGCTTCAAGTGAATTGTATTTACGGTCAAAAACCGTGTTCGCCGGCAGTTCTAGTCAAACTTATTGATTGGTTTATATGTAACAGGATTTTTGTAAGGTCCCGACCGCTATTATTTGTTGACCCATGCTTTCTTGATTCGTAAGCTTAACCTTCATCCGATGACTAGTGAACCACTTCTAGAAGTTCGAGAGAATTTATAGATAAACTGATCCATAAGCTTGACTAGAATTGCTACCGTCTGTGGGGTTCCTGCTTTCTCGACCCGTGTACCTCATCTTCGTCTGACGGTGGGGTGCGTCACTTCCGAGAATTTGAGAGAATTGTTTACTATCCCTACAGATTACCACATGATTTTTTTTGGTATTTTGTTCTCACTCACACGGTTTTGTAAATCACTTCCCTCAGAAGGTTATTCATCTTTAAATTACTCCAATCTAAACACGATTAATTTTGGAATTATGTCAGGATGTGCAATCGAAAAGATAAGTGCACTTTGATGATAAAAATAGCCAAATCAATTCTTTTAATCTATCATGCACCATTATTTTTCACGAAATCAGAATGTTATAATTTCGTCATTGAGGTATTGTGATAACCAAGGCTTGCCAACATGCTCTGGCGTTGGTTTCAAACACAGGAACACCTTCTTATTCAAGTAGATAGGACATTTGTGTTTATAAAGAAGGGGTTCTGTTTCTCTTCCTTCTTACTGTTAGTGCTCTATTTTTGTTTTTCTTTCCTCATTATTCATGTAAATAATCCGGTGTTCCTATATATATTTTTAGTAAATTTGACATTTGAACAAAGAAAAAAATAGAAACATCCAAAAAAGTAATTCCCATGTCTATGAAATCGATCTTGTCATCGAAGAAAAATATTTTACTAGTAGTGTTAACAAAGTTGTCATCTCATATATTCAATTAAAACCTGATAATTCTTTTTCTTTTAACACAAATAAATATTAAAAATTATTGTAAAGTCTATGTTAAAATGTAAATTAAAAAAAAATTGTATAAGTTTTTAATTTTTGAAGATGTCAAACAAAAAAATGTAAATTAATACGTTGAAGGAAAATTTAGTAGAAATTTAACGGTTAAGCTAAGTTTATATTTTGGTACAAAAATATAGAATGATGAAAATAATGAGCTTCAAAAAATACTGATTAGGTAGGATTTTAGACAGATGATTAAAAGTTAATCTTTCTTTTTGGATTTTATTTGTTTATTTTATCTGAGAGATTTGATCTGTTTAGCTTTTGCTATCCAAAATATTGTCATTGAAGACAGGATGTGTCGGTTCAGTCTCATGGGTTGGTTTTGTCGGTTTTGTCTTATGTTGTATGCGATTTCGCTTTTGTAGCGAAAGTGGGGATCTGCTTCCATTACCAAAGATAGAACTTGATTTGGTTTTTATTTATTTGATCAGAGTTTCTGTAGTAAGTAATCTTACACTGGTTTTTATAATGTGTCATACGATCAGCACAGATATTTGAATAAACAAAATATTGGAGTAATCTTGAAATACTGATTTGATGATCTAGTATATTTCTTATTTTCAGGCGTTCAATTAATACATAGAAGAAATCGATCCGAAAGATGGAGTATCAAAATTAATCGAAACCGACGAGATATCCAAAAAGATTATAAACTTTTATTTTCGAAGAACCAGAACCGGACTCAGACCTAAACAATTATATACCTAAAATTATTGATGATATTTAGATTTAGATTTGATATAACCTAATTATCCAAAGTTACGGTTATAAATTCGAAGATCTTAGTTATTTTAATATCGAAATATCCAGAATAAACGAAATATCTGAAAATTCTTTATTATAATTATCAAAATTTACCAATGTTTTAATTTTTTTTGGAAGTATCGGGTACCCGAAACCGGATGAAACTAAACAAACCTAAACCAAAATTTTAAAATACTCAAATGAATCATAAACACTAATACTGATATGAATCTAAATAGGTACCTGAGTGCCAAAACATAAGACAAATAATTTATTTTTGTAACATTCAATCAATTTCATACTTAAAAAATGACCAGAGTATAAGATTACAGAGCCAATCTCCAAACTACAACAAAATCTAAAACAAAAGGAAAAGAAAAACGGAAAAAATAAAGATCATAAGATATCGTGAAAAACAGATCTTCAAAAATTATGTGATGTGACTAAGCTCTCAACTTCAGATGGAACGATAGAACTTTCAGACGAGATAATATCAGCCACACAAATATATGTCGAGCAATATAGTATCCAAGCGGTTGGACCAAGGGGCAAGCCAACAATCAAGAACTAAGGTCGTTAAGCGGCCTCAACCGTCGACTATTTGGCCAGGTTCGTTCTCCTCACTTATCTTCTTCAATCTAAGATTTTCAAGGTTTCTCGGATGATCTTTCAAACCTTAACTTGCATATAATTTGACCTAAGTGATTTAAAAGTTAAAACTCTAAGACACATCCTTATAAGCCCTTTAAAATTAATTAGTCCTTCACTTTTCAAAGAGAATTTGGACTTTTAACGAGTTAAATACCATTTTTTACAAAAATTTCACAAATATTTTGCTTCTTATATGAGTTTCTCAAACCTCTTTCACAATCTATTTTTGTCTTTTATCCTCGTGTCCAATACATTTCTACAGCAGCAATATCTCAAAACAAGGTATTCAAATAAAATTGTTATACGCTGATTCTAGTACGGTCCAAAACGGTTATCACATCATACAACAGAGAAGAAACTGACATTTAAAACACAAGGCAAAGCCAAAGACACATTTTCATACTAACGAAGAAACTCAAAAGCAATGGAAACCGCAAACACAAACAAGAGAAATCTTCAGATACTAAAAAGTTTGAGAGAAGAGAACAAAGAAAGATAAATCAATTTTAGTAGTCTTCTCCTTTGTCGTCTTCCTCACCTTCATCACCCTCAGCACCAACTTCTTCATAATCCTTCTCAAGTGCTGCAAGATCCTCACGAGCCTCAGAGAACTCACCTTCCTCCATACCTTCACCAACATACCAATGAACAAAGGCTCTCTTCGCATACATAAGATCAAACTTATGGTCAATCCTCGAGAAGACTTCAACAACACTCTTCAAGTTTGAGATCATACACACAACTCTCTGTACTTTAGCAAGATCACCACCAGGGACAACAGTAGGAGGCTGGTAATTGATACAGGACTTAACCCCAGTCAGACACCAATCCATAAACTGAATCATTTGTTTCGTCTTGATGGTTCCAACCGCAACATTAACATCCTTGGGAACAACATCTCCTCTGTACATTAAACAACAAGCCATGTATTTTCCATGGCGTGGGTCACACTTAGCCATCATAGATGAAGGCTCGAATGCAGTGTTTGTGATATCTGCAACAGAGAGCTGCTCATGATATGCTTTCTCCGCCGAGATGACAGGAGCGTAGGAAGAAAGCATGAAGTGGATTCTTGGATACGGGACTAAGTTGGTTTGGAACTCAGTGACATCCACGTTCAAGGCACCATCAAATCTCAGAAAAACAGTGAGAGATGAGATCACCTGAGAGACTAAACGGTTCAGGTTTATGTAAGTAGGACGGTCAATGTCAAGAGAATGTCGATATCATTGTCAAGCAACACAACAACATCGGTATGTTCAAGAAGAGACTGGGTTGAGAGGACACTGTTGTAAGGTTCAAAAACAGAGGTTGAAACCTGAGGTGATGGGTAAACTGTGAAACCAAGTTTGGATTTTTTGTCATAATCTACAGAGAGACGTTCAAGCAAGAGAGATCCAAGACCTGAACCACTACCACCACCAACTGCATTGAACACAAGGAAGCCTTGAAGACCAGTGAAGTTATCAACTAGCTTGCGGATACGATTGAAGCAAAGATCAACAATCTCTTTCCCAATGGTGTAATGGCCACATGCGAAGTTGTTGGCTACGTCTTCTTTGCCACTGATGAGTTGCTCTGGATGGAAAATCTGACGGTAAGTTCCAGTTCTGACTTCATCGATTACAGTTGGCTCTAAATCGATGAATACATCACAAGGGATGTCTTTCCCAGCACCAGTTTCATTGAAGAAGGTATTGAAGGCATCATCACCTCGTGTCCAATTGAAATAAACCTTTCAAGAGATGGATGAATCCTTGATTAAATCGAAAAATTTAGAAAAAGCTCCGAAATTACAGAGATCTGACTGTTGGAGACGATAATGTAGCACTAAAGAAATCAGATCCAACCAAAAACAAAAAATAGCCTAAATAGGAAATCAGGTTTATATAGAACCTGAAATACGATGATCAAACAAAAAGATCCGTAGATCTGGATGAACGGAGAAGAAGGAGAAGCGAGAAATTTATTATTTTACCTGAATGCCATGCTCAAGGCAGTAAAGCTCCCAACAGGCATTTCCGACTTGGATTCTGGCTTGACCAATGTGGATCGAGATGCATTCTCTCATTTTTGCGCGGCGAGAAAATCTGAAGAAGGACGAGAGATTTTCGAAATTCAAGCTGCGTTTATTAAGACGTGATGCTCTCTTTTTCGTGTGACTCAGCCGTGGATATAGAGAGCGGACCTGGGCAAGTCTTGGTTATTTATAAAAGTGGTGAGAGACGAAGAGGAAGATGAAACACTCTGTCTCGAACCCATGTTAATAACTAACTACAGTCAAATAACCCCAATCAACCAATTTATATTTAACCGCGGTTAGTTAGTTGCCTCGATGTCAAGTGATTCCTATTTTTTGAAATTCGAAACCGCCAAAGATAAAACTACGTTGGAGCATCAGTTTTTCCAAAAGACTTGTTCTTTTTCAAAGTTCTATATGTACCCACACAAACATGATGAAAACGACGTCGTAACAACGCACGTATCGACGATAATGAGTCATTGACTATAATTATTGGGCATTTGCTCTAAGAAAGAGGCTGGAAAGAAGCCCAACTAAATAATATCTCTTATTAATTTTAAAGTACAAATGTTTTATGAAAAACATTATTTTTGTAAAAACTAACCTTATTCATATTGAAAATCTTGAGATTTTAGTATTAAAGAGTTTTTTGTATTTCTTAAGGTATTTAAGATAAATAAATGATTATAATTTTGTATATAAACATTTGTGCTTCTTTGATTTATTTCTTTTTTTTTTTTTTTCTTATTTGATAAATTTAATATCCCTAATCGAAATTTTTTTTCTTTCATAGGATAATGAAGAGAAAATATACAAAGTGGAATAAAATCGATGGTGGAAGGGCGAAGTTAGATATGGTTTTCAAAATCTTGAAATGCAGAAGTATTACGAAAAATATATCATAAGAAACAAAGTATGAATAACCAATGAAATAAACAATATTTTATTATCAAGTTACGTGAATAATGGATGCAATGCAAAACCAAATAAAGATTTATGTTTTTTGTATTTTCATTGGAACCGAGGTTGGAAATAAGACATCAAGAACGATCCATTTGTATAAGATTTCAAGTCATATATAATAGCGATCATCTAGGATCACAATAGACATTTAGGTGATCACAATCGGAAAAGGAAAAAAGTTTCCCTTTGCTACAATATCTAGGGCGACAAAAAGGTGACTCTTCACAAACCTCAATTTTTCACTCTGCCGATGTCATTTCGACGACTCGATCCCCGCGATGGGGAGAAGAAGAAGATAAATACCACTCCTCCGAAGACCCCTTCACTACTCTGACTCGTTCTCAATCAAAGACTTTTTCGTTACTAAATCATACCACCAGACGCCTCTATTGCAGCGGTGGATAGTATTGCAACCCCTATCATAGCGGAAGAAGTTACAAAGGACCATGCACATGAGAAAATTTCATCATATATCGAAAGGATTTAGATTCAAGAGAAATCACATGAAGGTCGTCCGAAACACGAATTTCTTCTTAAGACCTCAGACTCGCGAATCATTGAGGCTTTCAAGAAATCCTCACGAGACATAGTAGAAACCTCAATATGACTCAATCGGGTTCAATCAAAGAACATCCCAAAAGTTAAAGCCACTATGGAGCATGCTTTTTGAAAAGCACCAGTAGGATAATGACGAAGAAAAGGGAACTATTCGTACTAGAGTTCGTGGAGCAATGTGTAAAGATCCCAAATTCGACGATTGAGGAAAATAAGAAGCAGTAAGATAATGAAAGTGAAGAGATTCGACTGATTCGAATAACACATATCGTACACAGGTATAACAATTCTACGCTTCAGGATACTAGAAGATCATTTCTGGATTTCAAAATAGTATTAGACATCTCTCTCTGCTCATTCAATGTGGATAGGCTCTTTATCTACTTCTTTGATCTCTATCTTCGTTATTTTCTTAAAGTTTTATTTGTATTCTCGTTTCTCCTTAAGTATTTTTGACTTTCAGACTAATTGATTAGTTTATCCAAAATTGTTTATTAAATTATTTGGTTAGAGTTTGCCCTTAAATGGAACAATCATGAGATATATTTTTTGTGATAAGAGTAGAATTTTGTACATTAAATGTAAAATCGATATCACATTCCCAAAATAGTATCGAAAGTTTAGGTACCCGTAAATATTTTTTACTAATACAATCCATCTGAAGACGTGAAAGGAAGAAGATAAGCTCCGTTATCGTCACGCTTCCCAACGCATCGAGCCAGTTTTGACGTCACCTTCAGTCTCCGTTTTCCCCATCTATATATTTATAAATCTCCCCGGGATCGCATAATCAGTTCCTTTTTCTGTTCAAAGAAAAACAGAAGCGTTAAGCTATGGATGCAAACCAACGTATCGCGATAATCTCTGCTCATCTTAATCCTCCTAATCTTGATCAGGTTCGTTCTCGATTTCGATTCTTCTTGTAAAATTTCGCGATTTATTGGTGATCGAATTTGACATTTCTTTCAACCCGATTTGAATTTGGGTAGGTGGGTGATGATTCGGGTCTGAGTCGGGTGGGTTGCCGAGCGAAAGGCGGGTCTCCCGGATTCAAAGTGGCGATACTCGGAGCAGCCGGAGGGATCGGGCAGCCTCTTGCGATGTTAATGAAGATGAATCCTTTGGTTTCGCTTCTTCATCTCTACGACGTTGCGAATGCTCCTGGTGTTACCGCAGATATTAGCCATATGGACACTGGTGCCGTCGTACGTGGATTTCTCGGACAACCGCAATTAGAGGAAGCTCTTACGGGTATGGATCTAGTGATAATCCCTGCCGGTGTTCCGAGGAAACCAGGGATGACGAGAGATGATCTATTCAACATTAACGCTGGAATCGTGAGAACACTCGCTGAAGCTATAGCTAAATGTTGTCCCAAAGCAATAGTGAATATAATCAGTAACCCTGTGAACTCCACTGTGCCGATCGCAGCTGAGGTTTTTAAGAAAGGTGGTACTTTTGATCCTAAGAAACTCATGGGAGTCACCATGCTTGATGTTGTTAGAGCTAATACCTTTGTGGTATGGAATTTTCCTTCACTTCATTTGTGATCCGATCTTAATCAATTTGATAACTTGCCTTTGTGGTTTAATACAGGCGGAAGTAATGAGTCTTGATCCTCGAGAAGTTGATGTTCCGGTTGTTGGAGGACACGCAGGAGTTACGATTTTACCGTTGCTTTCTCAGGTTTTTGAATGATTCATCTCGATTTCATCGTTCTGTTTGTTCAAAATGGAGATTCTCAGTTGTTATGTTTGTTACAGGTGAAACCTCCTAGCTCTTTCAATCAAAAGGAGATAGATTACCTCACAGATCGTATCCAAAACGGTGGCACTGAAGTTGTTGAGGTTTAAACTGTTCATTCACCTTTCTTTGCTTTTAATGTTCAATTTAAGCAATTTAATTACTGTTATAATCAATTTGCAGGCTAAAGCTGGGACAGGATCAGCAACACTATCCATGGTAGGTTCTATATTGTAAGATATAAACCCCGGATTTTGTTTCATGTATCGATCTTAAACACGTTGAATGTAAAATACAGGCTTATGCAGCAGTGAAGTTTGCAGATGCTTGCCTCAGGGGTCTACGTGGCGATGCAAATGTCGTGGAGTGCGCATTTGTTGCGTCTCATGTACTGTCCTTTTGAATTCATCAACACGACTAATCTTTCTTTTTACTCTTGAAGTTCTACAATCTGATGAAGAAACATTGTCGTATTCCTCATACAGGTAACTGAGCTTCCTTTCTTCGCATCAAAGGTGCGTCTGGGACGATGTGGGATCGATGAAGTGTATGGTCTTGGACCAATGAACGAGTACGAGAGGTAAAAGATGAAATTTTGATCAAACTGATCTCTTGAATATACTTCGACCTGCTCGTTTTTGACCTTTTTGGACTAATTGATCAGGGTTGGACTAGAGAAGGCAAAGAAAGAGCTTGCAGGAAGTATTGAGAAAGGTGTTTCCTTTGTGAAGAAATAAAGAGACATTCTCAATAAATAAGAACTTAGTTTTCTCTTTGGAATAAGATAAGTGCAGAGCAATTGAGCTCTTGCGGGTTTAGTTGCGACTAGTCGGATGATCTTCAAGATTCAGAAAACTCATCTCTTAGGTAAAATGTTAAATTGTTATTTTTGTTCCGTGCATCGACTCTGTTCTTAGATATGAGAACGTGTATGAGTTGAAATTCAATTGGGTTACTAAAGTTCGAATAAACCAACAGTCTCTTTTTTAACTGAGAATTTAAATTTATATTAAAGAGGGGAATGTTGTTACAAATTCAAAAGAGAATGGTGTTGTGAGCATCACTTCGGGCATGAGGCCCATGGCCCCAAAAGAATGAATCTCTACCTCAAGGTCTTCCCTAGAAGACTAACCCCTATACGGTTATCAATAGGAAAGGAGATGCCACTCATGGAAAATCAACATAACGGTAGAGCTAGATCCACGAAAATCGTTTTAGCAAAAGGAGAAAGACCTCTGAGAGGCAAAGAAACCAAAGAGCCACTCCGGATGGCCACAGGCAACACATTATTACCAAAGACTCTCTCTAATGATTTCCAAAAACTCACTCAAAATTGAAATAAGAGCTATGAGATGAGTTCCTCTATTAGCAACTCTTATTTCAAAAGCCACCTTTCAAGACGAAAGAAGGCCACGCCCCTTTCCTACATCAACATATTTCAACACAAAAACCACACCATCACTAATAACAGAATCAATCGCCCAAGTGGAGGCTTGAGAAACTACATTTTTTTAGAGAATTCAACCGAGTGAAGGATCTTCTAGCACGGGGAATAATCAATTCAGCCTCATCTCTGATGACCCGCGACACTCTTACAGCTTTAGAGCCTTTATTCCATACACAGCCAATATTGCATTTTAACCAAATACTCTGAGGCTCAGACCACTTCTTCTCCTCTTTAACAGAGTTGGTGTCCCATTCCTCAATTGTAGTTTTTACGCCATGAGCATCAAACCACATATCACCTTATTCTCTTGTATGTCTACTTCCTTGGATTCAAAGACGCTCTTTTAAAAAAAAAACTTATTGTGTTTCTTCCAAAATGTACCACACCAGCCACGGGATGCTTCTACGATGTTTTAACTAGAGAATATTGAATTTTCCAATTTCTAAGAAATGGAAATTGTTTGAGTACATACACCACCATTTGTAGAGAATTTCAGTAAGAGCACTCACCTGCAGAGGGTAATAGCAAAAGAACATAGCATAGTTAATGTTTTCTTCTTTACCACATATTTGACATCTTTGATCACATGAGAGACCTCTTCTAGCTAAAGTTTATCCCACTGAAAGAGAGTGCGGATTATAGTTTTCTCCATAGCCCCACAACGAGGACAGCGATGATCATAATTCACACCTCTTGATCAAAGATTTCCCATAACCACCAAACATCCTTCGAGAAGCTGCCATATAAAATGTTTATTCCTTGCATGACAACTTAAGTTCCACACATGAACATCTAAGCTTGTAGTAACTCGTTCATATCTCTCTAATTTCATAAAGTGTCATCCCACATAACTCTTGTCCACTACAACACTAATGGGCATCTCCTTTACTAATGGAACCTCTTCATGATCAATTATAAGGATTTTACTCATGGCCGATTATCACATGAAAATCCGATTAGGAATTTAACCTTGGCCCATTAATATCCGACCAAAGGATTTATTATCGAGTTTCAACCTAGCATATGGAAGGCCACCTAGGTTAACCTTGGTCTATGAGTGCCTATTATCAGTCCTAAAGTGGGACTCGGTTCGAGACAAAAACAAAAGTCATCATTTAAGGGGACGTGTAAAGAAATCCCACATCTGAAATATGCATATATTAACTAATTAATTGACCCTTCAACAAAACTTCTCTGAGATTATTATCCGGAATCCACAAATTATTCCGGATTAAAATATCATATTCAGATTTGAGTATCCAGACTTTGTCAACCACATATCACTTTTTTAATAAAGTTATAAATTTATCTGGTGCTATACCAAGTCAAATTAATATGAGGAGATTTTCTCGTTCGGCACAAGAGATTTTTTTGGGTAAGTCCAAATCAGAACCAATGATACAGCCATAATTAAGTACACATAATTGAAATGAAATTAAAGAAAAATAGCAGAACCAATGATACAAACATAATTAAGTACACACTAATCCAGCTATTCCACTCAAGTCAACAAACGACAAAATCACATATATCATGATCCTCCCTCTTCTTTTATTATCTAATAAATTCTCAACTAAACCGAGTCTTCAGGTCCCAATGAAATTGTTGACCAAATCTCATTACACACACACACGTTTAACCCACTGCCAAATTAACTAAACGGTTATGAAAAAACTATTCAGCTAACGCAAGCCTTATGCTCTTCACGACTTCTTCAACAGATCGAGAAAAGTTTTTATCCATCTACAACACATGTATCCAAAAAAAATCAATTAATTAATTTTCGTATGCATAATGCATATATCAACATAAGAAAAAAGAATTAAATAGACTTACCTTTGCGAGGATGGTGATAACGAGAATTGAATTACCAAAGGGTAAAGTGAAGCTATTAACTACATCAAGATGAAACTTCTCCAAGCAACTCAAGATCTTCATTAAACACCCTTTTTTGTTCTTCTCACAATGAACCCTAATCAGCAAATCTCTGTCTGAAACTCGCGCTTCGATCATAGGCATGGTCTGTTTCAAGATCGAGACATCGTCCAAAGAAAAAGATGGAGGAGAAGCAGCAGAGCAAGTAGATGAATAAGATGAAGATTCATCGTCCACATATACTTGAGATCTCTTCACCAATATAACCGATTGATCCATTTTCTTGGTTCCGGCTCGCTCTTCCTCTAACTTCTTAACGCGTTCTTGAAGTTGTTTCAAATGCTTGATCGCGTCTTCAAGAACCGTTGCCTTGTCAGCCTACACACACACACACAATTTTGAAAAATCTAATGTTAGATTATATTTAAAAGAAATAATAAACTTTTTGCTAAACGCTTTTGTAAAGATGAAGAACTTTTAAAAAAATCTTGATATGACTTTGTCATCATCGAGATTTGAGAGTAGCGGGACCCAGGACAAAGAAATTACTCAACAAACGTTTTCGTTTTGATTGCAAACGCCAAAAGAAAATAGAATATTATCATTTTGTAAAGGTAAGCAAAAGAAATAATTGAAGGGGATTTGTGTTGACCTTTTTGAGACCAGGAAGGAGAGCAGAGAGAGCAATCAAACGTTCGTTGAGCTTTTGTCGGCGTTTTCGTTCGGCAAGAACATGTTCTTTTAACAGATGTGGTTCTCTTGATCTTCCTCCACAATCTTTTCTTTTACTCCCAGGTTTCTCCGTGTGCCCTAGAGTGGAGAAGTTCAAGGATGTCTCGACGACATTGGTTTTCGGGTCTGGAAAACCGAACGAAATCACTTGTGAACTGAGAGAACCGGAAGATGATGACGACGACGACGGAGAAGAAGACTTTGAATTCCCGTTGTTGTTGGTTTTCATTTGCTTTGCTGGCCTTTCCGTTACCAACCCGAACCCGGATCCGGATCCAGACCCAAAACGAGGGTTGTTGTTGTTTTGGTGATCCGTAGTTTCCATTGGGAAATCGGATTCCCAGTCATCGATCAGATACTCGTCGGCATCGATCATCAAATCCACAAAGCTTGAATCTTCCATTTCTCCGTTGAATCTTTAAAAGAAAAAGGACGAACAAGAACGCAAACGAATGTTGGGAAGAATAAAATTGGACAAGCAGAAAAAGTTCTGAGAAGATAAACTTGTTTATATTGTTTTGGAAGTAAATATGATTTTGTTTTGTTCTGTTAATGCCTACGAGTGAACTCTTTATAGTGGTTTTTTAGTCGACGCGGCTTCCCACTGTTCGTGCAGACTGTACTGATTTTGATATTTGGGTATATTATTGTTTGATTTTTTTATTCATTTTTCTTAGAAAAAAGCATATGGGTTTTAAATATTTTTAATAATTAATTTATAAATTTTGTTGAGATATTTCACATATCCGCAATTTGGAGCAACCGATTACCCAATCCAATAAAGTTTTGCAGAAGTATTTAAAATTAAATTAAATGTGGGTATAGTTTTGGTTGAACTTGAATTAATGCGTGACCATTTGAGAAGCTACATATGCGATGAGATCTGACATTGGAAAAGTAACATGATCTTAAATGAAATAATATTAATTTATGCTTCGTACAATAAATGTATCCATTTTGAGAGTATGTGGCTCTGGCTAAGGGTAGTCCAAGCGGATTAGTTAGCCCGGTTTAATCAACCCTGTCAGTCAGCATGTTTTCGAATTGGTTTAATAACATAATAAACAAAATCAAATAACTATTTTTGCTTTTGCCATAGTTTTCATACTTTTACTATGGTATTTTGATGTTTCATAACAGTGACGTATCCTGTAAACAAAAACAACATTTTAGCTTAAAAAAAAAATTGTTAAAAAAGATTAAAAATTGTTAATATTCACATTGGAGAGTAAGTAGCACTATGAATACATTTATTTTTCTAAAGTTAAAGGTTTGAAAGTTAAATGAATAACATTTTTTTTAAAAAATAAATCAAAATAAACGAATAACATAAGATATATATTTAGTAGACCGTGTAGATTTTACTTTTGTACTTCAAACATATAAAATATAACTTAAAATATTTTAATATGCAGATTAATTTATAATCCGTATTAGTTAAATTTAAAAAAATCTAAGACTAAGATGAATTAATTCGCGATGTCTGTTTTTTGGTAACCTAATAAACAGTGGTGTTAGTTGGGTGTAACTCGATGGTTTTCAACCCTAAGTGATACTCCTATATGTGATGATGATGAAGTTAGAATAAAACGCTTAATCATACCTAACACGTAATTATCAGTTAAATATGCACATAAAACATATAATATGATTTAATAATCAACCACTTATGAAGTTCGATTAGTTGAAAGATTTACAATCTGAACTTAGAGTTCAATTTTTTCAGTGAGATTTTAATTATGGTTAATCATTATAGATATCTTAATCAACACAAACATTCGATTATTTTATGGATATCAAAAACGAGCTTAAGTTTTTCGATTCAATATCTTTAGACTATTGAAGAAAAAAGTAGACTAATAGGAATATAATGAGAGTTTTCACGGTCCAAATCTAGTCAAGTAGAGGTTCATCGTTAGCATAATGATCCTCGAGTTGGGTACATTGTGACCAAAGATAGCATACATGTGCCATAGTAAAGGTTCATCTTCTGCAAAGGTCTAACTAAAACATGTTCAGGATTGGAGTGTTGTGTGAAGGCTTGGTTTGGTGGGCCAAGAGCCTATGGAGCCATGATTTTTTTTTGTCCATGTGGTTATTGAATTTATGCTTAGTTAGCTATTTCCTCATTAAAATTTTATATTTCTTATATGATGTATGAACTGTTTTAACCCAAATAAACCGCAAACGCACAATAATGTAATTAAAGTATTTGGGCTATGAATCTCACAGAGACTGGATAAGTTTCAAATCAAAACCATGAGTTATGTAAAGTGTTAGTGTGAAATTATGTAGTAAGCTAAATCAAACGTTGTAAATTCAAATAAGAATTCAAAGTTAAAACTACGGTAGAAATCACATGAAGAATATATCAAGCAACCATCAACATTCAACAATCTTTCAAATTCTAAAACTCATGACACTAGTGTGTATAAAATCTACTCTCGTAGATAATTTTACCTACAAGATAACAACTAAATCACAAATCCTTTGGCAAACCTATTGAAGCTAGTTCGTGCGGTGAATACAAGTCTGGCTAGTTCATAGTTTACTTAGAACAAATTTATTTAGATCTAAGTGAAATTACCTACTAAAGCTATTCGAGGTTCGTATAACCAAATCTCTTTGAAATAGTAACCTAAGATCAATACTCTAAGTGATTAAGTTATAGCAAGCATGAGGAACAACTCTAACAGAGAATCATATTGATTATATCATGTTAAAAGCATTGTAAATCCATGACAACCATTGAGAACCCTAAATATAACAAGGAAACTTCTCACACATAGTGAGAAAAGCAAACAACATAGAAACGTGTATTAAATCTAGGAAAATAAAAGTGCAGAGAGTTCAGGTCGTGGTCTTCTCTCTCAAGAACAAAACTCAAACCTAAGAAACCCGAGAAAACCCTAAAACCAAAGACGGCTTCTCGAGATCGAGTTCCGTGATGCTTAAGGTGTTTCTGATGTGTTACCGAATATTTTCCCTTAAATATATTTATATCCCAAGGGATGTACATGGAATTTTAAAAGAAATAGGAAGACTTCGGGTAAAACTAAACTCATTAAAAAAATTTCCTTTTTTCGAGCTAGCAAGGAAGCTAGTCGACTAGTGAATTATGTCGACTGATTGTACCATGTAACCTATTTACGCATGCCTCCTTTTGTTGAGGATGAGGAGTAGTGAATCAAGACTAGTGTTTCAGTTATGTTATTTTACATGGTTATTGTTGATGGTGGGAATAGCAACCCTATCAATAGCTCACATCCAATGGACATCGGTCCGTATGATTGTTGTCATTAGTTTGAATTCATGGCCAATTCAGTAGAGAGTCCTGCTAAAAGCCTAGCCAAGAAAGATATGCACCGACCTAAGAAGAAAAAGAAAACACTATTAAGATAATGTTTAATCTCTTAACAAAACATATTATCTTGAAGATAAGATAAATATTTAGGGAGAAATGAAATATTCCCTAAAGATACAGAAAGCCCAAGGCCCATCACCGAATTATCAACTAGAATAAATAGGAGATCCTTTTTACATATTGAGAGGACTCATTCAAACATTTTGGAGAGACTTGAAAAAGGAACTCTCTGGTAGAACATACCCAATTTTCCATCGGACTGCTCGTATCTCGCCTAGATTCTTTGCAAGATAGCTTTGACAATTTGTGAGGCCAGTCAAGTTCTCTGTCGAAAGATCAGCAAGGTTCCTTGGACCTGAGGTCGGCCATATTCCATGCACTTGAGGTCGCTCAACTTATCAGCTCGGCTAAGAAGACAACTTTCAAGCTTCAGAGGTTAGCCAGCTTATCAGCTCGGCAAGGAAAACAGTTTCCCAACTCAAAAAATTATCCTACCTCCCAAATCGGCCTGATGCATAGCTCAACAGTTTAACAATTTTTTCAGCTGCCTATCTCAACCGCTTATCAGCTTATCCACCTTCCTAGCTCCACAACTCATAATCTAGGGAATTCATCAAGAATTATAGCTAGTCAACTCATTAATCCCATCAATCTCACCAGCTCACTGATCCCAGTGATCTCATCAGTTCAGCGATCCTCGTTCTCTCATAAAGAGAGATAGAATAAAAATCCTAAGACAAGATCTCTCTGTGAGACTCTCTATGAAGAACTACGAATGGTTTAATCCCTTCTAAATGTACGTAAGAGTCCTTCACATAAAGTGCATCTATAACATCGAAGAAAACCCAAGGGACTTCTTCCACAAGAAACTCGCTGAAACCTCCGAGCCGACTTTTCTCCAAAGTTGTCAAACTAGAATTTCAACCAAAAAAATCTCAACCCAAGTTTTTAATACTTGATTAAAAAGATCAAACCCCCACATCAACAGTCATTTCAATACTTTTCTAAGGTTTTCTTAAACCATCATTTCATTATTATTATTATTTTTAACTTTAAGTTCTACTCTAGATTAAGCACCTAATTCTTGATGTGATACTGATTTTTTGAATTTTTTTCAAGAATAATCTTTTAACTATGTCGACTTAGTAGATATGACTAAGAAAACAAGTCTGAATCACAATTTGGTATTAAAGCGTAGTTTTTAAACATGTCGTTTTGGTTCAGAATGCTAAGTTTTAGAAAGAAGCAACTTTTTAAAATGTTATAGGAAAGAAAAAGGGGAATTTGTAAAGTAAAAGCATGGCAACCTGGTCCGAGGTTGCTATACAATTTTATTTACCCTCGCCAGTGTTTGTGTGGGTATCCTGCTACACAATTTTTTTTTTCTCTTGTTAGTGTATGCGCATGCACTTTAGAAAGGACCTTTGTATTTGAATATGCTTAAAAACATAAGGAAGATGGGAACCAAAATCCATTCCACTAGGAGAATAGTCATTGTTAGGTGACAGCTGGATTAGAAATAAATTTTGAGTCGGCTCGGTGCCCTGTGGAGTTTAAGAGAGAGTTAGCTGCCCATTTTATAAGGAATTCCGCTTTTGTGTGGTGGATATGGGTCACTAGAGGATTCTCCAAAGATCAAGATTTCATATGGAATTTCTTTAAGGGGGAAATTAATTGCAACTAATTCCTTCAGGAAGCGATTCAAAGATTGTAGGTTGAGTTCCTGAAGCTTGAGCATTGAGTTCTCTCTGTTAGGGTCTATGAAAGTGAGCTTAGTTGAATGCAAAGATTTCTATTTCTGGTTAATTACGAAGGGAACTTTGATTGTATTATTGATTTATGAAAGTATCCTCAAATTGGTGGAAAGGGATGCCTTGTTGGAACAAAATTGGAAGCAAAATCGCAAAAAAAAAAAAATGGGTGTGTCGAATCATCCAATTAGAGAGTCAAGTACACAAATGTCAACTTATCACAACCAAGATATTGTCCATGAGAAGGGCAAGAAACCAATATGTGGTCAGTGGAGAAAATCCCATTATAGAGCTTTAATTCATGCGTTGTAAGGTGTTTTGGTGCAAAAATGTTAAAGACTTTAAATGCATAGTTGCAGTTCTAGTATTCAGGTAACCCTGTCAATTTGGCTCATTACAGGTGGGTTCCGCCGGGTGCAATTTTTTCTGTTCCATTTGCAAGGCAAATGCGAGTCGGAGTATTTATTGGTTGGGCGGGTGCAATTTGGAGTATTTTGGACAGTGGGTTTGAAGGTACTTGCAAATTTTTTAAAACGATATTTTATGAATTTTAGTAGTTAAATAATATTTTATGAAATTTAAAATTTAAATTAAAAATAAAATAATATATATAAATATAAAAAAATATTAGTTTTTTAATAAAATTATGAATTTTCGTTATATAATATTAAATTTTATTAATAAGTTTATCAATTTAAAATTATGAATTTATGTTTTATAATATTAAAACCTTATATTTAAAAAAAAATTAATTAGCATTAAATATTTGTGGGTTACCGGGGGTACTCTAAAACTTAAGTAGGGGCGGGTTGATTTTTTTTGTTTTGTGGGTTTGGCGAGGCTTGTTGATGTGGATCGAAAATTAACTTAACCTGTTGTGGGACAGGTTGTAGGTCGTTGGTTCGGCCTGTTTGACATGTTCAAAATCCCTAGAAACATGTGGTTATATTACAAATTATTTAGTTCAAAATAAGCTAAATTTGGAAACTAGTATTAGAAAACGTGTAAATTATAAGAGACTGAAAATTAAATGGCATGAAGTTTTATATTTAATTGGTAAAAACGCTAAGTCTAGATAGCCTAGATAAATTCGAAGGATTTCAAAAAAAAGCCTATAGATAAATACTAGAATTCCTATTCAGCAAAGTCCTAGAAATCAGAAAACTAATTTATAACCAAACGACTTTCCTTGTGCTGATTATTGTGTCTAATTATTGTGTCTAAGAAACTAAGAAACTAAATTCTTTTATAAATAGTAGTTAACTAGACATGTATTAATCTCAAATCTGAATTTTTTACAAGTCTTCTTAGTCAAATTCTTTTGTACTAAAACATATTTTCTTATATAAGTCTTTCTAGTTAATTAACCAAATTTATTCTTGTTATTAACCTATGATCTTAAATTCTAAGTAGTTAACATAAAATTAAGAATTAATTAGGATAAAGAATTTAATAAGATAAATCATGTTGGTGTAAAACTCGTTTTCTTAATATTTATCTCTTAGGCAATTTTTTTGCGCCATGTGAAACTTAGCTTTGGAAAATCTCTTTAGCGTCACGTGTAATTTAGTTAAGGCAAATCTTTTAAAACGTTATGTTTCAACATTCATTAGATATTCCGGTCTGATTACATAAGGACTCATGTATCCCTATAGGTGGGGCTATTAAAGCCCATGTCCCCCATGACCCGATTGTGCACTGTCAAAACTAAGAGGATGGGGGACATAGTGCCAAAGAAGATCTGCTCTCTGGCCTGACCCAACAATGGTCCAAAGACATAACATATGGTCCGTTCCCATGGCGTCCTCCTAGACGAGGTTTATCGCTATCTACCCTAGCCTGAAGAAGCGTTAAGTGAGTAGTGATCCAATCTGAGGAGTGCATTGAGGAGGATTTCAGAGCCTGAATAAAGTATCGCAACCCGGGACATGTATGAGTCAGTCATTTGTAAATTATATCTCAAAAATTCCACAAGTCTTATCATTTCAAACAGATTCTTGTTGATAATAGTTAGAACTGATCTACATGTCAGGTACCCATATGTTAAAACATGGAAAACCTTTGGTGAGAATATGGTAAGGGTTTTCACTATGGATGAAGTGCCAACTGTTTCTAACGAATTTAATTGGAAGTCTGTGATCTGGAAGCAAAATCCCACTCCAAAAAAATCTCTAGTTGTAGGGGAACATTTACTATCCCGTGGATTGCAAGTGTAAGGAATTTGTAAGTAGTCCAATAGGAGTGGAATCCACGCTCCATGTCTTATGTACCAATCGAAGAATCTCTCACGTACACCAAATGTTGAACTCAGCAATGGTGTGATAGCTCTCAAAATCTTAGTAGCCTATTTGTAACCCTATATTAAATTGTTCCAAACAAAAATTTAGTGGCTTACTTGTAACCCCAAATTAAATTGCTCTAAATTGCTTAATTGTTGAGACGAATTTTGTCATAAAACATTCTAGAATAGTGAAAAAATGATGCTTATAGTGTTGACCAATTTAGTTTGTGCATGTTACCATACAAATTCAGTTTTTCATGATACATTAATTTAGTTTAGACAGGGATTATTTTTCATACAAAATTCCTAACTATCGTTATAAATTAAAATTGTATGAAAAAAAAAAAAATTGTATGATTCCGAATTTGCCTACCATTGTCCAAAACCAGTAGTTTAACATACATAATATCATATTCCTTAGACGAAAATTACAACCAAATCCTCCATATCCTCCATGACGTAGACTTAGATTTAATTACGCATAGAAAATAATTGAATTTATCTCGAGAGCTATGACAGGTCTTAGAATATATATATAACTCCTACTTGTTGCAATAATATGAAGCTCCCATTGATCTATCTGGAAAAAAAAAAAAAAAATTATTAAAAAATGTTCACATACCAGCAGTGACACTATTTTTTCTATTGTTATCGCTGTTGATAAAATGCCTGATTGATTAGGCTATCATTCTTTGTTAATTTCCATAGAAATAGTGGAACACTATTTTTATAGTGGAACAATTTCAAAGACGACTATGTGGCTCAATGGTGACCAACCTTGGGGAAAGCACTGGAAAAAAAAAATTATAATCCTCTTCATTCCCAATTTTTTTACTATTAAATACTAATTTAGCATTGCAAATGATGAAATTTCTAGTATCACGTATGTTTTCAGTGTTAGAAGGTGAAAATTGCCCCAGAAATATCTCTTACTTGTTAGGGAAAAATTATTACAAAATTGACATTTTTATTTCCACATCAGATTTTATTAAGTTATTTATAGAATTGCCATTAGAGTGTCAAAATAAGTAATTACCTATAAATTGATTTAGTATACTCAAATTTTTAGTGGGTCTGAAGTGAATTTTTTTTAACTTATATAATAAATAGATTTTGATGGATTATTCCAATTGGATTTTTAGGTCTAATGAGTTAATCCGTTAGGATTATGGATAACCCATGAAAAAAATTTAATAAAAAAATATTAACTTATATGAAGTAAATAATACTAACTTAGAAATAGTTTTTTTTGTTAATTATTATTCAATCCATTTTTTATGATATAGAATTAACTCAATTTTAATTCAATCCATTTTCCATGATGTAGAATTAACTCAAAAACACAAAAACACAGAAGACTTAACCCAAAACTTTAACTCAACCATAATTCATCATTATTCAAACACAAACTCAAAAAATTAAAACTAATTCATGATTGGTGATATTTTGAGTTATTTATGAGTTAGACCCATAACTCAAACTAATGCAAATATAACTCATGTCACCAATCAAAACCATTAATTAGATGATTTTTACGAGTTAAATTTTTTTCTTAAACAGTAAATATATTTATTCTTTTATTCTTTAATTTTTAAAAAATGAAAAAAATGAGAATGATAATTTTGTCTTTCTCCTTACAATTAGTGCAATTCTTTATTTTTTCGAACTATAATGTAATTAATTAAAACACCACACACATGTTGGTAGACCACACATGTTGGTAGACCAAGTAAAAGGGGAAGAGTTTACATATGAACACTCTGAAAATAGAGTTCTTGAAGATCAAGTCAAATCATCGGCTCTTACATTACAAAGACGGAAAATGCAAAAAAGGAAAAGAAATCAAACTCAAAGCATACCAATCTCATCTATAATATTGGAGAAAGTGAGCCCATTCTCAGGAGGTTTTATCATGGAGACCAATTTTGCACATTTTGTCTCGAAAACCAGACAATCAATTCTTCTGAGTAGGATAGTGTTCATAGCCTATAATAACGCTTTCATCTCAGAGTGAAGGGGTGAAAGAAATCACCGCTGACACCTTGTTCCCATAACCACTATTTGATTGAGGCCTCGGAAACACAAACAACCCAACCTTGTGGTTAGATTTGAATCTTTCCATGAACTATCAATTTGACACTTTAATGTCGAAGCTTTGTCCATATGATCTTCAAGCTCCTCATCCTCTTCGCTTGGGCATCCTCCCAAAATATATTTTCACTGAAAGTAAGATTGAGGATATCCAAAGGCTCCGGCTGAATTCCTTCAAATAATTTTTTTCCTAACTTTCCATATATATCTCATAATCCACAAGAATTTTGATCGGATAAGTTATGAATTGGTGTGAGATGATAACCTCCAATATAGAAAATCCAAATTAAAGAAAATCAATGAAGAAAGAAAAACCTCTTGAATCAAAGAAATCTTAGATTCCTTCCACACACTCAAGGATGTTGGATTCCTTCCACACATTCAAGGAAGTTGGACACTCAAAGAGTGCATGGTTAATGGTTTCATCAGTAGAACCACATCTTTTTCAAATACAGTATATACCTTTTTCCACCAACGCTTTAGTCTCAAAAATACTCCTCCACGCAAAAGAAGAGTATTTGGTTTCTTTGTTTTTAAAGTATGAACCTTACCAACATATCTTCCTTTAAATATCCGTACTACTAATGATTTCGGGTACTGAATGAGATTTCCAATATTGCTTTGACACCAATGCATCGTAAATTTATCCAAATAATAAAATTCTACAAAAACCATCCTTTTTAACTTTAAATATTTTCTCTCAAACAACCCAAAAAATATTATCGTTTGTTCTCCTTCGAACTCCACCAGAATGCTACTCTAACAATTTTTAGAATAATGCTATTCTCAATAATTTCTACTTAATTTTATACTTTATTGGCAAATAACAATATGATTTTTACAACAACACGTGATTCCTGTGATCGCGCCCTTCTCGATATCAAAAGAGTTTTTAAAGCTAAATAGTGAATACAGATAAGATATGTGTCACTCTGATCTTATTTCACAAAGTCTGATAACATTATTTTAGTAAATTGGTTATATTCAAATTATAGTTGACCACGTGACTATTTAACGCAGATCCGAGATGAAAGCAATCGTTAACAATTTTATTGATAATTTATTTCTTTTATTTATATTTTTCCCAGATTTTGTGGAAGCATCATAACATGTTCTCCATGAAGAATTTAATTCGTATTTCTTTTAATAACTGACATTTTGTCACGTTTCTCTTATTCATGAATCCATGATTAATGATACATGTGTTGGTCCATAGCAAATACAGAAAGCCCACCAGTTTGAATCATCTAGACGTTGGTACAGAGATGAGATGGAGCTTCGATCTCGAGAAAAGCAAGAAAGAGGAGGAAAGCGACAGATCTTTCTCCAACTGCAACGTAAGAAGTTCCTTTAGCATGCTCAGCTGCTCTTGCTTGTCCCTTCATGCTTCAAAGGGACGAAGTCATACGTAATTTTTTAGGAATTATACGATGCAATGCACATTAAGCTAGCTACTCAAATGATGATGTAAAAATGAAATCAAAGATCACAATCTTCTCAAATATAGTGCTAAAGCCTCAAATTTCGCATTTTATCAATCCCATAGGCTTACCCTCAACAAACTTAGACTAAACCGAGAGAAAATGTTTGAAGTTGGATCTCATATACGAAAGATTATAAAAGAAATGGCTTCATACTCCTAAATCAAAAGTGCTAAAATACAAGAGTCAATTCTTCTTCTTAAGAACTTATTTTCCATTTGTTCAATATATTTGATATATTATTGTGGTAACTTAGAAAAATACTCTAAAGGAGAACTAACACATATGTTGAGAACTAACACACATATGTTGATATCAATTGTGCTACAATAGAAGGTGATTAGGCGATGAGACAAAAAGTGCCATCGTAAAGAGAAAATAGATATAAGTGATTAATTTCTTAATGTTGGAGTCTTTTTTTTAGTAAACATGTCTACTTGAGTTTAGAATCCCAGTAGGATGGAAAAATCACGTGGGACTTAAGCAAGTTTAGAACTTTGACCTTTGGCTATAAATTCCATGAGCGGTGACATAAAAATTTGTGCATGTTTAGGGTTTATTACGAGATGTGCATATTGTGTGTGACATTGCTCCACCATAGAAAATTAATATATTTGATTGGGGGTTACAATATTGATCATGCAGCCATATCAGCAGAGAACGGTGTTTCAGACGGTATTCAGAGTAAGTGGTAGTGCTTTCATAGCCTTATCCTTCTAGAAAAAATTTGCATGAATTTTTGTATATGAATTCTAGTGGATTTGATCTAGACTAGTCCCGAGAATATAGGAAAAACCGAACCTTGTAAAAAAATTTACGTGTTCTTTATTTTATGTTTATATGTATTTGTTTTTTATATTTATGGGACACATAGATCTAGCCACATATATTTCAAACTTTGCAATAAGGTCTCGGCTTTGACTGAAGGATCTTAGATCCGGCTAAACAACGGGTTACGGAGAGCTTTAAAAGGAAATCCAAAAAAAAATTTAAGAAAGAACTGATTCTGAATTGGAAGAAAGCAAGTGAAAACCGAATCTAACCAAGGAGAAAACAGAGAGAAACCAAGTTGAAGTAGAGAAATTTGTGCTACGTGTTAAATCATAAAAGTTTCGACCTTCTGTCGTAACAGAATAATACTGAATTTATAGAGTTTACTTGACCCAGTTTAGTAGACCGAGTCTATTTTGGGATCCAGCCAACTAGTTCAAATTGGTTCAGGTAATCCAGTTGAGCAGTCATGTTGGTTGTTGATTGTCCACCAGTGGAACAAATCAAATTGGCACAAAAAAACTCAAGCGATTTTTACCTGCTTTCTGGCAAGTTATACGTTCCCGAGGATCCAAAGTTCGTTGGAAATGGAGATGGGATGCGCTATGTACTATCTGTCTTCTGGTTTATTTCATACAGTGCTATTTGACGTGCTTTTAAGGTTGTCAAAACGTGTGTGATCTTGTTAGCGAGTGTTCCATACAATAACGACTTGACATGTGAATCATACTAAGCGATATTACAAAATTTTCTCTAAGTAGATAAACGATAAATGAGTGAACGGTTAATACATTGCACGGGTTGTGTTACTCAACCCAGACAGTGAAGTCCTCCTCGTTGTGCTTCTTAGGTTGGATCATTACTCACTTAGAGTTTCTTCAGGTTGGGGTAAATGGCGAGTTAACCCTTCTGAGAAGGAACTGAGAGACAATCCTTATGCAATGCCTCCGAGCCATTATTGGAACAGGCCAGAGAGCGCTTTCTTCATTTCGCATTATGTCCCCCCTCCACGCTCCAAGTTCGGGCAGCGTAGTCATAATATTGGCATCTGGAGCTCATGGGTCATGGTGGCTCGAGCTCATGGGTCATGGTGGCTCCACCTCTTGTGAAACGGTGGTCCTAAGGTAAGCAGACCCGAGTATCCTATGAATGTTAGTGCATTGTGACAAAATATTTTCCTAAGCTAGTTACATGTGCTATAATTTTGTCTAAAATAAAATGGTGCTAAGAAATTTGACCATTTTTTTTAATATTAGAAGATTCTAAGCCGAACCCCGTACATCCCATAAACCGAGACCAAAGCATGTTATATCATCCCGTTCCAAACGTCACTCGATCATCTGACTTCTAAACTTCGCATAGGGTTCTTTTCACTGTCGAGCTAGTGACACTTGGTGATTTGAATATTTCAAAAAGGTCATCAAAAAAAAAAGTACAGTAAAACCTCTATAAATTAATAACGTCAGGACCGGAAAAATTTATTAATTTATAGAGGTATTAATTTATCAATAAATTAATAATTATTAATTTATCGAGAAATTAATAATTTATTAATTTAAAGAGGGATAAATCTTTAGTATTTACTCTCATGAAAAATATATTTTAAATTGTTTACATTTTCTTTTTTATAATCATGTTTTCCGATTGCTAATGTTGAATCGTGAGATTGAAGATGATATTACTTCACCTTTCGAGGTGGTTACACGTAAAGAAACAATTATCGCGTCTTGAACTCTTCACAATATTTTATGTATGTATAAATTTATATACATCATTATTAATTTATGATATTATTGGGATCATATATTTACATGGGGTTTTTAATAAATTATTATCTTATTATCTTATCGAATTTTGTTAAATTTTACACTGACCCGACTCGGGACCGGAGAAATTTATTAATTTATAGAGTTTATTAATTTATAGAGTATTAATTTACCGAGGTTTTACTGTATATAGATATAAGAAACGGCTCTAATAAACCGTCAAAACATATTGGACCAAATTTTTTGTCAACAAACTTATATTAAAAATTTAAGTTGGAGTTACAATGGAGAGGATACAGATACTTGATGCTAGTTCATCCTTAAATAACATAAGAAGAATATAGGTTAAGCGATTACGTTTCAAAAACATAAAAGAAAGCTTCTTATAAAGAGGTTCAAACGAAATCGAGTTAAAGTTGATCTTCAGCTTATGGGCATACTTGGATCCCATGGAAAACGTTAGTTCACTAGCCATTAGAGGCTGGTGAACCCATTTGTGAACTCTAAATGCCTTCGAGGCCGACGAGTTTTTTTGAAATTCTCCGTGGAAGAGAAAGAAGGTGGGGTGTACCTCTCTGAAATAGAGGCAGATGGTGAAGACGATCTCTCCGCAAGAGAGGAAATTTGTAGAAAGGTCCGACAAGTGGTCATAGCCAGATAAGTCTTGGTTGGATTTGAGTCAGATTTTGATATGTTTCTTCTAGAAGACCTCTTATATTTTTGGGTCATGAATTTCCTCTATCTTTATACCAAAGGCTTTGCCTAATTAACTGAGTTATTCTCAGGAAAAGTTTTGTTTTTTGTTGGGCAGTCGTGGAGGTGGAGGGGATGGGGTCGATGGTCGGTATAGTTTTTGGATCAGCGCTGTGAAGGTTCATCCATCCGGCGATATGTCGCCCATGCTCGACTTCGAAGTAGAGATTGATATTCTGAGCAATGGTTGACGAGTCGTCGGTCATTCGGATTTCAGCCGTGGTGGACCGGAGATGTTGATAGCCTCACCAGCAGTGGCAAATTTTATGTGAATTTTTGGAGGATAAAACTTCAAACTTCGATTCCAGGGAGTGTGTGAAGATTTTGAACTCGCCAGAATCAAATTCGACGACATCGTCAGAGTCAACGTCGACGGCTGAGCCATGTTAAATGGGTTTGTCAGAGTTAAAGTCGAAGGCAAAAGAAGATGTAGTAGGTTCGCAGGAGTTCTAGTCTATATCTAAGGAAGTTGTGTTGGATTGGTTGGAGCAGTGGTACTCGAAGTCTGAAGGATAAAAACAGATCTTTTTTGTCGGGTGGATCAAGAGGAACCGGTGGGATCTTCACCGGCAACATCAGATCTGGGCAGGCAGAATTCGATGTGGTTTGATCTAGAAGGTTTAAGGAGCCAATTAGTGGTTGTGAGTCTTATATCCAACCCATTCTTGTCGATGTGAGAATCGTCGAGGATGAATTCGCCCAGATCTTGAGATTCATGCGGTTTCGTTGGTTTGTTAAGAATGTCGGTGGCAGTTCCTATCTTTCATGCTAGAAAAGTTTTTCAACGGTTGCTCCAACAGAGCGCCACCTTTACCACGCGTCTTTGGATCCGTGAAGGGTTGAACATCATTGATATTCACCACTTGTCGTGTGAGAGCGGAGCATAGAGGGTTTCTCCAGAAGAGCAAGATGTCGGAGGAGCGGCGAGACAACGATCAACCAGATGGATATCCTTAGAGTAGTGAGGCGAGGAGATTGGCTGGAGTTTCGTTGGGGTTGATGGCCCATCTTTAGGGCGAACCAATACTTGCGACATAGGTTCTGCACATATTGAAACATTCCTACACAAATTTTTATCCAAAAAAAAACATTTCTACACAAATTGACTATCGATTCCATACTTGCTTATTTTTATAAAAAAAATATTGATTATTTGTTTGGAAGCTTGTTGTTATTATGGTTGCTACTATTATATGTTACGTGTGTCCATGGCATATTATCGTCCCGTTTTCAACGATAAAACCGAAGATTTGGTACGTACTAGTTGAAATGAAGCCATAATTGAGTTTTTTAAAATAAATAAAAATATTAGTTGATATATAAAATGGAGATTTTGTAAGAAAATTTTGGATACGAAATCTGGATATAAGGTGGGACAAAATGTGTATGTATGGTTACGGACCTTACGGTTTGGTGGTGCGGTGTGGACGGGATATGCCGCCGAAGTTGTCCTAGTCAGCTGACCAATCTACACTCACTTGCTCTTCTTTTTTTTTTAAGAAAAAAAAAAATGACGATTACTACATAATTATTTAATTCTCATGAATACACAATTGAATCATGTGATTCATGTGTTTGGATTGGACCAATCATTTCCATTCTCGGAAGAAGTTATTATTGCCGTCTACTCAAACTCACCGTCAAGGGCCCTTCCAGTTCGTCTTCTTCCTTCATAATTCCAATATAGGAGGGAAACTATCATCCGTGTTGAGCTTTCAGACATTTCCAAGACCAAACCAAAAAAAAAGCTTTCAAACACTTTTAAGAAAAGAAATGAAATGTGTTGAATAAAATGTTTTTTTTTTGACATTGTGTTGAATAAATGTTTTTGTTTGTTTGTCTCTTTAAGTGTCGAATAAATGTTGTCGTTAACATGTCATGAAATACAAATACATATATCATTTTGTAATGGACAAACTAATTATTTTACATTACATGCCGCTATTGGTACAATCTGACAACATATATAAATATCTCTATCAACTAGTATAATATAATTTCATATTATTTTTAAATTCTGGAGTTTAGTTATGCAAATTGTGACCTTATATAATGAAAATTTATCCTTAATATTAATCTTTCAAATGCACAAAAATTTCGTTGTAAACACTAAGATTCATACACATAGACTCAATTTAATAGAATAGTTTCTTGATTCGAATTAAGTTTAACGACTAAATTTGTATGACAATTAATGTGGCAAAAACGATTAAAAAGTAACAGTTTTGATCAATGAAAAAAAAAAGCATCATTACCTTCTATATGTTAATAACTTGACTAACAATAATTTTAACTCATAATTTAATTATTTTAAATCTATAAAGTTAAGAACAAGTTTCAATATTTCTCATGTGTTGAACTGACTTCTATTATTATATGTATAAAATAATTCATCAAATCTTTTCCATTTAAATGCAAATCCAAATTATTTAAGAAAATATCTTAACAAATCTATACTATAGTAGAATCAGTAAATCTTATCTATTCACCTAAGAATTTTTTTTTTTTTGATATAAAAAGAAAAAGGTATTGTTTATCGTTCCAAAATTTGAAATTATAATTATGTGCTGAGGTTCAGTTAAGTGCTTATGTATTGTTTTTGTTATGCTATGTTTTCTTTTATGTTGCAGAACACTGTATATAATTCACAGATCAATAAATTTGATTTTTAGAAAAAACGAATTATGTAACATTTCTGTCACTATTATATCTTCTAAACATAACATTCTATAAAAATAAAAAACAATAACATTAAGTAAGCCTTCTATCTCTCTCTCTATATATATATATATATATCATATATATCATCCATAAATACGTTTATTGTTTGTTAAGGACCATAAATACGGTTTACCTGTCTTTTACCCTAAATCTTTTACGAGAAATAGTTTTACATGCATGTTAAAGCATTTTGGTTCAAACGTCCCAAAAAAAAAAAAAAAAAACATTTTGGTTGAATTATTGGACCCGCCGAAGACAAAACCAGACTCCATAGAAAATTAATTCGACCTTTCTCACCTGTGCACCTGTCTTGAATTATTGAAAAATCCCACGTTTTCAATTCAATTTAAAAACCCGTAAATTTTCTTTGCTGGCCTCTTTTTGAGGAATTTTGCACTCAACTGTTATTGCTTTTAACTCTTTTCCTACAAATGTAAATTACAATGGTTGGGAGTTGGCCGATAGTTAATAGTGTGATGGAGCCAAGCTCTCATGGCATCGGGTTCGGTACCCACCTCCTATTTGTAAAAGATGATAGGACCCTAGACAAAACAAATTAAATAAGGGAATAAAACATTTTTTTTAACAATTTGTCAATAATTACATCAAGAGATATTTAATTGTATCCTATTAGAAATAATGATTTACCTACAAAATTTATTAACGATTCCACGATAACAGCTCTCCGGTTAATACAAATCCATGACAGATGGTTATATCTATACCAAGTCACAATGGACAGCTTAGCCTTTGACTTACGAGACTAGATTACTTTATATGTACCACGTTAGAACTTCCGATTGGTATTTCATCTATAATATGTAAGAAAATACAATTTCTAGGTATCAAATCCTAAAAATGGGAATAAAACCTTAGGGAGTTGAAATCTTTTTAAAAAAAATTAATAATACAATAATTGAGAGTGTGTTTAGATGCAGTTTCGGTTCAAGGCCCTAATGGTGTTGGAGGAATGGTAGGAGTTTTTGTGTTAAATTCCACTAGATTTTGTTGGATTCCACTATATTATGTAGGTGCCCACCAAATATGCAAGACTATATTTAAAAAATTATCATGAATTATATCATATCTTCCCAAAGTTATAATGAAATTTTATTAGAATCGACGAATACATTTTCAGCCATATTCACTCGTTATCGTTTTGATCATAAGTATTTGGTTTATGACTAGTACTAGTAAAGTTGGAATTAAGCCACCATGTCCCATGCCTTTTGGCCAAGATTAGTCTGAATCTGACAAAACTGTCCAAACCCATAAATCCTAAAAAATTTCATGAGTGAATAACTTCAAGGAAATGTTGTACAATCATGTGACGTCTTACCTGGCTTTATTTTGGTTAGGAGTTTCTCGCCATCACAAGTTTCAGATCTAGCGGTTGGGAACTTTTTAAAAGTTATTTAAACATCTCCAAGCCTGTTTTTTTATATTTTATAGCTTGACTAGTTTTAAGTTATGTGACATTTAAATGAGTAAACAAGCCCCATAATGAGGTCGTATCTGCAAGAACCTTATGGATCTTAGGAAGAGGTATCAACATGAACTCATTGGTTCCACAGACCTGAAACCAAGTCAATGAAAAATATCTTGTGTCATAAACTTTAGGAGCTTTTGTGGTTAAGACGAGGGTGTGAACTTTCGAAGCATAACTTATGGTTCTTCAGTTGTATTACATGATTTGATGGCATATAGGATTAGATTTTATAGTTAAGTTTAAGATATATGATGATATGTTTTATGACTATAATTATATGTTTTGTGTTAACTACAAAATGAGATGATAATATGAAGTTGACGTGGTGATAAAATATGATAACGTATGAAGATATCTGAGAAAGAAATGAGCTATTATTTTTTGTCTTTCTAGATGTATGTATGTTGGTATATATGCATCAATGATGTTTATGTGAAATGTAGTGATATAATCGAGTTTTTACGGGATTCTAACACATATTTATGTAGTCTATTAGAGTCATTTTAGTGTATTTTAGGTGCTTTTATAGGTGGTATAGGTTTAAGTTTGAATTGGAGCAGTTGGAGTTAAAATAGACAAAAAAGACAAAAAGAGGATATGTAGTCTCAGATCTCACTTTACATCAGTTGGAGGCCTTCCCGATACCCAAATTTGATCAAGTCAGTGCTAGAAGAAAGATATGGAAGTTATATATTTTTTCTTTAAGTGGTTTGATGTGATTATAATTTCTGAAGCTCGAGATATGACTGTTTTACTAAAGACATGTATGATCTGTTGGGAGATGTGGAATAGGCAATCTTCCATAGAGTGTGCCAATCGACAAAACCCTCTGAATCGATTGACATAAGACCTATTAAGGTCGATTTTAAGAGTCAAAGTTACCATTCTTTCCCAGAACCAACCCTAATTGGAATCATATAACATGTACCTTAGACTACAAAAACATGTTTTATGTCATTGGTTAGGCTATGTTGTTTTATTACATTGATTTCAGAGAAAATTTTTTTAGGGAGATGGAAAATTTCTAGTCCATTTTTTTCTTTTGAGTTCTCGTATGTAATCTATTTACAACAAGTTCTTTTTTTATTCTCCATGTTTGAGTAGCTTTCTCGTTAGGTTTACAGTTTCTTCCAAGGAATAATCATGAATTGTTAATATGAATCAAAGAGATTATGGGTTATCTTGCTAGTTCTTCATCTATATTGATCTTAATTTATTATGGACTGCGAACCTAGAATTTTGATCTTAGGTTAATTAACTAGGTATCAAAAGTGTTGTTGTTAACTAGAAATAATCTAGATGATCACATTCGCCTATTCGCAAAGGAATTTGGTCTAGGTTTTTGGTGAACTTGTCGAACTTGATTTGAATACATGTTTAATTGTTAGAATCTTAAAAGGAATGTGTTTTTCTAATCTTTAAATATAATTAGATTTCAGCAATGGAAGTTGGTTTTTCATAATATTGTGATTCGTGTTAGATAATGGTTTTTATTTGATTCCCTATTCGATGACTATTACAAATCAGATTTTCCTACGA
Source organism: Euclidium syriacum (assembly GCA_900116095.1). NCBI lineage: Eukaryota > Viridiplantae > Streptophyta > Magnoliopsida > Brassicales > Brassicaceae > Euclidium > Euclidium syriacum. The sequence goes on from FPAK01000008.1 coordinate 6,676,507, forward strand.
GTTTTTCTAAGCCTAACATTTGTCTCCATCGTTTTGAACCTCGATGTTCTTAGTATTTTGCTTTAAAATTTCGATGTCGTTTTTTAATTTCAATATATTCACCATAACTTAATTCAAAAAAAAAAAAATTATAACAATAGTCTCTGTGAGCTTCAACCCCTATATACTACATATGCATTCGCTGTGCACTTGCATTGCTAAGACAATCTCGAACTACCTCGTTCCCATTTCGCTGTGAAACAGCCATGTATATTCAAAATCCAAGTTTAAATTCAATTTACTATTTTCACGTTTTCTCGCAATTATGTTTGTGATTAGGTTTATAAAATGTTTTTAAACGGATACAAATTCCAATATGATATAACCCAAAGACATAAGATACAAATATACAATTATAAACCCTGTTTTTTAGGGCTTTCAGGTTTTTTTCTGCTTTTTCTGAGTACTACAGGTAAATTCGAGTAATAGTTACATAGTAATCAAACCAAATCAAAACCAAAAAAAATTGTTCTAATACGGATCCAACATTAAGTAACCATACCAAACCGAAGCTGAAGAGAATTTAACCGATACAAACTAATTTTTTTGTTAGTTCCTAAATGATCATTAGAAATCTAGACCTAAATTACTCGATAACCGAGCCGAAAAAACTTAGCCTCCAAGTTCAACTTTTCTTCAACATATGAAACTATATACATTTGGTTAACAAATAAAGTATATTTATTAATGCATGCATGACGTTTATTAAGCTAGCCAAATGCTTTACACACTACAAAAAACATGGCATATTCTCATGAAAAAAATCGTTAGAAATACATGGGAAAGCCTATTTTCCAACGACTTTCTCACGAATAATTAAATGTTGGAATATGTTTATTGGAAACGCCATCCGTGGAAAAGTTGCTATTTTTAGATAATTGTTCACGTTTGATTACCCCAAACTATCATTTCATCCCGAAATATTTATTGTGTGGACACGAGGTTTTCCACGGCTTCATGACCATGTGTATGCTTGGTCACATATTGTCCACTTAAATCGTCTTAGATATGATATGATCATAATTATTTTCCATGAATCTCTTACCATGCGTTCGTTTGGTCAATTGATCTCTACCTCAAACATCTAACATATGATATGTTTATGAATGGTTTTCCATGAACGTCTGAAAATATATTCACTTGGTAGGATGTCTGAAAATTCATGATCATGTATATGCTTAGTCACCTAACATATGACATGAACAAGGTAGTGGTCCACAAATTTTTTACCATGTGTATATTAGGTAGGTTGTCCATTAAATGTTGACCATAAGTTTATTTGATCACATGCTATCCCCGAATAGTCTGATATAACAAGATAGTTGTCCACGAATTCATGATCATGTGTATGCTTGTAGACCATTCACCTGAGTTGTCTGATATAAAGCCAATTTTTTCTTTTAATTATGGTTTTTTGGCCGGATATAACTCCATCGCCATGGTTCACTGTTGCCGAATAGCCAATCATGGTGAAGTGAAAATTTTCTTTTAGAACAAGAAGGTTGTAAATAGGAGAAGGAGAAAAATGATGTTTGAGAGAAAAAAAAAATGAAAAAAATGAAAATAATAATATAAGAGGTTCAATGGTAATATCTATTGTATTGTAAAATACAAAACTAACAATTTTGCAACGAAACTAACTAAGATATTAGTACTATAAAATGAAGTTATTTATAGAAACTGTAAGTATAAAAATTCTCTCAAGGAAGTGAAGAAAAACCATGTCTCATTCATAGCCAATGTTTTAAAACCCGATATGGATCTGAGGTTAGACTAGTAAACCCGATGACCTGCCAAATAATTCATATTGGGTCATATGTAAAAATCGACTACTTAAAAATCTAAAAAATCCAAGAAAATTTTGTTATTGACCCGCAATCCAGATAGACCGGTTGAACCGTTCAATCCAAGATAGTGAGTATGTTTGATTTTTTGAATCTCTTAGTACATAATACATATAGGGTTTGATTTGTTATTAAAATGTAAAAGTTTTATAATTAAAACTCTTATAGTTACTATGAAACCTTTTGAGTTTGTTTATTCGGCGAACATTTCATCTTTTCCGACTCAAAAACCTGTAGTTCGTCACCTCCTCTTTTTTTTGCTTTGATCCTCATTTTTATAGTTACTGTTGAATTATTATAATATTTTTGTTTATTTCGGTTTGTAATATAGTTATCGTTGATATATCTTGGTTTTTTTAATTAAAAAAATTAATCAGTATTCATCTCTAACCATTATAATGGTTCTACTTAGGTTTGCTGATTTCCTTTAAAAAATTTTAATTATTAATTATTTAATTCATAGTTGAAAGAATGCAAAAGATATATTGTTAGTAAATATATAATTATTATTTATAAATAACTCAATAATTTATTGAGTCGCGTTTAAGATCAGGAAAACAGTCTGATTCATTATCTGGATCGGATTTAAAAAATATTGTTCCTAAATATAGAGGATCAATTTGACCCACGATTTGATGGGCGATTACATATACTCTACCAGATTATAGTTTTTAAAAGATATAAAATATAAATGTAACATGTTTTTGGTGGAACTTATGGAAATGGTGAAATTTTTCCGTTAGATTCAATCAAAACTAAAATTAAAATCAAATTCTACAATTCAATTTCAATCATATTCAGCGGTTATGACCATTTAAACCAATAACTTTCAACATTTGACAAGGATTACAAAATCAACTAGATTGGATCAACTAATATAAATATTATAATATTGAATATTTAAAAGAAATTGCGACACTGTTAAAGTAAGTAAATCTTCCGAATAAATCAAATTGCGACCACGTTCGTTCCCTTCCGCATATGTGACGGTAACGTGGCACTGTTAAAGCAAGTAAATCGTGGCACTGTAAACTTTTTGGGAAATAGATCAATTGTTCCGTAAATTTGGGCCAAAATTTTTTGTTCTTTCTAGTTGCCTTTTCAATGTTTGATTTCCTAAAGATCTCAAATTACCAAATTTGGGCTATTCGAATTCGATTATAATTTGAGGCCAATCGAATTACTGCTCGTCAAAACCGAATCATATCCTCCGCGATTTCAAGTGTTCCTTCACCGGAGATTTTCCTCGGTGAGTGAATTTCTCTACCCTTAATCTGATTTTGTTTCCGCTCGGTTTAGTTGCTCGGAGACGCGAGTTTGATTTTTTTAATCGCTTCCATCGCGTAATGATGTCTCGCTCGTAATATGTTCTCGCATGATTGAAAATCTGGTTTTCATTCACGCTAAATCAATCTCTGCTTTAGAATCCAGGAAGTTGATAGAAATTAGAAAACGGAATGAACTATTTCGTATTATTCATTGATTCATGGTTTTTGAAATTGTTCATACTATGCTTTGTGGTCGAATTGATTTTTACTGTAACTCGATAAGATTTATCTGCTTGGATTTGAACATTTGCTTTTTGATAAATCTGTTTGTCAGTATGTGAGATGATTGATGACGTTTTATCAATTTGTTTGTTCACTAGGTTTGTGATTTTGGTTCATAATCTTCGTCTATGTGTGTCATATGAGTTTGGAATGGGGGTAATGGACAATATGGTACATACAGAATCATCAAAACTAAGTTCGTTGAGCAATGGTACTGCTTCTGAGGAGAAACTTGGAGGAACAGTTTTGCAGAATGGTAGTTACAGCTTAAGAACGAAGCCGCTGCTACAGTTCAAGCGGCGGAAAGTTTATGCGGTTAGAGATTTCCCACCTAGTTGTGGTTCTGTTGCCACGCGTCCCAGATCGAGGAAGACGGAAGTGGAGGCTTGCGAGAATGGTAATGTTGCTGATGATGGCTTAAAAGGGAATGGTTGTGCTGTGTCTTCTGAAACTGTTAAGGTTGAGTCTTCAGCTAAAGAGAAAGAAAGCTTGGGATCAATGAAAGACGAAGCTGATGACATGGATGTTGGGTTAAACGACATGCCTGAACCGGAACCGGTACTGGAACCAATGAAAGCCGAAGCTGATGAATCTGCAGAAGATAGGAATCTGCAGAAGAACACAGATGATCTACATGTGGTTAAGCCTCTGAGCATTTGCTTGCCAAGTAATGATGAAAATTCCAACGATGTTGTGGTTGCAAGGATGAAACCAATTCACGGAAGAAACTTCCCCGCAGTAAGAGATTTCCCTGAAAAAACAGGAAGCAAGAACTTGGTGAGGGATATGGTTGTTTATCCGGATGAACAAAGTCTCAGAAGAGACCGTTTCGATCAATCTCTTGCTAAGAGCAATTCAATGGAGGTTTCCGAGTCAAATGCTACTGTTCCTGTTGCAATTAAAAAAATAGCAAAGAAAGGGGTTGGATTTCATCCACCCTTGAAGCTTACCAATAAGATCAGATCTAAAAGGAAGGACAGTGAGAGAAGTTCATCTTCTCCTGACCAGGAGCCAGCTCGACAGCGTCAAACATTACATGTCGACATTATTCCTTCTCACCCAGGTGGTTCAAGCAGTGGTGGTGGTGATAGCATTCGGAACAAAGTTAAGGAAACATTACGTCTTTTCTATGGAGTTTGCAGAAAATTTTTGCAGGAGGAAGAAGCAAAGCCTCCAGGAAAAAAGACCAAAAATCTCAGAGTAGATTTCGAAGCTTCAAAGATTCTCAAAGCCAAAGGGAAATATCTTAACACTGGTAGTCAGATTGTGGGAACTGTGCCTGGGATTGAGGTTGGCGACGAGTTTCAGTACAGGATGGAGCTGAACATTCTTGGTATACACAGACCGAGTCAAGGCGGTATCGATTATATGAAAGACGGTGAAGGGGATATAATTGCAACGAGTATTGTAGCCTCTGGAGGGTACGAGGACGAGCTGGATAACTCTGATGTCTTGATCTACACTGGTCAAGGCGGAAATGTGATTAAAAAACATCAAAAGGGAAAGGAAGACAAAGAACCCAAAGATCAACAGCTTATAACAGGAAACCTTGCGTTAGCCAACAGCATAAACAAGAAGAATCCTGTGCGTGTTATAAGAGGCAACAAAAAGGCAGTTTTGGAATCAGGTGATGCAAAAGCTAGAACTTATGTCTACGATGGATTATATCTCGTCGAACAGTATTGGCAAGTAACCGGAAGCCATGGAAAGCTCGTCTTCAAGTTTAAACTTAGGCGTATGGCAGGACAACCTGAGCTTTCATGGAAAGTGGTTAAGAAAACAAAGAAGTCACAAAACAGAGAAGGTTTATGCAAACTTGACATCTCGGAAGGGAAAGAGCGATTACCTATTTCTGCTATTAACGACATAGACGACGAGAAACCACCTTCGTTCATCTACACAGAGAAGATGATATACCCGGATTGGTGCAAGCCAATTCCTCCAAAGGGATGCGGTTGCAACAAACGCTGTACGGAAACGAGAAACTGTGGTTGCGTGGTGAAAAACAACGGAGAGATACCGTATAACTATGACGGAGCGATTGTTGGTGCAAAGGCTTTGATCTACGAATGTGGTCCACTCTGCAAATGCCCTCCGTCTTGTTACTTAAGAGTTGCACAGCGTGGAATCAAGTTTCAGCTCGAGATTTTTAAAACAGAGTCAAGAGGTTGGGGAGTGAGATCGCTTAACTCGATCTCTCCAGGTAGCTTCATATGTGAATACGTAGGTGAGCTTTTAGAAGATAGTGAAGCGGAGAGAAGAACAGGGAACGATGAGTATCTCTTTGATATTGGTAACAAATACGATAATCCTTTGGCCGATGGGATGTCGAAGCTCATGCCGGAGACACGCGTGGGAGGAGAAGAAGGAGAAGACGATGATGACACATCGAGCGGATTCACGATTGATGCAGCTGAAAAAGGGAACATTGGGAGGTTTATAAACCATAGCTGCTCACCAAATCTCTACGCACAAAACGTTTTGTATGATCATGAAGACACGAGAATCCCTCACGTGATGTTCTTTGCCATGGACAATATTCCTCCGCTTCAAGAACTCTCTTATCACTACAATTATGTGATCGATCAGGTACGTGATTCCAACGGTAATATCAAGAAGAAGATTTGTTCTTGTGGCTCTTCTGAATGCAGTGGTAGGCTCTATTGATCATTCGCTTCAAACCTTTTTTTTTTTTTTTCCGGTTGTGTTAGGATTTTTCTTTGTTTTGTGTTCGTTGAATCAACAGTTTATGTTATTTTATGAATCTACAAGGTTTAAAGTTAGTCTAAAATTGTCTCTTGGTTATTTTTGTTGCTTCTAGGGTACGTAAAGAAACTTTACTTAACCATCATAAGTATTTTAGAACCTCTTTCTCACGTTTTAAATATTGAGTTGTATCGCCACGGAAAGATTAGTCTAGTACGAAATAGAAAATCAGAACGATTTGCTTCACTTTTTGTTTGTAGTCAATTAGTTTGAATGTTGAATATGCGAATATATAACGAAAAGGAAATAAGTTGAATATTGAAAGTTGAAAATTATACAAATAAATCTAGAAAACATGAAGGCAAGAAACAATTATTACATGTGGCCTCAAGATTTAAAACTATATAATGGCCTACAATGGTTGCCTTTCTCTCATAAAGGGGCAAGGATGGCTCTGGTGATGATCATGATGATGGTTATGTTGATGGTGATGATGATGATGATGGCTAATGATCGCTGAAACGTTAAAACCTGAAATATCGTTTGTATACGGTCGAGTTTTGTTCACGTCAACGGAAGTAGCAATTTCCTTCTCGAGCACCATAGAGTATATGCAAGACTGGACGACAAAAATTAGGAGAAGATACGCAACAAAGCAACCGAGGAATTTCGAATAGAAAGCAACAGTTTTATCCCTCATTGTTCTTTTTCTTTGCGAGTTTAAGATATTAAATTTTAGGGAGAAGAGATTAGGGACTAGGTACATATATATAGAGAAGAATAGGTTGTAAGTCTTCTATTTATTTTCTCAATCTAGAGAACCGACTAATCGTTGATTTTCTAATTCTAATTGCATTATGAAACCAATTCCTATGCGGAAAAGGAACTTGAGAAGTAAATTTTATGGTTAAAACTTAAAATACAATGATTATTGGGCCTTAAGTTAGCACCGACCCAGATAAGGTATATTTGTAAATAGTTATCAACAAGAATTTAACATATCAGTTAATGAAATTTAACATATATTATTACATTAAAAAAAATCTCTCCTTTAGCATGTGTGCATGCATGGCATCATATATGCAAAAAATAACTTTGGGAGAAGTCTAGAAGGAAACAGAGCCAATGAAGAAAAACCATCTGACAATGTAAAAGCCAGCTCACACAATTGTTTGCCTTCTCTATTGTCAATGATTGGACCAACGACAATTGACACATTATCTTTTTTCGACACGTTTATTTCTTGTTTCTTATATCTATAGTATTAATTAATTAGTCGATGACATTATCAATGAAACTTCGACGTATATTATATTAACGTTTCACGAGTAACGTGGCAGATAATATAGGTATACACCTTCTTTGGAACCGATCCACTATTATATATCAAAAATCTATTCCATGATTTTAATATTATGGAAGACATGTGGTTTAAGACTCTATATTAACAAAGTTCAAATCTCGGAATCTCCATTACAAAATATTTTTTATCAAAAAAAAAAACTATAGACTTATGAACCAAACCTTTTTTAAAAAAGTGTCCTCGATATTCGACTGCAAATCCATGGCGATGATCTCTCACGTTCCTCCTATGATTCTTCTCATCTTATCACTCTTCTTGTTACCTACTTTAACTCGTGCTATCTTTTTCGAAAATTGCGGTTTGCTACTATATAACTCTGTTCTTTTTCTTGCTACTTTGGATCTTGAGGATGTATAAGTTCTTGATGCAATATATAATTGGTTGAGTCTCGATCCATCACAATCACTGATCATCGACCATGTTTAGCTATCTTTGACTTTAGATCTCTTGCTTTATATAGATGAGTATTAGGGATGAACACATCGGATAAATTTCAAATTGATTTTTTGTGAACATTTTCGAAGATATTCAAAACAAAACAAAAACTCCAATTCTTATGAATAAGCATGATAATAATGCGTTGTAAATTTCGATGAAAGTCAACGCACTAATGTGTTGTAAATTTCAAATTGATTTCTTACTAACATTTTCTCAAGACTTTTTTTTTAACTTAATCTTGAGAATTATTAATACAATTATAAGACAATCTTTATATAGTCCCAACCCTACAAGATATTCATGTAATACAATTCTTAGGGAAAATCCCATAAAAAATCTTTAATGTAGTAATCACTTCCATTTTAAACTTCGAGGCTAATAGACTTTTATAATAAATTTTCAATGTGATATAATAAATTTTCAATGTGACACAATTAGTCAATTAAATCTCAAATGTGGCTCTCCTCTTCCATGTCAAAGTCAAACGTAACGAAGATTACTGTTCCGTTACCGGAATATACTATTAATTGGCGGAACAATATTTTTTAAAAAAAAATTCTGAAAAATTCTAAAAATTGTGAATAAATTAGAGAAAATTCAAAAAAATTTCAAAAAACTCAGTAAAAATTCCAAAGATCTAAAAAATTTAAAACTTCAAAAATAAACAATAAAAAGTATGTGAAATTTAATTTATAAAAAAATATGAAAAATTTAAAAAATTTGAAAAATACAAAAAAATCAACAATTTCAAAAAAAAATTTAATTTTTTTTAAAAATCTGAATCATTAAAAATATGAAAATGGTACATATTTTTGAAAAATTTTGTTCGGATTTTAATAAAAGAAATTTTGTTAGGAACCGGTTATTCGGTTATTTGATTTTTCAAATGCAATAAACTTTAGAGTGGTTTTTCTCCAATATAATAACAACACAAGCAATAGAGTTGAGAATCATCTCAATATAGACACCAAACCTGTGTATTTTATTTTTTAATTCATCAATTTTATACACACAAAATGGTACACATTTTTAACTTGTTATCACTATTTTTTATAATTTAAGAATTTTTCGACTTTATAAATGTTTTGAATTTTTTTGAAACTTCTAATGTTCCAGATTTTTTTCAAAAAATATAGTTTTTTTTTTGAGTTTTCGAAATGCTTTTCTATTTTTTTTTTCCGATTTTTTTAATGTTTTTTTTTTTTTTTTTCCTATCTTTTAAGTTTTTCAGATTTTTTAATTATTAAATTTAAAATTTTCAGAATTTTTTCCGAACTTTTCGGATTTTTTTGAATTTTTGCGATTTATTTATAATTTTTGGAATTTTTCAGATTTTTTTTATAAAAAAAAATACTGTTCCGTCAATGAACAGTACATTCCGTTAACGGAACAGTAATCTCTGTCACGTTTAACTTTGACCTGGAAAAACATAGCTATATTGGAGGTTTAATTGACCAACTGTGCCACATTGAAGATTTATTTTGGGAGCTTATAAACCTTGAGATTTAAAGTGGAAGTGGTTACCATATTAAAGGTTTTTTATGAAATTTTTCCTAATACAATCAATATATAGCTTCCACCATTCTTCTGCTCACTCGAATAGCGCATGTTTAAGTCTAATTAGAACACACTTTATGTGAATTTATATGTGTTTACTTTGCTATAAAACTTGTACGCGCTTCACTCTGATATCTTATGATCTTAATCTTTGCAAACTGTTTGTGTAACTTTGTAAGGTAAGGAGACTTCTCCCGTTAATGTGACTGGTGTGGAGATAGTTAAAGTTGATGAGAACCTGGCAAGCTTTAAGATAATCGCTTCTACAAGTACCTAATTTTAACTCCCTTTCAAATTCAGTTCTTTCTTCTTTTGTTAATCCAAGTTATCATTCTTGTATTTTAGTTTCCAATATTTTAACTTTTTTTGTGAACAGGTAAACCAATCATTGGAGGATACATGCATGTCTTGATTGCAATGGGTTTTGCTCCTGTGGTCAAGGGAAAGTACCAAATATGTGAATATATGGATGTCCTATTGAGTCTGGTACCTTCGAGCTTCCTTTTACCAAAATATTTTCTCCGCTTGATGTGATAACGGTGCGTTTTCTAACATTTTCTCTTTTCAGTAATTGTTAACATTACATTCTTAGAAAAAATATTGTACAATTATTATTCGGGATTCAAAACGATCTTATATATCTTCCAAAAATCTATACGGATATATTAAAGATATATTTTTAACTACTTGTTTCTAAAGTAAATGTAACAATTAAGTTTATTTTCTAAGGTAAACAAAATTCAATTTTCAAAAAATTATTTATTATTTGATTTTATAGTATTTTTTGTTTCTATCTATATAGAACGAGATCCGGATTTTTGTAGATATTGAATTTCAGAATGTCTATTCGTTTGCATTATTATTAAGCCGAGGATATGTTGATAAAATATTAATTCATTAACACGTTTCTAATCTTTTTGCAGCTACCTTTCAAGGTTTACATTCAAGTTTATGAGGGATTGAGCAAGCAGCGAATAATGTGTTTCAAGTTCAATTTTCGTCCTTCAGCATCCGAACTTCATGTCACTGCTTAGTCAAATTTATGGGTGAAAATGTGTTGTCGAGTCGTCCATGAAATGAATTTCTTGCTATTTGTACAGAAAAGAAAAAAAAATTATATAATGTATGGTTTGTAAGGTGTCCATGAAATAAAAAGGGCTTATGTAAAACATATTTTGCGTCATTGACGTTTAACAAGTTAATGACACAAAAGATCACCAGTAACATGTTGAAGAAGAGTATACGTAATGTCTAACATATTCAACCTAAAGCAAGAGATAACAGATCCCAAATGAGATTAAAATCCAAGATTCTTGTTTTAAATAGTCCTAAATTTCAACTTTGTTTTTGCGGTGAGAGAAGGCGAAGAATTAAAATAAAATTAGCTCTGATACCAATTTTACAGACACATAGTGAATACAACCGAGACTTCAACGATTCGTAAGCTCCCAACAGTCTCTAACGACAACCCTCCATCTGATCTCTCAACAAATCATATGATTCATCTAACCCCCACATGAATAAAGATACTCTCTTTATTTCTTTACCCAAAAAAGAATCAAACTTTCAACAACTTGCTACTTTACCAAGAAAATTCCCCCAACAAGATTAATATTATTACTAATTGTACAGTTCCAGGAACAAAAGATCCTTAAAATTTGGAATAAAAGAAAGAAAAAAAAAGGTGTTAAAGAGATATAAATGAGAAATAAAACTAAGTTGTGAGAAAATCCTAAAATGGACCAACTTTGTTGTTTCTTCTCTAAACTCTCTCTAACGAAGCTTTCGACTCTTCTCCTTCCTCATTTGTCTTTCTCGCCTTTCTTCTTCTTCTATAAGCAGCGCTTCTCTTTCATCTTCCTCCCTTGCAAGTCTCGCACTACATTTACAATTTTGATACGACCCGTTATAGGAAATACAGATAATTAAATCTCAAACTCAAAAAAAAATCAAATTAATATTCTTTCTACCTTCTTCTCTCTTCTTTCATGATATCATCGAAGTTTGCTTCCATGTTTCTGTCATCGTCGTCACGCCCCGCAAAACGATCGGTCCTGAGATTATTATTAACTCATTATCAGCTAATGTCAGGAGATTAAAAAATAAAATAAAGAAACGTAATGAATTAGAGAGTGTTCGCAAGTACTTAAACATTTGTCTAATCATGTCCATTGCCACATCATCCTCTGACATTCTTGCAGGTTTCTTCTTCTTAGGCCTCCGATTATCATCCATATCTCTCCCTGGAGGCCTCTTCATACCCGGTTTACTCATCTGTCCCACAAAGTTATTAATTTGACAGATTATTAGTGCCTTGCAGCAAAAAACGACATCAGAGAGAGAGATGTAAGAAAGAGCCATCATCATACCTGGAGTTTTGCCATAGGCACTGATTGTTTTGGGACCATTCGAGATGTGGCCGGGTCGCGAGAAACTTTTCTCTGTTCTACAACCCGTTGTCTAGGATCAGATGACATTGGTCTCGATGAGGACGACGGTCTCTGACTACTTTGAAGAGGAGTCTTTCCTGCTGAGAAGGAAGGCTTTCTTTCCAATGGATTCTTGGAAGGCAATGGTCTTGCCGTGGACGACGATGACCGGCCAGGACCAACACCATTGCTGCTGCTCATCTGTTTTCTGTGGTGATCCAATGGCGCTTTCCCTGGAGCTGATCTTTGGGAATCTAATCTGGAACTTGGCTGGCTATTCCTGTTATTAGCTGATTGACCATTCATTGTTGAACCTGGTGGCCTCATTGGTGCTTGACGGTTTGTGGAGGAACCTGGTCTTTGGCTGCCCGAGGAAGCCGATCTTGAATGACTTCCAGAAGGAACTGGCCTTGAATTCAGTTGGCCACCTGAGGAAGCCGGTCTACCTGAGACAGGTCTCGAATGCAACTGGCTGCCCGAGGAGGACGGCCTTGAACTTTGCAACTGGCTGCCAGAAGAAGCCGGTCTTGAATGGTGCATTTGGCTTCCAGAGGTAGAAGCCGGTCTTGAATGCCCATTTGCTGAGACAGGTCTCTTCTCCTCACGAGCAGTTCTACCATTCTCCTCACGAGTAGTTCTACCATTGATACCTGATGATTGTTTGGGCCTTGCTGATGATTGAGCAGATCGAGCCTCTTGAACATCAGCAAAAAACCTGTATAAGTTATCTCCATGAAAATGGTATGCTTTTAATCACAAATACCCAACAGAGGTTTTCAGAAGACACAACATACCAAAATTATGAACGGAGCCACCATTTCGAGGCAGAGCTTCCTTCTTCGGAACAGGAAGATCCGCATCATCTGATAAAAGGAACGAATAGTCTCTTGCGTCTTTAAGAGTCGCAACTTTCCTTCTAACTTCATTCACAACTTTATTCCGCTTCTCATGTGACACGTTCTTAGTGCCTGATCCACTCGCAGGAACTGGTCTTTTCTTCTGCACAGTTTGGTTCGAGTTCGGCGTTCTAGCTGTTCGTATCTCATTTTCTAAAAGAGATTTGCTTTCTTGTATAACCCTCGAGGATATAACAGGACGGGAAGGACCAAAGAATGAACCGAAGCTGCAGAGACAAAAATTAGAGACCTTAAACCTAATTAAAACACATTCCAAGGTGTTAATAACTTAGAAAAAAAAGATGAATAGATCAACACATACTCGTTATAGGGAAGTTTTCTTCTTCTATCTTGTGAAGATTGAGCACTCGCACTTCCATTACCCAATTTCTTCCTTAACGAATCCTTCAATTTTTGTCGCAATGCAAGATATTCCAATTCTTCTTTTGGAGGTTGTCTTTCTTCTTCTTCTTCATCCTCATACTCATCTTCCAATCCATCATCACTATAATAATCATCATACCCTGCTTCCTCATCAAGGTCCTGCAATTAGCAAATCATGCAAACGGTGTCAGATCTAGGTTAAACTGAATTCGAATGAATTAACGGGGTATAAAAATCCAATGAGCTTACATCTTCATAACCCTGCATCTTCGTATGGGGATAACCTACCAATTAGCGAATTCCTGCAAATACAAAACGAATTCAGCGATGCTTAATTCAACATGGATCTATCTTATATATCGCCAAGTACCGGTTTTTACAGATCAAAACGAAGATTGCGAAAAGAGAAAGGGTAAAAAGAGCTCATTTCTCATCGGATCTAAAAAAAACGATATAGAAGAGAAAAATATCAAAATGAATCCGATGATAAGAAATGGATTCACAGCAAATCGAGATCGGACTTTTGAACAAAAAGACAGAAAATCCACAAATTCGATTATAAACACCTCCGTTTCCAGAAAATCTTTTCGAAAACCATGGGAATCCAATGAATCCAATCCAAAAAAGAATAAAACAAGCACCAGATCTCATTTCTCAAAGCAAACCAACCGAAAATATGTCAAAAATCGATAGATCTGATCGAAAACGAAAAGTAACATACCTGGGTTTGACCTGGAACCGATGAAATGCGATGAAAACGACGAGAAATCGATGAAATTCGACGAGATCCAAGAGTTCTGAGGGAGAGGGAAAGGCGATCGCTTCGGGATGGGGAGAGCGGCGAGAGAACGTAGATCTGCGAGAAAAGAGAAGCTGCGAAGAGATAAAAAGGGATATAGAAGAAGAAGAGAGGGGAGTCTGGTGGGCTTAGGTTTTTCTCGGAATAAAGAGGAAGACAAAGGAAACCGAAGGACCCAGAAACAAAAAGGGCTGATGCTAATATGCGCCATGATGCGCCTCATGCATCCAAATCCTCTCGCTCCCATATCTGATATCTCTATCTCTCTCTTTAATGGAAAAAAATAAATAATTAATGGTTTTTCCTTTAATAAGGATTTTCTTTTCTTTTTCTTGGACGGTAAGAAAATTATAGATTTCCATTTCCTTTTTTCTTTCTAATATTTTTGGCAAAAGAATGGGTGAACCTGCTAGAGAAGCTTAGCCGTCGATAACCGTTTCACCAACTAGAGTCCACCGAAAATTCCCTCATCCATGGTGGGTAATATCATTCAGGTTTCTTTTGTGAAGGCAAATAAGTGTCAATTCCAGTTTTACAGAAAATAAAAGAAAGGATGAATAATTATTGGGAAAGTTATTTAGATAGCGCATAAAATAATTGATATTACCAAAACGTTATAGATATTTTCGTTATTATTAATATATTTTTCATACCCAGCATGTTCTTTAATCACGTTATAAAAAAAACGTAATTACAAAGAATGTTATTACTATTTTATTCCACATCAGACGCCACGTAATAACTCAGCCGTGAACTCATAAATCAGCCAAAATTAATAACTCAACCACAATGTATCATAATTCAGCCATCAATACCGCGGTAACGCTTGACAGCTAAGTTAATTAATACACGTCAGCGATTTCTTACGTGGCGTCTGATGTGGAATACGGCTGAGTTATGACCATAACTCAGCCAAACGATACGGCTGAGTTACAAAAATTTGGCTGATTTATGAGTTCACGGCTAAGTTATGACTATAACTCAGCCAAACGTTACGGCTGAGTTACAAAAAATTGGCTGATTTATGAGTTCATGGTTGAGTTACGACCATAAATCAGCCATACGATACGGCTGAGTTACAAATTTTTGGCTGAGTTATTACTTCGACACGGCTGACTTTAAGGAATTCTGGCTGGTTTATTGTTGTTCGTCTCGCTGAGTTATGGGAGTCCGTTACGACTGAGTTACGGTTTATCAGCGTAACTTAGCCGTAATGAGCTACAATGATATATCATGGATTTTACCGATTTTATGCTATGATATGACTGGTTTTATAGAGTCTTTCTAGTGTGTTTTAGGTATTTATACATGTTTTACAAGCAGAAGGTGTTTTGGAGTAAAAGGAAACAAAAGGAAGCAAAAATGAAAGAATTGGAGCAATTGTCATAAAAGGAAAGTGTAGAGCCAAAATTGAAATCTGGAAGTCAACGGACAATTGACCGACCTACATGAAGGGTATAATAGGCAAATTACATATCAAATCGAAGCCCCGAGAGTTGAATTTCATTTCCATTTGGAATCGAATCAAACGGAGTTCTGGAGCGCGAGATATTGTTATTTTACTGAAGAATGTCCATTCTGACGAATTTTACAAGATTGGCCCGTTTAGTTCCAATCAAGCCCGACTCAAGTTTTAAGGAGGTTATGACCTAATGACGACCTAAACATCTATAAAAGGAGTCTTAAGAGGCAGAGAGCAGCCAGGAAGAGAAGGAGAATCACGAAATTCACAGCCACCAAATATTACTTTGCTTTCTAGATTTCTAGGGTTTTGCTACACTAACTTTGCTTGAGAGCTTGAAGGGGAGAAGAGATATGTTCTTCATACCAATTTACTGAGTTTGTATCTCTGAACCTCTTTACTTTTATGAAGTTTACTTTGTGCATGAGTTTTCCTATATGCGAGTAGACAACTTGTTAGATCTAGGGTTTTCAATGGTTTTATAGATCTCTAATGCATTCAACAGGATATAACCAATATTCTCTACTTTAATGGTATTCTCTACTTTATTCTGATCTGGCCATTTAGAATATTGCTCATAGGAGGAGTTACACCAATACACCATTGGGTAATGATTCCAGAACATGGTTTTTAGTAGGTAATCTCGTCCTTGTACAAACGAGAGTTTGGCTTGGAAGGTTATGAACAATCAGACCTGTTTCATTGCATGTGTTTTCATATAAGGTTTGGAAAACATCCTTTCTGATCTAATGATTAACTCATAGGTATAATATCTCGAGAGATCGGTTATTATATATATCGTCTTCTGTGTTCGTGAATCTATTGATTATTGATTGATTGTTGATCCATATTTCCTGCGATTTCCTTTGGATCTAGCGCCTTTAAACCAATGATGACACATCCAATTTGCTTTAGTCTAATGATATCACTAATAATATTAATCATGCTTTGCTTTGACAAGTTCCAAAGTACCAGATTTGCGGTACTCACCTGGTTCCATGTGGGATCGATAACCTTTCATGTTACAAATGTACACTGTGCACTTATAGTTTTAGGTGAAAACAATTCACGCATCATACAACTCAGCCGCGTTACGGCTAATTTAGTATCGAAAGATTAATTACTAAAATAACATGTATTTGGCGGCTGAGTTATACTACGATATGGCTGACTTATACTACGATATGGCTGACTTCTGGACACATTTTATATTGTTTTAATTACTGTAATAGTATTCACGTTGCGACTGACTTACAGTTTTGTTTCATGGCTGATTTACGTCGGCTGATTTACGAGATCGTTTGTTGGCTGAGTTGCCACTTCAGCATACATCATCTCCTATTTTCCATGTCATCATTCACATAATAAAAAAAAGAAAAAAAAAAAGCTTCAAATTAGGGTTTATGCGTTCCATGTCATCATGCGCCGCCGTCTTCAACAGTTCTCCATCACCATTGTTGTTCTTCATCGACATTCATCTGAAACCCAGATTTTTCTTCGTTTTATTTCTTCTTTCTCTGAGATCTAATGGATCTAGATCCGGTTGTTGTTGTTTCCGGTAAATGGGTAAAGAAACACATATACGTATTTATCACCGACGATAGAGGTTGTAGAGTTGTAGAGTTATGGAGCTAGAGGCGGAAACAACACACGAGAAACCGACCAGCTACGTCTCTGTGTAGAGTTTACAGCGAAAGAGACTAGAGAGAATTGTCAGAAGTACGGGTCGAGAGAAAGGTTGAAATGGCCATTCAATTTTAACTCAAAAGTAAAACCTAGAGACGAAGATTACGGTGGCGGATCTGATGGTTTCTGTCAGCCAAATTGTGAAGAGATCCACGACGAAAAATTCATGTACGCTAGTAAAAACCAAACCGAAGAAGACGATGTAGATGATAACTCAGCCATATGATGATGATAACCCAGCCATATAGTGATGATAACTCAGCCATATAATGATGACAACTCAACCGCAACAGAATGATAACTCAGCCATATGATGATGATAACCCAGCCATATAATGATGATAACTCAGCCGTATAATGATAATAACTCAGCCGTATAATGATGATAACTCAGCCAAACCTCATCCTTGCCCTAAAAGTGTATTTCGTAATCATTATGTTATAGTGTGGTATATCCATGTATGTAACTACTTAAATAAGTTATATTCAATATTAAGTGAATATATAACTTGCTTGCTAAATTAACTCATATATGTATCTTGTCATTCCATGTCCAACAAACCCTATACCCTAAACTCATATAATGTGATCAGAGATAAATGTAAAACTACTTAAGTTATATTGAGGGTCTTGTGTTCAATATTAAGTGAATACATATCTTGTTTACTAAATGAACTCATATATGTAATCTTGTGATTTCATAACTAACAAACTCTATACCCTAAACCATAAACCCATACAATGTTATCATGGATTATAGTATAGACATAAGCTTGGGATGGTAAAGATGGAGAAGTGCTTCATGCAGATGAGTTTTCACTTGAAGAACTCATGGGAGACGATGATGTTGCCTCCATTGAATCCACTGAGTCAAATGAGTTTTCATTTCAAAAAAATTTGAATTACATGGTTAAAATTGTACCACTCTTTCGACAAGATAAAGCTCTTGTGATCTGTAGTTTGAAAGAGTTAAGCTAAAGGAAAAACACAGTTAGAAGAAAAAGAACTAAAACTCTTGTTTATTTTCTTTTTATCATAACTTAGTCGTTATCTTTTCATAACTCAGCCGTCTCTAATTTATAGCTCAACCGTGTCTTTTTCATAACTCAACCGTCTATAATTTATAACTCAGTCATGTTTATGTCATAACTCCGTCGTTATCTTTCATAACTCACCCTTCTCTAATTTATAACTCAGCCGTGTCTAATTTATAACTCAGCCGTGTCTAATTTATAACTCAGCCATGTCTATGTCATAACTCAGCCGTTATCTTTTCATAACTCAACTGTCTCTAATTTATAACTCAGCCGTGTCTAATTTATAACTCAGCCATGTCTATGTCATAACTCAGCCGTTATCTTTTCATAACTCACCCGTCTCTAATTTTTAACTCAGCTATGTCTATGTCATAACTCAGCCGTTATCTTTTCATAACTCAGCCGTCTCTAATTTATAACTCAGCCGTCTCTAATTTATAACTCAGCCATGTCTATGTCATAACTCAGCCGTTATATTTTAATAACTCAGCCGTCTCTTATTTATAACTCAGCCATGTCTATGTCATAACTCAGCAGTCTCTAATTTATAAATCAGCCATGTCTATGTCATAACTCAGCCGTCTCTAATTTATAACTCAGCCATGTCTATGTCATAACTCAGCCATTATCTTTTCATAACTCAGCCGTCTCTAATTTATAACTCAGCCGTATCTTTTTCATAACTCAGCCGTCTCTAATTTATAACTCAACCATATAAGAGCATAACTCAATCATATAATAGCATAACTCAGCCTAATAGCAAAAATAAATCAGCCGTTAAGCGAACATAAATCAACCGTCAAGCAGACATAAATCAGCCGCCAAGCAGAACCATAAACCAGCAGCAAGCAACGACAAATACATTTCAACACCTACAAGTTCCATCCACAGCAAACAAAACACATGAGGAAAAAACAAAATATTTATAAGATTTTCTATATTCAAGAGAACTTGAGGAAAAAAACAAACAATCTTAGTTTCATAAATCTCTAATCTCTAACAAAGTTCTAAACTTTCAAAAAAAAAAAAACAATCTAGTCGTATAAAACGAAGAAGAAGAAGAAGAAGAAGAAGAAGAAGAAGAAGACGGAGAAAAAGAAGACGCCGACGGAGAAGACGAAGATGACAGAGAAGACGAAGATCCCGACGGAGAAGAGAAGACGCCGACGGAGATGACGAAGACGCCGAATCTGGAAGCGATGAGAGGAGGCGAATATGACGGCTAGGGTTTTTGTTCAAAATCGCTGAGAGAGAAGAGAGAGTTTTTTTTTTTTTTTCTTTGTGAACAGTATTTAATGAGGAAACTAAAATGTTTTCTCTTCAATGACGTGGATTAGTTTTTTCTCCTTTGGTGACGTGGATTTAAAATAATCCAACTCAAAATAATTAAGGAAAGGGTGTGAATAGTAATTTCAAAGGAGGGGATAAATATATGAGTAATTTTTAGAAAATCTATAATATTCTAGTAATATAATTTATAATCTATGCTATCTAAGTAATTTTTTCATAATTATTTGCAAGTAAAAAAACCTTTCTCATAAATTTTGTCGTTTATTTCGACTATTGCTTGTAAGAAGATGTCGAGAAAATTAATAGATGATACATTAGACAAAAACAAATACTATTCAAAAATACTGGATTTTCACATTGGCAAATATTATTAAAACTTTTTTTTAATGAGTTTATAATTTGAAGCTTGCGAAGCAAAATAATTAAAGTTTAAGTTTTTGAATGAATATTGAGTATCTTGTATATATAGTTTCCAAAAAATCGAAATAAAAAAATAATCCTTAATTTCTACCCATAAAGAACCAAAATTGAAAATACAAGTTATCATATTTGGGATCTCTAATAGATTCGAAGGTGTTTATACGGTTTTTCACACTTTTTATCCATGATCTTTTGAAATTGCTAAGTACTATATGGAGTGTTACCATGTCGCATATTCCCTCCAAATTGAATGAATCGTGTTTTTAAATACATATCGACGAATATTTTTTTCGATCATAACATTGATCATTGAGAAGAGAGACAATAGTTGACCAATTCGTAACGTGTTTTCCATCTAAGATCTCTTCTACGAGATATGTCCAAACCTAACCAAAGAGTAAGTAAAGAACAAGTGTTCTCTTGTTTATGTTTATCGTTGACATAGGACGCATGTCAAGTTAACCACAATATTCCACATGCTCTATAGCAATACAATTTTGGAAGCCAAGCGATGAATGAGTATTTGAGAATTGTGTTTAAGAACCAAACTCTTTTATATCATTCATTTTTTGTTTGATCTATCTTATCTCATGTAATTCTATCTATCCTTTGAAATAAACTTTAATTTAATTCTATTACTTTGATCTCTCCCAAAAGATTGACATGATACTATGTTTAAACTGTCCCGCCTTCTATTCTTTAACTCTACCTCCACACGAAATAAAATAACATGCATGCGTCGTCATCTTTGAAAAATTTTCATTGCTTCTCCCATTGAAGTATGAATCGATACTCCCATTTATAGATTGTGTCAATTTCATGATTTTCTTTTTATTGTCTTCAATATTCCAAATGTGAGTGTCTATTGAGTTTGTAAAAGCCATATGTTGTTATATTATCATTCAAAGAAGGATTACAAAAATCGGTTCTCCAAACGGACTTCACCAGAGTCAAAACCTTAACATACACACTCAATCCCATTGAAGGGGACACCCCAAGTTTGATGCTAAAAAGAACGAAGGAATGCACAATTATAACATACACAAAAAAAACAAACCAAACGATAAAGTCTAAAAATGATGCACTAGTATAATTCTCTGAAATAGCTATGGAATAGTTACTATCCCTAAGTATTTAAAACTAGATACAAATAATGTGAAAAATGAAATTCGTAGCTAACTTGTTATTAAATAAACATAACTTTAATTTGTTATTAAATAGTCATGCATAATAGATATAGACATGAATCATAATTATATGGAAATTTTTTTTACTTTTTTAAAGAAAATCTCTCAACACAAAATTTAAATATTTTTGTATTCTTTGGTTTAAAATGAAGTTGCATTTGCGCTCTATCTTTTCATATAATTTTGTATAAAATCTGTTAAGGTACGATTCGTTATGTCTCGTCATAGTTATTATGTATGATTCATTGCTGAGGTTTGCGAAACTAGTTTTTACGCTTCTAAAATCATGAAATTTTTTTAGGAAAATGTTATATGACTTTTGGTGAATGGTAAACTGTGATTTCATAGTAAATTTAATAAATTTGGAAAATTTAGATTTTTGACAAGGATTAAAAATAAAAATTGATGAAATTTCTGGAAAATTTGTTCTTAATGATTGATTGTAAATTGTGAATCCATATATAAATTTAACTCTTGCTAAAGATGTTAGTGTTTGTTGGAATTTTTTTCACTCACAAAATTTTCCAAGTTACTAATTTTGTGACTCGATAACAATCTTTTCAAGTATTATGAGAAAAACAATGAGAAAGATTGGACCACATGCTTCAACCGCTAGGTTACAAACTATTTGTCTCTCACATGTCGATGCTTCAACCGCTAGGTTACAAACTGTTTGTCTCTCACATGTCGAAAGGCTACACGACTACGTACCCTTGGATTTCCACATAAATGGAGTGCATATGATCAGATTATTATGATCACTCAAAAGGAATTCTCAATCAAACTAACATATTATGATGATCATGACACTATGGAGGTTATGGGTATTAAGTCTGATATTCAACAAATTCTGAAGCGTGCATGACTTAGGCTACTCCACAGACTTAGCACTTCATTAACACGAAGAATCTTTGATAATCAAATTTTTGAACTCAAGACAGGCAAAAGGGAGTGAGGGAGCATTATCCTTCTTCATTAATGGCAAAGTCCAGGCAATGAGTCTTAATGAAATTTACGATATATTTGGTCTTAATAAGAGCCTTGACTTAACCCTTTCTCGCCTCTCCAAAGAAGATAAATTATGTAATAAGATTGCCTCCAGACAGTACAAAGCTGGGAAAAGTAACTAAAGTCTAATCAGCAACCATGTATTGCGATATGCGTTAACGGTCATTATTTACACCTTCTTCCAGTTAACTAAGGCTAGACTACGCACAATGAGGAGCTTGGTTACTATATCGTGGAGTTCATCACATGTTTATGCACATGTTAAAAATAAGCCCAAATACTACAACATTGGGGATGTGCTAATCAATAGACTCTTTTAGGCAACAACTTGGACGACCACAACCACATGAGGAGACTTCCATATGGGCAAACTTATCATGCACAGATATGAGATCATGAATTGATATCTTTCCAAGAGTTTGATACTAAAGATGCGGGAAACAAATTTGTGTATAGTTACACAACGACTAATGGTAGCTAGAATTATCACTGCCTCTTGACTACATTTTTACCTATCTGAAGTTTGAGAGGAACTTGGAGTTCAATTTGGAGTTTGAACATACCCCCTACCAACAACATATCGAGACATATGCTCCAACACTCTTTTTACAAAACCTAACTGAGCTTGCTCCCACACCTTGTATGGTTGAGCCGCATCCTACAACGCAAACATATCGCATTACAAAATGCAATGTGCAAGCTTTTCATGACAACAACGTCTTGACAAGCAAACTTTTTTGTCGCACTTCTCTCACACTCATGACACACAATTGATTCGACCCGTGCATGACATCCACCAGATTCCCACGACCCTTGAAAGTCTCTGTCGCTTGGCTACTCCGCACCTTCACCAACTGTCTTTGTCCATTTTCCGTCTTACTCATGTGTTTTTCGTTTATTTGATATTTTGTGTTTGTTTAACCCTTCCTAGACTTATTTTCTCATTAGTAGGGTGTGATTTAATTTGAGGAGATCTATCTATTGATGTCATCTGATTATTTTTGTTGTGTTTATCGAGTTATTTTATTGTTTTTATTGAGTCATATTGTTTTTTAGTTTTCTTTGAGTAAAAAAACGAGAAATATATAAATTATCTTATAAATTTGATGTTTTCAATAATTATCTATTGAATACTCTAGCAAATTCTGGAAGTACATGTGCCAGAACACCTCATCTATAGAACTTTCCCATGTACTCATCTTGCTTGAATTCTATAAGATCTGAGTTAACCTTACACCTTATTGTAACTCTCATCAAGATTTGCTTCTAGGGATAGTAAACAATACATAATATATTAGAGTTTCTTTACCTCTTCATCACTCTTTTATTAACCCCAAATGGCTAACTCATTTTTAGTTGGTTATTGACTCCCTACCTAACCTCTTTGAAACTCATACCGCTTGATGGAAAAGGATTTTACCCTTGTTAGTTAGTTGTTTTGGTAAGTTTTACGTGTCAAATTCATACTTTTCAAGCCTTAAACTTTAAGTTTGCATGTACATATTATAAATTAGGGTACATGCATGTTTGGATTGCACCCTTTTGTTTTCATTCTATTTTTTGGTAATAAATGAACCACAAAGCCCAAAATATGTATAGGAGGACAAGACTCAAGGCTATGGAAGTTAAGGAAAACTTTGAAGTCAAGGAAATGGTGAAGCCTCCACATATCTTGCTTATAATTTTGATTTCTTCTATCAACTTTGATTTTTAGTCATCTCCTTTAAGTTCTTCATCAATATGGTCTCTTCCATGGCCATAAGTTATGGTCTCTTCCATGGCCATAAGTTATGGTCTCTTCCATGGCCATAAGTTCTTGTGGCGTGTGGATATGAGTTGGAAATGTTGGACACTTGAATTTGTAACTTGGATTTTTTTTTCTTCTAAAGTTTCCATCTTTGCATAATTTATAATGCTTTGTGAGAGAGTAATTAACTCAAACAATTGGTATTTGAACCTTCAATGTCCACAACAAGATTGCCTATAAGAACATGTATAAAAATTTATAGAAAACTTAGTCATTGAAAGATGAGTTTAAGGCCATAGATACAAGTTTGGAACATGAACATAAGATCATTTAGTCAATGTATACACTATGATAACTCTAGATATATGAGTTGTCTAAAGGAAGAAAATTGACCACGAAAATGACTTGTATTAGTCTTAGAACTCCAAACTAATGGATATATATATTTGTTTGAGGATTCAATGATCACAAAATTGCAATCTTTAAACCTCATTTCCAACAAAAATCATATCGACACTCTATGTCATCATCATCATCTTGTGAACAACAATCTATATGCTTTCATCTTTGTTATTGCTTTCTTTATTATGCTTTGTTTTTTTTGTTATATGAATATTAATTATATTGCCCTTTCTAAAAAATATCCTTTACAATCTTACACCCTCCAAAAAAGATAAAAAAGAAAACATATCCATTTTATCAACAACATTATTTTGCTTTATTTTAGTTTATCTTTATGCTTTGTTTTTAGTGTTGTTTACATATATGTTTTCATTTTGTTAGTAATTAGTCGAAAAATCCATCATTTATATTTTGCATCTAGTAATCCTATAAATCATTAAATCCTAATTTTGAATACCGTCGAAACCCTCCATTTGAATCAAGCCAAAACCCTTATAAAAACTCAAAGACGCTATGCTGGTTAGGGGTGGACATTTCAGCTTAATTCCGGATTCAGTTTGGGTTCGTTGGTTAATTCGGTTTAACTGGGACTTTCTATTTAATTGTATCGAAAGGCCTAATGAATTGGGATTTCCTTATTTGGCCGGGTCATTTCGGGCATGCTAAATTTGGTTTAGTTTGGGTTTGGTTCGGTTTATTTTAGTTCAGTTAAATAAAAACAATTAGTGTAATTTAAAACTCATATTACTTCGAACTTATATAAAAAAATAATTCATTTGATAAAAAACAATAAAATCAATCTTATTTTATTTATATTAATATATAGTGTTAATAAATATAAATAAGTAAAAAATGAGATTGATTTTTCCTATTACAACATAATTTTAATATATAATCAACTAATTATACATAAGTAGCTTGGGTTATTAGTTCGGTTCGGTTTAATAAGTCTAATCGAATTGATTGCATATATAATATGGTTCGATTGATTTGGTTTAGGTTCGGTTTGGGTTTTTTCCCACCCCTAACGTTGGTTAAAGAAAATCAGGAGACACTAAAAATATCGTAATGTTTATATGTAAAAACTTTTTTTGAATATAAATGTTAAAGCATTGTTATTGGAAGATTTTGTGGGTTTCTTAGTTAAGAAATTAAAAAGAAAAAAAAAATTAAAAATTCGCAGGCTCCACCTTCAAGTTAAGGATCGTTCTTTAGAATCTTTGTTTAAGGATAAGTTTTTTCATTGTAAAACTGATGCGACGTATATTGATTGGTTCGTATTTTTGTTTTTTTTAAAAAAAATATACGGAACCTAAAAAATATTAAAAAATTATTAAAAAACTCTTTCCCGAATGGAGATATTCTTACATTCACTAAAAAGAATTAGCGGGCCTTTTAATTTTAAGCCCATATATTCTTTCTTGGCCACATAACGTAATCATCTGGTTCTAAGAAACCGATCAATCCAACGACTGAGATCAATAACGTGAACGGGGATGTTTTCTCGCGAGAGGGAGATGAAAAATAAAATTGTCTGAAGAAAACATCAAATTCTGGTTTCCTCCGTCATTCCTCCAAGAATCGTCTTCTCCGTTTCGGTGACAATCTTCGTCGATTTTTCAGGTTCATGTAATCCAGTGAACATGTATTAGATGCGTTATATGTGTATATAATAAGTCTATAACTCTCGACGATTAATTACTTTTGGATTTTCCGTGCTTCGTCGACCGATTCGTGGATCTTCAAACAGACTTGATAAAAATCTCTGATTTGTTTGAAGTCTTAAAATCATTTAATCTGATCTGTCGATTCGAGGATCATTTAACTTACTGGATTGACATTAGAAAAATCGGACTTCTTGGTGCTGTATTTGATTGATGGATGTATCGATCCCTGCTTTGATGCTGCGTAAACTTGAAATCTAGTTTCTGATGCGAAAGTGTCGATTGGATTTAAGTGCATCTGTTAACAATTAGTTACTTATCAAAAAAAAAAAAAAAACAATTAGTTACTTTTTCCAGTCTTAAATTTATCTCCCTCTCGAAATCATGCGGTTTCTAGAGTCTAAATTCAATATTGTGAAGCCGATGATGGTGATTTAATGAATCGTCACTTGATTTGATGACTAAAGATGCGAAATTGCTTGGTTCTTGTGCCAGACTCTTATAGGGAGAGTTTTCTTGTTTTGTTATCAATGTTTCAGTGTTTTTGGTCCCGTTGTTGTGCATATGATTCTTTGTGTTCTTTTTGTTGATCTTCTTCCTTTCATATTGGGAATCTGCATTTGGCCTTTTGAGAATGATGTTTATTTGGCGTGTGGAGATTCTCATTGATATTTGTTTCTGATGCTCTTGTCTTTTCAGGTAAAATTCAGAGATTCATTTGAGAATGGAGCTAAAGACTGTGAAAGATGCATTTGATCGTGTAGCCAAAAAGCAGAAACTTTCCCATAGCAAAACGCAGGAAGTGGTTGATAAGCTGTCTCAAGAAATAGACAAGGCATTGAACACAATACAGGAGACACCAGATAATCCGGTTCATCATATATCTGTTGTTGCTGATCTGAAGAAAACGTTTCAAGAGATTCCTCCAAGCAATCAACTAGAAGCTGCTCATAAAGAACTAAACGTGGCTTTGAGCAAATACCCGAAAGTTCTTGAGAAAACTCTGAATCCAGACATATCAAAGGCTTACAGAAACGTCGAGTTTGATCCGCATACCGTTCACCAGATAATAGCTAATTGTTTATACAGGGAAGGCAAGTTTGACATTGGTGACTGTTTCGTTTCCGAAGCTGGCGAGTCTGAATCTGCTGCTAGAGAAGCCTTCATGGAAATGTATCTGATAGTCAAAGCCATGGAAAAACGAGATCTCAAACCAGCTCTTAAATGGGCAGCTTTGAACTCAAACAAGCTGAAGCAAGCAAACTCAGATCTTGAGATGAAACTTCACAGCCTTCACTTCTTGGGAATAGCACAAGACAAGAACTCTAAAGAAGCTATGCACTACGCGAGAGAACACATCGCTACATTTTCAGATAACTGTTTCCCAAAGATTCAGAAACTCATGGGATCTCTCTTATGGAAATCAAAACTCGATAAATCTCCATACGCAGAGTTCCTCTCACCGTCGTTATGGACCAAAGCGATCAACGAACTAACTCGACAATACTGCAACCTAGTCGGTGAATCACGTGATAGTCCTTTGAGTGTAACTGTTGCAGCGGGTTCACAAGCTTTACCGCCATTATTGAAATACATGAAGCTGATGGTGAATAAGAAACAAGAATGGCAAACAATGGAACAACTTCCTATACCTATGGAACTCTCTGAAGAGTTTCAGTTCCATTCTGTGTTTGTTTGTCCCGTCTCTAAAGAACAGTCTAGTGAAGATAATCCGCCGATGAGATTGTGTTGTGGTCATGTTCTTTGCAAGCAGTCTATCAACAGAATGTCCAAGAATGGTTCAAAGTCTTTCAAGTGTCCTTATTGTCCCTCAGATATAGATGCTTCGCAGTGTAGTCAGTTGTATTTTTAGAAACTCTCTTTAGTTCTGTCTTTTGTTACTTAAGAAGCAGTCTTTTTTTTTTTTTGTTCTTTGTTAAGTTATGCTTGAACGTATCGTTTAAAATTATATAAAAAAACGGAAATACTCGATATTAAAAAGTTGTTTTCTTGTTGTTAAGAAGAAAGTTGTTAATTAAGAAATTTATATCTACTCATAATGTTCTGTTCTTTAAAAACCCTCCACTAACCTAAATTTTTGGCTAACTTTTTCCTTTAGTTTGGCTTTTGGTATACTTAACTTCAATTTTTGGTGTATATACTAATTCGCAAAAACTACAAAACTAAAAGATCTTCTGAAAATGAAAATAAATCTTGGACTTGTTTGTATATGATACGAACTTTTAGATATAGCCGTGCGTACCATTATTGCATCCCTTTAGTGGAACACACCACTGTTATCCAAATTACTTTCCAAATATTTTTTGCCTTTTTTTCTCACTGTTTGACCAAACTTTGATGATTTAAAAAAAAAAAAAACATTTTTAGAAGCTGATGAATTAGTCGGGGAAATAAATTAAAACCGCTCCTAAAATTTGTATTTTTAAACCCAAACTGATGTAAGAAAAAAAATTACGTAGCGTTTGATCGAATGACACTTCCTAAAATTTTCCAAGACCACAGTTCTTAGAACTCCTATAGTTCAAATATACTTGGGAGATATTTAAAGAAAAACTTCGATCCCGATTCAAAGATGTATGAATTTTGGTCTCAAACTTTGGGAAGATTAAACCTAAATAAAGAACATGTTGCTAGAATGCGTTGGAATTTTTTTTTTTTAAATAATTATTTAAAAAGCTGATTATTGAGATAGGCGTGTGACTAATTTGCCAATCTATTAAACTAGCAAGGTAAGCGATGAATCTGCCGATGAAGTTAGAATTTTTCAGTCTTTGTACAAAACATTATATTTAATTAATTTGGATAAAAGATGACTATAGATTAATCAAACTACATACTGATGATTTGAACCAGATAATATATACGATAGTTGTAAACAATTGCAAAGATATGGTGCATCTTGTGTTGTGGGTAACACAAGTCACAAGGGACGCTCAAAGCTAAGGATTGAATATTTTGAAAGCCTACGAGACAAAAAGAAAAGAAAAAGAAATAAAATAATTCCGCCGCTTAATATGATATCCTCAAAATCCTAATCATTCTAACCATGTTTACAAGGATTGAATTCTATATGGTTATTTATTCTTAAGAAAATATTTTGTTGACCAATCGAGTTTGAATCATTGGTAACACGAACACCTTACAACGAATGTAGCTGCTAAAAGGCTAGTTCCCATTCTTTTACTACATTTATGTATTTCTATATAATGTAATAGCCATTATGAAGAAGTATACATAGAATATATGCTCTGGCTTAAAAGTTTTACTATAAATGATTATAAAACAAAAAGTACTTATAAAAAGAGTAGTTAAGTAAAAGGAAAGCAATAAAAATTACATTTCTTGTTCATGATTAACGTATGTTAAGCATTTAAAAATACGACAACTTTACAACAAGAAAAATGGAAAATCCCTAATCAAAATCTCATTTAGTACCACCATCCATTTCACATTGATGTTTTCTTATTCTTTTACTACATGAAGTTCTTAAAATACTACTATATAAAAATTCTATGTTGTATACCAATTTATGGATTAGTGAATGGATTATATTTGAATAGCAAAGAACATAATGTTAGATGGAAAGATAATATTTGAGGAAGAAAATAATTATTATTAAATTAATTTTGAGATGAATAATGAACAAGAATATAAAGGTATTAGTATTGGTGAGAATCTCTTTTAGGTTCTAATCAAATATAATATTAATATTTTAAAATTAGTTTTATTATTTAATTAAATTTTTGTTTCAGAAAAAAATTAAACAAATAATATATGGACAAGTGTATTTATATGTTCTCAAAGAGTTCTCAATTATTTTTAAATGAGAACATGTTCTCATAATTTTTTTTAAAAAATTAGTTTTTTATTAATTTTTAATATTTTTAATTATGAGAACACTTTTTAAAAACATTCCAATAAAGATGGCCTAAAGCTTTTAAGATTAAGCTCTAAGAACATCCTCATTAGAGGTTTTTGGCATAAATTCTTTAAAAATAAATAATAAAATAATAGTGGATTTCACATCAAAATGACGAATTGGTATCGATATAGCTCTTCTTTAAGAACATGTATAACACTGTTTCGGCGACGTGACGACACTCCATTGGTCCGTTTTATGTATTTTTATTTTATTTTCATCTTTAAAAAAAATTAAAAAAAATTAATTTTTTCCTTAAAAATTCCAAATAGAAGTTCACTAATGGGAATACTCTAAGACTAAGAATGAGAGAATTTTGAGAGTAAAAGTGTCTAGGTGTTGATGTTGTAGATTTTCCTTGCTCTTTGTCTCCTCTTTTATACCCTCATTCTTTCTTCAATCCTCACATCAATTAGATTGATTGAAAAAATGTGGATTTATTTGGTCTCGAATCATTGTTTTATTATTTATTTTGTAGTGTTAGAATCCAATCGCATAACTTTAGTTTTATCGATTACCAACCCTTTTAAAAAATTTAGTTGAGTGATTAAGAAAGCATAATTTACTTTTCTCATTGATTTGGTAAGAACCCACTACCTACTAATTTCTCTTAAAAAAATGTATATCAGCTTTACGATGACAAATGAACCACATAATAATTTGAAACAGAGTAGTTTACTTACAATCCAATCTTATCGTTTGACCAAATATAACTTCATTATGCAACATTTACTATTTCTTTGTATGAGATTATTACACGAGTTATTATATAAGCCTAATTAAGGAAATATATTTTAAAAGGAGAAAAATAGGAATATAATAAACACTAAAATCTAGCGTCTTCGAAACCATGCAAGTCGCTGACTCTGTTCATATGCTTCCTCACCATCGCCACTTTCGCTAACCTCTCCGCCGCTTTCCAAGCCGACGTCGGAGTAAGCGGCTCTTCCTTGCATACCAGACTCTCTGATGCTGCCAAGTGTCTTCCTCTGGCACCGTTAAGTTCCACAAGCTCGGCGTCCAATCCACGTAAACACGTATCACTTGAGCTCAGGCCGTACTGCACCAGCAAGGCTCGAGCCGACGTCAGCAATCTCTGCGCACCGGAGTAATTGTTACGCTCTATAAGCCGTCGAGACTCCGCCACAGCTCTAGTGCTGACGTGGAGGTTCCTGAGCCGTGAGATGTTCGGGTTAGAGGATGATTGTACGGTGAGGGCGGTAGGTATCAGAAGCGCCCGATCTTCGAGATTCCTAATTTCTTGAGTTGTGGGGTCCACGTAACGAGATCGAACGCTCAAGATTCTATGAGACCTTCTGGTTGAGGAAGAAGAAACCGGTGCTTTGATTTCCACCAGCAACTCCCTCTCTTCCTCAGCGTACATGTCACCTAATCGGATAGAACCGGTTCCAAGCCAAGTGGGTCGACCCGAAAGAGAGTACACGGAAGTGACCTCTCCATGCCCCAGCCCGGAAACTAACCCGAGCTGTATACCGAGATCCTGAACTGACAAACTCAGATAACCATTAATGCTTCTCGCCAAAGCATCTTCGGGAAGCGCGTGGCATATAGTATGAACAGAGGTTTCTGAGCGCGTAGATGACACGATTCGAGAATGGGCCAACTGGGCCTCATGGGTAGAATCACTGTGACGATCCGTTAAGACGAAGACGGTGGTGAAGGGGTTTTTCTGCCGGCGATCGTCTAACACCTTAACTGCTTTCTTCAACGCATCATTCGCACTCATTCCTTCGCCGGAACAACCGAATCCGGACGCGTAAATTATATCCACGATACGCCGGGATGATCTCCTCCCGCTCGCCGTCATCCTCCGTAACGGCGATAACCGTTTTGAGCCCGACGAAAACGCGATTATCGACAAACGATCGCTCTCCCTTAGATTCGTAATCACAAGCCTCATTGCTCGCTTCAGCGTTTCTAACTTCCCTCCGGAATTTCTTCCGCTCACGTCTAAAACGGTTACCAAGTCCACCGGCGCTCTAGGCGTCGCTCTACGCGCTGTTGGATACGGCGGTGATTTCACCTTCATGACCACGGAGAAAGTCTCATACCCCCTTCCCGCCGCAACGATCGCCGCTTCCGACGAGAGCTTAACGTCTACGGTTCTCGAGGAGGGATCCGTTAGCAGTTTCGCCGTAAAAGGTGACGGAGTATTGACGGAAAATCCGCTGAACTCGCCGTTAATTTGCTCGTCTTCGTTTTCATCAGATTCAAGTATGGTATGGAAACCGGCGGGAGATATTGGCTTGCAAATCAAAGGCTCGTCGTCGTTGTAGACTCTAAGTAAGGGCTTGTTCTTCGTTTCTCCTCGGATCCTGCAGGGATCGGTTTGAGAATCCGGTTTAACGTGGTTTCGAATCTCAGGCAGCAGCGAAGATCCGCAAACCGGGCAAGAGGCAAGTCGGTTATGATCTGCGGCGGCGCGTGAAGCCACACATGGGAAATGAAACGTGTGTGAGCACTCCGCTGTGAAAATCGCCGTACCTTGACCCGATTTCACGCTCTGTAAACAGATTCCGCATTTGTCGACACTCTGCCCAAATCGAAACAATCAGCTAAAACCAAACGATTAGGGAAAAAAAAAATCAAATAATGAAATATTTACTTTATTGAATCGGAGTTTGGATTTTAGGAGGGAGAAGCTCGCGGGAGATTTGGGAGAAGAAGAAACGAGAATTCTGTTCCTCGTCGGCGTGTCGATTGGAGTTGTTACGGAGGTGGTTCTGCACTTTAGCTTCGGAGTCCCTGGAAGAGAAGGGGACGGAGAAGCGGTGGCGACGGCAGTCCGACAACGAAGGTTGTAGATGCCTGCATCGGAACGAGGCGTGGAGGGACTTGAGGAAAAGCCGAATCTAGAGGTGGATTTGTGGCGGAAACGTTGATTCTCCGGGGAATCAACTGCTCCGTCGTCGTCTCTCTCTTTGGGTATGGAAGTGCAGAAGGCTCTTCTCCAGCCGCTAATCATTTTTCTTTCTTCTTCCTCTACCTCGTGACTCGTGCGTTGTTATTGACTGAGATTTTCAAAGAAAGTGTTTTCAAATGCACCGAGAGAAATCATAGTCGAAGATTTGCTTATTGGGATTATCTATAGACTATAGTTTTTGTTTTTTTATAGAATTATGATAGTTTTTGGAACAAATACTTAAAATTGTACTAATATTTTAAAATATTTTCATTGAAATGTTAACCTGTCAAAAATCTCTTTAAATATAATTTTATCCAAATATATAAATAATTGCACCAAAAATATTAATTTTTTCGATGAGTATTATTTCAGAAAAATACTTAATTGATTTTGGTAATTGAATTGTAAAGCTATTCACATGTAGAGAACTTGAATTGTGCCAATTTATACAAATTGATAATTTTCATACCTAATCATACTTAGTCTCTAATATACGTTAAATTAAGTTAACGACGCTGATTCGAATTAACACGTCACTAATGACGTGTACAGTATAACGTTGTCGTTTATAATTAAAAGCAAAAAAATTCAAATTTTTTTTTAAATTGTTTAGGGACAATCGAATTCGGATGCGAGAAAAAGGTTTAAACCGCATGGGTTGTTAAATTTGTTATTATGAATCTATGATGAGTCAATTTTTGAGGAGCAAAACAAAAACCGACGTTCTCTATCATTTGCACATTTTTTTCCAATGAGTGCTCCAGTTTAGGCGATTTTAGGGTTTTGAAAATCCATCGACGAATCTAGAGACTGTAGCAGAGTCGAACTTTGAAAAGGAGATATCTTCTTCAGCTTTGTCTGGTACGTTGATAAAAATTTCCTTATATTATTGGATTCAAATTTTTTTACAGTTCTAATCTTCGAAATTGGCTTAGGCGTGAGTAATGCTTCTGGTTGGTTTGGTTGGGAACGAGGGGGTGGTATACCAAGAACATGTTGTCAATGTGGTGAAAAGTTGATCATCAAAACTTCGGCTTCAGTGAAAGAAGATGTGTCAAATGATAAACAACATCGTTTTTTGTTATGCTCCTCAAAAATTGATCTATAAAAATTTCACAATAACCTCAAATAAATCCCCATAATAACAAGTTCGAACAAACAGTCTAGTCTAGATGGTTTAAACCCTTCTCTCACACCCGAATTCGATTGCTCCTAAAGAAAAAAATGTTTTGAATTTTTTTGCATTCGATTAATAAACAACGACGTTTTACTATACACGTCATTAGTGACGTGTTAATCCAAGTCAGCGTCGTTAACTCAATTTAACGTTTGTTGGCGGCTAAGTATGAGTATGTACGAAAAATTGTCAATTTATATAAATTAGCACAATTCAAGTTCTATATATGTGAATAGGCCCTACAATTCAATTGGTGTGGGTTTGATGCTCAAAACAACACCCCACGTATGATTAAGCCATTTTGCCATATTATTATTCATGGAAGATTTTACGAGGCATGAAAACGTATTTGTCCGAATTGTTATAAATATGTGAGTTATGGTCGCATATCTACCAAAATAGTTGTATCTAAACAAATAAGTGATAAAAATTCAAATTTTTTATAAACTAATTTACTTCCATATATTTAATCAATTGAATTTATAATAATAACTTTTATTTTTCCAATCCAAATTTCTTATTTTCTATTTGTACTTGTATAATTTGGTATCACATTTATTTTGCAAAAAAAAAAACATTCCTTTCTTAGAGAATCTTTTGATTTTTAATGAACATTCTTTCATACATTTTTTAAAAACTTTTTTCTTAGTAGCCAACTATGTTTACTTTGATGATTTCCTTACAATATTTCACCAATGATCTTAATGAACTTAGGAGGTTGAGCAAAAATGATTTGCTTGTAAACAGATGAGGATTGGTTGAAAAGTGAATTTGCACAAATGGAGTAGGTTCCTAAGAAGTATTGATTCTTTCATTTTGACACTCTTTATTTAGGATGATGAAGCTAGTTTTTTGATAATCTTTGAGGATATGCGGTCCATCTTCAAACCCTTCTCTAGGATTTAGCTTGAGGTCAAGAAAAATCCAAATAGAAGAGAATGATAAGATGAGAAATTAGAGGTTTTAGCACTTAACTTGAGAATAATTTCAAACTATAACCTCATTTTTACCGAAATGTAAACAAACTAGTTCGGGAAGAGTTCTCCTGGGTGAAGGTTAGTAAAAACTCAGATCTTTGTAAATCCCCAGAAAGATAGATAAGCACGAGCCTTTGAAAAAGGTCTCATGACATATATAAATAGAACTATTTATAGTCCCTCTTCATTTTGTTAAAATACATCCCAACGGTAGCATCCACGTTGCAAGAACAATTTCTTTTATTTGGTGATCATAAAGTCACGAGTTTGATCAACACAGAAAACGGTCAGAGGAGACTAGCATATGATCCACGCTTCAAGCCCACGAGTCTCTACATGAAAGCAGGACAAAGACTCTGTAGTGGTCTTCTCGTGCAGTAGAGCCCATACACCTCGAGTTTAAATTCTCTATCATTTGTCCAACAATAAAAAATATTAGGTGAAAAGCATTCAAGTGCGTCGTACATATCCAATACGCTTTTCATCTAGACTATCCATCTGATATGGTTTACTATCCCGGGTCAGGTAATTTATTTTAATACTCCCCTATCTCGGTACGAGAAAAGGTTGGATATTTTCTCACTACACTCATTTAAACTTTGTCTTTCGAATTTCCTATTTGTTTCACCGATTTTCCTCAAAGTTTCCGCCTTTACCCTTAAAAACCATAAAGGCTCGATATTTAAGAGGTTTCAATCTAAAATCAATTTTCTCTCTTGTATCTCCAAAGATCTATTCACAATCTTCTCCAAGACATCTCTTGGACTTCATTTTTCTAGTCGTTCTTGACCAAGTTCCAACCAAAACTCTTCTTTTTATTTTCTTCCACTAAAATTTCTCTCAAAATGACAAAGAACTTTGTAGACCATCCTTTATTTATGGTTCAGAGTTAAATAACTTCTTTATGATTCCTAACCTTTGTTTATGATCTCTTTTTTCATGACTTGAACATTGTAAAATCTTTGTTAAACACATCCTATCGTGTTTTCCGGAGACTTCATGATGTTATTGTTTTGACAAGGGATATGCTCTCTAGTGGATCGAACCTCACTCTTAAACATGTTTCAACATCATCCAATTCATGTACGATGAGGCTTCAGCCCTTGAAGACATCTTCCCCGAGTGCCCAAAGTTCACACTTAGGAGAACCCATAAGCGATACGTACATGTTTGAATAGGCTTGAAGCCGTCCTTGAAGAAATATCACACCCAAAAATCCCAAGGCCCAAGCCTCGGAGGACATGGCGAGCCGACTAGTTTTTACATGAAATAATTTGGTGCTAAAAAGATTGCGGCATTATCCCGAAAAAGAATACTGCAGAAGCGAAATAAATCAACCGAGATGAATATTGTAGAAAGGTACCCGCCAAGATATGGATCCCAAAGACTAGCTCAAAAAAGAGGCATGGCCAAAAGCTTTCCCGCCCATCGGTGGTTCAAAGAAATAAAAAGAATGCCCCAATTAGGAAATCCGAACACGCAGGT
Source organism: Euclidium syriacum (assembly GCA_900116095.1). Classification (NCBI taxonomy): domain Eukaryota; kingdom Viridiplantae; phylum Streptophyta; class Magnoliopsida; order Brassicales; family Brassicaceae; genus Euclidium; species Euclidium syriacum. The sequence continues at coordinate 6,712,920 of FPAK01000008.1, forward strand.
CCAAAAGACAATGAAAAATTGTGGCCACCACCTCTACTTGCGAGAGAGCTTGGAAAAAAGAAATCGGTTGCGGGAACACCTCGGCCTCCTTGTACAGAGGACAACAACCCATCAACACCTCCAATTTTTTTTTAGCTTCGTCGACAGCGGGATCCGCCTAACAATTACCTTATAAGGAACCAAGATTTCAAGACTAGGCAACAAAGGATCGAACTATTTCCCGATACCCATGAGACCACGTAGACCAAAGGAGAGATCTACCAACAAAGTATATGGGCTCTAAAAACTTACGAGCCATTACCATCTGAACCTAGGCGGGAAATCACTTTTTCCGAGGATGCGTCAATCCACGATGAATACATGTGACCTCCAAAATCCGAGTTATGGCAACACACCATGTCTTTCATGAAAAATACCATAAAGTTGAGAGAAGTGTTTTCGATTGTCTTCTCATTGGTCCCATGGGTAAGGAACTTCGCTTTCATGAAACGACTCTTCTATTTATATAGCCCAACACATAAAGCCTTTAAAAATTGCTAATTCTCCAAAAAAATCTTCTTACGTCCATGATTTCTTTCTAAAACAGAAGAAATGAACCTAACCAACCGAACCCAAACCAAATCAAACCGAACCATAGCATATATACAATCCATTCGGTTAAATTTATTCTTAATCCGAATGGTTCCATTTTAAACCGAACTAATAACCCAATGTACTTATTTATAATTAGTTAATTATATGTCAAATTATGTTGTAGTACAGTAAAAGTCATTCTCCTTTCTTCCTTATTCATGTTTATTAACACTGTAAACTAATATAAATAAATTTTAATATAATTGATTTATTGTTTCTTATCAAATGAATTCTTTTTTATATGAATTGAGTAACATGGATTTTAAATTAGATTAATTGTTCTTGTTTACCCGAACTAAAATCAAACCATTCATAGACCAAGCCACAGTAAACCGAACTGAAATAAACCAAATCCAAACACAAACCAAACCAAACTAACTTTGGTTGAGTTCAGTTATAGTTTTAATAAAACAGAATAAACCAAATCAAACTAAACCCAAACCGAATCCGAAATTAAACCGAAATTCCCACCCCTATCTAAAACAAATGAAACGTTCACTAATCACAAAGAATCACATAATTCTTTTTCTTCGAATTTGACAGTTCATGTATGTAATTCTTTATCACATCCTTACAGCTTATCAACTCAGAATTTTCTTCATCTTAAACTTAGCAAAGTTACACTAACTAACATAGGATACTTGTTGTTCGTTCGAGAGTCCTTATATCTTTACTTTTATTCTTGCTAACAGCTTTAAAACTACCTTAAATAGTAAATAGTAGATCAATACTCAACGTTCTTCGATCCAACCTTAATGACCAGTTAACTCTATCATGGAATCAGTTCGATTCACACATGAATCGTTCTATGCTTAGTCAAAACCCCAACTATTTTATTAACAACTCAAACGATCACAAGAGTTCCAACAATTAAAATATATCCTCCTTAAATAAAAGAACTCCGTAAAATATCCGAATAAAAAAATTTTAATTTTAAGAGTGGGTATCTAACAATTAAAAGACATTTTTTCTTAAATAAAAGTACAGTAAGGTCGTTCTTGATTGCAGAAGCGCAAACACTAAAAAAAAGCTGATACACACAAGAGTTCAAAACCGGAGTAAGGTTAGAGTGTTTTCGAACTCCTCAAACTTGTTCCGAGCTCTAGAGACGAAGGAATGCCCAAACGAGTTATATGGAGTTATAAATGACATCACAAGATTGGCTTGTCCGGACGAGGTAGTCCAAGTGGAAAGACGGGCATGTGGTGGCAACCACCATCCGGGTTCGATTCCCCCTATGCGGAAACTACTTGCCTCTTCTGGACACCTAATGCGGGTACTAGGCCAAAGGCCCAGGGAAAACTCTCCCAGATAAAACTGGCCTGCGGCCTGATTGGACCCAGGGGATTAGTAGGACTGTGGTGATCTGGGATCTACCCCTAGATTAAAAAAAAAAAAAAAAAAAAAGATTGGCTATGGAGTTTGATTCGATTAGTTTCTCTTATGTTCCACGAACAAACAATGTATTAGTCGATAGGCTTCCCAAATAAGCTCTACGGAGCTGTATCGCAGAACCAATTGTAATATCATAGTTCTCATTTGCTAAATGAAATGCTTTCAGGATCAAAAAGAAAATCAAGAGTGGTTGTTGCACTTGCAGATATGGCTCCCATAAAATAATTAATAGTAGTGTAACTTATAAGAACATTCATTGTTAATTCTCCCGTCATAAAATATTTTCTGCCCCAACGGTATTCAACCAAATCTTTGAAATTGAATAAGGAAAGATTCCGAACCCAAATATATATATATATTGTCGTAATTTATTTAATACTTTTTCTTTCATTTCTAATTAAAACATACTCAGTTGTGTAAAAGGCCAAGTTCTTGTAACTCCGTCTCATTTACAAATTAGGAGAGTATTTGTTGATTGACGTTCTTTGTATCACACTGCTAAAACTTTAACAGAACTGAATGTCGTAGATAAGAAAGTATGTTGGATTAATGCACTATGCATAAATATTCGGTTACTGGATCTATGGACGTGAGTCATTTAATTTTGTTTATATGTCGATCCATGCAAAACATTTAATGTTCGAATCAAAAGTTGATCCGATAAGCATCACCTGATGAATAGAAAATAAACATATTGCCACTGTAATAAATACTACTAATAATACCTAAGTGATAGTGCCGTAGTGGTCAATGCCAACTACATTTGTACAGATATTTATGGCTTACGATTATTATGCTGAAATTGAGGTGATGAATGGACGTCCATCGTTTTAAAAAACAATGCGATTTTCAACTTTTTTCTACCCCTTCAATTATTAATCAAGTTTCTTACACTAAGAAAATTATTAAAAGTTCTACTCTACTCCTCAGTAATACAGTACATTAGGTAATTTTTCCTGTCTAATTATTACATTAAGTAATTAGGTAGGTGCTCCACACCAGTGACAAAGGTATATGAAAGGGAGTGGGTCAACTGAACCCTACAAAAATTAAATTTGTATTAAGTTAAACTTTGAAGTGTTGACCCCGGTTAATCAAATATTTGTACTGATCCTTATAAATATAACATAAACCCAAATTAACAAATACGTCTGTTCTATTTAAATTTAACACGAATTCGCATTAGTTATTTGCATCATGTTAAGAATTGGTATTTTCGGTCTTTTTTGAAAAGAAAGTGTTTTCCGATCTTGGTTGGACTGTTTGGTAATGTTTAGACTATCTCTATTGCAAAAATTTTATGGGTCCTTAGTGCTAAAACCTAGAAGGAAAAATAATACACAAATTTATAGATCCTATTTCATTTTTAAGAATCGGTCCGTAAATTTCTTAAATAAGGATCGGTTTCTTAACTATTTATGTGACGTGGCGTTGCGTGATTCGCTGTTTTTTTTTTTTCACCCGAAATATGTGGGATCCACTAAATTTTTTTCTTTTTAAGAATCTTTCCTCCAAATACACGGATAAATATGCTATTAGAATGTGTTTCATATCAGTTTTACCGGCCTAGCAATATGTTAGTTTTGTAATCAGTTTTCCGGTTTTTCGTGAATTAAGATGATAGTTAACGTTAGAAAAAATGAAGATCAAACGATATACATACACATCAAATAAAGTTAATTAATCCTTTAACAAAAAAGAAAAAAAAGTTAATTGTACAAAAAATACATATCTCCAAGAACATATGTCCAAGTTCTACTAGCAAATAAAAGTAAATAAAACAACAGTCGACCTACGACTACGACTTGAAAAATCAATGCTATAGATCATATGGTACGAATAAAAAAGTGATCGGGTAAAAAACAAAAGAAGATAATGAAGCATCAATAAATGTATTGATAGTGAATGGCATGGGAGAGGACGAAGATCCCCAGACCAATTGATTACAGATGCGCCAAAAAACCATAGCTACTGTTTTAGTCTGTGTACTCTGTACTTTTGTTTAGGGTCGGTCCATTTTTATTTGTCTCTCTATCCATCTCAACTCTTTATTGCTACTTATCTTTTTCTCCTCTTTTTTTTGTGTGGGTCTGTTTCGTTATAGGCTATAGCTTCTAACGTGAATGGCATGCACACCTACGTCTTTGGATATTTTGTATGTTTCCAACTTCCAGGACCATAATTTGAAGCCTTTGTGCAATTCTTTTATTAAACTTCTATTCCATATACTGAAAAAAGGTCATGAAATAATAAACTAATTACAGTTTCGATACTAATTGACAGTGTGTTTCTTAAGTTTCCTAACTAATGTAAGCAAAACATTTGAAGGAGGTCTCCTATTTCGAACGCCAAACTTTTACTATGATTACACTTTTGTGTTCCGAACTGTTTTGTTTTTACTTTTTCTTTTTACCCGGAACCGCATTAAATCTGCATGAGTATGAATAATCATAAACTTAGGTGCAGTAGTTAACATGCAACAGATTAAATAAAAAAAGTTGTATAATAAATTTATGACCCAAATAAGAAATGGAGAGCTGCTTGGTTCATTAAGACTTTTTAAAATAGTTGATTTGGTCCGGAATCTTGTGGTCAAATGGTAAGAAAACGGGATTGAGATGCCGAAACATTTCAAAGTTCGATTCATCTGTCATGTGAAACTAAAACACATTATCTTAGACACCTACACGGATATGGGTATTTTCTTTCATCCCATTTGCATACCCGGAGAGAGGGTCTATCTGTGGGCTGCATCTCCCCATAGGTTAATTTGAACCTATTAGGGCTTATGATTTTCTCGAGACAGTTTGTAGATAAAAAAAGATTTTGTAATATCGTAAATTTTTTTATATATTATTATAAATAGAAAGGGTGCAGTCCGACTATCGAAATCTCGTCGGAATAAACTGATTCTGATGGATTTTGGGTCGTTAAAATGAATTCGTCCGAGAATATTTTCGGTTCAGAGTTTCATCGCGATATACTGTAGTACCAAAATTCCAACCCATAAAAAGAAGGAAAAAATCGCAAAAGACAAGTCAATTGAGAAGAGAAAAACCCTTCAAGTTCAAACCAAAATACAAAAATGACCCCAGACTCAACAACCTTCCCAAAGTTAAGACAGTTGTTGAAGTCAAAGACTGATTATGTAGGCTAGTAACAGACAATCAACACTATTTTAAAATAGTTGAATAAATGAATAAATGACATATAGAGGAGTAAATAAATAAAGTGCTCTATATAAGGAGATGGAGACAAGGAACTAGGAGGATAATTCTATTATTACAGACATATATACTAAAAACTACACTTCTCTCATTATCGTTAATGGGCTGAAACATGACTTGTATTTTTGTTGTCCATACACTCTATCTATTCACGATATTTATAACTCCCGATGCTTGTTTTAGTTTGATTTACCTTTTGTCTATCAATGTCCTTTGCTAAATAAAGATAACTTGATCCCTAAACTATTAAAACAATTACACATCTCCGAGCATAAAATTATAGCATCCACAATTTGGTGACTTTAACTCTCATTGGAAACAATCGAGATGACAAGATGTGAAGCCGACCAAAGCCAGGGAAACGATGTACGCATCCAAAAATTACTTGAAGGGTAGGAGTAAACCAATCAGAAATGACAAAAAAAAAATGCAAGTATTGTAAGCTCTTCGCATAACACCTTGTGAGACATGGTCCATATTGTTTCTACGAGTTAAAAGAACAATCAATTGATTGCTTCACACATCTATAAACGACATTCCTCAAGAAGTACTACGTATTCATGCAGACGATGACCTCGAATGTAAGTCTATGAGCGCAAGCCCAAGGTCTAAAGGATATGTTCTAGATATACCTAATTAGTTTCAAGGAAACTGATACGTGTTTTGTTTAGGTTTGATTGAACATAAGTTCAAAAATTGTTGATTGAGAGCTAGGTTTTGGATTTTATAATACTTACAAAATTTAAGCCTAAACTAGAGTTAGGAAAGAGAATTTAGTGTTCAAAATTTAAAATACGTGTTTCCTGTTGCCACCTCTGTCGCCAGTTGGGTGGCGATATTGGCTTATGGGAGGGCATGTCATGGTCTCTATCGTCCTTGGACGACGACAATCAGGATCTAGGTTGAGTGTCTCCCCTAGGTAGCAATGATTTTTCCTGGGAGCTTCTAACCTCGCCTGTGTCGCCACGTTTGGTTGGCGACAATGTTATGTGGTTTTGCCTGTCGATCCCTTTGTCGCCACTTGGTGACGAAAATGACCTTGTGAGACTTGACTTGGGCTCTTCCTTGAACTCTAATTCTTGTCCCATGGGTTTGTCTTGTTCCCTTGTGTCTTATTGAGCTCCATTGCACCTAATAACTTATAAACACATGCAATTCAAGTATGCATGCCAAAAAGAGAAGTCCTAAAGCTATATGTACATCAAACTGGGTGAGTTAGAGAGAGAAAGGATTTTTGTTGAAAACTATAGAAAACAAGGTGCTAAATTATGCAAAATCTCATCAGTTGACAACTCAACGATAGAGAGAGAGAGAGCCGCAATGTTGTTGTTCATGAAGGGCTCACGAGACTGAAAGAGACCCAAAGAGGGGCAGTGTGATGATAAAATATGACTAGTTAATTAGAGATGCATGGTCGGTTCATGAGGTGTTTGCTGACCCGACATTTGAAGAAAGGGGATTTAGTCAAGTCCGCGGTTTTGGGTCGTTCACCATGTGTGTTAGGGACAATGTAACGTGCATCTAGTGTGTTAAAAATGATAGTTGCATGTGTGTGATGGTCATAGTAAAGTCATCTAGGGTGCTTGTGTTCGGTTAAGTCTGATACAACGGGATCACGTGAACAGACCGTTCCATTAAGTAATTTAATTACTCGTGCTTTCTTTTATGAATTCATGTTAAAGTGATGAGTAGCGGCTCAAGACAAATAGGTGACCGTGTTGTTTTGGAGGGAAACAATTTCCTTTTCGTTATTCCCTCGTTTTAGAACTTGAGCAGTTTAATTTCTTATATTTATGAACCTATCATTTCTCTCAATTTAATTTATTAATGTTTTAATAGATACATAGTTTAAACTATTTCATTGGTTTCAACACTTTGATCTGGTTATTTCCGAGATCCCGAGTTGGTGTGTTACACACCTCAACTCTGAATCTTAAGTTTCTTTTCAATTCTCACAGCCAAAGCATAGATAGCCACTAACTTCGATTACTTTGGGACCAATATTCTTCTAAATCCACTAACTACAAGACTAGAGTAGAGATATATACACCACCCCAACTTTTATACCGTAAATATTCGATTGAACCCCTAAAAGAATAATACATAACCAACGAGCAAAAAGACTTTTAAATAATCAAATATTGCAAGAAATGAATCCGGTTAAGAAAAGAAGTAGATGGTTCTCGTATGAATGAAAAGCACTAACAAGACATATAACTGTGCTTGATATAATTGTTCTTGCGAATAGCAAGACACTTGAATTTAGAAAACTAAAGTCAATGATGAAGTGCACTCACCACAAATTCACTTAGAAGTGCTAAAATATTTGTGTGCCAACCACTTTCCCCTCTTTGATAAGACTAATTGATATTGATGTCGAAATATCACAAAGCATTTTAATTTTCCATTTCTTTGGGATAAATCAGAATATGAATAGTACACTTTGGTACACTTAATAGAAAGTGAAAAATTAGATTTATCTCCACACATAGCAATCACATTAGTTTGTTCTTGGTGATCGAGATTGTGATAAAAATTATAAATAAATAAAAAACCACATTAAGCATTGCCCAATTTAATGGGAATTGTAGATGTAAGAAGAATATATCTCAGTTTCGGTTGAAAATAACTTGGCTATAAAAGAAAATGATATGGATAAACTTTGGAGCACTAAGGACGATACATAAGAGAGATGCTCTGTCAAAATCGAGACATTTGAAAATAAAAAAGTATTTGATCAACTCTTGTAAGAAAGTTGTAGTAAGATAAATTATTGGGATTAGTCTAAAGCTAATCCAGAATTATGCACTCTTTTACTTTATACTTAAATAAAAAAATCAAGATTTTGAGATACCACTTTCACTTTCTGTGAAAAAGTCTCTTTATATACAGGATTACCCATCAGTAACCAACTTTTATCCTAATTATCATTTAAAGACTTTTGTACTAACAATAAACAAATCAAGTTTCTACATAATTAGAAAGAAAGAAAAAGTTGGTAAAAATAGAACATAATGCAAAAACAACCAAACATGTGAAATAAACAAGTCTTGAAGATCAAATGTAACACACACATAAGAGCAGTGTATTTGTTGTGAACAATCACATTACAAAATAAGACATTCCAAAGTTTCACGACACAAATTAGTAAAAAAGACTTAAAGAGAGTTTTCAAACTTTAAACAAGACTGCAACATTGGAACTGTGCATAATGTTTTTTCTCGACTCTTGAGCCTCTTTATTTCAGATCCGAAGAGAGACTTGATCTTTGTTCTTGGATTTCTCCATTGCCCCTGGAGCTGCGTCAAAAGATAATATCCCATTGAGTTAGTATTCAGATTCAGGAGGAAGATAACTGGCAAAATAAATGGCTAACCTAATCCAATAGAATCAGAGCCTTTCATAATCTTCAGCTTCCTACATGTTTCAGTAAATATCCTGCAATAGGTTTTTTCATCAGATACAAAACCAAAAAGATTGAAATCTTCAGTAGCATGAATCAACATTAAAGTAGTCATCTTCTCATTAAAACAAGCAGAGCAGGAGTTCAGTTCAAGAAAAGCTTACTCCCAGGGGACATCTCCAACAAGCATCCAGTCACCATCTTTGTCTTCATAAGTAAGTACAAATTCAGATCCATGAAGAAGATCCTTCAATTTGATCTCGCTCAGTCTTTCCCTCCCTTGAGCTCCATGAAGTCCACATTTACCTGCAATCAAAAACAAGACACCGAATCACTGTCTTTCTTTCGTTTTCGGTTTTACAATGGTGAATCAAGGATTTGGTTAATGATTCTCACCAAGGGTGAAGCAGCTGAACATTTTCTCAAGTGCAGCAGACAACTGTTGATAAGAACTGTAAATCCTCAAGTCAACCTTCCTCAGATAAGGAGCACCATCCATACTCACCTTCACAAACAAAGCACCAAGACCAGGCTTCCCATCAACCTCATCAGTGTTCTTCGAATTAGAAGACGCTAATGTATTCTTCCTGTAGGATCTAATCGGAGGCCAACCAACAACTTGCGCCCTACAAAACGAGTAGATAACAAACAAATAGCTAATTACCATATGATTCATTCAAAAACTCATAAACCAGTTAAGATATATATATACACATACTTGGCAGCAGGTGCATTGTTCGAGCCACTCTTAGCATCAGAACTTTTCAAGACATCCTTATTGGCATTAGCTGTAACTTTTGGCGATAGCATCATGTTGATTCCTCCATCCCAAGTATCAGCAAATCCTCTTTTGTTACCTGAAACAACACTCTTGTGCCCTGTACTAGGATCTTTAGAAGGGAGCAACGGGAAGAGAAGTTTCTCATCAAATGTTGTTCTTGGACTTAGCAAACCGAAATCAGTTTCTCTCTCAGGAGATTGTAACTCAGGAAGGCCTAGCCTTAGTTCTGTAGCTTTGAGATTGAGATTACTCTTCTCATTGTCTGGAACATCATTGGGAATGGAAGAGCTATCAACAGAGGAGCAATCAGATAGACCCAAGTAGTTGCGTTCCTTCAAACCAGGTGGTTCCTCCTCCTTATCCACACTTAGCAGTCGATAAGACATCAGATCTTCGTTTCCAGGACTTGTTTCTTTTTATCTGCTTAGCAATTACCATCACAACAACTCAGATCAAACGTGTACATACTACTCTTGACCTAAATGTGCATGAAGAAAATTCTAAACAAGCTACTGAAAAAATTAAGGAAAAAGAAGAAATAGATCACTGATTCTGCATAGAGAAGAACCCAGAAAGAAAAAAACTAGGGTTTCAGCAAACATTTCGGTTAAAATTTGATGAACAGAAAAAGTAAAATCGAAGTCCAAATTCAACTTTCTCGCTTTTTTTCAATTTCTATTAAACACGAAGCAAAGAACAACGATTTTTGTACCCTATTTTCATCTACATTTCTCTAATTCCGAAGAAATTCAGCTTAAAATCGAAACTAAAACACCTAGCTACGAGAGAAGAATCTTTTACCCAAGTGAAAATTCAAAGCAACGGTTAATGAATCCACAAAAACTACGAGGACGAAGCCTAAAAAGCACAGGTTGAAACTGGAGAAGAAGATTTCGGAAGTCTTTTTAGAGCAAAAAGTAAGTACCTGGAGAGAGAAGACGAACACGAACACGGTAGCGTAATCAAAACAACGAGGAAGAGAGAGAGAGGAAGTAGAGTGAAAGAAAAATTGCACGAACTTCCGCGAGACAAGAGAAGCAGAGCTCAAGGTCCTTCCATGGAAAATGAACCAGAAAGCTAACAAAAGCGCAACATTCAAGAAGAGAGAAAACAAAATATGGAACCAGTGGCAGTTTTCGTAATAAAATACAAAAGCATGGGCTTTAGGGATAAAGTAGAGTGTTTGTATATGGTGGAGACTACGGTAGCAAAGATCCAACGGTTGAGAATGAGTAGGCGAGAAAGATTATAAGTCGTTGGATCCTTAAAGAAATTAATAATAAATACATGTCGTTGTTACAGGTAACATGGTTTCAGGTTTCTGGTTTGGAACGAAGCTTAAAAGAATTCCCTTTTTATTTATCTTGAAATGACTGTTTCGTCCCTCCTGCTTTCGTTTTAGGTCCAGAGATTACATGCGTTATGCGTGTGCTTAATTTATCATTTTTTTATTATTATTATTTGTAATACAGGATTCGTTAAGATAAGAGACTATAATTTCAAGATATTAACGTATATAATTTATGTTCTTTTAAATGTTATTATTAACGTATATTTCAGATTGTTTCGTATATGATTTGATATGAGTCAAAATAAAATGATGTTGATAGAAATGGGACCATCAAATAGTTCGGAGGCTGAGTGGTATAAGACCTATGAAATTAAATAGTTTGCCATATAACCTGAGTTTCAATAGTTACGGGACCACGATCGGTTTAAATTTTGTCTGTCTAAAAATATGCAATGCTTTTTCTAGTGAAAATTATCAAGGAAAAATAAAGTAAGACAGAGCAATAAATTCCCCAAGGGAAAAAATAAAAAATAAAAAATTCCCAAGGGATAATTAAGGAGTGGAAAACTCTATAATAGAGAAAAGGAAGGGTAATTACGTACTAATTAAGTAAGAAGGTGAGAAATTAAGAAAAGAGCGTGAGGAAAGCCGGGGAGGGACAATAAAGCAGCAATTAAACTTGGTATTGCCGGTTGGTCATCTATTCTCCTTTTTTTTTATTTCATTTTTGTAATCTCCATTATATTAAGAAAGACCAATTACAAAGTATTACATAGTGATTTAAGAGTCGATAACAAACTAAGGCTTGACTCGAATCTTCATCAGTACATACTACAATAAATTAAAGGACAGTTTTGGACTGTCCACTTGGATACAAATTAAAACTTTTTAAATTGAGCTAACTAACTTGTGATTTGAATATCAAGACCCGAAAAAAGCATAGATGGAAATCGAACACAAAACCACACACATCTCAATTAGAAAATATCAAGCGATGGAAAATAGATGATGAAGGATCAAACTTAATGGTCTATTGCACCATCGTGGTCAACTTCACCTCTGGTTCCTGCTCCATCTTGAACTCGACATAATAGTTTTTTTTTCGAACTTCACGTTTAACCTAAAATTATTAGAATTTATTTGAACGTTGTTAATAAAAATCCATAGAGACAATCCGCGATCAACCTAAAATTTCAAAGGAAAATAATGAATATGAGATTGAAAACCGAATTTTTTATAGTCGGGAAACAGTGGAAGACAAACGTATGGATTACAACGAAATAATAGTAAGTCGCTAGGTGAAAGAGTAAAATTTGATTAATAATTTATATATAAATGATTTAAATTAATTATAATAAAAATGCTATAAAGATTTACACAAAATATTATAAACATAAAATTATTATAAAAAATAAAAATCAACTATATTAAAAAAAATACTAGAAACAAAAAGTTATTTACAAAAAATATATATTTTACTATTCTAAAAATCTACAATTCCTATATTTTAATAATTCCACAAACCAAAATGGTGTTTGAAGAATTGTAGATTCAATACACCATTTGGAACCTAATTAGACTTAATAAATAAATAGTTATTTATATATTTAGAAAATCAGTTAGGTAATTGCACGAGAAATCAAATTCGAAGAACATAATCAATGTGAAGATGAGAGGAATGCTGAATAATGAATACTGCGTGCGTGTAAGATCTAAAAGATCTATAAGAAAATAAAATAAAACTGATGTTTTATTTTGAAGGGCATGATGATGATCAAAGGGACACGTCGGAAGCACGCTTGGGGAGAAGGGAAGCAAACAAAGCAAACAAATCAGGCTCTGCGGTTGCAAAGTTGACATGCCTGTCACATAATCCATCATCACCCGCGCGTTCTTTCTCCCCGTAGCTAACTTTTCTCTCCCCTGCCCTTCTTGTTGGCAGTTTTTAAAATAGTATTTCCTTTTTCATTTTTGGCTTTTAGTTTTCAAGTTTTTGTTGTTTTTTACATGCTTTAAAAAAATGAAAAAAAACAGTAGTTTTTTAGTGTAACACGCCAAATCCAAGTCATCTTAACTCTTAAGAATCCATTTTTTTGGAGTTCGGTCCGCTAAAACTCAAACCTAGTTAAAGTCAATCGAACCAAAGCCCTAAGTTTAACCAACCCTAAACCGTAGCTCCCAAGCTTTTAATCCCAACCATTTCTTTTGTCATGTAGAGAAAACCAAGAGAGCAAGAAATCACGTCAGAGGAAGATGAAAGAGAGAGGGACGCATGGTGCAGCATATGAATTTGATAATTCAGCCAAACTATAAAACTTAGAAAGTTTCTTAGAATTTGCTTCTTGATTGATGAATTTAATCAAATTAAACAAAGGAGAAAAGATGAATTTCGTTTTCTATTAACTTTAAAATTTGTCTTTAACAAAGAAGAGAAAAAACATATAGCCAAGTCTCAAACAACTTGTAGCTCAAGAAACAACCATAAGTCTTTGTATTCGTTTCTTTTGGCATCTTGACCTTCTACGACTGAAACTTAGACTATCTAATTTCTCCCAAAGATGACGCGAAATTGTGGATGCATAAAACCACAATCAATGATTGACAAGTGAAATTGATTGAAGGAATCTGTTTTGTCTTTGATTGGAAACAAGTTGAGTGTTAGACAAGCGATGAACAACTGTTAGCAAGGGATCAAGTACTGGACCAGCTTAAGGGGAATCTGCATAAGGCTCGATTAAACCGAAACTAAACCAGCGATTTTAAACTCTAATAGCTTCAGTGGCAATGGTTGCATTGGTCGAAACAAGTAGAGGATGTTTGCTTTCCTCTTTTAATCCATATGTTTTGAGGCTTTCTTTGGTTGTGGCATTGAAGCCATTGCATCCTCCCTTCTTTACAACACTATTGATGATGAAAGCAGACACAATCTCAGGCAAACCAACCAATTCTCCTTCGCCTCAATAGAGCCAAATCTCAAATCCAACAATTCCACAGCTTTCCCATATGGATATTGCTTACTGAATTCCACAAGGATCATGAAATCTTCTTCACTTCTAAGCTTTGCACAGTGCTTTGCGCAGCAGTTTCTTGGTGCATAATCCAGCTTCCTCCCGGAGAAGATTTTCATCTGTACGTACCAACATTTCATCAAAAGAGTTGCATCACATTGTCAAAAACAAGAAAATATCATATATAGAGTGAAATGGCGTAAGAATATATCAGTCGAGTACCCAAAAGCTCAAAAACCGGATTATCCGCGTTCATTCGCTTGAGTGACCATTTCGAGTCTAACAAAGACTAAACTACCAGTATACTCTACGAGCACACGAGTTTCACCAGAGTCTACCACACCAACTTGTCTTTGAGTATTGAGTGTTGCCTCATCACTAGAAGTTCGTAAAACAACAACAAATCTAGAAAGTATAATATAACTGTTTTGAGTTTTTATCGTAGGAGAATTTACAAGCGCATATATTATGATACCTCATTTGGAGTGTGATCACTTCTCTTTGGGTTTTATCAACAATACGTGTTGAAATCTTGACACGATGGGACTTTCCAACGATGGAAAAGAAGCAAGAGCCTATGCGAGATAATCTAGGCTGAACCATGTGTAAAACTGATGGACTGCGTGTTGGAGGAGTAAACGAGACAGCGACTCGCAGGCTTACGGGTTTTGGATATGCTTTACCTTTATTACTGGGTGGTGTTAACTCCAGCAACTTCTCTACTGAGATTTGAGTAATAACTGGAAATAGAAACTGTTTTAGTGACAAGGAAGCATAAACTAAGTTCTCAACTCTCAGTAGGTAAAGGTTCATACTGAAAAGTTGAAAACAAAACTCTCTTGTAGGTTCACACTGAAAAGTAACCACTCGCTTTTTCCCAACCTCGGATTGAATGGTCAGCTTAAATTCACCATTGAAAAGAGAATCAGACTGGGTTTTGAAAAAAACCCAGAGCTTTCCCTTATGTCCATCTGGTAAGTTTCTAACTTCAATAATCTCCAAACAAACCTGAAAACAAAGGAATTTTTAGAAGAGAAAATACATGGAAGTGACAAGACAACTACATAGAAAAAGGCATTAAAGAAGATACCTCAACAACGTCCACCTCTGGAAACTGGATTAAATTCTTACAATCGTCTTTTCCAGACGGTTCTTTGACCGAAACATCAAAATCAATAGCGTAAGGAGAAGTTGTGCCAGATGTGGTTTTATTGCCTCCCATTGCACCGGCTTTCCAGTATCTTGTACCAATTGTTTCCTCCCATTGAGCACTCGTATCATCAAAGCGTTCTCCAGCTTCTTACCCTTTGCCTCGATCTGAGTCAGTTTCATCATGTTCCAACACATTTCCAATGAGCTTCTTACCTCTGCTTCTTATATGAATGGGCGTCTTCAAATCGTCATCATGTCCCATCATATTTACCAATGAGCTTCTCCGTAACATTAGAGTAAGAGACTGGGTGGAGCTAATGTGTGTGCCAGATAAGGTCAACATCATAAGTCGGAGCAGTCAACCCTTGTTTCTTCTTCTTAATTAGATAAAGAAACCCTTTATATCTAGCAACAGCTTCTTGTAGAAATACGTCATTCTTCACATGGGATCCAAACCTGGTGGTAAAATATTTACCTCTTTACAGCTGAAATGTAATCATATGCAGTGTATCTCTCAAGAGTTGAATATTTTCCACCGATGTCCTCCTCCGACTCTACCCTGTTTAAGTCTAGGTCATAAGGTTCCTTGGGATACAATCTTTCCCATAAATCTTGAGTTTTTGATTTGCAGTTCCCATTAATGGAAGATATAACGCCAGAATTGTCGAGGACTCTCCCGTAAAGCAGCTCACAGTCAATCTTATACCTCGCTTGTATTCAAAACATCATCATGTGAAAAATTTACTCAAACATCATCCATCAACAAAGATAAAGTTTTTTTTTTTTTTTTCATATCGATGATTATATGGCTTTACCGGATTAAGCCTGTGGCAGTGCCAAATCCATTCATAGTCAAGAGGAATGACCAAAGGTCCCTCAATAACTGATGATGACTCGGAGTATTTGGCAAGCAACGGAAGCCAACAACCGTTGTACCTTAAGTTCGACTTTTTGACCCCCAAGTTCGAAAAATAACAAACTTAAATTCTGATCAATTGTATAACTCCTATTAACATATCTATGAATGTTGGAAGATCATGTGCAAAGGAAAAAAATCAGGAAACATATATATATATTTCTCAGATCAAAATAAATAACGCATGAAAGTAAACAAGTATCATAAGATCTTGTTTGGTGTGTTCCTGGGACTCAAAACCCCACAGGAATCTTTTCAGCGAGCCTTACTTGGGAGTTCATTAGACCGAAAGGAGTTGCTAAGTCCTGGTTTCAGGCTGTTTGGTTTCGAGATTATACGCCAAAACATGCTTTCCACTTTGGGTCTCTAACATGGACAGACTGCCACTACGAACTAGACTTCGGAGTTGGGGAATGGATGTTACTGATGAATGTCCACTTTGCAACAGGTATAAGGAAGACAGAAACCACCTATTCATCAACTGTACATTCGCGAGGGAGCTATGGAGGTTCATCTTCAGAAGATTGGGCCTGCGGCGACACTCTTTTTCTGACTGGAATGAAGTGGTTAGTTGGTTAATATCAGCCTCTCCAATTACGTTGTTAAGAAGCCTGGTCACACAAGCGATTGTCTATATGGTATGGAGGGAGCAGAACAATAGAATTCATACGGGAGTCAAATCCTCTGCACAGGTTATCTCCTCCAAGCTGGATAGACATATAAAAGACAAGATTCTAGCCAACATGAAGAAGAGAAGGTTCTCAAACCTTCTAGCGGACTGGTTTGCGTTTAGCTAAGGATTGTAAGCTGAAACGTGTTGTAGTAGAACCGAACGTCTTTTCATTTTTTATTTTTTTTTGGGAAAAGCTGTTTATGTAAAGTCTTGTAAGAACCTTTTACATAGGAATAATATTTGTACTTAGAAAAGAAAAAAAAAAAAAAAAAAAAAAAAAAAATGCTAACGAAAACTTCACCTCCGATCGACACTTCATTTCTCCGATTCGATCAAAGTGTGTGATGCGGAGAACAAAAGAACACTTTGTTTGTTTATGAAACAGAAAGAGGTTTTAGTCGATCCCACAAGTTAGGAACTGATGAAGACCAAGTTATTTTGCAATAGATAACATAAGAAATTGAAATAGATTGAATTCATAACCACCGGAAGTTGAAGCTTTTATAATACATGAAAATGTTTTTGAAGATTTAAGTTTGGATCCCCATCTATAGCTGACGGTTTTATTAGTAAAATCTCCAAAAGATTAAAAAAAACAAACATAACGTAGAGCGCTTGCTCTACCACCTTTCATTAGTTACCTTCATGTCGCCCCAACCGCCACAGCCGCAACAGCTCCTATTTACCATGTTCACCAGATTATGCTGCTGCTTTCACCATATTTCCACATTCTCCACTGCAGCCACCACCACAGCCGCCGCAGCCGCTAGAATTTGCTGCTGCTTTCACCATATTTCCGCATTCTCCACTACAACCGCCGCCACAGCCGCTAGCGTTTGCTGCTGCTTTTACCATGTTACCACCACATTCACCACTACATCCACCACCGCAGCCACTAGCGTTTTCTGCTGCTTTCAGCATGTTACCACATTCACCACTACATCCACCACCGCAGCTACTAGCAATTTCTGCTGCTTTCACCATGTTTCCACATTCTCCACCACAACCGCTACCACAGCCACTGCCGCAACCGCTGCCACAGCCGCTAGCGTTTGCACCAGCTTTCACCATGTTACCGCATTCTCCACTACAACCGCTGCCGCAACCACTAGCATTTGCTGCTTTCAGCATGTTTCCGCATTCTCCACTACAACCACTACCACAACCACTGCCCTTTTCAGGAGCTATGATAGCTGCAGTCGCAGTGGTTGCATTTGCCGAAACAACCTGAGGATGTTTGCTTTCCTCTTTTAATCCATTAGTTTTGAGGCTTTCTTTGGTTGTTGCATTAAAGCCATTGAATCCTCCCTTCTTCACAACACTATTGATGATGAAAGCAGATACAATCCCAGGCAAAACCAACCAATTCTCCTTCGCCTCAACAGAAGCAAATCTCAAATCCAACAATCCCACAGCTTTTCCATATGGATATTGCTTACTGAATTCCACAAGGGTCATGAAATCTTCTTCACCTCTAAGCTTTGCACAGTGTCTTGGTTCATAATGTAGCTTTCTCCCGGAGAAGATTTTCACCTGTACCCACATTTCATCAATGAATTGTAGAGTTGCATCACATTGTCAAAAACAAGAAAGATCATATAGAGAGGGACTATACCAGTCGAGTACCCAAAAGCTCAAAAACAGGATTATCTGCAGTGGAGGGGTTCATCTGCTTAAGTGACCATTTCGAGTCTAACAAAGACCAGAAGCTGCCAGTATACTCTGCCAGCACACGAGTTTCACCAGAGTCCACCACACCAATCACTTGTCTTTGAGTATCTTGGTTATCTTTAAGTGTTGCCTCATCACTAGAAGTTCGTAAAACACAACAAATCAAGAATGTAAAATCATGTATATAACCATAGGGGAATTTATGAATGCATATATTTTGCTGCAAGATAGAATATTGTTTATAATGTCATACCTCATTTGGAGTGTAATCACCTCTGCTTGGGCTTCATCAACAATCTGTGTTGAACTCTTAGCACGATGAGACTTTCCGATGATTGGAAAGAAGCAAGAGCCTTTGCAAGATGGTCTAGGTTGAACCATGTGTAAAACAGATGGACTGGGTGTTGGTGGAGTAAACGAGACAGCGACTCGCAGGCTTATGGGTTTCGGATCTGCTTTACCTTTACTGGGTGGTGTTAACTCCAGCCACTTCTCCACCGAGAGTTGAGTAATAACTGGAAACAGAAACTGTTTTAGTGACAAGGAAGCAGAACCTAAGTTTTTAGGCTCCCTCGAAACTGGTATCTTCGAAGGTGAAGATGACATGAGTTGGAAACAGAACTCTCCAGTAGGTTCACACTGGAAAGAAGACACTTGCTTTTCCCCAACCTCGGATTGAATGGTCAGCTTACGTTCAACATTGAAAAGAGAATCAGGCTGGGTTTTACTGAACATGACCGAGAGCTTTCCCTTATGTCCATCTGGTAAGTTTCTAACTTCAATAACCTCCAAGAGAACCTGAAAAACAAGGGAGTATAAGAGAAAACACATGGAAGAGACAACACAACCATAAAAAAACCATTAAAGAAAATACCTCAACAACTTCCACCTCCGGAAACTGGATTATATTCGTAAAATCTTCTTTTCCAGTTGGTTCTTTGGCCGAAACATCAGAAGCGTAAGGAGAAGTTGTGATAGGTGCAGGTGCATTGCCTCGATACATTGCACCGGCTTTCCAGTATCTTGCACCAAATGTTTCCTCCCATTGGGTGGTAGTAGTAGAGAAACCCGTATCGAGCTTCTTACCTTTGCCTCGGTCCGAGTCAGTGTCATCATGTTCCAACACTTTACCAATGAGCTTCTCCAAATCATTACAGTAAGAAACCGGATGGAGCTGATGTGTGTGCCAGATAAGGTCAACATCATAAGTCGGAACACAAAAACGTTTCAGAGACCTTTCTTTGTTCTTCTTGATTAGATAAAGAAACCCTTTATATCTAGTAACAGCTTCTTGTAGGAAAATGTCATTGTTCACATGAGGTCTAGAAACCTGTAGCAAAGAAGACATCAACAGAATTATAAAAAGAAAAACCGGATTCTCGTGGCTATGATTTACTGATTCTAGTACCTGGTAGTAAAAAGGGCTTTGCCTATTTACAGCTGAAATTAGATCATATTTGGTGCATTTCTCAAGAGTTGAAGATTTTTCAGAGATGTCCTCTGACTCTACCCTGTTCAAGTCTAGATCATAAGGTTCCTCGGGATACAATCTTTTCCATAAATCTTGAGTTTTCAATTTGCAGTTCCCATTAACGGAAGATACAACGCCAGAATTGTCGAGGACTCTCCCGTAAAATTGCTCACAGTCAGACTTATATGTCACCTGTATATATAAACACCATGTGCAAAATTACTCAAACAACATCCATCAACAAAGATAAAGCTTTTCGTATCGATAATTACGTTTAGCTTACCGGATTAAGCCTGTGGCAGTGCCAAATCCATTCACAGTCAAGAGGAGGGACTAAAGGCCCTTCACTAACTGAAGACTCGGAGTATTTTCCAAGCAAAGGAAGCCAACAAGCGTTGTACCTTATATCACCAAAATCACAATTAACAACCTTAAACAATTAAGAACCAAATCGAAAAAGAAAAAAAGAGAGGAGACCAACCTATAGATGGCTCTTGCAAGTGCAGGGCCTTGGTAAAGCCACCGGTTTCTATCAACAGTTCCGAGGAATTGAAGGTGTTGCTTGGCTGCAGCGAAGAGGTCAACGCTAATCTCTATATTCTGAGCTTCAAGCCACTCCAGTTCATGATCTTTCTCCTTATCCATGATTTCAGTTTTACCTATCAAAAACCCTATTAATTTGCAATCGACAAAGCAAATCAATTTGATCACCAACTGTTGACCAGATTTTGACTTGAGTTCCCAAATTAAGAAACCCTAAATTCTGATCAACTCCTATTAACATATCTATGAAACACAAAAACTTCTCTGATCAAAATAAATAACGCATGCAAGTAACAAGTAGTATAAGAAGCTGACGGAAACCTCACCTCCGATCGCCGGCGACTTCACTTCCCCGATTTGATCAAAGTGCGAGATTTGTTGTCGGATAGAAAAAGCTTACCACTTTTAACTTCAAGGTTAGCACTGCCATCTGTCTAATCACATAGATTAAATGACAAAAATACCCCTCCATTATATACATCTATCGGTTTCAACAATAATGAGAATGCCTTTTGTTCTGACTCGCAACAGAAGTGTTTTGGTGAAAGGCCTATACCAACTACTTTAACGTGTAGTCTACGCATCGTATAATCTTATCCAATGTACTAAACCGGCTTAAACCATAATGGTTTAGTACAAAAAGCTTTTTGGTTAAAAACCTCTTTATGCTTTATCAAGCAGCCAAATTAGTGTTTCATCAGTAAGATGCAATGAGGAATCTATATATATATATATATATATAGCTCCTTAGCCTTGTCAAAGCTTCTCATCTTTTCACAAGCAAACATCAATGGACATAAGAGTTTCTTGTCCAGAAGAAACGGTCAATGATCCATCATATAATCCACAAAACCCCTCATAGCCAAAAAACAACAATGCGAGTCACAAGAGGCAGAGGATAACAAGGACAAGAGGGTATTACATTTGCTCCAATCTTACTAGATTTTCACACTAGAGAGACTGTGATATATAAAGATTTGGATGATCTTGGAGACAAATAAGTTATGTAAGAACCTCAGATAGATTAGGAAGCAACATCAGAAGGAAATCAATAATGAAAATGATTTGTGATTCAAAAAGATCTCTTACATGAACATGGACATACAAAAAAGATACACAGTTTATAAGTGGATTCATTTCGAACTTGTGAACTTACTAGTTTATTACAGCTATAGAAGAAAGAAAGAATCATTCGATAGTACACATTCGAAGAAAGAAAGATGGTTCTTCTGACCCGGTTTTTAGATTTTCAACAAGATTGTCTTTTGTTGTGTGTTTCACGTAGCAAACAGAGAAGGATTCGCTGTCGCAGTACTGACTTGGACCTCTAGCATTTCAAGGCGACGTTCCAACAGATCCAACTTCTCATTCAATGATGCTAATTTGCTCTTTGTGGTCGATTCTGAAGATACACACACACAACAGGGTAAGATAGTGTTTTATCAGCACACAACATTGTTTTAACAACTAGAACTAAGAGATCAAAGAAATCTTCATTCACTTCGTTGTGATAACGAGAGTGGATTCAAAAGACTATGTAAGTTCATTATATGAACTCTCTTAGCCATGGATCTACGATTTTGATAGTCAAATGATCACAAGACGATCTCAAATGGGATCAACAAAAATTCGAAAACGAAATCTAATAATCTTATAAAGCTGAAATTTTTCAGGTAACCCATCACCACCCAAAATCAATCTTCCAAATTGACAAAACCCTAGAAAGTTTCTAAATTTAGCATAGACGAAATTGATGGACTAGAAGCAAGAAACTTGAAAATTACCAGAAACCCAACAGCGAGAAGTCTGAGTAAAAAACAATTAGAGACGTTTTACCGAATTGGACGAGGAATTCAAAGAGACGACGGACATTGAGAGAGATATGTGAGATGAATTCTCGATTCTCCCAATCTGCTTGAACAGCGATTCCTACGTTTACTGCGTTCGTGATTCCTCCTGCTTTCGCCATTATTTACCCAAACTCAACACTCACAGATTTCAGATTCTGCAGCTTTTATTTCTTCACAACTTCTTTTTTCTTTTTATTTTTCGAATCGATCCAGCTGTGAAATATGATTGAGCAATCGATTAGAGAACTAGGGTCACCTCCTTTTTTCTCTTCTCGGAAAAGATTCTGAATTTTTATCTTCCTTTTTCTCGCAGGTTTGTGTATGATTGAAGATGAAGAAGTAGATTATAAGAAATGGGGTAATTGATGAGAAAAATAAAATAAAGGGTCTACAATGTAATTTCTGGTATGTGATATTTGTGAATGTGATGAGATTTTACATTTGGGTGGGCCGGTTCAGTTTGCTATCTAATATTTGTGTTTAGTGTCCAATCTTTTTCGTTCTATTCGAATGTCACTATCAGCTAAAAAGAAAACAAAATATACTATTACAACAAATCTTCAGTCTTTGAATTTAAGATAGGCCATTACTCTAAAGAATGATTTGGTATGCTCATTTAAACTAAAAAATGAACTATCTCAAATGGGCCAGCATATATATAAACTCTCGAAATTCTATATCCTCGAAAGAAAAATAAGCAAGCTTTGTTCTTGAAGATGATATTATCAATGAAGTTTTGAGTTTTCTTAAGTTCATTCTTTGAGTATAGTGCAAGGCCACCGCCACCAACAAAATATGGTCCCACTATATTTTTTTGCAACATATCCCATTTAGTTACAATTTGTTAACAAAACTCTCTGGATTTTTTTTATTTCCATTAGAAATAGAACATATGGTAAATACTTGAGCTTTATATATCTCGTAGGTGTCAAATTGTTATTGAATTTTTCATACCACAACAGTTTTACCTCAAAAACGTTAAGGAAAAGGGTTTGGTGGATTTGAAAATCTACTAATTTTTTTGTGCGTTTCGGGATGAGGTTATTCTCGTAGTGGTGATTGTTATCGTATTTTTCTTGTTGCTTTACGAGTGGAGACGCTTGAGATGGTTGCACTTGATTAATGTTATTCGTTGCTTGTGTCCCCTATGTTGTTGTTTCTGCCCTAGGACCAATTTCCTTTTCCTGGAGCTAGCTGCCATGAAAATCTTTGGGTTAGATGGCACCCCTTGGAGTTGGAGATCTTCCTCTTTTTTCCTTTACCGATTCTGATTCTGAAGTGTTGCCAAGCTCTCAAATACTATAATTTTAATAGTTTATTCTGGGTCGTGTTCCTTGCATAGGTGGAAGTACCATTTGTAGTCCTGGTAATATGGCTTGTTCCTAAATTGTTGCAATGATATTTTGTGTTGTTTCTACTAGATCCCCATTTGTTTCACCATCCAAGACTCTCTATTTCTCGATGCGCTTTCACTGGGATCAATACAATTGATTTACCGTCTAGTAACTTCTAAGAGTTCTTCAAGTAATTGCTTGATGGTTGGGATTGTAGTTAGAGTTGGGGCGCTTGCAAGATTTAGATATCCTTCCTCTAGTGGTCTAGTAGGAGGAGGGAAAATTTTGTGTTCAAATTTATCTCAAGTGGTGGCCATTTTGGTCTGGAGGAAACATAATCGTTTTGTGTCCCATTGATCCATGTTATTATTTTTCTAGCCAATGAATTGTGGATAGTGATAGTATTCCTTGTATGAATTATGTGGGGATGTTGATCTCAGAGGTCTCTTATGGTTTCTATTCTTGGATGGTGTCTTGATTTTTCTATATGTCTTTGATATGAGTGATAATCTGAATAGTTCCTTGTTGAATAGTAAGGTTTGTTTGTTTGTTGGTTCATTTTCTCAACTCCTAGATCATGGTGAATTGTAGGTTCAGATTCATGAGCCACTCTTTACCCCGAAAAGTATTCCATGGTGGTCAACTGTATGGGTAAATTCTTTATCCGGCTCAGCTGCTTTCCCTATAGACCTTGAGTGAGAGTAGTTGTTTGAATTTGACTCCCATTTTTTTTTTTCTACCTATCTATTTCTATATTCTCTGTTGTTTATAGGTTTCTCAGGGAAAACTGTTTCCTCATGGTTGAGTCTTTGGAATATGGAGCAATGGAGGTCTAGTTTCTCAGACTCTCGAGCCACAAGGACCTCTTTTTCTTTAGAGAATTCGAAGATTTTTTTTTTTTCAAAGGCTGGAGGCCATCCACATTAACTCATATTCTTGCCATAGATTTAGTCATGTCTTGTCCTTCATACCTTCCTATTTCATGTCCAATGCTTTGAAGTATGTCTTTATGCCAGTACTGGAGAGATATACCATTGATTTGGGTCTAAAAAGATATCTCAAAGGGGAAGATCGGTGAGATGATTGGTTCTCACATTATAGGATGATTATCCAACGAGCAAAGTGGTAAGCATAGTTGTCGGAGACTCATTGCAGGTCTTCTTCAAAGTAAGATCAGAACATGTAGCAGCCACGACCAAGGTCAGATATGATGGCTTTCTCTTTCAGGTTCCAGCATTTAGAGAGAAAGGGAATCATGGACCATATACGTTTGTTAATCTCCCAATCAGAATGAGGGAATTTTAGGCTATTAAAGCTATAGTGTCTAGTTCGGGAGCCCAATTTTTTTTTTTTTGGAGAAGATGTTCTAGTTGTGGCTAATTAGTTTTCTTTGTCCGCGTATGAGAGTTGTTGCTACATTTTCTTCATATTCTTAGAAGCTTAGGGTCTCCGACAATGTGTAGTTACCTTGTGTGAGGGCTTGCTCAGTAAAGTCTGGAAAATGGGATTTAGGTCTACTCTGGAATAAAGATGGATGGTGAGACAGCGAAATATACTGAAACTGAGTGATGTTGCTATTTTTCTTTAGTTTTCAGCGTTGAAACCATGCAAAGAGGTTATCGATACTGCTGCTAAAACACAAAACGAGGATGTTATGAAGGTTCTCTAGCCTTGGCTTGCCCCTTTCCCATCTTTAAGAGTCTTCGTGAGCCGGGAATGAGGTGATAAGCCTCGTCGAAGCTCTTCTTACCTTTTGTGGCAAAGAAAAGTATGTGGGGGGGCCGGGGGGAAGGGGAGGGTTGTTTGTTGGATAAAAGAATACTTTGAGTTTTAGCAAATATGATTATCTAGTGGAAAAAATCCTTTCTCAAGAAATTTTAAAGTTATCTCATGTATAATTTGTATAATTTTTTTTATGCCCTAATTAGTAACTTTTATAATTAACTCAACACAACTTCGATATATATATATATATATATATATATTTTGTTTTGAATTATGAAGAGGTTCTAAATCGAAGTTCGTATATCCTTTAAACTCAGTTTATTATATGGTTCCATCCCAAACATCATTCAATCGTACTTTAATTACCATTCACTAACAAAAACAAAGAAAAACCCAGAAAACCCAACAAATACGAGAACCAAAATCAAACCGAATTTCAACATGAATACCCTAAACTATATCTTATATATGTATTTTAATATTTATTTATTTAAAACCAAATATTGAGAAAGCTAAAAAAGAATATAATCGACAAGCTGCTCCGTTGATTTCCTTTGAGACCATATATTACAAAATCAAACCTTTGGTTTGTTCTCTAACATGAGTACACTCGCACATTTTCCTGCACGGAAACCACATTGACAACTTTAAAACGAGTGGTATATATGTATATATATTTGAAGGGTTTTGAGAACCAAGAACGAACAAGTTTTTATATGTTTTAGCTCTTTGATGGGGTTTCATAATGAGACTGTTCAGGCTGGCTTAGCTGAAGCCTAACATGTACATGTGATTCATCGGCTGCATCTTCTACCTCACGATCTCCCAACCCGCTTTTGCTTGACGATGCATATGCCTGCACAAGACCATCACCACTTTTGTAACACTAATACACACTCACCTTCTGTCTATAACATGTAGGAAGAATCGATTTACAAAGTAAAGTTATATATATATATATATATATATATATATAATGAAGTTTGTTTTTCTATTTTTACCTTCTTGTACAGTTCAACGTTTTCTTGATGAATCCTTTGTACTTTTCTCGACAATTCGATGTTCTCGTGATGAATAAGATTCCTCTGCATGCAAAAGATGAACCAATTATAAGGGCCTGAAAAAAAACTTGAAATAAGAACATTTATTATGAGTTTACATGTGTAAAGTTAAACACAACAACTTGTCATCATACTTTTTAAATTGTAAACGCAAACGGGTTTAAAAAGAGAAACAAGAGACAACCGTTCCATTTCACATTTGCGTTTCCAATTTACAAAGAATTTATGATAGAACTTTAAATATAGATATATCACATTCAAATTCACATTTAAGTTTGATTATTTAGAATCGTAATGAATATATATTTCATATAATGTGACCTTTTTGGTTAGTTCTTTGATTTCATTGGTCAAAATTTGCTCCTGCAAAATTCGGAAAAGAAAACAAAGATTGGTTACTTTGAATTTCACTGCTCTATGATCAATCTTTGACATCATGCTCCAAGACAAAGGAGCTATAGTATCCATGTATATGTAGATATAGAGATCAATGTCACCTTTTTGGTACGAATTCCACGTAAACTCATTTCAAGTTGGGTCTCTAGATTGTGTAATTCCTTAATGCTCAAACCATTTAATTGCTCTCCCGTTAGTTGTCTGCTTCATTGCCAAAACTTATTAGCGATTTATACATTTATACCTTATTTTTTGTCCCTTAGTTACACATAATCATGTACACAAACATAAAGCGGCACATAAACATGACTATATACACGTATATCCAAAAGAAAATTACTAGGGATACATGATCCATTTTGTTAACTACATCCAGTTGGAGATTTTTGAAATATAAGATATTATCACGAAGATAAGATGGTGAGTATACAAGACATATGCTGTTAATACTAAAAAAAATTAATAAAATTAATTTGATAAACAAAAATTGAGGAAGAGAGAGCTTAATTTATAAGCAAAAGCTTACCGATGATTCTCCTGCAGTGAATGTAGTTCTTGCCTTAGGGTTGCAGCCTCTCTCTGCCAAAACTAGAACACGCAACACGATCAACACATCAAGTACTCTCAAATTCAAGTTTAAAAATACAATTAAGATCTTAATTAGTAGAGTTGTCTCTTGTCTATTAATGTGATTTATGTATGTGTTATATGTACCTTAATTTCTGATGCAGGGTTCAATAGTTGCTGCTGCTCCATCTTGGTCTTGTTGAATCGTTCAATAGCCGATTTCATACTGTTCATTCAAAATAATTTGAACTTATAATTAGTTCATAGTGTTTATTTCCTTGTAGCAAAACACTATTTCTATTTCCCTTGCTAGCAGTGAATAATTAAAAACCTTCACTTCCAGACAGAAATATTCACAACCTTGATAATCATTATAGAAAAGGAGGTTTAAGATTGTTATCACATAAGACGAAAATGATATGGGTCAGGCATTTATCATTC
The DNA here is from genome assembly GCA_900116095.1 of Euclidium syriacum. Taxonomy (NCBI): domain Eukaryota; kingdom Viridiplantae; phylum Streptophyta; class Magnoliopsida; order Brassicales; family Brassicaceae; genus Euclidium; species Euclidium syriacum. The sequence goes on from FPAK01000008.1 coordinate 6,740,458, forward strand.
CTATGATATATGAACTTTAAAGAATGTCATAATCAAGATTACTTGATATATATATATATATATATATATATATATATATAAGAAGAAAATGATCTTCAAAAATAAATAGAAGGTCATATAGTTTCAACACTTTGTATTCTAGTTTCTAGGTCAAGTTTACATATTGGTAATTCAAATTTATTATTCAATCATAAACATATTTTCATGGTGATAGCCATTGTTAAACTTTATTGTGTTATACATGATTTAATATATCTTCTTAAATAAGTTTTTCTAATAAAATAAATAAATACAATAATATACGGTTAAAAATACAGAGTCATATGTTCACTCTCTCAAAATAATATATATATATATATATATACATTTATTTATATGTTTGTAAGTGAAAATTTTACATATCATCCTTAAATGTATTTATGGTGATCAACTTGTACACTCCCTTTAATTACTCTTTTAGTATTTCAAGATTGTACTTGTTTTAGCTTTTAGTTACTATAATTTCTACTTCTCAAATGTTTCTAAATTTGGCTAAGACACAATTTACAACCAATACAAATACATATACATATATATATACACAGTGATATAGATAGACACAGTGATTGTCCACACCCACAGGAAGCCATTAGCCTCCTTCATATTAGCTCTTCATCTTTAAGACTAGCCAACTTCTTTAGTTAGAATTTTTTGCTTCGGCATTTCTCATAGCAAACTAAGTTTTCTTTCAAAGAAAAGTTTTATGAGCTATATATATATATATATGTACACCACCACCACCACCACCTTGTATCTTTATATATACTGAAGTTTAGAACATTATATCGACTCAAGATGCATAAAACTATACAGTACAAATGAGAAGATCACAACACATCTCTTCGTATTAATCCAACTCGTCTAAGAAAACCCACACATGATATTATATATGTTCGTATATATACCTCCATGTATATAGATATGAACACACGCGCACATATATATATAGATATAGATATATATGTATCTACGTATAAATATATGTTAAAAGATCTAGAGATTGAGTAAGGAAGAGAGAAACCTGGAGCTGGCAAAGTCATAAAGCTTGTCGGTATTGGAGAAAATGATGAGACCGACCTCGGCGTCGCAGAGAATAGCCAGTTCTTTAGCTTTCTTGATGAGACCCTTTCTTCGTTTGGAGAAAGTGACTTGCCTACTCGTCGAATCATTGATCCTCTGGATTACAATCTTCCCTCTCCCCATCAATTTTAACCTTATTTTGCTCTTCCCCTCAATCTTGGTGATCTTCCCGGTTCTAGGGTTTTTCTAGATCTTCGCAAGACTAAAGGACGATGAAGAAGAACGAATCAGGAGACAGATAGAGAGAGAGAGAGAGAAAGAAGTAAGAATCAACAATCTCTTCGAGGAATAAACTAATAATTTATGAGTCGTTGAATTAGTAGATACAACGTGAGGGCTATTTAGTAAAGTACTAAATTTATAACCTTAAAGATAAGCACAACTATTTCTCATATTTATAAAAAGGAATGAAAGTTCTTACTAAAAAAAAAAAAAAAACTATTTGTCATAGAACACATGACATTACAGGTTAAGCAAATTTACGTAGCTCATATTTATTATGTATTTATGGTCGTCAATTATATATGGTATTTACAATGTCTAAAGGAACAATAAAACAAAATCCATCTGAAAAGGAAATAAACCATATTTAAATCCGGACTAACTCTAACACCTAACCAAACTGTAAAAAAATTGATATTTTGAAAAGTCTTAATCTGATACAAAAGTATATTTTTGATAAGAATTTAAGTCTGAAATGAAATTCAAATTGTAACAAACCTTAGTTATAAAATTATATTCGGTTTTTACTTGACTTGTATGTATATAATTATAAACTGATTATAAAAATAAAAAGAATGACTTTTTTTGTCACAAAAAAATGAATTAAAACTGAAATTAAAACACATTATAAATCTCCATTATTTATCCATTCATTAGCAGAAATGTTTTTAAAAATCAAATGGATTTAAGAAAATACATGTAAGAGAATCTTTATGATAACTCCATATGGCCGAAAAACATATTAATTAAAAATATGAGAGTGGTTTATTAATTTTTATTTTATTTTTATGTTTTTAAATTCGTTATAGTATAACCACGTCATGTATTAATCAATTAATCAGATTTTGATATAAATAATAAATTTTTTTTAATTAAATCTTAATATACGTAAAAAATACTTACATTTTCAATTAAAATGTAAATAAATTTAATGGCTTTTTAAAAGGTAAAAAGCTATAGCAAAGCAATATATAAATATTTGGAAACAAATTTAAAAACAATAATTAAGTTTATAAGTACTAACAATTACCATTTGTAAGAAAGTATATATATATATATATATATATATATATTTAAATAGAAACAGAGAAAAATCAAATCCTCATACATTTTGGAAAAATAGATATATGAGTAATTAAATCATATAAAGTAAATTTAATTTAATTATGAATATAAAAAATTAGATATAGAAAAATATGTGATAAAATTTAATTTGAAACTAAATAATAAAATATAATAGATAATAAAAATAAAAATAATTCTAGCTTTCTTTTTTATGCATCAACATTTTAGTTTTTAATTATTTAATTTCATGTTTTTAATTTTTTCGTTTTTAAGAAGGTATATAATACCATCTTTTTTCATGGTTCATCTATTTTTTTTAAGAAAGATAACATCATTTAACTCATCAATCAAAATACTGAATTATTAAAATTTAAACCTATAAGTGGAATTAAAAAAGTTTTTTTTATGAAGAATTATCAAATAATTAATTTAGGATTATGGGTTTTCATTGAATATAAACGTTACTGTTACTACTATACATATTTTTTAATTCACCCTTTAAATTAATTTACGTATCAATAATAAATTTTACTATAATAAATAAGAAGTTATCAATTAATATTAATATTTACGTATAAATTAAAAAAGCTTTTTTATGAATAATTATCAAATAATTAATTAAGAATTATGGGTTTTCATTGAATATAAATATTTTCGTTACTACTATACATATTTTTTAATTCACCCTTTAAATTAATCTACGTATCAATAAAACATTTTACTATAATATATATATAAGAAGTTACGTATTCTCCATTACGAAGTTCATAAAATTAACCCGGATTCCTGATTTACGGTTTTCAATAGGTGTACAACATATAAACCAAAGTTTTCCATCCATTTTTTCAAGTAAACTAAAGTAAAAATAATTCATTTCATGTTTAAGATTCAAAAAGAAATAATAATTCATGCTCCTTTCATATATATACCATCGAATTTCAGCAAATAACAACATATGTGTGGCACTCGTACACGTGGGAATACCAGAACCAATCTGGAGATGCCTTCGCACGCTCCTTGTCAGGGGCATAGAGTCCGTACACCTGATCAATTATATAATTTCTTTAACGGACGACAATAAAAAAAAAGTCTTTAACGTAACCATTTTTTTAATATCAGGTATAATCTAGTTTATACTTTTAACTGTCATGACTAACTAAGTTTAAATAAATAACTTAACACCATACACCAATTTTTAATAAGGTATTCTGCAGTATCGTACCCAGATTCATTCAGACTTGAGGCGGAAAAAAAAAATTTCATTCAATCGAAAAAGTTTTTTTATCAAGAATTCCAAGATGGTGATAGATCATAAATTAGTATCATAACAGTAGAATTAGAAGTTTTTTCATTTGAAAACGTAAATATGAAACAATACATAGAGATGATAATAGAGAGGAAGACACAACTATATTAAAAAAAGAGAAAAATATGTACCAAATTGAATGGTGGTGTCGGCGGTGAAGTGTTGATCGAACGGTATGGTAAAAAGATTATGTAAAACAAATCAAACGTGTCGATGGAAGAAGAGAAAACGATGTTGGAGATAGATCTACAATTTCTCTTTCTTTAGTAAATCTAACAAGAGATTTATGAATTCTTTTTTATTGAGATTCAGATTTTAAATTTGGGATACGAATTTTCTTTTCGATTGCAGAATCTCAACTAAAAAAAAAAGAGTTGAAGGGACAGTTGAATTTGGGTTGTGACTGGAAGAAAATAGTTTTCAAAACCACTTTGATACACATCTTGACAAAAAGTAGCACTAATTTTTATTTATTGTTTGTAAACTTGGGGCAAATACCTTTTTTTGACTATAATAGGCACGGCCTGGTATTCTGAAATGATACTTTGATAACATAGTACTTTTATAATGGGTCACCAAAACTCGTGTGTCTTAAATCCTAGTAGCGTAGTTACGACACTAAGACTGGAAGCATCGGAAAAAAAAGTAGTGAAATCTCTATTGTTTTATGGTTTGGCCCAACAGTGGTTATAAAGCATAGCACTGGACATTTCCTCTTACAATATCATTGCTTAGGTATATTATCCATACAATAAAAATAGGAAGCGTGAGAAAAGAGCTAGTCTAACCAGTGGAGCACTTTGAGGAAGTCATAGCAGCCTAAGTTAATTAAATGGATAAGGTAGTTTAAAAATATTCAAAGAATTACTTTTCCGTTATTTCATTCGAATATTTCGAAAAGGCATATTTTAACGAAAATTTAGTGTTAACATTCTACAAACTACATGTGCTAGAAAACATAAGAACGAACACTCTACATGCCTCAAAATACCAAAAGCAGACTAAGGAGTCTGAGACCTATGCAAACGCAAGGATGATATACCAACGGACATACGATATGTGTTGGGGTAAAAAAAAGACTTAAAACTCATCTGAAACTCATGACGTTTATGTTTGGGCCTCAACCATTAACCTAAAAATTGAATTAGAGCTACAAGGATCCCGAATTTGGCTAGCGGAACCTCTGGTGATTAAGCGGATCTTCATCGTAAAATAACCCGGGAAATATGTTATGGAGTCAAGGTAATAAAATTTATGGGGGCCTAGGAACGCAAGTGGAATCAGGGTCCTCAAGCAGAGCTCCAGAGTAGGTAGAAACATCCTACCCCATTATTTTATATCGTATCCTAGCTAACTATACATATAAGGTACGTGAATAGAGTGTAGAGGGACAAAAGGGGAACCACTTAAGCCGATGTTTTGTATCACCACCAGAGATAAGCGTCTATCATTTTTACCACTTAATAGAGAATTCAGTAACCTTATCTCTTCAATGGAAGCGTGTTAATAATGTTTAATACAAATCCACGTATCATGTATCCACAAGTCGGAATGATAGCTTTAGAGCCACTTGCATCACGATAACACCAAAAGAATGCTGAAGAACTTTACCATCAGGTAAAAAATTGTATGAAGCACCTCTCATAACCATCTATAATGGGCTCCAAGCGCCTCAGGATTGAAGAACATGCTGGCTGAACAAAACAATAGAAGAAGTAGGTGAAAATCACTCAAGTGAATTGTATGACTTGAAACGATCGTTGACTGGAAAATACACCACCAGCCCGACAACATAACTGAACCATCCTACTTCCAGTATACTAACATAGGCCATGTAGCTACAATAAATACTACCATTTCTTGCTACAAGAAAAAGTCGACTCTTTAGTCACTCGAGACTAAGCATAAATTTCTCTTTTTTCTCTGTTTTTCCACTCCGTTCTAACTCGGTTTTAACTCAGCATGACCTCAGCTTCCCCTCGGTGTCTTCTGTTGAGTTCTTTTCAAGAGTGGCATGAGCTCGGCGAAGTTGATGTCTTTCTGGCCAAAGCTAATACCTTGTGGTCAAAGCTGAGGTCTTCTAGTGTATAGTCGCAATCTTTTCTCTGAAAACCCTCCAAAAGTACGATATTTCTATAAAGACTTGAAATTTAAGGAGATTTCAGTTCAAGACCACTGTTTTTAAATCCTATCACTTTGTACGATCACTCATCCTCCGAGATTAGGCTATTTCCATATATTTTTGACCTCGTCCTACCCAAAAACTCTAATTTTTTATGTTTCATACCAAATAGCTCCACATACAACAAATAACTTTGGTACCACCATTTTTTTAGCTCAAATGTAGGGGATGACTCAACTATTGTTTTTGCCTCAGTTGGAGGGTCTTGACTTGGTTCCCCTCTCTTTCTCTTCCATACTTTAGGGCTCCCGTGGCCGTGCGCTTTCTTCTCTGGATGGACGAAACCAGCAGAGCTAGACTGGAAAGGCAGGCCAATTTTGAAACCAAACACACCCTCACCAGCATGAGAAGATATCCCGTCACCTACGAAAGCCTCATCACATGCAAAAGCACCAACCACATTCTTTTCTTTCGGCTGAAAGACGACCGGAGTAGAAGATGATGGAGCCAATCCCATTAGGCTTCTACTTTGCATCTTCGAGGCTGCATCTTCATGATCTAAAACCTATTCTTTTTTCTTATCCAAATCATATGAAACTTTCATGAGAATTGGAGGAGGATTTGCCGCCGCATCCGCAATGGATTGTTTGACGTGCCCAATCCGAGCAAGCCTTTTAGCATAATAATGCAAAATCTATTGTAAAGCCATCCCTCTCTCTTCATGGGAAAATCTGAGGGAATCCTAGAGGAGCATCAGGAGCAGCCACGACGATCTGGAGATTCTCCGGATTCACTGCAAACCTTGCAAGAGCAGAGGCATATGTCTCAGTTTTTTAAAATTGGAGGAGTTAGCAATATGGTGCTTGCGATCCTTTTCATCCATGGCCATTATTTTCGAGTCCAAGGGCAAGAGGCTTTCTCATGAGTGAGGCGGAAGCAGTGAAAACATGTCTTTTTGATCTTCTCATACTCATATTCAATAAGTATCGTTTATGTTGTTGGGGCTTGAAGTTTTTTCAGTTCTCTTGTAGGCTTCTCCACATCAAACTCCACTAGAGCTCTGACAGAGTAAGTGGTTTGAGACGCATTGGGATCAAAGATCACCTCCACCAGACGACCAATCACCTTAGCACAATTATGTATCATCTTCGAGGTAAAATAGTTGATTGGGATCCTGTGAATCCGGATCCACACCTAAAAGGTAGTGAGAAAGTTTTTTGGCGGCTCTGAAACCCATTGATCCAACATCATCGTCCAGTGGTTCTACTATCAGAGCCTATCCTTTAACACCATGAGAAGATCCTTTTCGCGTTGGAAAATGAATTGGAATGTGTCACGGTACAAGATGATTCCTTGAACACGGTCATACACCTTCCACGCTTGGACATATAGTCAATCATTTTCGCCATAATTTGACAGTCGGGGTTTAAGAGTCTCCCTAGGAAGCTGTTGGTATTGGCGGCGAAAACCTGGTTTTTTGGGTCATCTTCGAAGATTATGGACTTATCATCTTCAATCGACATGGATCGGATTGTTTTATGCAAGGATTTAACTATAGTTACTATGTCTTACTTCGAACCAGTTTTCATATTTCTATCATTTGTCTTTACACCTCGTGAGAAAGTGTTTTAAATCTTAATTTAGTTGTAGATTTTTTAAAAAAATAATAATTTGAATTTCGATGATGATACAACGAAAACACTAACAAAAATCTGGTCAATTTACTGAAATGTTTCCAAATGTAAACAATTTTCACAAAGGAATTTTACAAAACTATTATGGCGTTCAACAGTTTTCTGCATTTATTGTTTCTAAGATAGAAATTATTGAATTCCATAGTTAGCATTTAAAATGCTCGTTTTGATATTATCTTATAAGGTACCTTTTCTCCTCATTTCTCCCCTGTATACAACATTCGAAACCTAGTTGACATTTCAACAAAGTGTATGAACACTAACCATTTGATCGATTTTTTTTTTTTTTGACAACGCCATTGATTAAAATGCTACATACATCATACATGCGAGATTTTGACGTTCACGTCACGTGTAAAGGGAGTACTGAAAGTGATAAACAGTCACTTACAACTCAGTTATATCATTATTCCATTTGACGCTCTAAAAAATCCAAATAAGGTAATTACATTTACATTTTAAGTTCTGAGGTTCTGTCTTCTAAAAGCGAGGCTGAACATTTACTGGACTTGATATAAAAAATCCAAATAAGATAACTCAGTTTTCAGCTCAGTTACTTTACTGGACTTGAAAATTGAGTCCTTGGAACTTGAACACTGGTTGTAATTGTACTATATGTTCCGAGGTTGTTGGCCATGAGTTCACCATTTGAATCCACAAAAAATTATTTATTATTCTCTACGTTTCAATACCGTCTACTTGACCCGTTTTTCGAATTATAAAACAAATTAACTAAATTTTATCACATCTTAAAAATAAGTTTACTATTTGATTTGTGACCAATTTTACATTCTTTTACTAGATGATATGATTAAATATGTTGAAAGTACCAATATAGAAATATATCAAAATATGAAAATAAGGTAAGATATTGGTGAAGTTTAGATTATGGGAGATCATCACTTTCAAACCGAAATAAACTAAACGACGGAACCAAGAACATGAGGTATCTAATAATAATATTTTGTCGGCTATGCATCAAAATTAGTTTAAACTTTTGGTTCGGGTTTTAAATTGAACTTTCATTAAAACCGGACTATTTAAATCTTTGTGTAAAGAACCCTTTATCTATATTACAGATGTCGTTCACCCTTATTATGTTTCTGAATTTTTCACCATTTCTCTACGATTTTTTTTCTAGAAAACATTAATCGTCGTGATTTGCCCCCTCTAATGCTGATGGCTTTGATCTCGTCTCTCCTTTATGCATTTTATCTTGCATCACACTTTTTTTCTTATTTTTTTTTAGGTAATTTTTCTACCTCCTTTTTTTTCTTTATCTTATTCTCGTATTTTCCTATTCTTCAACTTTTTTTCTTCTTAATAAATATTTACAATATTTTAATTTTATCCAATATTTTTATTTCGTAACCAAATTAAGCTGAATAAAATCTTATAGATTTAGACTATTGTTAATTATATAAGACTTTTCCTACTTGCAGTTTATCAAAATTATAAATTGTTTCATGTCATTTCTTCTTTTCATAGTCGAGGGAAAAAATAATTTTTTGCAAATTGGGTTTTAAAATAATGAGTAAAGTGAGTGGTAAAAATGTGTTAATATTTTATTAATATAAAGTGGGTTTATAAAATAATGAGTAAAGTGAGTGGTAAAAATGTGTTAATATTTTATTAATATAAAGTGGGTTTATATTTAACATTATGAGTAAGTCTCGAGATAATTCATTTAAGAAAATAAATATTTTGATATTAGTTAATTTTAATGACATGTCTCTTAAAATTTTTTTTGGTCGACACATAAACTAATTTTCTCGCTAAGTCCTCTCAATTAATACATAGGGGATACTCTATTACTCATTCTCTCACTTTCTATGATGGTTTAGGAGAATTTATTTTGTTTCAAATTTTTTTATTTTTTAACTTTTGATACAAAAATCATTTATTTATGTTAATTTTGAGATCGTTTATATTCTATAACTTTGTTTATTATTGACTGGGTTATCTTTTAATTAGATACTAAAAATGCTTCTTTTTTTTTTCTTAAACAAAATATAAAAATAATTTTCTAACTTGTGTGCAAAACCTCAAACCCCATTTACAATGAAACATAAGGAATATTATTAAATACGAGAAAACTAGTTAAGTGCATATAAAATCTATATTTAATCTTAAAACTACACTTATTTTTTTTAAAAAAAAATTTGTCTAATGGTACAAATTAAAGATGATCTAAAATGTGCACACCTAAATAATAGGAAAATTAAGTTAGTGATACAAATACTTAAGAGTATGTTCTATAAAAACCCAAAAAGTTTGAGAGTTGAATAAGTACCATGTTCATAAAATGTTTCGATGATTTTTTGACCTGGTTTAAGACAAGAAAATACTACGAAATTATCGGAGATTAGTTGTATTATTGATGAAACAAGATCTTATTACAACTTCTTTTGAATCTAACAACCTAACAACTGCCAAGATCCTAGTAGCTAAATGCGGGTTGCTTTTTGATCTAAAGTTACCGGAGGTTGCGGATGTATGTTGTTGACTGCTTTAGGAGGCTGAGAGAAAGTATTTTGCTAGGGTTCTAAATTTGTTGCTTCGTATCTCTCTTGGTTATAGGACCCCTATATTTATAAGGAGTACTTAATCCTAGTTCCATTAGGATTAGGATACTTCTATTCGTTGTTATTTGTATCTTAGATATCTACGGATCCTATCTCTTCGTAGATTCAAGTTATTTGGCGGCTCCCAATCTCTATCTTGAGAGATTTGAGCCTTTGGAATGTCGGTGGATCTTTTGTAGGTTTTTTTGGAAACTTCTAATAGTTTTATGATCCCTTTAAACAACTTCCCAAACATATATGACAATTTTTTTAGCCTCTTACACAACGTCCCAAACATACCTAACAGATGTACTAGCTATTTTGACAGCTACCGCATGTTGATTGGTCGATGGATTTATTTTAGAAAGTAGTTTAGAGCTTGCACTCTAACGACTTAATCCAAATAAATATACTTATTTCTCGCTCTCACTCTGGACGAAGGATCCAGCCGCTGATGGGAATTGGTAGGCTATTTTACTTGATATCATCCAACGCTAGTAGCCTGGAAGTAGCTACTTATAGGAAGAAAGACGAACCTTGATAAATAAAGACGAAGTTAGAGGTTCTTTAACTTTGAAATTTTTCCGGTCTCTCATTATCCTCTTTTGTTTTCTTTATTTTCAACTGATGACAAAATTGCTTACATTTAACCGGTGACAAAGTCAATTAGTTTTTAAGGAGGCCGATATCTCCATTTCAACGCGGGTTCTGATGAGATGGGAAATTGAGCGTTTTAGCACCAGATTTCTACAAGATTTTACTCAATTATCCCATCTTTATTTCATTTCTCGTGCATTTAGGATAAGATTTCAATGTTGTGCATTTAAGTAGTCTCAGGAGTCTGCATTTGTATGTTTTGTTTGTTTCAAGATATTCTCAGGTCACCCAAGAGGACAAAAGCTCAAAGAGAAAAAAAAAAGTCAAAGAACAAAGGCAAGGAGCTACCAATCAAGGCCGAATCTCATTCGTATCAAAGTCGCTATCGATCAATATGGAATGAAGGACATCGATACCCGTATCGATCGATAGTTGGGAGCCAAAAGCAAAAAAAAAAGACCAAAATTCCCCTAGCCGACCAAAGACTCCTATAAATAGAGCATGTCCCTTCCTTGTAAACACACCATATCAAGACATTCTCTCTCTATAAAATAGCATTTCTATTTTAGTTCTATCTAGGTGCTAACTTAAAAGGTAGCTTGTAAATATTAAATTATATTATTTTATTTTATTTTTATTTTATAAGAACCTTTTTTCTTAATCGTAATTTCTTTTATCACTTATGTTAAGTTAAGAGATGTTGATTAGGAGAAAGTGGGTGATTATGAGTCACTTTAATTAGGGTTAATTAGTTGGTTCATCAAACGAACCAATTAGGGTTAGATCTCTTAATCATGGGTCTTTAGGGGATACTTTGAGATGGAGTTAGTGACACCTCCTACCACTCATTCTAACCTCCACTCCCTCTAATCCTTGTGGTTAGTAGATGAGTCTAAGTGATTAATTGAGAGGCTTTATCTACCCTAATAGGACTATTGAATAGGCGTTTAGGGTTTGATTTGTGGAAATCTTCGTGTACTTACCGCCTAAGTCCATGCTAGTATCCTTTCAAATGGTTTAACATGTTAGGAGAGTAGTCTAGGGAGTTGATTGAATTCCTAAGAAATTGATGGATCAATTGACGAGATTTGAATCGGAAATCCACATTAAGAAATGCAAAGGCACTTGTAGTTGTTAAGTCTGTTAGTTGTTTATCTCTCTCAGTGGGCCCGTAGTTAGAGTAAGCACTTAGCGAACCGGTTGTCTTCGAGGAAACTCTCGGGACGACCGAGTAGAACCACTTGTGAAACAAGTCCCTAACCCAAGCTCATAACCTTAGTTAGTTAGTCTCTTAAAACCCCTCTTGAACCAAATCAATTCCCTTGGAAATTCACACTCTTATCTTAGTTAGGTAGTTTAGAGAAAACAAACTTCAAACCAACAAACATAAACCTCCCCTTTTTTACAATTCGGTTTTCGAAAACGGTTTTCAACGATTTGATAGTTTCCACGCTCCTTTGAGTTCGATCCTTCAATTTCTACAACGAGTATAGCTTATACTTCGGCTAATATTGAGGTGTTTTTAAAATTTAAAACTTGAAAACACCGGCACATTAGGTCCCTACATCATAAATAAGTTGGCAAAGAGAAAATGGGAAATGATTGACGTCGTAGTTGTACTTTGATAAAAATGGGAAGTGGTTATTTCTTTTCTTTTATTTGACGTGGGATCCTCGCAATGGTGAGTTGACAAAATGATGGAAGTTATTGAAAACAAAAAAAAATTATTTTGCCTTTTATATATGTAAAACTAAAAAAAATTCATAGAAATTTGTTATTTTAATTCGAACCCAGCACCCACCTGTTACACAAACAAAATAGTACTTAACCACAACACCACAACTACTTTTTGGAATTTTGGTATCCCTTAAATTATTATATTTTTGTAGCGCCTAAAATCTATGTTTGTTGGAATTTAGGTGATAACCGCAAAAACTATTAAAAATGGACACGTTCTTATTCAAGAAAAAAAGATATAACCGTTCTTCTTTTCTCATATTTATTTTAAAGTTTTTGTTAAAAAGATCATTTTGAAAATAAGAATTATAGTATCTCATCAAGAATATAGCATTTATTTTCATTGTTTTAGGTAAGTTTTGTAAACACATCCATGGTTTAATTTTTGTTTATAATCTTTTATCAACAAGTCTACTGTTTTTTAAAAAATCGTACTAATCAACCGTATATGACTTTTAATACTCACTCTTTTAAAGAGTTTATATTGTTTATGTTATGTGAGCTTGCATTCTCATGTATCTGCTGTGTCCAAGGGTTCTCTATTATGTTATCTTAGCTTTCTGGTTTTTCTTAAAAAAAGATTTTACTAAGCATTAAAAGAAAATCAGAGGTACAGCCATTAGGCATGCAGTGTTTAGCAAAGGCCCAGGGTTTTGCACAATGATAAAGCCCAAACTAAAGTAATTAAAGAATTAAAGAGAGAAAGTGGCTCAAGGCCCACAATTGTGAGGGTTTCGGAAATTGTGAGTATTTCTAAAATGGTTTTTAACATCTTTCTTTCCATATTATCATTTTTTTTGTTAAAATTTCTTTCCATATTATCATTTTTTTGCCTCTAATTTTCATGTGTATAACTCTCACGTTTAACTATTTAGATATGACTTTATCTTACAATTTTTCTAGCCTGAGAACTAGAAGAAGCTAGAAAATGATGAAAAAGATAAGCTTCTTAATTAGAAGCAAAAGTTAATGAGAAGACACATATAAATCATCGATAACTGTATATTTTGTTTTAATAATATATTTAATAATTTGGGCTAATTTTTCATAAATGTTACAAATGATTAACAAAAGCAAAAGGAGGAGAAGAAGATGATCTCGATCATCATCGGCAACTATGGCATCAATAAACAAACAACCACGGAAATCCAGCGACGAATACAACAAACTTCTACTAAGTCTTTGTAGAACCTACTTTACAATAAATCAATAATTTGAAGCAACTCCATATTTAGATCTGTGGGTCATGATGTCTTTCTTTCTAATCGGAAAGATGATGGATGTCTAATATTATAATGTGTTATCGTATTTTGTTTCGAAAAATATTATTTGTATGAAATCATATTAATTGAAAATGTTTTCATAGAATTGAAATTAAATGACAATTAAAATTAAAGTTGATGTCAAATTTATAGGTCATAAAACTAGAACAAGACGCAACTCACCAACAGAATGCATGACTCACAATGTATAACAATGAGTTCCTATGTTTTGAAATCACCAAAATTCGCAAACATAAAAAGACGATTGATACAATATTTGTAAAATTAACATTTTATTTTTACTAAAAAAGAGAATTATAATAACAGACAAAATTTATCCGTGCTAATCTATAACTAATTGTTGTAGCCCGGTTGTTGAATTCAAAAGCCATAAGTTTGATTTCAAAATTTGCAAAACTTTAATATATATATATATATATATATATAATTTGTGAACTAGACTACATTTTCTAATCGTAACAGCTTGATTTATAATAAAATATAACTTATATAAATGTATATTTCAATTTTAACGGAGTTCATAACTCTATTAATGGAATTTTACCATTTGTTAAATTCATGTAGTAAAATTCTACCCTTTCCTTTTTTCTAATTTGTAAATTAAAGTGAAAATATTAACGAGTTTGTATATTAATCAGATAATCGAAAAAATTTATGTATTTTTCGGAAAAAATGAATTCAGTTGATATATTTTTTAGAAATTTTTCCGATGATTTTATAGTATTACTCTTTTATCGATACATCAACGTCACATGATTAATAGTTTTTTATCAAATAAAAGTTAGTTTTCCAAAATGTTTCACAAAGATTTTATTAAGTTTAGGCGCGTAACGGATATCTGATAAAACCAATTATTTTTGATATGTTTTGTTTCTAACGGATATTAAAAAAAAAATTTATTTGTTTCTGAAATTTGCGGATATCCGGATTTTTTTTTAATATTTGCAAATATTCATATTTACTTTGTTTAAATTTGTTTTTCAAAATAGTATTTTATATATTTTCATTCAATATTTAAATTATAAATATATGTAACCATCTAATTATATTAAAAAAATAGATAAAATGAAAAGGAAAAGTTAAAATTTGAAAAATAAAAACGATGTTTTTTATTAGTGAAATGAAAATTTATACTGTTAAATTTTACATATTTATATATACTAATTAAAAATTTTGTATATGTTTCTTGTCTAACCATTTAATGTATTTTAAATTTATAAATGTATGATATAATATGAATACATATGTATTATACGGACTGGAATGTGATATCCGAATCTTTTAATATTGATATTTGTGATTTACTGCAGTTTTGATAGATATTAGATTTTACTATTTTGTTTGTTTTGATATTTCATGATTATCTAGATTTTTCGGATTGAATCAAAACAAATATCGAATCGGAGTGGATCGAACGGATAATTTGAACGGATAATTTGAATGGATAATTTGAATGGATAATTTGTCCAGCTAGATTTTATTATGTTAAAGCTGGTCAAAGAATTGCCAACTTCCGTAGGATTATTTTTTATGGGTTATATAGACAAGATAGCATTAGAATTACAAAACAAAGGACAAAAAGAGGAACCAGCGACACTCTGTTACTGTTACGATTTAAAAAAAAAAGAAGAAGACACTCTGTAACGTGAAACCGCAAAACTGTTTTTTGTAGGATTTACTAAATATCTATATTAAAACATTCAAAGAACCATCAATATCAAAATATTAGTTCAACAAGATCAAACTACCTCAATATTAATATTATTATATTATCATAAAGAAAATTATGTGTACACATATATTCTCGATAGAGTCATAGATATACAAATTAATGTGAAAATTGAATATAATTAAGAAAAAATAGTGTTTATAATTAGGCGCACAAAGCAAAGTATGCCTTTCAACAACTTTAACCTTACGCTGCGTTGAAAAACTTACGAGAGAGAAGAATTTAACCATGTTTGACTTTCGGAATGGAAAGTATATGTAAATTTAACTTTTTTTCCGAAAGAGGGAAGAATTAAATATTCTCCACCATTAACAAACCTACTTTGAAAATTTTGTTTTGCACCAACGAAACCACCAAGTTGTAGCGCATTTTCGCCGTCATTAATATATTAATAGAGGTTACCCAAGTTATATCTTCTATATATTTTTATTTTTTAAATGTTGACTCACACTAATTTATAATTTGATAAATAATAAATATTCTTGTTCTAAAAAATGGCCGTATGTCCAATTAATTGATTGTCCGGTGTCTAGACGAGCCACCAGCCGCGATTTTGACATCCTTGTTTCCAAAAGACAATTATATAATTTATAATGTTTCCAACTCAAAATTAATTAACTGGTTATAAATGAATTGGTCTAAATCTCTTATATACAAATTTAGATTTTTTTCAATTTTTAATGTGGGATATTATCCCTAATATCTTCTCGAAATAATAGTTTATTTGACCATTGATCTTGATATATGTGGGTTTAGATGATAATACCAATTTCAGGTCTGACTAACTCTTGAACCAACTTTAAATCATATCGAGTTAAACTACTGGATCATGATTTATTATCATGTTATGTTTTCTGGATTTTAAATTTAAAATCAATTGTTCTCTGAGTTAAAAACCATATAACTTAACAAAATTAATCTTAGTATAATCTAATTATTTATAAAAAAGCTTATAAATGATTAAACCTAAAATTTGACGAGTTTAACTTATGTTCATAGTTTTAATGAAATTCATAATGGATGTGTTTTTCGCAATCATAATTGGACTTTAAATTTGTTTACAAGTGTTTTATGAAATCTTAAATACAAAATTTTTAAACTAGCATGTTGAAAAACCCTTTAAAAAGTCTAGAAACTAACTTTCCATTAATCTTCATTTATTAAATTTTTCATTAGACATTAAACCTATCCAAACTCGTTCGTCTAGTAAAATATCAAAAAAAAAATGGAAAATATATGCATATATTGGAATAAACATCAATAATTATATATACATAATTAAATCAATATGTTCTGGTTTTAAAAATACATTAATTGTAGTGAACGTGGAAAAGTAAATTTACATGATATATATTTTTTTTTTGGTTAAAGTAAATTTTATGATACTTTCATTACAAAAACTTTGCTCCTTAACAGATTATTAAATCGTTGTTTTTTTTCTTCAAAGTAAATATCAATATTGTAAGATCGTCATTTTTTTTGCTGTCGTCTCTAAGATAAAATTCCAAAATCGTATAATATTATCGATGATACTTGGTATTTTTTCTTTCACTAATTCGTTGTTGTGATTTGACCATGACAATAAATTAGTCATCGAATTCTAGTCAACCACTTCACCAGAGCAATATTGAATATAACAAATATCATAGAGGATCGCATAACCCTTCGCGGATTCTACTTGTGTGAAATCAGAAAAGTAACTCACTCCAACAAATCATCTCCTATATCAGAGAACATTGCCAGAAACGAAATTTTTCCAATCACCAAAAAATCATTTGATTCGAGTCTTGATACGTTTCAAGCTACAACTGACTCAAAACTTGATCAACTATTTTTGACGCCGTCGGTGCAAATTTTGTCGTCACATCTGCCACAAGCGGAAAGGAACGGCTCGATGTAAACACCGCGGTAGAGATGCCAAACTCTTTATTTTTATTATATTTTATCGTCACACTATATGAACGAAATATATGATATCATATCATCGTTATAGTTGTGCTAAACTAAACCTCTATTTTGCTTACAACCACGTAAGTCTAAATTTTTTTTGTTTGGTACGTATTTATATGTTATGTATATAGTGGGTCGGCTTGATGCGCTCATGCGCATGATTTGTTTTATTGTTGGTGGATGGTTTTAGTCTCTCGTCTAATTTCTTTTAATCTAAATATGATGATATAATAATACTAATATATGCTAAGCCACATATGGTGCCAAAGTGATAATATTGTTATATAAATCTACGATAAAAGACGTAAACTCGGTAATATGTGACAAAACTCTGTGCATGGATTACTTAGTCCTTTAGCTTTCAGTTCAGCTGTTTTATGTGTGGTAGATTTGGGGATAATTGTTTGTCAGAGGGTCAATTTATCTCCGAGATTAGTTGACAGCTTAGGAAAAACTGAGATACGACCTTGTACCAAATTTTCTTTTTAAATAACTAATATGTTCACATTCCCGATCGTTCAAGTTTATATATCCATGTGTCGATGGTAAACAAAACTCTCATACTTTTTACTTAACGCTCGGCTAGTGGTCTCGGATATTGCATCTGAGAAAAAAGTTAATCGCAAAGAAAATAAAATTGGACTCACCAACCTCACAAGAGTTATTAAGTATTATCGAAAATTAACTCAAAGTCGTTGGGGGGTAATTTAATGTGCATGGAGGTCAAATTGAGACCGTTATTTCGGTATAAGGCCAACATAATTTTTTTTTTTTTTTTGTCAACTCCAGGTTAATAGGTCCAAACCAGAAAAATTGAACTTAGTATATTTGAAACCACTTTCCTGAAGAACAAAATTAAAAGAGACTACCATCATTTTCCAACGAGTTAGGCAAAAAACCGCCATAGACTATTCTTTAATATGGGTTGGACTTGTTCATCTGCAGCGAGTGCGGTTATGGTTGCAAGAGTTTGTGAAAACGGATAGTTGCAGTTTTTAACGTTAATTTTGACTGGTTTTGCAGGCGGTTGTTGTTGGAATATAAATTCTTTCAAAAATACTAAAATAGAGATAAATAGTAATAAAAGAAAAAAACACTAAAACTACATTATTGTGATAAAATATAAATTTTTCTAAATTTAGTTTCTCGGTCATTTCCTGTAAATTAACATCGATGAATATATGAATAAGCATATACAAACCAAAATATGTATGTATCGGCCATACGTGAAACCATGGGAAGATAAACGATACAATTTTTGTAAGGAGATTAATTTGGTTTGCATCACGGTGAAAGATGAAGTCATATCGAATTGTATTTTTAAAAGTTTCCTTAGCTTAAATTGTAAAAAAATTTGCATTCATAGTACATAGATATTGATTACAAGTGGATATTCATAGAGATAGATATTTATAGTTGTTGATAACATAAACCTCTTATCAACTCATCTGTATTTATCTCGGTTTTATCCGTATTTCTCTTTATGATTAAGTAGAAATAGTGGAAGTTTGAGTGCCGAACTACGGAGAGACTAAAAGTTGCTAGTTCTTAGTACTAATTAGAATACTTAAACTAAGAAAATGGATTGAGATTCATAATTAAACTGATGTACTAAAAGTTGCTAGTTCTTAGTACTAATTAGAATACTTAAACTAAGAAAATGGATTGAGATTCATAATTAACCTGATGTACTATGCAACAAGATAAACTAGATGATATTGAAAGACAAAATACAAAAATCAAACTAATAATCAACAATATGTAAATATGATTGAATGCAAAACAATTAAAGACATGGATCAAGGAGTGAATATGTTAGAATTAAGCTAGACTAGTATTGGATTTTCATGGTACTAAATGGGTTCAATGAATGCACAATATAGTGATTAGAGAACAATAATATCATAATCAATTCACGCTAATGATATTGACTTATCTAGTGTTGAAAGACCTAACAAGACTTTCACGAGCTAGATAACGATTGACACTAGTCATTTAGATCATTCCCTAACCGTGTACGAGAGACTTAGAGAGATTTTCACAAGTTAAATAACATCTTGCTCAATTGAAAGTTATATGAGGCATTTACACAAACACTTAGAGTGAATAGAAACCAAAAACGAGATTTTGGGATTAAACTTCCCTAACCAACCATAAATACCATTCAGCTGATAGATATCACCTAATCTAGCCTAGAGCATGAAAACCCAACACTAATTATGCCTATCCTAGACTCATCCTCAATCCATATAGAAACTACTCACTCATGGATATTGATAAATCCATGGTGAAAAAGATAATAAGAAAAGTATAAAACGAAGATAAAACATAATGAAATATGCAATTAATTAAGATAAAACAAAGAGAATAGCAAGATCTCAAGAACAAACCAAGAACCCTAATTACTACATTATAGCAAGCTTCTTCTTCTTAACATTATTACATAGAGAGTATATATAGGAGGGAAAAAGGTAGAGGGAAAAAAGGGTAAAGAAACAAGATTTTGGGTGTAAAATATCCCCTGCCGCCAGCGGTAGCTCCTCAATCACTCATGAAACTTTTCTCTTTCATGCCTCAATTCTGCCGCCAGTGGTCACCTTCTTGCCGCCGACATAAAGATTCTTCTACCGTTCCTTATTCCTTACCGCCGGCATAGATTGCTCCAACTCCTCTCCTTGCTATTATGTATTCTAAATCCTCCTCTCTTTATTCTTAAGTGCTCCTATTTGGTCTTCACAGCTCCCATAAAGCTTTCTTACCTCCCTTTGTTTCATTTGATACCTCTAAAGGTGTCAAAACATCTAATGCATGGATGTAAATGAAAATCTAACTCTAAATGTAAACGAGAGACAATTAAACTAACTTTGATCATTTACAATCTAAAGATGATTTTTTAAGCTTTAAAAAAAATACAAAAACAAGGCTTGAAAATCATCAAATTAGATACTCACAATAAATAAGTGTGGATTGTCTTTAAAATTAAGTGGTCTACACTAACAACTTACGCTTCTGCGAGATAGCTATTACGATCGTCGTCAGAATTTTGATTGTAGAAACTTCAGAGACATTGAAAGTTACTGTTTTGGGTAAAAGACCGGTGCTTTTTTTACCCAAAAAATGGTTTCACACAATGGTCCGTCTAAATCTGCATATGGTATGTTTTCACTTGTGCAAACTGTAAC
This sequence comes from Euclidium syriacum, assembly GCA_900116095.1. NCBI lineage: Eukaryota > Viridiplantae > Streptophyta > Magnoliopsida > Brassicales > Brassicaceae > Euclidium > Euclidium syriacum. The sequence continues at coordinate 6,761,028 of FPAK01000008.1, forward strand.
ACCATGATTCTGAATTATTTATTTTTCATAATTAATTCAGAATTAGGGTGGTGACTGTACAGGCATATCAATGTCTTATGATGTCACATATGGAAATGAAAATTAAGCTATATAGGGGATGAGTATCCTTGACCGAATGGGCGGTCGGGGAACTAGACCGGGACGGGTCACCGGCTAGGTTACTTACCCGAATCATGATGGAAACATGGTCTTGATGGCTTGACCGTATCGAACCAATGGAAATGTGGATATGGGAATCCGAATGTTTGAAGGACTTAGCTGGATCGAAGGAATGATCGATAGCTTGGCCAATCGGTCCGCAAGTTTATCAATTTATTGGGTAAGTCAGTTCGATCGAGTGATTCCGAGACTGGACGGTTCAGTTCGAGTTTTTCGGGCCAGCTAGACGGTTATCTCGCCCAAGCGGGATTTTTGGACAGATCATGCCAGATTCAGACAAGGCGGTTGGATTCAGACAGCTCTTGTCGGATTCGGACAGAGCGATTAAGCCAATTTATCCAGTCAGGTGGATTATTTATATCTTGATTAAATTCCGCGAATTTAAAATTTTAGCGGGAACATTTATCTGGCTTGGCGCACGAGAAAACACGCGGGAAGTGTAAGTGGGTGCGTGCACACGCGTGAGTGGTTTGTGGGAGAGGTTTCAGGGCGAGTATTCAGAATATTCCGTCTAACTGCTGAGTTAATGAGGAAACTATGTTTACTCTGTCATTCTTACGCGAAAAGAACACAAAGAACCATAGAGAAGGGAAGAGAGAAAACTACCGAGAGACTAAGGAGATATTGCTTGTTGGATGTATTGCAATCGATTGGACTAGGCGAACCACTCTGTGTGGATCGCGAACCGTTTGGTGAGATCGATCTGAAGAAAACGTGCGCAAAAGGTGTCAGAAAACTAACCCGAAACTCGAAGGTGAGTGTTCTAGACCGAGTCCTTAGTCTAGATCGTTTACTTGCATCGTTTTGTTTAATTATTGCTTGACTTCAGATTCTATGTTCTGCCATACTCGGCTTGATGATCGATTCAAGGAACTTGGATGATTAGGTTTGCCGATTTCTATTGATTGATTGAATTGTTGCTTGTACGAGTTTTACTTGGCTCGGTGAGAGGCTTAAGCGCACTGAGCAATCTATTTGCTTACGCTCTCTTTGATTCTTAACTCAAGAAAGGAACATGGTAAAAGTGGCTAGGATCGTCGGACAAGACGCAGTGGAAGGAAGGATGGTGGTCTTCGTATTTTATTAAAGGTAGTTGGTTTGGATATGATGTAATAGATTATTAGCAAACTCACATTGTATTCTGAACCGATGTTATATTAACTCAAACTATCTGTTTAAACATATTTTAGTCTAAGATCGATGAACCTCAGAAATGTTAAGTTAAAACAAAACAACCTAACTCGGCTAAGTTAAAAACTTAAGGAAAATCGGGTTGGGGTGTTTCAATTTGGTATCAGAGTATGGTCGATTCTATGACTGATTTTGTGTTAGACGGGTTAGTGGGTTAAGACCATCCTTCCAGCGCCTATGTCTCGCGGTAAGTTTATGACTGTCTGTTAAGGGTGGAGACCTGGATTACTGAGAGCTATGGTCTATATTATGTTTAAGGGTTGAGACCTGGATTACTGAGACTTATGGTCTAGATTATGTAAGGGTTAGGAGGCCTGGATTACTGAGACCTTGTGTCTGAACTGTTAAGTGGTATGAGACCCGGCTACGGAGACTTGTTAATCTGATATTGTTAAGGGTTTAACCCGTAGACTGTGTGTCAGAAATTATATCTATGATAAAACCCTAAGTTACTATGAGACTAATTTAGTATGTCTAATGATCATTGTAGATGACCAGGAGTCGAAGAACTAGTAAGACCAATATAGAGAACCCAGAATTTGTGACCACCACTAATCTAGCTGATACCGAGACTACTACAGCTACTGCTGCTGAATCGACACGTGCTAAAAAGGCCGTTCGTATTGCTGAGTATGCCCGTGTGACTAAAAAGACACGTGTTACTGGCCAGACTCGTATTTCTGAAACAACTCACGCGGTTGAAAATAATAATATCGTATAGTTACACATGGCCGGCCGATCCATTTTTATCAATAATCTTTTAAATTGATACAAAAGAGTATTTTCAGAATTTTTACAGATCTAGTATTCATTATTCCCTTAATGTACATATTTTTCATGATTTTCCATTGTCGTTGCCACAAAGTTTGGTTTCGAATTTATGATCGTCTACTATAGTACTGTTGATTAACCTAGAGAATACGTTTATTAACAATGTCATAAATGTATAAGTTCAATGTCTTTAGTTGGAAAAATATGATGTTTTCTTTTGTTGGTAATTAATTATTTTATTTTAAAAAAAAAAAGAAAGATGAAAAGGTCAGGAAGCAAATAAAAAAAGTCACACCTGCAACATTAAGATGGTCTATATCAATTACGTAGGCGCGCACATTTAGAGATGTAGCCTATATATACACCTCTGAATGTACATCAATTCTGGAGGTTTCTAAAACTTCTTAAGATTCTAATTCTATGATTATTGTGAGAAGTAAAAAAGAATAATCAGTGAATTATAGAGAGAGAGAGATTACCTTCTTCTTTTTTTGTTAAAAGAGAGATTACCTTCTTCACAGGAAAAGCCTTTCTTTCTTCTTCTCCTTCTGCATTCCTCAATTTTACCTTCCCAAGAAAACCCAACACGCAGGAAAATCTTAAAGGTACTTTTTTTTTTTTTTTAACCCATTTTTTAGTTAATCCTTAAAAAGACATTTCTTAATCCTTGACTCAATGTACACACACAACGCGTATTTCTGTGTTTATATATATTTGCATCTCTCCCTCAACGGTTTGGTTTTAATGCAGTGAATTGCGGCAGAGATGAATGTCGGAGCTCTGACAAAGAAGTCGGATCGGTTTATGACTCGGGTTATCGTCCAAGTTCTTCTTCTACATCTCCTTCTTCAAAGTGTTCATTCCCAGAATTCACAGTACTTTTTCTCTTAACTCAATCTCTATTTTTCTATCCGTACCGGTCCGGTCGGATTTTTGACCAGTCTCTTTTTTTCACTTTTCTTTTTAATGCAAAAATCGGTTTCACATGGTTTTAATTTCCAAGTTCACATGTTGAACTTACTGAAAGATACAAACAAACAGAGATTCTTAACTTTTTTTCAGTGCACTATTTTGTAAGTTCTCACCTGTCTATTGTTGTTTGTTTTCATTTTTAATTTCATAAAGAAATTGTAGAACTATAAAAATTGTAAGGTTTAAGACGAAAAAAATGTAAACTTAAATAAAAACAAATGTTTTTCCGCAGTATAAAAATAAATGTTTAGCCTTAATTGTAGGCTTTTAGCCAATATACCCAATAAACAAACACTAAAGAGAAAGCAAAGGTTTTCTTCATTCCATTAACTTTTTAGGGAGTTGTATATTTATTTTATTAATTTATTTGGGTTCCTTGACTATAACAAATGATTTTGAAACATACTGTAATTGTTTCGTTGGTAATGACAAAATTCTTAACTACTTTAATTTATTTGCGTTTAAATCTACATATATTATCAGTAATCGAAAAAAGCCATTATATATATATATATATATATATATATATCTCACAGTCTCACTTTTTTTCATACAAGTTTTATAACGTATTTAACAAAAAGAAAGAACAACGTAAAAATATCTATAGACGAGAATCTAGAAACCGAGATCGTCACGGGACATGTGTTAAAAAGTTACTATTGACGTTAAACGACAAAAGTTAAAACAAGGAATATTTGTTGAAGGAATTGGTCTTATTTTCAAAGTCGTAAAACGAGAAAACAAATTTCAACCTTGGTTTCTTTTTTAATTACGAAAACCATTAGAAAAATATTCGATTGTTTTTCCCTTTCGGCTCTTAACCTACATGTCTTTTTATCTAAACTACTTGTCTTCTTCTCGCAGCATAATACAAGTATATAGTATATAATTATATATTCAGTATGTTCTTTTCTTTTCTTTTTCCTTTTACCAATATGCATATATATGTGATAAAAAGATAAATAGTAGTTTATGTTCTTTATGTCTTTTAATACCGTAATGGGTATTCTGTTCCCTCCATTGGAGTTGTTCTTTCCGTCTTCAACACTCTTCAACTAATATTGACCGTTCATATTCTAGTGGAGTTCGTACAGTATAACCACTTTGGTCAAAAAAAAAAATATGAATTAAAATGTTTTCACATCATCGACTCTAATTAGTAGCTAGACCGAATATTTATTTACCATCGATCTCTAGGATTTGAACAAATTAATTTATATTTTTGTTACCATTTTCTTAAATTACAGAAACAAACTTAACATCACAAAGCCTGGACAAAACATACCAGCCCCGACAATTCAGCTAAGAAGAGTTGCTCATGACAAGGTAAGAAATATTCAAATATCTTCTTTGTTCTTACGTCATAATCTTATTAAATTTAATTCAAAATTAGTTTTTTTTTGTCCAAGTTTAAAGTTATTTTTATATAATAAAATATTGTTTTATTGGGTATAAGGTGGTAGTTGATAATGGTATTATTCAAGTAACTTTCTCGAGCCCACAAGGACTGATAACTGGAATAAAATACAATGGCATCGATAATGTGTTAGACGACGAAATTGACGATCGCGGGTAAGATTTTTTTAATTTTTATTTATTTTAAACATATTGGTTTGTTATAATACAAATTTTTTATATGTTTGGAGTATGTTATATCTTTTGGAAAATGTTTATATACATTCCCTTAGTTAATGCAATTGCATTTTTGGATAAATTGTTATGGAAATAGGTATTGGGACGTAGCCTGGTATGAACCAGAAAAGCCATTGGAAATTGACAAGTAAGTTGTTCAATATCTCCTCGTTCTATTTTGGATAATATATAATAATTCATTGCAACCTTTTTTAGAAGTAATCAATTATTCTTAATCGGAAGTATATATTCATTTAAATTTGCTATCTATAATGATTTATTTGCATATACTAAAATATTCTTGTCCTTACATATATAACAACTAACTCTCTAACTAAAATCAATGATTACATCTAATGATATTTATATACGTAAAATTGTTAGATGATAGATGCTAAATTTGATGACATATTTGTATGGCACAACTGCTATATCCTACGTCTGATGATGACATTTCAACTTTTTTTTTTTTGTTGTAATTCGTAGATTAGAGGGAACTAAATTTGAAATTATAACTCAAAACGAAGAACAAATTGAAATTTCATTTACAAGGAAGTGGACTATCTCAAAACGTGGCTCCTTGGTCCCCCTAAACGTAGATAAAAGGTACGTCGCTTATTTAAGAGATGCATAAAATTATGGCCTAAATAATTAATATAACTGAACGTAATTTTTCCTTAAAGATATATTATTCGAAGTGGTGTATCCGGAATATACATGTACAGTATATTGGAGAGGTTAGAAGGTTGGCCCGACGTGGACATGGACCAAATTAGGATCGTCTTCAAGCTCAACCCCAAAAAGTAACCATACCTTTTTTTAGTTATAGCTAAATTATATAGACTTCAATGCCGATTTAAATTTCGTTCATTTTTAATGAAGTTGCTTGTGATTAAAAACAAAAAAAACACTTACTTTCTTTGTTTCTTTCTTTATGGGGAGGAAATTTCAGATTTGATTTCATGGCGATATCTGATGATCGGCAGAGAAGCATGCCATCGATGGCGGATCGGGACAATGCTAAGCCATTAGCTTACAAGGAAGCTGTTCTTTTGACAAATCCACGGAACCCTATGTTCAAAGGAGAGGTATTTTTATAGCTACTTAACTTTTATGGTCCATATATAATGCATTCACATATCATTCAATTAAATTTGACACCAAAAAATTTTAAAATCGTAATTATTAAAAAATTTGCAAATGCGTTAGTGAAAAAAAAGAGAGTTACACAAGAGGGGTTTAATTGGTTGTGATGCAGGTAGATGATAAGTATATGTACTCGATGGAAGACAAAGACAATAAAGTGCATGGTTGGATCTCGTCGGACCCACCCGTTGGGTTTTGGATGATTACTCCGAGCGATGAGTTCCGTCTTGGTGGGCCCATCAAGCAAGACCTCACCTCTCACGCGGGCCCCATCACTCTCTCCGTGAGTCCATTTATCATTCTTTCCATCTAAGTAAATCGATAATTACGTTTTGATTGCCATTCCCCAAACTATCAAAAGTCATTAGTCGGTAATTAGTAGGTAATCAGATTTCCTATAGCGCATAGATAACTAAAGTTTAACCTTTAATAATACATTCACCTTTTTTAACTAAACACTTACCCATCACTACAAACCAATAGTAGTAATTCAGTGTATCCAAATATCCTTATCAATATTTTTGATGTTCACACAATCAACGTTTTAGTACTATATATATTCATATATTTAGTGTTTTTTTGTCAGTAAAACAATATTTATGTATATACTATAAATGGCGTCGGGATAGTTGACTTTAAGAAAATCAGTACATTTATAAATTATACAGTTCTTTAATCCAGAATGCAATCTTATAAAAATTTATTTTCTTCTTTTTATCATTTTTCTTTATTACTATATCATCATAATAAAATCTTTTCCAAAAAAGAAACTATTGTTTTCGATTTAATTAAGTTTCTCAAAATAATTTACATATATATATATATATATATACTGTACCCTGTTTTCGTTTTAATTTATACAACTTTAGTAACAATCAAATCCTTTTCATTTTGTTAGAGATCATCGCTTTTGCTGTTACTTAAATTATTGTACAGTACGTATTAACATAAAACATTTTAATTCATCCGTTTTGAAAATAAATTGTCCAAAAAAGAAAGACTTTGTTGGATTAAAGTTGCAATAGATTAAATTTGAAATTGTTAATTACATTAGTTTCCCTAGTTAATAACGAATTTTTGTAGATGTTTACGAGCACGCATTACGCGGGAAAAGAGATGAGAATGGATTATAGAAATGGAGAACCATGGAAGAAGGTTTTTGGACCTGTCTTCGCTTATCTCAACTCTGTCTCCCCCAAAGATTCCACTCTTCGCCTCTGGAGAGATGCTAAACGACAGGTTTTTTTTCGTACACTCACTTTCTCATTTATAAACCAATAGTTTAAATTTTCTTTTTCGAAAACTTAGATTTACATTTATATAAAATGGCTGTTAATTGTCGCAGATGGCTGTCGAGGTTAGAAGCTGGCCTTATGATTTTGTAAATTCAGAGGATTACCCTCTGAATCATCAAAGAGGAACACTCGAAGGTCAGCTTTATGTCAAAGACAGGTAAATATGCACCTCCTTCTTTTGTGGCTCTCTCTCTTTAATGCCAGATTTTGTGAAATATAAGTTTGAGATGTATGCTTTTTTACCCATTGTTTGTAATCATACTTTTTGTTGGATTATATAATGGTGTAGTTACGTGTCAAGATTAAAGATATATGGAAAATATGCTTTTGTTGGTTTGGCACCACCTGGTGAAGTTGGTTCATGGCAAACCGAATCCAAGGTAAAATGCTAATCATATTTGTTTTTATAGTGCATACACGACTCACCTTACAATTTACTCAACTTTATATACCCTTTTTTACGATAAGTGTTATAGTGCATACACCTTACCATTATTTATATTTTTTTAATTTGTTTGTTGGGGGACAAAAAGGGATATCAATTTTGGACGAAAGCTGACAGAACGGGGAAATTCATAATAGAAAATGTGAGGGCAGGCAATTATAGTCTCTACGCATGGGGTTTTGGTTTTATCGGCGACTATAAATATGAGCAAAGCTTTACCATTGCGCCAGGTATACACATACACCCACATTTATCAATTATTAGCCCATTTTGATCATAAAGCTAGATATGCATGCTTGGTATTCCTCATTATATTATCAATTTAAAAATTTTGAAAAATGTTACGTGTAAATTTTATTTAAACTTAGTAACATCGAATCAATTTATTCAATATGAGGTTTTCGTTTGAGTTATGTGTATGTGCATGCATATTTATGACTAGAAACACACATGCATGCTCTCTCGTTAAAGCTCCGATTGTTCGTTTGGGTTTATGCTAATTTTGTTGTAACTTGTAATACACTAATCATCATAAAATGAAACACAGATGTAAGCAAAAACGCATTAAAAAAAAAAACTTTCGGAACCTTTTTAGTCCTTTTGTTTTCTTTCATCTACTAGTCGTCTATGCCGTTCGGATCAACAATCCGGAATCCGACTAAAGGCCCACATATTGATTTGGGTGTGCAGGTAGCAAGATGAATGTAGGGCCCATTGTGTATGAACCGCCGAGAAAAGGTCCGACGTTGTGGGAAATCGGTGTACCGGATCGAACCGCCGGAGAATTCTATATACCGGATCCGTACCCGACACTGATGAACAAACTCTATGTTAACCCACTTCAAGACAGGTTAGTACTTGGTTATTTTATACTAAAACTCTTTATTTCAATTTGTGTGTATTTCTGGTTGATTTTTTTTTGTTACGTTTTTGTGATTTTATCTAATTAAACACTCAGGTTTAGGCAATATGGATTATGGGATCGTTACGCAGATTTATACCCTCGAAACGATCTTGTCTACACAATCGGCGTAAGTGATTATAGAAGAAATTGGTTCTATGCACATGTCACCAGGTAAAAATACATAAACTATCTTCTTGTTTTTTCTTTTTTAACGTTTATATATTAAATTATCTACCTAGTAATTAGTTGTTCTCTTAATAATACAGAAACGTTGGAAACAATACATACCAACCAACAACATGGCAAATCATATTTAACCTGAAAAACGTGAACCGGGTCGGACTCTACACGCTCCGAATAGCTCTAGCATCAGCCGCTGATTCCGAACTACAAATTCGGATCAACAATCCGGAATCCGATCATATTTTCACCACTGGTTTAATCGGAAAAGACAATGCGATTGCGAGACATGGAATTCATGGATTATACAGATTGTATAATATCGATGTTGCTGGAAATTTACTAATCGCTGGTGATAATACGATTTATTTAACTCAAACGAGAAGTATAAGACCGTTTCAAGGTGTTATGTATGATTATATTCGTCTGGAAGGTCCTTCTAGAACTTGAAGATATAAATATGTATAGAGTGAAAATAATTTACTGTAAAGATAAATTTAACTTTTTGTTTTGTAGAGTTGTTTTTTATTCATTTGAATGTAAGATCAAAGGTGTGAATAATAAAGACCGAATGTATTAACTTTTGGAGGATACTGTGCATCTTACAATAACCCGAACCAAATTGAAATCGGTCAACTTGATCACACAAAATTCAAGCTCGAAAAAGACCCATAAGAAAGAAACATGAAAGTAGAGTAAATCTCCGATTAATATAGAAAACTTCCATATTTGCTAAAGGAATCCATTGGGATGCTACCGCCAAAGCATCAATATAAATAAGGAAACCGTTTGGAGAGTAGTGGTTCACTTAATCACAAGAGGTTAGAGAAAAATTATTCCTAGTGTCTTTCGTTTTCTTTATCTTTTTTTTTTCGTTACTTCGGCAACTTACGAACTAACAAATTTTTTGTATTCTCCGACTCATTTTTTTCTGTTTAATTAGATAATTAAAATCCGCATTCAATAATTCACGTGAACAACTTTTTAAAAATCTATTAAAGCGGTTTGGTAATAAGTTTTAAACCATATATTAGCTGGTTTCCAAATCCAAACCGAAAAAACATAATTTCCGTGTAGGATGATTGTTACTAACCCAGCTTGGTATTAATCATTGAACCGGGTCTTACACGGTTTCTATGCACAGTACAAACCAACGACGGATAGGTCTGCTTATCAGAATCTCCATAGGAAATGTAATCTCGGAAGTGCTCCTTCTCCCTTTTAGTCTTTTCGGTTTCGGATGCTTGGTACGAGATTTCTCTGGTGGTGTTAGTAGTGATTGTATAGAAATTTTGAGAATTGGTCTTCACTATATTAAGTTAGACGATGCAAATGGTTTGTTCAGTGAGATGATACAGTCTCGTTCTTTTTATTCAGTTATTGATTTCAGTAGACTGTTGATCATCATTGCTAAGATGAAGAAAGATGATGTTGCGATCTCTCTTGGTGAGAAGATGGAGAGGTTAGTAATAAAGTAACGTAGTAAAAAAATATTCAAAACCCTTTAAAATAGAAGGATCTATTACGAACAAGAATTTGAGAGAAAAGTTGATGTAATCTCATTAATGAACAATATGTGGTTGTTACAATGTTGATATACTCACTAAACACGTAAACCATAAAATAACCAATAAGATTACATCTTAATTAATCAATAATAAACCGAACATTCCAGAGCCCTTAGCTGGATTGAACCGGACACGTGTATGCATTAATAGCCCCCTTCAAGATGGAAATGCAAAGATATTGCAAATTCCCATCTTGCCTATTAATTCTCGATATGGTGCAGGATGTAAAGTCTTTGTCAGTGTATATGCCAGTTGATTACCTGTCTTGATGATTTGATGATGTAGAGAAAGTTTTACTCCAAAAAATATTGCAAGTGCACAATTATAAAGTTGTAGCAAATTAGACTCGAATCCACATAGATTCTTAAGAACATAATAATTTATAGTTTCAAATTAAGCTAGACAAGAATCAAGTATTGAAAAGCAAATAACAAGAATTGAAACTTGTTGTTAAATGATTAGGAAAAACGCTAGATATAGGAAAATTCTCAGAAAATCCAAATTAAGTAGAGAAAAACTAAGGTTTTTACTAAAGCTCTATTCTAGAACACAAATCACAAACGCTGTAACCAACGAATCATTGTTGCTGACAATCAAAATGTCATCAACATACACCAATACTCTAAGAAAAAAACCATCTTTGTATTTGATGAACAAAGTATGATCTTCCACGGATTTCACAAAACCCATACCACAAAGTGTTACAAATAACTTGAGAACCCATTGCCGTAAGGCTTGTTTGAGACCGTAGATAGACTTGTGAAGCCTACATACTGGATTCGGTGGTAGAGATCCCCCCTGAAGATCAGCGTACCCTGGAGAAATCTTCATATAGATTTCTTCGTCCAAATCTCCCTTGAAAAACGCATTTGAAATGTCAAGTTGATCCACTGGCCAATTCATCTTTGCAACTAAAATGAAAAAAACATGCGCGCAATGGCATGTTCAGCAACATGAGAAAAAGTCCTTTCATAATCCAACACTTCATGTTGCGTGTAACTTTTAGCTACAAGTCTAGCTTTGTGTCTCTCTATACTCCTATCAGCATAATGCTTGATTGTAAAGACTCATTTACAACCTATTGGTACTTTTTTTGGAGGCAAAGTACAAATACTCTATGTTTGAGTCCTATTCATAGCACCAATTTTATCCTTCATTGCATCACAAAATTCCTTGAAAGACTTAGTCTCTAAATATCTTTGTGGGAAAATGGTATTATGATAATATTTATGAAAGCATGAAAAGGCCCAAATAGGTATGAATAAGAAAGATAATCTGATATGGGATATAGAATAGTACTAGTATTAACATAGCAATGAAAGTCCTGCAAGTGTTTGGGTGGTTTGTGTATTATGTGAGACTTAGATTTAGAAGTAATCAAAGTCGTGGATGATGACACAGTAAGATGTGGATGTGTATCAGGATATGACTGCTTTGAAAGCGATGGATCATCATTGGAAGCATGAAACTTTAAATGAGGAAAGAAGGCCTTTGTATGATATAAGAAGGAAAATATGCTTATGAAATACTACATGTATTGAAACATAAACAGCATGTGTCTCTATATCAATTAGCTTATACCCCTTATAACTAGTCGGATATCCTAAGAATATACATGTTCTAACTCTAGGTTCAAACTTATGTCTTTGCTTAGGAGAATTTGAACTACAACACAAACAACCAAAACTTTTTAAATGTTCATGTTTTGGAGGTTTGCTAGTCAATTTCTCATAAGGAGAAATGTTATCTAGAACTGGAGTTGGTAACCTATTGATTAAGAACACCGCAGTTAATACACAGTCTCTCCAAAAATGTAATAGAACGTTCGATTGATTTAAAAGGGCTCTAGCTACATTTCAATATATGTTGATGCTTCCTTTCAACCACTGAATTTTGCTCAGGTGTTTCAAGACATGAATGATGTGCAAGAATGTCTTTCCTAGCAAATAATTCATTAAATTTTAATTCATGAGCATTATCAGATCGGACATAATGTACTTTAGTGTTATATTGAGTTTCAAAAATTGCAAGAAAACTAGGGAAAACATGTGAATCATGTGACTTATTCTTCAACAGATAAAGCCAAGTAGCTCGACTATAATCATCTACTATAATGAGAAAATACTTGAAACCATAAGTTGTAGAAATTTAAAATGGACCCCAAGTTTCTATATGCACTAATTCAAAAAAGTTTTGGCACATATTTTGTCGAGATTTAAAGGGAAGATGTTTCTCTTTTGATAAATGACAAATGTGACAAACATGTGAATCCGCTTTATTAACCTTGGTTTTCTTCAATTTCAAAACATCAGAAAATACATCGATTCTAGATTGAGATGGATGATCCAATCTCTTATGCCATGTATTTAAATCTACTATTAAGCTAGAACAAACTGGTGGAGGAAAACAGCGTGGAGTAGTACCTTTTAGAGAAAAATACAATTTTGACTCATCGAAATCCAAGACATACTTGACTACCTTGACCAATCATCAACTCCCTTGTAAGTTCCTGATCAGAAGTGAAACTAACTTAAGAATGTAAAGTTTAAGAATACATAAAATTATGCAATGAGATCGGATCAGATAATTAAATAAGTCCTATGTCCACTATTCAGTATAGCCATTAGGAAGTGAAACAAAGGTATTATATAATCTATAGTTTGCATAAAGATCCCTATTGTGAGTGACATGGTCAGTATCCCCTGAATCTATAACCCAAGCTCTAAGAGACACCGTTGATTCTGTAGATACTATAGAAACAAGCATGTCATAATAGGCATTAGAATATAGAGCAAGGAATGTACCTGAAATCTGTGAGATAACATGTGCGAAATTTGAAATTGAGGCACAAGTCTTATCAGGAATAGATTCAACTGTGGAGATATGAAGCTGGTTACTGAGAAAAGAAATCAGCGTCTAGATCTAACCCTTGGACATTTCATCACTGGAATCCATCACTGTTTCACCATTTTCACTGAGAACTGCAACATTTGTAGTACTAATGCTATGTCACTTCTTCGATTTAGGACCAGAACCAGGAGGATACTCGTGTTTCTTGTAACATTTATTAGCAACATGTCCAAATTTATTGTAGTACGAGCATTTTGGCTTTTGAACAGTGACTTGAGCCAAAACTACATTAGCGGGATCAAGTGCAGAAGAACTCTGGACTTGAAAAGCAGCTGGATTCGAAAAATCTTGTTTGGAAGAAACTCCTACAGTCCTCTGGCTTACATCCTAATCGAGCATATTATATATCTCTGCTAATCTTGGTCGCGGTCTCATGTTGAGAATTTTTCCTCTACTGTTGGAGAAACTATCACTCAATCCCATAAGAAATCGAATGATCTTTCTCGTTTCTGCCTCTTCCTTTAACTTCTTAACATGATCACATTTACATCTCTTTGCAGTCAAGTGCCTAGTGTGACCTAACTGTTCCCATATGGTCTTCTTCTTTGTGTAATACGCATATAAGGTCATAGCACCTTGCTTGAGAGACATAATCGACTGCTCCAATTGATACTTGTGAGGAATATTACTCACACGAAACCTAGAAAACAGATCATCCCACATCTCTGCAGCATCGTCTAAGTACATAATGGTCTCGTGGACTTCTTCATTAACAGAGTTCAACATCCATGCCTGAACAAGACTATTATACCTACTCCAGACTCTAAATGATGAATCTTCTTCATCTGGCCTAGGTAAAGATCCATCAACAAATCCTAGTTTGTTTTTCGCATCTAAATTCATCCGCATAGCAATACCCAAGTATTATAGTTAGTTCCATCGAGAATGATATAAACCATTGACAGGATTGGGTGATCGGATGAATGAAGAAAAAACGAACTATGAACATTGTCATATTTTGTCGCGTCTGTAGATCGAGAACCAGATCTACGGCGGGATGGAATCTTGATGCCAAAATCACCGAAAGTATATCGATAACTCGTCGAAAATCCAATTCGTCTTGTTTCTTTCACCATTGTGGAAGATCAAAGCTCAGAAGTATCGTCAAACCAAGACCGAAGCTCGCGAATGTGATTTGGATGCTTCGTGTCTCAAACATACACAAATTCAGGATCGATTTGACGAATAAACGGTGAAAACCGAAGAGAAACAAAGAGAATCAAGATCGATTTGCGAAAAATCAGGGAAAAGTGAGTAAGAAATGCTCTGATACCATATTAAGAACAAGAATTTGAGAGAAAAGTTGATGTAATCTCCTTATTCTTGTTAATGAACAATGTGGTTGTTACAGTGTTGAAATACTCAACAAACACATAAACTGTAAAATAACCAACAAGATTACATCTTAATTAATCAATAATAAACCAACCGGACATTCTGGAGCCCTTAACCGGATTGAACCGGACACGTGTATACACTAACAGGATCGATTCCTTTTTCTTCAAGTCGTGATTCAGTTTTGAGCTACTAGGGATTTATTAGAGGTTTCCACCTCCCTTTTACTCGTTGATTTGAGATGTCTTCTCAAATTAGGGCACAGAGGAAGAAGAAGCAATCACCGCCATCTCTGATGATGTCACTTCCCGATGACGTCCTCGTTGACATCTTAGCGCATGTGCCTAGATGCGACTATCCAACACTCTCCCTCGTTTCTAAGCACTTCCATACACTTGTTACGTCTAGCTATATATACGAGAGACGAAGCTTGTTAGGCTGCACCGAAGCTTGTATTTATGTTGGGTTCCATGACATGAAACTGATAACCAACGCTTGTACATTCTCAGCCGGAAAGCCAACAACAACGAACGTTTGGTCCTTATCCCATCGCTTCCGGATATTCCGTTTAATGCAAGCTTTGTCTCAGTGGGTTCAAAGATATATGTGTTTGGCAGTCAAAATAATACATCGGTTGTGTTAAGCATCGACTGTAGATCTCACAGATCGCAGCCTCTCCCTAGCATGCCTATCCCCATGGATTATATAGTCGCTGACATTATTGACGGAAAAATATACGTAATTGGATCTAGCTTTGATGAGAAGAAGAATTTCATGGTGGTGTTTAATACAGAAACAGAAATGTGGGAATCCGAGATGACAAAGCTAGACATGGAGATAGTAGGTTACGCATGGACGCGTGGTAGTGTGGTGATGGCGGATAAGATGTACGTGAGGGATTATCAGAATAGTTTTGTTTACGTGCCAACGGAAATGAAATGGGAAACAGATGAGATGCTGAATTCTGAGAGGTGGGAGAAAGCGTGTGTCCTTGATGACATATTGTACTACTACGATTATTCTGCGACCACAATAAGAGCGTATGATCCAAAGCAAAAGCGTTGGCTTGTGGTGAAAGGTTTAGAATTGTTTCCTGATCCATGGGCGTCACACATTGTGAACTATGGTGGAAAACTGGTCAAGTTTTTCAGAGATCGTAAAGGAAGAGATGTTTCGAGGGCGGAGATTGCACTGGAAAGATGCCAAGGAGGAGAGATTAGGGGTAAAGTTGAGTGGTGTGATGTTGTGATTCAAGATCGAATCTCATTACTTATGAACTCTCTAGTTGTTATGCTTTGATCCAAAAACTCTCCAATTGAGAGTCCAAAAGGTAGAAACAAAGATAACAAATGAGATTAAGAGATATAATGTGAATTTTTATTTTTATTAAATCATTTGCCTATCTGTATATATCTGTTGCGGTTGAAATTCGTCGAAAAAGATTTGAATTTGAGTGTGCTTGATGATGTTCATAAAATAGAAACCCTTGTCTTAATTGTGCTCAAAGGATGAATGAATTTCTTGCTTGAGATAAGAAAATACGCTTCAAGTGCTTCTTCTTCTGATGAGGTTTGTTCCAGTCACCTTTTAGCCAAGAGAAGAAACAAGTGGTAGCAATAATGAAAAAAAAAATGGCGATTACAATGATGTGGCTAATATGAGAATGCTGACAAGAGATCAGAGTTTCTAAATGCTATTTATTCATCTTGACCAGATCTTCTTCCTAGGGTCTCTCTCTTTCCCAACCGGAACTTGAGGTTCTCTGGTAATAACCCTCTTTTGAGCCACAGAGGCTACTTGACTTGACGAACCAGAAACTGGTCTTGTTGGTCTGTTCACTCTGGCAACAATAACTTTTGGTGGATCTGATTTCCTGATCCGTTTCTCCATCATATGATGATTATCACCATTGTTCTCTGTTTCACCGCTTCTTGAGACCCTCTTCTTTCTAGTCACCTCTGGAAGATTTAAAGAATCGTTTCTTCTTTGACTTGTCTTGATTCTGTTCGATGTTCTTAGGATGTTGGTCGACTCCGCCGCATTCTCATTGCCAAAGTTATCTTCTTTGAAGCAAGTTTTCACTTCGTTAGGAGTAGCACTCACTACTACCTCAGGGAATTCTCTAGTGGTTGCCATTTGTTGTATATGCTGCTCTTGCTCCTTTAGCCTCACTTCAAGTTCTTTAATCTTCTGTCGAAGTAACACTGTCTCTTGGCTTTGCTCGTCTTTTTGTTTCATCTCCACATCTCTAACCTTCTGTTGCCACACCAGAGAGTTTCCTTCAGATTCTTTCAACTTATTCTCTAGTTCCTTAACCTGCAGGCATCATCATCATCAAGTTTGGTAACTAACTCTCAACAAAAAAAAAAAACATTATGAGATTTATGCAACAATCATTATTGACCTTCTGATGGTGAGCTGCAGAGTCTGATTGTTGTCTCTCACCAAGCTCCTTGACCTTCTGCTGGAGATTGCTACAAATCTCATCTCTGCTCTTTAGTCTCTCTAGAAGCTGTGCGTATTGCTTTTCCAATTGGTTATGCACTGAAAGTTTTGATTCAAGCTGGCTTTCGAGTTCTTTGTTCTTTTCCTGGAGACTTCTATATGAGTGGTCTCTTCCTCTATTCTTACCCTCCAGGTTCTGTATGTTTTCTTCCAGTTTCTTTATTGATTCATCTTTAGATCGGCTTTCTTGCCTTGCTTTCTCCACCTTTTAAAATTGATACATGAAGCAACAAGGGGAAGCTGTCACACACAATCCACACAAAATAAGACAAATCAAGAAAGAAAAAAAAAAAATGAAGAAGTCATACCATTGCTTTCATCTTCTGAATCTCACCGGTATCAACTTGCTTCTTCGCAGGACCCAACTCAACTCCTCTTACACGAGTTGCAAAGTTAAGTGAACTCAGAGTTTCACTCACATCATGCTCAGAGGGACTGATTTGCACAAACATCAATGTCTTTGAGTCACCACCTGCATCATTTGCACATATACACCAGTTTACCAAAATCAAGCACAGTGTATCCAAGGATAAAATGATCCTTAAGAAAGGTAATAAAGATTCTTACCCAGTGAATCTTGAAGCAAATGTGTCAATTTTGAGTTCCTGATAGTTAATAATTGGAAAGTGTTAAACCAGTCAAGGTATAATAAATAAAGTTCTCTTAACGAATGAGGGGATTAGACTAACCTGTATGGAATGTGACTACTCTTTGTAGCCAATGCATAAATCACATCCCCGAGAGCTGAAAGCGACCTATTAATGTTCTGTGCTTCTTTCAGACGCTCACCTTGAACGTCAGTCTTTGCTAACCTCTCACTTCCGGCTAAATCTACAAGCCAAAGCTTGCTTTTTGTGCAATCACCATTCATCAGATTCTTTGCTTTCACCATTATAGAGAGCATACTGCAAAGAGAGTTCCGTATATTATATTATATATTCAAACATATATAGTGAGAGAGGCATAAGCATCCATACCAGTGAGAGCGGCTGCTATGCTCATTCACATTATTGGATCCCACAGCTCTTGCATTGCTACCAGCCTGAAGCACATTCCACACTTCATTTATATTTTCCACTTTTGCTTCTACTAATCCAGGAACATGATGGGTCCCTTCAGAGGATTGTTTTATCTCCAACCTGAACAGAAAAATTCATAAAAATGAAGATCAAGATCTGTAGAAGGTTTATGTTTCAACCCCTACGTGTTAGGACTTCATTAGGTAGAGTTTTCTTACTTCTTTGATGCTGGTGACGTTGCCAACAAGTCTCTTATCTGTTCATTGTAGACCTCAAGGACACTAACCGATATATCATATGAAATTGTCTCTCTCCTTTCTTTAGCAACTTCAAATAATTGCTCAACGGTTCTATAGTTGACACCCCTGTTCTGTGGTGTACCTTCCATTGTAAACGTCTTTCCTGTTCCGGTTTGTCCGTATGCAAAAATACACACGTTGTAGCCGTCAAGCACTGAAACAACCATAGGAGAAGCATCGGCAAAGACATCAACTGCAGTATCAAGAAAGAAACTTTGTTAATGATTAGAGTTATTTTTACTTAATCATCTAACTTGAGCATGGCATATTACACTACCTTGACCATCTTTCGGTGTATAAACTCTATCAAACTTGAAATTTTTCTTGGAAGTATTTCCTGTAATAACACCAAGCTCTCCATCTTTTGCTCCATCAAAATCAACAATTGTGGCACACCTAGTTGACGTCTCCTCCTTATTCAAAGGGCGGCAACGACAAAAGACCCTAATGTTTCCTGTTATAAGTAAGGGATGCTGTCAATTGATGTCAAGATGCTATAGCAAATCATCAAGCAAAGATAGGATTTATTTGCCTTTAGTCTCTTGTATATAGTTATAAAGCTCCTTTCGTTTCGCTTGCTCTTCACTGTACTTCAGCTTTAGATCCTCACACTGTGAAACTGTTTTTACGAGTGGGTATAGTATTAGTCCATGGGGTTGCTTGCCTCTTTAAATCCCTACTTCAAAGCTAAATGAGTGGAGGTAAACTCACCGAGTGCCTGAACTCCATCAACCATTTTGTACAGTTCGGGAATTGATTCTACACAATCGTGTGCTTCCTGTGACAGCTGAGACTGCTCCCTTTTCATTATCTGCATAGCAACAGTTTCATAAATTACAAAAAAAAAAAGTGAAAAAGCAAGCATATTGCAGAGAGGCTCTGAAACAACAGTACTAGAGGAAACACCTAGCTACCTCTATTTTCTCCTGCAGAGTAACAATTGCAGTTGCCCAATACCTCTTGTCATTCTCATACTTGCTAGTGATACTCTTCAAAAAATCAGCTTGTGTTGCCACAGTTTCATCTGTTTCAAGTAAGCACCAAGATATTTCACTCAAACAAATATTTAAAAGTAAGAAAACTGGATTGAAGGGATTTCTCTAACTTTCACCCATGTGTCAAACACTGCAATACCTAGAGAGCGTGCCTCGAACATCTTAATGTCGAGTTCCATCCTCACTTGTTCTAGTTGCTCATTGGCAGAGGTCAGTGACATCCATGCTTCATGGCACTCATTTGTCTTATGTTGGTATCGTTCAGAAAGCTCTTCTATCTTCTTCTCATACTTGTCATGAGCTTTGGCTCGCATAAGCCTCTTCTGCGCAGATACCAACATAAAAAGAAGAAACTCAGGTAATCCGTCACCCTTATATCACCCTTATATTTTCAGGAAAAAAGAGTTAGATCAATACCCGAGCAGGAGAAATCTCTATCTCGGCAGCACAATTCTCACACTTAATATAATCTTGTGATATTCTTGGAACTGTACAAGAATGCAAGGAATTGAGTTAGATACTGAAAAATTTGAGATTCCCTTTATAAGTTGAAGGGTTTAAACAAATCACCTGAAACCTGTGGTGCTTTCCTCAGAGAAATCCCACAAACAACCGGACTTCCATTTATTCCTTCGAACTTTACCCTGATCATTCCATCATCCATCACCATGACCCTTACGTCAACCAACAGGAGTGGCCTGTTTGCGCCAACCACAGAGAAGATATCGAACTCAGCCAAGACCTGAACATAACGAAAAATTACTTCTTTCAGCATTATGCAAACTATTAATTCACAACTACAAAGAAACAACAATTTCAGATTGGTGGACTTGCCTTCTCATCTTGAACATAGACATTGAAAACCCTTATCCCTTTAGGTCCATTGGTATTAATGATCTCGGCGAAATGAAAATCGATGAAGTATTCTCCTGGAAGAAGATTGTTTAACCGGTAGCAAGAGTTCCCTACACGTGCTGACTGATATATGAATGGGTAGTCTCCGGCTTCAACTATAGACTCATCCGTTCTCAGTACGTCCCCTCCTTCAAAGTATGTGTCTCTGAGGATACTTAATTCAGAATCTAATAGCTTTGAATCATCTCCTCCAGCATTTATGAACATAATGGTCTCATCTGCTAACACCAAGAACGAAAGAATGGTAAATTGAAGTTTGCGGATTCACTAAATTATATCAAAAGTAGAATATTTCCAACATATATTGACTGATTTACGGATGTATAAGGCTCAATCTGATGGAAATTAGGCGAAACGAAAAATAAAAACCCGAACTCTAGGGTTTAACAAGCAATCGGGAAAAAGAATCAGATCCAAAACCCAAATTTCTCTAAGCGAATGGGAAATGCAACTGAAAACCCACGACCAATAAAGAAATCTCGAGTTTGTGAAATTGAAATTGAAAGTCAGAGGATCAACCTGTACGATTAGCTCTTGTGAAACCAACGGGCACAAGTCTTGAATTCGGATCACACACCATGGAATCGGCCGACGAATCGCTGCACTCATGCACAAAAGTATCTCCGATCTCTAGTTTCTCAGTTGCATCAGTGACATACGGTGATTTAGGTATCTCCGGTGAACACGGTAAGGTGAATTTGGGATCCACCGGCACTGTAGCGTTGTTGATCTGAGCATCTTCCATTACGAAATTAAAGCGATTTCTTGTAAATGTAAAAAATCCGAAAAGCAAATTGTTTCTCCGTTTTCGTTATCTGTCTTCGAAAGATCAAGAAATTGAAATGCTTAGTTGTAAGAAAAGATAGAGAGAGAAAGGCGTGACCGGAGGGATTTTCTTTTCCTTTTCTGGGTTTGGTATTTTAAATTTTGAATTTCTTACTCTGAGACGACCGTTAAGACAAAATGTACCGTTAACAATGAACCCCGTAAGTTTTTATGGGCCTAGACTTTTAATAATGGGCTTTCTTATCAAACTCACCCACAATCAGAATTATTTGCATCGGTAACAAATACTGTATTCAAAACAAGAAACGCATATTTAGTTAAAGACAATTTTGCCCTCGTCAGTCTCTCCACAAAATCGTATATAAGCCAAGAGAGAGTGCTACTTCGCAAATTCCCTCCACAGTTCAATTTCATTCTGTTTCAAATCTTTAAACTCAAGAAGTTCTCCAAGAAAAGACTACGTTTTTCCGATTACTTGAAGCTAACGGTTTGGAAGAAGATGAGCAACGAGTGGGCGGATCATCCACAGCCAAGGTCTGTTTCTTCTTCTTCATCATCATCTTCGGTTTCTGTTTTATTGCATTCGGTAATCTTGGAGTTTGGAATCTGGAGCGATAAGCTTTTTTCTTCGATGAATCCTCAGAAATGATAATAACCAGAGACAAATCGGTGTTGGTGGAGGAAACCAGATGATCCCATTGGCTAACAATCCGCCTCCGCGTAAGCGAGATCTAATTTCTAGAATCTTTCTCGATCATTCAGAATTAGGGATTTCTATTAGGGCTGTTGAAATCTATCGTTTTCGTCTCTTTGTAGCATCACCACCCACGGCAAGAAGAATCCTAGTGATCCAGAGATACAACGTACGTAATTTCCCTTTCCCTTTGTATTCTTATCCTCGAAAATTTGAACCCTAAAAGAGATGTTTCGAACCATTGACAACAGGACGTGGTGGATGTGCTATCAGATTTTTCGATCAGCTTTCGTCAGCCAATCTACATCTTGTCCGGGATAGGCAACGTCTCGCAAGTCGTCATGACTACATTACCATCGCTGCAACAAATCCGCCCGCACGATTACGTAAGTGTTCGAATCTCTCGATCAAGAATTTTTTAGAGTTTTCAAGTGTCTCTGTTTCTGATTCTGAATATATATAAAACAGGATGTTGGGCATATACGTTACTTGAGTGGTTGGTTCCAACCGCTTATGATGAATACTAGTGCAGCGCCTTTTCTTGTTAGTCGTCCTAACGGAATACTCCACGTCGCTGTTTCAAATTCTGCCGTTTCTATTGCAAATTGGCTTATGGTTTACGGATGTGTTGAGGTATTATTTCATGACTCTTTTTATTAAACCAATAGATTCAGAATCAAAATTCTGATGCTAAATTGAGGAAAATATATGCAGGTCTGTATTGTTCTCTTTTGCGGTCCAGGGTCGGTAATTCCTCCAGATGCACCAGGAGCACTACCACTTCAGATTACTATTCCAGAAGCTGAGATATGATAGAAAGTTTTACTTAGATCATGGCTGCAAATGCACACAAGTTTGCTAGGAGATGAGAACTAGTTACAGTATATGATATAGAAACATTAGTGTTCGCTTGCTCTTATGGAGAGAACTAATTACTACTTAGAGTATGATATATAGTATAAAAGTGTTTGCTTTCCCTTTTACTGGATAAGCTTTTGTCAATATTGCATTTTTAGAATATCAGGAGTTGGAAGACTCTGTAACTACTGTGGTGTTCTTACGTGACTGAGTTCAAACCATTCTTTAAAAAAACTCTCCAATTTGTCTTGTGTTCAGAAAGCTCTTCTATCTTAATCTCGTACTTGTCATGAGCCTTGGCTCTCATAAGCCTATTCTGCGCAGATATCAACATAAAAGAAGAAACTCAGGTAATCCATTACGCTTATATTTTCAGGAAATAAGAGTTTAAAACAGTACCCGAGCAGGAGAAATCTCTATTTCGGCAGCACAATTCTCACACTTAATATAATCTTGTGATATCCTTGGAACTGTACAAGAATGCAATGAATTGAGTTGGATACTGCTAACTTTGAGATTGTAAGTTAAAGATTTTTAAACAAATCACAATACAAGAGCTTCACCTGAAACTTATGGGGCTTTCCTCAGAGAAATCCCACAAACAACCAGACTTCCATTTATTACTTCGAACCTTACCCTGATCAGTCCATAATCCATCACCAGGAGTGGCTTGTTTGCGCCAACCATAGAGAAGATAACAAACTCAGCTAAGACCTGGACATAACGAAACAACACTTCTTTCAGCATTACGCAAACTTCAGTTGGTGTACTTGTCTTCTCATCTTGAACATGGAGTACATTGAACACCCTTATCCCTTTAGCAAATTGTTTGTGGAAGAAAATTGTTTAAGTGGTAGCAAAAGTTCCCTACACGTGCTGACTGGTATATGAATGGATAGTCTCCAGCTTCAACTATAGACTCATCCGTTCTCAGCTTCAAATAGGAGTATCTGAGGATTTATGAACATAATGGTCTCATCCGCTGACACCAATAACGAAAGGATGGCTTAATATGGATGCTATATTGAAATTTGCGACTTCACTAAATTAAATCATAGTTAGAATATTTCCAACATATATTGACTGATTTACGGATGTATAAGGCTCCATCTAATGGAAATTAGGCGAAACGAAAAATAAAAACCCAAACCCTTAGGGTTTAACAAGTAATCGGGTAAAACAATCAGATCCAGAAGTCGAATTTCTCTAAGCGAAAGGGAAATGCAGCTGAAAACCCACGACCAAGGAAAAAATCTCGAGTTTGTGAAATTGAAATCCAAAGTCAGAGGATCAACCTGTACGATTAGCTCTTGCGAAACCAACACACCATGGAATCCGCCGAAGAATCGTTGCACTAATCCACGGAAGTATCTCTGATCTGTAATTTTTTCAGTTCCATCAGTAACATATCTGAGCGTCCTCCATTAGGAAATTGAAGCGAGTAAATACTGTATTTTCTTATTATTTTCTTTATATGTCTAAATACGGTATCTTTATTCAAAATTCAAAACAAGAATCGCAAAGACAATTTTGCCCTCGTCAGTCTCTCAGCGTTTCCACCAAATCGTATATAACCGAAGAGAGAGAGAGCTACTACGCAAATTCCCTCCACAGTTCCATTTCATTCTGTTAAAAATCTAACAACTTAAGAAGTTCTCCAAGAAAACACTTCGCTTTCGTTTCACTGAGGCTAACGGTTTGGAAGAAAATGAGCTACAATCGGCCACCGTTGCCGCCACACCATCGACAGCGAAGGTCTGTTTCTTCATCATCATCATCTTCGGTTTCTGTTTTCTTTCATTCGTTAATCTTGGAGTTTGGAATCTGGTGCGATAAGATTTTTCTTCGTTGAATCCTCAGAAATGATGATAACCAGAGACAAATCGGTGTTGGTCGAGGAAACCAGATGATCCCATTGTTTGATAATCCGCCTCCGCGTAAGCGAGATCTAATTTCTAGAATCTTTCTCGATCATCCAGAATTAGGGATTTCTTTTAGGGTTGTTAAAATTCTGTCGTTTTCGCCTCTTTGTAGCACCACCACCCACGGCAAGAAGAATCGTAATGATCCACAGATACAACGTCCGTAATTTCCCTTTCCTTGGTATAATTATTGTCGAATCCTCAACCCTAAAAGAGATGTTTTGAACAGGACGTCGTGAGTGTGTTATCAGATATCTCTTACTACTTTCGTCAGGCAATGCACATCGAGAACGGGATTGGAAGCGTCTCGCAAGTCATCGTGACTGCATCACAATCGCTGCAGCAATTCAGTTACCCAATCGTAAGTGTTTTGTAATCTCGATCAAGAAGTTTTTACAGTGTCGCTCTGAATATGTATACACTGGCTTTGTATATAAACAGGGTGTTGGGGAGATACGTCACTTGAGTGGTTGGTTCCTACCGATTGCCATGGACATTGACGGGCCTGATGGTTTTAGTAGTCGTCCCAACGGAACACTCTACGTCTCTCTTTCTGGTCTTCCACACGGCGTTTCTATAGCAAATAGGCTTCTTGCTTACGGATGTATTGCGGTATTTGATATGACTCCTCTTAAACCACTTTCCTCAATAGCTTCTGACCACAATTCCAATGCTAAATTGAGGAAAACTTGCAGGTCCATGTTGTTTTCTTTTGCAATCCAAGGTCGGGAGTGCAACCAGATGCACCAGGAGCACAACCAGCTCAGATTGTTATACCATCACCAAGTTTTACTTAGATCATGGCTGCAAATGCACACAAGTTTGCTAGGAGATGAGAACTAGTTACAGTATATGATATAGAAACATTAGTGTTTGCTTGCTCTTATGGAGAGAACTAATTACTACTTAGAGTATGATATATAGTATAAAAGTGTTTGCTTTCCCTTTTACTGGATAAGCTTTTGTCAACATTGCATTCTTAGAATATCTTGAGATGGAAAACTCTGTAACTGTGGTTTTCTTACGTCATTGTGTTCAAACCATTCATTTGTTGAGCTTCCAATTAATGATCATTTACATTTTTGTCTATGTTGACGGTATTCTACATATAAAATCAAACTAAATCAATGTTTTCTTTAATAAAAAAGAATTAGAAATTACGTATGTACTACCATGAAATTGTTTGTGCAGATAAAAACTTGGTTGTAAAACAAACAATTTTCTTTAAAAGAATAATGCAACTACTCAAGAAAACGTTTTCAAAATGAGGATAAAGATGAAACCACTGAATCTGTGTAACAAAAGTAGTAGCTGCAAAAGACAACAACAACGGGAGTAACAAAAGTTGCTGTTGTTGAATAACTAAGTTCCTAATGGTTATCTTTATCATTGTTCAGCAAGGATTGAGACGATCAAAGACATCGCTGTGCGGGTGACCTCAGGAGCCCCAGAGATTATTACCGTCACTTCATCTCCTGTAGAATCTTTCACATCCACTTTAGCACCTGAAATCTATCATTTTGCAAGCATCCCACAAGTCATTACAACCCTAAGATATCAATAACTTCTTTTGATTTCTGTCTATCGTCTAAAAGGATCTGTTAAGACAAGACAATTATGATTTAGGTGCAGAAGAAATAAAATACCTGTTGTAGATTATTTAGACCAGCACCATCTCTGCCGTAGAGTGAAGCAAGATCATCTTTCTCCACAGCTAACTCTAAGGTAACGTTTCTCAAAAACACACCTTTACTTCTGCTTCATATGAAAAACCACAAGAAAACACTCTTTTATGATTGTTAACAAAATGGATCCTTTGTTTGGGGAAAGTATAACATACCGTGCTGGTAAAGAAGAGACATCTCCATTGCTGCAAATTTGAAGCTGTTTCATTTCCTGTGTCAAGCCATTCGTCACTAACCTTTGTGGACCTCTGAGTTCATTCACGTCTCTAAGGACATCGGTGTGCATCAGATCATCGACTGACTTCATTAGTTCTGCACCGCTTCTGACCATCTTCAAGTCTTGTTCACCATCCGAATTCGAGCGAGATTCACCTCTGTTCCCATTCTGAGATTTGATTGAACCACCATGGTTCTTAAATAAAAAAAAAGCAATCAACCTTCCAAAAGGGGGAACAAGAGACAATAAAAACAAAACTCTAGCTAAACACACTTACTTGTTGTGATGGTTGCGGATTATATACATGGCCTGAACCTGCACTTTCATATGGATTACTAACCCTAGCTTTCATTTCTTCTAATACCTCCTTTGGCAATAAGCTTTCCCTTAGTTTAGAAGAAACAAGAGACAACGCCTTCTCTACATCACTATAATATCCCGTAATCTGGAAACAATTAAGAGAGTCAAAAGATGCAAATCTCAGTTGATTGCGCAACATTTTCACGTCTCCAAAGGGTAAAAAATAAAAACTTATAGCGAGTGCAAGATATCGAGCGTTTTACCTCTATCACCATTTCATTTTCTGAGATACAATCTTGAATCTTATCACCTACTAGAATACGCACAACAGCACGAGTTGCTATGATTTCTTCATTATATTCAGTTAAGCCATTAGCAAACTGTGATGGTACCAATAGCTTAACTTTCACTAGTGCACCATTGTGGAATCCTCCTGGGAACAAACCTTTCTCATCATCAATTTCAACAGATCTTGCAAAGACAAGAACCAGAGCCTTTTGCGCTTGAGAGTACCGTAACTCGAGGTTCTAAGAGCAAAATATAAATAAAAAAACTGATTAAATATACAAATCATTCAAATAAAAAGAATGTAAGCAGGGAGGGTGCAAGAGAAATAAAACATACCTCACGTGCAGAAATGGTGACAATTCTCTCACCGGATACCTTTAATGGAGCTCCAATCGAAATAGAAGCACCTGTTTCATTCTGCAGAGCTCTGATAATAGTTCCTTGTTTTCCAATTATGCCTCCAGCTGTTACACTTGTGCACACCATTTTGAACACAACCTTCCGTAATGTATCTTTTGAATCCTGAAAGCTGTTTCTTTCTTCATATGGCGTTGATGGTACATGTCTGTTGGATGCAGAAGCTGTTTCTGAAGCATTATTAGACAACGAAGAAGAACGCAGGTTTGGGAAAAACTCAGAATGTGGATCCTCATGATCAGTAGATGATGATGGCTCGTAAGCTTTGCTGCAAAGGGGTTGTGGATAACCATTGAAAGGTGGAGTATTTTGAAGACATGTCGATACCATAACTAGTGCCTTTTTCACAGCCAACACATCCCCCGTAATCTTAAAGAAACATTCAAAATAGCCACAAAATTATCAAAATTTTCAAAACTGTTGCAGTTGACCGAAATGGAGAAAATCCAAAGACCTTAAAGTTATCCTCAAAAAGTTGCAGTTGATGATGAGAGGAGAAAGTATTTACCTGAATGAGTTCATCGGTGTTGGTGCCGCAAGTAGGGGGAGGCAAAACCCTAATCATGGCTCCTGAATTTTTCCGCATCCATTCCACATTCTTCCCACCCAAACCTAGAACGGCTCCAATCTGATTCCGATCAGCGAGAATCCCACAATAAGCCTCTTCATCCTCATCGTTGACGACGCCGCCGCTGTCCTTCTCCGCTAGAACCACCCATGACCTCTCCAAAACCCTAATCAGCGCCGTCTGAGCAGCGGACACCTCACAGGTCACCCAATCTTCGTGCTCCCCACCGGAGAAATCCCCGACTCTATCAGTCAACAGAATGCTTTTGTTGACGGCGGTGGAGCCGACGATGAAGACGACCCAGTGATCGGACCCGTTCGTCGGAGACTCGCAGTGGATTTTGGTACCGGTCTCGCGCCGGAGCTTGGATACGATAGAGCCATTTGAACCGATTATGCCACCAATAACTGACGCGTGGCAGACAACTCGTACAGCCATCTCGTCCGGCAACACATGAATCACCGGACGCCGCGGCAATTTTCGATTCTGATTCGAAGCGGCGGTTACTCCACGGCGGTTACTCATGCCGGGGCAAGTTAGCAAAAACGCCTCTTGGTTCGCTTGAGTGTTTCTCTTCCACTATTCACGGTGAAGTAGCGGGAACAGCCTAACGCTGAGAGCAGTTTTATTTATAGAAAGACTTGACAAGTCAAAACCACGATTCTGCGGAGAATTGTCTTAAATTCGCGTTTATAACCTAAAGAAAATCTTAAATTGGCGTGAATCTCTCAAATCACCACAATTTTCGCACAGATTTGTATCGGTGGGTTCCAGGAAAGGAAAGCTCAATGGAAATTGACAATCTTAAATGACTACAACATTTTTGTTGGGGACGACTGAGATCTAGCGTTTTAATTTTTTGGTCGATTCATTCCAGCGTTTCAAACGGTAACAGTACACTAATAAATGTTTGTCAGCACTGGCAACTATAAACGGCGGCGTTTTAAAAATCTTCCCTGTGTTAATGTTCCTGGAATTTATGTATTAGTATATTAGTTTTGACTAAAATTTCGAGTTACTACAAAAAAAAAAGTATGTGTAATGTTTTTTTTTTTAAAACTAACTTCTAAAATTTTATATTTATTTCACAAAAAGTGTCATTTTGTATTTGTAATTTAGATTTTTAAACTAAATCTTTTTTTTTTCTTTTACAGCTTATTAATTTAAAAAAAAACTTATATAATATATTAGTAAGGAGCATAATAAAATTTTATTCATTTTTTAAAAAATACAAAAACAATTTTGACACAATAAAGTCTTTTTTTCAGAAATGACACAAACTTTTACAAAGATGACACAAGTTTTTCAAGATATTTATACTTAGTATGACAATTTACTTCCTAAAAAAACAAGAATTAAGTTTTTCACGACAATTGTACATAATATGAAATTTTGCTTCTTAAAAAGCAAGAATCAGGTTTTTAAGGACAATTGTATTTAATATGACATTTTGTTTCCTAAAATATCAAATACTTGTATCCTGAATAAGCAAATTTCTTTCTAAAAAACAAGAATCACGTTTTTAGGATGGTTGTACTTAAAATGACATTTTGCTTCACTATATCAACTATTTTCATCATGAATCACCAAATTCTTTTTAAAAGCTAACATTTTAGAAGTCAAATTTAGGACGGTCGTATTTAGTATCAACAACTTTCATCCTAAATCAACAAATTTCTTCCTAAACGCTAGAATCATGTTTTAAAAGTCAAATTCAGAACAATTTTACTTAAAATGACCTTTTGCTTCCCAAATATCAACTATTTTCATCCTAAATCACAAAATTTATTCTTAAAAGCTAAGATTTTAGAAGTTAAATTTAGGATGGCCGTACTGGATATAATATTTTGCTTCCCAAATATCAAAAACTTTCATCCTAAGTCACTGAAAACAAAAATCGTCCAACGAAAATGACATTTTTGGAACGTGTCATTTTTGCCCACAACCAAGTTTTTTCATGGCATTTTGGAGAATTGTCATTTTCTTAATATGTGAGAAAAATGCAAGAACGACATTCTCTATAAAACGAAAAGAGTAACACATTATTCATTGATTAATTCAGTTATTATTATTATCATCAAATCTTTCACCCGGCCCGTCGTAGATCAAACCTTTAATGATTATCGTCGATTAGCAACCAGATAATCCAAAGAAGAATCCACATAATGATCCTGCCTATCCATGCCTCCACGCACTTCCTTTATTTATTTCATATTATCTCTATAAACCCTCCCTTCATCCTTCATGACCAATCTCAGTGGCAACACTAAGTCTCTTTAGTAAAGAAACATTTTCTCTCATACGGAGGAATCATGTACTCAATTACTCTCGTATTCAATCCTTGATCGTACACAAACACCAGCATCGCTATCGGTTTACCAAACCGGACAACTTGAATTATCGTTCCCCAATCAAGATGAGACCAATCTGATTGAATCGTGGCTCGGTGTTCTCAATTGCTCAACCCAACCTCTCCAAACCATCCCTCTCTCCGCCGTTCGCTCTTCAAATCCTTCCGGAAGCTCGATCGATTCGGTATCCCACGGACCCCATCGAGTATTTAAAAGCTAAAAGAAAGGTAAGCCAGAAAGCTCTAAATTTAGAGTGTTTTCGTGTAGCTTAATTTGGCTCGATTTAGCTTTTGACCCAAAAGCTACGTAAATCACGGATTTAGTTTTCCGTGAGTCTAACCACAACTTAATAGATAGCCACGTGTCAGTTTCCTTGAACTTTTCTTCTGGTTTAGGCGGTAAGACCCCAACCTATAAAAAATTTTTATGGTTAAGATATTGTATAAGTCCCAACCACTATGCTTCGTACTCGTAACAGCTCTTTATGACAATGACGTCACAACTGTCCATTACGCCGGTGACATGGTGGATGTCGGAAACATTTACCTTGGTGGCCTCCACAATGAATCCTTCGAAATATCCAGGCATTCGAAAAACTTGAAAGCAACGGGAGTTTGGAATGGGACCCACTTAGGACTCGACTGGTTCACTCTCAGCAGCAACGGTGCGGTTGCAGGAGTTTGCGGAAGCGGACGATTTTTAACGTTAATTAGCGTTTGTATGACTGGTACAACAGGTGAAAGTGAATGCGTTTGCGATACATTTTTTACTGGTTTACAAGCAGTTGCTATTGGAATATGATTTTTGCAAAATACTAGAGTAGATATTAAAATTATAATAATAAAAAAGACCAAAACCATATTATTATGATAAAATATAAATTATCAATTCAATATAACTAATAATAATCATGAAAAAATCATAAATAAAGCACTAAATATTTATTCGAAAAGAAAAACAAATTTAAGAAAAATTGCTTATTATTTCATGCATGAACACCAAAAATTGCAGTAAATAATGGGATAAACTACAAAATATTTGCAGACATACTTCCATTATTTACATCTTTCTTGTAAAGATGATAAGTCAAGACGATTTTTTATGCGAAGCCAACCCAAATCCAATCCAAACTGGTCATTGATTTTTATAATAATATCTTCTTTTTGGAAATCACTAAAAATTCTCACTTTACTCTTTTCAGTTTTTTTCTCCTCAATTACCAGCAGAAGTAACATATACGTAATCTCGTTTGTCCATGTAAATTTCTAGAAAAAAAAATATAGTTAAACAATCATAAGTTTTCTCCAAAAGAATTATAAACATATACATATGTTAATCAACTTACTATATTATAAGAGAAAACATAGCCCGGAAGTCATCATGAATATCCTTTCGATGGACTAGATTAGTGATAAAACGTTTCAAGAGACCAAAATAAATAACATGATTATTAACCGAATATAGCCAACAATATATTAGTAAAAAGGGGAAATGAAAGAAATACAGTCTCCTATTATTATGTCTCTTGTGAAGAAGAATCTTATGTGGTTTGCAATAACAAAACACAAAAATTTATTTAAATACGCATAGCAATAAAGAGGATATTGGTGGCTGCTTATACCTTAATTTTGTCTTCCCACCAATGCTCGGGTGCATCAAGATATCATGTTCTAGGATTAAAGTCCAAACCGGTTGATCCAAACGTGGATCTTATATTTCTTCTTTAAAGCATCAAACTTGTTCTTAATTTTATTTCAATTTATTGCTATCAGAAATTGATTTTTAAGTTCAGTGGTCACGTTATTCTTTTCTAACTCATTCAAACCTTTGTCATTAGAATTTCCTAACTTGTTTCTCAAGCGTTATTAAATCTAACAACAAACGGGTCATCTTGTCTGTTCAATTGATTTTCTATTCAAACATCAATAGAATATGATTAGAAAGACATACCCACAATACATAAATTTAATTCAAAACTCATAAAAAAAGGGTTACGTAAGTGAAATCAACAGAGAAAATAAAAGAAAAAATTTGGAAAAATCTTGTAAAGCAACTAACGATCAATAAAAATAAATAACCAGAGAGTAAGTCATATCTCATGTATAACAAATGATTAATTCATGACAAGTTAAACCAAATTCAGATCAATAAACAATGATTTCAATAAACATATATTAGACTTCAAAACCAAAAAGATCAATGATAAGAAAAGCAAAGCTAATATGTATGCCTGATTCTTAACTTTCTTTAACTTGTGTAAAAGCCATGATTTCAATGGAGAGGCAAAGGTGATTAGGGTTATGAGTCGGATAATTGTATTATGTATGTTAGGTTACATGACTGCCTTTATTTTCAATCACCTATTACCGCAAATGTTTGCGGAAAGCAACTTTTATTTTTCAGCAGTACGTAGTGGCTCGCAGCGGTTACAGTGATTATTTTCAAACGCTATCAACCGTTACCTTCCGCAAAAATTACGTTTGCGGATGGTAACGGATGAACCAATCAAACTCTTAGATAGAATCAGCTGGAAGAATACTCGTCTAATCCTAATTTTAGAGAAGCCACTTTTCTTAGTTTCAATTTGTATTTTATATACCGTGAATTTATTTATTATATTATCTTAGAACTTTATTAGAATAAAATAATTATAAATTAAATATGATTTAAGTTTGAAATTCAAAACCTTATGATCATATAATGTATACATATTAAATAATTAGAAAAAAATATTTTCTTGTAATTTTATATTTTGTTCAGTTACAGGCTTGCAGCCAACAATTAAACTGTATAGTAATTAGAACATTGCCATCATATTGTTTATGTTGTTTACCGTTAATGCTCTCTACTATGAGTCTGAGTTGTACCAATCGTGTCCTTATTTACACCGAGTGGAGAGACCATGTGGAGAAAACATGTCTTCAGATTAAAATAGCTAAAAAAATTAAATTCTGTATAAAGTAGAGAAAGTTTCAATCTTCGGAAAGCAGATTTGGTTAGGCCCATCAAGTGAGAAATTTATAGAAAGAAAAATACAAAAAGATGGAGGAGCGGGGAATCGAACCCCGTGCCTCTCGCATGCGAAGCGAGCGCTCTACCAGATGAGCTACACCCCCAATTGCTAAGTTTTGAAAATAATATTATAATAATAATACAATTAAATTATCCGTGATATTCTCTTAAAATATAGTTCTGTTATTAAAAGAAAAGTCAAACTCGCAAACTTAAATTTGTCTAAACAAACATATAGTCGTTGATCAAAGACAGAAGACTAAAATCCAATACCCTGGCTAGATCCAATTTTTCTGAATTCTTTCGGCTTTTTGAGGGGTTTCTAAATTCTTGGACATGGCGAATAATGAAACGATACTCGATCAGCTGAAGAAACAAATCCCGGTGGATGAGGAATCTCTGGCTCTGAATGGAGACTCGAGCGTCGGTCTCGTCATCGTTGACGTTGTTAATGGCTTCTGCACCGTTGGCTCCGGAAATATGGTACTCTGTCCTAATTTCTCCACGAAACATTGGATTCTTTCTGTTTTTTGGGGGGAATTTATCAGTTACAACTCTGTGTTGTTTCGTTTTGTCTTCCAAGTGTTTGTGATATTGCTTCAGTGACAGTAATAGAGTTGTTTTGAGCGAATCGAGCTGTGTTTGCCTGATTCTGCAGGCTCCAACAAAGCACAACGAACAAATATCGAATATGGTGGAGGAATCTGCAAGGCTTGCCAGAGAATTCTGCAATCGGAAATGGCCGGTTTTAGCGTTTCTCGACACTCATCATCCTGATATTCCTGAGATCCCGTATCCACCTCATTGTATCATAGGAACTGACGAATCAAATCTTGTTCCTGGTATTTTCCTCTTGTTAGATCCTTAAACCGCTTGTTAGATTTTAAAGTCTCCTGATTTTCTTCCTCTGATAATGAATCAGCTCTGCAGTGGCTTGAAAGTGAGGATTGTGCCACTCTTAGGCGAAAAGATTGTGTTAATGGTTTTGTGGGTTCGATGGAGAAAGACGGCTCTAATGTCTTTGTGGATTGGGTTAAAGAAAAACAGATCAAAGTCGTAAGTTTTTTCTCTTTTCTTATAACAGATATCACTTCAATGCTTTGTAGGCATATATTCAAGTTAACTGAAACATTCTTGTGTTTTGGGGATCTAAAGATTGTGGTTGTAGGTATCTGTACAGACATATGTGTATTTGATTTTGTGGCTACTGCACTCTCTGCCCGAAACCACAGTGTTCTTCCTCCTCTAGAAGATGTCATAGTCTACTCTCGTGGCTGCGCCACTTTTGACCTTCCTCTTCATGTTGCAAAAGACATCAAAGGTGCTCAGGCACATCCTCAGGTATTTACTAACATTAGTTTATACAATTTTTTTTCTTTTTAGCACTTTTGAATCTGCTCATATTCTTATTCTTCTGTTGTGTTTCCGTGTATCAGGAGTTGATGCACCATGTAGGTCTATACATGGCTAAAGGCAGAGGAGCTAAGGTAGTCTCTGAAATTTCTTTTGATCCTTGAAAGACTGAAATTCATCATTCTTGATCTGAATATTTCAGTAAATTGTTCTTTTTTTTCTTGTGTAAATTGTTCATGAAGTTTGTTCTATGAAGATCAACTCTTTTGTGACTAATACAGAATGATAAATAAATTGTTTTCTCATCTGTCTAAATGAATATTCAGTTTGATTTTCCACTGATTTTTGGGGTCCTTGAGTCTTAACATAGTCTTATAAGATTTTTGAAGAACCATTATCTATTTTCCTGCCATAATGAAAACGAAACACATAAAATAGCAAACTCTGTATCTTGTAATGGTTCTGTTCTGGACATACAAATCACAAGCTGTAAACAGTCTACAATACTAAAAAAAAAGATAAACAATACACAAACCTATCGTTTCAATCTCGCAAACAAACAAAAAGGAAGGAAAAGAGGGATACAAATGGTCAATCTCCCCAAAGAAATACAGGTAAAAAAGTCTCACAAATGAATCAAATCCTCCATGAATCTGAGAAGTTACAGTAAAAACAAAAGCAAAAAACTCAATAAACTCTCTGGATGGTATGTATGTATATGATATATAAGTGTTACCTATTGAGAAGTCTTGATCTTTCTATATAGTGAGGGATGCATGCAGGAGAATATGGAAGGCTTTGCTCTCTTCTGTTTGGAGCCAAAGATGAATGACCTTAAAGGAACTCTTGATCGACTATCCGAGTGGCTGAGATCAAGATCGGATCTATTCTTTGAACCCGATAGAGAAAACTCCTCGGTTAGCTTTCCTAGAGTCTTGTCAACTTCGAGTTGAAGCGTGGTAATATGATCTAACCCCGCCTGTAACTCGTCTGCCACTTTGTTGTTCTCCTGCTTCATGTTCAATACCTCTCCTTGGAATTTAGCAGCTTGATAGCTTGTGAATCTGAAATCATCGTCTTCAGCACTTGATTTCAAAGCTTTTGTTATCTCATCCTGTATGTTACACAAGGATTCAAATCTTGATTTCAGTTCTTCTTTCAAGGAAGCACCTTTCTCAAGCCAGAGACCCAGGTCAGTGTTTATCTCCCTTAAGTGTACATAAAGTGGTCGAACATCTGATCTCAGAGCGTATTTAGCAGTGCTGCTTCCATCTTGTTTTCTTCTATTCTCTAGCTTTGATATCTCAGCTTGTAGATCTTCGATTGAAGTGTCGTAACTCTGTATCTGTCCAAATGCTGTGCTGAATCTTAACCAGAAATCAAGATTCTCTTCAAGAAGTTCATCGATATTAAGCCTGAACTGTTCTTCAACTAATGACATGTTCTCGTTCTCTGCAGCCATGAATCCGATGGAATAGTCATCGTTTGACAATTGGTTTTCCGAGTCGTTACTATCTGCAAGACCCTTTTGCAAGAGGTTCATTTTCTCTCTTAGAAGTTTGATCTCGTCATCTTTCGTCGCGTTCTCTGTCTTCATCTTTGTTTTCGTTTCATCCAACGTTTTTTTCATATCCTTGTAGTTCCTTAAAATAGTTGTGTACTCTGTAAGCAAGTGTCTTTCTCTATCTTCCATTCCCTTCATAAACATCTGTTTCCAATCTGGTTCACTTTCTTTCTCCTTTTCATCCTCCTGTTGTATGCCATTCACAGTGATATCAGATCCTTTAGAAGATATCTGCTTCTCCAATACAGATTCTGTCTTATCAGATGCAGCTTGCTTCTCCAAAGCATTATTAACAACAGAATCTGTCTTGTCAGATGCAGCTTGCTTCTCTGAAACATTATCAAGAATAGAATCTGTCTTTTCAGATGCAGTTTGCTTCTCCAAAACATTATCAAGAACAGAATCTGTCTTTCCAGATGCAGCTTGCTTCTCTAAGACATCACCAAGAATAGAATCTGTCTTCTCAGATGTAGCTTGCTTTGGTGAATCAAAATCTACTTTTTCAATAGATTCCAGAGCACTTTCTGGTATTGTACTTGAGATGATGACATGTTCTGTTTCTGTTGTCGCATCTCCGGTCTGCTTAGAACGTTCACTCTTCTCGGGTTCATCGGCCGTTTCCTTTCGATATTCCGCTGACTCTATACTAACATCTAGATTCTTCTTCTCACCTTTCAGATCTTTCTCAGGTTCCAAGTTAACAGACTCGCTCTCTTGCAACTTCCCACAAGAGAGGTTATCAAGATTAAGACAAGCGTCATCGAAATGCGTATGCAGATTGGTACTCTTTTCCATAACATTCCTGTCCAAATCCTGTAAGGCCTTGAGTTTCTCCTCCATTTCTTTCAGCTTCTTCCTTAGATCACTCTTGTCGTCTGCTAACACCGCCTTATCTGTTTCAAGAGTACTGATCTGTGTCTGAAGACCATTAGTCTCGTTTCTTAATCTCTGTATCAAAGCAGTCTGCGAAGAAACAGCACTCTCCAAGGTAATCACTTTGTTCACAAGCTCATCAACTTTCTCAGCCATCTCTGTTGCATTAAGCGAAGAATTCACACCAGACTCAAAATGTTCTCTAATCTTTTCCTTCACAGATTCAAGCTCTTTCTTCTTCTTAGTCATCTCTTTCATCTCATGCTCTAACTCCTCTGTTCTTCTAGCTTCATCACCTTCCTCTTTCGAAAACAAACTTTCCTCACCTAGAAACTGACTAGCCATAGATCTAAGCTTCTCTTTAGAGTCCTTAATCTTCATATGCTCTTCCTTAGCTTCTTCGTAAGACTTCTCTTGCTTCTCCTGTAACTCCACTAGCTTCTCCTGACATGACTTAATCGCAGTCTCGGTCATCAATCTCCGAGCTACGTCGTCTTCGATCACAACGCTCTGGCCAAACTCATCCTGCAAACTACAGATCCTATCTTGTTTCTCCTTAATAGACTTGTCAAACTCCCAAAACTTAGACAAACCTATCTCATAAGAGCTCTTCACAAACTCTTTCTCCGTCTGTAAGGACAAGATCTCTTTCTGCAACTTATCAATCTCACCCATGGCCTCAGGCTTGCTCAAACCAGAGCTCTTAACAACCACAGGTGAACCGCCCGTATACTTCATAGATTTCCTCGGTTGAAGCTTCTTGGTAGCCACTTTAACAGCGGTTTTAAAGTCTTTGACAGGTAATTTAGGGACGTTGGGGACATTAGCACCAGAAAGATTCGATCTTTTGGCGAATTTAGAGGCGGAATCTCCATCGTCGTCATCCATGGCAAAGTTTGGGACTTGGTCTGGAAAAACAGAGGCGATGGTAGTGTTTGCGTTTTGAAGCTCTGTTGAAATGTGATCGTAACGCTCAGCTAAAGCTCTATAAGCTCTGTAAGATTCTTCAACGAAGCTGATGAGTTCTGGTCTTTTCTTGTAATACATCTCTGCACGCTTCGCAAATGAATCTCCATCTTCTTGTAGAAGCTTCAACACATATTGCACCTTCTCTTCAATATCTGTAATTTTTTTCAAATTAAAACAAAATGAAAATATTTTCAAAGAGATCCTCTGTTTTGTTCCTTTTAGATCAAAAAGCTTCTGCTAATCATAATAATATAATAATAAAAAGCCTCAAAGATCTCAACTTTTGTTTCTTAGAAGAATCATACGTGAACCCAAAGAATCAAACAGATACATAAGCAAAATACGTAGAGAAAAGAGAGGAGAGACCTTGAAGGTTTTGTTCGAGCCATTTAGATTGTTTGGTTCGAATATGACTCGCCCACCACCATGAATACGCATTACTCGCAGCTCTCTGCAGCATCGTCTACGATTATTATCACGATAAACTTTTTATTAAAAGAAACTCTGTTTATGTTGATTTCAACTTTCTTTGATTTTTCTCATTCAAATTTCCAGAAACACAGAGAAAGAGAAAAGCTTATGACACTTATATCTCTGTGACCCTTTTGTTATCTCTCTTACAATTTCTCTCTTTCTCTCTCTAGATCTCAATAAGAAAAAAAGGAAATTTTCCCGAGAAAGAAAGAGAAAAAACTTCGGTTACACAGAAAGTTCAAAGTTGTTGTTGTTGTAGTTGTATGATAAAAAAAAAATAAAAGGTTTGGAATGAGGAAAGAACGTGGAGCAAAATAAGAAATGAATCTGCTTTTTTGCGATAGTTTTTTTTTTTTTTTTTTTATCTGCTTTTTTATCGGTAGGGACTTTTATGAATCTCTCCTTTGAGCTGAGCTGTTTGCTTTGATCATGGGTGGGAGCAAACTTCGCTCTCCTTTCTCTCTCCACCTAATATTTTGGGTAGAGAATTTTAATTTTCTTTTTAAGAAGACTATTATTAACTGCATTTATTAATTATGAAAATATTCACTTCTACTTATGTCTTTCTTTACCAATCTTTTAGTGCCAGCGTCGTGGTCGGAGCAGTCCGAACCATTCTTCCCGATTATTCTTCTATTTCATACGTTACCCAACATGTCAAAACCAGGAAAAAATGTATTGTATAATTAACAATTATCGCTCTGTGAAAGAATCTCAGAGAATGAAAATAATTATATAAAAAAAGGAATGTGAAAATGACATGGTCGGCTTTTTTATAAAAGTTGTAAAGATGTTTAAGCAAGTAAACTCTTTATTCTTCTTTTTAATCATTAAATTAATTAAACTTTTTAATTTTTTATGTCGACCTAAAAAAAAAAAACTTTTCGGCTTTTTGACATTAAACGACAAAATTATATTTATTTTAGTGAACCGGTCAAAGGTCGGTGTAGCGTTGTCCATATAATCTCCCAAACTTCAAACCTTGTAGACATGGAACATCAAGTATTATTCATCTCATCACACCAATATGAAACATAAATTATGCAAAAACTAGTGTTTGATCCCAAAAAATTGAGGTAAAAATACATTAAAATAAACAATTACGTGATTAATTTTCTAACAAAAAAAATATAAACCTTCAATTACAAATATATAGAATAAATTTAGTCAACAAACATGGTAATCTTCTTATCGGATTGAAAACAATGTTATTTTTTTTGGACTCTTAATCATTTATTCTCTGTTAGTCAAAACATTTTTTTGTAGTTTCTAATTTGGTAAACGAAATAAAATCACCTTTTAATTCAATTACTCTAACAAATATTCACACTATCTTTTTCCAATATACTTTGGTGATTACAAGGGTGATTAGTAGGGTTGTAGCAACTATCTAAAGTACAAATAAAATTATACGACCTTATAATTATCTTCACTCGTGGATGAAAAAACATCATTAAAATCCAACGAGGAACCTACTTACGAAGGAATTCACATAAAGTCTTATAAAATTACAAGATTTATGTAAAACCAAGATATAAACATGCGAGTTAAAAAGATGGATTATCATTGTCCAACTTGTTGTAATTGTAGATGAATTATCAAAGCACATATATAGTAGCAAGTTTATGTTGGGTTACAAAGTTTGGATTCACATAAAGAAAATGATTTAATGGTGAATTATGCTAGTACTGGTGAATACTATATTATAGATAAGTTAGAAAAGACAACATCAGAAGAAGAACGATCGCAAGTATTCTTCATATGGTGAATGATGCAATTAATGATGAAGTTAGAGATAAACCTCATTTAGAAGTCTGACTATTTGATATGTTAGATGTATCTAAGCAACCATTAATAGATGTAGAGAGGGTCATTCGCTATTATATGTCACAACTGTAATGATGACCATAAATGCATATTATAATTTTAGCAAGAAATCTGTGAATACGGTTATTTAGTGAAAAGCATTATGTTGGATGATAATCTCACACTAACTTTGTTCTATGTGATACATAAATTGGTATATAATCTTAATTTGTTGTATTAGATGCTAGATTTGTGCATAGAAAACTGTATGATGTATTGAAAAGAAGACGCAGATGAATCAATATATTGATTTCGTAAACCTCAGTTTCAAGAAAAAAGTGAAAGAGTTTAAAAACCATCAAAGGGGATGTGGTAGGGAATTAGCAAAGCGGTTAAAGAGGTCTTATAGTCGGACTGTACAACGGGGCCTATAGATGGCGTGCATGCATACAATAGAAGGATAAATTTTACATCCCTTGGATCCGAAATCATAAAAACACTTTCTGTCAATGTATCCTAAAATTTATGAGTTAAGGAAAGTATAATTCGTCTTATGTACAGATGGTTCCAAATCTTTTTTTAAAACATGAAGGGATATTCATAGTGTCCAGTAATCGTAACATCTTATAATTTTTTGTCATCTTTGAACATGAGACCAAATATTTTGTCATTTTTGAGCATGAAACCAAATTTTTTGCTCCCCACCCTTTTTCGTTCCCAGCCCAGAGCACCTCAAGAGATTACTTGATGTTTTTATGCAACCATTAACTTATGAGTTGCATTAGTTATGATAGCATGGATTCAAAGCTTACTATGTTACTTTACATCATAATTTTATAATGCACGTGGTATTTATGTAGAGCAAAAGTCAAAAGTGATTTCCTAACATAAGGTATGTTATCCTGGTAGACAGCACACGAAAAGTTATCATGCCTTTACTTTCAAGATGACATAAAAACGTTCTAATTGATTTCAAGATGACATAAAAACGTTCTAACTGAAGCACATATAAAAGACGTGTTAATTTAATTGTCAAAGTGCATTTTTACCAAGGAACACCCATGTTGTTAGAGCACCACATTGTTTTTGAATAGTAAAAAATAGTTATATGTCCACATAATGAGTTAGAAAATAATTATTTGTTGACTTACTTCAGAGATTTCTCTGCTCAAAGGATGAATAAATATGGTCGTTATAGGCATGAGACTATTAACGCATGTGACGAGCACGAGAACCGATACAACAAGAGTATTTTTTCCGGGGTTTGCCATATTGGAAATATCATCTATTGAGGCATAATCTAGATTTCATGCACACTAAAAATTACTTCTAAACAACATCATGAATACCATTCTTAATGTCCAAAGCAATACAAAAAAAAGAGAATTTCAAGAAAAGAAA
This sequence comes from Euclidium syriacum, assembly GCA_900116095.1. Taxonomy (NCBI): domain Eukaryota; kingdom Viridiplantae; phylum Streptophyta; class Magnoliopsida; order Brassicales; family Brassicaceae; genus Euclidium; species Euclidium syriacum. Next base: position 6,802,828 of record FPAK01000008.1, read on the forward strand.
AAAAAAAAAAGAAGATAATTTATTGTCTATAATATGCGCACAAAATCACTTAAAATATATGTTATCTGAAATCTATAAAAGAAGACACTTGAGATCTTTTACAGACTTGAGAAGATATTCTCATAGTCCTTCTTCGATGTTAAAAGATCTTCATATTCATCTCCCTTAAGAAACATCACTTTGTGATCCAGTTCAATATTGGTGGATATTGTATCTTTTTAAACGATATATGTTACATTTTAAGAAGGTGAAAATTTTAAGCAAAGAAAAAGAATTTATTATCGCACAAAACATCAATGAAGAAAACCACAGTTTGTTGGATACTACTTTGCACCATAAGTCCAAACAAAGAGTTAAATTCCAGTTTGGCACGATGATGGAGGCGTAAGACCATTTATTTGTCAGAAACGAAACAAGTTGTTTCAATTTTATGCAAAATTTCAATTCTTTTAGTTATGATATTATCTATGGTGTGCCCTTGTCATCTTAATGGTGAATCTTATTTTTTAAAAAATAATGATTGTAATGTCTTCAATACATCTTTGGATGGTAGAATCATTGATGTACAAGCGATTATCCAACAAACAAGTTTTTTGATATTTATGTGTGGTGGCCATGTGGCTAATTTACATGAATATATTTTGGAATGGTTAAATAGGGAATTGGTTTCTTGGAACATGATTTTTTTTTTTACCTCTTTTCGTATGTGGAAAATTCTACACAATGACAAGAATGTGTATACTTTATTGACCAAGGAATATTTGTTTGTCGTTGCTTCAAATTACAATGAATAGAGTTAAGAAGTCGTTGGGAGGCGACCTCATATGTCGTTTCTCGTGCGCAGCTTTAAAGTTTGGTTATGAATAGATTTGGTCGCTTGGAAGTAGACGTTGGATAGTTGTTGCTATTTAGTTGGTCGTTGGTCGCTAGACGCTGGTCATTGGATTTATTGTCGCTGGATAGCAGTATTTGGAACCTTGATGACTACCTTTAGCAGTAGTGGTGGTCTAGATCACCGTCTTTAAGTAGTTGAGATTATCTTTTTGTTGCTTTGTACCATGATGATGTTATCATTAGCGGTTTGTGTAATAGCGATAGTATCGCCGGTGGTTTGTATAATGGTTAAAGCGCCCAACTCATAATTGGCAAATTCGTAGGTTCAATTCCTACTGGATGCACGCCAATAGGACCCTCCAATAAGTCTACTAGAATTGGCTTTGTATCAATGGAATATTCTCATCATCTATACATAACGAATTGGGGTGGTATATTCATATCATAACATATGAACAGTAAGAATTAGCATTCTTATTGAGACTAGAACTCATAAGGAAGAAAATCGATTTATAGATAGAATCAAATATGCAAAAAAATGATATTATCAATGGTCAGTGTGATGATGATGGTATTGTCATTGTGTTGATGCACTGATGCGTTGCGGCCTAAGAGCATGAACGAAACCTTAATTTGTGCTTAAACGTAGTGCATCGACACACCCGACAATACCATTTTCACCGCATAAACCACTGGCCATATTATAGTCACCGTACAAATCACCGAAAATGTTATAGTAATTTCAAAAACCACCAACGATATTTTAGGGCATCTAACCTGCTGAATCCAATTGGAAATCATTTACTCTAATAAGATTGGAGAAGTATTATCTCAGAAAAATCGATAGTCATAAGTGGAGTAACAAGAGAATATGATCTGAATATACCGGTTTTCGTGAAACAATCCTTGGATGGGAATCATGGGATACCTAACTTTAAGGCTAGGTTGGCTAGATTATTAAGATTAAATTATTTTCCCACATTTGAAGGTGGATCAACGGGTTAATCAGCGAACAAAAACATGACGCGTCGACACGCTTAATGTATTCATCAACCTTCCAATTTTCAAATATTTTTGATTTTACTAATAAGTTTAGTCTAAAGGTGGATAAAATAAGGTGGCACTACATTAATTCGGGTAAATATATAGTAAAATTAGGGTAATGGACCCCTCAGTAGCCTTTAGTAGATAACATGGTCTCACTTTTGGTTCAGAATGAAGTCACCCAATCGCATCTCTAGAAGTTGAAGTGTAGCACCAATTTTAAACAATTCTTATGGTCAAGTCATTTCAAGTTGTATACATGTCAAATAAAATTCACTAAATTCAGGTACTTAGTGTGATTCACTATTAACCAAGCACTATTTGGCATTTTCTAAAATTCCCATTGCTTAGAGTTTTCTAGTATTGAGTATTTATTCTAGAGACAATGGTTTCTAAAACAGCGTTACTATTTATTCTAGTTTACCATATTTATTTTAGAGACAACTTGAAAATAACGGAGTGATAAAGTTTTCAATGGTTTAACTTGAAATATAAGGAGGTAGTTAAATGGCGGAAAGGAAGGAAACTCTGGAAATTAGCACAATACGAAGATTCACGGATATCAACTACCACAACCCATGTTCAACAATTTCCCATCCATGTGGAGTCAAATGCTACATAGAGGGCTTCGAGTCATTATATTTTCAGATTTAGGTTGGTTTTGTTTGCCGATGGACAACTCTTGAACCTTTACGGGGTCCAGGAATTTGTGTAGAAATCTTTTACCCTACATTAAGAGTTGAATGCTCTCTTATGGACTATGCTATGCATGCCTCGATATCAAAAGACAGTGGCAATCGTGAAAACTGTACTGTTCTTGTCAAAATGATTCTCAATCTTGCGGATTGGTCTGCCTTCTCGGTATTTCCAAAGGAGATAGCGAAGATACAAATGTTTGTGTTTTTTTCTCTCTTTCAATTATTCCACGTAACCTTAACTCTAAATGAATAGCTTAACTTAAGTGACATGTTCTATATCACTACTCTGGTTTTCACTAAGCATACTTGGTCGATCATTGGAATTCTAAAATGTCAAGTTATCAAGTCAAAACGCAAATGCAGAGAAGAGATAATATATAGTGAAAATCATAAAGGCGGGCCTTTTCCTCCGGGAATAGCTTAACATGTTCATACAACAAACATATGAAATTTTACTATTTAGGCATCGTCTCTTGTTATTAGAGTTAAAAAGATTTACATCAATCTCTTACTCCATCAACTTCATATTGTTCCATTTCTAACCACCATAAGGTAAGCTGCACAAAAGCAAACATCAAATTAATTTATTTGTGTTTTTAATAAAACAAAAAAAGAAGTAAAATTATGAAATTAAAAGGAAAAGAGAAAACGTGAAAAAATTAATTGAATTACCCGAGCCTAAGTGAAGTATCAGAGCTCTCGGAGTCAACAGGAGCGCCGGTGGAGTTTCCAACGTTAGTAATGGACTCCGACGAGTGTCCTTCCTCGTACACGGCGGGGTTCTCAGATTCAGCAAGACCGCATCTTTCATGCACATCGTTATATATCTACACCGTAACGAAACCAAATTTTAAAATCTTAACAATAAACCAAAAAAAAAAAAAAAAAAAATTCGGAATAACTCTTGATTAAGATTATATATATGGCTAGTTTATCCATATATATACCCACGTACTTGCATGCCAAGTCGCTCGTTCTCTTCCGTTAGTTCCGTTCCCTGCAAAATCAAGATTAGGAAATAGATTAGACAAGAAAAATCATTAAGCTCACTAATTATTTGTATTTTGCGTTTTCATTGGTACCAAGTTTCTTAGTATTTTAGTACCAGCGAACAAACTTAATATGCTTTAGTCTTGGCCTAAAAATATAAAGGCCTAAAATGCGAAATTTCTTGGTTGCCAAAAGACATAGTATTGGTTTTCTACGGATGAGCAACTTTTGACATGATGTCTCAGCCAAACTCATATTCGGATTAATCATAAAGCCAATGCTTAGGAGTTCTGGTAATTTTCATATCCAAACAAACCAAACCAAACTAAACCGAAAGAAAAAGAGATAGCTGATTAGTATTATATGTATATTATGTATTAGTATGTAAACCTTCCTTATTAAAAGATAATGGCTTTGAATGAATGTAAGTATTTAGAGTTTTTAATTTAGTGTTTTGGTTTAAACATTTTTGTGATATACGTAAGGCAAAAAATACCCTGGTTCCAGGCCTGCTGGTGTACGAAACTTGGTCCGAAACTTCCTAGTAAATTAAAAAAAAAACAGTTTTCTTCTCTGGTAAGATACCAAAAAAATTAAAAAATCAAGATATAAAATGTTTTTAGATTTTAAAAACCAAAAACTAAACTAAAAGCGATACATCCATTCATCACTAAATTTTTATTAAGAATCTGAACCAAAGCAAATCCAACGAACAAAGAAAAAAGAAACCCAAAACCATGCACACACCTACCTCTAGGATCAAGTTTCCTATGTAGGAACGTGAAGTCAAACCCTAATGACTAACTAGCTAAATGTTTAGCATTAGATTTCAAGACACTTTTCAACCTTGCTAATCACTTGGTTTAACCATTTATCTGAATGTATGATCAAAGGTAAGATACGTACTTGCTGCCTCAGCCGCTTGTTCTCATCCATCAATTGCATTCCCTATAAACACCAAAAAGAAAGAACGTTTAACTCTCAAAACTGCCAAAAAAAATTATACGAATCAACAAATATGAGATTAAACCTTTCGTTGAAGGGCGCTGATCTCATTCATAATCTTCTCACTCTGCAACAACATCTCGTATTAATAAGTTACATAGCCGTACGCTTAGAAAAATATCATGCATGGTATAATCACGTTACATCTTTTAACATGTAAAATTTAACAACCTTTGTTTCAATTACACGCGTCAAACCAGTTTCGAGGGCTTTTTCAAGCTGTTGCAGCTCTTCAATGTTAAGTCCTTGTAGTTCCTCTCCTCTCATTTGCCTATATATATATATATGACCATAAAATTTATAAGAAATGATACTTATTCTAAATTCACAGAATATGCATGTAGAGAACGTACCTTAGTCGGTGGCTCTTGTCCGCAATTTCTTTGCTCAACCTCGCATGATCGCTGTTTTCGACCAGCTAATAGATAAACATTGACTAAAGCTCTTAATAATCAAATCCACAATGATCTAAGCTCGGATCTACACATTACTAGTTCTACATGTCTAGCTTTAGAAAGCTCAGGCCATTCATATAAAGATAATCATAGATTCACAATGGCTTTAGAACAAAACAAGGCATTACAAATGGAAATACACCAACCTAATAGTTCGAGTATTTTCAGTATTTTCGATACTCTTAGTTGAAAAATCAACTATATAAGAAAGTAACTTTATATGAGTTTACATTTCCTCAAAATGCAGTCTAATCGTATGCAAATGATTGTTATTTTCCTCTTATAATGTAATGCTTGGATTTTCTCGATCATATTGTACATTAATCTAAAATGGTAGCTCAACGGAGCAAAGACTTGATCTTAAAAGCAGCAATATCGGTAAAGAAATGTATGGAAAACTGGAAAATGAAGCTAACCTGCAACTCAAGAGATGGCTGATCAAGCTTCTCCAAGTTCTTTGACTGCAAGTTATGCCTCTCTAGTACTTCCCTCATGCTTCATTAAAAACATAATGCAAACACATTCCAATATAAGTATCGTACTATATATATATGTAAGCCTATAGATAATTATTCTATTGTGTTATAGACAGCTACATTGTTCATATCCCCTTGTGTAAATTACATGTAAACGTCAAACAAATGTACCAAAGATGTAAAATCAAAATTTATAAAAACCTAATCCATAAAACACAATTTAATTCCAAAACAAACATTATTTCATGTTAAACACTGTAGGTTTTAGATACAACATAATTATGCATATACATATTACATACGTATATGTGTATATAGATAAGATGTCCCCGAAGATAGGAACTCAACAGAGAACTCGTGGGTCTAAAATCCAAAACCGTATCTTTATGATATGATAAGTCATTGTTAGATTCCCAATATCTATCAATAACATATCCAAACCCCTCTCAGTGACTTTCCCCAAAGATTCCTATTTATTACTATTTTTATTAATCACTTCTTCGGAACATAAACACATATATAGATACATCCTAAATTTCTAATGTCATGCGGTCACCACATAATATACTCTAAATATATATCAAAATAAATATGATACTGATGGCTTCCAACATATTATCCACATATATACATAATGATTTATGCAACACAAGGACACAAATATACAGCATTTATACATATTAGGATTTAGTTACATTATTATCTAAATATTACTGTACCTTTATTAAATTACCCCAAATGCAGAATTTGCTATAGTTTAATGATGACGTTTAAGGACATTAATATTTCTCTAACTTTATTTTATAATGAGTTGGTGGTCCAATTGATACAGTAAACTTAAAACAAGAAAACTCTAAGTTTTTGTCTGGATCTAAACAAGATTCCTTCAAAGAGTTGAAAAAAGAAACTAATGGGTTGGAGAGAGAGAGACCTGGAGCTACAGAACTCGAAGAGCTTTCCGGTGGAAGAGAAGATGATGAGAGCGACATCGGCGTCACAGAGAACGGAGAGCTCCTCAGCTTTCTTGAAAAGGCCTCTTCTTCGTTTCGAGAACGTCACTTGTCTCGCCGTCGCGTTGTCGATTTTCCTGATCTGAATCTTCTCTCGCGCCATCACAAAACCCCTATGGAAGAGTAGCTTAGATTTGATACACAAGAAAAACAAAATAAGATTCAAGATTTTATTTGTTGATTTGTTGATTTGTTGTCGCGTTGTTGATTTTATGAACAGACGAGAGGAAGATCTTTAATTTAAGATTCAAGAAGAGACTGATGATTAAAGAGAAAGTAAAGAGAGGAAGAGGAACCCAGAAGGATTGAATTGTGAGAGAGAAAGAGAGAGAAGAGAGAGAATTTTACTAAAAAAGGAGACTTTAAAGATGAGAGAGAGAGTGACAAGACGACTGAAATGGAAAGTAAATCGTCTTCTTTTTGCTAAATTTAGAAGAATAAATATGATTTCAAGACAGTAAAAACCCTAGATTTTTTAAAAGACCTCAGAGAAAGAAAATTAACATCTTTCTGAGAAAATTGATCTAGAAGATGAATCTAGAAGAAAAAAAGAGAGGTTCAAACAAAAACCCAAAAAAAAAAAGGAAATAAATTGTTAAGGGAATAAATATAACTTTTTTTTACCACGTCTAAAGGTGAAGGAGACATGGAGGCGTTTTGATTGGTGAAGATGAGATATTTTCATGAGCGGTTTATTTATTTAATACTAATTTATTTAAGATGTGGGGTTTCTTTTAAATGATTATTTTCTTGGAAGTAAAGAGAAACTTTATTTTATTTATTTTCTTCGATATTGGTTTGTGTGTGGTGGTCATTGGATATGGTGAGAAAATAGGATTGTGAGTCTCCAATGAAATGAGAGAGAGAAGAGAGTGTGTGTTTGGGTCAGTGGGGGAATTTCTTTTTTTAGGGAAGCATAAAATGAGTTGTCTCACTTTGTCACACTCTAATAACTAATTTATCGTATTTGCTGTAAAAAATAAAAAAATCTAACCACATCGTATAGCTAAAACAAATTTTGTAGAACTTCAGGGGCTAGAATGTAATTGTATTTATAATTTTTGATGTTCACATTTATAAGTTTATACGGAAATATATTTGCAGACCACAAAAAAAGGAAATATATCTTACTAGTTAGTAACATTTAGTTAGGTGTTAGTCACACAGTTGGGTAGAGACAAGCATCTAATGAGTTGATCGGATACTAGTCATGAAAAAAAATTATCGTTATTTGTGAGGCATTATATCTTCTAATTTTGTACAACCGTGTTTGCATCTATCAAGATGAGCCTTAAGACGTGAGCTAAACTCCACTTACACATATTTTGCCTTTTGCCATATTTCCTTTATGATCAAATATCCCCATCTTCAACTGCATATCAGATTGATGGTTCATGAAAATGGTTTGATCGAACCACAAGATTGAGATGGGTGTACTCTTAGAGACTTCACCATATAGTGATTATGGGAGCAAGGTGTCAGCGGCGATCTCTTTCTCCCATTCACTTAGAGCTTGAAACATAATATGTGCTATGAAGACTTAGAAAAATGGATTGCCAGGTTTTCGAGACAGATTGTGTAAAACTGGTTTCCATGATACAATCTCCTGAAGAATGGGCCACCTTCTCTATTCCTTTAGAGGAGTTTGGTATGATTCGTGCTCAATTTCTTTTATTTTCTATCTCTTGCATTTCTCGTCCCTGTAATGTAATAACCGATTGTTTGGCTCGAACTTCAAGAAATCTATTTTCAAAGTGCTCATATGTAAACTCTACCCCTCCTACTTGGGCTACCAACAGGGGTGTGGTATTCTAATGATTAATATTTGGTTGGAAAAAAAAAGATCGGCAAAACCCTAACGTCGTTTCTTCATTTTTATCACGATCTTCATCAGTTTGCGTTTGTTTTTCTTGGTAATTATAGAAAAATAGGGTTGAATTACAAAATTACCATCAATTTCAGACTTTAACTCACAAAAAAAAATCTTTTGAAAAACTAGATTTCTTACACGACTAAGGTTTAATTTTGGTTGTCGAGACTGAGTTTTAGAACAAGGTATAAATAGTCTGCGAACCAAGTCGATGGGTCAGTACCTGAGTTGCCAACTACTAACCTCGGTAGCCCATTCTGCGTAACGAGTTGATGAGTGCACCCTTGGTAGCCCATCATGCATACCAAGTTATCCGCTGCACTTCCATCCGCACACTAACGAGGTTCACTATGTAAATGATCTACTAATCATTCATACATAGTGACTTGGTTCCTATCTACACTATACAGAACATATACCTCACACCACAAACAACAATCAACACATACACTTTTAAAAGCGATAACAAACCGACACCCTCCGTGACCCAGCCTCGGCGTTAGCGGTCTGGGCCAGATGTCGGGAATCTACATTCAAACAATGTTAACAAGCAATGTTAACCTCAACTCACAATTTACACTTGTCGCGGCTGAACCCGGGCTGGCTCCGTCGACCAAACCCGACCATTTTCTAACCGCCTTCTTCAAACCGCTACTCTGGTACGGACCACCACAACACCGCGAACGATAGCTTGATTCTCGATCTTGGACTTGACTTGACTTCCGAAAAATTTCGGTAGAGTCTCTGTTGTACTAGAGACTTTTCCCGAAATTACGACAGAAGTTCGATAGGATTGTGATTGAGAAAGTCCTACTTGAAACTCCTCTCCACCACTCGCTGAACTTTGATTTAGGCTATGGACTTGGCTCTACTGTATTCCGGAAAATTTGGCAGAGTTCCGACTGATTTCGGGTTTTGGTTCCCGAAATTCGGGCAAAGTTCCGACAGATTTTGTATTGTAAGAAACCTGCCGATCAGCCTCTCTCTCACTCACTCTCTCACAAGAACCGACCAGGAAATGTCGTGAGTAGCACAGACGTACTGATACAGCTCAAAAACAGACTCTAAAGGAATTTCTAGAAATTCCGCCAGAAGTTCAGCTAATTCGAACGCTCATTCGTGCCTAAAACGAGAACACGAACGACCCCTACTCTAAACCAAATCGGTTAAATGAATTTCCGAACAGTGGGTCCGGGCGGTCGAACTGTCCCGAGGTGTCGGATTTTATCCCCGAGCACCTTCCCCTCTCGCTCCTCCTCCTCACTGGTGATCAACACCGGCGGCCTTCTTATTCTCCTCCTCCCTCTCTATTTTCTCTCCCTTCTTTCTCTCCTCTTTCTCAAATATTATAATTCATTGAGATTTGGTGTGAAGAGTAATGCTGCCAACGTCCCCTATTTATACAAAATTAAGCCGTTGGATGGCTGCCACGTGGCAATATCCTAACGGTCCAATTTTATATATTTTTTATAATTAAAAATAATAATAATATATTATTATTTCTTTCAACCAATAGGAATTGTCCACGTCTTCCCCTCTCCAACCAATCAAAATTGAGTATTTTCTTTGATTATTTTGCAATTCATTTTGTCTTTTCCGCGCGCCATCTTTCCGTAGTTGCATTTTTATAAATGTCTATAAACGTCTTAGATATTATTCGGCTTCGTATTCATTTCGAATTATTTATTATTTATTTTACATAAATAATGTTGTATTCGATCGGGGTGTTACAGCATTTGACTCACAAATTCCAAAGTATGGAGCGAGAACCGTCAAATTCGGACAAGAGTAGTGAAAGAAGAGAACTTACCTTAAACCGATTGGATTAGTAGACGGCGGTTTGCAGTCTAAAGGTGTGTTGGTGGTAGATGGTGGTGTTCGCCAATCTCCCTAACCAGTTGTTGATTTCAGTCAGCCGTCCCTTTGCAAGTTTGTTTCGAGGCATGTCAAAAGTGGCGTTTCTCGAACCCGCGATCATGATTTGAAAGGCTCAAATTCACCTAGACCAACACGAAAACAACCAAATAGAAAATTTAAAATAAAGATAAAAATGGAAAATGAAATTGAAATAACGAATATGTATTAAAAGGATACTCATGATATTGTTTCACAAGTGCGCTCGTTTAGAGTCTCGAGCTCGACTTAGCCATGATGATCAAGTGTGTGAAGGTTTGGAAATTAGAACCGTTCGACTTTCTTCTAACTTGATTTTGAGAACTATTTTAAAGAATTCTTGTAGAGTTGAGTTGTCTTTTCCCATCATCCCGTGTTTGACTAAAGCTTTGACCTTTGCAAAGGATTTACTAGTGCCTTTGCATTTAACTTTGTACTCGATATAAGTTATGGTGAGAAATGATGTAGAGTGATGTAATTCCCTCAAACTTGGTTTCTTGAAACGTTGGGGTTTAAATCTGGGGGTTGTTTGGTCTTTTATTCAACATAAGTATCACTTGGTTTGGTGAAAAGAGACTCCAAACATTCACCATCCACTAACTAATCTTCCTTGAAAAGTTTAAGAGTTTCTTGTTCACTTTTGACTGTATTTCAAAATCTTCCTCCATTTTCATTACCTTTTAAGTTCAATTTATTCTCTATCTCATTTTTCACAATTTTTAGTCGTTTCCTCATTTTTATTTCATACTGAGAATATTTTTTCTAAACATGATCCATTTCATGGTAAAGCTTCCTCAAAATCAATATAAACAAAAACACGTTGGGACCAAACCTTTCTATACACCCTTAGCCTTTCTCTCAATCGTGACTTCGAAAACCACATTAACATTCAATGTTTTCTCTTCAATGTCCTCATTGTAAGACTCTATTCCAACTATACCAAGTCGCTTAGTTCATATCTTTGATAGCACATTCACATCTCCTCTAGTATTAACTACTGTGTCTTAAAACTCTACTCTTCTAATTACACAAAGGATAGTGAATTTTACCTATATTTACAACTTTTTTTAGCTTACTTGGTTTCATTTTCAAAATTTTCCCAAGACCATGAATAGTTAGGACTTCTTCTTCTTCCATCATATTGTTGATCATTGTTCGAATGAGTTTTCTCAAGGAGAAGATTTCACTAAAGGGGGTGACTTGTTCTCTATCTTAACAAAATCATTCACGAAGAGCTTAAGAGTTTTCTTTTTACCAATAACATTAGACGAGATTTAGTCTCTAGTGGTGAGTTCCCACCATTTAGTTCTTGTTGTTGGGTTTAATTTCCAGGAAAATTAATGTTCCCGCGGATTTAGTATTTCCGTAAAGTTTCTGTAATTTTGAAAGTTATATTGTTATTAATAAAAGAAGAAAAAGATCGCCGAGATCATTTTAGTCCCAAACTAAAATTGAAAAACTGAATAGTATTAGCCGCACGTGACACCACTGTTTCTTTGGTTTTGATTGGTCAATGTGTCAGCCTTTTAGACTGGACTCCGTGACCTTCCAGCCTCTATGTAACAATGCCCCTAACCTTTTAGCTATTTTAAGCCAACAGTCCCTACGCACTGACACTTTCGATGAATCGGAGAACAGTGACAGTTTAAACAGAATAAAAATCCTAATGGGCTTTTAACTGGGCCGATTTCAGAATACAATAATATAGCCCAAAGCTTTCGTTTCCCTTTCCGACGAGCATTTTTTCTTTTTGAACTTTTCTGTTCTCGCCGGATCTCGGATAGTCGAAAATGACGCCGGCGATGACTTGTACGCGACTGACGCTCTTTACGGTGGCCGGAATATTCCTTCAGATTATCGGACTATCGATTTTTGTCTTCGGTTTCTTCCCCGTCAAGCCGACTCTCTCCGGCGTCAGGTAAAACTCATTAACATTTGAAGGCGAAGAAGAATCTACTCTATTGATTTGTTTACTCTTTCTCGTTTTTATGTAAAATGTTAGTGGGTCGGAGAGCTATCTCGATCCATTCTGTGATTCTGCTCCGAATTCGAACGAGTCGGAGCTTCAACCTGAGAAACTGAGATTGCTGTACCAGGTTTTTTGAGTGTGTAATTAGTTTGTATAACTTCCTTTTGTTTCTTTGATCATCAGTGGGCTTAACTTCTTCCAAGTTTGATAGTGGTGAGTTTTATTTATAGGAAGTATCTGGTATCTCTCCTAAATATGATCGACTGATCTTGATGGTATGTCCTTGTTATGAAAGATTTTAATATTGTTTGTTGAATTTGTGTTTTCTTTAAAGTATGCTAAACGAAGCCAGTTTAGGTTATTGATGGGCTTCCTGCGGAGTTCGTTCTAGGGAAAGATGGTCAACCTCCTTGGAAGGTATGGAAAGAGTCTATGCCTTATACTCAGTCACTGTTGGCTAATGGAAGTGCAATTGGGTACCATGCTAAAGCAGCTCCTCCAACTGTTACAATGCCAAGGTTGAAGGTGTGTGTAGCGCATCTTTGTTGCTAAGTGGTTCAATTTGATGATGATCACAACTTAATATTTATTGTTCCTTCGCTTGATTTCAGGCAATGGTTTCTGGGGCAATTGGTGGTTTCTTGGATGTGGCTTTCAATTTTAACACACAAGCCCTCTTAGATGACAACCTTCTTGGTAACTATTAGTTTTGTTAATTACAAGTGTCTCATGCTTGGAAATTATGTGCACATTTGAAAGTAAAGCCTTATAACAGTGCCCCGATTTTACCAGGTCAGTTTTTTAGGATTGGTTGGAAAATGGCGATGCTTGGCGATGAGACATGGCTTAAGTTATTCCCAGGGCTATTTATGAGACATGACGGTGTTAGCAGTTTTTTTGTGAGTTTTAATATGATAGTGTATTTTTATTTTATTCATGATTATATACTTATCTATATCATAGTCATATGAACAAAAATATGCTTTTTTCCGACAGGTCAAAGATACAGTACAGGTAGACAGAAACGTATCTCGACACTTGCCAAAAGAGCTCAACAGTGATGACTGGAATCTCTTGGTTAGTTTCTTTTTTTCTCTTATTCCCCTGGATAGGTTTATTGTCTCTTGAATGTCAGTTGATTTTCTCAGTTTACTTGGATACATAGTCATTTAAAAACAAATCTCTTTTGGATATCACTTGAGATTTTCTGTTCTTTATTCTTACTAGATCTACCTCTTATCAGATACTTCATTACCTTGGTTTGGATCATGTTGGACATACTGGGGGCCGTAACAGGTATTTACTAGTCTCATAACCACTTGTGAGTAGAAAGTTATTAGCTGTATGACAAGATCATCTTATTACTTTTTCTTCTATTCTAGCCCCTTGATGGCTGCAAAACTTAGAGAAATGGATGATATAGTTAGAACACTGCATTTAAACGCCGTGATGGATAGTAGCCATAATCAAGGGGAGACTATTTTGGTGAGTGATTTTCGTGTTCGAAGCTCCGTTTGACTTTGATATGTCAGAGTTATCTGACTTAGGTTTCATATACAGATAGTAGTCAGTGATCATGGCATGACTGAGAATGGAAATCATGGAGGATCTTCTTATGAAGAAACTGACTCTTTAATGCTCTTTGTTGGCCTGAGTAACGATAATCCTGACTACGCTGCAGCTACCAATAATGTAGCTTTCCAGGTAGAACAAACTGCAAATTTTGTGATATTTTTCATCTCTTTTCATGTCAGTCAAGCACCAACTGACTGTTGATGATAATTAGCCGTAAACATATGCATGATATGAAACCAACAAAATTCTTGTGATGTAGGTAGATTTGGCGCCAACTTTAGCTCTTTTATTTGGCGTGCCGATCCCAAAGAACAACGTTGGAATCTTTGTCCCTGGAACACTCAATTCTTTAAGAGGTTAACCATTTTTGCCCTCTTGCTTCCTTCAGTTAGAATTTGGGGGATTCATTTGACTGTATTTTCTTCACTGTCTGTTCATTTTAGATTTTGAGCAACTACGTGCACTAGAACTGAATTCCTGGCAGTTACTCAGACTACTGCAAGCACAGATACCGAGTTCCTCGTTTGGAGGCCTCTCCTGCAATTGCTTCCTTGATGGAATTTGTGAGGGTCTTGGTTCGGATATTAGTGAGTGCACGGGGGATAAAGAGAGACAACTCATTTGCTTGTTTAGGAACGCTGCTGTTCTTCATGGCATTTGGAAGTCCAAGAAATTGACAGAGTGCGTGGTTTGTATGAGAATTACACTTGTGGTGCTCCTGACTCTGAATACCATAAATTTAACTCCAAGGATGGCTTTCATGTTAATAGGTCTAACGTCATGGAAGATTTCAGCAAAGCTTTAGATGCATATAAAGCCTTCCTGAAAACTGCAAGTGAGTGGTTAGCAAGCAAAACCACTGAAGTATGTTGGACTACTTTTCTTCGAATTCTATGAACGTAGCTTTAGAAACATAACAGATTGTCCATCGTCACTAATTTCCGAATCTATAGTATATTTATAATTCTTAACAAAACTCTTCTATATCTGCAGAAACCAGTTCTTTTACTCAGTCTTGGGATGAGTGCTATGCTTCTTTCATGCTTTGTCTGCGTCACTCTCTTTCTGTCCTTATTCAAAGAGGTTTACTCTGAGCCCAAGGATCAAGTCTGCAGTTTGAATTTAGAAGAGGTGTTCACTTTGGCCGTGCTTTTGATCCTAGTTATAAGTATGGGATCAAGTTCAATGGTGGAAGAAGAGCATTATATATGGCATTTCATGGTATCTACATTCTATCTTGTGTTACTTTTCAAGACAGCAAAATCATTCAGTTTTTCCAATGGGATGAACAATCTTGGAGAAACTGCTTCAATCTTCTCACTTCTTATATCTGGTAGACTACTGAGAGGTTGGCGACAAGGGGGCGTGAACTGGACTCACCTTCCTGATATTTCAAAGTGGCTAGAGGAAGTTGGCAGCGGTTATGTGAAATGGATTCAACTAATCTCAAACTTGTTAGTTATTAGCCTGGGATTATTTATTCTCTTTCGAACAGGGTCAAAGAGGAGAAGTGTAAGCGTCCTAGCTTTTGGTTACTTATCATGTGGGTTCCTAATTCTACTGCATACATGGAGATATCAGGATAATATGTTTGAAGTGTCAACCGGCAATGTAACAGCCAAACTTATCTATATGATTTCGTCTATATCTGTGACTGGAGCTGCTTTAGTTTTGCCATGGTCTATGGTAAAGAAAGAAAAGTGCTTTGTAGCTGAAGCTGGTGATTGCTTGTATATAATTGGCTCTGGATACATACTATTCTGGTGTCTTGTACAGCTACTTCTCCAACAGCCGATCAACTCGGTCCCCATACTTTTACTGTTCATCCAAATCTTAGCAATTTTACGTCTTTCTTCTAAAGACTCGCAGGTTAAGGAATGGGTCGAGGTTAGTCTTTTCTATTCTTTGTCTGGGGATGGGATTTATCAACTTAAAGCTTTAAACGTTTGGTCTTTCTTGTCTTTTTGTAGATTGGGGCACTCTATTATATGGGAATGGCAGGCCACTTTGCTCTTGGAAACAGCAATACTTTAGCAACTATTGATGTTGCGGGTGCTTTTATCGTAAGCTTTCTTCTTTTTTCTAATTCGCTTTTCTTGTATAATCCAAATACTGACATCAATGGCGAAACCCTGTTTTTTTTTTTGTTAGGGAATCTCTAGCCATTCTACAATACTTTCCGGGATGTTGATGTTCATGATCACCTATGCATCTCCCATTCTGTTCCTTTTATCATATGTCATGTACATTGGTGCAAAGCTACGAAACCACTCAACAACAACAACAAGAGCTTACGAGGAATTGAATCTCGGACAAGTCTTGAAGCTAAAGGTCGGGTTCGCTTGCCTTGTTCCACTCTGCATCAATTCAATACTCTTGACTGCATACACTGTGGTTTTGCTACTCATGAGGAATCACCTCTTTGTTTGGAGCGTCTTCTCTCCCAAGTAAGTCTTTGGAGTTTCACGGTTCTTTACGTCATTAGACCGATGAAAACTAAATTGATCGTTCGTTGGAAATTATATATGTTGGTGAACAGGTATTTGTATGTGTGTGCAACCACTCTTTGCACATACATTGGAGTCTGTATCGTAGCTGTGACTGTGACCTACACTTTCTTTGTCACTGCCTTCCTTAGAAGAAGAAGACACAACAACTCGTAGACTCGTGTCACTCGTCTAGATTTGGTCTTTGTTATGTAGGGAGAGTGACTAATAGAGATATAATGTGATCTTTACAAAGATTTCATGTAGAAGAGGACTGTATTTTTTGTTTCCGACTATAATCACAGTATTTTTTTAATTTCCTTTTTAAAAATTATCATTTTAATCAGAAAATATAGAATGGATTTCTTAACAAAAAAATTGGTTAATGTCATATTGTTCAATTAATCATAGCAGTCGAGATTCGAGACCCTGATCTCGATTACCGGTTTTATCTTTTTGCCTTTTTCTGATAGTTGAGAATTTGTTAATTGTAATTAACTTTCATCTTGTATCAACAATTATTGTTTCCCTTACTGTCGTCTCTCCTGATGAAACGTATATTTGTAGAAATCAATTTAATTTTCAATCTATGGTTTCTGTATGAACATGGCGTTATAATCTTAAAAATATTAGATGATAAAGAGAAAAAAAAAAAAAAAAAAAGAGTGAATTACTTCTTTAATTATTATTTGTTAATCTGTTACACCACAAATTGCTTACGAGTGAGTACTAATGACTTCACGACATATACAGTTTAACGGAGAAGAAAAGATAATACTTGCTTTAACAAATAAAAAAATCTCTTAGAATGATTTGGTCTTCGAAGACTGTTTGATCCTCTCTCTCACATAGAACATCGGAATCGGTACATGTCTGGGAGACGGAGCAGCATGTTTTGTGACCGAACCATAAAACAATTCCCAGTCTAGATTGCGTGGCGGCAAAGTCTTCTTGATGGTGCTTGGATCTTGGACCGGCTTATCATCATCAACCTCCGGACCAGACGGTTTTGAGGATTTAGAGGGGACTTCTTGTGGCTTCAAGCCGGAGACATGCACCACGATGGAGTTACGAGAGAAGTAGTGGAAACCAATTCCATGTTCTGTATGAAACGGAACGGCGAAAACGTCTCTGACGATGTAACGGTATCGTAACACAATTGACATGTTTTGATGAGAGATTTGATTCTCGATCGACGAATTCAGAAGACTCTTCGATGGGTGGTTAAAGGAATGAGAGCTTAATGGAGTTTTGATTGTGAGAAATAGAATGTGGAGAGCTATAACGATTATTTATTATAATTTTCACTTCGTTAGCTGGAGTCCAATTAACGATAGGAAAAGGATTTTCGCTTTCATTACAATTAACGATAATACATGTGTAAGTGCGTTTGTGATATATTTCCTTTTTCCTATCCAGCGATTAAAAATGGACTTGCGATTGCGGTCTCATTGGCTATGATTGGTGAATACCAAATGCAATGGTGGGAAGCAAAATTGTGTTTACCAATCATATAAACCTTATTAAAAGTTATAGTATAAAAACTGTTTTTCAATTTTTTTTTATTACTTTCACTAATAATTTTACCTTATTCTCCAACTGCTCCGTTAATAATTAACTAATAATGAAAACATCAGAATATTATATATTACAAAATATAACTTTACAAAAAATGAAATATTTTAAATTTAAAATAAATAATAAAATATATTTTTATTATTAAAGAGTTTAACGTGTGAAATTTTGGCGAAACGATCGATCTTCTGAGCCTCTTTTTCTACCTCTCCTTACATCAAATGTGGTGAACAAAAAATCACAACATACCTATTCTTACAATGCTCATATGCTAAAGAAGCGTGATCCTTATTTTCAATCAAAGGGAATGTCAGTCCTCTCTGTTTTTAACCTATGATTCCTTTGCAACAAATCTTACAATTGATCATAGTTGGATTTGTCTACTCCCATTGGATGTAACCGTCAGTCCTATCTTTCCTTGGGTCTGCTGGTCCCTATAGAGTTCTCACAATAAACTCGTATTTGATCAGAAATACACTTCAACAACAGTTTCTGCTTCCAAAGCTCTTCAAAAAGATCGTGAATGGCAATCATCGAACTTTAGAGCATGATCAAAGCAATGGCTCAACAACCAAGAAAGGCCACCAGAACTTAGGATTGCCTTCAGGATGCACCCTGGAGAAAATAAATTGTTGAGTTCTAAGCACTGCAGCTACCTCATCATTCCCTCCTTCTGCGCAAACAAGCTCCTTAGGATAAACCGCGCTCTCATTCTCGTCTACCACCTTTCTACCCTTTCCAACCTCAACCTCTATTTCCTTCCCCACCACTACCTCCTCTTCCTTATCATTATGGAAAACATTCTCCTCATCATCTCTCTAGTTTTTAATATCATCTTTCACTCCATCGTCTTTATGACAGCTTCATCTTCCTTCCTATCACCACCGCCCATCCAATCTTCATCATCATTCCCCTCATCATCGGCGTTCTCATCATCTTCCACTACCTTCTCGTTGCTCTGACCGTCATCACAATCATCATTTCCTAGTGATTCATGAGTCTCCTTGTGTGGCCGTGACTCACGAATCTCCATCTCGATGTCCTCTTCCCCCCGAACCACTCATCGTCCAAAATAGTTCATCCTCGTCGACAAATTACTTATGCCAAATCATATTAAATATACAAGCTTACGATATTTACCTCAAATGTAACTTCAACTTCACCCCACTCTACATCCATTGGTAGGTACCTCTGTCTCCCCTCCCACTCGTCTCCGTTTTTAGTCCCCTTGTTCTTAGCAGTGAATGATCTTGTCACCCAAGTCGATGTTCCTACCGCTTTCCCTTTTCGTCTTGTTCTAACATTACCCTTCCCTTCTCCTTTCTTTTTCCTTTTGCTCTTTTATTTCCCTTACTTGTATCCTTTTTTTTCCTTTGGAACCTTTTTTCCCCCACTACCACCCATTTCCACATGCATTATCTCTCTTACCTCCTTCACTTATGCCTCCCTCTCAGCTTTTATCACTTGTCTGCATTTTTTTTCTGATCTCTTCAACAATTATTTTCTTCGTCTCCTTCAAGTGTTTTTTTTTGGTTCAACTTTGTTATGACACTGAAAATTGCCTCTTTTGCAATTTCTTCGACTCCCACTTTTTCTTCCTCTGCCTCTTCTACTTCTTCATCCTCACTTTCCTCCGCTTCGCCTTCGTCATCCTCCATGTCTCCATCCTCTTCCGCCTATTTATTCGTTGTTTCAACATTCTTGTTTCTCAATATCGGCAGCTGCCATTGTACACTACACTATACTACCATTCTACTAATTAGTATTTACCTATGGAATTCAAGTGCTTATCAGCTTATACATAATACTCTAGGCATGAGTGTTTGGGCCTAGAGTATTTTAAAAGGGAACTTCGTTTCCATCGGAGACACAAACTTTATAGTTAGTAAAAACCAAATCGTTTACTTTAGTATCCATTAATATTTTTGTCATATATCACGTGATTCGTCAACTGAGCCACTTTTAATCTTGTACACAAAATCATTTTTTTGTCTCGATATTTTGGAGCAACTTGATCACTACTTTCAACTTCAAACAATGACTCGACTATCCCGATGCTTTGACACTATAAAGAAATTCATGAGTATAAACCATTCCATCAGCACTGCTAGTGTTTGAAGTATCAATGCTATCAGGTTGTGATACTCTTCACCTAAAGATGCTTATACATGAAAATTTTAGTTAATAAATTTAAGAAACAACTTTTTAAAAAATGGTTTTAATGTTTTTATGTTTTGAAAAAACAGCTTACCAATTTAATGTATTTTCGAAGGAGGAGATAAAATTTTAAGTGCCCAAATGTTTAGTAGGTTGTGTTTGATTTCTGTAAGAAATTAGATTAAGACAATAACTAAAATGAAAGTGAAAGACTTAAGTTATTCAGATTTTAGTAGTTAATAATTTGGTTGGTTTTATGTTGTTTAATATAGGGACCGAATATTGTTTAAATTTGTTATTTATTATGGTTTTAATGTTTCAGGTTTAATTAGTGATATTTATGTAATTTATGTACCAATGACATATGAATGTAATTAAACTGATTCATTAATGACGTTTTAGAAAGTTTAAGTCTATTAATGACGTTTTAGAAAGTCTAAGTCTCTAGAGGGCTATTGTGACGATACGTGGCGAAATCTTAAAACCTTATTCTTTTACTATATAAGACTAATGTAAATGTAAACCTTTCAATTTAAAAATAGAACAAACATAACGATAATATATAAAATCATTGGCTTCCCATCATCAATGTAAGATTTAGTTAAATAAATTCATCAAGGGTACATCGAGGAGTCATCCGAATAAGACTTCAAAATGAGTATCAACAATCCACCAAGAGTGTGGAATAAAGAATGTGAGAATTTCTTTTTTATTTTATCAATGTTAAACTTACTAAAATAAAATAAAATAAACGTTTTTACATCATAGATACGAGCAAAAGAATAAGGTAAATTAGAAACTTATATACATAGATGCAATATCTAGTTTCTTGGCCTAGAAGCGAACCAAAGCTGGAGATCATCTTCGAATCGAGCATCGCGAAAAAGTCGAATTGAGCTAAACCGATTTCAAATCGCCTTATCAATGGTACGAATCAGTTTCTCTGAAGGAGAATGCTGGGAACCATGCCTTCTATCATTTCTCTCCCTCCATAAAAAACATATTGAGGCTTGAAAAGAATACTGAAATGTGTAAATCTCGAGGCGAGATCGACTCATGAGAGCGAGAAGTGACACTATGTTGCTCCAATTAGTGGAGAATTCATCTCAAAGCAAACCTTGAGCAAGATTAGTGCATACCCGAGAAGTGTAAGGACAACTAAAGAAAAGATGGTCTCTTGTCTCCATTCGTTGACGAAAAAAGACAAATTTAATGGATAGATTAGCATTCCAATGTTGCATCCTCTCACATATTGGTAAGTGATTTAAAATCACTACCCATGCGTGAAAAGTGTGTTTCAGTATATTCCGACTGAACCAAATGTCTTTCGCCCAAGAGACCGGATTCTTTTTTAACTGAATCTGCTCCCAAGTAGCCTTACTTACAAATTTGGCCTGAAAAATATCTTGTTTTCGTCGCCATAAGATTACCTATTCATCTCTGACGCAAGGCCTGGGAATTTTATTCGAATCCGAAATCTGAACCCGAACCTAAAAAACCCGAAAAAATTCGAACCCGATTTTACTAAAGTACACAAATGGGTTCTATGAGTCTACATCTAAAAATCCGAAAAAATCCGATCCGAATGGAACCCGAAAATCCGAATCCGATCCGATTTTAATTATATGTTTATCTCTGTCTAAATCAATATTACTATGTGTAAGATTTCATTTTATTTTTATGTAACCGCATGTTACATATAAATGAAGCATTTGATACCCTTTTTCGAATATTATGGTATTTGCCTTTAAAATTTTATAATTTAGAATGATCATGTTTAATTTGTTTTGGTACGTAGCTGATATTTGAATAGTTTCGGGTTTCCAACAAAAAATCCGAACCCGATCCGAACCCGACACTATCCGAACCGAACCCGATCCGAATTCTCAAAATATTCGAATAGGTTCTATGACCCTACATCCGAAAATCCGATCTGAATCCGAACGGATACCCGAATCCGGCGATTAACGTACAATGAGTCGAATCAAGCATGTCTTCAATCGTATTTAAAATCGGATGCATGTGTCGTCTTCTTCACCGCATACTGAGAGCATGAGACACCGTAGTTGTAGCTGGGATACCGAGATCAATACGACCACGATCGACCACGATCACTCGTCACAATAACCAAGCGCCACAAATTAGACAAATTGTCAAACCAAAAGGAGGTAGAACAGCCATTGCATATTCGAATTTGACAAAATCCTTGGCTTTTTCCCGCATTTTGATCATTTTATTCCACATCCAAGAGCCTGGAGATGAACTCGACTGATCACTCAGTCCCCAAAAAGACGACCACTGTAGGAAACGCTCATGGACTCATTGACTCCAAAGAGTTTCCGTCATAACCAAAACACGCCAGATTAGCTTTAAAATACAAACCTCATTTGCTTCTCGAATACATTTTAAACCTAAGCATCCTTAAATTTGTGGGAAACACACATCATGCCATGCAACTTTAGTTTTCTTGGTGTTTAGAGACATACCAGACCAGAGAAAAGCGGAGCAAATGCTTTCAATTTCTTCAATACAGGCAGAAGGAAGCCTATATGTTGAAATTCAAAAATTGATAAGACTAGATATAATCGAGGTTAAGAGCTCCAGCAAAGGAGAGGAGGTGCGCAGTCCATCAACCAATGCGACCTCTGATCTTATCGATCAATGGAACACAGTCTCCTAAAGTCATTTTTAGTGAGCAAAGGAAGACCCAAATAGTGGACTGGAATGTGAGAATTTCAAAGAAGCCCTAAGAGAATTACTTGGGCTCAAGTTGACATTCTTAGATGAGGTTAACGAGTTGGACACATTAAGGCGATTCTTAATAGGAACCCGAGTTGAATACGTGAAAATTGAAAACTTGACGGAATCCTTTTGGGATGGGAAAAAACAAGATGCTGAAACCAAAGGGGTTAGAGGTACACCTGAGGAAGTTTGTTTTACCGACCTACGCATGGGACAGAAAACCTTTGAACCCTTGGCGGATTCGAGAGCAAGCATCAACGCCATCACGAGGAAAAAAAATGATCGAGTTAAGGATCACCTACCAAGAGCCTTAGTCCACCTCCGTCATCATTGTAAATTCTCCGGCTGAAGAGCCATTTGGTCTAGTATGAAACTACCCAATATTCATAGAAGGAAACATCATAGAATTAACCTAGTGGTGGTGGAAAATCATGGAAGCGATGAAATTCTAATCATCCTCGGTAAGCCGTTCTTGGAATGTGCATTAGTTATCATTGACTTCAACTCCAAGAGGTTTATCCTCACAAAATTTAGCTACAAGTCCTACCCCATGATCGCCTACAACACCCAATTCTAGGGAGCCATTTTGGAAGGAAACAAAGCAGAAGGGAAACTAAAAGAACCAAGCTTCGTGGATGAGGAGAAAACAATGAGTGAGATGGAAGCCGATATCAAAGGGCTAAAAAAAATCGGGCTTCACCCAAAATATCTTCTTGATACCATCGTAGAAAATGACGAGGAACAAGTCAAAAAACGAGGGAAATTTGTGGGAATATGCAGCATTCATTGAGCTACTGAACGAGAGTCAATGAGGAGAAGCCGTTCAAAGAAGAGATGTGAGTATTTGCTAAAAGTTCTATGGAACATGGAGCCAACAACACTTTGTATTCTAAAAAAAATGTAAGTAATTCTTAATTGATTTCCTTGAAGAAAAAAAGACAATCTCGAGATAGCTTCCACCATGTGGGAGATAAGAAAACAAAAAGCCAATAGGAAGCCCATGCATAGTCGTAAAATGAACAAACGAAAAAGAGTTCTTCATGACAAAAACAAAAGAGCATGCAACAAATAGTCTGATGATCTCCTACCAAAAATGTACCACACTATCCTATTGTATTATACCATCTCATGCATGTATATCTATCATTTTACTTTCATTTTCATTCTAGAATTTCACTTTAAACTTAAAACATACCGAGACGGTGTGAATTAAGTTCGGGGATAGGAGTTTCATATATCCTATTATAATTAACATAGCATATAATTGCATATTGAACCAACAAAAAACTAGCAAAATTGAAAAACTCAGAAACACCAAATACAAGTAAGATCAGAGGAAAAATATGGGTCAATGCTAAAATCAATACAATTCGTAGTGGCCCACGTAGTCGATACAAACTCTTTGATCACACGAATTTTGGATTATGTTTTGCTTATACTTTTAAAAAAAAATTAGTATAGTCTCAGTTCCATTAGGTTATATAAGTATGTTTATATGGTTCAATTAGTAAAATAAACTTGTTATACACTAAAAAACCGTTTCCAACATCTAAAGTCTTGTTACTCGTACTATTATGCTAGGACCATTCTTGAAAACAAGATAAAACCTTGTTTGGAACATAATAACATGAAAGGATCACCTAATTTGAAGTGTTGTTTGATTTTGAATAAATACCTCCTTATGGAACTTTAATTTGATCTATAATTATCGTGTGAACTTGGTGAAACTAGTTGCTTTTGAATAGAACAACATTTTGAGTTCTTTTTCATCTTTTTTACCACCTTATTCATGAACTCAAATCATCTCTTTATTTAGAACCCTTAATCGTTCTTAAAAGCCAAAAACTACTATATCAAGAGATTTGTGAGGCGTTTTTGTTTGGTAATCCTTAGTAAAAAAGTGTTAGGTTAAAGACGACAATGAATGAATCTCTAGTAGAATCGGTTTGAATCTAAACTCGCACTAGAATAGGTTAGCATAGGATGGGTGTTAAGTGTTTAAAAACTATTTTAAAAAGAAGATAAAAACATGTGTTTTTGTAATAAAAAAAAAAGAAGAAAAAGAGGATTAAAAAATAAATAAAGTCCTAAGTAAATAAAAACTTTCCAGAAAGAAATTCAGTATAATTTTTTTTTTTTTTTCAGTATATTTTTTTTTTTTTTAAAGGTTTTAAAATTCAGTATAGTTAAGTGGCATAATTAAAGGGAGCTTAAAAAAAAGTGTGGACATTCGATTCTGGAACTATAGCACTAATAGATATATATATATCTATTAAAATCTTGTTCAAATTAATAACATTCACCCAACCTAATTTTCTTCAACTTTTTAGTTTTTTTTTTCAATTTCTTTATTTTATTTTCGTGATCAACTTATCTCTGATTCATTTTTTATATTTTTTCTAAATTATCTATCACCAATCTCGTATCCACATTGCAACATCAACATTTTCTATTTTCAATCTTCTTAAGTCCTATTTTTGTAAATCGTGTTCAACTATTGCGTTCAATCATCTTTCAAGTAGATGCTACGATCAGAAACAGGGCCTCGAGTTTCCGGCAAGACCATCCGATAGTCGCCTCTCGTCTACTGCAGGCATGGTTTGCTGCTGGTCGTGTT
The DNA here is from genome assembly GCA_900116095.1 of Euclidium syriacum. Taxonomy (NCBI): domain Eukaryota; kingdom Viridiplantae; phylum Streptophyta; class Magnoliopsida; order Brassicales; family Brassicaceae; genus Euclidium; species Euclidium syriacum. The sequence continues at coordinate 6,828,224 of FPAK01000008.1, forward strand.
ACTCCAAACTAGATCTGCCGCATACCTTTGACTGCCATCATATCATTTTTCTTTGTTCAACCTAAAACTCTAAGATTGTCATCAATGTACTTCCCAACCGTTTTTGGTACACGTTTGATATTCTGACCAGATTCCTCGTCTCTATTCACAATTTCTTTCTAACTACATTGGTTCAATTCTTATTTATTTATAGTTTCAAAACTATGGATCTGTGTCAGTCCAACAAAAATAGGTTTAACCCCACATCATTTGTAATTTTTTATGCTTTAAATAGAAAAACCTTTTTCAAAAAAACTATTGCGTTATTGGGAAAAGATTGGTGACTATAAAAGTATAGTTTACCTTCAAACCAAAAAAAAAAAAACCTTACACATGTTTAAGTAACGTAGACATCTCTGAATCTGATCTTCCACTTGGGCTTGAGAGAGTCTTCTGAAAAGTGAAAATATTGAAAAGGTCAATGGTCAACTATCTCGGTGATTCCGACATCCTTGGAGACCTAAAACGGCTCAAACTTGGCGGGAGAGGTGCCTCTCATAGTCAACTTCTTTGGCCCAAATGGCCCCATCGAGCCACACGAACTTCATTTTTAACCATATTTTAGTCGTGCTTTAGATTGTTATATGTTGGCAATACGAAATATCGATTAGATTAACTTCTTTGTCCTTTTCTTTGTTATCTAAAATATAAAAGTCAATGATTATCACCTTTTTAAGTCGGTAAATTTAAATGGCTCCCTCCCGTTGATATAATAATTTCCCAATTGAAAATAGAATCCAATAAAACAAATTTCTTTTGTAAACAAGTTCTTCTATCTATGATTGTAAATTAATTTGCACTAATACCCACAGCAGTTCTGAATAAAATATATTAAAAAATAATTTTAAATCTGTTTAAAAATTAGATCAATTCTTACAATATCTCACTGTAATTAATTAGTTGACAAATTTTTTAGACTTTAGATAGAGTATTACATAACCAAATTTGAGCCAAATCCGATTCTGGCAACGTCTGGGAACTGGACGAAGTTGGGATATCTTCGATTAACTAAATCGAAACTTATCAGAGAAATATTACATTCGTTATTTCGTTATTCACTTTCTATCTTTTTAAAAAAACAAAATTTACGATTAGACATAGAAAAAATAAATTAAATCATACTATATGAATCAGCACAAACAAAAATTGATCATTGGTCCATGATGATCAACAATGGCTTTTACTTACAAAATTATAAACTCAATTCTTCAAAAGCGAGGAAACACCATATCGTAGAACTCTCAAATGAATTAAAGATGAATTGAGATTAGAGAAAATGAATAGAGAAAATTTATGTCATCTGAGTTACATGAAACAAACGGTTAACTAATTCTATTAATGTAAATTTATGCTAACCGATGAAAATATATGTAAGTAGATTTATGCTGACGGATAAAAGTATATGTAATTTATTTGAAAATTTAGTGCGTTGAAGTTATAACGCACTATATTTTAGTTTGTGTATAAAAATGCAGCACGGCTCGTATTTGGTTAAAATACAACTCATTCCCGTATGATATTTGTTTGCTACTATTAATTTGAGTTTGTTTTGTATATGGGTGCAAAAATAATAAAATAAACGAGCGTGGAATATATTTTCATGAGATGCAATAAGAGCCATCAATGGCCTAGTGAGAGGTAGGTAAGTCTCTGAGGCTGTAAGAAGAATATTTGATTTTAAGCAGAGCCTAATTAGTGGTCACAATTGGATGGCTCTCGGACCTCCGACACTCAAATATTACCATGGTTTCTGATCCTTATTCTATAAATCTTTTGCTTTTTTTATATATAAAGTACATAAAGTAACAATGCATTTCTAGACCTGTTGTATATATTTTTTAAAAATCAACTAATAGGAAAAAAAAATCGGAATATAAAAACTAAAAATGCGTAAGAGTAGCTATATGATGTTGTTTAGGAAAACTTTTGGTCTAATTGCTAGAACCAAATTTCATACAAAATTAACAAACACATGGCAGTTTATTAAACATTTTAATTCCAGACAAAAAAAAATATTAATATGTGTATGTTTTTTGAAAGCTATATCACGTTTAAATCCGTAAAATAAAAAAAATACCGTAGAACTGAGAAGTAGGTTTTATCAGAAAAAAACTGAAAAATTGGGAATATATAAGATTTAAAGTACGAAAGAAAGTTTTCGATGACAACCATTCAGTAAAAAATAGAGTTTCACTATGTTGTATGATGTTTAGAAGAGTAAAAAGGGTATATTTTGTGAATAAGATGACTATAAAGTAGTTAGAAAAGAGAATGAGATTCAGTCTTACGGGTAAATGAAAGCTTCTATTATCAAAAGATAGAAAAGAAAGTGAGTGCTTGAAACTTAGTGCTTGGTATCAGAAACTATAGTTCGGAAATGGGGCCGTATAAAATCATCGCATTCCGTTGTTACAAAACATGATTATAAATTCATGAACTGAATCTAAAATTATTGACGAGAAAAGGAATCGATTCTTCTTCAAGAATAATCAAACATGGAAAGAACAAAAGAAAGCATCCCATGTGAGTGTAGGGTGAAAAATAATTCATGTGGGGAAAATATCCACTAAATAATTATGACCAATGAATAATTTTCTAAAATTTTATGACTAAAAATAGAGCTGAATGTGGAATTTTTGCACACATGTCATCATCAGAATTTTTGTAGGGTTTTCAATTTTCTTATTTACTTAGTTCTTTCAAAAATAATTCATGTGGGGAAAAATATCCACTAAATTATATAAGCAAAGATAACAGTTTTATTTTCCATTTTTCTAAAACTTTATCACTAAAAATAGAGCTAAATGTGGCATTCTGCACACATTTTATACCATAATTTCAATAGGATTTTCAAATTTCTTATTTACTTAGTTCTTTCAAAATAATTCATGTGGTGGAAATATCTACTAAATTATATAACCAAAGAATAACAGTTTTTCTAAAATATAATCACTAAAATAGAGCTAAATGTGGCATTCTTGAACACATGTCATCACCATAATCTTTTATAGGGTTTTCAATTTTTCTATTTAATTAGTTTTTCCAAAATTATTTGAATATTTAATATATTTTTCTTTTCTATGTACAAAAGTCTGATGTGTCGCTTTTCTTTCTCTCTTATCTTTTTATTTGAATAAGTTTGAACTTAGTACGTGGGGAGGTCTTTAAACCTATTGTTTTTTTTAAGACTCGTACTTAGTTGTATCCAAGAGGGTTTGAATCCAAACTAACTCTCTTAATGAACATTAAACTTATGGTTTCAAAGTTAACATTTACTGCACATTCCGACTATTGATTTATGGATGTTCGCGCCTTTTAGAAACTTAAATGTTTCAAACAGATAAATGTTTTTTTGTCAAAATTCATGTCATTCAGAGACCTTATTCCCATATCGATTAGAGATTTTAGAAGTGTGATCAATCGATTTAGGACGTAAGGTGGTAGCCATTTAGAGGCGGCATGCAACCTAAAAAGTTTAGATGTAAGGTTGTTATCATTTAGAGATTTAAGGGGTTATCACAAAGACGGTTTAGACATCGAGGTTGAATCGTGCTATATCGTACAATTAACTCAGTGAAACTAGTAATTTACGAAATTATATTTGTTCTTTTAAATGAAAAATAGAGACTCGAGCTACTAAAGCATAAGAGAATTTAATTTTTTATATTTTCACTTTCAAAAAACTGATTATGTATCTCGCAAAGATATTAAGCCTTTCATAGTTCCCTTTAACAAGTATATGGTAATACTTCTTCAACTTCATGGAATTCCATGAATTCTTCTCAGGTATCCATGAATTCGTCTTGGGTATCTCATTATACACCTTGACGAACTTATATACGCCATTTTCTACCACTTGAAAAATCAAATAAGAAACTTTCTAGTTAGTTCCTAATTTCCCAGCATGCTCTTCCTTGGTGTTTTTGAATACCTTCCTCAAAACCAACTCACCAACTTTAAACCTCTACTACTTCATCTTGGACTTATAGTAGTATGTTGCTGCTTGTTGGTAATTTTGAATTCATAGTAAAGCTTGATCTCGTCGCTCATTAATGTACTCGAGCTCGACGAGGAGCAACTCATACGAGAAATAGTCGTTTTTCTTATTTACTCAAAGTTTAGGATAATTTTTCTGTATTTTCTCTGCTTTCCTAGAGAACTTTAGTCCTAACTTCCACTCGATTTTCATTCGCTTGCTCGTTAAGACAGGGCAACTCTCGTTGAGTACTTCTCTCATTTATGGAAACGGTTTAGTGGTTAAAGCTTTTACTTTTAGGTGTGAAGTACCGATTTTTCTTCTAAAAACCCTTGAAAGTTTCGACCTTTAATTAAAAGGCATGAATTTAGAGGAGAATCCGGTTCAAAGAGCACCATTTTTAAATCTTATCACTTCAAAAAATTGTTCTTCTTTCACGATAAGCTTCTTTCCGGTAACTTCACACCCCATCCATCCCAAACACGCGCTCGTTCACTCTTTTCACCTCAAAGAGTTCCCTAGACATCAGATAACTCTGGTACCGTTTTTTCTCGTGAGTCGGAGTTGAAAAAACTCATATTTCTCTCACTTTCTCGATATTTCTTATTTCTTCCAACATCAGTCCCGTGGTCTCACTATTGATTTGAGCTTCAAAGAATCTTTGAGAAACACCCCCCCCATCGTATATTTTTCGGAGACTTCACACAGTTCTTTGATGTTGTGAGAGTTTGCTGCCTTGTGGGGCGAACCACTCTCCGCATCAAATTCTAGCGATATTTCTAGAATTTATTATACCACCCCAAGGTGATTCCATGAATATTCTAGAATACGCATCCCCTTCTAACTTACTCGCAGCCCAGTGATCTCGAATATCCGAAGAGTCTGGGGTTCCCCCTGGTGGACTCAATAGCAGATCATGAGACCCTTTTTTCATGATCCCACTATCGTCTACGGAACTAAAAGCCTAGACTCATCTCTCTCAAGGCCCAAAGTTCTGCTGACATGGCATGCAGACATTTTTAACCCAAAACAAATAGTATCACTTGTCATATTTTTTAAATGTGATCTTACTAGATATAATTAGTGTGTTAAAAATATAACTACATAAAAAAAAAAAAAAAAAAAAACCATGATTAGTCTACTAATACTGTCTTTTCAGCAGTTCAAACAAAAATTTGATCTATTTCAGTTTGTACTTCTAATCAGTTATTCATTTGGCACACCAGTGAAGCCAAACATTTTGTCTCGAATATTGAATAAAAAATTAAGTCTAATAATACATATGATAAAACATGTATAAATTAATATTCGATAAATTTACAAACACGATAAAATAATCAATTTATCTGGTCTCAAGTTGGATTGAAGTAAAATTTAACAAAACTCTATAAAATAATAAATTTTTTATAAGTCCTTTACAAATATATGGTTTACAAATATATGGTTTCAATAATGTCATAAATTAATAGTTAAATATGTAAATTTTATTTATACATAGAAAATTTAGAAAACTATGGTGTTGGTTGTTTTGCCTTAAGACTCAAATCTCGTTAGAACATGTTTTTTATATATATTATTTCATCAATAACTCCAAGTGTCGTCTACTCGAAATGAATCACAAATTTTTAAAGAGGTATTTTCTAACTGCTTCCAACACTACTATTTTCATTCTCATGATCAACACTAAAAATTGTATTCACAATTTCTTATAAACTTTTCTAAATATATTATTTTTATCTTTATAATCTAATAAATTATTTATTTATATTTTATTACAATGATCGAAATTATTAATCGCACTTCAAATTCACGCTCACGCTATAAGTCTTCTTTACTAGTGAATTCATCTAAATTTTCTTTTTTTTCTTTTTTGGCATCTAATTTTATTTTTAAAAAATATTATGATTATGCCTCTCTTTAAATTAATAATTATGAAATTATTAAATTTTAATATTTCTATAAATTAATAAAATATATTAATCTATAAAGGTATTAAGTTCAATAATTTTTAATTTATAGATTCAGTAGATTTATTTCTTTGGTTGAAAACAAATTTGTCTTTATTTACTTATTGTGAGCTACACTAATAAATTTTCCTTTGAATAGTTTACGTTTTAAAGCCGAGTTTCCATTTGTTTGGTCATGAAAAGATTTAAGTAAATATTTGCAAAAACAATAATAAGGAAAGTCGTAAGATACTTAGTGCTAAAAAGTAAATTTGCAAGGAAAATGGGTTTCTCCTTCGTCTCCGCGTTTCCTCTCCTCTTCTCCCTTATTTAAACGCATTCTTCTCTCTTCCTCTTCAACCTCAAAAACAAATCTCCACTTCTCTCTCTAAAGAGACATTAATACCAACCTAAAAAAGCTCTGTCTGAACAGCATATGTCTCAAAGACCTCTGGTCCCTCATTCTTCTTCTATAGCTTTCGGTCTCCATTCTCATCTTCTGATCTCCAGTGAGATCAGCTCTAATTCCAACTGGTCTCTTTAATTTTTTATTTTTCTCTCTTATTTCTCTACATCGTTAATTTTTTCTCCGATTTATCTGGAAACCCCCGAGAACCAAAAAACTAACCAAAAAAAAGAATGGGTCTCAAGGGTTTCGCTGAAGGAGGAGTCGCTTCAATCGTAGCGGGTTGTTCGACCCACCCGCTTGATTTAATCAAGGTCCGCATGCAACTTCAGGGCGAATCTGCCCCAATTCAGACCAATCTCCGACCGGCGCTTGCTTTTCAGACTTCCTCAGCCGTCCACGCGCCTCCACCTCCGCAGCGCGTTGGTATTATCGGAGTCGGATCTCGTATAATCCGACAAGAAGGTGCGCGTGCTCTGTTTTCCGGCGTCTCTGCCACAGTTCTCCGTCAGACGCTCTATTCAACGACTCGTATGGGTTTGTACGACATCATCAAGGGCAAATGGACCGACCCGGAAACGAATACCATGCCTTTAACCCGCAAAATCGCCGCCGGAGCAATCGCCGGAGCAATTGGCGCAGCCGTGGGAAACCCGGCAGACGTGGCTATGGTGAGAATGCAAGCCGATGGTCGTCTTCCGTTAGCCCAACGCCGAAACTACAAAAGTGTCGGAGATGCAATCGGGCAGATGGTTCGCAGCGAAGGCGTTACGTCTCTGTGGAGAGGATCGTCGCTGACGATAAACAGAGCGATGCTGGTGACGTCATCGCAATTGGCTTCGTATGACTCGGTGAAAGAGACAATCTTGGAGAAAGGTCTGTTGAAAGACGGCCTCGGGACACACGTGGTGGCGAGTTTCGCGGCGGGTTTCGTGGCGGCGGTTGCGTCGAATCCGGTGGATGTGATCAAGACGAGAGTGATGAACATGAAGGTGGAGGCCGGAGTTGAGCCGCCGTATAAAGGAGCGGCTGATTGTGCGTTGAAGACTGTGAAGGCGGAAGGAATTATGGCTTTATACAAAGGATTTGTGCCGACAGTTTCGAGACAAGCCCCTTTCACGGTGGTTCTGTTTGTGACGCTCGAACAGGTTCGCAAGTTGCTCAAAGACTTTGACTTTTGAAACAAGATGGTGGCGATAATTGATTCAAACAAAAATAAGTTTGATTTGTTTTCTTTTTTATTAATCGAGTAGTTTTAATTTGAATTTTCTATTGTTTTTCACTTATTCATTTAATTGAATAGACACCTATGAATGAAATCTGATTTTCATATTCAATCCCATGATTTACTCAATCGAATATTTTAGATCCATATCTACCTTAGTTTTGAACCATGTAATATTCTTTTGCCTATTAGTAACATTCAAGTTCACTGTTGTGTAGTATGTGCCATCTAAGGCATAATAAATAGGAGAAGAAATAATGAACTTTGAAATTTAATGTTCTTTGTTTGAAGTTTGAACATAATTTTACCTTCCCAAATATTGAAAATCTAGTTTTTAATTGATTAAAATATAATTCAAAGATTGGACAAGTGCCAATAAAAACAAATCCACCGGTTAGCCAAGTGTTACAAATATTGAATTAAAAACATGCTAATAAGTTATATAGACGACACTATCAATGAATTTATTTTAATAGTTGTTTAGAATATGAGTTGGAATTAGTGTTAAAACAATTCGGTAGACTATTATCTGAAGAAGCTTTCATAAATTATATATATAGAAGCTTTCACTATCAGAGATCAATAATTGATTTTATAATCAAGCTGTAGACAGTGAAATATTGCAAAACGTTAACATTATAACAAGTCAACAAAAACGAAAAGTAAAGAAAAAAAAACACAAGAGAATCGGTAACAGGTGCCACCACGTGTTATGAGATAGCTTTAGATTTACACAGACGTTACAATGTCGAATTCATCATAATAATTCATAAACCGTGTCGACAAGTCAACACGTTTTCGACCCAAACCTAACGCTCTTTAATAGTCATCAGTATCAGATTCCATCACTATTCGTTACGTTTTATGTAATTGTTCTCTTCTTACGGGCTAAGTGATCCTCTCAACATTGCTCTTGAAAATTCGTTCATGTTTTCAGGCAATTTATATACGCACTATTCTTTCATTGTCAAAATCTCAAATACCAAATTTGAAGATCTTAGACCAACAAACCAGACCAGAGAACCAAGCCAAAGCTGTTATAATTGAGTACACGCGTCTTCTCACAAAAAAATAAAAAAGATGATAAAAAAGAGTAAACGCGGCTTCTCGTTGACGTTGATCTATGCCACTGGATTTAGGATTTCGTCAATCAGAGAAAAGTGATGCGTTTTGAGTGGTTTAGGTCGCTCCGAAAAGCTTTTAACTTCATCAGTTTTTTCCGACAACAAAAACAACACAACACTAAACATCTGACACTTTATAGGTTTCGTCTTCGTTCTAGAAGAGCATCATCGAACAAAACCAGACAAAGCCCATTTGGTTACAAACCCACTTTTTCTATTCGTTTATTTATTTAATATTATCAATGTTGAAGTGTCGAATACTTTACTTTCGAATTGTTAACCCAAGTCCAATCCAAGCCGAAAATTCCTCTAAACCAATTAGAATTATGTTCCTTCAAATTGAGTCGAACCAAAAGAGTCTGAATTGAACCGTGCACCACTATTTTAAAATTGATTCTCAAAATTAAACGATGCTCCACAAACATAATGGCATGATCGAATTAAAAACGAGAAGATCCAAGAATTTCAGAAAACAAGTATAAAATTCTGTAAAATAATAATCGGGTTGAAAACTTTTAGTTGCTCAGTTAACCGCTCAGGTCGACATTATAGTCGCTGACTCATAAAACACAAAAGAGTGCTTTCTAAATATATTTTTGTTCATCATCGCAACAAGAAATTTCCATTTCAATACCAAAAACAAAACGAAAAGAAACCAAATTCTTATGCAGACATGGTCTTAAAACTCGATTCATTAAAGATTCAACAATTTTAACAATTGTATACGATAAGATGGTTGCTCAGCTAACCGCTCAGGTTCGACAATTTGTCGACCGTTCATTAAGCAAAAACACTTTCAACTTCTCATATAAGATCTCATCATTGCAACCATCTTTACCCATTTACATACATCAAGCTAGCAACTACAACTAAAGCCCAATTTATCATTCCCTAATGATAGAGACAGAACCTCGAACAGATTTTCCTAAACGAGATGTTTCTGACATTAACAGGTGGAAAAAATAAGCAGCTCTTAAGCTATGTGCTCAATCAGGGTTTGAAAACCGCTAACGAAGAAAGAAAACGAGTGAATCATTAAGCAATAACAAGAATACAAGGGTTTCTAAGCTTTCGCCGGGTCTCCATTGTAGTACGGACGCACGAAAGAGAATAAGAGGCTTCATCTATATGATGAGTAATATATAGAGACGAAGAATCTAGGGTTTTAGCTAATGGGCTTTGAATTACTTCTTTGGGCTTTTAAAAGGCATAGATACTAATTTTCACGGGCTGTCATTGTATTGAATTCTATTGACAATCATGTCGAAAATGCGGGGTGGATAGGGTAAATACCTATTTAAATTGATTTTCATCAACGGGTAACATCAAATTCCAAAGTTTCGCTCTCAAATTGTAACTTAATGATACCTTTCTTAATATCATTAGCTCACGTGGGGCTAGAATTGGTCCGGATCAACAGGATTCGTTATCGAATTCCAATACCATAAATTCCATTGGTGTATAGACATTACCAATTCGCAAGGGAAAAATCTTCAATCACTCCAATAGGAAATCGAATCGATATATCCACGAGTATAAGATATATATTGCATGTTTTAAACTACGTGATCTCAAGTTTCTTACTAACTCACAACATCATAACACTAACGCTCGCTCTCAAGTCACATAAATACTTCTTAAATAAATGTTCTTCCAATGAACATGGAAAAGTGAAAGAACCAAGATCACTAATCTTCTGTGGAGGCGTCCCTTTGTATGACCGCAATACATTCTTGGTTTATGACACTCATGACTTTCCTTAAAAACTGCTTCTTTGAAATAATATATTTCACCAATTTGTTCCAAACCGTGTAGTTCGCAAAAAGAACGGTGATATGTACCATGCTAAGTAGCTCCTTAAATCTTCCAAACTCTTTTTTAGTACTTCCTTCTTGAATCTTCCGAAAAAGGTAGTTTAGCGAGGTCATCTTACGCAAATGTTAACGGTCTTAACCTAGCGATCCTCTTGGTTGGAGGTAGAATGGTGTCTCCTTTGGATTTTAATTTTCCTCCTCATCAAGTTCAACTACTGTAGCTTTCCTATTGATTGAGATTCATTTTCTCCTTCTACCATTGGTTCTTCCTCAAGCTCTTAGTTTTCTCTTTTCGGATAGGTCTTTTACCGCTTGGTTTTTCAAGTCTTTGTGGCAACTTCTTTCCACCCTTTAATTCCAAGGAATAGATAAGTCCATACCCTTTCATGTCTTCATCTAACTCTTCATGCTCTAGAGTAAATCTCTTTATTTGAAAAAGTTGAGAGTTGAGTAGAGTTGGCATTGAGAGTATCATAGAATCCTTCCAATTTTTTATTCATTTCGTCTTGAGATCTATCAACCATATTTTGAATGCAAGCTAGGCTGTCCTTAGTATCGGTTTTGGTTCTCAAGGAAGAGTTTGATCATTGCTTACATGCTTGATTCTTGAGTTTGTTGCATGATGGTAGGATGAAGATCCATTGATCTGTTCCCAATGCTTGTTCTTTTAATACTTTTCCACTAATGAGCTTTGTCTCTTCCATTTATTCATCTCCAAATTGGGATTCAATCTTCACTTTTTTGGAACTATGCTCAAAATTTTCTTATAATACTCCATTATTCTTCCCACGCATTCCAACTTTTTATTTGAGTTCCTTGATAACTCTCCTTTCTACTTTCTCATAAGAGATCCCTATGTAGCTTTCTTCGGAAGCGGCTATGTTCTCGAACAACTCTTCACCCTTATTCATTGGTAAATTGGAAAAACTTCCATTGCTTGTCGTCACACAATGTAATACCACTTTCCCAACAAACCATTATGAAAATAACTCATGAGAGCACTTTTACCATAATCGTGATAAAGGCATTGGAGTGGTATTCCTTGAATCTTTCCCATGCTTCAAATAACTCTCCATTTGGCCATTGAATAAAAGTTGTAAGTTCGATCTTGGGTATAAATTCTTGTGAAAAACGCATTTGAAATCATCCCAAATCTCGTTTGTAGGGCTTCACACACCCTTCTCCCATAGCTTTGTTCTTTCTCCCAATGAAAACGGGAATAAAGTAAGTTTGAGTGATTATTCCTTGTGCTCTTTAACATCGGCTATAGAGCATATCCTTTCAAATTCATCAAGATGTTCTAAAAGATTTTCATTAGATATATCCAAATACTCCATTCCTTGTAAAATTTGAATCATATCAAAGTTAAACGCTAGCCCATTTTGGTAAAGAGGAGCCTTGATTCCACATGTAAAGGAGAGGGGTAGAGCTTAATCATAGAACCCTATCGTATTGGATTCTTTTTGGTCTTCCATCTTCTAGTATTGTTATTGTAGGATAATCCAGTTACCTTAAAATCAACAAAAACTAAATGGGGAATAAGTAACAATGCAAAAAAAAAGAAGGAAAAACTAAGTGTAAACACAAATTAGAATCCTAATTATGAATATTCTCTAGAACGACGCCAAAAACCTGATGCTTGTTTTCTTTCAGAGTTTATCACTACCAAATTTAATATCTTGTAGACATGTAGAACCAAGATGGGGCTCATATTATGTAGCATATATGGTTATCAAATCCTTAGAGAATGTGAGACTAAGAAAATTGATTTGAATCTAGACTAGAATTGTAAAGATGGGGTAAATGATAGTTTTTTCTAACTCCTAATTGCAATAATTTAGCAAAGAAAGAAAATGAATGCAAATAGAGTCTTATGAAATAGAAGAAAACCAAAATTACTAGAAAATTAACCAAAATGTATGAAATCAATGATAAAAATTTGAATCAAGGATTAACTCATTGATTAGAGCTAATAACTTGGATTTCCATTCCTTTTAGAACCATTGCTTACCAACTAGAAGTTTAGGGTCCTTAGAAACTATGTTAAGGCACTCGTGTGGTCTTAACTAATATGCCAAACACATATTTCTACACATATTTCCACAGTAAATGTGGTATTCAACAATCATTAAAACTTGGCCTAATGCAAATACTAAGCACTCTAAACTCATTCTCCAATTTAATGAATGCTTAGCTCTTTTGGATTTCTCATAAACATTTCATTAAACACTTTCCAGACATGATGAGTTTATATTTAGCTTTGGATTAATTACTTCCTAATCTAACTTTTAAACCAGTCCGAAAGATATAATCTTATTGACCTATGCCTAGAAATGAATACGAAAAACCAGTTTCATCCTATCTAACCAATCCATAATCAAATAAGTTAATACTCATCCGTGAATATAATGAGAATCATAGGAGGATTTGTTTTTTTTTTGAAAATGAGAAAAGAAAAAAGAAATAAAGATGAAAAGAACTTAAAAATAAGAAACAAAATAAGCACAAATCCATTAAATCATTCTTTCAAAAAATAGGTAAACAACTAAATATTTATTCCTTAGTTTCTCCAAACTCTTAGCCATTCTCAAATGAGATCCTAAAATGTGCAAGACAAACATAAAAGCACCAAGATGTGATGCAAAATACCCTAGATACCAAAATTATTATGAGAATTGCAAGCGAAAATGTAACAAAACATATAAATGCATGACACTGGCTATAAAAATCTACTAAAATTACAAGTTAAAAGAAGTAAAATGCTAACACATCATCATCCATTTTTCTATAGTTGTCCTAAAAATCTTCAAAAAATATTTTGAGAAAATCTTCTTTGCAAAATATTTTACTTCATGCCATTGGTTCAGTATGAGAAGGAGGTGAACCTTAGGTACTTGAACTACTCGAAGCTCTGCACAAAAAAAAATCATTTTTTAAAAAAGTGTGGATTTTGAGACAAGTAATGAAAGCAAGAAAAAAATACATGTCCTCGGTCAATAAGTAAGGTAAGTAATCGTATTTCAACCTTGGCACAACAACTTTAACTTCACCTCTATGTCACCAATACAAAAAGGAGCAAAATTCTTGTCTTTAGAAAGCCTAAAAATCTACTTGTCGCAAACCTTATACTAAAGAAGATATACCTATGGCGAGGAGGCTACTCCAAAATTAGTCTCAAGAGTTGGGGATGTACTGCAATTTGATAGGAAAGACTCCAAATGAAATAAGATGGGAGAAGGCTCAAGTAAAATTTGCTGGGAAGATGGTCATATAAAGTTTGGATAGGAGAAGATATGTATGTAATTTAAAGAGAGAAGAATTTAGTAGAATTTTATTGGCATAAATTTTAAATACAGTTTCAAGAGATATATACTACAAATCCCATGTATATTAATTAAGAAGGCGTAGAAATGATGTCGTGCTAGCGTAAGATTAAATTGAGATATTAGAAATTGCAATATTATCATCAGTCATTTCAAAGATTCCAATTAAAAAAATTAGAAATTTTATATATTTCTAAAAATTCAAAGACCAATATTTATAATATTCTTAATCCAAATAAAAATTTTACAATTTTAATCATATGATAATTAAATAGAAAAATATTTTAAATATTTTAACTTGATAAAAATAAATTATTTTAAATATCAAATTATAATTAAAATGTATTCATAAAAATATATAATACCCACACTTGATTAGAGATATAATCTAGTATAGTATAATTGGGAGGATGATCTATCTTCACTATAAGAAAATTGTTAAGGTAATTTTGGTATGATAATTAGATATATTCTCAATTTTTTTTGATGATTTAGTCAAAATAGAATTATGAGTTTGGTCGAAGAATATGAAAATCGGGAAGAGGAAAATAATATTAAGCGAAAATAAATAACTGAAAATATTTTCTACACAAATAAAATTAAAAATAAGAAATGAGGAAAAAACGCAAAAACATAAAGCAAAACAATAAAATGAGAAAAAAAAATGTTTTTCTTGAGTTAAAAAAAAAGAATGAGAAAAAATGATGGGGTGATTTGCTACAATAACCCATAATATATATAAAATAGTTAAAATAACCTATTATATTTAAAATAGTCAAAATAACTTATTAGATTTTTGAAAAACATTTTTCTTAAAATATTCTTAAATATAATAGTTTTTAACTTCTTTTAGTTCTTAACTTCTTTTCCATCAGATTAAAAATACATTCGTGGTTTTAAAACATTTTTCATAATTCAATTATTTAAAGAAAATAATAATTGAAAAATTGTAATTATCTTTACATAAAAAAAATATTAGTATAAATACTAACATTAACAAAATCTATTTATATTTTTTCGTAAACTTGTATTTAATCTGCAACTACTTGGTAAACATACGTAAAGTATCAACATTTTTTTGCTGACTTTATAAATCATATATGGTAGACTTGAATGTAATTTACATAACTCAGAAGACTTGTGTAAAGTCTACAAGTTTTCAAGACTTCAACACCGTATTTGGTAAACTTGTATATTGTATGCAGAAACTCGGCAGACTTACGTAAAATTTACATGTCTTTTAGACTTCAAAATAATATCTAGTAGACTTGTAGTTAGTTTATATAACTCGGTAAACTTACGTAAAGTCTACAAATTTCTTACAGGTTTCAACATCATATTCGGTAGACTTATATATAAATCTGCAGATATTCAGCAGACTTCCGTAAAGTCTACACGTTTTTTGTAGACTTCAAAATCATATCTAGTAGACTTGTATTTTGTCTACAGGTTTTGGTAGACTAACATAAAATCTATACATTTTTTTGCAGACTTCAATATTATATTTGGTAGATTTGTATATAGTTTACAGATACTCAGTAGACCTGCGTAAAGTTTATATGTTTTTGTAGAGTTCAATAAGATATTTAGTATAGGCATATATTTAGTATAGGCATATATACGTAAAATCTATAAGTTTGTTTTAGACTTTAAGATCATATTTGGTGGATTTAATCATAGAATAATTTTGAAATTACTAAAAATTATAATTAAAAAATAGGTTATTTGGAAATCATAATTAAAAATTAGGTTATTTGGGTAATTAAAATTAAAGATGGTTATTCAAACTATTTAAAAAAATTTTAGGATTAGCTAATTTTTCCAATGTGTAGTAGAGAAATATTTTTTTCATATAAAACAAGAATATATTAAATTATCCATCAAAATGTATGAACTTAGTTTTGGACTAAAATATGATTATTACACAAACAACACCGTGATCATATTTTAGTGAATAATGAAATATTTTAATTTTATCCATCTAAATGTATTTTTAGTTTTTCTACACAAATTTCTGTTTAGTGTATATTCTGTGTATCCCATTTCGACTCTATGGAGTGGTGGACTCTCCCCTCTCTACCCTAAAACACACTCACCCACTTCCTCTGCATAAACCTCTCTCTTCTCTCTCTCTCCTGCCATGAAAATAGCAGCTCATGGAGACATAACCTCCTCAGAAATCTCCCATCTTGATGACTTTTGCTTCCTGAGTTTTCACTTTATTGTCCGAACGCTCTGAAAAACTGAGACCCCCCAATAAACGAATTAAGAACACACAGATAATAAAACCCAGACCCATCCATGGCTGAGAATCTCGCTTGTGGAGAAACCAGCGATTCATGGATCATTGACCACGACGATGATTTCGACTGTGGCGGCGGATTTATGAACGAGATTGATTATCACCATCATCTTTTTAGTAAAGACGAAAACTTTGACGGCAACGGATCAATTCCGATGATGGGTTTCCCATCTTCTCTAGGAGAAGACAGAATCAGAGAGATGGTGGAGAGAGAGTCCGAGTTTTTGCCCGGAACTGATTACGTTAAGAGATTGCGTTCTGGGGATTTGGAGTTGCTTGTCAGAAACCACGCTCTCGATTGGATTTTGAAGGTTTGATTTCTTCTTTTCGTTTATCCTTTTTGATCTGTTTTCTACTGAAATCAAAAACTCAAATCTCGTTTGGTCTCTTTTTGATTGTCTTCTCTGATCGGTTGATAGATCATTCATTTTTGGGTGTTTAAAAGGTGCTTTATTTATTAGATTCGATGTAATTAGGAAAAAACTGTTGGATCTTGTCGATTAGATTTAGATTTTGATATGTTTAATCTTTAATGCCATTGTTGTTGTCTGAAACAGGTTAGTGGTCATTACCATTTTGGACCTCTGTGCATCTGTCTATCCATGAACTACTTGGATCGGTTCTTAACATCCTACGAATTGCCAGTAAGTTTGATTCATCTTCTTCTTTTAGCTTTTCTCTCAAGAGACAAAAACACTAATCGTGTTTCTGTGTTTGTGTGTTTTGGGATTTCATAGAAAGACAAGGCTTGGGCTGTTCAGTTACTAGCTGTCTCTTGCTTATCATTAGCAGCTAAGATGGAAGAAACAGATGTTCCTCAAACTGTTGATTTACAGGTTTGCAACACCAAACACTTAATAGCTTTTGGTCTTTAGAAACAAATCTTGAAATGTTCTCTAATGGTTTGTTGATGAGCAGGTGGGAGAACCCAAGTTTGTTTTTGAGGCTAAAACAATAAAAAGGATGGAACTTTTGATACTCAACACATTGAATTGGAGATTACAAGCTCCAACTCCGTTCTCATTCGTTGACAATTTCATCAAAAGGATCTGTAATCACGTATCTAAGGATTCTATTTATAGATCATCACACCTCATCTTGAACACCGTTAAAGGTTCATTTCAAAGCTATAATAATGTTGTTTCCTTTGTTTTTTTTGCTCAGTTTATAAAACAAAGTGTTGATGGTGGTTTGTAAATTGAATGCAGCAATTGAATTCTTAGACTTCAAGCCTTCTGAGATAGCTGCAGCAGTGGCAGTGGCTGTTTCTGTTTCCATTTCAGGAGAGATCAAATTCATTGATGACGAAAAAGCGATCTCTACTCTCATATATGTAAAACAGGTAAACTCATCTCTTATATATAAGCCTTTATTGTTTCAAGAACACACATTTGATGATTGGATCATTGTTGAGCAGGAGAGAGTGAAGAGATGTTTGGAGATGATGAGAAATATGAGAGAGGAGAATGTGGCGAGAGGAAGTGTGATACCAAAGAGTCCGATAGGAGTGTTGGAAGCAACATGTTTGAGCTATAAGAGTGAAGAGAGAACAGTTGAGTCATGTACAAATTCCTCACAGAGTAGTCCAGATAACAATAATAGCAACAAGAGGAGGAGAAAACAATAAGAGAGTGTGAGAGAGAGAATACAAAATAAAAGAGACTGAGTCATACCATTGCTTTCCCAACTCCGCCAATCCATAAGGGGTCATGACATTTGAGGAGGTTTATTTTTAATTTAATTTTGGTTTATTCCTTTTTTCTGTTCACATAAATTTTCTTTTTTCTTTCTTTAATTTCTCATCTTCGGTCAGAAAATTGGATTGAAAATGAGGGTTTTGTAAGAGAGAAAAAAGAAGAAAAGGATAAAAAAAGAAGGCGGCAAAACTAATAAAAAAATCATTGAAGATGATGACTAGAGGCTGGTTCATCTGCTTTTGCTCCAAGGGAATTATTTTTGGCTACATTAGATAAAGTTGAAAGAAAAAGAAAATAATTTAATTTTTATGTAATAAAAGGTGACCTTGGATTTAGATTTTCAAAATTATCAAATCATATCTGGCTGCTTGTTTATTTAATGAAAATAAATACTCAATCTTGTATTATTTTTTTATCTTGTCCAAATGCACATTTTTATTCTGAATAACTTATAAAAATACATTTAAATTCCCTGATGAAAATGAATAAACAATTCATTTGAAATAATACTCATAAACCTAGTAACATAGTGAGTACTAGCGTTGCATAACCATACATATTTAATTTTGTGCCATCATCCATATTTACTTCTGGTAGTACCTCTATGAGTTTTGAACAAAACAATATATATTCTTTCTGTTTAAGTATCATTTTACATTTCAATGCAATATTTTATAAAATTTTCAGTTTTATCTCTAGTCATTTAGCAATTAGCATATCAACGAAATGTAGACACATGTAATTAACAAAAAGAAAGATTCCACTACAAAACCAAAGTGACTAATAATTTTGGAATTAAATGTTCCTCGTTTGAAGAAATTATACAATTGGCTTGAAGGAGAATTGCATGTTTTGGGGATTGGAGAAGGCAAAGCCATAATGGGCCCTGAAAAGAGGTCTTAGTGGCCCACTTATTTTTGTTTTGACTATGCGACCGGTCAACATCTCCTCTCTTCTCTCTCCTCGTGTAATAATAATTATCTCTGCACCATAAGAAACCTTGGGAATCTACTGCTTCTCTTCCCTCTTTTACTTTATTATTTTCTTTTTCCCCCCAAATATATGTATATTCCTCTGCAGCTTAATATTAATAAACAATAAAAATTGCTTATTATGACTACCCATTACACGTACATCTTTCAAAGTACATATATTTAACAGAATGTGTACTAGTAGACTTGTGATTTAATAATATGCAAGAAGTAATCCCCATATTTTTTTATTTAATGTATGTGGTTGGTTTGTCTAAACGGGTAATATTCATAGTTTGATTTTGAAAACTTGAGTATCGTCGGATTTTAACAAAAAAAGGAAAAGAAAAACAACTTTAGATTTTCTAAGAAAGAAGACACAAATCAGATTTGGTTTTAATAACATTTAGAATCTTAGATCGAGATAGGTGTAAAACGAGATGAGCATCTTCTTGGGGGTTTCAAAGTATATATATGCATGTTTGTGTGTTAACTTTAATTTCTTCACTTACTTCCATTATGACAACTTTATGGCACTTGTTATTAGTATTAGGAAAAAGGGTATATTACCTAAGTATTTATATGTAAATGTACATGGTATGTGTAAGCTAATATAATTGAACTATGTATTGTGTTTTTAACGAAGAGAAAAACGACGAGGTGGTAGGGTATTATCAAAGAAGGTAATTTGATCTTAAACCACTTCACTTCATTCATCTTTACATTTCATAAACCCATTGATTTGTATAACCAAATCTTATAAATAAAATAAAATAAACCTCTTCAAGAAAGGGTTACAAGTGAAATAATGATGAGTACACCACCTCTTCGTTAGATATTGCTAACTGTACTATAATCACAAAATTGTCCAACACTATTCTTATTATCCATTAACGTATTATTATGTACTATCTCATTAATTAAATATCTTTTCACAAAAATCATTAAAATAAAAAATTATGACAAGAAAAAAAAAATACAACAAGATTATGTTTCTCTAAAAAAATACAACAACGTTGTGTTCACAAATATCATAGATAAAGTATTCCAATATTTCGCATATGCTTTCAAAGCGATGATTTAGGAAGAAGTGCCTTAATGAAAAGATTATATGGATTATCACTTGAATTATATTAGATATCAAGTTCACGATTTTTCTCAAGTTTTTTAGGATAGAAAAAAAAAAAGAGTTGAAGTATGCTTTATCATATCGCTCCTGATATAACATTCCTTAAGTTAAGCAATACAAACATTTTCGAATAATCTCGTAGATTTTTTTCTGGTATCTAACTCGTTAGCTTCTTGTATATGATGTATCATAGATCTAAGTCATATACATTTCCTACATGTTTCATGAAGTGATATACTCAGCATGTTTGAAGAAATAGCGAAAGTATGATTTTGAAGAAGTAGCGAAAATATGATTATGAGATCATAATATCTCCAATTTTTTAAAATGTCTCCGTTTTATAACAGTCGAATGTCTCCGCATAGGAGATGAACTGTATCTTGCAAGCAGATTTGTAGCAAATTTAATATTTGATAGTGTGCAATTTTCAAGATCCATAAGCGCACCTATAGCAATTATATAAGGTGCTTTAGGACCTTATATCTCCTCGTTATCTTAACAAGACTGAAATTGATCTTTGTCAATATTAAACGATCTATTAACTTCAAAGTATTCAAGGGATTCACTTATCAATACTAAAGCATTTTAGCACCCTTTTGGTGTAATTTGATTGATACACAAATATTCCATCTTGGAAGTGTTTTATATGGTGCCGAAGACAAAAAAAAAAAAAAATACATTCAAAACTCTTTTATTTAGACTCTTCTTTATATGAGTTATCGCATAGTCAAATTCCTTTTGAATCCCAACGATGTTCAATATACAACAATGATCACAAATCCTAATGAGGATTCTTAATAACTACATAATGGCGTTTTATATGTTTGATATTTTTTCTTCAATAATTATTAGCTTAAGTGATTATACCACATGCTTTCAAACTATTTTAATCCGCGTAGTGATCAATTTAATTTGAGTGAACAAATATTCTTGGATCCTTGTTAGATTTTCTTTTATCCTTCTCGGATTTTAAATCATTCTAAAATTTTCATATATATGTCACTATCAATATCAAGAGATCAATACAGTTACAACATCCATAAGCTACATTTTTAAATTTTTAGATGTCGTTAGACTAACCAAATACTTTAATTTGATTGCATCCATAAACGAGGAATATATTTCATCATAATAAATTCTTGGTCTTTGAGAAAAAATTTTGTGCCACAAGTTTGAACTTTATATCTTGTGATAACATCTTTCTCATTTATGTTTTTTTAAAAAAAGATCCGTTTACACTCAACGGATAGTAGTATATGTAACAATCACATGTTCATATACATTTATGTTATTTTATGTTATTGAAGAAAGAGTAATTTATATTTCATGGTCATTTGCCATTTATTTCATTCAAATCTTCTCTGTTACTCCAATACAAACCCTGAATCTGAATCATCATTTCCATTATCAGTTTCACTGGATATAAATAATAGAATATTCCATCATTATATTATATTTCATTGTTTACCCATTTTTTTTTATGTTGAACGTAATTAATAAAAATCTTAGATTTTTTTTTTTCATGTTTATAAACTGTAAACTCTTCATAAGCCTCTTCATATATATCTTTTCGAAATTTTTCACAAATTGATTCTTTTTGAATATTTTCATTTCTTTCTCTCAATGATTTTCTGGAGATTTGTATATTCAGAACTCATCGGCCTCCTCTTTTCAATCTTTAGAACTCATCGGCCTCCTATTTTCAATTATATTTCATCAAGTTCTTATTTGAACGATAGAGTGTATAGTGACCGAAAATGAATATGATAATCTTTCCACATGAATTGTTCAGTGGTAGTGAAGATGATGTTAGAGGTCTACCTTCTCTGCTCTCATATCCTCGTTTAGTTATTTAGTAGAGCAATTCCTTTATTTTCTATTTCTTATGTTCATCTTAGTTAAAATAGTAAAACCGATTATTTGGTTTGTAATGATATTCTGGTACTTCAGATTATATATATGAAATAATATCTTTGTGGTTAACCTGACTTTTGATTAATAAATTTATGAATGTTGATGAATATTTTTTTTTAAAGTACGATATTTTAGAGAATCGAAAGCTAATTTTCATGAAATATAGTGTTAGCGAGTACTACACTGTATACTATATCATCTTGAATCAGTATTTCAAATCAAACTTGCGCAAATAAATATATATAGATAAGTCCAATAACGGAATCGAATCTAGTTTTGATAGACATCGTGATTTCAGACACAACTTTTAACTTTAGTGTTCGGAATAATTATATACATTTCGGTAATATCTATAAACTCTATATATCTTTCAATATATAAGCTCAAATGTATGTAAGTTGGTGCATGCGTCCTTTTCTTGACTATAAAATTAACTAACAATATAGTGATTTTTTATTCTCAGACACACATAAGAGATACTATACAGTGTCTAATCATTATCTAATATTGTAATTTCGTCAGCTTATACTATGGAAATGGAATCCATGATAAGCTTCTTATGTTTTGATTTATTTTAAAACTACGGGATATGATTTAAAATTACACGTTTAAGCCTTAAGGTTTCTGTTTTTATTTTATGTCATGTTTTAAAATTACATAGGAGATTGCCATTAGAGTATATCTCTAATTAATGTTATCAAGAAGGATTTTGGTTGTCGTGAACATTAATTAGATGTTGCGGTGATTAGTTCTTAGTATAATTTTATGTAATCATCAACTTCTGATCAACCACACTTGCAGATTTTAGATTCGGTTTATATTCGTAAACTTTAAACTATATAATAAGAAAACAAGAAAAGCTAAAAAGAGAAAAAGTTAAATGGGGATAAAGTAAAAAGAAAAGAACGAGAGTCAAAATGTAAAAAGTAAAAAAGCGTGGGGACCTTTCAAACTTACTGCAAGATTCATACATTTTTTCAACTTCTCTTTACTTTTTAGTCCTCACTCTCTTGTCCTCTCTCTCTCAAAATTTACTTATATTTGTTGTTTTTTTCTGGATCGTTCTTTCTAGTTCTAGTGAACTTGAGACAACTAACCGAAAAAAAAGCGAGGTCTTGAGAATAAAGATTGAAATTTAATGTCATTAAGAGCTAAACATGTTGAACATCGAATTTAATTCACATGAATTACGTAGAAAATTGTCACCGTTTCTATGTTACATTGGTTGCTATAGCCCTCACAACTCGATTAAAATAAAATAAAATAAGGAAGAACAAAAGACAAAGAAGGGACCTATATAAACTTAAATTCAGGTAGAAACTGATAGAACATAGAAAGTTAAGGACCACAACGTAATATTACAGACAAGTTTATTAATTTCAATCTGAAGCAGAGAAACGTGAACAGAGAGATTCAGGAGAGAAAGTTGAAAGAAGAGACAAAGTTTGGTAAAGAAGAACATTGAATAAAAAGAAGTGGTCCACTTTTTTTAACTCTTACAAGTCTGGTAAATAGATCAAGGAAACCAACGCTCTTAACTAAACTTCACTGATTCAAAATCTTCCCTACTAACTAGACAAATAAAATGTATTACATCAAAATAAGGAACCAATGTATATACATTTCGAGGTTTTTTCTTCTCCGATTATTATTGTTGGTGTGTTTGGGATTGAGAAAGTGTTTTTAGATGAAATCAGGTTGACCGGTTGAAGTCAAGCAACGATGCCACATTCGACTATTAGGATCGACTGATTTCGGATATTCAATTACCTCAGTTATTGGCAAATATGCATAGTGAGTGTTTATTATCCCTACCGTTATTCCACTGTATCCAGCAAACGCTCCATGAACCTATTTATAATATAAAGATCAAAAACCTTATAACAAATTCAATGGTCTTAAAAAACTTGGAACCTATTTATAATCTAAAGATCGAAAGCAATTGACTTACAGCGTTTTGTCCAAGAACAGTGCAAAGAATACCATCTGATGCATTGGCACGAACAGCGCGAATCATGTACGTTGGATCAATGTACTTGACGTCTATTGGAATACTTACTTCTTTGAAATATTTTTTCATCTGTACAACAGAAAAAGAAACATCAATGGTAAAATAATAAGGAAGCAAGAAACTTAAGCATAATCACAATTTAACCAGACTTTGCTTATATATATCTAACCTCTTGTTGAATGTACACACCGAAATCACCAAGTACTGCGTTTCCAGATGCATCTTTGGCATTTGTTTTCTCAAGGAAATTCTGCAACAATATATGACAACAATCCTCAAACTTCTAGACAAAAAAAGAGAAAATAGCTACTTCATTGCGATTGTATTATAATTACCTGTCCAGCTCCTTCTGCTACACAGATCACAGCGGAGCCTTTTGTTTCGATAAGGTACTTCAAATGCTTCAATACACCATTAGGCCCATGGAGATTGAATGGAACCTTTATTGAAGCAAATTACTCGTGAGATTCTCTTAATATCAATCACGTTTAGGAAAATGAATATGATAACTAGTACCTCAGGAATCAAACAGATGTCGACTTGTCCACTTGCTAGAGAGGCTTGCATTGCAATGAAACCACTGTTACGACCCATTAGTTTTACAACACCAATGCCATGATAAGCACTATGTGCCTAATTAGCAATGATTAGTAAGTATCCTTAATACTGATATAAAGCTGAATACGAGAGTAGATGAAAGTTACCTCAATGTAGGCAGAGTTTATAGCCCGTTGTGCTTCTTCAACAGCGGTATCAAACCCAAAAGTTTTATCCATATGCAAAATATCATTGTCAATTGTTTTTGGCACACCAACTACAGCTACCTTCATCTTTCTTTTGCGGCACTAGAACCATAACCAAGAGAGAATGGTAAATCACAATGGGCTATTCTATTCTTGCTAGGAAGAAGAAACATTTAGTTTCAAGTGTCAAGTAACAAACCTCATTGTGTATAGCATTGGCACCAGCATGAGTTCCGTTTCCACCCAACACGAAAAGCATGTTGATTCCTCTCTCCTAAGTTCATATAAATTGAAATCAATTTTTCGGAATTTATAGTCTCCATTATATAAGAAATGAAACTTTGTTAATTAAGGAACCAAATGATACCTCCATGCTGTCAACAATTTCGCTAACACTCGGCCCTCCACGTGAAACTCCAAGTAAGCTTCCTCCGGATAGATGAATATTTTGAACCACTTTTCTTGATAACTGAAGATCAATAGCAAACGCTAACTTAAACAGAAAGGAGGAAAAAAAAAGAGAGTTTCTTTTTGTTTTTCTGTAAAGAGGACAAATCAAACTATACCGGCATTTCTGTAAGATCTTTATCAGAGAAGCCTCGGTAACCAAAAGGAATCCCCACAATGTTCTTAACACCATAAATCTCAAGAGTGATGACAATCTGCAATGTATCCAAACAAACAATCAAAGGGCTTTTCATAAGAAAGGATTTTACACACACACGCTCTTTTGACTTTCTATATGATGCCAAGTTTTCAGAGACAAACTCACATGTCTAATGACATCATTGAGACCAGGACAGAGCCCACCACAAGTGATAATCGCAGCCTTCACTTGTTCCGGTCTAAAGTATATCTTCTCTCGTGGCCCAGCACGGTGAATCCTGATCATCTCATCACAACAAAGCACATTATATAAAAGTAACATAAAAAAAGGGAATGTACATCCAAAACTCAACAAACTCAAAATTTACCATTGCTCAACCCAAGAACAGTCAGAATCAATGCACTCTGCTCCAGCAGAAGTTGGGGATGAGTAACTAATGACCTAATTTCAGAGAGCGACATATCAAATTCAATCCAATTACCCAAAATCAAGCTCTCTAGTTTCAGTAAAATCAATTGAATTACCTTGAGAAGGACCCTATCGTTGTTATTAATGTATCCATGCCATTCTTCATCAGACGGGTAACCACCGACGAAATCTTCCGTCGGAGACCTAAATTAAAAATCCATTGAAGTTGATGATCTTATATTGAAATTCAACAAAAAAGTAGAAATTTGGATGAAGCAGAAACATCAAGTAACTGACCTCATCTTGAGGCAAAACGTCGAACGTATGGCCTCTGCATCTGGGAAGACATCAGTGATGTGAGGGATGCTGAATCGCTGCTCGAAATCTCTCTCGTACTTTGATTTCCAGACGGGATCGCTGAGATCGATCGCCGTCGAGCTCTTGCCATGCTGAACTGCCGACGCTTGCACGGACGAGTTACGAGAAATCCGAGAGGTATTCGCTGAAAATCTCGCTTCCCGGAGGATCAGCGAGCTGAGTCCATGAGACCGAACGAGAACAGAGCTTTTCCAAGGAACAGCGACGCCGGAACTGATCGCCTGCGAAAGAGCGTCCATAGAGACGAACGGAGATTCCGATGACTGGATCGGATCTTCGCTTTTCCTCAGTCAACTGTGTTTTTTTTTTTCTTTTGGAGGGAGTTCGTTTGCTTTGACAATTACAAAAAAAAAAAAGGAGAGAGAGAAGTTGTTTAGATCTTGGCCGTGCGATCTGGGAGTATTTTTCAGAAACTTGTGAGACTCAAGAAAACTTACTTGGCTGGCTCTCTAGTCTTGCTAGTCAAAAATGTAAAATCGTTCTACTTCTATACACCAGAGGCAGTATTGAATATACATAGTCGAGGTTAGGGCCGGGCATATTTTCCGATTCCAAAATCCGAATCCGGTCCCAACCCAAACAAACCGGTTCGGTATAAGTGTGGATTATGGTAAAATAACCGAATGGTACTTAAGTTGAAGATCCAATGGGTTTTGGGTTAACCCGAACCGAACCGAAATCCGAATGGGTTAACCGAACTCAAAGAGATAAGGAGGAGGAAGGTACGATACTTATTTAGTTTATGTCTTTTAAAAAATATTTTTCTAAGAGAGATGTTTATGTTTTGCAAGGAATAAAAAGAAAGATGATCCAAGTTTCATTTGTACTTTGGCTTTGAATTTGACATTTTAAATTTGGCTTTTGAATGAATTTACTTCTTGTTTTATTTTTTAAAAACTCTTGTTTTGGCATTTTAGATAAAAATTAACTCTCTTTAAGATTGTTTTTATCTATATTTTCTAAATTTATTGGTAGTAGGTTATAAGTTATTATTTTTTCTATGTCAATTTGAATTTTGTATTATACTATTGTGAATGGATATATATTTGTAATTGTATTAACTTGATTAGAGCATGAATGAGTTAGGATAAAAACTAAAGCATTTAACTGTTTAATTAGGATGAAAACTAAAGATTAATATCTTTAGTTGTTAATTTAGTTTACGTCCTTCCTAACTAAATAGTTGAATGTGTTATAGAAGCCTAATGTATAAATTTCTTGTAAAATAACCAAATCCGAACCGAACCCGGACCAAACCCGCATGGACTATGGGTTTTTAGTTTACACCCGAACCCGGCATAACCCGAACCGAACCCGATCCGAAGTTTTGTAATAACCGAATGGGACCTATAAGCCTAAACCCGAAAACCCAAAAACCCGAATTACCCGAACCGAACCCGATCCGAAGTTTTGTAATAACCGAATGGGACCTATAAGCCTAAACCCGAAAACCCAAAAACCCGAATTACCCGAACCGAACCCGATCCGAAGTTTTGTAATAACCGAATGGGACCTATAAACCTAAACCCGAAAACCCAAAAACCCGAATTACCCGAACCGAACCCGATTGGGTACCTCGAATGCCCACCCCTAGTTGAGGTGATGATGTATTTTCCTTTATTTTCGTCTATAGGGAACAAAGAGAAAGAAATAAAAGAGAAAGTTATTCAAAATAAATATATAAATGAAATAATAAAGTAAGAATAATACAATATATATGCGTATATAATTGTATTAAATTTAACTATAACTAATTACAAAGGTTTTGATATGTGAAATCCATTCAAATAATTTATTTCGTGATTAGTTGAAGAACTCATTCAACATACCCTTACTTATTTCGTTATGTTTATAGATGTGAAAAAAAACTTCTTAAGTATAGAACAATGGTTGATCTTTTAATTCGGATTAAAATAAGGAATGGAAGGAACACTTTTTTTTTTGCATGGTTTGTGGTCTCCTTTTGGGAGATGCTAGATAGAACGGGTTTAAGATGCTTCTTTGATATTTCTATTCCTATAAACACTACGGTGGTTAAAGTGATATTAAAACCTAAGAAAGAAAACATCAAGTAGACTCTTCAATTGTATAGAGGAGATCCGCAAATCGAAACTTACTTGAAGAAGAATACACAATCTTATGGCAGGGTGCATGGGGTAAATAAGCCACAATTTAACTCAAAGAAGACTTGGAGCATGGCTATAGTCTCATCTCCTACACAAAGCTGGTATAAAGGTATTTGGTTCCCAAAAACTACTCCTAAATACTTGCTTTTTTTGTTTGAGCTGCAATTTGTAACCGCTTAACAACATATGGTTGTACGTTAAGTTGGAACATGGGTGCGAGAACTGCTTGTGTCATTTGTAGTTATCCCATTGAAAGAGGGCATCGTTTCTTTGAATGTGGTTATACAAAGGAAGTGTGGGCACAACTTTCACAAAGATTATCGCATACATACATGACTAGTTGGGATCAAATCATTGATTTATTTATAGAGATTCTCAAGATCAACATGTCGTTTTCCCTATAAGGTATATCTTTAAATTTTGATATATTCTTTATGAAAAAAAAGAAATGAAAGAAACAATACCCACATTTCTTTCGTGTAAGATACACTTTTCAAATCATTGATCTGTTTATAGATGGTTCTCAAGATAAATGTATCATTTTTCTTACAAGATACATTTTAAAATATTGGTCCATTTTTTTATGGAAGAAAGTATGGTAAACCTTAAACAACCTTGAAACGACTTGCCAAAGGAATCCGAAACAGATTATCTCTACTCGAGAGATGGGAGATAGAAATTTGAATAATCGCATGGAGATATGGTTTGCATCATGATAAATATGCTTTTTTTGTCTATTCATGTGTTAGCTATTACTTAAAAAACAATACAATGGTTTAGCTATTACTTAAATTGAAAAACAGTACGTTTGCATTCTTGTAAAAAAGTTTTTTTTACTCATAAATTTTACATATTTTTCAAAAGATAAATAATTTATAAGGCATCTCAAGGCCATCACTGGATTTTAATAACGTGTACAAGTCCACCATAGACTGTGTTTTAGTAATGAGCCTGTAGCCCAAATAAATACTGCCGTAAGTCCATATGTCTGGATTCTATCACCACTCCACCCCATAGTAGAAACTACTCGGACCAAACCTAAAAACAAAATAAACGGGAGAAAGAAAGGAAATGTATCCACTGTGAAGACTCTACATCAGAGTTCTACATAGAAATTATATGTAGTTCCCCCTGATTATACACATCATGCAAATAAGATGGCAAGAGGACCACAAAACAACAGAGTGATTAAAATGTACTATCAACTAAGTTGTCCTCTCATAACAACGATCAAAACTTGAAATTTGTTATAAAAAAATATCAGCTAGTTTCTATAGCAAATGGGATTTTGGAGAAAATATTTTTGGAAATAATGTTAATGTGAGTCTTCTGACATGATGATGAACTAAGCAAAAAAGAAAAGAGGACATATCAAATAATTCAGAATTCATCAACAGGGGGGGTTTATGGTCATCAAAGAATCCAGCAAGAAATATATATGTATCACCCCGACAGTAAAGCACCGGCTTGCAAACAATCTTGCAGAGCTGCGACAGCGCCTTCGTAGTTTAAGAAACCCATGAACCAGAACTCATGATTGTCTACCGATATTACCTGTATGTACTTTTCTGCAGGATTCACTATGCTTGTTGATGGATTCACTGCTTTAAGCTGATGCAATGGTATAACTACCTGTTTATTGAAACAAGATTCAAATTCAAGTGTCAGATGAATCATCACTTGTTGCAGCGAATTCAAGTGAACCAACATTTTGCATGACATTACCTTGTAATAGCTCCATTCGGTTTGATCACCATTTTTATATGAGAGAGGGTTGTCACTACAGTAAGCAAGTTTGGCAGAGGATATATATAGAACTCCCATTACTGGACCAGCTGATGTTGACAAGTAACACGCAAAAGAATTTAGTAGCGCTTCTTCGGGGACTGTCTCAAAGGTTTGTCGGAATATCTTCTCATATCCTCCTTCTGCAAGGACCTTTGTACTCTGTGCAATTCTTCCCATCGCAGCATCCGCAAAACTTGGAGCAGTTCTCACTGTTTCAAATACAAGATTAGTCAAAGAGAGACGAGTAAGAGTTCATATATAAAGTGAGTTAAATCGTTGATAACATAAACATGCTTTGAGCCACTATTCTCTCAAACACTTATCGAACATTTAAAGAACAATCGATGTAAAGAACTAGTCATCAGAGAACATGCATTGCTCAAACATGTACCTAAACTACTGAGAATTTTGCTCGATCAGAGTAATAGTTTTTCAATATAGCAAACGGCTTTATGATTTGGCAACTAGGAGCTAATTCCCTATCCATTACTACTCAACACGTCCCAATTTCAAACTGATATCCACAATTTAGCTCCCAATGCATCAAATGTGCTGTTCATGGTTCATGTTCATCCAAAGATATTTGTGTTTCCAAGATCGAAGAAACAACATTGCGACTATATCTGATCCGGATATCTAATTTCAATCTGTTGTTTTCTCCTTTATTAAACAATATACTGACAAGTTGAGTGCAAACATCGCACATAGAAGATCTCGATCAAACAAAAAAACTCACGGTGTTGCCATGTGTTCCCGGCAAGGCTTTCTGTCTTCTTTGCTGCTTCGGCAACCCTCCTTCCCCATCTTCCAAGCGCTCCTTTCACGGACTCCATCGTATCTGATCCAATTGAGAGAGAGATTACAAAAGGTATGCATACACATTTCACCGTTTACGAATCATAACATATATCATTTACACTCTACCTTTCAACGAAGCATCCGAGGTCTCAGCTGGTGCACGAGCAATATACGGATTAGATCCGGCCGGGTAAGAAGACGTGCTCTTCTCATCCGCTTCCTGAGACCCGGACACCAATTCGGGGCTCCAGTGGACGGACTTTTTCGATCCAGAAGCCGTTCGGGTTGGAGTTTGCGCCGCTGTTGGATCGCTCCCCTTCGTCTCTATTTCAACCTGAGATAAAACTTCATCGGAAAAGGCTATCTCGGTGCTCGCGTCCTCGCCTCCCTTCGATCCTTGATCCGAGGCTTTCGGATCGACGCTCAGCGACGGTTTTGGATTCTGATCCTTGACTGGAACCCCTGTCTTCACTTCAGTTTCTCCCTTCGGCTGCTCCATCGTTCAAAATTGACTTTCAGCGGACGGATCCTGGCCCTTACGGCGGCGCGTGGTTTAATCGGCCTGTTCTCTCACCAATACTCTACGACGGAGTTTGAATTTTGCAAGGATGGTATCGTTGGCTTCGCCTTTTTTTTCTTCAGTTGAAGTAAAATTATATTTTATTAAGAGATTTGGAATGTGAAATTAAGGACGGGATTACCGGGAAGACAGGTGACAAGCCGTAAGAAGTGACGCCATTTTAAGCGCCAATGATTTTAGACCGGCTTCAACCGGTAGATAATAATTTCTTCCCAATATATGATCACAATTATGATAAGTATCTTTATGTCAGAAAATTAAAAGGTATTACATTTTATCACAATTATGATAACTTGATATTTTTATCAAAAATATTTCATATATTAATTAAGAATAGAAAAAAAAAAGATAATGATGTATCAACGTGAAAATAAATAAATAAATTCTATAAAATATTTTAATAAAAAATAATTTATATATTACTAAAAATGCCAACATATACAAATTTAATAATTCGATAAATTTTTTATAATTTTAATATACTTTAATTACATGATAATTAATAGAAATTTTTTTTATAAATATTCTAACTTAATAAGAATAAATTATTTTAAATATTAAATTATAACTAAAACGTAATCATAATAATATATAATATTCGTATTTGGTGTATGATATAATCTAGTTAAAAGATATCCAAAAAGATTAAAGAAGATAAATTTTCTCTTTAAAATTCATCGCTTATTTTCTTATCACGAAATCACACATCATATTTCATATGCGAATACACCACAACATACTAGAAGAGTTGAAGTAAAACATAATCATATCTTAGACGTTGCTCGAAAATTGTTGTTTCATGCAAACATTCACAGTCGGTTACAGGAAAAAAAAATATTCAAGCACTCATTTTATAAATCAAATTTTGTACGTTCGAAAGAAAAACACCATATACTTTTTCAAGAGCCTTGTTTGTATGATGACATTCAGACTTTCGTTGTCTTGTTATGCTAAAGAATGATGTGTATGAAAGATAAGTTCAATGATCGCAGTTTTCGGTGTCTTGTTTATCAGATATCTGTTTGGAAAGAAATGATAGCTTTTTTCGGATCTTCAATCTGAATAGATGTTCGTATGTCTAGATTTTGTATTTCACAAAGATATTTTTCTTATATTTTAAGTGTACATGAACTTGGAACCCATGAGTTTGCACTTGATATTTTACCTCTAAATATAATGGATGATGCCATAATTACAAAATATATTCAGAGTGAACAAGAAGGGAAAATTCCCTTTATGGATCCAAGGATAGAGTAATAACCTCCCACGCCAAGACTACATAATAGGTGGATCTGCTTCGTCTATTTTCTGTTCTAGAACAAACAACACAAGTTTTTAAAGAGGTTTTGGAACTATGATGCGAGGATCACATGCCCAAGCCACTTGTTCTTCTTAAACCATATGGTATTTTTGTTGATACAAATTTTGATAAACCCCCCCTTTAAATCTCATTTCTATCGACTAATATGTCCTAGTAAGTATCTTTATCCCCTTTCCAATTTTGTCTCTCTCTCAAATGATTCATTTCTTTTCATCTGATCATCATAGCTACTATTAATGGTAGTAATGAACCTATCTCTTTAAAAAAAATTGTGCTTCACTCACATTTGCAAGGGAATATGCAACATTAAATGCAAGTATTTTAAAAGAACCACATGTGGGGTTGTGACTACACCCAAATAAAAACATGTTATTTCCTACGAGTAATGTATAAAATTAAGCTAAAACCTGACAGGTCTTTTGAGCACAAGGTTCGCAAAATCGTTAGGCACGGGCGATCAGGTTAGGCCTAGCGCCTAACAAAAAAAGTATGGATTACGAGGGGTTAGGGGCTAGTTTTAGGGTATATATATATTAAAAAATTTAAGGAGGAACATAAGAAGTCATCTTACCATGGTAGTTTGTGGGCCTAAGTTTGACTTAATCGCGGACTTGAACCTGTCTTTTGTAGTTTTGGTGTTTTTTTAACATAAATATTAATGAAAGGAATAATAGAAAATTTATATATGTCTTCTTCGACCAAAACCCTAAAAATGGCGGTCATATCTTTCTTTCTATTTTATTTTTTCATTTTTCTAGTGTTTTTCCTCGATTTCCTTTCTATTGGTATAAAAAATAAATAGATCTACTTAGGATATTCAATTTTTGAAGTTATTATGAACAAAAACTCGAGTTTTTCAAGGTCACTGATTTTTTTACCAATTTTGGCCTAAACCCGGCAGTTGCTGACTGTTGACCGCCTCCTCGTCGTGGATTGGACGCCTAGAGCCCGTTTTTGAACATAGTTTGAGCATAACAATGTTTTCCTAGTGGCTCTTAGAAACTGAAAAAGAAAAGGGTTAGGAATACAATGAAACTTCGGCACCAATGGTTAAACTGAACGTTTGAGTTTTTCTAAAAGTCGTGGTTAAACACATAATCGAAATTTTTGAAATGGTGTTAACAATGTGTTCTTACATGTTGATCTTGATGAAGAAGTGCACATGAAGATTCCTCTGAGTATTTATGCGCCTGATAATTCTAAAATTTGAAAACTAGAAAAGTCTCTTCATGGATGTAAACATTCTTCTTGATATCTGTTTGCTAAGCTATTTTACTCACTTTTGGAGATTGGGTTCAAGCTGTTCTAATTATTCTCTTTTTACATATATTCAAGGTCGAGGGAAAGTTTTATTACATGTTCTTGTCTATGTGGATGACTTGATTAATGATTCAATTATGACTTAAAAGTTCAAGGAATATATGCATCATATTTTTCTCATGAAATACTTAAGCGATCTTAAATACGTTTTTGGCATTGAATTTTCTTGTGCTAAGGAAGGAACTTACATCTCTCAACGTAAGTGTGCTTTGGACATTGTGTCTGAATGTGAGTTGCTAGGTGCCAAACTGAATGATATTACCAATAAAAAAAATCATACTCTCACCAAAGGTGAGGACATATTTTGTATTGATTGAGCCCCAACAACTTGTAGGCCGACTATTATTCAAATCATCACTCGATCTGATCTTAGTTATGTTGTTCATCTCCTCACATAATTCCTTATGCAACCTGCCAACGACACTGGAAAATGACGCTCAAAGTTATTCATAACCCCAAAAGGGACCCTAGATTACGGTTTTCTTTTAAGTTCATAGTTGAGCCCTTAATCTTGATGTTATTGTGATTTTGATTGGGTAGTCTTTGCATCAATTCGACATTCTTTGATTGGTCATGGTATTATGTTCGGTGACTCTCCTATTAATCGGAAAACAAACAAGAAGTCGAACATTTCTTGATATTCCAAAGAGGCTGAATATATATCATACTATGACATTTACATACTTTGAGATCACATGGCTTAAGAAACTAATCTACGTTTATCGTGTTGACCATCATGAACCAATTTTATAAAATTTGTTTTCATATTGTAGCTAATCTAATATTTCATGAAATAACTAAACATATTGAAATTGGTTGTTATATTGTTCTTGATGTTATTCTATACGAAAAAATTTCTACAAAACATGCCTACACCACATTGACCGACTTTTTTTTTTTGACATCATATGAAAAAAAAAATTACTTATACAAAAGGAGAACTCCTTTGCTTGAGCAGAAACACTACACGCCAAACAGTCCGTCTTACCATTAAGTCTTCGAGGATCAAGGGTGAGGGTAAATGCTTGAAATTGTCTTTTGAGGAAAGAAAAATCAGCAAGTAGGGCCGCAAAAGCAGGCCAGTCTTCCATCATCATAGTCATCTTCACAAGCTCCGAGCAATCCGTCTGGAAGGTCACCACAGTTTCTTGATTGGAAATCATACATTCCATCGTCCATAGGGGTGCCTCCATCTCTGAATGAAGCGGGAATAAGCTCTGTCGTTGTCCTTTGGCGCCCATCAAAACAGCTGATGAGAGAGGGCTATTGAACCACCACCCAATACCTGTAAAGTGACTACGCTCCCTCCACGATCCATCAACCTGACATACACTCCCAAAGCATGGTGAACTACTACCTATAGCATGTGGGGCCACAGGATCCTCTATCGTCAGAGCGCACTGAGTATCAGCCCATGCCTGGGCCTCCCCAATTGCGTGTTTAAGGATGTCATGGGGTTTTCTATCAAGACCCTTAAAAACCTTATCATTTCGAGCCTTCTATATGAACCATAAAATCCAAGGAAAAGGGTTAAGAGAATAGCCCTGAATTGAACCCTTTGGGATCCTGGAAAACAAATAATCCATATTCGAGTATACCGAGGACGACGAGAAAGATAGATTCCGTTCGGGATAAGGGAGAGCGCCCAGACCTGCAGCGCAGGGGGACATTCGAATAAGGCATGGTTAATCGTCTCACTATCCATTCCACACCGAGGAAATAGTATCACAATTAATACTCCGATTACGCAATTGATGATTAAATGATAAACACCTTGAGGGAACTTGCCAAATGAAATATTTCAGTTTGGAAGGACCCTCGATTTTCCAAGATTGAGTCTTAAGTGTTGTGACTGTCGGACCAATAAAAGTGGGTTCCGATAGTGTCGTAACTTCAGAACGCGCCGCCCAGTAGCCCGACCGAACCGTATAAACACCATATTTAATCAAACCCCATCCAATCCTGTCAGGGATAGACATCCTACATAAAGGAATTCCTCGGATAAGAACTATATCCTCCAAATAGAAAAATTCAACCAAAATATTCATATTCCAAGTCCTCGTGAGAGGATCAATCAAATGGTTCACCTTGAGATTAGGAGGATAATTAGTACTCCGAGGACGGGCCGGCCTTGGCCAAGCATCATGAATCCAATGATTTGTCCACACCGAGATAGAATTACCATACCCAACAACTTTGATGAGACCCTTCTCTAAAACATGTTTAGCTGACATAATCCTAGTCCACCCATAGGAGGGTGAGTAGACCCGACCTCCAGCCATTGGATTAGAGGAACGATAATACCTTCCTTTCATAACTCTTGCCAAAAAAGAATTTGGGAATTGAATTAATCGCCAAAGTTGCTTAGCCAAAAGGGCCGAATTAAACTCATCAATTGTACGAAAACCTATTCCACCATCCTCCTTCGAAGCACACATGCTATCCAATTTGAGTCAATGTAACCCTCGTCTATTTCCCTCAGAACTCCACCTAAACCTTGCAATAGCATTCGTTAGCGTAGCAGTTAGCGTCTTTGGCAACCGATAGATACAATCCAATTATCTACTTTGCAAGATGGATGTTTGTGATCTCCAATTTTTATCTTGAGGAAAGATATAATTGAAACTAACAAGGATTCATAGATGATAACAATTGTACGAAGATATAATTGAACATTAATAAGGATTCAAAGATCTAAAAAAATGCAAAGAATTAGAGGATTTTCTTATCATATTGATCTTTTTTATTTACTTATTTAGGTTTAATATATGTATGTATCATTTTCATCAAAATATTTAACACAGAGACATTGAGACCAATCTCTTATATTTTGCAGAATCAAAACATATGTGTCAAACTTATGAACAAAAAATATATAGTCTTCCAAAAAATCCCAAAATATTTTAAGGTCAAAGCTGTCAAGAGAAGAATCCAAATTAGTATCTCATGAGAGAATACAAATACAACGCATAAAAGGTCTAAGCGATTGTCTAACAACTCTTTTTAATTCAACGGAAATAAATTGTTAGGTAGGTTCTTATTGAAAAAGATAGTTAATGTTTTTCACCGTAATACAAATAGCTTTCGAGTATGAGAATGCGTTAAATTGACTGATTCGTTGCAAGTTTGTAACAATGATGGGAACCAACCAAACAATGTGTCACTAGAACATTGGAAGACAATAGAAACTAAAGGTAAAAAGATAATTACTAGGAGATTTTTTTTTTAATCTAATTATACTAGGAGTATTGAATTATTATATCTAGTTACAAGTTCAAATCTTATTTCTTTTCTAATTAGTTAATTAATATAACATGATTATATGACAACTTTTGCCAGCCCCCGCTCGTATAATACAGTTCAGATAACTTATCGCAACGAATATACAACACTTTTTCAACATGGATGATTAAAATCATTTAACAAAAAGGTATTTAACATCGTTTTTTTTTCTTCTGATAATATAGTTTGAGTATTATTTACTCGTCACGCGTCATGTCCTTGTAACATAAGTCAAAAATGGTTCCAATTTGAGCTGCATTATAACGCGGTTAACCAAAAGGTAAATTACATACAGATACAGTCAACAAAACCTAATCACCTATCATAACACGAGACGTGTAAAAAATATTAACGGATCCTCTCTAAGAATAAACACCTGGCACAGCTCTCGGTGCATCAGTTTGGTGATCCTCCATGTAGATGATGATGATTCTTCAAGGAAACTTCAGAAACCCAAACACGGCAAGTTGAAAAAGAGAAAGAATTGCTGGCCAAAAATAAAATAAAATAAAGAAAAAGAACAAACACGGCAATTATTTTCAAACCGCCATTGACAAGCTAAGCCAAGTTGTAATTTTGTATGTGGTTTGCAACTTTGCATGATTAGAGTCACAAGAGTAATTATTTTATAAATTAAATAGATTATTATTGTATTATTTAGTTCTTTTCAACCATCGCGTATATATAGAACCCCCTCTTCTCTCATTGTTCCACACCATCAACAAAGACGAGACTTCAAACATTAAAGAGCAAAAGACTTTCATCAAGTTTCAAACAAAGAAGAAATCAGAAGTAACCAATTTAAAGATGAGTCCTAAGGCAATGAAAGCTTTGATCTTTCTCGGTTTCTTGGCCACCTCATGTCTCGCTCAAGCTCCGGCACCGGCACCAATCACTCTTTCTCCACCGACGGCGCTTCCTCCGGTGACTGCACAAACACCTTCTCCGGTTGCTTCACCCCCGGTTCCAGTTAACGAGCCTACTCCAGCTCCCACCACCGCTCCGATCACTTCACCGACCACTTCACCGACAACATCTCCGGTTGCTTCTCCTCCTCAAACCGATGCTCCGGCTCCTGGCCCCTCAGCCGGATTAACTCCAACTTCGGCTCCAGCTCCGGGACCAGACGCCGCCGCAGATGCGCCAGGAAGCGCCGCGTGGGCAAATAAAGCTTTCCTTGTGGGAACAGCTGTTGCCGGAGCATTGTACGCTGTCGTTTTGGCTTAGAGAGCTTTTGAGGACGGTGGATGCTTCCGATTACTGTTTTATTAATTACTTCTTTCTCATTTGTTATTTTGTTTATTATTACTATTATTTTGATGTGGATATTCTTGTTGGTCTGAGGATGAACATAGAGACGATATTATGGTTAATCTATTACTTTGTTTTATAAACTAAAATAATTCTTTTTAAACTATGAGTTTTTCGGTTTTAATGTTAAAATGATATCTTCAAACGAAAATAATGTTACAACACAAGCTTCCTAATCTACCCAACAACAAGAACAAGAGGAAAAATGGAGTCTCAAACAAAAGTGGATCTTTAGATTGAAACTTGCACTCTGTGTTTTCAACTTTTCAAATAACAAATATTCTTAAAGATTGTAAATGGATGGCTAAAAATCGCAACAAAATGCATTTTTGTTGGTAACTACCGTAAATTTCAGGTCAGTTTCATCTTCCTTTCTCTCTTTGACTAACTCTTGCTCTGAGACAAAAGAAAAGCATAGAAATGTTGTTAAAACTTTCTCAGAATAGAGGATGCTATGGAATTGAGATAGATAAAGAAATATGAGATGTGGAGAACTAATATCTTACACATCTCTTAATACATAGTTATAGGAAACCAGAGAGAAGTAATCTCTGTTTTTCTACTCCTTACATAAGACCTTGAGTCCCAAAATAACCATCTGTACTAGACATGATAAGCAAGTAGATTTAGATTATAGCTAAGGTTACAAGCAAAGTTAAAGATTTAAATGTACTACACAAACACTAGATAAACTCATTATGAGGACTCCTTTATCATGCAACACACTTTGGATCCTTCAATTGGTCTGAGAGAAAAATAGGTATCAATTAAAACACTCTCTTTCCATTTTGTTTCTCAAACCAAACTGATCTCGAAATGCTTCAGAAAATTTTCCTCCCAATGCTTTAGCAAATATATTAGCCAATTGCTTTTTCGGACCGTCTTTGGCTTTCTTAACGTGACATCTCCGTTTGACTGCGTGGATTCGATCACAGTTTTGTTTTGTTTGATTTTCGCGCGGTCAAGTCAGCCGGCGGGAAACGGGTTGGGGTGTTACACTTTAAACCATAACATGATCTTCCTTTCCTTCTTCTTCAAAATCAAAGTGGTTGTTCAACATAGATCTCGTCTTCTAACTTTCCATTTAGAAAGGCAGATCTAACGTCAAGCTGAAAAAGTTTCCACTTTCTCTGAAGAGGAACAACAAAGAAAGAAATATTACTTTTTCCTGCCTTGAAACCAGGGCAAAAGTCTCCAAGTAGTCAAACTCCACAACGCTGTGTAAACCCTGGCTTAAATTACTAACCTTCTTTGTGCTTTACAACGATCCCTTTTAAATATGTTTATAGTCTGAATATCCATTTGACTTCAACCACATTCTTGTGACTAGATCTTTTAACCAATTGCCATATTTAATACTTCTCGATCATACGTATTTATTCTTCCATAGCTTGTCCCTACTTAATGTGCCGTGTAGCTTCTTCAAATGTTGCTGGTTCTTCAAAACTCGGTTCACACACTTCAACATACTCAACATCTATGTGGAGCTGTAAGTAAAATGTCATTAAGTAATCAAAGTTCGTCTGTTTAGTTGATCGAACTGCTTTCTGGGTTGTCAAGCTCCAAAATAAAATTAACCAATTAAATATACTCTTCTATTTTGTTTTTGGTTTATTTTTCACATTCATTCCTCCCAGAAACAAGTCCATATTTGTTGGAGTAAACCAATATAGACAATTCCCAAGTCTATACCAGGTGCATTCAAACCGATATATCCATCAGATAGTTTTCTATTTTTGTCTTTGGTTTATTCTTCCTTTTAATCCATCCATTTATCCTAATGATTCTTCACATCTTTATCTAGCTACTAGACTTCTTTTAGCTCCAAATCAACCTATAAAAAACAGTAAAAACATCCAAAATGCAAAAAAGGAAGCCTAGAACTCTAAAGACAAGAAAATGACAATTTAAAACTCTAAAATGCATGAGAAATGTGATGAAACAAATGAAACGACAAGGAAATTAGTTAAATCATGGGGTTAAGCAAAGCAAATTTCAAGTACATCCATATTCTTGTATAGTAAATAAACGAAATCACAAGAACGAAATTACCAAACGTTTTTTTTTTTGTCTCTTAGACAGCAAATAATTAGATAGGTTAAAACTTAAAAGGGAATATCATTGTAGTAAAAGCTTGATGACTGATTAGAAAAGGCAAGGAACAAGAACAACTATGCTTGGCGATAGTATTACCGACCAAAAGTTCAGACAATGGGATGTCACACTTTCCTTTCTTTTATTTCTCTCTCTCTTAATCTCCCATAGACAAAAAGAAACAACTAATAAAGCCAAAACGAATATAATAGAATATATATCCGTAGCTCTCAAATGAATAAGATCCTCACGAAATATGTAACTTTGAAATTTACATATGTTCTTCAGCAAGTGTTTTACATTAATCTCTTTATGTGGATTGGTCTGGTGTTTGATACCAAGTTACTCCATATATAAACGGGGTTGTGATGCGTAGGGTGTGCAGGGCCGGAAGTATCAGACAAAAGATTAGTCTTGTCTTCAAACTTACAATATGCAAAGTTTGGGTGCGGAAGATTAGTGTGTTAATTCTATTTTTTTTTAGTTTTCTAAAGATTGTTCGGTAGTACTGTAGTAGTAAGTTAAAGTGTAGTTTAGTGTACCTTGTGGAGGCATGAAAATTTTAGTTAAGAGTTTCTTACGGTTTGAAAAATATCAAGTCGTACTACTATGTACTTAAGAGTTCGTCACTTTCAAAGTTTTATTATATCTAGTTATCTACCATAGTTATGATATAGTAAAATGTTAAGCTATTTAGTTAACAAAAAAAATGTTAAGCTATTTCTAAGATATCTCCAGTGTATTCAGTAATCATATTATACAATAACTAAGGTGGCCTAACATGGAGCACATATATGCAAATAGAACAAATTAGAGATGGAGGGAAAATGCCAAAAAGACATGAGTGGAGAAACCAGGGTAGACACCACAATAAACTAGTTTTCCCAGTGTTAGATTTGGACCGGAATGCACTTTTTTGGTTGTTGTAGTTGTAATTTTCATATAATAAGCTCATTGCTTACTTTTGTTCTTTCTTGTTTGTTTCTTTGTGAACTTACTACATATAATTATACAAGCAGAATAACACAACCAAAAGGGCCGAAAGTAAAAGAAAGAATCTAGGCTCGTAGCTCATGCTTCGTTTTGTTTCTTCTCTTTTCTTTTTGTTTGTGAATCAACATACTTCATAATTGGTGACCCGATAGAGTAAAGAAAATTGGAAAAGCCAAGAGATCTTCTAAATCAATGAAAATTAAGAAAACTATTTTTTCATCTCATAGAGATTAATGTTTTGTAAGCTTATATGGTGATTTCAAATACTTTTATGTAAATTCGCATTGCTTTATTATTGAAATATTTTCATATTTCTGATTTTCTATTCTTATAAATAGTATTGTAACACCCTACTATTTGTAGGTCTCTATGTCCAGATTTGGGATGTGGATCTTGTTGATGGTAGGATTAGCTTCTTTTATAAATTATTCGACGATAATTGAGATTTAGTCCATCCGATCTTGAACTAACCTCATGTTATAAGTCTGACCCATTCAATCTTATATTGGTCGACCTTCGACCAAAGGGCATCTGATTAAATCTTCCTAAGATCTCCTAAATCTCGAAGAATAAAAAAACTATCCTTATCTTCGATATAACACATGGGTTTCAAGTACCGAATAACCTATATAAAGAAGGACCCCCTCCCCCTAGAAAAGGCTACACAATCCGAGAGAATGGACCGACCAAGAGCTCCAACTTAGGATTTATTAAACCTTCTCTTTGATATACTGAGATTGAAATGTCGATGTCAGCATTGTACTTTTTGAAATCAAGAAAAGATCCTTGACTTATTTTACTTTCGATTTTTTAATTAGTAATAATTAAAAGTTGAACCCTTGAATTAACAGGTCCCGTCTTGGACTGATGGCTAGTGCTTTACTTTAGGAAACTTGAAAGACGTGTCAACTGTCCCTACATATCACCATGAGATATTTTTCTTTGTTTTGTCTTCACTCGCATAGTACTGAAAATCACTTCAAATGGTTTGTCCTCATCCTTAAATTGCTCCAGCTCATGGACAATTAACTCCATAGTTTCATCGAGATATGTTAAGGATAAGATAAATGCACTTTGGTGATATATGTAGCCAAATATATTCTTTGAAGTTCTCCTCAAGCACCGCCATATTTCCAGAAATTAGAGTATTAAAATCACCCCACTAACAGAGGGTAACGTCCTTGTTGCGTACCAAGACCGTTACCCTCGGCGGTGTGAGCCCACATAACTCCACACATGTTTAGATTCAACTATAATACTACATGTAACGCCTTAACCACCACCATGTGTAAACCAATTACCCTCCCCCGATCCATGGGACCCAACTTTGTCTGGCGGCTAGTGTGCTATTCGGGAAGTTCAAAAGACTACTATCCATGCTGATTACAACATGATCTTTTCTGTATTTTGTGATAACACCATAGTTTTTACCATTTTCATTAGCCATTTATGATGGTTTTCTACCACTTATATATCATTTCGATGTATATTTTGCATGTTTTCATGTCTAGGATTTTGCATAAGTATTACTGGTTGCATATGCACTCAAGAGATTGGTGAAGCAAATATGGATGAAGAGAAGATGTGGGAAGAGTAATCAATGTTCGAGCATCAATATAAACCTCAGAATAGATCACCACTTACAAAAAGACAAAGGATTGCATATACAACACAAATAAACTGGAAGTTTGACATTCGTATGGATGCCTTTGTATGTAATTTCCAGACCAAAATTGATCCAAAAGAGAGACACATATTTTAGCTTTAACGTCTAGTTAGGTTCTAGTTATTCCGATTATTGTTCTCAAGATACGGAACAGCCTTGCCAAATAGGCCCAAAAATCCTGAAAACACAAAACTGGCATTGTTACACTAGCTCCATTGAACCAGCGCCTAGTTCGACCGAACCAAAAACAGTTGGCTGTGTCTGCTGCAAACTTTTGTCTCCTTTTATCTATGAATGTTACTATATAAGGACCCCTTGTGTCTCTCATAGTTCATATCACTTGGCTTTGGCTTCTCGAAGCCTCCGGTTTCAGTTGCACTAAAAATGTTTATTTTATTAGTTTCTTTTAGTTTTTAGTAGTTGATATGAGCTTAGGAATCCCCGAAATTCCTTAAAATTTAGTTTATGCAACTTAATAAAGTTCTTTTATTTTTTTAGCTTTTAGTTTCCTGCACTTCCATTAATATGACTCATTAGATCCTCTGTTCGTAATTAGAGTTTTATAGAACCTATGCATAATTAGGGTTTTATCAATGGATCTAAAGGTAGATGCGGACAATTTCTCATCTACAAGTCCTTGAACTCCTATTCTCAAATATCCCTATGGCTATGACCAATAAATTTTGTGGATCTCGGATAAATTATAGATTCTCATGCACCAATGATTGCGTTTAACTCCTGATGTAGAGACGGATTTAACAAATTTTGTGGAAAACTACAAAAATTGGCTTACACTTCTTCAGAGCGTCTGGAGAGGGAATAATGACGAGCACAACCACTAAAGAATGTTTCAAAAGATGCAAAAGAGTAATCACACATGCATCAATACTTATGTTCATCTCACATATGACATCAAGAGTAACCAGAGTCAGCAACCTCCCACCATTCTTTTCCTCTTCTTTTTGTTAGGCATGCTGGTCCAGGATCCTCATTGCAATGAAATTTCCAAAACCCATTTGATTTTGACATTACTCCAAACATTGTTCATAGTTTTGATCCAATGTCGAAGGATCCTTACGAGCAGTTGAAGGTGAGGTATGTTCAAGTGAATAACGTGTTTCTTAGGATATTTGGTCTTGTGTGCAGCCCATGATGAGATGCTTTACCCATATGTTTGAGACACTGCGTTAGCACATCCTCTTACCACCTCCACCC
This sequence comes from Euclidium syriacum, assembly GCA_900116095.1. NCBI lineage: Eukaryota > Viridiplantae > Streptophyta > Magnoliopsida > Brassicales > Brassicaceae > Euclidium > Euclidium syriacum. The sequence goes on from FPAK01000008.1 coordinate 6,872,731, forward strand.
ATTTGACACATTCCCAATGGCCTATACTAAGAATTGTCCTCCTCAACACTAACCTTACTTCACCATGTTTCTTTATCCATATTTTGTTGTTACTCCTCTTTTTAGCTTTTTTAGCTTTTCGAGTATAATTAAGTCATCCTTAGACTTATTTTTCACACCAAGAACAATGTGATTTAAGTTCATGGGAATTTCTCTGTTACTTTTATTTGCATAAGTCTTATTTATCAAGTTATTTACGCTTTTATTGAGTCAATTTGTCTATATTTTTGTAGTCAAAAATGAAGAAAATATGACCTATTTTATGAATCTAATGTTTTTATTGATTATCTTGTGAACATTATAGTACTTTTGATAAGTGTATATATCAAGAAACTATATATTAGAACTTTCCCCATGACATATTCCTGCAACTGCTCTATAGAAATCTGAATCATCCTACACAAACTCTCTATAAGCCGGTTCTCTTTTAGTTTTATTGTCTTTTTATTTAACCCCATAACAAACAAGTGAATCTTGTCTTCTTCTCTTTTATTGGCCAGCTTTGCATACGCTCAACACCAACAAGAAAATATAGAGTGAGATACCTAAAGCTCATCCCAAAACTTGAAAAAACGACCATTAAACTCCAATACGAGCTGCCCGTCTTATCTACTTGAAGTTAAATGTGCTTTGATTGATGAATTTGGACTTTGTTTTCAACCTAAAATATCTTCTTCAACTCAGATCATAAGTGACAAGTATATGAAAGATAAGTAATTGTCGACCTAACATTTAGTTCAATAGATGATTAAGTCCGACCCACATTTATGTAATTAACTTTGAGCTAATTCTAAAAATCAAGAGTATCATAACTCGACATAGTCCCATTAATAAAGCCGATTTTGCATTTGGCTTGAAGTGCTCACAAGCCCAATTAAGAACATATAAACATACAACCAATTTATGGACCTAGTTTTGTTGTTATTCAATGATATCATTTCTTTGTGTTAGTGATATAATTTTTCAACATTTGAAAAAAAAATTGTGAAATACATACACAACGAGAAATCGTGTAATTAAAAGAATGGAGAAATAATTAAATGGACCTGGTTGGTGATCAAAGACGATACGAATTTTTCAGTGGTAAACGATTATAGAATATTATAAAGAGTTAAGAAGAAACGATAAAAGATATATGTATAAAAAATTTAAATTGCCGTTTTTAACAATATTTTATAATTAGTAAGCGGTATATTTTTCATCGCAATGATATGGAGTTACCAATAAAAATTTTTTTTTTTCAAATGCAAAATGATTAATATTCCAATAGATTAAATTAAGATTAAGTAATATATAAAATGTTTGGACTGTAGTAGAATTGGTGGAGATCTAGTGGTTTAATCATTATGCAATTAATGTTAAAAAAAAATAAAAAATCATTATGCAATTATACTAAGCCTGTCGTACGGATATAGATATATATAATATTTCAATTCTTTTAGTATCGTATTTGTCAAATTCTTTACATAACTTTTAGCAGGTGAAAAGGCAAAAGGTGGAAATGTTGTATTATTACTAGAGAATAATTCCATCCAATCTGTACTTTTTTGGATTACTCAATTTGTTCTCTTTGTGATTTGAGATTGTTTATTTGATGAAAATGTTTGCTAAATGTAAAATATAGTCCAACGTCACCCGTAGTTCGATCTATGTAGTCGAGATATAATAAAAAAAATTGATTAAATATACTTCATACGTGTGTACAATTACACATTCATTAAGGTTATTTAACTTTAAACTATATCATAATAAGAATGTGTGTACATCGGCAATAACAGTAGCGTGCTGATTAAAGCTAGACATGTCATCACATCGTCAAAGATTTGGGTACCTATTTTGTGATGGGTTCGCAGCTGGATTTTACCTCCTAAGGTGGACTCGAGCTGCTTCGATTGGACTTGAGTTTCTTTTAAGTTTATTTTGGAATTGACTTACACACATTTTGAGGCTAGCCGTCGTTGAGGATTGTAGCCTTTGGGTGCTGGTTTGTGCAGTGTTGGAACATAATTAAGGGTGAGGTTCAATCAACCAAAGAGCAGATTTCCTTTCAAAATAAAGAGGGTGTGAAATTATTGGAAAACATGATGGAGGGTGTTTTCCAAAGATTATTTGATGCCAAATAAAAAAAACTCAAAAGAAGTTAATGAAAATGGGAAGAAGAAAAGTTTAGTTGACCCCGGGTTACAAGGAAAGAGTAGTGAGAGTGAAAACGTAACTGACGCAGCTAGCGAGGCAGATCAAGTACCTCAAGGAGGTTGTGAGATAGTCTGAGAGGTAGCACAAGTCTGTCAGAAAAAAAAAAATCTAGATAGGAAAGTCTTTGAAATATTGTGTATCTTAGTGTATATGCAGCTAAGGACGATTTGCGATTTTCAGGGGGTGATGTGGAGATGTGATGATAAGATGGAGGATCTAGAAGGAAGATCATCAGTGAAGATATGCTCGGTAGACTTAGGAAATATTAGCTGTATCAAAAAAGGCTAGATCTTTGGGAATTTTGGAACGATATAACTCTTGTAATTGGGTTATCACTTTGTTATAAAAAGAAGAGGGTCGGCAGCTAGGGTCAGACAAAACACGAGGGCTGAGATTCAGAGCACCTGGGGGAGTGGTTAATAATTTAGGTTTGTATGAAAAACAAAACAAAGGTTTATAATATATATCTTGTTTGAGAAAAACCCTAAGTTACATGTTGAGTCAATCATGTTACTTTCATACGTCTACACATTCAAGTGGTTCATAAAGTACTTTGCTACATTAAGAAACTATTTTTGGAAAAGAAGAAGTGAAAGAGCTTGGGAGTAGAGTTTGGTCAAGAAGTGCTCGAAAAGGTTTCAAAGAGAGATCTTGGTGGAGAAGAAAATTAGAGATTAAAAAGATTTCACCATCTCTCGTAGAGAGAAAAGAGAAGATTTGTATAGTTTACTTGAACTGGGATATAGGGTAGATGGGTAATTCAGCTAAAGAAGTAGGTTGAATGAGTATAGGGCACTCAAGTACTTTTTACCTAACTTATTTATTTTGTTGTACAATTGTCAACCAATGTAATCTTTAAGCATTTTGAGAATACTACATGAGGAGGCATGAGGCATTTATACCCTTGTTCTCAAATACACCATCCTCGGTTGTAGTCGTCTCTGAATCCTTGGTGTGCTTTCACTATTATCAAAACAAATCAGTCTGGTAGTGAGTGTTTGATCTTATCAGTGTCTCTTGGACATATCAGATTTGAAAGCTAAATGCTCTTCTGAAACTGATTTAAAGGTCTTTAGTGCATGTATTATTTCATGAGCAATGATGATGTTGTCAATGATGATTCGTCCTGCTAGGAAGGCATATTGGTTCTTTGATACCAGTTGGAGAAGAAAGGGCTTCAATCTAGCCACAATATTTTTGAGACTTTCTTATACAATACATAGCAAAAACTAATAGATCTGAGATCTGACATTAGGCACGAGTGAGCAATCTTGGATGTAAGGAAAAGCTAGGTAAAGTTCCACTTCTTAGGGGATGTGCCATTGATGACAAAATCCTTGATCCCCCTCCTCTATCAGCTGAATCCCCACAATATCCCAAAATCTCACAAAGAAAAGCATTTTCATCCCCTAGTGTACTAGGAGCTTTGATTGCAATCACTGCCATTTTAATTTCGTCCCCTCACACTAATCCAATGAGTTGTTCATTCATGTCATTAAATAATTTAGGTTAAAACCCTTGAAAGAATTCCTCAAATCCACACGGATTTAAGATATGGAATAAGTTGGAGAAGTACTTAGCACCAACATCACTTTTGAGGCATTTACTCTTTGAGGTATATCATTTTAATCCCACATCATTTCAAACATATTCTAACTTTTTCCATCTTTCACCACTGCTTCGAAGCAACTAGAGTTACAGTCTCTTAACTTATCCTATTGCAACCTTGTTTTCTGCTTCCAAAAACTCGTCATCTTTCTTATACACCTTTAAGATTTCAGGCTTCAACTCCCTTGTCCTCTAAGTACTTGGATAAGAAGAGGATTGTTCCACCTCTAGACCCTTCTCTATCAGTTGGATATGGTCATGAGCATTGTGATTATTCATCTTTTTCCACTGGTTAAGTTGCCCAATCCAAGCCTTTAGCAGATAGTTCTTCTCCACTCTAGCCTTGGTGATTTCATGTCTTGTCATTGGGACTCTCCACCTCACGTTTATTAAGTAACTTTTTATCAATCCTGAAAGGTGAATGTTATAAATAAATAAATCCTGCAAAAGGATCAGTTAATTATGCCTAAAAACAAAAACAATAAGATGTCAAATCAATTATTCAAGGTCAAAAACACAATTATTTAACATCTAAATTTTAGAACTTTTTTATACAAAAAGGTACGTATTGAATAGTAGTTCCACCTATTCCGAAAGAATCTTTTGGGTGAATGACAAAAACCCAACACGAATCATACTTTACAAATCAGAGCTCAGAAATTGCCTCTCATAACCCAAACATAAATACATTTTTTTCAATAACAATTCAAACCGAATTCGAAAACTAAACAAGAAAATAATACAAGAAAAGGTACTCGTACGTAAATTCCCTCCCTATTTAAACTCCATTGACATTTCAGTACCAAAAGCGTCAAGTTTCTTCTTCATCTTCTTCCAGATTTTTTTTTTTTGCTTCCTCACAAATAATGACAATGTCAAAGACCAAAGTCATATCCGTTAGAGAATTTCAATCGACAGTGGTAACCAGCGTAGACTGCCAGAAACAAGTCCGATCATGGCGTCTCCTCCGCTCAATCATTGAGCTTCTCATCCCAACCTGCAACTGCACATTAGTCCAAGAACTCGAACAAGAAAATCCGAACTTAAGAGGCAAGAACCTATACAACGATATCAAAGCACGTACTTCCTCCTTCCGTTCCTCTTCTTCTTCATCTTCCCTTTCTTCATCCACCGTCACGGGAACAATCTTCGGATACCGTAAAGGAAAAATCAACTTCTGTATCCAAACACCAAGAAAATCAACAAACCCTGATCTTCTTCTCGAGCTAGCAGTTCCAACAACGGTCTTAGCTCGAGAAATGAGAGGAGGAACGTTACGCATAGTCTTGGAACGCAACGCGGAAGAAGCAAAGAGGCGTAACGAAGACTCTGTTTTGTCGACGTCACTTTGGAATATGTTTTGCAACGGAAAAAGAGTTGGCTACGCGAGAAAACGCAGTCCGTCCAAAGATGACGTGGCGGCGTTGGCCGCTCTGAGTAAAGTGGCGGTCGGAGCTGGAGTTGTGACTGGGAAAGAACTCGGACGGTTAGATGATGAGTTGATGTATTTGAGAGCTAGTTTCAGACGAGTTTGTGGTTCCAAAGAATCTGAATCTTTCCATTTGATTGATCCTGCTGGGAATATTGGACAAGAACTCAGTATCTTCCTCGTCCCATCATCGGTCTGATTCAATTACCGGTTAAGACAAACGTACATAACTATTCTGTTTTTTTTAAAAAAAGTTTCTTTTCTTTTTTGTTTTTCTTGGTCGAGAGAAAGGTTGTTTTTTAGTCGTGCTTAAAGCTTTTGGCTTTAGCTCTGGCTTTGTATGTAATCTACATACCAATTCGAATTTTAACCTTTTTTGTTATCTTGTTGCAAGATTATTTGTCTATTTATACTTTAACAAAAGTTGTTTATCCAAAGACAAAAACAAGAATAACTCATGAGTAAAATTCAAGAGAAAAATGCCATATAAAATCGTTTTAGTGATAATAGTGGTCAAAATAAACAAAATTTGGATCACAGAGTTCACTTCAAGGGCCAAAAACACAAACTAGTCACCCGGAGAAGCTGACACGTGTCGTCTCTTCACTTTTAATATGTAGTAGGACTTAGCTAATGAGTGGAACCTTGCCAGAGATTGATAAACCATAGCCTTTAAGACCAACGTAATGTGCTGGATTATTCGTCATCACCTTCATCGTTCTTACTCCAAGATCTCTTAGAATCTGCATATTATCACCACCAACATTTCCATCACTTACTAATCTTTTGCAATCACAAAATAAAAAAACATTGAAGTAAAAGAAAAAATGCAGATTTTAGTTTATATTACTTGTGCTCCAATGCCATATTCCCTCGCAGCAACGGGGTATGAAACATCGTCGGCTTGATCTGAAGAGTTGATGTAAGTACGAGGCTTGTGGCTTAGGTCAATACCTTTAGCTTCAGGACCACGTAAGTAGACAAAAACACCTCTCCCATTTTCTTCAATCTGACTCATAGCAATCGCTAACTGTTTCCCACCAGAGCTATTTCCAAATATATCATCTGTTATACACTCCGCGTGTACTCTCACCAGAATATCCTTCCCATCTCCGATTTCTCCCTGTTTCAAAATTTAGGTATATAAGATAAGTTTCTAAGGAAACAAAGGATGAGTTTCAAAGCAGGGTTATATTTTTTTACTTTGACCATTGCAATGTGCTCAACTCCATCAAGCAATGACTTGAAGCAATATGCTTTGAATGGTCCCCACATTGTTGGTATAGGCGCAACTGCAGTAAACTCTACCAGTCTTTCTCTTTTCCTTCGGTATCTACCAAACAAGGTTTCCATGGAGCCATCAATAGTAGTGACTTTTTAAAAATCTAAACACCAGTAGCATCTTTAAGTGTACCTGATTAAATCGGCGATTGAAATTATCTTCAAGTTGTTCTCTTGAGAGAATTGGCGGAGTCTTGGTAATCTAGCCATGGAACCATCATCATCTACAATCTCACATAAAACCGCTACTGGTTCTAAACCCGCCAACACAGCCAAGTCAACGGAGGCTTCTGTATGTCCTGCTCTTTTAAGAACACCGCCTTCTCTATACCTTAAAGGAAATATATGACCAGGACGATTGAAATCTTGTGGCTTTGAATCTTTTGACGCAAGTGCTAATATCGTTTGTGCCCTATCACGAGCTGAGACACCTGTCGACGTTCCACTTTTCGCGTCCTGCCAAAGAATTTCAACATTAAGAATTCTATGGTTTTTAACACTACAAGAAAACAAAATAGTATTTTAACTTACCACCGAAACCGTGAACGCTGTTTGGAGTTTTTCCTCGTTCTCCTTCCGCGTCACCATTAATGGAAGCTCTAACCTCTCCAAGTCTTCGCCTTTCATGCTAACACAGACGATTCCAGTCCCATGTTTTACCACAAAAGCCATAGCTTCAGGTGTTACCAATGATGCCGCCATGATTAGATCTCCTTCGTTTTCTCTGTCCTCATCATCTACAACAATTACCATCTGCAACACAAAACAAAACCACAAAGCTTTCACTTAAGATCCTCTCCTTCCTTCTAGGACGAAAATCCGACACTGTTGCTACTATAACAACAAACCTTTCCCTGTCTAATATCCTCTATAGCTTTTGGAATAGAAGCAAATCCTTCAGTAGGTCGATCTAGATCAAACTCATCATCCTCAAATTCAAATGAACCCATTGTTGTGGGAATCATTTCTGCTGCTAATGTTCCAAACGAAACCAAATCCGGCTGGACCTCCATCCCCATTGATCCGTTACTCTTAGAGGAAGAGAAGATATCTCCTTCCCCAGATATCACTCTCATTTTCACATTGGACTTGTTCGATAAGATCCTAGGACACACCCATGTATTTCCCAATGGCTTCGTTCTCTTAGCATTACTGAAAATCATGGAGACAGCATAATCATACACCAATTCGATTAAACCTAATGCAATTCAATTGCAGAAGCCAGAAACTGTAAATCGACTTATAGCGAATTTTCCCCAAATTTCGAAATCACCGCATCTACATAAGTTTGAACAGCAAGTGTAATTTCAAATTGTGAGTAATAAACAGATCTTATCAACACTATAAACTCGAATTCAAATAGTTCGGACACACATTCGCAAGCACGCATCGGGATTTCGAAGGAAATAATCAACCAGAGAAAAAAAAAAAAAAAGTCGGTCAAATAGAGTGAAATAAAATTAATTACCGCCAACGGAAAAGATGCGTGGAGTCGCACCGCAGAGTAAGCGACGCCATTTTCATGTAGATCAAGAGATAGACGACGACCTTTGAAAAAGAAGAGAGCGAACCACCGCCATAGAATCACTGTGTAAGTTTTGCAGGTGATGTCTCTCTCCCCGCTGACGTGGCAGTTTCTTTAGATATTTTTTCTTTTTATGGATAAGCATTAAGTAAGCACGAGGACTATCTCCAAGGCGACGGCGTCGTTTTTGATTGAATACGATGTCGTATTAGGTGGAAACACACAATCCCCCTTGATATCATCTTATGTCGGTGTACATAAGTTGCCTTGAACTCGTCTTATTTACGTTTCATTGCACAAACTTTTTTGATTGGATAATCATTTAATTCACAAGATTCAAACCCTACTTTCCAAAATTCCTTGTATTTTCTTTTTATATACGAAGAGATTGAGTACTATATATCAAAATATAAAATCCAGTCACTTTTATTGTTTCTTTAGTTGCCCATATACCAAAAACATATTGAGTAAATATATCATCAAAAGAAAAAAATAATATATGTTTGGGAGAATCAAATAAAAAAAGCAAACCCAGAAAACTCACTCGTGTTGCTGTCACCGAGGGGCAACAGCTCTTGTCTCCTTTTGCATTGCCACCAAAGTCATCATCTCATTACTTAATTATAATTTTCTAAAGATTAGACAGAAAAAAAAAAGCATATAATAAGTTATTACAGCTTTATAAAAGGGGCCTAGATGATTAGATTACCATGCGAATAAGACAAACAGAGATTGTCTAAAATGTTGTCCAACATATTCTTGGGGGGTCTAGCAAACTAGCAATTAACAAAAATGATGATATAAAAAAAAAATTGATACCAAAATTTTACACATTATATTAATTTCTAGACACATTATCTAATGTTTATAATGATAATTAAAACATTTATTAGTATACATCAGATCATTATCCGTAAAATGTTATGATGTTGATTATCAAAAAAAAAAAAAAAATGTTATGATGTTATAATAGTTGATGAGAGAATCGATATCAATACGGTGGAAATATTAGAGAGAAGAGTCGAGCCGAGTCGAATCGAGCCGAGGTAAGGCATCTATCTCCGTTGAGTGTATTTTTTTCCTCAAGATTTTTTCTTTTCGTCACTGGAGTTCCAGTGATACCGGAAGAAACCTGGAGGTGACTGGGTATAGCCGGTGGACCCCTCAAAAAATGCCATGGAGGGTATTGAATTTTTTAGGTTAAATTTTGATTTTCCAAAAAAACACCCAACAATATCTACTTAACCATGGTTACAATGTAACCCAAGCTGGGTTTATTTAAAGTGAGAGAAAGTGTGAAACCAAGCTTGTTCATATGGAAAACGTAGAACACTGTCTCTCTCATCTTCCTCTGTATATAGATTCTCCATCGTCTTAATTTCTGTGCATTTCTAGTTTTGTTTTCTCTTCCTTCATAGTTTGCTCTTTTATTGATGGGTTTTAACCTAGAAGAGAGGCAATACTCTTCATTGTACTGAAAAAATTGGTGCATTAAATTCGAGAATTTAGAACTCCCAGTTTCGAAAGTAGTTGAAGATTTGATAGACCTTTTTTGGGGTTTTGTTGACGATGAAGAGATTACGCAGTTCAGATTCAGTCGGTGGTCTCATCTCTTTATGTCCCACTACTTATACAGGTTCTTAACCATTTTCTTTTTGTTGCTAATTTTCAGAAAATCCTTCAAAATTCGATCTAAGTTTCTGATTATTGGGTTAAAAACAGATGAGCAGAGTCCGAGAAGATACGGGAGAGAATTCCAGTCGATGCTTGAGGGTTACGAAGAGGAAGAAGAAGCCATAGTCGAGGAAAGAGGACAAATGGGTTTGTCGGAGAAGAAGAGACGGTTAAGTAATAACCAAGTTAAAGCCTTGGAGAAGAATTTCGAGTTGGAGAACAAGCTTGAACCTGAGAGGAAAGTGAAGTTAGCTCAAGAGCTTGGTCTTCAACCTCGTCAAGTGGCTGTTTGGTTTCAGAACCGCCGTGCAAGGTGGAAGACAAAACAGCTTGAGAAAGATTACGGCGTTCTTAAAACCCAATACGATTCTCTCCGCCACAACTTCGATTCCCTCCGCCGTGACAACGAATCCCTCCGTGAAGAGGTATACAAATCAAAACATTTTGAAATTGAAAGAGTAAAACAAAATTTTAATCTCGATTTTGATCCGAGATCTATAATATTCCGGTTGATGCAGATTAGTAAACTGAAAGCTAAGCTTAATGGAGAAGAGGAAGAAGACGAAGAAGGAGAAGGAGGAGACGAAGAAGAGAACAACGCGGCGACGACGGATAGTGATATTTCTGTCAAGGAAGAAGAAAGGTCGTTGCCGGAGGAGGAGACTTCAGAACCGCCATCGTCTCCTCCACAGCTTCTAGAACATTCAGATAGTTTCAATTACCGGAGTTTCACCGATCTCCGTGATCTCCTTCCGTTAAACCCCGCGAATTTTTCCTTTGCCGCCGCCGGATCGTCCGACAGTAGCGATTCAAGCGCCGTGTTGAACGAGGAAAGCAGCTCGAATGCGACAGTGGCAGCTGTGACGGCTCCCGGCGGCAATTTCTTCCAGTTCGTGAAGATGGAGCAGACTGAGGATCACGACGACTTTCTGAGTGGAGAAGAAGCTTGCGGTTTCTTCTCCGATGAACAGCCACCGTCTCTACACTGGTACTCTACCGTTGACCAGTGGACTTGAATCACCGTCTCTCTTCATTCTCTGTGGATTAGTCGGAGAAGACGAAAGCAGGGGAAGGTAAATTGGATTAACGGTGAAAAATGGAAAATAAGCAAGGTTAAATCCGGCGGAAAATAATTATTTAGGGTGAATTTGTGATTATGCTTTCTCTGATGTTTCGTGCACTTTTGTAAGTAAGGATCATGAGAATCGAGAAGGAATTACAAATGGTTGTGTTGATTCGTTTTGTGATTGAAAGTGAAACTAAGTTAGTATTTAGAGATTAACGTTGTGTGCGGAAGCAGATGTGAGAATTTACAACCACAAACAAATTACAGTTTTAACGTTATTAGGCGAGCTCTTTGTTAGGTGACATGCGTTCGAGCATAGCTTGAAGATGATCGACCATATCCATATGTTATAATCTCCAGCACTTCAAGAAATGGCTGGTAAATACGCCTTAAATGTGCTTTTGCCCGAAAAATTTGTAGTGTCTGTTAAAGAGAGCTGGTGAGAATTAACACGATGGCTGAAAGATTTTTTAGAGAGAAAAAAAAAATTAATATGCCTCGACAAAATTTTAACTTTGAGGACTTTAAGCAGCCCTTATAAAACCATAACCTCAATCATCCCCATTGGACCCGGAAAGATGTATTTTTCATGCTTAAACTTCATTTTAGTGAGTAGATACATCAACACTAGTCTATTTTGAAACCCTTTTGATTTTTGTGACCTGTCAAACGGTAATTGGATATATAAAGTGGTGAAATAGACGGCTGTGAATAGTTGGATCAGTTGAGCTGTCGACGATCGAAGCGGTAACAAGAGGGGACCGTACACGTGCCTATCATCCTCCTTTAGCCTTCCTGCGAGGCTTTTTTTCTAAATTGGTTTTTAATTTAAAAACTAGGTAGTTTTCCGCACCTAGTGCGGCCATTAACTTTTACCACGATAAAAATAACAAAATTCAAAAGAAAGAAACAAAATTTTCGTTTTGTTTCACTTTAATTATTTCAAATCTTATTGATGCAAATAATAATACGATCATTAGGTTAGCAATTTAATTCTCGTATAATTGATATCTTAAAAACAATTCATACATTAAGAAAAAATAAAATTTAGATAATGATTCTATAATTCATTGTTTTTTATATAAATTTTTACTATGATCAATAAGAAAAAATATGTGTTCAACCAATAAAAATTTTGTTAATAAAATGACAATATTTTAATGCATATAAATTAAAAAAAAAAAAATTATTTATGCGTAGACGTTTTAATAGTTTAATCTAAATCTCTATAACTAAACGAATTAAAATTTAATTTCTGTAAATAATTATCAATTTAAAATATACACTTTGTTAAACCCTCAATAACCCAAAACAAAAATAAATTAAAAAAAATAAATAAATACACCTTGTTTTTTGAAAATCTTTCAAATCAAAGATACAATTTCTATAAAACACAATGATAACCGAAACCAAAACGTTATCAAACCAAACTATGTGATATTAGATATCCAATCGAGTTGTATATTTAATAAACATAGATTATACATATGTGAAACGTCGTTAGCTCTGTCAAAGTATCAAACCCAAGCTATTGTACATGGGTATCGTGTCTCCTTAGTGTCCCGCCCGTACCACTTCCAAAAGATCAAATTCACTATTTGTCTTCTACAAAAATCATCACATAAACTACTCACCCTCGTGTAAAAATTCACAGTAAAGTTATTTCAATTTAGTATCTAAGCCACAAACACGACATTAAAAACTAAACTAAGATATTTCTAACTGTTCATTTGCATCTAAAACTATTCACACTTCTCAACAATTCATGTATAGAGATTACAACTTTTCCTAACTCTTGAATCCAACATAAAGACTAAGAGACACTGATAATATCAATGATTAAAACCGTCTTTAATTCTCAAGCTACAAAAAAATAGCTGAGTGTATATAAAAAAAAAAGAATCAATACATTCTAGTGTTTGTTTTACATATTATAATCTCCACCAAAGCCACAAAGCTTCCAACTAACCAAATGGCCAAAAAACGTTAACTTATTCTATTTGATACTCTCTCAAATAATTCAGTACATAAATTTCATATTATCGCAATCAAAACATCCTACACTAATCTAAGCCAAAGAAAAAAGTTTTACCAATAAACTACTAATTTCATACAATAATTCATATATGTGACATTGATCACTTTTAAACAAAAAAAACAATCACATCATGACAATCATGTCGTAATTGGAAAAAAAAAAATTATGGTGTATTAGGCAAATAATCCTTCTTATCTCAAAGACTTACACCGCATTGTTCTTTCATCTTATTCCAACAGTCGTGCACTACTTTATGATGTGAATTAGACTCAAATTCATCATCTTCATCTATCAAAGTAGAAAAAAAGATAGCTGAACAGACTCTTTATAAATGAGAGAAAGAAGACACAAAATTAAACGTACAAAGTTAGATATCCTTGAGAAGCCTTCAATCTCTCCAATCACAAGTAATTTAAGAAATATATAATTCTTTCACCGAGTTTCCGAGTTGCTACACTCTCTGCTAATGTATGTTGCAATTTCTCCTAATGGATTATTATTTAGTGGATCACAATAAATTGAAAGGTAAAGAGAAGAAACAAAAGATCATGAAACCTTTGTTCTAGGTTAAAACTGAAACCATGGATCTGAAACGATAACACACATAAAACCAAACATCACCCCGCTTACATGGAGAAGACAACCTGAAAGTCTCTTCAAAATCGCATATGAAATACACACATACCTGAAAATATCACTCACAAACTCACAAGATGTGAAACCAGTTTAATAAGAAAATGTAGCAGAAAAAGGAAAAATCAAAATTGTTCATCATGACATAGGAATTATTGTGCTAGCGATAAAAGAATTAGGGTTTTATTAAGTTTGTATAAGGAAATATTATGGTTTAATTCGATTCAGTTAAATATAGGTTAAAATTACGATTATAAGAAATCCTATATGTACCTACATATATTATTGTTTGATTTTACATATAATTTCGAGACCTAATACAAAATTCAATTTATGAGATCCCTATAAAATTAAAATATAAAGAAATTTAGTAGAGATTGAAAATCCAACCTAACTTATCCGTTATTATTTGATTATAGTAATCATTGATTATACATAATATATATAATACGTTTGTTTTATGATAAGCACATTTTTTACTAACTATATAAAAACTAAAAAAGATAATTAAAATAAAAAATAATTTAAACGATTTAATAAGGTTAAAGCTTCTAAAATTACTCCCGTGCCTTTTTCACTTCGTATAGAGGTGTTTTTTTTTTATATTTTTGAACTAGACTTTTGGATATAAAATTTAAACTTGTTATATCTTTTTATTTTGGGTGCTGATTATTTAATTTTGATATATATTAATTTGAATGAATTATTTTTAAAATCTAATATTAAAAAATCTGATTGATTAACCTTTTTAATTCCCATTTATAATATATATATGATTCTATTAAGTCTACAATGTACAAATGGCTAGGAAGAAACGACATCTTCTTGATGCGTTTTGTGTCCCACGTCACATGGGTATGTGGACCCCCTAGAATCTCATTATAATGAAAGAAGCTATATTCTGGGCCCATTTTTCCTATAAATATTATATTTAAAGAAAAATCACTAAAATTGGAATCACATTTTTTTTTTTTTTTTTTTTTCGTTTTTCACTAACAACTAAACCCATTTTTGAGTGGGTTTTGTAATCTTGTACAAGTAAAATTTTAGAATTTAGAAGAGTGTGGCTTGTAGACTATAGTCTAAATATTGTTTTTATTTGTATCAGTACCGTCATTCAAATATGTCATACATTTTAAATATAACTATCGAGTAAATGTACCCTAACAAAAAAAAAAAAAACTATCGAGTAAATGTAGATGAAAATACACATGTATATATTTAATTAGAATTCAATATATTATAATATGCATAGCTATTTGAAATGAACTTAAAAGTTACTAGATGTATCCTGACCACTAAATATGTCTAGATTAATTGTAACAATAGAACCGAATCGAACCAAACCAAACCGATCCGAAAATTTAGAATTTAGGTAAGGTTTTAGGTAGTGATTAATAATAGAATGTGACCAAAGATTAAGAGCCATGGTTCTCGAAACCGAATCGAATAGAAGAACCGAAAGTAATCGAATAGGAACCAAACCATTTACCATATAGATTTATCTTTTGATTCCATATTCATTAACTGGATAATCATTTACCTAAACAAATTTATATCTTTTTTTTAGATGTAAAAATGTTTTAGAACTCTACTTAAACTCTCTCATCAAAATTTTAGAACCATGGTTCTTATTTTTATTTGGTTTGATTGGTTAAATCATGTTATTTGGTTACAAAATATCCATTTGGAACCGAATTCGATGGGTACTGAAACTTTTTCAGGTATAAATGATTCTAAATTCATGTACTTATACGGAAACTGGAATCAAACCGAATTTTAATCGGCTACAGTGACCAATTTTCCAGAACCGAATAACTCGAGAACCAAAAGAATTAAACCGAAAAGAACAGAATGCCAAGACCTACGAACTACGTGCGCGTTTTGTTTTCTATGTGATCGTATATACTACGCTTCACCTTTTTAATATAAGAATCTAATGTTAAATTTTTATTGGTTTTTATTATATGTTTTATTTCAAGTTTGAATAGTTGCATCGGTTAAAGCAGATTAGTTTGAAAACGGCCGAGACCGCTTTAATTTACCATTTGAAAAATTTGGTATGCTGTTTTACGAACTTAATACAGAACAATTTTGTGAAAAAATGAACTTTAACTGCAATGGATCTCTTAAGAAAATTATCTTTCTAGATAACTTCTCTTTTATTTTTACTCATAATAATACGTAACTTTTTCCTTTGATCAATGTTCTCTTAACAAAAATCAAAGTTTTGTGCACTTCTAAAAAATAAATTAGAAATTTTTGTATAAACAGAGTTGCACAAAATATATTAATAAATTAGGGTTAAATACCTTGATTTGTGTAGTCGCACTCAAATGGCACATTCTGCTAGTTCAATATAAAGAATACCATATGTTTGTTCCCACATTATTTTAAGGAAATCAATTTTCGAATAAATAAATAAATTTGTGTTGACGGAAACTAAATTTAGTGACATCTCTTATCATCTCCAAAAAAATCAACGGGTAGGTTGTCATGATCCGAATTGGGTTTGATAGAAACAAAGGATTTGTTGTTTCCTATGGAGATGATAGAGGAGGTTACGAACTTGTTATTGGAATTGATAGTGAAAACAAAATTTCGAATGCTAATGAATATGAAAAGTCTCGTTAAAGTTTTAGGTTAATAGAGAGAAGATGAAAAGTTAAATATTTTTCTTTTTGCATTTAATTTATTTAGTACACATATGAGCATCAAAATTATTAAAATGATAACGAGTCAAAATATCGAAGTTTCAAATTTTATATAATAGATTACACGGAAAAATAATGAAAACTTGATATTTATTTTTAAGAGAATATTTACAAATGATTTGAAAAAAAAAAAAAAAAAAAAAAACTACATTTGTGTTAATAGTTAAGCTGGGGATGCAAAACATCAATACACATATAATTGACGCTATCCTCTTAACTGCAATTAACATGATAGGCTGCGCAAATTTTCCAACAAACAACAAATCCCAAATTTATAGTTTTTGAAAGAGAAAATAAAAACAATCAATTAGTGTTGAGTATCTCAAATTAAAACCAAAACAATCAATTTGTATCACCATTAACTTAGATAAAAGCTTATAAAGAGGGAGTTGCCCAACATCTCATTTTCTTTTTGTCGAGTATTACGTTTGGCTTATCAGTGTAACAGTGTAACACTGTTACCTTTATTTCGTCATACTTGTTTCTAAACATAACAATGAAACATTAAGTATCCACGAAATGTCTATTCCATATTTAAACCCCACTCTCATTCTCATGTCACCATTCAGCATAGCATCTCACAAGATCAGGTAAAAAAATTCATTCTTGGACGATTATGGCAAGCGCAACATCCTCTGAAAATATGTATGGGTCAAAAAGGCATTTAACGCGACAGTCTAGAGGGTATATGAACATAGCACGTTTATTCGAATTACAAGACGTCAAATTAACAAAAAAAACTAGAGTACACAAGTAGTCCAATCATATGATTACCGTTTAAAGCACACAATGCTTGTCTATAAAAACTATATGGCTAGGTCAACCTATAACGCCCCAACCACCACCGTACGTGGGTTCCCACGCCCACTATTGATATGTATGTCCCACTCTCGGCTGACGGTCGATGTGCTATTTTTAGGAGTTCGAAATAGTCGTTTATTATCCTTGCATATCACCATATGATATTTTCCACTGTTTTGTCATCACTCGCACGATATTGAAAATGACTTTCCAGAAGGTCATCCATCCTTAAACTTCTCCAGCTTAAGAAAGCTTAACTCTTGAGTATTGTTAGTGATGTAAGATCGAGACCAATCTCACAAGCGGATAGTCGTGGAAGATGGTCGATAATGGCTTGATGGATCTATTCAATTGGACTAAGGTCACTCTTTGAATAGAAAGTGTGTGGATACGGATAGAGTATGGATCGAATGACGCCACACGAATGATGATGAACTTGTGATAAGTCTGGTTCTAGAGTTGCATTGATATCACTCACAAGAAAAATTTATAACACAAATCATTGTCTCAGGACATCACACCAAGAGACGCATAACCAAAAATATTCAAGAACTCATATTGATTAAACAAAAGAGAAATTCTCTAATTCTTTTTACTAATTTTTGGGAGAAAACTTGTTTTTTTTAGAATGAAACAAAAGAGACTTTATAGTTATTAAAAATGTACAAAATAGAAAACAAAAATATCTACATAAATACCAATAAATTATAATAAATATAGAACAAATCAATGAATTGATTGATATCACCATTATAGACCATCGAATGAATTGAATTGCTTTTATACCTCTGCATATTTCCATGGATTGTTATGAACCTCTGATGGATTTTTTTGAACATTTGGGTATCATTGCATCGGTAGATTTTGCTTGAAAATTTTATGTAATCTATAGCATGTCAAGCATTTAACATACACAAATATTTCATTGGATAGATGATTTAAAGAGTTGTTGTCTGCATTTTCACTATTCAGCAGGATTTCATTGTGCTCTTACACACTAGGAATATTCATTAAAACTACCAGACAATCTCTATCACATGTAAGTCTTGCTCTTAACTTTACTCTTATTTATACAAATTGATAGATGATAGATGATTCTATATAACACCATCTCGAAGATGGTGTTTCTGATGATAATTTATTTACTTTGAATGAACTTGTTTGATGATAATTGAAACTGATAACTTTTATGATGATAGTTAAATCTTCTCATCCCTTAAAACTTAAAACTTTGAATGAACTTTTATGATGATAATTGATGAGCCTTTTATAATGACATCTCAAGAAAGATTAGTTTATTATGTTGACGATCCGAAAGAAGAAGGTTGGATTGTTGTTGTGCATGTTCAACCAATCTGAAGGAGTCATCAGATGAAGCACCTCATGAAATAATCATTGAAAATCCTCTTGCTCAAAGATCAATGCTTATTTTTGATAATTTTCCCAATATTAATTTAGTTAGGTAATTTGAAGATCCTGAGAATTCTCAAATGTCATATGATTTAGATAACAATATGGAGGTGTCCTTCATGTGTTTATCGTGATTCATTATGTGTTCTTTATGTGTTTATCCTGATTCTTTATGGGTCTTTTTCTTTACAGGTTTATATATGGCTTAAATGGATAATCAAATTCCAAAAAATGAAAATTTCTTAGTTCCACTACCTCTTGGACCAGAATTAGCTTCCGGAAAATGGAGAGATCGTATCATAGGTTGGTAATCATTTTTACTTTACAACTTTTGGCTTCTATTTCTATAAAAATGATTTACAATTGTTGGCTTCTATTTCTTTTTTTTTATTGTTATTGTCTGGAGCTGTAACTGATGATTGTTATTGTCTGACTAAACCTTTTTTTTGTGTTTAAATGCTGATGAAAGAATTACAGAGGAAGTGATTTCATAAAAACAAGTTTGGACTTAATCAACGAGTTATGGTTAGTCTTAATAGGATGGGTAGGCTATCAAAGATTTTGGAGGCTTGTTTGGTACTTGCTTAGGTTCACTAAGTAATGATCTTCATCTTTTACCTATAGACTACACAGATTGGAGGCTTGTTCCGGAATTCAGGAAAGAGATGGTTTGGAACGTAATGCAGGTGCTTGTTCATCCACATATCGCAGTTAATGTTTTACATTAAGTTTAACTTTTTTATTTTCAACATGCAAAATTATGGTTTGATGATCCAAATAAGATAAATAAATATGTGTTATCTTGGTTAAGAAGTAGACGCAAGAACTTGAAGCAACGTCTTTGGAAGAATAATAGACGAAATACAAAATACAATCATAACTAAACCACCATTGATTCCAGATGATTAATGGAGACATTTTTTCCATATCCAATTCGTTGAAAAAGCTAAGGTGCAAATTTGTCATTCTATTACTATCTTAGAGTTTGTCATTCTATTAAATTATATAGAATGAGACAGCGTAATATTGAAAACTGAAGCCATCTAAAACTGCTAATTGCTCTTGGTAAGAAGAGTTTGCGAGAAAAGCTTATGATAAGGTAAGTTTAAGCGAAAACTAAAGTATAACAAATGTTGTGTTGTGTTATGTTTCTCTGATATAGAACCATTTCATATTGTTTGAGGAAGAATACATGAGGAGAGAACCGAGTCGGAGTGAGTTTTTTATCACCTCACGCACAATAGTAGATGAAAGTTTTGTTTCTGATGAAGCAAGAATATGTGTGGTGATTTTTTTTTATGTTTCTATTGTTTGATGATCATATTACTTGTTTGTAGGATAAGCGTAAGGAAGTAATGTATATATGTAAGAAAGAATTTCATTAGCAGTAAAAACAGTTTCTTTGTGGTTCGGATAACATATATGTCTAGGTTTTCTTATCAAATACATCAAGTTGTGGATTATTATAGTTATTTGATTTTCTTTGTTATAATATTTTTTATTTAGTATTAAGAATTTAAATAAATATGTGCGTCGATTAAACAAATGATGTCAAGAGGGAAGAAACATGTGACGTCAAGAGAAACCAAACAGGTGACGATAAAGCTAAGATCAATTCTTAATGAGTTGTTATATGATTGTACGTCAGCTAGGATGAAGTCCCATAGTCAACTAAATCTAACTTCTTAGGGTCATGTTTTTAGTAACTTCAACCCATAAAATAACCGACCTCAAATACTACATCTTTTGTATTATAAAACGTATGAATTGGTCAATTTATGAAAACCGAATGATATAAACATGGTCCGATTTTAATCGAAAAACCGATAATCTTCCAGATATAATAAAATAACAAATATTTTATAGTAACAATTACAAGTAAATTCTATAAGTTATATATGTAATTGTTTGAAATAGTATTAATACTTAGTCGATTGAAATTTTATATATCAACCAAAGACATGTTTTAGGAGATTGATGTTCTTATTTCTTTTTGTTAAATCTATTTCATAACTATTCTAGTTTCGTAATTTTTGTTATTATGATGTGCTAAGGATGATTTATTTATGAAGGCATAAAAACAATAAGTATGCATATGAAGCTTTAAAAATATTTTTAGGTGCTATTTTGTATTAAAATAATAACCGCACTTAACTACGACCGAAAAAGAAAAAGAAAAACTTGAAATTAAACCAAATGTAGCAATGCAATCAAATCGAACCAAACAAAAATGGAACCGTAAACCGGATTCATCATCCATACTCGTTGAAGGAGATAGCTTACACGGCTCATGTCGGTTTATCTTTTTAGCTGTGTATTTTTTGTCTTACCTCAAGCTATGTGACACGTGTCGGTCTTTACTAGTGGTCCGGAGGAATAGTTTAAGTCAGCGATGTGGGACCTACCTTTTTAGCAGATATTCAAAGTCAAAAAGATCGGCCTTTTAATTAAGAAAAAAACATTTTTCATCGAAAACTTTATTGCTGGCTGAGAAAAAGAAAAACCTTGTATTCCATATGCGTATGCTTCACATACGCACACAAGAGACGTTCTCTAAAGGTTAACTAGAGAACTCTATTTAGCATAATTAAAAGAATCTAATATATTACTTCTTTTTTGACGAAAAAAACAATATATTAATTTGATCTTGAAACAAGAAATAAACACTTCATTAATTGGATTACCCTAGAACCAGAACCTCTAAATATCAAATCTAAAAATAAAAAACTTTGATAGGACTAGTTGTATCGAAATATGTTTAATGGAAAGAGTTTGAGAAGCCTAAATATATATACGAATACGACATAAACCGTCTTAATGATGAGATTTTTGAAGGTATCTTGATAATCCACAAAAGTCATTATAACTCTGGAAAATTCTTACGCTAACCAAGCTAAACCGTCACAATAACAAAATGAGAAACAAACCACAATAGTTCTAGAGTACCTAAACAAACCACATCCACAAGGAGAAATACAACCATCTAAACAACCACTTCCACATTAACTACACAACAATACTCGCTCAAGAAGGAAGATTATTCTTCACAACAACATGAAACTCACAAAGAACTATTAAGGGCACCATAGACAATGTCTCACACCATAGATAGACCAACCATTTCTTACGACCGATACCGCATAAGGAAGAGAATGATTGGGTCTGCCTATGCCTTAATCGTGACTACATCACCCGAACTGGCTCGCGGAGGACATTGAGAGTAGCCAACGCTGTCCAAAACGCCGAGAGTGCACCATTGAACCATCGTGAGTGACTTCGCTAGAGTTCAGATGTGGTCGGGATCAACTGCGAGAAGCCCAAAAGACTGGCAGAGGAGAGAGACCGCAGGAGGTTTAGAGCATCGGAGACATCAGACATGGATTCGGCCATCGAGATATGCAGCCGAGGCAACTGCTCCCGATGACCGTTACCAGGAGAAGCTTTCTTCAGAATCGATTTAGCCGTGACGCGATGATATAGAACAGAGCTCCACCTTCATATTAAATCCTGTTGAAAACCCACTCTAAGAAGCCACGTGAGCCCGTCAAACTCCAAATCGGAGACGAGGTCCGGCTATGCCGGCTGTCCTCATTACCAATGTGTGCTTCGTTTTATACAGAGAGGATTTTCGAGAGACATCCGTCGCAGCCACCTATCAAGCTACAGACGTGACTGATATCAAGAAGGAGGTTGTTGATCATTTCCAAATTTTTTTTGCAAGTATCACCATATCCCGAGAGAGATGCGAGACTTTCAAACATTGGCGAGTTACTCGTGTTCTAGTGAAACAGCTACTACGCTCATGAAGCTTACATTGAATAATATGGTTGTTTTGTGTGTCAAGTAAGAAATCCCTAGGTCCTAAATCCTAATGATTTTCTGATGGACTTTTATCGAGCCGCGTGTGAATTTCTCAAAGCCGTCTTTATAATTGTTGTCCAGTCATTCTTTATATATGGAGTTATGTCACGTTCAGCGAATGCCTCTGTCCCTTATCCTGAAGAAAGACGATGCAAAGAGATTCATGAAATACCATCACTCTCGTCGTAAACTTGTATGTAAGTTTATATCCAAGATACTTGCAAATCGTTTAAAACAAAAACTCTGCCCCAAGCTATCGAATTGAAACAAAATGCTTTCGTGAAGGGTCGTCTACTTTTAGAAAACATCATGCTTCTACTGAATTCAGAGGCGGGTAATACTCGGTGTGCTCTTAAAGCTAACCAAAAGCATTTGACTCGGTTCAATGGTATTTCATTTGTTAAACTCTTGAGGGGATGTACATAGTAAGGAGCAGAGTATCAAGACCAGCATTTTCAGATTTCTTTTGTTGTTTTCATGAACTTGGTGATTCAATTTTGATGAGTCTTGCCTAATATACGAAAAGAAGAAAGCCAAGGTAAGGAAGTGAAGCAAGAACCAGACCAAGGCTTCGTCTCTCTTCTTCTACTCAGGGTAGTCTTATGTGGTGCATACCTTATGATTGATTACGAACCATTTCTTACACGATTTATTCCAAACGATTACATCTACAATCTCTGATGAAAATCTATCTACATTTGTCAATTGAATTGCCATGTTAAAGCCAAAATTGAAGTTTCGACGAACACGCCTGCATGATTCAGAAGCAAATTTCTTCCAAGAAAGAGATGATACCCCATAAATTCCATTCAGTTCAATATTAAAGCTTGCGATCCAGAATTACCTCACAGAAACAACAAGTACTAAAGAACAGCGAGAGAGAGAGAGATTTAGACCTACTTCTTAGAGAATTTCTTTTTCGAAGCAACGACAATTTCTGGTTTGGGATGCTTCTCGGCTTCGCTCGGATCTAACCACTTGAGAGGATGACGACTGTAAAAAGGCCAATTGGGTACCGTGATCAGAGTCGTGAGAACAACACCACCTGCATAGATCAGCATCATCGTCCTGAACGACTCCGTTGCGTACCCAACAACCACCGCGACGACGCCGGAGATCACGAGTAAGATCTGCATCAGCTGCTCCACCACTTTCTGCCCTTGCCAATCCATATCTACACACAACAATCCGAAATTCAAAAACTCATAGATCCTTTCCGATTTGAATCCTAATTAAACGTGAAATACATTGACGAGCGATGAAACCAACCTCGGATAGTGAACAAAAAAGCCCTAATTCCAGATCTGATCTCAGGGAGTGAATTTTGTAACCTGATTTCAACAATTGGGAAGGAAGGAAATGACTCGTCCAGAATTTATCACCTCGAAATTGGTCTTTAAGTGTTAACCGGAAGATATGACGGTCAGATTTGGAGTATTCTTCAACCGGTTTAACCGGCAAGAAATCGGTTCAATTAGGCCTTACTCAGTTTATTATAAACCCAAAGTTTAATTACGGCCTTGAATGTTTCGCTTTAAGCGCGACAATTTGTATTTGTGCACAACGGTGAACCCTAGAAAAGTCTCGCCGGTGGATCGGTTGACTCCGGCGGCTTCGTCGCTAATCATTGTGGAGGTATAGTCGCCGGTTTCAGAATCTTATACAGGATTAATTTGATTGTATGTAATTTGCTAATTTTTCAATGGTAAATCAAATCGTAGTCATATGTAATTTGCTAATTGTTCAATATTGTAGTCATTTGAGCTTTCTTTCTTCGTGTACCTCAACAATCAATGATTGTACTTGTCCAGACAAATCAGATTCACCAAGTCTCGTGATATGGTTTTGTTCAACAGTTTCACTGATTAGACAATGTTTCCAATTATACTACAGATCGAAATCGCAATACAGTGGCCATATACCCACTTTTGCTATGCAAATAGTAAAAGATTTGCAACTATTACAACAATCATTTAATAACCTCTTTGTCTCTTTCTGATTTCACGACTCTAGCAATACATCAAGAGGCCTTCTGTTGACAACCCTACAATTAAACCTAATCTCTCCAGGTCTTCCAGATTGCAAATCACCAAGCTTCACCATCCCTTCTTCCAATGCTCTGAAGAACTCACCTTGATCCTCGCTAAACATCTTCACATACTCCCTCGTCTCACGAGTCGTGTACAGAGTCTGGTCAGAGTTGAGAAACCCTCTCCCTGAGACCAAGTCTTTGAAGTACTGATTATCAAAAACATGTGGCGTTGCGTCTAGATCTCCGGTCACGTTCTCGTCCCCACCTAAAGGACAAAGCTTGTCAAGCTTCTTCCGGTAACCCGGTTCAAGAGCTGGATCCGGTTTCCCTGAACCGGATTGGTTGTAGAGTCTGAAAATGACTGAGAAACACCGACCTTGACCAATTGAGTGTGTCCCTGATAAAGCAACCATGTCTTTTACAGAAAGATTGAATCTTTTGAACAGATCGATCAAGAAAGTGGCGTTGGCTCTTGGACTCGGCATTATATCGTCTGAATCTTTCTGACTCGCTGTTAAACTGTCTCTCCTCCCTAGCTTCACCTCCCAATCCGGTCCTCCTGTCTGGTTCATAACCACAAACCGAAATCAGTTTGGAGGAAAATTGTGAAAGAGAGAGGATTTGATTTTTAGTGATTTATTACTAGAGCAACGGCGTCACGAGCGGCCATGATGACGATATCGGCACAAGAGACAGTAGCTGGGCAAGCTTTCTCCAGAGCTTTTTTAATGTCGTCTATAACTTCGAAAGATCTCAGAGAATTGATGTTGGAAAGAGACAGTTTTTCACCGAGCATGTTCGGTGTGTCGTCAAGCAACAGAGATGCGTCACATCCCTGATTTATCGGAGAAAATTAAATTAAAAAGAAAGAAGTTTGAAATCAAGAAGAAAGAGAAACAGAATCTTTGTATTTACATTGACGAAACAGTCGTGAAATTGGAAACGCATAACGGAAGCGATGCTCCTTGCTTCTCTGATCATAGCTTTCTTCATTTCTTTTCTTACTATGGATTCAGCTTCAGGGCATGTCTTGCTGTAGAATCTTGGCCGGAGAATTGTGCCGGTAGCCACCGTCGAGAGTAGTAGGTAGAGGATGAGATGGGGAATAAGAGACATACTTTTTAAAGAATTAAAAAGAATTCTCTCTCTCTTTATTTCGTGTTGGGTTTAGTGATGAAGGAAGAAGAAGAGACTTTGTTGGTTTATAAAGAGTTTTTTGGTGGTTTTCGAGAATGATTCTAAGGCTTTGGTTTTAGATGGATTTTGTGCAAGTGCGGTGGTGGGTTTCCAATTAATTATGTTTTGGATTAATGAGTGCAAGAAACTGTACATTTGAAGAAACAGATAATAAGAAATTTTCTGACAAAAAAAAATAATAATAAGAAATTTATCTATTTAAAATCCAAATTTGATATGTATAGTTTGTTTTTTTTTGTCTATTAGATTATTATAATCTGCAAAAAAATTATTTGATCTAATCTTAACACTAAAGATTTTTTATCAAATGAATTTAGTTATACTTGTTATACAATCTCCAAAAACAATGATTCCATGATGAAGTTCGTTAAGTTAAATTCTTTTTTTTTAGCAAAATTTGTTTCCTTATAATCTCTGTTTTCTCTTTTTTTTTTCTGCCAATTATCCTTAGTTGAGATTCTAATATACGCTTCATATTAAAACAACTTTTCAGCAGTTGAAACATACAAACACTGTAAAGCTCTTAAATCTATCTCGTTCTTTCTTTTTCTCTAAACGACACCTTTAAAATTTAACTATCGATCATGTTTTATAGTTTCAGATTTCAATCCTCTTAAGTCAACTATATGATTCTCTAAAGATCTTTAAATTTGTTAAAATTCATTTTATATCTTCGAGAGATACAACCTTATGCGCCGAAATTCTGAGTCATGAATTAACTTGACACGTATGCAGTCTTGCTACAACATTTCATGTCTTGTTCCAGCAAGCTCCACATTAGCTCCCTTTCTATCTCCCTCTTTTTGTTTGAATTTTTCAATCTAACCTCACATGTTGACTCACATAAAATATAAATAGAATAAAAACTGAAATAATTTTAGGGATTTAATATAAATAATTGTCTCCGACTCTCTGAATTTTAGTGTCTTTGTCTATTTCCTCGTCATCCATGGTCTCCACCAGTTGAGGCTATGTCAACTTCATTTATGTTATTTCCACAGACCTTCCTCCCCCAAATCGCACAAACAATCTACAGTTAAAAAAAAAAACTGAAACTATGACTTTGATTTTTCTTCAATTTTCGTTTTTGAAAATAAATGTCATTGTTACTTCTTCAAAACTAAAATCGAATGTCTTTTAAATGTCTGAAAGTGCATTGTAACATAAATGAAAAGTCACTTACAGAGACAAAATGATCAATTGGCATCCAAAAGTGTTACATTTTCAAAGAAGTTTCGAAAAGTGCTATAACTACAAATGATTTAAGAGTGTTATTTTGACTAATTATCTCCTTTAAATATTAAATGTGTTGGTAGTTTCAAAAATAAAATTAAACTGATATTTTACTATAAATGAATTTTATTTCACATATTTTAGTTAATTTATCTTCGAAAAAGAAAATTTATTTTTCAATTAATTTTAATTATTTTAGCTGTACTATCATCTTGTAGCATCCTATAAGTGTATACTAACTAGTCTTTTGTAACATTTTTGTATACCTCTTATTTTTAATCATTATTTTATATATCACTTAAAATATTTGCATCACATTCTGTTACCAACTAGAGTCAATAATTTCTTTCTCAAAAATCACAATCTACAAAACAGTGTAGAAAAAAATAGGTGAGTGGGTGTCGTGGGATAAGAGGATTGTTGTACCAAGAGGAGGCAACAATTTGAGGCCATTGGTTCATATCTTTTGCAACCGAACAAATTGCCTTTTCTTTTAGCATTTTATTCTGTTATTTTAATAATTTTATCCAAAACTTTAAAAAATGACTGACACTAAAGTAAGTCGTCGTCATCATGACTTTGGGCGTTCGTGGGATATTGATACGATACCGTTTCAAGATATTAATGCTGTCCCCATCTTTAGTTGTCAATCATAATTAGAAATCGAAATCCGGAAATGGAACGCTCATGCGGACCATCGAGGTTCACCGAAGCAATCCATATCCCAAAAAATATCAATGAATATTGACCCACATTTTTATCCATTAAATATGGTCCAAGATTCCATATTCGAGAAATCAAATAAAAAACAACATAATTGGCAAATATTCCAATTCGTATAGGATGACATATTAGAAATCATATAGAAGCAGATCGTGGGTACGATCTGCACCCTAGATTACATTATTTTTCGATCCACATTAGTTTGTTCCGCTAAACCCGCACACTAAAAACAGTCGATCTATATATGTTTCGTTCAGGGTCAGCCCTAAAATTTTGAAAGTTGGAAACGAAGAAACAAAAATGAAATCATTTTATAAAAAGTTTCATTAAAAACGTCAATAAGGTTGTTTGAACTCAAAAGTACATAGACTACGACACTAGAAGAACTATTTGAAGGGCCCGTAAAAATATATTATATTTTGTGTCGGAAACTGATGCTTCCTTAGCTTCCTCCAAAGACCGACCCTCCCGCTTAAATTTGCGAGTACCCGTCAGTAACCCGCAAATATTTAAATATTTATTAAATATTTAATTATATTATTTTAATCAAAACAATACTTATTAATAAAATTTTAATATTAAAAACCTTACATTCATAATTATATAAAACGATATTATTTTTCATAAATTCAAATATATTTTATTTCATTTTTCGTTTTAACTACTAAAATTCATTAAATATTAAAAAAATTATAAAATAAAAGTTGTGGGTATCTACGAACCCCCGATTTAAAAAATTCCGACCCGCACTCGCCTCGCCAAATATTCTCCGAGCAGCATAATTCCATTGACAACAAAAATTCCAATGAAAAATGTGAGGGTAAATGAGTAGCGAAGGTACTGGGACAGTGGTTCCCACTTGTTGAGTGTTAACCATGTTAATTTATGTTAGAGATTGATTTTTCTCAAGCGTGAAATTATCTAATTCACTCTACTTGATCAGACAAAGATGGTGTTATACTTTAGACCAATTAAAAAAATAGGTGAATGGGCTAGTTGTCGATTACACTCACCTTGGGAATTAGTCAGGTCTCGATCCGGACCACTTGTAAAAAAAAATGTAAGGTTTTAATTTTCGCAAAAAATTCAAAAAAGGTAAACCATAATACATTTGGAAAATATCTTTTTTAAGAAAGATAAACTTTATTTTTTTATTTTTCAATCGTATATGTAAGAGATCATGAAAATTGGAGAATCAAACATATCGTAAAGATGGAGGGAAGACCATAGATGTAGGGTCAATTAATTTCTAAAATATTTGTTTTTTCTTAAGTAAAAGAAATTTGACCCCACAAAATAAATAAATTTGACCTAATAAAATAATTTTCGATCCTACAAACAAATAACTCATGTCTTTTTTTATTAATCAAATTGTGGACTACAAATTTAGTTTCAGCTTAAATATGTATATCTCTTAGGTCTTTAAGTTTTAATTATAGGTTTTGGTAAAATATATAATCAAATTTTTAAAATAATCATTTTTTACCAAAAAATCGTGTTTTTTTTTCTTATTTAGTGTCGTTCTTATCGTCTTCCACTCGAAGAGAAAACTAAAAAAAATCTAAGCCAACAAACGCGATATAAATTTTAAGTAAAAATAAGATTTGTGAAAAATGTACCATTGAATCAATTTTAAATTGATTGTTGGTTTGTTATATCGGAAAAAAATTATTTGAAGATGTAACTAATAAAACCATGATAAAAAAAAAAAATTCAAACTATTAGTGAACGTAAATACATTTTTAGACTTGTCCGATAATTTAAAAGCTTTATATGTTTAATATTATTTTTATCCTAGTAAAAATTTATTCTAGTTCCACCACTGAAATACCGCATATGAAAAAATGAATGTTGGAGAAATGTAATCTTCTTCCCATACAAATAATTTGTGATGCCATATTAGTCCAAAATATGATGACTATAGTTTGTATTGTAATTTTATTTGGATCTTAATTATCAACAAGGAGGCCATTGAGTTTGTGTCCTAACTTTTGCTAGTCTTATTGAATCTTTCTTTCTATTAAGTGTTTCTTCTTATTTTCTCTTTTCTTCGGGTGCTTAACTTTATTCACGTATAAATATATATCATATTTTTTTTTTTTCAGACTTCAGATGCTTAACAAACTATTTGCATATAAAAAAATATTAAAACTTAATTTACTTTATTCATTATCATAGGTGTAACACCCCAATTTATGGAAGATATTGATGATAAGAGTTTAAAATAATTTATTTGGTTATCTATATTGTCAAAGTACTTGATCGCGCACATACAGTGACAAAATTCCAAAGTTAAGTATGTTTTAACTGAAGTAATTTAAATACGACTGACCTTGTAGGAAGTCATTTAGACTGAAAAAGATCATGTTGTGATCTGATGTAAGGATGGTAAACAAGTCTTTAGAACTCCCATAAGTAGCGGACCAGTCATCGGACGAGGCTGACACCCACGGGCCAGAGTGGGCGTGGGGACACATACGGAGGCGGTTGGGACGTTACACGTGGTATCAAAGTCAAACTCAAACGAGTGTAGAGTCAAGTGGGCTCGTACCGTTGGGGGTGACAATCTTGGTATGCAACGAGAACGTTGCGTCCTATTAGTGGGGGGTGATTGTAACACCCCAATTTATGTAAGATGGTGTTGCATGAAGAAAGTTTAAAAGAATTGATTTGATTACTTATATTATCACAGTCCATAGTTAAGCGTGCTTGTATTAGAGTAATTAAATGATGGATAATCTTCTAGGAAGTCATTTTTAGTACAATGTGAGTGAGAACAAAAAATAAAGAAATATCATGTGGTGATCTACGGGGATAGTAAACAAATCTTTCAAACTCCCAGAAATAGTGCACCAATCATCAGATTAGGGTGGAGAAAAATACAATAGTTTTGTTGTATTTTTCTCCACTTAAAATTTTATTTCTCCTCCATGTTCATAACGAAACACAAATAGTCATTAGAGATTAACAAAATCACCTAAAAAACAAATGGTATCAGAACCTCTCTTTGACATGTGCTAATTAAAAAAAAAAAAACGAAAACGACCAAGTAAAAACTACCCATGGATCAGTTTAACCAGATCTTTGCCCTCCCCGATCGGACCTTCCTCTTTGTGTTTCACTCAACTTGATATTTGTGGATGTTACTGTCCAGTTGTTTCCACGCTTCAATCTTAATGGGTTTGAGCGTGAGTAGGAGTGTTAGATAAAAGTTCAACATCACTAACTAGAGAGTTTGTGACCTTGTATATAGTAAGGTTAAAGATCAATTCACTTCGAGCCAATTGATTTAAGTTGGAAGCCCATATTAACATGAATTTGACAACACCTTTTACCCATTTTTTATTTTGAAAAAAAACTAAATTCCTAATCGTCTAATTGAGATTTTTAGTTTCTGACGATACCATGTATATTCAAACCCTAAACCCATTAACCTTTATGATTTCTTATTTTGTCGATTTTACTTACTAAAACTTTAATTTATATTGCTAATATTTTTCTGTGATTAACTGCGAGATGATGAATCAACAAAAACATCTCAAAAGTTTGATGAATCAGGTCGATGAATTTGAGTGCTAAAAAATCATTCTCAAAGTATTTGTAAGGTACTTTCTTAGTACTTAGCAAATATGATGGGTTTCAAAATTGTATGTATATTTACCACCAAATATCACCTTGTGAAATAACATCCTGAATAAACTGCAAACATATGTTTGTATATTAAATCCTTTCAAGGAATCAACAATTTTTGGCTTTGTATAGTAAATCATTTCAAAGGAATCAACAATTTCTGGCTAACAAATGGCGCACATAACATCATAGTGAACTTAAATTCATCTTAAAAAATTCAAATCATCGCATATCCCTTTAACCAATTTTTTTTAAACAGTCTCCACTGAAATCATATATCATGATTATGTGGGAAAAGTAGCAACAATATGTGAAAGTATAATAAAAAAATAAGTCTTACTTCCAAATCACACGCCAAGTGGAAAGAATTCTGGGGATCGAATTCACAAGGAATCTGTCTAACACAATAGGAATACAAGGGATTAAATAATCTACAACAAACTTTTATTTGGGTTTTTCTTTGCCAATTTAACTAAAGAAATAACAACTGAAACTGGAAAAAAAAAAAGAGAACTAAGAAATAAAACAAGCATGGACAAAGAAAGAAATCCAAACATAGGAAAATGAATAAGAAATGGCAAGTAAAGTAGCAAAGTAAGCTAAGAACGAAACTAAACACTTAAATATCAAGCAATGACATGATATAACTGACTCCAATGACTAACAATTGAGTTATTGTACTTAATGACTCCTAATGGTTTGTGTCACGATTCATAGACTAATTCTCTCACTTAACACTAATACATTTACTATTCATCTTAATTTACTATTCATCTTACCTTGAAATCAAGAGGCTAATGATCATTAGGCTTGAGCCTAAACACTATTTGTTTCAAATTAATCATCTATTCTCTTAGGATAAATATGATTTGCTTATTTATGGTATTTTAGACATTCCATCAAACACGTCTATTCTTTTAAGGTAAAGTAGTTTTTATTCATTTATGACACTCTAGATATTTCATCAAACATCTTATGGATATTAAATGTTTTAGTTATATAAATTTATTAATTACTTAAATCCTAGTATTGAGCACTTTCTAAATGATGGATTTCATGCAAATCTAAGTATACACACGAAAACCCAACCACTTAATCACCTTAGTCTAATATAGCCATAATCCATTACTCAATCATGATTTGATAAGAACACATACGACACAATAAAATAAGAAGAAAAAGTTACTAAACAAGCAAAAGACATAAAGATTAAAAAGAAAAAGCTAGATTATTAAGCAAAAACCAAATATTCAAACATGAAAAACTAGAGAGAAGTCTTTGAACCTGAAGAATTAGGATAAATCTAACTTATGACAACTCAAGTCCAATATTCTGATGGGGTTAATAAATATAAAAACTTTCCATACATAGTTAACATAGCAAGACGGCTTAACTTTTGTAAGGTTTTGGACTCCAATATTCTAAACAAAAACCCTAAAGCCCACTAACAAAGCCCAGATTTTTTTGAGAAGAACCACACTTTTTACAGTCCCCGTGGATTTTCCCAGAGCTTTTTTGGAGCCGGCGGCGGAAATCGAACTTTTTTCCGAAGGAAGCTACGAAAATGGGAAGAGGAAGACACAAGGGTCGTTCTCAGAGGAAGCACTTCAAAGAGAGCAGAGAGAATGTCTGGAAACGTCCTAAATCCGATGCTGCCGGCGATGCCTCCGACAACCCCGCCCCGGAAAGACCCAACTGGGAACCTATTCTGACTGATAACCCTGGTTTCGAGGACTATTACAAGGTAACATATTCGTGATTCTGTATTCAATCTAGCCAGTTTATTATATGCATCTTTTTCGGATTTCGTTTTCTACTATTCAAGTTCCACTCTTCCCGAAAATTTTATGAGCTAGTGAGGGTTTAGGGTTTAGGGTTTTAATGTTGACAGCATTCCGTCTGATAAATGAATCTGATCTTGTGATATTGTTGCTTTTGTCCCCCGTGTTTGTGTGTAGGAGCAAGGTATAGTGAGAGCAGAAGAGTGGGATTTGTTCATGGAGATTCTTCGTAAGCCTTTGCCTGCTGCGTTTAGGGTGAATTCCAAGTAATACTTTTTTTTTCTCTTCACTACGTAATAGTCACAAAGATTTTTAGGTTTTAAGGTTGAACTTTAATGTGAAACAACTTGGATTGGCTCAAGTTTGCAATTACTAACTAGGTGCCACCTTTTCTCTCGTCTGTGATTTACAGTAGCCAATTCTGTGATGATATTATATCGATATTGGAGAATGACTTCATGAAATCTCTTCAAGCAGAGGTAAAATACAATGTTTGTAACTGGCATTTTCTAATGTCTACATCTATTATACCGGAAAAGTTAATTATCTTTGGTTTTTGATTTCCAGGCCATTGAAGGTGGTGAATTGGAGGCTATTAAGCCCTTGCCATGGTATCCAAAGAATCTCGCTTGGCATTCTAACTTTTCTCGAAAGCAGATTAGGAAAAATCAAACACTTGAGAGGTATAGTATCTCTAACATATGAATGCTTCTAGTTACTTCATGTTAGTAGTTTGACCAACCAGGTCAAATAGAAATTCTAGTTACTGTATGTTTAAAGAAATTGTGTGCCTTGTACATGATGTATTCTTCATTGGGGATTTTCAGGTTTCATGAATTTCTGAAATTAGAAACTGAAGTTGGAAACATGACTAGGCAGGAAGCTGTTAGCATGGTAAGCTAGCTTAATACTCTCTTATCCCATTAACATTGCTTTGTCGGTCGTTACTAACATATACAAAACTGTTGTTGAATTTAATCGCGCAGGTACCTCCTCTCTTCCTTGACGTGCATCCAGATCATTTTGTACTTGACAGTGAGTAAATTATTGTTTGATATTGTTCGAGACCTAGAAAATTTTAAAGAGCTCAAAGAAGAAATGTCAGCTGATTATATGACTATATCTTCTTTTCTGGGAAAATAAGAGTTTGATGCTTACTGATCAATTTATCTTGTCTTTGTGCCTGAGTAGTGTGTGCTGCACCGGGTTCCAAAACATTCCAGCTGCTTGAAATTATACATGGAGCATCAGAACCAGGAACTCTACCTAATGGAATGGTTTGTTTTTTCTGTTTATATCTTTTAATTATTAACTCTGGTTTTAGGTAGGAAGATAATTGATTGTTTTCCTCTTAAATAATCAGGTGGTGGCTAATGATGTTGATTTCCAAAGATCTAACCTTCTTATTCACCAAACAAAGAGAATGTGCACAGCCAACTTGATAGTGACTAATCACGAAGGGCAACAGTTTCCCGGTTGCCGCTTGAACAAATCCCGTGCTTCAGAGAAAGGATTAAGTGAAGACATGCCCATTAATCAACTTTCTTTTGACCGTGTTCTGTGCGATGTTCCTTGCAGTGGTGATGGTACACTGCGCAAGGCTCCAGACATCTGGCGGAAATGGTATTTTCATCTTTGCCTTTTCTATCCGCCATGTTATCATAATTGGCATTTGTTCTTGAAATTCCTATTCCATTTTGTTTTTGTGTACAGGAATTCTGGAATGGGCAATGGACTCCATAGCCTACAGGTTCTTCTTGCCATGAGGGGTAAGCTTTGCTAACATGTCTAAACTAATGAAATTACCCGCAGATTAATCGGCATATCTTAAGTATGTCTGCTTGGTCTTTTCCAGGTTTATCTCTGTTGAAAGTTGGTGGAAGAATGATATACTCAACATGCTCAATGAACCCGGTTGAGGATGAGGCTGTTGTTGCTGAGGTAATTTTCAAGCAACTTCTTCACCTTTTATTATGAGCGCGTTATAGCTGTGATCGCATAGAAACCAACCCTTGCTTGATTTCAGATACTAAGGAGGTGTGGAGACTCTATTGAACTTGTAGATGTTTCTGATAAGCTTCCTGAACTTATACGACGACCAGGTCTTAAGACATGGAAGGTCAGTTTTTTACTAGAGTTAATATTTCATGAGTGATTGTACAAACTCTCATAATGGGATTACTCATGTTATTCGCCCTTGTCCCTGTTGCATCCAGGTGCGTGATAAAGGTGCGTGGTTTACTTCTTACAAAGACGTTCCACAAAACCGGAGAGGTGGAGTTCTTGTGAGCATGTTTCCTTCTGGGAAGAACCTCGCGGACTCAACCGAAACCACCCAGAAGAATGAGAATGGTGAAGATGGATGCAAAGAAACAGATGTTTCTGTGGTTGATGCTACTCCTGATGAACAAGTCGTGGAAGTCTCTGATCTTCCACTTGAACGTTGCGTGAGAATAATGCCTCATGATCAGAACACTGGAGCCTTCTTCATTGCGGTCCTTCGAAAAGTTTCACCTTTACCAGGTGTCATTTCTGGTTCATGTATCTTGAATAGATGATAATTAATTACATTTGTTTCCCTAGAACTTATTAAAAGTTTTCTCACAGAATTTCAGGAGAAACCAAATCCAAGGAAAAACCAGTCTGCTAAAAATACCGATTCATCAGAAAAGTCTCCGAGTGAAGAAGCTGTTGTTACCGTGGTGGAAGTTAAACCGGTAGAGAATGCAGAAGAAAAAGTTATAGAAGCAGATTCAAAGAAAGAGGAGAAAGATGATAGCTTGGAGCCTGAGAAGAAAAACACAGAGGGAGAAAAAATCGAAGAAGATAAATCAAATAACGCAGGAAACAAAAGAAAAGTACCAATGCAGGGGAGGTGGAAAGGTTTCGACCCTGTTGAATTCCTGAAAGACGAAGCACAAATCAATAGCATCAAGGAATTCTACGGTATCAAAGACGAATCATTTCCACTGCATGGTCATCTGGTGACAAGAAACAGCGATTCAAACAGCGTGAAGAGGATTTACTACGTTTCGAAATCGGTTAAGGAAGTTCTTCAGCTGAATTTCGCTGTTGGACAGCAGCTTAAGATCGCCTCTGTTGGTCTCAAGATGTTTGAGAGACAATCATCCAAAGAAGGAGATTCAGCCACAAAATGTTCATTCCGTATATCATCAGAAGGACTACCTGTGATTCTTCCATACATCACCAAACAAGTACTTTATACTCCAATGGCCGACTTCAAACACCTTATGCAATACAAATCCATCAAGTTTCCGGATTTCGTCAATCCACAGTTGGCTCAGAAAGCAACTGACCTTGTCATGGGTTGCTGCGTGGTCATTCTCAGCAACGGTGCGTAGTGTTTATTTATTTAATCTATGTGTAGAATACTTTTTGCGAGTTTTGACGTTTTTGCTGGTACCTACCTTCAGGTGAAGAACCGGTAAAAGTGGATGCATCAACAATATCCATCAGTTGCTGGAGAGGAAAGAATAGTTTGGCTGTTATGGCTACTGCAGCGGATTGCCAAGAGCTACTTGAGAGACTTACACCAAAAACCGAAGTTGGTTCCGTAAATGGAAGCAATGGAGATTCAAGCGGTCCACAAGCTATGGAGACAGCTTGAAAACTCTCTTATTATTATAACTTCAGATTGTATTTCCTTTGTTATGCTTTTTGATTATTCTACTTACTCCCTCCAAATTCCTTATCATATTATATGGCTTTTGATGAATAAATGAAAGCTTTTGTTTCAAACCGCTCTGATAACAATGTTTAATCAAAGAGATGTTTACATGCCAGATTCCGAAAGAATATACAATAAAGAAACACTCACTAACTAACACCCAATTGAGGAAACCATTTTTCTTTGGTAGAAATGAAAAAAAGTTGGAATTGTTTCGTTTTTTTCGACTGTAATGGAAACAAATGAAGAGGACTTACGAAGAACTACAACAGGTGGACTTGGTGGGAATCTCTTGTGCAGGACCCGGAAGTAAGATCTTCTTACCAGCCATTGATCCGGGGTTGTTTGAGTCTCCTTGATTTTGGCTAGATGCGAGGTTCTTCTTGTTCACAGTGTTGAAGATCTCAGACAAGAGAGTGTTGAAAGAGTTCTCTACATTGGTTGAGTTTAGAGCTGAAGTCTCTAGGAAAAACAGTCCTTCCTTCTCTGCGAATTCTTTGGCGTCCTCCATTGGAACTGATCTTTGATCCTGTAGATCCGACTTGTTACCAATCAGGATGATGACAATGTTCTTATCAGCGTGTGCTCGTAGCTCTTCTAGCCATCGAGGAATGTGCTCAAAGCTTTCGCGTTTTGTCATGTCGTAAACCAGCATTGCACCAACCGCACCTCTGTAGTAGGCGCTTGTAACAGCTCTGTATCTGCTCATAGCAATAGAAAGAAAGAATGTCACTGACAGAAAAAAGTAAATCCCAAAGGAAAGCAATTAGATGTGATCACAAACATTATTTGATCTATCTTTTTGGTGTTAGATCCTCCGAGATTATGCTTTAACACATTGAAATATTGCAACAAATCTCCCTTAAGATCTATTCTAACACTATTTCTCCAAATCATTTACCGTTGACGGCTATAATTATATGTCTCCAGATACCAGATTTGTTTTAGTCCGATCAGTCTTTTGGATCTGATCATAAATGCCTGATTAGCGGAACTCACTAGTCAAACCAGGTCGCTTTTAACTAAACGCGGATCCAGTGTAAATCGATGTTAAGAACCCTAAACGCATCGAATTCTAAGCAAAAGCTCTCCATTTCAACGAACGCGTAAAAAAAAGGAGAGTTAAGTAGTAGGAGGAAGGTTTAATACCGTTCCTGGCCGGCGGTGTCCCAGATCTGAGCCTTGATGCTCTTTTGGTCAATGACGAGCGTGCGAGTCTGGAACTCTACACCGATGGTGGCTTTGGAATCCATACTGAATTCGTCTCTTGTGAACCGAGCGAGTAGCTGAGACTTCCCCACCGCCGAATCGCCGATCAAAACAACCTTGAATACATAGTCCACTTTACCCGACGATGCGCCGTTGTATCCGCCTCCTCCAGCCATTTTCTTCTGAGCTCTCCGTTGGTTCTACAGTAAACCACTGAGGAAAACAAATCGAAAAGAAAAACTAATCTCGCTGGGTTTTACAGTAAATCCTCTATGGTAGTCTAATTAAAACGTGCGTAGATCGCTGGACTAATCATTATCTCATTCGTCACGGAAGAAGAACAAAAAGATTTTAAATTAAGAATTAAAAAAATGGCCTATACAGGGATCGAACCTGTGACCTTCGCGTTATTAGCACGACGCTCTAACCAACTGAGCTAATAGGCCACGATGCTCTATTAGTTTTTATAAATTATTTAATAAGAAATTAAAAAATTTGGTCTTCGAGCTCCATCAATTCTCCGAGTGTACCTCATTTAAACTCTTGGATTCGCTCCCCCAAGACGACGTATCGAAGATTCAGTAAGTTTTGATTTGTTTATCCTATTTTGCCTTCAGATTTTGTGTGTTATGGATACTTTTTGTTTCCGATTCGAGATTTATTCTTTGTGATATATCCAATGCTTATGGTTGTTTTTATTTATTTCGCAGAAGGTTTTGTATGAACTGAAGAAACAATTCAATGGAGTGCGTGGTTCAAGGAATTATTGAGACACAGGTGCGTTTTTGTTTTGTTTGACAGAAAAAAGTTGTAATTGAAATTTCACGAAGTAGCTTTAAGCTTGCTCCGATGCTAATTAGAAAAACCTAGGTTGAAAATCTGAACCAGGAGGTAGTTAGATTTAGAAAACGCTGATAAAGTTTCTTCTCAATTTCCAGCATGTCGAAGCCCTTGAAATCCTTCTTCAAGGTCTTTGTGGTGTTCAACGTGAACGCTTGAGAGTTCATGAGTTATGCTTAAAAAGCGGCACAAATCTTGGTAAACCCTTTTGACAAATTTATTCACATTCTCCAGTTTTATACTGAAATCAGAAACTTGAAGCCTATGGATCATAACCAACATTGTGATCTTATTCTTTAGGAGTTGTGTCCTCAGAAGTTAGGCTTTTATGTGATCTTGATCAACCAGAGCCTACCTGGTACAGTTTTTCTTCTTCTTGTTGTGTGTATCTTTCTCAGTCTTTGTCAAACGAATCTAAATCAAGAGTTCTGGTAATAGGACTGTTAAACATGTTGGAGGTGCAATGAGAGGTGCAGGAGCTGATCAAATCTCTGTAATGGTAAGAACTTTGATTGAAAGTAAAGTAAGCAAGAACGCGTTGCGTATGTTCTATGCACTCGGTTACAAACTGGACCACGAGCTTCTCAAAGTCGGATTCGCTTTTCATTTCCAAAGAACGGCGCACATCAGTGTCTCTGTGTCTTCAGTCAATAAAATGCCCAAAGTTCATGCCATAGATGAGGCAGTGCCTGTAACACCTGGGATGCAGATTGTTGATGTAACAGCTCCAGCAACACCTGAGAATTACAGCGAAGTCGCTGCTGCAGTTTCATCGTTCTGTGAATTCCTCGCCCCGTAAGAGATCTCTGTCTTTATTTTTTATTACACTTTGTGATAGTGTGTGGCTTTGATCTAATTTCTCATGACTGCTTTTGTTTGCAGGCTTGTTCACTTGTCGAAACCGTTTATCTCCACCGGAGTTGTGCCAACCGCTGCTGCGGCTGCTGCATCTCTTATGTCAGATGGAGGAGGTACTGCTTTGTAACAAGTTGGAAGCAAATAGCCCAAGGAAAGCGAAGTGTTCTCTTATGCTAGATCTTCTGGTTCAGTTGGGTGAACTGTTCAGATCAAACAATAGCTTTGAAATCTCGTGGACCATTAGGGTTAAGAAGTATGTAATGAGAACAGTTATGATATTCAAAAATCAAAACTTACATAAGATTTCTGTTATTCTCTTATCAACCCTTTGGTAAATGTGGTCTTTCATTGTTATCACTACAGTGGATGATCTTGAAGGTTTGATATTTCACAACATTATCTCCTCAGTTTAAGAATATCTGACACAAAAGCTTGGTCGTTTCTGGTTGGTGGATAGTAAAACGTTGCTATCAAGTCTTATTTGTATGGTGCATAGATTAATCAAAAGGGGTGGTGGCGCAGTTGGCTAGCGCGTAGGTCTCATAGCTACTGAGTGATCCTGAGGTCGAGAGTTCGAGCCTCTCTCACCCCATTCTTTTTACTACTTCCTATTTTGTTGGGCGCAGAAACATTCATCAGCTTGTTGGAACTAAAACCAAAAAAATATACCTAAACCTAATAATTCACCAAATCAAGCATGAAATTACTAGTTTTTCTTTGTCCATAACTTTTGTTTTTAAAAGAAAAAATTGGTCTAATGTTTCGTTTGCAAACACTAATAAGTTCCAAATAGAAAATCCTAGCAGATTTGATACATGAAATTAGAAATTCGAACTACAAAAAAAAAGAGTTCTATAAGTTCCTCACCACAACAACAACAATCATCTTCCTCCCTTTACTTCTCTCTTGGTCTCTCCTCCACTTTAAAATCTTTTTTTTTCAAGAACCATTCCAAATATCACAAAGCTAAAGTAGAACAATGAGTATAGTTATATATATATCACATTTCCAATGTCAAAATTTGTTCTTCATTCTAAATCATCTCCTGCTGGTATTAGCAGTCTTGTTCTTACTCATATCAGCAAGTTCCTCAACAAGCTTCTTCTCCTCTTTGCTCAATCTCTTTGGTATCTCCACTTGGACTCTCACCAACTGATCCCCTCTCATATTACTCTTGTTCAATACTGGAACTCCCTTTTTCGCCATCACCAACGTCGTGCTAGGTTGTGTCCCCGCCGGTACTTTCAAATCCACCATCCCATCCACCGTCGGTACTTTCAACGTCGTCCCTAGAATCGCATCAATATACGATATCTTGCAAGTGTAGAGAATATTCGTATCGTCTCGTTTCAAAACCGGGTCTGGTATGACCTCTATAACAACAAACAGATCTCCCGGTGACCCGCCTCTCTTCCCGGCATTTCCTTCTCCTCTCACTCTTAACCGGCTTCCGGAATCAACCCCAGCCGGTACTTTTAGACTTATCCGTTTTGTCTTCCTCACGCGTCCGTCTCCAGAGCAAGTACCACACGGTGTTGAGATTTCTCCAGTGCCGTTACAGGAAGAGCAAGTCATGACTTGCTGGAACACGCCGAGAGGAGTTCTTGCTGATGAAACCACTTGGCCTTGACCACCACACGTGGTGCATTTGCTCGGTTTGGTTCCCGGTTTTGCACCTGAACCGTCGCAAGTCCCGCAGTTCTCGAGTCGGGAAATCTCTATCTCTTTCTCCATACCGAAAACCGCTTCTTTGAAGTTCAAGATTAGTGTGTAATACTCGTCTTGACCATCCACGGCTCTGCTTCTTGAACCTCTACCCATTCCACCTCCTCCCATACCGCCCATGCCTTCGAATAACGACTCGAATAGATCGAACGGATTACTGAAATCCTACAAAAAAGTGAATAATAAACCAAACCAAGAAGTGATCATCAGCCGAGGATTTTCTTAAGAATAAATGTTAAATGCTTTGGTTTGAACAACATACCCCCATGCCTCCCATTCCAGCACCTTTAACTCCGGCCTCACCATACCTATCGTAAAGTGATTTCTTTTCATCATCTGATAAGACCTGCAGTACAATAATTTGTTCTTGAGTCAACAGAAACCTCGAAAAAGCTAAAAAAAACATATCTAGAATTTGAACTTGTGTAATAGAACACAAAGGAGAAGCATTTCACCTCATATGCATTACTTATTTCTTTGAATTTCTCTTCTGCACCAGGCTCCCTGTAAGCACGGAATAAACTTGTAAACAAAACGGTGACAATTTTATGAATCAGAAGCATCAGTCTTGTAGAAAAACAAGCAGTTTCTGAGCATTTCATATATCTGGTCTGTGTTTCGCTAATGCCTACGCGTTTTGAACGTTGCTGGTTTTCCAAATCTAAGGCTTGCAGTTGCAGTCATTTTGTTTTTGGCATTTCTTAAATTTGACTAACAGAGGTTACGCTTCTTATATTGTGAATGAGTGTTGATCTTATTATCCTCTCCTTCATCAAATGATATACAGTACCAAACTTCATAATATGTAAGCTTTTTACTTACTTGTTCACGTCTGGGTGGTAATTCCTAGCCAGTTTCCGATAAGCTGAAACAGGAGCAAGGAAGAGCTAATTAATGTCATACAAAATGTAAAAGTCAAAACAAAACACAGGAAAAACAGAGTGAGGAGAATCCAAATTAAGGGTTTGATCATGCATGTCAATATAACCATTTATATACCAGGGAATGTCACAAGTTCAAGTACGAGAACATACCGCTCTTGATTTCAGATTTGGTTGCATTTTTCGAAACTCCAAGGACCGAATAGTAATCCTAGGATTGCACACAATCGCCCAAAAGCAGTCAAGACCATAACATAGTGATCTTATCAAAAAAAAAAAACATTATGCCAGGGATGGAGAATAGGAACACTCACTGCATCAGCTCTAACAGTGAAGCGAGATCCTCTGCGAGGATGCATATTTCTGGACTTTCCCGCCAACGACAAGAAGGGCAAGGATCCATGTGAGAACATACTCGACCTTGAAGCTCCCAAACAATTTATTTGGCTCATGGAACTGCAAGGTTACCAATAGAAGAACCTTTAATGCTAATTCAGACATACTTATCAGAGCAGTAAAACTCAGTCTAGAAAATCACATAATACTAACTTTGATAGTAATACTAATACTAAAAAGCAAAATGTCAACCGATAACACCCTTAAAAGTCATTTTAAAGCCACGACTTAGCAAATGAAACTAGTTTCAATACCACTATGTCAAGATCTAGATCCAATCCACAGAAAAAAACAAAAAATGATACATTTGTTGGCGGGTTGATTCGACTCTGCTCGGATAATAAGCTCTCATTGCAAATTGGGGACGAATACCCCATTGAGCAACGCAAGTACTTCCAAATTGTATTAGAGCCATTTAGCTCAATACACTCCCTGCAACACAATTAAAGAAGATTATGAATCAAAAATGCTAAACCCAATACTTGAACAAACACAAACAAGAAAATCTCCCAAACTTAACAAGCAAATGCAATATGCAGAAAGAAATAAACAGCAATTGCATCGTCAACAAGCGGAAACAATGAGATTGGAATTAACATATACTTTAAAGTTCAAAAAAAAGATAATTTCAATTGGATATAACATAAGCAATTCCAATCACAAAAGATGCGATTTCTCCATCCACTAAACCAAAAAGGCAAAAAAAAAATTTCTAGAAATTCGATGTGCGTTGTTCTAGTCACGAGCTAAATGGGAAAGTAGGCGCGGCGGAAATTCCCTAGGCTGATCCTATACGCCGCAATCAGCCCAAGCAGAGGGAAACTGTGTAAAACCTCGAAAACGTCGTTGGTTCAATGGTTTTAATCGTATCGAAACCTAAAAAGAGGTGAAGATAAAGAAGAAGCGAACACAGAGATTCATCTCCGGTGGAGAAATTTACCAGTAGAAGCTGAAACGTACCTTAATCAATGGTGGACGGGAGAAGGAAGAGGTGCGCGAGAGAGATAAGAAAACGAGTAGAGAAGGAATGAAAGGAGGTCGCTAGAAGAGCGTAGCCCTTTTTTCATTTTAATTTCTTTTCTATATTTATTACGATTTTTCTCCTTGTTCTTATGAAAAACAAAAAAAATTATTAGGTGGGGAAATAAAGTGGCTAGGAAATGAGAATCTTTCCGGAGCATGAGAATCTAAAATCGTATATAAAAATGATTAAAAAAAAAAATCCATAATATCATACTTTTAAATTTTGTTTTAGCCTCATTATAATTTTTTTTCTCTCTAAAATAACATATATTATTTTATAGCAACACTTCTTTACTCAAAATAAATTATATACAAAATAAATTAATATATATGCATGATCCTAAAGAAAGATCACTTACATAAACTCATGAAATTCATTTCTATTAGTTTATGCAATTATGCCTACAAAATAATCTCCAAAGTGTTTACTACAAGGCTGAATAAGATCCTGCCAAACATTTTTTAGTGATTAATCACTTAAAATATCTTGGTAGCTCTTTTAACAAAAAAAATATCTTGACCACTTATGAGATAGTTAATGTTTTAAGGACAAAAAAAAGGTGTGATAAGTGAGTTTCTTGCAATGAAATCTAACATTATGAAGGTATATGATAAACATGAATGATCTCTTATACTATTGGGATTTTAGGAATCGTGGATCAACAAAATGATGATTTGCATTTCTTCAGTCATGAATATTGTTCTTATCAATGACAAATCCTATGAGACTATCACTCTATTAAGAGGAAGAAGACAGAATGAGTCTTTTTCCCCTATCTTATTCATCGTATGTGCAAAAGTACTTGATAAGGCTTTCAATTAGCAGAGCAAGAAAGACGAATTACAAGTATTAAGGTTATTCCTCAAGCACCAGTTGTGATTCAACTTCTGATTTCATTCGATAGTTTATTCTTATGTTATGAAGATTCTTTAGGATTATAAAAAAACTTCATGCCAGGTTAGTATCATAAAGT
Source organism: Euclidium syriacum (assembly GCA_900116095.1). Lineage (NCBI taxonomy): Eukaryota > Viridiplantae > Streptophyta > Magnoliopsida > Brassicales > Brassicaceae > Euclidium > Euclidium syriacum. The sequence goes on from FPAK01000008.1 coordinate 6,917,196, forward strand.
CTACCCTGGTATTTAGGAAGAAAGTGGAAGAGGAGACGAGGCAAGGCATTATAAAATTAACTAGAATTACAAATGAAGGAAGGAAAGGGGTTTACCTTAGCTTACTAGAGGTAATTGGAAGATCAAAAGTGGAGTCTTTCAAGTACGTTGGAGAGAATGTGAACAAGCGTATAAATTCTTTGAATGACATATACTTATCAATGGGTGACAAGGAAGTCATTCCCAAAGTTGTTGTCTTAGCCCACCTACTCACTCAATGTCATGTTTTAAATTTCCTACAACTCTTTGCCATAAAATTCAGAGGAGTATAGCTTCCTTTTGGTGGAAGAACATAGATACTAGTAAGGGGATTCACTGGAAGGCATAAAACAAAATCTGCATATCTAATATGGTTGGTGGTCTAGGATTCATAGATTTAAAATGTTTCAACATGGTCCTGCTTTTAGCCTATAAGCTTATCCTATTAGGGTCTGAAAATGAGTTTGGAGATGGTAGTGATATCAAAATTTTCACAAGATCCCTAGTTGAGTTTCAAACCACCAAGACCACCAATACCAAGAGAATATGTGGAAATAGAAGATATGCGATTGGATTTCTTAAAGGATAGACAATCAAATGAATGTAGGATTAATAGGCTACGAACGGAGTGTTTGTGTTAGAGGAGATGAGGCTAATCACATAAAAAAAAGACTAACAACTACCTCTCATAGTAGAGCTTTCTCATAGATTTATAACTGTGATGGCCAATCATTTGAGAAATTCGGGTATTGGTCATGGACACACCAATTTCAGAAAGTGGATGAAGATGAGCATATAGTTTTTGGCTATTCCTTTGATCCCTTATTTTAAGAAAATTAGAAATTAGACACGATGCCAATGGTCCAAAAATTCTTATGGAGATGTAAGACTTACTCTGTTTCGGTTTCTGTTAATTTGGCAAAGAAGATACTCAATGTGAATGAGATGTGCCCCTAAGTGTGGAGAAGAGAAAGAGACAGTAAACCAAATGCTCTTCCATGTACTTTTGCTAAGTTGGATTGGACTGTATCTCCTCTGGCTACTAATTATTATTCATCTTCTATTGATTATTTGTACCAAAATATGGCTTAAGGTCTTATTCTGGAGGAATTCCGTAAGGAATCGATTGGAGACAAGATAGATATATGACATTAGATTATCAAGGTGTAAAATATATATATGGTTAAAAGTCTAAGAATTAAAATGAATAAAAACGTTAGTTGGTATATTATTTTTGAAACGCAATTTGTTTGTGTATTCAAAATTTGTGTCATCTCCTCATCTCTATTCAAACTTCAATTCCTTGTGAATTCAAAAACTTTCCAATATATAAGAAACACTCTAGCAATCCTTGTAACCACATATATATATATTAGAAAATTCTCAGTCGTCACAATCATTTTCAAAATTCATAGTCTTTTTAAAATTTTTTGTTCAGTTTTAACATAAGTCATGAATAAGTCATGAACATAGTGCCACACAAGCTGAACTCAATGAAACCACACAAGCTGAACAAAATGAAAAACTGAAGTCTAAATTTAACCAAACCAAATTATATTAAACATGATCGAAACCCAATATAACTACAACTTATTGTATTGAACTATTGCTCATAAAGCTGATGAAACTCCAAAAATAAACCAAAATCAAAACCAAATAGTAAAGGGGATTGTCCACTACCATCATGCAACAACATGAGCAAGTACATAAGTTTCAAATGGGCCTTTAATGGTCCTGTTGGGTCAACATACTCAAAAGGTTAGTCTTTGAACTTCTTAACAATATTGTTTTCTTTTTTCTTTTTTAGTTAACATTGTATATAATTTTTGTAAAAAAAAAAACAGAGTACTCTGAAACTTTTTCTCTTAAAACAAAAAGAAAGGAATAATTGATCTGAATACCTTCTTATCAACGCATAATCAAAACTAGTATATATATAGAAAAAAGAAAAGCACGAGGAAACACACAAAAGTGTCTCCAAAGCTACAAAAACCAAAGAGAGTTTGGTTCATGATTGACCAAACTTTGGGTTATACACTTATATAAATGTAATTTATTAATTATTCATATATACACACACACAAAATATCCTCGCTACTACGTCACCGCCGCCGTCTCAGTTTAGTGCAGGATAAAGTTCCTCCGACAACCTTAATTCTCCGACCATAACCAAAGGCTTGGCAAGAAACATGTCATGACTTGACTCCAATAGCTCGACACGTGTCTCACCTCCAGCTAGTTTCCAGTCAAACCCTTGCAAAAGTCTGGCGAGCATCATGGTGGTTATCGCCGTACCTAACGCCGGAGCAGCACACCCTCTTTTTCCGGTACTAAACGAGATAAACCGAAGATCGTTTTCCGTCAAAGTCACTTCCGAACACTCATTGAGATGCCTCTCTGGTTTGAAGCTAAGTGGATCAGACCAAACCTTAGGGTTACGACCAAGACCGTAACGGCTAAGTAACACTTGACTTCCCTTGGGAATGTGGTAACCTGCTACGGTGGTATCGGCAAGTGCCACGTGTGGGAGGTTGAAGGCAGCGACGGGGTGAAGACGGAAAGCTTCTCGGATGATAGCTTTGAGATAGTTAAGCCTTGGGATGTCGGATTCTTGGACCAATCTTTCTTTGCCGACGACTCTATCTATCTCTTCCATTGCTTTCTGGAGGATCTCTGGTTTGTTTATCATCTCCGCCATGGCCCATTCCACGGCGTTTGATGGGTTGTCCGGTGCCGCCATTACAAGTTCCTATAAATTTTAAATGATTCTTTAGTATTACTATTCTATGAGTGGACTTATGAGTCAACATGAAAATTTAACTTTATGCTATACATTAGAATTTCTGGATATGGATGTTTTGGTGTTTTAGCGGTTTTCTTTTTCTCCCAAAAATTACCAATTTTTTTTTATTCTTAATTGACAACAAAAAGTTCTAGCTTTTTTTAGTCTTTTCTAAATGCTATTTCTCTACTGTTTCATTCAACTTTATAATCGCCAAAAATCCTAATAATTGTCTGCGTTTTATTCCCATTAATTCACAAGAATATGGACCCATGAATTAACATGAATATTTCACTTAAAATGTTTTTTTCGTCACGTTTAACTTTATGCTACACACAAAATGAGTATGACTGATATCGGTGGGTTGCCTTTTTTTTTAGCAGCGATACTTTCTTTTTCGTGGATGTACCTTTGGTATGATTTTTCTGCAAAACGTTAAATAATTTATATTTTCCTTCAAACATTTTTTTTTTCAAAAAGAAATTAGAACTTTCCGCTACTTCAACTCATAGAAATTTCAAATTATTTTCCTGGCGATACTATATTATATAACATGTAATATAACATATTATTATATTACATAATATATAACATATTATTATTTGTTTAAAGTAATATTTAGTTTAAATTAATTTTTCGTTTTTGTGTGAAAAATGTAAAATACTTTTAGTTAAATAATTACCTTAATGGTTGGTTTGATTTCATCAGCGGTAAGCAAAGGTTGGCCATCTTGGTCCTTGATAGAGATAAAAATGTCTAGAAAATCTTCAATCTGAGTTCTCTTGCCTTCTTTCCACATCTTAATCCTCTCATCAATTATAGGATCGTGATACTTGTCCATAATAGCACTAGCTTCTCTCATGATTTTCTCGTGTCCGTTTAGATCCAATCCCGTAAGGATCGGTAGATAATCTGATATGCAAAACGCAAACGTAAACCCTAACCCCTCGAACATAGCATCCATATGCTCGATATCTTCCACGGTTGGCCCACCGTTGGTTGCGGTTTTCTCCGAGAACGTCCTCGTGCCGAACATAAGTCTCTTAATCGCATTTCCACAGTAATGCCTCGTTACAAACCGGAGATCGACGGGTTCGGAGTTTTTAACCATGTTGTAAAGCCAAGTGGTTAGGTGATCGGTTTCCTCGGCTCTATTGTCGTGTAGCCATCGGTGTCTCGCCGGGCAAACAATCTCCGTCATGATCACTTTCCTCATCTTCTTGAATTGTTCGCCGAACGGTGTGATCACGCAGGTTTTGTATCCGTTGGAGAGAATCTTTTGCGCATAAGTGAGCGGTCTTGACGCAAAGAGGGCGTCTTGTTGCTTGAAAATCTCACGTGCGATCTTGGGACATGTCACGGGGATCACGTGAGTGTTTCCTAGACGCACGCAAGCTATCTCCGTGTTAAGCTCTTTCATGAGGCTGTGAAGCCACCGGAAAACCGGACGGTTTTTAAGCATCGCCGGAATCATACCGACGATTGGAAATCCAGTGGGTCCCGGCGGTAGAGGGGGAAGCTTCTTGTTTTTTGAAGATGATTTTATTTTCTTCAATATCATCAAGAAGGAAATGAGGACAAGAGCTTGAAGAGTTGTGAGGAGGTACATGTTACTAAACGGCGACCGCGACGCTTCTGTACTAGACTTGGTAGTGAGATCCGAAGAGTTCAAAGCTAAAGTATCCATATGTATGTGAAGAAAAAGAAGAAGAAGAAACAATATAGTGTTGTAGTTATGGTTATTGTTTCTGCATGGATTATATATAACATCAAAGGTAGGTACACATTAAATGACGATAATACCCTTAAATGGGAGCCGAGGAAACAGTGTGGAAGGTATTGAGTTGGACCGACTTGGTCCCGCTAGTGATGAGTGCCACCTTAATGAATTTTGTAGGCTAAACATCCAAAAAACTGTAACTAGGAGATTATAATATTAGAGTCACACTTTTTAAAATGATTTTGTTGGTGACCTGCCAAATTCCTCGTGTTATATATGCATTCTACTCTAACCTGTAACTTTTTCTGTATTGGTGGTTACTCTACATGCATTTGTTTTTTTGTAAATCCATTGTCAATATTTTTGATTTCCCAAATTCTTTGGTAAAATTTATAGCGTATTTACAAAGCGTAATTCGTTACTAATATAGATTTAATTGATATATATGGAGCATAATAACAACTTAACCGATTGAATTCCTAATCAATTTGATTCGAATTATATATACCTTTGAGTATATATTAATGTTACTAGATCGATTGAGATGTCTCCATTCTATATCATATTCATTATCAGCATGACATATGCCGTTTTGGGAACATCAGTCTCCTTAATTGTTTTGGTAGATAAAATGTTTTCTATGAATAAGTGTGGTATAGATTCTCATATCAATGCTATTCAGTTTATAAGATGTTCTATACTCATGCTGCTTCATTTTGTACTATGTTTTAGATAAAAAGTGACGATTAAGAATGATAGAAATCATTATTATTTTTCTTACACAAAAACACCATTTAACATCTAATTAAAACCAATCTAACGAGTATCAACGAATACTACAAAAATATAAATAGTCAATAAAAATTAGATAACTTTATTTTTATAGGTAGCTAGGAACTTTTAAAATTAAAGAAAATAAAAATATTTAAACATTTTCTATAATAAGAACGGAAGGGGTGATAAATATAAGATGAAAATACTTTAGATATATGCTCTGGGAACAAAAATAAATGTTTCCCTCAGTTTTTAGTAGGATTAGGAAGACATGTGTATCTATAAATTGATCATCGTTCCTTTCGTTGCGTGAACTCTTATAATAAAAGGTTAAGATGAGGATATTTTATATATGTAAATTTGTGGAGTTATACAGTTTGTGTAAACTCGAATTATATAACATCATAAGTGGTCTTAGATACTTTTCTAAATATTGGTCGGAGTTTTTGGTCCAGTCATCTTTAAAAAAAACAAAACAAATTGGTTACCAATGAAAATATTGGTACATTTCACCTGCCAAAATGCCTCGTGGAATTGATGTTGGTCGTTAGAGAAGGATGAGTTACTAACCATGTCAATGTCAATTTTGTGGTGGGACCTACATTGCATATTTCTCACGACGCCGTTTCAAAGTCTCTCCAACTTTACGCAACGGAGCCGATTATGAAATTCCCAGGAAAACATGAGTTGCACGTGGTCGGTGAATCGAGTTTTGAGTCTAATTTCTTTCTGATAATCGGTAATAATAACATACGAATATGCAGTCGTCTCTCTTATTCAATATAGTTCTTAAAAATTGAATATCTATTTATATATTTGGGTTAGACTTTTAGAATTCGTATTGGAACTACTGAAGATTTTCGATAAGTGTAGACTAGGTGATTCGTCCACTTTTGGTGTAAGAGTACAGTCCCAATAAACAAAGAACGTGGGCATGGTGCAGTCTTGAATGGATCTCGGGTTACAATAGCAGGGAAAGAAAAATCCTTTATATCAAAACGACAAATCTGTAGGATTTTAATCTTATCGATAATGAAAAGAGGTTACAACAAACACATATGTTAGAGCACCTCCATTGAGGGGTTTTTCTCTAGAGTTTTTTAAATTTTTTTAAATAATTTTTCATTATTATTTCTTTTTTAAAAAAGTTGAAAAAAATAAAATAAATAAATAAACGGACCAATCGTGATGTGCCACATCGCGTGAACAATGAAAAAACATAGTAAGGATCGGTTTTTATTTAGGGATTTTAGGAATCTGTTTCTTAACTGTTTATGTGGAGTCCGCAATATATAAAAACTTTTTTTAAGGATTTGTGCTAAGAATTCCTCAATGGAGGTGTTCTTAGGTTTCTCCAAATTTTTAACTCTCCATTATTACGATATATATTATCCGTTTTCGTAAGCCCGTTCCAAGTGGATAGGATAATGAGGCGACGGTTCATGGTCCAAGGATTCAGTAAAAAAATTTGTATGGAAAAATGAGTTCAATTTTTTTTTTATTATGTTTTTTAGTATTAAATATGTCCAAATAAATGATTTTCTAGGGACCTAATATTTTTTATTATTATTTAAATGGATTCAAATAAATGATTTTCTAATATGAAATGGACTCAAATTTTTTTTTGGATATCCAATAAAAAACAAAAAACACATTTTTTTAAGTTAAAACTTGTTAAGAGAGGTCCAAATTTTTATTTTGCCCTAGGGCTCTTGATTTATTTGGGTCGGGGCTGCGTTTTCGGTCCAAATGGTCCAGCCCGCACATATTTGTTTTAGACTCCTTTCCAAAAAATCTCATACTAGTTGGAGTTGGACATGACTTATATATACTATACCATTTTAGTCCAAATTTCCGATGTGGGACTGAGATTGTATCCCAACAATCATCCCCTCCCCTCGAACTAAGGACCACACAAACATTGACCTTCTCTCTTGCAAAACCCTAGCACCTATCTTGTACCGCCGTACTCACCAACATTAGTACCTTCGACATAAGGTACCGACTCCCCTTTATGGCGGAAAATCACCTTGAGGGTTTCGTCCCACAATGAACATATCTGCCCACAGTTCCACTTCTCTTGGTCGTCCATGTCTAAATCTGAGCTTTGATAACAATTGCTGGGCTTCTCTAACCCCATGTTCGATTCCCCCATTAGTATAATATTCTCCGTTATGGATCCAAGTGGTCCATCCCGCACTGATATATTTCGGGATTCTTTTCAAAAGACCTCATACTAGTTGGAGTTGAACATGACTTATATATACTAGACCATCTTATTATAAAATTATGATGTGAGACTTAGATTGTTTCCCAACGATATACACTAATATTGCCTTATTTAAGATGAGAAAAATGAAAAATATACAAAAATATATTTACACAGTATGACTCTAATACACCACCTCAAGATAGAGCACTGGAGGCGACACCGATCTTGAACATAAGATCTTGAAATCGAGAACGAGGTAGCGACTTTGTGAGAACATCCGCGAGTTGGTATGTAAAAGAAAAAAGTGTGACACGAATACTCTTATTCTGAATCAACTCCCACACAAAATGATAAACAAGAGCAGTGTGTTTCATCCGAGAATAGAAAACTGAATTGACACAGAGATAAGTTGCTCTAATGTTGTCGCAATAGATAGTAGGAACCGTAGTCGAGAAAAGGCCAAACTCGCTGAAGAGAGATATGATCCATTTAACCTATGAAAAATTTAACAAGACCGTACGATATTCCGCTTATGTAGTAGACATAACAACTCTAGTATATTTCTTGGAAGACCATGAGTGATTCTTGCCAAGATAAATCACATATCCACTCGTTGAAAGAATAATCATCATTGTCACCATCCTAATCAGCATGATAGTACACATGGACAAAAAGAGGTGAGGCTACATCAAATAAGAATCCATAGTTTATAATGCAAAAAATATAGTGAAGAGTACGCTTGGCAGCCTCCCAATTATCAATAGTAGGCACATGCATGAATTGAGAATGATCAACCACGAAGGCAATATCAAGACATGTGAAGGAAAAATATTAGAGGCTTCCAACCACACTTTGATTAATAGGATTCTTAAACGAGATCTCGATGCTTAATATCCATTTTTCTTGGAGCCGTGCTAAAAGTCTCTCAATCTTTGCTTTTGGACTTATGAAGGGAAAACACATTACTTGCATTATTTTTAGAGTACTATTCTTATCTCATATGGTTCGTAATCAACAATGGAGGTGATGGATACTCATCCAAGAAAATTTTATGTTTGATATTATCTTTGTGTCCAGACCATTTTTCAAGGAAGCTGCTATGGAATTTTATATGGAGTACTTTCATTGGAAGCAACCTGATAAACACCATCAAGTATTTGTTCGAGGAAAGTCCTACGAATTCTCTCTACAAATGATCGACAAAGTATTCAAGCCTCTCGATTATCCTTGACAAGCTGGTGATACTAAGATCTCGATTGATATCTCCATTCACATTGTGGTTCGATTTCTCACTAGAGATCGCTTTACAAACTGACATCAATTCAGCCATATTCTCCTCACATTTACCATGAGAGCCTGGTTTGGAATCTGTTGCACGAACTGGATGCTCATGACAAGTACCACTCACATCACTAAGGAACGCATAAAGCTCTTATACATGCTTGCCCATTACAAGATGTTTAGCTTTGGTCGGTTGGTTTATGATCATATGGAGCATGCTATTTTTCACTCTAAGGAAGCTAAAATTTTTTTGCCTTTCATATGTCATTGATTTATCAAGTCTTGATGTTTCAATGGGAGGTGTTCAAAGGAGGTTTATGAGCCTTTTCCGCCTCGCTTCATGCCTGGTGGTCGAAGTGGCATTGGTAGAAGAACTATTCCGGTTTCTACTGGTAATATCTTCAGGGCTGGCTTAGTGGCAAATCTCAAGCATCTAGTGGAAAGAACCTTAATGTTTCTCATAGATTGGATTGTAACTTGTTGAAGTTCTCTATGTTTTTATTACTTGTTATTTTGACTTAATTTGTGCGACCAGCAAGGGGAGTGTATGATAGTATATATTACAGCTCATGAAAATGCAGTTGATGCGGATGATTCTAATAATGGTGTAGTTAGTGTTCTTGTTGGAATCATATTTATGCTTTTAATGGTTTGTGTGTGTTGCAACTGGTTTAGAACTTGGAACTTAATTTCAATGTGTGATTGTCTTTTAGTTTGAGATTGTCGATTCTCTATACTATTTGTGTTTGTATATGCGTGGAGTTTGTTTTTTTTTTTTCAACATGTAAGCTTGTAAAGTGAAATTAAGATAAAAAGAGGGAGGCTGAGAGAAATGTGGAACATCGCTCGAGTTGGTTAAAAGAAAAATTGAGGCGTTACAACAAAGTCGCTGACACGGAAGGATATGTTTCAACAAGAACACTGACATGGAAAATGAGGTGTGATTTGAGAATTGATGCGAAATGAATATCGTGGAAAACAAAAGAAGATATTCAGAAATCAATAAAAGAAGATATTCATAAATCAATCCGAGTTTTCCGAAGCTTCAACTTGTTGATCTAAGGAATACGAGGATGAAACTATAAGAAGAGGTGCAAATGGATTGATTAGGTTAGCTGTTTAAGAAACAAGAACTACATGTAGATCTAGATCATTTCATTTTCACGAGAATCAATTGTTGAAGCTTGTTTCAACAAATTGATTTTTTTTAGAATGTGATAGTTTTTCATCGAGGTAGTTTAGGGTGTAGAAAAATTTCTTAAGAGTTCTAAGAGTAAAGTTAATACACAAGATTTGAAGAGTAAGAGTATCTTATATGGAACAATAAAACACTAAATATAGTGTAATTTTAACATCAAAATCACTCTTTTTAAAATACAAAATTTGATGTGACACTATTCAAAAAAATAAACACTATTCATTTATTTTATTTATAAAATAAAAAATTAAATTAAATTAAAAATAATAAAGAAAATCAATAATTTATAATAGAGAAAGAAACTTCAATATCATCAGATAGTTATATTTGACAGTAATACCATATGAGTTTTTTTTAATTCCAAAAATACCATTAATAAACGGAAAACCCTTTCCGAAATTTTTTTTATCCTTCTAGAATTTTTGGAGAACGGAAAATCCTTTCCGAATTTCATGATTTTTTTCATAAATTTATTATTTGTAAACAAAAATAATTTCAATAAGAATTTGTACATATTTGGGAAATCTTTTCTGAATTAGTATTTATCCTTCGCGAATTTCATGATATGCTTCCTGAATTTCATGATTTTGAGAATTTCATGATTTGTAAACAAAGACAATTTCAATAAACATTTGTACAAATTTGGGAAACCCATCCCGGATTACATGATTTGCTTCCTTTATTTCCAGAAATACCTTAAAAAAAGTTTTATTAATGATGTTTATGAAATTACGAAAACACGTGATAAAATAGTTTTTGATGTAATTTTCATATTATTATTTTCAATTACCCTTTATAATATATAGTAATTACTAATGGAAATTATAATAATATCATCGTTTTTAATGAACTATTAATTGAAACCTTTTTTGATAAAATATCTAAATTAATATGAAAATTTATTCAAAAATACATAATAGATTAAAACATTGGAAACATAAAATTACAAAAAAAGTAAGAATAAAATATTAATTATATTTATTAATAATTTAAATATAGGAACAATAATATTTATCAAAACACTTCAATAATCAAAAGAATCGTTAATAATAATACATAATATTATTTTTAACGTGATATTTAGTGTTATGATTAAAGAAGAAAAAAAAATTTGGTGCTTAAACTACATCAAATATAAGGACTGTTCATTTCATCAACACATGTGTCAATGTCCATCACACACAAATTAGATGCTAATGCAGATAAATTGAGGGGTAAAACGGAAAAGAAAAGATTCGTCGTGACTGTTTTTATCGGTGTTGTCGGTGCCGTCATTGACGCTATAAAAAACAGCGGTACCTATACCGAACGCTGCGGCTAATTTTATAGTGGTTTTGGTGATGGCATGGTCTCCACTCCTCTACATACTTGCGTCTGAAGTAACTTAATTTTTCTTTGACGCGAGCTGACGCATGCATTTTATAAACGAAGATGTCAATAGTGTTATATCTAATGCAATGATTGAAATTATTCTAGGAATTTAACAATTAAGTTTCACCGTAGATATAACTAGTGACAGCATTTAACCTATATAGTGACCAAACTGAGCATTTATCAAAACCTAACTATGTCACTATGTGCATATATATATATGTATATATTTTTTTGCTAGAGTAATTAGGCCAAATATAAAGCATAGATAACTATCCATACCTGAGATGTGTATGTACATAAAGAAGTATATACCTAATATTTGGTCAGTGTAAGTTCGACTAGGACAACCAAAACGAAGATTGGATTCCAATTATGGATCTTACAGGTTGGCTTAGACATTCTAGCTAACCTAGTGTGTAGTTTTGTCAGTTAGTCGCTTAAAACATGAAACAAATTTGATCAGTCTAGAACGCCCATTTTAAAAAGATAAAAATTTGATCAGTCTGTGTCTACCGATTATAACTGTAATCGCTTAAACTTGTTTTATGAAGTTTTGATCTTCCATACCATCATAATTCATAATTGTATAATACCTTAAAGGGAGAAACACACCCAACTGATAATTAATAAATTAAACTGAAACAGTTTGTTTGTTTGTTTTTAAGACACTCTGTTTGACCTACTGACCTGCAACTTGCAAACCATGGATTATTGCATTTAAAAGAATTTTACTAACCGACCCGATCAGCAAAATAAAAACAAGTAGATTGGATTTAATAGTTAGCTAATTGGCTTACGGAAATTAGATAATATGGTTACTTATTTTAGGTCTCTACCTGCCAACCTTAGTACGTGATCCAAACTCGTAAAAAATTTTATTTACTATTACAACGTTTACTTTACACTTTTTTCTTTATAGAACTATATTTATCCCAAAAATACTCCATAAACAAAAAAATGACATGTATATAGGAAAAAAATAACTGGAAATTGATATTGGGGTCAGTGAAATAAAATAAATACTTGATTTTCATTTATGCTTCCTCCATTAGCTGTAATTCCGGTTTGCGAGTTTAGCGGGAATTTGGAACTCCTTTACAATCTATGATGCTATGGGATGGCTAATGGAATTGTTTCCAAAGGGTTTCGTCATTAAGCGTGATAAAATGTGTGCTCACGACGATAGTCACGAAGGTTAGGGCGGATAGTGCTTTCCATTTCCGTTACACTCCTTGAGTCTGGTGTCGCCTAGTCCCCGCAAGCTTTGTAAGCTCCTTTATTATTCTCTCCGGTTGATGATTTTAACTATGGCCAAAGGAAATATCAGTCTCAGATTTGTAGTTGTGCGCTTGATAGGAATGTGTGAGGCCGGTTGGCCAGCGATGTTGAGGTGTGTAGAGGGCCAGATTATGGTTTTGTTATTTGGTTAGTGGTGTGTCGTTAACAAATAAACCACGGTTTCGGTTGGTCACTTGGCTTAGGTCATGGTGTTGGCATATAAAATGGGTTAGTGATGCTACTCTGTTAAGTTGGAAGAGATGATGCTTTCGTTTGACCGATGTTTTGACTTCGTGAGCCATTTGAAGGCATGAATCTGACGGAACCTAGAGTACCTATTACCCGGTCGAAAAATGCTGAATGCGATCACTTTGTTCTTGTTTGACAATTTCTTCTTTTTGTTTTAGATTAGTATTGTATTTGGGTTTCAGTTTTACCTATTATCCTTCCATCTTATCTTATCTTATATATAAAAATCTTTAGATGCAAAAAAAGAAGAAGTAACTTCTTCTTTGTTCAATCCCCATCTTTAGGTTCCCCTTGCTCGGTCTTGGCGGAGCAATGGTGGTCACAAATCAAGTCAGTAAATTTAGGCTTGATCGGCGGTGGAGCTTCCATAAGAAGCGTTGAAACCGGTTTCCTTTCTTATTCAAATCTTTTCCTACGATGGGGATTTGAAAATCTCGAGATGGGTTTGAAGCGATGCATGGAAGATTAGACGCAGTGAAATCAGGGAGTTAGATGATTACTTTTCCGATAAAGCTGTTGCATGACAATGAATCCAAAAACGTGAAAATAATTTTTATCATATAAACTACAATTATACAAACTTTCATCTATTAAAAAAATTCCAAAAAATGTATGTTAAAATGTATGCGCGAAGGGGCGTGCTTGGCTAACATACAAAAAGTATTTGCCTTAGAACCCTGAAATATTTTAAACTTAGCGGCCTTTTTTTTGTTAAAATCTTGTCTAGTGTATGTATAGTGATTATCGAAAAGAAAAAAAATATTACAAGAAAGGTTAGTGCAACAGTTTATAGGAACTAAAGGAAGAAAATTATGTATTAAGATCTTTATATTAATGTTTTTTCTTTCTCGTTTTTAACTTATTTTTGGTTTATTTTTTTGCAATTTTGAAACAATAATATTATTGTTATGCTTTAAACAAATTTGAAGACTCTTTTTTGAATTTGTATTAGGCTCCGGTGACTATAGGCACAATTTTGTATGGACATGTATTCACCTAGTTTTATTAAAAGTTGTGTAATTTTTTAACTTGTCACATACTATTTTATTTTATCATGTATATTAATTGATCGAGTATTAATATAAAAAGGTTTTATTGTATTTGATTTGTTTAGTACTTGAATTAGATATGATTATATGCAATTCATGGGGTTTATATTGGAAAATTATCTGTTTCTTTTAAAAGATGTTTCATCTTTAAGCGAAAAACATTTTGTTTCGGAAATTCCAAATCTAATCTACATTGAAATCTTCAAATTGCAATCGTTTTATTTGTTGGGGATAAATTATTCATCCATTTGGACTGATCTAAAATAGGGGTTGAAACCCGTAATATAGGGACCAGCTGCGGAAAACGTATAGGTTAGGCAAACGCATGAGATGAGGCGGCGCATAAAACGCGTTAGATGATAAACCTACTGCAAAGAAGGAAACAACATGATTTCTAAGCAAATTAGGGTTTCTAAGGGCAGTTCCTGTACCCATGTGGATTAGGAAACCTAACCGACCCCCTATCCTATAAATAAGACGTAATGGTTTTCGTTACAAGGGATCAGGAAAAAGAGGAGGCCATGGGAGAATCAAACATAAACCTACAAAGACTATATATTCCAAGCTACCTAAGCATACAACGAGATCATCCACTGCAAGTACTGAAGGAACACCATCGCAAGTAAAGACATGGATCAAAGTTATGACAATCTTAGGAGGGACAAAATCTACAAAAACTACATTGGAGACGAGATCTACAACAATACTAGAAGGGAAAAGATCTACTACAACCCTTGGGAAGGACTTAAAATACAACAACCCTAGGAGGGATGAAATCTACAACAGCTTCATGAGAGACGTGATCTACAACAATCCTAAGAGGGACGAAATCTATAGCAGCTACATAAGGGACAAAATCTACAGCAACCGTAGGAGGGACAAGATCTACATCAACTCTAGTAGGGACAAGATCTACGGCAACCTAAGGAGGGGCGAAACCCACATCAACCCTAGGAGGGACATAATCTACAACAGCACTACAATGAACAAAATCTGCAATAATTATATAAGGGACCATCAATTATTGTAGAGATTTATCAGGAACTCATAGACAAGTACAACTACTACAGTTGACAACCGTCAATCATGGAAGTACACAGATTATAAGAACTGTATACTACAACATCATACGGATTGCAACAACTTGCATGTCTATGAGATACACAATTCACTATATTTTTTATCTGGATCTTGTAATTACTACATGAATAATAAGAGATTGTTTGATGTATTTGGTTCATGATTTTTGTAGGTTCTTCGAATAAACAGGTTAAAATTTGCCGAAACACTATTTTATAGTTGACAATTTAACATGAACTGATTTTTGTGTTGACCAAGACCGGACCAGAACCTCTGCGAACAGTAGGCAGGACAAGAGAGCTTGATAAATGACTTTTTTTTCATATTGTCTCACAAATATCTTCA
Source organism: Euclidium syriacum (assembly GCA_900116095.1). Taxonomy (NCBI): domain Eukaryota; kingdom Viridiplantae; phylum Streptophyta; class Magnoliopsida; order Brassicales; family Brassicaceae; genus Euclidium; species Euclidium syriacum. The sequence continues at coordinate 6,932,556 of FPAK01000008.1, forward strand.
CATTAATTAGTATTCCGTGCATAACGAATTTATGCGCGTAAGCTATTACGTGTTGATGCAAACGTCATGTTGTGTTTGTAATAACACCAAAGTCGAAATTCTCGTGAAATTAAACGATATTCAAAAGCGTGACCAAAAAAACAAATAAAAAAAAACGATATTCAATAAGAAAAAGAAAAAGATTGGAACGTGAAAACGAGACATTTCCCTTTTGAGCTCTTAAACATTAATGAATAAAAATTACATGATTAGGAAGTTTAAGACCGGTCCGCATATATTCACTCGGACAAAGGGAAGTTCTGTATGTTTTATCAAAACTTTTTGGTTTTGGAATACTGTAAAAAATTATCAGCTTTTTCTATTTTTTTTTTTCCAAATTTATTAAGAAAATTCTAAAGATGTCACAAACTTTGGATTTTAAGTAAGAATTTTTAAAATGTTTAGAAATGAATTCTATAATCATTTAGGAACCCTTCTTAAACCCAAATTGTGTCGTTAAAAGAAAAATCAAAATCAAAATTGTGGCATTAATAGAAAAAGAAACATTGTTTTGTTGTCTTTTATTTTTGTATAAAATATTAAATTATATAAAAAAACCGTTTTTACATTAGAGATGTGTGGACAAAGTTTGAAATTAAAAATTAAAACAATCACATAAACTAAATTAACTAAATTAAGATCCTAAAATCTTTGACTAGCAGCAAGTCACAATTGGAGACCATTCTCAAATCGAGCATCGGAGAGAAGTCGAAGAGAACTAAATCTATTTCGAATTGCTTTGTCAATGAGTTGAATCAGCTTATAAGGGGAAGAAAAAGGAGAACCATGCCGTCGTTCATTTCATTTCCATGGTAGATTTTAGCTTGAAAGAGATACCTGATAGTGTAGATTTCTAACCGAGGCTTGTGGGAGTTCGTCAGTGTCGATACTATTTCATTCCAATCCATAGAGAAGTCATTCCTTAGCAACCCTCTAACAAGTTTTGTCCAGACCTGTTGAGAATAGGGACAATCAAAATATAGGTGGTCATGATTGTTTTCATAGAGACCTGTTTTGTTGTCTTTAAAAATATCTTCGTCTTTCTTTCACTATATCGTTTTCATTTAGAATCACTTTTCTCTGATAATTCATTCCTTTGAACTTTTTTATCAGTGATTTAAATTTAATGTTTCGTTGAAAACGGTATAAACCAAATAAATCGAATTAAATTCATATGGAAGGTTTATCCGAATCGAATTAATTTATCAAGATTGAGTACAACTACACACATTACATCTTAATTCACTCTTTTATATATGAAAACTATAACCTCCGAAAACAACTACAAAAGAAACTGAATAACATGGCTGAACAAATAGTTCTCAAGAACAAGTGTGAAGAACTTAAGCTGCTTGAGGTGATGAAGAATAATAATATGTGAGATATATCGCTCAAAAAAATTCCCAACCGAAGCACGAACGTCACAAGTTACCGCTGATTTAACCGCAAAACCATCGAAAACTCTATTATCATCATCATCATATCGAAGATCATCTTCTTCTTTTTCTTCTTCAGAATCATATGCAAGCAAATGGGGCGGAACAATAGATTCTTGAAGCTCCAACTCCTCAGTACTAAGTCCCCATTCTTGATAATCCACTCCTGCCATCGCTAAAGCCTCCATCGAAACCATCATGTAATTTAGAAAGTGATTGTAAAATGTTAGTATTCTTTGTTTAGGATTTGAGTACTTCCTATTTGATTAGTACGTGTGGCTAAATGATATTTATATATATAGGCATGTACGGACGTTTCTCCCCTGAATTCAATACAAAAAGATCACGTGAAATGATTACTAATCAAACCGTTTGAATTGAATTTCTAAAATGTCAAATACTTTGAACGAAACAATATGAACCACAAAAAAAAACAACATTCTCGTGATTCTCTCGAAAGTTGAAGACCATTTTGCAGGTTGAAAGTGCTAATCTTTCTCTAGCCATCATCATGGATTTACTAACCTATTTAATCCGTGGCGCATACGCAGACGCGAATCTGATCCCACTCGAATACATGATGAGCACATAAAAACCTTTCATCTTCTGGTAAAATTGAGAGATTGTACAGCGATAATATGATCCGATTACTGTTTTATATTATGGGACTTCTCACTCTCGAGTAGAAATCAGTTTTTTTTTTTTCTGGCGCAATGGACGCGGAACTGATGTGAGGCCAGAAAAAATATGCAATTGGATCAGAATCGAGCACAAACAATTTTACTTGACATGAATCTAGCTCTGACAATGTTAATTCTCGTATTGACGAGCCTTTCAAATTCGTGCTCGCCTATGGATGTTGTTGTGGAATTTGTTCGTGCTTTGCCTACGGGACGAGATTGAGAGGGTTAAGTCAAGGCATGTTGAGCTTCTCATTTACAAGTTCGTGTTGGAAGTTCAAAATATTACACCCTTTTATTAAGGAGGCGGATTGTCAACATCCCAACTCCACAATCGTAGCATTCTCTCTCAACGTAAAAACTTAGCATGCTCTTCCTTGCAGAGACTCATATCATATGATGTCTCATCTCCTTCGTTCAACTCGTTCAAGGACACCATAAGACTTGTGCCTGCGACTTACATCGACTCTGGTATAGCTATGTAGCTACGGTGGTTTCGTCTCTTCATGATTAGGAAAAACGACTGCTACATCCCATTCGATTTGCTGAGGAAAACCTCTCATTGGGGCTTGTAGTTGCTCTATTACCCAGTTTTGATGTAAGGGAAGCATTGGATTGGTCTGACCATCAACTTTACCTTACGCGAAATTATTGCCCTCGAGCCAGGCCCCACTTTAAAAGAGTGGAAGTAATTGCATAGGTAAATATATATAGCTGACTATATTATTTACTATCATATTTGTGTTAGTCGACTATATATAGTCGAGTAAAGAGGCACACATGCGGACATGCCACTATCTTGTTCTAGTCATAAAAGATTAAGGACATCGAGATGTTTTTAATGAGTATTCTCATAATTAAAAATATTAAAAATTAATAATTTAAGAAAAATTGTGAAAATATGTTCTGATTTGATAACAATTAGAACATTTAAAGAACAAATACATTTGTTAATGTATAATTTGTTCAATTTTTTTTTTAAACAAAAATTTAATTAAATAATAAAATTAATTTTAAAATATTAATATTATATTAGATTAGAATACCAAATGATCTTAATGATCAAGGTTCTGGTTTTGCTAGAACGGCCTCTGATTCTTTGATGATGGGTTCTAAACATAGGTGCGATTCACGGTCTGTGTTTCTTTTATTACTATGAATACTTCTCTTACGCTTATAATAGATGGTGGTGTTGTGAGCTCGGCCACGACCATGCTCTTTTGTTTCATTCTCTTCAAGTTAGAGGATGATTTTGATTATTTGGTAAGGAAAGCAAATGGACAGTTCCGTTTTTATAATTTAGAAAACTCTAAGAAAAAAAATTGCACCTTTTTAATAGATTTTTTAAAAAAATTTTGTGGACCTTTTTTAAAAAAGTTTTTTTGAAAATTGAAGTGGAACATTTGGCATAACCCATCTTGCTCTATCTTAGAGCCGCCCTGCCAAGGGATGGTGTTTGGTGCTCCGGTAACGCCGGCTAAGCGGGTTGTCTTTGTGCAATTTGGTTTGGTCCATTGGTGTGTATGTGCCAGGAGTCTACCAAATCCAAGAACATGGATTCGTGTTCTCAACTCTGTCTTAAGCGAATCTTGCCGACAATATTTGATTTTGTGTTAACTAGTGTGTTAATGAGTAGAAATCCCATCTTTTGAATCTAAAACCTGGTAAGAATTTTTTTGTAAAGGGGCCGACAATTTTCGCTTGTAAATTTTAGGATGGGTATACAACACCGATCTAGTCTCTTTTAGAAAGAGGTTTTGGATTGGCGAGTTGATTCATCGGTTAATCCGTATGATATTTAGAAGCCTTAGGTTTTGGTCGGTAGGGATTGTTGGTGATCCTCTTCCATGTAGCTATCTCATCGGTTTCTGAGAAAGAAAGGATTGATGGCGTGCTCATTCGTCCATAACAACGATGCTATGTCATCATTCGCAATGCGAATTGTCTTATTGATCTATATGCATATGATGTATCTATACCTAGGACTTGTGATAGCATGGATGCTTGGTGCCTTAATCTTATGCTTAGAATATCTTCTATGTGGTAAAACCTTTATCTCTTATTCCAATCTCAAGGAGTTAACTCAATGTTTCAAGTTTTTTTTTTTTTTTTGGATTCTTACATTAGGTTTTAGCCTTTCTACACTCAAATTTCCACAGTTTAACTGACCTGATGACCAAAAAAAAAAGGTTTAACTTTTAATCTATTAATTATTAATCTGGATAATCCAAAAGATAAGTTTCCACGTATTTCTCTAATCCATTTTTTCCAAACAAATTAATTGTCATTAAAATACTCGGGAAAATAAGAATATACAATCCTCTTCGCACTTTCGACACTTTCGAAATCTGAAATTTCCATAGTGAATCCCTCATTGATTGAGTCGACCAAACTCCGAGGCGAGGGCATTTCCTGTAGATTCTCCCAGCCGATTCTGACGAGTCAGGAACGAAATCACGGTGTTTCGGAGGCTGGTGCTAGGGCTGATGGGCGCCGCTGGCTCCAAACTCGAGAAAGCTCTCGGTGACCAGTTTCCGGAGGGAGAACGCTACTTCGGATTCGAAAATTTCGGCAATACCTGTTACTGTAACAGTGTTTTGCAGGTCCCGTTCTCTCTTCCTCTCCCTCGAATTCTCATTTGATTTTTTTTTTTTGTCAACCGCTTCTGGATTCTCCGTCTCGAGTTTTATGTGTGCGACTCATTTTGCCATTGGTGACTTTCCTCTATGATTTTGAAATTTCTGATCAATATCCAAAAATGGATGCCATCACATCGGATTTGACCATATACGAGAAATTTGGTTTCAAATGTTTACCTTTTGAGATTTCTGAGTATAACATTTCAAATTCTTCTCTTGAAATGCTTAGTTAGTGATTGTTATACCTTATGGAAGAACTAGATGAAGTTGGTTGATCTTAGGTCTATTTGCAATCTTTCCAAGACTAGAAGAAGGCTAAATTATAACTAGCTGTTTATATCCTCTTGTGCAGGCCCTCTATTTCTGTGCTCCCTTTCGTGAACAACTGCTTGAATACTATGCAAGTAATAAAAGTGTAGTTGATGCTGAGGAGAATCTCTTGACCTGCTTGGCAGACTTATTTTCTCAGGTGATTATGATATTGAATTTTTTTTACTGTTGTGTCTTCCGACTGATGGATATATGTTCTATTACGACATCAAAAGAAGTTTTGAGTAGTGAAACATGTAATAGTTTCTTTTTAAGAAGTCTATATTTGCATAGTTATCGTAAAACATACCGTTTTAGTTTTATTCCGGTAGTGTTAAAAGATGGCATTGCAAATATATGGATGTTTTGCTTCATGTGGCCTTTATATGTTCATCAGTTTTCTTTTTCCTCATCTACTTGATAATTGTGGTGGTATTCACTTCTTCAAAGAAGTGTCACCGTAAGTCTGCTAATTTTATTGGTCCTTTCCCTTAGATAAGTTCCCAGAAGAAGAAAACAGGAGTTATTGCTCCAAAGCGCTTTGTACAGAGGTTGAAGAAACAAAATGAGCTTTTTCGAAGTTATATGCATCAGGTACTTTGTGTAACTGCCTATCTACTCCAAATCCCTTTTATTTGAAGATAATCAAATTGTGAGAGAAGCAATATATTTTGTTAAACAAATCGATTGGATTAAATTGTGTTACTATTCTCCATGCAGGATGCACATGAGTTCTTGAATTATTTGCTTAATGAACTTGTTGACATCTTAGAGAAAGAGGCGAAAGCTACAAAATCAGAGCATGAAACTTCATCGTCTCCTGATAAGGTTGCAAATGGACCGAGTGTTCCTCAGGCAAATGGTGTTCATAAAGAGCCTAGTGCTACATGGGTGCACAAGATTTTTCAGGTAAGGTTCTTTTTAATACATGTCATACATTTTCTTATAAGATGTGTCTAGTTCGTTTTTTGGCTTCATATAGATACGGAATATATATACGAAAACATATTGCTCATAGACTTATAGCTGCTGTCAGTAGATGGAGTACATTGCATTTTACAGAGTTTTTTTTTCAGCTATCTCAAGTGATTAAGCATGTGTAAACTTAAATACAGGGGACACTTACCAACGAGACAAGGTGTCTGCGGTGTGAGACAGTAACAGCAAGAGACGAAACTTTCCTAGACCTGAGCGTTGACATTGAACAGAACAGTTCGATAACTAGCTGTTTGAAAAACTTCAGCTCCACAGAGACTCTACACTCTGAAGACAAATTTTTCTGTGACAAATGCTGCAGGTAAGAAAAATCCATATCCTCTGCTTTTAACACTTCAATATCTCACGTTCCCTGATCCTTGAAGCTTCTTTTATGGTTATTTTTGGGCAGTTTACAAGAAGCGCAGAAGCGGATGAAGATAAAGAAGCCGCCACACATCTTAGTTATACATCTGAAACGGTTCAAATACATTGAACAGTTGGGGCGCTACAAGAAGCTATCTTACAGAGTCGTGTTCCCGCTTGAACTGAAACTGAGCAACACAGTGGAAGAGTATGTGGATATTGAGTACTCTCTGTTTGCAGTGGTGGTTCATGTGGGAAGTGGGCCTAACCATGGACATTACGTTAGCCTTGTGAAATCTCATAACCATTGGCTCTTCTTTGATGATGAGAATGTTGAGATGATTGAAGAATCTGCTGTGGAGACATTCTTCGGTTCATCTCAAGAGTACTCGAGCAATACCGATCATGGCTACATCTTGTTGTACGAGAGCCTTGGTACAAGGTAGACCAAAGGGCTTTTTAGTCATTTGACAAATGAACACAATCTCTCTTTTCGAAAGCTATTTTGTGACTTGAAAAGGTAAAACCGAAAAGTTTGTATACTAATGGAAAGCCAGCCATGTACAGTTTAATGACAAGGAAGGTTATTATTTGGTTATAAGATTTGAATTTTGATTGTCAAGAAAACGGCGATAAAACTCAATTAAAAAGATAGAAAAACCCTTGTATTACAGTTTTTGAAGTTAGAGGGAAAGTAGCGAAGGTTATCTAAGGTAAATTAACAAGCTTAGAGCATGCAACTCTATATCGATTGCTAAATCTGCGTGCTTCAATTTTGTTGTTGATATTGTCGATATAAAAAGGAAATCTGATGGAGATAATTTTTTTTCTCTTTATTTGGTTAAAACCTTACAATGTCGAAATACCCATTGACGACATAAACGGCGGACATAAAATATTTGGTGGGTTTGACCCCAAACATATCAAAGAAAACATAACTATGTTCCTTTGGTAAGTATTTGAGGTGAAATCCACAAAACATAAACTGTCCACCGTTTATCTCTTCTATGTGTTGCATCGACATTGTAAGTGTCAACAAAGATCTTTCTCTATCAGATTATTCTATCAAAAAGAACATGATTTTGTTTTTAGGTAAATAGAAAAAAATGAAATAAAGCAGAGATATTGAAAAGAAATGGGAGACGATCGGTATTTATAGAACCAGTCTTCTAAGTTCTAAAAATGCATCACCTACAGTGCTTGTTTCGTGACACCTTTTCTTTTAACTATATATCACCCCTTCCGTGCTTGTTTCTTACAAATATTTTTGTTTAATTCTGGTAGTGCTAAAAGAATGACATCGTTAGTATACGGATGTGTGGTTATAAGTGTAGATTTTCAAATTACATATATAGGTTTTAAATTAGAGTGATAATGAATGCACTTACAGAATATGATAAGAGTGTTACATAAGAATTTACAATCTCGTCTAATAAGTCAATACTGTGACAGTTTCTCACATAGGAGTGGTCCATAAACCAGAATACATGGGCAACATCAATGTGTCATCATCTCCCAACAACGCATCAATGTCTATGAGATCATCATCAAAACAATTTGCTTCTTCTGAATTTTCAAGAGCCTTCTCAACCTTAAAGAAGAAAAAAACAAGATTCAAAGTTTAAGCTCAAGCCAAAAGATCAAAGATTTTGATTGATTGAGGTTATATTATATAAGTAATTTACCTTGCTTTCTTGGATTTCATTGACCACATTCAACAATCTACGGTACTGATCTCTAGCTTCAGGATATTGAACCATTGATTTCACTCTGGCAAGGGCCTTTTGAAGCCTCTCCTCTGTTTGCTTTCTACCTTGTTTGAAAAAATCATCATCTTCTTCTTTCTCTGTCCCATCTTGCATCTTATCAACAAGTGCTTCTGACTTAAACCCACGTAAGCCAGCTCCTTTTCTTCTCCAACGCAATATCACTTTCTCTAATATCCCTACCGACCATATTATCTTCCTGTAGTTTTTTCTAACCTGATAACCTCTCACATGAGCCTGCGCGTTGCCAGTTAAAACCATTCAGTACTAACTAAAACGGTTCAAGAACATTGGTTTTATCAAAACATTACGTACCTGTATTTTGATGATTCTCTGTCTAGTAATCAAATATTCTTTTCTGCCCTTGTAACCACGGAACTTGTTCTGAATCCGAATAGCAGCAGCTTGCACAGAATCATCACTATGTCCTCGTCCTTGTATCTGTGTTTTAGGAGCAAGCATTGAAAGAGCACGCTCTTCCGTCATTCCAAACTTTCTGTCTCCAAACTCTTTGATCTGTTTCTTCTGGAAAGACTGAGCCCTGAAAACCTGATGAATCCGAGCTGCTGCCTGAGTAGCGTTACGGACAGCTGTCAGGGAGTCTGTTAACGATGAGCTGGATTGAGTTGGAGGTGTTTCAAGCGCTGCTGTTAGAGATGTTTCTGGATTCTTCTCATTAAGACTGAGCAAAGAAACATGTGCTCTTAACGCATACTCTGAGAGATAACCAGCTATTCCTCTGTGACCATTAGCATAAGCTAGATCAGACGGTGTGCTTCCTGATGGGAAATCTGGATTCGGGTCAGTCAATGTTCCAGGAGATGCACCAAGAGCTATGAGAGAACCAATTATCCGCTCCCTGAATATTAACAACGTTGTTTCAAATACCAAAAGAAGCAAAAAGGAAAAAAGAAGATGAACAAGTGCGACTCTTAACTCACCTGCCAAAGAAAGCTGCCCAATGAAGTGCGGTCCAACCATTAACATCGCGGAAATCAACGCTAACACCGGCGATTATTGTGGGTTCTAAGGCCCAGTTGTAACCAAGAGAAGCTGCAAAGTGTAAAACACCTTGGCCACCTTCATCCAACACACTTGGACCTTTTCCACCTTCTGCTATCTTTTGTAAAAGCCATGCGTGTAAACTCTCTTTCAGAGCTTCCTGTAAGAGTTGGTTTTTCATACTTTCTTGGGAGGCTTCATTCATGTGCATATGATCCATCTGGTCATCGTTCTCGAACAGAAGTAAACTGATCTTCTCACTCACTTGCGACAAATCACTGTCGGAAACAGACCTCGAGATTTCAGATCTCGAGCACAACAGTTTCACAAATCTTGCCTCAAGAATTTCAATAGTAGTAGACTCATCTGTTGCTCCATCAAAAACTTGATCCTCTGCAACTTTATACTCGAATTCACGCACTTCACTGCATGCTAATCTGTTGGAACATGTTACATAAAAGGGAACTCTTCCAGCCTCATGCATAGGAGCAACACATTGGAGAACACCACTTGCTATAACTTCTGCTGGAACTTCTGTTTGCCCAAACATGCACGACCACTCGCCCATTTCAGCCTCCTCTCGATTCATTAAGAATTTTCCAGTGACCAGAACCTAAAAAGTTTTGCAAGAGAAGATTATCAAAGACCTATCTTTTGATTTGATTCATCAAAAAAGATGAATAAATCAGTAATGTTACCTTCACTTCACAACCCACATAAGCCCAGCTTGGAGCAAAGTCAACGATGCTAAAGAGCTGTTCCTTTGAGAGGGAAGGACTCATAACATATCCATCCAAGTCCCTCCTAGAGTTGTGACCATTAGACCCATCTTCACTCTCAACTTCTTCCCAGTAGGTTCTCGAACTCGAATTTGTATAAGACTCGTTTGCATCAGCGATAACACCAACATCTCCAAGTTCATTGCTCATCCAGCGATGGAAACTGTCCACTTTTTTCAAACCTGCTTCACCCAATGCGCCGTCTAACAGATGCTGTTTCATCGTAGATAGATATGGAGCTTTTTCATTTGAAGCTAAGTTGCTTATAGCATTTAGCTCCATATCTGCAGTTGATACACACAAAAAAGTTAGCTCTAAGTACAAATAAAAGTCCAACCTTTTTATGAAACAAGCAGAGTACAGTATAAACCTTGTCCCTGGAACCACACAGTACGATCAGATGTAAGTCCTGCATTTAACTCCTGATTCTGTGTACGTTTAGAACGAACAAGCAGTTCAGGTACTCAATGAGCACAGTACAATCGAGCGAGAGGTATGCAGAAATCGAGCCAGATACAGTTAGAAATGTGTGTACCTGGCTTTTCACCATGGACTCTTGTAGACTGGCAAAATCTTCCATAGTAAAAGAGCAGCTTTGGAGTATTTGGTCCAGCGCTTCATGCTCATTGTTAGGCTGCATAGGTAAACCTTCAGCTCCAGAGCCACAATTTCCAAGAATCTCTTCCCAGGTTTGGGAATCAATGGATTTTCTGTTTCTTAACCCATTTGCTACTCCAGGACCGTTGATAGTTTTGCTTTTGTCTACGATAATTGAAGAGTTTGTCACGGGGATTGTTCGAAGCTCTTTCTGATAACTATCACTGGCTGTAAAAAAAAAAAGTAAATACCATATGCTTAAACTCATGCTTCTACTGGACAAAGAAAACAGAAAATAAAACCAGGTCACCAAGAACTTACGCGTCAAAGACGTTTGATAATAAGGATCAAAGCCAGTAAGGACTCCTTCAGATGGAGATAGTTTTTGATATGAGTAAATTATGGAGCTCGCCTGCTGATTGTATGCTGCAGAATGAACGTATGTATTTAAGCATAAGATAAGAGACTGAGACTGTAACAGTAAGGCAATCCTCAATCTGTAGATGTGACATAATGCAATGAAAAAAAGAAGCACCTGATTCGACATCTTCAAATTCTGGAGTGTGAACACCATCACTGGCTGAAGTAGCTTGTGAATGATTGCTGTGATCATATTGATTAATGCTGCCAGAAGCATAACCACTATGTTCACTGGTCAATACTTCCCCATTTTCTTGAGAAAACCGAGGAGCATCTTCAGTCCTTTGCATCCGGTTATAAGAAGTAGAAACCCTACTACCCTGATCAATTCAGAAATTTCACTCTCAATGTGTCAACTTCCATGAAATGAAAATAGTGAGGCAGAGTAATTAGCAAATAAAAGGATGGGGTCAAACCTTAACTTCCAGGTAATGGACAAAAACAATGTTGCTAAGCTCCCTGCATTATTCACCAACAAAAACAAAACAAGAAACTTAGCAAAGGAAAATTATGTCTTGAAATCTCTTTAACTTATAGGCATTGAAGGTCAATGCGCTTGTCAACTTCAAAGACATATTAGCCCTTTCGGTAAAATAAATCATGTTGAATTAACAGATAAGAGTAGAGGGAGAGAACGAGAGAGAGAGAGGATGTATCATAAGCAAATGTTGTTAAAGTTAAAATAAGCTTACTCCTGAAGCATCCAATAACTACGTCTTTGAAAGTTTTCATTGTCTTGTCCATGCGCATAGTAACAATGTAAAACATCAACACTTCCCGCCTGCACGGATATCAATAAGCAAGAGAAACCAGTAATAAGCACCTACCAACATCTTGATGATATTAATCTCTCAATCATATCTGATCAAAGAATCACAAGGTTGTACAACACATATGTTTGAACTACTACCTTCAACCTCTCATGAGCTTCTTTCACTGTCTTTCCATCTTTTTTCTTCCTCCAATTGTGACCGTCTTTCCTGAAGTATCTGAGCACTTTTCGATCAAACAGAAAAACAGATCCACCTGAAATGAGACAAGGATTCAAGCATGAACATCAGTCAGAGATCCATCTGGATTCTACACTGAATGCTTTTTTATAAAGGGAAAAAACTTTACTTGATGGTGTAGTAGGTGGCTCGGTAGAAATTTGAAATCTTTGGTAATTCTGTAAAACTTCACAGATTTCAGGAGGACGAAGCCATCGATGTCTTGCTTCTGAGAGTATTTGGCCAACATCTGAGCACAAAATGAGTAACAATTAAGATATATTTATCAGTAAAGCTTTTAAGACACTCCATGGTACATTAATTGGGTTAATAGCTGCAGATCTGTGTAGCAAAAAAAGTCAACGTACTATCAAGAAGCAAGTTAACTAAAGTAAAAAACAACTTAAGTACATAACCATAGCTGCTAAAACCTCCAGTGACGTATAAGCCTAAGGAAACCAGTTGCAAAACACCTTTTTCTTTTGTAGTGGAATGATGTTTGGTTCGTTCTTAATCAAAGATTACAGGTCTTTATAATTTTCTTCCAAGATTTTGTCAGCCTAAACAGCCATAACTTGTACATAGAAAGTAAGAGTGAAAGAAGTAAAAGTAAACAAACTTAATGATGATGAAGACCAGAACAAGATTAAGATTAGATTCGTTTTTCAATTTGGATAAGTATTATTAAGCATAGTGATGAACTTAAACACAAAAGCAAGACAAAAATGAATATTCAGATTAAATATGGTTCAACAAGAACAAATCAGTACTCAGACCAATCAAGATTCATAGTGGATTAAAAAAAGCCCTTTTGAATAGATTCCGTAAATATTAACTGAAAACTTCGATGACTGTGGCTATGAGTGACGCCATGGAAGTGAAATCTCCGAGTTTATACCAAATATATCGAAAAAAAGATTTAAAAAAATAATCGGAGAAAGATTTGACCCAGCAAACAAAAAATCCCAAATTAAAAAAAAAATTCTCACTTCACCTAAATCATTAACAGGGCTGAATCGTCTTGCTTCCGCCATAGATTCGTTTCTCCGATCTCAGAGGCTCAAAGCAGACATGAACACTGTCAATAATTAAGGGAATATTAATTAAGAAAAAGCGAAACTTTCAGAGTAAAGGTAAAAGCTTTCTTCTTCTTTCTTCTTTCTTCTTTCTTCTTTCTTCTTTCTTTGTGTAGTAATAAAATTAGTAGTAGAGAGAGACAGCAGAATGAAACAAAGAGCTGGAAACCAAAATCAAAAGGATTAAAGTGAAGATAGAATTGAAGAAGGAAGCATCTGAGTAGTGAGAGAATCCGTACGAAGAGAGAGCAACTGGCCGTCGTAATTGAATTTCTAGTCAAATTCTTCTGACGCAAGTTCCGGGACTCTGCCTTTTTTTCTCCATTTTGTTATTATTAATTAATCATATTATAATCAGATTTTTTTGCCCTGTATTAAAATCATCAATTGGGTTATTTTACCACGTGTTGACAATTTTATTCTGGTTTATCTAATTTTCTAAGTGCTACTGATTCATTCTTGTATAAAAAAATTCTTACTATATAGACAAAATCCTAATTACTAAAAAATCTTACAGTAGTAGAAAAATCCTAATTCGGTTAAATTTTTTGCTCACTATGTAGACAGATTCGGATAAACCTATCCAAAAATAGAGACCTTGTAAATTATTGGTTTGTTGCAGGAGTATGTGTGTGATGTGACTTAGAAAGCAATAAAGAAAAAACACATTTTTTTAAACGGAATCATATAGTCAAAATATTAGCCAACGGCAACCAATAAATTTTCCCATTGACCTTGGAAGTGTTTTAGAACCCATAAAAAATCTATTATTGGGCCTCGACGTGGAATTTAAAGCCCATCCGAGACGAAGGGTAAAAATTAGAAAATAACATAGTTGTTTGAGAGAACAATATGAAAGAAATAGTAAAACTGTGGAATATGGAGTTTTTGAAGACGAGACGAGAGGAAGACAAGCATTTGAATAACCCGTGACCTTTGTCATTTTCTTCATCTCTTGGCCATCTCAAATTGTCGATAGGTACGGATGTGATCAGTAAATCATGTGAATGATAGTTTTCCCTTTTTTGTACTTTTTTTTTAGTCAACGTCCATTTTTATATTTCCTCAAATCAATTACTTTTTGGTAACATATCTTTTTTATTAGATAGTTATATAGATTGTTAAGCAGCCATCTAGGCAGAATGTTATAAGTTTCGTACATAGATTCAATAATTGAAACATGTTTAGAGAGTAAGTCGCCATCAGAGGTCATTTTTTATAGCGTTTGTGGATATCGACAGGTCAACTCTGTATAGATTTCTAGGTCAGATTAGTCGGGAAACCCAGATCTTTTTCGTTCTCGTCGCTACCACCAACATTTTCAAAGTATATGCCTTCTTCGTTATCTTCATCCTTCAGTTCGGAAATAATGAATTATGCACAAGACAAGCTGAGAACAGCTTCATCTCTCTAAGAAGCAATCTCATTATGGGTCAATTCACTACTCGACGAGTAGACTCTGTTTAGAAAACCATTCGCACCACTCTCATACATACTTGAGATTGGCAATCTCGAATTGCTTTCGATCGAAGACATGGTGATTTGAACGTCTGTTTTTTTTTAGAAAAGGAAGGGTGTGACGAAGATTCACCGGAGATTTGGAAGATCTTCAAGCAAAAAGAAAGAGAGTGATACCTTTTATAATTGGAGATTTCTAATAATGAGAATAAAGTCGGATGGCAGAATATATATACAAGATATCAGTTACCCACGACAAAATAATCATGACACCAATTCCAATCTTCGAATTCCACACCCATATAACGTTTTAGATTCGCATTACACTTCAAATTCCTTCAAATCTTGTCACTTTGGATTTCAGCCGAGCTAATTACTTCTCGAGGTCTACTTTCAATTTAAGCCAAGTTGATGACCTCAGAAAACCTAATAATAAGTTGAACTAATAACCTCGTGAAATCAACTGAACCGTGCTAATAACCTCGTTTTAAGTCAATCAAATCCGAGCTAATTATCTCGTAAAATCACCAAGTTTGTCTTATGTCAAGCTACATAACCTTGCAAAATTCACCAATTCTTGTTAATATCGAGCTACATAATTTCTCACAAAAATTCGTCGAAAAAACACTCCATCAACGAATTAGAGGGATTTTATTGTTGGAGATGGGCTGCACACTTCTGCAATAACCCACTTGAATCAAAATTGGCCTATTGAGCTACACACAAAACCCATCAAGCTCGAATAACATAAGACCCTTGAGGCCCGAATTGGAGAAAGTCTATAAATCCCGGCTAAACGATGTTGGTGTCGACCTAAAAAAAAGAATATTTTAAAGAAAAATGAAATACGACATGAATAATCACCGTCTTAATCATAAGTATAAATGCATCACCATCCTTTCTTGAAGATCTATCAGATACTCACACGAGAACGCAAGAGATTATCGTTATATAGTTTATGAAAATTAATCTCTAAAATTCTTCTACATTAAGTCAGCTCCTCAACTCGACGAACTAACTATGTTATGTAATCGTTGAGCTTAAATATTACTTAAAAAAAAATTCCAACCCGTTTTAGTTATTTTTTGTACTTGTTGAACCCCTAGTTCAACAACATTCACGATCCCTTTCTTTTTCAAACCAAATTTATAAGATTAGTTAGATCTTTCAAATTTGAAAATGTGTTAAATTTTGTTACGAGTTTAGCAATTTTAATCGTTGTGGCGGTTGAGAGGTTAGAGGTCGGAGGAAGAGGAAGAGTGCATAGACTCTAGGTGAAAAAACTTTGTGGCTTAGAGGAGGAAGAGGAAGAAGCATAAAGAGAAATGTTGGCTAGAAAAAGAGAATCTTAGGGTTGGGGAGGTAGGCAGAGGAGATAGCCGTTTTAAAAAAGTTGGACAAGTCTTCAAATTCTCTTTTTCCAGTTCTCAGAAGTTCTTTTTAGTCTTTTCTGATTTTTCAATAAATTTTATTTTTTGTCATTGACTTAATTGATTATTTTAACAAGTTAACTGTTATTTTTCTGCATAGAAATTGGTTAATGTTTCAAGCAGGTTGTAAAACCGACATTTTATAATATTAATCATATGAGGGTTTTAAGTTTTAACTTTTTTAACAATGGAAATTCTTACAAAATAATATAGATAAGAAAAAACTATTATCATCACTAATCATCAGATAACAATACTAATTAGGATGATGTTGATATATGAAATCCAACCAACATTGTTATTTGTCTACTTTTCAGAATTTCCACAAGTTCTTTATTTTCAATTTATCTTTTTCGTTTCTTTATCAATTCTTCATCAGCCTTCTTTTCTTTTTCTCTGCATACTTCTGTACAGAAGGGAGTGTCTCTGTATTTTGAAAAATACAGTAACAAAAATTCTCAATAAATTACGATATACGTTAGAACAAATAAAGCAAATGATTATATTAAAATTAGAAAATACGCACTTATACATGTAGATGTCATCAATCTTTGGATGTATTTTTTTCTTGCAGTAGCTACATTGATTTTTGAAATAGCTAATGTTTTGTAGATCCGGTGGATAACTCATAGTAAAATTTTGGATTGAAATTAGATAGGGAGAGATGTTTTCAATCATGAGATTTGTTTCTTTATATAATAGTCAAAGCTTATCAAGCATATTATTTTTCAAATTTACCTAAAGAAAATATGTTATGCAGTTTTTAACAAATTTTTACCAAAAAGAGTATATTACCTTAATTGAATACCTATTAATTAAAAAGAACTATAAAATAGCAATACCTTTTTTTTGTATGTACTAAAAAAATTTATGAATGAGAAACTACAAAAAGAAAAAAAATCTATCCAGATAATAATACCGTATTCTTTTATAATTTAATTAAGTTTTAATAAATGATTTCCTTAGTACTAATTTTTAGTTGGAGTATGACAACTAAAATTAGCACTCAATTTAAATGAAATTTGATATAAAGATAAATTAATTAATATTTTCTTTGAAAAATAATTCTAGATGTTTGTTTACAAAGATAAGAAGAATATGTTAGAAAGTTCAGTTTTGCAAGGTGGAGCCAATCACAATTTACACATAATACGCTATTCTCGAATCTCAAATTTTTTTAAAGAATTTTTCAAATTTTAGTGGAGGTGTCTACCAAGTTTTTGGAGAACGCTCTCATAAATAAAAAAGAAAAATCTCATAAAAAACCTTCAATGTGGTAACTACTTCTACTTTAAACCTCAATACTAATAGACTTCCATAATAAACCTTCAATATGACACAATTAGTTAATTAAACTTCCAATGTGGTTCTCCTCTTCCAGGTCAAAGTCAAATCTGACGGAGATTACTGTTCTGTTATCGGAATGTACAGTCCATTGACGGAACAATTTTTTTTAAAAAAAAAAAATTCTGAAAAAATCAAAAAATTATGAATAATTCACAAAAAATTCAAAAAATTTCCAAAAAACTCAGTAAAAATTTCAAAAGTCTAAAAAAATAAAACTTCAAAAATAAAATATAAAAATTATGTGAAATTTAATTTATAAAAAATCTGAAAATTTAAAAATTTTGAAAAAAAAAACAATCTCAGAAAAAGATATAAATTTTTTTAAAAATTTGAATCATTTAAAATATGAAAATGGTACATATTTTTGAAAAATTTGGTGTGGATTTTTATTAAACTATGAAATTTTAAAAGAAATTTGGTTAGAAACCGGTTATTCGGTTATTTGATTTTTCAACTGTAAAAATATTAAATTAACCAAAATAATATATATGAGTTGAGAATCATCTCAATTTAGACACCAAACCTTACATTGTGTATTTTATTTTTAAATTCATCAATTTTATACACACAAAATGGTATACATTTTTAACTTGTTATCACTATTTTTTGTAACTTAAGAATTTTTCGACTTTATAAATGTTTTGAATTTTTTTGAAACTTCTAATGTTCCAGATTTTTTTTTCAAAAAATATAAGAGTTTTTTTTTTTTTGAGTTTTCTTAATGTTTTTCTATTTTTTTTTCCGATTTTTTTAATGTTTCAATTTTTTTTTGTTTTTTCCAATTTTTTAAGTTTTTCAGATTTTTTTAATTATTAATTTTATAAATTTAACATTTTCAGTATTTTTTCCGATTTTCTCGGATTTTTTTGAATTTTTCGCGATTTATTCATAATTTTTTGAATTTTTCAGAATTTTTTTAAAAAAAATACTGTTCCGTCAATGAACAGTACATTCCGGTAACGGAATAATAATCTCTGTCACGTTTGACTTTGACCTGGAAGAGAAGAGCCACACTGAAGGTTTAATTGACCAATTGTGCTATATTGAAGGTTTATTTTGGAAGCTTATAAATCTTGAAGTTTAAAGTGGAAGTGATTGCCGCATTGAAGATATTTTATGAAATTTTCCCTAAATAAAAGGATTCTAATACACCTATCTGTTATCTATATTTTTTACCATCGAATCTATGGGTGCATATTTTTTCAATGCAAGCAAAAAATGTGGTCTTCAACACTAATGCATCCAAATGTAAGTCAATATTTAAGTCAACACCTTTGACCAAGTTCTAATGAGTTATTTTGTCGAATGATACTTTATTTAATCAACCTCATCAGAGTATGAGACTGTACAAACAAAATACAATACATAAAACAACATTAAAGAAAAACTAATTAGAAGCAATATATCATAAAAAGAAAGAAGATAGGTTCAAAAAAAATAAAACCCATCACATAAATATAGCTATTAAGGATTTAACGGTTTGTTTATATCGCGAAGATATTCCACGAAAAAGATAAACAATAATAAGATGATAACTGGTAACACTTTAAGAATGAGACTTTGCAACTTTATTATCGACTAGGCACACAGATGTATATTCTTCCGATGATAAAGAAATACAAGCATCCATCTGCAGCTGAACTATTCTTCTTAGAAAAAGAAAATATTGCTTCATGAAATACGACATTCTGAGGGATGTAAACCTTATTACTCTCCAAATCCATCAACTTGTAACCTTTATAGCTAGAGGGATGTCTTAGAAACAAACAATCCTTTAACTGTGGTTGGAACTTGTGGCATTGCTTAGGTAAAGTAGACTCATAGCAAGATAACTGAATGTATGAATTAATCATAGCCTTTTCTCATGTGAGAATTCCATAGGATGTTTTGTCTGAGAGAAGCTCCGATGGAATCCTGTTAATGAGAAAAGCAACAATCAAAACACAATCACCCCAAAAAGACAAAGGAACTTGAGATTGAAACATCAATGCGTGAGCAACGTTGAGAAGATGTTGATGTTTTATTGCTACAACCAAGTTTTGTTCACGTGTCTCTGGAAAGAAAAGTTTTCTTCTCTTGAAAGAATTTTGTGAAATTCTGTACAAGTGCATTATCAGATATCAAATTTTTTTACTTTGACACTATATTGGTTCTGATTTTTTTGAACCAAAATTAGGAAGACTATAAAAACCTCTTGTATTTTTTTCTGAGCAAGTAAACTAAGTAGTTCGTGAGTGTTCGTCAACAACAATCAAATAATATTTGATACTTTCTATTATTTCCATTAAAAAGCCCATATAAAAAAAAATATATATATATAAGTAATTGGAAGTATTCATTACAGATATTATTTGGTATGATATGAGATAGCTTATTTTGTTTAGCCGAGTGAGAAACATGATAGTTAGAAATTATGTGATTCTTATATCTAGTTCTTTCAAAAGCGGGTTAAACAAGTCTATGGTGCCATAAAGTGACATCAACAACCACATTGACTGAGATAAAAGGTGGTTAAATGTCAAGCACATGGAGATTTGAAACTCTCATACCACATTCAATCGCAAACCCTTTGATAGGGTCATGGATTTCATATGAAGAAGGATCAAATATCACTCTGGAACCAAGATCAATAGTTAAAGTACTAGTATTGTTGAAGTTTAATTGGAATTCATGGGATAAATAACACATTCTTAAGAGTTATGAGTGTATTGATTTGAACTGTATTCATTCCGCTAATCATGATAATTGAACCTGTTGAAAAATTTACATAACTCACTGTAGATGTATCCATAGAGCTGAAGAGACTTTTATCATGAAAAACGTGATGAGTGGCTCCAAAATCAACAACCCAGATTTGAGTAGAGATCGTTTGATTGGAGATGGTCAATATGCTAAGAAAAGAATATGTGGAGGGTGAAAAGGAGATACCAGAGTGATCATGTGCAGAAGTTGAAGTACTTGCTTTAGGAAGCCCATTGTCCATAAGAGGTTGAAGATGGGAAATGAAGAAAACAATTGCTACAGCTGATTCTTATTGAGACTTTCAATCATGTTATCAATGACTAGAGATTGACTGAAAGGTAATGGAGATGGATCCATAAAAAAATTAAGCAGCGGTAGGATGTGAAGACTGACTTTTTAATGAAAAATTTCCCTTGGGAGTAAAATACGGAGGAAAGCCTTTCTTCTTATAGTAATATTCAACAATGTGACCAACCCTCTTGCACAATGAACATATATGACGAGCTTTTTTAGGACCTTTCTAAACATAGCAATTGGCTTGATCACCTAGAGTAGAATGCCTATTTGTTGACGTAAAAACGCATCAAGAGAAGGAGAAATAGAGGAGAGTCCTTTCTGACTGTTATCTTAGTCAAGAATGTTGTACGCTTTTACTAGGGATGAAAGAGCTTTTTTCATGATGATTTTTCTCTGAATGATTGTGTAGGAATCATTAAGCCCTGCCAATTTTAACAATATTGGATCTCTTTTCCTTCAATTGTATAAGAACAACTTTCTCACAAGTACAAGGCGCATATGGTTCATTGGCATTCTCCAGAGTTGTCAAATACTTAGATAGAAACATAGATGTCTGACAAAAATCTTGAATTTATTAAGTCAAACTGAATGTTCTTAACAGATTTTTCAGATAAATTACGCCATATAAATCTATCCATATATTAGTACCATCATTCAGGCATAAGATACTTCAATAAATATGACGAGAAACTGAGTTTAATATCCATGTTTTCACCATGCTATTACATATAGACCAAAAACGAAAGCTACGTATGATTCAACATGAAGAGATAAAGTTCCATTTGCGAATCTTATTTGACTCTTTCCATCTAGAGATATACACATAGTTGCATTCCAATCATCATAATTTGAATCATCAAGACATAAAGAGAGGATTTGCAAACATGGATGATCGACACTATGTATGAATATCATAGATTCCGTAATGGTTACAACTTGCGAAACTTCACACAGAAATTTACAGTGATCGAAAAAAAATCTTGAGGAGAATATGTAATTGTGACGGATTGAGAAACCAACCGAGAAGAAGTAAATTTTTGCATAATCTTCTTTGTAAAGACCATTGTGAAAGAAAAACAATTGAGATATTAAAAGAACTGGAATCAACAATGGAAAATATAAGAACATGGAGCTCGATGACTCTGATACCATATTACGAATCAAAGATTCGAGAGAGAATGAGGGAAAGTTTATAAGAGAAACAAGATCATTCCTCATTAATTTAATCCAGTGATCGTTGGATTTTTTTTTTTTTTTTTTGATCGTTGGACTTACTTTGATACACTTGAGAAAATTTGATACACTTGAGAAAAGACCAATCTATACAATTAATTTAGAGTTGAACCAGCTAAAGGAAACCAATTCAACTAAACCAACTCCAATAAGTTTCTCTTCTCGACCAAGATGTTGTTTTACTCCCAAGTTTGCGTGTTGTTCGCAGTATTCTTTTTGTCTACACTATCTGCTTCTATGTGTATCTTATCTTTCTGCTAGCATCGTTCTTGGTAATTTAACATTGAACTATTTCAACTTGTCAAAGATAAATACTGTATTTTGTAAAGAAAGAGAAATTAGTCTTGGAAAGAAAAAAGAAAGAGAAATTCGTCTTTTAAAAAAAAAGATTCGTAAGGAAAGAAAAAGGTAAGGGCATTTTGGGTATAAAGAGTGGAGGCGAGGAACGAGGATTCGTCGTTATCCGTGATGTCGCAATCAGAGAGGTTTCAGATAGGCGAATCACTCCGGGCCCGTGGCTTCTCGAGTAGTTGATACCTCTCTCTTCTCATCCTCCTTCTTCTCCCTTTCTCTCTCTCTCTCTGAATCTGACGTCACGCGGAAGCTCCGTACCAACTCCACATGCATTGCTCATAATTCTTCAACTTCGCCTTCGTCTCTTCTGCCGATTTTGTTTCTGCAATGGCCGCTTCTGGTGATTCCTTCGAAGAGGTCAGATTCTCCCGTCACTCCGGTGTGAAATTATTTCTATGAGTGTTAGTTATCCGATGTAAATCCGACTTGTTTAGTTCGAGGAATTTGCGGCTCCAATCATTTCAATCCTGAGTCTAATCCTTGATTTGTCAGCTCGATTGGTAATCTAGTGCGTCGTAGGTTATGATTATGAATCTCATCTACAGAGATTGCTGCTTGTTTGTTTCTGAGGAAAATGCGGAATATAGAAGACACGACCATTTTAAGAATTACTTACTAATCTAGCCCAAATTTAGATTTCGAGTTGTTTTAAAATTTTAGTCACTAACAGTGTAAAGAAATATGAAGGAAACGAAGAAGTGATCATGGAAGGTTTATCTATTTGATCGAATCTTATTGTGAGAATGAGATTTTGAATATCAATAGCAAATCTGGAGGCTCCTTGTTTATACAGATGTACCATTATGCTTTGTTGCATGTAGACTATGTAGTTGTATATCATTCAGTAGTGGTGATATTGATAAAAAATTCTAAGATATTCATAGGGGAAGAAGCAATTCGTAAGTAACACAAGTGCGGATGGGAATGGTAATGCACTTTTGAGGTATTCAAGCTTCAAGGCACCTAAGCTAAGCTTCAACGATGGTGGCAAACATAGCGCCATAGGTAAAACAGTTTCGAATTTATGTATTCTCATCAGTTTCAATGATGTTGACCTTTAATCCTCCATTGTAGATGTTTTTCCACTTCTTGTCAAGGAGGCTGACTGTGTTGTTGATAGTTCACTGGTGAGTTTATCTAGTAGATCGAAAGAACACTGTCTGGGTTTAGGATACGTGACAAATGCTAAATTCTTCAAAACTCTGTGATTTTGTATAGGTCCAAGATGTTTGCACTATCTCGGTTCTACCTGATGAAAGAAACTCCAGCCCGCAATGTACCTCGCCGTTTACCCTTTTAAGCTTTGTGAAGGCTCTGTTTCCATCTAAAACTCAAATGTTCCTCGATACACAATTGAAGTGTCAGAAAACTCAAAACTGCATCAATGTGTTATTGGGAGGTACAGATTCCTACCAATCATGTGTTGTAGATATAAACGTAGACAACGGAAGTGGCGAGACGGTAACATCCC
Source organism: Euclidium syriacum (assembly GCA_900116095.1). Taxonomy (NCBI): domain Eukaryota; kingdom Viridiplantae; phylum Streptophyta; class Magnoliopsida; order Brassicales; family Brassicaceae; genus Euclidium; species Euclidium syriacum. Next base: position 6,955,961 of record FPAK01000008.1, read on the forward strand.
ATGATGAAGTTCTTGGAAGTGTGAAATCTGAGAGTGTAGTAAGTTATTGTTGGTTTATCGTAAATTCTATGTGTAATGTGCATTATCGCAAACTTAGTCTCAAGTGTTCTTGCTTACAGCATACGCAAAAGGTATTGCAGAGACAAGGAAGCTTAAGTACAGGTATAGATTTGGCATTCAACACTTTGTGGCATCTACGTGTAATACTAAAATTACCTTTCCTGCTTGTGTTTCCTTATTTGCAGACAAATCATTCTCCGAGAGATGCCACGATGCGCCAACGAACAGGTGGAGAAAATACAAACGTGTAGCTTCGTTTGATTCAAGGAAAATCGTCATCTTATTCTCCATCTTGTAAGGACCATTATTCTTGGTTTAGGCATTCTCGGTAGATAAAGCAAATCTGGAAATTTACAAAGACTTAGCATGATCTCTCTTTGGATTGCAGATCAAGTGTTGGGACATTGATATTGATATACCTAACACTGAGAGTGAAGCAAAACGGTGACGACATCAATAATATCTAACTGTAAACACCTCTTTAAATCTCTTTTGTTCCTTAGCTTCTTCATTCCATAATCTGTGCATAAAGTACACTATATAGGTGCCTTGTTAAATTTCCTGAAATGTTACTCCCTTGCAGTAGAATTTTCAATTTTGAAGATCTTTAAATTTACTGCGTATGGCTTCAACGAATTATGATCAAACGAAATACACTCACAAGTCCGATTCACAAAAAGATGTTCTGAAAGTGGGAACTAACATTACACAGCTCTTTTTTTTTTCTTTAAGCATTTTGATTGAAGCAATCTGAGATCTAAACAGAACAACGATCTAATGTTGTTGTTTGGTGGGAAAGGTTTATCTCTTTTCTTTCTTTTGATCATTAACAGGAACAGCCTCCTCCTTGTTGATCACCTTGGGATGAATTGGAAGTTGGTTTCAGGTTAACGTCAACCATATCGTCAGTTTTCGTGTTTGAATATGACTCCATTCCGGGTAACGCTGCAGCGATTTTGCGAAACAAAGGTTTAATGTTGAATCCTGCTTTAGCACTCGTCTCAATGAACATAACTCCATATTCACGACCTTTACTATCTCCTTCTTCAATCGATACTTGCCTGATCGATCAAATTTTATAAGACAAGAACATTTACAAAGCCACAATACATATGAGAAAAGAAAAAAAAAGGTGTTATTTTATTTTGTATACCTTTTTTCGACAAGATCGGTTTTGTTTCCGACAAGAACAATGATAACATCACCGGCTCTTTCAGTGCGGACTTCTTCGATCCATTTAGATGTGTTGAGAAAAGAAAGCCTATTTGCTACATCATAAACAACAACAGCAACAGAAGAATCTCTGATATAACTTGGAATTAAACTCCTGAATCTTTCTTGCCCAGCAGTATCCCTACCAAGGAAGCAATTCATTATTAGCTTTCCTCATTACCAAAGCTAATTAACTTTTTTAAAGAGCCTTTCTCACCATAGCTGTAGACGAACAGTGCGATCTTCAAGGTACATTGTTTTCGATAGGAAATCGATTCCAATGGTAGCCTGCAATAGAAAAGAAAAAAAAAAGTTTCTTACGCCTATAATGTGAATTTGGTGGAGATTTCTGTAATTCAATAAAATATTACATGCAACACGATCAGTCTGTTGAAGAAATAAAAACCCGCAGTATACAAATTATACCGATAATCCCTTTGGTTGCTCGTGATTAATAGATCGTAATTAAAATGATACGGAGACGAAATCATGAGATCAAGTTATTAATGAGGCAAAAATGGAAACCTCCCAAAATGTGGTTTATCGATGATCAAAAACGAACCAAGTGGAAACAAATCCTTTTTGATTACCTGATAGGTTGTGTCGAACTTATCATACATGAAACGTGTGATGATACTGGTTTTTCCGACAGATTGATCTCCTAAGAAGACCAGTTTATACTTCGCCAAAGGTGACACCGAGGCCATCTCCGACACTCAAGAATCAGAGGATCTTTTTCAAAAAAAGGAAATAATTCACGAAACGGGAATCAGATTTTTACAACTCTTGTTACGTCTCGGAGAAATGCAGACGCATTCGATAGAGAGAAGCTGGAAAAAGAAGCGCCTATTTTTGGAAGGAGAAGAGACCGCTACGCACGACGACTCCTGAAAAGTCGGTTTTACCCTCTCTCTCATTTGTGTCCGTTGAAAAAACCACACGGAAGCCTCTCGACACGCCCAAATCTAGGAACACTGAAACAGAAATCAAATTCATCGATTTCCTTAGCCGCGTGAGTATAACTCGCTCAGCTTGCTTTAATGGTCATGACAAGTTATATGGGCTATTTATAATAGATGTGAAATTTATGGAGTTTTATCAAACGATTATCATACCGGCAATTTGCACACAAAAAAAAAAAAAAAAACTTTTATAAAAATAATTGTAAAATTATCAAAAGATCCTTTAAATTCACTAAAATCTACCAAGTGAATTAGTATCTTTATTCCAATATTGTATCTATAAAATATATATTAACAATCATAATCAAAGATCTTAAATGGTTGCACAGTATACTCCGGATCGTACTAAGTTCAGATTGATACACATTTTTTCAACCATTCATAGTTTAGTCCACACTAGTCCGTACCAAATGCATACCAAAAAAAATAAAATTTGATATGCAGTTACTCTTCATGCGGACCAAATTTTGCTTTGTAAATCTGCATTTTTTGATCCACTTCAAAACATGTGTATACCATCTGCACACCAAAAAGTCAGACTAAAAAATTGTTTTGTTCTCTTTTTATTATTGGTTAAAACCAGAAAACACACGCCACACATAAATATTTTTCTAATAAACCCACACCACACACTCGTTTTCTCTTACTAATCTTATCACGTGACTTTTTATTTTTGGAATTTTGCTTCTCTATTATTAAAAAACTAATGCTATTGAAAAAATATCGTTAAAAAGAAGCATCTTGCGTAGTTTCGGTAATCGAAATATAAAACGTTAGAAATAGAAAATGAAAAAGATAAGATCTTTACGCCTGTCTATTTACAAATTGACATTTTTTTTCTTATTTTTACTCTTTATATTTTCCTTTCACATCATAAACTTATTACACTTACTAATTTTCTGAAGACTTTATATACTTTAATAAATCCTTAGCCCCATTAATATTGCACTCTTCAATGAGCGATCATGTGACTTTCATTTCATATGATTCAACAGATCTCATGCATCTTTACGTTTTGTTATTAAACGAACTTTCAGAGTATGGAAGAAGAAGTGGAGGATTCTTAGGAATGATCCTAGATTTGGTTTGGAGGTGCAGAAGAGAGTGAATATTGCCACGATAGGACTCCATAACTTTATCAGGATTTTAAATTTTCCAAATCCCGATTTTTCCAAAGATTATAGAGAGACACAGACGGAAAACGAGCAAAATTACTCAAATGAATAAGAAGAAGTTGGGCGTGCAGATAGCCAATTTGATTTTGAAATACTATTGCAAATATTTTATGAAAAACATCCGAGAAAATATTGCAAATATGTTATGGGAGAATCGAAGTAGAAGATTTTGATTTGTAATTTCTTTTAACATGCTATTATTATTAGTTATAAAAAATATGTTATTAGTAGTTAGTGTAATTAAAAAAAAAAAACTATTTCTAATTTTTAGTCCACTTTAGTGCATACTATTGTCCACTTTCACCATTCAAAGATGGTCCACACTAGTGCATACCAAAGTCCACACTTAAGTACACTCCACACCATGTCCACACTTGTATGAACCTCGATATACCAAAAATGATGGTACACTTGGTATGCACTAGTTCATACTGCACAACCATTCAAAGCCATAATGTAATTGGGTTTTCGTCATAACGAGGGTTGCGAATGGTTGCTCAGTACGCTCCGGATCGTACCAACTTAGGACTAGTATGCACTTTTACAACCATTCACACTTTGGTCCGATTTGGTTCGTACCAAGTGCATACCAATAACAAAATACCTAGTACGCAAGTGCATACGAAGTGCATACCAAAAATACAAAACAATTATCTAGTACGCACTTATTTTTGGTCCACCACAAAACTTTAGTGGACCAACTTCGTACTAGTATGATTGGTCCGATCAAATTCGTACCGAAGCAACCATTCAAAGCCTAGGAATGTCGATTTTGGGGCAAACTCTCGTCATCGACGCCACCTAGTTCCGGTCTTATTGCCCGCTGCTTCGAACCAACTCCCATTCTGCAGATGGGACAAGTCAAGTGAGATCCAAGCCACAAGTCCATGCAATCAGCGTGAAAGCAGTGATTACAAATTGGAAAAACCTTAACTTTGTCTCCATCAGCAACATCTTCGAGACAAACAACGCACTTGACACTGTCTTTAAAATCCTGAGAGCTGAAGTCTACGACGGGGATTGACGAAAGTACGGAGTGCTTGACAGATTCCGTGATGGCGATGATGGCATGGTCATCGTTGTTGCCATGACCATTATCGGTTCTAAAAAACGCAATGATACAATCCAACGTAGCATACACAATTCCTAAACAAATCAAGGTCAATCCCACATATATTCCGAGAATTATTAGATATTCAGATATTGATTCTTTTATCTTCTAAACACTTTCGAAGACGATATAAAACTTTTTAGATCGTAGAGAAAGCTCCTACGCTTTTGTTGCTAAATAATTTGTTTGGTATTTATAATAACGTAACAACAAAATTAATTTGTTTAGTGTTTATAAAAACGTAACAAAACCCAATCACAATATAATTAGGATTCTTGATATCTTTGTTATAGCATGCAATTGAGTTATAGATATACAATGACACTATGATGTAGCATCTCTTCACTCTCACTCCTTATAGGAAAACTCAATATATTCGTATCGAATAAGAGAAAACAATAAGAAAAGGACTAACAAGCGATACAACTTTTTTTGGAAAATTTGAGAAACTACACTAAATTTTATATGGAATTTGAAATCTATATTAAATTTTTTATCAATTTGAAATCTATCCTCTATTTTTTCAAAATAACAGTTCAGTCTTTGCATTAAAATTCAACAATTCAAAAAGATAAAAATAGAAATTAAAAAAGGAAAAATTAAGTTAATATGATAAATATTTATTAAAGTCAAAAACTTAATCGTAAGTTTTCAAAACCCTATCTCTCTCAAGGCGACTCGGTCGGATTCCACCACCACTATCGACTCTCAACGTCGCCGAATTATTCCACCGTCAACGAAAATAGAAGAAAAAATCGACGAAGTTAAAAATATATCTCAACTGTTAAAATAAGTCGACTTTGTAAAAAAACCAATAATCCACAATATAAGTCGATTGTTCAAAATAAGTCAACCTAATTTAAAATTAAGTAAAGTGATAGGGAAAATAAGTCGATTGTTCAAATATATCAACCTTGTTAATAAATCAACATAGAACAATATAAGTCAACTTAAATAAATAAGTCAGCGAAAATAGAAGAAGAAAGTCGACGAACTTAAAAATATATCTCAACTGTTAAAATAAGTCGACTTTGTAAAAAATCAATCAATCTCAATATAAATTTACTGTTGAAAAATAAGTCAACCTAAATCATAGTTAAATCGACGGTTCAAACAAGTCTAACTATGTGAAATATCAACTAAACAAAACATAAGTCAATTGTTTAAACTAAGTCGATCAAAATAAAAATGTAAGTGGACTGATATAAATATAAGTTCACAATTCAAACATGTCAAGTTTATTCAAAAGTCAATGAAATATTAATCTTCATTTGTAATTAAGTCAAAAATACTAATTTACATAATCCACAGTTTAATGAGAATAAATTATGTTTGAATTGTATAGAATTCCTAAATTTCATAAATTACCTTAGTAAAAATTATGAATAATCATCCTTATTCAGATTTTGACATGTTATGATTCCAAAATCTTCGAATAGCTTTTTCATTGATGATGATATAGCATAAAATCTAAACAAATGATCAAAAGAAACGAAGAAAGACAATTAGTGATCAAACAATTGTTAGTTTCAAAAGGAAAAAAATTCAAAATCCATAAAAATAGTCTTACATTGTATTTTCAATGACTATCTTCAATGTAAAAACAAACAAACGTTAGTTTTTAAGAAAACGAAGAAAACTCAAATTCTCTAGATTTATTCTATTTTAATTTAGATTATGTTAATCATTATATTTTAATTTCTTTTGTTATTAATTAATATTTAATTACGAATTTAATTTATAAAAACCTAAAAACATTTTTTTAATAACATCCTACGTTTCTAGTGTATTTTAAATTTAATTTATTAATATAATAATTAATTAACTAATAATCAAGGGTATTTTGATAATTTTAAATTTAGAAAATGTATATTGCAAATTTTTTTAAAATAAAATATAAATATTATTTATGGTAGTTTTCAAAATCTCTCTTTTTTTTTTTTGCAATGGTGTCTTCGACAATCTCGCAATTCGAGGACTAACGAACAACAAAACACGAATATATTTGTCTAAATCAAACAACAAAACACGAAGAAGATAGAAACAACACACATAATAAACATAATAATACTTACTAAATAATAAAAACAAAAGAAAAATAGAAATTATGCATCGATGTCGAATGAAGAAAACAGAGAGCTAATCACATGTATTTTATAGGGGAAATGATTAAGGTTCCCAAAACCAACGATAACTTATACAAAGCAAGTCTTAGGTCCATTGGATAAGCTGCTGTGACTAAATATTCTTTAATTTTAATAGAGTTACTATGCCAGATATGACTCCATGGCCCAATGGATAAGGCGCTGGTCTACGAAACCAGAGACTCTGGGTTCGATCCCCAGTGGAGTCGTTTAATTTTTGCTGTTTCTTATATTTAATCTTTTGGTCTCGCGTCTTCTCTCAATCAATGAAAAAAAAAGAAAGAAAACATAATTTCAAGTTGAAGTTCTCTCTATTACGAATGAGAACATAGACAAAAGACCACACAAACACAAACCACTCGAGAAAATAATCCTAAAAAACCTAAACTTGTCTAGATTAAGAGGTTTACGACTGAGTTAGAAAATACAGAATTAGATCAACGAAATGCTGCTCACACCACCAGGAGGTCTCCTCACGCCACCATAATAATCACGATACTCTGACTTCCCGTCTGCAAATATATCATGTCCACTCATTTCCCGCAGTTTAGCCGAGTTATGCATCTTCTCTGAATGACTAGGGACTGTATCACATTTGAAGAGACCATTGCTTGTAAGTCCTTGAAGCTTCTGGTTCTGTATCTTCTTCGACGTTTTCACAACACCTTCACTAGACCCGCTTTTCCCCTGTAGAAAAATTATGACATACTTCAGTTTCTAGCCAATCCCAATGTATCATAGTAAAGACACTCTACTCACACCAGAGGCTTTAACAGATGCACGCAAGTTCCTTGGTGTAGTTTCCTCCATGTTCCTATTTCCTTTAACTTTTTGCTGTGTTGCACTTGTAGCTAAGAAGCGTTGAGGCTGGATTTCAGGAGGAGGAGATTCAAAGATGTTATGACCACTTGTTGCTTTGGTTTTGGTGTTTGATATCTGCTTCTTTTTGCTCTTTGAATCTGCTTCAGTTTGTACGCTCCTGCTCAACTCCTTTTCCTTTGCCTCCTCGGTTAAAGTAGCTGGTTTCTTGGGAGTCTGGTTCTCTTCGCCGCTGAAAGATATCTGGCTCTCCTGCAAAATCAGACCCCAATACATAGATAACATTATCATCCATAGAATCCTTAAAGAGTGAGTAGAGTGGATGAGACAAGTACCTGATCCTGATGGTAATGGATTCTTGTCTTGCGATTAGTATCATTATTGTTACCATTGTCAGAGAATATATCACTGCCAACCATTTCTTTTAGCTTGTGCCCAGAACAGTTCTTTCTGTATGAAACACTGAAAAGAAGAGAGACATAGAAATCATTTTGAGAAGAAAATCACATTCAAAGGCAGATTAAATGAAAAGAAGAGAAACATAGAAACCAATTTTGTGAAGAAAATCAAATTCAAAAGCAAATTATAGATTAAACCTAATTTAATTTATTTTTTGTCTGTAGATATCAACTAATCAAACGAAACCCTAAAATTCAGAAAGAATCGAGTTTACGATGAAGGAATTCAGTAGATAGAAACATTTCATCAGTAAAATTTCTCCGTAATGAGTTAAATCCAGAAGAGAAATTGAAATCAATTCGGATGAAAGAGATGAAATAATTACTTCTTATTAAGCGATTCGGCTTCCTCGTTGGTGGTCTGACCGCCACCAAGTACGTTGCTGATATCATCAGACGGCTGAAAATGGATAATCAGAACGAAATCGACACTCGTCGGAGTGAACATAATCAAAATCGAATTACACAAAACGATTAAATTTATCGCCGGGAAACGCACCTGCTGAGAGCGAGTAGCGGCGGGGGGATGGTCAGGAAGACGGATCTGAGACCAAGAAAGAAGATCGGTAGTGGAAGATTGAGGTTTCCTCAACGGGAAGTTTCTCTCCATAACTCTGACTCACCTTTTTCTCAAAAAAGGATTTCTAAAATATCGCTTGGGAGTGAGAAAGCTTTTATTCCCTTTTTTTATGTGTTTCTTCTTCTGACGTTTAAAGCATTTTCTATATACTTTTATTTTCCTGTCAACAGCTATTCTTTAGTGGACGATGCTGTTTATTTTACTCATTCAAATACTATTTAAGTCATTCAAACAACCGTTTGTTGGCGTTTTCAAAAAACACAAACGAATTATTTTGCTCATCTGTTACATAGAATTAAACTTTTTCTATATATTAATATTAATTAAGAAGGTACTACATCTCATTAAAAACAATTTAAGAAAAATTAATCAATGTAATCATTTTATTCAGTCATTAAAAATTATTAAATTCATTAAAAGTTAATAATTCACTAAAAATATATATATATATATAATACTGCAGTCCATTCAGAATTGATGACTCATCTTCTCACATCTCCTTTTTTGCAGACCAAAAATGATTCTTGCTTATCACTCAAATATCTTCACCAAACGGGACATACTTTTATAACAAGTTTCGAAATTTCGTATTCATGATTTTCTTCTTAAAATTTATAAAATATATCATATCACATAGTTATTAAATTTATTTTGACATAATGAGATTCTAATTCATACATATCTATATTTATATTGTATATATTTTTTTTGTTAATTTTAAAAAAAACGAAAAATTACAATTATACAATAACATGTGTTAAGAAATCATATAAATATTTTTAAAATATTATATCATAAATTAACTATTAATTTTATTTAAACTAATTTAATTTAAATATATTATAGAATGATTTTATGAATACATAATACCCGAGTCGGACTCGGGTTATAATCTAGTTAAAATTAAAAAAACAAGAGAAAATCAATACAATATCCGCTCCTCAGTATTAGTGCCTAGCCCTAGACAAAACGGACGTTAACTTGTCTTTCCCTGGTTACTAACTTACGCCATAGCTACTACTAAGATATCCCAAAGATGAGAAGTTGGTTTACAAAACAAGCCTAAAGGTGAGGTTGATACGAGTGCCTTCTGCCTTTGCACGCTTTGGCACAGAATGAATCCAGTCCCTTTGAGTGTATCCCCTCATCACCAGCAACGATCCATGCTTCAATGTCAAACTATGTTGATCCTCTCTGCTGCTGCTTCTCTTTACCTTCTTCCTCGCCGGTCCACCATCATCCTCATGTGAAGATTCTTGGCGTTTCTTTTTCTTCAAGACAAAATCACGTTCGCATCCAAAAGAGACGGAAGCAATTTCGGGAGTTGGACCATAAAGCTTTTCGTCATCTGCATGCCAACCCACATAGTCACTAGCACCTTTGTATCTATTTAAAAGCAAGCTGTTGAATCTGCTTCCGGGAAGTGCTTTGTTAATCTGACAAGACCAAACAGAGAAACGTTGGTTTGCAACAACCACTATAAGAAAACAGAGGACAGAGAGCACAGGGGTTTTGAATCTTACTGCGTCCAGAATCTCCTTGAGAGGTGGAAAATCATCCCATGAATGGGCTTGAGGTCGATATCCACTGTACACCAGCTCAGTCAATCCACTACTTGCAACATAGCAAGTATCTCTCGGCTACAGGATGCAAAATGCATAGCATTAGAGAGCCACAAAACACATAAATTCTAAATGACTTTGTGGTTGTGGCTTAATTTTTTTCACACAAAATTTGAATCCTAGAGGATGAATTCCCAAAAATATGACCTAGAGAAGAGAGGAAGTGGGACAACCTGGAGGCAAGACCGACCAAAGACGCGAAGAGTTGGTCTGGTCCAAGGAATATGTTTGTCGAGATAATCGAACAAAGTCCAAGACTGTTGAGAAGGAAGAAATCTCTGAATGTAGATGACATCGCTTCCATGGCCAAGATCGATGGTTCTTCTAGTGGGAGTTTCGTGAGATGAGGGAGGCTCCACCGCCACAAAAGATGTCAAACTCATCCTCCGCTACAAAGCAAGCACACAACAAAATCTGACTTTTTCTAAAAGCATCACCTTTGGAGACCAAACAGCTGAATCTTGTTGAGTTTATCTTTAGTGCTTGAAAAAAGGAAGCCCTATTTGAGTACAAAAAAGGAAGCCCTAAAAGCCTTAAGGGTGTAAGTAATTGCTTTAGTTCTTGAAAGTTGCTTCTAGAGAAGAAAGAGAGTTTGGCTACCAAACAGCTGAATCTTATTGAGTTTATATTTATTGTAGATGCATAAAGTGTGCGTGAACATCCCTATAATTAGGTTTTCTATTGGAGTGCAATGGATGAGACAAATACCTGATCCTGATTGTAACGGAGACCTGACTTGTAATTTGAATCATCTTTACCATCGTCGGAGAATATGTCACTCCCAGTCAATTCTTTACAGTTCTTCCTGTAGACATACTGAACGGACTTGAAAACCTTGTTTCAAGAAGAGAAACGTGAAATTTAATCTGTGACATTCAGAAGCAGATTAAACCTAATTTTCCTTCTATTTGTTAGCGGTAGATATCAACTAATCAAAGCCTAAATTAGCCAAATCTAGTTTCAAATGAATAGAACAAATTCAGTAAACAGAAACCTTTCACCGGTGAAATTCGCTTTTTCAACCAGTTAATCCAGATGAAGATATTTAAATCAATTCGCATGGAAGAGATGATGTCATGGAAGCATTACTTCTTATTAAGCGATTCGGCTTCCCCATTCGATATTTGACCGCCACCAAGCACATCACTGATTTCATCAGACGGCTGAAAATGGATAATCAGAATGTAATAGCTACATGTCCGAACATAATCGAAACCGAATCACGAACGATGATTTCTCGCCGGAAAACGCACCTCATGAGAGCGATTGGCGGCGGAGGGATAGTCGGGAGGAAGACGGGCCTGAGACGAAGGAAGTAGAACGGCGGAGGAGTTTTGCGGATTGTTCAACGGCATCTTTCTCTCCATACTCTGACACAATTCTCCTTTTCAACAATCGTGTTCTTTTTTTAAACATCAAACTAGGCATGTCTATATCTTTTTTATACATCGAAATTTCCATGTTACCGACGAATACTTCGTACATTTAATGATCTAGCAATAAAATTGAGACTAAAATCTAACACCTAGGTTGTAAAATAATCCAGGTTTGATCGAAAAACGGGGTAATCCATGGTAATTTGTCACCGATAAAAGTGTCAACTAATCAATCTCGATATTGATCAATAGGAAATATCTTTCAAGAAGATATGACATATTCCGAAGGAGCCGATCAAGTTTTGCGTGTAATGTTGAAAGATTCCTTAAACACCTATTGCACGCGTAGAAGATATTGTCTTATGTGTCTCTTAGGCACACTAAAATCCACTCATCGGTCCGATATCATACCAAAAAGCAGCAATCTGATATGTAAAGGATTGAGATGTCACAAGGGAGTACCAATGTCGAAACCTTTACTTTTGCTCTCTTTTCCTACTTATCCTTTTGATTGGCAGGTCTCCAACTTTCCGGTTCTAGGATAGTTATCTATAAAGTATCGTTTAGTGAGATGTTCTTCTCATCGAATACTTTTTCATTTATTGCTTTCCAAATATATCACATTATCCATGAAAGAGTTTTTGTTGTAGATATGATAATCCCAAATATTTGGTCATCCAAAGAAGAAATCCATAATTCGATAAAAAGAGATACTTGGGAAGAAACCTATAAGTATGTGAAAACATGAAAGTGCTTTGAAGAACAATGAACATTCAAAAATGAGATTGTTAATCGTTTCCTCATGCCACCACATTTGGGGCAACTACTGTTTGTACCCAAATGACAATACACGAGATTTTGACACGTTGAAACACAACCATATAACGCTTGTCACATAAAGTGTTTCAGCATTTGGATATCTTCACTTTCGAAGTTGGGCTTTCTAAAAGTGACCTAGGACCTTGAAGAGATCTCATTTTACTTGCAATCTTGTAACCAGATCTAACCGTATAGTTCCATGATGTAAAACTCTAAGCATATCCGTCATGGTGAAGTGATGGTTCGGTCTCATCCCCTATATTACCAGAATATCCCTCAGATGAACAAGTTTACGGAATATTTTCTCATCTCATCCTTTCGAGTCTCGTTGGATTAGATTGTAGAACTGAAAAGAAGGATCTCGTTCATGAAATCGAATGACTGACATCACCATATGAGACGGGTTATCTGGAATCCATAGTTCAAACCACACTCTAGTATTACATCTCGACATCACCATATGAGTCGGGTTATCTGGGAAAGGCTAGTTTACATTTTTGAAATGATTTATATCTATGAAATAAACTATAGATCTAAACTTTTCAGCACAAGTTTACTTTTTACTGATTAAAAGTAGGAAAGAAAAAAACAGAATTGTTTTACTAACTAAAACTTAAATTGTATCAAAACAATACAATCGAATCCATGGAATGTATACAATACAATAAACTTTTAGAGGTTGGTACAGTCTTTTTTTTCAGTCAACTATTTGTGTTGTATTTTTTTGGTTTCTTGCACATATGCTACATGTTTGGACAAGTATCTGCCCCCTAAATCGACAAACTTCTGATCCTCCCGGCCACATTAGTAACTGCCGGAGACTGGTAGCAGATTCATAAGGGTTGGTGGCCAAATTCTTTAAATTATAAATACAAATTTCTATATACCATTTTTAATTCCCTTTTCTTAACTTGCCTCACCAACTCCTCCCACCTTCTCTCCGCCTCTCTCATTTACAAATCCCCACAAAGTCTATTCCAAATTTGCCCCAAAGTTCGAGTCTTTTTATCTTACCAACCCCTCCATCTCCAATGGCGTCTCAGAGCTTAGCCGCCGGCATTATCTCCCCCGCCCTCGCTAGAAGCGAATCATATTCAGATTCGAGGAACCCAATTCGCCCCTTTCATCTCTCCCTCTCGTGAGTTTATCAGCCACTATTTCAATCTAGTCGAATTTCAATTTGAAACTTTGAATTTGAATCCGATTACTGTTTCCTAGATTACGTATCGCTAGATGTAGTTGACTTAGATTTGTATATCGCTTGAAACGCTTAGGTGTTGTAAGTCAGGAAAGCTTTCGTCTAGAATCTGTGCCGTTGCCAAACCAAACGAAGCAGAGACTATGTCATCATCATCAGTAGACACCTCACTTAGCCCGCGTGTAAAATCCTTAAAACCTTCCAAGACTATGGTTATAACCGATCTTGCCGCCACTCTTGTACAATCCGGTGTTCCGGTTATCAGACTGGCAGCAGGAGAACCCGATTTCGATACACCCAAAATCATTGCTGAGGTTCATATACACATTTCTCCTAAATGGTTTTCCATGTTTATGTTCTGTGTCTCTCTGGTTTTCGTCTTCTGAATCATTTTGTTTCGTGTAGGCTGGGATCAACGCAATTAGAGAAGGTTTCACTAGGTATAGCCTTAATGCAGGTATCACAGAACTCAGAGAAGCAATATGTCGCAAGTTAAAAGGTAAACACAAACACTACTGCTTTCTCAATTATGTCAAAATGGAGTTGAAGTGTTTATTATATTCGTTTTTTATTAGAGGAAAATGGATTGACATATGCGCCGGATCAGATCTTGGTTAGCAATGGAGCTAAACAAAGTATCTTACAATCAGTACTTGCAGTTTGTTCTCCTGGAGATGAAGTAATTCTACCAAATCTAACTTTTTCTTTATTCCAATGGATTCGTTTTATAAACTGTAAAATATGGGATTCCTTTGCCAGGTTATAATTCCTGCACCGTATTGGGTTAGTTACACAGAACAGACGAGATTGGCGGATGCAACACCTGTGATTATCCCTACCAAGATTTCGAATAACTTCTTATTGGATCCAAAGGATCTTGAGTCTAAATTGACTGAAAAATCTAGACTTCTTATTCTCTGTTCTCCTTCCAACCCTACTGGATCTGTTTACCCCAAGAGTTTGCTTGAAGAGATTGCACGAATCGTTGCAAAGCATCCAAGGCTTCTCGTGATATCAGATGAAATATATGAGCACATAATTTATGCGCCAGCAACACACACAAGCTTTGCTTCTTTGCCAGACATGTACGAAAGAACTTTGACGATAAACGGTTTCTCAAAGGTAAAGGTTTTATCATTTGAGTTGCTTGCTTATAATGTCAAGCGATCAAATCCTTTGCTGATCATGTGACATGTAAAGGCTTTCGCAATGACGGGTTGGAGGCTTGGATATGTTGCTGGTCCTAAACACATAGTGGCAGCTTGCAGTAAATTACAAGGCCAGGTATATTTACATATATATGTCTCTCTGAATGTTGCTGCGATCATAAGACGTAATCGGTTCTTTGTCTTAAGGTTACGTCAGGAGCTAGTACCATATCTCAGAAAGCAGGTGTTGCTGCACTTGGGTTAGGCAAAGCCGGAGGAGAAACGGTTGCAGAGATGGTGAAAGCATACAGAGAAAGACGAGATTTCTTGGTCAAAAGCTTCAGTGAAATGGAAGGTGTTAAGATCTCTGAACCTCAGGTGCTTCTCTTGCTATCGTTGAAGTTGTTAGCAACTGTTTCTTCTTCTTCTTGTTTTACTGATTGTTGGGCATTGTTTACTTGCAGGGAGCTTTTTATCTCTTTGTTGACTTTAGTGCTTACTATGGAGCAGAAGCTGAAGGTTTTGGTTTGATCAATAACTCGTCCTCTCTCGCGTTATACTTTCTTGACAAGTTTCAGGTAAACTCAACATCATGGCTTTACTTTTTTTTGCAATTGCAACAATTGACAGAGTTGTTGGGTGTGTGTAGATTGCAATGGTTCCTGGAGATGCTTTTGGAGATGATACTTGTATTAGAATATCTTACGCCACATCTCTGGAGATTCTACAAGCCGCAGTTGAGAAGATCAAGAAAGCCCTTGAGCCACTTCGTGCCACCGTTTCTGTGTAAGGGTTTGTGACATTGAAAGGTCTTTTTTGATCATAATGGGATGTGTTTGTTGTAAACTATTCATCCTCTTTCTCTCCAATCCAATATAAACTCTTTTGTTATTTTCCTTGACGTTCATGTAACCATAAACATCATCGTCTTTATTGTAAATCATTTATTACAAATAAAGATTGCTTCAGTCTGAAAATTTTCCAAGATCGTTAAACGATTTGCTTTCTCATAAAGCACACGCACCATATATAGTTAAAAAGAAAAGGTTTGTGAAGAATCAAGGACGGTGTAGGTGATATATATAAAAAGAGTAATTTTTCAAGAAACGAGCAGGGAAGGTGATATATAATTAAAAGAAAAGGTTTGTCATATACATGAGCAGGATATAATATTTTATTTATATAATTTTTTTAATTTTTTTAAAATAATATATATAATATATATCATATAATGATATTTAAAGAATTGTGTATTGCACCTTATAATATGAAAATTAGATATAAATAAAAATATAAACATTCACAATTGTTAGAATTAGTTTTAGACAATATAAACCATATTATGGTGTATTACTATAATTAAATACCAAATTCATATAAAAAATGTCAAATATTTGATAATAAAAAAATTAAATATATATTGTTAAATTAATGAATTGGGTTACGAATGATTGAATGGACCGGGTATTTTGAGTGTTAAGGTTAGTTTTTAATGACATGTCTTAAATAAATAATTTTATTGATTGTTACTTCTCAATTTATTTATGGCAGAAAATATTTAAAATGTCTTCTCAATTAATATATAGAGAAAGAAAAGGTTTGTCAAAAACAAGAACGCTATAGGTGATATATAATTAAAAGAAAAGGTTTGTCAAGAATTAGGTGATGCATGCATTGTTAGAACTTAGAAGAGTGGTTCTATAAATACCGATCGTCTCCCATTTCTTTTCAATATCTCTGCTTTCTTTTTTTTTTAAAATCATGTCAATTTCCTAGATTTATACCCTTAAATTCTCTCCTGAGCGTTACGCTCATCATGGTCCCGTTAGCGAATTGAGAGCCATCATTTTCTATGATCAATATAGCTACTAGTATCAGTATAAAGACTTGTGTTTGACGTGAATATGACATGATTGATTTTTTGTAAAGAGAAATAAAGCAGAGAGAGATATTGAAAAGAAATGGGAAACAATATGCATTATCCCAGAGCGTCTCCTTCACAGAGAGCTTCCTTCTACGGCTTAATCGACCACGTACGCACGGCCAAGTGGGTCCCATTCGACGGAAACCGTTTCCGTCTCTCCGATTCCGTCAAAGGCATCGCTCGCCCACGGATGCTGGAAGAACACTGTCCGATAAACCTCGATTACGGCTGGATGGATTCCGACAACATCGTACTGCCGGAGCTGTGAGTTTTTGCCCTGATTACAAGATCTACGCAATGAGTATGGAAACGGAGTTTGGGATCAGATCACCGGAAAACGAACCGATTTCTTCTACGAGTGCCCCGGTTGGTCAGTTAGTGATGCTGATAAGCTTCAATGGATGAATGGTAAGAACTGTCATTCTTGTAGTTGTAGCCTCATCTAATTATTCCTTTGAATGTGATCAAATACAGGTTCATTTAATATATGATTCAAAGAGCAAAATAGTGAAAAAGGCAAACAAATGAAACTTTCATGGGAAAATGAGATTTTGCAGAATGCCATGTTCCATTTCTTAGGTTTTAGATCGATATTGCTGCATACTTGAGATCACTAGTGCAGAGGTATCCGATCTTGAGAGATTTTACCATCTCATCTTCTCTCTTGGATTTTGGGATCAATAGCTTCAACTCACCAACTCGGTATCTTTCTCACCCAGATAATCATCATCTTTAATCGGCTTTTTCCCTGTGCTCACCTCAGACAGAACAGCTTGAAGGGAAGATGTTCACGTTACTCTAGTATTGTGTAACGTTCATATATCCATAAGAACTATACTTTTAAATTGAGTTGTGGTATTATCGTATTAGGATGATGGTGTATTGGAACTCTTAAGTTGATTTTTTTTCTTTTCCTATGTACGTAGGAAAAGAAAAGAACAAAAATGGGTAAATAGAGTTTTCTTTCTTGGGTACTTCAATCATCACATAGGAACAGAGAGATAGGCAAACTTGGTTACAGCGTTTTGAAACTTGGTAAGAACCAGCAAGAATAGAATGGAATGGATGAAGAAACAAATCAGTGCGGTTGTTCAACCTCGTTTGTATCGAGATTGAAGACCAAGATATCGTTTTCATCATAAGGATAATCAAAATGAGGGCAGTGATACCTAAATCCAAAAGAATGGTCTCGTCTCCCAAAGAAACAACTTCCTCCCGCTCGTTGTCCCCTTTCAACTTGTAGACTCTAAGTTTCCAGATTTCGGAAAAAGCCCGACGAAAGCTGTTGACAATTAAGAGATCTCCACTTAGAGTGAACACCAAAGAGTGAGACACCTGGTCCTTCATTGGAACAATATCAACAGGAAGTCTCATGCGAATATAATCTGATGCTCTTTGTATGCATCCGTCTACATTAATTTCCAAGACTAGCAGCGGAATTTCTCCAGAAAAATCGAAAACCTTGAGTTTATAGTCGTTGGGACAGTAAAGCTTTTGATCCTTGTATAGCATCTTACAAGACCAATCCATACCTGACAATGACAAGTGAGGTTTCCAAGAGTTGTCTCCTTTCTTGAAGGAGACAATATCTTCTTCATTAAACATCCCAATAACTAGGTAATCTTTGGTTTCGTCGTCCATCCAAAATACCATAGCCGTGAGCCAAAGTTCGGGATCCAAAGTTGGTAGATTGATCCTCTCGCCGGTAAAAACATGTAAGATATAGAAATGATATTCAGGGTCTTCATCAGTGTTATCTACACACCAATCTCCATATTGAGGGTCTACCATCAATAGCCAGCTTCCGTGAGTCGTCAAACAAAAACTCTATGCAAAGTCGTCATCGAAATCGCGAGTTTTGTACAGCTTTTCTTTCTCTTCTGGGTTGAACAAGAGACACTGATTTTCTTCTCTGGGGAAGCTAATCAACCAAGGGATCTGATTCTTTCGCTGACATTGTCTTGAACCGGATCGCCAAGTCGAGCAAACGGACTTGGCTCGTGCGAAATCAGCAAAGCCCAGGCGTTCAAAAACCAGTTGGATGAGATCTAGAGGAAGATTCGACCAGCCATGAGGATTTATTCGAACGGCTGAGTTAGGTGGAGGAGATTGGACTAACGCTAACGGCGGGGAGTTCATCTGAAAGGAATCTTAACGGAAGGCTTAATGTCGGAGAAAATATTTTCTCTGTGTTTTTTTTGGATCGTAAGACTAATATATCATAACAATTGTTATTAGCTGTACTCTGTAAGTGGGCTTTAGTTTGAAGCCCAACTTTTCCTTGAGAATCAAATTTTAAGGCGTCGAAATAAAATTGTAGAAAATATAATAAATATAATGAGTAACCGAAGTTAAAAAGACGCAGGACCCATACACATCGAAAAAAATATCAGATAAATCCCAACTTTTTTAAAAAACACTAAAAAAACTTTTAGCGTAAACAAAAATACAAATTTTTTTAGTTTTTTTTGAAAAGTTAGAAATTTATTTGATATTTATCCAAATAAACAAAATATTTGTTAATTTAAGTTTTGAAACCATAAATTCCAGGATGAAAACAAATTTTTTACCATTGTATCACATGAACTATCAGTGTTATAACAAACAAATAAATATATATACTATAACAAACAAAAATAGTTTTACAAATATTTTAAAATGCTGTTATATTAAAACTGAATTAAAAAAATGTTTTTTCGATTGATAATTTTTTTTCAGTTTTAAAATTATTTTGTTCAAAACTGTATGAAATTTGAAATGTCTTATTAATAACCATAATAATTTAAAATTACTTATAAATGTTATATAAAACGGTATTGTATAAACTGTATGTTTTTACCAATTTGGAGCAGGAAATATTGTATGTTCTTTTTTTTCACAAGAAATATTGTATGTTTAGAAAAACGATTTCACTTAAAAATATGAAAATTAAAATTGTATTTTAATTGAATAATAAATAAAATAAATAGATAAATGATTGAATAACGAAAATATCTTAGATGAACAAAATTCTCATAATTTTTTATAAAGATAAAAAAAGTGGTATAAGTATTTCTTAAATTATTATGGTTACTAATAAAATATTTTAAAATTTATAATCTATTTAATATTAATGCGTTTCGGAAATTATTTATAATATAAACTTAAATTTCATGATACAAAAATTTATAAAGTAGTTTTATTTGTTTGTTTGTCATAAATAAGAACAATAGGGATGATATAATATATATATATATATATATTCATTTGTTTGTCATAACAACAATAGTTCATGTGGTATAACTTATTTTTGTTTTGAAGGTCATGGGTTCGAATCTTAAATTAACAATTTTTTTTTATTTTTTGTAAAAAAATATCAAATAAATCTCAAACTTCTCAAAAAACATTAAAAAAAACTTGTATTTTTATTGACGCTAAAAAATTATATTTTTGTTGAAATAGTAAATACATAGTGGCGTCGAAATTTTAAAGCGTCAAAATAAAATTGTAGAAAATAATAAATATAATGAGTAATCGAACTTAAAGAAGACGCAGGACCCATACAGATATGATGATCGTCTTTTCCTTTTCTTTTGATGATAAAAATATACAACGATTGTTGTGTGTTAACACTTAACATGTAGCAACAAAAAAAAAATTATTAATTTATTTCGAAAAAATGGATTAGAGAAATACGTGAAAATTTATCCTTTAGATTTTCTAAATTAATAGCCATCTTAATTAAACTCATTTATTTTCAAATTAATCAAAATTCGAATGTCTTCAAACTAAAAAATAATATTGGCCCTTAAAAAATAATATTGGCTCATTTCAACCTCTGTACAAAAGACGTTTTGAGGATAACAATTCTTGTTTTCTTCTTCTGGGAACGTTTTGTTTTTTACCCATTAAAACAAAGTTTCATTATGATACTTTGAAACAATCAACTAAACCTATCTTTTAAAACATACGTCTCAAGCCAAGCCGGAACCAAACAATCTAAAACCGCATAATGAATGAGAAAACTAGAAATGTGGTTCGCCAAACAGTCATCCACCATATATGTCTCTCTCTTGACATGGACAAAAGACGGTTTTAAGTTTCGCCACTGTCTCATTGCCTCAAAAATAGAGTTTCAAATGACTGGCTGAGCATCCTAGTTAGTCAGAGTTTTGTAAAACACCGAGCAATCCACTTCGAAGATCACATTTTGTTTCCCTATATTATCCAAGTATTGCATAGCCCAAATAAACGTCTGAGTCTTCCGCATGGAGAGGTGATATGACCAATAGGTAACAAGCATTGCATAGCCCAAATAAACGTCGAATCTTCCGCATGGAGAGGTGATATGACCAATAGGTAACACTTTGCTCCAAACCATTTGACGTTACTGATCTCATCTTGCAGTGTCCATCCCACACATGAATGTGATTTCCCCTTTCCCCATGTAGCATCAACATTGCATTTTAAGAAACCAACATGTGGTGCCTTCCATTTTACTGGATGAGATGAGACCAAGTTTGAAGTTCTAATTGGTTTACGCAACTGCAGGTCTTGCCATTCTTCTCTCCCAACTCCACATATATGATGATTGTTCAAATGTACAAAGGATTGTTGTGTGTTAACACTTAACATGATAGCAAAAAAAAAAAAAAAATTAATTTGTTTAGAAAAAATGGATTAGAGAAATACGTGAAAATTTATCTTTTAGATTTTTCAGATAAATTGCTATCTTAATTAAACTCATTTATTTTCAGATTAATCAAATCTTCCAACTAAAATAAGATATTGGTTCACTTCAACCTCTATACAAAAAGCTCTTTGGGGATAACAACTCTTGTTTTCTTCTTCTTCTGGGAACTCATCTATGGAAAAGGAGCAATCAAATTAGCAGACTTACGGAGACACTTCTTTCAAGAAGTATCAAGTAGATGAGGAAAAAATAATACTGATGAACATTTAAAGGCCACATAAAGCAAACACATCCGTATATCTGCAATGCCATTCCTTTAACACTATCAAAATAAAACATAAACGTTTGTCAAGAAACAAGCACGGAAGGGGTGATATATAGTTAAAAAGAGTAATTTTTTGAAGAAACAAGCACGGTAGGGGTGATAATTATTAACCGTATGAAATAGTTATTTTTTAAATAAGGAGGTAATAATATTCTAGCAACATGTTCTTTTCTATTGGTTGATGGCATAATTTGGATTGCTGGGTAACTTTTCGACAAATATTTCCTCTTTTACTACATCATAAAACTGACATGCATATCCGTGATAGAACTAACTAGGACAAAAGAACATTCAACTACAAGAATTTTAAAATTGCTTTGTCGGTTCAAATATTACCACTCGTATATATGTTTTCTCAAAATAAGTATTAACCCCACATTTTGGTTTTTGCTTTAACTAAAAATCACGCTTTTGGTTTGTGGTCACTGTTTCTCCTGCTGGCTCACTTTTGTCATTTACATTCACTCGCAATGTCCTCAATTATTCACGACTCTCTGACAAATGACAATAACGTTTTAACCTCGTTATTTATTGATCACAATAATACAATATTCACCATTAAACAGATAAAAGTATAGATGTACTTAGAGCATGCGCGTTATATGTTTAATCTATATATACTTCAGTATATATATGTTTGTCTATTATACTTTACAGATGTATATGCTTCTTGCTTCGGAGTGTTACGATTCATGTTGAATCATCACAACTTCTTATACTATAGTAAATCGGAACCTTCTCGAATCTCACACGAATTTGAACTTGATCACTCGTTTATACAAAGAAGAAAGAAATATAGAGTTTATAAAATCGACACTTGGGTGTTACGAATTTGGATTCTCCACTCATGTTCCCAAAAATCGTTTGCTTCAATAGTTGGGAGGTCTAATCCCAAAATTCAGCTCATGACAATGAGGAGTATCAAATCAAATGTGTCCATTGTTAGAACATTCTCTTGATCATAGATAGGATTTGGTCTCTTATGCTTGAGGTTGTTATTCACAGGATCGTACTAGTAATCAAAATTTCAGAAAATTAATATCGAAGTTTCATAAATATTCTGACCGCTTTTCAGCTTCCCTCACCGTCTCGAAGCCTCTTTACTTAACCGGAAACGACAATATATGGGACCCGCTCTAATTTACCGTTAACGGAGATGTTAACTCACTCACGCGCCTCATCAGACGTGACACCATATCTTGGCCACGTGTCCATCCGACGAGCTAATTTTAAACAGCAGATCGAGCGTGGCATCCACGCGTTTCGTGGTGGCAAAACTTTGGCAGCGTCCCACCACAACGACCGCTTCTCTTTTCGTCTTCCTCTTCCCTCGGGCGCCTTCGAGCGCCTTCACAAAAAGTGTGGGACCCTCTAGATGAGAAAGCAACGAGACTTGTCCTCACGTTTGATCTCGCCACATGTATGGACCCAGCTTCCTACGTGTCTTCTTCCGTTCATACGTGTGAACCAAACACGTGTGGCTTCGTGGCTCTCAGGCTCTCTGGGCTTAGTGGGCTCGGTCGCTACTGACTTATTGAGCCAACCAACCATCTTCATTCGCTGTGGCCCTGTGGGATGGACCATCGATACACTGGCAAATCGCCACGTGTCCCTCCCTTTCTGCGTCTCCTCTATAAATTATGGCCATTGTTCGTCGATCAGAGATCACAACCAACACAGAGCCAAAGAGGCCGAGATACATTTCTCAGATTTTCCCCGGAAGAAGAAAACCAGTGAGAGAGAGAAAACAAAATGTTTATCGATAGCTTCAAGGTGGAGAGCCCAAACGTGAAATACACAGAGAACGAGATCCAGTCAGTGTACGATTACGAAACAACAGAAGTCGTCCATGAGAATCGTAACGGTACCTACCAATGGGTTGTGAAGCCTAAGACTGTCAAATACGATTTCAAAACTGACACTCGTGTCCCCAAATTAGGGTAATTTTAATTTACCCAGAAAAGTTTTGAATTTTTAACTTGTTTTCGTTATTTCCGACGTGAATTCATCTGGGTGGGTGTTTAGATCCGAATTTTAACGCGCATTTTCTATCGGTGGATAGGGTTATGCTTGTTGGTTGGGGAGGAAACAATGGATCGACCCTAACCGCTGGTGTGATTGCTAACAAAGAGTGAGTAAACAATTTATGAAATCTTCAATTCAATTTTCCGGATTTGGTTTTCCCTGAATCTAATCGGACTTTTTTTGGTAGAGGAATCTCATGGGCGACTAAAGACAAAGTGCAACAAGCCAATTACTTTGGCTCTCTCACTCAAGCTTCTTCGATTCGGGTCGGATCCTACAATGGGGAAGAGATCTACGCTCCTTTCAAGAGTCTCCTCCCAATGGTGAACCCAGACGATGTTGTGTTTGGTGGTTGGGACATAAGTGACATGAACTTAGCAGACGCCATGGGTAGAGCCAGAGTCCTTGACATTGATCTGCAGAAACAGCTCAGGCCGTACATGGAGAACATGATCCCACTTCCTGGAATCTACGACCCTGATTTCATCGCTGCGAATCAAGGGTCACGTGCCAACAGCGTGATCAAAGGTACCAAGAAGGAACAAGTTGATCACATCATCAAAGACATGAGGTATATTATACATTAACCATACAATAGATACATATAAATGAAGAGTTGTTAGTTAAATATTGATTTTGTTCGTGTTTGGTGTGATGGAATGTTTCTAGGGAATTTAAGGAAAAGAACAAAGTGGATAAGTTAGTTGTTCTATGGACAGCAAACACAGAACGTTATAGCAACGTGATCGTAGGGCTTAACGATACGATGGAGAATCTGATGGCTTCTGTGGAAAAGAATGAATCTGAGATCTCGCCTTCCACGCTTTACGCTATTGCATGTGTCCTTGAAGGCATCCCATTCATCAATGGGAGTCCTCAGAACACGTTTGTGCCAGGTCTTATCGAATTGGCTATATCAAGGAATTGTTTGATCGGTGGGGATGATTTCAAGAGTGGTCAGACTAAGATGAAATCCGTCTTGGTCGATTTCCTTGTTGGAGCTGGCATCAAGGTAAAAGAAAAAGAATCTTGTTTATCAAGTAACCTAGCTTGTTAGCAAAGAAATCTCTTCAGACTAATTTTGTTGTTATCTTGTGGCAGCCTACTTCGATTGTGAGCTATAATCATTTGGGGAACAATGATGGCATGAACCTCTCAGCGCCGCAGACTTTCCGCTCTAAGGAGATTTCAAAGAGTAATGTCGTAGACGATATGGTGGCGAGTAACGGTATCCTCTTTGAGCCCGGTGAACATCCTGACCATGTCGTCGTCATCAAGGTCTGATTTTGAATTAGTTTCCACAGTCCTCTGTTCCTCTTTTCTTCTTTACGCACATGGTCAAAGTCGTTAACCTTGGTATTGTGCTGAATGTTTTTGCAGTATGTACCATATGTTGCGGATAGTAAGAGAGCGATGGATGAGTACACCTCGGAGATATTCATGGGAGGGAAGAACACAATTGTGATGCACAACACTTGTGAGGATTCTCTCTTGGCTGCTCCAATTATCTTGGATCTTGTTCTCCTCGCTGAACTCAGCACGAGGATCCAATTCAAAGCTGAAGCAGAGGTTCGTTGTATTCCTTTTAGTTAGTACCCACGGAGATACTAACAATTGGCTTACATGTTTGGATCTCTGTGTATATTTTCAGGGAAAGTTTCACTCTTTCCACCCAGTAGCTACCATACTGAGTTACCTCACAAAGGCACCTCTTGTACCGCCTGGAACGCCAGTGGTGAATGCTCTGTCAAAGCAGCGGGCTATGCTGGAGAACATTCTGAGGGCCTGTGTTGGCCTTGCACCAGAGAACAACATGATCTTGGAGTACAAGTGAAGGACAGAGGATGAAGAAGACCTATAATGCTCTCCTGTTCGTTTATAAATAGATATATTATCCATGTGTGTGAGAGATTTGATGAAGAAGCTATATCGCCTAAGGGTAATTTGTGTGATAAGGATCTGGTTTGTTTATTTTATCGAGAAGATTAGTTAAGCTTTTGGATCAAATGTGTAATATAGATCTTAGAATTATTATGTTTGTGCTTCATTCCTTGTATTATACCAAAGTTAATTATCTATCATCTATGAATATGGGTTTTCATAATTAACATGCAATGAAACATCGTGAAAGAACCTTGAAGAGCTCATATAATTGTCGATAACAATAAGCTTGGTTTGTTTTGTGAATAAGGAGAATTAAAAGTATAGCGAATGTGACGAGTAATGGGTGTGATCAAGAACTTCCTCCAGAAACCATCTTGAACTCGCCTTCACAAACCAACGACCCACCCACGTAAGCTTTACCTTCCATCACAGCAAGCCCAAACCTTTTCTGGAACTTGAGAAGAGTCATCCTCATGACCAGTGTGTCTCCTGCAATCACTGGTTTGCGGAATCTCACTTTATCAATACCAGTAAAGAAGAAGTTGTCCCGAGAGCCTCCTATTTCCGGCTGCAGCATTACTATACCTCCTACTTGCGCCATTGCCTGCAACATCGAAAACTCCACTTTTCAGGTTAAGTGACCTTGAAGACCAAAGAAAAGATTCTTTATAGAGCCGATCATGGTGATTTTGAACTCACTCAACTATAATATACTTATTACTCTATCAGACCACAAAAGGATCATTCAATTACCAATAGGATGAAAATCTCACATTAATTTACCAAACTCAAAAATCAACATCAAACTAGCACATCATTCATTAACTACTCATCTTCCCCTAAAACTGTAGAAAATCCTCAAAACATAAGAGCATTTTGACTGGTAACATTTCAATCAGAAAGAAAAATACAAAGAATTGGATAAAAAAAGTCAAACAGCTTTGAGAATTTATACCTCGATCATTAGAACACCAGGCATGATGGGTCGTTCAGGGAAATGGCCAGGAAAAAAGTTGTCATTGATTGTGACGTTCTTAATAGCTACAGCTGAAACACCAGGCGTGTACTCGATCACTCTATCTACCAGCAGAAACGGAAACCTATACCGCACAAACATCAACTCTCCCACAAAGTCAAATTCCATAAAAAAAAGATCAAAATTTCAGCAATATCTTATCAAACTCCTCGAAATTTTTTGGTTTTTTTCTTTTCTTTTAGATACCTGTGAGGCAATATCTCTCTGATCTGGTTAATGTCCAGCACCGTGGGGAATGCTGGGTATTCTGGAGATTAAGAAAACATACAGATTTAAGATAGATTCCAGAGTGAGAGAATTGAGTGTCACAAACATTCAGAAATCGAGAAATATTAACTGAGTTCGATTGGGGTATCTTTTTCGGATGAGCTGTTATCGCCATTTGTAGAACAACGCAGCACGAGGGAGTTGGATCGCTTGTTGGGTAAGAGAGAAACAGAATGAGATCTGGAGGAAGAGAAATGTAGAGGGATTCTGGGCTGATGATGATGAATCACTGATTCAGAGCCCAAGAAGAGTACCGAGTTAGACGAAGTAGCCATTATCAAGCAACGGCGAAGAAAGTTTGAGAGAAATGCGAGATGTGTGTGTTGCAGTTCAAGTTTCAGGCGAAAGGAGCGGAGAGTCCAAAGGTGTTTATTTAGATGATGAACAAAAACGTTTTCAAAGGCAGATGAATAATAGCAGTAGGGCCCATTAGCTCATTTGGTTAGAGTGTCGTCGTGCTAATAACGTGAAGGTCCCAGGTTCGAAACCTGCATGGGACACAAGTTTTTTTGCCTGATCAAATTTTGTTTTAATAGTAGATCTAATTTGGAATAGAGTTTTTAACTTTGAAACCCAGCTTTTCGGAAAATCTCTCAAAATACACATTTTTTTCTTGTTACCCCAATTTTTTTACGGTTTAAATTTTTAATATCACTTCGTTCCTTTTCAAGAACGAACATTGGGTTTAGGTTTGTGGGTTAGGTCAGAGTGTTTGTAAGTTTGTTTAGTTAGGTTTTGATGATTGAGGTCTGTAGGATAGGAAATATTTGTTTAGATTCAATAGTTGGTAAACAACATAATCTGTGTGGATTTTACAAACATTAGATTCTTCTCCGACAATATATACTCTCACTATAGAAGTTGAAGTTGGTTCAACGGTTTTTTTCAGCTCTTTTCCACCCCTCCTTCCTGAATTCAATTGATATTACGAATGAGGATGAAAATGCATTGAAATGAGTTCGAAATTTTTTTTATCGACATATTGATATCCACTTTGATAATATTTAGAAAAGGAAGGCATCGAGAATTTTGAATTAAGTGGACTACGACAGGATCGGCGGTCGAAATTAGATAGATTAATATGGAATGTATTTGATGGACAAACATGTGAATAACATTAACATATTGGAGAAAAATCAATGTTGTCGGTAGGCTCGGATGTTTATGGACACATCATTTAATATTTGGTTTGTACTCCGTCATGTGTCAAAGATGGATACCTTGCACTTCGTTCAAATGAAAACGTGAATTCTTGAGCGAGAATGTTGGTGGATATAAGTAGATTGGCTGGAAATGTGTGGTTATTTGAAAGTGAGTTATATGGGAGAAATTAACAATTAACGTATAAAGCATCATATTATGTAGGTAAAAAGGTAATCATATCAGTTGTCAATTCGATAATCTTATAATTATTGTGTGGTTGTGGTGGAATGTGTTGGTAAATATGCTTATAAATACTTCGGGTCACTGGATGCGACTTAATCATGTGGATAGAACCGGTACTGGTAATAGATAGAGGTAAAAATATCATATCTACCGGTTGTAATAGAGAAAATATAAAAATAAGCAGAGCCAAACGATCAGAGGATTGGGTAGTTTGTATCCGAGGAATATCTGATTGCCTTGTCTTAGGACCTTTCTTTCTATGATAGACACTAACCAAATTCAGTAGTCAAAATGGTATTTTCTAGTTGAAATTATGTAAAAAAGCGGTCTGGGATGAGGTAAGGTATAAGAGGTTTAAGCGGTATGGTTAGGAAAGGTTAGGTAGAAGAGGTTTAAGCCTTCTTACAAGCAATTTAAAAACTAGTTTGTAAAGAGTATTAAGAAAAGATTTTAGATTGTAGGCATAGACTAGAGGCTCTGGTTTTTTGGGTACAAAGGTGAGAATGGTGGAATTAGATAAAACACTATTATGAAAAAATGTAAAAATGATGATAGAACCACTTCTCCTAATAATACTAAAGAGGCCTTGAAAAATGCTGAATTTAGGCCATCAAGACTTGGAGAATTGTTTGAGTTAAGTTTGAATAGAGTTTTTGTGATGTCTGCACGATCATGTATTGAAATTATAAATGCCTTAAGGGAAGAATGTTATCTATAAAAGATAAAAGAGCTAAACCATATAGGATTAGCTAGGGAACAAGGGAAAATTGATAGTGCTAAGATAAACTTGAAAAATGAAATGTTATGGTGGCTCATGGAAGAAAGGTCAAGCAGCATGATGAGATGGGAAATTAAGTGTTTAACACCAGATTTCTACAAGATTTTATCCAATTATCTCATCTTTATTTCATTTTTCATGCATTTAGGATAGATTTCCGTGTTTTGCATCTTAGTAGTTCCAGGAGTCTGCATTTGCATGTTTTGTATGTGTTTTATGACATTCTCAAGTTACCCGAAGGGACAAGAGCTCAAAAGCATGAAGCGAGTCACAAGAGAAGGCAAGAAGCTAACGATCAAAGGCCAACCTTCACCCATATCGAGATTATATCGATCGATATGGAGGTGAAGGAGATCGACTCCCATATCAATCGATAGTGGTGAGCCAGAAGCAAAAATAAAATGGCCAAAATACCCCTGGTCGACTTTAGACTCCTATAAATAGCATGTGTCCCCTCACTTGAAACATACCACATCAAGACATTCTCTCTCTACTCTAGCTCTAGCCACCTAAAAGGTAGCTTTTAAATATATATATATATTTTTTTTACTTTTGTTTAATTTTCTTATTTAATTTATGAAAAACCTTTTTCTTTTATTTAACCTTTTTTTTTATTAGTTATGTTTAATTAAGAGAGATTAATTAGAAGAGAGAGGGTAATTAAGGTTAATTAGTTGATTCATAAGAGAATCAATTAGGTTTAGATCTCTTGATCATGGATCCTTAGAGGTTAGTTTGAGAAGGAGTATGTGACACCTCTTACACTCACTCTCACCTCTATTCTCCCTAATCCTTGTGATTAGTTGATGAATCTAAGTGATTAATTGAGAGGTTTTCTCTACCCTAATAGAACTATGGATTATCATTTAGGGTTGAATTGTGAATACTTCTACACACTTATCTCCTAAGTTCACGGTAGCATCCTTTCAAATGGGTTAACATATTAGGAGAGTGAACTAGAGAATTGATTGAATTTCTAGGAAATTGATGGATCAATCGATGAGATTAGAAATGGAAATTTACATTAGGAAATGCAATGATATTTGTAGTTATTAAGGCCGTTAGTCGCTTGCCTCTCTCAATGGGCCCGTTGATAGAACAAACGCCTAGCGATTCGGATGTCCTCGAGGAAATTCTTGGGACAACCGTAAAACCACACGCGAAACAAATCTCTAACCAAGGCTTATAACCTTAGTTAGTTAGTTTCTTAAGACTCCTCTCAAACCGAACCATTCTCCTCTTAGTTTCACACTTTTATCTTAGTTAGATAGATTAGTTACGACAAACCCAACAACCCAACTATAAACCCCCCGTTTTTACAATTCAGTTTCGATAAACGGCTTTAAACGATTTGGTAACTTCCGCGCTCCTTTGGGTTCGATCCCTCAATTTCTACAACGAGTATAGCTTATACTTGGGCTAAGATTGAGATGTTTTATAAATTTAAAACTTGAAAACACCGACACATCACATCACATCACCTGAAGCAAGAGTGAATGAACGAATGACATTGAAGCTCTATCTTGAATGAGCAACTGATGTGGGTATATTTTAGTGTGTCATTAATCACTAAAGCTCCATCCAAATTTTAATCTTAATCATGCACATTATTCCAAAATTAAGTATAGAATATGGCAAGTTAGAGTATTGATCTACAAGGAGGCTACGAATGATGTTAAAGCATTAGGTATCATTAGAATATAAGTAATTTTTTATAGATAATGATATGTTTGATCCTAATAGCTAAAATGCAAAAGAAAATAGAAAATAGAACAAAACCACTAGAAGCTACTAGATAATTGTGATTAGCAAGTTTAAAATATGATTTAAAGACAATGGCTAGGGTTAAGACTTAACAATTAGAATTGAAGTCAATTGAATAGTTGTCTTGAGCTTTACCTATTTAAACATCTAGATATTTGGGTAGTTTGTGTCCGAGGTATATATGATTGTCTTGTCTTAGGACCTTTCTTTCTATGATAGACACTAACCAAATTTAGCAGTCAAAATGGTATTTTATAGTAGAAATTACGTAAAAAAGCGATATGGGATGAGGTAAGGTATAAGAGGTTTAAGCGGTCTGGTTAGGAAAGGTTAGGTAGAAGAGGTTTAAGCCTTCTTACAAGCAACTTAAAAACTAGTTTGTAAAAAGTATTAAGAAAGAATTTTAGACTGTAGGCATAGACTAGAGAGGGTCTGTTTTTTTGGGTACAAGGGTAAGAATGGTGTAATTAGATAAAACCCTATTATGAAAAAAATGTAAAAATGATAATAGAACCTCTTCTCCTAATAATTCTAAAGAGGCCTTGAAAAATGCTGAATTTAGGCCATCAAGACTTGGGAAATTGTTTGGGTCAAGTTTGAATAGAGTTTTTGTTATGTCTGCAGGATCATGTATTGAAATTATAAATATCTTAAGGGAAGAATGTTATCTATAAAAGATAAAAGAGCTAAACCAGATAGGATTAGCTAGGGAACAAGAGAAAATTGATAGTGTTAAGATAAACTTGAAAAATGAAATGATATGGTGGCTCATGGAAGAAAGGTCAAGCAGCACATCACCTGAAGCAAGAGTTAATGAACGAATGACATTAAAGCTCTATCTTGAATGAGCAACTGATGTGGGTATATTTTAGTGCGTCATTAATCACTAAAGCTCCAACCAAATTTTAATCTTAATCATGCACATTATTCCAAAGTTAAGTGTAGAATATGGCAAGTTAGAGCATTGATCTACAAGGAGGCTACGAATGATGTTAAAGCATTAGGAATCATTAGAATAAAATTGATTTTTTATAGATAATGGTATGTTTGATCCTAATAGTTAACAATGCAAAAGAAAATAGAAAATAGAACAAAACCACTAGAAGCTACTAGATAATTGTGATTAGCTAGTGTAAAATATG
This sequence comes from Euclidium syriacum, assembly GCA_900116095.1. NCBI lineage: Eukaryota > Viridiplantae > Streptophyta > Magnoliopsida > Brassicales > Brassicaceae > Euclidium > Euclidium syriacum. The sequence goes on from FPAK01000008.1 coordinate 6,987,848, forward strand.
ATTTAAAGACAATGGCTAGGGTTAAGACTTAACAATTAGAATTGAAATCAATTGAATAGTTGTCTTGAGCTTTACCTATTTAAACATCTAGATATTTGGGTGTGAATTGAAGTTTAATCCATTTTCATGGTCATTAATCTATTTTCCAAGTATTACTAAAATATTTTGATTTTTCATGGTTAAATAAGCATTTAACGTATTCACCAAATACTAGTAAGTTTACTATCAATCTCTCTTTTTTTTAGCAACTTTACTAAATTCTACACACTCATTTTCACAATTATATTATGTGTATGAAAAACCTTAAACATAACTCAAAGTCGATCAAACTTACATCTGCACATTAACCCTGCACATTAACCCAATTATTAGGATAAATTTTCATTCATCTTATTCAAACAATCAATCCCAATATTATTCAACCCAAAATAGTCCTAACCCAAACCATTTGATAGTTTACTCACACATGATTATGGTTAAATTCATGATGATATTAAAATAAATAAAAGAGAAATAAAAAATAAAGGTAAAGAAAAGCTTAAATTTATAAGTTTCAAAAGATAACAAACGTTTGATTTGTAAAATCCTTAGGATACAACCCCAACTCTAAAAACCTCTTCTTTCTTGTAATACATTTTTTTAGATCCTAATATCAAGTGTTTTTATATACGGACAAGCATGGAAAAAATCACCATCTGTTATATTTTTGGTCGCGTTTCACGTAGTATCGCCAATACTACCTTTAATACTACTGAGGGTATATGCGATACTCGTGTCATGTAGTCGATCTTAAAAATTTCCAGAGAGCATGTATCGGTGCGGATATCAGTGATGCATAGCTTGGTATCGGCACATGTTTCGTCAATACTCTTCTCTTCACCATTCTTCCCCCATAATCGGCGATACTCCATCGATACTGGGTTTTATTCTTCTCTTCATGGAATCTGATACTTTCTCCTGGCCTTGGTTTTGATCCCTTGCATTTCTATTTCCCTCAATTCCTCATTCCACTCCAATTGGAACCTAGAATGCACCTTTGTCCCAAAATTTAATGCAAATGCAACCTAGAGACTTCTAGATGCAATCTACTCCAAATTGGTGAAAATAGAAAAAAAAAATGAGATTAAAAAAATGGTGTTTCTAAACCCTAAAACTTAGTGAAACTAGGGTCTAGATTTGACCAAAATACACGCTTTATCAGCAACTCGGAAGAATTAAGTAGTCTTGTGATCCCCTTCTTTAAGCTAGTTTACCCTTGATTTCTTCTTGAAATATGATTTCTCAATTTGTCTCAGGAAGTTCCATTTGTTTGTGAGGTCTCTCTATAGTTGGAACAGGGACAAAGATGGGATTTTCAAAGCTTGTAACTGCACACACTTCAGGAAAGGTTAGTCCCAGAAAGTCATTTGAATTTTAGAAAAAAAATTTCTATGTTTAGGAGTTAAGGTTATTTTTATAGTCTTTACCTTCCAACACAAATTTATGAAGGCATAGACTACGACTACGTTTCCAGCCTGATTTCATACATCCTTGATGTGTGAAGTAATTCACCTAAAATTGACTGCAAGTGTACAATGTACAAATGTAGTATTTAGGTTATCGATGCCACATAGAGCTAGGATTGATCTATGATCTAAGAAATCACAAGTGATGAAAAACCAAAGAGTTTGAAACGTTGGTTTGTGTTTTGATTATCGGGAAGTATTAAATCTAGGGGAGATTCAATTGGTATCTATGAATTATGAATTAAACACTCAATCAGATTTTATCTTTTGATTCTAGAACTATATGCATGTGATTGTACGATGCCCTAAGAATGTATTGTGGCAACGCCTTTGTTTAAAAACCTAAATCTCAAAAGTTCATTTGGATTGTCGCTGAAAATAAACAAGCACTAGAGTTGAACTAAATCTGTTCACAAGGTTTCCGAACAAGCATTGACTATGACACGGAATGCACCTTATTTAATACAGAGAGATAAGGCGATCACTGATGCGTTCCTGATATCAGATCTCAGCTGGGTTTGATAAAAGTCGGTTCGCAATTCCGCTAAATCACTTAAGAGAAAATGTAGTGAAGAACCTTTGTGATAAAACTGATTGATTTAAAAACTATCTTAGCAATTTATAGAAAACCGTATGAAAAACCCTAAATCTATCGGGGTGACTACTCATACATGATATTAGTAACAAAAATATTGATTGGATTAATGAGTTGCATACAAGATGAAAATATACAATATCATATCAAGGGGTCGTGGATCTCAATGTGAGTAAGAACAGCCTCATAACTTCTTCAGATTATAGTAATCAAATGGAAATAGTAATACCTAGGGAACTTGTACAATGGATGGAAACAAAAGCTAAATGAATGTGTTGATGATGATGAGCTTGAGGAGATTTTTTGTGCGTGGCTTCCTCTGCAACTGGAGAGTTTCTTTTATAGTTTTTTAGGTCGGTCTTAGGGTAGAACCTCCTTAAAACTTGAGTTGGGCTTCAATTGAGTGAAAAGACCAGTCTTGTAAATCCCGTCAGAATGACATGTCTTCAATAAAACATCTATATATTGGGTTTCAGATTTCCAATAGGCTTGATTCAAATTGGAGAGTAAAGTTAACCTATGTGCCTACAAATTGATATGTATATCGTCTCATGTTTCGTCGGTTAAGTGGGTCAACGGTCGTCCGAATTCTGAAGTTCATATTCTTTCTATGCATCTCCTTTACTAGTTTTGCTTCAAATCTCTTCACTTTAACTCATTTTGTTCCAAAAAATCATTTGCTAGTAAAACCTATATAATTACTTAAAACATACTAGAACGACTTTATAAAATCATATATATCATGGTAGAGAACCGGTAAAATTCATGATACATCAATCTTCAACCACAAAGCAAAAGTTTGGTAAGATAATTGTGGAATTTTAAGGGCAAATGGCAAATATAAGAATTTGGAAGGCAAGGTCTAGGAGAAAAGGGACACGGTCAAAGAACTCATTGGGAAGAAATGATGAGGTGTTGTAAGGGAACTGGGAAAGCCAAAAAGTATTAGCTAGCAGTCGATCAAGATTTGAAACAATACGAAAGGTAGTTTGCTTGTTTGACCACGTTAATGGAGTGCCATAGGATCTCAAATTAAACATTCCTTTTTGAAAAATACATTTTTACAATACAGTCATATGATTATCTACTAAATTGATTGTAGGTGAGGAATGCTCAAAATGGTGTAGATTTTGGTTTAAGTCCCCTCCTATCACCCAAAGGAATAACATATGATGTATATGAGTTAACTCCACCCATAAGTCATTTCTTTCCGCAGCCAGGTTAGAAGCATATACCTTAGTAAAATGTAAAATGTATAAGGTTGGACATAATTGATTTTAACTTTACATGTAATAGACTGTCTTGATTGATGCATAACTATTTACAGGCTCCTTCTATATGACAATGATCTGACTATCCTCATGAGACAAAATGGTTAAAGGTAAATTTTTAATTCTTAAAAAATTTATTCATAGTACATTGCAAGTTAAATATGATTATCCAAGATCACTCCAAATATTACTTTGTTGGTATTTAGCCATGAACATAAGGCTGGTGCTTACTCGGGTCATTTAGGCCACGACTATTCCAAAAAAGTTTTTTTTTTTTTTTTTTCATTAAAATAGGGGGTAATCCTCTCGTAGGGTAAAGAAAATCTTAAAAGAGTTAGGAGTGATGATAGTGGGAGAGGGCGAAGGAGAAAAGGTAAATTGTATTTTTTTAGAATGGTTAAAATATGTATAAAGTTTGTATTTTTTAGGTGTGAAGTTAGGGTTAAGATCAAAGGAAGGACTATGAGAAAATGAGGTTCCCTTAGCAGTTATGAAGCTGGGAGAACAACTATAATAGACCGAAGAGGGCCAAGAGTATGGATAGAAAAAATAGGAGGGTGGCTTTTGAAGATGAGTCAATTAAATCATTGGTAAGGGAATCAGGCAGAGAAGGAGAGGCTGATAAGACAAGAAATGGGTGAGAATCTCTATGGATATCCAATGTCACAAGGAATAGTGTGATCTGAGCTAACAGAGATTGCAACCACTTGGCCTGGTTCATCATCAGTTTTGTCGAGTTCTAAGACCAACATATCGACATTAGTAGCAAAATGATTGATAGGAGCAACATTCACATGACCAGAGGCTGCTGGCTCATCGGATTGAACAATTACCAGCACATACTTGGTAGGTTGCAGCAGTATAGAATGAGAGTTAAGAGAAGAAAACATCAAGTCGAAAGTAGCAGGAGGAGAGGATGAAATCAAGTCGAAAGTAGAACCATCGACAAACCAAGGGTTAATCGAAAACATGATTAAAGAGAGTTTAAAATTTATGAATTTTTAATTTCGAAAAAAAATCGTTATTAAGATTTAAAATAGTACACTAACAAAAATACCCAAACTTAGTCATATTTTAATGGTTCTTTAAATTGTTACATCTGGTATTAATATATTAGATATATATTATTTATGAAAAATCCTTAAAATATATGTAGTATCACCTTGATGAAAAAACATTTTAATATAGAAAGTTATATGGCCATTTGCTTTATTTTTTGATGTTTTGTTTGTCAGTATCCACTCCCGTTTCTATTTTTTATAGACACTAGTTTTATTAACCTCCAATAAATATCTATTTATTCCTCTGTCACTGTCAGAATGATCAAATTGGAGGGGACCCGTGGCGGTCGATGGTAGCGCGCCAAGGCCAAATAGCCAAAAGATATGAAAATACCTCTGGGACCCATAAGTACACGTGGACAATATAGTGGGACTCCCACTCGATGATTTCGACTCGGACACAATATCTTATTTTCCTTTGTTTTGTTTTTCCTTTTAATCTTCATTTTCTTGCCACTATAAATTTGGCTCATCCCTTAGAAGTTATATATCGCTTCAGTTTCAAAGTTTTTATTTGTATCCTAAAATGGGTATATTTTTTTAATTGCAATAAACTAACCGATCAATATATATGTATGTATATATATATACATTTAATAAATTTACATGGTAGTGATCTGTTATCTTCTCTGTTTCAATCTTATGTTTTCAGTGAGAATGATGGAAGAGAATATTACCAAAATGTTGGATACTATTATCATCTCAAATCCGGAGGTTCTATATGCCGGCGAAGACGACGGAGATACGTCGAAAGTTGTTCAAATAGACGAGGAAAACGTCAACGGAAGAAATGTGATAAAATCATGGGTTGATTCCATGAGAGCTTGTTCTCCTACACATCTCAAATCTTTCAGCAACCAAACTTCTTGGATCGTAGTGCCTTCTTACATTTCTCTGTTCTTTTTGTTTGTTTGATCTCAATACCTATGCTTGCGTCTTATTCTCTTTTTCTAATTACTGATGAAAGAGAGAAATTGGTAAAATTTTTGTAGAATAAACATCCATCAGCTTTGAACATGTTCGAAGAAATACTTCGAGAATCTGAAGGGAAACAAGTCGTGATGTTTCTTGATTACGATGGTACTCTCTCTCCCATTGTTGATGATCCTGATCAAGCTTTCATGTCCAAAAAGGTATTTTTCTAATTCAAATTTTATAATAAATCTTTGTTATCTTTAATTAAACAGTCTTTGTCTTTGATATTCTCTTTTTACAGATGCGAACCACTGTGAGAAAACTTGCTAATTGTTTTCCAACAGCCATAGTTAGTGGGAGATGCAGAGAGAAGGTATCATTCATTTTTCTACGTTCATTCTTAAAAAATTCTACTAATTTTTTCGATACTTAAATAGTTATTGATTTATTAGTTTCTGCTCAGGTTTATAGTTTTGTGAAATTAACCGGGTTGTACTATGCTGGAAGTCATGGCATGGACATCAAAGGACCAGAAAAACGATCTAAATGCAAGAAAGTATGAATAAATAATATAATATATTAAAATAAAAAAATTTCACTATGTTTTTATCTTTATGTTTCTCATTTTATAAAAAAATCCAGAAAAATCAGTCTCTTCTTTGTCAACCTGCGACCGAATTTCTCCCGGTGATCAACGAGGTCACATTCTCCCCCAATCATTTATCGTTTTTCTTTTATTTAAATCATTACATGTATATATAAATATAGATATATTTTATGGATTTTAGGTTTATAAAAAACTAGTCGAAGAAACGAAAACGATTCCAGGAGCCAAAGTTGAGAACAACAAATTTTGTGCTTCTGTTCACTTTCGACGAGTAGAGGAAAATGTATGAACAATTTCTTTTCTACCAGAGTAATAATATAGTAATATATAGTTTAAAAGTAATTAATCCATTTAATATGTAAATGAATAGAAATGGAGCGACTTGGCTCGTCAAGTTCGATTAGTGTTGAAGAACTACCCTAAGCTCATGCTTACCCAAGGAAGAAAAGTAAGTTAGTCTACAAATAATAGTTTTAAGTAGTTAATGTCTCACCAACAAATTTCTTATAATCATGATTGTATACTTTTTTGGTCTGATTAAATTTCAGGTGTTGGAAATTCGTCCTATCATTAAATGGGATAAAGGCAAAGCACTCGAGTTCTTGTTAGAATCACTCGGTAAAACTTTATTCATGCCTAATTATTGATTTATTCATAATAAAATATAATAAATTGGTGGAGTTACTGGAGTAGATGCTATTATTACTCGTGGTTTAATTAGTTCTCACTAATTGAATTTGGCATTTTTTTTTTTTGGATAAAATATCACTATTTGGCATTTGACATGTATAGGATATGACAACTGTGCCGAATTTTTCCCTATATATATTGGAGATGATCGTACCGACGAAGATGCATTTAAGGTATATATGTTCTTAATTATTATTAATAGCGTCGATAAATTAGGTGTTTAATCATTACATCACTATTGATTGAGGTGATACAGATATTGAGAGACAAAAAACAAGGTCTTGGGATTCTTGTATCCAAATATGCAAAGGAGACTAATGCTTCGTATTCCTTGCAAGAGCCCGATGAGGCAATCTCTCTCACTCTTTACACATTACACATAAAATTGTTATGTTTTTTTTTTGGGTGAAATATGGATTTTATATTTATATTCACGTATGTTTGCGCATTATCAGCTGATAATTTTAATTTTTTTTATTTAATAGGTTATGGAGTTCTTAGAACGTTTGGTGGAATGGAAACAGTTGAGATATGGCCCATATGGGGTTTGAAGAGTTTATAAGTACAGAAGAATCTCCTTTTTTTAGAAAATAACTTTTACTGTTTTGTTAAGATTCAGACGTATCAGAGAACGAGAATACTTATATGACAAAATAAAAATAAAGGTCTTTATCAATGCAAATGTTCAAATTGTAAATATATTTACCATCGCCGAAGTCCGAACAGTGTGTGTATCGGTAACCGAGTTTTAAATATATCAAATCAGCATATTACTTTGAGATTCGAATTCTTTCTATAAATTATTTAGTGACCAAATATGTGCATCTACGTCGGTACGATTATTATCATTATAGTAAACTAATAAACTTATTAGATCACCGATAGTTATTATTAGTTTGACCCGAAATAGTTCATAAGAATCCTAGGCTTCAAATGTAGGTATGCAGGAGGGAACGGAATAAGTGTTGACACACAAAATAGTTTTTTTTTTTTCTTTTCTTAAACTGAATAGTTCTTATATATATTCGATAAAAAATTATAAAATTACAAAATGATCCATAGTAATCACTCCAAATACAATCACGAAACTGATCATCCGCGGTGACAATTTTGACAATAAGCAAACTTCTTAGTTGGCATCCTTAGCTTCAAATAAAATATGTCTAAACGCAATTGTCGCAAAAAGAATGTGGAGGTCTAATCGAGCAGTAGGTGAAAGATGACTAAAATTGTGGTCTTGTGATATCACCAACCAAACCCTTGTACTGAATTGTAATCTTCAAAAAAATGGTTATTTTTTTTGTATTCAAATGGTTATAAAATGAGTCAGGTTGTATAATATCCCAAGTTATTATATGTATCGTTATGATCAAGCTTTAAAGTAATATATTCAAATTAGATTTTCGCAATTTTGTTTAAGAAATTCTCCACCACATTATACTGTCTTTTTAATACTACGACACAAAAATATTTGAGGGCATAATCTAAATTAGATAAAAGAAAACACATAAGAATATATACCCTAGCCAACTATGACACTTACAACCGAGGCAAAACAATTAAATTCTTCCTTTTATACTCTTGAAAAATACATTTCAAAATGGGTAACAATAATATTATGATCATTAAGAATGTGAAGATGGTCCAAAGTTGCCCTAAACAAATAATTCGACCAATTTGTTTCACTTTCTAGTGGAATATCTTTACACACAATTATTGTTTCACCACTTTGGCTTCGTGAAAATGACTACTCAACCTTTTCTTGGTATATAGTAGTGGCATAAGTAATTAGAATCTTTTTATAGAAAAAAAAGCAATATATATTAATTACATAAACATAGAATAAAATAAAAAAATAAATCTACTGCCACAACCACCACTGTCTCTGGACTCCCACACTCTCTCTTGGTCCGTTGGCTCCACCCTCATTCGACAGTGCATAAACCAACTAACTTCAGTTTATGCCAACAAATTAACGAATTCCACTTAACACTCATTCACGGAGTGCTGACTCTCGAATTACAGGTGGCCCGTTCAAATGGTGTGTTCTATATGTATACTCTGAGATTAATCGAAACGACGTCGTTTCGATGGAAATAAAAATAATGGAATTTGTTTTTTTTTTTATTAATATAATGGACATAAATGACATCATTTCTCAATTTTGGGGAAAATTGTTTGGGTTTAGTTTACATCTTCAACATTTTAAGTTTAAATAAACTTATGGTCCGTTTATCGATTTAATCTTAAAATGTTCCATCACTCGCAAAGATCAGACATTCGTTATCCTATGTTCATTCCATCACAATTACCCATGGATCTGGAATCACATATGGTGTCAAGTAATTATTGCATGTAAAGAAATACGATTATCATAACCAAAATTTAAAGAAGTAACTAAAATAGCTCAAAACAAAGAGATCGTTGAGATATTACTCACTAAGTGCTTTGGACACGACGAAAACTCCTAGAGCCCAAGCTCTGTCCTAGTAGATAACCCACCATTCGCCTTATTGAATCCAATTCAATTCATTGGGTCGATATGGATGTTCATCGAAAGAAGAACCACAAAATTATTAACTAAATTGATATGAAGAGAGAGGGGATGGCTACACCATTTCGGCAGAGCACACAACGCGAGAGTCACCGCAGTTAGAGATGATGATCTTCTACGGCATGACAATGGAGATTACAGTGGTTGATCTGACATTATCGCACTAAAGAGGCAATAATTCACATCTTCATGAGTTCATCAAAGCTTCGACTAACACCATTAGCAACCAAGTTGTTGTCTAGATGTACACAAAATCAACTTTAAGGTTTAGTTCACATCACGTTTTAAGCTTAATTTGAAAACTAAAATGATTTCAAATTGAATATTGTTACTAAATCGATGAACATATGATCCAGGTATTTAGTTACCGGGATAACAGATTCTTCATGAAGATTGAAGAATCTTCATGTATAAATGTTTAAATGAAGATATGAACTAAACCCTATATTTAATAATCCTCAAATTGAGAAACGACGTCATTTGTGTCCATTGAATTTATTTTTTATTTTTTAATTTTCGTTTTTAATCCCCAAACATAAGACGCATCGTTTGAACGTGTCACGTATAATCCAAGCTAGCCTTCCATTAACGAGTTTAAAATGAAATCCGTTAATTTTTCTTTATAAATTGAAGTTAGTTAGTTTATGTTTGAATTAAATTTTATGTTAGTTCATGTAATTATATGCCTTGATTTAAAGTTCTTGTCCGGGGGAGGGGGGTTAGACCGTTTTCCCCGTACCAAGATTGTTACCCAAAGTGGTGTGAGTTCACACTACTCCAAACTCGTCTGGGTTAGGCTCTAATACCACTTTGTAACGTCTCGACTGCTACCATCCGTCTGCTCCCACACTCCCTCTTAGTCTGCAGGTTCCCACGCCCTCTCTCAGTTTGTGGGCCCCACCCTCTTTTGATGTTCGATGAATTACTTACGAGAGCTCGAAAGACTTACTAGCCTTGCAGATCGTCACAAGATATTTTCTTATCTTTTGTCCTCATTCGTACGACACTAAACATAATTTCTTTAAAGGTCACCCATCCTTATATTATTCTAGTTCAAACACGTTTTACTCCGTAGTTTTGTCAAGATTTGCAACCGAAAAAATAAATGCATTTTGATGATATAGGTTGCCAAATCAATTCTTTTAAACTTTCCTCATGCACCATCATTTTATAGAAATCAGGATGCTACAATAATAATGTATTTTGATATGAGCGGTGTAATTCTAGAATCCCAAGACTTATTTCTTTGCTAATAGCTGGTATTTAATGTGGTGTGGTGTGAGTTATCACTAAATATGATATTATCAAATTTTAGTTGGAAATCCAAAATAACGAAAAACGTAAATTCATAATTTTTTTTGCCAAAAACAGAGTGAAAAATTATACATGCATAAATTTAAATCTTGTCTATTTAATTTTTTTTTCCATTTTTTGAGAAATAATTTTCAGTTTTGTAATTTAGGTATTTTTAAAAAGACTATACAAAAATTTTCTTTTTAAAATACCACACCTTATATAAAAATATTTCGAGATGATTTTTTTTAAAAAAAAATTTAAAATGAACTTCAAATGGGTGGATTGGTTCTTTTTAAACCACTACATTCAGGATAGCAGTTGTATGTATTTGATATCAACCATAAAAAATTCTCTGCATTGTTTTATCATGCGTTAAATCGGTACAAATAAAAAAAATTGTCCTTGAACATTTACTTTTACACGCTATTGAAAAATAGATATGTAGATATTATACATATACATGTTAAAATACAATTATTTGTAGATACAAAAAACATAGCTATGTATAAACGAATATAACAAACCTCTATAGAATTTATTACAAAATAGGTTGTTTCGGGTTAAAAACGTCAATCTGCCACGTCCACGAGATTTCGTGCTTTTTGAGCCTTAGATGAGTTGGGCTATGCCTTTTAGTGTCTCAGATGCTCGCATGCTTGAAAAGGAGATGGGGAGGGAGATATCTTGATCCACTTCTGAATTCACCATGGGGGTGAACTATGTGCTCTATAAGTCTTCAAGGTCATGAGGTTGCGATCCAGTCAATATGATTGATAATCTGGACTCCAATATGCTTATGGGTCCACCTCTGGGTGGACCTAGGGCTCTCTAAAGTGCTTTTAGAATGTGATCTGAAGTGGGGTCTATCCTGCTAGAGAGAAAACCTATTATATATGAAAAGACCGTGTGAAGACTCTGAGAAAATAAGATGGGGGTGTGTTTCTGACGCTCGATTCAGTAATAAGATCATGGGATATAGGTCGGATAAACAGAAAGGATATCGGGAAAAATGAAGAGAGGTAAGGCTTCGTTTAACTCTGATCCATAAGAACAAACATTATCAGAGGCATATTTAGTTTGGGAAGCTATTTGCGGTGGAAAGTAGTAAAACTATATTATTTGTGCTAGATGGGTCGAAAGTGAACAAAATTTTACATCTAAAGGTCGGAGTTTTGACCAAAAGATCTTAGTTGTAGCCCATTGAAGCCACAACCACTCTCAAGAAGGACTCGGAAAGGGTAGCCGGAAGTCACATGTGAAGCTGATTTAGAGAACGAGTGAAAATCGAGTAAAGAGGAAAATTTGAGCTCCATTCCACAAGAACATACGTGATCAGAGCTATTTGTAGTTGGTGAAGGTGTTTGCAGTGGAAAGAAGTAATTAGACAAAATTATTTGGGCTAGATGGAGTTGAAAATGACCGGAAAGTTTCTTATCGCAGAGGAGGAGCTATCCTCTAAAGTGATAAGGTTTGAAAATGGTACTCCTGGACCTGATTCTCCTCAAAGGTCATATTTTTTACAGAGAAAGATCGGCCGTTTTAAGGGATAGTGATGAAGAAGGTCGGAGATTTACACATAAAGACCGCAGTTTTGACCACAAGAACTTAGTTCTAGCCGATTAAAACCACAATAGCTCTCTAACGAGAGCAGTCATAACTCACAAATGAAGCTGAGTTATAGAACGAGTAAAAACTGAGTGAAAACAATGATAAGTTCTGTGATAGAAAATAGAGAACTTAACTTAACTAAACTATGAGTAAACAAAGAACCGAAAATTTCTCATTGCGAGATAAGATCGTATTTATAGAAGGATTTGCCCCGGATTAGTATACCAGGTAGATGATACATGACTCGAGTTAGTATAGAGGATACAAACACACGTACATATATATAAAGCCACATATGTACCACATCCACATATTACTTGAAGTATATTAATATGGGTAAATGTGTTATATAGCATTATAGATATTATATCATTTGATACAGAAAAAAAAAATGTTAACATGGATGAATAATTAAATTATTTTTCATTAAAAGATAATTTCAAACTAAAGAATAGCATGACAAAAAAATATGGGAAAAGAGTTCTAAAAAAAAAAGTATTTTATTTAGTTCAAAATAATTAATTTTGTTTTTAAAGAGGATGTTGAAGATGACGTAAAAGATAACGAAATAAATATTGATTAGAATTTTTTTTAGTTATCAAGAAAAAGATGGGACATTAACGTCTGAAACAGTGTCAAAAATCCCAAAAGCATAAAACTTATTTAGAAAGTGTCATAAACATAGAGTTTTATGTATAAAGTTTCATTTCCTACAAAATATTTCAATATTTCCTACATGTCGATTTTTAAATTTCGGTGGAACTACACATCTGTTAGATTCGGGTTAAAGATTCAAACTTAAAACCAATTAGCTCAAACTGGATTTGCCTTTTAACTTTATTATATTAATTCAGTAACTCTCAAACTACCAATGTTGGACTTTCATCACTAACACTTCCTGCACGCTCAATCCCATTAGACTTGAAACGTGAAACAAGTGGGAAACAACGTTCACGATAATCGGGTTAAGCCGATTCACAAAGGGGGAGACCTAACCAGGGAGGACCCTAAGATCGTATTAAACCGATTCATCGATAATTTTGGAGTGTTAAGACCCAAATATCGTATGAGGCTCTGATACCATGTAAGATCTGGCTTAATATGTGATTTCAACTTAAAACCAATTGAATCAAAGTGAATTTGTCTTTAATCTTATTATATATTAATTCAGTAATTCTCAGACTACCGGTGTGGAACTTTCATTACTAACAACATAGTATAACTTCTTTGGTGTAGCTATAACAAGAGAGTTAAAATTTTGTATAGTTGTGGACTTTGAAGCAAACTTTTGAAGAGGCTATACTGACTGTTTTCTAATCACATGCATACTCAGCTTTACAAAAATAATTAACAACAGTCCAAAGAGTCAGCAAGTTTTGTAAACACTATATGGTATAAGAAACGTTGAGGCTTTTCTCTCAATGCCCAAATATATTAAGATGGGCCCAAGTAAACCAAGACCAATACAATGACGAGTATCCGATTTCAAAATTTGATTGACCACTTGGTCTCATTAATAGCCTCAATTTTATGTAGTCTCCATTTTTTCTTTTTTTTTTTAGAATATTCAACTTATCCTGTTTTACCAATACAAAAACGACTACTGTTTCACTAGCTAAATAAATATAATTAAAAATATGTAAAAAGAAAGAAAGAAAGAAGCTCTGTCTATTATGTTCTTGTTCTCGTTTTTTTGTCGCTCAACAATATAAAGTAAAAACAAAAACATTTTGGGAAACAAAAAAAGTGAAGTAATTGAACATTACATCGAATGTATCAAATAATTAGCACATCGTAACTCTAACGACACAATCATATGTTATATATGAAAAGATATATAAATAGAGAGTGTCAATTCTTGAACTCACTCTCACAATTCTCCGACACAATTTCAACATTCTTCGCATCTAATAATCCCTTAACCTTAACATCACAAGTCACCACCACTTGCTTGCTCCGTTTCACCGGCCCTGCTTCGTACTCGGCATTCAGCTCCATCGTAAGCACCACACTCGCCGGTTGTTTCGAGCCCCGAGGCGGCGTAGGCGCGTTCTTGGTCGATCCATCTAATTTCACGTTGACCTTGTCTGATCCAGACGCGGCTTGAGACAGTCCAGGGAATTTCCCACGTCCCAGGCTCTTGTTATTGTACGTTAATGAAATGACCCCATTTCTTTTCATCACATAGCTTACCCCCATGTTTGACGTCGGGTTCTCCGTTCTTAACGTGACCTCGATACTCTGCGGTTTTACCGTTAATTTCTCGACTGAAAATATTGGAAGAGCGGGGCTGAAAACGAAATGAAGGATGAGAGTAATTGCACCGAGGATGATTCCAAAAACGACCAAAATGATGAAGAACCATATAATGCGTTTACAGCAACCATTTTTCTTGTTTTTCTCCGGATTATTGCGGCGTTTTTCGACGTATTTTGCATGTTCTGGAGGAGGAGTCCAATATACTTGATCTCTCGGGACTTGTACAACGTAAGTCTCTAGCTCAGGAATTGAATCCGGAGGACGAAGAGACGAATGAGGTGAGGTTAGGGCCAACGGAGAGAAATTAAGAGAATGATTACGCCGATGTTGCGATTGAAGATCTTCAGAGGGCAATGCGGGGAGGCTGGAGGTTGGACGGTGCCACACGGAGGGAGGGTCATCGGGTTTGTCATCGTCGGATTCAGCGGAGGTGGCTGAAGGAGGAAACCGTGGCCCCTCCATCGGAGAATGGTGGGGAGTTATGAGATGTGTGGTGGAGAGTAGTTTAGAGGTAAGACGAAAGAGAGACAGAGAATAGAGAGAGAGAAGCGAAAATTAGGGTTTGCATGAGAAAGCTAAGTGGTTGTGGTTGCATGACTTGTGTTTTGGTTGGCGTGGAGAAAATTTTGCTATTTAGAGTAATCCAACTCACCTTCAATTTCTTTTCTTTTTTCCGTTATTTGTTAAAGGGAAATTTGCAACAAAATTAAACATTCATCTAACTTTAAAAGTGGAGAACTCCATTAAATTGTATCTCCATGATATTGATCCCGTGTGTCATCGAAACGGAACATAGTGAAAAATCTCCGACAATACAACAACGAAAGTAAAAAGTATAAAATATTAGGAAAGATATATTTACCTTATTTATGTTTATCTTAAACTTATCATAAGTCAATACTAGCCTGTATTTTGTAATCGAATTCCTCAAATCAATAAAGGTTTGTCTCAAATCAACTTGAGACAAGGAAAATAATATTCAACACTATCATTACATTTTATTTAACAATCTTATATCTTGTCATAGTGTTGAATATTAAGTTGATTGTCTCACGTTGATATGGTAATGGGATGCAAAAGCCGATATTGATAAAGGTTTTCTTGCTGCTGCGGTATGTCAATTACACCTCGATGAAGATATACCGTAAGAATGAGGAGCAGGCGCATGCGCATATCTATCAGTTTCTAATGGGATTGTGGGTGACCAAGTCTTTCGGCGTGCTTTGCTCTGTTATCGAGGCACACATGGCTATCAATCATATCTACCGTCGAGTAACCTTTGACGCGTCACTTTGTTCTACGCTTAGCCAGCAAGTATTTTACTAACAAAATGGTCTTCTTAATTTAACCATGGGTAGATATGGACTCTTTCTTTAGTTGTGAAGGAAGGCATCAACTTCTCCAGTGTTGCTCTGAGGACTTCATTCTCTTGTTGTTATCTTAAAATTAGAGTATTCATTAAATAATGAAGGGGGTTAGTAGTGCACTACCTGCTCGGGTTCTTATCGAGAATTATCTCTTACCTTTTTGGAACCTTGAGGGTCCTACTTTTATATCTTACCTTTGGACTCCAGAGTATTCTGCTTGAGGTGTTTGAATATAAAAAACCGTTTGATTAACGGATGTTCAGTTAACTAGAGTCGGGACCTTATGGCCTCATTTCAGTTTTGAGTTCTAGGTGTTCAAAGTCAAATCATGCATGATTGTGTTGGACATAGAGAAAGTTTTATGTTTTTTTTAGAGTGTGGAATTTTTTTTACCCCAACATCTTATATGAGCCATCTCTTTATTTTGCACGACTTTAGAAGTCATAGGTGAACTTAACAAACTCGGTAATAATTACTAATTGTATGATTTAATATCAAATGAGGGTTGATAATTAGGTTATCTAGTTTAGAAATCAATGTGTCTAAGAAGATCTCGATTTAGAACAATGAGCTGTGTTCAGATGGTGCTTAATTGCTTGTTTTCATATTTGTAATAATTTGAACCTAAATTTCCATAAATCCTAAATGATTTTCGATGTCCCAATGTTTTTATTATTTAATTCTTATTGTTAAATTATGTTTTCATCTTAGTTAGTTTAGAACCTTCTTCAAAGCTCCATAACGTTAGCTTAACTTCAGCTTCATACATGTGCAATGTGTCTATTTGGTCCTTGTGGAATTTAACCCGTAAATGCTACAACCGATTGGTGTTTATTTACAGTAGTAAGATAAATGTTCTAAAATTAAGCATGAAAAAATGCTCTAGGAATACATCAACCCTTGGCCTTTGTGGCCGGTTTAATCTTTATATCCCTACTCGTGGGCTGTTCCTTAGAACGGTGAAAAAAAAGAAACTTTTTTGAATCCACGACTAATCACAACATATTACATAAAAGTAAACATTAATAATATTCACGGCTTCAATCATATGATTAGTATATTATGGATCAAGACCCGTACATCTCACATATCCACTGAAATCATGTAATATAGTTTCATCCCAAATGCCAGTTGATCATCCGACCTCTAAAGTTTGGTCGTTGATGTTTTTTTTCGAATCAACCTAATAATACTTGGTAAGCTTAATTTTTTGAAAAGAAA
The DNA here is from genome assembly GCA_900116095.1 of Euclidium syriacum. NCBI lineage: Eukaryota > Viridiplantae > Streptophyta > Magnoliopsida > Brassicales > Brassicaceae > Euclidium > Euclidium syriacum. The sequence continues at coordinate 7,004,797 of FPAK01000008.1, forward strand.
ATTAATCTAGAGGATCTAAATAGAGTGAAGTCTAGAGTGAAAAATTGAAGTCTAGAGTAATTTAAGCATGTACTTAAATTACTTCTCTCATCTCCTAACGGCTCTATATTCTCCAACGGCTATATTCCGTTTTTTGTCTTCTCTAACGACTATATTCTTGACTTTAGTCATTCAAATATGTGTACACACTTGTGCACATATATTCTTGTAACTCTATAAAAGAGAAGTAAGATGAATAAACAAAACAAACTTTGGGAGATATTCTCTCTCTTATTCTTCTCTATTCTCTCTAATCTCTTATTCTCTTAAGCAATCTCTTCTCGATTCTCTTAATTCCCCAAGCTATACTCTTTAATTCTGACATGGTATCAGAGCAATGATATTTATTCTACTACTCTCTATTTGAGTTTATTTGATTCTAGCATTTTCTCCTTTAAACTCTTCATTTCTCACCATTTTAAAATCCGCCCACCAAGTGTTCGACGAAATTCCTAAACAAAATTTCAGTTTCTTTAAGGATGAGTTCTAATGTTCTTGTCACTGATAACTAAAACCATTGGTTGTCTCTACTATTATCAAGGGAAACAACTATCTCTTGTGGTCTAGAACCACTAAAACCGCCATTGGTGGTAGAAGATTTTGGAAGCATGTAGAATCAAGTGAATGCCCAAGGAAAAATATCAAGAAAAGGAGTAAAGACAAGGAATCATTTTCTAAAGAGGAGCTAGAAGAAGCCCTCAAGGAAGAAGAAGAGACGTGGGAGGAGAATCAACAAGCGGTACTTAATTTCCTCCAATCTCTATAGACCCATCTATCTTGGAAGCATACTCCTATTGTGAGACACCAAAGGGTCTATGGGAAACTCTCAAGGGTGTGTATGGAAACACATCAAACTTAAGCCGGATCTTTGAGATAAAGAAGGCTATAATCATTCTCAACCAAGATAGAATGGATTTTACCAACAATCTTAGAAAGTTTCAAACATTGTGGTTCAAGCTACAAATGTTAGACCGTTAACCACGGATGTGAAGATTCTCAATGAAAGGCGTGAGCAAGATAAGGTCTTTGGCTTCTTCCTTACTTTGGATCCGATCTATAATGATCTCATCAAGAAAATCCTTAAGGATTAAAAGCTACCAAACCCTGAAGAGGTATGTGCACGATTTCAAAAGGAGCAAGGCAACATTGGTCTTTCCGGAGGCAAAACCGAGCTTGTGACAGCCAAAAAAGGAGTCTACAAGCATGATAGGCATGCAAAGAGTATTTCAAAGCCTTGTGAGCATTGGACTCTAAGGATAAGTGTTGGACTCTTCGTCCTCACTTAAATCTCGAAGGATACAAGAGACCACCAAGCGAAAATGTTTCTCAAGGTGATGAAGCTAAGCAAGCAAGTACATCCACACCTCAAAGAGAAGCAGCTATGGCAGCCTCCCTGGACTATGTGAGGAAGAGTGACTTTGAAGCTTTCATCAAAGCATTCCAAGCTCACAACTCCGATATCATTCTATTCTCTCATAAACCTAGTAGCAAGCTTGTTAAAGATTCGTGTGCTTCTCACCATATGATTAGCAAACCTAAGTTCTTAGACATGATTGAACCGGCTATAGGTAGAGTAGAAATTGCTAATGGTGATGAAATTTTTATAGAAGGAAAAAGAAACTTGAAACTATTCTACAAGAAAACTGAAGCTATGTTCCCAAGTTTAAGTCTAACTTATTGTTGGTTAAGAGGACTACTAAAGATCTTAATTGTTATGATATTTTCAGTCCTAGTGATGTTCATTTTCAGGATATTGAAAGTAGGAGGTTACTTGGGAAAGGTGGAACCAAATATGATCTTTACATTCTAGAAGAACCACCTCAAAATTCGGATGCTTTAACTTTCAATTCTCGTTATTTAGCTAATGTAGATGTAATGTGGCATGCTTGACTAGGTCATCCTCATGGAAGAGCACTTGGATTAATGTTGCCTAATGTATATTTTGATCACACTAGTTATGAAGCATGTATTCTTGGCAAACATTGCAAAGTTGTCTTTCCTAAATCTAGTACTATTTATGAGCATTGTTTTGATTTAGTTCACTCGGATGTATGGACTGCTCCTTGCATGTCTAGGGATAAGAACAAGTATTTTTTGACTTTCATAAATGAAAAATTGAAATATACTTGGGTCACATTGTTACCATCCAAAGATAGGGTATTTGAGGCTTTCACTAACTCTCAAACCTATGTGACTAACCAATACAATGCCAAGATAAAAGTGTTTAGGTCCGAGAAAGGAGGAGAATACACAAGTACTAGGTTCAAAAAACACTTAGGTAAGCATGTCATTCTACACCAAACAAGTTGAGTGGCGAAGAGAAATAACATGCACCTTATGGAAGTTTCTAGATCAATGATGTTCCATGCCAATGTGCCAAAAAGGTTTTGGAGAGATGCGGTTATAGCCTCATGCTACCTCATCAACCGAATTCCAACCAAAGTCTTAAATGATATATCACCATTTGAGGTGCTCACTAACTCTAAGCCATCTATTGAGAACTTACATTTCCTTGGTTTTGTTTGTTTTGCGCATGTACCCGGTGAAAAAGGAACAAGTTAGAGGCCAAAGTACCAAATGCATCTTTCTTGGATATTCCACAACTCAAAAGGGTTACAAGTGTTTTAATCCTATCAACAATCGACTACTTGTATCTAGAGATGTCAAGTTTCTTGAATGACAAGGTTACTATGATAAGAAGAATTGAGAAGATCTCAAAGGCCTATTAAGATCACCATCGGATCAAGCTACTTGTTTAAGGTTATTACTTGATCATCTGGGTAATGAGGAACCGCCAAGAAAATCAAGGCAAGAGAATGCAAATGGAAATGCAAATGGTAATGAATCTAACAATAATAAAATGAAGAAGAGTCAATCCTAATCATGCCACAAGATCAAGATGATGATCAAGAGGGGGAACCCTCTCAAGACCAGGTTTTAGAGAAAGAGGATTTGAGTATGGAGGAAGATGTGCTTCCACCACAAGAGGAAGTTGAATCGATTATAGAAGAGGTAGACCCACCACTAAGAAAAAGTACTAAGCCCAAGTTTCCCTCCAAGTATGTGGATAACATAATATACTACAACAACCAAGGTGTTGCAGATCCTATTCAAGTTGTTTGTTCTCTTGTCCTTTTGTCATCCGATCATCAATAATTTCTTGGAAAGATTGAACAACATTATGTGATATGATCTTTAAGGTGTTTAAGAATCTATCAGAAAACAAGGTAAGGTCGAACTTAGCAAGAGAAACTATGGTTCTTGTCTTACTAAGTGATATGATTCTTAAAGTGTTTAAGTATATATCCGAAAACAAGATAAGGTCGAACTTAGCAAGAGGATCTATGGTTCTTGTCTTACTATGTTCTGGGATGGAGTGAAGCTAGATTGATGACCGCCACAAAAGAGTGTGAAAGCTCTTTTGATAAGATCAAGAGTCAAGCCTATGTGATTCCACACAATTGACTATGATCCACAATTGTATTCTAGAATGATTCCACAAACTAAAATAAACAAACAAAACAAAGCATAAAAATTTCAAAGAGATTAACTCAAGTTTTAATTCATAAAAGGGTTGTTTTTAAAATGAGGAAGTGAATGAGCTTTTATAGGCTCGACCGTAAGACATTTAAGACAATTTAATTATTAAAATAAAACAACATAAATGCTAATAGATCAAAATAAATGATAAGTCAATCAAAGGGATTTAGCCTTTAATGCTTGATTTTGGCCAAATGAGGAAATGTGAGGGGTTCCTTGTATCTGGACAGCTTGGGCATGTAATGATGCATCCTTGGGAGTCTATGGGTGATGTAGAAGCTCTACAAATCGTGTCCAATTAATATAGTAAAGAACCATTGTGACTTGATTCCTTTCGGGTCCATAAAAAGAAAGTTGGGTCTTAGGCTGATCAAATGTTGAAGGGTGCAGCTAGGAACGTGTTGTGGAGCTTCTATATGCGTGAGATTTTCCTTGGGGCGTGGCTGATCCATCATGGAATCATGGAATTCATCTTTCTGTTTGATGACCGCATCACTAAATTTTAGGGTGGAGTGAAGGTGGATTGAGGATCGCCACAAAAGAGTGTGAAAGCTCTTTTGATCAGATCAAGAATCAAGTCTATCTGATTCCACACAATAGAATATGATCCACACTTTTATTCTAGAATGATTACACAAACTAAAATAAACAAGCAAAACAACACATAAAAGCTTCAAAGAGATTAACTCAAGTTTTAATTCATAAAAGGGTTGTTTTTACAATGAGGAAGTAAATGAGCTTTCATAGGCCTGAACTTAAGACATTTAAAAGACAATATAATTATTAAAATAAATCAACATAAATGCAAATAAATCAAACTAAATGGTAAATCAATCAAAGGCTTGATTGATTTGGCCTTTAATGCTTGATTTTGGTCAAATTAGAAAATGTGAGAGGTTCCTTGTTTCTGGACAGCTTGGGCATGTAATGATGCATCCTTGAGAGTTTCTGGCTAATGTAGAAGCTCTCCAAATCTTTCTCAATCAATATTGTAAAGAACCATTGTGATTTGGTTCCTTTCGAGTCTTTAAGGGACAGGTTGGGTCTTGGGCTTTTCTTCCTTGGATCTTCCCTAGTATGACCTCTTGATAGGCTGGTAAATACATTCAAAGATGCCTTGAAGAGTGGCTGATCCATCTTAGACTCATAGACTGATTTGATGACCGCATCATTATGTTCCTACAACCTAAGAGGAAGCTAAGGATGAGGAGGTTTGGGTTGATGCAATAGGAGAAGAAAGAGGAGCTATGGAAAGGAACCAAACTTGGGATGTTGTGGTTCTTCCAAAAGGAAAGAGAGCGTTTAGCTCTAACTGGTGTTCACCATCAAGTATAAGAGTAATGTTGACATAGAAAGGTACAAGGCAAGGCTGGTATGTAACATCCCTGATTTGCAATAGGATTGTCGGGATGGGCCATGACCGAGTTGGGAAAGACGAAATCTTGAAGAAGAAGTTAGAAAATTGACCATGGAGAAAAATCACTCAATTAATTCAGAAGGTGGTGGTGACTCTACAGACATTTCAATATCTTATAGTGAAAGATCATTGAAAATCATTTAAGCTATATAAGGGGGTGGGTATCCACGAGCGACCGGGCGGTCTAGGAATTTGACCGCGGATAGACTGTGAACTAGTTATACTCATTCCAACTCGTATAGACCGTGTCTTACGACAGTTGAAGCAATCAAATGAAGGATTATGATCGAATCAAGATAAATCGATCATAATGGGAACTGGGTGATCAAGAACACAACAAGACCACTAAATCGATCCACTCAATCAAGATCGAGTATTGGACTTAGTCAAAAACAATGTTGGAAGGCTAAGTCATCGAGGTAACTAACTCCAGTCAGCTTAGACTAGCTGAACCATCGAGATAAACCAGCTAAACCATAGAGATAAGCCAACTAGATCAGCTGGAGGGTCAGTTGACCTGCTAGAAGACCAGTCGACTAGCTCATTATGTTTATACAAACTTAATTTTCTAGTGTATACCAAATACAAGAGACAAAAGTAAAGCAATGAAATTAGTATGTAAATGCATAAATTAATATACGACACAAGCAATAAACTAAAAGATACATAATCAACAAAGTCACAACAACAAACTTACAATCTAATATCAAATTATTTTTTGATTTTTGAAGCAATAATAGATGTTGTTGTTCATAAGTCCTTGTCAAAATCTTGTTATCTATAATGACTGACACTTTTCTTGGTATAAAATTTGTTTTTTAAAAAATTAACTACTCAGACTTCAAGCAAAGTCTGATTCTTATGAGTTAAAACACTTATAAACTTAACAAATCCAAAAGTCAAGTCCGGTCTATCATCACCCGTTTTCCTCGACTAAATTTTGTTGTGAGACTCATTGCATCTATGCACCTTTTAAAGTACCACGTCACTAGCTTCTCTTGTATGAACTCCAAAAGAAAATATATGGGATATCCTTTTGCCTTCTTGACTACATAATTTATAGATTCGGCAATGTTGTTCGTATTTATGTTATACATTTCTCCAACAAAGTGAACGCGGTTAACACATGTATAAATAACATTACCCATATTTTTGGAAATATCAAACTTCTTCATAAAGTCTGATTCTATTAGTTACCTTACCAATATTATTCAAAAATTTATAAAAAGATTATTACCAAACATAAGCATGTTAAACTCACGCATGAAGAACTTATACAACTAACATACATTTAGAAAAATTAAAATCAACAGAATTCATCACAAATAAACAAAAAAATGTGGTTTTAAAAAACTGATCAATCCAGACTGCCAAGGAAGTTTGACAAAACTCGTCGTCATGCCTCTACTGCAGTCTGAAAAATGGTAATTTTGCAATTCGAATGTTACAAAGCAGACTGCGGATGCGGTCTGACAAAAAGTTTACTTTACCTCTATTGCAGTCTAACGAAAAGGGTATTTTTGGAATTGACCCAAAAGTTGACTTTTTTCTTAGACTGTGTTAGATGTCTGAGAAAAAAGAAAGGTATTTCAGCAATTGACCAAAATTTTGACTTTTTTTTTGTCAGAATTCGCGAAGAAGTCTGAAGTGTGTCAGACTTCTCTTGCAGTATGAAAAAAAAAAGTATGGGGTAGTTTTGCAATTAATCGAAATTTGAGTTTTCTGCCCAAACTTCCCTCACAGTCTGCACAAATTGCCAGACTACAATAGAAGTATGAGAAAATGACAATGTATTTTTTGCGTTAACCAAAATCTACAATTTCAGGCTTTTTAGCAGTCTGACATATTTCATCTATTTCAGACAACCAAAAAAGTCTGAGACGTTTTTCCCTTCTTTTCAAACTGTTATAGGAGTCTTAAATTGTTTCCCCTATTTTGGTCAACATCTGAAAATTTCGGTCAATTACTAAAAATACCTTGTTTTAAAATCAGACTTCTAATTCTATCAAAAAAAGATCAACTTATGGTCAAAGTCACTCAATTTTCCATCAGATTACGTACGAAGTCTGTATAAAAAATCAATTTTTGGTCAATTGCAAAACTATCCTCTCGTTGACCATATGAGTTTCATCTTCTACATCAGACTTCTATAGCACTCTGAGAATACAACTCAAATATGAAAAATCGACGATATGCAAAAATTCATACTTATATCCGTATAGAGTTTGTTTTGACCCTCGCCGAGCGTCCATAACGTCTAATATCACCGAAATCTCGTAAGTACAGTCGTGTTTTGCCGTTTTTATGCCATAAAAAAGATTTTGGTACGTTTAAATCGGAAATCAGAGAGGAAATGGGAGAAATCAGAGAAGAGATGGGAGAAATCTGAGAGGAGAACTCTCAAAAAGAAAGTTCAAGCTTTATTCTTGAGGTTTAATGGCGAAAAAACGGGTTAGTTACTGCATTAACTCATCAACGATGGTGGTTGTCGTGGAAGTTGAGAATTGATGGCAATGACATTTCCATAATTAAGTTAAATATGAAAGTTTTTTTTTTTTTTTTTGAAAAAAAATGTTAGACTCTAATAGAAGTCTGAGTAATGGCATTTGCGTGAATATCCAAATTCTTAAAGGGTAATTCGTCGGATTCTGAAAAACATGAGAGAAATATAGTATTTTTAGTTTTGACTTCAAAATTATAAGGTATTTTTGCAAAGAGCCCTTAAACGAGTATAAGTTTTGATGTTGGCAAGGAAACTAATTGACATGCACTTGTATCTCTTCCTAAAAAGTGATAAACCAAAGTTCGAGAACTTCTGAGTAAAAAGAAAAAGAAAAATTGGGGAAAATAAGCTCTTTTGACTCCTTCTTTGTGGAATTAGACCTTTTGAATTTTTTTACTATAATAACCTTTTGTAAATATTTTATATATGTTAAAAAATATTTTTATATATAAAACTAGATTATATCTTAGGAATATCTTTATTAAACCGTTTAAATCTATTATATATCCAAAATAACAAAATCATCGTTCTTTTCATCGTCTCCTTCATATTTCATCATCCCTGCATCTCAAGATATCTCTTCATCGTTACCAAACTATCGTCCTCTTAATCGTCTCCTAACTATCTCTTCATCGTCCCTAAAGCATTGTCATCTTCGTTGTCCCCTTCATCACTACCCATCATCCTCTTATTCATGTTTTCGTTTATCAGGTATGTCTAACAATAACTTTTATGAGTTTTTCAATTTGTCTAAGTTAGTTTCCGCTAGTTTTATAGTCGTCTGCAAGTTTTATAGTCGTCTGCAAATTTTTGAAGAACAACCGTAAGTTTTGTAGTTGTCTTCTTCGTTTTAGATTTTAAAACACGTCTTCTGAAATTACTATGCGTAGAATATATTTTCTACTAATTCTAGAAAATAGCGGAATTACATGATGTAGACTATATTTTCTACATCTTCTAGAAAACGTCTTCAAAAATACTGCTGTAGATAACAATTTTAAAAAAATTACGCCACGTAGAATAAAACTTTTATGGTAAATAGAATTCGCTTTTTACAAATTTAATCATATTTTAATAGTTTCTACTATCTGTAGAATTTATTTTCTACATATTTTGTCATATTTTATGGCTTTAACATTATTTTCTACATCACCTTACAAAAAGCGAAGTTATATAGAGTTGACATTACATGAAACAACATAAAATACAAATGAACTAAAAAAAAAAAAATTACCGCACCATTACATAAAATAGATAAAAAACATACAATTTTGTAATAAACTTCAACGAGTGCCTTTTTTTTACTTACTTTATCTGAAGCTGAGGGATGAATAAGAGTTCCACGCTGGGGTGTTCCGGTCACCGGTCCGAAGAGTAAACTCATAATATCAGAGAGTTCCTTCTTAAGTTATGTGTTATCTTTCTCCAATTTTCCTAACCGGTCATCCATCTTCTCTATAAGTTTTTTTCTCTAAATCAGAGAAACCAGTCCTAAAGAGTCTCAACAAAAGCTTTTGTTACTTCATCCATACCTGCATGTTTTGCTGATGTTCGTTCACTTAATACCTGCATTTTGCGTTTCTCTACGCCATGATCATGCACCCTTTTTCTCTTCTTGATTGAATCAGAAACAGTGATGTCTTCTTAACTTGGTTAGCAGTCTCCTTACCGGTGCCATGAGACTCTTCCCATGCGTCATTGACATTTTAATTGTCGAAACTCTCCTCACCAACATCTAAATCTTCTCTTTCAGCGTCAACAGGTTTGTATGTCTCAACGGTCTTCCTCCGAAATCAAACAATAACTCATGCTTCTTCTTAGTAACCAGTTGCCTTGTCAGCATGATATGTATCAATTTCAGTGAGCATCCAAGACCATTCTCTTCTATAGCTAGAATGGGGGCAAACACCGGATTTTGTAGCACTGTATTGTACTCTGATGGAACTGCCTCCTTTATCCTTTGTAGTAGTGATAATCTACAGCTATTGTTTATGTGATCCACAAGTGGCTCTTCTCCAGTAGCGAAAAGACGTTTGGGAAACTCTTTTACAATTTTTTCAGATGGTTCAGTCATGGCTAAAACTGCAAACAAAACCAAACTCATGAACACGAATGAAACAGATAATTAAAACAAAAATGTATAATTACAAACAACAAAATTAATTGAAAATCTATGTTAGAGCTTCGCCATGTGCAGCTTTTAATTTTGAGGAGTTCTCAATTAAAACCAGGAAACTAATCATTGTATGTGCAACTAAAATTTCCAAAAGCATGAGAGCAAACAACTAACGAATGGACTATGCAATCAACTAAATTGTAGATGTGTATAAAAAAATTTGCAGATACAGGAAAAAGCTTCGATTTTGGGTTAGCAGTGCATGGTAAACACACTAAATCGAATATTGAAGAACAAATATCAGTCCAAAATGAGTAATTCATCTTGGTAGCCAAACAATCGAACAACTAAACGAGACTTATCTAAAGCTAAAGAGAGATACAAAACCGGATTGAGATTTCTATAAAAACCTAAATCCTTAGAATCGCAGACCATGAAACAAAAAGAGAGAACTTATAAGCAAAATAAAATTACCTTAATAGAGGAGATGAAGATGACGAGATTTACATAGATTAAGTGAAATTTTATTCACAAACGATGAAGAAGAAAAATTAGAAGAGGGGAAAAACGAAGACGGCTAAGTAAAAGAGGAAGAAAATGACGGCTGTGAAATTGGGGAAATTTATGTTTTTTGTTTTTTTTTTTTGCCAATGATAATAAAAAATTCTAAATCAACAAAAGGCTTTACTAATACAAACATTTGAAACCTTTCATATGGCTTAGAGGTCTTTAAAAGAACTTGTTAAAAAATTTCGATTACGTATATAAAACTTTTAATAAATTTAATTATTATTATAAGAGGGACATATTAGAATTAATATTAATATAAATATTAGTTACCAAAACTTGTTTAAAAAAAAGCTTAGTTTCACAAAGAAGGAATTAAATGAACTTATTTTCCAAATACTCCCAAAGAAAAATGAATGAAGTCGTGTTTGACGAGTATCATATTGTAATTCCCACGTCCAAGATGATGGGAAAAGGGCATAGTTGGAATCCAGAAAAAGTGGGAAGAGATGCAAATAAAATAGAAGAAGAATCACACGTTCCCTTCCTGGATTCAACTTTTTTCAAACCTCATGGGCTTCTGTTTTTAGCATTTATCTTCCTTCCATAATTATTATTATTTTTCTTAGAATTTATCTATTCCTAATTTATAAATATTTTAATTTGTCAAATATTTAATTTTCCATCTTCTCTCCCAGCGTTTACCAACCAAATAAGAAGAGGGCAAAGGTGGTAGATGCAAACACCACCACCTCAAATCCACAGCCCAACACACAAAAACTCTCTTCTTCTCTGTTCTTCTGTTGAATAACATAATAAAAAAAAAATGTCCAGAGCCATATAAGACCTTAAATTGTCACTAACCACCTTCTTCCTTTTTCTGTCTTAAAAGGTAGGAATCTCAATTGTTCCCTTTTCCACTCAAATTTTCCTTTTTTGGTGAAGAAAATCGGTCCGGTTCTTCCATAGAACCTGTCTCTGTCTTTTCCCCTCATCAAGCTTTGATTTTAATGCAATGGGTTGGCTTATGATGAGTTTGTGTTTAGTTTTATGCTTTACTCGTGTCGGTGGTTAATTCTGTTTCTGCGGAGACTAATTTGGCTTCTTGCGTTTGTTCTCTTCTGGATTGGTCATAGTCTCTTCTCGAAAACTTTTTCCTTTCGATGTGTTGTTTACTGTTTGTGAATCCACGAAAAAGGTGGTGATGGTTCTCATTGAGTTTGTTGACTTCGGGATTTTGGATTAAAAAAGAAAGTCTTCGGCCATCATAAAGTTACTTCCTTTTTTTTCCTTGATTAGTCCAGTTTCCTTTTTCTTCCGCAATTCAATCACAAACAGATTCAAATTGATTCACATATATACTTGATGGGTTTGATGATAATTCTCTCTACTTTTGGAGAAACTCAAGTAGCTGTTTCTTCTCCGATCTAGGTGTCTCAAAGTTAGCATATTTTTGGAATCTTTACTTAATGTCATCACCTGTTTTACTGTTTCCATGATTAAGGTATCAAACATTCCTCTATGGAACTATGTTTCAATGAGATTGATTAGCTTTTTCTTTTTTCTTTTTGGTGTGGCTTATAGGAAGAGAAGTCAAAAGTTGATATGGTGAGCTTACGAAGGCGCAGGCTATTGGGACTCTGTTGTGGTAAAGAATGTTCCTTTCTCTGAGCTATAAGCTATAACGATCCAACACTAGCGTTATTGCATAGTTATCAACTAGTTTCTGTGCGTTCCTGTTTCTGTAGGACCAAATGGTTATGTGACACCACTTCCTTTTCTAACAGCCGAGGAGATGATCACTGGGATCCCAAATCCTAATGCTGCACCAACTTATAAGCGACAAGGTAAAATCGACTCACCGGTTGATTCTGGTTCAAGCTCGCCGAAACAGGAGGAGGAAAACATATGTGTTTCAGGTCTGATTTCTCACCTACTAACTCATCAGTTAAGCTTGTAGTGTTTGAGATGAGTAAGAACTAAGAATTGATCAATACAGACCAGCCGCTGAAACGGAGAAAGCGGCATAGAAGAAAGCAAATACAAAACCAAGAACCATGTTTGATGAGAGGTGTCTATTACAAGAACACCAAATGGCAAGCTGCCATTAAAGTCGAAAAGAGACAGATCCACCTCGGCACTTTCTCTTCTCAAGAAGAAGCTGCTCGCTTATACGACAGGTAATGCTTTTTCAGTAGTTTGTTTCTAGAGATAGAATTCAACTAAATCACTTCCATTGACAAATTATTTACCTTTTATTAGGGCTGCTTTCATGTGTGGAAGAGAACCAAACTTTGAGCTCTCGGAAGAGGTTAAGCGAGAACTAAAACGACAAAGTTGGGAAGAGTTCTTGGCTTGTACTCGCCAGAGAATTACTAACAAAAGTAAGGTTTTACTTAGCTAACAGCTACTAAAGAAACCATAATGTATATATTTTTATTTCTCACCAACTTTTGCTTTTGGCTCACTGAATATTGCAGAACCTAAGAGAAGGATAGAGGATGAGGATAACAATGCTGGGCTTGTAATTGAGGATAAGAAGATCAATGCCAGAATGCTACATTGTCATCCTCAAGAAGAACAAGAAGATCCAACATATGTCGACAAATTGTGATTATTTTGTGCCCAATATACAAAGACTCAAATACAGAGAAAATGATGAATACAAGAAACTCAAGATATTTACTAAAAGTGATAGAAATTTTTGTAGTTATATAGACATGATTTGTGTAGCTAAAGCTAACTTGCTATATTACAACGTTTTTAAAATTTTTAAATTTCTTTCTTTTTTATGATCACAGTTAAATTTTGATTATCTATCTTATTATGGTACTAATTGCTATCATTTTTTGGGTCATTGAAGAAGGCAAAAAGCCTGCTCCTGCGCACTACATAAACAGTCCCATGCGCCTTGAACTCTACCCGGTAAATTCCCACACTTCGTCCTATTTAGATCTCTAAGGACTGGTTTCAACAATTTAAGCTTCTTCTGAAACATTGACAGATAAAATTACAATAAACAGATAGAATTTATTAGTGAATGTATACTTTGAATATATATTTAGAAAAAGAAAAAAAAAATCCGAAGATAGCTTAAATTTTTGGACCGACCCGTAAACAATTACTTATGTTACTTACCCTTTGGGTCGGCCCTGCCCATGCTTCTCATAGTCTTAAGGGTTCTAATCAATATTCATCAGGATTAAATATGTAAATGGGGTTTATCTAACAACCTAACAAGTAGCTAAGACAACCATGAAACCCATTGCAAGTACTATAAGCAATGTGGTTATATAATGTAAATGGAAACAAGACGAAGTGATACAAAGAAGTAAAAGTCAACTAAAAGAGATAAAGGTCAAAACAAAAAAATCAAAACTTGAAAGTTGAAAGGAATTGCACCAAAATGGATGCAATGCAAACCTTGGACTCTACGATGCAAACATATACAAAATAACCTAAATTATGCTATATTGTGATGCAAATGTTAGGATTTAGGCTTAAAACACTAAGAAACAAGGGCTTAATTCTCAAATTCTCATCCTATCACATGCTTTAACATTTGAGGGATGAACAATTTCTCCTTCTCTTAAATGCTTTGAATGCTATCTCATATGGCTCACCAAGCACTCCTATTGACATAACATCTTTATAAGTTATCATATATGCGAAAAAAATACTACATACACTGACACGAGTCTCGAAATCTTCCACTTGTCACTAAAAACTAAGGTTTGTGATAAAAGAGGGGAGAAGAGAAAGAGAAGAACAAAAGTGAGTTTGTTTTATAGAGGCCAAAATTTCCCCTCTCTCATTTTCTTTTACGTGGGATAACTGTCTAATTAATTTTGTTAGCATCACTTTTAATTGATCAGAATTTGTACGTAGTGACGTAAAATTTGTGTAAATGGTTCTTCGAATTGTTGGTGTAGAAATAGTCACGAACCTCTTATGTATTTTCAGGTTGTTCCCTCTATTCGTGATCGACATGTTTGGTAGAACCATAGAAAGAACAAGAAAACCAAAGGAGCATCAATCTTTGTGAATGATTTTGGTTTAATGGTTATAAAGTAGTGCAAAGTGTTTTTGCTGCTTCAAATATACGTGAACAAAGAGTTTAAAACTTTTTGGCGTTTTCACACATCGACGTGCAACTCAAGTATTGCATTTTGCAAGTCGAGTCTAAAACACAAGTAACCAAATCAAAAGTGTGGTTAATAAGTTCTCCAGTCACATTACACTTGCTTAGATTTAGGCGTCAGATTAATTACTTGTAGAAGTATTTTTTTTTTTAGTATAGTTTAGTCAGGCGTTTTTAATTAGAACAAAAATCAATCAATGCATAAGCATAAAAAGTTGAGAAAAAGATATTTATTTATTTATTATTCCTTTAACATGAGCTTAGATCCATCTTAGCTCAATTAAGTAGTTTAATAATTGATGACTTAGTGATTTATAGCTTCATCGGCATAGGAGACTTGAAGCTTCGACGCTTTCCTCTGAGACGACTTAGACATTAAGGTAGAGGATTTACAGAGCTTTGGGAGATTAGCCTTTCCTTTGTACACTTTGCAGATTTGGGCCACAAAATCACGGTAAATCTGCATCCCCACATAAAAGAGAAGACAATTAGTAATATATGTCATATTTTAATTAACAAAAAAATAACAAAAGTCAAAAATGATTCACGAAAGGAAGAGTTTTTATAAGGAGTTATACGCCATAGAGTGGTTTGTCGTTGAGTGTGACCCATGGTACGTATTGGATTTTTGGCCTCAAACTCAAGGTTTGGTTTCCATACTCAAGTACAAGCTGCAATAACAAAAGTCAAATAAAATGGTTATAGGACTTAGATAATTTATAGCAAAATATGTATATCATGAGTTTTTTTATGTATACTATATACCTTTTTAGATAGATTACCGTAGTAACAGTCATTGACGGCTTTCTCACTTCTAGAGTCCTTGAAACATGATTTCCAGCTGCCTTCGTTGTTCTCTTCGATGCATCGTATGAATGAGTAGTGCACTTTCTGCATTCCAAAACCATCAAATTTTTCAAATTAGACTCCAACACTCATTTTACCTCATTGTGGACTGGATTGATGGTTGGCTTGAATTTCTACAAAACCTAAAATCTTTTAAACGGGATAAAACCCATCAAAACAGTAAAAGATCCCTGAACTTGGTTAAATATTTTTTGTTTTAAAGTATAAACCTATATAAAGTTATATTCCTTACATTTTCATTAGTTTAGTTATATAAATGTGTTATCATTAATAGGTAGTTTTATTTTTTCTCATAGTTAAAAACAATGTTTTGAAAATCGGACCGGACATCGACTCGGCATCAAAACTGGATAGATGGTCGGACCGGTTCCATCGGTCGAACCGGGTTTTTGAATTTTCTTTAAATAATACATATCTTATATATATTAGATATACATAGACTTCATTAACACATAAAAAAAAATATAAACATATAAAGCATAGAACAAATTAAGGAAAATTTAGAAAAATAGTATTAAGAAAAATTACATATGTATGACGGAATCTCCTCAATCTCATTCAATCACAAAACATGAGGGATGTCTCTTCATTCCATTGTTAATTGTCTCTTAATTGTATAGATTTCACTCTTAGTTGTCCCTGCATATATATATGGGGCTCTGAATTTCTTTAATATAAAAGAGAAGTTTCCTTATGTGTTCGCCGTAAAAAAACTTAAAATTAAAGATGATATTTGCTTTCCTTAATTTGAGTTGGAAAAATTTTAAAATAGAAATACAAGGGATAGAGTCATTTGTCATCTAAACCATTACATTTAATTTACAACTTAAAAAGGAAATCGTGACAAAAACAAAATTTAGAAAAAGAAAAAAGATGGAAATATGAAGAACCGGGTTTTGACCTTAAACCGGGTCACCGGTTTTTACCGATTTTTGACCGGTTTGATTCAAATCCGGTTTTTTGTTTAGCCTGGAATCGGCTAAGTGAACGATTCCCGGTCAGACCGGTCGGACCGGCTGGTCCGGTCCGGTTTTAAAAACATTGGTTAAAAACAAAAGAAAAAATTGTTAAGTGTTTATTTAAAACTCTACCAAAAAATATACTAAATATAGTTCATTTGATACCGGATCGGGCAAAACTCTAATGACGCAAGCTTCGATGGCGTTTAGTTTGCATTCCTCTTCTCCATGCTTCACAAATTTACAGAACATGATTAATAACAATGAATTAATTAATTTATTAACAAGAAGGGGGAGAAAATTGAAAAGAAACCTGGCAAGTGACCGTCAGATTAGGGGAGATTTTGGCGTTACCGAATGGAACGAGCTTGAGATCGGTGATTGTGTGGAGATCGGAGTCAAAGACTTTGAATAGGTCATTGACGATGAAACTCTGGGAATAGGGACAAAGTGATTCGTAGAATGTGTACAGGAGGCAAACTAAGAAGACGAAAAGCTTGTTTGAAGAAGAAGAAGCCATTGTTGAAAATATTCTTACTAGAAGACTTTTTGTTGAGTGGCTTATGAGTTATGACTACTGCCTCGTGTATACATTTATAGACAACTTTTTACCGTTACTGTAATTCATTTTTTACTTTTTGCTAACATTTTTCACGTAGGGTCTCTTTCTTTTGACTTTTTGTGTCAATAGTAAATTAAATGTAAATATAGTAAGTAAACATATTTTTAAAAATGAATAATTAACTAGATTTTTGAAAAAAACAGAAACATTTAAACGATTAACTGTGATCATGTAATTTATAAAGTAATAGGAGTAGGCAAAACAAATCTTAATTGAAAATAATAGATCGTAATATATATTTTTTTTAATACTTTCTAAATTATTATATCATGATGATATTTGATAGTATCATATTATAATGATGATCTACTTGTAAGATTTCACAATCGATTCCAATGCAGTGACTTTGTCCGTAATACACGAATCTACGAAACACGGCTAGACTTGATACTATATCACGATGGATAGTTTGACATTTGACTCCCGATATTTGACTCCCGATACTAGACGGTTTTACTTGTTGCGTGCTAAAACCTCCAATAAGCCTTGCATCAATAATCTGCAAGAAAATGTACTATCTAGGATTCGAATCCCAGAACTGGTGTAGAAATTTTTAAATCCTTCATCAGTAAGTCACATATGCTTCCACATACATCATAATATTTACATCATAACTTATTTTTTAAGAAAACAATGGATAAATTATTTTAAATCTTGTCCCTTCGGAGACATCTAATAAAGTTGGAACGATATAAAGAACATTAGCATGGCACCTGCGTAAAGATGACAAACACAAATCGAGAAATGGTCTAAAAAAAATTTTTTTAGAAAAAATTGTTTTAAATCTTTAAAGTAAAATATATACAAAACCTATATAAAACCACACCATTACTTATTTAACCGAACTGAAATGTAATATTAATAATACTAAGTATAAAAATTGAAAGGATTTAATGTGCATATTAAAATTAACTAGTAATAAGGTGAAGATACTAGTTTATATTAAAATATTTGAATACTTGTTTTTTAATGCTCACCCACAACTAATATAGTTTAACAGACACTACAAAAAAACAAGGCAATTAACATCATTAAATTAATAATATTTTTATAAGTAATGCTAAAATCATATTCCCTCTGTTTTTAATTGTTAGATGTTTTAGAAATTTAACTTTGTTTCAAAATATAAGATGTTTTCACTTTTCAATGCAAGTTTTAAATGTATTTGATATTTTATAATTATTTATAGGGAGGATTACTTATCTAGTATGAAAAGGCTTTAAAATTACTAGACTAGTATTAATTTTTTTACCCTTAAAATGAATTTTTTTTTACCCACAATACCCTTAAAATATTTGACAGGAAAAAACATATTTACGAAAATGTCACCTTCCCAGCAAAACAAATCCGCAAATTATTGTTTAAAAATCCGCAAACATGTGTTGAAGATTTTTTTTTTTTGCGGATTTGTTTTACAGATTTAAATGTTTACGGATTTTTTTTTACAGATTTTGTTGTACTTGTTGTAGATTTATTGTTTTGTTGCGGATTTCCAAAAATCTGCAACAAAGGAAAACTTGCTTAAAAAATTACTAAACTAGTACAGAAAAATCTGTAGTGTAACAGATTTGTTAATAGTGTAACAGATTTAATTTTATGCGAATTTTTTTTGCGGATATAATTTTTTTTCAGATTTAATTTGAAGATTTTTTTTTATTTGTCGAAGATTTTTACGCGATTTTGCAGTTTTTTCATAATTTATGGATTTATTTTGCAAAGTTAAATTGTAGTGTCGAAGATTTAGTGTATTTAGTGCAGATTTATTTAACTCTGCAACACTAGCAAACATGCTCAAAAAATTACTAAAAGAGTATTGTAGTGTAACAGATTTATTTCCTTTGTTACAAATTTATTTAAATTTTACGGATTTTTCACATCTGATAAGGTGGCAAGGGACTAATGGTTTTTTTTTCTTTTTCAGATTTGTTATTAACTATCCAAAAAAAAAATTGTACTTTTTTAAAAAAAAAGACAAGAATTTTATTTTGAAAATATTTTTTTAAAATTTTCCTAAAAACTGGACGAATTTTTTTTTTTTTTAAATTAGGATTTTGAATGTCATTTTTTTTAAAAAAATTAAAATTTAATTTCAATGTCACTTTTTAATCAATATAAAAAAAATTCTAACTTTTTAATTTTAAAAATTGTTCCGTCCTATTATTAAAATTTTAGAAAATAAAAGTTTCAAAATAAAATTATAGTTTTAAAAAAAAAAATACGTACAAAAAATTTTCAAATTGTTTTTTTTAAAAAACCAAGATATTATTTTGATTTTCAAATACGTAATAAAATTAATGTTTTCAAAAATAAATTTTTAATATTTTTTTTATTAATTCACTAAATATTGTTAACTTTTTACTAACTTAGTATAAGGGTATTTTAGTATTTTAGAACTTCCTTAATACTAATTTTGTAAAAGGATATTAACTTAGTAATTACACTATAGATTCATACTATTGGAAGTAAATTTCACTTATTTATATTATGCAGTATCTTTTGTGATTGGTTGAATTTATTATAAAATAACTATTAAATATTTTTTTTTAAGAAACCAATGCATTTCTTAATCTTTGTGGTTTTCCTAAAACATTTTACAATTAGAAACAAAGAGAGTATAAATGATGTAAACTAGCATTATTTTCTCAAATAATGTTAATATTCTTTCTTACTTATGTTTCTTTTGTTTCTATAATTAATTAATTAAAACCAAATAACCTTTTTTTATTGTTCTGAAATTAAAAACCAAATAACCAATAGAAGGAAATAAGAAAACTCAGCGAGTCCGTTGCTGAACTCCGTCGTCGACCGTCGTCATCATCAGAGATCAAGTCTTTCGATCCGAGCGTAGCTTCCGTAGTCGTCATCATCGGGTAAACAAAACTCGTGAGTCCGTCTTTCGGATTCGATTTGGTAGATCGAATCTGAACAGCTCCTCAAATTTTTCAATTTCTCCAATTTCGGATTTGAAATTAGGTCATTGTAATTAGATATGGTTATGGATTTTGTGGTTTTCGCGTCGAATTAGTTGATTTAGTATGTCGTATTTAGCTAATTCATAGAACAATTAGTTTGATCATTGAGAAATTTGGGGTTTCAAGAGTGGACAATAAAATTCTTCTTCAAATGAACTACCGTGGTAATTTTGTATTCAATTACTACAGCGGAATGCCTCAGGGTTCCTATCGAGGGATTCAAAAGGTAACCTATGAATTGTTTTTCAGAGATACTTGTTCTTTCTAAGGGAATGTTTTCAATTTCTTCATTATTTCCATTCCCATGTTCTATAGGTTTGGCGAAGAAATGAGACATGTTAAGTTGACAACTAAATGTGAAGTTGCACGTGCTGATGAATTCGTTTAACTGTTGTCCTGTTTTCATGAATTTTAATAAAATGTTAACTGTTGCTTATTATCTTTGAATCTGTTGACATTTTTTAACCTCTGATGACGTTATTTCTTTGATCAGGTTAAAGTGAAAAGATAGGAAGATGATAGAAAATATGTTGCTAAGGTTAGTTTTTCTTATATGATATTTACTTTCAGATTCCTATATATGCAATTGAGTTTGATCTTCTCATTTTATAATGTACAGGTTTTAGTAAGAGGCGAACTGCGACATAGCTTTGCTTTCAATAGAAAGCGAAGAATTTTGGAAACAAGCTGAACCACTGTGGCTTGGCCAGTTACCTCACCTTCAGGTTTCATTTCTTAGTCTTCTTAGTTTTCTTAAATTGTGTTTTATGAATCCAGGTCAGTGGATCATTGTTTATAGGGTTTTGTCTCATTATTTTACTTTAAGGTTATTTACTTGGATATCATGCTAAACACATCATTTCTCTAAAACGAATTTAAATCTATCTCTAATGGCAACTGTATAATGAACTTAATTCTTTCTTCCATCTTGTTTCTATAGGACATATCAAAACAGTTTAATATCTTTCTTAATATATCTCTTCCATCTTTTTTCCATAGTTTTAAACGGCTGAAGATTCTTTGTTCACTTTTATACTTTTTCGTTTTACAGGAGAAAAAAGTGGTCACTATCTTCAATGCACCAAACTATTGTTACTATCATGGTAACAAAAGTGGTAACTATCTTCAGTGCACCAATCTAGAGTATGCTCTTTATTTCTCATTATAATCTCTATTCACACTTGCAAGTTGTTGAATTCATGAGTCTAATTCATGAATCAAGTTGTTGGAGAATACTATGATAATTGTACCCTTGTTTTTGATTCAAAACAAGTTCAATGTTGACCATTGCTTTATTTTCTTTGTGATTTGGTTTACAGGAAAGTAGAATTTCAAAGAGTGGAAATTGATTTTGGTATGTTCCTCTTCTCTTTATTGTAATGAAAGACTGGAAATGAGAATGTTTAGAGAATATGGCTAAGTTTAGGAGAAATCTGATATGATTTAGTAGTGTTTATGCGATCTGATCCTATAGTCATGTTTATGCATTCGTCTCAAGTGCTTGGAATGATCTGATCTTGTTCATATTTTGTTTCTGATCTTTTTCAGGTTCTTCAGAATGGCTTAGAGAAGTAGTTGCGGTACAAATGGTTTAGGAGTTGAGTTCAGGTTCTGTTTCGGAATAGTCTAATCTTGTTTTTGTTTCGGAATGGTCTTGTTTGTTTAGAGAAGGAAAAGGATTGTTATAAGAATCTTATAGTTTTTGTTTGTGAAACAATCAAGATAAATTATAAATTCATTTTATTACCAAATCAAGATTATAAATTTTATTTTAGCATCATTTTCTATTGTTGAGTTGTATCATTATATAAATGATGTTAAAAGATAGGAAAAGGTGATGTTAAAAGATAGGGAATTGATGCTAAAACATAAGGAAAATAATGTTAAAACATTGGATAAATGATGCTAAAAACATAAAAAAATGATGTTAATTAAATAATGTTAAATTTAATATTACTTTCTTAAATGATGTTAACAAACTTAGCATCATTGAATAACACATTACTTTCTAAAGTAATGCTAAGTTGTTAGCATTACTTAAAAGTGTTTTTAAAAATGATGCAAAAAGCCTTGTTTTTTGTAGTGAGATTTGTTTACAACGATAATCAGATATTCGTAATGTTTATTTAGTGGAGATCAGAAGCTAAGTCGACTCTAAAAGTATACAAATCTGACTGTGAATGATAATTATTAAAAAAGTTGTATAGAATATTGCAAATCAAATAGTATAGAAAAAAGTGATCTTCATAATAGAAAACTAAAAATATAAAAAGCTATATATCAGCTGTAGGTCTGATGCATCTTTCCAATTGCAATATATGGTTAAACTTTAATAGTTCTGGAAAACAATTAAGACAATTAAAAGTCAATAAGCTAAAGTGGGTGTCTAGTTTGAACCAAATAGAGGTATATCTCCCCCTTTAGCTAATGTCATTAATGCTTGAATAAACTGAAATTTTCTTTCATCAAGAATACTCACTAGACAACAATACAAATAAGTAAATAACCTATAGCTATAGGGACTGATTGGTTGTGGCTGTAGTAGAGAGCCACAATTTTGTCTACAGCTAAGTGATCGAACCAATTGAGTTTTCCTTCTTTGTTAAAAGTTCACAACCTTAACAATAAAAATTAAACTAAAACTGGCTGTAGAAAGCAATTTATTCACAGCCCAAAGTTTTTGCTTTGTAATACTTTTGTATATGTAAGAATCTTTTGGTCTATACATATCACCTAGATCTCATAGAAAAACTTTTGATAAGTTTCTCTCTCTCCATTTCGTGTATATATATATATATATATATATATATACATATGACATGTATATATATATATATTTTATTTTTTTTTGTAAAATACATATTTTGAGAAGAAAAAATATTTTCTTGATGAAATATATATAACAATAAATACTATCGTTCGAAATTTCATTAAGTGATAGTCGGGTGGTTGAGATGGCCTAGTGTCTAACAAACAATTAGGAATGGATCATGAATTAATGGGCATTAGGATTTAGACTTTTTAATTTTTAGTTTAACAATGTTAATCTATTAAAATTAATAATTTTGATATATCATTGTGTTCAAGATAGCATAAAACCCATAAAATCAAAAAATAGTTTGGCTATAAAAAACAAAACAAGCATAGTCATATAAATTTTAGTGGCTATAAGCTTAATTCGGTGGCTATATAATCCAATAGAGCCACGAAAAGTCACCAAAAAATAAAAATGACTATAAGGCCGTTACTAAAATAAATGGTGGTTTTCGGTAGCTGCTAGCCACGTTCAGTTAATGGCTACATAGCCACTGTATTGCCACACAATTTTTGTTGTTATTTAGTCATCATATACAATGTGACAGTATCGTGGCATAGTTAGTCACCGTATTGCCACACAATTTTCGTGACTATTTAGCCATCATATACAATGTGACAATGTCGTAGTATAGTCACCGTAAAGATGTGGTTCTTTCGTCGCTTATTTAGCCAGTATAAATAATCTTATTATGGTACTAATTGCTATATTTTTTTGGTCATTGAAGAAGGCAAAAAGCCTGCTCTTGCGCACTACATAAACAGTCTAAGGACTGGTTGCAACAATTTAAGCTTCTTGTGAAAGACTGACAATGCCATACGAGAATGGAAAGTCTTTGGATGCTTGTTCCATTCATCATTAACAGTAACAGCCACCATTAAACCTCTCATGCTTGGCCATGAGCCAAGTATTTAAACGATCTGCGAGACACCCCCAATTTAAGCTTTCATTTTTTAGTTTTGACTTTTACTATCTCTTTTAAGATAAATTAGTATCAATTTTGAATACTCGGTGCCACATAAACTAGTAATGACATTAATTGATGTTAACCAACAAAATTTGTATTAAATAACTCTGTATAATATCATCTGTTTTTTCTTAATTATCTATGTTATCCACATCTGTAGTAAATTAAAGGATCATATTTTCGGATCGTTGGTGTAGAAATAGTCACGGACCTCTGATTCTGATGTAGTTTTCAAGTTGTTTCCCCCTACTCGTGTGTGACATGTTTGCTATCTTTGTGAATGGTTCTGGTTTAATGGTTGGAAAGTAGTGCTAAGTGTTTTTGCTGCTTCAAATATACGTGAACAAGGCGTTTAAATTTTTTTGGCGTCTTCACACATCGACTTGCAACTCATTTATTGCTATTCGAGTCTAAAACACAAGTAAACAAATCAAAAGTGTGGTTAATAAATATCTCAGTCACATCGCTTGCTCAGATTAAGGCGTCATATTAATTACTTGTAGAAGTATTTTTTTTATTTTTTTAATGTAGTTCAGTACGTTTTTAATTAGAACAAAAATCAAAAGATTCATCAATGCATAAGCATAAAAAGTTTAGAAAAAGCTGTTTATTTATTGTTCCTTTAACATGAGCTTAAATCCATCTTAGCTCAAACAAGTAGTTTAATAATTGACTTAGTGCTTTATAGCTTCTTTGGCATAGGAGACTTGAAGCTTCGACACTTTCCTCTCAGGCGACTTAGACATTAAGGCAGAGGAATTGCAGAGTTTAGGGAGAGCAGCCTTTCCTTTGTATACTTTGCAGATTTGGGCCACAAAATCACCGAAACGCTGCATCCACCAAATACAAGAAAAGACAATTAGTAATATATGTCACATCTTAATTAGCTAAATAATGTAAAAACATAAAAACAAAGTCAAATTATTCACGAAATTACGAAAGGAAGAGTTTATAAGGAACTATACGTCATAAAGTGGTTTGCCGTTGAGTGTGACCCATGGTACGTATTGTATTTTCGGCCTCAAACTCAAGGTCTGTTTTCCATAATCAAATATAAGCTGCAGTAACAAAAGTAAAATAAAATGGTTATAGGATTCAGGTAGAAAATGTGTACATCATGAGTGTTTAATGTTTACTTAATTACCTTTTTAGATAGATTACCGTAGTAACAATCATTGATGGCTTTCTCACTTCTTGAGTCCTTAAAACATGATTTCCAGTCTTCCGTGTTCTTTTCAATGCATTGTATGAACCAGTAGTGCACTTTCTGCGTTCCAAAACCATCAAAAAAATTGAAATTAGATTCCAACAATCATTTTACCTCATAAACCGGATAAAACCCAACATATCATAACAAAGATCCCTAAACTTGGTTAAATTAAATTTAAAAAATTATAAACATATATAAAGTTATACTTCTTAAAAAATTTCATACGTTATCTATCTCATAAATAGTTAGTTAAAAAGAAAATAAAAACAAAAATTTAAAACTCTACCATAAAAATTAGCAAATATATAGTTCATTTTATACCGGATCGGGCCAAGTTCTTATAACGCAAGCTTCAATGGCGTTTAGTTTGCATTCCTCTTCACCATGCTTCACAAATTTACAATATATGATTAATAACAATAAATTAATTAATTAACTTATTAACAAATTAAGGGGGATAAATTGAGAAGAACCTGGCAAGTGACAGTCAGATCAGAGGAGAGTTCGGCGTTACCGAATGGAACGAGCTTGAGATCGGTGATTGTGTGGAGATCGGAGTCAAGGACTTTGACTAGATCATTGACGATGAAATTCTGACAATAGGGACAAAGTGATTCGTAGTAAAGATTGAGCTTCACCTTGTCGGACTTTCCAGCCACGAGGTTGTCTGAGAATGTGTACAGGAAGCAAACTACAAAGACGAAAAGCTTGTTTGAAGAAGAAGAAGCCATTGTTGAATATATTCTTACGGAAGGACTTTTAGTTGACTGGCTAGTTATTACTACTTGTGTACCCATACATTTATAGGTACAACTTTTTACCGTTACCACCGTAACTACCTTAATTATTACTTCTTGGTAGTATCATTTTTCACGTGGGGTCCCTTTCTTTCGACTTTTTTTGTCCATAGTAACTCAAGATGCCATTAATAATATTAGAGATATCGCTTAAACTTAATTTGCAAGTGTTTAATTAGTATCGCAACTCTGTTTACTTTTAAAAGTTTTTGCATATTACGATTTTTCTAAGGCTATTATGATAAGTATCATTAGAAAAGACTTATTTATTTTAACATAAATACATTTAGCTGAAGATTAATATAGTTAGTTTAAAATAAAATAAAAATCGTAGACAGTTTTACTAATAACAGAGATCTAATATTTCAACACTGAAAGTAACTACAAATCCGAGATAATGAACCATATTATTACAGAAATATATAATCGATATTAATATACATATATCGAGGGATTCTATTGATGCAGAAAATATATAAGATATAATACTATATCATACTATACCCACGTCTAATATAGCAGATATGTTTACAACGTTTATCAGATGCTACATCAACTCTTAAAATATATAAATCTGACTCTAAATAATAAATTATTAAAAATTGTATAGGATATCATATTACAAATCAAATAGTATAGAATAAAGTGATCTTTGATAAACAAAAAGTCCAAAAGCTATATCAGCTGTAGGCCTGACGCATCTTTCCAATTGCAATATATGGTTAAACTCTAATAGTTTTGGAAACAAATTTAATGTCAATAAAGCTAAAATGGGTGTCTAGTTTGAACTTTGAACCAAATAACCAGTAGCTATAGGAGCTGATTGGTTGTGGTTGTGGTAGTGATCCACAATTTTGTCTACTAAGAGCAACTCCAACTCTAACACCAAATTTGGTGTTAAAAATACACCAAATTTAGTGTTTTGGTGTTTTACTTTATTTTTCATCTCCAACCACAACATCAAATCTCACACCAAAAAAATATTCTTTATTATTATATTATTAAATTTATAATTTTGGTATTTTTTTAGTTTTAATAAATACTAATTGTTCTTATAATTGATTAATTACAACTAAAATATAAGATTAAAATCGGTTAATTCAAAAAAATTTAAGGCATAAATATAAATAGACAGAAATTAAATTACATTTTTAATAGTTTTGATAAATATTAATTATTAAATGATAAAATAATAATTAAAATATAAGATTACAATCCATAAAAAAAAACTACATTGTATAAATTATAAATAAACAAAAATTACAGCACACTAATTCTCACAGTTAGTATATTCAGACCACTAATTCTCAGAATTAGTATATTCAGACCACAATTGTTCAACTAAAGCATTACGAAGTTCAATATGTGCTTCTCGGTCCTTGATTTTCCTGTGTCGAACTAAGAATTCTTGAAAGCGAGCATCATCATCACCAACCATCTCAACTTCTGGAGCTGGGACTTCCGTTCGTTCTTCAATTGTTGCATCAACATCACGTTCATCCTCTACGATCATATTATGCATTATGATACAAGTTGTCATTATATCATGTAACACTTTTTTACTCCAAAACCGTGCTGGTCCGGCCACAATTGCAAATCTCGACTGTAATACTCCAAATGCACGTTCTACGTCTTTTCTACAACCTTCTTGCCTCTTTGCAAAATATTGCTTTTTCGACCACGTGGATCGTGAATTGTTTGAACAAAAGTAGACCACTTTGGATATATACCATCAGCTAAATAATAACCCATATTATAACTTTTTCCGTTAATAACATAATTAGCGGGTGAAGCGGTTCCTTCAGCTAGATTAGCGAAAAGATGAGACGCATCTAGCACATTAATATCATTGTTAGGTCCTAGTAGACCAAAATATGCATGCCAAATCCAAAGATCATAATCGGCTACGGCCTCTAGAATAATAGTAGGATATCTACTACGACCAGCATATTGTCCTCCCCAAGCTGTTGGGCAGTTTTTCCATTTCCAATGCATGCAATCTAAACTACCCAACATACCTGGAAATCCTTGGCGTTCACCAATCTGGAGTAGCCGTGCAACATCGTTAGCATTAGGTGATCGAAGGTAACGGTTTCCAAACACCTCGACAACAGCACGGCAAAATCGCTTCATACTTTCTATAGCCGTCGACTCTCCTATTTTAATATACTCATCGGTGGAATCCGCAGGTAGACCGTACGCCAACATTCGAAATACAGCAGTTATTTTTTGCAAACCAGACAACCCAAGTTTGCCGACACCATCTCTACGCTGGACAAAGTAATTGTCATGTCTTTGTATAGCGTCATATATACGTAGAAACAAAGGACGTCTCATCCGAAATCTTCGTCGGAACATCGTCTCCGGAAACAAAGGATTATCTGAAAAATAATCGTTGAAGAGATTGCGAGAAGCATTTTCCCGATCACGGTTGATAACTCTATGACCCGGAATCGATCCACCATGGGAACCCTCCGAGTTAAATAGGTTACGGGTGATGAGAAAATTGTTGTTAGCTGTAATTTGAGCTACAACCTGCTTTTCTGTATCCTCATAATAATCATCATCTGAAGAAGAATAAGAAGATGATGAAGAAGAAGGTGGTATATAAGAAGAACTTCCGTAATTGAAATCCATTTTTTATAAGAATTAATAGAAGATGATGGTGGTTTCCATCTTATTTTCCGGACATGATACCCATTTTATAGTGTAAGCAAATCGATCTTACCCGTTGAATTTTGTCGACCAAGATCTAACCGTTGCTTTGATTGGTCACATCACGTCTATATCAATTAGCACTATCTCAAAACAATACAAATCGATCTTACCCGTTGAATTTTGTCGACCAAGATCTAACCGTTGCTTTGATTGGTCACATCACGTCTATATCAATTATCACTATCTCAGAACAATACAAATCGATCTTACCCGTTGAATTTTGTCGACCAAGATCTAACCGTTGCTTTGATTGGTCACATCACGTCTATATCAATTATCACTATCTCAGGACAATACAAATCGATCTTACCCGTTGAATTTTGTCGACCAAGATCTAACTGTTGCTTTGATTGGTCACATCACGTCTATATCAATTATCACTATCTCAGAACAATACAAATCGATCTTACCCGTTTAAATTAAGTGGCCAAGATTTAACCATATCTTCTGTCTTTACTTCTCTATAAAATGTGTACTTCTTGTTGAATGATCACATATCTCCACATCATTTTCTTACTACAAATATTCCTTCTACAATGGCCACAGTTCGTTCTAAGTCATTTTCTGTTGAAGAAGATCAACACTTATGCCATGTGTATCTTGACGTTTCCCAAAATCCAATCATAGGGATAAACCAATCAGGAGATCAGTTTTGGGCAAGAGTTCATACTGAGTATGAAAAATCTAAGATTTCTCCTCAATCAAGACCACAAAGATCTTTGCAAACTCGAATGACGAATATTCTTACCGCAGTCTCGAAGCTGAGGGGATGCGTTAACCAGATCGAAAATAAGAATCCTAGAGGTGCTTTGAGCAAGACATTGTAAGTGTATATATATAGCTAGATTTTTTGTAGTTGCTCTATCTTTATTATTTTTTGTGTTTGCTAACTTATTTTATATTTGTCTCTCTATCAATATTAAATCAGTTAAATGAAGCAAAGATGTTATTAACACAAGACCCCAAATACCACAAAGGATTCAGATTCGATCACGTCTGGCATATCCTTAAAGATATTGAAATTTTTTCAAATAACCATAGTAATAGAGCCGTTGCATTCCCAGAAGAAAATCGCAATGTTAGGTCATCTTCATCGATCCAAGATGAGTCATCGCCATCCCCTGGTATGAATTCATTCGATCTAAATATAAATAGTGAAGAATCTACTGGTAACTTATCAAACAGGCCTATGGGTGTGAAAAAAGCAAAGAGACAACAATATTCCGATGCGCAATTTAAACAAATTATGGAGCAAAATGATAAGCTTCTCAAAGCTGTGGTTAAAGGTAATTCTGAAAGAAACGAAATAAACAAACAGAAAATGGAGTTGGCAAGAAAGAAACACGAGCGTAAAATGTTACTCGTAGATTTGAGTTCGATAAATGATCCAGCAAAACGTGCTTATATTGAAGAAGAAAGAGCGGAGATTCTTAGAAGAAGAGCACAAAGAAACCAATATGAAGAAGAGGGGAAGGTTCTCGAAGCCAATATCACGGATCTCAATATCGAGTATTTCGTTATCAAGGAGATCAAACTCAAGGAAATCAGGTGCAAGGACAACAAGCTCAAGAAAACCAATTTCAAGGACAACAACATCAAGATGAAGACCCAAGATTACCAAGTGGGCAACAAGACTTTACCCAGTACGGTGATTTTCTTAGAGGAGACGGAAATGGTTTTCCTGGTATAATTAGATTATTATTTAAATTTCTATTATATGTTTTTAAATTTACCTTGTTGCATTTCCTTTTTTATGTATGTTTGGTTTTAATTATATAATTTTTATGTGTGTTTGAATTTAATTATGTTTTTTTATGATTTAAGTATTTTAATTGATCTTTAATATGTTTTTTATTTTATATTATTAAAAAAAACTTTTAATCATTTCAAAAACAGCAATTTATGCATATTAATATAGTATAATTAATTGATAAACATAAATTTAATGTATATTTTAATTGAAAAACCAGAATAAAATATAAAAAAAAATTTGCCGTGGATTTTGACGTCCGGTTGGAGAAACACAAACGGCATATTTGGTGTGATGCCGTTCGATTGGAGTTGGCCTAAGCGATCGAAACAATCATGTTTTCCACTTTAAAAAAAAAACAATCAAGTTATTCTTCTTTTCAGACTTTAACATTAAAAATTAAACTAAACCGGCTGTAAAAACCATTTTTACACAAGCAAAAAATTGTGCTTTGTAAAAGTTTGGTATATGTAACTAACTATGAGTTTTTATGAAAATATCTCAAACTAAAAAAATAAAAAATATTTTAAAAAAAAAGAAAGAGTTAGAAACGGTTCTCATTTGTTCTCATTTAAGAGACTAAAAAAACATTGTAGATGATGAAGTTAGAGATCAATATGAAGATGATTGACATTTATATTGTTGGGAGGATACACATGGAGTGAATCATGGGATGAAGACTTTGATGTATATGTATATTCGAGAGCATACTTGTTGTAGCACTGGGAGGAAAACAAGATGTCGCCAAGCAACTCTCGATATATTTGGATAAATATAAAATAATTTTACAGGCAATATTGGACCTTTCGTTTTGCTAAATCATGTGGCAAACTCTAAACCAAATATATAATATCAACGTAAGTTATTTGGTGTAGTTAAGCAAGTGAGAAACTATATAGGAGAACTAGAACTAAAAATGCATAGCATAAATGGTTATTGTACTAACCATAGACATTTTAATCCATGTTCATATAGACTAATGGAAGTCCCATCGCACACAAAAGAAGGCAAGAGAACTGGTTAAAGAAATCTTTGAAGACATTTATAAAGAATTACCTTCGTATCTTTACATGATTAGATAAAAAAATATTTCGGAAATAAGTGTGGTAGACCCGTCAATTCCAAGGATAATAATCATAGAAAGCGAAGAAATGAACCTTGAGACTAATGTAGAACATCACGAACCTGAATAAAATCATGAGATTTCTATAAACTACAATCACAGTAGAAATATGTGGAATCGAAATAAGATGAATGTCATTGATGATGTTTTCTCATATCTTATGTCAAAGGAAATAGATGAGGTAAACAAGGATCCATAGCCAAAGTCTTTATAAGAATGTCAAAATAAAAATGACTGTATAAAATGAGAAGATGCAATACAAGTCGAATTTCATTCACTTAATAAACAAAATGTATTGAGATCTATTGTACCCACTTCTGCTGATGTTTGGATACAAATGGGTATTCGTTGGAGAAAAAAAAAGAAGAGAAAATCAGATTATGAGATAAAAAAACTCGTCATGTGGCCCACGTTTTTTTTTCTCAAAGAACCGGAATTTATTATGAAGAGAATATTTTCCCGTCATTGATGCAATCACATTTAGATTCTTAATGAGTCTTGCGGCTGAAAACCTAGAGATGCATCTCATGGATGTTGTTAACGTTACAACAAATTTATATGAATCATTAAACATTGGCATCTATATGAGAATAAGTTTAAGATGTCACAAGCATTGAGTTCTAAATTCAAAGAGTTATGTGTAATAAATTGCAAAGGTCACTATATGGATTAAATAAATCTAGACGCATGTGGTATAATCTCCTTAATGGTCATTTAATAAAAAAAGATTATGTTAACAACCATATATACCCATGTAATCTAATCAAGCAACATTAATATTCATGATTATTGCGGTATATGTTGATTACTATAACATAGTCAGAACTCAAAGAGAAATACAAAAAGTAATAAGCTATTTATAAGGATAAATGAGATGAAAGATCTCGGAGAAACAAAATATTGTCTTGGCCTACACAAAGAAATGAAAATATTTTTGGTCTTGAAGTATCATGGGTAAGGCAACTCCTCTTAGCATTTTTATGGTTGTTAGGTTGCTTAATATTGAAAGTGATTCATTTTGACCACATGAAGAGAATGAAGAGATTTTTCGTCATGAAGTATCATATCTAAGTGAAATTAGTGCTCTTATGTATCTTGAAAATTTTACTCGGCCAAATATATCATTTACCATTAACCTATTGGAAAGATTGAGTTCATTCCCTAAGCAAATACATTGGAATGTAATTAAATATTTCTTTCGCAACCTTCAATGGACTATTGATTTAATATTATTATATCCCAAGAATTCAATGGTCAAATGATTGGTTTTGCAGACAAAAGATATTTGTTAGACCCACATAATGCTCGATCACAAACAAGATATTTTTCACAATCGGAGGTACTGCTATATCATGACATTCTCATAAGCAAACGCTTGTGGCTACTTCTTTAAACCATGCTGAAATCATAGCACTCCATAAAGTAAGTAGGCAATGTGTATGACATATATCTATAAGTCAACACATCCAATCAAGCAATGGAATCCATAAAATACGAAGCCAAATATCTTAAATGAAGACATTGCTACATGTATTACCCAGACAAAAGAAGGATATATGAAGACTGATAGAACCAAACATAGCATTCTGAAGTTTATTTCATGCATCCGATAACTTGAAAAGAACAAATATATTGAAATGAAATATATGTGACAATATTGCATATCTTTTCACAAAGTCGCTACCCACCATAACGTTTAAGAAATATGTACATAACATTGGAATGCGTCATCAACGAGACCTATAAGTATTGTCCTGCTTGTTCCAAGAAAGATTTTTAACGAGACAACAAAAGACACGACGCATATACGTTAATGGTAATGGAATCCATTGAATATTTCTACAAAAGCCATTGGCATGGGGATATGATATGATAGTGAAATTGACTAAACATGATATGCATCCAATTTCAATAATAATTCGAGGGCATCCGATCAACTAGTCTAAACATGGCATGTTTTTTTTAGTTTTCACAATCAGAGTCACTTTGCTGTTTTTGCACTATAAATACAAGTACATTCGTTCAATTGAAATATGCTTCCAATTTCGATGATAATCTATCTCTCTTCTTCATAAATATAGGGTTTTGTGAAAAAAACCATTATACTTATTTTTTTTTTGGGTCAATCTATCACTTTTTTCTTGTACTAGTCAAACCTGTGACTTCACGAAAAATCCGTAATATAGTCATCCCTATATCACCGATGTGACAACTAACGGTTCTATTAATTTTTTGACAGAAATCAAAACGACGTCGTTTTATTACAAAATTTAAATCCAAAATTTACAAACTCTAAAACTCGAACCACTAAACGTTTGGAACAACAAAGAGACTTTTGTCTTCTTCTCCATCCAGCTTTTCCTTGAAATTGCAGTGGGAAAGAGAAAAAATTTAAATCAAATTTCAGTGACAATTTCTCAATCGATCTAATTGAGAGAACCCTGTCATTGAATCCTTTTAATTGATTTCAAGATCTGAATTGGGGATCTAAAATTTTTTAAGATCTGCATTTGGGTCTTCGCATCTCACGACGGCTTTTATTTCTTTCAAAGCTTGAGCTGAGAAAGAGAGAATCGAAGTCGACAATGTCTAATCCGAAGCTCGGATTTGAAGGATTCGGCAAAAACAAACAAAATACCTACAGTTTCGAGCGATCTCAAGCACCGCAACATCTTTACGTCCCTCTGTCGTCTCGTGGCGAAGAAGCCGAGGAAGACGCTACGGACGGACGGCAGTTCTACGGCGACAACTCCATCAGCTAACGGTGGCTAGGACGATGAGATCGATCCATTTTATGCGTTTATGGAAGGATTTTGCGAGGACATGAAAGCTGCTCCACCTCCTAAACCAAATGAGAAAACCGAGAGATACAAAGTCGATGAAGATGGTGATCCTGTTGTGAGTTTCTTGAAAGCGAAGAAAGGATTTGGGTTTGAAATTAGCCGCTGATGTGCTTAACGCCGGTTATAAATCTGATAAAGAAGTGTATGCTGCAGTTAAAGTGGTAGATGCAGGGATGCTTGATTACGATGCCGATGATAATCCGATTTTTGTTTATAAACGAAAAATTGTTGTTAATAAATGAAAAATTGAGCCGATTCCAGCATTGATCAATCGATTATGAAGCCATTAATAAAGACTTCTATAAGGTGGGATCAATATTTGGTAACAAGATAAAAGTTTCAGAATTGATGAAAGAAGATGATAGTGTTGTGTTTAATATATTATCATTTCGTAAGTTCTATTAATTTTAAAATATCATTTAGTACATTTGGTAAAAACTTTACATTGCTGTTCTACCAATTCAGTGGTTCGAGTTTCAAAGTTTGTAAATTTTGGATTTGAATTTTGTAATCAAAACGACGTCGTTTTTATTTATGTCAAAAAATTAATTGAACCGTTAATTGCCACATCGGAGATATAGGAATGAGCCGTATTACGTGTTTTTCGTAAGGTCATGGGTTTAACTAGCACAAGAAAAAGGTAACAGATTAATAAAAAAAAAGAATAAGTATACTGATTTTTTTCACAAAATTTATTATTTATCTAGTAAATATATAATTACATTATTCATATATGATATATTTATAACAATCTGATTTTTTCATATAAATACCAAAATTATAATCGACGAAAATAAAATGAAATATAACGAAACCTGTAGTAATATTGCAAAAACCTTTTAATAAAAAAAAAAGAAAGAAACCTGTAGTAATAATGTAACATTGCAAAAACCAGGGATCGAAATATCCCTTCACCCAATATTGCAAAAACCTTTTAATAAAAAAAAGAAAGAAACCTGTAGTAATATTTTTCTGTCTATTCGGACATAAATGTGAGTGACACCCTATGCCGACCTGTCCGCCGAGTAAACGACGTGCTTAAAAGATCCTTTAAAAAACTCTTCACTCATCGAATGGAACGAGAGATCGCCACGTCAAATCCACAGGTACTCCAAAAAACAGAGAATAATTACCCTCCGTAGCTAATCTATTAATAGTTGCATAGATTAGATCTATTTTCTTTACATACATATCACCAATGATGCCTCGCCGTGACGTTCTCCTTCTCGCTCTCCTCCTCATCGCCACCGTGTCGTCCGTGGCATTGGCCGTAAGTTCCCCCATATCCCATTATCATTATCCCTTGATTATCACCTTTTTTTTTTTTCTTATTCGTTTTTTATACATACATTTTAAGATTTTAAAACACGAAAAATCATTTTCTTAATTTGGTAGGATGATGAAGCAGATTGTGTCTATACATTCTATCTCCGAACTGGATCAATTTTCAAAGCCGGTACAGATTCGATCATTAGCGCTCGAATCTACGACAAATACGGAGATTACATCGGGATCCGAAATCTAGAGGCATGGGGTGGGTTGATGGGACCTGGTTACAACTACTACGAGAGGGGTAATCTCGACATTTTCAGTGGGAGAGCTCCGTGTCTCCCGAGCCCAGTCTGTTCCTTGAATCTGACATCCGACGGCTCCGGCGACCACCACGGCTGGTATGTTAACTACGTGGAGGTCACGACCGCCGGAGTTCACGCTAAGTGTTCGCAGCAAAACTTCGATGTTGAGCAATGGCTTGCGACTGATACCTCGCCGTATGAGCTTACTGCCGTACGGAATAACTGCCCAGTTTCGCTTAGGGAGAGTACCGATCGGGTCGGGTCTGAGATCCGTAAGACCCTCTCTTGGATCGTTTGAAATTGAGTTAATAAATCATGTTTGTATGTGCGTTGGCGACTTGTTCTTTGTCCCATTGTGAACGTGTGATCGCAGTTCGACCGAATAAAATTTCTGTTTTTCTTGTCTCTTGAGATTTAATCAATTCTTATCTTGGAGCTTTTTTTCTTTTTGGTCAGGGTTTAATGCGATAATCACTGATTTACGCTTTTTGTTTTTACAAATAAACGTTTAGAGTTTAAATCTTTTTGATTAATCAAATCTTTATCAAAGTTAAATCTTTACGAATGTGAAAGGCGAGACCTTTCCATTATTTTTTTAAGTTTTTCTTTCTATAGTATTATTTAACATTAAATGTAGAGTGATATAGATCTTTAAGCTCGGTCTGTATGAGCAGGACGTCACATGGCTATGGCTGTTCCAATTAGGTGCTTCCTCATCCAAAAACCTCATCCGGATGCAGCATCTAAATCATGTTCGTTTGTGTATTTGGTTTCTGAAACCAAAAATTGTGTTTAGATGCACTTATGTTTGTTTGTGCGTTTGTAAATGTGATTTGGATGAGTTTTTCATCAAATAACAAAAAAAACATGCTTTAGGCTAAAAATAGGTTTTTATAACGGGAATTGTATTTACAATTAATTATTTTTCAAACTATTTTTAAAATAACTTATAAAATCATATTTTAATTATATGATTAAATTTAATAAATAATTTTGTTATAAAACTTTTAAAAAATAGTAACAATCATAGAAAATAAAATAATTATAATATATATTAGCATGGTTAACAACAAAAATTCATTTTCTTCATGATGCATCTTTTTATACCATATTTTCAATGTGGGTGTTTGGATCTTGATATTTGTTTAAACTTTGAAAATAAATAAATAAGACAACTTGAACGATGAAACATTTCATTGGTTGATTTAGAGGTGCAATAGATACTCTACAACATCTGAGATTTTTTTATTTCTCGGGGACTCTTCGGAAGATGCAACCCAAAGGCTTGGGATCTTTTGTGACCCAAAAATGAAAGACGCGGATCCTTTCACACACCTTTTCAGTATTCCAGTAAAGGTCTTTCATATTTTTAATAGAGCATGCATGTTCAAATCGGATGATAAAAAAGATCCGACATGTTATGTTTGAAAAGTCAAAAGAAGTCCAATTTTTATTTTTTATTTACTTTTAGCAACCAATTCAATTATAAAAATTATTATACATTCACATTTACAAATAATGAGAAAATAGTGAAATCAATATGTACATATTTATAAAATAATGAAATAATGTGTACATATTTATAAAAAATATTTTAATCATTATAAAACATGAGACATCAAATATACATCTCATACAAAAAATATTGGTATTATAAAGTTTCGATTAGGATTTAGATAAATATATACATCCCGGCACTATAGCTAACCAAGTGGGTCGTGGATCTTAAAGTTGATTATTGATTTTTGGATTTTTCTTTTATAAAAAGGGTCCAAATGTTTTTATTATATGGGTCCGGGATTTAATTAAGACGGGATGTACTTAACTATAATTTTAGAGAGGAATTTTATTAAATCTTATCAAACAATAATCATCATTAGGAAATTAATAAAAACGGTTTGATTCACTCTCGAGAATGTCAATCGTAGACGTGCATTTAGTATATCTATTGACTGTTATTTTTGAAACGTCATGATTAAATGTATTTCGAACACGGTTCCACACACCATCTCACTCATTATATATGAGTTACATATTCTTTTACATATTCTTTCATTTACCTATATCTTTTATTTTCGACACAAATTCAAAAAATTCTTATCTCTTCTTACAACATCATTAAACAAAAACGGTGAACACCTTGATAAAGATATGCGTTTATCATATTATATCTTTGAACATAGTTAATGATTTGAGTTGTTTTCTTCACCTTCTATAGGTGAAATTGGCTATGTCTATGGCAATGAAGGCTATTCCAAGAGGGTTGAAGGAACTTCATAATGTTCC
Organism: Euclidium syriacum; assembly: GCA_900116095.1. Taxonomy (NCBI): domain Eukaryota; kingdom Viridiplantae; phylum Streptophyta; class Magnoliopsida; order Brassicales; family Brassicaceae; genus Euclidium; species Euclidium syriacum. Next base: position 7,042,563 of record FPAK01000008.1, read on the forward strand.
TTCTGAATTATGGAGTCCATGTAACCTCCTCTCAATATCTCATTCGTCTCGATCTATCAATATATATATATATATATATATCTCATAGGACACTATAATTTATATTTAATTATGTTTAGGTCCTCTTCCCAATGGTGTGTTTCATTGGAAAGCACAAATAATGGCCCCCAAAAACTTTGTACGAATGTGGCCTATTCATTTTGGAACATCCACTATCCACCCGAATATATCCATTGCAACCACCAAAAGTTTCTATTTTAGACGGTTCATATTATTTCTGAATAACGTTGTATCTTTTCATTTTATCTAATTCTAGTTACATTTAAATCCAAAATTCTGCTAAGACGAAGATCTATCACCCAAATATCAATGAAAATGGAGCGGTGTATCTCGATATGCTACTTCCTTTAGGATGGTCTCCAACATATTTAATTTCCAAGGTTCGGAATTTATATTTTAAATAAATTTTCTAACTAATTATTTGATCTTATATCCGAGTGTCCATTATTATGTATAGATTCTGAAGACTTTATTTCATATGTTGACCGAACTATATGTTGATCATGATTTGGTTGTCGTAGTGAAAACTGCTCATCTTTACCTGGAAGATTATGACAAGTTTGTTGAAATTGCTAGCCTTTGGGCCAAGCTTCATCTTGTGGCCGTCTAAACATTTCTATAAAATAATTGATTCAATTTCGCATTCTATTATGTCTAAAAGAACTTATTTTATTTATTTTATTCACTTTTCTTTTTAGTTTTTCTATTATGAGTTATTTAAATATTTTAACTAAGTAATAAGTAATGTTGTTATAAAGTATTTCCATTGATAAATATTTAGGTGGAACTATCTTATATTTTCAAATTTACAAAACATATGGTAGAAACAAATGATCCTCGATATGAAAATATTCCTTACAAACACTAAAAATATATCATAATAGGTAAACCAAATAGCAGGGCTTAACATTTTCGTTGAATCTACTAATATTGTATGCGAATCCTCGGACCACACGAGGTTGGATAGAAAAGTAATGAAAAGATCGCGGTATCCATGATAATAGCATATAGCCATTGCATCTAGATGGTCCTGCATCATAAACATTCTGCTATACTTTATTCTGATTAATCCACCGATAACAAACACGATATGATTCCATCATAGTATAAGAATCCACTAAAAAGTGTTGAAACAATCGTCTAGATCTGGTAGTAGAAGGAAGATCTCCACACCTTTTGAGGATTTTGTACGCCAATAACTCATTCAGTATTAGCTAATGTCGTTTCATCCCTTCCAGGTAATCTCAACCAATATGTTTTTCCTACTCCGAAATCATCCACGTGACCACCAAGTTCGTCTTCAGATTTGATGTTGACGATCTCACCGAAGACATCTTTAAAAAAATATAACAATAACTAACTATCAACCAAATTATTAAGAAAAAAATCCATAAATAAAAGAATAAAACAAAACTACACAGGTAATCTCACCAATAAAAACCTTCGTGTGAAGAAAAAAAGGTTTGAAAATATTAAAGATTATTGATTTTTCTTGTTGGAAAAAGTCTATATGCTTCGAAATCGACTCATCTTCCACCGAACAATCGACTTTAGTATCCTATAAAAATATTCACAAACTAGATAGTTAGATATTACCAAAATTAATAAACATTGAATATTCAACATGCAAGAAGAAGAAAATATCTTACCTCTCTATCGACAACGGTCATCTCTAAAGAATTTCCACTTATTTAATTATACGGAGTCCATATTTAGCTTCCATAAAATGGTCAAGATTAAACGTAAATCAGCCGTAATTAGCTCCCATAAGTAAACCATTCTTTATTAACTCAGCCAAACGATAATCACTAAACTAGCCGGAGTTCCTTAAGTCAGCCGTTTTAAAGCAATAATTAAGCCTAAATTTTGAAAAATCAGCCATGAGGTTAGAAATGAGCTATATATAAAGACTGGTTTATGCTTGTAAGTCAGTCATAACTTTGATGAGTGGATTTTTGAGAATCCAAGGGTCATCAATTACCCCTAATCATTGTAGTTTGAGGTGTCAATCCGAACTCGCTATTAATTTGTCACCTAGGATGCAAGGATCTACTTAATCTAAGCCTAATGAGAATGTTTGTTGGTTTTGATTAACTAAATTGATTGAATGTAAGTAATAAATTGACTAAGTTATGCAATGATTAAAACAAGGGTCTTTGGATGGGTTATTTGTGATTTGGGATCACTAAATATGGTTTAGAATGTCTAACTTACACTAATTAGCTATTTCCTAGGTTAATGATCCATTTAATTTACTAATTCATTTCCATGCAATTAATCACTTCATTAGTTATAGCATCATTAGCAAATTCCCATTTGTGATGATAATAATCAATGAGCTTAAATCCAAATTACTAGATCAACCTAATTACATCCTTAAATACCAATCCCTTGGGCTAAGGATCATAATTCCATCTCTAAGCTCTCTTGGGCATTTAATCAAATACTTGGTGTTCATGAAATGTCTCATATCATCTTCCTCATTCCCATGCAAGAAGAAGCTTTAAGGACTCTTAGAGATGGATGAAATGTTTGATTTAAGACCTAAACTAGCCTAATCCATGCCTAGATCACCCTCATCTAACCCATCCTTATACCCTAATGAAACTACTCAAGACCCATGATGATTCTCCCAAAACCAAGTTTGATTGGAGAAGAAATCATGATGGAAAATAAGATAAATTGATGAAGGAATGTAAAAAGCAAAGATTACTTAAGGGAAATGCAAATTGTATTAAAAGATAGAACTAGAGTTTTGAACAAATAAGAACAAGCTAGTGAAAACTTAAGAAATTCAAAAGCATAAGCAAATAAGTGTGAAAATGAGGTTTTTAATGATTATGGGTCGTATCGGGTCGACCCGGAACAAACCGGGTTTCGACCCGGAACAAACCGGGTTTTGACCCGGAAGATTTCTGTCCGTCAGGGGTCGCAGCGGTCACCTTCTGACCGCTGCAGGACCGCTGCATGTTGTTCGAGGTCTTGCTCAGAAGTTCGCAGCGGACTATGCAGCGGTCTAAGTCAGACCGCTGTGGTAAAAATGCGATATCTACCACAATATAAGTCCAAACGACCTGATTCCAGCTTGTGAAGAAAGATAAATCCATCCTCTACAACTTCTATGAATAACTTGAAGGCTGAATCTGATCGGAAGGCCTTAGTTTTGCCAGGTCTTTGGGAGGTGTCATTTTCTCTCGGCAAGACAGATACTCTTCAGTAAATCGGTCATATCTCTTGAACCACATATCTGATCGACGTGAATCCAATTCCTGTAGTTAGAGGACTTCTCTGGCTACAACTCTTATGAAGGACACCAAGGCTGAGTAGGCATGGAAAACCCTCCATCTGATTGGATCTTTGGGAGGCTCCGGATGGATTCTATTTTCTCTTTTGCATCCATCTCTCATTCTTTTGCTCCAATGCACCTAATAAACATCGAAATGCACTAAAAGACTCTCCTAGGACCTAATGCAACACCTAGAACTTAAATGAAATGAAATCCATGACAAATGTAACAAAACTAGCCGAATATGCAATATAATCCTACTCTAATGCAAACCTAAATGATGCAAAATATGACAATATCAAACCTAAGGCTGGTTTATGTACAAATAAGCCGTTCAACAATTAAATCAGCTGCATACTTAAACCGGCCACAATCTATCATAACTCTGTTGTTAATATTGTGATAACGCTTGACGGTTGAATTTATTAATACATGTCAGCAATTTCCTACATGGCACTGAGTTTTTTATGATGTGGAATAAAGAAAAAAGTAATGGCATTCTCGTAATAACGTTTTTTAATAACGTATTAGAAAGGCATGTTGAGTATCGAAAACATATTAGTAATAAAAAAAAGATATATATATTATTCTATCACCTAATTTGTATGCTATTTAAATAATTTTATCTATGATAAAAGATAAAAATTTCTAAATTTTTTATTAGAATTTATATTTTAAAGAGAGTAAAATATATAATTATTACATTCTCATTTTTTTACGAATATTAAAATTTAAACATTTCAAAGCAAATGATGTGTTATAGTACAATAACCCTTCAATGCAAAACGAATGTAAGCCTGATTCGGGAACATAATAGCCCAACATAAATCAGATGACGCAATAACGGTTTTACAACATTCTTTCTTGATTCCACGGAAATGTAAATGTAACATTCCCTTTAAACTTGCTATGCATCCACCTTTTGAGCCTTCAAATGCTTTCCTACATCCCTCGTAATCAATAGGTTGAGCATTTGAAAGAGACACAGTCATTGCGAAAATAAGAACTATGAGCAGAAAAGTAGTCTTCATCATTTTAGATTCCATGTTTTTATATCTAATTATAACCAAAATAATTTACTTTTGTAGTCCTTATGTTACTGTTAATGTAACTATTTATATAGTGTAATTTATATTGTTAAATCACATATACAATGCTAACAACTGTATAAATATTAACTACTGATGTTGACTACCAATTTATATTGTTAAATTACATAAATTATAGTCAATGTAAATTGATTACCAAACTATTATAGTCAATATAAATTATAGTCATTGGTAAATTATAGCAATGTTACCGAATTATAAATTATATCATACTGTTAATTACATTGTCTATAAATTACCCGTAGTATTTATATAGTTGTTACCAATATTGACTACCACTTTATCTTTTTAAATTACATATACAGTGTTTAGATATGTAATTTACTTAAATTGGTAGTTTTTCATTTGTAGATTATAATACAATGTAACTTTATTCAAAATTCAAGATTGCTTCCATTGTAGGAGGTATGTTTACAAACAAGGGTTTGAAATTTTGTGTACGTTTAAGCTATTTTTTATAAGATCTCAAAGTATTTGTAAAATATTTGCTTGTCAATACCCAAAAATATCTTCTATTTCATATAGGAAAGTATCTAAAACAATATACTCTTAATATTTTTAATAGATCACAATTTATTTTCTTAATACGTACTTGACTCAGCGTTATCATTTAATTTTTTTGTAATAATGCATAAGAGCCTTATTGTTGAGCTGTTGTCGTCTTGACGTAACTAAAATTAAAGATTTGGTAACGATTTGGAAATCTGAAGAGATATCGAAGGAAAGATAAATAATATGAGAGAGTTATTATAAGAAGAAATAAATCTTTAAATGTTAAAAAAAAAAATTTGAATCATTTTTGCATTGACACAATATGGTAATTATTGTATCGACGCTCATCTCTTTTCTTTATCATAGCCTTCTTCATTTCTAATACTGTAGAATCAGGTGGGTCGAATGTCTCCCCACCAAGCTTAGCACATTCCTTTCACTTGAGTCATTTTGAGGCACATATGGCATAATGAATGGCTCTTAATCCTCCTCAATTACCACCTTTCCCCTATTTTTTGCACGCCATAGCAGAATGAGGATGATTTTCTGATACAACTCTACAATACAAATCTTTGGAATAAGTTTTCACTAATAATACATGCTCTTCCTTAGTATTGATCCACCAATAATCTTCACTGAAGCCAAAGATTACTTAACCCAATTCCCCCTAAACCATCGAAACAAAACCTAGATCGGGTTCATGAACCTTTAGTTTAAATCTTAACAGCGGTAAACAACTATTAAGAAAGGTACCACAATTTGCTGCTGGCTGAGAAAAAGGAGAGGACAGATGGCGGAGTTAACCCAACAGAGTGACTCCAAGACCTAGGTCAATAGGATCCAGATCTACACTACCCAACAGACCTAAACCGCCTGTCAACACTAAAAGAACTTACAGACTATTCTAGAGCAGATCCGTCATTACTTAGGTTCCACATAAGGAAACAAAACTCAAGATCTACCCAAAAATCCTTCGTACCTCGTCCTTAGGAGAACGAGGAAAAACAGTAGTGTGAACTCGACGATCTAATAGACTAAGCATAGAAGATGATGACCTCATTTACTGGACGAGATCTGAGACTTTAGGATTTCAAAATTTGAAATATGAAAATGGCCTTTCTAATCGATGAGAGAGAAGAGAGCATTTTGTTCTGGTTTCATTCAACTTTCTCTCATATTTATACTAAAATATTTGTTATTTTTTTGGTTTACCATTTATGTTCACAATTTGTTCAATTCTCTCTGCGATTGTTCCTCTTCATATAATATTTTATCCGTGCAGCCAAACACTGCTTAACTTCCCGAATTGTTATCGGTGAATCCGAATTCGAACCCTCCCCATCTTCCTCGATAGTCCCGCGCTCATTTGAATCGTGCTTCTGCGAAATCCAAATTCTCTCCATCTTTCTCTTCCATGAAGGATCACATTCTGATCTCAGACGGGGAGGATCAAGCGACTCCACTTCCATCACTCTCGAAGCGGGCTCGAAAGGATCCTATCTCTACGATACTGATATCGGATTCCGATCCGACACCGCAGAAGCAACCGCCTGAATCTTCTTCCACTCCTTTGTTCGTCCCTGAGACACCTCTCTCTGATGATTTCTCCGTCGTCAAGTGTTCCTTTGCTTCCGGAGCTGTAGCTCCAAACCGCGAAGACAAGTTCTCCGGTAAGTTCGTGTTCGTCCTCAGAATTCTCATGATCTTAAGTAGGTAGGTGTTTTGGTTTATATGGAATTATTTTTTAACAGGAAATGGATGCTGGGTAGCTTATTTTACTTGTGAATTTTTGTGATTCCTGAAGATATTTCAGTTCTTTTTTTTTTGGGAGTCGAGTCGAGTCGAGTCGTCATGCTAAACAATACTTCCCTTACTTTCTTTTTGAACCTCACTAGGCAAACGGGTAATATCTCTGGATTCGGAGTTTGAAGATAGTCCTCGACCTGAAACTTCGAAGAAGTATGAACCCTTGCTTGCTGATTTTAGGGAGTCACGTCGTGGGTTAGATTCTGGATCCAATGCTGCAGATTCTATTGATGCGAGTACTGAGCCAAACATTGGTATGCTTACCCCAAAACTAAACTCTTGTGAATCTCTGAAACTACGGATGAAGAACTTGATTTTTCTTGTCCATTTATAAATGGTGATTGCTGTTTTTCTGTTAGATGATAATACTTATTGGATGCGTGAAGTCAGTTTTCGCTCTTCCCTGACCAATGATACTATCGAGGTACTTTCCTGCAACGAACGAATACCATATTCTTCGTCATTAGTGCAGGATTAAGGAACTTTTAAAACTTTTCATTGTGTGATTTTCCAAAGCAGTCTTTTAGAGGATAGGAGATTCCCGTAACGTGTCCTTTGTTTGTGTCTTCAGAGTTCAGGGTGTGGTACAAATTGAAATTACTTGCTTCTGTTTTTGTTTTGATTTTCTTAAAAAAAAAATCAGGTAGATTCTGACCAAGAAAAAGAAGATATAAGCATCGAGAAAATGGGTCAGAAAAAGCAGATCCGGAGTTATGAAACTACAACTTGTCCAGGTGAAACATTGCCAAAGAAGCAGCTGTCAAAGGAAGAAAAAATCCGTGTGATGGAGGAAAAGAAGTTAAGAAAAGAGGTAAATGTTCTATATATGTGGCTTTTTGATTTTGAGTTTCCTGATCAATAATTAACTGGCTTCCATTATCCAGCAAGAAAAATTACAGAAAGCAGCCTTGAAAGCTGAAGAAGCTGAGCGTAAGAAGTTAGAGAAGGAAAAGACGAAATGGGAAAAGGGAAAGTTAGCCCTTAAATCTATTGTTGCTGAGATTGATACTAAATTGGTTGAAGGATCCACTGGTGGTATGGAATTTCTCTATCATTTGTATTATTCTTCAACATATGCTATAGATGTTTGCTCTTTGACTCTTTTTTTTGTTTGATATGAATGGCTAGTTTGTCACTTAAGCATAGACACTGATTGTCTCTGGTATAATGTTGACATAGGACTTCTACTTTCAAGGTTCTCTGAGAAAGGCATTACAGTCCGTGTAGCCCCTAATCCAATTGAGAGATCCATTGTGTGGACGATGACAATTCCAGAGAATATTGCTTCGGTACGACAAAATCTCAGTGCTTTGGATTATCGAAATGTTTTAATGTTAATTAACTTGCTTGCATCCTGAGTCTCGCAACTGAAATGTATGAAAAAGTAATTGTTAGATCCCAAATATTGCAACTAGGATGCTTTTATTGCGAGGATAGGCATGTCAGTTCAACATGTGTTTCAAAAGTTCTCCGATTTATGGATCATTCTCTTTCAGTGTTGCTAGTTTCTTTTCCTCATACTTTTAGTGATGATATAGTCAAAGCTATTCTCATCTCTGGATCGTCTTCGAATGGCAGAGGTTCGAAACAACTGTTTAAAGTTCACTTTCCTCTATTCTCTGTTGTTACAGATCCATGCATTTGGGAATTTATCAAACTTATTTTGGACGAGTGTTTCCTTCCAAATATTTTTAAACCTCCATCCTTAAGAATACGATAATTGTTTATTAGAAAGGTATCGATTAAAGATTACATCATAACACCTGCCACTGAATTGAGTTACATATTAAGAAATAATAAATGAACAAAAGAAATGAATTCCTTTTGCTATGGGTTGAAAGGCCTTAGAAGATTAGTCGTTGACTAAAACTATATAAATCATCTGTATCTTTACTGTTATTTTGCATCTTCTTGGCTCTGGTGCAGGCATTTCCTCAAGGTCCCAAGATTCCTTATGTCTTACTAGTGTATGAGGCGGAAGACTTCTGTAATCTTGTGGCTAATGAAAGATTTCTAGAAAACATCGCAAGAGTTCAAGACAAATACCCATCTTATACGGTGTGCTGCCTCACCAATAAGTTAATATCCTACGTAAAGAAAAGGTGAGTTTGGATAAAGTAAATTTTCGTGGCACTAAGTTTTTTGATCCTCAAGTTTAATAGACCAGTCTTGTAGGGAAAAGGAAGAGTACAAGAACCCAGGAAATTGGAGCCGGCCTCCTATCGATGAGGTATAACCTATTGTGCTAGTCTTTAAAGGAAAACTTCTTTACTGCTCCTTTGTCTGTGTCCTTAAGCATACTCTTGGGGTACTTGATCTTTACTACAGGTACTCGCAAAACTAAGTACTCACTATGTTAAAGTACATTCCAGACACTGTGTAGACGAGGCTGAGGTGGCTGAACATGTTGTTGGTTTAACAAGCAGTTTGGCCTCTTGCCAATTCAGGTACTAAAACAAAATCATACTGGATCATAGTTTCAAATTCGTCCCCCCCAAATCATTAAGGTCAACGTTATGTAGAAGTGAGGTGATAAATGATTATTTATCTATCTGAATGATTTTGAAATAAACTAATGATGGCTCTATGTCTCGGATGCACAGGAAGAAATTAACTAGGCTATCAGTAAGCGCTAATGGTGCGTTAGTCTCCAAGGATTCCGTTGACAAACACTTGATTAAAAAGAGTCCATGGTAAACTAAAGTAAAACCATTTTTCAATTCAGGTTGTGTTTTTAGTCTCTCCGAATATGTTTGATTGAATAAGTAAAACATTGACTGGTGTTACAGGTTGAAAGCGTTAGTAGCAATACCAAGGGTGCAGCCAAGATATGCAGTAGCAGTGTGGAAGAAATATCCGTCTATGAAGTCTCTTCTTAAGGTTTATATGGACCCTACCAAATCTGTAAGTAAAAAAAAACCTGCGGATTTTGACTGCTCGGTTTGTTTCAAACGGTTTGTGAAGCAAAATGTGTGGTGTGTGTGGGGAACAGGTTCATGAGAAGGAGTTTCTACTGAAAGACTTGAAGGTGGAAGGGTTTGTAGGAGGAGACATAAAGTTAGGTAAGGTCTGTTCAAAGCGGATTTACAGAGTTCTCATGTCTCCAAGTGGTGCCATTAAGACTGATGACGTCGAAAATGGTGCTGCTTCTTTCACAGATTCTCCAGCTGTTAATTAGAGCCAAATAGCGACTTTGAGGTTTACAAATTTTGGGGTCCTGGAAATTTCTTGATTATCTAACAAAAACTTGGTTTGTACTTATCATTCTACGTTTGTTCTGTGGGGGAGAGAGAGAGAGATGGTTATTTTTAGATAGGTTGAATCCTTCAACAAATGGTATTAAAGAATTGATCTTACTCTTAAGCTTAGGAGATTAAGTTTAACGAAAAGTTATGAATGAACCTAAGACTATCAAGGTCTTTGGAATATATGTATCAGACCAAATGGTTGGACATAAAGAGTATAGATGACATTTTTGATGAGTTTCTACATTAGGTTATGATTTTGCAAGTGTTAATGTGGACATAAGTGAGAAAATTTAAAAAATCTACCGACTGAACTCATTTTGAAAAAGAAAAAGAAATACGAGTCAGTGAAAAACATATTGAAGTATGAAAGTTTTATGAATCAAACAAGTTACAACTTACAAAGGGACATCTTGCAAACAGGATTATATATATGTCAAACAAACGATAATTAGAGGATTTGAAAATAAAGAAAACTTAATATTTATATATGTAACAACCATTAAATAATTTATGAAGAAATGAAAGACTGAAAAGATCAAAGCTCCCTTGTCAAATGTCCAGTAAGGGAAATGAACACTTGACGTAATATAGCTTTTTGAGTCGTAAGACGATGTTAACCCCCCAATTCATTCAAACCATCGCACAATGTACGATCACTCCTCTCCATCCAACACTTGACAAGGAGTTCGAACCAGATAAGACCTGAACTGTGCCACAGTGAGGCGACTTCGGATATGTCACGTCTTGGCTTTTTCAGTTTTTTTTTTTTTTTTTTTTTTTGTCACTTCGTCACATCTTAACCAATTACATAGTCGTAGCACCTTTTCGGTTCCAATCTATGTGGTTGGATCATCGTGTCATTTCAGTTTTAAAGAAATTCAATTATTTTATATTTTTTACTCAAATAATGTTACTTGTTATATCAAATTACATTTCGTATAATTTCATGCCAATGTTATGAAGTTATTCACCGCAATTTCTTTTAATTTGATTGTACAATTGTGACAGCTCACACATGAGCTCAATAGTGTGCGACACTTTGATGATAAATCTTCTTCGTGACTCGTGAGTCTATCTGCTTGGTTTGTGTTTAGTAACCCTCTATTTCTACATGATGGTTCAACACAAACCATCCAGTCTAACTAGTGCACAGCACCATTATAGTCAAGAGTCCCCCACCTTAGATTCCACAATTCTCCAGTACTCCTTGCCTACTACTCATTTCGGCTAAGTTCGCTTTATCCGAAAAACAATTAGTAAAAAATGGTCTTAATATATATATTTAAGCTTTAACCTTTAAAGGCACACCAGAAGATAAGTAAAACAAAGCTACAGAAAATACATGTGGAGAAGAAAATGTTACGAATGAATTGAATCACTAAAAGAAAACAAGAAAAAATAATGGGAACCCCAAAACAGTAAATCACGAAACCATTACATTACAACACAAACTATATACAGTAGCATTATAATTAATCAAACAATTTTTGTAAATTTGGCCAAAAAAAACAAACGTTTTGATTGAAGAACTCTTAACCTCAAAAAGAAAAAGGAAGAAAAAAATGAAGTGCCGTTTTTTTTACTTGTTAGACCACTGGAATTCGATCTCAAGGTTTCTAGGGCCGCTTTTGCTTTCTGGTAACAAGCTGTATTCACCTGCAACTGCTCCCAGCATTACCACCCTATCGATTTGTATTGTAACTTTCCCAAAAGAGCTCTGAGAAACAAAGAAAGAAATAAAAACCTCAGGTTTCAGATAAACAAACCCAAATATTTGAAACTGATAATTAATTATGAGTTTTTTTTTACCTTTCCCATTTTGCTCTTGTTTTTGCATGAAATGTGAAGCTTTTGGCCTTTGGGAGGGCTTTCAAATGACCATGAGAAGCTCTCGTCCCACTCTGGATTAGGACCTGTTGATATCACCTGAAATAATAAAACAGATACGGTTGGTCTCTAAGTGTGACGAACACTGAGTTGGGTGATAGATAGATAGATAAGTCTTTTTATTACCTTGGTTTGTCTAGGAGGAGTGTTACCAAGTGTGATCTTGCAAAACACGCTTGGGTTACCAACCGACTGCTTCATGTTGTTACCACGTTTGATCGTGACTACCAGAGTACCTGGCAAACACTGCAAGAGGAATTCAGCTTTCTCCTGGAAACGCGGTGGACCTGATTGGATTAGGTACTGAAGTAAAGGGATTGCGTCTGCAGCTGCAACTGATTGAGCTCTAGATACTTCAGCAGGACATGCTGACCAAGCCTGTCTGAGAAGAAACAACGCATCCAAGGCAGCTTCTTGAGTTGCCTCTGACCCTGTCTTCAAGGATGTCACTAGATGCGGTATACTTAGTGTTGCAGGCTCTGTGGCTCTTAGGCGCGGGAAATTGTTAAACAAAGAGTTCAAAGCTTTTAGATACTCATCATTTACGGTTCCAGTTGCCCATAAGTCCTTCTCAATCGCAGCTGCAATATTAGAAGGTAAGATATGAGATTGAGTTGTATAAGAAAAGAGTAAAGAAGGTATCGGAGATTTTTCTCACCGGTTATTGCTCTGACGGTCTCGCTAGACGCGTACTCTTGAACAGTGTGATTCGAGAAGAGCAGTTTTACGAACATTGCAGCCTGAACAGATGTTTCCGGGTCACTGGAACTTATCAGATCCAAGACGACCTGCACACCACCTGCCTCGGCAACCGCTCTTTTGTTTGACCGGCTATACATAACAAGGTTTTGCAGAGCACATATGGCAACAACTTTCATTTCTTCTGTGGGTTGTTCTTCGAGGACATTGACTAAAGCACGGCAAGCAGAAGCTGCGTCTGTGCTTCTAGCAAGTGCTTCATTCTGGAAAAGATCACCGAGGGCCAAAGTTGCCAGTAATCTCGCCTGCTGAGCTTGAGTCTGTGGATCCAATAGGTATTGGGACAAGGGCAATATTGCATTCTTGGTGGCTTTTGAATCTCTGATCTTGACGTTGTTGAGAAGTACCTCTAAGAGTCTAGCGGCTGTGTCCTCACACTGATGAGACCTTAGAAGATCAAGCAGAGCTTCTATGGCACCACTTTCAGCCATAGATTCAGCACTCGTTCCATCATCACTTTCCAACACTAGAAGAGTGTTAAGTGCACCAACCACAGTGTTTTCCGATGCAGAGCGAAGAAGTCTTACGAGCACAGCCACTGGGACTTCCAGGTAAAATTCGGAGCTAAATTGCAAGATGATAACCAGGATTGATGCTGCAGACTCCCATAACACATTCGAAAGAGATGGATCCGCTTGTAGTATCACCTTGGACAGCTCACTCACACCACCCTCTTTAGCTATTTCGTTTGGCCATGTTAGAGCAATGCTAACGAGAGCTTTCACTGCTCTCTGCTGCAGTAGGTGTATTCCGGATCCCAGCACATGGATCAAGGGACCGATCGCAAGTTGTGTTAATGGATCCTTTTGTAGATGCTCCTCGAAGAGTAGATGAGACAGAAGCTCAGCTGCCAACTGTTGTACTGCTGGGGCTGGAGATTCTAGCAGCGGAATTAGCGGCTCAATCACTTGGTGCGGTCTAAGTGAATAATCAGCTCGGCATTGTGGATGTTCCAAGATATTTACCAGAACTTGCAGAGCACTGTGCTGTCCGTCGGGTCCAAACTCCAATCTCGTCAACAGATTGAAAAGTGGTTCCACCACTTTCGCAGCAGATTGGCCCTTGGCAATGGTAGCGTTATTTGTAAGGATACGAAGCAGCTCTGAAAACGCAGCGCATAGGAAATCTGGAGCTTCGTGGAGAAGTTCAAGTACGCAATCGATAACTCCAGCTTTCACCATTTCCAACTTACAAGCAGGCCTGTCCTTACCTAACTTCACTAGAGCCCTTGATATTGCCTCATGAAGCACAAAGTTTTTACCATAAAGAAGGCCAACAAGAGGAACCACAGCACCATGGGCTGCCACTAGTTCAGCCAGTTGTTCATCATCGACAAGCTTGTCCAGTGCCCGTACAACTGAATGCTGTGCAGGGCTGAATTCACTCACGAGGAGAGAGACGAGGGGCTCAACACAGCGCGCTGCAGCAACTGTAGACCTGATCCTTGTATTTGCAAACAATACATAGCACAACTCTGCAGCATCTCCCTTCAATTCCATGGAACAGTTTGAAGAGAGGATCCTGCAGAGAACATCCACCGCATTCATCTCTACATCTGCAACTGCCAGGGCACGTGATGGATTATCGCTCAACAGCCTAACAAGTGCAGCGATCGCAGCATGTTGCTCCCTCTCTGAACCAGTATTGAGAATCTCTACCAAAGGTTGAACAGCTTGTCTTGAAGACTCCGCATTTCTTATATGGTCAGCGGTGAAGAGACTATCCAATGCCTTGGCGGCACTGTACCTTGCTCCTCTTCCACCTAGGCGCAGAACTGCTACAAGTTGGCTGACAGCGCCAAATGCTGACTCATGTCTTCGAATTTCAGCACTGCTAAATAAGATACCTAAAAGCCCCGTTGCAGCTTCCTCTTGCTCGTCCTGAGGTCCAAGAGAAAGATATTTCGAAAGGCCCTCAAGAGCACCTGACTCTACCATGACGATCATGTTTTGAGGACAGTCTCCGGCAAGCTGAGTTAGAAGGTTAAGTGCAAGTAGAGGAGCACCGGGGCGGTCTGGAATCGGTTTAAGAAGCTCAACTAGCAAGGGAATTGCTTTTCGAGAAGTCGCACCAACTCTAATATCTTCCACTCGGAAAAGCCTCTCAAGAGCAACCTGGTCTGGGTAACGCACTAAAGCAAACACCTGGGACAACTGCAGAAGCTCTTTAATGTCATCATCAGAACAACCAAGCAACGATATGAATCCAGCTGCAGCACCAGAGTTTGCAACAGATAGAAGAGTTCCCCGACTACCATTACAGACAAGACTAGCTAACGCTTGTGCAGCAAAATATCGGTCTGCATATTCCTCTGACTTCACAAGATTTGAAAGCACTGGAACAGCCTTCATCGTTGCATTTGCGCGAGTGATTTCTCTGTCCTGGAAGAGTATGGATAGCAGTAAAGCACAAACCCAAATGCTGGTGTCTTCTTCATTATCATCCTGAAAAGTATTAATTTTTAGCAATCAAGGACACATAAACGGAAACCTAGGTCCCAATATGAGTCGGAATGCTAAACAGGCATAGATGTTAATAGAGAATTGTTTTTAATCAATGCGTCTAATAAGCTGTGATCTCAAGATTGCAATTTAGAAGAGAGTTAAATACCTGGGTGTAGCGAAGAAAACGGTTGCCTATTCTGTCAGTAATCAATTCGATGCCTTCTGACTCCAGTATTACTGCTCTGCTTTGTTCATCATGACAAGAAAGAACTGATAACAACCAGATGGCTAAATTGTCACCAGAAATAACTGTTGCCGCCATGGAACCCTCCCTTTCTGTTGCCTCTTCGTCTTCATCTTCCTCCTCTTCTTTAGGATGAATGCGTATGCAGATATTATCTTTCTCATCCTTTTCTTGATCTTGCACAGAAGTCTGCGATGAATCTAGAATCCGCACAAGTGCTTGAACAAATTTGGCACACAATTGTGACTCATTCAGATTTTCTAACATCTTCTGGTCGTCAACTTTGGCTGCACAGATTATAATAGCAGCTCCACCAATTTTTATTTTCGGGTCCCTGGTATTTATTACCCTTTTAGCTACAGATGATACGCAATCTCTGGCATTGTTAACCATGTTTCCCAAAACCATAGGCTGATCTCGGCAAAGTCTTGACAATACTTCAATAGCTTTATCCTGTAGTGAGGGATTAGCAACACTCACTATAGATGAGACTATTGGAGCCATACTGTTGGGAAATTCAGCCAAAACAGCCCAAGCTGGTTTTACATTTCCATTACCTCCTGACCTTGAGAATATAGCAATCGCATCTAGGGCCTCTGATATTGCGTCAGATCTTCCATCAGCAGACTCCAGAAGAGACACTAAGGCAAGCACTGTTCCAGCACGGTTCACGGAATCTGTCAAAGCAGAATCAATTCGGCGACGGCTAAGCAGGCGAGCAATTGCTGCAGCTGCAAGGGTCTTTCCAGACACTGTACCTTCACGTAAGATTCTAGTGGCTGACAAAACAATTTCTTCGACAATGACCTTCTCAGACACTTCACTGTCCAATATAAGATTGGCCAGTGCACACATTCCTTGCTCAGCAACTTCAAGAACGGAAGAGTTGGCAAGAGAAACCAGAGTAGGCAATGCTTCTCTGGCAGCAACGGCCACCTCGCGATTCTCCTTAATTGAAAGTAAAATTGCAGCCATACAGCGGGAAGACTCGACAAGGATCTTTTCAGAATCCACATGTAATAGTTTAATGGCTGATGAAAGAGTTTTGAGGGCTAGAGCGCTCTCACGCAAATCCTTTCTGGTCTGGAAGATAGCTGCAAGAGCTGAAGCTGAATTTGCTTGAGTTTCTTCCTTTGCAGAGCTCATCAACTTGATCATGGTCTCAATAGCATCGTTGGAAGCACTGCCTTCACGTAACATGTCATTGAATGGGACCACCGAGAGCATGCTTTTCAATGCATCCAAAACATAAAGTTTAGACTCGGGTAGATCACTGGTCAGCAAAGCAGTAAGCTGACTGATTGTTGCAGTATCTGATTTATGAATCAAATGATTCAATGTCTTGGCAGCAATTTCCTTACCATTTGGACTACCATTCTTTAGTAGCCATAGCAGAGCAGGGACAGCATCAGCACTTTCAACACAAGCGCGTATGTCTTCACTGTGATTGCACAAGTTCCTAAGGATGGTTGCAGAGTCTTCCCTGGCTTTGGCAGACCCTGTCTCTAAAATTTGAACAAGTGGAGGTATACCCCCAGCAGCTGTGATCGCCCACTTGCTTTCATCATTTTCGTTAGACAAAAGGCAAAGAAGTGCAACAGCACATTCTTGCTGCTGTTCAGATGAAAGACCCAGAAGAGATATCAACAACTGGATCCCTTCACGGCCCTGTAGAGCATGCCACAGGCTACCTTCATGGTTACACAGCATCAGAAGAGCCTTTACAAGTTCATCTTGAACCTCATTTGCCGCCATTGTTACTAAACCAACAAGCAAACGTTTTGCATCCGAGTTGGAAAGTTTAACAGAGAGTATGGAATTGCCATACAAACTTGCGAGTGCTTCAATGGTACGTTCTTGCACAAGGAACGGTAGACGAGGCTTGAACTGCTTCAGCAAAGTCTGCTCGATGACCAATGGATCTGATGCCCTGGTAGTTTCTGCTTTGCCATCATATATCATCAATGCTGAAGCTAATGCTCCAAGAGTGTCGGCAGTCTGAGCAGGCGAGGAGCAAGATTCAAGGCTCTGACCAAGGCTCGATATGACATATGACAAACCACCGGAAATATTGGCTAGGGCACACATTGCATTTTCTTGTAATGCTTGCGCATATTCACCTTGCATGAATTCTTTTGATGGAGCTATTGTTGCATTTATTAAAACAGGAATACCATTAGAATTAGCGATTTCTCGCTTTGCTTCCTTAGATTGAGCAGAAAGTGACTTGAGAGCAGCGGCAGCCTCTGCCCTCACTGGGGCTTCATTACCCGATCCTAATAACTTGAGAAGCTGTTTTGTAATGTCCGCAGTCAAGACACTGGAACAAACAGAGGCGTCCTCCATCATCATACAAGCAAGAAGGAAGCACACATTAGATACTGTACTTGACTGCCCACTTGCAAGCAACTTAACAAGTACATCCACTCCCCCAGCTCGAATTGTCTCGGACCAAAATCCCTCTGTAGTGCTAGAAAGGTTCTTAAGTGCACCAGTTAGCAAACCATCAACCTCTCCTTTCTTATTCCCAGCACGCAATTGTTCCCACAGAACCGGTACAACTCCCTCAGTGGAAAATATTTTTGATCCAACATGGTCTTTCACCCCACCTTCAGAGACAGCATAGATTGTCTTTGCTGCAGCCATCTGCCCTTCAACCGAACTGGACTTGAGAAGACCAAGCAACGGGGGAATGCATCCCCCAAGTAATACTTTAACCCTAAGTTCGTTCTCCTTGCAAAGCGAACCTAAGACAGTTGCCGCTTGTATCTTCACTCCAAGCGAACCTGATCGGAGAAGAGAGACAAGTACTGGCACAGCTTGGGAGTGTGATCCGACAGCACTGAATGCATTTTCACGCATTTCTATAAGGTCTAGTAACTGCTTCAGGCAGTATTCTCTTTCTTGTGCAGATGATGAACCTTGGCGCAACTGCTCAATGCATTGAGCAACACTTGCTAATGTTCCATCTGGATCTTCCATGCTGGTTGTCCGGTCTCTGCAAGTGAGGGAGAAACGTCAGATACTAAGTTGCTAATATGTGTGCCATTCTGCTTAAAAAGGTTTCATTTAAAACAATATCGTAGGAAACCAATCCAGATAATATTGATTTCAAAACAAATTGTTAAACCAAAGTTGCAGTGAAACAAATACTGATAATGCCTCAATTTTATCACACTGCTTGGCTCCCATGAATTACCAATTACATATATTTGCATTACCTCAAACTCATCTTTGAATGTGGAGTTGGGGGCTCCGAATCTTGAATCTTCATATCGCTATTTCGCTCCTGCAATCATGACCAGGCAACAGACAATAAGTTAAGAGAGCATAAGTTGCAAGACGTTTGCTCCTATGCAATGAAAAGTCTATTATGAATCCAATATATCATCCTTCAATTTGCAAGACACGAAATCCGAAATAACAGACTGGAACAAAGCCAATATGAGTTCCACATTTGTATTATCGCTCATTGGCTAAGGGTTCATTTGTTGAGTAGGGAACTCTATGACATTTCTTTTGCTGATACACCGAAAAAGGAAATGGCTCTCTAGAAGAAACCAGATCCAATTTTGCAGCTAAGCAAGATCACACTGTGGTCTTTCGCTCACATTTAAAAAAAAAAGAAAACGAGCTTTCCGATAAACTATTCTGATTTATGTCAATCATATTTGTCGAAAGTGAGACCAATATGTAGAAATCTAAAGTAAGTAGTAAATAAAGTAATTACCGTATCGTTTGGGGCAAGGCCATTTCCATTAGAAGAGGCAAATCTCCATCCAAGTGCACTTGTCATTTTTATCTCACTTCACGATTCTCAAATCAAAGTAGACCCAGAGACCTTGCCCCTACCCAGATCTACCCAGACGAAGATCGTCAGAGCATCAACGCACCTGCAGAAAAAAAACCACAATCATTAGAATCTGAACCAACATCATGCAAATAGAGATCAGACGAAATTAAAGCATAAAAATCCTTGCAATCTAAAATCTGAATCAACAGGGAAATAATAAAGGACATACAGAAGTAGAAAAACAGCTAAATGCCATTGTAATCGGTGAGTCGGTGACTATATTTTCATAGGTTACTCTACCTAACTGAATTAAACTGTAGAGTAACTGGAAATCTCGATCCAAATCGTTATAGTGAACCCCGTTACTTTCCCGATTTGAACCAGGCTAAATCAGGAAAGTTTGATCAAAAGAAACTCGGAAGCAGGATTCAGATCGGGGTGGAACTAATTTGTAATCGGAGCAAAGTCTCGGATCTCTCGCTGAAACCGAACACAAGAGATCCGATACCAGAGCATGGAAATAGATCCTTAGGGCGGAGAAATTGAACTGACCTTAAAGGAAAAATGCGAGAGGAAGATACTATCAGTTGTGCATTTGTCTGTTTCGTAGAAGAGAAGCGAACGAGCCGAGATAGAGATAGAGAGAGGAGAGAGATTTCGTCTGTAATTTGACTCGACAAAGTATAAAGCGGGGAAGAGAGAGAGGAGAGAGCTGTGTGTGGGCTGGTGTGAGTGTGTTGTCAGATTGAAGCCGGCTTATCCACCGACAGATAGTGAAAAAGGATAAATACTTAACGACTCGGCTTGGCTCGGCTCGGATACTGATTCGACAGAACTAAACGACGAGTGTAATAATTGATCAAAATTACTACTCAAAAAAAAAATGAGGAAAATTGTGGACTTACATGAATTAAATTAGAAACTTTGTGACAAGAAAAATAAAATAAAAATTTAAGTAGATTGAGAAATCACATAAGGTAATTTAATTCTTATTTTTTATATTATGTTCGGATTTCTCTTTTCTAATTTAGGGTTTATAATTTTGATATTTTTAAAAAAATTGAGTCATTATGATATTATTGTTACTTTAAACGTTTACTTTAAACAATAACAAATGTACTATTTTATATATTTTTTTCTATAAGAATATGGTAAAATCTAAATTATGAGATTAAACTCAAATTTAGAGAAATTATATATGATATGTGTAATTAGATTAGACATTTTAGTGTTATTTATAAACTATTAAACATTTGGATATGATCTAACAATAACCATAACAAATTAAGTATGTGGGACATCAGATCATATGTCTTTTTATATTCGGTATTGCAGCCATGATACTCATAACTAAAACTATCAAAGATAAGTGGTTGATAGAAATAATGTTTTGAACTATTTTCCATTTCTTTGCATCTACTTTTGAAGATCATCGAAGTAAGCAAGGAAGAGAAACCAGAAGAAATAAATGAAAAAGACCAGAATTGGGTTACATCAAATGTAATTATGATGTCATACATTTGTATCTCAAGATATACCATCAATGGCTGGATGGTTAATAAGAGATTACAATGGAGTTTTCTTAGGTGCAGCTCAAGTAAAGGGTTCAAAGGTATCTTCAGCTCTAGAAGCGGAACTACAAAGTCTAACCATGGCAATCTAATGGTGTTGGATAAAAGGCTATAAATTGATATGCTTTGAAGGCGATAATAAATCAGTTTATGATATTATGACAGCCAAAAAGCTACATTTTGGAAGCCATAATTAGATCCGAGGAATAAGGAAGTGGAGCCTCAAATATACATCTGCCAAATTTGAATGGACATCTCGTGAATCGAACAAACCGGCAGACATATTGGCAAAAAAGACAGGCCTCAACATTGTTTCTTTCCATAATTACAATTATGTACCTAGTTTCATATTAGATGTTTTACATCAAGACTATGTAACATCATTGCCTTAATTAACAAAGCATGAGTTAAAAAAAAAATAATAATGTTTTGAAATGACTCAAAGATAGCCGATATTACTAAATAAGAGAGGCACACATCCTAAAATTTTAATACATATAAGTAGAAACTAAGAACTAAATAGTATGAAAAAAGGTAGTTTAGACAATATCCACAATATATTGAATCGATATTAGAATTTTAGATCATGTATTTTCCATTAAACTTAAGAAGACTTGCTCGCCTAAAAATTATAGTCTCTTTAAAATTTATTTGTTTTTTTGTTTTCGATGTTGTTAAAAAATCTTTTGAGAAGGTAAGATATTATATCGGAAACTAAAAATTCTTTTTTTTTGTTAAAAAACTAAAAATTCTTTGATTACAAGCTAAGAAAGAATGTTGGAGAGATAAGATGGGAGCCAACTCTGTGTTGGTCTTGTAAAATGCAACATAGGTAATTTAAGATGCTAATGGAAAGGTTCAAAAGCATAGTTGAATATTATACTCACATCCTCTTGTATTATACTCACATCCTCTTGTTTTGAGGCTAGGCTAAACCAAGAGTTTATACCTAAAAATAAAAATATAAAGATATGATTTTTTTTTTTTTTTGATAAAAGATATGATGTTTTTACAAGATCAAGAACATGTACAAAAAAGAGATAATATATTCAGACAAAATAAATAATTAAAGAAGAGTCAGATTTGCAATTTGACAGTTGTTATTTGTTATTGGTCCTCCTATATGTTGATTTGTTACCAAACTCAATTAATTAGTCCATAAAGATGGTGATTTAAAAGCTATCGACCACCAAATCGAATAAGCTAATTACTAAAGAAAGAAAAATTAACATTGACATCACAATCATCTCGAATTAAATTTCCACGGATAAAATCATAACCATCTTTGTCTACAGCTTACTTCTCACATATAATAATAATTTCCTTGAAATTAAATTATATTTCTATCTTGTCCAAACAAAATGACAGCAATTAGTTTTGTCCAAAAGTGAAAGAAATCAAGGGAAGAGAAGATGGTAAAATAAATAACGTGGGAGAGCAAAATGCACATGGCCTCATGCCTCATGGGAATAAAAAAAAAACAAAGTTGCAAGTATGTTTCTCCTCGACGCATGTTTTGTTTCTATCGACAACTATGCCCATGAAACTATATGATAAAACACAATTATGATAACCATATGATGCACATGTGCTCTTTATTGCTCGCCAATTATTCTCCATGCCACATCTTTTACAACAATCATGGAGATTATGATGACGTGAACAAAAGCAATGACCGGCCAAAATCATCTTCTGGAATCCATCTAGTAACAGATTCAATGCCTCCACTTTCATGAACTAGTATAAAACCCAATAAACATAGCAGGACCGATGTATTTGACGAATTTCTCAATGTTAAAGACTTCCATATTTCAACAGAGCTTTAAAGACAGTGTATTGTTCTGCATCCATTATGAAGTATATATTTAAGAAATTCATCAGTCTTCACTTCAATAGACACACTTTCCTTCTTACTATAGATTCTGTTTGGTAAAGATATAAACAATGTATACTTAGCTTAACATTGAAAACCAAAAAAAAAACAATGTATACTTAGTCTAATACCTTGATCGTTGGTCCTTTAATAAGCTTTCTCAAGACTTGGTCACTAGTTCTAAGGATAATGGTTCCCCTAGTTATTCCTCATCTTCTCAGCCATGACTCGATCTTCAATGCTTTTTTTTGGTACCTTTTAATGTAGATTCATCAGACCCAGTCTCCTTTTGTTTCTACTTCTTCTTCAACAATTAGAGAATCCATCAAACCAAGGATGTATAAGTGAGTCGAAAACTTCTCTTTCAAGAGTACAGTCTCATCTTCCATCAAACTTATGAACTTCCATCTTCGCAGATAACATATTGAAAAGTTTGAATATACCAAGCATACACTTTGATACCTCTTGTGGAAGCTTGAGCTATCAGTTGGCTATTTCATCGAGCAGTTGGTGTGCACTTGTCAAAAACGCAAAAAGTACCCGGCGATCGAGTTCGAGATTCGTTGGTGTGGCTACGTCTAAGCTTCACCGGAACTTCAACGGAATTCAATATCAAATGTTCAAATTCAAATTTTCGTTTTTTCATACAGCTTTGTTGACGTGTTTACTTTTTACAAGACTGTAACTTACTAACTAGTTTCCACTTACATCAAACCTTATTTTCAATTTGATTCCGTCCTAAACCGACCCGGATCTAACCAGTTCCATTTGTTTCAACTGATTGAACTAGTAGGATGAATCAGAAAACAATAAGGTATATATAGGATTAATAGACCGCTCGTGTTTTATGTCAAACCGCAAAACTGAATAATTCAAAATAGATTGTCGTTAGAGAAATATTTTACATGTTGATTGAACAATTTGCGAACAAAACTAACACAAGTTACTTAACTTAAAGCCTACACATAAAGGACGATCACTTATGCTCACATCACATCACAAATTTAACAGATAAATAAAAGAACAGATCTTACACTTCACTCTAGTTTTTCTACATCTTCACAGGTCGAAGAAGGAGAAGACTTTATCGGAAATATTCTGTTGCCGGCGGAAGAAACACCACCGCCTTCTCCACCGTCTACGCCGCAATCTCTCTCCTTCTCCAATCTCTTCTTCATCATCTTCTCCTTTTGCTTCTTCTGCATCACATGTAGATGGGCGTAGTTTGCTCCCATCGAAGACATTTTTTTCTTTTCTTTTTCAGTCGTGTTTAGTTAATTTGCTTATTATGACCAGAGAGAAAGTGTGGTGAAAAGAATAGTTAGGTGAAGGATGGACTTTGGTAATGATGAAAGACAAGTGCCGTAATTTATAGAAAAACGACTCTATGCTTTATGACCGTTTGTTATGATTCCTTTCTCATCATTTTGCTTCCCCATGCTCAATCTCGTTTTCTTTTTAATTTCTTCCATTCCTTAATCGACGAAATTTCTTACTTAGACCCACACCCATTAATGTAATAAGGAAGTCAGCTGAGCGTATAATAGAAGTCAACAGTTAAAATAAGTATAATTTGTAAGAAATTAACCAAAATCAAGCTAATTTTAAGTTAAATCGACTAACATGAAATATAAATCGACAATTCAACCTTGTTAAAAACCAAATATAAGTCAACTACGGTTAAGTAAGTTGATGAGAATAAAATATATGTCGACAAACATAAAAAAAAAAAAAGTAATATCTTAATAAAAAATCAACCAATCAAAATATAAGTTGATTGTTTAAAAAAAAATCAACCTAAAATCAAATTACACTGATTAATATAAAATCTACATCGACAGTTTAAAAAAGTCAACCATGAAAAGTTAACAGAGAACAATGTAAGTATTAACGGTAAATATAAGTTGTCGAGCATACAAGTATAAGTTAAAAATTATAATAAATTAGTTTTGTAAAAAAAAATCCACAGCCAAAAATATAAATTAATTTTTTTAAATGAGTATCTCTAAGTCAACAATTCATATTTTAATAAGTAAAAAAATACAAATCTACTTATGTAACTTAGGTTAAAAAAATGGAAATAAGCCAAGAATTCAAATCAATCATCTTTTTCAAAAACCAACCATGAAAAGAGATTACATTTGAATTGTATGGAAATCTTAAGTTTTTAAGTATTTTATCAAACAATTACGAGTTGGATTACTGTTTTAGGCACACTTTTAAAACCAAAACGAAGAAGTTGAGACACATTTTATTTCTTAAGGTTTTAGATTTTAAAACCTTCAAAAACACTTGAAAACCTTATAAAACGACAAATCAATAAAAGAGGGTAGACTCCCGAACTCCGAAAAAGTTTCTCCCAGTGATGGATTATCTCTAACGGTCGCAAGCACCTCAAACAAGTAAGTCTTCCTATCCAAGTTCAAATTTCTAGCGCTCTTAATTATTTCGATGTCGATCGTAAAGCAAAGAGAATGTTTGAATCGCAACAGATAAAATTGTGATAGTTTCAACTGCAATAAAATCCTCTAGTAGACTACTGATTATTTATGTGAAACAAAATCCTATTGTAGAACTATGATTTTTTCCTCGCAACAAAATCCTATAATAGAAATGGTACATCCTTGAGTTCCAATTCTTAGTGTTCATGTTTATTGTAAGCATAATGTTTTTAGGATTTTTTCACTAGTATTGTTAATGAAACACATTTTTTTGGGTTCATTCTTGTGTTTGATCGTGCAGTGATTGTTCAGTGGTGGTATTGATTATTTTTTTACATATATGATTGTTCACCTCCAGCTTCTCTTGAACTTTAGTGGACTAATAGCATTCACCGCCATCATGAATTTATATGTTCTTCTTGGCTGCTCCGCCAATGCGTTTGCACTTCTTGTGACCCCACTCTCTAGCTAATAACCAAGATCGATGCAAGGCTTTCTGTAATAAAAATAAAATCTAGCCATGCATTCTAAACTCTCTATTTTTCTTACACATTGTTTTGTTCTCTTTACAGGAGTCCAATCATTGGATTTGTGGCAGGCAGCAGCTCTGACACTGTTGTGTTTCATGGGAACAACAGCTATTGGAAGGAAAGAGAAACCACATACTTTGGTGGCCTGGGTTCCTCTTCGTTGGAAATCATCCTATGGCTAATTATTGCATCTTTTATATTTGGAAGATCGTTCGGTAAGTTAGAACTATGCATTTCGTTTTTTATTTTGGTTCTATGTGTTGGGATAGAAACATCGAAAATCATAGAGAATGCAAGTCACGGTGACGAATGGATTATGTGAATTACACACAATCTTATTGTTTCCTTTGTTGCGGCTATAAATATTCTCTCCAAAGAGGTAAGTTTTTTGCTTAATTCCTTGGTTGTTCTAATCCTATGATTGATATCATTTTCGGTTTTTATTTTGGAGATGGAGATTGTTGCAAGTCATATGCAAGAGAAGGAAGAATAAACCACCAAAAGAAGAACATGAAGCATTCCATTTTCCCGTTCTCTGCTGTGATATATTCTTGAAAAATTCCGTAAGACTTTATATTCTATTGAGAAATCAGGGTCAAAATCATCGACATGTTATGTAAGTTGTTTAGCTGTCGAGAATTGATTCTGTTATAAAAGAAGAAACATGATTAGGGTTAGAAACTTGCAGATTTTAGTGAGTCATTGTGATTCTACGAACACCATCGAATTTGCTTTTTCAAGTGACAGTAAGATGCTAAGTTGGAAGAACATATGTTTAGAATAAAGTAATGTTTTCTTTTTTTTAAAAAACAATTTGAATTTATTTCATATACAATCAATACAGAAATCAGACATCTCATTTTTGACCTTAGTTAATCAAAAGGCAGCAAACAAAAAAAATTGCAACCACGAGAATATTATACTTGTGGTAAATTTTGAGATCGGTTTCAAACCCTATCAGTATGTGGGTAATTCCCATAGTTTTTATGAGAGAAAGAGAAGAAAAAATAAAATTGAAAAACTTGAAGAAAGTGATTGAGGAATTGTGAATTTAGAGAGGACGAAGTTCTAATTTATATATATTTTATATTTATGCGCCAGAGATCGTAGCAATTGCATTTATCTCAACAATGTTAAACAAAAAGAAGCTCCACGTCTTCATATCGCATACCTGTCTAAGCACCAAGTTAGGTTTTGTTAGCATCTTCATTGGTTAAGAGACTCTCATAAATAGACTCATAATATTTTTAATACAATTAAATTATGTAATCATATAATTATATACGAAGTCAAAATGTGTTACGTTTAAAAGTTGAGATGGCAAATTACAAAAACTACCTTAATGAACCGATTGATTTAGGTCGGTTAAATTAGTTTGTTTATAATGGTCAGTTTGTTTGTACAAATATCTCTTAGGTTGGTTGAGTCTTTTAAAATTAGACATATCATTGGTTTATGGTGTAGGTTAAATCGGTTTTATTTTAGAAACATCATCACATAGATAAAGCCTGAATGATATAACCGAAACCCTAATTACCTAAATCTACAATCCTATAAATATGGACCACAAAGAACATGTACTATTAGATGTAACCCTAGCATTAGCAGTTTTGAACTCGCGAAAAACTGAGTATTAATTGAATAACAAAGGATTTTTGGGCTACCGATTTGGTTTATATTGTACTTGTTGTTTGGAATCCTATCATACGTTTGACCTCAATTTCATCTTATTTGCCTTTAAATTATCTCCAATCGTATTATGATAAATTCATGTTTCTCAAGGTGTATCTCTTTATTCTTTCATTACAAGAATTCATCCGTGATTTTACCTTTTTTAGGGTATGGTAAAGTAGGTCTCAAAACCGTTGAAAATAATTGATAAAGATAAAAGAAACTTCAAAAGGTTATTCGAATAGTACTTATATTTTATTTTAAAAAATCAAATCTCTTAACTATGTATTCTTTTATCAAACGAGACATAGAAAAATATCTTGAAACATAAGAAAGTAAAAGGATTAAAAGGAAAATTATAAATATATTTCTAATAGTTTAGACATATTTTTTTTTCCTCTGAGTGTTTTATAGTTGGATGGACTAATTAAGAGATTGTTTATTTTGAAGTTATGAATTTCTAGGAATCAAAAGAGGGGGATGAATGAAGGATCCAAATCACAATTTTAGAAAGCTAATTCTAAATAGCATTGATCTTCATCTATTTTTTTTGAATTTCGTATATCTCTCTTTTTTTCTAATATTTGTGATCCTTGATAAGTTTTAGTTTTTATTCTATGGTTATTTGATTAACAGAGCATGTTTTATCTAATTTTGTCGAAAATGGAATTGGAATTGGAAGAAAGCGGTTACTGTAAACCTGCGGTGGATAACTTTAACGCGATGATTCTTGGATTATTTAAGAGGAGGATGATGGATTTGACGTTGGAAGTGTTTGAGATGATGGTTGACAAGAAGAGAATGCCTAATGAGAATGCCTAATGAGATATGAATTAAATCATCTAAAAACATAAGTATAAGAAATTATTTTTAACTCATGTGCACTACAATTTTCCCATTGGGTTCATCATAATAGTGGGTAAGGTTTAGAGTAAATCATCAGACCGTCTATATAGAAGGAAATATTTTCAGGTCGTGTACGCTACGATGTTACTATTGGGTTCACCAGATAGTGGTAGAGTTCTAGATTAAATCATTAAAACGCCTAATTATTAAGGAGGATTTTTAGCTCTATTGTGTTACGATTTCCCCTTTGGGTTCAAAAGATAGTTTTAGGATTTTAGATTCAACCATCAAAATGTTTATGTATAAGGACCTTTTTTTAACTTCCGTGCGTTACGATGTTCATCTTGGGTTCACCAAATAATTGTAGGGTTTAAGATTAAATCATTAAAACACCTAAGTATAAGAAATTCTTTTTATCTTATGTGTGTTACGATTTTCCTCTTAAAATCACTAGTGGCAGAATTTTAGATTAAACCATAAGATGATAAGTACATCTATGTATAAGGAGAGCTTTCAAGCTCCCGTACGTTACAATGTTCGCATTGGATTCACCAAATCATTTTAGGATATTTAGATTAAACCATCAACATTCCTAAGTATAAGGAAAGGCTTTTCACCTCTTATGAATTGTGATTTCCCCCTTGGATTAACTAAATATTGGTAGGGTTTTAAATTAAACCATATAAAAATGTATATGTATAAGGAAGACCTATGAGCTCTCGTGTGCTACGATGTACCCCTTAAATTCACCAGATAATGATAGCGTTTTAGATTAAACCATTAGAATATCTACATATATGGAAGACTTTCAAACTCTCGTGCATTACAATATATGCATTGAATTCACCAGATAATGGTAGTACTCTAGATTTTATTATCAAAACATCTAAGTATAAAGATTTTTAGCTCATGTGAGTTATGATTTTTCTTTTGGGTTCACGAAATAATAGTAGAGTTTTCTATTCAACCTTTGGGATGTTACTTATAACAAAGGTTTTTTAGCTTCCATGCGTTCCTCATGGGTTTACGAAATAGTGGTATCGAGTTTCAGAATAAATCATCAAAACGCAAATATAAGGAAAACTATTAGCTAATATACGTTACGATATTCTCCTTTCTTTTACGCTTTTGTCAAAAGTTTTCTTTTATGTGTATGTCAAAGGTCATGGTTTTTTAATCCATTTTTCCTACTAATTAGGATCTCTCATGAGTATCTTAGACTTTCTTAATAGACTCTTCTCATAGTCTCTCATTTTTCAGACTCTTCTCATAGTTTTCAGACTCTTCTCATAGTCTCTCATTTTTCAGAAACCCATTGATGGAGATGTTATAAACCCATTTGTTCGAACCGTTGGCCCTAATTGAGCTATCTGGAAGTGTGTATGTAAGTAGCCTCGTATTACTCACGGCTTGAAGCCATAATAACATATTTCAGTAACACCAATCTGACTTTTAAGTATTGCACAGATTGGCAGAGGCCTCTCTCTGATTCTCTCTGACTCTAAAGTTGTAGTCTTTTCTTTACAAATACGAAGGTTGAATTCAAACATTTATAATCTTTAAAACTCTGAGTTCTATCTCTGTCACAACTTGGTAAACTAAAGTTGAAAAATCTTAGATAGTTTCAGATGAGTCACAAAGCGGATACATGGTTGGTTAGCGTTTTCACAGAAGGCCAAGCGTCTTCAGCTGCTGAACATGCTCAGAGGGTAAAACCGGTGGCGACCATTCAGATCCCATCATTTCTCCATCCACATCCTCAACCACGTACTCCTAAAAAAACCAACAATCTCACATTTGATTAAACCTAAAGATAACAAAACAAAACACTTGCGGAAACCGGTTAATCAATCTCACCTTTGTTAGCATTCTTTTAGCGAGTATATGGTAATGGCGCTGCCAAATCCGTTGACCAACCATGGTTGCAACCAATACGCTGTAGAATATACCGATAACTGTAAATAAACCGAGAACTACTAATGCCATTATGAAGAGCAATGGCAATCCGGCTTCTCCTGCACCTCCAAGGCAACCACCACATTCACTCACTGCACTTGCACACCCTTCGGTACACGCCGTGCAATCTGCCCACATACATATAGTTCCCGGTAGATGGCAGTCCGTGCATATCCTGCATATTGATATATATATATATATATATATATATATATATATATATATACATGTTTCAGTAAATGGCTTATCCATACAAAGATCAACCAGAAACCAGACAAGCGAAAAGCGCAATGACTAAAGGAGGACATTTCTAACTAGTAAACAAGAAAAAAATGCCAATAATGTTGTTTCTTAAACAAGACAAGACTGAAGAAAAAACAAAGAAAGAGGTATAGTACCCAGGCTGACAGCAACAGAGACACAATTCACGGCAAGGCTGAGCTAAGTCATTGCGAACTCTGCGGTCGTAGCAAGTTATGAAGCATCCAGATAAACCCAGAAGAGCAAAAAATAATAAAGCTCCTGAACAAAAACAAACACCCTCGTGTAAATAAAATGATACAGATATGTGTAACTTAAGAATCACTTGACACAAGTTTCTTCTTTAGTAACGAGTTTTCATGAGGAGCTATGTAAAAAGTAATTTCTGAAGCACTTACTTTGAAAATTTTCATTAACTCAAAAAATCTACAGTATATTTCTAATCTTGCCATCTCCTTGATCTAATCTAACTCTAGAGGATGAAAAAAAACCTTTCCCCACTTTTCACTAAGTAGAGGAGAAAGGATATGAACTATGAAATCATCTGGAGTGAAAACTCCCTACGATTCCGTTAACTAGGACATATGTACAAAAGCAGACTTAGCATTTTCATGAAATGACGAAGGATATACCCTACAACCGCCACTTGGCAGAGGTCTTACTGAATATAATATATTATCTAGGGGAAAATTCAAATATTGTAGTTTGAGATCATACCACACATGTAATAAAACGTGACCTCACTGTCAAAACCCCAAATATGACGAAGCCATGATTGCTGGTAACTATCAATGAAATAGACCATGTAGGCCAATGCAGCAATTACCTATGAGCAGATGAAAAGTCATTTGGTAAACACAAATTGCATATACTATCAAATGTAGGAAACGGAAGCAGAGATGAAAAATAAATGATTACGAGCTGAACAGCAAGAAATATGGATAAAATGTCTCGAGTAACAAAGAAGCGAAACTTCAATGTTCGCCATTTCCTATCTCCAGCACCATGAACTCTCAGATAATATGGAGCCTTGCAAGTTGTGCAGTGTGCAAATGCAAAACCTTCCTGCAAATAAAACGAGGTTACTAGGCCTTAACATCTGCTATTCGTTAGATCATTCAATGTTACATCCAAAACCGTACTCCTTTATGCTTCGAATGAATGTCTTATTCAACAGAAACATAATTTTTTTAACTAGAGGTTGTCATATCCGACCGGAAATGGAATGCATGAAAAAATAGGGGAAATATCTCTTCAAATAGTGAAAACAGGCATTCACAGCGTTCAAGCATGGACCGAAGTTGAGATAAAACAAAATACCTTTATGGCTCTCCAATGATCCAAACAATCACGATGAACATACTTTGATGTTCCTTTGCATTTGCATGGGGCTATGAAATCCCTACCTGACATACAAACAAAGTCAATAAATGAGCATGAATTGACAATGTAACATAGACCAAACCTCTCTCTAAGTCACAATTTGCAGCTTGTAGATGCAAAATTTGAATCATCAGGTTCTGTACAAGAGTTTACCACTAAGACTAATCCAAAGCACATCAGAACCATTTACGATATACCATGGGTAACAGTTTCGTGTCTAGTAGCACTAGTAAACCTTTTAATCAAACTTCACGATCCGAATTCTTGAACTGAAATTTGAAATATCTAAGACACGAGCACATGAAATGTCGAAAAGATTCCAAGCAACGATCACTAGCCAAAAAAAAAAAGCAACGCAACCCATCTGTGGAGATGCGAATTTGGGTTTATCAAGAAATTACCATCAGTTTCAAGGCAAATTCGGCACTGAATTTGTTCACCAGGTCCCGCTTCGAGATCGATCTCAGAAGGCTCCACCATCGGAGACGGCGGTACCAACGGCGACAATTCCAGTTCATCCGCCATCTAATTGCGAAATCTGGGTAAAACCCACAAATCCCCAAAGAGAGAGAAAAGAGAAGAGAGAGAGTTGGTCGAGCTCTGATCCGATTTCGTTAATCCTCTTTTCGAGTTTATTGGTAGGGAGTTTGTTGCCGTTAAACAAGTAATGTGAAATGACCCGGCACCGGTTCTTCGCCGGCAGAAAGTAGGATGATGACTTTTTTGCCCTTCTAGATCATTGAAATTCACCGCAGTAATAATTGGTTTTAAATTAATATTATGGTAACTTTTTAATGAAAAACAAAAATATATAAAAAACTTTTGCAAAAAAGTTAAATGTCTGAGCCCGGGTTCGAACCGGGGACCTCTAGTGTGTGAGACTAGCGTGATAACCGACTACACCACCCAGACTTTATTGTTCATGTTTTAAATTTACTTATGTTATATTATGAATTATTTCTCACAACATTTGGTTCGATTGATTCGAAACCCAAAAACCCTTTCTGACACCAAACCTATTTGAGAGGAGGTTCTCGTTTCTGGGTTTTTCGTCGACGCTGCCGTCAACAATGGCGAAAGAAAGAGAAAGTCGAAAGAAGGAGAAAAAGGAAAAGAAAGAGAAGATGGATAAGAAGATGCGTGAGGCCGAAGTACTCGAGGTGAAGGAGAAGAAGATCTCCAAAAAGCATAAATCTGAGTCCAAAAAGCCCGAAAAAACTGAGAAATCCAAGAAGAAGTCGAAGAAATCCGATGTAGAAAAGAAATCACATAAGAAATCGGATGAATCCGATGTAGAAGATAAGTCGGAGGAATCCTATGTAGAAGAGAAACCACATAAGAAATCGAAGGAAAGCAAGCGGAAACACAAGACATCAGATGAACCGGAAGAGCCCGAGACCCAAATTGCTCGTTCGGACGATTCGCATCACGTTACGGTCCCAACTGTTACTACCAACGAGCCGGAATCAGATTTTGAGGACGACAAGGAAGACATCAAGAAGCTGCTTGAATCTTACTCCAAGGAAGAGCTAATTAACCTCATTTACAAAACGGCCGAGAAGGGTTCCCGATTGATCTCTGCCGTGCTTGAGTCGGCGGATCGCGACAGCGTTCAGCGCAACATATTTGTGCGTGGTCTCGGATGGGACACGACGCAGGAGAACCTCAAGGCTGCTTTTGAGGTCTATGGGGAAATAGAGATGTGCTCGGTGGTTATGGATAAGGACACGGGAAGAGCGAAAGGATACGGGTTCGTGATGTTCAAGACGCGTAAAGGAGCAAGAGAGGCATTGAGAAATCCGGAGAAGAGAATGTACAACCGCACTGTGAGCTGTAATCTAGCGGCGGCGAAGCCGTCTGGTGTTGGAAAGGCGCGGGACGCTGTTGAATCTGTGAAGATTGATCTATCTCAGAATGAAGTACCCTTACCTGTTGCATTCGATAAGGGACATCAGCAACAGGCTATGCCAATGTACGCCGGTCAGAACATGCCTTTCTATCAGCCCCCTGGTTTTAACCCTATGTATGGTCCGTTAATGGGTAATCAAATGATTGGTGGTCTTCCGAACTATCATATGTTTGGCTCGGGTCTAATGAACCAGATGCCATTGCCATTGCCACCAAACCATGTGGGAATGACGGGGCAATACGCTGGTGATGGTAATGGTGTTGGTAATGGTTTTGATGGTGATCGTGCTTGGCATCTGAGATAAGAGACACCAAGTGGTATTACTCTTTTCTCTGATATCTATGCTTTCTTCTTTTATTTAGACTTTCAATTTTTAGGTTAGGCTGATTATTAGTCTGGTATCATCAACTTTATATTTTGGGAATTGCAAGAGTTCTTTGCGTTTCTTTATCTTATACATTGCTGCTTCAAAACTTACTTTTCTAGTTTCAGTGTGTTCTATCGTTTTAACGAGGTATCCCCATATGATGGGTGCTTAAATGATCTATTCTCTTGCTCTGAAAGTTTCCACTTGTGTCTGCTTTATTCTTACAAAAAAACTACCATGAAACTTATGGAAATGTGGTCACCGTGTCCAGAAGATTCAGTTACCATGATCACAATAGGTTTTAAGTAGTTTGCTATCTCTGTTTTTCGTTTTGGTTTTCCTTATTATGGTTCTTTTGTCTTTCTCTTTCCCATCAAACATACATCTGGTTTTCTACTATGTCTTTGCGTATGGAGTTTTTGGCTTTTGTTTTTCCCTGTTATAGTTCGTTTGTCTTCCCGTTTTACTATCAAACATCTGGTAATTATAGCTGCAGAAGTTGCTCATGACATATATGTCATAGCTCCTGAAAGTCTGTCTTTTCTTCTGCAGCTGTCTTGAGACCCTTTGTTGTTTAAAATTGTTTGTATTGCCAAAAGGTTTTCGAGTCTGTCCCAAAAACTTCCTGTTGGTTTTCGTGGGATAAGCTGGAGTTTTCTATCTATCAAGCATCGATTGTTTTAGATAAGCTGGAGTTTTCTATCTATCAAGCATCGATTGTTTTAGATAAGCTGGAGTTTTCTATCTATCAAGCATCGATTATTTTATACATTTCTCACTGTCTTTGATCACATTTATTTTTACCTTGGTGTGACACTCTTGTATTTGTGTTTTTTGATCCCAGTTGCCAAATGTTGTTCTTGCCTAAGATTCAAGATTGGCTTTTTTTTTCCTTGGTCCTCCATTTCAAGTTTTTATCTTTGTTCTGGATCTCTCGCTGTTCACGGACAATAGAGCGTATAGCTCTGCTTGAGCATTGATGATATCCAGACTTTGTGGGTTTTCTTTTATTTTGGAATTACTTAGAGAAACAATGTTGTTTCAGTTTTCAGTTTTTGGGTTTTGGATTGTTTCTTCGTCTGCAGCTACCCATATGTATCTGTTCGTATTGATCTAATGCTCTGCATCTGATGAATCAGCTATGGCTTGGTTTTGATCATTTGTTTTTCATTGTTTTGTGATCGACAGTGAGTTTTTTCTTTTCTAAGAAAATCTTTCTATAAAAATGCTTTATGGTGCCCGGAAGATTTAAAAACAGAAACCAATCCCTTTTTACATTGTTTGGTCCAAAAAGATTGCATCTTCGTTCTGACATGTTTCAAGTTTTCCTCACGGATCTGGACATGGTTATGCAGTGACTAAAAAATGATTTTTCAAAAACAAACAAAAAATCTTATCTTTTTATATATGACTTTGGACCTCATACATTCGGATCTCTCCATCACCGGGTCCGACCCGGATTAGTTGCGTCTCGAGAGTTTGTGTGATTCTGAAATAAGTGTACATATATTAGGATAGCGGTAACAAATTGCGATTGACTGTTATAAAATTGGACGGTACGATTTTAACAACTCGGAAGCTGTAAATAGCAAATTGAAGTCAGGACCCGACAAAAACAAATCAAAATCACAATCCCTAAATTCGACTCGTTCAATCCTCTTTCTATGGCGAAAACCCTAGATAAATCCAAGAAGCGCAAGCGCGTCAAATCCAAGAAAATCGATAAGAAGCAGAAGATCATTAAATCTATTCAACAACAACAACAGCCTGAATCCTCGACGCCATATTCCAGTTCCAGTTCCAGTTCCGATTCCAGCGGTTCGGAATCGGAGAAGGAGTTCGATCCGGAAGAGCTACGGGAGCTTCTACGACCCTATTCCAAGGAGCAGCTCGTCGACCTCGTTTGTTCCGCCGCGCAAATCGGGTCGTCGATCTATTCTGCCGTCGTAGAAGCGGCTGACCGTGACGTCACACACCGGAAAATCTTCGTTTATGGCCTTCCATGGGAGACAACACGCGAGACTCTTGTGGGAGTCTTTGAAGGCTATGGCGAGATCGAAGAGTGCACCGTAGTTATAGACAAGGTCACGGGAAAGGCCAAAGGGTTCGGATTTGTTATGTTCAAGTCGAGAAAAGGAGCAAGAGAGGCACTTAAGGAACCAAAGAAGAGGATCCTTAATCGAACCGCGACATGCCAGCTGGCCTCAATGGGGCCCGCGGCGTCGGGAAAAGGGCAGGACCAGACGGGTCCGGTGAAGATAGCCATTCAGGGCCAGTCCCATCAACAGCAGCCGCAAGGGCAACATGTATTTTCCGGTGCTGGAATGGCTGCACCGCCGTTTATGTTAGGAAACCAATACCATCCTGTTTATGGCACCGGAATGTTGGGGAATCCAGCTCTAGCAGCAGCCGCGGGAGGTTACATGTATCCGATGTTGGCTGGTGCTGTAACCCATGGCGGGTTGGGTTCTGGTGCGTTGAGCCATGACTTGTTACAGTCGAGTCAGATGGATCCAAGCCTTGGTGCTGGTCTATCAATGCTCGGCCCTTACTTTAGAGGTCAGAGTTTGCCCAGTTCGTATCCAGATTCCGATACCGGGAAAAAAGGAGCTGGTAAAGATCAGGATGCTGGCGGCTCCTTTCACGGCTATTCAAGTTATTCATGGTACGCTCACTGCTTTAACCTTTTGCGTTTTCTAGAAATGTTTTTGTTAATGTTTTGGTTTAAGAGTCATTGGATAACCGTATGTTGCAGGATTTCATAATAGCTGTGTAGGTCTTAGGTATTTGGCTTAATGTGTAGATAAATGGATTAAGGCTTTGTGGTAGTATTCTCAACCTGTTGACAAGAAAATTTGTTGGCTTAAAGCTTAAATAGGGGTATTCCTAGGATGAACTGTTACAGGAATTATATATCTAATTTCTTGAGGTAGGTTGGCATTGTTATCTACTCGTTATGATGGATTTTTTTCAAAGTTAGATGTGCGGATGATGTTTCATAAGCTTTTGCTCTCTTCATTTTTTTTATACATTTGACTTTCATATGTTTTCCTTGTTTTGGTTTTGGTTTTCTTTTGTTTCCTTACAGTTTATGGTTTTACAGTTTTTTATGCCATTTGTTTTATCAAAGTGAGATTCTGTATTAGTTGAGTAAGATTGGTTATGACGGGGAGGAATGTACCTTTCTTTTATTTGTTTCCTGGCTTAACATCTTGTTTTGGTGTTTATCATCTTTAAATGAACGGTAACACTTTAGCAGTGAACTGCTCTTGCTGTTTCATTTATGTTTTTAGTCTCTCCAGTTTGAATTTTATTGTAGTTTTGATGTTTGCCCATTTGATTTTTTTTGTTTTCACTTTTCGGGGTTATCTAACCAGGAGGATTGGGTATTGCTCTTGTTGCCAAATGTTTTTTCTTGTTTTGTCTTAAAGTTTTGATAAATTTATGTTTGGTTTGTTTTCTTGAACTCCAACTTTGCAGATGATGTGTGAGCTGAGCATGAGAATGAGAAACATGCAGTTCTGGGATTTCTAGTTAACATTTCTTTCTCCAATCTTTGTTTTCTTGTGTTTCGATTTGTATTAACTTCCTGATATTTAATATCAAAGTCGGTAGTTTTAGTTTTTTTCTTGTTTTGTTTTGTTTTCCCCATTTGGTTTCAGTTTTGTCGGATACTATTCGATAGTTGCCCTGTGTCTTACCATGTATTACTCAAGTAATATCATTGTGATTCTTCATCAAAAAACTTCTGTGCAGAGATCCAATCTGCATGGAATGGTCAGTTATGCGAAAATGGTTTTGTTTTGAAAAGGTTTATTCTCTTTGTCTAAAGTAATGTGGATGCCTTGGTGGAGGAGAATTTTTCTGCCCATAAAGTTTATTGTGGATCATATTGTTTCTCAGATGATGAGGCGTTTTGGTTTTGGTTTTGGCTGTATTGTTCCGTCAAAGTGAAAGTAGACAGAGAATGCTACTCAATAGGATTTGATTTTATATATATTTGATGAGGTCGTTAATAATGATGGGCTAAAAGAAGAGGAAGATGCTAAACTAGTGGTGGTCTGAAAAAGTCCTTTTTGGTTTATGGAAAACAAGAGAGACACAGTTGAAGCTAAAGCTGATGATGATGGGTTCTTGTCCTAAGGTAAGAAGCCATAACAAGTTTTGATTTTGTTTTTCAATCTAAAATGTTAGAAGATAAATGCGGTTGTTCACTTCTTTCTCTTCTTTGGTGGCTGAAGTGCCTCTTCCTCGTCGTCCTCTTCTTCCTCCTCCTCTGCCTCTTCTTCCTCGTCTTCCTCTTCATTCTCATCTCCCTCCTCATCATCTTCACCATCATCATCATCATTGTTCTCGTCGTTTTCATCATCATCATCACCATTGTCGTCATCCCTTTCAGGTTCATCATCATCATCGACATCATCTTCACCATTTTCCTCGGCACCATTTACAGTTTCTTTCTCGGCCTTATTCTCTTTTCCTTCTGCGTCATCTGCACCACCTTCGTCGTCTTCCACTCCATCATCACCATCACCATCACCATCAGTTCCATTGCCCTCCACTGCATCAACCACCTCGTATCCGTTCTCTGTAACATGACCCTCTAAGACAGCGACCTGCAACCAAAAACATTCTTTGGTTAATGATACATACAAATCATAAAATCAATATTAGCGTGTTAACATGGTAACACAACAATGAAATGGGCCATGGGCTTTTCTTCTTCTACGTCTCAAGATTATTAGATTTGGAAGCATAAGCTGTGGAATATACCATTTTGATATTTCTTGAACCCCACACAGTTCTCCTAATATATTTAAAAAAATCAATTTTCATATATTCTCTCATTAAAGCAACCGTCCCCAACTAATATCTATTATTATTATTATACACCCTTCACAAGGTTTCCACCAAAATAATATGATTTACTTTTATTTGCCAACCACCCATTCTTTAGTAACGCTTGGAGTCAGTCAAGATTTGTTTTGTAACAATTTTCCTTTCTATGATGAAAACGATATATATAGCTTTGAGAAACTCAATTTTTCTTTATGAAAGACAACAGATTATTTCTTATGATTTATCAAGAAAAGTTGTTAAACGCGACCGCGAAGACTTGTAAACGTTGTTAATAATTTGGCTGGTTAATATTATTATAAAGGATTTTAAGGTTTGGAAAGAGAGGGAGAGCTTGCCTGAGCAAAGAGGTGTAGGAAAGAGGAGAGCATAGTAGCCGTTAAAACCGAAACGGCGCACTTTAGCAATGAGTCGTTACCGATCAGCAGGGACTCCCACTCCATTTTTTTCTTCGTCTTCTCTCTTGTTAACTCTGTAGTTAATAGTTATGGTTACCGTTAGATCTGCAATAATTATAATATTAGAGAACTTTCTTGTCTAGTTCCAGAAATGTTAACTTCAACTTCATTAATTTAAATTATTAAAGAAGAAACAGAGAATGGCATAAATAATCAGAAACAGAGCAAAAAAGAAAAGGTTTTAGATTTTCAAAACAATAATTGTTGACAAGAAAAAGAAGATTGATTTAAGAAAAAGAAACAGAGAGGCGAAGAGATTACCAGAATGAAAGAAAGAAACTAGAAGTTGAAGAGATGAGCTCTGTTCATGGATAGAAGCGTTTGAGATATTATGATCAAACAAGAGTTGTTCAGATATAAGAGATGAGATGAGAGATGAAAGAGAGTGTGTGTCTGTGTTGAAGCTGCCCGTAGTTGTTACTGAGAATCACACGGGCAGAATGGGCAGTGTCATCATCTCAAATTGACCTGCCCGTACCTGCCACGTAAGCTAAACAAGTGTGGGCTCCCCCCTTTGTTAATTCATTCATACATTTTATGCCGACCAAGATCTCTTCTTCATCTCCATAATCTATCTATGTACTGTAGAATGTAGTCAATGGTTACAAAAGCAACAAAGAAAGAACCTATTCTCTTCTCCTTCTTCTTTACTTTCTCATTGTTCCATTTTCATTTCCCTTTATGCTTTCCCAAAACTATCTCCATCGTTCATATTATCCTCCTCCTTTTGCCATCATCATAAGATGACGTCACATTCCACGTCATCTTATTCTAAATGCTCAATAATGATGGAATCTATCCAGATACCCTGTCATACTATTGCACAGTTGGCTCGAGTCTCCAATTATTCTCACCAATAATCTCGGCAAGAGCAAAGCCCATCCTTGAAATGGTGAAACCTTGTAGTATCTCTCACTATGATCTCCCTTCCCACAAGCTTGGAGATAAACTTTATAGCCATATGACAATCATTACACACTCTCAGATTCTTCATGATCCTTAACGTGGTTTTATCCGGAGTACTTATTAACCCAAATGCTATCGCTAGTTTCTCGCTGTGGTGTCTTAGAATCTGCTCCTTAACCTCTTCTTCTAAGTCATGGAGTACAGAAGCCGTGTCAGGAACATAACCCATTTTCTTTATCTCATCCCATATCTTCTTCATCGTTTCGTAGATCTCGTCTTTCCATGGATGACTCCCGTCTTCCACTCCAAAGACATGGACTTTCTGCTTCACTTCAATCCAGCTAAACCCTTGTTCCTTCTTCACTCTCCCTTCTTTCATCGATTTTCTTATCTTAGCTGCTTCCTCCCATTTTCCACAAGCTGAGTATAAGTTAGCCATGGCTGAGTGTGCCCCGCTGTTCCCTGGCTCAAGAACAAGCAACCTCTCTGCTGCAGCTTTCCCAAGCTCCACGTTCTTGTGAACCCTGCAAGCAGAGAGCAGTGAGCCCCATGTCACTACATCCGCCTCAATCGGCATCTTCTCGATGAACTCTTTTGCTTCCTGTAATAAACCAGCACGTCCAAACAAGTCCACCATACAAGCGTAGTGGCTAAGAGTAGGTTCAATCTTATCTACATCCTTCATCATGTCAAAGTATCGACGGCCTTGATTGACTAAACCCGCGTGAGTACAAGCAGAGAAAACACCAACGTATGTTATGTGATCAGGTCTTAGTCCTTCCTTCAGCATCGTCTCAAAGAGCTCAAGTGCTTCCTCTGCGTGACCGTGCTGTGCCAAAGCGATAATCATGGACGTCCAAGATACTGTATCCCTTTCGCCGCGTATCAACTCAAATGCTCGCCTTGCAGATTTAATGCTACCCGCTTTTGCATACATCGTTATCAACGCATTGCTGACAGAAACCGAATAGATTTCCCTTGACTTTACAGCACTTGCATGGATTTGCTTCCCATGACTCAATGATGCCAAACTTGAAGCTACACTTAACATTGCTGCAAGAGTGTAACTATTTGGTCTCTGTCCATCTCCAACCATTGATCTGAAAAGGTTTATAGCTTCACCATACAAACCATGTTGCTCGTATCCAACAATCATTGCGGTCCATGCGACTATATCCCGATCTTTCAACGAATCAAATATCATCTTAGCTTGGTTCATATCTCCAAGCTTAATGTACCCATCAAGCAAAGCTGTGAAACCTTCGATCTTGAGATCTTTGGTTCCTCTTTGTTCTATGAGTCTTCGAGCAGTCTCAACCCCTCCACACCTCGAGTACATAGAGATAAGGGCGTTTAACACAATTCCAGAGACATCAAATCCTGTTGTAATAATATGCAAATGAATCTCCTTCCCTTTACGAAGTTTCTCAAGATTGGCACAAGCAGATAACACACTCGCCAGAGTGAATCTATCAGGTGACAAGACAGATTCCCTCAGTATCTTCGAAAACATAACTAGGGCTTGACGATCATACCCGCACTGATTGTAACCAGAGACCATAGAATTCCAAGTGACTATATCACGCTCAGCCATCTGCTCGAATTGAGACAAAGCAAGATCCATCTGACCAACCTGCATGTATAACGCAATCATAGCATTCCAACTTGAGATGTCTCTATCCACCATTCTATCAAAAACAACTTTCGCCATCATTGGATCACCACATTTTGCATACATATTAAGCAGCGAATTCGACACAGAAACGTTACTACGAAGGCCAAGCTTAACGATGAAAGAATGGACCTTTTTACCTGTCTTTAAACAGCGAGTTGCAGCTACTGATGCGAGCACATTCGTAAGCGTGAATTGCGTAGGCTCGATCCCGTCACTCATCATTTCCCCCATAACTCTTATAGCCTTTTGATATTGACCAATGTTCTTATACCCTACAATCATCGTGGTCCAGGAAACCGAATCTCTTTGAGGCAGTTGATCAAAGAATTCACAGGCGGAATCCATATCCCCCCGTTTAGCATAAGCCGAGAGAACCGTATTCCATGAAAAGGCCGTTCTATGAGGCATTTCGTCGAACAACTTACGTGCATGATGAGCATAACCAGTCTTCGAGTAGACATTCATAAGATTATTCATAAGGTAAACGCTGAACACGAGATCCGATTTGATAACGCGACAATGGACCAATTGCGCTGTGAAACGAGCATTGGACTTTAAAGATTTTTGCAGGAGATTGGTGCAGAGTTCCAATAGAGTAGATACAGAGTGTGGAACCGGAGCATTCATTGAAAACTATAGACTAATAGAGACAAACGTACTAACTTCAAAAGAAAAAATATCTTCTTTCAGTGAAAAATTCTGTAAAAATGACAACTCTGCGAAAAAAGAAAAGCCTTAAAATGTTGAATATCGCGGTCAAAAAATCAATTTTTGTCTATCACTTAAAAGAGCGCTAATTTTTTTTAAAAAAAGTCTTTACTTATGGCAGTCCCAAATTTTTTGGTTTTATTTCCC
This sequence comes from Euclidium syriacum, assembly GCA_900116095.1. Lineage (NCBI taxonomy): Eukaryota > Viridiplantae > Streptophyta > Magnoliopsida > Brassicales > Brassicaceae > Euclidium > Euclidium syriacum. The sequence continues at coordinate 7,085,250 of FPAK01000008.1, forward strand.
TAGAAATATCATTTGGATTTTTATGGTTAGGAGAAGGAGTGTGGGAATGAATAAAGTAGAATTCATATTCGATCAATATGAGGGACATCTTAAAATGGTTTGTTTATGAGATTGAAATTAAAGAAATAACTCTTTTCTTTATTGCTTAAGAAAATTACTTAAAACTTAAACTTCTAATGAGTTATATCATACATTGATATATTTTCTTATATAAGAATAAAAGTAAAAAATCATTTTTGGAAGTTTTACATATTTTAGATCATTTCTAAAATATATGTATATTTAGATATCTCCTAAATATACTATTGATCCTTATTTTCTTAGTTTATTTTCAAGTTTAATTCAACATTCTCTCCCTTAAACTTGAATTCACTCTTAGACATGTCATGAACTCTAATAAACTCTCTCATTTCTCGAAACTTTATCCTACCAAGCCTTTGTTAGGATGTCCGCTTTCTGCTCATTCTCTAGAACATGTTGAATTTCAATCTGCTCATTCTCAACACATTCTCGAATAAAGTGGTCTTTGTATGAATATGCTTGCTGCGACCATGACCATGAAAAACTGGGTTCTTTGTGAGTGCTATAGCTGACTTGTTATCTACTCGAATCTTTGTCCTCTCAAATGGCTTTCCAGAAACTTCTCCAAGTAACTCTTGAAGCCATATCGCTTGTTTGGCAGCTTCAGTGGCTGCCATAAACTCATCTTCACAAGACGACAACACAACAGTTTCTTGTTTCTGAGAACACCAAGTGATAAGACTGTTGTTTAGATAAAACATGTGATCGGTGGTGCTTCTCCCGTCGTCCACATTCACATTGTGACTACTGTCACTGAAGCCTACCAGTTCCATCTTCTCAGCTCGCTGAAAAATGATACCGAGAGAGAGAGAGAGTACCTTGTAAATATTAGGACTTGCTTCAACGCAGCTCCATGTGATTCCTTGGGATCTTGCATATATCTGCTCAGCACACCAACATAGTAAGATAGATCAGGCCGAGTGTGAATTAAATACCTGAGATAGCCAATGTTCTTTCTATACTCTTTCTCATCGACACTTCATTTTTCTCTTGCTTTAGATAGCTTTAGGCCTGAATCCATGGGAACATGACATGGGTTGCACTCTTTCATACCAGCTTTTTCCAAAATACTTCTTGCATATCTCTCTTGATTGAGCATAATTCCTTTCTCATGCTGAGTTACCTCAATACCAAGGTAGTAGGTCAGTCGCCCAAGGTCACTCATCTCAAATATTGTAGACATTTCCTTCTTGAAACTCGAGATAATAGCATAGTTCGAACCAGTCACAAGTAAATCATCTACGTAGACAGCAACAAGTAGAAGATATTCACTCTCTTTTCTGCGATACAATGGTGGTTCTTTTGAACACCTCTCAAAATTCATCTTACTAAGTACCTTATTCAACTTCTCATTCCAAGTCCTAGGCGCTTGTCTTAAGCCATACAGAACTTTGTTCAACTTATAGACTTTGTTCTCACTACCTTTGACCACAAAACCCTCAGGTTGACTTACATAAACAACTTCTCTTAAGTCTCCATGGAGGAACGCAATTTTTACATCCAAGTGATGTACTTCCCAACTATCTATGGCTGCGTATGCTATAAGGAATCCGACCGTTTCAATGCGAGCCACGGGAGCAAATACTTCCTCAAAATCAACACCATGTTTCTGGACATAACCCTTTGCAACTAGTCTTGCCTTATATTTGTTGATACTTCCGTCTGAGTTACGTTTGATCTTGAAAACCCACTTTAGACCAATTGGTCTAGCACCTTGAGGAAGATCCACCAAGTCCCATGTTCTGTTCTTGACTATCGATTGCAACTCGTCTTCACAAGCGTCTCTCCAAACCTTTTCTGACTTTGCTTCTTCGAAGTTCCATGGTTCTTCGTTAACACTGAGCAGAAGTCAATCAGCTTCTTCTTCAGCCAAAATAACATAATCATCCATCCATTGAGGCTTTTTACTTTGTCTCAAAGATCTCCTAAGAGGTGGATGAGTCAGTTCTTCATCTTCTTCGTTATAATCACTCTCTGTTTCTTCCTTGTACTCTCCTGCATCAATTACCTCAGTGTTTCTTGGTGGATTATCATTAGGAACCACGACGTTGCCATTTTCTTCTCTGATTCCACTATTTCCAGTGATCCCATAGGCGTTTTTGAACTCTCCAGGTTCATCTTCGATTTCTCTTCCAATACTATTCTACTTCCAGCTCTTAGTTTCATCGAAGACAACATCCCTGCTGACAACAACTCTTTGACTTGTTGGATCAAAAAGCCTATAGGCCTTTGATCCCGGCTTTGTTCCAAGATGTACCAATGGACGTGATCTGTTGTCTAGCTTCTTGATCATGGAAGACTCCATCTTGGCATAGCCTATACAACCAAAAACTCGCAGATGTTCAATGTTAGGTTTCTTGCTTTTGAATGCTTCATAAAGAGTTTGTGATACTAGAACCCTTGTTCCAACTCGATTGATGACATACGTGGCATGTCTCACTGCTTCTCCCCACAAATAATTAGGAACATTCATATGCTTAAGAATGCTTCTTGTCATCTCCATAAGTGTTATATTTCTTCTCTCGACAACACCGTTTTGCTGCGGGGAATAGGGAGCAGTGAGATGTCTAGTGATCCCTGAATTTTCACAAGAGACTTGAAACTCTTGTGATGTGAACTCACCACCTCTATCTGTTCGGAAAGTTCTAATAGCTGTTCCTGTCTCTTGCTCCACTATTTCCTTGAAACTCTTAAACTTGGAGAACGCTTCTCCTTTCTCCCTAAGAAGAATCGACCACATGTACCGTGAATGGTCATCAATAAGAACAAATATATACTTGTTCTTTGCTGCAGTTGGTGGTGTTATTGGTCCACAAAGGTCACCGTGTATTAGTTCAAGGACTTTTCCAGCTTGATATGTGCTCGCCTTTGGAAATGCATGTCTTGTTTGTTTTCCAAGTAAACAGGATGAGCAAATCTCCTTCTCGATAGTGAATTCGGGTATCCCAATCACCAGCCTTTTGTTTACTAACGTCTTCATAGAGTCACCACCAATATGCCCTAGTCGGGCATGCCATCTTGCTGAGGTACTCTGACATGAGAGTTGCAGACACTTCATGTCACCTACATCCATGACTACCTTGTATAATCTGTTTGGAGACCGTTTAGCTCTAACAATCAAATTTCCTCTCTTGTCATGTATAGTAAGAAAGTCTTCACGCATTCGCACATCACAACTCGACTCTGTTGCTTGTCCTAAATTAATGATGTTGCTTCTCAGTTTCGGCAAATAATACACATCGTTCAGGACTCTCTTTTCTCCACCTTTAGTCATAAATCCAATCGATCCTTTTCCCTCTATGTTAATGCGTGAATTATCTCCAAACCGCACCTTTCCTGTGATGAACTCATTGAGGTAGATGAAATACTCCCATTTTCCAGTCATATGATTGCTGGCCCCGTTGTCCAGATACCATACATTGTCTCCAACGAATCAGTCTCAAATTCCTGCAACCCGACGTTTTTTCCATTGAGATAAACTGTCTCACTCACCTTTTTCTCTCCATCATTGATGTATACCAACTCATGCATCATAAGATCTTCAGCCTCTTGTGTCTCATGATTTTTGTTCTCTTGAGCTTCCTGCAGCTTTAATAAACGATCTGGACAATTGGAGGTATAATGCCCTAGTTTGTCACATCGAAAACATTCGACTTTAGAGACGTCTCTGTTGCCATTATATCTTCCTCCTCGGCCTCTTCCTCTGCCGTAAAACCTTTCACCTCTACCTCTTCCTCTTCCTCTGTTATCGCTGTTGAAGTCGCGATTATTTTGTGGGATCTCGGACTTTGTGTTGGTGTACAACAGCTTGCTCTGCTCCTCTCGAGCTTCTTCATCCTCTGCTATACGCTCCTCATAGGCTTTTATGCGACCTATGATGTCTTCAAACGTGGTTTTGTTTAGATCCAACACTTGTTCCAACGATGCGACTATATGTATATATTTCTTTCGAGGAAGGCTCGAGAGAAATTTCTTCACTAGCTTAGATTCTTCGATCTCTGTACCTAACGCCATTGATTTTGATGCAATCTCTGATAACTTGCCCACAAAGTCATCAATCTTCTCAGCATCCTTCATCTTGAGGCGATCAAATTCAGACATCAAAGTCTGTAACCGTGCTTCCTTGACTCGATCTGCTCCAATATGCCGGGTTTTGATAGCTTCCCAAACTTCCTTCGCCGAGTCGAGTTCCCCAACTTGTAAGATGAGTGATGCGTGAAGTTATTCACCCAAAATTAACTGCAAGTGCACAGTGTACAATTGTAGTATTTAGGTTATCGATCCCACAAAGATTATGTCGAGTTTCGATTCTATTAGAATGCAATCTATCTGGTAACTAGTTGTGTAACTTATGGATTAAAACGCTAGACTTAGGTAAATCGCGGGTAATATGGGCCATGCACGAAATTGAATGTTGCTCTACTCTTGAACACAAAAGGCAAATGTATACAATACCAAATCTCTTTGCGTATTGCACTATGAATCAACCAACATATCAGAAAGGATGCTTTTCAACCTAATTAGCTAATGCATGCATTCGGAATAGATTTGATTGTTCATGATCTTCCAAGCCAAACTCTCGTTTTTACAAGGACGAGATCACCTGCTAAAAACAAGGCTCCGGGTTTAGTGTAAAATGGGTGTATGATGCAACAAACCCTAAGATTTAATATTCTAAGTGATCAAGTCAAAATATTGTATGAATTAATAGTAAAGCAGAGAGTAGTCACAAATTCAGCAACAATTCGTGCACCTAATGACCCATAAAACCTTTGACAACCTAGATCTAACTAGGGAACTACTCAAACATAGCAAACAAACCAACCATAATCATTAATATCAAAGGTTTTCAATATGAAAGTGAAATCAAAAGAGATCAGAGCAAAACGTGGCTCTCTCTCTGTAAAACCAAGAGAACAGGGGCACAAGAAAACCTTCACACAAGGGTGTTCCCTGAAAACAAGATCTAAGTAACTTTTTGGTGATTTTTAGTAAAGAGATGCTTGAATGCTTCAAAAGCTTGATGGAAGTCGTCTCTCCCTTTTTCCTCTGCTTAAGGTCGAATATATAGCCTCTCTAGGTCATGCATGAGTCGGCTAAGAGGTTCTAGAAATTAGGGTTTCGAAAAGAAAGCCCAAAAAGAATTTCCATATTACTAAACCGGCCTCTGAGTCGGTCGACTCGGGCTTCGGTTCATTATTCTTCATTTTAGCTCCAAATCTTCTAGATTCTTACAAAACACTTCAGCATGTGAAATCTTCCATTTAACCTGTATAAAATGCAGAAAAGACTCCAGAATAGCATAAAATATCATCGTGAAAACCGGTAAAAATATCAATACATCAATGAGAGCTTCAGGTATTGACTGAAAAATTAGGGCTACAGCCATATCGTTTTTTCCTTCGTCGTCTTTACCCGACTCTATTACCTCCCAAACTTTGTGTATCCTCAACAGTACCTTCATCCTCATGGACCAAAATGTGTAGTTACTCGAGTTCAGCATGGACACTTGATAGAGGAGGACCCTCCTCCTTCCTTCATCTTTGATGATGATGCCTCCTCTGCTTTCACTTTATCATTTAACTCCATCGCTTCTCAAGATTGTTCTCTTGCTCTGATACCAATTCTTAGAATCGTTTGTTTATGAGATTGAAATTAAAGAAATAACTCTTCTTTATTGTTTAAGAAAATTATTCAAAACTTGAGCTCCCAATCTCTAAACCCATGAGTTGTATCACACATTGATACCTCCTATTATATAAGAATCAAAGTAGAAAACCGCAAACCTCTTTTGGAAGTTTTACATATTTTAGATAACTCCTAAAATATATGTATATTTAGATATCTCCTAAATATACTATTAATCCTTATCTTCTTAGTTTATTTTCAAGCTTAATTCAACATGACCATCTAAACATGACATAGATGGTGTGCTTTTAAAGGCTATGTGGTTTGTTTATGGACCCTACCCCTACTTCTTGCACGTAATTTCTCATCACTGAATAGGCTGTCCTCAGTATTGGAGAAGCATTGGATAAGGTTTGAGACGCTAAGGATTCAAACTCAATAGAGTATTATGACCAATATTACTGTCGTAGGAAGTGAAATACAGATATTCAAGATATTCATACTTGTAAAGAACTATCTGGCTCAAACAAGTAAACAACTGAAAAAGGAATTACAGCCGACCTGATCCTTGCATATGAGAGGTGAAGAGGAGAAGTAAATAGAATAGAAGGAGAGAGGCGATGCTGAAAGTTTAAGACAAGAGTTTGAGGATATGCAAATTGAAGTAGAGCTCGATATTCTCTGTGTTGTTGTTTGTTGAGGTCACCATATTAATATAGAGAACAAGGGATCTTATGTAAGAGAAATTCACACGTAAGATTCTAACTATCATAATCTAGTTTAACAGTTCCCATAAGCACTTAAATGGTGCAACAAAAAATCAAATCAATTAGAAATAAGTAAACATTTATGAAGACTGTAAGAAGCTAACACTGAGGCTACAATACCAGACCACTCCACCGTCGCATGAATTTCTACTTCAACCCAATCAAACCTGATCAGTGCACAACTAATCTCTTTCTTCCTAGAATAATGCTCACGTGTGTCCCCCCGCAAAATCGCTAACTTTCCATCGTATTCCGCCGCAACACAACCATGGAAAAAATTAGCGAAAACACCACCACCACCAACCACTTTTTTCCATACCCTGCGCTTTGCATCCAACCACATTAACCCATGCACAGCGTAGTACGCATAGAGCACATCGTCAACGACCCACATGTGCAATACCATATCACCCTATACCATATCACTCGGCATCTTTAATGTCTCCATGCTTCTACCTTCTCTCGGATCGTACACAGCGATTCCCTTCGTTGCCCCAATATGAAGTTTCCAATCCAGTGACGCATTTGACCCCATCAACATCAATCTCTTTCCAAGACTCTTCCCGACTTTCCAATTCCGCGACTTTGGATCGAAAACCTCCACTTGGATCTTGTCTGCACACCCTCCCATCACATATATCTTTCCGTTAATTACTCTCACGGTGGTATCGCACGTGCGAGCCACCTTCATGCTTGGTCCTTGGGTTAACTCTCCAGATCGAGTATCAAGGATCCATAGACTCGACGAAGCGTTGCAGGATCCTCCGCCAACAAAAAAGATCTCTGATCCCACCGCCACGGTGGGAGAATCTTGCATAAAACGATGAGAAGGGAACGAAATCGGAACTGACACCAATCGATACTCGCTCTTCTCGTTCCGATGGAGAGTCAACCAATGAGAGGTCAAAAAATCGTTGTCGTGGATGGAGACATAGACGGAATCCTTGCGGAGGGGTCGCAAATGGTGGAGCTCAGGCGAGCGAACAAGAGACCTGAGGGTTTTGGAGACGCAAGAAAGGTTTAGGTGATAGCTTCTTAGGACGTGGAGTAAGCATTTCAAAACGATTTCGTCAGGCAATGAAGAAATCGACGGACCATTATCTTCTTCCGGTGGCTCGTCGGCGTTGAAGGAAGATCGTTTTCCAATTTTCTTCAAAGGAAGAGACATGGTTGTATCGGGAACAATGAATAACCTTAACACGGCTGTGTTATTTATATGGGATAAGTGTCCTATTTCATGTAGGATTATAATTTAATATTTGCCTTTTCTAGATTAAACGAAGAAGGTATACGTTGTCGGAAACGGAAATCACTTTGATATTATTTATTTTTTTTGGTCTTGTCACTTTGACATAAGAATATGGAAATATGCACACTTTCATAGTAATCCAGTCCGATCAAAATAACCCGCTTAACAATCTGAAAAGTCCACAAAGCCCGGCTTAAAACTTGACATATTAGGTATATATAGACTTTGATTGGTGACATGAGTCATTTTTGCATTAGATTATTCATAAGGTAAACAAGAGCTGACTTGGTAACGCCACAAAAGGACCAATTGCGCTGTGAAACGAACATTAGACTTTAAAGATTGTTGTAGGAGATTGGTACAGAGTTCTAAGAGCAACTCATGTTATTCGACGTTCAAACAAAAAAAAAAATATTAAAAAAATGTGGATCCCACGAAATAGTAAAGAAATAGACGAGAATCGGTCTTTATTTTACTTTAAAAACCGATCTTTAATTATACAGGCTAACATGACATGTTATGATTGGTTCTTTTATTTTTTTATTTTATTTTCTATCAATAAAAAAAATTTTAAGAACTCCAACCCACGAATTACTGTTGAAGCTGCTCTAACATAGTAGATACAGAGTGTGGAACCGGAGCATTCACTGTAAACTGTAGACTAACAGAGACAAACGTGCTAACTTTAAATAAATATTTATTTATTTATTTAAGCTTCCACTTTCAGTGAAAAATTATGTAAAGATGACAATTTTGCTAAAAATTAAACCAAAAAAAACCTTAAAAGATCGCTATTTTTTTTTTCCTACAAATATCATTTGGATTTTTTTTTGGTAAGATATTTTTGTTCATACTTTTTTGACATTCAACTTCATATTGAGAAGTTAATCCATATAGTTCTCTCCTGTGGTGATTGTTGGATCTTGGTTTGGAATGTGCTGCAGAGCCATCGTGGAATGAGATAACTTGCCATCTAGAAAAGCAAAGCCCTACTCTTGTCGAGTAAGAGACTCCTTCCTTCTCCTTTTCAAAGCACTTGTTGATAAAATCTAACAAGGGTTTTAACTGGCAACACGCCGGCTCATGTGAGAGGTTATCAGGTTAGAAAAAAACTACAGGAATATAGTTTGGTCAGTAGGGATATTAGAGAAAGTGATATTGCGTTGGAGAAGAAAAGGAGCTGGTTTACGTGGGTTTAAGTCAGAAGCACTTGTTGATAAGATGCAAGATGGGACAGAGAAAGAAGAAGATGATGATTTTTTCAAACAAGGTAGAAAGCAAACAGAGGAGAGGCTTCAAAAGGCTCTTGCGAGAGTGAAATCAATGGTTCAGTATCCTGAAGCTAGAGATCAGTACCGTAGATTGTTGAATGTGGTCAATGAAATCCAAGAAAGCAAGGTAAATTATTTATATAATATAACCTCAATCAATCTAATCTTTGATCTTTTGGTTTGAGCTTAAACTTTTGATACTTGCTTTTTTTTTCTTTAAGGTTGAGAAGGCTCTTGAAAATTCAGAAGAAGCAACTTGTTTTGATGATGATCTCATAGACATATATGCGTTGTTGGGAGATGATGACTTCATCACATTGATGTTGCCTATGTCCTCTGCTTTATGGACCACTCCTATGTGAGAAACTGTCACAGTATTGACTTATTAGACGAGATTGTAAATTCTTATGTAACACTCTTATCATATTCTGTAAGTGCATTCATTATCACTCTAATTTAAAACATATATATATAATTTGACAATCACAACTTGTAACTACACATCCGTATACCGACGATGCCATTCTTTTAGCACTACCAGAATTAAACAAAAACGTTTTGTCAAGAAACAAGCACGGAAGGGGTGATGTGTAGTTAAAAGAGTGGTTTGTCATGAAACTAGCACAGTATAGTTAGAAGAGTGGTACTATAAATGCCGATCGTTTCCCATTTCTTTTCAATATCTCTGCTTTCTTTCAATATTTATCTTTACATAAAATCATAACTTTCACTATCAGATTTCTTTTCAGTGTTTTCCAAAACCGTAACGGTTCCCTCTACTGCAAGATTTAGAATCAATCTTTGCAGTACCGGGAACTGTTACAGTTTCGGAAAACATTGTGAAAAATCTCATAGTGAAAATAGTATTGACATAAATAAAATTTGGCAGAGCATTATGAGATTCCAAAAATCTCAATTTAGGTTATTTTTTTACTGTGTAAGCAAAATCATAAAATAGGTAGGTTTCTCAATTTTGGGTGTTAGGCGATGAATTTGATTCTAGTTTTCTAATCCTCGAGAATTTCAGAAATCTTTTCTCATGGATTTCTTTGAAAACTTTCCTTTTTAACAATTATGTGGTTTCTCTTATTGAGCAATCCTGTTTTTGTAGTTAGGGTTGAGATAAAATCAAAAGAATCTGATAAAGCTGAGATTTTACAGGTTTTGGGGAAACCTGGAATGATTCTAACTATATTTGTACATATATCATAATCTTAATATTTAACAGTTCACACAAACTTAATGGTGCAACAAACAAACAAAAAGAAGCAAATCAATTAGAAACAACTAAACAGTTATGAAAACTGTAAGAAGCTGGCACTGAGGCTACAATACCAGACCACTCCACCGTCGCATGTATTTCTTCTACTCCAACCCAATCAAACTTGATCAGTGCACACCTAATCTCTTTCTTCCTAAAACCAATCTCACATTTATCCCGCCACAAAATCGCTAACTTTCCATCGTATTCTGCCGTTACAGCAGCATAAAATTTGACAATACTTGCAATCACACCACCACCAACCACTCTTCTCCATACCTTGTGCTTTGCATTGAACCACATCAACCCATACAAAAAGTAGTAAGCATAGAGCACATCTTCAACGACGCACATGCACGATATCATATCGCTCGGCACCTCCAATGTCTCCATGCTTCTACCTTCTCTCGGATCGTACACAACGATTCCCCCTGTTGCTTCAATATAAAGTTTCCAATCAAGTGACGCACTGAACCGCATCATCAATCCGCGTCGCAATCTCTCTACAGGACTCTCCGCGACCTTCCAATCCCGCGACTTTGGATCGAAAACCTCCACTTGGATCTTGTCTTCACACCCTCCCATCACGTATATCTTTCCGTTGATTACTCCCACGGCAGTTTCGCACGTGCGAGCCACCTTCATGCTTGGTCCTTGGTTTAACTCTCCAGATCGAGTATCAAGGATCCAAAGATCCGACGAAGCTTCCAAGGATCCGCCAACGAAAAATATCTCTGATCCCACCGCCACCGCCACGGTGGAAGACTTTTGCATAAAAGGATGAGAAGGGAACGGAACCGACACCAATCTCTTCTCACTCCGATGGAGCGTGAACCAATGATAGGTCGTATTTTCGCTGAAGGAGATATAGAAGGAATCGTTCCGGAGGAGTCGCAAACGGTGGAGCTCAGGAGATCGAACAAGAGACCTGAAGGTTTTGGAGACGCAAGATAGGTTTAGGTGATAGCTTCTGGGGACGTGGAGTAAGCAGTTCAAAACGATTTCGTCAGGCAATGAAGATATCGACGGAACATTATTTTCTCCCGTTGGCTCGTCGGCGTTGAAGGAAGATCGGTTTTTAATTTTCTTTCAAGGAGGAGACATGTTATTATCACAAACGATGATTAACCTAACACGACTGTCTTATTTATATGGGATGAGTGTCTTTATTTGATGTAGGAATTAGAATGTAAATATTGCCTTTTCTAGATTAAACGTCCACAAATGTAACCCAAATCAAAATCATCCCACTTAACAAAAAAGTCCACAAAGCCCGGCTAAATAGTGTCGGTGTCGACTTTAAGAAAGAAAAGAAAGCATCCGAGTTAAAAAAATGCCTTTGCGACACTGGTAGCTTCGTGTTGTTACAAAAGCTATCTCTAACTTCATTACCTCTTTACATCTATCTAATCGTTCTCTGGCATTTGATTTTAGGGACCCAACTGATTTTTATAATTTTCTGTTTTATTGTGCGACTTTTATGTTGGACCGGAAATGACTTTTCACTTGGAATTTCTTTTACAGTTGGTTGAACAAACTTTGAAGTCTTCCTTGTAAATACAAAGTTGGGTCTTAAGTTATTATTGTTCACTTACTCACTGGAATGAGATTCTTTTCCTGTGAAAGGCTGCTCTCTGTTGCCATTTCTTGGCCATCTTTATGAGCTTCTTTGTGCTCCATCATCATCAGGACCAAAGATATAAATCCGAAAGCAATAGAAATTTTGAAGATTTGGAATATGCTCGTAACGTCGTTATTTATAACAAAAAAAAATTACGTAGCCTTTGGCACAAGTTGTTGGAAAAACAGAACACAAGGTTTTCTTCTTCTTCCAAGTGATAACACATGGTTGCTGAATCAAATGGATTTGTAACCTGCTTTATGAACATCATTGTCTGGTATCAACAACCACCATCGTCTATTATGGCAATGTAAGCGCCTTCTACATCTCCACCAACCCCAGCTCCATCAACACCAACAAACCAAACATTGTTAAATTTTACATACATTTTGTAGGATAAGGTGTCTGTGTGCTACATGTCCCATTCCAGTACCAATATGATGATATCTTCACCAGGGGCCTTCCAACCGCGTTTTTTACCTCTTTTCGCTCTAGTCTGAGCGGTTATTGTTCACATGCTTTGGATGTGAGGGAAACCTCGATTCTTTCTTTGTAAATTAGACATCATAGATATTCTCTATTTAGTGTACACTACCATTGTACTCCTTTATATTAATTACTCAAATGTATGATTCAATTTCATCGAGGGATTCTCACTAATCAACGAAAAAATATTTGGAAAATATATTTTCCCAGTGTTTCTAAATATGCCACTAATTTTAGTTACTTGTGCTAGGAATTATCCCTAATAGTACTAGACTCACTTGAAAAAAATTATCAAAAAGAATTTGAATTACATTTTATCAACTATACTATAATTATAAGAATCTTTTTTATAGTAAAAGAATAAGGTTTTAAGGTTTCGCTATGTGATTTAGATTTAGATTTAGATTTAGATTTCCTAAAACGCTATTAATGAATCAACTTAATTACATTCATATGTTATTGATACATAAATTACATAAATATCTTTAATTAAACCCTAAAAATTAAAACCATAATAAATCACAAACTTAAACAATATTCGGTCTCTATATTAAACAACATAAAACCAACCAAATTATTAACTACTAAAATCTCAAAACTCAAGTCTTTCATTTTCGTTTTAGTTACTTATTTAGTATGAAATAATACTATAATTACTAGACTAGTACTAATTTTTGGGCCTTATAAATGAATATTTTCGTGACTAAATAACCCCTCTAACCATTTGGTGAGAAAAAACTAATTACAAAAATGTCACCTTCCCATTGAAAAAAAATCCGCAGATTATTTTTAAGAAATCTCCAATCATGTGTTGAAGATTTATTTTTTTGCGGATTTTATTTAACGGATTTGTTTCTGCAGATTTAAATTTACATGTTGTAGATTTTTTCTTTTGTTGCAGATTTTCTAAACATCTGCATCAAAGGAAAAGATTGTAAAAAAATTACTAAAGTAGTACTTATTGTCGTAGATTTTTTCTTTTGTAACGGATTTTTCTTTTCTGCGGAGTTTCTTTTGCAGACTTGTTTTTTGCAGATTTCATTTGAAGATTTGTTTTTGCGTGTTGAAGATTTTTTCAAAATTTTGCGGTTTTATCTCGATTTGCGGGTTTTATTTTCAGAGTTACCATGTAGTGTTGTAGATTTGTTGCTTTTGTTGCAGATTTATATAAATCCGTGACACTACAAAAATTGCCAAAATAATTACTTAATTAGTATTGTAGTGTTGCAGATATATTTAATTTGTAACAGATTTGTTTTAGATTTCACGGATATTTTGTAATGCAATGACGTGGCAAGAAGGTTTATTTTGCGGATTTGTTTACAATTTTTGAAAAAAATAGTAATTCTTATTTGTTTAGGAAAAATCAATATTAATTATTTTAAATAGTTATAAATTGAAATTTTAAACTATCTGTATTTTCCAAATATTTAAAATTGGTATTATTATATTTTAATATTTTTGAAATCGTCAATTGTTATTTAAAAAATTGATATTAAAAACTATTTGTTTTAGTAAAATAATTTACTTTGATATTCATTAATTTTTAAAAATAGTTATTGAAAATAACTTATTAAAAGAGTTTTATATTATTTCATAAATAATAATAAGACATTATTTTGTACTAATTTACAGAATTAATGAAAATTATTTTTAAAACAAAATTAAACTTCTAAAATTTTTCATTTTTTATTTTTGATTTTCGATTTTTAATTTCTACTTTTTAAGTTTTATTTTTAGTTTTCAAATTTTAAATTTTTTAAATTTTTTAGCTTTATATTTTTTACGTTTTTATTTTTATTATTTTTAAAATTTTTTATTTATTTATTCTACTTTTTTAGTTTTTTTAATTTATTTTCGTATTTTATTTTATTTTTCCTGATTATTTTATTTTTATTTTTCGTTTTTTATTTTATTTTATTTTTATTTATTCTAGTTTTTTAGTTTTTTTTTTATTTATTTTCGTTTTTTATTTTTATTTTTTTTTTCCCGATTTTTTTTTCGATTTTTTTTTAATCTTTTTAATTTATTAATTTTGAAATTTTAGAATTTTGAATTGAAAGTTTAATGCAAAAAATAAAATTAATTAGTAAAGTAATCATAATGGCAATTTAGTCTTTTTACACACCTTGAATACTAACTTAGTAAACTTTTAGTGAATGATACTAAACTAGTAATTTTAGTAAAGATTAATACTAATTTGAGTAAATTTCACTTGTTTTAATCTAATTTCTTATAAAAATCAAATACAACATATTAAACACTTGGATTTTAACTTAGTTACTTCTGGTCTAATAGCCTTATTCCTTCTTTAGAGAATTCATCAAAACGTATTATCATAAAACGTTTTCTCTTCTCTTTCGAAAACACATTAAATTGGTAAGTTGTTTCTTCAAAAAAAAAAAAAAAAACGTTAAAACCATTTTTCAAAAAGCTGTTTTTTCATGTATAAGCATTTTTAGGTGAAGAGTATCACAACTCTCATAGCATTGATATATCGGACACTAGCAATACTAATGGAATGGTTTATACTCATGAATTTCTTTATAGTGTCAAAGTATCGGGATAACTGAATTATTGTTTAAAGTTGAAAGTCGTGATCATGTTGCTCCAAAATATCGATACAAAAAATGATTTTGTGTACAAAACTAAAAGTGGCTCAGTTGGCCAATCACCTGATAGATGACAAAAATAGTAATGGATACTAAAGTAAGCGATTTGCTTTTAACTAACTAGGAAGTTTGTGTCTCTTGCGGAAACGAAGTTCCCTTTTAAAATATGGTGTAGTCAATTTTCGGTAACAGTTGCATTTGCTATGACAATAAATAACAACCAAGGTCAAACCATGGAGACGGTTTGTTTTTTTCTACCCAAATCCGTGTTTTCTCATGGACAGTTTTACACAGCTATATCTAGAGTGGAGTGGAGATCATGCTTAAAAATCATTATCGTAGGTGAATACGGAAAATCGCAACGCAAGACGATGAATAATTTCTATACACAGGCCTTCGTAGACCTTGAATCCAAGTAAAATATTTAGGTCATTAGTTGTAGAGATCGTGGAATGTATATGAATGTGCTTGGATTCTCAAAAGAATGTCTAGGGTTTGCATTCCCCAGGTACATGTATCATAGATATCGTGAAATGTATATGAATGTGCTTGGGTTTCCAAAAGAATGTCTAGGGTTTAAATTCCCCAGATACACGTATCATAGATATCGTGGATTAAATATGAATGTTCTTGGGTTCCCAGATGAGGGTAGAGGGTTTAGATTCCCCAGAGAAAAGTATCGTAGATATCGTGGACTGTATATGATTGTGCATGGGTTTCCAAAGGAGGTTGTAGGGTCTAGATTCCCTAGAAAAACGCATTGTAGATATCGTGGATTTTATATGAGTGTGTTTGGGTTCCCAAAGGAGGGTCTAAGGTATAGATTCCCCAGAGAAACGTATCGTTGACTGTATATGAATGTGCTTGGATTCCCAAAAGTGGGTCTAGGGTTTAGATTCCTTAGAGAAACGTATCATAGATATCTGACTATATAGTAAAACTTCTATAAATTAATAATGTTGGGACTACGCTATTCTAAAAATATTTTATTAATTTATAGAGTTATTAATCTATCGATATATTAATTGGCTCAAAAATTAATTTGGGACCTACAAAATGTATTAATTTATAGAGGTATTAATCAATCGAGTATTAATTTATAGAGGTTTTACTGTATATGAATGTGTTTTGGTTTCCAAAAGAGGTTAAAGGGTCTAGATTCCCTAGAGAAATGTATCATAGATATTGTGGACTGTATATGAGTGTGCTTGAGTTCCAAATGAGGGTCTAGGGTATAGAGTCCCAAGAGAAACGCATTGATATGATCCTTAAGGTGTTTAAGGACCTATCGAAAAACAAGATAAGGTCGAACTTAGAAAGAGGAACTATGGTTCTTGTCTTACTAAGTTCTGGGATGGAATGAAGGTGGATTGAAGATCGCCACAAAAGAGTGTGAAAGCTCTCTTGTTAAGATCAAGAACCAAGCCTATGTGATTCCACACAATAGACTATGATCCACACTTGTATTCTAGAATGATTCCACAAACTAAAATAAACAAGCAAAACAAAGCATGAAAGCTTCAAAGAGATTAACTCTAGTTTTTATTCATAAAAGGGTTGTCTTCTACAATGAAATGAGATGAGCTTTTATAGGCTCAAAATAAAGACATTTAAGACAATATAATTATTAAAATAAACCAACATAAATGCAAATAAATCAAACTAAATGATATATCAATCAAAGGCTTGATTTATTTGGCATTTAATGTTTAATTTTAGCCAAATGAGGAAATGTGAGAGGTTCCTTGTATCTGGACAACTTGGGCATGTAATGATGCATCCTTGGGAGTCTCTGGATGGTGTAGAAGCTCTCCAAGTCGTGCCTAATCAATATTGTAAAGAACCATTGTGACTTGATTCCTTTCGAATCCATAAAAAGCAAGTTGGGTCTTGGGCTTTTCTTCCTTCGGTCTTTCTTAGTATGACATCTTGATAGGCTGGTAAATACATTCAAATATGCCTTGGATAGTGGTTGATCCATCTTAGACTCATGGACTTCATCTTTCACATCATACATATAATGGACTCTATATGAATGTACTTGGGTTCCCAAATGAGGGTCTTAGGGTGTAAATTTCCCTTAGAAACGTATCGTACATATTTGTGGACTATGAATGTGCTTGGGTTCCGAAAGAATTGTCTAGGGTTTAGATTCCCCAGAGAAACATATCATCGATATCGTGGATTGTATATGAATGTGATTTGGTTCCCTAAGAAGGTTGAAGGGTCTAGATTTCCTAGATAAATGTGTCGTAGATATTGTGGACTCTGTATAAGTGTGTTTGGGTTCCCAAAGGAGGGTCTAGAGTATATAGTCCCAAGAGATACGCATCGTACATATAATGGACCATATATGAATGTACTTGGTTTCCCAAAAGAGGGAAAAAGATCTAGATTCCTAAAGAAACGTATTGTAGATGTCATGGACTATATCTGAATTTGTTTGGGTTCCTAAAGGAGGGTCTAGGGTATAGATTCCTCGCAGAAACGTATTGTAGATATGAATGTGCTTGGATTTCTTAGAGAAAAGAATCGTAAATATTGTGGTTTGTATATGAATGTACTTTGGTTCCCAAAGAAGGGATGTAGGTTTAGATTCCTCCACAAGTAAACATTTATAAGATATTATGATTTCTTACACCTAATTTACGATACATTTATACGTTTCTTCAAATAATAAGCACTAATCTGAGAATCTTGATAAGGATATGCAAGATATATATTATTTTAATGTATTAAATTTAACACTTTTACACCACATATCCGCGCAACCGCACGGACAAATCCCTAGTAGTCAGTAATAGTTTAGAAAATTAGTAAAAGTAGTATTTTTGCAAATGATACATAAATTAGTGGTATTCTTACAAAAAAATTTTAAAATATTAGTATAATTTGTACTTTTAAAAGTATGCGTTTTTGTAGTCGAGAAGGAAAATTTGAACGACGGAAATTTTTTAGAGCACATATATCGGCGAGTTTCTTTAAAAAAATTCTTAGCATTTTTTTAATAATTTTTTATGTGGGATCCGCATTTTTCGCTGAAAAGAAAAAACCAATACACTTGCACTACGTGTGATGAATAGTGTAGATGCGAGTTCTTAAATAAGGCTTTTTAGAGGCAGGTCTTACCTGTTACGTAGGATCCGTATCTATATATATAAAGTTATTTGTACTCTCTTCTCATGAAGCCACATCATCAATTGAGCTTCTACAATTATGACATCTCATCAACTCATTTTTATATTTAATTTATTAAGATCCATTTGGCCCATTAGAAAAATTATGATTCAAACCATTAAATTTGATTAATATTTGTGTACATGTATTTTAACTTAATTAAAAAAAACTTTAAATACAAAATTTAATCCATATATTTATAATTGTAACTTATTATATATATGTAAAATAATAAAACTGAATCTTAAGCTAAAAGATTGATTTTGTCTTATAATATTTTATTATGATCTATGAAGAGAGAACTCTCGACAAAAAAAAAAAAAAAAAAAAAATCTATGAAGAGAGAACATAACGATCAGGGTCTACGAGAAGGTCTAACGCTTTCATTGGAGATCCATGTTCAATAAATATATATCTAACTCAGATTCTAGACAAACAATTATAAATATTATAAAAATGATTGAAAATCCATAAATGAATTTTTCTCTAACATAGGATTTGAATCTCTTAAAAGTTTTATCCGTATTATAAATACGATGTGGAGGGGGTTGTGGGAGTGAACTAACTTTGATTCTTAAATCGATTTTTGCGTGGTTATACTGTAGGGTTTTTTCTACTATGTGACTTCAAGTTCATAGCTGACAAGGCCGAGTAGCTTATATTGCCAATTACAGTATTTAAAATGCAACAATGGTGCAAAAGAATTGTAGTAGCATTTCCCATGTAGCATTAACTGCTTTTCAGGGCAAAAGTCGCTTTTGGAAACCATATACATTTGAAACAAAGGATGGGGGTAGTGAAAGTTTGGGATAAAGGCTCCCAGATACCGAATCAGAAGGAAGTACAAATCCTACTGGAGGTATTCAAATATGACGTTGTGTCAGGTCCTCCCAAAATCTTTTGGTAGATTTAGGCACTCAAACACTTTATTGTAAGGATACTCCGTGATAAATACTTACTTTCTTAATCTTTTTACACCAAGTTTTGTTGATCAAGTGTCCATATGTCTAACTAATGGTTTAGTCTTTTTTGAAGTAGAAAAATCATTACCTGAAGTCATGATTTGTGTACTCGATTATAGGAGATTTTAATTGTAGAATTCAACATTTTGAATGTACTACTTCTAGAATCAGTTTTAACATTTTAAAAATTTATTAGAAATTAAGTCTTTACGTTAGAAGAAAAACGAGTTGATCATCACTTTTTTACATGAGTGGTTGAATTTATAATTAGAAAGCTTAGTATTTACAATGAGAATTATAGGTTTTAGTATATAGACAACATAATACAAAATTTCATTACAATTTTGTAGTCTTCGAAATTTTTTTACCCACTAAACTGTCGTTGGTAAACTTTAATTTGAATGCGACATTTGAAACTATTTTTACTTTGATAACAAGGTTGAGACCACAAAGACCTTCAAAAAAAATTCAACCTCGTCCGAAGGACGGGTAACCCACTAATATTTAATTTTTTTTGTGAATCTGTGCAAAAATTTGTCATACTTTTAGTACTCCGTAAAAAGAAAAAAAAACAATCATAAGTAAAATAATACCTCCAGTGAAGTGGCTGTTATCCACGTGGTTCGCGTGGACAATACTTCTTTTATATCCACTAGCCGACAGTAGCCTCACTCACCGTTTGTCACGTGGTGTGTATACTGAGCGACTAGGTTTCTTAATAGTACTCTCAGGTGGACATGGTCGTATGTCTATCGGAAGTTCGCAAAAGCTCTGATGACTTGTCAACGGCCTCCTCGTCCCGCCCCGTCGAATTCTTTCGTCTTTAGTAAACGTTGTCCTTTGCATAATATATATTGAGAGTATCGAATGATTTACACAAATTATTATAAATAGAATTTAAGAGTAACACACTAGAGTTTTTTTTTTTTGTCAACTAATAAAACTAATATTAAAATTCAGGGTTTGTCACCACAGAGATAGTATTATCTATTGTCAACTATTTTGCACTACAAACTAAACAATTGAATTTACAAGTCACTGAGTAAAAGATATAGAAAAAAAAACAAACCATATAATTTTTTTCTTTAAATAGCAAAATTTCTAGAAATTTCTTTTAGTGGTGCGAGAAGATATGACCAGTCTGAGAGTAATAAACCATAGGAGAAAAAAAGAAAGTGAGAACTGATATTTTACAAAAATTTGTCACAAATAATCCCAAAAGAAAACAAAATTTTAATCTAGATATGAAAAATCAGATAATAATAGGTACATAAAAAATAATTACGATAATATTATACATTACAAATTTACAATAGTTTTGCTGATTAATCTTTTACTAGATTATATTCCGTGGCATGTGTTGATATTATATTTTATAGAAATATTGATTTAGTTATAGTATATAATTTGAATGATATTAAAAACTTATTTATATGTTGATGTTCCCTAAAATAAATATTATATATAAAATATTTCATCAAATGTAACATAATATCCAATAGTAATTTATCGTCACATATGATGTAACTTTAATAAATTTAAAATATAAAATATAATTATAATTTTTTGATAAATCTAAAATAGTTCTAATATATTAACGTTTTATCAAGTGAAATTTTTATAATATTTTTACTAACCTAATCCATGTTTAGATCCCCTATCTAACTCATCCTTAAATCCTAATAAGACTATTTAAGACTCATGATGATTCTCCCAAAATCAAGGTTGATTAGAAGAGAAATCATGATGCAACTCTTTATTGACGCAAGGCTTATCGGAGGTTTCAACGTGCAACAAGTAAAGCTGTCCGGTCTCGGGAGTTAAGGTTAAGCTGTCCATCATGGTACATGATGTCAGGTCTAACCGTCTGTCGTAGATTCGTGTATTGCGGACAGAGCCGCCACATTGGAATCGTCTGTGGAATCTTGTAGGTAGATCATCATTGTATTAGGATAGTATCAAATATATTGATGATGTAATAGTCTCGAAAATATTAAAAAAATAAAAAATAAAGTTAGATTAAATCAAATAAGTTTGGACGTTTATTAGAGTAGATTTTCAATTTGCAATTCACAGTCAAGGGTATGTTCATTATTTATGAGAATGATATATATCATCCTATTCATTTTGTACTTGATGCGGAATAAAAATTGTGTTTATGACTATTTATATATTTTATGAAAAATAAAATGTCAAGTATTTCTTAAAATCTCTCAATTATATGATTCTAATAATTTTTAGAAATAATTTATTAGAAAAGGAAAAAAATCTAAGAGAATATGGATCTATCTATGCATTTAATTTGCTATTCATTTAATTTTTGTTTTTGAATGTCACCTAATACCTCAAAACCTGAAAATAATTTTTTTTATTCGACTTTTCAATTAATATATAGAAAATATAAAAGTGGTGATATCTTAAAAAAAAAAATTCTTTTAAATAAATTTTTAACTACATTTAAGATATTGTTTGATTTAATATATATATATTATAATCTCATCTTTTCAAAATATATGACAAGTTGACATATGTTCAACCTATTAATTATGCATATAAAATAAAGTTATTTGATTTCAATTATACTACAAAAAAATAAAAGATTATACATGATCAATGATATATATATATATTATAATCTCATCATAAAGTACCTCATTATTTCAAAATATATGACAAGTTGACATGTGTCCAATCTATTAATTATTCATATAAAATAAAGTTATTTGATTTCAATTATACTACAAAAAATAAAATACTATACATGATCAATGATATTTGTTGAACGAGGGTAATTGAGTGTAGGTTAATATTCAGATATTGTGTCCCGAATTTAGAGTCGGAGTTCTAACGATGAGGTAGATTAGAGATGAACGAAAATGATATTGGGATAAGCAAAGAGAAGACTGGATATGCGTGTTCGGGTTAGTCACTAAACACGCTTTGTATTAATTAAAAGATATATAAATATATCGAGTTCAGATTGCAAGATCATATATAGAATTGTAGATCGGAGTTTAACATTTAATAACTAAGAAGTTGATACTAGGATTTTGCAATCTTTTTGAGGGTATCAATTACCTCCTACCAATGTAGTATAGAAGGATCGAAATCCAAACTCGTTGTAATTGATACCTAAAGTCTAAAGATTTCCTTAACCTAAGCTAAATGGATTTTGTTGTTTTTGATTAGACTAAATGTAAGTAATTTAAATGATTAAGTTTATGGAATGGCTAAAGAAGAGTCTTTAGATGAGTTATTGGTGATTTGGGTTCAATAAGCATGGTTTAGGATGTCTAACTACACTAATTAGCTATTTCCTAGGTTAATGATCCATTTAGTTGACTAATTCATTTCCATGCAATTAATCACTTCACTAATTATGACATCATTATCAAATTCTCATTTGAAATGATGATAACTAATGAATTAAAACCAAATGACTAGATCAACCTACTTAAGTTCTTAAGCACTAATCCCTTGGGCTAAGAATCATAATTCCAACTCTAAACTCTCTTGGACATTTCATCAAACACTTGGTGTCCATGAAAGACTCTATGTCATCTTCCCCATTTCCATGAAAGAAGAAGCATTAGGATCTCTTAGAGAATGATGAAATGTTTGATTTAAAACCTAAACTAACCTAATCCATGCTTAGATCCCCCTCATCTAACTCATCCTTAAACCCTAATGAGACTACTCAAGACTCATGATGATTCTCCCAAAATCAAAGTTAATTAGAAGAGAAATCATGATGGGTAATGAATAGAATGAATGAGAAATTATAAAAGAACAAGATTGATTTAAAGAAAATGCAACTACTCTTAAGAATCAACTAGGTTTTGAGAACAAGAGAGAAAAAACTTCTAAGGTTTCAACATAAAAACATAACATAGCAAAAATGAGTGTATAAAACAGGGTTTTAAGGATTTCTGGGTCGGATCGGGTCGACCCGAGACAAACCGGGTTTCGACCCGATTGTCTTTTGTCCGGATGAGTTCGCAGCGGTCTAATAGACTTTTTTTTTCCAGAGAATGGCAGCGGTCCCTTCGCTGCGTTTTAGGGATTTTTCCGGAGGATTTTGCAGCGGTCCCTTCTTGACCGCTGCGGGACCGCTGCAGCTTCTTTGGTCTTTGGCTCCAGAAAATTGCAGCGTTCACTCCTTGACCGCTGCGCCTTCAGTCCGCTATGATCTTCTGCAGCGGTCACTCCTTGACCGCTGCAACCAACCGCTGCAACACTCCTCTTCTCTCCCTTAGCTCCAATTATGTTCCATTTAATCCAATGCTCATTCTTTAGCTCCTCTCCATGTTTTTGTACCTAAGGATAAACCAAAATGCACCAAAAGACTCTCCTAGGCCTAATGCAACACCTAGAACTATATGAAATGAAATTCATGATAAATGTAACAAAACTTAGTCTAATATGCAATGAAATCCTACTCTAATGCAAGCTTAAATGATGCATGTTATGATAATATCAGAAGTAAAGAGAAATGTTAAATGCGATCTAAGCTTATTGTTTTTCTCTAAATTCCGAGTCGGGTTCTTTTAGTGTGCAGTGGTCCATTTCTCATTGAATGTCTCTTCTTGTTTGTTGGGGGAGGATCTAGAAGTGAAGCTCGTAGCAGATGAGCGTGCTTCTTGAGGATCATCATTTGCTCTTACGTGATCGCCAAACTAGGTAGGTCGACGATTTGGTGAGTAGGTAATCATCTCCTCTTCATGGCATGGAGTTGTTACACGAGCAAAGTGTCGTGTTCTCATAGCTGGGTTGTTCGAGTTGCAACATGGCTCGCTGTAGATGTCTATATGGAGTTGAGCTACTTTGTAGAGTATAGTGTCATATGTATGTGGTCGAAAAAGATCTCCGCAAGATTGTGAGGGTTCAGTGATGAGATATTGGTATGGGCTTCTGTTCGTGGGTTGACCTTGATTTAGTCAGACTTTTGAAGGGGATACTAAACCTACCTCTAACAACATTTGTAATGAATTTTCATAATACAATGTTTTAGTTGATCATACATTGTCATATTCTTGCTTTGTGTGGCTAACTTATAGTGAACTAATTACAACTAATAATATTTGTTTGATTGGTGAATTAATTTCATGTCAAAACTTTTCTTGATCTAGTTGTGAACAAGTTTGTTTGTTATTGTTGAACGAGGATAGTTCAGTGCAAGTAAGGTACGGATTTTATACTCGGAAGAGTGGGTCGGAGATTCAATGATGAGGTAAGTAAGAAAATAAAGAGAGAAGAGACTGCATATAAGGTTCAGAAGCTGTGTTCCGGACTCTTAGTTTATAAGTGAGTAGAAATATAAGTTACAAAAGAAAGACAAACGGTTTTGACGAACAAGAAACCGATATCGGAATCTAACACTTAATGACTCAGGCAGTCGAACCAAAATGTTAAAGACGATCTAAGTTCTATCTTTTTAATTGTAATCCCGAGCGTTTTCCAGAAGTTAATGTGTCCCTCTACATTGAATGCATCCCCTATTTATATCAGGAAGATTGGCATAAGGCTCGTAGAATGTGAGCTCGTACTTTGAGAATCATAATTTGTTTTGCGGTTGCCGAACTAGATCTGCGGGTTGTTGAGTAGGTAATCAATCATTTTGTAGCCGAACTGTTCATGGCCAGATGGCAGTTGCGTGGAAGTGAAACTGCTTTCCTTTAACGCATCTTTTGATCGACGGCTCTCATTATGTATACGTTACGTGTCATGTATCCACCGAAAGTAGAGTTTTGATTTAGAGGAGTAGGACGCATGGCGCTCGCTTACCGGTTCCATCAGTTGTCGACGTGGTTTCGGGGGGTCGAGTCGAAGTCGGAGGACGAACTATGGGCTTGGTTTGGGCTGCGCCGGCTCGAACCCTGGATATGTTAAGAGTGGACTTAGGTTGATTCGGTCTGGACCTTTCTAGGAGGGTGTGCTAAACCTACCTCCAACAATTATTTTCCGGGATAATTGATTCGTCTTATTTTTTCTGTAAATTTCATCTATTTTTATTTATCACTTAACATGTTTAATTAACAAAATTTTCTTTAAATTTAAATATTCATAAAATAATTCTAAATTTATCTTTAAAATATGCTTAAACACAATCTTTGATTAAAAAATTAAATTTTAGAATCAATCAATATTTTTATAACTAAACTAAGAATATAAAATATTAAGTAACATAATGTGTTAAAAATAAAAACTCACTTAGTGCGGATACTCGAATCATTATAATAGAAAACATAATAAAGTTTTAAACATAATTTTACTAAAATTAATGTAAAAAATATGTTCCTCTCTTTTAATAATTTCACAAGTCTACAAATGAAGTTAATTAATAAACTAAGCTGTGAGTTCAATTCACTGTAAGAAAGGAAAATACTTCTTAGGATTATCTAATATTTTATTTTCATATATTATATTTTATTCAAGTACATTAAAACCTCTATAAAATTTAATCTATAAATTAGTAATGTGGTTTATAAAATATTTTATAAATTTATATGACGTTGTAACTCGAGATTTCGTTGGAACGGTTCTTGGACCGAGATTCCAATGGTGCAGTTCTCGGATAGTGATGTTCGATCTTACATGACTTTGTGGTTGTAAGATAGGTGTTCACTCAATGTGACGAAGATATAAAAGTTAATTACGCAAGACCCTATGATTGAGTCGAGTTTAGTAGAGTTGTATGTTATTCTCCTTGACATATGGCGTTACTTTAATATTGTTGATTATTGAGTTGAATAGTTGCATGAGAAAATATACCACCCTCAAGCACGTCCGCCCAACCCCATGACCATTTTGAATAAGTACCAGTGCAAGACGACCCAACATGGTACCTATCCACCACAACAAAGAATTGCCCAATAAAGCAACCAAATGTTGCCT
The DNA here is from genome assembly GCA_900116095.1 of Euclidium syriacum. NCBI lineage: Eukaryota > Viridiplantae > Streptophyta > Magnoliopsida > Brassicales > Brassicaceae > Euclidium > Euclidium syriacum. The sequence goes on from FPAK01000008.1 coordinate 7,111,259, forward strand.
CACCTAAAATCCTCCGTAAACGTATGGCTAAAGATTGGGAGGGAATGAAAAAACTCTGGTCGATTGAGCTTATCACCCGCAAAGGCAGGTCTTCGAAAACTGTTGCCAGAGGAGAGTCTAAATTTCCACCACTTCCACTCAGGGAGTCTTACAGTATGACCTCTGGCTGTACTCATCGTTGTTGACGCCTCCTTTTTCAAGTTGAGATGAGCCAGTTTCGGCTATCTTTGCTGCGGGGCGAAAAATAGTCACCACCACTTCCAAGTCCCACCTCCATCCCGCAAGCACCACCATCAACACCACTATAAATCTATAATTGAACCGCTAAGAGGTAGAAATCTATAGAAGCAGATGGACTGTTCTTTTTCTAAAAATAATTTTAGGGTTTGTCTCCAATAAATTGTGTTTTCGCTTAAACTTGAGATATCAGTGTTTACTTTTTGTAATTTGTTGTTTGATTATGAACACGTTACATCTACCATGACACGTGTCCAAGTAAACGTAAGAGCGTCTGCGTCGGAGACTTTCCTTCTGTCGTTTAAAAAGTTACAGCGATCCAAATCAAATCCCTAGACACAGCCCAAAAAAAAACCTCGAGAAAACGGACCGTCGATCTGCGTACGTCATCAGCCACGTCATTTATATAGACACGTGTCAGTTGAAGGCCCACACGCCACACGATTCATTGGCTCGTTCGGTGTTAGCCTCCGGTCTGATTCCTTGGCTGCTTCGTGTTCCTCTATCTCTCTCTCTCCCTCTCTGTTCCCCAAAAATTTGGGCGCAGAATCTCTCTCTCCCAGGAAGAAAAATAGGGAAAAGTCTTCTCTTCTTTTCTGAATAGCAATTAAAAAACCCTAGCACGGGTCCGCCGTCTTTGGTTGCATCTTAATTGAAGACGAGGTTCAGAGTCTAAGGATTAATTTCGCGGCAGATTGGTGGGTTTTATTATCTGTGTTTAATTGTTCGGAACCCGCTTTAGTTGTCAATTTCTACGGTGAATTTGAAATTTTCGATTCTGATTTTTAAGAGACTCGATATTTTTTTTATTGTTTGTGGGAAGCGACTGTCTATTTGAAATGGTTGAAAATTGAATAGGTTTCTGTTTGGTTTTAGTTTGAATCGTTGTTCGTCCACCATTTGTGGTAAAAAGTTGAAAGTTTGGTTTGCGTATTGTTTCACTTCTTGGTAACTTTTGTTTGATTTGGAAACTTTTACTGCTTTTGCTCTTCTCCACAGCTTTTCTGATGTACCTCGATCATTTTACCAATTTGTACATGAGAAGTTCTTGTTGACGATTCTGAATTCCCGAACGTTTGAGTTGTGGTTGTAGAAAATCATTTGGGAAATTGGAAGCTGTCTTTTCGCGCTATTGTCACAGAGTTGAAACCTGTCAATGCCATATGGCTGACGACAGCCTACGGCTTGGCATGATTTCTTCTGGTTTGGCTGTTTTACTAAATGGTGAAGATGCCAAGGAAAGTTCATCGAGAACTCGTATTGTTCCACATTTCGATTATTCTGGTCACCGGCCTCTAGAACGCACTATCGAGTTCGTATTTGGTCTAGCAGAGAAGTCAGTTGGTCCATTGGATGGCCAGGTAGACAGTAGCTTGATTCGAGCCATAATCAGGAATCAGTTCTCCAAGCTTCATGGTGAATTAGATGCCTCAGTTAGTCAGAGAGAAGGAATCTCTGTAGTGCATCATGGTGTTGGACCTCCTATTGTTGGTCTCGAAGAGTATAGCATATGTGGTGATATCAGGATTGTAAAGCCGCCTCTTGTATTGGAGAGCTTAGCACTCTTCAGTAGCGCCAGGGCTAATGCTTGTATTTGGAAAGGAAAATGGATGTATGAAGTCACGTTAGAGACCTCGGGAATCCAACAGCTTGGTTGGGCAACCATTGCTTGTCCTTTCACAGACCAGAAAGGTGTGGGTGATGCGGATGATTCTTATGCCTTTGATGGCCGACGGGTTAGCAAATGGAACAAGGAAGCTGAACCTTATGGGCAATCATGGGTAGCTGGTGATGTCATCGGTTGCTGCATAGACTTGAACGGTGATGAGATATCCTTCTACCGGAATGGTGTCTCTCTCGGAGCTGCATTTACTGGTATCAGAAAACTTGGACCTGGATTCGGGTATTACCCTGCTGTTTCTCTCTCCCAAGGTGAGAGATGCGAGTTAAATTTTGGCTCTTACCCGTTTAAGTATCCCGTCGAAGGTTTCCAACCCCTTCAAGAAGCTCCACCTCGAAGTCCTTTTGCGGCAGAGCTACTACGATGCTTCTCAAGATTGCTGGATAGGCCGGACCGCTCGTTGGCTGATACATTAAGTAGACTGAGGAGGTTTGCCTCGTTAGAAGAACTATTTTCCCCTGTTTCCCATGCCATATGTGATGAGTTTTTCTCCATACTTGAGCAAGACCCCTTGTTGCCTGAGTACGTTGGACGGGGTGCCTTTCTGTCATTTCTCTTGGAGATTTTCAGAAATCAAGCACCGCATGATTGTTCAAGTTTGGACAGAGTTCTTGATGTACTTCTCGAGTTCCCACAATCTCATTTGATCTTTGAGCATGTAGTGAACGCGCTTGCTTATGGCTGCAAAACAGCGCCGCTGATTCTAACCGAATGCCCATATTCAGGACCTTATCCCTATCTTGCGCTGGCTTGTCATTTGTTAAGGCGGGAAGAATTGATGGTACAGTGGTGGAGATCTTTGCATTTCGAGTATTTGTTCGAAAGTTTCTTGTCATGCAGGAGTTCCAACAAGCATGACTTGCAACAATTAATGCCTGTTGTTTGGTGGCCTGGATCTTCTGAAGATATATCCTATGAGAGTAGCATGGGATTCACTGTCTCTGCTCTTTCGGAAGCCATTAACAAGGTATTATAGAATGTTTATGACTGATTTTCTTTTGCTAAAATAAATATAAAAATAGCAGACATAACTTTCCTGTGGATATTATTTTGTGGAATCTAATATTACAAGGAACTAATTGATTCCTTTTCTTGGAAATCAGATTGAGGAGAAGCAGAGAAATCTCTGTCTCTTGGTCATACAATTCATACCACCCGTATCGCCTCCCCAGCTTCCTGGTTCAGCGTTCAGGGGATTTCTACAGAACCTTCTATTGAAGAACAGAGGTGCAGACAGGAATTTGGCCCCTCCTGGAGTTACACGTAACTCAGTTCTTGTCTCTCTGTTCTCTGTCATACTCCATTTTCTGTCAGAAGGTTTTGCGTTACTGAAGAGTAGTGAAGCCGTCCATCACAATGTTGGTTTTCTGCACAGAGGTGGTCAACAGAAGTTTCCATTGAGTTTGTTTCTTAAAAATGATCCACATCGATCTGATATCACTAGGCTTGGCGGGCTATTCAGTCATATATCGAAGTCCTATCCTACAGATGATCAAGAAGAAGAAATAATGCGGTGGGAAGAAGGTTGTATGGATGATGAACAGAATAGAGTAACTCACGCAACTGAGCAGAAGCCATGCTGTTGCTTAACCTTTGATACTGATCTTAATAAATCCTTGAAGGATCGGGGAAAAAATACTGCTAAAAGTTCTCGTGGTCAATGCAGTTCCATTCCTGAGAGATCCTCTCATGTTGCTGCAGAGTGCAGTGCTGGAAGTTTCAGTGAAGAAATAGAGGACAAACCTAGCACAAGTAATCAATCTGATCCCGACTTTGGTTATCGTCCAGTAAGATTTATGAGGACTGCACTACAAGAGAGTAGAGTATCGTCGGCTATACTAAGTGAAGAAGAACTATTGGATGCTTTATTGCTATTATACCATATCGCTGTTGCTCCAAATTTTAAGCAGGTAAGTTTCATAATTTTCCTATTGTTAGATTCTGTTATACTGTTTGTATGACACATGGTGCAGCCGAATAAGCTTAAAATGCTGATATGTTGTGCTTTTGCTTAGGCGTCATATTACATGTCTCACCAATCGCAATCAATATCACTCCTCGAAGAAACGGATAAGCAGATAAGAGAACGAACTTCGGGTGACCAATTGAAGCGCTTGAAGGAAGCTCGCAACAATTACAAGGAAGAAGTGATGGAGTGTGTTAGACATTCTGCATGGTAAGTTCACTTGTAATTATTGGATTGTAGTAATTCTAAAAAGGAGGGTGTTGTGAATAGATTTCAATGTGATGCAGTGTTAACATGCTTATATCTTTCGCATTCCTCATTTTGAATCATTTTTACAGGTTCCGGATTTCATTGTTCTCACGGTGGAAGCAAAGAGGAATGTATGCGTTGTGCATGTGGGTTGTACAGTTACTGCTTGTTCTCAGCAAAATGGATTCTGTGTTTGTTTATATTCCAGAGTTCTACCTTGAGTCTTTGGTAAATAGCTTCTGTCCATTTCCAGTTCTTCTAGATATGTTAATAGCTTTTCTGTTGGTTTATGTGTGCTTTCCAGTGAATCCTTAAGTTCCAATTTCGTTAATGTCTTTCTCAGGTAGACTGTTTCCACGTACTTCGCAAGAGCGATCCTCCGTTTGTCTCATCAACAATATTTATCAAACAAGGGCTTTCATCATTTGTAAGCCCAAACCTCTTGTCACGCTTTTTGGTAATTAACATTAGATCAGTTGCACAATGGCGCTCTAACATGATCATTGCAAATTCTCGGAATTTCAGATCTCTTTTGTAGTAACACACTTCAACGATTCGAGGATATCGAACACAGATCTTAGAGATCTTCTTCTCCAGTCAATATCCGTCTTGGTACAGTACAAAGAGTATCTGGACGCTTTTGAGAACAATGAAGCAGCTACACAGCACATGCCTGCAGCTCTACTGTCAGCGTTTGACAACAGATCATGGATCCCTGTCACAAATATATTTCTCCGGCTCTGCAAAGGCTCCGGGTTTAGTTCTTTAAAAAGTGGAGAGTCTTCGTTCTCATCTGCTATTTTCCAGGTAGGTCTGATTGATGAACTTTGTTCCATTTTGATCCTCACTCTACGTATTGGATTTTGATAAACTTGGTTCCTCTCTAGGGTCTTCTACGAGATGCATGTATGAATGATGGCGAACTACTCTCTACTTTTCTGAACCGGCTATTCAACACTCTGAGCTGGACCATCACTGAATTTTCTGTCTCTGTGCGAGAAATGCAAGAAAAGTATCAGGTCAGACAATAAGCCTGGATCCTATTTGTTTGCCTCTGTACGCTTTTCGTTGACATAGGTTTTTGAACCGTCATGTGTTATGTGTAGGTAATGGAGTTTCAGCAAAGGAAATGCTGTGTGATATTTGAGCTTTCAAGCAATCTGGCAAGGGTCTTAGAGTTCTGCACGTACGCAATACCACAAGCATTTCTTGCTGGGACCGACACAAATCTTCGTAGGCTCACTGAGTTGATTCTTTTCATCTTGAATCACATGACCTCAGCAGTAGATGACGACTTCTTTGATCTGTAAGTTCGTGTAAAATTGTCTAAAAACTGTTGAAAAATAGCACGGTTTAATAGATTCTTCCGGGCAGGTCACTTAGAAGGCAAGGACAACCTTCAGAGAAAATTAGCCGAGGGATCTTATTAGCTCCTTTGGTTGGTATAATCTTGAATCTATTGGAGGCAAGCAAAGAGAATCAACAACATGACGTTATTGGTCTGTTCGCAAGCATGGACTGTCCCGATACAGTCTATTACGGGTTTCAATATCTCTTGGAATATAATTGGGTATGTGAGTTCTTAATAATATCCTTCGTTTTATCGTTTTGCTTCCATTTACGGAGAAATATGATTCAGGACGGGTGTGTAAGCGGGGATGATGCGTATGTAAAGAAACTTGGACAGCTTGAGAACTTCTTGAGCCATCTCATAAACCGGACGCAAGAACCGGAAAGAAAAGAAGAGTTGTTGTTGTTGAACAAAGAAACGACGGATTTAGAAGACAACACTTGCTGTATCTGCTACGCAGGGGATGCTAATGCGATGATAGTTCCGTGTTCACATCGATCATGTTATGGCTGCATCACTAGACATCTTCTCAATTGTCAGAGATGTTTCTTCTGCAACGCTACGGTTACGGACGTTATAAGAGACGATGATGATATTTGATAGCACCTGAAGCTCAGGTTAGTTGGAGTGTGTAGTAGACACAGAGGTAAGGATCTTAGTTGGGAAGGAAAGTAAGAAAGACACTATTATAGGAGGATATATATAAAAATAAATATTTTCATACTTTGCATGGTCAAGAATCAAGTAGAATCTTGATTTGTTCTATATATTCTACATTATTGTTGTACAGTGTTAGTAAGATCCATAAGTAATAAAAGAAAAAAATACAAAGGCCTGTGATAATTTTTGTAGGATCTGGTCTGATGATCTCTAGGCTTCTTCTTTTTTTCTTTCTTGTATATATGAGAATGGAATGAAAGGCTGTAGTCACTTGGTTTCTTGCTTCTTTTAGATGAATTTAATGTTTAATTTGAAAAGGAAATTGAAGTTGTATGACTGGTTCTTGACGTGACAAACTTTTCTTTAAGACACTTCGATTGTGACCATTGACCAAATTGATAAAGGAAAAAACTGTTTAACTGAAAACTAATTGTTTTTACTTTTACGTTGATGGCTAGATGCTTTAACATTTTCGATTAGGGCCTAATTAGTTTAAATCATAACATCAGGTAATGATCCATATGATAAAATGATATGTATGTTACAGAAACGTCATACTAATTTTGTTTATTACAAAATAAACAAAAGCATGTGAAAAGAAAGATGGAAACAAAAAAAGACGCTCACAGAAAAAAAATAAGAAAGGGGAAGTAAAACACTAAAAGATCAAAAGTGAGTTTGAATATGAAGAAGAGAGGCAAGTAGTCTTGAAGGGTGTTAGAATCAGTTGTTTTGACCTGGTCGTCCTGAGCTGTAAGGTGGTCTTGGTCTTCTTCTTACCAATCTTGTAACCATCGACATAAATCCTGTTTCTTCAACCTAAATAAATAATTGAACAATTATGAAATCAATTTCATATTAGGGATTATCAAACCCTAAAGTTCACTCTTTTCTTCACACATAAATAAAATTGTGGAGCTTACAGTTTCAGTTGCTGGGTCTTCTTGTGATGAGGAGGATGGTGATATTGTTGATGACTCAAGACCAAGACACTTCAGTATGGCTTGAACAGCTTTGTCAAAAACTGAACATGGAGAGTTGAGAAGAGAGTAGTAAACTTGTTTTTCTTCATCTCTCACTTCTTGTCCATTAACTTCCATCTGTTTTTGTTTTCCTCTCTTTCTCTTCTTAATTCTTCTGCTTCCTCTTCTGCTCAATGCAATAACTGTTGTGTCTCATTTGACCTCACCTGCCTCTCTGTGTTCTTACACACACACCCTACCTTGCATTTAATACCTTCATTTTTTAACTTCTTTAAAGAAACAAACTGATAATAACTTATTAATATTGTTATATATTTATTTCTAACTCAGTCAATTAAATTAATAGGGTGCCAATCTAAACCGCATAAACAATCAAACTGATTAAAACTTGATTTTGTTTATCTTTTCTATATTTAAAGAATCGTAGCTATAGTTTAAAAGGAAACAAAATACAACTAAAACCTTAATTATATAAAAGTTCAAAAATCTGTCAATATATTTGACTTACAAATTAAAATAGTATCAAATCAAACAAAAAAGTTTCAGCTCTTATATTAATATAAGAAGAAATTCCGTAAACCAAAATCGAATAGAAAGTTGGATTATAGTGCATTCTAAAGATAACAATAAAAGATATTTAATTAGATTTCTGATGATATTTGGGTTGCTCTGAAGTAGATGGGTTGGCGAATTCAAAGAGCTTTTGTCTCTTACTCTTCATAATTTTGCTTATGGATCTTTATTTATGTCGTCCTCTCTTCAACTCTCTGGACCAACGTTCCATTTGCAATACGGAGTCCACTCTTACGAAAAACAAAATAAAAATGAGCGTATATTTGTCTTCTTTTGTTATATTCTATTGATTTATATGTGTACACATATACTTACTTAGTCATTGACGTCTTGTTATCTTTCTATTTTATTTGAAGCTGGACAATTAACGTTACAGTTACAACTATTAAACTATTGTGAGTCGGTTTAGAAAGTAACCTCGGTTTCGTCTCCATTCACTTGTCTTTGTCTATGATTCCTTCCCTCACCAAATACATTGATATTTATCCTTAGTTAAATTCAAAGGATGATCCAAAGAATATTGGAAAATTCTAAAACATTTCTTTTTTGTTAAAAGACAAATTCTAAAACATTCTAAAATAAATACTAAATAATTCGACATATGTATTTAGAAGTTTTTTTAACATCAGAAATTTCATTGATAAAGGGGGATGTTACAGCAGTTTGAAGATACATTTAGTAGAGGTCATGAAGTTAGGACTATTTATGATTGACAAAAGAATATCAGACTTGCCATAGTCGTTAATATGATTCCGTACGGTTAGGAGTAAACTGTGTAGAATTGAGAATTGAAAACACCAAAACCATATATATCCGCTGCTCGTTCTTTATATATATATATAAAACAAATATAGACTATAGCATATATATATATATATATATATTTACAACAAATGTGTATAAAAATTTAACAAGAAAATGTGTATAAATTTAGTTAGAAGTATATTTTTATTATATATTATGTTTCATTTTTCACAGTAACATTATTTAATTTATTTTAATTATTTTACGGATCTGAATTTAGATATTCATAAAAATCTTGATGTTTAGAGTTGTATTTGAAAAGGCACATTTAGGTGCATGGCGCAATGGGACTTAGTCCTCATCGCCTTGTATAGTTGGAACGAGGTCTTTCTTCAAAAAAGCAATGGAATGTACGCTTGAGATTGGAGCTCGCTTGAATCTAAAACGCGTTTCTGCAAACTAGGTAAAATTTTATATTTCAAATCATTATAATTATCATTTTTAGGTAAATATCATTAAACAAGGATATTTAGTTTTCTTTTATGTTTCCAATATTTTTATGTTTCCAATATGTTTTACACGTTAATCTAAAAACCGTAAAACCTACATTTTTTTTTTAACCCACGTTTTACCTCTTCAACTTTACCGTTCTCTTCTATGAGTTTAATGATATGGATTTGTTAGAAAATGACAATGACTACTAGATTTTGTTCTAGAGTTTACAACTTTGAGTGGATTGGTTTCTTTGTTTTCTGTTTTATTTTCCTGTTTTTGGATTTCTTCGTTTTCTGTTTCATTTCCCTGGTTTTGGACTACATATTTCACAAGGATCTAATATATTCACTAACGTTCTGTTTTGTTGTGCATGATCCAAAGACGTGCGAGGCTCTCCGCCTAGGCTCAAGACTTGTAGCCTCAATGCGTCTCGCACTTTTTCAAACACAAGTTTAGACATATATTCAAAATTTGGATATCCGAAAGCCACAAATATCTTAAATTTGGAAGCCACGGATCTGGAGAGTGTTAGCACATATATGAATATCTAAAATTCTTGGATATTCGGATTCAGAAATTCGTAGGTATCTTGATGTTTAGACGAATATTCAAAATCTGGATATTCGAAATTCGAAAACCATAGATATGGATTTGGATAGTTTTAGCACATATCTGAATATCCTGAAATTTCCGGATATCTAAATCCTTTCTACCACTAATCGAGCCAACTCAATCTCGACACTTTCAATAGTATATTTGATGTGTAACTTTTTATAAGATGTTTAATTTTGTCTTTCAAATATATTTATTGTTGCAGTTTACTCGCTATTTACTCCGACCTGGAGAAGCACGGAATAAGTGATGATCCAACATGATGAGCACAATTTGGAGGGCAGCCCTGTTGAGTATCGCAACCAATGCCAGGTTTCAACCGTTCACTTATTTATTACTCTCAGTTTTGATCCTACGATCTTATTTAATTCAAGGAAACTTAGTGGTAACATTTAGAATCCACGTGCCAGTACCTACATATTAAAACACTTGCTGAAAAATCCACGCACACCTCTATAACCTCAAAAGCACGCTGAAGACAAACGAACATGCAACAAATGTATGTAGCACATCCCATCTGCACATGTAAAAGACTTTGGGTACCTCGAGATTGGATGAAATTCAAGTGCTTCATGCCGATCTGACACACTCCTCTGCTCAATCACCCAAAACTGACCAACTTGCCAAGCTGGATTACTCGAATGACCTTGTTTACGAAGCTGGATTAGGTAACACACGACTTTCTTACTACGAGAGGAGGCTGGATCATTCAATATTTCAGCTCTTAACAAAAGTTTTGCATGTTTCTTCTTTGCTTTCAACTCGTTTTCTCTTCGGATTTTTACTCGTTTCCCAGAAACTTTGACTTGATTTTCTTTCGTTTTCCTTCTCGGATTCACTCAACGGTCGCCTCGTTTTACTCAAGATCGACATCTTCTAACCAGAGACAAGGGATTTTTGATCAAATTCGAGGCCTTTGCCGTACAGTTTACACCTTTTTCACTTAAAGCTTTTAAAGGTCCAATCTTTTTATAAAAGACTTGACCTTTGAGTAAATCCTGATCCGAGACCACCGTTTTCTCGCCTTGCCTCTACATAGGAGCTGCTCCTCCTCAGAGACAGATCTTTCTGGTCATTCTCGACCTAACTCCGCACAAATACTCTTCTTTTCCTTTCAAAAAAGCTTTCTAAAGAAACATAAAATTCCACATACCAATTTTCTTTCTGGCCTTGAGTCAAAATCTTATATTCCCTCGTTTTCCTGATATTTTTTTACAGTTCAAGACCTCAGCCCACTGGTCTCATTATTGACTTGAATTTCGTAGAATTCAAGAAACACAACCTTACTGTGTCTTCCCAGAGATATCACACTGTTCTTATTATGATAAGAGATTTTCTCCCTAGCAGATCAACCTCACTCTCAAGACTACTTGATGACGACCAATGCACAACACAAGTCGACATCGGCTCTATAAGATCTTAGCCCCAAAGTTCCTTTAAGTTCATCCCGTGGTGAACTTCGAAGCGATTCGGATTCCCACCACCAGGCTTGACCCCACTTTCAAGAAGAAAAACCTAGTCAACAATCCTCTATAGAAACGTAAAGCCTAAATCTTGAGTGGCTAACATTTTTTAACCGAACAAATACTTACTTTGGTTTATAATAATAAGCGTTGTTAAGGATATCATCTCTGCTTTAGACAAACGATTCATATGATAATATGTGTACTAGATTATAACATCTGTTCATCGCATGTATTATATATTTAATTTAAATTATTTTTTATAAAAATAATTGTTAATTTATAATATAAAATTATTAAAAAATACATAAAAATACAATGATTTATTAATATATGATATATTATTGTATAGTTGTAATCATTTATATTATTTGCCAACTATAAAAATTATATAATATAGATTTCTACCAAATAAATAAATTTAATAATTATATAATATTATATATATTTTATAAATGATAGAAAATAAATCATGAGTAAAAATTTTTTAATACTCTTTATAGGAATAGTATATGATGGTCGATTAAATTAGTTATTAACTATTTAAAAATAGAAAGGAACCCCACCAAAATTTTATATATGCTTAGTTTTACTGGAAATTTATTTAATAATTTTTTACGTGTTATGTATTCTCAAAAAAATATAGAGGATACTATATTATTCTATAACTTCCCAATTCAATGACCGTGTTTGGGGTTAAATTACTGTTACAAACTAACAAGATCCACTAAACACCAAGTTGGACTAAAATCTCATATATAGACTAGAAAGAGATTCATAACCAATTACACTTGTAATTTGACCCCTAGATAACTATATATTTCTATCTCTCTCTATTTTTGGAAATTCGGTTGATTTGCTTTCGCATGTTTTGAATTAACAGCTTCGTCTCGCACTTAAAAATAGAGCATAGAGCTGGCTGATCACACTTCAAATTAAAACAACAACTATATAAATCTATAACAATTGTGAACACAAAAATTTAGGACTTTTTTAAAACATTCCAATATCTAACAAAAACGAAATTAGAAAGCCTAAAAAAATCCTAAAATTCGAAGGTGTGGTGCAACGCAAAAACGACAAAAAAAAGTGTAAAGTAATAATTTTCTTTTCTAAAATAGAAACACGATATTGAATACCAACGTCTTTGTGTCCTCGTCGACGTCTCCATCCTTGATGGGGGAGCCACGACCAAGGGTAAGCGGTGCTTCGTCCTCCACCGACTCATTTTCAATCCCTTCGTCGTCTGCATTACCTTCACCGTCAACTCCTCCTCCGGTGCCACGTCACGTCACATTACTCGAACCATCTCATCAGAACAAGAAAAAAAGCAAAAAAGTTTTTCGAGTCTTCCGCTCTGTTTTCCGTTCTTTTCCGATCATCACACCTGCGGCTTGCAAAATCCCGGTCCTCCCTGGCGGTAGCCTACCTGACCCGCACAGAAGCAGTTCAAGTGGGTCAAGAGTAACCGGAACTTTATTCGGATACCGTAAAGGCCGCGTAAGCCTCTCTATTCAAGAAAGCCCTAGATGTTTACCATCTCTTGTCGTCGAGCTCGCGATGCAAACAATGGTGCTACAAAAAGAGCTAAGCGGGGGAATGGTCAGGATCGCATTAGAGACGGAGAAACGAGCTGATAAAGAGAAGATTAAGATAATGGACGAGCCTTTGTGGACAATGTATTGTAACGGTAAGAAAACCGGGTACGGTGTGAAACGTGATGCCACGGAAGAAGACCTTAATGTGATGGAATTGTTAAGACCGGTTTCGATGGGTGCCGGAGTTTTGCCCGGGAACTCGGAGGTGGAAGGACCTGACTCGGAGATGGCTTACATGAGGGCTTACTTCGAACGAGTCGTTGGGTCTAAAGATTCAGAAACATTCTATATGTTGAGTCCCGAAGGGAATAATGGACCCGAACTTAGTATCTTCTTCGTAAGGGTATAATATGTTATAATGGTTTCGAGACATGTGAGAACCTTCTTGAGTGTATATGAGCGGCGTACTGTGGCCGAAAGGGTAATTGACGGAGATCGATCTCGGTTCGTGGATTCAGACTGATGTGTGACTATATTGATCATGATGATATTTTGTATATGGGTTGTTATGGTGGTGAGGATATATTTGGAGCTGATTTATACTTAGGATAATTTTATAAGAAAATACTTCAGGTTAATTTACATGCAAAACTATTCAGGTTTCAAATTTTAATATTTTTTCCATTAATTGAGTAGTATTGCCATATCTAAATGCAATTTGGTAGGGTGCATATGCCAATAACGGTGATATGTGATATTTCCTTAAACAAAAACTTAAAAATTTAATTTTCCAAAAAAGTATTAGATAATTAAAGGACTCAATTTATCGTTCCACGGTTTGCAGTAGTAAAACCAAACCGCTCCGCGCCGGATTATTCTCTGTCCCTTAGAAAACTAGTACACTAAGATTTAAATGGTTTTAGGCTTTGTTCGTGGTCTTTTGCGTACGCCGATTTCTTTATCAGTTTGTGGTCTGTTCCGGAACTGGTTTTGATGGTTTAGTCACGGTTTTGACTAGTGCTAGGATTTTTAACCGAACCGGACCGAACCGGATTTTTCGGTTCTCGGTTCACATGCCACTCAAATGCTCGGTTATTTCGGCAAGTTTAATATCTGGGTTCGGTTTTTGGTTCGGTTCGGTTCGAATGAACCGAACGGTTAACCGAAAACTGTCTACCCCTTCAACGTTTTACACCATCGATCCGCGTCTTCAACATCTCATCGTCGGATCGACGTCTTCGTCAGCTCTGAATCCAAGCATATCTATCGTCAAACCGGTGGCGGCTCGAATTTTCTGTATCACTTTATTAGGGTTTCGTGAGATAGAAGAAGAAAGCTTATTAAAAAAATACGTTTTGTACCTTTTGTTATTAAAAAAGAATTGGGCCAAGCCCAAAAATTAATAATACGTATAGCCCAGCCAAAGTTTAATTAATACCGTATACATATCAAAAACGTAAAACCCTCAGCTGCTGGCTTTGTCTTCTTCTTTTATTTTTCTTTTTGGAAAGATTCGCACTCGATCTTCATCGATTCCGAGTCCTACTTCATCGATTTTGTTCTCGAGCACTCCTTCAAGTTTCCTTCAACTCTTCTGCTTCTCATTTCTGTTCTTCAGTTTTTTTTTTTTCTGAGAAACCTTAATACCCTAACCGAAAACCGACCCGAACCGATTTATACCGTATTTATCTGAATGTTAATTGAAAACCGAAAAATTTCGGGTTATTTCTGTAAATAAAAAAATAACCGAACTAACCGCTACCGAACCGAACCGTAATTAAGTTCGGTTAAATTCGGTAACTTTTTCAAAAATCAAAATAACCGAAAACCGGATTAACCGAACCGAACTGACCCGATTAACCGAAATCCCAGCCTTAATTTTGACCACTACTAAATCTTTTAGCCTTAGTTCGAAAGTTTTAGCCAAGGATTTTGGATATTGCAACAACCCATCATTATGTATTTGGTCTTTTAAGTTTAGGCTTTAGGTGATATTAGCATTGATGTATTTGGTCTTTTAAGTTTAGGCTTTAGGTGATATTAGCATTGATGATGTATTCAACCCAAATATTTATATAATTTAATGCTTTAAAAAAAAAGTCGCTAGAAAAGTCATATGGGGGTGGGTCTTTAATTGGAAATCTCATCTACCTTACTAAATGCATTGAATAGGATACAGTATATCATTTTATATTAATCTAATGTTTAAGATTTAGTTTGCCTCCCCTATGAAAATAATTAAATAAAATATAAATTTTAAAATACTGCACTTTTAAGATTTTCTTCCACACATACAACCTTTTAATAAAACACGCCAACCCTGGTTCCATTTTATGAGCGAATGATTTAGCCAAATTTTATATCGTTTTTTTTTATTTAACTTAGTCGTTTTTGAGGTTCATGGTATTAAGACTGATTCTATGCAACAAAATATTTAGAACTAAAATTGAAACCGGTTCTAACACAATCTGAGTTCGTTAATAAATTATTACATCGTTTAATATTAAACCAATTTATCTAGAACTACACCACGCTCCTTCTTTTCCACCGCCTTAGTCTCACGATCGTATTTTAGCCACTTTGATTGTTATCCTTTCCAGAGTTTATCAAAGAGAGCGTAAGCAAATCAAGTTGTCTAATGAATGCGCTTAAGCCGCTCACCCAACCAAATCAAAAATTCATGTCATGCATTCAGTTCAATCAAGACAGTTACCAAACAGAACTCGGCAAGCCTACTCACCCAAGATACTCTGGATCAATCATCAAGCCGAATAGCATAATCAATGAATAAAGTCAAGCAACGTGAAATTAAAGAACAAGTAACAGAAGAACTAGGCTAAGCAACGGTTTAGAACACTCATCTTGAAGAATTTCGTTATGTTGAATCAGTTCTAAAGAATCCAAAATATAGATATGAATTATGCGGTTCAGCCGGGCCAACCCGCGCTCACGCGGATCGACCCGCAACGGACAAATCTTTTTGGAACCCAACAGGCCGGTCCCGCGGACCGCGATCCAATATATATATATATATATATATATCCAAGTCAGCCCCGCAATGGACCTATTTGGGACTAACCCGCGAATCTGTGCCTAAATTGACATCTCTACTAAGGGTATTAACACAAAGCTTGGACAAAGCCTCAACGAGAAACGGATGCTCTTATATTTTTACAATATATCTCATTTCCTTTAATTAGTAAAATGCAGTTGTTTGTTTGTTTGTCATGAATGAACAATGTATTCAAAGATCATAGGATTTCCTTCTAAGAAATAACATTACAAATTTACAAGCTTCCTAAATCTTTGAGACTTTGACCCTTTCTTATTTTCTCTCTTCTTCCTCTCCGTCACTCTCTTCGTCCATTTCTTCAACTTCGATAAGCCCAAGCTTATCAGAATGTCACCATTAATTTCGGTTATTGTGCTAATAAACTTGACTAATACACGCTGGTTACGCAATGGAGAAAAAAGTGAGACAGCGGATGGAATTAAATCTGGTTCATTCAGGTTCGAGTGGATAAAAGCAAAACGACACGCAGTTCAAACGTATTTTCTAATTTCTACAGGTTAGTTCTACTTTCGTTTGAAAAGTACGTTACTGAGCCAAAAGGGGGCCACGTCGATCAATCTCTTGCCACCTCACAAAAAACGACACGACGTGTACTGTTTAGCCACCATGCAGATTCTTTTTTGTGTCCCGTTGTTCTCACTTTCCTGCTAAATCTCAAAGATTCCTCGGATCACCGGAATGGCTATGGTGACGCGCGCGATTCGATGCCAGTTACCGTCATCGAGACCTGTGGTGCCTAGATGCGAATCATCGGAACCGATTAAGCAGATCCAGATCCAGCAGCGACCTAGAGGAGGCGATTTGGCGGAGAACGGGAAAATCGTGCTCCAGCCGAGGCTCTGCACGCTGAGATCGTATGGATCGGAGATGGTCGTTACTAGAAAAGACGGCGGAGATGGGGAAGGACCTGAGGCGGAGTTAGCGTCGCCGTTTTTCGAGACGCTCACGGATTACTTAGAGAGCTCGAAGAAGAGTCAGGATTTTGAAACCATCTCCGGCAGACTAGCCATGGTAAAAACCCTAAATCGAAACTCGATCTCCATTACCCTCTACTTTTGAGGAATTTCGTAATTTACTCTCTTAATTCGAACGGACGATGACAGATTGTGTTCGCGGCGACTGTGGCGGAGGAAGTCGTTACGGGGAACTCGTTGTTCAAGAAACTGGACGTGGAAGGATTGAGCGAAGCCATTGGAGCGGGTGTGGCAGCGATGGGTTGCGCAGCCATATTTGCCTGGTTAACAATTTCACGAAACCGAGTTGGACGGATCTTCACAGTGAGTTGCAATTCTTTCATCGACTCGTTGGTTGATCAGATCGTCGACGGGTTGTTCTACGACACTGAGCCTAGTGATTGGTCCGACGACCTTTAAATACATAAATCGATAAATACCACTCCAAATGTATAACTACTGTACACATTTTCCACTATAGTACTGTAGTTTTGATCTTCAATCATCGTTTCTTCATGGTGTTTGAAGATGATATTGAAAGTCTGTAACTTTTGCGTATATATATATATATATATTTTATATAGAAGATAAGGAATTCTGTGTGAAAATAATTGGATTGATTAAACGAGACAATAGAGATTTGTTCTTGGCAATCGCAAGATCGAGAGCTGCGGTGAGTCTAGGAAGCCGTCTCAATGGTTTGAATACATTCCAGAACAGATGCATTGTTGGACATTGCAGTCATGAGAGCTTCATGTATGCTCTTGTTGTTCTTCAGAAGAGAAGCAGAGTACAGAACCTACATAACAAAGAGGTTCAAGAATACTTGTAGGAAAAAAAATGTTTATGAGTAAGAGAAACTTACAGCCCATCTTGTTAGATTTTGCTGCTGGTCGTTGCTGATTTTGGGCTGGCTCCTGTTTATAAATCTCTACAGGAAATAATAGAAAAGCTATTATAATTCAATGTTTGTGAACTTGCGAGTGATGAGATAGTAAGAACTATAGGAGACCTGAAGAGAGAACAGATCTGCGGATTGGCCGATCACTTTGTCATACTTGAGACCCTCGGCTGCAAGTCCAGCCATTGCAACAGCAGCCAACCTGAGAGACCCGAGAAGGAAGGTTATGAAGAAAGAATCATGGATTATGCATTCTCTTGTTTTTTGACATGAAGTAAACTGTACCTGTCGAGCTCCTTGGAGTCAAGCTGACCACTGTATATTAGTTTAGCTAGTCTCTCGTCGATGAGGTTAACATGTTCTTTACCGATATCTAACGAGTACCCAAAGATCGGAAGTCCGATTAAGTAAGCCACTGAAAGTTGCAGGTTTTCAACACAATCAGAAAGTTGCACCTTTGACAACCCAAAATGTTTTATACTTTTAAAGGATACCTAAAAAGTGGGCTGCTTCATGTCCAGCAATACGTTCTTTATAATCAGGAAAGAACGTAGAAAACCCTGAAATCGCAGCTTGAAGTAGCCTAAAAATAAAAAGAGACAGAAATCATCAATCTGAAACCCAGAGTACATACTGTTAACCAAAACATACAGGGATTTAGTTATTTTCTTACCCCGGTGAAACACTACCCACGGCTAAAACTACCAGTGAAATGCTACCGACCAAATAAGGCACAAAGAATCCCCAGTCCTGTCAAGACTCAACAGTGTGTTCAGATGATTTTATGGTGATATCGAAACTAAAGATTTATCTTGTCTTGTAACATCCAAGCAAAAGAGTTTTGAATGTTTACCCCAGGAAGTTGGCCAGCGAGGACAGCTATGAATCCAGTTGTTCCGACTACTGTGACAAGAAAAGCCGCCTGCATTACTCAAACTCAATCATAAGAACCTCCATTAACATACATAGCAACCTCAAGAACTCTTTTTGAGTCCAAATCTTACAAGAACCAGACATAACTTACATCGTTCCTGACACTAGGGATGGCGAGAGTCTCTGCGTTCTTGATTCCGAGAGTTGTCAGTTCCCGAAGCGATGTCTGACACATACAAAAAAGACACATGAGAACAAACACAATGCAATTGTAAAGCGATTCTTTCGCAAAATTATAAGGGTAAGCTTAGATAGAGAGATCGATATACACCGTACGGCGCGAAAGATATGGCTGGGAGCTCCATTTCTTAGCCCAACCTTCTTCACTCAATCGATCCAGAGCTTCCTTAACACCATTACTATCTTTCTGCGTCCAGAGATAATAAAACCCACTTTCAGAATTACGCTTCATTTTCATAAGCAGAGTTCATCAAATAAAAGGAAAGCTTATGGTTATTGCAGAAATGGAATAGGAGGGACCTTGTTAATGGCGGATTCGAGAGCACTCAAATCAAACCCAGATGAAGCAGTAGGAGATGAAGAAGACGAAGGCGAAACTGCTATCTGAGTCGGCGGGTTTCTTGGGTGTAATCGGAAGCTCCATGGAGTTTCCCGGGATCTAAATCGCCGGTGAAATGAAGCCAACGGAGTATTACCCGACGAAGAAACAGCTAGTGCAATCATGATTACGGGAAATTTTCTCGAGAAAAACAAATTGTTTAATCGCTTCTATGGATTCTCCGCATTTGAATTTCACGAATCCAGAATCAGATAATGCTTCATCGTCTTCGTCTCTCAGTTGGAAACCTCGGACGATAGGAAGGCGAGGGAGCGCGTGGCCTTCTTCACGCCACTGGATCGTGCTTTCTGCCACGTCGGCAATTATGGATAATTGCGATATATCGGTTTACTTACCGTTTTAATATTTAAATCAACCTTCCAGCAGAGATCGGCGGTTGTTTTTATCCAAATTGGGGATAAAACAAACCATATCGGGAATCTGAACCAAACCAAAGTCATTAATTTATAACCGAATTAATTAATCCAGTACAAGATAATCAGAACCAAAGTACAAACCAAACAATAACTTGTTGACGAGAAAAATAGAATCGTAACCAAACAATTTATTTTTTTAAATTCACCTCTAATCATTTAACCGAACCGGAAACTTTTCGGTTTCGATTCCGAAAACCCAAATTGAATAATGAGAAACTCGAATTGAAATCTTATCGAACCGGAAAATGCAGTAGTAAATTTCTCTCTTTAGATCGAAATACAGAAGTCAATAATTTGTTTGAGTCACACTGATCAATCGGATCTATGGAGACTACAACGAGCTCCGGCGACGATCCATCGAAAACGAAGACGCCTGAGCAATTGATTCCGCTATTGTCAGATGACGTCGCTCTTAATTGCCTTGCTCGTGTCTCAAGATGTCACCATCCGATCCTCTCTCTCGTCTCCAAGACCTTCAGATCTCTCCCAACATCGCCTTTGCTTTACGCCTCACGATCTCTCGTCGGCGCCACCGAGAACATCCTCTATGTCGCAATCCGTCTACCTCCTGAATCAGGTGCGTCTTGGTTCACTCTTGTGCAGAAACCACACCAAACGCAATCGAGCTCAACAACTAGCAAGCTGCTTGTTCCTATCCCGTCTTGTCCTTCACCGTCCCTTGTCGGATCCGCCTACGTCGTAGTGGATTCGGATGTTTACGTCATCGGTGGATCTATAAGAGACGTGCCTTCCTCGAGCGTATGGGTTCTCGATTGCCGGTTTCATACTTGGCGACGAATCTCCAATATGAGAGTAGGCCGCGAATTCGCAGCAGCTGGAGTAATCGACGGGAAGATTTATGTGATTGGAGGATGTGTGGTGGATAATTGGGCTCGGTCGATTAACTGGGCAGAGATGTTTGACATAAAGAATCAAACTTGGGAGCCCGTGGCTAGCCCAGGCATAGAGGTGCGTGAGAAATGGATGCACGCAAGTGCGGTAATGGAAGGGAAAGTCTACGCAATGGCTGATCGAAACGGTGTCGTATACGAACCCAAGGAAGGGAAATGGGATATGCCAGAGAAGAGGCTTGATTTGGGATGGAGAGGAAGAGCTTGTGTGATTGAGAACATACTGTATTGCTATGATTACTTGGGGAAAATAAGAGGGTATGATCCAAAACAGAGGATATGGAGAGAGCTGAAAGGTGTAGAATCACTTCCCAAGTTTCTTTGTGGGGCGACAATGGCCAATTGTGGTGGAAAGCTTGCGGTTTTGTGGGAAGGGAAAGCTGGTAGTGGTGGCTCTAGGAGAATGGAGATTTGGTGTGCAGAGATTGATGTTGAAAGGCGCGGAGAAGGAGAGATTTGGGGGAAGATCGAGTGGTCTGGCACTGTGCTTACCGTTCCTAATGAATCCGCCATTGTAAATTGCTTGGCAGCGACAGTTTGATTATGATACATCCATGTTTATTGTCATCATCATCCTTGCTATACAGTACAGGTCTGCTTCTTATTCATGACGGTTAGTTATGTTATGTTTGTCTGTGAGACACTAGCATTGTGATGAACATAATGGATTGACAAAGGGTATAGCTTGGCCTAAGGCCTTGAGCAAAAACGAATCAGCTCACCCGTGTACCATTGAATAGAGATTTGCTTTTGTACTTTTGAGGGTAAATCAACTTTCTTATGCATGTTATTTTGTTGTATTTCCATGTTAAAACTACACTCAGATTTGAATAAAAGCAAGGAAAATTTGTCAGTACAATTGTCTCGCTCTTTGCTCATCTTAACAAAGCGAATATTACTTTTTCTTTTTGTTCAAGGAAAAGAGAGAAGAGTATTATCAAGTTATATACATGTATTGCAACTTCTTCAAATAAAGCATATTGTTTGTGGGTTTCCAGAATCAGAATTCTAATGACCCAAAACCAGCAACTAGAGGTCTTCCATCTCTAGAAAGCTCTGAACTTTGCTCAAAAGCCTAGTAATGAGTGACTGCTTCGCTTAAATTGAATGAACAGATAAATGAAAGAGACAGAAAACTTAGAGGTCGCCGTCGGGGATCTCCATAGTTTCTTCTTTTTTGAGAAAGCTCTGAACTTGCTCAAAGGCCTGAATGACAAGTAATTTGCTTAATTAAGTTGATTGATCAAATTAACGAAGCGACAGAGAAAGGATTCGGCTTACCTCGATGGCAATTTCAGTTGGTGTGAGATTTGAGACATCTTTATAGCCACGCTTGGCTGCAATATCTAACAATTGGAGTAAAGGTGGAAAAATCCAAGTTATACTAGCAGAAATTGCAATACATATATGTCACAGAGAAGCTAGATGAAGGAGATATATATATACTTTCTAAGGAGACTCTGGCATTTGCGTTTGTGTATGCTTCACCGCGCTCATCCCAAATAGTCGAAAGACGCTTGAAAGCCTTCATTTAATTCATTCATGATCACAAACACTGACAAATTCAGATGATTTATATTTTTAATAATTGAACAAGAGTTAGATGAGTTACCACAGTGTATGCATCTCCTGATTCATCGTGTAACAGCGGACGTGAATTAGTTCCAACAGCAGCGATTCTATGGGCTAAGGCTTCTAGAGGCACATCTAGCCAAATGCTGATTCCTTTATGCATATACCTCCTGAAAATTATAATCAGATTACAAAACGGAGACCTAATGATATTTACTTTGGACGAGATGAAGGTAACACACCAGTTAATGGGTCTTATAACTGCACCTCCACCGGTGGAAACAACAACTTGATACATGGACGAGAGCTTTTTGAGTGCATCAGTCTAGAAAGAAAGAAAGTTTATATTGGAATAAGTACAAAGAGAGTAGACAAAACTAAACAAGTAATCACAAGGATGAAACTAACCTCCTTTCCTCTAAAGAAACTCTCTCCGTGATTCACAAAGATTTCTGCTACAGAAGTTCCATTCATCGCCTGCTCGATCAAAGTGTCGCTGACACATCCACAAAACTTATACAAGGTTACATATCCAGAATATCAAACCACGTTGATAAAAAATCTTGCAGGAGACTAAAAATCTTATAAACACACTTGTCACCTAATCACTCACTAACACAACTTGAAAGTAGCTTATATACATACCAGTCAAAGAAGGAATAACCGAGCACTTTCGACATTAACTTCCCCACGGTTGTTTTCCCAGAACCCATCATTCCTGCGGAATCATCAAACTACAAGTATTAAGTACTAGCCATATGCAAACAATGGAGTGGACAAAGAAACTAACCAACAAGGTATATAGATCGTCCATTCAAATATGGTTTAACCTCTTCTGCTTTTTTCTGCAAGCCACATGTATCCATTGTCCAGTAAGATTTTATAGAAGAAAAAAAAGAATCTAACATTCTTCACAAGATTAATGTTATAAAGGGAGTATTAATACTTGCCTTCAAAATCAGATCTTCATCAAATGGACGAACACTTCCCGTCTCCAACAACACTACAAAAACCAAAGACTGAATCAGATTTAACTCCGTCAAATTGAGACACTCGAAGCTATTGCAACCACGGTATCAAAATGTTTTTGTAACAACCTGGAGAGTTATTCTTATTATCAGAACATGAAACCTCTGAAGAAGCTGATCTACACCGATCATTTCTTCTGTCAGGTTGTAAATGAGCCAAAGCAAGACCTCTAAACCTTTTATCTTCCTTAACTCTCAAAGAATACCGTGATGAACCACACGGCTTCCCATCAATCTTTCTAAAATCAACCCAAGATGGGTACTGAAACCTCTGAGCAATAGCTGCTTCCATATGAAAACACCTAAACAATCTTCAGTACACAAATTCAAAACCCCTGCAAAAGCAAATTTCAAATGGATTCAGTTTCCTTTGCTACTGCCCAAAACCATTGTAACCAGTTCTTCCATGTAATCGATGTAAATTGTGAAATTACAAAATCCTAGCAAGATTGTCGCAAGAATCACAGCAAAACCCTAGAACGACGGAAATCGGAAATTCCAGATATTTTTCTCAGAGTTTAGAAAAAGAATACAAAAATTGACCTACTTCCTTGAAAGTATCATCGCAGCTTTAATGAATTGACGATTTTTCTAACGCCTACTATAGCTAAAAAAATTCGAAACAAAAAGAATGATTTGATTTTCTAGTGATGGGAGTATAATAATTCCCAGCTTCCAACCACAAAATTCGAACTTTCTGGAAAACAATGATTATCTAAATCATATCTAGTCGCAAAAGAAGAAAACAATTACTTTTTTTTTAAAGAAAAATATAAAAAACCAGAACTAAGTTAATGCTAAGAAACTCCATTAGAGGGGGGGAAGAAGAAGCAAATTACGAGCTGCAGAATCGAGAAGAAAGAACAAACTCTACAGAGAATCAAAGAACAGAAATGAAATCAAAATGTTGGAGATTCGAAAACCACCTGAAGTTTTCTCCCGCCGGCAGATTTAGCGACTTTTTTTTCGTCAAACCCTCTCTATCTCTAATTTCTCAGATTTAAAGTAGTTTACATAACTCATTTGGCTGGTCTCGTAATTAATAGAGAACAAATAAAGGGGGTTGGTGAGCCTAAAATCCCAGCCTGAAATAGTGATGGCCCTTTTTTTTTTTTTTTTTTTTTTTAAATGTGAATGTTTATTACCATTTTTTATTTTGACAGAACACTTGGAGACAATACTTAGAGAGATAGAATGACCGAAATCTACTGATGAAAATTACAACAACAACAGAAAGATAACTAGGACAAGTAACATGGTGAAAGTAGTGGAACGCGGTATTTGTAATCCTCCTGATCACATTTAGACTAATGCTAGAGTTTCTGCCACAACTCATGAGAGCTCGAGTCTCATCCTTGTCGCCACGAGCCATCGAATATCCGAAGTCCGTCCTCAAAAACCTCATGTGATGTGAGGCCTACAGCTTCTCCGAGACAAACACTAAGACCTGCATAAAGAAATCAGAAGTCGAGATCCACAGCTATCAGGACGAAGCCACCGGAGGTGACACGAAAAACTGAAGCCTTGTCGAGTGTAGAAGCCCGAGGAGCCACCTCGAACCACACATCCTAGAGGCCACAAGATCATTCGAGTCATCTCCTCCGACGAGAACCGAACCTGAAAGAGATAAATCCCAAACCACAAGCCTTCATAACCACAATATCAACCGCATATGTTCACTTCCCCGCACCAGAACCTGGACTGGTTAAACTCAAGAGCCCGAAATGCAGTGACACTTTCCTCCGAGCTCGTGCACAAGACACCGAAGAGCAGAATGGATGGATGACGACTGCGCAACCTCCACGAAAACCACCACAGAGCAGATTCGCCACTGAGAGTCACACACGAAGCCATTGCAAACCCGAACCGCCGCGCAGGAGTCCGATACTCACCGCCGTCTTCACACAAATCAATTGTGAACCGCCGTGCAGCAGCCTGGACAGGCTCGAGGAGCACCAATCCTAGCCGCCGCAGCGAGCCGCCGCAGCGAGCCTCCGCGCAGAGCCACCAAGAAGAACAGAGATATGCTTTACGAGCGAAGAAGAGAGAGGAGCTGAGAGAAGATACGCCGCGAAAATGACCGGTCACATCGGAGAACCGGAGAGAGTGAAGAAAGCAGGGGATCCAGACACCGTCCTCGAGTGCCGGAGTTACCTATCGAGCCTCACCTCCCAAGCCACAGAGGAGCCGAATCCGACGGATCTCGAGACTCAACCCAAACTGAAACAAAATAGAAAGAGAACAACAGAGAAATAAATGAAAAATGGCCCTTTTTTTTCTTTTCTTTTACTCTTAAACCGAAATTTATTAGCTTCCAAAAACAATACATCAAAGCCTCTCAATGTCAATTAGACCTCTTAACTACAATGGTAGATCACAATTCAAAAAAGCAGAAATCAAATCCGCTGCAGCATTGGCTTCTCTTCCAACAAACTTCAACCTTGGATTTAGAGTTTGTCGTGGCATATGAATCTCTACAAGTAAAGTGCTGAGCCTCGGTCATTGCCAAGGGTTTTTAAGCGTGCAGTTGTTTTAGGACAAAATACCATAAGAAAACCTCCAAATTTTTACTTTTTTTTCCAATTAAAAACAAGTTTGATTTTTTTTTCCGAACAAACCTTCAATTGGACAATTCCATTGAAGAGAGACGCACATTCGTTAGTACCATACATTGGGTGGATAATATGGAAGACAGGGAATGATTTACATAGTTTCTATAATTTGAAAATCAATTATGGAGTATGATCTTTGGAAAAAGGCAGTTGGTCACCAAACAAATCATGCTGTTTCTTTGCTTCACCAAGTCATAACCAATCAAAATATGCAAAATCATAGATTTCTTTGTTGATGTGTGGTGGACTTCTCCAAATGAATTTGCAAATATAATCTTATGTTAATAGTATCGGCTTTTA
Organism: Euclidium syriacum; assembly: GCA_900116095.1. Classification (NCBI taxonomy): domain Eukaryota; kingdom Viridiplantae; phylum Streptophyta; class Magnoliopsida; order Brassicales; family Brassicaceae; genus Euclidium; species Euclidium syriacum. The sequence continues at coordinate 7,137,090 of FPAK01000008.1, forward strand.
TTTATGGTTCCTTAGTGTGAACACCGAAGCGTGCACATGCAAGATTTGGGTCCGAGTTAATTATTTGCGACGTGACATTTATTTTCGAGGTTTGTTTATGATGTGATTAGGGGTCGGAAATCTCGTTAGTGAATCAGTACAAAAGAATAAGAAAGTTCGTCGTAATAAAGTGATCGTCGTTTATTGATTAATAAGCGAGGTTGAGTTACAACGAAGGAAAGGAGGTTTGGCTATTCGAGAAGAGTTACGATGCAGAGATCGAAGTATAACACCAAGTGACGAGGTCGCAAATGATGTTAAACACGATCTAAGTTCGGGCTGTTCTACCTAATTCCTTCTCTTTCTATGCGGAAAAATTCAATGCATTTACAATAAATGAAAGGGTATTTATACTAGTCTAGCTAAGCTCGGCAGTTGACTTCTAGGCAGGTCTAGTTCGAGAATAGATTTCGTCCTAAGTCTGATAGGGCGTCTTTGACGCGACATCTTGGCTACTTCAAAAAAAAAAATTCGGCCTTCCTCTGACACTAAAAAAGGTGTGACGTGATGCGCCTGTCGCTTTATGTCTTGTCTCTGAGCGTCGGACTTGTGCCTCATCGACCTTGTACTGCGAGGCAAATCTCGAACTGATTTTGATCCTTAGCTTTCATAGATCTTCCTGGTGTGGGTCTCTAATCCTTAATGGGTTATGATCTTCCTACAATTTAGGTCAGGGGGTGTGCTAAACCCACCTATAATACTTAGTATTGCAGTTTTTCGATGTTCAATGTAGTAGCTCGTGCATAGTCTCTCACTGTATAACTTTTTGGTTTACTATAATATTCTATTTCCTATCTCGTAATCTCCTAGTTTCCTTTTTGAAGTCGAGATGAAGATTTGGAAGGATACATTTGGTGAACTATGAGCCATAAAAACAACGAGCTTCACATAGTTGATAAGGAGGACATGTTCAAATCGTTTGTTGGGGTTTTTTGTAGAAAATCTCAACACGTGGGCTTGCATCGGTTAGGTTTTCGTAAAATTGTGGACATTGAGACATGAATTTTGTGAGAATGACTTCTCAAGATAGTTATAGATCGAAAAATTTAGTAACATTAAATAAAAACTCTGAATTTTCAATGACCAAAAAGTTAAAATATAAATCAATAAAAGGTCTTGCTTACCATAAAAATACTAGTTTTTAAGTGTGAGGATGACGATTGACGAACCTACAAAATTTGGATAGTGTTATGTTTTTCAGGTCATTCTCAGTGGCGGAGCCTGAAAATCCGTTCAGTGGGGTCATATTATTTTTGCCGCAAAGTGGGATATATTAGAATAAAGACCATAGAACCAATTTAAAAATGAAACATGAAACAACACCATAAAGAAAACCGCAGAAACAAACTTAGTGCAAACTTAAGAAAAAAGAAAGACTTAGGATGAGGAAACTACATAGTGCTTATTTCCTTGTCAAACAAATGGTGTAGCCAACGAGGAGTTCATTAGGGTCATAAGAAAATTTAGTATGAAAAAATCATAAACTATATTAATTGTCAGTGGCAAAAAGAAGAAGTAATAAAACATAATTATACAAGTGATTTTCGTTGAAGTAATTATGGTTAATAATTTCATATACAAAATATACACATTGTATCTAGGACTAGAATTGTTGTCTTTAGGAATGTTATTTAGAAAAGCCGAAGAAGATGAACCTAATACATTTTGGGTTTTTAGGTTGGAAAAAAAAAAACGTTTTTAGGTTTGACAATAAATATTAAAGTAATTAGATTATTATTAGCTAGTTTATATCAGTGGATTTATGTTATATTTATTAATGACAAATTTTATTGGGTTTGGGTTGGGGTCAATTTAATTTTATATGGGTTAATACTTTTCTTTGGTTAGGGTCAATTTAATTTTATATGGGTTAATACTTTTCTTGGATTGGGGTCAATTTGATTTTCTTAACTAAAATTGTATTATTTTTGAAAATTCAATGGGGTCAATTGCACCCAGTAATAGTTAACTACCTCCGCCTCTGGTCATTCTGATACACTGGACTCGTATCTATAATTCTCAGGAGGGAGAAGAAAGAGTTTGGTTAAAAGATTTTAGCAACCACAAATGACTTGGGTTAAGCTGGACTCAAAAACCCACGCGCGTATTAACCTTGGTCATTAACTCCTCTTTTCCCTTCTCTTCTTACTAGCCCAATTAAAAACTTAGTAAGCCACCTGAAATAAACCGAGAATAACCAAATTGAATTGGAATCGGTTTGACTAAAGAGTCAAACAATTAAAAATCCATTCATTCCATTGAACTTTAGTCAGGGTTCCTCACTTTTTTAGGCGATTTCGGAGGCAATTGTACCTCACAGCCACCAGCGTCATCACCGGCACCGGTTCTTGTCAATCCAAGCACCAAAACCCCCCAGTTAGTCCTTTATCAGCCTTAACCTCCTGAAAAATCAAGTGAAACTCATCTCCTTCAATGATGTTCAGAAAACCTTAACCCCATAATATCTCACCTTTCAGCTTTGAAGACTACGACGATGAAACCAAATGTATGAGACGACGTGTTTCCGTGTAATGTCGCCTCTCATAGTTTTTTAAATGTCCTTCATATATCTCTTCTTTACGATGAGCGTCACCCTGCATATCGATTCCAGCGGCCTTTTACCCCGTCAAACTCCATAATCAACTCATTAATAGTTCTACATTTTCTGACTTATGCTCACATTTATCAAGTTTATCTCATATGTATATATATAGTTTAACTATCCATAAACTAACTCAGTTTCTTCTTTTGTATGCTGGTCCCATCGGTTTTGTCATTTTGATGGTTAGTAGTGGAAAAGCTATTTTTCCCCTGAGATACATACATCTTTTGTCTTTGGTTAGAAAATTTGACGAGGCCCAACTAAAAGAAAACTTACAAGTTTTTACCAATTTCGTGTTACTTAAACGTTTGGTAATTAAAACGTGTGCCGTTTTTAAATTTAATTGATTTGTATTAATTAATTTTGAATCTACGACTTGAACGAATTTTTTTTTTCGTCTCCTTTTCTCGTACAGAGGAAGTTTTGAGTTTTTTGCGACTGGCAGACAAATCGACAATTCGACATCGCCGTTAGTATCTTCACCATGGAAAGGCTTGCAAAGAGAAAGCACTCGGATAATCTAAGAACAAGCGGAGAAAACTCAGATCCTATTCCGCTTGATCTCTTTCCGGAGATACTCAAAGGATTGCCTGTTAAAACCCTAGCGAGGTTCCTCTGCGTGTCAAAGCACTGGGAATCCATCATTCGCAACCGCTATTTCATCAAATCCTACTTGATCAAGTCGTCGACTCGTCCGCAAGGTCTATTCTTCACATTCGAGAGCAAACTTCATGGAAAACGTTTCTTCTTCTCAGCGAGTCACCCTCAAAATCGAGGTGACTCATTATCTTATTTAGCAACTTACCATATGACATGCTGTTCTCAACCATACAAAACTGTTGCCCCGTCGGTCCACGGCTTGATTTGCCATGGACTTCCTTCTAAACTAATGGTATATAATCCTAGCACGAGACGATCCATTACTTTGCCTAAGATCGATTCTCAAATGCTAGATATGTACCATTACTTGGGCTATAATCCAGTTGATGGTAATTACAAAGTGTTGTGTATGACTGAAGCAAAGCCCGTTGGTGGACGACGCGGTTTAGCTCAGGAGATTCGGATTTTGACATTGGGAAATGGGAATTCGTGGAGGATGATTGAAGATTATCCTCCTCACTCTCCTGAATCTCTTGATATATGTATCAATGGTGTTTTATACTACGAAGCTTTTCTTGACACAGATCCGAGTTATATTGGCAATGATCAAGCAGTCATGAGTTTTGATGTTAGGTCTGAAATTCTGGATCTTATAAAATTACCAGAATCTGTGCGGTTTACAAAAATGACAAGCTACAAGGGAAAGCTTGCTCTCATGTCCCTTGGATTTGGTGGAGGTTATGAGAGAATAGATCTGTTGGTTCTAGAGGACACTGCGAAACATGAATGGTCGAGCGAGTGTTTTGTTTTGCCTAATATAATAGACTGGAAACCTGCTTTTCACGTATTTTGTGCCACTGATGCTGGTGACTTTTTTTTTGCACAGCAACCTTGGGTTAGACCACCGTTTTATGTTCTCTATTATGATCCCAAGAAAGGAAGTGTGACAAGAGTCGACATTGAAGGAATCTCAGATCTGAAGCTTCCACTTTGGAATAAAGTTTTCGATCTTCGTACAATCTCTGTCTCCTCTCGTCGGGCTGAGAGTCTCATGTTTCTGTAAAAGTACTCGCTCTCATTTCCATTCAAATGTTTCTTCTTCAGTTGTAGTTGAGTTTCATGATCTTTCGCTCACATGCTTTTATGTCTGCTTTTGCTTAGTGTTGCAGTTTTTTGACGTTCTTCATGTAGTCTCTTTGTTTAGATCTCGTGCTCTCATCGTCTATAACCTTTTAGTTAATTTATATTCTGTTTCCTAATTCGGAATCTCCTAGTTTCCCTTTTGAAATTGAGATGAAGATTTTGAAGGATTCATATTCGAGAGCAAGCATTACGGAAAGCGTTTCTTCTTCTCAGCGAGTCACCCTCAAAATCGAGGTGAATCATCATTTTCAATAGCAACTTACCATATGGCTTGTCGTTCTAAACCATACACAACTGTTTCTCCGTCGGTTCACGGCTTAATTTGCCATGGACATCCTTCTAAACTCATGGTATATAATCCTAGCACTAGACGAACCATTACTTTGCCTAAGATCGATTCTCAGAGGATAGATATGTACCACTACTTGGGCTATGATCCAATCGATGGTGATTACAAAGTGTTGTGTATGACTGGAGGAATGCCTGTTATTATGGGACGTGGTTTAGCTCAAGAGATTCGGGTTCTTACATTAGGAGATGGGAATTCTTGGAGGGTGATTGAAAATTGTCCCCCACATTTCCTTGATTATCCTGATTCTCCTGATATATGTATCGATGGTGTTTTGTATTACAGAGCTTTTCTTGAGGCCGGCGAAGATCTGAGTCACGTAGTCATGAGTTTTGATGTTAGATCTGAAAGTTTTGATCTGATTTAAGTACCAGCCGGTGGTGGCTCGCGTCCAAAGCTGACAAACTACGAAGGAAAGCTTGCCTTTCTGTTCCATGGAGATTCTAAAACTAAAATTAACATGTGGGTTCTAGAAGATGCTGTGAAACATGAATGGTCGAAGAAGTTTTATGTTTTGCCAAAAATAGAAGGCCAGGGTTACAATGTCTTTCATTCCTTTTGTGTCACTAATGCAGGTGAGCTTGTTTATGCACACGAAAGTCTGTTTGCAAAATCATTCTATGTTATGTATTATGATCTGAAGAAAAATACTGTGAGAAGAGTCGACATAGAAGGAATCTTAGAACTGAAGTCGAAGTGGAAACTTCATTCGCAAGCTTCGATCTCTGTCTTCTCTGGCCAGGTTGATAATCTCATGTTTCTGTAAGAGTACTTGCTTTCATCTCCTTGGAAATGTTTGTTTGTCCGTTGTAGTTGAGTTTCATGTAGTTACTTTGGCGGTTTTATGATCTATGGGTGACCGTGACAGCTTGTTTATGTTCATAGCTCTGGGCTTTGTTATCTCTGGTTGTTTTTTTTAAATGTTTATGTAGTCTATCTGTTCTGAACTTGGGCATTACGCTCTTTCATCTTCTATAAATTTTATGGCAGAAAAAAGTACTTTTTGTTAGCGTTAAAAACTTGTTGCTCAGTTCAGACCTATCACTCCTCTCTCGATTATAAATGTAAAACGGGAGCATGTTTTAGTATTCAAGTAGATTCTGAAGCGTTTGAGAACGCGGAATTGTTTGTCATGTGCAACAAACGCGGCTAAATCTCTCCTTCTCTTCTGTGCAACAAAGAAGTTTCTAATGCGAGACCAAATTGACACCTTTGTTTACTCTCTCCATGAAAAAAAAAAAAACAGATAGCTAAGCTTGCAAATGACAGCATAGAAACAACCACACTTTTATTCCCTCTCATATTTCCCAAATGGTATTCATTTTTTCAACGATTTCTAATAAGTCGGTAAATAATTTTTCCCTTCGACTTTATGGGACCACGCATCTCTTAGCAACTGTGACTCGAAAGCCATGTTTCATGTGAAGAACTATGGAAGAAGCTGGTTCGATCTTTTGCCCTTCAACGGCCTTGATATCATAGTTTTGTATGATCTCAATAGCAACTGTCTTCATCTGTAAGAAAGACAAATTTTTCCCCAAGCAATTTCTTGGGCCAGAGTTAAACACAAAGAACTTGAAAGAGGGTTCATGTTTTAACCCTCCATTTGTCTCAGAGATCCATCTCTCTGGTTTGAATTCCAAAACATCCTCTCCCCACAAAGCTTTCATTCTCCCCAAAGCATATACAGAGAACAGAATCTTCCAATTTGCGTCCACTTTGTGTCCACTTGGAAGCACGTCTTGCTTTATAGGAGACTTTCGCTCAAACGGGATAGGAGCGTAGAGCCTTAATGATTCACACAATGCACCATGTAAATACACCATCTTGTTCAATTTTTCTGGATCTAAACTCCGGACGGGTTTTGGTAGGCTTGTGTTAATCTCTTGACGGATCTTTGCCAAAGCTTCAGGATTCTTAGAGAGAAGCCAGAAGAACCAAGTGAGAGTTGTGGCAATGGCGTCTCTTCCAGCAAGCATGAAACTCTTGATGATGTCTTTGAGGAAGTCATCGTCTTTTGGGTTCAAAAGCTCATACTTGGAAGTATCTAGATTCATGTAGAAGCTTAATAAATCCTCATGATGCGCTTCAATATTGGAGTGTTGATGAATCATCTCCCTTCTTCTCTCCCCTCTCTTTGCAGATATATACTTAGCACACGATCGCTCGAAAGAAGCTTTAGCTTTTATCATCTTTTTCTCTTCTCCAAGCCCAATCCAGTTTTGTAGCTTCCAAAAAAGCATAGGCTTAACATGTCTAAGCACAACCACTTCTTCAGCATCATCCATAGCTTTCGCATACTCGTTCTCCGGCATTTCAGTGGAAAGAGAACTAGAGTCGTAACCCGTTACCAGAGTAAGGGTTACGTCGAATGCTAACCTCTGAAACACGTCTTGTAAATCAAAAACCGTATTTTCCTCCGCAAAATGATCAAGAACTGGAAGAAGCCCGTTCTTGATTTTGCTCGTGATGGTCTTTAGTGAGAAACTTTGAAACCCTTGACGGCTAAGCACGACCAGCGCGGACTTCCTCATTTCCTCCCAGAGTTTCGAGTCGGCGGTGAAGATTCCTTCTCCTAGAAAATCAAAGATTTCTTTGAACTCTATTCCTTTGTCATAGTTTGAGAAGTTGGAACAGAAAACGTGTTGAATGTTTGCAGGATCTGCAGTGAGCACCATGTTCATTCCAGAGAGCCACGGGCCTTTGAATACAAACGTCAAGTTGGAGACCTCAAGAACCTCTGTGAGGTAGTCGTTAATCTTGTGAAGCATGACGAACAAACACGGAAGCATTCCGAGAACTGGCCATTTTCTAGGTAAGTTTTGATGGGGTTTCTTGTGGATCAGGAAATGGAACAAGATAAAGCCAAGGAAAGCTATGACGATTTCAAGGAAGCCTATGAAAGCCATTTTAGTAGAAAGGTTTGTTTTCTCTCGGAAATGACAAAAGATAGATAGACAAGAAACTTGATATTCTATTTTTGATAGTCATGAATCGTAGATATATAGAGTTTCAAGGTTTTTGGTGTTTTCAATAAAAAAGATATAATCTAACGTGTTATACACATGTTATTAATAGTCTAGAAGCTCAAGTGGTTGACTTTTGTTTTCTTGACACCGACAGTAGTGGTTCACGTGAATGAGTGAAAGAAAACTAACCAGCTACATTAAACTTCCATGCACACGATAAGCAGAGGGGCTGTACACAACTAGCTGACGCCATAACTGTTGTCATATGTCATCAAGGGCGGATCTCCATGACTGTCCAAGGGGGCCGTTGCACCCATAAAATTTCCATTAATATAATTTATTTGCCCCATCTCTATTATATTATTTTCTATTAAAACTATTAGTTTAACATATATATATATAGTAGATCTGGATGTCGCAAACACTGATTGGTAACTTCTAATCGCATAGGTTAGAAGTATACAACCTTGTCTCCAATCACAAAAGCAATACCAAAAGTTACAATAAAAACGATTACTATATATTTTCCACTTGCAATATTCTATAACCTTTTACCACTTACGTTTACCGTTCAAAATATCTTTCCATTTTTCTTCACCAATCTTTGATCTCCCATGCATAAGTCATGTTATGATTTCGAGAATAGCTTGAATAGTGACGCTTCAAAATTTACTAAGATCATTTGATCCAATATAAGCTTATCATATTTCTCTTCCATGATCTACGTAGAATCAATCACTCTCAATCTAATCGAAATCACACTTACTAAAATATTTATACAGTCAATAGTTAGTCTAACCTTAATAACTTATCGACATAACTTCCACAACCGTACCAAAACTCTCATCTAGCAACCTTCAACAGCTAGGTACAGACGCTTATTTGAAGACTTGATTTTGACTCTTAGATGATCATCTATGGACTAATGGATGGGTTTATGTTAAAGTGCAAAATCAACTTGCATTTACGTTTAGTGGTTAGTAACTTAGTAATTGATAATACTTATTGTTATTGGGTTTAATGGATTTTTGGTTTTTATTTTTTACTCTTGCATGCAGGTGAGGTTATTCTTCACAGATCATTACCTCTAAGAAGCCATGATGACAACCAAATCATTACTGTAAGACCACTCGCTATAACAAGGAAAGCTAAAAAATTTATAGTAAAATGAATCAATCTTCCTTGACCGGTGAAACTAAGTTTTAATTTTTCCTTTGCCTCTTATAGATTCAAGTGAAATCTTGTATGAATCTTCACTCGAATGGAATGATTTTGCTTAATTTTATCTTTCTCTTTACTTTTTATGCACTTTTCTCTATTTTACATCTTCCCATTCACCATAGCTTTCACCATAGTCATTGGTGAGTAGTTATATTACTATGAATCAATGAGTTTGTATAAGTTTGGTTGAAATATTGTTTGGGTTATCTTTGTTAGGGTTGTAAGTTTAGTAGGTATAGAAAGAACAAATCAATTTTAAACTTGATATTTTCACTTGTACACCAAGTGTTTGTGAAAATGTCTAAGCTTCCTAAAGAGTTATCTCTTCTTTTAGCTATATGACCTTGTATGTTTAAAGAGGTTTGTATGGATCTTTATGGTGACTAAGACCACGTCTGATTAACCAATTTAGTTAGCTAGGTTATTAGTGAATTAGTTATTGTCAATGACCTTTAGATTAGTCATAGTTTATGTTTCAAGCCACTAAATTGAGAACTTAAAACACCCAATAGAAGCATAGCCCAACTGATCATTCTCCAAACCAACCATTATCCTACTCGAGAGACCCTTATTTTGATTGCATTTTCATGATTTCACGTTTGTGTTGCGTTTTTGTTAACTTCTTATTTAACAACAATCATAACTTCTTGTTAGGGAAAATTTCACTCCCTTAATATTTACGATTAATGCAACGATATGGAAAACAGTATAGACGAATCTCTTAGCGCCATGTTTAATATAGTTAGGCGAATCACTATAGCGCCATATGTAACTTAGCTTAGGCAATCCACATTAACGCTATGTACTAGCACTCATGAGGAATCTGGGTCTGTTACGTGAGAACCCGAGCGACTCTATAGGTGGGGTCACCCGCACCCTTGCACTCTAGTACCGGTAGTGTGCCTACACTACCCGTCTAGGTGTGCTAGGGACATAGTGACCAAAGAAGTATAGTGTCCAGGTCTGACTCTACAATGGCCTGGGGGCAGAGCATAGGAGTCGTTCCCTTGGCGCTCTCTTAGGAGGGGTTTACTCGTCATTTACCTCGACTCGAAGATGTGTTAAAACCTCCAAAATCTTGACCTTTTTGTAAAGACTCGGGACCTTGGAGAGATTAAGGTCCATCAACCACTGTTTTCAAACCTTGTTGCTTTGGAGGATCGCTCTTCCTACGTGATAAGAACTTTTTCTCGGTCATTGTAGACCTTGACATGCCTCGGCATATTATCTCTTGATCTTTCCACCTAAAGTGCCTTTTTAAAACATTATATAACTCCAGGACCAATTTATTTTTCCCGACCAGAGTTAAACTAAATCCTCTCTGTTTTCCCGACTTTACTTCCATTTTTTGACATCAAACTTGTGGTTAAATAACTGACTTTGCTGTTGAAGGAGGTTTGATGCCCAGCGGGATGAACCCCGCTCCACATTACATTCCAACTCGTCCCCGAGATTACAAATCTACACCGGAGTGCATTGACGATTCTCAGGAGCACTAATACTGCCGCCTAACAAGCGCTACCAACGCGCTCCCGAAGATCGGAGTGTCCAAAGTACACCCTGTGGTGAGTTTAGTAGTTGATAAACGGACCATCACTTATCTCGAAATCCCACTAACACTAGAGACCCGCCGGTTCAAGGTCGGAGTAGCTTCTAAGCCCATATCCGCATAGAATTTTCGTACACGTGGCATACGAACATTTTTTACCCGAAACATTTCTTATTTATGGTTCATTATCTAGTCTAATCACTTGTCTAACTTGGTTAATTTCACCTTTATTTACACCTTTAGAATTGTTAGTATTCAAATTATTTACACCTTTAGAATTGTTAGTATTCAAATCAAATCATTTAGAACGTCTCATTTGACATTCAAGTTCCAGTCTCTAATAATGAATTAACTATTACAACTTTTTATTTGTTTGGGTTCGATCCCTCGATTACTACATTTAATATTCACTTATATTTAGGTGATCAAAGAGTTTTATTAATTTAAAATTTGAATCTTGAATCTAAAAATTTATCTATCAATGCTATACGGGTGCAAAGACTGTCCTATTCGAAAAATTAACAAGTTATGTTTCATTTTAAGTTTCAACATTTGTTTTAGTCCACCATTTTAAATCATTTAAAAAAAAAATGTTTTTAGACTATATAATATATAAAGAATTGAAAAAATATAATTTAAAACAGTCATAAATAGATATGAAGCAGGTTGCTGATTAAAAAAAATAGATATGAAGTAGGTAAATTTTTTTAGAGTTTCCAACATTTTTTATGATAGTTTATGATTTTATGTGGATTTTACTGTTCAATTAATCATTTTCTTAAACAACTCAAAAATCAAATAAACTTTCGTTTACCAAACTGTGGATTTTAGAATGATTATTAAGGATAGTAGTTATATCGTACCGAAAAAAGGATACTAGTTATATAAACTTACTCCCTAAGTCGACTATTTATCGGGTTGTCATTAACCGCTCTATTTTTTGAGAAATCCTATTAAAAACTATATTTTTATATACTTTTCAAATCTTTAAGACCCCTATTTATGTGTGTATCAGTATTTGCTAAAATCATGTTTCTCGAATAAAAACCATTATGGTTCTCAACAAACACTAAAAAAAATAGTTTTTACATCACTAAATTACAATGAAAAAGTAATGTTAAATCTATAAAAGTGATGCAACCTACTATAACAATCTTACGTAATGTTAATGAAGTTTTTTGTGTATATTGCCACAAGATGTATAAAGAGTTTTCGAAAATGGGATAAGATTGTCAAAGGAAAAAAGTGATATGCCACAAGTGTTTGTAATGACGATTTAACCATCATGTGGAGAAATAAAACAATTTTCGTTGTTGGTTGTTGTAGGTCCGTGCAAAAGCTTCTGACGTGACAGGTTTGGTATCGTAATTATCATTGTGATAATTAGGACAACAAAAAGCTGGGTCTCGAGCAGAGAAAGAGTTAAGGGTGAATTAAATCTCCATCAACTCTCAGATAATGTTTGTAAATTGGAAGTTGATGACTTTGGGAAGAGATATGGGTTATAAAAATTAGTTAACCCTAATTTCGAACTTTTGTTGGTGGAGGCGAAATTTAGGAAATTCCGGTGAGCTGTATAAAAACAGGGACGGTGACGGTTGTTGGCTGTCGACAGAGGTTTGGCAGGCTTTTCTATCCATTCTTTTCTATCCTCAGTGTTTTTTTTGTTTGTTTGTTCTCTCTTTCCGTGAAATCCGAAAGGAGTGAGAGGGCTTCCTCTGTTTTCGAGTGTGGTTGAACCAACAAGAGGGGCTTCAATATTTTATATGAAGTCCTACGTTTTTTTGTTGCATATATGGATATATTTTTTTATTTATTGCCTCCAATTTTACAATCTTCAAAACAAAATAAATGCATTCAATCGATTTGGTTATATGTGAATAAAGGAATAAATTTTCTGTTGTTGGTTGGGAAGTAGTTTGCTATTCAATTAATTGCAAGATTCTGGATTTTTTTGTATTGAAGGAGAAATACTATAGATATAGTAGTGAGACACACCACTTGTCTATGATAGTACTGTGTATAACAATACACATATTACAATTTGTCTACCAAGTACCTATAGACGTATTAGTTAGGCAGTTAGGCAGTTCACTTGTCCACGAACACATTGTGTAGCTGATGTTGAGAATATATTATAATTTTGAACGGAAATGCCTCGTCTATGATATGAAAATTTTGTCTATAATATGGGAATATCATCTATGTTTTTATCGTCGTATTTAACCAACAAGGTTGTTGTCAACTTGCATGGGATGCATGACGAGGTGTTTGTTTTTGTTAGGAAGTGGGTTCCTCGTGTTGATGGGTGGTGGGATTTTATATTGACAAGAAAATTATGGCCATATTTGTTGGAATTGGAGGTGAGTGAAGTTTTTGGATGTGGTTAGTGCCATAAGTGTTGTATTTAGGGTTGTACACAAAACTTAGCTGTCACATCCATATGTTACTGGTTTCTAGAGGAGTTGGATGTGGATACAACGAAGCAAGCTCTGGAAATTGTGTTAGAGATGACTTGACTCTTGAAAACTACAAGCATTTGAGGCGTGAGTTGGGCAACCTTAATTTGTTAGTGTCGGTTGATCATGTGGAAAGAAGTGCCACTGCCGAGTGGCACACTCAGGTGAATGATCGTGGTGCTAATTCGAAGGGTATTGGGATCATACATACCATTTATGAACTTTGAGAGTGTATGGTTTTTGAGATGTTAAGATAGAATTTTTCCTCAATATAGTCATGTCATGTTTTTTTTTTTTTTTGGAGTGTGTAATGCAAACAACAATCACATTATTAGTGGAACGCTACACTATATATCACCCATGTGATGGTGTTTGGTCATCTATTATGTGCTACTGACCATGTTGTCTAGTGCATCAGTTTATGTTGTCTATCGACTTGAAATGTATTGTCTACTGTCCTTCCCGTTTCTTAGCAAGATTATCACGGAGTACCAATATAGGTCAGGTTGTTTATTGTGTTTTTCGTGTTGTCTATTGCGTAATGTCTACATCCGTGGTTATGGTGAAAATGGAATTGTGAAAAATAACAAGCAAAAAATAAGGACACATATTCAGCTAACATTAAACTGCATCATAGATGTTACACTTAATTAAATAGATGACTGGTTATCTTTTTTGTGCTATTGACCATGTTGTCTACTACAAAAATATTTATGTTGCCTATCGACTTGAATTGTACCGTCTATTGTCCTTCCTGTGTTTATGTTGCCTATCGACTTGAATTGTACCGTCTATTGTCCTTCCTGTGTGTTAAATTTTTTATCACAAAGTACTAATATAGGTCAGGTTTTTCTTGTGTGTTTTTCGTGTTGTCTACTGTCTGATGCATTGACAATTGTGGGTATTATAAACGTGAGAGGTAATATACTTATTTTCTATTGAGTCTATACAGGTTCATGTTGTCTATTCCCATAAAATGATATAGACAACATTATAATGTCTACACGCTTTATCCCATTGTCTATCACCTATTTCAATTCTTGTACAATTGGTTTAGGGATTCAAAACTCTCTTAACCCATGCATTCATGCATCCAAAATTATTTTAAACTATAGACATGTTTAAAGCATGTTTTTATATTTTTTTTTGTTTATTATGTTTTGTTAGTCACTGTTAGTAATGACTATGTTTCATAATGTCTAGGATTTTAACAGATTGTCTATCATCTGTGAAAACCCCATCTCTGATGTTTATGTTATTTTCTTCTACAAATTGTACACATAATTATCACACTATAATTGCCATTTACCTCTTGCCAACGATGTGCACGCTCATATGTTCTCACCAATTGCCACATTTGATTCCTCTCGTGGTTCAAAACCCCCTTCTTTTTTTTCTTTTTTTTCTATGATATTTTCCCCTGAAAATTATACACATAATTACATGGAAGTAAAAAAATTGGGAAATTTCCTAGCTCGTAATAGCTGAAAACAAAATCAAATTGCATATCATTTGTTGCAGGCTTGAGATCCTCGATTCTTCCACCGCATCGGAACTATTTAATACAAAGATGATTTTCTTCGATCAAATACAAAACAAAATCTCAGAGGTGTATAAAAGAAACTGAAATCCATTGAAATTTCAGCCTATAATCTTACCTCTTTTTTTTCGGTATGGACTGCTCATCCGTCAAAATCGACTGAATCTCTTGCCTTAACTTTCATGTTCTCCACCGGAGGGTTCGGTCCCATTAACCACTCTGCTATTTCACCCAATTTCCTGGATGTATCATCATGACCCATTCTAGATTTTTGATTTTGGTTTGTTTCTCCACCATCTCTCCGTTATTGATCTTTGGCGGGCTCTGGTTCATTGTTTTCGTCGTTGATATTTGCCGCTAAACGAGCCGTTAACATCGTCTCATCGGAGTCCGACATCGTGTCTAATTGCTCTCCAATTTCTAAGCAAAGATATATCAAACCCTAACTTTATCCATTACCAACTTATCTCTCTCGCAAGCTTTGCAACTATTTTGTTTTGAAAAAAAATGTGGAGTGGGGAAACTGAAACCGAAGAGACGGTTTCCTCTCTCTTTACAGCTTTTTGTCACATCAACTGCTTATTTTTAATTCATTAAAAACGAAAGATCCAACTAAATGTGTCTAAAACACATTAGGGTAAGATCGACTTAATGAAACTTTGTGGCATATACTTTTTCAATACTTTGGTCAAATGACATTTTGACAAAGAGTTAGTGCTTTTTTGTGGCATTTCGTTAAAATTTTCATGTTAATATCCCTTCTTAAATTTTTTGATTCAGATATAGTCTTTTAAAAAAGGAACAAATTATAGAATATTTTTTCTTTCAACAATTAAATGAATTCTCTCAGTAAGGAAGACTATTGATACTTGGTTCAACTTCTAATTATTTGTAATTAGAGGGGTTCGTTTTTGGGAATAAGTTAGATAGAAGACAACAAGAGAAACCTTGGAAAAGAGAACTTTATTGATTATATTAGTTACAAAGGTGTTAACTCGGAATGCCGAGTTAACTTTATCAAAGAGAAGTATTAAACCTAGGTTATCTAGTAATTCTTCTCCCCGATTCTGAATAAATTAAATTAGTGAAGGGGGGTGTGTATTTATATATCCTTAGTTGTCGGTCATTTAAGCCCATGTTCCATTTTTCCAAGATCAGAGAATTTGTAATAAGATTTGATCTTATTATGTTTGAGCTTTAGACTTTGGCTTGGGACAAAGTTGTTTACACCCCCGCTTCGGACACTAAAATCCGATCATTCTTCACCGCGGTATCCCTCGGTCATCTGGGCCGAGGGTTCCAATCCTATTGAAGAGACTTATGACCTTATAAATTATCAGCGAAAGGTCGGTAGGGACCGAACCTCAATTATGGCCAAACTATTGATAAGGGGTAGTAACCCCATCATCAACAGAGACATAGTCTTTGATTTGTGAACCAAATCTGAGAATTCACGATCGACACCGCCATCCTCTCCATTTCCAGTGAATTCTCAACATCAATCCCCAAAAATTTGTATAAAAATCAGTCGAAAATCTTTGCTCGAGAATCTTAACTCAATTGTCATCCTCTCCCTTACCGACGCTTTCTTTGGCGATCGGGTGAGTGATCTAAGCTTTTTCAATCTTTTGATATCTTATTAGGACTCATCTCTTTTTCGGATCTACTTTTTTATTTGGTTTGATTGGAATGATTTTGGGGACTTGTCAAATGACAATCGTGGTGAAGAAATTTCGTTGAATAGAATAAGCGATTTATAATATAGAGTAACGATTGTCACTGAGGATTCCCCTGTTGTCCAAGTATTTTTCTTGGCAGTTGATTACCATTTCCATTGTACCTATGTTATGTTCCTTTGTTAAGTTTCGCTCTTAATCTGTGAAGGATGATCCAGACCTGTTTGATTACAATGTTGAAGAGCGAGTGAATGCTTTTGTAGCTGCAGCTTTGGATCAAAGTAGATTTTTAGAATGTTCCCCTTTTGGGTATAATCTTTTGTTGCATTTTTGTGACATGTTCCTTGGTATCTGCAGGCCAACATTACTAGAACGGATCACATCATATTTACCATGAGAACAGATTTTAGGTACCAGTATGCACACACTTGGTATCGACAAATGGACAAGCTTCTTCATTATGTTAACCTCATAAGTCAATGAAATAGTATAATGTACCACTTTAAGTCAACACTTAAACGCTATATTAGAGGGATGAGTGGCTACTACTTGGAATTTGTTCTTCCTAGTATCAAATATCACTCTTGAAGTTGAGTTTTTGTTCATGTGTGTAAACTTGAGATTTTAGGCGGCAACTTGAGTTTTTCAAAGGGAGAAATATGAAGGGTCCGCATAGTGATTTGTTAGCAGTGGCCCTAGCAATTTCTCAACATCATGACGCTGTTTCTAGTACATCAAAACATCACGAAGGTGATGATTATGCCAAAAGATTAGCAATGGGTTATGTGGAGGTAGTGTGCCAAATTTCTTTGCGAATTGTGGTTCTCTAATGACATGTTTTCTTTATCCGTGTGTCAATAAGATCTCTTAAACCTTGCAGGCTGAGAGTGTGGTTGCCACTTCTCTTGCTGATCTGGCTAAAATAGATCCTTCCCTGAATCCAACCTTCCAACAAGCAAATCGTCTCCTCTCTTATAAGCAAATTTTCAGAAGAATCTAATCAAAGTATTGTCTTGTGTTTTCGGTTTATGTGTCTTCTCTTGACTTCACTACTTACTATCTCCACTGCTAAGAAAACATGTACAATGTTGCAGAGATATCTATATTTGGGCTAACATAACAAGCTTTTGACATTGTTGATCATTATCACATTTTGTTTCCAAAATTAGGTGGATACTCTAGCAAATCATATGTCTCCAGATTTCAAAAAGGCCAACAACAATCAATTATTGATGTTGTTCATGGGAATCTAAAGCCGAGTTTTTCCACATATCATCAAACATCTAGCAGTTATGTTAACAACAGAACCTTGGTATTTCATTACTTTTAAACACTCCCTTGTTGTGATCCTTAAAGCTGCTGATAAGTCTCGTATAATATTTAATATAAATGAATGAACCACTCAAACAAACATTTAGCTACTACGCTTCATACAAAGGAACAAATGATAAAAGAATCTCAGGTTAGCGAAGAATTATTTTCTCTTTTGTTGATACTTTTCTTTCGATCAAATAAAGTTCAATATGCTTACTCCATGCTTCCCTGGTCGTCTTGTCTAGTTTTCGACCACTAGAACGATGGTGATTCAAAACACGGCTTTGTGATCGAATTGAATTGATTTAGATTTCAAAAAAGTAGTGTTTCAAAGAATCAAAATTGATTTGGATTTTAGATATGATCCTCTTTTATTTGTTGTAACGAAAGAAAAATTTATTCATTTGTGTGATTAAGAAGTATATTATGATTCGTAAAGTTAACTTGATTCATTTGTGTGATTAAGAAGCATATTATAATTTAGAAAGCTAACTTGATTCATTTGTCTGATTCAGAAAGCTAATTTGATTCATTTGTGTGATTAAGATGCATATTCTGATTCAGAAGGCCAACCTGATTCATTTTTCTGATTCATAAAGCTAACTTGATTCATTTGTGACTTAATGTTTATTTGTGTAATTTTGTTTTGTTTCACAAGAATTACTTGAAAAATAAAAAGAGGATGCTCATAGTTTCTATGTTATACCTGAAAATTGCATTATCACATAAACATTAGGTTTTTTTTTCATCTTCTTTTGCTCTGTTTTTATTGTCACATAGATATTAAGATATGATATTGTATTTTTATGAAAAACTCTTACTATATAAATAAAATATGATTGCTAATAAATTTTGTATTGAGGCTTTATTTTATGGAATGTTTGCAAAAATATCCTATAATTTGAAGTCAAAGCTAAAATTACTTTCTTCATTTGTTCTTTTTCAGAATCCCACAAATTATCCTTTAAGAATTTGGGTATTCACGTCTATGCCATCACTCAGAATTCTATTAGAGTCTAACGTTTTTTCCAAAAAACAAAAATAAATTTCAGATCTAACTTAATTACGGAACTGCCATCTTCTCCAATTAACCCAACCACCATTAACAACCAAATTTGAGCTCCTAATGCCTCACACAACCAATTTCGAGCCATTAAAACTCTATATTAGAGTTCACAACCTTCTATTATCCTATTCCCTCTCTAATTTCATCCAAAAAACTATCTAATTCACGTGTTTTAAATTGAAAATTTTGGATCTCTTGTGATTTCGGTTATTCTTGCAAAAAAAAGGTTGGGTTTGTTGGGTATTGGTGTAACTACAAGTTCTGGGCGCTTGACCAAGGTAAAAACGAGCTCAAACCCGGATTTAGGTGGTTTTTCACATGATTCGCAGATTTTCAGATCTGTTTCGCGATTTCAAATTTCCCATGAAGTTTGATGGTCAATGTTGATGGTGTGGTTCTACCCCTTATCAGTAGTTTGGCAATAATTGGAGTTTGGTCCCTGCCGAGCTCTTCCCTGATAACTTATTAGGTTATAAGTCCCGACAACAGGAATATCAACCCTCGGCCCAGATGACCGAGGGATACTTCGGAGAAGATGAGTCAAATTTAGTGTGTGACGCGAGGGTATAAACGAACATCGTCCTAAGCGGAAGTCTAAGCTCGGACAGTATAAGATAAAATCTTATCACAGATTCCCTAGTCTTGGAAAAAATTTTCCGAGGTTAGCCCATGGGCTTATTAGACTGACTATTGAGGATATATAAATACATACCCCCCCTCACTAATAAGATTCATTGATAATCGGGAGAAGAAGAACTAGATTACCTAGGTTTTACTTCTCTTTGATAAAGTTAACTCGGCATCCCGAGTTAACAAGCATTGTAATCGCTATTATTAATAAAACATCCTCTTTCCGAGGTTTCCTCTTTATTTCTCTACGAAGTATTTTCCTAAAAATGAACCCCTCTAATTATAAATAATTAGAAGTTGAACCCAGTATCAACATTTGGCGCGCTAGGAAGGGGGCTGACTTTTTAAAAAAGAGACATCTCAGAAGAAAGGGGAATACTAGTAATGACTACCTTTCAGCAAAAGATCCGGAAAACTCGATGGGATCAATCACCCGTCGAGGTCTCCGATCCAGAATTTGGATTACCAACTCGATGGAAAAAGCAAAGGAATGGAGGATCTTTTAACGGTCCCCTAGATGATAAGGAAGCGAGCAGTGAAAGCAATCAACCAATATGCAATATTCCAGCGAACTGTCTATCACTAGATGAAGCGGAACAAGGAACGGAAGAGGCGGAAGAAAAACAGAACGGGTCGATCAAGATTCAAGGAACGATTATCGGCGAGAGGTTCGTAAATGACGAACCAACTTCTACAAAAGACTCAATAGCAGAATTGCACCGTGAACTACGGGATATGAAAATTAGGCTCCAAAATCCCCCGTACTTAGACCAAAACTTCGGAATTACAGAGGAGAACCCATCCAAGGCGACGAAGTTCGGACTTGATTCGTTCGAAAAAGGAAAGTTGGAGTTACCAACCTATAATGGAGTAGGAGACCCAAGGACCTTCCTTAAAACATTTATAATCGCTATCAACCAAGCACGGATTCACCCGTCCGACAAGGAAAGAAAGAAGTGCCAATACTTTGCGGAAAGTCTACGAGAAAACGCCCAAACCTGGATAACCAACTTACCCCTTAGTTCAAAAGGAAGTTTCGATGAACTACGGCAAAAATTTCTAAAGAAGTATATTTTCAACCTCGAACGACCAGCAACAATCTCCGACCTTTATTCTGTAAAACAAACACCAACCGAATCACTGGAGAGTTTTATTAAGAGATTCAAGACAATGTACTTCCAGTTGAATATCTCAGATGAACTAGCCATCAATGCCCTAATTAGTGGAGCATGGTATGAGACAAGATTTTGGGAAGAACTCTCAGCCTACCGGCCTCAATCCATAGAAGATGCATTCTACAGAGCAAACATATACATTAAGGTGGACGAAAGTAAAGCCCGGTTATCCAAGAACGATCAGATTACTTCGAAAGATGAAGAAATAAGGAGAAGAGTTAAAGAGCCTTGTCGGCACTATAATAAAACGTTTGAGCATAAAGAAAGAGCCATAATTGCCTTCCTTACCTCCGAACTCCGGAGTCAGCATCAAGAACAGAAGGGAAAAGCTGGAACCAAAAGAGAAAGAATCTCCCCAGCATGGTGTTGTTACCATACCACCTATGGACATAGCACAGAAGAATGTCGTAATCTACCAGGGTATCTTTTGAGAAAATACTTGGAACGTGCCCCCAGACAGCTAAGCTTAAGGGAAACTTTCGTCAAAAAATACCAACCGAAGGAACAACCAGCGGAAAAGAATCATCAAAGAAGAAAGGAGCTTCCTCAATTAGGATATTCATTCCGTCACAGACGGATACATATCCGGAGGCGGCAAGGCAGTTCCTAGCCTCAATGTATTTTGATATACCGCACCGCTGTGACAACGTGAACCAATGGAGTCTCCACTTCAAGATCCGTGGTGAGCATTACTCGCTCACAATGGTGGAAATTTGTCGTATTTTTGATTTTCGGTGAAGGGGAACCGAATATTGGAGCATGAAGAGCTTTGGGGAGCGTGACCTGATGTGGTCAATCATTGGGTCTGGAGCTTACGAGCCAACGAAGACGAAGAAGTCTTTGATCCGCCATCCCGCTCTTCGAATTTTGGCTAGAGTCATTAGCCATACACTCTTGAGACGCACTGAGGTCGGCCGACTCTACGAGCCGGAGTCGACTTTGTTTTACTATGTCTTGGGCGAATCGTTTCTGCTGCCAGAAGCGCCTAAGGAAATTGATTGGAACATGGGTGCACTCTTTGCACGCCATTTAATTGATACAAGAAGTCACATCTTCTTGGGAAACGCTTCTTCTCAGAAGAAGATCGTGGGGAACCTTTTGACCCCCATCATGAAGTGGTGTGAAGTACCACTTGATTTGTTCGAGAAGGAAGCCGCTGATGCGATGGAGATTACTCTAGATGAGGCTTCTCTCGATCATTCTAACATTGTTCGTATGGGAGGATAGTACGAGTTCATTCGGGACGATGGCGCGACTTGCTTTATTCGATTACCGAACGAGAGTCACGTTAGGCTCGACTCACAGGAAGCCATTAGGTTTCACCCACATGCCGACTTGCTGACGGTTATAGTCGCTGCACCGACTCTGCTACCAGAGGCCGCACATGCCCAACCTCGCCATACAAGACGTGCCGCCCAGCCACCGCGCACTTCTACTTCCCAGCCGCGTGATTCACACCGAGCTGGAGACTTTACCTTTGCTGGAGCGAGATTCTCTACTGGTAGGATGCCAGATTTTTTCGAGTTACCCGAGCAGTCACCATTTCAGGCAAGTCCATAAGTGAAGTACGAATACAAGATGGAGCGCCACAGGAGGAAGAACAAGATTGCTCGATGGTTTTACTCGTTTTTCACAGGTTGTTCGTCTGACCAAGTAGTCCACGAGCCAACCAGGAGAGCACCAGAGCCACAGAGAGCTGGAGATGATGATGACCGACGAGATGATGACGATGCGGAGACCGAGTCGGACGACCCTACCTAGAGTCGGCCGACTGCGGCACAAAGAGGGGAGACGATGCATTTTTCCACAGCGCCGGGTAACTTAACAAGTTTCCCGGATGATCCTATGATGATGAGCCACTTGCCACCACATTTCTATGGAGGCACTAGTTCTTCGCAAGCCTTTGACCCTACAGCTGAGAGGAGACGCACTCGCAGTCCCCGCGATTAGATACGGTTCTATCATTTCATTTTCAGTCTTTACTTTTATTTATCTCTGGATTTCTCTCTGCACTTTTCATTTGACTTGGTTTCACTGGGACAATGAAATTTAAGTCTGGGGGAGGGAGTATTATGACTTTCTTTCGTATTATGAACTTTTTGCTATTTGATATGTTTTTGAATGCTATTATCACTTTCTACTTTCTTTAACTATGATTGAGTGACTCAGCAGCATTGACAAAGACCAACCATATGGAAATCCAAAGAGCTTGATAGATACAATACATAGTAGACCCATGTGATTTTCTAGAAATTTTCAGCAATGCCAGAGCACAATACAGTTAAGTCTGTATCATTTCGTTTGTCACATTAGCCATTATGTCTTGCTAAATATTCGTTCACTAGCATGATTTTCGATCTTCAGCTCTCCCTAAAGATAATTTGATTAAAAAAAAAAGGTATGTATTTTATGAAAACCTAGTGATGAGGTAGAGGGAAATTCCTTAAGACACCAATTATTCATCACTAGAAGCTCAGGATCTATGCGGTTAGGGAAATTCCCGACGATACCATGATGTATTTGAACCTTTGAGAACTCGGTTGACAGCGAGGCTAGGAAAATTTCCTACGATGCCACTATTCGCCTAAACTTTGAGAAATTTTGAGCTATAAACTGAATGATTAAAAAGGATAAGTCTGGAGGAGAGCGAAAAGACCATATTGTGCTAAATTAGATGACGATTGATAAGCATTTCTGACTATATGATGACAGTAGAATGAGTTGCTTTGATGGTATCTGAAATATGGTCTTCATTGTGGTTGGGATAACTCTAATTTGTTCTTAATAAGTTTTTCATTGGAGAATACAACTTGGTCTGCGTATTGGTTAGCTGTTGGAGAGGTCACAATGAAAGGAATGGTTGCTAAATGATGATAGCTTGATCATGGTAAACCGGATTTGTTTTGACCACTAACTAGCTCTTTATTTGCTCGAGGGCGAGCAAAAACTAAGTCTGGGGGAATTTGATGTACTGTTATTTTTACCGGTTTTCATGATGATATTTTACGCTGTTTTGGAGCCTTATCTGCATTTTATACAGGTTAAATGGAAGATTCCACATGCTGAGGTGTTTTGCAAGAATTTAGAAGATTTGGAGCTAAAATGAAGAATTCTGATCCGAAACCCGAGTCGACCGACGGGAAGGAAGAGTCGACCGACTCAGAGGCCGCTTTAATTAAAAGGAAATTCTTCTTGGGCCTATTTTTCGAAACCCTAACTTCTAAAACTTCTTTGCCGACTCATGCATGACCTAGAGGAGCTATATAATCAAATTTGAGCAGAGGAGAAGAGGGGAGACGACTTCCATCAAGCTTTTGAAGCATTCAAGCATCTCTTTACCAAAAATCACCAAAAAGTTACTTCGATCTTGTTTTCAGGGAGCACCCTTGTGTGAAGGTTTTCTTGTGCCCCTGTTCTCTTGGTTTTACAGAGAGAGAGAGCCACGTTTTGCTCTTATCTCTTTTGATATTACTTTCATATTGCAAACTCTTGATATTAATGATTATGATTGGTTTGTTTGCTATGTGTGAGTAGTTCTCTAGTTAGATCTAGGTTGTCAAAGGTTTTATGGGTCATTAGGTGCACGAATTGTTGCTGAATTCGTGACTACTCTCTGCTTTAATATTAATTCATACAATATTTTGACTTGATCACTTAGAATATTGAATTTTAGGGTTTGTTGCATCATACATCCATTTTACATCAAGTCCGGAGCATTGTTTTTTAGCAGGTGATCTCGTCCTTGTGCAAACGAGAGTTTGGCTTGGAAGGTCATGAACAATCAAATCCATTCTCAATGCATGAGTTAGCTATATAGGTTGAAAAACATCCTTTCTGATCTTTTGGTTGATTCATAGTGCAATACGCAAAGAGATTTGGTATTGTATACATTGTCTTTTGTGTTTAAGAGTAGAGCAACATCTAATTTCGTGCATGACCTATATTACCCGCGATTTACCTAAGTCTAGCATTTTTAATCCATAAGTTACACAAATAGTTACCAGATAGATTGCATTTTAAAAGAATCGAAACTCGACATAATCTCTATGGGATCGATAACCTAATTTATACTACAATTGTACACTGTGCACTTGCAGTTAGTTTTGGGTGAATAACTTCGCACCATCATGGCCCCTGTTTCATCGTCCCATGGCTGGAAAAGCATAATGATTGGGAGGAACGTTTTGGCCCAGCATTTGGGAAAGGCGATAGGTGATGGCAAAGACACAATGATATGGACAGAGCCGTGGATCTCAACATCGGAATCGGTCAAACCCTTTGGTCCTGCACCTGAAGAAACTATGACATGGAAGGTTTCAGAACTTATCTCACCGAGCACTAAGGATTGGGATGTTGCAAAAGTGAAGAAACTCTTGCCTAGCTACGCAGAAAAGATACTAGCAATCAAGCTAAGTAAAAAAGGGGCTAAAGACAAATTCACTTGGCTAAAAGATGAAAAGGGTGAGTACTCCACAAATTCAGGCTACAATGCAATCACAGCACCAAAGGACACGCTGACAGCTCAACCTCTGAGTTCGAGCTTCAACTGGTACAAAGAACTGTGGAGTATCAAAACGCCCCCAAAGATGAAGCTTCTTCTATGGCGGGTCTTGCAAGGAGCGGTGGCGGTAGGAGAAAATTTGGTGAAGAGATCCCTTTTCGCGGGTGCTACTTGTTGCAGGTCTGGAGAGTTTGAAACGGTAACACACCTTTTCTTTCAATGCCCTTTCGCAACTCAGGTTTGGAGGTACATCCCATTTCTAGAACCTTTCAGTGTCCAATCGCTTAATACTTTTAGAGATGGTTTGGTGGCTTCAAAACATCTAGTGTGTCTTCCTCCCACCGGAACTGGTACAACAAATATTTTCTCATGGATCTGTGGGAGCATATGGTCTGCACACAACACCCTTATTTTTGAGAACAAAACGATCCCTGCAGAGATCACGAGCATCAATGCACTTAAAGCTGCTTGAGAGTGGCACCTAGCACAGATGCCGCTGCTTAAGCCCCGCCGTATCCACTCAAACGTCTCTAAGGAAATGGCATCCTGTGACAGTTGGTTTGGCCACTCGGATGCTGCTTGGGATAAAGAATCTTCCAAATCAGGCGCAGGATGGACTTTAACTCGACGAGGCCAAACACCCAAACGGTATGGCATACTAAACTACCATGTGGAATCTCCACTAGTTGCTGAAACAATCGCATTGCTCCAAGCAATCAAACGGTTTCGAAATGAAGGCATGTCCCAACTCATCATGCATTCGGATTCACAAAAGCTTGTTAAAGCTATCAACGAAGGAAAAGGCGACAAAGATATCCATGGACTCCTCCATGACATTCTCGATGAAGCTTCTCTCTTCTCTTCTATTCAATTTAAGTTTATTCCTAGAAAGGAAAATGCTGTAACGGACTCTATTGCAAAAGAGATCCTCAAAAACAATAGCTCCGTTTCGTCTTTGCAACTCTCTGTATTGAACTAGTGAATCCTCTGTTTTTCTTATTAATCAAAATTTGCTGTTAAAAAAAAAAAGGTCCTGCATATCAGATTCACTACATTTCCCTTTCAAAAATTTAAAGTCTTAAATTCTTCTCGGATTTTTATTCCTGTTTAAATCTTATTCTTTAGTTACTTCGGTTGTTTATAGAAAAAAATATAAAAAAGAACGAATTATTGAGGAACACCAAAAAAATTTCGTACTATATTATGGTATAAAAAAAGTTTTATCTTTTTTTAAGTGAAATTTACTTAAACTAATATTGATCTTTACGAGAATTACTAGCGTAGGCTTCGATTGAAGCAACTTATAATAGAGCAGTAGCATTAAACAGCATAAACATTAATATAAGCATTATGATCATAAATGTGTCATTTTAAGAAATTGTGTGATTGGTAAAGCATGAACCTTTTAATATAAAATTACTAAAAGAAAAACATAATTTTAAATTAATAAAATATTTTCTACTTATTTAAATTACCAAATTTTTCAAACTCCCATATTCCAGCTCGACGACAATGGTGGGAAAGACAAATGGAGATGAAAATGGAGATTATAAAAAAAAGGTTACGTGCATTTAGAGCACATAAACATTCAGAAAACTGTATGAATCGTGAATAAAAAATAATCATACGAAAAACAAATTTATTTGAAATATTCAGCTAATGTCGAGTAATCCAAATACTTTATGCGATATTGTCATAGATTCCTGACATGTATGCATTTCCCGTAGGTTCATAACGCGTAATCTCTGTTTCATCTTCTACATTTGAATTATTTAACGTTTGTTCTTCCATCCTTTCGTACTCATCAAAATCATGATCATCAATGGTCGATGAACGAATAAAATTATGAAGAGTCATTGTCGCAACGACAATCTTGCATTGTGTCTACAGATTATACTGTGCCTCATTTTTTAGAATTCGCCATTTTGCCTTCCACACACCAAAAGTACGTTTAGTCACCAAATGTAAAGACGAATGTCGTTTGTTAAACATTCATTTACACTATTAGGTGGTCCATCACCCCACTGATGCGGTTGGTATATGGTTCTGCGTTATGGAACTAAATAACCTTTTATATTCGGATACCCTAAATCAATAACGAAGTACTTTCCTTCAGGAGGTGTCAGAAAAAAATGAGTCACTTTGTGCACAGTAGGTAAAAAATTTTGTATCATGTGCTATGCTCGGAGTTCCGACGTATACATATATGAACTTCATATCCAAATTGCAAATAGCAAGTACGTTCATTGAAAGGAATTGCTTTCTCACATTTCAATATCTCTCTTTTTCATCACTTTTAACTCGTACGGACACATGAGTGCCATCTAGAGCTCCAACGCAACCACTAAAAAAAGCCAATATCTTCTATCAAAATTTAGATGATTGCTAGTCTGCCGAAGTTCATCATTCTAAGGCTTTAAAATATCCTTGGAAAGAAGAAGAACAACATCTATTACTTCCATAAATTTTTTGTTTACGGTGTCTTGACTACGCTGAAAGTTTTTACCAATTTTCCATTGTACTTCATCATGTCCAAGTGTTTCTAAGAACATCGCCACTGCCTCTTTCAATGAACATTCACGTGATTCCTTAAGGTTATAATCATTCCTTAGAATATCACACAACCGTATGAAGGTTTCTTGTTCATTCGCAAGGTTTCATAGCATTGTCTACCACACTCATAGATCATTTGCATTGGCGCAACCCGCAACCTCGATCAGTTCTCATAAGTTGTCTATCACAATATGGATTGGGTAGTTCACTTACCACTAGCAATCAAACTACTGCAAGTATGTATTGCATATCATGGCTAGTTCCTACAAAAAAAAAGGAACAAAAAATAGGATACGTGAGCTTAACACTAGATGCTAGATACAATAACAAAAGTAGACGAAACCTGTCATTTGCTATTACAAGGACCAAAATCCATAGCCAAACTTACATAAAATTGGAATAAAAATGAGATAATTGGTTTAAAATTGAAGGAAACAGACGTTTAGTTACGTCTTAAAACTCAAAAAGAAACACCAAAGATGTAATTGAAAAGCCAAGAAAGAAAGAAGAATCAAATTCAAAAAAAACATCAAGAAACTAGAAAATTATCTAAATTTTTTTCCCCTGTAACCCTTTCTAGATATTTGATTTTTTGTTCTTCATTTGGTAACGTCATAAAGATTTGACGACTATTCTCATTTCCGGCTAGGTAGTCAAGAACCGTCCAATACAACTCCCCTTCATGATCAATCGTAGAAATCTTCAGCAACTCCTATGTGCATATGGCACTGTTAAATGGATTATAAGAATCAAATGTTTGTTGACCCGCTGACCAAAATCTCTCTTGATTTTCTAAGGTGCTTGTGATATGATCCCAATGACCTGGGTTAGCTCTTTTCCGAGTAGATCTTGATCCACCAGATTTTTCATGTGGTATTTTAGAGTCAGTGCCATATGTTTGTTGAGTCTTTTGACCTTCGATAGGCTTATGAACAGGTGATGATATCTCATCAGATTCTCCTTCTTCAGATTCTATAGTTTGGGACAACTGGTTCGGTCCTTGCTGATGTTGTCAATCTTCACTGACCGAGATTGTAACTTTTTGATATAAATTATCAAGGAGTGGAATATCACGTAATGAATTCAAACAAAGTTTTGCAGCTTGCGAGTAAACCTACAATGGCCAATAAAACTTACAGTTATATAAATGGGAAACAAATTTGTAAAAAACTAAAATATGTATTACCATTAGATAAATACCTTAATTAGTTGATCCCACCAATCCATGTTCATGTCAAGCGCTCCAAATTCATTGAATCCCAATCCGGTAGCATTTTTGGTGACACGTTTATAGATATCATATTGCCTTCATAGGTTCTCGACTGAGTTTAAATTTTTTCCCGAGGTAGATTTAAGTTAAATCTTGTTGAAATTCCTGTTCGTATGTTTTGTCTTCCCAATTCATTAAAACATACTAGGGACTTACCCGTGCGGTTACGCGAAAATGTGGTGTAAGAGAGTAAAATTTAATACATTAAAATACTATATATCCCGCATATTTTTATCGAGATTCTCAAATAAGTATTTACTATCTGAAGAGACGTATAAACGTATCGTAAATTAGGTGTAAGAGATCATAATATCTTATAAATGCTTACTTGTGGAGGAATTTAAACCTACATCCCTCCTTTGAGAACCAAAGCACATTCATATACCAACCACAATATTTACGATACATTTCTTTGAGGAATCTAAACCCAAGAGCCTCTTTAGGTAACCCCAAGCACATTCATATACATTCCACGATATCTACAATACGTTTCTTTGGGAAATCTATACCCTAAATCCTCCTTTAGGAACCCAAACACATTCATATATAGTCCATGAAATCTACAATACATTTCTCTAGGAATCTAGATCATATACTCTCTTTTGGGAAACCAAGTACATTCATATACAATCTATTATATGTAAGATGTGTATCTCTTGGGACTATATATCCTAGACTCTCCTTTGGAAACCCAAGCAGACTCATATACAGTCCAAAATATCTACGATACATTTATATAGAGAATCTAGACCCTTCAATCTCCTTTGGGAACCAAAAAAAATTTGTATACAATCCACGATATCTATGATACGTTTCTTTGGGGAATCTAAACCTTAGACCCTCCTTTGGGAAACCAAGCACATTCATAGTCCACAAATATATACGATACGTTTCTCAGGGGAATTTAAACCCTAAGACCCTCATTTGGAAACCCAAGTACATTCATATACAGTCCATTATATGTGTGATGTGTTTCTCTTGGGACTCTATACCCTAGACCCTCCTATGGGAACCTAAGCTAACTCATATATAGTTCACAATATCTACAATACATTTCTCTAGGGAATTTAGACTCTTCAACCTCTTTTGGGAACCAAAACACATTCATATACAGTCCACGATATCTATGATACGTTTATCTGAGGAATCTAAACCCTAGACCCTCTTTTGGGAATGCAAGCACATTCATATACAGTCAACGATACGTCTTTGAGAAATCTAAACCCTAGACCCTCTTTTTGGAATCCAAGCACATTCATATACAGTTAACGATACGTTTCTCTGGGGAATCTATACATTAGACCCTCCTTTGGGAATCCAAGTACATTCATAGTCCACGATATGTACGATATGTTTCTCAGGGGAATTTACACCCCATACCATCATTTGGGAACCCAAACACATTAATATACAGTCAACGATATCTACGATATGTTTCTCTAGGGAATCTATACTATAGGCCCTCCATTGGAAACCCAAGCACATTCATATACAGTCCACTATATGTAAGTTACATTTCTCTTGGTATATATACCCTATACCTTCCTTTGGGAACCCAAGCATATTCTTATACAGTCCACAATATCTACGATATGTCCTCAGAAATTTCGGCCTCACGATCTGATTCGTTTGTCTCGCGACCCTACTCAGAAGGCGAACGGCCCGACTCGTCATGAGAGTCCGCACCCCGAATGTAGAATTGAGCTTCTTCCGACCCGGACTCCTCAGTACCGCTAAGAATTTCAACCTCGGATTCAACCATGACGAATCACAAAATGAAGAACACCTTGCTGAAGGAGAAAGAGTAGAAAAAAGAGCGACGAGACAAACAAAGAGGAAGAAAGCAGCAAAGAAGAAATAATGAAGAAATCCTCGGAGGCAGCCGGCTTTATAAGTAAAAGAAAGAGAAGGCGAAGCGTTTCGCACTAATGATGACCGCTAACACAAGGAGGTCACGTCGCTTCGATAAACGCCTCCTCGATTTACGCCCTAACCGCCGATGTGACGAATCAAGACGCGACACGTCACGAGATAGCCATTTTTTGTGAACGAAGCACATTTCGATTTGGGCCTGTATCGCGCAATTAATCCAATGACGAAATGACACGTCATCAAACTCAAGGGGTGGGCACTAACTGTTGGGGGTGGGCTTAGCACCCCCGGCCCAAATAAAAACAAAGTCCGAATCAAGACCCAAAAAGGCCCAACCAACTCACCTCGTGGAACCGAGCGCGAGACGACATGCGACCTCTCCAGGCGACTCCTAGCGAGTCCATGGTTGACCTTCGAGGACAAAACACGAAGTAACATCGCGTCACATCATACCTTTTGAGTGTCAGAAGCGAGCCGAAAGCAGTCTTCGATAACGATGTCCAACGCATGACCTGACACACTAGGCATAGGTTGTAGTCTATCCTCGAACTAGATCAGGCTACGATTCAACTCCCGGAAACTCCTCATCTGCTATAAATACTCTCTTATTTCACTAGGTGAAGGACATTCAATTGAGAGAGAAGGAAGAACAGTTCGGTAACTTAGAACGAGTTTAACACCCAGAACAACCTATTCGATAGGTGTTAGACCTTGCTCTTCGCTTTACCTCTTTTCTTGTAACCTAGTTCTCGACCTCTTGTAACAGCGATCCCATTTATCTATCAATCTATAACAATTATCTCGTCATTATCTCATCTCGCATAATCTTATCGACGTTACGGTTCATTAACAACAATTATGACCCATAAAACCACCATGCATATCTTAAAGTCACGTCTCGCTCCATACCAATTCGTCTCGCGAATCATCAATCTCAATCTTAGCGACCCGAATGCGACCCGGTTCGTACATTGTCTTTCAATATTTGATTCCCTTTCATCCAATTGTAGCTGCTAGAATGGAATATAGTTTTTTTAAAAAAAATACTAATATAGAGATAAATTAAAAAAACACCAAACCATAT
Organism: Euclidium syriacum; assembly: GCA_900116095.1. Taxonomy (NCBI): domain Eukaryota; kingdom Viridiplantae; phylum Streptophyta; class Magnoliopsida; order Brassicales; family Brassicaceae; genus Euclidium; species Euclidium syriacum. The sequence continues at coordinate 7,168,702 of FPAK01000008.1, forward strand.
TATTATGATAAAATATAAATCATCAATTCAAAATAATTAATAATAATCATGAAAAACCATAAGTTACTAATTATTAAAAAACATAAAAACTTAATTATTCAAAAGTATGCGATGAATCAAAAGTATTAAGTCCGATTGGTGAACCAAACGAAACAGGTATTTTAGTTATTAGTGGAAACGATAAGCGGTTAGAGAACAATGTAAAACTATGAGAGAAAACGGTGATGAAAAAGTTGAGATTAATCTTTTTTATTATAGCTTTTGTAACTTATTTTGTAATTGGTAACAACAAAAACAATATCTCTTCAACCGCAAAGGTTAGAGTTTACAAATCAAAGCTATTGATACCTAAGAAATATTTTTTGAAATTTTTATTTTTTTTTTTGGAAATTTTTTATTAATTATAAAAATAATTTCTTTTATATTTTTTAAAAATAACCTTTCGCAACCGCCGGATTTACAAGAAGCAGTGTGTAATTATGAGCGGTATGTAATGACTTGAACAGTAGAAAACCATTTTAGTGATTTTTGATAAATGCTAAGAGCATCTCCATTGGAGAGATTGTATCTAAAATCTTTAAAAGATGTTTAATATTTTTTTATTAATTAAATTTTTTTAATAAAATGAAAAAAAAAATAGACCAATCAGTAGTCGTTAGTAATCGCCATGTAAACAATAAAAAATTGGTGAAGAAACTATACTTAAATAAAAATCTGCAAAATCAATCCTTAATTTTTGTGTGGAATCCACAAATTATTTGTTATCTTTTTTTAGATTCTAAGAGACTCCGTTATCACGGTGGACCAATCAAACCCAAAACCATCCTCCAACTAACAGAACCAGTCTTCGTTTCAACCACAAAGCAGATTGACTTTTTCATCACCAAACCCGACAATATTTAGTTTAACTATAACTAGTGCCTTGATCGGGTGATTATAGACTTTTGAAAATGAAGCCAAAACATTGTTAGCTTGTAAATTTCATGCGCAAGATTCAAAACACAAACGAGGAATATTCCCTGTGGTGGGTCCCTCGATACTTTCAACGTGGCAATGAGATCGTCGTTGATCAATCCGGTGCTTCACCACTCCGCCTACCAACGACAAAACCCGTATCTTTTTAAAATTATTTACTTAGATTATTCATTCGGCAAACGGAAATTGACGTAAGCAGGTTGACGTCATGTCTCTGACGTATTTTCCTCCGACTCCAACCTTTTTTTAAAGAGAGGTTATGAATCGAAGTAACTAGCATGTAAAGACACATAAAATCTCAACATGCAATAAGATATTAATAGCTAATATTGCAACTACTGCGTATCGATATTGGTTGCTTAAATTTTAAATTTAAAAGTTGGTACTGTAAGTTTAAATATTGGTAAGAAAAGGTGCGCGTCCTACATAGTTATAGAAACTTTACATGTTCACAAGCTTTTAAATCGGATATATTTTAGTTAACGAAATGATATCATATAATTAACCCCACATGCAAAATAAAAAATGATCAGGGACGATAACAACTTGTATATGTCATATGTGATTTCCTTTGTGAGAAATTAATTCAGTATTTATACTTGAAATGCAATATCAACCGCAAATCTCTGAATAGTGTTATGATAAGTGTTTGATTATATATTAATTGGCGACTCATGGAAAGGCTGGTGTTTGACCATAATCAATAAAAAAAAGTCGCCTACTTGCCAATAAGGCTATTAGTATTACAATTCAATGGAACTACTTGTCCTATAAGCATAAGATCCGTAAAAGTAAATCATATTTATTAGTGTGATATTATTGGCAAGGGACCCGTGATGTTACATGTATTTTTACTCGAGGATTTGATTGGACAACACTTCAAAGTTTTCTTTACACTGTAAAGTTGTAAAAAGTAAAATTTCCCACTTTATGGGTAGTTTACTTTTAACCCAAAAAAACAGGTTAGTAATATTTTAAAACATCTCTTGTCGCTATAGCAATTCCATTGAAGAAGGTTCGTTGAATATACGCACGAAAGTAGCCATGAAAGTATTTTATTACTTATTTAAATGTAAATGGACTTTCATTCCAATGTTTTTTCCCTTCGATTTTTCTCTATAAATAAACAGTATACCAGATCTCTCCTTCTCCTAGCTTTAACAGCCGCCGATAACCATCTTGAAAAGAAGAAAATGAACTGCCCTTCAAACCCTAACCCTATTTTCACAGATTACGCTGAACTTTTCAAATTCGATGATTTAGATGATTTTCAGATGATCATGGAAGAAATCAGCCGTGAGGACCACTCTTCATCGCCCACTTTGAGTTGGAATTCATCGGAGAAATTAGTGGCTGCCGAAGTCACAAGCTCGCCTCAAACAAGCCTATCTACCTCACCTATGAGCCTTGAAATGTAAGTCACGTTTTATCTTATACATCTTAGCATATAGTTTGTTGTTGTGAATGTTATATATTAACAATTATTTGCTTGAAAACTGTGATGATTATATAGAGGGGAAAAAGTCAGGAAGAGGAAGAGTCGTGAAGACAATTCGATTATCCATGTCTTCAAAACGAAATCAATTAAAGATATTTCCTTAGATGACGGTTATAGATGGAGGAAGTACGGGAAGAAAGGTATAAAGGGTAATCCATTTCCGAGGTAAATCGTTGATTCTGACTTTGTACTAGTACTAGTACATAGTACATATAGTAGTTTATTGGGTGTCAGCTTTTTTTTATATAAACTTGACAACTTGAATAGTATATAGTGGTTGCATATGCAGTTCGTGTTGGTTTGAAAATTGAATGTGTCCACTCGATGAATTAAGAAAGAATGTATATTAGTAACCAATAGACAACTTCAGAAAATTAGTAAACTTGATACTCTACTGCATTACGCTAATCCGTTAGTTAGAATCCAGACAAAACTTTATTCACGGAATTTGTAAGATATGTGATAAAGCCAAATTCAATTCTACGTACAAAAACGTAATCCATCAAAGGAAAAAAAAACAAAAAAATCCGACAATCACTATACATTTATAAGAATTAACACCTCTTTCTGAGTTTCGACTAATAGGCTATATATAAAGTCGTATATTAAAAACTCTCACTAATACTTTACGATGTGTAGGTAATGTATACTATATAATAGTTAGTGTTCCGCCTTCAGAGGAGGTATTTCTTGTCCAATGTATGTCTCTATATGTATGTTTATATGTGTATATGAGCCAACATGTAGGTATATATGTGTGTATGTGTTTATATATATATATATAATATTATCAGTAAAGTTTTTTTTTTTTTTGTTAATATTATCAGTAAAGTTATATATTATCTTGGTTTTTGGCAGTGTTACTTATAATTCACGTGGAGCATGTGTCCTGATTAGACAATAAGCGTAGGCAAATACATAAACATATATTAACGTTTATAGAAGACAAACTAAATCATTTTTCAGGAATCAACTGAGATTATTTAAATAAATAAGTTATATATATATATATATATATATATATCCACTTATCACAAGTTGTGATATAAGCGTATACCAACTATATAACCACTTGATCATCAAAGATATAATGTACATCAAAGAACCCGATTATGATATCCCCAAGTGTTAGTTTTTTTTTTCTTTTTCGGGTTTTTTGGTGTACATTATACCTTTAATGATCAAGTGGTTATATAGTCCACGTACACTATTGTTATCGTTAAGCTTTCTTTTTGTCTGAATTATCGTTATGATAATATTGATTCTTATTGGCCTGAACGATATATTATACCAGACCATTAATACATTACATCTCTGTTATAGAACTTTATATACTATTACTAAATGAATGGTGTTAATAATTTGAAACAGGCATTATCATAAGTGTTCCAACCCAGATTGCATTGTGAAGAAGAAGATCGAGAGAGATACTGACAATCCCGAATATGTATTGACAACCTACGAAGGAATACATAACCACGCAATCCCTTCTGTGGTTTATTGTGATACAGACGACCTTGATCTTGCTTCTCTAAACACTTGGTCTTTTCAGAAAAATAATTATAGTTTCTCACATTCGGCTCCATAACCCTACTTACAAGTTATATGTATATAGATGTACTAAATGTGATATAGTGTACATCATCAACATAGTCATGCATCACATGTTTCCTCATGTGCCTCAGTGGGTCGGTTTTATAATGTAAAGAACTCGGGGAGGTTGGGGAAATATATATTGTATGGAAGTGTGTGATACTACTATTTTTCTTTTTCTCTCGAATTATCAATGTTATTATTTTTTCCAAAGGAGGATTACACAGAAGCAGGACAAGGTTAAAAACCTTTCCTGAAACAAAGACGGCAAGCCCAAAGGAAAGACTTCCGGGATCCTATGATCCCACCCGAGATGGTCCAAATTTAAAACAAACTACGACAACTTTTAATAATTTATTTAAGTTTGACATAAGAAGAACTTAAAGAGTAGCTATCAAGTTACAAGCCAAAGATGAGAAATTACTAGGATGGAAACCGGACTACTAGACCGTTAAGTCTTCACCCGTTGAGTCGTGGAATGCTCGCTGAAGCATAACTTTGTTATTCGATCAGGGAATGGTCGACTTACCAAGAAAATTAAAGAATCGTAACTTCCCTCGTCACATATAGAATCCGATGCACCAATTAGAAACTCTATTTCCCGTAAATGTTGTTAACATTAAATTAATTCGTATATGAGACCATTTAGTTTATGAAAGCCTTTGATTAAGTGGTTAAGTATTTTACGTATTAAGTTAAATTCACAGAGAATGCAATAATGTATAATTGGATTCTACCAATCTAAGTGATTACAAGATGTCAATAATTGAAAAGCTTTGATGGATTAAGATTGCCATGCAAAGGTGTGGAAGTCTTTGTGATGATATCACAAGCGTAAGTCTAACTAATTCCGCCCAAAGACATAAAATGCTTTCCAAGTCTAGGAATTCATCTAAAAATCAAAGAAACAAAACTCAAGAGATTAACTCGCTAATTTTTTATTACTAAGATGAGATGTGAACAAAAGAAAAGGGAAAGGTCCGAGATTTATAGAATCAGCTCCAACAGTCCTACAACAAGAATACAGAAATAATAAAGGTAATAGAATGCAAAATCAAAGATGAACTAGCCCCTGTGGAAGATACTCCTTTTAGCTTTGATTGTTGTAAGACTTCAATGCGGGATATGCTAAGAAATATTAGTGTATTGAACGGATATATGAGAGACTCTAATACATTTTGAGTCTTCAATTGGCATATGAGTCTTCGAATATAAATTCTCAAGCTCACGGTAATAGTGGATCAAGCAAATTTCCTTAAATGGGGTAAAAATGGCCAAGTATAATCTTGTTCTTGAAGAGGTTCGAATCCAAGGATATATCCAGAGTTCTTATCGGCTTTGACCTTCAGTTACATCCTAGAACTCATGTCTTCAAGCTTGAAGTGTTTGTCTTCGAACCGGGATTTTTTGGACGCTATTTGTTCCTTTTTCGATCCACTTTAATGTGATTATTCTTCAAGGTTCCTTTGATAATCCATGTTGTTCTTCACACGTTTCCCATCTTTTTAGAGTTTCTAATATATTCTAATCAAAATTCAATTCTTTCTGATTAGAAATGGGTTTCAAGTCTTGAGGCTCCATAGGCTTAGTTTAAAAGGTATTGTCTATTTCCATGTTCACGCCATGATAAATCATCTCTTCATCTCCTTTTAATAGCTTCGGCTTTTCTATGATCTTCTGCACATAAATGTTAAAGTTTTGATAAGTGGTTCCTCTCCTCGCACGAGTTATGATAAAGTTTGGCACAAATGGTGTCAGATCACATCTTGGGTAGATTCTATTCGGATTTCGTTATAAACTAAGATGTACTTCTCTCTTCGGCCAAAGTGGTGTTTGGTTCTTCCTTCATCACTCCCTTGGTCAGGTGGTTTGGTGTTCACTTCTAAGGACTTCATTGGCTTCGAATGGGCTAAAATATCACTTCAAGTCATGCTAGATTGGATGTCCTTGTTACTCTCTCCCATTAAAATGAGTTTTATCCTAAAAAAAATTTATATGTACATAGAGAAGTCAAGTTATTATCTCAAATTCGTGGAGGACTTAGAAGATTATCTCAGTTCTTGATTTGTTCGTGAGTTCAATTGGAGGTGTAAGTATGCATTCGTGGTTATTTTTTGATCAAAAGGGAATCAATGACTCATTTTCCAATGTTCATGGTCGATTGGTTTTTCACTGTTCATAAACTTGTTTCATTCTCATTTGGACAAAACATGTATCAAAATATTCACAAAATCGATAAGAGCAGACTCTTCCGATCAGGTTGTTTCAATTTTTAATTTTAAATCTTAGGTTTTAAAAACTTTCTTGTGCTATTAAAATTAAAAATAGTATGAACCAAACTGTTTTCGATAATTTATAATACCCTATAAATATGAATGGGCAACCAATAAATCATAACACACAATAGCCAACCCTTATTGTCCCTCTAACAATTTATAAGCATTCATAGTTTGTTCTTAATTTTTATTCTTCTCATTCCAATGGATTCTGGGTTGTTTCTTTATGTTGAAGATATTTCAAACTTGAATCCATCTAATTGTATGATTAAAAAATCCATGTGAAGATGTTATAGATATGGAAGAGCTAGTGAAATATATTTGGTATGACACTCGATCTATTTTGAACCGAAAAGGTCTGTTAAAAAAAAATATGGTCTCCAATTCCAGGTGCCAATTTATTTGTGTTGTTATGGAGGATAGCTCCTCCTCCACAATAAATGTTTTCCGGCTATTTCAGACACCGTTCATCTCAAATTCATTTTTTTTTTTATCTTTTCACCTCAAACAGATCCTTAAATACCATATAGTTCTGATAGCACTCATTCTTATGGATCAGAGGTGAACGAAACGTTTTTCCTCTATGTTTTCCCGAGATTTTTTTTCCGCTTTCCGACCTTAGTCTCATGGTTTCCTTACTGACTTAGGCTTTGAAGAATTTTCAAAAATACACCCTCATCGTGTGTTTATCAGAGACTTCACGTGGTTCCTTGTTATTGTAGGAGATTTACTACTCTGCAGGACGAACCCCATTCCACGTCATATTCCAGCAAAACCCTAGGGCGTCGTTTTTGACCACCTCGAGGTGAGTCCATAAACAGCCAAGAGTACGCACCCCTGACCCCTTCTGACTCATGGCCTCGTGGCTTCGAAAACCTGAAGAGCACGGAGTACACTTCCTTGTGGACTCGTAGCAGATCGAAAGATCCACCTCTTTTTACAAGCTGCCAGCTGCCGAAGAACATAAACCCCAAGCTCATATGGGCCCATGAAACTTAGAGTTATGCAGACGTGGCATGCCGACATTTTTTACCTTAAACAAGTATTGTTTTTAGGTTTAGTGTTTAGAATTTAGGATTTAAATTAGGTTCAGGTTTCATTTTTTGGATGTACGATTCATTTTTATTTTAATTTTTGGTTTACAATTTAGGATATATATTTCAGTTTGGGGTTTAGGTTTTAATTAGGGCTTAGTGTTTATTTATAAATATCTTTAAATTGAGGTTAACTTGTTTGGAATTAGGATTTATAGGGTTTCATTAAGGTTTAGTTTTCACGTTTAGGGATTATATGGAGATTAGAGTTTAGTTTCGGGTTTTATATTATAGGGTTTTATATGATATAAATTGAATTATGTATATAATAATTAAAATTTAAGTTTAAATATTAAATAAAATCTTTAAAAAAATACAAACATGAAAATACTTCAAAAGTGAAAATTGTAACATGTCAGCGAGGACCTGTGGCAAATATCATTAGCGACAAATGGTATCTAATTTTTTGCTAATTGAGCTATGAATTTTAACTTCCTTCATGCAATTACTCGGAGAAGCGAGAATTTTTTGACCATACTAGCGACAATTTTTTTCACTATTCGTCACTAATTCTTCCATATAATTTGTGAGGAATTAATGACGAATCATGACAATTTCATCGCCAACTTTGTGTGGATTTAACAAGGATCATTTCTTGCGGAGAATCAAAATTCAACTCGTTTTTTCAAAATAATTTTTATCTCTCTACAACCCTTCTGATCCATTCCTTAATTACTAGGTAATTTTTTTCTTCATCATGTGTTTTTTCGTAAATATTTAAAATTAAGTAATTAGGTTTTAATTTTTTAAAGTTTATAGGTTTGAAATATGGAAATGTATAGTTAGATATGTAATATTATTTAGAAGTAATTAAATTATATATTTTTGTGGGCAATAGATATGGCCCATTATTAGATACGATTTCTTAACGGACGTTGGCGAGCGGTCATGGCTACTTCGACTGGCGGGCCCATCGGTCTGATACATGAGCTGCAAGAGTAAGATAGTTTTTTCTAAGTACCATAGTCACCACTGCGAGAGGTTATGGTGGCTCGGCATACACGATGATTGTTTCCTCAAGAAGAGATTAACGCCTTTGATGATGAGTTAAACCGAGAGTTGTCGAAGATCCCATATTTATTGATTATGTTTTTCCTATAGTATTTTTTCATGAAAAAATAATTAGACAATTTATAATTTTATAATTAGAATTTTATTTCTAATTTCAATTTATAATTAACTTTGATTTAAAACAAGTATTTTTATTTCTAAACAATAATTTTATTTTGATCTATTAAAGAGCATATCTCTTGTCAAAACAAAAACAACCTAAAGACTTTAGAAAATAAAATGAGATATTTTTTATGAAGATTATTTTACGCGCAAATCATTAAATGAAGAAAAAAAAAAGACCGCGAAACTAAGTCTAGAATCACAAAGAATTTTGGAAAATGGGGAGGTGAAAAAAAGTAGTTGACTTCTGGCAAGAAAGAAAGGGCCATTCGCGACGAGATAGTTTGGTGAAAGTGGAGAAATGCAAGAATTACGGGTGGAGTGTAATTATAATGACTTGAAAGATGAATTCCGAGAGAGGTTTTGGAGGTGAGAGGGAAAAGATATCCGGAGAGATGAGAAACCATGGTGGTTTAATAGTTAAAATGTCTTAAATGTTGTAACACTAGGTTCTTAAAGGAAGAAATGTAAGTCTTTGAGGAAAATTTGGTGAGAAAAACAAATGAAATAAGAGTGGTACGAGAAATCTTAAGTGAAGTTAGAGAGATAAAAGAACTGACTTTTTTTCGTAACGAGAAACTAGAGTATATATAGAATAAACATGACCCACTATAGTATATTGGTTCAAATAAACTCATCTGTTTTTCATCTACTTTTTTAGTCTTGTTGAACAACTTGGAGATAATGTAATCATGAGGTATGTAGAGGTTGCTATATGAGGAGGGGAGGGGTTTCATATTTTTTATCATATGATGTATCGTATTTGAGCTTGCAATCATCACAAAATCATTGTCGTGCTTTTATTGTTATTGAGGTGCATAGAATTTTTTTTAAATGTAGTTGATCTTATCAATTCCTAATATGTGGAGTGGCGTAGCTGTGTCACCAAGATATAAGGCATATGGGTTCCGGTGATCTCGTCTATAAAAAACATGGGTTCTTATATAATCAGACTTAGTGTCTCTACGATTGCTAATGTACATCATTAAAGAATAAATCTAAACTACATTATATGTTGTGATAAAATATTTGTTAAATTAGATTTCATGTAATATTAAGTAGTTGGCCTAAGTTTTAAAAATGAATTATACCCAAAATAAAACGTTAGAAAAACTATTAAAACCATTTGAAAAATTATTTTTCAAGAATCTTATAAGAAACAAACTTTTTAAAAAAGCAAAACCAATTTTAAAATTCATAGATTGTGAACAATAAGTAACAAGTGTGTGAAACCTCATAAAAAATACAATCAATGATTCATTCGAAATTAAACAAAATTATTACTTGCTATATCCCAGTAGTAAAATTATATATTCCCCAATATTTATGAGTAACAAAATTCTTAATAAAATTCTTTCCATACATTTAAAAAAATATAATAGTAGTTTAAACATATGAGCTTATATTAAAAAATTATTCAAAACCTATACTGATATTAGAATTTTAATGGATAATATTTTTTTATATATGGTAAAATTTAACTTAAAAATGTCTTTTATATATAACAAATTTTAATCGACTAAATGACAGGTGTCACGATAATATTAATTACAAAATTATCTTGTTAATTACAAAGTTAGAGACATAACTTTATATCTTTTTTATAACATTTTTTTCTTTAATTCAAATATTTTTTTTATAACATTTTTTTCTTTAATTCAAATATGTATTGTATTTCGTTATTTTGACATTTTTATGTTTTAAAATTTTTGGGTTTCGTTGGTTTAGGTTTTTATGGTTTTTTTTAAGGGTTCTTATGGTCCTAACACCCATATTTCAACAGAAGTTATATACATATATTATAAAATAAAAAATAAACATAGTTTTATAAGATAAGATAGTTTTCTTATAAAAAAAATAAAAACGAAAAATGGTAGTTTTATAACTTTTTCTTCTTTAATTAGGTAATTTTATATTTTTTAAATAATATTTTCAACGTTTCTTAGTATGATTTGACAGCTATACGATCTATCATGCCAACGACCACGAAGAGATGAGAATTGTGAAGGAAGGCAAGCACGATCTGGTTGACACCTTATCAAAATTAATAAATGTCAAAATGACATCTCTGGTTCTCCATTATCTAATTTAAACTTTCACTTGTTATTATCTAATTTATTTGTTTGTGTATTTTTAACGCGCAAGACAAAGAAACCAAAATGCTAGTAGGCATAAATTGGTGATCAAAACTACAACATCGAAAGAAAACACAAATCAGTAGAGTTTGCCATTGTTATTCAATTAAAGGATGAGAGTGTCTCCAATTCATTTGTTATCTGAGATCCCAATAAATTTCTCTTTTAATTGATGAAAATGAGATCCCAATAAATATAACACCATAATTATACTTAATTTTGAGTAATATCTCAAAATACTATCTTTTTGAGTTTTGTTTCAAATGTACCATTACATGTTCTTCTCTCTCAAAATACTACAAAATGTGTGAATAATACATATTTACTCTAAAAAAAATTACAAAAAAAAATATTATGTTTGGTTTTATGAATTCCAATTCCGGGTTTAGATTTTCTTCAATATGAAGATGTTTTTACTTATTTTGATATTGAATTGAAAATATTATTGGAAAAGAAAATATTAGTGATGGTAAATTAAGATAAAAAAATCTAAAAGTGTGTTATTCCTTCAAATTTTCCTATTATTCTTACTTTTTTTCTCCCATAAAACTCGACCACTTAGGAACTAACACAATTCTTCCACTGTGTTCGTATGTCTTTGTTAGTCATGAAAATAATAAAATCAACTAACACGTATTCATTGACTTCTAATTCGTTAGAAAGGAACATTTTAAAAACAAAAGCAGGAAATAAACTATTTTGCCGATCGTGATGTAATTAATAATGAATTGGCGACCAAATATAGACAATTTATTGATAATTGTTCAAAACAAGAACAACTCATTGCTCCTGTAAATTGAATAATATATATGAAAAAAAAAAACGAAATCTATTTTATTTATTAATAATAATTGAATAATAAAGGGATTTAGATTCGGGTTCGAATTCGCTGGCTTGGCCTAACTATTTGCTTTTAGTTGGCAAAGGATTCACATGGCTTCTTCTCACATCAACCAATCTCATCACACGTGATAAGGATCCTTTCTCTTTTCTTCCTTTTTTTGTCCTTTTTGACGGAGAAGAAGAAGAAAAATCATCAAGACCCATCTGGTAGACTTGTCTGTCTCTGATCAGCATCCAGAAAAACTTTTCCAGCATAAAAGAAAAGGAAAGAAACAATCTCGTAGATTCTTGAGCTTCTCAGCAATGGATTCTTTGAAGAACAGAACATTGCTTAAGGTTATTGTCCTCGGAGATAGCGGGTAATAATTTTCTGATATTTTTTTCAATAGTTTCGAGATTTCTCTCTTGATAACTATATAAATCAGCCGACAAAAAAAAATATACTGTATCAATCGAGAATTTCTTTTCTTTTTACTGCTCTCTTTAAAAAAAGTAAGAAAATATCTTGCTCTGTTTAATTTTTGTCGTTTATGAATCTTTAATTATGTAGGGTAGGCAAAACATCATTGATGAACCAGTATCCTCTTTTAAACAACCTTCTTAACTTATAAATTGGTATAACTATTTGTTATGTTTTAAGTTCAATCTCTGTATTAGATTTATGTTTATGTGGTAACCTTAACTTGTGACTTAAGATACGTGTACAAGAAATTTAACCGGCAATATAAAGCCACGATCGGAGCAGATTTCGTCACCAAGGAACTTCATATAGAAGAAAAATCTGTCACTTTACAAGTAAGTTTATAAATCATGGCTTTAACATGTTTCGAATGTTTATATATAAAAAAAGAACATATTTCGAATGTGGAAAAATCTTATGAGACTCTCTTTTCAAGATATGGGATACCGCGGGACAAGAGAGATTTCACAGTCTAGGATCCGCGTTCTATAGAGGTGCTGATTGTTGTGTTCTTGTCTACGATGTGAACAATCTCAAATCTTTTGAATCTCTCAATAATTGGCACCTGGAGTTCCTCAAACAGGTACTTTTTGCCCTAACGTTCCTTTTTCTTGGGCAGGAAGTTACAGTAACTGCCACATTCATTTTTGCAAACTCTAATTACTTAGATTATCTATCAGGCAAATCCGATGGAACCTGAAACATTTCCTTTTATTATGATCGGGAACAAGACCGATGTAGATGGTGGAAGCAGCCGAGTTGTAAGCTGACTCTTTCTGAAATTTACTCTCTAGGACCCATTGAGAAACCCTAATAGTTTCAGTAATTCCACTTATGCAGGTTGCAACTCAGAGAGCCAACGATTGGTGTGCCTCAAAGGGAAAAATACCATACTATGAAACTTCCGCAAAGGAAGATATCAATGTCGATGAAGCTTTTCTGGGTGTTGCACGCAATGCTCTCTCCAATGAACGTAAACAAGACAGCATGTGAGTTCATTTCTATACCAGTTTTCATTCTTAGATAGATCTATAACACTTACATTTTTGTCTCTAAGCTTTCTGGTTTATTTTTGTTTGTTGAATTTACAGATATGCCAAAGACATATCTGCATCTATTACAGATATCTTGGAGCCACAGACAGGAGGCTGTGCTTGCTGATTCATGTTAACGTATCTGATCAATAATGTCGTGACTCCCAGCTGTTTTCTTTTCAGTGATTTGTTTTTGTTTATTTGTTTAATATCAATTATAGAGGTGTATTAACGAAAAAACAGCTGATATATGCAAACCTTCTGAGTGTTTTTGATTGATGGTATAGCATTTTATTTGTATTCCAGTTGTTTTTGGTTATTTTTTTTTCCGAAAGCGCAACTTTTATGTTTGGCATTTTAAAATCAACACATTTTGGTTTAGAATTTAGAGTGAACCAATTTTACATATGAAAAAAAAAATCTTCTTTTCTCTTGTAAAGAGATTTTCTCTTTTTGCTATCCCTTTAGCTTATAAAGCCTTTTTTTTTTTACGGTATTCCCTTTTAAATTAAGTATCATATTAATATATCAACCATACAAATGGAATCCACTATGGTACACAGTAAGGAAACTAGAACAAATAACCGAAAACTAGATAGAGCAACGGAAAATCGTCCATGAAGGAACCAACCTAAGCTTGACCACGCCACATCATTGGTGAGTATGAAGAAGCATATTGTGTTCATCGTCGGTACATTTTTGACCATACCGGAAAACTAACTCCAATTGATGATTTTGAAACCAACAATTTACCAGCCTAGTGTCTATCTCCCGGTGAGAGTAAATCCCTAGCCACGGCAATTCCAATGTCTTACATTGGAAGATCCAGTTTGTGCCACCAAACATAAGCCCAAAGTTTGATAATATCAAAAAAAATACCTCATATTTGGTCTTTGATAGGAGCCAAGACAAATCGAGAAGGAGGAGGTGAAAGAGAATCCATCCAACTCCACTGGAACCCGCTTGGCGCCCTTAGATCGAAAAATGAATGTCCTAGCTTCCCTTGATTCGTAGTGCACACCCACTGAATCGTCGAAAGATTTCCACCACAACGCAACATCAAGGAACTTGAAAAGCCTTGGAGATCCATGCACCAAGATATAGCGCCTAAAGCACCAACAACCACTCCGCCCGAAAGATTTTTCATACCTTAATATCGCGTGAGAAGAAGACAGTCGATCCTTCGACTTTTCCTCTCTTCCCATACACTATTAATGAAAACCGAATAACTTAACGAGGGATGTTCTCTTTCGGATTTATATGAAGAGCTTTGGGTCGGAGAGACATTAAATAGGAGATTAATATCTTGACGGCTAGGTCAAAAGGAGCTTTGTAAACAAAGGGAATGTAATGAGGTTTAAGGATCATCAAGAAATGAGGAACTTAGCTCAAAGCAGACTACGAAAATATTGGATGGAAGTAAGGATGTGAGAATATGAAGTTGATCAAGCCCACAAATCAGACCCATAAGGTTGATGAAGCCAAGCCACTAAGGAGGAGGAAATCATATTTAAGGCATCAGAACACCCATACAATCAACTTGCAAATGATCGACCTATCCTATCCAAACAGAGAACACCCATACAATCAACTTGCAAATGATCGACCTATCCTATCCAAACAGAGTTAGGTCTATCGTATTTCAAGATACAAAACTCCTAACTGGTCGAACTTCTCAGCATGGTGGATCATCTAGGGCTGGGCATATTTTTCGAACCCGAAATCTGAATCCAGTCTCAACCAAACAAATCGTTTTGGTATGAGTTTGGATTATGGTGAAATAACCGAATGATACTTATGTTGAGGATCCAGTGAGTTTCGGGTTAACCCGAACCGAAGCCCAAACGGGTTAACTAAAATGAAAGAGATAACAAGTACGATACTTATTTAGTTTATGTCTCCAAGGAAATTTTTTCTAAGAAAGAGGTGTTCATGTTTTGCAAGAAATAAAGAGAGAGATAACACAAATTTTCATTTTACTTTGGCTTTGAATTTTGTATTTTAAATTTGGCTTTTCAATGAGTTTACTTCTTGTTTTGTTTTTTAAGAACTCTTATTTTCGCATTTTGAATTAAATTTATCACTCTTTATGATTGTCTTTACCTATATTTTTCTAAATTTGTTATTGGTAGGTTATAAGTTATTCTTTTTTTCCATGTCGATTTAAATATGCATTATGCTACTGTGAATTGATGTGTATTTGCAGTTGTATTAACTTGATTAGAGTATGAATGAGTCAGGACAAAAACTAAAGCATTTAACTCTTTAGTTATGACGTAAACTAAGTTAGTATGGAAACTTACGATTAATCTCTTTAGTTTTTAACTTAGTTTACGTCCTAACTAAAGAGTCGTAAAATAACTAAACCCGAACCGAAGCCGGACCGGACCCGTATGGACTATGAGTATTTAGCTTACACCCCGAACCTAGCATAAGCCGAACCGCACCCAGTCCTAAGTTTCGTAATAATCGAATGAGACCTATAAGCCTAAACCCGAAAACCCACAAACCTGAATTACCTGAACCGAACCTGATTGGGTACCCGAGCGCCCATCCCTATGATCATTTGTGCAAACTCACCACCAATTGAAACAAGTTGACCCGGTTTGACTTGGGTTGATCCAATCCAAGCTAAGATTTGTATATAATTTAACTTAGACACATTAAACCCTAAATCTTGATAATTCTCATAAGCTTTAGCCTCCTAACTAATCTCTCTATCTAAGATTTCTTTCTTAATTTTTTAAGAAACTTTGTTTTTCTTTAAGTTTTTAAGTATTATATCTTTAAGATTTTAAGCTTTTCAAGTGTCATTGTCAACTATCTCAATATAATTAACATAAGAATTCTATGTGAGTATCTCTAATATGGGTGAAGGCTAAATGGTAAGATTAGTGTGGTGAAAAGTTGGGTTACATAATCCTAGGGTAGATTTACAAATAATTTACTTCTTGAGATGAGATTAAGGCTAGGTGAGAGTTATACAGTCATTCTAGAATTAAGGGTTCTCTGAGACACCCACAAATTGTTTGTGTTGAATTTATGTCCTAATCGAGACAAGTTGATTGGTTAGGGGGTTGCAAATCTATTCCTCTTTTCCTCTTTGTAATCCAAGAAATGAATCTCGATCTCATCTCTTCTATAATTGCAGCTATACTTGGAGCATAGGAAGGTTTGGACTGCCACTAAATTCAGAATGGAATCACCATATCTGACTAACTCCAATGTTAAATGACAATAATAAGGTCCTCAAGGTTTACATACGGTATGAGAGGAACAATCTCCTCCTCGCCAATTTTCCAACTCCGATAATTTTACTCTAAAGATGTTTGATTGAACGGTCCACAATAGAAGTTATGATTTTCAGGCTTTGCATTCGCCTTTCTCTTCCTCCATTCTACATCATTGGTTTGGTCTCTCCTACTTGTCCGTTATCAACCGTAAAATCTTGTCTTCCCACCCTTTGTTGACCTTCTCCGCAATTGAGCTCCTCCATCTCATCATCTTCTCTTTGAAATCCTAAGTATCGAGGAGAGAAAAATTGATGCAATATCAATCCATCAAGGTCTTTATTGAAGGAATATATCATGAAGACTTTTAGTGGATCAAATATTGAAGAAAATAAAATAATAAAAGTCAGCAAATCAAGTTTACAAGTTATTATGATTGGCCAAGATTTCCTTAACAACAAATCAATAGCATGATTCTCCTTCCACCCATATCCACACTTCCTTATTTAGTTATGTGGTTAGATTTGTGATTTCTTGTAATTAATTTGTTAATTATTTTATTTCCTTCGTAAACTTATGCATTTAGTTTGTAAGAGGTATAAAGCTCACATATTATTTGTTAATAGAAAATAAGTTTCAATCAATTTAAGAAGTCTAGAGAGTTTTTTTTTTTTTTCAAGAATGTGTTATTGATTATTTTTGGATCTATGTCTCTTGGTAAAATCCATGAGACTATGATTTTTTCTTGATAGATGACGGTTTTTACGGGTTTTTCATATTGTTTTTGGAGTCTTTTATGTGTTTTTACAGGTCATGTAGGTGTTAATCAATGGATTGGAGCATTTGGAGCGGAAGTGAAGAAATGAGTAGAAAACCGGTCTAAATTGAAGAAAATTCAAAGATGTTGACTTTCGGACGTTGACCCAGTCAAAGTAGGATGTGTCGATCGACACATATCACTTGTGTCAATCGACATAGTGCGATAAAACAGAATCCCAATTTCCTTATCTCCGCGAGTTTTGGCCCATATTTCCTAATCCCGCAAGGAGAAAGCCCATGACGTTTTTAAACACCTATATATAGTTTTTTAGAGTCTTTGTAATCACTAGACAAGATTTTATCTAGGTTTTGAGAGAGTATTGTTGAGAGCTTTTGGAGAGACAAATCCCGAAACTTTGTCCGTTATCAGAGAAGATTTCGAAATCATTTACCTTTAATATTATTCTCTTTATGCTTTCTACTTTTGTTATGTTGTTTAATTCAACCATGTCTGAGTAGATCTCTTGTTAGGTCTAAGGGTTCCAATAAATTGATGAAGGATTGTTGATGATACTAGATTATTAGGGTTTTACAATTGATCTTCTACTAGGATTGTTTTAAATACTTAGTTCTAGATTCGTGACCTAGAATTGAGCCTGTAGGTTAGATAATAGATGTGAAAGCATTATTGACTAACTGGATCTATCATAGGAGAGCAAGGTGGGCTAAAAGCGTAGGAAACTCGTTTTAGGGATCTTGTGAACCAATCAACTTGTGTGCATTGCATATCTATATTCGGAAAGTATGCGTAGGAAACTCGGTGCTTAGTCTCTAGATATAGGTGACTCGCGCAGCGAAAGTTGGCGAGCACATAGATGTGTTTGTAGTTCTAGATGACACTTAATCTAATAAACCCTATAATTTGGTTAGTCACAATCTGAATTCTCTTTAGGAATACCCTAGGCTTAGCTTTTCCTCCAATTGATTTTACATCACAGTTTTAATTTAGTTCTTATTTGCTTTTAATTTACATTTTGATTTGCTTAGCTTAATCCAAACCAAGAAACCGTTGTGTCTAACTACAATTGCACTTTTGTGCACTTGCAGATTATTTTAGGGTAAAACTTATCCCGTATCAGTTCTATATCACAAGTCTTTCACAACTAGTGTGGGTTAGAGCTACATTCCACCATCACTCCGCCTAGAATTTAGTAAGACAAAGAACCGCAGTTCCTCTTACTAAGTTCGCACCAACCTAGTTCGGATGGGTTCTTGAACACCATCAAGGATCACATCATTCTGGTATCAGAGCTAAAAGCTCCTATCACTTTTCATTTTTCTTTGTATCATTTTTTTTTTCACCAAAAAAATCCAAAAAAATAAGAAAAACAATTTTTTCAAAGTTACAAATGGTTGAGAATGATGATCCAATGGGTGCTATGAAAAGATGACACAACAATTGCAGATGATGCATAACATACTAAAAAAGGTCGAAACTGTGGGAGAACAATGTAAAGATTTGTAAAAGAGATTATATCGATTGGAACAACGAAGATGCTGTGATTTCACACCAGATTAAGAGCAGCCCAACCCTAAACTGTTTGATCCACCAAAAGAGCCTTCATGTCATTCATCACCTTCACTGGTCTTTGAAAAGGAAAAACGAGCAAAATGAGGTTCAACCAAATTCAAGGGACAACACTAGATTGCTTGAACAAGTTTTGAGGACAAAACTTCGTTAATAAGGAGAGTATGATGCGGTCATCAAACTGAAAGATGAAGTCCAAAAGTCGAAGATGGATCAATCACTCTCCAAGGCATCTTTGAATGTATTTACCAGCCTATCAAGAGGTCATACTAAGGAAGACCCAAGGAAGAAAAACCCAGGACCCAACTTGTTTTTTATGGACCCGAAAGAAATCAAGTCACAATGATTTTTTACAATATTGCTTAGGCACGACTTGGAGAGCTTCTACACCATTGAGAAACTCCCAAGGATGCATCAGTACATGCCCAAGATATCCAGATACAAGGAACCTCTCACATTTCCTCATTTGGCCAAATTCAAGTATTAAAGGTCAAATCAATCAAGCCTTTGATTGATTGATTTACCATTTATTTTGATTTATTTGCATTTATGTTGATTTATTTGCATTTATATTGATTTATTTTAATAATTATATTGTCTTAAATGTCTTAAGGTCGAGCCAATAAAAACTCATTCACTTTCTCATTGTAAAAACAACCATTTGATGAATAAAAACTTGAGTTAATCTCTTTGAAGCTTTTATGCTTTGTTTTGCTTGTTTATTTTAGTTTGTGGAATAAATCTAGTGTGGATCATAGTCTATTATGTGGAATCACATAGGCTTGATTTTTGATCTTATCAAGAGAATTTTCACACTTTTTTTAGCGATCTTCAATCAACCTTCATTCCATCCCATAACTTAGTAAGACAAGAACGATAGTTCCTCTTGTTAAGTTTGACCTTATCTTGTTTTCTTTGATAGATTCTTAAACATTTTAAGGATCATATCAAAAATCGAAGAGACACCAATTACTTATGCTTCGATAAAAATTAACCAATCATAAACGGTTGGTACACTACTTTTACTTCCTAAGTACTTACTTGGACTTCTCTAGATTAGTTAAATTTAACTCTGTTTAAGTCATCTACTTTGGTTTGTTCTCATATGTTATTTATATGTA
Organism: Euclidium syriacum; assembly: GCA_900116095.1. NCBI lineage: Eukaryota > Viridiplantae > Streptophyta > Magnoliopsida > Brassicales > Brassicaceae > Euclidium > Euclidium syriacum. The sequence goes on from FPAK01000008.1 coordinate 7,188,481, forward strand.
AAATATATAGTATTGGGGTAAGTCCTATTCTTGTTTTCTTTCTTATGATTTTCAGTAGAAAAATTTAATTAAAAAATATATAAATGATTTTGTTTTTCCATAAAATAAGTTTTTTGAAATAATATTATGTATAATTGCAAAAACATTAGGTATAAGTATACGGGTACTCGTTCGAGTTCATAATGGATTTTAAGGTTTTTAGGTTTTCGGTACCAGATTCATAAGCCTCATTCATATATTTTTAGTCTTGGGATGGTCGGATTCGGTTTGATTCCTTCCGGTTTCGGTTCGAATCATATTTTACCCCAGAAAATCTTGAAGAAATTCCAAAAATATTCAAAAATACTTGGTAGTATCCAAATTACCTCAAAATACAAATAAAAACTATCCAAAAATATCCAAAATTACTTGAAAGTATTTGAATTACTTGTAAAACTTTGTAGAAAAACTACCATACTCAAAAGTATTTGAATTTGCTCGAAACTAGGTAAAAGGACATTAACGAGATTAGTTAGCTTCAAAAATGTCGAATACTAATTCGGGTTTTTTTCGGATCGGGTATTACCTGATACCCGAACTACCTAACCCTTAAACATCACTCACGTATTTAAGAGGAACAAATTCGAATCGGATGCAGTTTTTTGGGTCTAATTCGGTTCAGGTTTATCTCAGCCCTAGGGAAACATAAAGATAAAGGGGACATTTTTCAAAGTGATATATGCGGGACTAGTTTTTAATTTTGCAAGGGAATTGGTTTCGAAAAGGAAATTTTATTCAGATATTCGGATAAATCTCAGCCGTTGATCCCTAATCTACGCTGTATTGTTTAGTGGGGACTCCGTAAAAGAGCGACTAGTTTACCCAATAGTGCCTGTTACTTCTGTTCCGTCGCATAGATAGGGATCTCAGAGTCAGCGAAGACAAACCCTAGTTTCGACAAGCCCAGAGAGATTCGATTAAAAAATGGCGTACGCTTCTCGTTTTCTATCCAGATCTAAGCAGGTATACTCGCTCGATTCTTTTTAATCGTTTAGATCCTTAGGGAAAGACAGCGACATTTGCTTTTACATTCGATCCTCTTCTCCGATTTCGGGGTAATACGTTTTTCGACTTGATGATCAGAGAGAAATTGTGGGTTTGATGATATTTTTCACCGAATCACATCATAGCGTGTGCTATTTAGATGCTGTCGTTGGATGGGGATACCCATTTTATGTTATCTTCTGTACGAGATCGATCGGAGAGTTTGCGAATCGATGGGCTTTTCCTGGCTTATTTCAATTTCTGTTCTTTGTTGATTGCTAATACATTTCGAAATGAAGTATTTCAATGGCTATAAGATGGTTTGCAAGAAGTATTTCTTATAAAAAACTTGTGAATGGCCCATACGCTTCTGATTCATTAACCACCTTCAACTTATTTTTTTATCATAACGCAGCTACAGGGAAGTCTGGTGCTATTGCAGCAGCAGCATGCTATTCCTGTCCGTGCCTTTGCAAAGGAAGCTGCTCGTCCAACATTTAAAGGAGATGGTTGGTGAACAAACTTATATCTTTGATTTGTAATTTTGTATAAAACACTATGCTTTTTTTCCATAGTTTATTTATGCGATTTCACTTGCTAGCTTAGCTGAATGCATTGCTTCTGGTTATCATTATTTTTTCTGAACATTTTATTTCCTTTGTTAAGCTGTTCTTGCTTTTGAGTTTAACATTGTTGTTTAGCTGAGAATATGTCAAGTCAGTTCTCAGACAATAATACTTTATTGGTCAACGCAATTGTAATCTTGTGATGATGCTTGGACTGTTGTAGTGCAAGTTATTCTTGTGAGCAAGTTGATTATCTCTTCAGTTCTTCTGTTGAGTTTATATGTATTCAGTTTATGATGGATTATATGTCCCTTATGCTGTTAAAATCAGTAGTGTGAGTTTGGAGTGAACTGAGACCATTTCCGTGTACTTCTACTGACTAAATGTTTACACTTTTTAATAGAGATGTTGAAGGGTGTCTTCACGGATATCAAGAACAAATTTCAGGCTGCAGTTGATATTCTCCGTAAGGAAAAGATCACCCTTGATCCGGAGGACCCAGCTGCGGTAAAACAGTATGCAAATGTAATGAAGACGATCAGACAAAAGTAAGGCCTCTCGTTGCTTTTCTCCAGATGAGGCCTCTCGTTGCTTTTCTCCAGATGTTTGTTATTTAGCTTGTTTGTATATTGCTGACTCTATTTCTGTTATTATATTATCTTTTGCTAATTTGGTTGCTTGTTATGGTTTTTCTTGTTATGCAGGGCTGACATGTTCTCAGAATCTCAACGCATTAAGCATGACATTGAGACTGAGACTAAAGATATTCCAGATGCTCGTGCGTACTTGTTGAAGTTGAAGGACATCCGCACTAGGTATGTGTTAATTAGTTTCAGTCATGTCAATCTTGAATGTGATTGTTAATCTTGAATGTGTTGAAAGCAGTGTTGAGTTAATCTTGTGCTTGTTATATATCTTGCAGGAGGGGGCTTACTGATGAGCTTGGTGCTGAGGCCATGATGTTTGAGGCTTTGGAGAAAGTGGAAAAGGACATAAAGAAGCCTCTCTTGAGAAGTGACAAGAAAGGAATGGATCTTTTGGTTGCAGAATTCGAAAAAGGCAACAAAAAGTGCGTCCTCATCGCTCATCAACCACACATACAAAAAGAAAAGCAAATAATTTCCCATTGATGATGAAATAACATGTTTGCATCTTGACTAAATCTGAACAGGCTTGGGATTAGGAAAGAAGAGCTTCCTAAATACGAGGAGAAGATGGAGCTCAGCATTGCCAAAGCACAGTTGGATGAGCTGAGGAGTGATGCTCTTGAAGCAATGGAATCTCAGAAAAAGAAGTAAGTTTTTCTTTTTTTGTTTCTCATCATCGATCTTTGATCGTCTGTCATTTTACTTATGTTTATTATCCACAGGGAGGAATTCAAGGACGAGGAAATGCCTGACGTGAAGTCGTTGGACATCCGTAACTTCATCTAAGGTTTAATCCTCGGAAAGAAAGAAACACATTTGATTTCTTGTAAGAAAGGCAGAAGAAAGCTCTCTCATGTCCAGATCGTTTCCTTTTGCTGTTTTGGTTTGGCGTTTAATAAGCTCTCACCATGGATTCATATACCTAATTGGTCTATCTCTCTCTCTGGTTATTACACTTGAGAATTTTTAGACACAAAGTTGTTTCATGTTTTTTGATAATGGTGATAAATGGAATTTGAGATATTTCATATTTAAATAAAAGTGGTTGCTAAGCCTAAGCCGAACCAAAATATGTGCCGAGAAAAACTATCGGAAAAGTAAGCTAGAAAATATATTATAAAGATAAGAAAAAGTTTTAAACCAAAAGTTATGCAATTAACATTTTAATTATTATAATAAGTTTACCGTTTTAGTTTTACTAGAAAAGTTGAGAGTCCATTTGTTCTTTGGTTAAAGTAACAGAGTTTATAGTTCCATTCCAACCAAGCAACTCCAACTGCAAAAACTGTTTACCAGTGTTAATCGAGTTTTGCTTCTAACGAAATGACATTGCTTGAACCAAGATCGGAGATTTCTTTAGGATTCTGGGTATCGCTACTACTTTCCAATTAAAGACCACCAAAAAAGCTATAAACCAATCATTGTTAAACACGTGGTCTCCTAATGGACAATTATAAAGGATGTCTAGCGTGAGCCCGTTGCTGTATTTCCGCCATGGCCATTTCATTGAACGCACCTTCTCCTTCTCTTCCCAGAACGAGAGCGTCTTCTTCCTTCCTCAACCGCTTCGTCACTCCTCGAGTGGTTTCCTCTCCGGTTAAGTTTACCTCGTTTCCACGACGGAGATTGGGTTTCCGTGCGCGAACCATTGTTCGCTCGGTTTTGGAGACTGCGAAGAGTACGAAGACAGAGAATCCTGAGCCTCCGGTGAGATTGGTCGCTCTCGTCGGGAAAGAATCAATAAGCCCACTCAAATCCACTTCGTGGAAGGAGGTTATGCTCCACACTGTAAGTAATTGTCTCCTCTCACTATCACTTCTTGTCAATTCGTTAACAATTAGGTTTCCTATACTAATCAGATTTTACCCTTACCCATAAAACAGGCAAGAAGACTGAAATGGGTTGATGAAGGATATGAACTACTCGTATATGATGATGAAATTCTTGGGTCAGATGATCAGAGAGCTATTAATCTGAAACAGGAACTAAATCAGACTGATATCTTGGTTGTGGTTGCTGTTAATAGTCCAGAATCCGTGAATTGGATTCAGGTGAACAGCAAAAGCATTAAGAACATGATTTGCTTTGAGTCTTGTCCAGATTTGATGAACAGGCTTGGAGGGACTGATGTGGGAAGCAGTAAGAGAGACAAAGAAGCAACAGAGGTAGTGAAGACAGTGGGAGATGCTTGGGAACGTCGTAACTCTGATGATATAAGATTCTGCTTGCTCGTTATTATCAACGCTTACATAAGACCAGTACCAGTTTTGCAGAACTTGAGGTCAAAAGGGTTTTCGACACTTAGTTGTATGGTGAAGAATTGTGGACCTCAGATACTGAATTGTCTATTGGATCCGAATTGTCGAAAAGCTCTTCAGTGTTTAAACCAATGCAGTCCTGTAGATCAAGTTTGTAGCTACAGATGCATTGCTTCTTATGAGAGTCCATACTTCGAAGCATTCTCTCTTTGTGTATTACAGAAACACAATTGTCTTGAGTTGGATGCAAAGATGCCTGAGAAGCCTTATGTGCCTCCCATGGTGAGTTTTAGAGGAAAAGAGTTATGTCATGAGACAGCAGAAGACTTGTTTGTTGGATGGTTAGGGGAATTGGATTGGAGCTGGCGTGTTGCCGCTGGACAAAACCCGGCTTATGATCAGTTTCCATGTCAGTACCAGCTTTTCTACAGAGGGAAAGGGAAGTCGTCGTTTTGGTATGAACCGGTGTTTCAGGTGAAGACGCTTGAAGGGAAGTTGGTGTGGAGGAGGAGAAGATACTCTGTCAAGAGAGGAAAGATTCCTGCAACGTTTCGTTTAAGTGTATTGGATAATGGTGTGGTCTCAAATGAGTTTTGGACTATTGTTGACGTGCCTGATGATCTAAGTTGGGGACTTTTTCATTACAATGGAGCGGCTCGTGTCGCGGGACAGTCTTACACGGGGGCTGTGCTTGTGACACCGGATGGTTCATACCCGAGTGAGAAAGAGAAGGAGAGACTGAATTCTGCATTGGAGAAATGTGGGATTAAGGAGTGGGAACTCTTTGCTGTTGATAATTGTTCTTGCGAAAATCCACCTTTGGGGATTCCACAAGATTCTAGACTACATTCAAGAATCAGCATCATCGAGGAACCAGAGGCTCGGTTCATCCCATAGAGATGTAAATAAAGTTTCATATAATGTTTTGGTACTCACGAATGAATTCAATACAGTTTACATGTTACAAAAGAGACATAGCACTTGGCACTCACAAGACACAACTCTTAACAAATTATAAAGATACTAAGAAAATCCCTTAACTGGTAGAGGAATAAGTAGAAGTGTCTTGGATCGTGTCTTTAGAACGATGGCGGTCAATACAGAGAGGATGATAACACTCTTGACAGTCAGTACATGAGGCAACTTTCCCAAACATCCTCTCCTTACAAATATCACAAACAATATGATATGACCTGGAGAACATAACTTGGACCATCCTGTGTTTGCCACTCATGCAAAGTCCTCTCCACGTCCCAACAACTTTTGGGCCTAACATCCCAAGATAGCGTTTACCTTTCATGGCGCAACTAACGTGTATGACAAAACTGCATATACGACAAAATAGATTAAACCCTTTTATCTCCTCTCTGCAGCTGTTACAAGTCTTGATATTCATATCCCGTGCAAGAGGTTGTGGGAGAAGTGTCAAAGGATGTTTCCAATGAAACCTATGTCTTGATGTTTTACCGAGCTTTGCGCAGAAATCATGTGTTTGGAAGCTACATGTCTCGCATTTCCATGGGCTACTATGTATTTCCCGTTCACATATGTTGCAATCTCTTTTGTAATGAAACTCACCCTCGTCTTCAACTGCTCTCATCACATGATCATGTTCAATACCTCTGACCTGTAACATATCCGGAAACCATATTAGACAAAAGTTAATTAACAAGTGTTTTTTGCTGATTAGTATAAAAGCCATACGATAACTGTGTTTTCTAATTCCTTGGTTTCGCAGTCTTTGCGATTTGATGCTCTTGTGATGTCTTCTTTAACACAAGAATACAAATCTTTCAAGTACAATGGTGAGGGAATCTCCTGTTTATTTTCAGTAACAACGATATTAATTAGCTTATTCATCAACTTCGTTACAAATATAGAATAAGTGAGGATATGAGGTTATTACCTCACGTAGAATGCATTCAATGTGACCAAGATAATCACATTCTTCACACGAATAAACATCATGTCCCTCATGTACCATTGTCTCGCAAACACCACAGTACTCCAAAGACTCGTCATCTTGTTGGAGTTTTCTACGCACGAGTGGATGAACGTGACAACATCTCTTAAAAATGGAATCTGGTATCCCAAGACACTCGAAATGGAACTCTAAATCACATTCCACACAGCGATAATAGGAATCCATTGAGCTCGCTCCCATGCATATACTACAAACACCTTTAGCATTTGAAGATACACAAAACAACCTATGCTCATGAGACTTGTGCTTCAGACCTCTCAACAAAGAATCCGCACACCTCAAGTGAATGTCGAAATCGCATTTTACGCAACTAAACGGGACACTGGAGAAGAAATCACCTCCACAAGCATTACAAATTCTTCCACCACCAGTTCTTATATAATCAAGGCGTTTTAGAGAGTGTTTTGGATGCACAGGATGTTGAATCTCTGTCGGGAGATCATCCATGCAACGCTCGTGAAGAAACTTGTAACAGTAAACGCAACCATAACATATCGAAGAGGGAGAGAGAGGAAGCTCACAAAGAAGACAAATGCCTCTAGCGTCTGGTCCTGGTCTACACCTTTTAAACAAGTGCTCATGGCTGTCATGAAGCATCACTCTCGAGTCCCAACCCATGGTGATGTTTTCCAGAAGCGCACAACTGAGATCTAGATAGATCTCACACTTTTTACACTCGTAGAATGAGGAGGAAGACATGTTACCACATCCAGAGCAGATGACGTATCCAGGTTTTCGATCATACTCGAATAGACAATACTCCAAAGGATGTTCGGAATGAAAATCGCGTGACACCTTTTGCGGCCGGTTAGAGCAACCTTTACATAGATCGAAATTGCAAGGCTTACAGGCGAATTCGACAGGTTCGTCTTTGAAGCAAATGTTGCAGATGCCGTCATCTACGATCTCCGGTGAGGTTAAAGCGCATGAATGTGAGAAATGCTTCAGTTTTTCCATTGCCGTATGAAAAAATTGGATCCGGTACCAGAAACAGTGAGACAGAGAGCTACGTTATTAAAATAACGCACTGATTTTGATCAGCGAGACTGAATAAAGCATGTGCTTAGTGGATGGTTTCGGAGAAGTATCCAAAAAGGAGTTTTCGTTGCCGCCACGTGAAATCAATAATTGCAATTTTTTATTATTTTAGACTACATGGTTGTTGTTGATAAAAATTATCAAGTTGAAGAAAGTGCACGGTTATTGTTTTCTTATATCTAATTGCTTTTAAAGGTATACTACATTTTTTGTCTGCGCCGCATTACGCGGGAATAAATTTCCCGTTTTTTGTTGTTATTACTGTAACTGATTACATTATCTTATATTCACGTATATCGAAATTGCGTTTCTTCGTATACTATCGGCATATATCTGATGATTGGGTGACAATGAAAATTACTCATTTATGTATATCATTTTATTATCGACGTGGATATTACTCGTACTACTATTTGGATATTATCGACATTTATGTATATCATTTATGTAATTACTCATTTATGTATATCATTTTATTACTCATTTATGTATATCATTTATATATATCATCGGATGACAATGAAAATTACTCATTTATGTATATCATTTTATTATCGACGCGGATATTACTCGTACCACCATTTCAGATATTCGATGAGTAGCATCATGAAAATATTTCTTGACAGGTATATTTGTTGCCTCCTCTCTCTTTCCAATCAAACGTCGAGACTTGAAGACAACGTCATATTTACCTTATAAGCTTATGTAACTATTGTTTACTCATATAAATGACTCACCCGTGCAGATTCGTTTGGATTAGGTATTTCGCCCGCGTGGATTGATGTGAATATGTCTGGATTTATAATTTGGATACATATAGACGTGGAAGACTCCCGCATGAGCATTTTGTGGGGATAACGTTAAAAATTTATGAACGTATAACATGTACGCGTAAGGATATAATATTTGAATCTACTGCTTTATTTTATTGCATATATCCCTCAAGCTTCCCCCACGAACCTCCTTTTGAGTAGTAGGTGGATCTTCAAATCCATTTCGAGCTTCCCCTTTAACTTCCTATGGAGTCTCCTCTTCAGTAACATATATCTTTTGAGAACCGTATTCGACATCTCCTTGAACTTCCCCACGAACCTCCTCTTAAGTAGTAGGTGGATTTTCAGATCCATTTCAAACTTCCCCTTTAACATCATTTGGATTTTCTTCTTTAGTAACATATGCCTTTTGAGAACCGTGTTCGACATCTCCTTGAGCTTCCCCTCGAACCTATCTTGAGTAATAGGTGGATCTTCAGATCCATTTTGAGTTTCCCTTTGAACCTCCACTTGAGTAGTACTACATATTTTGATACCTTTTGAGCTGCCCCTTTTATTATCTCTTTCGAGCTTCTCTTTAGTTTCGCATGGAGTTTCCTCTTCAGTAGCAGTAACATATGCCTTTCGAGAGCCGTCTTCAACATCCCCTCAAGATTTCCCGCAAACCTCCTCTTTAGTAGTAGGTGGATCTTCATATCCCTTTCGAGCTGCCCCATTAACTTCCTTTGGATTTTCCTCTTCGGTAGCATGTGCATTTCGAGAACCATCTTCGATATCTCCTTGAACTTCACCTCCAACCTCCTCTTGAATAATATGTGGATCTTCATATCCCTTTAGATCTTCTCCTCGAAAATCCTCTTGAGTTCCTCCTCAATAACATACGCCTTTCGAGAACAGTATTCAACATCCCATCGTGCTTCCCTTCTTACCTCTTCTTAAGTAGTAGGTGGATCTCCATATCACTTTTAAGATTCCTCTTTAACTTTTCTAGAGTTTCTATTCCGATAATAGGTGCTTTTTGAGATCCGTATTCAACATTGCTTCGAACTTCACTTCGAACATCGTCTTGAGTAGTAGGTGGATCTTCAAATTCAATTCGAACTTCCCTTTTAATTTTCTCATCAGTAGCATGTGCTTTTCGAGAACTGTCTTCAACATCCCCTCGAGATTCCCCTTAAACTCTCTTTTGAGTATTAGGTGGATATGTAGATACCTTTCCAGTTTCCCTTTAGCTTCCTTTAGAGTTTACTCATTAGTAACCGGTGTTTTTTTATAACATTATTTAACATCTCTCGAGCTTCCTCGCAAACCTACTATTGAGTGGTATGTGGATCTTCAAATCCCTTTTGATTATTTTCTTTAACTTTCTCTAGATTTTCCTCTTTAGTAACATGTGTATTTCGAGAACTGGCATCCACATTCCCTTGGGCTTCACCTCGAGCCTCCTCTTGAGTAAGAGGTGAATCTTCATATCCCTTTTGAGCTTCTTGTTGAACCTTCTCTTGAATAGTAGGTGAATCTTCAGATCATTTTCAAGCTTCCCTTTTAACTAACCTTTCGAGCTTCTCTTTAACTTCTTATGAAGTTTCCTCTTCAATAGTAGGTGTCTTTCAAGAACCGTGTTCAATATCCTCTCGAACTTCCTCTTGGGTAGTAGGTGGATCTTCAAATCCCTACATTTTTCTTAGTTGTTGTAATTGTGATTATAGTTTTGGAGGAGGAAATAGTTAACCACATTATTCTCAATCTATTCCTCATAATTATTCTTCTTAAAATGTATTTTCTAAGCTTGCATTTGATAATTTGATACTTACCTTGCTACATTATTTAGTTTTCTGACAAATTATATCATAACACAAAACATATATACAAACATGTATAAATAACTTAAAATCTATATCTTATAAATCCAGAACCATGGTGACATTATTATCGTATATCAAATTAATATACACCAATCATTAACATAAAAAATATTTAAACTATTGTGATGTTGCGAGTCAGGTACATTTGTAAATCTCACATTGAATATAAAAAATGGAAAAAGGATTTACCAATGGAATCCGGTTCCTATTTCTCTTCCACATCAATGAGATCCTTCGTCTTCAAGCTTTCCTTCTCCGCTTCTATCAATATCTTCCTCGCAGCCTTAACAGCAGTGACGATCTCCTTTTCCCAGTAAAATCAAGGTCTTCAAAAATCGTGTGGGTTTGGAGGATCAAAACTTGCCCTAGACGGCAGAAATTCTCTCCTCCTGAATCGATCTTTTCGTGTAGCTTTACGGTTTTTCCGTAGTCATGAAATTCTTTCATCGTCAATTAATATAAGCTCAACATAGAGACATATGTTTTCCCCGATAACCTTAATGAAAAGCAAAGATTCCTAATAGAACCCAAACAACGTAGCTATAAATGTTACAATCAACCAACCGAACTACTTATAAGAAGGACAAAGAGATTAAATAGTTAATGGAACTAAAACCCTAAGCAAAGGTCGAATAAAAGTGTAATTATGGTAAAATTGTATTAGCACAACCTTAAGCACAACAACACTGAATTCGTAAGGAAAAAGCTTAGCATAAACGTAAGCATATTCGTCTTTTCTTCTCTTTCACATAATCCCAAATCAAAACCTCAATGTAAGCTTATTCTAACCATGAATTCGTCTTCTTCTTCTCATCCCTAACAATGAAACGTGATTTTCTTTTCTTCGAAGTTTACATTTCTTCTTTCTTAAATTATGATCCCAAACAATGACAACGTGATTTTCTTCTTCTCATCTCTAATCATGAATTCTACTTCTTATTCTCATCCCTAACCATGAAACTGAAACGTATTCGCGACTCTCCAAAACTATAAACCTAAACGTACAACCCTAGAGACGTATTTATATGCAAATCTAAGAATATTGGCCCTAAATATATTAATTTGAAAAATCATAAGAATCCAGCAGATTTAAAACAATTTGTAAATTTTTCGATAATCCTCAATAGAAAATTAAATTTTTAAAAAGATAATCAATATATACATGTCAACATATTCACCGGGTACATACCATTTTTTTTCCTAAGGTCAAATATTTTCATTTTTCCTATTTTTTTTGTAAATTTAATTATAAGATTTTCATTAGATTCGTCTATCTCAAATCAAAAAAAAAATATACATTCGATATTATCAAAATTGAAATATATATATTTTTAGGATATATCTTTTTTTTATAGGATATATTTTTTTTATAGGATATATATTACTTCCATTAAACTCGACAATATCAAAATGGGAATATATATATTTTTGGGTTATATCTTACAAATTTAGTTACTGATGTGTTTTTTCTGTTTTTTATTTTATTTTAAAAAATATAATGTGACAAAGATGTAATTATCAATATTTTCATTAAGGATATTACTAAACAAATCGATAGTTTTAGGCCATTTAAAGATATGTGATGACGTGGACACCCTGAGAGGCCAAAACACTTCACAATTATATATTAGAGATCAATAAAATCTTTAGTATTATCATCAACATTAAAAAAAATAGAAGAAAAAGATATAAAAAATATAGATTTCCCTATTTATCGATAAATTAAACTCTATAAATTAATAAAATATCACGGTCCCGACATTATTAATTTATAGATTTTCTACTGTAATCGATGTTTTATTAATATTAAAAAAATATAATTAATTTTCATATATTTAATACCGTCAATTAATATTGATTAATAATAATTTTGATTTTATTAATAATTCTAAAAGTATTATTTTACTCAATATTTATTATTATAAGGAAACAATATCAAATAATATAATATCAAATAATATAAGTGATTGATCCAATTATAAAATAATTGTATATAGAATAAATTAACCTTTATTTATGTCATTATTAGTTAGACACTATTCATTGTATAAATATGTAATACATTGTTCATATCAAGCTTCATCTTCTATATAGTATCAGAGCCTATGATACCTTAAACACACTTTTCCTTCTTCAAACACGATTGTATCTAGATCTCAAATCAACACAATGGCCACTGCAAACAACAACAACACTAACGGAGATATGCTCCTCGTTAACAAGAACAATGCTAACGGAACTATGCTCCTCGTTAACAACAAAACTCTCTACACGATCAACACCAGCAACATCACAAAACTCGCCTCCACAAACTATCTGATGTGGAGCCTCCAAGTTTACTCTCTCCTCGATGGCTATGCCCTTGCTGGCCATATCAATGGCACGAAATCAGCCCCTTCGGTCACAATCACCACCAATAATGTGGCCAACCCAAATCCGAAGTTTGAAGTCTGGAGCAGACAAGAAAAACTCATATTCTCAGCACTCCTCGGTGCCATCTCACCCACCATCCAACCAATTGTCTCCACCTGCACCACTATTACACAGATCTGGTCCAAACTCTCAGCCACCTACGCTAAGCCAAGCAGAGGACATATCAAACAACTCAAGACGCAGATCAAACAACTAACCAAAGATTCCAAGTTCATTGATGATTACCTCCAAGGTATCATGGCCAAAATGGACCAACTCGCTATCCTTGGTAAACCCATGGAACATGAAGACCATACTGAGGCTGTTCTCGAAGGTATGCCAGATGATTACAAATCTCTGGTTGAACAAATCGAAGCCCGTGACACCTCCCCCTCTCTGACTGAGCTTCATGAAAAGCTCATCAATCACGAAAACAAGCTACTATTGGCAACACCGTCTCCTACCATACCAGCCTCTGCGAATCTGGTGCAACATCGCAACTCCAACAACCAATCTCGCAACCATAACCGATCCCCTGCTCATAAAAAAAAATCGCAACAGCTACAAAAACAACAAAAAGACTGAATCGGGGCAGTCAAGACCTTACCTTGGTAGATGCCAAGTATGTAAGACTCAGGGGCATAGTGCTCTTCGGTGCCCTCGCCTCACCGCGTTCATGAATCCGTCTCCTGCACACGCTCAACCATCGCCATTTACACCATGGCAACCCAGAGCCAACCTTGCTATTGGCAATGCTTACTCGCTAGACAACTGGTTTGTTCACCATCTTATTAATGACCTCAACAATCTCTCTATGCATACACCGTATGAAGGAGGTGATGGTGTTTTTCATGGGAGATGGCAACCCTCTCCTAATTTCCCACACTGGTTCTACTTTACTCCTCTCTCAATCTCGTGATTTACGCTTAAAAAAGTGTTATATGTACCAAACATCAAGAAAAATCTGATTTCGGTGTATCGTTTATGCAATACTAACCAAGTCTCCGTTGAATTCTTTCCTGCACATTTTCATGTGAAGGATCTACAAACGGGGGTCCCTCTTCTTCAAGGTCGAACCAGGCATGAGCTCTATGAGTGGCCAGTCACGTCGTCACAAGCCAGAGCCTTCGTTGCTTCCACCAATTCCAAACCCTCTCTAGCGATGTGGTACTCACGGCTAGGCCACCCTTCTCCCCAAATTTTAAAAATTGTTCAAGCTTTTCACTTCATGTTGCGTTGAATAAAACCAAACCCTTGGTTTTTTTCAATTGTCATCTCAATAAGACTCACAAGCTTTATTTTGCGCAAAACTCTGTCCACTCAAACAAGCCACTGCAATATCTATACTCCGATGTTTGGATATCTCCAATTGTCTCTGTGGAAAATCACAAATACTATGTTATATTTGTTGACCATTATACTCGCTACACCTGGTTCTATCCTCTTAAAACGAAGTCTTAAGTTAAAGATGTCTTTGTTACATTCAAAGCACTTGTGAAAAACTTCTTCAACACCCGAATTGACACTCTCTATACTGAAAATGGCGGTGAATACATTGACCTTCGAAGCTTCTTGGCCACCTGTGGAATCTCTCACCTCACCTCGCCTCCCCCATACGCCTAAGCACAATGGAATCTTAGAGCGTAATCATCGGCATATTGTTGAAACGGGTCTCACGCTGCTCTCCACTGCCTCTATGCCGAAACACTACTGGTCCTATGCCTTTTCAGCAGCAGTCTATCTAATCAATCGCCAACTTACACCAGTGCTAGCAAATCAATCGCTGTATCATAAACTCTTTGGTTCTACACCAAACTACGGGAAGCTTCGTACATTTGGTTGCTTAGCTTTTCCCTGGCTCCGACCATACAGTGCACAGAAACTGGATGATAGGTCCAAAGCTTGCGTTCTTGTGGGCTACTCACAAATCCAGAGCGCCTATCTCTGCCTCCACGTTCCCACTAATCGACTGTATGTCTCCCGCCATGTGCAATTTGATGAGCACACCTTCCCATTTCAAGCCAACGCACAATCCATTGCGCCATTACCAGACCCAGACACTCAAGCTTCCTCCATTCAAGTCATGCCAGTCTCCGCTCCACTGGCATCTCCGGTTCGTCAACACGAAGGACCCCCCATCCTTCACCAATACACAAGACGACCTCGCCCCAGACCGCTTGTCCTTCCGACACTACCGCCAATCTCCACCACTGCGACATCAGCTCAAGTATTGCCCTCTGAACCTACTCTTGCTTCTTCTTCTTCTCTCCCCACCACTCAAGTGCCTACTGGCGAAACAGTCTCCGCTTTCCTGACCTAACCCGGAACAGCCTTAGTCACCATTGAAAGGCCCACTGTCCCAACCTTCCCAGACCCAACTTCAGCCACCCCCCCCCCCCCAAAGGCCCACTGGCCCAACTCCCATTACACAAGCTGAACAAACTCATTTGACGGAACCATATACTCCGTCAACCCCACAACCACTTCCACCACCATCACAGGTCAATCCCAATCCACCACCACCTCCAACAAAAATGAAAACCTGATTACAAAAAAAACATTACTAAACCCATTCGAAGATATGGCTTCACTGCGTCTCTCCAATCCTTCATCGAAACCGAACCAACCACGCATCAACAGGTGCTCAAATTGAAAGTGTGGCGTAATGCCATGTCTGTGGAGATCAATGGCCAAATTGAAAAGGAGTAATGGGATTTGGTTCCACCGCACCCCTCGCAACATGTAATTGGCTGTCGCTGGATATTCAACACCAAACTCCTACCAACAGAAGCTCTAGACAAATATAAAGCTCGCATGGTCGCGAAGGGATATCACCAGGAGTATGGTGTTGATTACAAAGAAACCTTCAGTCTGGTAATCAAGTCTGTCTCGATTTGCTTGGTATTATGACATGCTGAAAGTCATGGCTGGCTACTTCGTCAGCTTGATGTAAATCAAGCATTCCTACAAGGCACATTAGAGGAGGAAGTCTACATGGAGCAGCCACTAGGCTTCATCGATCACGATCGTTCAGATTATGTTTGTTGCCTCAAGAAAGCCATATATGGCTTGAAACAAGTGCCATGAGTCTGGTACAACGAACTTCAAAATTTTCTCATCTTCTCTGGTTTTGAAAATAGTTTATCCGATGCATCTCTGTTTGTATACTGCCATGGCTCCACTCTCCTTTACATTTTAGTGTATGTAGATGATATCATTGTCTCAAGCAATGACACCAACACCGTCTCCAGTATGATCTTCGTCCTTGACACGCGTTTCTCGTTGAAGGATCAAGGTGACCTGGACTAGTTTCTAGGCATTGAAGTTCTCAGAACCTGTAAAGGGCTCCACTTGATGCAACGCAAATACATCTTGGATCTTTTCACCAAGACCAAGGGGGTGACTGGTGACATGGCTTTAAGGGTGTAGAATTATTTAAAGTCTTCAAAGTCAAAAACTTAACAATCAGACTTTAACTTTCTTTTTTCTCTCTAAAGTCTTAACTGCCAACTTGCATTTTTTTAAGGCTGTAAGATATTTTACTTTTTTTGCCATTTTTTTTTTTTTAATTATCTTATCTTCTCCTTTATAAATTAATGCTATTTTTTTATTCTAAATTTGTTTTAAAATCTTGAAATTTCAGTTTATTAAAATTTATTTTTTTCTTGCTTTTTTTAATCTATTTTTCTAATATTTTTTTCGGATTGAAGCACCTTGAGCTAAGTTTGGGCATAAAAACTGGTTTCGAATAAAAGAATCAGAACCGACATGAAATAATTGGTTAGGTTATCGGTCCTTTTTTTTGTATATAATACAAAAATAGTAATTAAAGTAACAATCAAAGCTCTAATAGTATTTGTTACCAATCAGACTTTGAGATTTATCTAAATTGAAAGTCACAGCTCTCACAGCCAAATATCTAAAGCTCTCACAGCCAAATATCTAAAGCGAAAGTCCTTACCAATCGGCGCTTCAACATGCTAGGAGTTAAGGTTGTCTCCACTCCTATGCAACAGAGTCCCAAACTCTCCAATTCATCAGGTACTGCTCTTGACAATCCTTCTGAATACAAAATAGTGGTGGGCTCGCTCCAGTATTTAGCCTTCACTCAACCAGATATCTCCTATGCCGTGAACCAGTTATCTCAGTTCATGCACAAGGCCACCACAGACCACTAGCAAGCAGCAAAACGTGTATTACACTATTTTGCAGGAACAATGACACATGATGTTTTCTTGCCACAAAACAATTTCACCACAACTCATGTCTTCACAGACGCCGACTGAACTGAAGATTGTGATGACTTTGTGTCTACAAATGCATATTTCATCATTCTGGATAAGCAAGCCATCTCCTGGTCATCCAAGAAACAAAATGGTGTAGCTCAATCTTCTACAGAAGCAGAGTATTGAGCCATTGCCAACACAGCAGCAGAAGTCCGATGGATTTGCAACCTCCTCACAAAGCTTCGTATTCCTCTATCTACTGCACCAGTTATATATTGTGACAATATGGGGACCACATATCTAAGTGCAAACCCGGTCTTCTATTCCAGGATGAAACACATTGCTCTTGACTATCACTTTGTACGCAGACAAGTTCAAAATGGTACACTACAAGTTTCTCATGTTCCAGCCGCTGATCAACTCGCTGATGAACTAACCAAACCATTGGGCCGAGCCTCTTTTCACAACGCATGTTTCAAGATTGGAGTCACTCAAGTCCCTCCATCTCGAGGGAGGATATAAGGAAACAATATCAAATCATATAAGTGATTGATCTAATTGTGAAGTAATTGTATATATAATCAATTAGTCTTTATTTATGTCATTATTAATTAGATACGATTCATTGTATAAATATGTAATACATTGTTCATATCAATGTTAAGCTTCATCTTCTATAATTATTCTCATAAAAGAAAAATTATATTCCAATATCTCTTGAATATTGTTAAGATTTTTACTGATACATTTATACAAAAATATTGCCATTTACAAAAGAAAAGACAAAAAAATCATAACTCGAACCTTAATATTCATCTACGGTTTTGGAAAAAAAGATATGAACTAAGATCACAATCAGACTATGATTTTAAGTGTTATGTTTTAAGTGTTATGTTATACAAGAATTGTTTTCATGGTTCTTCATTCCCTTATCTTCTGCATATTATTCTTCATTTTGTAGACTTCAGTTCTTCTTATACACTTTTATCTTTCCATTTATAAGTATGCTCATGAGTATAGATCATGTAGATTAACAACGTACTTGAAAAACCTTTTACCTACATAATTTTGGATTGAAATAAAAGAATTGAATTTTTTAAAATAAACTGTTTGAATTAGAATAACCATTTGTAAATATTTGTAGCATTAAGAGTAAATGTACATATCAACTATTTTTAGCATAATGAGAGATAATTAAGAAAACAATAGATATTAGCGTGATTTTAGTAATCAAAATCAATAAACTATTTTTTTAAAAAATTGTGAAAATGCTTTTAGATTTTATCCAAATATAATTATTTATTTATGATTAATATCTATCGTGAATTGATTAATTTTTTGTTTTTTTCTTACTTATTTGTATAGTTTTAGTATATATTTAACATGCTAAATAATTAATCTTCAACTAAACTTATTATTAATCATAGTCTATTTTAACGGCAATTTTTTTTACTATTTATAATTTTACTATTTCGGTTAAACAACATCGGACCTGCCACGTCCTTGAAACATTGGGTTTCTTGGGCCTCATATGATTTTGGTCTAGCCTTCGAACTCCATTGATGCTGGCGAACTCAGAAAAGATAAGTATCTTGATCCGCTTCTGAGTTCAGCGGGGGTAAACTTTGGGCTCTCCTAGTCTTCAAAACCTTGGACTGCAAGCAGTTCACTGGAAAAATTGTACACACCGGGTTGGCTCATACAACAAAGAATTTGTGAAGTCTCCGGGAAAAAAACGATGAGGGTTTGTTTCCCGAATATTATTCGATGCTCAAGTCAGTAATGAGACCACGGGATTAAGGTCGGGAAACATAAAGAATATGGAGAAAAAAAAAAAGAGAAATGAGGGTTTATTCAACTCCGGTCCTGAAGAACAAATAATATCGAATCTGTAGTGGAGGCGCTATTTGCGGTGGGTAGAAGAAAAGCAAGAGTCTTTAGGTCAGACATAGTCGAAAGTGACCGGAAAACGACTTATTGCGGAGGAGAAGCAATCCTCTAAAATGATAAGGTTTGAGAACAACGGTTGTGAACCGGATTCTTCTCAAAGACCAGGTCTTTTGTGGAAATATTGTTTCTTTCGAGGGTTTGTGTAAAATTTGAGAGATTTATACCCAAAAACCCAAGTTTTAACCATATGATTTTAACGTTAGCCAGCTGAAGCCACAACCACTCTCGAGAAGGACTAATGAGAACAACCTAAACTCACAGGTGGAACTAAGTTAAAAACATGTTACATATTATTTAAAAATATTTTTATTATTAAATATTTAATTTAAAATAAAATAAAATATATACTATCAATAATATATATCAATAATTTAAACCAGTATATATCTTGAAATTTGTATCCTAAACTGATGTTAAACCAGAAGAAGAAGATGGATGACAAGGAGTAACTGTTGGTTTCTCGGTTTTTTTTTTTGTTTTTTTGGTGTCGATGCTTTTTTTTTTTTAACTTGTTTTAAAAAAAAAAAATTTGGGTGACAATGCTAAATCACATAATTAATTTTAATCAAATAAATAAATTTAGTAATTACATCACATGTAAATTTATATTATTTTATTAAAGTGATTTTAAAAGAAAAAAAATACTTCAATTCAAGAATTGATGTAAATCTTTTTTTTTTTGAATCAGTATTTTACAAGTGATGCAAATTTACAAATATTTGTATTAATTTTATGTAAATGATGTCAAATAAATTTATATCATTTTACTAAAGTGATTTTATAAGAAAAAAAAATACTTCAATTCTTGAATTGATGTAAATCATTTTTTTTTAATCAATATTTTACAAGTGATACAAATTTGCAGATATTTGTATTAGTTTTAATGAAATGATGTAAAATAGATTTATATTATTTTACTAAAATGATTTTAAAAGAAGAAAAGTACTTTAATTTTTGAATTAATGTAAATTTTTTTTTTTTTCTAATCAATATTTTACACGTTATGCATATTTATAGATATTTGTATTAGTTTCAATAAAATGATGTCAAATAAATTTATATCATTTTTCTAAAGTAATTTTAAAAGAAAAAAAAATTTTAATTCTAGAATTGATGTAAATCTTTTTTTTTTAATTAATATTTTACAAGTGATGCAAATTTATATATTTTTGTATCAGTTTTAATGAAAGTTTTAATGAAATGATGTCAAGAAATTCAAAAACAATATTATTTATGATAAGTGATACTAAACGACATATCATTTAATAATAAGGAATTCAAAATAGTATCAATTGTATACAACTTAAGTGATATAAGTCACCATATTTGTTGTAGTGACACCTATTTAGGCTGTACAACTATTGGGCTTCCTATCTCTCCTCTTCACTACTTACTGGGTTTGTATAATTGTTGTGGGTTTCTCTTGATGGGAATTTTATCATTGATTGAAACATTAGTTTTTTTCCGCGAAACAGTATTAATTTGCATGAACACATATATCGTTGATATAAAGTTCAATAACCAAGATGGTATAACATTTCAAAAAGCAACATTATCAACATTTGAAAATATATACTTTGTTAATTTATCTGCACAACTATTCCCATCTCTACATTAAAAACGAAAGATACATTCCTTAAATCTTGTTGCTGATCTACGGGTCTCTACCAATTTATTGAAAATATATGTTGTCTCTTCACCTAAATTTTCACAATCAATCAAAGTTTTTATTTTTTATTCCTTTTATTTCATAGTCGATGTGGGACAAAACTTGTATTTATATCATTTCCGAAAATTAAATACCACTTAAGCTGTTAAATATCTCAATTACATGCTTCTAAAAATGTTTGAATTTAATGCTATCATCAAAACAGAGAAAATATGATAGAATATATTTATTTTTCCATTTTTTAATTTGTTATTTATTTTTTATCATTTAATTTTTGTTTACGGTTTTATTTAACTAAAAATCCAAAAATTAATGCTACATAAGACCTCAAAACCGTCTAATAGAATGAGCAGGAAGACATGTTAACACATCCATAGCAGATGATGTATCCAGGTTTTCGATCATACTCGAATAGACAATACTCTAAAGGATGTTCGGAATGAAAATCATGTGAGACCTTTTGCGGCAGGTTAGAGCAAGCTTTACATAGATGATAGATCGAAATTGCAAGGCTTACAGACCAATTCGACAGTTCGTCTTTGAAGAAAATGTTGCCTATGCCATCATCTACTATCTCCGGTGAGGTTAAAGAGCATGTATGGGAGAAATGCTCGAGTTTTTCCATTGTCATAAGGAAAATTGGATCAGAGACCAGAAACAGTGAAACAGAGAGCTACGTAACTTAAAGAACGCAGTGATTTTGACCAGCGAAACCCCATGGCTAAAACTTGAGACTGAATAAAGCAAATGTGCTTAGTTGCCACCACGTGGAATAAATCATTGCATTTTCTTATTAAATCAAAATTTCATCTTTGCAAAATTTTTTTCTCATTATTAATAAATAAAACAACTTATATAAAAAGTTTCCTAATCCTAGAGGAAAACCGCTTACATTACATATGTGAACTCAACACCCCCAAATCTTGGAATTACAAGCCAAACAATATATCTCAACACCCCCAAATCTTGGAATTACAAGCCAAACAATATGTTTTACCATTAAACCGCCTATAAATGAGAGTAAGAGAAAAAGATGGAAAATGTCTTATGAGATTGGAGAAATTAGCAAGTAGAGCCGCGAAAACTAGCCAGTCTTTCATTTTCGAAATCATCTTTACCAGTTCCAAGCAGTCCGTCTGAAAAGTCACCATAACTTCTTGATGGACAATCATACACTCCATGACCCAAAATAAGGCATCTATCTCCAAATGAAATGAGGACAAACTTCTTCGTTGTCCCTTAGCACCCATTATAGTCATGGAGGAGGTTGGACTGGATAGCCATCCATCTTTGCAATTCACATATCTAATTTCTAAACATGTTTAGTTATTTATAAAAAGATGGATGTCATCATTTTATTTATTTTATTAAAAAACTTTATAATCTTGTATGTATATAATTTATGAAAATTAAATGTTGGTTAGGTCATTAAATCTCTTTCGATTATATGCTTCTAAAAATGTTTGAATTTAATGTTACCACAAAAAGAGAGAAAAAATCTGATAGATGGCAATTGAAAATAATAAGATGAAAAACTATGTCAAATACTATTTTACTATAAACTTTTTCGGGAAGGAAATACACTGATTAGGGAAGGCTTTCCCGGATTGTGTTTTTCCTTCCCGAATTTCCAAAAATACAACTCGAGAAAGAAAAACACTGATTCGGGAAGGGGTTTCCAAATTCCAAAAGTACCACAAAAAGTTTCACTAATCGTATTCTTGAAGTGTATTATTCTTGTCCAATATAATTTTTCATGTTATTTAAGTCTTTTTCTCATATATATATTAATTTGTTAATTATTTTTATC
Source organism: Euclidium syriacum (assembly GCA_900116095.1). Classification (NCBI taxonomy): domain Eukaryota; kingdom Viridiplantae; phylum Streptophyta; class Magnoliopsida; order Brassicales; family Brassicaceae; genus Euclidium; species Euclidium syriacum. The sequence continues at coordinate 7,210,702 of FPAK01000008.1, forward strand.
ATTTAATTTTTTTCTGGCTTTATTTGACAAAAAAATCAAAAATTAATGCTACATATAAGACCTCAAAACCCTGAAACATTAACTTTATGTTCTCTCTCCTCAATTATAAGAGAAATGTCACAAATTTTTAAAATTTATGTACCTGATTATCTACATTTGTTTTTTTATTCAAAACCTTACTTTTTAACTTTTCAACACTCTACATCATCTTTTTTTTCCACCTAATAATTCAACATTCATCCAATTTTTACACTTAATAATAGTTTTATTTTGTAAAATTTAACATCTTAATTTTAATCTATGTCCAAATTAAATAAAATAAGTCTCTATTTACAACGTATAAAAATGGTGAATTTTGACATAAAATTTTATTTTAAAAATATAAAATAATTGACTTCAAATAATTAGGATAAAATAAAAAAAATTTAAAAAATCAAAACAATGAATCAAAAAACGACATGTGATGTGACGTTCTAGTCCACATCTCTTTATTATTCAACATGTTAAACATTTTTAACACCATTTAATCTACATGAGATTCAACACATTTTTAAACACTCCATTATATTAATTCAATAGTTTATTCAATACTTCAATTATACATTGTATTACGAATTGTATTGAAAAATAAGTGAGTTTTTCTGGTTATTTGAAATGTGTTTTCTCTCTATAGTAAATTGCAATTTATTTCATTTTGGTTTTTGATTGAAGGATTTTATATATATATATATATATATATAAATCATACTCATTATAATATATATATATATATATTAAGAAGTAATTAAAATTTTAATGAGTTTTAACTATTATATATATATATATATATTGGTATATTATGTCATTTAACAAAATTTATCCAATCGATCAACTTATTTCATTATATGACTTCTGTTCCACTTATTTTAGTTTGCAGATTAATTTTTTTTCCGTCATTCCGCAATTATAAAATATTACTAATTGGAGTCAATATTTTAAGAGAAATTTTTTTTAAAAAAAGAAAAAACTCTAATATTTTTCCCAAAAATTTCAAGTTATTAAACCATTATAGCATACCAGACAGTAAAGACCTTAATAAGATATAGATCATGTGATCGGATCTTAACACTCCTCGCTAAGCATCTGCTTTGCAATTTTAATCCTATTAATATAAATTCATAAAATTTATATATAGCTTTACAATATATATATATATATTATACATATATGCTAGCACATGGATTATATCATTCACTTATAATTTTCATATTTTTGACTTTCTCCATTTTGATGGGTATTAATTTTAAATATTTGATTTTGCTTCGTCGAGCTGTTATTTTTGGGTCGAACAAATATGAAAATTATTTTAACCACCCATAGTATAAAGAAACTAACATGTTATTGAGTTTTCACTTTTTTATTTTAATTACTAGAAGGTTCTAAATCGAGACTCATACATCCCTTAAATACATTTCATTTGTTTGTTTCTTATGCCTTACATGTTATTGATGATTGTAAAAAAGGTAACCATACTTATGCCAACACAAGAAATATGTCAAAACATTGTTGGATCTTTTCATTGCAAAAAGAGATAACAACTGAGTATTGTTCTTCTTGGTAAGTTGTTTTTCCTGCTATTCCGAACATTGTTTCTCAATTGCAGTCTCAAATCCTAACCACATATAAAAAAATTAATCATAACCAGGAAACTTAATAACCAAGAGCACACAAAACTTAGAGAAAAACGTTGGCACCATATTAGGATGACTACTATCAGTGGATTCAACAATTCATACTTGTGAACATGTTTAAGTATTTATAAGAAGATACATGTCATCCCTTTCATTTCATAGTTAATGTGGAATAAAATTTATATTTTTATATTTTCTGTACATTAAATACCACTTAAGCTATTGAATCTCTTAATCAAGTTGGTAAATTTGACACGAAAAAAGGGTTGATTTGCACAAAACCCATATATATATACTACTGGTATATTATGTCATTATGCGACTTCTCATTCCACTTATTTTATTTTGCAGATTAATTTTCTTTTCCATCCTTCCATAATTACAAAATATTACTAATCGGAGCCAATAATTTAAGAGAACTTTTAAAAAAATAAAAATAAACTCTAACAGTTTTTCCAATAACATTTTCAGAGTCAATGCTTGCATAGGACCAGTCCATGTTTTGCAGAACTTGAGGCCAAAAGGGTTTTCGACACTTAGTTGTATGGTAAAGAATTATGGATCTCAGATACTGAATTATGGTAAAGAATTATGGATCTCAGACACCAAGTTGTCGAAAAGCTCTTCAGTGTTTGAACCAATGCAGTCTTGTAGATCAAGTGTGTAGCTACAAATGCATTGCTTCTTATGAGAGTCCATACTTCGAAACATTCTCTCTTTGTTTATTACAGAAACACAATTTTTTTCAATTGGATGCAAAGATTCCTGAGAAGCCTTATGTGCCTCCCACGGTGAGTTTTAGAGGGAAAGAGTTATGTCATGTGACAACAGAATATTTTTTTGTTAGATGGTTAGGGGAATTGGATTTGAGCTGGCATGTAGCGTATTGGGCTATATTGTATATGGTCCACTAGATGTAATTAGTTAAACTGGTATAAATTAGGGTTACGGTTTAATATCTTGTATAAAAGGGTAGTAGCCACCACATTGTAAATTTTATCAGAATATTCATAAACTTATTCTAGATCTTACATGGTATAAGAGCCATCATGACTAAAGATGATTCGAGTAACAAGACAAATGAAGTCTCTCCGTATGCTTTGAATACGAAAGACGAACCTGAAAATGTGATCACCAAGGTTGTGTTCACTAGAAGAAACTATGATGAATGGGTGAGGAAAATCAGAACCGGGCTTCGTGTGAAGAAGAAACTTGGGTACATCGAAGGTACGGTGAAAGTGCCACCTTCGGGATCAGAAGATGAAGAAGGTTGGCTTACCGCGAACGCGATGGTAACCTCTTGAATTTTCAATACGATTGAATAAAAATTGGCATCGAGTATCACGCATCGTGAGATCGCCAAGGAGTTGTGGGACAATATCAAAGTCCGTTTCAGTGCGAAAAATAGAGTACGTGTTCAACAACTAAAGGAAGATTTGATGAGTTGTAAGCAGCATGGTCAAAAGCTGGAAGAATATTATGGGAAATTGCAGGTAATCTGGGAAGATCTTGCAAATTATGAGACCAAATTGATGTGCACTTGTGGAAGATGCTCGTGTGACTTGGTTCGAGAAGTAGAGAAGGCTCGTGAACTTGAGAAGTTGCATCAGTTCTGTCTCGGGCTTGAAGTTTCAATGTATGGGAGTGTAAGGAGTGCTATCATGAATATGGAGCCACTGCCAAGTGTGGATCATGCTTATTCGATGGTTTCTCGTGAAGAACAGATGCACAACTCTGATCGAGGAAAGGATATACGTAATGAGCGAGGAGATGCAGTGGCTTTGGCTATGAAATATGTGCCTAATCGAAATGAAAGTAGGTTTGATAAGAGAAGTTTTGTATGTACAAACTGTTCTAAGACAGGGCATGAGACCTCCACTTGTTATCAACTTAACGGCTACCTGGATTGGTGGATCGAGAAATACAAAGGAGATAAAAGTGGTGGTGGACGTGGAGCAAGTAGCTCAAGTCAAGGAGCTGAACGAGGACGTGGAGGGCCTGGTCGTGGTTCAGGACATGCTACAGTTCATAACATGTCTGTTTCAAAGATGGATTCACGAGGTATGATAGGACTTAATCAGGATCAGTGGGAGCGTTTGGTTCAGATGCTTGATGAAAGCAAAGAAGCGAATACTTCTAGATTGTCAGGTAAGAGTCATACTCATGAATGGATTGTAGATAGTGAAGCAACTCATCATATGACTGGTATATTAGAGAATGTGTGCGATATGCAGAGAGTGCCTCCGTGTCTTGTAGGATTACTCAATGGGGTTCAAGTTAGAACGCATCACGTGGGTAAAGTGGTGCTCTCGGATACATTGACTTTGACCCGTGTGCTTTATGTTAGAGAGTTGAAATGCAATCTAATCTCGGTTTCTCAATTGGTAGATGAGACAGATTGTGTTGTGTTGTTTTCTAAGACGTGTTGTGTCATGCATGACCTCACGTCACTGACTCCGATTGGGAGAGGTAGAAGGAGAGAAGGACTGTACTTTCTTCATGATGATTGTGGAGACATGGAGAGAGTATTTACGGTGGAATCAGTGGAGATTTGGCATAAGAGATTAGGACATGCATCAAAGAAGATGATTAAAAAGTTACTCGATGTTGATCGTAGTAGTGTAGGCTTTTGTTTTTCAGATTTTGATGTATGTTTTCGTGCAAAATAGTGTCGTTCTGAATTTGAGTTGAGTTCTAATAAAAGCAAAGATTGTTTTGAGATGCTTCATTGTGATTTATGGGGTCCGTATAGAACACCAACCTTATGTGGTTCTTACTATTTTCTTACTATTATTGATGATTACTCTCGTGGTGTATGGGTTTCTTGCTTGCTGCCAAAACACAAGTTTCTAAAACTTTGGAGAACTTTATGAAGCTTGTAACTCGTCAGTTTGACAAGGTGGTTCGTGTGGTGAGAAGTGATAATGGCACTGAATTCATGAAAATGAAGAATTTTTTTCTTGACAAGGGGATAATTCATCAAACTTCTTGTGTGGGAACACCACAATAGAATGTAAGAGTGGAGAGAAAGCATCGTCATATCTTAAACGTTGCTCGAGCTTTTATATTTCAAGCCAATTTACTAGTTGAGTTCTGGGGTGAGTGTGTATTGGGAGCAGCTCATTTGATCAATCAGACACCGTGTGAGCTGCACAAGGAAAAAGTCCTCATGAGATTATTTTTGGGCAAGCTCCGAGTTATGGCAATATCAAGGTGTTTGGATGTCTTGCTTATACACATAACCAGAAGCATAATGGTGACAAGTTTTCCAGTCATAGCCGGCGGTGTGTGTTCCTTGGCTACCCATATGCAAAGAAAGGTTGGACGTTATTTGACTTGAAAACAAAGGAAGTATTTGTTTCACGAGATGTAACGTTTGTAGACAATAAATTTCCTTACTTGGAGGGAAAGGATAATCAAGAACGTCTTGATAGTGGCAAAACATCAAGAGCAATGAATGAAGATGTTGATGATTGCTCATATGATGATGAATTTGAAGATAAAGTGGAAGAGGTGGTGATTGATCAAGTTGACAGCGAAATAGTCGATCGTCATACACCTCTCGTGTCGATCGATCCGGCTATTGAAATGGGTGAGACAAGTGACAAATATTTGATGGATGGTCGAGTTACTGGTGATGTGGAGAATTTGGAGGAGGTTTCAGAGAAGAACAAGGCTGATGACGGACCTGTTGTAGTGGATATTGAGCCACTTCATAATGATGTCACTACTGAGTTAGTTGATACCGAAGAGCCTGAGCTGATGGGCAAGGGAATGCGACAAAAGGAGAAAATTATTCGTTTGAAGGACTATGTTCTTAACATGGTGAAGATGTGTGACTATCGTATTGAAGATTTTGTCACTTGTGATAATTTCTCCATGGAAGATCGGGTGTTTTTAGCCAAGATAACTGAAGATGTTGTCCCGAAGAATTTTTCTGAGGCGATGAAGTATGAGCACTTTCGGAAAGCAATGGTTCTTGAAATTGAAGCACTTGAGCAGAGAAAGACGTTCTCTGTAGAACCATTGCCTGAAGGGAAACATGTCATTGGATGTAAATGGGTGTATACTATCAAGTATAGAGCTGATGGTACCATTGAAAGATATAAAGTACGTTTAGTTGCTTGTGGAAATAGTCAAGAGGAAGGTATTGACTACTTTGAGATGTTTGCTTCAGTGGTGAAGATGACCACTATTCGTCTTTTTCTAAAGATTGTGGCTGGAAAAGATTGGGACTTACATCAGATGGATGTACATAATGCCTTCTTACATGGTGACTTAGAGGAGGAGGTGTTTATGCGTTTGCCACCGGGTTTTTCTTCTCCCGGTAAGGGCATGGTTTATAGGTTACACAAGTCCTTGTACGGTTTGAAGCAGACTCCTCGTTTCTGGTATGCTAAGCTTGCTAAGGCTTTGTTGGATGGAGTATGGATTTCATCATTGTGGGGGGAGATCATTCATTGTTTTCATTGATCAAGGGTGATGTACAACTACATATTCTGGTATATGTAGATGATATTGTTCTCAACGGGAGTTCGGCACAGGTGATTCAGGAATTCAAGGACTACTTGTGTGGATATTCTGGTATATGTAGATGATATTGTGCTCATCGGGAGTTCGGCACAAGTGATTCAGGAATTCAAGGACTACTTCTGTGGATGTCTTCATATGAAGAACCTTGCTAAGCTTAAGTATTTTTTGGGTTTGGAGGTTGCTAGGAATGCCAATGGGATTTTTGTTTCACAAAGGAAAGATACGTTGGATATTATTGCTGATGTTGGATTACTTGGAGGAAGACCGGTTTTATTTCCTATGGAACAAATCAGCAGCTTACGAAGTCCAAGGAGAAAGTCATTCAGGATCCCAAGTGTATAGAAGACTTGTGAGACGTTTGATTTACCTTGCAGCCACTCGTCCAAATATAGCGTATTTGGTCCATATTTTATCTCAATTTATGCAAGAGCCTAGAGAAGATCATTGGGCAGCTGCTTTACGTGTGGTGCGGTATCTGAAAGGGTGTCCTAGTCAGGGAATTTTTCTAGACTTTAATACTGATTTTCATCTTACAGGATGGTGTGAGTCAGATTGGACTAGCTGTTCTCAGGATAGACGGTCTCTAAGTGGTTGGTTGGTTCAGTTAGGTGGATCTCCAGTGTCATGGAAGGCTAAGAAACAAGACGTTGTCTCGTTATCTTTGGGAGAGGCTGAGTATCGTGCTATGGTTGAAACTTTGAAAGAATTGAAGTGGATCAAGAATGTGTTGGCTACGATGGGTATTGTGCAATCAGGTGCTATGGATCTTTACTGTGATAGCAAATCTGCCTTATACATCGCATCTAATCCCGGTGTTTTATGAACGAACGAAGCACATTGAGCTGGAATGTCATTTCATTTGCGATGATATCAAGAGTGGTATTGTGAAGACTTAACACATTTCTACGCATGAGCAACTAGCGGATATCTTCACCAAGGCACTTGGTAGCCGTACATTTCATTATTTGTTGTCCAAGTTGGGCATTTGTGATCTTCATGCTCCAACTTAAAGGGGGGGTATTGGGCTATATTGTGTATGGTCCATTGGATTGTTAACCTGGTATAGATTAGGGTTACGGTTTAATATTTTGTATAAAAGGGTAGTAGCCACCACATTTTAAATTTTATCAGAATATACATAAACTTATTCTAGATCTTACATAGCGGTTGGACTAAACCCGGCTTATGATCAGTTTTCATGTCAGTACCAGCTTTTGTACAGAGGGAAGGGAAGTCGTCGTTTTGGTATGAACAGGTGTTTCAGGTGAATACGCTTGAAGGGAAGTTGGTGTGGAGGTAAAGATACTCGGTTAATAAATGTAAGATTCCTGCAATGTTTCGTTTAAGTGTATTGGACAATGGTGTGGTCTCAAATGAGTTTTGGACTGTTCTTGACGTCATTAATGATATAAGTTAGGGAATTTTCCACTATAATGGAGCGGCTCGAGTCACGGGATAATCTTACATTGTGGTTGTGCTTGTTACACCAGATGGTTCATACTCAAGTGAGAAAGAGAGGGAGAGATTGCAATCTGCATTGGAGAAAAGTGGGATTAAGGAGTGGGAACTGTTTGTTGTTGATAAATGTTTTTGCGAAAATCCACCATTGGGGATTCCACAATGTTCTAGAGTACATTCGAGAATCAGCATCATCAAGGAACTAGACTCGATTCATCCCATATAGATGTAAATAAAGTTTCATATAATGAAGAACAGGTAAGGGACAAGAATGTGGCGTGGTGTGCTAGAAATAATGGTCAAAGTATGAGATGAGAAATGGAGTGTTTTAATACTTAATTTCTACACATTTTAGGCAAATTTACCATCTCTATTTTAACATTTATACTTAATTTCTACACATTTTAAACCAATCAACCTATCTTTATTTCAACCTTTATGCATCTCAGAGTAAATGTGCATGTATTGCATTTTGGAAATCCTAGGAGTCTTCATTTGTATTTTTTTGTAATTGTTAGGACTTTTTTCAGGATTATCAAGGAAGTTAAGGAGCAATGGAATAAATCCAGGACAAGAGCAAGAAGCCAAGGATCAAATTTCAAGAAGCTAGTACGACCATATTGACTCGATACCGATCGATATGGGAAGCCTTGTGGGTAGAAACTTGTTTAAATATGTTATTCGGTAAGAAATAATATTTTTGTCTTATTTTCTTCTTTAATTGTTTAACTTCAATATCTTTTATTTTTTATTTTTCTCTCACAATGCATGAGTAAAAGTCTTGTGGGTTAAGTGGGAAGAAATGTTAGGAGGATTGATTAGTACTAATAAAGACTAGGTTTAATTAGTTGATTAATTAGTTCTCCTAACTATGGATCCTTAGACCTTAGGGGTGGATTGAGATTAAGCAAGTGACACCTTCTTTCACTCAATCTCATCTTTACTCTCTCCTACACAATCCTTTTATTTGGATGAGATGTCTAAATAGTTAATGGAGAAGATTTCTCTACCCTACTAGAATAATTTTAACTAGACTTTAGAGAATGAATTGTGGTTATCATGTTAGGAGAGTGGTTTAGAGAGTTGGTTGTACTCTAAAAACTTGTTGAGTTTTCCTTTGAGATTAGAATCAAACCACCACATTAAGAATAGTAATAGTGTTTGTAGTCCTTAAGGTTGATAGCTGGTTGTCTCTCTCAATGGGCCAGTTGTTAGAAAAAATAGCTAGTGAATCGTTTTCACTGAGACATCATTGAGTTAATCAAATAAATTCATTTGTAAAACAAACCCCTAAACAAAAACACAAAACCCTAGCTTTAATTAGTTACTTAGGATCTCCCCTAACTGATATCTCTTCCCAAGAAACCTACACTTTTAAGTATCTTTTTTAGTATAAAAATTTTAGTATTATTTACTACAATCAAACCCAAAACAACAAACAAAAACCCTTGTTTTCGGATCCGTTTTTAATTAGTTTTTAAACGCTTTAATAAACTTCAACGCTTCCTTGGGTTCCATCCTTCTTGCTTACAACGAGTATTGCTTATATTTGGGTAACATTTGAGGTGTTTTATAAATTTAAAACTTGAAAAACACCGCACATCAAGTTTTTGGTGCTGTTGTCGGGGACCAACATGCTTGTTTTATCAAAAGTTTGAACCAAATCATCAATTGGATTTCATTTTAGTAAAGTTTTTGTCTGGCAGTATCGACCGCATACCCAACTAAGTAAAGTTGATTGCATCGATCCTATATCGATCGATAGAGAAGATACTGTAAATTTTCATTAATATTTTTAGTTTGTATCAATCATATATTAGTCGATAAAAGTGGTGTATCAATCATATATCGGTCGATACAAAATACACTATAAAATTTCGTAAATTTGTTTCTGTTCACTTATTTCCGGTCTAATCATAGTTTTTTTTTTCCTTTGACATTTCAGATTGTATGCGAAGAAGCAATAGCAAAGGAAACTTACTTCCAGCAATAGACATCAACAAACTTGAAAGAGCCATAAGGAAATAAAAAAGAAATTGCAAGAAGACCTCTCTATCGTTAAAAATGGAGAATCTACTCAACGATGCAAACGAAGTCGGAGGTCAAGAACAAGAGAAACTCATGGGAAGATATGACGAGCCAGCACTTATGTCGTCTATAACCGGGATCAAGGTCCCGCAAGAAGGTGAAAATTAATTCAACATCAAGAGAATACTTCTTAACATGGTACTTCAACACCGGTATAATGGAATGCCATACAAGAACCCCCTTGATCACTTGGAGACCTTCAAGAGAATATGTCAAGCCGTCAAAACCATTGGGAGAAGAATGTGCCAAGTGCCTCTATCAAGACATGTGAAGATGTCAAAAAGGCAATTTCTAAACAAGTTCTTAAACCGTCAAAGAACAGTCGAGTTCCAAAATGACATCTCAACTTTCTGCCAAAGAGTGAGTGAAGATTTGTTTGAAGTATGGGAAATATTCAAGGGGTACACCAAATAATTTCCTCATCACGGTTTCAAGAAAGACCAACTCTTGAATACTTTTCACCAAGGATGCCAACCTCAATGGAGACTAGCAATCACCACAGCAAGCCAAGGAAGCTTTGCGGATCTTACCTTAAGCCAAGGAGAAAATATCATCTAAAACATCGCTCAATCGGAGCATGACCTTACGGATCCGTATACCAAAGAAACCGACACCTCGGAGTTGAAAGCCCTAAAAGAAAAAATTGAGAGAATGGCTAAGAAGATGGAGCAATCATTGATAATGGGTCAACAAATTCAAGCTAATAAGAAGAGTGCCAACTTGGTACACGAGGATGAAGTTTACCAACTCCAAATGGAGCAAATAAAGTTTGTTGCCAACAATGGTTAATATTCTCAAGGCTACAACAACCAAGGTGGTTTCAACAAGTTTAACCAAGGCTACAACAATGAAGTCTATAGGAGGAACCAAGTGTACAACAACTATGTAAACAAAGGAGAAAATTATCAGATTCAACCAACAAGCTCAAACTCACAAGAAGAAGGCACCAATGCAATATTGAAACAAGAAATGGAAATCCAAGTAAAGCAGTCAATTAAAATGTGATGAACGACATATCCGCTAAGGTTGAAAAAATTCTTGGAGTAATGAACAAGTGAATCGACGGATGTTATGCTGATCTCAACAGCAAGTTAGAGAAGTTAACCAACAATATGAAGCTCTCGAGAAGAGAACGGCCGACCAAGGGCATGTATCTCAAACTTCCGCTTTGTCTTTACCGGGAGAACCTGTGCAAAACCCCAAAGATTTATGTGCTATGATCAATAAACATTTTGGAGGAGAAGACGAGGAAGACTACGAAGTAATTCAAGGTTGGCTAAGCGACCGCAGAGACTTTGAAGAAGACAATGAGTTCATCTAAAAATTTCTTGAGACTTGGTTCGAAGAAGACGCAAATGCTGAGTTTAATGAGTCTTGGACTGATGAGGATGATTATGAGATGTTCCAGATGGATGACATCGAGGAAATCAACCCGAAAAAGGAAATCGGAAGGGATGACAAACCCAAGAGGTTCATATCGATCGATACAATAGGCATACCGACCTATGCATCGATCAATATTGAAGTTACGGAAGAAAGATCAAACGTATCGACCACTCTATCGGTCTATACACTCATTTCAGATGTGAGAGAAATGTTGAGTCGACCTTAAATTAAGGCAAAATGGGTGGAGGAACCTGGTTCATCTTCACTCAATCAAAGGATTCCATTCCCCGAGACACGGTTTACTGAAGTTCAAAGAGAAGAATTCAAAATGTTCAAGTCGTGGAAAACACATCAATCGAACTACCATTTCCAACAAATATTGAGAACATGCCTAATGCCTAAGACAAGAGCCTAAGTAAGAGCAATGGCAAATAAAAAAGAGAAGATTGAAGAAAAAATGAAGAATATTTGTGAAGAAAGGCCAAGCAACACCCTATGGACAAGGAATCTCGAGAAGATGAGTGATCCGAGACAATTCACAATCCCTTGCAACTTAGGTAATAAGGAGGTCAAAGGAGCTTTGGCGGCTAACCCAGAATCTCTAAGTGGATAGCTCTAGCGGTATGAGAATCCCCAAGGGTATTGTGAGAGATGTTCCGATAAGCATCCTAGAATGGATCGTACCTACCGACTTTGTAGTAGTAGAAGCAATGAAGAACGAGCCAGTACCTCTAGTCTTGGACCGTCCATTTATAGCTACGGTAGGGGCAAAAATAGATTTTGAAACAAGGAAGATCACTTCCACTAGGCTTGGGAATCAAGTGTATAACCTTAAACCAACTCCCTAGACTGTTGTGGAGCCATATCTTATGATGGGTATAGTGATGAATTGGTTGGAGAAAATGAAGTAGAAGAGGAAGTTGATGAATTTGAGAATGGGATAGTGCTACCAATAAATCTATGCCACGTGGTGCTAACAAGCGGAGAAGAGGAAACTAACTAAGCGAATATGGTAGTCACGTACCACGTTTGTACCGAGATGCTAGAAGAAAGCCTCATCAATGATCTTAATCAAAAGGATATGTTAAAATTACTTCTCAAGGCTCTCCACAAGGTGATACCAAAACTTCTAGTCTTTCAACAGAGAAGGAAATTTTCGCCTGTCAAGATGTTCCTCCACAAATTCTTCTCAACTCTCAATGAATCGACGAGAGTACTCACGGATTGTGAGACAGTTGGAAATGTCAAAACAAGAAGCTGCGGACTCTTTTCATCATAGAAGAATACCCGATACCCAAGATCTAAACGGAACAATTCTTGACGCTCTATTCCACACCATGGGTAGAAGAGAAACTAGACCGATCCAAGTCCCCGACTTGAACAAAAACCTGAGGTATCAAGCAGCTCACGAAGGTCAAGCATACCGAATCCCGACTTTGTTAACACAATCAAGCACCAACGAAATGACTCTCCTTTTCAAACCGCATGCATTTTACGGTGGAGAAATTCATTACCGGGTTATGAATAGAGGTAGAAAATCGCCATTCACCTACATCAGTGCCAAAATCAACGAAGAAAATATGAACGCTGATCGAAAAGCTGAGATCCTCAACAACCGGATAAAAATGATCCTTTCGGCAAACGAAGCACGAGACAATACAATACCTCAATACCGTGGATCCAAATTTGGGCAAAGTTAAGTCCCACTTTCCATCACACCATTGTAATTACCACTAGTTTATTTCTAGGTTTTCACGGATTTTGCCTCTCTCGATTTAATTCCACCGAGGCGGTGTCAATTAAATCCGGGGGAGGATTTGATTCTTTTACTAACCTTAATTTCTTTCTTTCTTATTTTATATTTAATACTCTTAATCTTTAAGTTTCTTAGTCCTTAAGTTTAAAAAAAGCACAAAAAATAGAAAAAAATCAAAAAAACAATTTTTTTTAAAGAAAAAAAGTTGGTTTTTAGTATCGATCGATATTCTGGTCGGTACAACTTTGTATCGAAACAGTATCGATCGATACAAAACATTCTGTTAAAAAAAATCGAAATTTCAAAACATTTATATCGTGTAGTTACATTTACACAACAAGAATAAGAATATAATCGAGTCTCAGGAGCATATAGGTTGCATGTAATAAACATTGCTTGAAATTTTGATTTTCCCTTTTGAAAAAGATACATATTGAAATGGTTTTTGAGAGTGAAACAAGAAAATAATCTATTCGCTATCTTAAAAAATAAGAAATTCTTATCTTTCGATCAATTTTCTCAAAAACTTTTCAATAATATAAGCATTGATTGAAGTAAATTTGACCTCGTAACATATGGTTTGAAGTCAAACTTAATGCATCGTGTTAGGGAAATCTTGAAAAGCAACCTTTTCGTAACAATATACACATTTGGATCTTCTTACACCACTTTCCCCACTCTTTTGTGTATCCAAAAGATCATTCTCACCAATGGTTACCCACACATTTTACCTAAAACCCTTTTTTCAAACCAAATTTACTTGCGAGCAAACGGTGAGGCCTTTTTCTGCACGCTTACTTTGCAAAACATATTGAGCTTTGAGAACGACGAGGCTAGTTTTTGAGCTTGATTTTAGGATTAGGATAGAGAGGGGTGAAGATTTAAACTAGTAATGATAAAAAGGGGTGAGCGAAGAATGTGAACAAAAAAAGAAAAACAAACTCAATCAAGGAGATTTGGTCTAAATAAAAGGGGAATAAAATAGCTCTAAGAATCAAGATAGTCCTCCAATATGAGAGAAATAGCAGAACAGAAACAAAGAAAAAAAAATATAGAACTAGAGAAGAAAAAGAAAAAAAAAGAGAGAAAATAGAAGAGAAAAAGAAAAAGACCACAATCTCATATTTAAGAAAAATCCCTTACCACAAAGATGGGAATGAGAGAAAGCTTTGGAAAAAGAAGAAATGAAGGCAAAACACCTTTGGATTTTTGGGTAGAATAAAATGGGAAATCATTTCACTTGAGCATTAATGGAAGAAGCTTAGAAGCTTAGAGTATGACATATATTGGGATAAAATGGGTAGGTGACGATTTAAACCTTATATGCACCAGTTTTTCTTAGTTCTTAGTATTTTGCGAAAGTATCATTTTATTTGAGATAAATACAAATTTACAAATAACCTTCCTACCACGAAATTTTTTATCCTTCTTTCTAACCAAACCGAGCAAGTTGTTTCAATAAATTTCTCTCACAAGATTTCATCACTTGTAGTAGAGAGGTCAAAGAAATGAATTGCAATGCGGATTATAAAGGTTTGATAAGTGATAACACTTGAATAAATGGAGAATATGTTGTTAAGGAAAGATTGGTTCTCAAGCTGTAACACTCTAAAAAAAAATCTACTAAACCATTTATCCACAAGATTCCAAAATGGTTTTCAAAATTTTCTTACTTGAGGAAAATCAAGAGGTTAAGTCTGAGGAATTGATGAGATGGGAAATTGAGTGTTTAAGCACCTAATTTCTATATATTTTAGACCAATTAACCCATCTCTATTTTAACATTTATATATTTTAGAGTAACTTTTCATGTATTCCATCTTAGAAGTCCTATGATTCTTCATTTGCATGTTTTTGTAATTGTTAGAACCTTTTTGAGGATTATCAAGGAAGTTAAGGAGCAATGGAATTAATCCTGAACAAGAGCAAGAAGCCAATGATCAAATTTCAAGAAGCTAGTACAACCATATTGACTCTATATCAATCGATATGGGAAGCCTTGTATTGAGCACCCATATCGATCAATACCAAGGTGGTAAAGTCGAGAAAAAGACCAAAATGCCCCCTAACTGACCTTGTCCCCTATAAATACAACATGTTCGACCTTAGGAGAGAGACCACTTTATTGACACTTTTATATTGTTGTTTTTAGTCTCTTTTTCACCCTAGTGAGTAGAATCTTGTATAAATATTTTATTAGGCAAAAGATACTATTTTCGTCTTATTTTCCTTTTTAATTATTTATTTCCAATATCTTTTAATTTCTAATTTTCTCTCACCCTGTGTGAGTAAATCTCTTGTGGGTTAAGTGGAAAGATAGGTTAGGAGGATTGATTAGTGCTAATTAAGATTAGGGTTAATAACTTGATTGATTAAGAGATTAACTAGGTTTAGTTCTCCTAACTATGGGTCCTTATACCTAAAGGTTAAATTTGATTAAGCTAGTGACACCTTTTATCACTCAATCTCATCTCTACTCTCTTCTACACAATCCATGTGTTTTGATGAGATGTCCAAGTATTTAATGGAGAGGCTTTCTCTACCCTACTAGAACAGTTTCAACTAGACTTTAGGGAATGAATTGTGGTTATCATGTTAGGAGAGTGGTATAGAGACTTGGTTGTACTCTAAGAAATGGCTGAGTCTTCCTTTGAGATTAGAATCAAACCGCCAGATTAAGAATAGTAATGGCGTTTGTAGTCTTTAAGGTCGATAGTTGTTTCTCTCTCTCAATGAGCCCGTTGTTAGAACAAATCGCTAGCGAATCGGTTCTCACCGAGATATCATCGGGTTAATCTAATAAATTCATTTGTAAAACGAACCCCTAAACAAGAATCCAAAACCCTAGCTTTAATTAGTTACTTCGGATCTCCCTTAACCGATATCTCTTCCCACTACCTACAATTTTTTTTATCGTTTTATTATACAAAGTTTAGTAGTATTTACTACAATAAAATCCAAAACAACCAACATAACCCCTGTTTTCGTATTCGGTTTTTATTCGGTTTCCAACGCTTTGGTAAACTTTCACGCTCCATTGGGTTCGATTCCTCAATTGCTAAAATGTGTATTCCTTATAATTAGGCAGCAATTGAGGTGTTTTATAAATTTTAACTTGAAAAACACCGCACATGAGTCATACATTGTGGTTGCTAGTAAATTCATTCGACATAATCGTATTTGTAACATTTGAAGAAAATAAGAGAATTCAATACCACCAAGAACATAGATCAGAAATACCATTTGTACTTGAAAACAACAATGGAATCTCAACAAAAAATTAAAAACAGAGTGACATAACCAGATAAAACAGAGATACGTGTTGGTGAAACGGATTGATGATTGGAAAATGTGGGATTAACAAGTGAATTTTTCTTGCAAAATCCGCCATGGGAAGATTCCAGAGGCTATAAATTGCATCTGAGGATCAGCATTATCGCTTATGTAGTTGAATAGAAGAAAGAAGTAGTGGTTGGAGAGTATACACTCCACAATGTTTTTCTCTGTTTCTGAGTTCATATGTTTTTTGTTTTTTTTTTTTCTGAATTCATACTTACAAATTTAAATTTGATTAGAGACTTAGCCACATACTATATCCATATTTATAGTTTTTTGTGATGGTTTTTTGATGGCCACAACTGTCGGAGTTTATCGAGGACCTCAATCGCCAGGTACAATAAAAAATTCTGTATAGCTTATTCCTTCGCAAAAAATGTCGGGACGCTAGATCATTTCGTCAAAATTTCTCTATTATTTTATGATTCTATTTTATGTTCGACTAAAGCTTTTCTGACGTTTAAAACTAGAGTCGTTGCTAAGTAATGAAAGACCACGAACCAAAGAAAAAAGTGTCTTTTTTTTCATTGGAAAACCAAAAAAAAATTATATAACAAAAAATGCATTCAGTTGTTGAACTCTCGACCTTTAACTAATTATTGCTACACTTTACTATTATATCACCATAAACTTTATTTTATAGAGGGTCGAAATGTATTAATAATTTTTGAGAGCCGTAGCCCATACTTTATTCGCGTAGCCATGCTTTCTTCGCGTCGTATACGCAATAGCTATGTTTGAAAGCTTTGGGAATCTGTAGAGGATAGGAATACAAAAACTCTTAAAAATTGAAGATTTGTGGGCTTGTTGAAGATGGTCAAAGTTATATTATATTGGAAATAGATGTATAAGTTTGGTAGTTTTGGTTCTGGAAATTTATTTTATTTGATTTAGTTCAGTTTAAAAAAAACGATTCGGGTCAGGTTCAAACAGAGTCGTTGCTTGGTACAAGCAACACAAACATAGGCTGCAGTCCTCGAATAATATTTATATAATTCGGCTTCTAATATAGTAAACTTTATGGTGTTGTAGTGGTAAAGCTATCCCTTTATTAACTAAAGGTCAAGAGTTCAACTTTTTTTAGTGCATTTTTTGTTATACAATTTTTTCTTTTTCCTTCAAGGAAAAAATTAAAAAAAAAAAACGGTCATTTTATTTTTTTTGGATTTGTGACCCTTCATTACTTAACTACGACTCTGAGTTCAAATGGAGAGGTAAGCGTAGACTAAGTCCTTCTTGATATTGATTGGTATAGTCGAATATTCTAATCCAGCTGGAACAATAATGTTGACAAAGATCACTTACAAATCATGACAAGCACGGTGAGATGCTTGATTGGTTTAGAAACGATGATTTTGATTGTCGTATAAAACACGGTCTATTAGTAATTTTCGATATATAACTGAGCAATATACGATAGCGAAAATTACTATCCAAAGTTAATAATTTATAGACAAAAATGGGTTAGATATATAACTTCGAATTCAGGTTTATGTATTTCTGGTATACAGTTTTTTGAAAGAAAAAAATGGATAAGTATTGAGATATTGTGGATTGGATAAATTTAAGTATTTTTTCAATCTCCACTAGTTTTAGTTTTATCTCTCCATAATTTTATTTTTTTACCTCTTTTACCAAAGTTCTTCTATAAAAATTCCGTAAAGACTCGAATTTTAAGAGAATTTCAAACATAAACCACCGCTTTTCCTTGTCTCTTAAGAAATTCATTCATTTTCTCCCCCCAAAACAATTCTCGGAGTTCGATTTTTTCATCATTTTTGGCCTAAATCCACCCAAATTTTTTTGTTTCTCTCTTCCACCAAATGGTCACTCAAGACAATACATAACTCTCTGGATCACTCTTTTTATCCCATCCCGTAGACAACTACCTTCCCCACCGTTCCGAATCTCTTTTCGATTTTTCAAGTCTGTCACTTGGCTTTTCTTCATTTTTGCTTTTTTCTGACTTGAGTGTCAGAGAATCTTTGGAAAACACATCCATCGTGTTTTCTGAAAACTTTACACGGTTACTATTTTGACATGATTTTCTCACTGCTAGATGACACCTCACCTTAAGACATGTTCCAACAACATTCATACCTTACATCAAAAGGTTACACAAGCCTTGAAAATCTCATCCTCAGGGTGTTCATACCCAGCCAATAAGGTGAGGTCTTGATGATAACCCTCCACATCTATGATTGGTTGATAAAAAAATTCTAGTAGATAACGAAAGTAACATAAACCTATTGTTCCTCCCCAAGTTAGAACATATAAGCTTATACCAATCTCGGATGGTCCCCTACACCAATACTTCAGACAGGTTCAACAAAAGAGCTACCAACTCGATGGGGAAAATTACTCTCATGGTCTATTCCGAAGGAGTAACCAAAGAGACAATGTCTAGAGTCGTCGAATGTTCCTCTTATCACAACGATTTACTAAGAAAACCATGGATTTGATCCATGAAGGCTATCCCGTCTATCTACAACCAAGTCATAAAATTACCCGCAAAGTTAAAACTGGGGCATAGATGGGGCAACCACACCAGACGATGCCCCCTCAAGCCATATAGGAAATCAAGACAATGGCAAGGCAGATGCATGCAGAACCCTAATTGAAAGGTAATGTGTCCATGGTCAAGAAGAGGAAACATCATGAGTAAGAGAAGTTGGGATAGAACAAAACTGACGGAACGACGGTTTTAGCGTGTCGTTATTAAGCTAAACCCTATTCAATCAATTCATTTATAAATCCGATTTCAACCCATTAGTGACTTAATTTAATAAGTAGCACATGGTAAATACGGATATCGAACCCAAAGGAGGCGGGAAAAGCGGTGTTAAGTCCAATACTAAGCAGTGAATTAGCTAGATTAATAGTTTGATTGATTGTATTATCCTAAGCTAAGAAATAATTAAGAGGAAGGTAAATAGCATAAATAAATGACAAAATATTGCAATTGAAATTAAGCAAGACTTGGTAAATGTAAATGACAATTTTAAAGAACAGATTGAGCTTTGTAACTTATATGGCTAGGGTGAGATTGGAGTTGGGTGATTAGAGGAGGTTCATTAAGTACCAACTAGTGCATCAAAGTGAAGGGAATGTGTCCTGGAGATCATACTTGTATTCACTCTAGTATAGTTGTGAAGTCGAGATAAGACTATCATGTGATACTGGATAATTATAATGTTTTGCTAGAAACCGCTTATAACTTATGAGTTATGAACTCATTGCCAGTATCATATGATCCTATAGGGTCAAACACCTAAGCAAACTGGATAACAAGTACTAGGAATGATCATTAGAGTAATGATCTCATCAATGTGTAAATGTTACACATTGATATCGAGTTTTTATGAGTGTGTCGATCGACACAGTGATGGTGTCGATCGACGCAGCTCAGGATTAAAGATACCGGGTTTTAATTAATGACTTAATTTAAACCGGTTAATCCATCGGTTAACTAGGGATTCTTCTAGTTCGCCATATATAAGATAAAGGCACGACCTAGAGAGTCCCTAACCTAGTTTTACAGCCACCATAGACTCCTGAATCCCAAGAGAATTGTTCTCAACGCACTAGCATCCCGATTCCAATTTATGTGCGTTTGGACTTTCTGTAGAGGCGCAGCATCTGAGGCGCTCCTGATCTCAAATTCCTGATTCATTCCGCTGCTCTAAACTCCAGGTATTCTCGAGATCCGAAATATAGATTCAATCAACATGATTTAAAGGGATAAAAGGAATCATTGTGATTTTAGAAAAGTTTTAAAATCTACACCAAATTCCTTTAGTGGTATAAGAGCCATATGTTGTAATTGAATCTGTAACATGCTATATAAATGACTTGAATTCGAATTTGATTCACAAGTTTTATAGTAGCTGTATATTAGATCTTTTGGTTGAAAGTCGTTTTGAAAAACTCAAAAAATTAGGGTTTCTGCGAAAGGCGTGTCGATCGACACAAAGCGTGTGTCGATCGACACGGCCTGTTGATCGACACGATTCGCGAAACGATTAGGGTTTTGATTCGCGAAACGATTTTCGTTCAAAACAAAATTAGGGTTTTCTGCGAGGCTGTGTCGATCGACACAAAGCGTGTGTCGGTCGACACGGGCTTAAAACTTTAAGTGTGCGTCGATCGACACAAAGCGTGTGTCGGTCGATGCAGGTTTAAACGCAGTGTAAAATTTTAAGTGTCGATCAAATAATCGATATTCTAGAAAATCGCCAATGTCGATCGATACACAATTGTGTCGATCGACACGCGTCGATCTCCATCGGTTCAATTGGATTGAACTGGATTGGCATGATCGGTCTAATTTGGTTTGGTCGATTTCATCACGATTTCAAACCGGTTAGCTCTTGTCGACCGATATAACTACGTATTGGTCAACACAAACATAAACCGACACCGGTTCAATTGGATTGAATCAAAATTGATCGGTTTAATCGAGTTAAATGGTTTAACCGTGATTGAACCGGTTTAGGTGTCTTGAAGTCTGAATTAGATTCAGCGCTCTAGATTTAAATCAACTTTAATTAGATTAAAAACTTTTTGAATTAAATCTAATCTTTCTTAAAAATATATGTGATATGTTTTAAGACCAATGTTCCATTCGTCAAACAACATATCAAGCTTCTTGATGGCTTTCCATATCTTGTCAGCTGCCAGGTCTTGTTTTGTTGTCTGATGGACTTGCCAAAGCAAGACATTCACAATTACACGAGTAAGGCAGGTCGTAATCGTTACCACATGACTCGAAGATTGGTTTGCTTGAATGGGCTATCAAAATGGTTTTGGGCCTATAGACATAAGATTGGATTTAATATAGGATATTAATCCAAGACCAAGAGTCATATTGGATATGATCAGCAAAGTGTTTGCTCACCTAAATAACTGAAGTTTGGGCGATGAGCCAAAGCTCACTCAAATCTCAGTGAAATATGGATCTTGGATCATTATAGTCAACTTGAAGAAAATTTAATTTTGAATATACTGTGAGCTGTCTTAAATGTTAAGATTTCTCATTCCTTGAACATCAAAACTAATTA
Source organism: Euclidium syriacum (assembly GCA_900116095.1). Classification (NCBI taxonomy): domain Eukaryota; kingdom Viridiplantae; phylum Streptophyta; class Magnoliopsida; order Brassicales; family Brassicaceae; genus Euclidium; species Euclidium syriacum. Next base: position 7,231,989 of record FPAK01000008.1, read on the forward strand.
AACTCTCTCTTTTCTTGATTCAGCTATGTCTAACAACAACAACTCAAACTCATTCACGTTGAGATCCGTCCTTGAGAAGGAAAAGTTGAAAGGATCCAACTTCTTGGAATGGTATCGGAACATAAGAATCGTTCTCAGAAATGATGTTCTTGAGAAACCTCTTCCTGAAAAGCCCAGATCCAATGCTCCCATTGTTGATAAGGACAAGTGGGAAAAGCATTCGGATGATGTGACAAATGTGATTTGTGTGATGTTGGCCACGATGAACTCGGAACTGCAGAAACAGTTTGAGAACGCGGGGTCACCGATCGAGATAACCACAACCCTGAAATCTATGTTTCAAGAGCAAACTCGCAATGAGAGATACCAGACGGTTAAATCTCTCATTGAGTGCAAGCTGTCAAAGGACAGTCCAGTGAGCCCCCATGTCATCAAGATGATGGGTCATATCGATAACATGGCTAAACTGGACTCTCCCCTTAGCCAAGAGTTGGCTACGGACATCATCCTACAATCTCTGCCGACTAGCTTCGATCAGTTTGTTTTGAACTATACTATGAATAACATGACGAAGTCTCTGACTGAGCTGCATAGCATTCTCAAAACGACAGAACCCAATATCAAGAAGGCTGCTCCTGATGTACTTATGGTACAAAAGGGTAAAGGGTTTAAGAAACCTGCTAAGGGCAAAGGAAGAGCAAGGCTGTCCAGGTTGAGAACCGGGACAAGCCTGAGTCGTCTTCCAAGCCAAAGCGTAGCCCCAATGATACTGACATTTGTCTTTACTGCAAGAAGCCGGGGCATTGGAGGAGAAACTGCAAGGAATACCTGGAAGGTTTGAAGAACATGAGGAAGTCGTACGAGACGGCATCTAAAGGTATTTATGTTATAGAAGTAAATGTTACTTCATCAGGTTCTAATTCTTGGGTATTGGATACCGGCTGTGGTGCTCATATTTGTACTAATATGCAGGGCCTACGCAGCAGTAGAACGCAGAAGAAGGGACAAGTGGACCTGCGTGTTGGGAATGGAGCAAGAGTTGTTGCATTAGCCGTAGGAACTTATCATTTGTCTCTGCCATCAAGCATGATTTTAGAGTTGGAGAATTGCTACTATGTACCTGCGATAAGCAGGAATATCATTTCTATTTTTGTTTTAGACATGAATGGTTTTGAATTTTCGATTAAGAACAAATGTTGCTCTTTTATTCGAGATAATATTTTTTATGGTAGCGCCCCATTAGAGAATGGGTTTTATATTCTCAACCAATCAATGCCTATTTATAACATAAATAACAAACGGTTTAAATCAAATGACTCAAACCCGACTTTTCTCTGGCACTGTCGTTTGGGCCACATCAATGAGAAAAGGATTCAAAAGCTCCATCGTGATGGGCTTTTAGACTCATTTGATTATGAATCATTTGAGAAATGTGAATCCTGCTTATTGAGCAAAATGACAAAAGCCCCTTTCAACAAGTTTAATAATAGGGCCAGTGATTTGTTGGGTCTTATACATACAGATGTGTGTGGCCCAATGAGCATTGGTGCAAGAGGAAACTTTAGGTACTTCATCGCATTTACTGATGATTTCAGTAGATATGGTTATGTCTATCTTATGAGACATAAATTGGAATACTTCGAAAGGTTCAAGGAGTTCTAGAATGAAGTACAGAACCAACTTGGCAAAACTATCAAAGCTCTTCGATCTGATCGTGGAGGTGAGTACTTGAGCCAAGAGTTCGATGATCATCTTAGAGATTGTGGAATTGTTTCACAACTCACTCCTCCTGGAACACCACAGTGGAACGGTGTGTCTGAGAGGAGGAATCAGACTCTATTGGATATGGTTCGATCGATGATGAGTCATGTGGATCTACCGTTATCCTTTTGGGGATACGCTCTTGAAACGTCTGGGTTTACGTTGAACAGAGTTCCAACAAAATCAGTTGAAAAGACTCCATATGAGATGTGGACTGGAAAGGTTCCAAGTCTTTCTTTTCTTAAAATATGGGGTTGCGAAGCTTATGTCAAGCGATTGATATCTGATAAGCTAGCACCCAAATCTGATAATTGCCACTTTTTCGGTTATCCTAAGGAAACCAAGGCATACTACTTTTACAACCGATCCGAGGACAAGATAATTGTTGCTCGGAACTGTGTCTTTCTTGAGAGATAATTTCTTTCCAAGAAGAACAGTGGGAGTAAAGTACAACTCGAAGAAATTCGAGAACCACAGGACGCTGTTAAACCTGATAAGGGAGAGCAGCCGTTGGATTCACAAGAAGTTGTGGAACCAACACCTGTGGTGCTTGTAGTTCGCAGGTCCGAAAGGACTCGTAATGAAGTTGAGAGATACGGATTTCTCGTGATTAATTGTCATGATCTTCTGATCGTTGAAAGTGACGAACCTGCGAATTTCGAAGAAGCAATGTTGGGCCCTGACTCCGAAAAATGGTTTAAGGCCAGTGAATCCAAAATGGAGTCCATGTCAATCAACAAAGTTTGGTCTTTGGAAGATTTGTCCGATGGTGCAAAAACAATTGAGTGCAAATGGGTCTTCAAGAAGAAGATTGACGTGGATGGTAATGTACAGATGTACAAAGCTCGATTGGTGGCAAAAGGTTTCAAACAAGTGCATGGTGTTGACTATGACGAAACCTATTCCCCAGTCGCTATGCTTAAGTCCATTCGGATTCCCCTAAGGACTGCTGCCGCTTATTATGATTATGAGATTTGGCAGATGGATGTGAAAACCGCATTCTTGAATGGGATTCTGGAAGAGGATGTGTATATGACACAACCTGAGGGTTTCGTAGATCCTAATAACCCTAGGAAAGTATGCAAACTTCATCAATCCATTTATGGATTAAAGCAAGCATCTCAGAGTTGGAATCTTCGTTTTGATGAATCTATTAAAGAATTTGGTTTCATCAGGAACGAAGAGGAACAGTGCGTTTACAAGAAGACTAGTGGGAGCGCAGTTGCTTTTCTAGTATTGTATGTAGATGACATATTACTTCTCGGAAATGATATTCCGTTGCTTCATTTTGTTAAGACTTGGCTTGGAAGTTGCTTCTCGATGAATGATATTGGAGAAGCCGCGTATATTCTTGGAATAAGGATCTATAGAGATAGATCGAAGAGGCTAATTGGACTGTGTCAGGATACTTATATTGATAAGGTCTTACACAGGTTCAATATGCATGATTCCAAGAAGGGCTTGCTTCCGATGTCACATGGCATCACTCTCAGCAAGAAGCAGTGTCCTTCGACACCTGCTGAGCGAGAGCGCATGAGTAGGATTCTCTATGCCTCTGCGATAGGATCTATCATGTATGACATGCTATGTACACGACCGGATGTCGCTTGTGCTTTGAGCATGATGAGTCGATACCAGTCAGATCCCGGTGAAAGTCACTGGACTGCCGTCAAGACTATCCTGAAGTATTTGAGGAATACTAAGGATAAGTTCTTGGTATACAGAGGATGTGATGAGCTTGTGGTAAGTGGATACACCGACGCTAGTTTTTAGACAGACAAAGACGATTTTAGATCTCAATTTGGTTACGGCTTCTGTCTGAATGGCGGTGCAGTCAGTTGGAAGAGTTCCAAGCAAAACACTGTAGCGGATTCCACGACAGAAGCTGAGTACATTGCTACTTCAGAAGCTGCAAAGGAAGCTGTTTGGATTAGGAAGTTCATTACTGAACTTGGTGTGATTCCTAGCAGTTCTGAGCATGTGGCGTTGTTGTGTGATAACAATGGAGCTATAGCTCAAGCAAAGGACCCAGATCACACCAAAAGTCCAAACACATCGAGAGAAGATATCATCTGATACGAGATATCATTGAGAGAGGATATGTGAAGATCAGCAGAGTCCCGACGGACGAGAATGTTGTTGATCCTCTGACTAAGGCACTCCCACGGCCAAAGCATGAGAGTCATGCTGCTGCGATAGGAATTAGATTTCTTGAGTAGTAATCTTAATTTGAATGGGAGTTGTTTGTTTTGTTTTTGATGTTCATATAAACATACTTTGGTTATGTTTTACTAAATGAAATTGTTTCATTATTATTTAATTGTGCAATTGATTAATTAAATAATAGTCCCAAAATAATTTAAGGCATTCTTATAGGTCATCAAATACGTGATCTGATCATGAAACCCTATCAACGATAGATGTCATAAATTACTGAGGTCCCTGGTCGAAGGTTGTTAACTTGGGACATTAATAACCGCGCGAGACTAGTATGTGATGTGATTGATGACCAAGTTTCATGGTGTCATTGATAGGAGTATCAAAGTCAATCACATAGATATGTGTTGTGAACACGGTATCGGATATGACCCGCTAATGAGAACTCAACAAGATTGTTACATGAGTGTCATATGAGTTTCTCATTACGACTATAGAGTATAGTCCTTAGACCTGAGTTCATCATGATTTCCTGCATATGAATTGGTCTGCTTTGACCTTGTCAAACGTCAACCATGACTGGTGACTATTCAGACATTGATTGGGCATATCATGAAGTGTGTGGGGAACAGGGGATGGAACAAGATGGGATTTGTCTCTCCTATATAACGGGAGTCAAATATCTCTGGGCCTATCGAAGATTTGGTACTGAGGGAATGTGTAGTCACACTCAAACAAGCTGAATGTCAGTTGTTTGTTTTTATCAGTATAAATCAGAGTTCGACAAACGTGATTTGGCTTTATAAGGATGACACGAGCTCTTGCCTTATGCTGAATCGAGACATAGAGACAAAGGGATTATTGGAATAAGTTGATTCCAGTACAAGTGGGAGATTGAAGGGAATGTGTCATGGAGATCATACTTGTATTCACTCTAGTATAGTTGTGAAGTCGAGATAAGACTATCATGTGATACTGGGTAGTTATAATGCTTTGCTAGAAGCCGTTTATAACTTATGAGTTATGAACTCATTGCCAGTATCATATGATCCTATAGGGTCACACACCTAAGCAAACTGGATAACAAGTATTGGGAATGATCATTAGAGTAATGATCTCATCAATGTGTAAATGTTACACATTGATATCAAGTTTTTATGAGTGTGTCGATCGACATAGTGATGGTATCGATCGACGCAGCTCAGGATTAAAGATATCGGGTTTTAATTAATGACTTAATTTAAACCGATTAATCCATCAGTTAACTAGGGATTCTTCTAGGTCACCATATATAAGATAAAGGCACGACCTAGAGAGTCCCTAACCTAGTTTTACAGCCACCAGCGACTCTTGAATCCCAAGAGAATTGTTCTCAACGCACTAGCATCCCGATTCCAATTTATGTGCGTTTGGACTTTCTGTAGAGGCGCAGCATCTGAGGCGCTCCTGATCTCGAATTCCTGATTCATTCCGCTGCTCTAAACTCCAGGAATTCTTGAGATCCGAAATAATAGATTCAATCAACATGATCTAAAGGGCTAAAAGGAATCATTGTGATTTTAGAAAAGTTTTAAAATCTACACCAAATTCCTTCACAAAGTTGTTAAATAGTTTGGGCCAATCTCTTGTTCACCAAACCCTTCATTAGGTTCCATAAGTCTCCCTAGTGGGTATTAGCCAAAAGATCTCAAATTTTCCCTAACAAGCATGCTTTAAATCCTTCTTTTATGTCTATATTAACCCCTAATCCCTACAATCTCTTGTGGTATTAAGTTTTAACCCTTGAATATGCTACTAGCATTTCATTGAACACCTTTCGGGAGACAAAACAACTAGAAGCTTAGGTTGGGTTGATCAATCCCTTCCAAATCGTTGAGACCCATAGACAAAGTAGTTCCATAATCCTCAATCATTCACCCATCTCATCATTTCCCTAACCAAAGCCCTAACCCAATCTAACACAACTACTCACACATGACCATTGGGGTCATCATGAGTCTCAAAGCAAAGCAAGTAAATAAATGCATAAAGATAAAGAGATTAGAAGGGGGGAAGAAGATTCAAAGCTTAATGATTGTGATTCTCACAAGGGATCTTGCAAAGATCACAACTTTTCTCTCTAAACCCTCAAATGAAAAACAAGCCTCCACTTAAGATCTTTTTCTCTCCTCTCTTCTTTTAACCTAAACTTAAGAGACATATTTATTCTAAAAGGAGGAAGACTACGGGGGTAATCTGGTCTTTTACCACTTTTGGAGACGATTTGCCCTCCGTACCACCAGCACGGCCTGGTATGGGCAGCATGGGTCTTCTTCTCTTGTGGATTCAATTCTGGATCATATGTGCCGTCCAAGCAAGCTTCTGTGCCGCCGGCATGGCCTGGCAGTTGACTAAAGTTGACTTCCCTTTGCTTCCTTTCTTGAAAAACTCCTTTGTGTCGGCACGTGCTTGCTTCGTGCTTCTGTCTTGACCCGATTACTTCTTGATTTTCTCCTAGTGTTGTGTCTTGATCCCGATAGTCTCCACTAAACTCCATATGCTCCTTGATTCCTCTTTGCAACCTATTAATGAACCAAAATACCAAAATATATGCAAATATGCATGATCCTAACTCTAGATGCATAAGAGATGAAACTAAGTGAAAATGCAACTATTTATACGCTAAAAATGTGTCTTAGACCCGAAAAGTGTACATAAAAAGGGCTCTTAAAACGGTTATTTCGAGATTCATCAAAAACCAAGCACCAAAGTATTTCGAAGCCACCTTCAACCTGATGAATTTGGGAATCTATCCCTTCCTCTTGAATTTGATGTAACATGAAGAGAGAAAAAAACAGGATAATCATAAGCCTCTTAAAGCCAAAAATTAAGAAAAAATGACATCATTTCATCGGGAAAATCAGGGCATTTAATAGATTTGTCCTTGCCCTATAAGAGAAACTATGACACTTAACTTAGGATCTTGGACTAGAGCACGACGCAACCCAAAGTAAGATAGCAATGGTATAACTAAAGGTTCATTTGTTTGCATGTCTCCCTCTCGCTATCCCTAAACCGGAAGATCAGTTGTATTAGTATCTCAAGGCCACCAAAGAGGCCCTGAGCACCGCTCTAGAAAGGAAAAAGGGAGAAATGGTGAGATATGTCTGCTTCACCAGCATGATCATGACGAACTGCCAGTCAAATTCCAACCCCTCGAAGAAGTTAACATTAGCCCTGAAAGCTAGATGCAACAAATTGCACCCCTATATCTATCAACACCCGATCACAGCCATAACATCGAGTCCTAGACTAGTCAGCTGCCACCCTACCTAATCGGATAAGTTTCCCAATATACCATCTTTGTTTTCAAATTAAGTTCTCTATGTTGGGAAAGAGGGTTATGATTAGCCTCTCCTATTTTTATCACACCATTTACTGAAACTAGTAAAATCTTGTTAAGTCATTTCTCGAAGGTTATGAATGAAAATTTTGACAAAATTATTTTAGGGCTTTATTCAAATGAGATATTTAATACAATCTTTACAAAGTGATAACTATCTACAGTACACATCTACGTGTTGAAGAGGTGAATGAAGAAGATGTGAAGGAAGACGATGGTAAAGAAAAGAACTGGAGTTTCTAGCCGGACCTCACCAAGGGCCATGCAAGGAACAACCCAAGAATTTACAACGCTGCAATAAGGCTTGAGAGAAAAAGTGTCGGGTACCTAGAAATACCATCGAAATGATTCCTCTCCCAAGTGATCTTCTCCAAACTCGCATCCAAAACCCATTGGCTCAAACAGGATGAGCCCCAGGGATGAGTACCCCTTGGTAGTGTCCTAAGTTTACCTCAAGATGTACCCTGAAGTGGTCCGGACCTGAACAAATCATCCCTACCCCGTCTCAAGAAAAATCCCACCAAAAGACTCATTTTTTAGTCCAAGACCTTAACCTAGAAGGACGAACGAGCTGGCTGATGTTTGTAGAAACATATAGAGTAGTAGTATGTTTGGTGTTTTATCTTGAGTTTTTACCTGTTTTGAGCATGAAGAGATATACGTGATCAGGATGAAAATTAATTAAGCCAACTCAAAAAATCCAAAAAATGCGATAGACAACTTTCGGTGGACACGGAAGTTGAGATCGTCGAGGAAAAGGCAGTCGTGGATTACAAGGCTAGAATGTGAGGTATTTCTCTGGCTTTTGTTTTTCTATCTCTCTTTATCTTGTTCTATATCTCTATCTAGAAACCCTTTAGCTGTTAAGATCCTTAAACGCTAGCAATTGTTTGCTTATGCATATCTCTCAGTACTACTTTAACTGTATGACTATTGAAGCCATAGCTTCGTAATCTTTTACCTGTAATTTTATGGAATACTCTTTTTAAAAACATAAAAAATTGGTTCCTACACTGACCCAAAAAAAAAAAAAATTGGCCCGTAATAGTAATACTAAGCGACGCCGGAACACGGTTTGTTGTTCTATTCTACTCTACTGAAGCAATTGGGATCTTTCTATAAAAGTACCCTACCATGAAAATCCATTTAAATACCTACAGTATACGGTAAGTCTTGTCTTATATATCCAGTAGACTTAGTTAAGTCTTTGTGAGTAACACCGTGACAAGCAAAGAAAAGTCTTAGAACATCAAAACGTTTTTGATCAAAACGCCATTAAACTACTTCAATACTCACTTAAGAGCTCCTTATAAAACCATGCCTAGAGATCACAAAAGCAGAAAACATTGAAAAGGCAAAACAGAAAAAAGGTTATTATCCAAAAAAAAAAAAAAACAGAAAAAAAGTTTTTAAGGCAATATTTAATGAAGCTCTTAAGAGAAACATTGGTGCAAGTTTTGTTGTTGGCTTTTCTATTTTTTCTTGCTGCTTCGTCGACGGAGAAACCTAGTCCTGATTGCCCAAAGAAATGCGGAAACCTTACAATCGAGTATCCTTTTGGCACTTCTCCAGATTGTTACCACGACGAAAGCTTTCTCATCACTTGTAACCAGACAGGGCCAGAGGAAAAACCGTTCTTGAGAAAAGGTAACATTACAGTGCTCAGCATTTCTCTCAACAACGGTGAGCTACGCCTCTTGATTAGTAGTTCCCGCGCTTGCTACAACAGCACGGGAGATCTTATCGACTATAAATCCAGAAAGATTCGACTCAGTTCTTTCTCACTGTCCTCCGAAAAGAACAAGATCACTGTAGTAGGTTGTGATTCTTATGTCTATCTGACCAATATGGGTGATCGAGCTTCCTCATCTGGATGCATGTCAGTTTGCAATTCCTCACCACCAAATGATGGATTGTGTTCGGGTGACGGTTGCTGCCAAACCTCTATTCCCGTGGGAGCTAACAACTTCATGGTAACACCATACAGCTTCCACAATCACACAAATGTATCTAGCTTTAATCCTTGCAGCTATGCCTTCCTCGCTGAAGTTGGTTCTTTCAACTTCTCTGCCTCTGAAGACCTAGCGAACCTGAGGAACATTTCAAGTTTCCCAGTTGTACTAGATTGGTCCATTGGTAATAAGACATGTGACCAAATTGGAAACAATAGCTCGTGCAAAGAGAACAGCATTTGTGTCTCTTCTGCAAGTAGATATGGTGGTTATACTTGCGAATGTCTAAAGGGCTTTGAAGGGAATCCTTATCTTCAAAATGGATGCAAAGGTTTGTATTTTACCTCTCATACACTCTTGTCTGCTAGCAAAAGTTAGGAATGGACGGATATCCTAAAACTTTTGTGGTATTTGTGATACATTCCCCCTTTAATCGGATTTCCAATGTTCGTTAAATTCTGAATATTCAGCCTAATATCCAATCTAGTGAAAAAAATTATATATATATATAAAATTCAGCCAAAAAAATTAATGACTCTGATTGATAACCTCCAAAATAGCGGAATCGCTTTCTAACATGACTTCACAAGTATTTTATCAACATAAAAATCTGCAGAGTAGAGAGTAATGCTTAAAAAACGTAGTAAATGCAAATTTGCATTTTGCCTTAAGAAAATACAAGTAAATATCAATTATAGGAATAAGTGAGTACTAAATAACTTATCTCATTCATGATAAGTGATAAAATATTAGCTTCTTTTTTTTCTTCATTTTCCCATGTGAAAAAACTAACTATTGGATAATAAGTAAAAATAAGAATTATTTGCATAAGTAAAAATAAAAATTATTTGCATAAATAATATTTTTAGATAACTTAATTGTAAAAATAAATTTATTTGCAAAAGTATCAGAGAGAAATATTATCAATATCTATTATGTCTATCATACTTTCTCTTCTTTTGGGACTACATCATATTCTTTCTCATTGTGGGACTACATTAATTGTTTATTTCTCTATTTTATTTTTGGAATCACACAACATATTTTCTTATGTATTTTTTAAAGGATATAAATTCATAATGTGCTATATAGAAATTTATGGTTTGACTTTCTCTGATCTGTCGAGATAAGTAACGACTATATATATGTAGTTCGTTATCTATTGAGTTTAGTAGTTGAGTACTTCGTAAAAAGTGGTTGTTTAGTCGGAAAAAATTGTAGGGCGGTCACGTTTAACACTTATCTCGACGAGAATTTGAATTTTTCATGCCATGACATCCATAAAAAGCTTTTTCAAAGTGTGCATTGGAGACTCCGCAACCACACAAGAAAGCGACTACTGCTAGGAATAGTGGATATAAAGTAGATGACTATTTACCCGCCTCCCCAGATGTACTTATTTGCCATTCGTCTTCACACCAAGCATCTTTCGAGGATATAAAGTCATTTCAACTATGTAGTCAACTACTATCCTAAATAGTTAGTCAATTACATCAACACGCCGGGGCAGTATATATGGAGTGTTATCCAGTTTCACCAACTACTACGCTAAGTAGTTACTCAACTACATCAACACTCTGGTTAGTTCTTTCACCGTGGTTTTGCACTTTGTAGTAAACTACTATCCCCAAATAATAGTCATGCGAATCATTATGTAGTCAACTACTACTCTAAGAAATTAGTCAACTACATCAACACTCTGGATAATACATGTGGAGTGTTATGCCCAGTTTCACCAACTACTACGCTAAGTAGTTACTCAACTACTTTTTCACTTTGTAGTCAACTACTATCCCCAAATAGTCATCATGCGAATCCCACCAACACCCAAAACCAAGCAAAACCCCTTGGTACTACTTAATTAACTACCACAAGTAATAGATACCGAAATACATGAAATAGTAGTTTGATATGTCTATAAGTAATATGACTGTTAAAATGCGTCACTCCCTAACTGTAAGATAGCTAACTACTTTAGAAAATATATATCGAACTACATGAAATAATAGTTATATCTCTATGCATCTTTCTACCATTGTATCAAACCAATCACAACGTCCAACGTGTCTTTTTCTATACAGTGCTTTGCTTTAATTTCCAACCAGTCATATCATGCATACAACGTCGTTATAATCAATTTCTATAATGGATACGGTGTAGCCAACTACCCTCACTAAGTAGCTACATAAACAAACCTTGACACCAACTACTATTTCGAGATCTGCATCATGACTGGAAACTCCTACCCAAATAGGCATAATGAATACCAAATAATATTTACCATCCAAGATCTGCATCATGACTGTTAAAATGCGCCACTCCCTAACAGTAAAATAGTTAACTACTTCAGAAAATAGATAGCTAACTACATGAAATAATAGTTACATATCTATGTATCTTTCCACCATAAAATCAATCCGATTTCGTATCTCCTGGCCCAGATTATATCAGCGACGTTTGGCCGTCCAAAAATAAAGCGATTACGTGGACTTTGGATACAGTTTGAAATCTGGACCACATCAATTGATAATGTTGGTGTGGTGTGGTCCCAAAAAAGTAGAGAGAGAAAAGGTTGGTGTGGACCACTTTTAAGAACTACTATGGGTAGTTTAGTGGGTAAAAATTAGTACATTATGTTCATTTCTGCAAATAAGTTTATTTTTGCAATTAGATTTGGCCATAATATTATTTTTTCAAATAATTCTAAAAATAATTGCTTGCAATAAAATATATTTCATTTCTTTTGAATAATTTAAAATATGCCATAATTTTCACAATTTGTGTATTATGAATGTATTTAAAATAAGTGAAATTAATCTTTTACAAAGAAAAAGGTGAATTTTTCTGATTGTATTTACGTGTTTTCTCTCTATATAGTAAATTGTAATATATTTTATTTTTATTTTCTTATCAAAATTTTCAATATATATTAAAATCATATTCATTTTATATATATATATATATATATATATTTATATATTAAGAAGTAACTAAAGTTTGAATGAAATTTAACTATATATATATATATATATATATATATATTGATTATTTTCTATTTTCTAACATTCTGTAAAATTAATCCAATCGAACAAATTATTTCATTACGCGACTTCTCATTTCACTAATCGGAGCCAATATTTAAGAAAAAAAAACTATAAGATTATTTTTGCCATCAATATCACGTTATTAAACAATTATAACACACGTGGTGGTACAAATCCCACATAAGATATATCTTATGATCGGATCCTAACATTTCTCGTTAAGCAATTTACTTTTCCATTTTAATCTAATTAATATAAATACATAAGAAATGTTATATATATATATAACACATATATGCTAGAATGTTATATATATATACACATATATGTTTGATCGTATAGTATTTGTTTTTCTTCATAAAATTGTAGTTTTAGGATAGAAACCAATACAAGTTAAATCATCCCTAGTAAAAATTAACATGTTAATGAGTTTTTCATTTGTTTTCTTTTAGTTACTAGGAAGTTTTAAGTCGAAAATCATATCCTTAGACCAAATTAGCGTATTTCATTTTCTTTTCTTGCACTTTAATTGTTGTTGGTTTTTTTTTGTTATACCAGATATTGATGAATGTGAAAAAGGTAACCATACTTGTGGAAAACAAGAAATATGTCGGAACACTATAGGATCTTTTCATTGCAAAAAGAGACAACAACTGAGTATAGTTCTTCTTGGTAAGTTGTTTTTCCTGCTATGTCGAGTATCGTTTCTCTATTGCAAGTCTCAAATTCTAACCATGTCTAAAAATTAACCATAACCAGGAAGCGTCATTGTATTATTGGTCATCTTACTTGGTGTATGCAGTCTGAAAATGAAACTCAAGAATCAAAAGCTCACAAAACTTAGAGAAAAACACTTTGAGAAGAACGGTGGCACCATGTTAGAACGACTACTATCAGCAGATTCAACAAATGTTGTAAAGATTTATACTGAGGAAGAAATCAAGATAGCAGCTAATGGTTATCATGAGAGCAGAATTCTAGGCAAAGGAGGTCAAGGAACAGTCTACAAAGGTATATTTCCAGACAACTCCGTAGTTGCCATAAAAAGAGCTCAAATTGGTAATTGTACCCAAGTAGAGGAGTTCATCAACGAAGTAATCGTCCTTTCAAGAATCACCAATACAAAAGTGGTGAACCTCTTGGGCTGTTGTCTGGAGACTGAAGTTCCCTTTTTGGTCTATGAGTATGTGTCTGGTGGCACTCTCTCAGAAAACTTGCACGGTTCTAAGTTTGGTTCTTTTCTTTTATGGAAGGATCGGTTGAGGATAGCAGTTGAGCTAGCTCAAACTCTGTCATCTCTTCACTCAGCTCATATCCCGATAATTCATCGTGATGTCAAACCCACTAATATTCTATTGGATGACAAACTGTCTGTTAAAGTAGCTGATTTTGGTGCTTCCAAGCTACTTCCAATAGATAAAGAACAACTAGCAACACTAGTACTTGGAACTTTTGGATACTTGGATCCAGAATATTTCCACACAAGAATTTTCAGTGAAAAGAGTGATGTTTATAGTTTTGGGGTAGTCCTTATGGAACTGGTTTCAGGTGAAAAGGCGTTGTGCTCTGCTCGGCCAAAAAGCCAAGAAAACTTGGTTATTCACCTAGCTTATGCTTTGAAACAGAATCGATTAGAAGAATTTATCGACAAAAGGGTGGTGAATGCAATGAATCACATGGAGATCAAAGAAGTAGCCTTGTTAGCGGTTAGGTGCACAAGAGTGAAGGGAGATGAGAGGCCAACAATGAAAGAAGTAGCTGCAGAACTTGAAGGTTTGAGAGCTTCAACAGTGAAACAAAGGTTTGGATAATATGTATCTGGATTTGATAGTTAAGGTTAAATGTCATTTTCTTCTGAATCCGAAGGAGGAAACTGTCCACAACTTGTTTCTTTGTGATCTTTTTGTTTTTTCTGTTTATATTTTCCTTGTTTGAGCTACTATGTCTGCTATTTCTTCATCAATAAAATATCATAGTTTTTCTAAATCTCTCATCAATACATGTGTAAGATGTAACTAAAAATAATAGGGGAGAGCATCAAAAATTTATTGAGTGTCAAAGATGAAGCAAAGCAATAACCTTAGTTTCATATATGTCTTGATTTGTATATATTAAGCCGTGTTAGATATTGGATGGTGACATGATGGACACACTAATACAAATCATTAGGCTTCATATTGTTAATGAAAGTTCTGCATTGGTGGTTGAAGAATTTGTGAATTAGCATATAAATAGACATAGGTCAATCCATTTATTGCCAATTGGTTTTGAGTTGGAAAGTCATGTTAAGCTTATAATTAACATCGTTCTAGAACGACCTAATTCTTGGACCACCCTGTGGATGTTTTTCCTACAAAGGTCCAAGCTTCAAATGTTTATACGAAAGTGTGAAGGAGGGGGTGTTAGTAAAAGCCTCATATCAATATTTGTAGAATTTTTGAAATAGTATTATATATGATAAATCCATATTTAACACATATCATCATCATGAGAGATCAATTCAATTAGATGTTTGTTAACCCATTATAAACAACACAACTAATCCCATCCAAAAGCTTAATATTAAAACTAGTAATAAAACAAACCCACATGAGAACACAAATGGTTGTGTGATTATGGACATTAGCTATAGAAATTTTGCTAACTACATTAATTTTCATTACCAATTTAGTTAGCAAACAGTATAGTTTTTAAATATAAGCTTATCATGGTTAAGGCAAGGCAACCGGGTACCCAATCGGGGTTCGATTCTACCCATTCAGATTTTGGGTATTTCAATACTATGTATGAAGGTCCTGATTGGTATATTTCAAAAAATTTGGCCCATTTCGGTTCGTATCGGTTATGTACTCCAATGTAAAATCCGAAAAAACCCGAAATACTGTTGAGTATCGATCGGGTTCGGTTCTTTTGTAACCAAAGTACTCGAAAAACCCAGAAAAAAAGAAAAAAAAAACCCAACAAAAAACTGAGATAACCCAAAAAACCGGCAAATATCCTAACCCAAATAATACTAATTTTGGTTAAGTAACCTAAATTAAAGGGGGTGAACCAGTAATGTTGGTATAGTTTGGGTTAATTCGGGTACCCAATGGGTATCGGGTATTACTCGAACTCGAACTGAAACCCAAACTACTTGCACTTATGATCCGATCGGTTATTTTGCTGCACCCAAACCCGAACCAATACCGCTTTTATGATAAAACTTTTATCGGTGCAGGTCAAGCATATATCCTAACCCAAATAATACTAATTTTGGTTAAGTAAACTAAATTAAAGGGGCTGAACCAAGAATGTTGGTATATTTTGGGTTAATTCAGGTACCCAATGGGTATAGGCTATTACTCGAAATCGAATTGAAACCCAAACTACTTGCACTTAAGATCCGATCGGTTAATTTGCTGCACCCGAACCCGAACCAATTCCGCCTTTATAATAAAACTCTCATCGGTGCAGGTCTGATCCGGTTCTTCGGATTCGGTTATTTTGTCCATCCTAATCAAGAGATTCCAAATCAAACCAATTGGTAATGAGTGACTTTGTCTATGTCCCTTATATATTACTTCGCATCTTAACTTCTGATGTAGAATTCCTAACACGCCCCCTCGAGATAATGACCATTTTGTTTCATCTCAAACTGAATCCCATTTTAGGATCGACAATAAACCTTTTTTGAGATACCCTACTTAGGTCAACAATATGGACTCTGATACCATGTTAAAAATGGTGTTTAAAATCAAAATCAATTGGTAATGAGTGGACAAGCTGATGTACTATATTACTTAGGTCTCGTCTTAACTTCCGATATGAGATTCCTAACAATGGTTAAATATAATAGATAGATGTTTGTGTTATTTCAAATGATATGTGGTCATGTTCGAAGCATGTCAACACTATTCTCAATTACGTGTAAATGAAATAGTACGGTTGAAGTTGTATGAATTTATGCGCCCGTTCGATCGCAAGCTTCATTAAAGTATGGTGATGATGTAGATGGCATGGATTACTGCACACGAGGTGGTCAGCAGAGGCAAGAGAAAATATTCTCTATACTGAGAATATTGCGCGAGGATCGAGGATAACATCTTAAAACTATGGAAGATAAGATCGAAGATTTGAAGAAATCGAAGATCCATATTAGGTTATCGTTCTAGGGTTTTCAGAGATATTTATATAAGGAGTGTTAAGGAAAATAGGCAGGTCAACACTCTGGGTTTTCATTTCAGAGAGATGTGAGATTTTGTCGTTCTTGTCTAAGATAAGTTCTTACGTATATGTTCAATAGTGTAGATTAAAATAGTTGGGTTTAGATTAAACAAAATTCTTTGGGATCTAGTCTATTAGATAGACTGAGTAACACCAACAAACTGTAATCATGTAGGAGATTAACTTAATGATGTTTAATAAAATCATAAAATTGGTGTTGTCCAAGTTGTAGTTTATGTTGTGCCAAAGTGTTCTTACATTAACAATAGTAACACCATTGGTTATACTTCATTTATAATCAATCATGCACATGACATGACACACAACTTGACTCCAAATCCAAAACAACAACAACAAAAATTGAATAGAAAATACAATAGGAGACTTTGAGTTGCTTGCAAAACAAAGATGTATGCAGAGAAGGAGATATTTATATGGAAAGATGTATGCAGAGAAAGAGATATTTATATGGAAACGACGAACTTAGTCTATGTAACACAAGTCATAAAAGTTTCAAGAACAATGGTGTCTTTCACAAGTTACCTTTTTTATTCATCATTTAGATCCTCCTGCGTTATTAGATCAGATTTTCTCAAGCCTTCACTTTCTCTCGGATAAATATGAAAAACTAAAGAGAATAAATAACTCATAGAAAGACAGAGAAAATAAGTGTTAGTCTTTAAAGATGAATTTAACGAATTTTATCCATTTTTTAACGAGAAATAGTTTTAGTTTGTACCGGTTTTCTCAATGTGGTTAGAGTTATTCTAGATTAGTATACGAAACTTCATCCTTTTGTAAGTGCTAGAAACGAGGGCGTCTGGGAGATGTGTCGTGGCTTGAAGATACACTGAAAGTACTCTTTTGTCTTTGTGATCTCCATTTGGACTAGTCTATAGGAGGATCTAGAAAATCCTAGAAGATATAGTGAATATTGTGTAATTATCATATTAAGAATATTTACTTATATTTGTAATTATCTAGAATAAGAAACATCTACACTATAAATATATATGTACTCTAAGCTATATTCTTATGAGAGCAATACATAATTCTTCCCATTCATATCTCTCATCAATCTTTACATGGTACTAGAACTAATCTTCATATTTTACCAGATCCTGAACCGCCAGAACCAATCTTCACATTTTACCAGATCCTGAAACGCGCTATATCCAACCCGATCCGACTCAATATTGAAAAACTTTACGGTTCCATCTCCATATACACGACACACATATCTATATATTATTAAGGATGAGATGTAAGCTAAAATGAAATGGATAATTTTTGGAGGCTCATCTGTTTCATAGTCAAAGTTTTGGCCAGAACTGGCAAACAAAAAAAAACACGCAGCTTTTTTTGCATATGATTTATACAAATAACATGATAATTCTTAGAAACATAGGCGACAAATTTTTCAAGGTTTATAGGATTTTAGCAAATAAAAAGTCAGAACTTGTGCATATCTTCTATTTTTCAGAATCTTGAAATAAATCCTGTGTTTATATATATAGGGTTGAGTATTTCTTGATATTGATTGCAAATGAAGAACTTGAATCCTACATTAACCTCCCAATTGTGCATAAGCATCTCCCAAGCAGCTACGTTTTCAATCCTTGCGTAAATCGAAACATGATCTTTTCCACACTTTCTTCTTCCTTTCCAGCCGGGTGAAATATCAATCTCCTCATTATATCATTGTTACAACGATAAATAACACATAACAACATATATTTACGAAACTAAAATAATACTTGCTTTGAAAGAACCTCCACGACTGAAACTAGAACTTGAGACTTAATAAAGCAAATGTGCTTTCAACAGTGGCTCAAAGGTGACGAGGCACTTGGTCATAATGTTAGCACTTCACATCTTATCCGGCACAGAGCGCAGGTAAAGAGTTAAATCATAGATCATCTCAACGAAATATAGGAATTTGGTCTCACCAAAATATAATATCGGGTTAGATTGGTAACCCCTTATCATTGCGGTACCACCATCTATTACTTCTTATACTACTACTACTCTCTTAACTTTTCTAACTATTCCGCTACCACTTAGCTATCTCTTTTTCCGCTAAAACATCATTACTTCACTTATGAGACCAATCATATAGCTTTTAGATTATATATACCATAAGAAGGTGCCGGCTTCTAGTTAAGTTGTGTGGAGAATGGATCTGTGAAGGAAGCAGCACCATTTTCTACTTCGTCAGTCTTCATAGCACCACTCTCACATATGAGCACTCTGTAGATTCGCTTTGAACAGACCTCACCTAACCTTGTCTCTCCTCCTGTTAACACTTCCACTTTCAAGTCCTTCAGTAGAAACTCCTTCTCATGCACCTGTTCCCCCACACACACCCACACATTTTGCTTCAGAAACCATTTGAAAACAAACCGAGCAAATCAAATCCGCAGGTTTTTTAACTTACCGATTTGTTAGGATCCATATAAACCTTAAGAAGAGACTTCATCGATGGGTATTTCTTCGACACTGCTACTGCGTATCTTGGCTGCACCTTTGGTATTGCTACTAACGCTTTCAACCTGTAACACCAGTCAATGTTTTACTTGTTCAATCAAACATATTCAGAGAGACTAAACACACAACCTGAATTAAAAATGGTTTTACTTTACATTACCATGGACTCTTTTTGATCAACTGTTTGTGAACTGGATCATCCACAGATGGCACTCCATCAGCCTTTACTGATAACCAACTTAATTTCTTCCTGTGCATCAGATTGTAGAACCATCATTAGTTTACTACTTCTCAACGAAGCAGGAAAACACAGAGAAATACATTAGCCACACATATTGTCTCAAGTCAGTTCTACTTCTACGTAATGGGATTAATTTGTTAACTGCGTGGAGATGTATATGATTTGGACTTAATAGGTTTCTATCACAAAGTTATTCGTTTGTTTGGTTTAATGGGATTCCCTACACAAGATCATATTTCGAGAAGAAATCGAAACTGCCATTGAATAATATCTGAGACAACGAAAAAGAGGAACGGAATTGGTACCTGAATTGGCAAGAGGCCAGACTGCTTGTTAAACCAACAACATGTTCAGCCACCTCAGCCTCGTCTACACAGTGTCTGGAATGCACTCCATCATAGTGAGTAGTTAGCTTTGCAAGTACCTGGAACACATCGGATACGCGAACAAAAGTACGTTCAAGGACACAAAAGAAGCAATAAGAAATTCCCCTAAAACATTTCCATTAGGTACTGTTAGTACCTCATTGATAGGAGGCTTTTTCCAATGCTTTCCAGAGCCTTTGTAGACTTCCCGCTCCCTAAAAAACGGTTTTTTCAGCTTCATAATTGTACATTTATATGCAACACAATTTTACCTTCTCAAACTCACATTTTGTTTATGTAGGACATCAACTTATTGGTCAGGAAGCACACCGTGTACGATGGATATTGGTCCCGAATACTTGAGATGTTGTCTAGAAGTTTTCCACTAGCAACAAGTTCACAAAATTCTTCAGCCTCATACATAAGTAATACATATGCAATCTTGGACCCTTGGAGAAAAAGCTGCAACAGGGTAAAAGAGATGCAAATTAAAGAATAAAGAAAATACTGGATACAAACTTTCAAGAGCAAACTTTCTAAGTTCTAAGAATCTAACTTTAGTCAAAAAATTAACTTGTGAGAATGAAGATGGAAGAAAATACATTAACCTTTGTCCATAATCCAAACTGAGAAAGATTTTTTTGTACCTCAGCAAAATTCTCGGGAACTGTCATTGTCCACACAATGGATCTCTCAATTGGATTAGGGGCTACGCGGACTGTAATGCCTTTCTCGGAGAAACTTGAAAGCAGACGTCCTATGTCAACATTATACCAGAGACAATCAGTGTCTATGCTTAAGTGAGAAACTAGCCAATCATATGAGACAAGAAACAGAGAGTCAAAGAGCAAACATCTATAACATACGTTGAAGAATAATACAAAGAATAGAGAAATTCCTTACCTCCAATGGATCCTTCGACCAATTTAGTATCAATCTCAGCAACAATAGATTTAAGAGCTAACTTTCCCTTTTCCCATTTCTGCAATTCCTTCTCTGCCTTCTTACGCTCAGCTTCTTTTGCTTTCAAGGCTGTTTTTGCCAATTTATCTTGCTGAATGATGAAAGTTAATTAACCATTGATCCAGAGAATACAAAATAGAAAAGCCACGTAACGGATACTTACTTCTTTTCTTAACTTCACTTCCTCTGTCGACATCCGCTTTTTTGGCAATGCTTTGCCTGAAGGAGATGTAGGTTTAGAACTTCTGATTTGGTTTTGTCGAGCCATGTTCTCAATGCTTATCTCTTTTTTCTCTTCTTCAGAATTTACCTGGTTTAGCAAGTAAATCAAATTAACAGTAGAAGCAAGTAGTTCTGGTTTATATCATTATACAACTTGTCCAATTTAGTGATAAAACCACACAAATCTGCATCAAAGTTCTTTAATTCTGTATCAGCAGCAGTCAAGTACCTCAATAGCATTGTTGGGAAGCGAAGACCTTGAACCGGCTCCATGCATCCAACTATTATTATTATCTGAAAGAAAACAGAAACCACCATTAATAAGTAGACAACAATCTTCATCACTGAATCCAAACTGATGGAGTTTGATTTTGGGATAAGCATTACCAGGTGCAAAGCTTTTCTCTGTTATTCTACTATTCTTGTAGGTCGCTTCATCAGAATCTTCGTCACTGGATTCAAATTCCAAACCACGATGTGGCTCTCTAAAATCAGCAAGCACGGGTTCATAGTTCGTCGAAGTTTTAGGTGAAGGACTGTCTTCAGAGTCCGACTCTAAAGATATTACCGGTTTGCCTAGGAAATTGAACACCAAAAAAAGACGCAGAAAGGAAGATAATTTGTTGTCAGGTACATACTATATACAGTAAAACCCTAATCAAGAACTGAAAGGAATCATCAGAATCGCAACAATTGACGAACAGAACAAGTTCCTCAGTATCAATTCCCTTCGAATCAGAATCATCAGCGAACTATTCTTCCCGACTTTAACCGAAATAAACAAGACGGACAGAGGAATTTCTCGTGCAGGAAGAACCAACTAACCGGAAAACTTGTTTTCGCGGTGTGAAGAAACTCCAGTCCCGGAGCCAAAGGAACACTTGATGACGGTGACATCGTCAGAGACAGGTGTCTTGGCGACGAACAAAGGAGTAGAAGCAGATTCCGGCGGTTGCTTCTGCAGTGCCGGTTCGTTATCTAAGATCAAAATCGTAGGGGTAGGATTCTTTCGAGCCCTCTTGGACGACGGAGGTGGAGTAGCGTTGTCCTCCCCGTCGGAGATCAGAATGGGATCACTCATGACAGAGAACAGCGAATTCGAATAAGACGGCGAAGCGGGACTATCGATAAGACTAGATGATTCACAAATAACGTTTGGGTAAATAGTAATTCTTGAAAGATTTCAGAACACTAATGTTCAAAGAAAAAAATATAAAAAAAGAAAGATTTCAGAACACTAACATTACCAATCAGTATTACTTTTAAACCATGTCTAGTGGATAAATAGATGTTGATATCCCGGCGATCTCATTTCAGATTAAATATTTTTTGAAGAAGGATTTGACTAGAGATTTTCGTTGGTTTGTCGATTATACTGCGTGTTGGGGGTGGATTTAGCACCATCCGATCCATCAAAAATTCAAACCTGGTCCATCACAAATACAAAATTTCCCCACTTAAATTCTATAAATATCTCTCTCTAGCGCTAAGGGGGAGGGAGTTTTTTCGGCCTCGCCTCGTCACAGACTCCCTATTTTTGGACCTGCTCTCAACTCTCTTGAGCTCGTTTTGCTGACCTCGTTAGGTCGCCTTGTCAAGTCGTCTCGTCAGGCCGCCTCGTTAGGACGCCTCGTCGGCCTCGTCTCGTCAGGTCGCCTCGTCAGGTCGCTTTGTCAGGACGCTTCGTCAGATCGCCTCGTCAGCCTCGTCTTGTCAAGTTGCCTCGTCGGCCTCGTCTCATCGGCCTCGCCTCATCAGGTCGCCTCGTCAGGTCGCCACGTCGACCTCGCCTCGTCAGGTGATCTCGTCAAGACGCCTCGTCAGGTCGCCTCGTCGGCCTCGTCTCGTCAGGATGTCTCGTCAGGTCACCTCGTCAGGTCGCCTCGTCAAGACGCCTCGCCTTGTCGGTCTCGCCTCGTCAAGACGCCTCGCCTTGTCGGTCTCGCCTCGTCAGTTACAACTGAGCGTGCGCCGCCTAGCTACAGCCTCCTTTGCTTTGTCTCAACACGAGCTCCCTGGCTCTCTCCAACATCCCAAAGATAAAACGAACTACGAATGGCTTGATCCCCTCGCACGGTACGTAGGCAGCCTCCAGAGACACAGCTACTTCTCCCTTCTTTACTTTAAATGTTATCTCCTCTTGCCAATCTAACTACCGACTCTATTTGCATCCTAGTTAGCATCCAATGTGCGATCAGCATCCGGTGTGCAATCCGGATCCATCACTGCATAATTTATAGGATTTTTGCTAATCTTCTTCAACAAAAAATATTATATGATAAGTTGAGGGCCGACTGTCTTCAAATATATTCATTTCAAGTTGAGGAAATGAATTCGAAACACATGGAATTTGCAGAAGAATGCAGTCTCAGAATCGGTTCAAAAGATGTGGAGGATCAGTAATTTAGCGTTCACATTACATATGATAAAAACTGGGTTTCCAACGAAATAAAACACGCACACAACCTTATAAAGAGTACAAAATTCTCTTAAAACGGAATAAAAAACCCACTACACTGCAACACAAGTGATAACATATCGATTGCTGCTTTTTAAAACCATCAAATATCTTCGGGATCACCTGCGAAAGTAAAAACTAACAAACGAAACCAATTGTCAATAACAGGCAAATATGAGCAATCTCATTATAGCATCATTACAAGAAAATAAAAGAAAGCCGTAAGAATATAAGAGAAGATTAAGATCTCAGACATCCAAGGAAGGATAAGAAGCTGCATTAGCTCTCAAGCCCGGCGAAAGGCGAAAGCTTTAGGCGGCCACTGCGAATGTTTTCAAGAAACGAGCCTTATGGTTTATCCTCATCGATCAAGATAATAAAATAGAAAGAAACCCAAAACAAATAACAAAAATTGTTAGTCTCAGACATCCAAGGAAGGATAGGAACAGCATTGACTCTCAAGCCCGGCGAAAGGCGAAAGTCTTAGGCGGCCACTGCGAATGTTTTAAGAAACGAGCCTTTTGGATCTATCATCATCGACCATCATATACTAGTGTAACTCGAAATCAAGGATTGAAACGACCATATCGATGAAAACAATACAAAAGCATCAAATCAAAGACGAATTCTGGCCTGATCCTATATCAAAACGAGAGACCTAGTCATAATCAAACAGTAATACAAAATCTAGGGTTTTTGGTGACGATTTTATGAAGTAGAAGAATGTTTAAGATGATTATATAGTGAGAGAAAGAGGCGTCGCCGGATGACTAGGGTTTTGTTTTTGACCCACAAGATGAACGGCTGTGATTTGTTTCCTTTCTTATGTAACTATATGGGCTTTTCCTCATTTGGATTTGTTAATGACTACTTAGCTCAGCCCACTATTGCGGCCTATGAAGCCAAACTATTATACCGTTAATTAATTTTCTTAAAAACTGTTGTTTAGATATGTCACATCCGTTTCCATTATTATTTCGGATTAGAAACTTTCGGTTGGGAGTAGCACTTTAATATTTTGTAAAACTGCGTAGAAATAGAACATTAACGTTGCTTCGTCATATGAAAACTGATTACTCAAAAATCCTTGGAAGTACTTCAAATAGTTCTAACCTTTTAGAAAGCTTGATATGATGGTTTTTAGAGAAATGATTGCAGTGGCAATTATAAAGCATAATCTGGCACATTCTTTTGTCAAAGTATAGAAGGATTAAGGAGGCTTTTGTCTATATCAATCCAAGTATTGAGTTTTGGTCCAGAAATACAACAACAACAGACGTCTTAAAGATCTACGAGAAATAGAAACTCAAACTCAAAGAAGTCTTGACCTCAATTCCTAGTAGGGTCTGTCTAACAACAGATCTGTGGGGATCTATTACCATAGAGGGTTATCTTTGTCTCACTGCGCACTACATCGATTCCGAATGGAATTTGAAGACTAAGATATTGTCTTTTTGCACTTTTCCGCCTCCTCACACTGGTGTAGCCATAGCAATGAAGCTTATTGAATTTTTAAAAGAATGGAGACTGGAAAAGAAATTATTTTCTTAATTGTGTGGAAACCGTTGGAATTCAGAGTAAAGCTAGTCTAGTTTTAGATGTAAAAATCCACTAGAACTCTACCCATCATATGCTCTCTAGAGCTATTGAGTTTAAAGATGCTCTGCGTAATCTTTCCGAGGTAGAAGTAAGTTATAAGTTTTTTCCGTCTCAGCTAAAGTGGAAGAGAGGAGAGCAGATATGTGAGTTATTGAGTCCATTTGCTGAAATGACAAACCTGATTTCGGGCTCATCTTATCCAACTTCCAACTTGTATTTTATGCAAGTATGGAAGATTGAACAATGGTTGAGAGCGCATGAGTTTTCTGATGATAATGTTATTGTTCAAATGGTGGAAATAATGAAGCTTAGATTTGAAAAATAATGGGAACAATATAGCAAGATTCTAGCAATTGCTGCGGTTTTTGATCCAAGACTGAAATTGACATTCTTGGAGTATTGTTTTAGTACATTAGATCCTATTACAAGCAAGGAAAAGTTGGCTCATGTAAGGAAACAGATGTATAAGCTCTGTGAAGCTTATAAGAAGAGTTATAAGCCATAGTGACACCATTGTTTCTAGTTCACAAGGAGGAACTACACAAGAAGCGATTCCAGTAGGATACGATGCAAGTTATTAGCTTTCTTTTACTTCTATGTTGTTATTTTTTTCATGTGTGTTGCTTTTTGGTTTGCTGTGGATTGTGAATCAAGCAGATTTGATCTCCTTATCTGCTTTTTCGTGTCTGAAAATTTGTGTATGAGTTAGATGAGTTAATGTCTAAGAATCATGTGTTAGATATTTATTTGATTCATATAACGTGAAACTTTTGTTGATATTCTTATAAATTATAACTCGATAGAATTTGTATCTGATTCTCATAGTATTTGTATCATCTTTCATAGTTTAACTTTGTATCATAGTTTTAGCTTTCTCATCTTTGAATCCGGTTGAGTTACAGATTGTAACTACATAGTTATAAATGTTATCAGATTGTTGTTTGATGCGTTTCTTCTATGTCATATGTGTGGTCTGGACATATATATATATGATTCGTTTTCTTTTATTGGTGGAACTTGATAAATCTTTGTGTCTGATTCGTATACAGATTGTAACATGATGTGATTCTTTGGGTTTTCAGGGGTTTTATGCATTTGTTTCTCAAATAACGAGAACTAATGGAAAATGACCATTGGACTTGTATCTAGAAGAGCCATCACTGGATATGATCTCGTTTAAAAGTCTTAATGTTTTGAGTTATTGGAGAGACCACGCAAACCGCTTTAAGGATTTGTCATTAATGGCGTGTGATGTTCTGAGTATACCAATAACAACAGTGGCCTCCGAATCATCCATTAGCATTGGAAGTAGAGTTCTAAACAAGTACAGGAGCTCTCTACTCCCTATGAATGTCCAAGCTCTCATTAGTGCAAGGAACTGGTTACGAGGCTTCCAGGAAATTGGTGAGAAGTTCGAATTCATTGAAGAAGAGGAGAAGCTTGAAGAAGGTTAAGGAAGAGGTAAATCTCTTAACTTGGAGTCTTAGAGTTTTGAAAATTGAAATGCTTTATGGTTTACCAATAAATTGTTTTATGGTTTTGAAGGAAGAAAAAGTTTGAGGAAAATGGAGAAGTTCAAGGAAACTTGATAAATCTTTTGTTTTTGGTTGTGTTTGTAAGAGAAATTTGATAAACTCTTTTCGTTGTTTTTTTTGTTATGTTTCATGTTTGTAAGAGAAACTTAATAAAAAAATTTATGTTTGGTTCTAGTGTTGTAATGCAACTAGTATAAGACAGTTAAGTAATTTGCTATGTTAAGAATTTTAAACTCAATTTTAGTTTGTAATTTGCTATGTTTTAGTTTTTTCTTTCAATATTTACTTTGTTTGCTTTCAATACCAAATTTACACAAATCTATTTACATACCAATATGATAAAATGAATAATTTGTTTGTTTACATAAAAAGAAATGTTATGAATTAACAAAAACAAAAAAAATCAGTTAAATGGTCTTAAATGGTCTTTGGGTGTGCCCATATAAAATATGATCAATCTGGACATGGTCATAATTTGACGCGGACTATATGGATGTGTCCATATTTTGTCTAGAAAAAATATGGTCTCTATGGGTGCGGGCTATATGGATTTCGTCCGCCCATTTGACACCTCTAAAAACCATCGTTAAGAACGGTGTCATCCGTTTGATCATCCCTCCCATTTGATTTCATCGTCAACTTCCCTCTATCTCTATCTTTGCCTCCTAAACTCGTCTTTTAATGTTATTATCATTATATCGTTTTATGCTTTGGATCATGTTGCAATTATTATTTATATTTTGGGAGAATTTATATATCATACCTTTATGAGTCTCTCTATCGTATTTTAAGATCTCTACTGAATTGCAACATATTTTCATAAAACACTAGGATCAATGAAAGAAGGGAATCAATTTTTTGAGCAGGACAAGAAGAAATATTGGATTCCATCAACAAACTCACTTTACACACTTCTTTTCTATCTGTTGAATGAAACATCTATCTATACACCCCCAATGACCCCATACGGTTGATGAAAAGGAGGGTAAAGTTGGAATTCTGTTTCTGTTAAATAAGCAATATAGTCCACTCGATTAAGCTTGCACGGACCTAGGAAAAAAACAAGAGCCGTTAGATTGGTTTACTTTAATCTGTGAAGTCCCATCTGTATTTATGTCCTTTGTCTGAGGTAAGTTTCCAACACTTTGATTGGTAGTGTTTTTTGTCTCTCTATAAACCGTAACGGCATCCTTGGCTCATCTCTTTGTTGGT
This sequence comes from Euclidium syriacum, assembly GCA_900116095.1. NCBI lineage: Eukaryota > Viridiplantae > Streptophyta > Magnoliopsida > Brassicales > Brassicaceae > Euclidium > Euclidium syriacum. The sequence goes on from FPAK01000008.1 coordinate 7,259,573, forward strand.
GTGAAGAGAAGAAGCATTATGTTGAACCAAAAATCCTGTAGTATATATATGACACTCCACAACAAGATTCAAAAGCTTTGAGACACTAGTAAGAGGACCATTATATTATAAGAATATGATCGCTGTATTTAATATCCGTTCGGATTGATTTATGAAACAGCATTAGCACACAATGTAAATTCTATAAGTCTAGATAGCATTGCTTTTCGCATGTAAATTCTATGCTTCCCTTTAAATATTAGTTTTTTAATTCCCGGATTGGTTTTCTTTAAGGATATATATTGAATAAACATAATATCTTATTGTCTTTATTGTCTTTGATGTGCAGATCAAAAAGAAAAATTGTCTTTGATGTAAAATATAATATAGAATTTCCAAATTCTAATAAAGGACCCCTAACTAAAAGTACTTATAAATTAGAATATTGTATACTCTAATAAAGTATTTTAGATTGAAAACAAAAATAAATGTTTTTACAAGTGAAAACTTGTTGAATCTTAAGAGAATAAATTATCCTTGAACCCTTCTTATGAAAACCAATTTCCCCACTCCTCGTACTTCGTCTCTCTTTTATCTGAAACGAACATAATCGATCTCTCATGTTTTAATCGATCATCTTAACAAATTTTTTATGCGCAAGACTTTCCGGTGTGTTTTCTGTTATTATTCCTTATTTGCCAATTGAAATGAGTAGTATTCTAAAAAACATAAGTCAATCAAAATACATAGTGCGGTCTTGTGTGGAACTTGTTATAAGCAGTCTCGCATCACACCTCTTACCAACTCCAACGTGGTTTATAATCAGTCGGTTCTCGACAAAACAGATAACATATGTTCGCGTTTAAGCTTTAAATTTTTAATACGATATCCGGTTGCTAACTTGTTTTTCATTGGAAGCCATAGGATGAAAAAGGACTTTAAGAAAAAACAAAAAAAAAAATTTCAAATGAAACATCATAGTACTCAAAATTTCGAAATTCAAAATGAAATCACTTTCACATAGGAAAGTTTAAATTCTGGAAATTTTTAAATTTTATAATCAGATCTAACTACACCTTTCAACAACTTTTACATCAAACCTCGTATACAGCATGTCCTACGCTCAAAATTTTCTTGTGCCCACGTCATTGAAAGAATTTCTTTCCAAGGTAAAATTGGAGTATTATTTTGCAACGAAATGTCAAGGACAAAAAAAACAGCATCTCGTTTTAGGCGAGAAAAAATATTTTACAATTTTCATATCAAAAGCTTCAAAAACTATTGTCGCGATTTCTCAAACTCCAACGTTAGATTAAGGACTATATATACACAGAAAACAATCGAACGGGTTACTAACGACGATTACCAAACGTTATTAATATGTAATTAACCATCCCCTTTTCTTCCATCAACCCCTGATAATCTCCTTCGTTGCTCTGTAAATACTTTCGAGAGATCGAAACTTCTTTTTCTTCATCTGCTTTAACTCCACAGCAAGGTTACAATTCCCCTTTACGCCGACGACCGTATTAGTTCTCGAGCTTACATCGTCATGCCTTGTCTTGACCCCACCGTAATCGCCGCCGGTGGTGCTGCTACAGCTCACCGTTTCTTCCTCGCTCAGCTGCATAAGCTGTTCGGCCGCCGCCATCTCCGTCTCCGAGAACACGATCTCCGATTCTCCAGAAAATCCAGTCTCCCCCATTGGATCTTTCATTTTAAAATTAATTAACCTGGGGACAAAATAAACAAGAAACCAAGAATATTTAAACGCGAGCCGATAGATTTTGATATTAAATTTTTGTAATTTGTTTTGTCGTTTTTTTCTTTTTGTGTAATGGGGAAAAAAGGAAGAAACTACAAAGTCGGTTTCGTAAGAAGAAGAACGTGTCTTCTGAAATTTTTGCATAATAATTAATTTTTTATTAAAGAGAGGACGATTCCTGCAACCGTGTGTAGCATATCTCTAGAATCTGATCCGTCGAAAATTTAGTCCTCACATGAAGTTTTGTCTTCTTGATCCAACGGCTATGTTAACTTCCTATGTTACTTCTTCGATGAGGTTTACTTTTCGCTTACAGCTATAAATGCATTTGACTTCTATCACACGATTTGGTGGGTTCCACGTAAGCCATTCCAATTCCAAGTACATATGTGACGTCATTCACCTAAGTGGGCCTTCTTTCTTATCCACGTGTCAAAATTCGATACGGCATACGCTTTGTGGATTCTACAATGGCTTCCTTTAAATTTTTGGGTTAAAGATTTTCTTTTTACTCTAAGCCAAATCAATGGAATAGAACTTGAATCCCAAATATGATCAGTACAACTTACTGGTTTCTCGTTATTTTTCGCTCTATGGTTCTCGCTTGCTTTTACTTAACAATGAATAACGATAAAAATATGAAAATAACCAAAAAATAAAATTAGCAAAACAAACAAATATTGGCGGAAAATACTTGAAATAATACTCAATTAAATTCTTAAGCTATATCCATATATCATGACTTAAATTAGTCTATAGTCATATTATACAAGATGGTTGCAAAGATCTTGGTTGTTAAATTGAAACCCTTTTGGTCTATTGTTTAAGTTGGTTTCACTTTCACCTAATCAATCCGTTTTTGTGTTTCATTATTTGATTAGTGACAACATTCTTATTGTGCATAAAACCACTCATAACTTCAACACACATATAACAATATCAAATAAGTTTATTCCAATAAAGACTCACATGTTTAAGGTTTATGATCATGTGGAAATGAGGAATTTAAAGACTTTTTTTTTTTTTTTTTTTGTTAAAGACGAGTTTTTTTTGCATGGGTTTCCATGAGAAGCGGATCAACTAGATATATACTTTGTCACCACATTTCTTATTCATTAATTAATAATGGTCAGCCACATGACCTAATAAATCCACAAAAAGAGGTTTAAGAAAAAGTGACTCAGTATACCTTTTTATGTTTGTATTATGTGCCAAGGGGTTTACTCATCTTCCCAACAAAGTTGAAGTAAATAGTTTGATATGTGGGATTCAGTTTCTACTCAAGGGTATGCCATTCATCATCTATTATTTTTTTGATGATAGTTTATTCATGTTTTTAACTAATAGAGTTCATTATGACGTTATTCATCAGATTCTTCATAGTTGTGGTATAGTTACAAGGAAAGTTGCGAAACAAGTCAAATCTACTATTTGATTCTCAAATCTTTCAAGAGGTTAAGTTGGTTTTCAAAAATTGTTTGGGAATATCAAATGAAGATGGAACAAGTAAATATCTTGGTTTTCCGGAATGCCACAAAGGGAGAGAAAAAAAATAGTGTTTCAAACATGAGATGAGAATATGCATGACTACACATGAGGCGATAAAAATTCCAAACAAGATAGTGAGAATGATGAGGACATCCGACCATACGAGCTAACCCAAGAAGTGATCCATCGTCTTTATGTCCCCAACTTACCCATGAAAAGAGCTAGGATCAGGAACACTAATCACAAGTTCAAAATGTACATGAGAAATCTAATGGGACAGCTAGAGACAGTGGAACAAAATAAGGATATCATGCATCTAGACTTATCATGAAAAGATAACCAAACCAAAGTTGTTAAGAGACCAATACCTAGAACTCATTAAATATCAAGGAGAACACCTTTTTTAGAGGACTCAACAAGAATTCATAACGCAAGGAGAAATCCCTGGAACACTTGAAGATCACAGAGAACAAAGCAGCTTAAAACAGATTTGATATAGAGTACATTGCGACCAAACATGTCCAAACTGAAGACAACCAAACCATTGTTGAAGACATGAATTAAATGATGATCTTAAGGGCCAAGGTTGCTTAGAAAAATGGAGAAAAAAAAATATGAATACCCACATATACAATTTTAAGAAGACTTTTAGCCATTTTTAGCTTATAATAAAAAAAATTTCTTAAAACAGCATCACCATGAGCTTAGGAAACTAATCACTAATGACTCACATGTTATTTGAAAATCTTGATGATTAGCTTATAATAAGAAAATTTTCTTAAAACATCATCACCATGGGTTTAGGAAACTAATCACTAATGACTCACATGTTATTTGAAAACCTTGATGATATTTTGATCCAATTATGATTTCACCCTAACTCATTTAAATCTAAATAAGGATCAAATCCTTGACTGAAATGCTTTAGCTTTTTCCTACAACCACGGTGCTACAAAGGTTTTTAATGTGTTAGCGGTTATAAAAATATATATGGGATATCTCATATACATATATCTTAAGGTTCATGTATTTTCGGGTATTCGTCAAATCTCGGGTATTACACGACCCAAATCAATACCCAAATTTATCTAAGAAGTGGACCCATTCGGTATTTACAAGGAACCAAAATTGATCCGTACTGGGTCTTTTTTGGGTTGGTTCGGTTCGGATATTTTGCCCACCCTAAACAAAACCATTTTTTTTCTCTAGCAAACAAATGTTTAATCTAACAATTAAAACTTTTTCGTTAAAAATCCACGTCAATTAATTTTTTATCACACGAACCATCACTTTCTCTTAGTCGCAACTCTTCTCTTGACCATTCTGTCTCGTCTTTCCACTTTAGTCTTGTGCCTCTTCATCTTTATAAGTATATATAGTCAATTGCTCCCTTCGTTGACATGAATTTTTGTTTCAAATAATTTGAGAAAACTATTTGTAACTCATCCTCCCTTTCAATTTTCATTCATTAAACCCATAAATAAAAACCGTTCTTATAGTCTTAATACGTCTTTTTGTTGAATAGATTATGTTGCTGATTATTTTCGCTTAGTCACCTGTCCGACCATCCACCATCGTTTATTTGCAGGTTAACTCCTCTTGATCGGTATCTGCTTTGATTTATTTACTCAAATCTTTTCCGTTGAACAGAGTATGCTGCCGATTCCTACCTGTTATAATACCAAGTAATTCTTCAAAAATATTTGGTAAGAATATGACATTTAGTCTCACTAATGCAATTAATATTTAAATGAGTTCCCGTGCGATTTGGCGCAAGTCCAAATCCTAGTAATTAAAATAACCAAAAAATAAAATTAGCAAACAAACAAATATTGGTAGAAAATCCTTGAAATGATACTCAACTAAATTTTCTTAAGATACATCCATATGTCATGATTTATTTTAGGCCTATTAGTCTATACGATGTGTTAAACAAGATGGTTTCAAAGATCTCGATTATTAAAATTAAGCCCTTTTGGCCTTTTTTTAAGTTGGTTTCACTTTCACCTAATCAATCCACCTTTGGTCTAATCGCTTGTTTAGTGACAACATTTGTACTGCACATATAACTCCTCATATAACCTCAACACACATAAGACAATATCAAAGCCTCAACACACATAAGACAATATCAAATAAAATTATTATATAAAAGACTGATATGTCTAAGGCTTATGATCATATTGAAATGAGGGATTTAAGGAATCTTTTGTTCTGTATTTGTTGTTGTTAAGGACGAGTTTTTTTTGTATGGGTTTCTATAAGAAGTGGATCAACTAGGTCTTATAATGTGTCACCACATTTTCCTACTCATTAATTAATAATGGTCAGCCACATTATCCCCTTTTATGTTTATATTATGTACTGAGGGGCTTACTTATAAACCCAACAAAGTTGAACCAAATAATTTATATGTGAGATTTAATTTCTACTTAAGGGCATGCCATTCATCATCTTTTTTTTTTTGATGATAGCTTGTTCATGTGTTTACTTGATAGAATTCATTGTGGAGTTATTCATCAAATTCTTCATACTTATGGCGGAGCTAACCTGATCAAATCTTCTATCACATTTGATTCTCAAATCTCTCAAGAGTTTAAACTGGTTTTCAAATTATTTTTTGGGAATATCAAATGAAGGTGGAACAAATAAATATTTTAGTCTCCCCGAATACCACCAAAAGAGAAAAAAAAAGTGTTTCAAACATAAAAGTATGTATGACTACACATGAAACCATAAAAATTCCAAACAAGATAGTAGGAATGGTGAGGACATCCGACGATAAGAAAAAAAGTGATCCTTAGTCTTTTTCTCCCCAACATGATCAGAGTTAGGATCAAGAACACTCAACAAGTTCAACATGTATGTGAAAAAGCTAATGGAACATATCGATATAGTGGAACAAGCAAAGCATATCATGCATCTAAACTTATCCTATGATGTTTCATGAGAATACAAAAAAGATTAAAGGAGATTGACATAGTGTGTGAGATATTATGACCAAATCCTTTAAAATCCAATTTCTATTGCTTAAGTTGGAGCATACAAATTATAGAGTGTTCTTTGTAGATTGTAACAACCCGTTTTTCAAAAGAAGTTGCCCGAAGAGTCAAGTCAAAGTCAGCTGCCCGAAGACGAAGAAGACGAGAATTTTCCCAAACATTAAATTCTAAAAAAGGAGGAAAAGAATGTCATAAACATCAAGTGGAGGCAATCTGAAGACCTAAGAAAATCCAGAACAAATGCAAGATGAAGACGGAGTTATGACGGAGCAGAATCTGCATTGGAATAGTTCCGAAAATAATTAAAATGAATTTCGAAATTATTTTCAATGTTAGATTTTTATAAATAAATTTCCATGTTAATTCCGATCGCCGCGAACGGGATTAATTATGTAAATTCAAGACGAATTTATGGGCAAAATTTCAGAAGAATCGGAGTCCAAATGAAATATCACGAGAAGACCGAAGTGGGGCAAGTTCAGAGAACGCGGGAGCAAAGTCTCGGGAGGAACACTATTTAAAGCGGTAAATCATTTTACCGCTTCATTTTTCAACATAACCGCAAAAACTCACATTCAAAGTTTCCTCTTGAACATTCAAGATCAAACTCGAGTAAACTCAAGAACACTCGAGCATACTCAAAGAAATTCAAGCAAAAAACGAAGAACGCGAAGAACCTTCAAACGAAGAACGCGAAGAACACTCAAGGGGGAAACGAAGAACGAAGAACGCGTTGAAGAAGGAGGACCGCCGATCACCACCTCCGGCCACCAGCGACCGCCGTCAACGCCTGTTGACCGGCGTTGATCAGCCGTTGACCAGCGTTGATTGGCTGTTGACCGGCGTTGACCGGTGACCGCCGCCGCCATCGTCGTGACCGCCGGCCACGGGAAAAGTTTTCCGGCGTCTTTTCCGGTGGTAAGTTCGATAATCGCCACCTCCTTAGCTGCAATTCACTCATTTCTTCTCCGGTGTGAAGATCAATCATCGAGCCACCGTTGATCACCGCCGTTCACCACCGCCGCCAAGCCACCACCGTGCATGTGATGCCGCCGTCGAGCTGATCGTTTTGATATCCAAGTCCTTGGAGCCGCCGGAACCGCCGTGGTACCACCGCCACCGTCGATCACAAACCACCACCACCACCATTCTCATCGGTTAAGTGGTTTGGTTTGGTTTGTGGTTTGAACGGTTTAGTTAAACCAGCTGGGTTAACCGGTTTATTCCGGTTTAGCCAAATTGGTGGTCTAAGGAGGAAATTCAGTTGGTCCAGACTCAATTGGAGTCGATTTGAAGAAGCTTGAAGTGCAAGAAATAAGGAAAAGAAGTTAAAAAGGAGAAAGAAGATAACTTGCTGCATTGAAGCTGAAGCTTGTGAAGCAAGTTAGAGGAGTTTTGAGTTGAGAAGCGGGTTTAGGAGAGGTTTCACTATCGCCACGCAGTCACATCAGCCGCAACAAAACCAATGTGAGTGGGTGTATGTAGGGAATTCCACCAATAAACCCTAGAAGATAGGTTGACCCTATTAATATGGAACGTACTGGTACGGGCCGGAACGTGTTAATTGGTATGACTAGTGGAACCATAATAACCGGGTAGTGTGGATTGCATTGCATGCTAGAGTGATTGAATGTTGTTGAATGAATGTTGTGTGGTAAGATAACTTCTTAGAGAAGTTATCATTGTTTTTTGTTGATGTGTAGTAGGATAACTTCTTAAAGAAGTTATCGCGGTTTGTGGTTGTTGTGTGAACCATGGTACAGTAACATACCATGGTGGAGGTTTCTTTGTTGCAGGTTGGGTAGTGAATGAGTGGTGAGTCACGTGGCTTGTGCCCGTGAGAAGCTGAACCTTTATTAGGTAAGCGGGTGAGTGGTGATGATGTCTAACCTAAGCGGTTTGCTAGGGAAGACATGTGGTGGAAATCTACTCTAGGCGGTTTGCTAGAGTAGAGATGTGTTGGGTCTAACCTAGGCGGTTTGCTAGGAAAGACTGGTGATGATGTCTAACCTAGGCGGTTTGTTAGGGAAGACTGGTGATAATGTCCAACCTAGGCGGTTTGCTAGGAATGACTGGTGTGGCGTCTCTCTAGGCGGTTTGCTAGGGAAGACTGGTGGTGGAGGTGCGAGCGGGTTAACTTGGTCCCGGCAGCTTAGGCGAACCCTTGCGGAGTATAGATGAGAGTGTGGATTATTTTAGTTTGTTTGGGGTGTTAGTTGGAATTTGATTGTTTTGAGGATTTTGGCAGATAGGATTAGATTACCGGTAGTTAGAAAGTGTGCGTAGAACGCCGCAAGGTAAGATGCGAGTGAGGGAGCTGCGGTACGTCATTGCTATATGCAGCGTTTGGTCTGTACGACTATGCTGAACGGAAGAGGCCGGGAGCACAATTCCTACCAACCAGGGCTCCACCACCACTGGTTGGCGCAGGTCCGTCGTGAGTCGAAGTTTGGTCAGTGGCGGTGAATCGGTATCTAATTCTGATTAGATGCGCGGGATGGGCGACGTACCGTATGCTCAGGGCCCAGAGAGAATGTGAGGTTTATATACTAAGTTGAGGAGTAGAACCACTGGAAGTATGTCCCGTAGTATGGATGGTGGTTCCTCTACTCCGCGTTAGGATAGAGCTGATCGTTTCTCTTCTGCCGAGAAGTATCGATCAGCTGGGGGTTGGGTTGTTGATCCGATATACGTTAAGTAATGTATGTCGGTGGTGTTGTTGTTGTTGTTGTTTATTTTCTTGTTGCTTCGGCTATTGCTTGCTAGAATTAGGTTTAGAAGTGAGCCATAGGTGGATCCTGCTCACTGAGTACCTCTCCGGAGTTACTCACCCCACATTGTTTAACATTTTTAGGTAGGTTGCGCTAGGAGGTTAGGACATGCTGAATGTGTTTGGTTTTCTGCTTGCATTTGCTGTGAAAATTGGTTTGCACGTTATCACTCTGATTTTTGACTCGACTTTAGATGTTTTAAATGGAGCTCCACTAACCGTTGTTTTGTTTTCTGTGTTTTCATGTGCGCTGCGCGATTTTTAATACGGTTGGCGGATTCTCCACTGGTACGCGGTTCCGATGGGATCAACACAACCTTGGTCTTCGACGGGAGACCGAAGTGACGATATTTGGAGAGTCTTGGGCAGATAGTGGTCCTCGTGATAGCTATCTGTTCATTTCGGGACCGAGTATCGTCGAGCGCGTGGCGTTTTCGAACCGTTCGGACCAGCAAATCCGATAGAGGCATATTCTTGTTTGATTGTTGCCTCGATCAGGCGGTGCGGTCCGCGGGAGACAGTTTGGGGGCGCTACATAAATAAATCCAAATATTATTATAATAGGTTTAAACAAGTCTCAAAACCATCAAGATAAACTTGGTTTGTCAAGTATGTGAATAAGATTCAACCTTTGTCTAATTCTCTTTCTAAAGTGTACACATAACATTCAAATATCTACAACTTTATATAAAACATAAAAATCTCTACGCTTGAATCTCTTGTAATATTCATATATATCTATAACTATAAGAGCACGAACATTCGTGATTTTTGCACGGTTTCATAGGTAAACAATTAATTAAATATTACACGGGTTCCACGTAACAGTTAAGAGCTGCGTCTTAAAAGTCCTTGTTTAAGAACCTAGTTCATAACTGTTCATCACGTGTGACGTACTTTGTTCTAAAACGCGGCGTCGAGGGCCGATTAGTTACCGGAAAATCGTTCGTTAGCACCCGACTGCCGCGATTTGGCTATGTTCGGTTAATAACTCGGTGGCTTCGAAAAAACTCAAGTTTTTGTTCATATGAACTGATAAATCGAGTTTAGTTGATTAGATCTATCAATTTTGGATATAAATACAGCAAAAAATGGAAGAAAAAATGAAGAAAATGGATAAAAAATGCAGCGGCCGCTATTTATAGGGTTTAGATCGTAGAGGTGAGGAAGAAGATGCGGAGCAGTTGTCTATTTTACCCTTAATTAATGTTTTAAGTTAAAGACAAACGAAAATAACACTTCCTGCCCTCGAACTCGGGTAATAAACCTGCCTAGAAGCACGCTGACCACTATGCCACGAATATTTTTATGGGATAATTTAAAATAATTAGTATATTATATATAAAACTATATGATAACCCTAAAACTAGATTCCGATTAATTCCCCGATTTTTTCGCTAGGCGTTAGGTTCAGTATCACCGTCCGATTAGTGTCTAGCGCGTACTCGAATAAAGGTGACGCATGCCTATTGATTTGTATTTTTGTTTTTTTTTCTAATGAAATATGCAGAACTCAGAAAAAAATTATTAAAAAATATTAAGAATTTTTAATTAATTAAAATTTACGGATATACGTGTTCTAAGACTGCATATAACAGAGGATTTTTTAAAGAGATACTAAAAAATTTATATTTTATTTGTGGAATCCACTGTTTTTTTAAAAATCTATCTCCAAATTCTCTTAAATAAGAGATGCAACTTACGCAGTTTCTTAACTGTTCACGGGTCCACGGACATTGACCACGGGTCCACGGACATTGACCTGCGATTGGTTCTTTTTATTTATTTGTTTATTTTTTAAAAATCTTCAGAAAAAAAAGTAATAAATTAATCCGAAATTATTTTTTGGGATTACCAATATGTTCTAAGAAGTTGCTTTATACATGGAAATAAAACTCCAGGTACGATGTAGACCCGTAGACCCAAAGTGCTTCCACTACCAATTTAAATTAAAAGACTGAAAATAGTAGGAGAAGAAGTACCTTAAAAAAGTTATTCTACGTTCTGGCTTGATTTAATAAGATTAGTATGTACTTAAATACCAGAATAGGCTACATTAAGAAAAGAAAAGAAAACTATTTATTTATTACATTTAAAAATATAAAAGAATTAACGAAAAAAACGTAACACGTAAAAGAACAACTACACAGACAAAGCTTCTTTTGTCTACACAATACCCACCACCAGAAGAGCACACATGAGCATCATCAACGTCACATGTCTTCATCAAGAGAGAGATTTAAATCTCCCATCTCTCACCATGAAAGATTTAAATCACCTAACGATTGTTTTTCTTTCTCTTTTTCTTCTCTCTTCTTATTAAACAGAAAAAAGAAACCTAGTTTTCAGTTTAAACAGTCAAGACCACAGATCTCCAAGACTGGCCCGTCTCTGGACACAAACGGATTAACCCTAACCCACAAGAGAGTCAAGATGGAAGCAAGAAGAATCGACCAAACCACAATAATGGTTGGCACTCTATCTTGTTTCCCAAGCAACCCTTTCAGGAATGGATACAAATGAACAATCACCCACAGGGCAAAGAACAATCTCCCAAACAGCGGTCCCCAAGAATCATACCCGTTGTTGATTGCATCCGAAACTCCGACAATGACTCCGACGATGTTAATGATCAATAGAGTAGTCGGCGGAATCAACAAAGATGTCCATTTGAAGATGTAAAGCTCTGAGAACTCTCCATCGTCTGCTGCTTTTGATGTGACTGTGAAGTTTGTATTGACTCCTGCAAGAACTTTTAGCAAACCTTGAAACAGAGCAAATAGATGCGAAGAGACTCCTCCTATAACCCAAAACTGCTCATTCCTCCACCAATCGTCGATTCCTACACCACCCCATTGCATTTCAAGTATCCCCGTTACAGCAATGGATATGAACATGAGCATAAAGAGGATACCCGCGTAGTTACTTATCTGTCAAGTCAACAAAACATCGTTATAGCTTTGATCTTTTGTGATCAAGATTTGAGCTTTTGATCATCAAGATTTGTTCTTTTGGTTCCAAAACTATCGATAATGATTAATGATGATCTCTAGTTTACCTCAGGGACGATGAATTTTCCAGTGAGTAGACAAATGGCTGGAAGTGAGCAGTAGACAAGCAACGGGAGAGATGTCCACGGATAAACAACGGAGTTGATGTAAGAGAATCTTTCAAGCCATTTCAATCCGCCGCCATAACCATACCAAATCGGACAATGTCTACTCAAGAAAATCTCGACAGAACCAAGTGCCCAACGCAGAACTTGATGAAGACGATCAGACAAGTTAATGGGAGCAGATCCTTTGAAAGCTGCTCGCTTTGGCATACAATACACAGATCTCCATCCATGGCAATGCATTTTGAAACCCGTCAAGATATCCTCTGTTACCGATCCATAAATCCACCCAATCTGTATCATCCAAAAGCATTAATTAGCTTTCACATCATTTTAAGTGCAGAGAAGTTAATAGAGTAGATAATTATGCTCACCTCTTTGCCCCATTCAGTTTTCTCTTCGTACCCACAGCTAATAACTTGGATGGATTCTCTCAATAAAGAAGCAGGGTTCACTTTACTAGGCACTCCACCGTCTTGGAGAAGAGTAGAAGCTACAAAAACCGGTGACTGGCCAAATTTCTTTTCCAGTTTCAACTGGACTGTCTCAGAGTTATTCTCAACAATTGGCCCTACACATCAACCAAATGAGCATGGCATCAAAGGTGAGCAAAAAAGGATCTTTGCTATTAGTTATTACCTTGGACTCCTTCCTCGATGTGCTCAAGAGAATGAATCTGCTTTGAGGTCTCTTTAGGCTTCTTTTTCTTATTATCTTTACCCTTAGTCGTCTTCTTTTTTCTCAAACCGCAACAGAAACAACACCATTTGGGCCAACAGTTACAGGTTTTGCCTGGTAGTTTCTTCTTCTTTGGTGCATCAAATCCATAAAGTGCTTGCCTTCTGAACACACACCCTGTCCCTACATATATTGGTCCTTGTATCCCATCTAAACCTTTCATGTTGATCTGTTTATAACCCAACCAATGAGAAAGGAGACATTATATTGGTCCTCATAACATAAAACAGAGCAAAGCAAAGGAAATCATACATCGAAGAAGACCACATTGCGATTTGAGTAACGATCGTGTCTATCAATCCCATCAAACCTCTGAGGAAACTGAACGTAGCAAACTTTTTTTCCGGATTGTGGGTCCATCATGAAACACATAGCTTCTCTAATTGCCTTGCTGTTGTTGATGTAGTGATCACAGTCCACGTTAAGCAGGTAAGGAGCATTTGAGAGAACAGCAGAGACTCGGATCTTCAAGAAAATGTTTGTAAATGAGTTTTAGCTTATGAAAACCGAAAAGAGAAGAGTATATGAAAAGAAACAGAGATCCTAACCAAGGAATTCATAGCTCCAGCCTTCTTATGGTGATCAAATCCCGGTCGCTTCTCACGAGATACATACACCAAACGAGGTAACTCATTCCCATCCGTATCACAAACTCCACTGTGTCCCAAGAAAACCTGCCATCGCAAAAAAATCTCTTCTTAGGCTCCAGTCACTCTAAGACATAACCACAAAGAGAGAGGGTCATTACCTGAATCATTCCAGGATGGTCCCGGACATTGTTTCCAGGCCAAGGAGTTCCATCTTGCATAGTCCAACCCTCTTCGGGAACTTTCTGCGCTACAGCAACCAATGCATTTATCTTTACTTTGAATTCCTCATAGTCTCTCTACAACAAAAGAAAAAAAAGAATTAGTTTTTAATCAAATCAAGATCGAACTAGAGTAAAAAACACTAAACCTTCATGGCACGGCGGTCTCTAACAAAAGCAGGATGGACTTTATGCTTCAAATAATCCATCTTCTGTGAAAAATACCACTCAGGAGCACGTGGCTCGATGCTGAACTTTTTACAGAAAGGAACCCATTTTCTTGCAAACTCAGCTGTGAGAGAGAGAGCTTCAAAAGTAAGCATTGCAGCACCATCATCTGATACGTAACAAGCAACTTTCTCCACCGGATAATCAACAGCGAGAATAGAGAGAACCGTGTTTGCTGTGATCAACGGAGGCTCTTTCAACGGATCCACAGTACTAACAAAGACATCAACAGACGCTAATTCCGATGGCTTCCCTTCTTTCTCGTACCTTAGTGAGAGCCTGTCGAGATATGTTTCTCTTTGGATTGGATACCATTTTGGAAACTGATCAAGAATCCAAGAAACCGCAAACCATATTTCACATATGACCGATGTTAACCATAACCCAAACGCATCATTCACTGGATGCAGGATTCTATAATGGAAGAACAAGCCAAGGATGGCGAGCCGACACAGAATCAACATCCTGTAAGGATTTATTCTGCTTGAACGAATCGGTAGCTTTCTTGACAGAGGCTGCCTTCCTTCATCCATCCTGATCCACACGCAAGAAACGTTTAAAGAATACACAAAATTTTACAAGTATATAGAACAAGATTTCAACTTACATTGGTAGCTCGGGATCATCGAGTTCGTCATCAATGAAGCTACCGCCATCACCATCGCCATTGCCATCATTTCCTCCTTCGTGCTTAACAGCTTGAAGCTTTTCAACTTGTCGTTGCTTCCAGACTTCCATACGGCCTTTCCACGCAACACTTCCGTATCCATACACCGCAAGATCCTTCTGAGGAACCATGGGTCTTGTTTGTACTGTAACAAACAAGCATCATGAGGTGACTGATAGCATTAAGATAGATAGAGCTTATGAGTAACACATACTAGGTGCAGAAGAATCTGTATATGGCCCGGGATGGATAGATGGGGGAAGGATAAGAGCATGTCGATCCGAATACATATCAACATCCTGAAACATGTATAGTAAAAGAAGCATCTTTGAAACAATGTAACACAGAATATTTGATAAAGTGGAGTTTTTGGAATGAAGTCTGACCTCATCGCAATAGGTCAAAAGAGGAACCTCTGAGTCAGGTGGAACTGAATACAAGTCTGACACTCCACGACCAGTGTTAAGACGCATAGAGAGTGCGGCTTCAGCAACAAGTTCGGGATCCATTCCATAGAACTCATGTTCTAAATCATCAATGCCATCATCTTCTTCATCTCCTTCAACCCTTGGACTACCTTTAATACGCTTGTAACGGGTTTTACACTGAGGGCAAGCTTGATTTCCGTCTCTTCTTTCATATTCATAGCATGGTCTACACACAGGGAACGCGCATTCGTTGCACGCGTTAAATGGCTCACCCTCCACTGTTAACTCAATCTCATCTCTACAGATTTGACAGGTTTGCCCACTCACTTCTTCTACTGATCGTATCTGTACATGCATTCATAGTAAGAAAAAAAACAAGATCACTATTATTATATTATTATCATCTTAATTTATTAGCTTCAATTTCTTCTAGATCATTATTAACCACTTCTTCAGCTGTTCTTTTTTAATAACTTTTTTAGCATGAATTCAAAGAATTCAGACTTATAACGCTTGGTGTAAAGGCAACTTTTTGGAATGCAGAAAAGTATTAAGAATTATGACAAACAAATTCAAGACTCTACGAAAAGCTGACAAACCGCATGGAGATGGGTCTGAAACTGACACTCACTTTTGTCTCTTTGATCTTACCCGACACGTATAATCCATGCAATATTCGAACCCAAAAAAATCAGGTGAATTTCCATAAAGACTTCTATTTTAGAAATCAAAGATCTAATCCCAGATAGAATCTCCAAACCCAGATCCATACAAACACAAGATCCATTTCTTGGATTTTTTCTCAAAAAACAGAAAAGAAAAGTAGAATCTTACTCTTGCATTCTCGTCGGCGTTAATCAGAACGAATTCGTTCCTAATATGAGACCCAGCGATTAGCCGACCACCAGTGTTCATGATCCAATCACCAAATCCGATCACAAAGCAAAACGTTAATTTTGGTTTTCTCTCGCTTTACAGAGTCAGCTCAGAGAAACCACTCTAACACCTGATACGATACAATACGGTACGATCCGACCCGGGTCCGGATAATGGATCCAGACCGTTGCACTTCCATTACAAGAAATGTGCACTCACAAGTACTCTTCAGATAAAAGGGGGGAAGGAGAGCCACACTGAGCGATGTGGGTTGGAATTTTATTTTTTTTTTCTAATTTACAATAACTAAAAATAAAGAAAATATAAAGAGACTCTGAAAATACAAAAACCAAAAAACAAAATAATTCCGGGTCAGAGAGAATCGGAGACTGGGAGAAGCAATGTGATTCCACAAAAGGCAAAAACCTTTTGGATTTAGCGACAGAAGCAATGTGAAATCTAGGGTTTGGTCATAAGTTGAAAGAAAGAGAAAAGAGACACGAAACAGAGAGTGTTTGTGCTAAAATGAAATTGCGTTTACAGTATACAACGAAAATATATATAAAAAAAATATTGATTTGAGATTTTTTAAAAAGGAAAATGAAAACGAAATAGAGAATTCAGTGAAGGAAATGGGTTTGTGGCGATTGTGACGGTGGAGTTGGGTTGTGCTCCACCGGACCAGATAATGGCAGAAAGAAAAAGGGTTTTCTTTCGACAGAGATAAGGAATCTCTGTAAAGATTTGAGTGAAAGCGGAATATTTGGAAATTTTCTGGAGACAAAATAGAAGCTGATGTTTCCTCTATTGCTCTGATTTTTTCTCGGGGAATTTTTTAGGCGTTTCAGTGAAAGTGGGTCATAAGGAGAGAGAGAAGGGGGTTAGGTACACAAGTGGAGGAAGCTTAAGTGCTTACTGTTCCAAGACATTGATGACGAAGATGCCTTTACCGAATCGATCCTAATTTTTTGGGTTTTTTTAATAACTCTTTCGGGTTAGCGGATCCGGGTATTAGAGTTTTGACCGCGCGAAAAAACTCCTTTCCTAACCGCATTGACACTTTATTTTTTCTTTAAAGAAAAAAACTCAAAACATCTCAGTTGATGACTTGCAAACAAAAAGTCTTTGATTATTTTTTCGGGTTAGCGGATCAGTGGGGTGGTTTTGTGGAGTTGGCTGATCCATTGTGCAGAGATGTGTTTGGCGCGGAGGGAGCATTCGAAACCTCTGAACGAGTGGATGCACACACCTGGCCAAGTCATGAGTAATCTTTAGCAACAATACACTTATCATAATTTACCTTTGCATCATCACTAAGTAATTTTGTTACTTATTGCTCTTTCTTTTTCCTCGTATGTAAAAGATTTGTTTTTCGTAACATATACCGTAAGTCAAACTTTGTGTTGAACCAGAGTAATTCAGTGCAAGATAGATGTTCAACGAGTGTGTTCGGAGTTTTTCGGGGTTGGAGTTCTTACGACGAGATAAGTAAAAGATGGAGTTCGAGAAGAAAAATAAGAGTTATGAATTAACGTGTCCGGACTCTGCTGTTGAGCACATAGATTTTATTGATCGTTTGATTTTAAAGGTTATTCTCTCTAGATTCTTGCTTAGGTTCTTGTACGTATTTTTTTTCTTTTTTCTTCATTGAATGTTTCGTACTATTTATAAGGATCGAATTCGAAGATGAAACTCGTAGTAAGTGGGCGTGTCTCTCTAGGGTCATCATTCCTTTTTTCTTCCGTCAAATTGGCAGATCGTTGAGTTAATTAATAGGTAATTATCATACATGTGGTCAAATTTTTATGTCAGAGAGTTGTTACGTAGACGTGGGTTATTCCGTGATCGACGTGTTGCGTTGCAAGTGGTAGATGTTCGGCGATAGGTGGCATGGTTTTTCTTGAGTGGTGAAAGTCTTCGAATTAGGTTTCCGTGTCGCGCCTTGCTTGTGAGTACATGGTGACGTGACTCCTCGGGTTCATGACCGAAACTATTGATATTTTGCTGAGACTTGACGGGCTTTGGTGATTCGATGGGCCAAGAATTGATTTGGATTTGGCTCTTTAACACTTTGGTGTGGACTTTCTGGTATAATTCTATTGATTTTATACACACCTGCCAGTTGTCCCTGATAATTCGATTTAAGGTGTTATAGAGTGTATTTACTTTGTTTTATTTATCGTGGGTTTTCGTGGACTGTTTTTTGGTATATGCGATGATGAAACATTAACCAACTATTTTTGAATGAAAATATAAATTGACGAAGCCACACCGGTGCAACTTATATAAAAAAGATAATGTATTGGTTTTGTAACTTTTTTTTTTTTTTTTTTTTCTTTCTTTTTTCTTTTCGACTAACTTTGTTTTTTTTTTTCTTTTTTTTTTGGTTAAAAATTTTCCACTAACTTGAAATATATGGATATGAAATGATTTTTGAACGAAAAGATAAAGTGGCGATGTTTCTTAAATAACATATATATATATATATATATATATATATAGAGAGAGAGTTTTTTAAAATTTTATTTTGATAAAATGTGAAATTCATTGATCAAAGCAAAGGTTAATATTACAGAGTGTATCAAAAAAAACGAAAAAAAAAACAGCGCAATAACCAAATATCAGTCACGGACTCACGGTATTGAGAAAGTACAAAACCAAGTTTACAAGTTTTGGGTCTTCATTTTTCGGGAGGAAATAAATAAAATAAAGTTTAATTTTTGACCAAATTAGAAATATATGAATGTGAAAAGATTTTTCTTGTTGATTACAGTGTGAGCGAAATTGAAAATTTGAAATCAAATCTCAAATTTCAAATGCACTAGTGTATGTTATGAATCATAATCTATGATATAAAAACTCTAAAATAGAAATTCAAGAACGTAAGAAAGCGGACCATTAGCAATATAGTAGGAATATAAAGCCGAGATTAACAAAAATAGCACCAAAATAGTTTGAAAGTGTGGCTGCTGGGATTCGAGCCCAGGTCTCCACGGCCACAACGTGGAATTCTTACCACTAAACTACAGCCACTTTTTGTCTTCTTGTTCTAAACAATAATATTTAAAACATAACCATTGACCCTTCACCTGCATCTTTCCGTTAAATCCGTTACTATCCTTCAATAAGAAGCACCTATATACGCTTCACTAATCATACTTTAAGTAACCATGATTTAACATTAAGCAAAATAATTAACTCTCTCCCACCCACTTCACCCACTACTCCACATTTAATCACAATTAAACCTCTAATCCTTTCAAAACCACAGTAACAGTAGTATAAAGCTGCAACA
The DNA here is from genome assembly GCA_900116095.1 of Euclidium syriacum. Classification (NCBI taxonomy): domain Eukaryota; kingdom Viridiplantae; phylum Streptophyta; class Magnoliopsida; order Brassicales; family Brassicaceae; genus Euclidium; species Euclidium syriacum. The sequence continues at coordinate 7,278,732 of FPAK01000008.1, forward strand.
AGTTTTAGCAAAACCCATAATAATCACACAATACAACGCAGAACTAGAAAAAGAAAAGAAAAACAATGGCTTCTAGCACAAGTTTCCTCTTCGCCACCACCGTCGCATTTCTCCTCGTCGTCAACATCTCCGGCAGGACACTCCCTGGGACAACGGCGGATTCCAATAACATAGCGGCGAGGCTTAACGGAGGAGGACTGATGCAATGTTGGGATGCATTGTACGAGCTGAAATCGTGCACTAACGAGATAGTTCTCTTCTTCCTCAACGGCGAGACCAAACTCGGGTCGGCCTGCTGCAACGTCGTTGACGTCATCACCACCGATTGTTGGCCGGGGATGCTCACTTCTCTTGGATTTACACCGGAGGAAACCAACGTCCTCCGCGGCATCTGTGGCTCTTCTTCTCCGGGGCCTTCTCCTGCCACTGTCAAAGTTTGATATATGTTCTTCGTTGTATGCAGATACTAGTTCTGGTTATAATATAATATATAGTTTCGTTTTATGATATAATGGGAAAATGTCATAAAATGCCAGTTCACTGATTTTGAGTCCATCTTAGTGGAATATAGCTTCAACAGTGGAATATACCTTCAACCCATTTTCAGTACAAAAAGTAAAGTTTTTTTTTTCAGGAAACAAAGCATAGAAACAACAGAAGACAGGTAACTTGTCCAAGAAGAAAATTTATGTGTTTAGTATGTTTTATGGTATTTAAACATACTAAACACCATAAAATGCCATCGAGAAGCTAAGATCAACAAAAGATTTCTAATATAAGTATGGGAGAAGCTGGTGAAAGGACTTTTGAGGCATCGGTTTACTTATGTATGGGAGAAGATAGTGGATTTCTCATTGATACTAATTAATATAATCACGATCAAACCAAGACTTTCCTCTTGAGGTATGAATTCCAAGTTGCGGTTCACTCGATAGGGATGGAAAGAAAAAACAGGAAGTATGGAGAGCCATACTCTTTGGTAATGAAACTCTTCAAAACGATTGACAAAAATGTGAAAAATTAATGATAGGAAGCATGGAGATATGAAGCATGAAGAAGGGTTACGCAATTGGTTTTCTACAAGATGAGATCATGTTTATTTTGTAGATTAAAATTCAGAATTTTTGTCAATCAAACCAAGAATCACGATCAAACCAAGATTTTCCTTTTGAGGTATGAATTCCTTTTTTCTGTTAAAATTGAGGTATGAATTCCAAGTTTTTTTTTTTTTTGTTAAAATGAATTCCAAGTTGCGGTCCACTCGATATGGATGGAAAGAAATAGTAGGAAGCATGGAGAGCCACACTCTTTGGTAATGCAACTTGTCAAACCGATTGACAAAAATGTGAGAAATCAATTTTAAGAAGCATGGAGACATGAAGCATGAAGAAGGGTTACGTAATTTGTTTTCTACAAGATGATATTATGTTTATTTTGTAGATGAAAAGTTCAGAATTTTTATACACAAATGTTTAACTTTTTATTTAATATAATTTAACATTTATGAAAAAATAAACCACAGAAGATGATGATCGTCTTGCTCAGAATCTCGAAAGTTTGTTTCTAGATTTTTCATTTTTTTTTTTAATTTCATGTTCTATTGGAAGGTCATAAACACAATCATCAACGTCGTATATTTTCAAAATGTTTTAATGGGTGACCAATAAAGTTAGCAAGGCAACAAGAATTTATAATTATAAAATAATGATCTTAGAAAATAAAATTGAAGAAAAATAAAAATAAAATTGAAATTGTTCACCAAGCTGTTTAGTTGACGTTCAAAATTCGTCTCATTAAAATCGTTACTCATTCACATAGCCAATGTCTAATATACGTTTCACTAATTAATACTAACTAAAATCATTTACCGTCAATCCTTTCCCATTCCTGCCACTAATCCACCTTTAATTACTCATAACTCACCACTAACCTTCAATTCCATCCAAAAGCACTCTATAAAAAGCCCAACTCTCATCACCAAAATCATCACCAAAATCATCACCACTCAACAAAACCTTCAAAAAGAAAGAATAATGGCTTCTAACAAAAGTTTCCTCTTCGCCACCATCACTCTTCTCCTCGTCCTCAACATCTCTGGCAGAAAACTCCCTGAGACGGCCGAATCTACAAACATAGTGGCTAGGCTTAACGGAGGAGGACTGATGGAGTGTTGGGATGCACTGTACGAGCTTAAGTCATGCACCAACGAGATCGTTCTCTTCTTTCTCAATGGCGAGACCAAACTCGGCGACGGTTGCTGTCACGCCGTGGAAGTCATCACCACCAATTGTTGGCCATCGATGCTCACTTCTCTTGGCTTTACCTCTGAGGAAACCAACGTCCTTCGCGGCTTCTGCCAATCTCCAAATTCCGGTGGTTCTTCTCCAGCTCCTTCCCCTCTCATACTTTAATTTCATGTATGCAAACTCTAATAATGGATATACTATACCACGTTCTAATATTATGTAATGGATTCTCCCTTTTAAGTTATGTTTGTCACTAAAACCGCGTTTACCCCATGGCAAAGAAACCATCAAAATGAAATATTAAAGTTTCTCAAAACAAGCAATTGATTCATGTGGTTGCACAACCCTAAGAAAAATCTTAGTTTCATTGGACTAAAACAATTAACAGACAAATCTAGGAAACAGAGTATAGAAAGAAAAGACAAGTAACTTTTCTAACAAGAAAAAAGTTTCATGCTTTTGTAATAGACGCTAGACAAAGTCGAATGTCCTATAATCTCAGTTGATGACTCAAAGAGAACTCAAAAGAGTTGGCGATGTCGATCACAAACCGGTACCTGACGTCAGACTTAGCCAACCGGTCCATCGCAGAATTGATATCACTCATCTTTATGAGCTCAATATCGGAAACGATATTATGCTTGGCACAGAAGTCAAGCATCTCTTGTGTCTCCTTCATCCCTCCAATCTGACTTCCTCCCACCATTTTCCTTCCTAATAAAAAACACCAAAAAAAAATCCCTAAAGTTACTTGCGCGACACGCAATACATATAGAGTCATCTTATAACAAAGGATAATCATATGTTTTTTTTTTACCAAGAACGAGAGGAAACATTGGTAACTCGAGCGGCTTCTCTGGTATGCCCAAACCCACAAGCTTTCCATTCACTTTAAGCAAACTAAACAACGGTAATAGAGAATGCTGTGCTGATACAGTGTCGATAATGAAATCCATAGTCCCAATTGCATCCTTCATCTTTTGAGAATCCGTTGTGACAAGAAACGAGTCAGCACCGAGTCGATCAATTGCTTCTTCCGCTTTTTCCGGTGATCTACTAATCACAGTAACTCTTAAACCAAAGGCTTTACCAATCTTCACAGCGAGATGACCAAGTCCTCCAAGTCCATTCACGCCTAAGTGTTTCCCTTTCTCTTCAGTCATACCATAATACTTCATGGGACTGTACACAGTGATTCCAGCGCACAGAAGCGGCGCGCCTGCATCGCTCGGTAAACCATCGGGAAAGCGTAGGACGAAGCGGTGATCCACGACGATTTTATCAGAATAACCACCTTGGTTTCTAGTTCCGTCAAAGGAACGAGAGTTGTATGTGAATACTACTTGAGGACAATAGTTTTCTAAATCTTGGTTACATGACTCACATGATTGGCATGAACCGATTATTACTCCTACTCCTACTCGGTCTCCTTCTTTAAACTTGGTCACATTCTTACCTACTTTTGTTGCGATTCCAACGATTTCATGCCTAGCAATAACAAATTTTAAAGTAGTTGTTAAAGATCGATATTATAATCAGTTAAGGTAATCTACTGAAGTTTTTTTTTACTGACGTAGTAATGCAGAATTAATTTTACAATCCAAACTCAGACATAAACCTTATACATAGACAGTTTTTGTATCAAGTACTTTCCTTTTACTCTATAAATGTAAGGAAATCTCCAGATTTTTTTCTTTCTTTCTTTATTCCCTATTCACCAAGATCTCCTAGAAAGGAATAAAAATATTTCGGACCATGAATAACCCATAAACACATCTGTAAGGTGTTCTAACATTCCATGTTTTCAAATATGATGACTTTTATACCCTTTAACAAAAAAATATGACGAGTTTTTTTTTGGATACCCGGGAATAATGGGGTAACGAGAGATTCCCCAGTCGTTCTTGATGGTATGAAGATCAGAGTGGCAAACCCCACAGAACAATATCTTCACTGTTACATCATTGTCACCATTCTCTCTGTATACATACATCACAACAGCAAAACAAAGAAAGTTTAGAATTTCTTTCGATACAAACCAGAGATTGGGAGAAAAGAATTAAAAAGTATAAGGAAGATATGGGTCTCGTGAAGAGAATGAGATAGAGGAGTCTTAAAAGTGAAAAGAAAGGAAAAGGAACCTTCTCAAGAAATGAAATGGAGAGAGGAGGCCAGATTTGTCGTTGGCAGCCCAACCGAATGCTTTGTTTCGATCTGGAGATTTCGCCATATTCTCTCTGTTTCTGTCTATTGTCTCCTTCAGCAATTCAATTCTGTTTATGTCTGAATTTAAAAGGTGTGGATACATATGGATACTTAACCCATTTTTGCTTCTCAATAAACTAATTAAGTAATTTTTCATTTTCCTAAAATCAGTTAAAGAAACTAATATATAACTTTTTCAAGTAAATTATTTTACATAATAATTCAACTATAGAATTATAAGATTTTGCCATGCGCTTACACACGTTGACATGTGTATAATTATTCCAAAATATAACTACACTTAAGTAGCTAAGCGTTTAGCAAAACCCAATTGGGGAATGAGAGAAACAAGGAGAGGAGTCAGTGAGATCTCGTCAAGTGAAGGTCCATAAGAGAAGGGATGCGACGATCCACCTTAAATGGCCGTCGAGAAGGAGAGCAATAGATATACAGTCTCTGTCTTGAGAATCGGGTTTCAGAGCATGTCTATCAATAAATTCCGACTCGAATTCCAAAGAAAATAATAAAAAATATGGGTATCACTAATATACATGGTCTCAGAGAGTTTTCAGTTTTCAGTTATTTATTTTGATTTTAATAAATTTGATATGTTGACCATATCCAATATGATTTTACCGAAAGAAAACATATTCAGTCATATTATTTATTATAATGAAGGAGGTTCTATGGGACCATAGTATGATGGCGGCGGACTTTTTTTGCAACAACAAGTTATTCGGTTGTGACCTTTATCTACACATATTCCTCCATAACTTGTCTCGTCGCACTGTGCTTTGCACTCAGAGCATGATATGTTTTGATCAAAACACATGAGCATTTGGTAAAAACTCGACGAACTTGCTTGTCCTGTAATTCATAAAAAATGTACTCATACATTCTAAGATAACCACAACTTTTGTATTTTAAATTTTCAGATTTGTGAACAAATTTACAAACCAAATGACTTACGTGAGATGAAAAGCAAGAAAATGGTTGATATCAGAAGGAAAGATGTTCCATAAGCATGCGGAGATTTCTTGCCTTTCATTTTCAGTAGAAATGTTTAATTCTCTGTCTTTTCTTTTAACTATAGTTGGCTTTCTAGTTTGGTTGTACTTTTTTGAAGTTCCTTGCATGCTCATCATATAAGTCGTATAATGGGTCAAACAAATATTCAACAATTTATTACACAAAAGTCAAGACACAAATTTCTTTCCATACAATTTATTTTGAATAGTTTTGGTCAAATATATTTTACCTGAAAATGGCAAAAGTTTAGATGTGATCGATAATATTAATATTATTAATTGAGTAGTAAAAATATAGAGACAACCTTCATGTATTATATTACATATAATGTTATTGAAAATTAGTTAAAAATAAATTATTTATTAAGGGTAAAGTGGTCTATAAATATAGTAATATTAGGATTTAATTATGATTTTGTGGGTTTTAATAAACAATAGAGAATAGTTATAAAAAATTTTGAAATAGTTTTGGTAAAAATGTTGACAATACGTTTCCATAATAAAATTTACATGATTTATAAAATAAAATTTACATGATATCCTCTCAAATTGATATTTTTTTTACGGGTTACAAACTTATAGAGATAAAAATAACCATTCTCACACATACTAAGACATAGACATCCAGATATTTAGTTCAGTTTCATAGAGAATCCGCAAGATTCCAAATAGCCTAAATAAAGGCAAAAGCTAAAAAAATAGTTAAATTTGATTAAAATTTGATACATTTAACAAAAACTTTCGGATATTACTATTATTTTGATATAAAAATAATTGATATCTTTAGGTTTTTAGTTGTAAATTTGGGTAATTAGATTATATCAAATTATATATATAATTAATATTTTGGGTATATAATATTTTTTCGGAGGTACTCATTTGGTGCTTGGTTCGGTTACAGTTATTCGGGTATAGGAGTTTAGGACATGTTCAAATTTTTTTTCGGTTTCGAGTTTGGTTCACCTTTTCGGGTCGGTTCAGTTCTTCAGTTCCAGGTATTTTTCTAAGGCCTATATATTTTAAATGTCGTATTCAAGTTTTGGCTCGGTTTCGAATAGCTGTTTGGTACTGGGTATTTTGATAAGAGGAGTTTAGGACCCATTAGAGTATTTAATAATCTTGGTTCGATTCCAATTCGGTTCTTTGCTTCCGGGTATTTTGCCTATGCCTATCATATAAAAAAAACAAAAATGAATGAATGAATTTCTTAGTTTAGATTTTTATCCAATTAAGTTCAAAAATATTTACATTACTCTTATTAAAAATATTTATTTTCTTTTAGTTACACTTTTACAAAGAATAGTTATAATTAATGTGGTCTTACAAATAATAATTTTATATTCAGTTAACTATTTTGATTCTATAAATTATAATCATATAACAACATAATATTTCAAATTCATCATTATATCGAAAATATAACATCATCAATATTATACATTAATTTCACTATATATACTATATATATCAAATTTTTAACAAAATAAATTAAAAAAAACTCAACATCGAAAATAAAAATTTTTAATTTAAATTTTCATAACTTAGTTGGCCTTCCTGTATAAATAACGTCCATTACACCTTAGACTCAGATTTTTTCTCATAAACTAAATTGAAAGAAAATGGTATGTAAACTTTTGGACAATTCGGATAGTAAATACCCGAATAAAATGATATACAGTTTATTAGGTATTTAGTAGTTCTCAAAATCAAAAATCGAACTGACCTGAAACCTGTTGGGACCGACCCAAACTATACGAAAACTCTATTGGTACCTAAATAGGTAAAAAACTCATTTACCCTTACCCAAAATACCCTGATCGGATAGATTATTACCCAAATCCTAGGCCTTAAATTTATTATTGATATATAATATACAACAACATCAAAAAAATTTGAAAAACAAACATATCAAATTTAAAACAAAATGAATTATGGAAAATATAATCCCACGCTATAGCGCGGATTAAAAATCTAGAACTTTGCGAAATCCATGTACATATTTTCATATATATATATATATATATATAGAAAGAAAAAAAATTGTATATCTGTTTAATAAATTAGAAAAGATTATAACTATTTAGTAAGCTTTACTAAATGCAATTTTCATCTTATATAATATCATATTAAGAAATATAATGTATATCTATGACAAAATATCATGTTTAATTTTGTCTCAAATGAGACTTTGGGAATTCCCGTCCTCTCCGTCTTATTCCCATTCATTTATTCATAAATTATAGGGATAGAAAAAAGAAGAATTCGGTACGGCAATTTGTGAAAACGGGATGAAAAATTGGAAATAAACATATATGTATATTTTAATCGATTTAAAAGTCGGGATTGAATGAGAGTGAGACGAGAAAAAAGCGTAACGAGAATGAAAATTCTCATACTAAAAAATATCCAAAAAAGTTTATATTTAAATTTAAAACTATAAAAAGTAAATAACAAAAAAAATTCACGCCGCGCTTAGCGTGAAGCCAAAACCTAGTTTTATATCATAAAGTAAATGTTGGTCTAATTTCGTTTGTTTCAAATTCAACCAATCAGTGTAATCAAAAGCATATAGAAACTAAGAATATTCGTTAAAATAATATTTTTTAACTTTTTTTTTGCATTTGCGACCCCTTTTTTTAAATCCAATTGTGTTTTGCATTCTGATTGTTATAACAAGTTGAAATCTGTAGCATTGGCTCTACCGCTGTACACGATGAGCTGTTTTAAAATACATAAAGCTATATATGTCAAGAAATTGAAAGAGTTTTGGCTGATTTCTGATGTATCAATATTTTTTCCGGTTCTCACATGCATATTCTATATGGTTTTGGAGCCTTTTCCATTTTTGACCAGGATAAATAGGAGAATTCACGAGATGAAACATTTGGGAAGACTTGGAACAAAAATGGAGAAATTATCGAGGAAGACTGAAGTCGACGGACTGGAGCTTCAGTCAACTGACTCGTTAAGGCCGGTCAGAAGAAAAGAAATTATTTTATAGGCCTTTCTCCAAAACCTAATGTTTTAAGGATTCATTGTCGGCCACATGCACGACTACTGAGCTATATATACTCTCCTAAACTTAGAAATTAGGTAAAGCCTTCAAGAAGCAACCAACCATTGAAGATCTCAAAGCAAAAAGTCACCAAAACTCTTCTCCTTGCCTCAAGAAGTTACTTTGTTCCTAAGGTCTTTCTACCCACTAATGATTTTACAGAGAGAGAGAGGCACGACTAGTTCTATTTCTTAAACTCTACTATCTACTTTGATGCAAGCTATTGATATTAATGTTGATTATGGTTTTGCTTGCTATGTGTAGGTAGTTTACTTGTTGGATATAGGGTTTTAAATGGTTTTATAGATCTTTACAGCATTTAATATGATATGATCAGTATTGACTATCTACTTTAATGGTATTTCATACAATATTCTGACTTGATCACTTGGGATATTGATCTCTAGGTTTTGCTACTCTATACACCATTTTGTAGTAAGATCATAACATGGTTTTTAGGTGATCTCGTCCTTGTGCAAACCAATCTTTGGCTTGGAAGGTCATGAGCAAGCATATCAAATTTTATTGCATGTGTTAGTCATATTAGATTGAAAACCAATGTTTATGGTCTAACGGTTAACTCATAGGTATAGTTTCGCGAGAGACTGGTAACTACATACTTATGCCTTATGTGTTCAAGAGTCTAATATATGCTGATTTGTATTTCCTGCGAATTTCCCTTGATTCAACGACTTTAAGTTACAAAGTTTCCAAGACAAGATACTAGTTAGTTACCTAGATTACTTTAAGCTTCTAGTTAAAAATTAAAACTCGACTTAATCAATGTGGGATCGATAACCTTTCATACTGCAATTGTACACTGTGCACTTGCAGTTAGTTTAGGTGAAATAATTCACGCATCATGCATCAGGGAATGGACATAAGAAAATCCTTTGGTTAACTTGGAAACGAGTGTCTAGACCAAAGAGAGAGGGTGGTTTAGGTTTTAAATACATTGAAAAATTCAATGATGCTCGCTTGGTGAAACCGATTTGGAGAATTATGGAAAACCCGGATTGTCTAATGGCAAAAGTTTTGAATGAAAGATATTTTGTTCGTACTTATGTTCTTAATGCTGCTCGAGGAAAATCCTTTCGTTTCTTTGGAAATCTCTCATTCATGGCAGAGATCTATTTCGAAAAGGATTGCGGTTCAATATTGGTGATGGTAAATCTGTTCAGATGGCTGTTGATCCGTGGTTACCAAAAAATCCACCACGACCACCAAGATTAATCACTGGTGTGGAGTTAATTTGTCCAGTGGTTGAAGACTTTATCACAAAAAATCGATAATGGAATATCAATTTGCTTACTCTAGTGGTGCATCCGAATGATATTCCTTTGATTTTGATTTTGAAATTGGGTAATATCTTATGGAAATATGGGTCTAAATCACTTCCAAAAGCTAGCTCAAGAGAGGAGGATTGTCACCTCCATATATATTACTTAATATTTAGATGTGAGAAAATTATACCTTAATGCGCCCCTGGGATAATGGCTCTTGAACCTTTAATCTCAACATGTTCAGACCTCCATCGATGCTATCCAATCGGGTTCGACCACCTAGACGAGTTGGATTTTCACCCAAAAGGGTCCAGTTTTGACTCCAACGGGTCCGGGTTAAGTTGGATAGCGTGGACCGGGATAGGGTTATACGTGGGCCATGATTGAAACCTGCTCTGATACCATATAGAAGTATGGACCTAACTCACTCCTAAAAGCGAGCTCAAGAGACGAGGATTGCCACCTCCTTCTATATATTATTTAATATTCTTATCATATATTCATATGTGGAACAATTGTCCCTTAATATCCCTTAATATATCTCACCTCCTTATTTCAGCTAATATGTTTGTTCCTCCTCCAGGTGATGTTACGCTTAAACAACATATTTGGAAAGTTGATGCAATGCCCAAATTTAAGTTCTTTACGTGGAGAATGTTATCACAGTTTCTCCCATTGGCTCAAGAACTGATTTTAAAAAGAGCCAACACGGATGGATTGGGTCATAGATGTGGGGAAGATATCGAATCCAATCATCACCTTTTATTTACATGTATATTTGCTACATCGGTTTGGAAAGGTTCAAGAGTGGTTCATGATATCATCCTTTGATCCAAACTCGAGCTTTGATTAAAAGATGGATTCGATTTTGAATCCTCAAATCCCTAATCTTCAAAGACGACTAAATACGTTTCTATATGTTCTTTGTAAGAGCCGAAATTTCTATATCTTTCAAATAAAAGTTGGTCCTGGAAAAAAAATTGTTTCAAAAGCCATTGTTGATATGGAAGAATGGAGAAGACACAATCATGCTCGTGATGATAGTTTGGTAAGTTCATCGTCTCTGCAAATTGATAATGGTTTGAGATTTAATCAATGGCGAAGACCAGCGACATGTTTCATTAAAGTAAACATTGATGCAAGCTTTACTAATGTCAATCAACGGTCTACAATGAGTTGGATTATAAGAGATTTAAATGGATTCCATTTGGGAGTTTTTTGTTCTCAAGGGGACCAAGTTTCGAAACCAGAGGAGGCAGAAGCTCAAAGTCTACTTTTTAGTTTGCAACAAATTTGATCATCTTAATTGGATTTTCGATATCAAACTAACGCGTATAAAATTCGAAGAAATCAGTATACAATTATTCGCCGTGAATCAAATAAAGCTGCATATAAATTGGCAAAAGAAATTCTTCCTGAAAATCAAAGTTATATGTACTATATTATTATGTTTCAGTCTCAATAATCTCCATCTTACATTGTGGTTACTCTGTTTTAAGTTAAAGAAAATTTTTAAGTGTTAAAAAATAAAATTAATAACAAGTTGAAATTTATTTATAGAAAATTATTTCAAGGGTTTTCCCAAGTAAAGAACTAACACTAAAGAACTCATAAAATCATTTATTAAATTTAATAAAAAATAATTTGTTATGACTAAATAAAAAAAACTCTATATTTATATATTAAACATATTAAATAATATTTAAATGTTATAACTATTATTGAAAGCTATTATGTTACACAAAAACATGGAAGTTTGAAAAAACATCGATTTGGCAAAGACATGCTATGAGTCGCTCATCTTCAAAATGATATTTTTCCTTTCGTTGGTCTTTTCATAGATTGGTTACCTAGGTTTGTAGTTTGTGAGATGGTTTGATGGTTATTAGTTCTAGTTAACGTTATCTTTGGTTGTTATTCCTTGGCGTATACTATTTCGATTCGGTAGTTTTGTGGCCTATATTTTCTCGTGTTTTCGTCTACGTGGATTATACTATTGGTTTTCTTGTTCTTGTCGCTGCGAAGAATAAGCATCGGTCTCCCGAATATTCGTTGCCTAAAATGTATTTTTGTTGATTTTGTTTGTTGTAAGTAGCGTTAAGTCTCATAACACTTTGTAATTTTACTTCCATCAATCTAATGCTTATTTATTGTAAAATAAATAACACTAAGCAATAAAATATGGGCTTTATAAATAATAAGATACTGGGCTTAATAATAAAGTCCAATTAGTTTATAACCTAGAGTTTTAATGTACATCTAAATTTTTTTTATAAATATAGGTCTCGAATTTAGAGAGGCATACGCCGAAAAGAAGATAAATATATTGTATGACTCACCAACCAAAACTTTGCACACATTAAAAGGTGAAAATCAATCGATTAATCAACAAACTTACGGAGATTTTCTCTCTGTTCCCTTTAATATTATCAGGTATATTGAGATCTGTATTTTTAGATTTATTATATTATATAAACATATAATTTATTTGCGTTAAGTTCAAGTTAAATTGAATAAAAAAATTCAAAATCTTCCCTTATTATTTTAACCAAAATCTCCATTACAAGTTTGTATAAACATGATAAAACAACATATTGTAAAGAAAGAAAAAAAGGTGCATAATAAAATCATAACATTTTTGTTTACATATATGTCTCGAAGCTTTTCTGGAGATGCGTACACTGTAGAGAGGAGAAACGGATTTATTAACTCAAGTCAATCAAAACTCATCACACATTGATAGGTATGTATAAATCCATTTTTTTTTTTTTTCATTATATAAATATATAATTTATTTGCGTTGGATTCACATAATTGAATTGAATAGATAGATTAAGAATTTTTTTCTTTCTTTTCAGTCGTAATCTCTATAAGATTTTTGGAAAAACATTATATTACAACATAATTGTTGCTGAATTGAACATTAAAAAAATGTATGACAAAATTGGTTATATCACCTAACATAACCGATGTATTCATAGACATTCCAAAAGAGAATAAGACATAAGATCACGAGTTAAAAGTTTAGGTATTTGAGAATTGGTTAGAGTCGCTAACTTTGGGAGATTATGGTCAAATTTTTTAAAACTTTTGACAATAAAAATGCTTAAATTATAACTAGAAAAATCTACAAAAGCACGAAGTTGTTCAATCGTTATGTAGCTGGGTGATTATTATCACATAAATGTAAAAAAAAATTACTTAAACCACAAAAAACCATAAAAATTTTAAGATAAATTAAAATTCTGTATTAGTGCTTCTGCTATTTTTGACCAATAAATGTATTTCTACTATTAAACCATACTTACAGTTTGCAGTTTAATCTAAATGAAATTTAGTTTGATACGTTTATTATTTCTTTTTTAACATTTGATGGTATATAGATAAAACAAAACAAAAAAAACGTCTAGAGTTTTTAGACTTTTTTTTGTGGCATTTTTCCTAAATAGAAATCATCTTAAATTTTTAATATTATATATATTTAGTTTCAGCATTTATACATCTTTTTATGATTACTACTTCCAAAATTATTGAAATTTTATCTTAAATATGTTTAATGTGCTAGGAATTTTATATTTTAAGAAAAATGTAAATTTATAATTACTAATTTATTTTTATAACCATAGTAAATATGTATAGAAATACTAGATACACAATAAATTTTTTAAAGTCTATGAAAATATGGAGCCTATAGTTATACGTCTGATGTACTATATGTGTATATGAGTATATTTATTTGAATAAATTGGTTAACTCTTCACATATAAACATTTGGAATTTTCATTGATTAGCTTTTCATCTACAATTTGTCAAAAAAAAAAATATTTGATAAAACAATAAAGTTATCAAAATATTTGAAAAAACATAAAAAGAAAATATGAAATATTTCAAAATAAAGAAATCTATTTAATTATTTGTTTTTAAATATTTTTTATGGAAATTAAAACTCTCGATTTTTTTTAGAAAAATATGTGATAAATCTAACAACCTGACAAACCAAAACCAAAAAGAAAAAGAAAAGCAAATCAAAATAAAATAAAATGTGGAAGTTAAGATGATAAATGACCCTTATTGCACTAGTAAGACTGATTTGCTCACTGAACGATTTGATAGATGCGAACAACACTTTTGCATCCATCGAGTTGTTGAGCTGATAAATATTTCTTGTGCCGGCACCTCTTATGTCTCATTCGATCATGTCTCTTTCTCGTTTTCCACCCTTTTATTGTATCCAAGAGTCTGTAGAAGAATATCAAAGGTATAACATACTGGCTCCCCAGACGAACCTTCACGTTCATGTAGCCGTGTAATATCATCAAACCCAAGACGAATTTGATTTTCACTCCTAATAAGTTGATTTCTTTGAGGATGAAATCGATCAAATCTTCATTTAGGGTGAGAAAATTTTTTAACTGTTATGAGAAAACACATATAGCCGGGTGAATTGTGATCCCGCTCAAGATAAAGTAAGTATATAAACCTTTTCTTTAACATTTTTATCACTCTCATGCTCATTTTGGTTTAAACTAGGTTTTATAACCACATTGAAGTTCATGAAGCCCGATTCTTCAAAAAGAAAGTTTTTAATATAGTTGTAGATAAATCTGATCGTCAACATCCTCAGCTCAATTTCGAAACCGCTCTACGCAAGATCATTTTATTGGCAGAGAGCGGTTTGCTCCGTCAAATAACGTGTCATTAGATTCGTAGAAGTTCCATCTAAGGTGTCATCATCATTATTCAACTTTTGTTTTAGTTTCTTCCCATGGTTTTTATGCTTCAAGAAGTACGTGGGAAACAACATGGAAGTGCTTGAAAACCCTCTCTCAACTGGTTTTGGTGCAACGTCCTTTTAGTGGAATTCTTTGTGGCATATTTTTGCAAGCAACAAACTTAAGAAAGCTCAAAACCTCGTTTAAGAAGATGCCCTTGAAATCATATGCTCATCATCTTACTATAGTATCATAAGCTGAAGGTGATTTCAGGGATATCCTCTTATAAGCTCCTTCTACTGTCATATTCGTTGAAGAGACTAATCCAAAAATGAGATGAGATTTCCTAAGCTTGTTTCTCGCATCAATATGTCACATGTAGTTCTATTAAAAGGGCGTTGCGACAAAGCTATCTGAGAAAGGTTTTCTACCTTCTCCATGTTGTCTCCACATACTTTTTGGAACATAGTCAACCTAGGAAAAAATTCAAAAGACTAATTAACATGATGATGTCAACACTCACAGGAACCTTCAATGAATATGAAGATATTTTTGTATAACGAGGTGGAGGAAACCAACTTTAACCAAGAAACCAATCATAGTGACAAGATCAACTACTCAACTAAGCTAAGGATGTTCACGAACAATTTTACCGACAACCACAATGGAGATTTTTGTCTTGAATTCTTAGGCTAGATGGACTCCATGCTGGTTCTTAAACCTAATTTAAGCCAAAATTTAACATTAGATATTGAAAACGCTAAATGTAAGGTTTTTAAAACCTACTCTACCTTGAGTGGAATCACACTTCACCTGACTTTTTGTGTTTTCTCATAAAAATTAAAAAATATCTCCAGCCAAAACAAAGATCAACATGTCAGAAGGAGCAAAATAAATTTTTCATGGGTGTGCTTGTGCTATAAGGCTACACAAACAAGAAGATTCTTGTGGCCAGCCAGTACGTGACCCCTATAATATTTCTCTAGAGACTCTTGGCTAAATTTCTCGTAGCTTTTTCCATAGTAGATTAAGAGAATGCTATCTCTCGTGAAGTCACGGAGTTCGATCATGGTGTGTAATATCCATTGATCAAACTGATTGTTGGTCCGTCATATCCAACTTTCACAACCGATCCGTCTTGGTGTTTTATATCCAATGGATCACCGGTATATGAGAAGTCTTCTGCAACTTATGTGGGACCTTTCGCTCCGCTTCCTATTTTCTTTGGATCTTAACGGTTTCTTCGATGCCAATATTATCCTTCACCAACTTTAGAGTGCATCAGCTTTTGGAGATTCACATCGGGGTATCTAAGATCCTTTGATGTTTCAGATATAAAACACAATGTCACTAAACTAACAACCCTAGGAGATCGGCTTGCCGAAGATGCTGGAGTGTGTAACGTGATTCAAATTATATCATGTTCAACTTATGGTTGGCTTGGTGAATAAGGAAATATTTTTCCAGGTAAAGAAAGGGATGTTTTCTTGATGCAATGGGACTTACTCACTGACTAGAAAACTTTTCTTTTGTTACCCGCAAAAACCTTTCCCAATTCACCAAGCCAACCATAAGTCGAACATGATATAATTTGAATCACGTTACACACTCCAGTATCCTCGAAAAGCCGATCTCCTAGGGATGTTAGTTCAATGACATTGTTTTTTAAATCTGAAACATCAAAGGATCTCAGATACACCGATGCAAATATCCCAAAGCTGCTGCACTCTAACGTTGGTAAATGATAGTATTTACTTTGAAGAAATCGTTAAGCTTTAAAGAACAATAGGAAGTGGAGCGTATGGTCGCACAAAAGTTACGGAATGAGGCTGACTCACTAACAAAAAAACATCCATTTTGTTATCCGCAAAAATCTTTCCCAATTCACCAGACCAACGAGAAGTTGAAGTGATATAATTTGAATCACGTTACACATTCCAGCATCATGAAAAGCCGTTCTCCTAGGTACTTGAACAACAAAAATGTTATATCAATCCTGATAGAGTAAAAACGAAAGCTGAGACACAAAAACTAAACTCACATATGTATCACGAAAGTTGAAGAATGAATACTTTTTGGAGAAATCAATATCTCAACCTCAGAAGAATCCCTCCAACGGTTATCTGGAGTCAAAGATGAGGAAATCAACAAACCCAATACGCCTGGAGTATTTAATCTAAGTCTGCAACCAAGCTTGATAATGGTTTAGGAGGTTGTGATAACCATGAAGACATCAACCACAAATTTGTTACACAAAATCCTGCGAAAGGCCTGCAAAGAGACTGCCAACAACTAAGCATGACAAGTGCCTGCGTTGTCAATCATGACCTACCAGACACTTGTCAGAAACAGCAGAGCCTACGGGGTGCATGTCATGCACTATAAAGGCTGTTGGAAACCTGCTTCTTTCACATAGCCTATAAGAGGACTGCGGGGAACTGAGCATGATGGGCCTCTGCCAAAGTCTAACAGAGCTTGTTGTAAGGTTTCCGGCTGGAGTAGAGCTTGCAAGATGGCTGTCGGACACAACAGAGTCCGCCAACGTTTCCTACCTAACAGAACGTACAAGAGAATCTACAACCTTAACTTTAGCTGCCGTTTACTTATGGGTTAACAAAAAATAAAAATTTGATGACAAACCGAAAACAGCTAAAGAAATATGTATTTTATTACCGACACATATCATAGAAAAAAAAGAAAACAACAAAATAAATCAAGCTAAGTCCAACAAGCATATCGATTATGTCAGCTCATAACGATATGCTAATTGTCCACTCAAATTGTAATATGAAATTATGAGGAACTAGTTCAAGAAACAACTATGAGTTAAAGATGTCTCTCATAAACCAAAATACAAACGCGCATACCCAAAATCCAAGTAAAACCAAACTCGAACATCAAACAATATCATCAAATGAGTGAGGTATTTTGGAGCAGAAACTTCTCCCTTAACATTCTGAACAAGATCTTTCAGGTATGACCATATATTATCCAAAATCACCTTCTTGTCATCAACTTTCGCCAACTCTATCTCCATATCTAGCAGCCCAGCGTCACCACTTTGCACCATTTCTTCTTTTGCAACAATTGATGAAGTTTCTCGTCTAACTAATCAAGTCTACATTATGCATATACCGCGTCTGCCAATTCATCGGAAGATTCATTTAAATCATTGTTGGAGATTTCTTCAATTGGCTGGCACATCTTATTGATTAGATCAAGGATGGGATGTATGTATGTTGTCCTCAATTGGTTACTCTTTACTTGGAATTTTGATGCAATGTATGGGTGCCTTTCAAATATATGTATCAAAGATTCTTCCTGCAATTCGAAATAAAAACAATTGAATTAACCATATATCATAGAAGATACAAATCTAGTAACTTAATGGTACGATTAAATTTGGTCCCTCTAATTTAAGTGTTTCTGATACTTTAGTAATTACCTTTAGAACAGAAAACTACATCTTTTCTCTAAATCTAAAAGAGAGGACTGTCACGTAGAATACATGATATTTTAGTATTCGTGTTGACATTTTAGCGGATTTCAACACAAAACTTAATAAGCTTTTTATATGCGAAGGATGAACTAGAAACCCATTGACATCAACACTTCCACTAAGATGCTGAGTCGTTTCATTCAGTGACTCAGAAGAATATTCAGTACCTCACCATGGTGCACAGTGACGCCGTCGGTGTTACCGGAAGATACTGTAGTTCGTTGCCTCTTTTTCGAGGCGGTGGTGATCGAAGCAATTTCTTACTCTCTGCTCCTCTCTCTCTCTCAGACACGTAGTTGTTGCCAAGGTCTCATATTGGGTCGCAAACTGGTGGTACCTCTACAGAAGTATAGCGGCGTGGTATAATATACTTCTTGACGCCTCGTCACAAATCACAAAAAAAAAACGTTTCATTTGCTTCATAATTTAATGATCTTGTTTGGTTTTGAGAAATTGGTTAAGGTTTTACCATGAAGGGGAACAGTTTAGTTCTACAACAAATGCATTGTATCTGTGGATAGAGGGGCCCAGCTATGTTACCAATTTAGACAAATAAATTACAACACTGTACCCCATTTCATTATGTTTATGTTTTTCATTATTATTTAATTTTAAAAAAATTTCGATAGAAATTAAATTAAAATTAAATAATTATGAGTTAAATAATTTTATAAAATATATTTGATTCGGTTTTTATTCTACAACAATACTTAATGCGAGAAACTAGAGTTTATTGGATTGTTAGCAAAAATGACGGCTACTGTTGGAACTTGTAACTGTTTCAGTAAAAATGAAATGTTATAGAACAAAATTTCATAAAATTAGGGAAATAGATAATCTTATGGAGAGATTGCATCTTATCTTGAACTAGTTATGTTTAACTGAATTTCGCGAATTAGAGAAAAAGATTATTCTAGACCAAAATTCTAAAAATAAGATTTCGCATTCGCGAAATAGTAAATTACTAAATTATATTTTAAATCCTGACATCAAATTAGTATATTTTAAATAATGAATATGAACTTCTAATCTTATGTATAACCTAGATTAAATGGCAGTCCATGACAGAAATTGGGAGAAATTGTGAAAAAATAGAGGAAAAACTCCTAAAATTAAGATAGGAAAAAGCAATGCCTCGTCAAGTTTCGTCCTCTTTGGAACCGGCGGCCCTGCCTTGGTAAGAGATACTTTGGCTAAGTTTTCTCCTTGTTTAACCTCCGCGCTCGATTGGAAGGAGACACCACCAACCTTGCGATGGAGTTCCGATGAAGGCATTCCTTGTGACTACCAATCCTCTGCATGGCCAAAGAGATGCTCAAGGACAGTTGATTTGGCTAAGAGTTGATGTTTGGGTCTCTATAATAGTCATGGTGGGAAAGCTCTGGGTTTCCAGTTTTCTACTGACGGAAACTGTTCTAAACACTGGATTTGGTCTTGTTTTCTTCAAAATATATTGAGCTCCAGTATCTCTATTTAGCTTTCGCTTTGTCATAATATCTTCCAGAACCTTGATTTGATATTGTAGTTGTTGTATTTTCGGTCTTGGTGGCGGAGTATCCTTTCTACATGGTTTGTTGTTTATATCTACAATGCGTTTGAATCCGGATGTATGGTTTGACCAATTCAACATTTTGATTCGAATAGGGATTGGAATTGGGTTCAAGTTCTTTCTTTTAGCTTCTCATAAGTCTTTTCCGTCTCTCAACTGCGGTGATCTTTTATTTGTATGTCGCGTTCTCGAGTCCTACTCCCTACGTTAGGACTAGGGGGTGTCAATCTGAGCTAGCTCGGCTCGGCTCAGCTCAGCTCATCATGAGTTACAGTATTTCATAACTCAGCTCAGCTCAACTCATTTATTTATGAGCTTAAATTATGAAACAATCTCAAAAAATAGTATTAAGTATTAAAAAGAAAATCAAAACTATATCATTTATTTAGATTAAACCAAACGTTAAACTATATCATCTATCCCTTTGACGTCAAAAAAAAAAAAAAAAACAAAACAAAGCTAAAGTCAAAAAACCAAAGTAAACCAATGTATTGATCATTTGATCATATAAATAAAACTTGAGAGTTTTCTGATACTCCAAGTATTAGTTTTTCACCATCACCATCTTTATCTGTTGATGAACTTGGTTCCTTAAAAGCGACTTATTTATATTGATTATACCTATAGGCCGGTTAAAAAAATCCTAGAACCCAAAAGGGATTATTTTTATTTTATATTTTACTAAAATGACATATTTCTAATTTTCTTAAAGGTATAGAAAGTAAACATAATATTTAAAATTTCAAAAAAAAATGTTTTGTTCGCGAACTGACTCGCGATCATTAGAGCTGGCTCGTAATAGTTCATGAACGTATTTGAGCTTGATCATTAGACTCATTTACTAAATTATCCTGAAAAACATAACTCGAACTCATGAAAATCTGAGCTGATCTGAGTCAGCTCATGAGCCAATAGCTCAGATTGACACCCCTAGTTAGGACCCATCCTTGTTTATTCTTCCTAGATGACGACTTATGCATTTAGTTGTGTTTCGACAGTTGGAGCAATACATTGGCTTGCTCTATCATCTTTGCTATGTTAGTCTTAGATTTTTATTCATTAGAAGAAGGCTTCTCATATCAGTTCTGATTTCGTGTATTTGGTATCATGTGTTGAGTCTCAAGGGGCCTATAATTGATTTATGATTTTCGTTTCCGGTTATTAATTCAAACGGCAAGGGTAACTTTCTTTGGTTCAACCAAGTATGTGGAGCTGTCTCAAGTTTATGTGTTGTTTTGTGGTTGAGGAATATGTTCTGAATTTTTTGAAACCGAAATATAAGTTCTCTATGTTTTTGGCTCTTTAACCCCCCCCCCCCCCCCCCCCCAAAAAAAAAGGCTCCTCTAAAACCTTTCAGATTGAAGCACTAGCAGATTCGATATCCTCATAGATCTTCAAAAACCACCACCGAAAATTGTTGAAACTGGACATGGTGAATCTTGTACCGCACTGAGTCGAAAGCTGGCGGAAAATGAGAACTCTCTCAGAAAGATAGAGATGAGATAGTGGTGCCTTTGAACTTTTACCTACCTAACCAGTTATGTGCTCTTTTACCTACCTGGACGTAATTGCTAGAATATAGCGCGCTTTTAAGCGATTATAAAACTGCTAGAACAGATAGAAACAAGAGTATTTGCTGCAAAACGGCTAAACCCCGTTGCGACTCAACCAATCATGTCCTTAATTCAAGAACAACATTAACACGATTATCTAAACCAAATATTCACGAAACAATCTGGTTACAGACCGACCAAAGCAGAAAAAATACACAGAACCTTCTTGTAGATTGAAGAGGATCCAACCTTGGATGCTTCAAGACCAATAATGGTGTTTACCGAGGAGCTCCCAATTCTGAAAGAGGAATAAATTTGTTAGTGACTGAGACGCATATGAACGCAACAACGCAGCACTAGTTTTGTAAGGAAATGAAAATCAAGAACGCATAGATTTAATCATGGCTTCTAAAGACACAGAAGGTTTACAGATTTTGTTTATCCATAAAACAATTCTTGTTAGTTCACCTTATGGATCCAGAAGCAGGGGTCACAAAGGAGTGGCAAATCCTATTGAAATGAAGTAGAAGAACACAAGTGAGACAGAAATCTTTGGGACAAGTACAAGTAACTAAGGAATCTAAACCATGGCTTTCTGCAATTATAACAGTATCTAAACAATACAAGAAAAAACAGATTTAACTTTAAAGAGCATTGATATTCCATTATTCTGCTACGTAACATGAATATGTATAACTTTAATCATTTCTTGTTCATGTTAAGTTGCAGTTACCAAATGGTAAGTGGTGAACTGGAGACGTCAGAGAAGTAATCAATTGAAAGTTTTGATCTTTATCATTCATTCTCATGAAAGGATTGGGAAACCCTAGTATTACACGATTGATCTAGCTCTTTTTACTTGAGACTACAAATCTTTGACAATTCTTATCCAATTTCATCTCTAAACACACTATTGAAACCTTCTTGCCATAGATATGCTTCATCACCTTTTTCTTTTGCTCTAGAGAGACCATGCAGAGAATGTGACTACTATGTGTCTAAGAAAAGATATTACGGAAAAAAACAAGAGAATTTACCCTGAGAAAGCCAACTTCAGCAGGATGAATCAGCCGCAATACTCGAGCGGAGCCGGGATGAAGCAACGGCACTGTGAAGAGGAATCATCGTTTCCACACTTCCCAATGCCGAAAGGATCCTTCGAATATGCAGAGAAAACAAAAAAATTCGTATTACATTTCAGAACGTGCAAGCAGATAGGGAAATTTTGGAGAAAGTTCTGACTCATAATAGAAAATATGAATTGTTTGACCACCAATCGAGAAACCCAATTGCATTAGGTTTTGTAAATTCAGAACTTTTAAAATGAATCGAGGATTGTTCAACCCTAATTATGCAAATGTTTAATGTCTCAAATTTGCTGAAAAAGATCTGGCAACACCTTGAAGCGCGAGGGATAGACTCGGAGAGTGGAGTGAAATGAGACGATGTGGTGGTGGTGGGTTTTAGATTCAGAGACTTTTGAGTAACGGTCTTGAATCTGGAGGCAAAGGTTCTGGAACCTGCCATTATCCCCGATCTGCAAAGCGACGCCATCTCCGGTTTAGACCCGTAGGGGGATTCCGAGGAAGAAGAGGTCACAACACTGTAACAACAGAGTCTTAAACCCTACAAATGCAACGTCGTCGTTTGAGAAATGTAAAAGCATCAATTTTCAGTCCCATGCCTCTGTTACAAAATATAAGTTTTTTTTTTTTTGGTTTAAGACAAAAGATAAGTTTTTTTTAAAACAAGATCACCATGGGTCCGAAATCCTTATGGTTGGTTCGGTCAGTTGGTCTTTGCACATTTTTAGTAACAACTTTTTTCAAAAATTCTAAAGTTCCCCAATTATGCAAACATTATTTGGGTTTAGCATATATTTTTTAAATTGTAATCTCTCAACCTTTTTTTAAATCAGACTCATCAACTCGTCCAGATCAAGTTAGATTTCTGATGTATCCATTTGTAAACTCTTTTTCCAAATTGGACGACAAATCAAAACGTTTAGCACACAGTGAAATTTATTATAAGAAATCCAAATCTATATGGCTGTATGTATATAATTTACAAAACAAACACTTTATTTTGATCATATTATTTCTGTATTAGCTATTGATTAAAAAAGCAAACAAACAGCCGCCTTCGTATCTCGCCTTAAGAGAAGAACTACTTGGAAGAAGCGTCAAGTACACGAACGGGAACAATGGGTATAGAATCCCACCACTCCTTCATTCTCCGGTTGCTCTGATCGTTGCTCATAGATTTTCCAACACTCGATGTCATTACAAAGCAATATATTATACCAAATATGATAAACATCTTGAACGGTACTACTGCGAAGAAGCTTGCCAACACTACCATCGCCGCCATCACCATGCTTGCATGCTACGACCAAGGGTAAAAGAGAACACATTTTCAAAGAGAATATATATTCGAAAAACATCGAAGTTATATAAACACTAGTTACCTTGCTAGCCTTAGAGGTATATATGGACCGTAACTTCATGATGGTAACGTTGACATGCTGCATCAACTGGTGAAGTCTTACTAAGCCATGTTGAGCTGACACAATGCTCTCAGTCACTGTTTGGTCGGATTCGGTGCTCACTGTTATGGTATCCTCACTTTTTTTCTGAGCCATCTTTTGTCTAGTCTGAGCCATTCTAACCACCACCCATATTAAGCAAGCAGCTATAGCCTTACCAATCCACTCCCTTTAACATAAATTTATTTTCTTAATTAATAGAATTAATATTATACTACCATGCATGAACTTATTCATCTAATATCATATGTTACTTTAAACTCACTTGTAGACGGTTATAATAGTGATGGCTAGAACCAAAAGCGTATGAGACGGCCTTTCCCAATTAAGCACTTGCTGGAAATATGGCAGTGCGTCCTGCAATGGCCTCATCAACTCCTGCAAGATACCTTGTCATTTCAATACACCATAAAACAATTAACCAATATTTTTTAGAGGCAAACCAGAAAAGGATTTAACTACTTCTAGGGTGGCAGCCATCAGACAGGACCACAGATATAGCATTGGACCACATACTCCATGTCTACGTAATCCAACATATTTGGTTGCATCAAGGAAGATTTAAACTCGAAACTATCCGATTATAAAGTCTTTTACCAAAAAGTTCCTCCTACCACTTATGCCAACCCATAAGAAAAAAATCTTATTACCATAAGAACTGCGACACTTTCACTAATCCCTTCTTCTTCGAGCTCTGTTGTCGTAGCTTTAGCCTTTTCAATCTCCCTTCCCTCTTCTCTCGATTGATTCACTGCACTTTCAAGAGACGCCAACATTTCTTCTTTGTCAGACACTTTCTCCTTCTCCTTACTCGTATTTTCTCCCTCGTCTTTTACTAGGTCACCAAGCTGATCCATGTTCATATTTCTCAATATGGAGCTAGCACTACACAGGTTTTTAGTAGTCCCCACCTTGAGACTAATCTCTGCCAACTGTTCTAGTACGTAGTCTCCCTTTGGAACTTCCTCAAATAAACTAAATATTAAAAACTTTTTCGGATCAGGGGGAGATATTCTCAGCATTTCGCGGGCTGCATGCAACCGTACGATTCCCAAGATTGTTCTCGATTGGATTTCCCAAGCTTGTAACGGAGATTCAACATTGTATTTCCTCAAGAACTGGTGCATTAATCGTATTTCCTTTACAAGCATAAGCCAATGCTCTCGTCTCGTTGAGCTTGTCATCTCCGGAAACTCTATGACAATTCCCTCCTCACTAAAAATGTGCATCAACAAAAACATATGTTACAAAGTCATATATACAGAAATGAGGTAACATGTTATAATCCTATTAATTTCCATATATAAAGTACTGGTCAAATTGCTAAGGAAGACCTCACTGTGGCAAAATGAGAAGTTTGAAATACTGTATATTAATTACCTTATGGTAAAATGGTTATGAACTCAAATTGTAAAAGACATAAATAAAGGTGAATCAATATATAGATAGTTTAATTTAATTTATCAATAGTTAAGCAGAGAAAATCATCCTTGTGAAAAATATCTTACAAATCAGGAGACTCCCACACAATGGCCTTGTCAAAAAGAGGGGCACCCCAAGGACCAGTGGAAACAGGCTTTTCAGAGTATTCACTGTCCTTGGAAAGATCTATCTTAAGAGCATCTTCATAATTTATAATTCCCGCGGCTTCGAAATATAGTGCATAGTTTGTCAAAGTAAGCCTACCTAACAAAGTCAAAGACATTTTGATAAGAAATTGGCAGGCATGACTTTGAATCAAATTTGACATGCATAAGAGAAAGGAAATGACAGTGAAACCAAACCTGGCCAGCTTGTTTCTTTAATGTGGCGAACCACTCTTTGTGAAGCCATTGTTCCTTCAACATGCAATATAATTTCATCATCGGCTAATTCGATCCCTTTAGGTTTTGCTTGCTTCTGCAAATGCTTCATACACCTTGATAGTGATTTACACATAAATGAATCAAGTTAAAACAATTAGAAAGAAAAGAAGACAAAAAAAAATCAGGTATGGTTCATATAAAAATATCAATTTACTTGTGTATCTCTTTGACAAACATATCGTATGCTGGGAAGTGAAGTTGGTGGGCTGTAGGAGCAGTTAGAGTCTCAAATGTGTATCTTCCGTTGATGACATCGACGGGGAGAGGAATGATTGAGCCTAAATAAACAAATGCATCTTCACCCACACTTGGTTCATGATCAGCCTAATTAATTCACATAGTATAGGCATTAATGTTATTTATATAAAAGTCTATCATCTCACTGAACAACAAAATTTTTGCTTACGAGAAGCGGCATGATGTCCGAATAAAAAAGAGAGATGTCATCTTGCTCTGGAGATTGGGTTGACTGAATCCACTTGTCTTCACTCTCCTTACCTACTGCTTCCTTTGAACACAAATAAGAAAAAAAAAAAAAAAAAAACAATAAACATGCATTAAGGACTCCAAAAATTCAAGAAAACTAAGGGATCGTCAAGTCTCAATGTTTGAGAGATACCAAATGAGGGGCATCGTCATCTGCGTCAGGTTTTTGCCACGCAAGCATCATATCGAAGGTGAGACGGGTAAAAGAACCATCGTTTATCCTCTCAACTATGGTTTCACAAAGCCGACTCGCCGCCTTTGAGTTACAAAATTCCACAAACTTCCTCGAGTAGGTACCTCCCGTTCCAGGGTTCCATTGAGATTCAAACTCTTCCACCATTTTATCAATCGGTAACTCTCCTTCCCTGCAACATTAATTATCACAACGCATCCATTTTTCATATTAAACCGATGCTAATCCGGACGGAATTAGATTCAACTGGCCTTACCACCAAATAAGTTATGCAAGGAAACCAATTATCTCATAAATTAGAACTGCTCACTTACACGATTTGGTTAATATGATCTACACTTTAATTTCTGAATAAAAAATGCGAGGAAACGAAAACCCATAGACTATTTTAAAGTTTCTATTAATCAAAAGATAGATCTGCACTTATACAGAAATTCATAAATGTCAGTGTATCAATTATAGCCAGGGAGAAGAAGAAATACTGTGAGCATTTAAGAACGACGTCGTTTGCAATGGAGGACAAGTGCTTCCTCATCTTCCCCATCGTCTTCTTCCTCACGTTATCTCTGTTTTTTGCCTTCGCTTTTTTGTTTGCTGTTTTTTGCTTTTCGCAATCGGTTTTGGTAACATTGATGTAGAGAGAAAAACTCGCGCACTGGCAACTTCTGCATGTACCACGTGGCACACCCATGCAATAGGCGAAAACAAAGACTCATAGGTAAAATGATGTCGTTTCAAGTTAGCGTAAAAGAAATAATTCGCAACCTTTTTTTATTTTTGTTGACCAACCTTTTCTTATTATCTAAGAAAGGGTATTCAAAATGGTAAAATGAAACCCATCCAAATCAAATCAAACCAAACCAAACAAACTAGATTAATATGAATGGATATTAATTGGTTATAAATTAAATCATATGGATATCGTTTGATAAAAACTGGTATATATGGTTGTGTTTCGATTTTTAACCGATTAAATTGAAAATAACGATAATTATCTTAACAACAATATTATTGATGGAGGTGAACTGGGTACACCCCGATAAGGTCCATCTCAAATCTTGTTCGACCTGAAAGACAGCTTCAAATGGTACAGCGAACGAGCTAATGTTCTCAACTTGAACATGTTGCTCGGATCGGCCACGCCGTCAAACACCAGTAACCACAGAGAGAACGACATAACAACATGATTTGTAGCTCGCTCTAGGTGGCGACCACAACGAGCCATGTCACCCGATTAACGGCTCCATCAAGAAGATGACACATCAATCACATTATCACAAAAAAATTAGTCATCCTCGTAACAACCCTCTACCATGAACAATTCATATGTAGCAGAAATGATGACCTACGGAAAAATCCGTGGACCTAGTTACTTCGGAAAATGCAGGAACGTATGATGATCCTAGAGAAACATGCTCACCTACTTAGCTCACCCTTGAGACTTCTTTCTATACGTAGGAGAACGTATTTGACAAAAGAGATTACTTCCCATCGAGAGAATCTAAGCACACTATCCATAAACAAAAGGAAGCATAGATCGAATTTGACACCTGTTTCGACTAAGTCATGTTAGATTTCGATCTCTGAGTCCGACCTTGTAATTGTGTAACCTTGTTAAAAAAAGTTTGATATTCTTGTAACCCGATCTCATTATTTAAATATAAAAAGTTTAGTTAGGAATCCAAAAATTTTAGCACGCCTTCTCACACCTATTTCTCAAAATTAAAACACTATTGTTTCTTCGCAAATTCCACCTTAATGTCAGAATTCTGACCATAAAACCGAATATAATCCCGAATATCCTCCTGCATTGAACAACCCTTGTTCAGCAAGTACCGTAATATAATTACATGTACAGTCTTATAGTTTATGCATACAATTATATTGAACTAGATTTAGTCCTTATTCCATAAAAGATTATATCCGTTTTATAATATTCGATTTAAATTTTTACATTTCAATTCGAAAAAGAGAAAATGATTTGAAATTTGCTTTTAGTCGATGGAAGTCTAGTGGTAAAGGAATTAAAAATTTTACACCAAGTTTGGAGTTCAATACCCAGAGAGTGCATTTTCTTTTCTTCAGATTAGATGCAAGGTTTATTGAAGAAAGAAGTAGAGACTTACACCAAAGTGTTGATGTGAAGAATGCCATTTGCAAGAGCCTTAAGCTCATCAACTTCGTATTTTTAAAAAGGAATCCACGGATACACTGATTGATTAGTGCACCATGTTTGATAGACGTTCTTCTGTGGCGGAATTTGCATCAAAGGGCAGCCAATCACTTCATCATAAGCGATGGGTCGGTCGACTTCTTTAAGAGTCCACCGAACGTTGACACGTCGACCGACCATAGATGGGAGTCGACCGACCATAGATGGGAGTCGACCGACTATGTCAGACGGATTTTCTTCACTTGTCTCCTCCATGACTTTCTCTTCATAAATCTTCTTGTTATGAATGACTCGGACTATTCCAGGACGTTTGAAAATTCTCTTGACCCAAAAAAATCTCTCAAGCTCCTCCATTCTCTCATGAAGTCTTCCAATATCAAGCTTAAGGTGACCAATTCATGCATCAAAGGTAATGAAAAGCTGATCCATCTTCTTCACAAGACTCTCATATGTTTGGTTATGTATCTCCAAGACATCTTTAATCAGACCATCCACTCCATGGTTTGGTGGCATCGGTTTGTAAGTTGAACGCGGGTTGAAGTATCCATCTTGGTGTTGAGTCGATCTTGTGAAATTCACAATCGGTCTTTCATCTCTTCTCCAATTTCCTTGCATGCTTTTTTTTGACAAAAACAAAAGAGAAGAAAAATTCAGTAACAATTTTTATCATAACTTCCTAGTCTAATCAGAATTGAAAACAATGTTTACTCCCCGGAAACGACGCCAGATAAACTTGATACGTGAATTATTTCACCTAAACTAACTGCTAGTGCACAATGTACAATTGTAGTATTGAAGGTTATCGATCCCACAAAGATTATGTGGAGTTTCAGTTCTAACTAGAAAGTTTGAGTGAACTTAGGTAACTAATTAGTATCTTGTCTAGTAACTTATGAAATAAAAGCGCTGAATCAAGGGAGATATCGCATGAGATATAGATCAGCATAAAATTAATAACCAATAGACTCTTAAACACATAAGGCATAAGTACATAGTCCTCAATATGTTTTGGCACTATACCTATGTATTAACTACTAGCCTAGAAACATTGGTTTTCAATCTAAGAGGCTAACACATGCAATAAACATTGATATGCTTGTTCATGACTTTCCAAACCAAACATTGATTTGAACAAAGACGAAATCAACTACTAAAAACCATGTTATGGCCTTGCTATAAGATAGTGTATGGAATAGTAAAACCTAGAGATCAATATCCTAAGTGATCAAGTTAGAATATTGTATGAAATACCATTAAAGTAGAGAATCAATATTGATCATATCATGTTAAATGCTTTAAATATCTATAAAACCATTGAAAACCCTAGATCCAACAAGTAAACTACTCACACATAGCAAGCAAAACCATAATCACTATCAATGTCAATAGCTTGCATAAAAGTAAGAGTAGAGTTTAGAAAATAGAACAAGTCGTGGCTCTCTCTCTTTGTAAAATCCTTTGTGAGTAGAACTTCAAGGAACCTTAGGAACAAATGTAGCTTCTTGAGACAAAAGGAGAGTTTTGGTGGCTTGAGTGTCTTGCTTCTTGAAAACTTGAAAGCTTGACCTAATTCTTCTGGTTAGGATAGTATATATAGCTTAATAGTTGTGCATGAGTCGGCAATGAATCCTCAAGACTTTAGGGTTTAGAAAAAGGCCCGCGAAACAATTTCCTTTCTTATGACCGACCTAATCGAGTTGATTGACTATTGTTTCAGTCACTCGACTTCTGTCGTCTTCGATAAGTTCTTCATTTTCGCTCCAAATCGTCCAAGTCTTTTCCAAATGCTCCATCACGTGAATTCTTCTGTTTATCCTGGTTAAAATATGGAAAATGCTCCAAAATCATATAGAATATGCATGTGAAAACCAGTAAAAATATCAATACATCAATTACCTCTAGCAGCTTCTTCAAAAAAGATCATTCCACGTGGTCATAAGCTTTGGACATGTTCGTTTAATGGCCATGTATTCCTCTGAAATCTCACTTGTGGTGTTTAAAGCATGTATTATATCATGCGCGATTAATATGTTATCGGTGATAGTCCTATTTGC
This sequence comes from Euclidium syriacum, assembly GCA_900116095.1. NCBI lineage: Eukaryota > Viridiplantae > Streptophyta > Magnoliopsida > Brassicales > Brassicaceae > Euclidium > Euclidium syriacum. The sequence continues at coordinate 7,309,178 of FPAK01000008.1, forward strand.
AACAAAAACCCCTTGCGTATCTGATACAATCAAAGGTTAGATTCATTTTAATCTCTCACACAACATCTTAGAGATTATTTTGTAGTCGATTGAGCATAAGCTAATCGGCCGCATCTCCTTCATATGTGTGGCATTGGTTACTTTGGGGTTGAGACATATTTGGGTATGATTCCAACCTGGAGGAATTGTTGCTATGTTGAAAATGTTTTGGACCTCCATAGTTATGTTAGGCCTACATTATCCCATAATCTTTGATAAAACCTTCCAGTTAAACCATCTTCTCCCGGAGAGCTATTTGGCTTTATCCCAAAAAACGCTTTTCTAACTTCCTCTTTCGATACACTCTGAGTAGGCATGGTATTCAAATGTGCAGTAACTCTCGTACTCATAACTTACAAGGCCTCGTCAAAGTCAAACGGTGAAGAGGAAGTAAATAATCTTATGTAATAATCTCTCATTTGGATTCCTCTTGGAAGTTTTCAACACCATTTTCATCTTTTATCAAGAGAATTGAGTTCTTGTGTTTTCGCCCTTTCACCACATTTTGATAGAAGCGAGTGTGCTTATCCCCCTATTTCACTCAATTCTATTGATTTTTCTGCTTCCAGAATTGTTCCTCCTCTCGGTGAACTTCCGCTAATTTGTGCTTTAACTGTTGCATAACCATATGGCTCGGATTTTGCTTAGCAATTTCATGCTTACTATAGTCTGGTCCATGAAATACATCAACAAGTGAATCAAGACCTCCTCGAATTTTTTAGACCTCGCCTGAGGAACTAATTAGTTACTTTGGCAGGGTCCGAAAATAACTAATTTTTTAAATTATAAAAAATCTAACCTTCCAACCAACTTCGATGCTGTTAAGATCATAGTTTTCATAAGAACCAGTTACAAGCCATATCTGGTCCAAACTGAACTCGTTAAACCCTTCGATTTCTGGCCTCCAAGCATTCATCGTCGCCTTTGTCCCATAAATATTTTGCTGGTTTTTCATATAGCCAAGTGCATACTACATTTCCAAATAAAAATTTATACCAAAATTATTTATTACACTTTTGGTTATTTTCTAATGATCAAAATCTGTTTATAACAGACTATATATGACAAAAAAAAATATAACAGAAGTGGCGAGGCCTGCCCACCATTATATACTTTTAATCCTATAGCTGACCAAAATCAAATGAAACATTCGTTTAGGGCTCCGAGTTTTTAAAACCCCCCATTAGTTAAAAAAAATAAAAAATAAAGGTGAATTGTGGGAGAGAAAAATATTTAGTGGTCATACCTAACTAAAATAGATTATTTAACTAGTTATTTTTATTTGTTATTTCACTTAGTTTTTCTCTCTCGTCTCGACAAGACTCTTAAAAAACTAGGATTTCATTAATAAATTATATGAAATTGATTTGAGATTAGTTGAGAGACAATTGATGGTTAAAAATGTGTGATTTCAAATATCAACTCAATTGATGGTATTAGGTAAAATTCCTTTAAAATCTTTGCGGTTAGGATTTCTCAAAATAATTCCAAATTTTGTTCCAATATTAGATCATGGATTTGAGAGGATTTCAATTTTTTTTTCAAATCTCAACTTATTAGATTTAACATTTGTAAAAATTATTCTAAATCCAAGGTTATTGGTTTAATGATTTTTAGAAATTATTTCAAATCATGACTTATTGGAAATTGAGATTTCATTAATAAAATATGTCAAAATTAATTTGGGATTATTCGAGGAACAAATGGTAGTTAAAAATCAGTGATTTCAAATACCACCTCAATTGATGGAGTTGATATTTAACAATGATTAATTTAGTTTCAAACTAAAGTGTCAATTTTTGAACCTGAAATTTCTATTTTTACTTATATTTGCATATGTTTTGTTTACATATGCATATATTTCACTCATTTTTATTTATTGTGTTTAATTTGACTTTTTCGATCTCAAATATTACAATAACTATAACATATTAATTAAACTACACTAAACTAAATTATTATTAATAGTAAGAACAAAATTACTATTAATGATTTTTATATGTTTTCTTATGATGTAGACACTATACAAAGAAAGAAAACTATATTGAAAGGGATACGGTTAAAAAAACCTCGATTATCAATATTTGATGAATAATTTTGTACGAAAAATGCAAGAATAGTAATTGAATTTTGTATTTTCAAGTTTCTTTTTTTTTGGATTTTGTAAATCCAAATTATTTTCTAGATTTTGTACGAATAATCCAAAAAAAATACTTAGCTTAACTATTAATTTCATATTTTTATTAGAATTTTGTTTTAGAGAAGTCATTTTTAATGTTACTTTTGGATATTCAAAATCAAAATTTGGATCTTTACAATAATAATTATCAAAACTAGCTAGTTTGATCACAATTTAGTGAGGAAAGATGAAAAATTGGGTCTTTGCAATATATTTTCAAGTTTAGCTCACAATTTAGATAAAGAAAGATGAGAAAACAAAATCTTTTTTCGATTGTTGGCACAAGTTTTTCAAACAATAGTTAACTCACCATTCAGACAAGAAAGATGAAACATTCCATAACTGTTTGCACAACCAAGCCTCAAACCGAAAGATTTTCTTCTTCTACTTTTTACAACAAGAGCAACAATTTTGTGTCCCAGAAAATGCTCCTGGTGATTATGTGGTTCGATCTACTCAGACTTTCGTCGGGGTTAACAAGTTAACAATTTATGTAAGTTATAATGCCAATAGATTGAATTATCTTTTATATAATGTGTATATACTGATATTTTGTCTGTGTTTGCATATTTATAAATTTATATATTTCTCAAACAATTTATATATTTTGACTTTTTGTTAGTGTTTGCATATATATATATATATATATATATATATATTTATTTATACATTTCTCAAACAATTTATAAATTTTTCAAACAATTTATATATTTTTTAAGAAAGATATTATATATATATATAGTATATATATTTATTTTCTGTCTATGTTTGCATTATAATAAAATAGATTCCATACGGAATGTGATTCAATGCATCGACCGAGTCCATCAACCAACATTTAACAATCCGTTGCTTAAAGACCATAAGCTTCAGGTAAATTTATTATCACTCATTTTATTTATTTATCTATTTTCTAAAATAATCATGTTTAATTAACCTATATCAAAGTAAAATTAAAAGATTATAAATAATATATGATAATGGAGTGCATTTTCTCTTTTTTCGCGTAGACCCTTTGGATTCGTTTAGAGGTTTTGGTCTTTCTCTTTTTCTTCCACAATTGTGCTGGAATTTATTACAAAAATTACAGATTATTTTTTTCGACCCGCTGGGTTCCGGTGGTAATTGGCTTTCTTTCCTTTCTCTTCTCAATCTCCTTCAAATCCCGTGATTCCCTCCCCCTAAAATGATTTCGCTACGCCAATTTCAGAAAGTTCTTGGTCTTAAAAGGAAATATTCAGTTTCAATCAAGGACGCACTCCCAAAAATCTCGTTCTTCAAGCTCTAATCTTTCTCGGTTCAAGTTTTGTTCGTGGAAGCCATGGCCGCGCATCTGCAGCAACGAATGTCCCTCTCTCTCTCTCTGCTTTATCCCTTGAGGAGGATGAACCAATCATCATTCGTGACGACCCTGCCTTTTCGGTGTTTGAAGACAATGCCTTGAGCCTGCTTGGGCGTCTTCTTAACCCATATGCCTAACCCATCGGGAAGTTAATTGAAGCTATGCCGAGGATCTGGAGACTCTACGACCATGTACGTGGAATTGCTATGGCTAAATACAAAGTGCAATTCATATTCAAGCGTGAAGAAGATTTGCTCACAATGCTCAAGGAAAGGCCCTGGTCTTTCAACAGTTGGATGCTCCTGCTGGAAAGGTGGTGTGCTGAGCCTCCAGTTGATTTCTTGACATCCATGGAGATTTGGATTAGAATGAGGAATATCCCTGTCAACCTCTACACTCTAGAAACTATGAACCAAGTGGCCAGATATGTCGGTTTTGTGAAGGAAATCGCCTTCGACCCTACGGTTTCACAACCAAGGAGTACATCAGAGCCTTGGTGAGGGTGGATGTGTCTAATCCGCTTAGAGAAGTGAAAACCTTAACCCACAAAGAAAAATATGTTTTCGTTAATTTGGAGTATGAGAGGATACGGAAGCGATGCTTTCACTGTTTCCGCCTGACTCATGAGAAGATCCGTTGTCCGCTATTGCGTCCTAACCGCCCAAGTGGTAATGAGGCTAACCAATAGGCCCCTTCATTGGTCTGTACAACTACCCTTGATGCTCCGGTGGTACCCCCAGGTTTCTCACCTCTCTTTGCGAGAATGTTCCCAGCTGAACAGAATACAACTCTCCAATATGTGGCGCATTCTGACCCCACTGAGAGACAAGCCATAATGGTCCGGGTTCAACAAGATTTACAAGCTTCAGAACACTCAGCGGAATCACGCCCAAAGATCACTTCTGAGATTGATAAAGGCAAAGGTCTGGTCTTTGGCTTCATTGAACAGAGTTCTCAGGGGGAAAAGGAAGGCACTCTCTCTATTATCGATGCGCCAAGTAATATCGAGACTTCCTCCAGAGGTTCTTTCTCCTTAGATATTGGCTTTGGTTTTCAGGTTGGGACAATGGACTCGGTTTCATCTGGCGTGGCTAATGCCCCCAAAACAAGGCCTCGTCCGTCGGCTTGGAACCACAGGCAGCGGAATGGTAAGGCTCCTTCGGTACCCCTAGCCAATCATGATCCTCTGGGAGGAAATTCAGAGTGTTTCGAAGAAGACAATGAGCAGTCCCTGACTGAAAGAGTAGACAACACTCCTCCTGTACCAAACGTCAAACGTAAAGCAACAGTTTCAGTGAATGAAGGTTTCCTGAAGAATCCCAAAAACAACAAGATTTCGGTGGCTTCCAATATGAAGCCGATGCATCCCCAATGAGCATTTGGAGCTAGAACTGTCAAGGGGCTGGAAGCCCGGAGACAGTTCGTCGTTTTCGGGAGATGCGAAAGTTGTATTTTCCGGATCTTGTTTTTCTTATGGAAACTAAGCAAAAGTTTACGTATTTGAATAATTTAAAGAAAAGTTTGGGTTACGATGAGCTCTTTACAGTTGAACCAAATGGTCTTAGTGATGGTTTGGCATTCATGTGGAAGAGTAGTTTTACAGTCTCAGTTCTGTCTGCAAATACTCGAACCATTGACTTGAAAGTTGAAGTTTGCTCCCTAGCCTTCTTCCTTACTTGTGTGTATGGTGATCTGGTTAAAGCGCAGCGCAAACTAGTTTGGGATCAGCTGTGTGATATTGGTATTCGTAGAGATGAAGCTTGGATACTTATTGGTGATTTTAATGAATTGGTTAATGGTTCTGAAAAGCTGGGAGGACCCCAACGTTCTTTGTCTTCTTTTTGGGATTTTCAGGTGATGATAAATGCATGTAAAATTAAAGAGATTCGCTCGATTGGTAATATCTTTTCTTGGGCAGCTTGGAGGGATAAAATTTGGGTTCATTGTCGACTTGATAGGAGTTTTGGAAACTCTCAATGGTTTTGTTTATTTCCAAGATTGCAGGTCAGCTACTTAGAATTATGGGGTTCAGATCACATACCTTTACTGATCAAATTTGCTTTGGAATGAGAAGAACAAGATCGTGGGAGATTCTATTTTGACAAACGCCTGTTAAAGAAAGAGAACATCGCATACATTGTCAAACAGGGTTGGAAAGGCATTGCAGAAGAGAACTCAGATAGGTTGGTTCTAGATAGAATTAGAGCTGTGAGATCCTCATTGGCACAGTTTAAAAGAGTCTCTAATATGAATTCAAAGGAAAATATGGTGCTACTGCAGGGGAGGCTAGAGCTAGAAGTTGCTAAAGTAAATCTTTACCCTCATACTATGAAGCACTTAAAACAAGAGGTAGCAGAAGCTCATCGTGAAGAGGAACAGTTCTGGAAACAGAAATCTCAAGTAGATTGGGTCAAGTATGGAGACAAGAACACCCGATTCTATCAGAATGTGGTGAAAGGTCACAAGCATAAAAACTTTATCCTTATGCTTAAATATGATAATGGGGTTGAACACTTTCAAGAAGGATCTAAGGGTGAGATTGATGCAGATTACTTTAGGAAGTTATTTACTTCCTCGCTCCCGTCAGATTTTGAAGAGGCTTTGCGGGGAATGATGCCTCGGGTAACATCTCATATGAACATTATGCTCACTCAACAGGTAACGAAAGAAGAGGTCAAACAAGCTGTTTTTTGGATGAAAGCGGATAGATCCCCTGGAGAAGATGGACTAACAGCTAGATTCTACCAACGTTTTTGGGACATTGTGGGAGCGGATATCACGAAGGAGGTACAAAACTTCTTTCAATCAGTTATAATCCCACCAGGATGGAACCATACACAAATTTGTCTAATCCCTAAGATACCTAAATCTTCAAGAATGACTGAGATGAGACCGATAAGCCTGTGCTCGGTTCACTATAAAATCATCTATAAGATCTTATGTGAGAGGCTAAAAGGAATTCTCCCTCACATTGTATCAGAAACTCAAGGGGCATTTGTTGCGGATAGGGCTATCACATACAATATTTTAATTGCGCATGAAATGATTCATGCTCTTAACATTACTGGGGAGATTGCTGAAGAGTATATGGCTATTAAAACAGATATGTCCAAAGCCTATGATCGTGTGGAATGGTTGTTTCTTAAGAAACTAGTGGAAGTCATGGTTTTGATACTAAATGGACTAATTGGATATCGGCGTGTGTTAATTCAGTTACACACTCAGTACTTATCAATGGACAGCCGCATGGAGTTATTAAACTTGAACGGGGTATTCGCCAAGGAGATCCTCTTTCTCCCTTCTTGTTCATTCTTTGTGTGGAAGTTCTGGTTCATGTGTTAAATAGATCAGAAAGGAAAGGATTTCTAAATGGTATAAGATTGGGGGACTCGGGCCCTTTTGTTCATCATCTCCTCTTCGCTGATGATAGCTTATTGTTATGCAAAGCTTCGATTAATCAAGGTGCTGAAATTATACGATGTCTACAAATATATGGAGATGCATCTGGTCAAGTTATAAACTTTCAAAAGTCATCGATTTTTTTTGGTTCTAAAATCCCTCTTCACCAGAAACAGTTTATTAAACAAATATTCCATATTGATGTTTTTTGGACCATCAAGCTCTGTCAAACACATTTATAATTCCTTAAGCTAGCCAAATCCAAATTTTAAAGATAGTAGATAATGGTAAGCTAAGGGTGCTGAACCATAAGAAACTAGAGATTTAAAGCATTAGAATCATTGACAATGATGTTAAGCTAGGGAGAAAGAAGTTTATTTTCTAATGCAAAAAAAAAAAACATGATAAGGAAATTTAAACATGAAGATGCAACTAATTAGATATGTGGATACTTTATCACCATTTTATGTAGTGTGTCGAGAGAGATCACATCTACAGAGCTTCCGATATCAATGAGGATGCGTTGGACATTGCAATCTCCGACATGCAGTTCGATGACTAAAGGGTCATTATGTGGAATGTCCACTCCTTTAAGGTCGTCAGATGTGAACACCAGCTCTTTCGTGAGGGTGCAACTTCTCGGGATTTTATATGTTGATAGCCTAAAGATGCTCTGTTGGATAGATTACATTGTATCCTCACAGTTATCCAATCCTCCCATGATCATGTTGATTCGCCTTCTCTTTGATGACGGGGTGGCGATAAAACTTCCCGTCCTCTAATTCTTCTTTTGTATCGTGGCTAATTCACTCCGACAAGCGTTCAATCCTCCTTGTCTTGGTTCGAGATTGGTCTTCCTTGTATTTGATCATGAGAGTTTCCTTAAGACTGTTGCAATATTCCGTCTTACAACATGGCTTCTTATGGTGATCCCACCATGGGAGAACGGGTATGCTTGGATCAAGGTGGTAGGTCCATTTTTCTTGAGTTGCGGCTCAGAGACCTGTGCGCGATTTCTGGTTTGGCCTTTTCCTTCTTAGAGAGTTCCCTAAATATCGACGTGGTTTTGGCTTCTCCTCGACTCTTGGTTCCCGCAATGGACTTGACCTATCATGGGTCTTGGCCAACTTGGCTCTGTTTTCCTCGATCTTAATATGAATATTTGGTCGATGGAAGGCATCCTTCATAGTTTGAGGACACTGACAACTTATCCCAGAGTCTTGGCTGATACCAAGTTACTGCTATTGAGGCTCATATCTTTAGATCATCGATGACCCTAAGTCGAGAGTGACGATCCTAAGTTGATAGTATATGGCTTTGAATCTCTTGATAAAATTGCAGAGGGATTCTCTGGGGACTTGTTTAAATGCGTAGAGGTCTGAGGCTAAAACTTGATGCTTTAGATCCATCATATACTGCTTAAAGAATGCTTCCCGAATCTCGGTGAAACATCCGATCGAATCCATAAGCATGCTTGTGAACCATGCTTGGGCATCACCGGATAAAATTTCCAACAAGATCTAACAATTCCCCTTATATTCCTCACCTCTCCTCGCCTCTCATAAACACTGATGAATCTCCCGCCCCGCCATATGCAAGGAGTCTCAGCTTATCATTGAGTATGACCCGCGTGTGAGTGATGGTACTCATGAAGGGACTCCTTTCACTTTGAGCTAGAAGTTGATTGACTTCTAGGCCTGAGCTTGTAGCCTTATCGACCAGAGATTTAATCTCATCCAGTTCCTTTTTCAATTTCCTTATGGACCGGGTGGTGCTGGAGGGGAGCATATCTTCAAGAGAATTTTCACGTTCATGCATTCTTTCTTTTCTAGAAATTGGCGTTCAATGGTCTAAGGTTTTATATCGACCGTCTTCAAATGTCACACGCCGTGAACCACTTTCCTGATGGATCCACATCGATTTTTCTCGTTATTGCTGAATTGGGCCGTTGCGAGCCCATGATTTCTACAACTCATGCGAGAGTGCTGCCAACTGATCGGATATGACACATTTCACTCGTTGCTGGTGAAGCACATGTTTGGTCAGCCAACTATCATGATGTTTGAGGGGTCCTCATTGTCGCAATGCTATTTCTGACGCAGGGAGTCGCGGGCAAAGGAAAACGATAGACAACTGTCTGATATGGTGATAACGCTGAGTGTAGGTACACCGCTCTAGGAAGAGGGGGATAAGGAGGAGGAAGACATTGTCTTTGAGCTGGAAGAACCTCCCTAATTCATGCATCTTGGGAGGATCCGCCTTGCCTGACATCCTCTTCTTCATTATTCTGATCACTCAGGGTTATGAATCCATCTTGGTCGGTATTCCCTGTCATCAGTCCAACTCTCTTATGACAGAGTCTCCTCCGTTCGAAAGGACCCTCATTGGGTTCCTAACTGGCTGTTAGGAATTGCTTCGGTTTTTAATTCTTCGTCAATCACATCGATGAACGTCCCATCCACTTGATTCTCTTCCGGCTGTGTTGGCGGTGATGTTCCAACCATTTTATTTACGTTTCGTTTTACTTAGGAACTTGCTTCAAACACCATTTATTCTTGTACTTTGCTAGATCCCCTACCGACGCGCCAAATGTTGATTTAGGGGTTCAAATTTTAATTATGACTAATTAAAAGGTTCACAAAGTAATAAAGTAAAAAAAGTTTTATTGATGTTCAGAAAAGTACAAGATATGAGCTCGAAGTGTCGGGATCAGTTTAACCTAAGAGAGGAATAAGGTCTTGTTCGGAGCTTTTGTTTGGTCCCTCTCTCGGATTCTGGATGTCTTTTCTTGGAGACAGAGGTCCCCTTTTATATATGTGAGATAGTGGGTACCTCCAAAACCATGGGCTAAATGAGAGATAAAGATAGTTTATTTATTCCCAGAGTTTTTAGGAATCCCAAAATGTTAGATCTTATCCCAACCTGTTCGGATGCAGAGATGGTAAGACAATTAACACCCCCTTGATTGGGTCTATAACCTGAGTTCATATCAGTACGAGTTCGGAAATGGCCAAATCTCAATTATCGCCTAGTTGTTGATAAAGAGTACTAATCCACCATCAACAACTTCTCCACAATTTATTGTTTCATATTGGTGAATAACATAGTGTCATCGGAAAATAAGAGATGATTCACTATTTGTATGTTTTTCTTAGCTAATTTCTTCCATTTAACTCTCCTTCTCCTTGTGTCCGGTTACACAACTCCTTCAATACTTCGCCTTGTCGAATTCCACTCTATATTTATATAATTTATTTACTATATTAATCACTTGATCCAAACACTTTAATCCACTTTCACCATTCAAACCTACTTTTGGACCATCTCATCTGCACTTGTTCCGCTTACTATTGTTGGACCACCTGATCTGCACCATCCGGACCTTAGTATTAAGCCTAATTAGACTTACGGGAGAGCTGACTAAATTTTTCAACATTCTAGAAGGAGTTTGACCTGAACTCCCTTTCGTTTAACCCTCGTCTACTATATCAAGTACCTGATAATCTATTACTAATAAAAGTTAAAGCTATAGCGTTGTTAGACCGTCCCTAAATAATGATCTAATTTCCTTTTTTTAAAATTACAATTTTAAGATTAAGCAAATACTTTTTTTTCACTCTACATCATTATCTAATTTAGTTCCATATTTCCTTTTTTATTATTTAAAAACGAATTTAAATTTAAATAATTATATAAATACATATTTTCTTTTTTAACTCTACATCATTATCTAAATCTAATTTCATATTTCTTTTTAATTGTTTAAAAACGAATTTTAAATATAAATAATTATAAAAATATAAATTTTTTATTGTTAAAAATGAATTTTAAATCATAATTATTTTAAACGAATTTTAAATCATTATTATTTTTAAACATATATTTATTCTTAAAAAAATTATGTTTTTTTTAGAAAAAACGTATATTACAATTTAAAATTAAACACATATTTCAGTGGTTGGTATTTTAAAATCACCAATCAAATCGACACTAATCACCAATCCAATCGAACCATACCTAAATTCAGATTTAGCCCAAAAGAGTTTTTTTTTTTTTTTTTTGGATTTTTCGCATTAGCCAAACTAATTAAAAAAAGAAATTAGAGTTTAGGAAATAAGAAATTGTATATAGTTTCCACCACTAATATTATGCCACATCACCAGTTAAAAAATAAAACAGAAAACTAATAAATAAAAAAAATCGGAGTTTAAGAAATAAGGAAGAAATTAAAAAAATTATATCATAGTTTTCTAAAATAGTTTTTATGGGGGTTTTGTGCAAAACTATCAGTGAACTTATTTTTCTGCTTGGGTCAATCCGTCACTTTTTTTTGTGTCAGTCAAACCTATAACCTGCCGAAAACCCCCGCAATATAATCCACCTCTGTATTGCCTATGTGGCAGTCGTTAACTCCGTTTGAAAATTAACAGAACAGTCCGAACGACGTCGTTTATGTCACGACACAATGTCTCGTTATATTAAACACAACATTATCACCTTCTTTCATCAATTTCTTTTGATTCCGAATCCGAATTTGTCAAGTAACAAAATCTATGACTGTAATAAAAACTTTGGTTTTTCATTCTTGTTTGGGGTTCATGACATAAAAGTGAATAACAGGAAAGTGAAGGTTCTTGAGGGAAATAGAATATTCCAACAAGAGGAATGGAGGAATCTTAAAGTCGGAGATATAGTGAGAGTCGAAAAGACGTGTTTTTGCAGCGTAAGCAGATAGCTTAGTCTTCTTCTCAAAATCCATCAGTATAATTTGCAGTGAATCAATTGGTCCAGATTCAAATCGCTGTTTCTGATTATCAATCGCCATATATGTGCAGAAATTGCTTGGAGCAACCAGATTCTCCGATCATCATCGTAATTAACAAGCTCTTCGTTAGCTTTGGATTTCAGCTCAACGATGTTTCTTCTCGTGAATCGAAACACTTTCTCTTGTAAATTGGAGATGACAACAATTCGAATCGGAAATCAATCCCGTTGAGAAACCATCCATGAAGAAGCAATTCTTCGTCATCGGAATCAGAATTGTTTCCATTTGAGCAAATCGCTGACCAAGTGTTGAAGAAATTTTCCAGAACGAAGATCCATTTGCAACCATCCACAGAGAAGCAATTCCCGGTCATCGGAATCGAAATCGTTTGCATTTGAGCAAACCGCCGACCAAGTGTTGAAGAAGTTCGAGAACGAAGATTATACCCAAACCCGATAAAACTCCTTCTCTTAACTTTATTGCTTGAAAAGTGTATCAACGATTATGAGAGTCTATCACAAGATCTAACTATGTTCGCCGGGAAAATCCGATTTAATAAAGCGGAAACGTAACCAGTGATTTAATAAACCGGGAAGATCCATCTGCAACCATGAATTATTTTGAGTTCAAGTCATTGATTTCATCAGGATTGTATCTGGGTGAGATCCGTTAATGGGATGAAGAAGAAGATGATAGGAGATGGAAAAATATAAGTGTTTTGGTTTAAGACTATAATAAATAAATAAGTTAGCGTGATTGGTTTTCGTATCTAAATATTATGGTAAAGGTTGAGGGTTCGAATGTGCAGTGATTTATTTTTTTGTTTAATTTTTTTTATCAAAATGACGTCGTTTTAAATTCTGTAAAAAAAAATTAACAAAGTCGTTAGGTGCCACGTAGGCAATACAGAGGTGGATTATATTGCGGGGTTTTCGGCAGATTATAGGTTTGACTGACACAAAAAAAAGGTGACGGAATGACCCAAATAGAAAAATAAGATCACTGGTTTTTTTGCACAAAACCCTTTTTATGGTATACCACATATGATTGTAAACGACCAAAAATATTATTCTACATCGGCTTTCAAAAATAGAATAGAAAATTAACAAAAACCTGTAAAAATTTTAGGATAGTATAGAAAAAAAAAAAACTTTAATATCAAATATCTTCAAAACCAAGCTCCATCATGTTCCATATTAATTTCATATTTTTCGTTTTTATAGTTTTTTAAAATGAATTTAAAATCTGAATAATTTTTTTAATCTATATCATTATCTAAATTTAATTTTTTTAATGTTTAAAACAGATTTTAAATCATTATGAATTTTGAATCATTATCTAAATTTAAACATATATATATATATATATATATATTTTTTTTAAACGAACACCTTTCTGTGTTTAAAAACGAAAATTTACAATTTAGAATTAAACACATACCCAAAATTAGATTTAGCCCAAAAGGGTTTTCTTCTTGTGTTGATGATTCACCTTTGACCAAAGTGTCTCTGATAGAATCATCATGGAACTCAATTGAATTATTGCACACGACAATTTCTCACTTCTCAGATCTATCTATTTCTTCTTCAATCAAATTTGTGAATCGCCTATCTATCGCCGACGAAGACAACAACAAAATCGAAGCTCAGATTTTCCTTTTGTTGTTGGAACTGATTCCACTTGCACATTACAGCTTCTCATATCGATCCACTTCTTTTTCAATCGAATCTGTGAATCAGCAATCTCTCGCCGACGAAGACAACAACAAAATCAAAGCTGGGATTTTTCTTTCACTGTTGGTGATTTGAGTGGGAGAATGTTTAGTGAAGCTAAAAATGATAATAGAGATGATGGTCATATGGTTGTAGTCGATTCGAAACTCCTAACGCAATCAACTGGAGATCATATGGAGAAAATATTTCAAGCCACCAATGCAGAGAACGGACTAACAAAAAATACACATGCAAACATTACAGAGACACCATCCTAACACCTTGTAATGAAATAGTTGATGAGATTAATGCATACATGTTATCAAAACTGCCAGGAAAATAAGAGGAATATCTCAGCTCAGAACATATAGAAAAAGATGACACAATATCAACAAACTATGAGACGCTATATACGGTTGAGTATCTAAACTCTCTAGAGTTCGCAAGACTACCAAAACATATGTATCTTTAAAAGTGGGAGTACCAATAATGCTGCCCCGAAACATTAATCAAAAGGAAGTATTGTGCAATAGTACACGATTGATAGTAACATGTTTGGGCGATTGAGTGATCGAGGGCGAGATAATCACGAGAACAAAATCTTGTCAAGAATAACCTTATCCCCAATTGACTCAAAGCATCCTTTCACATTACGAAGAAGACAATTCCCAACAAAAGTATGCTATGCAATGACGATTAATAAAAGCTAAGGACAAAACTTAAAATCGGTTCTCATATACTTGCCTCAACCCGTTTTCAGCATGACCAACTGTACGTGACACTATCACGTGTAACATCTCCTAAATGTCTACCCATTCTAAATTCGATGGTGATGTAGAGAGTACATTCAACAATATTATTTTTACATAAATATACAGAGGATTAGATTCAGAAGAATAGCATATTCGAGAAGCAATGTAATAACATGGGATATCATGGGATTTCAATGTCATTTTATGGTTTCTCATTAATCATAATAATTTTTTTACATCATGATTATATAGCAAATAGCGGTTCTTTTTTTTTATTTTATTATGCCCCTCAAAATGGTATGTAAATAGATTGCAATGACATCTTGCACATCAATACATGAAATTGACCGGACAATAAAGCTTTTGTAAACACATCTAAAATATAAGAATCTTTTGTGATATGCAATGTTATAATCAAACTACTTTTAACTCTATCTCTTAGTTCATACCACAAAAAATAAAGAGTAACAACAATAAACTCATAGCAAATTAAAAGGAAAAAAAAAATCCACTGCATAGAAAATTCAAATATCATGATATTAATGACAAAAAAAAGTATTATAAAATATTTTAAAAACACTAAAAATTAAACAATAATAAATTTGACTTTCTAAATATATTCCAAAAAATCAAAACAAAACAATTTTAAAATGAAAAACAAATACAATAACAAATAAAATAGTAATAGTAAAAATTTAAAAATATTAAACATCACCATATTATTATATTAACGTATCCGGGCGTAACCCGGATTTCAAGCCTAGTGATAGGACAGTAAAACTGAAACAAAAGCTGCGTTCGATTCTATGATCTCTCCATATCTTCCGCATTGGCTCCGGCCCTTTGTATTAAGCCGAAAAGCCAAATGGCCCATATGAACGAGTAATGAAATATACATAGTTACTTTTGCGAAAAAAAAAAACTTTACATTATATATTATATTCAATTTTCGTTTTTTTTTTGGTCGTTTAATTCTGTTCGGGTGGAGTAGGGCAAAACTTCAACTCAGAGCTCCTTGAAATATACGGCGGATTGCGCGAAATACGAGCACCGGAAGATAGAATGGCGGAGGATGCAATTCTAGGGTTTTTAAAGAACAACGAAGAAATTACAGATTCCGGGCAATTCTCCGCCGAACACAACCTTGTCCATAAAGACGTCGTCAATGTCATCAAGAGCTTACATGGTTTTCGTTACATCGAATTTAAGGTACCACCATTTTGCCATTCTATACAACTTAGATTCAAGCCGAATTTGGTTTGCGGAGAAGGAGAATCGGGGATCTGTATGCTGTTTCATAGGACATTAGCTTCTCTGAGGTTTTTGATTGAGGGGTTTAGTGATTAGCTTATGAGATCATGAATGGCTATGAAAAGTTACCTGATTGAATCTCTGGTTGTAATGTGAGTGCTGGTTTATTATTTCTGCAGGAAATTAAACGGGAATCTTGGGTGCTGACTGAAGAAGGGAAGAAATATGCTGCGGAAGGGTCGCCAGAGGTACAACTTTTCTTGGCTGTTCCTGCGGAAGGTAGCATATCCAAAGCTGAACTCCAGGTGATTATTATGGATATATCAACATATCCTACAATTCATGACTGGTAAAATCTAGTATTTGATGTCCTGTTAAAATGACTGGTGTAAAATCTTGCTGTTTCAGAAAAAGCTAGCTCCTTCAGTCTTCAAGATTGGCTGTTCACAAGCTGGAAAAAACCAGTGGGTGGCAATGGGAAAGGAAATCTCTAGGAAGGTAATACGAACTGTCACCGTTCATGTTCTTTTACTGATTTTTCTTCTGCTCCTTTATAGTTTTTAGCCGGCATGGCTTCTGTTGAATCTACCAAGGAGTTCTATGTTTTGGACTATCATTGGTTTTTCCTCATGTTTTTTACCTCCTTGCTTTGAAATGGCGTGTTTGAATGACTTAGATTTGTATTACGTGCAGTCTTTTCTGCATCTATTTAGTCTGCATCAGTAGCTCTGAACAATTCTTTTGTAGGTTCAACATGTTGAAGATCAAGTGCAGAACTTTCTTTTACAAATTCAGGAAGGAATGGTTTGTCATCTTATTTCAAAAGCGTTTTGTAGAATTCTTATGCAGCTTTATAATTTATGTGACTAACTTGGCCTTTCTCCCCTTCAGGAACTTGACCAAGAAAGTCTCATTTCTCTCAAAGCTAGAAAACTCATAGCACCTCTGTAACTAACTGTGTTTCTCATTTGTAAATTGTTTCTTTTTGGGGACAGTAGTTAAAGCTTCTTTCCTCTCTTCTTAGGGTATGGAGCGGCTATTCCGTAAAGAAAGGTCCTAATTATGCTCCCAAAAGAAAGACTTACGCTACTGACTTGACTCGAGAAAATCTACCAAAGTGTGTACTATTCCTTTCTTTCTCGACCTATTAATAATATTTTTGGCATATTGCAAATAAGAGAGGAAATTGGTATCACCTGCAGCTGGAAAGGGCTAGAATTCAAAGAGTACAACTTCAACGCTAAAGGACAGCCTGTTGATGCTGGGCATCTCCACCCCCTTCTCAAGGTACTCTAACGCAAACCAAGTTGTTGAATGCCTTCAATCCAAGCTCAGCGTATCTTCATTGTTTTGGATATATATGGATAACCATTGTTTTTCACAGCCTTTTATTTTTTTGAAAATCTTGTGTTTCAGGTACGGAAGCAGTTGAAAGACATATTTCGCCAGATGGGGTAAAACTTTTAGCAATTTTCTAGTATTTCTCCATTTTTCTGCTACGGTGGGGAAATGATTTTCAGCCTTATTTGGTCACAGATTTGAAGAGATGCCAACAAACAATTTCGTGGAGAGCAGGTATCATATTAATTAGATGCGTAAAATTCTTTTTATACTTATAGCAAAGGACCTCATGCAAATCTGTGGACATTTTTCACAATCCATCTAGTTATTCAGGAGTCATGTTTAAATACCTTCATTTTTTCATTAAGACGAAGGGAATTCTCTTTTTAGTTCATTGGTTGATCTTAATCTTTATCCTCTGCAGCTTCTGGAATTTCGATGCACTTTTCCAGCCTCAGCAGCACCCTGCTCGTGACTCTCATGACACCTTCTTTTTAAAAGGTTTATCATTGGGACAGTTCTTCCCAGCTGCTTAATGACATGGAGCTCTTAATTTAAAGATGTGAATGTTTGATTGCAGCTCCTTCAACTACAAGGACATTGCCAGAAGATTATGTTGAGAGGGTGAAACAAGTTCATGAGTCTGGTGGATATGGATCGAGAGGGTAACAACTTGCTTTTTAATTCTTACTACCTCTGATAGTTGTCAGTTTGTAATGTCTCGATACGGTCTTTTCCATTGTACAGGTATAACTATGATTGGAAAAGAGAGGAAGCAAACAAAAATCTTCTCCGCACTCACACAACGGCGGTCTCGTCTAGGATGCTTTATGCACTCGCAAAGAAGGTCTGACTAGATTTGACTTTGACATTCCAATTCTTAGTCCATTCGTTTGCCTAATTGATTCTTATTCTTGGTTTGTTTTGACTGGTGAATACCTTAAGTGGAATGTTGGTTTTCGAATCAAGTCTTTGTTTGTTTTTGTAGTGCATTATACATGTATGTTTGCTCGACTAATTAATCATTTCTTCTCTAAGCTGTGGAACTATATATAGGCATATTTTTATGATGAATCCCGAATCAGATAGACGTCTTGAAATTTTGTACTCTGAGTAACAGTTAAGCTTGGCGTTTACAAGCTTTGGTACATTGTTTCTGTAGCATAACTTATTTCGTATTTTTCCGTAGAAATCTTTCTCTCCCAAGAAGTACTTTTCTATAGACCGTGTCTTCAGGAACGAGGCTGTTGACCGAACCCATCTAGCAGAGTTCCATCAGATTGAAGGTAATTGCACTAGCTTAATAAGTTGTTACAGTTTGGGAGTTTCAAAGTAAGCATCATGAAAATGCACCAAAAATCTTAGTATAAAAAGTTCTTCTCTTTTGGTCAGGTTTGGTCTGTGATCGTGGTCTTACATTGGGTGATCTCATTGGTGTATTGAATGACTTCTTCTCACGCTTAGGTAAATGTTTTGTTACTTCTCCTTGCTTGCTCTTATTTAAATGCTTCAAAGTTGCTAAAGAGAAAACAAAGGCTTATGCGATTATGCTTTTACAGGGATGTCTAAGCTGCGTTTCAAGCCTGCCTACAACCCTTACACCGAACCAAGCATGGAGATTTTCAGGTAAATTCAAACAAATCTTCATCTGTAAAATGCAAAAAAAAAGGAAAAGGAAAGACATTAAAGATACTGTATCTATCTACTGCTTTTACCAGCTACCATGAAGGACTAGGGAAATGGGTAGAGATTGGAAACTCTGGCATGTTCAGACCTGAAATGTTGCAACCAATGGGTTTCCCTGAGGATGTACGAGTCATTGCATGGGGTCTTTCTCTTGAAAGGTATAACACAAGATGAAAATTCTGACTTCATGTATTTATTCTGATTACGAACAAAATGAATTGCTGATTCATTCTGATTTTGTATCATAAAACAGACCAACAATGATCTTGTACGGCATTGACAACATCCGCGATCTGTTCGGTCACAAGGTACACGATCTTATTTCTTGTTGATTTACTAGAGAAGTGATAATAATCTTATTGTAATTTTTTTACACAGGTGGATCTTGATCTCATCAAAAAGAATCCGATCTGCCGAATTGGAATCGATTGAGATGGATTTTGATTCTGTGTTCGCTTGATTCAATTGCTATGAAACCTGCAAATTTCAGTTACTCTATTATGGCTTTCATTTGAATACCATTTATCTTGTTTTCATAAGACATTAGGGAATCGATTTTTAAGTTTTGACATATTATAAAGTAAGACTGATTTTACACATATTCTCCCGTTTATAAATCTCTTAAGAGAGAAAAAATGTGTTAAATTTATGGCTATGTACAGCTTTCGTATTACGAACACTATGTTAAACTTTGTTCCTCTGAAGAGTCTGAGAAAGCAATCTTGTCATCCGACGGCTGGGAATCATTAGAAGCAAGACCAGCTTCGAATTTCTCTCTTCTCTCCACTTTGTCTCTCACTCTCTTCTCAAATTCTTCATCCGTACAAGCCAACATATGCCTGAGCTTGAAGTTAACTCTCTTCTCAACCATAATGGTGTACCTTGGTATTATCCGACGCTCCAATGAGTAGCTAAAGAATCTGTTAACAAAATGTAACTTCATGATTATATCTTTTGTTAAAAGCTACATTATATCATTTCATGTAACAGTCTTCTGTTACCTGGGAAACTCAATGAGATCTTCAAGTGGACGGATCATTGTTCTTCGCAAGTAACGGTATTTTGGACGCAGATTTTCAACGTTGTATCGAAGCAGCATCGGAAAATCAGCAATCATTTCGCCTAGTTGATAAATTTTGATTCCCAAAGATGCATAGTATTTCATATTGGGTTCTAGCTTCGTCCCTATACTACATCCAAGGAGAGCTGGATCCAATGCAATAACTTTACCTATATCCTTTTGGTTTACTCCAGCTCTCGTTAACAGAAATATCACCTGTACCATCATCAACCCATATGCTCTGGTTAATGCCCAACATAACGTTCTATGGATTAGTTTTGGTTGGGTTGATAAAAGAAAAAATACTAACCGCAGGTCGGATTTTCTTGTAGAGGCTGTTTGTTAGCAGAGAAGGGAACTTTACTAACATGTTTCCAATGGACTCATTAGGGATACCCATGTCTTGGAAAAATCTTACCTTTAAAATACAACAAGAAAAACCTGAGTTAATGGAATCTGCTCCGTGTATTATAAACAGTTCATAGTCATATATAACGAAGTTTGCATACCTTTGGTGCGATTGTCTTCTCCAGATCAGTGCAGTAAATAATCGGTTTCACGACAAGGATTCTTTTCATTCCTTCTTTTGAGATTCCAAGGTAGTAGAAATACCTGACGAGGGGTTTCCATTTTTCCTCGATACTGCATCCCATGAGGTGTGGCTTGAAGGCTAATAGTCTCCCAACGTCTTCTGTGCTAAGGCCAAATTCTTTCAGGTAATTGATCTGTGTTTAAGAGAAGCAAGCACATTTATGAACTCAAAAGTCAATCCCTAGCAATGGAGGATCAAAAATTACAAACAGCTTTCAATACCTTTTGCTCCATCTCTTCGAAAGAAAAGAACCCGAGAATCTTTGGATAATCGAAGACCATAGTGCCAAAGTCATTCTGATTCATACCCATTTTCAAGAAGAACTCAACACGGCGTTTGACTTCTTCCATGGTGAAAGATAGCAACTCAGAGCAACGGCCAACCACATATCCCATCCAATCCTTCCTCACACCATTACTCTCTAGATACTCAACAATCTCGTCTAGCTCTTCGCGGCTACGTTGCAAGATGTTTTCCCCAGATCTCAAGAACGCAACTCCAATGAATTCAACCTTCACGTGAATGCTTTTAAGCCACTCGATCATGATTCTTATGGAGTCAAGATTTCCCTTAGACATGCATATTATCTTCCCAATTCTATTATATGAAAACTCATGATGCTTCAACCACCTGCACGGTTCAGAATCATAATTCAATCTCCCAAAATCAAGTTAAGGAAATTGTAACACTGGATTTAACTCAAACCCTATTAACTTGGTCGACTTCTCAGCACAAAGGATAAACAATTCTGGTATTAAGGGTCAACAGATTTTCATTTTTCGAGTTTAATCTCAAGTTCAGTCTTCGATACATTAAAAAGGCAATGCTTCTCTAAGAGGCCAAGCATCGAACACCTTATGGGCACTGGTAAATACCGCCAAGAAACTCGTAAATGGAGCTACGAAGGTAGTAGCTTTACCTAATAAGAGGCACGAAGTTAGAGTCCTCTATAACCGTCCTGGCGCGAAGGTTGAACCTCGACTCTGAAAATTCTGGCAGCCGCTTCAACGCCGCAGCTTCGATCATAACATAATCAACGAAATCACTCACACGATCGGTCACATTAGTCGCGTACGTGATCCCAAATCTACCTTTCCTCACCAAGGACTCTTTGATAATCTCTTTCGTCACTTTCCGTCTAATCTCCAGTGCCTTAGCTATCATCTCCCTCTCGCTCTCTCCGTCGTCATCACCATTAGAGCCGAGAAACTTACGGAGCGAAGGAAGGGACGAGGAGACGTCAGCATCGGAGGCAGATTGGGCGTAAATTGAGCCAGGAAACTGCGGAGTTCTTCTGGTCACGAGAGAGAGCTCGAGTAGCTTCGATCGGTCTTCACCGTCTACATCTCGACGCGGTGGAACAAAGGTTTCTGGGGATTCTTTAGGGTTTTTATCATGCTTCAGGTCTCGATTATGGCGGATAAAAAGAGAAAGGGATCTAGCATTGTGCCGGCGACGGATTACTGTATCTTGTGATTCGTCGGGATGGTCCTGACGGCGGAGAGAGGAGGAGACGAGGGATAATGATGAGCTGTAGCTTATGTTACAGTGGAGAAGCATGGAGGAAGGAGTGATGGTGGAGACAACAGACCAGTTATGAAGAATTGAGAGATATTACAGAGATGGACAAGGAACGAAAGAGAGATAGAGCGGCTCGGCTCAGCTTGGTGCAACGCAGTTCAAATAATACAGTGGTAAATCTTCCAAGTAGCAAAATGGTTCTATGGTCTAGCGGTTAGGACATTGGACTCTGAATCCAGTAACCCGAGTTCAATTCTCGGTAGAACCTCTGTTTTTCCATTTTTAATCTCAGGGACCTAGAGATTTTTTTCCGTCAACGTCTAGCGGCCAACCAGATTACAAGCAATTTCTCATTGTTCATGTTTTTCCTCCATTCAATTTCATTTATCATTTACAAAACTTAAAATGATTAATGTAATTTCAGAACAATATTCTTCGCTTAAATTTAAATTTGTATATGAAATTCTTTTGCATTGAAACTCTTAAATGGATAAAAAAATTAACGATGATTTCTAAACGGGTTGTTGTACTTTGGTAGTTCCAAAAAAATACACTGATTTCTAAAACATTTAAAGGTTTGAATAAACATTTACGAGACATAGCAAACCCTTTAATAATAAATAAATAACATTTACGAGACATGCATGAAAAAAGTTAAAATCGGAAAACTTAAAAACCTCTCTATAAATTCTTTTAACCTAACAAGTCTCCACTATATTCTCTGCATAAAAACTTAGTTTGTCCTCTATAATTCTTCTAGGAATGGCAGCAAAAGATGGTATATTCAAGTGCTTTGTTCGTGGTCTTGACATGAACACTGATGAAAAGGATCTTGAGAGAGCATTTTCCCAGTTTGGCGATGTTGTCGATTCTAAGGTTAGTCATTTCACGTTTTGGTATAAGCTTCGTCATTAGTTACTGATTTGTATTGTCTCGAAAACAGATCATTTGCGATCATGAGACTGGAAAATCCAAGAGATTTGGATTTGTTACTTTTGAGGAAGAGAAATCCATGAGAGATGCCATTAGGGTAATGAACGGCCATGGTTGTAACATCACTGCTAAATAGACTCGTCGGTCTAAAAAAATTGAGTTCCAGTGCTTTGTTCATGGTCTGAACTGCGAGACTGATGCTAAGAGTCTTGCCATTGAATCCTCCATGTTTGACGACGTTATAGATTCGCAGGTTCACTTTTTTCCGATACTTTATGATTCGATTAACGGTGTTGTGTCTCCTTTTGTGTAGGGCCGAGATAATTAAGGCCGCTGCCAAAATTAAAAAAATGCCACATTTTTCATATAATAATACAATCTAAAAAATCATTTAATTGTTTTTAATCAAAATAAAATACTACTAAATCAGAAAATTTTTAAAAAACCACATATTATCAAGAAAAGAAAAAAAAACAATATAATCTATCTATTTTCAAAAGAAAAAAAAACACAAATAATATAAACAAGAAGAAGGAAAAAAGATTTAGTCTTTTTATTATTATTGTTTTGTTTTAATTGGATTGGGCCAACATAAACAAAATGGATCTAACATTAATATTGTACATATATCTAACATTATATATTCTATAAACGGGCCATTCAAATTGATGGGCCGCAGCCAATACCTCATTGGGCAGTGCCCAGATCCGACCTTGCTTTTGTGTTTTTGTTTTGATCATATTTCTGGTTTTCTTGGGTTAATTTCATGCTTTGATGGATTTACTTTTTTGTTTGCACAAATCCTTTACGATCCCGATACTGGCATTTCCAGAGGATTTGGATTTGTTACATTCAAGGACGAAAAATGTATGAATGATGCCATTTTGTTTACTGACAGTGATGAGATTGATGGTTGTTGTATTAGTGTAGAAGAGCCTCGCAGAAGATATGTTCTTCGATCCATCACTGTGGAAGAGACTCGACCACATAAATCCAGTGCTGATGAATTTACACGCTTGTTTGTCAAGGCTATATAAGCAAAAGAGAAGGCTGTTATTTGAGAGTTTTCGTGGGATGAAAAATGTTAGTTTTGTCCAAATAATCTTCTATAAAGTATGTATTGTTTATCCACATAAATAAGATTATAACAACTACTTAAGCCAAACCAATTAGTTTTGCTCCCAACCCATCTTCACGTCTTTGAAACCAAGATTTCGCTTGCTCGCATATTAGAAGCGCAATGGCCCTTATTATGTTAAAATGTGATTATTTGTGAAATTATTATCAAAAAGCAAGGGCAATAGTGACCATGCCATTACAATTGCCCATTACATACCGAATAATATGACTTCTTAAACAAATACACCATGACTCAGATATCTTTGGCCACTTTGCACACATATAGGACAGAGCAGAGATTACAACTACTATAGGCGGAAAAAAAATGGAAGTTTTCGATACTTTTTATTCATTCGATTTTCATTTATATTTATTATATCCTTATATTTTATATAACTAAAATAGGTTATGTTCTCTATTAATAGATTTTTCAGCTATATTTTTTAGTTGGTCGTTCTTTGTTTTTGAGCGTACATAAGTTATCTTTAATTGTAAGAATTCTATTAATAATTAGTCATTTCTTATCATATTTTTGTATTCACTAATTTATTTTTATTTTATATATCATACTCTAAACACGAAATTGCAAACATTACCACTACATAAAATGGAGGTCATTTATTTATAATTGACATAACTATTATATCAGTAAACATAAATGATATAAATATTTAAAATCAGTTGTTAGTACTAAAACGAATAATAATATCATTTATTTTGATTGATGCAAAATTTAACTTCGCTTATAAGAAATGATAGAAATTAACATCATTTAAAACAAATGATGAGAATAGTTACATCAGTCCGTTTTAAATGATACAAAGTGTTAGAGTCACCACTTTCAGAATCAGCTACAATAAGTGATGCAAAGTCATTTCCATCAATAAAAAAATGACGTCAATTAATAAAATAAATGATGTAATACGTTGTATTTTTTGTAGTGTTGAAAAATGAGGATCCTAGACGAATGTTTCAAATGGTTGTGCTCAGCTCCACCCATATAACGAATACATATCAAATTTCTGGAAAAAAAATAATTTATGTAATAACGAATATTCACCTACAACTACCATGTTCATGAAAGCCTAAGTCTTATCAAACTTAAGAACACGTACATCGACGAATTCAATTAAAAGAACTCTTAGTATTTTTTTAAATAATTTATTAAGTGGGGCCCGCATTTTTTATTAGGAAAAAGATAAAAAAAACAAAAAAAAACAGGAATCCAATAACACTACAACACGTGGTTAGAATCCAGTTCTTTAGTCTCTAATTTAAGAGTCGACTTTTAAAAAGTGGAGGAAATTTATTATATTAAATACTAAATCTCCTAGGATTTAGTGCTATAAACTCGGCTATATACGCCGTTGCACATGGTCTTAGTCTAAACCCTTGGAGGATCTCCAAACCATTTATGATCATAATCACTTTTATTTGGATATTCAATACATACACAACTGTATGATATAGCATCTGCCAAACGAATGATTGATTGATTAAATAATAAATCGACATATAAACATATAAAATTTATAAATATCTATTTTATTCAAGATGATATAATACTTGTAATTTGTAAACTATAGAGAATAGCATGCTGCATGTAGTTCTTTCGATACCTGATTGATTTTCTACGAGTTCAATATATATTGCTTCCTCATTATTTATGTCTTTATATTTTAGCAGCTCTCCGGAGCAATTTTAAAACAAACGTTTCTCTCTTATTCAGTTCTAAGAATATTTATTATCAAAAGAAAGAATAGCATATAGTTTAGTATATCTATACAAAATTGATTTGCATTGTGCAATAGAAGATTTGTCGCGATAAACCGAATGTAATTCTACAGTTTAATTAGTTACTTCTAATAAATTCAGAAATCTAATATGCATATTGGAAGCAAGCAATATTTCTTTATTGAACCGGTAAATTATGAACCATCCAATAATCATGTATGGCTGGGTACTCTCCAAAGACCGAATAACCATTTATGAGTATATCTTTCTTAATCTTTAATTGGTTTTGTTTACAAATGCCAGGTTTTTTGGATCAAAACCTCCACACAAAAAAATGTAAGTCAATCTCATAATATCACAAAAACCTTCAATATTGATGTGATCTTTGATAGTGTTCAAGAACCCATCCGAACTAGGTTGGTGCGAATTTAGTAAGAGAAACTGCGGTTCTTTGTCTTACTAAATTCTAAACGGAGTGATGGTGGTTTTGATCAAAAAAAAAAAAAAAACGGAGTGATGGTGGAATGTAACTCTAACCCACACAAATTGTGAAAGACTTGTGATATAGAACAAATCAAAGTCTCATGAATACCACCAAGAAACATAGATCCAGAAATAATTAAGAACACATTCTTGAAAATAAAGAGAAACTTATTATTTACAATGAGATTTTGTGAGTTTTTATAAGTTCTTACAAACTAATGACATAAGTCTTACAAGTAAACAAAATAAATCAAGAATTAAATAAATTAATGACAAAATAACTAAAGAATAAGAAAATTATTATGAGGATCAGAACCTATGAAAATAAATCATGGCAATTAAACCATCTTGATCTTCACATGATAATCTTGATTTGGGGCAATAAACTAGATGATCTCTTTTTGATTCCATGTCTCCATCATTCTCTTCTTGATTCCATGTCTCCATCAAATATGATCCTCCATATTTCACACCGTATATTTTTTCAACGGACTTTACAATGACGTCATTCTAGATATAAAATTTAAACCCAAAATTACAATTAAATTAGTTGAGTTGGGTTGAAAAGAAGTTGTGAATGTCAGATAGGAGACCCTAACCCATTGATTGAAATTAGTTCACTCATTCCTTATTTTTACTTGCAGGTGGCTAATAGATAAAAAAATAATCATGGAGCAGTTGTGAAACATTAGGAAAGCCGGCGTAGATTGTGCATCTTTCGCAAAGCCTTGTTTTCAAAATATATGTATGTAACTCTTTGACTCGAGACACATGATTAGACATATATATATATATATATATATATAATTATTTTGTGTCTGTGAACCGGAAAAAATATAAGTCAATAAAAAAGGATGTTATGAGTTAAATGACATGTAGTTACTCATATTAACTAGTTCGGCTAACACAACACTAGATCAAAGTATGAGTTTAAAACCTTAGGCCGTGACCTAGTGGAATGTGTCGTGGGTAGAATGAGAATATGTTTTGTGACTCTGGTTGGACAATTTTGAACTCGTATGCGACATCTCCGGATCAGATTTGAGCCTTCGGTCGAACATGTTCTTTTTTGAAAATTGCTAGGTCGGCTGTCCTAAGTCTAGAATAGTTCATAGGTGTTACAATTGGTCTTGGCGAACCCATGTTGATTGCGCTGGTTCGAAATTTCGGTACCACATTGGATAATTGTTTCTGGTAGAACTGCAAGAATTTGATCTATAAATTTGAGGAGTCCATATCCACTGAGTAAAAGTTCGAATTGAATGTTCCATGTGAGATAATTCGAAGAGCTTAAATTTGTAATGTTATTCATGTTGATAGAAAGAATAACGTTTTTGTGTGGATATGCTAGGTTTTGAAGAGTAGCAAAGAGGCATCAGATGGAGAGGTTAGAATGACTTTTGCCATGGTATAGTGAGTTACAAAAACAATATAGAGACTTTGCACGATCTGAATTGGTGGGAATGGAGAAAAAAAATAAAATAAGGGCAAACTATAGAGAAAGAAACAAAGAAATCACATAACTATATGAAAAATTATTTCCTCTCTGGTACCATGTTAACACATGAAATTTTCTTGTATATATTGAGATGATTTACAATTAAGAGAAGAAGAACACTACATTTATACAAGGTAGAAGAGCGTAAACACTAAAAAGGGGAGACAAATAATGGAAGGAGACGTTTAGAGGAAGAGAGGGAAAATAGATAAAAGATTAGGGAGATATATGATTTGGTATATATAACAAGATATGATATATCTCTTGATAGAGGTACTATCGCGAACCATGATCGAGAATTCTTCCATTTGATGGGTTATAAAGGTATTTGTTCATATACTATAGGAAAACACATAAGATAAATATTTGTTCGAATGTGATTATGTGGAAACATAAAAAATAAAAAAAAATAAAAAAAAATTGAATTTTTTTTAAAAATTAAATTAAATACAATGGCCTAAAATCCTATAGATACCCCCTTGAAGATGCATTTATAAGAAAGTATGTGTATATTATCTATAAATTTAAATTATATCGACTCACATTTTATCACAAACTAACCATAGACAACAAAATCATGCAAGAAGGTATATATATATTTTACCTATCAATTGTTAAATTTTATTGAGTCGCTTTTAATCACAAACAAATTAGGAATCATTTTAACATTTCTCTAGACAGATAATCTTGTATTCTTGTTTGTAATAAGCAACATTACTGAATGGAGGTAAAAGAGTGGTTTTGAAATCTATTAGACTAAGTAAGATAAATGGTTCTAATAGAGTACTTAAGAAATAGGAGACATCAAAGTTGATATGGCCGAGTTGGTCTAAGGCGCCAGATTAAGGTTCTGGTCCGAAAGGGCGTGGGTTCAAATCCCACTGTCAACAACAATATTTTTTAGCCTAAATTGGTAAAATGTATTATTTGCGGCCCAACCATTTCGGCCCAATATCATTTGTGTTATTGTTAGGGGTACAACTGTCATTTAAGATATTAGATATTTTCTCCCCCGAGCCGAGATATTTTTCTTGGAAGAAGCGGAGAAAAATATCTTTCCATTTGCGCATGAAACCAGAAAGTGTCACGTGATGTGGCCCCAACCACTATCATTTTAACCACAACCTTAACCATAGTTAAACCAATTTGGAGTGAAACCAACCCTAATCCTAGAAAATATCTAACCTTGGTTGATATCTCAGCTCCCTTTATAAATCGATTCTTCGACCCTCACCTCCATCACAGTTCTCTCCGTTCTCTTCACTGCAACCCTAGATTATCCTAACTTTCTCATTCAATGGCGTCCGCAGATGTTGAGTACAGGT
This sequence comes from Euclidium syriacum, assembly GCA_900116095.1. NCBI lineage: Eukaryota > Viridiplantae > Streptophyta > Magnoliopsida > Brassicales > Brassicaceae > Euclidium > Euclidium syriacum. The sequence goes on from FPAK01000008.1 coordinate 7,337,909, forward strand.
GCTTCGTTGGCGGTCTAGCCTGGGCCACTGATGACAAAGCTCTCGAGGATGCCTTCTCGAAGTACGGCGACGTTATTGATTCCAAGGTCTGTTACACGCAGAGATCGGACTACCGGATTCCGATGATCTGATCCTCGACGGATCTGTTCCGATCTGTGTTTCTCTGTTACTTGATTCGATTACTGTTACTATGTTCTCGTTCTTTGTTACTGTTACTTGTTTTTCCAATCGGTACGTTCATCTTCCTGCTTTTATGAGCCCGGAGATCGATCGATGTTTTTGTTTCTGTTGCTTTAATCACGCGTTTATTATACAGTGTTTGATTTGTGCTGACTGATTTTTCTTCGTTCATTTTTGATTTTACAGATCATCAACGATCGTGAGACCGGAAGATCAAGGGGATTCGGATTCGTCACTTTCAAGGATGAGCAGTCTATGAAGGATGCTATCGAGTCAATGAACGGACAAGATCTCGATGGTCGCAGCATCACTGTGAATGAGGCTCAGTCTCGTGGAAGCGGTGGCGGAGGAGGCGGCCGTGGTGGTGGCGGTGGATACCGCAGCGGCGGCGGTGGTGGATACGGAGGCGGTGGAGGTGGATACGGTGGCGGTGGAGGTAGACGCGAGGGTGGATACAGCGGTGGTGGTGGTGGCTACTCCTCAAGAGGAGGTGGTGGCGGAGGCTACGGTGGTGGTGGTGGCCGTCGTGAGGGTGGAGGTGGATACGGAGGTGGTGAAAGCGGTGGATACGGAGGAAGCGGTGGAGGTGGAGGCGGTTGGTAATTAAATTAGAATTGGATTATGACTGTTGTGATTCTGCTTCGGGTTCTATGTGTTATCTCTTTTGTTCTGCTATTTTGGATTTAACAGTTCGTGCTTAGGTATTTTGGTATCTGGAAACGTAATGTTAATCTCTTTCGTTCTCGTACGAGTTCTTCGCCACTATCTTAGCGCTATTTATTTACTAAGTAATCGTTTAATTATCAATATCAATTAGAAAATGAAATCGTCAATATCAATGTATTGTATGAGTGTTAACGTAGTCATTTCGAAGCTTTTTAACGGCTTGATATCAACTGTAAACGGCGATTAAAAACTCTCTGACATTGTTCTTTTCTAGGTAGTGCCCTTTATTATCGGAGATCGAACAATAATATAATTATCCTAAGACTGTTTTTGTCATCTTAATATGAAATGGGAAGAGTTGAAAGCTGCAGAACTGTGTTTTTAGATCCAAATACGAAGCAAAATGATATTCCTGGACGAAGCTTTGTTACTAAGTTCATGTTTGGTCTCAATGATTCATATGAAGAGATTAGGGGTCAGATTATACTGTCAGATCCTCTTTCGACGTTGGAGAAGATATTAAATCTGATCAAGACTGGCTTAATTTGATGTCGTGGTTTTCCAAATAAGTGCTCCACTTGATCGCATAAATGACACACAAGTTATGAGCGGTGACACACATAAAGATTGTATTTTACTTCTACTAACAATTTATCTTCTAATCCTTTTAATTTGATTCATCTGGATGGATGTATGGGGTCGCTTTTTTTGTTTCTTCAGTTCAAGGGTTAAGATATTTCATTACTCTCTTTTGATGATTGTCCTCGAGTTATATGGGTTTATCTTCTAAAGAATAAAAGTGATGTTAAAGAATATGCGCCTAAACTTGTGTTAACAGACCTTGTATTTATACGGATAATTCATTATTATTGAAACTCGGTGACAATAGTTAACTGGTGAAAGGAGATATTAACACATATTGGATGTTGCTAAAGCCATGTTGTTTCAATAAAATGTGCATATTAATATCGGAGTGATTACATTCGAACTTCTATTTTACCTCATAGCATTAACACCTTTTAAACTTCTTTCCAAAAAGAAACCATCTCATTATCACTTAAAGCTTTTGTTATGCTTCCGCTTATCCTAAAGATGGACACAAGTTCTTTCGATCATGAGCATCAATGCTTCTTGGACATCCCACTTGTTATAATGGTTACTCATTCTATGTATACCTCTCGAAATGTCACCTTTCATAAATACATTTTCCTCTTTCTTTCTTTTATTATATCTTCGCCACCTCATGATCCATTTCTCTAATCAATTTTTCTTTAGCCAATTTCTGATATTCCTTTTGCCTTCTCAAAGTTGTATATGATTCAGGGGATGTCACAAAGGCTTTTCCTGGAATTTAAAATAGTTACAAAGGCCTAAAAGGACAATCATGCCACCATCTTATATAGATGACGACCACTGCAACCTTTTCCATCATCATCTAGTCTCATAACTTACGATTAATCCACATGAGTTGTTATATTTTCTGGATTATTCAAGAATTTCTTCCCCATATATTTTAAAACTGCCCAAGAATGGTGAAAAACCTTTGGCTATTACGCTTAAGAAAGAAGGATCAATAAGAAAAAGAAAGGAACTTGAGTAGAGCAAAGCTCAAGAGATCATTCCCTAGGAAAAGAAAAAGAAAGATGAAGAGTTACAAAAAAAGGAAAATGAAAGCCTAAAGAAATGGGTAGAGTAGGAATTGGGTATAGAATCCAATATCAATGATTGGAAGCTAGGATCCCGTTTAAAAGGGGAAGGGTAGATGGAAATTCACCACTTGTATGTCCCAATTGCTCTTGGCCCTTAGCATTTTGCTAAAGAACTTCTTTTGAGAGCCCAAATTTTTCAAACTCTTCTATTTTCAAAAAAATATCTTTCTTCTTTACCAAACAAGCAATGTTTTGTGGATACTTGTGTGAGATTCACATAAATGAACTCAAATGGAGATTAAGAATAATGATCACACATGGATATGAGGGATTATTCTTGAAGAATGAATTGTTATAACATTGACTAAGACATTGGTCTAAATTGGTCACATTGTCCAAAGAGGTTATGAATCCCCACCAAACCAAAACCTTTCTCTCTAGGTTAAATTTATTTTCTTCAGAGCAAGAAAGGTTTAAGTCTTGGGAATTGAAAGGTGTGAATTTCACTTTTGTTGCTCTAAAGATTGAGTTTTTCTCATGAGATCTTTAGTTTTTCATCATGATGATTTTGTATGTGATCATACGTGAGTAGAGCTTCAAGAGGGGTGTAGATATGAAGGAAATGTTGGATCTTTAGCTAGTTACCTTAGCTTTATTGAGATGAATGGTTTATTGGGATTTCATCTAAAGCTTTCATTTTTAGTATGAATCCTCAAAATTTGTGAGAGAGTGATCAACTCAATCAAAAAGATGTTTGAACCTTCACTCACACAAAAGGTATTGAAGGATTACCTATGATAGCATAGCTAAGAATCTATGAGGTCCTTGTTCATTGACAAGTGTGTTTAAGAACATCTAATGATACAAGATACTAAACATGAATATTAAGGTCTTTTAGACAAACTATATACTATAAGACATCTAATTATATGGTTTGTCTAGAGAAAGATTCTTGATCATGAAAGTGACTTGATCTCAAGTCCTAGAATTTCAATATAATGGAAAATTTATTGCCTGAAGTCTCAATGATCATAAAGTCTTAATCTTTTATCCATTCTTCCATTTACTTTATCTCTACACCCTTTTAATCAATCTTTTGTGAACCATTCAAAGTTGTAATTTTTAGCTTATGCGTATCTTTATCTTACTTATTTACGATTATTCATTTACTTTTTTTTTTTTTTTGGTCACATTCATTTACTTTTATACACTTTTCTTTTGTTTATTTAAGTTTATGCATTTTTTTTCTTTATTAACTTGTATGCTCTTATTTACATATAAGCAAGTAGTTAGTAAACCCCCATCATTTAAATTTTTTCCACTAAACCTACCCAAATTATACTTGAACTTAACTAACCTATTAAAAATCAATCACTAGCTTCTTTTGGGTTCGACCCTAAACTATGCTATAAACATGGATCCACTAATTTTACCAGATTCTCGACTAAACTATCTTAGGTTAAAAATATTGAATTTGGCTCCCATAGAAAGTGAAGGTCACACGTCCAAAAGGGAATCAACTCAAACCTTTGTGTAAAAAAGGTGGGAACCCGAATTCGAGCAAAGTGATAGAGCTTACACTCGCTCAAGGGGCTACTTGAGCTCAAAAGTATGAGAAAATAATGCAAGAGTAAAGTTTCACAACTTCCCAACCGCAAATTATGACATTCTCATAAGTTTCAATAAAATATCTTTCCATTTCAAGTCGTGATAAAAAAAAAACCACCTAGAGAAAGGCCCCAACAATATCGGGGTTTATCTCCCCGTCAAAACCCCAAAAGATTTGAAAGGTCTAAAGCAAAGAACTTACAAAGTAGAAAAGTGGTACTATGTTCCTTAATTTTTACTTATAAGATAGAGATTTCTTCTTACAGAAATAGGGTAGTTACATTTTACGTTTTGTTGAAGGACCCCACATATATTATGTAAAAAAGGTACACCAGAAAACACGGCTTTCACTTGGTTTAGGAGTAGACTCTCTTGTATACGTTTGTGGGAATGAGTTTAAAAGTGCTGTTTAGTATCAGAAACAACACATAGGTCAGAAGGATTGCAAACAGAGCAACCTTTTCTTGTGGTCTTTAACTCGATTCCTCAGCAATACAAAATCAACAGAGAACAGAAAAAAGTTCTTGTAGAAACTTAAATGAAATTTTTTTATATACATTGGATTGGATTGCTACTATTTTTTACGAAGAAATGAACAAGAATCTGCACATGTCTCTGCTAATAATGCCTGCTTCCACTTAGCTTGTCTCAGATAGGAACTACACATGAGAAGAAAATTAGCATCAGTTCTTGAATTGAAAGCAAAGATTAACATTTTCCCGGTCTGTATATTCTCTTATTAGCCAATGAAATCACACTGATCAGCATGGAGATTCTCCATTTTCTGTAAGTTCTTTTTTTTTTTCAAGAAACAAATAAGAAAGAAAAGAAATGTAATGCAAAGATCTCCTCTACTGTTTATAGGTTACTATAGTTGGTTTAGGACCAGGCTTGTGTCCGGTAACTTTTTTCCCAATGCTCTATGGATTCCTGGTGATAAAATATGCCATTTCCTACTTTTGTGTAAAGTTTGTCCGAATCTAAATTGTAAAGGGATCATTCTTTTGGTGATAAAAATAATATCTCACCACTAGGCTGAATAAATGTTAACTTGTGTAATGACTCTCAAAAACTGAGCTACAGAGACTTCAATTATAGTGGTGAATTACTTCAGGTTCGGGTTCTCCAAGTTGCAAAAAGGAGCAACCACTAGGAGAGGAATAAGAATACTTATTGTTTTTTTTTGGCTAGATTGGGGATAAGGATTCCATATTTCCAAATATCAACAGAAAATTTCGTAACATAAAAAAAGGCTTACTCTCTTTACCTTCCCTTTCAAGCAGATTCCTTGTAAGCTAATCCGGTTAAATTCTCAACAATGATCACTAGGGATATGGAATAAAACCCTCAAATCTTAGACTGATGTAACTATTCACAGTGAAAAGTAACAATGAGAATATGCATCTTACTCAAATACCCCATTTTTATGAACTGCCAATTCTCATAATTACAGTTTAACCATTTTACCCACCATTTTTAATAGAACCTAGGCAACAGAGTCGCTTTGAAGAATAGTGACAGGTGAGAATATCAGTAGTGCAATGCCTACTTGCAGAATTTCTAAGCAACTTGCAAACCTATTATCTCTAGAATATATTGTGACAAAGGCCTCATTATTAAGATTCTTTCTCTGGTTTAACTTTTCCTTCTCAAGAAGAAGTTTCGCCGATTCCCTGAAACCATGCTTTCTCATAACATCAATATCTTAACTAGAATCATAATATAGACCTCGCGATAATTTGCATCACAAAAAATGGAAACTTCTTCTAAGGGCTTACTTAAATTAAAGCTAATACCATTTAGTGTGAGATTTTGGACTAAGGGTACCTGATTAAAGAAACTATAAACGACAAAGATCCAACAAGTAGGGTTCTTAATAGCTTTACTTTGCAATATGTGCAGACAAGTAATCTATAGATTTGGGGCTTCTGATGACTAACCTGATATAATAGTGTGATAAGACAGGAGTATGGTCTTCCATCTTCCCATAGCACTTGAATCACCTATGTTTCCAAGAGAGGACAATATTGAGGCTTCAAACCAATGGATCAAATCATATTTTGAGTTAAAATCAAGAAACAAGTGGATCATTTATGACGAACCTGTGTTCCAAGAAAGTAAAATCTTCAACTCTTTAAAGAATGAAACAAGTTAAAATTCAAACAACAAGTGGACCATTAAGGGATGTTTGTTTTTTTGCCAAGAATATATAGTCCTATTTGGTTTGGTCTTTTTAGGTTGTACAAGAACACTGAAAACAAGCAATGAAACAGTTTGGTCTACGTTAGCATCCTAATTTGGTTTCAGGACAGTAATCTCTTTACCCATCCTTGGCCTGGATTCTTACCAAATAAGGTATGTAATTGATCATCTGAAACAGAAGTGCTGATAATACGACAAGAAACCATTATAGTATGTGAATGTTTTAAACATGGGCTCTCAAAAAGAGTAGATACAATTTCACAAGCAGAGAAAAATAATTTGAATATGCAGCAAGAAAAGTGATTATTTAACATATTAACGACTAAGAATCCAAATTAAGATAATATATGACCAAGAAAAACACAGATACCTAACTTCAAGGAGATGGACCCAACCGACCAAGAAAAATAAAGGTAGGTGAACAATGTTGACCTTTTTCTCACCACAAGAGCAACAAAAATGTCTACGATTGTACGGAACAATAAATACAGCTAGAGATAAGTTGATAAAAGCTCTGCCCCCACTTTCTTGCAAGAACTTTTCTACAGGAGAATCTATATGGCTTATGGTGAACACATGAACAACAAGCTCAACTTTTTGTTCTGTGGATACAAACTAACCCTCAGTGTTATGAAACAATCCTTACACATTACTGAGATATTTGATAAGAAGAAATCTGAATAGTATTTAACCAAAAAAAAACAAAAAATCTGAATAGTCAATGAAAATCAACTGTTTGACCAAATTAAAAACAGAGACTTCTCCCTAACTTTAATCCACGACTTGTAATTTCCTTGTAGAGATTTTTTTCAAAACCATTTATCACGTAAAATCTTTTGACTACAAGCCTAATCTAGATAATGACGTCATAAGACTAATTGGGAAAGAAAAGTAAATATATTAGTGATAACATTTATGGAAAAAATGTCTTTATAGAGAATCATATGCCAAATGTGGATGGAAAAAAGCACTTAATAACGTAATCTTTTGGGTGATTAGTTTAGGATCTTTGATACTCATTTCCACAATTTTTGCGTTACATATATTCTCTATAGCTCGTTATGCGTTTCCTACGGAGACAAAGACTTAAAATTCTCTTAGTTTTGGCAATATATCTTTGACAACTGGCATTACCCCACCCCAAATCCCCCCCCACCCCCAAAACACACCTCTTATAAAGAGCAAGGTCTCTGCGACATCTGTGCAACATATCATTTCCTACGAATCTCTTTCTTATAAGTTATTACTACCACACTCCAAAAAGAAAAACATCAAGTTTATATAAAAATGGCATCAGGCTCAATGTCTTCTTATGGATCTGGCTCATGGACTGTTAAGCAGAACAAAGCCTTTGAGCGTGCTCTAGCAATCTACGACCAAGACACTCCTGACCGTTGGTACAATATTGCTAGAGCTGTTGGTGATAAAACACCAGAAGAAGCTAAGAGACAATATGACCTACTTGTCCGTGACATCGAAAGCATTGAGAATGGTCATGTCCCTTTCCCTAACTACAAGACTACTACTGGAGGCAGTACTAATGGTAGGCTACGTGAGGAGGAAAAGAGGTAATTAAAACTAATCAACTTTGTTTATCCCTAATTACCCACTAGGATCTATTTTAAGATACTTCTATAAACAAGTTATGTTCTCTTGCCATGAAAATATAAACCAAATCCAATTTAGAAAAAAAGGGCATGTCTGTTTCAGCATAAAGCTTGTTACTTTATAGAGATTCTCTTGACTTTTTTTCATATTAAAACAGTGGAGTCTCTAAATCTGACAAGTGTTTTCTTCTCAGTGTTCCTATGGCTTTATTACAACCAAAACTAAAAGCTCCTACAAATATATGCCCAGAATCATTCCTTCTTACTTCTCTTTTCAGTGTTTTTTCTCAGGTTTTATTACAACCAAACTAAAATATGCCTAGAATTATTCCTTCTAACTTTTTTTTCTACTACGGTATCTACTATTAACAGATCCCCCCACATCTGGCCCAAGAAGCTTCCAGAAACAAAATTAAAACCAGAGCTTTCTAATATTATAATGATTTTCTCGTATATTTTACGCCATTCCTTTGACATGCATATTATTGTTAACCCAGTTCGCTTTTTTCTTCCATCTACAAGCAAAATCTCTAAACACTTTTTCTGTGTTTCACCACCATTTTTGCAGGATGAGAAGCATGAAGTTGCAGTGAAACAAGCAACAGAGCCTAACTACGTCAAAAAATAAACGAGAATCACGCTAATCATGGATGTGTTTCTACCAAGTCTGATGAGTTTATGTCTGTTTTTCTATTTCTTTTGTTTTCCACAAGTTTAGTAGCTACTATCGACGGGGAAAAATAGCCCTCGAATCGTCGAATTAGTTAACCAATCTGTCTTTAGGGTTATTCGTAATGAAAAACCAATGTCTGAATCAATTAAAGGTTGATCATATGGTAATTGCTATTATTTTGCATTCACGGATCAGAAAAATCAACTTTGAAACCTCGAAATCAACAAATCAATCAACCAATCTATGTATTTGGGGTTCTTCACAATCGGGAAAAAATATATTTTCATAGGCAATTAAATATTGACTCTATGTTTAAAATTAATACGGAGAATCCAATAATGGAAATGATGTCCGAGTGAGACAAGAACCCTCGAAATCCACGAATCAATCAACCAATCTCTATTTATGGTTATTCGAAATGGGATTAGATTCAAAAATGGTTGATTAAATTAAAATAAATATTACGTAGAATCCAATAATGGAAAGGATATCCGTGTCCGACAAGAACACTGGAAATCAACGAATCAATCAACCAATCACTACTTAGGGTTCTTCGGGAAGGGAGCAATTAAACATTTCATATTCATTTAAATGTTGATAATTATTGTTAATAGTTAAGGAAGATCTAATAGTGAAAAAGGATCTCTCAGTCACGAGACGACATGAACTTACCTCGAATAATCTGCCATTTCTGGTCGCGAGTTTCGTCTTTAAAATCCAACTAAATCGAGAGGGTTTTGAATTCTGGGAATTTAATGGAAAACGTAGTAGGTTTTTAAATTTCAATCCAAGATTCTCTTTATGTATTAAAGAAAAAGAATGGGCGGGAAATTCTAATGCTTGAAAAAGTATGACACACGTCTAGTTTTTATTTGACCTCACGTGTACACAAATCGATATCTATTCTAAATTATCACCTCTCCGTCTCAAATGAGATAATTCAACAAGCATTAACAACCAATAATTCAAGATCAATGAATGGCTTCGAGAAGCTTAAGGATGACGATGGTATTGAAGTGGATGTGGATGTCTCGTATTTTAGGTTCTTATAAAGCTCCTCAATCCCTTAGAAAGATCCAAAAATATGTTGGAACTTCTAGCCAATAGTCACTCCCAGGATGATTGAAGCTTTAATCTAAGGTTTCAAAAAAGGAATAGAAGAGGGTTGTCTTCTCAGTCAAACCATCTAGTACAGCTGGTGATGATGAAATGACTGCAACTTTTATTGGGAGATAGTTGGTGATCAAGTAACAAGGAAAGTGTTGGAGTTTTTTTTTTTTTTTGAAATGGGGTGTTCCCAGAGGAATTAAACTTCACCCATATTTGTATAATATTTAAGAAGATGGATGTCCAACTCATGAATCATCTCAAACAATCACCTTGTGCTCTGTTATCTATAAAGTGGTAAATAAAATTCTAGTGGTTTGTCTTCACATTACAAAAAATGTTATCTATAAAGTGGTAGATAAAATTCTAGTGGCTTGTCTCAACCTATCATGGAGCAGCTAGTATCTTCCAACCATACTACCTTTGTTACCCAAGTTCACATCCTAGACAACGTTCTCATAGCTCATGAGGCTGTTCATGGACTGAGAACTCCGTCTAAGGAATTCATGGCTGTGGAGACAGACATGTCAAAGGCATATGATAGGATGGAATGAAGCTATGTGAAGAGTCTACCGTTTTATTTGGATTTTCACCTTCCGGATTGGATGGATTCTTATATGTGTCTCAATTGTCACCTATACGGTAATAATTAATGGGCAGACTCCTAATTTGGTAAATTCCCAGAGAGGACAAAGACAATGTGGCTCATTCTTACATTTTTTGTTTGTCATGTGTATAGAGGGTTTCACCAATCTGAGTCCTCATCAATGGTATCCAATTCACTCCCGGTGAACCAATTATTCATCACCTACTTTTTACATATAAAAATATCACCTACTTTTTGCAACCGATAGCCTTCTCATGTTTAAGATCGAGGAAGGGCAGTGCAATGTCATGATCAATATATTGAACACCAATGGGAAGGTAATTGCCCAGGTGATTAACCTGGAGAGAAATCCTCCAATATTACCTTTGGAGATAAAGTGGATCAAGAGGTGAAAAACATCATAAAAAAAGCTAGGAATTCAAATCAAGGGAGGAGGATATAGCTATATTGGCTGGGACGATTGCTTCAATAGGTCTAATAAGAAGATGTTCTTATACTTTCATGAGAACATGAGACTTAGAATGTTGGGATAGTATGTGATATATCTTTATCTATGTGGTAAAGAGGTTTTACTTAAGGCGTTTATAATGTCTATGTTGATTTATGCCATGAGCTGCTTCAAGATACCCAAGACAACATGTGATGTAATGGCGAGTACACCGACAAATTTATGGTGGAAAACAATAAAAGAAAGAAGGAAGACACACTAGATGGGTTGGGACAAACTATACCTCCCAAGAGAGATGGTGGCCTAAGCTTCAAGAACATCCAATTGTTTAACAAAGCTCTATTGTCCAAATAGAGAAGTTACGTTCAAATACCAAAATCAAGAACTTCCTCTGCTGGGTGGTCAGTGGAGCAAACTGGTAGCAAACAAGATGATGGATATCAAAATAAAGTTGATGGAAGGTGTCAACTATGTGGAATGGATGAAGATTCTTCTGTCCATGCACTCTTTGTAGGCATAGTGACAAGATAGCTAGGTTTGGGCCTTTATCAATCTCCATCTCTATGAACTGGATTTCAGTATCAACTATGTCTAGTAGAATGTGGACCATGTGAAATATGTATATTTTAGTGGTTTTTCGCCTTGGTTTTGTAATGATTTAAGGTTCTAATCCACACATTAGGTTGTAAATAGTCTCATTTTTATGCCATTTATCTCATAATTGCATTTAAAAGTCTTAGGATTGCATACATGTGCATTTTGGTACACTTTGTGGTTGAATAGATAAAAATAGAGCTATAGGAGGTTAAAGGAGGCAAAGTGGCTGCATTTGGATCCATTACGATGTATTTTATATGTGGTATGAGCCAAATTAGATTCTCATGAAGGAAGATGCACGTTTTGGACCAAAGGAGAAAAGTAGTTGTGAATGATCAATCTCAAGGGCTTTAAAGATTGACTTGTATGAAAGATTTACACTTGGATCCAACCTTTACTATCTTCATGAAGTTATAGAGGATTGAGTCAAATTTTTATGGAGTTAACCTAGTGCCATTTAGAGGTGTAAAATTCAAGATACAACTAAAATGGTGAAACATGCCAGTCTGTCGCGAATGAGAGCTATGCACAAAAATGGTTGCCGACAGAAAAAACTACATATTCCGACGACAGAGAGTCATGTAGAGGTTGACAGCCAACCTTAGAACACGTCTGCCTACCTTAGACAACATTCTGCCGGTGGCAGGAAGTGTAAAATAGCAGAGATGTGCAGAACTATCATTTTACTCTTTTGTCATTTGTTATAAATACTCACATATGTTTAGGGTTTTACTAAGCTTGTTTTTCGAGAGAAAAGAGAGGATTTTTAGGTTTTTTATGGTGTAATCAAATATTGAAAGGTTGTTTATGGTTTAAATCATTTGTAGTCAAGAATATCTTTTACTTTCCATATCTATTTCCTTTTGTTTCTAACAAAATCTCATCATAAGCAATGATCATGGGTGAGTGATCTCATTACATCCATATAGACATTGATGACATATGTGAGTGTCTAGAGCACATGGCATCTGAAATCGAAAAATTCGACCCTACATGCCCCATCTTCACATTTGGTGAGAGAAAAACACTCAAGCTCTCAGAAAAGGTAGTAAAGGCAGTAAAGGCGGAGTTGGATTTAAAGCTAGACACAACAAGAGACTAAGAAACCGCGTTTTTGACCGTGACAACTTTTTCATGTTTGATCACAGCCATAAGATGGCAGGAGCAGCAAGTGATACTGGACACAAAGGTAAGGTCCCAAAGCTGATATCGAATTCAAGCATAAGAAGCTATCATGATGTATAGCTTTATGGTGTAGTCTTTTATTAACCAAAACCTGTAATAAAACCATATATATAAACCAAAACCTAACCAATTTTCTATTCTCAATGAGTAGAAAAGTAGTAAGTGAAAAGTATTACCACAAGGAAACTTGTTGTGCTAGTTCCAATTATCTAGACATTCATTTCAAGTTAGGATGATATGTTTATTTGATTTTGATTGTGATCATAATCACTAATGCAATTCACAAACTAAAAAGATGCAAAGATGATAGGCTATAGCCAACTAGGTATTAAACATGAAAAAGATCAGTATTTAAAACTATTAAAATGCAATGTAAAAAGGAGAACTACGTTCATTTATAAAAGTGTAAAAAGCCAACAAAAATTCAACTCAAATGCAAAATGTAAAATTCAAGATATTAGGAGCATGGACCAAGATACAAGTATTCTTGACTAGGATCTTTTAAATTTGGGCTTTAAGTTTCTACTTAGACTCAATGAAAGTACAATCTAAAAGCTATAATTTCAATGTATAACCCATTCCATTCTCATGATAAAAATTAATCTAATGATCAAGACTTAAGACCATGAACTAACATTCTAAGAAATCACCATTAAGTATTAAACATCATTCTCACGCATTAAAACCTTTCTAGCAACTAATCTCTTAAGTTAGATACATTTTACACAGACACCTAGAATGTATAAACCCTTTAAATATATTTAGGTAACTATTTCCTAATTCATCTTTAAGAACCATTTAAATGATAAATTTCTCTTAATCTAGCCTAGAAACTAAAATTCCAACCTTAATCTAGGGTCGAATTTGTCGATTTCAGATGTCATCAAATTCATGTGTTGAGCTTTTTAAAATTCAAATTTTTTTTAGTCTAATGTTAAAATATACTCAAAGAAAAAATATACTTTATACATAGTGTTTTAGAAATTAAAAATAAAATTCAAACAAACCAAAACATTTCACATTTCCAAGTCATGGGATCTATCGCGTTTCAAACCAAATCTGCAACCCATATTCATACCTCTTCACACCCGATCTTCGTGTTGTTGTAAGTCAATTCCTTACCGCGATGTCGATATTTTTAAGCAACTGATTACATGGCAACGGTTGTTCTCTGTGCTTCTTTCGGTTTCGTTCTCCCCATATCACGTGAATGGCTGCTTGAAAACCATATCTCATGGTAAAAGTAGACGATGTAGTGCCCACCAGATGAGTGAGGGTATTCACAATGTCTATCCATTCTTCTGAGTACGCAGACTTTAAGACTCTTCACATGAGATTGTTCCACAATTGGTTTTGAATCTAACCGGAATCACACAATTGGTTTAATATCAAAATGGGAAAAGGAAGAAAAATTTTAAGGTAGATGACGCGACGACAACACAAGTAACAAATTTTCAGGGGAAATACTCATAAAAAGATTCAATCCAATTATTAAATGATTGCGTCAAACCATCAACATATATACAAAAATTAAATGATTGTATTTCACTTAATGGAGTGAATTGATCCAAAAATTCATTTAATTTGATGTGTCAAATGATATAATGGATCAATCCATAAAAGGAGATGTGCTTTCTTAGCCTCTTATTGTGGTTGAGATTATTTTGATCCATATTTTCTTTGGTAACTGCTCATGTTAATTGTCGGAAAACTCTTAAAGAAAATAATATAAGTATATCATTTTGTTAAGATTTTGAACCAAAACAGATGATTTGAAACCAAATCCAAGATTGATCACAAAAATCTGCAACCGCTAAAGTTTGGTGGTCAAGTTTCATAAATTCTTAAAGATGGTAAATACTTGCTCTATTCAACAAAGTAAGAAAATACTCGATTTTTTCTAGTTTCGAATTCAGGCATATCCAGTCGAGAGCCCATTAAATTGTAATGTTGACAACGACTCCGAAAAATGAAAATAGTACAATATGATTCGTGCCATGCTCAAGAATCAAAGTTGTAAGATAAAAAGTCGGATTAAAATTAGAAAAGGGTTCTTTGATATATCAACACCAAACACTTGGAAGAGTATTTTTGCACACCAAAACTAGTTATTCAGCAAAGGAACTTTGAAAATCCAAAGTTAAACCAGAAAAAAAGGGAAAGAAAAGAAAAAAACACTTCATATTTTTTTAAGCTCATAAGATGAGAACTCTCAAGTCGAATCTCTACTTAGTCGCTGCTACTTGAAGAGATGAGTGAGTCTCGGCTTCCACTACTTGAAGAGGTGAGTGAGTCTTGACTTCCATAGCCTCTGCAACCACCACCTTTGGCCACCCGAACATCTAAAAGATCGACCAAGACTAAGTTAAGAAACAGAATAACACTATATCACCAATAGTATCAGAAAAGTAATCATGTATCTTAGTCATGAATTGCACAAAATAAGCATTGTTAATTATGTATCACAACCACAAACGGTTAACTAGTTTTCAAATTCTGATCAAGACTACAAGATATGCCAAATCCACAAATTACAGACCTCCAGATGTGTTAAAAGAGTTTGATTATGAATGTGAATCTCAGGAAATATAGAGAATTGAATTGAGAAATAACCTTGTTCATGGTATTTTTGAAACAAGCCTTGTGTTCATCCATTGAGGCATGGACGAATTCATCGATGTGATCCTTGATGTTTACAAGGAAAGGAGCAGTCTCATCCTTCACCCTCTTCCTGCATGATGAAGCCACTTCAGGTTTTGCTGGGATTTCGGTCTGATTTGTCTGGGTTTCCATTTGTCTCTGTTCCAAAAAACAGCAGAAGAAATCTCTTTAATATAAATGATGAATCAATTGATTCAAGACCAGTTATGCATTTAAAAGCCGAATGTTAATTTCATGATCTAACACAAGCCTCAAGAACAAAGAAGACCCATATACTAACCCTAAAACCTAAACAAGACTGTTCAAATTTTCTACAACCAAAAATCTTCAGATCCTAGTATTTTATCAATTCCGAGAAAGAAAAAAAGCAAGGTAAAGCTCAAAAAACACTCTGTGATCGATTGAAGCGAAATCAAATCAAAGATAAGCAATTCAACAACGATTACGTTTGATCAAATCTAAGAGTAGTACAATCTTCATTGACGCAAATCTCAAAAAAACTCACGGTTTCTCTAGATCTGCAGCTATGATTCAGTTAATTCGTAAATAGAACTCGCTTCCTCTTTTGATCCATAAGCAAGTTCATAAACAGAAATTAAATGAACAGATTCGGAACTAGAGATTACCTGAATCGTTGTTTCTCGTCTTCCTTCTATTTGCTTTCTCTGCAAGCACTTCATTCTTTTTTAGCTTTTTCTTTCTCTACAAGCAGAGAGCCGACGTGTATTTATATACGGTTATCGGCAGGAGTCACCTGCAAGTAGAACACGCTAAATGGCCTTGGCGGGCAAGTCACTAAACGCAGCGTTTTGAAGGCACGCTTCTTGTGTGTGTTGACAAAACGAGCAAACTGAAGGTTTCTGTAATGGGCCTCTTAATTTTAACCGTTTCTTCAAATGTGACCCCTTTTCTAGTGTATGTACATTGTTCAAAACTCAAAATTTAACCCCTTAACTTTCAAGAAAATCCATTGTTCAATTTCTGTTTATACAATTTTTTCTCTGTTAAAGCAAAAAAATATAATCTGTACGAGAGAGGTCTCTTATAGAACAATGAGTCGTCTAAGATGATCAAGGAATACAGACAAACTAACATCATCTGTGAAAACATTATTCTCGCCGGAAAAAGGAGCATCGCCACTAGAAGGATTCAGTTTTGCTAGAAGAAAACGAGCCTGCAAAAAACACAAAACATGAGAAACATAAACAACAATAATAGGCAATCAAATCAATCAATCTCATAGATCTCTAGTCCTCAAGAACAAACATGAGCAACTGATTTTACCATTCCGGTACTACATACAATTGGCTCGGGATGTAACTACCCTGATTGGAAAATGGAGGCATAAGCAAAGAAAGAGATGTACCTGAGAACCATACTGATCGCAAATGACAAGACGTGGAGTTGGAAACCTCTCGCTGATAATTGTGTCAGCATAGTCACGAGGTGACTGTAATAGATGCGCAAATGCCTGACAGAGAACAGTTTTTTTTGGAAGATCAGATTCTAGAAACGTTTATCATCTCTCTCTTTAAGAAGATGGATGACAATACCTGGTGTTCAGGTTGATTATGGTATCCAGCTTTTCGCCATTGAGCGATTGTAGCACCATGAAATATTACAACGGTGAAGTATGCATCCAGCAATAGGATTCTCTCAGCTGCAATGGATGCCGCATCAAGAAGAATTGGTTCTGGTGGTGAATGGAATGAGAAAGAAACCAGTGAAGGTTGAATCATCACAACTGAATTAGAAACATTCTCTCGGTTCAATATCATCCGAAAATATGCTGTTTCGTCGGGACTGTTGTTAAAGACCTACACAAGGGAAAGCCAAATGAGCCCAACAATTCTTAAACAACTTTGATCTCTTATGCATTTCTGGTCAGTGAGAACGAGTACCTGAACAAATTGAGATCGGCGTAAGTGAAACACAAACTCCGGGAAAAGTGATAACTGAGAAGACAAAGTAAAGGAAGAAGGATTGCTCTTCTGGTAATCTCCAAACCGGGAGCATAGATTTATCAAAGCTTTGTCAGCCCACCTTTGTGGTTTAAACACAGGCTGTAAAAGAGAAAGCAAAAAACCTAAGCAACACTAAAAAATGATATTCTGCTTAACAAATCTAACTGGCTCTTGTCTGCGAGTACCTGAGTCTCCATTTTGAAAGAAATAAGCCGTGCCATTACCACAGCAGCTGCTTCTTGGTCAAAACCATTTTTCAACTCCTATACTAAACAAAGTTGAGGAATGGTAAGAGATCAGAGCTATTTGGAGAACGAAACAGAAACCAGCCAAGTATTTCTCAAATCTGAAATTTAACCAAAACCTAGATTGGAGAAATTATTGAAGTTCAGATACTCAGCAAAACTAGTCTTTCTCACAACAGCAATCGAATGAAAATAGCAATAAAGTTCTACAATCTACATGCCCAGCAACTCATAGTACTAACACATATATCAATCATATGAATTTTTTTCTCATAAGAAGTTAGGTGGTATATTTATTTTCATCACATGATTGTATAAGAATCGCTTCTCCACTTCATCTAATCGATTACCTATTTAAGACTGTAAATCCTAAACATACTACTCGAAACTTGCCTGTAAACTTTCAGTTCCCATGACCCATCTTCTTGAAAGAGTTGTAACCCGGAGTCTTGTTTCACCATTTGAGTGCTGATAACTGCAGAAACAAGAATTTTGTAAGCAAAAAGTGTGTCCAGCTCTCCATCCATAGATTCAACAATGACTTTAAACCTTTAAATCTCTTACTATGTTAAAAATTGGAAGTAAAACTGATTGCTCTGCGACTGCAAAATAACATCAGGTGTATCCCTTTTAGCAATTTCAAAAACCAAACATATGGAAGTGTTTTTGTCGAGGCCGCACATCTTCCATGCGCTTGTGTGTCCCTGACCGATGGCAGTGTCAGAGCATAATGGTCCTTTCTGCAAACAATCAACAGAAAATAAACTTATTGTCACAACAG
Organism: Euclidium syriacum; assembly: GCA_900116095.1. Lineage (NCBI taxonomy): Eukaryota > Viridiplantae > Streptophyta > Magnoliopsida > Brassicales > Brassicaceae > Euclidium > Euclidium syriacum. Next base: position 7,356,089 of record FPAK01000008.1, read on the forward strand.
GCCTAAGGAAAAACTGATACATTCACACCTTTAAATGATACCTTTTCAAGAGATGCGCAAGGGCCAATAATTCCCTGAACTTTGATATCCTTTGAACAGTTAATTTCAAATATACCACTGTAAGCGAGAAACGAATCATCAAAAACAACTCACTGAAGATGAACACAGCAGATAAAGACAATGTTCATGTTCGATATAGAAAACATACATGAAAGATAGGTAAGCCATTACCATGAGGACAAGCATAGATCATTTTCACCTGACTGAAATACACGCCTAAGGGAATCCCTAAATACCGAGTTGCCAAAACTTTCAGCAAGCACGACAAATCCACCAGTCTGTTCGACTGCAACTTTTAGCTCAGCAATGCCAACCTATAGATTCACATATTAAAAATAAAAACGTAGCAGCGAAACCAAAAAGACAATAATAACAAAATTCTTCATCCAAAATCACCTGATCAACAGAACTCGCGAAAATATCAAGAATATGGCCTTGATGAACAAGTTGTTTCGCAAGCCCTTCATAGAACTCGACAGCTTGGTGATAATATGGAGCAGAATCTTGATCAATGTCCTTATGAGAGCGAATTGGTTCAGAAAGCTCCCGGGGGACAATCTAGAAGAAGCCATGGGAAGAACATTAGCTAGAACCAACGAGATGTGCTAACAAGAGAAAAGACTTACAGCTCCAGGGCCTTCAGCTGAAGGTCCACCTATAAAAGCCATGATTCTAGCAGCAGAGCCAGGATAGCAAGCTCTCAAGAGACTAGCAGCGATATGGAGGGCAACGCCAGTGCACCTGCCAGGCCGGTGGCCAGCTTCAACCGGCCAGGGATTGTTTCCCAGCTCCTCAAGAACCTAAAGCAGGAAGCTATTGGAGTTAAGTGGTGAAACAAAAGTTAAAGCTACGAGAAGATAGTCAAAGGCAATGAATTACGGACAGAGTGAAGAGTAAACTGGCAATCAGAGGCTGGTAACAGAAACCGTGCAATGTCGTCAGAGGAGAGGCCATCTCGAACACCGGCGATGACACCGGAAGAAGGTTTAGGGTTCTTGACGAAGAAACTCAGCTGATCCAAGAGCTGATCCTTGGTACAGTCTTTCTTTCCGTGGAAGAAGTAGGATTTGGTGCAGTGTGGGAATCCGAGTTCATAGACGCGGACTAACGAATCGAAGGTGATGAGGCCGACGATGGATGTGTCGGGAAGGAGATCTAGAGCTTGAAAGAGAGATGATTTGAGGAAATCGAGTTCTTCTGAGATCAGGCAAGTGTCAACGACGAAGAGGAAAACAGGAGGAGTAGGAGACGAGAAGGAATCGCATAGATACTCGACGGTTGTCGAGTGAGGAAAAAGCTCCGGAGGGAGACTGTTATCGGAGATCGAGGAGTAATTCGCCGGGAAGGGATTTCGATTGAAGCAGAAAGGGCAACCCCAAATACAGGCAGTGAAATCAACGACGGAATAAGGGTTTAAGACGGAGCGACAAATCCGGCAACGGAGAGGAGAGTAAGGGAGGAGAAGAGAGTGATCGGTGGAGGAACGAAGAGGTTTGAGAGGTGTGTAAATGGCAGAAACTGGTACTTCGGAGTCTATCGACTGTTGTTCCTTCTTCGTTCCAACTGGGATGATATTCCATGGCATTCTAACACCATCTTGAGCCTCGAGCTCTCCAAACTCCGCCATGCTTGAAAACTTCTTCTAATCTCTAGTAACGGTTTGTTATTTTTACAGGGACACACACCAGGTGTTCGACTAAATGCCTAAGAAAATATCAGAACAGAGCAACCGAACAACATCAATCAGAGAATCGCGATGTCCCCCAAATTCCAGATCGAAAATACACAAATTAACAACCTCTTCTAGAAACAGATACGAAGCTTTCTGGATGATTTTGGAAGACCAATCTCACAATTTGATCTCTCATACAAATCTTGTTCCAAAAGTCAACGAAGAACACACCATTAAATACAACAATTTCATTCCTGAGCAAATATTTATACACAAAATTGAAACTACAAATCCCAAATCAAAACACATACACACAAAGCAGAAGAAAAACCAAATACACCACATTTCAAGTTTTTACGACCATAGCGAAACAAAGACTGCAAACTTTAACGAGAACGATAACAAACAAACAGTCTTCGGTGGTGGAAATACAAATACTTGTTCAAGACTTGAATTCTTTTTTCAGGGTTTTGGATCTCCTGAACGTGTCCATTCAACAATCGATTCGTCTCCAGCTTCTGCTAATATCACAAGGTCTTAGTTATACAAACGACTGTGACAACCACTCGGTTTTACGATGATTGTTTGAGAATATTAATGTACCTTTTCCAGGAACAATAATGACAGGAGCGGATTTGCAATTGTGGAAAACATACTCGCTTACGCTCCCCTGTAGCATGCTGCATAGTCCAAAGGAGATTCATGGAATCAAGAAAGCAAAAACAATCACAAGACATAGATCAAGATCACAACTAGATCTAACCTTCTTACTAAGCTCCGGCCTCGTGTTCCCATGATTACAGCAGCAGGCTTTAGCTTCTCTGCTTCCTTGCAGATTACTTTTTCAGCTTCGCCTTCAACAATCCGAGCCACACTCTTCACCTAAACATAACAAATCAGTAGCAAACCAAGTCAAGTCAGTATATTGACAGATTACATGCAAAATGCGTGTACCTATCTCAGGTTTCTGCTTATTCTCATTCAAAATTACTGAATCGGGTCTGCGAATTATCACATTATATATTCACCAGAGATTTTATTTACTCGTTTGATAGCAAATGCGACCATGAATAGAATGTTTCAAGAGAAAACACCAACACACGGTTCCTATCATTTCGATTCTAAGCTCCAATGTTACATATTTGTATCTAACAGCCACTTGATTGAACTGGATTCTCAGGCCCTAACTTAGAAATCAAGAAACAGTTTCTTCTCCAAACATTATTACGCAATGAAAACAGACGAGATAACATAAGGTAGTAAGCACTAACCATGGCAACTTGAAATGCCTCAACAGCGAGTTTCTCCATCAACGCTTGGCTCATCTCGTATACAACATCGTTCTTAACACCTGTGAGGAAAATCAAAAGTCAATAAGATCAAAATCAGAGCGTTAAGTATCCAAAATCTCCGATTTCAGATCTGAAATCGCAAATGTATTCGAAATCGAAACTATCTACAGTGCACATTGACTCAAATTAAGATCGTGCGACTAAGAGAGAAGTAGGAAGAACGAACTTGAGACGGCATGGACAAGATGCAGAGTATCGGCGAGGCGGCAGAAGTGAACGAGAGCCCAATCAAAGGCGTGTTTACTGTTTGGACCATGATCAACGGCTACGATAACGTCCCTCCCTCTTCTTCTCTCTCCGCTCTCTCTCTCTAGTTCCGGCTCCGGCACCACCGGGATTAACGACGGCAGCACCACTTCCCTGAAACTGTACTCTTCATCCTCCTTCAAAGGCTCCATCTCCGTCCAATAAAAAACCAAACTTCCTCGGATTTGGAGATTTCAATTAATGGGGTTCGTTGGGTTTTCGATTTCTGGGTCTTCGCGGGTTCAATCGATCGAGTTTACGGCTTTGGATTTTAAAGAAAGTTGCGTGTAGAGAATTTGATTTTGATTTTGATTTGATTCTTTTTGGGTCGTTTGGTTGCTTTTTGACGCATCATGAAATTTCATGTGAGCCCACATATTTTCTGTCGGCGGCTTTCGAGAAGGAAAAAATGATTAAGACACTTATTTTTCTGGATAAAAGATATTCTAAATGATTAAGACACTTATTTTGAAAGTTTAGAGTCTAGCTTCTCATTAGAAATTTTAGAAACTTTAGTCTATTATTTTTCTGAATAGTACTTTAATTCTTTCCCCCAAAAGGAAGGGGATTGAATCGAAAATTTGATTGTTATTGAAAATTGAAATTGGAATATTACAGAAAGATCTCAAAAAAATAAGATGAATAAAACTTGAGTTTGAAATGTAAATATTGGTAAAGGATGATCTTTCTCTCATCTTATCTCTATCTTATAGCCTTTCAATGAACTAAACAATTTCGCGTGTTTCAGTTCATGTCCGTAACCTAATTCCTTCGATCTTAGAATCTCTTTAGCATTTTGGAGATATTCGCTTTGACTATATATCAGCTCGACATCCTCGTAGATCAATCCATTGAGCTAACGCTGACTAATATAAATGTTAGGCTTTTATATGGGATGTGTTTGGTGTCATCTCCATGTTCTGTGTTATAATTGTGTTTAACCTAGTTATTTTTCCTGAAAAGTGAAAAGTAATGTTAAGTGAGTAATGTATAATAAAGAAGTGTATGTTTAGGTTAAATATATTTATGGAAGCTTGGATGAGATGTCATGGTCTGAAATGTGTTGTTTCATGATTTAGTGATCAATACGAAAGTATAAGGTATGTGTATGAAGACGGGGAAAGGGGTTTGTAGCATGGTAGGGTAATTATTGCTATTAGAAGTGTAACATAAGTGATTGAGAACTCGTTTAACCTTTGTTGTTATGATGGTCGACATGTCACTTGTAAAAAAAACAATTCTCGTATTCACGTAATTTTTTTTTATAGTGATAAAATGATGCAGATTATAAAGTATGAGGTATGATGGATTACGTAATCTATATGGGTTGTTGCTATATAATCACAAATTATAAACTACTCCACCATTGCTATAAAACCACAAACAAGTCCCTAGCCAAATAGCCACGGAAGAAAGGTGGATATGCCATGGATACACATCTACGATTTTCACTGATACTCCATAGCTATAAAGCCATGGTTAGCCACAAATATTTTTCTAGCTATACATAGCTACAGTTGCAGAAACAGTATATCCGTAGATAAACCGTAGCTAAAACGTAGCAACGAAATTGGTTACTGATTCTCTCTTTATATAGCTGAGGTAATTGGTTGGGTCTTAGACCTATATTATTATCAAAATAAAAGATTTTTATTTATCTTTAAAAATGATTTTTTTTTTTAGGAATTGACCACACTTTTTTAAGATTGTCATTTCGACTGATATTTCATTTTTCTATCTGAAATAAGGAAAATTCGATTAAACAATGAACTTAATGCGTTTGTTTAGGTCGAGCAGGTTGTTGATTCGGGTCGAAGTACACAGCCCACCACTAACAAACTTAATAGAGAACAACGCATAAGAAAGATGAGTATGAGCCATTTCGAGCTCTACAAATTATTTGTATACTTTGTCGATGCATGCACCATGTCACACGACCTTCGGAAACAATGGATTTGGCTTGATTTTTCACTCTACAAATTCCTATGTTGACATATCGGAATTAGCCTCTCAAAGTCATGTCACGTCAGTTTTCGTAGTGGAGGCTCTTAGATAGATAATCCCATCCATGCATGATCAAAGTTAATATCCGTTTCATGTATGATACCTTCTCTATGATTTAACTAGCTCTTTAATTCGAAGGCATTTTGCTGTGATATCCACCTAATTCTATATGACATTCATGAAAGGAATGTTTGTTATAGTTCGATTTCTTTTGGGTATATCTTACATTTTCTCTTGCTGATTTTTTTGGGAGATAAAAGAGTAAATCACTGCATGGAGATCTTGTTCGCGTCAAGATAATTGTCGCTATCTCATCTTTTGTATTTATCATCTTATAAATATTTAGCGTAGAAGGAAGAAACTATTTCGTATGAATTTCATGTAAGAAAAAAAGCTTCTATGAATAAATTTTACATATTTCAAAAAGAAAAGAAAATGGCCGGCCTTTCTAGCTCGTTCTTTCAAGTATCAAGTTCCAAATAAAATTATACACTATTCCTTTTTAAAAACATCGAAACATTAAAGTAACTATACGCATTGTAGGTTCTTTTTTTGTGGCCAATACTAATGCGGGAAGCATGCAAGCCGCCAACCTAACACGTAAAGTTTATCTAACGTATTATATGGTTACTTAATTTTTGAAAAGATTTGTAAACAACCTCACATATTAACTACATAAACTTATAGTTTAATGTTTGAAAACAACTGTACCAAACATTTATACATAAATATTCATACATAAATATTCATGCATATAGATAAACTCAATAGATTTTTCTTATAACCAGAATAGATTGTTAATTAAAACACGGATTAATCTCCAAAACATATAGAAAATCGAATATTTTTACCGCTTAAATTTTCTTTTGTTTTTGGTCAGTGACACTTAAAATCTTTATAGCTAGTGATTAAATAGAACTACTATAGTAGAGTTTTGTAGTTAATGGATTAGAGTCATGACCTAAATTTATAAGAAACCTTACTCGAACGTCAATACGAGTGGTTAATTTCAACAGATTTGTATTTAGAAAAATTTGTCTAGTGTGTATAGAATAGAATTCGTATCTTAGAGTTTGAATCTTGATTATAAAAGATAGATTTTGGAGACGAAATACAATCTTTCAACTTCAATCACAAGAAATCGGCCGCTGTCCAACTCCCACCACGTCATCTGACTTTCAACCCCTATATATATATATATATATATATATATATATATATCTCCTTTATGTACAAACCAAAATTTTCTAAATTTTATTCATCACACGCTTGCTTTACCAATTGAATTCATCAATTTTCAATCTTGATTTTCTATTTTCTATTTGTTTTTGTTTTCCTTGTTCTCTGCACAATCGCCAAGACGTGAAACCTCACATGGGTTATGGCCAAATGGGTCTTTATAAAACAAAGTCTAAACATAATATTGCTAATTACTCTCATATCATATTCATAAATATTTTCCTTCTCTCTTCATTCACATCTTCATCCATGGCTTCTTCTTTATCTTCAATTGATTTTTCAACTGCAATTCTAATAAGGGTTGATCAATCGGGCAAAGGAGATTTCAAGAAGATTCAAGAAGCGATTGAATCTATCCCTCCCAATCTAAACAACTCTCAACTCTATTACATTTGGGTTAAGCCTGGAATTTACCGGTATGATCACATGCATTTATATATTACATATTTCTTTTATGCACACACATATATATATATATATAGCAAAAGTTAAAAATTATCATTTTGTTTAGATTTAGGGTTAAAAAGTTAACTTTCAAGGGGTAGGGTTTCTGATTTATAGCTATGATCTATACAGGGTCTAGTGTCTTAGAGTTCAGGTACATAATTGGGAGTTTACAGTTTAGATGTACTGTATATTTTATTATTTTAGAAAAGGTATATATATATATAGGCTATTTTCATAAACTTTCTATAATACATATATGTAATATGTTTTGCCAGACCAAAAAAAAAATGTAATATGATTTGTTGATACGTTATATAGACTTCAACCTACTATTTTATTTTGTGAGCTCATATTTACAAAAAAAAAAAAGATTTAATCGATGATTCTAGTTAATCATATGATTAACCAGATTATAAATTCTAATTAACGATTCTAATTAACGATTTAATATAACGAAACAGTGAAAAAGTGGTGATTCCTGCGGATAAACCCTACATAACACTGAGTGGAACACAAGCTTCCAACACTATTCTCATATGGAGTGATGGTGAAGACATTTTGGAATCACCAACTCTCACAATCTTTGCCTCCGATTTCGTGTGCCGATTTCTCACTATTCAGGTCCATCTTAAACGAAATCATATATATATATAATTATAAGACACAGTTTAAGAGACTAATCTTGATATATATATTTGTTATGTTGTAAGTAGAATAAGTTTGGAACGACGGGACAGGCGGTTGCACTGAGGGTGGCAGCGGATAAGGCAGCGTTTTACGGTTGCGTAATAACGTCGTACCAAGACACTCTCCTCGACGACAATGGAAACCATTACTTCAATAACTGCTATATTGAAGGAGCCACTGATTTCATTTGTGGAAGCGCATCTTCCCTCTATGAAGTAATTACTACTCATTTTTCCATAATTCAATTCCATATAATCTATAGTAATTAATTAATTTGGGTATATATCATTTGTAGAAGTGTCATTTACACTCGTTGTCGCCCAACAATGGGTCGATAACAGCGCAGATGAGATCGTCGGCAACAGAGAAATCAGGGTTTATATTCTTGGGATGCAAGTTAACCGGATCGGGTTCAACGTATTTGGGAAGACCATGGGGAGCTTATGCTAGGGTTGTCTTTGCTTATTCCTTCTTCTCCAATGCCGTAGCGCCTCAAGGATGGAACCAATGGGGAGATTCAACCAAAGAAAAGTAATTCAAACTATAATACTCTTTTTTACTTAGCTTATAACACCAGATTAATTAAGTTTAATTTTTGGTCAGATCATGAGGTTTCAACTATTCTAACACTTATAAGATAATATATATTCGAAAAATCATTGCAATCGTATTATATAAAGCTATATATATGTGTCATAATAATAATGTAGATATAACTTAGTAGGTATTCACTTGTTTCTAATTAGGACTTATTTATGGTAATTCTCTGAAATATTACATTTTAAAGTTTTTATTCCAAACTTAACATCACTTACTCTTTTTTTTCAATATACCACTAACTCAAATATCAAAATGATCGAGCCAAAACATCTTCCTGAATCTAAACCCTAAATTAGATAAAGTGAACCTATAATAATATTTTAATTTTATTTGTAATTTGTTTAGGGTAAACAAGTATTTTCCACACAATAATTTGTAGTATTTTGAAGAAATTTTACTTGTGACGGTAGGTTTATAACAAAAATTTAGTGTGCTATATTAGGATATTTCCTTATATTAATTGGCTATATAGTAGTTGTTTTTTTATCAACTCTGAGAACTTTTATGCTAAAACTTATAAATAAATGTAATACAATACTTTTTCTACTTTTTATTTTATCTTATTTATATTCATCTGTGCGGTAAAAATAACAAAATTTTCTTACCTTTTGACTTTTTGGCTAAATTCTTACTAACATTTTAGCTAATGAATACTAAGTTTTTCCTCATTTAACTATGAAGTACCGTATATTATGGTGAATACAAATGCTACGGTCCTGGAGCAGACAGGGGAAAAAGGGTAAAATGGTCGAAACAGTTATCTGATGACGAAGCTACTGTTCTCTTGAGCAAGGATTTTATCGGTGGCAAAGACTGGCTTCGACCGGCACCTTCTCACTTCAAGAATGCTCCCAAATCAAATACTTAATTGATATATTCTTCTTCTTTTCTTGTACAAATTTTTTATATACGTTTAACTTGTAATTAATTAATTATGTTCTATAACTTTGTGTATAAATTAAATACCAAATTACTATCATCAATTATTTTATTATTTTTAATTTTGGCTCCAATCATCAAATGAATACTTGGCTTCATAAAGATACTTTATATTGGGAGCACAACATATTGAAACTAAAAATAAGAATTCTATATCTACACTTCTTCGGTAATTTTGGTCTTTCCCCTTTGAAACCTAGATCTCTTTCGATAAGAAGCCACTAAGCTCAACAATGCTTCATCTTCTCTTTATGCTTACCAAGTTGTTAATTCCTTCCACTCGGGCGCTTTTGCTTTGCAGGTGATAAAGAAACACCCTTGTCTTTAGTGGCTAAGATATTCAAGGAAGCAATGGAGTGGTTTTAGACTTTAGAGCAATGAATAGAATAGCCACCACATCCTCAGGCGTTAAGAAGATGGTATCCTCCTCCTTCGAGCTTCCTAAAGTGTAATGTTGATGTAAGAAGTACGAAATAAGTGGCATCTCGACTAAGAACCTAGTTCATACCTTAAAAGCCTTGTTCGTACTCTAAAAGACCCCTATAAGTGGCATGTCTACTAAGAATCTTATAGCTAAGTTTAATGGTTATGTGATGTTTTAGATTGTAATCCTCCCATTTGCATTTAGAAGAAAATATTGTTGTTGCATTTGAATGAAATAATTTTGTTTGGAGTGAATAGAAAGGGATAACTAAACTAAAGAAACTGATTACTTGATTAGGAAACTGATTACTTGATTAGGAAAAACAATGGAATGAAATTCTTTTAAAGCAAAGGAAAAGGAATGAATTTGTTTAAAATGAAAATATATCATATTTACAGCAAAGGTACTTGGGATTAAAGATACTAAAAAAGAACAATCATCCTGCAACATAGAACAAATTAAAACTAATAACCCTTTTGTTTTTTTTTTCTTCCTTGTAGCTGCATAATAATACTAGAGAAATTGATTAAATCCATCACAACAAAATATTCCAAAATGGTTTAAAACCCATCGTTTTTTCCTTCTTCTTTTGGAGAAAATGTGGTTAACTGTCGAAATCAATCAGCACGAGAGCCACTGCTGCTCGCAGAAGACCTCTTGCCGCTGTATTTCTGCCACACGGATCAAACATTTTGAAATATATCAGCAAATTTAGCCTTAAACTCTAACTATGAAAGTGAATGAAATTGTAGACAAGTGTGCAAAATTAGATATAAACATATAAAAGGTACAAATAGGTTTTTGTTACTCTTGTAATCAGATTAAAAAGAAAGAAAATCAAACATGTGAAAAAAGTTTACCTGTTTGCCGATGCTGAAAGGAATGTACTTGTGCTTGATCATGTGGGAGATTTGGCGTCTCATGGTGAGAACAAAGAGAACGACCCAGTAGCAGAGCAGTATAGGCCAGAAGACGGGAACATCAAACACCGAGAAGAACGTCATCAGGAAGGCTATGCAGAACGCCTTAGTCATGGAGTACCTGCAACAGATTCAATCGCATCATCACCACAAACAAGAATAAGCTACTACTTATGACAATAACGATGAGTTTTCTTTCTAAATATATCATTCAGTAAGGTCTTATAATGACGCTGCAACACAAGCATTGGCCACACACTAGGTTGGAAAGATGCCATATGGTTAACCAACTGAGTGCTAATAGAAATTTAAATCTTACTGATCAAGAAGAACATAATGAAGAGACTCAAACACTGGTATTAAAGCAAAAGCAGTAAGGAAATGCAAGAAAGTACCAGAATTTAAACTCTGGAAGTCGGCGGATGAATGGCTTGAACTCGTCAGAACCTCGAGTAGGCAGAGATGCTCCATCAGAGGCCTCCATCTCAGGATCAACCAAAGGGGACAAGAACCCAATAAGCAGATTCAGGAGGTAGATTCCAAGACCATAGGAGATGATGTAGAATCCCTGAATAGAGTACACCCTCAAACAGTAGATGAGAAAGACAACGAATGTTCCAATCCACCTATAAGTTGAATGAGGCGTAGTCTTGTCCAGATAGTACTTGTAAACCCTCCATGCTTCATGTGCCCGCTTTTGTACAGGCGTGGCGATACTGTCACCACCGTTCTCGTCCATTGTGATTCTTGAAACCTAGAGGTGAATAAAGTATTCAGGCCAAATTCTTACTGTAGCAAAACACGATTGTGGTCACAACATATCTTCAGAAGATCAATGACTTATTCTTGGAAACATTTAGCTTTAGCCTATGCAACTTACTACCCAAACTAATCGAAAGATAGCTCAGCTTCTTACAGAGCAATGAGCAGATTTTTTTCCTCGAATGCAAGATAGATACCATTGAAAAACTATCAGGAAAGTTGCAGTATTACACTAGCATTTCACATAAGTAGCTTCAATTTCTATGCGTACGCTATAAGTTATACCAAAGCAGAGTCTCCTAAAGAACATATCGATCTGGTCAAAAGTCTTACCTACAAGACCCAGAAGTACTGAAAAAGAAATGAAAAATCTCATAGAAACGAAGGAATATAACCTAGGAACCCGAACCCTAGCTTCGATCTCTCCAAGCATTTCGCACAAGAGAAGGCCACTTTTCTTATCTCTTAGCTAAACGATCTCATTAGAAAATCCAAAAACCCTAGAAACAAACAGATTCTTCTTCATCTCTTGGATTTTCTCACCGACTAACTAGATATCAATAGATCTGGAATCGGAGCTCAATCGTTCCCAATAAGGGACCAATCAAACACAAATCCGCAGAAAGCAGCATTAAATCAATGAGAAAGAGTGCGAGGAGAGAATCCAAGATTCAATCGAAACAAGGAAAATCAAAGATCAAAGATTGGAGAAGCTTCCGAAGATGAGATTCAAACACTTACGGATGGTGAAAACTGAGAAGCTCTTGATGACCCAAACGAGACCTCGACGCAGCGAAAAAGAAGCACAGATCTGGCTAAGGACGCAACACAACATATACGAGTATCAGAAAAAGAATCCGTTTTCCTTTTTCCCGATTTATTTTATTTTTCTTTTAATTAATTTCTGCGTGGGTTTACGTTTATATAATTGCGCAAAAAGCCACCAACAAAATGTTTGGTTTGATATAACCCCAAATGTATTTTTTTATTTTCAAATTAGCCTCTTAATATTACTTTGTCATTTCTAAACCCAAGTTTCATCTTCTATTCACTGAAATTTTGTATTAACTAAAGGGACATGTTTTATAGGTATATTGGTTTGTGTTTTTAATTGAATTTTACATTCAATAAAAATTATGTGTTACTACTAGAATACAGATTTTATTTTTTTTGTCAAAATGTTGTGTTATTCGTGATACTAATTCAAATCTGATGTTATTCTCGATTTCAAATTGAATTTTAACAAAAACTCCTATTAGCAAATTTGTAAAGTAAGAAATTTATTTTAAAAGGTGAAACTTGTTATTTTGATAAAAAAAAAAATCACTTATTTGATAATAAAATTTACTTGTTCGATTTTAAAATTTGTGAGTTCAAATATTTATTTTGAAAAAGAGAAAAAAGTTAGAAAGAGTGATCGGCCGATGAGTCTTCCGTCGCCGGAACTCCGGTCAGGCCTCACTGAGTTCTTATTCTAAGTGTCTATCTCTTATATAATAACAGATAAACTAAAAGTTGACCTCTTCTAATATTACATACACCACCGGAAAAAAAAATGAAAGCTTTCTCTTTTGATTCTCTGGCCAAAAAGCTTTAACATCTCCGGCTAATGCTTTGGCGTCTTAAAGATGAGAACATTTAAGCTCTCCATTTATATAACAGTGCCGTCTTGAATTGTCGCCTTTTCGACTATGACAGTGATTCCAGATCGAATGTAGAATCCTTCCTCTGGCCTATCCGCTTCTTGAACATCCTGAAACACATTGAAAAAGGAAAATCAAATGTTAAAGTTTTCATCTTTCTTTTAACAGACAAAAACTTGAGAGGGAGTAGTAGAAAATCAAGAAAAGCATACTTCTTTGTTCATGATGATCACGTTTTTACCAATCTTGGCATTCTTGTCAATGATGCATTTCCTACAAAATCAAAAAACAATAATATTGTTTCAAACAACTTCAATAGACGTTTTGAAAAGGTTTGTGTGTTTCAAAACTCACCTGATCTTTGTGTCTTTACCAATACCTATTGGAACTTTTCCCTCTGCTAATAGAGAAGCAATCTCTGATTCAGTTTGGTAATAATCTGCACCTAACATCAATGTATCCTTGGAAAACAATGAAAACCAAAACTCAGTCTTGATTCAATAAACATACTGTAAAATTGAGAGATATTCAAAGTGAAGATTCTCACCTGAAGCTCAACTCCATAGTCTAGGCGTGACCGTTCACCAATGATGGAACGTTGGATGCTGCATTCTCGCAGGAAACATCCGTGTGATATTATCGAATCCACCATCTGCAAAAGAGGAATTAGGAATCAGAATCAACGAAATATCAATAAAGAAAAGGGGATTTTCCGATACATACACGGCATTTCTCAGTTTTAGTTGGTGGGAGGAACCGAGGAGAAGTGTAGAAAGGAGTGTCTGGATCATAGAACTCAAACTTTGGTCGCTGCAAAACAAAGAACAAAAGGTTGAGATTTGAGAAAAGATATTAAAATAAGGCGAACAATTATAGTATGTTTCTGAATTAGTTTCAAACCTCCTCAACAAGAGCTAAATTAGCTTCATAGAATGTCTTTATAGTTCCAATATCCTCCCAGTAATCTCTGAAGATGTATCCCTGACCAAAGACATTACAATATTGTTTCATCATTCTTAATGTGTTGTGTTCAACAGATCAAGAAGAAGAAAAAAAAGAGCGAGTTTATCTTACTTGAACATTGTGATCTCTAATGGCTGCAGGAATAATTTCAGATCCAAAGTCATTGGAACTCGGATACCTTCGTGTCAGAAGGTCCAACAAAGCTTCCGTTTTGAAACAATAAACTCCCATTGATGCAATGTATGGAGAATCTGTTGCTTCTTGATGAGACAGTCCAAGCATTGTCGTGTCAGTTTGCTGTCAAATACACCAGATAAGTTTTCATTTTATACCTTGACTTAATTATTCCATCTTTTTTAAGAATCAGACTAAAGCATACCATTGATTTCAGATCGATTCCCGTTGGTTTCTCAGAAAATTGAGTTACATGTCCACCTCGATCAATCTTCACTAGACCAAAGTTCGATGCACGGCTAAAGAATTCACAAAATAACAGATTTAAGAAGAGAGATTTCTCATAAGAAAGGTGTAAAAGAGATTCAAGAAACTAACCTTTCACTGACCGGTGCACAAGAAAGAGTAATATCCGCGTTACTATCAACATGAGACTGTTACAACACAAAACTATTAACAGAGTTTAAGATGATAAAGCAAAAGGATCTTTGTTGAGTTAGAGAAATACCTGAACAAAGTCCATATAGTTCATTCTATAGAGCTGATCTCCAGACAAAATAAGTATGTTCTCTATGTTCCTATTCTTGGCATCCTATTTATATAACATCAACAGTTTTTAGACCACTTCAAAGATCAACAGACTTCAAAACCAATAAAGCAGTAAAAGTAATCTTAAGTCCATACCTCAAACACCCAGAGGAACTTTCTGACAGCATCTGCTGTTCCTTGAAACCACTTCTTTCCAGCTTCCCCAGGTGTTTGTGTAGCAGCAAGAACCTGTTCCATAAGATTTTACTTTTTTATTTCTTCGTCAAAAATCAAGAACAAAAGCTAGATTGTTATATTGTTATAGTGTTTATACCTCTACGAAACCACCTCCAAAGTTTATGCCATTCCCAAAATAAGTACGTGCTAAATGTCGATTGAGGGAAGCCGAGTTGAACTGTGTAAGCACAAAGATCTTGTTGATGCAGCTGTTAATGCAATTACTCATTGGAATATCGATCAGCCTGTAGCATCCACCCAATGGAACCTGCATAGTTTTCAGACATAAGAATAAATCCTCATTACACAAAACAAACGTTGTTTTTTTTCAGATAATAAGACTCTTAAGAGGTCCTAATCTCCATGAATATCATTTACTTACAGCTGGTGTGGCAGATCTCTTTGTAAGAGGAAAGAGTTGAGCTCCATTGCCTCCTCCTAGAATGATTGCAGCGACGTTTTTTGGGTCTGCCTTTCTTCTCTCAAACATTGAAGGCGTTACTGTCTGAAAAACAAAAGCAGCAAACAGAATCAATACCTTTAAGGAATCTTCTTGAGACAACATTTTGATCAACCTACCGTAGTTTCTTTGGTATTCTTTGAAGTAGCAACAGCGTAAGTAACACCGGGATTGATTTTCCGATTCCAAGACTTGTTGAAACCATTCTTGTTGTTGATCTTCTCACCCAAAAATCTGTTGTCTAGGTTCTTGAAACTGAGTTTGGGCAAGATGGGAGTGGTTGTCCCCAAGGCAAAGTAGTAAGAAGAATCCATCTTTTGAGCTGCCACAACACACAAAAAACAAACAAGAGCAGAAGAAAGTTAATAGCGGAAACGATTGGTGCTTAGGAAGAATAATTAAAGCTGCAAGTAAAGTGAATAACACACAAAGCGTTTCAGTTTCTATTACTACTTATTAATGTAATCAATAATATTAATAGAATAATCCAACCAAAACACATTGTTCAAATCTAAGCAAAGTGTTAAAGTGAAACCGACCAGAGAAAATCTGTAAAAGTAATTTAGAAAAAATAATAACATTTCCTGGAAGCGAAATCCTCGAAAGCTACGAACTTTCCAGAAACCCAGATGATTAAACACAGATCTCCGTAATTCTAAATAAATCTCATCGTCACAAATACACAAATACTCTTGAAGTTTCGAGATACTCTAATGTTGGGTTGCAAAGAAACATTCTAATTAGCTTCAATCAAAAGATCAATTAATCATATCTCCTCTTACTACGACTAATGAATTTGAATAGTAATGTTTTTATCATAGTTCACATGATTCTTGTCAGAACCAGCAGAAGAAACTATGAAAGAGTAGTAATCCAAGTTTTCATCATTAACCCAAAAGAAAACATAACAGTGTAATTTTCCCGGAAAAAGGTGATTTTCCAGGGGAAAAGGAACATATGAAAAACAATTGGTTTGCACATTGGTTAAAAACAAAAACCTACTGAAACGCAAAATCGATCAGAGAATGTGGAACCTCAAAATTCATGTTAAAAAGCTTAGAGCAACGATCCAGATCCAGTTTTATAATAATATCCAAAAATACAAAATTTGAAAGAAGAAATTTCGAAATTTAAACAACCAGATACGTTAAACACATTATGAACACAAACATTAAAAAAGCAAAAGCAGATAGCAGAGTATGATTAACGCACCCGAATAATTATTAGCTCGTTTCTTGTGGTTTCGTTGGAAATCGAAGAAAGAGAGGAGAAGAAGTCTGAATGAGAGTGAAGTGCGTGGTTGACGGAGTAAGCTGTTACTTTTTTTTCTGGTATTTTTTTCCTGTGATCGCCCACGAGAAAGTAAGCTCCTTTTCTCTCTTCGCCAAATTATTTTTGTTTTTCTATTTTTAAATTTTTGTTTTTGTTTTTGTATGTGCGGGTCTCTCTTCTCTTTGATTAAACTCGGACTAGGAGTTACGATATATTGCCAATTCATTTCTGATCGAAACTCTATTTTTATAGCGGATTTCTTATGGACATTAGGTAAATTTCTAATCTTTTACAGCTTGGTAAAAATATACTAATATTTATCACGAGAGAAATATGAAGACGCTTCTTTTCAATATGTGGGCTACAATAATCTTTCTAAATATTATATATTTTTTTTGTTGATAACACTAAAAATTAGTATCATATAAAATTTTATGTTTCTTATTCTACTAGGTTTCGACACTTTTAAAAAAAAATTATTTTTATCTCGATCAGATTTAACACATTAAAAAAAAAATTTCATCTAAATTTAAATATTAGTAAATATGTTTCGAGTAAAAAACATCACATGCCATGTTTTGTAGGTTTCGAGGTCTCTCGAACCTTCAGCGATGTGGGCTTGGTATTTCGGTTCAATGAACGTTGACGAGCATGATGTGAGAGACCACCGATATACTTTACGTGAACTCTGGACACTTTAGTCTTGAAAGCCACGAGGCGTAGACTTTGGGTTGCTTTTGGACTAACCTCGAGGTGATCCTTAGGTCTTCGGGAGTGTTGAAATGTGATGTGGTGCGGCGTTCGTCATGCAGTGCATCAAACCTCCTACAACAACAAAGACGATCGTGTAAAATATCTGGGAATGACACAATAAGGATGTGTTTCCTGAATGTTATTTGACGCTCAAATCAGTATTCAGACCACGTGATTGCTGTCGCAAAATGGAAAGAATATCGAGGAAAGGTTTGTTCAACTTTGATCTGGAAGAGAATGTGACCTCAAAGTTATATGTCGTTTAAGGAGTTTTTTTAGGTGAGAAGAACAAAGGAAACGTGGTTGAGCTGGACGAGATCATAGATGACCGGAAAGACGCCTAGCACGTAGGAGGAACGATCCTCCGGAGTGATAAAGTTTGAAAGCGGCCTCTTTGGACTAAGATCTCCTCTAAACCTTGACATCTTATAGATAAATAAAAAATTTAAGGGTTTTGAAGGAAACAACCAGGGATACTAAGCTCAAATGTTAGACCTTAAACCACTAGAATGTGGCCCGGACCAGACGGGAAGTCGTCTGCTCTCGAGAAGCACTCAACAAGAGTCGGCGAAGTATTAGCGATTCAACGAGTGAAAACCAAATGAAACTTAGGGAGAAAACTCTCATTGAGAAAACATAGTAAAAGTAGAGTAGCCTTATCCTAAGCCTTGAGGGATTGAATAACTGACCTTTTATCGTAGCGAGTTGGAGCTATACTTATAAAGAATATCTGACTGAGATTAGTAAATCGGGTGGTTGAGTTATCCTGGTTTGGCTGATTTTGTTCAGACTCAGAGCGTTTCGGTTTGGTTGTGGATTAGATCGTCTTTATAGTTGCATGCTTTTTACATACCGCTTGTGTCGTTTTGGTAAGTTGGCGTACCGTTCACTCCCGAGACGCATGTGGTCCGTATTTGACGGGTATGGGAGGTTTTTCGTACCTTTTTCATATGAAAGTAGAGTCATTCGGCGTGATTTTGATGTCATCGAGGCGCATGTGGTCTCTAAGCGAGTCCTTCACCCTATGGGTACATGAGATGTGGATAAGAATTAGACATTATCAACAAATTTTTGTTTGAATAGATAACAAATGGCGGGATTTATTGCAAGTTAAATATATGAACGAATAAATCATACATGGCTCAGGTTGTGATACTCAACCTAAGCTGTGTTATCCTCTTGGTGGCGCTCCTCAGGTCGGATCGCTTCACACTTAGCACGTCTCCGGGCCGGGGTATATGACGAGTAAACCCCGTTCAGGAGGGTGCCAGAGGGACTAACAGTATGCTCCGCACCCAGACCATTGTTGAGTTAGGCCTGGCCACAATACTTCACTCTTCACTCTGTCTCCGACACTCTCAGTCGAGTAGTGTAACCACACTGCCAAAACTGGGGCGCAGCGGCCCTGGTGACCCAACCTATAGGGATACATGATGCCTCACATAATCAAACTCAGATACCCCATAAGTGTTGATACATGGCTCTAAGTAGGCATGAGATGAATCTGGATATCCGAAAATTTTGAGTTATTCGGATCTGAATCCTTCGGATATACAATTTCACTATTCGGATCTAAAAGTTTAAGATATCCAGAACCCAGATAGTAATGGGAGTCTACATGAAATCCTTAACGGACGAATCAATATCTTAAATGGAGAACCAACAGAGTTAATAAAGATAGAAGATACAACGTTGTAAAAGGAGAAGGAAACAAAAGTAGAGTGGGATATGCAGTCATTTGGCACTCCCACATAAACTATAATACTAGCTCTTTTACACTACTTTTATGTTTTCGTACTCTACACCGAGAGTGCAAGCAGTGATGTAGCGGGTGAGTTAGATCAAGTGCCAAATAAAATCTGAGAAGCAATGTTCGAGGGAGCTCTAACACCTCAACGACAAGTCTTGGAACGGTTGGCGTATATTGGTGTATCATTGTCTAAGTAATGTCCGTAAGCATCAATGAGTGACGTGGAGTCATGATGGTGCTCTCGAGGATCAAGAAATAAAATCCACCTTAGAGATATAGTCATAAGATTTAGAGAAAATTTAGTTGTATAAAAAAGAGACTAATCTTAGGTGATCTCGTGAGTACATATATAAGGGTTACGATTTTTCACGAGAGAGAATCAGCAGCTAGAGTTAACAAAAACATGCAATTTGGGGGAAACAATGCTCTTATATTAGGTGGTGATGTTAGTCACGAAATCTCTATATTTCTACACTTTCAAACACCTTTATACTCTTGTCAATCATTCATCCGACTTCAATTAACTCTAAATTATGTTGCATATTCACGTATTTGATCACATCCCTTGTTCAAACACTCATCTTCTAGTTTCATCCAATTTCCTTTTCTTTTTTAACACTCAGTTCTTTTCTACTAAAAGATAACTCGATCCTTAACCCAAAAATCGATATAAATCCTTAACATCCACATTTCACGGGGTTCAAGATAAACTAACGCATAGCTACATTAGATTATGGGGTGTCAAATAAGTATCACTCTTTATGCTATCTTAGGTCAGCTAGAAATATCTCTGATAATTTTTTCGGTTTGGCTCTAAGTCCTCCACTTTGAGGCTTTTATTTTTTTTTTTATCACGCAAATAGGTTTCGAGTTCAAACACTTTCGGGTGGAGCTCTTTTTACGATTGATGATACCAATATCTCGTTAGAGTTCCCCCAAACTTGCAATATCCCTAAATTGTTGGGGAACTTGGCGACTTAGTTGAAAGTTGAAGGAATTGCTTTCATTGAATTGATCAAGGCATGTCCAACAAATCATTATAGTCCTAGTGGTAGTGCACCACAATAAATACCATTTTCTTTGTAACTCCATATTGGTAGTAGATAAAAGTTTTATCTATGCAATGGAGTATGTGATTTTTTCGTTGAATCCTATTACCATTGTGATGCTTCGGATGAGTTTCTCTTGTAGGAATTATATTAAATTTAGGGAAGATTGGTAATTACCGTTGTCAAATTTTGATGATTATTTTCAGTAAAGTAGATAGTATGAAATTGGTGTGAGACTGTTTGAACCTAAGATTTATGCAGAGTTATAAAGAAAAATAACATAGTAAAAAGGTATCATAAAGTTGGATTTGAATAAAGTTATACTCGAGCGAAAGAAACAAAATAATGTTCGTAAGATTCATGTGGTACGACTGATAAACGAAACGGACGGCTCTGGTTCCTCCCAACACTCTCGCTCTAGTGCAACTAGGACACATCGAACTCTCACATATTTCCGTGCGATCTAGTGGGCCTAGGCCCATTTTAGTCTAGACACGCTGTGTTTGCAATAAGAATGATACAAACCTTTTTTTGTAATCGTTTTGACAGTAAATAGGTAGAGCTTAATTCTTTTTTTTTTGGTTAAACTATTCAAATTGCTTTAAACAAATCGCCGTTGCCGGGGAGGTAGAGCTTAATTTCCTTACAACTAATTTTTTCTAGTACATAATAATGTTACTAAGATATTTTAACGGAAGGTTTGAATATTTCCAGTATCAAAAATTCAAATGAATAATAGAAACAACATAAAGAAAAAAAAAGTACAAACTAAAATTGCTCAATGATTGAGTTTTTGTTGTTGTATAGTAATAGATATTTCAACGGCCAGGGTAATTAGAAAGGGAAAAAAGAGTTTCGTAGAAGGATACAATAAATATCTAAGAAAACCTTTCATGTGTTATGTGTCATGCGTAAGATAGTGACGTTGTTTTGTAACCATTGTAGTAATGGTTTAATTAATGCTTAATATATAGGTATTAAATTTTTATTGAATGATTAAGAAAAATTTACGGCCGCACAATTGTCATAAAAACCATTTGTATGACTCAAAAGTCCCTGAAGGTGCTTTTAATCTCTGCCTAACAAACAAAAACTTTGTGACAGCTAATGAAACTTTTTCTCTTAAACAGTGATAATATAATCCGGATTGGTTAGCACATGGGCAACCGTTTAAGGTGGCATCCATTCCAACTTTTAACTAGAAATCTCTCACGGTTCGATTCAATTAGGAGCTTTTTTTTTGTTGTTGATTCATCACTGATATAATGACGATGGTGTTACTGACTAAAACATTTTCCTTTTACGACAGAGTCAGACCTGTAATAGCGAATAAAAATGGTTTCGATTTTTAACACTGCCACCACTCAAAGACGAAGAAAACCTCATTCACATAATTGGTAACAACGAAGAGTTAGGTTAACATTATCATTACTGGAAAGGAGTGAGTTAAGCTATTTAACCCAAAAAAACTAAAGCAAAACTAATGAACAAATAAATTTTATCTTACATTAACGAACAAGTCGATATTGATTCAGATGACTCTAGCGTCTATACTAAGCAAACTATCACTAAAACATATCTAGACTTTCATATTTTTGAAGAGCGAAAATCGGAAATCTAAAAAGACCAAACAAAAATAGACAACTCAATGAAATTGCAGGGGTAAAAATAGAAAGCGACTCCGAATTTAAGTAGACATAATAGTTCTAAAGAGTTCCTGGAATACAAAGGAGTAAACAAAAAACCAAACGACAAAAACGAACTATAGGAGCTCTGATGATTAATGTATACATCAAAAAGCAAAAGACCGAGAGGAGATTCGAGAACCAAACCCCCATTGACAAGTTAAGAGGTTATTAGGTGTTGGTGGCACGAGTGTAGATCTGCTGGCTAGCGTGAGCTGCGACCATCCTAATCATCCCTTTAGCCATTAGCTCCCTTATCGCCCTCCTTGCAAGCGATCCGCTAATCTGATTTTGTTCAACAATTCAAACCAGAGAAAGCTTAGCACACTGAGAGCAGATCAAACTCAATCTTAAAGAAGACTTGAATTATTGAGATATATATTATTACCCTCATACGGTCAGAGAGAATTGATGGAGTAATGAGCTTGAACTTTGGTGCTTCAGTGAGAAGCTTGTCATAAGTACCCTGATCGAACAACACCATGTTGTTCACCTTCTCCTTTTGCTTTCCCTTGCTCCACTTCTGTTCTTGTTTAACAAAGATACGTTGAAACAAAATAACAATTAAGAACAAAGATCTATGAAATGGCAACATAAAACACAAATCAAGCTATGCTGAATTACACATCTCCAGAAACATTAGCATTTTCATTTCCAAATCTTAATCTTAATATACTCTCAAATTTCTATACCTAAATCTACATTGGTTATAAACCTTAATTCAAGCAAGGAAGATAGATCAACCTCCAAATAATCACACAATAAGAAGCCTAGTTCGATTTCTTAAAACTCTTAAGACGTAAAAAGAGAATTGGAGCATCTTGTTGCTCTTGATTCTTGAATCTAGGATTCACCGTAGCTACACAAGGAGTTTACATGGATTGTATCGTATAAAGACGGAAGAAGGGATAATCAAAAGGAAACAAACCTTCTTCTTCTGTTTTCCACCTCCGGATTTCGCCGGCTTTGATGACGGCGGTGGAACCTTGTCCTTCTTCGGCGCCTGAGAACACAACAACATTCCAAATTAGATACTCTCGCGACGAGAGATAAGCGACAGGGAGATACAGAGAGGTAGACAGTAACCATGGTGTTGTCGACGGCGAGGGATTAACAATCGGCGAACAGACTGAAGACGAAAGACGAGGCTCGCGAAGACGACACAGACTAAACTACTGGTTTTGTTGTTATATATTAGGGTTTCCTAGTTCTTAGTGTTAAGAGTCTGGATTGCTCTGAGAAAGCCCAAATTCTTAGGTGAGCTATCTTGAGCCCAATTCATATAAATGATTTTTCACATACACATATATAAAATCACTTTCTTTCGGTTAAATAAAATGAAATATAGATATGAGATTTGCTTGGAACCATTGAGTTGCTAGTTCGGGTCTTTGGATGTGAGGGAAAATCTTGAAATATAGATATGGCTCGGGAATTCCATCAGTGGAGGTTTATAATGATCTTCTTACTAGTGTTCCTTGGGATGTCTTTATGACTCTCTTGAAAACATGAGATTTATTAACATGGGGTTAAACGAGGAAGCTATTGTGATAGACGCATTGGCCTCTCAGTGACATCAGAGATTCCGTTTTGGGTTCCTAAACAAAGTGGCAGCTGAGTTGGAGGTTCTCTGGTCACATGGTACTATTCTCTCAACATATCTAACTCTATAGCGAGGGAATACTGGAACATGCCAAAGGTGTTTCTAAACCAAAGAAACCTGGGAACAAATTCGGAAGGTAGTATCGACAAGGGAATGATACAAGAAATTTTGGTTTTCTTAGGCCACTCCAAATACTTTTTCATTGTTTGGATTGATACTTACACTAGACTTGCGACAGATGATAAAATGAGTCATTGGGGGAGAGGAGGGGGGTTCGGATGTAAACATACAATGTGTTTTTTTTATCTAAGGAGTCACGTAACCATCTATTTTTTTTATGTCCTTACTCTTCAGAGATATGGAAGGACTTGAAGTCAGGGGTGCTTGAATCGAACTACACATCATCTTGGGATGAAGTGTTGGGTATAGTCTTTGGTCACCCTCTTTCTGTATCACGATTGTTTATTTTGCGTCTTGCAGTATGGGTTTCAATGCACAATCCATTTTATGTGAATTGAAATGAATAGAAGACAACATGGCGATGTTCCAACTCAACCACATCATCTTTTCTGAAGCATTGATCGGTTAGTGCGAATAGATTGTCCGCCCTATCTTCTCTATGATCAAAGTTTGAAGATGCCCTAAGGATTTGGTTTGCTATAAGGGTTTAAGATGACATGCATTTTCTTTACTTTTACATTATTTTAATCGAGATTATCCACAATATATCCTCCCTCTCCCACATTATCTTTTTTTTTTTTCAAGTAACAATTTAACACCCACATAATTTTTACACTCTACAATATTTAAAAAATAAAATAAAATTTAACACCCTACCTAACCATTTTTATTTCATATTTTTATTTTATTTTCTGTTTTTGCTTTTATTATTACATATTAATAATAATTATTGATTGAAATTGAATTATAATAATTAAGAGTTAAATAATTTTTGCTTCCTTTCTTATTTTATATTCTGAACTAAAAAAGAATTACAGTTAATAGAGACGATAAATATATAAAATCATTATCAAACAAATGAAATTGTGAAAAACTTAAAATGCAATACAACACAACTAAAAAAAAACACATAACTTAATAAGTACATGATACAACTAATAAAACATGTATAACTTAATTAGTAGACTAAACTCACAAACTTAAAAATCTCATTAACCACTAAACATTCCGAATTTTATCCAAACGTATTTGACAAGATCGACTTGCAATTCGTGATGTACATTTGGATCACGCAACTTATATCTAGCACACACATGATTTGCAAAGGCATGTAGCACCTCGGCTGAGAATGGTTGCGGTATACTAGACATACTTTCCTCTTATTGATCATACTCGTTCCAATGTTTAACATATGTATCTCGTTCATCCTCGAAAATCATACTATGCAATATGATACATAAGCACATGATGATAGCCAATTCGGCTATGTCCCTTATGCGAGCTGGTTCGTAGATGATTTTAAATTGAGCTTGCAATACTTCGAATGCACGTTCGATGTCTTTCCGACATCTCTCATGATGTTGTGCAAATAACTTGTTTGGTAAAATTTGAGGAAGTCTAAAACTATTTGATGAAAATAAGATAAGAATGATATATACCATCAGCTAGATAGTAGTCCATTTTATACGAACGTTGATTGACTAGGAAATTCACTTTTAGAGTATTTCCATGTTCTAGGAAAAGTATAGTAAACAAAAGACATTGTTTTTTTTTGTGTGTCTAAATTAAGTAAAACAATTATCTATTTATCTTATAACTATTTTAGTAAGGTACAACATGTAAAATATCTTACTTTGATTTGGAAAATTACATTAAAATGTCATTGCTGTTGTGACCAAATGTTAAAAATATGGAAGGGTATTTATGTAGCTTTTTCAAGGAAAAAATCGTTGATGACCCGTTAAAATTTGGTAAAAGACGCGGACTCTGCGATTTTTAATTCATGTCTGTCGATTTGTATTCTTCTAATCGTGAACGTTAAAATAATCATGTATAAAATTAGTGGACCGTTTCTATAAAACATTCACATGAAAACTTATGGGTCTTAGTCAATAGATTTCATTACACATTATTTTATAGTAAACAGATGGCCTATATCAAGAGTGATCCTGTTTTAAAGCCTCTTTTTGGTGCAATAGGAAAGCTGACGTCTTCCTTCTGCGTCCTAAAAATATTCTCAATCCTAAAAATTCTTTTCTTTATGTTTTATTAACAAAGAAATTCTATAGAAATCAATGCTAATATATTTTTAACTTAAATCAATGATGGATCCAATCCCTAAAAATTAGCTCAAAATATATGCAAATATTGATTATCACGCTTTCTAAAAAATACTACCCCCAAACCTCCACCCTCGCTATATATATAACAACAACATTCTCTCTCTTCTTATTAGAAAACCTAAATCAAGACCACTTCTAAATTACTTTTAATATATAGCAATGACGTTTGTCCGTAAATTGCTACCTCCAAAATAGAATCCTCCGGAAAATCTCAAGTTATATTCTTCACTCCTCCAAAATACGGTTATTAGGACAAGTTAGTCTTCCTGAATTGAAGTATAAAAAATTTGTTTATCTCTATCCACGTTTTTTTTATCATGGGTCACCAAATTTGTATAAAAGAATGAAAAATCTAACTCATAATTGGAGTATTTAGATGCATAATTCAATTCATTAAATTCAAAAAGAATAACTATTTTTTTTTATGATTTTAAAGCTTCAAGAATAGTACCATATACCACATTTGAAACCTCAATATTAGGTTGATGGAAATCAAATAAGCTTTGTATTTCCCACATGATATATTTGAGCTTTACAAATGTTTGATCTTTAGAGGAAAAGATGGTATTTCTCGTATGGTGAATTACATCACTTTTCGAGTTATATTAATTCAGTTTGAGTAGATATTAGTTTTAACTATATATCCAATAGAATTTTCGACCAATGTTTCGGAGAGAGCGAGTACCAAGGCTTGGTTGATAATATGTCTCAAATTTTTAGTATATTTTTAGATAAGATTATATTTCGGTTTTTTCAAATGTCCCAAAATATCTATGCGATTGAGTCCATAAATGTGTCGCAATTTTCCCATTTCCCATCATATTTAGAAATTACATGATATTCTATTCCAATTGCGAATCCAAGAAACCTTGAAAAGGAAACGACGTGTTTGATAGTGCAATGCATGACTACCACCAATAGAAGAACAACATGACACGCACTTAAGAATCCTTGCAAATGTAGAAAATAGTCCATGAGCTATAAGACACTTTGTCACCACCAAATATCACTCGGAAACATCTGTCAAAAACTTATTTATCAACCCCGATCTCAATTACAATTTTTTGGCATGCAAATGCCGTTAACATATAGTTCAATGTATTTTATGTTAGTTATGTTACCTATTATATCCACAAAAAAAAAAATTATAAGTAGTAATAGTACGAAACTTAGTTATGAATTGCGTACCAATCAAAATATCCAGATTCAATTTTCTTTCAATAAAATCACAGAAATTGAAAAATTCATACCCGTTGAAGTAAATCTTTTTTTTAAAGGCCGTTCAAGTAACTTTGCACCCCTGTATTTTTATTGAATACTAGATTTTGATACGCGTATTACGCGTAAAATAATTTTTTAGTAATTTTGTTTTAATGGGTATGACTTAGTTGGTTTGTAATGTATGGTGTGACGCAAACCGATGGTCGTTAACAAAACAACTAATATTTAACCGAAAATAATCGGACTTGAATAGTGAAAAAATCGTTACCAATTAACTCTAGTGGTTTTAATTTGTTACGGATCAATAATTTTTTGGTTCGACTAATAAATTTTTTTTAATGAACCAATACCAATTCAATATCGAACCAACTCGGTAGTTACTGATATTCAACCAAACTTAACGGAGCCGGTTAAAATCGAAAATTCGTTACCAATTAATAACTTTTTTGGCTCGATCAAAATCATAAAATTTAGTTGTGGATAAATTTTATTGATTATATTTTGTTTAAATTAATTATGTTATTTTTTTTATTTTGTATATTGATATAGAAAATAGTAAATTAGGTCATATTAGTTTTATATTGATGTTGATGTTGTTAGTCGATAGAGAATGTTGAATATGAATTAGATATGTCGGATTTAACGTCCCAAATTTCTCATTCTATTCTAGTTTCCATATTTTATTCAAGCGGATTAAAAGAAATTATCGAAGTACTTGAATTATCGGTTTAGTATATAATTTTTTTAAGAATAATGATAATCATCTAAAAATTATTGAAAAAATTCTGAAATTTCTCACAAATTTCCATAATTTTTCCAATTTATTTTAAAAAAATTTCTTAATCTTATTCGTTTCCATTATTAACCGTATTGTACCAACATTTCTCATCTCGTTTCTTTGTCAAAACTACTTTGGGATACCCGGATTACTTCTTCCTCTCTTTTGCCATCACATTTTCTAAAATGTACACGCCAAATGTAATTTCTCACGCCATTTCGTTCCTGTTGAAGTAATTTCTCATTCGTGACCATTGATATATTTAAAGGAATAAGGGAAGAAAAATTATTTGTGAAGGAATTCCCGAAATATCTGAATTATCCGTTTACTATCTTACTCATAATCAAATTAATGAAAATTATTTAAAAATCATTAAAAAAATCCCAATATTTCTTTTCCAAAATTTCCCAAAAGCTCTTAAACTTTCTTGTTCCCATCTCGTTTCCATTATTTCTCGTCCATACCCAAAAAATTTCGTCTTGATTCTTTGTCTTAATACATTTGATTTTTTTTCAAATACTCGAATGACTTATTCCCCTCTTTTCTGATCCTGTTTCTTAAAATGAATGTGCATAAATTGTAATTTCTCGTTCCCGTTCCTGTTTAAGTAATTTCATGTTCGTGACGATTTATTTTATTCAAACGGGTAAGGGAAGGGAATTACCCGTTTAATATATAACTTTCAAAATTTTTTAAAAAACAATATAAAAATTATTCGAAAAATCCTGAAATTTCCCACAGTTTTCCAAAATTTTCATGTTCTCGGTCCCGCTATTTCCCATCCCGTATCACACATTTTCCATTCCCTTTCTTTGTGTGGAATACTTCGAGAATGTTTCCAAATACTCGAATTGCCTCTTCCTCTATTTTCATGTCTCGTTTTCCTAGATGAACTTGCATATTGTAATTTTCCGTCCCATTATTGTTTTCTTTTAAGTAATTTTTCAAACATGACCATTTATTTTCTTCAAACGGGTAAGGGAAGGAAAAAAGTATGGGAATGGAATTCCCAAAGTACCCGAACTACTCGTTTAGTAACTGACTTTAAGAAATTAATTAGAATTATCTAAAAAGTATTTAAAATTCTCGATATTTCCCACAATTTTCCATAGTTTTCCAAAATTTCATAACTTTCCCATTATCGTTCCCGTTATTTATCGTCCCGTACTCAAATTTTCCATCTCGTTTCTTTGTGGGGAATAGTTCGGAAATTTTGTGGGTCTTAATTATGATTTTGTGGGATATATGTTCAAAAAGTCAAGATATCTATAATTATATTAAACGGTTATAAAAGTATAATTTCGTATAAAAGATACCCAAAATGATTGATTAATATAATAATTAAGTATATAGTTTGATACATGTGAGCAAAGTAGATATATAAATATAGTTATATGTAATTGTATGTATATTGGTGGATATATGTTCGCAAAAGTCAAAATATATATAGTCATATTAATCAGATCATTGACCTTGTATGAGTTTTGGATCATGTTGAGTTTATTAATAGATATGTATTTATTTATAGTCAACGTCATTTTCAGATAGTAATCAACAGATTCATTTAATTGTTTTTTTTAATTGAGAGTCATCAATATTATTTATTGTAATTTACAGTGACTATATTTTTTTTTTAAAAAAATTTTACTTAGCATTTAAAAAAAAGTACGACAAATTTTATGAAAAAGTTAATATAGTCCATAAAGAAAATTAGGTATTTATGAGCCAAGACCTAAATATATGTGAAAAAATTGTAATGCATATCTTATTCTTAATAAAAAAATTTATTTCTCACTAATTTTCAGTGGTATTATATGTAATATAACCCATCACAATAAAGTTATTTTTATATTTGTACTATTTAATTATTTAATTAATAGTATTAAGATATCTTGATTACAAAATATATAAGCTTGTTCTCATTTGTTGTTAACTTTTTGAAAAAAAATTGATTTTTTTTGTAAAAAGTTTTTTTTTTGGATGAATAAAATTAAACATTATTTCAGAAAAATAGATAAACATGTTTAATATTTTTAATTTATTAGTATTTGGTTTCGTAAAATATTCAATGCAATTTATGATGAGATCTTCAGTTAATTACTGGGCTATGATTTTTTTTGTCCACATTGGCCTTTACTTAATGAACTTAAAATTAAAAAAAAAAAGAACTATTTTTCAGTTGTAATGAGTTGGCATTTTAAATGAAGAGTGCTCATTTTGTTTTTCTATTTATAATTATGTCGACAAAAAATTTTAAATTAATTAACTTTGAATATGTTGCCTAGAAAGTTTTTATTTAAATATGTTTCACTCATCACTTATATTCTATAAAATAGTTCCTTCTCTATCTCATTTCAATATCTAAAAACTTTTTGAATCAAACAATTCTTAGACTAACTAATCTTTTAATTGTGTCACAAGTCATGACAAGACAACTACTATGTTCGTCTCTGTTCATCTGCATGGTTCTTTTCTCAGGTAAAAATTTGTATACCACACATAATATTTGTTTTTTTTTTTTGTTTTCTTAAAAACGGTTTCACATTACATTAGCTGTAATGCTGTATAGATATTATACATTACATACTATGTACCTTCATTTACATGCTATACATACTTAAAGGAAATTGTAGTATAAAATTTTATTTGTTTTTTTTAAGGCTTTTTGGTATTTTCAAGTCCGCCTGAGTTAACATGTATGGAGGTCATAGATATTGGCCAGCCTTGTGATGTCACGTTCCCAATGTCTCATAAAGATCAAAACTAAGGAAGACGTTGTGCTTGTTTTCACACATGCAAAGCTTAATTATATCTTGTGTCGAAAATATTATGTTAAAGTGTCTTTAGTTACTTTGATTCCATGTTGGAGGGTATTATAGCCGTATAAATAATAAAAGATCATTATATTATTTGATTCCATGTTGGAGGGTATTATAGCCGTATAAATAATAAAAGATCATTATATTATTTAAGAAGTAAGATGCCCTCTAAAGCATTTTTACGAATGTAATTACCTTCTTATTCATTCTTAATGAAATCATTATTCATGATTGTATTTTTTAAAAAATTGTTATAAAATTCGTATATATCAATAATAATTTCGAGATTATCTTGATGTGATTATGGAATATTGACATATTTTATTTTGTTAGTATTATTTTATATAGTTATCTTTTAAGATTAGGGTTTTCTATAATGATGGCTGTATATATAGGATATCCTCATCATCTTTTTCTCTTTCTTGCCGTCTCCAAAACCTAAACAACAAAAACTTCTAGAGTTATTGTGTTTGCTGTGCAAGTAAGTTAATCATTCATTCAATCATCGCCATCTTTCTTTTTTCTATCTTTCTCACCGTATTCGTTAAATAATATTGTCCAGTTCTCCATCAATTTTTTGTATATAAGTAGTCTAACGGGTTATGTTAGGGCATCTCCAACTTCTCTTCAGTTTTGTAGGGTTTTTTTTCTTGGTTCTTTCGTTGTGTTTAGTTTTGGCAGGTCTGTGACTGGGTTATTTAAGTTTTTGATTGTTGATGAAGCTTATTTAATGTAGGTGATGACAAACAATCCGGTGGCTTCGTATTCGCCTTCGTCCTCTTACTATACCAGGTTTGTCACCCTTAGATTTTTCCGCCATTTGGTTTGGAAAATACGGTTTCCAGGATTTTGATATTTTCAGTTCTTCGTTAGTAGTTGCCTTCGTCATTCATGGCTTCGTCGGTTTTTTTTTCCGTAATCCAATCACAAAACAATGAACCAAACGAAACCAATTATAATTTTGATTAACCAAAGTGATTAACCAAATGAAATCGATCGGCCAAAGATGTTTCATCGGCGATTAAGACGGCAGCGATGACAGCGACGGCTGCGACGACGGCGATGAGGGTGACTTGGGTATCAACGGAACGACGACAATGAATGCATCACATGCACGAAGACGGCGTCACGATCGGAGGTTTTGCCGAAGTTGAGCTTTTCTGGCGGACGGTGGCAACGACGGCGACCAATTGCAAGGAAAATGGAGAAAAGACGGTAGTGCGACAATGGCTGAAAAATGCTCGCCGGAAAACTTTTCCGGGGAACGACGTCGGCGGTCAACACCAGTCAACGGCGACGACAACGGCTGACGGTGGACCACGACGGCGGGTGGTAGTCGACGATCCTTCTTCTTCCTCCTATGTTCTTTGTTTTTTGTTATTTGCTTGAGTGTTCTTCACGTTCTTCGCTTAAATGTTTGAATGTTCTTTAGTTCGATCTTGAATCTTCCAGTTTTTAATGACCCGACGGTCGGGTATAATGCCGCTTTCATGACCTAACGTCCGGAGATAACACCGCTTTCATGACCCAACGACCGGGTATAACGTCGCTTTCATGATCTGGCGGCTGGGTATAACGCCACTTTTCTGACCCAACGGCCGATATAACGCCGATTTCATGATCCGACGGTCGAGTATAACGCTACTTCTATGATCCGACAACCGAGTATAACACCGATTTTCTGACCCGACGGCCGGATATAACGATGTTAGCTTTTAAAGAATTATTCAATCTCACACATGTTACCATGTATGAGCTTGATCCGGGGGGGAGGGGGTATTGGGAGATCAATGAGATCAACCCAAACCGAATCAAGAATCAAAGACCGACCGAGATCAACGGTTAAAATGATGATTAAGGTTATGGAAGATTGAAGAAATATTCAGAAGATTATGAAGATATGATAAATAGGAAAATTAACATTTATCTCTAATATATTATTTTCATATTAGTTTAAGAAGTTTAGGTTTATTTTTTCCATATTAAATTATTGAAGTTTAGGTTTATGTTTTCTTATATAAATCAATGTTTGTAGCATATTCTTAAAACCAATTTCAATAATATTCATATTCTATAAGATTTCTCAAACCTTGATGAGATAATCAGGTGTTGGGCTTATATAAATATATATAATCGTTTCATTCTTGATGAGATTTTATTTTTCATCAGTTTAAAAAAATATTGTATACGAATGTATATATATCATCGTTTCATTCTTGTATTTACAGAAAACAAATAAGGATGCATTAGTAATAGTCTCTCAAGTCACCAAAACAAAGAAACTTTATTCAAAAACAATTAATTCTTTTTGAGTCATGCGGTTTATTTAGAATATTAACGTTGTTTAGTGAAATCCATTCGATTTATACATGTATCGGAATTTATGTCCATACAAAGTGGAAACAACTTTCCTATAGTGTGTGATATTATACAAATTCGCCTTTTTTTCCAGACTAGCATTTTTCTTTTTGGCAAAATAATTTCTTTCCATTCTATTATATTGCTGGATTCTTGAATTTGGCAAATCAAAATACAATGTTATTCTTTTCCCTTCTAGCCACTGTTAATTATATTCTTTTCCTGTTATAAATTCATTAATCCTAAAGGGTTGATTATGCGCGACATAAAAAGGATTAATAGTTATTTTTGTTGTTACTCCGATTTGATAGAAGGAAAAAACAAAACTATATATGTCAAAAAAGGAAATAGGAAAATTCTTTATTCAGACAAAGAATATAACACACATTGGTCTATTTTCAAAAGAAAACAAAATAAATAAACCTTTAACTGAATAAAACATAAACTTAAAAGAGTCATTGTTGACTTGCATCAATTTATCCAAGGACCCCTCCCTCATCTGAAAACAAATATCAGAGGTATACAAAATCAACATTATTTTGAGAGAAATTATATAAACCGATTAAACAATATTTAAAAAAACTTAAACATAAATGCATACCTTTTGTAAATTGTTTTGATGTCATCCCTCATAAAAGAACCTTCAAGGAATTGATCACCCGCATCCTTACCTTTAATTGTCGGAATCTGAAATTTTCCATCGGCGGGATATGATTTTCCATCAAGCCATACTCCAGCAACCATCTCTCTTGTAGCTGCGATAATATCTTCCTCTTCTTCAGATGTACCAGCAGCTACCAGTCTGTAGCAATAGACTTTCTTCTGCTGTCCAATCTGATACGCCAGCTCTATGGCTTGCCGAACCAAGCACAAAGTGGAGTTAATATCCATGCATACTATCCTTGTTGCACCCGTAAGACTGATTGGGTCATTACAAGACTTTATGGATGCGAAGAAGACTTTTGCGTCAGGAGAGTCGTTAAATTGCTTGACAGAAGTTTCTCGTTTGGTGCATTTCAGACTAAACATCTCTTTTCCGTTTTTCCAACCTTTGATCTTAGCTAATAGTCTTTGTAGAAAGATCAGAGGTATCACATATTGACTGACGACAATAATCTTCTCGTTGGTGTGGGTGCATAGCTTCACCAAACCGAGGAAGAACTTCGTTTTGACTCCATCTTCTACGTTGATATCTTTGAGAAGGACATCCATCTCATCGTCGTTTGGGGCTGGGAGTTGTTTTGGCCGGTCTGCGAAAAAACCTAGGGCTGGGTGGAGGGTGATTCCACTCAAGGTGGAATATGTCTTAAACCCCTTGAATTTGGCGCTTTTTTCACTCTCCCATGCAGACTTTTGGTTTACACTTGGTTTTACAACTACCGTGTAATCCATTAAGTCGGGGACTTCAAGAAGGAACTCTCCACTGTGACTATAGATAGTCTTTTGGGTCAACATTCTTAACTCAGTTAAGATACTGATCTTGTCACCATGATCGGTATCTTTACTGAGAAGCGTTTCTTCCAACTCGTCAAACAACTGATCCTCTGGAAGTCCATTTGCAGCGCCCGCGTCACCAATGTTGAGTACTTGTTTGAGCTTCTTCCCAGGTTGCATGTCTCTGAAGAAGTTGGGTGAGACGACATTGAGGAGGTGGAAGACTTCTCTCAGGTGATTTTGGTGCAAAGTCCCCGTGAGAAGAATTTTGTTTGGCGTCTCGATCTGAGTAACCAGCTTGAGAAATTTCGTCATTGTATTACGCGGATCGGTTCCTCTGTCGTAGATGACAACAGATGGAGCATTCAAAATGAGAATCTTGAGATCATCGTTGGAATGTGATATCATGGAGCGGAAATGTTTGTGGCCGCAGAAAAGAATACTCCTCCGAGTTGCCAACCATTGATTTACAACCACAAGCTGCTCAGATCGGCCCTTGCAAGAGTAGAAATCAAGAAACGTGATGTCGTTGACCTTCAATTCAGCAAACTCATTCTTGTAGACGTCAATCTTTGGAAGTAGGAATAGAGGTTTGCCATTCGGGTGCTTTGAAAGGTAACTATGAATGAAACATATCATCAGGAAGCATTTTTCAGACACCGGAGCTTGAGCTAGAATGCACCCATTAGGGTTTTCTACAGCTACGTTGCTGCATATGAATTTCATAATGTCGACATGATGAGGCTTCATCAGACGTTGATGCCAAGGATTAAGGAAAATGCCAGTTCCTGACAACCCATCTACAGGAACTCTCATTCTTATATCTTTGGACTTGCTCGACCCATATCCAGGTGGTAATAACGGATTTTTTTGATCATTTATTGTGTTGAATCAAATCAATAACTAGTTGAACACAATACACAATTATTTTATAACGTAATTGAGTAACTCAGTATTGACCTTCTCAATGATGCCACATATCCAGCACACATGACCTGTACCTTGCTTCCATATCCAAAAATGCTCACAATTTTTTGCTCCTCCATTTTTCTTCCAAAAAAAGAAAAATTTTTTTTTTTTAATGAAGATTGTCTTTTAGCATTTGTAACTGAAACACTCAAACATCATCCCAATTTATATATATATATATATAAATAAACCATCGAACTATTTGTTAAGGAGAAGATTATCTACCTCAGATGTTGTTGAAACTGTATCTTTTTTTGGCGAAGAAGTTTCGTCGTCAATGATGATAATGGCTTTTCCCTTGTCTTTGATTTTGTTTGTTTCTTGATCTCTATTAACATGAGTTTCGACCAATTCATTCGTCTAAACATAATAGAAACCATAATCATCACATATTCTTTTTTTTTTAACTCGAATCATCACATATTCAAATGCCAAATAAACCATGTTAAATCAAAGAGACACCATAATAGAAACCATAATCACCACAAATTCAAATACCAAATAAACCATGTTAAATCAAAGAGACACCATAATAAACACATACCTCTAAATTCAACTCGTTGGCTAGCCTTTCACCATTGCTACCGCCAGTTACGACATTTTTCTTAAATACTCTTTCTTCCGAACTCACCATGAATTCATCGGACTCTATATTCAGATCACAAAGCGCCACAACATTTCCATCGCCACCACTTCCACCTGCTTCTTGATTTCCCTGTGTCTCAACCTTCTTCCGTTTCCCGTCACTTTGGCATGTCACTGAAATATATTAAATCCATTAAAACTAATCCCTTTTTTTTTTCTTTCGCCATTTTACAGAAAAAAAAAATATACTTTTTGTTTTAAAAAAAAATGTTAATAACTAAAAGACTTTTTCTAATAAAATTAAATTTCCGATTAAAAAATCTGAAATTGTTCTTTTCGCTATGATTCAATCATCATCAAGATGGCCTCCGTCGAGGGAACTACATATATCTGTGGTATATATAACATAGAAGATTTATCTTTAACAAAAAAAAAAAAAAACATAGAAGATTTATGGATTCTAACCAAATCTCACATAGTGACCCAAACAAAAACCAAATCTCACATTAGCGAAGACACAAAAACGAGTATTAGATATATAAGAACAGATTTTTTAAGGCTTTTTGAAATCAGTGGTAAATAAAAAATGGAAAAATTAAACTCATACAAAATAATACAGACAACAAAAATCAGATTTTTAAGACATTATCAAACTGCAACGAATTTTGCAGCATACAATATATGTATGTGTTTCTACATATGTATTTATATATACACATATCTGATGAATTCATCAAGACCAAAACAAAAAAAAATAAAATCTGATGAATTCATAAATATTATAGGCATATAAACAAAGATCCATACCTTTCTCTGGTGAAAATTTCCGCTTTGAATCCATTGAAACGAAATAGAATCTAAGAACTCAAAATATAGTTGCTTAGTTTTCTTTTAAGTGTTTTTTTTTTTTTTACTACGAATCTATAAAAAATTTCTCTTGTCTGTAGAATGAAGTCTTATGTTCTTTATCCACTTATTTATATTGAAAATAAGGCTTAAAACAATTAAATCTAGTATTTTAAAATAAACAAGACAATGACAAAAAAAAGATAAAAATAAATAAAATATATTATTTTAGGCCTTTTTCATTAAAATGTTCATTATTAAAATGTAAAAAAAGTAAAAAAGTAGAAAAATTATGAAACAATTATCTTATGTCTATCTAAATGATATGATTTATAATCTAATTTTTTCTAGTTTGTTACTATCAATGCAGATAAATTCATACACAAAAAATCTAAGATTGCCGCGTAAATTTTAGTATATTGTGATGATATTCGTCTAGTAATCTTTTAATTTATAAAATATTTCACATTTACCATTTTACGCGCGGATATTTGAAATGATAAATCTCATTTTATAACGCTTTGACGCGTGACATTTAAAATACTGTTAATACCGTTATATCGTTAAAACCTACTTATTTATTATCCAAAATAACAAATTTGTTAGTATATATTTGACATGTTATATATTGCACATGAATATTAATATTTAAAATGATGTTGTTTTGAAATTGGGTAAATATAATATAACTTTGAATTTGCTTGGCTAACTTTGTTATTTATATTATTGTAAACTATATATACAACTTCTACTACCTTTTGTATAACCACTCTGTAAAACAACAAAGAGATGGGTAATACAACAAAGCTGTGTGGAGCTTATGATATATTTTTAAACATAAGAAAAATTAAAATTTAGATATAAAAGATATGTAAGCCAAATTTTATTTTCTATTTATTTAATATGAAAAATATTTTTAAAATTTAAATATACTGGAATAAGATAACTAGAAATATCTCATCTAAAATAAGGATATTATATATCCCCTTTTAAAAAAATTTATACATGGAAAATATATTTTAGATTTTAGTCACATAGTCATTCTAATATCTTTCAGTTTATTATAATTTAGAATACGTAAATACCTTTTTGAATTTTCTGAATAAACACACTTATCTTAGTATGCTTGTCCCAAATAGGAATATATTTTCTTTCTCTTTTGCTTTTGTATTTCAGGTTTATTTACTTTTATTATTGTTATTTCATAAAATAAATATATAGTCAAAAGCAAGAGTGGAAATTTTGTTTTTCATAGTCAATTACGTCCTTTAAGGAAAAATATATTTTTTGACTAAAAAAGAAAAATATATTTATTGGAGTTTTCTATAAAAAAATTACTTTATTTTAGGATTTCTAGTCAAATGAAGAAGACTCCTTAAAAGGTAACTATTACAATGTAAATAAAATTTAAATTTCTTTTACATTTATGAAAAAATGTTTAGTGAGATAATTTATATATTTTAGATGAGACTTGTGTGGTTGTTTTCATCTTCGTACATTTATTCTTAAAGTAATTTTTATTTTACAGATAAATTATTAAAAATTTAAAAATGGGTTTTATTCATAATTCATCTCAGACCCAACACAAACATAATCCAAAAGTAGACAATAAATTTTATGAGATTATGTACCTAGTGTAATGATAAATTTTAGTACTTTGGACATAAGTTGTTAGTAATATACAACTAGGGTCGGATTTAGGCACAGCCCAATAAGACATTGACTGCGGCCCATAAATCTAAACATATCATTTATATATAATATATATAATATTAGATGTATATAAAAGTAAGAAAACAATATTTAACAGTTCATTTGTGTTGTCTAATCCAATTAAAACAAAATAATAATGAGAAAATTTAAATTTTTTTCCAATTGTGGTTTTTTTTTTTATTGTTTCGGATTCGTATCATTATTTTTCGGTTTTTTTTATTGAAAACTTGTAGTTTTTTTTAGTTGTTTATTTATTTATTTTTATTTGTGGTGTTTCAAAAAACTTAATGAAAAATAGTCATTTTTTCATTTTGGCTGCGGCCTTAATTATCTTTCGCCCTGTATACAACATATTTAAGTAAATAAAACTAATAATACATTTTTGATAAGTAAAGAAAAAATGTGTACGTTGACTCGTGCGTTACAGGAAGTGAAAACAAATATTGAAACTTTTAACTATATGTTTTAAAAAACGACCAATGCATGTTATACTTAGTTGGCATAAACACTGTATGTGTAGTTTTTTTTTCAATATTATGTATGTGCAGTTATTGTAAATGTACAATAGATAGATAGTAAAGAAATTGTCTGCTATATCACATTTTCAGAGCCAAATTAAAGAAATAGCATAGAGATTATTCGACAGGTTTTTCAACGGCCCCAAATACCAATAATACCTCTACCGCAAGTGTGACTCATCATTTTCTTCCGATGGGATAGTTCTGCCAGAGAGAAACGAAATTTCTGAACATACAATTTTTTTGAATAAGCTCGCATAAAATCTGAAAATCACGGGTTAGACCAATAACTGCATTATATCACTTTATATTCAAACATCATTGTCGCTTTGAAACAAAAGAAAAAAATGCAAAACTCGAATTCAAGAGATTAAAAAAGAATAAGAAAAATATGAAGAACAAGTACATAGATGGTGGATCAGACTCAAGGTAAATCTCCAAAAACTAGCATACCAAATCCACATCTTTATAAGTAGTATGGAACAAGCATGGTAAATAAGTTATTTTCAAATAATTGTCAAATTGGCACAGTAAAATAGATAATTTTGCGGGTTTTTGAGTTTGCATGTTCGATTTCATGCGAATAAAAGTCGTTTTAATTTGGAATCATAACACTAAGTAGACGGATTTGACATGCAATAACAAGATAAATGAAATTCATGGTTGGGTAGATAATAAACTTATCACGATTTAGGGTTTTGTGGAGTTTAATTTGATGTCCGTTTTCCATAAAATCTAATTTGTTTCTCAACGACATATCATAGTTAAATATTACGCAAATAACGAATCAAACGATTCAACATGCTTACCATTCTAAAATATAACATTATTTTCAAACAACATGGACAAGAGAAGGGGAAAAAACGCTTATGGGGAAGCTTTGTTTATGGTTGGACACGAGCCATATATGAGGAGAGAAAACATATACTTCAGACAGGAATACCTCAGTGTCATCAATCATTCAATGAAATCAATTATTCACTAAATGACGTCGAAAAAAAATCATAATTGAATCTTTAGTTTTGGAAATTATTGAAAATTAGGGCTAATGTATGGACTACTTAATGAAATTCTTCCAACACTTTGATGTCAAGGCAGTTTGTAACGACAAAAAGCAAGAGATTTTGGTGCACTTTTAAGGTAAATGATATGTTGATGGTGGGTTTAGCACCCATCTAAGACCGGCCTGAATTAACATTATGCTCGACTAAGATAGGCCGGCCCAGGCCTAGCTCGAATTCGACTTGTCATTAAACAAATCGGCGTCCTCGTCATCGCTAAAGGAAAAAGAAAATCTTCACAAATAAATTTGAAATCTTCTAAGGATGAACATATAACTCATCTTCTAGGATAAATTCTATTTCAATAATGTTAATATATCGTTTAAGATAACCATGCAGGTAAAAGGAAATCTAACCGACTTCAATTATTATATAAAGAGGAGGAATCACGAAGAGGGGTCATTCATTCATACTCACGTATGCGACCAGATCACAAAACTAACAAGAAAAAGAGATCACGAGAGATACGATACAAAAACTTCGTTTACAATACAAAACCCTAGTTTTTCTTTTGTTCTTTCTTAAAACTCGGCAGCCGAAAGCTTATCGAGCTGCCGACCTCTTGTACCATCGCTTTGATCTAATAAAGAGTTTCTCCGCCCACTTTTACTCTTTTTTTTAGTTAATTGTAATCCACATTCAACAATTGGCAAACACCGCGGGGCTTGATAACCTCGCTCATATCAAA
The DNA here is from genome assembly GCA_900116095.1 of Euclidium syriacum. Taxonomy (NCBI): domain Eukaryota; kingdom Viridiplantae; phylum Streptophyta; class Magnoliopsida; order Brassicales; family Brassicaceae; genus Euclidium; species Euclidium syriacum. The sequence continues at coordinate 7,396,851 of FPAK01000008.1, forward strand.
GTCAGACGACCAATGGAAAACCTCAAATCCCTGGACGACAAAAAACTCCCATATCCCGGAGCCTACATGATTGTAGTTGGACCGAATCACCATAACGACCCCCCCCCTTTGAAATTTGTAGCCATGATACGAGGATCCATGATATCTCATACCGAATGCAATGCATTAGGTTCACCAAGAAGACGCTAGGGTGTTACATACTCCCCACTTTGATATGTTACTAATCAAGCAACGATCGCCACATACAAGGTTGACCGGATCTTGGTTGATACAAGCAGCTCGGCCAACCTGATGTTTCGTTGAAACTCTAGAAAAATTAATGATCAAAGACGACGCGATCAACAAGGAAACTAAAACACTAGTAAAATTCTCCGAAAACCTTGTTAATAATCTTATAACAATCATCTTAGTGGTCCATATCGGCGAGCTATCCTACCACACGCAATTCAACATCGTAGACAAACCTCCTTCCTCAAAGAATTAAATAACTCCGATAAAGGACAAAGGAAAGTTGTGACTCCTCATGTACGAAAGCACAATAAAACCCAAATCTCACTTCACATGATATGATCGACGTTGGTAGAGCACATTTCAACAAACATGAAAAATATGATGACTCTGCAAGCTCTTTGCACATTACCTCTTATGACTCACTCTGGAATGGTTCTCTAAACTCACAAAAAGATTGATGGCAAAAATGTCATCCTTTGCCGATCATATAGCTTTGGTTGAACTCAAGTAAGTGCTATGGCATAAGACGCAGTTCCGAGGGGACCTAATCATTAGCACTCTAGCCACCATTCATGATGCATTATAACGTGGATGAAACTGTGCAGCCGCCAAGGAAGAAATAAATACAGCAAGTAGAACGATTTAAAAGGCAAGGGACATGAAACATTGTGACTTCAAATGAACCGGAAAAGAGGAGGACAAAAAGGCTAATGAAAACCTACCGTGGGGAGGGTCCACACGTACGTCGTCTAGGAAGACTTTATGCGAAAGAAATGAGAGGGAAACTGACGCAAGAATGACGAAGAAGATACAAAGTTAGGACCGAACAAGAATGTGTGCTACTAATTCCACAAGCTAATCAATCATATAACTGTGACATGTTACAAGCTGAAGGAAATATCAGCAGGTAAATATAAAATAAAGCATGGTAAAACAAGAGCGTAGAGGTCAATATGAAACCGGAATCCGAACGCAACAAAAGGAACTTTGGAATCTAAAACTCTCAAGGACAGAACTATCATTTTTTCCCGGGTGTATAAAATGACCAAGTTTCTAAGCAAAAAGATCTGAAAAAGACAAAAGGAAGCTGAGTAACTAACTACCCAAAGTGGAAAAAGCCGGAGTAACACTAAAAAAAAGTAAATATACCATCTCGAGGCATTAGGCGACACCCGACGAATTTAATCCTAACTATCTTATCGGCATCAAAATCACCGTGTGCATGACCCTAAAGATCTAAAAGTGATAGTTCCAAGTTGAAGAAATTAATAAGTTTTTGGGATAAAACTTGAGGAAAAGGCCAAGTTAGATCCGACGTGTCAGGAAAAGAGATATGAAAGACCAAGTAAAAATCATTTACCCTCATAGAGGCTTTGGGAGTCCAAGTGGCTAAGCAAAAATTGAAAGTATTATAAACTAATTTGGCAAGAAATTTGCTATGTACTTTTTAATTTTCCCTTATAAATGTTGCGTTTTTTGGTTTCATTTTTCTTTTGTTTTGTTATGCTTCGGATAGATTATGTCTCTTAAGTCTTAATAATGAAAAAAGAGAAAAACGATAACAACTGTCAATTCATGTTTTACTTTTTTTTGTCACAAAATGATTTCATAAACTTAGAAAGCCTCAAAATTTTTCATAAGAGAAATACAACCAATAGAATGAGAAAAACATGATACATTTTACATATAAATAAATATAATTAAAAAAATTTAACAAAAATTCAAAACCCAGTCCGACCAGCCAACCATTGACAAAGCCGAGTCAATATCCGATCTGGTTATAAAAATATTGATAAAAAGTAACTTCATTTCCCCCTTATATAGCTTGTGTTTCCGAAACTTTGCTCATGTGTCTCCTAGATTTGTGACACTTCGATTTTCTCGTAGCATTTCATCCGAACCCTATTTTTCTGGAATTTTACCCAAAAATTCATCTTTAATTTACACAATTAATTTCGTTCACGGTGATTAGAATTAGTGCATAAATTTATTTTAAAAATTCCAACATTAAAAACAATCCCGAAAATCTCTTTTCCTTCGTTTCAGATTTATCTCAATGCGGATTCTTCTTCGACTATTTCATCTCAATCTTAGCTTTCTCTTGAACACATTCAAGTCTTCAGTTTGTTTCTTTTTGACATTTAACGCATTTTTCCATTTTTTTGGAAATTTTTATTTTTGTAAAAATCCTCATCTTCTCCGTTGACTTTGACTATATCGATCAGCTTCTCTTGAAAATACGGGTTGTTACAACGTGAGGCAATTCGTAAAGTAGCTCTCGTTGCAATAGTGGATCTATATAAGGAAAGCACGTGGATCTTGTATCTTTGAAGCAGGCGAATCCATGATGAATAAGGAATGACGTGGAGTTCGGTGACTCTAGATTTAGCAAGAAGATTATATGTGTGATTAGATTTAGGAAAGATTTATCAAAAAACGATTAAATTTTGGGAATCTCGGATAGAATAAATATGGGTTTTGTGACTCTTGTAAAGGTTATCACTCTTTGGGAAAAGAGATCGACATCTAGGGTTTAAGAAAAAACACCTAAGGCTGAGATTTAAATAGAATAGATATCTATGTTTGTAATAAAGACAAAACAAAAATTTCAATAATATTTCTTGTGTTCTATGTCGAGTCAGTCGAATTACTTTCTTGCATCTACACTTTCATATGTGAGTCCATAGATTAGTTGTCATTTCGAAATCTGACTCTCCACTAGTGGCCGAATGCGATCATGGGTGTGGATCGTCCTTGTATTCTTTGCGGAGAATCAAGCAAGACGCTCGGTCATTTATTTTTTGTATATCTGTATTCTTTCACTGTTTGGATTGAAGTGTGTGTTGATCTTCTTAATGAAGCTAATAATCCTGATTAGCATGAAACAGTGCAGGTGATGCTATTGCGGAAGTCTGTTAAGATAACATTTGTTCTATTACGTCTTGCCTTTCAAAAAGTGATCTATAACATATGGAGAGAACAGAACACCCACATCAATTCTCACACATCCTGTTCCACTTCGACTCTTGTCCGGCTCATAGACCGCCTTATTCGAAACATATATCGGCACTTAGATACTTGGAGAACCCACGTCTTGCTCTCCTTATGAAATGTTGGTTCGAACGAGTTTCTTAAGCTCAAGTCATATGTGCTTTCTTATACTCTGTTCATTTTGTATTTCTTGTCTTTTATCTACGCACCCCTTGAAAATAACCGTTAGTTTCTCTTTCTTTTATATCAATTTTACATTTTAACAAACAAAAAATAAGTGTCATATGGTACAATAATCATCTCCGAAAAACATTTTTTCGTTTATAATTCAGAAAACTAGAGTTTTTCCAAGTACAAAAGTAACGAGAGTGAGCTCAATGAAGAAAATTGTGTTAATGAGATGCCTGTCAACTGTGGACCCGAATATGGTGATCCCACCAGGATTCAACTGCAAATACATGACGAAAGCTTGTCTTCTATAATATGATGACATGGACATGTCATAAGCAGGATTATTAGCAGGCATCCTCGTGTAATAATCCATTGATTCCACATCATTTACTGAATGCGATATCGGAAAGGAGATGGGTGGATTCGTGGTAGCCTCCAAATGAGCTCCACTAGGAGAAATCCTTATCTGAGTAGATTCTGTAGCTGAGCAAAACGCTATGGCATGCAATCTACTTGCAAGTGATGCTATTCCTTGAGCTCTGTGAGATATCTTTGTTGCTGCGTGAAGACAAAGAATGATTCCAACAACTTGGACAACCGCCGAGACCGCAAAGTCACCACCGTTTATATACGTGATACGACCGCTGTACGCAGTGACCTGAAAAAGTGTAGTAAACTGGCTAACCGTGACCACCAAAAACTGTAGAAGCAGAAAGATTCGAAACCTATGGCTTATCTTGGAGAGATAATACCGTAGACAAATATGCTCGTAGATTAAAAGCGAGATTTCGGATTCTCCTGCTAAGAGTTTTGCGTAATCTTCAAAGTGAATGACTTGCAAGTTGCAAACTAAATGAAACATGCCACTTGAAGCTAGGAATATAGTGCTTAAGTAAGTCCATGACAAGATCATTGATAAGAGAACCGCAACAGATAGCCATGGCTGACCAGGATGAGGCACGTATACCATTCGGAAGATTTCACGAGTCGTTTTCAATGCAAAACATGGGAGAGACCAAACTGCGAGGAGTTTTACAGAGTTTGAGATTTGCTTTATGTAAAGAGACTTGAGCCTCTCTATTCGACCATTGTACTGATCCACGAACAAGAATTTCCTTATCCCATGTTTCCTCAAACTATGGGAAACGCAAAACAGAGATACACCAGCCAAACACGCCTGTGAAACGACTATGTTGAGTTCGAAACTCTCACACCCCAAACAATGCCCTACCTCCACGACTGCCACCGGAAGTACCAAACCGATCATCAAGAACACGATCCAAGACAAGACAAGGCTTCCCTTTGTCGATTGATTAAACCCAAGTACCGTCAGAAACGTCTCCACCCATTCTAGCGTTCCATCTAGGTCGTCGCTCTCCGGAGGAGCTTGCTCTTCATCTCGATCTGGATCGAGCAATGGCGTCGGTGATTGCTCGCTCTCCAAGGGAGGACCTGCCATCAGAGCTTCAGACGTTTACAGAAAGTGGAGCAACATGTTTGCACGAAATATAATCATTCAACAACACACACGTACGCAAATGATTCTAAATACTATAATATTAAATGATCGTGTTTTCTTTTGTTGACCCCAACTTTATCTCTCCATGAGAAGCTGGTCAAACTTATTGGAGATCCAATAACCTCAATCTCGCCATATTAAAAGTTGGTTTCAAATTAAGATTTATTGCTTAAGATTACAAAAAATATGCAAATGTAAACTTGGTACTCTTGTTTATTCAATTAAACTGTACATGTCTACATTATTCCTGGTTTTTGATGATTTTGAGTATTAGTTATATTTTATACTCTATGTATTTTCCTTCATCTCAAATGCGTATCTTTCGTACTGTTGGCATTAAGCTGAGAGAGGTTTTGCTTTGGTGTGTGTAGGTCTTGTGGCTGGAGTTGTTTTTGCCAAAATGAGGGAAAAGTCTTAGAAAACACTCTCACCATTTCCAACACATTTCCTTGTATCAATCAGTGTAGTACATGGTAAAGAAATGATTGAACTACATGGATTCAATTGTTTACGGCGTAGAATTGTGTTTACGACCTCACAATTATAGTCTAAAATTGTGTTCGTGTTTGTAAAGCACTTGCTACTACCGATTAGACTTTGTAAAAGCATCAGTGAGTGTATTGATTCTTGAGTAGTAAAAGAGGTTCTTGTTTGTGTGTTTATTATTGGTTTTATGACATTTGTGTCTCATTCTAAGAATATTATCAGTAACTAAAATGGATTTTTGTTATCTTTTAACCAAAGAATTGTATATTGGGATACACATTCAATTTTATAGAAGTGACCCTAGATAGAGCAGCCGTCTAAAAAAGTTTAAGTTGTGAATTGGTCATTGGAAACAGAAGATGGTGAATAAAAGGAGAAAGTAGGAGGAGGAGGAGGAAGAGTTTGCATCCAACGATCTTTGTTTAAAAAAGTGGTAAGGTTTGTAAAGTAAGAAACCTCTTCACTCTTCATTTTCTTCTCCCACGCCACTCTCTATCCCGTCTTTGCTCCTGGTCCATCGCAATTAACCTCCACATACATTAATTTACCCCTGATTTGTTCAACATACATGACTATTGAAATTCATATTCATAAAGATTAAAGAGAGGAGGTTCTTCTGGAAGTAAAAAAACAAGTGGAATTTAAAACCACGATTCATGGAACAATTCATATTCATAGTTCTCTCCCTTTTTCCAACCTGCTCGATCAATTTTGCCCATGGAAATTGAATCGCGAATTGGCCTTGCTTGGGTTCGATGAAGAAGAAACAATTTTCCCCTTTTTTTTTTCTCTGCTACGGCCTTTAATGCCATTGATATCTCCGTTTAGTTCTCTGTTCATTCTATTAAATTGTAATGTTTTTGATTTTTTTTTTTAACATTTTTAATTTTTTCTATTATATTATGATATGGCAAAATTATTGGTGGTTGATTAGGGGGTGGATTTAAAGTACCTAAATCATTTTTTTTTCTCCACACAACTACTATAATGTAATTTTGTAATAAATAATAACACTCTCAAAATTTGGTGATAAATGAATAACACTATCAAAAGAAACTAAAAAAGTCAGGATGAGTTCACTGGGCCATTAACGGGCTTCGTATAATAATAACCCAATATATCTGAATATAGATTATTTATATAAACTCTTGGTAGATATAAGCATAATCCGACCTTAGCTCAGTTGGTAGAGCGGAAGACTGTAGTAGTTGCTGTAATCTTTAGGTCGCTGGTTCGATTCCGGCAGGTCGGAATTTTTTTTAATAGATAGTCAGTTCGTCTACTTCCTCGCATTAAACGAAGAAATGTTCAAATTCTATTGTGGATAAATAAGTAAATTGACATAACAATTTATGATCTATCATTAAATGCCAACAGTAAATGTAACTTGTCTATTTCTTTTCCTTTTATCGAAGAAATTGCGTATGCTCTCATACTTACTGGATAATTATGTAACTTTTAATAAATCTTTCAGCCTAATGACACTGAATCAGCTTGCACTAACATGCGAGGGAGGAAATAAATGTTATTAAATGCGACTCAAAGATAAATATAAATTCTAAATTAATTGATGTGATCAACTTGAGAATTAATTATATATGCAGATACATATGGGAGGCTTATAAAATTTATGAAACTCAGATTCTGGCTCTTTATAGATTTGCCACTAGAAAAGGGGTCATATTAATATGTTAATTTTTTATATATTAATGACATTGTTTTTTGCTTAAGGATACAATTTTTTTTTAAGAAACACATATGACAAAAAAATTTCATCAACTAATTTATGTGTAAGTATATGCATATATATATGCAATAAAGCTCCATGATCTATCATTTGTTCTGGGAAAAATTCGATGATCTACAAATATAAGTTCAAATCATAGATAAAAGAAAACAGTCCATTATTCATAAAAAAAGAAAAGAAAACAGTCCATAGATTTTAAACCCACATACATTTTACGTAAAATAAAGTATTCTCTTGTGCCTCATGAGGTCCAATCATTTTTCTATAAAAGCGATAGTAATATTACTTTTATAAATCAACTAACTCACAATTATATCTATAGTATTTATAGTTAAATATATAAAGCGGCGAGATATTAAAAAGGAGATGAGTTTTACGTTTGTGGCCGAACTCCCCAAATGCTTTTTGTTTAATATTAGTAAATAGATGATAATCCACGTCGAATGTGGAAAAAAGATTAAATATGTTGAAATATCGATAAAAAAAAATATGAGAATAAGATTATAAATTAGTTAAGTTAAAACTACAGCTGAACATCATTTTTGAACCGCAATAAATTAACCGATAAAACCGAGAATTCTAAAATATCTAAATAATAATATATTTCAGCTATACATCAAAATATTTAAAAAGTTTTAGTTCGGAACTGAAATTGAACCTAAATTGAAACCAAACAGTTTGAATTTTTGTATAAAAACTAAAAATCACATATATATATATATATATATATATTTCAATCGTCTTCATTATGTTTCTGAATTTTTTCTCTTTCTCTACGAATTCTTTTCATTAAACCTTCATCGTCGTGTTTCGTCCCTTCCAACGTTTCATTATGTTTTTGAATTTTTTATTCTTTACGATTTTTTTTTATAAATTTTTATAACGCTGATAGCTTTGATTGTCTTTTCTTTATATCTATTATCTTGCATCGTATCTTTTTTCTGGTATTTTTTTTTTCACATCCTCATTTTTGTCTTTTTAGTTCAAACTCTTCTCTTCTTCAACCTTCTTCTTATTAAATGATTATAATATTGTAACTTTATGATATTTATTTCTTATCAAATATTTTTATTTTGTAATGAAATTAATTGAAAAAAAACTCTTAAATTTGGACTCTTGTCAAGTAAGAATTTTTACTTGCAGTTCGTGATTTTGACTATGTTTAACTATATATAAAACTGAAACTGTTTCATGTAATTTATTTCTTTTCATAGTTAATTTTTTTTTGCAAATTATGTTTTTAAATAATGGATAAACTAAGTTTTAAATAGGTTAATAATTAATTAGGACAAATTGAGTTTATATTTAAAATTTTACGAAAGACTCGCGATGACTTATTTAAAAGAGTAGATGAGTTAACGTATTTTGAATGGTTAATTTTGACGACGTATTTCTTAAATTTTCATAATTTTAATCATAAATTAGTTTTTTCTATTCTCTCAATTAATATATAACCGATGTTTTAAGTGTTGATCTTGTTAATAAAAAACCTACCAAATCATGGAAATTAAACTAAATGGCCAATACCCAAACAAAAGTTAAGGCAATAGTTACCTAGAACTCAAAAATATAAAGTTATTTTTATGGAATAAAGATAATACAGTTATGCTCTCCAAAAGCTACAATATAAAATGGGATTAGAGAGTTGATATACTTGTTTGGAACCATGGAGAGAGATTATTATTTTTTCTTTCTTTAATTTCGATTTTCCTCTCTCATGTCTGTTTACTTATTTTTAAAGTAATTATCATAATAAAAATATAAATATATTATTCAACTAACATTTTTTTATGAAAAGTTTCTTAATAGATAAAATCTTTCATCCATCCTAAAATATAGTAATATTGTTTATCCTAGATTCACAAAGTTATAGGAAATGGCGAAAGACGTACCTTTTAATACAATAATTGGTTATCTTTCGGAATATTATTTTTGATGAGGGGTTCTCCACTCTTTACTCTCGAATCTTTGTCTCGACGACATTGGTTCAACTCAACATAAATGATCATTTGTGGCTCCTCTTGGAATATCAGACGACTATGTGTTAATTTAGGCATTTTTAGCATTATCCAGTTAACTAAATTTTCGAACCAGTTTGAGTGTAGGAATCACGACACTCATAATCCAAAATTCAAAATCTCGCAGATCTATTACCTCTTGAAAAAGCCGAAGCCCGCCGTTTTTTTAGTCACATGCAATATGTTCTTCGATTGGAATCCCTCGCCAAGAATTCTTGTGATGGCTATTCACTCTCAATCGATGTCCAACTTAAGATCGAATACTCTCATGAGGACTCCATATACACTCAATATGTGTTTCTCTGCAACTCCCATCAATAATCTCACATGCATATCTTCTTTGAATGTCTTTACAGCTGGGATCTATGGAAGTCTTGTCAAACGGGTTGAACCCGCGACCTATCCCACGGCGGATTAAACTAATTTTTAATCTGCATCAACCTGTCCCGCTAAAATCGAAAACAAAAACAGTCGACCCGTATCCGTTCCGCTTAAATTTACGGGTATCCGCGGATAACCCGCAAATAGTTATATATTCATTAAAATTTTAAATTGTTTATGATTTTATTCGTGAAAACAATATTTATTTTATTAAAAATAATATTTATTAATAGAATTTTAATATTGAAAACGTAAAATAGTAATTTTTATTAAAGAAGACTATATTTTATGATTAATTTATATATTTTTAATTTATTTTTCAATTAAGTCCTAAAATTTTTAAAATAATAATACTAATTAATAGGAGATCCGCGCGGTATCGCACGAATTGTGAAGTCACTTTTAATCAAATCTACTAATGTATAGGTTAGTTTTTTATGCTTAGATGATTAGTAGACATTAATTTTCATAGTTAAACATCCATGAGTTAACATATAAATTAAGATATTAACGTTTGATCAATTCCTTGTAATCAAAACACCAAAATTTAAAGAAAAAAATGACAAAGATGTAAATATTTATATAAAACCCTAGTCTATAAAACTCTTTTCACAAACGTTTGTCTTAAAACCCTACCTCATAAAAACTCATGTACAAACGTTTATTATAAATCCACGTATTTAGCTACACAAACAACAACCACATAAGCAGCGAATAATGAACTGCGACATGAAAACCTTCCAGTTCTTTCAAAAAACTCAGCAACTAATCTATTTTTACCCTCTTTGTTAGGGTGAAAATTTATGTAACCCTCCATTTTTAGCTCACGATCATATATTTTTAGAAATATTTGATGCATGTGATCCGACCATGGATTGTAAGACTACATTTTTTGATACATGAAAATGGTTATAAATAAGAATGGTGGAAAAACAAACCATAATACAATAAAAAAAAAAAAATGTATATTTACACACGAAATGTAGTTAACATATCTCTCTTGTCTTAGAAGTGGATGAAGCAGATGGGTTTGTACGTGAAGAATCTATAGGTGAAGAATCCATAGTAAAAGGAAATTTTTCAAAGTAAAGATCTTTCTTTTCTTTTTCTCTTCAAATGACTGTATTTCTTAGTAATGATTTTTGTTTGAAAGTGATGAATCAAATTTATAGACTCAGAACTTGAATAACTAAAACTTAAAATTTATTACCTATTTATTAACTACAACCATAATTTAGTTGGAGTAAACTTTTGATGGATCAAAAATTTATTAGTTAGGTAATAATTACAAATTTAAACTTGTTATTGCGTATTTAATAACTACAACAGTAAATTATTGGTTGCAATAACTGCATTTAGTTCAATAAGAGGCATTGCATTACCATTCCACGGTTGGGTTTTTAGGGTGAAAAAATGATAAAAGAATTGATAATTCAAACACTTCCATGAATGAGCTAGTTGCACTCAGCTTCATATGTGTAATGGGTGTTTCTTTGTAATTTTTGTCAACAAAAACGTGACCCACGTTTTCGCGGAAGTTTTCACCATTTCGCAGCTTTTTATGATTGGTAAAATTCCTGCAAATTTGCGTTAGAAAACGCCATTCCGCGAGTTACCAATCAAAGCCAATCTTTATTAATGGTAGGGGCGTAATCAATCAGGAGAATATTTTTGCAACCACCGTTTTTGAGACCTGCGAGGAGTGTTACAGTGTCATTTACACCGGTAGCTTAATAAGGTATGTTTTTAGCCTTTAGGATATCGGTTTGGTTCAATATTGAACTATGTGACAAAAACTCGACACATAATTATTAGGGAGGATTACTTATCTAGTATGAAAAAGTTTTAAAATTACTAGATTAGTATTAATTTTTTGACCCTTAAAATGAATTTTTTCGTACCCACAATACCCTTAAAACATTTGACATGAAAAAACATATTTACGAAAAGGCCACCTTCCCAGCAAAACAAATTCGCAGATTATTTTTCAAAAATCCGCAAACATGTGTCGAAGATTTATTTTTTTGCGGATTTGTTTTGCAGATTTAAATGTTTACGGATTTTTTTTTATAGATTTTGTTGTAGTTGTTGTAGATTTATTGCTTTGTTGCAGATATCCAAAAATCCGCAACAAATGAAAACTTGCTTAAAAAATTACTAAATTAGTAAAAAAAATCCGTAGTGTAACAAATTTAATTTTCTGTAGATTTTTTTTGCGGATATAATTTTTTTTGCAGATTAAATTTGAAGATTTTTTTTTCTTTGTCGAAGATTTTTACGCGATTTTGCAGTTTTTTCATAATTTACGGATTTATTTTGCAGAGTTAAATTGTAGTGTCGAAGATTTAGTGTATTTAATGCAGATTTATTTAACTCTGCAACACTGGCAAACATGCTCAAAAAATTACTAAAAGAGTATTGTAGTGTAACAGATTTATTTAAATTTTACGGATTTTTGACATCTGATGAGGTGGCAGGGGACTAATGGTTTTTTTTTTTTTGTGCAGATTTGTTATTAACTATCAAAAAAAAAAATTGTACTTTTTTAGAAAAAATAACAAGAATTTTATTTTGAAAATATTTTTTTAAATTTTTCTAAAAACTGGATGAATTTTTTTTTTTTTAAAAAATTAGGATTTTGAATGTCATTTTTTTTAAAAAAATTTTAATTTAATTTTATTGTCACTTTTTAATCAATATAAAAAAAATTCTAACTTTTTAATTTTAAAAATTGTTCCGTCCTATTATTAAAATTTTAGAAAAAAAAATTTCAAAAAAAATTTATAGTTTTTTTAAAAAAAAATACGCACAAAAAATTTTCAAATTTTTTTTAAAAAAACCAAAATATTATTTTGATTTTCAAATACGTAATAAAGTTAGTGTTTTAAAAAATAAATTTTTATTTTTTTTTTGATTAATTCACTAAATATTGTTAACTTTTTACTAACTTAGTATAAGGGTATTTTAGTATTTTAGAATCTCCTTAATACTAATTTTGTAAAAGGATACTAACTTAATAATTACACTAAATATTCATACTAGTGGGAGTAAATTTCACTAATTATTATTTGTTTTTTGCGTCAATGTAATGAATTTTTGGGTATTTTTTGTGGGTTTTTATTGCTCTTTATTTATCGAATTTAACATGGATATGTCTCTCTTAGTATATTTAATTGTTACTTTTTATATGCATTACAACATATTTTTATATTAATGTTTTGGAAACTTAATTATCTGATGGTAGAGTAATGTGTGATCAACGGCAACAGTTTTCACCACTCCGTGTCTTTCTTTCTTGTATTTAATATATTTTCAGGTAGGTGGGAGCAGGGAAGTGGTCGTTTCTTGGAGTGATTCGGAGGGGAATCTTATACGTTTTTTGGGGGCGTTATGCTAGAGATGTTTGTGGGAGAAGATTGTATGTTTCTTTAGAAACGTTACGCATGAGCTACGCTGTTACCACTCGTAACAAAAAATACTATATGTCGCATCATTATAAGAAGGTGGAGAAACACCCTATACTTAAACTTTTGAAGCATGTCAACTTTAAGTATATGTAGAAATTAGTTAGTACTTAGAAAACAACACATTACATAGATCAAATTTAATTTCACACATAATATAGGATAAGTATTTTATTTAATTTTTTGTACTATTTTGAAAACCAGAAAACCACATAAATAAATTTAATAAAAACCTAACAGAGAAAACTCGAATAGAACCTCTTAACTGACGATATCGGCCTTTACTAATTATTAGTACTGTATGTGTAATGAAATCCAGAAGATATTTATTGTCTCTAAATCAAATTAATTAGGGTCTAAACCAGTTGATAATATAATAGACCTAAACTACTTCTCCTGAGTCCTAACCTAAAACTAAAAGAATGATGATAATTGATAAATGTAAACTCTTTTTTCACGTAAACTATTTATGGATAAGTATGATTAATGTCTAAGGACATGTAGACATAGTTCTTCATAATTTGCATAATGTTGATTGAAGCAACGAATGACACGTTACACTCATTGCAATTATGAGATTCTTTTTAAGAAAAAAAGAGTGGGACTTCAAAGTGTATCCAATAACAAAGATAAAATGGAAACGGAACCACATATTATAACTTTTGGTTGGAAAGGGACAAGACATAAAGAAACAACTTAACAAAGAGAAGTTTTAGTTGAAGAAAAAAAAACAAAAACAAAGAGAAGTTGTAGAAGTATGAGCCACTTCTCAATCTCTTAGTGAAGAAGTAATGGCTTCTTCTAAATTTTTAAATATGAATTGAAATATTCAAATTTTTTGTCATTTCAGTGTGAGATTCAAAAGATTTGTATGTAATCTAAATAGGGATTAAATGCAACAGATCAACAATAAAATTACGAAATAGTATAAGGTTTTGGCAACCGAACATTGAATAAAAACAAAGATAGCATAAATTAATCGAATGATTGTGTAAAGAACTCTCTGAAAATTAAAAACAATTGTTTAATTATGAGTATTGTTATGAAAATGGATGTGATTATCCATGTTATATAACGTGAGATTATTATTTTTATTGTATTATTTTCAAAATGTTCAATATTAGTATCTTTAAATTTATTTATAGATTGATACAATATTTATGTAAATATGAAGATGAACTAAAAAAATTTAGTTCATATGAAATTTGTTGAATCCGAAAAGTTCAGGGCAAGTTCGGTTCGGATTATATGTTCGGAAGAGTGGGTCGGAGATTCAACGATGAGATAAGTAAAAGTTTAAGATTGGAAATACTGAATATGAGGTTCGGGATCTGTATTCCGAACTCTGAGTTTATAAGTAGGAAACAAACGAGTTACAAACGGGAAGAATGACTTTAACGAATAATCGAACAAGAAGTCGAGATCGGAATTTAACACTTAATGACTATGAAGTCGAATCAAATGTTAAAGGCGATCTAAATTATGTCTCTCTAAGTCGAAGTTACGAGCGTTGTCCAGAGATTGTGTTTGTTCTTCTCATTGAATGCGTCATCTATTTATGGTGAGAAGTTGGATGTAAGGCTCGTAACAGTTGAGTCCATACTTCGAGAGTCATCATTTGTTATGTGGTTGCCGAATCAGATTTTTGGGTGGGTGAGTAGGTAATCATTCCACCTTTAGTCGAACTTTTCATGGTCAAAAGAGGGGTTGCGTCTGGATGCAGCTGCTCTCTCCTTACGTGTCATTCGGATCGACGGCTCTTGTTCGTTGTATGCTACGTGTTGGGCATCCACTGAGATAGGGTCTTCGAGTTAGGAAGGTAGGATGCGTGGCGCTTGTTTACTGGTTCGAATAACTGTTGACATAGTTTCTCGGGCGTCGAGCCGACGCTGGGAGAATGAAGCTTGGGTTTGGTGTGGGCTTCATCGGTCCGAACCCATTTTCATGGGCTCTCAACTGTTGGAAGTGAATTAGGATGATTTGGATCGGACCCTTTAGGGTGTTAAACCCATCTCCAACAAAGATCATTGTGAAATAATAGTATTAAGGGACGTACATAATAGATTCAATGTTTGTAAAATTTTAAATCCAATATTTTTATCTATTTAGATAATATTATTTGTTTGTTATATGATTATTTTATAGTGTATTAAGAAAATATTTTAAATCCAACATTTTGTATCTATTTAGACAATACTATTTTTTTTGTTATACTATTATTATTTCATAGTGTATTGAAGAAAATATTTTTTTGGTAACTATAGTAAACTTGAAAATTGAAACCACATTGATAAATGTAATGATTTGAGTTCACAATAATGCAAAGAAAAGTAAAATTTAATCATGTCTAAGAAGATATGTATGTATTGTTAAATTGTGTGTTGGGGTAAAAAAAAATTTTATAGTCTTTACGAATTAGGTAATAACATGTAAAATACAATTTAAACGAATTTCTTAACCGAATGTGTAATATAATTTAGACGAATCTCTTAGTATAATGCTCTAACATTCATGAGGTACTAATTACGTGAGGACCCTCGCGTCCCTATAGGTGGGTTATTGGGGTCATGTGTCATAAAACCCGATGGTGTGATTATACTGTCTAGACTGGAAACGCCAGATCAGAGTGGCCAAAGAAGATCCGCTCTCTGGCCTAGCCTAACAATGACTCATTGGTGCCCTCTCAGACGGGGTTTACTCGCCATCTACATTGGCATGGAGAAGTACTAAGTAAGTAACAATTCGACACAAGGAGTGTGCTAAGAAGGACTTCATAGTAAGAATTGAGTAAGTCCGAGTTAAGTGTCGCAACCCGGACCAATTATAAACTAATAATTTTTCATTAAATAATCACCTTGTGAATCTTATCCTTTCAAAAAAAATTTTGGTGATAACGCCAACTACGCATCCACGTCTCACGTATCCACATGTTGAAGTGTTAGATGGAGGATCACACACGCCTCAATAATACCAAAAACAAGTTGAAGGACTCTCTCAATAGGCGAAAAGCGGTATGAGACGCTTTACATACCCATCTAAAATGGGTCACAAACGCCTTGTAATTGGACGATATTCAAGCTGTCCAAGACGAAAAAAGTGGTAGGTGAAAACCACTTGATTGCATCATACGAACCTATCAGAGTGTTGATTAAATCATCCAACACCGACCCAAAAAAATACCAAAAAATCACTCATTCAACCAGTATACTAAACCGGGTCAGATATTCTCTGTAAATATTGTCCTATATTGTTACGAGAAAGGGTCGGTTCTTGACTCACTCAAATTTCAAATAAATTTCTCTGTTTTCTTTGGTTTTTATTTGTTTTCTCTCATATAACTTACTCGGTTTTAATTCATTTTCTAACTCAACTCCATCACTGATTTACGGTTACGCTTGATGAATCCTTCTCAAGAGAGACCATAACCACAAATGGCTAACGCTAATATTTTGTGGTCAAATTTATGGCATTTCCGGTACATAGCCTTAGTCTTTCTCATAAAACCCTTCAAATGTTTCAATTTTTTCATAAAAACCTTGAATTTTGAGGAGATTTCAATACAAGACCTCTATTTTAGACCTTATCGCTTTGGAGATTTCAATATAAGATATTTTCAAATAAATTTCGACACCGTCCGTCACAGAAACTCGTATTTCCTTCTTTTCACCATAAACAGCTTCACAAAGCGTAGATGACTCTGGTAATGTCCATTCAAGTGGTCCGAAATTGAAAAACCCTTTTTTTATCTTTTCTTCTTTCATGATATCATTTTCGGTTCCCGACCTCAGTCGTGGTTGTGTTACTAATTTGAACGTCGAAAAATATTCAGAAAACATACCCTTCATTGTATTTTTCCGGAGACTTTACACGGTTATTGCTGTTTTAAAAGACCTTGCTTTATGGATTATTCCACCAGTACCCTGGAGATATAAGACTTAGCCTCAAGGATTGTTGCAGCCATTGATCTAGCTTACTTAACCAAACCCATGACCAAAGAGATCTCTACTCACTCATTGTTATGGGTTGAACCATGATCATTGAAAATAGCAATAAGAAAGAAAAAAAGCATGAACAAAACAAAAAGCTTGGATCTTGAAATCAATCTATGATAGTAAGATTCTTACAAAATGTTTTAAACTCTCACTCGAATCTCTCAAAATATCTTGCTATTTTTCTCCCTTAAGAACTCATAAGAAAATTCAAAGATCCACATTTTATGAGTTCCATGATTAAATATGAGAGAAACTTAGAAAGCATAAGATGGAATAGTGTCTCCATAAGATTAGGGGTTTCGCGGCTTTTATATTCCTAACAACAAACTATGCTATGGTTGAAGAGTTCAACCAAATGGGTACTAATGGGGTTAAAAGATTGAATTTTGGCCCAGCTCCGTCGTGTCATCAGCTGTGTCTGCGACATTGGTGGTGACTTGGGGTGTGTCATGTCCCATGTCGGCAATGGTACCGACATGGGCTGTCATTCTTGATCTTTTGGCTACTCTTTGCTCCTTGACCTTCTCTGTGGCATTCCCTTAGTCCATAGTCCATTCCAAAGTTCAGAATGAGTCCCTTGAAGCTCCTTTAATCTCCATAGTCATAGAAAATTAAAGACAATATGCAAAGACACTGAAAATCAACAGTGACCGGCTACCATCTCAACGTTGTACTCCTTGCAAAAGATCACATTTTTACAAGCGATCCCCTATTTTTTCTCCACGTTGGCACTCTTCTCTGGATCATCTCAATGCATATAGATGATTTGAAATAGCATCATAGGACTCCACGCTATCACAAAGAGCATTGAAGCCCAAACTCGCCATATTGACTCCCATGTCAAATGTCGTGACAAAGAGTTTGAGTCTTTAGGTATGTGTGTTTCTCAATTCTCACCACACACGCAGGAGAGGAAGCTTCTGCCTCAAGGAACATGCATACATCCCCTCCAGCACACCCTTATCTGCCTCATGGTACCACTCCTCATCATACGGTAGAACCTTTTTCCTCCAAATCCAGAAGACCTGCCCTTGAGGGAATCGCGAAGAAGAACTAGACTTTGAGTCTTGCTAGAGAGGGCTTCCGGTCCTTCACATTTAGGAGACCAATATGTAAAGACTACCTTTACTATCAAACTACTCAGCTCCCTTATTTGCTCGACTAGCTTAATTTTGCATAGTCAATACAAGTTGGGTATTTGCCCACATAAAGTTGAGACTTTTTCTTGCAAGAGATTTTAAGAGTGTGATTAATTTAATAATTTCCCCCTATTATTGAGTGAGTACACATAATAAGTTCTTTGCATATAAGGACAAATTAACTTTTGTTCGACTGAAAGAAAAAAAAATGGTGGCTGGGAAAAAGAAATGCACTCAATAACCCTTTATAAATACTCACATTGCCCCAAGCTAAAAATAATTAAAACATAAGAACAAAGAGAAAAACACACTCAAGACTCTCCTCGTTTTTCTCTGTATTTTCTCCATAAACTGAATATCAATTTCTCTTTTTCTCTACGACATCTTTGCCTCGATCTTCAAACACGATCTAAACCTGCAGTTCCAAATCTTCTATCCTTTTCTCTTCAACTCCGATGGATTCGTTTAGTACCCAAAAGGCTAAACCAAGAAAGATGAAGGTTCTTGTGAAGAAGTCTCGAGTTCAAATACTCTTAGATATGTTTTACCGGATGATCGAGATAACTGTCGTTATGGTTACAGTGGCCAAGCTCTGTTACCAGCTAGTCCTCATGTTCGAGGATTCTTGTCTTGCGGGTTTTCTCATCAACCGTCACCTTGCTTTTGTCTTGGGCAACGCGATAGTCATCGCCCTAGCCGCCAAGTGCGGTCTCTTTATACATCAAGAACCTGATGCACGGAGAAACAGTAACGATTTTTACGAGGAGTTCGTCAGGGAGAGCTCAAGAGGAGAAGGGAGATTACATACCAACGTGATGTGCAGGGAAAAACAAAGTGAAACAGAGCACGAGGCGAAACAGAGTACGTCAGAAAACCGAGCAAAACAGAGCAGTGAAGAAAAGAGACAGTGCAGAGCAAAACAGAGCATGTCGGAGAACAAAGTAAAACAGAGCACCGAAAATAAGGGAGATAAACAGAAAAAGACTGAGAAAATTTCGAAACAGAGCAGTGGTGAGGAGATAGAGAAGGACATAACTGTGAAGATCCACAGACATAAGATCACTCAAAACCAAGACATCCCAAAGCATACTTTTGAGAGGAGTCAATCTGAGAATCTCAAGGGCTCAAAGAAGAGTTCTTATGTAAGTTTGAAGAGATCGGAGACGGCGAGGTCTGCCGATGGATTTGATTCTGATGATGAGCTCCAGTACAAGATCGAGTCTTTCATTGCGAGACAGAGGAGGAACCAAAAAGACGAAGAGTTTTGTATTATCTAGATAATTATTATTTTTAGAAAAGAAAAAAAAAAGCAGAGAAAAGAAAAAGACAAACTTTAGTTTATGCAAATAGCACTCAAATATATTTGTGTGTTTGTATATATACGGGTAAAAATATTTCAAAGCCCGAGCATAAAATGGTGTTTAGAGCTTTTTCGTGTTTCCTTTGTATAATTTTATTCATCATATAGATTATAAAATATATTTTCTGTAGTTTTGATGCTAGAATAAATAATAATCATCCACAGCTTTTTGTAATAAAAAAGAAAGTTTGAATTACCTTCTCCGGAAACATAATGAGGAAGAAGGAAATAACAATGAGTATAAGAAGAGACAAAGTTCCTAATCAGAGGCCTCAAAGTTATCAATCTTGGTTTTCTCGGAGATGATTTTCAAAATCTGTTTTTACCGTTAAGAACAGTGAAATAGATAGAAGAAGTTAAAATGTAAACTGGGAAGAGGGCCAAATAATAATGAGACATAAGAATTATAGAATTTTGAAGTTTTTTTGTATAGCTTTGATGTGAGCTACATTAACATGAGCTTCTCCAGTCACATGGATGAAATCACCAGCTACAAGATCTGTCAACGCAAGAAACCACACACAAAATGCTTCAAGTCTTTACTATGTAGACTCGAGATCATTAGGACTCTCCAAATTCTAACAAGAAATGTTGGAAACTGGATGTATGTATGTAAACATACCGCAAACATGAGCAATGACGCATGTTAAGAGAGCGTATGCAGCGATACTGAAAGGAAAACCGAGACTTGCTTCGGTTGAGCTCTGATAAACTTGACACGAAAGTTCACCACTCGCCACGTAGAACTGGCAGAACACAACCGAAAAACGAAACCATTGTCAGTTTGTCTATATCTTAATACATTGCACTGATATATATATAAGAAGATGGAAAAGCATGCCAACCTGTACGAAATCTCCAGGATTGCAAACCGAAAGCATGATTCTTTTTTATTATGTGGATTGTTCTTTATCTTACATATAACATCAGAGAGCTGACTGAATTCTTGGCTGGAAAATGTGAAACCATTCAGACAAAGAAGCAAGACTTATGAACAATCATCCAAAGATACATACAACGAACCTAGCATCAGATTGTCTCCAGTGGAGTCCAAAAACGAGTGGGTGGTCTTCGTCATCTCCTGTGGCGTTTACACCGAAACTGGAACACAAACATCGGTGTGTGAGTGTGAGTCTGGTTTTCAGTAAAGCTACTTTCTAAATCCTAAATTCTGTGCTTGCCTGTCAAGATATTCTCTAGCTTCATCGCTGTCCCATATATGATTACTACCCTTTTCCTGAAACAACATTATGAGATCAAATATGAAGCAAGGTTTTGGGTATCAACATTGTAAGGTCATGTTTTGGTTTTACCTTGGGTTTTGTTGAACCACTGATGACTTGACGCCTAGCCAGAATTCTGCAACACAACGGATAAAAAAAACACCAACAAAACCAAATCAACCACTATAATCAAATAAAAGTGGACTCATTGATACAAGCTGTGTCTAAAAGAAGATGATGATCACTTAAGAGAAAAGAAGACATGCCTTGGTTGTGAGAAGCGGGAAAGTCTTGCGCTGATTAAACCGCATCTGTAAATCAACCAAAACAGGAATTAAGATAATTCACAGGTCAACTACAAAACAGCTCAAATAAAGGAAAAAATTACAGTAACAGAGATGAAGCAGAGCTAACCTGACAGCCAAATTTCAGAAAGAGTGCTATTATCATTTAAATCCAAATTAGAAATGATGCTTTGAACCAGATTCAAGTAACCAAACTCCTCATGCCTCCCGAAAACCATCTTGGGTAAGAACGAGTGTTGAAACTCAAAACAGCCGAGAATCCATTAATGATCCTTAATAAGCTAACATAAGACAAAAATGCAATGGAATGAGCATGTCTTGGAATCTACCAAGATGAGATTCAAGATCCTGTGATAAGCGTTTTTAATTGAAAAATCTAAGAGAGATGAGAAATCTGCAAGAACCTTGAGATGGATCAAAAATCTTGAATCCAAAGAAGAAAGTATAAAGTCAACGCACAGGAATAATGTGATTATTTTAGCTCTAAACAATGTGGAAGCTTGACTTTTATATATAAAAACCAACTAAAATGGTAAGCAATATTCTAAGGACATGGACCTTCTCGAACGGGAGCATCTACTTGTAGCTCTTTTTCAGGATTCCCACGGATCTCACTAAGATGTCTTTTTTTCCCTCTCAAGGCGGTAGAGTAGGAACAGTCCATAGAAAATTTTTCTTTTACAATATTAACGATGCTTTTAGCAGTCGGAGTGTCCATTCCACCAGGATACTCTTCGCGCAATAAATTTGTAACTAATCTTTGCGTGCCTCTCTGTTTACAATTGCTTGTCATCGCAACAGCCCTAGAACATGTATGCATCTTTCTGTATACTCTGACACTCCAAGACGTTGAATTCTTAGTTTTCGCAGCTCGTAAATACCATTTACAACCTTCTGAAGCTTGTCGACATCGTAGCATAAGTCTCTCCGTATCCGACTTAACAGTGTCAAACGCAAAACAGTTCTTACTTGCAGCTTTGAGAACCAAATCTCGCAGTGCATCCCTAGAACAAAATTCTTGTTTTATTTCAAGACCCGTACCATCTTCCCATTCTTCATACTCAAACACTTCTACACGATCTGGAAGGTCAACACTATCATCCAAATGGTTATTCAACGAGCTATCCACAGTCGCAAATTCGTCACGTACATTCTCACAATCATCATTACCGATATTCGCCTCGTTTTGTTGTTCTTCTGTCCCAACCCCTACGAAATCAGCAATGATTCCAACATTATCTACATTTTCCATCTCATCAACTCTACCATTTGAACCCAGCTCCCCATAATTCACACCAAATGAACTTCCTTTTGAAAGTTGGTCTATCCTCTCATTGTTTTCCACACCATTCAATAACTCCACTTGCAAAACAGGTTTTAGTCCCTCTATATCCAATGATGTTAGATAAACAAAAACGTCCTCGTCATCTACAATATATGACTCTCTCCGAGCTTTAGATAGATTGTAACTCAATTTCAGCTTCCCCGTAGTTTCATTTATCCCAATCTTTTTGCATATCTTATCTACCAACACCGGATAAGTTATCTCCTTCAAAGATGAGGTCTTAAACAATATAGCGTATAGAGAATTTCTAGAACTCCATTTATGATCTTCTGAATAGCACCCTCCATAGTCAAAAAACACGTTTGTGTACATGATTTAATCGCCTTCTGTAAATAAAATCAAACACGAATTACACAAGTTGGACTAAATCTGGAGTTGATTTGGGTATTAACGTTTTATTCCGATTCAAGATAACTAGGATAGAATTTATCGATGTACATACCTAACCACCACTAACACGTGAATACCAACTAAATATCATACCCAATCAAGCAATTTTCATTTCAAATCCCTAATTTGTTATTTTCCCCCAAATAATAAATTCAAAAACTTACCAAATTCTTTTCAGCAATGGCAGAGGAGATGATTGGATAAGAAACCGGCTGATAAAATGGCGGAGGAAAAGAGTGGATAAGAAACCGAGATCGGCTTCAGGCGGAGGAAGCAGAAGAAAAAAAGCTCGAGTTCTATTTTTTTTTTCTATATCATGTTTTTTCTAATTATAATTCAAAGAGAGGATTTGTAAAGCTCTTAAAACCAAAGCCTCCACTTCAATGAGAGGGTTCTAGTAAAGGGGAATGAGAGTTTTTTCTTTTGCAAAAGTGGCATTTAAGGAAGGTGCTCAACATCATACATCCATCAAATCGAGTTAATTTTAGTCCCAACCTTAGTTAACCGCTAAACTACATTGAAGTGTCTGAATGCGTTTCATAAGATAATAAGTAAGATGATTAGCTTCGAACTTGATTAGTAGCACACCAGCTCACCCCACAGGAGTACTTGACCTGCTTTTCTACAAGGTTAATTTAGAAATCTTTAGAAATAATTTACTAGTATTATCCTACAGACCCTTTTCTTGACACAGAATATTTTACTATAAAGTTAATTCTATATGGGAGCTGGAAGCTTGGGATCATTCATCATGATGGTCGGTCGGTCCATATACCGGAATTTGAATACAGTTTTTAGTATTTCGTTGGAAGAAATAGTCAGTTTGCTTTTGTCTTGGGCAACGCGATAGTCATCGCTCTAGTCGCCAAGAACCTGATGCACGGAGAAACTGTAACGATTTTTACGAGGAGTTCGTGAGGGAGAGCTCAAGAGGAGAAGGGAGTTTACAGACCAAAGTGATGTGTAGGGAAAACAGAGTGAAACAGAGAACGAGGCGAAACAGAGTACGTCAGAAAACCGAGCTTTTCTTGTTTTCTTTGTATAGTTTTGTTCATCTTAAGATTATGAAATATATTTTCTGTAATTTTGATGTTAGAATAAACAATTAAATCGTCGCCACGTCTGTATAAGTAATCATCCGACTCTTTATGGTATATATATATATGTGCGAATATTCATCGACAGTTGTTTTTTAATAAAAAGAAAGATTGAAATTACTTATTTATAAGGAAGAGGAATTTTAGAATGAGAGTATAAGAAGAGTCAATTGTTCATATCCGCAAGAGTTCCAAATCAGAGGCCTCAAAGTTATCAATCTTGGTTTTCTCGGGGTTGATTTTCAAAATCTGTTTTTACCATTAAGAAGAGTGAAGTTAAAATTTATACTGAAAGCCAAATAATAAGGGAAGAATAAGTTTATTGTACTGACCGGGAAGGGTATTGGGGAAATTTGAAGCTGTGTTTGTATAGCTTTGATGTGAGCTGTATTAACATGAGCTTCTCCAATCACATGGATGAAATCACCAGCTACAAGATCTGTCAACACAAGAAACCGCACACAGAAATGCTTCAAGTCTTTACTCGAGATCATCAGGGCACAAAAAAATGTTGGAAACTGGATGTATGTATGTAAACATACCGCAAACATGAGCCATGATGCATGTCAAGAGAGCGTATGCAGCTATACTGAAAGGAATCACCAGACTTGCTTCAGTCGAGCTCTGGTAAACTTGACAGGAAAGTTCACCATTCGCCACGTAAAACTGGTAAAAAATAAACCAAAAACCCAACCATTTTAAATTGATCTATATCTTAATACATTCCAATGTAAGATGAACACAGAAAAAGATGGAAAAACATGCCAACCTGTGCGAAATTTCCAGGATTACAAGACGAAAGCATGATCCTTTGATTATGAGGATTGCTCTTTATCTTGTTTATAACATCAGAGAGCTGATTTTGGCTGGCAAATGTAAAACCACTCAGACAGAGAAACAGAACATAGGAACAATCACCCGAAGACAAAATATACAACAAACCTAGTAGCATCAGAGTGTCTCCAGTGGAGTCCAGAAAAGAGTGGGTGGTCTTCGTCATCTCCTGTGGCATTTACTCCGAAACTGGAACACAAACATTGGTAGTGTGAGTCTGGTTTTTAGTAAAGCTACTTTCTAAATCCTAAATTATGTGCTTGCCTGTCAAGATATTCTCTAGCTTCATCACTGTCCCATATATAATTACTACTCTTTCCCTGAAACAACATTATGAGATCTAATAGGAACACAAGATTTTGGGTATCAACATTGTGTTTCACTATGTAGTGGCACAAAGGTCATGTTTTGGTTTTACCTTGGGATTTGTTGAACCTCTGATGAGTTGTAGGATTTCCTCTACAACGCCTAGCCAGAATATTTTCTGCAACACAACGAATAAGAAAAAATCCGACAAAATCAAATCAATCTCTGTAATCTAATAAAGAAGACATGCCTTGGTTGTGAGAAGCGGGAAAGTCTTTCGCAGATTAAACCGCATCTGTAAATCAACCAAAACAGGAAGTAAGACACAGGTCAACTACAAAACATGTTAACTCAGAGATGAAGTTTGCTAACCTGACAGCCAAATTTAGAAAGAATGCTATTATCATTTAAATCCCCATTAGATATGATGTTTTGAACAAGATTCAAGTAACCAAACTCCTCATGCCTCTCGAGAACCATCTTGGGCAAAAACGAGTACTGCTTTGACTCCATGTCAATGAAATCCGGCTCAGCAACACTTTTCTTTTCACCGGATTCAGCAATGTGATTTGTTCTTCGGACATAAGTGTTGAAGCTATACCGAATCCCGTTTTCCAAAATTGGAAATGATGAGTACCATGGATGGTACATAGAAGTATCCACCTTCGGTGCAAATGCATCGCATGTCACACTTATATCAATTTCGGTTAAGTGAACAGCATCACAGCTAGGTGCATTCATGTAGTACCTGTACAAGAGACCATAGCAGAGAGAGATGTAATCTTGACTAAACCATGTGGAAACATTGAAACTGAAATTGAGACAGAAGATGCAAACCTTAACAAGTCGCCGCCTCCAAGGAGAAAGACCTTCTCAATGGACAAGGAATAAGGTGCAGTGGCTAAAACTTCAAGAGCAGATTCCATGCTACTACAGACCATTACATTCTCATCATCAGCAAAGTTGAGAGAGTTAGATTTTGTCAGAACAATGTTAAGCCGACCAGGAAGAGGACGAATCTCGAGAGGAGTAGATTCCCATGTTTTTCTTCCCATAATAGTTGCATTCCTCTTCCGTGGATCTGATGTCTTAGTTGTTACATCTTGGAAGAATTTAAAATCTATAGGAAGATCCCAAGGAAGTTTATTATCTATACCAATACCCATTTCTCTAGTCGCTGCTATCACCACTTGGTAACTTCTCCTATTGACTGAAACTGTGCTTTGAGCATTGTTACACGGTGCTTCGCCAGAAGCCATTTTCTGAAACTTAAATCAACCAAAAAATCCAATGAAATTTTAATAAGGTAACAAAAGACAGAACTGCAATGGAATGAGCATGTCTTGGAATCTAGCAAGGTGAGATTTAAGATCCTGTAATAAAGGTTTTTTTATTGCAAAATCTAAGAGAGATGAGAAATGTGTAAGAACCTTGAGATAGATCAAAAATCTTGAATCCAAAGAAGAAAGTTTAAAGTCAACGCTTAGGGATAATGTGACTAATTTAGCTTTAAACAATGTGGAAACTTGACTTCTATATTAAAAACAACTTGGATAAGAAGCAACATTCTCAGAACATGGACCTTCTCAATAACTCGAAAGTAGGAATTTACTCTAAAATTAATTATACCGTGTGGGATTAGTTCAAGTTGATTGCAAGCATATTTTCTGATTTTTTTTTTAAAAAAAAAAGAAGAAATAAAAATTCCAGTAAGGTAAAGGTTGTTCACCAGTCAAGATCCATACACAGTCGCAGATGGTCCAGCCTCCACTACTTCATTTTCTTTCATAAAATCCAAAACATTACACATCCGTCAAATCATTGACGGAAATAGCTCGTCTCTTCCCTCAATTTTTTAGGGATTTGGCGGGGAATCTCTCTTGAAAATGATCGGAGCCGGTATCTCATTCGGTAGAAGAGGTAATGCGATTCTACAAGCATACGAGGCCGGAAAAATTAAATTCCCCGCCGCTATAACCATCGGAATCGCCATGAAAAACGAACAAGGTGACGAGGGAACTCCGTCGTCGATGTTGTAAACAAAAAAAACTAATAAAAGTAAGGGGCTTAGTTGAGCACATTAATACTATTATTGTATGAGCCCGTGAAAATTGGGTCCATTTCAGGCCCAACCTTTAGTTAACCGCCAAAGTACATTGAATTTAAATGCGTTTCATAAGGTAAGATAATAAGGTAATTAGCTTTGATCACCAGCTCACCACAGAGGAGTAGTTGACCTGCTTTCAATAAGGTTAATTTTGATTATTTAGAATTGAGAAAAAATTACTACTATTATTTTACTTTTACAGACTCTTTTCTTGACACAAAGAATACTTTTTTATTTTAAAGAGTCTTATCATTAATGTGTTTATCTTAAAGCCAATTAATAGTGGAGCTGGAAGGTTGGGATCATTCATGATGGTCGGTCGGTCCATATACCGGAATTTAAATACAGTTTTTAGTATTTCGCTGGAAGAAATAAATGACACTAACTGGCTGACATAAACAAAAAGAAATACTTATAAATCATATAATTAATTTATAAATTTGCTTTATTTATTTGGGGAAAGCCAAAGCCATGTCCTTCATAATTATATTGTCGGAAATAGGAAATTTATTTAACAATTTCATCATAAGAACACCCCCCCCCCTCTCTTCCAAATTATAGTGTGACTTTATAAACATGTTCTCGATAAATCCACGAAATAGTTAAATTTAAGCATTGATGGTGGTCAATTCTGGTGAACGTAAATAAATGGTGGGAAGTAGAAGGCAAACTTAATTAAATTTGATGAGTCGAAAGGGACTTTGTCGACTGCCAGTGGTTATTCCTTAAATATTGGCGTGGTTTATACATGCATTTTTATACATGTGATTTAAAATTTAATTATCGGCTATATTGATGTATCAATATTTTTATTGGTTTTTATATATATAATCAATATGGTTTTGGAATCTTTTTAATAATTTTAGCAGGATAATAAAAAATTTACATGTGATGTGACATTTGGAGAAGACTTGAATGATTTCGAGCAAATCGAATAAATAAACGACTTATGAAATTGAAGTCAACTGACCCTTTCACTTGGTCGACCGACTTGCAAGGTCAAAGAAAAAATTTTGACAGGCTTTTCTGTAGACCCGAAGTCTTCTAGTTTCGTTTATAACCTATGCACGACCCAGGGTTTTCTACATATGTGTTTTTTGAATTCTATAATCTATTAATTTTTTATTGATGTTGATCTATACTTTCTGCAATTTTCTATGATCTAGCATTTTTAATATTATCAGATTTACACGTTTCTTTAGAATACTTGATAAGTTTAGTTAATATATATTGGATTTGGTTTTAAAAGGAATTTCCTAACTTAGAATTGAAAATCAGACATACTTTTTATGTGGGATCGATAATCTAGATACTACAATTGTACATTATGCACTTGCAATTAATGTAGGTGAAATCACGCATCAGCTATGTGTGGCTTGAGTGTGGTTTTGTTGCCATAATGTCTAAAAATGTGTTTCATATGCCAATTTTTCAAGCTTTCTTGGATCGGTTAGTTGGATCCGCCTTTTACAAACTTTGAAAGGTTAGATAATTCATTGTTGCTCTCAAAAATAATTTTTGACATACCGATGTCTCATATGGGAATCATGTTTCCCGTGATTGGGCTAAATCATTTTAAGAGATTGGTTATAACTAGGGTTGGACAAATTTCTCGAACCCCATCCCAACCCAAACAAATCGGTTCAGTACAACTATGGGTTATAGTGAAATAACTGAATGATACTTATGTTGAAGATTCAATGTGTTTCGAATTAACCGAACCGAATCGAAATCCAAACAAGTTAACCGAACTTAAAGAGATAAGGAGGAGGAAGCTCTCCATCCATATGAAGTAGACAAAGATTTGGAAGAGAGCTTTCCCAAAGTTGTATTCCAAGTAAGCTGAGTCGAGCTGCATAAGTAACCAAATCTTGGAGTGGCAAACCAAATTTCTTCAATGCGCTATGTATCAATATTAACTGTTAGAAAGTCACATTACAGCCCTAAAAATATCTGAACTATTCAAGACACATAGACTGAGGCTGAGAATAGCATGGGTCATGGGACTTAATTTTTGACCGATATGTTTGTAACGCAGATAAAAATAATGATTTAATTGGTTATTATCTTTTGTAATTGAATATTATATTAAATTTATCGACATATATGGTGATATTTAAAAATTGATTTAGTTTCCTTGTAAGCCGTAAAGCTCTTCCATTTACAAATTTTGACCAGAAAAACGGAAAAGCACGCGCCTTTCTTCTCCAATAAAAACGGCTTCTTCTCATTCTCTCTCTCTCTCATCTGTCTCTTACAAATCACATTCACAAGAAAAAGGTTTGACCTTTTCGAAAACCCTTTAAGTGGATTAAGCTAACTCTCTCTCTCTGGATTTCAAAAGAAGGTAAAACCTTTGTCAACACCCTACTGCTGAAATAAGCTTTTTTTTCTCTTTCTCTCTCCTCTAGATTTGAGATTTCTCGTTGTAAATCTGAAGCCGTCCTTTATTTGGGGTAAGAGAGAGAAGAAGAAAGAGAGATTATATACACCTCTCTTTCTTTCTTCTTCCTCCCTCCTTAGCTCTGGTCCTTAATAGGTAAAATCTAACAACGATCTTTTTTTTCTTCTTTTCCTCTTGATTCTCTCAATTTGTTTCCACCTACCTCAATCG
This sequence comes from Euclidium syriacum, assembly GCA_900116095.1. NCBI lineage: Eukaryota > Viridiplantae > Streptophyta > Magnoliopsida > Brassicales > Brassicaceae > Euclidium > Euclidium syriacum. The sequence goes on from FPAK01000008.1 coordinate 7,426,571, forward strand.
CTAAATGTTTGAATATTCCCATTGTTTCCAACCTCCGTAATCAAATAACAATTACCCGATTGTCGATTATCGTTTCCTTATAACAAAACGTGGGTTTGATTTTCTTTTTCTATGATTTCACCTTTTCGTGATGATTTTGAATCCATGTTTTAGTTCCCAGGGGTTATCGTAACGCTCGGAGATTGTAAAATCTTATTTGTTATGCATGCATAAAACCTGTTTGATCAAATGTCTAAATGGGTTTTCCCTGTTTCTTCTTTCATCGATTGATTGTTAGACACGGAAACTACTCTCTCCGATTCTATAGCTCTGTTCAAGAATATCTCTGTAAAACTGAACCTTTCATCCGTGATTTGTTGATGAAATTAGATTGGATTCTGGAAATTTCTGTGGATTTAGTTGTGTTTCAGAGATTATATTAACAAGGTATGTGTGTTTTATGTGACAACAGAACAAATCCAGACTATAACCATGGCGGATACGATGTCTGCTCATATTGATCGTCATAATAAGCTTGGTAAGGACGAAACCTTGCTCTATATAAAACCTCTTTGAGCAAAAAAGATTTTGAAATTAATTTTGGGGTTTTTGTTGTTGTTGTTGCAGATTTCGAGTGTTCAGAGGATGAGAAGAAGACAAAGCTTTGTTCCTTGAAGAAGAAAGCAATCAATGCTTCCAACAAATTCAAACACTCTTTCACCAAGAAAACTCGAAGGAACAGCCGAGTCATGTCTGTCTCAATCGTTGACGACATTGATCTTGAAGAGCTTCAATCTGTTGACGCTTTCCGTCAAGCTCTCATCTTAGACGAGCTTCTTCCTTCAAAACACGACGATCATCACATGATGCTGAGGTTTCTGAGGGCAAGGAAGTTTGATATTGAGAAAGCAAAGCAAATGTGGACTGATATGATTAACTGGAGGAAAGAGTTTGGTGTTGACTCAATCATGGAGGATTTTGATTTCAAGGAAATCGACGAAGTCCTTAAGTATTATCCTCAAGGTTACCATGGTGTTGACAAGGACGGAAGACCTGTTTACATTGAGAGGCTAGGCCAAGTCGATGCCACAAAGCTCATGCAAGTCACTACCATTGATAGGTACGTGAAGTACCATGTGAGAGAGTTTGAGAAGACTTTCAATATCAAATTACCAGCTTGTTCCATTGCTGCCAAGAAACATATCGATCAGAGCACCACCATCTTGGATGTGCAAGGCGTGGTATGCCTCCTAGTTGTCTCTTTATCACATTCAAATAACAGAAAAAGAGAGAAACTATGAGTGATTTTGCTGGTGTTTATTTTTTTTGGATTTCTAGGGATTGAAGAATTTCAGTAAGGCAGCAAGGGATTTACTTCAGCGTATTCAGAAGATTGATAGCGATAACTACCCTGAGGTTACTATCATATTTTGTTATGATCGCTATTAAATCATCTTTACAGTACTGAGAATGTTTTGTGTGTTTATGGATCATATAGACGTTGAACCGTATGTTCATTATCAATGCTGGTTCTGGCTTCAGGCTTCTGTGGAGCACTGTGAAATCTTTCCTTGACCCAAAGACCACTGCCAAGATTCACGTAAGCTTTTTTTGTCACTCAAAAGATCAAAACTTTAAGTTCTGCAATTAACCGGAAACCTCATGGTCCTCATTTACAGGTTCTTGGAAACAAATACCAAAGCAAACTGCTTGAGATTATTGACTCCAAGTAAGTTAGAGTAAAAGGGCTTCATAAAGATCTTAGCCACAAATTCATCATAATCTTACATTTTTGTGTTTCTTTTGTCTGTGTGTTTAGTGAACTTCCTGAGTTCTTGGGTGGAAACTGCACTTGTGCAGACAAAGGTGGATGTATGCATTCAGACAAAGGTCCATGGAACGACCCTGACATCTTCAAGGTACTTTAAGATTAATATACAATCTTCAAAAACCCATTAACGAAATCCGTTGACTGAACAGCAGAATTTTTTTAACTATATACTAGATGGTTCAAAACGGAGAAGGAAAGTGCCCAAGGAAGTCATTGTCAAACATTGAAGAGAAGACAATCTCAGTGGACGAGAACACAACAGACGTAAGACAAAAACCCTTTGGTCTCTATAAATATTCTGAATCTTTCACATTTATACTAAAATCTAAACTCTGTTCCTTTTTCTTTTGCTTGAAACAACTTGAAAAATGTGAATCCTTTGCGGTTAATTTGTTTCTTTTGTCTATAAAATTAGTTGATATCTTTACATATTTATCTCTCTGTGTTTTAGATCTTCTGTTTGATTGATCTAAAATTGAATTGAATTTGTAGGAGGACAAATTCGATGCTGAGAAGAAGAAATTCATACCGATGGTTGACAAGACTGTGAATGCTCCTTCTACTTGGCCTGCAAATCTCCACAAATCCAACTTTCCTGAGCCTGAAGGTTATTATTATTACACAGAGACATTTGATGATTCTTAATGAAACCGGATTTTGATATACATTTTGAAAACATGATTCTGTTATTAATCAACAGATTTATTCTCGGCGGTGAAGCCGTCAGAGATGAAAGGAGGGGAAGGATATTTGTTCGGCGGGGTGATGTCTCTGGTGATGGGGTTAGTGACTGTGGTAAGGCTAACCAAGAACATGCCAAGAAAGCTCACTGAGGCAGCCTTGTACAGTGCCGAAGCTGAGAAAGTAGAGACGACGATGGTGTCTAACCAAGAGTACATGTCGATGGTGAAGAGAATGGCGGAGCTGGAGGACAAGTGTAGGTCGTTGGATAACCAGGCGGCTGCTTTCTCCCCGGAGAAAGAACAGATTCTCACCGCCGCTCTCAGCCGCGTCGACGAGCTTGAGTTTCAGCTGTCTCAAACCAAAAAGGTACCGGATATTACAATGTATTTTATGTCTATAAACCAATCTCTTAACTTTGGAATAATAATAATGAATATTCGTTAATGTGTATCGTTGAAAATATCAGACGCTGGATGAAGCAATGGCAAGGCAGCACGAGATAGTGGCTTTTATCGAGAAGAAGAAAAAGAAAAAGAAGGTAACAACAACACAAAACACTTTAATTACTCTTCTTAAAGATTACTTAAACTTGCATTTTAATCATGTACATAGTTTTTTGTTTGTTTTCAGTTCTTCGGATTCTGAAGGAGTTTGTTGATACCTCAAGATTATGAAGAAACCTGGAAAAATATATAAATCCAAATATATAAAACATAAATATATTCGTGAAGATAAAAAAAAAGTGGAGATTTGCTTTTGATGTAAATTTTTTGTTGTTCTGTAAACCTGAAAGCTTATGTTACCCATTCATCATTCTTTCACACCTAATTTGTAACATACTATAATATTATAATTGAAAAAAAAAACTATTATATATATAAGAGTAGCTCAACAGAGTTTTAGGACAATTGCATTTCTAGAAAAACCAGTAAATTGCGCAGTTATCGGTTTTTGTTACTCTGTAGCTGGTTTATCTGTGGATTCTTGACTATCTTGGAGCTTGAAAACACGGAAAATTGCGAGATTTGTATCACCTGCAAATCGTTATTAAATAAAAGTAAATATACATCAGATTAATAAAGAGATTGAGAGTGAAAAGATAGAGATGGAACAAAATAAGCGTACCAAAGGTGATTCGGGTACCGGGAAAGGCAGGAGCAGCAACGCCAGGAATTAGACGTCTGTCTTCGATGAAAGTACCGTTGGTGCTGTTCATATCCGTCACTAGAAGATTCTCTCCATTTGTGTCGATTGTCGCGTGCACTCCGGACACTGCCGTTGGAAAACACCAGCACTGTTTATTCCAGATCCAAACCAAGCAAATCAACAAAGAAATTACGGAGGGAGTAATAATACCAGTGGCCACAGGAATCACTACATCAGCCTTTTCTGCTAGCCTTCCAATGGTAACTTGACCCTGCTCCATTCACCATTTTTATCTAATAAAAAACCCCCATAAAAACATATATTGAGTTTTGTACAATTACTAACCGAAGAGATCTCGAAAGGAGCTGGCATTTCCACTTTGAAACCAATGTGTCTTGTGTCTCCATCGCCTCAAGTTTTCACAGATTAAAAAAAAAGGAAACTTGAAAGACCAAAAAACTCTGATTTTTTTATAAACTAGAGCAAGTGAAGCTACTGACCAACGGGTTGGAGAAGCCACCGTTCTCCCACGGCACTGGAAGTTGGGGATTGATTCTCATCCACGGCACTGGAAGTTGGGGTTTGATTCTCATCCACGGAGGCGCGTGTTGTTTTCACCACCGCCCCCTGACTTCTTAGTTTCTTCGAACTGAGGATTAAATTGTTGAACTGCTCAATCTCTTTCAAGTAATTGACTGAAACAGCTCCTCCATTTAGCTTCCTCTTACTGTTTCCACTTGACGAGAACAGCGACGAGGATGGTGAAGAGATTGACAACTTTGCCCGAGAGCACGATATTGTTATCTCCATTTTTTTTGTATCTCAAGCTAAATCATAAAAAACAAAAGAAAACTGTGTGTTGATCGATATTACAGAAGAAAAAAACACAATAAAACAAAACACGAAAGTAAAGAAAATCTTCTGACAAGCGTTAATAGATGATCACTATCTGGATATGTGGCCACCGTGTAATGACATCTGGATAACAAAATCCTAATAAAAAAAATTAAAAAAAACAAAAGGGAACAGAATCCAGATATATAATTCGGTACGTTTAAAATGTTTGCATTAACAGAAGTTTACAGATTTTTTAGGATTATAAAAATAAACACATATATAACGCATGGCTCATGATCATGTCAGGAAAAGAGCTCTCTGTATTAGCTTTAAACATTAAATCAGATAAAAGAGTTTTCTTTCTTTTACTCTTATAATCTCTTAACAAGTGCAAATTAAGAACTTGGTGTGAAGAAGAGGAGAGACAGAGTTTGATGCCTGGTGCAGATTTTCCCAAAGCTTGAGTTTGCTTTAAAAGCAAAAGAGTTGCATCTTCTTCTTCTTCTTCATCTTTTGGAATTGAGCTTCTTCTTGACGATCAATGTAAGCGAGTAACTCTTCCTGTCTCATCAAAGCTTCGTATAGCGCTTTCTTAGTAGCAATGAGCTCTGCTTCAAGTGCGTCTACTCTACATACGGCTGCGTTTAACAGTTCCTCTTTCTCATACGGCATCTCACACGGCTTTGACTGGAGAGTCCCGATTTTACCTTCTAGCTCTGTCAGTTTCGACATCACAGAAGTTAAGAGCTCGGTTTCTGTGAGCTCTGGTACAGGAGAAGGTGGACGACACTCCTCTTCAACTCCTCCGCCATTACAACCAAGCTCTATTGCGTTTCCTTGGGTTTCTGGAGGGGAAACAGTAGTCGCCGGAGGAAGTCTCTTCGTCACACGGTATGATACTGTGCGGAAGAATGTGAAAACCGCCATCACAATTGCCATCAACATTATTACAGCCCGAGCTCGGATGCCTTCAGGGTCCTTTGGAACGGTGGGAGACACTAAAGCTCCTGAAAGAGACATATTGATAGAATTAAGATCACCAAACAAGGCAAATTGCAAAAAAACATTCCTAATAAGAAAAGATATCCTATGTAAACACGGAATAGAAATCCTACGCTAACTAACCTTTCGAGGCAACTCTATGGATGGCAGGTTTCACCTTCCAGGTGGCGTCGACCGCTTTGTCAACCATTGGAACATATTCGTCATAACCTGCGAAACCACCGGCCAAGCTCGTTTCACCAGCTATCTTTGCCTGCAAAGTCTCACGAGTAAAACACAATCAGTATACACATTTTTGAATCTGCACAATCCAGAACTAGGAATGCAACTAGAAGATAGATAAAAATAAAAGTATGTACCTCTTCACGAACAGGTGTCAAGCGAAGATGAGAGAAACTCTTGATAGCCTTTGGAGACCCGATATCTTCAGCTTCAGATCCTGACTCTGCTGTTGATGTGTCACTGCCCTTTATCCATGGATATGATGGTTTTGCATAAGCAATGACTTTCCCTTCGCTGTTCAAAACTTTCACCACTTGCCTCGCTCGATGTGCTCCCCCGTGAAGCACCATCTGAAATAATGTGAAGATAACCCACTTGCCTCAGACTTCAACCCCGGTATGTATGATTATTAATGTGAAATTCTAGGCAAAAAAGAGACAACTAACCTTGACAATTTCCGGGTTTTTCCAAGGTCCCTTGTCAGAAAGCATGCAACCACCTTGATCTGCGCAAGTACATGTCCCTCCCAAGAACTCAGGCAACTCGCTGTATAAAGTGCAGACCGTTTTGGACATAAGCCTTTGATAAAAAGAATCAAACAATATCCAGAGGAGAAAAGAGTATCAGGTTAACATACCTGACATCAATGACCTCAAGCAATTTGCTCATATACTTGTATCCGAGGACCTACAATAAAATGGAAAATTCCAGATTGAATTCCAATTAATTAAACACAAGTCTTATAATGAAGATATAACCAAATAACTTAGACTATCATACATGTATTTTAGAAGATGTTTTTGGGTCTAGAAAGCTCTTCACACTGTTCCAGAGCAGCCTAAATCCAGGCCCTGCATTGATAATAAACATCTGGTGGAGAGTCTGCGTGATTCAACAAAAAGCCAATATTAGCACATGATTAAAGAATCCTTCAATACCTGACATCTCAGACAGAGAAAATAAGTATTAGAAGCTCCAGTTAAATGTTACCTCAGGATAATTGTCTCCATCAATTTTTTGTAATCGCGTGATAAGCTCCCGAGCAGACTTGGTAAAGTTTTTCAATCCCTGAATATAAAAGTATACGAACCAAGAAAAAGGAATGAGAAAATCTCATTTCACAATTCACAAAACCCTCGGTATTAAATCTGAGTAGAAAATAATAGTAACATCAAGAAATTGTAGGAAATTACCACTCCTTGAACATCAAGAATAGTTGTACTAGAATCAATATGCCTCTTTGCAGCAATTGTGCAGGAAGGAAATTTGATCATAAAGCTCTTCTCGAACTCCTTTACATGATATCTTACATATCGATCCATGCTTGTAACTTGCATGAGTCTGTTAGGATCAACTTTCCCCAGCCTTTCAATGTAAATAGGCCTGCCTTCTTTATCAACACCGTGATAAGCATGTGGGTAATATTTCAAAACTTCATTAATCTCTTCGAAATCAAAATCCTGTTGAGACATAACAAAAGGTTAAAAATTCGGAAACAAAAGGGTTAACAGTAACAAAAATCTTCTGTTAAATGGCACCATACCTGAATAATAGTGTCAGTACCAAATTCCTTTCTCCACTGAATCATTTCAGCCCACATGTGCTTTGCTCTCTCAACGTCGAATTTCCTGGCTTTCAAGAACCTCAACATCATGTGATAGTCATCGTGTCTATCCGGAAGCAACTCATCTATTAACAATGCTTGTCTAAATGCATCAACAGCCTGTAGCTCCTCGACATCACGGACATCCTCAATGGAAACAGAACTCACTCGGCCATCACTCTTTCTCCTTCCGCTCTTTTTCTTGAGAGAGTGCTTGAACTTAGTAGATGCATTGATCGCTTTCTTTTTCAGAGAGCCAATTCTGGTTCTCCTCTCATCCTCTGAATTCTCAAAGTCAGACTTTCTTTCCTTTTTCTCATCGCTGCTCAAGAATCCCTCAAAGCCTGTAGTGAAAGCTGTTGGATTTGATGAAACCCACAAAAAAAAATTATTGAAATCAAATTGATGAATGTAAAGCAGACAGGTGGATTTCCATTATTTAACTACAGTATCTAACATCTCCAAATTTCAGCCTAAGAACCTTAAATTGAACCCACGACAAAGCAAAAGACACGCAATTTTTCGAGAATTTCACTTCTAGTTATCAAATCAAACCTCGATATGTTTTTCTAATTCGGAGTTTATGCTACAGTAAACCCTAGGGAAAAAAAAGACTTCCTACCCAGAAAAATAAAAGAAAACACCTCAAGAAAGAATCGAAGGATCCAAAGCTATAACGTAAACAATAGAGCAGATCAGATCTCTTACATGGCCTTGCAAATCGATCAAGTGGACCTGACATCTTAGATTCCTTCGATTAAATCGACAAATCTTCTGATTCCTTTAATAACCCCAAATCTTCGAGAAGATGGCTGATCCACGAATCAAATGCAGCAGCAAAAAATGCCCTTTTTTCCTGCAAATCTATCTACTTCTCACATTAACAAGAAACCCCAGAAAATTCGCTAGGAAACTAACTAGAGAAAAAATAAAATTAAGAGGCAAAAGTGGAGTAGAATTCGGAGCGAACTATGGACTTTCTCGGTTTCCCCTCACCTAAAATGCCTCTAATATTATTTATTTTTGTTTATTTGTTTATAAAAGTTATATTTTCCCGTTATTCAATGATACCCCAACTGTTACATTCGTTTTCTATTGTGAGCCCCACTCTTTTATTGTCTCTATATCCACCCCCAAATTGATGGTGGTATTTATTTTGCGACAGGAATTTAAATTTCGGAAATTAAAATATATTTCAGACATGATATTTCCAAATTATTTATCAAATCAAATTAACATGTGATAATTTTGTATTATATATGTACGTAATGTAACATAAGATTCAGTTTTTGTTACCTTGTAGGTTTTGAACTTTTGTAATAATGTTAATATTTATATTTTTACATTTTGTATATTGATTTGCTTTTCACTATATAGCGTGTGACAAAAGAAAAATATCAAAACCTCACACATTTAATTAATTTAATTTAGTGTTTTGTTCAAGATAAAATAAATTTTATAGAAATCAAGGTTTTATCCGTCACCAGTACTAGTTTTAATTAAAATATAAAAAGGAAGACATAATGTTGGGGTGTATTTGGAATAATATAAAAGTAAGGAGAAAATGCAGAGATTGCTTGCTTTTGTCATCAACCGAGGAAGATCTGACGGTCATTAATGACATAGGTGACATTTTAACGGACCTACGTCTACGAACAGTAGGCCTGTAAAGTCAGGCACAAAATAAAGTTAATAAAATAATCGAATGAAAATTCGGCGACAAAACGACGACAAAATAGGGGAACTAGAAAAAAATATTATTTACACTATGTCCCCATTAACTTTGGATCAATTGAAACCATTCCCAATTTTATTTTAATCTAGTTTTTTAAACATCTACTCAGATTTAATTCGAGGAGGATTACGACTTGCATGATTATATTTATAGTAGAGTGTAAAGCCAAGAGTGGGTATGTAAAGATAAAATTGACGTAAAGAAAATTTAAAATTATTAATTTTTTAAATTAGTTTTATCGTTTGTGGTATTTACGTGGATTTATCTCCTAAAAATGACAATCTTTTATTGGACATAATTCTTATAAATATTATACGAAGATGTGAGCACAGGTTAGAAGATGCGGACATTCATAAGGGGCCAAAGTAAAATTTTACTCACTAACGAGAGGTTACTATGGGACCTATGCGACATGCGGTAAATAACAAAATTTCAAGGAAATACGGAGCAATCAAAGGGAGGGTCAACGGTCGTTAGGCCTTCCCATTGTGGTTGGAATTCCGAAATTTTTTTTTTATTTAATTGTTTACTTTCACGAATCCATTTAATTGGATGTGATGAACAAAAATTAGAAGCTTCATTAATTGGATATAACAGCACGAATATTGACTTTCAGACGAGTCTTGGGATGACTTTCAGATCCAACAATCATCAGTGGAGTTATGTATGATTGATTAGTATTTTCTGGTAGAAATTGAATCAATCATTGCTCCACAGTCTTATATATTAAAAAAATATTAAACGAATACTATATTTTAATCAATAGAGTAAAGCAAGGAGATTCAGAAACAAATTAAAAAGAATACTAATGAAGGTTGATTGTTAGTTCTCTCTCTAAGACTTTTCATAGAGAGAAAGTTATTCGCTTTCGTTTTTTTTCTATTAAAACGAGATTTCCTTCCGGATTTTGTTTCTTCTCGTCTATCAAAGAGTTCATATTAACCGTTTTTAGATGTTTCTAGTTTCTTTGTTATTGATCTTCCCCTCCATCCATACAATCGAATTAGGTCGTCTATGAAGCTATATTCTCTTAGATCTAGACGAATTTGCGGTTTCGATGGGTGTCAGTCACCAAATTTTATCTTCTTTCTTTTCTTTTTGTAGTTTTCATGCCACGTCGCATGTATATGATGGAGTAATTCTTTGTATTGTAACAGTTTCTAGATTGCATTTAAATGAGGAACACAAGGAGCAGCGATAACTTCCGGACTGTAAGGCATATATCAGGCCGTATAATGGTCAAATATATATGAGCTTCCAAATGATACGTCTCTATAGCTCTAGATCATAATAATATTTTCCAACATCTTTGAATAATTTTTGGTTTGGTTCCATGGGAATTGAAGAAGGCATGCAACTCAATAAACTAACATAACCAATAAGCGCAAATGCATATTTCCTTTGACTGACATAAATTTTTGCAGTAGATCTAGCTATTTCCAATCCAAGGAAATAACGCAGAACTCCAATGTGTCTTAACTTAAAAGAGGATGTGAGTTGAGCTTTTATAACTGGTTAGTTGTTTCATCATTATTGCTTGCAATAACAATGTCATTAACATATACCAAGACCAAGATAATTACATATCAACCACCTTACTTATATGAGTGTGATATGATATGACCATTTTTTTATGAAACCAAAACTAAGTAGTGTTTTTGCAAACTTCAAGTGACGTGAAGCTTGTTATAAGCAATAAATAGAAGAAATTGCATTCTCCAGTAAATTCTTGTGACGAGTTGTGTAATCAGGTGACAACTTCATATAGATTCATTAAGAAAATCACCATTCAAGAAGGTATCAGAGACATCAAATTGTGACAACGACTTTCAATATTGCAGCAACTTAGTAACATCTTAACTGAAGTGAGTTTAGCTACATGAGCATATGTGTCTACAAAATCTAACCCTTCTTTTTGAATATACCCTTGGTCACCAAACGAGTCTTATGTCTTTCCAAAGTACCATCAGAATTGTACTTCACCGTGTGAACCCATTTGCAACCTACAACATGCTTATCACGTGGAAGAGAACAAATTTTCCATGTGTTTACACCCTCTAAAGCATTAACTTTTGTATCCATAGCTCCTTCCATACATTAAATTTCTTTGGCTCATTGAATGTAATAGGTTCATATTTTTCATAATAGTCATGATGAGAGAGTGGATAATTTTTCATAAGACATGAAACTTCTGACAGGGAAATGTACTTTGATGCTTACATTGTAGCAATGATAACATTGAAGATAAGCTGGCTTCTTTAGTGCTCGTATTGGTTCACGGACTATAACTTCAATTTCATCATCTGTTTGAGAATAATAATATGTTGTTACGAGTGTTGTATCTGCTTCAATAACATCGTCTGTATCATATTATGATTCGTCATTAGAATGGATTGGGAGATCATCTGGATGAAGTTTGGAACTATCCACTAAGTCATAATTGATGCAAGGAAAGATAGTCTGCAATGAATCATAAACTGGATTAGTTGCAGAAGGAAACAAAGATTCGTAAAAAATCAAATGTATAGATTTTTCTCAATTCTAACAATTTATACCCCTTAGAACTATTAGGATACCCCCAAAAATAGATAGGTTCTTGCATGTGGTGCAAATTTGTGTCTTTTGTGTGGAGATGTTGAAGCATATGCTAACCGACCAAGCGTTTTGAGAGCTTTATAATGTGGCCTTTTCTTTATCAAAATTTCAAAAGGAGAAAAATTTCGAAGCTGTTTGGTTGGAAAACGGTTAAATAGAAAAGCTGTAGTAATGATGTATTCACTCCACATATCAAGAGAAAGATGAGAGTGAAACATTAAGGCACGTGCAACATTCATAAGATGCTGGTGTTTATGTTTATGAGGAGTTCACAGATATGAATGATATGCTAAGAGATTCTTTTATCTTTGTAAATGTTGGTGAAAATTGAATATAAGAGCATTATCTGATCGAACCCCTTTAACAGTTAAAGCAAACTGATTTTGAACCACGTAAAAAATTCAAGAATTATCTTTATCTATCACCTCTGACTTGTTTTTGAGAAGATAAATCCAAATGGCATTGGAGTGATCATCAATAATTGTCAAAAAGTAACTCGCAACCAGCATAAGATGTCTCAACAAACGGTCTCAATGTGTCAATATGAATGAAATAGAATGGTGTATTTGCTTATTATTCTCGTTAACAAAAGAAAAATGCCTCTGTTTGGCCAAATGAAAAGTCTTATAGTGAACTTGACTTCTGCATTTTTATTTTTTGGAAAAGAAATAAACAAAACATCACACATATCTTCAGGCTTTTGTATGAGGGGTGACCTAACCATTTGTGTCAACCATCCAAATATGTGGCAACATTCATGCAAATGGTAGATAAAGCTTCCTGATCTTTGTTAATCCAAAAGTTATAGATTAATGATCAGCTTTCCCTTCCCAATCATGAACTCCCTCGTAAGATCTTGAACTTTACATCTATAAGAATCAAACCAAACTCTACATCTTATATATTTGGTCAATGCAAGAATACTTAGAAGATAAATAAACTGAGGTATTGACAGAACATCATGGAGAATGATTATGTCATTGAGTTTCATGATCCATAAGACATCAACCTTCACGATAAATCAATAGGTAAGCTGACTTTGGTATTAGTAATTATCAGAGACATGGTGGGTAGCTCCCGAATCAATAACCCATTTATTCATGTTCATAACTTCATCAAATGAAGACGAAAACTAATTGTGATTCTTTTTTGATAAGGAACACAATATAGAGGGACAAGCGGTTGGTGTGGAGCTAGAACCAACTAGTTCTTAATGATTTTTTTGTGATGGTAGCATTTGGAGGTTGCAACTTAGAGTTAAGAAAATTGGTTCATAAAAATCGGTTCCCTTTTGTAAAATCATATCATATATATATATATATATATATATTAAAAGAGTAGTGAGAATGCCTCACATTAAAAGTTGGGGTGATTGATTACAAAATAGTCATTAATGAACCGTATGGTTTAATTTAGTTTTAAAGAAAACAGACGGTTTGCTTGGTACGTTTAAGGTTAAGCTGGTTTGATAATGGTTTGTCTGGTCTTATGAAAAAATTGGTAGCCCAACCAATATATACAAACCTAGGTTTCATAAAAACATCAGTTGCTCTGTTACGCTTTCTTCCTCTCTTCGCAGTTGCGGATCTTTTTACATATAAATTTCGAAGCTCGATTCTTAGAGGTACTCTCTAATTTCCTTAAAATTCTTTTTTCCTTTGTCTTCTGCTTGCCTTTTTGGCTGATTTATCTAGTAATATGGTGTTACTTTATCGTTTTAATTTTGTGTTATATTTGTTTGATATGTATGGCAATGTATTGGTCAATAAGGTTTAGCTATCAACTAATCATCATCGATTCAAATTTTTACTGTTATTGCCATACACATCGGTTATTTTTCAAGATCTTAACTTGAGCGAACGAGAAGCTATGGTATTTGTTCGATCCATTTTCGTGGAAGAGGCAAGTGTTTAATCAATTTTGGTTTTAGTAATTTTGCTTTTTATTGCTAAAAGTGCTTAACCAATAACGAAATTAGGTTCTTGGAACCACAATATCAAATTTGGTTAATCCTTTAAGCGTTGAATTACTCAAGTAGAAAAATCATTTAGGAGAAAGAGTGGGAAAATCAGTTTAGACTTATGTTTTCTAGATTAGTTACTGATGCAATTTTTGGTATCTTGATCCAAGACATGGATCGATGGATGTAACCAAAGACGATGGGTAATAGTATTTTCATCATTTCTTTGTGCTATTCACAGGCACAATACGGTTTGCTTTGATCTGAATCTTTTATATTACTGTTATGTGTTGTTTCAAGAGCATGAGAGAAGAAAAAGAGTGAAAAGAGCAAAGCATTATGACTTCGAGTTAGAGCAGAGGTAAGCATATAATTGTTATATGTGAATTTCTTCTTGGCATAAATATGAACTGAAGTTGTTGTGCTTTTTTTTCCATCCGATTTTGGTTAACATATTGATTAAAAATATTTTGTGTAATGGCTTAAAAACATAGAGATACATTGAGTCGGCTCTTAGAAAAGAAAGTCTTTGTTAACCATTGCACATGGCTATATAAGAGTTCTCTTTGGTTACTAAAGAAGCTGCCTATGAAGCAGAGCAATGAAAAATTGATTAAGAAAAACGAATCAAGTTGTATTTTGGGAAATTTAGCTATTGGTTTCGTTTTTAATGTCAAAACGAGTTACTCATAGACATTAATGTTATCTGCTGCTTTTGAGTTAGGCCCTTTTTGCTACAAAGGGTCTTAGCTGATGCTTATGGTGTTTGCGGTGGCTGGAGAGGTGCTCTCTTCTTTGGTTTCACCTGTATTTCTTTCTCTTGGTACACGTTGCTCTCCTCATTCTCTTCTTTTGTCTTTGTTTCATTATTTGTGTCCAATAGCTAGAAATATGATCTCATCATCTCTTGGCTTCCAACGTGGGCAATTGAATGAAACTGCAAGCTTCTCTGGTTAACAATATTGTCCCTTTTCAACGACCTTTAGCAGAACTGTTGACTATGTAGCTTAAGGAGGACGAGTCGCTGTTCAAGACCATGTCTCCATTGTATCCAAGGTAAAAGCTTAAAATTTCATAAAATTGAAGTAATGAAATTGTACGGTGCTTGCTGCAAATAGTTGTGTTGTTAAAAACATTACCAAACCAGGGGATTTCAGTGGATTTCCTGCTGTAAGCATCTCTCTAATTTCTCTTTTACTAACTCTCCAATTTCAGTTTTTTTGTCAATGTTCATCAAAATCTATAGTTTGTTTTGGTATGTCATATTGAAATTGCAATCAAAACAATAACTTGAATCGTTCAATATCCAAGTAAAACAAAACTGAAACAGAGTTTTATTATACTTTTGCTTCTAAAATAGTTTCCTCTCATACCCACTGTTAAAGTTTGGCTGCTTTTTCTCCCTATCACGTGTGGATTTTCTTTCTTCTATGCCATTGCAGAAGAAATAGGATCTTAAAGCTAAGGGTTACAACCTGATAGGTGAGATATCTCTTTCAATTATTTATTTTTCTTCTACCTTTAACCAATTGAATCTCTTCTTTGATCGGTTTTGTTTTTATCCTCCTTTTTAAATCTTCCAATTGATTTTGGTCAAAAGAGACGAAGAATAAAATAAAAGAATATGAAGCGTGTAAAAAAAGAATATGCAGCGTGAATGGAAGCCTAATGAGAACATAAATTATTCCATGTCACATACGTAGTTGATTAGATCGCATGATTTATACTCCCATGTAAAAGTTTTCTGCTGATCATTGCGTTTTCGATTGGTATCCCGGGAAAGTGAGGGAACGAGAATGAAAAGAATGAGTCGATTTCCTGTTCCACAACATCCTCAACTTGGAATATGGTCCGTGTGAAGCTGCTGGACTTGAGCTGGGTACCCTGGGTTTCAGCTTGTGGTTCAAGCACTCAAATCCAAAACTTGCTTTCCTTGGCTAGCGATGCGGAATCGACTTGATACTACAGCACAAATTGCTAAAGAACTTTTGTTGTATGCAAGAAAGGATTAGTGAAACTCTTCAATAAGATTAAAGAATTTTTGTTGTATGAAGAAAAGGATTAGTGAAACTCTTCATTAAGGTTAAGAGTTGACAGTTAAAATAAGAAGCAAAGTTTTCGAATCTTGTGAAGCAAATGCATAAGACATGTACAAAGAATTCACTGGTTCAGTTTTTGCAGGCACTGAGAAGAAGGAAAAGATCAAATACAAGGGACCAAAGGACATGCTCAGTTGAGAACTGAGTACACACAAAGCGCCTATAAATTAAATTTTTCAATTTTTTTTTTTTGGCTTTGAAGTTTGAAGTACATTCTTTTAATTACATATTTGAGTCAAACCCAGCTCATAATTATAAGTTAGGATTTTTAGAAACATTGATAGTTAGAGATAAACAAAACTTTTTTTAAAAAACTTCCAACTTTAAAAAAAATATACGTAGTAAAAAAGTCAATATTTTGTTAAGAATTTGTGTTCATGTAAAAAAATCATAAGATATTATTTGTGGTATATGTAATAAAAAGTCAACATTTTCACTAAATGTAAATATAAAAAATTAAAAATATGAATAAAATTTAATTTAACATATCTTAATCCGTTTCGGATGCGGATACTCTCAGTTCTTTCTTCTAATTACTTATGTACGTGTTTAAAGTCCTTTATCACGCCGGACGCATACCCAATTACGGATAATCTTAAACACTATATATACAGTTTTTTTTTAGTGGATATATTTCCACGTTATTTTTTATTCATTCACCATAAATATATATGTTATGCTATGAATTGTTCTTTTTCTTCGTTGTTCAAGGGTTTATAGATCTCCAATGGCTTCTCTGTAGTAGATGCTCTTATTCGGAATCGGATTATCGTGCCCCTTTCCGTACTGTCGCGCCGTGTTTACAAACTAAGAGTGCATGTTAGAGTCGTAAGGGAGTTTGTTCATTATGATGTCGATCGACAACAATGGAGTTCATCATCGTAGATGATCAAGTTTTTGGATATAGCTATTTTTATGTAATATTTGTTAGGAATTCTCATTGTTCCCATGATGGAACTTTTTTTAACGTTGCGTTGGGGTACGAGGCAGCAGCTTTCGGGCGGCATGTCCTATTATTCAAATTTCTCATCTTTCTTGGTTTTGGGTAATTGGATTTTCGTAAGTGACTTTGGATTAAAAAATGTGATGGGAGAGTTCAGACCTACTAATAATGTATTGAAGATTGTGTGGTTATCTGAAACTTTTGTAAAGATGGCTCCGTCATTAAGGCCATGCTGTTATTTTGCCTTCGTCGAGTTTGAAGATATCAAAAATCGACTTGTATGTGGAGATTGTTTGTTTGATACGTTTTTGTGATATAGGCTTTGTTTTGGTGAAATATGTATATTTTATATATTCTTTTTGAACGTTTATTTGTATAGATTTCATTGGAAGAGTTGTGAATTTTGGTAATTTCAAGTCACGCAATGGTTTTATAAGAGAAAACAACCATCGCGTTGTATACTTTGATCTCGAGAATTTAAGGTTGGGTTTTGAATTATTTACTTTGTATGTCTTTGATTACTTTCTAACACTATATTGGTATTTCCTACCTCAGGAATATTCGTATCCATTGCAAACTAACTGGACAATATGCATGTGATTTCTTTGATGCCATGGGTGCTCGTGATAATTCCATAAGCATCTGCATTATCCATTTCACAAAGCTTGAAATGAATATAGGTAACATGATGCGTCATTTGTATATCTATTATACTTTTATGTTGTTTTTTCCTCACTTAGATTGTGTTGTCTATTAGAAGGTGTTTGGCATGCTACTACGTCTTTTGACTGTTCGGAGGTTTTATTGCATCATCCTATAAATGAAGTTTTTGAGATGCATGAGATTTTTGCGGCAAGGGAGCACAATAGTATTTAACTAGGTTTGACTCGTATGCTTTTAGTTTTGGACGTTCAATATATAATGACATGGTTACATTTAACTTCTCGAAGTGTTTGTGTTTTCTGATTTGAATCATTTTATGTTCTGGTTGATGACATGCATGTTTCTTGTTTTAGGATTTGGGGGTTTATATTAGTTTTCTAATTAATGTGATACAATTGGGTTGTTACATATTTTAGTGTTCACATTTTTTTATATAATGTTTTTCTGATCGCATTTCTTTCATTGTTTACGTTAGTTGAATATTTGTTAGGTACTTATCTAATATCTTTTACCGCGCAGGACGCGGATCGTATCACCTGGTCTTATTTAAAAAAACGAAAAGGCCGAACTCGCATTATATATTTTAAGAAAATTGCTTTATAAAAATTTATATTCTTTGGGGCTCTGGTCAAGCACGACCCTGCTTCTAAGTACTGAATCCAGTCTAAGGACATGACAGAGTGATACCCGTACCATTTTCAAAAAACCGAAATTTTCAATGCAAAATTCGTTGATACAGGATTTCTAAAACGTTAGAAAACCTTTGATTCTTTGGTTTCCATCATGGTGGATAACCATGGATTAGTATCTCGCATAAATTTACTTCGAAACAACATTTTAAATCCAAACTTTATTGTTGCAGCGATTCCAAAAAGCTTGAACAAAAAAATCATATTTCTTTTGGAATATTTTTTAAAAACAATTTTAAAAGAAAGAAAAAAAAAAGATTTTAAAAATAAAAGGAGGGATCAGATTGTGCAAAAATGGGAGTGCCCAATTGTCGTAACAGGCTTTGGGTGGAACACCCTTCACGCATTGAAGCGAGATTAAACCCTTTCCTCATTCCCCCTTTACTTGCCTGAAGGATAATAGTTTTCTAGGTGAGCAGCTCTTCCCATTTTATAAGACTACATTCCACTACCCTCACCTCTCTCCCAACCGATGTGGGACAATTGAAAACTAATTTCCAACTAGAGAACCCATGTGCTGAGCACGTGTCAATGGCAAATTTGTAGTTTTCTAATATGTTGTTTTCCGGTTAAAGTCGATTACTAACTACTGCGTTTTATCGTTTGGTTTGAGTCATATCGATTCAGATTTTTTTGTCCACCCCTACATGCTGTGTTTTTTTTTTCTCCAAAGGTGATGAAGAAGAGAATTACAAAAGATTTCTTCGGTTTTTCTCATAGTGCAACGAACAAAATTGAGTTGTTACTAGAGAATCCTAAATGCTACCAAAAAAAAAATCTAATGTTGAAGAGAAGCCAAGACTGAAGACACGAGATGAAGTGAACCCGTAACGATAATCGGCTGCAGCCTGCAGAGTCAGAATCTCCATATCCTCCACAGGACCAATAGAGAGATATCCTCCGTGTAAGATTAAAGATGATTACTTGTCTAAGAGATTGACCACACTTATTTCCCTTCTTTATGAATGAATATATTACAATGAACACTTCAATCACAATCACATTCAACAAATGATATTTAAAAAAGAGAAGTCTATTGTTATCAAGCGACAGACTAAGCACACCAATCACACATTATTATTCAAAGACAATCCAAACCAAACAAAAGAGAAATTTAAAGGATAGCAAACACAAACAGTGGTGATTGTGGGAAACCGGCTTGCTTCATGAGCTGTTACTCTTCGAGTACGAGGGCATGAAGAGCTAACACAAACAAAAGAAGAAACAAACTTAGTGTAGAAAACAAAAATAAAGAAACTTGTTAGTTATGAAAAGTACCTTTTTACAACAAGGTAAGAAACGATCTTTAGTGGCTTTATCTTCCCATTGAACCCTTTTAATCCATCGAACATCTCTGTAATTTATAACAAGTTCTTCACCACCCATGCAACTTTCGGAATTGAGTGGAAGCTTTCTCAGTTTTGGACACTTTTCTACTTCAATCTTCTTTAAACAAGGGAAGAGCAGAGGACTCCAGTAGATTCTCTTCAACAACGGCAAGTTAATCAAGTCAAGCTTTTCAAGTTTTCGAAAAGGAGTAAACAAACCTCGTGCTTTCGGCTCATCAGTGGGACTACTTGCAGCTTTCTCCTCACTTATTATTTCTTCTACTTTCTTTAAAGACTGAAGCTTAAGATGAGTAAGGTTAGGAACCAGCAACAACCACGTCAAATCCCTTAATCCATTGCATCCAGTTACTATCACAGTTGAGAGGTTTTTTAATCTTGCCCTTGTCAGAATCAGGTCCCATGATGTCCTCCCAATCTCTATCTCCCATATATCACAACTCCTTATTATGAGCTTACTGAGACGCTCCATTGTCGGCAAAACAAGTGTTTTGTATGCTTCTTCCTCAACATCTCTAATACATACCTCTTCAATAGAATCTGCCAACCAAGGAATGCAAAACAATTGCTCCAGAGCTGAACTCAAAGAGATGTCTATGTTTAAGCTTTCAAGTTGTTCCAAACGTTGCAGCTCCTCTATTGTGCTAACATCCAGCGAAAACTTCGAATTTCGTAGTCTCAGTACTTCTAAATTTGATACCTCTGATATCCCATCAACACTCTTAAGCCTCTCCGTGAATTCCAAATTGAGATGTTTTAGACGTTTCAACCTTCCTAGACCATCTGGCAATCGCTCTATTTTTGTCCCTGACAAGTTGAGATATTGCAAAGAGAAGAGACCTGTTATCTGCTCCGGCAATTCCTTGAGCTCATTAAACGACATATTCAGAACAGCTAGCCTTGGCATATACCGGAAGAATTCACCAGAGATATGCACCAAGTTGCGATTTTGTTGGAGTAATAGAGTTGTAAGTTCAAGACACTCATGACTGCTGGAAATCTCTTCAATCTCATTATTCGCCAGTGACATTCTTCTCACCCTACTCCAATCCTTGACCAATGGTACTACACGTAACCCAACACCGGCTTGCACAATACATTTCTCCTTCTGCTTCCCAAAATCAGATGCTGCCCATAAAGCCATTTCATGAACCAGATCGTGCATTTTCACAAAATTGTTATTGTCACCATCCTCCGTCAATAAACAAGTGCTAAGAAACTTATTGATTATTTCAAGACCTTGGTCGTATCCACCTATGAATCCCTCGCCTTCCCAGCATTCTATCAAATCATCTTTACTCAGTGTAAAACCCGGAGGAAATAGAGCGCAATATTGGAAGCATGACTGAAACTTTTCAACCCTCAAATTATCATAGCTATACTTCACAATCGGAATAATTTCATCTTTCATTCCTGCAAACTCTGTTGCATATGACGTCAAAACGTCTATTGCATCATTCCATTCTTGCACTGTCGTTTTCCCGGACATGGTCTCGCCAAGAACATTCAGCGCCAGAGGTAGACCATGACATTTTTCAGCAACTTTTATCGCCAACTCAGGAATTTCCGAGTGGCTTCTTATTGTGTTTTCCCCAACTTTCATCTGAAACAAGTCCCAAGCATCATTTTTAGCCAGGCATTGGACCTCAATTGGGTTATCAACCCCCATCTGCACACACACCTCTCGAGAGCGAGTGGTGAATGCTATTTTGCATTTGTTTTCCCTCCTAGGATATGGGACTCCGATCTTTGATAAATCTACTTTCGTCCAAACATCATCCAATAACAACAAAAATCTCTTTTTGTTCAAGATTCTATGTATATCATTGGCCTTCTTGGTTTCCTCTTTTTGGTTCCACTCTTCCCCATGAAAGCCTAGTTTCTTACCGATCTCTTCTTGAATCTTCTCGACACACAAATGTTTAGACACAACAACCCAAATCACAAAGTCATATCTGCCCTTTATCTTCTTGTTGATCTCTCGGAGAATAGTTGATTTGCCTACGCCACCAACTCCGTAGAGACCCATTATCCCAGTTCCACCACCCTCGAGGCAGGTCAAAGCCCTCGTGAGAACTGTTTCCTGACCAACTATAATCGGCCTGGGGATGGAAGGCCTCTCCTCCTTTGTAGCCGTCGTAGCCGGCTCAGCCACAACTCGAAAATCTCCTTTAGCTTTAAGATCATTAACCTTTTTCAACATCAAAGACACTTTGTCCCCATAACGATAGCTAAATCTTAGGTTCATGGAACATAAACCACTAAGAGACTGCCTTTCAAGTTCAGCAGTTCTATTACCAAGCAGATCACTAACATGCCTACTGATGTTATCAACATTTTTAAGCCATACCTGGACTTCTACAAGTCGTTGCAGACCTTTAGTATTCTCCTCTCTCTCGACCCTACTCCACACATCAGTTTGTCTTGCCTTTAGCTCTTCCATGTCTTTCTGTAGAGCCTCGAGATTCTCCTCAAGACTCTGAATGTAACTCGAATGGAAGCACAAAAACTGAGAGACATTTGTCATCGTTTGATTAGATGACACTGAAACAGAGAATCGACCTCCCATCGTTGATCAGACAAGAGAAGAGAGAATGTGAGAGAGTTAATAATGCCTCCATAGTAAGAAGAACCCACGAAGCTGCTTTCACATGCATACAACGTTTTCCAAAAGCAAAAAGCAACTGTTCTAGTTTAATAGTAATAAACGTGTTTTTGATACTGATTAAATAAATAGCAGCCAGCCAAGCTGAGACTTGAAACAAAGTAAGTTTCCAGAGGTCTATTTAAAAAGTTAAAATAAAACTTTAAGCAAGTAAAATATTCAAAAAATTGCAAAAAGTAAGAAAGTATGCATAAAACGCGTAGTAGGAAGTCACAAGGAAAGTTAGGAATCAGATATGATTCTTAAACCAAATTATTATTAAGAATATTTAGTGGTTTGTTTTCTTTGCAAAATAGTGGAGTAGGTAGGCATATCACTACGGGACTCTTAGCCAGAAAGCTCTTATACAGTCTCCACTTCAACGAGGAAAAGACTTCAGTTTAGTTTTTAATGGAAATTTCAAGATGAGCAATATTTGAGTCTTAATTTAACATCACAGCAGAAGAAGAAAATTTCCTTCATTCCTTGCTTAAATTTCTTGATCAGACTAACCTGGTTCCGCTGTATACATTTGATATGCTCTCCTTGATATGTGCCAAAAAGTATCAGCTTCTTTCGTTTTTCTCAACCATCTACAAGAACTTAAGCACAACCTGGTTTCCACAGCCTATATGTACCGTCGACTGTATCTCCCTCGAGGCTAAGAGCTTAAATACGCTGCATGTAGCCATCATCGTAATAACAAGCTCAGTTTGCAATTTTTCATAAGCATTTGGAAACATGAATACTCACGAAGGAGCAAGGAATAGAAACAAAAATACCAGAACTATTCTTTCTTCCCAGGCCTTTGAAAGTGCTTCAAGCTCAATAAATCCGTCTTCCATTTCCTGCCAGAAACTTACCGGAATAGAGAGGAGCGGTTGTATTTTGATATCTGTTCTGGTTGTGTTTGAATAAAGAAGTACCTCAGACTCTGTTTTCAAAACACTAAACCGGAGGTGCCTGCTAGAAGAATTCTACGTTTAATAACCTGAAAATGCAGACATCTGGAGCTTAGATACTGGACTTAATAACTATTAAGCAACATCTAAAACCTTTCTACAAGGAAAAGACTCACTTGAAAAAAAGACGCATCAATAACTCTTCATAGAGACAATTCATCATACAAGTGGTGTGCACTCAATTTACCCCCGTCGATCTCCTGATCTTCCTTACTCGATCAGATCCATGGAAGTATCCATTATATAAAACTCTAGACTGACTAACCAAACCCGAACCCAGAAAGCATATCAGCGGAAACATTACAAGAGAACTTGCGAGAAGATATTTACTTTTCTAAGAGATTAACAACGCTTCTTCTTTCGGATGTGTCTCTGCATCACTCTCGTCTCTCGAGGTGAGAAATTTGGCCACCACCTCGAATCCTTTCTTCGATTCACAAACAGAATGAATAACTTAGGCAGCAGTTTATCATTTGTTTCCCTTTTGTATCTCTGTTTTCTTTTTTCTGGCGGGTATTAATTAATGACCAATCAATAATCATGTAGTGTAAGAAAATGGTTGCAGCCTTGCGGTAACCAAAGCAATACAAGAAAGAGGATTCTATTGCAGATCAAAGTATACAAAAATATATTACAGTGTTCATAAGAGCAAACCACTTACACACCATCAACACTTTATAATTCAAATAATCAAGACAAAGAGGAATCAAAAGGATAGCAAACATAAACAGTAAAGATTGCAGGAAATTGGCTTTAACTTAGCCACAATGAGAAAGAACGGGACGTGGTTTTTGAAAACCACGATCGAATGTAGAGGAAGCTTGTTTTTGAGTTGAAGTGTTGATCTGGGACTTCATTTGAAAGGTAGATGGATTAGTGATGATGTGTTGTCTTTGAGATTCATTTGACTCAAGCATATTATTATACATATCGGACAGAGACGGTATAGGCTTCATATTCAAGATTTGACCTCTAATATTAGCAAAATCATCATTGAATCCCATAAGAGACTATGTGATCCGTGTGGTTTCTTGATTACCTAGGAGTTTAAGAACCTGAGAGTACAACGACAATCTCCATTCTCTAGTTATTCCAGAGTCACCTTCTTCGTGTAGTAATCAGACACAGATAACGAATTTTGGCGTAAAATGCAAATTTCTTGTTCCAGATTGTATTATAAGAGACTACACTTGTGGAAACGCTTGTAAGAATCATTCCAAATCTCAGCAGCATCTTGAAAAAATAGAATACTCGCATAAATCTACTTCGAAACAACATTTAAAAACATTTTAAATCCAAACTTTACTGTTGCAACGATTCCAAAAATCTTGAACAAGAAATCATAATTTTTTTGGAATATTTTTTAAAACAGTTTTAAAAGAGAAAAAAAAAAAAATTAAATAAGAGGAGGGATCAGATTGTGCAAAAATGGGAGTGCCCAATTGTCGTAACAGGCTTTGGGTGGAACACCCTTCACGCATTGAAGCGAGATTAAACCCTTTCCTCATTTCCCCTTTACTTGCCTGAAGGATCATGCTTTCACTCTTACGCAGCTCTTCTCTATTTATAGGCCCACATTTCACTACCCTCACCTCTCTCCCAGCCGATGTGGGACAATTGAACTCTTCTCCTAACTAGAACCCATGTGCTGGTCACGTGTCAATGGCAAACTCGCAGTTTTATAATATTTTGCTCTCCGGTTAAGGATCACTTACTAATCACTTTGTTTTATCGTTTGGTTTAAGACTTTGAGTCATTTCGATTCAGATTTTTTGTCCACCCTTGCATGTTGTGTGTAAGTGCGTGTGTTTTTTTTTTCAAAAGAAGTGAATTGAGTTGTTACAAGAGAATCATAAATGCAACCAAAACAAAAAAAAATCTAATGTTGGAGAGAAGCCAAGACTGAAGACACAAGATGAAGTATCTATCCATCTAATTCCACCGTGTTTAATAATTCCAGATCTGGCCTCTGCTATACTTTCCAAGGAACCCCCGAGGGCATCCATATGTTCCTCACCTATCGTTGTTATGACTGAGGCAGCAAGATTTGAACTTTTAATTACATTTGTAGCGTCTCGAGCTCCTCCTAGCCCAGCCTGATGATATCCAATCATTTATTTAAGAAATATAAATATTCAAAACTAGACCACAAGCTTCCAAAACGGTAGCAAAAGCAAGTTTCTTTAAACTCTCTAATGTGAAAGGATGAGCAGAAATATTTGCATTTTTCAGTTAGAAGAGGCAAGAAGATTATTTTATTTGATTTTATTATTCTCAACAAAACAATCATGTCCTCCACGACCACTATTTTTGAATATAATACAATGACCGGTCAAAATAATTCACCTAAATTCTTGATTTTGTTGATTTTTAGTCTAAAATCTGCAGATGTCTTCTGAAGTTAAGGCAGAGAAGGAGCAATCACCGGAGCCACGTCTCTGATTACTTTACTTCCCAATGAAGTCATCGTCGATATCATAGCACGAGTGCCGAGATGCTATTATCCGACTATCTCCCTTGTTTCCAAGCACTTCAAGTCACTCGTTGCGTCGCCTATGCTATACCCCAAAAGATCCCTGTTAGGCTGCAACGAAGCTTGTATCTACGGTCTACTCTATAGCTCGGACACCGGTGATTACCGTTTGTACATTCTTCGTAGTAAAGCTAACACAAGTTCCTTTGTCCTTATCCCATCACTTTCTCCTCTACCTGATGGAAGCTTTGCCGCGGTGGGTTCGAAGATATACGTTTTGGGAGGGATTTACGACTTTGATATGAAATCGAGTGCGTTTAGCATCGACTGTAGATCTCACACGATGCAGCTTCTCCCCAGCTTGCCTATGGCCATGACTGGTACAATCGTTGACAGCATAAGCAAAAAAAATTATGTAATTGGATATTCCGAGGTTGAGGATATGGTTATGTTGGTGTTTAATAAAAAGACACAAATGTGGGAGCTTGAGAACATAAAGCTACACACGGAGCTAGGTTATGTGCGTCCTCGTTGTGTGATGATGGCAGATAAGATGACGTACATGAGAGATTATGAGAATACGAGACAACGGAAAGTAAATGGGAAATGGACGAGTCGTTGAATTCTCAGGAGTGGGAGTTTGCATGTGTCTTGGACGACATATTGTATTATCATGATCATGAAGAGAAAGTATTAAGAGCGTATGATCCAAAGCAGAGGTGTTGGGTAGTAGTGAAAGGTGTGGAAGAGTTTTTTTCCCGAGGGAGAGTTATGGTGGTCTCGCACGGTGAGTTATGCTGGGAAATTGCTTGTGTTCTTTCCTAGAGACGAAGAAGAAGAATTATACGCGAGGGAAACAAAAGAGATTTGGTGTGCGGAGATTGGAATCGAAAGACGTCAAGGAGGAGAGATTTGGGGTAAAGTTGAGTGGAGCGATATTGTGATTTATGGAGATTTTAGGCTTATGAAATCTCTAGTTCTTATGGTTTGATGCATCAAACCTTTTCGTTTTCATTATTCTAAAGTTACATTTTGTGGTTGGAAGTTTCTTTGAAATATCAAACTACTATGGGTTTGATGTGTTTGTTTAATTTTCCATGTCAATTTTCAACCAAATAACTTATGAAGCCATTGTAATAAGTTACTCATACGGTCATACCCTCTACGGTTTATTTTTTTTTCTTCATCAGCATTGACTCTTGTGTTAATATGGATAACCAATTTGGCCAGTCACTCATTTCCAGTAAAGAAAAAGACTAGGTAAATATATTTACGACACTCTCGACTTTTCTTATAAAAAAAAACTAATTAATTAAAGACTCAACTATCAATCATTTTGAACAAGACAAACACGATTCCTCTGGAGTAGAAGAACAAAAACGAAAACCATCATGTTCTTCTCTGATATATCATTTTCTTGATTCTTAGCTTAGTTTCCAAAGAAAAACAGAGGAGAGCACCATGAGAAGGATGAGCAAAGTCGCTAACCTCTATAACTCAAATGTCGATATTAAGAGTGGATGCAGAGACAGGATCTCCATATCCTCTACAAGACATGCGTTCTTTGATACTCATAATATGTGGGCTACACAGAAGAAGTAGAAAGATTCATTTTAGTATATAGCCGGTTTGTTCCGGTTTAGTGATGGTTTAGTATAATTTATTTCATGGCCATCTCATCTAATTGATGTATATATACAGATATTTGTACAACATTTCAAAATTAATGAAAATAACCATTATTTACTTATTTTTCTAAAATGGTATTAGAGCCAGGTTAGTGGTAAGCAACTGGTAAGGAGTTTTGTTATCAAGATGGTAAGGAGTTTTGTTATCAAGAACTGGAGAAAGTAAACGATTAATGAGAAAAACAGCAGTCATGACACAATCACCCTAATATATCAATATGTAACAAATCTAGAGATTCTGGACAAATATGTGGATGTAAAGAAAACGGTAAATTATAATTTATTTCATGGTTTATCTCATCTGATTGATATATATATACAAATATTTGTACATCATTTTAGAATTAATAACATTTTAGAATTAATGAAGATAACCATTATTTACTTCTTCTTCTAGAAATTCAAAGTCAAGATATATAGTATTGAGCCCTTTCCCTTTGTTCCAGCCACAGGGACTACCTATATTCACTGCCCTAGTTGTTAACTTCACTTTGGAAAATCTGTGAACCAATCAGCAGAAAGAATGAGATACTTATATAAGTTTCATAAATCCCAAATGTTCTCAACCCAATTTTAATGGCAACCTTGCAAAATCTGCTTATTACGAAGAGATAATCAGAAAGATAAAGCTAAATTAGCAAGCACGAACCTTGATTTTCCGATATGCTCAACATAAATTAGAAATCCAGTTTCTCAGAGGTATATAAGCAAAGTGATCCTAATTCACACAAAAAGTTCAAAAGAGATCGGAAACTTACATGACCAATAATCACGAAACAATTCAGTTAATCTGGACAATCGTTGTAGTCTCTAAGGTTTACGCTCGCAGAAACTATTCCAACGATTGAAGAGATCACCGAGGGTTGATAATATATATTTTTAACTTTCAAACAATACATTATTATATTTTAAGTCGATATTCGTTACCGTAACCAAGGGTCGCCGGCGAAAATCATAAAAAAGATATATGAAGCCAAAAAACACGGTTCAATCGGAAGATTTGCGGACGCGTATTTCCATATACATATGTGGGGTCCACTAATAGATGTGTAAGACACGGACACGGTCACACGTTTCGAATTTTCCTCGTAGAATCGAAACCCAAAAAACCAACTTCTCTGTCCTTAAGGAACCATTTTGGTATTTTTTTCCTTTACTCGTCCTATAAAAACCAAATAAATCTTTCTCGATTCGCCAACTAGAGATCCATTCTGTGCCCCCATTTTACATATATGCACGACAAGTAAGTTCTCTCTTCTTACGTCTAGGTTCTTGATCTCGCGACTCTGGTTTTTCTCAATTGATCCCTGATTCTAGGTTTTTTTTATCTAAGATCTGGGCACTTATGATGATCCTTGTTTTTTCCGACACAAGATAAATCGGAAAACGAATCCTAACAGTTATTCGATTTGTTTCGTTCAACATTTCCGTATGCATTGCGTGTTCTTATGATTTGGATCAAATTTACAAGCTTCGTGTTGGTTGATGTTTTGTTTCACAGGTTATGGTGAAAGAGAATGAGTACTACGAAATCTTAGCCGTCAAAACTGATGCTTCAGAAGCTGAGATTAAAAAGGCTTACTACTTAAAAGTAAGTCACCTTTTTATTCCTTTGTGAAATCATCAAACCCTTATGGAATAATCCAAGTGACGATTATAATTTTCTTTTTGATAATGTAAATTTTGGGTTTGATTGTGAATTTATGGACTTTTCGTTCTTCAGGCAAGGAAGGTTCATCCAGACAAGAACCCTGGAGACCCTCAAGCTGCTAAAAACTTTCAGGTGAATCAAGATCTGATAAGGTGTTTTGTCACATTGTTTGTTGTTATTGTAACCTTCACAAAATGTTTTTCCACAAATTTCTGATGATATAATATTGTTGAGACTCTTACATTTCGTATCCGTTGTTTGTTTCTTTCATGAATGAAAGGTATTAGGTGAGGCTTATCAGGTTCTGAGCAATCCAGACAAGCGAGCTGCTTACGACAAGTATGGCAAAGAAGGTGTTCAACAGTAAGTTTTTCTCTCTTTTACACTTCTTTGCATCAACAATTTCGGTTGACAATGTTGTGATTGTAGCTTGTTCCATTTTTTAATAATCTACAGAGATGCAATGGTTGACCCTGCAGCTGTATTTGGTATGCTTTTCGGAAGCGAAGTCTTTGAAGAATACGTTGGACAGCTTGCACTTGCTTATCTAGCATCAATCGAAGCGGATTTAGAATCTTATGAGCCTGAGATCAGAAAGCAAATGCTTCAAGACAAAATCAAAGTAGGATTTGTTTTTCCTGATGGAATTAGAAAATTCTAAGTAACGCCCTTGATGTTAATATACGTGTGGGGAATTGTGTGCAGGCTCTACAGAAGGAGAGGGAAGACAAACTCGCTGCTACTTTGAAAAACAAACTCGAACCGTTTGTGGAAGGACGAACAGATGAATTTACCGAATGGGCAAATGAAGAAGCAAAACGGCTTTCTTCTGCCGGTAAAACAAGAACCTCTTTTGCATATCTTTTGGCTCCTAAACACATAAGAAAGGTGCAAACGTTATGCATAATCTTGCTTTTGACTGTTAAGGTTTTGGGGAGGCAATGATGCATACAATTGGTTACATTTACACAAGAAAAGCTGCTAAAGAACTTGGGAAAGATAAGCGATTTATGAGAGTGCCCTTCTTAGCTGAATGGGTTCGTGACAAAGGCCACCATATGAAATCTCAAGTCATGGCTGCTTCTGGTATAATAATATAAAAAACAGAATAAATCGAAATATTTTGTTTTTCTAACCAGAAAAATTTCCTTAATTTTGATGATTATTTCTTTTGATGTGCAGGTGCGGTTTCGTTACTTCAGTTGCAGGATGAAGTCAATAAGTTGAATGAACACCAAGCGGAGAACAAAGAGGAGCACATCCAGAAAGCCATTGAAGCTAAAATGGATGCTTTGCTTCAATCTCTTTGGCAAATCAATGTGCTCGACATCGAATCTACTCTATCTCGTGTCTGCCAATCTGTAAGATTCTAGTTAAGATTCATGTTACGTTATATAACCAGTTTTGTAGTAATAATTAAGGAATTAAAAGTGATTCTTGTTGTAAATTTTGTTTTTCTCTCACAGGTGCTTAGAGATCCAAGTGTGTCGAAGGATGCTCTTCGAGCTAGAGCCACAGGACTGAGGAAACTTGGAACGATCTTCCAGGTGAGCAAGGACAAAAGGGTTCGTAACCTTTAACTTATATTTTTTTGTTTTAGATATGGTTTTAACTCGAATGTCTATATTTTTTTCTTTGTTAAGGGATATAACTGTCTTTGTTTCTCTTTGCTAAATTCTTATTGAAGGGAGCCAAGAAACGGTACACAAGAGGAAGCAGCCTACGTCACGAATCCGCCGTGAAACTGGACACCGGAGCTTCTTCCAAGTCGACGACTTGAAACTTCGATGACAGTTATTGGACGCAGCTGAAATCGGGAAACCGGAATTGACTCTACTGTTTCCTTTTATCTTTTCTTTCTTTCTTTTTTATTGCCTGAACTTTTTTTTTACTTTCCACCGTTTTTGTAGAGATTGTTTTCCGATGTAAAAGTAATATTTTTATTGGTTGATGATGTTTTAGACTATGAAAGGATGGATTTAGTTGAGGAGATTAGTAGTCACATATTCAAGGGATGAGTTGGGTATATAGTTGAAGGAAAATGGTTGGAAATCCTAAACTCGTGGTTAGAATATTGTACGGTGTACTTGATTGGTGGAAGCTCAACAGTGGTAAATATCTTGTTCAATCAGATGTTGCCAAGGATGTACTTGCACCGCAAGTATCCTCAGTTGCATCATAAAAGGATAACAGATCCGTATAGGAGTTGTCTAACTCACTATATGATTGAGGTTTTGATGACGTTTAAAGTAGTGGCACGAGGCTGATATATACATATGAAGAAAACAAAATTGGTTACAAATGCTTTTAGATATTGAAATGCCAGATAAGCCTGAGAGAGGTAACTTTTGTTTCCTAGTTTTGGCATTTTTCTTTTCAGATTTTTAGCATTCTGTTTCTAATAATTTGTTCCAGATTTTGGAACCCCAAGTTTACAAGAAGAGTGAATATCACTTTGCTAGTCGGATGTAAGGTAACATTCTATTTCCTAGTTTTATCACTTTCCTTTTTAGTTTTATTGTTTCTAATATCATTTCATTTTGATGTAATAGGGTCATGGAGAATATGCATTTGAGTTTTTTTTTTTTTTTTCTTTTTCTTTTTTTGTGTGTGTGGGTGTTTCCACTTGTTCTTTCTATTAGTTTATTTGGCATTGAAATTCCACTTTGAAAATGAATTTAGATGTTTAAACTCATGTATGGGTGTCTTTTTCATTTTACTTTCTTATTTGTCTGCGTTGTGTATATATTTTGCCTCTGAATTTTAATGTTTTCTCATTACTAAAATGGAAAAGTGGTTCTATATAGTATTACAAGTTTTATTTTGGGTTCTTAGGTAACTTCAGGTATTTTTTTATCTTGTTCGGAAACAAATAGGGTATTTTAAGAACCGATCTGAACCTGAAGTTATTCGAATATTTACTAGATCCAATACAAAGTTAAGGTACCCACCCGTACCTTACATATTTAAGTCTTTTCCGCCTTAAATCTTTCCCGAGTGATACCGATAGTTGCCTAATGTTCCTAGTAAGTCCCATATCAATGAGAGTTCATCCTAAAGATTCGTGAGATCTAAGTGCTTCCACACACAAAACTTACTCCAATTCGGAGAAGACTCTCGAAAATTTAATAATAGTTTAGAGTATCTATGAATTCTAGTTAGACTACATCAAATCCGATCATAACCGATCTAGGCTATGTCCTAACTTAGCAGAAACATGACCATGCATATATATTAGTCTAGGTTAACGAAGACTATCAGACATCAGATCGGTCCTTGGTGGGGTCATCCTTTGTTGTTGTTAGTCGGTGATGCAATTGGTGGGGAGAGTAGGAATGGTAGAATATGTAAGGCCTTGAAATGAGCTAATAAAAAGTGGATGAACTAACTTTTGATTGTTATTTGTTAGTATGGCCGATTTTCATATTGCTTAACTATTGCTTGTTTCTATGTGCTTTATTTATGCTTACTGATTGACTGCTTTGCTTGATGTTGGTTATTTTGGATTTTCAGGTTGGATTAATATGCATGTTTAGAGGGAGTCTTACTCACTGAACAAATTAGTTGCTCACCCATACTCCCTTTTCTAAATTATAAATTTCTGTATGAGTGATTTAGATCATACAATAATTACTATACTTAAAAAACAAATACTTAAAAAAAATGATTATTTATTACTACATCTTTTTAACGTCATAATAATAATACTTATTTTTTTGATAATAATAATTTTATACTTTGTTTTGTAAGTGTAGGACGTGTTTGTTTGTTTCGCGTTTTTATATCTGCGTTGGCCTCACAAGTCACAAGGTTCGAGGCGTGTGTCATGTAAGATAAGTTAGATAACATGCACAGACAGAAGTTCTAGATTTCCCGTTTTCAGTCCCTCCTAAAATATAAATGTTCGTTTGGCACCCCGACTTTATATCTAATGTTTATAAACCGTCCCATTTAACGACGTCACTTGTAAAAGTTGACGGTCAATTATTCCTTCCCCTTCCATTTTTGTCTTTTGAACATGACGTGGAACCGTTCGCCTTACGTCATTTAATTCCGCTAAAACTAACAGTCTCATGACGGCTGCATAGCAATATGTCAAACCATAATGTTTGATTTTATTAAGCCGAAAACCAACCAGGCTGGTCCATTTCCAAATCCTGCAACTAACAGAATGGTTGAAATCAATTCAAAGTACATATAAGTGAAAAGTTTCCAATTTCAGGAAATAACCAAAATTTGATCGACATTTGATTTGGCACGGTTAATGGGTCCTTAACCAATGCACTCCAATCGGAATCTGACGGCGTTAATTGATCGTCACCGTCAGAAAAGACTTGTATTCGTCTCTTTCCCTCTCTCTCTCTAGGAAAGAAGGAACAAAGCAAAGCCTCCTCCTAGTGCTCTCATTTCTCCTTTTCTTTTCTCACTCTACAAATCCACCGCTCTCTCTATGTGACTCTGTCTCTATCTTTCCGGCGACGTTTTCCGACTTCCGAGAGCAGGTTCGGTGTTTCTGCCTTTTGCCCCATCTGCTTAATTGTTGTTGATACTTGATTTTTGTAGATTTTGTTTTTAGGGTTTTTGTTTCTATTGTAAGTAATTTCAATCTGGCTTCTAGGTTCCCTGGCCCTAATCTCGGATCTCTTTAATGTTAGTTACGCGGCCTCTGTAGATATGCCCGATTCAATTGCTATTTTTGGTGTTCTGAGATAATTTTTCGTTTGGGTATTTTCTTTAAGTGAAGATAGTCATGAAAGTTCACTGACGTAGAAGTTAGTGGGTAGCGGATTGTTAGATTTGATTCTCTCCTTATTTAATCAGATTATTTCCTTAGTTCCTATGCTGCTACTTTGAACTTCCGTTATCTCGGCCATGGCTACGGCCATTCTAAGTTATTTTGTGGATGAATGGTAAGCTCTCAAAGTTTTTTTATCGATGTTGTTGAGCACAAGTAACGTCGTAAGTGTGGTAACCTAGGATATTGTGCAGCTTGGACTGACTCTGATATTGATAAGTTTTGTTGGATTTTTTGTCACAATTCTGATTGAGCTCCTTAAATTTTGTTTCTGTTTTTTGGTAGGTTTTGAGGTGTTCTACTGTGATCACCAAAAAATCTAACCGGAGTGTCTTTTTGGGAGTGCTTAGTATTTTTCCCACGCTTCAGTCATGGGGAATGCTTGTTGTGTTGCTGCTCGAGACAAAATGGTAGTGCCTAATACATCAGCAGCAATTGAGAATTTGCAAAGAAACAATTTGAGGTATTCTCCAAATTGGAGCTTCCGATGGGATAATAGAGGACGAGTGGCAGGTGAAGAGACCTCTCTAAGCTGGTTATCTGATGGGATTAGTCGTAATGATGGCTCTGATGTGAAATCTGAATCTGCATTTGTATCTTCTGAAGGTTCCCCTTTGGACAATTTTCAGACACAGTCATGGCAGAAATCTCCTGCTTCGGGTAAATTATTTCTGCCTTTTAGATACATATATATGGTCGTTGCGATAAGTTTTATTGCTCACTGGCAAAACCTGTTTAGCCTTTCAAAAACTGTAGGCCTTGTGGCCTACTTGCAAGTTAAGACTTTTCTACATAAGCGAAAAGACAATGATGTGTCTGTTGAATTGTTTCTCTTGTTTGCTTCTTGGCTTGCTTTTCATTGGCGAAATTCATCTTGATCTTTAAGCTATGACTTTTCATGTCATGACATCACCTAATTGTTGTGGCAGATCAATCTTTTTCAAGAAATGCATCCATTGACACTGTCTCTGAACAGGTAAAAGCTTGTTTTACTGTTAGCTATGTGTCTGCCATGTATCTCTGTTAATATAAACCTCTATTTTACTTTTGTAGATCACCCGGAAAACAAATGATTCCACTGACCTTACTTCTTACCCATCTCCTCCAAAGCGGTCTCTTTCGTTGGCTTCTCAACCGTCATCTTTCTCTACATCACCATTATCGTCCCAGAGCTACTTGCCAATGCCACCTGCAAGTTCATCGACACTAAAGCTGACACCACGCGCTCGTCTATCGAAGCAAGTCTCAGATGGTCAAATATTCGGATTTAACTCACCGAGCAGAAGCTCAGCAACCGAAGAGATGCTGGGAAATGAATCTCAGTCTGGGCCATCTGATGGTTGGTCCATGCAAGCCTTTTATGAAATGATGGCCTATTCACGGAGAGAGTCTAGCTCATATGATAACGAGTACGTAGGGCTTCGTCGTGACAAGATAGAGAATCATAAACACCGAAAGTCCAATGATCAACAAACCTGTGGTGCTTGCTCGAGACCCTTGTGTGAGAAATCGTTGTTGAGTAGCCAAAAGATCTTTGGGACTAACGAGCTCTCAGTAGCTGCGATTCTAGCTTGTGGACACGTCTATCATTCTGAGTGTCTAGAGCAGATGACACCTGAAATCGACAAATTCGATCCTGCATGCCCCATCTGCACATTGGGTGAGAGGAAAACACTCAAGCTCTCGGAAAAGGCATTAAAGGCAGATTTGGATTTGAAAGCTAGACACAACAAGAGATTAAGAAACCGCGTTGTGGACAGCGATGACTTTGTCATGTTCAATCACAGCCACCAGATGGCAGGATCAGGAGCTTCAAGTGGTACTGGAAACAAAGGTAAGGTCCCAAAGCTGATATCGAGCTCAAGCTTAAGAAGCTATTCCCCAAAGCCGTTCCTTGCACGACATTTCTCTTTTGGGTCCAGAAGTAACAGTGTCAAATCCCCAAGAGAGAATCATTCGGCGACCTCTCTTAGAAAGAAAGGCTTCTTCTGGACCAAATCTACCAAACTTTGATACTGTAAGCATCTCTCTATCCAAGCATCAATTGTGAATTTGAACCTGAGATATGAAATCAACAATTCATAAGTATTCTTGAATCTTGTTTCAGATTTCTGGGTGATGTTTCTCTTCTTAAGCTAGGGCTGAAGTCAACGTTATGGATACACATCAGCGGTGCACACTACTTGTTTGTGTGTATCAATATGTTATAGAATTTCTCACAAATCTTTCTTCTATTTTTTTTGAGCACTCCCAAATTTTACACTTGTAAATATAATAATTATAAGGTAAAACTGATCTTGCTATGCATCACAGAGTTTGAAATTGGATCGATGGATTTTTATTATATATAGTTTGTATTTGACATGGAATCGTGTTCTACGTTTTCATAATTGATGCTCTTTACTAATCTTGCAAAGATCTTCGCTACTTTCTACTCCACTCGATTAATGATTTAATTATTTTTAAAATATATAAAAATGTTGCGATTTGTTCAATGGCTGTGATTAGATTTAGAACTAAAACATCTTATTTTAAATCAACTGCAGCGATTTTAAAAATCGGCAGGAGTACTGGATCACCCATTAATACTAGGATTTTTAGTGAAAAAACCCCTTAAGAAAAGATCAATCGTGAAATAACCCTTCAACTAAAGATTTAATGAAAAAACCCCTCAAGTTTAAATCCGTTAACACGTTAACCCCTCCGTGAACAGTACCGTTAAAAATTAAACAGAACCCGTTAAATGGAACGCTGTGTTTTATTTTGACCGAAAAACTACGAATTTTTAGTGAAAAAACCCCTCAAGAAAAGATCAATCGTGAAATAACCCCTCAACTAAAGATTTAATGAAAAAACCCGTCAAATTTAAATCTGTTAACACGTTAAACCCTCCTTAAACAATGCCGTGAAAAATAAACAGATCCCGTTAACTAGACCAAAATGACGCAATTTCTAGAGTTTCTTTCATTGGGTTTTGGTTTGCAAGCCGTAATTTCAAATCATGGGAGAAACGAATGGAAGCTTTGCACGAATCCACTTGGAGAAAAGTGGGAATTTTTGAGGCGATCAAGGCATTGACATACAAAATTCATGATCAGGTGTCCTGAAACGAAATCCTTTATCTTCCTTTTAGATAGTTCTGAAATTAGAGATTCCATAGAGAATATGGAAAAAGTGAGGATAGACTATGAACATGATTTCATTCTCGAGCGGAAAAAAATGGATTTTTAGCTTCATTAGCAGAGGTGACCAAATGGAGCTTTTCTTGCATTGTGGCTTTCACATTTCTTTTTTTCTGAAAAGTCTCATCGTTAGATTTCGAGTAATGTTCTCTTTATCGCTGTTCGTTTAGCTAGAGGTGAAATAATTTCTCATGATTCTCATGAAACTTCCCGATCTCTTTCGATGCCGCAAATCCATCCTTGAAACTTCCCAATCTCTTTCAAAAGTTGATGTCGCTTAACAAATAGTGTAGTTATTTGGTCAAATTAACGGGGTCTGTTTATTTTTCACGGCATTGTTTAAGGAGGGCTTAATGTGTTAACAGATTTAAACTTGACGGGTTTTTTCATTAAATATTTAATTGAGAGGTTATTTCACGATTGATCTTTTTTTGAGGGATTTTTTCACTAAAAATTCGTAGTTTTTCGGTCAAAATAAAACACAGCGTTCCATTTAACGGGTTCTGTTTAATACCACGGAGGGGTTAACGTGTTAACGGATTTAAACTTGAGGGGTTTTTTCATTAAATCTTTGGTTGAGGGGTTATTTCACGATTGAATTTTTCTTGAGGGTTTTTTCACTAAAAATCCTTAATACTATCCTCAATAAAATTATACTATAATTTTGTTAATAGCCTAGTGACATGTAATTTGTTTTTTTTAAATAGGTTACTACGCCAAATGTACTTCTCACAATACTATAGAGATAATCCATATCCAATCAGATTCGACACAAATCAATTATTACACCTTATCCGATCTCCATTACTTCTAAAAACAGAAAAAAATGTGAAATATGCTCACACCTGTTCACGACATCATTAATAATACTTATTCACAATGTAACGAGAGCGACGTGCTTACTATCTTAAAAGAATAATTTAGTTATATATTTGAGAGAGAGGTGAAATACTAGTATTAGGGATTCTCAAGATCTTAGTTATCTGATCCTTATCAAGATTCAATTCTCCGCTCCGGTCGGAAGATTTGGATCCATATGATAAAGTTTTAT
Organism: Euclidium syriacum; assembly: GCA_900116095.1. Classification (NCBI taxonomy): domain Eukaryota; kingdom Viridiplantae; phylum Streptophyta; class Magnoliopsida; order Brassicales; family Brassicaceae; genus Euclidium; species Euclidium syriacum. Next base: position 7,464,351 of record FPAK01000008.1, read on the forward strand.
TTCCATCAAAACCGGATCCATATAAGAAACTATATGTTTTTTTTTGTTTGCTTTTTAATTTCAATTATTAATTTTGCAGATATGGAAGAATGGTTTCGTAATTCTAGGGAGGCACCTTATCAATCGAGCTGCTGACCGTCAGGCAAAGGATCAAAACGCAAATAAACAGAACTTTATCTTTCACCACTCTGTTCCTTTTAACAATTACTTCCTTGTTACATTCTGACTATGTTTCCTCTATTTAAATAAAATATTCAAGTGTTAAAAAGATATATTTAAATTACTAATTTTGAAATTATTTGATTTTCACTTTCATTAAAAAAATTTAAACTACACATATGTTAATTTTTGTTAGGGTAATTTGGAAGAAATTTGTTTCAATTTTTTCTTTTTCCACTTCTCATTTTTTTTTCAGTCTCCCACTTCTCGTTTAGCTATATATAGATTAAAAAAACAGGCTAAAAAGTTAGGATATAAAAGTAGGATTACTCTGAAAAAAATTAAGACATATATTAGTTTCGGACAGAGAGATTAGTTTTTTAAAATAGGGCAATTTTGATGTTGTGCTTCCCTCGGATCGCTTCTCCCAAACATGTCTCAATGATCGATCAATTTCTTTTTATATTTCCTTTTGATTGTATTTTCAGGTTTAAGAACTTTTTCATTTTCGTGTTAATTATACCTAAATCCAATTTTACTTCTAAATTTCGTTTTCAATTTTAATTAATATATTTGATCATCTAATCCCGCACATTAATATCATCTACTGTATATTTTGGATATCAAACGTTTGTTTCAAATACAAAAGTAAAAACACACACAAATTATATAGATCATGAAACAATAAATAAAACATGCATGCAACACCCGTACTTTCGATTTGATGTTTTCCGTCTGAAATCGAGCCTTTTTTTGTATTGTCAACATAAAGACTTACAATATTTTGTTTTTCTCTTTTGATAAACAAGGTGTGATCGTGACGGCTTTTTGGTGAATACTTCTTGTTCGAAAAAAACCTTCTATCCGACTGCCATGCTTTAGGAGCATGTTTAGTCCATATAGAGCTTTGTTTTCTTTACCTCTCTTGATAGACCTTCCGATTGATCCATATATACACAATTTCTTTCAGTTCTCCATATAAAAAAGCATGTTTCACGTCTTTGTGCATATGCAACCAACAAAACTCTAATCGTATTCCATTGATTTTTATACTCGTTCATCAAAATATTTAATAATACCGCTGTTGGCGCAGAATATTTGATATCTTTTTTTTTTTTTTTGTTAAAGGAATATTTGATATCTTGAATTTCAAACATGTTTTTCTAATCATATATTGCATAAACACACACAGTATATAGATCATAAGTCGAAAAATAAACATGCATGCAACACACACTCCAAAGTCCAAACATCTTTTTAAAGGAATACAAAAAACACACAAAGTAGATATCATTAATTATTACAGCAATAACAAACCCTATAAGCAGTACCGAAGGGCGACAAAGCAGTCCCGCAATAGCCGTTTTTAAACTTCCACGACTTGATGCATTTCTGCTTGCAATCATCATCGTTGGTACATGTCCCGGCGGGAAAATCATATTGGGTACATTCTCCCTTCACTTCTGTCAAATCCATAGATTAAGATTAATGTATATATGTAATATTTTAAGATCTTGGGAAAATATAAGTTTTTTTTAAGGTCTTGGGATTTGTTTTTTTTTTCAATGCTTATTTAGTTACCTGTAGGAGATAGGAGGAGGATGGAGAAACAAACGATTAGTGCAACAAGAACAACTCTGTTCAACCTTAAGCTCTCCATTGTAGCTCCTCTTCCTTTTTTCTTTTCTCTCTTTTTTTGTGTGTGATTTATTTAGCAAAGAAAGGGCTTTAATATATAGCAACGGAGGTATAGAGTTTGGGAGAGGTCAAATATACATTATTCAATAAAAATTATAAAACCCTCCACGTGTTTCCAGCTCGCGTATGAAACCTCTTTTCTTTTCTATACATATAAATAAAATATTACACGTTATTTGATCTCCAATACTTAAAAAAAGAATGAAATATGTTCACATATCCACTACATCACTAAATAATTACTTACTCAAAATGTAACGAAACCGACGTGCTCAAAAGACACAAGATATATATTTGATTTAATATCTACATTATTTAAATAAGATTGCTTACTTTAATATACAAATCAAAACAAATCATATATATATATATTGTTCAACAATTTTATAAAATGCTATGAAAAATTTAGATTAAATAAAAAATGCCACGGATCTAGATTTTTTCTAAAATTGTTCATAATTTTAATGATTTTATTCTCTCATTAATAACAAAATAAAAAAGATAATAAAAAAGTTTCACAGAGAAAAATAAGAATCCCTAAAAAGACGATCCCAATTCTTCGATAATGTCTCCGATAACATCTTTGATAACGTCTCTCCGATAACATCCATGGTATCGGTTCTTATATTCGGTAAATCAGGGTTCCGAAAAATGCGATTCCCGATGATGTTACAACAAATTCTTGAAAGCCAACAAAGATCCATTGATGAACTGAATACCAAAAAGGCAGGTTTCGAAGTATTTCAAACTGCAATGGGTGTAACAGAAATAACGATCTAGATGGAACAAAACAATGAAGTGAATTCAGGATATGATGAAGAGTCAAAAGAAGCAATAGAAACAATTGCAGAAATATATAGCGTTTTGTATGATAAATAAATTCCTTTCCGAGGAATTCGTGATATTGAAAAAAGTTAGTATTCAGAAAGATTATTGCTTTGAGATTCTATTTTTCTTGTTATGTAAGAAATTCTATAATGTTTTTGAAACAAAATTAACCAACGTCGTTATTTGTTCTCATGTCTAACATATTTGGTGTAACATATGATCACAAAAATGAACAAACGCATTTCATTTATGTGGATTGATTAGAAAAAATAAAATCCTAGACACAAAAAGAAAAAAGAAATCCGGCGATTTGAGAAATCAAAAGAACACTATAAACTGTAGAAAGCTCAAAGAGATAACAACAGAGGGAACGAATAAAGTGTCAACACATACATACCTTGTGACTCTCAAATTCAGGAAGCAACGAGATCGGCAAAACCAAACTTTTTTGCCTTCACCATTTTCTTTTTTCGATAAAAGACACTCTTTATGTTTGTCATAAACCATATTTTAGGGTTAAAATAGACGGTTAAATTCAACTGAAATTAAGATCTACGGTCCATATTATAAACTAAAGGTCTACATGTTAATTTAGAGCACCTATTTCTAATAAGATATGTTTGTTTTTTAGATTACAAAATGCGTTTAAACAGACGGTTATATTTTTTTTGTAATGTAAGATCTACCATCAAATAAGTGTTCTACACGTTTGACCGGTTAAAATTTCGGGAATTAAAGCGAAATGGTTAATTAATATACCAAATTACTCTGAACGAAAAAAGAACTTTGTATCTTTTAAAAGAGAAATTGGTTTAAAAAAGGCAAAAAAAACTTTGTTATTAGGTGTAATGACAAATCATGTAATATTTTACAAACAAAAGAGTTTTTATAATAATGTAGAAGTACTTCTAAATTAATAGCATTAGGATTAATAGTATTATAAAGGGTTTTGTGAAAAAAACCAGTTTTCTTATTTGTTTGTGCGGCTCAATCCATCATCTTAAAGTTGTGCAAGTCAAACCTATAACCTCGTAAAAAACCCACAATACAACCCGACCTCATATCGCCTATGTGTCACCGTTAATTGCTGTTATCTTTTTTGACGGAACTCAAAACGACGTTGTTTTGAGTAAAAGAGTTAAATACATAAATTTCAAAATCTGAGATTCGAACTCACGATCCTTCGAAATAATGAAGAGAAGCTTTTACAACTTATGCTAAATGACTTTTTTAGTTATTTCATCAAACCAACTCTAATATATTGATTAACATCAATATTATCATCTTCTTTTCCGTTATCATCTCTTCTTCATCCTCAAAGAAGTTTTTTCTTTCTCTCACTCAATCTCCGAATTCAGAATGTGTGGCCGTCAGAAGTTGCGAATCGTCATGAAAATATATGGGTTTTCTTGAATCATGATTCAATTTGTGATCAAAGAATTTATCTTCCGATTTACTCGAAGCAACAAAATTCAATTTTGCAGTCGGTAATCCAGATGCAAGGTTATCTAGAACTCATGAGTCACCGTTAAAGGACAAAAGCGAGATCAATCGTAAATCTACTGATGAAATCAAAGAAGATAAGGAGGGAGGAGGATGAGCTTAGGCGTTTTCGGTGACTAGTTACCGTCCGTTTTATTGTTGGGAGATTTATGTGGATGATTCGACTGGTCTGTGACTCTATTGGAAGTGCATCATATGGGTCGGGTTAAGTAAGGGACGAGGGAAACAAACTGAAGAAATTGTTGATTGAGAAAATTAAAAAAGAAAAAAAAAAAACTCAGAAATAGGTAAACGGATGAATCTAGAATTGAAAGAAGAAAACAAAGAAAATCGAATCTAAAATTGAATGAAAACGAAATCATAATAGAAGTTGCTAAGAGAGGAGATAATTGAACATGGAAGATAGAGAAGAATATGCAAAGATTTAATTGGGTATTAAATGACGATGATGATGAAAGAATAATCTGGAATGATTATTGTCCTGAAGAAGAACACCATATATGATGATGATGAAAGAAGATGATAATGTTGAGTTTAATTAATATATTAGATTTGTGTTTGAAGTTATAACAATTAAAATCATTTAGCATAAGTGGTAAAAGCTTCTTTTAATTATTTAGAAGGATCGTGGGTTCGAATCTCAGATTTTAAAATTTATGTATTTAACTCTCTTATTCAAAACGACGTCGTTTTGAGTTCCGTCAAAAAAGATTACAACAATTAACGGTGACACGTAGGCGATATGAGGTCGGGTTGTATTGCGGGGTTTTTGCGAGGTTATAGGTTTGACTTGCACAACTTTAAGGTGACGGATTGATCCGCACAAAAAAATAAGAAGACTGATTTTTTTGCACAAAACCCTAAGATATTACATCATGCCATATTAGAAGCGATATTTTAGATTATAATTTCTAATTTTTCAATTTTGAAATTCATGGTAGTCTGCTGCTAGTTGATTAAAAATATACCAATTATGAGAAGTACTTAGTTACATTTTTTTCTTTTAATGTGAACTTTTCTTTTTCTAATCTGAAAACCAACAGTATTCAAAAACGATCATGAAATTACTTAGTGAAAATAACTAACAGCTAAGGTGATTTAAAAAGAGTGATTTTTCTTAATTTTCGTCAAAAACTTAATTTTGCAAAACTTTTTGACATGAACATGATTTTTCATTTTTTATAAAAATTATAATTTCTTAACTACATGTTGATGATGAAAATGATAGTGTGATCTTATGTTTATGAAAATAATTATTAATTTTGTATGATAATTATTTCAAATTTACTTATAAGAATAATCACTATTATCTATTCAAGTTTACCGTAATCGTGAATTCGATAAATCATCACTTGTCTACTGATTTTGAATATAAATAACAGATATTCTGATTGCGAAAACTTAAATCCCAATGTAAATTTTCACATAAAACAATAATGGAGCTTGAATATTAATCCTATAATATTTCTTACATTTCCTTTTTTATTTCCATCGAAAGAAATCAAGCTACTAGGAGAAGTATAGAGAAGACTGTTAGAACTCTGTTGCATACGTCTTGGTGAAATAGTCTAAGAAGTTTATCTCACCTGTTTTCGTAAGTGTATCTCTCTCACAAAATTTTCTTTACTATTTAAAGTGTTTTTAAGTATTTTACAATATACGATTTTTCATGTGTGTTACAAAAAAGTTTCATTTTAAGGGCATTAAGCACTGGTTCAATGTGGAGTCGAGCAAACCCTCTCAACATACTAATTTATAAACATACTAGTTACATAAGAAAATATATATATTTCTAACCCAGTTGATAAAACATGTCCCCCATAATTTTAAGGTCTCAGGTACAAGTGTCCTTCTAAACATTTTTTAATCATTTTCTTGCACCTGAAAAAACATCCTGACTTCCCTGAATATAAGCTCCAATTTACAAAAGTGAATCCACTTCAAAATTCTTCACCTTCTCCACTAATTGGATGCTTAGCCTCCATGCTTTTTCTCCACAATTAAGAATCTCTTCCATAATTACCATGAACGCTAATACGTGTCTCCTCCATGCTAGCATTGTAAGATATCATCCTTCAGCTACTTAACTAAATCTTCAATTTGGAGTTCTTATCGTATCCTACGAGTTTGTCCCAATATTTGAGTTTTATCAATGGGGTAAAAACAGTTAAAAGTAAAAGCAAAACAAACCTGCTTTTCTAATTATTTTTTTTGAAAAAACCAGGGGTGAATGAGTGAGAAGGTTGTGCGAGAAAACCTTCTAGGATGACATTTTCACGGTAGATAATAGCGAACTATGCTGAATTTTGATTTATCGTAATCTTAAGTATTATCTTCTGAAAGTGTCTCTCTATGGAAAAATCTTCCATTGTGACAAATATTTTTTTGTCATTTTATTAGACCACCTCCAATAGAAAAAAAAAAGAGGTTTTTAGCACACGAACCAAAAAAAAGAAAAATTAAAAAAGAGATGGACCCTACATCAAACACAAGATGTTCTTTGCAGTCCTTGTTTAAAGACTCGTTTCTTGATTGTAGAGGTGATGTGAAGCATGTTGATTTGTTCCTGTTTTTTTTTTTTTTTTTTAAAAGCGAAAATAGTGAATCTCACTAAAAAAAATTCTTAAGAAATCCTTCCAAAGAGTCATGGTGATGTTCTTAGGCCAGTCGGTTCAATAGCCCAATTTTTTAAACCTGAATTAAAACCAGATTGTATGTCTGAGCAAAGCAAAGAAGTGTCCACCAACTTGGTTACTTGGGGATATATTTCATTCTCTATTTCTTTAGCGTTCCACGTCCTTGATCAAATCCAATAAATGTGTCTTACCGAATAAAAAAAGATGAGCAATCAAACAAAGCAAACACCGAAGATGATAAGCTGTTCTATCGAATTTATCAAAAAGGAAAAACGTTATTATGTCGGATTCGTGACGTATTTCACATCAAAGCACATACGTAACACGTGGCACTCCTCTCAATCCTTGCGTGGCAAAACATTTCACATAAGTTCGGCACGTCTCATAACCATGCAGATTAACATGTTATTATAAATACAAACATTGTTCAACCGAAGTCTTTTGTAAGAAGCGTTTGAGAATCTTACAAAACACAAATCACTTAAAACATATAAGAATCAAAAGGAAAAAAGGATTGATTACAAATGGCGGAATTGAAGGACGAACGAGGAAACCCAATCCATCTAACCGACGAACACGGAAACCCGGTCCAGCTCACTGATGAGTTCGGTAACCCCATGCACCTAACCGGTGTCGCTAGCTCTACTCCTCACTATAAGCAGAGTACTACCAGCGACATTGCAGAGCACCCAACCACCACTGCTGCAACAAAACATCCGGTTGCGCCGGCTGCCACTGTTGCCGGAGTCACAGCAGGTACTGCTGCTGGATGCACCGCTGGTACTCGTGTTCCCGGAGTCACTGCAGGTACTGCTGCTGGAGCCACCGCTGGTACTCGTGTTCCCGGAGTCACTGCAGGTACTGGTGCCACTGCTGGTACTCGTGTTCCCGGAGTCACTGCAGGTACTGGTGCCACCGCTGCAGGGCAGCAGCACCATGGCTCGCTTGAGGAGCATCTTCGTCGCTCTGGAAGTTCATCCAGCTCTAGCTCGGTGAGATTCTCATGCTGTCATGCATAAATAATTTCTTACAGTAAATTTCTTTTTGGTGAAGATTTTGATAAATAAAGTCATACTTAATATTTTCCACGTTTATTTATATTTATAATTTTCAAAAGCTATTTTATAAAACAATGAAAGTAGAATCACATCATTTTCGTAAATTTCAATATTTCCAGTTACTTTTTTTAAGAATGATTCCATTTTTTGTGGTTATTTTGATATATTCTTTAAAATTTTGATACTTCTAGAGATTCTTCTCTTTTTTTCTTTTTACCTTGAAGATGTTACTCACGTGTATGTAAACGGGCTGAACAAAATCCCTAATGATCTTGTAATATAGGAGGACGATGGACAAGGAGGGAGGAGAAAGAAGACTATGAAGGAGAAAATCAAAGAGAAGTTTAGTAGCGGCAAGCACAAGGACGAACAAACACCGAGCTCAGCAACCACTACCAGACCCGCCACTGTCACAACAACCACTACCAGACCCGCCACTGTCACAACAACCGGAGCCACCGTTGACCACCCCCATGAGAAGAAGGGTCTCCTCGAGAAGATCAAGGATAAACTTCCAGGCCACCACAACCACCCGTGAACGTTGTTTCTATTTCATGAATAAATCGTTTAGACGAATTTTATGTTGTCTAGTTGAAGTTTACTCAATTTTAAAGGGTTTACATGTAGTTTGTGATCATGTCATGTTATCGTTTTTCAAGACCAAAAAAAAAAAGTCATGTCATCGTTTTATTTATAGAAAGGAAGTGTATTTTGTCAGCAGCATATTCTGAATTGAGAACGGTCCATAGACCGGCTCTGGAGTGTTTGGTAGTCTACTAGTTTTACACTTGGTTTAAACTTAAATCTCGTTAATGTGCATGAACTCAGTTGATGTCAATAACCTTTTAGCGAAATTTATTTACAGTGAGAAATCTTCGAACAAAAGAATATGGTACTACGCAGTAAGCAAGTTTACAAGTAGCCAGGCTGATGAGTAAGAATAAAAGATAAGTTTTTCAGAGAGTTAATTGATAAAATACTAGTCAAAATAGAAAAAACATAAATCGTTTAGACGCTCTAGGTGAGAAATGCTGAGTTTTCGTCACCTTGGCACATGACGTTACCGAATTTGAGAGTCTCAGCCGGTTTCGTACGGCTAAGATGGAAAGTAGATCCAACGGTGGAGATCGACATAAACCTCGGTACTATCTGCTTTCGAATAGACAGAAATTTGAAACTTGTCGATTCCCACTTGCTTTTGCGAGGGATAAAACCGTGGTTTGTCTCCTTGGCAATGTCTTGGAAATCGAAGCGCGATGACCTGAGTCTCGTGTCCACTAGCTTCTTGCGATTGCCGATGTCCCGGCGAGGTAATCTGGAAATACTCCGGGAAGAAATATGATAACGTTGATTTTGCTGAATGATTGTTTTCTTCTAGTTTAGGTGTAGGTCATGAAATATCCTTTCATCGATAATAGATGATTTTACTATTGCTGTGAGTTTATATGCGGTGTGTGAATTGAACTGAATCGAATTCTGAATAATTCGTGATTTACCAGAGTCTCTGAATTGGCGATCTTGTGAGAAAGTTTGCGATTTTGGTTTCCGAAAGTAATTTTGTAGATTTTTTGTTGAGGTTATTGTCAATCATGGAAATGCTATTCTTAGGGTTTTAGCCGAACTCCGATGGCAAGTTCTCTCCAAATTCCAGAATTTCTTCTCCGAGCCTATGCGATTTATCCCTTGATTGTTGGTTCTTGCCAAATCCGTTCGTTGTTAGCTCTCTTTTAAAAAAATAACTGGAAAATGTTGTTGATTAGTCCTTTGTTCTCTTGTAAGATACTGAAAACTATAGATATGGTGAGGAAAAGGGCTAGAGATTTAGAAAGAACCTTTCGCTATTATTCTTCATCTATAATTATCTTGTCAAGAACCTCTATTATTACAGGTGAAATTGCATGTGGTTGCAATACTTACACTCTTCTGTGATTAATCTCTTAGAATTACTGAGTTCCAAGTTCACTTCAGCTGATACTGTCTCTTCTCTTCTGGTGCTACTAATAGAAAGTGCTGGATGTGACATAACCCATTGGAATAGAAACTCTCTTAAACTCTCCGAATCTCCATTTCATTTCCTTGCTATTAACCATATTCAGTATCCCTCAACATTCTGGTCTTTGTTTCGTAACATTTTTTGAAGCAAAAGTTCACACACCTTCTCAATGTTATACTGATTGATATCTTTGATGTATGATCTCCTTTAATGTAGTGTATCCATCGGTTCACCGGAAAGCTTTCCAAGCCAACTGAGTGGCAGTGAAACGTGCTTTTGGTATGTTATTTCACCTCTTACTTATATAAGACCTAGTTATCGGATCATGTCCTAATCAACTGCTGCTAGCTTCAGGAAGATGTATTATTACTACCTGGTTCCTGATTTACGAAACTCTGGTATGCTAGTTTATGTAGATCTCCAGTCCTAATTCTTCATTTTTCTTGAAATAGGGAATCATAATTGTTTTTTCTTGAGTTTATTTATGTCACAAATGGTCTTTGACCTATTTTAGCAAATTTGCTAAAAGTAAAACATTATCCACCACCAGACATAATAATAAAACTATCCATTAGTATAGCAAATCATCTTTTCTTTCTTTCATGACCCTTTTTTCTCACTCTTTCTTCAACCACAAGCATCCCAACAATCTCGTTTCGTTGTCCTCATAATTTTCTTACTCTCTCTCCCTCCCCTACGAAGGAGGGATGGAGATAAGAAAAAAAACCAAATATACCTTTGTGTCTCGTATTAGATTCTTCTTCCAAACCCTCCATGGCTCTCCTCTTGACCTTCCTCCTCTTCTTAACCGGTCCAGCTTCATCTGTCGCAATCGGCGGTGGTCCAAACGCTGGTTTCAAACCTGCAGATGATATTCTCATTGATTGTGGAGCCAAATCTTCAGCCAAAACCCCTGAAGGTAGAGTCTTTAAGAGTGAATCAGAGATGGTTCAGTATATAGAAGCCAAAGACGATGTTCAGGTCTCTGCTCCGCCTTCAGATAAACTCCCTTCTCCTATATACCTAACCGCGAGAATCTTCCGCGAAGAAGCTACTTACAAGTTCCAGTTGACACAACCCGGTTGGCATTGGGTTCGTCTCCATTTCTTTGCCTTCCCTAACGAAAAATTTGATCTCCAACAAGCAACTTTCTCTGTCTTAACAGAGAAATACGTCTTGCTTCATAACTTTAAACTCAGTAACAACAATAACAACGATAGCCAAAGCCTGGCTATTGTTGAGAAAGAGTACCTCATCAACATAACAGACGCTCAATTCTCTCTCAGGTTCAAACCTATGAAAGATTCCGCAGCTTTTATCAACGCCATCGAACTAGTCTCAGCTCCAGACAAACTCATCTCTGATGCAGGCACTTCTCTTTTCCCTGTCAACGCTTTTTCCGGTCTGTCTGATTACGCATACCAGTCGGTTTACAGGGTTAACGTTGGTGGTCCTTTGATCACGGCACAGAATGATACACTAGGAAGAACCTGGACACCTGACAAGCAATACTTGAAAGATGAGAATTTTGCTAAGGATGTTAAAAAAACACCTACTGCTATCAAGTATCCTCCTCAAGTCACACCGTTGATTGCGCCACAGACGGTTTACGCAACAGCTGCGGAAATGGCTGATTCTCATACCATAGATCCTAATTTCAACGTCACATGGAACTTCCCATCAACCCCATCGTTTCACTACCTCATTCGTCTTCATTTCTGTGACATCGTCAGCAAATCCCTTAATGACCTCTACTTCAACGTGTACATCAATGGCAAGACTGCTATTTCCGGTTTGGATTTGTCCACCGTAGCTGGCGGTCTTTCTACTCCTTACTACAAAGACATTGTGGTAAACTCTACACTTATGAGCTCTGAGCTTCAGGTTCAGATTGGTCCCTTGGGAGAAGATACTGGCGTTCCAAACGCAATCTTGAATGGAGTCGAGGTTCTGAAGATGAGTAACTCTGTCAACAGTCTTGATGGAGAGTTTGGAGTAGATGGTAGAACCGCGGGTATGGGGAAGCACGGGATGGTCGCAACCGCGGGATTTGTGATGATGTTTGGAGCTTTTGTAGGTCTTGGAGCTATGGTTTACAAGTGGAAGAAGAGGCCACAAGATTGGCAGAAGAGGAACAGTTTCTCTTCTTGGTTGCTACCGATACACGCTGGTGATAGTACCTTCATGACGACAAGCAAAGGTGGTTCTCATAGATCCGCGCTTGGACTCGGACGCTCTTTCTCACTTTCAGAGCTTCAAGAAGTCACAAAGAACTTCGATGCGTCAGAGATCATCGGTGTTGGTGGATTTGGAAACGTTTACATTGGAACCATTGACGACGGAACCCAAGTGGCGATCAAACGAGGCAATCAGAATTCAGAGCAAGGGATCACAGAGTTTGAGACAGAGATTCAGATGTTGTCAAAGCTTAGACACAGACATTTAGTCTCTTTGATTGGATACTGCGACGAGAACTCAGAGATGATCTTAGTCTATGAATACATGTCTAATGGTCCTTTCAGAGACCATCTCTATGGTAAAAACCTTACTCCTCTGACATGGAAACTACGACTTGAGATTTGTATCGGAGCTGCTCGTGGTCTTCACTATTTACACACAGGAACAGCTCAAGGGATTATCCACCGTGACGTTAAATCCACAAACATTCTCCTTGATGAAGCTTTAGTTGCTAAAGTGGCTGACTTTGGTCTCTCCAAAGACGTCGCCTTTGGACAAAACTATGTCAGTACGGCGGTGAAAGGTAGTTTCGGGTATTTAGACCCGGAATACTTTAGGAGACAACAGCTTACAGATAAATCCGATGTTTATTCCTTTGGTGTGGTTCTTCTAGAAGCTTTATGTGCAAGAGCAGCCATTAATCCTCAGCTTCCGAGGGAACAGGTTAACTTAGCCGAATGGGCTATGCAATGGAAACAAAAAGGGTTGCTTGAAAAGATCATTGATCCTCATCTCATTGGCACGATGAATCCTGAATCTATGACAAAATTTGCAGAAGCTGCAGAGAAGTGTTTAGAAGATTATGGTGTTGATAGACCAACGATGGGAGATGTATTGTGGAACTTGGAATATGCTCTTCAGCTTCAAGAGGCTTTTTCTAAAGAAAAAGCTGAGGCTGAGGAGGTTGAGACTGGTAAGCCCGTGGATGCTGCTGCTGCGGTGGCAGCTCCACCTGTCATCGTCGCCACAACCACCGCAAGTGAACGTCCGGTTCCTCAGCCTGAAGAGAAAGATGACCAACACTCTGGAACAGCCATGTTTACTCAGTTTTCTAACCTCAACGGAAGATGAAAGTAACACAAGAATTTGCAACAAACGCTATGAAGAAGGTTTACGCATGTGGTTTGATGCTCGTCAACATTCAGTTTAGTTATAGGATGAGTACATTTGTACTCTGTTTTTGGTTTCTCTGTAAAAAGGTTTTTGAATAAAATTTTGCATTAATTCAAAAAAAAATAAAAGGTGCGAGGGAAAAAAATGATTTTGCTATTTAATTTGTTTGACACTTTTATTTCGGTGTTTGCTTTTTCTCTGCTTTGTTTAGATACAAACAAGTATAAGTTGTTTATATGTAGATTACTAAATACAAATTTTAAATTTTTCATGAAGTGTGAGGATCAGTAATTACGTAGAAGTGTATTTTTTCACTCCAAAGTTCTTGTCTATTGATATTTTGATAATCTTATGAATTGCGAAGTAATTGAGGAATTTTTCAAAGAATAAAAGAGAAACAAAGTACAAGGGAGCTTTTACAGTTGGTGAAAACATAAGAGAATCTCTGAAAGCAAAAGATTGCATTGTTTGTGAGTTTCCTGAGATCCTCCTCTTCCAAGGATCCTGTCCTAACAAATATTTAACAATCTGAGTAATTTTCTTCCCCATCAAAGAATCCCTAACTCATACTTATAATTCTCGTGACAACAAAGTCAGAAAGTAGAAAATTAGACGAAAGAAGGAATATAAAAAGAGAAAGGATATAGAAATCAGCACTTAAAAGGCTATTCAACTCTTTTCTTCTTGCTCACCACCATAGGATCTTCAATCACCATGAAATCATCATCTTCGCTATCCACATTCTCTGTTTCTTTCTTCTGATTCCCGGGCTGGGTCTCGCTGAGTCTTCTCTTCTTACTAGCCATCTCGGGTCCTGAGGAACTCTCCGTGATATCAACGGCATCCTCATCATTGTTTGTTGACGTCGATGCTTTCTCGCCATTGGTAGCTGCAGATTGTGTCCATCCAGAGAGTACCATTTCTTCAGGTTCTTTTTCCTCGTCAAATTCTTCCCTGTGACACCACAGAATAAACAGAGGATGCATAAATGCCATTTTTCAGACATCCAAGAACTATATCTAAAGCTTTCAGGCCATTTCAGAAACTGAAATGATTCCAAAACAAGATCCAGAAGGTTAAAGGCAAAAAAACCTGTGCTTGACATTAATCTTGCACGATAGCTCCTGTTGAAGATCTTCGACGGTGAGAATGCTTCCATTGACAATGGGAGAAGGAAGTTCAGATAAAGACTGAAAAAGAAACACGAGCATGTAAGAAATTGCAATATCCAAAACCTTTTGTTTGAAGAACAAATCAAGACTGGACCTTTTCGAGGTTAGCATTGTAGTTTGCAACCATAATATCATCAAGGTCATCACCGACTTCGTAAAGTAGTGATGCCCCGTGCATAATCAACGGCAGGTTCATTCCAAGCTTGGCTTTGACAATTCTATCAACAAAATCCCGTAGTTTCGATTTCTGAGTATTGATCTCGAGGACTAATGGGGTCTGTCGATATTAAAGAAGAAAAATCCAATGATTGGTAAATGCAAGAAAGATTAAGGAAAAAGGCTAAACAACAGTAAAGTTTATACCTTGGAACAGACATAGCAAGCAGGATTAGGTTCATAGGGTTCGACTGGCATAAGCAGCATCTTTCTGCTTGGGTGTTCTAAGCAATATGTCATTCTACAGAGAGACGTTGAGAATCAGAATGATATTAAAAGAGATAATAATTAACGACTCTTACGATGTCAATAGTAACAAACCTGTACTTGTTTGCGTCCTTTTCCAGCACTTTGATTGCTTCAATAACAATCAAACCAGCAATAATGGCGTTGGTCGTAGCAACAGCATGAACAATGTTTCCAGCAATACCTTTGGCTTCAAAAAGACTGTGCAAAGGAATTCCAAAAGACTCAGCACGGATATTTGCAGCAGCAGTGACGAATTCTACAGCTAACTGATCATCTTTGTCAAAAGTAAGGTGTCCTATTTCCTGTGCCAGCATATAGACAAAAAAACAAGAATGAATCAGGACAACGAAACTTGTATACAATAACAGTGAGAATTCATTCACAGAAATAACTACACGGACCTTCTTTCTCTTGGTCAAGAACAACTTCAATGCTTCTATAAACACTAGAGAATTCTGCTTTAGACCCCACAATTCCTGTGGATTCTTCAAGCCAAGCGACGGCATGGCAGACAGCATCGAATCACCATCATCAGTAACAGAACAATTCTGAGTGCTTCCATTGAGTTGAGCCACACTTTCGGGCAAGACTTCCTTACTGTATATAGGCCTCGGTCGTGTACGATTTTTCCATGTCTCCTCATTGGACAAAGCCGCTTCAATGTTAGAACCAAACACATGATCATATATCTTTCTACCATACTGCTCAATATCTTCATCTTCTGCACGTTCGAATACATCTTCAGTTTCTTTGGATGAGCTTGCAGCGTTGTTGGCACGCACATTAAGATCATTATCCTGATTCTTATCACCAAACAACTTCGAAAAGAGCAAATCTTTTGCCCATACGATACAGTGCACAAACTGTAGAAATCCAAATTTCATTAGCACATCAAACACAAGCACTATGACTTATGATTAAGACTGTTAATACCTTAGTTGGAGTGCTGGTAATTGTACAGACAGGATAAGTCTTTGGAGCAGGTTTGGTTTGGCACTCATAGCATTCTGTTTTTCCCTTTACGTGAACAGTTACCTGATCCAAAAACGCAAACAAGTATTACAAAGTCAGAGAGAGTTAAAGCAATTCAAGCCTAACATTGTAGTACCTCTAATTCATAGATTTCGCTCAAGGAAATGAGAACAGCAAGACCAAAAGGAACGAGGAGTAACCTGTCCGAGGAAGCCTGTTGTCCCGCTTTCTACAAGAGGAACATCTGCTGCAAGACAGAGACGATTCACATGACGCCTTGCATCCAAGTTGTCCAGTCCATTCAGAATAACATCAAATTGCTTGAAAAAATCAACATCGAATTCCGGATTCTTCACATTTGCATGATATGATCTTATATTAATGTGAGGCCTAAATCTCAAGACTGCATCTCTGGCAACCTGATGGGTATGTAGAAAATATATCACAACTCTTGTAAACTGGAATCCATTGTACTTTTAGCTCAAGCAAAATTACCTTAGCCTTGGACTGGCCAACATGAGAACGACGGAATAAAAACTGCCTATTCAGGTTACTGACTTCAATAGTGTCCATGTCAATCTGCAACACAAACGAGTCATTAACCACCGATCAATGCTCTATTCATTTTCATGACTAGAACTCTAGAAAAAACGGAAGTAAAAACCTAATCCTTTTCTTGCTTTCAGATAATAACAACTTCCTCATGAATCTACAACATCCCAATAATTAAACAGTGGTAGTTCAGGCAACCCAAACCATAGATCGCCTATCCAGAGTCTTCAAAGTTACATTAAGCCTATCAGAGAAGAAAGCTAAATACAAAGCCCTCCTAAAGACATATGAGTCCATCTTCCAAGTCAATCTAACCTCTATTGTGATCAGTAGAATCCCTGAAATCTCATGAACCACCAAATAAACAAACGCTCGAAGATGTAGAATTTCAAATCATCAATAACTTTGGAAACCCTCAATACCAAATTAAATCTTGTAGCACAATCGGAGATTCTAAATTCTTCAGCTTTCGTTTGTGACCCAGAATCTCGGGGGAAGAAAAAGGAGAAATCGCAAACTTACGAACACAAAAATTCACGAATATAAAAAGGAGAAACAATATGAAGAACTTACAATATGAATGTCTTCGAATCCAGAAAGAGCCAGAGTCTTGAGTAACTCGCAGCCAATCCCACCAGCTCCAACCATGAGCACTTTCGCGCCCTAAAACCCAAGACAAGAAAATTCAAAGACTTGTACTAAAATACGCTCCCCAAAAAATAACTGAAGGATATCTTCGGAGCTTACTTTGATGGCAGACTGTTTCTGTAGCGTAGCCATGGCGGAGAAGTGATAAGACGGAGCAGTACGTTAAGCGACGGTTCAGAGCAGAAGACGGAAAAATGTTGGATTAGAAAAATGAAAGCCACTGTTTGAAATCGAAAGGAATTAGTAACTAAAAGAGGTCAAAGTAAGAGAGGGAGTGCCGAATTTTGATTTCTAGGGTTTATGTGGAGGGATTTGGGAAATTTAGAAGAAGGGGAGGAGGAAAGAGACGGCTCTTCGAAACTCACGTGGGCTTTGTATAATAAATCTCATCTTTGGAATATTAGTAGTAAGTTGACTTTAAATTACAGTATCAATTAATCAATGATTCTTATGGCGAAAAATATGATAAATTAATTAATTCTAAGGTTTTTTTTTCGTGTAAATGTCGTTACATCTTCGCATCTCGTTCATCCCTAGCTTGCTTGTGAAGATGTCTTAGAGGGTAAATGATTTTTACTTGGTCTTCATATGTCTTTTCCTCCACGTCGGATCTAACTTGGCCTTTTCCTCAAGTTTATCCCACAAACTTATTAATTTCTTCGACTTAGAACTATAGAATTTTACGTCATGCATACAGTAATTTTTATGCCGATAAGTAAGACCGGTCCTAAGTCATATGACACCTAAAACAAAAAATGATGTCCCTTATCGCAAACAAAATTCCTTGTTCATATTAGTTCTAAAATTTCTTCAGTTTCGGAAATATTTGTTCTCATCACATATACATAAGCATATTACCGGTTTAAGATTTTACTAATTCATTTTATCTTTCATTTCTTTTTTCGTTTTGTAAAAATTAAAAATTATAAGAAAAAGACACATAAAAATTACTAAGAAAAATAGGAGAATTAAGAGAAAATGTCAAAAAGGAATATACATGAAGAAAGAAAACATATATACATGAATCTAGTAAAGGAACATGATAACATAAAGAAAAAGAAATTAGGTTTTTGTTTTCGTTTTTAATTGAACTATTTGTATATACCTATCCAACTACAACACAAGAGAAATATTAGTTTTAATTACTTGAGATTTTAATTTTCTATGAATAAATGATTTCTCTTCAAATATTAAACGCCTATAGCTATAAAATACAAGAAACAATATTCAAAGATCCAATATTTTTAGTTAGTAACATGAAAAGAAGTATTATGATTTTATTTTTACACGTGAGGCTAAACAAATGTTAATAAACAACTTAGAGCATTCGCATTGAGATATTCTCACAAATGTTTTTATACAAAAAAGATAATGATAAAATAATTAATAATATTTTTTTAACAAAAGTGTGTTCTCAAAAACCTTAGAACACCAACAAAATGTTCTAAAATGAGAACACTTTGTTGGTGTTCTAAGGTTTTTAAAAACACTATTTTATAAAAAATATATTATAAATTGTTTTATCATTCTTTTTTTTATAAGAACACCTGTGAGAACATCCTAATGCGGATGTCCTTATGACATCTTAAAATAAAAAGTTAAAAAAATAAATAATTTACACTAATAGATAAATAAATTGTGTTATTAATATGTTCATCTTCAATATTCTATGAAGAAACAAATATTTGAGAAACTCAAGAGTCAAACAATAATTAAATAAAAACATCATAGTTTTATATGATTATGAAAACGTACCATGATTGAGAAAAACAAGAGTCAAATTTAGAATAAAGAATTATGAGACTATTAATAGCAAATGAGAATAGAAATCTTAGCCGTAAACTTTGACCAAAAACCAACCATTCTTGTAATCGTATCAATAAGAAAACTATTCAGTTTTGTTTTTTTTTTCTTTTTTTTTTTTTAAACCTTAATATGAGATGGCTATCATATCTAGAAATTAGTGTATATCATCAGGATCATGTAAAGAAGATTATAAGAAAATCAAAATAAAAATATGTAATATATCAGAGCATTCAACATGAAACAAAAAATAACGACATAATAGAGAGACTATTTCAATCGAGTTAAAAATATTGACATGAGTTAATCATTATTCTTGAGATTTTTGATCCACTGTTGTAACTGTTTGATCCGAAGCAGGAGATATAATCCAATAGATTATGAGAGCCGGAGAACGGAGGAACAAATAATGTTGAGAGTTCATGATGGATTCTTGGTGAAAAAGATGCTTTTAATGAGTGAATGATTTGCCATTGCAAGCAGGCCGATTTTCATAGTTCTAGTAGACATACATGAGGATGAAGAGATGAAAAATGATTATCTCGACGACTCCAAACAAAGGTAATTTACAATTTTTATTCACATTTAAAAGGATTTAAGACATAATATCAAGATATGAGTTTGCCAAAAAAAAATGCGGCGCTCTCTCTTTAGACGTCTAGGGTTTCTCCCAAAAACATAGATTTTCGCTTAAATCTAGTGTTTTCCTATGAGATTTCTCTATGTCTGTATCGTGAAATCTAGTCTCTGGTGCTAGTATAATTTATCTCTGTCCATCACTATAATTTACATGAATTCATCTTTGTCCATCACTATAATTTATCACTAATCTAATTAAATTTATCTTCGTTGTTAATATATTCTCCTTATTTTTTATTCAGTCATATAAAATAAATTATTGTCGTAAGTTTGAAATTAATCTAATATAAAATTTAAATTGAAACTAATATTTTGAGAATAGTGAATATTCGGATATATTGTCAAGTAAAGATCCTTTACATAGTATTTTTTTTTCTAAAAGATTTCATTTACATGAATCTCTACTTTATGTTCATGAATATTTATAAAAAATCGTTAGAAAGTTGTTACCAAAAGTCAAATTAAATAACTTGCGTGAGGATTGGAAAAATTATTTATTCATTTTAAAGATTTAAAGTCATCGAATCTTTTTGGTCCACATATTTTAGGAACAAATAACCATCTTAAATAGCTGAAGATTTCATACTATGGTAGCAAGTAAAATTTAAAATAACTCAATGGTTTGCACTAATAATTAATTTGAAATAAAAAAATAGAAAAGATCTTTAATTGGATCTATATATAGGTATATGTAAACGGTTTTGATTTTTTTTCTTCCACGCCAATTTGTTATTTAATGATTCGATAGGATCTCTTGTTAAGCAAGATAAAAATATTCTATTAGAAAATATGGTTATTTGTTTTATTTTTTTTTTCTCTAAATCACTAAATCCGTTAAAAACGATTTCTAAAAATCCACTAAATATCTTCGGAGAAAATAAGTATATCGCATTAGAGGATTTTTATATGGAGTTGTTATTTTTAAATTTTACATAAGATATGATTTCTATTAAAAAGAAAAGAGAGACAATTTTAATTAAAAAAAAAGATAAATAATAAGAAAGCAAAATTATTCTTATTGCCTAGAGAGAAAACCATTTCTAGGGTTAGAAATTAATAAAATTCAATTTAATGTATTTTATGGTTAGTGTCACAATTTGTATCTGCAATATAATAATCATGCCAATAGTTAATTGAATTGATCTTTATATTTGTAAATTGGAATGAAAGAGCAAATGTGATCACTATTCAATTATTTTAAGTTACGTTTGCACTAAAAGCAAAACAATTTTATTTAAATAAAAAAAAATAACATAACAAAACAACAAAAAAAAAGAGAAAAAAAAATCTAAAATCTCAATATTGGATCATGAGCCAAATATTAACATTTGTTGGATCCAATCCACTGATTGAGATTCCAATGGAAGTGGATGGACGTATGGCTTAAATACGATGAGTTATAGTGAAAAGAAATCAACCAACGATGATTCAATTGCACATTTCTCTCTTGATTTTGTTCCTATGTTAGAGAACAAACTTAAAAACTGAAAAATACAATACAAAATAAAAAAAATAAAAAATGCACCACCAATATATGCCCAACATAGCATACGTGTGGAATGTGCCATTGTACGCACATGTCATATCAATAAACTAATGATATAATTTTGATGCGTTTTTCAATAATAGTATCAAAAGAACTGATTGAATCAGATTTCGTTCGCTTTCGGGACAACATGAATAAACAAAAAACTGGGACAAATGAATGATGAGAACCACACAAAAAAACAAAAACGAACAAAAAAAAAGAAAAAAAACTAATTGAAATCTAATTCAAACTATTTAATAAAAAAAAAGAAAAAAAAAAAGATTAGTAAAACGAACAGGATATGTCGTCTTAATTTGCTCGGAGTAGAAATAATGGACGATTGAAATGTTGTGAATGGGGATGATATAATTATTGGTCATTGGTTTATATAGGATAGGTTGGTGTATTGAGCAAACTAAAAAAAATTATATACTTCCTAATTTTGTGGTATTTTAAATGGAATATTGAATACCTTCAGGTAAAAGCTAACAAATATATATTTTAATAATAAAATTAAAATGAATTGTATAACAAAAAGACGTTAATAAAGAGATTGTGTAAAGATTTTGTGACTTGTTAATATACGAACAAATTAAAAGTTGGAATATCAGGTGAGAAAGAAAAGAGTTTTACGTGTATAGAAACCCTAAAATTTTGTTTGTCAATAAACGGTTGAGATTAAAATATAACATACTAATTATTTTAACAACTAAGATTAAAACAAATACTACACTGCTAATAACCCTCGAACCATAATCCTCGTTTAACTAATCAATGAATGAGATTATAACGTAGAAAATTAAAAGTTTGGACGGCTAAGATTTACACGTCATTTAGGATTAACATGTTCCCAAAATACCCTTAATCAAAATAATTGCTTATAATTAATTCTCAATGGCATTACATGTAATATAACACATTCTTGTAAGGTTGTCTCTATATTTGTATTACTCAATTAAGAGTATTAAGATAAAATATTTTATCTCACTTTCGTTTACGGACATCCTGAGTGCTGTAAATGACAAGAAGTGTGGAACGAACTCTCATCGATAGACTTTTAGAAACGAATCATGGCTACTTATGTAGGACTTTAATAACATTGTCGATCAGGAAGAAAAAAGAGGAGGTCCCCCACGAACTGAACGTTCTTTTTCAAACTTTAGAAGCTTCTATTCCCGTAATGGTTTTTGGGATGTGTGTTATTCCGAAAATCCGTTATCATGGCAGGGAATGCAGTATAACCACTATGTTCGAGCTCGTCTCGATAGGTCCATCTCCAATGATGGTTGACTAGAAGACTTTCCTTCGGGAAGGTCGGAATACTTATGGTTTGAGGGATCGGATCATCGTCCCTTGATTACTTATATCGATGACTCTCGCTAAAAACATAAAGGTTGTTTCCGCTTTGATAGGAGATTGTGTGAAAAAGAAGAAATACACGACCTTATTGGGGAGGTATGGAAGACGTTTGCTCAACAGCCCGTGGAGAGGAAGATAGCGGAATGTAGACAGCATATTATTTCATGGACAAAAGCTAAAAAATACAACAGCGAAAAGGTCATCCTCGAAACACAAAGGTTGTTGGAAGAGGCTCTGACGGCGGATATTTCACATGTGGAGAAGATAGCCAATGCTACTCAATCTCTTGAGGAAGCTTACAAAGAGGAGGAAGCATTCTGGAAACAACGAAGCATAGTCCAATGGCTGAATAGTGGAGATAAGCACATGGCCTACTACTACCAAGTAACAAGAGGCCGAAGAACTATGAATCGTATCACGGTATTAGAGGATGAAAACGGGAACCCGGTACAGGAAGAAGATCAATTTTCTATACTCATCTCGGACTATTTTCGTGAAATTTTCACGAGACAGTCTTCAAGCGATTTTGAAGTGGTCAACAACATTATTACGCCACATATTATGCAAGAGATGAATGATATTCTTATATCTATCCCGGACAAAGAAGAGATAAGGGCAGCCTTATTTGAAATTAATGCTAAAAAGGCCCCTGGACCAGACGGTTTTAGTGCGAGCTTCTTCCAATCTTTTTGGAATACGGTCGGCGAAGACCTTATTGAGGATATCCAACTCTTTTTCATTGGAGGTAAGTTTTCGGCAAACCAAAACAAAACGAACATTTGCCTTATCCCCAAAGGCTCAATCCAAAATAAGGAGTCGGATTATCGGCCTATTGCACTCTGCAATGTTAACTACAAAATTGTAGCTAAAGTCCTTACTAAAAGGTTACAACCGATATTACCAAGTTTTATATCGGAGAACCAAACTGCCTTTGTCTCAGGAAGATGCATTTCAGATAATGTTCTAATTACTCATGAAACTCTTCACACTCTTAGTACCTCAAAGGCAAGGGTCCATGGATCAATGGTTGTTAAAACAGATATGACTAAAACAAGACTTGGTTTCCATCATGTGTGGATTATCTGGATAGTGGAGTGTGTCTCAACGATATCCTACTCTTTCCTCTTTAATGGTTCCCCCCAAGGGAGTGTCACACCATCCCGAGGATTGAGACAAGGAGATCCACTGTCTCCCTACCTCTTCATTTTGTGTACGGAAATGCTTTAAGGACTGTGTAATCGAGCCCAACAAGATGGACTTCTCTCAAGCATCAGAATCTCGCTGCAAAGCCCCAAAATAACTCATCTTCTCTTTGTCGATGATACTGTTTTCTTTTGTAAGGCAAATCCAACGAATGCAAATGCCTTAGTAACCATATTAAAGACTTACGAATCTTTTTCGGGAAAATGCATCAACCTCCATAAGTCCTCGGTGAGTTTTTCCTCGAAGTTACCTCGTAGCCAAAGGGACCGGATGATGACCATATTGGGCATCACAACGGAGGGAGGCAATGGTAAATACCTTGGTCTCTCGGAAAACTTTGGAAGGAAAAAACGAGATATTTTCGCATCCATCATCGATAAGGTCAAGCAACGATCCCACTCTTGGACCTCTCGGTTTCTTTCCCCAGCAGGCAAACAAGTTCTTCTAAAGACAGTCCTCTCCTCCATGTCGACGTATTCAATGTCGAGTTTTAAGCTTCCAGTTTCGTTATGCAAGCAACTCACCTCTATACTCACCCGTTTTTGGTGGGACTCAAAGCCTAATGATCAACGCATGGAATGAATTTCATGGGATAAGATGAATATTCCTAAAAATGCTGGAGGATTGGGTTTGAGAGATTTTAAAGCTTTCAATGACGCGTTGCTAGCAAATCTGGGCTGGCGAATCATTCAAGCACCAGAACCGCTCTTTGCTAGGGTTTTTCTTAGCAAGTATTGCGAGCATTCATCCTTTCTAGATATCAAAGCTACTAATTCAGCCTCCCATGGTTGGAGAAGTATACTGGTGGGATGGGAAGTCCTTAGACTTGGCATTGGATGGAGAGTAGGAGATGGAGTAAAGATTCGAGTCTGGAAGGATTCGTGGCTCTCAATGGAGACTCCGCTGGTTCCCATGGGACCGGTACCCCTTTGCTACCAAGATCTAAGGGTTGCAGATCTCAAACTCCCTAACTCCACTAGCTGGGATTGGTCTTTTATTAGATAGGTATTACCTCAATATGAGGATCTTATCCGCCGTTTGCCGACAAGTTTGAATAGAAGATAAGATGCTATGGCATGGCTACGTGTCAAGAATGGTCAATACTCAACGCGATCAGGATATGGTATGTGCACAGTACGAGATATTGAATAAGAAGACAATGAATTCAATTGGCAAGCCCACATCTGGAAAGTTAAAGCTCTCCCAAAAGTCAAACACCTTTTATGGCAAATTGGGAGGAATGCTCTCCATATTGGTCAGAACTTGGTACGCAGGGGTATAGTTCCCTCGGCAGCCTGTCCGAGATGTGATGAACCAGAATCTATTTTACACCTTTTCAGGGAGTGTCCTTTTGCAACTCAAGTATGGGACCTAGCTCCAATAATTGGGATTGAACATTTACAAGTACCTACGCCATTAGGTTTACTAGCTAGAGCAAAGAAACTTGTCAATTTACCTCCCACAGGTACTACAACACCTCTCTTCCCCTGGATCTGTTGGAACATCTGGACCGCTAGAAACCATCTTGTCTTTGAAGATAAACAATTCACCCCTCAAGAGATCATCACGAAACCGACTAGGGAAGCAATAGAGTGATGCCCAAGAGAAGAGTCCCCCCAGAGTATCTAGCAATCCAAACACATCGGACCCCCCCCCCCCACTATGCAACAAGTGATACTCTTGTTTCGTGGATGCAGCTTGGGACGCAACCTCTCACCGAGTGGGGGATGCGTGGATCACTTGATCGAATTCCTCCTCTACGAACATTACAGAGACAAGCACTCGTCGTTTTGTGAGGTCGGCTCTCGTTGCAGAGGCTTGGGCGATTCTTGAGGCAGTCACAGCCCTGCTAGCCCAACAGTTTGATGATATCCTAGTCCTTTCGGACTCCTTAACGATCATTAAACTCCTTGACAACGGTGACTCTCACAACGAGATCCGGCCTCTTTTAGAAGATATCCGCGAACTAGCTTTGAGTTTCTCTTCTATTTCTTTTGCTTTTATTCCACGCTTGAATATTGAAGAAGCCGATAGGCTAGCTAAGGCTGCTCTTGTAACTTAGGACTGAGTTCTCTTATTATTCTAATAAAGTTTGATGACCAAAAAAAAAAAAAAAGACATAATATCAAAAGACCATGGGGAGTTTTGAAACCTCTAAAGATGACGAAGCAAAAATTTGAGTCATATTTTTCTTAAAAATATATATATAAACGATACACATGCCACTCTCTCCCTTGCTTATGTGGCACAAAACTGGAGAGAATTGGTCATCTTTTATATATATGATTATTATTACTTTTCCTATAATATTTATCATTGACTATAATATAGATAGGAAACAAAAGTATGAATGTAAGAAAAGAAAACAAAATCACAGAGAATCATACGATTCTATATTACATTGAACAAAGAAGGAAAAAAAACGAAATTATGATTGTAATGAAGAAAAAATATCGATGATTAGATTATGTATTGCAAGGGAAAAGGAAGGGATAAAAATAAAGGAAGCAATCATGGGTTTCGATCCCTGGACTAAACAGGAAGTGCAAAACTGCTCAAGCCACTATGACAAAGTAATTTTTCTGCACATTTGATTACCCCTAAAATATATATATATAAATTTTGGCGCCTAAAACCCTTGTTTTATGAGTTTTAGTCCAGGGCCGGCCCTGCCGGTAAAATAGTTAGGATTAAAGTCGTCGGGTGTCGCCTAATGCCTCGAGATGATATATTTACTTTTGTTTGAATGTTAATCCGGCTTTTTCCACTTTGGGTAGTTAGTTACTCAACTTCTTTTTTTCTTTTTCGGATCTTCTTGTTTAGAAACTTAGTCTCCTTATACACCCGGAGAAAAATGATGGTTCTTTCCTTGGGAGTTTAAGATACCAAAGTTCCTTTGTTACGTTTAGATTCCGGTTTCATGTTGACCTCTATGCCCTTGTTGATCGCGTCCACTTTGATATTAAGTTTTCTAGTGTTTCAGCGAAATAACAGGTTGGCCGAGCTGCTTGTATTGATCTCGTATGTGGCGATTATTGCTTGATTACTAACATATCAAAGTGGGAAGTATGTAACACCCTAGCGTCTTCTTGGTGAAGCTAATGCCTTTGCATCTAGTATGAGATATCATGGATCCTCGTGTCATGGCTACAAATTGTGAAGGGGGAGTCGTTATGACGATTCGGTCCAGCTACAATCATGTAGGCTCCGGATTATGGGAGTTTTTTGTCGTCGAGGGATTTGAGGTTTTCTATCGATCGTCTGGCTTTGATCTGAGCGAGGTTATCACGCCCCACGGTGTGTGTCAATTGTTGAATGTGGATTACAATTAACTAAAAAATAGAGTAAAAGTGGGCAGAGAAACTCTTTATTAGATAAAATGCGATAGTACAAGAGGTCGGCAGCTCGATACAAGCTTTCGGCTGCCGAGTTATACGAAAGAACAAAAGAAAAACTAGGGTTTTCTATTGTAAACGAAGTTGATTCGTCGTAGCTCTCTTTTTCTTGTTAGCTTTGTGATCTCGTGCGCATACGTGAGTATGAATGAATGACCCCTCTTCGTGATTCCTCATCTTTATATAATGATTGAAATCGGCTAGATTTCCTTTACCTGCATGATTATCTTAAACGAAATATTAAAATTGTTAAAATAGAATTTACCCCAGAAGATGAGTTATATGTTGATCCTTAGAAGATTTCAATTTGTTTGTGAAGATTTCCTTTTTCCTTTAGCGATGATGAGGACGCCGACTTGTTTAATGATAAGATGAACTCGAGCTAGGTCTAGGCCGGCCTACCTTATTCGAGCATAATGTTGATTCAGGCCGAGCTTAGATGTGGTGCTAAACCCACCATCAACATATCGGTTTACCTTAAAAGTGCACCTAAATCTCTTGTTTTGTCATTACAAATTGCCCTGACATTAAGTGTTGGAATAATATCGTTGAACAGTTCATACATTGGCCCTAATTTTCAATAATTTCCAAACCTAAAGACTCAATTATGATTTTTCTTTCGACGTCATTTAGTGAATAATTGATTTCATTGAATAATTGATGACGTTGGGATATTCCTGTCTGAAGTATATGTTTTCCCTCCTCATATATGGCTTGTGTCCAACCATAAACAAAACATCTCCATAAGCGTCTTTTTGGTTCCTTCTCTTGTCCATGTTGTTTGAAAAATATGTTATATTTTGGAAAGGTAAGCATGTTAAATTGTTTGATCCGCTATTTGCGTAATATTTAACTATGATATGTTGTTGAAAAACAAATGAGATTTTGTGGAAAACGAACATCGAATTTTGTTATATCCAACCCTAAATTTCATTTATCTTATTATTGCATATCAAATTCGTCTGCTTAGTGTTATGATCCCAAATTAAAATGACTTTTATTTGCATGAAATCGAAACATGCAAGCTCAAAAACCAACAAAATTATCCATTTACTATGCCAATTTAACAATTCTTTTGGAAATAACTTAGTTACCATGCACGTTCCATACTACTTATAAAGATGCAGATTTGGTATGCTAGTTTTTGGAGATCTACCTTGGGTCTGATCCACCATTTTGCGTCGAATGTACTTGTTCTTCATATTTTTCTTTTTCTTTTTTAATTTTCTGAATTCGAGTTTTGCGTTTTTTCCTTTTGTTTCAAAGAAGCTATGATGTTCGAATATAAAGTGTTATAATGCAGTTATTGGTCTACCCGTGATTTTTAGAGTTTATGCGAGCTTATTCAAAAAAATTGTATGTTTAGAAATTTCGTTTCTCTCTAGCAGAACTATCCTATCGGAGGAAAGTGATGAGTCACACTTGCAGTTGCGGTAGAGGTATTAGTGGTAATTCGGGGGGTCGAATAATCTCTATGCTATTTCTTTAAATTGACTCTGAAAATGTGATATAGCACACAATTTCTTTACTATCTATTGTACATTTACAATAACTGCACATACATAATTTTTTTTAAAAAAACTACACATACAGTGTTTATGCCAAATTGCCAACTAAGTATAACATGCATTGGTTGTTTTTGAAAAACATAAAATTAAAAGTTTCAGTTTTTATTTTGTAACGGACGAGTCAACGTACACATTTTTTCTTTATTTATCAAAAATATATTAATAGTTTTATCTACTTAAATATGTTTTATATTGCTAGTAATTTATGTACAAGTTCTAAAATTTGTCATTACACTAGGAACACAATCTCATAATATTTATTGTCTACTTTTGGATTATGTTTATGTTGTGTCCGAGATGAATTATGATTAAAACCTATTTTTAAAATTTTAGTAATTCATCTGTAAAATAAAAATTACTTTAAGAATAAATATACGAAGATGAAAACAACCACACAAGTCTCATCTAAAATAAATAAATTATCTCACTCAGCATTTTTTTCATACATGTAAAAGAAATTGTAACGGTTACCTTTTAAGGAGTCTTCTTCATTTGACTAGAAATTCTAAAATAAAGTAATTCTCTTATAGAAAACTCCAATAAATATATTTTCATTTTTTTTTGTCAAAAAATATATTTTTCCTTTAAATAAATATATTTTTCCTTTTAAAAAATATATATTTTTAAAGAATATATTTGACTGTGAAAAACAAAATTTCTATTCTTACTTTTGACTCTATGTTTATTTTATGAAATAGAAATAATAAAAAATAAATAAACCTAAAATACCGAAACAAAATAAAATGAAAATATATTCATATTTCGGACAAACATACTAATATAAGTGTGTTTATTCAAAAAATTCAAAAAAGTATTTACTTATTCTAAATTATAGTAAATTGAAAGATATTAGAATGACTGTGTGACTAAAACCTAAAATATAATTTCTTTGTATAAAATTTTTTTTAAGGGGATATATAATTTCCTTATTTTAGATGAGATATTTCTAGTTATTCTTATTCTTTTATATTTAAATTTTAAAAATATTTTTTCATATAAAATAAGTAGAAAATAAAATTTGACTTAAATACCTTGTATATCTAAATTTTAATTTTTCTTATGTTTTAAAATAAATGATAAATAAATATTTGATATTAATTAAAGTATTCTAATTGCACAAAAATATAGAACAGTTAATTCACCAAAACAATTAGAAAACAGGAGTGAGAGGGTGAGACTTTGTTGAATTCATAGATTTTTTAAGATTCGATATTTAGAATTTGTATTTATGAACCGTAGATTCCATTATAACAAAATTGCATGTATGTGCATACGTTCATAAAATTATAGAATACGTCGGACAACGAAAGAAAATTATCATAAGCTCCACACAGCTTTGTTGTATTACCCATCTCTTTGTTGTTTTACAGAGTGGTTATACAAAAGGTAGTAGAAGTTGTATATATAGTTTACAATAATATAAATAACAAAGTTAGCCAAGCAAATTCAAAGTTATATTATATTTACCCAATTTCAAAACAACATCATTTTAAATATTAATATTCATGTGCAATATATAACATGTCAAATATATACTAACAAATTTGTTATTTTGGATAATAAATAAGTAGGTTTTAAGAATATAACGGTATTTTAAATGTCACGCGTCAAAGCGTTATAAAATGAGATTTATCATTTCAAATATCCGCGCGTAAAATGGTAAATGTGAAATATTTTATAAATTAAAAGATTACTAGACGAATATCATC
This sequence comes from Euclidium syriacum, assembly GCA_900116095.1. NCBI lineage: Eukaryota > Viridiplantae > Streptophyta > Magnoliopsida > Brassicales > Brassicaceae > Euclidium > Euclidium syriacum. Next base: position 7,494,590 of record FPAK01000008.1, read on the forward strand.
ACAATATACTAAAATTTACGCGGCAATCTTAGTCTTTTTGTGTATGAATTTATCTGCATTGATAGTAACAAACTAGAAAAAATTAGATTATAAATCATATCATTTAGGTAGACATAAGATAATTGTTTCATAATTTTTCTATTTTTCTACTTTTTTTACATTTTAATAATGAATATTTTAATGAAAAAGGCCTAAAATAATATATTTTATTTATTTCTATCTTTTTTTTGTCATTGTCTTGTTTATTTTAAAATACTAGATTTAATTGTTTTAAGCCTTATTTTCAATATAAATAAGTGGGTAAAGAACATAAGACTTCATTCTACAGACAAGAGAAATTTTTTATAGATTCGTAGTAAAAAAAAAAAAACACTTAAAAGAAAACTAAGCAACTATATTTTGAGTTCTTAGATTCTATTTCGTTTCAATGGATTCAAAGCGGAAATTTTCACCAGAGAAAGGTATGGATCTTTGTTTATATGCCTATAATATTTATGAATTCATCAGATTTTTTTTTTTTTGTTTTGGTCTTGATGAATTCATCAGATATGTGTATATATAAATACATATGTAGAAACACATACATATATTGTATGCTGCAAAATTCGTTGCAGTTTGATAATGTCTTAAAAATCTGATTTTTGTTGTCTGTATTATTTTGTATGAGTTTAATTTTTCCATTTTTTATTTACCACTGATTTCAAAAAGCCTTAAAAAATCTGTTCTTATATATCTAATACTCGTTTTTGTGTCTTCGCTAATGTGAGATTTGGTTTTTGTTTGGGTCACTATGTGAGATTTGGTTAGAATCCATAAATCTTCTATGTTTTTTTTTTTTTTTTTTGTTAAAGATAAATCTTCTATGATATATATACCACATATATATGTAGTTCCCTCGAGGGAGGCCATCTTGATGATGATTGAATCATAGCGAAAAGAACAATTTCAGAATTTTTAATCGGAAATTTAATTTTATTAGAAAAAGTCTTTTAGTTATTAACATTTTTTCTTAAAACAAAAAGTATATTTTTTTTCTTCTGTAAAATGGCGAAAGAAAAAAAAAAAGGATTAGTTTTAATGGATTTAATATATTTCAGTGACATGCCAAAGTGACGGGAAACGGAAGAAGGTTGAGACACAGGGAAATCAAGAAGCAGGTGGAAGTGGTGGCGATGGAAATGTTGTGGCGCTTTGTGATCTGAATATAGAGTCCGATGAATTCATGGTGAGTTCGGAAGAAAGAGTATTTAAGAAAAATGTCGTAACTGGCGGTAGCAATGGTGAAAGGCTAGCCAACGAGTTGAATTTAGAGGTATGTGTTTATTATGGTGTCTCTTTGATTTAACATGGTTTATTTGGTATTTGAATTTGTGGTGATTATGGTTTCTATTATGGTGTCTCTTTGATTTAACATGGTTTATTTGGCATTTGAATATGTGATGATTCGAGTTAAAAAAAAAAGAATATGTGATGATTATGGTTTCTATTATGTTTAGACGAATGAATTGGTCGAAACTCATGTTAATAGAGATCAAGAAACAAACAAAATCAAAGACAAGGGAAAAGCCATTATCATCATTGACGACGAAACTTCTTCGCCAAAAAAAGATACAGTTTCAACAACATCTGAGGTAGATAATCTTCTCCTTAACAAATAGTTCGATGGTTTATTTATATATATATATAAATTGGGATGATGTTTGAGTGTTTCAGTTACAAATGCTAAAAGACAATCTTCATTATAATTTTTTTTTTTTTCTTTTTTTGGAAGAAAAATGGAGGAGCAAAAAATTGTGAGCATTTTTGGATATGGAAGCAAGGTACAGGTCATGTGTGCTGGATATGTGGCATTATTGAGAAGGTCAATACTGAGTTACTCAATTACGTTATAAAATAATTGTGTATTGTGTTCAACTAGTTATTGATTTGATTCAACACAATAAATGATCAGAAAAATCCGTTATTACCACCTGGATATGGGTCGAGCAAGTCCAAAGATATAAGAATGAGAGTTCCTGTAGATGGGTTGTCAGGAACTGGCATTTTCCTTAATCCTTGGCATCAACGTCTGATGAAGCCTCATCATGTCGACATTATGAAATTCATATGCAGCAACGTAGCTGTAGAAAACCCTAATGGGTGCATTCTAGCTCAAGCTCCGGTGTCTGAAAAATGCTTCCTGATGATATGTTTCATTCATAGTTACCTTTCAAAGCACCCGAATGGCAAACCTCTATTCCTACTTCCAAAGATTGACGTCTACAAGAATGAGTTTGCTGAATTGAAGGTCAACGACATCACGTTTCTTGATTTCTACTCTTGCAAGGGCCGATCTGAGCAGCTTGTGGTTGTAAATCAATGGTTGGCAACTCGGAGGAGTATTCTTTTCTGCGGCCACAAACATTTCCGCTCCATGATATCACATTCCAACGATGATCTCAAGATTCTCATTTTGAATGCTCCATCTGTTGTCATCTACGACAGAGGAACCGATCCGCGTAATACAATGACGAAATTTCTCAAGCTGGTTACTCAGATCGAGACGCCAAACAAAATTCTTCTCACGGGGACTTTGCACCAAAATCACCTGAGAGAAGTCTTCCACCTCCTCAATGTCGTCTCACCCAACTTCTTCAGAGACATGCAACCTGGGAAGAAGCTCAAACAAGTACTCAACATTGGTGACGCGGGAGCTACAGATGGTCTTCCAGAGAATCAGTTGTTTAACAAGTTGGAAGAAATGCTTCTCAGTGAAGATACCGATCATGGTGACAAGATCAGTATCTTAACTGAGTTAAGAATGTTGACCCAAAAGATTATCCATAGTCACAGTGGAGAGTTCCTTCTTGAGGTCCCCGACTTAATGGATTACACGGTAATTGTAAAACCAAGTGTAAACCAAAAGTCTTCATGGGAGAGTGAAAAATACGCAAAACCCAAGGGGTTTAAGACATATTCCACCTTGAGTGGAATCACCCTCCACCCAGTCCTAGGTGTTTTCGCAGACCGGCCAAAAAAACTCTCATCCCCAAACGCCGATGAGATGGATGTCCTTCTCGAAGATATCAATGTAGAAGATGGAGTCAAAACGAAGTTCTTCCTCGGTTTGGTGAAGTTGTGCACCCACACCAACGAGAAGATTCTTGTCGTCAGCCAATATGTGATACCTCTGATCTTTCTACAAAGACTATTAGCTAAGATCAAAGGTTGGAAAAACGGAAAAGAGATGTTTAGTCTGAAAGGCACCGAACGAGAAACTTCTGTCAAGCAATTCAACGACTCTCCCGACGCAAAAGTCTTCTTCGCAGCCATAAAGTCTTGTAATGACCCAATCAGTCTTACTGGTGCAACAAGGATAGTATGCATGGATATTAACTCCACTTTGTGCTTGGTTCGGCAAGCCATAGAGCTGGCGTATCAGATTGGACAGCAGAAGAAAGTCTATTGCTACAGACTGGTAGCTGCTGGTACATCTGAAGAAGAGGAAGATATTATCGCAGCTACAAGAGAGATGGTTGCTGGAGTATAGCTTGATGGAAAATCATATCCCGCCGATGGAAAATTTCAGATTCCGACAATTGAAGGTAAGGATGCGGGTGATCAATTCCTTGAAGGTTCTTTTATGAGGGATGACATCAAAACAATTTACAAAAGGTATGCATTTATGTTTAAGTTTTTTTAAATATTGTTTAATCGGTTTATATAATTTCTCTCAAAATAATGTTGATTTTGTATACCTCTGATATTTGTTTTCAGATGAGGGAGGGGTCCTTGGATTAATTTCTCTCTCAACAATGACTCTTTTAAGTTTATGTTTTTTTTGGTTAAAGGTTTATTTATTTTGTTTTCTTTTGAAAATAGACCAATCTGTGCTGTATTCTTTATCTGAATAAAGTATTTTCCTATTTTCTTTTTTGACATATATAGTTTTATTTTTTTCCTTCTATCAAATCGGGGTAACAACAAAAATAACTATTAATCCCTTTTATGTCAAGCATAGTCAACCAGATTAATGAATTTATAAAAGGAAAAGAATATAATTAACAATGGCTAGAAGGGAAAAGAATAACATTGTATTTTGATTTGCCAAATTCAAGAATCCAGCAATATAATAGAATGTAAAGAAATTACTTTTCCAAAAAGAAAAATACTAGTCTGGAAAAAAAGGCGAATTTGTATAATGTCACACACTATAGGAAAGTTGTTTCCACTTCATATGGACATAAATTCCGATACATGTATAAATCGAATAGCTTTTACTAACCAACGTTAACATTCTAAATCAACCGCATGATTCAAAGAGGTGTATTGAATTGTGGATTTTAAATTTTTTTTGAGTTTTCTTAAAATCCCCTATTATTTAATTAAGGATTTTAAAATATTTTTTCAAATCTAGTGTAAATGAACATGAGATTTATGTAAAGTCATTTAAAATCATTTACAAGAGAATCTCTTGTTATTTAAACAAGAATTTTTAAAAATTATAAATTCCAATACATGTATAAATCGAATGGATTTCACTAACCAACGGTAATATTCTAAATAAACCAAATAAACCGCATGACTAAAAAGAATTAATTGCTTTTGAATAAAGTTTCTTTGTTTTGGTGACTTGAGAGACTTTTACTAATGCATCCTTATTTGTTTTCTGTATACAAGAATGAAACGATGATATATATATATATATTCGTATACAATATAAACTGATGAAAAATAAAATCTCATCAAGAATGAAACGATTATATATATTTATATAAGCCTAACCACCTGATTATCTCATCAAGGTTTGAGAAATCTTATAGAGTATGAATATTATTGAAATTGGTTTTAAGAATATGCTACACACATTGATTTATATAAGAAAACATTAACCTAAACTTCAATAATTTAATATGAAAATAATAAATCTAAACTTCCTAAACTAATATGAAAATAATATATTAGAGATAAATTTTAATTTTTCTATTTATTATATCTTCATAATCTTCTGAATATTTCTTCAATATTTCATAACCTTAATCATCATCTTAAGCATTGATCTCGATCGGTGTTCGAAACTCTTTATTCGGTTTGGGTCAATCTCATTAATCTCACAATACCTCCCCTCCCCGGTCAAACTCATACATGGTAACACGTGTGAGATTGAACAATTCTTTAAAAGATAACGGCGTTATACCTGGCCGTCGGGTCAGAAAATCGGCATTATATCTGGTCATCGGATCATGAAAACGGTGTTATACCCGGCCGTCGGATCAGAAAAGCGGTGTTATACCCGACCGTCGGGTTATGAAAGCGACGTTATACCCGGCTGTCGGGTCATGAAAGCGGCGTTATATCCGGACGTTGGGTCATCAAAGCGACATTATAATACCCGACCGTCGGATCATCCTATTTGATTTTGTGAATGAAAACAAAAACCGTTGATGATGATGGATTCTCTGTTTCGTGAATGAAAAGAGAATTAGATGATGATGGATTCTCTGTTCTCTGAATGGAAAGAGAACAGAGAATCCATCATCATCTAATTCTCTGAATGATGATGATATTTTGATATTGATGTTGATGTTGATGATGATTATTGATTTTATTGATGACAATGATTGATAATAATGACAATGATGATGATCAAAAGCTATCATCTGTTTTGATCTCCAAGAGCTATGGCTTCATCCTGGACTTCTTTTTCTCATAAATCTTGTTGTTCATGTGGTAGTTGATAATTGTCTTGATTTTTTATTTATTTTGAGAACAAATGAAAACAAATGTGGATATTTGGAGAAGAAAAACAAATGTGGATATTTGTAGAAGAAAAACATATTATTTTGAGAATTTTTTTTTTAAAAAAAAATCGTTTGAGAGGAACAGAAAACTTTTGGATGAAGTAAATTATGATTTTGGTAAACAAGAGATAGTAAAACACAAAGAAGAAAAATAACCCGAATCAAAAAAAAAATTTCTTTTCAATAAACCAAACTTCATCGTCGCCAGAATCGTCTTCTTCGTCTTCAACACCAATAATCATCGTTAAAGCAAACGATCACCTGAGAAATCTTCAAAAGATCGTTGATTTTAATACCATGAGAAATCTTATAGAATGTGAATAATATTATTGAAATTGGTTTCAAGAATATGTTACAAAGTACAAACATTGGTTTATATAAGAAAACATTAACCGAAATTTCCTAATTTAATATGGAAAAAAGAAAAATAAACTTCTTAAATTAATATGAAAATAATATACTAGAGATAAATATTAATCTTTCTAATATAACATATTGTCATATCTTTATAATCTTCTAGATACTTTTTCAACTTTTCATAATTTTGATCATTATCTTAACCATTGATCTTGGTCAATTTTCGATTCTTGATTCGGTTTGCGTCGATCTCAATGATCTCCCAATAAGATTTGATTCAGGAATAACAAACAATACGTTTGAGACTTTCTTTACTTTTTCACCACTCTTTACTAATCCTAAATAGCCATCTCATTTCTAATTGGTTATTTACTCCTTACATAACCTCTTTGAAATCTCATGCCACATTGTCATAAATGCATTCTCATATGCATTCTCATATGCAAAAACAAATGAGAATATGGTATACAGTAGAAACTCTATAAATCAATACTCGATAAACTAATGAATTTCTCCGATTTCGAGGTGGGCCAGTATAAAATTTGACAAAACTCAATAAGATAATAAGAAAATAATTTTTTAGAAAATCCTATGTAAATATATGATCCCAATAATATCATAAATTAATAATTAGGTATATAAATATATACATACACATTTTATACCTACATAGCTAAGTCAATTTAATAATTAATTATATAAATTTATACATACATAGTTAAGTAAATATGACTCTAGTGTTGTTTAGCTCAAATTTAGTAGGAGTACATCTCTAATTTTTCTTCTAACATTAAAAATTTCTTGTATTGTTTTCTCGAACCGTATAAATTTTTTATGAAGAGCTCTAGATGCGATTATTATTTTCTTATGTGCAAATACTTCTAAAGGAACATCAATATCATCTCCAGTCTTATCATCAACATTAAAAAAAAAAAAAAAAAAAAACAAATATAGGAACTCTATAAATTAATAAAATATCGCAATCCCGACATTATTAATTTATAGAGTTTTTACTGTAATTATATTTCCTATTTCATTTACACATTAGTAGTGGTTCTTACAAAGAGTAGAACACAGTAGATTTTAGAGCGATAAGTGGTACGTCAATTGATTGCCACAATTTTTCATGGTAATATCAATACCCTTGGAGGTCGTAGGAGGCCATGTCGAGAACAAAGAGGTACAACTTTCTTTCCGCAGGGTTCATTTATATTGGTTTAATGTTATCCAATTGTAAATTCTTGATTAAGGAATATATCTAACATCGGGTCCTGAAGAAAGACATTTTTTTACCAAAATGAAAGAAATTTGTCGGGATTGGCAAACGGGATTTCGGGATAAGAATTGAAAAATAAAAATTTATGTTTTATTTTAGTCTCGTTTCAAAGTCGGGACGAAACGGGGATGAGACGGAACAAGACGAGAACGAAAATTCTCATAAAAAAGTATGTCGTTAACAAAATTTAATTTAAATTTAAAACTATAAATATATATATTCTAAAATAATTGGGAACAAATAAAACAACATCAACCGTGACAATTCATTAAAAACCATAAAACAAAGGGAAAAAAGTAATTCTCACTTGTAAAATTAAAAAATAAGATATTTAAATATATGTTCGTTAAATGAAAAAATTAAGAATATATTTAGTTATTTTTACTAAATGTAATAATTTTCATATTATAGAATATCATATTGCATACCATGCAATATATATCTTTAACATAAATTAGGGGGTCATCCGCGCATCGTGCGGTATTTTATATTAATGTATATATGTTAGTAGAATCTCAGCGATACAAAATTTTTACTTAAAACTTTGTGTTTCAAAAAATATTTTTAATTTATAGTAAGTACATAAGATTTCAAAATTAAATATATAGTTTTGAATATTTTATATGTAGTTGATAAAACAAATTATTATGTACCATAATGTATATATATTTTATCATTAGTTGATATACTCACAGAACCTAAAAACACTATTATCGTACATCTAATGCTCATAACTAAGTACAATCCAATCGAACCACGCAAAATCCAATTTAAAAATCGGAATCAATTACTCCTACAAATATCCTCCATCATTTTCAAAATAAAATATGATAGAACTCTCAATAGATTCAAATCATACGTTTGAGAAAAACTCATACCTATACTTAGCTTTGATGGAATCTGAGTTGAATGTCTATTTATCAAACATGGATCCCTTGGATGCGTACAAACTTCTTCCAATAGATCTTGAGCATTCTTTTCTCTCTTTATATACTTCCAACGCGAGATATTGAACCATATACACCACTTTTGACCTGGTTAAACCTAACTTCCATTTCATTTTTCATGTTTATTATTTCTCTATCTAGTATTATGATATCTTTTATATTTCTCACTCGTACTCTCAAATATTTTCCTTTACATGTTATCCTTCTTGTAACCTGCATTAATTATTGCATATCACATTAAAGGTTTAGGTATTTTTCTAAGTTTTTCAAAAGCTCCTAGAAGCATCTCTTAATTAAACGAAACGTCATCCAACATGGCCGAAGATAGATATTTTATCATCGAAATAAGTGCTTTTTTTACCTCTAAAAGTTGAACCGCTCATCTCTCAGTTTCATGAATGCTACAAATTTGAAGTTATTGGTTGAACATAAGCAACTTAAATCAATCATCTTGCAAATTCCAAACAAATTTCTTGAACAATGACCAACCACTATTTTTTAACATGTAATAAAAAATATATTAAAACTAAAAAATAAAATAAGAAGTTGATTATATGTAAAGATTTCTATAAAAGTTTATATATATCCACATAATTTGTTTTTTGATGTTATTAATTTAAAAATTCAAATTAATGTATATTGAATAAGATTAAATGTTCATAATAATTAATTTTTAACAGATTTAATCACAAATTTTCTACATTAATGAGCTTCAAAAAATTTTAAGAGATTAAATATAAAAAAATGAAAATGATTTTCTGAGGTGTCATAATTTAGGGTGTTAAATTGATGAGGTGACATCATGAGAAGAGGCTTCCAATAACTTTATATATATAGATTAGTGTTTGATTATGTGACTTTGTGAATTCTTGTTCCAGTTTCGTCTCGTCCCATTCCCAATCGGAAATCTAAATTGATAGATGAGTGTTTTTATGAGTTTTTTCCATTGCTTTCTCTATGTTTTATTGTGCTTTATAAGAGTATTAGGTGTCAAATGGATTTAAAGAGTAAGAGAAGCAATTTGGGAAAAAGAAACTAAAAGGTAGAAGAAATTGAAGAAACTAAAAGGTAGAAGAAATTGAAGAAAAGTCAAAACTGCAGATTTTTGGGCGTTGACCAGTCAACAAGAAAGTGTGTTGACGGACATAAATGTTGTGTCGACCGACACAATAAGCAGAAAAAAAAGAAAATTTTCCTTTTTCCAAGTTGGACGAGTTTTGGACTTTCTAATCACAAGAGATATTACTTGGCCGAACCTTATAAATACATGTTTTAGGCTATTATTAATCCATTCTAGATATTCTTGATAAGTTGTTTTCTAGGTTTTTAAAGAGAGATTTGTTTTAAGGAGAAAACCCTCTTTGATTTCTACTCTCTTAATTTTTTAATACAATTCTATTCAAACATGTTAATTGTTATTTTCTCTATGTCTGAGTAGTTTTCTTGTTAGATTTATGATTACTTCAAAGGTTTGATGAATTGTTAATTAGAATCATAACTAGTTAGGGTTTTATCTTAAGGTTCTTCATCTATGTTTTTCTTTTTGCTGGTTCTAACTTGATCACTTACAATTAAGATCTAGGTTGATTGATAAATGTGGAAGTATTATTAATTAACTGGAAAATAATTTAGATGAACAAATTGGTATCTTCTCAAAGGAATTTGGTGTAGAGAATTTGTGAAATTAACAACTTGAATTGAATTCATGTTTGTCTATTGAGGTTTCTCAAAGGAATTAGATCATCTATTAGATTAGGCATATGTATATTTCACAGGAGAAACTAGTCTTCTATATTATTGTGATTGTGTTCAAGAACGGATTTAATAGTTTGTCCGGCTAGGATTCTTTTATCGATTCAGATTTCCGACGAATTTTCCTACGCCTAATGTTTCCTCTAGAGAGTTTTAAAACCGATTTTCAATCTTTTTTCTACGTTTTATTTATTTTCAATAGCTTTTTAAAACATTTATGCTCCATTTTAGTCTCCTTAAAAAGTCGGGACGAAACGAAAATGGGAAGAGACAAGACAAGAACATGAATTCCCATACTAAAAATATGTCGTAAACAAACTTTAATTTAAATTTAAAACTATAAATATAGAATTTTAAAAATTTTGGGAACAAATAAAACAACATCAACCATGAAAATTCACTAAAAACCATAAAACAAAGGAAAAAAAAAATGCAATTCTCGTTTATAACACTAGGTTTTAAATCCGGACTACGCCCCGGTATATTAATATTATCTGTTTCGTTTATTTTGATATTTAATAATATATTTTTATTGAAAAATGGTGACATTTAATATTTTCAATTTTTATTATTACTATTTTATTTGTCATTATATTTTTTTTCCAATTTGAAACTACTTTTATTTTTATTTTTGGAATACATTTAGAAAATAAAATATATTACTTTTTAATTTTTAGTATTTTTAAAAATTTTATACTAAGTTTGGATTTTTGTTAACATCATGATATTTGAATTTTCTATGCGGTAAAGTTACTTTTTTCCTTTTAATTCGATATGATATTTGATATTAAAGTTTAGATAATGTTATATATTTAAAAAATTACTTAGATTTAAATTCACTTTAAACCAATAAGAAAGGAAAATATGAAATTAATATGGAACATGATGGGTCTTGATTTTAAAGATATCGATTAAAGTTGATATTTGATATTTAATTTTATATTATATTCTATTTTTGAAAGACGATTTGGAATAATATTTTTGGTCTTTTAAAATCATGTGAACTACCATAAAAGTTTTTTTAGGAAACTATGATATAATTTCTTTATCTTTTCCTTATTTCTTAAACTCTAATTTCCTTTTTTAAATAGTTTCTATATTATTTTTAATTGGTAATGTGGAATAATATTACTGGTGTAAACTATATAAAATTTACTTATTTCCTAAACTCTAGTTTTCTTTTTTAATTAATTTTCTATTTTATTTTAAAACGCTTACATGGGACAATATTTTTGGTTGTTTTAAATCCTATGTGGACGGCTTAACAACACTATACCTTTAACTTTTATTAGTAATAGACTAGGATTTAAACTCAGGTTACGCCCGGGTGTGTTAATATTATTTGTTTCGTTTATTTTGATATTTAATAATATATTTTTATTGAACAATTGTGATATTTAATATTTTCAATTTTTTATTATTACTATTTTATTTGTCATTGTATTTATTTTTCAATTTGAAACTCTTTTTTATTTTTATTTTTGGAATATATTTAGAAAATAAATTATATTACTTTTTAATTTTTAGTGTTTTTAAAATTTTTATCATAAGTTTGTTTTTTTTGTTAAATATCATGATATTTGAATTTTCTATGCGGTGGAGTTATTTTTTTTCTTTTAATTCGATATGAGTTTATTGTTATTACTCTCTTATTTTTTGTGCTATGAAATAAGAGATAGAGTTGAAAGTGGTTTGTTTCGGGGTAACATTATTGGTAGTCCTACTTTTAAAGATAGTTTATGTTTTGGTAGTCCTGCGAACTCTAGAGAGTTTAGATATTCAACCGTATATAGCGTCTCATAATTTGTTTAGATATTCAACCGTATCACCTTTTTCTATATGCTCTGAGCTGAGATATTTCTCTTATTTTCCTGACAATTTTGATAACATGTTTGTACTAATCTCATCAACTGTTTCATTCATGGGTGTTAGGATATTGTCTCTGTAATGCTTGCATGTTTATTTTTTGTTAGTTCGTTCTTTGCATTTGTTGCTTGAAATATTTTCTCCATATAATCTCTAGTTGATTGCATGAGGAATTTTGATTCAAATACAACCATATGACCATCAGCTCCGTTATCGTTTTTATTTTCCTTTTGTGGGTGCATTTTCATCTCCAACATTTAGTAGCCATGCTGCAAAATTTGTTTTTGATTCTTGCAAGATTGCAGCATGTTATATTTTAAAGTGAATACATTGCAAGATTCCCACAAGTATGATTCTTTGATTGATGCTAAAATTGTATCCGCTTTAGAACCCTGTGGAGTGGCTTGTAATAATTGTCGGAAGTCACCACCTAGTAGTAAAGTCTTGCCTCCGAAAGGCTTGTCCTTATAGTTGCTTCATTTTTTCATGGATATCAAATATATTAATGTTTATGTCTAGCCACTACAAAAAAAAAATGGAGGAAATGCATCGTTTTTTTGACATACTTGAATCAATTATAACTGATCCAAATGTTTGTTGAATCACATAGAAAACCGACGTGGATCTCGGTGATGCAAATAACTTGTAACATTTCGGGCAAACGTCATAAATACCGACATCAATTTAACAAAACGATTCACTTTTGCACCATTTGGAAAAACTGATTTCCATATTAAAATCAGTTAGATAAAATGATTTCAAAACTCATATCAATTCTAAGATGTGATTCAAAGTTCAGTATCAATTTTTAAAAATTGATAGAAAGATTTGTAACACTTTAGAAAATCGATATTTTTGACTGTCATTTTTTCTAAATGATTGAAATTACACAATCACTTACTCATTTGATACAAATATCAGAATCATTTTTTTATATTTGATTTAAATCTCTGTATCACATTGTTTAACCGATGTTAAATTCCCTATCAGTTTGTTTACCTGATGTAAACTTCTGTATCGTTTAGATGTATTGCTTTTAATTTTTAATACATTAAATTAAAAAAATCAATTTATTTATAAAAATGAAAACAAATTACATAATGTCAATTGAAGTTTACAAAAGAATAGAAAAAAATATAATCTCTATAGGGAACTTGAATTCAATACAGCTACTGTCTTCACTTCCCTCACCACGTTCCACCTGAGAGAAACACAAGACCCACATCCTCTGAAGGAAAAAACATCAAGAAGAGAGGCATGATCATCAAAGCTGAGATTTGTCTGCTTCAAAGCTCTCGTTCTCTGCCACACAAAAAAAGAAGAAGAGAGGCATGAATCATCATATAAACCTTTGTCTCATACAAGGGTTCATTCTAAGATACATACCTTTGTCTGGCTTGAGATCAGCCAACAACCTCAGAAGCTTGGTTCTGTTTGCCACTAAAACGTTGATGACGCCTTGAGGCTTGTTTTGGTTTGCTACAAACAGCTGCACAAACAACATATATATCAGTGAAACTTGGATTAGTCCCAGGAACTCAAAATCCAATGGGCAAGAAAGATACCTTGAAAACATGGAAAGCTTCTATCTGAATGGACTTGCTTGTTTCCTGTAAGAGAGAGTTTATTTCAAATACTAAAATCTGAGAGAACAAATATCATTCAGAGTATCGGGTAAAAGCAACATACTCTGAGAAGATTCATCTGAATCCTCAAGTTATCCACTGCGTTCACATATTTCATCATCACAGCTGAATTTGAGCGATCCAGTAATATATTGCCCAAGAGCTTTAAGACAATTACAACCCATCAGCTGATATCTTAATACCCCATTTGCCATATATCACCATTGTTCTAAGTTACTCTACCTTAGTAGCTTGCCGTCTGGTTATATAATTTTTTGATTCAAGAAGCTTGGAGTTGTAGTCTGCAAAAAACTGTAAACAAAGACAGCTGAGAATCATTTGTAAAATTGATGATTTTGGTACAAGATTGTTACCCAGGCTTCATTCTTAGTGAGAAACTCAGCAACTGTAGACTTGTGCCTTGTCAGAAGTTCCTGCGAGAGATAAAGCGTAAAACTATAAGTCATGAATGGTCTGTTTTAGAGCAAAATTGTAGAGTATATATTGCAGTACCTTAAAAGTTGCAGCAGCATCGGCAGCAATGTCGAAATTGGGAAGCTATATGTAGTAAAAAAACTTCTTCATGTGCTGTGAGTCCAAAACATATCTGAAACCAAGCAGTTTCTATTGGTAATAAAGTGTAGAAAATTGGGACAGAAGAATGTTTCTTTGTCGGTAAGTGAATAAGACATAAAATGTAGCTCACTTGGCAACACTCTGGTGGCGGATGCACTCTCTAAACATGGTACCGTAGTGTAACGCCATATCTGTGTTTTGGAAGCTGAGGCAAAATGGAACTCAGGATTAAGACCAATTAGTGAGCTGCTTAATGCAACTTGGACTAGATATGACTCACCCCTCCATTAAGAAATTCATAAGATCAATGCTGGCTTCGAGGAAATCAGATGCAATAAGGCGTGAATTGACTTGTTGCCTCTGAAGATTTGCAACAACTTGAGTAGCATCTTTCCTGGCCTTAATAGACAAGACAAACCTGTTACTGTTGATCGTCTCAAAAAAGATTCGTTCGTTCGTTTGTTACCTCTAAGTTCAAATTCGGAAGAGATGTGAGCAAGCGGCGAAGCGTATCATCCTTAAAGAACTCTTGAGTCAACTGTGCACAGGCTTCGGGTACAGGCTCAGCCTCGCTGTTTCCGTAGAGAATCAACTTCAAATCTCGCAAGCACTTGCTTAATTCCACCAGCTGCAAATCAAATTAAACCATCGGAATTCTGTCACAATAGATAAAAAATCAGATGGGGAATCCAAAGTGAGAAGAGACCTTTTCGCCGCGTTTGGATGGACGAAGGTCAGGGAAAGAGGCGGATGGATCGGCGTAGAGGAGGAGATCGCGAGTCTGTCGAACAATGTCAACTAGAGTCTTGGGTTTCGATTTGAAAAGACCCTTCATCGATAAAACCTAATCAACGATCCAATCCCTAAACCTACTAATTCGATACAAAATCTCTCGGATCCACTAGTTGCTTCCTCTCACAAATCCCTTTTGATTTTCACTCATTTACGACTCGTCACCTCCTCTTTTTATACCATTTTTTATTATTATTATTTTCATATATATCTCATGAAATCTTAATTTTTTTTTTGTTTTCCTTTCTCAATTATTAAATTTCTATGCAATTTGTGTTCAATTTTGTCTTTATATCACCCAAAAATAGTTTACGCTAGGAATATATTTTATCTTCACATCATCTTAATACTATTAAAAATGAAGTACAATTAGAAAATTACCCCTATCTTTATAAATAATATTATAACTTCTACCATTGCCATTAAGATTTTTAACAAAAGCTTTAAAGGGTAATGTTGTATTTATAAAAATATAAATCTCACTAATTACCAACGTGCAAACCAATCAAGACGGGTCAAACCCGAAAATTTTGGTAAAACACGCGGATCTGCGTTTTTTAAAATCGAAGCCGTTGAAATTTAATTCATTTAATCCTACCCGTCCACATAACACACGCAATGACCATCATCTTTTGTAATAAAGAAGAAAACATTAATGGGCTTTACATAGAATTTGGCATTTGGCCCACTTTTAATCTGTTTGGTTGCTGTCAACCATTAAACATAATCCTTCTTGAGAGAGATACGAATGTACGTAAAAACTCAATATCTCTTTTAATTTATCACAATGATTGATCAAATCCCTTTTTTTATGAACTAATTTTATGAACTAATTTATGCCTTTTCAAAATTAAAATGATGTCATTTTTTTACATGTATCAATCCCACAATTCTTTTTGAGGTTTCGGGATAGTGGGAATTTGAGAGGGAGATTGAGATTTCGAGAGGCACAAAGTCTCTGTGATGAAAGAGTAGAAGACCCAAATATGTGATTTTTAGGCACGAAGTCGTATAATGATGGAAATTAAAATTTCCCAAATCAAAATCATATAAATGAAGCAAATTTTTAGTTTTTTACTTCATTTTCATTGCAATGATGTAAAATTTCATTTGTTTCGAATTTAAAAAGTGATGGTAATAGTTAGAATGATACATCGGTTAAGATTATGATGGAAATTATATTATTCCGGATCAAATTCTTATAAACGATGTAGATGTTTAGATTTTTTATCTCATTTTCATTGAAATGATGTAAAATTTCGTTTGTTCCGATTTAAAAAAGTGATGGTAATAGTTAGATTGATACATCGGTTAGGATTGTGATGGAAATTATATTATTCCGAATCAAACTCTTATAAACGATGCAAATGTTTAGTTTTTATCTCATTTTTATAGTGAGCGCCTCGAATGCGTACCGATGTGTCATGGACGTCTTATCCCATATGATAAGATAGATTTTTCTGATTAATTCAGTAAGTATTGTTCCAGGCCTTATATGGCACATTGAATCTTCATCGATATTTATCGGTATCCTAAAATGTGAATGTGTTGTCCTACCGACAGGTAAAAACAATGTTGCGATGCATGATGAAACTACTGGGAGGACTATTTTCTCTCATGAGCGCATCTTAGAAATTATGGTTTTATAAAGGTATGCTTTCTATGTTCCGCCATGACCATATATGAAGAATAGTTTTTCCATATCATTTTCTACCGACTCCATAACTGCATCGTAAACTACTTTTTGTTGCACATTTAAACTCGTGAAATATTTTTTGTGTTTTTCTTGTTCCTCTTTTACATTGTATTGTAATTCAAAATCTCTCCTTGAATTTGTCGCTTCTTGTCTTAGTCGGCGAGAGATAGACGATTCATAGATTTGATTGAAAAAGAAGTGGATTGATATGAGATGATGTAATGTGCAAATCGAATCAGTTCCAACAACAAAAGAAAAATCCGAGCTTCGATTTTGTTGTTGTTTTCGTTGGCGAGAGATAGGTGATTCACAGATTTGATTGAAGAAGAAATGGATCGATCTGAGAAGTGAGAAGTTTTAATGTGCAAGATTCGATTGAGCTTCGTGATGATTCTATCAGAGACATTTTGGTCAAAGGTGAATAATCAACACAAGAAGAAAACCTTTCTGTGATAAATCTAATTTCGGGTATAGTTCGGTTTGATGGGTGATTAGGTTGGGTTGGATCGGTAATTTTAACACACCAATCACTAAAATATGTGTTTAGTTTTAAATTGTAAATTTTCGTTTTTAAACAAAAAACATTTTCGTTTAAATAAATATATATATATATATATGTTTAAATTTAGATAATGATTCAAAATTCATAATGATTTAAAATCTGTTTTAAACAATAAAAAAATTAAATTTAGATAATGATATATATTTAAAAAATTATTTAGATTTAAATTCATTTTAAACCAATAAGAAAGGAAAATATGAAATTAATATGGAACATGATGGAGCTTGATTTTGAAGATATTGATGTCAAATTTTATATCTGGTATTTAATTTTCTATTCTATTCTATTTTTGAAAGCCGATTTGGAATAATATCTTTTGTCGTTTAAAATAATATGTGAACTACCATAAAATTTTTTTTAGGAAACTATGATATAATTTCCTTATTTTTTCTTTATTTCTTAAGCTCTAATTTCTTTTTTTAGTTAGTTTTCTATTTTATTTTTAATTAGTAATTTGGAATAATATTACTGGTGGAAACTATATACAATTTCCTTATTTCGTAAACTCTAATTTTCCTTTTTAATTAATTTTCTATTTTATTTTATAACGCTTACATGGAACAATATTATTGGTTGTTTTAAATCTTATGTGAACGGTCTAACAACGTTATACCTTTAACTTTTATTAGTAATAGTCTAGGTTTTAAACCCGGGTATGTTAATATTGGTTGTGTCGTTTATTTTGATATTTAATGATATATTTTTATTGAACAATATGGTGACATTGAATATTTTTTATTTTTTATTATTACTACTTTAGTTACCATTGTTTTTGTTTTCCAATTTAAAATTGCTTTGCTTTGTTTTTTTGGAATATATTTAGGAAATAAAATGTATTATTTTTTAAAAAAAACTTTAGTGTTTTTTAGAATATTTTATAAAATTTTGGTTTTTTTTCCATTAATATCATGATATTTGAATTTTCTATGCGGTGGAGTTATTTTTCTTTTTTAATTCAATATTAGTTTGTTGTTGTTATTCTTTATTTTTTGTGTTAGGAAGTAAGAGATAGAGTTGAAAGTGATTTGATTATAACATTGGATATCATCACAGATTCTCATATTGTAGATGTGTTTATAAAAGTTTTATTGTCTGGTCAAATTCCATGTATTGATAGGCAATATGTTATTATAGTCTCTTTCCATGCCAATTTGAGGGGCATAATAGAATAAAGAAAAAAACCGCTATTTGTTAAATATAAACTGTTGTAAACTAGTTCTATATAATCATGATGTTAAGAAATTATTATGATTAATGAGAAACTATAAAATGACACTGATCTAAACTCATGTTAGTCCATATTACATTGCTTCTCGAATATGATATTCTTCTGAATCTAATCCTCTGTATATTTATGTATAAACAATACTTTTGAATGTACTCTCTGGATCACCATCGAATTTAGAATGGATAGATATTTAGGAGATGTTAGACGTGATAGTGTCACGTACAGTTGGTCATGACTGAAAACGGATTGAGGCAAGTATAGGAGAACCGATTTCAAGTTTTGTCCCTAGCTCTTATTAAATGTCATTTCATAGCATACTTTTGTTGAGAATTGTCTTCTTGTTAATGTGAAAGGATGCTTTGAGTCAATTGGGGATAAAATTATTTTTGGCAGGATTTTGTTCCCATGATTATCTCGTCCTCGATTACTCAATCGCCCAAACATGTTACTATCAATCGTGTACCATTGCATAGTCTTTCTTTTTGATTAATGTTTTGGGGCAGCATTCTTGGTACTTCTACTTTTAAGGATAACTTATGTTTTGGTAATCATGCGAACTCTAGAGAGTTTAGATACTCAACCGTATATAGCGTCTCATAGTTTGTTGATATTGTGTCACCTTTTTCTATACGTTATGATATGAGATATTCCTCTTATTTTCTTGGCAGTTTTGATAACATGTATGCATTAATCTCATCAATTTTTTCATTTCGGGGTGTTAGGATGTTGTCTCTGTAATGCTTGCATGTGTATTTTTTTGTTAGTCCGTTCTCTGCATTTTTGGCTTGAAATATTTTCTCCATATGATCTCCAGTTGATTGCATTAGGAATTTTGAATCAACTACAACCATATGACCATCAATTACATTATCGTTTTTATTTTTAATCTTCTGATCCATATCGACCAAAGCAATGTGATGTCAGAAAGAGTACGTGAAGGTCGAGTGAAGCCAATTGATGTACTCTGCAAGCACTTGGGTGATTCAAATCATATAGATATCAAACTCAGTGGACCTTACATGGTTTTCAAGGTTTTTATAAAAATTAATACTAAAATGTTAAGTGTTAACCTATATTGTGCTAAGTTATAAAGCCTTTCACTTAGGTCTATAGTTAAGTTCCATAACATATTTTGTCTCTCGAATCATTTGGATTGTGATAATAGCTGAAAAGTGAAGAGTTTAGAGAAGTTATTCAGCAATTTAGATGTTGAGATAACAAATGTTTGGTTAATTCTACATAAGTTATAATTAAAACCTTTACTGAAAATTCATCGTGATGTTAGATATAAGATAACATGAAATTGTGTCAATAATCTAAATCTTAATTGACAATGATCTAAACTCATGTTCAATACAACTTCTTCAAAATCGGCATAAGAGCGAAACCTAAACTTCTGCATTGCAATAGAAGTTCTAGCTTGATCGTCTCGGACCAAAGTTGTTTGGGGTGTGAATTAAATCAGGAACTTGTGAGAGGACACCTTGTAGCTGATCTTGTTGTTAATAACCAATAATTTTTTAATCCTCTAGGATGCATCTACCTTGAGATTTGCCTCATAAAAACATATTTTGCTAGCCGGTATGCATGCTTGCAATAAAAATTGCATTAGAGTAAGTTTACTGCTGAGTAGGTTACGCGTGAGTAAATTAACAAATACTTTTTCTTCGATGACGAGTAGTTTAAGACCTATAAGTAAATTGTATTTCTTTGGGTTTCGTGATTCACAACCTTTCTGAAGCTGATCAAAAATCATTGTTAGTTTTTCATATATGATATAAACATAATAAACTATTTGTCTTATTTTTCTTAGAAATGAATGTGTTTGATAGTTTATGTCTCAACATATATGATTATTTATAGAGGAGAGGACTATTATGAATTCGAGGAATATTTTCCTAATCCAAAACATAATTGGTATCAATTTTTTTTTTTTTTTTTTTTTGCTGATTGTCCATAATTTCCAAATTCGGTAGGTTTTATTAATAGTATTAGATGTTGATTTTCCTAAAGTCCTTTTTTTTGTAGATTTTTTTAAAAATCCTTTTGTTTCCTTTTTTTGTTTTTTTTTTTAAAAAAAATTGTTTCCAACACTTATAAATTTTTTATTTTCCCTATTTATTAAGGCTTAAATTGGTGACCATAATTTGTGGAAATAACAAAGAGGAATGTTTTGGTCCTCAAAATTTATACCATTTAAATTAATTTTTGGTCTATTTTTTGAGATATGGGTCTCACATCATTCCTCATAAGGAACCAATGAACAAATTTATTCCTCTACATTTTTTAATCTGTTCAATTTTTTCTCTACATTTGTTTCTATTCATTCATGTGTTTACAATTTGTTCAATTTATTTATTTTAATTTTTTTCATTTTTTATTCATTCATTTTGTTCATCAAGTGGTTACCAATTAAAGCCTAAAGTTTTTGTATTTTTTACCAAACAAAAAATGAGAGACAATAGTTTAAGTATCAAACTTATTATTTGCATTCTTGGTTTTTAATTCAAAGTAATCACCAAACTTAGAGCTTAATTCAAGATAATTAAAAGCTTTTTTTAGATGGCTCACACCATAAAAAAAACTAAATAATAGAAAGAAAAAAAACTTTAGAAAAATTAAATGGCTCACTTGAAACTTAGTGAGAAAACAAAGCAAAGACCACTTTGAAAAAGTACGAAGCAATTATGTTAAAAAATATTGTTCACACGCCTGTATGTCATAAACATAATTATACCCAAACACTAACATATATGAAAAAAAAAATTGTAACTACATATATTTTCACTATGAACCAAATCTTACGGAAACCAAATTTTAAAACTTTGATTGCGAAAATTCAGTGAGAGAATAAGCGAAAAGTAGAGGATTAAACTTATTTCTATACTTCTTGTTAGCATCGTTTACATTAATCCCAAAATGGGTGAATTATTGTTAATTATTGTTAGTTTGTCTGAAACAGCGATGTTCAATCCGTCGAGAGAAACCAAAATATGCTGCAATTTCAGGATCGGTGTTGATTTTTTTTTATCGATATTTTACCCTCTGAGAGAACAAAATATGCTGCAATTCCAAAATCTGGTCTGATTTTTTTTTAGTGTAAAACTTTGTTTGTTTAGATTGAGTTTTCCGTTATTAAGTCTTACGTAATTTTATTGATACTTTAATTATGTTGTTGGGCTTTATTTATAATCATTTTAATTAGATTGTTGAGCTTTATTTATAGGGGTTATGAATGATGAATGATTTTAATTATTGTGATGATGTATATTAATGATGATATGTAAATTTTTTATTGCTAGACTAAAATTACATGTGGATGACTTGATTTTTTAATTAGGTTAATGAGTTTTATTTATTGAATTTATATATGGTTTTAATAATTGTGATGATATGTATTAATGATGATGACATTTAATGTATCTATTGGTAGACTAAAATCCTATGTGGATAATCTTAGAGGCTTATAGCCTTAATTTTTATCAGTAATAGATTTAAATTTAAATATATTTACGAAATCTATATGCATATTCTCATATATATATATAAAGAAATAAGATATTTGGATATATGAAAAAGTTAAAAATTTAAGAATATATTTAGTTATTTTTACTAAGTGTAATAATTTTCATATTATATACAATGCAATATATATCTATAACATAAATTAGTGTTTGATTATTTTTATTTTTTTATTTTTTGATAAAGGATTTTCAAGTGTTTGATTATTTCTCAAATAGTACTTCGGGAATTCATGTTCCTGTCTCATCTCTTCTCATCCCCAATTGGAAATCCAAATCTTGCCCCATATGGAAATGCATTCGCTTATCGAAGGAGATTTGTTGGGTACAGAACGAAACATGATGAAACGGGACGATAATTATGTCATCCAAGAAAATTGTATCGGACGTCAAGCTTGCGTTCCATGACAAAAATAAAAGAAAACTCGGGGCTTATATTTTAAATTCACGTCTTAACAAATAAAATGATAGAACTATTAGCTTTTTAAATGTGGATTTTTTTTTCGAAAATTGGAAGTTTCCCGTAATTCCAGATAGATTCTGTTTTCTAAATTTATTGTTACTGTTTAGTATCTAATTTTTATGAATAGGTTTTCCAGCTCCAAAAATCCATGTTGTCAACAAATCATAAGCAGTCAAATCTAAATTACTTTGACAGAAACTTTTCAAAGACGAAGAACAAATAGAACAAAACAAAACAAAAAAGTTACACGAACTTCTTTCAATACTCAAAATTTATTTAAAATTACACGAAAGAGCAATTTATCCCAAAGTTTTGCTATTTTCTTGACCTGAATTCATGAACACGGCTAACTACAGTGGCGATTGCCGAGAATCATTCTTCAACATCTCTTCTAAAGGATTATGGGAAAACCTAAAATCGCCGGATGTGGTTTTAGGGTACTCATTGCCTCTCTTGGAGATTCAGATATTACTCATATTCATCTTCATCCTCATGTCTCACATGTTCCTCAGATACATCAGCATTTCCCAAATTGCTTCCCATATGATTGTAAGCAGCCTTCCATATGTAACTTGACAAGCACATAAGAAATTGGTAATTATTTAATGTATATCTATAAATGCATGTGTAGGCTGGACTGATTCTAGGGCCTCAACTTTTGAATCTACTGGAGATATCTTCAAATAAACTATCAGCGGATCCTGCGTTGGATGGAACCATGATGTTAAGAGGCGTCGCAACATTTGGAACGATAATGTATACGTTTCTGATAACTGTTAGAACCAGCCGGCGAGTGGCGTTCAACAGCGGAAAAAAACTCCCGATTGTAATCGGGATCTCGTCCTTCTTTCTTCCTCTCTTTGGTCTCTTTTTCCAGAATTTCTTCTCTGACAACATCAACCCTCACTACATGCCGCCGGAAAAAGCCATAGGTGAGCGCACTGCAATTATCATAACACAGTCTTCAATTCTTTTGCCTTCCACAACATACATCTTGTTGGAGCTCAACATCATCAACTCTGAGCTCGGTCGCCTTGCGTTGTCTGCAACTGTCATCAACGACATCTTTGGAATCGTTACTATGACAATCGCCACTCTTCTAGGAACATACAAGGATGTTTCACGTACAACAGCCCTTGTTGACCTTATCGCACTTGTCGTCTTGGTTGTCGTCATATTTCTAGGGTTTAAACCGATCGTGCAATGGATCATAGACCGCACACCAGAAGGCAAGCCCGTGGGGAATAGGTATGTTCACGGAGTGCTTATCTTCGCATTGGCTTCCTCTGCTTATTGTATGTTTTTCCACGGTAAATTCGTCTTAGGACCTTTATTGACCGGCCTCGTCATACCCGAGGGTCCACCGCTAGGGTCGGCTTTGGAGTCTAAGTACGAGAAGCTCACCATGAGTATCTTCTTGCCGATCACCATCGCAGTCAGCGCGATGAGATGTGATGTAATAAGGATGTTCTACAACTTTAGTGACATCCTTTACAATGTCATTTTAACGGCTCTAACCCTTTTTCTAAAACTGGTCGCATGCCTTGCACCTTGCTTGTACTTTAAGCTACCTCTCAATGAATCCATGGCTTTCTCCATTATCATGAGCTACAAAAGCTTCACTGATTTCTTTCTCTATGAATCCGTACTAAATGACAAGGTAACCTTCTAATCCTCAAAGAAATCCATATATAATCAATTTTGCCATGATTGGGACATAAATTCTCATATGTTTTTTTTTTGTGCAGATAATATCGCAGGCAACATACACATTCTTGATCATTTATTCGCTACTAAATGCTGGGATTGTCCCCAGGATCCTAAGGAGCTTGTACGATCCTAAACGCAAGTACGCTAATTACCAGAAAAGGGACATACTGCATCTGGAACAAAACTCCGAACTCCGACTTCTAACTTGTTTGCACAGACCAGAGAACGTCTCGGACACCATTTCATTCCTCCAATTGTTGTCCTCACCGAACCTAGACTTCCCTATCACGGTCACGGTTCTCCACCTCGTGAAGCTCGTGGGTCAGGTCAACGCGGTCCTTGTCTCGCACAAGAAGAAGACGACGAAACGACACTGCAACAACTCATACATTCAAACCGCAAACCTTGCCTTCAAACAGTTCATGTTGGAAAGCTTGAAGTCCGTAAGCGTGACCACGTTCACCGCATTCTCACATGAGAAAATGATGCACGAGGACATTTGCACGCTCGCGCTTGACCAGACGACGTCCATGATTATCGTCCCTTCAGGGAGGAGGTGGACCATAGATGGGGATTTCGAGTCAGACAATGAGGCCATTAGGGTTCTAAACAAGTCATTGCTCGAACGTTCGCCTTGTTCTATAGGAATACTCATCGATCGTGGACAGTTCTCGCGCAAAAGCAACGTAGCGAGCAAGAAAAGTTACAACATCGATGTGGGAGTAATCTTCATCGGAGGAAGAGATGATCGGGAGGCATTATCACTGGTGAAGAGGATGAAACATAACCCAAGGGTCTATGTAACGGTGATCCGATTGATCTTCAACCAACCGGAGGTGGAACCAGAGAATTGGGAGTACATCTTGGATAAAGAAGGCTTAAGAGATTTGATGATGGCAGAGGACACAAACAATGTGAGTTACACAGAAAGGTTTGTGACGCGTGGTGATGCGGTGGCCGACACCGTCCAATTGCTGGTAGGAGAGTTCGATTTTATGGTGGTCGGGAGGGATCATAGTATGGCATCGGCATCATCATACTTCTCAGGACTAACAGACTGGGTCGAACTTCCAGAGTTAGGTGTGATTGGAGATTTCCTCGCGGCTAAAGAGCTTAACTCTAAAGCATCTGTTTTGGTAGTACAACAACAACAACAACAACAGGCTTGATATATTATTCATAGTCATCTTTTCACAGGAAGCCTGTATACTCTTAGCATCTAGATTTTTTAACATATATACTTGTTCAGTGTGGGTTTTAAATCCAAAATGATGGAATCAAGGAAATATATTTCAACAAATAACTCACCTCATCCATTCTACTTAGAAAGCTTTTGTGGCGACATCAATGCTTTCTTTCTTTTTGTTTACGTTTTCTCACCAACGACGTCCGATTAGAATTCCAAGGGAAAGAAATGGAGAACCTGAAGAATTCCAAGAGACGATTGTATTTTGATTGAGAAATTGAGAGAAGGACATGAGATTAATCTAGTGAAAAGGAGAGTGAGTTTTAAGAGTCTGACATTTCTAAGCTAAATCTCTGAATCGAGGCCTATATTACAAGAGACACAATACAACTTACGATTTGAGGCCTATGTTACTGCAATCAAAATGGTTCAACGAACTATCATCTCTTGCAGTTGAAGTTGAAGGATGCAAAGAGAACTTGATTCAGTTTGAAGCAAAAAATTCTCTTTTCCTTCTCGATGACTTATCAGTTCCAACGAACAACTTCCCAATCATATCCCATTGTGTTAAAAACTGCTGAAACTTTGACCATCTGCATGATTTTCCACAGACACAAAGAAGAAGACGACAATAAGTTCAGAGTGTGGGAGGTAACTCTTTGTGGAAATCAACCATTCTATAATCTATACCACTAATCCTACTTTCATAACTTGACTAAATTTAGCAAAAAAGAATCTACAGAGTAAAGACCAGAGACTGTAATAATTAATCTGTAAACAAATTTCACTCCAGCGAGAACTCCACTGAACTTGTTCCACAACATCAATAGTTTCTTCCTGTTTCATATTGACCAGAGTCATAGCTCAACTAAGTCTTATATTCGCAAGATTACAATCAAATTGCGTCGAAATTTTCAAAACTTTCATATGCTCCTACTCGATTCTAATCCCATCTAGATATCTTTGCAGTTATAAAGCTTGAAATTGCAGAAAATTGTAGAACAACAAGTACCTTTGGTCTCCCAAGTAATCCAATAGTCCTTCAATCGAATTCTGTGGTTTTCTCCTCCAACACTGTAACAGAAGAAGCAGCATCAGTCTTAGAAAACCTCAAGTCCTTTTTATGTCTAGGAAAACTTATGGCTATTAAAATAGTATCTCTCATGTACTCGATTAGGCAGTTGAGTGTATCTTCGGTATCGACAATGTCCTCAACCTTTTAACAGAACAATATAGTTATTTAACAAAAGAAGCAGTGAAATTTCCAATGCTTGTGTAAAATGATTAGCAAGACATTCTCCTGTCTAATATCACTATGTTCTTCAAACGTTAGTATCCATCAAACAGAGATTTCAAGTTATATAGTAGACCCACAAAATTGCAAACACCATCAAGAAACCAAACTTCTCATAAAATCCATATGAATATGAACACATATTACTTAATTCCAGATCCATCACGCATACATGAGCTAAAGCGAACGGAGATTACCGAGACAACGGTGTTTGTTCGTGATGTCCAGCTTCAAGTCAAATGATGAAATCGATAGGCATTCGATTCGCCTGTCGACGTCGGCCAATAAGAGGCAACCACCGGTGGCTACGCCGACGAAGACTGGCGACTCTGATTCACCGGAGAAATCAGAGGTAATTTTGGATAATCTCGGATCCAACCCGCACCGCAATTACTTGGGCGCTGAAAAGCACCTTCTCGAAATGCTTCTCTAACGACATCATCTCCTAACTGCACCACAAGCTCCAGGATTTGGCTTGGGTTAACTGGGATTAATCGAGAAGGGCGAGGCGAGAAGAAAAAGAAAGCACTTGTTAAATTTGTTTATTTTCGTCACGAAATTTTAAGTTTTTTTTTGTTTTATTATTTTGGAAATAATTTGTCTACACTCACACGCACATACTCGAGTGCGAGCATGTTTGAGTATATACATATAGATGTGTATGATTCTTTTGTCTTATTGGTTTCCAAAACTGTCCGTCTTCTAGTCTCTCTCCTTTGCCACCCGACTAACTTGTTGTTTCATGAAAAAAGGAAAAAAGCTTCACCTTTCATTAACTTTTTTGTCTTCGTTACTTAAATTCTCTCCAGCTCAAAGCGTAAATCTTGCATCTTGGGATCTATCTCTCGCTAGATTTTTTGGTCGTAGTTTTAATCTAAGAAGCTCTGTTCAGCGATCAAACATGGCTGGTACAGATCACTTTCCATTTTCGATGGCGAGGAAAACGCGTACGTAATACACATACTTACAGTCTGTTTCTTCTCCTTCTTCCTTTGTTTTCTTCCATTTCTAGTTCTTCAACGAATATGTTGATTCTAACGTTTCATTTCTTAAAAAATAATTTGAAATCACACATGGGTTTAGTTTCTGTAAGTTCATTTCTGGCTTGTAGTTTCCAAATGGTTGAGATTTTGACCTAAAAATCTCAACTTTTTTGGTTTTGTTTCGAAATCGAAGTGCCTTTAAAAGAAATGAACCTCCTTTCGTTACAAATGTTGAGAAATTGATTGATTTCTCGTCATTGATGTTGAACAGCTTGGTCATTGAGGTTGCGTAGGAAGAGCATTACCCAAGCAGAACTTGCTAAACGTCCTGACCCATTCTTTCTACCGAATCTCCTTGATGGGTTTGAAGAGACTAAATACGGATGGTTAGCCGATGATATCAAGAGACTTTGTGCGCTTAAAAGGAACCAAATCGATGACAAATTGTCTCATTCCGATGACGATTTGTCTCAAGAATCAGTTACGGTAAGCTTTACTGCAGAAATTAACCTTCACTGACATTAACTCCATCTTTTGTTGCTAAGTTGAAATTTTTATGATCTCATTCTGCATTTTCCAGCCTCTAGATTCTGCTTGTAAACGAGATTCAGAACGTGTAGCAGCAGGAGATAAAAGGGTGAAGAAGCTCAAGGCAAAGGAGGAAGTGATACTTGCAGATGGTGATATTGAACATTTGTCCTCTGCTAGAGATGAGTTCAATGATGGCTCCGCTGATAATGTGAAGATCGGAAGTTGCTCAGGCTCTGAAACGAGTCTTCAAAATGATTACGAGGAGGATTCATCGAGGGGTTTTATAGACAGTGGCAATGGAACTCCTCCACATGGATATGGAGATGGAGATGATGAAGAAGAAGAAGAACTTTGGAGGCAGTTTGCATTCGCACAAGAATCATCTAAGGTTAAGTCTTGTACATTTTCAATAAATCACAACAGATCATTGAGCTGCATACAACTTCTATAATCTGCAAATAGATTCAACTTCCGATGTATGTGTTTCTCTAAACATTCTTGGCGTTTTCAGCTAATTTTTGCCCTATGTTTTTGGTTAGGTAACGGTGGAGAATTCACAAACTCGTGATCTCAAGGGGGAGCAAGTGGAAGACTGTGAGCACTCCTTCATCTACAAGGATGATACTGGCGAAGTGTGCCGTGTTTGTGGACTCATCAAGACACCCATTGAGAGCATGATCGAAGTTGTGTACAACAAGGTCAGTGATCACTGATAACTTAGCCTGGTATATATATATATATATATATATTGCCTTTGCTACAAGTATTAAGAACTTGGAATCTACTCTGTTTCCTTATGCAGCCGAAGAGATCAAGAAGAACTTATTTGCGTGAATATGGGAATAGGGAAACGAGCATGGCATTCTCAGAAAACCGTTCTTCTCAGATAAATATATTGGGGGAAAAAATGTTCATCCACGCGAGACATGAGAAAGAGATGAGGCCTCACCAGATTGAAGGATTCAACTTCTTATGCAACAACCTAGCAGCGGATGAGCCAGGTGGGTGCATATTAGCCCATGCCCCAGGATCAGGCAAGACATTTCTTCTCATAAGCTTTATGCAGAGCTTCATGGCTATGGATCCACAGGCCAAACCATTGATTGTGCTACCAAAGGGGATCATAGAGTCATGGAGGAGAGAGTTTACTTTGTGGTCAGTCGAGAATATTCCTTTGCTTGATTTCTACAGCTCGAGAGCAGAATCACGGAAGCAGCAAATGGAGGTTTTGAGGCAATGGGTTGAACAAAGAAGCATACTGTTCCTTGGGTACCAACAATTTTCGAGTATCATATGCGATG
The DNA here is from genome assembly GCA_900116095.1 of Euclidium syriacum. Lineage (NCBI taxonomy): Eukaryota > Viridiplantae > Streptophyta > Magnoliopsida > Brassicales > Brassicaceae > Euclidium > Euclidium syriacum. The sequence goes on from FPAK01000008.1 coordinate 7,524,036, forward strand.
ATAACATTGATGTGGTTTCAGAAGACTGTAAGCGGATATTACTTGAGAAGCCAACGTTGCTTATACTTGACGAGGGTCATACATCGAGGAATACGGAGACGAATGTGCTAATTTCACTTGCTCGTGTCAGGACTCCTCGAAAAGTCGTGCTCACTGGTACTTTGTTTCAAAACAACGTCCAGGAAGTGTTTAACATTCTGAATCTTGTTCGTCCCAAAGTTCTTAAAGCTTCCTCGAACTCGAGAGATTGTTTCCCGTATCATGAGCAAGGCAGAGATCCCTAGCAACAGACACATGAACCAGAGTAGTATCGAGGCGTCCTTCTACGCGTCCGTGGAGCTTACATTACAGAAGACTACAGATTCTTGTGCCAAAGCCAGTGTGATAAAGGATCTACGTGAAATGACCTGCAATGTATTGCATTATCACAAAGCAGATTTCCGCGGTGTGCTTCTAGGGCTTACTGAATTCACTGTCATGCTCAATCTGAGCTCAATTCAGAAAGATCACGTCAAGGATCTGAAGAAAATAGGTATATTCCAGCAGATCCCTCGTGGTTCTTATTTGTATGTACACCCAAGGCTGAAATCTTTCTCGAAGGAAAACCCATCCAATGGAGAAAAAGGATTCTCAGAGAATGACATAAGGAAGATCGACGAGATGGTGAAAGAGATCGATGTTAGAGAAGGTGTGAAAATGAAATTCTTCCTCAACCTCTTATCCCTGTGTGAATCAAGAGGAGAGAAGCTCTTGGTGTTTAGCCAGTACACAATTCCTTTGAAGACTCTTGAGAGACTCGTGAGATCAAGGAAAGGTTGGCGTTTAGGGAAAGAGATGTTCACAATCACAGGCGATTTGAGCAATGAACAGAGAGAAGACGCAACGGAGCGATTCAACAAATCTCCAGATGCTAAAGTATTCTTCGGATCAATCAAAGCCTGCGGGGAAGGAATTTCACTCGTGGGTGCATCGAGGGTATTGATTCTCGATGTTCATCTAAACCCATCGGTGACTCAGCAAGCAGTGGCTCGAGCGTATAGACCAGGACAGAAGAAGAAAGTCTACTCTTACCGGCTCGTTGCTGCGGATTCACTAGAGGAAGAGAACTACGAGACATGTTTGCGTAAAGAGATGATTTCGAAAATGTGGTTCGAGTGGAATGTTGGATCTGGAAGAGGTGATTTTGGATTTAAAGCCATAGATGTTGATGACTCAGGCGATGCTTTTCTTGAGACTGCAAAGATGAAGGAAGATATCAAATGTCTATACAGAAGGTAAAGGAGAGTGATATTTGTTAACCAATTTCGAACCGGTTCGAATTGATACTGAATTTTTGGTGAATTGGGTTTTGGATTTGGTGCCATATTTTGAGGCAAATAAGTTGGACTCTTTTGTGATTGTGGGTGTTCGATCTGTTTCGTTTTAGGTTTCAAGATCAGATTTTTAGTAAAATTAATGGAAGCACGATTGAATCTCATCTAGTGGTTCTTTTTCATATTTGGCTTTTAAGTATTGCGAAGATACAAAAAGAAAAGGTTAATTGTGTTTTAAAATTGGTCATGAACTTTTTTCTGGAAAATTGATGTGGAAATGAATAAAGGAATGAGTCTGCAGGATGGAGAATTAAATAGAGTAAGCTCGTCGCATTCTTCTACTTGAACATTGATTTGTTTGGTAGGTCTCACACGTTGATCCAAAGATTCAAATGTCAAAGAATGCAGAAAACTCGAAGTAGGGCTATAAAGGTATGAAGTTTTTGTAGTGTCTCAATTAATGGAAACAACAACATCAACATCACATACACAAAGACGGCCTATATCTCTGCTTCCTCTTCTTTCTTATTCTTTTATCAGGCTCACTCACGTTTCTTGACCTTTTTGTAAGCAATGATGATACGAAGACTCTGCCTTCACCTTATGTTTGTTCCTTCATCGTCTCCAGCTCGTGAATCCTTACAAGGCAAAATCTTCATATCATCATTGCTTACACTTCTGTGGTCTCTTGGCCTTCTTTTCTATAATTGTTGCATTATGCTTCACGTTTGCGGCCTGTTGGAATGTTTAAGTATGTCTCACTAAAATAGTTTTTACCTTTTAAGCATATCTTTCTAATGATTAAGTAACACAATCATCTACGAAGTCAGATTGTGTAAAACATTTACTATTCAAGACTCCTTTTTGGGTCTAAGTAACCCATATCAAATGAACTATTCAAGAGAACCCATATAAAATGATTTTCATTAGCCACATAACTATTAACTCTTAATAATCCAGCGTTATATGGGGCATAACTTAACATCCATCATTTAAATTAACATATTTGATACGATAATGAAAAATCCCTAATGGTAACTGTAAATACAGCATCTTGCTTCTCACATATGCTTCTTTTGCATTTTAAAGAGTTCCTTGTTTTCTTCTCACTATTTGCATTTTTAGCACTTATGTATTTTCATCTACGTATTAACCTATTACTATGCTTCTTTTGACCATTGAAAATACTTTACTTAAAGAGAGATTAATCAAAGCACAAAAACTCGTAGAACATAGTCTATATAGTGCCAAAACAATATGAAGTCTAACATATACGAATCCAATGTCGTCACTTCGCTTGGTTTCAGCGCCTACTACTTGCTTCCTTATCGTGGTGTATTTGCGCATTTTTGTAATAACCAGAAAGTTATACGTTTTACAGCTACTAAACCAAAATCCAAATTCATATTTTGAACGAGACATATTACCACTTAGATGTTTTTGGATTGTAACTATCAAAGAAAATGACAAAGATTTAGAGATTTTAAAAATGTTAGATACCCGAATAAAAATGGTTTACTTAGATGCTTGTATAAACTTGCATCGTACTATGATCGATCTTAGGAATTGCTTCGAGCTTCTCTTAGTTGTCCTTCAATCTCTGCAAAGATGGTATAACTATTAAAAAAATAGATTATGGAGAAATCACACAAATGTATTTAGTTTTAAAAGTTGTTGATGTTGTAGAATTTTAACATTATGATTTACTTTATGGGTTTTTTTCAAAAATAAACCCCAAATTGAAGTCAATGTCTAAAGTATACCCTTCCTTTTTGAATTTTTAAAATGACTTAAACTGTCATTCGAAACATGTTTTATTCACGAAAATAATGTTCTGAGACTTCATCGTGAAGTCTCAGAATTCGTGTTGGAAAACAATTACCTTCTCAGTTAAGGCATATTCACTGAAATGCCATCGTCTTCAATTTTCCCCCAATCACCATACCAACTGAATCAGAGGTCTAAATGCTTGGAACAACCGATTTTAGAGATATTAATGATCAAATGTGAACTAATAGCTTCGTTATCGTCAATATACTCTTCAATTTCATCCATTAAACTCTAAAAATCTTGTTTTCAAAAATCACCATTATTAGATCTTGCGATTTACAATGCTTTTTGCATAAATACAACTGGGTTTCTTGGGTATTGGTGGCATGCGATTTACAATGATTTTTGCATAAATACAACTAAGTTTCTTGGGTATTGGTGGCATACGGTGTTCTGGGCCGCTTATGGAGCTCAAAGCGAGCTAAAAACGGATCTTGGTAACTTTTTCTTGTTTTTTCCAATTTTTAGATCTGAGTCGCGAGAGTAGACTTCATGATGAAGTCTCAATGTTCAACTGGGGTCTAGTTCTGCAATTGATTTTTTTCTTCTGAGACTTCACGATAAAGTCTCCAAATCTCCTTTGAAAACAAAAAAAAAGGAGTTGAGACTTGATGGATGAAGTCTCCGATAAGGGGTCTAGTTGTGTAATTGACCGAAGTATGACTTTTTATCGAGACTTCACCATGAAGTCTCCAAAAAAAGAGGGTCTTTTTCGCATTTGACCGGAAGTTTGACTTTTCAATGAGACTTTGTTTTGAAATCTACGGAAAAAAGGGGTCTATTTTTGCAATTGACCAACATTGACTTTTGATGAGACTTCACCGGTGAAGTCTCAAATCATCGAAAACTTCGGAGACTTCACCATGAAGTCTAGAATTAAAAAATAAATTATTTTGGTCAAATGTAGAACTAGACCCCTTATTCACGGGGACTTCACGATGAGAAGTCTCATCGAAAATTCAAACTCGGTCAATTGCAAAACTAAACCCTACTTTTTGGGGAGACTTCATGGTGAAGTCTCAAAAGGGACGGAGACTTCACAGGTGAAGTCTCCTACATAATGAGACTTCACCTGTGAAGTCTCCTAGAAAAGTCAAACTACGGTCAATTGCAAAACTAGACCCTATTTTTGAGGAGACTTCACGATGAAGTCTCAAAAGTGTATGAGACTTCACATGTGAAGTCTCCTGAAAAAGTCAAACAATGGTCAATTTCAAATCTAGACCCTTTGTGAGACTTCATGATGAAGTCTCCACTACATCGCGCATGAGATTTCATAGTGAAGTCTCTCATATGAGATTTCGTGGTGAAGTCTCATATGTTAATTCTAGTAAAATTGAAATTTAAGCTTATTTATAATTAGTTATTTTTAATTTCTTGATCTAACAAGTGTCTTACTGATGTCTTTTGACGTTGTATGAGTTTGAGTTGTTTTTGTCGAATAATTATTTTTAAATCATTTTCCTCAACTTATTAGGTATTAAACTCAAATAATTGAGACTTCACAGGTGAAGTCTCATCACGAGACTTCGGTCTGAAGTCTCCACCAATAAATTTTTTAAAAATGTATTTGTATCTTATTTGTTTTGCATTTTCGAGATTTTATATTTGTTTCATGTGTATTAGTTATTGTTGTTAAAAATGTATGAGTTTCACAACTCAGTGTGTTATGGTCTATCTTAAATTGATTTTATGAGTTTTGAATTAATAAATATTTATTACTAGATTTCACTATGAAGTCTCATATGTTAATTTTGATAAAACAAGGTTTTAAACCTAATTATGAAGAATTTTTTTTTACTTTTCTTGTTCTCATATGTTTGTTACTTATATTTGTTCATGTTGTATGAGAGTGTGGCATTTATGTATCATAATAATTTATAAATCGAAATTCTTAAGTTTTTATGCAATTAGCTTATATTATTGAGACTTCAAAATGAAGTCTCCACACAAAAAAAGATTCAGACTTCAGCCTGAAGTCTCTTGTCGATGAGTGAATTGTTTTCCTTAAGAACATGAAACCAAAGGAAGGAGATCCATAACTTTCTGATTTGAACTCGTCTTACTCACCAAATGAGCAAGTCACTTGCTTTATCTTGATTTGATTTCTACATGTTTTTTAAACACATAGTTGTTCAAATTTGGTATATTTTAGCTAAGGCACAAAATATATTACTTATACAATATATTCACTTGCTAATGTGATTTGTACATGTTTTTTTTTAACACATGTTCAAAATTGGTATATTTTAGCTAGGGCATAAGATATATTAATTCCTTATGCAAATTTGGTTGAATCATTATACCACAATCAAATTCAATCATGCATAAATTTTTGATAAACACCAATGTTACATTAAATCGCAAATTTCACCAACCATAAAAGAAAGAAACAAACTATATAATAAAACGTTAAACACCAATCTTAAATTCAAGGATCTCTTTTACAATAAACAAAACAAAAAAAAGGGTTCTTCCATTTCTCTTTTGAGTTGTCTTAATGGTTCTTCCGCTTCTCTTTCTTTGTTCTCTTTTACCTGCAAAAAATCACAATCAGAAAGACTAGTGTGAGTCAATGACTTATTTATGTTGTATATGTATGAGTTTCACAACTTAATATTGTAATCTAGCTTTAATTGATTTTAAGAATTTTGCCAATTTTTAATTACTCTGATAGACTTCATGGTGAACTCTACGCCTGAGACTTCACGGTGAAGTCTCATTTATTAATTATGTTAAAACATGGTTTTAAACCTAATTATAAAGATTTTTTTCAGCTTAATTATGTTTGTAAATGATATTTTCTTCATTTAAAACTTACTGTAAGTTTACGTCTGAGACTTCACGGTGAAGTCTCATTGATTAATTATGTTAAAACATGGTTTTAAACCTAATTATAAAGATTTTTTAGCTTAATTATGTTTGTAAATGATATTTTCTTCATTTAAAACTTACTGTAACGTTCATGTTTTAGTAATTATTTTAAATTCACTCTTCTTACATTTTTTGGTAATTACCTCATATTTCTGAGACTTCAAAATGAAGTCTCGATGAAAAACTCAAAGATGAAATCTTGAAAGCACAAAAATTTCAGTAAGTGAAACAATTACCTTCACTCTGCAGCCATAAGACACTAGTAAAAGTACACCCAAATATGGTTTTACTTTCATCAAGACGTCCTTCAAAGTCTCTTCAAACTCGGCGGCTCAGATCTGTTTTAGAAAGAGGTAAAATCCATTAGGTTATGAAAAGATGAGACGAGATGCTTCTCTATGCAAGATCTACCAAGTGCACAAAAAATGGAGAAAACAGAGAGGCTAGAGAAAGGGAACGAACCAAGCCATGAAGAAATAGACGAGCGACGGCTGTGGAGGTGACGAGGAGATGGCGGCCGTCTAGGATTTTGGCCATGTTTTTCAGTGTTGCAAGTTATGAAGGAGGAGGAGAAGGAGGAAGTGAGATCAAGGGCGACGACAGCAACAGATCTGGTCGGCATCGAAGAAGAAGCGAGAGAGTTTTGAGGAGAGAAACTCTTTTTATGGTTTTCTCTGAGAGAAAAAAAGAAAAGAAAAAGCGGTCGGCTAGGTTACAAAATTTTAGGGTTACATCAGTGTAAATTTGTTATATACCCCTGTTAAAAAGAAAATAAATTAATATTTAGGTTTTTTTGGCGTCTTTAATTTCAGATTAGGTTAAAAGTTCCCGCTTCATGAGCTCACATGGAGACTTCACCGTGAAGTCTCACACGGAGATTTCATTTTGAAGTCTCATATAATCCCTAAATTGAAATATAGGTTATTTAACAATTTTTATTAATTACCCCTGCCAATTACTTACGTTTGGCATGAAAATAGTCTTATTCCACACTGAACCTACCGAATCTATCATCAATTGTCATTTGGTTAAAAAAATTCTAACCCCTAACTCTAACCCTAGATAGATATACATGTACTCTAACTATTTGTCAAACCCTAAACCTCTTATGCCAATCCAAATAAGATTTAGATCACTTACTCTATTTTTATGCAATTTGGTGAAGTTATATTTTTTAAACAAAGATCACTTACTCTATTTTTATGCAATTTGGTGAAGTTATATTTTTTAAACATTACATTTGTAATGTAATGAATTATCTATCAAAAATTTTAATCTAAAATTTTTTTAATAATTTTAATCTAAAATTTTTTTAATAATTTTTTAAATTATTTACCAAAAAAAATAAAGTTTGAGACTTCACGATGAAGTCTCGATGAGAATTACAAGTTAAAATATAGTTAAGCTAAAATGATTTAATTTTATGAATTTTTTGTGAAATTTTAATTTATATACCTCATATTAGAACAATATTAATTTTTGTATTTTAAATGTTTACAAAAAGATTTTTCTAAAATTAAATAAATTAAATATAAGATTTATTTACTAATGAGATTTCAGAATGAAGTCTCTATACCTAAAGTAGATCATAACCAACCTTATATGTATAAATATTATGTAATTGATTGAACTTTTAATTTTAAAAGTTCAAATTTGATTAAACATAATTTATGTATATCAAATTTCAAACTAATTATTTTTTTTCTTTTTTAAAATTTAAATATAAGATTTAATTATTAATGAGACTTCATAGTGAAATCTTTATACTATATTATGTAATTGGTTTAACTTTTAATTTTAAAAGTTCAGATTTGATTAAACATAATTTAAGTATATCAAATTGTAGTGTAATTATTTTTTAATTATTTTTTAAATTTAAATATAATATTTAAATACTAATGAGATTTCACATGTGAAATCTCTCTGTACATTGAGACTTCATAATGAAGTCTCATAAGGAGACTTCACATCTGAAATCTCCGGACGCGAGAGTTGAAATCGTAATTGTGGGTTCTGTTTGTTTTGTTTACACATAAGGGCGTCAAACGTAATTTCTCTACTCCAGAGATCTAGTTCTGCTTAACTTTGAATTTGGGGTCTAGTTTTGTGTTTAAAATCAATTTGGGGTCTACTTTTAAAAATTCCCCCTTACTTTATTACACTAAAATGTAGAACTGTTTTAAAAGTGTGTTACTAAATGAAGTTGATCAATCTTTCAGTATTTAAATTTCTTAATATACGAACATCCAATTAAGATCGAATATTGGCATATTAAATCTGATTAAAATAATTATCCATAAAAGAGCTACTCTTGATTTTTAAAACGAATTATAGTTTAAATATTATATATATATATATATATAAACTAGAATAGAAATCTAAAACAAATAAATTGAAAACAAAACTAAATTGCCGATGGAATAAAATAAAATAATTGATGTTGAGATTGACAATGTAAAAACATAGAGTGAAATATAACAAAAGTTTATTATTTTGATTTTTTTTTATTATTTAGTTTTCAAATTTTTTTGTCATATGTTATTTAAAAGATTATTTTAAATATCAAAGAGAGAAGATGTGAAGTCTCCAGGAAATACACAATTGGTTTGTGTTTCCCGAAAAGTCTTTGGCGCTTAAGTCAATTATTTTACCACGAGACTGATGTCGAAAAATGGGAGTAAAGTCAGAAAGACAGAGAGAGTTTAAACTATGGTTCGGAAAGACAAAGTGGTCCCAGAGTTATATGATGTTTACGAATGCACTTTAGGTGGAAAGATCAAGAGAAAATACAATGAGGCGAGGTGAGGTCAATGGTGACCGAGAAAAGGCTCTCATCACGTAAGATGAGCAATCCTCCAGAGCAACAAGGTTTGAAAAGGGTGGTCGGTGGAACTTAATCTCTCAAAGATCCCGAGTTTTACGAAAATATCGAGACTTTATAGTTTTTTAACAAACAAGAGCTATCTAAAAGTTTCCCAATTGTGGAAATTTTAACTACTCAACTCAAACGTGGACCGAGTTAGGAGGAAAATTGACTTTTCTCGAGAAGAACTCTATGAGAGCCGGTGATATCACTCCTACAAATACTTAGCTAACTACTGATGAAATCTGACTAAGAACCCATGTAAAATGCTATCTGTGAGAAAACCAAGTAAAAACTAAAACAAATCAATCTTATCTTAAATCCTAAGAAATGAATAAACGATTAGCTGACCCTTTCTCGTAACGAGTAAGAGATTTTTTATATAGAGATTACATGTCTCAGATTAATAGATCGACTGGTTTGGTTATCCAGTTATGGCCGGTGTAGTCCTGGATAAGATCGACTTGCTTTTGTGCTTTTTACCTAGGATCCTTGTCGTCTTGGCCAGCTGGCACATCGTGCACTCCCGAGGCATCTACGGCCCGTATTAGACGGGTATGGACAACGTTTACATACTGTTTGTCACTTGATGGTAGCGTTCTTTTACGTATTTTCGCTGTTAGCGAGACGCGCGTGCTGTCCAAGCGTTATGATTATCCATTGATTCGTCGACACGTGCCTATGTACTTTGGCGTTGCTAGCAAGTTAATCTTTGACTAGGGTTTAGTTCAGCCTTAACTGTAGTTGAGGCAAGATTTTTTCCTTGGGGACTAAGTGCCTCCTTTCTACTTTTACCCTGGCTGCTTTGCATCTCACTCATGCTCTACGAATATCATGCATCTAGACAGTCAGCTTAAAGTAAGAAGGGGATGAGTTATTTACTACCTATCTAGGTCCCTTTGTGAGTCTCGATTTACCTCTTACTTTCTCGGAACCTCCAGATCCCGACTATGTTTCTTACCTTAGGACCCCATAGTGTTTTCCTCGAGGAATTCGAAGATGAAGACTCGACTGGTTAAAAAAAAAACCCTGTTAATCAGATTTTGGGGTTTCAAACCAAGCATGTCTGTCTAGAGTTTTAAGAGAGTTTTTGGTGTCTTTTAATGTGTGGGGGGGGGGTGTTTACCCAACACCTAAGTAATATAGATGCCCATGCCTCACCATTCCTTCCAATCTAAAGGCATCCGCTAAAAGAACATCTAACAAAAAAGATGATAGAACTACTTTCAGATGCCTCCACTGACACTTTGCAAGCCATGCAAATTGGTCCTCTCCTATTTTGATCTTAAAGTTGGATCGAGTAACAAATATATTATTGACAGTGAAAATTGAGAATCTCGATCCTAATGCCGGATCGAATAACAAAGACATTATTGACAGCGATAATTGAGGAAAAACATAGAAGAGGGGAGAAGGAATAATCTAGAATGATTTCTTTAAAAAAATCATTTAGCTTCATATTAAAATCGGTAAATATTTCGATAGCACAAATCTAGATTCTCCTTTTAAAAATCGAGAGATTTTTCGAGGTATCTTCTTATAATTTCGTTTTCATTCATATGTATTGTGTTTATCTTTCTTAAAAAACTCTATAATTAAGTGTGTTAATTAACAATTCTTTGAAGTTTATTGATTATTCTCGAACATGGATCCGGTTTAAAACAAAATTGGATTACAAATAAACGGTTGGATTATGATCTAAATGAGATTAACGGCCAATATTTTAAAAAGTTAACTGGCGTGTTTATTCGCAATAAAGTTCGGATAATCCAATTTTGGAGGTTCAAATATACCTTAATGTCTTTAATGAGAAAAAATTGCTTATTTGTTATGAAACTAAAGGTTTCTGTGTTATCTTATTGAATGAATAAGAGTACATATATATAGGTGATTACATGATCAAGAGAAAAGGAAAGTCTACATAAACAAGGAAAAGGAAAACCCTAAAGGGTTTGGGCCCAACCGCCCATGTATGGGCCTAATGGGCCGCTTGGTCTTGATCAATGTATGGCCGGTTATGGAGTCCATCACTTAATGATTTATAACACTCCCCCTTGGATGACATAACCGTGCGAGATGCTAAGAGATCATTATAATACGTTGGGGATGTTGTCTCATTAAAACCTTACCAGGAAAACCCAGTGGGACAAAACCATGGTGAAGGAAAAAGAGTACAACACGTATTACTCCCCTGTTCTGAACATCACTGAAGATCCTTGAGTCTTCGCATCCCGATCTGATGCGTGAGCTTCCTTAATGTTGAGGTTGGTAAAGACTTTGTGAAGAGATCGGCTGAGTTGTCACTTGATCGAACTTGTAATACTTGAACTTCACCGTCCTTCTGCAATTCATGTGTGAAGAAGAACTTTGGCAATATGTGCTTTGTCCGGTCGCCTTTGATGTAGCCGTCTTTGAGCTGTGCGATGCATGCCGCGTTGTCCTCGTACATGATGGTCGGTTCCTTGTCTTCGATCATGCCACAATCTGATCTTATGTGTTGAGTCATCGACCTCAACCATACACATTCGCGGCTTGCTTCATGGATCGCCAGAATTTCTGCGTGATTGGATGAAGTTGCTGCAATGGTTTGCTTCATAGAACGCCAAGAAATTGCTGTACCTCCATGTGTAAACACATAACCTGTCTGCGATCTAGCATTATGTGGATCTGATAAATAACCTGCATCAGCAAAACCAACTAAACCTTCTTTGGTTTGATTAGTATAAAATAAACCTAAATCCTTTGTTCCTTGCAGGTAACGCATGATGTGTTTAATACCGTTCCAGTGCCTTTGAGTTGGACATGAACTAAATCTAGATAGGAGATTCACGGCAAAACATATATCTGGTCTAGTGTGGGTAGCCAAATACATTAAAGCTCATATGGCACTGAGGTATGACACTTCTGGACCGAGAATTTCTTCATCGTCCTTCTTTGGACCGAATGGATCACTGTCCAATCCGAGGCTTCTCACAACCATTGGGCTGGTCAATGGGTGGGCCTGGTCCATATTGAATCTCTTGAGTACTTTCTCAGTATATGCCAATTGATGCACAAGGATTCCATTATTCACGTATTCAAGTTGTAACCCCAAACAGAATTTTGTTTTACCTAGGTCTTTCATCTCAAACTCTTTCTTTAGATATTCAACTGTTTGGGCGATTTCCCCAGAGGTTCCAAGTATGTTTAAATCATCAACATACACTGCTATAATTACAAATCTTTTGTTTGTAAACTTCTTTATGAAAATACATGGACTTATGGGGTCGTTCTTATAACCTTCTTTGACAAGGTATTCACTTAACCGGTTGTACCACATGCGACCACTTTGTTTAAGTCCATAAAGGGATTTGTTCAGCCTTATGCAGTGTTGTTCTCGAGAACCTTTCTTATCTTTGAGCTCAATACCCTCTGGTAATCTCATGTAAATTTCATTATCCATTGGACCATATAAATATGCGGTCACTACATCCATTAGCCGCAAATCAAGTTTTTCTCTTATAGCCAGACTGATCAAAAATCTAAATGTCGTAGCATCCACCACAGGGGAGTATGTCTCCTCATAATCTATTCCTGGTCTTTGTGAGAATCCTTGTGCAACAAGCTGTGCCTTGTGTCTCACGATTTCACCATGTTCATTTCTTTTACGCACAAAGACCCATTTGTATCCCACTGGTTTTACATCGAATGATGTCCTTATTATTGGACCAAACACATTCCTCTTTCTTAATGAATTCAACTCCACATTTATGGCTTCTTTCCATTTTAGCCAATCGAATCTCTGAGTGCACTCTAATATAGACGTGGGTTCCTGATCCTCTTCCAAATCTTTTATCTCAAGTGCTACCTTATAAGCAAATGCATCATTTATGTCGACATCTTTTCGGTTCCATTGTGTTCCAGACATGATATAGTTTATAGAGATCTCGTTATTATCAAGACCTTCAGGACCTTGAGATTTGGCGTCCCAAACCTCAGTGATTGGTACCTTAGGGTCAGCCGCGGCCGTGTCTATAGTTTCCTGAACCTCGGTTTCAACTGTTGCACATTTCTTTGATTTCTGAGGGTTCTTATCTTTGGAACCTACTGGTCTACCACGTTTCTTGCGTACTGTAGACTCTGTAGCAACTTGATTGTGTTTCTTTTGAACATCAATTCGTACTGGTGCATTACAAGCTGGTATGTACGATTTTGTTACTTTCTTTGGGTCAGCAAAGGAATCTGGCAACTGATTAGCTAGCTTTTGTAAATGTATAATCTTTTGGACCTCTGATTCAAATTCTAGAGTCCGAGGATCGTGCCATGTTAAGGATGTTTGATTCCATGAAATTTCTTTAACCAGCTTGTTAGTCTCTCCACCTAATGTCGAATATGCCGATTCATCAAAATGGCAATCCGCGTATCTGGCCTTAAATAGATCACCCGTGGTTGGCTCGAGATACTTAATGATGGTGGGAGAATCATATCCAACATATATTCCCATCCTCCTTTGAGGTCCCATCTTTGTTCTATGTGGTGGTGCAATGGGTATATAAACGGCACACCCAAATGTCTTTAAATGAGATATGTCTGGCTCATGACCCGTTAGCAATTGGGATGGAGAATATCTATGCTCACTAGATGGCCTGATGCGTATAAGCTCTGCTGCATGTAATACTGCGTGTCCCCAAGCAGATACTGGAAGCTTCGACCTGATGAGTAATGGTCGAGCAATCAATTGGATTCGTTTAATGAAGGATTCAGCTAATCCGTTCTGTGTATGTACATGTGCCACGGGATGTTCCACACTTACCCCATGGACATACAGTAATCATTAAACGCTTGGGAGGTAAATTCACCAGCATTGTCAAGACGTATAGTCTTAAGTGAAAAATCTGGAAAATGGGCTCGCAGACGTATGATCTGGGCCAGTAATCTAGCAAACGCCAAGTTTCTAGTGGATAATAAGCAAACATGCGACCATCTGGTCGATGCATCAATAAGAACCATGAAATATCGAAATGTTCCACATGGTGGGTGTATTGGTCCACATATATCTCCTTGTATCATTTCCAGAAAGTTCAAAGTTTCTTTAGTTACTTTGGCTGGTGATGACCTTACAATGAGTTTCCCTTGTGAACATGCTACACACGTGAGATTCTTAGGGATAACTCGTTTTTCTTTCAGTGTGTGCCCTTGTGAGTTTTGAATAAGCTTACGCATCATGTTAGAACCGGGGTGGCCAAGCCGGTCATGCCATTTAGTGAATTCGGTAAACATCTCGTTTACTGTGGCATTAGCTTCTATCATATTGACCTTGGCATAGTAAAGGCCAGTAGATAATGCGGGTATAGATTCTAAGACCTTCTTATGGCCTTGGTTGATCTCAGTAATATTTAGGAATTCTTTGTTCCCTTCACCCTTGGTTTCAATATGAAAACCATTCAAACGAATATCTTTAAAACTCAATAAGCTCCTCTTAGAGCTGGGTGAATATAAAGCATCTGATATCTCAAGATGCGTGCCCTTAGGTAAAAGAATATGGGCTTGGCCGTAGCCTTCAATTAGACTGGATATACCCGCAATTGTGCTAATATTGGCATTTTTCAAAGTTAGATTCACAAAGAATCTTTTATCTTTCAAAATCGTGTGGCTTGATCCACTATCCACCACAAGTATGTTTTTGTCCTCTTTCATTACTTCATTTAAACAAGGACTATGTCTTAGACATTAATTTTATTGAAAACTCAAAAGCAAATCAATCTTAATCCATAAATTATAAAGCAAAGTCATTGAACATAGAAAGCAAAGTAAAAGGGAGAAAGCAAAAACAAAGCAAAACTAAAACACTAGATGTCGAAATCAATTAGCCTCTTTTAGGCAATCAGAAGTCTCATACTCCATTAGGTCATCATTCTCATGGTCAAAGTCTCCTTCACCATCGTGATAAACCAAATGAGCTTCTGGATTCTTCTTCAAACTCTCTTGATAGAGATCAACAAGATGCTTAGGTGTCCTGCACGTCTTTGCCCAATGGTTCCCATACCGCATCTGTGGCAAGAAGATTTGGCCGAGTGTTGCGGTTTGGATATGCCACGGCCTCTACCCCGACCGCGACCGAAGTCGGATCGGTTTCCACGGCCATAACCACCGTAATAGTTTTCTCGGCCATTGCCACGACCGCTACCACGTCCGGACCATCTTCCACGGCCGGGGTGCTTATCCCTTTGGACATAGTTGGACTCTTTAGTCTCTTTAGGCTCTTTCTTGGCCTCTTCAGCTTTATTAGCTTCCGGTAATGGGGCTGAGCCAGGAGGTCTCATTGCACTATTCATCATCAATAACTCATCGTTTTGCTCAGCAAGTAGCAAACAAGAGATTAGACTTGCATAAGTATCAAATCCCTTTTCACGATATTGTCGTTGTAGCACAACGTTATTTGTGTGAAAGGTCGAGAATGTTTTCTCTAGCAAGTCATTATCAGTCACCTCTTCACCACATAGTTTCAAGACTGAAACGATTTTGAACAAGGCCGAGTTATACTCATCCACGGATTTAAAATCCTGGATTCTGAGATTTTTCCATTCGAATCGGGCTTTGGGTAATAACACCGTTCTTTGATGATCATATCTGGATTTCAACTCGGCCCAGAGATCCAAAGGATTCTCAATAGTGAGGTACTGATTTTTGAGACTCTCAGCAAGGTGATGGCGTATGATAAGAACCGCCCTATACTTTTCTAGTTGTTTCATTACCAACAACAATACATTCACCAAGCCCTTTTGATTTAAGGATAATCTTAGTATCCAAGGCCCACTGTAAGTAATTATCACCAGAGACATTGAGTGCAGCATATTCAAGATTGTTGATTTTCGACATCTGTAATATTAGGCAATTTATGCGGTTTCAATCATGCATTCAGTTTTATCAATCTTATGCATGAGACATTCCTAAACAAAAATTTGGTCTAGAATGCACAAGCAAAGATTCGGATCATATTAGGGTTAGGGTTTCAGGTTTCCTATTTTGATTTAGATTAGGGTTTAGGTCTTTCCTATTTCTTTTGGGATTAGGGTTTCATGATTTTAGGGTTTTAGTTTTTAGAATTTTAATCATGCAACAAACAATCTAACAAACCTAAACCACAAATCAAATCCGGGTTTTGAATATCCAATTAGGGTTTAAAGTTTTAAAACATAACTTAGGGTTTTAGGATTTTGAAAATTGTGATTTTTAGGGTTTTGGTTTTTAGGGATCAGCTGTTACCTTCACCGAATGGGGTTGAATGGATTGAACACGAGCTGATCTTTCTCCCGGGCTGGAACAGAACCGATCACGAGCTTCACGCGGGCTGGAACGAGACGATCACGATCGCGAGTCGGAACGGGGGTGATCTTCACGCGGGCTGACGAGTTGCGCGAGTTCTGATCGATCTGATAGCGCGGTTTTGGAGCGGAACGATCCGGGCTGGCGAGTGTGCGAGAACGGACCGAGCGAACGAGTTCACGAGTGGGAACGATCCGGTTTTCTTCCCCGATCGAATCGAATACACCGATCGGAATGAGCTAGTCGCTGCCGGTTTTGATCGGATCGGATTTTAGTGAGATTTTAGGGTTTTGGGGTTTCGAAGGTTTTAGTTTCAGGGTTTCAGAGAATCGTGCTGATAACGTGTTATGGAACTAAAGGTTTCTGTGTTATCTTATTGAATGAATAAGAGTACATATATATAGGTGATTACATGATCAAGAGAAAATGAAAGTCTACATAAACAAGGAAAAGGAAAACCCTAAAGGGTTTGGGTCCAACCGTCCATGTATGGGCCTAATGGGCCGCCTGGTCTTGATCAATGTATGGGCCGGTTATGGAGTCCATCACTTAATGATTTATAACATTATTCATAATTTCAATGGCAAAATTTGTAACTTTTTTATTTAAAAAAAAAAAAAGTTACATGCTTTGCCATTGTAACTTATTTAGAAAATAAGGTTTTTTTTGAATTTGTAAATTTTAATAATGTAAAGATTTTTAGTGTCTTAAATTACAAATACTCTAATAATATTATTGGTTTAATGTTAAAGTAATGTTTTGATAGTTTAATGTTAAATACTGGTGATAAAATTCGGTAATTAGATATTAAAATTTTGCTTCGACCAAAAAAAGATATTTGCAATTCCAATGTTTTTAGCTTTGGCGATAAGTTGGAATTTATCGGTAGGGGGCGGACAAAAACACCGTAACCGACACAAACGAAATCGTGTCATTCGGTTCGGTATAATTCTGTCTGGGTTAGCTGGTTAACTTAGGTTTAGTGGTTTTGTCAATAAACCCTAGATTTCTTCTTCTCCGCATCAGCGACTCACTTCTCTCTTTGTGCTCTGCAACTCAAACCTTGTGAAACCCTAAGCTTAATCTCTCGCTAATTTGCTCTAGAGACCTAGTCATCAATGGGGAAAAACAAGAAAGAGAGGAAAGATGGAGAAGAAAAGTCCCAACACTCTGCTGCTACTGTTTGCGTCTCTGGATTGCCTTATTCCTTCACCAACGCTCAGGTATCTTCTCCCTTCTTTCTCTTCCTCTCTCTATATTTACTGCCTTCGGTGTTTGATTATCCGGAGAGTATTGTTGAATGGTTTCAGCTTGAAGAAGCCTTTAGCGACGTTGGTCCCGTCAGGCTTTGCTTCATGGTCACAAAGAAAGGTGAGTCAATTTGAGTCACAATTGAAATTAAAATTTTCATGCCCATCAGGAGTTAATGATCTTTGCTCTGTTATTATTTACAGGATCAAATGAACACCGCGGCTTTGCCTTTGTTAAATTGTAAGCTAACCACTTCTTGAAACTATATCTCTTACTTGGAAAGTGATAGTGGTTCTTACAATCCCAAGTTTCCATATGCTTGGTCTTTTTCCAGTGCTTTACCAGAGGATGCTAACCGTTCCATTGAGTTGAAGAACGGTTCTATTGTTGGGGGCCGTAAGATTACAGTGAAACAGGCCACGCATCGGCCTTCTCTCGAACAACGTCGTACAAAAGCAGCCGAAGGTTGGAATCTACGATTTCAATTACTATTGTCGTCTCACCATTCACTTTTTAAATTGACATTGAATTCTTATGTAACATTTCTTTTTCCGAATTAGGGATCTCTTTACCTGATAATTCTCAGTCACAAAGTGACAAGGACAGTTTGATTCCCGAGACAGACAAGCAAGCTACACCAAAGACAGACAAGCAAGCTATACCAGAGACAGACAAGCAAGCTATACCAGAGACAGACAAGCAAGTTATACCCGAGACAGACAAGCAAGGTATACAGTTTGATCCCCGAGACAGACATTTGCCATCTGTTTCTATGTGATTTGGTCTGGTTCTGATTTATCATTAACTTTCTTTTGCATCAGTTCCTCCATCCGAAAAAAAGATAAAGAAGCCAGTTGAGCGCAAAAAACCGAAAAAGATTCATATTGATCTCGCTGATAAAGAAACAGGTTCAGATAAGCAAAGGTATGTTTTTTTTAATAATGTACTGATTTTTTGTATAGATTTTATACGGAATGAATTTATAATAGCCTTTGTATGGAAGACTATCTCATTGAGATTAAGTATGTAGTTTAAGGATATGAACAACACCGTCTCTTGTTTTTCTTGCTTATATTTATGTTCTCTTTTTTTTTTCATTGGGTGTAGAGTTGCAAGAATTATAATCTTTGGTGGTCTTGTTAATGCTGAGATGGCAGAGGTAGTCCATAGTCGTGCCAAAGAGATTGGTACTGTGTGCTCTGTCAAATATCCCCTCCCTAAAGAAGATCTTCAACAAAATGGTAAGAGTCTTATAAAGAAAATGGAGGCAAATGCCTGTTTGCATGACCCCAACCAAGTTTTTTCGTTATATCTGTTAGTTCCAATGTTTCTTTTCGTCAGTGATATTAATATACGAGTTAGATGTCAATTTATCCATCAGACCTGCTTGATCTAGGGATCTATGTAGCAGACAACGGCATTCTGATTCCAGGCACCACCACACGAAATGACTATCTCTGTGAACACTAGGGAGACATGAATCTTTGTTCAATATACATGTGTATTTATGTATATATCCATCATATTTTCTTAAATCTCGTGTGTGCACATGCCCTTTCTGGTATTTGATTAAAGTTTGCAAGACACCCTATCCATGTTTGTGTCAATTACTACTGTGGGAAGATAGTCATAAGCTTATTTGATTCTCTTATAAGAACATGTTGCTTTTGTTAACTCTTAGCAATATTATCTGTTATCAGGTCTTACCCAAGACGGATGCAGGCCAGAAGCATCAGCTGTTCTTTTTACGAGTGTCAAATCTGCATGTGCCGCTGTTGCAGCATTACATCAAACGGAGATAAAGGGGAATTTCATTTGGGCGCGACAGCTTGGTGGGGAGGTGAACATTATTTTCTTTCACCACTGTTCCTTTTATCGATTAGTTAACTGATTAGCATTCCAAACAGTTCATGATGTATTGGTATTTTGTTGGAGACAGGGCTCAAAGGCTCAGAAGTGGAAACTAATTATCCGAAATCTTCCCTTCCAGGTTCTTATAACCGGATTTTTTTGTTCTTTCTACACTTTTTCATATATAAGCTTACATTTTTCTAATGTATTCTTTGGAACTTTCAGGCAAAACCTTTTGAAATTAAAAAGGTCTTCTCAGCAGTAGGGTTTGTGTGGGATGTTTTTGTTCCTAAAAATCTTGAAACTGGGTATATTCTAACTCGTCTGAGTTTTTTTCTTGATTTATGAATAAATCAATGTATATATTATTCTAATTTTGTGAACTATTTGGCAGGCTACCTAAGGGTTTTGCATTTGTCAAGTTCACGTGTAAGAGAGATGCAGAAAATGTAAGATCTGGAAACAAGAGTATCTTGATTTGATTCTCTCCTCCATTCAAGATCACTTTGTCTTATTTTCTTTTTGCATTTTCAGGCAATCCAAAAGTTCAACGGGCACTTGTTCAATAAAAGGCCAATAGCTGTAGACTGGGCGGTGCCTAAGAATCTGTACAATGGTGCCGCTGATGCCACTACTGCTTCAGCAGATGGTATGTTACCGTATTGTCTTTTATCGCGGGGAATCTTAATAACTTACATAGTGATTTCAGACTTTTTGTATTAACTTATATATTGAGATATGATATTCTAAACTGGGATGCCTAGAATATATAACGAGGGAAATATATATAGTTGGTGGCAGAACTTTTGTTGTAGAATGACTTTAATACTTTTTGGCAGAAAATAGAATGACTTTATCTCAAGGTTCATCTCATCAACCTTGGCAGGTAACAAAGATGGAAGTGATGGGGACAGTGATAACAGTAGTGTTGATATGGAGGAGGTCGATGATGCTGTAGAGAGCCATCAATCTTCAGGGGATGATATTGATGATGATGACGAGGAGGAAGACGACAGTAGCAAACCTAGTGAATCAGATGCATTGGAGAAAGGTGGTGGCACCGATGTGAATTTTGAAGAGGAAGCAGATGTCGCAAGAAAAGTGCTTAAGAACTTGCTTGCGTCTTCAGAAGGTTCTATTGCTTCTCATGTTGGAGTGACAGAGGAGTCAGATGATAAAAAAGTGGAGGATACATCAACTAAGCCAGTTGCCGACTCTTCTGTTGTCCCTGAACCTTTGAAATCCAGTAAAACCAAAGAGGTGGCTCCTAAAAAAATACAGGATGACGATTTTCAGAGAACTGTATTTATAAGCAACCTCCCATTTGATGTTAGTAAGGAAGAAGTCACACAGAGGTTTGCTGTATTTGGTGCAGTTGAATCTTTATTCCTAGTTCTCCACCCGGTCACAAAGTATGCTTACTTCTCTGATTTGAAAATTCATTCATGCTAAATTTCAGGCTTTGGTATCTATCTCCCCAAATCCCAAGCTTTACATGTTGTCTCTCTCTCTTATGTGTTTTCTTTCTCAGACGACCAAAAGGGACTGCTTTTCTCAAGTTTAAATCAGCAGATGCATCAGATGCAGCCATTTCAGCTGCCAGTACTACTTCCTCAGGTGTCGGTCTCCTTCTTAAAGGCAGGCAAGTGAGTGTTATGAGAGCCGTGGATAAGAAATCTGCACAGGTCATAGAACTCGAAAAGACAAAGGATAAGAATGAAGACCATCGAAATCTTTATCTTGCTAAGGTACACACTTCGCTCAGTCTTCACAAATCTCTGGATGCTTTTCAAACACGCACTTATAAATCATGCTGTTTTGAGTTCCACAGGAAGGTCAGATCCTTGATGGTACACCTGCTGCTGAGGGTGTGTCTCCAGAAGATATGGACAAGCGACGAAGGTAGAACGTTTATCTTTACTTTCTCATATTCGTGTATTACTATTTAGTGATTGGGATTGAGAGAAAATTGAGTATGTGTGATTGTCCTTCAGATTGCACGAAAACAAGATGAAAAAGCTTCAGTCTCCTAACTTCCATGTATCTCAAACAAGGATTGTCATCTATAATTTGCCCAAGTCTATGAATGATAAGCAACTACGGAAACTCCTAGTTGATGCTGTCACCTCACGAGCTACAAAGCAGAAGCCGACCATCCGACAGGTCAGATATTTGCCTTTGTCCAACAATTCAAACATAGTTCTGTTATCTGAATTTAGTTTCCTTTTTTTCTTTGCAGATCAAGTTCTTACAAAATGAGAAGAAGGGTAAAGCTGATAATACGAACTACTCACGTGGAGTTGCGTTTGTAGAGTTCACAGAGAGTCAACACGCACTCGTGGCCCTGAGAGTACTCAACAATAATCCTGGTATATCTCCTTGCTGAGACAAATATCATCATGGCAGTGAACAAATCCATGTAACACTGTGATATATAGATTTCAGTTAAAATCCAAGAAACGTAAACTTATATGTGGGTTTTTTGCAGAGACGTTTGGTCCTCAACACCGTCCCATTATAGAATTTGCTATTGATGATGTCCAGAAGCTGAAGATACGAAAAGCTAAGCAGGCGCAATATCAGCAACGCGATGAATCTGAGAAGCAGCAGGCGAATGGCGAAGCGCGGGTACAGGACACTCATCCAGGAAATAAATCAAAACGAAAGACAAGGGAAGGGGATAATAACACTGCTCCAGGGGAAGAGAATGCAACCGGGTTTAGAAATAAGAAACCAATGCGCCCACGTGAAGAGACGAAAGAAGAAGCAAAATCAGTGGAGAACACTGTCGCAATGAAAGACGATGCTGGGAACAAGAGAAAGAAGAGACCTACACGCACGCAAGAGAAACCATCTTCTGACCAGAAAGGGCAACGGATGAGACAGCAAGAGGCAACTGAGAAACCAAAGCCGAAGCAGATTTCCAAAGATGTGAACGAGGTACCGAAAAAGAGGAAGCTTGGGGAGGTTAGAGGTGAAGAGAGTTTAAATGGGCAGAGGAAGAGGAATAAACAGAACGTGAAGAAGAAGCAAAATGCGCCAGAGGTTGTGGACAAACTCGATATGTTGATTGAGCAATACAGGTCCAAATTCTCCCAGAGCTCAGCTAAAACCGGCCCACAAAAACAGAGTTCTGGACAAGTCAGGAAATGGTTCCAGTCCTGATACTTCACTAAAATGTCAGTTTTGATCTCGACTATGTTGCAAATTGCAAACTTGCAATGCAAAATAACGTTAAATTTTTTGTTTTGTATTTCTATATGTGAACCAATAAACCTCTAAAAAAATCAGGATTTGTTTATGAAACCAGACCGGTTCATGCGAACAAGTTGCCATGCTATATATAGCCTATAACAGTTAATGACCTAATTCCCCAAGGATAAATGATAGGCTAAGTTGGTGCGTGACAGGCTGACGGGTAACGGCTAACATTCTCGCAGGAAAATAAGATTACACCTACAAGTCATAGTTTCCACGTGTCAATTTATCATTGGTTAAACTCATATCCCACTTTCCGCGTTTTCCGAATTTAAATGTTGTTTTCTAATCCTAATAAGAATTCGAAGATGCATCTATCTATTTATAAAACCCCTCTCTTCATTTTCCAAAATCCCAATATCTAAACTGACATGGACTATCTTAGGGTTTTCTTCTCCGTTTCCTTTCTCTTTCTGTTCGTCTCTGTTTTGGCCGGTGGGGACGACGGCGACGATCTATTGATCCGGCAGGTGGTTGAGGGAGCGGAGCCGAAAGTTTTGTCATCGGAGGATCACTTTTCTCTGTTCAAGAAGAAATTCGGCAAGGTTTACGGTTCTCATGAGGAACATCATTACAGATTTTCTGTTTTCAGAGACAATCTTCGTCGTGCAAGGCGTCACCAGAAGATGGATCCTTCGGCTCGTCATGGAGTTACGCAGTTTTCGGATCTGACTCCTACCGAGTTTCAGAGAAAGCATTTGGGGGTTAAAGGTGGGTTTAAGCTTCCCAAAGACGCTAATCAAGCGCCGATCCTCCCTACCCAAAATCTTCCTGAGGATTTTGATTGGAGAGATCGCGGCGCAGTTACTCCCGTCAAAAATCAGGTATTGTAGTTTTGAATTCAATCATGATACAGTTTTGGCGAGGATGATTAATATCTGATGGATTTGTTTGATCGAAGGGATCTTGTGGATCATGCTGGAGTTTCAGCACTACAGGTGCCCTTGAAGGTGCTCACTTCCTCGCAACAGGAAAACTCGTTAGTCTCAGTGAACAACAGCTCGTCGATTGTGATCATGAGGTGGGTAGAGTCATGGCTTCATATAATGTCTTTGGTTTTCATAATTGAATTTGAGTTTTGAGGAAAACAATATTGTGTCAATTGTAGTGTGATCCAGAACAAGCAGGTTCATGCGACTCAGGTTGCAATGGTGGGCTGATGAACAGCGCCTTTGAGTACACGCTCAAAACCGGAGGACTCATGCGAGAGGAAGACTACCCTTACACAGGCACTGACGGAGGGGCTTGCAAGTTAGACAAGTCTAAGATTGTTGCCTCAGTGTCAAACTTCAGTGTTGTCTCTGTTAACGAAGATCAAATAGCTGCAAACCTTGTCAAACATGGTCCTCTAGCTGTGGCAATCAACGCAGCCTACATGCAAAGCTACATGGGAGGAGTGTCATGTCCTTACATATGCTCGAGGCGGCTCAACCACGGTGTGTTGCTGGTGGGTTATGGCTCGGCTGGGTTTGCTCAGGCGAGGTTCAAGGAAAAGCCGTATTGGATCATCAAAAACTCATGGGGAGAAACTTGGGGTGAGAATGGTTTCTATAAGTTATGTAAAGGCCGTAACATTTGTGGCGTTGACAGTATGGTTTCCACTGTCACTGCTGCCACTTGAGGCTCTTTATTATTTACACAATCTCAGCTCCATGCATTGCCTCTTGTCTCTCAAAACATTTTAACCTGTAAATAAAATTCACTTTTCTCGGCAATTTCTACAATATCATAGGCTTACTGTTTGTTAATTGAACCAATATCCCTTTTTAAATGAAAATCTTAATGATGTTGTGATGATGATAGATAACACGTATTTTAAATTTCTAATAAAAATCAATGGGATAATTGTAAAAAGGTCAAAGGATAATTGTAAATTGAAATAACGAAATAACAAGAAACAAAATCAATAAAGTGGTTGATTTAATTGGTAAACTAACGACTAATGATGCAAGTAGGGTGTTTCCCAAACGCGGTCGCTTTAATCTGATCAGAGCCTGATGGCTCAAACCGCAACGTGGCTTCACTGCATCCATAACTCATCGTCCCTTTCTCTGTCTTTTCTCTACAATCCGTAAGATACAATCGTGATCCAAACCGTACTTCATTCGTCTCATTGATAGCTTCCATAATCTCTTTCCCAATCGCGCCGCTCAATTCTCTATCAGTAGCAACCGCTGAAACGTTGAGAAGTTGAGGCATGTAGGGTTCGAGTATGTTGTAACTGTCATCAAATCATATAGAAAGATTAAAAAATCAATAGAAAACATTAAAACAAAAATTTTGGATAGTAAAATTCAAATTTTTAGGAGCGGATCCTTGAATCATATTTCAGATCCAAAAAATCAACAATAACAATAATGATAAACAATAAAAATAACTTCTAACCTTTGTTTAGAGGAAGTAACAAGAGTCACATTCTTGTAAAGAAAAGAAGCTTGTAGGTTTCCTTGTAGACACATATAGTCTCCAACAAATTTCACCGGGAACTCTTATCAACAAATCCCATCTAGCACTACGAAGAGGATCACGATCATAATGACTCGTACTATCGTTATTAACCCTGGCCGCAAAATCCATAGAAACTAGTTTGATCTCGGGCCCATGATCTTTTTTTGAAACACCAATATAAACCATGAGACCGATAAAGCCACCAACAATAGCAAAAAGGACGATGAACAAGCATATGACGCCTGCCTTCTCTTTTTTTGACATCTCTTTCCATGTTTTGCTTTCATCTCCCATTGTTCTTAATCTTGATGAAGAGGAGAAAGAAGATAAAGAGAAAGAGTTCCGATTTGTGTGTATAGAGAATAATAATATTATTTCCTATATATATATATATATATATATGTACCCACGATATTCAAATACATATGTGATTCGAATTCCTACTCTTCCCATGTTTTGAATTATATCTTGTAGATATTTTATCTTTTTTTGAGATATAATATCATATATTAATTGACATAATAATTTTTATGTAGATAATGATATAGTCTATATTAATATGTATATTCATTTGACTCTACCTGAAGACTCTCGTCTGTCTCGTTATGCTGTGTGTATGACTGACCTTGATGTCTCTGGAGAAAGCAAAAACATGTTTTCGATTTGGTCAGCACAGATTCAAATTTGAAGTTCTTCAAGTAAAGTGATGAGGAAAAGGAGTCACAGGCTTCATGTTGTTTCTTCAAGATGAACGGCTTTTGCAACAACATCCACGGAACAGAAACCAGAGCCACAAAGAGAAAAGTGAGCTGAAACGGGAAAGGAATTGAGATGAAAGTGAAGCAATGTTAGGTATAGATGCGAACCTGATGTATTTTCTGGTTAGGAAAAAGCTAATTCTCTCATAAATCATAGGTTGGGCTCAAGAACATGTAGATCATTACGTGATATATAAATCCGCTTGAGAACCAGTGCACCATTTTACAATGAGGAGGACCGAGAGATAGCCAAACAAACTGTTCAAAAATATCATCTGGGGAACAAACTGGAACCATGTGAGACCAGAAACTTCACTATGATTAAAACAGAGTTTATTTCTTTAAGGGAGATGATCAAAGAACTGGGAGGAGTGAAAAGAAAGCTCTAAATAGATTAAGACCTTCAGGTTCGAGGTTCCACACTGCTCAAACTTATCTCCAAAAAAACGTTGCGTTGACCCAACCCAGCATCTATGGTAGTTTTAAGCTGTCAACCGACCCGAAACCTGAAACATATTATGAGAAGACTAAATAAGGTTGATAGTTTATGAGAATATGCTATCATCAATATAAAACGTGGCAGCAGATAAAGCACTGGCCTAAAATTCACTCTCCCATGGATGCTAACCGAGTGTGCAAAATGGTAAGAGGAACTGCCCTAACATGATTTTCTCCTACTTAACCATAAACTCTGTGAGACCTATTAACTAGCAACTGTCCAACCTATAAACGCTTACCTTCCCATCGCAAGCTAATTACTGCGAGGATACAGTTTATAATGACTAGAGACTAAAAGCCGTAAATGCAACCCCCAATAAGCCTGTGTGTGATCCTGTGTTTTCTCTACCTCAGTCACCATTTGAGCTTGTCTGCCAAGACCTTCGCTGAAAGGATAGCGATTAGCCCCAAAAGCTTCACAAATCTTAAGAATTTTGCTTTTTTTGTTCTTTCCACAGAATAGAAGACAACAAACACATTTTTCTCAGCCTGTTACATTATATTAGATCAAAAGTAAGTTCCTAGTAGAGGCAAACAGTTAATAGAATAAGTATATTTTTTTTCTTACAAAACCAGCATTCCATGCAGAAAAATTCTTAGCTAGGTAGTTCGAAGAAACAGAAATAAAATAAAACCTAGAGGCAGTTCAAGTGTCAAATATTAGCATGTGCTTATGAGAACATATAAATTACAAGCAGAACAGAAGCACCTAACCTCCTCCCTAGAGTTTGGATCAACAACTCTAGTTTCTCGTTCCAGGAGGTCTTCACCCACTTCTTGCTTTTACTCCACAACTTCATTATAAGACCACTGCATAAAAATCGTGTTGAGGTGGAATTCAAGTTTGGGCATGAAAAGATCACATTTGGCCTTATTGGATATGATGGGGTCCATTAGGCATTTGCTCACTATTCGGCATGTCGTGGGAGATAGGTAAGCGTTCCCTGGGCTCCGTAGCGTTCTCAAAATCTGATCAGGGAGCTTCATTTTGATGGGTGACTCGTCTCTCGTAACACTCTTAGCAATCATGACCACTTGGTGGAATACAACATTCAATTGTGACCTATCGGATGGATTTAGCCGCATTGTTTCAAATTGATCAAGAGGGATCAGTCCTTCTTGTTCCATCTACTCCAAGAATATATTGAACTTCCAAGCCTTTACTTTTGGTCCTAGTCATGGTTCAACTTGACACATGAGGAGTTTGGATGACTTGGTTTGGTGGTTCGATGTCCTTATCAGGATGATAGCTTTTTCCTTTGTAAGGCTTCTACTATCCACTGTCAAGTAGTGAAGGAAATTCTAAAAAGTACGTATGGATTAGCTATTGGACATGTCATCAACTTCCAAAAGCATTCTATCACTTTTGGAACTAAAGTGATGAATGAAGTGAAAAAATTAAAGGATATCCATGAAATACATATATAATGAAGGAGGTGTAGGTAGTTATTTGGGGCTTCCAGAATGCTTAAAAGTATATATTTTCCAGCTTGTAATTCGTGGATGCAGAATTAGGCCAGAAACCATCGTACATATGCCTTGAAGAGTCTTTTATTTGGTTTTGGCATACTTTTAAAGGATTTAGAGAAGAGGATTGTCAATGGTAGAAGTTACCTTGTGTGGATTGACCCTTGGATATAAGACAATGGACTCAGAATCCCATTGATTAAGAATGTTTTTATTGATCTGAATCTATGGGTAAATGATTTGGTATGTTAATGGGACTTATGGGAAGCTTCAGGGATTGCCTTTCTTTATTGATATTTCTCTGATTCAAAAGATCCAATTGGCAACCATCTTTGAAGACTACTTGGTTTGGTCTTTCAATAGAAGTGGAGATTATATGACTAGGTCAAGATATTGGTTGACAGCTCAGGAACTCAAAAAGGATTTTAGCCATAAACTCAGATGGAACCCTCCCCTAATTCTCTCAAGCCGAGGTGTGGAAAGTTCAAATTGAACGAAAAAATAGGTTTTTTTTTGTAAAAAATGTTAGGAGGAACCATCCCAGTTGTTGACACTCTTATCTCATAGAGGTTTTGAAAGCAAATGTTAGATGCCAAGTATGTGAGATAGGTTATATATGGAGAGTGTTAAATCTCATCGTTTAAATAAGATCAGTTTTTGAAGTGGAATGTCCGAATTTAGTTGAACCTATCAACATACCAATAGGTGGTCATCTTTCAAGCATGTTGACACGACTATTATTCAAGCTGCACATAATTTTTTTGACATAATTTTTTTGATTCGAAATTGGTACAAATTTCCTGTTCGGCCAATAGGGGAGTGTTTCGAATGCTCAAAGTCTGGTTTCATTAGTTTTTTTTTCAGTCTTATGTAGCTCTCATAAACCAAGATGGTCGAACCACATCTTTGAAGAAGAGAAAAGCCTTCCCTCTATTGCCTTGTGTTGAGTTGCCATGTCTCTGGCCTTAACCTCTCCCCTTTCTTAGATAGGCTGGTATTGTTGTCTCTCTATTTCTACTTTCGTTTGTATATTTTGTAATAACTTTGGTTCAAGTTAATATAACATCTGATGAAAAACGTATGAAATCAACAAAGAATTGGTATAAAGTTTGCATAACAATGAAAGGTACCCAAAGTGGGAATAATTGTGGTTGTATGTCATGGTTTTCTAGGAAAAGTTAATTTGACATTCGAGAAATATAATCACTATTTTTAACAAAAAAGATGAAATATAATCACTACTATCCCAAAAAGTAAAACAGTTGTCGGAAAATGATACCATAATTATTATGTGTAAATTTGGAGTTATACCAAAATATATATTCCAAAGTTTCCTTCCTCGTCTGGAAAAAAAGAAGAATTGATCCAGGAATCCATCATTTTTGTTCTATCAACCCTTTTTTTCATTATACATACAAACATTACATAGAAGATTAATTTTTTTGTGAATATTACTTCGTGAGATTGAAATTTATTTTCCTATTTAACAAAACTAAATGTGACTAATTTTGATGTAAAGCAACAAAAAAAAAAGACTAATTTCATGGGCATGCATGCTTACATACATGATGATACCCATTATCTTTTTCTTTTTCTTTTGGTTTTAAGACCCATATATTATCTTAATGTCTTTTTATAATATAACCACATTAATTTATTCAACTTGTAAGGTATTAGCCTAGCTTTTACATACACAGGCTACATCATAGGGTGTGATTCCCATTAACTCCTTTAAATTAATTTAACTTTTTTTTATTTGAACATCTAAATTAAGTTAACTTAAAACCTTAAATTAGTTGTTACAATAATATAACACTTTTTAGGGGGAGGGAATAATTCCAAAAAGCGAATGCTAAAAGGAAACCGCACCATATTATGTACGATCTCGACACCTGTTTTGGGAAACTTAATTAAGATTCTTTTTTATATATAAAAAAAAGCTTGTTAATTAAAGAATGAGTCACTCGTGACGGAAAAGAAAAATGATTCACTAGCATAAGTGTAACACACCTAATCAAATATGTAAAATCCTAAGCAAACAAATAGGTTTGCTTCGATAGTTTGAAAATTTCTGTTTGGTTCAAAAATATGTGTGTGGTGGTTTGGTTAATACGGAGCACCAATGTCTTATACGTCGTCACTTAAATTTATATATGTAATCAATATAATTATGGATTGTTTCGTTTTTTTTTCTTTCAATAATTAGAATGTTCTAAACCGAGATCTGTATATCCCAACGCCCTCGATGCATGTTATTAATTTTTTACAGTGTCGTTATTGTTGATAGTTAGCTAATTATGAACAGGTGGAAGAGTTTGATGTAATCGATATAAAAAAAAACTTAATCTTTATGGAGATTTAATAATTAGGACAAAACTGTAAACTAAGTAAATGAGGTAGGTTAGTAGGTAGGTAACAAGACAAAAGTTAATCCTCTCAACGGCCACCTGTTAACATACTTTCTATAATATTATGGACACACATATAATATAGTTCAGAGTTCAGACTTTGAAAGATATACTAAATTTATCCATAACCATATGTACTCACTAAAAACTAATGCATCCTTTGTTCCACTATCAAATTAACTATTGTCTCACCATTGCCATTACAATAAACGTCTTCTTAGATTTTCAATGGATCTTGAAATATCTAATTTTAAATATTACAAACCATTTTTTTTTTTCTTAAGGTAAAATAAACTTTGTTTTCTAAACATTTATTTGAAACTAACCATTCACTATTTGAGTGTCCAAACTCCTTGAATTTGTGAAAGAAGTTTAAGATTCTTTTGATTCAAGGGGTTCTATCTTTTCTATCGATTTTCTCTAATTTAGATTTTTTTTTTTGTATTGGAGGTTATCTTTTCACACAAACTCGAAACTTATTCGTTCATGTTTCCATTGGAATATGTGGTATATAAGTAAATTTAGGAATAAGAAGGTTTTTGAAGGAATTCAACCGGAGTCATTGGATATTCTTAATCTTGCTTTGAGTGAAAAGATATTTTGGGAGGAGACCCAAGTGAAAGAGGATGAAGAGCCTGAAGACGATGATATTAAAGATCATGTGGACATTGGTTCGTCGTTAAGATGTCAGATTGACGGTTCATGGAAAGATTCAGATCCAACCTCTGGGTTAGGATGAGTGTGTTCTCGGGGCCTCAATCGGATAGTGGTCATGGGAGCAAGGTGTTAGCGGCGATCTCTTTTACCCCTTTACTCAGAGTTGGAAGCGTTATTATGAAAATGACGACGATTCTACTCATAAGAATTGATTGTCAGGTTTTCGAGAATGATTGTGTAGAATTGGTCTCCATGATACAATCTCTTGCTGAGTGACCTATATTCTCCAATCTTTTAGATGAGATTGGTATGGTTCGAACTCATTTTTCTTCTTTTTATATTTCTTACATTTCTCGTTTTTGTAATGTAAGGGTCGATTGTTTGGCTTCTAATTCAAGAACTATATTTTCAAAGTGTTCATATGTAAACTATTCCCCTCTTGTTTGGACTACCAACAGAGGTGTGTGGTGTTTTCATTAATTAATGTTTGGTTGGAGAAAAAAGAGACATTTGTTTGAAATTGGGGAGAAGGATAAAGAAAATAATGTTGATGTGTCAGCGTAATAATATATATATATATATATATATATAAAAAAAAAAACTAAAGTTTGATGTGTTATTAGAGAAGTGTTATCACTAGAGAATTTCTAGGAAAAAACTAAAAGAAAATAAAAAAAAATTTAAATCCTTTATTTACCTCTAAAAATTTCAGTGGCCAACATACATAACATTTTTAGTTCCATATTAATTTTACAATTTTAGATATTTCAAGTACCTCACTTATTTTATCTTTACTAAAAACAAAGAAAAAAAATGCAATAGATATTTTAACTTGGTCAAAATTTTAAATATTAAATAAAAAATAGTTACCTGAATAAAATTTCAAATATTGCAAAATTAAAATATTTATCTGTTAATTATTTAAAATTTAAAATTATTTATATGCTAAAACCCTGCTTAAGCCCAATTTAAAGTCTGATTTATCATTTATTTAAAATTTTATGTTGTATAATTTACTTGTGTCTCACATCAACCATGATAAAGGGAAACGTGAATAATTCTTGTAAGTAATTAAACATGATGTGAATGATGAATTGAATGTATGAACTTAGATTTATCATACATCTAAATTTGAAAGTTTTCATTTTGGTTCAGTCCAATTTTTAGTTGAATTACATAACAACTGAATAGAAGATAGGTTATACATTTTTTATTTGATAAATTATAATTTTTTAAATATCAAATTATTATAAAAAAAATATCGTTGTTTTTAATGGTGTATAGTCTCTAGAGACCCGGAAAAATTATCCGTTCCATTCGATTTGATTCGGTATTTGCTTTGATTTTCCGATATGAAACATCTTATTTCTTTTCATCATTTAAATTTTACTTTTCAATTTTTTTATATTTTTAGTACAATGGTTTCATATATTTATTAGTTTAAATATCAAATAAATAATATTTCATAATCAAATATAATTTAGAAATAATTAACATTTTAAACAAAGTGAATATCCGCAACTATTAAAAAAACCTTCAGATATTCGTTAGTCGTAAACTTTCGGAGCAAAACAAATCCCAAAATTTGATATACTATTAAAACAAAGCGGATTATAAATACCAAATTCTTTAAGGATATATGTTCCGTACCTAAACCTAAAGAATGCAATGCAAAAGACGCCATAGTGATCCCGCATTTCTTTTCAGAAGTTCGGCAAGATTATAGACAAAGTAATCCGTAATCGTCTTACTTCGATTGGAGGAAATTTGAAATATGATGATTGTCTTTGGTTTGGTTTAATACAAGATAAGTAGCATTTTTTTTCTCTGTTTTCTTTTCTCCAAATACGTTACAACTATAGTTTGTAAAAAGGATTGAAACATTCAACTAAAAAAAGTTATATATGGATGATTAATATGAATAACCTTATTAAAATTTAAAACAAAAAAGATATTATATGGGCGTAAGTCAATAAAATAAAACTAGTAACATATCCGTCGACGGAGCATCAATATATCATCTGTATAGAGTTATCAACCATGCTGATCCCTAATTTGGAGTAGCAGCACTATACAATCTATATTATCAATCATAAAATAAGAACATTAACATTACAAGAAAACAATTATTTTAATTGACGAAAAATAATTAATTAACAATCGAAAAACTTTAGTATCTCTCCAATATCACTCCTAAGACTTTTGGTGAGACGAAAACTGGGTACCGGACATGAAATCGGTAAAAGAACTAGTCATCACCAAGGGATATTTAGAATTTGGAGGAAGTAACTCTTGATCAAGACGATGATGATGATCTACAACCACTTTGTCGGGGCCTTGATCGTGGAGAATCCCTTTGAAAACATGTCCTCCAATATTCACCGTCGTCTGATAAGCGTATTGTTCTTTTCCGCCCTCGATTGAACTCACTTTTACGCATCGAAAATCAGCCAGAGAACTCAACTCCGTCGGAAACTGTCCCGGAGTAGTGTGGATTCGTACACCTAATAATCACCAGAAAGAATGTTTCAATTTAATTAGTTTAATTTTGCGAAACTTTTTATAATAAGAAGAATTAGTAACAAACACAAGCCTACGTTTCTCGATCTTGTCAAAGATCATAAGAGAGTCAAGAGACTAATGAGGTAGTTTGTAATTCCTATTACATTAAATACTTATTAATCTACTTCAACAGATCTCAGCTGTAAAGATTAGAAAATCAAGAATAGACGCAAAAGAAAAAATCAAGAATCATGAGCAAACGACATATGTCATCATTTCATATCAAATAGTAACTTTGAGAATTGAGGAGAAGAAAAAAGTAATATATATACACACATAAGAGATATAGATGATTAAGCATCACGACGTTGATCTATAAATAAAAGCAAGCAAAATATAGTGTATTTATCTTCACTCACTAGTCTCGTTTCAGATTCATGAGATCCGGTTATCTAAAATTTGAATTGTTAGGTCAAACATAGTTAACTCGGAAAGGATAAGAAATTAGAAGATCCAAGATGAGAATCTCAAAAACCCAGATGATATTTATATGGTGAGAGATCTCATTAGATTAATAAACACACATGCACTCAGTAAGAGTAGAGAGAAGGTGATTAAGAACCTGATGATGAAGGGGAAGAAAGTGGGTGTTGTTCTCTGAGACGTTTAGGGTTAGCAGTAGAGAGCGGTTGCGTTTGCGATTGCGGTTGTGTTTGTGATAAGTGTCTGTGGGATCTTCTATAGGCAGGAACCCAAGTGCTTTTGATGTGAGTTTGGCAATGAAAGCCTTTGGTTTTGCAACAAGTTCTGCATCTCATATACACACACTCTTTCTTCGATTGGTTCCCACAGTCTTCACACCTTCTCCCCACCATCATCATCAACATCATTACATCATAGTTCTCATCATATATTTATGTATGCACAGATAATTAGAAGAGCCCCCATTTTTGCCCTCTTTGTTTGCTTCCTCTTTATGTACAAAAAAGAGAAGAATTCTTTTACATTCTTTTTTTCTTATAAAGTATATATAATTGGAAACTTCTCGCCTTTTCAACTTATTTATTGGATTTGATTGTTAGAGATTAGTATTACAATTAGAGATGACAAAAGATTGTACTAAGAGCATCAGAACACACAAATATAATCCTAATTATTAAATATATTTAGTTATATAATTAAGTTTAAAATTACAAAATAAATTTGAATTATTATTAAAAAGATATTTATCATATGCGTCGTTTAAGAGTTTCTCAAAATTGGAAAGAGTTTCTCAAAATTTCTGCAATGAAAATCTACTTATTCTCTCTCTTTTTTTATTATTTTTTCATTTTTTATTGTTTAGAAACTCTTTAAAAAAATGTTCTAATAATAAATGATGGTATAATGTGAGAATATCCTATATACTAAATTGGGAACAACATAAACCAAGGTTCGCAACACGTTGGTCTAGCGCCTAATTGAAAAATCGGGGACTAAACCGGAGATTAATCGGGGTTTAGTTTTAGGGTTTTTTTTTAATTTTTAAATATATGTATATATTTTATAGCTAAATATAAAAAAAGAAATAATAGTTATTTTGTAATTTTATCAGTATTAGTATATATTTTAACTTTATGGTAAATTGGTATGAAATTCGATTAGTTCTAGTGGTAATGTAGCGTAGGTTTGACTAACATTACGTGATTTTGACTCTCCTTCAATGCACTATTGCTGTTTTTTTTAATATTTCTTTAATAAAAGGGCAAATGACTAAAACACCCCTGTCTTCTTCCTTGTGCAAAACCAGAAAGCTAGCCGCATCCTCTCTTTTTTTCAAAACTTCAGGCATATGAAGGCATCTAATTATATCAGCATGAAACACCAACGAGACAACAAAATCTGGAGAGAAGCTATTGTCCTTCTAAATGTAATGGACAGCAAAATCTGGATATCTTCTAATAGAAACCCAGAAGCCAAAAATTCTTAGAAGTACTTATTACATCAGAAACAAGAAACAACTAGTTATATAACTTTGGCAAAACAAATTATTTAGTAAAAAGCGTCTCTTACTTACCTCCTCCACTGATGCAGAGGACCTCGGAATCTGAATTGCTCACCGGACTTGAGAAGGAGAGCACAGCAAACCAGATGCGTCTGCGCCAATGACTGCAAGATCACAGACCGTGCAGACATTTCCTTCCTGGCTTGGTACAAACCGGGCGGTACAGTAAGGACAGGAAACATCTTTCTGTCCTCTATAGATGGGGACATAAGTTGACCCGCAAATCACAAACGGGTTTCTGAAGTCGTAGTTAAGCTTCATGTCATCTTTCATGTTACGCTCAGCGGCTTGCACAACTTGTCTAGCCATCTTGGCTTGCCTCTCCACAGTCGGGTTTGTTTCCAACAATCTCCTGGCAAAGTTAGACGCAGTGGCGAGGTTCTTTGACTTGTAGCAGATGCTCATTGCACTAAGCAGCGCAAGCCGTAAGTGAGGTGTTTGGAGGTTACAGTGAGTGAAGTAAGCAGCGAGCTCTTGCTGCCTCACTGGATCATCTTTCATCTCTCTCCTCTTGAGTTCCATTTGAAGACCAAGGACGTATTCTTTCACGATAATGATCAGTTCCTTTACCTCATCGACTTCTCTTCTTGACTCGACTACCACTAGAGGGATGGTGTGGAGAATAGAGAGGAAGACACGGAGAGCCTCACTGAATTTCCCAGTTGTTGTGGCCTTGTAGCCGGATTTGAGCTTCTCTTCAAGCTGAGAGAAATCGTAAACGAGAGCTGGTGGGCCACGGACGTTGGGACTGGACGACTCACTCCGTCCACGCTCAATGGCAAGGGGAACCACAGGACACGAAGAAAAAGCACGCAGATAACTATGGCTACCACTGAACAGCTCAAGAAACATTGATTTCAGAGGCGAAAAGTTCTTTATGCCCAGCTGTCTGTGGAGGAGTCGCATTGCAGTGTCAAAGCTTCCTGCTGCAGCTTGCTCAGCAGCAAGAGAAGATTTTTGGCTCCAAATCTGACTTACAGGCATACCTTGAGTAGGTGTCACAAAGACCGATGAACGTGCATTACCAGAGGCCTTAGGAATGTCAGCCTCTGGTGGGAGTTCCAAGTCTTCAACATCCCATCCGTGTTCATCATCGTTTTCTTCTTCAGCTGCTTCTGCCGACCCCAAAATGGCTTCGATGTCTCTGGTATCCATTCTATCAATATCGACAATGTCAAGTTCCTCACCCCAATCGCCTCCAACATCTTCTTCTTCGTCACCAGCCCCTCTGTTTGCACTCTCAAGTCCTCCTTCAAATATTCCTTTCATGACTCTCAGAAGAGGCCAATCACCACCACACATGACCGGAGGCGGTGGCATTAGAAGGGATGGAGTTTTCCCTTCAGGCAGCGACGGCACGTCATCTCCTAGCTCAGTCGCCAATCGCTCAGCAATGTCATGTAAACCATGAACCGAAGCTGTGATATAAGCTAGAGGCAAATGGCCAGCATTCTCCAGTATCTTAACACGCTCTTTAACATCTCCTAGGTAGAGAGAATTGTGAAACTGACCCATTACATTGTTCTTCACTTCTGCAATCTTCATCAGCTTTGACAGCTTGTCCAAGTTGCCAGTAACGAGATAGAGAAAAGATAACCTCTCAAAGTTCTTTGTCTGCTGGTAAGCAAACTCAACAATTCTGGAATTTCCTTGGCGGAGCGCCTCCACCCCAAGTCTATACCAGTGTTCTTTCTCGTTAATCTCTGTCGCAGATGCAACAGCCACACTGATATTGCCACTTTCAAGAGCCAGGTTGAATCGGATCCTCTCGTCTTCAACAAAGTGGAGGGCAACTTCAGGAAATCCTTTCTGCTGCAGGTAAGCAATCATAGCCTGTCCACATAGCTGCGAATTCTTTATCATGCTCATGACATGATCATATCTCTTTCTCAGCAGAGAAAGCTTGAAAATGTATTCGGTTGCATTAATGGTAATAGCCATGTTTTTCCCATCTCTGTCCAAGCAAAATATTGTATTTCCAGAAACCTTGGTGATATAGATAGGGACATTCAGAGTTCGGATAATTCCACTATCTCCATTAGGAAGACAATACTTGATATGGTTCAAAGTTGTGTAAATGAAGACACCATTGTCGTCCCAAGCTCCACTTTTCACGCGTATTGTCTCATGAAGCGTGCACTTTAGGACAAGTTTTCTACTTGCAATGATGATAGTATGCTTGCTGAGCAAAGCAACGCGTTCCATATCATTTGACCAAACAACATACCTAACAAACGGTGTTTGAAGTTCACCAAGAACAAGCCTTTGCTGAAGGTCAAATATAACCACTTTATCCTCAGATCTGCAAAGCAAATTCCCAGTTCCAGCATAAAAGATCGCATCTGTGGGAATAGGCAGAGAACTCTTCTTAACCATCTCATTCTTGAGGTTCTTGACTAGCACCTGGCTGGTGCTTTTCTCGAGAACAGCAAACCGATTTCGTGCAATGAATACGGCAGAACCACCTGTCCCTCTCTTTGCATCTTGCACAACGTCACTCCTGCCAATGCTATCTTTCGGTATGATGTATAACTCATAAGAACCACCATCCAGATCTGAGCAGATCAGAACTGCATTTTCTGTCGGACTGTAAGATATAGTCCTAGGACTTTGATTCAAGCTTGGAGTACCAGGACGTCGTATAGGGATAACTTGGGAATCTCTTTGAGTTGAATATTCGTAGTACCGCAAAAATCTATCCTTGGCATAGAATAACGAATCACCGCTCAAAACAAATGCAGGACGTTCTCTCTCAAGTTTGAAAACGATCATTCCACTGTCATGGCCTGCTGCCAGTAGATTCATCTCAGGGTGAACTGCAAGAATCCAGAATCGATCATGTTCACGACGAAAAGTCTGAAGTCCAGTTCGCTTGGTAGCATCCCACACACGAATACTTTTATCCTCAGAGTTGGATACAATAATGTCCTGTTTTGCATGGAACATAACAGATGAAACATTATTCATGTGGCCTCGCAATGTGTCCACCTCCCAAGCTTTTGTTTCTGCAATAAAATTCAAAAGAACACGTTACCACCTCAGCTCCAATATTCAAGATACATATAAGAATTAAGGCTTACGCAAAATTTGCAAAGAGTGTATCATTGATGATTGATAACATATGAACAATGCACACAGGAAATAATAATCGTTTAAAAATACCATTCATGCGCCACAGCTTTACTTGGCGATCATCTGCACCCGAGACAATCAGCGGCAGGGTGGGATGGAAAGCAGCCCAGTTTACACCTCTGTCGTGACCTTCAAGGACATACTTGACTATGGCATCAACTCCACCAAAAAGATCACTATTCATTTGAGTCAACCTCATGATGTCATCAGCAGGAGATACCGTCTTCTTCCTAAGTGCACCAATATCCCAAACACGTACAGTTTGGTCTAAGGAAGCTGATACGACGAGGTCTTCTTTTGGGTGGAAAGACGCACACATAACATAGTGATTGTGACCAGTTAACACGGAAACACAAGTCCGTGACTGCCAGTTCCATATTCGGATAGTCTGATCGTCACTGGCACTCACAATCCAAGGGTATTCGTGATGGAACTGGACCGTGCGGATGTAATCAAGATGGCCAAGAAGAGTGAAAAGGCACCTGTGTGTTTTGTAGTTCCAAACTTTAATCTTGTAATCATCCCCTGCAAGATTAAGAAACTAGACGCGCATTAAGATAATCCTTATGAAGAAGAATGCAACCCATCTGCGTTTCTAGTATCTTTTGAGTTACTTCCTTGAGTTCAAAACACACTACAAGACACACTTCTCGTAAACTCTGCTATTATCGGAACTTAATTTCATCATGTATAGATCTTTTCTTTTGAGCTTATGAAAATCCAGCATATCGAGATTGGAACATATCAAGCAAACCATCCACTACAAAGAGACCAAGTTCAATCTAGAAACCACGGATGCCAAATGTTAACATATCAACAGAGTGACTAGGAATTTGTTTAGTTGAATGAGAAATTAATCAAGGACGAATTTGTATGTTAACGAGGAGAACAAGGCATATACCTCCAGAGACGAAGAGAGGCTGTGAAGTGTGAAAATGAACGCCACGGACAGGTCCCTCGTGCTCGTCAAACATATCGATCAAAGTACCCATACGATAATCCCACAGTTGGATCACGCCACTGTGCAAACTCGCGAGAATCCATGGTCTTTTGGGGTGAAAGCTCAGACCCTTAACTCGGTTACTCTTTGTCTCGAACTTGGTCAACATAATCTCCGATCACGAACCAGAAACACACTGTACGAAAAAACCAGATCACAGAGAACGAATCATCAACAATTCAGGCAACCCAAGCCGCATGAGATTGCAGAGAGATCGCAATGCGTCAATGGAGTGAGATCGAAACAGAGAATTGTTCGGTGAGGAGAGAAAAAATGGGCGTACCACAGATCAGATCAGTTGACAACGAATCGATTAAGCAGGGGCTTGACGTCGGTGATCACTGATCAGCAGCAGCATTACCAGAAAATCGTAGGTATGATTGGGTTAGAGAGAGAGAGGCAAGGGTTTTAGATTGAGGAGAAGAAGAAGAGAAACAAGGTAGGATTAAATTTCTTTCCTCGTATAGATCAGAGTGCGTCCCTGCGCCCAGATATATTTGTATCGAATTCTCGCGTTAAATTGGGATTGAAACGTATCTACAGAAATTGAAATAACGGGATCTTATTGGTCTAATGATGCGATTTTCAGTCTGTTCCTTTTTTAAATCATGGAATATAGTACTGTAAAACAATTTTTTGACTGGAGACTACACACGGATCAGAATCGGCAAATATTTTACATCGATAGGAGAGAGACTACACATGAAAATGATCAAAAACAATCAACATATACTTACTTCCTTCCAAAATGGTACACACTCGGAATCAAAAAAGATCTTTAAGCCAATACGGATAACTTGAAGCCACGTATGATTGAAGGCGATCTGCGATCATCTTTTCCATGCAGTTCTTATGTTGCATTTGAGAGCACGCCGAAAGGAGGAGGCCATCTAACCTTTTACTCTTTCTTTAGTAGAGTCAAGGATCTGCTGCTAAAATCTTAGCTCAAGGGCTTGAGCATTATATTTATACCTGATACAGTTGAAAAACCCTAGGAAAAATAAATTAGGTATCATTATATGACTGTCAGACGTAGGAGCCAGTCTTAGTCCATCACATCCGGCCTGCAATGGACATCTTTTTTTTGTCCACGGCGGTCTGGCCGGCTAGGATTGCGAACTTAACTATAAAACTTCGTCCAAACCTGACCCGAAAAACTCAACGAGATCTAACGAACCAACTTGCCCGTCGGTAGATTTGTAGTTCCAATTTTTCTTGTTACTCCATAAATTTGAACCAGTCTCAATTTGCTTCATCAGATTCATAGTTTAGTTAACGACTTAGGGTTTGTCTTTGATGAGAGCGAATCGGCCCTCAAGTCCGACCGCTCTATGGTTTTCATATAATGTCTTGTGAATTGTGAAGCATATTTTGGTTACTTTCAATATTACTTAAGAATAAGATTTTGGCACATGGGTTTTATCAATTGTTGGTAGATAGAGTAAGAAATGGATTTATAAGAAGCACAGATAAAATAGATTTCGTTACCGATTGCAAGCATCGAGCATCATACAGTCTGTTTCTACAGAGATTTTGTAAGTTTTAAATTTAGACAGAAAGCAGTAACAAAAACATCAAATGGTACTGCATTTGCCGCATTTCTCCGAGAAAACCTCAAAAAATAAATCCAAATCACAAAAACAATGTGCAAATATAAAGAAACAAGATATTACGTTTATATGTGTCATCATAGTGATCA
Source organism: Euclidium syriacum (assembly GCA_900116095.1). Taxonomy (NCBI): domain Eukaryota; kingdom Viridiplantae; phylum Streptophyta; class Magnoliopsida; order Brassicales; family Brassicaceae; genus Euclidium; species Euclidium syriacum. The sequence continues at coordinate 7,565,194 of FPAK01000008.1, forward strand.
AGTTTAAATTTTGATAAGCCTAAAAGAAATGTTCAGAACTTTAACATGAAATCAAAAAGGAAAAAAAAGCAAGAAGCCAAAGTTCTCATACGTTGTAACTAAGGTAAGAAACAACTTACTTGAACAGGATAAAAACCTGCAACGAAAAAACTCACAAACCTGATTTTTAAGTACAAAACACAAACAAAAGCACAACACTCTTCTTCCGTTAAACCACTTACCTCAGTATCGAAGCAGATAATGAAACTGAATTTCTGAATAGTTCACCGGACTTGAGAAGGAGAGCATAGCAAACCTGAGGCGTCAGCACCAATGACAGCAAGATCACAGACGGTGCAGATATTTCCTTCCTGGCTTGGTACAAACCGGGCAGTGCAGTAAGGGCATGAAACATCTTTCTGTCCTCTGTAAATTGGCACATAAGTGGACCCGCAAATCACAAATGGGTTTCTGAAATCGTAGTTGAGCTTCGTGTCATCCTTCATGTTGCGCTCAGCGGCTTGCACAACTTGTCTAGCCATCTTGGCCTGACTTTCCACTGGGTTTGTTTCCAACAATCTTCTGGCAAAGTTGGAAGCAGTGGCGATGTTCTTCGACTTGTAGCAGATGCTCATTGCACTAAGCAGGGCAAGACGTAAGTGAGGTGTTTGGAGGTTACAGTGAGTGAAGTATGCAGCGAGCTCTTGCTGCCTCACTGGGTCATCTTTCGTCTCTCTCCTTTTGAGCTCCATTTGAAGACCGAGGACGTATTCTTTCACGATAATGATCAGTTCCTTTACCTCATCGACTTCTCTTCTTGACTCGACTACCACTAGAGGGATGGTGTGGAGAATAGAGAGGAAGACACGGAGAGCCTCGGTGAATTTCCCAGTTGTTGTGGCTTTGTAGCCAGCCTTGAGCTTCTCTTCAAGCTGAGAGAAATTGAAAATAAGAGCTGGTGGGCCACGGACGTTGGGACTGGAAGACTCGCTCCATCCACGCTCAATGGCAAGCGGAACCACAGGAGATGATGAAAAGGCACGCAGATAGCTATGGCTACCACTGAAAAGCTCAAGAAACATCGACTTCAAAGGCGCAAAGTTCTTTATGCCCAGCTGTCTGTGGAGGAGACGCATTGCAGTGTCAAAGCTTCCTGCTGCAGCTTGCTCAGCAGCAAGAGATGATTTCTGGCTCCAGATCTGACTTACAGGCATACCTTGAGTAGGTGTCACAAAGACCGATGAACGTGCGTTAGCAGTGGCCTTAGGAGTGTCAGCCTCCGGTGGGAGTTCCAAGTCTTCGAGTCCCCATCCACCTTCATCATCGTTTTCATCTTCAGCTACTTCTTCCGACTGCAAAATCGCTTCGATGTCTCTGTTATCCATTTCATCAACATTGTCAATGTCAAGTTCCTCACCCCAATCGGCTTCAACATCTTCTTCTTCATCACCACCCCCTCTGTTTGCACTCTCAAGTCCTCCTTCAAATATTCCTTTCATGACTCTCAGAAGAGGCCAATCACCACCACACATGACCGGAGGCGGTGGCATTAGAAGGGATGGAGTTTTCCCTTCAGGCAACGACGGCACGTTGTCTCCTAGCTCAGTTGCCAGTCGCTCGGCAATGTCATTTAATCCATGAACTGAAGCTGTGATATAAGCTAGAGGCAAATGGCCAGCATTCTCCAGTATCTTAACACGCTCTTTCACATCTCCTAGGTAGAGAGCATTGTGAAACTGACCCATTACATTGTTCTTCACTTCTGCAATCTTCATAAGCTTTGACAGTTTGTCCAAGTTGCCAGTAACGAGATAGAGAAAAGATAACCTCTCAAAGTTCTTTGTCTGCTGGTAAGCAAACTCAACAATTCTGGAATTTCCTTGGCGGAGCGCCTCCACCCCAAGTCTATACCAGTGGTCTTTCTCGTTAATCTCTGTCGCAGATGCAACAGCCACACTGATATTGCCACTTTCAAGAGCCAGGTTGAATCGAATCCTCTCGTCTTCAACGAAGTGGAGTGCAACTTCAGGAAATCCTTTCTGCTGCAGGTATGCGATCATAGCCTGCCCACATAGCTGCGAGTTCTTTATCATGCTCATGACATGATCATATCTCTTTCTCAGCAGTGAAAGCTTGAAAATGTATTCGGTTGCATTAATGGTGATAGCCCTGTTTTTCCCATCTCTGTCCAAGCAGAAGATTGTATTTCCAGAAACCTTGGTGATATAGATAGGGACATCCAGAGTTCGGATAATTCCACTATCTCCATTAGGAAGACAATACTTGATATGGTTCAAAGTTGTGTAAATGAAGACGCCATTGTCATCCCAAGCTCCACTTTTCACGCGTATTGTCTCATGAAGCGTGCACTGGAGGACAAGTTTTTTGCTTGCAATAATGATAGTATGCTTGCTGAGCAAAGCAACACTCTCCATATCATTAGACCAAACAACATACCTAACAAACGGTGTCTGAAGCTCACCAAGAACAAGCCTTTGCTGAAGGTCAAATATTATCACTTTATCCTCAGATCTACAAAGCAAATTCCCAGTTCCAGCATAAAAGATTGCATCTGTGGGAATAGGCAGAGAACTCTTCTTAACCATCTCATTCTTGAGGTTCTTGACTAGCACCTGGCTGGTGCTTTTCTCGAGAACAGCAAACCGATTTCGTGCAATGAATACGGCAGAACCACCTGTCCCTCTCTTTGCATCTTGTACTACGTCACTCCTGCCAACGCTATCTTTCGGTATGATGTATAACTCATAAGAACCACCATCCAGATCTGAGCAGATCAGAACTGCATTTTCTGTCGGACTGTAAGATAAAGTCCTAGGACTTTGATTCAAGCTTGGAGTACCAGGACGCCGTATAGGGATAACTTGGGAATCTCTTTGAGTTGAATATTCGTAGTACCGCAAAAATCTATCCTTGGCATAGAATAACGAATCACCGCTCAAAGCAAATGCAGGACGTTCTCTCTCAAGTTTGAAAACGATCATACCATTGTCATGTCCCGCAGCCATTAAATTAATTTCAGGGTGAACTGCAAGAATCCAGAATCGATCATGTTCACGGCGAAAGGTTTGGATTCCAGTTCGCTTGGTAGCATCCCAGACACGAATGCTTTTATCCTCAGAGTTGGATACAATTATGTCCTGTTTTGCATGGAACATAACGGATGAAACATTATTCATGTGGCCTCGCAATGTGTCCACCTCCCAAGCTTTTGTTTCTGCAATAAAATTCAAAAGAATGTGTAATTCAGTAAATCAAACGATAATACATTTTTTACTTTGTGAAAAAAATGGATTTCCAAAAAACAATACCGTTCATACGCCACAGCTTGACTTGACGGTCATCTGCACCAGAGACAATGAGAGGAAGGGTGGGATGAAAAGAAGCCCAGTTTACTCCTCTGTCATGACCTTCGAGGACATACTTCACTATAGCGTCAACCCCACCAAAAAGATCAGAATTCATCTGAGTAAATCGCATGATATCATCAGCAGGAGATACTGTCTTCTTCCTAAGAGCGCCAATATCCCAAACACGGACAGTCTGATCCAAGGAAGCCGATACGACAAGGTCTTCTTTTGGATGGAAAGAAGCACACATAACATAATGATTGTGACCAGTTAACACAGAAATACAAGTCCGTGACTGCCAGTTCCATATGCGGATAGTCTGATCATCACTAGCGCTCACAATCCATGGGTTTTCGTGGTGGAATTGGACTGTGCGAATATAGTCAAGATGCCCGAGAAGAGTGAAAAGACACCTGTGAGTTTTGTAGTTCCAAACTTTAATCTTGTAATCATCCCCTGCAAGATTAATATACCCAAATGTTATCAGTGCCATCAACTGCATATGCATAATGATCTGGAAGAGCATTAAATTGTAATGAAGAAGAATCCAAGTCATTTGCATTTTGAGTAATTGCTTATGTCCAAAACACACTACTAGGCACCCGTAACATGGGATCTACTATCGATGGACAGGTCCAAATATCAAATAAACATATCATATATAAGCATATGAAGCATAAATGTAACTGAGGATAATCAATTATCACTCCAGGTTGGACTACATGAGCTTAAGTCATCCAGTAAGTCATCTGTAAGCTAGATCTAGAAACCGAGCACGCTTAAGCATACTGATCAGGATTCATAGATCATGAAGAAATTATATATACTGACTAGTACCTCCAACTATAGATGAAAGTAACGTTCAGAAACAAAGCATACCTCCTGACACGAACAAAGGCTGTGAACTGTGGAAATGAACACCACGAACAGGTCCCTCGTGCTCGTCAAATCTATCGATCAAAGTACCCATACGATAATCCCACAGCTGGATAACACCACTGTGCAAACTCGCGAGAATCCATGGTCTTTTTGGGTGGAAGCTCAGACCCTTAACCCTGTTACTCTTTGTCTCGAACTTTGTCAACATATTCCCAGATTACGAACAGAAACAACGCTACACAAACCAGATCGCAGAGAATGAAATGATGGAGAAGAACAAACGAGTCAGTTCGTAGAAACGAAAAAGCGCAAAAGCAAAAACATAATCCGAAAGAAATAGCAGACAGATCTAACGGCGCCAAGTAGTGAGATCCAAAATTGAAATTCGTACAATGAAGAAGAGGGGAAATAGAGATTCACCTCAGATCAGATCAGTTCACAGAAGACGCGATCAAGAACAGCTTCACAGTGACTATCAGTAGCATTACAAGAGAGGCGAGGATGCGAGAGCAAGAGAAAAAGAAGGAGAGATTGAGTAAGCGATCGTCGAGATGAAGCAAAAGACGACGGTGGGATTCAGTTTCGTCGTCGTATAGATCTGAATCCCTCCGCTCAGTTATCTCTTTCCAATTCTCGTCGCGTCTCGCTAATTAATTGAAACGAAATAAACATTTATTTATTTGTTTATTTATTTATAATTTTTTTCATTTATTTGTTAAAAAAATTTGCATCATTAACACTTTACCACTAAATATTTTATTTTCATGACATTATAGAAAATTATTTTGCACCCATAACATTTTTTAGTTGCAAAATGACGAAAAACCCCTTATACAGTCTGGATTCGCATATGAGTAAATGTTTCTGTATAGACAGAATTTGTATACGAATATATGTGGATGTACAGTCTGAATTCATAAATGAGAGAGTATATATTGGATTGATGTTCTAATAAATATGTTTGTATAAATGTATTCGTATACAAGTAACATAACAATTTCCTGTACTACTAAATATTTTTATATGGTCGTTAGATACAATTGTTCATGCAGAAGTATGGGGTTGTACAAAAATTATGAAGGAAACAGTATATTGGGGTTGTACACATTTACTAAATACAACATTAAGTTGTACACTATATTATGTTGTACAGTATAAAATATATTAGATTGTGCAAGAATATGATTTTACCCATATACATCAATGCTCTCTCTCCATAAAATCTATACCATATACCCTCATTTGGGAACTCAAAAACATTAATATACAGTCCTCGGCATTTACGATAAGGTTATACAGCCACTTGTACACCCGAACTAAAATGTACAACTCAGTATATACTTATGTGACATGTACAGCTATTATGCATTTACGATTTTACTCCCGTCTTCTACCTTTGGCCTGCGATTTCTGTAACCCTAAATCGCGCCGTCAACTATTTTTCACGATTTTCACCATTTTTCATGTGGTTTTCATCCAAATATAATAGATTTGTAACTAAATATGATAGATCTACAACTTATTGACCGATTCGAATCTATATCTCATGAAATATGAAAATATCACTGTCGGGTCATGATAACACTCTAATTCACGACTCAAAATTGCCCTACATCTGCCGCTAGTTATCTAATACAAGTTGGGATGTTCGTTTTCGTTTGGGGAAAAAATTGATAGGAAAAATCAATAGAAGGGTAAGGCTTGGCAATAGAGAGAAAGACGAGGACATAGTCGGCATGAACAGTACGCGTACAGCGCCTACAGTGTCATGAGGGCAAATTGTTTTTGCAAAGTGTCATGGTCCCCAAATAGTTTTGGGAGAGTGTCACCGGCCCCAATTATTTCTTATATGTTTTATCCTCTATTATAGTATAGTGGTAATTGTTCTCGTTTGGAAAGGATAAATTCACTCGTATCCAAAACGTTTTCTATGTTGATGATTAAGAAGGCGATAAGGCAGTAAATCTCCTTATTGGTAGTTTATCACTAGAATAAGTGGTTGGTGATGGTTCATTATGTCAATTTGAATGTTTATGCATCCAACTCTCTCATTGTCATCACTAATGTTGAGGGTTTATCCCACGTCCATAACATGTTTTTTTTTTTTTTGCATAGTTATGCTTCGAATGGATTTATAAATCCTTTGAATTTCTCATTCCATGGAACCACAATCGCCGTTGCAATCCTTCTACATTCAAACACTTCTTTCTGAAATGGTAGATAATTTCCTTCAAGCCATGCAAGATCTCGATTTATGAATCAATGATGTTTTGTTGGTTATTCCGCTCAATTTTTTCCAATAGGAGCCGCCTGAGATGCCATTCACATTGGTGGGACGTCCCTCAATTCCACGACGACAACAACTTTAAAGTCTAATTTCAAACATACCAAGGTTTTGGGGTCTTACTGTTCATATTCCCATATGAGGGGACATTGATAACATTCCTTTGTCTGAGTCCTTGATTGTCGACCGAATGCTCTTCATTGAAAGGTGGTATCCTAATATGGATCCTCTATCTCAATATCATCTTGTTTTTGAATGAAATATGTGGAATCTCTCAACAGTTCATGAATTACAATTTAATTAGACGAATTGGGGACTCAATTGGTGTTATTGTGGAAGTTTATTTTGAGGGAGAATCGGCACCAAGAATCAAGTTTGCAAGGGTACGTATCAATTGAAATGTTGAAAACCCCACTACGATTCCAACGACAATTCCAGTTTCAAGTAGGCATCAATACAATGCTAAAGTCCAAGTTCGGACATCTCAGAGCCTTCCATAATGTGTGTGGAATGCTCTCTCATGATCCAGAAAAATTTATTCCTCGAGTAGATAATGTACCACCAAACCAAGGAAATGATGATTCTGATTTAGAAGAGGATGAGAAACATGAGTAAGTCAATGTTGTCCCTGAAAGTATGTACGAGTTGGGTCAAAATGAAAGGAATCTAATGAAAAATGTCCGAGAAAAGACAAATAACAACGTACTTCCAGGTCAAGCCAATGATGGTGGGTATATTGAAACTAAGGATTTCATTACATGATACCCTCTTGAACATGAAGATTTTGAAGAGACTATGGAAGCTTTTTCCACTCGGAAAATGAGAAGCTTGGTGAAGACCGTGCTAAGAGGAAAGAAAATTTTATTGAGAATCTTATATACTCAAGTGATGGCAACTCCAATTCTGTTAAGGTGGTCACGGTTGACGAAGGGCATGCATATATATGAAAGAACTTGATTCAACGTGAGATGGATTCTTTTATGGATCTTTATTATACTTGTACAAAAATTTATGGAGACTATAGCATAGTAAAAAAGAAGCAACACTTCATTAATAATATTATTGAAGCATAAAGACGAATGTAGAAACAATAAATAGTGTTTACAGGCGATGCATGCAATCTACTTTCGGAGGCTTGGTGGACATAAATCCACCAAATCCTTTATGAAAGTTAAAATTTAGAACTGTTGAGTCTTGGGACCGCCCTCGGCAGTTTGACGCATTAAGGAGATTCTTCAACTGAATTTATTGGACATGTTGTTCTTATTTGAAACAAAGAAGAAGGCATTACATAAAAGGTGTTATTGCATACTTGAGTTATGATTAAATATGATATGTATTGTCTTCCTCCCCAACTCCACAAGGTTTAGGTGGTGGTTTAGCTGTATTTTGAAAGAATTTTGTTTCTATTAGGGTCATTTTTTTATGAGGCTGATCTTTTTGTCCCTTATAATCTTTTAGATTCTACTTTTCGTGCATCTATGGTAATCTAAACCTCATAAAGATGGATCATTGATGTCTAGAGTTTTAATCCCTAAAAAGACTGTAAGTGTATGGTTATGCAAATGTAGTATAAAGGAGTCAAAATCCAAATAGACATGTGGTTGCATTACAAGCTACTCGGTTCTAAACAAGCTAAAGCGGAAACTAGTATTAGGATACGTGCAAAATATATTAAAAAGACTTCAAACTAAATCGTATAAGGTTTGTATTCAATGAGTTTAAAACGCTAAACCAAAAGAAATTCATAGGGATTGGAAAGCCTATAGATAATTATCAGATATATATTCAGCATAGTTCTAGAATTCTACACACTAATATATAATCAACCAACTTTCATTGCGCTATATACAATAATTACTATGTTTAAGAACCTAAGAAACGAAATTCTTTTGCAAATCCTAGATAACTAAATATGCATTAATCTCAAGTTTGATTTGTTCACAAATCTTCTCAGCCAAATTCCTTTGGATTAAGACAAATTTGCTCATTTAAGTCTTTCTAGTTTACTAACCAAATTCTTTTGTATCAATTAACCTATGATTTTTATTTCTAGGTAGTTAAGCTAGAACAAATTTTAAGAATTATTTTAGATTAATAACATAACAAGATAAATCCCTATATTGTTTAAAAATTAAAAATTCATGAATTAACCATTTGAAGAACCTTAGCCTAACTAGAGATCTACTGAAGATAAATCATAATAAAGAGTATAAATTGCATAAATAAAATCAAAGTAGAAACAAAAGGGTTTGGAGTCTTCTTTAGAAACAAACATAGTGCATAATTGTCTCTTTGAATTGTTATGAAAACTTACTCTACTAAATAAAATTGTGATAGAAAGTGTGACTTAAAAATGATCTAAACTCTTATATACAATCGTTAAAACACTAGCTGGGTCTTCTTGTAATAGTTAGGAATTCTAGACCAAAATGCAAATATTGTTATTCTTATTCTCACTGGTAGTGTCGATCGACACTCTCCTCAAATCATCACTAATTTTTTATTTTTTTTCATTTTAAACTTCAAACCCCTCAAAGTATCTAGGTCATTTTTAGTACCTATAATTCTTAATAAAACACTAAAAAGACTATGAAACATACTAAATATATGGGTTAGAAACCCGCAAAAACCACAATATATCAACCATGGATGATGGTTGGAAATTTTAATGAAATAATCTCAAACGATGAAAAGAAAATTAGACCAGAATCTAACTCCAAAGATTTTCAGAATATGTAAAACATTTTCAAGATGAAAGATTTACCTGTAAAAGAAATAAGTTTAGTTGGGTAATGAAAATAAGTGATTGCACTATCGAGGCATGTCTTGACCGTTTCTTTACAAATCCATAATGGAATTCACTTTTTCTTCCAATCTCAACATCCGAATTTCTATCTCTGTTGGACTTTGATTATAAAATCATAACTAAAAAGCAGTGTTCAAGAAAGCGATATCACTTTGATATCAACCCGGTGCCTTGCGCCTAGAACACTGCTCATCTCTAATAGAGCACCTGTCAATGGAAAAAAAAGGTTGGAAGAATCACTCAAGAAGGTTGTCGAGATGGGTTTTGATCCGACAAGCTCAAGGTTTGTGCAAGCTTTGTGTATGCTTTACAAAATGAGCGACAAAACAATACAAGAAAAAGTCAATGCCTATAAAATGTTAGGTTTTGCTGTAGGCGACGTATGAGACATTTTCAAGAAGTGTCCAACCTTTCTAGCACTCTCGGAGAAGAAGATAAGTCACACATTTGAAACCCTCAAGAGTTGTGGACTACTTAAAGATGAAGTCCTCCCAGTGTTCAAGAAGTCTCCACAATGCATTACTTTTTCAGAGCACAAGATACTCAACTCTATTGAAACACTTCTAGGCCTTGGATTTCGCAGAGATGAGGTTTCGATGATCGTTAGGTGCTTTCTTCAGTGTCTTAATTTAACTGAAAAATAAGACTGAGTTTTTGGTGAAGCAGATGAAATGGATTCTAAAGACCGTGGTTTCCCACCCTCAGCTACTTTCATACATCATGGAGAAGAAGAATGTACCAAGGTGTAACGTGGTCAAAGCTCTCATGTCCAAAGAATTACTTGAACTCCCTCCAATAACGTCTGTCTTGGCATGTACCGATGACGTGTTCTTAAAAAGGTATGTGAAGCACCATTACAAGGAGCTTGTGGTTGAGTTGATGTCTATCTCACCGGAGATCGTGTTTCTTAGATTTTAAGGCACATTTATAACAATGAGCAACTCTAACGAATTGTTTCTGTTAATTTTAGACTCGTCGGTGAGATATAAAAAAGAACGGAAGGTTAATGTCATTTTACAAGTTTCATTCTTTTAAAATCAGATAGCACTTCGATCTTCGAATACGAGGGGAGGAAACATAACAAAAAATTAGGTAGATTTTATAAATTGAATATCACAAAAAAGTTCGAAACATAAAATATATTCTCAGAATTAACCCTGAAGTAACTTCACAATCTCATTTGCCCTGGACTCGATACCTTTAAGATACTCAATCAAGATTCGCTGCTGGTATGATCCTCCTTCCTGGTGCGATCAAAATAAATAATTAGAGTGGGGATTTTCAAAAACCGGATCAAACGATGCAGTAACCATCTGGTTTAAACCAAAATCAAACCCGGTTCGACTCACATTCACTTTTAAGTTTTAACAGTCACTGATTAAATGCAAACAAGAGGAAGAGAACAGCAGAAGGAGTGTTTCATGCTGCTTCTCTTATCTTATTAGTTAGAGACTAAAATAGGAAATCTGGAAAAACTGATCTGGTTCTTCCTAAACCGAAGTGGCAACCAAACCCATTTCAAATCTGGTTAGCCTCCCAATCAAGAGGAAGGGAAGAAAAGAATGTTTTTGTAAAAAAACATATAAAGTTTCTGTTACTTACAGTTCGAATCAGCGTGCGCTCGATTCGTTTCCTGATAACAGCAGATAGCTCATCGGGTGAGATTTCTCCTTTCCCGACTCTTAACCCGTCTAGGAACAGCTTGTTCCATTGCTCCTCAGGAGCTGAAAAGACACATAAACCAATGTGAATTCTTGAGGTTGAGGCCTACTACATGGAAAAGAGGTTGTAGAAGAAATTACTCAACGTGCCTTTGATCACAGTTTCGAGAAAATGCTCGGACTTTACAACTTCATTCCCTGTGACGAACAACCAGAAGTTCTTAATTAGAGATAGAAAACGTGTTGTGAGATTCTGTTTGTGGAGAATGGAAGTCTAAAGCACCTTTCTTTGCGTAGCTACGCTTGGAGAGAATGGTAGCAGCATAGAGTTGAAGAACTTTTTGCAGCATAGCTTGAAGCCCTGGTTTGTCTTTATCTTCGTTTGCCTGAAAACAACTTCAACCTCAAACTATCAATAAAATACATCTAACCATTTTGACTCAAAGATCAGTTGCCTACGAACGATATCTGCAATGATTTTACAAGTGATACAAAAAGTATTGCACTTACCTGCCGTAGCTGAGCACTAACTTCTGAAAGAAATCCTTCATCTAATTGCCCTTCTTTTTCCCGTTGTATAATCTCCTGTTAATGCTATTCATATCAGAGCCTCAAAGGAAAGTGAAGAACAACAAGTACAAAGCTTGGGATAAAGTATACCTTTTCCATTTGATTGATGGCTTCAGGATCTTTTGGAGGCCATGTAATTTCTTCCACTCCATCCACAACAGGACTTAAAATCCCTTTCAGAATATCAGTAGACGTTTCTATCTTTTCCTACAGGGATATATGAGGAACTCTTAGTTATCTTATAGAAACAGAAGCTTGGAAATGTAAAGAAAAACGAAAACAAAGTAAAGAAGAAAGAGAAACCCGAGTCTTATTCACAACGATGTCAACTATACTCATCACAGTTGAAGCTAACTCCTCATAGTCCTTCTGCAAGAAACAAACTGTCTCCAAAGCATTAACCAAAAAAAAACAAAAGAGCTTGAAACTCTGCTCTATCATTGACATATAAGAAATCAGAAACACGTGCCTTGTCATCATCTGATTTGCAAGTATCTGACCTAGTCGCAAGTCTTATCCAAAAAACCTCATCGAAAGCAAGGACATTTTCAACAACAAGTTTCTCAAGCTGTTCAAGGGAGATGCAACAACAACAAGAAGAAAATTATCAATTAATCAATAACATTTCCATCACCTTCCAAAGTAAAAGGAATATATGATGACATTGAAGTTAGGGACTAAAAAAAAAAAGGCCGTTGCAGACTTACCTCTCTTGGGTTTGCATCTTTAAGAGCATCTATCATCCGATCAATTTCCACAGTCTTCTTAAACGCTTCCTCGGGATCTCCCTTGGCTGCACAGATCAAAGTTCTCCTGTATTATTAGACCCAAAAAATGCCATCATTATCTCGTAACTAAGCGCATTACACAGAAACATAGCTTCAAGGCCAAAATCTTTTACTGAGAGTTTGTTTTTCCAAGTTAAACAATCCAAATTAAATACTGTAGACCATTACATAATCACCTTCGATTCAAATCCACTTCAGAAGATAAGGAAAGCTTCCAAAGACTTGGAGACTTCAAAACGCTAGAACCTAATCTCCAAAGCGACCCACTCTGCTTGAAAGACGGAAGACAAAAGGTCAAATTTCTCGGGTCCGAACAAGATAGGTCGCACTATTTCTGAAGAAAAGAGAACAGAGAGTTCAGAAACGTCACCTGCTCGCGTTGATGATGATAAGAATTGCAAGAGAGTAAGCATTGAACAGAGGATATTGCCGCCATTAAAGTGAAGGCACACAGAAAACAACAAGCTCCGAAATTCTGACGACCGTTCAAACTCTCGGTAACCAAATCCTCGTTGCCCAGCCAGGAGAAGAAAAAAAGCTATGTATGTTCTATTGGGCTCACATGACATGTTCCATTCGGCCTACTAGATCCAGTATTGGGTCGTTTCAGTTAATCTTTGCTCAATTGGTGATTTTATTTGGGTTTTCGGCTTAAAACCCCTAAACTATATCTCTGAACTTGATTTAATGTCTAAATTACACTAACTAATTAAAAATTGAATTCAATACATTAACTAACTAATATATATTTAATCTAACATATTTTCAAGATAGAATGAGGGATAAACTTGTTTGCAAAGTTTTGGTAGTCTCACGAAATTCAACAATAGTTGTGTTGGAGATATCGCTTCTAACTTTGTAACACCATAGATGTCGCATAAGAGGAATTTCAGTGAGAAAAGAAGCGTTTATACGACGAGGCTTGATTCAGAGATAGACGACAGGTTTTTTAATTTGTCAACTGTAGGATCGAAAACAAAGAAGTCTTTGGATTCTAGATACAAGATGGGAAACCTGGTATTTTTCGATGAGGACTTGCTAATGGAGCATCTAGAAAGATTTCAAACTGCAGCAAAAAAACCAACCCATTAAATTTTCAGCCACATTCGAGTGGGATTCAAAAGATTCAAACATCGACTACTGTGAAGATGAGGATGAAGTTGTTGTAACACAAAAGAATTACGACAGGGAGTTATGGGAGCCTCTAATATCTTCAAAATTTGGAGGGTCTAAAGTTTTAGAGGTTATGTGCACTACTGATGATGCCTTTGATCATATTGTGTTGGTGGGGAGTGGGAAGGTAGGAGTATGTGGTGATGATGTAACCGGATTTTAGCGGTTTTAAGGTCTCTTTTATGATGGTTTTAGAGTTCTATGCCGTGACTTTTGTATAAATTTCTGCATTTCAATGACTCTTTGTCCTCGTAAAGGTTTTAGGTACATTTCATTCATAGCATTTGCATTTTGGTGTCAAAATGGTTTGAAATAGGTATAAAAGGAGCATTTTGGAGTCTAAGGAGCTAAGAAGAAACATGGCACAACATTTTGGTGATTTGGTCTTCATTAGCTTAAAGAGGACAGATAGAGAAAACCATAGCACTTTATAAATCGCAATTTGGAGCCACGGTTGATGAGAAACAAGGAAATTAAATTAAGAAAAAATATGTCAGGAAAAACAAGGGAATTAATTTTTCCGACCAGAATGCTGTCCAGGCCGCCGGTTTTTCTTTGTGTTAGACCAAAAATGTTATTTTCACTTTTTTAAACCAAATCCAATCCCACAAGACCCACCAAGGAATTCCAAGACCTTAGACTAACTTTGTACTACTATTTAAGCTAACTTTGTACTACTATTTAAGCTTTGTTAACTCTAAAAATCCTTGAGTTTTGTTAGATTTAGGATTATATTTTCTCTTATGGATAAACTCTTGAATCCTTAAACCTCCCTTTATGATTTATGCAATTTCATCCTAAGTTTCTTGTTTGTATTTATAATTTCATCTTCTTTCTTTATTTTCCTTTGTTTTCTTATTATATTCATGTGAGAGTAGATTTAATGTGGATTATGGGTAATGGTGAATTTGGTTGAATTAAGAGTTAGTTTGTGATATCTAAGTATTGATTATGTTATTTCTCATCATTAGGATAATGTTTAATGCTATATCTTCCATGGAAATCCATGCACACAATATGTTTGTGAAAATGCTTGATCCAATCTAAAAGAATTAGATTATGCCTAACCTATGGGAATAGTTGATTAGGGTGTTTAGTGACTTTAATAGACTTTTTTTTATTGCTTGATGATTACCACAATTACAAATGGAAGTTATGTTAATTAAGGTGATCAACAAAGTGGTTTATACCATGGAAATGGATTAGTCATAACTAAGTAATTTAATGTCTCTATAATGTTCTCAGTTCATGTTTAGTACTAAAAACCACTTTGAGATTTGATATCAATTCAAATACCTTGCCCATGATCCATGCTTTTAGATTTTAATTTCACTTAACATATTTACTTTCATTTGTTGCTTTGTCTATTAGTTTGCTTCAGTTTTCAATTACATTTACCAAAGATTTTGTTCTTATTTATTTAGGACTTAGATAAAATTAAATCCAACAATACCCTATCTCCCTAGCTTCATTCATTGCCCAAAATCCTAGTATATAATTTGTACCCTCTCTTGTGGATCGACTTTAGCTTACCATTATCTACTCTATTGAAATTTTGATATAATTTAGGTATAGAAAATATTACTCTAACTCAAACACGCTTAACTTTAGAGTTCTGTCCATAAATGGAATTTAAAAGATAAAAACACTTTAATGATACAAGTAGCCAAATTAGTTCTTTTAACCTCTCTTTGTGCATCACCATATACAAGAAATCAGGATGTTACATAAGGAGCCATGATCGAAGAGTAAGCAAGAGAAAGAGAAAAGACTGAGTTGGACATCTAACCTAAAATAGTTTGCGGAGCATGAGGAGCAAAGAGACTGGGTTTAGGGCTAGAGGAGGAAATGAAGAAAGGTAAGTGCGAGAGATAGGGAGAGGAGAGGATGGCAATTGAGAAGAAAAGAGTTCTTAAAAAAAATAGTTTGGTTTTGTAACTTCGAACTCAAAATCTAATTTCGTTTTAGTATAACTCCTAATTTTTTCCAATAGTATCACAAAATTAAGTATCAAAATAAACAAAAACTTCTTTCTAAAAAAGAAAATCTAAACCTTAAATTAAAAATAGTGAACTAGAATATGATATTGTAATTTATATGTTTTATTTAAAATAAAAAGTCCTTTTTCACTTGTGATGTTATTGGAAAACCAAACTTTTGATAAAACATCCAATACAAAAACTTAAGCATATGGTATTTTAAAATATTTGTCAAGAAATAAACAGTTTGTTTCTTTTCGTTTTCTCTTATTAAAAGAGATTTTGGTAAACGGTAGAAGTCAATTTATATACTTACCCTTCGTTTATTACGAACAGACGTATATATTTGTTTCATCTTTAACCTTTACACCACCCCCAAAAAAGTATATATTTGTTTCCTCCTTTTAGCCCCATTTTTAACAGAGAGATATAACAAAGGCATTACATACAAAAAGAAAACCGAAAAAGTAATAAACGAATTCGAGCCTGCCGTTCCGTAAATATTAGCAAACAAACAGACGTTGACCCATATACCTTCTTTTCTTTTTGTTTGTTTGTTAAAGCACCCATATAGTTCTTGGCACCTGCAAAATCACAAATCTTATTTTTACTTAACATTTCGTATTGTGTTAATATATACATATATTAGAAAAAATGTTTTAAGATAATCGTTGTAAGATTCCACGTCTTATTGTATTTGTAAATCATCTAAAAATGAAAAACACAAAATCTTACTCGAAAACTTTTTAACCAACTTTTGAAACATCAAGTCTAAAAAACCCAAATGATATATTCAAAGTTGTATCTTCAATGGTTCATAAATCTACAGTAATTCGAAAAGACGTACTCTTTTTTCTTCAAAAAGAATTGAAATGCCTAATGAAGATTTATTTTGGTTTTACTGTTAAATGCCTAATTTATTGAAAACTTGAATTTCGGATTTTAAAGATTTTGTGATGGTGCAACATAATGAGGCTACCTTTAAATTGTTTGCAAGAGAGTGGCTAGACTTGTTAGGGGTCAAGAGGGAAAGGCGAACAGCCGATCGGAGATTGTGGTGCGGCATATTGGGCACTCGGAGCAGGCAAGTGAACAACATTTACAAACTGTGTCAAAAAGAGATACTGTGATCTTTAAAGTGTACTTAATTATATAGTAGATGAAAGATCCTTAAGGGAGCGTGAAGTGTGACTTACGGCAGAAATGACGGCAAGGGAGGAGAATTGTGGCAGTCGGCGACTCGAAACAGACTTTACAGATATGTGAGTTTGCGTCTGCGTTGGCCGCTGCAGCCGCCTGCGATTTCAGCTCTTTCTCCTTCATCTCTTGCATTCTTGCCTGTTATGTAAAAAGCATCAAATGCGCAACATTAGAAAAAAAAAACAAATTGAACCTTTTTTTTTGTTTTGAAGCTTATATTGTTATGGATGTATTTGAACGTTTAATGAATAATGGATTTCATTATCCGTACAAGTAAAGAAGAGCTTTCATTATCCGTACAAGTAAAGAAGAGCCAGAAAGATTTTCAATACCAGCGAGTAACTTGACCATGATTTTTAATATTTTGGTTTGGTATTGGAGTATTTTGCAGCTATAACTGGTAACAAGTATATGTGCCTACCCAACCCATAGACTATATCTACAACGAAGAATGCTAAAAGAAAAGAGAAGGCAAATTGGCAAAGGTACCTTAAGACGATCAACGAGGGTTTCCTCCTTTGGTGTCTCTCCACTCTTGGTGACTTGTATCTCTTTCAAAATCCCATTTTGTTGACTCTTATTCTCTATTCCTATCGCTTCTTCTTCCATTGCAGGCTCGGTGATGAGAGGTTCATCACTCTTTGGTATGGACAAGACCCCACCGGCTTTCTTCAACTTGGCAACTAGTACCCACATGTTGGCTAAATCGTTTTCTAATGCCTCTTCTCTTCTCTTTGCTTCTTCCACTTTTTTCCTATACTCTTCTTCTACGTATTGTTTCTCAGCTAACGTCGCCTCCAGAACTGCTTCTCGTTGTTTCCTCGCCTGCAACTCCTTTTTAAGATCTTCTTGGTCTGAGATCCTTGCCTTTCTCCCTGGCCTTGTCCCATTGCGACTTCCCACGCTGTTCATGGAGTTATTATTGTTACGTGTCAGAGCAGCCAAGTCTCTTGCAGCTACTAATTCCTTTTCTAGCTTTGCGTTTTGAAGCGACAGCTTTGTTACTTCATCAGCTAGATTTTTCAGCTCAACTGCAGCTGCAGAGGCCAATTCCTTGGCGTATGAAGCTTCTTCAGCTAATTTTTTATTTTGCACTCGTAATCCACTGCTATCCTCCACACTCTGAGCACGTTCTAGTTTCAACCTTTCGTTCTCAATCTCCTGAAGAATAAAAACATCAACGCTCTCATGTCTATTACAACCAGAGATCGCAGATTTGACAAAAGGTTGAGATTTTGATGAATTACCTGAGACTGTAGTTTATTTTTCAGCTCTTCTACATACTCTTCAGTTACAGCGTTACCAGAACAAGGCGGTGGGGACTTTGGACCCGATAACCGTTGCTCTAGAAGGTGCACCTTTTCGTGTAATTCATTGTTCTCGGTACACTGCATTATTAAGAGCATGTGTGAAGAAGCAAGATAAAAGCCAGAAGAAAGTGCTATGAAGAATGTAAAAGGAAAGAGAAGAACGTGTCTGTGACTTAGAACTGACCTTTTTCTGTAGTTGTTCTTGGAGAATACGATTATCTGCTGATATGATCTGACAATCAAAATATCAAGACTTAGAACAATTTTTCATTTTATCTATTTAACAAGATGTTTCATTCCAGCGAAAACAAACATGTTACCTCAAGCTCAAAGCTCTTCTCATTGCACTGTGTCATCAATCTCATAACTTTCTGAAAAAACAAAATCATCAATGATACGTTTAGCTGATCCATATTGTGTCCAAACTGGGTGACATTAACAAGGTAAAGGATCATGATGATAGGATGTAGAGATTAGATTACCTCTTGCATCTCAACCAATGATGCATTAGCGATTGAAGCTTCACCACTCTCAGTTATTCGCTGTTCCATGGATCTCATTTGTCTTTGCTTTTCTTGAATCTCTCTTTCTAGACTCTGGATCTGCATGCCAGAGTTTAATAGTTCCCATAGTTATACTTAAAGGTAAATGACTGATATATTATTTCTAGAAATACAAAGAAGAATTTTTACTTGGAGTTTTGAGTTTTCAGGATCATTTACGGACTGATCCATCAAACGCTTTAGTGTGCTTGTGCTGAAAGCTATCTCACCAGCAAGCATCTTAACCTGCTCAGCGAGGAGGTCAACTTCATCTGGAGACATACCACCCTACAATAGCCAAAACTATCAGATGTCATCATTTTCTGACGAAAACACAGTGAAAATATCATACTCATGGGTTAAATTAAAAGTTAAATGGACGCATGTGACCCTGAATCATCAAACACCGTTTGCTGTAACCAATTGGTTTAACAAAATCCGATATTAAGATATATACGCTAAAAACACAAACTCACTTGAGTTAAATCTGCACCAGAACCAACCGGAGAGTTTTCATCCTTCAACTTACTAGAAGACCTCCGGTGCTTATGACCTACAGAAGCATCTGATGCAAGAGACAGTGTCGAAGATGGAGAGGCCAGATTATCACCATCCACGAGCAGAGAGTCCAACTTCTGAAGAGCAAAAAGAGAACAGAGTGAGTCATTCATGTATGAAACACCTTGTGCAGTGAAGTATTAACATGCAGCAGCAGGAAAATGAAACATAAAAACATAGTGATTATCTAATTTGGATAGCAAACTTACATCATCTTTACCAGCAGAAATGCTACGCTGGTGAGTGGGCGTATCATTTAAATATCCAGGAATAGAATTCTTGGTAGAGACGAGTATGAGCTTTGTAAGCTTCTGGATTCTACTCATTAAAGCTGCTTTAGCTTCTTCTTCCTCCTCCAATCTTGATTGCATCTTCACTTGACCTTCTTGTAACTGTTTAGTAAATTGGTACTTCTATTCATTCACCAAATAGGAGTAA
This sequence comes from Euclidium syriacum, assembly GCA_900116095.1. Taxonomy (NCBI): domain Eukaryota; kingdom Viridiplantae; phylum Streptophyta; class Magnoliopsida; order Brassicales; family Brassicaceae; genus Euclidium; species Euclidium syriacum. The sequence goes on from FPAK01000008.1 coordinate 7,584,732, forward strand.
ACTCATATATTCATGTAATAACAATGTGTCGGAGAAGTCAGAACCTGTTGCCTTAGACTCAATAACTCTTCATGACTGACACCGACAAGCACACCCCTTCTTAGCTGATCAAGTTCTACTTTGAGGGTCGAAATCTCTTTCTGATATTTCTTAATCAATGACTTCTCATCTATAATCTGTTGCAGTATATGAAAAGAAAAAGAGAATAATTTAGCTGAGGTTTAGGTTATACCCTAGAGAGAGGCAATTACTTCATGATCAAACCACTAAGAAATCACCTTATTGCGTGAGGCATTAATTTCTATTCTTTTTGCCCTGCTGGCAAACTTCAATGTATTATGAGTTTCCTCATTACTGCTTGAAGCAGGAGTAACTGTACATATGAGCTACAAAAGTTTAAGGGAAGTAAAGCTGAATTAGCTTCTGCAACGTGCAGCTTGTAACTGATAAGTCAATAAAAGCAAATCAGCATTGCCTTAAATATGCTGCTGGCGACATCACAATTAAACAATCTGAGAAAATCAACCACGGGAAAACCACTACAGAATAGGAAATATTCACCAGATACAGAAGAGTCGTACCGATACATGCCCATGCCCGCTCAATGAAGATTGCAGAAGACGAGTTAGCTTAGAGTCCCGAAATGGGACATGAGTTGTCTTTCCCTCAGTCAATTTTCCAATCACCTACAGATTTGAAACCAGTAATAGTTATAACTTATAATCAAACCAATAACAGATATTCTAATTTATAATTTACTATTATTAAAAAGGAAACATCTGACAAAAGCAGGGAAAGCAGGAACAGAAAGAGACACCTACAGTTCCAAGAGTCAGAAGACTCTTGTTGATGTATGCACCTTCTTTCCTCCTCAGTCCAGTTGTCTCAGTTTTGGAACTCTCAGATCCAGCTAAGTCAATCAAATTCTAACCAATAAAGAGAGACTGTGAGTCTGTGAGAGAGCGGTTTATAAGACGAGCTACCCTATGCAATGAAAAAAGAAAGAGCCCTTACTAGCTGAGAAAAAATTACTCCGTCATATTGATCTCCATGAGCACTACTTTCAATCATCTATAAATAAACAATAATTGAAACTTAAAATGCATATCAAGGAAACTTGAAACAACAACAGTATCATAAAAGGACATCGAAAGGATTGGAATGTTCACAAAACCGAAGATGTACCAGTGTAAATATTGTGTGACTTCTGCTGCTCAACAAATTGAAATTATTTGAACCAACATGACGATGTTCTGCGGTTGAAGATCAAGACAGTAATAAGGAGAGGCAATAAGGATGGGTTAATAAAATGAAAACATACTTCAGAGGTAACTGTTTAGTTACCTTCCCCGGCTGCAATGAAAGAGAGCGCATGGCCTGGAGATAAAACAACTTCTTCCTTGATACCCTCGACGTAAGTACCCTAGAAACAATATCCACTCTAGATCAAACCAGGAAAATCCAAAACAAAAGAAAAAAACAGGACGCGACATGAAGAATTCATCTAATGTTTTCATCATCCTCGTCCTTTTCAGAAACAAAGAAATCAGACAAGCAAGCAAATGCTCTTGTTTGGTTTACAATTCTATTTGTGTGTATGTGTGTGTGTGAGAGAGAGAGGTGGAAACCTGGGAATCCTCTCTAATACGTAAATTTTGCCCTGTTGGATCTAGTAAATCATTTATCACCTGATACAAGGACAAAAAGTACGACAGATGAAGAAATAAGCACGCTCATCTAAAACCAAAGACATCATGTTATCACACACATGTTACTAAAAACAAGGGGAGATATTCTTTTAAGTGAGGCTGCAAGTCTTAACTTCAGGTTTGTTTAAAGTGTCAGTTAATGGTGTTATATTATGTATGAAAAATTTTACATACCTCATTGTATATTTCAAGATATGAAACACGGAGTAGGAACTCCCTTCCCGTAGTCTGAAATTTAGAATGATGTAAGAAAGCAGCAAATATGGCATGGTATGGAAAAGGTCCATGAAGAACTGTAAATAAGGTATAAGTAGAACAAGATCACTTACTTCCTGGATGATACTAAAAACGTCTCTTATTGCTAATGGTATGATTCCAGGAAAATCTTGATCACCCTGTGCATATTGCAAATGAGGCAATGATGAGTATAAAATTTTCAGACATTTGTACTGTAATTGTATCTGAACCTCAGATTGTTTAATGGAAATCCAAGGTGCATATGATTAGGTAATGATTTCACAGACGTTCTAAACTTTCTTTGATCACAACTTCACAAGCATTTCAATCAAACAGCAACTATAATAAAAGTCACTTCGTCTTTGTACGATATAATTTTATTGACAATAGAAACGTTGTAAAATGTAATAAGCCAGAACAACCAAGTGGTATATATGGTCATATATCATGAGAAAGATCATATAGGAAACAAACCGAAAAAACTTACATGCATTGTATGTGTTTTTCCACTGCTTGTAACACCATAGGCAAAAACGGTTCCTGTCAAATTCCCAACACATTGTCAGAAATTTCGATGAAAAACACAATCTGGTTTAATTGATAATGCAGCTAATACTCCTCACCATTAACACCTTCCATTGCTGATTTGACCACGGGTTTAGCAGCTACGTCATATACCTCTATTGTTGTTGCTTGTGGTCCGAAAACTTTATCTGGCATCAACATATTCGGAATAACGTATATTGAACCAACCCAGACGACCAACTCTCTAATCAATGAACAGTAGCAATGCCGGTAAACTGAAATTATATCCGCAATAAATTCATCTTAGTACCGAATGCATAAGCTGTGAGGGGATTATATTCGTTCCTGACCATCTTATCCGCATCAGGATACCAAGCGATCTCATCTCCTTTTTGATACTCCCTCTCACTGCAATCAAACAATAATAGCGGAGAATCCGACGGAAATTTGGCTAAGTTTCAATTTACATTCCATCAATCCCAAACTTGTAAACCAGAACAGAAATGAAATTATATTCGATAGATCTACATCTCCACGGCCAGATCTACCGTACCTCATCGGACGAAACCTAACGGTGACGGAGATGCTATCTCGCTCAGAGGTAATAGCCTGCACAGGTTCTCCAATCAGCCCCTCCGATGGGTAAGGGACAGGCGATTGCGCTCCATAGATTCCGGAGCCGATTGGACCGGAATCGGAAATGGTGCTACTAATCGTCATAGATCGGGACCCGCTTACGCCGCCGGAATTGTAGACGGTGGAAGCAGATGTGGAACAAGAGCGAGGTAATAAACGGTTGTTCATATGAGACGAAGAAGTAGAGGAAGCCGAAGAGTAAGGGCTCGGAGGTCTACGATGCGAGAAGGGAGAACGGCTCCTGGTTTTAGAAGAGGATGAAGCCATCCCGTCCCTTGGCAGTTAGCACTCGGGGGAAATTACTTGTTAAAATCGGTGACGGTTTCCGTTTCGGTGAAAATCGGAAGAACAAAGAATCAAGCAAAAACTTCCAAATGTGAAGATGCAGAGAATATGTCAGTGGAAGTTCACATGGCTGGGGACAGAAAAAGCAATATGCTCCTCCTCTTCTCTCTCTTTTTCTCTTTCTCTGCCCTACTTTTCCATGGTTTAGCTAGAAGGTGTGAAAGAGATAGTGAGACCACACGGAGAGAGCGATTGTTTCGTCTTCTTCACGCGACGGTGGTGAAGAGAGAGAGATCGTTTGGAGATATTTCTTTCTGGAAGGCGTCATTTCTTTTCAGATTTTGAATTTCTAATTAATAAAATATTTTCTACTTGTCCGCTGACGTGGCTCGCTCAATGAGGTTTGAACGTGGTCGAGCGAACCGGACAAAAAGGTTTTTGAAAAAAAGTTGAATAAACCGAACGAGCGGGAAGAACGATGACTCAGTAAAAATAGAGATTTCTTCTTTTTGCCCTCCGTCCAGTTTGTCAAATATTTTGCTCCGGGTCAATTAACTTAACGGAATCAACCGTAATGGAAATCGACCCATTTTAAACAGTACAAATGTTTCAATTTTTGTATTCACAGAATTTGTTGGAGATATGTTTACCACATCTCCATAGGACCCGACTCGAATCAGTTTGTCTACTTCTAACAAATTTGGGGTCTATGAAAATGGGTCCAAACTAGAAAAACCCAACTGTCCAAGTTAAGATTAAGATTCGATTCGGTGACTTCAACTCGATATCCGAAAATCATGTCGACAACTAATGGAACTGGTAAGCGAGCGCCACACGTCTTACCTCCTAAACCATACTCTACTTTTGGTGGATGCTCGATACGTAACGTACACCGAACGAGAGCCGTCGATTTAAGGACGTGGTAAAGGAAAGCAGATGCACTCCGACGCAATTGCCCTATCTGAAGATTAACAGTTCGACTATAGGAAAAATGATTACCTACTCAGCAATCCGCATGTTTAGTTCGGCAACGATATAGCAAATGATGACTCTCAAAGTACAAACTCATATGCTACGAGCTTTACGCCCATCCTCTCGATATAAATAAGGGGTGCATTCAATTCAGAATAACACATGAACTTCCGGACAACACTCGATATTACGATTAGATTAGAGAGATAAAACTTAGGTCGTCTTTAACATTTTAGTTCGACTCCCTGAGTCATTAAGTGATAGATTCCGATCTCAGCTTCTTGTTCGATCTTGTTCGTCAAAACCGTTTGTCTTTCTCTTGTAACTTATATTTCTCCCCACTTAGAAAATGAGAGCTCGGAACACAACTTCAGAACCTTATATTCAGTCTCCTTCCTCTCTGCTTTCTTATTTACCTCATCGTTGAATCTCTAACCCACTCTTCCGAACACAAAATCTTTACCTCACTTGCACTAAACTATTCTGGTTCAACATAATTTTTCTCCAGTTCATTTTTTTTTTATCCCAAGTTGTTATTCCTAATACAAATAGAGAACTTACATTTAAGTCAAAATCATTACAAATTTGAAGGATAAACTTAAGTGGGAAAAACTCTAGGTATCCATTTGTCTTTCCAAACTCTAATTTGATTCTCATTCCCAACAAGCAAATAAGCACCTTACACATTCGTCCTAAAAGATAAACTGGCAAAGCCACCACTTCGAGTCACCAAATGTTTTTACGTTTTAAAGGGACACCAAATTTTTATTTTTATGATAATGTTAAATATTTAAGGCCACGAAAATTGTAATTTTGTAATAAATTGTTCTTAAGAAAATATTTCATATAATTTTAACAAAGCTAATATTGTTTGAAATCTATAATAATAAATACATAAAGGACAAAAGGTATTTTTTTCTTCTTTTTGAAGCCACCATTTTTATTGAACACGTCCTAGCACCTAATGAGTTGACTAAGTTACCTGCAATGATATATCTCCAACATGAATCGGCCTAGGTCCCAAATCTAGCTTCTTTGAAGTGATGGATAGTATTTGGCTTTAAGCACTTGAGACAAAAGGAAATTTGGATGTTGAAAAAGTCTTCAGTTTTGCTTTGTAACAAGATCTCTAATTCCAATTCCTCCTGCTTTCTTTGGGTTATTAGTAATCTTACTCCATACCCCCCCCCCCCCAAAGGAATGTTACTCCTCTCCTTACATGATGACCACCAAAAATGACGAATAGCTACATTCATTTTAGCAATTAAATTACGATCCTCCTCAAAAATCCCAAACAATCTTTAGCAACATTTTTATGAGAAGGCATTTCAAAACTAAGTTGAGCAACCCTCATAAATCAATTATATCTTTTACGTAAAAAAACAGAAATCCATCCATGATAATTATCTCAATTAATGCCTTACGAGTCACAGGCTGGCTAAAAGCTAACAAAGAAGGTACTTCACTCCCAAAACTCTCATCTACTTTATTTCGTTAAATTCATCAGCTTCATCCTTTTACCATATATATTCTCATTAGATAAATCTGGACGTATCATTTTGCATGTAATTTTGGTGTTTTGGCATTGCACTAGTTGAGAGACCATTTTGAGTTCTACAACTAAACGGTTTAGAGCAATGAATACACTTAGTCTAATCAGTATATTCATACTTCAAAAAATTCAACCAGAATGAAATACATTTTATTATTACTTAAAAAGTTGTTGAAGAGTCGGTCTCTTGAGTTTTTTCATTTTCTTTGAAGTGATGGATAATATTACCCCTGGGCCGAAACCAAAGTAGGCCTACCATTGTCCATTTCTGAATATGGCAAACCAAAACCGCACGCATGATCTGAAGTCTGAACCGTTCAACGATAAAAAAAATTGACTGCTACGGCCGAAGAGAACGTGCAGGCCAAGCGGTTGGTAGCAGAGACATGAGTGGGGTGGGGAATGTACGCTCATTTTTAAAATAAATATAAATTAAAATAACATGAAAGGGTAAAATTGGTAATTACCTTACAACTCACAATAGAATTATCGTTTCAAATCCAACGGTCACGAGCTTCCGCTGTTTTGGTTTCTAATTATCGCCAGCAAACCTTTTATCTATGGAGTTGGAAGAAAGCAGCCTCAGAAATCAGGAGGAAAAGAGAGCCAGACGAAGAGAGAGATGCTTATTCTTCGTCAATTTCAGATCTCTTCGTTTGAGCTGTTCCAATCTCCAAAACAACCAGGTAATGCAATACCGCGAAGAATATGTTTACTTAGTGGCTTGTACAGTGATTACTTCTCGATTTGATTGAAGGGAGTACTCGGAGGAGCGTGTAAGTAAGTATCCAAGAGCTGAATATTGATAATTTTAATCTCAGGGTGCTCTAATTCAAGGAGTGCCCCTTTCCCCAGAACTCGGTTTTACTGTAATAAAGGCAAGAGCTCTAATTTCAGAGTGATGGCTGATATGAGTGGCAATGGAGGAGCGAATTTAGAAAAACTTTACCTGGGTATGGATTTTGGTACTTCGGGTGCTCGATTTACAGTTATTGATGAAAAAGGAGGGATTAAAGCAGAAGGAAAAAGAGAATACCCTCGTTTCTTGGTGGGTCAATGTGCTTCTTTATTCTTTACTCATCCGAGAGAAGAATATATATGGACTGAGACGTTTTTTTTGTCATCTAGATAGAGAGACGAAAGCATGGATTGGGCAAGCTCATGGAAATCAACTCTTTTTTCGTTGCTAGAGGACATTCCCATTACTATTCGGTCCCTCGTCTCTTCCATTTCGCTTGATGGAACATCTGCAACAACTCTCATCTTAAACAGGCATGTGATTCTTCAAATCCCTTTCTTGTAATTCAATATGAAATCAGTAGAATGCTGTTTTAACCCCTCTTGCTTATTCAATTATGTGTATCAGTGGAAGTGGAGAAGTTCTGTGTCAGCCTTATCTCTACAACCAGAGCTGCCCTGATGCTCTACCAGAGGTTAAGTCTATAGCGCCAGCAAACCATACAGTCTGCTCTGGTTCCTCTACCTTATGCAAACTCGTCTCATGGTGGAATCTTAAGCTTCCTAACAGAGAATCAGCGGTATTGCTGCATCAGGCAGATTGGTTGCTTTGGCTACTTCATGGCAAACTCGGAGTGTCAGATTACAATAATGCTTTGAAGGTATCTCCATGAAGTCACAAAAATATCAGATTCTAATAAAAAAATGTAGCTCATAAGTGCGTTTGTATCTTGGATTTGAGTGCAGGTGGGCTATGATCCTGAAAGTGAATCATATCCATCTTGGTTGACAAGTCAACCTTATTCTCAGTTATTACCTGTGGTGCAAGCTCCTGGAACATCAATAGGAACTCTTAAAGAAAGCATTAGAACGAAATTCGGTAAAAAAGTTCTTGCATCTAACAAATAAAACCAATGACAAGCAACAAAAGTTACAATTTTCCTTTCTGGCTTGACCAGGATTTCCGGATGATTGCATTGTCTGCACTGGTACTACTGATAGCATAGCTGCATTTCTTGCCGCACGCGCGACTGAACCTGGAAAAGCAGTGAGAACTTAATTCTTTGAATGTTGTTTATCTCTCAACTACACACTTAACCCCACTCTGTGTCCCACCTTTTGATGTTTGTAACATGAAAGGATTCTTTTTTCCAAAGGTAACTTCACTGGGTTCGACCTTAGCGATCAAACTTCTGAGCACCAAAAGGGTGGATGATGCGAGGTATGGAGTCTACAGCCACCGCCTGGATGACAAATGGTTGGTAGGAGGAGCTTCCAACACTGGTGGAGCCATTCTCAGACAGCTCTTCAGTGACGACCAGTTAGAGTTACTGAGCCGAGAAATAGATCCTACGGTTGCTTCTCTTCTAGATTACTACCCTCTGCAAACCACCGGTGAAAGATTTCCCGTGGCTGATCCTAACTTGGCTCCCAGGTATGACCTCCTCTCTCATGTCTCCTTATTATTTATCTGTGTCGATTCACTTAGAAAACATGTTTACATATTGCAGATTACTTCCACGCCCAGAAAGTGACGTTGAATACTTGCATGGTATCTTGGAATCAATCGCACGTATTGAGGTACGAACAATAACATTCTAAGTGGTTGCAACCGAGTTTCACATGACTCAGAGTAAAATGATTATGAAACTCCTGCTATATATTTGTATCTTAAAGTCCACATCAGCACTGAATCTGAGCAAGTCTATTACTTTGCATCCACTTTATAATTCTTAGTCCATGATGCTGCTTTCAGAACCACTAGTTTCAGGCTTGACATAGTTTTAAGTTATAGCAACCATTATGGCAATACAGGGGAAAGGGTACAAGTTGTTGAAAGAGATGGGAGCAACGGAGGCTGAGGAAGTTCTAACAGCAGGAGGTGGGGCCAAGAATGACAAGTGGATCAAAATACGACAGCGAGTTTTGGGTTTGCCTGTGAACAAAGCTATCCACACGGAAGCTTCCTATGGAGCTTCTCTTCTTGCGTTGAAGGGGGCAAAACAGAACAAACGCTTGTGAATAATATATTTTAAGACTGGAGGATATGTTTCTGCTCTTGTTAATAGTATTCTTGCGCTATAGCTAGCGCTAATGATTATTCTTGTATACCGTATGTAGTATATACTGTAGATGCTTTGCTATCCAAGAAACTTTTCCTGCAGATTTTAACTTTACAATACAAAACTTTCGTGCAGTTTGCTTTAAAAAAATGCAAACAAAACTTCAGGGGTGTTCCGAGAATCGAACTCGGGACCTCTCGCACCCGAAGCGAGAATCATACCACTAGACCAAACACCCATTTTGCTCGTTCCAGCAATAGAATAAATTTATTCAAGAAAATATTTGTAAACCTCATAAATCCTAGGGAGCAGACGAGGAGACCGGAGAGAGCTGCAATGGCGACAGCAAAATCATCGACTTTGACTTACTTAATCCGTCATCTTCTCCGACATCTTCAACCTACGCCTCCAGTTTGTCTGCTCGTCAGACCCTTTTCCGTGTCTGTATTAAACAGTAATTCCAATCACCGTGACGAGCGTCGCTTCCCGTCGATCTCCTCTTCTTCACCTCTTCCACTTCCATATATCTCACTCTCTTACTCCTCTTCTCTCCTCGTATCTAGATCCTTCTCTTCTGAGTTAGAACAAGATGAATACAACGTGTCTTCACCCTCTCTTAGCGAGAATAACGATGGAGACGATTCCAGTGAAGAGGAAGAAGTAAGTGGAAGAAGTTCTGAGATAATGACAGAGAGCTCGTCATGGAAGTTGTCGGCGAAGGAGAAGAACAAGCTTGCTTCTTACGCGCATAGTTTGGGTGACAAACTGAAATGCCAACTCGTCGGCAAGTCGGGTGTCACTGATGCAGTCGTCTTCTCTTTCCTAGAGACGCTTGAGAAGAACGAGCTCCTAAAGGTATAAACTTTATCAGGTTCAGGACCCCATCTCTCTATATGAAACAAGCTCTCCAAGATTTGGACTGGGTAGTGCAATTGTTGAAGTTGCTGTTTGATCAATGGAATGTATTGAAACAATTAACTCGATTGAATTTATGAATAGGTGAAAATACACAGAACATGCCCCGGAGAGCTAGAGGACATGATTCTGCATTTGAAGGAAGCCACTGGTTCCATATCAGTCGGAAAAATCGGGCGCACGGTGATACTGTATCGTCCTAGCCCTACTAAACTGAAAGCAGAGGAGAAGAGAAACAAGTAATCACAGAGGAGGTAGTAGAGTTGCAAAGCAGGGACCTTTTTTTATGTAAGGAGTTTTCCATTACAGTCAAATACATTTTCCTGCTCTTGAAGAATACAACAATATCAAACAGAGTTTCATTTTGATCTACAACCGAATGAATCTGTTATCTATTCCTTAATACTTTTCTTGTGGTGTATATGGTGATTTACTGAGCTAAGCAGCTTTGACTTTCTCGGCTGCGTATCGGCTTGTATCTTCAGAGTAAAGTACACCGTCCTGCGATAGAAGGCGTACAAGGGCTAGAGAAAACCGAGCCTGAAATAATTATAATGTTAGATCCAGAAGAGCAAAAGATGTGGTTATTTATATGGCTCTTAGTAACGGGGTAGCAATTTTTACCCATTGGAATCCTACGAGAGCGTACCAGCAGCCTCTCAAGCCAAATCCTCCGTTGCTCAGAAGCTTTAATCAATTGTAAACAATGCAAAGAGGAGAGAGTTATAGAAACCTATTTTGGTATTCAGGAGAGTGATAGAGATTGAGAGGCTAAGAGCAATGAATACCATAAGTATAAGCCCAGCAACAGCAAAGCATCCAGTCATTGACAAGCTGATATATCTAAGATCTCTTCCAGCCTTCATTTCGCAGACAACAGTTTAGCTTCTTTTGTTGATTCTGAACTAAACTCAGAAATGAACTGAGACACAAAATTCTAATTTACCAGTAAGGTGCCTTCAAGACTGTGAGTGCTTGGAGTGATTGATAAAGCAAGGAAATACGGTATTATGACCTTGTGCATCTGTCACAATGTGGAAACTCTTTCATTCTTGAATGCCAGGAAACAGATGAGGCAAATTCTAAAGGAAACGGATACACAGTACCTCAGATGTGACAACCATGTCGTGTGTGAAGATACCAGGGAACAGCCATGGAACGGCTGTGCCAATGGTTCCCACTACTATTCCTAGCGTAGCGCCGATGATAACTAGAGACTTCAGAAGCATTCTAGCCTACGGACAACAATATAAACTTTGTGAAACAATAAAAACTGTTGTGCCAATGGTGTTACAACAGAGGATTTTTCACCGATGTGCTTACTTTAGGCAAATTGCGATTGATTCCGAATAACAACTCAGGCATAAAGGACTGTGCAGTTTGAGAAAGAGGCTCCCCCCAAACGGTACTCATGGTATATGTCTGAAGCATAACCTAGAGTAGAAACCAAAACACCAAAAGAAGTTAATAGAGCAAACTCAAATCAGGAGACATGGTTGGTGGAGAGATATATACAAGGCCATATCACCTGATGAGCAGCTATGACGCTTGTACCCATTGATGTAGCAAAGTACACAAGGAGCGTATAGAATAAAACCTAAGGGGGATAAAACACAAATATCAGATACTAAAGAGACAATCCTGTTTCAATAGAGTGTCTGAGTAAGTAACCTTGGACATCATAGTTATAAAGACTGGCGCAGCAAGTCCAAATATTGTCATGAGTTCCTTTGGAGAAGGAACACAGAATGAGAAAGCGCTATATCCTTTTTTGTTCAATGCGTCCATCATCATATAAGCTGCAACAACCTAAAACAAGAAGATTTCAGTTTCAACATCAGAACTTTAATGAATCCTATAGATTTTAGCTTACTTGTGACACCATAGTTGCCCAAGCTGCACCTGCTATACCGTATCCTAGAAAGGTGCATAAGACCACATCACCAATACCGTTTATTGCACTAGCAACTGCCAAAGCCTTTAAAGGTCCCCATGAGTCTTTCATACCAAGACTGAGACACACACAAAAAAAAGAGGGCGAATGTGTTACACCAGAATAACAGTGAGATACAAACCTTGTGGTTCTATTAAAATCCCACTGTCAGAATTTTGTTAACAGCGAAGAAACTTTGGACATGCAATAAGCAGAGGAAAATGAGGTTTAAAAGGACCTTGCACTTTGTGCAACCCATCCAATGAGAACAGCTGGCCATGCGAAGCCACGAATCTGAGATCAAAGGAAGAAAAAGGAGCAAAGATTCAACAAACTCACCAAAGCCCACAAAACATTATAATCTGAAAATTTACAACACAAAAGGGTTCACCAAGATAGTGTATGAACCTGAACATATGTATTTGCCGCGGGGACAATACTAGCATTCTTTGCTCCAGTAAAAGCTGAAAGAAGACTAAACAGTCAACAGTCTGTTGATTTACTACTAGTCACACACTTGTTAATGTCAGCTACAAATATCACTTGTTACCAGTAAGTGCCCAGGAACCAAAGAGTCTTGTAAACACCATCATCATGACTCCACAAGCCAACCCGAGGAAAAGCAAAATCGAAATCTGATGTTGTACTTCCTCTTTATCCTACATAGCACTTCTCTATTAGGGCGTTGCTAAGAATGTGCACTTGAAAAACTCTTGAAAATTTTAATAAACTGACCCGCCGAGCAAGAGAGGTTGCAACAAGATTTGAAGTCGCAACTGAGAGGAACATGAATGTATAACACAGATAATCACAGACGACTGTTGCAGGACCTGTTACATCCATAGTGAAATTTGGATTACTGTCACTTGAAGCAGTAAGTAACCTCAGGATAAAGCATATAAAAGGGAAGAAAAATCAGATGATCCCAGATCGAGTAACACGCTCAAGATATAATATGTAATCAAAATCAAATGTTCAGAAGTCTTTGTGTAATCAAAGACATGACTGAAACCTGAGAGTTACCTTCATTTGTGTTTCCAAGTTGACATATGAACAAGAGAGCTATCCTTTTTTAATGGAACCTAACGATCCTAGTTTTTCCCTCAGTACTATTATCACACTAATAAGACAACATCAAGAGAAAGCTAAAGCAGCAACTTTGAATAAGTTGAAGACACACAATAATTAAGCTCCAATAAATCCGTCATCAACGAAAGGTTAGTGCTTTTCCAGCACATCACTAGAGTTAAACTAAGGGTCCACTTTGGATGTCAAGGTAACACAGAATATGAAAAGAGAGAAAAGCTCCTTCATTGGTTAGACAGAGGCAAGCAAAATCTGAACAAGAAAAAGGGTGTAGTTATTTTTCTAAGAAATCATCTCTTGGCTTTGAATTATTTAACAAAGAACAGAGAGACCCGTTTCAAAATTCACCAGAAACAACAATTTATGCAATCGAGTAAACCAAACTCAGATCCTATGGTATGTGAGTGTGCGTATAGACATACCTAAAGCAGCGAGTTCGAGGGAGCTTCCTTGACCAATCACGGCCGTGTCAATGAGACTCATCAACGGCCCACATAGCCACAGTCCGGCGGCAGGTCCCGTAAACATCACGATCTCTTTCATCTGTCCCAGTATACTCTGATTCGCCAAGTCATCTTTCTTCATCGATTCTATTTCCACTTCAATCGACCCGTTGTTTGCATCTTCTTCAAGCTCAATCACTTCCTCCATCGCCGGAGAAATCGGCTCATTTCCGCTTCCTCCATCAACAACAATCTCCTCATTCGGACTTGCGCAGTTTCTTATAAACCTGTTCAACTCCAGAGACTTTGCTCCGGAAACAGAGCTCCTGAAACTCAGGAATGGAGGCTTCAATGCCCGTAAAGTGATTGAAGATCGGAATGGTAATTTGGGGTTAGAAGAAATCGAAGAAACTGTAAAAGTTAGGGTTTTGCATTGAGTTTGCATTCTTCCTTCTTCCTCCTCCTGATTATCAAAAATCAGGGGAAAACTTTTTAAAATTACAAAAAGAAAAATTGCGGCTTGAAAAGCTTCCTGACGATTAACTGATAGAAAACAACGTACCAACTCCTATTTTCCAAGTTTACTCATCATTTCTTGTAAGCATTCGGTCTAACGATTGGTACAGTTACTTGGTTAACCAAATTGAGATCAAACCAATTATTGATTTTTGTTTCTTTTTGCATTATTAACTAAAACTAAAAGAGAACCAAAATTTGACGGCCCAAACGCAAAGATAACCGAAATGATGAGAAAGAAAGGAAAAATTGATAAGGCATTGTGTGACTGTAAACGAGTCCAAGTGTGCTCCTTTCGTGTCGGAGAAAGAGGACAAGAAGATCTTAATTTGCAACGAGTCATCCATGAGGACCATGACCCTACTTTGTATGTTTGTGACTACATATAAGTCTTAAACCGTACGCAATTTGCAAGCTACGGTTTATTTCATCTTCGCATGTTTATATGAAATCGATTAGAAATAACCTTGGGCCTTTTATTTGAGCCCAAATAAATCTCAATGGGCCAACATATGATTTCGCAAGTGTATCCTACTTTTGTTTTTTTGGAAATGTTATGTACACAAAAATAAAATTCAAACCTTAAAAAGTATAGGGAAACATGTTTATGTACTTCCTTGATAATTAAGCTTTCAATGCAAACGCAATAAAGAAAGAGGTTGATAATTGATTAGATTCTATGGGTTTTTAATTTAAAAGCAATTGGTTATAATTGATTTTGTTCATATCTTTATATATTAGTTTAGGTCTCTTCCCTACTTTTGATGTAGAATATTCTCATATAATGTATGTTCTGATGCTGTATTATATCATATCAAAAGTTTAGGTGCGACAACGAAAACTGAAGGTTAACATATCACAAGGAGTTGATGATGTGACAAACCAGAAGTTTGAATATTGACAAAAAGATACGAAGCTGACTTGGTACGAAGAGTTGTTGGCTTTTATGGTTTGAGTGAAATTAGTTAAGGAAACAATGACTGTAACTATTCAAACAAAAAGGAAGAAGGGAATTTGAGCTTGGTTCTATGGAGGGGGGGGATGACTACTTTTACGAATTATACAGGGATTAAAAGATATTTAGAGTTTTATGGGGCAGTTGCACCCCCTTCCCCCCTTTCTTAGATTCGCCCATGGTTTTACGGATTTTTCATTATGATGTATTTTCTTTTATCGAGTTTTTTTAAATTCTTTTGTAGGTTTATAGGTGTTAAGTATGAGCTAAGTGACATGAACAAGAATTGGAACATTTGGAGCCAAAACCAAAAGTAAAGAAATACGTCTGACTGGATAGCAATTTCAAAAAAATAAAATCGCATTATTTTGCCACGAAGTCTTTCGTATTTACCAAAAGAGGCCTAGGTCGTGCTTAGTAGTATATTAATTAAGGTTCTAGAAACCATTATTAGGCCACGCTACTAAAAAAAAAGTTCATAGAGAATTTTCTAGGGTTGTCTACCCTTTGTTCTTTTGAGACTTTCTATGGGAGAAGAGATATGTATTTCATTCAGTCAGAGAGTTTGAATTATGAAATTATGTTGTCTTCTACTTATTTTATGCAATTCCTTCATTATTGTTTGTGTTTCAATTATCATGTGTGAGTAGATCTAAAGTTTAGGTGTAGGGTTTCATAGGATTTTTGATGGATCGTTGATTCGGTTTTCAATTTGTGGGATCTATCTTTGTTTTTTCTTTGCCACAGTTTGTTTTAATGCTTAAATTTGAGTAGCTAATCAGAGTTAGATGTCTAGGTAGAATATATGCAATGATATTTGTTAGATTCGCCATAACACATTAAGGCATTCGAGGACCTGGTTAGAAACATTAGGGCTGATGATGTTTCGCATAAGTACATGTGCTGCAAGCTTTTCCATCACTCCTCGGGAAACGCAATGCTAAGTTGCCCGAAGCAATTGGATCTTGGTTCATTGTAGACGTGGGAGGAAGCTAAGAGCAAGTTTTTGACCACTTTGTTTAACGTATCGTGAATTTTACCGAGTTTCTACCATGATACATGTGTTTTAAAAGAGTTTTTTTGGTGTGGTTTAGGTATTTTTACAGGTTTTACTAGTAAAAGACGTTTTGGAGTAATTGGAGTTAAAGTGGAGTGATATGGAGCAAAACTACCAAAATAAGACATTGAGACAAAATCTGAGTTCTACAAGTCGGACGACCGTTGTACCACTTAACCGATGAAACCAAGAGACGATCTATATAACAAAATGAAGATATGAAAGTTAGCTTTCATTTCCAGTTTGAATCAAGTCCATTGAATCTCTGAAGCTCGAGATATAGCCAACCGTTTTACTGAATACATATCATTCTGATGGGATTTATAAGTCCGGTCCGTTTCGCTCCAACAGAAACCTAATTCAAGTCTAAGGAGATTATACCCTAGGCACGACTTCTACACTTATAAATTGAGCTTTGCGAGCAGAGGAAGATCATCACCTTATAATCAAGTCGTGCCTCCATATTCATAAATCGTTATTTGCTTGTTTCTAGTTTTCTAGGGTTTTACTTTTTGTGCTTTGTTCTTTTAGACTCTGGAGAGGAAGAGCTTGTTTCTATTCTCGTTGAGTTCTTTGAACCTCTGAACCTCTATTGTCTTTTTCATCGTGTATGAAATTCATTAAACTAATAAGGATTTTTGTTATTATTTCCATGTCAAAGTACTTTACTTGTTAGATCTAGGGTTTTCAAAGGGTATTCAATGGATCAATAAAATGGTTTTCTATTTTTGGGTTTAGTCATATGATTCTTTTTTTTGCAGAATATATTATACTTATATTAAGAGGTTGCTGTCCAAGAATCATAGGTTAATTCTAGTGGAAGAAGTCTATTAGCGTAAGCTTGAATTATATGTAGTGGGTAAGGTGCTTCTTTGTCCAAAGTTTATTTGGTATTGATATCCAGCGTTTTTCCAAACGTTTTAATGCTTGTTTATATTCAGCGACAATTCAAAGTAATGTTTGGGATTTAGGTTAAACAAAGTCTATGTCTTAACACCTCATTAGGATTGTGAAAGAAAAATGTGTTTAGAGTTTGAGAATCACTTAAATGAACCATGATCCATTGTTACCTCATGAATTATCCTAGATCTAATGTTTTAAATCTTGCATACAACTTACTGCGTTCAGTTAGTTTGATTAGTCTTAGTCGTTTACTTAATTTGAACCATTTTTGTTTGAAACAATTATGAACTATAGTAATATGAGATTAGCCCACGTTCTTTGTAAGATCGATAACCTAAATGTTATAATTTTACACTATGCATTTGGAGTTAGATTAGGTAAAAAAAAACACGCATCACACTTCTGCGAAGTCTAGGGAAATTAGGAATAAGATATCCACGTTCCAACATACCAGCTTGGAGACATTCAACGATACATGGGTTAGGTACAAGAAACATCTAAGAGATTGTTCTCATCACAGGTTTAGTAACTCGCAAGTTTTCCCGTATTCTTCATAGGTGTGGACTGGAAGCATAATTTTGCACTCGACTCTATGAGTGGCGGAAATTTTAGAGAGCAATACCCAAATGATGCTCTTAAGTTCATCAAAAAGTATGCTAAGATAAGTAGCGCGAACCACCCAATGAATGAGAATCCTTTCTGCTTGAGCAGCAATAAATTTAAGTTGATTACTTAGATAAAAGATATGATAGTAAAATTGTTGTTGAATGATAAAAAGATTATCCATGTTGTACAAGAGGTGTTTGAATGAAATGAACTTTCTGAGGCATGAGAAGTCAATTATGTAGGAGGAACCAGTTACCAATGACCAAGATACCAATACCAGCCGGTCAACTCGAACTTCAACCCATTTACTCATTGGATGAGCTATAGCAACAATGACTTCCAGATTGATCAACCGTACCAAAGACAAGGGCATAACAATGGCTACAAAGGTTATACATCACCTGCTCAGAGCCAAGGAGCTCTACCACAACAGGAAAACAAGGTTGAGTCCATGCTTCAGCTCATTCTAGAGGGTCATCAGAAGATCAACAATGAGCTGAATGTGAGGATGGACTCGATGTACAATTACCTGAAAAAAGGATGGAGGCCATAAACACCCACATGAGGCAACTCGATAGTCAAGTAGCTCAAACCACATAAGTTATGAAAATGCCATACGGTGTTCTTCTAGCAAACACGAAAAAAAAAATCTTAAATCGTATATGCAAATCATCAACTTAGGGAGTGGGAAGAGATACTTGAACCAATTATTAGGAATGGATGAAGCACTGAAGATCACGTCATTCTTAAAGAAATTTATGATGATTTTGAGGAGTAAGAGCTTGAGTCGACCGACTCATCCCAACAGTCGGTCATCACTAACCCTGTCGACTGACATAAGAGACCGACTGAAACCTAGACGATTGACTGAAGACACATGTAGATGAAAAGAACAAGGGTTCTGAGCCAAAGCGTTTATACAAGCCTACACCAACATATCCAAGGAAGACTAAGAAGTCCAAGAAGGATATTAAGAATGTCAAGTGCAAGGATGGTTGATCAATTGGTGCTTCAACTTCCATTCTAGATGCTTGTAACATGGCTATGGGTTTTGGAAGCATCAATTCCAGTTTTAGAAGTGTCACATAATGATCAATCCAATTTTGAAAGCATCACAAACAAAAATTAAAAGAACATTCAAAATAAATACTCGAAAATATATGGATTTTTTTATATTTTTCGTTTTAATTTGAAAAAAAAAATCTAACTAATTTAAACTTTTGAGAAAAATATATCGTTAATTGCAAAGATGAATTTATAAAAAGTCTGGCGATAGTCTCAAATCTCAATCATATGTGGTATATTGGAAGTGTTCAATGGATGAGAGTATTCTTAAGAAATTCGAGTTTTTAATGATCTTTTTCTTGTTGAACTAGACTAAGAAATTGTTTGATCGCGCTAATAAAAATGAAAATAGTGATTTAAATATTTTATTTTGAGAATTACAATTATTTTATCTATAATTAAATTATTTAATATTTATATAACAAATATATGTTACTTAAATAATATTTTTAAGAATATATGGTTTAATGTTCGATGTTTCTTTTATGTATAAATATATACATATATGTAGATATACACATTTCCAATACTAATATGATTCCTAACTTATTCAAAAAAATCATTTCCACCTCAAATTTGTAAAGAAGTTCCTACAAATCCTCTTTAATTATCTATTATATAATAGCGGAGTGTTCTTTCCATATAGAGTGTCCACGTCACCTAAATTATCCACGTCACCATCCTTTCCTCCAAATCTTACGCTTGGAAAAAAAACACATAGTCCATAAAGCCTTTCTTTTTAGGCCCATGGAGCCCAACATTCTTTTACTCACCTTCCTCCTCTACTCGTCTTTTCGGCTTTCTCTCTTTGCCGACGCTGAAGAAGTTTCAGAAATTTTCAACGAATCATGAATCATCTTCCGCAAATTGCCATCAATGCATATAAACGCCATTAAGAACTCGCCCATGACTCCACGAACCCATTAATTCGACTGTTTAGATGTAATACTCTCCTTATGTGAACCTCAACTTCCACGGATTCACCTTCTCCAAATCAAACAAAGGTCCGTAATAACTATCCCACTATATTGTCCATTTCGTAATTTTCGTAGTAATTGCCTAATTGATTCTTCATATTCCTTTGCTAAATCCTTCACTCGACGACTATAAATACCGGAGCTTCCACCCCGAATTTCAATATCACCATTATCGTCTATGAAATACATAGAACTCAGTTAACCTCCAGTTTAAAATGGCCGCAGTTGATTTGGTTGCTATTCTTGCTGAAGCTAACTATATCACCTTCGATGATTTACGACTCGGCCGCTCCTCTCAACAGGTTGTGGTTCGTATTCTGCGCTTTTGGGATGTCAGGAATATTAAGAATGGTGGTCAATCGTGGGGATTTTCCTCCTCTTCCTCGATAAAAAGGTTTCATGTCTTTTTCCATGACTCATTTTTCAAAGAAAATAACATTATTCCAGCTTTCATCAGATGGTTTGCCTCTGATCTCCGTGTGGTTGTTCCTTATGGAACAGATAGTTGGCTTTAGATTCAATTCTATATATATTTCTGGATTACTCACAATTAAAAAATTATTAATGAATTCAATTCTCAGTTATTCAAAGACCAATTCTTACAATATTTTCCCCATATTCGTTATGGACTATTTGTCAAAAGGAGACTGATAAATGGTGTATATATATCTGAAAAATTTAATAAGTGAAACTCTTAGATTCTATATTGAATGAATTGATAGCTGAACCACGATTATGAACAAGAATGGAACATAGAGTGAACGTTGTTTACATGTGTACCTATAAATACTATAAATACTCTCATATTTGATTTATATATGAATAATTGTCATCATTTTGTAGTAGATCTTGGGTTTAGTAATGAGAATTTTGGTTTGATTATGAAGGTGTATGATTCAGGTGAAAGCATCGTGGTGTACATTATTGTGATTTACTTGAATTGCATCAATAATTTAAGTAGTGTCTTTGTATTTATGTATGTATGGCCTATCATGAAAAAATCGATACTAAATGACATATACAGAGAGTCGTGTGTATCATAGTGCTAAAAGCTATTGTGAGCTGTTGGTACTTTTAGATACATGCAGATATACAGATTGGTGCATTAAGGAGTGAGCTCGTGTCTTCGTCACACTATAAAGTAAGTGTATAATATAAGGTTTCTAAAGTTTTTCAAAGTATTGTGATTTGTAAGCTTTTTAAATCATAATTAGGATTTAAAAAATTGGTGAAGTAATCCCTTTGAAAATTTGACGCAGAGGAAGAAGACAAGCATGATGATGTGCTCAACAGAGGAGAAGGAAAAGAGAGACGCATACAACATGTATGCAGAGTTGGTTGGTTCCATGAGATTTTTTGATACAGAATATATGACAAGGTTTCGAGGAAAAATAAGTGCATATCAACTAGAAAGCAGACATAAAACAGAGTATTCCCCAAAAGGGGTTTCACAACTCGCATACATGAACGTCAAGACACTAATATAATAAACCAAAGAAAAAAATCAAACCGAACCGGAACTTGAAATTTCAGAAACGGTTAAGGTTTTGGTGTATGGTGTTCAAATCGGTGTAGTGCGATAAATGATAATCGAAACACCGAAAACTCTAAAAAATATATAAATCCATGATCATTCGAATTTCAGAGTCAATGGTTCATCTACATCTTTGTGCCTTATGATTTCGAGAACTTGAAGTATTACGTTTGGTGAATTAATAAGCAAACAAACCCGTTTAACGGGCGGGTAAATTCCTAGTGTAATTAATGACGCTTTCAAATATTTCGTTTATGAATACCCATTTTCTTTTCCATGCAATTTAGATATTTTTAAAGATTCTAAAAAAACAGATTTGAAAATACGGATTTTTTGGTTATAAACGAGAATACCAGATTTTCCAAAAATATATTCGTCTTGAGATTTTTGAGCCCAAATTGACAAAGTTGGTAGACTTTTAAAACATGATTAATTATCTCATAATTCACTCCATACCAGACAAAATTTAAATCACATCGCATTAGATGCCTCTGTTCCACAACCAATACATTTGTTAACTTACATAACATTTTAGAGTTCACTAAATCATTGGTCAAAGCCCAATGAAATTATTTGCATGAAACATTTCATTAGCTTTATTAGTTTCTGAAATCTTCTGGTCGAAGCCCAATGTTGGATCCATTAGGAAACAGCTCTCAATCTTTTTTAATGTGGCACGATGATGTAACATAGGAGTTTACTTGGCAGTCTATGGACCGTTGATGTAGACTTCACAATATCTGAGGAAAATCTAGAAACATAACCTCAACCTTAAGAGCAGGTTCACTGATAGTTTTTAAGAAAGAAGTTCTTAAAAAAAATATATTAAATTGGTAGATCCCACTGAAAAATAAGACACCGTGTCTATACAGATCTTATTTAAAAATCCATCTATCATCGGGATTGTTATGTGGAGAGAGGAGATTAACCAATTTAATTTTTTTTTTTTACTCAACTTAAAAAAATAAAAAAATTATTAAACTATTATTTTTTAGAACCCGAAGAGGGATTCTTTGATGTTTTTGCTCTAAAAATCATTTAGAACTTATTATCACCTCGCAAACTTATCTCTGTAATTTTTTATACTTTATGGTTTATTGGATGAATTTTGATTGAATTTGTCGATTTCCAGTGAACATGTGAATGACAATCTCAATTTAGTTGAGAAACAAATTTTTTTTGGTTAATATTCATAATTTGAATTCCATCTCCGATTTTGATTATAGTTGTTTATTTTAAAATTTCAATCAAAGATATTTTTCAAAAAAATTCCAAGAATATTTAATGTTTCCATAGAATCCTAAAAAATAGTTAGGTTTCCAGAAATTAGTATGTGTTGTAAACTTGTATGAGATCCTTCTGTTACTAAAAAAGGCCATAGAAATATTTATTATAATACGTATATTTTTGAGACGTTTTTATTGTTTTTCTTGTTCTATGTTTTGGGCCTTTTGGCATTTGCAATTGAAATATTATCGTCCACGTGGCAAATCCTCGTCAGCCGGCTCACGAGAACCTCAATTTCCCCATCTTGGTGTTCTCGCAGTGTATATATATATCAACCACTTGGTCGCACGATTGTTGTGGTAGTGAGAGTGTTACAAGCGTTTTAAGCTCTCTCTGACTAGTATAATTCAAGAAGATTGCAACGATGGCGTCAAGCTCTGCGACTATGCTCAAGGCCTCACCGGTGAAATCTGAATGGGTTAAGGGACAGAGTCTCCTCCTCCGTCAGCCTTCCTCCGTCGCGGCTATTCGGAGCAACGTTGCACCTTCCGCTCTCACCGTCCGAGCTTCCTCTGCTTACGCCGACGAGCTCGTCAAGACAGCTGTAATTAAATAAATAAAAAAATGAATATATTCTCTAAATTAGAACAATTTCTCTATTCAATTTTATTCAATTCAATAGTTGTATGTGTCTGTGTGTAGAAAACAATCGCGTCTCCTGGACGTGGAATTTTGGCGATGGACGAGTCAAACGCGACTTGCGGGAAGCGTTTGGCGTCTATTGGACTGGAGAACACGGAGGCTAACCGCCAAGCTTACCGGACGCTACTTGTGTCGGCTCCAGGACTGGGACAGTACATCTCCGGAGCAATCCTGTTCGAGGAAACTCTATACCAATCCACCACTGACGGCAAGAAAATGGTTGATGTCCTCGTCGAGCAGAACATCGTCCCTGGTATCAAAGTCGACAAGGTATCTAAAACCTAGGTTTCCACACTTCGGTTTAGGATCATTATCATCACCGAGAATAATTTGTCAACCGGTTTATACTGTACAAACAAATTTCAGTTTAGTTTTGATTTAGTTTAGGTTCGGTCTTGTCTGGAAATATTGATTTGTTTTCCTTGCTTTGGTATAACGTCACTGAGTTGAAATTTAATTTGGTTCGTTCATTATGGAGAATCATCTATCAATCGGTTATCAAACAAATTTAAACGTTGCTGGACTTGGATTATGTATTAAGGTTGCAAGTAATGATGAAAGTGGGTAGTAATGAAGTTTGAATATAATAAAATAGGGTTTGGTGCCACTAGCTGGGTCAAACGACGAGTCATGGTGCCAAGGACTGGATGGTTTAGCCTCTCGTACCGCTGCTTACTACCAACAAGGTGCTCGTTTCGCCAAATGGTACGTTAATATTCAAAATGTTCCGACTTGGTTATAATAATTAAGATATATACATAGATCTTCTTGATTGTCAAATGCTGTTATAATTGAAGTTGAAATCCTTTGTATGTTATTAGGCGTACCGTTGTGAGCATTCCAAATGGACCCTCTGCTTTGGCTGTTCAAGAAGCAGCTTGGGGACTTGCTCGCTATGCCGCTATTTCTCAGGTACAATATATACTTGTACAACCGCTTAATTACACCGCTGTTTCTGATCTGTATAAACTTATGCGGTCTTGTGTTGTGCAGGAGAGCGGTCTGGTACCGATTGTGGAGCCGGAGATTCTGTTGGACGGAGAACACGGTATTGACAGGACATACGAGGTTGCTGAGAAGGTCTGGGCTGAGGTCTTCTTCTACCTCGCCCAGAACAACGTCATGTTCGAAGGTATACTTTTGAAGCCGAGCATGATTACTCCAGGAGCTGAGGCTAAAGACAGAGCTACTCCCGAGCAAGTTTCTTCCTACACTCTCAAGCTCCTTCGCAACAGAATCCCTCCTGCTGTCCCCGGAATCATGGCAAGTTTTCTCTTTTACTGCATCTCTGGAGAAACTATGCTTTGCTTGAGATTTTGAAACATTGATTTGAATTTGGCATGTCTATGTTATGTATGCAGTTCTTGTCTGGTGGGCAATCCGAGTTAGAGGCTACCTTGAACCTGAATGCAATGAACCAGGGATCCAACCCATGGCACGTGTCCTTCTCCTACGCACGTGCGTTGCAGAACACTTGCTTGAAGACATGGGGAGGCAGAGAAGAGAACGTGAAGGCAGCTCAGGACACTCTCTTGACCCGAGCCAAAGCCAATTCGCTTGCTCAGCTCGGGAAATACACCGGAGAAGGCGAGTCCGAGGGTGCCAAGGAGGGTATGTTCGTAAAAGACTACAAGTACTAAGTTATTTGTATTAATGTCTCCATCGCGGATCAAAACTCAAAAACTTGAGCCTTGATTCTGGTGTTTGAGTTTATATAAACTCTTCTTCTGTGACTAGTTTTGTTTTTTCATGGTTAAATATGGTCGTTCTGTACTATCTTTGTACCTACTGCCTAATAATTGAGTTACGTCTGTTTTAAATCATTGTTATAAAACACACATAATCAAAACTTTGTCATGGCTAATTAAGTGGCGAACTTGATTTTTCAAAAACAATGGTTTTTACTAGCTATGAAACTCCAATAAATAGTGACAATAATGTTATGCTTTTTATCGTTTCCTCTTTGTCCTAGCGCTCAAACATCACAACTTCAAATTATAATACAAGAAAGTGAAAATACTAGTCAAAAGACCATAGGAATGGGCCAATGGCTCATTATGATCTTTAAAAGCTTTGTCTGAACGTTAAGAGTTTTCCTGAGAGAGATCTACGACCCCAGACGATTTCATGACTAATGATCAGAGAATATTTGAGATATAACTATGAAGAATCGTTATACACAAGCTTTGTTATCTAATCTGATCAATTCACAAAAGAAAGAAATAGGAGAAGAAACACTTGTTCATTTCAGATCTTATCTTATCGTTTCCTCTGAAATCCCTTTAATCTAATTTCTTCAACACTAAAAGAGAACACAAGAAAAGATAGTGTGAAACCAAGTGTTACTTTGATCTTGTGCATCAGTGGTCACTTTTCAGCCTCTCTTTTAAACGGTCCAACGGGCACAACCCCTGCAGGTTCATGATTGTTTTCGCCGTTTACATCAATACCCTGCTCCTTGCAAAAATAAAAACAGTTTTAGATACACCGTAGAAAAACCAAGCCAAGATTATGTTAATCTAGATGCACACACTTGGTGATTTGATGCTGGATCGTGTACTCTTTGAGGGTTGGAATTAAGATCGATCATATTATGATCATGATCACCATTTCCATTTGATTCTTGACGGCGACCCGAAGAATTCTTTTGACGGTTTGCTTCCTTACACCGTAATCCCAGTTCATCAGCGTGATTAGGCTTATCGCCTGGAAACTACAAAAGCCACACATTGTAAAGAACACACTAAAGATCACAAATCCAAGAATGCTTCAAGATCCCTAAGAAGAAAAGATTATAAAAATCAAACCTCGATTCTCTGTCTGAGCAATAGAAAGCGGCCGTGTGTTCTCTTGCCGCCAACATGTACTACCATGTCACATTGTAGACAGAGGGAACTACCGTCTATCTCACAGTAAAAGAAGGCTGCTCACCGATGAAAACAAAAAAACCATCTCAAAACCGAGATTTCAATAAATAGAGGAAGAAAAGGAATCATACCGGGTGCATTTTCGCATATGTCACAGCTTGGTGCATTGCTTGGATCTGCCAAGCCTACACGTACGTGACGACTAGCCAGCTTGTTGCACATATGAACCTGAAGACACAAGCAAAATTGTTATCACTTCCTATTTTTATGACCATTGTCCTCAATTAAACTCCATTTCAGATCAAAACCTTCGAGACTTTTCTCAGATCTCTTACAGCTGCAATGAGTTTAGGGTAAAGTACTTCCACCAGAAATTATGTTTTATGCTAAGTGCAAATTCTGAAGAAGACATACACATTACAAGATAAAGTCAACCGAATCTAGTGTTGTCGGATATATGTGATCATTAACAATCAAACCGCGACTAGAGAGTAGAGACCATCCTTTGTTGAGACAGAAAGCGCCTACTTCTCACAAGTCACAACCAATCTATATAGTTTCCAACTTTTTGGATTGATTGAGATGAAAGTGTGTTAATCTAAGAAAACGCGAGATACAAGGTAAAGTTAGTTACTTTTTCGTCGCAGGAGCAACAGAGGGCGGCTTCGTCGGCGGCGCAGAAGACGATTGCGGCGGCGCTCTCACACGCATCGCACAAAATTCGCATGTTTTGTTTTTTCAAATGATTAATCCCACTTTCAAAGTTACATCTTTCGTCAAACCCAGATTCTAACTTTGACGCGGAAGAAATTCAATTAATGGAGGAGGGATACTATTGAAGAAGGAAGACGAAGGCGATCAAAGGGAAACAGTTGAATTTATCTTTCCGTTCTTTTATGGCAATGAAGGTGAGAAATTGAGGGGAGAAAGAAGCTGAGGGAGAGCAGCAGAGAAATATGAAGGACTGACAAATTTCCACCTGTTGAGAGTAGCTATATATCTATACTCGCTCTATCACCCGTTAACTTAGTTTAATGGTTCTCGTGTGATGACCAAAACAAAAATGAAAATATCTTTTATCTACCAACAAATATCTTTGATTATTTGTATATGTGTTTCAAGATTGATTTTAGGTTAACTTCTTCAATAGATTATTAGGTCTGACTGATTTCCTTACTGCTACTTGCTACTGCTACTGTAAAAGTAATACATACAGAAAGAGATACCAAAAAGGATATTTTTCTTATTTTTGTTTATCAATCGAATTCATTAACAAAATTAATTTTTCATAAGATGACCCAAACTCAAAATCGTTGGAACGCGTCTACTTTCATTCGACAAACCAACCCCTCCCTTAAACAAACCCTCCTCCCACTTTTTATATACAACATAACACACTTCATCTTCTCTTATTCCTCTCCACCCCATCGTCTCTTCTATACTCCTTCCATCTTCTATGGATGGTGGTGAACATCGTCGACGTCTCTCCTCCTCTCCGATTCATTCTTCTTCTCTCCTTCAAGATCTTCGCAAAATATCAGTTTTATATTCATTGTCTCGCCGCATCGCCTCTTCGTTATTCTCTACGTGTTGTCCTTCCAGCAAATCTTCATCTAGATGTCTTCACCGTCCCCGCCTCACCATTTTTGTTTTGTCTTCGTCAGAGATTCGTTATCAGATCAGTATCGTCTTAGTATCATCTAGTCTTTGAGAGTCGTCGCAGTTCTAGGAGTCAGTTCACAGTTAGGGTAGGATTGTGGTCCAGTGATGCTCCAATCACATCCCTTATCTGCCATTCCTCATCGTGAGTTGGTGGAGTTTTGATAGTTTGTTTCATTATGGTAGAGATTCTGAAAATAGACCTCTAACGCATTGAAAACACGTTAGAGTCACTAGGTTCTCCGATGCGTGAATTATTTTCACCCTAAACTACTGCAAACGCACATATGTGTAGTACTTATAAGGTACCGATCTCACAGAGTCTAAGTTGTTTCTCAAATCAAAGCTAGGAATTCGTTCAACGCAGGTAAGCGTGTAACTAGTAAACCAAAATTAAGTAGAAAGCTAAGTAAAACGTGTCGATTCAAATAAGACTAAAGCGTTAAACCTAGAAAAACAATCACATGAAACATAGATCAACCAACAATCAATATTCAAAAAACTTTCAGATTTTAGAAGTCACAACACACTTATGTAAAAAAGATCATTTCTTAGAGAATTCTACCTATGACTTAACAAATAATTCACAAATCTTTGTGAAAACTATAGATTCTAGTTCATGTAATGAATACATGTATAATCAGTTCATAATATCCTTAGAACAAACTTCTTTAGATCCAAGATGAATAACCTATTAAAAGCTAGTTTAGGTTTGCTAAATCTCTTCGAATTAACCCAACCTAGCATCAATACTCTAAGTGTTCATATCATAGTAATCATGGAGAAAAACTCTAGCAAATAAACCTACAGGTTATATCATGTTTAAAACATTCGTATATCCATAACATCCATTGACAACCCTAGATCTAACAAAAAAACTACGCACACATAGCAAATAAAGCAGACGACATAATCAAGTTGAAAATATGCATTAAAGTAAAATAAAATAGAAGTGAAGAGAGTTCAAGTAATGGCATTCTCTCCTTGAGAACGAAAAGTATAACATAAAAAAATCCTAAAACAAAGACGGCTTCTCGAGGCAAGAGTTTGCGTGATGTTTGAGACGTGAAAACCTAATTTATGCCCAAACAGTGGGATTAATATCCTCAAGAGACGTACATGGGTTTCTAAAAGAAATAAAAAGACTTTTGGTTTTTGAGAAAAGCCCGATAATCATTTTCTTCTTTCATAGATAAATCTATATCGATCGACGGAAGATTGTAACGGTCGACACAACTCAGAACATCGATTATTTCTCCAGTTTGCTCCAAAAGTACAAGTCTTCTCCAAATGTTTCATGACCTGATAAACACTTAACACCCAGTTAAAAGCACTGAAATGAGTGATGAAACATACCAATGATGTGGACTAAAACCGGTAAAAATATTTGATACATCATTCACCCATAATAATTTTTTATAACTTAGCACAGGCGAGAGTCCCTTTTTATATATGGGGCCCAACTTACCATTCCCCCCCCTCATGGTGATCCATTGACGGCGCAAAGGGATTGTGGCGGGGAAATCCCCATCATCATAGATTTCGTAGTCATGGTTACTTCTAGTGGTGGGGCGTGTTATTGTAGCTTCCACTTACGCATTAATTTGTTAATCAAGTCACATGCTACTTCTCAGACTTGGGCCATCCCTCAGGGGAAGCGATAACAATCATCCCCATGCATATGTATCACCTCCTAAAATCATGGGTAGGCGGAGAGGTCCCTAGCCAAGTCTATTATAGTGAAGTTTCTGCGTTTTTGAAAAACTCCCTCTTCTTCTAACACCAAACTAATTCGATTAAAAAACATTTGGACATGCCATGTCCTTTGAGATATGAGTCTTGGGACTAGAACTGGGCCGGTTGTTGGGCTTCGCTTCTCATAAGCACGGTCAAGCTAATGGTGAGAGTCTAGACCGATTTTTGAGATCATTGTGGGGTGAACTTAGAACACCCCAGGACTGAAGTATTATGGAGCCGGGGTAGGCTTACGTCGTGTTGAGGTTAAGTCGGGGAGCAAATTTCTTCCCAAAACAGTAACCGTGTGAAGTCCCTAAGAAGACACAATGAGATTGTATATCCCATAATTTCTCCAATGCACCAGTAAAAAACGGTAAAAGATAAGACCACATGACTGACATCGAGCTTGAAAAAAAAAGCGGTTCATAGATTTCTTTGATGATTTGGGGGGGCTGGTGAAAGAAAAGGAAGAAAATGTTATGGGTGGAGCTTTGTCAATATAGACCAAAAAAATCTTTGTCTTAGAGGAAGAATTGAAGTTTCTTCAGAGAGATGGAGAGAAAAACGATGGTGTTGACTGGAATCCTTCTCAAAGTTTGTTGCTTTTATAGAAAGATCATATTTCTAGAGGATTTTTTTCATGAAAAGGAGCAAGCTTTGCGAAGAAAAGGGACTCAACTTTAAATAAACGATCTCAGCTATGGTTGAGAGGATGTATGCCTTTGTGTGAAAAAACTGATGTTTGAGCAATCCAGTGAATAAAACTAAACGAAAATAATGGCAAACCGAGTGAATACGAAGACCAAACTCATAGGAAAACAAGCGTTAAGTGTAAAATCAGAGAGAATCCGACCTTGTCTCGTAGTAAGAAAATGGTGTATTTGTATCTTTGACATGACCTTAAATCATAGACTGAGTCGATTAGATGATCCAATTGTATAGGTGGGTCGGTTTGGATGGTCCAACTAAGAACGATTCAGACCAGTACAGAGCATTGAAATGATTTTTACCTACATTTCATCATTTTGGTTAGCTGGCAGGTAATGCACTCCCAAAGCATATGAAATCCGTTTCGCGACGAAAATGGGAGGAATTATGTATTTTACTTTGCATGGTGACTCGTCATGTAACCTTGAAGAGGGTAAACTCGGTTTGCTACAAGAGTAAAATGCTTATTCTTGCAACAAATGCTATGAAGTACCTAATTCGGTAATGACTTCACAAATCAGTTCCTTTAAAACAAAATTAATTCTAACCCAATGAGAAGTTACACTCATTTTAATAAACTAGATTTATGCATCAACAAATACTATATTAGAGAAAAAAAATTGCACGTTCCACAGTTTTTGAAGGAGTAAAATCGTCCAAAACATGTCACTATTTTATTCGAAATGACTGGTTTTTAATTTGCTATTTCATTAATTAAGATCTTTTCTATTGCTTGCATTTTTTCTTAAAGTTCATCTAAGTAGAGTCTGAAGACTAGGCCTTGGCGTTCGGGTAACCATTCGTGTTCGGTTCAGTTTAGTTTGGGTTTCAGTTTTTCGGGTTTGACAAATTATAAACCATTTTGGTATTGTTTTATATAGGGTCAGGATTGGATTAGGTTTGGCTCGGTTTGGATTCAGATTTATTGTGTGAGGAGTTTTCGATTTAATTCTTGTTTGGCTTCGAATTGTTCGGATTTTTAACCGAACTCATATCTAAATATCCGAAAATGAACCAAAATATATGTAAATGTGAAATGAAATTAACAAAGTAAGACCAAATATCAAATTCAAATGAAGGTTAAACTAAATTTTCAATTCAAAGCTTAACGAAGTTTGAGAACGATAAAAAAAAATCCTAGAGATATTTTCCATAATCCAATTTTCATTTATGTTATGTTTTTGTGATATATGGGTAATACATGAACTATATAAGCATTCAATTATTTGAGTATCGTTCGGGTTTTCCGATATAACCTGAACCTTAAATCTTCGGTTCTCAAAATCCATTCAATTATTCTATATAACTAAACCCGAACCCTGTTTTTCGGTTGGGTTCGGATTCGAGATCTGGATTCGGTTATTATATTATGTGAAGGCATACAAAAGACAACAAGAAAATGATATAATCTAACTTAGGGTCAGAGTCTAGGGACCCAGTGGTAAAGGAGAAACTTTAGTAGACAAAAGACTTTCTAGTGCTGTTTCCTTCGTTTTGTCAAATTGTAGATGTGTGAGTTCATGTCTGCTCGTCCATGGAAATGCTTGTATATATAGTAATTGTAATCAATTTTCACGTTGATTATAATTGGTTGAACTAAAATAGAGTGTGTACGATAGGCTAGTTTTAGTTTAACAGTATAAAAAATTATAAGTAAGAGGAAAATAAGGGCCACACGAGAATTAAAAGCAGAGAAAGGTGGGCTCAAATGTATCTACAGCCATTGAAATTGGTGGTCAAGAAGTAATTGTCGTTTCAAAGTAGGTTTGTTTTCCTATTTCCCTACTATGTTCAAATGTCCGATATCAACTAAAGTCTAAAACCCAATATACTGAAAAGATTTTTGTTGCGTCGGTCCAATCAATGATCTAGATATTTGTAGGTTCAATAGATTTTCAAACCTTGACTATCATTTAGGCGGCAATTGGTTGAAAACAGAAGAAGGGGAGGAATTGAGAAGGATAAATTGTGGGAGAAAAAAAAAAGGGTTGAAGTTTAGAGAAATACTTAGGAATTAAATGGTAACAGGCGAAATTTGAAAAATATATTTACGGAATTCAGTAACGATTTCTAGTGGAATATATGATAATTATGATTTATGATATAACGTAGGAGAATTTGACGTAATATAACATATAAATTCATCTCATTTTTCCTCTACCACTATTTATATATTTAGAATATCTATAATGGTTAGTATCTCCATTTGGGTATCTCATTAATATTATATTAGTATTTTTAATTTTGTTTAGTTAAATATTAAAAATTCTAGAGAAATAAAAAAGTGAACCAATAATTAAGATACACATCATAGATGAGTCTCTATAGAGTCTTTCATTATCTCTCATTTGAGATACCGTATCTTTACTCTCTCCATCTTTTTCATTTTATTTTATTTTTTTATTAGATAAAAACTTTCCTAGATATCCCCATTAGAGATGGCATTAGAGTTTTTGTATCGGTGGATAAAATCAAGTGGGTTGCTAAGCAACAAAATATTTTTATTTGTCATAGTTTTTAATAATTATTAATTTTTAAATTTGAAGGAAAAATAAATGTATCAACAAATGACATATGAACAAGAATCTTTTTATTAAAATAGGGTGATTATACATTAAACCCATTTTTTATTATTTTAAATTTACTCATCAAAATATATACTTATCTTCATATTATCAAACATATCAACATATGTTTATATAATTTTGTATCTAATCTTCTTTCCCTATAAATGTGGATGAAATCTGGTTATAATAAACATAACAAAACGAAGTGATAAATTTGTTTTCCTTAATCTCTGTAGAAACAAAATATTTTTTAGGTCTTTTCTTCTTCTTTCTAAATAAATTCTCATAAGTTATAGTTTTTCATAACACGTTATTAGCATGGCCGTCTCATCCGATCGCACCGTCATTCCGTCCGCTAAATTTTCTAGCCGTTATTCCGCCCGCTCAATTCTTCGATATCTAATCGTCTATCTATCCGCTTTGTTACCTAAATGTACAATTTCTTTTTGAAATGATTCATATCGAAATTCTTGTAAATTTATTATTTTGCTAAGTGTTGGACCATGTCTCCTCCCGTTAATTTTAATATATTCCAGAATGGTAAACTACGCCTCCTCCTTAATCAAGTATGATTACATGCTTCCTCGAAATCACATGGACCTTAGATGATTTTTTTTTTCTATTATGTTTCTATTAAAGTTATATGCATTTACTATGGTTAATAATTTCTTTGATGCATTTAAATTTCATGGCATTTTATGTTATCAATTTAAAGAAATTTCTCATTAAATTAACTATGGTTAAAATATTTATAGATATCATGTCAAACTTGGTGAAGCTCGAAATCAATACCCTTGATATATCTGGAAAGAATTATCTGACATGGGCATCAGATGCAAGAATGCATCTAGGATCAAATGGACTTCTCAAAACCATCGTTTCGTCGGAAACGACGTCAGATGAGAATCAACCGTCAAATGAGAATAAAGCTAATGTTATGGTGTTTTACGCCACCATCTCCACGACAACTTGAAAAAAGAATACATCACGAAAGAAGATCCAGCAGATCTTTGACAATTCCTTAAGGATGGGTTTCATCGCCAAAAACATGTGAACTTACCAAAAGTCAGAGATGATTGGTTGCAACTCTAATTCATGGATTCCAAAAATGTTGAAGAATACAATTCCACGTTATTCGGAATTACCGCCACGATGACGTTGTGTGGAAAAAAAGTGAGTGATTTTTATATCATTGAAAAAATGCTCTCCACATTCCATCCTCGAAATGTAGTCCTACAACAACAATATTAAACAAAAGATTACACCAAATACTCGAAGTTGATGCAAGTCCTCCTTGTTGCGGAGCGGAGCAGAACAATCAACTCGTGATGTTAAACCATCAAACCCGTCCACCTGGATTGGTTCCATTCCCCGAAGCAAATATTGTAGCATTTGTAAATAATGATAATTCAAAAGAACGCAAACATGCTAAAAACCATGGTCGCAGTCGCAAGTGAGGTCGTGGGTGTGGAAAAGGAAGGGGTCTCAGCTAGTTAATTCTAACGCTGAGACCAACAACGAAAATTTCCAAGTAAATAAACTGATTGTGCAATTAAAAAACAGAACGATAATCTCTGTTACATATGCGAAAGGAAAGGACATTGGGAACGTATTTGTCGTACGCCAAAGTATTTCTTAATCTGTATCATGAATTGCAAAAGGCTAAGGGAAAGAATGTTGAAACCAACTTTGTCGGTAATGAATTTAGACTTTCATTCAACGGTCTAAATGAAGATACTCATCTGGATATCATTGATTTTATTGTTGACACCGGTGATGTCAACGGTAAGCAAAGCAATTGAGATCAATGAAGTTTGGTAAGTTGCCAAGGAGACTATTAAAATTATAGCTTAATGTTTTAGGTTTGTATAATATGTTTTTCTGGCGAACATTAACTGCGGTTTTTTTTTTAGTAATCTGTATAAATGTTTTTGTTAAAATGACTATAAAATATAATGTTTCAGCTGTGATATAAAAGTAACGGTTTAAGATACTTTAAGTCATTAAAGCATCTCTATGAATATTGTAGCACATAGTATATTACAAGTCGGGATTCAAGATGGAGATATCTGTCTAGTAGATAGTGCTACAACGCACGCTATCCTTAAGGATAAACGATATGTCTCTTGTCTCGAAATAAAGGACTCCGCTGGTTGTGTGAGTATCATATCCGGTAATGCAAAGATAATACTAGGTTATGGAAAAACCAGTTTTTCAATGCCATGGGGAACTAAGTTTGAAATAAACGATACATTATATTCCCCTAAATCTCCTAGAAATTTGTTAAGTTTTTGAGATATCCGCAAAAATGGATATCACATAGAAACTATGGATGAGAATGGCACTGAATATCTTTGCATAACGTCCGAGAGGAAACATGTGTTAGAAAAGTTATCAATGATAGCCTTCGGATTATATAGCACACAAATAAACATGACTGAAATATGCTACAATGAATTAGAAGGTCACTAGCACTTTCAAAGTTTGGTATGAAAGGCTAGAAAATCCATGATCAGTCATGATGAGAAGAATTGTGCAACATTCTAGTGGCCATTAATTGAAAAACGAGAGGATTTTTCAATCAGGGAAGTTTCTATGTAATGCATGTTCTCAAGGAAAACTCATTGCTCAGCCATCACCAGCCAAAGTCGGAAATGAATCTCCAGCATTCTTAGAGAGAATACATAGTGATATTTTTGAGCCTATCCATCCATCGTGCGAGTCATTTCGATACTTTATGGTACTAATTGACGCATCTAGTAGATAGTCACATGTGTGTCTATTGACCACAATAAATACGGCTTTCAGAACATTCATTGCCCAAATAATCAGGTTGATAGCACAATTCCCTAAATATGTTATAAATAAAGTTAGACTTGATAACACTGGTGAATTCAATTCAAAAGCTTTTGATGAATGTTGCATGTCAATGGGGATTGACGTTGCGCATCCGGTTCCCCACATGCATACACAAAATGACATGGCTGGAAGCTTAATAAAGCGGTTGCAACTAATTGCAAGGCCACTGGTACTGAGAACAAAACTCCCAATTTCGGTGTGAGGACATGCTATTTTGTATGCGGCTGCATTGTTTTTGATTAGAACAAGTGCATATAATCAATATTCCCCACTACAACT
The DNA here is from genome assembly GCA_900116095.1 of Euclidium syriacum. Lineage (NCBI taxonomy): Eukaryota > Viridiplantae > Streptophyta > Magnoliopsida > Brassicales > Brassicaceae > Euclidium > Euclidium syriacum. The sequence continues at coordinate 7,620,263 of FPAK01000008.1, forward strand.
AGTATCTGGATAATAACCTAATATATTCCATCTCCGTTTACGTTCCGATAACGCCACCACAAAGAACAAAAATGGGGCCCTAGAGGAGATTGAAGATATATGTTGAGTATACGTCACCGAGTATAATTCGATATCTTGAACCACAAACTGGTGATATGTCCACGGCACGGTATGCCGATTGCCACTTTGATGAAAATGAATTCCTAGCGTTACGGGGAGGATTAAGAGAATCACCAAAAGATATCACCTGGTTTATACATTCTTTGACTTATCTTGATCCTCCTACTAATCAACGAGAAGTGAAAGTCCAGAAAATTATACACATGCAAAGTTTGGCAAACCAGTTACCAGATGCGTTCACATATACAAAGAGAGTGATTAATTCTTATATACCCGCTGCAAATGCTCCATCAGGGATATAAATCCCAAGGGAAAATAATGATGGAAGCAATGCAAGCGAACCCAAGGTTCAATTGAAAAAGGGGAGGTCGATAGGCTCGAACGATAAAAATCCCTGGAAGAAAAGAAAGTTGGGAAAAAGAAATGAAAAAGTTCCAATTGAGCCACATAAAGTGAAATTTCAAGAAGATATATATGAAAAGGCTCATGAAGAACCATATAAAGAGATTCGTTTAGAGAACGAATATGAAACAAAAAAGTGTGAGATTTCCATTAATTACACACAAGATAGGAACATATGGGTAAGAAATGAAATAGAAGATGATAATGGAATGTTCTCTTTTTCTATATCGAAAGAAATTAATGATGAAAATGATCCATATCGGAGGTCCGTATCTGAGTGCCAGAAAAGGGCCGATTGGGATAAATGGAAAATTGTCATGAGAGATGAATTACTCTCCCTCAATAAGAAAAATGTGTTTGGATCTATTATTATTAAACATGGTGATGTAACACCAGTCGGATGTAAATGGGTCTTTGTGCAAAAAAAAAAAAAAGAGAAAAACTAGGTCCCAAGATATGAAGTTCGCCTTGTAGCACAAGGTTTTTCTCAAAGACCGGGAATTGATTACGATGAAACATATTCCCCGGTCATAGATGCAATCACATTCAGGTACTTGATAAGCCTAACGGTACCTAAGAATTTATAAATGTACCTTATGGATATTTTGACTAAATATCTATATGGTTCATTTGATAGTGACATATACATGAGAATACCCGAAGGTTTCAAGATCCCAAAGGATCAAAGATTCATGAAGGATCTAAAAACATTTGTTCGGTCAAGTTATAGAGATCACTTTACAGACTAAAGCAATCTGGGCGCATGTGGTATAATCGCTTAAGCGAGTATTTGTTGAAAAGGGGATATAACAACAATGCGATATGCCCTTGCGTGTTTATAAAGAAATCCACATTAGGCTTTGTGATCATTGTTGTTTATGTTGATGACCTGAACATCATTGGGACTCAAAAGAAAGTTGTTGATGCAAGAACTCATATGAAAGAGGAGTTTGAAATGAAAGACCTTGGAAAGACAAAGTTTTGTCTTGGGATTCAAATAGAACATCTCAAAGATGGTATATTTCTGCATCAATCAAATTACACCACAAGAGTGTTCAAACACTTTAATATGGATAAAGCAAATTCGTTAAGTACCCATGGTCAACATATCTCTTAATATTGATAAGGATCCATTTCGACCTTTTGAGAGGATATATTAGGTCCTAAAGTATCGTATATAAGTGCTATAGGTGCGTTCATGTATCTTGCTAATTGTACTCGGCCAGATATAGCATTTGCTATTAATCTACTTGCAAGATATAGCTCAATTCCTACACGGAGACAGTGTACTGGAATAAATCAAATCTTACGGTGTCTTCAAGATCCCCATAAAGCTCGATCAAAAACTGGATATGTTTTCACAATGGGTGGAACATCAATCTCGTGGCGTTCTCAAAAGCAAACTTTAGTAGCTACTTATTCAAATCATACGAAGATCATAGCCTTCATGAAGCATGCAGAGAGTGCGTATGGCGTAGATCCATGATACATCATATACAAGAAGCTAGTGGATTGGACACCGGAAAAGAACCTACAAAGTTATACGAGGATAATGCTGCTTGTGTTGCTTAACTCAAGGAAGGTTACACCAAGAGCGACAAGACGAAGCACATTCTCCCGAGATTCTTCTCTTATCCTAAAAAACTCGAGAAGAATAAAGAATTTGATGTCCATTACATCCGGTCAAGTGATAATGGCATAGATCTCTTCACAAAACTGCTTCATACATCCATGTTTTGAAAACATGTTCAAAATATTGGAATGCGTCACTTACGAGATTTGTGAAGAAAAGATTAAATCCAGTCTTCAAGGGGATATTATGTTACTGTACTCTTTTTCCCTTATCTTGGTTTTGATCTCAATGAGTTTTTTCATGATAAGGTTTTTAACGAGGCAGTACGTAATACATCCGTATCAACTAATAATTGTTGATACTAGGTTCAACTTCTAATTATTTGTAATTAGAGGGGTTCGTTTTTAGGAAAGTACTTGATAAGAAAATAAAGAAGAAACCTCGGAAAGAGGGTGTATTATTAATAAAGGTGTTTACAATGCTTGTTAACTCGGAATGCCGAGTTAACTTTATCAAAGAGAAGTAAAACCTAGGTAATCTAGTTCTTCTCCTCCCGATTCAGAATGAATATTATTAGTGAGGGGGGGTATGTATTTATATATCCTTAATAGTCGGTCTAATAAGCCCATGGGCTAACCTCGGAAAAATGGAATATTTCCATTTTTCCAAGACTAGGGAATCTGTGATAAGATTCGATCTTATACTGTCCGAGCTTAGACTTCGGCTTAGGACGATGTTCGTTTATACCCCCGCTTCGGACACTAAATCTGATCAATCTTCTCCGAGGTACCCCTCGGTCATCTGGGCCGAGGGTCGAAATTCCTATTGTCGGGACTTATAACCTAATAGATTATTAGGGAAGAGCTAGGCAGGGACCAAACTCCAATTATTGCCAAACTATTGATTAGGGGTAGAACCCCACCATCAACAGTAAGTCCCCCCCAGTTCTTCCGAGGATGTCTTCGGACAGCGTTGGGGAAGTTCCTCCTTAAATAGTCTGTCGATAAATGAAGTTCGGAACCAACTGATCTTCGTCTTCGATTACTTCACTTTAATTCTTCCAAAATCTCCGTATTTTGGCGGGAAAACATTGGATAATGAAAAGTCGTCATGCGTAAACTCCTCGATTCCACAGAAAGCTTCGTTAACGTGTCTTGTTTTGACCGGGCACATTAAATGGGGATTTGGAATAGATTAAGATTGCGCCTTATAAATAATTCTTGTCTAAGCCCAAAACCTAATTATCAATTCTCATTTTCATCTCCAACTCTCTTTTTCTCTCTCTATCTCTAAAATGCCGAATCCCTTCATGAAGAACTTGAAGATCTACCAACCTCGGGTACTTATAACACAACCCGAGGAATCCGAAATCGAAGGGAAGAAGACCCCAACCAAAACATCTAATTCTCCGAAAGGGAGTCACCCAAGAAACAAAGCTCCCAATCGACACCTCTCTGAGATCCCGAAAAAGAAACCGAAGTCGAAGAGAAGGAAAACCGAGACCTCTTCTGAAAAGTCTCTCATTCCATCTTCCCCTGTAATACCAAATCTCACAACTCCTCCAACTTCTATTCTTCCGAGTGACACTTCGACTAACCCAACTGTGGTTGAGACGATCCCGAATCCGATATCCATGAAGGAAAAGCCCGTCATTCGGATTCCAGACCCTGCCGTTTCAACGTGAAACACCGAGATTCCTCTCGGAAAAATGCCTCCACCAAAGTCCAAAATGCCGAGCTCTACCGCTCCCATTTCTACTCCAACAGTTCTCCCGAAGGTTCAACTTGAGACTTCAAACAAAGAGCCAGCAAAAACTTCGTAACAAAGTTCTGCTGCTGCGGCTTCACACCACTCCTTCAGATATTCTTTCGGAAAGAATGTTCCTTTATTCAAGGACCAAGGCGAATGTGCGAAGCTCCTCGGAAGACTCGTAGGTCGATATGGCCCTCTTCCCCTCCTTTCTAATGAAAAAAAAGACTCTCTGCTCAAGAATGCAGCTTCTTCTTTCTTCAAGGTTTTTCGCTCTCCTTATTCCTTTTACTTTCACCTAATTTTAGACTTATCATCTTATTTTAATTTTCTGACGGCTGCCTGCTTCAATCGTCTTCTATCGGATGCTGAGTTGAAAGAATCGGCGATGAAGAAAGAAATCAACTCGCTTAAGCTTTATGTGAAGAAGACTGATGCTGATTCCGTAGTTTTTTGTCGGATGGCTGCAGAAGAATCAAAAAGGTCTGCTGAGCTCGTTGATGAAATTCGACGTCTGAAGCGTGAGCTAGTAGATGCTCGCCAGTCTAAACCGTCGACTTCTGGGGCAACCAGAGACAAAGATAATAACCTCAATCCACATACACTCGGACATCTAAATGCTCTTGGAGAGTGTGGGAAGAAATTTGAAACGGTTCGGAAATACATCGACGCAAACCACCTTCGTAACTCTTTGACTGACTTGTTTCATCAGGTGAAAGGAAAGTGCGATCTGATTGAGGTGTTTGAAAAGGGGAAGGTTCCGGTTCCTTCCGTGATGAAAGAGAAATTGTTCTCCCAACTAACCAACCTCGAACGCCGGTTGAACGAATTTCCCACTTTTGATCTTAGTCCTTCGGATCTCGAAGCTCCGCCCTTATTTGCTCAAAACTTTGGACCTCAATGTCGGTCGAATGATGTGAAGATGAAGCTACCTCCTGGGGTGTATAACTCTTACGAAACATTCCTTATTTTCTAGTTTTCTCTTTTGTCTTGTTCTATTTTTGTCTTGTATTCAATAAAAAATTTGTTCTTTTAACGACTTCGGCTTAAATGCTACTTTATCACATTAAGGCTTTAGTCGATTTTAGGAATTGATTTAACGAGAAATGCTCGACCATTATCTGTCATACCAAATTCTACTTTATCAAATTCGGTACTTGAAGTGGTTTTAAATATGCGGGAATGACCCGACTTTGCCTTAGAATTCCTCGTCCCTACTTTATCAGGCTCCGAAACCTTCAGCTGCATTCGGTATAGAATGTGTTAGGAGGGAATAAACCTTGTTATCGAATACGTAATCAAGGCATCGATTTTTTTTATAGCTGTACTCCGAAGAGTTACCTACGTACCCAAGAGGGATCAAGCCATCCGTAGTTCGAACCTTACTAGGTTTTAAAAAAAAAAACAAATTATAGCTGTACTCCGAAGAGTTGCCTACGTACCCAAAATGGATCAAGCTATCCGTAGTTCGAACCTTACTAGGTTTTTTTTTTTTTTTTTTTTTTTATGGCCCGTCAGTACAGTGGTATCTCTTCAGGTGGAGCGAATTCCAAGCCCGATGGATATCTTCACCTTCCATAGTTTTCAGACCATAAACACCAGGCTTTACTTTTGTTTTGATTAAGTAAGGACCCTCCCATTTAGCTCCGAGCTTTCCAGCTCCGGTCTCCTTTGTGTTTTCAAACACCATTCGTAAAACTAAGTCTCCTTTATCGAGAGGGCGATCTCGGACTTTTTTGTTATAGTATCGGGAAGCGATTTGCTGATAATTTTATATGCGAAGTACGGCATGGTCCCGTAGCTCCTTTATTTCGTCATTCTGCTCTTTTAGTTTCGCATCGTTGACCTCGGTGTCGTGTATCATTAGGGTTCTTCGTAAACTCGGAACTCTAACTTCGGCGGGAGACGTAGCTTCCATCCCGTTTGAGAGTGAAAAGGGGGTTTGCCCGGATGCACTTCTAGGAGTCGTTCTGTGCAACCATAACACTCCTTCCAACTCGTCTGACCATCTTCCCTTTTTCCCGATGAGTCTTTTCTTTATTCCGGCGATAATTGTTTTATTTGTAGCCTCGGCTTGTCCATTTCCTTGTGGATACCTCGGAGTTAACTTGTTTAGACGGATTTTCCATTTTTCACAGAAGGCTTCAAAGTTATCTGAAATGAACTGAGAGCCATTATCAGTTACTATCTCGTAAGAAATCCCGTGTCTGCAAACTATATTTTTCCAGACAAAACTTTGAACTTCTCCGCTTTGAATCTTTGGATAAACTACTGCTTCGACCCATTTTGTGAAACAATCGGTTAGAACTAGAAGAAACCGTTTTCCACTGGTTGACTTCGGAAAAGGCCCTACGATATCCATAGCCCATCTCATGAACGGGTAAGGAGGTACTGCGGCCATAAGTAATTCTGTCGGCGCGTGAATCTTGGTGGCATGCCTTTGACAATTCTCACAACGTGCTGTAAACTTGTCACAATTGGCCATCATAGTTGACCAATAATATCCTAATCTCCGAAGTTTTACAGCTAGGAGCCTTCCTCCCGAGTGGTTTCCTCCTTCACCCGAATGAGTGCAGGTCATTACTTCATTTGCTTCTTCTTTACCAATGCAATGGAGTATCAATCCTCAGGAAGACCTTTTAAATAGAACGTCGTCTATTATTAGATATTGGGCAGCCACAGCCTTTAACCGACGCGCTGCCCATTTATCCGGTAGGACTTCGCCATTTTGATATAACGTACAATCGGTGTTCTCAAATCTTTTTTGTCCTCTCCGAGGATTTCCGGTTGAGCGTCTTCTTCTTTTATGTTCATGATTGACAAAGTGTGCTGTTCGTTACTACTGATACTCGGATGATCAATAGTTTCGACTGGGATTTTCCTTTGCAGGTGGGGATCTGTCGCAGTTGCAAGAGCGGCCAATGAATCTGCTACCGTATTTTCTCTCTGTGGAATCCATTTCAAATCAAATTCTTTGAAATGTTCGGCTAAACGTCGCACCAAATTCGCGTATGCCTCCATCCGATTGTTCTTTGTTCCGAACTCGCCACTAAACTGGTTGGCTACTAGCTGAGAATCACAACAAGCTCGGAGATACTGAGCGCCTAATTGTCTTGCGAAACGGAGTCCTGCGATTAAAGCTTCGTATTCTGCCTCATTATTCGATGCTTCAAAAGCTAAGCGGAAGCTCTGTTTTAAAACTTCCCCAGTTGGAGATTTCAACCAGATTCCGATCCCGGATCCCACCTTGGATGAGGACCCATCGTCGTATAGAATCCATCGTTCGTTCTGAGGGGCTATCGTCATTACTTCTGGAGGTAGTTCGGACAAGAAATCTGCTAACACTTGGGATTTGATTGTCGCTTTGGTTCGATATTCGATATCGTACTCACTAAGCTCGATTGCCCACTTTGCTAACCGTCTCGACTGCCCGAAACTATGGAGTATAGTTCAGAGGGGGTGGCTTGTCATTACAGCGATCGGATGTGATTGGAAATATGGTCAGAGTTTTCGAGCTGCTATTACTACGGCAAACACTAATTTTTCTAGGGCTGGATATCTAGTTTCTGCGTCGAGCAACGACTTACTTATATAGATAACTGGCTTTAGTTATCCTCTGTCTTCTCGGACCAGCACGCCACTTACAGCCGACTCCGATACCGAAACATAAAGGAAAATGGTCTCTCCATCTTCGGGTTTGTTCAAAAGATCCTCCATTTCCCATTTTTCTTTTTTACTATGACCGGGTTAGCTAACCATTCTAGATATTGGACCTCGGTTATTGAGTCTTTTGCTAGTAGTCAGTCAATTTCTTCGTTAACAGTTGTCGCTCTCTCGGGTCCTAACATTCTCTTCTTCTGTTTTACTGTTTTATGGGTAGGGTCTACGTTTAAACGATGTGATATTACTGCGGGATCAATTCTGACCATATCCTCGGATGACCAGGCAAACGTTCCTTTGTTCTTCTTCAGCAGATCAATTAACTTTATTCTCGTTTCTTTCTCCAAATTTCCTCCTATAGTTAAAAAGTGTTCTAGTTTGTCCTCGTCAACATATACTTTTTCGTATGAATCTTTCTCAAAGATGTTTGGATCCAATTCTCCTACTATTGATAAACTCTAATTTTTCGTTGCGGGGGACTTCTGGTTCCGAGATTAACAAGATTGTTCTTGACTGATTCTTCAGGGGCTATTCGTTGGTCTCCTTTAACTGAACAAACACCGTGTGGGGATAGAAACTTTAGGCACTGATGATAGGTTGAGGGAACTGCTTCCATCATTGTTAGCCAAGGAACTCCCATAATTGCGTCAAATACGAGGGGTCCTGACACCACATGAAAGATTGTATCCATAGTAACTACTCCAACTGATACTGGGTATACCGCGGTTCCTACCGCTACTTCTTTCTTCCCTGGAAGTGACGTTATGGGCTCCGTTCTTACCTCCATGTCTTTAGATACCACATTCATTCGATTAATAGCTTCTAGAATTAGTATGTTCACCGTACTCCCAGTGTCTATGAGTACCTTTTCCATGAGATTCCCAGCTAAGAAAACACGGATGACCAGAGGGTCGTTGTGAGGAATCATATTTACTTCGAGATCTGCATCTGTGAAGGCTGCCGAAGGATGATATGTTGGGTCTGGGCTCGTAGATCTAACCTTTGGTATTTCTCGGATACGCCTTTTTATAATTCCTTTGGAATCCGAAGCATTGAGAACTAAGCCGATATATTTTTCCATCCTCGAGATTTCTTCTGTTTCCTAAATAGAGGTACCCCCCTACCTGGCGCGCCAAATGTTGATACTGGGTTCAACTTCTAATTATTTGTAATTAGAGGGGTTTGTTTTTAGGAAAGTACTTGATAAGAAAATAAAGAAGAAACCTCGGAAAGAGGGTGTATTATTAATAAAGGTGTTTACAATGCTTGTTAACTCGGAATGCCGAGTTAACTTTATCAAAGAGAAGTAAAACCTAGGTAATCTAGTTCTTCTCCTCCCGATTCCGAATGAATCTTATTAGTGAGGGGGGGGTATGTATTTATATATCCTTAATAGTCGGTCTAATAAGTCCATGGGCTAACCTCGGAAAAATGGAATATTTCCATTTTTCCAAGACTAGGGAATCTGTGATAAGATTCGATCTTATACTGTCGGAGCTTAGACTTCGGCTTAGGACGATGTTCGTTTATACCCCCGCTTCGGACACTAAATCTGATCAATCTTCTCCGAGGTATCCCTCGGTCATCTGAGCCGAGGGTCGAAATTTCTATTGTCGGGACTTATAACCTAATAGATTATTAGGGAAGAGTTAGGCAGAGACCAAACTCCAATTATTGCAAAACTATTGATTAGGGGTAGAACCCCACCATCAACAATAATCAAAGGGGAGTGTTAAAATGGGATGATTATACATTAAAACCACTTGCCATTGTTGGAAGTAGCTTACTCATCAAAGTGTATACTTGTCTTTATATTATCAAAACACATCGACAGAGACTGGTCAAACATATTTTAATATAGTTTTGTGTCTAGTCTTCTTTCCCTATATATAGGGATGAAATCTTGTTGTAATAATCATAACAAGAAGTAGTGATAAAAATCCTTTCCTTGATCTTTTTCTAGAAACAAGACATTTTAAATCTTTTCTTTTTCTCTCTAAATAAACTCTCATAAATTATAGTTTTTCATAACATTTTCAAATTTGTTTGTTGAATTTCTTAAACGCCTATCTCTCTTCTCATTTTCATTTTTTAAGGTTTTTAATGGTAATATATTCACTTATACACTACCGATGGAGATATTCTTCGTTCTTTTGGTCTTTTAATACTAATATCTTATTTTTCTACTGATTTTTTTTTCCATTTAAATATTGATCAATGAAAAATAAAAGAAACAATAATTATTTTTATTTTACCATAAAATTATTTTATCTTAAGCAACATATCATATCATTAAAATAGCAATTTTAACGAGTAAAAAAAATCAGCTAGCAAAAAGATGGATTAAAATATTTAGGATTTGTTTTTGACACGAACAAACTTTATTAAACTTTATTAAGATATCTTAACCTAAGATGCAATCAGATCCATAAGAGCATTTTTAACTATTATGTCGGCTTCCACATTTTTTGTACATAATATAAACGATAATTTTTTTTCAAAAACGAGATACAGATTTGATATAAATGAGTTAGCTGGTATGACATTGGCTTCACCGTTCCATTTCAGACGAGGTTCTCTTACTACGTTGGGCGCTAACTGTGGAATGAGGATTTCAACTATCTCAAAATAAGATTACACTAGACGGAGCAACACATTTTTGTTATTAATCAAAAGAGCAAAGGTACAAGAAATCAACAACTTGTTACAAATTTCAAGTTGCCGAGGTCATAAAAAAGAAAGTAACTAGGTCAAATTTTAAGTGTAAACGTATCTTTTTCTCTCTTTCGTTGGTTTTAGTGATTGTTGGAATGAATAAATGACTTCTTCTTTGAGGTCCTCTCTTTATATAGTTGACTAAGTCGCTTAGGCCTTTGGACCTGCGTTGTTATCAAAATAAAATATTTACATATGTCTCTAAGGAAGATTTGATATGATGTGTTCGAGGTTTCCATTCGGCTGATGTTTTCTTTCTCTAGCCGTGCAATGGGCTTTAACCTATTCGTTTGGGTCAAGCAGGTTATTGATCGGATCAAGCTACTCATGGGTGGACAATCCACCACTAAGAGTGGCATGTCGTGGGTTATTTTTTCTTGTCCTAGATCCGCTTGAGAAAGAAATTAAGATTTAAAATTTCTCATGCGGTTTATTCGTAGTGGATTGCAGCTGTGTGGTTTTCCAACAACCACCATATCATCGATCTCTCTATGTGTTTGACGGTGAACCCTTGTTAATTTTTATCGTTATATCCGGTGAATGTTTGAGTAGGAGCTGCTATTTAGATTGTTACAGGCATAATGGCTTAAGCTCGTAGATTTTGTCTTGACTCTAGTAGTTCGAGGAGCTAGTCAAGTCAAAGTGTCATTAATTAATGATCTTCATATGACCATCGACGAGGAATGCTTCTCCGAATATTTGTTCTGAGAGTAATATGAGTATAATCGCTATCATGTTGATTGAATTTATCCAACTCCAATTTTCCCTTAAAATTGTGTTCTTAAGTCATATATGTTTTTCATTGCTTTACGTTCCGATGTAGCCGTTTCAGTTTTCTTCATGTATGGCGCATGATGTTGATCTTTGGTTTCTATGTAACTCCAACCATAGACGTTAATGGTTTCTATGTAACTTCAGCCCTTGATATTGATGGTTTGTAAAAGAGTAGAGGTTAACTAACGGTTTATAGCTTTTGACTTTTTACTTCATTTTCTGTTTATATTATCATCGCCAATTTTTTTATGATAAATGGACCGACAAATATAGGAAAGCGATCCGTGATTTTCGCTATTTTACTAATTTCACGTCTGTTCGGTAAAATGGGATGATATTACTTTTAAATATAAGAAGTTTAACCAAAAAAATAAAGGGAAAAGAAACTCATTTACAAGAGCTCTCTTCATCGTGGAGAGAAGAGTCTCTAAACCCTTGGGCTCCGAACCTTTCCAGTCTCAACGGATATAAAGCAGCGGTCCTCGCGCCACGTGTCAAGGTAGTAACTGAGAAGATCGAAATAAATTTAAGGAAAAAAAACGAAGAGCCATTGCTTTTAATTCACGTGGCAGCTTTCTCAGATTCCCGACAACGTTCCAGGGGCAAAATAGGAATTTAAAGGGTATCTTCCTTCCACCGCACTCTCGTTTCGACGAATAGAAAGAGAATGAGAGAGGCGCTTCCTTACGAGATTTGCGGGACCAAATCAATGCCCATTGGTCCCTCCTTGAGAGAGAAAAAAGAGTGACTGGAGAATTTCTAGAGAGAGGGAGCCAAGACGACGACGAAGCAGCAGTTGCAGCAGGATGGAGTAGAGGACGAAGAAGAAGACTACTGTAATTTCTCTCTTTCCATCTCCCTATCTCTTTCTCGCCGGATTTTTCGTGCTACTGACAGAGATTCTGGACTCGCTATCTAGTTACCGGTTCCACTGTTTTATCCATCCCTAGATTTCTCTAATTTCTCCTCCGATTTTTGATTTTTCTAGGTTAAAAATTCCTTTTTTTTTATCTTAGCATCGTCGTTTACTTTGAGATTTTTTTTTTCTTTGCTCAAAGATAGGAATTTATCTCCCTTACAATTACTTTTCCCCAATTTTTTAGATCGAACTATTTCTATTTTTGGTAAATCTGTGGAGAACACTTCGGCATTATATCGGGATTTGCTTGATAGATTCAGAAACTATATATGGGGCTTATTAAATTTCCAATTCCACTTTCAACAACAGTTTTTGTGTGTTTTTAGTGTTGAAATCTGTGGTGGATGTTTCAGATTGGAGCTGGGTGAGAGAGAGAGCATCACTTTTGGGGGAGAAGCCAACTCACAAGGTAAAAAGCCCTCTTTGAATGTACATGCACACTCATATATTCAACATCTAGGCACAAAATATTCATTTTTTATACACAATACTTGAACATAAGAAGATTTAGAGTTTTGTTTCAAGATGGAGATTCCGTTTTAGATATTTACAATGAAGTCAAATCAATACTATATTAAATTATCAAGATTTTTTTATTGTTAGCTATCTTTTGTTTTCCTTAGTTTCAATTTGGATTGTTAAAGTCTTAAAGATAATAAACGCAAGTGCACTGGTGAGAAAGACTTCTGAATGCAACAATTAAAAATTATATATTCTCTCTTTTATGTTTGCTTTTGCGTGTGTTAAATTACAATCAAAGTACTTTGAATATGATAACTTTTTCTTTTCGAGTTCTTTCTTTTCCCTTAAAATATATGCATTTCGAAAGAGAAGGGTGGTTTGTGGGGCCTCTTATTACTTATTTTTCCATTAAAGAGACTCTAGATTGATGATACATGACTTCGTTTTCAAGCATAGTGGGTGACCACTACTGAATAAAGTCGGTTATCTTTTCTTGTTTGTTCTTCAGTTAAAGGTTGATCACCTTCTAAGTAAACTCTGTTTTGTTATTCTAAAACAACATCCCTAATCTTATTAATAAGTAATAAGTTATCTCTCTTTCGTTTTTTTTTTCCTTTCTGTTTAAGTAGTGTGTTGAATAACTTTCGGTTATGGTGTCTAATTGCAGCCTTATCCTCATTCTCTTGGTATTATGAATTTTATCTTTTTTGGAGAACACGAAGGGCCTTTCTAGCTCGTGTTTCATAACCTCTTATTTTTGGTTTGGTAAGATGAGATGTCTGAGCTTTATCATTTGTTTATGGTTGTGTTAGTTAGAAAATACTCTTTTGGTCGCTTCTCAGAGCTATTTTGTTCTTGAAAGCTCTCAGCAGTCGTGAAAATAAGAATGACAAATGCATATCTCAGTGTCTGAACTGTTTCAGGAAAACGAGTTACGAATTTTCTCTGCTTATAGAGCTCATTGTGCATTATTGTGATTTGACCATTGAGCAATGGGAGCGATTGCTGGAGAAGAGCTGAAGAAAATGGAGAAGACACAGGTGCATGTAGCCCGGGAAGAGAAGATATTGGTTCTGGTGAGACTGAGACCTCTGAATGAGAAAGAGATCTTGGCTAATGAAGCTGCAGATTGGGAATGCATCAACGACACCACTGTGTTGTACAGAAACACATTGCGCGAAGGCTCAACTTTTCCTTCTGCATACTCATTTGGTAAGAGTTGCAGTAACGCTTTTAGTGTAAAGATCTCTATTTATTTCTATTTATTTCGTTGAATCATCAAACAAGTTTCTAGTGCTCCTGATCACAAAAATCTCACCTTTCATCCAAAACCATCTTGTTCGGTAGATGTTGTTGATCTTTGTTGACAAGTTACATATATTGCACTGCTTCCAACCTCTTCTATAAATTTAACTCTACCTGGCCTTGTCTTCTTGAATTTTAAACTTGTGCATCATATCCATGAGTTGATTTGGATGTCCGTTTCTCTTTTGACATTTTGGGGACAGATAGAGTATACCGAGGTGAGTGCCCAACCAGGCAAGTTTATGAGGATGGGCCTAAGGAAGTTGCTCTCTCGGTTGTCAAAGGAATCAACTGTAAGCTTCCTTAACTGTTGTGATGATGTAGACATTGGATGACATGACGAGCTAAGTTTTTCGGCAATTAATATTTCGCAGCTAGCATCTTCGCGTATGGTCAGACAAGCAGTGGCAAGACATACACCATGACTGGTATAACAGAGTTTGCTGTGGCTGACATATTTGACTATATATTTAAGGTACTGTTAGAATTTAACTGTGGTTTTTTCCCATACTGCTTCAATATGTATTCTTCATTTTCACTAATTGTACTGGTTGCTGCAGAATGAAGATAGGGCGTTCGTTGTGAAATTTTCGGCTATAGAGATCTACAATGAGGCTATCCGGGATCTTCTCAGCGCTGATAGCTCACCACTGAGGCTACGGGATGACCCTGAGGTGAAAGATTGTTGTTTTCTCCGTTCTGCAAAGGCTTTTAGTTAATAGGCTCACGCTCTTCTTGTGTTTTTTCTTCTATTCAGAAAGGGGCTGTCGTTGAAAAAGCTACAGAGGAAATCCTGAGAGACTGGAACCATTTGAAGGATCTTATTTCCGTTTGCGAAGGTTAATACCTCAGAAAATGCAACCATTTTCCTTTACTGTAGTTATGTAGTTTGCTCAGGATTTGCAATTCAGGTTCTAAAAATAATCTCTCGTCACGTTTATGTATTTGTTGTACTTTCTGCAGCACAAAGGAAGATTGGCGAAACCTCATTGAATGAGAGAAGTTCAAGATCCCATCAAATTATCAAACTAGTAAAGCTCTTTTCTATCATGGATCTAAAGCAAAGATTCCCCTTCTTGCTTGCTGAGTGCCTCATCTAAACTTTTAATTTTTGTAGACAGTTGAAAGCTCTGCACGTGAGTTCTTAGGCAAAGAAAATTCAACCACTCTTATGGCGAGTGTGGTATGTACTCATATGCTTTGTCAACGGAATTCATCTACTTTGGATATTATTAAGGTTCGAAACTTTGGCTAATCATCTTTGGTCGTGCTACTTGTTTCTTATGTGCAGAATTTCATTGATTTGGCGGGAAGTGAGCGCGCATCGCAAGCCATGTCAGCTGGTGCAAGACTTAAGGAGGGTTGTCATATCAATCGAAGTTTGCTGACTTTAGGAACTGTGATACGCAAACTCAGGTGTGGAAGTGTACTTTGGTTGAGACACTTTTGACCATACATGCCATTGGATAATGATTGGCAAAACAAAAGATGGGGTCCTTACAAGCATTTTTGTTTGTCTTTCTGAAACTGAATGTGCATTTAATGTAAAGACTGTCAACATGATGCAGCAACGGAAGACAAGGACACATCAACTACAGAGACTCCAAGCTCACCCGCATTCTTCAGCCATGCTTGGGGGGAAATGCTAGAACAGCCATTGTCTGCACGCTGAGTCCAGCGAGGAGCCATGTAGAGCAAACTAGAAACACCCTCTTGTTTGCCTGCTGCGCCAAGGAAGTCACCACGAAGGCACAGATCAACGTTGTCATGTCAGACAAGGCCTTGGTGAAACAACTACAGCGTGAACTAGCCAGGCTCGAGAGCGAGCTGAGAAACCCAGCCCCTGCCACGTTAAGCTGTGATTGTGGGGTTGCGCTGAGAAAGAAGGATCTTCAGATACAAAAGGTCTGTGCTTTTGTGAAAATCCAAAAGAAGTTTCCACAGATCCTTTGGCGTGAGTTTGGTTGATTTCTGGATAGTTGGTTTATTCTGATTAAGGTTAGATGTTGTACAGATGGAGAAGCAGCTCGTAGAAATGACAAAACAGCGGGATATTGCTCAGTCTCGGCTTGAAGATTTCATGAGGATGGTCGAACACGATGAGTCTTCGAAGGTATCTCAGTTCAATCCAACTATCTTTAGATTTCGATGGCATTTTCAGCTCAACCATTTACTTCAACTTTCCTTTTAATCTTTTCCAAAGGCTGGAACCCCACATTTCCATAACCGTACCAACAAGTGGGAGGATGGTTCAGTGTCAGAGACATCAGGCGTGGTTGATCCGGACAGGACTAGTTTCATATCAGATGGCAGTACGTCAACGCCCCTGTCGACTGCAAGAGCTAATGTTAGGTCTCACTCTGACGAGGATATGGAGGAGTTGTCGCCTGAGCGTTCAGGAGATCAATCAGAAGAATACTGCAAAGAAGTGCAATGCATTGAAATGGAAGAACCAGCCAGAGACATCAGTGACAACGATGAAGAAGAAAGGACAGACGCAGAAACACTTCCGATCCACAATTCAGAGGCAAACGGTAGAACAGGTCTTGCTCAAAACAGGAATCCGTCAAGTGTTAGAAGCGTAAGGATGAGGAAGAGCTGGAGCCGTGGAGATACCGTGCCTGGCACAAGCACTCCACCTGACGCCCTGGAGGTAGACTACCCTGGAAGACCGGAGGGTCTTGGGGTTCCATTTCCTGATTTAGAGTATGGATCCGGTGGGAAATTGTCGAGGAACAATTCGATGTCTTCTCGAGGAAGTGATTCCACTGAGGCTCACAGCGTTGGAACACCGTTGGTGGGAGAAGAGGGAGGTATCACCAGTATCCGGTCATTTGTTGAAGGGCTCAAGGAGATGGTAAAAAACCTTGAGAAACATATTGTTGCTCTCTATTTTACTATGAATATTCAACTTCTTAAACTAAGCATTGTGTTTATGTTTTGGATCCTGTGATGTTCAAAACTAGATGATTCAACTTCTTACGTCAAGCTTTGTATTACAGGTTTCGGATCCTGAGAATTCAGGGAAAATGGGGAAGGACATTAGGCTGGATGCTATGGACAAAGAGATGTCTGGGACAATGACGAACTGGTCGGATGAATTCGAGAGACAGAGAGAAGAGATTCTGGAGCTGTGGCAGACATGTCATGTCTCGTTGGTTCATAGAACATACTTCTTCTTGCTCTTCACGGGAGATCAAGCGGATTCGATATACATAGGAGTAGAGCTAAGAAGGCTCTCTTTTATGAAAGAAAGCTTTTCTCAGGGAAACCAAGCCTTCGAAAGAGGCCAAACACTCACCAGAGCTTCAAGGTTAGCACTTTTTAGCCATTTGCGTTTGCGTTTACAGCCGAAGCAAAGAGCTAATTTGGTTTTGTTTGTATAGCCTGAAGGCGCTTCAGAGGGAGAGACGAATGCTAAGCAAGCTTGTCGGTAAGAGGTTTTCTGGAGAAGAAAGGAAGAGACTTTACGAGAAGTTTGGGATTGCTGTGAACTCAAAACGCAGGCGGTTGCAGCTGGCGAACCAGCTCTGGAGTAGCCCCAAGGACATAAACCATGTGGTCGAAAGTGCAGCTGTTGTGGCAAAGCTCGTTAGGTTTGTGGAGCAAGGAAGAGCAATGAAAGAGATGTTTGGTCTGAGCTTCACGCCTGCGCTTCCGACAACTCGGAGATCACTTAGCTGGAGAAAAAGCGTGGCCACGCTTTTCTAACATGTTCATCTACAACGCCTACATGAATATATAAATGGTTTTTGAGGTTTCTATGTGTAAATCTTCTAGGTGGGTTCTTGGTTTCGGTGCTTGATGAAAAAGATTTTTAGATGTTTCCACTGCTGTGCTCCTTTCTACAATTTAATGAGGTTTTTTTGGATTTGGAAGCAGACATAATCTGATTCTCATGTTTTTATTTACTGGTCAGTTGGTTGGTGATGATATCTCGACTCTTTTTCTTAATTACAACGAAAAATCTCTTTACTTGTCCGAAATCTCAGGATTTGGTTCTTTTTGATTTTTTTTACGTTTCATGTGCTTTGCATTTGAATCGAACAAAATCTTAACCAGAACCGATTTTGGTGAACCGAAATCGATTGAGAATCCCAATGAGCCCAAACGAATTACCCTTTCGGCCTTTCTATTTACGACTTGTTACAAACAGCCGTTTACAAGCTTTCTAAAATGTAAAACAACACGGAGTTAACATCTGCATTATTCAAACAACAAAATCTTGGAATTGGGAACCCCTAGTTCCACAACAAGCAGATTCATAGACAACCTAGCCGAAGATGGA
The DNA here is from genome assembly GCA_900116095.1 of Euclidium syriacum. Classification (NCBI taxonomy): domain Eukaryota; kingdom Viridiplantae; phylum Streptophyta; class Magnoliopsida; order Brassicales; family Brassicaceae; genus Euclidium; species Euclidium syriacum. The sequence continues at coordinate 7,638,230 of FPAK01000008.1, forward strand.
ATTCGAAATCCAAATACTCAAATCACTTGAAGAAAAGGAATAGTCAAATTCAGACTCAAGAAAACATACATTTTGATAAAACTTAACAACAGCTACAAACGTAAAGGAAAAGAATCTGCCGAATTTGTTCGAATCGACAAAATACTAAAAAGAGCAACTTATGATCATAGTCACCAATTTTGTCCATTAAGATATATAATATTGGATTACAAGGCAGCAGGCTAGATCAGAAAACCTTCTAATCCATGATGAATATAAGACAGTCAGGAAATCAAACGAGATATGGACTGGACATTATCCAGTGTGAGATGCAAGGCGGGTTTCAAACATCTTATGATACACTCTAATTTTGAGAGTCACTGGTCTCTCAAGCCAGATCTTGCTTATCCTACATTCAACCATAGATGATTCATCCAAACGAACACGATTCAATATTTTTGTTAAGGAACATCCAAATCCATAAAAATAAGAAAGAGACCAAACAGCTAACACTATTGATATAACTGATGACTTCAGACGCTCTAGGATAATCAACAATCTTGCACCATTGGCGTTGGACTAATTGGAACACATTAGTCTCCTTGTAAGTTGGATTCCACACCAAAACAAAACAAAAAACTAGGGATTCTGATCCAAAATGGGGAAATTTTCCTCTTAACTGAGAACATTTGAGAGTTATATGATCCAGAAGGTATCAAACAAAAACACAAATCATGAACGCAGACAAGTTTATACTTAGTATCCATGATAAGGAAGTATACAAGCAGTTCTATGAAAAAACTGGAAACTTACCACTAGGGCAACAATTTAGTGGCATACGAGAAAACCCTAAGAATAGAAATCTCAGATGAGCTTGAAAGGTAGGGGCCAAGGAGTAGACCTGGGAACCTCGTTCTTGTCTTTGATTCGCTCAATCATCTTCTGCTTTTTCCCTCTCGAGTTTCCGTACGATCCTTTGAATCTCTTCCCTTTCTTCGTCTTCTTATCCCCTCTCCCGCACAAATCCATCTCCGATACCGCCGAAGCTGAACACGCCGGAGATAACGAAGAATACCTCGCCGAACAATTCAATGCTGCAGACGTACGCTGCGTCATCATAATCCGTCGCGTTATCGCGCCGCACCACTGCATCGCCGCCATCGCTCTCTCTCTTTCTTTCCTCTCCGTCTCTTCACTTCTACAGCGAAACACTTCCAGGGACTAAGTTCTGGGTTAAAAAATGGGCCATAAATGGGCCTTTTTGCTGTATTTAGATTCAACGTTTTTCGATTTAATCCAGGAATTGGCCCGTTAAGATTTCTTTGTTTTCCAATGTGTTTATACGTTTATGTGTCTCCACCACTCACTGTTAACGATCAAATCACAATGACGATGGAGCTTCTCTGCTCACCAACGTCTCTTTCCACCTCCTTCGCTCTCCCTTCTGCTCTTCGCGTTTCTGGATCTTTCTCTGTACGCAGTTTTTTGTTTTTGGTTTCTTTTCATGCAAACATTCTTTCTCTAACTTGTAGTTCCTTGCGGGAATATTAATGGTGAAATTTTGGATTTTTCAGATGCGAGGGACAACGAGATTAGTGGTACTGTGTAGTTCCGAGAAATCCCAGAAGGTATTTTCATAAAATATTCTCCAATTATGGTGATCATTTGATTTTGACCCAAAAAGTAAAGTTACTGAAGCTTCAATATCCCGAGCTGAGTAAAAATGTGGGCTTCTCTAGATTTTTTTTTTTTTTTTTTCATTTCCCTTTAGCGTTTGAATGTTTTGTTTTCCCAGGAAAATCAGATGACAGTGTCAATAACTGGAGCAACTGGATTTATAGGGAGACGATTGGTTCAGAGACTTCGTGCTGGTATTCTTCTTTTCTTACAGAGTATACTAGTAATGTGTTATTCCTTCTACTGGTGTCTTAACCCGAAATTGGGTATGTTCTCTATTCTTTCTGCAGATAGTCATTCTATCCGGGTCTTAACACGCTCTAAATCCAAAGCTGAGCAAATATTTCCGGGTAAGAAGGTAATGACTATTCTGCTACTAGTTTTACTAGGATCATAAGCACAGTTGAATAACATTAATGATGATCTGATTCCGCTAGTTCTTGATTGTATTTTTCAGCCAAGGACTTCCCAGGTATTGTGATCGCAGAAGAATCGGATTGGAGAAACTGCGTTGAAGGTTCAACTGCTGTTGTGAACTTGGCAGGACTGCCTATTAGTACAAGATGGTCTCCTGAGGTCAGTTTCCTATTTCAACTTCCACTGCTTCCTCTATATTTTATTGCTTGAGGAATTTCTTTGCTTGCTTTGCAGATCAAGAAAGAGATTAAGGACAGCCGGATCCGTGTCACTTCGAAAGTTAGTGATTACTGTATTTTGTGATTTGAGATTGTAGCCTCCAAGCTTCACATATTGAGTTAAAAAGTTTTCGTTTTTTGAATTTACATTAAGGTAGTTGAGTTGATGAATAATTCGCCAGCAGAAGCTCGGCCTACCGTTCTAGTTAGTGCCACAGCTGTTGGTTACTATGGTTTGTTACAATCTTATGCTGAGCCATCTAACATACTTACTCATGCCAACAAGAATCCTAACGGTCTTTAAACTGTCAGGTACTAGTGAGACAGGAGTATTTGATGAAAAGAGTCCATCAGGGAATGATTATCTTTCAGAGGTAAATTGATTTCCTTGTGTACACTCTGCATCTTTTTCCCATTTAGGTTTTCAGTGATATTTCTGTCAAGGACTGTACGTACTTAGCTTTCATGGATTCGGATGTAATTTCATGTTCAAAAATTTTGCTGCTTAGATGAGATTTGTACATGTGTACTTAGGTTTGCAGAGAATGGGAAGGAAGTGCGTTGAAAGCGAATAAAGATATAAGAGTGGCACTTATCCGCATAGGTGTTGTTCTTGGAAAAGACGGTGGAGCTTTAGGTGTGTCTTCTCTCTCGTTCTCACACGCTAATGAAATATGTTTGTTGCGGACTCAGGTTATCATACTAAAGTATTTTTTTGGGGATTGTAGCCATGATGATACCGTTTTTTCAAATGTTTGCTGGAGGACCACTGGGTACAGGACAACAATGGTAAAAGTTGAACACTTTTTCTGGTCGTCTCTGGATGGGCTCTCTATGAATCTAACAATCATTCTTGCATAATTCACTGAGTAGGTTCTCTTGGATTCACGTGGATGACTTGGTGAATCTAATCTATGAGGCCCTCACTAAACCATCCTATCAAGGTAATGACATACATACATGGCCTCTATGTTAAGGGTAAAGCAGAATGTTAATGGTGTTGGTCGTTGTAGGAGTTATTAATGGGACTGCGCCGAACCCGGTTAGGCTTGGAGAGATGTGCCAGCAGCTCGGTAGCGTTCTTAGCCGACCATCGTGGCTGCCGGTTCCGGACTTTGCACTCAAAGCTTTGCTTGGGGAAGGTGCCACTGTGGTTTTGGAAGGGCAGAAGGTTTTACCTGTAAGAGCCAAAGAGCTTGGCTTTGAATTCAAGTACAAATACGTCAAAGATGCACTCAAAGCCATTATGCAATAAGGAGGACATATAGAGAGCATCGTTCTAGCATTGGATTTGGGTCACAGACAAACAAGATATTCTTTTCTTTTCGTCTCTTATTTGTTATACTTATATGTATGGTCCAAAGTGTTTTTAGTGATATCTCAGAAAACAAAGAGCACAAAGAAGAGTCGCTTGGTTAGAATCTAACCACTCTCATACATAAACTCTCAATCATCTATTGCTCAATTATATCATTTGTAAAGTTTACTTGCCAAAACACAGACACTCTCTTCCAGTGATTTCATCTGTAAAGAGTACTGCTTTGAAACGATGAACCTATATGCGGAAGAGTCTTTAACTTCTGCAACACATGAATATAAAAAAGAGCAGAGAATTGTAGATAATGGCATTGAATCTGATAAAAGAAAACAAGATATTCTTCTCCCTCGCCCGTCAAGACAGAAAAGAAGCCAGAGGTTTATTGAATTGTTTGTTTTCCTTGTTCGATTCGAGGCGCTAGTACTTATATAATACACAACATGAGAGGATCATAAATAGTCTGAACAGACTGATTGTGTGAGTAAGATCAACCCCTCAATGAATACTTCTTCCCAGTGAAAGCTTGGAACTTGGGCTCTTCTTCTTTCTTCTCCTCTTCCTTTTTTGTCTCTTTTCCCGCTCCAGCCTGAAAGGATAAATTAAGTGAGGAACAATCAATCATAGAAATTTGTCTCTCAATTCCATTTGCATCATTTATCAATAAAGTTCAAAGTGAGTACCTTTGGAGCTTCTTTTGGAGCACGGTTTGCATTTCCCCCAAACACAAGTTTTCCTTGAGCCTGTCGAGCAGATTTCTCTGAGCTACTTGGTGCAGATGACTGACCGTTACCATTAGCAACAGCAGGCTGTTTATCTTTTGAGCTAGAGACAGGCGGCGGCTCATAGGCAAGAGGTCTCCCATCTAACCGTCTTCCCGAGCCCGTAAAAGGGTTGAACTTTGGTTCAGGTTCAGCCACAACCTCCTCAGCTGTGATATTTGGAAGGCAAACAAAAAAAAAAAACACAATGAAAATCTAACAACTTGAAGCTAAATCCATCTGTGATAGATTCTATAGATACATACCTTTTGCCACACCCTTATCGGCTGCAGCAGGTGCTTTGGGGCGTTCAGGCTCTTTGTAATCAAGGGGAGGTGCGAAATCAACCTCACAGTCTGTTTCTATGATACTGATTCCGTTAGCAGGCTTTGTTTCAACTATATCTATGAAGTATTTCTTGTTGTTGTATGGAACCATAATACTATCCCCAGTGGTTAGGCATGAGTAATTCCTCAAAGCAGTCTCCAAGCTGTCATTCATCATCAAATACGCATGTTAATATTAACAACAAGAAACCCGTAGGAATAACTTCAATATAATACGTTCTCTAAGCTATCATCAACATAATATGGAAGACAAGAGAGCTACAAGAGGACTCGAATACGGTAAGGCAGAAATAAGTCGGACTTACATAGCTTTCGGGTTAGATATATCCAGGAAATCTGTTGTGTGGGGTTGTAGTTTAACATAAGTTCCCTTTGGAAGAGTGACATTTCTAACTCTCACAATGTCTCCTTCTTGCAGCAGCAGGTTCTGCATCATCTGGATTTTATATTTATTTCAAGATCAAAACAGCAAACAATCAGTTCTGGTAAAACAACACTATTCCAAGTATTTTGATTGACAATCAAAGAGGAAACTGATTCTTACCCAATACGGCATGTAAATCATGCCTTCTTCTGCAATGAACTCAAGGACTCCACAGTGTGAAACACGTTCAATTCCAGAATTACGAAGCTCAAACAGCATTGGGTAGTCAATATGTAAAGAGGCTGTAAAGATTCCCCAATATTAGCACTCTGATAATTATTCTAAGGTTCAACACATATTAGAACCAAATCCAAAAGAGAAAGTAGGCAGTTGCATACCAAGACGATCGAGGGCTGATGGTGGCATTATGACTGAAATAAATTAAACATAAATCAAACTCCATACTTGAGCAACATATGAATAGTAAAACATTGACTGGAAACACATATCAGTGTCTACATAAGAAAGAAGACTTACTCTTGTCGCCACTTTCAATTTGTGGCTGCAAGAAGAGAAAAGGAAATAGGAATTAGAGCTTAAAAAGTCATGTATGCTTCTATCGAATTCAGTCAGCTAAACATGGAGATGGCTGAGATTTAACCATTACAAGAAAAATAAATAAAGCATTCGAAGAAATCAAACCTTGTCGATAAAAGATGCTGGATAACACCGATAACTCTGTTCAAAGGTTGTTCCATGATAATGGTATCCGTCGAAAAACTGCATCGTGTAAGTCCCAAAGATTTAGTTAGGTAGACAACGGGTGAGTAATTGTTAGGCTAAAGTGAAGATTGACGGCTTAAAAAAAGAAAGCTTTGTGGATAAAACCTGACGACACTTACCATATTTTTGCTGGTAGAGAAGTAGAATAAGTTAACGCAGGCAACCAACTGTCAACCTACTGAAAAAAGAAGCGTCAAACAAATCAAATAGAAGAATAATTGAGAGATCGAAATCAGAAGCAGTAATTCTAATTAAAAAAATTTAGGGTTTTCAATACGCGAACATGAATAAACCGATAATCAATTGCGGGCAACAAATCCTTCGGTAACTAAAAATCAAAGTCGGTGGCTTTTCCAGTTATTCTAGAAAACCTAGACTTCAAATGCGAATCTCATCAGAAAAAAAAAAAAAACTTAAAATTCGAAGAATGTCTAGAACAATCTGGAACTGGCACAATCCCACCTTTTGAAACCCAACCCCTCAAGATCCTTGGAACCTAGCTTATTCAATAATCCTTTTTAGGACGGAAACCCCCAAAAAACAGAAGATTCCGATCACAAATTCTGCTATTCCGTATAAGAATGAGGAGATCGATACAAAAACCAAAGCGAAAAACCTTAGAACTGAAATCTCCCCTTGAGATGATCAGAGATAAAGACCAAAGCTAGCGAGAGTACCGATTGAGCTACCGACCATAAAAATTACCTCTACGAAAGAAAGGAAATTGATAATTTGATGCTTTGATACTTGCAACTGTCTTCACGTTTCTCTTATATATACCATACGGTGCGTATCGGTCTATGTTATACTTTGTTGGGCCCGATGAATTGCTCGGCCCATAACTACAGTTTTTCGGGATTTCGTACCAAGAACCCTCATGAATCTTTGATGGGGATGATCTTAGATTTGTACAAGTATTATGTGAAGATAGGAGAAAAGAAAGATGTATATCTAGTCTTAGCCTTGAGATTTAATACCGAACCGAGAAAAAAATAACCAAAACGGGTTAAAGGGATTGCGGTTAAGTTTCGGATATAAGAGGAGAATGATCGGCAAAAGTCTGACTGAATCTCAGTTCAGTGCAAGTGAACCGAACGATTAACCAAGATTTTACCATGATTGTCTCTAACCGTCATATATAAACCTTATATTAAACTAAAATCAACTAAAAACGATGAGATGAGTTTTTGTTGTTTCTTCTGATTTTCAGCTTAGATGAACCAAATCTTCTTTCTTCGAATCTTTTCTTCTTTGATTCTCCTAACTTTTATTTGTTTCAGTTTCATTAATCGGCGGCTTTCTTTGATGGTTGATTCTAGAGTAAATTATCGTACTAACAGATTCCTCTCATTAGGGGGGCAAGGAAGTGCTTATTAAGGTAGTATTCTTGGCATTATAGACATATTCCATGTTATACTTCAAACTCTCAAAGACTTTATGTAATCTAATCATGAGTAAAATAGACTTATGTTGGTGGAAGAACAATGAGTCATGGAAAGGATTCCATTGGCAAGCTTGGAAGAATCTGATAGTTTTTAAAAAGGAAGGGGGACTAGGATTCAAAGACTTGGAAGTATTCAATATTGCTCTCTTGGGCAAACAAGTATAGAGGATGATGGTATATCCCATCCCCTTGATGTCTAGGGTATAAAAAGGGAAATACATCCCTAAATAATCACCATTAGAGGTTAAGTTGGGAACCAGGTCCTCATATGCATGGAGAAACATTCATGAAGCTCGAACCTCAAGCGAGTTAAGAGCTAGATGTGAGTTTGGAAATGGCAACACCATTAGACTTCTCGAAGATCCATGGCTCCAAAAACCCTCCAATACCACCTAGACCTATAAGGAACATGTGGAACAAAAAGTTATCTCTCAGCTAATTCAAAGAGTGGTCCTCTGATACGTAGAATCTACCCAAGTTGAGAGAAGATTTAAGAGAAAGAGAAATCAAGTTGATCACTTATATAAGACCAAATAGATCAATGATAGGAATGACTTCTCATGGATATTCAATAACATTGGCCAATACTCAGTCAAGTCCAATTACTGGATATGGTCCTAAGAGCTCCAACAAGTGGAAAAACTTTTGAAGAATTAACTATATGTATCATATTAGTATATGTATCACCTAATATCTTCGATTCTCTAAAAAAAAAAAAAAAAATGAAGGGAAAAAATTTTAGGTCCCAATTTCGAAGAATCAAAACCCTAAAATTTGGAAGCTTGTAGTGGTGAATGGTCATAAGCCTTTATGTTTAGAAACAAGGAATAAATAGAAATGGGGAAAAGACAAAGATCAACGCGAAATAATTGATTTTGAAAATCAAAATAATGAAGAAAGAAATAGACCGTCAAAGAAGGAAAGAAAGAAATAATGAGAATGTGTATCTGTTTTTGTTTTCCTAATTTTCTCTTCACCCATCAATGGTGTAATAGCGAAGCAACAAAAAACGTCTCTTAAAATGTCGACCAAAGTAATCATCAATTGGTCGGAAAAAGGAACATCTCAGAAGACCACAGTCGTTTATAATATTAATTTAACAATCTTATATATAATGAGATAGTTTTCTCTTTATTTAAGATGTCTACCTAAACAAGTTTTAACAGCAAATGAACCTTAAAGTTTATTTATGATGTGCATTTAATTTTTATGTATTTATATTTATTGTTAGTTGTAGTTATGTATAAACTATAGTTAAAAAAAATTAAGAAATTTATAAACAATAAAATTTGATGTAAAAAATTAATTTAAAGAATAATTAAATTAATTTTATGTCCACTTCTATTTGGTATACATAAGTACATTTATATTTCTTCAAAATAAAATTTATTTTTACATTATTTTCATGTATTTAACATATTTGAAAAACATGGAAGAGTTTTTTTTTACTATAATATGTCCATCAATATAAAAAATAAAAATTTACATTAAATTGAATACATATATATATATATATATTCTTTGGAAGGGTTCAAATCTAATGTTCTTTAATTGACATTAAAAAAATGCAATCTAAGACACAAAATAAATTAAAATAAAAGAATAACAAACTCCTAAGTTGAAATAGAAGTGAGCCAAAAGTTATGCATGTATTAAAATTCTTGATTTGTATATTAATGCACTATTAAGAATGCAGTAATAAATACAATTATATGTATATCGATTGAAAACTGAAAAAATATTATTGAATTTTGTTGTAAAATTTCTTTTAACAAATTAACTGTCATGAAGTTCGGCATGTGTCAAATAAGTAAAAAACAAAAGTAAATAAATAAATGTATGAGTATATTACAAGAGAATTAAAAATTAAAAAATAGGTCAAATAATAGTAAATCATCAAAACTCCATAACTAAGTGGAAAAATAAGTTTCTATAGACAAAATTCTTACAAAATGGTAAGATATCTAAATTTTCTATAATAAAAATAAGTTTTAATAGAAAATCTTTATCCTATTTTTCATCTGTTTTTTTAATATTTATTTATTTATTTAAAGATAAAATAGATAGAAACCTAGAATAATGTGACACTTCAAAGTTTATATTTTAATTTCTTTGAAATCTAATAAAAAAAGTTTAAAAATGTGAAAGCATTATAGTTTGAGTATTCATTGGTAAGAAGTTCCAAAATTCTGAAAAATAAGAATTAATGATCATATGACTTAGAGATTTCACAACAAAGAATATGACCAATGAGTGATACCTGATATTTATAATATATACGAGGTGAAATTACAATTCTATGATCCAAAAAATATGTTTAAGAATTTTACCATTGAGTCAAGTACTTTTAATATTAAAGATATAGAGAAATTATAGATTTAAGGCATGTTAATTAAGTATAGAAACAAGAGAAATACATGGTTGCAATCCAAAATTGACATCTAAAAACTAATTAGTATTAGACGTTGAAGAGAATGTTGAAATAAATATGAAAAACTACGAAAATTTAGAAAATGGGATAGTAAAAACCGCGTAACGCGCGGATCTTTTTTGGATAAATAATAAAAGACCCAAATTTAAATTTAAAAGAAAAAAGGATCTTTACTATAAACTAAATAAAACAAAAACATACATATCATAATAACATTGTCTGAAGCTTTCTTCAAGGCCTCACTTACAATCAATTTCTTCATACTATCTAATATAAATTGAATTTTCTTTATAAGAAAACAATTAGATAAAATTATTATTGGATATGACCCTACACATTAAATGGAAAAACTTAAACAACTTAAAAAAACAATAACTTGAACCTTCGATCCTATAGGATTACCAAAACCACCTTAACTGACTTAGATTTGTTCATTCGAAATTGGGTTTATTGGAGGAAAAACGGGATTTATCGAGGCTTGATGGAATTTGCTGATGTTGAGTTGCTCGTACATATTTGCATTCAGCTCCCTCAACTCACCCGTTGCTAACTTCAATCGTTCCACTTCTGTACTCAATTTGTCGTTCAAGACTGCAACAAAAGAGACACTATAGTTATAGGGCATGGTTTTACTTCTTAGATATAAATGTTACTATTATATAAGAAACATTCTAAGTATTTGATATAATGAAGAGAAACAAACATGTTTCCTCGTTAAGGATCCGCAAAAATAAAATTGTGTAACCTCATCCAAAAATGACAATAGATTTATATTTTAAATATTAATTTTCTACGAAGAAAACTAAACACATTTCCTAATTAAGAATCTACTAAGAACCCGCATAACCTCATTCAAAAATGTACTTTTATACATGAAAATATGTTACGCCTTCCTTTACATGAAAAAAATATGTATATAAGACCTAGCAGCCCTAGTTATCATCCGGCTCAATGCAAAATAAACAGGATATCGAAGTGAACTTTTGTACTATTATGTTTATTCACAGTTAGATATAATGTAAAATAAGCTGAAATTTATTTCGGGTGTTAGATATATAAGCAAAGACCATGCAACAAATAATTAAGATAACATACCATCACGAAAACTCTCATGTTGCTCCATTGTTTCAAAACGAAACACAAGTTCCTTGTTATGGTTGTCCAGCGAAATATTAGTTTTCTGCATTCAACAATAAAAAAGACTTTTTAAATAACATTATCAGAACCATTTTGGCATGATAGTAACTAGATGGATTCTACTCACCTAAAGAGTATGTACTTTGTTTTCCAATTCTAATACGTATTGCCTCTTCTTCTCCTTTGAACGTGCAGCTGACTTTCGGTTTGCCAATATTCATACATATGAATAAACTATACATAATATTGCAAAAAAAAGTTTAATTTAATCAAGCAAACTCAACTTACCTTTTGGCACGCTTAGATTCAGATACATCAATCACTGCGAGTTTAGAATCAATCATGGGTGTCTTCATATCAGATGCATTATACTTGCCTCTTGCAAAGTGAAGGTTGAGAGCGCTCTGGTTTTCAACTACTGAGCTGGAAGGAAAATGAGGCATGTTTGAAGATTCCATGCCGTTGAAACAACTATCCATAGAAAAACTGCGTTGGTGTTTGCATGAAGGAGAAATTTCTATGGCTACTCGTTTCTTGATACCCAAACTAGTTGATCCAACCTCGATTTCCCCTTTCGGATTTTTGTCCACGTTATCCCCATTCTCAGTATCATCCAAGTCATCGAACTCATCCAGATCAATATTCTCAAAGATGTACTCATCCTATTTCAAATCATCCCCCTCAGATTTTCTTTCTCCAAGGCCTTCTTTTGCGCAGCTTGATTCCCCCTTGCCAAGCCCTTAACCACGAGCCCTAATTCATTAGGAAAGGTTATATGCTAAGAATTTTGAGGGATGACCATAGTTACTAGCTCAAAAAGGTTATCACTCTTGGCCCGTCTATAAGCTGTTCTCGGCGGCAAAATACTGACAGAGGTAATAAAGGGGTTGGACATCATGAATGAAACCGGAGACAATGTAGAGTCTGTACCGTCGTAGTCAGCCATTGGTACTGACATAGAACCACCGAACGTCGACCACGAAAGGCTCAACGGCATGTGAATTATGTGTTTCTCGTTTTTTTGAATTCACTAATTACTTTTATCTTCTAAAATTCTATATCCTCTCTTTTCCTTTTTTGTTAATTGGTTTTTATCTAAGACTCCATATCCATCTATTTATATACAAAATTTTCACTTTTATATTTCAACAAAAATAAAAACCTTTATAGTCAAAATACACAAATTAATCCTATATTTTTAGGTAGTGAATTGAAGATTCATAAATTTTGGGAATATTAGTCTTTGCTACCCAGTCAATTATTTTTTGCTAATAATTTTAATTAAATTTAAACTTTTTTGGTGTGTAATTTACTTTTGTATTTAGTTATTTTGGCACGTTATATATTTTGATAATGAATTGTTTTAGAGTTTTGACTTTTTAATGAAACATGTTTATGTTCTTCCCAAAAAAAAATATAGGATCCACTATCAATATTCACTTTTACCAATCTTATTATGTTAGATTTTAGATTTGTGAACATTAAACCAATTAGGGTTCTATATTTCTTTCAAATGCCTCAAATTAGTATATTCTTACATTTGAACCAATTATTATTATTATTTTTTTGGGTGAAATCAAATATATATATATATATATATATAATATTTACTACTTTTTTGGTTTACGTATATAATATTTATGACACCCAAAATATAAGATATTTTTTGTTAAATAGTGATTTCTTATAATTTAATGAAATAAATACCATATATATATAAACAAAATATTAGTATCAAAATTATTAAATCAAAACAACAAAAACTAAAGCTAAGTTTTAAGCAATAAACTGAGAATTTATGTATTCTAGATCATCATATTTTGTTTGTCGGTTAGTTATGTTTTTCCTTTTATAACGTTAAACTTGATATATATATATATAAAAGAATACAAAGAAACGTAAGCAAAAGTATGTGCGGTACATAGAAAGCAATAAACAATAAAATACTGAATTTGACGATGATTTCCCTAGTAAACCCTTATTTGCTAATGGATTATCAAATGTATATGAAGACTTTGTGTTTGGCTATCTTTAATCTCTTCATAGAAACTCCAATTTGTACACCATAACAAAACTGGTTATTTCTGATGATTGTTCATAATTTAAACTTCTTAAAACAAGGTGACGAAAAGAAGATATGTTAATTATGTTTTTTGAAATGTTCTGAAGTAAACTAAAAAATTTAGTTGAAATTTTTTATTGTTAATAATTAGAAATTTAGATCATATTGGATATGGTCCAAAACGATATGAATATCATTTTCCTTCCATTCAATTACATTTCTAGTGGGATGTTCAAACATTTTACGGACGTGGTTTCTTCTTATTTAAAACATAAGTTATTCCTCACTTTTCAAGTTATTCATATCAAATAAGATTAGATCTCTAATCTTTTCTTCGTACCATCAATGTTATTGCCTTTCATTAGTAGGCTTGCAACCATATTCTAAAAATGAGAATTAACAGGATAAGAAAAGTATAGAGTAGCCAGTAGAAAGACTACTCATACAAATCGAGCAAAAGGGAACTGGAAGAAAACCATATAAGTTTCAGTTTCTCTACCCCTCCTCCAAGAATTGTTCTAGATAAATGAGAGCCACCACCACGAGGTAAGTTTAAATGTAATATTGATGTATCTTGAAACAAGGTTAATCTTAATATGGTATAAACTGATTACGCTCATTTGAAAAAAAAATGTTATCTTTTTATGGCCTTAAACTTGTAGGCATAAGCAATGTCTCTAATATGGGTAATGAACTGAAAAACTTGGGAATGACGAAGGTGATCCTTGAAACATACTTTCAGAGTTTTGTTTAAGCTATATATTGAGGAATCGGACCATTGGCCTCGCTGGCTAGCTTAACTGCAAAGTATTATCAAGCATGTTTATTAAGGTTACGAGGAGATTGAATAACGAAGCTGCACATTGTATCAAATTCCTCCTTCTATGATGCTATTTTAGATTGTAGTGTCCCGTTTAGCTCATACAAACAGTTATGAAAGACCAACCGGGTATGTAATTGAACTATGGAGTTGGGGAAAAAATCAAAAAATTAAAATTAGAAAATATACCTAATTGTTAATCAGCCCATTGGGCCTAGAGGCAAACAGTTGAGTAATCAAACGTTTGCGCTTACTAAAAACACATAGTAGAACCTTTAATCTGAGCAGATATTTACCCTATCAGGATTCAGGAAGGAAGCAGAAGGAGAAAGAGCTGAAAATGGAGATAACATTGAACAGTGGCTACAAGATGCCGATCGTCGGCTTAGGAGTGTGGAGAATGGAGAAAGAAGGGATTCGAGACCTTATCATCAATGCTATCAAGATCGGGTATCGCCATCTCGATTGTGCTGGTAACTAACTCTTTTACTCTCAACCTTTTATTTCTGATTTTTGTTGCTTAGGGTTCATGTGAATCATGTTGAGCTAACTTCTCTGTAGATCGTTGGATTATATCTGCATCTGATTCTGCAGTTGCAAGTATTTGGAATCATAGAATATTCCTATACTAAGTCTGTGCTGTGTGGATGAATGATAGTCTTATGATAGCTTTTTAGATGTTATGTATAAAAACCCCGCAGGCTAACTTTCCTTTGTTCTTTGAGTTGATTTTTACTTGATTTTGAGAGCTTTATAACTCAGTTGCATCTTTTAATTAAACATCTTTTGGCGTGTTTGGTGTACTTTTGCAGCTGATTATAGGAACGAAACCGAAGTTGGTGAAGCTCTTACAGAAGCATTCAAGACGGGTCTCGTCAAGAGGGAAGATCTCTTCGTTACGACCAAGGTACACACGGATTTCTTTGGATCGACATAGCAATGATCTCAATCTATTTTAGTTCGGATAATGAAAAAAGTGAGAAAGTTCCCGGTTTCTGATCTTTCTTGGTTTTGCAGCTATGGAATTCAGACCATGGCCATGTTATTGAAGCGTGCAAGGACAGTCTCAAGAAACTTCAACTTGATTATCTCGACCTTTTTCTCGTTCATTTTCCCGTAGCAACGAGGCACACCGGTAAGACCTTTTCCTTATTCATCTCGAGTAGAGACCATTGCCTTTCCTTTTTTACTGGCCACCAAATTCAATTTTTCTGAAGTCTCTAGCAATTCGTACACGTAGAGTAATAAGCTGTAACATGTAAGTCTTCCGTTCAAGTTCCATTCTCTATATAATACTTGCAGGAGTTGGAACAACCGATAGTGCGTTGGGTGATGATGGGGTATTGGACATAGATACAACTATCTCTCTGGAAACTACATGGCATGACATGGAAAAGCTTGTTTCTATGGGTTTGGTTCGCAGCATTGGAATCAGGTAAAGGCTATCAACAAACAACTTCATCTAAAGCATATCAAGTAGCGTATCTTTGGGTGTTATATGTATGATCCAAGGAGGCCTTGTTTTTTGTTGTAGTATTGGTGAAGTTCTCTGAATATCTTAACAAGTCCTTTTGGCTTTTGCAGTAACTATGACGTCTTTCTAACGAGAGATTGCTTGGCTTACTCCAAGATCAAGCCGGCAGTGAATCAGATCGAGACACATCCTTACTTCCAACGCGACTCTCTTGTCAAATTCTGCCAAAAGCACGGTATTTGTGTAACCGCTCATACTCCTCTCGGAGGTGCCACAGCCAACGCCGAGTGGTTTGGTACCGTATCATGTCTGGATGACCCAGCTCTCAAAGTAAGCTCATCCTCTAAGCTTAAAACGTAGATTGAACTATTGACAGTTAAAAAGGACTGGGTTTGTCTGAACTGTTCTTGTGTTCTTGATATGAATGTAGGCTGTGGCGGAGAAGTACAAAAAGACAGTGGCACAGGTTGTACTGAGATGGGGAATGCAGAGGAACACAGTGGTGATACCAAAGACATCAAAGGCTGAGAGGTTGGAAGAGAATTTTAAGGTTTTTGACTTCGAACTCACTAAAGAGGACATGGAACTGATCAAAGGCATGGACAGAAAGTACCGTACGAACCAACCAGCCAAGTTTTGGGGCATTGATCTCTACGCTTGATCACACTCTCTTGTGTCTCCTCTCACAATCTCTATCTAAATGAATAAATGATGCTTAAGAAGATTCTCAAAATGTTGTGAACCGATAATAAACTCAGTTAATAAGACAGATTTGATTTGTAAGTCCAATAATATGATGGCAAAGAGATTATTATTCTCATCTCTATATTTTTAAAAGTTGTTATGCTATCCACAATGGAAGATCCTTTTAAACGTGTACTTGCACTGACAGAAGACATCGGAAAAGGCGAGGATACCCTTGATTTTTGTTCTTGTTTAGAATTTATCAGACGAGGGTAGTTTCGTAATTTACAAATTAAGTATTGAGCTCTTCCGCTTCTCTCTTGTCTTGTCTTGCCTACAGACACTACCTCTCTTTCCTCCTCCTAGATCTTTCTCAATATCCATTCCTTCCACAAACTCTCGTAAGCTTTCGCGGCTTTTTGTTGTCTCTGTTTAATTTGTTAGATATTGAATGTGCTTCCAATTTGGAAGTGTTTCTCTAGGTTTGTACTCTTAATTCCACCCCGTTTTATTAACTTTTTTCGCCGATTTTCTGCTATTTTGGAAGCTTTAGATTGATTCTACGTCTCGCTAATCCTGACCTAATCGCTAATTTTCCTAGTTTATTCTTTTAACCTGTTTCCTGACGAGTTTAGATTGATTTTGGTATATGCTGATTACGGAACCCTAGCTGGGAAGAATTTTGAAATCCGAGAATCTGAAATTTCTCTTTAAGTTGAGAATTGTAGAGTTTTTTTCAATCAATTTAGATTCTAATTGCTGATGACTGTGATGATGATTTAAGCTTAGAAGAAAGGAAAAAACCGCGAGCTCAGAGATCTATTGTGCAGTTTTGTGATGATATCTCATATCTGCATATAATTCTTACTCTTGTTTCAGAGATCGAATGGTGATATTTGATCAATATTGCTGAGTGTAGAGAAGAAGAAGCTTGAAACACTTTCTTTATCCTGATAACTCTTTTGAAGATAAAGAGGATGGAGAATGGTGGGCAGTATGATAATGGGCGGTTCAAGCCAGATTACTTCAAAGGGGCACACTCTATGTCTGTGGTAAGTCAAAGTTTTTTTTTTTTTTTTAGTGTGATTTAAAAGCTAAGTAATGAAATGTTGTGTACAGTGGAATATGATGCCACAACATCAGATAAAAGAGCAACACAATGCGTTAGTGATGAATAAGAAGATCATGTCGATCCTTGCCGAGAGAGACGCAGCTGTACAAGAAAGAAATCAAGCAGTCTCTGCTAAAAAAGAAGCAGTAGCAGCTCGTGACGAAGCGCTACAGCAACGAGACAAAGCTCTTTCCGAAAGAGATAAAGCTTTGATTGAGAGAGACAATGCATTTTCTGCTCTTCAACACCATGAGAACAGTCTCAACTTTGTTTTGTCTGGTGGGAAACGCTATGATGGGGATGATGGTTTCAATATCGGTGAAACTCACAAATTTGAATCAACTATTCCGCCGTCTGAGGTAGTCAACACGAAGGTGACGAAAAGGAAGAAGGAGAGCAAGCAGGAGAAGAAAGTTGGTGAAGGTCTGAACCGTCGTGTTGCTGCTCCTGGAAAGAAATGTAGAACAGATTGGGATAGTAACGAAGTGGGTTTAAATTTGGTAACGTTCGATGAAACGACAATGCAAGTACCGGTTTGTACATGCACAGGCTCTGCACGTCAGTGTTACAAATGGGGAAATGGTGGGTGGCAATCATCTTGCTGCACGACCACCTTATCGCAGTATCCGTTACCGCAGATGCCGAACAAGCGACATTCTCGAATTGGCGGTAGGAAAATGAGTGGAAACGTTTTCGCCAGATTACTCAGTCGATTATCATCTGAAGGATATGATCTCTCGTCTCCTGTTGATCTTAAAGACTATTGGGCTAGGCACGGTACAAACCGTTACATCACTATCAAGTAGCCTCTATTTAAGTCTGCAATCTTTTAAAGTACGTTTTAAGCTAGTTTTTATGTTCATAATTCGTTGTTGTATGGTAAAAAAATCAAAACGTTAATAACCATGTTTTCAATGGGAAAAAATGGTTTGAAAATAAGAAAATCTGTTTCGACTCCAGAGAAAATCTCTCATCAGTTAAGATTACAAAATCTTTTTAACAACAGTAAAGATTTAGTTTATTTAAGATTTCAAAATCTGTTACCGCTTTATCGCATTAGTTAGTCACTTGTTAAATAACGTTACTCAATCACTTTTCAGCCCTCAAACAAATCTAAGATGAACGAAGTTGCAGAGAAAGCCACTGTGGCGCAGAGAGAGACACAGTCGCAGCCGTCGCGGTGGTTCGTCAGTACGAGAGCCTTCTTGGAAATTCCGAATCCGACGATACTCAAAGTTTTCTTCATAAGCAGCTGCGCGACGTTTACCTCAGGAGTTGGCTTAGCCCTTGAATGGGTCTTTCACGGCAATAACCACACTGGATTCGGGTGGATCATCTACTACGCATTGTTCTTGATCTGTCTTCCTCTTCTCATTTTGATCAGTTTCCGTGTCCTCATGGCCGTCTCTTCTTCAAACCCCGGCTCAAGTCAGATTGCGGACTCAGTCGCACCCAAAACGATGTGTACCGACATTTCCGAGGCTCAACCAACTGAAGAAACGGAGAGAAACAGTTGCCGGAATTTAGCCGTTGTGGTTGTTGATTCGGATGAGAAGAACAAGAAGAGTAAGAGCGATGACGAGAAGGTGGCCAAGATGAGACGCGCCGTCTCGTTTCCGTCGCATGGCGAAGTAAGATCATGTCGTACACGCTAGCAAATTTGAAAATTTTCTGATCTTTGGATTAGATGTGTTTAGTAATTAGATCGATTCAGGAATCTAATAATCTATTTGGTGAAATGTTATTTAGCATTTTAAATTTTTATTGAACTGACGGTCATGATCTTCAGAAAATCGAATTAGATCATTTATGGGGAATAATTTAACATGACTCAAATCAAATCTCTCGTTTTCTTTCTAAATCAATGACGGTTCAATCATGGGGATAAAAGTGTGGGTCCCATGAGTTAAGCAATGTCATCTATCGGTTCTTAGAGCATCTTATCATCCACATTCGTCATGGATATTTTACTAATAATACTAATGTAAAATCATACGACTTTTAAGAAACTTAAAAGTCTTTCTTCAAATTTAATCATTTTCACCAAAACCAAAAATTGTTTTACTAAGACAATTTGATATTCAAAATGTGCTAGCGTGCGATTTCTTGAGGGTCCGAAACCTAGTTATTAACAATAAAAAACAAAACTAAATTTTAATTTAGTTAAGAACATTTAGAAGAACATAATTATCATATCTTTCATCACCTTACAGTCATAATAAGTAATGAGTTTTGCTATGCGATGTACGAATTGAAATTTCTATGAAGAAAAGATAGTTAAAACACAACTTCTTCATAAAAAGATTGATATCAAAGGAGAAAAATTAGAAATTGATATCAAAGGAGAAATATAGAGATTTGATCATTCGTTAACAAATAAAAGTTTATTAGGGAATCACCGTCAAATTCACTATTTTTTTGTTTATTGCATTATTCTACTTTATTACCAGTAAATGAAATTTAAAAGTTAAAATGAAAAACATAACTAATCGAGAAGCAAAATATGATGACACAGAATTCATAAATTCTCAAATTATTTCCTAAACATAGGATTTAGTCTAATCTCTTGTTTATATATATATATATGATACTATATGAGGGACCGCATCCAGTACGGGTACATAAATATAAGTGACAAAAAATTTAAGCGGAAAACTTATGATATATGAATCAATAAAAAACAATCAAAATTTTGTAATATTAGAGTGTTTCAATGATAGTGTATGTTTGGATATATATGGTTCATTCCATATATCAATTCCATAAATAAGAGAATCAAATATAGCGAATAGAAAATCAACTTTAGTTTTAAAATTTAATATTAAACGAAAACCAAAAAAAACTCAAAAAAATCCTAAAAACTTCGAAATCCTAAAATCAACTTCTATTTTAAATAAAAAGATTTAAACGAAAACTAAAAAGGTCCAAAAAAATCTAAAAAACTTATAAATCCTAAAACCCCATAAATTAGTAAATGCGCTGTCTCTTTGATGGAACATAGTCAGCATCACCATCACCACCATCGATATTGTCAATTTCGTCTTCTTCTCCATCATCATCTAAACTATCATCACTACCATTAGTGGAATTGTCAAGACTTTCGGGTTCGCTATAATTTGTTTTGTCTTCAGAAGCACAGTCACTCACAATATCTCATTCAGAATTGTCATCACTATCACCACAACCATCTGAACCACCATCATTGTCACTCCCAAGTTCACTTACGACATCAGATTGATCACCACTATCAGTTACCAAGTCACTATATCCATCATCGAGATAGGCGTCATTGTCTTGTAATCACTTTCATCATTGTATTCATCCAAAATAATCAGATTATATTTTGTTCTTATACATTCAGAATCATCTTGTAATCACTTTCATCACTGTAGTCATCCAAAATAATTGGATTCTCTTTTGTTCCTATACATTCAAAATTCAAAGAAATCATAGAAATCACAATCCTCACAACACGATTATAATAGGACATACAAATTAACTTTGAAATTAAACATATTACCCAAATTAGCAGTGATGGGATTGAGTCGTCTCATATCCGGAAACTTAGAAGGAGATATTGACGTAAACCTATAAAATTACAAAATGTTAGCAAGCAATTATTATAATGAATGACTTTGTAATCAAAGTGCATTTGTTTAGGCGTTGGTTTTTGTTCATCATATATCTACACACATCCAAAAATATGTATGATGGTAACTCCTCCTTTATACCACGCGAATTATTAAGATATAAAAAAAAATTTATATCAGACAAAAGAAATTGTAATCGTTACATCAGTAAACAATACTTGATACATAATCCTTTGTGATAGAGGACAACCAACACAAAGAGCCACAAAAAACTGTCTACCACTGATCTCAGAAGCAAACATCCTAGGAACGAGAACTCGATCGCCAGCATTATGACCGGTTAGAACTTAACCATAAACCCTAAACTATATTGAAACTCTAGCTTCTTCTATTGAAGAAAACTAATTTGCAAAATCCCAAAAAGTAACAAATTAACCATTCTCTAAACCCGCCAAACATAGTGTATTTAACTTTAGTCCGCGCTGCCTTACAATGTGTAAAAAATCCAAGCTATAAAGATACCAATAAGTTGATTTAGTTTTCGATAATGTGAGGTTTTTTTCTTTGCAGATAATTATGGTAATAAATAAGACGATTGTCTCAAAGCAAAAAACAAAAAACTAAAAAAAGAGAGTCACAAACAGAAGTTAAAACCGATAAGCACCAAATTCAATCCTACAAAGAAGAGATTTTATAACAGACACAAGAACTATAATGAATCGTACATAGTTACATTACTTTAAGAAGTCAGAAAATACGTACATGTGTAAAAGTTATTTGGATTAGAAAAAATTAGATCTAAATGTCTTCTCTCGCTCTCTTCTTATATATAATGTAAGAGTATACATTATCTTTAATTTGAAAAAATATAATAACTTTTATCTTTCAAAGTTTCTTAGTCATTTCATGACCATTCAAAACCCAATTCCATCACCAATCACAATTTTACCACAAATAAAATCTTTTTGTTTAATTATCACACTTATTGCATCACCATCAGTGTTTCCCATTCTAGTTACTTCACCACCATTCCAGTTACTAAACCAACTCCAGCTCCGATGAAGCAACTCCACCACCAATTACCTCACTACCACCAACTACGGGTCCAAAAACTTTCATATTATAACCAAATGATTTTATTAAACTTTGTTTAATCATATAATTCATAACAGTCGCACAGTCAACATCCTTTAATCTTAATATCTAAACATAAATTTCAACCTTATAAACCTAAAATGTTGCTTTGGACCTTACTATATCACACACACCATATCAGTCGTATATTCAACATCATCCAATGGTAAAATCTAAAAAGACAATGAAAACAATATATACGTTATAAGAAAAAACATAATCTTCATTTTTATGATTGATAAAGTAAAAAAACAACAATAACTAATGTATCTATCGAAAAATAATAACAAAAAAAAAAGTTAGTATTTATCGTAAAATAATAATCGAAAAAATAATAAACGAAAAATTAAAAAATAATATTTATCGCAAAAATAAAAATTGAAAAAAATAAAAAACGAAAATTGAAAAATAAAAAACGAAAATTAAAAAAAATAATAAACAAAAATAGTGATTGAATGATTTGATTGGATTAGAGTTCTTTGAATCACTCTCGTGCGTTTTCACTTCCCATTTATATATGATTTGTGAATTTAATTTATAAAAATCACTATTTAAAAAATTATATCTTATGTTTTGTGTGTCATAAATATTATATACATAAACCAGGAAAAGTAATAAATATTTTTATAAACAAAATAATGTATTCGGTCTAAAAACACAAAATAATTGATTAAATGTGCAAAATACATTAATTTTAGGCATTTAAAAGAAACTTAAACCTCCTAGTTAATGAACATAATAGAATTCGTGCCTTTTTATTATATTTTTAGTTAATGAAGATAGTAAAAATTTTAGTTTTAAATTCAAAAATCTCAAAATCTAGCATAATAAGATTTGTAAAAGTGAACATAATAGATTCATGTCTTTCTAATATATTTTTTTACTTTTCTTGAAATTCAAATAGAACAAAAAAAATGAAACTTATGCAAATGATTTATTTCCCCTTTCAACTCTAATCTTTCATTCATTTCTTTGTTACAGCTGAGGTACTCTTACCCATTTTATCACACAAATTTTCATTTATTCTTTTCCTCTCTTTCTCTTACAAACTGATGATGACAGTTTTAACAAAATTTGATTTCTCGATAGAAAAAAAATTATATCTTGCTATGATTTTGAAGTGCCAGGTTTTTTTTTTGTGTGTTCTAGGAACACTGTAACATTTTCACCATTTATCCGTCGATTTTGATTTGGTCCGTAGTCAAATATAAATGATCAAGACAAATATAACTTCAATTATGATGTAGAGACTCCATTGTTCATTTGATACATTCTCTTATTTAAATCCCAAACAAACCTTATCGACGAATCGATGATGTGTCGATATCCCTCCTTTAAACCTTATCTGTGAATTGACGATGTGTATCACCCCATTCCTTGATGCTTTTAACAATGGCAGCGGCGAAAGTGGCACTAGCATATCTCAAATGAGCTCAATGCCATCCATTTCTATGTATTTTCATATCTCAACTGGGTCGCCAAATTTCATTCCATGATCAAGTCTCTTGCAGACAGTGTGTCAATCATCGCCTTGTCTTCACCTTTGACTCCTTCCTGCCGTTGAGCCCTTCGTCGTGTTCCATGATTCTCTATCAGCACCAGTGGCTGACTACGACGATATATATTCTACATTGCCTCTGATTTCGTTCACGATGATGTATGACCCCTTGAGAGCCTTCGACAATACTCTTCAGCCTGGAAAGTGTCATAGACGGGCCTACAGTGATAACCTTTATGGGTTAGAATCTATGATCCCTCGTAATTATGATGAGATAACCTTCTGCTATGAATAAGGGATCTTGGTTAATGGATTGAAGAGGGAACCAAGCTTCAAAAACGAAGGCCTTGGAGAAAAAAAAATCCGAGAGGGATACTTTGGAATTGGACGAGTACATCTCTTAGAATATATATGTGAATAATCTCGATGTCGATAATGAGTATGGAGATGACTTGGACTTTGATTTGGAAATGGAAAGTAGTGTCAATGAGGTTGGATCAACATCTTTGGATGTCAACAGATGAGCAGCCGTACCAATTGCTCCTTCATGCAGACACCAACATAATTTGTCTATGGATAGTTTTTTCAACCTGCCTCTTTCTTCTACCAATTCAGTAGTTGGAACCAAAATGCTTCTAACTGTCGCTTTGAAAATGGCAATCTTAATGCTCATGGCCGATGCCAAAGTCACTGAGATTGCTAAAACTGACCCTAAGCGTGCCAAAAGGTATGAATGAGATTACCTGACTAAATCATGCGTTTTTGCAATATCATGTATGAGTTTTATTCATCCATATGACCCTGTTTCAAAATCTTGGCAAACCGAAAATCAGCTACACATTCAAATGTGAGGAAGTCGCGCTACAAAGCCGAGTTGGAAAATAAAGTACATATTCTTGAGGCTGAAGTTAAAACATTGTTTGCTCAATTCACTTTTCTGCAGGTGAGAGGAATGAGTTTGTCTTGAAGCAATGGAGTAGAAGGGGTGTATTCGTGATGGTACATCATCTTAATTATCTGTCGCATGATATTTGCTTATAGTAATAATACTTAACACTCTAAATAGCTTCAAGCTTGTTTTACAATGTTACCATTTCAAAATATCTCATTCGAATAAACATATTAGTAAAAATTTACCCCGATATCTCGATTATTTTACATTGATCCGAATGATAACTATAATATCTTTGTTATTTATTTTCTATGTTATTGTAGCACTGAACGACCAATTGAGAGGAGAATTCAGATGGCTGGAATTAGTAACAAGTGAGTTGAGCAAACTGAATGCAAAGATGTACGAACAACTCAAGATCAGCGAGTTCCACCAGTCCTCGATTGACCCTAATTTTGGATAACAAATTCAAATAGGGTCATGTCGAATAATCAGTCTATCTAATTGTTTTCTTAGAAATGAAATTCAAGTTATAATAGATAGATGTGAGGATATTGATTATAATGGTGAGGTTTTGAAGAGAGCTTTATACAATGTGACCCTTTTTGTTTTATCTAGTTCAGTAAAGATCTTATTTTTGTTTTTCTCTTTTATCTTAAAGCTGGGTCCTTCACTATTTATCCAATTGTTAAATTAAAAATTCAGAAAAATTCACATAAATAGACGAAAGGGGTCTTATAGGATGTTCCTTTTCCGACCGGTCGATGATTGTTTTGGTCAACGTTTCAAGAGACGTCTTTTGTTGCTTCGCTATTTGCGCCATTGATTGGTGAAGAGAAAACCTGAAAAACAGATACGCATTATTTCTTTCCTTGCAGGTCTATTTCTTTCTTCATTATCTACTCTTCGATTTTAGAAAATCAGTTATTGCGCGTTGATCTTTGTTTTCCCATTTCTATTTATCTGAACACAAAAGGTTTATCACCATTCACCACTCCAAGCTTCCAATTTTAGGGTTTTGGAAATTGGGACTTTAACATTTCCCCTTCATTTTCGATTTCTTTCTCAGAGAATCAAGGTAATGAGTGATACGGATACCAATCTGATGCAGAGAGTTAATTCTTCGTCTGCTACATCGTCTTCTTCGATCCCAAAACAGTCGGTCTCACTAAGTCCTAATCAGCACTTGAATCCTGCTCTAATCCGCTCCCAGCAATTTCCGCAGTTCCGACAGCCTTTCAGCGGTAATAATGGCGCCGGCGCCGGAAGTAGAGTTGGAGCTCCGCCGCCGATTCCCCCAATTTCTCCCTACTCTCAGATCCCGGCGACCTTACAACCCAGACATTCCCGGTCTTCATCGCAACCGTCATCCTTCTTCTCCTTTGATTCCTTGCCGCCGTTAAACCCTTCTCCGCCAATTTCGGTGTCGATGGAGGAGAGAAACGGCGGCGGATTCAGCCCCTCGCTGCCTCCATCTCCGTTCACGATGTGTCATTCTAGGATCTCCGGCGATGGCGAGAATCTACCGCCGAGAAAGTCTCACAGACGTTCGAATAGCGATGTTACTTTTGGGTTTAGTTCGATGATGGCTCAGAATCAGATCCCTTCGAGGTCTTTAGAGAGATCAATCTCCGGTGGAGAGGTTTCAGATTGGTCTAATTTGGTGAAGGATGAACCAGGATCGGGAAGAGATGGCTTCTTCAGAGGAAAAAAATCCGACGGTGAATCCATGGACGATGTTTTCACAGCTTATATGAATCTCGACAACATTGATGTACTGAACTCTTTTGGAGGTGAAGATGGCAAGAACGTTAATGGGAATGTGGAAGAGATGGAGAGTAGTAGAGGCAGCGGGACAAAGAAGACGACCAATGGTGGAAGTAGCAGTGATTCCGAAGGAGAAAGCAGTGCAAGTGGGAATGTAAAGGTGGCGGTGAGTTCTTCAGGGGTGAAGAGAAGAGCCGGAGGAGACATTGCTCCGACTAGTAGACATTACAGGAGTGTTTCAATGGACAGTTGTTTCATGGGGAAGTTGAATTTCGGTGATGATTCATCATCACTAAAGCTTCCGCCTTCTCCTGGGAACTTATCAGCAAAAGTTTCCCCAACCAATTCAGGTGAAGGGAATTCGAGTGCTTATAGTGTCGAATTTGCAAACAGTGAGTTTAGTGCAGCTGAATTGAAGAAGATCTCAGCTGATGACAAACTCGCTGAGATTGTAATGGCGGATCCTAAGCGTGTAAAAAGGTAACGAATAATATGATTGCTTCATTTGATATTTTGTTCTTGTTGTCATGTGATGTGATATGTTTGTTTGAACCATTTCGTTAGAATCTTGGCGAACCGTCTTTCTGCTGCACGCTCGAAGGAGCGAAAGACAAGGTACATGGCAGAGTTGGAACACAAGGTGCAGACCCTTCAGACCGAAGCCACTACATTATCTGCTCAGCTTACCCTATTGCAGGTAACACAAACTGTCCTGTCTGAATATCTCACTAGTCTTGTACTGTTTTTAATATTTTAGTTTTGGGGTTCAGAGAGATTCAATGGGGTTGACGAACCAGAACAGTGAACTGAAGTTTCGTCTTCAAGCTATGGAGCAGCAGGCACAACTTCGCGATGGTAAGCACTTTTTTAACTTTCCCATGATTATATGAAAGCTTTTAGGGTTAGTTTGTATTTTGAACTCGATGGAACTATGTCAGTGTCGTGTCCTTACAGTTTCCGTAGCCTCAATTAGGAACTATGTTAGACGAAAAAACTTAACTTTTGCCTTGGGAAAATAGTTGTTGGCTGCCAGATTTTATTCATCTTAATACGTCTCTTGTTGAATTCAACTTATGGAAGGCTTTAATCTTTCTAACTGGGAATGCGAGTTTTGCTACAGCTTTACTTGATTCTAGTCCATCGCTTAGTTTTCCTGAGATTTAATTTACCTTGTTTGGCAGCTCTGTCTGAGAAACTGAATGAAGAAGTCCAGCGATTGAAAATGGTGATTGGGGAGCCGAGCCGCAGGCAAGGAGGAGGCGGCGGCAAGAGCAACGAATCAAACATATCAAAGACGTCACTAAACCCGGAGATGTTTCAGCAGCTTAGGATCAGTCAGTTACAAAACCAGCAGATGCAGCATTCCAATCAGAATAGCTTTATCAAACCGAAGCACACATCAAATGAATAGAGTAAGCACACAGTTTTTAAGTCACATATATATATGGGTAATCTTTATGTGCAGAGTCTGTTTGAATTTCTAAAGAAACATACAAAGGTTAATGTCTGTGAAATTCCATCATATTTCGTGAAACAAGACACATATATAGTGGTAATGGAGGTGGAAAATATATGATTTTCTGTTGTTTTTGTCATGTAAAAGTTAGGGTTTTATTTCCCTTTGTATTTGGATTTTGAATTTCACATCATTACTAATTTTCCCTAAGATTTATCTCGGTTAAGGTTTCTAAACATTATTCTTACCTATTCTCATTTGGTCAATAACAGAACCAAAGGCAATTAAACTAAACTGAAACTTAGCTTCATCTCCTTCTTTGTCTCTGTCGTTGTTCCAGTGAAAC
This sequence comes from Euclidium syriacum, assembly GCA_900116095.1. Taxonomy (NCBI): domain Eukaryota; kingdom Viridiplantae; phylum Streptophyta; class Magnoliopsida; order Brassicales; family Brassicaceae; genus Euclidium; species Euclidium syriacum. The sequence continues at coordinate 7,665,937 of FPAK01000008.1, forward strand.
CGCACAATCTTTAAACTTGTAGTTGTAGTATTCGTTAGGCCTTACCATTGTATCTATCAGAACAGCTTCTGAGCAGCACTTGCAAGTATCAGAAAGCGCACCCCATATTACATATTTGAATGTAGATTATCTTGATTGGAATTCATAACTTAACCACCACCTTCCTCTCATAAACATGACTCTTCAACCAATCACGTTGACCAAATGTTACTTGAACATCAGAGAGTTTTTGGGGGAGGATGGAGGAGGACAAACCTTTTTTCTTGCTGCTTCAAAAAGCAAGCGACATGTTTGAGCTCTATATAAATAGCTTTCTATTTATAGATGAATTTATTTTCTTTTTCATAGACATTAGGTGTGTTTTAAGAATTTTGAATTTATGTCGGGGTTGCATATCAATGCAGGAAAGAATGACTTTACACGATATGCAGAGAGAATAACACATTGGTAAATCTTTCCATATTGACATCATCTTGGAAGTCTTTTGTTTTCAATATTTCGGACTTGCATTAACTACAAAACCGTTGGCGAAAATATGCGAATGCACTTCTCATTGGTTGCATGCTTCGTCAGTTTTTTTTTTTGTTAAAAACATGCTTCGTAAGTTTCATTCTTGGAACTGAAAAAAAAAATTGTATTGCACGGTTCGACAACAAATATTATCCTTTTTCGTTAAAACTTAAAAGTATTTCAAACTTTGATTTTTGGTTCTCGTTGTTTTGAGGAAATTAAGTTGTGTGGAACTTTCTTCTCGTGGATCAACGTATGGGAAGTGTTTCAGGGGAGGAAATGTGTAATCCTAAATGTGAAAGGGGGTCACTATATAAGACGATCTCGTGTTCTTTATTTGACGTCTCTTTACTCTTCCTTTAGGTTAATTGAGAAGTAAATTGGCCTCATCCATTCTCAGAATGGTTGATTACCAGCTTGCCAATGAAAATATCAGCTAATTACATTTTTAAATATTTAAAAATCACCGTTGGTTATATTTGGCTGAAGTTAAGGTTTAAGAGTCCTCCTGCAGCGAACTATTTCAAATATCTTTATCATTTATTATTATATTTAAATAATTATTATTAATTGTATTTTATTTGTACTTATGTTTTTATGTTTATCTTTAGGGTTTTTTAGGATTTATTGTAAAATGTCGTTTAGGCTTCAATTTGTATTGAATTTATGATTTGATTAATAAAGTATAGATTTTAAAGAGCTTTTCGTTAAGCACTAACAATAGTATTTTCAAATCTCAAGAGTTTTTATTAAAACTCTGAGAGGATGATGAGGTATAAGTTAGGGTTTGAAAGTTATCCTTTCAAGGTTATATTAAAAGTTATTAGGATTTGATAATTCTTTTATATGTTTAAATAAAAACTCTTTAAATTTTTTACTTTATTAATAAAAATATGAATAAATGATATAAGAGAAAAACGATCATGATAAATTATCGAAGATTCGAAAAGGTCTAGAAAACTTTAAAAGATAAATCCTAAAAACCCTAGAATACCTTAAAAATAAATATTAAAATATAAATAAATGGTAATTATCTACATAAATAGAAATATCCCAAATATATAGTAGCATCAATATATGATAAAGATATATTAAGGTGGGCCGATTAAGTTAATCTCTCGTGGTAGATAGAATGGTATATTATTCTTAACTTTTTTGAAATTATTTTAACTATTTTATTAGCTTAAGCTTAATTAATCATTTAAAATTTGAACTATTCAAAATTTCTTAAATTTTTATGTTTGTTTTCTATGAATTTTCTGTATATTAACTCATTTTCTGTAACAATATAATTTTATGGACGATAATCAAATTTTTTTTTTGGGACATAATTGATTTTAGTTAGATAGTTGAAACTAGTTCAAAATGATAGAAAATCTTGCAAATAACTATATCTCTCGTATGCAATACAGAATATAGTTTGATAGGTTTTTTTACTGGGGAAGGATTAGATTGATTAGAGGAAAACTTTTACAAAGGAATCGAAGAGGCAACAAAGCCTTACAAAGAATATACCAAACCATTCCATTCTAATTAAAACACCTCTTAAGGAATTTGATGTCAGTTTCTCAATTTTTCCCTCAAAGAAGTGTTATGCAGAAATCTGGTAGCATCTCAAATACACATATGTGCGAACATTAAGCATACAAAACTACAACATTAATTACCTAATCAAATGACTTCCACCCTAAAAACGTGTTTAGTAGAACCAAAAAGCCCCAAGTTAAAACTACAAATAAACAGAGCTAAACTACTTAGTGTGGAGGCGGTGAATCAAAATCATGCAAAGGTGGCTATGATCGATTTTCCAAGTCTCCAAGGTTATCGGTCATGGGCAAACAATTGAACCAGACAAAGAAAATTAGATAATAGACACTACATTCAGAGAAACATCAGCCATATGTTAACACAATGAAATCCCTGCCTTTGTTCGCCATAGAATGTAGGAGCCTCGTCACAAGCTGAATCTTAGACCACAGAACCGCCACAATGAAACCCACACACCAAAACCTCTAAGACCAGCATACGAACCGGTTCAAACCAACAATCCATGGCCAGAGAGAAGGGATACAACTGGGTTACAAGATCCGGAAATCGAAACAAGTTTCACCACCACGGTAGACATGTTTTCTGGTGAACGTGGAGCTCCAATGTCCTCTTTTGATGAATCCGTCCTTACCTTTACAACCGTCACCGCCATGCCAGATATCTTGAAGACCTGATTTGGGACACCAACGGAGAGGAGGCTTCGTCCTCGAGAGCTCTACCCTTAACGCCAATTGTTAGAACCAGGCTCAAGACTGGCGTTTCGAAACCGACGCGCAGAAAACCACCAATGCGTAGCTTCCCAAACAGTAACCAAGCTTCACCAAAACAATAAGAATAAAGCCTCAACATGAAATAGAAACAAAGAGAAATCCTCTCCGAGCGGTGGTGAGAGACCACGCGCACCGGAGAGGTAGATCATAGCAGAGACATGAGGGCGGCTAGGGTTTTATTAAAGAGAAAGAGAGCCAATTATAGTTTGATATAGATTGTGATGTAATTTTTGTCTCAATTTTTTAAAAAAACTTTGCATGATCCAATGTCTCAATGTACTACCAAAAAATGTTAAAGCTATAGAACAATATAGATTTCAATAAAGTGTTTTGGATTAAATAGTTTCTCTTTTAAACACGACATGATATAATGTCCTAATTTTCTTAGAGATATATTTTTTTAAATGTTAAAGTTATTATTTACCACAAAACATTGCACAATTAGTCCCGAACGAACGTGGTTTTAGTTTCATCCAAAAAATGTTATTTCAATCCCAATTTGTTTTTCAGCGACTACCATTACTTAGTTATTTTTGAACTACAACCCTAATTTTCTCTTATATTAAAATTTATTATGCATTAAATATGTTGTTTCTTCCGATTTTGGGTTAAAAAATTCCATTTTTAAAGGGAATTTTGAAACATGTTTTTAGATCATGGTGTAATACCTAATTTCTTTCGAGATATGACATTCAAAAGCATGTATTTCTCTTTTGAATCATGATATCACTTCTCACATGTTTGTTTTTTTGCAATATGAGTAACATGACGACTGATTACCTATTTGTCGTTTTTTTATATTTTCCAACCAAACCTTAATTAAATACAATATCTCTACTGATAGTCCAAGAAGGAAATGTAGAGTTTACATATGAATAATCCTAAAAAAGAGTTCTAGAAAAACGAGGCAAACAGTCTCCCTAACATTACGAAGAGGAATAATACAAGAAATAGAAAATGAAGAAAATTATAGACACCTACTTATCTTTTTCAGTGCATAAATTTTAGACTGCTTATTTAGAAACAACGGATTTTCTAGTTTTCTATAACTTTAATCTTTTTAATCTTCCAACATAACCCTAATTTGACATCTACAATATTATTTCCATGCTTTCTTCTTTTTCTTTTGTATCAAGAAAAAAACCCAAAAAACACAGTTAATATTCTCAGTTTCTCTAAAACAATTATAGATAGATTACTCATATCATTCAATTAAAATTTTTTTCCCTCACATCTACTTCACATATGTGGTTTCCTCATATTCAATATTACTTACTTTCAAATATTCGATAATTTATCATCCTTTAGTCGTTCTTTTTATTTTTATTTTTTCTATAACACTTGTGGTAACCTCTTATTCAAACGAAATCTTTCAAATGAAATGAATGTGAGATACAGTTTAGAATACATAACCAAAGACAAAGCCGGAAACAAAACAATCTCTGAAGATTAAAGCCAAGGAAACATATAACCTAAAAAGATAGGAGAAAACACAAACGGAAAACACCAGGAAAATAAAAAAAACATATGCCAAGTTAAAAGACTTAAGCTGTTACGCGATAAGATGACTCCGAAAATATAAATCGTGGGCTCAAGAAGATGCTAGCCAAAACATCAATTGAGAGATTACAAACAACTCTGAGACGAAGAGACATTACCGAATCGAATGAGGAATATATACTTCTATTGCGACAAGATGAAAATCGATGCCCCGCAAAGTGGAGACCCATTATATTTCTCATTAGAGCCACAAGCCGGCACAAAAAGAAAAAGCATTGAAGGAGAAAGCAATCAGAGTTGACAACAATGGTAAATCTTGAATCCATGGTGGGATGAAATGGTTTGGGAGCTGCTATTGCCGAGTAGCGGCCAGAGAAGCTAGGGCAAATGGACACATACACACAAAGGACACCGAATCCAAATGAAAAAATTGACGAATCAGCGAGCAAATACGCGAGTTCGGATCGTTCTTCTCTTATATCTTTTATCCATATTTTTGTGTTCTTACTTTTTTTTTACATATTATAGGTTGTTTGAATTATAAGTATCTCTAACATAAATGCATAATGTTTCTAGAACTCTCAAATACATTATCTTACATCTATAATGTAATTACATAATGTTCTTATATCTCCTTATATGCTTTATTCATTTTCTCTTATATTGGCGTTTATTTCAGATATTTTTGAAATTAGAAATTTAAATATTTATAGGTAACTTCAAAAGAACTAATTGTTATAATTATTTTGGTCACTTAATATTATATTATATTAATTTAATAAAAAATATATTATATTACATAATAGTTTTTTCATTAAATTATTTATTAATAAAATAGACAAAATAATATATGTATATTTGATTTTGTACTTAGGTGGGTACTTTATAATTAAAATAAAACTTTCCATGTTTTTTCATAAAATATTATAAAACCTAAAACTAATTTAATTTTTAATACTTTCCTTAATTTCTTAAAAATATTCAAAAGTACATTTACATAAATATACTCCCTATGTTGATAAATTAAAGTTATGGAATAATTTAAAGCATTGAATAAAGTCAAGTGAAAAAAAAATTGATTTAAGATTTTATTATCTTTACCATTAAAATATTTTATGGACAAGTATTTATTATCTTTATAAATACTTTATTTAAGATATTATTTTATGTCTAATTAAAAGGAACATCTTCTTTAATTCATAGATATTTACTTTTTATGATTTTTTAAAATTTTTTATTTGTCTCATTTAAAACTTGCATTAAATATAAACATAATTGAATACCTTTGTTTCGAGAAGAGTTATATCGAACAATGTGCTTATAACTCACGAGGTTCTTCATACGCTACAAACCTCAATAGCAACAAAAAGTGTAAAATGATAGTTAAAAGTGACATGACTAAAGCATATGACAGGCTGGAGTGGGATTTTATCCAGAAAGTACTAGAGCAACAAATTGGATAAGATGGGTGATGCAGAGTGTAACTACTGTCACGTACTCGTTTCTCATCAACGGTCAAACACAGGGACTGGTGATACCAAAGCGGGGAATCCGCCAAGGAGACCCTTTGTCTCCATTTCTCATCAGTGAAGTTCTCTCAGAACTTTGCAGAATCGCACAAGAGGAAAATAAACTTGTTGGACTGAAAATATCGCGACATGGACCAAGTGTAAACCGCTTGCTATTTTCGGATGACACAATGGTTTTTTTGCTAGTACGGATGAGAGAAGCTGTAACACACTTCAAGAGATCATAAGTAATTACGAGCTCGCATCGAGTCAACCAATCAACAAGGAAAAATCGTCGATCACCTTTTCAGAAAAGACAGGAAGTGAGATCAGAGGAAGAGTTAAGCAGACACTTGGGATCCATAAAGAGGGTGGAACGGGGAAATACCTTGGCTTCTCTGAGTTATTTGGTCGAAACGTGATATATTCACATATATTGTGAAACGCATAAGACAAAGAGCTGCGAGTTGGACAACAAAGAAACTCTTGGGAAAGCTCGCTATGCTAAAATATGTTCTTATTGTAATACCGTCCCACTCAATGTCATGTTTCCTGCTACCATTAGGACTCTACAAACGCATCCGATCAGCACTCATGAGATTTTGGTGGGATTTTTTGCCGGAAAAGAAAGGAATGGTTTGGGTGGCGTGGAGTGAACTTACAAGACCGAAAGGTGAAGGAGGTTTAGGAATTAGAGAGATCCACAGCTTTAACGACGTAATTTTAGCTAAGCTTAGCTGGATATTGATCCAAAACTCGTCAAGCCTCCTCTCACGAATGCTAATGGAAAAATATTGTATCAATTCACCTTTTCTAGATGTGAAACTCAGAACTGCTTCTTCGCATGGCTAGAGAAGCATCTTGGCGGGGCGAGACCTGCTAAAACGAGGCATGGGAAAGGTTATAGGTTATGGGAAAAACATTAACTTATGGCAAGACAGCTGGAGGTTTATAATCAAGCAAGGGATCACTTTAGGGCATGCACCTGCACATACCGCTCATTGGACTATTGCTGATCTTATGAAAGCTAACTCAACATAGTGGGATGAAGAGAAGGTGAAAGAGGCCTTCCCAGGATTATGGAAAGAAATTTCCCTGATTAAGCCAAGCAAGATGGGGGACCTGCGATTGCATTATGTGGACTCACACACCAAATGGAGAATATTCTGCTAAGTCAGGCTACTACAAGGCTTTAGAAGCCAGGAGAGAAAAATTTGAAGAAAGGGACCAGACAGATGAGTTAAAGTGGAAGACAGAGACATGGACGTTAAAAACCTTGCCCAAAGTTCAAATGTTATTGTGGAAGACCGCGAGAAACTCTTTGCTAGTCGGAGTAAATTTGATCAAGAGACAAGTGGTGCAAAATGCAAGTTGCAAGAGATGTGGAGAACCAGAATCATAAGAACATGTATTCTTCCATTGACCATATGCAAAAAAAGAAAGAAGGGGGAATGGCTCCTTTCCATCATAGTCTTAATTTCAACAACATCTCCAAGATGAAGAGTGGCATCGTGAGTGCAAATTCTCTTAAGGAACTACCTCCATCAGGTCTGGTGGACAGTCCACTGTTCCCATGGTTAATATGGGTTATCTGGAGCTCAGGAAATGAATTGATCTTCGAAAACAGAGTGACCAGTGAAAGTGAAACAATCTCAATAGTTGTAGTCAATGCCAAGGAGTGGAAATAAGCGTAGGAAAACAAGCACCCCGGGTAAATGACAAAATCATCAGCGACAAGGTGGCTCTAGCGCATGGAGATTTCGAGTGTCATACTGATGCGGCGTGAAAGGTGAAAGCAAGCATACGGGATATGGCTGGATAATCACATATGATGAAAGTAGAACCATCCATTCTGGGTCAAAGGCGGAAAATGCAATAAAATCAGCACCAACGGCTGAAGCTCTCGCCATCGTCGAGGCCCTTGAAGCAGCAAAAAGAAGGAAATTACCAAACTCTGTATAGCTTATGATTCAATAAATGTGATCAAGGCAATCAAGACCAACAAACCATTAAGCGAACTGTATGGAATCGTCAAGGACATCACTTGTATATCCTCTCACTTAAGTCTTTAAGTTTAGTAAAAACGGTCATATGATTCATGACCTCAACCCTGATATCATAATCAACTATCTCAATGAAATTTTATTTCTAGGACCAAAAAAGTTAAAATAATTGAATTACTACTAATTTTTTTTGCTTAGACACCCTAAGAGAAAAAAAGGTTCTCTAAATATATATGCTTATTGTTTCCAATTAAGATCGAAATATTTGGATTCGATACAATCTTTTGCATAATCATAGAGTTTTTTCTCTATCTAGAGTATCCACATCATCAAAAACAAAATCAAAATTGCATTAGATCTAAAATTAATTGATCTATTTATATCCTTTATTTTATATTTATTGTATTTAATTAAAGAAAAATATGATGTACTAAAAAAACTAGAATATGATGATAACCAAAAAAAAAAAACAGGGAAAGATGACTAAAAATATTGTTAAAATATCATAATACCTAAAATATGATCGTAAAGAAATGAAATAAAGATAAATTTTATATCAAAATTAAAAGCAGCAACAAATAACAAGAAAAAATGACTAAAGAAGATTATGATACAAAGAACATAAGTAAATATTTTTCACATACATTTTCCGATAATTTAGAATAACAAAATAAATTGGAAACCAAAATTTTTTACATGTTTATCAAATACAAAGCAGCATCAATAAATCAATAAATTAATATACAGTTGAACAATATAACATAATTTAGAAGAAAAGAAATAAAATTGAGGAAAATGATCAGAGCTATAAAATTATGTGACAAAATGGATGTCATATGACTATAGATCTTAGGAGAAGGCAATCATAATTAAGTTTCATTGAAACATATAAAGTGAAGATATGTCTACAATTCTTTTGCATAAGATAAACAAATTAAGTGAAATTTTTTGTTCACTTATTTTAACATACAATAGATGAAAAACTCAAAAAATGATGATATCATTGAGGTCAATATAAGCTATTTTAGAAGCATAGGAAAAAAATTAAAATTTGACAATGTTAATAAAATAAATAATAAATAGTCTCATGATTTAGGTAGACTACATAACATAAAAGCAAGATAAATCAACATTATTTATACTTTCAAGTGGAAATGCAACTCTACACTATAATCCAATAAGAAAATTATGTTTGAAAATTATCCCTATAAAAGTCAAATTCTTTTATCCCAAAAGATCCTTTAAAACGAAAATTCAAAGTATGCTAAGAGAAATTTGAGATTATAGCATGAAGTTGGTATATGAAAAGAACTAATAAAGAAATTTGAGATTACAGCATGAAGTTGATATATGAAAAGAACTAATAAGTATTAATCGCCAGAGAGAGAATTGGAATCGTAATGACATTTTGGAAATGGATATTAAGATCATGGTCTCATGGGTTAAATGTGCAGATGTGATGAATACTAGTTTTCACATTTCCTTTAAAAAAACAGATAGTAAGACATTAGATCTACTAATTTGGAGATCCATTTTTTCAAAAATTAAATCAATATCTAGACCAATTTCACTTGAGGTTGTTTACCATATTTTTTGGCATTGTTAGTTAAGTTCAACTATTGTGATTAAAATAATTTGTAATCTAATTAACTCTCTAGTATATAGTTTATCTCTCGTATACCGTTTCATGTGTAAATACGAAAAAAAAATTGTAAAATAAAAGTGGTAAAAGTTTGTGACAAAAATGAAAACGGAAAGCAATACAAGAAAATGACAACACATATATCATCAAAAATAAGTGATTAACAGAAATATTTTAACAAAAAAATTAGAATTAAACCCGGAAGTTGTGCAGGTCACCTTCTAGTCTCTCGAATTGCAAGGCTCTTGATATGACTATTAGTTCATGGATTGTACACTGGTGAAAATTAGTAACAAAGTAGCCTCTTTTGTGTGAGTTAAACTTTGGAATGTTAACTTCACTTATTTTTTATTTAAAAACTGGTTTTCAGATAGCATAAACTTTTTGACATAACATGGATGAATGTACCAAGAATTTTGTGTTTTAAATCCAAGTTTTGTCGTATTTTTCAGTTTTACGTTCTGATTGACCATATGCACTTATTAGAGGACAAATATGTTCATTTGACGCCACTCATTATGCGTTTATCACGACTGGTTTTCATTCCACCATATGTAGGATTAAACCAGATCGTGTAAGATGTAATGTGTTTTGGAAAGGCTTAGATTTTCTTCTTCTTTAGGGTTCCAAAATTGCAGCTTTCTTATTAGGCTAGCTATTCGAAATCATCTCTTTTCCATAATTTGTATGCATTTTGGGAGACGGAACAAAACATGTATCATTCACGGGGAATTTGATGAAACGCGTGATCATTTGTTTTTCATCTGCCCTTACTCCTTCAAATGGAGTCCATTGTTAGTGAAATGGTCGCCATCTAACAACCCCATGTAACAACCATATCCTCAACTGTATCCTTGATATAGTGTGGTTTTATGGTTTTAGAACCCATGTATTTGTTAGTTTTAGAGTCTTTTGTAGGTCTTTATGTGGCTTTATATATTTTTTGAGCATTTGGGATGATTTGGAGAGAGTGGAGCAAAAAGGAGCAAATTCGATAAATAGAAGATATAGTCTCGGATTTGACTTTCAGAAGTATGACATTAGTTTAAAGCCTTTCCTATACTCAAATCTAAGCAAGAAGGTTCCAGAAGAAAGATATTTGAGTTAGCGTTTTATCTCCAAGTGGTTTGAAGTGATTCCCATGTGTTGAGCTCCGGATATGGCTGTTTTAGTGAAGGTGTGTTTGATTTGTCGCGAGCTGAAGAAAATTGTGCCTCGTCTGTGATTGCATCGATCGGTGCACTCCTCTGCGTCGATCAATGTAGCCCCGAGAAAAACAGGATAATCTCTATTTTATTGATTCTTTTGGGCCTGGTTGTTTCCTTTTATTAGCCTTACTATTCTAGGTCGTCTCTAATGTTATAATAGTGATTTTCAGCCATTGTTTAGGCTATGCCTTATACTATTTTAGGTTTTTAGACAGAGATTGTTTTAGGGAGAAGAGATCTTATTTTCTGAACCCTTTGTTTTCTTCTCTTGATTTGATTTCTCTTATGAACTCTATTCAAAACATGTGTGTGTTTAATCTCACCATTTCTAAGTATATTCATTGTTAGGATTAGGGTCATTCAAAAGCTTTGATGGATTGCTGATTTGAATCGAATAGGCTACGGTTTTATATACATGTTCTTCATCTAGATCCTTTTCATTACTTGATTTTGGAGTCGCGAACCAGAATCAAGCTCCTAGGTTAATTATTGAATACGGGAGTTGAGTTAAGTAACTGGAATCTAATCTAGATGAGCAAGTTAGACTAGTTGCAAAGGAATTTGGATTGGGGAACTTGTGAACTTAACAAACTTGTTTGAATGCATGTTTAACTGTTAGGACTCATAGAGGAATATGGTTTTCTAGCTGTTTAGGCATACTTAGATCTCGCAGCGGAAGTTGGTCTTCTATAGCATAGTGTTTTGTGTTCTAGAATATGTTTATGAATAATTCCCTAGTAGATTCTAAGATGCGATTCTGATTTCCTACAAATTTCCTGAAGCCTAGCGTTTTCCCATCTAGTTACAACCTAAATTCAATATGCAATTTACTTTTCATTAATAATCATTTGCCTAACTAAGTTTGAAACTAGAATTTATTGTGTTTTATAGAGCCTCTGTGGGATTCGACTTTTATATACTACATTCGCATTATTGTGCACTTGCAGTTTTGTAGGATAAAATTTTATCTACATCAATCCTTAAAATCGTCAAAATAATTACAGTTTTTTTGCGATGTTGAGATAATTCGTAGCATGGTTTGCTTGAATTTCTAAATAAATAAAAAAAGTATTTTCTTTCATATTATACATCAATTTCTGGGTTTTAGTTTTTTCCTCCCAGAACTGTAAATTGCATTCTGCTTTTGTTTTGTTAAATAAATAACTCTTGATAATAAATTTAACATTCTTACTTACTATGATATCTCATTTAATTTTTAAAGAAACGAGGATGTATACATATATGAACTCGAATATATAGATGTGTATGTGATGAGGCATGATAGAGATTTTATTGGTTTCAACGGGAGTGTTTGGTATTTGTTTCCAAACTTGTTTCAGAGTGTTGGCAATTGGTACATGTGGATGCAGTTTATTCGAAGCCAAAAAAACTGAATATGAACCAAACAGATATTCACGAGAGATATATGGAAAAAAGAAAGAAAGAAGTATTTGCATTATTAATTAAGAAGACTAGTTGCTATCATATTCAACACCATCTTTGGCTAGTAGGGAAAGGAAAAGAGAGAAGCCGAGTGCATTAAATTTGTATGTTTAATTTATACTACTAAATATGTTTATAGAGGTCCCAAATTTTTTTTTTTTTTTTATAGAGGCCTTTAAAATGTATATATACGCACCAAGTAATTACTACAGACAATGCTATGCTTCACCTACCTCTTCTAAATATTTTGCTTTCTCACTAGAGACAATGAAATTTAAAACTCTTTGTTCATTAATTAAATGGTCCCATATGTTATCAGCTATTAGTGTATAGTCTAGAGCTTATAGATAATGGGACGCATTTCAAGTTCGTACTAAATGTTTATGTTTCTGCAAAATAAAGATTTTTTTACGTAGAAATTCTGGAATTTGAAATATAATAATACACTACATTATGCTTATAAAGTCACTCGACAATGCAACGGGAAACCCTAAAACCATTTTTTTTTCTAAACGGAACAATAGAAATTTAACAGTGTAAGTGAGCTCTTTTTTTTTGCTCTGATTTGAGGTTGAAAGAGAATGGATCGTTAATTTTATCCCATTGAACAAGAATACGAACATAAACAATATGTATGCACTAGTTATTATTAGCGCAAGCCATCACACAAATTTATTATAGCTCACAAGAAAACTAAAACTAGTTAATTATGTTTAGATTTCAAACCCCTTGAATGCAAAACAAACTTAGGGTGTACTTAGGTATTAACAAACTAAATCCATGTTTTACATCATCCGCGTAAAAGGGTCGGATCTTATGGATTAATAGTTCGGAAAAAACCTTTTGGATACAATATTTATCCAAAGGTAACAATTTCATTTGACATATATATATATATATATAATAACGATAGGTTGTATAGGCTCTTTCTCTCTCATCTCATCATGGAGGTTAGAGACCGGAAGACGACTTCTTCACAAGGAATAGTGAGTCCCATATCGTGATTGAATCCGAACTCTTCCTCTGCCTGTTGAAGTAAGCTCTTGAATTTAGGATGAGTCAAGAAGGAGATGGGTACGATGTAGCGGCTCCTCTTTTCGCCTACATAAACTGCAAAATGACCCTTTGGTACGTCTAGAGGCAGGCCATCCTCGTCGAAGCATTGTTTCTTGGTCAAGCTCGAGCATCTCTTGAGGATTTGCTTTAGCGTTGCAGTTTGTGTTAGCTTTGAAGACCTTTTTAGCGCCATTGTTTCTTGAGAGATCAGAGAAAGAAGAAGTTGATGTGTAGATGGCGGAGAGAAATGAGAGATGGTGAAAGGGCTATTTATGGCGGAGAATGAGGATGGGAATGTTATGCTTACACCAATATTTCAATTTCTTGATTATTATTCAATTATATGGTCAATTCGGATTGTTTCGACAACTAGTGATAGAAACAATTTAGGGTATTGACGTAAACTCAACTCCAATGCAGACATTTTTCTAACCATATATTTGTACTCTAGACTTTTAGTGATTTATCAGTGTCGTAATTACTATAAAGAATTGTCATAAAATCAGATCGTACGAAAACCGTGTTTAACATATTAAAAAGTGTCTCATATGGTCAAACCACTAAAAGTAATATATTTGAAAAAAAATATCGCCGTTTAATAAGACTCTTTTAAAACCCGTATAAATAGAATGATCTATCTCACTGAAATTTCAACAAACCCATTCACTATTTGAGAGTAAATAAATGATATCATATTGTCAACTACTTTTGGTCCTGGGTCTCTTCTCTCTCCTCATATATAGTTTGTAATATAACTAAGAAAAAAAAGATATCATTTGCTAACCAGATTTCATAATGAAGTAAGAATATAGATTTTATGTACTCCAAGTACGAAGTGTGTGTACTTATAAATTCTTATATTGCCTTCTATTTCGTTACGTACAGAGTCGAATGTATATTGATTATATTATATATATATATATATATTAATTACCTACCTTATGATAAAAGCCTTTTTGTTTTCCAATATTCATTCAAAGAATTAACATGTCAGTTTTCGGCCCTCAAGTTCGAGCTTCTCACTCAGTTCAGTTCACGATTTTTTAAAAATGTCAATGTAGTTACTTTAAACCCTAAATTACAAAAAAAAAACCCCAAGAGTTTATCCAAAATCAAAACCTTAAAAACCCACACCGATTTCTTCTTTCCCAAGAAACAGTAAACTCTGCCACTTTGTTAAGTACTTTTCATCCTTCCCTTATCTCAAAGTCTTCAACCTTAATTTTGTCTTGAGTCCTGCAAGATTTTCCCTCGTTTAGATCTTATGATTATGTCAATATATATATATATATATAGAGAGAGAGAGAGAGAGAGTTTTTGGTGTAGAAATCGTCGTTGTCAAGAGGAGAGAAGGTTGCATGTTCTGTGAAGGAGATTTGTTGCCACAAATGATTTGAAATGAGAAAAAAAAAAGAGTCGTTAGGACAAATAGCCTTGAGCTAAGATAAAGACATGTCTGTCATGTAACCACATGAACTCCATGTTACTCTTGTCTTGCCTCTTTCCTTGAGCTGTCCGGTCTCTACAATCTTTCCTTTTTCTTACACAACTTTGAATCAGAGTCGTTCTCAGAGTTTTGTATTGCCCCAGACATCTCATATCCCAAAACTCATGTTTGCTTCTTTGTGGAAACCTCCTAATCAATCCATTTCTCCCTCAACCACGTGAAAGGAAATCTATTAAACTATTGACCTGTCCTCTTTTCGTACGACTCTGTTTATTTTTTCTCTTTCCCAAATAACAGAAAAGAACAGAGCAACTCTATTCAATGAAAATTTTCCCAGACTTTTCTCTTGATCCAGACATCTTATCTCCCAAAATACATTTCTATTTATTATAGGAAAAATCCGAAATTTATTTTCCACAACCGTGTGAAAGACTATCAACAAGTTCCTCAACTTTCTTCTTTTTTAGCTCTGTTTTTCTTTCTCCAAAGCTCGAAAAGGAAACAGAGCATATTGATTTCACAAGTACTTTTATTTAGATGCAATTTAAATTTTCTTTGGAGTTTGTATAGTTTATGATATCCGAAATTAGTTACTTTTGCATGAGAAAAGTGTGGAGAGGATGATTTATGTGTCCATAGTCAACAAAAGAAAGCTGGTTACAGTGTAGCGGATTGCAATCTGAATGTATAGTCTTTTCATCACATGGGGTTGCAGGAAATAAACGAAGAACGTGGACCCCTGCATAGACAAGGAAATGCGTGTAGCAAGCTATAATTAGCTGATATGAACATGGAATTGTACGATGATCTATACATTAGTTGAAAATGACTGACAATATCAGCAGAACAAAAAAAGAAAAAGCAGAGTGGAACCTAGAGATTGAGACGACACAAAAAAAAGGTGGAAGCTTTTTGAACCCATCAGTCGTCAATTGCTCTCAAATCACGGAAGTTTATTGGTTCACTTTTCTCAAATTATTTATAGTCTTGAGCAATTTTCAAAAAACGGCATTGTTGCAAACCAATAATCCAACACGAACCGCAATAACGTTGATAACAGCTAAGAGAAACATCAAGTCTTGATTGGAATGTAACTAAGAGATATTGAAAAGATTGCTGAACTAGAAAACAGAGGACATTGTGGTGCCTTCGCTAGCAGTTCACTATATTGTTAGGTGTTAAAAGATACAAGAGATACAAGATACAAGAAATTTACAAAAAAAAGTTAAAAGATACAAGAGAGAATAGAAAACCCATGTTGTACAAAGAGAACCAAGAACTTATGATTGTGTAAAACTAGAGTAAAATGGAGGAAATAGAAGAAGAAAAGAAATCTAAAAACTGGAGGAATAGAGTGGAAATTTTTCGTCTACTAACTAGTGGAGAAAAAATTACTCTACTTTTTGGTACTTTAGGAAGTTAGAGGAAAGGTGTTTAGCAAAAAAAAAAAAAAAAAAAAAAAAGTTAGAGGAAAGGTTTTTTCTTTACTTTCTTCAGATTGGTAATTTTTAGTAGTTTTTGTCATGAGATTTTTGTTCCAAAAATATAACGATGATAGTTTTTGGTTTTTAAGAAAAATAGTGAAGATGAAGGAGTTTTTGGAAGAAAATCTTGATTGTCCAATTAATGTGGAAAGAGTTTCTCTAAATTTTAAGAAATCCAATTTTCTAAAAACTTGATTGAGTGATTTATAGGTTTTTTTAAAAACAAAAACTAAGAACAAGCAAAGCCTAAGTAATTAAGTTTATTACTTTTAACTAGATGATAATCCGCATTGCAGCGCGAAAGAATATAATTTTTTTAATATATTATATATTCGTTGTGTTAATTCGCTAGACAAAAAAATAGTTTGCACAAAATGTAAAACTTCGCATGTAACATCAAAATAAAAAGTTTATAGATTGTCTATAAAAGAAAGGATATAAGCTGAGATAAAAATAAAGGATCGAACTCATAACAGTGGAACTACTTTTGACATGGATCAAGTTAAAAAAATCGTTAATTTTAAATGAATTATATGGAACTAATATCTATAACATTTATAAACTAGAAAAGTTAAATTTCATACTTTAAGTTTTCAAAGACTTCTTTGAAAACAACATTCATCGTTTGTTTCACTAATTTGTTGTCTTTGTCTAATATAAATATCTTGATACCGAATTTAAGTTTCACCCGAGACAGAGTTTCATAAATTGGCCGTGTGAAAACATTGGATCTATATTTATATCCAAACCTTCTTTTGGATCTATATTTCAACAAAAGAAGAAATGAAGATCGCACCTACCAGTGGGGCCAAATCCCCAAGCTTCTAGAACAATGATGTATAGATGACTTCCATCTCTCCAAAACTCAACATGTTTCTTTGGAAAGTCAACACAAACGCAATTCTCATTAGGGAGAATCTGGCAAAGCGAACACTCATATCTGCTGTAGACTATTGTCGATGTGGAAATTTGGAGACTACAACTCATTTAATCTTTCAATGCGAATTCGTACAACAAGTATAGGAATGTGAAACTTCATGGAAAATTTTGACCCAATAGCCATCGCCGACTTTGCCTTGGGACTAATCGAGACAAAAGAACTTACTTGTCTCCCACCTCTTGGTACCGGAACAACGCCTCTCATGCCTTGGATATACCAGTTCATTTAGAAAGCAAGGAATATTCTCCTATTTGAGCAAAGATTCATCACGGCCATGGAGACAACAAGCCTAGCAATAAGAGGAGCTCGAGAGTGGCAACTGAACCAAACTTCACTCAAAGTCTCTAAAGATCTCTCACCCACCTGGTGCACATCAGATACAAATTGGAGGAATCATTCTATATAAGGATGCAACATGGCATGAAGAGACTAAAACAGCAGGAGTGGCAAGCGTCTTTCAACAGGAGAATCGAGTACTGGAACGACAGTCTTCATCAATCATGAACTTGGTGGAATCACCTTTGCTTGCTGAAACATTAGCTATGCAAGAAGGATTGAGACATGCGCGCAATTGTGGATTGACACACGTCCACGCTCATTCGGACTCTCTTCAACTTATCAATACCATCAACTTATGATTCGGAAGCAAAGAAATGTATGGCTTCCTCCATGGTATTTTCTACAAATAATATATGTTTAAGCAATGTGTTTTCTTCTATGTTTTAAGGAGAAAAAATGAATTGACCGATTCGATAGCCAAAAATGTGTTAAGCAATTTCGTTACCTCGAATAACTGTAATCGTGGCTAGATGTACCAAATCTGGTGTAACACTTCTTCTTTTAATGGAAATGTTTTGATGTTCAGAAAAAAAAAAAAAACAAAAAAAAGCAATGCATATATAGTTCGAGTATAAACGTAGCTAATGCACTTGTATAGCGACGGAATTGATTTATCGTAAATTTCCACTAGTATTATTCTTTTTTTCATTGGATCAAATTTGTAAAACCAAACATTTCAATTTTAATGATATTTATCTTCTTACCCCAAAAGTACCATCTTTTATTAAATTCTAAATAATATCATATCATCATTTATTTTTTGGTATTTTATTGGAGATTTTGAATTATTTTTTAATTTTTAATCCTACGCTTACCATCGTAGTGGCCATGAAATGAAAATGAGGAGTTTTTACCTGCAAATCCCCAAATCGGTTAAAGATATTAGGGTTAGGAATTAGAGATGAAAGCTACCATGAAAAAGCTCAGGAGGAAAAAAGAGACGTTCGAGAACAATCCAAGGTCTAAGCAACAAGACGAAGGTGACGATGAAGAGGACCTATTATCTCTTATTCCTCTAGATCTGAAAACAGAGATTCTCGCGAAATGGCCAGCCAAATCCGTCGCCAAGCTTATCTCCATTTCTAAATTCTGGTCATCAACAATCCGCAGCAAAGATTTCACCGAACTGTTTCTCGCTCGATCTTCAACTCGGCCGCGTCTTCTTTGCATAGTCAAACGTCGCCACAAAGACAAATATCCCTGCTGGTCTCAATTCTTTCACTCCTCATCTCAGGAGGATGCGTTTTCCGATCATCACATCACCGAGGATTCGGCGCTTCTGCACGAGTTTTCTCCACCCGTTCGAGGCTTAATCTGCTGTGAAAAATTTACTAAATTGGTGATAAGCAATCCTAGCACAGGTCAGTTCGTAACTCTACCTAGAGCCAAAACTAAGAGAACAGGGCTAGTGAGCTTTCTGGGGTATGAACCGGTTAGTGATGTATACAAAGTGTTGTGTATGACGGTGAAAGGTGTTAGTAAAAAACGCGGATCAAAAGTTGTGGCGGATGAGCATCAAGTTTTCACTTTAGGAGGAGCTCAAAAGCCAGGGTGGAGAATGATCGAATGTAAGCATCCTCATCTTCCTCCTTCTCGAACTAATGTGCTGTGTAAGAATGGAGTTGTGTATTATTATGCTTGGATCAACATGGATGGATGTTTAATAAGCTTTGATCTTAGATCCGAAGAGTTTGATGTCATTAAGTTACCTGAGGATGTTCGACTTCTAGACTGTGGTAGTTTAGTGAACTATAATGGAAAGATAGCTTTCACGAGTGATTATTTTTACGGTACACTCGACTTACATGTTCTAGAAGATGTCAGCAAACAAGAATGGTCAAAAGTTCATGTCGTGGTTTCTTTTTGGAGAGATTTAGTTGGGAAATACACATTCTGGTTTAGGGGTGCACTTAGTAACGGAGAGCTTGTGTTTTCGCTGCGGTGTTCCAGTAAACCGTTCTATATTATCTGTTACGATCCAAAGAAAAACAACGCCAGAGAAGTTGTGATTGAAGGAATTGGAGATGACGTTGAATGTTTTCAAGTCTTTTTGGATCATGTACAAAGTCCTATGTTTCTGCCAAAGGTTAGGTAAGTTAATCCATTTATGGCTAGGTTTTTTTGGTTGGGTCTCATGTAAGATTCCTGATGGTAGTAGTTACATTACTCCTTAGTATTGGGATTCAATCAGCTTTCTGATCAATGGCATTGTATTCTTTATGGATTATGCAAGTGCAATGCTTATGACTTAGTTTTGTGCGGAGCTGAAGCTGACATATGATGGATCTTCATTCATCATTTTGATTTTCTTTTTTAGCTTTTACTTTTTGTCATATTACGTGTGTGTTGAATATTCTCCGGTTCATCATTTTATGTTTTATGGATTATGAGAATGCAATGCGTATGCTTTTGATGTAAGTCATAGTTTTGTGACACGCTTTGATTTACCGTCTGAAATTTTGATTGAACTTCCAAGAAGTGATAGAATCATATTAAGAACCGAATGAATGGTGTTCCTCTCATCAAAAACTACAACATAAAGCAAATCTTAGGGTGAATTCCTTATCAAAACTCACATTAAAAATTGTGGAAGGCCATAAGCTTGAAGAAAATTTCTATCCGGATGAAGTGGCTAGGATAGAGAAGATCAAGCCTGCAGATTTGGTTGAAGACTCTTGGGCGTGAATGTTTAATAAAAGTGGGGCCTGTTCTGTCAAGTCAAGGAATCAAGCTCAAGAAGATTTAGCAAGGCCGTCTTTTAATGAGTTAAAGCAGCATTATGCAAACAATACCAAAGATATGAAGTTTCCAATGGAAAATGGTTAACGGTGCTCGGCATATGCGTTCCTTAGATAGCTTAGTATATTTGGAAGCATAGGAACAAAATTTTGTTTGAAGGTAAACTTCAACCTATGCTCATAGTGGAGAAAGTAAGACACAAGAAACCACTCTCGCTGGTTCCTAGCTGAGGAGGTTGATGCGGAAAGGAAATTCTAATGCCTTAATCTTTCCTTAAGTCTAAACACAGAGCCTAAGTTAAGATTATGGTCCAATAAAAAACAACTCACCCATACCAGACGAGGAATATCTCCGCCTTAATTCCTGATGAGGTCTCGCAAGCAACTAGTGATCAAATTCAAAAGATATTCAAATGATATATCTCAACCACATACGGATGATAAGAAATTGTATCATATCTGCCACTAACTCACTACGCAGAAAGACTGTAGAATTCAATAGAGAAATCCATATAATCACACAGTGTCTTTCTGAGCTATCTTGAATACAAGCTAAAACTTTCAACAGAATACATAAGATAAGATATAACCGTATATTACGCGTACTTGTCAATCCAACACATTTGCTTCAGTTTCCACCTTTACCACCACTGAACCTGAATCTCCACTGCCTTTACTAGATTCTGGGTTGTGCGTAGGATTTACCCATTCCTGAAACTTCATATCCAGAACTTTTACGGCCAAGTTTATCTATAAGAAGAGGTGGATTCAAATCGAACAAAGCTGATTTAAAACTCGAAAATTTCGGATTATTAAAGGAATTGTGAACAAGAAAGCTTACTGATCGTGAAGCGGTCTGAAACAGAGTTTTACCCAAGGGAACTACACAAAACCTGTTCCAACCGATACATCAGTTTCTACTTGGTTTCATAAGAATTAGGCTTTTCCAAGAAAAAAGAACGGTTGACTTACATTCCTCTTCCGCCGGCGAGAGCTTCCTCCGATGGGTCCTTCCATTCATCGACCCTAGAGCCAACGCATAATTAATTATCTTCATTCAATTGGAAAACAGTTCAACTGATAAAGATAGAGAATTTACACCCAGCCGTATCGGCGGTCAAAGAGAAGCCGTCTGGAGGAGCGTTTGGCTGCGGTGACCGGCGGTTCCATCTCTCCCTGCCAATCGATAGAGAGCGAAGAGACGGTGGAGACTATATAATCACTGGGCCTAATGATATTTAAAGGCCCATTTTCAGGCATAATATTTTAATATTAATTAATACATTTATTAAAAATAAATGCTAGATTAGTTTTTAAGCCAATTAATATAACAATAAATTAATAATTCTATAAATTAATAAAATATTTTTAAAATAATGTAATCTCAATATTATTAATTTATAGATTTTTTACTATATCTTAAACTAACTAGTTTTTGTTATATACATATATATAACTAAGTAGGGGTTATTCAATGAAAGAACTTAATTCAATTTGGAAGAATTCAACTTTCAAGATAATTCCACTGTTATTCAATTACATGTTTTGTAAATTCAATTAAATTCTAGTGTTATTCAATTGAAAAATTTGTTAATTCTATTGAATTCTAGTGTTATTCAATTTTACAATATATTTTATCATTTTGTCATTTTAAGAGAATTTAATAGAATCTCATTAAAATTGTGAAAAACCTTCCAAACATTTTACATGTTATTTTTATAGAATTCACAAATCCTATACAATCCGATGTTTATGAGTTCCTTTAATTATATTATCAAATAGACCTCTCTTACTAGTTATACTATAGAAAAGACTGTTATATCTTCATGTCATTTAAAATGATATTTGGGGAAAAAAGACTATTATATTTTTATTAAAAATTAATAATTACAGATTAAAAAATTAATAATATTTATAATTTAACCACAAACAAAAAAAGTAAAATTCATAGAATTTAAATTTAAACATAGACGACGGTGTAATTGTTGACATAATCATCATTATAATCAAACCTTTTTTTCTTACCTTAAACAACTAAACCCTAACAACAATATATCGACTAAGAAAATATAATTGTTACTTATTATGAGAAATATGGTTGAAATTTAACATATGCATAATAAAGAGGCAAGTCGGCCGCGATAAATTTTGATTGAAGAAACCTCATAGTTTACATTGAATTCGTTGTATAAATCATTTTATGTCGGATGAAGATCTTCTAACTTCAATACGAGTTCTCCTAGCTACAAATAAACGAGAAAAAGATACTCGACGCTTATTTATTTATGAAAACATGAAATCTTTATTTTAACAGAGTTATAAAGAGGGAAATCTTATTCTTATAATGTTTATAAGCCTCAATGATAACCTTAACTAATTAAGAATTTTCTTTTTGAAGTTTCACAGAAAATCAAATCACTTAGCTCTTTAATTTTAGGGGATAAACATTCATAAAATACATGAGACTTCTTAGACCTCCAATTAAACATTGATAAAATACATGAGACTTCTTAGACCTCCAATTAAACATTGATTACATGAATCTTAAGAAAATTTATGCACAAATATGGTAGGATGAATATGTATTTCTATAAAAACAGCCATTATAAGTAGGTTTAGACAATTAAATAAAAAAAATGTGAAGGATAATAAAAATATACGTAGAACATATACGAACCCCTATATATAAATGTTTTTCATAACTTTTTGAGTATCTTACTAAAATTATTACTAGACAGTTCAAGTATCTCAGTTTTATCCAGAAACAAAATCAACAAATAAATTTGATCAATCTTTCAATACCAAAAAGCTTTGAACTACACATATTTTTGGATATTATCGAGATTCAGTTGATATCGAATCTTGCCATACCAAGATTTAGTTTAGATTAAATATGTGACGAAAATGTTCCGCCTATATAAAAACTACAAATAACATGAGGTTGTCCAAACTCTCATTTCCTCTATTCATTTTTTTTTTCAAATTACATTTTCTACGAGTTAATTTTCTTTTTTTTTGAAAAAAATTAAGTTATATTGATTCAAATATCAAAACAAAACAAACCACATATACTTTTTTAAAAAAATTAAGTTATTTTGATTCAAATATCAAAACAAAACAAACCACATATACTTTGAGCATAATACTTATGATCTCAACGTATTTTAAAAAAATTCATCGATCTTGCTTTAAATCTATGTATGTCTTGTTTCAAGAACATATTGATTGACCGAACACTTAAATATTAGTATACCAAAAAAATTAATTAAATAATTCAATGGTGGTTAATAATCACAGCATTAACACGAAGATAAAATATTATATCTCACCTCTTCCAATGACAAGTAAGTTATTTTATCATTTTTAATTTAATTTTAGTTATATCTTGGTTGTTAAAATTTTTATGTAGAAAGTCTAAATATTAAATAGTTTCAACTTTTTCTATAGATATAAAAAAGGATGGTAAATTAAAAATTTTATTCTAACTTATAGATGATTATATATATATATATATATATATATTTATTCTAAAATACAAATCAATAAATTATCAAACTTTTTAATTGAGAATCAATTCATAATGGTGTTATGATTAATTGATGTTGCATAACAGGTTTTAATGACTTTTTATTAAAAATTGTGAAATTAAGTAAACTTTTAGAGTTGGGGTTTTAATTGCTTGTTTAGTGGCTTGTTGCATAACATGTTTTAATGGTTTGTTTAGTGCCAATGTTGTGCTTTAGTAGTTTTGAGAGTGAGGTTCGGTTCACTTAGAAAGAAATCTTTTGTCAAAACAAGAACCACGTGAAGTTCAAAGAAAACACAAGGGATTGTGTTTCCTGAATATTTTCCTACGCTCAAGTCAGAAAAAAAGAAAAAAAAAAACTACAAAACCGGGATCGAGAATCATTGAGGTAAATCAAGAAAGAGAAGAAAGAGAGAGTATTGACTGCTATAGTGATTTGTTAAGGGGTCTGAGTTACTAGGAATCTTTGTCGGGTTCTTCATTTAGGTGACAGTGACAGTGCCAGTGCCGGCTCTTAGCTAGGGTAAGAGGGGCCCATGCCCTGGATCCACTCTATTTTTGAAAAGAATTCCTTAAAAAAATAAGATTCAAAAAATTTGAAAAATAAAAATTTACACTAAAAAATCCAAAATTTCTTTTTTTGTCTAGGTTTTTTTTAATTATAGAGACGGGCCTAGACAGAGTGTATAACCAAGTACCAAGATGTTCAAGTTGCCTTGTCAATAATAAACAACTATTCGAAATTACTGACGATAACGTCAAACCCTTTTGACAAGTTTATGAAGCTAAAGAGTCTTTCCCTAGATTCTAGTTCTTTTATTCTTCATAATGTAGATTCTGAATCTAATGTTTTCACACTTGGTGCTAAAATTTGTTCTCATGTACTAAGCCACCTATTTAATTGAAGTTTTGAGGATGACAAACAAAGAAAAGTTAAATTCAAATTTGATAAACCGGGGGCCTACTTGTAGAATACGTGATCAAACGCGTAACGCATCTAACTTTGTAAAACACATTTTGAACTGAAATTCAATGACTTAAGCACAAAATACTTTGGAAAAAAATCATGTCAATAATATCCAAGGGACTTGTCTCCAAAAATATACAAAACAGTTAAAAAGTTATGGTTTGGTCTGAGGGAGTAACTTGAGCAACCTCAGGCTGCTCAGATACACAAAGCTGAGATCTAATCTTTAGAGTAACAATTTGTCATCAAAGTGTCTACCTTTCTTCTTCCTTTAGACAACTCCAGATGGAAGCCGGAGAACAAGCTGGCCTCCGAAAACGCTGTACAAGATAGATGGTGGAGGATAAATCAATTGGGTGAAAAAGCAAAAAGACTCAACAAAGCTTGTGGATGAAGAAAAGGAAAAGTACCTTTTAACGTAGTAGTAACAAAAATCTGCCAAGATAAATGTTTGGACAATCTCTGAGATTAAAACCATTGATGGCCATAGTCCATAACCAAGTGCTACGAGCAAGCGTCCACGGGTGTCTACAACCTGTTTGGACCCACGAGACCAAATAAAAGTTATGTGTTCAGTTTAGAAATACCACAAAATGAATCTTGAGAATATCTAACGGGGATGCTATATGCTATAGAATTGATCACTTTCTCTTGAAGAGCAGAACAAACCTGTAAGACCCAGTGTGCACAGCTAAGGAATCTCGCTACTCCAAGTGCAAAAACATAATGAGCGGTGAAGGGTTCGACAATCTGAATGAACCAAACATATTATAGGGTATTATTACACTTGTGTTTTAGTTCTCAAAACGATCTGTTTAAACCTTATAACATGCAAACACACCTTTGTGTTCTGCATCACTCTCAACTGTGGCAGTACTGAAACAGCTTCCAGGTAAACACACAATGCCCAGGATATTCGATTCAATATGTTGTGTGAAGTTGATGGATGAATCAATACAGCTAACACAGCACAGGGCACGAGCTGTAAAAATCAAAATTAAATATTTGTGAATCCTCAAGCTAATTCGCCAGAAGTTAGATGATACCATAGTTGCTATTTCATATGCAAATACGAAGAAACGCTGGTTACAACTTATAACTTCAATGAAACTAGTTATGGACAGCTCCAATAAACATCGTAGCTCTTGTCTTTGTCTAGCACATAATCTAAGTAAGAAGATAAAACCAGTTTCGATACGGAGAATAAGGTCAGATGACATACCACATAATAGAGAGCAAAGTTGTCTTTGTCTTCCATGTAACTAGCTCTTAACTTAAAACGGATCATAAATATGACCCACAGAGTTGTAGCCAAAGTAGCCAAGTCCAGAATGGTGTGTATGTCGTATTCCATAACAAAGCTGCAGTACAGCCTCACAGCTAGAAATATTGCCGTAAGCTCCTGAGATTTCAATGACAATCCTGCAAATAAGAAACCAAGGACAAACACACAAAATCTTAAAACTTAATTTGAATCTGTAATGAATAGGCATATTCAACTAAAACACCGGTTATAAACTCCTTTCCGAGATTGAGTGAATAAATTACAGATTTTTATTTCGTAACACAGATCAAAATTCTCATGTTGAAGCAAAAAAACTGTGTCCTAAGAAGCCATTGCGGAAGTCAAAATTATTTGATTCCCAACTTCAAATCCCTAAACTGGATGTGATAATAAAACCAAAAGCAAAAAAAAAAAAAAAAAATAAACACAGAAAATGAGGTCAAACCACGAATTTAGCTAGTACCCGCACAAGTCTTTTCCTTCATGAGTTTATAGATTAGAACAGAGATTCCGATTGAATGAACAGCCTCGGCGGCAACGAAGAGATTGTCGTGATCGTGTACGATGAATCTGAGCAGAACAAGAGCCGCCATACCAGATACGACAGCAAGGAAAGCCTTCACCTTTGGTGGCTGCCTCCTCACCCATGTCCACACCGCGTGGATCGGAGCCTTTGTTGCCTTCATGCTCGATTCCTTCTCTCTCTGGCTTTCTCGTTAAAGTGACGAAGAAAGTTTAACGTTTAACAGGTAAATCCGTAAAAAAACGATGGCATCGTATAATGACTAAAATACCCATTAACACATGAAAATGAAATGATGCTCAATTAAATTAGTTTGGGTCTGAAAAACGCATAAGCTCGAAAACTTATTCTCCATTTCTTCCATCGTCGATAATATAAACATTTTTTATATTTATGGGAGGTGGATTTAACACCTTCCAAAGAAAGATTCGACACGAATCAATCTAATACCACTAATAAAACAATTAGAGTCAAAGCGAAAACCCAAACCAACACGGTTCGAACCAAATCCAGGAGTCGATCTTTAGCTTCGACATAACGTCCAAAAACCACGTCAGTTCCCAACCGAATCAGTAAGTGAACGCCACGCACCCTACCCTACCAACTAAAAACCTCTACTTTCGATGGATGCTCGACACGTATTCTACGTCAAGCGAAAACCGTCAATCGAGGAAGCGTTAAAAGAAAGCTGTTGAACTTAAACGCAACTGCCACCTGACCGCAAACAGTTCGACTATTCGACTCCCAACTCCACGTTTGAATCAACTCGCCTTTTGCTGCGATGGTAGAGTTGGAAGCTAATTGGGTCGCTGGTACTATGACGTGGATAGGTTCGGGTGGTGTGACTTTCGTCGTGGTTGCCGACGCAACGGGGGGTGGAATGATGACAACTTTGGAAGGAGGAGATTTCATGGACGCGATTGTAGTAGCGGGTATCGTTTACGAGCTTGAGGCACTTGTAACAGCTGGAGCATACTCGTTCGCCATTTTGGGTTTTCCTCGCGCTTTGTTAGAATACTCATGAGCTGACTCGTTCGCCATTTTGCGGTCATGAGGCAATTGCATCTAAGTTCAGCAGCTTTCTTTTAACGCATCCTCAATCGACGGCTCGTTTGACATAGAACAAGTGTCGAACATTCGCCAAAAGTAGGGTCTTCTAGTTGGTAGGGTAGGGTGTGTGGCTCTCGCTTACTGGCTCGGTTGGGAACTGACGTGGTTTTCAGGCATTTCGTCGAAGCTAAGGATCGACTGTTGCTGTC
Source organism: Euclidium syriacum (assembly GCA_900116095.1). Classification (NCBI taxonomy): domain Eukaryota; kingdom Viridiplantae; phylum Streptophyta; class Magnoliopsida; order Brassicales; family Brassicaceae; genus Euclidium; species Euclidium syriacum. The sequence goes on from FPAK01000008.1 coordinate 7,693,633, forward strand.
ATACGGTAGTTAAGGATGGAGGGGTTTGAAGAGGAGGGTCGGAAGCTCCCTGCTCTTCTTCCATTCAGATGAAGGTCTAGGCCTTAAAGAGAGCGTCTTCCAGGGATCGTGGCTCACATACGTTGAGTTCGTATTGGAACGGGTTCCTTTTCGGATTCCGTTTTGGAGTGCAGGAATCGACATGCAGTCAGGCATATAGGAGTGGGACGACACGTCGTTGTAGCGATTGATGTAAGATCGTAGAGTTTCCCTCGGGGCCTGGACAGTGGTTGAGAATTCCAGTGCGCCGATGTCCTTTTTAAAGAACACGGTGTAGTGATTTGTGAAAGCGGTTCCAAGTTTGCTGAAACGGCTGATGGAGTTCGGTGGGAGACGAGAAAACCACTGAAGGACTTCGTGCCCCACGTTCTTGGTGAACAGACGACAATAGCTGGCTTCTTTTTCATGGGGAAGGAAGCGAGCCTTTTGTATCTGGATATGAAAAGCGGCCAGGTGGACTCCCGGATCGGCACCTCCACTGAACCTCGGGATTTTTACCTTGTTAGTGTCTCTCAGGGGACACGTAAAGATGTTGTGAGTGAAAAGGGTGTTCTGCGCGTTACAAATGACGCGGTCGATTTCTGCGGCGACACTTTCCGAACAGTGAACTCTCAAATTCATGGCTCTCATTTTCTGCCACAATTCTTCTATCTGAACAGCGTAGTTGTCAGGCCAACCTTGATATGTGCTATGGTTGACGGTTACCGATGTGGGGTACGAATTTTCGTAGCGAGAATGTGGTGCAAGATATGCTGGTGCGCCACTCCCGTCGGATAATATATGTGCCAAGAACGTTGGGCCACTAGGGATGACAGAAATTGGGTCAGAATGCCGGGCTCACCTTGGACGTGGGGCTGTATTTGCTGAATTGGATGCGGCGTCCCTGACAAGAGGGCTGGGGTGGCTACTTGATGGAAATCCGGAAGGGGATTCCTCCGAGTGTCCTCTCCTTCGTCGAGGATAACGCGGCGCAGCCGAGCTTCCATTTCCGCGAGACTTGTCCTGGTAGCGTGATCATGCTCATGGAGGGCGCGAAGAACCTGACCTAAACTTGATTCGGGAGCTGGGACGATGAGATTTCCGACGTTACGCGGGGGCGTAACGTATCCCAGCTTGTCTCCGGTTGCGGGGATGACAGTCTCCACTCCTCCGACCTGAACGTCGATACCTACTCGAGATGGGCCAACAGTCTCCGAGCCTTCTGCTGCGATAGCGGAGTTGGGAACTAATTGGGTCGCTGGTACTATGACGTGGATAGGTTCAGACAGTGTGACTTTCGTCGTGGTTGTCGACGCAACGGGGGGGTGGAATGATGACAGCTTTGGAAGGAGGAGATTTCATGGGCGCGATTGTAGTAGCGAGTATCGTTTGAGCTTGAAGCAGTTGGAGCTGACTCATCTGCCATTTTGGGTTTTCCTCGCGCTTCGTTAGAATACTCCTGAACGTCCCCACAGATGGTGCAAAATGTTAAACCCGAGAAGTTCAATGCAAGTCAAGTATGGTTTTTTATGTTCGGATGTGAGGGTCGGAAATTTAACGATGAGGTAAACTTTGAGTAGAAGGAAAAAGATAGAATGTGGGGTAGAATATTTCGAACCTTGTATTTATAAGTAAAAGGGAGTTAAAAATAGAAATAGACAAGCGGTTTTGACGAGTAAGATCGAACGAGAAGCTTAGATCGAAGTTTAACATTGAATGGCTTAGGAAGCCGAGCTGAAATGTTAAAGGCGATCTAGGTTCTATCTTTCTAATCGTAATTCTGCGCGTTGTTCGAAGTTAATGTGTGTTGGTTATATTGAATGCGCCTCCTATTTATATTGAAGAGGTGAGGGCAAAGCTCGTAGCAGGTGAACTCGTGTCTCGAGGGCCATCATTTGCTACGAGGTTGCTGAGCTAGGGTTGTGGGCAGTTGGATAGATCATCATTTCTTCAGCAGTCGAACTGTTTGTGGTCAGGAGGCAGTTGCGTCTAAGTTCAGCAGGTTCCTTCTAACGTATCCCCGATCTTTGGCTCTAGCTTGGCGTAGAACATGTGTCGAACATCTGCCGAAAGTAGGATCTTTTAGTTGGTAGGACAGGGTGTGTGGCGCTCGCTTACTGGCTTGGTTGGGAATTGACGTGGTTTTCGAGCGTTGCACCGAAGCTAAGGATCGAATCCCGGATTTGGTATGGGCTGCGCTGGTTTGGCCTTCGCTTTGGGCTATGACTTCTTCATTAGTGGTATTAGATTAATTCGAGCCGAGTCCTTTTGTTGGGGTGGGGGGAGGGGGGAGTGCTAAACCCACCTCCGACAATCTTCTTGCGAAATGAGCTCTCTCAATCTTTTCGTCTCCCTGTATATTTGACTAATTTATTTTAATGAATTTCCGCTATTAAAAAAAAGAGTAAAATGTATTGTTTGTACATACATAACTAGAGCATAACTACATATGTTAGCATTTTATATAATAATTAGAGACTAATTACAAAAAAATTATTTTCTTGATGAAAAAAATTTATCTATAATATCTTGTTTGTAAACGATGAATATCTAAATTTTAGTAGTTTAGAGTGGTTAAAAATAATCTTAAAATCTTGTTTCAACCTTATAATATTTATTCAAAATATTTTTCTAATGAAAAAAATCTAAACTCTAAATTAGAAATACAAAACTCAAACCTTATTTGTTTATGATAACCAATACTTTTTGGACAATAAGTTATGGTATATTTTAAGAAGATAATCGTGGTATAAAAACACTTAAAAATGTAGTATTTTAGAGTATCTCTCGATTTCCATGAATTTACTATAAATAGAATATTTACTTTACAATTTGGTTTTGTTTCAGACTTTTTGGTATCTAATTTAATAATAAAAACTGAAACCATTTGAAAATCATTTTTATTTTGGTTCAGTTTTGGTTTATATATACTAGTTTATAATTATTTTGTGGTATCAAAAATTTGAATAAATGATACAGTGTTTTAATTATGGATAGTTTACTATAAAAATGATAGAATTTCATAACCAATGTTGTAATTGGTTTAATTGTTTAGGCATCAAATTATTTTTTAGCAAATGAAAGAATTCTAGACGATAAGTGAATCGAACTAAAATAAGGAGCGTTTGATGAAGTAAATTGAAAAATGGCAATTTGCATGAATAGAAGGCCGAATTAAAGTTTTATTGAGTATGAGTTTTTGAAGGACAAGATTCCAAGTCGTATTTGAGTTCGGATACGAGAAAAATAGAAAAGGATTGTACGTCACTCTTTCTTCGTCTCCTTCTTTTACAACATGCTTCTTGTCTTTATTTCTCATTAACTTGGCAAATTTTTCAAAAAATGCCTTAATTTTTAATCGTTACAAAATGATGTTAACTGTTGTGATTGATGTCTAACTTTGGGTGTCTTTGAATTCATGTAGTTTTGAACTTAGAGTTGATCTTGTATTTCGGTTCAACTTCGCTGAATTTCTCATTTTAGCTACTTGAGCATGGGGATTTTCGATCTTTTTGTGAGATAAGATTTAGGCACCAGAAATATCCTTTTATTCTTTGATTGCTATTTGCTTACCAAGGAATTTAATATTCGAGGTAAGTTAATCCCAAGGAAACCCCCCCCCCTCCTCCCAAGTTTTTGAAAAACTCATTGTCTATTGTTATAGGTATTTTTTCTATGTTGCTAAGTAGCCAAAATTCCTCAATCAAACTTCATTTATAAGTCCTAAACATGCCAAACAATCACAATTTAGTAGAATAATTGTGAGTAAAGGGATTAAACCCAAGAGAAGTTTAATTGATATTAGGAATGATGCAAATGACCGTAAAGATAGGTTATCATGCTTAATTAAGCTTTAGTTAATTTTAATTACTACGAAACAAGTTTTAAAACAAGAGAATTCAACTAATTGATGTATTGTGGATTTTATTGGTTTTTTACCAAGATACAAGTGTTTTTATAGAGTCTTTTTAGTTTCTTTCAGGTATTTATATAGGTTTTATAAGAAAAATTCATTTTGGAACATTTGGAGCCAAAATAGAGATAATTGGAGCAAAACTAGCAAAAGAGATCATAGACAGAATTTGAGTTCCAGAAGTTGGACGACCATTGACCCACTTAACCGACGTCCCAAGAGACGATCTACATATCAATTTTGATACTTTGAATAAGTGAAAGAGATTGTTCTTTACTTATTTGAGATCCACGACCCTCTGATCTTCTATTGTCTAAATCACTCTTGAATGCAATTCATTAATCCAATAATTATTTGTGTTACCGTTACTATGTCTGAGTAGTTCTCTTGTTAGATCTAGGGTTCTCAATGGTTTTATAGATCTATAAAGCATTCAATATGATATAATCAGTAGGACTCTCTATTTTAGTGGTACTTCATAAAATATTTTGACTAGATTACTTAGATATTGATACTAGGTTTGGTTTTCTTATATACTATCTGATGGCACAACCATAATATGGTTTTTAATAGGTGATTTCATCTTTTTCCAAATACATCATTTGGTTTAGATAGCCATGAACAATCAAATCTATGTTTATTGTATGTCTTAGCCTCTTAGATTGAAAAGCAACATTTTTGGTCTTGTTGTTAACGCATAGGTATTTTCACTGAGACATCATAGATTATATAATTACGTCTTATGTGTTATAGAGTCCATTGATTATTGATTGGTGCTGATCTATATGAGATTTTCCTTATGAACTAATGTTTTAAGCCTTGCATACAGCCTACTGCGATTAGTTACTTTGGTTCGATTTATTTGGTTACTTATTCGAGATTAGCCCAAGGTCTATGTGAGATCGATAGCCTTTCATACCACAATTGTACAATGTGTACTTACATTTAGATTAGATGAAAACAATTCATGTATCACTAATCAAGGTCAATTATGTTTAATGATGAACCTCGAAGCACGATGGAGGGCATCCTTGAGGGATCCGGGTTCTCGTACTGTCACTTCTTCATAAAACCTTGAAGACTTCAAGAGCCCATTTTGCTAAGCTTTTTATGCCTTTGGGCTATTTAAATTGGAAATTTTGGCTTTCACAGCCTTAAAACTGTTAACGTACTTTCTCAGTGAATCATTCGGCTTTTGGGTAATTACCAACAAATCCGCTACCAGAGTATCGCTCTAAATGAAGACCGAGTACTGTTTCAGGAATGGAGGTTGCAGGTGAGTGAAACCACCTACTGAGTTTGGTTTTAACATTGTAAACCATTCTTGAGTTGAATATATTAAGTTTTCAGCAAAGAGTCGGCAATGAGCTGCATCCAAATCCTCAACAAGCTCTTGGGTCTAACTTGCCATCATATTGGCAGTAAACGAATCTTTCCAACATCACCAATTTTAGGATTGAGGATTAGCAATCATTTGTGTGAGGGAGACCGATTTAATTCCTTGATAACCTGAGATTTCATTTGGCGGAGTTATTTAGTTGTGTCCTCATAATACATTCTAAAAGTCATACTAATGTGCAAAACTGATGTATCATGGATTTTACTGGTTTTCTTCCATGATATATATGTTTTTATCGAGTCTTTCCAGTGTATTTTAGGTATTTATGCAGGTATCAAAAGCAAAACGTGTTTTGGAGTAAAAGGAACAAAAAGGAACATATTTGGAGCAATCTAGCAAGAAAGAAGCGTAGAGGCAGAATCGAAGCTCAAAAGTCGAACGACCATTGACCCACTTATCCAACAAACCAGGAGACGATATACATATCAATTTTTAGGCTTCATCTCCAACTTGAATCAAGTCTATTGGACTTCTGAAGCCCAAGATATAGCCGTTTTACTAAAGACATGTCATTCTGATGGGATTTCTAAGACTGGCTTGTTTAGCTCCAATCAAACCCAACTCAAGTTTTAAGGAGCTTCTACCTTATGCACGACCTCTACACATATAAAATAAGCCTTTAGCAGCAGAGAGGAGACACGTTCACAATCACAATCACCTCAGCCTCCATAGCCACTAAAAACTCTTTTGCTTTTTAGAAATCTAATCTAGGGTTTCTACACTAGGTTTGTTCGAGAGCTTGAAGGGGAGAAGATATATGTTCTTCATTCCAATCTAAAGAGTTTGATTCTCTGAACCTATGTACTTTTATTATTGAATTTTATTTTGTGCATGTATTCCCAAATTAATATGTGCGAGTAGACAACTTGTTAGATTTAGGGTTTCTAGAGTTTTCTAATGGATCATTGATATGGTTTTCTATTTGTGGTTTTGGCCACGTGGTTCTTTGATACAAAAGCGCTTAATTTATGCTTGAATATTGGGTCATGAACCATATTTTAAGTTCATAGGATGAGTTGATTCGATACACCACTTGTTTACACAACGAAATCCTCTGTAGTGAGCAAGGTGCTTCTAGGTGTCATATTTAATGCTTGTCCGGTAAATATTGTGAACATATATAACTTGAATATTATATATGCTTTTTTATTTTCTATGGGTCTGTAAAGATATTTGTGACTTAAGTTTATAAGCAAAGGCGTTGTCGTTACACACCCTTAAGGCACCGTATAATTGTGTCTAGAGTTCTAAATCTACAACTATTTAATTATCCTTAATTACCTAGATGAATTCCCTTGAATCTAATACCCTTAAACCATTGATGAAACTCATGCGTCCCAATTGCATTAGTCTTATTATAATTTCAGTAGTCACATTAATCATGTCTTTCTTTTACAAGTTCTGAAATATTGAATCCGTAGATATCCCTAGGTTCTCTGTGGGATCGATAACCTTTCATGATACAAATGTAAACTGTGCACTTGCAGTTAGTTTAGGTGGGAAAAATTCACACATCAGAAACCCGAGCCTGACGTGTTTCCATAATTGTAATATATCCTCCCATTCGAGGTGGACGATTTCATCATCCTCCTACTCTTTGTTTTCACCGTCATCGAGATTTTCATGGATCTCCAGATCAGTGGTATGTGCAGATTGTCCCTGCCCTTGTTCTTCATCCTGATTGATCATAGATGGTGCCCCCTTAGTAGGGGCTCCTTCTGCTGCAGTCAACCTCAAACTTGCAGACGAGCTTATAAACCTGCTAGCTGAAATTCCAAGGTTAACGAAGTTTGGTCTAATTATTGGGAGTCAACCTCAGACTTGCAGACGAGCTTATAAACCTGCTAGCTGAAATTCCAAGGTTAACGAAGTTTGGTCTAATTATTGGGAGAGCTGTCAATTCCGCTTCATCTCGCCTGGCGGCATAAGGGGCACACGCTCGCGGAGTGAGCACGGTTTGCGGCTGCGAACTTTCCTGGATGTCCCTCTCAAGGTTACCCGTGAGAGCTGTAATCAGGCAATTCAGATCAATCATCATCAAAAGAATGTTCTTGACTTGAGCTTTCTCATCCAGAGCCCGGTGATCCGCTTCGGAGACTGGCTGAAAACAGTTTCCAATAAGCAAATACCCACTAATACTGCTGGATCCGCCTCCTACCGGCGTGGTTCTTGCATTGGTGACCCTTGCAGCATGCGAAACCACAATTTGAGATGAGTTTATTGATGTGTCGGTGTTTTCAAGTTTTAAAATTTAAAAACACCTCAATTTTTGCCCAAGTATAAGCAATACTCGTTGTAGCAATTGAGAGATCGAACCCAAAGGAGCGTGGTAGTTTATCGAAAGGTTTGAAAACCATATATTAATCAAAGAAAACAAGAGGGGGTTTTGTTGTTTGTTTTGGTTTTGAAAGTAATTTAATAAACACTAGTTAACTTACAGATGTTTTAAATATATATTAAAAGGTATAGGGTTCGTGAAAGAAGAGGTCGGTTAGGAGAGATCCTAGATAGACTAACCTAAGACTAAGGGTTTTTAGTTCTTGTTTAGGGGTTTTTTTTTACAAATGGTTTTATTCGATTAACCCGATGGTGTCTCGGTGATAACAGATTTGCTAGATACTTCCTCTATCAACGGATCCATTGAGAGAAACAAACAACTGGCCTTAAGGGTTACAAACGCCATTACTATTCTTAATGTAGCGGTTTGATTCTAATCTCACTGGTAGTCGCAACAACTTCTTAGAGTACAACCAACTCTCTAGATCACTCTCTTTACATGTTAAGTCATTTGAAAGGAGCCTAGCACAATCTTAGGCATTACTTATGCAAAGGTTTTCACAATTCATCTGTAAAGTTTAGTTGGAAAATAGGTCTGTTAGGGTAGAGAAAGTCTCTGTATTAACTACTTAGACAATACATCAAACATAAGAATTGCGTATGAAAGTGTAAAGAAAGAATTGAGTGATAGGAGATGTCACTAGCTCCATCTCAAACCATCTCTGATCTATAGCTAAGAGATGTAAACCCTAATTGATTACTTAAATAATCAATTAATTAATCCTAATCATGATTAGTAACTAATAATCTCTTTAACTTATCTTTCCTACTTAACCCATATAAGAGTTACTTACACATGGAAAATGAATTGCATAAAAGTTTTATTAAATAAAGAGAAATAGAAAAATAGATATTCTTACTTAAATATTAAATATTTAAAGTATTATCCACAAGGGAGAAAAATGAGACTAAAAATAACAATGAAATGTGTCAAATCAAGTAGTGTGTCCCTAAATGTCGAGCATGCCTTATTTATTGGGAATGTAATTCGGCCATAGAAAATTTGGTATTTTTTTGCTTAATTCAGATGGCTTAGTATCGATCGACACGAGATCGATACAAAGAGTTCATATCGATTAACACTCAGTCGATACAGAGCTGTCTTTGCGATTTCTTTCCATGCTTCTCTGTTTTGTGTCGGTCGTGTTTTAGGCGGTCTCGATCGATAGGGTGTGCACATATCGATCGATAGTGAATCAATGCAGCCGTCTTGACTTTTGGAAGTTGTTCCTTAGCTCTTATTTTTGTCTTGGCCTTCTCCCAGAACTCATAACCTCGCAAAATTCCCGCAATACAACCCGTCCCTATATCATCGACGTGTCACATAACGGCTCTGTCAACGGACGTCAAAACGATATCGTTTTTGTTAAAAAATTTCTTCAAATAAAAAATACTAATATTAGTTATTTATTTATTAGAATTAAAATAAAATAAAAAAACGTTTTCTTCCTTCCCATCGTCTTCTTCCTTTTGCAATCCAAAACCCTCTTGTTTTTCCTCTGGTTCTTCTCTAGATTTTGATAGAGTTGATCGGATGCAGAAGCAATAGGAAAAATATTTTTATCAGTCTTAGAAATTCAATAAAACGTCAACCGAAATCCCAGATCAGAGAATCAAAACAAGAAATATTGAAAATCCAAAACAAGATTCGTTCTATTAGAACCCGTTCAGTCTTTCCCAAATTCGCTGCATGATTTGGACACTTGAAGCTTTTATACAATCCCCAATTTTACGAGATCGGAAACTTTCGGACCTGCCGTTGAAACGTCATAACAATGTGAAATAAGAGAAATTCTTGGGAGATTATGTGTTTTAATGACAAAACTGTAAAGTAAAATTGAAAATGGTGAGATCAAGAACATCGATTATCACGGATTGATCGGAGTTATACAAGGTTTCAAGAAAGTTTTGATCGAATCTGAAAGTTGATGATATCGACGATTCTTAGATTGGATTTGTTAAAGACGATTTTTATCTTGGACCCGAAAGTATTTTTGGGAGAATTGAAATGGGTCGGATTTAGAATCGGGTTTGATTGAGGAGAAACTCGAGATGGTGTCGGGTTTAAATTGATCTGGAAATTAGTGTATGAGTTCGATTAAGACAACAATGGCGGATGAGATTATAGCTAAGATTTTTGTGGACTTTAGTGTCTCTTAGCTCAATAAGCATAGAAATCGATTAGTATATTTCTGTTGAAGCCATTGAAACTGGGTTAAATAGTTGAATTATACTGAACACCACAATATAAAGATGGTGTTAGGGTGTGTGTGAATGTAAATTGAGATATGAAGATATGGTGGGAGGTTCAAAAATGGTGTTAGGGTGTGGGTGAATGTAAATTGAGATATTAAGATATGGTGGGAGGTTCGGTGTTGAAGTAAAAGGATGTTGTGTGTTTAGCTAGTTGCAGATTAATAATGGAACTTGAAAAGGAGGTTGAAAAAGAAAATACTAGATTAATAATATAATTTGTTAGTTTTGTATTATAACAAATAATTTAGGTAGTAACTTTTTGTTTATTTAAGAGAGTTTAAGGGGGTATGAAAATAAAATATGACAATTTTAAAATTTTAAAATGTCTGTTAATGGAGTCGTAAGGTAATACATCCACGATATTAGGATGCGCTGTATTGCGGAAAATTTCAAATTTATGGGTTTGACTTGCACAACTTAAATGTGACGGATTGATAAAAAAAAATAACAACACAGATTTTGTTTCACAAAACCATAATTTTACGTGTTTACGTTGTTATTTACCTGTTCGAAGACTCACGTGGGTGGTATCAATCAATTGGCTGGCTACGAACATGGAATGAGAATAGTAAAAGAAACAAACCCCAAAACTTTGTTACCATCCTAGCTAGGTTGTGCTTTTTGTCAAGTATAGATTAGCTAAAATTAGTATCCCGCTCAAAGCTTTATATATGAATCCACTTAATTTCTCCTAACTAACGAAAAAAAAACAAAGCAACAAGAAGAAGGATCAAACCGTATTTGAACGAAGAAGTAAAAATGAAGGCTTGGATGATAATCTTGTTGATGATATGTGTCGCTGTGGTTGTGGAGCAATCAGAGGCTCTCAAAGGCCCAAAGCCTAGGTTCTTAAAATTAGACCCGTGCTCACGTCCGAATCCTCCGCCTGGTTGCAACAACCACCGCCACCACCACCACCATGGCCACCATAAAAATCCGGTCCCTATTAATAAATATCACTGTGCTTGCACTATAATTAGTCGGTGCTCCCGTGGTTATGCATAAGATGTCTTCATTTTTCCTTCTTCTATATGAGATCAATCAGAATTGTTGCTTTTCCTATTAATACACATATATAAAATCATGCTATTAACATATGTATTCCTATGTATAATGTGAGAATTCTATTTGAAGTTATAAATTCATTATTTCATTTTCGTTTCACAAGCTCATGATCTTTTTATACACTTGAACTAAATCTAGGCATAGCGGTTAAATATATTTTGGTAAAAAATGTTGTATGCTATGTCTTTCAGATTTCGAGAGTTATTGGATCTTCAAGCGAGTGAATTTTAGATTAAATCTCAGAACGTTTATATAAATAGAAAGCTTTTAGCACCGTGTTTTACAATGTTCTCATTGAGTTCACCAGATAGTGGTAGAGTTTTAGATTAAATCACCAAAACGTCTAGGTATAAAGAAGATTATTTAGTTTATGTGTGTGACAATTTTTTCCTTGAGCTCACCAGATAATGGTAGAGAATTAGATTGAAGTCCTCTTAGCTATTGTGAGTTACGGTGTTTCCCTTGGGTTCACCAGATAGTGGTAGAGTTTTAGATTAAACCATCAAAACGCATAAGTATAAGGAATAATTTTTTGGTCTTGTGTGTTACGATTGTCCCCTTGAATTCACCATATAGTGGTAGGGTTATTGATTTAACCTTCATAATGTGTATGTATAAGGAAGACTCTTAAGCTCCCGTGAGTTATGATGTTCCATTTGGGTTCACCATATAGTGGAAGGGTCTATAGATTAAACCATCAAAACGCGTAAGTATAATAAATGTTTTTTAGCTCTTGTGTGTTTTGATTTTTTCCTTGGATTCACCATATAGTGGTAGAACTTTATATTAAACCGCCATAACGGTAATGTATAAAGAAGACTTTCTGATTTCACGTGTACTATGATGTTCTCTTTGGGCTTACTAGATAGTGGTAGAGTTTTAAATTAAATCATCAAAACGTCTACGTGTAAGGAATGATTTTTAGCTACGAGTTTGCTCTTAGATTTACTAGATAGTAGTAGAGTTTTAGATTAAACCATCAAAACTCCTATGATATAAGGAAGGATTTTTAACTCTTGTCTGTAACAATATCCCCTTTGGATTTACTAGATATGGATGACTTAATTTGTGTTACATTTTTTCCTTCACTACAAAAGATTGAGGTAAGGTTTAGATGGGTGTCGTTAATGTTTTTGATCAACATGTAATACTTCATCGTATTAGACAAATATGTTGAGTCTATAGAAAAACATCTCCGTTGTCCTATTCTTGAGTTACTTATTCGTAATGTTATTATCAAATTCGTTCGATATGGAAATAGGTAAACATCAAGACAATGTGTTTACAGTTTTTATATTAAAAAAAACTAAGAGTTCTCAATAATATTTTGGTGTTCATTGTTATTTTACAGCGCAAGATGAGGTCACATCTCTAACTAATAATCAAATTCATATATAATATTATATAAAAACTAGTTGAACACCAGCGCGTATGTGCATATATTTTAACATACACTAGATTTTGATCCGTGCAATGACGTATGTGTGGTTTTTTCTCCTTAATGTTTTTTCTAAGGGATGCAATAAAGTTAGATGTATTAGTTTTAAGATAATAAATTATGTGTGTAGATAATAGTGTAAAATGTTTGGAAAGTAATGTATTATGAATTTGATGCCTTCGTAGTATTTGGTGTTTGGACCATTGTATAATGCGATGACATTGAGTGAATTAACTTATTTAACCGTGACATATAATAGTAGATAAAAAAAAAAAAGAACAATTTCATATATTGAATGAAAAGTTTGTGAACTTGAGAGATAGGAAAAAGAAAAAAAAGATCGAAAATAATATGAAAAAGAATATGTTAATTTACATCATTAATGAAACATATGTAATAACATAAAGAAATCTCATGTCTCAAATTACATCACTATATTAATAATTTTGTAAAATTAAAAGAATCTATGTTTGTGTGAATCCAAAATTGATTTTGAAGACATCAAAACCTGCTATTCTCCGACCCGTTTTTAAGGGTATAGTTTGAATAATGATTTTTAATACCCTAAGTACATTCAACCAATCTTTACCTCCCATCATCCGACTTTTTATCTATGATGAACATGTAATTTAAAGTACTTTTTTCATAGTTTAGAGAAATTTATCTTTAATAATTAGAAATAAAAATTTAAAATGTAAATAAAATAAAAATTTAAGGATTTCGACAAAAATAAGTTTGGGGACTGTTTATAAGAAAGGAAGTCAAATTTTCTCGAGTTTTGGTTTTGGATTATTTTACAAAATATTATTAATTAACTACCAAAATTAAATATAAAAAATAACAATATCCGTATTAAGTTTTAATTACTTAAATACAACGGGCATAACTAAAAAAGGAAATTATAAGATTTTGAATTAAACAGCTAATGCAATAAACTATGGTAACTAAATCATAAAAATACAAAATGGTAATATTCCTACAATGGTTACCTTAAAAATAGGAGTTTACAAAAAATAAGAAATTTATAAGATATCAAATTCTGCATTTTGAATTATCTTAAATGACTGATTAATAAATTATGAAAATTAAATTAATAACTAAAATTTGAAATATCCATACTAAAATCTCAAAATAAAGACTGTAAGTAGAAAAAAAAATACAGGATTTGCAATTTTGTATTTGAAATAAAAAAACTAATTTAACTAAATTACGGAAAATAAAGAAATGAAAAAAAGAGGTATTATAGAGAAAAATTCATTTTCTCATAATATTTTAAGATTTTTTTTGAAATAAATTAAGATTTGAATTAAAAATAATTTTAATTCTCAAATATATGGTTGGTGAAGATTAAAATACTTTCGAATATTAATTAGATATATGTATATGTTATGTTTTATGGATGGAATAACAAAAAAAAAAAACAATGAAAAATAAAAATAAATAAGAAGAATAGTGTATGTGTAATTCAGATAAATGAAATAAGTCATCGATTCGGTGGTTGTACAGATATGATACATTATCAGGTAATAAACTCGTCGAATTCAACACGGACACAATCACAAAAGAAAACCATCAATATGGTTATCTTGTAAAGACACAAAAGAAGACGAAACACTACAAAACATATGGAAAAACAAATGAGAAGATAAAAACGAAGAAACCTTCGAGATTTTCTTCATCTGGATGGACAAAAGAAAATAAAAAAAACATTTTATGAGAAGATGAAATAGATCTTAAAGGATCTAATGGAGAAATTTTTTAAAATAAAACCAATAACACAAATGAAAAATAAAAACAGAAATAATATACAGTCAATTTGTTCTTGATGGACAAATAACCACTTTTAAACAAAAATGAAAAAAAATGAGACGATGGTAAAAAAAAGAACAAAACGAAGTATAATAATATGATTAATCTTCAAAATATTGACGTGAATCTTGAACGAATCCATATCAAACGACTTTGAGTTAACTATTAATTCGTAAAAATATTAATAAGAGAATATATAAAAATAAATTATGAAAAAAAGAAGAAACGCTCAGCAATAAAATGTTGATTATTTTAGTTTGAGAGTTGCAGAAAAGTGATGAGCTAATATGGGTATTTATATGGGTATTTATACAGTAGGTTTTAATTCGAAAAATTGTTAATCGACTGAGATTTATAATTTAGCTGATTTTTTGTTTTTGAAAATAATTTGTAAATTCATATTTCAAAATTTTTATTTTAGATTATATTTTATTAAATACAACTCTACCCTTCAAATTTTTCTTTAAAAATCTTAATGGCATTGATAATATGTATAATTTTAGTGATAAGGATAAGGGTAATTTTCTAATTATACTATACTTTTAATAGTATTAAGATTTCTTTTGTATTTTGAAACAAGTAAAAGATAAATTCTTCAATTAATGGAATATATTTTTCTATGCTTTTTGAGTTTTAGCAACAATAACATGATAATTATCTACTACATGGTCTCTAGTTAACTCTCTACTCTTATTTCATTTTCTTTTCTCCCACCATGCAATTTTTTATCACAGGTATTGCCTTTTAATTTGTTATACTTAACAATCATTTACATTCATTTCATCTTGTTATCTAGTGAATGGAAACAATTATTTTCATGGCTATTGAGATTACCTAAATGGTTACAATTATTTTAAATAACTATTATTATAGGTTACATGGATCATTTTTATATCTTATTTTGATGATTGGTTTTCGAAAGAAATACAAAAAACATAAAATTCTACTTGGCTTTACACTTTATCCAGAATTTACATACTTCGGTTATACGGTCTTGTATATTTCATCTATTGTTTTATATTATTCTTCTTGATATATATTTCTCTTGTCACTTGTTGTTCGTGTTGCCTCTCCACCTAAATTACATCCCAAGATCCTGAAAACCATCATTTAATTTATCACTCTACTTTTGTAATTAATAACTTTCACCATCACATCACTTCATTATAACTTTCTTATGTTGTTTTTTCGTCCTCCTCTAAATAAAACAAATTAAAATAAGAAGAACTAATAATAATCACATTGAGAAACATTGAATTTATCAAGTAAATGAACATTTAAAAAATTCACCATTAATGTTTAAACACTGAAATTATAATCATTTATTTTTCTTACATATGACTCAAGAAATATTAAAAGACACTTAAAAATAAAAAATCTCAAAAGTTACAAAAATGTTAGTTTAAAAAAGATTTAGTTAGACAAATGTCACCTATATGGTTCATCAGTGTAAGTAAAGCGTCGATTGGGTCGGGTCTATATGGTCTTCTACTTCTTCTTCAGTGTAATAGAAAAGCGTAAGATCCTTTGGTAGTGTGCTATGTTTTGGAACCTTATAGCCAGGGATCGAACCTCCAATTACCACCCAATCTTTTTTACTTTTGCTTAATATTTTTATTGGATCAGGACTCATAGCCCATCAACCATATTAGTTTTGCTTAATTTTTTTACTGCCCCATGACCCATATCATGTTAGTTATTGATGTTCAAACAATTAAAAACGGATGTATCATTTTTAATGTTTTTAGCTTTGATTTTTTTTTTAATATATATGAAAATAATATTTAATAATAAATATTGATCCCGGTAAAAAACAATTCTAGGTCCGCCACTTGTTGTCCAAGCATTGGTATGATTGTCGTTGGAGTAACATGGGTCGACTAAAATATGTAATCGGTTTGAGAGGTTTCATCGATTCAATATCTTTGCTCATGATACAGTTTCACATGTTGTGTTGAACCACCGGAAAAACGCTACATACATACGTGGTTGCACAAAATAGAGGATGAGTTTGATCGGTTTAAACAAAAGAAGATTGACGTGCGATACTAATATCTCTCTTATATTAAATAATATAAGAGTTGTGGGTGAAACAAATGTATGGTATCAAGGTGTGTAGTTTTCTAAAGCAACACCAAAATATTTCTTTGTGGTTTTTCTTGTAATGCTTATCAGTTTTCGACGGACATACGTATGATTTCTTGGAATACCAATGCAAAAACAGTTTACGCACTATGTAAACATTCACTGGAGATTCGAGATTATAATTTTTTATTGCAGACTTCTAATTCAGATTTAAAATCACTTAGCTTGAAAGAATTTACTAGAAAATTTCACGATTACATTGACATATATTGTTAAGATTATTTCTGGCCAATTTCTTCACCACTACATGTAGAATCTCTTTCAACTCCTCTAAGACTTATCAAGACTTGACTAAAGAGTTCGCCGTCGCCTAAATTTGTTTCATGCTTCGAGATGATCAAAGTCCGAAAGTAGCCTCGTATTTTGGTTTAGTACCCGATAGTTTTCTTTGTCTATTTACGTTAATTACTTCAGATTCTTTTAGCAAACGTTGGGGTTGATGTTAAAACGTTTTGCATTCCAATAAATTTGACATTTAATTAGAAAAAAAGACCTTCATTGATATTGTTGTCTATATGGAAAAGTCCCATGATATGAATTTTTAAACGACATGCATTAGGGAAGACATTTAAAGTCTATGCGAGGAGTGGAGCAACGTGAAGTAAGTGTCCTTTTCCTCACAGGCCCACCGAGATAAGCTTCCGTGTTTTGATGTCCGAACCACCAATCACTCATATTTCACACAAATCCTAGCAACTTTAAGATCTGCCTATTTTTAGATCGGATTCAAACCAATCTTGGTTTTCCAAATAACAACAATCAAGTAAATTAAATAGAAATCGATCTTTAAAAGTTACAATTCATGTAATAAAAAATAAAAAAAATGTTAAAACTATCGTTTTTAGAAAAAAAATTGATTCGTAGAGTTTACCAAATAATCTCCATGTATTACATGATGTTTGTGGGACGGTAGCCAAAGCTGAGCAACTAAAGACTTGATAAAAGACTACAAGATATGTCAGATACAGATAGAGTACACAAAATCAAAGTCATGGAACCAGATGTTTTGATGAAGTATAACTTATGGTTAGTTATAACTTATAATTTTTTTTAATTACATTTTGTTAAAAACCATGAGATTTCAACTCATAATCAATTGATAACTAGCATTAGATTAATTTGTGTTTTCACTATGTTAGTTAGTTATATATATATATATATATATATATATATATTTAATATAGGATACTCTAATTAACACTTCTCTCAAATTTAGACAAGTGGTCCGACTAATCCAAATATTACACATGTAAATGACCATATTAAAAATTCCTTCACTGCCCTGCCCATTATTAGTGAATTTCTCAAAGAGTCTATCATGGACCATAACAATTTCAATTAGTATACCTAACAAACCATTATCTCTCTCCCTATCTCTCTTTGTGTTATTATCCTATTTTCTTCCATATAATAAAAAGCATTTCGCATATAATAACCATTAAACACACCAAAGCAAACAAAAAGGAAAGGAAAAGAAAAACAGTGGGCGATGCATTACCATGGCTGCTGCTGCGGACGATGTAGAGTAACGGCATCGCCGTTGCCGGTAATAGTGATGATCACCGTAGCGCTCGTCCTTTTAGCGCTTTCCTCCGTCGTGAAAATCGAGGTAGCTGTCTCCAAAGGAGAAGATCTGCTGAACTGGCTCCTCCTCGCAGCGGTTCCCCTGGCTCTGCTCTTCGCCGTGCGGTGTCTCTCTTGCCTTGAAACGTCCAAGCGGTCCATCTACTACTGCCCCTGTGGCCGCTGGAAATGCGTTTGCTACTATTAGTCTTTTTACCGCGGTTAGTATTGCGTTTACTTTCTTACCCCACAATAATCTCGTTTTGTAAGTATTGTTGAGGTTAACATGAGGCACGTATGTGACGCGAACGTCGACTTTGATGTGCCTAAATTTGTAGATTTGAGGAACGTGTGATATATGTAGATTCAATTTATTTTACACCTATATAATTTATATTCATATGATCTGCATATACATAGCGTTTTATTCCTCCATAATTCTAATTTCTAACCAAACGAAAAATATTCATCCCACACCATCAGATATGATAACATGGTAAGAAATGAAAGAAGAAAATCTATACAGTATGATTAGTAAAATTAGTGGATAACATCACTTAATTTGGAGTGAAAAGTGTGTGTGTGTATTTTTTTATGATGAAAAATGTGTTTTTTTTTCAAATAATAATATTTTGTTTTATGAAATGATAGTATATACTGGAATGTAAAAGTTTATTCGGATGCTTTGTAATTATGTATCGAGAAAAAAAGCTGTGAAACCATAGTGTATCGTGTGCTTTAACAAAAAAAAAAAAAACCCCATATTGTAATCATGTGATTTTTTATAATATGTGCATTAGCAGTAAGAATTAAGGTTCTTATTATAGAGAAAATCAATTTTGTCATCTTTGAATTTTGTGTTGCTTAGCAAAGAGGAGATTAATGATAACAATTAAAGAAAAGGAAGAAAAGCAGGAAAATCGATAGTGACGCTCCACCTAAAATTGTGTAGGTGTGTGTGAGAGAGCCCATTACGAAAGAGAAAAAGCAACATAAAAATTCATTTAATTAGAATTGACAAATTATGTGTATCCACCCACGTGAACGTTATCATGTATACGCATCTTTTATACATTTCAAGAATTCGAAAATAACTCTTTTCGATATATGGAAACAATGAATCAAGTAAGGGGATAAACCCAAAATCATAGTAAATTTGTAGTCATAAGAAACCGAGCTCAATAGTTTTTAGTAACGTTATAATACATTATATACTAGTATTATTTAATCCTTCATCCGTCGGTCACGTATTTGAATAATGATTTTTAACCTAAAGGCGGTTTCTATAAGTTTCCCGCAGCACATAAAAAGCAGGAGAAGGGAAATCAAGAAAGAAGGAAACAACTTCTTTCATCATCATTATCATTATCATGGCGTATGGAGAGAGAAGATCCATTTTGGACTCATTCTCCCTCTCGCCTCTACCGTATCCTGTCCTTCTAATCCTAGCCGTCGCTTCAGTCTTCCTATTGACGTCATGGTACTTCAGCTTCGAAGATGCAGCCGAATCCGCCGGCGAGCAGATGAATTTCGCTCTTCTCTTGATCCCTCTCCTTCTCATAGTCTTGGTCCGGTGGTTGTCTTCCGTGGAGAATCCAGACGCGTTTCTCGGGATGTTTTCGAACCGTCGTCGGACTTATCAGAGTCCCGGCTCCGGAGATGACGGTGGAAGCTCGCCGTGGGGAGTAGCGGCGTTGATAGTGCTCTTGCTGGTTTTGCTTCAGTATCAGTCAAGTTTCTTGGAGATGTGGTTTGGTTGATTAGCTTTTTTATGTTCTTGTCTTCTAGTGTCGTGTAAAAATTGAGATATTTTGTTTTATATTTTCTTGTGTTGGTCCTCATTACTACGAGGTTGAAGATCTCGTGAATGTGTTTATCCGATATCTTCTTTTCTCTTGCTTACACGTGGTTTCGTGTCGTATGATGAACCTCTTCAAAATTTAGCAAGGATAGATTCATCATAATGAATCAAAAGTGTTTATACATGGAGTATGCTCGAAGATCAAGTGTTCCTAAAATCCCAATAAAAAGCACGAAAGTTTTTAATACCTAATATTTAATACTTCCTTACTTAC
This sequence comes from Euclidium syriacum, assembly GCA_900116095.1. Lineage (NCBI taxonomy): Eukaryota > Viridiplantae > Streptophyta > Magnoliopsida > Brassicales > Brassicaceae > Euclidium > Euclidium syriacum. The sequence goes on from FPAK01000008.1 coordinate 7,713,651, forward strand.
CGCATGATACTCATAGAAGTTGTCTCAAGTCTCCACTATAACGAATCGTAACGAATTTTAAAAATTTCCTATTTTTCGAAATGATTCATCGACCGTAAGATTTGATTTGGGCACCTGAACAGCCGTTTGGATTGAAGCGCGTGAAACCACACGTCCATAAGCGCGTGAATTCTTGATTCAAACTGTGGATTCTTAGTTGTGACAAAGACGAGATTGCCCTAGTCTCAAAACCTCAGCAGCACCACAACAACCCTCATCGCCTCTATCTCCTCTGCCTTTTGCTGAGAGTCACAGTCTCGTCTCTATCGCCTTTTCCACTCACTAAACGCCAACCGACGACCTTCTCTCTCCCTTTATCCCGGCTATGGCAACCTCTCTCACTGCCCAAATCTCCGGTGGCACCCAGCCCTCTGCCCCTTCGTTCTACGGCCTCCGCCGCATTTGCCCCAAGCTCGATGCCGCTGTCTCCTTCTCCAACCAATCCTTCGTCCATCGCGTTAATTCCTCTATCCGCCTCGTTTCCTCCTCTTCCTCTTCGCACCGGTCTCCGAGGGGCGTTGTCGCCATGGCCGGATCCGGAAAGGTGCTCTCAACTCTAAATATTCCAACCTCAACCCTAACTGTATTCAGTTTTAGAGTAATGGTTTACGAATTTGAACGTATGAGAGAGCATTTAGTTATATGATTAATATCTGTAGGATCCAAATGCCCCTTGACTATTTGTTTTCGGAAGAGAAAGAATCTGAAATCTCTTCATTTGATTCAATGCTTAATTTTGGTTTCTCGAGAGACGATTGTTTCGATGCTTACTCCAAAAGTGATACAAATGTGTTGAATGCTCGATTCAGTATTTAAGATTTTGAGTTTATCATCGTCTAAAAACTTGGTTTCCCTTTCTTATGCTGCAGTTTTTCGTTGGAGGAAACTGGAAGTGTGTAAGTAACAATTTCCTAAGGAATCGGAATCTTTTTCCTTGTATTTGTTGTCTCTCCTGAAACTAATGTCTGTTGTGGCATGTGATTTTAGAACGGGACTAAGGACTCCATTACCAAGCTTGTTTCTGATCTCAACAGTGCAACCTTGGAAGCAGATGTAGGTGAGATGCTCTAGTTTCTGCTACGTTTTTATGGAACATTAATTCCATATTCTGGCTTGAAAATTGGACTAAGGAAGTCTTGTCTGCTTAATTCCATTCATTTTAGTCTTCTTACCAAGAGAAACCATAAGCCACAGAGTCAAACTTCTTTTGAAACCATCCTCATGCTGACCATTTTGTTCGTAATGATCATTTCTGTGTAGATATCGTTGTGTCACCTCCATTTGTCTACATCGACCAAGTCAAATCTTCGCTGACAGACCGCATTGAAATATCGGGTCAGAACTCTTGGGTTGGAAAAGGTGGAGCCTTCACTGGTGAAATCAGGTCACGTCTTCTCTTATCCAGTCTCTGTTTTCCGCTTTATATATAGAAACCTCATCTGAACTTTAAGTCACCTGTTTCACCATACAGCGTGGAACAGCTCAAAGATATAGGCTGCAAGTGGGTCATTCTAGGGCATTCCGAACGGAGACATGTCATCGGAGAAAAAGATGAGGTTAGTAAATAAAATAATTAACGAGAACTAGTGAGTGACTTTGTTAAGAAAGGTTTGTCAAGACATGTTTGCTCTGTTCTCTCAACACAACTTTAGTTTATCGGGAAGAAAGCTGCTTATGCATTGAGTGAGGGTCTTGGAGTAATAGCTTGTATTGGGGAAAAACTAGAAGAGAGGGAAGGAGGCAAAACATTTGATGTATGCTTCGAGCAAATGAAGGCATTTGCTGGTAACACGCTTGTATTTTCTTTTATAATAACTGTCTCATCTTCCAAATCATGTCTGAAGTCAATTAACAGAAGTAATTGAATTGTATTTTTCAGATGCTGTGCCTAGCTGGGACAATGTAGTTGTTGCGTACGAGCCTGTATGGGCAATTGGAACTGGCAAAGTTGCATCTCCTCAGCAAGCACAAGAAGTCCATGTAGCTGTTCGTGAATGGCTCAAGAAGAATGTCTCTGAGGAAGTCGCTTCCAAAACAAGAATCATATACGGAGGTATGTTAGTTAATAGTTATTACCTGCAAAATCAAACTTGATGTTTATTATTTTGTTGCTTAATTTCCAGGTTCGGTCAATGGAGGCAACTGTGCAGAGCTTGCCAAAGAAGAAGACATTGATGGATTTCTTGTCGGTGGTGCCTCCTTGAAGGTAAGTAAAACTTTAGACCTTTGTGAATATTGCTGTTGTTGAATAGAAAGTAAAGCTCATGTACTTACTTACCTTTGATGTGGCTCTAGGGTCCTGAGTTTGCGACAATTGTGAACTCAGTCACGTCGAAGAAAGTTACTGCTTGATTGAGAACAATCAGGACGGAAATCGCTAGTCTCCATGGAACAGATGAGATCAGAAATAAAAAGGGAAGTTAGCGACCTTGTTGTTGTTGTGTTCTTACTTCTTTTTCTTGAACTAATAATGGAAAACAAAAAATATTGATTTATACGCTCTGGTTTGAAGAGAGTTTGGCTCTGCGACATAGAGAAAAAAGGGTCTTCGATTAAGATCTTTGTAACTAATGCTGTGATTCTATTCACGTTGAGTAGACTTAACTCAAAAGTCTCTTCTACGTAATCTTTACAAAAATATTCTCAAAACGCTCGATAGTTTGGGACCGTTGCAGAGAATGGGACGAATAGGGATAAAAAACGGCTCTTTATACGTATTTAAAGAAGGTGGTTTCTTGGAGTCTTTAGTGATGATGAATTGATGACTGTTGATGGATTACTAAATTGCCTTGTGAATAGAAACAGGAAATATTTATTTAGTATTTTAAACATCTGACTTCAGTAATGGTTAAAAAACATACAAATGGTTGGTATATCCCGGAGGAGGTATAATCGACAACTGAAGACTTAAAGAACAATTGAATTTGAGATCCGTAATGTATACTCCAACAAAAGAACAAGGCTTCTTATACATCCAATAGCGAATAGTAGATAGCAGTGTTCATAAGCTTTGATATTCCTGTCAGTCGGTTAATCGTATCCACAAACTCCAAGCAATAACTTTTGAACCAAACGTATTTATATCTGTAGGGCTTTGGTTCTTTGTTTGTGGTTTTGTAAGTCCTCATAAGCCAAGAATCATATTCTCAGCTAGAATAGAGAAATTTGATGGGCGTGGAGACTATACTCCGTGGAAGGAAAGCTAAGACCATGTTTATCGGCGAATTTTGCCGAGTTCTTGGCCCATACTCCTAGGCCAAACGAATTTAAAAATATTAAAAGGACTAGAACCGGCTCTTATTTGCGATCTTTAAGAGCTCGCTTTTTACCACATGTCTCGGCGGTATTGGTCGATTTTTCGCGGTTTTTGGCGAAAGCCTCTCGTTGTGATGGAGGGTTTCGCTAGCAACCCTAGTTTCTCTCGTTCACTCCGCCATTCCGAATACGAGAGAAAAAACTCAGACCTCAACGACGATTTCAAAATCGAAAACGAGACGAAGCTAAATCTCGACCCTCCTTGACTCTCCAGACGATTCTCGTGAAGATTCAGGTACATATCTTCGACAAATCTTCCTCGTGAGGGTTCGAGTCCGAATTTTATTTAGGGTTCGATTCCTCTTTGTGAATATTTGGTTCGATTTCTTCTCTGATTTGATTTAGGGTTTTGGGAGAGTTGTCGGGGCTTGGATTCAGGGTATATATTTATGATTGGGAAGACTGTATCCGTCTCGATTCGTGGTTTGAAACTAGGGTTCTTATTCGATTGTTCTTCTGAGTTCAGTTTTCACAGGGTATTTAAAAAATTGCTTTAGGGTTTCGACTTGGGTATCTGAAATTTCATGGTGTACTGAAACTGTGTATGCATTTCGGCTTCGTAGTCCTTTTCTCTGGTTCTATTTCCCGATTTTAGTATCTACTTCATATAATATTTGAGTTTTCTGGTTGTTTTTAGATTTAGGCTCTTTAGATTTATGAATATACTGTTATTGTAGCATTAATCGAACTAAATTGAAAATGGTAGAACAGTTTCTACTGTTGTTTACAATGTATGTAATCTTTGAGGTTTCTGAAAATATAGATTTGGTTGTGTTTTGTTCTTCACATCTGTAAACATGACCATTGTTTTGTATTGTTTATTATCAGAATAACTTACATCTTCAGTTCTAGAAGCTTAGGTTCATTGGTTTTTCTTCTTACTACTCTGAAATGAGAATTTATGTTTATAATAATGGTTTCTTTGTATTGTTTTAGGTCATTATGACGGACCCGTACGAAGAAAGGAGAATCATGAAGAGGAACAAAGTCTATGTGGACAGCTGTACCATGTTGCTGACGTTCAATATGGCATTCCAAACCAATGCCCCTATGGGGGGCTAATTGTGCACGAGGTTGCTCCAAATGAAGATTTTGACATGCTTTCTGAGAAGAAATTCTTCACCTGCAACAAGTAAAAGGTGATTCTGATTCCTTTCCTTTCTGGTTTAATTTCAGACACATTTTTCTTCAAACAAAGTTTGTTAAATTAATATATTATCACAATGTAGGAGGATGGTTTGCATTTCCGGCAACCCTAGGTGATTGGGGTACAAGAGGAGCTTGTGAAGCTGAATAAGAGAATGGAAGAGGCTGAGAAGAGCATCCAAGAAGTTTTCCACTTGACATTCCAGAACCAGAAGCTCAAGGTAAGTTTTCCATTTGGCATTCAACATTATTTTGATTGTTATTAATATTTTAGTACATGTAACGTTTGTAATAATATGTTACACCTCATTTTGTTTGTGTAAGAGGAGGTTGACAATCTCACGGCTCGCTTGGTTGAGCTTAAGTCTACTTCTGAGTGGATTACAGCTGACGAGGTTAGCACAACTACTCTTCAATGCTGTGATATTTGTTAGCTGAGTAATTTATTACTTTCACTTGCTTGATGTTTTGATTGTTATTTGCATTTAAATTGTTAGCTGAGTTATTTAGTGCTATTTAGAATCACTTTTTTGTTGGTGGTGTTTGAATGTTGGTTTTAATGCAACAATTAGGACTTGACGTGAATTAAATGCATATTAGTGTATCTGAAAAACGATTTGATGTGTTGTTAATGTTAGTGGTTATTGGTTGGTTTTACATTTAAGTCCATTGATTGAAACTAAGCTTTTCTGGCTCTGTTTTAGATTTAGTTTAGCGAGTAATTGGTCTATAAATACTACAAGAAAATTAGAATTTTTAAAAACTTAAACAAAGCTTTCCAAAGTTTTCTTTCAACAGTCTAAGCCTTCATCATTTTCTAGTAACCTACTCTAACTTCTCTGTAAACCCAAGTAACCTTCTTGTGTTCATAATGGAACCATTCTCCTTAGATTCCCAAAGTTTAAACCTTTTATCCAGTCAAACTTCCCAAAACCTAGAACCTGAATCCCCTGACACTACTCGGTTCAACAGCCAATCTGCTGATGAGCAAAGTAGTAAGCAGAGGAATAAATGGACTCCAAACGAGAATTTAGTCCTGATAAGCGCCTGGCTTAACACCAGTAAGGACCCAATCGTTGGGAACGAGCAGAAAGCTGGCACTTTCTGGAAAAGAATCTGTGACTACTATAATGCAAGCCCACTGCTGCTTCGGACAGTACCAAGAGAGTGGAGTCAGTGCAAACAAAGGTGGGGGCGTCTAAATGAAAATGTCTGTAAATTTGTTGGCTCTTATGAGGCTGCATTGAAAGAACAGTCCAGTGGGCAGAATGAAAACGATGTTATGAAGGCAGTGCATGAGATATATTTCAACGACTACAAGGTGAAATTCACAATGGATCATGCGTGGAGAGAACTTCGACATGACCAGAAATGGAGCACAACCTATATGAAGAAAGATGGTGGAAAGGAGAAAAGGAAAACCTTGGTTGAAGATGATGGTTCTGAGGAGGTGAGCCAAACTAGACCACCAGGAGTCAAGGCTTGTAAAGCTGCCAAGCGAAAGAAGAATTCTAAAGAGCAGGTAATCACACAGTTGGAGAACATTCTCGAGAAGAAAGACAAGCTTAATAATCAAAAAATACTTGAACGCCTACTTGCAAAAAGTGAGCCACTCTATGACATAGAACTTTCCCTCAAAACCAAGCTGATGCAGGAGATGTTATGAGTCGGTATTGTCTTTGTTTTGGTTTCTCTCTTCCCTTTAGTGTTTAGTTTTCCATTACTGCTTCAAAGATGTGGTTATAATGTATGTTGTATGTGATTAATGTTGTCTAAGTAATCTAACCAATGTTTTTTTCCATTGTTTTGCAGGCCGCAAAAGACAACAACATGTGACTAGGCGAGTCACAAGTCGAATCTCTTTTAAGATGTCTCTGAGCTGTACTACTATCTTTCATTCACGGATTTCCCTTGTTGTATTTTGGACTTATTGTATTTTCCCTTTATTTAAACACTACTATGGTTGTTGTCTAAACTCGGAGTTGTAATTTTCCTTGTATCTCTTCCTTTATTTCTTTTATGAACAATTGAATCCAGTGTGTGTTTAGCATTTAAAAAGGTTTCTTAGATTCGTCATTCTCTTCTCTTCAATCAAGTTGAAGATCTTGTGAAAGATTCCCTCAACTTCTCAAACCACAAAATTGTTTACTCTTGGTCAAATCCTCAAACCAAAAAAATATGTTACTTTCGGTCAACTTATTAAACCAAAAACAAATCTTATTCTTTGTCTATGTCTTCAAGTTCATCCGATGGAGTTGATCAAATAATAACGGATGTATTTGAAGAAATTTTCGACAATCAATTCAACGGAGAAGAGATGCTGTCGGAAGGTTCGGGCTTTCTGGACTACAAAAGTGTATGGCAGCAATCCGTATGCTGGCTTATAGTAATGCGGGTGACGCAACTGACGAATATCTCCGCCTTGGTGCCACAACTGCACTTTTATGTTTGGAGAATTTCACTGACGGAATAATACAATTGTTTGGGGAGGAGTATCTTAGAAGACCCACACCGGAAGATCTCCAACGACTGCTTGATATAGGAGAGGTACATGGGTTTCCTGGAATGGTAGGAAGCATCGATTGTATGCATTGGGAGTAGAAAAATTTCCCAACGGCATGGAAAGGCCAATATAGTAGTGGTTCAGGAAAACCGACAATTGTGTTAGAGGCTGTTGCATCTCGAGATCTTTGGATTTGACATGCTTTTTTTAGACCTCCAGGTACCTTAAACGATATTAATGTTCTTGACCGCTCACCTGTTTTTGATGACATTTTGCAAGGCCGAGCACCAAAAGTTAATTTCAAGGTCAACGGAAACACCTATCGTATGGCGTACTACCTGACAGACGGTATATATCCTAAATGGTCAACGTTTATCCAATCTATCCCTATTCCTCAGGATTCTAAAGCAGAGTTATTTGCTGAGCGTCAAGAAGCCGCCATAAAAGATGTCGAACGTGCTTTTGGAGTACTACAAGCTAGATTTGAAATTGTCAAAAAACCGGCTCTTAGTTGGGACAAGAAAAAAATAGGAAAGATTATGAGATCTACTATCATATTGTACAATATGATAGTAGAAGACGAAAGGGATGGATACACTCAATATGATATATCTGAGTTTGTATAAGGAGAATCAAGCAGAAGTATACAAGTTGATTTATCGTATTCTACGGACATTGCATCAAACCTCGGTAATATGATTGACATTCGAAATCAAATTCGTGATCAACAAATACATCAATGATTGAATCTATTTTAGTAGAGAATATATGGCAAAAATTTGATCATCTTATTTGATTATTATTGTATCCACAAAATTTATATTCTACTCAATAAAACCTACAAAATAAAAATATTGAAATACTAATTTAAAAAAAGAAAAAACCCAAATAAGGGTTCATTAATGGAAGGGTATAATTAGCAAGGGTTCACAAGTTTGCTCTAATGACACAGTCGGAGATCTTAGGTCTAAGTAGGGATAAGGGTATAAATCCGTAAGGTAGGCCTGATAATATAGTTTGCAGGCCCATTAAAAGCCCAAAACGAATACAAGCGTTCGCATAAAATAACACTCAACAATGGCGGTCGGAAGTATCCTGTGATTTCCATTCCGATTTTGAGCGAGAGAGATACAGAAACAAGCGGGAGAAGATGTCAGGTATGGGGGATGGTTATGTGGGTACGGCCCAAGATGCGGTGAGAATACGGCGGCTACAAAAGCAAAGAGAGGCTGAACGCCGTAAAATCCAGGAGCTGAAGAGCAAGACTGCCTCCGGCCAGGAGCAATCAGGTCTTCTTCAATTCGGTACCAGCTCTTGTGAGGTTCGAACAATCTCTTTTTATAGTGCTTTCCAAGATCCCCTGTGATCTCGAAGTATAGATTTCTTTCCAATTTCTAGGTTTTTCTCTGGTTTGATTCGTCGTTCTCGTGGAAATGAATGGATGGATTGTTGTATTTACCTAATTTAAGAACTTATGGTGGCTCTGAATTAAGACTTTCCGCAATGTTTAGGGAATATTAATGTTTAGCATGATTTTAACGGCCAGTTCCCGTGATGGATTCGAAGATCTTTTAAGTATTACGACAATTCACAGAGAAAATCACTACTTTAGAAATTGCAGCTTTGGGTGTATTCATCACTTAGCAAAGTATCGAGAAAATTAGGTAAAACAAGCTTTCACACGGTTGCATCTTCGAAGTATTTACAAATCCCAAATGCTTTCCTCTTTTGTGATTATATTCACCACTTGGTTGTTTAACACATTTGCTTATTTATTTTTCTTTTACAATTCTTTCTCCAGATTCTTGACACTGCTTTCAAGAAGGAAACAGTCGGTTTAGTTACAAGAGAGGAATACGTGGAGAAGGTAATTGGGTCATGGCTTGTATAACTCTTTGCGCTATCTTTCAATTTTAATAGTCATCTAGGTTATGGTATTAATTGTGTATGTGATATCTGTAGAGGGTTAATATTCGTAACAAGTTTGAGGAGGAAGAGAAGGAGAAACTGCAAAAGCTACAACAAGAGTGAGTTTTGCTTTGGGTCTATTCTTCATTATTGTCGATGCTATTTGTTTTGGATTATGCTTCATCAGCTTTCTTTTTCAACTACAGGGAAGAGGAGCTTCAGCAACAGAAGCGTAGCAAGAAGAGAAAGATTAAGGGAAGCTCCCGCTTATCTTTTGCTGAAGATCTTGAGAATGGCAGTGATGAAGATGATGGGGAAAACAGTAAGTGGATTTGTTCTTAAGTTTTACCTCGGTTCTTGAATATGCTGTTGTTACATCTGTGGTGAATTTTTGTAATGGTAGGATTAGGTATGAATGTATGATACATGCTGTCGTTTAGTTAAAGCACTATAGCATTTTTCCTTTTTTGTGTTAAAGTTAGAAATTGTATAGTCTTTCCGCTGCAGAAAGAATGAATCTCGTCATGTATTTAGAGACATTACAATTGTAGAGTAGTTTCCTGGTTGGGTTTTGGAGCTTTTCAGATGCAAACAGCTTGCAGGCATAGCCTAGGAGTTTCAGAATAATCTTATCTTAAGTTGTCCTCTTGAATTAGAATATTTGATACTTCCGTCCTGTACACTATTTACGCAGAGAGTTCTGGGACAACGAACATACGCTGCGGAAAACTTGGCAAGGACCCCTCAGTGGAAACTAATTTCCTGCCTGACAGGTGATCTCTTGCTCTTTTTTTTACCTTTATCTTCACTGCCTGCTTTTGAAGTAAGTCTTAACTTTAGCTGTGGTGTTTTGAGGTTGCTGTTTCAGTGAGCGGGAGGCAGAGGAACAAGCTGAACGTGAAAGGCTGAAGAAGCAGTGGCTACGTGAACAGGAGCAGATTAAAAGTTGTCCACTTTCCAGTTTCTTCTAATTTCTGTAGTAATGTTTGATTCCAAGGACGATTGTCTAACTTTTTTGGTGTGTGTGTTTCAGATGAGCCTCTGGAGATTACTTACAGCTACTGGGATGGGACGGGGCATAGACGGGTTATTCAGGCAAGCACAAGTTACATCTCTGTCTTGCTCTTGGAGCTTAACTCTTATCATATACTTTCAACTTTATAATGTACCCTTTTACAGGTTCGCAAGGGTGATGCAATTGGTAATTTTCTGCGGGCTGTGCAGCAGCAGCTTGCCCCCGATTTCAGAGAGATCCGGACAACATCAGTAGAGAATTTGCTATATGTTAAAGAAGATCTTATAATCCCACATGTGAGAACCTTGTCAACTTATTCTCTCTTTACCATCTAGAATGTTTCAATAACAAGGGGATATTTTTTGTGTGTGTTCTTTGCAAATGCAGCAACACAGTTTCTACGAGCTGATCATTAACAAAGCTAGGGGGAAGAGTGGCCCGGTAAGCTTCTACCTCTTGTCGACATTTTCAGAATTCATGCAGAATAATTGTAGCTGAGACTCATCCTGCACTGTTCTTTTCTTAACAGCTATTTCACTTTGATGTGCATGAAGACGTGAGAACAATCGCAGATGCAACGATAGAGAAAGATGAGGTATATTTAAGTTTGCTGATCTAGTTAACAAAGTAGTTTGAGAAGGAAGAGTGGTTTCTAAAGCTTGTGAAATGTATTGTTTGTTATTAAAGTCACATGCGGGTAAAGTTGTGGAGAGGCATTGGTACGAGAAGAACAAGCATATATTCCCTGCTTCCAGATGGGAAATTTACGACCCTACAAAGAAATGGGAGCGGTACACAGTCCACGGGGATTGATTTTGAATCCAGAAGATGCGTTTGATTAGTTACATGCAATTCTGGTTGACATGATTTGTGGTGTAATAGTAGTGGAATGTTCATGGATATTTTTAATGCTTTATTCTCCTTACTATCGTATCCTTCCCTCTATCTCTCCTTTTAATTCCTTCAGAACATGGGGATAATATTTTAAAAATTTCACGTTATTTTCTGCTTTTCTTCATTTTTGTCGTCATTTTGTGATTTACTTATCCATAAATATGAAAAAAATTTGTGAGATCACCTTCTGATTAAATAAAAATAATAAATATTATTATATCTGAATCCGGAATAAGGTGACAAAATCAAATGAAAAACCAGACAAAACGCTGTCGTTTTCTTCTTTCTATGGTCCTGTTGTGTACCCTGTGCTGTTTTCGTCCCGATCTATGATTTATTTTCACAAGTAATTAATTTCTTCTGGTTGTTGTGAGAGAGCAGCATAAATACCATCGAGGACACTATTCTCTTCCGCAAATTCGTTGACCAGAAATCGAAGCGATGATGAATCTTAGGGTTTTGTTCCTCGCTCTCCTCCTCCTCGCTTCTCCTCTGCTTCAAGGTCTCCTCTATCTTCCTTTCTCTTGTCATTTTGTTTTGTTTTTTTCTTTTCTTTCTTGAATTTGTAGATCTAGATCCGCTCGTTTCGTCGCCTTCTCATAGTTTGCAGTTTCTGATAGGATTTCATGTTTGATCTCTCGTTCCGATCTAATTTTCAGAAGATCTGGTCCTGTTCTGTGAGAATTATACGTTCTCATTTATCGATCCTAGTGAATTGAGCTCGTTTATAAGAAATCTCCTTTCGCTCGCGAAATGATACGATCTAACCTGTGGTTGAACATTTGTGGTTCTGTATTGCTGCCAATCGTGGCCTTTCTTTGAGCAATGTGGTTTGAATTAATATATCTTGAATGCGTTTACTACTCTTCATCACTTGTCTATTTGTAGATCGGATGCCAAGTAATAGAATGTCTGCTTGCATGTCTTTATTTTCTTACTTCTCTAGAAGCTGCAAATGATTTTGTTTTTTTGATAGAGGAAAACTTTGCAACTTGTAACGTTTCCAAAGTATTCATAGCTCCTTTGGGAAATGGATGTGTCCTTCCAATGAAATAGTTATTCATTTCTCTTTTTATTTTGGCTGATTGATATAATTTTGTCCTGATGGATTTTATTATGCATTTTATCAGTTGCTAGATGTCAATCGGATGCTGAGGATCACTCCAGTCTTGTTGACGATGTCGTGGAAGAAAACAGTGATTCCGGAGTTGAAGAAGATGAACAAGATTTAAACGTGAACTTGGCCTCTGCTCCAGGAGTTGAGACAGTTTGCGTTTTCCCCAAAAACAGTGCGAAATGTAAGGCATCTTTTGCACTTGTCTTTTAATCCGTTGTAATGATCATAGTGGTTCTCAAAGAAAATGTTCTTTTTTCATCATTTCCTGCAGTGGTTCCAGCTGGAGAAGAGACTGAGCTCCTTGTTGGTCTGAAAAATGATGGTAGCTAAATACCTCTTATAGAAATCTAGTGTTATCTCTTTGGTTTTTCTTTTGATGGTTGTAAAATGTAAGTATCTCCAAATCGGCTTGTTACTTGACAGGGAAATCAAGCATTGGTGTGATGGGAATCAGGGCCAGCGTTCATCTTCCTTATGACCATAAGTTGTTGGTTCAGAACCTTACCATGCTGGTAAGCTGTTTTGCGCTAATTCACTTTGCATATAATTGAAGAAGGAATCAAAACTTAAAAATTGTTCACCAAAACTCTTGCATATTGTTCTGAGTTTTGTTCTTGGCCACTAGAAAGTTGGTCAAATTTTACATATGAACCGCATTTATATTCCAAGACATATGATTGTAATATTGTTTGTGACTGGTTTTCATAAATTTTCAAGAGATGTAGCTTTAGAAATGTTCTTACACTGTCTTTCATTTGCAGAGATTCAACAATGCATCCATCGCAACATCTCTTCAAGCAACATTCCCGTACATCTTTGCCGTCAGCCAGTACCTGCAGGTACACATATCTCACAATCAAACACCACGTTCTGAAAACAACTGTAATCAATAAAAATTTCGAAAGATCTGATGTTATTATGTTTTGTGTTTGCACAGCCAGGAGCATTTGATCTGGTTGGTTATATCATTTACGATGTGGCAGGGAAGCCACACCAGAGTGTGTTCTACAATGGAACCATAGAGGTAGTTGAATCTGGAGGTTTCCTCAGCGGCGAATCTGTCTTCCTTATAACACTCGGTATTGCTCTTCTCCTCCTCCTCGGTCTATGGGCATACAGCCAAGTACAACGTCTCACTAAGGTAAAAAACCACTTCGATCTCTCTTTTTTTCGGTTTAATCATTTGATATCCATTTGATAATCTCTTCTTTTACCAGAAAACCAAAAAGGTATCGAAGGTGGAAGTGGGAACCAGGTCCGTTGATGCATCACTTGACGAATGGCTCGAGGTTCGTTTCTCGTTATCCCTCTCGTGAGTGTTTCCTCTTAAATGTGATTTGAATCTAATTCAAATGTGTGTTTATGTTTGTAGGGAACAACTTTGGCCAAGACATTGTCTGGGAAATCGAAGAACAAGAAGAACTAAAAGGAGCTTTTTGCTCCTTGCAGTTTTTATAGACTCGGCTTTTCTAAGTTTAAGTTCAGTCTGAGGAAATTTAGGGTTTTAAACGTTACTTTTTGTTCCAGCATTGTACTACTTTTAGACAATTTCTTTTCTTTTTGTCATAATTACTCTCCTCATCAAACAACTTAACCTATAAAGATTTAGATCTGCCTTTTTCTGTTAACAGTTTGGCTTTTCTTTTTTTGGTAATCTTTTGAGTATGTGAATTTCATTAAAATACTCGGTGACCTGCACCAATCTCTAATTAGGGTTTTACTAGTGAAAGAAGGTTCAAAAACTAGGAAGTAATCATAAAATACCTCATCGTGATTCGATCCTAAGTTACATTTAAAGTCTTGCACTTACTTAGACAACAAATTGTTGACTTGTGAATGGTAATGGTTGATGGGTATCATATATGTATTTTTGAAAACAAAGTATCTTCAGCGGTTAACCAACAGAAATCCAACATATATGTACAGACAGGTTATTAAAAACGGTTATTTATTTTCGTAAAATTAATAGAGAGTTGTTGAAAAGATGTCGATAAATAGTCGGAAATTTTTCATAAAATACAACGTAATTTTCGGAATAATTCAACGGTTTTCTGAAAAACTTCATCCCATCGGATGATCTCGACAATTTTCCTAGCTATGAGAAGTTGTCAAAAGTTTCCAACAAATTTATGTTTATTTGAAAATCCATCGGAGTTAGTCATGTTTTCTTGTAGTGTTTGTGATACATATAAATGGAGGGCTAGATATATTACCACGTTTATGGCTTGGATTGAATATTTTAAATTATACGGAAACCACATGAAACAAAGTATGCGGAGTATTGTACTTCCATTCTGAAATCTAATGAGAAATCTATTGATTCTTTCTTCTCTCTTCTGTTATATTATCCTTTAGGTTGAACTTGAGATTCAAGCTCTATTATTGGGTTCTCAGTGATAACGGTGAGATTCTTGTTTATTAAACATCAATCTCTATTATTTTTTTTTTTTTTTTTTTTATCTTTCCTATCATTCATAGTTCTTCCTTTGCAAAGGTATCAAAAAGGTGATTCTTGGTAAAAATTCAGGAAAAAACACGATTGCAACATCAGTCAAAGGATTCCATCGCTCGCGAGATTAAAGACTCGTTTGATTGTCGTTCTGATAAACTAAAAATTTTGACTGAGTCACAGTGAGTTGAAATAGCCAATTCGTTGGAATCACAGTGAACTGATATAACCAATTCATTGGAATTGCAGCGAGCTAACTAGAATTCAGTTCAACCTAAGAAGTTCCTTACTAATGAGGAAATTGTTGCAAGAAGAGCTCAAGGTTTGTGTTATTGTTGTTATGAGAAGTTTACACCAGAACATTCAAAGGTTCACAAGAAAAGTTAGCTTTATATGATTAAAATGTATGGTGATTTTGATTGGGAAGTGGTTGAGAAGGACACACGGCTACAAGACATGATAGATATTGCAAAAATTTATATCAAATATGATTACATAACTATGCGAGTAAGAGCATATCACAACAAGCAAAGATTATTTGTCATATTTGATTCTAAATCAACTCACAATTTCATTAATTCAATTGTTTCTCATAAATTGGGATGTAAGGTGAAGTGTGTGAGAACTGAAAAGGTCAAGGTAGTAGATGGTTTAAATTACCTGTGGCGGGAGTGGTCTCAAATTTTCAATGGAATTTTTGATTTGTTTCAATTACAGCTGACTTCTTAGTGATTCCGCCTGGTGGTTGTGATATAGTGTTGGGAATATCAGTGCCTCCAACAAATAGGTGTCATTTCATGGGATTTTAAGAAGCTTGAAATGAAGTTTCTGTGGGAGAATTAGAAAGTTGTGATGCAAGGTATTCGTACAGATTCTGTAAGGACTATTAAAGTAGAGAAGGTTGTTCAAATAAGAAAACATACAAATCTCTATGATCTATGCATTTGATTATGACAGTTTCAAGTCCTAACTAGAGCTGAATATAGTCTCAGTGAAGGAGCATTTTTCAATGCCCTCTGGTATATAAGCAGTGCTCAATGATTTTGTTGATATTTATGAAGAATCAAAATTACTACCACCTTTCCAAGCAATTCGTGACCATAACATACCATTGTTGGAGGGTTCAAACCCAGTGAACCAAAAACCTTATCGATATGGAATCCATCACAAAAATATGATGGAAAAAAATTGTGAAAGAGATGCTTAATAGTGGTACAATTCAACCAAGCTCTAGTTCCTATGCGTCTCCAGTGATGCTTGTGAAGAAAAACGATGGATCTTAGCGTTTATGTGTGGATTATACACATTTAAATGCTATCACATTCAAAGATAAATTTCTCATACCTCTCATCGAAAACTTATTAGATGAATCGGTGAGGTTCAACAATCTATTCAAAGATAGGTTTGAGGGTTGGATATCATCAGGTGTGAATATCTCTAAAATATATTCCAAGGTTTGATGAATACAGCTTTCAAAAAACTTTTGAGAAAATTTGTATTCATCTTCTTTGATGATATCATGATCTATAGCAATACCTTAAATTCACATGTTTAACACTTTTGATGATATCATGGTGTATAGCAATACCTTAAAAGCATATGTTTAACACTAAAGTGTACTTGAGATGATGAGACATCATCAATAAATGGAGAAAATGTGCTTTTGCTACTTCTAACGTTGAATCTTTGGGTCATTTTATTTAGACAGAAGGAATATAAACTGATCCAAGTTAAATCAAGGCTGTACAGGGTTGGACAAGACTCATTCATTTGAAGCAGTTGCATGTTTTTTGGGGTTTGGCAGGATATTATAAGAGGTTTGTGAAAGGATTGGCACTATAGCAAGGCATCTTACAATGTGAACAAATAAAGATATTTTCATTTGGAATGATGAAGCTCATGTTGCTATTAAAAAGGTTAAAGAGTAGAGGTGTCAAAATAGGTAATTATCCATGAATTGATCCAACTTATCCAGAATTTTAGTAGGTTTGGATTGAATTTTTAATCCATATAATTTTAATGGGTTTTTGGGTCTAATGGATTATGTTTATGGTAATCCATGGATTCATTATTAAAAAGGTAAAATATAAGAAATATGCAAATAAGATGATAAATATAAAAGATTGGAAAAATGTAAAATATAGAGTTTTTCTTTTTCTTGTGGATTACTTTTGTATAAATATAAGCTGATGTATACATAAGTTTCTTCAACTTGCCCTTGTTCGTTGTTGTACCTTATTCTTATCGCTATTTCTTTTATCTTCCTTCGTGTCTCATTGATTATGAAGCATGACAACATTCTACATCTATCAGCTTTATGATCTTTTTAAAAACTTTTTTTTATCTTAATACCTATATTTTTTTAGTTTAATTTGTTGGTGTCTCATTGATTATGAAGCATGACAACATCTACACCCATCAGTTTTATGATCATTTTTTAATTTTTTTAATCTTAATACCTATATTCTTTTAATTTAATTTGTTGTTTAAAAAATCTCATAACTTAAGTTATATTACATATTTTATTATTATTATATAATTTAATATATATATATATATATATATATATGGGTAACCTGTATAATCCATTTAGCCAATAGATTTAACATATATGGGTTTAGGTATACAAATTTCTAACCATGAAATAAATAGGCGGGTTTGGATTGTCCATTAATACCTAGAACCCATCTGGTTTGGACCGAGTTACTCATTTTGACACGTCTATCAAAGAGGTCTTATGTCAAGCACAAATGTTAGTATTGCCATATTTTGATCAACAATTTGTGGTGGAAACAGATGTATGTAATAATGGTATTGGTGTTTTACTAATGTAAAATGGCCATCCCTAGGCTTATATCAGTAAGCATTTGACAGGCAAACAACTACATTTGTCCATCTATGAAAAATAACTGTTTGTTGTGATTTTTGATGTGCAAAAATTAGAGATATTGTTTGTTGTTTGGTCATTTTATCATTAAGTCAGATCATAAGAATTTAAAGCATCTCTTGAAGCAAAATGTTGAATACATCTATTCAGCAACAATCGTTGCCTTAAATTTTGGAGTTTAGCTACGAGATACAATATAATGAAGGCAAAGATAACTTATTAACATATGGATAAAAGTATTACATATGGATTTGAGTTTCTTGGAATGTGATTTAATATAAAAGAAATATTGAAGTCTATCATGTGATTCAACAACTGATTCAAGAATTATAATCTAAACCAAAAACACATTTTTTGTATACTTGGTCACATGGCATTCTACGAAGAAGGAGCAAGATAGTAATTCCTAATGATTTTTCTATTTTATAATCAAATTCTTGAATGGCTACATGGCTCAGGAGTTGGTGGTCACTCTGTAAGAGAAGTTATTCATCAACAAATCAAGAGATTGTTTTATTGGAAGGGGATGTCTAAAAAATTTATAGCTTACATTCGAAGTTGTGGAGTTTGTCAGTAGTATAAGAGAAATAACGCAACATATCCAGGTTTATTACAGCATCTTCCCATTATTGAATCTCTATGGTCTCAAATTTCCATGGATTTTTATATATCATTTTTTTTTTCTCTTTTGGAAAATCAGTTATTCTGGTGGTGGTAAATCGTTTGAGAAAGATGTTCATTCGGTTGCCCTTTTCCACCCTTATTCAAATTCATTAGTGGCACAATCTTTTCTAAACAGTGTGTATAAGCTTCATGATCTTCCTAGTTCTATTGGCAGTGATAGAAACATTGTGTTTCTCGATGATTTTTGGCGTGAATTGTTTAGCTTTCAAGGTGTGTCTTTGAACTATTCATCAGCCTATCACCCTCAAAGTGATAGACATATTGAGGTTGTTAATAGATGTTTGGAGATATACTTGTTTTGTATGTGTAGTGAAAGACCTCATCAGTGGAGTAAGTGGTATTCTTTAGCCGAGTTGTGGTATAAGACAAATTATCATACTTCTGTTCAGCTAACTCCCTATGAAGCTATGTATGGTCAGGCTCTTCCTATCCATTTTCCTTACTTACCTGGAGAATCAAAGGTTGTTCTAGTTGCAAGATAGTTTTAGGAACAGGAGAATACGATTCTAATTTTGAAGTTTCATTTGATGAGATCTCAACACATGATGGAGCACGTTGAAAATCAGCATGCGACCGTGAATTTGCTATTAGAGATTTCGTGTATGTGAAATTACAACCTTACCATCATAATTCTTTGGTAACGAGGAATAATCCCAAATTTTATCCAAAGTATGATTGATGAGATAAGGAAAATGGCCTATAAACTTAAACTTCCGGCTAATTCACAGATACATCCAGATTTCCAGATCTTCACGTATCATAACTGATACAAGAAGTTGGTCGGGCAAATATCAAGATGCTTTTCTTAAAGAACCAAAATTGATTTTGGAATGCAAAATGGTTCAGAGAAAAGGAAATGTTGTATCAAAGTGTTAGTGAAGTTGAAGAACCAACATGAAGATGAGGTTACTAAGGAACTCTATTATGATATGCTTAAAAGGTTTCCCTCTTTCAAACCTAGTCAAGATTTTTTGAAACCGGGAGATTTTATACAAATAAATGGAGGGCTAAATATATTGCCACGTGTATGGCTTGGATTGAATATTTTGAATAGTAAAAAAACCACATAAAATTGAGTAGTATATGGAGTATTGTAGATCCATTCTGAAATCTAATAAGAAATCTACTGATTATTTATCCTATCTATTCCATTACATTGTTCTTGAGGTTGATCTTGAGAGATTCGAGTTCTGTTCTTCAATTTTTCGCTGATACGATAAGATTATGTCTACTGAACATCAATCTCTATTCTATCTTCCTCTTCCCTTTCATTCACGGTTCATTCCTTAATAATTTACTCGATCAATCGATTAATTTCTATAAAAAAAAATTCATTATACCACGCCGTATAAAAAAAAATTGGAGCCTAATTATAAAATATGAGAGACTAATGATGTCACAATCTCCTCCTTTATCACTACTAAACATTATAAATGCAAACTTATAAAAATAAGCTATTCATTAGAGATTTAATAAATGATTCATCGGCTTGTTTCAAATAAAAATAAAGATAATAATCTATCGATTGCCCCACTCCAAGAACAATAGATGCCATGGTCATTATAGGCTTAAAGCCTTAAGAAGACAGTTCGATGAATAGACACACCATCTACTAAATTATGCTATTTATTAAGTATTTTACTAGCGTTATAACAGTAAGACACACCATATACAGTCGAAAGACCCTACTTCTTAACTCTAAGCCACTCTAAACTATAGTAAAATAAGCTGTTTAAAACAAATCTGCTTGGTCTGACATCGTAGAAAAAAGCTTCCCGGATTTGATTCATAAGATAGAAACAGATGATCAATTAGATTTCGAATGGTTACAACTTACAACACAGACCAAATAGTGTAGAATAAATGCGATCTACACACAACATATTTGTAGCTAGGGATACATAAAGTAGTTGAGAGAATATACAGGTGTGGAAGAAGAATGTACCTTGAGCTGGCTTTTTCTATTAAAAGGAATAGTGGCTGAGGAGGGGCCTTGACAGCTCCAAAAAGACAATAAGAAGTAATGTGATTCACTTCTACCTTCTAACCAATAACCATATATTATTAATTTATTACTAATCTCCTCTCTGACCAATTCAAGAATAATATACATTATATATGTTTTTTTATAAGTTCATAAATTTTGTTACCTTAGGTCACACTGTCACTTCCGATCATGCGTTCTGCATGTCGTACTTTTAGCAGTAGTGGTAAATACATGACTTTAGATCAAGTGTTTGAGATATGGACGTACTTCCAACTACATTATTCGCATTTCACATCTCAAATTCTATTACTTTTTTTCTTACAGCCGAATCAGATTACTATTTATAGTTTGATATATAAGGTTAATTCAGATTTATAATTTTGTTTCGTATATTGTTGCCGAATCTTGTAATCGACTTTCACTAAACCGTAAATACATACATGTCCAGACAGTCAGAATCGACGCTGACTACTATAAAACTCAAAACTAACATGGATTTTACTTAGGACAATCAACAAAATGGGGGACCTAGGAGTTGTTCGTAATAGCATCCTAGGGTTAAGAATCATAGTAGGTTAGATTATTGCTTGCTCACACTTACTATAAACAATATAAATCGTCTCCTTTTAAAAAAATGAAAAAAAATTCTCTACATATTTAGGTAGTGCGGATAAAAAGAGTGCGGAGAAATGCGTGACCTCTCCCTATCTGTTTTTTTGGCAAATATACTGAAATCTCTATCCCCTAACGCTCCCATGTGAAACGCTTTAATTTAGGGTCGGTGGTACCGGTACGACGTCGACGCAATTTCATATATTATCATTTTTTTTCATGTACTCTCATAGTTTATTTTTGTTGAGGTGTTTATTCCGGATACGCATTTTCATAGGCAAAAATACTCAAATTTAAAAGGAAAGATAAATTCGTTAACTTGGACATATTTCAAAAAAAGAGGTTCAAACTCAATCCGAACTAAACCCAATTGATTTTAGAATCGTACCGAATCCGCTCACGATCACATTAACTCGCTTTATCTATCTTATCATTCCTTTTAAACGAAAAAGAAATGAGAGCATAATTCATAGAAATAAAATTGAGAACATATGCATAGAAAAAAAAAAAAAAAAAAACATTACAGTCTAGAGAAGAAGAAAAAATAACCGTACATTCACGTGGCTACGGTATTTAGAAAAAAAAACTTATATAGAAACAAATAACATCAATAAACCCACGAATTTAGAGTTATCGTTAGAAAGTAATAGCCCTGACAGACCTATAAATATAGACGAGGCGATCTCAGTAGAATCATATCCTCTTTCCTCCACTAATAATTACATATATCTTACATCAGAAAATCCGATGAGAATATTACCGGAAAGCGGAGGAGGTGCTTTATGCCTCCTCCTTGTGTCGGTTCTTTGTTCGGCGGTTCATTCTCTCGGTAGCAACGTCGAGGTTGTTGGCTATGCCGAAAGCATCAAGATCATGAACCCCCTTGCATTCTTAGGTCTAGTATTATATCCTTATTCTCATATATATATAACGTGATTGCTATTGTTTATAAGTAATGCAATACATGATTTGTAATCTCTAATATCAATAATGTATGATCCATGGAAACTAATCAGGAAAAAGTAAATTTAATTAAATAGCAGTTTTCATGTAACTTGATGAGTAGTATATCGTTTCATTGCAAATCTTTGACTCTCATCAATATACCTAATGCTTTTGTTTGACTGAACTGGTAAATAGGACTCCGAGTAACGATAAAATGCAAGGCGTCCGAGACAAAAGACCATTTTGTTACGAAAGGAAGCGGACAAATTGATGAAACAGGAAAGTTTAGTCTCAATATTCCTCATGACATTGTTGGAGACGACGGAATCCTAAAAGAAGCTTGCTATGCTCAGCTTCACAGCGCTTTCGGCAACCCTTGCCCGGCACATGACGGCCTTGAGGCCTCTAAGATCGTGTTTTTATCTAAATCCGGAGATAAACACGTTTTGGGACTCAAACAAAATCTTAAATTCTCACCGGAAGTTTGCGTGTCGAAGTTCTTTTGGGAAACGCCTAAGTTCCCTTTGCCTCCGCCGCTTAATCTTCCACCAGTGGTGATTCCCAAGAAGCCTTGTCCCCCAAAGATAAAGCTTCCACCAGTGGTGATTCCCAAGAAGCCCTGTCCACCAAAGGCTCCGGTGCCCATCTACAAGCCGCCAGTTCCTGTCTACAAGCCACCAGTACCTATCTACAAGCCACCGGTGCCTGTTCACAAACCGCACGTCCCTATCTACAAGCCACCGGTGCCTATCTACAAGCCGCCGGTGCCTATTCACAAGCCACCGGTGGTGATTCCAAAGAAGCCGTGCCCGCCTAAAGCTCCGGTGCCGATCTACAAGCCGCCAGTGCATGTTTACAAACCACCAGTACCGATCTACAAGCCACCGGTGGTGATCCCAAAGAAACCGTGCCCGCCTAAAGCTCCGGTGCCGATCTACATGCCACCAGTAGTGATCCCAAAGAAGCCATGTCCTCCACTTCCTAAACTCCCGCCGTTTCCCAAGTTTCCGCCTTTCACACCAAAATACATTCCCCATCCTAAGTTCGGGAACTGGCCTCCTTTCCCTTCTCAGCCTTAAGGAGATACACATTCTATGTCTTTGTTTATTTAATTAAAGCCTACTTACTTTCTGTGTTTAACAAAGTGAAGGCTACAGAACAGAGTATTTCTTTGTTGCTTTGTTGAATTCTATGTAGATGTTTTGTGTTTCTCTATCTTTTACATTCCAGAAATAATATTTGTACCTCTTTCTTTGTTAAAATAAAATCTGTAATCTCTTATCCATAGAATTTGTAAGAATGTTAGATGTACGAGAAGTATCAAATTCCTTTTAAATATCTTATCAAGCGAGAATGTTTTGTGAAATTAAGAACTTAACATAATCGCCGTAGTATGTACAATGTAGACGAACTATGAAGTATCCAATGTAAGAGCATCTCCAATAGTTCATTTGAAACATAAAAAAATGGGGGAATTGTCACATCCTAATCCTGCCCGTTTGAAGTCATAACATCATTTATTGAAAAGAATTTTAGAATAAAAATGCATCGGGTAAAAACTCGAACCAATAATTCATGAAGTCGGGGTCTGCTTCATCACACTACGTTTTATTGAAACTCGAACTATCAATTAACAGTGTCCGGAGACTTACAATTTTGTTATAACAAAAGCTTAACTCAAACCTCAATCTCAAATCCAAACGAGCATTTGATCTCGCACTACAAAACAACTTATCATAAAGGTAAAATCTATTCTCTTTAACTTTGGTGAATCTTGTAGCACCCATTTGTAACTTAATTTAGGAAAATATCTTAGTGTCATTTGTAACTTAATTTAGGTTATTTATAAATGCTTGCATTCATAGGGTAAGGCAGGCTAAACCATTGTTTAGGGCCACTAATTTTTCCAATCTTTTTTTAGGGCTACATTTTTATGCTATGGATAATGGTAATGGATCTATTATACCAAAAAAATTTTAAAAATGCAATGTGAAACACCCTAACCCATTTTTCTCTAATAAATATTTTCTAGGGGATTAGGTTGTTCCATTTTTAACTTAGCATTTTGAGGTTCATCAATTTCCACACTTATTTATGTAAAAACAGAATACTTGAAATTACTTAAACATTCGGTTATAATACAATGATGAGTTCGCTAATAAGCTATTACATTGTTTAACTAGACTAGAAAACCCAACATAACTAAAGACCACCTTTCTTCACATGCGCCTTGTCCCGAGATCTTAGCCACTTCTATCATGTTCTTTTCATGTGTTAAATCAGAGAGAGCGTAAGTAACATGATGCTTAGTGAGTGAGTTCAAGTCAATCCATAACACGCAACAATTCAATCAATCAGTCACATGACAGAAATCGACAAGCCTAATCACTCAGGTTCTCTAGGTTGATCATCAGGCCGAGTATAACAGATCATAGAATATAGATTCAAGCAATAAATTAAAAGAAACGATGCAAGTAAATTAACTAGACAGAAGACTCGGTCTAGAACACTCACCTTGATGGTTTTGATTCGATGGGTAATATTCTGACACTTCTTGCGTTGGAAACACAAACTAATCACACAGACCCGGACGGAATCTCCAAATGAACAATCGAATCGGTCGCAGTAAGCCAAACACGTAAATCTCTCTTCTTCTCCGGTGATTTTCTCTCATAAACTCTCTCTATGTTTTATTTTCTTTTTTAGCGTGAGAAAAATGAGAATGAGAGAAAAACCGAGTTTTCTTTAATTAATCTGGCGGTTAGGCGGAATATTCCGAAACCGACCCATGACGATTCACGCGTGTGCACGTGCCCAAAAACCGCTTCCCACTACCTTTTCTCGTGCCTTAAGCCATGTAATTGTTTCCGGTCAAACAACCACGTGGATTTTAATAAATCACGCGGATAATCAAGCTGACTGGATAAATCGGCGTAGCCGTCTTGTCCGAAACCGACCAACTTTGTCTAAATCCAACAACTTCTATCCAAAAATCCGCCTAGTCTGAATAACCGTCCAGCTGGCCCGAAAATCTCGAACTGATCGGTTTAGACTCGGAACCACTTGATCTGGCTGAATTTCCTGGTGGGCTGGTCGAATCACAGACTGATCAGTTAAGTCTCTCCATCATTCATTTAATCTCAGCTAAGTTCCTCTAACATCGGATTCCCATAGCCAACACTTCACCGATTCGATATTCGATCCAGACCATTTACTCTTTGATATGGGTGAGTGAACCTAGCTGGTTGTCCGTCCCAATTTAGATTCTCGGTCGCCCAATCGATCAAGGATTCTCACTACTCATATAGACCTAAACGTTATTTATGGATCTTACACCACCTAATTTTTAATTAATTATTTAAAATAAAATAATTCATAATTAAGGTGTTACATAAAGGTTATTAATGTGTTTCTAATTCAATAAAAAATATCATGTCACGAGGAAAATAAAATATTCTTAATTATTTTATGTTTTTTTTAAAAATTCCTTTTTTTATTTAATATGTTTATTTTCTTTTTAACGCAAACTAGAATTACAAACGAAACATGAGCATATTATCAAACCCCATTATTTAAAAATCTTTAATCAATGAACGACAATTATATAACATCATCTTTTTCAGAGGCTTAGTACCCAAATTGCTGCTCGTATTCATTTCATCAGTTTATGTAAGTTGTTCCAAATTTCTTTATCCTTTTAAAAATTTAGTATTTTTGTTCAATTATAATTGTAAAATTTCTTTCAATTATGGAATTGAGTAATAAGAAAAAAACAATGATGATGTTTTTCGTTTCTGCTAAATTTCTTTTAGTTTAGTAGTCTTGGTTTTATGAATTTGGTGTGTTTTCTTTTAGCTACTACTATGTTTATGTGATTCGTACTGCTTCTTTGTTGCATTATTAAAACACGTTTCGTTGGTGAATATGTTAAAGTTTCTAAATTTATATTCGTTCTCAATCTTTTATTATTATTTGTGATTGCAATTTGTCTCTTTGCTTTTATCAACGTTTCTATTCATTTATATATATAGGGTCACAATTTTTTTGTTCTGCTTGAGATCACCAAATTAGTTGGATTGGCCATGCATAAAGTGCCCGGGTTTGATTACTACAAGTCCACAGCTTATCATATGGTAGGTTTCTTTAGAACACGTTTAGTCTGATTTCCTTTAAGTACAAGCTTATGCTTAGATCATTATAATTCAATAGAGGAAGAATTTAATTCTTTCATAACCCAAGAATTCTTTCTTTAGAAATATGAACGAGATGAGAATTTCATAGTTTTCGCACTTATTCATGAAAGTTTTTGGACATTTAAACTCATCTCAACCACCAAAAACATGCATTTTAGATTATCTTCATGCAAATTGTTTCTTAGAATCCCAAAAAAGCATATAGTCTTCCTACTTGTACATATATATATGCGTTTTTTATGTGATTTTGGAGTTCATGAAACTCAAGAGAAGCAACCAAGAATAACCAAGGCCAAAAGATGAAGTTTGAAACTAAAGAAGGGAACATATAGACCACATATTGGTTGATACGTCAATCAACACAAAAAGAGGAAACTTGGTGACCACGCTATAGTATCGATCGATACACCATATCGATCAATACACTTCAGCCGATATCCAAGGAGAAAAATTTGGAAATTCCTCAGAAACTTCACATCGACCAAGCATAGATCGATAATAGGTTGTATCAACCAAATATATATGTCAATACATTAATCCTGAAGACAAAAAAAAAAAAAGTCTTTAATGATTGTTAATCTATAAATTGGAGTCTTGGCCAGAAATTTTTAGAGAGTTTTGAATTCCTAAATCTTCTTTGGCCGCTTTTAGAAATCTTGTAAGATCCTCAACTTCTAATAATTCAAAATTACCAATTTTATCTACTACTTTTATGCATTTTATTTTCTGTCCTCCTCTTCACCATGACTTTAATAATAATCACTGGTGAGTAATAATTTACTATGGATCAATGAGTTTGGATATGTTTGGATTATTTAGTGGTTGGGTTATGCTAGTTAGGGTTGAAATCAATAGAATATATATCTAGGTCGATAAATGGTTTGATAGGATTAAAGTGACTAATGCAATAATAAACTTGACATTTCAGTGGACATCAAATATCTATGGAAATGCCTAAACTTCCTAAAAAGAAAATCGATCATTTTCTACATGACCATGGAAGGTCAAAGTGGATTTATAAGGAAATTGATGATGATTAAGACTACTTCTATCCGTGTTACAATTGACAAATAAGTTAACAAAGGGATAAGTGAAAGGATTAATACCAATGATCATTGGATTAATCATAGTTTAGGCGTTAGTCCATTAGATTAAGAGTTTAATACACCCAACTTCTTGTAAACGAATTAATATCCAACTCAAAGAACAATATGTTTTTTATCAATCGAATTTTTGTCTTTTGACCTTTCGTTGACTTTATTTATTTATTTATTTTACACGACTTCATTTCTTTTCACATTTGGTTAATGGTTAATTTTCTAGTCTAATCATTTTTAGCATCGATAATTACACTTTTTCTATTCTTTTATCCTTTTTGAAAAAAAATCTCAATATTGCATTTTAGATTGTTATCAAAAGCGAGAAAGCTAAACTTTAGTCTACTGTTAAGTAACTTACCTGAAGGCTGAAGATAATAAAGAAGACTCAAGGAATCTCTCTGCGCAAGAATTCAAATTTTTAGTTTCTAAGAGCATATACCAATTACAGGCGGAGAAGATGAAGTCTTCCAGATCTTGAAAAATTATAAACAAATGAGATAAAGAATCATGTTTTGCGGCCTTACGAAATATTAATAAACAAAGTCCACATTTGTTAAAAAAATTTCTTCATCTTTGCTCGATGTGTTAGATTTCCGGTTGGTTTAATTTCCTCCAAATGAAAGCAAAACAATTTAGATTGGTTATGAGAACCTGATTTGGATTAATTATTGAGGCTAAGTATATAATCGTGATAATGAATTGAGGTATCTTATTTTGATCTAATTTTTGTGGGTAGTGATCTATTCACTCGTAAATACATGGCATCAGAGCAATGTTTACTGACCCAAGTATGGTGGCTGACCTCATTCCATTGGGGAGACAATGTACAATAGCGCGAAATAATGTTAAAAAGGAAGCATAAGATGAGTTTTTGTGCATATATCTTAAGAAAGATAAATGAAGAAGTCCGGGAACTGTCAATAGCAGGATAATAATCTATCAAAAACAAGATGGTTTAAAGTGGTAATGTCTTTGTTCGAGCATCTCCAAAGATTCGGTCATCATCTTTCCAGTCTCATGACCTCTTTTTCCTATTGTTGTATTCTCTCGATTCCCTCATCAATTTGCATCACATATTTCTTAAACAAATCATGTTAATTACTTTGCGGCAAATACTGGTTCTAAATGATCACGTGCGGAGCGGAAGATATATAATGCGCGCAATTTCGACAACCGAATTGATGATACTCTATTCATGAAAAATTAATAATATATATTCTCTCCCCACACAAAGGGTGTGAAAGCAACTCGTCATTGTAACTGCATGTTTTTGTTTTCGAAATTTGTTGAATTGTTTTCACATGCATATTAATATATTATAAATGTATATTCTCTTGTATAAAATTATAAAAACTTGTAGATGATCACTAACCTAATAAATCATTCAAACCTATAGATATCCTCCTGTCTTGAGCAAGATTCTGATCCAAGTTCTGGTAATTATCTCTTTCTCTTCTACTCTAGCTCATTTTGATCCGTAATTACTAGTATGATTAGATGGGTATCTTTGCATACAGATTTTGCTCATATTTTTTTTTTCTAATTCCATATTTCCTATACTAAAATTAATTTTTGAACATGAAACTAATGTAAATTTTTTTCATTATTATTTTCTGTGTTGTTCGTATATTCTCTTTATTATCATAATTCTTTTTGTTTTTCTTCAAAAAAAATTTACAAGTAATCATATTCTTTTGTATTCGGATTTTGACCATCTCTACCCAAACCGAATCAAGATCAAGAGAGTGGAAAAGAAAGATACTGATCTCGATTTGGTTTGGGTCAATATCATATATCTCCCAATATTTTGGTCTTTTT
This sequence comes from Euclidium syriacum, assembly GCA_900116095.1. NCBI lineage: Eukaryota > Viridiplantae > Streptophyta > Magnoliopsida > Brassicales > Brassicaceae > Euclidium > Euclidium syriacum. The sequence continues at coordinate 7,742,263 of FPAK01000008.1, forward strand.
ATGGTTTTTTGTTTCTCCATACTTGATATAATTATTATTGATAGAGGTGCTATTAAGGAGTGGATGTTAACTTGTCTAATATGGGAAGTTCGGTGCGTATGCAAAACTCTGTCCTAAATCTCTGCCTATTTGATTTTTTTTTCTTTCAGTAATACCAATGGCTTTACCCCAAGAATACTCAGGACACCTAAGTGCGTACAAATCTGCTTGTGAAGAACATTCAGACCTCAAATCCTTTGATTCTTCGCTTCAACAACGAACCAACAAAGTGATGAACTCGATCACCACTCAAGTCGAGACAGGGTCTTTGTCCCTACATGCATCACATATGGAGGTCTACGAGTATCTACTTGAAGTAAACCAAGTTGTGGCAACGTTCATTATTGACAGTGATAGCAAAGAAGATGTGTGGGAGAACGGAGATCTAAGGTCTTTGGTCAAAGCCTATTTTGAAAATACCACCAAGACTTTAGAATTTTTCAACACTGTGGAGAACTGCGTCAACAAAGCAGAACTGAGCCAACTTATCATTCAAACGGCGGTGGACCAGTTTGACAAAGAGTCGGCAAAAACGGATGTTGGTATATTTTATAAGAAATATAAGTATGAAAAAACCTTGGAGGAGCTCAACAAGTTTAAAGACTTCAAAGAAATATTTGATGGCGACAAGTTCAACAATCAGTTCGAGTTGGTCAAAAAGGAGCAGGTTTCCCTTTTGGATCTAGTGAGTAAGCTGAAGAAAAACCTGGATGAGGAATATAGTCATATACATACATGTAAAACAGTTTCGAATGTGGTTTTCGGCGCTGTCTTTTCTTGTGTTGCTGTCTTAGGGGCGAGTACATTGGCATTCGGAGGCGATCTGGTGATAGGTGCACTGAAAATAAGCGAAGCTTCATTGGATGCGGCTACGGTTTTATCGGTACCATTGATTGCGTTGGGTTGGGTAGAGACATCCAATACCTTTCAAAAACTGGAGGACACTCTGAAGAGACAGAAAGAAATATCGTCATCGGTGGATAACAGTTTGGAAATCAACAAAGATGCGGTGGTGACCATATATATCTTAGTCGAGGAGCTAATAACAAAGATCTCATTGATATTAGGGACTGTGAATTTTGCTCTTGAGACAAAAGAAGAGGTAGCCACGGAACATGCCTTGCACCTAATCAAGAAGAAAGTAGATGAGTTTACTGACAAAATCAACGAGGTTGGTGAAAACGTGGCTAAGCATAGCAAGTTGATCATTGAGGCGAGATTTCACGTTCTGGATAAGATCAAAGGGAAGTGGTAAAATACCAACATGCGTTTGAACGTTTCACTCATGTTTGTTGTTCAAGACCTAACTATGTTATATATTTTGTTTTTGTTTTGTAACGTTAACCATCTGAGAAGATTGGTTAATGTACTTCTATCCCCTATATATTATTTACGAAATATACTTATTGTATCCCAATATATATATATATATATATATATATATATATGTTTTCTTTTTCAACCAAACATTGTATCCAATATATAAATTAATGTTATTGGATTTACATTTACTGGTAATTACTTGCTAATAAAGATAATAATTAATTATACTAGGACAGGCAGGGAGATCTCGTGTTACCGCAAACAGTTATGACCAGATTTAAGACACATTGTATCGACTCTTTCAAACCAGAACTTGAGATAAGTTGAAAATTTAGCAAGTTAAAGAAGGAATGTTTTTTTTTTTGGTTGTCTTTGTTTAAAATATTTCAAGATGGTTTTTTCTTATTAGCTATTAGTTATTACTAGATTATTATAATTTCGGTTGAGATATGATATATTCATAAAATATATTTCAATCAAATTATTTTGTATAAAACATATAATTAATTTATGGTATAACATTATTAAATATTTATATGTAAAAACTAAAATGATTTGTTAACATAATATGTTATTGTATAGTTGTAATTTTTTTGTTTAATTTAAAAATTAATAAAAAAAATTATACAATATAAATATAGCTATGTATCAGTTACAGTCTCATTATGTCAAATAAATTTAATAACTATGTGACATGATATATTTTATAAATTTTAATAAATAAATCATGAATAGAAAATTTTAAAACTTGTTCTAAAAACATATATCGCTTCATGAAGATCTAAAAAAAAATTTCCTTTAGGTACGGTTAAAAATTTGGTGAGATGCGGGAAGATATTTCGATGATGAGCAAGAATTATTTTTTATCTGCAAAAGAAGATGTGTTACTAATTTTAAATGGACTGCGGTTCTAATATATTCCATCTATAGGTGGGATACAAAATCTTTTATTGATTTTAATAATTTTTAATAATATGGGTGAATATAATTATTTCATTGATTACTTTTTCTTTAAAATGCTCTAATGAGGCACGTAACATAAATCTCTTTTAATATCTTCTCAATTAATGTATACGGAATTCTATGTCTCAAAAATAAATCAAATCTAATATTTTTACACATTAACTAAGAATTTATTTAATTTTTGAGTTTTCACGAAGAGAAACAATATTTCTTATTTGCATAAAACTAATTTAACCAATAACAAAATAAATTGTAGAATACAAATAGTCATCAAACTACAAAAATTGATTAATTTTGTATGAAACTTTGAAATCTTGATTTAATTTGAGATGGAGGGAGTATATAGCTTCTAATATTGGTTGGTGCAACTTACGCCCAACGCATTAACATTTCTTGTCCTTGTGGTATCTATGGGTTTAGTCATAGTCTTGCTATTTGGTGTTTTTACTTTCATACACGGCGGTTGGAACTGATAGGCAAGGGAATATGTAGATATTCACTTACCATGTTTAGTCTCATTGACTTATAAAGCAATCTTGTATTGATGTATATATTATCGTGAATGAATAGAAAGAGGGAACATCTCAATTTTAACAAATAACATGGTATCAGAACTAAGACAATATTCTTAGTGTTACATGACCAAGACTTGGTGACCAAGAAATCTTGATTTAAACAAACTAACATGGCACAAGGACACGAAGAGAAGAGAAAAGTTAGGGGGTTGGTTGTTGTCGTGGATGATTACAAGGAAAGAAGAGATTGACATGGCAAAGCAAGGAAAAGACATTAATTATGTTTTTCTTGGCTTGGTGGCTGGCGTATTATCATTTCGTCATCGAGAAGAAAGAAAAAAAGAAAGAGAAAAGAAAATAAAATAAAAGAGAAAAAATGAAGCTTGTTCGGTTTTAAAAGTTACTTGTGCTTATGAGTCAAAGATCAGACGAAATCAAATCAGGACGGGTTGGAGCGGAAGCGAAGATTTTGTTAAGCATCTAGAATTCGAGAGTCAAACCGTGCCAGATAATCACTGTGAGTCAAGGACAATTTCTTGTTAACGGATTTACTGTAGGATCCTGACATTCCAGATGGTTTAACAGACTAGGTGAAAGCTGTACCGTTCCTTGTGTCGGTTTGACTAAATTAAGCAATTGTGAATGCATACATGTTTATTTAACTCTTGTTATCATATGTATGTGGTGGTTGAGTTGTTCATAGTGCAATTATAATTATCATTGTGTCGATCTAGAACCTCGTGTTGTTCTAATGAGGAAGAACCTTGGTTCTTTTGTTTGTGTATTAACTTTTTTCAGTTCAGTAATAATCAAATCACACCTTTTCCTTGGTTCATCGTTTAGAGTATCAACACGAAGTCGTTTATCGGACAGCCGAAGTACAAAGCGTCAAAGATATACACGGAGGTATGGGTTAGCTACCTAGAGGACCAAGTATATAAAATCAGGGCTGAACTAGTTAGATTTCACCACTGACGGTTGCACTATCACCACGTATCGATGAACATAGAATGGTGTGGATGTTCTGAATATAGACTTTGTGACTATGTTCAGGTTTTCCGTGAGGAAAAAAGAGGTGTTGTGATTCTGCAAGGCCCTAGGTTTAATATTATTTTGTGTTGTGTATGGCTTGTGACGTCAGGATATTTATCGATGTCGCTTCGGCTATTGCAGGATAAATATTGTTTTCTGAATATTGTTGCCTGAGAGTTACTCAGGTTTTCCTTGGTGGAATAATCGAGAGCGGATATTCTTTAATATTTGTTGCTTCAGTTATTTGCACGTTGCTTGATGAACCTTCCACCCTTATTTGTTTATTTTTAATGTTAGGGTTAGGTTGGCGAAAGGCTGTGCATGTTAGGTTAGAGCTCTTGGCTCGCTGAGTGAAACTAGTTCACTCATCCCTCGTTGTCTAAATTTTTTGCAGGTAACCAGTAGTAAATAAGAGCCTTAGTGTGCGGAACGGTAGGATCTGGTGTAGTTTGGTCATATTTTGAAACGCGACTCATTTTCAAGATATAAGTATGTATTTTTTGCTTTTGGCTGCGTCCATGGATTATGATGTGTATATCGTATGTTAAGGTTTGAAACTAATAGTAATGTATAATTATGTAATAAAGCAAGTTATGTTCGTAATAGCGTTGTTGTACTGATATTAAGTTTTTTTGACTTAACACAACTCTGATTCGAGGTACAGGTTGAAAAGCTTTAGGTCACAGTCCAGAGTTAAACGAGTTACTTCTAGATTGCCTTGGGTTATAAAATTAGATTGCCTTGGGTTATAAAATTATGTTTTATAATTTGGGATGGACTAGTCTTAACTGGTCGTAACGTTTTTGGGCTTTGGTATGAGTTTGTCGTTTGATTATGTTCTTGTTTGATTGTTGGTCAATGGTTGACTTATGCCAGAAACGGTTCGGGAGTGTTACAATGACAGTCAATGATCTCAATGACAAAAATTGGTACATGAACACCGGTGCCACATCACATCTCACCACCAATCCAGGTACCCTTACTTCTCTTTTTCATTCAAGCTCTTCCCCATCGGTAGTAGTAGTCGGTAATGGTTTCTCTATACCAACCAAAGCCTAAGGCCATAGATCCATAGCCTCTAATTCTCATCCTCTCCACCTTAAAAATGTGCTTGTATGCCCATGGATCATCAAAATAATCTATATTAGACAATTCACCAAAGATAATTGGGTATCTCTCAAATTTGACTCTTTTGGTTTTCATGTTAAGGATTTTCCTACTCGGATCCCTCTGCTCGATGTAACAGTGATGGTCCTCTCTACTATATCACATCACCACCATCAGCCTTTCCCTCTTCTTCACAAGTGGCTCACTTCGGTACCAAGTAATCTTCTATGGCACAGCCTTCTCTGTCATTTGGGAAACACTACTCTCAATTTTCTTATCTCTTATGGTTTAATTTTATGTTCAAAAATTGACATGCCTCTTTGTCATGCTTGTCAACTTGGAAAACACACTAGATTACTATTTAGTTCAGTTATATCTTCTGAACCTTTTGAAATTATTCATTCCGATGTATGGATCTCACCGGTTCCTAACATCAGTTTTATCAAGTATTACGTTATTTACCTTGATTCACTCATTTTGTTTGGGTTTTACCACTTCATCAAAAATTTGATGTCTTCTCTACTTTTCTGACTTTTATGGCTTATGTTCAAACAAAATTTGGTCGTCGCATCAAATCTCTTCAATGCAACAATGGTGGTTAATACAATAACTATTCTTTTCTCACTCATCTCGCGACTCGTGGCATCACACCTCGCTTCTCTTGCCCATTCACCTCTCAGAAAAATGGAAAAGCATAACGCACACTTCAAACTCTCAGTAACTTGGTCCACTCTTTGCTTTTCCAGTCCCAAATTCCGTCTCTTTATTGGGCTGAAGCTCTCATAATGGCAGCTCACATCTTCTACATTCTTCTTTCATCGTCAATCAATGGTGAAATCCTTTTTACCAAACTCTTCAATAAACCACCTACCTATACTCATCTCCGCATTTTCGGATGCCTATGTTATCCAAATATTCTACCGTCACTTCACAAAAACTTGTTGTTCGTTCAACCATGTGTATTTTCTCCGGTTATCCGTCAAATCACAAATGCTTTCGATGTCTTGATCTTCAAACTCATAAGATCATTATCTCTCATTATGTTATCTTTGAAGAATATACTTTCCCTTCTTCACATCTACCACCACCTCGCTTACACCAACCGACACTCTAAAACCCTACCTCCAACTTCTCTAGAATCTCATCGATTCCTCACCCCCTCCAAATCCTACTCCTCCACCTGAAACTGATATTACACCATCACCTTCACCACCTAATATAACCCCACCACCTCCACCACCCCCTCTGCCACCTCCAACACAATGCCAAGGTATGGCTACACGTGCTAGTTACGACATCCGATAATAGAAAAAGATTATATCCCTCCACACCAAAATTCTTTCTCCCCTACGTACCTATAATCTTAAAGCCCTAGAGGATTCAAACTAAAACGCAACCATGAATGAGGAATATGTAGCTAAAATTAAAAAGGGAATATGGGATCTGGTACCCCGGCCCAAGAACAGTAACATTTTTCGATCTATGTGGCTTTTTAGGCATACGTCTGGTGCAGATGGAAAGCTCTCTCGCTACAAGGCTCGGCTCATGTAAAATGGAAAATCTCATAAAGTAGGGATCAATTATGATGAAACTTTCAGCCATGTGGTCAAACCTGCTACGATCCGACACGTACTTGACATATCTGTCTCACGAAACTGCCCTATTCATCAGCTCGACGTCAAAAACGCTTTCCTCAATGGCACACTCGAAGAAACCGTCTACATGCACCAACTAGACTTCTGCGATCCAGAAAAACCAGATCATGTTTGCCTCCTCAAAAAATCTCCTTACAGTCTCAAGCAGGCTCCTCGCGCATGGAACCACCGCTTCTCCAAACACACCACTCGCATTAGATTTGTACAAAGCAAAGGCGATCCATCTCTCTTCGTCTATCATTGACCCGAGGGCACCGCCTATCTCTTTCTTTATGCTGACGATATCAGCATCACCACATCTTCCTCAGCTCTACTACGCACTCTCATCTCCTCACTCAACGCCGAATTTGAGATGGCCGACCTCAGTGTGCTTCATTACTTCCTTGGCATCTCCATCACATGAACCTTCACCGATCACTTTCTTAATCAACACAACTACCTACTTGATATTCTCCACCGTGACAAAATTTCCAATTGTAACTCGTGCACCACACCAGCAGACTTCAAGCCAAGCTTGCCGCCGCTGATGGTCCTTGTGTCATCGATCCAACTCTGTAATGCAGCCTCGCCGGAGCTCTACAATACCTCACCTTCACTAAACCTGATATCTCTTTCGCCATTCAACAAGTCTGTCTCTTCATGCATGATCCACAAGAGCCAAATTTGAATGCTCTAAAATGTATCCTTCGCTACATTAAAGGTACCCTTGATCATGTCTTACAACGATTTCCACCGGTTTAATTGCATATACATATGCCGATTGGGATGGTTGTCCAACCACAAGACGTTCCACCTCCGGCTATTGCGTCTTCCACGGCAACAATCTCATCTCACGGTCTTCCAAACATCAACATACAATCTCCCGCTCTAGCGCAACTGAGTATTGTAGTGTCGTCAACGCAGTCGCTGAAACTACATGGCTCTATAGCATCTTACTCGAACTCCATTGCCCACTCGACAAAGCCAATTTGGTTTGTTGCGACAACATCAGTGCCGTTTATCCGTCCTCCAATTCGGTTCAACATTAATGCACAAAACATGTTGAAGTAGACATCCACTTTGTTCGCGAACGCTGGCACTCGGCCAAATTTGAGTCCAGCATGTACCCTCATCATTTCAGTTCGCGGACATCTTCACTAAATGCCTTCTCACTCCACTGTTCACCGACTTTCAATCCAACCTTAGTTTCTTACCACGAGATGCTATGTCTGCGGGGGAGTGATAGATAAGGAAAGGTTGATGGATTCGGGGTCAGGTTCAAGATCGCTGGGTTCGGGTTCAGGTTCAAGATCGTTGGGTTCCAGTTCAAGGTTGCTGAGTTCGTGTTCAGGTTCGCCGTGTTTGTCGCTCCATTTGATGCTGCCATCTTCAATGGTGAAATCGTTTTAAGGAACTTTTTTTTTTTCAGGGTTCTGATACCATGAAAAATTTTAGAACTCAATATTGAAAAGATTTCTCGATGCTCATTCACAAAGATATTACAACGTTATATATTATAGAGGGATAATCTATGTTTTCTAAACTGATACTAAATATGATCAATTTACATTAACTACAAGCATAATGTGTGGGATGTGATTCTGTGATTTAGAAAGTCCCATTAAAATATGTAAATATTCACTTACCATGTTTAGTTTCATTAACTTGTAGAAGATCTTGTATCGATGTATATGTTATTGTGAATAAATAGAGAGAGGGACAACCTCAATTTTACCAAATAACAGGAACAACATAATTCACTTGATGTTAGGTTTTGTTTTTTGGACGTGTCACTTTTTGTTAGCTTTTTTTTTTTTTTTTTGGTCCTGACCACTTAATGTTAGCTAGAAGAAAATTTTAATAGATAGACAGGCCGATAAGAAATGTTTAATAAGAGTCAGATATTGTTATAAGTAATATTTTCATATTTTTAGTCTCATTCGATGTTGTACAGTACAAATCACATGGGTCATCGAATTTGACGGAAACAATACTTTTTGGCTAACAAAAGTTAGTAAAATAAAAAAAAAAATCAACAAAAAAAGTTAGTAACAATAATTATTAACGAAGTTCCGGTTAATGCAGCCTACCCATGTGCTTATTCTGTATATTTTTTTGGTCATTAATTTATTTTGTTTAATTAAAAAAATTTAAAATACAAATCATCCGTTTATATCTCAGCAAACGAAGACCAAACGTGTGAAAGCCGGCTGGACCCAGCTCCTTCTTTTGTATATTCTTTATTTTTCTTGGAACCTCTCGTAAAAGTACTATATATTTAATTAGGTAAGAAATGGTAACTACTTACAATGAGACAAAATAAATTACCAAATGAATCTGCGAGTGTGTGACAAAAATACAAAAAGATGGACCCAAACGAATCCAACGGCGTAATGAAGCTGATGGCTATAGCTATTTCAAAAGTGAAAGCAACTCTTCTTCTATAACGAAAAGTCTAAAACGGTACATGCCCCGGTTAAGTCCTAACTCGTACCGGCCCCGGTTAAGTCCCGCCAAGACGACGAATTTTCCTGAGCTGTCCTCTCGCTAGAGGGTAAAGACTTCGAACCAGATCTCTCTCTCTCTCCTTCTCTTTCTCTCTTCCTCATTTGAATTCAGCAAATCGCAGAAGTCGTGTGAGACGGCCGCGTTGCATCGGACCACTTGTGCGATTCTCTTTCGTCACCCAATTTCCTCTCCCTCCTTCTAACTTTCCCTTTATTAACAACCCTTCTTCAAAATTTTCATTTCCTTCTATTATCGACGGAAAATCGCGATTGATTCTGATCGGAACCACCGGAGAACATCCCGGATAAATACAGAGGACATAAAGGTCGAAGGAGAGCAGTAAGTGAGCGAGATTCACTAGAATTTTCTTCCGATTCGGTAGAGAAGTTTAGGGTTTTCTTTTTTTGTCTGTGGGTGGGGTCCCTGTTACTTTCACGTTGTTCGCTGGAAATAAACAAGGTTAAGTAGCGGATTAATCGATAGAATGGAGTCGGACAATGGGAAGGGGTTGATGTTAGCTGTGGCATCTAGTGTTTTCATTGGTTCGAGCTTCATTTTGAAGAAGAAAGGTCTCAAGCGAGCTGGTGCTAATGGAACCCGAGCAGGTTATTTCTCAATTCCATTTTTTAAAAAACGCCATGCCCTTTTCTCGCTTTACAGTTTTAGAGTTTTGATGCTTAATACTGCTACTTCTTACCAATTTCCATCTTGATAAATTGTTTAATTTGCTCTCTGTTCAATTCAACTGCGACTTCTAGCCTTGTACGTAGTTATCTCGGAGGCTTTGAATCGATTTTTAAGTGTCAAGCTTAGGGATTATCTTTAATAGATGACAGTTACAGTTAGTTTTGTAGCTTTTGTGTATGATTTGATCAGAAACAATTTCCCTATGAAATGAAAGAGACCACAAATCTCACATGGGGTTGGTATTCAATGGATGATGCAGGGTATGGAGGTTATACATACTTATTAGAGCCTCTTTGGTGGGCGGGCATGGTGACAAGTAAGTAAATCATGTTATACTTTTTTCTCCATGTTAAATTCGCATAATCTAATTCTAAACAAGATTCTGTAATCTCATGTGTTTAGTGATTGTTGGAGAAGCCGCGAACTTTGTGGCGTATATATACGCACCAGCAGTTCTTGTTACTCCTCTTGGTGCATTAAGTATAATCATCAGGTATGCATGTGAATGTGATGACATTCCTCAGTTACTTAGTTCTGTGTAGTGACTTGTGGTATTCTCTACCTAACCTGTCAAATTCATTCTTTTGTAGTGCTGTTTTGGCACATTTCCTGTTAAAGGAAAAAATTAAGAAAATGGGAGTGTTGGGATGTGTGTCTTGCATCGTTGGTTCTGTTGTTATTGTCATACACGCACCTAAGGAGCAGACTCCAAATTCCGTTGAAGAAATATGGAATCTGGCAACTCAGCCTGGTAGCTCTCTTGCTCTCTCTCTCACACACACATTGTGCTCTCTGTGTACTTGTTTATCTAAGATATACATATTTTCCTTTCTTGTGCATGGAACAGCTTTTCTTGTATACGTAGCCATAACAATGTCGATTGTCCTTGCTTTAATTCTGCACTTTGAACCTCTTTGCGGCCAATCAAACATTCTGGTTTATATTGGAATCTGTTCGTTAATGGGTGCTCTCACTGTAAGTTTGCTTCATCTGAGGATCTTGGACATTTACTTTTGAGCTCTATTACTATTTTCCTGTGTGCGCTCATAGCTCTAGTAATTTCTTGTTGCTAGTGTGTCTAAAGTTTGCAATGTTATAAACAGGTTATGAGTATAAAGGCTATAGGCATTGCTATAAAATTAACATTGGAAGGAGTAAGCCAGATCGGGTATCCACAGACATGGCTATTTGGCATGGTTGCTGCAACCTGTGTCGTTACGCAACTCATATACCTGAACAAGGTAAAGCTCCCTTGACTAGATTTCTTATATTATAACCGTCTCAACTAGTTGGAACTCTTAACGTATGAGTGATACTTTCGTTTGGCAGGCGTTAGACACATTCAATGCAGCGATTGTTTCTCCCATTTACTATGTAATGTTCACAACCCTCACAATTGTTGCTAGTGCAATAATGTTCAAGGTAGCCACTAACTACATAGCATCTTGATCAGTAATTCTGTTTCAAAAAGTGGTTATAGAGAAACGCACTTAACATCACATCCGATGCTTGTAACAGGACTGGTCTGGACAAGACGCAGCCAGCATAGCCTCGGAGATATGTGGATTCATCACTGTGCTAACAGGGACAATGATACTCCATGGTACAAGGGAAGAGGAACAACAAGCTTCTTCAGGTAAAAATACACTCTGCTTTATCCATCAGTGAGTGACACGCCCATCTGTTTAACTCAAATGCCGCTTTGATCTTTGGTTTTGCAGAAACAGTAAGATGGTACGACTCAAGAAAGAATATCAACGAAGAACATCTGATAAGCCTGTACAGTCCTGAATACTAGGAAGAAGGTGATATCTCTATCCTCCCAACAGATTGAAATGTGCCTCTGCATGAAAAAACAAATCTTAAAACTGATCATGTAATACCGACCAACATATATCAAGGGAATTCTGATTCTTGTCCTAGTTTTGTATTTGTTGTGGTCTCTGTACAGAGAGGTTTATAGACGAATTTTGTCTTATTCACTACATTCTTTAGTTTTGGGCTCTGTATCTCGTCTTAGTTCAGTACAGGTATATCATTTTTCATTCTGTATTTTCATTTTTCTTGTATGAAAAGAAAATGTTTATTCCATTATTTTTCACTGTACTTACTCAGCCTAATCTAGAATGTGACCCCAAAAATAACATCTAGATTATTTTTGTCCATTTGGTATCCGCAACAAGATATCATCAACGCGGGGACTCAGCCCAGGTCAGAGTTATTAGGTTCACCAATGTAATAAACAAAAGTTTACTTAATTCATACAATTAATTTATTAGGTGAACCATTACACCACCACGTGCTGACTTTGTCGCTTTTGTTTGCACACTTTTTGCTAATCCTTTTAAAAGTTTTGTTGAACCAACTTCGACCATGAGTCGTGTATGTAAATTATTCCCTATAAATGAACTCACTCCATCGCACCGACAACTCATTTTACTTTCACAGTTATATACCCCCTGCAATATATTTTGTTTAGACCCCATCCCAAAGGAACGATAAGAAACATGGCCAAAGCAGAAGATATCTCAAGAATGCTGATTCTGTTGATAACGATAATGCCACTGGCTGCTCAGGGATCCAGATTGTACAGCTGGGCTAATCGGCTGGAGGAATCAGGGAAGGAGAAGGTAACTAACCTTCAGTTCTATTTCCACGACACCTTGAGCGGCAAGAACCCGACCGCCATTAAAGTGGCTCAAGCCCCCGACACCAACAAATCCCCGACGCTTTTCGGCGCCATGTTCATGGTCGACGATGCTCTAACCGAGACTGCTGATCCCAAATCCAAGCTCGTGGGTCGGGCCCAAGGTCTTTACGGTTCTTCAGGTACACTTATATAAATTGTTTGATACCGGAAAGAGTCGGTTTGATAGATCAACATAAACCAGTTTTGATGGGTTTTCTCTTGGACAGGTAAAGAAGAGTTAGGTCTGATAATGGCGATGAGTTTCTGTTTTGAGGATGGTCCGTACAAGGACAGCACCATAAGTATGATCGGGAAGAATTCGGCGATGAACCCAATTCGAGAAATGCCTATTGTTGGCGGCACGGGAATGTTCCGGATGGCTCGTGGCTACGCTATTGCCCAGACCAATTGGTTCGATCCCAAGACCGGTGATGCTATCGTTGGCTACAACGTTACCGTTCTTCACTAGATAGGCTTTGATTCATATAATACGGCAACGTTATAGCGATGCCTACTTGTAACATTCAGTTCTCTACTTTGAGATTTTATATTGACAGCGAGATAAATAAGCATTTTCTTTCTCTTCAAGATTTAAATGTCCAAAAAATAAAACCAAACAAACTAAAAAAATAAGGAAGTTTTACTGGCGACTAATCCGGTTGACATGGCATAAATACAATTTATGGCCATAGTGTCTGACGGCCCATTGGGCCCAATTACAATGGTGTTCCTGTGGTAGAGTTTAACTTCGTCCGTACGGCATAGGCTGGTTTGACTTCATCAAATTGACAAAGCAAAGAGAAGAGACGATGTCAAAAAAAAAAAAAAAAAAAAAAAGACGATGTCAGAAAAAGAAAGAAAATATAAGCAAAGAGAAGAGACGAAGACGATGAACTGGAAATTTGGAGAAAGAGGCAGAGAGGAGCCCTTTTGCAGCTGTTAAAGAATCGAGTCAAGAATCCTTCTCCCCATAGTGGGAAAGAAAGAAAGAAAGAAAAAGTGAGTTTCTCGGGATTTGTACTCAAAATCGGGAACCTCTTTGCCTTGATTGTCATAGTTATGTTATAATCGTATGTGTGGGTTTTTTCTCTCTCACAAGGAATGTCGAAGTCACGTGTAGTAGTAGAGAACAATTTGAGAGATCGTCCTCCGTGTACCTATTCCGTGAAGATCCAAAACATTTCCCAACTCAAGAACTTCTACTCCGATAAGGGATACAGATCCCGTGCTTTCAGTTCCGGCAACTACAACTGGTAATTAACTAAGTCCCACAATTGTGTTTTTGTATTATCATTAGCCGCGATGAAATATACATACAAATTTAATCCCTCCAGGAGATTGGTTATATACCCAAAAGGGAACAAGAACGACAATGGGAGCGGATTTGTCTCAATGTATGTTGAATTAAATAGCACAAACCTGGCGTCCACGGTTTTGGCATATCTCACCTTCTTCGTCTACAACAAGAAAGAGAAGAAATACTTAACCATTCAAGGTTCGTATACCTCCAAATCTCACCTTCTTCGTATACATAAATGAGTGTATAAAGAAATTTGGTGTAACAACATATTCAGATGGTGAAGAGAAGCAGTTCAATGCATTAAGACCCGTGTGGGGATTTCCGCAAGTGCTTCCGCTTGATCAATTCAACGATCCTAAAAACGGATATGTCTTTGAGGGAGATCAATGTGAATTTGGTGTTGATGTTTTGGTTCCTCTTACCAGTTGGGAAGTTGTCACCATTTCTCAGATTCCCTCTAATCGAAAATTCTCATGGAAGCTCCAGAAATTCTCCAAGCTAAAAGACAACTGCTATGAATCAGACAATTTCCGGATTGAAGGAAGGAATTGGTGACGAATATATATTTTTGTTTCTAGGATAACATCATTAAGTTTATGTATGTGTGAGTGCTGAGAATAAAGTTTTGTAGGGTTCTGAAGTTGTATCCCAAGGGATACTCTACCAGAGATAGCAAGTCGTTAGCCCTTTTTCTGCATTTAGCTGACAGGAAGAAAATGAAGGGAGGTGAGATGATCTACACGGAAGCGGAAGTGCGGATTCTGAACCCATTAGGATGCAATCACGTCAAGCATAAACGTAACCTTCTTTAAAACTAAATATCACTCGATGAGATTGGATCTATATTCACTAAAGATTTACATTCTACTTTATTGCAGTTGATCACTGGCACAAGAAACCATTCTCTGGTTGGGGATGGCTGGATTTTGTGTCTTTAGCTAAACTTCGGGAGGCTTATTTGGACAAGGACGACTCTTTGACCGTAGAGATCGAATTTGAAGTTGTTTCTACCGTTAAATACACCCCAATGACCCCATGATCTAAAAAGCTCTGCTGCACACCATTATTTTCATTTTCTTCCGTTATTTAATGATTGCCTCTTTGACTCTGTTATTCCAATGTTAACTTGTGCATTCGGTTACGTTCATTTCTTCATGTTTAGATTTAGCTTCGTTGTTAGTTTTGCTTCCTTCTTCCTCTATTAATCAACGTTGCTCAAACAAATTTTAATTTTTTTTTTGAAAATACTCTGTAAATTTAAATAATTGACGCTAGAAATCAATTTCATGGATCCGAAACCTTTGTAGACTGAAGCTACTGTGTCCATAACGATGAACGTAGAAAATTTATGGAACAAGATTAAAAGATCCAGTTCTAAAAAAGTTATTTTCAGTCATAAACCTTTGTACACTGAAAAGAAAGATGATAGAAACCTGAAATCAAAACAGTGCCTTAGTACTAACTATCAAACTCTGATTTCATCAAATCAAGTCCTGTGTGGCCTCTATGACCATTAAGAGAAAGGAAAAAAAAAAAAAAGAACAGAGGAACCAAAAACTTAGGATGTTATTTGTCGTCATCGGAAACGGTTAAGGCGTGTTTCAGAGGTTTCTGGCGGAGTGAGCCATCATCATCTTGAGCGAAAGCAGCTGTTCATGTGAGAGGACACACACTCCATCCTCGTAAAACTGGGTTCGTACACCTGGAGAATTCACAAGCACCTGCAACATCTGTTGCCTCGTCAGCGATTTGAGTCGATTGGTTTCTCCTACTTCTCCGGCGGTGTAGTAGACGGATCCGAGAGGCATCCAATGGAGTGCGGCGATCTGAGAATGGAGAAATCTGATGTACTTGTGCGTTTCCTCCAGAATCATAGCCAAACTCATCTTCTTCTCCCACGGCATCAGTTTCTCCAACGATCTAATCTTGTCCGAGATCTTCTTTCGCCTGTCGGGACCGTCTGTGATGGTGTAAGATGCCTTCGCCGGAGATCCAGGGTTTGAAGACGACGACGGTGAGATGGTGAAGGTGCTTTTGACTTGCGAATCAAAACGACGACGTTTCTCGTCGTGTCTGGGCACGGGAGGAGGAGGAGAGAGAGACGGAAACAACGGCTTCGTCGTCTGCAAATCGGCTTGTTCTACGCATTGGAGGCTTGGCAAGTGAAGAAACGGTGTGGCTACGTCGCCGTGGAAGAGCTCCTCAAACCGAGTCGACTGGGTCAGGTGGTGGCGAGACAGAGGCGTGTCGATGAAGAACGAGTCTCCACCGTGTTGCTGCTGGAGAAAGTCTTTGTTGTCGGAGAAGGTGAAGGCGGTGGGAGAAAAATCGGAAGGAGGAAAAGGAGCTAGGGATTCGAGAGCAGTAAAGGCGGAGGAATAGTTTCGGGAATACTCCATGGGATCATACTCTTGAGGAAGCGGCGCTAACTCAGTAAGCGAGTCGAACTCGTACCTTGACTCCATTTTCATGAATTACAAAGAAAAAGAGAGACAGAGGAAAAAAGCAAACAGAGAAGAAAGAGAGAATGAAAGCGAAAGGGAGGATGGGAAGGAAGGGAAATAGAGAGAGAGAGAGGCACGTGGCTTATGGTGATTGGGGGAAGAGAGAAGGCGGCGACAGGCGATAGGCGACACGAGGAACGAGAAGGATCCGTTATATGAAGCTCTGATGATATTGTCGACTGTTTGTCCAACCTCTCGCCAGGCGGTTTCAGGGTTGTACTGATTCAATCTGGACCGTTGGATCGTTCTTTTCATCAAATGACACCGATCCCGGAGACTGTCGGATAGTAAAACAAATTCTGATTTACGGATTTGGCCATCGTAATGATGTTGCTCAAAAGGTTTTGGGGGCGTAGTCGCGTGGCTTTACACGTGTACCTCCTCCTCTCCAAGCGTGAGTACCAGACTTTCTCGTAAGCAAATTTTGAAATGTTTTTTTTTGGATTATCTCAAAAATGCTTTTTGTATTCAACTTTCACTCGTGATTTGTAACAAAGTAAGGGTATGATTGGCATAGATATTTTACATGTAGCCTCTTTTTCTGTATAGAGTTATGAACGAAGACACAGACTATCATATTATCGGGGAAGAAAAATTAAACTCGATCTAATAAAATATTTCTTTTGCTCTAAAAATTATCAGCGATTCACCAATACTACATATGTATAAATTGCGTACTATACAGACACAAAAATGTGGAGGACGTAATAATGGCACTGTGAGATTGCTTTCCAAAAAAAGGGAATCCGCTAAATAAAAGAGAAGGTTTACCTAACTATCCTACGTTGTTTGGGAAATTGGTAGACTACTGTTACTCAACTACTATAACAGATCTCTATTTATTGAAATAGTTATTCAGCATTGCGTCCATATTGTACCTTTAGGCCATGCCTTTTCTGGTTTATTGGCTATATATTTTGAAATTCTTATGTATATCTCTCTAGGTAATCCATTAGATTTATTTGGTTTCCGATACTTTTCATAGCATTCATTGACCTTGTTATTTTCAAAATTTGCAAAAATATTTTGATTTGATATTATTTGCAAAACACTATGTAAAGCCTTCTAAACTTTACGCTATTTTTCAATAACTTGTTATTTTGATATTTTCTAATACGACCTTGCATTACTTAACATACACACTTTCATTATATGTTCCACACTATTTCATTCCACTCCAATTCAAATCAATCTATTGCATTTTCAGTCAAAAAACAAAAAAGAGAAAACCTTCTTTAAATACAGTTTATTCACCCATTTTTGTTTTGCAAACATTGTCCAAAATTAGACTACCTACCAAAATAACCGAAAACAACATATATTTGTGAAATTGAAAATTATGTCTAGTCATATGTGGATACAACCTTTTTTCTAAATAAACGCAAACTCAAAAACATTTACATATATATATATAGAAAACCTAATCGCTTGGATATATCTATACCTAATCAACGTTTTATGTATCCCCTTAATTCATTTAATTTAAGACTAAATGAATACAATATTCCGGAGATCACCAAATTAAATTTACGTGTTGACCGAAGCTTAGTTGAGATTTTGTTCTACCAAAACCAATAATAAGAAATATAGATAACAAACTCAAGGATTGGATAAAAAAGTTCAATGTTTTCCCTTTTTTCATATAACCACATTTACTTATTTGTAACCAATATATATTCATAAGAGTTATATAAAGGAGAATTTTCGAATAAATTGCTAGAAAATTAACTTTGTTAAGCTGAATCTATTACATAATAAAGCTCTCTAAAGATATGACCTCACACTCCAACGTCAAAAATTAGTATTAAAACTTATTAGACTTTGAATTTAACGACTAATCTAAAATGTGTTGATATATAAGCAATCATTCTTTATTCATTTGTGTGTAAACGAGTTTGGGGCAATGTGTGTACAGTTATCCTTGAGGATATAAGAGAAAAATGGATTCAACGGGAACATCTGAGGCCAACAATTTGTGCCTATTGTTGAAAATGCCTTGCAACATGCCGCTTCTACAGTTTCAAACTTTGCAGAGAAAATAAATTTAGAGATTTCGAGTACACATCCTTTGACGTTGAATAGAGACGTCCAATATTTTACAATATCAATAGTTGAATCGGGTGTGAAAATTTCAGGAATCGTTGCTGGCTTTTGCATTTGAGCTACTCCTCGAGTGACACTAATAACTGCACAAAGGGATACAATTAAGAACATTGAGACAAGATTTTTGCTTGCCATCTTTTTTTTTAATCTTTTTTTTCCTCTTGTAGTTTTGGTTTTGGTGTGAACTAGAAGATGCTTGGATAGTCTTAGATATAGGAAGAACTTAGAATTTATAGGATCAAAATTAAAATTTTGTTTAATGAATTGAAGAGTAACATATCAATTTTAAGTTTTGTTTCAAAATGGAACTTATGTTTAGGTTGAATCCATTTAAGTTTCTTACATTAAGTTTAGTTGACTATTGGAAGTTAAATGTATTCTTGTTGTGAGTTTTGAAACGGGAGATGTTTTAAACAAAAAAAAAAAAAAACGGGAGATGTGAATATAATCTCACTCTTTTGACCCACTTTTTTTTTAACTTCAGTTTGATTTTTCTATTATTACATTCTTCAAAATCCTTATTTCTTGTATTGATTTTAACATCCATATTCAATTAAACAACTAGGAAATAAAACTAGTACTGAGTTATGGCTCGATTCAACTCTCTAAAATTGTTGATTATTAATTTGAGAAATATCTACACATAAATGAATTGAACTCAATTTGTATGATTTGGTTTTTGGTTGCTCTTAATTTGAAGATACTGTAAAATACCACCCCGAATAAATGAATTCCAAAATACTAAAAAAATTTCAGAAACATTTAAATACCACAAAATTTAGGTTTAAGGAGCATTGCTAAAGGTTAAATAAAAGTTTCTAAATCACTTAGTATGATGAGGAGATTAAAATTAAGCTAACCGGAGAGTAGATGACACTCTCAAGAAGCTAATAAACCCATAACAACCCCTTATATGTTTAACCGTAAGCATTCATGAAAAGTTGAACAAATTTGTCGAACCATTTTTAAACATTTAGATGTAAGAAGATCAAAACATATTACACCCGGACCATGGCATAGCTGGGAAGCGGAAAGTCGTAACCAAAGCTAAAGACAGAGAAGACCATGAAAAATCATACCATCTATTAGCTAAGTTGCATGAATCAGAAGTGGCTATGCGAAAACATAAAACACTTCGAAACATAGAAGCAGTTTTACATTATTTTTTTAGGAAGCATGTAAACGTGATATATATGCGATAAAATTTCACCATATTGAAAAAGATTGTTGTGAATAAGAAAAATCTAAAATGAAAATTAAAAACAAAAGTCAAGTAAAAATAAAAATAAAGATTAAATGAAGCGTTCCATGGTGTAACAAGAAGCAACTAACAATGTCATTGTCTACCACTAAAGCGGAGAAATTAAGCCAAGTTCTAGAGTTTCTCTAAGAAACTAATAACTTCCTTAAAATTATACTAGAGAATTCTATGAGTTAAAAAATAGATTTAGAATAAAATATTAGATTTTCATGTAGAAACTCTAGAGATCAGTATAAGCTTTGTAACATATTTTTAAGCATTTGATTCTATATAAATAGCTCGTTACTCTCCCATTTGCAACTAAGTTAGCCAAGTGAAATAAAAGGTCAAGTTCAAAGAAAAAAGTGTTCACAAACACAAGTTCTCTAAATTTTTCTAAGAGTCTATTTTTGAAGTGTTTTTTTTTATATATATTCTTCCTCATACTTAGAAGGTCTTTTGTTTCTTTCTGGTTTCTTAGGTATTATGGTCTTCACCTCTTGAGCTAGTGATCAAAAATATCGAGATATCTCTAATACTCAGAAATCTTATGACATATATGTCTCCATGTAAGAAAATTTTCTTATGTGAGTCACATTCGACCATCATCAGCTTTTGAAGACGCTAGCTAAATGAGAGACTACGAAAAACCTAAACCTATTTTTTGTCTCTAGGTAAGAAAATTTCTTTATATGAGTCATATCCAATCATCACCAGCTTAGTTGAACTAGAAACTACTGAAAATGTTGTTCGTTTGGACCGACCTTCAAGCGATGTCTATGGTGGACATGGTTTTAAGATTCCAATTCCTAAGAATATCTTAAGTCTTCTAAGAGTTATGTAAGCCCAAAATTAAGTCAAACGCGTTAGACACAAGAGTAAAAAGCTCAAAACTCTCATTAAAGGAAAAGAAGACAATTTACCCAAAGCCCTATACTTAGGTGCCTCCTCCTCTCCCTTTTATAAAGATGAGCATCCTTCTTAAAATTATCTGGAACTCTCAACGAAGCTCTGCCCATCTCTCTTCGCCGCCGTAGGTCACAAAGTCAGTGCCGCTCCCGGGAGGAGAGGTGTTGTCGCCAGAGAGAGATAGAGAGAGAAATGTTGCTGAAATGAGTTGTTGTTGCTGCCACCGAAGGAGCAGTTGTAGTGGTCGTTGTCGCACTGCCTCATCGCCAAAACCCTAGCCTTTTGATCTGTTAGGATGTTAAGGTCACTCCCTAAACACTAAAAACCCCAGCTCCCTACATTACCATTATACCCTAGACCTAACTTGTGTAACAAGCAATCCCTGAAACCCTAATTTAAAAACCCTATCCTAACCACGTTTCTCCAAATGGTATTTTCCAGCCGCAGTCGCCAGTTGGCAACCACAACCACTATTTTTAACGATTACGCAAAGGTCAAGGCGAGATCCGTTGATTCTTTAATGCTAGGTTTAGCTAATTGTTTGACATAATATTAGCTTCTTTGCGCATAAGAGCTATTATTCTGCTCTTTTGATTGAAGTGTGTGAACGTAATGAATGCGATAGTAGTTTGTCATTTTTTCCCACATGGCGTTTCGTCGGTGAGGATACCTAACCGGGGAACGTGTCCTTTAAAAGTTCGACGACATGTAAAAAGGTATGGGGTGAGCGTACACCATACTTGGGAACAGGGCAATCAACCTTCTCCAACGACTTGGGGCAGTGGTTTTGCATCCCATTGAAATTGGGTAAACAAGTTAGGTGGTGTGTAGTCCATCATGTTTTTTTAGGAAATGTGTCGTGCTAAAACAATGAGGTTGTATGTATGTTTTGTGTGAACGTTGGTTTTGTGTGATGCATGGGTTAAGTTTAGTGTGACATAATTATGTGGGCGGAAGTGACCGTCTCACTGATGTATGTGAGTATGAAGAGTAGCGGCTGATGAGCTTGGGTATTGGTGTTGCATTCTGAGAGCAGCGTTTTGGGTTTCTTTTCCGATGTTTAAGACTTAATCGTTTATGTTTTCGTACTTATGACTATTGAATATTTGAATACTCTTTTATAGCTTTTAATATAGACCTATTTATCTTTATATTCAGTTTTTTTTGCCTTTGACGATAACTTGGGTTGGGCTTGGGCAGTAATGAAAAGAAATTTGTAGAGTAAATAAAATATTACTCTCATTTCGTCTAATTATTTTCATTTGTTAGGTATATACCTTAACATATATCCTAGTCAAGTACCAAATATTCCACCATGTGTATGAACAGTATCATCTCAGGACCTTAGGTATTTCCAAGAGCGGTAATCTGGGTTTTCTTTTCTCATGTTTGAGACTTAATTGTTTTTGTTTTTCGTATTTAAGATTACTTAATATTTGAATATTTTTATAGGTTTTTTAAAAAAACCTGGGTTAGCTTTATATTTGGTTTTCTTTGACTCAATCCAGTTATCTCCGATATAAGTTGGGTTGAAAAAAAAAAATTTATTAAGTAAACAAAATATTACTCTCATTTCCTCTAAATCTATTCCATTTATAATTAAAACCCTAAGCTCATCTCAGTCGTCACTCGTAAGGTAAATTACCGTAACAATGTCAAGACGAAGCTTCACTCACAGAATTTGAATAAGAACGACATAACTGACAAAGAGGACGAAAGATGTCAATGATACTTTAGAAGCAAACAATGAGAGTGATATAAAAGATGAACTATATAATGAAATGGAGTTTAGTTCTGATGAAACCACATATACAGCTTACAAAAAGTATGGAAGCAATCAGGGTTTCAACGTAAGGAAACAACGGAGGTCGAAAAAAAGATAAACTAATAAGGCTTTGTTATGTATGCTCAAGAGAGGGGTTTAGGCAGGAACCTAACTTCAAGAAACCTAATTCACGACCGATCAGAATTCACAAGGTGTGGTTGTAGTGTTCATATGACTTGCTACGTTGAGAGTATCGGAAGATTTAAGCTTTTTGTCTGGCCAAAGTCTCCATCTTTAAGAGACGCAAACTAACTTCAACTTTAAATTTAGCCAAAATCAAGTTGAGTTGAGACAAATATGAGACATTTAAATTTCGTGAGATGATGCTTTAGTCTTTATCTAATCAATCGAATTCGTTAAACAGCTCATATTATAGATAATGATTATTGAGACCCAAATAAAAAAGTTGGATTGTTTTAACTAGATCCACACACAGTTTATTAGAAAGACCAAAGAGCAGAGCCTGCTTCTTCTTCCGAGAGAGAGCTTTCTACTCCGATGTCTTCTTCACAACCTTCTTAGACCATAAATTAGCTATAAAAAAATAAACCACGAATTCATGACAAGTTGTACTTTGACATTCAAGACAAGAATCAAGAATCCAAAAGAAGTTTACATACATGGGAGACCAATAGTGTACTGGTTTACTTCGGGCATTGATAAATCTTTGGCCTCAGCAACAACTCTCTTTCTTCCCATTAACTCACCCAGCTTAGCCCACGAATCAGCTAACATAATAAACCACGAATTCATGACAAGTTTTACGACGGGACATTCATGAATATCAGGAACCGAGAAGAAATTTGCATACCTGGGACACAAGTACCACCACCAAAAATGTTTTGCTCTGGGTGGCTGATTGGTAAGGCTTTGGACTCAGCAACAATTTTCTTGCCTCCCATCTTAGATCCATTTCGTTTCAAAGCGTCATCTCTTGCGCCTCTTCCGTTAATACGGAGATAAGCACATCTGTTGAGAAAAAGAAAAAAAATGCTTTCAGCTAGCATATGACTTTTGAGCTAGGAAAAATTCACAAACCTCGGGCTGTCAGGTGGCATTGACAAAATATCATGGAGATCTCCACATGAACCGAAATGCTTAGTCAACAACTTCTTGATTTCCTTCTCGGGAAGCGATGTATCGTATCCCTCGACGTAAATCCAACTGCAATAATTTGCATATTATCATTAAACACCTCTTACATTCCAATAACGAGCATCAACTTACGGGACTATGTAACTGTCAAGGATATCGCTAAAAGAGCACCGTTCCCACCGAACCAATCTACCCCTGAAGTACAAAAAGATGTAATCAGAGATTTCAATTTCAGATTTGAAGAACCCATTAATCGAGAAACAGAGTTAGAAGAAAACTCACTAGGAGAAGAAGATTACTTTGAAGTTGCCTTTCTGGACGAAAGATTTCCCACCCATGGAGCTGCTCGGAAAATCCATTAACCCTAGGCTGCCGCTTTAAGATATTTTTGGCTTCATGGATTTCAAATTTAGGAATTTACGAGGAACAAGATATTTAAATCTCAAGTATTTATAATCGTCCTCTCTTTTTTTCTTAGTTATTTATTTTGGTTTGGGGGCATAACGATATTTTCGTTTCTTTTCTCTTGTTTCTTTTGGTTCTAAATCTCGTGCATGCTGCTTTTCGCGCATTAATCCGTGGTAGAAGTCTGGTTTTCTTACAATTTATAATTTTATAAAGTTACGCACGTAGATATAAAAGATTTTCTAAAGATAAATTAGAGACGTGAGGAACAAACTCTTCTGAAATTAAGTAACAGAAAATGACGATTTTTCACCTTTTGTCATACACATTCTCTTCTGTTTTTACCCCTATCACTAGCCGAAGCTAACAACTGAGAACCTAAATTCGTGACAGATTTATTAGAAATCTATGGTTTAATGTCTATTGAGCTGGTTTGCTTCATCGGTTAACTCATATTATTAAGCTTCCTTTATGGGATCATAGGATTAGAGAGAACATCAAGAAGCAGAGGCTATGGGTGTTGCGATGAAAAAGTGGAAACTTTTTCCTCTATCATGGTTAAAGTGTAACATTGGAGTGTCATAGGATAAAAAAAGGAGAATATGTGGTGTTGCGTGAGTGTTGAGAGATGAATGGGGTCAGGTTCTACTGCATAGTAGAAGTTTTTTTATCGGCTTACAATCTCCTCTAGAAGCACACAGAATGGTAGCCACATGGGTAGTAGAAAACATGACTTCTCATAAGGTTAGGAGGGTCATATTCTCTATTCTCAATCACATTTTGGTTGGTGCAGTGTTGCGTGGTCAAATTTCTCAAACCTAGCTTATAATCTCCTAGATGCATTAAAAAGAATAGAGGTAGAGGATTGAAATGGCGGAGAAAAAAACCAATAGAGGGGCTTACCTCATAGCAGAGAGTGCCCTGCTAAAGAAGTTTAGACACTCATTTGTAGTTGTATGCCCTCCTCAATGGTTAGCCTCATTATTTGATTGTGAGGCGGTTGTCCCTCTATGATTTTGGGTTTTTTGAGGTTCTGGTTCGCCTCTGTAGGTTTGCGGGTTCAAGGATTATGGTAATTTTATATGATCTTTAGTTCAGAAACATGTTTTCTCTTAAATAAAATTCTTTGAGTTTAGTGTAGTTTCACTGGCTTCTTTCCTTTGCAATAATTGTACTTGTACTCTATCTTTTTAATATAAAATCATTCAGATGTCAAAAAAAATCATTTCCTCTAAGTCTTTTCCATTGATATGAATTAGAACCCTGATCTCATCTCAGCCGTCACTTGTTAGGTAAACTACCGTAACAATGGCAAGAAGTTTACAAAAGAAAAAAGTTGACCGGAGATTATGATGGAGGCCCGTGGGCTGGAGACCTAAGTCCAGAAGTGAAAAAAGGATTGTCTCTGTTTGTATGATCCAATACCAAAACCAGATCCGGTTTTCTTACCGATCCGACGGCGGACCAAGTGGCATATGATTTCTTACCGGCGAATCTCGCCGGCGTTAAACCTTTCAGACTTTCCGCCGGGACTAGGATTTAATCGCGATAGGGTGGTCAAACTAGGAGCGAAGTCTCCTCCCATGGTGGTTTCTCCCTCCAATGCCCATCAGTAACCCTAGGAAACGGCCAATCTGTGTCGCCCGATCGTTTTTCAGCAGGCACCCTACGAAAGAAGAACTCTCTCAGGCGGTGTCTCGTCTGGAGTCGTTAACAGAACAAGGGATTCGCTTACCCTTTGAAGTCTTAGAGTCGCTGCTAAAGCACTGTGGAGATACGAGGTCTCTGAAAGAAGGCAAATGGATTCATCGTCACTTGAAGATAACTGGATTCAAGAACCCCAACACGCGTCTGGCCAATCATCTAATCGAAATGTACATGAAATGTGGTAAACATATAGATGCGTGTAAAGTGTTTGATAAAATGCATTTCAGGAACTTGTATTCGTGGAACAATATGATCTCTGGGTATGTCAAATCTGGGATGCTAGTTCGTGCACGAGACGTGTTCGATAGTATGCCCCAAAGGGATGTTGTTTCTTGGAACACGATGGTGATTGGGTACGCTCAGAATGGGAATCTACACGAAGCCCTGTGGTTTTACAGAGAGTTGAGGAGATCCGGAATCAAGTACAACGAATTCAGCTTCTCAGGGATTTTAACGGCATGTGTGAAATCGAGGGAACTCCAGCTCAATCGGCAAGCTCACGGGCAGGTTCTGGTTGCTGGGTTTCTGTCAAATCCTTTCCTTTCGTGTTCCATCATCGATGCTTATGCAAAATGTAGTCAGATGGAGAGCGCTAGAAGATGTTTCGATGAAATGCCAATGAAGGATATTTATATTTGGACTGCTCTGATCTCCGGATATGCCAAGTTAGGGGATATGGAAGCTGCTGAAAAGCTATTCCTTGAGATGCCAGAGAAAAATCCAGTCTCTTGGACCGCATTAATTGCTGGATATGTTAGGCAAGGTTCAGGGGACCAAGCCCTTGAGCTGTTCAGAAAAATGATTGCTTTGAGGGTTAAACCAGAGCAATTTACTTTCAGCAGCTGTCTCTGTGCCTCTGCGAGCATGGCATCTCTTAGACACGGGAAGCAGATTCATGGCTATATGATTCGTACCAATGTTAGACCCAATGCGATTGTTATCAGTTCTTTGATAGATATGTACTCCAAATCCGGGAGTTTAGAAGCCAGCGAGCGTGTTTTCAATCTTTACAGTGACAAGCTAGATTGTGTTTTGTGGAACACGATGATTTCTGCATTGGCCCAGCACGGGCTTGGCCACAAGGCCTTGCGCGTTCTTGAAGACATGATCGAAACCAGAGTCCGTCCAAATCGGACGACTCTAGTTGTGATCCTCAATGCGTGTAGTCATTCAGGTCTGGTAGAGGAAGGAGTCAGGTGGTTTGAGTCAATGACTGTTGAGCACGGGATCGTTCCCGACCAAGAACATTACGCATGTCTGATAGATCTCCTAGGCCGTGCCGGTCGTTTCAAAGAATTGATGAGCAAGATGGAGTTGATGCCTTTTAAACCGGACGAGCAAATCTGGAATGCAATCCTAGGAGTATCCAGAATCCACGGAAATATAGAATTGGGAAAGAAAGCAGCGGAAGAGCTGATCAAACTCCGCCCTGAGTCGTCTGCGCCATACATATTGCTATCGAGCATTTACGCAGATCACGGGAAGTGGGAATCAGTAGAGAAGCTGAGAGAGGTTATGAAGAAGAGAATGGTGAATAAAGAAAAAGCTCTTAGTTGGATTGAAATGGATAACAAATTTGAAACTTTCTCAGTATCAGACGGGTCGCATCCTCGTAAAGAAGAAATCTATTCCATTCTGCATAATCTGGCCGCATTTATGGAACAAGAAGCTTCAAGAACATGATCTAGCCCCGGAACTTAAAGATTGCTGCAAATTTTCTTCCCAGCCTGCAAAAGCAGCAGGGGTTTAATACGTGTTGTGATGATTTTGTTTTTAGCTTCACAAGTTTTGTCAGTGTAGCAGAGCTAAAAACTAGAGCTTTCGAATTATTTTTTACCTTTTCTTCCTGATTTAACTGTTTAATAAAGAAGCAAAAGAAAATAAGGTTCGTTCCTGAATACGACGAACTCAGTTAAAAGATGGGAGTTGTCTGGTTTGATTTGTATTGGTTGAGTTATTACAAAACAAATGAAAATGACAGGGGAGAGAAAGGGACAAATGCAAAATGAAGGCAAACTATACAATTGTGAGCAACCAATATTTATGATGTCTCTATTAAAATTATGTATAACCCCACAAGGCCAATAACCCGGTTCTGTCTGTTAAACCGGTTGTGCATCAAAAAGAAATTTAGTCCTTTCTTGTGCCTCATACATAGCTTTGTGAGTTCTAAGATAGAACCACGACCTTGCTCAAAATCCACATGACCAGAGAGAACTCAAATGCAAAGAGCGTATGGAGCAATCCTCTATCGAGTGCATATCCATAGAGCGTAATCCCCTTGTTGTTATGCCGCAAGTATTCCACTGCAATCAAATTCTTTTATCATTTCCGCAAGTTTATTTGGTTTTTGAGAAAAAGAAGAAGAGCATGCAATCTGAAAGTAACGCACCTAGAGCTTGCCTAGACTGGAAGAAGGAAGACATATCCAGAGATGGCGACACATCGATGTATATGTTGTCGGATGAGTCAGTATCACTATCGGGTGAGGAGGCTTTTGAAGCGCATGTCAAAGTCATGTGCCACCTCGTTGCAATGCATACCACTCCTTGAGCTCTGTGTGTGATTCTTGTAGCACCCAAAAGACACAAGAAGAATCCACTTAGCTGAACTGCAGAACATACCTTGAGATACAATAATTCAATAAGAAGCTTTTAGTGAATTTAATTATAACAAACAAAAAGCTTTAGAGACTTACCACCAAATCACCAGAGTTGAGGAAACTCTTGTCAGTTTTTGAGGCAAAAACCAACAGTAAGGCCACAAACTGACTGGCACTTATGACAACAAAGGATGCGATGATGAAGAACCTGTACCTGTGACTTGTAGCCGACAACTGTTTCTTGATCCTCTTATGTTCCTTACATACATCTTCTATGGTCTCTGATCCACATCTATGGAACATCTTGTGCAGCCCTCTGAACCTAACTATCTGCAGCTCACAAGTCAACCGGAACAGGACACATACGAGCAAGAACACCCCTGTCCGGTATACCCATGAAAGTAATACGAGCAAGAACATCACAAAATTCAACAACCCACGAGATGAATTTATAAAAGGTAATGATACTTCCGCTGAGGTGAAAACTATGCTCTTATGAATAAATACCACAAGGATAGAAGGTAAAAGTATGCAGGCTAAGTAACGTAAGGCCTTGTCAAGTTCACGCGAATAGCCGAGCTTCACCAAGGTAGAATCATCAAGAAACAGAAGCTGTCTGAGGCTAAACATCCTAGAGAAACATACTAGAGTCAAGAAACCGATGAAAGCGAGACCAGACTCTGAGAATTGAACAAGCACATTGAATGAGTTGGCGTCCATAACTGGTGAATGCGAGCTTCTAGATGTTGCTATGGACAGACAACTTATGAGGGGGACTAGTAAGGTGAAGACGAAGAATATCAAAAAAGACACAGCTTTACCAGAAGAGGAAGAGTGATCCAGAGCGCACCACTTGAGGAGAAGACGGAAGCTGTGTAGATCATCAGAGAGCAAGGAATCTGAATGTTGTAATGGTGTATTTGAGTGGTGATCAAGAAAGTATTCATCTTCACAAGAAGTCATATTTCTCTGGATGAATCAAAGTGTTGCAGAGTCACCAAGTTATATATATAGGGAAGGTCACTGCTGAGAAGAGAGAAAGTGACAACTCAAAATAACTACACACGCAGGCAATGAAAGATATATTTATAGGTATTCAGTAGAGGTCTTACATTATTCATCACAAGCAATGGTTTGATCAAAGAAGAGAAACTGGAGAGAAAAGCAAAAGTGAGTATGCTTTATCCCGTGAAGTGAACACAACTCTCTCTCCTCTACTACTTTTGGGAAGTCCAACTTGGCTTTGTGTATCTTTCCCCGCAAGGTAAGCTTTTTCAAGTCTTGGTTCTAATTAAATATATACGGTTGAGAAACACGAGCTGTCTGCTATGCAACGCTTTTCATCCCCAAGAAGATTCACTGATATATTTCTGCTTGTTCATATTGAGAGGAATGGTATCAGTTACGTAGGAATATACTTGTTACATAGGTCAGAACAGTCCCCTGGGACTGGTTACCGACAAAATTTGGACTTCATACTTTCTTCCAACGAACCGAAAACAACTGAGAACAACCCTGCAGATGCAAAATTAAATTGACAATTTCAGTTGTCTTCACGTTTTAATTAACAGCGAAACTTTTCGTGAGACCAAACAGATATAACCAAAGTTTTCACAGATTTTGGCAGCAATTTGGGGAAAACCAAGCAAAATGACCAACCTGAGAGAGGACTATCTTTCTGCTGCAATGATCCTTTTATAAGCAACGTTCCTGGCATCTGCTGGAACACCTGTAACAGAAATCTCTCCATCGCAAACCAATTGAAAGGGTGAAGGCAATCGATTACGATATATTAAATCAAATCCAAACATACCGAGATGCGGAAAGATAGGTTATCTTGAGGGACTTGCAAATTGGAGCTATCCACATCACTAATGCAAGTCTTTGAGATCATGTTGCACTGGTCTTTGGACGCAACAATCTGTACAACAAGAGAAGGAAACTCTGTTGAGCTTGAGATATTGCAGAAACAAGATTGGATGGCAGGAAAAAATGATACTTACGTCAACAGAAAATGTAGAAGAATTTAATTTACACGAGGCAGCACAGCACTTGAAGAATTCCTCAACAGATTGCAGCACATCTACAGCACTATACTGCCGCTTAATGCCCTAGAAAACATAAAGTCACCATGAAGAATGTAAGGCTCAGATAAAGCACGAGACCATTAAAGTTTTTTTATCTAGTAACATAGAAGTGTTATCGAAGCATGCAAAGAAAGATGAAAGTCAAAGATAAACTACCGCAAGCATAAAAGAAAGGACGCTCTTTTTGGAAACAGGCGGTGCTATAATCTTCCTAGCCGTGGGCATGAAGGACCAAGCGAGGCCCCAACGGGATGTATGGCCTTGGACAAATTCAGTGGTCTTCACAATTGTAACCCCCACTTCCCAAAGCTTAGATATTAAGAGTTTGAGGTTAGCCTTCTTCCCAAGCATTGAAGTGTACCACCTAATATAAAACATGATCGCAAAAAGATAAGTCCTGGTGGAATGAAAAACCACCAAAAGTTCATCTGCGTACAATTACCTGAATCTTTGCTTCAGTGCAACGCTATCTTCGATTATACGGGTCACAAAAGCTTGCTCCCCACCATTACAAACCATTTCCTCCGGAGTTCCACCGCATGAAGTTTTAGGATTAAGACCTGATTCTTCAAAGGTCTCAAAAAATGGAGGATTGGACATGCAGAAGTCGAACGTTTCGTTTTCCTTGACAACACCAAGTAGTACAGCTGGTTTAACATCGCTCTTGTTGTCATCTTCATTATAATCAGACTGGACCGTGGAGGAAATTTCAGCTTCCTCGGGAGTGGTCTGACTACAGTGATTCTCACTCTCTCTATTTTCAGTTTCGGGGACATGGGACTCAGAGGAACACTCTGGAAGAATTTTAGAGTCTCTGATCTCGATTAGGTCTGAAATATGTGGATTACTTTGAACGTTCTTATCTGCCCATTCTAGAGCTACAACAGTATAATCTGCGTACAAACAGCATTGGCAATGTATGTTAACATACAGACAACTACTCGATAAGCCATACATAATACAAATGGAGTATGATAAAAGAAGAACAAACAAACCTGAGCCGACAAAACTCCAACCAAAAAGAGATGCACCAAGGAGAGGATAAATACAATTTGCCCCAGTGCCTATGTCAAAGCCCTTTACTTTCCTTCCTTCACCACCCAAACTTTGAACCATCTCAGAGGACAAAAGATCATTGATCCAATGGATGTAATTCGATCTATTAGGAACAGTTGGGCAGAGTTGTCCGTCCGGAATCCACCTACATAACACATTCGTAAATACATCAGACACACGAATCTTGAATGCGTAACTTTAAAGGAAAACTATGTCCTTCAACTTAAAAATTCTAGACGATACGCAATTACTTCAGAAATTGAAACTTCCATAAACCCAGAAATTACCAGTTCACGGCATGGTCATGTAGAAGAAGGGTACGAGTGAGCTCTCGAGTAGCGTTGTAATCGGTCCAGTCGATCCGGGGTCGACCACCGGAGAAGAAAACATAGGGCTTGAAAGAAGGGTAAAGAGACGCCAACAAAGAAAAATCCGGTGGATTGTCGGAGTATTTATTCCTGGGAAGGATTGTGGATCCAGGTTCTGGCCTAGCTCTCTTCTTCCCGTTCCGCATCTCTCTATTCCGACCGATAAACCTTAAGCCGCCGGAGAATTGGGTGAGAGAGAATACAACGACGATGAAACTAAAGCTATCCAGTGGGTCAAACTCGATCTGTTAGGCCCGGCCCACTATGCTCCACAGCGAGTTTAATATTTTCTTTAACCCACGACTATGGTTTCAAAAATTGGTCTCCTCGATTTACTGGGCGTTTAAGTCTCGCCGCGATTAGGTTCCAAGCGCCTCCTCGATTTTCTTAAAGTCAGGTGTTGAAATTGGCATTAATCGGTCAAATAGTCTATATTATCAACTAATTTAAGAGAATATGAATTGATTATTTAAATTTTAAAATATAATTTAATTATTTCTTTTATTCGAAAATCGACGGTTTAGGCGGCTAAGAAAACACAAGTCAAACAATTGGCCGGCAATCCGGTACAAATCGCGGTAACTAATTGGAGATCCAATTTCTTATCGTTTCTAGACAACATAACAATATAATACTGCTGAATTTAACTTTTTCGTTTTAAAATATTCTCATATACTCTTCTCCAAAATAGTTATTAACCTCTCTTTTTTAACGTGTCTAAAATTCCATTAATCTTACAGACACAACATTTACACCATGATGGTGTTAGAGAATAGTAGCACATTCTTTGCCAGAGAGTCAGCTACTTTGTTATCTTATCTCATTACTTTATCAAATCTCGCTATCTCAAAAGAGTCCGTTAGGTTCTTGATCATGCCATGAATGTTGTTGGGTAAATTTTTCTATTGATTGCCTTAATCAAAACATTGGAATCGCTTCGGAACCTCACCTTCCTCAGCTACTTTGTTATCTTATCTCATTACTTGATCAAATCTCGCTATCTCAAAAGAGTCCGTTAGGTTCTTGATCATGCCATGAATGTTGTTGGGTAAATTTTTCTATTGATTGCCTTAATCAAAACATTGGAATCGCTTCGGAACCTCACCTTCCTTAGCCCCATAGCTCTGCTCTGTTTGACAGCTTCTCTTAAAACCAGCGCCTCCGCTACCAACGTTGACCTAACATTTCTCATGATCATCACTTCCTTTCTCATATCGGTCCAATCTCCCTTCCATAAAGTCCAAGCTAGCCCTACAATTTCCGTTGTTTTGTTCCAAACAGCATCGGATATGCAAATAGCGAGTGAGTATGTATCCAATTTCCTTGTTGATGATTCCTTTGGTGAAGTTTTCCTTTGTTTTCCTCCCTCTGCTTTGAGCTTCTCTTGCGCTTTATGCCAATCTTGGGCTTCTTTCGTAGCATTGGTGATTAATTGTTGTTCTGATGTGCTCCTAAACTCAAAGATGTGTTTATTTCTTGTGCTCCACAGACCCCAACATAGCCACAGGAACAGTGTCTCTCCTTTGACTCCCACCGGGAGTAAGCACTTTAATCCTTCCGCTATCTTCATCATCTCTTTCAGTGTTTGGCTGCCGTTGATCGCTACTTTTCTCGAAAATGGTGCTAGATTCCAAACTCTCCTCGTAAACGGACATGTGAAAAGCACATGCCTTTCATCTTCCTTTTCTTCACAGCAGAAACATTCATTAGATTGGCATACCTTACGTTTTTCCAGGTTTGCTTTCACAAGTAAGGCCTCATATTTATCTTCCACATAAACATGTGGATCTTCGGTGGAACTTTTTTTTTCCAAATCGTTATGCTCCAATCTTCCGTTTTCTGTCTCTCCACTTCAATGGCTCTCTCTTCATCAGCTTCCACCGCTATGTAGTAACTTGATTTAGTTGAATACTCTCTTGTTTCTGTCCCTAGCCAAACGATCTTGTCCTCATGTCCATAAGAGCCCAGTTGAATGTTGCGGATCTCCTTCTCTCTGAGTGGTATCACTGCTCAGATCTTCTCAACATCCCACTCATTGCTTCTCTCTTTCATTAAATCATCGACCAGCCAATTTCTTGTAGTTTCCGTTGTTGGACCCATTAGCATCTCAGGTTTTTCTAATGAAATACAGGGATCAGACCATAGTTTCGTGCTCTTGTCATTACCAATTATTTGACCCATTCTCAGTTCTAGCAGGTCCCGTCTCGCCATTATTCCTCTCCATCCATTAGAACATGCCTTTAGACAGGGAACCTCTAAAAAGCTTCTCTATTTACAGTATTTTGCCAACAACAATCTCGCTGAAAGGCAGTATGGTTTTTTGAAGATTCTCCTGCTAGTTTTTGCTAGCATGGCATCATTAAACTGTTGTATTTCGCGAAAACCCAGCCCTCTATTTTTCTTGGCATCATTCATCTTTTTCCATGAAATCTAGCTCATGCTTCTCTTCTCCGGTTCTGCGTCCCACCAAAATGGAGTCAAAGCTGATTGAATTCGTTTACACAACCCTATCAGAAGCCTGAAGCATGTCATAGTATACGAGGGGATACACAACCTTGAGTAAAACAAGCTTGCCAACACTCGACAGTCTTTTCGTGGCCCAACTTAGAGATTTCTGCTTGATCTCGTCAACTATAGCGCTAAAGAGGTCCTTTTTTTTCCTTCCAAATAGTTCCGGCAATCCTAGGTATCTCTCC
The DNA here is from genome assembly GCA_900116095.1 of Euclidium syriacum. Taxonomy (NCBI): domain Eukaryota; kingdom Viridiplantae; phylum Streptophyta; class Magnoliopsida; order Brassicales; family Brassicaceae; genus Euclidium; species Euclidium syriacum. The sequence continues at coordinate 7,776,657 of FPAK01000008.1, forward strand.
TTTCCTCCTTCCTTTCTAATTCCAATCTGGTTTTTCACTCTAACCTTCGTTTCTCTTGGGATAAGTCTCGAAAAGGTTACTGCTGATTATCTTTGTTTGTCTTTTGTCTTGATGTTTGTTCGTAGTCTTTCAGAATTCTCATCAAAGTGTCACAAGATTGCTGAGCAGTTTTGATAAAGAACATCGTATCATTTACGAACAATAAGTGGTTTATCTGGTGCCTCCTCTTGCAATTCTAATTCCTTTTATGCTTCCATCTTGTTGCACTTTCATACATAAACCAGAAAGTACATCGCGGCACAAGATAAAAAGATACGGTGATAGCGGATCCCCCTGATAGTTTCACGTGTTCTTTAGCCTCACCATTCATAAGTATCGAAAAATCCACTAAAGTAACACAACACATAATCCAACAAACAAATGTTTCATGAAATCCAAATTGAATTATGACTTCTTTGATAAAACTCCACTTCATATGCTTTGCTCATATAAGTCTTAATTACTGATGCGTGAATTGTTTTCACCTAAACAAACTGCAAGTGCACAGTGTACATTTGTAGCATGAAAGGTTATCGATCCCACATGGAACCAGGGGATTACCGCATATCTGGTACTTTGGAACTTGTCAAAGCAAAGCATGATTAGTATCATTAGTGATATCATTAGACTAAAGAAAATGGAATGTTTCATCATTGGTTTAAGGGCGCTAGATCCAAAGGAAATCGCAGAAAATATAGATCAACAATCAATCAATAATCAATAGATTCACGAACACAGAAGACGATATATATAATAACCAATCTCTCGAGATATTATACCTATGAGTTAACCATTAGATTAGAAAGGATGCTTTCCAAACCTAATATGAAAACACATGCAATGAAACAGATCTGATTGTTCAAAACCTTCCAAGCCAAACATTCATTTGGTCGAGGACGAGATTACCTACTAAAAACCATGTTCTGAAATCATTACCCAATGGTGTATTGGTGTAACTCCTCCTATGAGCAATATTCTAAATGGCCAGATCATAATAAAGTAGAGAATATTGATTATATCATGTTGAATGCATTAAAGATCTATAAAACCATTAAAAACCCTAGATTTAACAAGTTGTCTACTCGCACATAGGAAAACTCATGCACAAAGTAAACTTCATAAAAGTAAAGAGGTTCAGAGATACAAACTCAGTATATTGGTATGAAGAACAGATCTCTTCTCCCCTTTAAGCTCTCAAGCAAAGCTAGTGTAGCAAAACCCTAGAAATCTAGAAAGCAAAATAATATTTGGTGGCTATGGATGCTGTGAATTTCGTGATTGGTGATTCTCTTCGTGATGGCTGCTCTCTGCCTCTTAAGACTCCTTTTATAGGTGGAAAAGTCGTGCCTAGGTCAAAACCTCCTTAAAACTTGAGTCGGGCTTGATTGGAGCTAAACGGACCAGTCTTGTAGAATTCGTCAGAATGGACCTTCTTCAGTAAAATAACAATATCTCGTGCTCCAAAACTCCGTTTGATCAGATTCCAAATGAAAATGAAAGTCAACTCTCGGGGCTTTGATTTGATATGTAATTTGTCTATTATACCCTTCCTGTAGGTCGGTCAATTGTTCGTTGACTTCCAGATTTCAATTCTGGCTATGCACTTTCCTTTTCTGACAATTGCTCCAATTCTTTACTTTTTGCTTCATTTTGTTTCCTTTTGCTCCTAAATACCTTTTACTTGTAAAAACTGTATAGATACCTAAAACACACTAGAAAGACTCTATAAAACCAGTCATATCATGGCATAAAATTGGTAAAATACATGATACATCAATTACCATTGAACATTGCTTATCCGCCTTTGACATCTTCAGGTGATGAAGCATCTCCAAAATCTCCAGTACAAACGTCGATTGGTTCTCCGAGATTAGCTCGTTCATGATCAGAATTAATCTCTTTGTCAGTATCTTCGCCACCGCCTTGTAATAGATATTGCATAACGCCAAAGGTCTATAGTCTTTGACAGTTTTTGGCTTTTTGTTCTTTGGTATGAGCCTCCGATGTGTATGATTTATACTTTCAGGCATAACTCTTGTAGCAAAGAACTCTTGCAGCTCTCGAATCACATCTACTTCAATTATTTCCCAATTTGTGTGAAAAAACTGGCTGAAAAGCCGTTGGGTCCAGGTGCTTTATCAGCATGAATATCAGTAAAGGCTTCGCTTATCTCTTCTCCTGTAAGGATCAGCGTGAGCTTGTCATTCATCCAAAAGGTTACCATCCTGTTGATTGCTCTTTTCACCACCTCAACTGAGTCATTGTTCTCTGAAGTTAACATCTCTTGATAATAGTTGGATATAACTTGAACTATATGTTTCTCCTCATACATCAGATTTCCTTCTTTGTCTTCGATGACAGTGATTTTATTCACTACCCTGTGGCTTTTGGTTATAGCATGGAAGTAACTTCTATTCCTATCTCCGAGAGCTAACCATTGTTGGCGGCTTCTTTTCCTCCAATACTCCTCTTCTATCTTATATGCTTCCTGCAACTCCCAAATAATCTGTTCAATCAGTCTTTCATTCTCTTCTTGACTCGATAACGCCCTGTCCAGTTCTTCTTTTTCTATTCAATGATACATCTTCCATTTATGTTCTTTTCTTCTACCAAATCATGATTTCTAGTTTACATAACTCAATCTTTTGCATAAATGCTCTGTTATGTGCCTCTCTCCACACTCTTTTGATTAGCTTCCTTACTTTAGAGTTGTTCCTTAGACTCCGATCATACCTAAATAACCCCTTGTTGCTCTTCTTTTGTTCTGTAAAGTAGGTAATCACTGGTCGGTGATCTGATCCCTCATATTTTAGGTACTCACTTCTTGTCTTGCTGAACTTATCATGCCATTCTCCATTGGCCATAGCACGATATAGTCTACATAACACTTTTTGTTTGTGGAATTTCCCTCTCCAAGATAGGGGGTTCCCTGAGTGCTTTAGATCGAACAACTAACATTCTAAAACAAAGGATCTGAAATCAGAGTACGAGTTTTCTGGTCTTTTTGAGCCTCCACTATTTTCTTCTTCATTCAGTATATCGTTGTAATCTCCTACCATAATCGATGGTGCTTCTCTTTCTGGGAATCTTTGGGTGAGTCGTATCCATTCTTTTTGGGCCTCCACTCTTTTCTTCTTCATTCAATATATCGTTGTAATAGTTATTAACTAAAAAATCTTATCTGTAACCAAATGCTCTGTTAAGCGATTTACTTAACTGTAACCAAAGATCTTAACTAAACATATATGCTATTTAAAAAATAATATTTATTAGATTTACCTTGTTGAAGGCACATAAATGTAGTTTTTTGAATTGAAACTTGTTTTTCATTTGTGAATTGGATTCGCCATAGTTTGAAGAACTCAAATGTCTATTATTTTCTTGTGTTTGAATCCTTTCTCATGTGATCTTTGACGCCTAATCAATTCTGGATATGTGGATTAATTGCAACTGTGCAACTTTGATACCACTTGTAAGATTAACCTCGATATTTTCATTTGATTCAACTAAGATTTGGTTCTCGATCAATCACAAAATCCAAATAAAACTTATTATGAATGTTTGAAATAAATAGAGTTATGTATCATTAGGGGTGGTACCCTCAAAGCTCCACTATTGTCAAAGAATTACAAGCTAATCAAGTTTCATTTTCACTTTACATGTTATATAGAATAGAGAGTTTAGAAAGAGAGCTACAATGTTGAAGATGATGAAGAAAAATCTCAAAGCTGAGTAGGCTTTGTTTTTTTCTTTATAACCAATTTGTAAAACCTTTTTTTTTTTTTTTTTTATATGGGAATGAGTTTCGACCCTTCATAAAACCTAGATTGAAAGTCTTTTCATTACTACGTATCTTCTTCGGTTTAATAAGAGAGTCTAACGTGCCGACTTATCCAAATTTAAATGATATCTGATTCGATATGAATTTGAATGCGACAAACCGAGATGACTCAATTCACATAAATTTGAATAATTTTTTTTTTTGAAATGTGATATGTGAAACATGCTAATATTAAAGTTAATTCGACACAATTATTTTTTTCCAAATACTCCATATGATTAGATATATTTTAAATGAAATTTATTCCATGATTTTTAATTGGAAAATAATATTAAAATGTAGGGCAACTAAAAATAATAACATGAAAAACTATATCAATGGACTATTTTACTAGGTATTTTCGTAATTCTAAAAATACCCTTAATGAAATTTTTGAAAATTCGATAAGGAAAAACACTATTCGAAAAGGGCTTCCCGAATTCCAAAAATACCATTAAAAAATTTAATCAATGGTATTTTTGTCAACTAAAAAACTCCATGCATTATTATTGTCTAAAATAATTTTTTAGTGTTATTTAAATTTTTTTTTTAGAATGTATAAGGTAAAACCATCTTAAATGTATTAAATTTCAAAATAAACTCATTCACTTCTTTATAGTCTAGGTAGATGGAATCATAAGTGATATAAATCAATTTAGTGGCACCTACAACTACTAAGACAATAAATGAACAAGACATTAACTAAAATCATCTAGTCATTGAAATATTTTGGGTTAAGAAAAGGAAAATTCAGAGTAGGGTTATATACATTTGTTTGGAACTGTATGCGCGTATTTGCAATTAAAAGACGCATTGAGATGTCCTATCGTCACGATGAACATTAAATTTTGACCACTCCTTTGAGGCTTTGACTCTAAATTAGAAAAACTTATGGGATAGTCTGTAAATTTACTATTTAATGGTGCGAGGACAAAATAAAATAAAATAAAACAAATGGCACGCAGTTTGTGTTCCCAAAAATGAGGGACTAGTCAAAATATATGCTTACGTCCGTCAACTTTAATGTTGACTGAACCAGAAAATAAAAAAATACGAAAGATCTGTCTTTCCCACTATACCCTTCGCTCTGTTAGATCTTTTCGGGAGAAGAAGATAAGCTTTAAAAGATTTTATATAATTTAAATATAAAATTTAACTTGAGATTTGAATCTGACGGCTGATAACGATCCTGCAAAGCATCCCCAGCCGTTCAGGTCTAAGCTGGGCCAGCGCTTCCTTTAGTTTCCTTTTTTCTTTTTTTTTTTTTTTTTGGTCCTGGACTTCCTTTAGTTTCCTAAAAAGGAAAAATAATACAGTGTCGAACATTATGCTGGTCCATTTTAATTAATTTGTTTTTGATGATTTATTAAAAAATATATTTTGTTCGTTCCTTCTTTTTTTGAATAAGTAACATTTCTTTGTTGTCTTTCTGTTGGTTTTTTAATTCGTTGGAAAAAGTCAAGAATTGTGCAGAAAAATAGAAAAATTAAAATATCGGGTGGAAAAAGGAAATTGGTACGTCAAAACATGGAAATATGAAAGAAGATAAAAATGAAAGAATTAGGAAAAATAAATGCAGACGTGGCACTCATACCCTTTCCACATATCTCCTGCAGATATAAACAGCGTCTGCCTCACGCGAAAGGGAGAGATCTGATCAGTGATTATCTTAAGTTTTCGTTCGTCCGAGAGATTTAATCAGAATGAGCGGTGGAGACCAAAACAACGGTGGCGAGAGACGCAGAGGGACGGTGAAATGGTTCGACACCCAAAAGGGGTTCGGCTTCATCACACCCGAAGACGGTGGTGAAGATCTCTTCGTTCACCAGTCCTCCATCAGATCTGAGGGATTTCGTAGCCTTGCTGCGGAGGAATCTGTGGAATTCGAGGTTGAGTCCGACAACAGCGGCCGTCTCAAGGCTGTCGAAGTGTCTGGACCCGACGGCGCTCCCGTTCAAGGAAATAGTGGCGGTTCATCTGGTGGACGCGGTGGTTTTGGCGGTGATGGAGGACGTGGTGGTGGACGCGGATACAGTGGTGGTGGCGGTTACGGGGGAGTCGGTGGTTATGGCGGTAGAGGTGGTAGTGGCCGTGGAGGCGGTGATGGCGCTTGTTTCAAGTGCGGCGAGCCTGGTCACATGGCGAGAGAATGTTCCCAAGGTGGTGGAGGATACGGAAGTGGTGGTGGTGGCTACGGAGGTGGAGGCGGAGGAAGGTACGGTGGCGGAGGCGGAGGTGGTGGCGGGAGCTGCTACACCTGTGGAGAGTCGGGGCATTTTGCAAGGGATTGCACTAGCGGAGGTCGTTGAAACAAACACCTTCCATGCGGTGTAGAAGGGTTAACCGGTCATCTTAGGCTCTTCTCGTCGCCAACTATCAATTTTATTATCCTAAGCAGTTATCTATCTTTTATGTTTTCGCTTGATGTTAATCGGATTATTAGGACTTATGGTTGTGGTTATGGTGCTTGTGATGGGAACATAGCTGGATTCGTATTGCATGATTTTCAAACTAGTGCTCATGTGTGTACAAAGCTTTTTCTCTAATTCAAGCGTTCGTCTATTTTTCTAGTTGAAGTTTGCTTCCTTTTTGACCTTTATAATCCTCGAATCTTTGAAATCATATCGATGGATTCATATTGCATGGTAGCTTAACTTTTATATTGCAATTTAAAGAGGCCAAGGGATAAAACATTTGTTCTCTAGGAAGAGACTAGAATGATTGTTTTTGATGAAAGATTTTGGCGTTATTCCTAAAGATTTGTTTTCGTTTCTTTAATTTCCAAAGATAAAAAAGACAACAAAAATAGACGGAAAATAAGAAAACAAAACGAATCCAAAACAGTAAGCGACTCTTGGTAAGATGGCAATGAACTCAAATCTCGAGATCTTCTAATCGGTTGAAAACGCCAACTTTCGTGGCAGCAGGGCACGGCTACATTAATGATACATAGAACTCAAAGGGTACGAGTGTGATTGAAGTGAGGATGGGCGATGGGAGGAGGAGAAGAAGACGCCATTACCGGAACAGGGCACTGGTAACATTTGGTGAAGAGGCCAAAAGTGTCAATCTGGTGAACAAAATTAATCATACTGGCCCAACCACCGAACCCGAAACCAACGATCAAAACCCACACCACAATGAAAGCGTTGATGGTGAAAGCTCCAGTCCACCGTCCTAGAAACCTCGGAGGCTGCTCCACGGCGTTCTCACGGGCGGCTGATGATCGGAAGGTGAAGATGTGAGCTAAAGCAGGGATGATGTAGACGGTGAAACTGACGAGGAGAGAACCGACGGTGGAGTTGATTGGACCGAAGAAAGGGAAAATGATTGCCAGGAACCAAATCGGTATAACCACCGGAAGCCTCGCGGCGGCTCTTTTACACATGCTCCGGCACTCGTGCATCCCTATGAGCTTCTCCCAGACGAAGTAGAGCGGCGTGCATGCAAATCCAAAGGTGATGAATTGGTGGATGAGCATGAGCACGACTGCGAAGTCACGGAAAAGGTTCTTTGGGAGAAGAGCGAATGCGTTTGAATGGTTCAGAAGCAAATCCCCAAACGCCCAATAAACCGCAGACGCAGAAGGTAGCGTCAGCGTCAGCACGTAAAGCGTCGCGAACAGGTATATCGATTTGAACTTCTGCGGCTTCCACATCGCATGCATTATTTCTCTGCCAACACAACACAAAACGACACAGTTCTTTTAAGCAAGGAGGGTATTTTCGGGAAAAACAACGAAAGTGAGTGGTCCTTTTCATTAGAGGTAATTCCGGTTATACCCTAATGACACGTGGACTGGTGGGGTCAAAAGAGTAATTATAAAGAAGGGGAAAAAGGCATACACAGTAACAGCATGTCCACCGAATGTGTAAAGAATGTTTGTGGCCCCCGTGAAATACAAGACCAGCTTGCTTGGTCCCGAATGCTTCACTCCTTCCACCTATACCAACGTTACAAAACAAATACTATTATTATATTATTATCAATCTCTTGATTCATTCATTTATCTAGAACAAGATCATTTATGCATTAAATAACGTCTGACACCAATGTATAGGATTGGGCGAAGTGGACCCAACCACATGTTGCTTGAAACAGAAGGAGCCAAAGGACATAAGAAAAAAGACAATTTTGTTGATGTTTTTGAGTCCCCTTAAGCCACAACAAGACCAGCTATGTAAACATTAAAAATTAAAAGTGAGTTAAGTTAATTAGAGTAATACCTGGCCATGGAGGATGGAAGCAATGGTGAGGTACCAAGCAGTGTAAGTGGTCATCAAGAGTCCAAGAAAAGACCAGATCCTGTAGTTGTGGAAGGAAGGGATAAAGACTGTGGTTGCACAACATGCCCCAAATATGTATGTCCATGTCCTCTTGTCCAGATTGTCATTTATGTAATATATGTTGCTTGCACAGGCAATGAGTTGTATCACGGATCCAAAGAGAAGGAAAGTGCAGTTAAATGCTAACCCAACATTCCTCCAATGCTTCCCAAGCAATCCATCAAGAACCTCAAACCACTACACATCCAAAACCCCATTCTTAATATGATATTTGAAATCAATATATATATATATATATGTAGAAAAAAGGAGGAATATAAAACCTGAATGACATGGTTTCTGAAGTTAATTTTCTCACGCTCTTTTCTGGTTCTGTATTCAACATAGAGAATGCTAATGAGGTAAGCGGTCCAACTACCCAAGATGCCATAAAAGATCTGAAACAGTATCCCTGAGAGCATCCCAAGCTGTGAAAACGAATAGGGCAGTGTCAACAGTACTTGCGCCACCTGTTTTACAAAGTTTTGTTTTGATTAGAGAATTGAGATACCAGATATTATCAACCGATCGAGGATACAGAAAGCATTAGTAGTTACCTGGTTTGAAGCGCAGCTGAACCAAGCATCATAGGCAGAGCCGCCATGCCAAAACATGTTGGAGAGCTTAGACTTCATGTCCGAAGCTTTCCCTTCCCTATCCATCTCTACATAGTTCCCCACAACTACACTCTCATCCACTACTTTCTCACCGTTCTCCATTTCTCTCTTTCTCTGTGTTTAGAATACGAGTGAGTTATGAGAGTTTATGGGAGAGAGTGTTTAATTATATATAGAGAGAAAAAAAGAATGTTATTACAAGAGTGTGATTGTGTGTAGACAGAGAGGGAGACACGGAAGTAGTTTTTCAAGAGAGGATGATGAGCAAGCCAAAGTTTTGAAAGCTACTTGTGAGAGATTTTGTTTCGGGAGTGACAACATAGAATCAAATGTATACTTCTACTCGTATTGCTAAAATATCTTTACTATTTAATATTTATTTGTTGTAACCAGTATCCTATTCTTTATTTATCAAACCTATAACAAAATTTTTATTGTTACCTTACCCACCAATGTTACTTTTATTTATTTCTTTCTTTCTTTCTTTCTTTTCTTTTGTGAAAACTAATTACAAAATTAATGAGTAGATCAAAGAAAGGTAAAGTTGTAGATATTGTGTTTGCTTTTTATGATCAATTGTTCTGTCTATCGACAATCCCATCTACAAAAGTCACTTTTATATGTTTTCATGTATTTTTTTGTGTAAAGTAGATAAAATAGAGCTTTTCTGAAAATAAAAATGTAATTTAAACTAGGAGGTAATGTTTTCTTGAACTTTTTAATAATAATAATAAAAAAAATGCCGCAGCCACAGTGAGTGAGGTATGTATGGTAAATTGGTAAGTGTAGTTTCATTCCATTGCAGAGGGAAAAAATCGGTGACCCGTTTTTATTATTTAAACTTTCTTTATTACTATAAATCAATAATTGTATAGTACTACTAATTTTTTTTTTTTTGATGTGAAAGTACTGGTTTTATTGTTTTTCTAAGAAAACTAATTAGCACAGATAAATTAGCGTAATGCCGCAATCACATGGTGTTAGCGGCGAGTCACGTTTTGCTCGCACGAGTTTCTTGAGCAAATTATTCGTTTACTATTTCAAAGCTATTCGTTAAATTAAAACATTTTTAAAAAAATATATCTTAACTTGGCTACAACTTAATTATAACCAAAATTCCAAACAGTAAATCTACTATGTGTAAGTGTTCTCGACCATGATCATATAACTCTTCTCGTCTTGATAAAATGATATACGATGGACATTTATAAACTTTTAAATTTTATTTTATTTTTCATAAGATGACAAAACTTTGAGAGAAAAAATTGCTGTGTAGTACATTAATATTCTCCCATCATTCGATTTCGTAAGAATTGTAAATCTCGATGTTGCTTATAGAATGTACTTGAATTTATTTTGAAAAAGAAAAAAAAAAAAACTAGCTGTATATTGTTGATCTAGATTTTCTTTTTTTACCCGTTTGATGATTTTAATAGAGATTCTGCTCTCTGCAATACAGACTTACAGCTGTAAATAATGGGCTGTCAAAAACAAAAATGGAAACTAGGCTTTCAATGCAAATACTTTATCTTTTCTATTACTTGTTATATGTACTATAAATTGTATGTTTTTCATAAATTTTAGAAGTAAATCTACTACTCTCTTGACGTCCAAAAAAATCTACTACTCTTATCTTGTATCGTAATTCGTAACTAGTGACTAAAATTAGATGAATGTCTGCATCTCTCGGAGAATGAAGGAGCATAAAAGTCTGTACGCCTAAAATTAAGGGAAATCAGGTTCAATAGTAGGAGTACCATTTTTTTTATTATCTATAAATTAAACATTATTCTCATTTTTTTTTAACAAAATATTATACACTGTTGGTTTATCATGTCGCTTAAATTTTCTATAACAAATAGGTTTGATTGGTGTACAAAATTAAAGCGATTGTAGGAAAAAAAATAATTTGTGCACCAATCACAAAAACGTTTCCAAAAACTACAGTAAAAACGTTTGTTTCAGTTTTTTGTCACCGCTTTCACCAACAGCTTTCTTCCACAGTTTTGCACTATTCACCAACCGCTCACTACTTCCGCTAATCGCTAATATATCCGCTCCACTTTTGTTCACCAATCGGACTCAATGTTGTTTTGTGGAGTATTTTAATTGTGTATCTTGTTGTTCTAAGCTTGAAATAAATTGGGGTTCAAGGCAAACTATATTTATACATATTTGAGAATTAAGAAGTTATCAAAGTAATGTAAGATTTCATTGACTATATAATTTTTTTTCTTTTCGACATCATAAATATAATAAATCTTAAACAAATGGATTGGAAATCCAAATTAGAGGAACGCTAATAACATAAGAGAATTTTCTACCCTGAATATTAGCACTACGCGTCAAACAATCCGCATTACCGTTAAGTCTTCTAGGAATAAAAGTGAGGGTAAAAGTTTGGAATTGTCTTCTGAGAGAGGAAAAATCAGCAAGTAAGGCCGCAAAAGAAGGGTAGTCTTCCATCGTGGTAGTCATCTTCACTAGGTCTAAGCAGCCTGTCTGGAAAGTCACCATAACTTCTTGATGAGCAATCATACACTCCATCGCTCAAAGGAGGGCCTCCATTTCTAAGTGAAGCGGAGATAAGCTATGACGTTGTCCTTTGGCACCCAACAAAGTATCTAAGGAGGACGGGTTATTAAGCCACCATCCTAGACCCGCAAAGTGGCAATTCTTCTTCCACGATTCATCAACCTGACAGACACGTCAGGAAATTGGCAGACTACTATTCGGAGAGGGTAGAATCACGGAATCCCGCACAGCCGGTGAACTCTGCGCATCAGCCCATGCTCGAGGCCTCACCATTAGCGTGTTTTAGAATCTCCTGGGGTTTCCGATCAAGACCTTTGTAGAACTTATCATTTTGAGGTTTCCAAATAAACCATAAAATCCATGGGAATGGATTAATATGATAACCTTGAATCCAGTCCTTTGGAATCCTTGAAAATAAGTAGTCCATATTTGAGAACACCGAGGGGGACAAAAAGAGTAGATTTCCATTTGTGATGGGGGATAGAGCCCAAACCTGCAGTGCATGAGGGGGGAGGGGATTCAAATAAGGCATGATTAATTGTCTCACTAACCATTTCACACCGAGGGAAAGCTGAATCACACTTAATACCCCGGTTACAAAACCGATGATGAACTGAAAGGCACCATGAGGTAACTTTCCAAAGGAAATGTTTCAATTTGGAAGGACCCTCACCTTTCCAAGAGCGTGCCAGTAGTGCCGTAACTGAAGGACCAATAGGAGGAGGTTTCGATTGACTCGAGGCATCAGAGTGAGCCACCCTAGTAGCCAGATCGGGCCGTATAGATCTCAGATTTAGTCAAACCCCATTCAATCCTATCAGGGATATGAAGTCTACTTATCGGGATTCCCCGGATAAAATCAATATCCACAGGATAGAGAAACTCATTAAGTAAATTAATATTCCAAGATCGCGTGAGAGGATCGATCATGTGGTTAACCTTGAGATTAGGAGGATAATTTGTACTCCGAGGTCGGGCCGGCCTTGGCCAGACCCCAGGAATCCAGTGATTTGTCCACACTGAGATATAATTACCGTTTTCCACTATTTTGATGAGACCCTTCTCCATAACATATTTACCCGACATAATGCTGGTCCATCCATAAGATGGTGAATAGACACGGTTATCGGCCATAAGGCTAGATGACCGATAGTATCTCCCTTTCATAACTCTTTCTAAAAGAGATTCATGAAATTGAATTAACCTCCAAAGTTGTTTAGTCAAAAGAGTCGAATTAAACTCATCAATGGTTCTAAATCCAATTCCCCCATCCTCTTTTGCAGCGAAGATTTTTTTCCATTTGAGCCAATGTAATCCTCGTCTATTCCCCTCCCCCCAGAACTACACCAAAATCTAGCAATGACACTTGTCAGCGTTGCAGTTAAAGTCTTTGGCAAACGATAGCAAGACATAACATGGTTAGGTAGCTCCGAAGCCACTGATTTAATTAACACTTCTTCCCCCCCCCCCTTTAGACAACAGCTTTGAAGACCAGGAAATCGTTCTATCCTTTAACCGTTCCCGAACAAAGGCAAAAACCTTACTTCCCCCCCCTCCTAGACTTTCCGGAATATCCAAATAAGATCCTATTCCACCTTCGATAAGAATACCCAAAGAATTCATGAGGGACTGAAGTTGGTTCACCGGGATTAGGTGTCCAAAGGTTACCGAGGATTTATTAAAGTTAATATGATGCCCAAAGACCCTTCCATAATTGTTCAAGATTTTCATAATAGTCGCACATTAACTATGACCTGCCTTGCAAAAGAACATACTATCATCCGAAAATAAAAGGTGGGATATAGAGGGACACGATCGAGCTACCTTAATACCAGTAAGTTGTGCTCCAGTTCGGCGTTCTTTATGTTAGCGATAAGAACTTCCGTACATAAAATAAACAGATACGGAGAAAACGGATCACCTTGCCTAAGTCCCCTCTTTGAGAGAATAAGACCATGAGGGTGACCAGTAAGAAGGATCTTAAAGGCCAAATTAACACATTTCATAATCCAGCCATTCCACTTAGGATGAAAATCCATTTTATGAAACAACTTTTCAACAAAGACTCATTCCACCCTATCATACGCCTTACTCATATCCGTTTTAATTGTCAGAAAAGTACCCTTGCATGATATATTGGTACGGAGGCCATGGAAAAATTCATGCGCAATGAGGATATTGTCCGAAATTAACCTCTCGACCATAAAAGCTGATTGAGTCTCTGAAATAAGGTTAGGGAGAACTTACTTCAATCTTTGGCAAAGAACTTTAGATATGATTTTATACCCGACATTACAAAAACTGATTGGCCTAAACTCCGTCATTTTTCGGAGCCTCGCGGTTTGGAATCAGACATATGTTGGTTTGATTCAACCGATCATCAAACACCCCGTGTTCCATAAAACTATTGACCATGTCCACTAAGTCTGGCTTAATGATATCCCAAGATTACTGGAAGAAACTTGCGGTCATGCCATCAGGTTCATGTGCTTTATCCGAATGCATGAGGAATAAAGCATGACGAACCTCTTCCTCCGAGACCGGAGCAACTAGCATGTTGTTCGTATCCTCCGTGACCCGGGTATGAACATGCTCAATGACCGGGTCAAAATCCGAAGGCTCAGAGGACATGAACAACTCCTTGAAGTAACCGCACATAACATCTTCCAACTCTTTATCCTCTTCCACCCAAACACCCTCATTATTCTCTAAACCCGTAATACGATTTCGAGCCCTTCTCTATTTTGTAACAACATGAAAAAACTTTGTACTCTTATCGCCACCTTGATGCCAATTAACCCTACTTTTCTGCTGCCAGAAAACCTCTTCATCATCATAAGCGGTTTTAAAATCTTTTGAAATTCGGTTAACCTCCTATTGTGACACTAGATCATCATTTTTTCCAACTCAAACTGGTTCTTCAGGTTATGAATCTTATCCTTATCATATGGAACCTGTGTTTTCTTCCACCGCGCCAGAGAAGAGCGACAACTAATGATCCGGTCAACAAAACCTAGTCCACGATCCACATAAGAACCATGCTAACCCTTTGATATGGCCTCCACCATACCATCCTTCCCTATCCATCTTCGATCAAACCGGAAAGAACCTTTCCAGCTAACACGACCAACTTCGCATTCCGCCATGAGAGGTTTATGATCAGAACCAATCATTTTAAGATAATGCACATGGGAATGGGTGAACATAGAATGCCAGTCCCCATTTCCAAATGCACGATCTATGCGATATCTTACATGTCCATCAAAACGATTTTCTTTCCAAGAAAGAGAATTACCTGAGAAATTAAACTCCAACATTCCACAATTTTCAATCACCGTATTGAAAGGAATAAAAGACGAGGGATGTCTTAACGCACCACCTTTTTTTGCATTCATCGTAGTTTTTATGTTTTAAGGTTTTAGATTCAAGCTTATAAACACCGAGTTGTGGTATTGTTTGAGATTGTGTGAACTTGAGGTTTGAGTTATTTCACTGAGATTAATAAGAAAAGTTATTTCTTAAGTTTGCGTGTCAATATATCTTACACTAAATTTAAGTTTTTCTTCTTTTTTTTTTCTTTTTTTGTTGACATCATTAATAACTGAAACAACTTACACAAAAGGTTTGGTAATTCAAACCGGAGGAAAACCGCTTAGTAAGGGAAAAATCAGGAAAATGTCTTATGAGGTTGGAGAAATCATCAAGTAGTGTCGCAAAAGTTGTCCAATCTTCCATCTTCAAAATCATCTTCACCAGTTTCGAGAAGTCAGTTTGAAAAGTCACCAACTTCTTGATGGACAGTCATATACTCCATAGCCCAGAGTAGAGTCTCCATTTCCGAATAAAACGGGAAATTTTTTTTGCTGTCCCTTTGCACCCATCATAGTCATGGAAGAGGTTGGAATGGATAGCCACCATCCTAGACCCACAAAGTTTTAGTCTTCCTTTCACGAACCATCAATCTGGCAGACGCTACCAAATACTGGCATACATTTGTTCTTAACTTATTAATAAATAAAACTCTACATTGAATTAATAAATTTTTTTTTTTAATTTGTGTAAACATTACAAAATGATAATTAAACTGAAATATAGAGAATATTATATATACTTAGATTATCCGAAATTATATAAAATTGTTATAACTTTTTATTTATGGATTGTTAATGGCGATTTTTTAGTTTTTCTAATCATAATTCCAAATATAATAATTTTGACGGATCTCTTAACTTCATTTGTAACTAATTTAAATTAATTTAAATGAATATCTCAGTCTTATTGTTTGATATAATCTTAGTACATTTGATCGAAGTCACAGCTGTATGAGTATGATCTTATAGTGGTAAACATAACTCAACATATTAGACCACCTATTACTTATATCATTACTATTTGGTGGCTATGTTATCTTAAATTAACGACATAGAGATTGAGTGGCCATACGGCCAAAAGTAACAAAATTCTTTCATCCAGGTGTTCAGTTTCTAATCAAGAATCGAGTGATGTAATTAACCAAATTCAAGGACACCCTTAAGAGAAATGGACTGATGCCCCTACTAACACATCTATTGCCCCCCACCCCACCCCCCCCCCCACACACTCTCCGATTTTGGGTTGCATCTTCGTTTTGGAGTAGCCTTTATATATCACTACAAGATATTTTTCTATGTTTTGTCTTCAACTAGCGGCTAATGCGTTACTCTGATCAATTCAAAATACTTGTTGAGTGACTCTACAGATCAACACAATATATTCATGTGTGTTTTTTTCTCACTTGCACGATACTATAAATTACTTACCAATATGTCACTAATTATGCAATTGTTTGAGCTCAAACACACTTAATTTTGGTTTTTTTCATGATAAATTACGGAAGTGCACTTTGCTAAGGTAGATAATCAACCAATTTATAAAAAATTTCTCGCGTACCATAATTTCTAGAAATTAGGGTATTACGATACATTTAGGAAAAATATTTAAGTATATTAAAGTGCAGGTTTCAAATTCAAAACTGATGCATTTCTTTTCATATGTGATTGACAGATATAAGATAAGATAATTGTCCCAAATCGCTCAGAAAGTAAAAAAAAAAGAGAGACTATGTACACTATAAAGAGAAGGAAATTAAGGCTATGGCATATAGTACGTCTCTACAAGCCTCTGCTCTTGTTTTCATGTATATCATGATTAACTTGTCAGGTCAACTATCACATAATACAAAAAATAAATTAAAATCACTCTAGTGTTTTATACCAACCTGACTCGATTGATCCTCAATAGACTTGGTAATACTAATCCAAAGCATGTATATAATCTATGTAAAAGCAATTACTATCTTTACAGAAAATGATCCATATCTTTATTGATTTTTTTTTTTTTTACGTCTTCACTTTGATTTAATATAAGATAAAAAAAAATCTTCAACCCTCCACCTTGATGTTATATTGATCAAACACTCATTTTATAACACCTTAGTTCTCTTACGTGGACTCACCCTCTAAATCTACACCATTTAGAAAACCTCAACACTAGTCAAGCTTAAGTAAGTTGAGCATGTCTAATGTTGAATTAAAATTTCTCGCAAGAATCACTTTTGTAAGAATATTAGTAGAATTCCT
The DNA here is from genome assembly GCA_900116095.1 of Euclidium syriacum. Lineage (NCBI taxonomy): Eukaryota > Viridiplantae > Streptophyta > Magnoliopsida > Brassicales > Brassicaceae > Euclidium > Euclidium syriacum. The sequence goes on from FPAK01000008.1 coordinate 7,793,611, forward strand.
ACATGTATAAATCTTTAGGACTTCCACTTCACTTTTTGTTATGATATCTCTAATGAAGTAATACATGATTGATATATGTTTAGTGCATATATGAAACACATATTTTTAGAAAAACATATTGCACTATGAGAGTCACCATATCTTGAAACTTCATACTTAAAACCAAGAGCTTTTAATAACCCTTCAAGCCAAATCCCTAATTTAATTGAATCTGTTAAACCCATGAACTTTTCTTCTGTTGTTGATAAACCTACCATAGGTTGCGAACCATACTTCCAGCTTACCACATTTCCACATATTCTGAAAACACATAACAAAATAGATATTATTTTGTTTAAGTCAACCTATAATTTAAGTAAAAAAATCAATAAATTTGAAACACTTTATTATGTAGACTAATTGAACATCTCGAGATCCTTTGATATACCTTAGTAACCATTTAACAGTTCCCCATTGGATTTGACCATGTTTACTGATAAACCTACTAACTAACCCTATTCCATATGCCAAATCAGGCCTAACACCCACCATGAAATACATTATTGTACCAAAAGTAGAGGAATAAGGAGTTATCAAAGTATCTATGCGCTCACCATCCTTGGCTGATAAAAACTTTAAAATGTAGAGTTAGAGATTTCTTTGCCTCACCCATTCTAAAGTTATCGATTAATTTCTTCAAACAAAAAATTTGAGAATACAATCCTCTATATCTCTATCTATATTCGCACTGAGGATTCTTCATGTAACTCAAAAACTATTATTTTCAAAGGTAAAACTGAGTTGGTCCTTAAGTTGTTTGATATAGGACTTGTTATTTGATGTCAATAACATATCATCTACACATAATAAGAATTATATGTAGTTACATGTTGAAACCTCCTTTGTATAGACACATATATCATGTTCACTTCTGCTAAAATCTTGAGCAGCCATAAAACTATCAAAACGCGTGTTCCACTGTCTTAGGGGCTGCTTCAACCCATATAGCATATAACGATTTGTTCAACATACATACATGATCCCTCTTGTATTTTTCTTCATAACATTTTGGTTTATACATATACAAGTCTTCTTTGGATTCTCCATGCAAGAAATCCGTCTTTACATTTATCTGCTCTAGCTTTAAGTTCAGGTTGACTACCAAGGAGAGCATAACTTTGATTAACACATACTTTACAACTGGAGCGAATACTTCTTGGTAATCTATATTCTCTTTCTCTGAGAAAATCCTCTTGCAACTAGCCTTGTTTTATATCTATTTGGTTATACTCCTTCAAATCCTAGTTTGATTTTAAATAACCACCTACAAGAGATGATCTCTTCATCAATAGCATCTTTCCACTTTAACATTTTCTTGCTGACTTTAGCCAATAAACCTCACAAAGACACTCTATTTTCACACTCCTTTATTGAATAAACGCAAAATTGTGTAAAAAACGAGAAAAGAAGAAGAAAGGAGAGACGCACACATCTTTGGTTATCCAAAGTTCACTTCTAATGTAAAAGTTACGTCTTTGAGGAATAGGTATCAACCTAACTCGTTAGAATTTATATTGACGCTTACTTATAATCATGAGAACTCGTTTGAGAATAGAACAAATCATTTTTAGAATTTGTTAAAGGGAGAATGATAGAGTTGCTTTCATCACTCACCTTATATATTCCGGTTTAAAAAGATTCAATTAAAACAAGTACAATTAAAAACTGATTTAATTAAATACCAAAACGGTAATCGAATGATTAGAGTCTAACTTTCTAACTTAGTTCAGTCTTCACTTGGACTCAAAATAAGATCAAAACCTTTAACAATTTGCCAAAATTAATATTCACTTTTGACATTTCACAATTTTCGCCAATTCATAGAACATAAATAGACATGTTAACTTTAAAACTAAAAAAAATAGACATGTTAACTTACTTATGTACGAGGGAAAAAAACAAGAAGGCATAGATAATTGGAATATATTGTTATAAGGGAAATAGATAGGATAAAATAAAGAGAATAATAAGAAAGTAGACCGAATCATTGCAAGAAAACAAGCGTGGTCGCTTTTATAATAAGAGGGAAGCTCGCTTTTATCACATGCTCATTCCCCTCTCTGATATTTGTGCTCTCTTTCTTATTATTTTCAGTTTATACCCTTTTTATGTTTTTTCCGTAAACTAAAACCTATATGCATAGATCTGATAAATTCGATTCATTTTGATTTATATATTGCATATACCATACACTTAAATTTGCTAACTATTGATGTGCATATTAGATACTTATAAATTGGTTTATTTGGCCATTTTGGGATATAGTGAAGTGATTATAAGATTTTATCTACTATTCACACAATTTTACATAATCTCGATTTATGTTTGACCATTTTTTTTGTCACGATTTATGTTTGATCATTATGTTATATTTAATACTCTAGTATTAATTTTGTTGCTAAATTATTTTTTCATTCAACAATTATATTATTTCATAGTCTTTAAAATTTTCAAAATTCTATGCATTATTTACCATAGAAAATAAGTATATCGTATAAAGAGGATATTTTTTCATGAAATGTTAAATTTATTGATCAAAGAAAAAAAATTCTTATGTACAGGCTTTGTTTAAGTCGAAAAAAAAATGAGCTAAGTGGAAGAGGAGGCTTAGAAGTTAGAACCATCTTTGGAGAAAGGTGCAAGCGTAGGACCTTTAAAGTAACGAATATAAAGTATTAGTAGATCAAATGAAAAAACTTAAGCTAATCATCTTATAGTACTACAACTGCGTTAAACATTTTTACTTAATGCATTACTGATTATAGTAAAATTAACTTAGTAAAACAAAAAGTTACATTGAATTCGATTAATTTCCTAAAAGATGCATGTTATGAATATGCGAAGGTACAGTAATATCTATTTTATTATGGTAGGAATGCTTAAAGTTGATCTTTTTGTCATTTCATTGACGAAAGAATATAAGGAACTGTTTAAGGCAAAACACATTACAAACAAGAAGACAAACACAAAATAAAATCATATTATATCATGTGGTCTCAAAACAGAGACAGTTTGTTTGTAAATGCCTATAATATTTATGTATCCATTAACCCCAAAACAAAATACTTATATAACAAAACTATTTAATTTAAACTATTTAATTTAAAGTCTACTGTCTGTTTCCAAATGAACGTTGTTTCTTTCTTTAGATTCTCCTCATTGAGTCTTAATAAGCCTAAGAACTAAAATATTTTACTTTATTGTGCTCTTTATTTTCTTTTCATGACCTCATTGAGGTGCTTATCTGATGCTAATATTATGTGAGAAACAAGAAATGTTTAAAATTATATAGATAAATAATAATGATTGTGATTTATAATGCTCGGTAATCATCAAGATTATAACAAAATAGTTGAATTAAGAACTCACATGTTGTACACTTTCATGTAACATATATAGGCATAGTTATTATTTACGAGCCTATCATCATATCTCATTATGGGTTTGTCTTTTCAATAATTATAATAGAATAAAACAAAAATACCATTGTTAGAAATAATGACAAAAGAGCATGCAAGAGTCTATAGCTCTTATTTTATTGAATTTATTTGCACATATTAAGAAAAACTAAGTTATTAAATGAAAAAAATACAATATTGATTTTGTAATCCAGTGCTATCTAGTGATTTCAAACTCTTTAAGATTTCAAATTCGATCTTTGAGTCGACTGTCATTTCGATTTTAAGTCGAATTCTTTGTTCAACTTCCTTACAAAACTAAATCATCGATGTTCTCACATTTGTCTCAATTGATAAATCTTGAAAGAGAGTTGTGAAAATCTTTGCAAGAGTTGAAATTTGGAGGAAATAGAAAACTATGGATGATTCATCAAGTTGCATATGAGGATTTCAAGAGGGATCACATGCTTTGTTTTGTCGTGAAGCCGTTGAACCCTAAACATTAGCCAGCAGCGAGTCTGAAGAACGCTTTGCTTAAGGCTTGGAGTCTGGGAGGTAGAGTTGAGGGTTAAGCGAATGATCACGGGGTCGTAAATTTCTTCCAATAGGAACATCACCTTCTAATGGTGATGGAAGGAGCGTTATATACCTCTAGGTGTTGGATGGTAGCTATTGATACGTGGAGTCATCAAGTTTATCCTACCTATTTTTGCAACATCCCATTTTGGATCTAAATTCTCAAGCTTCCAAACAAATATAAGAGAAGGAATATGGTGGAGAGTATAGGATCAAAGCTAGGTTATATTCATCATGATGGTATTCATATCATGGAACCTATTGCAACAAAGCCAACTCAAGTATGGGTCAATGTTGATGATGAGATAATGCTTACGAGTCTGGTTCATGTCATAATCTCTGATCTACCACTAGAGATTAAGTTTAGGTATGATGTTCTCTAAAAATTATGTATAACATACGGCAGCTTATCTCATGAAGCTGTAGACTGTCAAAAGAAACTAACATGTACATAGTCAACAACTCATGCAGATAAATGAAGCTCCAAGAAATTTGGGAATCATTATCAACAAAAAAATCATAACTACTCTTCTTGCATATGCTCCTAAATCAGGGAGTTAAGAAGCTTCTACATCATTACAAGCGAATGACAAGAACACAAGGAAAAAGATTAGTGTTTGGAAACTAATCTGAACAAGGAAGGAGGCGGACATTGGGAAAGATACGATGCAAGTGGATAAAGAGGTAGATGAATCTTTTGGAGAAGATGTGATCAAGTAAGATCAACAAAGGGTTACAAGAAGTGCGAAGAGAAAGAATCCATAGTCAAATTTTGTAGAAAGTGGTCAGAACAACAAGCACAAACTATCTCATGCTACATAACTTGTGATCCATGAAAATATCAAGTGGATGAAATGGAAAAGGGGCAGGAGGGTCCCATTTGTTTAAACCAAGATGATGACTTTCAATGGAACTATCATGGTTTGAGGAACCCCTTGACAATCATCACCTGCAAGATATAAAAAGGAAAAGGTCTCATGTTAAGTAAGTATTTTGGCTGGTTTTAGGGTTTATAACAACCACTTTATTCTTGTTGTACTATATTTTCACTAACTTATGAGTATATTGCATTTTGAAGTCTCTAGGTTGCATTTTCATTGGATTTTGGGATAAAATGTGCATTTTAGGTTTCAATTCAAGTGAAAAAAACAATTATAGGAAGTAGAAGTACAAGGGATAAAATCAATTCCAAAAGTAAGCCTCAAGATCCATGAAGTGAAGAAGAAAATTCCGTATCGAGAGAAGTATCGCCGATATTGGTAGGAGAACCATGAAGAGAAGATTATCAACGATACATGTGCCGATACCAAGCCATGTAGCCGATACTAGTACTGTTACCAACTCTCTAGAATTTTGGAAGATCGACTACATGATCCGAGTATCAGCACGAGTATCGCCAATTCCCTCATCAGTATCGGCGATACTAGGTGAATTTTGGCCAAAAAATAAGAGTTGAAGATTTCTGTCCATACCTCTCCCTATATAAAAACATTCATTAAGTAAAGGTTTAACAAGTTTTATTAAAATAGAAATGAGAGGTTTTCGGGAGAGGAATGTTGTATCTTTGAAGACCAAACCTTGTTTATGTTTTCTCTTTAACATAACAAATTTTTTGGGGAAGTTCTAGTTAGGAGTTCAGGTCCAATTTTTTTTTTTTCCAGGGCTAGAGCTAATTTTAACTTGATCACTTGAAATCTAGAACTTGAGCATTTCATCCCTTCAAGGTGTTTAATGTAATGTCAAAGCTCATTGCAAATGAGATTTTTGTGCCTAACAAATGTGAATTGATGCTTAGGATGATTAGTCTACTAATTGGATTTGAATTTAATGCTTGTTGATACCTTAATTATGAGCAAAGATTTTTGATAATTGGATAATTAGTAAAGTTATTGTTAGACCAAAAAATTTAACACTCTAAATAGGAATCAATCGCATGCAATAACGTTAAGAAAAAATGAAATAAAACAACATTCATGAAACTGATATTCGAATATATAACTAAAATTATGGAGGTGATCTCTTTCCTTAACTCAAGGAATTCTCCGGAGTGTGAAGAGTTTTTATGAATCCATGAGTCCCAAGATACAACCATAGGTCGATCGATTCGCAACACTTGAATCGATCCTAGCGACCATGAGATCTACTATACTCTCGAGTTCAGAGATTAACCTGAACGCATAGGAGGATTGAAGGAACTTTTGCTATTGGTCACTTTGAGTGATTATGATTATTCGATTTTTCGATGATGTGAATGAGAGTCTGAGGGGTCCTTTATATATGAGAGATGAGGCCGAATTTTCCATCAAGTTTTGACTTGATAGACACAAATAAGAATATTTTTGAACTATAATTTCTTGATAAAGACGAATAAGAATATTCTTTTGGGTCGTAAGATTTAGCCGGTCGTGATTAAAAAGTTAATTCTATGCGATGAGATAATCACACTCAGCCGACCTATGTACCCACTAGCTATATAGAGCCCAAGAGACCTAAGAGCCAAATTAAAAGCAATGAAGCAACAAAGCCACACGCCACAAGCCCGAGCCCGGCCCGTCGGCGGCGCGCGCGTGTGTGTTTTTTCTCCCATCTTGTTGTAAGTCATTTGAACCAATGATACAACCAATCCATATATAAAGAACACAAAAACTTTCATTCCTTCCAATGTGGAATACTTTCACTTCCCACATTTAGTAATAGTCAATAAAAACATTTCATTTGGTTGGATTAAAACCCATTTCTTATTCATACTTGAAACAAATTTGCAAAACCCAGTTCTTAATTTTTCAAAATTGATTTTCAACAACATTTGCTCAATTTTTTTTTTTCCAACGGTTATTAATGTCATGGAAGTAGATTGATTGTATTTATGAGTTCTTAAGTTTTCCAACAGTTATTAGTGTCATGGCAGTAGATTAATTGTATTTATGAGTTCTTAAGTTTTAGGATGTAACTAAATACAATCTCTTGCATATTTATTCAAATGTTAATCCATTCTTATTACATTAAAACTCATAGTCCAATGTTTTCCCCTTTTCCTACTTCTTGCATTTTGTTTTCTTTCCTTTTATTTGCATTTTTAGCTCTTAAACAAAAAAAGTCAAAATCAAAATCAATTGCTCTATAGGTTAGTTTGATTCTTTCATCTCTATATTTTAATTATTATTATTTGTGGGATATACTCCTAATTTCTACTCTACTATAATATTTGCACTTAATGATATTGAAGACTTTATAAATTGTAAATCTTAGGCATTCGATGGATCTTCTCATATCTGCAACTGAAAATAAACAACATCATAATCTTGTATATATTGCTTCCTAATGGTGACAACATGTTGATAGTCGAAACATATATGCATGACATTAACAAGTTAATAAAAAATCTAACAATTTGTGATGGAAGATCTAGGAGAAGCAAAAGATATTCTCTAGATAAGAAAATCAATGAGAACAAGCAAACTTTTAAGTTGTCACACGGAGAATACGTGAAAAAGGTTTTTTAAGAGGTTTAATATGAATGAAGCGAAACATGAACACTCCTTAAATTGATCGTGTTTGATTATTTAAAGATCAGTCACATGTGACGATAGATAAGATTACATAATCATATGTTAATGACAATATTATGTATGAGATAATATAGATAAGCTATATATTGTAAATTCATTGAATTTTTTTAGTATTTTTGTTAGCAACCTAGGAATTGAACATTTGGAGATATTTAATGGATTTTCAGATATCTAAAGGATAATCTGATTTCAACATTTTGAAGTTTGAGATAAGGTTTCAAGATTTTGTTGATGCTAGCAGTAGATGTGATGTGAAAATATGGGCATATCTACATACTTAGTGATACTACAATTTGTTAAAATTCAAAACTACGTAAGATCGTAGTTCAAGTAGTGAAGCAGGGTATGTATGTTGCAGTGACAAAGGCGACAAAGGAAATGATTTGGTTATAGTTAATTCTTCTAAAGTTGGGTCAAGACCACGAGATTCATGTGTTGTAATAAGATAGTTAGAGTGCCATTGATTTGGAAAAGAAGTCGGTTTAACATACTCGAACGAAACACATACAACTTCAATATCACTTTATCAAATCAAAGTAAGAAAATATTAAAAAGTTAGAATCGAGCAATGATGGTAACAAAGCTCGTAACGCATGATAAATTAAGATTTTGGCAACTTCAGTTAGAATTCTAGACAAAGGATTAGAGTTGCATTTGCAAGGTGGAGACAAATTATTGAGTTGTAGAGTCAATTTCTCATTTTTTATTTAATGGAATTTATAAAGAGTATATTATGTATTTTTAGACTTTTTTTTTTCATAGGTTTATATATATATATTAAAAAGTTAAAGTGGGAAAATATGAAGAAAAAATATGAAAATGATTGATTATTGTGAAATTACAATGGAAAAAAATGGACATAAGTCACACTAACGATAAATCATGAATCATTATAAATCTTGTGTGCATTTAATTTTGTTTTATCGTTTTTTTAGGATCAGAGATCTATTGTTGGAGGTGGGTCTACACCCTTTCAACGATCCCACATAAACCCACTTTTCAGACGTACGACTCAATTCAAAGAAATGATAGTAATTGTTTCAGGACGACGCCGAGGAAGGCACGATGTATCAAGAACCGATATGTAGACCTACTATTCGTCTCCAACACGCGAGGTTCACATGCTTTTTGCCATGAACAGTTCGGACGCATACATGATTATGACCTATACACCAACCAACTGAGCCACCTAGTTCGGCGGACGAATAAGAGAAATGATGACAATCGAAATACGAGCTCACCTGCTACGAGCAACTCGCTTCGCCGAATTCACCTCTATAAATAGATGTGGACACTCAATGAGGAGACACACAAAATCCACTCGAGACACCTCGTAATTATATAGTAGATTATAGCTTAGATCGTGTTTAACATTTATTCTTTGGCTGTTGTTACCAAGTGTTAGGCCTTGATCTTAGTTTATATTCAATCTTGTAATCTGATCCCTTGTCTCTGAGGCAATAAACTTAAACATATTATTCAACATCATTGATCTTTTCCGAGTTGTTACTCTTTTAACAAAACATGCTTTTCTCGTCGTAGGATCTCCGACCCCGTCTCCTAACTATTATGAACTCTAAAACAAATACTGAACTTTCCGAGGTTCAACATCCATGTTCTTATATGATAACTAATTTGAAAAAATCTATTCTTCTTTTTTAGATAACTATAATGTTTTTTAGATGTTATAAAAAAAAGAGAAAAAAAACTTAAATAGCTCTAAAAAGTTATATTTGACAATAATAGCACACGAAATTTTGCAATTCCAAAAATACCATTAATGAAATTTTTTTTATGGTATTTTTGGAATTCGGGAGACCCTTCCCGAATATGTGTTTTTCCTTCCCGAATACGTGTTTATCCTTCTCGAATATTGTTTTTCCTTCCCGAATAGTGTTTTTGCTACCCAAATATGTGTTTTTCCTTCTCCAATGTGTTTATCCTTCCCGAATATTATTTTTCCTTCCCGAATATGTATTTTTCCTTCTCGATTAGTGTTTTTCTTCCCGAATATGTGTTTATCCTTCCCAAATAGTATTTTTTTCTTCTCGAAACTTTCTAAAAACAATTTTAGGAAGCATTCCTTCCCGAATCTGTATAATTCCTTTCCTAATCTTATTTCAGGAGGCATTTATATAGATTCAGAAAACCTTTCTTGAATCTGTACAATTCCTTCCCGAATTTTCAAAAATTCCTTGAAAAAAAATTCTGGTAAAATAGTTTTTGTTGTAGTTTTTCATATTATTATTATTATTATTATTATTATTATTATTATTATTATTATTATTATTATTATTATTATTATTATTATTATTATTATTATTATTATTATTATTATTATTATTATTATTATTATTATTATTATTATTATTATTATTAATTGCCCTAATGTTTTTCTATAATTTTATATTTGAGAGCATTGGTAAGTATGTGTATTTTCATAAATAAAACATTTAAACATAACTATGATTTCACAAGTAATAATGTGGATTGTAAGTAAAACGAGGGTAGCCATTGAGTGTAAGGGCAAATGCCTAAGGCACGCTTTCTTCTTTGTTTTCTACTGAAAATTATTAATGCTTAAGAGATAGAGAGACAATTTCAAATTAACACTCTTTTTTCTGTTCTCTTTGTCTCCTTCATCATAAATATGTTTACTAATATTTTACCCCGTTTTATTTATTGCGGGAGCTATTCATTAAGCAGGGTATTTATTTATAGCTGAAAAAAGAAGAAAAAGCTGAGTATTCGCTTGAGTTAATTGAACTTTTTTGTTGTGTATAAAAAGAGTTCCTTCACAGTACATGAGAACAAGACTTTTTTTTATGAGTATGATCACTCTGGTCTCAAACTGATTAGACCTGGTCAAAACAAAAGCTCCTTTTTAATCAATAGAAAGAAAAAAAAAAAAAAAGAGTTAATATTGCCTCCTGTGCCACGCTTTTTACCACTTACCATAAAGACAGAGAGAACAACATATGTTCACATCATAATTTAGATTCCCGTTGTTTGTCATCAACCACAATCATTTTCAATTCCCTTGTGTCCTCTTATTCATCAGACAATTTTCAGAGAAGATTAAACTATAAGTCTTTGAAATATTTAGTATTATTTGTTTTCTAGAGAAGCATCTACAGTTATTAATCATTTTTACATAATCTCTTATTTATGTAAATTTCAGAGTTGTTTATTTTAATCAATACTAACAATTTATATACGTTTGTACGAACGGAGGGCTTTAGACAATGGCCCAAGCTTTGGGCCCAAAAAGTCCAAGAGTATTTTAAACATTAACGATCCAAACAATTACTCACAAGTCACAACAGCACTTTCAAGTTTCAAAAGTCTTTTTTTTTCTGCATCAAATGGAAAGTTATATAAATGGCCGGTCCTAGTAGTGACCGGTCACAAACCGGGTCGGTTTATTTGTCTTTTGGGCGAAACTTGCAAGCAATCTTGAGGTCCTCCGGGGGTTTGTCGCCGGCGAATCCAGCGTCAACCCAAGCCGAGTAGCCTCCTCCCATGTTAGCCACATGCTCGTATCCCTGTCAAGCGTAGACTTACATAAAGTGCGGTGTACGTATTTTTGTATAGATACACTTATTAATTAATGTATACATACCGCATTGAGAAGATCAACACAAGCACGACTTGCTCTTCCTCCAGAGTTACAAGCCTTCACCGTATAAATTTTAGTATGAGAAAACTTTTTAATTAAACTCTTAAATCTAATATTCAAGAATTTCTTGAATCATAATTATTACGAGCAAATAATACTCGATTAAATATTAGATTCTAACCACGATCAAATGCTCTTCTTTCTTGCAAACTGATGCCACTTGAAGAAGGAAATCAGGATTTACAATCCTACCTACAAACCACCCACAATAGATTTTCTAAGTATTATCGTCCGTAATTAAAAAAAGAAGAAATTATTCCAAAACTTATAGAATCACCTTCATCTGTTTTGAACATATAAGGAATGTTCAAGGCATCTTCGAAGTGACTCTTGGCGAATTCTTCATTTGTCCTACAAACAGTCAAACACCCATAAAGAATACTAAAACTATATGTAGAAGAACTAAAACGAATGATATCCTTTTATCTGCTTACCTAACGTCGAGATATCGATGACCAATAGTAAGTAAGCCTTTTGCTGTATAAACATCAACGGTCTCAACATTTTCAACTCTGTAAGAAACAAAATCGACAATAGAAACTCGATTATATATATATGGAATCGTTCATAAATATATAATACTAAAGCTAGAAATTTGATTATTTTTTTAGGCTCACGTCTTTGTGTTTGTTTCCTCCATGAGAAAGCCTTAAAGAGAGATATGCCGGCTTGATCTTCTTTTTTGGTTCGTCTTCTGTTATGATCAAGTTAAAAGAAAAGCTATGTATACAACTTACAATTATTCAACTTGAAGATCGAATACAACTTACAATTAGTCAACTTGATCATGTAATTATTAATTTAATCAACTTTTAATTGTATAGCATTTAACAAATAAGTTGACCAACTATTATTTATTCATTTATTGATGACACTTGAAGGAAAACAAAGTGGATTTAAAAACCTCAAACCAGTCTCAGCTTTATACAAACCGTTGATCATAACATAGTGGTAGTTGACTACAATTTAAAAATTGTTTTTCGTGCTGGCAACTCGCAGAGTTATATACGTACACATATTAAAGTCTTTATTTTTAATGTGGAGAAGCGGATCTCACGATTAATGTATGGTAATCTGCAAAAGATTTATTTTAAAAAGTGTTTAGATAAATGGGAAAATATGTAAGTAAATATGTTTTGACGCAATTTAATGATTTTTTTCTCTCGCACATCAACACTATTTTTCTCTAAGGTACTATCCGATAAAAGTTGTTGTTCCCGAACCCTTCATAATTTAGGTATTGGGATCTTTTGTAGAAATTTTTTTCAATCCATGCATCATTAGAGGTGGAACAGTCGAGACGAACATGTACAGTGAATATGTCAGATTTTGCGCCAAGATAACAGATTTCTAGAATGTTTGACACCCTATAACTTGTTTTTTATAACTTGTTTTGTAAATAAAAAGCTCCTAAAGTTGATCAAGAATCGATCACACTGGGGTGAACTGCCTATTTTCTCTGAACACCATCATTAATATCTCCTGTGAACAGTCTCGCAGAAAATCCAAATTCGTCCAATCCTGTGATTTTGTTCCACACCTTTTGACATTTACTTGTATCCAGATGACCATCATCAAATGTAAGATAAGTTTTTTTTTTTGTCATGATCCTTAATGCATGTGTCGAGGTAATTAGCACATAAAAAAAGGATTTCCAAGTGAACATCATGTTTCCAAATTATAGTGATAATCCTCCCCTTAAACTGACTAGTGGAACAATAAATTTGTTGGCATGCCCATCTACTGAAATACACGGAAGACAAAGTCATATGAACTAAGGAGGACTCAAGAAGGAGGATGGATGGAATGGAAAACACCAAGGAAGAGAGCCATGAAGAATCTACCATGGAACCAACCACATAGAGCACACGTCGTCAGGAGCATCAACGACGTGAAGCGGGGAGGGGTGGAATGAAAAATATGCATCGACGATGAAGAAGAAGATGTACGAAGACGCGTGGCTAGACATCGACGGCCACATTGACGACGTGTAACCAAATTTGACCAAACCAAGTCAAGCATTTACCATTGACCACGTGATGCCCTAGCTCATTTCCTATATAAGGATAGGCCTACTTCAATGATTGTAACTTGGATTATTTTAGGTCTATTAATTATTATGCTATGTTTTAGGTTTTTGTTCCCTTTGTGTTTTTGTTAATTTGGGAGATAGATCTTTTCCATTTTTTATTAAAACTTTCATCTGTTATTTCATATCCTTAAGTTTTATGAAAAAAATCTAATCGTGAATTTCAATAGATCCATTTGTGAGTAATCCTATATGGTTTGGGGTTAACAATGCTTGAGGTTTGAGGACTGTATCCTATTTCCATGGTATAAATCATAAAGTCCTATCTATTGGATTGATTATAAGATTAAAATATTTTATTGATTACAATAATCTAAAATATTTCACTAATAATTTCTCAATAATCAAAGGGGAGTTGATGAAGAATATCTTTCTTTGTGCAGTTGGTATCCCACCATATATAAGGTTGATTTTCTCAAGACTAATCTGCAATCCCCAATCTCATGGTACATTCAACAAACACTTTAAATGTATTTATATCAATTTTTTCTCCCCATCTGCAAATACGTTCAAATCATCTGCAAAATATAGATGTGCAAGCAACATATGATCAAAAGTTGGATGGTAACCGATCAGACCTTCTTGTGCAGCCATATATATTCTCTGAGAAAGCAAAGTCATGCAATAACAAAGAGTTACGGTGAGAGGGAGGATCCTCGTCTTAGTCCTTTTTGACTTTCAAAATATTCCACCAATTCTCCATTAACTTGAATCAACAATGAGTATGAGAGTGATACATATTTTAATCCAATGAACATATTCATCCGGAAAATCCATGGCTTTTAATGTATTCGACAAAATTCCCACTAAAATGAGTCAAACACCTTAGATATATAAATTTTCATTGCACATCAAGGAGACATTGCATCAATTACAATCTCTATAGCTAAGACGAGATTCTCCATTAATAACTTGTCCTTCACAACAGCAGATTGATTTGAAGTGAGGAACTTGGAAGAATGTCTTTGAAGCGGTATTGCGAGAATTTTCAGAATAATTTTGTATATCACATTGCAACAAAACATAAGTCGATAATCTGTCATCTCATTCGCTTCTTTCTTCTTTGGTAAGAGGACTAGTATGGTAAATTTTACTCCCTTTGTGAAAATCTCCATCTTGACAAAAGATGGAATTGATATCACAACATCGTTACCACCACCTACCAAGACTTCTTGAAAAACTCACTTGACCCATCAGGTACATGTGATTTATTTCCCGATATAGAAAATATGACTATCCTCACCTCATCGATTGAGACCTCCATCATAAGGTTTTTCTTATCTTCCTTATCACACCAAAAACCCAACAAACCCCTAGATCTTCCTTTGGCTAATCTTCAAAATCCAATGGCTTTGTCGCAAAAAAATCCTTAAAATATTTTTCAGCTTCTTCCTTTATTTTATATGATCCGATACAACACTACCATATCCACACCTTAATTTCCAAATGATATTCCTCATCTTCCACTGGCCGCATTGTCAAATTATTTTATTTTTTTTATATATCACCAACTTTAAACTAATGCAACATAGACTTTTGTCTAAGAAACTTCAACTTAATACCTGTAAGTTTCGAGCATACCTCCAAAGCAACCACTTCCTCCTCAACCGATCTAGGTGTTTAATGTTGCATGGATTTACCTTGTAAATCGTATAGCCAATAACAAAGCATATTTGTTTTCTTTGATATATCAGCCAACATCTATCTTCCCATTACTCTATACACGGTTTCAATTCTTTTCAGTTCTTTATTAATCTATGTAAAGCCGATGTGGAGTGAAATAGAGGCTGAGTTGTATCCCATTTTCCCCCAACACCCTGAAGAAATCTCGGAAAAGTTGTTGAAGAATTTGTGAACTTGAAAAGCTTCTTAATTCATATTCATTCTCCAGCTTCCTTAATATAAAAGCGACACTTCAATTGATCTGAGCTTCCTCTTAGTACAAAAACATTATATGGTCTATCATTAGTATCAATCCACTCCTTATTCACCCATAATTGATCAAGTTTCTTACAAATCACCTTATTCTTGATCTTATTACACCATTTAAACTTATGTCATTAATAAACCAAGTCTGTTAGTGCACTATAACTCACTGCATCTATGAAATCTTTCAACCCCGGTAAAATAGATGGAAAATAATTATACAAAAAATGTTCATCACCATCTAAAATCTCATCAAAATCACCATAAATAAGCCAAGACTTACTCCAAAACATTGAAAAATCATGAAGAAACCTAATATCTTCAAAAATCTTTTTTCTACTTCGACAAAGTTAGAAGCGTAAATGAAGGAAACAAAGACCTCGTCCTTCCTACCCTCGAAATGTATATAAACCGTCACTATTTGAGTTTTATACACCATAGTAATAGAAACATTTTGATGTGTGTCGATCGATACATTCTCTGGAGTTGCACAATTTCTCCAGCTCCCAAGATAAGATATGTTTTCACTAAAACAAACATATTTGGAGCTATAATAATCATTTCAAACCACTTGGATATGAAAGCTAACTTCCATATCTTTATTTTTGCATCGGTTTGGTCAAATTTGAGTACCAAAACTGCAAAACTTCTAAAAATCATATCAGAAACTACATCTCCTATTTATCGATTTTGCTCATTTTTACTCAAATTTTTCCAAATCATCTCAAATGCTCATAAAAACTATTATATAGTACATAGACATGCAAACGACTCTAAAATTAACAAAAACATGGGTTATAAAATTCGAAAACCCACGTAATATCAACACCAAACAATCCAAAACCAACCCAAACGATGGTCTTCATACTTTTATAATGAACACCTACCACTGAAAACTTTTGGAGAAAAATGTGTTAAGTTTTCCCTTCTTTCACCTTAGTTATAATTAAACAATAAAAATCAAAATTACCTTCTTTTGTAAAATCCACAAATTTTCAAAAAGAGACCCAACATTAATGAATTTGTGTGAGTGGCGTATATCACAAATTCTCTTCTTCCAATTTCAAAGTTTTAGTAATCAATGCAAATCATTGAAATTCATATGCTCTTATACATCTACAACTTAACTTAGAGATCAAGATGTGAGTATAATCTTTAAACCTTCTAAAAAAATATGAAATCATATGTTTGTAGATGAATCAAAGGATTTGTAAGACGAAGATTTATGGAGGGGAGGGGGGAAATAAGAAGATCTTAGAAAATGTAAAATTATTTTGATATCACAAACAAATGCAAAAAAAATTGAAATCTAAGGTAAACCGTGATGTGAGTGTTGTAACTATAAGACAACCCTACAAACTCTAAAAACTTATTGTAAAAATATTCCTTTAGAAAGAGATCATATTCCCACAATTGAAGACTTCTCAAAATAAATAATACTTGATTTTAAAACTTTATATTAAGTTGTTAAAATATATACTATATAGGTTGTTTGATGACTATAATATATTTTTTTATTAGCTTTATATCATAACAACGTTTTAATATGTGGTTAAAGCTTCTTTTCGGATATGATATAAATATATCTCCTATATCTGTTTAAAATACATAAATTCTTTATCATCTTTATTCATTTTGTACGTTCAACTAAAGCCTGCAACATATAGAACAACAAGAAGCAAAACAATTTCATGCTAAAAAAAACTTCTACATGTGCATTTACATCTCTATCTTAATTAATTAAGATCTTACGCATATATTTTCTTTTACAACTATACGGTATATATTTTTTTTTTTATGAAATATGTGATGATTATTAAACACGTCTCAAAATTAGTATCACGTACTCTTTTTATCAGTATTATGTGAAATTGAAATTATTTATGTACTATCGTGTGTAGTTGCTTAATAATTATTAAACTATTAATTTAAAGCGTTAAAATATCGAACTATAGTATACTTGCAAAAGAAATAAAAACAATGAAATATGTCTAATTGACAATGAAAAAAAAATAATTTTTATCAATAATTGAACTCTAAAATAATAAAAATAAGAGCAATTAACACTAATACCATGAAAAATTACATCAAATACTATTTTACCACATGTGTTTTCGTAATTCCAAAAATAACATTAATGAAATTTCGTTTTTTTGAAAATCCATTTTGGGAAAGGCTTCATGAATTTTAGTTTCTTATGATCTTCATCAATCCATGATGTAAATCATGAAATTCGAGAACGATAATCACATGTTTGAAAAAGGTTCTTGAATCTTCATAAATTCAGGAAACCTTTTCAAAATGGTATTTCTAGAAAGCAAAGTTTCTCTAATAGTATTTTATGAGTTACGAAAAATCATGTAGTATTGTTGTCAAATATAACTATTTGATGGTATTCAAATCTTTTTTTAAAAAAATAAATAAATAAAATTTAAATTTATAAACAATAAATTTAAAATTAATTTTTAGCTAAATAAATCATTGCTACACCTACTCGTAGTGTGGTTCAAAACCTAGTAATCTAAAAAGAGTATATTATAGAATCTTAGGCAAATTAGTTTAACCTATGAAAAATAGAAAGTTTGGAGAGTGGCAACATCAATCAATATTGAGAATATCGATCGATATTTGAACATTGATTCTTCCTCTGGTATGAATATCATCTATATTTGTACTATTGATCGATGTTGATCTCCTGTTTCTTTTTTCGGGTCTGAATATCGATCCATATTGTAGATATCGGTCGATATTGGTCTTTAGTCTTGGATAAACTGGACATGTCTCATGAAAATTTAAATATTTGAAGAACTGTGGTTTGGAGAGTGACGTTGCCTTTTATATATATATGTCTTGCCTCATGGTTAATCTAATAAGTTTTTCATTGAAATCTAAACTTCTTATCTTCAATACCTCCCATATTAAGCATGTTGCCATAAATGATAATCAATCTTCAGGTCCAGTTTGATACCTTGAATGTTAAAAGCTAATTTGTGTCTTATACTGCTCTAAAATGACTCCATAAGTTCTCAAAAGCCTGCATATTTGACATTACCATGGAAAAGACACAAAGAAGCAAATAGTTACCAAAATGGTTTTCAATGCTATAAAAGACTCAAAACTGGTAATAAATTGTGTTATTCCTTGCATTCTATTCTCTTGAATTTTTTTTTTTTGCATTTTTGTAACCATGTGAAACGCTTAGAGTTCGTCGAATTGAAAGGAACAAGAGAGATACTAAGAGATTTAGGTATTTTGTTCGTCGAATCGAAGAGAAAAGGGAGAAAATCCAAGATCAGTTTGGGGTTTTTCAAGAGCTAGGGTCTCTGAGTAAATCGATTTGGGGTTATTAGTGTAAGAGATACGGAGTCATTTTGTTTTGACGTCAACTAAACGAAGGCTTCATGCATTTAATCATTATGTTACTGAAATTAACGAAGTGTCTAATTGGACTGAATCAACTATAAGTTCATGTTCTAAATAGAAAGTCAAAATAAGTTGGGGTTTGTTAAAAAGACCCCGACAAGCGACAATGGAGGTGTTTAGTGAAGCTTTTTCGAAAGTTGGGATATTAAAGGGCAGTATTCCTATTAAAATTCTAATCAGTAGTAAATATTTTGCTAACTATTAATATTTACATTGTTGGAACAAGTTTAACGTCGAGCCACTAGATTGTTGGATTCTCTTCACGTACGATAGTTTGGAAAATAAATACAAGAAACGGAATTGCAAACATATATAGTCGCACTAGAACTACCGAAAATAGCAAAGAGACGAATCCAAATAAAAGGGGACTTTGCAAATCTGATGATGGTTTGAAGAGTTAAAGCCCATTTTGTACAACAACAACACACTCACAGAGTTTTTAACAAGATCAAACCAATTCTCTCTTTGTTTACCTCTCAAATCAAGAGGCAGTTCGCCACTCAAGCTCGATTTGGATCTTCCCGTTCTTAGAATCGATAAGGTGAAACTTCTGATTCATCCGTTTGTTGTTCACCACGTCCACCACCGGAATATCCACGTACCCCAGATTTTCCTACCCATCAACGACGACTTTTACATTAGACCAACACACTCTGTTATTACTGTAAGTAAATAACACAAGAGTATGGAGAGTGAGAGTTTACCTTAGGATGCAAGAGACCTATCCTGGAAGAGGTGCTAAGCACTTCCACGTGCAGCTTCTCACGGACGGGAGGCTCTTCGAGCATGAAGGTGAACTCCTCATTCCACCTTGGATCTCTGTTCTTCTTCACGTGCTTAGTTTTCCTCTCCTCTCCTTTGAAATAGATGCGTACATATGGATTGGTATGGTGCTTCCCTTCAACATCCTCAGCGGAATGCACAATCACCACAAGCATTCCTCCGGAAGCCGGTGTGCCTTCTGGAGCTTTCTGCACCGACTGTGTTTCTTCAAAGCCTTTAGGCATTTCTTCCTCCGAGAATGGCTTATACAAGAGCTCCACTTCCAGTTTCCCCCTATACTTGTCATTCTGCCCATCTTCACCGCCCTCCAGAGTCTTACGCAGTTCCAAGGTAAAGGTTTTAGGTTCGTCAGGCGTCGCTTCTTTCAGCGCTAATACATTCATACCCATCTTGTCGTGCTTCCCAACCTGCAAGGATAAACAAAATTAAGTAGCAGATATACATGTCACCTATTCACCTCGGCTAGTAACTTTTACCTGTTCCCAGTCATACACATTGAACTCTAGAATCTGAGTCTGGGGATCTCTGACTGAGAACTTGAACTCCTCATTCCATTCAGGGTTCAAATTCTTGTGTTTTACAGTTGTCTTCTTAGATGGAACCTTGTCTTCAGAAAGCTTGATTTTCACGTATGGGTCTGCCCCGCCCATCAGATCTTTCTTTCTCAGACCAACAGCTTTCAAGACTTTCACATGCACGATTCCAACAGGCCTTCTGAACGCTCTGCACATTATAAATTAAGATATTTTGCTAAGCAACAATGAAAATTTAAGAAATCATCTGATTATTCCAAAGAAGAAAAGCATACTTCGCAGGGTCAAGGATTGGAACTACAAGGGTCTTGGGCCAGAGATACATGTTCGCAACTTGATCCTTGATTTGCTCCTGTAAAAAATCAACACAGCAGTGGAACTGCAAATTAAAGACTGAATCTAAACGCAGAAACGTAGAAGCTAAAAGACCAAACCACTTCCACCAAATAAGAGACTGAATCTCCTGACACACACATCTATATATCTGTCGGCAACACAAGATGTCACAGTTTCATCGATCTATCCTGCCTTACAAACAGATCTCTCCAATAAACTTTAAGACTAGAGTGAGTAGTCCCTAAATCACATCTTCCCCCTCACATATTAATTTTTTAAGTCAGACAATTCAGGAATTTAAAAATGATGTAAGAGAAAGATATCAACCTGGACAAATCTGTAGAGGCCAGGGATGGACATAAGATCTGCTCCACCAAGCTTCAGCCCAAAATCAACATGTGGCTGCCATAGTATGAAGGAATGGTCAACAACACATAAGGTCTACTAAAGACCTGATAAAGAGACTAACTACTACACAAAAAAATGACCTTATAAAGAAAACGAATGTATCACAGACCTTCTCCATAAGAGACACATAGATGCTGGCAAAACAAGGAAAACTCGGGACTAATGGCTTGAGAGTGATACGAGGCTGAGCGAAAACTTGCAAATCAACCACCTGAAAAAATTCCCTTGGTAAGTGCAAATACAGGAAAAGGGACAATAGTTATGACAAATATGAAGTATGCCATTCCTTTTTTTTAGGTGGGTCAGCACTTAACAGGGTATTTTATTACCTGAACTGTTGCCTTCAAACCAAATGCCTTGATGGCAACCAAGATATTGGGATTTGCAGCCCATTTGAGGCATGGTTCCATAATCAACTCCTTCTCGTCTGTGAGATAAACTTTCATCCCTGAGAAGAGAAACAGATAATACTCTTAAGTCTTGGAATAGATTCATAACCATCTTTTAGAATGCGGTCTAAGCTTTGGTAACCACCAACTCTCCTCCGACTCTTAGTTCCAATATGAGAAAAGCACAGTCAAGAAGAGATTGAAAATGAGAAGAAAGGATTAACCAACCTTGAAATGTAGGGGGCAAAGAACCTAGGGTAAGAGTTTCAAATTCAACAGAGTCAATCTTGTACTTAGGTATCTGCTCCTCGATGATCGGCTTTGCTATATTCTTTGCAGTCTTACAGATGGCCTACATAGATAATTGGAGAGACAGACCAAAATTCAAAACTAAGAAAATAAAGGTAAGAAACTGAAGCATCACAAGAATATCAGCATGAGAAAGTTCAAGAATGTAACCTTATCCAGATAAGGCCACATGTACTCAAGAAATCTGTTTATCCAGTCAACCTGGTTCATAAGAAAACATCAGAGCCAGAGACAAAAGAACTCTTGATATCAGGAGTAGTGAGAAGAATGGAAATGCATATCACATACACGGTCGAAATCCGGATTTTTCACCCATAGGGGTATCTCTGGTAGCATCCGTTGCATATCTTTCGGATCTTGGTCAGCTACCGAACGAATTTGAGGATCCTATAAGTAAAACGTAGGTAAAAGCATAATTATCCATCAAAAATTTAGATTGTAAAATGACTATCACCAGAAAACATTGTTTAGACAGTTCCTCTTCTTAGATGGAAAACCAACCTAGACACATACACATCGTAACTGATGGGCAAATCACAGGATTCTCATAAAAGTAAAAAGAAAATGTAAGTAATACCGCTACAACAAGACTCGCTAAGGTGTTGAATCTTACACAGGCACATATGTCAATCCTAAAGAGAACTTGTTGCAATAGAGAAACAAGTATTCTTTTAGAGAAAAACAAGTTCATTCCATTTGCTAATCCTAATGTAGGTTATAGACGAGCTTCACAGACCAAAACAAAAACAAAACGCGGACCTAGATAGACGCATATATATGGTGGATATCGAAGCGACTATATTCAGGCGGAGGAATGATAAACAGTCAAATCGAAGAAACGAACCTTCACGTCGTTGGGCTGCAGGTAGACGAAAAGAAAGTACCCAATGACAAGTCCCAGCGAAATCCCAACCCCAAATCCGCAAAACCCTAGTATAGTGCTGAAGAAACCCATCTCAATTGTTTTGCCTTCCGTTTCAGATCCAACAATTTCTTCTCAGCAACCAGGCAACACCTCTAGAGCTTTCTCGGTAACACAGAAAAAAATCTAGATCACGAATCCCAACTCAAACTTTCCGTGTGGCTAAAACCTCGCAGGGAAAACGAAGAGGCGGAGCTTGACGTCACAATTCTCCGTCCTCGCAACCGATCTGTGGTAAAACTAAAGATTACTGCTATGTAGTGGGAAATTTGACTAATCCGTAGAGATTAACGAGCATTGACGGAGATCCATGGACGTGGATATCGGTGGAGATGAACAGATGTCGTGAGAATCGTGAAGCGCAGAGGGCAAGCAAGGTGTGCTAAAGACACGGATGAGAAACCTTTGGGTTTTTTTATTTCATTTCATATTTTGTCTTCTAGTATTTAAAAATAAAAGTATCAAGCAATTAATTTTTTTTTATTATCTCGTCGAATATGAATTTCTCTTTGGGAAAACCAATCTCAATCGTGATACGTTTCCTTTTGATACTATAATCGAATATTAAATACCCACTCCAGCTCACACAACGTTCTACTTTTAACATGTTTGATCCTACCACAATCATATCCATACCATATATGAACTAAAATAGCAATATTGTAGTTTTGTTTGGGATTTTAAAAAGTTATAAGTAAATTTTATAACATATTTTTCATAGACCATTTTTGATGGCCAAATATAGCCTTCTAAAATCAAGTCTGAGTTAAATCCGATAAAAAAACTGACTAAAAAATATTATATTAGGTCACATTTGGAAATCTCGTGAAGTTGAAGGGTAACGACTGGAACATCGCATAAATATATATATGAGCAGTAGACATCTGATGTTGGGCTATAATAAGTGGGGCCTTTTAGAGAATTCACATGTCGATTGGAGCCCATTAATATAACACGTGTCACACTGTCAATGGAGGATAGTGCAATTAGGGCCTTCTAGTAGTTGTTGGTGGTCCATGTATTATTGAACACATCTCTGACTCTTGCTCTCATTAAGAGACAAAATCACAAAATGCCATGCCGACACCGTCGTCACTCGTCACACATTCGATTTACTCTATTTTTGTGAGTTATTTAGAGTCGGACATAAAAAATTTACTAGAAATACACAGTTTTTGAACCTGTTACTATTCTTGCGTAATCTCACACTTCTACCCCTTTAACTATACAAACCTTTACGCTTTGAATAGTTGTTTAATCCACTGTAGATCGAACTAAAGTCAGGCTAGTAACAAATAAGGGCTAACACTCATATAAAAGAAATGCACTTTAATACAATTTTTATTGTGTAAGCCAAAATTTAGCCACTAAAAAGTTCCACCAAGGTGATTTGAAAGAAAAAGGAAGAGTAAAAAAAACATGAAAAAGAAAGTGGATGGTTAATGCTCTAGAGAGAAAAATGAAGTCAAAGTTTGCTTGACAAATTTTGACTATGAACTATGAACTATGAACTATGAAGACATTAAATTTCCAACGTTTTTTTTTTCTTCAGAAATCTGTTGAAAATTTATGACGGAAATCTGATTTAAAAGGTTTTTTTTTTTGATAAAAGGGCATTCTCTGATTTAAAAGGGTTCGTAAGCGAGTTTTACGTACCTTAATTACGAAACGGCGTAGCTTTGTATTTCGGTTCGGCGGCAACGAATTCAATCTCCCGCCCAGAAGAGAGGTCTTGCCGGCGTTTTGTGTCTGCTTCGCTATGGGAATGAGAAATTGATTGCTTCTACGACAGATTTGAATATGGGAAGCCACCAAGAGGATCTTGATCTGCTTCTATCTCTTGAAGATAGGGTTCTCGAAACTCCTCCTGGTTCTCCTTCTGCTCCACCCGGTGAGCACCTCTTCCCCCTCGCACCTTGTATCAATTCCTCATTTTCTCTAATTTTAAAGATTCCAATCAATCACTTGCATAATAGATCTGATCATTGAAATATGGATCTGGGCACAATTTGTTTCCATCCCATTCGCTTATCAGTTCCCTCAATTGAGTATCTGAATTGGGGATTTTTTTTCTTTGTTGTTATCCCTAATGGCATTTTTGTGCAGTATATCTAACGGATGATGAATCCCCCAAACGTAGAGGTCACTCGGACTTGTCTGATTTCAGAAGTGTAGTTCAAGATTGCCTTGACTATATCCCTAAACCACTCGGCAAAAACACTAAACCCAAAGGTTCCAGCAACTCCAATCTCAATAACATTGAGAAGATTTCCGGCTTGCGCATAAGGTTAATGTGAAAACTTTTGTTACTAATCCTGAGAATCTCGTCTGAATATCTACAAAGCTGGATTGAGATTGTTTATTGTTTGGTTTACTTAGGCCAATCTTTTGATTTCTTGTAGGAATCCACTACTTAGCCCTACAGAGATTAGTGATCTGTTTTCAGATATTCGTTTCATTCAATTGCCAGCAATTAAGTAAGTGCACGTCTTCAGATAAATAAACATACGTAATTTTGGAGAGGAGAAGAGATTTAACTGAAACGGGTGTCTGTGTATGTAGGAACTCACTAATAGGTAATACAATCTCGGGATCTTGGGCGACGATGGGAGTGGTAACAGAGAAAGGACAAATCAAAACAAGCTCCATTGGTCAGCCTTATGGAATATGGAAAATCGGTAGCTTAAATGAAAACAATGTCTCCTTGTTCTTGTTTGGTGATGCTTATAAGAAGAATGAGAAAGAAAAGGCAGGAACAGTTTTTGGTCTTTTTAATTGCTCAGTTCGCAAAGACAAAACGGTAAGCATATAGCCTGATGGTAGCCTGATGGTTTAACTTAATATCATTTATAATTTTTTCGTGTTGATGGCAGGGACGTGAGTTTTCATTAAGTGTTAACTCAGCTGGACAAATGGTTAAACTGGGAGTATCAGCTGATTATGGAGTCTGCTCATCGAAACGGAAAGATGGAACAACTTGTACTTCAGTTGTAAACAAGTAAGTTACCATGGCCACGCTTTTTTCATGGTGTACTGTTTCTGAATGTTTGAGTTACAACTTTGGATTTGGTTTCAGACGCCAAGGAGCTTTCTGCAATATTCATAAACTGGTACATATTGGTAATGCCTTAAGTTTTGTTTTCTTGTGTCAACGCAATGAACCATGTTTTTAACTAACTTTGAATGAAATTTTGCACAGAATGCATCACAGAAATTTGCTACATCAAGAACTGAACTCAAAGGAGGGTATGTTAAGTACTGCCAAGTTGTGTTCATACCTTGAGATTGCATGATTATTGGGAGTTTTTATTTATTCATTTATTTCAGGAACTTGAGAACGGCTTTCAGAGATCTAAAATCCCAAGGGATATACACAGTTCAGCCTCCAGCAGATAGTAGTGGACAGAAAAAGGCATCTCAGCCTGTCAGAGTACTATCAGTGGAAGGTCTCCGAAAGGCTCTAAGGTTGGAAACTCTCGACAAGTTTTCTTATTTACTTTCTACATATCTACATGATGAAACAGAATGTTAAATCCAACTGTGAATATGCAGTACTGCGGATAAAGTGACGCCTAACGTACACTCACAAGGAATACGTTTCTTGAACGAGATGTCAAGTATGCTTCTTCTTTCTCCTCTTGATGCTAAATTTAAAGCTTATGAAATGCAATGTGACTGATCTTGGACTTACAGGACAGACAGCTTTGAAGAACAAGAAATCTGAAGCTGTGAATAAGTCTGTAGGGAAGAGGTACCATCTTCCTGAATCCTTAATTGTGCTAAAAATGGAATATGTATCTTAAAGGAGATGTTATGGAATTTTCTCTCCAGGAAAGCATCGGCAAAAGAAACGAAAATACAGGGTGAGCCGAAAAAGAAGAAAACAGAACACGGCCAGGTTACGAGGGAAACTTCAAAGATTGACACCGGAAAAATGATTGTCCTAGATTTCTGCAGCTCCGACGAAGAATGAGTCAAACATTGTACTCGGGCCTTTAAATTTGGGCAAACCCATGGGCTTCGGTTTGGGCATCACTAATTTCAAGATTCTCAATCTTCATTTGATAGGATTTTTGTGGATCTCAAGCCGAGAAAGCAAATACCTGTCATACAAAACAAAACATTCGCTTTTACCGGATGGTTGAATTAGTTGTTTGTAGTGAATGTTAATCCTGTTGAAATTGTCGGTGAGAAATTTTTCTTTTGGGGGATGATTTTGTGCCTGGCGGCTCTAATTGATGCTCTAGAAAAAGATTCTGATGTCCCACCGTTCTTGGATGTCTTGTCCTATACACAGTCAAAGCTGTCTCCACGAGGACAAAAGGTTGTTGTCACACCTTAACCCGAAAATAAAATCAAGCCGGTTTGATATCATAAAATGATTCGGATTAAAAAAATTTTATAGAATAAAACACATCGGATAAAATTGAACTAATACTTTGTCAAATTTTGGACTAGTCACTTGAAAATACCACCACTAATTTCTCAATTATCATTCTTCCTTTCACTAACTCTAAGCCGCAAAACTACCACCACTAGCCACATTTAACATCTCATGATACCTATAGGAATCAATCCATTGTGAAAAGTTGTAAGCAATGCTCCTTCTCTGATCACATGATGAGGGCAAAGTGTCAAGTTTCTTCCAAACCTTTCCCAATCATCATGCAACTCTTCACTACTTCCTTGCTTGAAGCTTAGAATGTTGTGCTTGATCCTCTCGGTTCGTTGCACCGTGTAGAAACGTTTCATAAAGCTTCTGATCTTGCATTCCTCCCATGTTCGTATTGTGGCGGATTCGATATCACTCTCTGAGCCGCTTCTCCATCAAGTGAGAAGGGAAAGAGTGTTAGATTGATTGTATCTTTTGAAACTCCACCCAGCGTGGTTGTTCGCATCATCCGCTCAAAATGAATCAAGTGATCTATGGGATTTTCACTATCAAGCCCCAAATTCTTTCTCTTTTGAAACATCTCAATTAAGCCTCTTCTAACTTGATATAAATTGGGGAAGGTGGTACTCTAATACCGGTTTCCATGTGAACTAGATTCGGTTCATCATGATCTCCAATTTTACAGCCCATATCTACCAACTCTACTTCCAATTATTTCTCATCTCTATATTCTCTCATTCGACCATCATCCACCATAGTTTTCATCTTCAAAATTGCTACCTAAAGTTCACAAAAAGTGAAATAGTGGAATAGTATATGCAAAAAATTTAAATAAAAGTAAATTTCTTAGTCTAAAACTACTAATTTTCCTAGAAATAGTCGTGCCTCCCCGACAACCCGACAACGATGCCATTTGATAGAGAAAGATTTAGCTTGTCGTTTATAACCAAATTCCTATATCAACACAATTGTATTTATCTCGAATTATTTATATTTCATCTTAAAATTAAGTAGAAATAGGGTAAGAACGAAGACAAATTTAGCTGGTTCCTAGTACTATATAGTTTGCTTAAGTTAAGACACTAGGTTTAAAGATGATTTGATTACTCTACTATGCAATAAACTAAACTACATGAAAAGAAGAAGAAAAATTCAAACTTAAGTCAAGAAAATGTAAATAAGATATTGAACAAGATGATTAAAGATATGGATTGAAGAATTAGTATGTTAGGTTTAGCTAAACTAGAATTGAGTTTCCATAGCTCTAATTGGGGTTAATGAATGCACAATCTCTTTATTAAAAAATAAGAAAGCATATTTAATTTATGATTAGTGATATTAACTTATATAGCATTAAAGGACCTATTGATAATTTCTCAAACTCTAACGATTAGCACTAAGTCATTAAGCATCTTTCCTAACCGTGTATAAGGACCTAGTGATGATTTCTCAAGCCGAATAGAACTTTTCTCAATTAAAAGTTGTTCGGGGAATTTAAATTTAAAACGCATAAAATCCTAAGATGAGATTTCAGGTTTAATTTCTTCCCAAATCAACCCATAAATACCATTCAATTGATAGATATCACTTAATAAAGCTTGTAGCATGAAAACCCAACACTAATTAAGCCTATCCTAGACTCTTCATTAATCCAAAGAGAATCTAGTAACACATGGTAAGAATAGGCCAAATCAAAAACTTAAAATGCAAAGACATAATTAAAAGATAAAGAGATAAGAGGGAAATGCAAATACTAGATTAAAAACTAAATAGTAATCACAACAAAAGCTTAATCATCAAAATAGAAATAAGAACTAAGCTTGGACAAAGGGAACTTAGGGTTCTTTGCCAAAAATGGCTAAGTATATACAAGTTTGTAGAGTAAAATATTCAAAATCATGATTTTCTTCCGGATTCAAACTTGTGCCACCGGCATATACTTTCTTGCCGTCGGCAGATTCCCATTTCGACAAAATCTCCTATTATGTTTAGTTTCTGCCGCCCGGGCAAATGTTCCAGAAATCTCCATTCTTCATTCTTCTTGGTCCAAACTCCTCCTTTCTTGCTTCCAACGATTTCCACTTGGTTACTTAACTCCATTAGGCTCCATTGCCTCCAATTGTCACATGAATTTCTCCATAATATGCACAACATGCTTATGCTATGCTCTAATTATCTTTGTACAATTCCTAAGTTAAACTAGATCTAAATGAATGAAAATGAGTCCTACGGTAAAGTGATTCTAACTAATGTGACCTAAAATGCATGGTCTAATATGGATAATTTACACACTCATTAACTCCTCTGGACTTGTCTTTTACTCGTCCTCGAGTAAACAAGACAAAAGACACTCTCGGAGGTTGGTCTCAAATCCAGGCGAATAAGCAAAAGATCCTATGCAAAGATTCTCAGTTACTTATAAGATAATGCTACATTTTTCCGCAAAGCATAACCAACTTTCACTATCAAGCAACAACAAATGAATTCCAAGACTTCCAATCGATCTCACCATTTAGGTTCATTAAAAACGAGAGATTCTCTTACCTTTAAGCCTTGGCAGCCTCCTTGTTTGTGTTAGGATAAGCTTTACATGCTTTTCATAGAAGCTCATAGAGATGAGTTTTGGTCTCTCTCATTGAAATGGAGAGACCTTCGATATAGAAAATGCTAAAGGTCAAAAATAATTTGCACATACAAGGACCAAGATTTCGTCAACCCATTTCACAGCCCAATTTCTTCTAACCCTCCTAGTTAGCTTCCCAAACCTAAGGAGAATTCTTTTAGCTTTTTCTCGTTTCATTATTGAAGAGGTGAATATCTTTTTGGTTTCCTTCATTCAAGATTTCTTATCTTGTTCGATTGGTGGAGGGTTAATCGACTCCTTGTAAGCTCGTTTTTCTCTATCTCTTTTCTCATATCTCCTTAGAATTTCATCATAGCACCAGAAGAGCCTTTTCGAGATTGGTTCAACATGGACAAATGAGATCGTCTCTTCTTGTTTAGGAACATGTTTTCGAGGACTCATCGTTCTTTGATTGCTAGCACTGATTATTGCATCCAACCTTTGGATAATTGAGCGAACCTCCTCTTTCAAAAATCTTATATCATCATCATGTTTGCTCATTCCAAGTTTCTTCAAGTATAACCCTTGATAAAATATCCTGGATTTAGACAATTTCTCGAGCAGCGTTCTTCCTTCCACTAGCTCAATATCCAAAAAACTACCACCACTATTAACATCTCATAATACCTAGGAATCAATCCATTGTGAAAATCTGTAAGAAATGCTCCTTCTTTGATCCCATGAAGAGTGAAAAGTGTCAAGTTTCTTCCAAACCTTTCCCAAGCATCATGCAACTCTTCACTACTTCCTTGCAACTCTTCGGATGGTCCGGTTCTATTATAGTCGTCCAGCTCCATGATAATCACAATCAATTTATTTCCATATTAGCCATTCAATATATACTATAAACGCCTTAGTCATCATTTCTATGTTCAATTCCAAATCAAATTTATATTTCAATCATAAATAACTTAACTCAATCACACATCATTTTTCATGAATCTTTTTCAAGAGCACGATAATTTATCAATCAATAACTCTTTAACATATTTTCATAAACACATTGACATATTCACACATTTGGACAAACCTAATCAAACCACTTATACAATCAGAACACAAAAAAAGCCTATTGAATGTTAAATAACAGTCTTCGAATATCCGATGAACTAACTTTTCATAAAAGCCTAAACATTAAAGTAAAACCAACAATACAAATCTAACGAGAAATCTAGGGACTTGCGAAGCCACAAGTCTCGTCCTCACCTTACCCACAAACTTGTTGATCTGAAGTATTTAAACTGATATTCTTTCCCCGACGAGAATTCTCTAGGATCCTCCTTGCTCGATGACACTCGGAAACCTCATTCTAGCTATGAGTTCTCTCTAAATTTCCCTATACCCACTTCGAGATGATGAGAATTATGGAGCCATGAGATACCTTTGATAGGAAAAGCTGACCACGCTAAATTACCGAATCGCTCATGGAATTTCTACTAGATCCCCACATTTTCCTTGATTGACCTTTTCCATAAATTGATCCAGAGTCATGCGATTTTGGTTGACCATCTAAAAATTAATTCTTTCCTTACACGGATCCCGACCGGAGGATACCGATCTTTCCTTCACATATTAAAAAATCGGATAAAATAATCCAAAACCGAACTCCAACTAACTAGTCTCGAATTCAGACTTTTCTTATTTGGATCCCCACTAACCGTCTCATAATTCATCATTAACTGCCACTCGGTTCCATCACCAAATCGATATGTTTTCCACTTGAAGTTGCTTCTATCAGTTAGCCAAAAAGCGCCAAGTCATTCATGGCTCCTTGTGTGTTTCTTAGTCTCTCTCACGGTCCACTTTTGCAATGAAGAGAGGAAGCTAATTCGACCGACTTGTTTCTTTCTAGGCTCGGGTTGGTCAACATAGATATATACGGGGAGATGCGGCGTCGAAGTGATCTGAAGGTTCAGTGTGTGCTTTACGAACGATTTTTGTATGTTACAGTTTCATAGCCGATATCTTTGCATCACTCTAAATTATCTCGTTTGTTTGAAGGTTTTACCGAGATAGAAAGGATGTGTTTAGCTCTAGTTAAAATATGTCGGTTTGGATGAGAATAAGTTTGGAAACATCTAAGGGATTCTCGTTTGGTCACGGTTGATTGGTTTATGGTTATCGATCCGGGTTATAGAGAATGACCGATGAATTGCATTATTGGTTTAGGTCTGTTCTTGGAGTTCCTAGTGTATGTGTGCAACATGTTTCTTCAGTTCGTTTCAGCGGCACCATTACTACCAGTTCTGTTGCACAAGGTGGTTAACCATTACTACCAGACTTGTTGCACAAGGTGGTTCGGAAGTTGTCTCCCCTGTTGAAGACCCTCCTTGCATTATTTTTGATAGACGAAAATGTGTTTCTTCGATGTTCATTTTGTCTACGTTGACTTGTGACTCCGTAAGAGCAATATAACTAGTTTTTTTGGATGTCGACGCATGCTTTAATTTTCTGCAATCCATTTGGTCATTTCGAACGCGAAATTTGCAATTGTGGTTTGGCGATTTCTTAAAAATCAACGGTTCTTTTACCTGAACATAAATCAACTTCAAACGATTCATATCCATATACTTTTTAAGGGGCATATTAGAACATAATTCTAATCGCAGAGATTTTAAATGGATTTTACCAAATTTGATATGGAATTTGAAATCTCTTACTTTAACTACTAAATCTCTATTAAATAATCTTAAATCCTTGTTAATATAATTAATTAATGAAATCTCAGTTTTTCAATAAAACTGGATTTGAAGAAATGGATACAAATCATTAATCTAATAACCTTAGATTTGGATAACTTTTACAAATATTAAATTCAATAATTTGAGATTAGAAAAAGAATTCAAATTCTCCTAAATATGTTCTAATATACCCTTAAGTGTTTTTTCCAGAATTTGTGTAGTTGTTTTATCTTAGCTTCCTGATATTTAAACTGTCGATTTGTAGTAAACCAAACATTGGTAAAAGAAACATTGAAAAAAGAAAAAACAGAAAGAGTGAGGGGAAGTTTTTCTAGTTTCTATTGCCAGAAATATTTGTTAGTATTGGTCATTTTCATCTATTTTTTTGTTGGTCGAAGGTCATTTTCATCTATTTAAAAGTGCATATATTATTTGGCTGATATGCGGATCTGAATAAACACTAGTGTTGTTATATTGTTAGGATTTTGACCCTTTTGGGAGGTCCTTTCAAATTTATTTTCCTTGCCTCAGCACCAACGGTCACGTAGCTAAAAATAATTTCCCTCTATTCCTTTCACCTCTGATTCTCTTCTCCTCAATTAGTCTTTCGAGAAAAAGTTATCTCAAATTTTCGGATTATCTCCTTTGATTTCGAAAATGCTAATTCTAGGGTTTATCTCTATCTGACAAACCAGTTGAATCGAAGTCCAACATCTGCAATTCATGTTGACTTTTTCTTTGTATCTGCTCAATAGTCAATACTGAGGGAAATCTCGTACATGAGATCGTTCTTTTTCACAGATTCTCTAAAATCCAATTCAAGATCGTCAAATATTTCTTCAAGGTACGTTGCTTTGTGCGTTTGATTAACTAACTAATTTTTTCGATTGAATCATCCTTCTTTGATTTTGTTCCAAAATTAAGTTGAAATCGAAGTACATTCTCTGCAATTCACATGCAATTTTCTTTGTATCCGCTCAATCTCTAGTAATTTGTCTTACATCATCGCTAATATTTATGAGTTTAAAAATTTTCCATCAGATTCGGAAATGGCGAATGTAGATGGGAATGCTCCATTGTTGCCGGAACGAGAGAGAGACGAAGTTGCATACGACGAATTCGATGGAGCTTCTTTCATGGGTGCGGTTGCCAATCTGGCGACAACAATCATCGGTGCTGGTATTATGGCTTTGCCTGCAACGATGAAGATCTTGGGACTTATTCCCGGAATCGCAATGATCATTTTCATGGCCTTCTTGACCGATGCATCGATTGAGTTCTTGCTTAGGTTTAGTAGAATAGGGAAAAAAAGGTCATACGGTAGCTTAATGGGTGATTCCTTTGGCAAACCCGGAAGGATTATGCTTCAAGTCGCTGTTCTTGTTAGCAACATCGGCGTTTTGATCGTTTACATGATCATCATCGGTACTTATCTACTTGATTACAGACACTTTTAACCTTTTTTTTTTCTTCCAAGATTTGGATTTTATCTACAGCTTTGGATATGGATCTAGATTGGTTAACGATCTGGTTTTGTTTGAATTGAAGGTGATGTTGTTGCTGGAAAGAATGAAAATGGAATCCACCATGCCGGTATTCTTGAAGGATGGTTTGGTGAATATTCGTGGAATAGGAGAACTTTTGTTCTTCTCATTACAACTCTCTGTGTGTTTGCTCCATTGTCATGCTTCAAGAGAATTGGTTAGTATTCTGATTTCTGTCTCGTCTTCTTTTCAGTGATAAGAACAATCAGTCGTTTATATGAAGACATAGGATTAATTTGATTATTCTTCAATGGAGCTTTATTTTTAACAATTGTCTGTGCTGAATGCAATGGAGGGTGTGTATCTTCAAGTTTGGTTGTGTTCTAATGGCTTATGCTTCATTAATCATTGCAGACTCGTTGAGATTCACATCTGCCATATCAATTGCTCTAGCAGTTGTTTTTCTTGTCATAACTGCTGGAATTGTCACCATAAAGCTGTTTAGCGATGGTTTGGTGATGCCAAGACTCTTACCAAATCTCTCTGACTTGTCATCGTTTTGGAAACTCTTCACGGTTGTACCTGTACTTGTCAGCGCATACATTTGTCATTACAACGGTAACACACACCCTGATTTTATTACATTTGAAGAACCAAACAAGAAACTCATTATTGTATCTGGTTGTTTCAGTTCACAGCATACAGAACGAGCTTGAAGACCCTTCTCAGATAACGCCTGTTGTTAGATCAGCACTTACGTTATGCTCTTTTGTTTACATAATGACGAGTTTATTCGGATACCTTTTATTTGGTGACTCAACACTCGATGATGTTCTTGCAAACTTTGACACTGATCTTGGAATCCCTTTTGGTTCGGTTCTCAATGATGCAGTCAGAGTCAGCTATGCAGCTCATCTTATGCTTGTCTTCCCTATTGTGTTCTATCCTTTGCGGATTAACATCGACGGTCTGTTTTTCCCTAAGGCTTCATCGCTTACTTCCTCTAATCTGAGGTTTGGCTCTATCACTGCTGGTCTCATTACTGTGATCTACTTGGGTGCAAACTTCATTCCAAACATTTGGGATGTTTTCGAATTTACTGGAGCAACTGCTTCTGTCTGCCTCGGTTTCATATTCCCTGCTGCTGTTATTTTAAGGTAAGATCTGATTGTTGCTAAGAGATTGGTTTTGTAATAGGACCATTTATCTTTATTTGATTGGATGGATCTCTTGTGGGTTTTTTCAGGGATCGTCATAACCGAGCAACAAACAGGGACAAGACTATAGCTATTTTTATGATCGTCCTTGCAGTATTCTCCAATGGAATCGCCATTTACAGTGATGCTTATGCCATATTGAAGAAGACCAGATCTACTTTTTTTCCAATATGAAAAAAGAGTGATTGTGTTGTTTCTTGTTGTCTTTGTGACTTTTCGAAGATTTTGATCGACATGAGAATTGGTTGTAGAATGTCTCTATGTATATAGAGAAATAATTTCTTCTTTTGTTTTTTTTTTTTACATTGAACAAAATTAAATAAATGAAATTATGCTTCTTTACACCATCGTTACACAATAAAATGCTTTCGATGTGGCGAAAGTGCTTCTTAAAACACAGAGAAGAGAGTGTATGGTCAGAATTAAATACTACCACCTCTTTCTTCACATGACTTTGTCTCTGGCTTACTTTCAACGAGCAGGTTAACACCATCTCCAACAGTCCTTCAAATTTCACATTTTCCTTCATTTAAAGATAAAAATAAAGAAACTGTCTCTCATATTCTTCTTCAAAATAAAGAAATGATTAGTATATGAAGCATTATTAGAGACAGTTTCTTTAGGCGAAAAATAATACGAAACGCCTTCCATACTTGTATGTACCTAGGAATGTATGACGCCACACCAGCTGGCAAAGACAACAAGAATGATAAATAAAAAGCACGTAAATGGGAAACAATCTTATCCACAACAAAACCAAGGCAACTCAGACTCGAACACAACCAGTCGTACCTAGATGACTCAATCACCAGGTATATTAATCCGAGTAAGGTATTTTCTATAAATGCACCCCCTTATTCGCTACGATAAATGGTCGATTAATCATTTACTAATAGCTTAGGATAAGATTGCTCTGTTTTAGTTTTTACTCTGTTTTCTTGTAGAGAGCTCACCTCCTAAGTTTTTGTCGGATTTCACCTGATAATCAGTTAAGTCCTCGCTCGAGTGAGATCGCCGGCTCTTGTAGATTTCAATTTGCTAGTTGTCGACTTTCTCCGAGTCTGGATTATGTTTGAGTGGTTAAAGCTTCGACGTTTAGGCGTTGTCTAAGTTGATTTTCGTCTTCCAAAATCTTTCAAGTCTCGCCCTTTTGAGGAGATTTAGTTCCAAAGACCTTCGTTTCAAACCATGTCGCTTTGGAGTATAGCTCCTCCTACGCAATAAGAGCTTTTATGGTCGTCTTAGACCTCCCACGCATACGCGTTTTACTTCATTCTTTCCACTCAAAGATCCCTCTCATACATCAGATAACTTCAGATGCACTTAGTTTTTCCGGACTGGAATTGAACTTGAGAGTCGTAGAATTGAACTTGAAATTGACCGACGTGGTTAAATTTTTGACTTGAGAGTCGTAGAATCTTCGGAAACACAAACCCATTGTGTTCTTCCCGGAGACTTCACGTGTTTTTTACTGTTGTAGGAGGTTTGCTACGTAGTGAGATGAATTCCGCTCTACATCATATTTTCCAGCATACCATCGAAATTTAAGGACCGTCCCGAAGTGCGTCTTCTAAACCCCATAGTTTACACATACCGCCGTCTTACACCCACAACCTTGCGGTCATGAAAACTGGAATGTTCAGAATTCACCCCGTGCTGAGCTCAGAAGCAGGTAGTGGAACCCACCCCCTTTGCATAAACCCAGGCACGCTCAAGACCCTGTAGAATCCATGCCCAATCACTTTCGGGACCAAATCCATGTGGAATCTTGAACATGTGGTAGGTGACGTTTTTTACCTGAAAGATATACAAATCTAGAAAACTTAAAGGATATCTTAGAATGTTCAGTCACACCACCCGAAACAAACGATGAAATTGAATGAGGAGCACTAAATCCCATTTGTCACTAACAATAACTCGATCTAAATTTTTTCCAGTATGATTTCCCTTTGGAACATTATTTTTCAAGAAATAAAGTTGGGCTTCATAAAATATGTTGAGTGTAAATGAGAAACTAAGTGGACTATAGATTCATAAAATGTACAATATATTAGCATATTTTTATGAGGAAACATGTGTATAAAAGTTCCATATTGATTGTATGAGAGGTTTATCTCTTATATAATTAAGGACATGTTTATGTTTTGCTCAAATAGTTTGGAGTACACTCTGCGGTGTGTGAAAAAGATTGGAAATACCACATGCGCAAGCCGCCGTTGCTGTTGTCGTGTCAGGCTTGGGCTTGAGTCTTGCGTAATCATGCTCTTATAATCTCTGCTCTCTCATAAATATCGACATATTTCCTCATATTTAATCACGCTCTACACAACAGTGAAAATAGCAAGAAAAATCGTTCCTCTCTCTTCCTCTGTTCTAAGTAAGTTCGTCGAGAGTAGCGTCAAATGTTTATCGCGACTCTGATTCTCTTGCCTTAACGGTTTTATAATCCGAAATTCAATCGTCAATATCGTAGTTACCATAATTCAATGCTTACAGTCTTAACTCTAATAAGAATCCATTATGTTTGCCGAATGTTTAGATTCCGATTATATTTTTGTTGTTAACAATTTGCAATCGCTTCGCGGAATTCTTCGCAAATAGGTTAAAAGGAACGGATCTGTGAATCATTTAGCGATTACTCGGATTGAATTGTCGAATCGTTTTGTGTAGCTACATGGATTGAAAGTCAAATTTGTGATTCGCTTCAAATGTATACACGAATTTTCTCTCGGTTTACACTTTGGTAAAATGTTTTGTTTCGAATTAGGGAACACTTAACCGTGTTTTTATTACTTGCTAAACGATTCAAAATTAAATGTTTGAGGATTTGTGAATCGCTTCATTAGCTTTTACACAAATCGAATACCAAACAATAGAAAATAACGGTATGTCGCGACTCGCTTGGTAGCATTTTCGCAAAACATTATTTTTTGGCTAACCGATTGAGAAAAAAACAGTTTCGAATTGTTTCTAACTGATACTTGGCGACCGCTTTACATCGTTTTTATTTCTCGCCAAAGGTTTAGTTTAAACAAACTAAACTCGTGTTTTACAATCTCGTTTCCTAATCGCGATTGGATTTTGGGATTTTCTTTCTAGCGTTTCCTCGAAAGAGTGATAGAAAATGTTTCAATTTTCATTCTTATATCGTTTATTGGTTAAACGTTTAAAGCTGATACGATTCGTTTTGTTGTACCAAAAAAATGACAAACGAAACAAAGATCTTGGTGGACTCGACACCTAACTCTCCTAAGGAAGTGAGTGCTGAAGAAACAGCTCGCAAGGGTTTGTTCAAAGCTGACTCCAAGAGAGAAAAGACTGAGAAGGCGGAAAAAGAGAAAGCTGAAAGAGAGAAGGTTGAGAAAGTGGTCCATGCTCCTCCTCTGCCTCTGCCAGCTTTTGTGTCTTTTCAGGTTTCCTGCCAAGGCTTATTGCCCGATAAGTTCAATGGAAAAAACTGGAAGATGTGGTCGAAGCAGATATGCAAAGCACTTGTCGCGGTACCTCAAAGAGGATCAACCCCTCATTGGAGAAGGAAGCGTTGATTTGTATACTGTTGAAACTGTGGATGCATGGAATCAAGGAGATTACATGACCAAAGGATGAATCCTCCATTGTATGAAATTTAATGCGAGCATAAGACCGCCAAATTATTGCCTGACAAGTTCTATGGAAAAAGCTGGAAGATATGGTCGAACCATATAAAGTTCTACCTCCATGCAATGCACTTGTCGCGGTACATCGAGGAGGATCAGCTTGTCACTGGAGAAGGAAGTGATGATGTGTACACTGTTGTAGCTATGGATGCATGAAATCAAAGAGATTAAATGACCATAGGATGGATCCTCGACCATGTTGTTGAGCCGGTGTATGCAATTTATTGCGAGCATAAGATTGCCAAATATTTGTGGGCGGCTTTGGTGAAGAAATACATAATGAGGATGATAGATGTTAGAAGCACATAACAACAAAGTTCTTGGAATTTCAGATGGTGTACTAAAACCCATCATGGAATAACTGGGGCTATCTACCGGATCTTTCAGGATGTCGCTCCGAAGGGAATGTCCATTTGTGAGATCTTCACGGTGAACAACTTTATCGAGAAGTTTCCTCCAAACTGGTTGACTTTTAAGAACTATATCAAGTACAAGAGGAAGGTAATGTCGTTGGAGGACCTGATCCAGAGGCTGAGTAGGGAAGACCGGAACCTTTAGGCAAACGGTTCAAGTTCGTGAACACAAAGTGAATGTGGTTGTTCAAAACAAATAGAAAGGAAATGTGGACAAAGGAAAAGGCAAGGCAATTACTAGGTCGACTTGAAGCCTAACAGAAAGAACTTCAAGAAGCAGGCCCCCATCCCCACCTCCTCTGCTGAGAAAAAGCTCTTGAAGAGAAAATGCCACACATGTGATAAGAACGGTCACAAGGCCAACGAATGTCGCAGCAAGGAAAAAGCGGCAAAGCACCACGCTCACTTGGCTGAGGAGGATTTATGTGATGTGGTAACATAGATAAAAATGGTGGATGCAAATACTAATGAGTGATGGTGCGACACATGTGCCACAACATACATCTGCAATGATATGTCAATGTTCAACACCTATCTGAAGAACACATCAGAGGAGCCGCTCTTCATGGGAAACGAGGCTGTCTCCAAGATCAAAGGAAGGGGTTAAGTGGTGTTAAGGATGACCTTAGAGTAGGAGATCACACTGAAGAACGTGAAACACGTGCCCGACATGAGGAAGAACCTGGTTTCTGGTACGCTGATGAGCAAGGCCGGTTTCTCGGTGATCTTTGAGGCTGACAACCTCATCCTTAAGAAGTGAGGCATGTACTTAGGAGGAGGATTCGTCAAGGGATGATTCAAGATGTGTGTTTAGGTTGTCCTCAAGGAAGGAAAAGATGAAGCAAATACCTCGAAGAACAGAATAAGAATGTTATTGCTAAGAATAATGTTGTTGGTCTACATGAACCTTGAGCCAAAAAAAAATAATCATGGAAATCACAAAAATCTTGAGCGACTTTGAAACATCTACTATTTGATTGATCTATAATATGCTCAAAAAATGAACATCGATTTTCATATTGTTATCCGGAGTTTCCCATAATCGATTCACAGTTGCGTGAACTTTCCCAACGTGCAGGGCATCGCCTATAAAGTAACACAATAGATAACACTTCCACAAGGGTTTGTCATCCACAACAAATTCCTTAGAAACCACCACTTTAGCAACTTCATCAACAATATTGAAACTAGGGTTGAAACCTAGAGCATCCGCAACAGAACCTTCGATAATAGAAGTCAAAACCTGAGGCTTCCGACGAGGTAATAGCCTCTCATGACGTCTCCACAATGACCACCCGCGAATGAAAAACCATATTCTGTTACCTATTGATAAGGGTCTACAATATGTTGAAACAGTCTTATTGTGTTTCTTATCAGAAAAAAATATACGATATCAGACATGCGACCAATCAAATTGTTGATACACTTGTTAATTGTTATTGTTTAGATTTTTTTTTTTACTGTTAAGATTTAATTGAGATGTGCGATCTCAAACAATAAAATGATTTTAAGTAAAATTAAAATTAAACACTGAATTAAGTAATAAGAGATAAATAATGAATAAAACGAAAAGAACAGCAATTCACTACTTATCAAAGAGTTGGTAACTAAAATCAAACCAAACAAGTTCCTGAAAAAAATCAATCAATCGACAAGATCAAAAGAGTAGCTATAGTATCAACTAAAAAACAAAAAAAAAAAAATTGCAAGAAAGAAAATAAACAATGAAACCCCATGAATAATTTAGTGTTGATTGAAATATAAGAGAGGAAGAGAAGCAAGATAGTCGGCGTTGTCCTCTTCCCATTGATGGAACCCCGCCTCCACCAACTCCACCGTCGCACGTGAGAGCTCCTCCGCGGCAATCTCCGCCTCCACCGATATTCGCTGCACTTCCTCCTTCAGCTCGGCAAATCCCTCAACGTCCTCTCCTCTTATCATCCGCGTCTTAGTTTCGTGGGCCGTAGTCTTCACTTCTTTGGCGGTTTCTTGGATGACAAGGTAGGTCTCATGGAGTTGGTCAGCCACAGATTTCACATCCTTGTTAAAATCTTCTCTCAAAGCTTTGATATCTTGGTTGACTTTAGAAATCAGCTCGTCTCTGAGCTTTCCATAGATCTCATCAACATTGAGGCGCATGTTGTCTGTCAGAGTTCCAAGTTGTGAGCAGATCATATGCTCCATAGCATCCACTTTTGTCATTGTAATCTCTCCATAGTTGCTAAACTCATCACGAAACCCTCCAAACTCTTTTCTCAGAGTTTCGAGACTTGAGTGGATCATGTGCTCCATATCTTTCCTCATCTTCTTCCCATCGTTACTCAACTCTTCCACCAACTCCTTCATCTTCTCCTTTTCATTATCAATTACTCTCGCTTCTAAAGTTAAATTAGAATAGCTATAGGGTTAATGAAATTCGTCCAAAAAATAACACAATACAAATAGCTAGGAACAAATAATCACCGGTCGATATAGGAGTCTCATGGTGATCAGGAGATGATACGGCTTGATAAGATCTAAGGAGGTGCTCAACAATATAAATGGCGTGGATCACCACGGAGAGGGAAATGGTGAGACGCCAAAGGAAGGCGAGCTCAAAGCCTTGACCCAATAGTTTAGCATACTCAAAGCCTAAGTAAAAGGTGAGGGGATCCAATAGAAAAAGCCAGATACTTCCAATACCCTAATCAAACAGATCAATATATACGTAAGAGAGAGAGTTATGTACTTGGCAATAACAAGTGAGAAGAGATATACTTACAGAGGGTCCAACGGTATAGAGTTTAGAGGACAAGAAGCCGAAGAAGGGTGAGGATAAAGTAGTGGAAAGAAGCAGAGGGAATATGAGATCTAAGACGTATGTGGGGAAGAGAACAAGGAGAAAGAGAAACAAACGCTCTATCCAAAACAAACCATGAGTTCCAAACCATAAAAAATCATTTAGATCTATTGTCTTCTCCTCTCTTTCTCCTTCAACACTATTCATCTTCGTCATTCTACTTTCTTCTTAATACTTCGTTTCGTGTTGTTATGCGGGTATCTATTCGATAAGTATATATATGTATTTTAAGAATAAGATTTCGAAGATTCATAAGAATCCTACTGAACTTTTTTTCTCGTTGAAGCAATCCTACTGAACTCTACCCCGATAAAGTTGGGATACAATTTGGGGGTTTTTTAATATATTTTAAAACAAATTTTGATAATATAAATATCAGTTTTCAAACAAAACAAATTAACACACCACTTAAATACCGAAATTTAGAATTAACATAAACTTTAGTTTAAAAAACTTAAATATGTATTAATTTCAGAATTTGGATATCATTTTATCTTCTTCTTTTGTGGAAAAAATATCATATATATTATAAGTTTTAAAATTTAAGATCCTCAAAATATTTTAAATAATATTTATTCAAGTTCTTTTGGAGTTCTATCAAAGTACTACTTTTATGCTTTTTAATAGGTGTTTAACAGACTTTTTTCTTTTCGAATTGAAGCATATATTGATTTGAAGATTAATTTTTGGAAATGTTAGTAGTTGAGTTGTGATAAGACTATTGTCTTTTTTTTTATTTGGTTTCTTTAATTAATAAAATTGTTTTGTTTTGGTTTTACCAAATTGTTCTTTTTGTCATTTTGTCATCTATTGTGATTCACCTCACTTCCATCCCATCTAGGTTTTGGTTAAAAAGTTTACCTATTGGATTAGTTTTATGGATATTTGGGTTCGCGTAAGGGTTCGATTTTCGGTTTTGTTTTTCCATTTTATGAAAATTAGTCATCATATAAAAACTTATCTACTTTGATTTGGTTCAATTAATGTTGGGATAAAATCTCTTAGTTTTCGCTAGTTTTCACGAATAGTATAGCATTATGTATAATCTAATTTAGAAAAATCACATAATCGCATATATAGTTTAATTAGTTTAGATGAATCTATTAGCGTCATGTGTAATTATTTTAGGATATCTTAGAGTTATATACTATCATTTAAAAAAACGTTCGGATCTTATTACGTGAGAAATTTTGTGCCCCTACAGTTGAGACCACCAAAACCCCTATGCACCATAACCTGATAGTGTGGCAATGCTATCCGGATAGGAAGTGACGGTAACATAGCGGTCAAATGGAAACAAGTCTTTAGCCTAGCTTAACAATGGCTCAGAGGCATATCATTGGGATCGTCCCCTAGTACGCTCTCAGTAGAGA
Organism: Euclidium syriacum; assembly: GCA_900116095.1. NCBI lineage: Eukaryota > Viridiplantae > Streptophyta > Magnoliopsida > Brassicales > Brassicaceae > Euclidium > Euclidium syriacum. Next base: position 7,836,669 of record FPAK01000008.1, read on the forward strand.
TTTATTCGTCCTTAACCCCAGCTTAGAGAAGCATTACACGAGTGATAATCCAATATGAGGAGTGGCACGAGGAGAACTTCACAATCCGAGTTGAATATCATAACCCGAATAACTTATTTGTAGTTTATTTACTAAAATTGATTTGGTTACTTTTCTATAACCTTATCTCTTTCAAGCAAACTTAGTGATATTGTTCTTTATTTATCCATGTGTTTGGTAATTAACTGCCCCTAAGCACTCGTTGATAAGCGCACACTCCACGATAATAGAAAAGCACGTCAAATGACTCTCAAACGACTGTAAATGCACCATCAAAAGATAAATGGTACGATGCGTCTCTCGCCTTGATGAGGACATTGAGCCACCAATAAAATTGTTTTAACCACCACTAGTTTCCAATAGTCCAGTGACAAGGAATTGGAGAAGGAACCTAAAACACAAGTTCACATGTTCGTGGACCAGCTGGATCATAAAGGACTGATAAGACTTGATCAGTTTGAAGGTTTGCACCTAACACCATATGAGAGCTTACACCAAAGGATTCGAAGTTCTTTGAGTCATCTATCCAAAATGTCAAAGACCTCCTCAAGAACGCCCATGCATTGATTGACCAGGAACGCTTCAAGACCACATTATGTATATCGGATCCCTTAATAGTCAATGATACCATTTGGCTTTTCTTCAAACCCAGATCCGAAACCCACTTTGTCATGGTGTCTAGTTGAACCACTTTGCCATGGTGTCTAATTGTCTATGACTCAAGAAGGAACCTAGGAAGACTCCATCCTCCTAGAAAGACTCTAAATCAGTTATAGTAGAGGAATCCAATGATCCTTTAATACCCGAATATGCATTCCATCTCCTACGATAAACGTAGTACCCGAATTGGATTTCTGATTAAAAATCGTAAAATGACAAGCATCAAAATTCTAAATTTTGTGATTTTCTATACCTTTACTCCAATCTTTTTTAAAGTTGGAACTTGGATATGTAATTAAAAACCTTCACATGTCAAAAACCAATATGTTGAAATTTTGTTATTTGTATAAACTTTTGAGAAGAGTAGGTGTAGATATATAGAATCACATACTCTCCCCAAAACAAAAACCGTTCGTTACTTGTGTATTGAGCAAACGCTTATTTAGCGGCTAGCTAGGTTTATCTCACATAATTGAACAAAAGAATTTTTCGGATGCAAACGCAACGCCAAATGAAGGCGACTCCAACACAGAATAACATATATTTAACTAATTGATTGGTCACAAGATGCCTTGAAGAACAGATCTCCCCTGAAACTTGTCCACCTTGGAACTCAGAAACGCCAAGTTCTTGTCGCGACGCGCTCTTCTCATATTCAGATTCCCCAACTTCCCAGCCATCTCCGTCATCCTCTCTCGCCACTCCTTCATCTCCTTCTCCTTCTCCTTCAGCTCTTTCACCTGTTTCTCCATTTCTTGTCTCTTAAGTAACGCATCACCCTCCCACACCTCTTTCTCCATTATACTCATCTTGTGTTGATCATAGTGCTTCACCGCCTCAACGATCTCCTCCAGGACGGGTTTGAGCCAACCTGCTTTAATTTTCACGGACTCAACATCTCTGACAATCGCTAGCATTTCCATCACGCGGCTCTCCTCGAGATGCTTCAAGGGTGTCGTCTGGAGTTCGAAAACCACAGAGGCAAGCATATCGAGGTAATAGGATCGTGTGGCGAGAGACTGTAGTTTAGAAGCAGACGCAATGTCACCGTGCTTTTCGAGAATGTGCTGAAGAGTGGCCGAGACGCTCGCTCTGATCTTGTAGTCTCCCACAGAAACGTATGACTCAGAGACCATGGACTGCATCTCCTCCCTTATTTCATTCTTCACAATTATTCCTTTCATTTGGGTGATCTCTGAGAGACTAAAGCTTTGTGATTCATCTGGTAGCTCTGGAGGCTCGTTGTTTTCCTTATCTTGTTCCCTTTGCGATGTACGGGATTTGTGATGAACGGGCTGCAATAGACGAGAAGGACATTTTTGTCAAAACCAACTCTCTGGTGAGCTTTGAGATTAAACATGAAAGGTATGGGATAAAGATATATATACCGTGCTGCTTCCAGATTTTGATGTGATTTCGGGGAAAAGACAAACAGAGTTATCGTCGTGATCATCCACAAATGAGAACTTATCATCGTCTGTGCTCGCAGAGTCATCCATTTGATCAAAATGTTCTTCCTGTTTGGCTGGTGTTTCATATCCACGGCGGTTAGGCTGAGGTAAGAGGACAAAACTGTACTTAGCATATAGAGGAACATGAAGATGTGAAGGTATATAAAGAGTGTGTAGAGAGAGCAGTACCGTAATGGGTCTAGAAGGTGGCCTTTCTTGAGGTGACAAAAGAAGTTCTGGAAAGAGTAGAATTGATTCATCGTCCTTCTTAATGTATACCGACTCAGCTTTGGTCCCATGAAAATTGTAAGCCTGGGTTGATCTTTGACCCATCTCAAAGGACGTTTGTTGAGTTTGTGAGATCCTCTCCCTATGATCAGGTGACCTTCCTCTATAGTCTGCAGTCTTTGGCCTTGCCTGCACAGTCTTGGGATGGTGTTCTGGCGTCCTAGGCCTAGTTTCAACTGTGCGCGGTGTTTGAAGAACATTGCTGCTGTCAAGGGATCTGTGGGATATGGGTTTAGTTTGGGGAAATCTTGGACTGGGTTCAGGGGTCTTAGACCGCGGTTTTGGAGTCCGAACCAGCGGTTCAATGTAGGTAGGTTGAGGCTTTGGGGTCTTAGACCTTGGCCCAGGGGATCTTGCCATGAACTCAGGAGACCTCCCCCTATGTTGTGCAGTCCTAGGCCTAGTTTCTGGTGTTTGAGGCCTCCTTCCTGTAGCAGCAGACTCATGAATGGGTGTACGAGGTCTATGCTGAGGCGTCCTAAGAGGATGTTCAGGAGTCTTAGGCCTAAGTCCAAATGGCCTTGGTGATATATAATCATCATCATCATCAGCCTGTAGGTATACCAAACATATGAGTGAGTCTCAAGGAAACAAAAGAGAGAACTAATCTTATATTTGATAAGAATTACACTTACCCTCCTTGCAAAATAGTCTCCACCTGAATATCCAGCTAAAGAAGGTGACATAGGGAGTGAATCCACATTATTTGCAGACTCGTTTCTGGGTTGTAGCGGGGAAAGGCGGTTAAAGAAGTTACCATTGGTACGATCATAGGAAGGTGAATTGTCTGACTCAACCTTCTTCTTCCCGAAGAAGCTGGCCAGAGGCGATTTGCTTCCACGCGCCGGACTGCCTGGAGGAGTGTCCCTGCTTGGAGTTCTCTTACCAAATCCTGACACAGTAAAGATTCTTGAATATCAGAACGTTCGTCCTCCTAATTAATAATAATCTGGAATTAAAATTTTATATACCAAAGAGTTTCTTCTCCTTCTTGTGGATGTCTCCGGAGTTTAATCTCTCGAAACAGATAGCAGTACATTCGTGGAAAGGATTGCCTGCGTTGGAGCAGCCTGGAACTACTTTCCCAGACACCAATTCCATCTCATAAAATTTAAGCAACTCGATTAAGATCTTATATTAACAGAACCTGACATACAAAACCAAAAGAATAAAGAAATAAAAGGCCAGATCAATTGATTACACAAGAATAGAGTCGGCGTTTTTTGATTTGATGCAAATTAGAGAAAATGATTATCTTCCAAAGGTTTAATTATCATCACCATCTTCAATTGTGATGTTAATTGATTGAAAAATCTCAAGAGATTGAAAACAAACATATAATCGTAGAAGAAGCTATCCTAGTCTGAAATTGAGAGGTATGGATTCGTACATATACATGCATATATGTAAGTATAGAAATTGTGTTAGCTGGGAGATGGATACCATACCTTGGAGTCTTTGAGGAAGAAGATCCAAGTTGAAGAAATGAATGGTTGATCTCATTTACAAAAAAAAACAACTGAATTGATGTCTCATCTCTACGGAGATAGAGACGATATATAGGGAACTCTAGTATCTGTGGGGTTCCATTATTCTGCAGCTTCTGACTTTGACCGCCACTCGTATATTAAGTTAGAACTAATATAGTAATATTTATAACTAGTTTCAGCCGAGACTTCGTCAATTACCATTTCTTTTCTTTTTTTCTCTTGTCAAATTACAATGGATCGAAGATCTTCTGTTTATTATTATTATTTTTGTTAATTGAATGGATCGAAGATGTTTAGAAAGGAGTCCGAAATTAGAGACCAGGAAACTTTCATCTCGATCCCAACTTCTTTGTGTTCTCACTCCGTTGCCGTTTGCTTGATTCTTTCTTCAATAATAATATATAATATATTTAAAATATGATATAAAGTCGATCTAGCCGTAGACTCAATTGCAAATGAAATTAGACTTTGTAATAAAAAGAATATCTTTTTAGTGGAAGAAGTCATAACAGATACTTAACATGCATGGATTGGATCCGATTCAACTTGGCAAGAATTAGGTGACAAAATCGTTTCACTTGATCATCCCATTAACCACAAAAAGTACAACCCGTCACTTTCCATTTGACTTGTCTTTTTTACCACTGCTAACGCTCTTTATAGGGCTCCAAGTAATTGCTCTCTCAATCCACCCATAGCCCATTATTCTTCGTTTTTAGCGTGTTTTAAACGGTCCACGTATTCCCCAATTAATCTCTGATTTATTCCCAATAAAACACAAGCTCAATAAAAATAAATTGAGTTATTATTTTATAGTTATACCCCTTGGAACTTGGAAGCAGAAAGTATTTAGACATCAACAAGGACAGATTCGCCGTCGAATTTATCGACCTTGCTCTGAAACAGAGCCAGATTCTTGTTCAGTCTTGAATCCTTCATCTCTAACTGGCCTAGCTGTCCTGCCATAGCCGTCACCCTCTCTCTACAGTCCTTTGTTTCCTTTTCTCTCCTCCTCAGCTCCTCCCTCAGTTCCTCCATCTCCACCTTCCCCTCTGTCAGACCCCTATTGCACTCCTCTTTCTCCATCTTCGCCGCGTCGTACTGCCCGAAGTACTCCATCGCCTCCGCGAGTTCCTCGACGGCTGTTTTCAGCCACGACACGTCGATTTTGACCGAATCCATGTCCTTCACGACCGCCGCGATCTCCGCGACGCGAGTCTTGGTCAGATCTCTTAACGCCGTCGATTTCAGTTCCATTACCGTGGCGGCTAGGGATTCAAGGTAAAACGACCTCGTTGAGGTTGATTGCAGCTTGGAGGAGGCGGCGATGTCTCCGTGTTTGTCGAGGATCGACTGGAGCGTGGCAGAGACGCTCTGCCGCACCTTGTAATTGGCGACGGAGACGTAAGCCTCGGATATGGCCAACTGTATCTCTTCCTTGACTGTCTCGTAGTTCTGAAGTCCGCGCATTTTGGCGATCTCCGGCAGGGTGAAGCTCTCAGACTCGTCTGACAACTCCGGCGGCTCGAACTGCCTATCTTGTTCGTAGGATTCGGTGGTGGTAATCTGGTACCTGTAGTGAACCGGCTGCACAAGGAAACAATTTCTTTATAGGAATTCACGAAACTTTGGCAACAAATAACATAATTTGGTAAATATGAAAAAAACGCACCGTGCTATTTCCGGAGGTGGCTCTGGAACGATGTCCAGTTGAAATTTCTGGAAACAGGTAACTGGAATTGTTGTCTTCATCGTCGCTGGATGAGTAATATGGCGGTGGTGAAGAACGGCTTGTGGATCGATGAACAGGACTCATGGGAGGGCTGTTACGTGGTGTAACATCTGCATCTGCCTCGTACATCCCCTCGAAATGATCTTTCCCGTTATATCTCTGAAGATCAGGCTGCAACTAGAAATATCAGAGAATGGTTAACAAAGGCGTTAAGAGTTAAAGAGTACCCACCGTTGTGTGTGTCGATGGAGAACGGCTTCGAGCTGGATGAAATGGGCTCGAAGGAGCACTGTTCCGAGATGTTACATTGCCTTCCGCCTCGTACCTTTCCCTACTGTAGTCTCTTCCACGATCATGCTGCAAATACAAGAGAATTGGTTTTGGTTGAGGAGAAAGACTGACTTTGAAGAATGTAAAACAGGATCACAAGTTGAGTACCGTATTGTAGGGAGCTGGAGAGCGGCTTCGGGAGGGATGAAATGGGCTCACATTGGCCTCTGCCTCATACATTCTCTCGTACAGCTCTCTGCTATATTCGTTAGACCTCCTACGACGATCAGGCTACAATCACAGACCAAAGGTTATTGTTACAGAATCTGAATCAGTAGAAAGATGCAAAAACCGGAAATGAATTGAGTACCGTGCGGGTTCTAGTAGATCGAAAAGGGCTAACTGAATCGTTACTCCTCGGGGTTACATCGGCGTCAGGATCCATTCTTTCTTTACGATGGTCACTTTGACGCTCGGGCTATAGTTTGGAACCAAGAATCAAAACCATGGAAAAGTGAAAGAAAGTTTCTATCACAAAGCCAAAGAGTGGAGTACCGTGCTATATCTGTAGACCGGAGGGCGATGGCGGGAACTGGGAACGCGTTCAGATGCTTGCTGTCTTTTCCACTGAGCGGTTTGGTCATCGGAGATGGGGAACGCGTACTCTGATTCCGATCTTTTCATGCCGACGAAATAAGACATCGGCGGAGACCGTCCCTCGGTAGGATGAGGAGGGCTCGAAGGGTTGCTCTTGCTCACACTTTTGTGGCCAAACAATCCTGGAGACACCACTTCAGTTTAGCCACCATCTCTAATTTAATCTAATCTAATCCGGTTTTCGATTTGTCTTACAAAACAAAACGTTGAAAACTGACCTGCTCTTTTTCCATGTCTCTTCTCCCTGTTTGAATTGAAGAAATCCATCCCCGGATTGGTAATTGGTATGCAACCTGCAGTGTAAACCGGGAAATTCGATCAGTCACACTCTACTATAGATATAGAAAATTAAGTACAAACTTAATAAAAGAATTTCCAACTTGATAACGGAGCTGTATTACGAATTGCCGCCGGTGATGCAGAGAAGACAGACAAGCCTCTACTCTTTCTATATAAAATGTGTTGATAAATCTACGCAAGAGATGCATGGTGTGGTCGGACAGTTACTACTGCACCTGACAATGACCACCTCAAATATTAAATTGTGGCATTGTATAATTGATGGGGTTTCAACTGTGGCAGCTACACACACTGACTTGGTCAATTCTGGCTACCTTTCGTTATTGCTTTTTTGAAAAATTATGACCAATAAACGACTAAGAAAATAAATACACGACCAAAACGTCATCTAACGAATCAATCATCGTGCTAACAAAATATCAATCTGAAAACTAGGACAAGACAAAGAGAGCAAATAGGAGAATTTTAATTTATTTTCCCATCAAATAACAGACTTATTGTTGCTTTTTCGGAATTTATATTGTTTCTTTTTTGCTCAGTTGTTGACATTTTATATTACGATTTTGCCGGGTCTTTAAGAAAATAAATAAAATGGGCTTTTAAATGGGTCAAATTAGGTTCAGTAATGGCCATTTAACGAAATGGCCCAAGAGGGGTTGTGAAGATAAACCCTAAGTTAAGCAGCGGAATAAACCTTTTCCGTGATCTGAGTCGTGCGTCAAAGTCTGCTCTCGGATTCGTTTCTGTTTCTCTGTAAATCTCCGATTTCGATGGCGACTCGGCTCAAGGAGATTGTCAAAAAGTACGGGAAAGTAGCGCTGGGAGTCCATTTTTCCGTCTCCGGCGTTTCAATTAGTGGATTCTACATCGCCATCAAGAACAACGTCGACGTCGAGTCGCTCTTGGAGAAGTACCAAATCCCTGGGTTCTCCACCAAGGAGAAGCCTAACCCTAGCCTGGATTTGAAAGTAGAAGAGGTGATCGGAGAGGATGGCTTAGTTACGAGCGAGAACAAGACGAAAAATCTAGCCGCATCGGCCGGCGGAGCCCTAGCTCTGGCGGTTTTGTGCAATAAGGCGCTTTTTCCGATTAGAGTGCCGATCACAATGGCGCTGACGCCTCCAATCGCTAGATTCCTCAGGCAGAGGAAAATCCTTAAATCCGGCGTATGACTTTTCTTTTCCCCCAAACTATTTCCAGTGGGCGTTTCACATCTTTGGACTCGGTCTATGTTTTGTATGTGTGTTTGCTGGAAAATTCGTATGTAATGTCTCAACAGAATTCTGATAGGAAGGAGAATGAGAAATTGTGTTAGAGAAATTTGAGATATATTTTTAACAGAATAATAAAAATTTGAGATATATTATTGTCGATCTGAATCCAGCAGAATTGTGATTGCCCATCAAAAATTGTTTTTTGTCGGTTCGTTAACCCATAGATTACTTCGTGTCCTCGCATTTCACTATCTCCGAAGTAACTCGGATAAAATATCCATTGAGTAGAATTGAACACAGAAATTAATGAATGTACAAAGAGAACAAGAATCCTAATCTTTTACAAAAGAAAATAAAAGGTAAAAGCTTGTGTTTCTGTTTCTTACTTGATGATTAAAAGTCCAAAATTGTGGATAATGAAGCCCGGCCCATAAGAAAGTGGGGTTAGTCGAAGTTGAGTCTGACAGTATCGGAAATCTGAAGTGGTCATCGGAACATTCAATTTCGAGATTCCCAGATCTGCAGAGGGAGAAGAAAAGTCGTGGAAGGCGAAGATGATCGTTTGCGTCGCCGTCGTCGGTCACCAGGTCTGTCTCTGATTTCCGATTTGATCTGATAGTTCGTTGGACATTCCGTTTCTTACTTGGTTTTCCATTTGGATCCAAACAGAACAATCCGCTTTACATACAGAGCTTCACGGATGCTGACGATGCCCTCAAGCTCCACCACATCGTTCATTGCTCCCTCGATGTCATCGAAGAGCGAGGTACTTTCTTTCACCGACCATCCAATCCAATCCAATCTCTCTAACTTTCTCATAAGGCCTCATGGATTCGGAGTTTTTATCTGCATTTCTTGAACTTCTGTCCGTGAAGTATAGATATAGAGTGTAATTTCTTTGAAACCTGTCTTCTTTTTTCAGTGAACAATCCGAAAAAGTCGGGCACGACATTGAACGAGGCTTTCCTTGGCCTGCTATATCCTACAATCAACTACAAAGTGTAAGCACTAAGCAGTCTTACACTACATTCCCTCTCTCTCTCTCTGACGATTCTTCTTTAATGGGTCCTTCTTCTTGTTCTGCAGGTATGGTTACTTGACCAATACCAAAGTCAAATTTATATTGGTCACAACTGATTTGGATGTCAGAGACACCGATGTCAGAAGTGTAAGTATCTTTCATTTGCTCAGATATTACTTAATTAGGCGATGCAACTAACAGTTAGTTCTTCACGCTCTTGTGAGTTGTGAGTGCTTGTGTTTGTTGGTTGGTATATATATGTGCTCTTCACCGATGTATGAAGAAGAGTTTCATATTCTTTGTGTTGTCCTTGTTTTCTACAGTTCTTCAGGAAGTTCCATGCTGCATACGTGGATGCAGTCTCAAACCCTTTCCATGTCCCTGGAAAAAAGATAACCTCAAGAACCTTTGCGCAAACTGTAAGCCACATCGTCGGATCATACGGTTTGAACTGACCCCTTTTTTTTGTAGCTCAAACTTGTGTTTACTACAAGACATTGAGAATATGTCTTTTATTTATCATCATTTGTTGTTAATATCAATACTGAGATTGATGTAAGACGAATTCAAAGCTTTTATTGGTTCACATGTTTTGCTCACCCTTTTCTCTTTCCTACCCAAATTTTCATTAGCTCTTCTCCCATTTCTTTGTTTGTCTCCCACTTCAGAGAGAAAAAGAGAGAAGTAGATGTTAACGACAACTGTTAGATTTAAGGATACAATCTTTCTGTTTCCGCCGTTAGATTGGGTCTAAATTGTACGGCTTATATGATAGCCGTCAGATTGGAACAGCGGACAATAGATGGACCTATAATTCTATGTATGTACCAACGATTATCTATCAACTCTTTAGGCTGTCAACATTCAAATCGGGTCCGATACACAAGACAAACTTGCAAAGACACAATTAAAACGAATTTGGCACATTTGTATGTACCTATATAATTTCTTTTTTGGTTTTGATCATCGATAAGTATGTAAAGTGGATACCAATATTCATTTTTGGTTTTTGGCACGTAAATTATTTGTGGTCCATGTCTTTCTCTTTCTTTTTGCTTGTAAACTGTAAGAAAAATATTCATGTATCCGGGAGTATACAATTAAGAAGAGTTTCCTTTCTCTTTCTGCATAATTACGTGCCAAAAAATAAAGAGGGGAAAACGGAATTACCTTCACAGAAAAATATGGGGATATGATAATATTTTGGTTAATTATGTTTGATTTGATATTTATGTTTGTGGTCATGGATTTACTCACACATCACCACAAATGCCCACAAGTTCAAAACACGGAGAGGGAAAGAAAAGAAGAAAGATTGTGAGGTAGTAAATATGTTGTGGTGTGGGAGCCTGAATCCAATAATAGTACAAGGTCCGGTGCTTAATCTGCGCCGGAGAAGACTCTGTAGGGCCCAAGGCGATGGAGGAGTCACCGTAACGAAGAAAAAGAAGAAGGTGGTTGTGGTGGGCTCCGGCTGGGCTGGCCTTGGTGCCGCTCATCATCTCTGTAACCAGGTTACTTTCCACAACGTTTTTCTCAAACAGTCATTTGCTCATTTATACTGACTGGGAGATTTTGATAGGGCTTTGATGTCACAGTTCTTGATGATGGCCCTGGTGGATTAAACAACGACCCTGATGAAGTCGGGATCCAAGGTACACACTAAATAGCATTCTTTACTTTTTAGTTGTTATGTTCAGACAACTGATATGTGTCTTTGTGCAACAAGGGTTCTTGTATCCAAATCGAAACATATTTTCCTTGGTTGATGAACTCGGACTCAAACCTTTCACAACCTGGACAAGATCTGCTCTGTACTCTGGAGAAGATTTACAGGTCTTTACTCATCTCTTTCATCTTTGTTTCTTATGAAGCAAGAAACCTCTTAAGAATGAAAAATATTTTTTGGAGTTGAAGGTTGAGTTTCCTGTATTTCAAGAGCTTCCTCAGTTACCAGCTCCGTTAGGAACTCTATACTATTCTCAAGTAAGTTATATGTATTCCCCTGTCTGTCTCTAGTCTTGTTCGTGATGACTCTTTTTTCTTTTAACATTGTTAATTACGCAGTTTTCTCGGCTCTCTTTAGCGGACAAGATATCTTCCCTTCCTCTAATGGCTGCAGGAAAGTTGTAATACATTACATCCTCCTTAAATCTCTACTCAGCTTCCCTAACCTTAGGGTTCTACTTGATTATGCAGTTATTGACTTTGATAACACCGACGCATCTTGGAGGAAATACGATTCAGGTGCGCATGCAGAGTCACAACTCTGTTTTCATCGGCAAGCTTCAGCTGTGATGTGATGATGTGAGTTTATTTTTATTTTTTTATGCATAGTGACTGCAAGGGAGTTGTTTAAGCATTTTGGATGCTCAGAGAATCTATACCGGAACATCTTAAAGCCATTGCTTCAGGTAGGTCTGTTCGCTCCACCTGAGCAATGCAGCGCTGCTGCTACGCTTGCTCTCTTCTACTACCTCATCCTTTCTCATCAGAAAGATTTTGACATGGTGTGGTGCCGAGGAACCGTGAGAGAGATAATCTTAAATCCCTGGACTGTCTCTTTGAAGGAAAGAGGTTGCAGATTCCTCAGAGATAAGTCTGTGACTGACTTCATCCTCAGCGATGACGACTCCGGTGATGTCACACAGGTCGTCTGCGGCAGAGATAAGTACGAGGCTGATGCCGTTATCTTAGCCACAAGAATCTCCACGCTCCAAGAAACCATCAAGAAGAGGTCAAACTCCTTCCTCTGTCTTCTTCATGTATATGTTTATTGTGATCATGAGACTGATTCCTGGGTTTTAGTCTTTGTTTAGTGCAGCGTTGTGTAAGCGAGAGGAGTTCTTGAGAGTCTTGAATCTGAGATCCATAGATGTTGTCTCTGTCAAACTCAAACTTGATAGAAAGGTATGTTCCTCTTCCTCATCACCATCTCATGAATATATATGTTTGTTGAGTCTTTCTTGACCCATTAACCAAATCCAAACGCAAGGTTGCTATTCCACATGCTTCAAACGTATGTTCCGTCTTTGAAGATTCATATGGATGGGCTTTCTTTGACCTTAACTCCATTTACGATGCGTACAAGGACGATGAACAGACTGTGGTTCGAGCTGATTTCGTAAGTTTAAGAAAGAAGTCTTTTCCTTTTTATAGTTTTGAGAAGCGCCACCAGTTTGATTGAATGTTACAACAGTATAACGCGAGTGAGCTTATGGGAACCACCGATGAAGCGATAGTGGAGAAAGCAATCTCTTACATATCAAAGTGCGTCAAAGATTTCAAGAAAGCAGTTGTAATAGAGGCAGATGTAGAGAGATTGCCTCATTCCCTCCCTCATTTCTTCCCAGGTACGTTTTATATACATCACTAGCACAAAGATTTGGTTGATTTTGGGTGATATAATAAAATTGAGATTGACAGGTTCGTACAAGCACATGATGCGAGGCTCAACGTCTCTCCCGAACGTGTTCATGGCAGGAGAATGGGTGATAAACCGACATGGATCGTGCTCGCAGGAGAAAGCATACGTGACGGGGTTGGAGGCAGCGAATGGAGTGGTGAATTTAGTGGAAGAAGGAAGCTTTGCAAGAATCATACCAATCCAGCAAGAGGAGCCTCATGTTGAAGCTCTTAGAAATCTCAATCGAAACCTTAATCAGCTCATCTCTCAGCTTCCTTTCTCGTCCTACTTCCTCAGCTGATGCAGCTTTAAGTACAAAACGACATGTAGTTCCGGTGTTCTTATACTAAACCACATGATGTTGTAACAACATTGTTGTTACTCTTTACTTGTGTTTCAACGTGTATAAAATTGTTTGAAGAAACAAATTGTCACGGTAAATTATGTTAGATTAACTGCTTATGTCACTCCAACTGAATTGTCTTTTTTTTATAAAAAAAAGGGACTCTAACTGATAAGACTAGAAGGATATAAAATGTAGAAATTGAAATAATTACGTCAAAAAGATTAACTTGGAGAAATTGAGGACTCGTATTCTATTTCGATTGTCGGATATATTTGTATGTCTTTATGGTAAAAAAAAAATGATATTTACCCACACGCACCACTACGCAGTACGCACCACACCAAAAAGACAAAATTAAATTTGGATATCTGTTTTAATTAAATTTTTCTACTTACATATTGTGGAGAAGTAATAGTCAGACGATAGATCTCAGCCGGCTCTCTCTCGATCTCTCTTCTCCTTTCTGTCGCAGATCTTTGGATCAGAAAGGTACTACGTCTTTCCGATCTTAAAATCATTCATATCGTAAGCATTTTCCATCCATTCGATCTTTGCCTCCTATCTCTGCCTTCTTCTGGTTGATTTTTGGGTTACTGCTGGCTTGATGTTGTTTGTTCCCGTTGAAAATATATGGGTGTTGATGTTGTCCTCCGATGGTGATTGATCCTTCATATCGACAACTTCCGGAGAGGATAAGACGTACCATTCTGTTTAGTCCAGACGAATTCAGTAGCTTCTCATTGATCAAATTAATAACCGTCTCTTTTGAAATTTGACCTGGATTTTTCAAATGCGTCTCTCTTTGGATTTGATCTTGAGATTTGGAAGGATTAGATTACCGTGGGCTTAATTTGCTTATATCTCGTTTGTTTTGGTTTTGATTTCTCAAGATAAAAAATGGGTGCTGCTGAAAACAACTCGGAGGAGGGTGCTCTGGAGATCGGCATGGGTAAGTGTAATATAATCATTTTGAAAAATGTTAGGAAGGATCTGTCTACGTGCTAGTGAACTAGGATTTGAATCTTCTGAAGCTAATGAAGGATGATCATCTGAAGCTAAGATTGTTATGGACAGTCTTCTTTTTCTTTGACACCTTATACCCTTTAAAACTGCAGAGTATAGAACGGTTTCTGGTGTTGCTGGACCTCTTGTCATCCTTGAAAAAGTTAAGGTATATGATAAAAAGCTAACTGTTCAAATTTATTTTCTTGACACTCCCATCCGATACATTTTATAATACATCTACGGTCTTATTTTTGGACTCTAGGGACCAAAATACCAAGAAATTGTCAACATCCGTCTTGGGGATGGGACTACACGACGTGGTCAAGTTCTTGAAGTTGATGGGGAGAAAGCTGTTGTTCAGGTTTGGAGAATTTTCTTGTGTTCATTACCTTTCTGCGACTTAAGTCTTTATGATAGATGTCTTAGCATTGCTTGTGCAGGTCTTTGAGGGAACATCTGGAATTGACAACAAGTACACCACCGTGCAATTTACTGGGGAGGTATGATGCTCTCTTGTTGCGACTTAAAAAAAACTGGAAAGAAATATCTAGTGATATCATTGGTTTATTCATATGTGGTTTTGTCATCTCACTTTCCCAATTTTTTTTTTCCTACAGGTTTTAAAAACTCCCGTGTCATTGGATATGCTTGGCCGAATCTTTAATGGTTCAGGGAAGCCCATTGACAATGGTCCACCTATATTGCCAGAGGCTTACTTGGATATTTCTGGTGAGTCACTTTAGCCTCTAGGTGGCTCTCACTTAAACAAAAGGGTGTATATGAATTCTTGACTTTGATCTCTCTAGGAAGTTCTATCAATCCTAGTGAGAGAACCTATCCTGAAGAGATGATTCAGACAGGGATATCAACCATTGATGTCATGAACTCCATTGCCAGAGGACAGAAAATCCCCCTCTTTTCTGCCGCAGGTCTTCCTCACAATGAAATCGCTGCTCAGATTTGTCGCCAGGCTGGTTTGGTTAAGCGTTTAGAGAAGTCGGAAAATCTCCTTGAGGTATTGCTTCTTAACTATAAGAGTCTGCAGATAAAATATGACTCTGCATACAATTTTGACATTGTTGCCTCATCCACTCATTTCCAAGAAACTAGATATTCCGTGATTCTCTTTTACCAGATGAAGTTTGTGCAATGATTTGTTCAATTCAATTAAAACTCTACTGTAACATATGAATCTGCAGTTGTGTGATTCTATTCTTTCAATATTGACATTAGCATATCACATTTTTTTGTGAATTTGCAGGAGCAGGAAGATGATAACTTTGCAATTGTGTTTGCAGCCATGGGTGTGAACATGGAGACTGCACAGTTTTTTAAACGTGATTTTGAAGAGAATGGGTCGATGGAGAGAGTGACACTTTTCCTTAACTTGGCTAATGACCCCACTATTGAACGTATCATCACTCCTCGTATTGCTCTCACTACAGCTGAGTATTTGGCATATGAATGTGGCAAGCATGTCCTTGTTATTCTCACAGACATGAGTTCCTATGCTGATGCTCTTCGTGAGGTGACAACCGATATAGACATAATCTGTTTATGATTCATGTACTCCTCTGGCTGATTTAGTAGTTAACTTTGATAATTACGCTAGGTTTCTGCTGCTCGTGAAGAAGTACCAGGTAGGCGTGGGTACCCAGGTTACATGTACACTGACTTGGCCACCATATACGAGAGAGCTGGACGTATTGAAGGCAGAAAAGGTTCCATCACTCAGATTCCAATTCTAACCATGCCTAACGATGGTAATTTACTACAACCCTACATTGCTTCTCTGGTTTCTTAGTGATTTCTTTTATGTTCGAGATATCTAATATCATCCCTCTTCTTTGATTCAGATATCACACATCCGACACCAGATCTTACAGGATACATTACGGAGGGACAAATCTACATCGACAGGCAACTTCACAACAGACAGGTAAAAATGTTGGAGGAGATAACATTTTCGTAAAGAGCTGTGGTGGCCTAAATACAGTTTGTGTTTTTCTTTTCCACAGATATACCCACCGATCAATGTCTTGCCGTCTCTATCTCGTCTGATGAAGGTAAAGTAAAAGCCTAGTAGATAGGATTGGAAAAAGACGTGTCTATGTTTGGTGAATCACTCTAATAATGTGTTTTGCAGAGTGCTATTGGTGAAGGGATGACTCGAAGGGACCACTCTGATGTCTCTAATCAGTTGTATGCAAACTATGCAATTGGAAAGGACGTACAAGCAATGAAAGCCGTGGTTGGAGAAGAAGCACTCTCATCCGAGGATCTGGTCTCGATCTCTCCCTCTTTTTTCTAATGCTATATTTTGAATAAAACTCTGCCTTTTTTTGTTACTTACTAGAAGTAAAAACTGGTGTGTAACAGCTGTATCTGGAGTTCTTGGACAAATTCGAAAGAAAGTTTGTGGCACAAGGAGCTTATGATACACGTAACATCTTCCAATCGCTGGACCTGGCTTGGACACTCCTCAGAATCTTCCCGCGTGAGTTGCTTCACCGTATACCTGCAAAAACCTTGGACCAGTTCTACAGCCGAGACTCCGCCAACTGATCTCATCATGCTCTTCTTCCCCAAATGCTTCTTTTCTTTGTTTCTCTCCTTTGCGCTTTGGTTTGGTTTGCACCTCTCTGTCCTTCCCAATAAAAGGTGACTGACCTTTCCCGCCGGCTATTCTTTTAAACATTCTTGTATTATTTATCATATTTTCTCTGTTGCCAATGAAATAAACCCTTGAGGCTTGAGCTGTTGTTTTGGAAATGCTCATTTATGGATGCTTCTTCAATTTTGCATCGGGATGGTCATTTTTGTTAATCATTCATGAAACGAGTCATTCCAAGCACCCCATAGTAAAAATAACACAAATTTAGCTAATGTACTAGTAAACGCAGCCTAAATTAAGGCTGTGGGTGAAACAAAAAAGGAAGTGAGAGGAAAAGTAAAATCTAGGAGAAAGGAAAGGATAAAAATATTATAGAGAAAACATTGTTCCACTACATTTATATGAAGGACAAACACTTCTTCTCACTTTTCTTCTATTTTCCTTTCTCTTCTGCTGAAATCAATTTATTATCGACTGGTGAGTAATTGGAAGAATTTTTTGTCCTCTCATTTCCTTTTCCCTATAAGTGTATTTCAGTCAGGACCTAACACAAACATAATTAGTATTAAGGAAGGCCCACGCGCACCTGAAACGCGTTGAGCGTCTTTCACTCGACGGAGCGTATGTGGCCTTTTGTTCCCCACAAATCAAGTCCTTTCGCGCGCTACAGAGCATCTATGGGGCTAATATTTCTTTTTCTTTTTATTTTATGAAATGTGAGAGTAACTAATTGCTCAACAAAAAAGTTATTTACAGGCCAAAACTGAAGGGGATATTTCTGATTGTGGTAGCTTAATTTGCGTTCTTGTCAAAGGTTATGTTGAATTAGCGTTCATATCTGGATGTTGATATTTATTTATTTATTTATTTCTGATTACAATTAAGATATTATTGACTAACTAATTTCTTTACAGACAGACATGCGCTGGAGCACGATCATGGGTCTGTTTAATTTGAAATTTTTAATTAAACACATAGCGTCAACGGACTATCATATGTTGATGTTCCATATAAATAACCCTTAAAATATTATTAGTAAATAACCAGATAACTTACTATACCAATCATTCCCTATGATAAACCGCCACGTCTTGATAATAAAATTAGATTGACTGAGTTATTATAATGAAATGTTAAAAAAATGCAGCTTAAATTTCGTCGCTCAAAGTCTAATTTGCATTTTTAAGATTTTGTTTATTTGTAGGCTGATGATGTACACACAGCTGGAGAGTTACCTAAACTAGACCATAAGTGCCTTTTGTTCACATTTAAAACTTTCTACAAAGGATAAAGACAGAAATTCCATTATCGTTCTAAATTACTTGCAGAGTAGGCTCAATTTGTTTTGGTAAGAGCAGAGTACAAGACCACTAATGGTTGAAAAGTGAATGACAAAATAAGTAACAAGTATTTAATGATTGGTGTTGGTGACTATTCACATGATTATTATTCTTAAAGGATTTGCATTTTGATTTCGAGATACTTAATATTATGTTTTCTACGTTTAAACTATTTGACAAGGGGGTAGCTAAGCATAAACCCAAGTCTTCCTGTGAGAGAAAATTGCCGGCAAATATTTTCCCACTAAGCTTTTTCTTCTCTCCGATTTAACTACGGCGATGAATCCAACAACCTCCCACAGCGACTCTTCATCACGTTCCGACTTGACAATCATCACCAAGAAGACGTCGAGCTCCTGTGATAATGTGGGAAAATCGGTGCTGTCTAAGTACACGTCTCTCCGGGAAATCTTACCGGCGAGTCCCCGGCGGCGGTCGCCTCCTCCTCCTCCAACTCCACCCCCAACCTCACCTGTGAAGTCACCAGCAATAAGGAACCCACTGGTTAAGCAAGCGGCTTTGGCTTACCTGCAGCCAATGTCAGGGAGGCCGACAGTGGTGGAACAAGGTCTTTTTGGTAAATTCAAGGAGGCTTGCTGCGGAGAGCAATGCGGGTGTCTCGAGTGGTTCCACAGCGTTGTCTCAATGGACTTCTTGGGTACCAATACAAACGACGAAGACGATAGTGATCTACTGATGAGACGAAGAACGACAGGTGGAGGAGGATCATAGTTTTCGAATATGTTTGGTTTTGTACATATACATTACGGTTTGTTTTATTCTCTGTACAAACATAATCCTTGTGTTCAATCACAAGCATCACCATCAGAGATTTTTCTTGTCAAGTAAGAAAAGGCATATAAGAGAGTGTTATTACCTTTCTTAATTTTACTACATCAGAACCAGGGCATCCACCAGATGTACATCTTCCCAAGATTCTCAAGTGAGACTGCATCTGCAATCAACCGACGAGCCTGACCTTCTACTGGTAAGGGAACACCAACAACCACTCCTCGCAGCCGGGCTTCAATGCTGCTTATGGCTCTCTGTAATTGCCAAATCACATGTGTTGTCATCAGTACTTAATAAGGTAATAGACTGTCATGTAAGAGAAGCATTAGATGATTATGCAAACCTGAGCATGTGGATTCTGAACTTCTACTCCGCTTGATTTGTGTGATTTTGTCCACTCCACAAGAGGATCGTGGATGAAGGTCTCCAGGATGCTCATCAATGTCTCCCCATGTGTCCTCAGCACTGTCAATGTGATTTCACATACCTTCATGAAGATCCCCTCGTATCCAGTGATTCCTAAACCATCGATCATATTCTGTAATTTGCCAAACAAACATTCACAAGGCCGTTATTATAACTAAAGAAAGAGAAAAAAATATCAACATAAGTGTTTGTTGTTTCTTCTTGCCTGTGTCAATCTAAATGGCACCAACTCAGGCTTCTCCAATTGTAAACCTTTGTCAAACAAGCAACTGAAGTCTACGTGAACACAATCACCTGAAGTTGAATCAAAGAGTATATTTTCTCCATGACGGTCACCAAGTCCAACTATATGCCCAACCATTGACCAAACCGCTGTCGTGTGAGCATAAGCTACTCGCGACCTAAACCAGGCAGCTGGTTCAGAAAACGTTGTCAAGAACCACTTATGGAAAACTGGCGGGAACATTGGCAGGATCTTGGTTTTCAACATCTCATGCTCCTTTTTAGCACCGCATTGATCATATATTCTTTTAATCTGAGGATTTGTTTTCTGCCGATCAAACCTCCCACAAGAAACGTATATATCTTGTAGAATATGGCGGAGTCCTCGTGTATTTGCTACCCACTCGACCATACCACAGTCCTCAGTCAGAGGAACTACTGCGAAAGTGCGGATATATAGCTTCCTGCGCCTGCTTTCAGGATATTTGGACAGTAACCGGTTTATCATCGCAGTAAACTCCATCATCCGAGCATCTTTCCTGAGATCATCCTTGGGCTTGCATAGGAATGGATACTCAATACCATCATTTCCCAGCAGAATGATCTGAATTTACAAAATAAAATCTATTGGTACTGATGAAAAGAATATGACAGGACTGATTCTCAAAGATAAACTATACTTTGTTCTAATATAATGCCATACTAGAAGAGATCTAAAAGGAGATATAAGCAGAGAGCAGGGCAGAGAATCATATAAAAGATGAAAAAGCATACCTTCTTTGGGCGCTGAAGGGATGAAAGTATCTCGGCTTCATCAGCTATACCAGAAATAGTGGGTAGCTCTGAACCAGAAAAGACGCTTGCTGAGTATCCTTCGTTGTTGTTCATATCAAATGCTGGTAGGGTAATGGTAAGAGATTGTTGAACTGGCATGATGATATCCAGAGGCATCATTCTTTTCAAGGCACTGAATTCAGTCGCTATATTGATAAACTTGGACTTTGGTTGTCCTCCATGGAAGCAGAGTTTAATTAAATGATCAGTCATACTAGCAAACTGAATGAACAGATTGTGGCCTCTGTCACTTTGGCTAAAACCTTTCCGTGCACCTTGTATGATTTCTGCTGCTGCTTCCCTTCTAGCAGGAACAGTAGATTTTGTAACAGCTGCCATAATCCAGAGCCCTTGCTGAGGAAATTGATGTAGAACAGATATGATGATGTTTTTAACCATTTGTACTGTATCCACATTCTGGTGACAGATTCTAGAAACCAACTGAGGCAGCACAGTTAACCATTGATACGTTGGCAGATCCTTTAAGCAGCCCCTTATTAAACTCATTATCTGTCAAATAAAACGAAAAACTTATATGAGATATGAGAAATAGCAGCCAGCTATCAAACAAAAAGAAGTCCATAATCACTACCTTTGCATGAATATTTTTCATTTCTTTATTTCCCGCTGAACCACTCATTTGATAGAAAGTACCAAAGTCAAACCATAGTGTTAACAACCTCGGAAGTGCTTGAAAGAGATTCTTGTGCCCACTGTGAAGTCCCTTGGCATAGAAGAACATTCCTTTAACTAGGTAATCCCACCCTGCAGAGACAGAACCTTTCTTGCCGCCTCCAGAGCTCAGTACACCGCTCTCTTGTTGACTCTTTCTTGCATCAACATATAGTTCGTCATAATACTTGGCCAAGTGGAAATATCCTTTTTCCCAGGGCTGCAAGTCCTTGACTTGGGTGTAAAGATTTAAAACATCTTTCTTTTGTTTTTGCCCACTGGAATGGATCCATTTGGTATACAAAAGAAGAGTCTTCGCAACATCCTTTTTGTCACTGAAAGATTGTGTGTCGCGAACTATTGGCTCTGAATTTGGGGCAGCCATTAACAAGCTATTGATTGAAGAAATTACAGTGGTGCTGACAACTCCCTCAGGCATATTCAGGAGAGACTGTTGTAGCTCTATCATGGCACTGTCCGAACGCCTAGTGATCCAAAGAAGTTTTGCCTTTTCCATGTGAACATTAGGTGCACCAGAAACCTGAGCTTCCAATATTGCCCTGTGAGCTGTCTCATAGTGTCCAGCCAATCGGCAAAGCTTTGCATATTGAAGCCAACAATTCCCAACTTGAGCACCAATCCCGGAGGCACCAAAGACAAGTCTTCGGAAAGCCAAGAGAGGCTCCCTAGTCCACAGTGATGATTGTGTAAATCTCAGCCTGTTCTCCCAGTTATCTATTACTTTTGAAAACGCTGGATCGCCTGTACTAAACGATTTCTCCAAATATGAATCCCCATTTAGAAGTGCCTTGAAGTCCTCTAGCTCCCTTAACAGGTGAAGCTTGACAACAAATGGATAAGCTCGTGTATAGGAGTCCATGCCTGCAGCAGCTAGAGGAGCAATCAGAGCTTGTTTAGAAATTGCTATTCTCTCAGCTACAGAGTATTGATCCTTCTTCATCATTGCTTGGAGAATCTTTGCGACATCTCTGTCAAAAGAGGCATTACTGTCTGAGCTACTGAAGAGTAAACCTTCTTCATCAGCTCCACCAAGATACTCATCCATCAAGTCCCACTTTCCAAGTCTCCATGCAGCTTGTACACCTTGTGTGCACCACGTTTTTTTGTACTCTGGTTCTCTGGAAATTAGTCCATCGACATGAGTGACCATTGTCTGATGATGGCACATATTAAGCAAACAATTCAGAACATCTGAGTGTCTTTGAACTGATGTTGGTTCCATCTGAAGGGCTTGTTCACATGCGGTAAAAACTTCTGCCCAGTTACCAGATTTCTTATTTATCAACAACTGATCTTGCAAACTTAACGATTTGCTTAAACTAGCAAAGCCCGAAAGACCATCAGGCTCGTCAAGGCAGCTGTATATTCCCATCAGAGAAGAAACATCAGCGTTTTCAAAGATACCTGTCTTTTCAGCTGCGGGGTTTAAGGAGCCTGACTTTCCACGTACATGGGATTCGAGGTACATCAATGACCTGGCATAAGCTTGACACCTGAAAGAAGCTCTAGCAAGGGTCACCTTGGGAATAGCAAGCAAAAGCTCCAACACATATTTACATTGTACAAGAAGTTGATCCTGTTCTGTTGTTGACGTTGAAGCCTGGTCTTTTAGTTTGGATGCTGCTTGCCTACCGCTCGATGATTGCAGAGACAATGAGAGTGCTACTTCCTGCTTCACATCATCAACCCATTGCCCAAGGTTATCAAGAAGTGTAAAAACAGCTTGAACACAAACTTCGCTCTGACCAACTCCAAAGCTGTTTATTGTCACCCCACTGTTTTCTGATGCGGCAGCATCGAGAACAGATAGAATCTCCTCCGAAATGCTAAGCCGTGCTGCCTCAGTCCCATGGCAAACAACATCCAGAACTAAATATGGTAGGAGATAAGTAGCTGTCTGCATATCGTGACGCACTATGCCTCGGCAAGCAGCAAATATGCTTACACGGGATCCAGTTGCATGTGCTGTCAATTTCTTTATCCAGTTAGACAACCACCTTCTGAATGACATAGAAGGCCGATATATTGGTCCAACTGATCCAGGGTCAGACGCATTTGGAAGCTGGAACCGTGAAGTCAAGCAGGGAGCTATTAACTCTTTAACATAGTTAGAGAATCGGTCCCATAGTTTCTGTCCCCTTTCATTCACTCCATTGCTACTTCCAGATCTTTTAGAGCCAGATACATTGCGTTGCACTCGTTCCTGTGGCGTAGAGACAGCATTCCCAGCTAATGATGGCTCGCAACCAGCAATCTTTAGTAATTCCTGTATGGCAAGAGCAGCGGAGTCCTGTATGATTGTATCCTGTGCAGCTCTAAAAGCTCTTACCAAGTGTTTGTGAATAAGCTCAAAGATAAGATCATCATCTGAGCATTGGATTTTAAAACGACTGCATGAAGCAACTCTCACTTTGGCAGGGTCGATAGCACCTATTGCTCCGAGACAATCTGCACAGACTAATTTCAACCTCTGACCCACTGTGGTTCGTGATTCTTCTGCACATCCCTGTAGTAGAGATGTGATCAAAGAGCTCAAGATCTCCATGTCTGAGTTAAGTTCACCAGCAATCAGTGCAGCAACATCTTCATTTCTATGATATAGCAATTTACTTAGCTCACATCCCACCATGTATCTAACATTCAAGTTCTCGTGTTTCATACCATTTACGATATCCCGTAACTGATCTTTCAGACTCATTGACCCACGTGCTTCTTGAATAGCATTGTTCAATTCTGCTAAAGACGGTATGCTAGGTAAGAGAGGAAACTCACAGATGTGCTGCTTTAGTATATCCCTATTCTTCAAAACAAGTTCTTCAAGAATTTTCACCACTTCATCTAGATGGACATGGGGACCTTCCTTCTCTCTTTCTAAGAAGGGTATGAGTGCTGCAAAAACCTGAGAAATCACATGCTTTATGCTAGATGGCGAGATGGCAGCCAACTTTCTCGTAAAAAAATGTAAGACCAAGAGACCCTCGCTCTGAAGTGCATCTTTGTCAATGGCATGCATAAGGAGAACCATAAGCTTCGGCACGTATGTGCTGAGATAATGGCCCATCATCTCAATGAGCAACTTGATACGCTTCAGTGCTTGTTTTTGAAGAAAAATATCATCTGCGTGAAGCATTTTTCTGTCAATACTGTTAAGGAGTCCAACAAAATGGTTTTGCAAAAATCCAGGAAGATCTTCCGCATTTGTTAAAACTTTTGAGATCTTTTTGATGGCCTCAGGCAGTCTTTGCAGCCTGCATAAGAAAAATGTTGAAATTAAACAGCATGTCTTTAAAAACAAAAAACAGAAAAAAATCACCAGGATGTTCAGATAATTGTTTAAAAGATGATGATTGCATTTTCCTCTCACTGCCAGTTCAATTGACAAGCAAATGTCAATGACCAAAAGATAAAAACAGTAAACATGCAGAGAGAGCTCAAAAGAACATGGACTACTCAAAGTTCTAGTATTCCCCAATAAATTAAACTGAACCAAGGAATTCTAACACGAAAGAAAAGATTTAGAAAACATTCATGCTGTTTCCAACTGCCAATTTCTGCTCAATAAGACCTAAAGTACGCAAGTACATACCGTCTATCTGTCTCGGGTGTATCAGCAATGTCCACAAAGCATACAAGCTCATCTAAAAGTGCAGGTAATGCAGCGGAAAAAATTTCTTGGTTGTCAGAACCAGTCTGTGAGTGATACAATTGCAAAACTGAGAGCAGATTCTTCTCTTCTTTTTGATTCAGAGCAAAAGCAAGAACTCTGGGTAGCCAATTTATTATTAGAGGTGCCACATCTGTGTCTAATAACTTGGCCAGTTCGTTCAAGGTATTGGCTGCTTGAGCATTTTCCTGCCTATATACCAAGAGCTTAGGAAGAACAACAGGGACCATTTTCCTCACAAGTTCTTCAGTTTCAACACCCAAAACCGCCTCGGCAAATTCTCTTACCACATTTGGACGACTGGTTAGCCTGACAGATAAATTATCAAACAACTCATTTTGAATATGTGGAGCTCTGGAAACAAGCGTCATAAATCCCCCTTTCACATGGATGTAGCATGACCGATTAAGTAACCTTGACGCATTTATTCGGACAATTAAGTTTGGATGATCAAGCTGATCAATCAGTAGGAAAAGAGAAAGCAAGAAAAGCTCACTGGTGACATCAACAGCTACCATAACTTCAGCTGTTGATTCCAAGAGAGTCTGGATGACAAGTAGATCCTTAGCTGTTGCTAGAGAATCCTCGATCAAATTAAAGAAATTCTTTTCACAACTTTTCTCCATAGCATCTTCATCAAGAAACAAACAGTTCACAATAGGATGTTGAACAAAGATACCAATCTGAGCGCAGAATGCTTCCCTTACATCTGTATTTACATGAAGTAACAGATATTGAAGGCATCTTATCCATTGAGACTTTGTTCTGACCAGAATATCCGCAGGTGTGTGACCAAGAATTCGTCGCATTACTTCTACACAGGCTAGTTGAATCTCTTCAGAAGACTCATCATAGAGAAGATTAAAATATAAGGATTGAAAGTTACAGTAATCACGATGATGATCCATTTCCATGTTCACCATCTTTGGGGTCTCTACGATTCTGAAATGCGTCTCATCTTTGCTTTTGATACATTGATCACACTTTGAACATTCGAACCCTTGAAGTAGAAAATTCAGAGTCTCATCTTTCTTTCTATCTTCATGGAGGAATAAACGGCATACAGTTTTTTCTGAGCCAGTAGAATTTGATCCATAAAGACACGATAAGAAGCCAATAGACTGAGGAATGGTCTTCTTAACCATCAAATGCTCTTCTTTCAACAAATCCCTATGAACGTAAGACAAAAGAACAGTTAAGCTATGTCTTTAAAAGGAATTGTGAGCAAAAGCAGCGACATGAACTTAGATTATTATATCAATTTTTCTGGTCAACTTACTCCAGCCTTCGGAATATATGAGGAAGGGCAACAAGATCAGAGAAAAGAACTTTAAGTGGCATGGAAATAACAGCGACAGCTCGCACTTGTTCAGAATCATCAGAAAGAGCCATATTGAAGATATCAAAACCACTCCCATCTCGTGAAACTCCGCCAAGCTTTGTCCATATCCCCACAGATAAGCACTTAGACCTTAATAGAGAAGTAGGCTTCTTAAACAACAGAAAGTGCGTCCAAGGAAGCTTCAGCAAGATTTGTATGGCATCCAGATCATTCCTTTTACTTTTATATTCGTAATGTAAATCTAAATCTGATGAAAAGGGAATGCATTAGGAAACGATAGATCCAAAACTGGTATAAAGCCAAAGATTACCGCACATTATTTGGCAAGGAAAAATATTACAGACTTCGTGAAGAAGGAAACTTACCAGGCACGAGGAGCACATTGTGAATTCCTTCCAGGTAAATAGATATATCGAACATGATAGGATTTTCTTTCTCAACCTTCATACGTATCTTTCAAAAAGTTATAGAATGAAAACGCTAGTAAGAGAATAGGGATAGGGAATTTCTGGTTACCTGCTCAGCTATCCAGGGAATCCAGGCATACATCTGGTGAAACAAGCGATAAGTCATGCCAGTCCAGGGACATAAACAAAATGCATTGGTGAGCATGCTAAGTGCCACTATTGATATTTCAGGCCGTAACGGACTAGGTCCAGCGGGTGGAGGCTTTAAAGATTCTACAGTTGAAATAAGCATCTCACGCAGACTAGCAACATCTTTTCTATCAGTCTCATCGGAAAATTCGGGAGCAAAGTAAACCCCTCGTTGAATATCAGCACCAACCTTCTGACGCTTCCTTTTGTAGGTACTGCCATCCTGAATATGCCTTTTTTGTCCAACATTAATGCCCTTCACAGGTCTATCACTTGCTACTGATGTAATACAATCAGGTCCAAGAATAACAAGAACTGCTTTATAACATTCGACCAAGTGTAAACAAGGTTCTGAAAGATAAAGCAACTCTAGAAGGCAATGTAGCTTCCAGATAACAGGAGGACAACATTTCACAATCCGTACATAGGCACTGCACAGCGAAGCCTACATGCAAAAATAACTGATATGATTTCCCATAAAGTTGCTGAAAGACGGCAGTGAAGAGAAATTAAAAGAAATTGATCAGAAATTCACTGGAGTGAACCATGTGTAGGGGAAAAAAGAGAACTAAATATACCTTAAGCTCCTCACTCTTTGTTCTCTGTAATGCATGAGGGAATACCAACACAAAACTTTCTGCAGTTAGTTTGACAGCGACATCAGAACAGCTGGAATATACTGCCGTAAGGCAACGTCCAATGGTTGAATCATAAGTCGCATTCCTGTAACACACACCCAGAACTTGAATTTTAAAGTGCAGGTATGTCTATATTCGGAACTCCATAGGAAAAGATTCACTGAACCAGTGGAGAAAAAGTGGGAGTAACGTACAAAATATATATATATATATATATATATATATATATATATATTTCCACACAAAAAATGCGAGGTAAGGTAAACACAGTAGATCAATTGTTTTTGACTAATTTACAATCATGTCAAGATAATACAATAGAGCTGTGCACTGAAATGTCGGTAACACACCTGTACACAGGTAGTCCTTCTTCATCTGCACTTAAAAGGAGGATGATTGACTGTATCAAACTCACATGAGGTAGGATGTTGAAACTAAGGATTGATCCAACAAGAGAAGCAAATTCAAAACATGCCTTCAATATAAAAATCAGATGTCAGATTAATATCCCTAGAAATCATCACATCTTCAAAGAAAATTAAATGCACCAGTGACACTGCCAACCAATCAGATAAACCAAATCACCAAGCTTATGAACAAATTGCAACTCACCATCTGCACATCTGCACCACCACAGCATACTAAAGAACAAACAGCCTTAACAAATGATGTATGGATGAGACCCTCGACGTAGAGTGTCCCCTCGGTTAGGCATTTACAGATGAGTTTAATGATGCAAGTAGCAAAAGGTTGCCATCGTTTGGGTCCCAATAAGTTCAACTCAAGACCATCCCCATCTCTGGACTTATTAGCATCTGGCAGATCGCAAAGATGACAAGAATCACCCCAAATTCCAGAAAAGGACGTACAGAAACACCTAAATGGAATGTGAGATTCATAGTGTTCCGGTTCACTGGAATGAAGTGATGCAATAGGTTGCATATCTGGACACATACAAAAGGCACGTTAGTACAGTATAAGTTGAAGAATTTTGGAACCATAGAACGTATTATTAACATTGACAGAATCAGTTTTTCAAGCGACTATCTCCAATTATAAAGTTGGTCCTTCTAACATTATTTGCACTTGTGGAACAGAAATATCTGGGAACTAGAATTGTAAAGAACAGCACAACCGCCTTAAAGTTGACCTGAAGAGTTTATGTTTTAATGAAAAAAAATCTTGTCATCAATGAAAGTTTTTCTTAGTTGGGAAAGGCTACATCATTATGATAAACAGGGAAGGAACTTCTAAATCTTACTATCACCTTCAATAGCCTGCAAAGCTTCATGAAAGAACATCCGGTACGCTTTCCTTGAGTTGGAACGCAGAAGCATTAAGAGAGATCCAACAGTTTCAAGTATTACTCCATGCCCATGACTGCAATTGGTTTACAAGAAAAAGCATTAAAACAAAATTTTGAAGAGAGACACCTATTATTAACCATTGTATTCTCCAGACTGTGGTTTGGATATTGGTACAGACAATGAGGTCTTTTCTGAAAAAAATTTACACAGAAAGGTTATTTTACTGTGTCATTCTAAGATAATAGCGAGGGTGAGGATAGTAAAGTAACCCTAGAGGAAATGAAGCAGCGACTCTAGAGGTTAGAGACGCATCATGGATTGGTGCACACATTCAAATACACAGTTCATGAGAAGAAATGACTTAGATGGAAAATAGGCAAACCCAGTCTTTAGTCAAACAACTTACACAAATTCTGGTTCTGAAAAGAAGGGGATAATACGACCAATCACAGGGAAAATGGCAGCAGGATTTCCGTGATAGAAAACTCCTGGAATATTCCTTGCTGTATGACCAACAAGCTTCAGAACAGCCGTGACTTCCCTCCCGTTGCCTGACAAAGAAATTAACACCCACCGCATGAGAAGGAACTGTGAAAAAAGCGCTTCGAAAAAGTAACTAATTCGCGAGGAATTGAACTCAAAAATCGATGATTGGAGTCCACATAAACAGCGGAATGCGTTCATCAACATTAAAGGAACTACAGGAGCACATGAAACCACTAACATCCGAAGTTAACCTAACCAGTTCCTGTAAAATTCAGAAGCAATAGCTACGAACTATCCAGGGGAACAGAAACAAGGACTCAAATAGAGTAATTCTGGGGAAGAAAAAATAGAATGTGCTGTACCGAGAGAAGGGACAACGTAGGTATTCAAAAGATTGGGGATGACAGCCCTAAATCGAATCTCTAGAGCATCGTCGTCTCCGGAAGATTGACGAAGGTTATTAGTCGGAGTGGAGGAGGATGCGGCGACCCGCTCACGGAGTTCGTGAACCAAGCTGGAGAGATTATTGTCGTTCGCCATTTCAGTGTCGAAGCTACGCCTGCCCCCTTTCCCCTTCCCTCCCAATTTTTTAAAAGAAAATTAAAAGTGTAATTGAGAAAAAAACAAAACAACCTATTTCGCTGTTTATCAAATATCTCGTCTCTGTTAATATCAGTGTAAAAATAAATATATATAATGGTGAAAATATTCTACCAATGAGACAACGCAGGTCGAGACCACTTATGGCGGAAGCAACAGCGCTTTTGGAGGCAATCCAGGACGCACGAGCCATCAATGCGGAAAGAGTCAAGTTCGTCAAGTTCACATCAAGCTGCCTAACACTGATTAACACGGTCAACCCAAAGAGATTAATACCGGAAAGCTTTAGAATCATTAGAAACATCATTCGTTTATCGAACAATTTACAATCTATTTTTTTTATCTATGTACCTAGGAATTAGAACATAGTAGCTGATGAGCTAGCTAAAATGGCTCTTCCACAATTCGAATCTCATCTCGTGTAATCGATACTCATTATTTGCTTTAAATAGAATTTTAAATACTATAATAAAAAATAAAAATAATTATCCGTGAAAAAAAGTCGATAATAATAATATATGAGTGAAAATATGGAAGAGAAACTTTTGTTCATTTTCTTTTTCTTGAATATCAATACACTTTCACTAAAAGGAAATCAAGTTCCTAAGCCAGGAGAAACAAAGGAGGTTCGACAATGTAGTCTCTTAATTAAGACATCCTTTGCTATGGAGTCCGCTACAACATTTTCAATCCTATAAATAAATTTAAAATGGATAACGGTGAAAAGAGAAGCCTTAACAATGATATCATGGAAGAAATTCCATGTATTTTCTTGCTTCCTTTACCTTCTTGAATAGCTTTGATAAGCTTTTGCGAGTCTGAGTGCTTGACTAGCTTGGAAACGCCTTCACTTCGAAACTGTTTGTTTGCTTCAAGCAATGCTAGTGTTTCTGCAACTAGTGGTGAGCCCACATGATGAATCAGTTTGCTATATGGTCTTCGTGCGTGAGAGAGTCCATCCGAGTCCTGCCTTGTGTGATCCTTTCTCTCAAGTCGCATCAAAATTCGAGCTGTATGATCTCCGGATGATTTTTAAGCTATAGGTTTCTCAGTTGGTTGTTGAGCTAAATGTCATTCACGTGTTGCTTTGATTGCATTCACGACTGTTACTTTGTTGAAAATATGCGGTTTTCAAAAACCAGATTGTTCATTGCTGTCCACAAGTTTCCGCATACCCGTAAGAAGAGATTTGTGCTTCATGTTTCCGTAGGAGGCAGTCCCACTAAATGTTTAACTGCAATTAATCCTTCTCTAAAGGTGGAGAACAAGTTGGGGTTGAAGCATGTCGTCGATGGGAGATTGCTCCACACCTGTGTTTTAAAGGATAAAAAAATAGATGGACTGATGTTTCGATAAAATGAAAAAGACAAGTGTCATTCCCTTGGTGATAATTCACTTAATATCTTGTTATGAAATAATAAAGCTTTGATGATTTGATTGCTTGTATCATATTGACTATTGACTATTGATATGAAGGCTTGTTCTTTGTGAAAACTTATAGATGAGAAGCAATTGGATTCAAGTTGGTTTTGTGTTATGACCTTGTGATGTTGGGAATTTTTGTTTTGTCTCATGCTTCTATTTTAGGCGATGAATCCCCTTATTTTAGATTAGTTTTAGTTTTCTCGAGGTCACGCAAAGACTAAGTCATGAAAAATTGATAAGTTTGAATTTTAATGTGTTTACCCCTTAGATTTTCACCAATTTTAGTCCATTATATACACATTTGAGCACGATTTAGTGTTTTTGTGCATATATTAGTTAAACCACTTTCATAGTCATAACCTCTTTTCTAAACATTCTTACCCCTAGATTCCTCAAATTGATTAAGGTGATCACAACCATGATGTTTATGCTCTAATAAAATTACTCAACTCCATGAACATAACTTACATTATAGAAGATATGCTAAGTTCTCTTAGGCATTATAACAAATACTTTTTTTAGAATTTTAAAACCTATATAAAGATTGAGATGATAAAGTTCTTTTGGTAACACTAAAATCCATTAAAAAGATGAATTCATAAGATTTTAGCCTAAGAAACCAATATTCAACTTAATGATATTGGTTTAAGACTCTAAACTTCTAGATTGTACTTATTAGTGGTCAAAAGGAAAGATTAAATCTTTGTTACTCTCGTGACAAAAAAAAAAAAAAAAAAAAAATCTTTGTCACTCCATTACATTAACCAAACCTTACCTTATCCATTCATCATCACCATTTGAACACATTTTCAAGAGTTTAACACTTTAACTTTTTGTTGACTTGTTAACTTTATTTAATCTTGCACATTTAGCTGTGGTTATTGTTTCTAGTGCACCTCATAGTTACTTAGTAGCATCTTGATTAGTATTTGCCTTAATTTATGCACTTTTTATTTATTTTAATCACTCTTACTTTAGTAAGTGTACTTGTTTAGGTTGTTAGTAATTAATCCTTATTTAGAACTTTTAATCACCTTCTTGTGAATACGATAATTCATATGCTACAACGTAATTAAGCCTTACATTTAAAACTCAAAAATTTTAAATGAGTAGTTTGATTAGTAGTAAACCTTAAAGAAATATACGATCATGATATTAAAATTTTTTATAAAATAAAAAAAAAATAGTCCAAACACATTTTATTCAAAATAAAACACATAAAATGATAAAAGTAAAAGTAACAAATGACTTTTTTACTCCATCTCGTATGTTCTAGTATTATAATTAGATTATATATAACTTCATTCTAGTAGTTATCTGCTATTCATGTATCTTACAGAATTTTAGTTATTCCCACTATTCAAGAATTACTCAGTTTCAGTTATTTAGATCACTCGTGGTCTAACTATGTCGATTTGCTCAGTTTCGGAATGGGCTGGGCCAGTACATAGATTAAACGAGTGAACCGACAGTTTGAATAAAGTGGGCTTAAATTAGAAAACCACAAAATATCTATCTATTGTACACGCGTGCACGCTAAATCAATTCCCATCTCCTACAACTTGCGGTGAAGGAAATCAATCGAGACCGAGATCAATTAACCCTAGCGAAGATGCCGAAGAAGATGGGTGTCAATAGCAAGGCGGAGGTCGCCAAATCACGGAAGAACGCCGCAGAGGCCGATCAGAAGGATCGCCAGACTCGAGAAAAGGAGGAGCAATACTGGCGTGAGGCCGAGGGTCCGAAATCCAAGGCGGCCAAGAAGCGAGAGGAGGATGCGGAGAAGAAGGCGGAGGCTGCCGCCAAAAAATTAGAGGCGCGGCGTCTGGCTGAGCAAGAGGAGAAGGAGTTGGAGAAGGCTCTGAAAAAGCCGGACAAGAAGGCGAATCGCGTCTCTGTGCCGGTCCCGAAGGTCACAGAGGCGGAGCTCATCCGAAGGCGCGAGGAGGAGCAGGTGGCTCTGGCGAAGAAAGCGGAGGACTCCAAGAAAAAACAGACCCGTATGGCAGCGGAAGATGAGTACGAAAAGATGGTATTGGTGACCAATACGAATCGCGATGATTCTCTAATCGAAGCCCATAGCGTTGAAGAGGCGCTCGCAAAGATTACAGTGGCAGATAACCTGCCGGTTGATCGGCACCCGGAAAAAAGGCTCAAGGCTTCGTTTAAGGTTATCTCTTGTGCCCTTCCCTTTATTTACACTCTGATGCTTCTGTGTTTTTTTACATCGTTGCTTCTGTGGTTTTTTACATCGTTGCAAGTGTTCGATGTTTGTAGCATTCCTTATTTGTTCGGAAAGGTTATAGTGTGTAACGAGGGAAGGATGATGTATCATTTTTTCTAGGCTTCATTCTCACGCCTAAGCTATCACGCACTTGCCATATTCAATAAGATAAAAATCTAAGGTCTAGAGGAATTTAATTGTTCCTCTTTATAGTGGATCCTGTGTGACTATTGTTATTCTGAAGGTCCTAGTATGAAATTTTGTAATTCTTGTGTGATTACTGGTATTCTGTCGTTGAAATGATAATTGTTTGATAGAATTATCATGATATGCAAAATTCTGGCGGATTCATATACTGACTTGCTATGGTTGTGGTTTAGGCCTTTGAAGAAGCTGAACTTCCAAGGTTGAAGGAGGAGAAACCAGGTCTTACTCACACTCAGTACAAGGACTTGATATGGAAGATGTGGAAGAAATCGCCAGATAATCCTCTTAACCAGGTAAGTGAGAACCCATATGTGGTGTTTAGCAAGCTTAGTTAATGGGGATAAGATTGAGACTAGCTTGTCAAAATACATATGTGGTTTGATGTTTATACAAAAAGTCACGCAAGGGCGCTGGAAGTAGTAGGCAAAGATGTTGATTAATAGGGATGGTTTATTTGTTATAACAATTAGAAGCTGAAACATGCGTTGAACAGGCTGCTGCTGCTGAGTGAAATGTGCTACTGGGAGCCAAAACAATGGAAGATATCATAAGGGTGAGATATTTGAAGCTGCATGACAGAGAGTATGATGAAGATGTTTTGTTCTCCGGTTTGGAGTTGAAAGAGAGACAATGTTGAGTGAGAGATTGTGTGTAATATACTTGGGGTATAATTCTGCTCGCCAACGTTTCTTGTTTCTTGTGCTTTATGTGGAGACACTATGATATGAGTAGACAATGGAGATTAATACATATCGAAACAAGACAATACTCGTCTTGCCTTGGTTTTGTGTACAATGAATATGCATCATCTTGGGAAAAGTACAGTATGGGCTTCGTTTCTCTGTTTCTGAGTTCTAGGCCCATTTTAAATGACTCAAAATTCGCAAGTGAAATGATTGGGTGGCTAAGATTCCTTATCCACTAGAAAATCCAGTGTCCATCTTCCCGTTAACTATCTTTTCTCTTCCGACTTCCAGACACCTCTAAGTCTGGCCATGGATACTTCTCTCGTGATCAATCAGTCTCTGTCTCGCATCAAACTTTCTCCTATTCCCAAATCGTTTTGTGCGTTCTCCCTCCAATCTTTTCCGATCAGACGGAAGCAGTTGTGTTTCCGTGCTATATTCGCTGTACAAGAAAACTACGAAACGGCCTCGGTGGAAGACGATGAGTCGTACGGAGAAGTGAATCGGATCATTGGAAGTCGGACAGCGGAAAGCGGCGCCGCTATGGAGTACCTTATCGAGTGGAAAGACGGTCACTCGCCTTCTTGGGTGCCATCCAGCTACATAGCGGCAGATGTGTTGTCGGAGTACGAGACCCCCTGGTGGACCGCTGCGAGGAAAGGCGACGAGCAGGCACTCGCACAGCTGCTGGAGTCGGCCGACGGTCGTGACGTCGATGCTGTAGACGAAAACGGCAGGACGGCGCTCCTTTTCGTGGCGGGTCTGGGTTCAGAAAAGTGCGTTAGGCTTCTGGCGGAGGCTGGAGCTAATCTGGACCACCGGGATATCAGGGGTGGCCTAACCGCGCTGCACATGGCGGCTGGCTACGTGAAGCCGGATGTTGTGGCGGCGCTGGTGGAGTTCGGAGCCGACGTGGAAGTGGAAGACGAGAGAGGCTTAACGGCATTAGAACTGGCCAAAGAGATTCTGAAGACGACGCCTAAGGGCAATCCGATGCAATTCGTCCGCAGATTGGGTTTGGAGAAGGTGATCAGCATTCTTGAAGGACAGGTGTTCGAGTACGCCGAGGTGCAAGAGATTATGGAAAAACGAGGGAAAGACAAAGACGTGGAATATCTGGTCAAATGGAAGGACGGTGGAGATTGTGAGTGGATAAAAGGTGTACACGTGGCGGAAGATGTAGTGAAGGACTATGAGGCTGGGCTGGAGTACGCCGTAGCGGAGAGTGTGATGGGTAAGAGGATGGGCGACGATGGGAATACGGAGTATCTTGTGAAATGGACAGATACGGCTGAGGCCACGTGGGAGCCTCAGGAGAATGTCGATTCTTACCTTGTTCAACTTTACGAACAGGCCCAGCTTAATAACGGCCCAACCAATCTATGATTTTTTGTTCTTTTCTAATGAGTTTGCTTTTTAATTAAAACCCAACATTTTATTTTTGACATGACAAACATCGATTCCCCAAAACCTAACATTTTTTAAATGCACAAGGAAGCGATTTTTGATTTAGAAGAAAAAGGAAGAAAGGGATTTAAGTTAATACCTTGCAAGTTGCAACTGCTGCTGCTTTTGCGCTTGACGTCTACGTCTTAATTCATGGTCTTTATGGACTGGATCTGGCCACATTACCAAAAAAATGATAGAAACAAAAATAACTCAATAAATTGTAATTAAATGTTGAAATTGACAGGATCACCATTTTAAAATAGAATTTACTTTCAAGTTTCAACTTTCATTGTGGAGGTGGTTCATACTGTGATTCAATTTGATTTGATAGATTGCTAGCTATTGTTTCTCTATTTGTTATAGATGATGATGTTACATGTCACACTTTTATTTTCTAACCAGCTTTACGTCACATTTGGTGAGCTGGATCCTCATTATCAATCCAACTCCTTTAGTCCTTTCTATGAAAACCATATCTTTCTATTAAACTTAAGAGTAAATTTAATAACGACCTTATTCACACATAATTGTTGTTATACTACTATGCTAGAAAAAAAAAATATGGACAAGATGAATATGAACCTCTTTGTAACCGTTAATATTTTAATCTAACAAAATGACATAAAAAGTTATATTGCCTGTGTCATTCGATAAGCTAGTGAATCTTAATGTGATATCAAATAAATATTGCATCATCAGTAAAACACATGTTGGCTCCGATTACTAACCCGTAGTATAGCGCAATTGTATTCTCTAAAGCGATTTGGCAAATTTTGCCAACCAACAAAATCTGTATAATGTTAAAATAATCATATGATCAAAGTTTGTTTAATATGTCATGCATCATGGAAAGTGTATTTCAACCTCACCCACTTAAAATAATTTATCAACTAAAAATGATTAATACGAATTAAATAATTTATCAACTTACATAGTAGTGTACATACTACAAACATCCAAAATATTGATTATTTCATTATTAAACTCTTCAAGTGATGAAACTTTCCGAGGAAGGAAATAGGGTCGATATAAATTAATTAAGGAAAATAAAATGTGACTGGGCCTATAACGTCGGCCTTTTTCCCCACGAAACTGAGGAAGTAGAGAGATTAAATGCGTAATCTATTTACTGAAGATTTTTCAAATATTCAAGACATTCTGGGTTACTGTCAGTATCGGTACAGTTGACTGCATTCTCCATCTTCAAAATCCCACGCGCTGATTTTCGACCGTGAAGCTCAGCTTCCTTCATCAATAAAAATCAGCCGAGTGTGTGGTGTGTTTGGCCACGCGTCTAAGCGCGTCGTGAAGAGGTGGAACAAACTAAAAATTCAATTGGGACCAACTTACTTTAAAAGAGCTCTGAAAGACCCCCATACGGCTTCGCTTTGATTACACAATCTCCCAAACCATTTATGCGTTTAACGTCTATCGCGTTTCATACCAAAGAAGACAAAAGAAAAATCCATACACGGCACTAGTACTATTATTATCCCTGTTTTATTGCTGCTTCCGATCCCATTACTCTTGGGTTTCAAAGGAGAAAAAAAAACACAAAACAAGGAGAGGATCGCTAATTACGAGACATGCATGTCAAGACGGACTCGGAGGCCACTAGTATCGACGCGGCGGCGTTGTCATGGCCACCACGCTCTCCGCCGCGTTCGACGATTAGACCTCTTTACTACGTACAGAGCCCCTCTAACCACGACGTCGAGAAAATGTCGTTCGGGTCGGGTTGTAGCCCGATGGGTTCGCCGTCACACCCGCATTACTACCACTGCTCACCCATCCATCACTCCCGCGAGTCATCCACCTCTCGCTTCTCTGACCGTGCCCTTCTCTCCTACAAGTCAATCCGCGAAGGAAGCGGATGCCGCCGATATGTCAACGGCGGAGATGATGAAACGGACGGCTGCGAAGATGATGACGACCCGTTTCGGAATGTGCGCCTCTACGGTTGCCTTCTCCTCTCATTGGTCCTCTTGTTCACAATCTTCTCCCTCATACTCTGGGGTGCTAGCAAATCCTACCCTCCTAAAGTTGTCGTAAAGGTAAAACTCCTTTCTAAGTTCTTCCACTTGGTGACTCGGGCTGAGTTTGGGTTGAGTCAACTCGTCTAGTGGGCAGTGTTCCGTTTCACTTTCCTTAAAAGAAACAACTTTGAAAAAGCCAACAAGGAAAAATTATAATACTATTATATTATGTTTTTTCCAACACTTTCTAATGAGAAGAGACAAGAAGACAAAGTGTGAATGAAGGACAAATGTACATGGATTTGGTCGGAATGTGATTAAGTGTTGTTGCCATTGCAGGGAATGGTGTTGAGGAGCTTAAATGTGCAGGCCGGGAACGATATGAGCGGAGTACCCACGGACATGCTATCACTTAATTCCACGGTGAGGATCTTCTACCGGAACCCATCAACCTTCTTCGCCGTCCACGTCACTTCCACGCCATTCCTCCTCCACTACTCTAACCTCCTCATCTCTTCCGGTGAGATGGAAAAGTTCACGGTGGGTAGGAAGAGCGGAAAGAGCATAGTGACGGTGGTGCATGGCCATCAGATTCCCCTCTACGGTGGTGTCTCTGACCATCTCGCCCCAATCT
Organism: Euclidium syriacum; assembly: GCA_900116095.1. Classification (NCBI taxonomy): domain Eukaryota; kingdom Viridiplantae; phylum Streptophyta; class Magnoliopsida; order Brassicales; family Brassicaceae; genus Euclidium; species Euclidium syriacum. The sequence goes on from FPAK01000008.1 coordinate 7,874,703, forward strand.
CTCTGCCCCTCAATCTCACTATGGTCCTTCGTTCCAGAGCTTACATTTTGGGCAGACTCGTGACTTCCAAGTTCTATACGAAGATCATATGCTCTGTCACTCTCAATGCCAATCACCTCCCCAAACCCATCTCTCTTCTCCACTCATGTAGTCATTACCACTGACCCAAACTGACACTTGTCTGTGTGTAACTTTTGCGATCAATTTCATCCATCAATGTACACACGCCGCTTTATTATAGCATCCAAGAGTACAGAACCACGAGGCAAGTTTCAACTAGAAAAGAAAACCAATGTAGTCTACAGATATGCACGTACGAGATTGGAACGTATAATCAATCTTAACATTGTGAAATTCGGACATTAATAAAGGGAGAAGGCAGAAGCGCAAAGAAACGTTAGAAAACGAGCAATAATGAAAAGGTGATAATCTTTTCGCGAGAGTGCGAAACCATTCTTTTGGAGCAAATTGTAACAAGATTACAGAAATAAACCAATATTATTCTTAATTTGAGTTCTTGCGTGTTATATGCGACCATGTTCTAAATCCAAAATCTCTCTAAGTGAAACGCACCGTTTTGCAATACCATTCACAGTACGTCTTATTGCAATACAAGGGCAGAACATTGAATTTATTTTCTTGTATTTGTGCATAGTTAAACACACGGTTTTATTTCAGAAAGTGGGACCTAATATCGACTATTACACAAGTATACTACAGACATAGAAGTCTTAAACGCCGCAAGTGGAGCAGGTGCAGCCCTCACCACAGGTGCAGGAGGCTCTGCCTTTGGCGGAGGACTGGGTCTTGACGCAGGTGCAAGGGTTGCAGCTGCAGTGCTCCCCACACGGGCACGTGCTGTGTCCTTGATCTCCACCAGATGTTTCGCTCATCCTACACCTACATGGAGTCGAACCACGTTTAAAGATCAAAACACATCAATCCTGGAGCTTATTATATTTCTATAGAGAGCCAACCTGCAGGATTCGCCACCAGGACACGGAGCAGGACAGCCACAGCGATCGTTGCAGCTTGCGCCTGAGCTTCCTTTGCCTATGTCTGCCATTTCTTCTTCTCTACTTTTTTTTCACACTCCTCTCTTCTACATTCCCATAAGATTATATAAAGACGCTAGGTGGTTCACGTGACCTCTGTGCAATGTGGCACCTTCTCCTCTAACCTGAGTTGTGACGAAGCTTGTTGAGTAGACTTCAAACGTGCTACGTAACCGCAACACACATCCCTAGAAGACCTCTTGTTTGGTTGTGATGGCCAAATGAATATTGTAACGAAATTTTAATTGAAATATTACCAAGTCAAAGATATACACCTCTTAAGGCTTTAATAAGATCGTTGCTTATTATTCCATAATACTCTAAAAGTAACTACACCCTTGTCACTGTTAAGGCACACTCCACTCAGTTGTCAACATAATATTTTCGAAAATTCTCTCATTGAAAGTAGACAAAATTTCCAACAAGAAGAATCCAAAGAAACAATTATAGATCCATTCTCTTTCACCTACACTCTCCTCTGGTTTCAAGAGAAGATCTCAGAGAGGGAACTCCAAGTGCCTGAGACAGCAAGAACAAGTCCCAGTAGCACCATCCCGGCGTGAAAAGCCTTTTGCTTCCACTCCATTTCGTCTTTGAAGACCATCAGATGAAACAAAGCAGGCAACACAAAGCCCAAGGCGCAGCAAACGCTGCTTCCCACCAATGACAAAAAATCAGCAAAGTTTGGCACCAAGAGAGCCACCAGAGTCACTGCTAAGACGAGCAGCCATCTGAGCCACACGCAGTACATTCCACTCCAGAAGCGCCTTTCCACAATCTCAAACACAGGGTTCATCATCAAAGGGAAAGTGAAGAAGAGGTTGATACTCAGTCCCAGCTGCACAAGACTGCTCACCACTCCTCTCCCGAAATTAGCCGTGATTATATCCATCGTCGTATCACCAAAAGCCATGTAATAACACACCAAAAGCTCCGTATACCACGGCGATGAATAGCATGCTGAGTGCCAGCACTTTGCCGAACTTCTCCTTCTCCTTCATCTCCGATTCAAGAGGCAAAACCATTCCCACACCTTCAAAGGCGTAAACAGCCACCCCCATCCCGTAGAAGAACACCGACATGCCACCAAAGGCAACCACCTCAGGCCTTTGCTCCACTGTAATCTTCACTTCCTCCACAATCACAACCGCCATTGCGCCGAGATCAACCACATCGGCAAATATGCTCAGAGGTGCCAAGTGAGTTAGCGTCTTGATGGAATTCAACCCTAGCTGAACCGGAAAGCATCCCCATATGTAGAGACTCTTAGGAGACACACCCAATTATTGCCTCAGAGTCGAGTTTGCATGAGCAGGGTTGAAGAGATTAGCCAAAGTAGTACCGATGAAGATTAGATATCCGACACAAAACCCAGCCTGAGACAAAATTATACAAATGTCAACGACGGACCTCCCGAGGGAGCCGGCGACGGCGAATCCAAGATCCCCAAAAGAGCTGATGTCGGAGACACCAAGCTTGCGGCGGATGCGAACCAGAAGCATCATGGAGTGGTGGATCAAAGCGGCCACGCAAAAGAGGGTGAGTAGACCCATGAGCCATCCGGTTCGCTTGAAGGCGTAAGGAAGACCTAGGACCCCTGCCCCGACGATAGCTATGAAGACATTGGCGAAGGTTTTGAACTGGCTCGATAATGGTCTTGCCTTCCCGAGAAGGGGTGTGTCTTCTCTCGCCGCTCTTTGCCTACATTCTTTCTCTGAACCCATCTATACCTGATTTCCGCAAAAAAAATCCAGAGATGGGCTCTGGAAATGAAATTCGATAAACCAACACAAGCGAAGATGAAGAAGAGATGTAGAATAGGGCCAACTGGAGATGGAAGATGCCGCCGTATTCGCTGGCTATTTGCCTCTCAATATATACAATCTAATAATATTAAAAGCCTCCATTCTCGACATCTTTCATCCTCAAAACAGTCTCTCCACTCTTTTGGGAGATCAGTTACCTTATTTTTGCTATTAAGATTTAAGTCATTGTCCCTTGATTTTATTTTTCCTTTTTCTTTTTCATTTTTCAGTTTTTGCTCCTACAATTTGGTATTGCAAACTGGACCCCCCAATTATGGCAGGCAGTGCAACATTTTGTGTCAATTTCTCTATATTCTCCACTTTTTTAAATTGGTACTTATTTGTCCGTATTATGTTTGCCCCTTATCGAATGCAATCAAGGGCTTGATTAGCGGGATTCACCTGACAAATTTGTTCTAGTTCATTCACTGCAAACGACTATTCCAATTGATTACTTGTTTATCAGACAAGTCCATGGCTCTTTACCATTAGACAAAATGAACTTTTGACACTTTAATCAGCCATTTCCATGTTATCCAGTGTTCAAACTCGTTAAACCCTATAAATTAATACTCCTATCAAAAAGACTTTGAAACTGCATTTAGACTAAATCTTGTTTTTATGATTTTTAAATGGCCTATGGATTTGCTGTTGTGTTATTTTTATAGATATATTTCACGAATTGTAATTTATTATTTTAAAAGGTTTAGTTTCAAAGTTATAGGAACAGGTCCTTTTATATATAATGAGAAGGACTTAAATTGAAAAATGATAGGCGCAACCGGAAACAACAACCTCGAAGAGAAAAGAAAGTAAAGTGCTTTGGTATGGACCATTATGGTTATATATAGAAATAGAGATGTGATGATACAAGAAACGAAATTCCTTTGTCGAGGGAGATAGATACCAATCATTCCGTATGTTCACTTCTAATAGGAGCTTTTCCCTTCTTGCCCTTTGACGCCCTCGAAGGGGTCTTCATCGAAGGTTTCTTCTCCACATCGGCTGAGATGTCAAGATGAACCCCCGGATCATGAGTCTCGTAATTGGCCCCTATCATTATCGAGTTGTTCACAGCTTGAAAGTTGCTATTGACGTAGGTGCTCAAGAAATCAAGCTCGTGCTCGCCATTTCTGTACTTTTCTTCATGATTGTTGTCAAGCTCGGTTTTCATGGTGGCTCCTAGGTTGGATCCAGAAAGTGTGATGACTCTGATCCCATCCTCCTCTTTCCCCTCTTCTTCGTATTGGCTCGGTCCTGCCTTCTCTCCTCCCATGTGGCTTAAAGACGAGATCATGTTTTTAAGATCGTGTTCGAAATGCTGTCGCTTGTGTTTCTCTGCATCGCCTTTTGACTCGCTTAGCTTCATTATTTATTAGTCCCTCGACAGAAATAACACTAGAAGAAGGAATACGAAGGCAAGCGATGCAAATTACATCTCCTAATGGAAACATATATATATAAGCTTAATTTAAGGGAATAAAGGATAAAGGCATTGCCTTGTGCTGCACTTAAAGAATTAGATTTTGTCCATTAGGAAGGTATTTATCCCGGCTGGAATGACTTTCCATTGGGTTCAAGAATCTTCTTCTTTTCTTTTTTTTTCAGATTTAAAAACATGTTTACTATCAAGAATCCAAGATATTTCCGAGAAAACATAGTAAATTAGAGTTCTAATGTGTAATATAAATATCAAAAAATTCTTAACCTTGTGGATTATCTAACAACAAAAAAAGTATGAAGTGAAAACCAAAACGTATTAAGATTGTGCGCATGTAATTGTGCGTAATATGTGTAACTTCACTTGTATTCCTTCTGTTTTCCAAAGAGGATGAGAGAATATAAAGAGAAACGTGAAGAATGTGACTGTGGTTGGAATCATTTTGTAATACTGATTAATTAAGGTATTTAATATTAGATTTCTTGAACCAAAAACCCTGAATAGAACACCAAATCAAAATGCTTATAAAATTTTATGAAATTTAGAACAAACGAAACATGTAATTTTGAAAAAAAAAATGGTAGTGTGGGTCCATCCCTTAAAGGTCAAAAATTTCAAACGAAAAAGAGATATAATTCGTGGACACTGGTTTCGGTATTTTCTCAGAACTCTTCCATGCTTAGACAAGTATTTGGACCACAAAGTTTGGTTGGAATAGAGAGGAAGAAAAGACATGTATTGTTACACCGACTCTAAAGAACATATTTATAGTGTATTATAACATTTTTTTTCTTTTACAGCAAATGAAAATTTTATTAATTTAAAAATTGTTTACAATATTTGTTTTTAATAGCATCTCCAACAAATCCTTCCAACAAATCCTCAAATTCTCAAATTTTGAAGTTCATGGTATTCCAACAAATCCTCAAATCCTTAAATTTTAAGGTGAAACCTCAAATACTACTTTATATTTTCTATTTAGTCCGTATAATTATGTCTTTCGCATATATTTATACTAAACTTAATTTAAAATAACGTTTGTGTACAAAATCATTTAAAATAGAAAATATATTACATATTATAAAGACAAAGTTTACATAAAAGAAAAATACATTAAACATACAAAGTTCACACAAAATAAAAATCGAGATATAAACAAACTAAACACAAACTAAAGACAAATTACATATCTTACAAATGGTGCCAAAATACTAAAATTTATCCAGTTATGTAATTTTTATTATCATGTAACTTTTATTATGTAATATTATGTATTTTATAATGTATGTTTTTTATATTTAATTATGAAGTTTTATTATTATTAGTAATTTTGTTAATATTAAGGACTATACTGCAAATTATTAAATTCTTAAAGATTTTTTTGAGATTTCATTGTTGGGGCAATCCACCCTTAAATCCTCATCTTGAGAATTTGTGATGTACTGTTATTTTTACCGGTTTTCATGATGATATTTACGCTGTTTTGGAGCCTTTTCTGCATTTTATACAGGTTAAATGGAAGATTCCACATGCTGAGGTGTTTTGCAAGAATTTAGAAGATTTGGAGCTAAAATGAAGAATTCTGATCCGAAGCCCGAGTCGACCGACTGAAAGGAAGAGTCGACCGACTCAGAGGTCGTTTTAGTTAAAAGGAAATTCTTCTTGGGCCTCTTTTTCGAAACCCTAGCTTCTAAAACCTCTTTGCCGACTCATGCATGACCTAGAGGAGCTATATAATCAACTTTGAGCATAGGAGAAAGGAAGAGACGATTTCCATCAAGCTCTTGAAGCACTCAAGCATCTCTTTACCAAAAATCACCAAAAAGTTACTTAGATCTTGTTTTCAGGGAGCACCCTTGTGTGAAGGTTTTCTTGTGCCCCTGTTCTCTTGGTTTTACAGAGAGAGAGAGCCACGTTTTGCTCTGATCTCTTTTGATATTACTTTCATATTGCAAACTCTTGATATTAATGATTATGATTGGTTTGTTTGCTATGTGTGAGTAGTTCTCTAGTTAGATCTAGGTTGTCAAAGGTTTTATGGGTCATTAGGTGCACGAATTGTTGCTGACTTCGTGACTACTCTCTGCTTTAATATTAATTCATACAATATTTTAACTTGATCACTTCGAATATTGATTTTAGGGTTTGTTGCATCATACATCCATTTTACATCAAGTCCAGAGCATTGTTTTTAGTAGGTGATCTCGTCCTTGTGCAAACGAGAGTTTGGCTTGGAAGGTCATGAACAATCAAATCCATTCTCAATGCATGTGTTAGCTATATAGGTTGAAAAGCATCCTTTCTGATCTGTTGGTTGATCCATAGTGAAATCCGCAAAGAGATTTGGTATTGTATACATTGTCTTTTGTGTTTAAGAGTAGAGCAACATCTAATTTCGTGCATGACCCATATTACCCGCGATTTACCTAAGTCTAGCGTTTTTAATCCATAAGTTACACAACTAGTTACCAGATAGATTGCATTCTAATAGAATCGAAACTCGACATAATCTATGTGAGATCGATAACCTAATTTATACTACAATTGTACAATGTGCACTTGCAATTAGTTTTGGGTGAATAACTTTTCACGCATCAATTTGCTCCCCTCAAAATGAGGAAATCTATTAGAGATGCTCTATCAAATTATACAACTATTAAAACAACAAGCAATAAATACATATTGATATTGAAAATCTACTTTAGACAACCTGTGAATTGGAAAATTACATTCTTGAAAAACATGACAAAAATACAATTTATATCTTTTACACCAAAGTTAAATTTCGAAACAAAAATTAAAAATAGAATTATAAATCCTACTACTTAATCTATTAATTAAATTGAAATAATTTCCTTCAAAGATGACGCACCAGAAACCATTGAAGAAAATATTTTGCATTGCATGCAACCAACAATGCCTTCAATTGTACTTCTAATGGTGATGAATCAAAACCTAATTTAGCTGAACCCTAGTATCATGGAATACCTCGATCATCACGAACTATCCATCTCGTTGTAGCCTCACCATTTTGGTGGTTGTAAAATGCATCAAATTGCATTTAACTCTATTATTGGGGGGGGGGGACACTTCCACAATCTTCTTTGTTGATAAGTAAACAAAAAATCACAAATACTCGAGAAGTCGGACAATTAGAAGAAATAGTAAACCACTCATCTACTTCAGAAAAAACATGACTTGTTGATATACTTGGATTTTATTAAAAATAAAATTATTTCTAACTTTCCAAATACGTCATAAAATGAAAAAAGGTAGCAATCGAAATTAAGTGGAAACTTTTTTTTTTGTAAATCCATAAGATAATGGAAATTAGATTCCAAACAATTTTGTGAGAAAAATGATAAAGTTAATGGAAGATTAGAATTTTCTCGTATTGAAAGGGAACTTGAACATTGAAAAAATAGATGATTTACAGTTTCCTCAGATAAACCACACATCTTACATTGTGAATCAATATGAATTCCTCTTATATTTAATCGACCCTAAGTGGACATTACTTTAGATAGAATTTGATAAAGAATATCTTTTATCTTTGGTATTAACTTTAATTTCCATATATTTGCTTTTAATTTCCATACATTAATGGAATTAAAAGATCAGTAGTTGGAATACAATACAAGCAAGTTGATAACCATATTTGACTGTATAGTTCCCATAAATAGTATAAGCCTAACTGATCTTGTCTTTTTATGAAGACTAGAAAGAAATATCCGCAGCACTAAACTTTGATCTTCAAGATCCAAGTGATATTGTATCGCATCTAAATTCCAACTTCTAGTACACCCATTTTTGGTGGTAAGGTATTGGACATGAATATTTGATGAATTTTATATACCACGTGTATCTTAAAAGTATAGTTGGTAACCAATGGTCTTTAAGAACTCTAGTATCCACTCTATCTCCTATAGTGTATCGGGTCCCAACATTAATGAGACTAATTCCTTCTTATATTGAACTTCAATCAAATGATTGATACTTTCTACTTCGTGCTTCAAAAATCATAGAATCTCTAAAATACATTGCTTTGAATAATTTAGCGAATACTGTATTTGGATGAGTATGTAAGCGTCAAGCATGTTTAGCTAGTAGTGCATCATTAAAACATTTCAGATCTTGAAATCCCAAATTTCCTTGTTGTTTCGGATATTGCATTATATTCCAAGAAACCCATAAGATCCTTCTTTTATCTTGCTTTTTTTTCCCACCAAAATTTTCATATGATAGATATGATTTCATCAATGACTTGATCTGGTAATTTAAAACAAGATACTGAAAAAACTGGTGTAGCAAAACTTCTTTCTCTACTGATGAAAGATATCTCATGCTCCAAATCGATGTTTGTTTTCTAACTTTTTCTATGATATATATATATATATATATATATATATATATTTTTTCCTTTCAAACTGTTCTGATAACCCTAAATATTTACCCCCTCCACCATTATTATGGATTCCCATAATATTTTTTAGTCTTTCTTATTGGTCTCCAGGTATTCTTGCTCCAAAAGTAATTACATATTTTGTTGGATTAATCTGCTGACCGGAATATTATTCGTAGAGTTAAAATATTTCTTTAATAGCATGTGGAGTTTGATGTACCGTGGTTTTTACTGATTTTATACCATGATACAAGTTCTTTTATATAGTCTTTTTAGTATATTTTAGGTATTTACACATGGTTTGCAAGAAAAGAATGTTTTGGAGTAATTTGAGTTAAAGTGAAGAGACTCGAAGCAAAACTAGCAAAAAAAAAATGCACATGCATAATTTGAGTTTCAGAAGTTTGATGACCGTTGAGCCATCTAACGGACGACCCGGGAGAAGATATACATATCAATTTGTAGACAAAGAAGTTAAATTTCATTTTTCAATTTGAATCAAGTCCATTGGAATTCTGAAACCCAAGATATAGCCATTTTTATTGAAGACATGTCCAATTTTTAAAACCAACCTGTTTTGCTCCAATCAAACCCGACTCAAGTTTTAAGGAGGTTCTACCATAAGACCGACCTCTAAACAAATAAAAGGAGCCTAAAGAAACAAAAAGAGTCACGTCCAATACAATCAATCATCGAAATACTTAGTTTTTGTTTACTTGTTTCCTACTCATCTCTTGTTTTTAGTTCCCTAGGTACTATTTTCTATATTGATTCTAAGACTCTGGAGAAGGGAAAAGATTTTTCTTTGCTCATTTCAGACTCGTGATCTTTTATTGTCTACTCTTGATTTTATGCTATTCACTTCATTAAATTTTTTTTGTGAAATCAATCTCTATGTACAAGTAATCATCTCGTTAGATTTAGGGTTTTTCAACAATTTTTCTATGAATTGCTAAAATAGTTTTAATAAACTTGTTCTATCATTGATTCTTCACTACAATTGTTCTTAACTAGTTAAACCGGAATCGCGAACCTTTTCTAAATTGAATTCAGCCGAGATCTGGTAGGAGTAATGCACCGGCAATCGTCTTATCTCTCTCTAGTAAGTAAGGTGTTTCCCAAGTCGTTACTTGGCTCATTTGGGATACCTTGTAAACATATCTAAATTTAACTATATTGCTTTCTTATTCTTAGCGACAATCCAAAGTGGTCATTGCCTTTCCCTTTTCTGCGAGAATCTCCTTGATATGTTATTGTTTCTCCAAAGTTTTGCTTGTTTTTCTAAACTTGTTTCGTCTTCTTCTAACTTTAACATCGCCTTCTATTATAAAAAAATTTATTCTTCTTTACATACCCTCTCCTTTCTGTCAATTGAAGACTGGAGTTTATTTGCCGGTGTCGAGATTCCTTCTTGTTCCTTTCGATATAGAGCCGTTGTTGATTTCAGATCCCTTTGAAGATGTCGTTGTGTCATCTTCGAAGGGAGTAATAGAGGTGTCGACAACGATCAGTCTCTCCTTTGCCGCATTAAGGAGTGCCTTTCTGCCGGTGGTGGCCGAAATGACCAGTGGGTAACGATTCAATAGCCTCTATTATAACTATGTTTTGGTAGGTGGTTTCGGAAAATCCATGATAAAGAGTAGTTACTTTTTCCAGCCTGTATATTTCTTGTGGATAAAGAGGATATCAAGCCTTGTGCTTGAGAGAAAATTCAAAACATGCAAACACTTTCTCGAACATTTTCGGTTCGGATTATCCATTACTATAAAAAAGAAAAACAATTACCAGAACAAATGAATCAACTATTAAATCGTAGTCAAATTTTAAGGTCAATAATTTATCATTTAATTTAGGCTTTTATCTTTGTTCACTTTCCTTCTATTTTCTAGAAAGGAAAAAATCTTTATTATGTGTTTAGTATCTATAAAATTTGGAAGTATTGACTAATTAAATATAATTATATTTAATCTCTATATTTAATTGATTCATGTATCTAAATGCTGTCACCATTTTTTAGAAAGGAAAAAATCTTTATTATGTGTTTAGTATCTATAAAATTTGGAAGTATTGACTAATTAAATATAATTATATTTAATCTCTATATTTAATTGATTCATGTATCTAAATGCTATCAAGAAAAAGTTGATTACCTTTTGTGTAAAACTAAAAAATTGTTAATGTCTATTTTTGTTTATTTGTATATAATTAAGAATACATGTCTATATATCTCTTATCATTTTATCTCAAAATTTAATCTAAGAATAATTTCTCAAACAACATCAAACAAAAGAAAAAAAGTTTGAAGCTTCTGGCATGTCTAACACCTCAAATCCTCCTTCTCACTTTAATCCAAATCCAAAACAAAATGTGGTAAGTCTCAAATTTTGCTACAAATACAAATAAATTATATCTTACAGTTAATTCATCAATTTTATTTATATTTGATGTCGCTTATATTATCTGATCAGATTAACTTGTGATTTGCTTTAATATATATCATCTGTTATAAATCTATCATTGTATCATGATATATTTTAATCGATTTTCTAATATGATATGTAGTAACATGTATAAATCAAATTATAGTTCGATTTGAAAAAACATCGATAATATGATTATACCATCTAAATTATGCTGTTGTTTTTGAAAAAATTGGATAGATATTGTGAGAACGTAATCAAACAATCTTTAGTTTTGTGTTCAATAAAATAAAGAGAAGCTTTGCAAAGTTAAAATATTTTCTCAGTTAATCTTTCTTTTCTCCAGAATTTAATTTTGTTATTGAATTTTTTTTTTTTTTTTTGTCGGCTCAATGCAGGAAAAAAAGTGTAATTAATCAACGATTTAAATGAATGAATAAATAGAATTAATTGATTTTAATTTAAATTTTACGCGCAAAATTTTGAATTGCGCGTCAAAAAAAAATCTATCATCTGATCATATGAAACTTAGATGAATCTATCATTTGATTTCACGTCTATTATTTTATTCCAAAAAATCTATCATATGTTTTATATACCATAACTTAAATTTTCAAAAGCATAGTAGGTATAGATACCCTCTAAACTCAGTAATCCTATTATATATGCTTTTAATCTCACGATGGAGGAGACTGTATCAAACCGAGAACAAATGATTGTGAAGCTTGCAATAACCAGTCTCCAACCTGGTTACCGTCGAGCAAATAATCTATACAATAAATTAAAATAGTTTTTTAATTTTACCCCAAAATTTGATTGATATTTTTTGTTTTGTGTACGAGAGGAATATCATCTATCATTTGGTTGTTAATATACATCAACACCGTACTTCCTTCTTTAAAAAAACAAAAAAAACAATTGCCCTAGACTACAAATATTTTTTGAATTTCCACATTTTTATTCGAATTTCATATTTTGTTAGTTAATTTAGTTTTACCTTTTACCAACTAAAGGTAGGGTTAGGCATAATATTTCGGATTCAAAATCTGATTAAGGACCAATTTTGGAAGTTTCTGGATCCGATTTCAGTTAGTTTAATTATAAGATCCATATATATAGATTAGACTCGGATGTGTCTTCTTATTTAGTATTTTAATATAATATATATATATATCAAAATTATACAAAAATAAAAGAATTATATTTATCAAAATTATACAAAAACAAAAGAAAAATATATACCCACCCATTCATCACATATTATTAGTGTATTTTAAGATTCATAATATTTTAAAATTTCATTTTAAACGTATGTATTCTTTTTAAACCAAATATTACAATGTCTTAAATTTATATACTAGTATGTACGTATAAAAAAGTAATTACATATAATATAAGGACTGTTTACTGGAGTTATAATTATGTTATTTTTTTAAGAGCGAGTTAATTATGTAAAAAGAGAATTGCTATAAAGAAATTCTCCTCTTTTTTTTTTTAAAAAAAAACAAAATTATGATGTTTCTATTGATAACCAAAAGTTTTAAAATGATATGTTTATATTAAATGAAAAAAGGATTATACAAACATCACATATTTAAATTTTTTTCTTAAACCTCTATGATTCTAAATAGACATGACCAAATTTGGATAAGGCAAATGATCCAGGTCAAGAATGTCATAATCACAAGATGATAAGTTGTGTAAGATTCAAGGAAAAGCTAAGTAATTTAAATTCCAAATCACGTAACCGATCAAAAATCAAACTATATCCTAATTGAGTACAACTAGTCAGATTTTACTTGATTTATAGCCGGATCGAGAAAACGGAACATCTCCAACCCATCGATGGTTTTCAAAGTATCAGCATTTGGTTCTTTGCTGATGTGTGTGGACAACTCTTCGTTGACTATCTTACATATAATTTCCCAACATAGATGAGCTAAGACATTCGTGAAGTTGTAGTCTTGAGAATTTTCGAAAGTGACCTGATAACAATAAACAAACAATGTAAGGCAACTTGCAAATTTCTAAAAACTAATAAAAAAGTTTGTAAAAGGATTTTACCCTGAAGAGTACACCCATAATTCCTCCGCTCATCTTCATTGGATCTTTCACGTTATAGAACTTACTTCAAATCTTAACTCATGTTATAAAGTAGTGAAAAACAATTTCAGCCTCTTGGACACTTAAATATTAGGGGGTTTAGAGATATGATAACTTTTGGAAACATCGCGTGTTGGTTACACCAAAGTTTTTCGAAGACCAAGAACCTGAGATTTATAAGCTCGAAAAAGACAAAAAAATCACGGGTTTCTGAAGAAGCATTGTTATTCGCCATCCAATTGCAAATCGAGATTGATATTAAAAGCACCTACAGTTTTTTCCACATAACTATATTCTCCTTGTGAACCTCTAAATAATCTTTGGTGACTTTGGAAACCCAAGTTTTAAAATCATTTGATCCGCCTTCCAACGCTATGACCAGTAAGTGTAACTCATCGATCGAGTAACACAGTAGGATAAACCGAGTGTTACCTCCGCAAGAACAAATATCTTGCGCATGTTTATATCAAACATATTGTATGGGAGAGCATTTTTTTTGTAGCCAGTAGCCAAGAGATGCAAGTCATACAAGCATGATATGCATTTTTTTTTTGCGGTTTGAATCAAAATCCTTCTCTGTCATTAGCAAGCTGAAAGGGCTCACAAGAGCCTTAATTCTTTCTTCTTCCATGTGTAACCGACTCCGAAGTGCTTTAGTAAGAATACCATTCTCCCCACATAAATTTTTCCAGCTTAATTTCTTTTCCCAAAGGAACTTAAAAGCCTTATGAGCTCCTTTAAGGAGAAGTTTTTCATGGGATATATAAATTTCTTGAATCTCTTTACCGTATACTTCTATAGCAATCTTTCTAAGAGGAAATCATTCACCAAGAGACAAATTTACCGCTTATGCGCAGTTGAATTTGGAGTTAACTCCGTAATGATATGCTATAGGAATTGTTACAACATAATCCCCTGAATTATAAACCAATCGATAAAGTTGAACTCCTTCGTCTTTTAAAATAGAAGGAGAAATTGAGTAACCAGCCCATGAAATTGATCATTTTGTTCATCGAACAGATCTGGTAGATGTTTTCTCATCACCTTCTCCAATGTTGTTATTTGGCTACCAGAAACTCCTTACCATACTTTTGGCTTGTCGAAATGGTGATAGTTTATTGAATATAGCTTTTTGATATGAGATTCTGATGTAGCTGCAATGAAAGGTTCCATTCAATTGGAATAACTCACTTCACTTCATTGAACTTTTAACCATTAATGAAAATTTTTGATATGGATTTAAATCACCTCAATTTATAAAACAATTCAATGAAGTGAAATGTTTCCAATTCAATGGAACCTTTCATTGCATTTACATCATAAGCTCAGATCAAAAAGCTATATTCATTAAACAATCATCATTTCGGTGAGCCAAAAAAATGGTACGGAGTTTCTAATAGCCACGTAACTGCATTGGAGAAGGAAATGAGTAAACATCTACCAGATCTGTTTGATGAACAACCTGATCTACTTCATGGACTAGTTACTCAATTTTCTCCTTTTATTTAAAAAAATGAAGGAGTCCCGGTTTATCAAATGGTTTAGAATTGAGGGGATTATGTTGTAAGAGTCCCTAGAACATATGATTCCAGATTCAACTTTTGATTTAACAATGCATAAGCGGTGAATTTGGATCATGTTGAATGGTTTCCTCATTGACATATTGTGATAGACTTATACAATAAAAAGATTAAAAACATATCTCTATCTCATGAAAAACTTCTCCTTGGAGCAGTTCATGAGGTTGTTAAGTCTATTTGGGAAAAAAATTAAGCTGAAGGAATTTATGTGGGAGAATGGTACTCTTACTAAAACACTTTGGACTCGGTTATACATGGAAGAAGGAAGACTTGAGGCTCTTGTGAGCTCTTTCATCTTTCTAATAATGGAGAAGGATTTTGATTCAAATTGCGGAAGGGATTACATATTGTTGTATGACTTGCATCGCTCAGCTTCTGGCGAAAACAAATGCTCCTCCGTAGAATATGTTTGTCCGAAACATGTGCAAGATATTTCTTCTTGTAAAGGTAATGATCAGTTCATCCTACTGCATTACTCCATAGATGAGTTACACTCATTGGTCATAGTATTGGAAGGCGGATCAAATGATTTTAAAACTTGGGCTTCCAGAATCATCAAAAAGTAGTTAGATATAGCAAAGGGAGAGTCTAGTTATGATAAAATAAAATAAAAAAATTTTTTGCTAAAAGAAGGTGCTTTTAATTTGAATCGGGTTAGATTTTATAACGTGAAAGATCCAATGAAGATAACGTATTACATCTTTAAGATTGAGACTGGAGGACTTATGGGTTCACTTTTTAGGGTAAAATCTTTATACAAACATAATTATTAGTTCTTAAAAATCTGCAAGTTGTCTGTTTATCATTTTCAGGTCACTTTGGAAGAATCTCAAGACTACAATTTCAAGAATGTCTTAGATCACCAATGCTTTAAAAGGGTATATATGTAAGAGAGTTAACAATGAGCTCTCCACTCGAAGTAGCAAAGAACTAAATGCTGATACTTTAAAAATAATTGATGGGCTGGAGATGTTCAATTTTTTCGACCATCTATAATTCATGTAAAATTTAACTAGTTATACTCAATTGGGATATGAGGTAATTTTTTGTTGATATGATTTTATGTTTCTATCTTTTCCAGAAGCAAATTAAGAGGAAGCCATACGGCTCGGGTCATGTCGATGACTTTTACAAGCCAATATTGCTAGCAAGTATTATGTTGTATTTTCAATCACTAATCTTACAGAGATAATGTCTCAAATACACTTTTGTGTGGAAAAAAAATCTTGTGTACCTCTTTCTTAGCTCACATACATTTCTCCTTTTAATGAAAAATTGAAAGACCAAAATCCCCCTCCTCTATTTCTTAATTTTAATTTAATTGAGAAAATAAAATTAATTAAAACAGAAAAACAAAAATAATATGGAAAAAAAGACGAGATACAGAGATCGGAGAAGCCTCGTTCTCCGCTGCCACTGTCGACCACGTCGTTCTCCGCCGCCACCGTCGACCACGTCGTTCTCCACCGTCGTCAGAATCCAAATCTTTTCTTCTCCCTTAAGCTACGTTGGTCAGAAATTTGGTTTTATGTTTGCAAATTGAGGTCTTTTTGGGAAATTCTGGCATAGTTCCGGCTGATCCGTGGTTTTCTTTCCGAATTTCTGACAGAAGTTTGACAATACTTGTAATTACAAAAATCCTATCAAAACTCCTCGCTTCTAAGTGTGTGATCTCGGTTCTGGCTCTAGGTTTGGCTCCACTGGTCTTCTGGAAAATTTGGTAGAGTTCCGACTGATTTTGGGGTTTTGTTCCCGAAATTCGAACAGAGTTCCGACAGATTTTGTATTGAGAGAAATCTGTTGAAAAGCTTATGCCTACACTCTAACTCTCACAAAACTGATCAAGAACGTCGTAAGAGACATGAACGTACTGATACAGCTCAAACTCAGACTCTACGAAAATTTCTAGAAATTCCGGCAGAGGTTCAAGTATACCGAACGCTCGTTCGTACCCAAAATGATACACGAACACCCCCCTCTTACTAAACCGAATTGGTTAAACGGAATCCCAAAATTGAATCCGCCGGTTAGAACTGTCCTAAGGCATCATATTTTATACCCGAGTACCTCTCTCTCTCTCATCCTCTTTTCCGGCGGTCTTCTTCTTCTCATCCTCCTTCTCTCCCTCTCTCTCTTCTTTCTCTCCTCCTTCTCTCTAAAACTCTTGTAATTGTTGTAGTTTTGGTGTGAAGAGAAAGTGAGACCCAAGGCCTCCTTTTATAGGAAAATGTGTCGTCGGATGATTGTTACGTGACATCATCCTAGTCGTCCATTTTTTTTTTTTAATAAGAAAACTAATAAAATAATATATATTTTCTAGATTTAAAAATATATTTTTTATTATTTTTCCACCGATCACGTCTTTTCATTTTTTCCCGAGCGTTTTTGCATTCCGTTTTGTGATTCTGCTTTTGCCGTCTTTGGAAACAGTTTTCTAAACACTTTTGGCTTCGTCTTCTTCCAAAAAAATTAAATATTTATTTAAATAATTTTTTTCTCTTAGACGGGTTGTTACAAAAACAACCTAGAATAAATGGGTCAAGAAAAGGAGATAAAAAGTCCAAATAGAATAAATAACCGAAATTTCTTATTTTGTTTTAATGGCCGTCTCGATCGACACATATGGTCGTGTCTATCGACATTGGAAGAATTCTCTTTGCTTTGTGAAAAACACATAAAACTCCAATTATGCACCCACTTCCTCTAATTAATTACAAATGCTCCTAAGACCTAAATAATATGCAAAAAGACTCTAAAATATACAAAACATAGGTTCTAAAACCGGAAAAACCATAATATATCAACTCCTTTAGACTTAACATTTGCTTGTCCTCAAGCAAAACATAAAACTAAACCCGAGAAAGAGGTTTACAAACGCTGGAAACTTATCATATCATCAGAACACCACATCAACTCACTCTTGCAACAACATAAATAGGGATTATACAAGTCAAGAAGCCCACCATGTAATTCTCCTAAACTTAGCAAATATTTCATACTTGCACCACAGTCTCACAACCAATTCACCTAGTTACCATCTTTACAATTTCTACACTATAAAATCATTTTCCAAAAATCAAAGTTCCTTCCCTTTCCAATACGAAGATAATCAAAACAAAAGTTTATTCCCCCTCACCCGAGACTTATTTATTTCATTCATTCGTATTTTTAATCATTGATCTCTAAAGATCAATGATAAACCCCAAACACGTTTCCAACATATTGCTAACGAAAAATGCCCATTTTATTGAAATTCAACTAGAAAATTGATTTAAGGTTTCGATAAAATTATCAAAATCAAGGTTTTTTATGAGATTCTTATTACTTGACTTCATATATATGAGTGATATAACAACATTGAACATCATATATCCTAATATTTGACTTTATATATCCTATGTATATCTTATACATGTTTATGATCATATAACTAGAATATATCATATCATTTATATAACATATATTATATACATGTCTCTATGATTTCTAAAGAAATTACCAAAATGGATGTTAGAAACTTAATAATGATGATAAATGCCCAAAGTGTGGTGTTGAAGAGGATAATGTGACCTACTAGTTGTTCATTTTCTCGTGGAGTCATCTGATTTGGGTTCTTTCGCCTATAGAAATTCTCTTTTTTTTCACCCATCACATGCATACTCTATCTTATATGGCTGCTTGCCTCTTCTATTCCCAGGAATCAACAAAAACGATGAAGAGAAGACACAAATTGTTTATGTAGATTTTGGAGTGGATCTGAAAAGCGAGAAACAATCTATATTTTACAAATGACTAAAAAAACCCTTACGTAATAGTGTCTAATGTGGTCAAGGAGGTACAAAAATGACTTTGAAGTATTAAGATCCACAATAGATTTTGTAGTAGATCTGAAAAGCTAGGAATAATTTATGTTTTACAAATGACAAAAAAACACTTATTTGATAATGTCTAATAATGTTAGGGAGGTACAAAAATGGTTTTAAAGTATTAAAATCCACATACCACATTGACACATGCAACAACCTCAAACAAACCGAAGATGAAGCCCTCCTTTACAAGGATTCCGTAAATTTACTGTGGAAGGTTGAGGGAAGTTCAAATGGTGTGGGGTTAGAATTGATGGAACGTAATGAACTGCTTTAAATGGTTTGGTTCAAAGGTTTTTCCTTCCCTTTCAAATATACTTGGCAATTTAAAAATGTGATATTTGTTAGAGATATTTTGATTCTAACTCGAGTTCTTCGTGCACAAATGAATGGCCAATTTTAGAGACTCATTTAGTGGGTATTTTGAATATTCTAAGATACTAAAAACCTATGTTTTTACTTCAACAATCGAGAAAGTGATGAATGTGTTGACCATCTCTTTTTTTCCCCATCTATAGTGTCTATATACTGGTTCGTTGATTATGTTTTGAAAATCAGTTGTGTAATTTTTCAGTCCCATTTTAATAAAAAAAATCGAATATTTTAGTGTAAAAAGAAAGAATTCACGGAAACTTTGGGTACTTCAGCCTCAGAAGAGGCTATTTTCAGTTGTTTTCCCATTTACAATTTATTAGAAATATAGAACACTCGAAAAGAGGGCACCAATTAATATTCCTATTATTAAATATCCCCTACACCCCTACAGATACAAGCCAAGAAAGAAACAGCTTAATTTATCGGGCGTTTGCTGTCTCTCCTCTGGGTTTTGTCATCTCTACTCTGATCTTCTGATCTTCTGCTCCTTCTTTGCCTTGCTTCTCATTTCTGAGGCATTAATAGTCCGTATTAATTGGGTTTCAGCTGTAATTCAAAAAAGTTGAATCTTTCTTTAATAAGCTTGGTCCCATAGTGTATTTGGTAATTTCCAATCGAGAGTGGTCCTCGTATGGGTGTACCTAGGGTTTCTAAAATTGAAAAGCGAAGAAGGAACTGATCTGCAGGAAAGGGTCAGATGCATATAAGCTCCAGCCCCGCTGGTGACCCTGAAAAGCAGCTCGATAAAGCTCCCGAAAAGCAGAGCGAGTCAGCGAAGGAAGCAAACCTCACAATTGTTGTCTGCAATGGAGATTCTAGTCGGGCACCTGAAACCGCCGAATTGGCTCAGATCTCGGTGTTACCTGAGAAGGAGGAATCCCCAAAAAAGGTTTGCTTGTCCAGGAACGACAGTTCTCACGAACAGTGCAGGTCTGCTCTCTACCTTTTCTTATTCGCAGACCAACTTTATTCCAAGAATGTGAATTTTCTCTCTATCACCTTGTTTGGACTCAATAGGATGTGTCTGATTTGTGCTTGTGTCTTTCCCTGTGATCTGTTTTGTTTTGTTGCAATCAAAAGTTATGAATCTCATAGGCTATTTTGAATGAGTTAGGGTTTGCCAACAAGAGAAAGAAGAGGCTTTGATTGAACTGGGGTGCCAATGTCGTGGTGGCCTTGCTAAAGCCCATAGATCATGCATAGATGCGTGGTTTCGCACAAAAGGCTCTAACCAGTGCGAGATCTGCCAGTGAGTAGATAGATATTCCGCGTTTTGCTTCATTCAATCCAAGATCATATGCTTAATTGCCTCTATTCAATGTTTCTGCAGGGTCGTTGCTGTCAACGTGCCACCTCCAGAGACCCAACCTACTGTAAGTACCTCTTCGTCCTCTCCTTTAAACATACAAGGGACCTTTTTAGCTTGTTAAAATGTTTTTCTGCCTTGTGAACAGACAAATTACTGGGTTTGGAGGATTGATCCCAGCTATAGACAAGAACACCGTGAAAGAGTAAGTGAATCAAATTATAGAGAATGAAGTCTGGTTAGTGGAAATCAATTTTAAGTCTTCTCGTCACTCATCACAGGGATGTTTCAGTCCGTTGTGGGTAGCATTCTCAATTCTGATAGGCGGTCTAATGCTGGATGTGTTAATATCCATCACACTTGGTGTGTCTGCGCTCCCGGTTAACATTATTATTGGTACGTTTGATTTTATTCAGGGTTTTACTTAAGTTATGTTCGTGTTTGAGTGAAGTTTTTTATACACCTTAATCTTGGGTTGGTTGTAGGAGTCATAGTGGTGTTAGGGCTAGGAACAGCGCTGAGGCTGACTTTGGAATTCTGTTACGAGTGGAGCTTGAGAAGAGCGGTTCACAGGGCGGTGCAAAGAGCGGAATCAAACTTTAATAATATTGCATATCCACCTGCCTTGTAGGGAACTATATGTCAAACTTAAAACTCTTTGTGTATGTAAAAGTTGTATGATACGTGTACAATTTAAACAATGCTCAAATTTGTTGGTACGCATCAAATTTGCCTCACTCTTTTTCTGCTGAAACGTTTCCCAATTAGCAACAACAACCCAACATTTTCGGGGAGTCTTTGATTCCGTTATCTTTCTCTTAATAGCAAAAAAAAAGAAGAGAAAACCAGGAGGTTTGGGCTTTGAGGTCTTATTGGGCCTTAGCTGCTATAAAAGAAGCCCATTAGAGGAGAGGACGGAAAAAGATAGTATAGTGTAATGAGTGGCGGGTCATACCCATTCACGTGGTCTAAAGGTTAAAAAAAAAGAGGGAAAACAAACAAAAAAAAAAAAAAGTAAAGAAGAAGAGAGAAAGCAAAGTGTCGAATAGACTTTTTGGAGTGATGGGCGTGGAAAGTTGAAAGCAGAGTCTGTTCAAAGTCGGAAACCCTAAGAAAGCTCGTTCGATTCGTGTAAGATCTTCGATATGGGTGCGGTTTCGATGGATTCGCTTCCTCTGGGATTCAGATTCAGACCCACCGATGAAGAGCTGGTCAATCACTACCTCCGCCTCAAGATCAACGGCCGTCACTCCGAAGTCCGAGTCATCCCCGACATCGACGTCTGCAAATGGGAACCCTGGGATCTACCTGGTTCGTGTCTTTTGTTTACGTCTCTGCCAATTTTATTTATATGTTATTATGTGTGACAATTTTGGTTTGATTTGATTCCTTTATTCTCAGATTCGTTTCTCTTAATAGATTCTGCTTTTCCGATTCAACGATTCCACTTTTTTTTTTTTTGTATATTTGCTATTACTTGTGAAATTGAATTCTAAAACAAACTGATGGGTGCAGCGCTTTCGGTGATCAAGACGGACGACCCAGAGTGGTTTTTCTTCTGCCCTCGTGACCGGAAGTACCCGAACGGTCATCGGTCCAATAGAGCCACCGACTCAGGCTACTGGAAAGCCACCGGGAAGGATCGGAGCATCAAGTCAAAAAAGACGTTAATCGGCATGAAGAAGACACTTGTCTTCTACCGAGGCCGAGCTCCAAAGGGCGAGCGCACCAACTGGATTATGCACGAGTATCGTCCCACCCAAAAGGACCTTGACGGCACTAACCCTGGCCAAGTATGCTTCTTCTCCTCATACCTAACCAATATTTTTTGTTGTATCCTCTCTGTTGCTTACACTGCTCCCTTGCAGAGCCCTTTCGTTCTGTGTCGCCTGTTTCACAAGCCTGACGATCGGATCAATGGAGTCAAATCCGATGATCCTGGAACAGATCCTAGTAGCACCTGCAAATATTCCCCCGATGACACATCCTCCGATCTTGTCCAAGAAACACCTAGTTGTGATACTGCTGTGGAAAAGCCATCAGATGATTCAGGTAGATGCGGCTACGCTATCAATTCGGATTATATACAAGATCATACGGCAGATGGAACAATGTTTGAGGTAGGAAACTGTAATAGCACTTGACTTGAAATAAAATTGGCGTCGATTAGTCTTCCTGATGACTTAACAAAATGAGTTTTGTTCATTGTTGAAATGTTTATAGGCATATGCGGCAGTTGGAGAAAATCAAAGCTTAAGTTGGTTAACTTCTGAGCTTGTAGATCAAAGTGCACCACCGCGTATGGATACCACATATGCTGATGATTTCAGTAATCATGTCATCGGATCCCATTTTCATGATGGCACCAGCGAACCTGAGGTATCACTGACAGAATTGTTGGAAGAGGTATTCAATAACCCTGATGACTTTTCATGTGAGGACTCAACCAGTCAGGAAAACCCAGTCATGCCAAACAGGAACTTTATGCAATCTTCAGCACCAGAGAATGTTTACCTCAACGACTTTATCGCTTACAGGGATACAGATGCTGAGATGGTGCAGTTGCAGGTAAGCCAGACTATAGAACCTCTAGATCAGTTGTTCTTATGATTAGTTTGACGTTCTTTATCATGGCACAAGTAAAATGACAATTTTCGTGGTTTGTTTTGAACAGTATGGTTCAGATTGTGTAGCTTCCGGATGGCCAAGTGAAGCTGTATCCGCTTACCCAGCCACTAACTCATACTATAACAATTTTGTTCATCAAGAGCAGATGGTCAATCATAACACCGAGAATAACCTCACGGAAGGGAGGGGGATAAAGATCCGAGCTCGACAGCCTCAGAACCGGCCTAGTGCAGGATTGATAAACCAGGGCATTGCTCCAAGGAGAATCCGTCTGCAGATGCATTCTAGCTCTGATGAAAAGAATCAACTTGAAGTAAAACCGCGAGGGGAGATGAATGAAGGTCATACTGTTATTCCCGAGGTACGAGACTAGTAATTCCAAAAGTTGTGTTCTGAGACCTATGTAAAGGTTGCATCTTTTTAAATTTTGTTGTTAATGGGATGTGCAGGCCAAAGAAGCTGAGGATAAATACTCAGAAAACAGTGATTCTTTGATTCAACCTCAAATAAAGCTCAGAGCGCGGGGAACTATAGGCCAAGTAAAATCAGAAAGAATTGCAGACGATGAGGTAAGAACTAGTGAACTTTGTAGTGTAATGGTAAATTTGATTGGTATGTTAGTCTAAAGAGAAAGTTGTGGTGGTGCAGGCACTAAGACTAGGGAAGAGAAGAGAAGGGAAGAGGTGGAAGGTGGTGGCAACAGTATTGGTGGCAGCTGTGGTGGGGGTGGCGGTGGGTATGTGGAGGAGACTAGGTTTATAACATGAGGCAGAGAGGTAGAGACATCAAGTACCGTTTACTGTATAAGTAGGGATGATATTATGAAAATCGTATGTGTGTAACCTAAAACCTATCTAGGCAAAAAATTGTGTGTTGTTTATAAAATATTTCAGATAAACCCAACTCTTTCTGTCTGTAGTAAAATCCCTGACCCGTCTGAGAAATTATGTTTTGTAATGAAAGAAACAGCCAAACGATGTAAATGAAAGAGAAGAAATAGTTGTGGGAGAAATTTTTGTGAAAGAGTTTGGGAGATGTCATAATTTTTGAATGATTAAAAAGCGAAACCTAATTTAAGCAAAAGACAAAAGAGTTGTCTCTGAAAGCAACAATGTCCTAACACTAAGTATAATAAAGACAATTGCACTCTTTTATATATAATCTAATACAGTTGAAAAATATAAAATTGAGAAAGAAGGAAGGATGATGATGGTGGCAATGGCTGTGGGACTGATGGGGGAGTACATGGCCGTGGTAGGCAGAGTTGTGGAGCGTCTCACCTTTTCTGAATCCCTTCTTTCTTACCATTTTCTCCGTTTTTCATTTTCTTTCCCTGAGCTTTTGTTCGTTTCAGGTTAGTTTGTGTAACCGAAATGGCATGGTCCAGTGTTGTTGTTCGAGTCCTCACCATCTACACTACTACCATCTTTTTGATATTATAGGTGCTTTTAATTCCAAGAATTCCTGATTTTCTAGTCATAAAATATAATAAAATGGGATTATGTTGTTTCAAATCTCAACTCTCACTTCCATTTCCGGTTCTTTGCATATGCAACCAACCACTTGTTTGGTCTTCGTTTTTCTTTTGTTTCTCAGTTTTAGGAATCTACTATGGATCGATTTGGTACGTTTCGTTTTCAATTTCTAAGAAAAAAAGAAAGAATGTATAGCTGATTTACAATGGTATTTTATTTTCATTTTACTTTTAGGTTTGGTTATGATTCAGCATTTGAATGGACATGTTCCGTGAAACTTTCTACTGATTTTCAGGCTTGAACTGGGCCTGATTAACAAGCTACAGCTCCCACTATTAATCTAAGGGCAGAGTTCCCAAGCAAAAGTGTATAAGTATGGACCTCCATGAATTAAGGGTTAAAATCACAATCATGATGCTTTTGGGATCTATTAATATAGAATATGAAAGATTACACCGACCACTTTTCCCATATAATTACAAAACTAATCAAAACATAGCTCCCACTCACTCACGAATATAATTAGGTAAAGCTAATCATATTCCCGAATCCCGATCCCTTTGAAATATTAGCAAAGAGTGGAATTTATAATTATGCAAACCCTCGTGCCACTAATGATCTTTATTTTATTTTATCTAATTAAACAGTACCATAGCACCATTTGAAATTCAAAAAAGAAAAGAAAAAAGACTGGTTGCGATTGTGGACTCTCTAGCTAGATATTTATTTATATTATTACTAGGAAATAAGTTGGAAAAAAGCTGTGGACTGTCTTTTCCTAAGTCGGATTACAACGGACAAGTAGATATGGAAAATATAGGGGTGAAGAAGGCGTTTCAGGAGGAATATATAAAAACAGGAAAAATAATATTAAGGGAATCTAGGAATAACGAATAAAAGATAAATAGAGATGACAGGAGGAGACTGAGAGAGTGGTTTCTTAATCAGGGCCATGCATCAGAAGCAGAAGCAGGAGCAGCACATGCTCCATTTCTCTAACTCATCATCATCATCATCCACCTTTTATCAAAGATTGATTCTCTAAAACCATCCACGTCTTTTCATGTTTTACAATATATGCGTGGGAATATCGCGTGCGTTACCTCTTGATATTTTCTAGTCCGGACGATACTGACACATGTTGATGCTCTTTTTTTTTTTCTCCAACTAAATCTATGGTTTCGTTTATTTCTACCCATGATAAAGATTTTCGAGAATATTATATTATCTTAGCATCTACATAAGGGGACTGTCCGTCTAGATTAAATGGTTGCTGTAAATCAATTTTTTAATATTCTTAACATATAAAAACATTTTTAAATATTCGTTTTCCTCAATTAACATATTCCTACTCCTACATACAAAGATACAATCGCTATAACGAAATATCTTAAACCTACCCAAGTGATCCACGAAATTTTCCTGTCAAAACAATTACCACAATTTAAGATAACTCCAGACAAGAATTTTGTTCGCAATTCGTTAAAAACTACCATATATTACATTTGTTGGAAAATCGTAAAGATCTCTATCACAATTTTGTCAGAAAATTTCGACAATTATGTTTCATGAGAAATATTTGTAACAAAATTTTTAGATGGTCGAATCTTGTCATAACCTCAAATAATCGTTTAGATTCGATTGTTTTTTCGAATAAATTATGACAAATCTCCCATAAAAACTCCATCACAAATATTTTGCATATATAACTAACATCAGCACTTATTTCATCATACATATTTTCACAAACATCTAAAATTTTTAATGTCTTATAATGTTAAAAAAAATTGTGCATGAATCTACAATCATCGGAAAACATATACGGGTGAAATTATGACAAAAATATGATAGACATATACTGAGTATATGCGATTTGTAACCAATCAATTGATTACATTACAATATGGTATGATGTTTTGTCCTTATATTAGATGCAAAAATGGAAAATTTATTGTGGTATATATTGTATGGATATATATATATATTAAAAGGGGTCTACATTGTGGTATTATAGTTGGTTCTTTGGATAAATATTCGTCAAAAATCTCATAAAAATATTATATGTCGAAATAATCGAACAAAATATTTGTTAGACTTACAAGCAGTCATTAAGCAATGAAGACATTGAACCACCAAGTTAAGTTATGCAAATTCCACATATGCCAAGTGGTCTCATGACCAGGAGCAAAGGGATGAAAAGAAATTCAACATCTTCCTCGAACAGCTGAAAATGAAGGACTGGTCACTGTAGATCAGTTTGAGGTTATGCGGCTAACTCCTTCTGAAAACTCACAACTTAAGTCTGTCTTCCACCAAGTGGCTATGATGACTAAAGATGACCAAACCCACCAAATTAAAGCTCTATGAATTAGATTTTCAAATAACCAAAGTTCTCCTAGAGATTGGCTTTCAGTCTCCCAATCCAGACCTAACAATGAGTATATATTCTGTAGATCTTATAATATTGATAAGACCAAATACGTTTTGTTCATGCCCAAAGGTTAATTCCACCTAAGAAAGGTTTCTGTAAGGCTATGGGAAGCCTAAGAAGCCTCTGAACCAACATAATTATCTATAAATCACTAAATTTCAAATTTGAAGACTAAGAGATTAACTTTCCTCATTTAGACCATATATTAATTCCATTTTGCAAGGTTTCTTATTCTTTTGATCTAGTTGTTATTTTTCTTTTTATTTCTTGGAGAAAGAATGTGTTTTCCCCTTAGATTTAACTTTGAACCTAGCTATATAATGCCTTGATTTATAATCTTTTTTTCCACATTTATATTAAGAATTTTTTTTTTTTTGTGTGTAACAAAACCTTTTTCTCTTGATTACATAAGTGTGAATCATTCTTAGAAGTATCACCAATCTTACAAACTTTCTATGGTTCTATTCGATTCACATCTACCATCCACACTATGATGAGTTAGTTAAAAAGGTCCTTACACTACTTCGCCTAACTAATCCTCATTTTGTCAAAGTCTTAGAAGCTTGTATCATTAAGATTCGACTATTTTAAATTATTGTGAAAGATATCCCACAAAAATCTCGTCACAAATATTTTTTCAATGTAACACACATAAAACACTTATTTCAGCACACCTATTTCTCACAAACATCTAAAACTTACAATGTGTAATAGTGTTGAACATATTCGTGCAAGGATGTACAAACACCAAAATACAAATATGAGTGAAGTTATGGTGGAATACAAGAGGAAATGCTTTCCAATTTTATGCGATTTATAACCAATCAATTGATGGCATTGAGATTTGGTTTGATATCTAGTTCTTGTATTAGATGCAAGAATAAAAAATTTACCGCAACAAATATTGTGAGGATATGTATATGTATCAAAGAGGGTTTACGCCGGTTATTATATGTTGTTCTTGTTTGGATAAAATTTAATTTCCTAACATAGGTGAATCAGGTAGTTCAATGTGTAATTTATTTTAAGCGAATCTCTTAGCGCTAATGTAACATATTTTAGGCGAGTCTCTTAGTGCCAGATGTAATTTAGTTTAAGTGAATCTCTTAGCGCCATATACCAACATTCTTAGGGATACTCGTGTACGATTATGTGATGACCCCGTACCTCTATAGGTGAGACTAGAGCTGGGCAAAAAAAACCGGAACCGCGTAACTGAACTGGAACCGACCCGAAATAACCGGTTCGGTTCGGGTTTCAGATATAGCCTAAATACCTGACGGGTCCTTAGACTGGTGTACCCTGGGTATCGGTTCGGTTTTGATTCTTACCCGAGAATCATGGGTAGGAACCGAAGAACCGAACATATATATAATTTTTTCTAATTAATATTTTTATTTATTAAATCGCTCAAACCGGGAATTGGTACAGTTCACTTAGTCAGAATCAAATAAAATAACCGGCTTAACTGGAACAAACCAGAAAACCTAATTTGACAACATTGAATGGTCATCCTCTAACCCTCACTATGCGTCGCACTCGATTTCTGAGATGTTCCAATCACCACATCGTGTCGGAGTTACCTTCGATCCGGTCAAGGAAGAGAATCAAGACGTCCGAATTCTAAAGGAGAGACAACTCGACCTTTGCCACCGCCGTTTGAATTGATCCGCTTAGGTCACTCGAAGGAACCACCGCTTGGGTTACGAACCGCCGCTAGGTCTCTCTCAAAATTTCACAACGTTTAGAAGGTATGTATTATTTTCTCTACTGACTGTGATCTCGGTTCCTAATGTGTTTTTACTTTAATTGCTCATCCAAGCATGGAGAGAATATGGTATTTCCATATCAGGTGATGTGGTGGTGGAGACTGATTCTGAAGAGGATGTATGATGGTGTTCATGCTTAGTTAGTATTGGGTAGTTAGGATTTCTATGTATGGTGCTCACTTAGTTGATGTGCTTGTATTCATGGTCGTTTATCAATGAGATTGTGCTTTGGCTAGGATAGGTGAACATGTGATAATATGTGTTTGAAATTAAGACTATGGAATAAATAAGAGTTGGTGTTGGGATATTTTGTACTCCTTGTTCGTATATGTTTTTGGTATATTAATCTTAGGTGCTTGGATTGAAAACGAAATTAAAACGAAGGAGAATATGAAAAAAAATATTTTGAGCGTGTTGAAAAAGAGGAATCGTGTTAAAATAAGGATTTGGAGATAGAAAATCATAAGCTGACGTGACAAGACTGGAAGTTCAACTTGACTGTAAATCTTTGGATTAAAGAACCAAGATATTCTGAATATTTGGGAAAGGAGATTTCAGAAGATCTAGAGGAACTCAAGATTAACCTAAAACAGAGGAAATGGGAGCATTTATTTACTTGTTTATGCCGTTGAACAAAAAAAAAAGAAGTTTTTGGGTAGATGTATTTTTTTGAAGGTTTGTTTCAATAATAGAGAAAGGTTTAGATCTTCTTGTGTAATATTAGAAATTTTTTTGTAATCTCAAGGGTTAAAGAACTAACAAAAGAATTTATTTTGAATCAATAATACAAGAGTGTTTTAAAGAGTTCTTATGCCGATACGTTCTTACATACTATTCGAATCCTACTTGGTGTGGCTACAAGTAAAGATTGGCCTTCTCTCTAGTTTAATACAAAGAATTTATTTCTTCAAGACACTTTGAACGGAGAAGTCCATATGATGAAACCTCTGGAATTCATTGAACGTGAAAAATTAATGCACATTTCAAATTCAAGAAAGAAAATTAAGGGCTCTAAGAAGCTCCTCAAGATTGGTACAATGAGGTATGCAAGTTCTTACTGAGTTTTAGCTTCTGCAACTAGCTACAAAATACCTCTCTTTTCATGTTTCAAAATGCCTCTGTCACCATCTATTTTTGGGTTTATGTTGGTGACATCATTGTCCTTGGTTCATTTATTTATTGTATTTCTTAAGTTTTCAAAGCTATTGCCAATTATTTCTCACTTAAAGATCTAGACGAGTTGTCTTATTTTCTTAGTATTGAGGTCATTCGTTCAACCAAAGGACTCCTTCTCATGCAACAAAAGTATATTTTCAATTTTCTTTGACATACAAATATCAACGGTCTTAAGCATGTTACCACACCGCTTTACCCCAACACATTTCTTACCCTTCCTAGTGGCATGGATCTTGATTATCCCACTGAGTATCGCGCGATCGTTGAAATTCTTTAGCACATATGTTATACTCTGTCAGATATTTCATTTGTTGTCACCAAGCTTTTACAGTTTATGGATCAACCAACTACGAATCAGTGAATTGCAGCCAAACATATTCATCGTTATCTTACAGACACTCTAACGTTATGTCTCTTTTTAGCATATAACATACGCTTTCACTTCATGCATTATGTGATGCCGATTGGACGGGTAACAAGATGATTATACCTCTACGGGTGCCTATGTTGTTTTTCTTTAATTAAACATTTCGTGTATGGATCTATGAAGAAGCAAGCTGAAGTTGCTCGCTCATCAATGAAAATTGATTTTCAATCTGTTGCACAAACCGCTTTTGAAGTCAAATGAATCTTGTTTCTTCTTCACGAGCTTGACATTTTTATTCAGATAAAATGTTACAACAACGTGATGACCTATCTTTGTGCATATCTGATAAAAAATAGTTTTAGATTATCATTTATTTGAGATTAAGTACTTCAAGCAAGTCTGTTTTGTGTTAGTCATGTTTCGTCTGCTGATCGTTTGATAATGTTCTTACCAAACCATTTATTCGGTCTTGGTTTGATTTTTTTTTTATAAGGTAGAATTCATTTCGGTCGTCTTTTTAAAAGAAAAATATTAGAGTATATTTTGTAATCCATAATATATAATATTTTTTCTTTCTCTACATTTATAAATCTTCCATTATTTTTTTTTAATCTAATGTTAAAATTATATTAAAAAAAAAAAAATTTCTTATAAACGGTTTTGAAACGTTTATGTTAAAGAAAAAACAAAACAAGATTAAAATCTCATAACAGTCTTGTTGAGCCAAACCAAATACGAATGCCATTTTCGTATTTGTTGATACCACTCCTCTTCATAGTGCTTAGTTTATAAAGCACCATAACATCAACCATTTTTACCATTTATGTGAGATTAAGTAGTACAAGCAAGTGTGCTTTGTGTTGTTAGTCATGTTTCGTTTACTGGTCAGATTGATAATGTTCTTACCAAACCATTTACTCGGTCTTGGTTTGATTTTTTTTTTTTATTAGGTATAATTTAATTCGGTCGTCTTTTTTTAAAGAAAATATTAGAATATATTCTGTAATTCATAATATAGAATATTTTTTTCTTCCATTATTTTATCTCTACCCTTGTAAAAACATTTATTGAAAATTATACAAAACTATAGAGTAAACCCGACAATACAAAGATTCTTAGGAGTTATGTACATATCAATATTTTGATTTTCTTTAAACTATGAATGTTTGTGTTTTAGTACGATTCCATTAGAATTTAGATGAGACCTCTCTACTAAAAAAATCTTGAGGTCTTCTTCAAAATCCTCTTGGTATGAAACTATATATATTCTAAATCAACTTAAATGAACATTTTCAGTTGGATCTTTAATAAAATCTTCTTTTTATAGCAGTGTGCACTGGATAATGCGGTTGCGACCACTTTATTGGAGATGGCCAATGAAGCCATAAAACCAGGACAATTTATATTCTTTTGATTTGTTTATACACATCAAGCATAAGCTATAGCGATACATCTCTTTCGAATTGCATTTTATAATATTTGATACCATCAGTGACAAGAAAAAACATTTGATACCACCCCATTATGTCAAGACTCAAGACAACGCTTTTTAATAAATTATAATTACAAAGAAGCTTTAATCATGACGAAAATTATTACTAAATGATATCAACAAGAAACTCATCATATATCTTCGTCAACTTGCTTGCACATACAAACCCATTATATAAGTTACCCACTGAATTAGCTATCTAAGAGCAGATAGTAATGTGTTGCGTCATAGATATATAGTAAGTGACTTTGGAATATAAATAAATATTACCTCAGAGATTATAACTTATTACAAAGGGAAGCGATTCCAAAGGAATATCATCCGTTCTGTCTAATCTTATTCTTAGTTTAAAACCCCTCTCCATGCATCGATCCTCTTGCTTATATATATATTTATTGCTTCCTCTATAAGTTTCTGTGAGTCTTGATCATCGCTCTTTCTAGCTAAAGTAAGAGTAGTAGGTGCGTACGTATAAATATAGAGAGAGCGTTTGAGCAGAGAAATGGGTTTAAGGTCCATCATATCGACCATCACATACTGTTTGTTCCTTCGCTATCCACACAAGGAGCCAAAGGTCAAAAGTGTGAGCCACCTCAACTATTACCACACCGTGCCAAAGGCTCGTCCACTATCTCTACAGGTATTCTCTTCCCCTTTTTCTCTCTACATAGTTTAGTCTCTAATCGACCCTCTGATCATAAAATTAGTTAATTTGTACTTATATCAAAACTATCGTATGATATCCCTAGATAATGGAACGAAGAGTGCAAATGATTTTAGCTTTTAGAGGAAGAGATGTGTGTATCAGTGTACTATATATATTTGTTAAGTTTGTGGTGATGGTAGAGGAGGAGCAGCTAGCTAGAGGAATTGATTAAGTTGTTTTAACTAAAACCTAAAGATAAACAACTTAACTTTTCTTTAATTATAATCCTTTAGTTTTGTGGATTTTGTAAGAAAAACGCTAGATAAGAAAATAATTGACAGATCAGATTCTCACCCAAAAACAAGAATATTAAAGTACTGTGTTCAGTTTATTTTTCCTATATTATTTTTGCATTGTCTGTTAAAAAATGACTTTTGGATTTTTATTGATTCGATCGGTAACGGGAATCGGACAAAACTGAAGCGGAATGTCATAAGTTTGTCTCACTAGTGGAGCTCTGATTATAATAATATCTTTGGCTGTATCAGCAGATATAGCTAGTCGTATAAATAATATGTTCTTCTAGTTACCTTTATTTTCTTTGGATACGCATCACATATTAATAATACTAATTAGTTTGTAATATATGAAAATGGTGTGATTAATATGCAACAAAACAGACGATAGACTTGAAAGTAAGGATGTGCTGCAGTGGATGCGAGAGGGTAGTTAAGCATGCCATTTACAAGCTGAGAGGTATAATTAACGTTTTAATTAAGGAATTAGTAATATTATTGTGAATAATAATAATGATAATAATAAAGAGATACTAAATGGCGTCGTTTCGGTGGTGGTGAAGGGGTGGACTCGGTGGAGGTGAACCTGGAGATGGAGAGAGTGACTGTGGTTGGTTACGTGGAGAGGAAGAAGGTGTTGAAGGCGGTGAGAAGAGCCGGGAAGCGAGCGGAGTTCTGGCCTTACCCGGACATGCCTCGCTATTTTACTTCCTCCGATCATTACTTCAAAGACACCACCCGCGAGTTTAGGGAGAGCTACAACTACTACCGTCACGGCTACAACCTCAGTGACCGTCACGGTCACGTCCACGTCACCAACCGTGGCGACGATAAAGTCAGTAACTTCTTCAACGACGACAACGTTCACGCCTGTCGCCTTATGTGATCTTTTTTTTTCTATGTATGTATGTGTTTCTACGTGTTGTATTGTCTATAGTGCTAATTAGTTTGTATGCATAAGCGAGTTAAGAAGAAAACGAGCTTGTGTAACATGCTTTATTAAAAGAAAAAAAAAAAACAGGAAAAAGATAAGATAGCAACACGAACCAGAAGGATCAATCTTCCAATGATACATAACGACATAAGAAATGTAATTTTTAAGAAACCATGTTTACCATGGGTCAAGAAGATGGGTAAATGCTTAGCTTGTGTGATATAGTGGTCCCCGGGCTCTCTTCAGCTTCTTTTGGATCACCTAACTTCTTGTACCCTGTCCACAGGATTTAATGGACTTATTGTAGAAAATAAAAGATGGTGAAAGTTACTACCTACTACCTATTTTGGGGTCCTGGTTAGAGACCCAGATTTTACATACCTTCCCGAGACGTCACGTGAATCTCAGCCATCACTTAACCTTGACCCTAGAATGCTTTTTTTGAAGTATTTTGGGTTGATGACCTAGATGATTAAGAGAGACTTTGTTAGCCAAAATCCCTTGTGGCCCTATTTTAGTTTTAAGTTTAAAGGGATTAAGACCTAAGCATAAATGTATGTCTTGGACATTGTAAGAGTTTTTAGTATTTTTTAGAGTGATAGAGGTTTTTACCTCAACACTACCTTTTCCATACCCCAAGAGGATATGTTAGTTAAAATCGGACATGAACTTTAGTAGTGAAAGACTATGAAGAAACATTAATTGTGTGTGATGAAGTATGAAAATCCATGAAGACACGAGGTCATGGAATGAGAGTCAGAGGTGTGAGAACAACCGAAAACACCGAGCATGGGAATAAGGACGTGAAAGCTTGGGGTGTGAGAACCCTTAAAGACATATGAAATATGCATGAAAGCATGGAGGTGTGTAAACATCATAAATCTGAGCATGAGGATTTGTCTTTAGACACCCAAGATTTGAAAATTGGGTTTCAATCATAATGGTAACTGGTCATAGACCTACCCTAGAGGTCCACGATTGAAATTCAAACTTTAAGAAATTTCAATAACGAGTCATAAGCTTTTCTCTAGAGACCCACTATTTGAACTATGGACAATTTTGTTGATTTATGCGTAATTGAAAGCCTTCTCCAATGATTGTTAATATGATGAGTTGCTGAAGTGTCAATTGACGCACTGAGAGTGGTGTTTGCATGTTAAATTTGATGGCCATGTCTTGTATTACAAGTCTTGTGCTAAACATTAACGTGTCTAACAATGGTTTATGTCACTTTCATCTGTCAAAAGATATGAATATCCTCATGTAAAGATCCGAATACTCTAAAATATTGATGCATAGTGCTAAAAGATTCAACTAAAGTAAATTAGATGTGATAGATGATATTTTATTCGCTTAAACTAGATTACACGTGACGTTAAGAAATTCGCTTTATTACACATGACTTTACGTGAGTCGTTTATAATAAAATGAATTTCATCCAAACATATATCATCTTAGGGATCAAATATGCTTTTGTAATCAAGCCTTTGAACTAGATATTCTTCTCTGAAATTTAATTTTTTCTGGACGTTCAACATGTTAATATTAGAATATATTTTTGAATATATACGTCAAAAGAAAAAGTTAATATCTAAAATGAACACTTATCGCTACGGCCCATTGATGATTTGAGGAAAAAGGGACTCAAAGCCCGATATCTCAAAATCAAGTACGATGATGGTCCGAGACTTATTTACTAGTATCGGAGGGAGTCAAGACTAGGGTTTTAGATCGTAGAAGCTTGAGAGAATGGATTCGTACTCGTCGCCGCCTATGGACTCCTCCTACTCGTCGCCGCCTATGGGTTCTGGAATGAGGCCCTCTCCGGAAGCAGTTATGGATCAAGTGAAGTCACAGCTTGCTCAAGCTTACGCCGAGGAGTTCATCGAGGTTCGTCCCTCTCTCCCTTTCTTTTTTCGCTCTTTCAAACTTTTCTAGGGTTCAAATCACGTGGACGAATCTCTACATCTCTACTATCCCTCTTACAACTTCCGATTGTAATACTTGCGATAATCCTACCAGTTGTTTGTATTTTAATTTTTGAGATTTAGGTATAGCTCTATTTTCTGATCTTCGTATCTGCTAAATCGCTAAATAGATATGATGAACCAAAGCCAGTGGTTTTCTATATGTTGTTGTGATTTCTTGAATATTGTGATCCATATCCAAATTTCAAAAGCTTTACTTTTTATTTCCTGTGAATCAGTAGTAGTTTCCAATGCATCAATGTATTTCTGTTGATCCCATGAATACTAAATGTTGTATTTAACTTTTGGTGTGCAGACTCTAAGAACAAAATGCTTCGACAAATGTATAACCAAGCCAGGATCAAGCCTCGCGGGGAGTGAGAGTAGCTGCATTTCTAGATGCGTCGATCGTTACATTGAAGCCACTGGAATTATCAGTCGATCTCTTTTCACTCAACGCTGAAGGACAGTTCTTAGTGCTGATGGAAAGTTCTTTTACAGTCGAGAATGTTAGTTAAATTGGCGAATTGTTAGCTCAATTTTTTGGAGTCGATTACTTTCTGAGTTATTTACTTGTCAAGTCCTGGGGTCATTAAGACCAGAAGCTTTAATTTTCATTAAGAAGAATGATATACCATATTCATGAATCTGCTTCATCTTGTCTTCTCTATAACTTTGAATCCAAATATAAACTTTGGTTTATATGTTTTGTATAAAAAAGTTTAAGAACTAGAATGGTTATTTTCAGTAAAGATAAGTGAAAAAGAAAGGGATGTTGAGAGGAAAAGAAGAGACCATTTGTTAAGAGTAGTGGTTTTGTTAAACTGTTTCCTAATGATTCCATAAAACAAAGGCAGAAGAATAACTAGTCCTGAGAGTCTAAACTAAAACAAAAGAGATTTAGATATTCCTACAAAGACCACCACAAAAGCTTCATTCGCGTTCAATCTGAATGGTGACATGACTGATGTTGTATTCCCTCTTGATGTACTCAATAACCTTGTCAAGAACCATATCTGCATCCGCCTCTGGCCTGATCTTCACATGACATGCCAACAAGATTTTGCCAAGAGTGATTGCCCAAATGTGAAGCTCATGAACAGCCACCACTTCCTCCATCTCACACACTCCCTTTTCAAGCTTGGTCGCATCTATCTCCCTCGGGGTTGACTCCATTAGAACCTCTAGGATGTTCCTCAACATGCCAATCGTCGTCCCCAACACAATGACAGAGAAAACGAGTGTGCATATGAGATCAATGATCTTCCACTCCGGTTTGTACCATATGATTGCTCCTCCTATCATCACCCCAACGCTCTGGATTGAATCTCCCAGTACATGTAGATAAGCCCCTTGAATGTTTAAGTTCCGATGCTTCTTCTCGGTCTTTCCACTTCCATTACCATTCTCAAGCAAGGATTCAGATAGATGTGCTTCCTCATGGTGATGGTGATGATCGTGTCCATGTTCATGTTCATGTCCATGATGATGCCTGGTTATGGTTATCCCATGGCTATGGTCATGACCGTGACTATGACCGTGAGCATGACCGTGGTCGTGACCTAACAGAAAAGCCATTGCAATGTTGACGAGCAAACCAAAGGCAGAGACAAGGAACATGAGAAATCCCTGGACTTCGCCACTACCGCTTTTAAGCCGATCAATTGCTTCGTAGACTAAGATGCCAGCGAGAAGCCAAATCATCTGGATGGAAACAAGAGCACCAAGGATCTCGATTCTGAAGAAGCCATAGGATTGGCGTGGGGTTGCCTCCCATCCTGAAGCCCAGAGAGCGAACAACGATATGGCAAAGGCGGCGACATCTGACAAGAGATGAGCCGCATCTGTGAGAATAGCGAGACTGTTGGCTTTAATTCCTCCGATTACTTCCACGGTGATGAAAACCGCACAGAGCACAACAGCCACCAAAAGCTTCCTCATCGATGCTGCGCGTTCTGCGGCGTCCCTTGAAATTGTCTTGGCATCGGAGAAACCGCACGGCGCTTCTCCGCAAGTCTTCTTAATTGCCCCCGTCATGCTTGCCTCTGCTGCTGATGAAATCTGAACCACATGGTGATGATTATGGGACTCACACTGCTTCTTATGTTCATGGTGCTTTTCGCCTTCCATCTGAGATTAAAAAAAAAAAGTAACGGATGCAGATTGTGTGAGACAACAAGAAAAACAAGAGATCGAAGTCGAATCGGAGGCACAGTCAATCCAATGTCAATGTCACCAAATCAATATTCTTAAAAGCCATTGAATCGAATAACCACTTGATTGTGAAATCGGAAACGCATCTAACAACAGACAGAGAGAGAGATCGACACAGAACACGAGAAGAAGAAGATACCTTTTTCTGAAGAGAGAAAAATCGTAAGTTTGCAAGGAGAATGGCCTTTCCTTCCTTTATATATAAAAATATAACTGCTAAGAAACTGGAAAACTGAGTAGAAAAAAAGGAAATCGCAAAAGAGGGGGGATTAAGAATGTATAGAACTCGTGAGCGACTTTTTGAATTTCAAATATTTAGTTATTTACCTTTTTTTAATCTTATTTACAAAAATCTTTATCAGTCATTCTATTGGGATTTCTTTTCAGTTTTTCTTTAGTAAAATATTTTAAAAAATGGAAAAAAAAAAAAAAGAAGTTTTTGCTGACCAAAAAAAAATGGAAAAAAAAAGAGTTTGGGTAGAATTAGAAAGAGATTAAATTGAAAGAGATTTGGTTGAATCATCTTTCCTTTTTTCTCTTGTATCTAACAAGTGTCTTGGATACTAGTCAACATTCATCTACGAGCTACATTCACTGGATTCTTTGTATTTTCCTTTTTAAATAGAGTAACAAATTTGGCAACTACATTATTGTCTTCCTCACTGAAAAGATGTTAACCTGTGAATGAGAAAGCAAACGCCTAATGTGATTATTTGTCGTTTAGTCACTGTCTTTTTGCATTCTACCTTTATACTGTCTTTTTATTTTGTTTTTAGTTTTTCATTATCAGTTAGATCTAAAAATGTACTCCTATGCAGTCACATTTGATCCTCTTCTCTACTCCCATGCTATTTAGAGCCACGCGTTCAACATGCTTTATTCATCTTAACCCAACATTAATTAGCCGGTGGGTGAGAAGAAGACCACACTATTTATTTTACGGAAAGCTCTTTTTATTAACTTTTACCAATCGTTTTAAAAGAGAGATATATACAAATGCCATGGCATTAGTTACTTTTGGAAGATATCCATAAGAAAAGAAGCTCAAACTCTTCCCTTTTTCCTGGGAGAAGATTCAACCCAAGATTCCTTCTATAAAGTTGAGGATTAAAGCAGAAGAGACATAAAGAAAATTAAATATATAAAAGAAAACAACCAAAGAAAATGGAGTTTAGTGGTATGTTGTGAATTCGGGGAATGATGATTCACGCCTCACCATCTTCTTGTCTTTTTCTCCCTTTGAGATATTTCAGATTGGAACATCAAGAGTGATCCTTATCCCGTTGAGACATTTCAAATTAAAATTCTGTGGACTTTACAATTACAAGTTTACAACCCATCGCAACCTCAATGTTATTTCCTACCACTTTTACTATGGTCAACGTTTTGGTATACAATTTCAGACCGTCAAACCATTTGATATACATACAAAAAATGGTAAATTAGATAAATAACATGTTATGTAGTCAAAATTAAAAAATGGTAAATTAGATAAATAACACGTTATATAGTCAAAATTAATTATATTAGATGTTTTGGCTTCACGCGGGGATGAATTCGTCGTCCCTCATTATTTTTATTTTTGTATTATATTACGTAACTACGTATACCGTATCCGCGTATGTGTATATTATCGACATATGTCATCTGATCGGGTCTCATTTACGTATGTCTGTATACTATCGACGCATATTTTGCTTGGTCTATTATTTTCACGTATATTTTAAAAAATTTAGTAACAAATAGAATCAAGGTATCTCATTAGAATATGTCGGAGTAACAAAGTTGGCATGTGATAAATTCAAACAATAGAAGATCATGTTATAAAATTTTAAATAAAACTAAAATGAAAAAATATCAATTTAGGGAGTTGAATCTACTGCTCTGTTTTATTACATATATCTTCCCGAACTCTCCTTTAATTTTCTCTGGAGTCTCCTTTTCAAGAACATATGCCTTTTGAGAACCGTCTTCGACATCTCTGCGAGTTCTCTCTCGAACCTCTCTTGAGTAGTAGGTGGATCTTCAAATCCCTTTCAAGCTTCCTCTGGAGTCTCCTATTAAGTAACTTGTTCCTTTCAAAAACCATCTTCAACATGCCATGAGTTTCCCCTCGAACCTCCTCTTGAATAGTAGGTGGATCTTCAAATCTCTTTTGAGCTTCCCTTTGAACCTCCACTTGAGTAGCAGGTAGATCTTATGATTCCCTTCGAGTTGCCTTTTTCACTATCCCTTCCGAGCTTCCCTTTAGCTTCACATGGAGTTTCCTCTTCTGAAACAGTAACATGTGCCTTTCGAGAACCGTCTTTAACATCCCCTCGAGCTTCCCACAAACCTCCTCTTGTAGGTGGATCTTCAGATCCCTTTCGAGCTGCCCTTTAACTTCCTCATGAGTTTCCACTTCGGTAACATGTGCATTTCCTAAACCATCTTCGACATCCCATTGAACTTCACCTTGAACCTCGTTTCCTTCGAACCTCCTCATGAGTAGTAGGTGGACCTTCAGATCCCTTTCAATCTTCTCCTTTTACTTCTTCTGGAGTTCCTCTTCAATTACAAACGCCTTTCGAGTACAATCTTCAACATCCCATCGTTCTTCCCCTCTTACCTCTTCTTGAGTAGTAGGTGGATCTTCATATCCAGTTTGAGATTCCCCTTTAACTTTTCTAGAGTTTCCTATTCGGTATTAGGTGCCTTTTGAGAACTGTGTTTGATATCCCTCGAACTTCACTTCGAACATCTTCTTGAGTTGTATGTGGATCTTCAGATTCCTTTCGAGCTTCCCCTTATACCTCCTCTTAAATAATAGGTGGATCTCCAGATCTCTTTCGAGCTTCCCCCCTAATTTCCTCATCAGTAACATGTGTCTTTTGAGAATTGTCTTCAACATCCCCTCGTTTCCCTTAAACTCCCTCTTGAGTAGTGGGTGAATATGTATATCACCTTCGAGCTTCCCTTTAGCTTCCTTTGGAGTTTCCTCTTCAGTAACTGGTGATTTTCGAGAACCGTCTTTAACATTCCCTCGAGCTTCCCCGGAAACCTACTCTTGAGTGGTATGTGGATCTTCAGATCCCTTTCAATTACTTTATTAACTTTCTCTAGAGCTTCCTCTTTAGTAACATGTGTCTTTCGAGAACCTTCATCCACATCCCCTCGGACTTCACCAGAAACTCCTCTTGAGTAGGAGGTGAATCTTCAGATCTCTTTTCTTCCTGTTGAACCTTCTCTTGAGTAGTAGGTATATATTCTGATCCTTTTCGAGTTTCCCCTTTAACTATCGTTCCGAGCTTCTCTTTAACTTCTTCTGGAGTTTCCTCTTCAATAGTAGGTTCCTTTCGAGAACCGTCTTCAACATCTTTTCCGCGAATTTCCTCTTAAGTAGTAGGTGGATTTTCATTTCCCTTTTGAGCTTCCATTTGAACCTTCTTTTGAATAGTAGTTAGATATTCAGATCCCTTTCGAGTTTTCCCTCGATCCTCTTATAAATCCAAAACCTGTAAAATAGAGGAAAGAAACGAATAACATAATAGGAATGGTATGTTAAATATATATTTAACCTCTCCTTTATAAACTCAGGTATACTAATATATAATACACAATAATTAAAATACATATATCTGATGATGATGATAAAACTTACAAATGATGATAAAAAAAATTCGATAATAATGAAATCGGAATTCCATTTCTTGATCTTTCTTATCATCACCACCTTGAAAGATAAGTATCGG
Source organism: Euclidium syriacum (assembly GCA_900116095.1). Taxonomy (NCBI): domain Eukaryota; kingdom Viridiplantae; phylum Streptophyta; class Magnoliopsida; order Brassicales; family Brassicaceae; genus Euclidium; species Euclidium syriacum. The sequence goes on from FPAK01000008.1 coordinate 7,916,182, forward strand.
GAGAATACCTTACGAAAATAATTTATATCAAGTTTTGAATCTCACAAAAGCAAAAATAATTACGCATTACCTTCTTTCCAATTTCAAGTTTGTTTCTCAATGTTGGTAATTCGCGTAATGTAGGAGTCAAAAATATTTTCATTCACGACTGCATTTAATCATTAGTCTTCATTACATTGTTATAAGCTTTAGTTCATCTTAATTTAATTTCTAATGAGAATAAAGCACAACCTATTATTTACTTGAGTTTTAACATAGTTAATTATCTATATATTGTCCATAGCTTTTTCCTTCTTAAAAAATTTAATAAACTCTCTTGTCTTTTCTTTTCTTCATCTTCCTATCTTTCTTTCACGATTCCTTGCTTCCTCTTTATTCTTCTTATTCTTGCTAATTCTCTTTATGCAGGACTAATCAAATGATTAGATTTCAATTTCGACCTAATCAAGTATAAAAATGATGTCAAACTACTTATAATGGTATCATCAATAAGTATAAGAAAAATTGTGATTTGTGGAGGAACAATTATTTTCATTCCTGTAATAGGTTGATCTTCATATCATTCATCGATTGAAACGACCTTTATATGTTTGCAAGTTTCTGTTGCGAGGCCGAGTATAAGTCATCCTAAGCATTTCTCCATCCAAGATTTGATTAAGCATAGATGCTGCAATTTGCAACTGAAACAACATTAAGAGAATTATCTCAAAACTTAGCTAGAAGTTTACTAATGTGATTCTTGATTTTTCCCGATTGAAGAATTAAACAACCAAACTCTTTTTATTTTCTCTGGGTATCTCAAAGATGTTTCTTGTAATTTATCTTTTTCAGATTTGGGTAGATATATGTAGAGTTTTCCAAGCATGCTCAGAAGTACATTATGTCATTAATTTTCTATTATCGTTTTATATTTAATTTCCATTTGTTGGCGGTCTCGAATTCAATAGAATTGTATCTCAGCTAGAGTCTTAATCAAAATAATCTTTAATCTAGAATTCTTTAAGATTTTGCAGAGAGATTATTTCAACGGGATTATAGATACTGATACAATACAATTACCTCCTACTTTTATCAAAGACACACAAACTAAAATGTAGAATTTTGTTAATTTCTTTTTCTTCACACTTCCTCTCTCTTCATCAACCTTACCCTTTTTATTCCAATTATTAATGAAAAACCAAGTCGTAGAATATTTGCTCTCTTCTTCTCCTCCACGCTTTTCTCTTTTCTTCAACCAAAACTCTTAATACAAACACAAACCAAAATGTATAATTCTTACCTTTCTTCTTGAAGTTTTTCTTTTCTCCTAATTCTTTTTATTTTCCAATGAAACCAAAACATAAACACTCACGAAACCGAAACGTCCAACTTAAATTCCTCCTCTTCTTCAACGAAACCACCTACACGTCTTTTTCTCACCGTGACGAAACCAAAACCTAAACGTGTCGAAACCAATACTTGTTCGGCATTTTCATCTTCTTCATCTAAAATTAATGATAACGTCATGCTTCTATGATCTTTTTACTATCATGTTTCTTTGTCATTGTCATTCTCTCTCTCATCTCTGATTCTTTCTTCTACCAAGTGACACACCTAGTTTCTCCAATTATTTATACAAAAGCAACCGTCTTTTCCAAGTTTCATGCCCTTAGCAGAGCTGGTCATCCTTTGGTTGCAACTGGGTACTCTCTAGTAACTATCACCGTCACTGATACTAAGGTTTCATCATCTCTTCTTTAACCATCCCGAGAAACAAAGAACCCTACGATCAATGACCACAAAACGATACGATGATCACAAACGAAAACTATATTATTATAAACTTCTCGTACTTACTCTTCTTCTTTTCGATATCAATCCTAAAACGTTTTCTCTCCTGTTATTCTTGGATACGCTATCAACGCTAAACGTGTTCTCTTCTTCTGAATATATCATCATAACTGTTCCTTCTTCTTCTGCTACTCCACGATCTGCTTTTTCTTCTAAAACAAATATATACGATTCCTCCTAAGTCAAACTGTAACAAACGATTCTTATTCTCAGTATCCTCCTCATAAAATTTTAACGCAAGCTTTTTCTTCTCACGCAAGAGACAGTCTCATGCTTCTTCTTCTTCTTATAAGTTAGCGGCTAGGGTTTACACGTTTGTGTTATTTGATATCTATAAGGTACTATATATATCTTACAGAATTTTAATTGTCAAATTTCGATTAAAAAATACTAAGATATACATTAATCAAACCAAAAATATTAAATTTCCATTAAAAGTTAGCTATATATACAAATTTTATATATATATGTATATATTTTTTTTAATTAGATTCAACAATATCAATATCGAAAACGGAATGTTTACATATATATATACATTAGGTTTAACAATATCAGTGCTATAAAAATATTTATTTATTTTTCTTTCTTTTTCTAAGAAGGAAAATTATCAACAAAAGGAATAAATCTATTTTATTATATACCATATATATTACTTTGATTAGATTTGATAATATCGTAATCAGAATACATACATTTTGGAGATATATTTTAGAGATTTGATTATATTTATATAAGAATGTAGAAAAATTTCATATCTAAATTAGAAGATTTACATTTAGATATATTTTTTTTCGTTTAAGAAAAATATTATTTATCAATTTTTGGGAAATTCTTTGTTTTTTTCCTTAAAGATATACATATCTTAATTATATCAATTTCGATTTTTTTTTTCCTTTTAGAAAAATATTTTTGGGGAATTTCGTTTTTTTGGAAATTATTTATCAATTTCTGGGAATTTTTTGGTTTTTTACTTAAAGATATACATATCTTAATTATATCAATTTCGATTTTTTTTTCCCTTTTAAAAATTTATATTTTTTCCTTAAATTTTAATATTATTCTTTAGTATTTTGTTAAAATTCATTTGCAATTTATATAGGAAGGGACTAATTTGCAAATATCCAACAATTCATTATGGGTTTTTTAGATCAAAATAGAAGTTAAAGGCCATTAATTAATAGGCGATGACGTGGACAGTCTTAGAGGCCATTATGCTTCACAATTAATTATATAGATAACATAGTTGACTATAAAATTAACTATCTATCTAACAAAAAAATCGAAAAATGTAAAACTTTGATACACTGAGTTAATTGGGCAAAATGATATTATATGAGAAGTAATGTCAAAATGTCACTATAATAATTCATTTATTGAAAATATCACTTATTGAAAAGTCCGAGTCGCAATTAAAACTCTATCATCCACTATATCTACGAAACTACCAGTCACTTGTGTCTGATATGTAAAATGTCTATAATATACACGAACTGACATCTTTCGGGCCAAATTTGTTTGTTCTCTTTCATCTTTGAACCGAGCCAAAGGTAGTCATTAATACTCTTAACTCCATATAAAACCATAATAATCCCTATAACAGAGTAAAATATTAATGCTTCTATTTGTCGTCTCCTTTACTACAACATAAATCACATATATGAGAACTGAGAGGAGCATTGTAAAACGACTTTAATGGAAGAGGTGGGTGAAACATAGTGTTTTTCTACATGAAGCCTCCTTCCAGTTTTCACAATGGGGATTTGAGCCTTGTTTGCTATTATAAGAAATCGATTTACTGTCTACGACAAATACTGCGTTATTGGTTTGCTAAGCTATAATGTCCTTCTCGACTATGGTTTCACTCAATCTCCAAGGACAACTATTTCTTTACTTATACTCGTGGCTTTGTTGTCTTGCATGTTTTAGTCTATGTTGATGATTTGGTCATTTTTTGTGATGACTCCAACACGATTAGCTCTTTCAAAGTCTATCTTAGTATTTTTTTTCCAAGATGAAGGGTCTTGGCTTGTTAAAATATTTCCTCGGTATTAAAGTAGCACGTGAGACTATTGATATTTTCCTCTCCCAAAGGAAATATTGTCTTGACATAATTGAGGAATGTGGGCTCACATGTTCTCATCTTGTTGATACTCCACTCGAGCAAAATCACAAACTCATGTCATCTACTAGTGCGCCATATTCCTCACTTGATCAGTATCGCCGTTTAGTTGGGCAGCTTATGTATCATTTTTTACATAAACGGAGTTGAGCTATGTCGTTAATATTCTTGCTTAGTTCATGCAGACACCACTTGTGGGTCATTGGAAATCGGTTCTTCGAGTGATTCAGTATTCCAAATCTTGTTCGGGGCCAAGGCAGTGTTCTTTCGTCTACATCTCCATTACAAGTTAATGCGTATTGCGACTCTGATTTTAACACTTCTCCATAATAAGTGTTGATTTTAGTGGTTTTTAGACCTCTATTTCGTATAGTTTTGAGGCTCCAATGACTACTTTAGGTTTTATATTGATGCATTTAGCTAATAATCTCTCATTTTGCATTTAGAGTCTAGGATTTGCATTTTCATTGCATTTTGGTGTTCTTGAGTGTCATAGGTGCTAAATGAGGAACAAATGAGCTAAAGGAGCTTATTGGAGATCACGTGAAGAATTGGTTCATATTTTGGAATTTAAACCAAGCATGAAATAAAGAGCTTGAAGAGAAGAAGCCATAGCATTTCATGGATCAAAAATCAAAGTCTGGACGAAGGAGAAAAGAGCAAATGAAGAGGAGCAGTTCTGAGGCATTTTTTCCGGCGGCAAGGAGAGTTCTGCCGGCGGCACGAGACCAAATCCAAAGAAAAATCATGTTTTGATATATATTTGTCCTTTTAACATTTTCTCCTTGCTATATTAACCTTGTAATTAGGCTACAACAAACTAGTCTTGGCATAATGTTGTATTTTAGGAACTATAAGTGTTCTTGAGAGCTTTTCATGCTCTCTTCTTATCTTTTTTATTATTCTATTTAGTTATTAATAAATTGTATTTTACATTATGATTTTCTTTCCTTTTTGCATTTACTTCCTCTTTCTTATAGTGGATTCATCATCCATTGATGAGTAGATTGCATTAGGATCAAAGTTTGGGTTTTTGAGTAAGAGATGAATGGATTGTTGATTGGTGTTCTTAGGGTCTATTTATAGGTTCTATCATTTGAATGGTTCAATTGGTGGTTTAGGAAGTAATTAATTCCAAAATCATATCTTAGAACTTTGCATTATAGGTGTTTCAAATGAGCAAAGTGCTACTTGGCTCGTGAGAACCTCACCAAATCTTTTGTACACGGTTATGGAAGGTGTTTAATGATTAGTATTAATCACTATTTGGCTCGTGAATACCTTGCCAAATCATTTATGCTAGATAAGCTATTGCCATTAACGTGGGTTAACTATGCATTCTTGTTCTTTAATCACTAGAATATGCTTGCATAGATCACACTTAAAAAACCCAATTATTGATCCTAAATGCTCCAAATCATTACTCATCCTTACCTTGATACAAATATCTAGTTAATTGCATCATCATGTTTATGTTTGCTTTGACTTTTATTTCTTTGATTAGGAATTATCTCATCATCAGTAAACCCTCTTTCTTCCTTGCTTAACATCATTGCCAATGATCCTAATGCATTAAACCTTTAGTTCCTTGTGGTTCGATCTCCTTTGCTTACCCCTTGATCTACTTATTTAGAATTATGAGGATTGGATAGTTTGGGTGTTATATAAATATGTTTGACTAGTAGGATATTAGTGGATAGCAACACGCTAAATATCCGTTATCAGTCTGCTTACTCGTTCGTCTCTAGCCGGTTACATGGTCATGCTTGGTGATTAACATATCTCCTTAAAAACCAAGAAGAAGTCTCGAGTCTCTCTTCCGCTGAAGCTGAATGCCGATCTATGAGAATGGCGTGTATGGAGTAACTCTAATTGAAAAAAAAAATCTTATTTCTTGGTGTCTCTCATTCTCAGCTTATGCTTCTCTTTTGTGATAGTCAAGTTGCACTTCACATTGTTGCAAACCCGATATTTCATGAACGGACTAAACATATTGTAGGTGATAGTTATTTAATTCAGAAAAGATCATTGTTGATAATATTGTTACTCATTTTCAGTCAAAGATGATCGTTCTAAATTTCAATGCTCCATCTTAAAAGAAAATGTTACGATATATTTGGATATCTTGTATATTTGTAGAATTTACGTTTATATTCTCTAAATTGTGTTATATAAACTATGTTATACAATCGTTAATCAAAAACTTTATTTTAAACCTAGTTTTGGCAAGTTCTAGGGCGAACTCTGACACTTGTTTATAAGGATTCTATTGAATCAAATTGCACTAATATCAATATTCTAACGCTAAAGAGAGAAAAGGAGAATCTATTCAAACTTCAAGAATTTTTAGAATATCGTTCTCTCCAAATTTACAAAACTAATTTCAGTTCTGGTCGTTACACGGAAAACTATAACTAAAAAAAATTTCTGCCCTTAGGCCTAAGAAACAACTCCATAAAAAATGAATTTTTGGGCTGGGCCTGAAAACTAGATTGAGTGACAGACTAGCGATTATCTAAAAACCGATAAATGGATTTGTTCTTTGTTGTAGACTAGATAGTATTATTATTAGTGGAGGGGTTGGTTTGATACTATACAAATCACATTAAACATATGTGTATTACAGTTTGGTCGGACATGAAAGTATTCCTTCAATCTGCTTTACTCGGAGAAAATGCATGAACGCAGTTCCATTAAATTAACCCACCAGAACAGTCAACAAAAAACATCCACCATTTAAATAAGAGTATCGAACAACTCGAATCGAATGCACCGTTACGATATACCACACATTCCAACGAATACTTTTTGTGTTTTCATTAATTAATTAAATCAATATAGATACTTATAAAGCAAAACATTTAATTTATTTTCCCTTTTGTAATGGTCGAGAGAATAAATAGGAAGGGGCTGGTTAAATTGAAATAAAAAAAACTCAATTATCGTGTTACGCAGTTCCATAGTTGGTGGTGGTTGAGATCCGGCGTCGTCGGGTTTCCTCCTCCTCCTCCAAAGAAGATGATGAAGGTTTCAAGCGGTGTCGTTGCTTCTGTTATCGCCGTTTCGACGGCAGCTCTCTCTTCGTCCTCCGCTCTTCCTCCAATCACCCCTAAGGTTTCCTTTTCTTTTGTTCTCAGTCGCGATTACAGATCTGCTCTTAGGCTCGTATTAGATTCAATTATTCAGGGTCTCGTATGTCGAATTGAAATGTGGATATGAATTTGCAGGGATGGGAATCGAGGAAGACGAGTGAGTCGGAGAAATTCGAGCCGAAGTTTGATGGGTTGAGATTCATAGAGACGCTGGTCACAGCACACAGATAGATTCAAAAATTACCAATTATTCACTTGGGTGTTGCAAAAGCTTTGATACAAAGCGTGAGTGCGTCACTTGGGTCTCTAACCATTCATCTTGTTTCTTTTACATGTCTTCTCTTGCAAGTACAAGAAGGGCTCTTTTTCTTTTACCGTGTATTGAAAATTGAACATTCTTTCTTTGTACCTTTGCTTCAAAGGTTGCTAAAATGAGCAATAGACTGAATCCTTACACTTTTAATCTGTTGGGCCAAATTTGTTTGTTATTAATTGGCTATTGCATCTAGTTATATGGTGATGATGGTGTTTTGAATATGGAATTGTCAAAAGTGGTGATAGGTGGTAAATTAGTTGTCAGTATGGGTAAAAAGAGCAATCACGGTTAAAAAGTACTAGAAGGATTCAGTTAATCTGGTTTAGATAATTGTATGGGAAGAGCAAGTAGTCAAATACTAGTTGAAGCAAAAGCATGGGAAGATATTGCCATATGTTAGGTCAAATACATAATGGAGTATGGTGGTATTCATATATCCAACCCAAGAGCCAAGTGGTGCAATAGTCGACAGAGAGATGGAGAGACAACTAGTTGGTGTCTACATGTAGTTGTCTCAAATACCGAGCAAGTGTTGTAATGAGAGCATCAAAGAGATGAAGACAAGAAATGATCTGTCATATGAGAAGTTATAATCAGAGAAGGCAAGGCAAATGGCAATTAAAACAAGAAAGATGCTCTCTCTGCTCCAGAGACACTGACTTCCAGCTCATCCAAACCAACATCTCTCTTTCTTCTTTTTCATTATTTCTTTATTACTATTTTCTTTGAATTTAGTGAATCCTAACGCTCTGGTCCCATCACTGCCTCCCTCTATCATCTTCCTACAACCACTCACTACTCTCTTTTTCTCTCTCTCTGCTACTCATTTCACCCATGGCTTCTTCTCAGATTCTCTTCTTTCAGCTGTGCCTTGCTCTCTTCTCTCTTCCTCTCTTCGTCGCATCCGTTGGCATCAACTACGGCCAAGTCGCCGACAACCTTCCTCCCCCGAAGAACGTCATCCCTCTCCTCAAGTCCGTAGGCGCCACCAAAGTCAAGCTCTATGACGCCAATCCAGATGCCCTCCGTGCCTTCTCCGGCTCCGGCTTCGAGCTCACAGTCTCCCTCGGAAACGAGTACCTGGCCGATATGAAAGTCCCAGGCAAAGCCCAGGATTGGGTGAAGCAGAACGTCCAGGCTTACCTACCGGGAACCAAGATCGTAGCCATCGTTGTCGGCAACGAAGTCCTCACCTCCAATCAGTCATCCCTCACGGCCGCTCTCTTCCCAGCGATGCAGAGCATCCACGCCGCTCTTGTAGATTGCGGTCTCAACAAGCAGATCTTCGTGACGACGGCTCACTCACTGGCGATCCTCGACGTATCCTACCCTCCCTCCGCCACTTCCTTCCGCCGTGACCTCCTGGGGTCCCTTACTCCCATCTTAGACTTCCACGTCAAGACAGGCTCCCCGATCCTCATCAACGCCTATCCTTTCTTCGCCTACGCAGCGAATCCCAAACACGTGTCTCTCGACTTCGTTCTCTTCCAACCTAACCAAGGCTTCGTCGATCCTGGCTCCAATTTTCACTACGACAACATGCTCTTCGCCCAAGTCGACGCCGTCTACCACGCCCTTGACGCCGTCGGCATCAGCTACAAGAAAGTCCCCATTGTCGTCTCAGAGACCGGATGGCCTTCCAACGGCGACCCTGAGGAGGTGGGAGCAAGCTGCGATAATGCTCGCAAGTACAACGGCAATCTGATTAAGATGATGATGAGCAAGAAGATGAGGACTCCGATCCGACCTGACTGCGATCTCACTATCTTCGTCTTCGCTCTCTTCAACGAGAACATGAAACCTGGACCTACCTCCGAGAGGAACTACGGTCTCTTCAAACCGGACGGAACTCCCGTTTACTCCCTCGGGATCAAGACCTCCTCCTCCAGTGGTGGTGGTAGTAGTAGTAGTAGTAGTGGCAGCAAGAACTCAACTGGTGGTATGAGCGGCGGTAACACTGGTGGCTCATCCGGCGGTGGTGGTGGCGTCTATACTCCCGGGATCGGGGAGAACCCATCACCGGATTACATGTCCATTTCCTCCGCTATGGTAAAGTTTTCGACATTACACTTGATTTGTTGTATTATTACTTTGCCAATTCTGCTTCTGCCATTCTCTTAGACAATTAGGTCGAGTGGGTGCTTACTGCTAATTTGCTTGTTTCTTTATTTTTTATTTTTGAAAAATTAAGAGGTAAAAAATATTACAAAGATCGAAGAAGCAAGGATTAACATGTTGGTGGCTTTCGGTTAAAGTAGGAATCTTATTTCTGAACTTGACAAACTGTGAGAGTGTGAAAAGGTCGAAGTCGGTGACAGTGTGTTTTTTCTGGATTGGTTATCACGTGGCGATGACTCTTGTTTGGTCACTTTTGTCTGAAATATCATTCATATCTCCTTTTTGACTTGGTGACCTTCTTAAAAAAACCAAGGGAGTGACATAAGCAGCTTGTTTTTGGTTGTGGCCTTTTTTGCAGGGAAAAGGCAGATTCGTTGAGTGTGTGTTGTTCCTCCTCTTGCTTTGCATCATCAAGCTTCGGCTGTAAAAGATCCCCACTAGATCTCGGCTTTGTACCTTTAATCTGCGATGACGTGAAATAGCCCCAAATTTAATTTAATTAGTTTGTATTGGTATTTTGGTCGGAGGCGTCTTTCTATATGTGGACCGTGGATTTAGGAAATTCACCTGCCTTTGTTCTGCCTCCAATTCTTTTTTCCCTTTCATCTTTCTTTTCCCTTTTTTTTATCTCTAGCCTTGATTAAGCATAGATAATTAAAATAATGAAGCTTAATTGATTAGATTTTTCTAAAGATGTTCGAAAATCATAACTTGAAGACATTTGAGATAAGACTGTTGCAGATAGAATCTTGGCACAAGCACTAAGTACTGTTTTTAAAAGGGATCACATGTGCATGTCCTTCAATAATCACCTCCGCATTCATATGCCACATTTCCTTATAACTCTTATGCTTATGTGACAAATCAATCTATGGTCCACCTACATCAATTCTTGCCGACAAAGATATAAACACAGATCCAATAAGGAAATAACGCATATATGTGTACAAAGATTGCCTACTTTCATGTTGCCTGCTTAGCCAAATTATATAATCAGCGAATTTGTCAATCAAAATGAAAAACAGAGACTCAGGATAAGTATAAAAGCACCAAGTGTTTTATGTTACCAGCATCCAGTAATACACATACTATGCAATGGATATTCATCAAGTCTATATAAGTGTCCTAACAACAAAATTAAACAAAACAGGTATTGCATTCTAAAAGAAAGGTAACAGAAGAAGAAAAAAAGAACCAAAGAAGCCCGGTTTACCAGATACAGGTCCTGATGATCCGGTTTACTCTCAATCATCCTGTCAAACAATGTACTGAATCAAACGATTTTCCCAGTGATGACTTACAATTCAAACTCATCTTCAAGCTTCAGTGCCTCAGCTGCAGCCTCTTCTTCCTCATCATCAACAACAAAGTATGGGTTATGCACCTCTGGCCTGAACTTGTAGCCAGTAAACACATAGAATGCAAGCGTGGCCAACTCGCTGGCAACAACACTAGTCCACATATACTTGTAAGAGGTAATGGTCTCTAGCGCGTACACAACAACACGGGTGAAGTAGATATAGCAGATAACCACAATGTAGTACTGCCTAAACAAAGTTAACTTAACCAGGTTCACAGCAGCCTTCCCGTCCGTCTTGGCTGCCTCACGCAAGTTTTTAATGGACCATACAATTGGAAATAGAACAGCGCAGCAGCAGACCACATCAACAAGCAAAAAGATTTGTTTCCATGTGACCCAGTCTTGCCCATATGGTCCTGTCTCATCGATGACCACCTGGGCAAAGTTAGCCACAACCTGGAGGGGAATCACAATCATTAACACCTTCTTCTCCTTGTCCTGCAGGTAGGGCTTCAAGAAGGACCAACCCGTTCCGATCAAGACGATCAGGGTGAAAAGAGTGATACCCTTTAGGAAACTGAAAATGTAGAACAAGACATCCCAACCATGACCGCTTCCGGTTCTCTTAATGTACGACTTATCTTCAGCCTCACAGAGAAGGTTCAATGCTTTCAAGACAACAACGCCCAACATGAAGAAATGGATGGCGAAAACGGTGAGGCGTTTCCTGTACAGAACGTAGATCCAAGTGCCAGCGAGAGAGAAATAGATGATGGAGAATAAGAAATAGACCTTTGGCAGGACAGTTCTTCCGGCGGAGAGGTAATCACGGCCGCCCTTCTTACCTTCGAGGTTGTACATGACGGATCGGACGTCCATGCTGACTTTGACCTGCTGGAGACAGTTGGCAAAGACGAGCGAGTACTGATCTGCGTCGTTCTCGGTGAAGATAGTGTAGAATTTGGTCTTCTCGTCCTTGAGATTGTTGAAGGTGAAGACATGCTTAACCAGATCGGACTGGAGCGCGCATGTGATTTCCTCCTCCTCGAGTTGCTGGATCACATGGACCCAAGCGTCTCTGGTGCAGAGGAAGAAGCCGACCTTGGAGAGATCCAGGTCAGGATTGTTGTTGGATAGCGAAATCTTGGTGGCTTCGAGCTCGAGGCGACCGGTGTGAGTGAAACCGAATACATCCAGAGGGATGATGGGCCGGTCATCGGATCGGATCTCTGATTTGCGGATCTCAGCGGAAGCGACGGAGATGGAGAGGAAGAGAAGGAGAAGGATCGATGAGAAGCGCGAAGAGAGCTCCATGGAGGAAAAGGGCAAGGATTTCGACTCCCAGAGAGATCTTAGATCCGAAAGGAAAATTTTATCCAATTTACAAGAGTTTGGGACGAAACACCAAACTTTTCTTCTCCCTTCTACCTTCCGATGAAAAACGGTTGAATGAATAACCTAATTAATTTTTTTTGTTTCTTTTTATAATATAGTTTTTTTTATTAAATCCAATACCTTCATTCTATTAGCAACGAAAGATCCAATTTCCTTCGTCATTAAGGGATTAGATTAATACGCGATCTTTAACGTTTCAGTGAATTTCTAGAAACAATTTTCGACGAAGTTGGTAGTATTTTCTAGGATGGACAGATTAATCGGAACCGAATCGATCCGAAAATTTGGGATTTGGGTAGGAATTTGGGTAGGGTCAGGTAGTAATTAACAATTGAACGGGTCCAAAAATTAAGAGCTACAGTTCTCACAATCAAACCGAGGAACCAAACTAGTCTACCTTTAAAGATTTGTCATTCAATTCCCATTCGATATTCGAACATTGTCATTCATTATTCATATTTCACTTTCCAATTTTATTTTGTTTCGCATAAATCGTATATAAGAAAGTGTTTCCGAGAAAATCTCATCGTATCCTCTACAATCTCCAACCAATTCTAATCAATTAACCCACTTAAAACCTTTAAAAATCTATTTGGATTTGGATTTTAGTTGTGTTTGGATTTCATTTTGCTATTAAACAATGTTTTATTAGGTTGTGTTCTTGTTTTTATTTGGTTTACTATGTTAATCAAGTTTTTTTGTTACAAAATATCATTTAGAGCCGAATTCGATGGGAACCGAAACTTTTCCGAGTATTAATGGCTCAAAGGTCTGTATGTTTTTCTTCGAGTTCATAAATTTCACTTTGATTTTGAATCAATTTCACTCATTTAGTAGGCTTTCATTTAGTTTTACAAGATAATTTTTGTTTTATATAGAATTCGGTAGTGAGTATGTTAATCACGATGTATCTATTAAATTTTGTTCAACATCGGAACTTCAGTTTTGACCTTTGTATAATTCTATTGTTGCATTTATGTGGCAACTACAATAACAAATACATTTTTCTTAATGAAAAACCTGCTAGTATTATGCATTCTCATAGCCATCATAGTGGTTTATAAACATGTCCAAGATAGTTGTGATTCTTCGGGACAATCAAAGGAAAATAAATTTATGCACTATGAATTTTTTTTTCTTTTTCAGAGAGTTCTAACTTAATTCAATAGGATGTTGTTAAATGATGAACAAATGTATGTTCGACCCTTTCCAAAGAAGCGAGAAAAAGATTTTACCACTCATAAAACAAATTCATTAATGTTGTACATAAATAAGCTTGACATCAACATATAATGATGTGAAGTTAAAGGACTTTGGGTTAGTTAACTTTGACATCAACATCTAATGATGTAAAGTTTCTCAATGAATTTTTTTTTTTTATGATATGGAATGGTATGTTAGTAGAGTCCAGCAGAAATCTAAAAGGGGAATATAACTTAAGGTTTGGTATGAGGAGAGTTTGAGGGAAGCGGCAAATAAATTTTAATGTTCTAACTTGTATGTTAAGAAGTTCGATGACATCATTTTTGACGAGAAATATAAAGAGTTTTTTACACATTATGCACTGTTACATCTTGTAAGATCCAATGTTCCTATCTATACTAATATGAATTGAATATTTTTTTGATTGCATAGAAAAATTATCTTTTGTAAAACATAACAGGTGATGTGGTATCTTAATGACATAAATAAGAGATTGGGTTTTGGAGCATTTTCAAAATTCTAAGAAGCAACCAAAGTTGTAAGCCATTTGTAATTTTTTGATGAGTTCGCACATGATGAATAAATCCCTGTGAGCTCTATGGTCTGAAAATGATTTGATGAGGAGATCGTTGCTAAACTGAGTGAAACAAATGCTTTGCCTTTGTCTACGAAGAATTAGAACAAAAAACAATAAATGTGCTTTGGAAGTTTTGTATATTTTTACTTTGAATTTGGTGGTGTCTATACACCCCGCAATACAAAAAGAAAACAGTATCGCAATTTCCTTTATAATTTTTTGCATGATTAGGACATAGTTAAAATATGAATTTATCTAACTAGAAAATTTTATGACGGCATACATTCAAGTTTAATTGTAATGTTGACAAGGATCAAAATATATATATATATATATATATATATATATATATATGTTGCATTGATAAAGATGTTTGAGATTATTCATCATTTCGCTAAACTAAAAAAGTTGCATATAAATAAATGGACACATCAAACTCCAAGAAACCAACGATAGACACGATAAGAATGTATAATATATTACTTGTTTTACATTTTCAATGATCTATAGCTTCTCTTAAAAAAGTCTTATGATTCGTACCATTTTTTGATATGTCTGATATTTTTATTGTTTCTAGGTATTCATGAAGGTTATTATATTGAACATGTTTTGTGATTTGGTTAAGTTTGTTGGGTTTTTTTAGAGTTTAATATGGTTTTTTTTAGTTACATTATTTAACTATAAGGTGATCTATCTCTCTCACTAAATTGGGAGATTCACAAGAAGAAAAATATAAAGCTTTATATCATTCTTGGTCCCTTGTGAATGAAAATATAAAGCTCTATATCATTTTTTTGTCCCCCCCCCCAAGAAACAAAAACATTTTTGGGTTTATTTTTCAATGACGTTAATCCAAATTATCGTGATTGTTGAACCAAAGAAGTTCAATGCAAGTTAGTGTTCAGAATTAATGTTTAGATATGAGGGTCATAGTTCTTGCCATGAGATAACTGGATGTCGAGTTCGTATTAACTGTTTGATTACAAAAGAGTTCAGATTACAAGATCGAATATAGGTCCAACATCGGGATCTAACACTTAATGACTTATAAGTTGAAGAAAATGTTAAAAACAATCTAAGCTATAACTCTCTAGTTCTTGTACGGATTCTTGAGCGTGAAATAGTGTATCGTTCTCATTGAATGTCCTCCTCTATTTATAGAGGGAGGACTCACAAGCTAAGCTCGTAACAAGTGAGCGTTTAGTTTCAAGAATCATCATTTCTTCTATGTCCGTTGTTCAAGTCAGGAGGGTGGTTGAGCTCCGCGAACTGGTCTGCGATCAACGTGTAGTTCATCCGCTGGTGGTATCTCACTTGTCAGCCGACGTGTCGCTTTGTGGTCGTTGGGATATTAGGCCTTCATGTCCAGCTTTTTCTGGCCTCGAACACGCGATGATGTTGCTCCTCGGGCGTCGAGTCAAGGCTACCCATTTGTATTTGGATCCAAGAGTTGGGCTTTTTCATGAGACGGGCTGAGAGTGATGTGTGCCAGTCCCTTTTAAGGAGGTGTCAAATCCACCTCTAACAATGATGCCAATAATTCATTCAATAAACTTTTTGTGGGGCAACACTAATGCTATTGAATAGCTTCTCATTTTTTATTATATTCTTGAAGAGTTAGACAATAAATTTCCCAAAAAAAACGAACATATTAAATATGAAATGAAACAAATTAATTACATATCAAAATACCAATTACGTACAGCATGTCTCATGTGAGAAAAAAAAATAGAAATCTAAGAACAACAATCACGACATGAAATATAAGAAGATAATGATTGAGTTCTCTTTCAAAAACATTAGGGTTCACATATTATGATAATTAGCGAATAGTAAACCATGAGTTTTGTAGTTGAGTTGATTCACCTAATAAATCAATAAAAAAGATAAGCACAAATTTTTTAAAAGATATAAAAAAAAATCAACTTAAAAAAACAAAATAAAAATAAGTTACTTTAATAAATTCATGTAGCAAGTCAAATATAACAAGACTACTTCCTAGTCTACTTCGAACCGTATATAACAAGTCAACATACTTCGAACCAAAAGAAGTAATTGCCTACTTCCTAGTCTTGTTATTCCCACTTTTAAATTGACTTAGCACATGTTATCTTTTTTGGTCAAAAAAAATAAGAATATTGTTTTTCATCTTTTAAACATGTTTTAGTGATCAATCTTCAAACATATCTTAACAGATCTCAACACACTTCGCTTTCACATATGGAGTCCATATGTTACATAAGTGAGTAACCCGCGGGTTGGCCCGCAAACCCGTATGATTAAGCGGGGCGGGCTTGGGTATATATATGTTGGACCGCAGCCCGCGCGGATCGGTCCGCACGGGTTCCAAAAAAAATTTGTCCGCTGCGAGTTGGGCCACGTGGGTGCGGATTGGCCCGACTGACAGCTCTATATTGTAATGATAGTGGTGCCCTTGGATGAATGATTTTATGTAACTTCAAATATGCAACTATCACATATGAGACATACATTCACATTCTGAAATAAATTTTCATCAAGCACATCCTGAAATAAAATTTCATCAAGCACATCCGTGATAAATTTTTAACACCAAAAATAGTATATTAATAAAGAATCAATCAGAAACAATATTTAAACTAAGTAAACAATATTCAAAGTCTTAAAATGATAAATTTAAACTAATTTTTGTGAAGTAAATTAAATTCTTGATACTATTGTAATACATTTTAATAATATTTTAAAAAGATAAAAAAAATTATTAAATGAAATTAAATCTCTAATCATATTGTTTTAATTTTTACTACTTTATAAATTTAACTAGTTCAATATCAAAAATTTAACATGTCAAAAAAACACTTATTTCTATGAAACTATTTCATACAAATAAAAAAAAAGCATTATAAAACTAAATCAATGAGATATTGAGATTACATATTTTTGAAAAATATATGTTAAATAAAGTATACAAATATTTAAAAAATAAGTTAATTTTCCTGAACATATTAGAGTTTATTTATTGTAATAAATAACAAAAAGTTTAACCATGAATTATGTAGTTGATGTAAAAAACAGAATCTCATTGTTTGTCTTATCCCATAAGAAAACATCACATACTGTTAAACAGCTTTGCAATCTTCGTATATTATGGAATAATTGAAAAATAAATTTATTAGAATAATAATATATGAAATATGAGATAAGAAAAAATTGACTACAAATAAAATACCAATTACTTACTTCATTGCACATGAACAAACAGTGGTAAGCTAACAACGACAATAGTCATAAAAGATATATCAAGTTAAATACCAAACTTTGTTTTAAACATTAGATTCACATATTTTGATAAAAAGCGACAGTAAAACCTAAATTATGTAGTTGGTGTGGAAAAAGGAATTCGATTTTTCACACCAACTCGAAAGAAAAATATCACATTATTCTGGACACCTACACAATTTTCATAATATTTTTGAAGAGTTAGCCAATAAATTCAATAGGAAAAATATTTAAAACATGAGATGAATCCGTGAGAAAACAAATATGAGATAAAAGAAATTGTTACAAATAAAATACTTAGTACTTACATCATGTCTCTCATAAACAAACGGTAGAAAATTATAAATAATGATAACCACATGCAATATATGAAGGTAATTATCAAGTTATCTTTTGAACACAATTATGACTCAAATATTGTGATAAAAACGAACAGTAAAACCATGAATGTTGTAGTTAGTGTGAAACAAAACAAAATTACATTTCTCACACCAGCTCTAGCGATAATTAGTACAATGTTTCTAAATTGCTCACCAATCTTCATAATATTCTTGAAGAGTTGGAAAATAATTTTTTTACGGCAACCAACATATAAAATATGTGATTAAGCAAATTGATTATGAATAAAACTCTAATTACTACATTATTTCTCACATGACTAAACGGTGAAAATTTAGAAACAACGAAAACCACATGAGATATATGAAAATATTAATCGAGTTCTCTTTCAAACAAATTAAACTTCAAACTTTTTTGATAAATATTGAACAATAAAACTACGAATTGTATAGTCGGTGTGAAAAAAGAGTCCAATTTTCTACACCAACTCCAACGAGGAGCATCACATGCATTTGAATTGCACCTTAATCTTAATAATATTCTCGAAATCATGATTGAGATATAGAGAAAGAGATCATGATGTTCGATATTAAATAGTTAATACATTCAACTCGTAAAAGTAATCGAAGTTCAATAATCATACGACGATGCTGAGTGTGAACCACCACAGTGTTGAATAAAAGAGTAAGGGTCTTTTAATTCAACAAAATGTCGGATTAAACCGTAGACCAAAGAAGTTAAGTTTTTAAGATGTCATTATCTCTTTTTTTTGTACCCACAAAATCTTGAAACTTATAATAGAGATGCTTATTTTCCAAATTTACTGCAATGAAAATCATTGTATGAAGATTGTATATGCCCCAGCTGGCGCGACAACTTCTTTCGAAGTTGGAAAATATATTACGTTTAAATAAACCATATTAAATATAAGATAAAATTTAAATTGATTTGTAAATACAAAAAAAGTTATTTGCATCCTTTTAGTTGTGATTAAAGAATGGATAGGTAACAATAAATGCAACCACATGAGAAATTCGAAGACATCTCATTAGGTATTTTCAAATTCAAACTCATATCTTCCATAATCATCATGAACAGTTAATTTACTAATTGCGAATTGCATGATGTCATGCTATCTAACCAATTAAAAAAATAAGGATTATACAAAATTATATGAAATGAAAATAATAAAAATAAATCACCTCAAATTGTTAATTGTCAAGGAGAAGATTTTCAGCCAACCTGCATAGAAACAATCTCATAGTGGATCAAGGGTATCTCTTGGGTATCCCAAATTTCTCTCGGTTCGATAATAAATTTGAGGCCTAGTTTCCTTGCGCTTAAGAAGATTTGAATCGTTTGTTTGTTTCTCATTCAAAATATGTTCAAATTCGTGTAACTAAATAAATGTATGTAGGTTTGTACCAAATCGAATATAATGTTTTTTAAATAAAGAAAAGAAACTAATTAGAAGATGATGAACATTTATGAATCATAAGAAGTCCGTGTATTGTTAATATTATAGAGTTTAAGTAACAAAAAAATTAAGACGTATAGTGTTTACTAAAACAAAACTAGAAAAATAAGTTATTATGAAAAATTAAAAGAGTGCAATGCTTTAGTCAAAATTAAAAGAATGAAGAAAAATAAGCATCAAACTAAATCGGTTTTTGTTTTTCGAGGATTAAACAAATTTTTTTTAATACACCAAATCTTGACTTATAAGTTTAAGGGGAGATATGAGAAGTGGGTAGATGTATATTTACAGTGCATGTGTTTTCAATTGCATTATTGGTCCGTTTACATTTTGTTCTCTCGCCTACCTTTTTTAGGGGACTGTTTTTGTGTTATAGATTGGAAAAGGGCAATGAAAAAGTGCAATGCAGATGACATTATTAGATAAATATTTTTGAAATTAATGTATTATGTACATATTCAAGCGTCATAGTTGGACCATTTGGTTACATAACATGTTATCATTTGGAAACATGCTCCGTGTTGGTATATTTTTTCAAAAATATTGTATTGATAGTTGTACCCTTGGAGGAAGGATTACATCCATTGATATGAACTATTGAATAATATATCTATAACATATTAATAGAAAAAGTTATTTTCTAATTACTATATCTATGCTGATATGATAAGTCCTAAATGATAAGAAAGTTGGGTGTCATCGATTAAAAATATTGTTGCATATTAATAAAAAAATTAATTGTTTTATTAACACTACAAGAAAACTTGGTTATTGTGATGGAGAGATCCGTCAACAATCCGTCAAAAAGTAGGATTTATGACGGATTTGGGAGAGATCCAAGTCGTCAGTATGGGTTGGTCACAAATATCAAATTCGTCACAAAACCGTCACAATTTTGTGATTGATTAAATATGTTAGTAATTTGCAACAGTTTTGTGATGAGTGAATCTGTCGTAAATCCGTCACCAAATTGTCAATAATTTCCAACCTATGCATCTGTCACAAATCTCTCTCAAAATTGCGACATAATATTTGTTACAAAATCCGTCTGAAACAGGGACGAATTTTTTTGTCATAAATTCATCTCAATCTGTGACGACTTTCTCCGTTAAGAAACCGTGGCAATTTTGTGACGACTTTCTGTGACAAATTGTTTTCATATTCATCACAAATCTCCTACGGATTTGTGATAGTAAACGAATTTAGTTTTTTTTAGAAAAATATTGTGTAATTAAAGAAACTAATTAATTGAGTTCAAAGTTTCATTAATAAAAATAAGAAACACATTGCCTAATATTCTTAACCGTACTTGAAATTTCATTAGAAAGAGTCTACTACAAAAATAAATTTACAAGACATAAACCTAAGAAGAAACAGAGCTATAACTTAGTGGTGATAACAAACATTGTTAGACATTCAAACCTACAACGGATAACCGAACTTAAATCACATCCACTCCATCATCTTTTCTCGCTTCGCCGTTTCAAATTCCATCTTAGACCGCATCTCAGCCATCTCGGCTTCCTTCGCCGCAGCAGCTTCCTGTAGTTCGATGATATTCTTATGCATCTCTCCACTCGATGAGGTAGACGATGACCCCTGTGTTTTCGACACAGAACCTAAACCGAGAGTACAACCCTTTTCTTTCACCGTGGTCTGAAATTTTTTAGAAACATAACAATAAAAAACTGAGCAAAGTCAAGTTACAGTGAAGACATGATAAGAGATTCCTTCTGAACATGATCTCTTGCTGAATTTTAATCTATCTTCCCAGTTCAAGTTTTTTTTAATCCAATCCTAATATATATGTATATATATATATATATATATATATATATATAATCCTTCTCGTTTGCTACATTAACAATTTTGTTGGAACTTTTTTGTCTTCCACATTCATTGATTTATTGAAGCCACTAGAACCATGAAATTCTACACATTACTACTCTATCACAAACAAGACCAAATTGACGTGATTCAAAGTAATATAATATACCTCATCTAGATTATATACAACAGTTGAAACTGAATGAAATGTTATAAAAATTACAAGTGATTTGCCTATTTATTACGAAATCTACAAGTAATTTCCCTATTTCTTACACGGTAACGTATACTCTTTATATGTTTATCAAGTCATGCAATGTCTTTATATCATTTTTTTTTATTATTACTCTTGCAATTAAAGTTATGGCTTGATCAATTGTTAACATATTGAATAGCGACAACGAAGAAATAAGATAAAGGGGATCCCTAACATTTTCTATTCTTCGAGATTCAGTAAGATTATATTTTCGAATTTAAATAAGAAAATAATAGACGTACCTCTTCAACAATCTTGTTAATCTCCTCGGTATGCAGTGAACTAACAATGTTCATTCTTTAGTAAGTTGTGTTAACTTATGCTCAATCTTCTCCTTCGTTGTATTGACCACAAGCTTAGTTCTCTTGTTCTCGATCTTACCAGTCTTCTTGCTCGTGTGTGTAGCTTTGATGAGTGTAAGATAATCAGGTCGAATCTCATTCCCGTTTTGTGTCTTCAACAATAATTAGAAGTGTTAGCATTACAACATAATCATAAAATAGAAAAAAGTAAGATACATATTAATTACTTACCAAGTCTATTTATGTTCTTTCGAAAGTACGAGATCCGTTATTGTGCGTAGCTTCGGGTTTCTCATTTTTACTCAGCCTGTTTCCCTTGGCTGTTTCAGATTTCCGCTTGACCTTTTCCTGCTGCCAATGCACCTTAAAATACTCCAATGTGTCAGAGGTAGGAGGCTAGATCTGTTTTCCCCCTTTATCCAAGCTTGCTTCCAATTGTGCGTGTAACTCAAATATCGCCTGGCTGCCACTTGTTTCCATAGTTTCTTTATCTGGACTTTGTCTTTCGGATAGCAGTTAAATTGTTACTGTAAGTAAAACAAAAAAAATACAAATCAGACACAAGAACAATGAAATATTATAAAGAGATATAGAAGCTAAAGACTTGATTACAAAGCTGAGATAGTTTAAATACTCTTGAGACTATATTTACGAGACAAACAAAATCCTAGTTGAAATATGATCAAGTCTTCTATAGTTATAATATAGACAAGACAGTCCAAAAATGAGCATCAAACTAAATCGGTTTTTGTTTTTCGAGGATTAAACAAATTTTTTAATACACCAAATCTTGACTTATAAGTTTAGGGGGGGGGATATGAGAAGTGGGTAGATGAATATTTATAGTGCATGTGTTTTCAATTGCATTATTGGTCCGTTTACATTTTGTTTTCTCTCCTACTTTTTTTAGGGGATTGTTTTTGTGTTATAGATTGAAAAAGGGCAATGGAAAAGTGCAATGCATACGACATTATTAGATAAATATTTTTGAAATCAAGGTATTATGTACGTATTCAAGCGTCATAATTGGACCATTTGGTTACATAACCTATTATCATTTGGAACTATTGAATAATATATCTATAACATATTAATAGAAAAATTTATTTTTTAATTAATATATCTATAATTTGTATATTTTACTAGATTTTCTAAACTTTTATAAAATCTAATCAATTGTTGTAGCTATTTTTAGGTTTGGAATCATTATAAAAGCACGCAGAACTATCTTCGTAACAAAAAAAATCAAAACAAAAATGGAACAAAAAAATGTAAACAAACTTGCGAGGGATTTATGAAGAATTTGACGGCACCACGGGTTGAGACGGATTTTTGACAGAATTTGTGACGGATTTGTGAGAGATTTATGACGGAAAACGGCTAAAAAACATAGAACATTTTTTTTCCTTTGTTAACAAATATTTTGTTTAGGATTTTTAATTGTTGTGAAAGAGTGGAGTGGTATTTATAGAGGTGATTTCAGAGGCTTGTGACGGATTTGTGAGAGATTTGTGGCGGATTTTGTGAGAGATTTATGACGGAATTATAGAATTTTTCAAACGGGTGAAAAACAGATTTATCGGGTATAAGACGGACACATTGTTATTATATCTGTTGCAAATCTGTCACAAATTGATGTCAATATTCCGTCACAATATTTTAACAAACTTTTTCGTCACAAATCTATCCAAAATTTTCGACATACTTGTTTCCGTCTTAAATCAGTCACAACCTTGTTACTGATGTGTAACAAACTCTTTTCTGTAGAAAATTTGTAACTAGTAAAGTTTTTCGTCGCAAGTCAGTAACATATTTCTTACGATATTTTTTCCATCACAAATGTCGTCACAATATCACATGTTATATTGTAGTGTAATAGTCATATGTAACCGTATTTCAAGTTACTTCGAGGGGGTTGTGTGGATCATATAACATTGTTTTACAAGTATTTTATTTCACTTACTTATTCTCAATATTTGCACCATAACATTTGATCAAAATTCTATACATATACAAGATGTTTAGTAAAATACATAACATATCATTTTGTTTTTTTTTTGCTACAAATTTACTAACGAATTAGGGTTAAGAACAAAGTTACAATGGTAGAAAATATTGAACATGTTAGTAATAGTGTTTGTAGATTCAAAATAACTATTAACTTAGTTTAGCATCGTAGAAAGACTAAATGTTTGTAAAACATAAATATATCAAATGTGAGATATTTTTCTCACCCTAAGTGTAATTTTATAATATAAATATTTCCTTAGTTTAAGTGTACCCCTAATTATATAAACAATCTCGAAATAATGATCGAGATATAGAGATATAGAGAGAGACCGAGATGGTCGAGATTAAATAATTAATACATCCAACCCATAAAAATAATCGAAGTTCAATAATCATATGACAATGTAGATTGTGAACCACCACTGTGTTGAATAAAAGAGTAAGGGTCCTTAATTCAACAAAACTTCAGACTAAATCATAAACTGAATCAATTTTATGATGCCATTTTCTCAGTTTTTTGTATCCCATAAAACCTTGAAACTTATAATAGAGATGCCCATTATTCAAACCAACTACGATGAGGAGCATTGCATGATGATTAGCATATGCTGCAACTGACGTGCAACTTCTTTCGGAGTTAGAAAAATAATTTAAATTGGCTTGTAAAAAAAAGAAAATTACTTACATCATCTCATGTGGTGTTTTTCAAATTCAAACTCATTCCAAAATTCAAAGAATTACTTACATCATCTCATCTAATCTTGTACATCATGAACAATTAATTTACTAATTGCGAATTTCATGATGTCATGTTACTACCAACTTTTTTAAAGAACAAGTAAGGATTATACAAAATTATATAAAATAAAAATAATTAAAATAAATGACCTCAAATTGTTAATTTCTAAGGCGAAGATTTTCAGTCAACATGCATAGAAACAATTTGATTGTGGATCAAAGTATCTCTGGGGTATCCCAAATATCTCTCGGTTCGGTTATAAATCTCATGTCTAATTTTCTTCCGCTTAAGAAAATTTGAATCGTTTGTTTTTTTTTCTCAATCAAAACCTATTTAAATTCGTGTAAATAATTAAACTTATGTAGGTTTGTACCAAATAGAGTATATAAATTTTTAAAATATAGACAAAAGAAACAAAATTAGAAGAGGATGAGCATTTAGAAAACTCTGGAAATCTGTTTATTGTTAATATTATAGAGTTTAGATAAAAAAAATTAAGACATTATTGAGTTAAAATAAAGTTATTATAAAGATTAAAAGAGTGCATATATGTAATCAAAATTAAAAGAATGGATAAAAATGAGTATCAAACTAAATCAATTTTTGTTTTTCGAGGATTACCCAAATTTTTTTAAAATAATGAGATGTTGTCTTATAAATTTAAAACGAAATATGAGAAGTGGGTGGATGGATATCTATATCTGAAAAAAGTAGGTGAGCATTTTAGTTTGTCTTGAGAAGAGGAGCATATACTATATGCTTCACATGTGTCAATATATAAATGTTTTCAATTGCATTATTGGTCCGTATACGTTTTTGTTCTCTTTCCTAACTTTTTCGCCGGATTTTTTTTTGTGTTGTAGATTGAAAAGAAAGGACAATGGAAAAGTGCAATGTAGACGAAATTATTAGATAGATAAATCTTATTGTTTATATGTTTTATTTTTATTACTTCTGGTTGAAAATTTTAAAAAATCTTATTATTTGCAATTTCATATACCTTTCACATTTCTTATTTATTATTTTGTATCTTAGCGATTAAAAATATGAACAAATATTTAATTTTAAATTGATTATTGTACACTACAATTATAACAAATACCAAAGTAATGCAACAATTTTATAGTCCAAAATTTTATGTACAAATATATTCTGAAATATATGTTGTTTTATTCTACGACCTTTAACATGAAAATCAATAGTTATCACATGTTTTTGAATTGCTCCATAATTTATCATAATATTCTTAAATAGTTAGACAATAATTTTCCTAAACAAAACTAACATATTAAATATGAGGTAAAACAAATAAATTTTCATATACTTACATCATATCCCATGTAAGCAAACGATGGAAATGTAGGAACAACGATATCTACATAAAATATATGAAAATAACGATCGAGGTCTCTTTCAAACACATTAGGTTTCATATATTGTGAAAATATTGAATAGTAAATCTACAAATTATGTAATTGATATAGTCCAACTAATTAACCAATTAAAAAATACAAGAACAATTTTTTTAAAGGATGTATAAATAAAACCAACTAAAACAAAAAAATATTAAAAATAATCTACGTGAATAAACTCATTTAGCGAGTCAATAACATATGGAAAAGGATATAAAATATTCTTGAACACTTCATTCTTGAAATCAAGATATTAAGTATGTATTCAAGCATCATAACTACACCATTTGGTTACATAACCCGTTCATCATTTGGAAACATGGTCCATGCTAGTTTATTTTAAAAACAAAATTGTATTGATAGCGGTACCATTGGAGGAAGGATTACATCCATAGAAATGAACTATTGAATAATAACTCAACTAATTAAAATATAGGATGTGATACCAGCTTGACCAAATCACAATCATGTCAAATTGGAATTAAACGGTAGTATTTGATTATAAGAAAAAGTATACATAAATTAAGGTAAAAGACTAATATGACAAGTTATACATAATAAAAAAAGTCGGGTGTCATCTATGAAAAATATAATAACATATTAGTAGGAAATCAAATGTCTAATTAATATGTTTATATTGACATGATAAGTCATATATGATAAGTAAGTCGAGTGTCATCGATTAAATTTAAAATAGTATATTAGTTGAAAAATTAATTTCTTATTAAAAGGTCTATGTAATCGTGTTAGAAGTTATTAGGGTTTGTGTGGATCATATAACATTTTCTTACAAATATTTTATTTCACTTACTTATTCTCAATATTCACACCATAACATTTTGATCAAAGTTCTATAAATAAACAAGAAAGATATTTAGTAACAATATATAACATATCATTTTGTTTTTAACTACAAATTAACTAACGGATTAATGTTAAGAAAAAAATTATAATGGCATGAAATATTAAACATTTTATTAACAGTGTTTGTAGATCCAACATAGCTACTAACTTAATTTAAAAATGCAGAAAGAGTAAGTTTTTGTAAAACATAAATAACACAAATGTGAGATATTTTTCCCACCTTATGTGTAATTATATGATAGAAATATTATAATTTATTTCCTTATTACTACTTCTTACCATCATTTAAAAAAAATCAAATTAGTTGCGGAAGAAAGAAAAAATACACAAACGTTGTTTAATTGTTTTAACGTAACCATTGTTTGACCCATATTATAAGACTTAAGTAATAAAAACCTAAGCCTTATTTTTATAACATAAGAAAACTAATTTGAACTGATGGTTTCAAAATTGATAGCCTATTAAAAGGATAAGCAAATTGAAGATTAATTGTGGAGGTATTGAATTGAATAGGACTCTAACTGTTTATTAGAAAGTTTTAGTTTTATGTAATTAATATCCATCCACCCACTTCTACAACTTCGCCTTTTAATTTATAAGACATAAATTTTACTAGAAACTAGGTTTTGACCCACGCGTCATCGCATGGATGGCTTTTCTGTTTATTTTTTTTTTTTTTCTAGTGACTGCAATAAAGTTAGATGTATTCGTTTTAAGATAATAAGTACAACGTAAATAGTATATCAAATGCTTTTAATGCTACCATTTCAATAAATTTTCTTAAGCCATAACACGGATTGTTGCCACATTGGAGGTTTAAAGTGGGAGCATAATACCATCGAGGTTTAAGTTGGAAGTGGCAGCCACTTTGATGGTTTTTAAGGAGATTTTTCCTAAATAAAATACATACAAAGAGATCAATCCTAACCCGTGATGATCGAAAAGATAAATTATAAAAATAATTAAAAAAAAGAATAATTGTGTGATATTCGGTATGGTTGTATAAATTTGTGTGGGATGTTTTGGAAACTATTCTTATTATTTTTTACTTTATGGAATATTTTTTGAAAACCATAATTTTCGTTTTTCATGAGGCGTTCCATGTTTCTCAAGTATAAGAATCTTCAACGCCATTTTAATGTCACTCGTGAAAAATCAATGTGTGACAAAACGGGACGAGGAAGAAACAATCTAACATTAGATAACGTTTGACCTTGACACTTATTGATAGTCATACCGAATGCGGCCGTCATAGAAAATTGGTTTAAGAAGTGATGAATTAAATCTTCCATAATAGAATCTTTTGGATTAAAAATATCCCTTCAATATATTTTTTTTATATCTTTTATCATTGTTCATAAATCCTTCAAACAATTTTGAATGTATCATGAATATGATAAATAGTCTTTCTCTCAGCAATTTTGCATATAATTGTTTAAAGTTATTGGCTTATGACAATTTAATTAACAGTTTTGGTAAATCAAATTTTAAAATCCGCAAAGCTTTTTAAAAAAAAATAGTAATTAATAGGTGAATTTTATTGGAAATATACTATAATAACCTAGGAGATTATTTTAAATAATTAGAATGTATACATAAATTTAAATTTCCAAAAAATAAACTAAATTAGTTAATAAAAAATGACGAAAACCTAGGAAGTATGTGAAACAATCAATAACTACAACCGAAACATTTTTCTAATCCTAATTAATAGGCTGATTGTAGAAATAGTTCCAATTTACTATTAAAAACGATGAAATATTAGGAATAATTAATATATTACCATGCATATTTTCTGTTTTTGAAATACAAATTGAAACTTTGAAAACGGTTAAAACTATTAAACTAAAAAAAGAATAACGAAATAGAGAAATCAATTTATAGAAACTACATGCAAAAGCAATGATTTTGGTATCACCGGTCCATAAATCTAATTGTTAAATTTACCACATGTACCTTTGATTTTGGTACTATCCATCCACATTCTCCTCCAATGTAAAAGTATGGAGAAATTATAGTAAATTTCTTTTAACGAAACGAAATGATTAGTAAATGACCAAAATTAATAGAAATTTACCAATGATTACAATGACAATCATATTTCACTCGCTTGGGACCAATCGCTTAGCACAGATCAAAACAAATCTCTAGAATCAAGAAGAAAAATAAACTATCAAAGACTAAGAAAAATAGTGATGAAAACCACTAAGAAAAACCACAAACTAACAAACAATTTTTAACAAAAAAAAAAAACAAAAAATAACACTAATATCGATCTAATCCAAGTTGTTTTAGGAAAAAAAATTAATAATAGAAACCAAACTAATTTTTTTGTATGCTCTTTCTATATGCATGAAACCAAATCTAACGATTATAACATCAAATTATCACTCTACGGACGGAATCGGTAAAAACTCAACACATATACAACAAAATAAATTGAATCATATAAAAAAAAACCCAGTAAAATATATATATTTAAATCGAGTGTTTGAATAGAATATATATTTTTGAAATAAAAAAAATGTAAGATACTTTGAAAGAAACTAAATAAATCAAAAAAAAAATTGCAGATAAGAGATGAAGAAACATAGATGTTCTTGTGGGTCGTCGTGATGTTTGTGTGCTTATATAGTAGTAGTATGTAATAGGTTTTGATTCTAGAAATAATCGGTGGTAGAAATAAAATCTTTTTCCAGATCTAAATTATTTAGAGAAAGTAGTAATCATATATATTTACGTAATTATAGGGAAGGTTACAATCAAATATATAGCCGTGATTTATGTAAAGAATATAAGGAAATCAAGATCATGGTCAGAGGAATATAAGTAATATACCTTTTTCTCGTAATGTATTAAAAAATATTTAAAAAAGGATAAATCATGTATCCATATTTAATTGAGGTAACTAAATAATAACCTGCATCCTATGCGGGTATAATATTTTCTTTACATAATTTATTTAGTTTTGTTTAATAATAGATATAATACATATCATATTTGAATGATATTTCAAGAATTATGTATTGCACCTCACAATATTAAAATTATATATATATATATATATATATATATATATATATATAAACATAAACATTCACAATTGTTAGAAATTAGTTTAGACAATATAAATCATATTATGGTGTGTTACTATAAATAAACATTAAATTCATCTTAAAAAAAGCTACTAAAAAATTGTCAAATACTTGGTAATAAAAAAAAAATATATATAATGCTAAAGTAATAAGTTGGGCTGCGAATGATTGAATGGGCCGGATATTTTGAGTGTTAAGGTTAATTTTTAATGACATGTCTTAAAGAAATAATCTCATTGGTTGTTACTCCTCAATTTAATCTCTTTGAGACATGTGGTAGAAAATGCTCAAAGTGTCTTCTCAATTAATATATACTAGATGATAACCCGCACCTTGTGCTGGTATAACATTTTCTTTACACAAGTTATTCATTTAAGTCGTAGTTATAAAACATGATAAAATAGCTGATGAAATCATAAAATTTATAGTGACCATTCTTGTATGGCTTAATGTCAGAAATCTGATCAAAAGTGACCATTTTTTTTACTCTATTTAGATGCTAAAAACTAAAGAACATTGGGTGTGATGAAGAAATATCTATTGGTAGAAGTTTATTTATAGTGGAATAAAAGAAAAGATACATAATAATAGTTATTGTCAAGATAATGAATGCATATTTTAGATATTAAAATATTACATTTTGGATTCTCGTTTTAAATTTAATAGAGTAAAAAGATATTAGATAACAACTTTAGAAATATAGTGTTTTAATTGGTTTAAATTCAGAATATTTATTTTATTTATTGAAAAATAAGTTGTCAAATTGTAATGCGATTTTTAGGGAAGGATAACTAATTGTGAAGTAATAATAGCTTACTAAAGATATTAGATAACAACTTTAAGAATATAGTGTTTTAATTGGTTTAAATTTGGAATATTCATGTTATTTATTGACAACTAAGTTGCCTAATTGTATTATAATACCTTAAGGAAGGAGAATTTATTGGGTTATTAATAACTCGTTCAAGAAGAATATCCTATTCGAAAAGATCTTAAATTTTTTTTTTCTTCTATGGAGGTTCATAATAAAAAATTTCGGTTTGGGCGAGAAGAAATTGTGGAAAGTTGATAGGCTTGAAATGAGTTGGGTTGCAAATGATTGAATGAGCTGGTTAGTAAGTCCGTGAATGTATTATATTGAATGGGCTGGTTAATTTTGAGTGTTATGGGTTAGTTTTTAATGACATGTCTTAAAGAAAGAATTTCATTGGTTGTTACTTCTCAATTTAATCTCATTGAGACATGTGGCATAAAAGTCTCAAAGTGTCTTCTCAATTAATATATAGGGGAAGGGATATTTAGATTCAATTGTAAGCTTTAAATGCATATTAGGAAAAGGAAAATGACGTTGGCGGAACAAACCAAAAAAGAAAAACCACGTTGACCGGAACGAACCAATAATCGAACCGAGAAATCACGTCACAATTACAAACCGATTATATCTCATCAAATCGAATCTTATCCATTAACACCCTTTTTTAAAAAAAGGATGAGATTTGATGGATCCACGTTCCGACCCGAATTACGGCCGGGTCAACTCGATTGGATTGGTTTTGGATGAAATTTTTTTTTCTACAATTTTTTTAATACTAAAATAACATTATTGATAACCTTACGTTTTAGACATTGATAATAAATGTAATTTTAGTGATAAGGATAAGGGTAATTTTAGTGGTAAGGATAAATGTAAGGGTAATTTTTTAAGTGTACTTCACTTTGTTTTTACCTCCTTTGGAAATTTCCTTGGGAATATCCTTAGTGATCAACGTTGCATTACTAGCACCAGCCCCCGTTTTAGCTGCATTGAGCCTATTCGATTGCTTTCTTTTGAATTGAAAGAATTTCCTTCACAAGAAAAAAAACTTTTGATTTGTTCTTTTGGATCATCTAGAAGTAAATCATCAGCCTCACTACCCACGATTTCTCCATCTTCGTCCTCTGTAACCTCACCCTCCTCTACATCTACCACTTCCTTTATGTTCTCTCCGTTCCCATTTAGAGTGGAGAAACAAGATGCTTAGATACGAACATCTCCGTATTTAGAATCATTTGTAACTTCACCCAACGTTTTAATAGTGTGTAAAAGAGTGCTTCAACCCTCCTAATGCATTCCCTCACCACTCTATTCCATATCTAATCCAGGTTCACTCACCTTGTTCTCCAAATGAGCCTTGAACTATGTATTTTATGTTTCAACAATTTTTAGATTAACACTTGGGCTTGGACCA
This sequence comes from Euclidium syriacum, assembly GCA_900116095.1. NCBI lineage: Eukaryota > Viridiplantae > Streptophyta > Magnoliopsida > Brassicales > Brassicaceae > Euclidium > Euclidium syriacum. The sequence goes on from FPAK01000008.1 coordinate 7,947,942, forward strand.
TTCTTGTCACCGCCGCTATTACTCTTCTCTAGTCCCTTCTTCGGATTCGATTTTGGTGAAGTCTCAACCTCGAATTTCTTCTTCAAACAATCATCAACAATATGACCTCATTTTGAGCACTGATGACACCTTGGCAGCTTGGCAGTAGCATTGGATATTCAAAAGTGACCAATACGTTTTCTCCCTCCTTCGCATCAAAGTCGTATTGGCTTGGTAACGACTTTATTAAATCATCTTCAACAAACACCTTACACTCCTCCAAATTCTTACACATTTCAGATTCTGGATGAAGTCTCTTTGGTTCTCCAACAATACTCGTCAAGGAGGCGAATCCCTCCAAAGCATACATGTATTGAGGGATGTTTTTAACAATGACCCAAAACAACGTCTTTTTCATCTCCTGCTGGGCTTCCTCTGCTATTGAATTCCACTTAGAAATAATCATAGGGACTCCAAAAATGTTCCATATTCCACGTTATAATACTCTATTCCGCACAACTACATCCTTAATACGAAAATTCATAGTGGTTTTATTGACCAAAACAACATCAATCTTCACTGTTTTATCTCCAAGAGGCCATATTTTCTTAACTAGAACATGTATCTTCCCCACATATGGAGCAATGGATTGAAATTTCCCCACCAACAAGTCTTTCCTCAATGACCTCTTTAGGCACATGGACCGTTGGAGTACCTTCAATATCCGTCACCATGTATTTGTATTTCTTCATCTTTGGATTGGTCAAAAACACGTCCAGCCATGAACCAGCAGCTCCATTCCTGTCTGCTTTCACACCGTTATCCACCTCCTTCGATAATAGATCCTTCACATCCTTCTCTTTCTCCTCTTCAACACCATGTGCTGTCAAAACCATCTCCTCAACCTTTTCATTCTCCTGAGAAACTACCACACTCTCCGGCACTACCTCATGATCATCACCATCCCTCGTCGAACCACCCCCACTATTCGGCTCCATCGTCGCACGCATGGTGTGCGGCAAACAAACGAAATTTCAAAACTCTAGTTTTCAAATCGCCATCACACTGAGAATTTGAAATTGAGAATAACCAAAGTTAAACTTTTTCTAAAACATAATCGAATTACTATGGGTTTCTAATTCTTCTTCGTATTTGATCTCTACTTTGCTTCAATGAGATTATGTAAGCTCTTTTTTTTTCACCTCCTATCGAACTTGAATGATTTTTGTCTTGGTACATAATTAGATAATTGAATCTTGCCGACGATCTCCAGTTTGCTTCAAATTTATGTTTTACTTGTCAACTTTCATCATTTTTTCTACCACTACAAAAGACACGAGCAGAATAGGCGAGTACACTACATTCAAAATTTCAAAATTACGTTTTTTGTTTTAATTTGTTTCTTTTTTTTTAACGCTGGATATCATTAAAAACGAGATTTGAGGTTACAAATTTAAGGAGGAACACATAGAACCTGGCATAGTTACAGAACCTGCCATAATTTGTTTCTAGTTAACTTTTTTTATTTTTTAAAATCTGTAATAAACAATCATAATCCTTAACGTCTCTTATTTTTTGAATCCCCAATCTTTGGACCGTTGGCAAGGAGGAATGAGGATGTTCGTGGTCCACATGAAATCACTTTTCTCTACGAGGCGATAATCTTTTTATTTTCTTTCTCTATTCACTAGTCGAATTTAAAATACATTGTTGTAAATTAACCTAGTTGTTTATATCTTTGGTCCGGCGATAGTATCATTTAATCTACCTGATTAATGTGACAAAAAAAAAAACACTGATTAATTTTCTATGGTTTAACTCTCTATACGTCGTCGTCTTTGAAGTATCGAACCGAACGCCATGCCGTTTCGAAACCAAGCCTTTGAAAAAAAGAAAGAAATAGCAAAAACCCCTTCCTTGGCTAGGTGTCTTATATAAACCGCTTTCTTCCCTTTACTTTTTCCCCAAAGACCAAACACTCGTATTTTTCTCTCATCGACTCAAATTCAAAAACTCTATCTCTCTCTCGTCCCCTAACTCGCACCGTCGCAGATCTATTCCTTCCAGTGTAATTTCATTCGGCAAAGATATCAGATCTTGCCGATCTGCTCTAGCTGCTACTTTATTCTCACCGCAGCCTTTGGGTTCCTTTTCGATCTTAGAGAAAGGAGGAGTAGAGGACGATGGAGAATCTGATCTCTCTGGTTAACAAGATACAGAGAGCTTGCACGGCTCTTGGAGACCACGGAGACTCCAGTGCCCTACCAACTCTGTGGGATTCCTTGCCTGCGATTGCCGTCGTAGGTGGTCAGGTTTGCATCTCGATCCATTTCCCCCTTTTTAAAATCCGCTGTGCGTGTATATATATGATTGACGATCTTCTCACGTTTTATGAAATTAGTTCGTTTTTTACGACTCTTGAGTTGGGGAATCGAGATTCTCATGGCCTATACTTCGTTTTCGTCGATATGTTTTCCGCCTAGAAACACCCGGATCGTGTAGAACTAGAGTTGAATAGCCTGTACCATATACTAACTTTGCAAGAAATTGGCAGTGTAGAACGTGGACTTGGGGTTGATTTGGCTTTGACTTCAATATTTTTCTCACTAGTCGGTCTTAAATCATTTAAGATTGAGACCCGTAGCTACGGTTGTTGTGGGGAGGTGTTTCTATACCATTGCGTTGATTAGGTTTTTAGAAAGTGCATTTTGATAATCACTCATTCGATTTACATTCCACGTCTTGGTCCTGTCTGTTCAATAATTTTAGGCACAGCCTTAAATTTATGTAATATCCTTGTTGTGTTATCAGAGTTCAGGGAAGTCTTCAGTCCTGGAGAGTATCGTCGGAAAGGATTTTTTACCCCGTGGATCTGGTAATCACAGTGTTATTAGTTCTTGCCTACTTTTTAAATTTAGTTTGCTTGTTTCGTTTTGTAATCAAATTGCATTCACGGTAACTTCTTCTAGGTATCGTTACTCGAAGGCCCCTTGTCTTACAGTTGCAAAAGATTGAGGATGGAGCCCGGGAGTATGCAGAGTTTCTTCACCTCCCAAGGAAGAAGTTCACCGATTTTGGTGGGTTCGGTTTTCTCATTTGCAGTTGAAGCATTACCTTGTCCTATATTGCATTTTACCTCGATTTTGCTTACTTAATCACCTGTATAGCTGCTGTGAGGAAGGAGATTCAAGATGAGACTGACAGAGAGACTGGACGCAGCAAGGCAATTTCTAGCGTTCCCATTCACCTTAGCATATACTCTCCTATGGGTTAGGATATAACTCAAATCTCTTCCTAATTCTATTTGCTTTTTCTTTCTTTCTGGCATGTCATTCTCTAATCGCTTATCATCTTTGCTATGTGTGCAGTTGTCAACTTGACTCTAATTGATCTTCCAGGGCTTACAAAAGTTGCTGTTGGTAAGTTAGTTAACTGCACTCCGTACTGGACCAGTAGAGCTATGTCTATTCTCTAGGATGGAGTATGAGCAATAGATTATCTACCACTGATAGTTTAGCATGACACACAAAATTTCTGTTGGTTGATGCAGAGGGACAGTCTGAAAATATAGTGAAGGACATTGAAAACATGGTTCGGGCTTACATTGAAAAGGTACTTATTCCATACTCGCTGTCTCTCTCTGACTATTTATTTTTTTATGGACAGCTTATTGCTAGTTTAGATTAGGTTGGGTAATGCATTGCTGTGTTCCACACATTTGTAATTTCAAGGAGTTGACAATATTCTGTTTTATGTTTAATCAAACTTCCTTATAGCCCAACTGCATCATTTTGGCCATTTCACCTGCAAACCAAGATCTTGCTACCTCAGATGCAATCAAAATCTCCCGTGAGGTTGATCCATCAGGTAAGTAATTTGCCACCCAAAAAAATCCCAACATTTTACGCTGTCACGCTATGTCTCTCATGCTCTTTGTTAATCTCCACAGGGGAGAGAACATTTGGTGTCTTGACAAAGATTGATCTTATGGACAAGGGGACGGATGCAGTGGAAGTAAGTTGCCTTATCAAATCAAATTATAGAATAATTGTAGTATAAGCTGCAATTACTACGAACGAAATGTGCTGGAAATGCAGAATGATTTCTTATTCTAGAATGTGTCTATGATATGATAATCTAGCTACAGCATACTAATTTTGTAGTCGCAATACAGATGTTTCCTCTTTAGTGTAATGTTTATAATATCGCTGCTTACCTAATGACTTTTTTTGCTTAGATTCTGGAAGGCAAATCTTTTAAGCTCAAGTATCCATGGGTTGGTGTTGTCAACCGTTCCCAGGCAGATATTAACAAGAATGTCGACATGATTGCTGCTCGGAGAAGAGAGAGGGAGTATTTTTCCAACACAACAGAGTATAGGCACCTTGCTCATAAAATGGGTTCCGAGCATTTGGCAAAGATGCTTTCCAAGGTAAGAGATTCCACGAGGATATAGATGTAGTTTTCTACACCAGGGTCTTTAGAAATTAGAATAATAAGTTTTCATTAATTTCTAGTTTGTTAGAAATTAGAATAACAAGTCTGCATTTTGTAAATAGGAGTTTATTTAGAGTAGTTAGTCTCCATGGTAAATTTTTTCACAAGGATCGTTACTAAGGCGAACACAGCTAGAAAATAGATATAAGTATATCACTAGAACCTATAGGAAACTAGGAAGGAAGTTTGTAGCAAATGCTCTAGCTGCTTCTCTGTAGAAACAGAGGCTCATTACAAATGTTTTTTTTTCCTTTTGCACAGCATCTAGAACATGTGATCAAGTCGAGAATTCCAGGGATCCAGTCACTTATTAACAAAACAGTATTAGAGCTGGAAACTGAACTAAGTCGCCTTGGAAAGCCTATTGCAGCTGATGCTGGGGTAAGATTGTGTATTCTTTTGTATTGATTATATTAGTAGTTATCAAGCTTTACTTACTGTTTTGGTGCACAGGGGAAATTGTACTCAATAATGGAGATATGTCGGATGTTTGATCAAATATTCAAGGAGCATCTTGATGGAGTGTACGTTTTTTTGAGCCTTTTTGCTTCAAAATGATTCGTGCTACTAATGTTTAAGATTAAACCATGATTTATAGCTTCTAATTCTGAGCCTGATTGGTTATGCAGGCGTGCTGGTGGTGAAAAGGTATATAACGTGTTTGATAACCAGCTTCCTGCAGCTCTCAAGAGACTCCAGTTCGACAAGCAGCTAGCGATGGACAACATCCGCAAGTTGGTCACTGAGGCTGATGGTTACCAGCCTCACTTGATTGCTCCTGAGCAAGGTTACCGCCGTCTTATCGAGTCTTCTATTGTCTCCATCCGAGGCCCTGCTGAAGCATCTGTCGACACTGTAAAACTCTTTACTTGCATCCCTAAAAAAAATTAAATCACCAACTTCTCCTGTTTGTAATTTTTATATGGTGGTTTAAAAATTACTAGGTTCATGCGATCTTGAAGGATCTGGTTCACAAGTCTGTGAATGAGACTGTGGTACGTTTTCTTTTTCTTTTATGTAAAAAATATGTATCTCCGACAGCTTAGTAATAATGTGAGAGATGGCTTGAACATGGTGCAGGAACTAAAGCAATACCCAGCTCTGAGAGTGGAGGTGACAAACGCAGCCATAGAGTCACTGGACAAAATGCGAGAGGGAAGTAAGAAAGCAACACTGCAGCTGGTGGACATGGAGTGTAGTTACCTCACTGTTGATTTCTTCAGGAAGCTTCCCCAAGATGTTGAGAAGGGTGGTAACCCCACGCACTCTATTTTCGACCGTTACAATGATTCCTATCTCAGAAGAATCGGTAAGTTAAAAAAGTATAAATATATACATCTTGTGCGGTAAATATATTTTCCTATCTCACACACTTTCACAATTGGCAACAGGATCCAATGTTCTGTCTTATGTGAACATGGTTTGTGCTGGCCTGCGGAATTCGATCCCTAAGTCCATTGTCTACTGTCAAGTCCGAGAAGCCAAGCGTAGCCTCCTCGACCATTTCTTTGCCGAGCTTGGTACCATGGACGTAAGTTCTCTCCTACATTTTTGCCTTAACATAAACAACTGATCATTACTGAACGATGCCTGTAAATTTCAAACAGATGAAGAGGCTCTCGTCGCTGTTGAATGAAGATCCAGCGATCATGGAGAGACGTAGCGCCATCTCTAAACGGCTGGAGTTGTACCGAGCTGCTCAATCCGAGATCGATGCTGTTGCTTGGTCCAAGTGAAACGGACGTCACATTCCGACTGTTTTGCTCGCTTCTTCTGATCGTGTTATTGCCTCAGACCCGGAACAGAGATTTAGGTTCTGTAATTTTTACTATATGATATTCCCTCGAAAACGACACCATGCGGTGTCATTTTATTACTACATTACACTGTTTGTTCTACCTCTTTCTTTGTGTTCGCTTTTGTCCATCATTCGATATGTTTGACAAAAGATATTGTTTGTTGTTATATAGATTTTTGGTGCTATATTTTTTAATTGGACAAAAAAAACAATCCACAGTAGCTATTCGAAAAATGACACAGGTGTAAGCAAAGAACTAAATTCAAGCAAATAAAAACTCTTACAAAAATATCTCTACAACATTTGTCTAAGGCATCTACAAGTAAAAGAAAATATCATACAACATTTGTCTAAGCATCTGACTATAGCTAGCGATGTTTCTATAACTTTTATTGATATGAAAGGGTCGGTCAAAAATATTGCTTTAACATATTAAAAAAAACCAGAGCACCGTTGTTGGAGGTAGGTTTATCATCCCCAATGGGATCTGGCCTGAATCGACCCAAGTCAAACCCAAGGTTCGATGTGGTGACTTTGACTCGACACCCGAAAATCATGTTGATAACTGATGGAACCGGTAAGCGAACGCCATGCGTTCTATCCTCCCAGATCGAGAACTCTACTTTATGTGGATATCCGACACGTAACGTACACTAAACGAGAGCCGTCGATCTAAGAACGCGTCAAAGGAAAGTAGTTGCACTTCGACGCAACTGCTCTCTGACCATGAACAGTTCGGCAACAGAAGGAATAATTACCTACTCAACAACCCGCAGATCTAATTCGGCAACGACATAGTAAATGATGACTCTCGAAGTACGAACTCACCTGTTACGAGCCTTACGTCCATCCACTCGATATAAATAAGGAATACATTCAGTGTAGAAAACAACATTAACTTTCGGACAACGCTCGGGATTACGATTAGAGAGATATAACTTAGATCGTCTTTAACATTTTAACTCGACTCCCTGAGTCATTAAATGTTAGACTCCGATCTCAGCTTCTTGTTCAATTTTCTTCTTCAAAACTGTTTGTCTTTCTATTGTAACTTATATTTCACCACAGTTATAAACTGAGAGTACGAAATATAGCTTCCGAACCTCATATTCAGTCTCCTCTCTATTTGCTTTCTTACTTATCTCATCGTTGAATCTCCGACCCACTCTTCCGAACATAAATTTTTTACTTCACTTGTATTGAACTATCTTGGTTCAACAACACCAACGACTTTGACAAGTTTTGATTTCTAACTTTTGTTTTATATATATTGAGGACTTTGACATTATTTAGAGTTTTGATATCTAAACTTTTATATATATATATATATATATATTTTGAGGACTTTGACATTATTAAAGAATTTTAGATTTCAAAGTAGTCTAAAAATCACATGAGTCTTATCAGTCAAACAAGGGTATTCACAAACACATAGTCCTTTATAATCACCATTATGATTACAATCGCCGGTTGCATTTGGTCCATATTGAGATTTGCATGCGCCACTGCAATCCTTAATGTGACCACACGAGCCAAGAACCGCCAGACATCCCATATTAAGTTCAACTATATCAAACAAAACCATTTTTTATATACATATATATAGATCTAAATAACATATTGAATTACAACATTTATGATATATTGTGATGAATAGAGAGCAAATAAGATAGATAATATTGGTATGACTAAACTAGAAAAGCAAAGGTAAGACTAATAACTAATAATCTTGAAGTACTTTTTTGCGAAAAAAATTATAATTTTGTACAAACTTTAAGATAAATGTATACCTAAGGAAAACATAACTAAAAAGATGATAGGAAAAATAAGTGAAGAAGCTGTTTTAGCCATGTTTGTTACTAGTATACAAAACAAGGAGAGTACTGAAAAGATATTTATATAAATATGAGGTGACCAAGATTTAGAGATATGATTATTTATTTGAATTGCGTAGAGATTATTTAGCTATAATTTTTTATGTGTATGGTATATAAAAATGGAAATTTCTTTGGGTATATTAGTTAAGGGTTTTAATTAATTTGATGGATTTTACATTGGGATTTAGGTAGATTTTGAGGTGACTTTGGTGGGATCTATGTAAAGAAAAAAATCCATTGGTGATTTGGTAAGAAATTTTTCTTAAATCCACAGAATATTTTGATGATTTGGTGCTTAATATTTAAATTCATAGAGATTTTTCTTTTAGAAGAGCTTTATTTTTAAAACTTGGTAATAGATCCGACTCAAACTGTTACACCTCGATTTCTAAAAATGGTGGTGCATGAAGTGAATTTACAAGAATTAATTGGCTAACTATATCGCCAAAGTGCAATTAGTTTTTTCGGTTACACATCCTTGAGTTAAAGTGATTTAAGGATGCGTGATTTTTTGAAAAAAGATTTTGGGATGAGTTGCAAGATTAGTAAACAAGTTTTTTGAGGTTCCAAAAGTAATGGACGGGCAGTCAAATGAGGGTGGGCCACGGGCCGAAAGTGAGCATAGGGCCCCACAAGCCGAGAGTGGAGAAATTTAAAGATGGGTGACCTTGTGGGCATTCATTTCAAATAATGTATAACTAAATACAAAACACGTGAAAATATATTGTGATGATCTCCAGCGATAGTAAATAATTCTTTCAAAGTAGCACCTACGATTTTGATATTATTTAGAATTTTGATTTCAACTTATATATATTGAATTTGAGATTTCAAACTAGTGTAGAAAATTACATATGAGTCTTATCATTCGGACAAGGGTAATCGCTATTATGATAACATTCACGGATGCTCCAACAATCGAGTTGTTGAAATCTTGGATTCTTATACCATATTAAGATTGACCTAACTCACACCCCAAAGCTAATTTAAGAATAGAGAATTTACATATGTCTTATACATTAGTTCACAAATCTCTGAACTCTCGATGTGGAACAATACATCTAATTATCGCAAACACATGTTCCAAACACATGTTCCTTGAGAACCCTCATGACCACAATCACCGCCTGATTTGGTCCATATCTATAATTTCCATACACGAGCCAAGAGGTGCCATACATCCCATATTATGTTCAACTATATCAAATAAAACCGTTTTTTTATGTATATAGATTTAGATAACATATTGAACTACAACATTTATGATATATTGCGATGAAAAGACAGCAAATAAAGTAGATAATGTTGGTATGAGTACTCCAGAAAAGCAAAAGGTAAGACTAACACGATAATGAGCTAAAATACTTTAGGGGCCAATGAATTTTTGTGACAAAATGAATATTATTTTTAATAAACTTTAAGATAAATGTATAGCTAAGGAAAAAATAACTAAAAAGATGATGTGGAAAACAAAACCAAGAAGATGATATGGAAAACAAGTGAAAAAGTTGCTTTGGCCACGTTTTTTTTTATAAAATAAATATTTTTGTAGAGTTTGTTTATTAATATACAAAATAGTGATAGACGTGAAAAACTAAGAGAATATTGAAAAAATATTTATAGAATGAAGAGGTGACCAAGATCTATGAGCGTATCGGAGTGCGCATAAAATAATTAGCGAGTGTTTAGAAGACCAATTGTGGTTTGATCGAGAGATTATGCGGTTTGACCGAGAGATCAACGTAGGTATAATAATGATGTGACTTTGATGCCGTGGCATCCACGTGGCGTGGATTTTACGAGGGTCGGAATCCTCCGTAGAAGGAACTGATTTCGGTGATCAAATGAGAGAGAGAAAGAGTAAACGACGTCGTCGTTGTCTATTGATGTTTAGCGACGTGCTTCGAAGAAGCGACGTGCCGAGATGTAAGAGAGAGAGCGAGCTGGTCGCTGTTACAAAGGTTTAGCGACGTGCTTCAGGGAAGCGACGTGCCGAAATACAAAGAGAGAGAGTTGGGTGAGATGGCAGTGGTTGAACTGAGATCAGAACCTAACTCCGGTGGACCGGAGTCGCTTACGGAGTTAACCTTGATCTAAGTAACCAAGCTACTCGACCTAATCTCCAGTTAACAGCGATTACAAGTGAGAGAATGTATTGAATGTTTGATCCCCTTTCGTAATAAATGAAGGGAGTATTTATAAGAGAGCTTGAGCTTGTAAGTTGACTTGTAGCCATGCTAGATTCGAGTTGTAGACCGTGCTCTAGGGTACGTCAATCGAAGGAAGGGATGTGCACGCATCGGCGCCGTTTCCGCAATCAACTCCTTGTTCGTTATGACAAGCGACAAAGTGTGATGTGACTTGGGTCACATTACGCTTTGTCCAGTTGACTTCGTGCGCGTTGATGTCTCGCGTGGTGCTGCGGCGAGGTGCTGATTCCAGGATGGGCCTGGATGTTGGGCCTATGCGGTTCTGGGCCGGAGTTGTCTCTTTGTATTTCGGCACGTCGCTTCCCTAAAGCACGTCGCTAAACCTTTGTAACAGCGACCAGCTCGCTCTCTCTCTCTTACATCTCGGCACGTCGCTTATTCGAAGCACGTCGCTAAACTTTTGTAACAGCGACCAGCTCGCTCTCTCTCTTACATCTCGGCACGTCGCTTCTTCGAAGCACGTCGCTAAACCTTTGTAACAGCGACCAGCTCGCTCTCTCTCTTACATCTCGGCACATCGCTTCTTCGAAACACGTTGCTAAACATCAATAAACAACGACGACGTCGTTTACTCTTTCTCTTTCTCATTTGATCACCGAAATTAGTTCCTTCTACGGAGGATTTCGACCCTCATAAAATCCACGCCACGTGGATGCCACGGCATCAAAGTCACATTATTATTCTACCCACGCTGACCTCTCGGTCAAACCGCATAATCTCTCGGTCAAACCACAAGTGATCCTCTAAACACTCGCTAATCATTTTGTGCGCACTCCGGTACGCTCAAACACCACGATTTATAAAAATGGTGGTACATGAAATGAGTTTACAAGAATTTATTAACTACCTATATCAACAAAGTGCAGTTATATTTTTCAGTTACACATCATTTTGAGCTAAAGCAATTTAAGAATGTGTAACCCTTTGGAAAAAGATTTTGTGATGAGCTGCAAGACTAATACACAAGTTTTTCAAGCTCCCAAAAGTAGCAGATCGGCTATCAAATAAAAATGGGTCCATGGGCCGAGAGTAGATGTGAAGTCACACGAACCGAGAGTATAACAATTTAAAGATGGGTGATTTTATGGGCATTCATTTTCATTTTAAGTAATATGCAAGTAAATACAAAGTATTGTGATATGATCTCCATGGATTATAAATAAGTCTTTCAAAGTCTCAAAAAGTAGCACACGAGTCGTCGGATGAAGGTGGGACCCATGGCCTGAGAGACGTGTGGGCCCACAGACGGCTACAATCGGACGTTACACAAACATGAGAAAAGGAAAGTGTTAATCATCTAGAGATATGAAGAAGGATAAAGGTATTTCTTTTTAGTCTACGACGACAACAACAATAACAAAAATGGTAAAAAAAAAACTATCAAACACAAATAGAATCACATTGTATCAATGTGTAAGAATATCAAACTCAATCATAGTAAGAATGAGTGGGGTGATAAGAAATTGACAACAAAATATTTATCCTTTAATATCGTAAAAATAATGGATAATGATAAAACAAAAAACAAAAGAATTTCAAAATCAAAATGGAAATAAACGAGGAAAATAAAAAGAAAAATAGAAATAATCTTTAAAAAAAAAACCGTAAATTTTTTGTTTCATATGCTTGCTGATCATTTTTTGTGCATGAAAAACTTCATCATCATTATTTGCGTTTCACCTATCTATTTTTTTTTTTCTTTTTTGAATACAATGTTAAATTATGTTTCAAAATAACATTTTTACAATACATTTGAAACTTTTTTTTATAGGTTTCTTAAACTAAAATTATTCTATTTTTTGGGAATACATTGTGTGGTTTAACCATCACTGACCATCCTCATATTTCTTCATTCATTCCGCTTCTCCTCATGGTACTCAATTTATTTCTAAACATGTTATCAATCCGTTTATGAGATAATGATACATACAAGAGATTTCTCCATGTGGCCAACGTTCAAATCATACGAAATAGTGTGAATGGCTGCTTAGAATACATACCTCAATATGAAATTAGTGGTATGGTCTCGAAACATATTGGAAAAGTTGGTGTAAAATTTCCTCCTAATCTTCCGTGTAGCTTGTCTCCCAAACGCCTCTAATGTGGTGTGTTTTTCACCCTAACTACTGCAAGCACACATGTGTATAATTGTAGTACTTAGGTTATCGATCATACATAGAACTTAGGCTAATCGCGGATTTGTTTCAGATTCGTTTTAAGTAGAACCCAAATTAAAGTAACAATCAAAATGAAATTAAACTATGAACACAATGGACTATGAACACAGTAGGTTGTATTCAATCAATATTGGAAAGGGTTAGATTTAGGGAATTCATCAGGTACTCTAAGGATAATTCAATGTATTCATAGAATTCATTCTAAGTAGTTCTAGAAATTTGAACTCGAAAATTCGATAGCCTAACTTTCATTAAGACTACGGAATTTATCTAACACCATGAATCACAAATCTCTTTACAAATTTACTTATGTTAAACAAACATTAAAAATGTAAGTTAGATCTGCTCACACAACGTCTCAATCAAATCTCATTACAGACGATTCCAGCGAATCTAACGACTCTAGTTGAAATATCACTGCATGATCTTATAGATCTGGTTAACTACTCCGATTCTAGGCATTAATAGCCTCTAAAGTGAAGAACCATGTAACTCAAATCATAGTTTTAAAAATCGTATTATCGATTCATTAAAAAAAACCCTAGAAACCCTAAATCCAACAAGTGGGTTACCCACTCATCGAATTTGAAGGACAAAGCATAATTGATAAATTGAAATGCATTAAAATGAAAAGACAACATAAAATCAGAATATCAGCTGAGATGAAGCAAAAACTCTTCTCTTCCTCGGAGTCTTAGTAGAAAGAAAAAACCTAAGGAATCTAAGTGAAAAGTAAGAGACACGGGTTATGATTGTGTAACCCTAACAAGAGCCTATAATCCCTTATATAGTGTAGAAATACGAGCTAGGTCTAAAATTGCAAATATAGAAAACTTCGGGGCAAAACATGTCGTCTCGTTTAATGATTGTGCCCAATAGTCGATCGATTGTTTTGATGTCAATCGAGTCCTTCGTTTAATGGCCGACTATTTTCTTCCTTTGCTTGGTGTGGACTCTATTTTCTTCTTTTCTTGATCAAATCTCTCATCATGTACTTATCACTTGAAAATATGTAAAAACACTAAAAAGACTACAAAAAGCATGTGTATTAATGGTGAAAATGGTTAAAACCATAATACATCAGCCTCCTACTAATTCCTCCCAAATCCTTACCGTATAAAGACAAAGAAAGAACAAGTGCTTCCGTGTTTCTCTTGGTTCGCTTCAAAAAAAACATCCAACCAAAAAATTGGACCCCATCTTTCCATTATATCACATGTGTAAAGATGATTCATAGTCGCCACAAGCCAAGTGATTATAGTAAACTTTGGAATTGCGTATGAAAACCAAATCCCTTTATGGTGCGCCCAAATAGGATTTGGGCCTCGTAATTGCTCCCAAGTTTTCACAGACACCATCTTTGTCTTATATAGATCGTTTTTACTCTCCCATAAACACACATCTTTTTTTCCCTGCATCCCCACGCACCCGCAACTTCCTTAGTTCCTCTCTGACGTGAACCATAGAGGAGTACGATGTCTCTTTCCTAGAGTGTGATCCGAAATCTAACCAAGAGAGACATTAACGGAGGCTCCAAGATTAATAACACCCTCTACCCAAAAATATTATGAAGTGTACCAAGAGATGACCAATCATCAAACCAAAAGAAGTGGAATATCTGTTATTCACTTTCACATTGTAAAATATTTTCTCCATATCTCTATACTTATGAAGCTTCTTCCAAATCCATTTCTCTCTAACTGTTAGATTGTAAAAAAAAATTATTTGCTGAGTTTTAATTTAAAATTTTAGACAAACCTGATTATTCTGAAAATTCCCTTTCTATTTTTTGTTTTTCTTTTGACGGCTTTTCCATTTCTGTTTAGTAGGTTAAAGAAGTCATGTTTCTTTAATGTTTACTTGCTTAAATAAAACATTCCCATGGTGACTGATTTCACAGGTGTAATCTCCCTCAGTTATTGAAAGTGAAGAAATCGTGGTTAATCGACTAAGTTAATGGGCTGACAACATCCATAGAAATGAATGCCTGCATCAGGCCTCAACTAAGGCCCATGACTGCGGACGCAGTCATTGAAGAGTAGACAAACACTTGATGGAGATCAGACGCTGTCGTTTTGTTTAACCAGCCAATAGATTCTCTTAACAAATTCGCTGCTTCTTCAAGGAAGACGATCACGGGAGAACATTTACAGCGACATTGTTACTGTGGACGAGAACAATATGTTGCTTCTACTCAAGTTTAGGTATCAATTTCTTCTTACCATATTTTTTTTCCTTTTCATTTTACCTGGTTTAATATGTCATTTCCTTCAACCTCCGATCTCGATTTCCCCTGCACTTTCTGGTGAATTCGTTTTTTTTTATCTTCAATCGATAAGTGAATTTTGGTGAATTGGTGAACTCGTAAGCTAGGTTTTGCAGCAGTTACCCCTAAATTTCATGGAAAATTAACAATGCTTCGATTGGAATGAATTGAGGCCAAGGAAGATCTCTGTAGGAGTTGTTAAAGGATCTAATACTTTGATTCATGCCGTTACATAGTTTGTCGCGTGATCTCTTAATTTTTTTTCTAGATTTCAATGTTTTGATATGAGGATTTGAATGATTTTTCTCCCTTTATGTTTTGAGAACGATCATCATCGCTGATTATCGAGAGAGAGAAGAAAAAAAAGAAGGAAAATCGTGAATGTTCGATTGATCATCAAATTTTCTACTAAAATTTTGACACTCTCTTTCACAACATTGCAGTTAGAGAGGGAGCTATCAGCTAGGAAGCAGATAGAGCAATGGCCTCTGATAGAGAAGACTTTAGCCTGTGTGGACCCTCACACCTCACAAGTCTTGATTGGTATGTCTGGAACCGCTTCTATTCTCTGCAACAATTTGGGAGTATGATCCATGATTTGTTGATAATAGATTATGGAATTTTACAACTCCTGTGGACTGTTTACATGTTTGTTTGTTGCAACAATACATTGTCTGATCTCATTTAGCAATACACGTTCCTGAAATTGGTCTATGTCTATAGGGCAAATGAAAATCACCAGCGTTGTGTAGCAGCTTGTTTGGTTCAAGGAATATACATTGTAGAGCGTGACCGTCAACTTAAACGTGAAGGATCTGAAGCTCTTGGATCTCCATGGTGGGAATTCTTCAACTTCAAGTTGATCCGCAACCTTATAGACGATGCTGATTTCTCCATCTTTGGTGGCATTTATGAATACAAACCGCCACAACCAGACATCATCATTGACTCTGGAGTTCCACGGTATGTCATAGCCTTTAGAGGCACCTTGACTAAACAGGAATCTATATCCCGTGACATCGAGCTGGACATCCAGATTATTCGGAACGGACTTCACCGAACATCCCGTTTTGAGATTGCCATGCAAGCAGTGAAGAGCATGGCTGCTTCTGTGGACGCTTCAAGTCTCTGGTTAACAGGGCATTCTATGGGTGCAGCGATGGCGCTTCTCGCTGGCAAAAAATTGGCAAAGACTGGAGTTTACATCAAGTCCTTGTTGTTCAACCCTCCATTTGTGTCTCCCCCAATCGAGAGGATAGCAAACGAAAAGGTTAAGAGTGGGATTAGAATCGCAGGGAGCATCATCACAGCAGGACTCGCTTTCTCTAGAGCCCTCAAACAAACACAGCAGCCGCAGCCGCAACAGCAGCAGCAACTGCAATTACAAAACTTGTCGGAAGGTTCGCTAGAGGCATTATCTTCGTGGCTCCCTGACATACATGTAAATCCAGGTGACCATCTATGTTCGGAGTTCATCGGGTTCTTCGAGCACCGGGGAACAATGGAACAGATTGGGTATGGAGCTGGAATGGTGGAGCGGATGGCGATGCAGCATTCCTTGGGAGGTTTGCTGATGGATGCGATGGGAGTGAATAACGCTGTGGAAGTAGAAGAGCCGGTTCATGTGATCCCATCTGCAAAGCTAGTAGTAAACCGGACCAATTCCGAGGATTACAAGGAAGCACATGGGATACACCAGTGGTGGAGAGATGACCAAGATTTGGTTTCCAACGTTTACTTGTTCAAATAGCTCTTTTCTTCTCCATTTTCTCATTATTCGTACAGGACCAGACCCAACCTAAAGAAAAATGATTTGGTTTTCTATTGCAATGCCTTCATTTTGTGTTTTGTGTAATACCATATTTGTATTTTAACGAACATCTTCTGGGCCGATGTGGCATAGATCATGTGAAAAAGCGATTGTGTCCTAATAGTTTGTGTTGTCACTGTATTATATAGATTCAAGTTTGACAATGTGTTTGTGTGAGTTTTAAGAGATAAAAAAAACTCGGATGTGGAAACCATTAATCATATTCTCTTCAAATGTCTACCCGCACTTCAAACCTAGACATTTTTTAAAAATTCCATCGCTACTAGGTTTATTTCCAAGTCAATCGATTTTCTCAAATCTTGACTACTTGTTTTGGAGAATTCCAAAACACAGTCAAGATATGAGTTTCCCATTGATTTTGTGGGACATATGAAAAGGAGGGAATGATAATGTCTTCAAATATCTTCATCGTCATCCTCCTCACTTGTTAAAGATTGCGGAAGCTGAAGCTTTATCGTGGAAGCTCGCTCAAAATGTTGAACCGCCTTCGGTTATATAAAATATGGCTAATAATATGGTTCTCGCTATTCTAGAGGACCCGACGTGTTATATTGATGGGTCATGTAAGGAATCAGATTTATCTACAGGTCTGGGGTGGTATTTCCATTAAGAGGGGGCAATGGATACCTTCCAAATGAAGACTTTGTTAGAAGGCAGGAACATTGCGCGTAGCCTTTTTCCCTGCATACTAAATTGTAAACTTTATTTTGAAAATGTCATCTCTATTTGCCCACCAATACCAGAAGATTACATTCACAACAAATTATGCGGAGTTACTAAAGATGTCACTGTCACTAGAGTTTTTGGCTAGCTTTCTCAAACTACCTTGAAGAATAAGAGAGATTGAAGTTATGTAACAAAACTAACTGATGGCCCGTCTCATTTCTAATCTCTAGACTAACCAGTCAGTCGAATATACTCACCCCCCCCCCCCCCTTAATAGCAGGTAGCAGGTATATTATTTATGAATATGTCACCACATAACACTAGAAGTTCTCAGGAATCACTCCAATTTTAAATTTATTATTTTAAATAAAATAATTTAAAATCAAGATGTTACACTTTTCTTTGCTCTTGTATGCATGCGATATTGTCATAGAATTTCATCAAATTGACACATCCTACATATGAGATTGAGTTAAGATAAAAGAACAAGAAAATCTCAAAAGGACAATAGGTGCCAAAAATAAAGGTACAGATGAAACCACATAACAAAAACATTACTCATACAAGAAATCAATCCAAAACCAAAAATACACAAATCTTTTAAATTCAAAGCATTTTATAAAAATTATTGAATGAGAAATTAAATTTCATAAGATAAACTGGACTTGGTTGAAGATTAGAATTTACAACAAAATCAACCTAACAAAATGTCGCTGCCTATGAAGTTATATAATTCATCTCAATATAAATAAACCAAGAAGTTTCGCATAGTATCCAACAAATCCCCAAATTCTCATCCATAAATTACAAACCCTTCGTTAAATCCAATATAAGGCTCACCTATGGGAGAAATGTTTCCCGTGGTTCTACACGCACATGGAATGGGTGAAAGGAAGCTTTATTTTCGATGTTTTTCTAAAATTTAAGAAGTGACCAGCCATTTTAGTGAAGAAGTATGAGATCTTTAGATGTGAGAATGGGTCATCGGTGCTTAAACCGAGTTTTTCTGGGTTTTTTTTTCAAAGTTTTCAGACGCGATGGAATTTAGGTTGTAACAAGGGTTCGTCCTCGGATTGAATTGAGAAATGAGGATGTGGAATTGATGATGCCATGTCCATCGCTTCCCTCCCACTAAATGTAAGAACCGACGAGTTTTTCTCCCAAAAATGAAAGATTTCCTAGTAACCTTTGAATTTCAAAGATAGAGGTGGCGACCAAAGGTGTGGTGGTCTAGTGGTTAGTACAAGGAGTTAGTTCCATTGTTTCCTAGGTTCAACCTCTTTTAGGAGGAAGACTATTTCCAAAGGAATTTGGAAATAGGCAAAGTCTCCCTTTTTGGTCCTACGAAGATTAAGATTTTGATCCGAATTTCAAAGTTATTAAAAAAAAAAGGTTGCGCGGTGATTCTTATATGGGTGAAATGGGAGATTCTTGGGGAATAGATAACGCAAGTGTTCCCTTAAGCGGATTGACGAGCCATGGCGGAGCTGTTGAGGAGTTGTCGAGAGGTTAAATTTATGTTTCTGTTTTTTGAAGATAATTGTTTTAAAAAAAAAATATTTTTTGTTTGATTTCTTCATCATATATACTTTTTCCGACTTTTTTGGTCATAGAGGGACGGTCCACTGTCTCATCGACATTTATTTATAGCATATCTGAGTCGAACTCTGGTGGTCTGACAAGACAATTGTGTCATTGAAACCACTAGACCACAAGTTCCCCTCCACCACCACCAATCCTATAACTTAATCCATCCATAATTCATGATCCGTCAATATCTAATTTTAGTTAGACAAAGCTTGGAAAAATCCTTGGTATGTCCCTGAAAAGAAAAGAAAAAATTAGAAACATTCTTTGAAACTGTGGTAAAAGAAAATTATTATATACAATAAATAACCAAAGAAAAAAATACATTAAACTTATATAGATACACATTGTTGAACCTTTGGCTTTTCTATTGATTAAAAAAATGGGTATTTCTAGCGATTACAAGGGATTCCAAGAGATAATGAAGGGAAAACACTAAATTTTTGCTTTTTTTACCAATGCATCTGATTGAGTGTTACGATCTCTCTTAATGTGAACAAGAGAGCATCTGATTGTTCTACTGAGCTGTTAGTGAGCTGTTAGTCTGATAATGTATTTAACATAAAGTGAGGAGTGGGTGACTAGCATTGGAGATCTCTTTAATGACATCTAATTTTATGATAACTGCAATCATTTCTTTTTATGATAACTGCAACTGTGTCTGTACCTATTTTGAGGCACAGTGAAATACATATTGTTATCATTCAAAGCAAAGAGATGCTTCACAACATAGAAAATTGTCTGCTTCAGCGTCCATCGGACTAACAGTTGTTGGAAGACTACTCCTAGCCCCCAAAGTATATTTTTGTGTTTGGACTCATTAAAATTCAATCAATACCAATTTGGTCTAGCTCATTCAACCAAAATACATAATAGCACAAAAACTTACTCGAAATGCAAAAGTTCTGTTTAGTGATGTATCAATGTTGTTAGGCTGCTTGGTGAAGCTTCTTGGTGAATTTTCTCCCATGGAATTCCATAGTTACTTTGGCAATGTGGGTAATGAAATGCTCCATCTTTTCAAAAAGAAAATAACATTTATGGACATCCATATTTTCTATAAAAAAAGAAATAACATTGAAGAAGTTCAATTTTATATATGCAGAGGCGGCCATAATCTAAAGCTCACCAATCTGGTTCTTAATTTTAGATACGCAGAGGTGCAAAAATAATTTATGTATAATTTAAAGACATCAGTTCACAAGAAATCGGCTGCAGTGGTTCAAGCTAGAGGCAGTGACATAGTGATCACGAGTTTGACACCAAAAGATTACATTTTGATGATCGTTTATAAAAAAAATATTTGTTAATGGGGTTAAGCTTTTTTTCGTTTTGCTTGAAATCCCTACGGGACTGCCTTGGATGATATTCTAAATCTGAAGATACTAGTGGAGGAGACTGCACCTGAGTTGTCTTCTAGATGAGGAAGAGGAGCCAGGCTCCATATTTCTTGCGATATTCGACAAGTGAATAAACAGCGAATCGTTCTTCCTCTTCCCCACATCTTGGACATAAGGTTAATTTTGCAAGTTGGAGTCTCCACAGTTTAGTGTAAGTGAGGATACCATCATGCAAGTATGATATATTGTGGTTTATACGGGTTTCTAACCCGATTTTTCATAGCAATTAGAGTGTTTTGTAGGTGTTTTGGAGTAATAAGTACTTAAGACGATAAAATCACTTGGAACATCTTGGAACAAAAATGAAGAATTTGGGAACGACTTGAAGTGTATATTGACATGAGCTTCAGGGAGCTTCAAGCGACCAGAGAGAGCTTCACTTAATTGCAGATTTGCTCAGAAGTTTCTCCAAGCTTTTGACTTGTGCCCAACCCGAGTTTTAATGTTTATATAAGTAACATTTAAGCCGTTATTTAGGCTTACAAATGATTGTTCTTCTTCTGAGAGAGAGATTAAGAGAGTTGTGGAGAAACAATTACAGAGACTCCATAGAGAAGATTTATGAACCTCATTTTATTCTTACTCTTACTTATATGCAATTCTATAAAATAATCATGATTTCATTTTCATCCATGTCTAAGTAATTCTACAGTTAGGTCGAGGGTTTTCTATGAATGGCTAATTGAATGAAATAGATAGGAATCATCTTAGAGTTCTTCATTTGATTGTTCTTAATGCTTAATTTGGCTTAGGTATCCATAACTAATATCTTTGGTTGAATTATCGTGGCATAAAAGTGTTTTCATTCGTTTGAGCTAATTTAGATGAGCAAAATGTCGTTAGCCAACAAAATTTGATGTTAACTTATCAAACCTGTTAGTTAATGCATGTTTAGTTATTTGGAATTCAAACGACAGATTAGTAGTTTAAGTGTTTAGACATACTTTATTAGTACATCGAAAGTTGGCTAATAATAATTCAATAGTTTTAGTTCGAGAATAGAGCTTAATTTTGTTCTTAATTGATTTTCTATGCAATTTATGAATCTCTACGAATTTCTCTTTGACTAACACTTTTCGTCTATTGATTTTTAAAAAAGAAACAAAAAAAAGGACTGAAAGCAAGAGTCGGTAAACTGGGAGTATAAAAAAAACAAAATGAAAGATGTCTCGAAGTTTAAGAGGCCAATAGGATACATAAGGCAATGAGTGAAAGGGAATCATGTGACATCAACTTACACACTATCTCTTTTATGGCCTTTTATAATTTTTTGCATCCTACAAAGTGTATGAAAAACCCAAACACTTAAGCTTCAATACACTTCTTTCTACAAGCCAATTCTGTTCGAGCACATTCCAAAATCGAAAGATTCTGAAAAGCTCAAGCAACTTAATTAATGTAAAGAGATGTGAACCTCGAGTTTTTTTTTACAAGGCTGAAACAATATTGGACCACGCTTGGAAAAGTCCTGGTAGGATTACAAGGAGTTTGTACTAAGCAATTTTGTTCTAGTGGTATGGAGATTACCATCAAATTTTTTAATATGACAAGATATGTGAGTTCCTCTGACTTTCAAATCTCTTCACATAATCTGGATTTTTATTTGTTCTCATTTGTTTAAGGATAAAGAGAGGTATAAGTTTGGGGGAGTTAATATACTTGGATTTTATCGGCATTCAACAATCGTTCTTCAAAGGTTTTCAAGATTTTTATCAAGTCTTAGAGTCTTTTTTTGTATATTTTAGAGTCCATCCATGTTTCAAGACATTTGGAGCAAAAAATAGACATTTTCCCGTGAAGGATAGATTGGAAGCACAAAATTTCAATCATCTTTGAATATCTTTCCAATAATCTTAGACGATGATCTTGGTATCCAAAAAAATGAATTACTTATATTTCACCTCCAATTGTTTTGACATAAAGTCCAGTAAACGATTCTCAAGATGAAGTTTTCCATAAATAATGATTAGTTACCTTTAAAGATCATGTATTCCTTGAATGGGATCACAAATAAGGACCACACTGGTCAATGAATCATCCTAACCAGGCCAAGTGGAGCCTCTAATAAAGACACACTTGACCTATCAAACTTGTTCTTATTGTCTTTTTTAAGATACATGAATTTATAAAGGGAGTTATTTTAGGATTATAGGTGTTGACGGTGGGGTTACAACCCCTTATCAATAGTTTGGCGATAATTGAGGTTCGGTTCCTACCGACATTTCCCTAATTATAAATTAGGTCATAAGTCTCTTCAATAGGATTGGAACCCTCGACCCAGATGACCGAGGGATACCTCGGTAAAGAATGATCAGATTTTGGTGTCCGAAGCGGGGGTGTAAACAACTTCGTCTTAAGCCGAAGTCTAAGTTCGAACAGAATAAGATCAAATCTTTTAACAGATTCCCTGATCTTGGAAAAATAGAAATATTCCATTTTTCCGAGGTTAGCCCATGGGCTTAGATAATCGACTACTAGGATATATAAATACACACCCCCTCCCCTTCACTAAATGAATTCATTCATAATTGGGGAGCAGAATTATTAGATTACCTAAGTTTAATACTTCTCTTTGATAAAGTTAACTCGGCATTCCGAGTTAACACTCTTGTAACCGATATTATTAATAAAAGTTCTCTTTTCCGAGGTTTCTCTTGTTGTCTTTTACTTAACTTATTCCGAAAATGAACCCCTCTAATTAAAAATAATTAGAAGTTGAACCCAGTATCAACAATAGACATAGAGATTGATGACCCAAAGTCAGGGATCATTATAATAAACTTTGTTTGAGTTCAAGATGACTCTTAGAAGCTTCTTTATCTCAAAAATTGCATATTTTTCATGATTCCTCTAGAGTTCCCTATGTCCAATGTTTCTCTTCTTGATTGCAAAACCATATTTACAGCCTTCTTATTCTTTAAAATTCGCCACAATCATAGTTTAGGAAAACCCCAATTTCTTTGGTTGACTTCTACTCTCATGTTCGTGTAGTATAACACTGGTCTATGTGGGGTTGTTACCTTAAGTATTGCTATAGTATATCGTGCATTTACAGTAAGGATTAGTGACAATTAGGGTTTAAAATCAATATACACATTTGTGACTTGCCTATGACTCGGCTGAGTTGATGATCAATCAAAGAATAAGGTAATGATAACAGATTCATTACAATATATTTTTGAAATTGAACATAGGAAAAGAACAATTTATTACTTAATTGATGGTTAACTTCATGCATGAAATGATTTTGTTGGTCTAGTGAGATGGATTTCCTCTCACAAATGCTTATGGATGGAGCATTTGTTAATTTTATAAGTTGATAGGCCATGAGAAAAAGACCGTAGAAGAACAAAAATCAGGTTGGATAGACTTAGATTCTTGTATAAACTATGTAAGCCTAAAGGGAAAGAACAATTTATGTTAAGGATTTTTGCAGAGTATTGAATTAAATTTTGGATGATTCTAAGCATAAAAACGACTAAGTAATGTTGTAAGCTGGGTTTAAGAAATTGAGGCTATTATTGAATTTGAAAAGGGTAAAAATTGTTAGGCTATTTTGACTGGTAGTGGTTGAATCGGAATGTTTTTATTAGGTTGTTTTGACTAGTAGTGGCTGAATTGGAATTTTTTGATCGCAGACACATGAAAAATTCAAGTTAGGGTGTTTCAACTTGTATGAGATCATGCTTGATCCTTGAAATGTTCATGTTCGTGTTAAAGGTAGTATCTTTCTGGGTATATATATCTCATGCTAAGGTTGTGAAAACCGATAAATAAGCTAAGATAATTCTATAAAACTTTAACAACATCATTATAAATTATTGAGGTTATAATTGTAGTTGATCAACTATTTCGATTTTAAAAGTTGGAACGAGTAAATACTAGTGAGCCTTGTAAGTATTAGCTAAATATGTAAAGATTATATTTAGGAGTAGTGGTAGATTAGGAGTAATTTGATATTTGCACATTCCATAGTTATTTGCACATTCCATAGTTAGCCTTCCTTTTCTTTGTATAAAGCAATGTATAGCCTTTCTCATAATTAATCAATTCTCTTATACGATATCAGAGCAAATCGTTCCAACAACCTAAATTTTTCCTCCAAATTTTTAATCTTCTTCTCCAAAGCTTCACGCCGTCATCAATGGCTGTCGCTACAAATAACAACACAAACCTAGAATATGTGCCTCTCACCACAGAATCTGTCCTCAACATCAACATGAATCACGTCACCAAACTCACAGCTACCAAATTTCTCATGTGGAGTCTTCAAGTCCGCTCATTCCTCGACGGTTATGGCTTTTTCGGTCATCTTGATGGATCGTTGACCGCTCCTTAAGCCACGATCACCATTCGTGAAGTTACATCTCCAAATCCAGCCCACACAAAATGGCATCGACAAGAAAAACTGATTTACAGCGCCTTAATCAGTGTCATCACCATGCCGCTAAACCACTTGTATCGCGAGCACAAACCGTAGCCAGATCTGGGAAATTCTCACCACGACATAATATATATAAATCCAAGTCGGGGTCATGTCACAACTACACACGCAACTGCACCGATTCACCAAAGGTACAAAAACCATTGATGAATATGTTTAAGGAATTTCAACCTGCCTTGATCAATTGGCTTTACTTGGTAACCCGGTGAAACATGAGGAAGTTGTTTACAATCTTTTAAGTGGTCTCCTGGATGACTACAAGAATGTGGTTGATCAAATCAAAGGCAAAGACGCAACACCCTCGACTCTTGAAATCCAAGAACGCCTCCTCAACCACGAAGCCAAACTTCTCTCTCAAGCCAACGCAACGTCAAACCAACTGGTCTCACCAATCTCTGAGAATCAAGCTCAACATCGCCACACCAACAGATCCAACGGATCCAACAACAATAATCGCTACAACAGTGTTCGTCCACAACACAATACCTCCCAACTCCACAAGGCACCTGACCATCAATTCAGAACCTGCAATGATTCTCGTCCCTTCAAGCCATACTTTAGGAAAATGTCAATATTGTTACACTCAAAGAAATAGCGCAAGAAACTGCCCTCAACATCAGTCTCTACAAAAACCGACAACTCCTACTCCAACGAACCTGTTTCGTCCTTGCCAGCCGCAAGCTAA
Organism: Euclidium syriacum; assembly: GCA_900116095.1. Taxonomy (NCBI): domain Eukaryota; kingdom Viridiplantae; phylum Streptophyta; class Magnoliopsida; order Brassicales; family Brassicaceae; genus Euclidium; species Euclidium syriacum. The sequence goes on from FPAK01000008.1 coordinate 7,973,359, forward strand.
TCTTGTCTCCAACACTCCTTACACAGCAATCAATTGGCTTATTGACTCAAGAGCAACGCACCACATAACATCTGATCTCAACAACTTGTCTCTCCATCAGCCATACCATGGTAATGATGATGTTGCTCTTGCGGATGGATCCAATCTCTCCATCAATCACACTGGTTCTATATATATTCCTTCATTTCTTCGCTCTTTAATGTTAGAGTACATATTATGTGTGCCTGATATACGGAAAAACCTTATCTTTGCAACATCGATTTATCTAATAAACCAAATGCCCACACCGGTTATCTCCATGATGTCTCCTTATTAGAAGTTATTCTCTCAGCCACCACATTATAAGAAGCTAAAAACTTTCGGATGTGCATGTTATCCGTGGTTACGCCCATATACCACTCACAAGCTTAAGGATCGATCCATGAGGTGTGTTTTCCTTGGCTATTAACCAACACATAGTGCATACTTGTTTCTCCATAGATTAACAAACCGGATTTACACATCACGCCATGTTCAATTTGAAGAACATGTTTTTCCCTTCCGCGATTCAACACCGTCGGCGACGATAATGGAACTGTAGAGTTTTCTCCGGTTACATTGATCCCGGTTCAGACTACTGTCTCTCCACAGGCCACTCGTACTCGACCCCCAGATCGCGTCCTTCACTCCGCCACACCGCCAGCATCTCCGCTCAACGATCGTACCCAGGTATCGTCTCCTTCCCTTACTTCTGCTTCTTCTTCCTCCCCAACACATTATGAGGCCACTGCTCCTATAAAAAATGGGCTTGAACCCAGGGCCCAGACACACCCAACTCCACTAGAGCCCACTACTCTCACTCCAAATGAGTTGCAACCCACAACTCAGATCACTCCCCAAACTGAACAAACCACTCAACCACCAAACCAAAATCTTAAAAAAATGAAAACCATGTCAAAAAATAATATCTTTAAACCGAAGCACAAGTTTTCCCTTCCTCTTCCAGGTTCAATGACTCTCAGAACAGAGCTGGCAACTATAATTCAAGCACTTAAGGAAGAAAAATTGGAGACGAGCTTGTTCGGCTGAATTTGATGCGCACACAAGGAATCATACTTGGGATCTTGTTTGTTGATGGTGGGATTAGCACCCCTTATCAATAACTTGGCAATAATTGAGATTCGGTCTCTACCGATCTTTCCTTAATTACAGATTAGCTCACAAATCCTTTCAAAAGGATTAGAACTCTCGACCCTGATGACCGACGGATACCTCGGTAAAGAATGGTCGGATTTTAGTGTCCGAAGCGAGGGTATAAACTTCGTCCAAAGCCGAAGTCTAAGCTCGGACAGAATAAGATCAAATCTCATCACAGATTCCCTGATTCCGGAAAAATGGAATATTTCCATTTTTCCGAGATTAGCCCATGGGCTTAGATAACCGACTACTAAGATATATAAATACATATCCCACTTCACTAAAATCGGTATTCAGAATTGGGGAGAAGAATTACTAGCAAACTTAGGCTTAATACTTATATTTGATAAAGTTAACTCGGCATTCCGAGTTGACACCCTTGTAATCAATATCATTAATAAAACTTCTTTTTCCGAGGAATATTTTGTCTTCTTACTTATTTAACTTACGCCCAAAAAAACGAACCCCTCTAATTACAAATAATTAGAAGTTGAACCCAGTATCAACATTGTTCCCCCTCATCCCTCTCAGAATCTGGTTGGTTGTCACTGGTTTTTCACAACAAAATATCTCTCAATCAGTGAAATCGAGCGATACAAAGCTTGCCTCATTGCAAAAGGATATATAAAACAATATGGTTCTGATTATGCTGATACATTCAGTCCCATTATAAAGACGACAACCATTTGTATCATTCTAGACATTGCAACTCGAAAATCATGGCCACTCAAACAACTTGATGTAAACAACACATTTCTTCAAGGCGATCTCATTGAAGAAATACATATGTCCTAACCACCGGGTTTTGTGGATAAGAACATGCCATCGTTTGTATGTCTTCTCCAAAACCCCATTTATGGTCTCAAGCAAGATCCTCGAGCTTGGTTCATCTCTCCCAAGCAACATCTCATCAACGACCATTTCACTCCATCATTACCAGACACCGTCGATATTCATTAATACTTCGGGTAGCACTATTACTTATGTTTTTGTCTATGTTAACGATATCATTGTCACAGTCAGTGACACAACTAGGATCTCACGAGTGCTTCAACGGATGGCTGATCGTTTTTCTATCAAAGACCCCACCGATCTTTACTATTACCTTGGTGTAGAAGTAACAAAAACAAAGATGGGTCTCCATCTTATGCAACGAAAGTACATAGCTGATCTTCTTGCCAAACAAAATATGGTTGATGCAAAACCGTTCACAACACCCCTACCAACAACTCTAGAATTCTCTCTTCATGACAGTATTCCTCTTGATGACCCAACCAATTATCGATCACTTGTCGACAGCTTCCAATATCTACAGTTTACAAGACCTAATCTCATTTATGCGGTAAACCGTCTTTCTAAAACTATGCACAAACTGATCACGTATCATTGAGCATCAGCTAAAAGATTTTGGTGATATCTTGTTGGCACAACAACACATGTCATCACGTTTCACCGAGATTCTCTACTTGCGCTACACGCTTACTCGGACGCCGATTGGGTAGGAGATAGTGATGATTTTCTGTATACAAACGGGTATCTATTATACATTGGACGTAATCTGATATCGTGGTCATCGAAGAAACAAAATGGGGTCCCCAGATCATTGACGGAAGCGGAATATCGAGCCGTCGCAAACACATAGCTGAGGTGTGTTGGGTTGTTCTCTACTCACTGAACTTAAGATTTATCTTCCGTCAGCTCCTGTAATATATTGTGATAATGTCATATCCAAGCAGGTATGCTTCGTGTCTCTCATGTTTCGACCTACGGCCAGCTCGCCAACACTCTCACCAAGCCATTACCACGATCTCGGTTTAATCAAGCATGTTCCAAAATTGGAGTTTTTAAGAACCCTCCATCTTGAGGGGGCGTATTAGCTAAATATGTAAAGATTATATTTAGGAGTAATTTTAGATTAGGTGTAATTGAAGATCTGCACATTCCATAGTTAGTCTTCCTCTTTTTGTATAAAACAATGTATAGCCTTTCTCATAATCAATCAATACGATCAATTCTCTTATAGTAAGCTCATAAAGGTCATGGAGTGACTTCAATATATTTTGGTTCATGTTAAACATGAAATTTTCAGAGTTGCATGAATTATGGACATATGCTAAGGAAATTGATTTATGACATGTCAAGATAGAATCATACATTTACAAAGAATGAATAACAGGAATGTGAAGATGGTGTTCTTACATTCAAGGGCAAGATGTATGAACAACCTCGTCTGAATAAATGAAAGTTTAAGTTCTACAAAAAAATATAGGGAGTTCTAGATTAGGAAAGTTAGAACGGTAAGTTTAAATTATCGAGTAAGCAGAGTAAGTGAATCGCGAGTGTATTGAGGGAACCGTAAATACATAAAGGATGACTAAACTAGGTGATAGTAATTTATGATGTTCATCTTAAAGGTTGAAATTGGCCGAGACAAGTGTTTAAGAGTCTAGTGATCTCACAAAAACTTGTATGATAATCAAAATACTTGTCTATAATCTTGATTCTAGTAAGATTTTGTTTGAGTAAAAACTGTGATGAAGAGGAACGTTGGCAAGTAACTGATTAAGGAATAATTTAAGTCATAATCATCAAACATTTTGTATACCAACGTGGTTGTTTGTGAGCCTAATGGGAGTAGAGGAAAATGAGATAATTGGCTAGGAACCAAGTGATTTCGCCAAGGCATGCCTGTTAAGCAAAGATAGACTACACAAAGGCGAGAACCACAAAATGTGGTGTGTATATGAAATTTTTGAATGATGATCATGGTTTGTAAACTTTAAAGAAAACATAAACGACTCTTGAATTGTAAATCAAAATAGGAATAACTATTATGGTGAAAGTGAATGTTGGAGATCCACGAAATGACTATAAGAGTTAGTTTCGAAAGTTAGAAATGGATCAAATTGGTAAAAGAATATTGCCAGGAGTTGAAGGGAGGTAATGGTGGTAAGGATCAAGAATGGTATAGAATGGTATAGAATGGTATTAAGTGAACAAGGACCTTAGCAAAGATCATGGTAACGATTTTAAGGTTGCACAGAAGTTACGGCTAGAGAATAAAAAGGTTTACGACAGTAAAGTGATAAGCTAAAGTGAACTAACAAAATAAATAACTACTACAAATCACCAGTGAAATTATCTGATTCAAGTGAATATAAAATTCAGAGATTGTCATTCAGTAAGAAATGGGAGTTGAAGTCAGATTGGTTTAACACAACTAAAAACTGGAAGTTTTCTTCTAAGGCGTGATCATGAAAAAAGAGACCGTCCATAAAGTTGAATGACCAAGAAAAACTAGAGAAGGAAATGGCTGACTAAGATCGAGATAAACTTGAAGTATAACCGATTTAGGTGGTGAGTTAAAGCTTACTGAGAGAGCTAACGTAAGTTGAGAAAACTACTGCGAGTCAAGTGCTCTCTCCAAGGATTACCTGGTAGCCAAGAAGCTGCTCGGAAGTGGAAATCGCTACACTTAATGAGTTAGTAAATTGAATAAGGTATGTTGAAACTTCAATATGAGTGAGTTAAACTTGGAAGGATAGGATTTGGATAAACCGCATCAATAAGTTATGATTCATCTTGTAAAACGGTGATTTTTACATCACATTTGAATGAAATGCAAGAAAATCAAAAGGTTGAATTTAAACGGAAATCTAGAATGGTGAAAAGTGCTAACCATACATCACTTATCTACCTCTACAAAATCTGCAAATGAATTTAACGTGGCCGTGGGTACTTGATCAAGACATACTAGTTCAGGTCAATAGATTTAGGGTTGATTGATTGCATGACAATCCTTTATGGGTAGAATTAGATTCTTGTATGAATTATGTAAGCTTACGGAAAAACTTAATTTGTACATGAATCATGAATAAAAATTAACAATTTTTGTTAAAGAATTTTTGATGCGTATTAATTAAAAGCCTGGATCAATTTAAGCATGTAAACGACTAAATAAAGTCCTAAACTAAACTAGACGTGATGAACTATTTTCTACAACTAAAGACCAAAATATGAATTCTAGAAATTCCCTCATCAACTTATATTAAGAAAATGAATCAAATTTTCCTAAACTTCTAATTTATTTGTTGCATATTTTTGGAAAATGAAGTGAGACGAATTACCTCAAGAAAGGGATGGTCATTTTCTTGAGTGTCAAAGGATAAGTGGCCACAAAACTCTCCCATTCTTCCAGATCTATTTTCCCATCTTTTTTTGAGTCCGCCTCTTCAAATGTCTGCCAAAATATAATGAATAAAAATAGCTAAAAAGGTACATAAATTTAACATTTTCTAACCTTAGACACGATCGAGTCGATGATACTATCTGTTAGCATTAGTTTTGATTCTTCGAAGACATCTATTATCATCTCTTTCACCTTCAATTTTCTCAAGTTGAAGAACACAGTCAAATATAATCAAAAATCACCTTATAGGAAGATACTTCATTATCTTTCTTTTTTTGGTATTACATATTTATAATTTATTTTTGTGTAAATACCTAATTCTAATAGGTTTAGGTTAATGTTGGAACTCGTTTAGACGTAAGTGGTTTTGTGTAAATACCTAATTCCATTTATAATCAAAATCCCTTTTCCTCTTTTTCTCCTCTGTTTTTCTCTTGAGAGTACACACATATTCTTAAATTCATAGGTTTTGTCTTTCGGTGTTGGGGGATAGAAACAACGTAGTTGTATCCTGGAAATATTACCGCTACGAAATCGTCACTCTACGGACGTCTAAACTACGGACGTCTAAAGATTTAAGGAAAGAGAATGACGTCTCGACTCTGCGATTCCTCTTTCATTTTCCGATTTGGTATCGTATTTGTTCTTTAACTTCTTGATGTATTGATATTTGTACCTGTTTTCACATGCATATTCTATACGGTTTTGAAACCTTTTCTCACACTTTAAACATGACAAATAGGAGATTTCACGTGATGGAGCAATTGGAGAAAACTTAGAAGATTTGGAGTAAAATGAAGAATTTATCGAAAGACGACAAATTCGACCGACTAGAAGGAGCAGTCGACCGACTCGATTAGGTCGGTCATAAGAAAAGAAATCATTTTACGGTCCTTTTTCTAAAACCCTAAGTCTTGAAGTTTCATTGACGACCCATGCACGACCCTTGGAGCTATATATACTCCTAAGTAGAAGAATTAGGTTAAGCATTCAAGTTCTCAAGGAGCAAGACACTCAAGCCACCAAAACTTTTCCTTTGCCTCAAGCATCAACCTTTGTTCTTAAGGTTTCTTCAAGTTCTACTTTCTAGGGAATTTACAGAGAGAGGGAACCCACGACTTGTTTTATTCTCTAAACTCTACTCTCTACTTTTATGCAAGCTATTGATATTGATATTGATTATGGTTTTGTTTGGTATGTGTGAGTAGTTTACTTGTTGGATCAAGGGTTTTCAATGGTTTTATAGATCTCTAAAGCATTTAATATGATATGACCAATATGACTCTCTACTTTAATGGTATTTCATACAATATTCTGAATTGATCACTTGGGATATTGATCTCTAGTTTTTGCTATTTTATACATTATCTTATAGCAAAGCCATAACATGGTTTTTAGTAGGTTATTTCGTCCTTGTTCAAATCAATGTTTGGCTTGGAAAGTCATGAACAATCAGATCAATGTTTATTGCATGTTTTAACCTCTTAGATTGAAAAGCATTCTTTATGGTCTAGTAGTTAATACATAGGTATAATACCACGAGAAGTTGGGGACTATATACTTACGCTTTATGTGTTTAAGAGTCTAATGGTTATTGATTTTATGATGATACATATCTCATGCGCTATTTCCCTTGATTCAGCCCCTTTAATTCATAAGTTAAAAAAAAAGATACTAGCTAGTTACCTAGGTTCACTCATACTTTCTAGTTAAAATTGAAACTCAACATAATTTATGTGGAATCGATAACCTTTAATACTATAATTTTACGTTGTACACTTGCAGTAAGTTTAGGTGAAATAATGAATGCATCATTTCTCTTTACAATTACCATTGCATTGTCGTAGATGTTCATGTTCCTATAGTTAATTCTCTTGTATGTATAACAACGCTGTATAGGCTAATCAGTAAACACATTTTCTTCTGCTCACTTTGAAATGTTATCAGAGCCAATGGCTAAATAAAATTGTTTCAATTCTTTGTTTCTTCTCAAAACGTGTTTTTTCTTGCTTGTTACTCGTTTTTTTTTTGTTGGTTATGTTGATCGATGACTTGGTCTTCTCTCTAGAAGCGGTTGTCGTTTGTTATTTTTGTGGTGCTCGATAATGTGAAGCGGTCGTTGTTGGTGTTAGTGGTATGAAACTTGGTCTAGGATTGAAGTAGTTATGCGTGTTGGTTTTTTTTCTCTTGTTCTTATGCTAATCATCTTCTTCTTTTGAGAACCATGGGGGATGAAAATATTCAAAGTGTTTTTGATTACTCTCGTGTTTGTACTCCAACAATGTGTTCTTATTGTGGGAAAATGGTCATTTTGTGTGAAGAATTGTTTCCAATTACAAGGTTATCCTGAAAACAATGGTGACAGTAGTGTGGGTCGAACATGAGAAGGTGCTTATTTTTCAGAAAATTTTGGTGGTCAAAACGAATAGAATAATAATGATTCTGGTAAAGCTCATAGTGTTAAATAAAATGATCAATTCACAAATCACAACATACTATCACTTCTTAAGATGGACAAAGCCTTACTTTCACTTAAGATCAAGTGAAAGCTCTTGTTAACATTATGAGTGTGCTTCACAACGATCTAACAAGTGCCTCTTGGATATTATTACCGATATCGGTTATTTGCACCATTTCACAAAAGCCATTAGTTCCTTATTTGATCTCGTTAATATGCATGCTTGTCTTATTAGTTTGCCAAACAGAGATATTACTATGGCTACTAAGCGTGGAAAAATGCTTCTTAGCATTATTCTTATCATGTCCTCCATTTTTATGTGCCAAACTTGACGACCACATTGCTTTATGTGGTTTTTAATTATTATGTTATTTGCAGGATTGATATTCAAGGATCCTTATTGGAGCGGGTATTAATTGTCATAGAATCTATTATTTTTGTAAAGATTTTGAGGTTCAAGTTAATGCGATGGGGAGTGCTTGTGGCTGAGAGTTATGGCATCACTCATTGGGACATCCTGTGAGATCCATTTTATCTAGTTTTTCGAGTTGTTTTGATTCAAGTGGGGTCAGTTCTTATGAGAACAAACCATGTGATATTTGGGTTTGGGCTAAGTGATATTATGTGGGTTTTAAAACCCATGTTTTCGTTATTTTTAGATTATGTTGCAGGTATATATACTATATAATAGGTGTTTGAGTATTTAGGATGAATTGGAGAAAGTGGAGAAAAAATGAGCAAAATCGATAAATAGGAGATGCAATCTCGGATATGACTTTCTGAAGTTTGGCATTCTTTTGAGGTCTTATCAGTACTAAAATTTTACCAAAACGGTGGCAAAAGAAATATGTGGAAGTTAGCTTTCATCTCCAAGTAGTTTTAAGTGATTTTCATATCTGTAGCTTCTGATATGATCGTTATAGTGAAGACATGTATAATCTGTCGCGAGCTGAAGAAAATGCGCATCTCCAGAGAGTGTGTTGGTCGACAAAGATAATCATGATGATCTACACGTCTTCTGCAGAACACGATTTTAAGAGTCAAAGTTTTCATGTGTTCCCAAATTAACTCCAAATTGGAAAAGGAAATTTCGTCTCATATGTTATAAATACATATTTTAGGTCATTGTGCAAGCAAAGCTATATTTTTATTCTAGGTTTTTGAGAGAGAGATTGTCTAAGGAGACAGAATATTCTCGTACCATTTTCGTTTCTCTTTTGATTTCTCTTATGCAATATATGTAAAGCATGTTGTTTGTTTCATTTTCCATGTTTGAGTAGTTTACTGGTTAGGTTTAGGATTTCTCCAAAGGATTTGATGGATTTTTGTTAGAAATTAAAGAAACTAGGTTTATCTACTTGTTCTTCTTCTAGATTGATTTTTAATATTTGATTATGGATTGATCACCTAGATTTAAGATCTCAGGTTACTTAATGAACATGGAAGTGTGTAAGTTAATTAGCTAGAAACAAATCTAGATGAGCAAACATGCCTATTCACAATGGAATTTGGTTTAGAGTGTTTGTGAACTTAGCAAATCTGTTATAATGCATTTTTAACTGTGAGTACTCACAAAGAAATTTGGTTTTGTAGTTGTTTAGGCATATTTATATCTCGCAGTGGAAGCTGGTATTTTATAGCATAGTGATTTGTGTTCAAGAACGGTTTATAAATAATTCTTTAGTAGATTCCTGATGCAATTCTGATTTTCCGAGAATTTCCTGAAGCCTTAACATTTTTCTACATTGTTTTAAACCTTGATTTTATTAGTTGTTTACTTTTAGTTTCCATTGTCACGTTTTAAGATTAATATTTCACGTCTTAACTTAATTTGAATCGAAAAATTCATAGCGCAACCATAGGTTTATGTGGGATTCGACCCCTATATACTACAACTGTTTTACTATGTACTTGCAGAATTTTAGGATAAAACTTTATCCATAGTACTAAGCACCCTCGTTTGTTGTTTTTCAGATAGTAATAAGAAAACTAAAACTAAATTTTTACATATTCATTGTGATTTCTAGAGTCCTTTTAATATTGTAGCAATGTGTGGATCAAGTTATTTTGTTACCATCGTAAACAATCATTCCCGAATAGTTCAGGTTTTCATGAGCGTCACAAACTTAGGTCTTGGCCATGTTTCAACGGTTTGGTTCCCTTGCCATTCGCTAGTTTGATAAATCCGTCTGCATTTTTCAAAGTAACAATGGGTTAGAGTCCATGTATTTGGGCCAATTATTTGCTTTATAAGGTATTATTTATCAGACTTCATGCATTTTACTTCCCAGTAAACGGTCGTGGTGAAAGGAAGCATCACCATATCTTAAATGTTGTGCAATCTCTTCGGTTTCAATATTCTTTTTAAAATGAGTTTTGGGGTGATTTTTTTCTTAGTGCCGATTACTACTTAAATCGTACTTATTCTTCAGTATTTCATGGAAAGACCTCATATGAAATCATTGGACAAGCACCATCTCATGATAATATCAAAAATATTTGATTATCTTTGCTATGCACATAAGGGTACACATCCTCGTGTTGAATTTGATGAATGAGTTCTTTGCTGTGTATTTTTGGGTTATTCTTATGCGAAAAAGTGATGGAGAGTTTATGACTTGGATAGTCAGAAGTATTTTGTTTTTTGGGATGTAATTTTTAACAAGAATATGTTTCCATTGTTTGATTCTTCTCATCTGATATTTGGTCCTTTAGTGACTCTATGTCCATACTTTGATTATAATGAAGTTTCTTCTCCTCCTCTGGTTCTGGATTTAGCTCCGCCGGCTACTCTTCTTGTAGAACCTTCCATTGTTGTCTCATTGATAATTTAGCAAGCACTGTTTCATGCATTATATGGCACATTGAATCTTCATTGATATTTATCGGTATCTTAAAATGTGAATGTGTTGTCCTACCTACAGGTAGAAGAAATGTTATGATGCATGGCGAAGCTACTAGGAGCACTATTTTCTCTGTTGAGCGCATCTTAGAAATTATGATTTTATAAATGTATGTTTTTCATGTTCCGTCAAGACCATATATGAAGAATAGTTTTCCTAGATCATTGTCTACCGACTCCACAACTACATTGTAAACTACTTTTTCTTGCACATTCAAACTCATGAAATGTTTTTTGTGCTTTTCTTGTTCCTCTCTTACATTGTATTGTAATTCAAAATCTCTCGTTGATTTTGTCGCTTTCGCACTAACATCAGAACCCAGTTCGCTTCACTAATCATTTCCCCACTCAAATCACCAACAGTGAAAGGAAAATCTCAAATTTGATTTCGTTGTTGTCTTCGTCGGCGAGATATAGACGATTCATAAATTCGATTAAAAAAAGTGGATCGATATGAGAAGTTGTAATGTGCAAGTCTTAGTACCAACAGGAAAAGGAAAATTCGAGCTTCGAGCTTTAATTTTGTTGTTGTTTTCGTCGGCGAGAAATAAGCGATTCACAGATTTTATTGAAGAAAAAATGGATTGATCTGTGAAGTGAGACGTTGTAATGTGCAAGATTCGATTGAGCTTCGTGATGATTCTATCAGAGACATTTTGGTCAAAGGTGAATAATCAACACAAGAATAACACCCTTTTGGCCTAAATCTAATTTTGGGTATGGTTCAATTTGATGGGTGATTAGGTTTGGTTGGATCGGTGATTTTAAAACACCAATTATGGACTACCATAAAACCTTTTTTAGAAAACTATGATATAATTTCCTTATTTCTTAAACTCTGATTTCATTTTTTAATTAATGTTCTATTTTATTTTTAACTAGTGATGTGGAATAATATTAATGGTGGAAACTATGATACAATTTCCTTATTTCCTAAATTCTAATTTCTTTTTTATTTTATTTTAAAACCATGATGTGGAATAATATTACAGATTATTTTAAATCTCACGTTGACAGCATTAGGAGCTTATATCCCCAGTTTTTATTAATAATAGATTTTAAAAAGAGGAAATTAGATAATTATGTAGGAAAATTAGATAATTATGTGGGAAAATTAGATAATTATGTGGAGTTATGTGATTTGTGTTTTAAAATTTCATGTGAACAACCTAACAATACTATAGACTCATAATTTCCTTATTTCCTAGATTTTTTTTCCTTTTTTAATTAGTTTTCTATTTTATTGTTAAACGCTTATATAAAACAATATTACTGGTGATCTTAAATTCCGCTGATGTTGGACGCTCCATAATTTCCTTATATCCTAGACTTTTTTTCCTTTTTTTATTAGTTTTCTATTTTATTTTTAGACGCTGATGTAGAAAAATATTACTGGTGATCTTAAATCCCGCTGATGTTGGGTTTTTTATTAGATTTTACTGACGATGACATGTAATAATGTTTATATTGGAGGACTTAAATCCTACGTGGATAATTGGGCTTATGAGTTACTGACTTGTTGTAATTGTTGGACTTTTTGTTAGATTTAAATGATAGATGACATGTAATGTTTCTATTGGTTGTTTAAAATCCTATGTGGACGGCCTAACAACACTAAGGCTTTGAATGGTTGCTCCGGTACGAATTTGATCGGACCAATCATACTAGTACGAAGTTGGTCCGCTAAAGTTTTGTGGTGGACTAAAAATAAGTGCGTACTAGAGAATTGCTTTGTATTTTTGATATGCACTTGGTATACACTTGCGTACTAGTTATTTTGTTATTGGTATGCATTTGGTACGAACCAAATCGGACTAAAGTGTGAATGGTTGTAAAAGTGCATACTAGTCCTAAATTGGTACGATCCGAAGCGTATTGAGCAACCATTCACAACCTATAGCTTTAGTTTTTATTAGTAATAGATTTATAGTTGGTGTTTTTTTTTTGTGTAACATAACGGCGTACCTCTTCCGGCTCAATGAATCCAGTTTGACGAGTATCATATAATCGAAATGCAACTGTTTATAAACAAATGATGAGGTTAAACAACGGCCTTTAATCTAATAAAAATAATAACATGGAATAAATAAATAAAGTAGTGATAAATACATATGGCTTTATCTCTTTGAGATGAGTTCGGGTGAAAAATGTTGAGAGAGTGTACAAACTCTCCAAAATCTATAGCCCCATCGTTTCTCATATCGAACAATTCGAAAATCTGCATTCCGTGATTAGAATTTTAACTAAAGTAAAAAAGAGTTACGTAAGAACAATTGGTTAACATAAAGCGTTTATATATTTTATCGTATACAAATTTATTAGAAAATTTACCCGTTCTGCACAAAGACTGCGTCTCTTGGTATCCCTTGTTAAGATGAATTGAAGTTCTTCCTGCAACAAACCAAAACCAACATAACACAAGCACCCTTTTCTGTAATTAATTAGAGAATCTTAGTTTGGAGTTTAACTTTGGTTATAAGAGTGCCATTGTTGAGACAAGAAGCGAGTCTGATAAACAATTCATGCAGAGCTTTAACATCAGCCTCGCTAACTGCAACCCAAAACAACTAAGATGTTGTTATACGCTCTACCAACTAAGATGTGATTTATCAAAAAATAACTCTGTAAATTGTTATTATTTTTCCATGCAATCAACATAATAAGTACTACGTGGCAATATTATTGTGTATATAAGGGATCGGAAGTGGAAGATAATTGGTAGAGAGACTTACAAAAGGTTTGAGAAGCAAGAAGCGAAATGTCTTCATTCTTTGTGCCTCCCAATTGCGTACTGCAAACACATCCCATTTTACTATATCAATATAAATTTCTATGTCCACATAACTGCTCTGATATATAACATCTACGAAGGTGCGAGATTATAGAATTTGACCGAACAAATTCGAAAGTACAAGGGTTCATAGATTTCCGGTTTAGGGAGCTGGAGACAAATGGTATAATTTTATTGGAATTTGATGCTAATTCTTTTTCTACGTAGCTTGATATTTATGAGCTATTATATTCTTTTTCTATGGTTCCAATTTTTTTGTTTTTTTCGTTCTTTCTTGGTTGCTGGGTATTGTTGTTTCAATTATTAAGCATATAGAACCAAAACCCAAAACATTGATTAGTGCACTGCTCAATGCTCAGTTATTTTATCCTACATATAATTTGATAGATAGAAAAATTAGAATATTGAATTAGTCAACGGATTAGGTTTAAGCAAGGTTCGGAAAAATCGCTAGCCGCTAATCCGACGGTCGGATTGGATCTAGCGCCTAATGAACAAATCGGAGATTACGTAAGGATTAATCGGGATCTAGTTTTAGGGGTTTACATAAAATTAATTTAGATATTTAACTTTAATTATGTTTAGTTTTTTGAAACTAACAAAAATGTTTTCTAAAAAGTTCTACTTAAATTAAAAAATTTGGTTCTCTCCCACGTTGCAAATTAAATCTGGATAAAATATTTGAAACTGAAGAACTGAATTAGGACATACTAAATCCGAACCAAATTGGAAGAAATATCCAACGGGTCATAACTCATATATTCGAAGAACTAGAACCAAACTAAAAACTAAATGATTACCAGAAATAAAGTTATATATTCAAATACTCCGGCTTCACGCAAAAAAATATAGCACGATAAGAGGAAGGTTATACTGACGATCATTATCAGGCACTTTCCCCATACGCGTGGCCAGGACATAAACTCCAGAAATCTTCTTAGAATTCCATGAAGGAGAATGTGGCACTCATAATGGAGGAAGGACACTAACACACCTAGTCTTGACTTCATGCTACTATAGGCCCACCCTGCAAGTCGATGCCTTGAGACATGTCAAATATTGAGATAGGTGCCAAAGGATTTCTCAGAACATACATCAACCTCACCAAAACCCGAGGCGAGACCCGAGAACACGTGGATACGGAGGAGGCCATAATGAAAAAAACAGACAAAACCCGAGAACACGTGGAGGGCAAAAACAAATTTACAGAGAAGAAAAAAGAAAGAATAGACTCGCCTAAAAAAGCAATGGGCATAATCATAGCCGAGAGAGAAACTTCAGGGGAAGATGAAGCAAGGAGATTAAAAGTTAAAAGAAAAAATCTTATCTTCTCAAAAATAAAGAAGTGAAAGAGAAGGGTTCATGGCATTTTAAACAATAAATAGGCGTCAGAGAGCACCTCCCTAGGTGAGTCAAAGTCAAAAATCGTACTAATCTTGTAGCCCATCAAGAGGAGCCAATATCAAGGCCGAAACGGCCTATCAAGTCACAAGCCTAGGTACAAATTTTCTTCCTTAATCCTTCCAACCTGAATGGAAACGCGACCTCTGCCGCGTTGAAGAGAAACAAAAAATGAAGGTCATGGAGACCTACTTTCCCACCCATGTTTGAATGTAACTACGCACCCATGTTTTTCCCACCCATGTTTGAATGTAACTGTGTCACATGGGTGTTTTTCTCACCCATGTCTTTCACTCCACGAGTCTGCTAAACGCAAATTCACAACGTCGGGATAAAAATGTTGGGTAAAACTTGTTCATATAGTCTTGACAAATGAAATAGTGACACCTGACGTTCTTCTTAGGCAATTCTCTTAGCGTTGTCATGTGTAATTTAGTCGACCAAGCTCCTATGACAATACCAATCCAAAACCTGATCGACAATGGTTAAATCGATTTGAAGAAGACTCCAATATATGATCCTTTCCTTCAAAACCAAAACACGAAGACCCCGTCACAGAGGAAAGAGCCCATTATGTGTGACCACCAAACCCGATACGAGATGACTATCACTAACTAGACCCGAGAAGCATGCAAGTCATAACTACTTTTACTCAATTCCAACATATCTAGAGAGGCAGTCGATGCCCTTTTCAATGAGCGGGACTAGGAATGTAAGTTTAAAACTCAGTTGGCGGAGGTAGAATAGAAATTCATGGGGTCAAAGACTAGTTTGTATCATATTTTCCATCAAATTTAGCTAAATTTATACTAAAAGTGACTAATTGTTTTTTTCATAGGGATCACATGACCCCCTAAATACATGCTGCCTCCGTCAGAGTGTAGACGTCAAAACGAAAACTATATTGAAAGGCTAAGTCCTCCTCCGATGAAGTTCACGACCACAAGAAAGACGAAGGTCTGGATCAAAGGGTATAAGATGAGACCTCTATCACGCAACTCTAAAAACAAAAACCTGCCTCGGATAGGGGAGAGTCGTGAATAGAATCCACCACAAATCCGAAGTATTAGAGTTCTGAATGGCGGATTCGCCACCCATGTTTATCCGCACCTAATTTGAAACAAAAGAAATCCCTCCGACAACCACCGTATCGAATGGAGACCGCTACCGTCATGTAGCAACGTCACCTTCGATTGTGTAGTGACCAGCTTTTTTCGTCGTTATTAGAGTTATATCGGTTAAGTCTCCTTTAGCTTAACCGACTTATCTGATTTATTGTATAGCTCACGGTTAAGTCTCATTTAGCTTAACCGGGATTATATATACCCGTATTGTACAGTGAATACTTCCTTAATGAGAAATCTTTTACCAAATCTTAATATGGTATCAGAGCCTTCTCTCTGAGATTTTTTTGCTTCCGCCATTGATTTCTCTTTCGAGCTTCTTCATCGTTCATGGAATCGATTTCGTTTTGCGATGAGCATCTCCAGTTCTCAATTGCTTTCCGATTTCCTTCTTCGATTAGCTCTTACAGTGATTGATTTTCTATCGTCTCTCTCTTTTCTTTCTTGTTTCTGCTTTTTCGCCTCTTTCTTGACCTAGATTCAACGCCGTTTCTCTTTTCTGTTATTTTCGGTTTGATCTTCTTCGTCGTTGTCAGCTTCCGTCTCGGAAATGGCACCGTCTTCTAACAATCCTGTCTATCCAGCTGGTAATGGAGGTCCGACGTCGCATCAGTCTCCAGATCACTATGCGAATCCGTATTATCTTCATTCTTCTGATCACGCTGGTCTTCAACTTGTAACTGATCATCTCTCTACTGGCTCGGAGTTCCATACTTGGCGTCGCTCTATCCGTATGGCACTTAATGTGCGTAATAAACTCGGTTTCATCGATGGTACGATTTCTCAACCTCTTGATACGTATCCTGATGCTGGATCTTGGTCGCGATGCAATGATATGGTTAGTACCTGGTTGTTGAATTCGGTGGATAAAAAGATAGGGAAGAGTTTATTGTTTATGCCAACTGCTGCTGCGATCTGGAAAGATCTTATGACTCGATTTAAGCAAGCATATGCTCCTCGTGTTTTTGAGATTGAACAGAGTCTGAATTCTTTGAGGCAAGGTTAGTGCTTATTATACTGCTTTGGTTACTCTTTGGGAAGAGTATAAGAACTATGTTGAGATTCCTGTGTGTACTTGTGGCAAATGCGAATGTGATGCTGCTCATCTTTGGGAGAAATTGCAACAACGTAGCCGTGTCACTAAGTTCCTTATGGGGTTGAATGAAGCTTTTGAACCAACGCGCCGTCATATCTTGATGTTGAAACCTCTGCCGTCTATTGAAGATGCTTTTCACATGGTTGCACAAGATGAACGTCAGAAGAAAATACAGCCTTCGACTCCTTTGGACAATGTTGCTTTTCAGGCTACTGCAGTCCCTGGTGTTGGCTATACTGGTCCGCTTGATAATTCAGCTTATGCGGCACAATCCAAACCACGGCCTCATTGTACTCATTGCAATCGTCCTGGCCACACTATCCAGAAGTGTTACAAGCTTTATGGTTATCCTCCTGGTCATAAGATGGCTCAGAAGACCCAAAATACTCCACCGATGTCTCAAGGTGGTAGTCATTCTCAATTTCCTCCACCGCCTCAATATCAGCAGTCTTCCAAGTCTGCATTAGCTAATGCTGTTACTGGCTCACCTGCATCTACACTCGACCTTCGTCAGTTTTCTCAAGATCAGGTGCAGTCTTTGATCCATCACCTCACTGCTGATGTCCGGATTCCAGAGCAGAGCATTCCTTACCCTACTGCTACGGTTACTGATCATGGTGCTATGGCTTCTACTTCGACTGCTGGTACTGTCTCACTCGTCTTTCCTTCTCCTAATCTTCGATATGAAAATCATACTTTTACATATCAACATCAGTGTCTTTCCACTTTATATTCTGCCCTTCCGCAAAATGCTTGGATAATTGATAGTGGAGCTACTAGCCATGTTTGCTCTGACCTGTCAATGTTTAGCCATGTTTTTTCTGTTACAGGGGTTACAGTCTCTCTTCCGGATGGCACTAGTGTTTCCATTACTCATACTGGCATTGTGCATATATCTGATGATCTTGAATTGCATAATGTTCTTTATGTTCCTACTTTTCGTTTCAATTTGCTGAGTGTGAGTTCGTTGCTTTCTCGTAATGGTCTCTCTGCTCATTTTTATCCTACTTTTTGTCTCCTTCAGGACAGTTCTCAGGCCTTCATGATTGGTAGAGGCACTCTTATACACAATCTTTATATACTGGAGATTGATGTCACACGTTGTTCTACGCACTATTGTGGATCCTTGTTAGCAGATGGACACCTTTGGCATCAACGCCTTGGCCACCCATCTTCCAACAAGTTACAGCATCTATCTGGTTCTTTACCTATGTCTAAGTCTAGTAATCATCATTGTGACGTCTGTCCATTAGCTAAGCAGCGTCGTTTACCTTTTGTGTCTCATAACCATGTTTCTGAGTCTCCTTTTGATTTAGTTCATTTGGATATCTGGGGTCCTTTTTCTGTTGAATCTATAGAGGGTTATCGGTATTTCTTTACCATTGTTGACGATTGTACACGTTTCACTTGGTTGTACATGTTAAGGAATAAAAATGATGTCATTTCCATCTTTCCTGCTTTTTTACAGTTTATTAAAACTCAGTACAACTCTGACATTAAAGTGAATCGAAGTGATAATGCACCTGAACTCGCTTTTACTCAATTGCTTCAGAACCATGGCATCATTCATCATTTCTCTTGTGCATATACGCCTCAACAGAACTCTGTTGTTGAGCGTAAACATCAACATTTGTTGAATGTTGCGAGAGCACTACTTTTTCAGTCTAATGTTCCTCTTGTTCATTGGCCTGATTGTGTTTTGACTGCTGTTTTTTTAATCAATAGGACTCCTTCTTTAGTTTTACAAAAGGTCTCTCCTTATGAAAAATTGTATCAGAAAGTCCCTGACTATGTGTTCCTTAGAGCTTTTGGTTGCTTATGCTATGTTTCTACCTTAGCTAAAGTTCGTAACAAATTTACTCCTCGAGCCAAGCCTTGTGTATTCTTAGGATATCCTCCTGGTTATAAAGGCTACAAGGTCCTTGACTTAGAAACTCATCTCATTTCTGTTTCCCGCAATGTTATTTTCCATGAAACTAGTTTTCCTTATAAAGATGCTCCACATTTTCTTCATGATACTGATTTGTTTAGTTCTTCTATATTACCTGTGTCAACGCCTGTTGTTCTTGATCCATTGCCTGCTTTGTCTTCTGATCTACTTATTGATTCTGGTTCATCTCCATGCATTGCATCTCCTGCATCTGTATCTTCCTCTAGTGCTCCTTCTGTCCCATTAAAGACTGTTTCTCCTGCTCCAGAACAACCATGCCTCGAAAATGGCAGGCCAAGACGACAGGTGAAGGCTCCAGGTTACTTATCTGAGTATCATTGCAATCTTACTCGTATCATTGAGCCAGGTGATTCTCCTTCTGTTCTTTATCCTCTCTCATCTGTGCTCAATTATTCCAAACTTTCTCCTTCCTATCAGTCTTTTTTTTTCTCTTGTACTTCTGAGACAGAACCACAAACTTTTAAACAAGCCATGGCCCATCCTCATTTTCCTAAACCTATGGATGTGGAGTTATCTGCTCTTGAGTCTAAAGGAACATGGACTGTTGAATCTTTACCGCCTGATAAGCATGTGATAGGCTGTAAATGGGTTTACACTATCAAATACAACCCTGATGGTTCGATTGCCCGTTATAAAGCTCGCCTGGTGGCCAAAGGCTATACTCAGCAAGAAGGTATTGATTATATTGATATTTTCTCACCAGTGGCTAAACTTGCTAGTGTTAAGCTTGTTTTAGGATTGGCTTCTCGAATGGGTTGGACTCTTACCCAAATGGATGTTACCAATGCGTTCCTTCACGGTGACCTGGATGAGGAAATTTATATGAGTCTTCCTCAAGGTTATACACCGGCTTCTTCGATGGTTTTGCCTCCCAATCCTGTTTGCCGTCTTCGCAAGTCCCTTTATGGTCTTAAGCAGGCGTCTCGACAATGGTATCACTGTTTCTCTTCTGTGGTTTTAGAGGCTGGTTACATTCAGTCTCCTGGTGATACTACTCTCTTTGTCAAAGCCACTGCGGTCTCTTTTGTGGCTCTCTTGGTATACGTTGATGATATAATGATTGCTTCTAATAATGATGACGAGCTGCAATTCTTGAAGAATGCTCTTCACTCTGCCTTTCAGATCAAGGATATGGGTCCTCCAAAGTTCTTCTTGGGATTGGAGATAGCTCGTAATCATACTGGCATCTCTCTCTGTCAACGCAAATATGCACTGGATATTCTCGCTTCTACTGGAATGTTAGCTTGCAAGCCAGTTAGTGTGCCTATGGATCTAACCATTCACTTACGCAGAGATTCAGGCACCAAATTGGATAATGCTACTCCTTATCGTGAGCTTATCGGTCGGTTGTTATATCTTACCATCACACGACCTGATATCACCTTTGCTGTCAATTATCTAAGCCAATTCTTGTCTTCTCCAACTGATCAGCATCTCCTGGCAGCTCACCGGATTTTACGATATTTGAAGAATAATCCAGGACAAGGTCTCTTCTTTCCTGTTGATTCTGATCTTTGCTTGAATGCTTTTTCTGATGCAGACTGGGCTACATGTCCTGATTCTCGGAAGTCCATTAGTGGTTTCTGTGTTTATCTGGGAAAGTCTTTGATTTCTTGGAAATCTAAGAAGCAACAAACCATCAGTCGTAGTAGTACCGAGGCTGAATACCGGAGTATGGCCCTTGCTACTTGTGAGTTGTTATGGTTTCATCAGCTCTTGAAGGATTTACATGTTCCTATTACTTCTGCTGCGAAGCTTTTCTGTGACAACAAATCGGCCATACATATTGCCACTAATCCAGTCTTCCATGAACGCACGAAGCATATTGAAATTGATTGCCACACTGTTAGAGTTCAGGTTAAGAATGGTTTCTTGAAGCTCTTCTCTGTTTCCAGTGCGAATCAACATGCCGACATCTTAACGAAGGCGCTTCAACCTGGTCCATTTCACTCCCTTCTTCATCGCATGTCCATTTCAAGTCTCTTTCATCCTTATACAGAGTCTGTTGAGTCCTCATCTTCATTTTTCATTCATGATTCTGCTCCCACACCCATTTTGATTTCAGAGACTTGAGGGGGGTGTATTAGAGTTATATCGGTTAAGTCTCCTTTAGCTTAACCGACTTATCTGATTTATTGTATAGCTCACGGTTAAGTCTCATTTAGCTTAACCGGGATTATATATACCCGTATTGTACAGTGAATACTTCCTTAATGAGAAATCTTTTACCAAATCTTAATAGTCGTGAACTAGAATTCTTCCACACTTTGTCTTAGAGTAACGCCAAACCCCCCCCCCCCCCCCCCCACCCATCCCTTAGCAAATCGTGGACATCTGTTAACCAACATCGCTCACCCAAAACCACAGGAGACAGAAAACCAAAACAAATATCATGGGCCAGTGAAGAAAGTTTTGGGCAGGTAAAAAGATCGATTGAGATCAAGGAGTTGAAAAGCAGAGAGTTAGTCGTCCTCGAGCCCGACATCACCACCCACATCTCTCCATGTTGAAGGAGCCACCAGCCACCCCGGTCAAACAATGAAACTTTTTTAGAGCGATGCATTAGGAAAAGAATTCCACAACAGAAAAAGACAGCGACGTAACAAATGACAAAGTTTATTAGTGTATTATATTATTTAAAACTGCCAAAAAAATCTCCAATTTTTGGAATTGCTCCATTAAAAACCTCAATTATCAGAGTCCCCTAAAAAACCCTATATTTTTGTTGACTTTCAATTTAAATCATGATCTTTTAGTTGACTAAGCTAAATTAGACACACCGTTAAATCCATTAACAGAATGAACTAACATGTTAAATTTTGTTTGAAATCTCTGTTAAATAAAAACGACGTCACGATCTCAAA
Source organism: Euclidium syriacum (assembly GCA_900116095.1). Classification (NCBI taxonomy): domain Eukaryota; kingdom Viridiplantae; phylum Streptophyta; class Magnoliopsida; order Brassicales; family Brassicaceae; genus Euclidium; species Euclidium syriacum. Next base: position 7,995,311 of record FPAK01000008.1, read on the forward strand.
CTTAAAATCAAACGTAATACTACTATACCACAATCTATGTTAACAAATATTACTATATACATGTACATAAATACTCAAAAAAGACTGTTCGTCACTCCATCTGCACCACCACTGAGCCATTAAACGAAGCTTAAAATGTGTTTCGCCGGAGATGGTGGAGGAACCCGTCGGAGACGAGGACATCGGTCTCGCCGGAGATGGAACTGCATAGTCGTGTTAGCTTCGCCTCCGACGTTTCTTTTACATTCGGCTTCCCGTAACATTGTTCCATTTTTGCGAAATTAAAAAAAAAAAAATCGAAAAATCGAAATATCGAAATTGAGGCATCGAGAGTGAGATTATACAGGTCAGATCAATTTGAATCTGATTTTAACGAAATAAACTATCATTAATCAAGAACCCAAAACTCCAATCGTGTAGATAGAAGAGAGCGATTCGAAGCTTATAAAAAGCGATAACACTATTTCTCCTTCGATCGTGACTATGATTCAACTGATCAACAAAAACTCCGCTGCACCACCACCATCGCTTCCACCTCCGACATCAACCACCGTCAAATTCATAATTTTCAGAATCGATCGTTTTATAGAAAAGATATGAAAATGGAGAATAAAAAAGATTTGATGGATCCAGACACCAAGAGATTGATTTGAGAAGAGATAAGGATTGAGTTTCAAGTTGCAAAGGTTTTGGTGTAATGTACAGAGAGATCCGATATGTATCGATGGTGGTGGAGTGAACAACTGTCGTCTCTGAGTTATATACATGTATATAATGATAATTTAATTAAACTTGATTGTGGCACAGTGGTATTATGACGGATTTTAACTCCGAATTCGTCGGTTCAAGACTGGGTGAAGGACATTTCTTTTTTCCTATATTTGCGACGACGTCGTTTTTATTTAACAGAAATTTCAAACAGAATTTAACACTGTTAGTTCATTCTGTTAATGGATTTAACGGTATGTCTTATTTGGCTTAGTCAACTAAAAATTCATGATTTAAACTCAAAGTCAACAAAAGTTTAGGTTTTTTTAGGGGACTCTAATAGTTGGGGTTTTTAATGGAACAAATGATAAAGTTGAGGATTATTTATCTCATTATTTTATAAACAAATATTTAAGTTGAGAGAGAAATAATGTGCCTTTTTTTGCGTTTCTGATTTTGTGGCCATTATCTTCTGAGACTCTCAGCTCCCAGAGCTCAGAGAGAGGGAGAGGAGAGATGGCGAGTTCCATTTCTTCAGTCTCTCTATCGCGATGTTTCTTGGTCAGTAATGGTAGTCACAAATCAAGCCCATGGCCTAGCTCAAGCAGTTTCATCCCCAACTACTCTTCCAAGCATCTTCATCGTCCACTACTCTCTCTATCTTCTTCCCCAGCTTCCGTCGTAGAAACTGATGAGGACGACGACCTCACTTTCAGGTACCCTTTTGCCTCTCTTCATAGATTCCATTGGGAATTTCAAACCTTTCCCATCTAATCCAATTTCGTTAAAATTTAGAGTTTTGGAGTTAAACATGTTATATAGATTGGAGATTCTAGGGCTCGATTCAGGCTTAGTTATGATAGAATCCTTCAAAAAGAAATAGGTATTCACCGGGAAATTGTGTAAATGATCGAATTGGTTCTTATGATTAGTATGCTTAAGGATTTAGAAGATTGCAATTGCTTTGTGCTGTGTTGTCAAGTGAAAGATGATTCTTCACTTTGGCTGGTTAATTGCACATTGTGATTTATCTCATTGTCTCTAAGACTAACCTGAGGAATGAAACAGTGGTTGCAGAGGGTGTGGGAAAGAGGAGAAAGAGAGTGGGTGTAACGGTGATGGACGGATTCAAGGTGGCATTGCAACTGTTCCTGGTTTCGGATGGTGGCCCATTAAGGCTTATCGACCTTGTCCCGCGTTTGTGGAGGCCGGAGGTAGATACCGCCGCATTGGCCAGAGCATGGACGAGGTTGCATTTGGTCGTGGTGACTCTAAAGCCTCCACTTCCAAAAAGACCACCGATTCACAGCTCAGGTACATTTTTGCATTACAAACAACGAGAAAACACCGTAAAAATGGCAGATTAATCATCTCTTTCTTGTCTTGTTTTTGCAGTAATAGCAAGCCAACTCCCAGCAAGCTCAACAAGTGAAATAGTCAATGTTGCAAAAAGAAACTCAAAAAAAACAAAATCTGTATTGGTGTAATTGATTGGGCCTGAACATATTATCAGCCCATTTAATATATTACGGCCCAATAGATAAGAAACCCTTATTATGAATGATAAAGAAGATTTTAATTTCTTTTGGAACGAAAAAACCTTTTCGTATCTTTTTGTTGGCGGCTCTGTTGGGTATCCTACGAATCTCGCGAGCCATCGATGGAGGAAGCGAGAGAAGCAGAGATCGATCAGCATCTGAAGAAGAAAATAAAGAAAACAGTTCAGAAGATACTAAAACGATCGAGCTTGTACGAGATGACAGAGATCAAGGCACGAGAAGAAGCTTCTTCTAAGTTGGATCTAGACCTCTCTCAAGATCCCTACAAGCTCATCGTAAGAGAAGCCGTTGAAAGTTTCATCGAAGAAGCAATAACGGTAGTCGACGATAAGATTGGGAACCTTCAGAATCTTGAGACAGTAGATGACGAAACGACAACGCCGACGAAAAAGAAGAAGAAAAAGAAGACAGAGTCAAGTTCTTAGACGCATTAGTGATCTATAAACTTATATCTATTTGCAATTGGATAACTTGTCTCTGGACTTTTGTGATTTCAGTAATGTCTGTTTTTATTTTTGTCGAAATTAGGTTTTCGTTTGCCAGGCAAAGGTAGAAGATTGTATTGACTGTATTTTCCCTTGCTTTCTATAATGACTGAGAGCAATCCGAATTTGCCATAAGAGAAATGGAAATAATAGTGAAGAAGGAGTGATTTAGGCGTGAAATACTTCTAGATGAAGTGAGAGTATCAAAAACATGCTGCTCAAAATACACCACAGATGGTGTGGGGAAGAAAAGAGAAAGTACATCTTTTATTTTTGGCCACCAGCTCAAAGTGTCTTATGTACCCTCGAATTTCTTATCTTATCTTTAGGTGTTATTCATTCAAAAATTTTAATTGATTTGTAAATTTGTATGTTTAGTAGGGGTTATTGGTTTGTGTATTTTAATGAATTTGGAAATCAAAATCCAAATCAAATCCAATGTTATTGGTTCTATAATTTTAAAATACATGTTAAAATCATGTGTTATTGGTTCTGTGATTTATAAATACTAATTAAAATTATGTGTTATTCAACCATACGGATTTACTTATGGATTTGATTCACAATGGATTTTAGTAGATTTGGAAGGATTTCTATGTTAAAAATACAAAGACTCAAATCCGACGTAAAACCTACGGATTTACAAATACTAATTAATTAATGAATTGTTCATAAGTTTTTATGAGTAGTTCTAGAAATATATTTTTGTTGAAAAGGATATCAAATTTTGTTTCAAAGAATAAGCATTAAAATTGATATGGGGTGGTTGTTAAACCAATACAAAAGATCCAACAATTTAGCAAATAAGACCAAAACCTCACAAAAGGATAAAACTATCTTACGCATGTTGAAAACTCGACTTGATGCATAAATCGTATGCTCCACCTTATTTTATGCCAATAATTCCCTTAAATAGAATCCGTGGAAACGAAGAACAATCGCTGGAGATCGTTGATATCCTACCGAACCATTGCGTTAAATGTCCTTTATTACTGATCGTTCGCTTAGACTTCTCACGTTAAATTTGGTGGCACAGTTTTCCTTGAGACAAAAAGAACCTTGAAAAGAATTTCTGAAAAGTCTTGATCCATACAAATACAAGTGCCAATCTATCAAACCATGACCAAATTGAAGGAATTTGAGTAGGTTTTAAATTTTTTCTTAAATCCTAATGATTCCTTTTAGTCCTTAAGATCATGTTCATTAAATCAATGTTATCAGATCTCAATCATACCTGGAGTTTATGAGCAGCGGAATTGATCAGGATGTCGAGATCAGGAGCGCCTCAGATGCTGCGCCTCTACGGAAAGTCCACACGCACACAAACTGGATCACCGAGATGCTAGTGCCGGAAAAGCTCTGGGGATTCTGTGTTTCAAGGTGGCTGCAGATCTAAGTCTAACTGAAAATTTCGTGCCTCTATCTCTTATATAGGGACCACGAAAACCTAATTAATAACCGGGCCAAACCGATCATTAATTAGATCATTAAACCAAACCAGTCGGTTTAATTTCAGTCACTGTGCCGATCGACACAACTACTTGTGTCGGTCGACACACTTAGCCAAAACACATAGTAATGTATATCAAATATACATCAACTTGATCATTACATTAATGATCAATCTCAATCTAGTTTATCCAGTTTGCTTAGGTGTATGGCCATGTAGGATCATATGATACTAGCAATGAGTTCATAACCCATAAGTTATAAGCGGTTTCTAGCAAAGCATTATAACTACCAAGTATCACATGATAGTCTTATCTCGACTTCACAACTATATTAGAGCGAATACAAGTATGATATCCAGGACATTCCCTTCAATCTCCCACTTGTACTGGAATCAACTTATTTCAATAATCCCTTCGTCTCTATATGTCGACTCAACATAAGGCAAGAGCTCGTGTCATCCTTATAAAGTCAAATCACGTTTATCGAACTCTGATTTATACTGATAAAGGCAAACAAATGACATTCAGCTTGTTTGAGTGTGGCCACACATTCCCTCAGTACCAAATCTTCGATAGGCCCAGAGATATTTAACTCTCGTTATATAGGAGGGACAAATCCCATCTTGTTCCATCTCCTGTTCCCCACACACTTCATGATATGCCCAATCAATGTCTGAATAATCACCAGTTACGGATGACGTTTGACAAAGTCAAAGCAGACCAACTCATATGTAGAAAATCATGATGAACTCAGGTCTAAGGACTATACTCTATAGTCGTAATGAGAAACTCATATGACACTCATATAACAATCTTGTTGAGTTCTCATTAGCGGGTCACATCCGATACCGTGTTCACAACACATATCTATGTGATTGACTTTGATACTCCTATCAATGACACCATGAAACTCGGTCATCAGTCACATCACATACTAGTCTCGCGTGGTTATTAATGTCCCAATTTAACAACCTTCGACCAGGGACCTCAGTAATTTATTACATCTATCGCTTATAGGGTTTCATGATCAAATCACGTATTTGATGACCTATAAGAATGTCTTAAATTGTTTTGGGACTATTATTTAATTAATCAATTGCACAATTAAATAATAATGAAACAGTTTCATTAAATAAAACATAACCAAAGTATGTTTACATGAACATCAAAACAAAACAAACAACTCCCATTCAAATTAAGATTACTACTCAAGAAATCTAATTCCTATCGCCATAGCATGACTCTCATGCTTGGGCCGTGGGAGTGGCTTAGTCAGAGGATCAACAACATTCTCGTCCGTCGGGACTCTGCTGATCTTCACATCTCCTCTCTCAATGATATCTCGTATCATATGATATCTTCTCTCGATATGTTTGGACTTCTGGTGTGATCTGGGTTCCTTTGCTTGAGCTATAGCTCCATTGTTATCACATAACAACGCCACAGGCTCAGAACTGCTAGGAATCACACCAAGTTCAGTGATGAACTTCCTAATCCAAACAGCTTCCTTTGCCGCTTCTGAAGCAGCAATGTACTCAGCTTCTGTCGTGGAATCTGCTACAGTGCTCTGCTTGGAACTATTCCAACTAATTGCACTGCCATTCAAATAGAAGACATAACCAGATTGAGATCGGAAATCGTTTTTGTCTGTCTGGAAACTAGCGTCGGTGTATCCACTCACCACAAGCTCATCACTTCCTCCGTAAACCAAGAACTTATCCTTAGTATTCCTCAAATACTTCAGGATTGTCTTGACGACAGTCCAGTGACTCTCACCGGGATCGGATTGGTATCGACTCGTCATGCTCAAAGCACAAGCGACGTCCGGTCGTGTACATAGCATGGCATACATGATAGATCATATCGTAGAGGCATAGGGAATCTTACTCATACGCTCTCGCTCAGCAGGTGTCGAAGGACACTACTTCTTGTTGAGAGTAATGCCATGTGACATTGGAAGCAAGCCCTTCTTGGAATCATGCATATTGAACCTGTGTAAGACCTTATCAATGTAAGTATCCTGACACAGTCCAATTACCCTCTTCGATCTATCTCTATAGATCCTTATTCCAAGAATGTATGCGGGTTCTCCCATATCCTTCATCGATAAACAACTTCCAAGCCAAGTCTTAACAGACTGAAGCAACGGAATATCATTTCCAAGAAGCAATATGTCATCTACATACAATACTAGAAAAACAACTGCATTCCCATTAGTCTTCTTGTAAATGCACTGTTCCTCTTCGTTCCAGATGAAACCAAATTCTTTAATAGCTTCATCAAAACGAAGATTCCAACTCGAAGATGCTTGCTTCAATCCATCAATAGATCGATGAAACTTGCATACTTTCCTAGGGTTATTAGGATATACAAAACTCTCAGGTTCTGTCATATACACATCCTCTTCCAGAATCCCATTCAGGAAGGCGGTTTTCACATCCATCTGCCAAATCTCATAATCATAATAAGCAGCGGTCCCTAGGAGAATCTGAATGGACTTCAGCATAGAGACTGGGGAATAGGTTTCGTCGTAGTCAACACCATGCACTTGTTTGAAACCTTTTGCCACCAATCTAGCTTTGTACATCTGTACATTGCCATCCACATCAATCTTCTTCTTGAAGACCCATTTGCACTCAATGGCTTTTGCACCATCGGGCAGATCTTCCAAAGACCAAACTATGTTGATTGACATGGACTCCATTTCAGATTCACTGGCCTTAAGCCATTTTTCGCAGTTAGGGCCCAACATTGCTTCTTCGAAATTCGCAGGTTCGTCACTATCAATGATCAGAAGATCATGACAGTTAGTCACGAGAAATCCGTATCTCTCGACTTCATTACGAGTCCTTCCGGACCTGCGAACTACAGGCACCAAAGGTGTTGGTTCCACAACTTCTTGTGAATCAAACGGCTGTTCTCCCTCATCAGGTTGAGCAGCGTCCTGTGATTCTCGAATTTCTTTGACTTGTACTTTACTCCAACTGTTCTTCTTGGAAAGAAATTCTCTCTCAAGAAAGACACAGTTCCGAGCAACAAATACCTTGTTCTCGGATTGGTTGTAGAAGTAATATGCCTTGGTTTCCTTAGGATAACCAACGAAGTAGCACTTATCAGATTTGGGTGCAAGCTTATCAGATATCAATCGCTTGACATAAGCTTCGCAACCCCAGATTTTAAGAAAAGACAGACTTGAAACCTTTCCAGTCCACATCTCATATGGAGTCTTTTCAACTGATTTTGTTGGAACTCTGTTTAGCGTAAACGCAGACGTTTCAAGAACGTATCCCCAGAAGGATAACGGCAGATCCACATGACTCATCATCATTCGAACCATATCCAATAAGGTCCAATTCCTCCTCTCAGACACACCGTTCCATTGTGGTGTTCCTGGAGGAGTGAGTTGTGAAAGGATTCCACAATCTCTAAGATGATCATCGAACTCTTGGCTCAAGTACTCACCTCCACGATCTGATCGAAGAGCTTTGATACTTTTTCCAAGTTGGTTCTATACTTCATTCTGGAACTCCTTTTCGAAGGATTCCGACTTATGTCTCATAAGATAGACATAACCATATCTACTGAAATCATCAGTAAATGTGATGAAGTACCTAAAGTTTCCTCTTGCACTAATGCTCATTGGGCCACACACATATGTATGTATAAGGCCCAACAAGTCACTGACCCCTTTCATTAAACTTGTTGAAAGGGGCTTTTGTCATTTTTCCCAATAAGTAGGATTCACACTTCTCAAATGATTCATAATCAAATGAGTCTAAAAGCCAATCTTGATGGAGCTTTTGAATCCTTTTCTCATTGATGTGGCCCAAACGACAGTGCCAGAGAAAAGTCGAGTTTGAGTCATTTGATTTAAACCGTTTGTTATTTATGTTATAAACAGGCATTGATTGGTTGAGAATATAAAGCCCATTCTCTAATGGGACGCTACCATAAAATATATTATCTCGAATAAAAGAGCAACATTTGTTCTTAATCGAAAATTCAAAACCATTCATGTCAAAAACAGAAATAGAAATGATATTCCTGCTTATCGCATGTACATAGTAGCAATTCTCCAACTCTAAAATCATGCCTGATGGCAAAGACAAATGATAAGTTCCTATGGCTAATGCAGCAACTCTGCTCCATTCCCAACACGCAGGTCCACTTGTCCCTTCTTCAGCGTTCTACTGCTGCGTAGGCCCTGCATATTAGTACAAATATGAGCACCACAACCAGTATCCAATACCCAAGAAATAGAACCTGATGAAGTAACATTTACTTCTATAACATAAATACGTTTAGATGCCGTCTCGTACGACTTCCTCAGGTTCTTCAAACCTTCCAGGTATTCCTTGCAGTTTCTCCTCCAATGCCCATGCTTCTTGCAGTAAAGGCAAATATCAGTATCAATTGGGCTACGCTTGGGCTTAGAAGACGACTCAGGCTTGTCCCGGTTTTCAACCTGGACAGCCTTGCTCTTTCCTTTGCCCTTAGCAGGTTTCTTAAACCCTTTACCCTTTTGTACCATAAGCACATCAGGAGCAGCCTTCTTGATATTGGGCTCTGCCGTCTTGAGCATGCCATGCAGCTCAGTCAGAGACTTTGTCATGTTGTTCATATTATAGTTCAGAACAAACTGATTGAAGCTAGTCGGCAGAGATTTCAGGATGATGTCCATAGCCAACTCTTGGCTAAGGGGAAAGTCCAATTTTGCCATGTTATCGATATAACCCATCATCTTGATGACATGGGGGCTCACTGGACTGTCATTTGACAGCTTGCACTCAATGAGAGATTTAACCGTCTGGTATCTCTCAGTACGAGCTTGCTCCTGAAACATAGATTTCAGGGTTGCGATTATCTCGATCGATGACCTAGCATTCTCAAACTGTTTTTATAGTTCTGAGTTCATCGTGGCCAGCATCAGACAAATCACATTTGTCACATCATCCGAATGTTTTTTCCACTTGTCCTTATCAACAATGGGAGCATTGGACCTAGGCTTTTCAGGAAAAGGTTTCTCAAGAACATATTCTTTCTTCTCATTTCTGAGAACGATTCTTATGTTCCGATACCATTCCAAGAAGTTGGATCCTTTCAATTTTTTCTTCTCAAGGACGGATATCAACGTGAATGAGTTTGAGTTGTTGTTTTTAGACATAGTTGAGTCAAGAAAAGAGAGAGTTTACTTAGTTTTGATGTTCAAGAAATGAGAAATCTTAACATTTAAGACTGCTCGCATTATATTCAAATTAATTTTCCTCAGGTTGAATATAATGATCCAAGATCCATATTTCACTGAGATTTGAGTGAGCTTTGGCTCATCGCCCAAAGTTCAGTTATTTAGGTGAGCAAACATTTTGCTGATCATATCCAATATGACTCTTGGTCTTGGATTAATATCCTATATTAAATCCAATCTTATGTCTATAGGCCCAAAACCATTTTGATAGCCCATTCAAGCAAACCAATCTTTGAGTCATGTGGTAACGATTACCACATGCCTTACTCGTGTAATTGTGAATGTCTTGCTTTGGCAAGCCCATCACACAACAAAACAAGACCCGGCAGCTGACAAGATATGTGAAGACATCAGAGATGCTTGATATTTTGTTTGAGGAAAGGAACATTGATCTTAAACATATCACATATATGACTAAGAAAGATTAGATTTAATTCAAAAATATTTTAATAATTAAAGTTGATTTAAATCTAGAATGCAAGATCTGCTCTTGTGTCGGTCGACACAGACACCCAGTGTCGGTCGACAGACACAACTTGTACAGAATTGCGAGACACCTGTCGGTCGAGACTGACACCTAGTGTCGGTCGACAGACTTGAAACCGGTTCAATCACGGTTAAACCATTTAACCCGATTAAACCAATCTATTTCGATTAAATCTAATTGAATCGGTGTCGGTTTATGTTTGTGTCGCCCAATACGTATTTGTATCGGTTGACACGAGCTAACCGGTTTGAAATCGTGATGAAAGCAACCAAACCATGGTTAGACCGATCACCAATCCGGTTCAATCCAATTGAACCGCTTGAGATCGACGCGTGTCGACCGACACGAACAATGTGTCGATCGACACAGACGATTTGTGGGAACATCGATCATTGGATCGACACTTAAAGTTTTCATTCTGTTTTTAGGCTTGTGTCGATCGACACACGCTTTTTTTCGGTCGACACAACCATGCAGAAGACCTAATTTTTGAAATTTTTTGAAAAACGCTGTTTTGCGAATCTACAGGCCGTGTCGATCGACACACGCTTTGTGTCGGTCGACACGCCTTTCGCAGAAACCCTAACTTTTGAGTTTTTCAAAATGATTTTCAACCAAAAGATCTAACATGCATCTACTATAAAACTTGTGAATCAAATTCGAATTCAAGTCATTTAAATAGCATGTTACAGATTCAATTACAACATATGGCTCTGATACCACTGAAGGAATTTGAGTAGGTTTTAAAATTTTTCTTAAATCCTAATGATTCCTTTTAGCACTTAAGATCATGTTCATTGAATCTATGTTATCAGATCTCGATCATACTTGGAGTTTATGAGCAGCGGAATTGATCAGGATGTCGAGATCAGGAGCGCCTCAGATGATGCGCCTCTACGGAAAGTCCACACGCACACAAACTGGATCACCGGGATGCTAGTGCCGGAAAAGCTCTCGGGATTCTGCGTTTCAAGGTGGCTGCAGATCTAAGTCTAACTGAAAATTTCGTGCCTCTATCTCTTATATAGGGACCACGAAAACCTAATTAATAACCGGGCCAAACCGATCATTAATTAGATCATTAAACCAAACCAGTCGGTTTAATTTCAGTCACTGTGTTGATCGACACAACTACTTGTGTCGGTCGACATACTTAGCAAAAACACATAGTAATGTATATCAAACATACATCAACTTGATCATTACATTAATGATCAATCCCAATCTAGTTTATCCAGTTTGCTTAGGTGTGTGACCCTGTAGGATCATATGATACAAGCAATGAGTTCATAACTCATAAGTTATAAGCGGCTTCTAGCAAACATTATAACTACCTAGTATCACATGATAGTCTTATCTCGACTTCACAACTATATTAAAGTGAATACGAGTATGATATCCAGGACATTCCCTTCACAAATCTAACAAATAATTCGAAAAGAAGAGACTACAAATAACCTCTTAATCGCCTCAAAACCCAATGGAAACCATATAACATGCTCTGGTCCCGGACTTAGGGGATATACGGGTTTCGACCCAAAACCTCCTAATAATTGGAAAAAAAAGAAACCATTACGAATAAGCCTCAGAGAATATCAAGAAAAGAGCAACAAGGAAGAGAAGGAGACACGTCATCAGAAAAAACCAAGTCTTTAAACCCCTTTTACGACCTAAAGCCAATGATAAAGAACATGCTAAACCGTCTAAAAGAGATTGGTAAAATCCCTCAAATCCCAGTCTCGGCGCCACTGTTACCATGCTTCCACACTAACTTATCGAACACAAATGCTAATAGGTTTTTCTGTCCTAGAAAATCGAAGGCAAGCAATCACACCAAAATAAAACAAACTGGAAGCTGAAACACGGTTGAGGAACAGAGAGGAGTTCATTTTCTCGTCATCAGTCAAAACCTCCGCCATAAACCTATTATTCGGTGGTTGTAGGCTGTTCTAACCAAGAACGACACAACGATTCAAGGAGGTCAGCCTCACCATGACGTTTAGCTGAACAGAACATCTGCTCGCAGCTGCAGCTACAAGAACAGAGGAATTGTCCTCTAGCACATCATATTTCAAATAAAAGAACTAGAGCGAATTGTAACGGAGCACTTTATACCGTCAGTGATGAGCAGACTTTTTCGAGAACCGTTGAAACTCGAATTGGGTTGAAATCGCACTGTTGAAAACAGTTACAAGGAAACCACCGTCGTCGAGCATTCTCACTGTGCCAGAGCAAAAGCTTACAACCATAGAAACAGATCCCAGGGAGGAGCACAAGAGAGGCATGAAAATGGTCTGAATGTGTCATGGCTAGAAAGAGATCCGTTAACAAGCCAGATCAAACGTCGTCATCACACACCAAACCTCAACCTGCCTTCGAAGCCTCTGATTTTTTTGAGAAGGTGGTTCACCTCCGGGCCTAGCTAAGAGGAAATTGTGCATGCCTCAAAATTAAATTCATCAATTATGGTACAAGACCATACATTTTTATCAATAGAACTTAGTACATTTGGAAACAAGCATGTCGTCCCTTTAAAGGACATGTTTCTCTGATAAGAGGCATAATCCTTCTCTAAGTCCTCGTTGGAAATGTGACCTACATGCAAATGACAAATCAATACCGACAAAAAATTTTGCAATCGTTTTCGGTATTGCCAAACATTCATATATGACTAGTCGTTTTCCCTAGTTTAAACAATATTTTTTTCAATTTTTAGGGAGTCACGCAGCATGCTGCGTCATCAAATTGTTAGACGCCACATCATTGTCGTACTCGATACTCCAAAAAGGACAGACGAAAAAGTTTCTTTGTGCTTCTTATTATTTTAGTTCCAAATCATGAACTAAAAACAGAGATAATTCAAAATTTTGCCTTGATCAAATTTGACCAAACTTTGTTTCTCTATGTATAATTTCTTATATTTTTGTGATTTTTTTAAATCATACTATGTTTTTTTATCTTATGGATATAGATAGATAGAAAATCACGATATTTATTTTTATTTCAGATAATTGTATTTGCACATATCTCTTAGATATATTGTCTATTCAATATTTTGAATTTCAATTTTAGAAGTTGATAATTAAAAAAATAATAATTCATTGAATACACTTGGCAAAGCTAATAAAACTTTTTTTTCAAAGGAAATATAAAGATTCTATTATGTCTCAGTCTCAAGATCCTTTGAATATTGATGAGTTTAATGTGGATGATAAAACGTCTTTAAAGATGTATGTGAATAATATTGACAAGATGGCTGGAAGGGGATCGTGGAAGTTTGAGTGCAAATTTTGCAAAATTTCATATGTTGGATCTTGTAGAGTCATGGCACATTTGTTGCAAGAGGGAATTGAAGGATGCTCGAAAGCTACTCCTCACCAAAGAGCTAACATAAAAAAATTAGTTGATGAATGCAAGGAGAGGATCAAATGTGCAGCTCCTAAATCAGTTCCATTACCTTTGTTATCAAGGAATTTATCTAGTTCTTCTCTTGATTATGATATGAGCTATAAAGTTCCTAATACAAGTTAGTCTGATTCAAAGAAAAGAAAAGAAACGGATCCCCTAGAAAAAGCATTTAAGAATGAAGCTAGAGAGCAATATGATGGTGAGGTAGCTAGAATGTTCTATATGGGTGGTTTGTCTTTCAACCTTGCAAGAAATCATCACTACCGCAACTCATATGTGTGTGCATCACTAAGTCCAAGATGTATTCCACCAGGGTATAATGTATTGAGAACTCCACTTCTTCAAATAGAAAGAAAGAACATTGAGATGCACCTACAGCCTTTGAAGAACACATGGAAACAAAAAGGAGTTATAGTATATGTAGTGATGTTTGGCCAGATCCGCAATGAAGACCTATATTTAATATGATTGCTGCAAATGAGAGTGGTCCAATGATGTTAAGGGCGGTAAATAATGAAAGTGAACCACAAACCGATGAGGTGATTGCAGAGATGGTCATGAAATGCATTAAGAAGATTGGGCATGAGAATGTGGTACATATAATCACCGACAATGCTTCAAATTGTGTAAAAGTTGGTGCACTAATTTCAGCCAAATTTCCTACTATCTTTTGGACACCATGTGTGGTTCATACCTTTTATCTTGCTTTGAAGAAAATATGTGTACCATTAACGACCACAAGAAACAATGAAGTTGTGTATGAAGCTTGTTATTGGATAAAATTTATCGGTGAGGATGTGACTTGGATTACGAATTTCATTATGAACCATGGAATGAGGTTTGTAATGTTCACTGAGCATAGTGATCTTAAGCTCCTTACAGTTGCTTTTACAAGGTTTTTTTTCTTTTTTATTAAGCTAAATCTTACTTATATTCTTATATTCTTACATTTTAAGTATAAGATCACTAAGTTTTATTTTCATAGGTTTGTCTCCACGGTTGTGATGCTCAAACGATTAAAAATAAAATAAAAGTCTGGTTGCAACAAATGGTGGCCAGTCCTAAGTGGGATGATTATAAAGAAGTCGGCGTGGAGATAGCATATGAAGTAAAGAAAAAGATATTAGATGAGATGTTTCGGGATCAACTTGATCATGCTTTATCATTTATTTTTCCCATCTATCATGTGATTAGAGCTGTTGATACTGATAGGCCTTCTCTTCATCTAGTTTATGAATGGTGGAAAAGTATAATTCAAGAGGTGAAAAAGGCTAACTATAGAAAAGAAAGAAAACACATTGATGATGACTTTGTATTTTGGAATGCTATTCACTCTGTTTTGATATTTCGTTGGAGCAAAAGTAAAACTCCTCTTCATTGTATGGCATATTCTCTAAATCCCAAGTAAGTTTATAATTTTACTATAGTTTACTTGATTTTCAATTAACATATATTAATTTTTAGTTACTATCGTTAGATATATATTTTTATGGATGTAGATATTATAGTTCAAAGTGGCTTGGAGAAAAGAACAATCGAAAAGCTCCACATCAAGATTCAGATGTTATAAAAGAAATAAAAAATTGCATCATGAAGTATTTTCCAAATCAAGATGAAAGTAAAGAGGTTAATGTTAAATTTCTAATTTTTCTTTATGTTTGGAAGATTCTGGTAGTGTCGATGCAATTTATGGTAGGTTCGTCTTAGAACCTTTGATATGGTGGGCAGTTCATGGATCATTAGCACTAAAGCTCCAAGCCTTAGTATTTAAGTTGCTTGGACAACCATCTTTATCCTCATGTGAAAGGAATTGAGGTACTTACAAATTCCTACATTCTGCAATCAGAAACAAGATTAATCTACAAAGAACTGAATTTGGAATTTGTATACATTGACATTCATCTTTCTATCTAGAAAGAGTAATGCTTATCAATCATATGTGGGATGTCGCGGATGAAAAATTCGATTCATTTGATGAGGTTAATATAGGAAGATTTGAATTTGAGGATTTTTCTCTAGATAAACCAGAGTTGGAGACAATTGTATCCGACGAATCTGGTGAAAGTGAAAATGATAACGACAATATCAACATGTCATATTCCATATTTTTCTTATGTGGAAATGAATTATAATATTTAAGTTATGTTTTTCTTGGTCTACAGCAATATTTAAGTTAGGTATTGGATTTCTTAAAATAAGTTTAATATTATTTTGTGTTATATATTATATAATATATTTATACACGCTTTCAAAACTTATCCACTTTCAAACTTTTTTAAAAATCATTTTTGCGTTTCCAAACGTTTTCATTTACGGTATCCACTTCCAATTTTATGCCGCGTAGGTTAAGAAGCATCATATCTCGACACTGAAAAGCCTAAATTAAAACTCAAAAAAGGTCCAGCCCATTGAAATAAAAATCCCACGTGCACCGTTAGCTCGTCGCACAAAGTCGCATGTTTCTCCTGGTCCGCGCATAAAGCGGCGAGATTCATTAGGAACCTCTCGGTTTCCTGTGAAAACAAAATACATAAATCGACAAATCCACGTGGTCAATCAAGTGTGAACGCATATTTCAAAACAAAGACCAAATCCAACGAACCATACACTTGGTTCAAACTTCAAAGTCTTCTTCTACATTGTCTCCACTTCCCTACGCCACGTTGCTATTTCTTTTTAAGTTAGGAGTTAGGACATCTATTTCTGACATTTTCTCACTGAGTGGTTGTATAGTCAATATCCCAAATAAGAACAAAATTACGAAGTACGAACCATGAAAAAACAACTTTTTTTTTGTAAATAGGTAAATTTTATTATACTTTCTGATTTACAATCAGGTTCTTTGTTTAAATGGAACAATGAAAATTTCAAAGCACAAAACCTAAAGGTTAATGTAAAAACGAAAAGAAAGCAAAAAACTTAAAAATGAGAGTAAATGAATTATTTTGGAAGTTTACATTCGTCTTTGTACTAAAACTCTACTTGTATTTTTATAATCCAAAAACTCATACGTTCTAAACATTGATATTCCGTAAAATTCACTTCAGAAATTGCCTCCTCAAACAAATTTTACATCGAGTATTCTTTATCATTTGGCTGAAATCCCGTATCACATTCAATCATTTACTATCTAAAAATAAACAGATCTATTAAACTATTAAGTCATCTATTGATTCTACCATCCACAATATATATTCGGCATACTGCGGTTTTCAAATAAAAAAACATGAAAAACTGAATTCCATCATCGTCCACTGGTAAAAACTACAAACAATATTTCTTTTTTGTTATTGATGTTACACTTTATACCTTTTCCTTAACGTGTCGTTCTCTTGACTAATAGCTAGTCAATTTGCTGCTCCAACTAATCTTTCCTACGAGGCTACGACGTCAAAAATAAATTAAAAAACAAATATTTCCAACAACCAATCTCTTCGGCATTTCTGTTCAATAGTTTGTTGTTTGAACAAATTTTTCAGGATATTGAACTAAAATGCGTAACATATAGTAAAAGAACACTCCATTTCACGAAAGATTTTTGCAAACAGATAATAAACGAAAAGATAAGATATGGTGAGAAGAAAAGAGAAAGAGATAATACACAAACGGATCGAGTTCTTTATCTCATTTATCCCCCGATTTTGGGTGTACATATGTTTATTTATTTTTAATTTACACAAACAAGTGGAGATCTATTTTTTATTCCCCACACAAAAATATCCCATATCCTCTCCTGGGAATATAGTTTAGAAACATAAAAAGAAACCGAGAACTGTATAAACTACTACCATTTCTTGAGACAATTATTAATAATACTCCTCATATGTATAATCGAGTATTTCTCTTTCTGGATTTTAAGTCACCAACCACTATTTTATGGTCTTCATGTTTTATGGGTATACGGTATCACAATTCAAGGGTTTTGCTCAGCAAAAATGTCCAATAGAGAAAGCACCTGTCAAATCAGAATCACAGCCAAATTTTAGAGTTTGATCGAAACATGAGTCTGGTTCTAAAAGAAATACATTAATGATCTTTTAAAAGTGTACCTCAGGGACACTGAGTTCAAGCCGGAACTTAGGACCGTCGTAGTGATGCAGAATGGGTCGGAACGAATCTTCTTCCAGTGGCAAACACACTTTCCTTGTTATGGCCCTCACCTGAGCAGGGAATCGAGATTCGCCTGGACATTTCTTGTCTTCAAAGGCATTCAGCTCAATGTTTGTTCCACCAAAGCCAGCCGCCTGAAATTTTTGTCAATTTAAACGTTACTTCTACTTGCAGTTACCAATTTTTATTTTTTTAAAAATCTCAAACAAATTAAAATCTTTTTTCCACGATAATCTAAAAATACCATTAATAATTTTAAATTCAGTAAAAAAATAAAATAACTTTTATTAATCCTAACCTCGTAAATTCCGTGAAGCTGGTGAGTGGAGTAGTTGTAGAGGAAGAGAGGTAGTCCCGGAGTTATAGCTCTAACCGAGTCCCTGTATCGCGGCGGCAATCCTGAGATTTTATCCCAAATCTATTAGTCTCCCAATTTTATTCATAATAAATCCGATCCATTATTAATTAATCCCAAATAGAAAATTACCGAAAAGCTGGCGTTTGAGATTCTCTTCCATGGTGTCGTTGTTGCATACAAAGATGTAACCACCAATGGTTTCGTTTCTTGGCAAAGCTTCCGCCGGAGGAAGAGTCTTAAACCTCTTGTCCAAGCCGTTCTTGTTGTTGTCGCCACCGTCTTCGTTCCTCTGGTTCTGGTGGTGATGGTTGTGATTCTGATTCTTCCTGTTCTTCTTCCCGCTTTTCGTAACCTGATCTTCGTTTTCGATTCCTTTGTTCTTGTTCCCTTGCTTCAGATTCACGTTGTAACTGTAACTCTTCATCGACGAGTATATCCCCTTGTTGAAATCGCCGTTCACCGCGCCGCTAACGTTAACGTTAACGGGGTTGAATTTCCACGTGTCGTTGAACGGAGTGTTGAACTTGTCGATTGGGTTCAAATCGACGGTGGATTTTGATCCCACGGGACCGAAACCCAAATCGTTGTTGTTGATGACAGATCCAGATTTCCAGTTCCAGTTGGCGTTGATATCGGAAGAAGCCTTGGGCTTGAGATAGTCGATAGGGTTTTTGTCGGCGGCAGCTATGTCAAAGTTTCTACGCTCGTCGTTGCGTTTGTAGACGGAGTTAGTGCTCCAGATCGAGTCGTTAAGCGACAGATTCGCCAGATTTGGAGTCTGGACTCTCAACTGGTCGCTGAACTGCCAAAACGATTGCTGATTATTATTATTCTCCATCTCTTCTAAATCAAGATCTTGCGATTTGTGTTGATTATCCAAACTATTTGCGATTTTAGGAGGTGAGTGGTGAGTAATTTATTAATGAAATGTGAGATTGGGGTGGGTTTTATGTAGAGAAAATTGGTGAAGACTGGTGAGAAATAAAGAAAAAAGATGTGTAGAGACGAAGAAAAGTTGTAAGCTTTTAATTGGAGGGAGTGTATCATAATATACAACCAGTAGAAATTTCCAGGAAAGTGACAAACCATTATTTTATTTTTCCCTTTTTCATTTTTGTTAATTCTTTTCCAAGGTTGCGTGTGAATCTGACAAAGTGGATTAGAAAATGAAACATTGTATTAAAATTAATGTTTATTAAAGGAAAACTCATAAAGAAAAAGGATAATTACACCCCAAAAAGAAGTATTTTATTGCTCTAAGATTTCGATTTTACTCGTATTTATGTTTGAATTAATATAATAAGAGTTAGAGATTTAAAAATAATAGTAAAAGAGAAATTGAACGAGTGAGGTCAGGTCGCAATGGCGGCAGGTAGCGAAGACGCGGTCTAGAAGAACAATTGGAATGGACGTGGCCGGCTTTGGAGAGGAGAGAGTGAGTAGATCTTTTTAGATATTCTTCTAAAAATTATTTTATTTTCTTTTTGTACTTTTCCTTAAATTGAAAATTGAATTGATTTGTTGTCTTCGAGGTTAAGGCTTGTGTACCCACAAAAAAATGGCTAAGAAAGTCCCACAAAAACGCGTTTAGCCGTTGACGAGAAGAGAGTGACCGAGTAACTGTGTCAGCATGAAGTTTGAGACTCTGGCTAACACGTATTAAAACCTGGAAGCTTCTATTGAGCTAACGATTTTTAGGCCCATTCACTTTACAATGGGCTTTCACATTAATTTCTTTCATCAATTTTTTTTTAATATTTGAGGAATATTAACATGCTTAAAAATTACTACTTGGGACCATGGATGAGAGGATGAGACCAAGGACGATACCATGAATGCTTCGGCGATATTTCAATGAAATCTTCTCTAGTGATTGATAAGATAGATGGCACCTTAAAAAGTGAAGTATCAATTGTTGAATATGTTTGGGTTAATGGAAGTTGTCTTTCAGGTAGTGATCTATTGTAGTTTGCTTTCAGATCCATATGTCTTGTCCGCTGCAAATTTGATAAAAGTAATAGCCAATCTAAATTAGTATATATTGTTTTCAGTTACTAAAACTCATTACCTCCAAAGAGTTGGATTTGATCATAACTATTCGATGATATGTATGGATGAAAAATGACCAAAATTCATAGGTATGTTAAGATTCGATAAGAGATGAAAAAATACAAGAGGTTTCGAAGATGTGATTATAGATGGTTGGAAAGGCACCTATGAAGAAGGATAAGTGGCAAGAATCAGAGGTTACATAATGAGGATGATAGCCTCGAAGAAAAAGAACTCTAAAGCTTAGATAAATAAACTAAAATGGAAGATTAATGCTTTAACTCATTAGTGAGTCTTCTCTAACTAGGAACTTGAAGAACTAACAAAATCTCAGAAAAACATATAAAGAGGAGGAAAAATACTGTAAACAACAAAGTATAATCATGTTGCTTATCCATGGGGATAAACACTCAAAGTACTTCTTCTCCATTGCTAAACAAAGGGTTGCAACCAATAGGATTTTGTATCTAGTGGATGAAGAACCTAGTTTTCCAAATTTTTTATTACAGTGATTGCTAACGACTCAAAAGTATAAAGTTCACATATTTTAAAAGTAATTGATATAACGATCACTGAGAGTTATAACGAAGATATAATGAGGTATGTGATAATAATAGAACTGAAAAAGAAATCTTTGAAATTGAAGAAGAGAAAATCCCAAGTCCAGATGGATTTACTGGTGGTTTACCATGTTTTTTGGGAAGTGGCGGGATATGATATGACCACAATGTTTCATGTATGATGGATTCATGGATGAGAGACTAAGAGCACCTCCAAAGGTAGTATTAAAGGGTTGGGTTTTTAAAATTTTTTTTTTTTAAATGGGGTCCACATATTTTGTGCAGGGAAAATAAAAAAAAAAAGAAAAAAAGATGGCGAATCACGTTTCGCCACGTCGTTATGAACAGTGAATAAACTCTGCAGAAAGGATTCTTAAATAAGGATTTTAGTATATAGTTTCTTAAAAAAAGTGAGTCCCACCAATAATTTATATATTATCACTTTTAGGTTTATATGCAAGAGCCTCCTATTGAAAGTGTTCTAAATGCCACCAACATCTCTGAAATTAGGCAACCTTTGTCCTTATTTCTTAAAATATTATGATATTCATGAAGTGTTATATGCCCTTAGAACTAAAGACTCCAAATTTATTTTACCTTCATGGGACTATGTAAAAACTTGGATCCCGATTTACTTTGACCTCAGAGTATCATTCACGGGGTGTTTTGTAAACGTATCAGCCAACTAGCGGAGGTTCCATTCGAAGCTAAGGTCTTTTTTAGTTTTAGCTTCAAAAAGGTCGAGGCTAGAATATGACTATTTTTGTTTCTAGAGACGTCCATAACTAACTGATACATGTTCCACGAGTTTACTAAGCTGGAGACATTTTAACTTTATCAATTTACCAAAAAATTGTTTTAGACGATGGTGTATAGACTAGTAGTCAAAACCACCTAAATGTGTGCAAGGGGCTCATTCCTTTTGACATCTCATAGGCCCATTTATGGCCCATATAGAAAGCAGTGTTTTTCTTTTTATTTCTTTGCGGCCAAGCCAGTTCTCGTCAGGGGGAGAAATTCACATCGCCGGTGAGAGAGATAAAGAGATGGATCCGCAACTAACGGAGGTTTCGCAGCAGTTCGAGAGGTTCAAGGCGGGTTTTATAAGGAAGGATTTCGATACCTGCACCAATCTCTTGTCTCAGCTCAAGGTATTTGTTCTTTTTAAACTTAATTCGATTCAATTTTGGCTCCGCTTAGCAGATGAAATATCTCTCGAAGTATCTGTCTTTGCTTCATTAAAATTTGGCAATATGCATGGGTTATGCTACGAGGGTTCAGATCTATTGATAAACCGTAAATACATAGAGGCGTTTGAAATCTTTTTGCATTGCTACGCTAAGCTCAAGTGTTATAAGTTCCTCCTTAAGCCCAGGTTCCGATCTATTATGGGTTTAGGGTTTAGTGACTAGAACCGAATTTGTAAAACGAAGAAGCAGTTGATTTATATTTTGGTATGATTTTCAGGTTCTTCTGACTAAGTTCAGAAGTCTTCCACCTCTGTTTGAGAATACCGCGAATGCAACTCAGGAGTTGACAATTGCCAGTAAGTTTCTGTTGTAGACTGACATCAATGTCTAAAGATTGTGTACTATCCGTTCATGTGTCCGCTTTGAGTCATTTATGATATTTTCCTTGCCTATCCGAGAATGTGAATATTGCATTCTTTCTTAAAGAATTGTAAATTACTGATATCAATATATTGAAGTGAGGATTTGATAGTCTGGCTTCTATATTCACTGTGTATTAGAGGATAGTTTGGCTTCTATATTCACTGTGTATTAGAGGATTATCTGATTATGTAAGCTTGGAATTTTCAGGGGATATATATGAGCATGCTGT
The DNA here is from genome assembly GCA_900116095.1 of Euclidium syriacum. Lineage (NCBI taxonomy): Eukaryota > Viridiplantae > Streptophyta > Magnoliopsida > Brassicales > Brassicaceae > Euclidium > Euclidium syriacum. The sequence goes on from FPAK01000008.1 coordinate 8,017,573, forward strand.
AGTGCTAAGCGTAAAAACTGAGGATCAAGATGCATTCGAGAGAGATTTCTTCCAGTTGAAACCGTATTATGTTGATGCCAGGTGACTCAGGATTCTTAGCTTTGATTCATTATCCTTTTTTCACTTCATTGATTCTAGAATAGTTAATTAAGGGAAGTATCCATTTTTTTGTCTATGTTGCAGGAACCGGCTTCCACCATCTCCACAGGAGAATCTAATCCTAGGGCTGAACCTACTGAGATTGCTGGTTCAGAACAGAATCGCAGAATTCCACACGGAACTGGAATTACTATCATCAGAAACCTTGGAGAATCCTTGCATCAAGCATGCAGTGGAGCTTGAGCAATCCTTCATGGAAGGTGCCTATAACCGTGTGTTGAGTGCTAGACAGACCGCACCTGATCAAACTTACGTCTATTTCATGGATCTCTTAGCAAAAACCATAAGGTATTAAAAAGAAAAAATGCATAGACTCGAACTTGGTTGAGCCTTTCTCTTCATTAGCTCATTGGCATGACTCTCTAATTGTTTTATGTAGAGATGAAATAGCTGGATGCAGCGAGAAAGCATATGATAATCTCATAATCAGTGAGGCTCGTCAGATGTTACTCTTCTCTTCTGATCAAGATCTGTTAACATATGTCAACGAGGTATTGTATTATCACTAACACAAACTTTTTGAAATCAATTTCAAGATTCATGAAAGGACCTTTGACAATGACATGTAATAATGATGATGCAGGAGCACCCGGAGTGGGAAGTGAAAGATGGGTTGGTTGTGTTCCAGAAGGCGAAAGAAACTGCGCCGTGCAAGGAGATACCATCTCTGCAACTCATCAACCAGACTCTCAGCTACGCGAGAGAGCTCGAGCGTATTGTGTAATCTTTTCACTTTTCCTCTTGGAATCTTTCAATTTGGGTCATAAACTTTGCTATATTCCAAAACAAGTGATTTGTAACATTGGAATTTGGGTCTCCTCCGTTTTCAGTTCTGAATTTGGAATGATTTGATTAGTTTTTGTCGTCTGGTTATAATGCAAACTTTATACAGTGTCACATGAATCATCTCTAGCTCCATAAAAGCTATACCCATTAAATTGAGTCCGTGATTGGATTTTGATTCCTCTGTCCCACTTCAAGAAAGGGACAAGATATTCAAAATTGTTGAGAAGTTGCTTTCTTTTTAATTAACAATTTGTGAAATAATTCTTCACTATACTTTCTGCGCCATTAATTTCCAACTACAATCTCCGTCGATTTGTTTCTGTGACTTTTGTATTACATAACTAGGTCAATCATTAATGCATAAATAATTTCGTTAAAATCATTTAGTAATTGAAAAAAGCTAATACATGTGGCCTAAATGCATTTTGCCGCATCATAATATGTTGATTTGTCGGTTGCTTTATATTCTTAGCCTTCCTCGCAATTAATCACAAAATTAATTTAATTTGATTCCACTGATGATATTAATTTTAACATTATTAACTTCAAACGAACGTATGGAATGTGTTAAAGAGTGTGCAGCAGTGTTACCTCCACTTTGGAATTTTCTCCATTATCTTGTATCTCTCTCTATCTCTTTCTGTTTCTCTCTCCCATTAAAATCGGAGCACAAATGGCGAGTTCTACATCTTTAGCGATCGTTCTTCATCAATCTTCGAATCATGACGAACTCTTCATGAAGCAGACTCTTCAATTCTCAGAAACTCTCAAGGTTTGTTCCTTCTCTCTCTCCCAAAAGCATAGATAGACTCTTGATCAACAGAATTGCGATTTTTAAACTGGTTTTTTGTCTTCTTGATTCAAGATTCATCTTCTGTTGTGTTGTTTTTTGAAGGATTTAAAGAATCTGCGGAAACAGTTGTACTCAGCTGCGGAATACTTCGAAACATCTTATGGCAAAGAAGAACACAAAGAAACGTAACTATTTCTCTTTCTTGATTAATATATATATTTGAGTCAAAAGAGGTTTTTTTTTATGAGATAAAATGGAAATTGTTGATGGCAGAGTGATAGAGACATTGAAAGAGTATGCAGCGAAGGCAGTAGTGAACACAGTGGATCATCTTGGTTCTGTCTCTGACAAATTCAATTCCTTTCTCTCTGATCGCTCTACCCATTTCTCCACCACTCATTTTCGTTTATCTTCTCTCGAACAAGTAAATCTTGAATCTTCGACTCTGTGATGAGAAAAACCCATCTGGTTATCTCATATTGTGTTGTTGTTGTTGTAGAGGATGAGACTATGCAGAGAGTATATGGGGAAGTGTGGGACTCATCAACATTTGCTTCTCTTCAAATCTCCTCACCATCATAAGCGTTACTTCTTCCCTCGTAATTACCCTTAAAATCCCCTTTCTTCCCTTTCACAATTCTTTATGTTTTGCACAATCTGATAAAAATATTTAATCACAAATTGAAGAACAAGGAAGAGGTGAACAAAGAGGCACAAGTTTCTCTTCTGGAGATGAATTCAAGAATGGTAACTAAATCTATTACTTTCACTTTGTTTTTTTGTATTTTTTATATGATGATATCTGAAAATATTTCTCGTTTCTCCTCTGCCTTAAAAGCTATTCGATCAACAATACTAGAAAACTCAAATCCTACAAGGTAACAATCTTGATTCTCATCTTCTTGTTTTGTTTCTGGCTTTATTGTTTTGTAATGTGGTTGGTTTGGTCGAATGCAGGAAAGCTAACAAGACAGGAGGTTTCTCCTTCACACCTATCCTACATATCAACAGCAATAACAACAACATAAGCAACAGAACACCAAGTAGTACAAACAACTAAACAAATGATAAATATTTTCTCAAGTTTTAGACAAGTGATTATAAATGTGTGTGAATATTTGCAGGTAAAAGAACAAGCTCTCCTATGAGATTCCCTCTCTTACGTTCAGCATCTCTATTGAAACGTTCAACCTCCCCAAGCCAACCAATGAAACTGGTATACTTACCACTCTTACTTAGCTTCAATTTTTCATCATCTTTGTTTACTTAGTTACTTTCTTTCTTTCAAAGGCTTTACCGAAACCACAAAAAGCGATATCTGTGTCGAGAAATACAGAGATTGTGGAAGTAAAGCAATCTTCATCAAGAAATGGGAAGAAGGTTCGGATGCTTAAGGCATTGATGAGTATGAGCAAGTCCAGAAATTAAATCTCACCTTCTCTATGATAATGACAAGATCTTGTTTGTACATAACTAAAGTGAAATAAGAGACTAATGCTTTGCTTGGATGCCATTGCAACCTGAAGCTGGAAAAGGTTCTTCACTTTTTTCCCCCTACACTCTCTCTAGCTTTAAGTTTAGTCTTTAGAATCAGTCAATTCTTGTAATCAACTGTCATCTTCTTTATTGAAATCATTTTTCTTCTATCCATTTTCCCATTTCTAATTCTGCCAAAACCCATTAACAAACGAATTTTACCAATGCTTAATTACTTTGTTTCTTTCTTGTAGCCTTGTAGTGTTTATGAATTTTAATTGTAACCTACGTCTGAGTTAATATAAACTAAATTAATATAGACTAGCTAGTATGAGTTAACTCCAAATTTTTGTAGTTGTATAAGGTAGCAATCAAATCTCACCCTAATATCTAATTGCTCTATTCTATCGTTAGTTTGTTTCTCTGTCAAAGTAGCTATTACTGAATTTAATTTCCAAACAGGTTACAGTATAGTTTTACTTTTACCTAAGACATGGAGACTTTTTAGCTAAAGCATCAACATGGGATACAATCTGTCTTGGTACATAGAGGAAGAGAAAATTGTTCTTAGAGGACATCTTGAGAATGTCTTCAAGTCATATTGTAAGCATATGATATTTCCTCTTATGTTCATCAGAGAGATTGAGGATAGTGAAGAGAGTTTGTGAATTTTCACAGAATATTATATTACTCTAGTTAAGTTTGTACAACTCCCATGACTTACATACGGAGAGCTTCCGCCTCTGCCTCCAGAGATGAAGATATTGAAGAGATCATACATATGCCTTGAAGTGAAATCATGCCATCTCTGATGTGAAGTGACTAACCTATTCCTGTTGGTTTGATTTGATTAATTCAAGAACTATCTACAAAACAACAAGAGGTGTTATTTTTATGGAGAACTTGTGGAATAGTTTTCAATTGCATAGCCATTTTCTGCTCTGATGCGGATCAATCTGTTGAGATGGGAAGTCCATCTTTCTGCTTTCCCTCTAGCAACAATCTTCTATCAACTATTGTTTTTTGAATTACCAGTGGAATTGGCTACCTTTTGGATTGGAAGGTCATATCATTTGTTATATTCCATATTCTCCAACCCAATATAACAAAGAGCATTGTATTCTCTCTGTTTTGATCTAAGAAAGCGTCAAAATTTTGAAGTAGCTTATAAACATTGAGAAAGTCACATGATAAGGGTTATAGGAAAGAACAGAGCATGCTGCTTAAGAGAAGCTGGTCTAGGGTATTAATCCTCTAACCAAAACTCCTTCAAAATTTCACTCTTGGTTCCATCTCCAACTATCTATTTGATACCTTGGAAAAGAAGCTTGTTTCCAGCTAAGATACTTCTCCAAACATGACTAGAATTCCATCTTCCTTTAGCTTTCTAGAGTGACTTCTTGGGATAGTACTTGGCCTTGTAAAAATTTGAAAGAAGTAAATGTGGCTCAGTTAGTAGCCTCCAACTTTGTTTCCCCAATAAGGCGATGTGGCAAAAAAATTTCCAAGGCAATCCATGAGATTTTCTTTTTGTTCGTATTAGATGACCACCCAAAGTTGAATATCATTAAAGTGATGCTTGAGAGTATTTAGTGAGGCGGCATATGACGCATTGCATTGTGTATGTTGGGAGTGCGGTTGCTACAACTTTAATAGGAGAAAGGTATTGACTATACCAAATATTAATATTAGCTTGGACTCTCTGATTTATATAATTGAAAGTATCGGTTTTGTTCCTTCCAATAAACTCCGACAGTCCCAAATACCTTCCAAATCCTCCTACTTTTGAAATACATGTGGGTTGGAGGATATAATCCTCAAGGGCTGTGAAGATACCTTTTCGAAAATGTGATTGCTAACTTTTGGAAATTCATAGCCTGCCTAGATGCTTAGATGCTTATAAAGGAATTATTAACCCTAAAATATATCAGTCTTTGATTGATATTAAACATAAGTGAAAGCATATTTGATAAATTCATATCTTAGGTTCTAAATTGACTGATTAGATTGTTCCACGACGAACCCAAAATAAATGAAGGTTTTTACTGATGGGATACAGAGAATTACTAAATTTATGATTATGATTGTCATGATAAGTACCGAGTAATTCACTGTACTAATGAAATCATTTCATGACCCGAATTAAAACACCATTTTCTGCAAAACCAAGATGTGCCATCATTGCATATAAGTAGCTCCATTCATATATACCAAGGGCCTTTGTGATTTGTAGTTAGAGCCATGAATTAATCTTTCCTCTTTGCAGTTCTAATACAGTTTAATAAATAATTGAGTGTTAGGAAAGATAAGAATTTTTGCTAGAATTAGAGAACCAGTGTTCAAATAAGGATATAATTGTGTATCTTGTCTTTCCTCCTTATTGATTATGTTGATTTTAACATAGACTTTGATTTGTCCGTTATAATTTGTTCTTGTCATCTTTTACTAGTCATTTATGCCTTGTACCTGACTTCAAGTGTTCTTGAGTTAAAAGCTAGTTTTCTCCTCGATTAGGTTGATGGACTCCTTCTGATTCCTACTAGACCTTATTTGAGTTTTTTCTCCTTTTATTTATGAGGCGAAATTCTGGCATCAACAATACTCTCACAGAAGCTTACAAATTATGACATTTAAGGAGATCCGATTCTTGATTTCTGATCCATGACTAAAAGTTTATATTCTGATAGCTCTAGTCTAAGTCAACTTCTGTCAAAACTTTTTTCTGTTTTTTTTACAAGGCATTTTTTTCTGTTTTAAAAATATCTTTTATTTTACAAAAACTCATAAAAAAGTATGATATAGATCGTGACTTATCTCTTAACGCGATTTAGAATTTTATCATTTCGTCTAATTGTATCTTGTTTTCTCAGAACTCTAGTTATCTTTGTGTTTCTTATTTGAAAGTCAAATAATCATATGAAATACATATATTTGGTATTTGTTTTTCTTTATCCTTATTTAATTATAGATATTTTTACCTCTCAAATATTTGAACTAATTTTTTAGATTTATCTCGAATTAATATAATCGAGTTACAAATCCTGACAATTAAAATTTGCCTAATAATAGCAAATATACTTTCTGGATGAGCTTTCAAATAAACACCCAAATTAGTAACGTGGAATCATCTAAACTAAACACCCAAATTTATACTATGGTATAACAGTGATTCTGTCTAGTCCAAAATAGGTTGGGTTGGTTTAATCCACTTATGTTGGTCTATCTCCTAGTCACAACCCTAAATACGAGTACGAGTTTATGTGAAAATTCTAAGGTAATTAATGAAATTTTCGTCGTTAATTAATTAATGCTTATGAACTACATTAGCATATTTCACAAAATGGATCTGATTTACGAAGACGTGGAACTTATGTGACGGCAATAGATGCAAGAATCCGGGCCTAACAAAAAAAAAGGGAAAAGGCCCATTCTCTAGAATTATGAAGAAACGAAGTAACCAACGGCCACGATTACTCCAACACAAGACCAAATTTCATTGGCCGTAGTTGTAGATCGCCGCAATATGATTGGTCCATGTCATCCTCGATGACATAGTTTTTCTTCTTCGTCTTCCACAAAAAGCGACTACTTCACCATCACCTTCGGCCACTGACCTATATAAGCCTCAAACTCCTACAAGGCCAACTAAAATAAGAAGCTCTGTTCAGAAAAGAGGATCTAAAGAGAAAGAGATCGAACACAAGTATTCGATATGGCTCGCTCGTTTGGAGCGCACGGCACAGTTGTGCTGGCGATCATCTTCTTCGGTGAGTGATCTCTGATCTACTTACTATTTACATTTCGATCTAAGTGTCTTGTCTGAGTATGTTCTGGGATTTATAGTTCTTTAGTCTGATTAAATCGAAAAAGGCTTCTCTACATTGATGATTGATCACGTAGCGTAACGTTTCGTTGTTCCTGGATTTGGTGGTGTTCGTATCCAATGTTGGGTTGCAATTTTACGATGTTACGATTAGATCTCATTTACAGATAATCACGATCTTAAGATACTTGTTAGATGCTTAAATTGGTGGTTTGTTAGTGGGCATATAGGCACTCAGTGTCGCTCTCTGAGTCTTATTTTTTGGTGAAATTAAGTGTTGAATTGGGAGATTTGTGTTTCCACTTTGGTAGTGTATTGACGATTGTAAATTACGCTTCAGGATGTCTATTTGCGTTTTCCACTGCAAAAGAAGAGGCCACGAAATTGGGAACAGTTATAGGGATAGATCTTGGTACCACCTACTCTTGTGTTGGAGTTTACAAGAACGGCCATGTTGAAATCATAGCCAATGACCAAGGAAACCGTATTACACCTTCATGGGTGGGTTTCACTGACTCCGAGAGGCTCATTGGTGAGGCTGCTAAGAACCAGGCAGCTGTAAACCCAGAGAGGACCATCTTCGACGTCAAGAGATTGATCGGGCGAAAGTAAAGACCTCTTTTTTTCTTGGTGGTTTCTGTTTGTTTCACCTTCTATAGATTAGTGCCTTAACTCTCTTTTATATTGTTATGGCAGATTCGAGGACAAAGAGGTCCAAAAGGACAGGAAACTCGTACCTTACCAGATTGTGAACAAGGATGGAAAGCCATACATTCAAGTTAAGATCAAGGATGGTGAGACCAAGGTTTTCAGTCCTGAGGAGATCAGTGCCATGATTTTGATTAAGATGAAGGAGACTGCTGAAGCATACCTTGGAAAGAAAATCAAGGATGCTGTTGTCACTGTTCCAGGTTAGTTTGTTACCTCTGCTCCATTTCATGTCGTGGAGAAATGTAGTTATCTGTGTAGTTGACTGATTCTTATATCCCGCGTTGACTATGTGCAGCTTACTTCAACGATGCCCAGAGGCAGGCTACCAAGGATGCTGGTGTTATTGCTGGGCTCAATGTTGCCAGAATCATCAACGAACCCACTGCTGCTGCTATTGCCTATGGTTTGGACAAAAAGGGTGGAGAGAAGAACATCCTTGTCTTTGACCTTGGTGGTGGTACCTTTGATGTCAGTGTTTTGACCATTGATAACGGAGTGTTCGAGGTTCTCTCAACAAATGGTGACACTCACTTGGGAGGTAATTTACCCGTGACCACCAGCATATGTTCTGTATTACTCTGGTGTAGGATTCATACTATGTTGGTGTTAACTCTTTGTCGTTGTGATCTCCTCAGGTGAGGACTTTGACCACAGGATCATGGAGTACTTTATCAAGTTGATCAAGAAGAAGCACCAGAAGGACATCAGCAAGGACAACAAGGCTCTTGGAAAGCTCCGTAGGGAATGTGAGAGGGCCAAGAGAGCTCTCAGTAGCCAGCACCAAGTCCGTGTAGAAATTGAGTCCCTCTTTGATGGTGCTGATTTCTCTGAGCCACTCACCAGAGCTCGTTTCGAGGAGTTGAACAATGACTTGTTCAGGAAGACCATGGGACCCGTAAAGAAAGCCATGGATGATGCTGGTCTACAAAAGAACCAGATCGATGAGATTGTCCTTGTTGGTGGAAGTACTAGAATCCCAAAGGTTCAACAGCTATTGAAGGACTTCTTTGAAGGAAAAGAGCCAAACAAGGGTGTTAACCCTGATGAGGCTGTTGCTTACGGTGCTGCTGTTCAGGGTGGTATTTTGAGCGGTGAAGGTGGCGATGAGACCAAAGATATCCTTCTCCTTGACGTTGCACCACTCACTTTGGGTATCGAGACAGTAGGAGGAGTGATGACAAAGCTGATCCCAAGAAACACTGTTATTCCAACCAAGAAATCTCAGGTTTTCACTACATACCAAGACCAGCAGACCACCGTCTCCATTCAAGTCTTTGAAGGTGAACGAAGTCTCACCAAGGACTGTAGGTTGCTCGGAAAATTCGACCTCACCGGAATCCCACCAGCCCCAAGGTATCTTCTCTTCTTTCTTCCCGTAAGAATCTGTCTCATCTTGTTTATAAGAATCAAAAATCCTGAATTCGTTTGTTTTCTTGCAGAGGAACCCCTCAAATCGAAGTGACATTCGAAGTGGACGCCAACGGTATCCTGAACGTGAAAGCAGAGGACAAAGCCAGTGGTAAATCAGAGAAGATCACAATCACAAACGAGAAGGGTCGTTTGAGCCAAGAAGAGATTGACCGGATGGTTAAGGAGGCAGAGGAGTTTGCAGAGGAAGACAAGAAGGTGAAGGAGAGAATTGACGCTAGGAACAGCCTAGAGACATACGTATACAACATGAAGAACCAAGTGAGCGACAAGGACAAGCTTGCAGACAAATTGGAGGCTGATGAGAAGGAGAAGATCGAAGCAGCGACCAAAGAGGCCTTGGAATGGCTTGACGAGAACCAAAGCTCAGAGAAAGAAGATTACGAGGAGAAGCTCAAGGAGGTAGAAGCAGTGTGTAACCCAATCATCACGGCCGTTTATCAGAGAACTGGTGGGGCACCAGGCGGAGGAGGCGAATCAACCACTGAGGAAGACGAGGATGAGTCTCACGACGAGCTCTAGATTGTTTATTGTTGATTTGTTTAACCATTAGAGAGACCTCTTGGTGAAGTTTTGAGGATAAAGAAAACTCCTTTTTTTTTCTGTATGTTTTTTTTTTTTGGGTTTTTATGGATTTTAGAAAGGGGGAGAGATTAAGTAGTGTCCCTTCCCTAGACGTTATCTTTATGTTCATCCGATACATTTCCTCAAGTCAAATACTTTTTACTTTAGTTGCAACAGAATAACCTCCATTGTCTTGTACCTTATCGAATTTGTGAAAACATTGAGGTAAAGACAAAATGGGCACCAAACAGGTGAATAAGTTTCTCTTTGGTTGGTCGGTTGAATCATTCAAATGAGGGTGGTACATGAATCATGATCATGTTCAGTTTTCATACTTGCAGTGATTCAGATGTCTTAAATATAGTTTGATTGATGCATAAACATTCGGGTAAAGATTAGACAGAAAGCTGCATATATTATTGGTTTGCTGAGGACCACAGCCTTTATGAGGCACGGCTCGGTCGAACATAATGTAGGACCCACGACAAACAACTTTTTTAGGACTTTTAGTAGGTAAAATTTTAGGCATCTTATGTAAAAAGAATATTTGAAATTGGGATATATGGGTCTAAACCAGTTCTATCTGTGGTCCTAGTGAATCTTAAGGAATTGTAACTAGTACAATATTTTCTTTGATATGTGTAACTAGTAGAGTGTTGTTAGTTACGTAGATATGTCCGAGAGGCCATCCCACACTTCTCTTATTCTTCATCATTTCAGAATCTTTGGAACCTTTAGTCTCTTCCAGAGGCTTTCCCACACTTCCTTTTATTCTTCAACATTTTAGAATATTTGTCCGGTTTGGTGATATTGTTTACAGTAAAGACGAAAGAGCTCAATCTCAAAATTAAAGAAAATAAAAGCTTGAAACGCTCTCTATTTTATTCCCCTTTAAACATTGTTACATTTTGGTCTTCCTTATTTATACAGAAACATGATCCCAATGCCTTCATGTGAAATTACGTCTCATCCATTGAATCTAACAGCTCAAATCGATTACTCTATAACTTTTTTTTAGAATATTGGAACAATAAAGCCATACGTTCGAAGAAATAACGACATGTAAGAAGAATTAAGATTTGAGGTTGAAACTAATATAAGACAACACCAATCATCAATCGATAATCAGTTTTTATTGTTAGACACAAAGTAGTAAAAAGATTAACCAGTGGCTGGTTTACAAACCCAACTCCATCAAACCAGGAATACACGCTACAACAAACATTTATTGCTTAATGTTTTCTTTCATACCATCGTCGGTTCAATCAATGTTTCGATGGATCAAGAATCTGACCCATGAACAAAATCACTCCACTCTTGTCTTCTCTAACTGTGAATAGAAATGGATGGTCAGCTACAAAATCTGGATTTCGCCTCCAACACATGAGTGATACACGGGCAACAGAAACAGCTGCAGCTTCAGTTCCCTCTTCATCCACCTCAATGCAAGCTTTATGAAGAATGTCTGAGACGTATAACTTCTCACCAATGGAAGGCGAATCAACCATCTCAGTCAAACTACCTCCACAAGTAAACGGTGAAGTCAACCCCATATCCTTCAAAACATTCGAAGCTTTAAACTCGAAAGAAAATTTAAACTTCGGAATTCTGAAAGCATCCAATGATATACGGTTAGCCGGAATATGATTATCAAGAAATCCAGGTTCAGAGCCCATTTTCTCAAGCAAAGCAGCTAATCCATCTTTATCATTAGGAAGATAAATGTACATAGAGAATCGACGTTGATCCTCTACATAAGGGAGTCGCAAAACTTGGAAACCATCATACTCTCCTAGGTATTGGTCCTCGTAGCTGGCCATGAAGGGCACTTTCACAGATGTGCCATCAAGAAGGTGAAAATCGTTATCTTTTGTCAAATTTGAATCGAATTTTTCGCTCCAAGCTCCTTTGAAGTAGACTGCATTTGCAAGTATGAGTGTGCTGTCACGGATAGCCTCAATAGAATCTTGTGAAAGAATCTGCTTGATGAGTCCATTGGTGTTGACTTCAGCCCATTTATTCACCTCATCAATCACTTCATCAGGCTTCAAATCAAGCAATCAACAAATTGGCCAATCATTCCACAAAATTTAATTTGCTAAAATGTGATGGGATCTTAAATAGCGTGTTAAGATATGAATCAATCCACCATTTGCTATTTCAGAAGAAAGAGGAGTTACCATAGTTGCAAAGTCAACTTGACTACAAGTAGCCTTGTAGGAATTCTCCAAAAGATCTTTAAAGGACGGCTTGAAGGAGAGAGATTTGTCGATCCAAACACCATTAGCCGCAGATAAACGCAAATCATTTCCCTGGCTGCCATCGGCGAGGGCAACAGATACGATCTCAGCCAAGACACCGTGGAGGTGATCCGTTGAAGGTGACATGAGGAATGAGAGGATTTCTTCTTTTGTGGCGCAACTGGAACCGGCGGCGATTAGGCCGAGCAAAACGTTGATGGACGTCGGTGAGAAGACAAGGTTGGAGCCGTTGGCGACGGTAGCTATTACATGCTTTGCTAGTCTTAACACAACATCGTTTTGCTTCTCAATTGATTTTCCCATCTCCATGTTTTTTTTTCAAGACCAAAGAGAGAGAAAGAGAGGTGGGGGACGAATGCTTCAGATATAGGCAGAGGTAGAACACAAATTTTCAAAAAATAAAGTATTAGAACATTTCCAACACATTAAGACTCTTTTTAGGGATTCTTAGAAAAAAATTTATTATTTTTTTATTAATATTTTTTAAAGATGAAAAAAAAAAATTAAAAAAAAAAAAAACCGATTAGTACTTGTCACGTGGTTGAAATAATGAAGATATAAGTTCTTAAATAAGAATTTCTAGAACCGATCCTTATTTTTAGATGAGAATTCATCGAATTTTTTATTGTTTTTCTTTTAGATTTCTACGTTAAAAATCCCTAAAATCTTCAATGGAACTGTTCTTAGAAAATTTGAGCAGTCGGTAAACTTTATTTTAAAATGGGGAAACAAGAAGTGGTTAGGGAGTAAGGAACTGGTAAATTAAAAATTGATTTTTTAGTGAAGGTCGACGCGTGGCTTATTTAATTGAACGTGATGTATAAATCGAAAGCGACGTGTCTTAAGTATGTATAATCACTTTTTTTAACTGTTTTGTTTATTCTCGCTACCTTTCACCTATTACTTCGTGCCGGTGGTAAAAGCAATAAGACAGATTGTGTAGATTTCATATCAGCCATTTCTTGTTTCACAAGGTACAAAGAGTATATTGTATCAGTGTTTACCAACACACACATAATAGGTGTCACACTATACATATAGAACCAAAAACAAATACAAAGAGAGATCCACTTAGCTCGTGATTCTTGTGTTCATATCTTAAAGGCTAAGGGAGCTCCAAAACAAATTAAATAAACTTACAACACTAACACTGTCTCATTTCTCAACAAACTTGGCTTCTGTCTTTTTAGACCCGAATTGGTAAACCGTAGTTATGGAAAACTCTGATCCGACCATCCCAAGTAGCTGTAACAATCACAAGCCCCCAAAGGTGAGGAGACGAAGCCGTAACGTTCTGACAGACGCTCCTCAGGAGCCTCAACTTGGATCTACTGCTCACTGTAGCTGAAACCGCCGCTGCAGCTGCACCTGCCACTACTCCAAGCTTCTCTTCAGGCCACGTTGTTGCTCCTTTCAACGGCGAGAAATAATCCATCGGCGCCGGAAAATGCGCAATCTTTTTCTCCAAATCCGCAATGAAACTGAAGTAACCGTCTTCTTTCCCCTGACCTAACCAAGGTATGGCAACAGAGACGTTCGGTGAGAGAAATCCTTCATAGGATCTGATGGTTTTTGGTTTGTTAGAAGAAGCCTTTATGTTTGGTTGAGAATAATCCCACACATGAATCCCTGAGTCCTCTATTGTTGACACTATGTGTTTCCCATCTGATGTGAATGAAGCAGCTGTTGGACTCACTATAGTCCTCAGACTTGTACCTACAAAAAATCAAAAAATTTGAAAACAAATCTCACAAAAAAAGCATTCACTAAACTATTACCTTTTTTAAGCTTGCAGATTGTGTCCACTCCGCATATAATTCGGATTTGAGAATCAGCAGAAGTAACCATTACTTTATCCGAATCGCCAGGAAAAAACTGAAAACCAGTGATTCTTTTGCTTGGAACTTTCTTCTTCCCATGTAAACTGATCTCTCTATCCATTTGCAGCTGATTATCTGCGTTTTCAAAAGAAGATGCATGCACATATCATAACACAGATCGAAGCGTTTGCTAATTATATTGTTAAGTGTAAAAACGTACCGGTTGTATGATAAAAGCGACATTCGCCAGTCATAGAACCTACGACTGCACCTTTAGCATCAGGGCGATAGCACACAGCTGTAACAATCTGTCTTATATCTGTGTAATCAATAACGCGGGAACAAGACACATCCCATATACGGACTATTCCATCAGTCGATCCGCTTATAAAGTAATTTTCATCCACTGGATTGAATGCCACACAAGTCACTGTAAGCAGGAGAAGAAACAGAGAACGTTATTATACCAAATGCATGCATTGAAGAAGACATATATATATAACTAACATAAAGAAGTAAACTCACCAAAGCTCTTATGAGAGAACACTCTGATACATTCATCAGAAGAACCAACACGCCACAATCGAACAGTCTCGTCCACTGAAGACGACAGTAAAAACCCTTTCTGTGACCAAGAGAGATCCAAGATTTCACCCTTATGTCCTCGGAACTCATGCTGAGGGGTTTCAGAGATACCGAAGACTTTTGATGGCAACACAGCGCAAACTGATTCAGATTTCTTTCTCAACAATCTTCTGCTCTTTTCGATTTTCTCAATCTCAGTCTTGAGAGGCTCAACCTGTGACTTGTCATTCACTCCAAAGTAAACGCAACTAGAGCTTGATGAATCAGACTCATTCACTTCAAACTTGTTGTCTATTCTCTCGTCTTCATTTATCCTCCACACTCGCACAACACAGTCTTCACCAGCACTCGCTAAGTACTTTCCATCGTGAGAAAACTTCATCACTACAATGGATCCATCGTGCGCTGAGAATTCTTGTCCGATACATAGAGACGAGAGCTCCTTAAACTGTTTTTTAAAAGACTGAACCCGAGTTAATTGCTTCCGAGTTGTGGACGATCCCTCTGAGTCACCATCAGTGCTTTCTTCATTTCTGTCAAGAACATGAGTCAATACACCTAACTTCTTCAACCACCCTTTGGCTCCTCCTCCCTTTCGAGGCGAATCATAGTTCTCTCTGCGACTCATTGGAGAGTTCTGAAAATCTCCATAGCTACCGAACCTTCCTGAACCAGATTCACTTAAACCCTCAGTAATGCTACTGCTATTACTGGAACAATCTCTCGTCAACATAATCTGATCATCAATGTTCTTGATACGCTCCTGAAATGAGCCTCTGAAACTAAATGCTTCAGCCAGAGAAGAAGTTGACACTGATGAAACAGAGGACGATCTTTCAGAGTGAGACGAGTCAGAAGATATTGATTCACTTCTCAACATCTTCTCCTCTTCTTCTTCCTCGTTAACGGTTTCAGACACAGAATTCAACTGTTGTGAAACGGGAATCTTGTCGGAACAAGATTCTCCTATCAGATCGCTATCAAAGTCTCTTTTCTTAAAACTAAACCCCATTGTTTGGAAAAACTTGTTTCGGCGGTTAGTAACACTTTCCGGATTGTTGATCCATAGATCCAAATCGCCAGTTGCTTGAGCATATTCGTCGGGGTTACAATCGGAAACAGATGAAATCTCTTCACGAGCATCGGAGAACCAATCCTCCTCTTCATCGTTCCCACGACTACCCATCACCGCTTCTCTGCCAACCAACAACACAAAATGTCGTCAGAATTCAAATTCACTCCCAGAAAAAAAGTCAAAATTCAGACAATAGTTTTCTGAAGCACAGTCTCAGGTTTTGTGTAAAACCAAATCTAAAAACAGAAAATGTGTGATAGAACCAGATATTGATTTTTTTTTTTTTCCATTAAAGGATGGAATTATAAGAATCTATACTTAACACCAAAGAAAGTCGAGAAAATCATCACAAATCAGTAACATGGGGCAAAAAAGGAGATTGCTTTGGAGTAAAACAAACAACTCATTTCATTAGTTAAAGACAATACAACAAAGAATAAAGAAGGGCATGAGACTTTTGAATTACCTCTCGACCAAATTCTGCACTTACTTAACTATTTTTCTGGTCAAAACTCTTCAACTGTCAAAATTATAGAAACGAACGGATTCTAATGCTCCTGAACGAAACCTTACATCGATTCGAATCACGCTCTTTTATAACCTCTGTCCATAATACTTCACACCTTTTCGAAGGATTATTTTTTTGAAGAAAAAAATAAAATAAAACTTAAGAGCGAAATTTCCGGAGATTAGGAATTGAGGAAAAGATAGATAAGTTTTTCTTCGATTGTACGAAGAAAGAAAGATTGAAAGAAAGGGTACGAATAAAACGAACAAAGATCCTTTCCTTTTGTCTTTTCCTTCATTTTCTTCTCTCTCTTCTGGAATAGGTCAACCAATTACACGCACTCAATCTTCAACTTGCATTTTCCTAATCTAACTTTTATCTTTTCAATAATCATATGCTGATTTATTGTTAGATAAACTTTGTACTTTTCTTCTCTAGGTTTTATAATTGACATAAATAAATACACTATATAGTTTTTTATAAAAAATTAATTGATTCTTCTCATTTTGATTTGGTCATCGTTTGTTATAGGTATGGCCTTTTGTTATTGTGTGACCGATTTATATGTGACCCACCTACTCACTAAACAATTAGAAACGAGCTGATACACAGACAAAGTATATCAGATGAATTATTTTGCTTCACTTTTATGCGTCGTCTAATTTTTCATCGAGCGACACACGAACAAGAAAAAAAATTTAATTGTTTTTTAGTGGTGGGAACACGATTGGTTCATATGTTCAATTGCCTATTGGTGTTCAATACCCCACGTCTCTTGTGCTTAAATGTCTTTGTTTACCAATAATTAACACACAACAACAAAATCATTGAGCATCCTTTGAAATACTATTGAATCTATACATCAAATAAAAAAAAATATTGGATTTAATCTAAAGATTATATCTTTTTGTACTTGCAACTTTAGATTTTTATTTAGTAAGAATTGGTTTTTACCGAGTTTCGACTAAAAAAATCGAGTGTAAGTTTTTTTGGGCCTTAAAACATCCAATTCTTGAACCTGCTCATCGATTATCCTTTGATTATGGTTGTGGGCTTTTGGAAATTCTAACCCACATCTTTAGGTTTTGATATATAATGCAAACTATGTTTTCATTGATAATAAGTAACGTTGTGATAATTAAAACTAAACCTAGCATCCGTGAATCAAAGGAAAGTAAAAAGCAAGAGAAAAAGACATGAATCATATAGAAAAGAAGAAGGTTGTCGTTTGAGAGTGAAGGAGTTCGAGTCTTGTTTTTTTAGTGTGTTATCTTTAGCGTTTTGTACCTCAAACCTAAGAAAGTGTTGGTTAGTGCGGTGTGTTATCTTTGATTGATAGTGGAACTTGTGGGAGACGGTTCCCACCAGAGACATATGGTTCGAGTATGGAACACGGTGATCAAATTTCTTGTGTCGTTAATTCATCTCAAGATTTAAGTACTTATTCAAAGTAAAAGAAAACCCCCAACAAGTGGTATCAGAGTAACATGTTTGAGTTGCACGTCTAGAAACGATGAAAGGAGAATATTTATGTAACATCGAGAAATTTGATGGTACATATTAATCGTTTTGGAGGATGCAGATCGTAGATTATCTGTACGGAAAGAAGCTTCAACAATCGATGGGCAAGAAGCCCGAGAAGGTGGATCATGAAGATTGGGATCTCCTTGACAAACAGGTTCTGGGTGCTATCAAGTTGACATTGTCGAAGAACGTTTCCCACAATGTCGCAAAGGAGAAGACAATTGAAGGGTTGATGACGGTTATCTCAGATATGTATGAGAAACCCTCGAAAAATAAAAAGGTACTTCACATCAAGAAACTATACCACTTAAAGATGGAAGAAGGAGGCTTTGTCAACACAAACAAACGAGTTTAACACGATTTTCAACTAACTGTCGTCGGTTGAAATCGAGTATGATGACGAAGAACGGGCACTGATTTTTTTGGCATCTTTGCAAAACATGCAGTTTGGAAGAGGGCATAACTGACTAATTTGTGGGTAATACAATATTAAATTGAACGATGTTTGAGATCATATCTTTAGTGAGAAAATTTGTAGGATAGATTCTGGTGAAATATTGACAGTGTAGAAACCCTGTCAAGGACCTAGAAATCAGCCAAAAGAGAAAACTTGAGAATGAGAATAAGTCGGGGAAATTTTAGAAGCAATGAAGAATGTTAAGATCAAGTTAATGTCAAGACAAAAAGGTGGTTTAGTTTGGAGAATTTGGGATTTATCGGGAATGAAAACTGATAACCCTATAAACCCTAATTTCGTATAAGCCGAGAAATGTCAAGACGTAAGAGTCGGGAAGCATTCAAAATTTTATTCAAGGCTGGGAAGTCGAGATAAAATTAAGAAAAATTATTGTGGAGCGGAGATAATTATTTTGTCATTAGTCGGAATCGGAAAATATTAAGCCGGAAGTCAAAGGGTTTAATGCAGAAGCAAATGTTGGTGAATTGTCACATGATTAGAGAAGAAGAGTGTTATGTGGCGAGCATGCAAATGAGGAGGGGATTAGGTGTTATCGTTAAACTCTCTGTTTAACCGTAAAACGACACACAAACCCTAGATTTGTATTAAAATAATCAGCCATTAACCTTATAAATACCCTCCTAAGCTCTTGTTCTTGGTTCATTTTTGGAGAAATTAAAACATAAACACTCCAAAAATCTCTTGTTTCTCTCCATTAAACCGATTGCATGAAACCACCTCCTCCGCGGTGATCCGCCGCCTCCGGTGATTCAATACTCATCCGATCTCTTTTATTTTATCACTGCACCTTCTTATATACCTCTTTCACGTCCTAGCTAGTTCTGATCATGTTGCATGTGAATAGAAACTAGCCACCTCCTTCGTTACTCCCATTTTGCAGATCCGACCCTCTCTTACTTGATTCTATGACCAGTTCATGTACCTGTAAAGCAAGGTTAACTCTATGATCTAAGTGAAAGAGAAAGAATCAGTTGAAAATCATGTACGGTTTAGCGGTTATGATTGTTAGAAAATGGGTCTAAATTGCCTACGGATTTAGAGAAGTATTCAGCCGATGAATTTGTTTGCATGAGATATTTCGTTAACGTGGGGATTCTTTAGTATCAAGATCATGTTTTGGGGTAGTTTTATGTAGAAGAAAGTGAGAAATTTTGGTTAAACCCTAGTAGTCTCAGTTAGAGTTTTTAGTCGGGTTTTTCATCGAGAGTTTGGATTATGTCGATTATGTTGCCATGAATTATTGTGGTTCGTCCTGGATCTCATGAAGCTTGTTTTGGATTCATTCAGGTGAAAGAATATATTGGATTTCGTTCAGTTCACGGTTAGACTTTAGAGATACCTTCCACTCAATCCGTTCTCTTTAGATCATAAGGGTGAATTGTTGGTGTTTGAGTACCATTAGGGTCTTTAGGATAAATTGGACAGTAGATGACACATGCCAACTTAACCGTAGAGATTTCTAGAATAAACTCTAAATGAAATTGGGATCGCTTAGCGTGGGAGTAAACGATCATTTTCATGTGAAATTGAGACATTGAATAAAACCGGGCTAGGAAAATACATTTCATGTTAAAGGGTTCAACCTAGATAGATTTTGTGTGAGCATGATGACTTAATATGAGAGTTTGCGTAATAATTCATGTATTTTATGACTTGCATGTTATTGTTTGTATTGCATGTTATTGTGACCTAGTCTTGGAGCCGAACCAAGATAGGTATTTGTTTGTAAGTGTTGTGCGTGGAGATGGCCAGTAGTGTGTGTAAACCTCGTTGTGGTTTATCCTCATGTTGGACCTGTTGTGTGTGGAAAATTGAGTGGGTTCTTAGAACCATGTGTTTGTTTTGTGTGATTCCAGCCAGTCCTGGTCGTGGTTCGAGATGATTGTTGTGTTGATATGATCAATAGGAGTTGTATTAACTGAGTTACCAGTTTGAGATCATATCAAATAAAATTGTGGGTGCTGTAATATGAGATTTCGTCCGAATCCGCTCAACTTCTACTCTTAGTTTGTGTTGTAAAGCCTTAAGCTGAGACTCGATTGAACGGCTCTCGGAACGGACTGGACGGGATGGTTGGATCCGTTATGACTGTTCTATCCGGACCGGTAGTGTTTTTGTTTGATTGTCGGTCGGTAAACGAAAAAACGGTTTGGGATTGTTACAAAAGGGCTTGGACTTTGCTTTAAAAAGTGGAAAACAAAGGCATAAACCAGGAAATTTTGAATCAAAATAGAAGCATGTCAAAATCAAGGTCTCGTTACAAAAACATCAATGGTTGTTTCATATTTGGAGCTAAAGGACACTGGAAAAGAGACTGGCCTGAAAGAAAGAAACCCACAAATTTTGCTAACTTTGCAAATGAGTTCAAGAACCTATGGTGCTAGGTGTCAGCACTGAAGACACAAAGAATGAATGGGTTATGAACTCGGGTTGTTCATACCACAATACACCAGACAAAGAAGTCTTGTTTAACTTCAAGGAACTCAATGGTGGTAAGGTACTAATGGCTAACATCACTCACGGTTGACATCAAATTAAATGGGAAAATCAAAATTGAAATACAGGTGGTTTTGAGGTAATACTCACGGATGTAAGATACATGCCGGAGGTGAGTAGAAATCTGTTCTGCACGGCTTCAGACACTTTGGGTGATAACTTGACGCTTTTAATCATCAAAATAATCTTTATCCAAACGATATTTTTTATTACCTTTACCCCGAAAATTCCGAACAAATACATGTAACACCAGATTACCCTACCCAAAATACGCATGCTTACTTCTCATTGCAAAGAATTGGTACTAAGCTTAACCAAAGAGAAACTATTTGAATCTATTTCACAACATATCAAGACGTTGCAGGAAGAGTTATGACATATTCCTCTTTTAGTTAGGAAACTCGATCCTTCACTGCTTATGATGATATAGTTTCTTTTATAATACCGGATTGGATAAACCATCAAAACTCTATTAGAAGAAATGAACTTTATTGGGAAAAAATAAGAGATAATAATGAATAATCTAAATATCAAAAGTGTGTGTATATATATTCCATAGAGCCTTCCCAAACTACTCATTGAAACCCTACTAGTTGATTGCTCGCTAAACAACTTCTCCTTGAACCAGTTTTTGGATTATACAAATAAGAAACTAAGAGCACCAAAATAAAAAAAGATAAAACGTGAATTGATTAGAAGCCCCAAACAAAGAGTAGAAAGGTTTTGTATATATGTGATGGGATGGGACCAAGTAACACACTTCCTCCGGTTGGGAATGACGATGGCATTTGTAATTCGATTACACATTCCAAAATACTTAAAATCTCATTATCCACACCCCGTTTTCTTTCATGTCTTCTCAAAGGTTTCATTGGTCTGCATTGATTCCAAAAATGCGGACCTTGTGCATGTGCGGGAATTTGGCAACCACCATTACAAATACGGCCAGTGTGTTGAGAAAGAGCATTGGGTGTTGATAGTCTGTTGTGTGAGAAGCTATCAAGTACCTACAATGCAAATTTTGATCAGATTTTCAGGTCACCGACATCAACTACATACTAATGTCTGAATAACATTGCAAAAACCCTAAAACTAAGTACCTAAAGAAGCCTAATAACAAAGTGGAATCCATCATAACAGATTCGAACACGGACATAAAATGAGGAGACTGATGTATACGCAAGAATATGTAATTGTCATGTCAGGCGTATTTTGTATAACAATGCCCTAGGAATAGAATTGAAATTAATAGGCAGAGATTAAGCTGTTTGGAAGTATCTCTACATACTCAGAGGTAAAATGGGAACAGAGTCAGAAGAGAGATCAAATTATTTCTAGATAACTAGAAGCAAAATGCCACACGGACAGAAACAGTGCATCTGTTTTCTGGATTGGAAGCAAAAGCTAAAGGCTTCTACAAGAAGTGTAATGCAAATGATAAGTATGTAAGGCTAAAGGAAATTTCATAGAAGCCATGTCTAATGACCCTGTATCAACACAGAGTTATGCAGCCCCTTTCTAATCCTAATGAAGCTGAAACATGACATTATGCAACTAATCTTAACAGATTTCTCCTCCTCTATGCCTAGCTCCAAAAAAAGTACCTTATGAGCTCAGATTTGTAAGAGGGGTACTTACAAGACAACGGGAACAACGGTAAGAAACTTCCTGTTCCGTGTGAGCTGCTTGCCGTTGTCAATCTGTTCCCACCAAGTCAACCTATTGTAGATTCCCTGATCATCGCCAAATGGTGTTCCCTTCTTCCAGTGAAACGAATGATATGTAACCTAGAAATCATAGGAAGAAGAACATAGCTGAGTCAACATCCTAACACGAGAAGAAGCCGATCAGGCCAAATTCTGAAATTCAAATCTAGAATCTACAATCAAAATCGCAACAGATCGGGTCCATGAAATCAGGAAATCAGCAAATCGGAATCAAGATTACGATGAAATGGGCGAGGTGAACAATGGTCCAGGCGATGCCAGGGGAGCAATTGAAGACGGAGAGAACGATGAGCCATGAAAAGAAAAGGATGAGAATATAAGTGGTCCAGACACCTGGATACGTGAACCACTCCGTGTTCCTATTCACATCCGTCGTCGGAAGGGCTCTCACGTACATCCTCTTTCACCGGAGATCGGAGATCAGAGATTGATGAAAATGGCAGAATCGTCCAGAATGTCTCTCTAGCTTTCTCGCTCCGTCGTTTAACAACTTTGGGCTCTTGTGGGCTTTTTAATGATTATCGTTTACAGTTGTCTGTCCCACCTCTCACCGAGTCGCACGGAAACTTCGTCGGTCAATAAACTAGGACTCATGTTTTATTGGGCTTTTTTCTTCACATACTCCGGCCAACTTATTCAACTAAGATTTTCTTTAAATAAAACGCCACAAACAAAAATATGAAACCCCCCCCCCCCCAATTTAAATATTAAATGCTATTATAAGAAAAAACATGAAGCCTCTTTCCAAAAAGCCATTTTGTGGAACCTTCCTTTGAAATCATAATTTCCAAATCTGATCCATCCGTGATCTACCACATATTTCGATTAAGAAGTGGTGTTCAACTACCCAAAAGGTACATCATATGATTGTTTCAAACATATAGCAGTGGTTTAAGACTCCATCATCCATCGTGCATTAGGTTTGTATTTCCTACATTTGTGTGACGATAAAATTTAGGAATTTATTATAATGATGGTTTATATCTAGGTACGTATTAATGAACTCATTAAAAGGATTTTCGTCGATTTTATAGGGGTGGGAGGGGTTAGTCAATTAAGGTTACGTTAAAAAGAGGTTTTTGGTTTTAAGTTATATTTTCATAGATTTGTTTATATAGAATATATATGGTTATGGTAGGTCTTCTAAAGTCAATACTAAAGAGTTTGAGGCTTTCATATACAAGACCTCCATGAAGGTGGTATGTTGCTTGTCTTATTGGGTCTCACGTGGGGTCATAGATAAACCGAGCAGCGAATAAACACGATGAAGATATGTTGAAGAAGCTTAAGGAAAAAGAAGAGGTGGATATTGTAAATGTGATAGAGGTTCATGTCTTCAACAATGTTGGCCTAGTTGAAGAAAATTCCTCTACTATTATAATAATACTTCAAAGTCTTAAGGGATTATAACGGATTTTCCAAAGATCAAGGAGCTGATAGAAAGAATCGTTGGAATAAATCAGGTGAAATTTATCTTCGAGACATACATGGATATTGATAAGGTGTTGTAGAAATCACAATAGATTTTAATGTTGGATCTAATCAAAGGGATACATCTACATATGGTTACAGAGGAAGCGTTTGGAGTATTTGTGAAGCTATTAGAAGGTTGATAATGTGGTGATTCCAAGCTAAGGACTCGTCTTTTTCAAAGCAACAATGAATTCTAGGAATTAGGATATTGTTACAATTAGTTTGGACTATGAGAAACTTTTCAAACTATGCTACCCATGTAAAATGATAACACATGGTTGATACCATTTTCGGAGTAAATATAGAAAAGAGATTCAAGCCCAGAAGTCTACCTCTTATCAATTGTCTCAAGTGCAAAGATGTAAAAGAAATGGCCTAGAAAAGAAACAAAATCAAAAGGGATTGATCTTATCAATCAATTGGTGGGAATAGTGCATAGAATTTGCCTTTGTTGCATATTATGGTTAATATGTGCTAACTGGATCAAATAAAGTTTATGAAGGCACACAAGAGAATTGCATGATCTATCACATATTTCTTTTATTTATACTCAATAGTTTTGGAAGGCAATGATGTAGGAAAATTCGGATCGAAAAATGGAGTTATAGGTTCCAAGATACGGATGAACGAAGAGTTCGAGTAAAATTGGCCCAAACCGGCAGCTTGGACCGTCAACCACCACTTATCTATCAACCAACTTATGGCAAAAATCCAAAACAAACTGGTGGTCAGGAGGATGAACAAAGTGGCAATCTGGACCAGCCAAACCCATATTGGCGGTCCAAGGTGTCTCCCACCACTCTTCCAACTTATGTTTTCATGCAATCTTCAAAGACATAAAGGCGGTCAAGTGGATAGGCAGACTGCCCACCAACCAAGCCAAAAAAAACTCAGATTGGTGGCCAGGGTGTCGGCCACCACTACTCCTGTACCTTTTTTTCTACATTTTTCAAGACTTGATCCATATCTGACCCAATGGATCTGAGCCAACTTAGTAGCTACTATAAATATTTTTAGGCTCATCAAAACCCTAAGTTTTGTTTCTCTTTTTAATTTTTTGCCTCTTTGATCAAAGTTTGGATCTTTTCATTTGATTTCAAGAAGGAAAACTTTGGATATTTTGTATTTTGCTTAATCAAACCTCCTTTCTTCTGGATTACAATATTTTCTCTCATTTTCTTTGTTTTCCTCCTAAATTCACTTAAGTCCATGGGTAAGTACTTTCTTTGGTTCTATGCTAGGCTAGACTTGACTTGGCTAAGGTTGGTTTAGGAATTCTTTGATGGTGAAATAGGTTTACTCTATCTTGTAAAGTGATATAATGGTTAGGTTAAAAATGATCAAATTGATCTAGGTCTTAGGCAACAAAAACATGCATGGAAGGTGTTTGATGAAATTTTTGAATAAATTTTATAGGAGATTTACTATAATCTCAACATGAGAATATTTGTAATCATGGAAAATATGATGTTTAAGCTTTGATTCTAATGACACTTCATTTCTCATCACAAGAGGAGTCATATTTTTTAGGAGGGATTAACATATAATTAGTGATAGGTATGGGCGTCCGGGTATTCGTTCGGGTTCATATCGGATTTTCGGATGTAGACTCATAGAACCCATTCAAGTATTTCGAGAATCCATTCGAATAGTGTCTTCAGATTTTTAATTGAAAAACCGAAACTATTCATGTTTTGGATTGGTTCGGATAGTTTATATCAGAAATAAAGAAAAAAAATGATTCAACAAAAAGAAAATAAATAGCATAATGTAAAAACCAAAACCATATTCAAATATCAAGTACCAAAGTAAATTAAACATGATCGTGATAAATTGTAACATTTTAAAGATAAATACTATAATAAACACTTCAAATAGGATATCAAATGCTCCATTTCTATGTAACAGACTATTACATAAAAATAAAATGAGATATCGCACATAAAATACGATATTACTTTTTTAGACAAAGATGAACAAAATATTAAGATCAGATTTAGATTCGGATTTTCAGATTTTTAGGTTCCACTCAGATCGGAATTTTCAGATTTTCGGATGTAGACTCATATAATCCGATCAGGTATTTTAGTAAAATTGGGTTCAGATTTTTTCAGGTTTTCGAGTTCGGATTCGTGTTTGGATTTCAGATTCGGATAAAATACCAATGCCTAATTAGTGACCATGGATGGTCTAATAATTTTTTCAGTGACCTAAATTACTAGATTGAAACTTGAATTAGTATCACTATGGATGCTTAGCCCAATTATACCCTTGCCAATATCCATTATGCTATAGTACAGAGCCAGAGCCATTTATCTATTATATTGTTAGTTGTTTATCCTCCCAATTGCTATTTCACTTGCTTATTTCATCATCTCTTGCATATATCTTTGTTTTGTTTGGTTTTGTTTAAGTAAATTTTACATCTAGGATTAACTAAATATTTGCACAACTATATCACTTAGCTACCTTAACACTTTGTATCTTTGATAATCACACTCGCTTCCCTTGTGGCTCGATTCTAACACTATGTTATAATTCAAGCTTTGCACTTGGAACTTAAACATGGATTTGGGTTATAAATGATTAACGCTTGTATTGGTTAATCAATTTGGTTGTTAACAATCTAATACGGTTAAACAAGATACTCCATCAATTTTTTAGCGTCGTTGTCGGAGAGACAATATGTATTATTAAAATTTGAGTATATAGGTCGACTAAGTTATTTATATTTATATATATCATTGGAAAACTGATAATCCTTTTATTTGTTAGTTGCCTTTGTTTGCTTCAATATGTGTATGCAAAGGAGAAGTTTGAGTGAAGGAGATTTGGTACCATTGTTAGAAACATGGCTAACCCTTCTCTAAGACATATAAATCATATGGTTTAGGCCAACTTTAAATACTAGATATGTTGAGGTCACAATACAAAAGTCTAAACTAGTGTAATGGTTACATCTCCTTCTTGCATGAAGAGTGTTTTTTATTTGATTCGTACTCATTATCTTTACCTCTTTTTTCTATTCTTTTCTTTTTTTCCTTATTCTATACCTTTTTTTCTTCATTACTCAGCATTTTCTATTTTTCACTATCTTCTACGTTTATTTCTTTATATCATATTTCTTATTCATCCAGTAACCATATCTTAAAACTAAATCTTTCTTTCACAATGTTAGAGAAATAAATGAATGCCACATTTATACAGATTTGCTTTAGGCTTTCGAAATTTCTTTACCGACCCTAGTTAGACATATCAAAACATGAGAGAAACATAAGAGCTCAAGTGAGAATAACACTCGAACTAGAGAGAATGAATCTTCCAGTTCAACAAGACAATAAATCAAGGCCTTAAGTACTTTTAATGATCCACAAGTTGCACACCTGCTAGGCAATGATAATGGAAAATGTGCAGCTGGAACACCAAGGGTCTCAAACATACCCTAAGAGAGGAGCCAATGATATGAAACTACGACGAGTCTATTGAAACATCATAAACCCAATTTTATTAGTATTTTTATCTTCGGTCTATTCATAAGTGAACCTCACAAATATTTTTAAATTTTTTCTTTAAATTCCTTCCAGATGTTCCAACCTTTCTATTTGATCTAACCACCTAAACCGTTCTCATCAATTTCTTATAACATCAAATCTTCTAACGAGTTTAAAAAACTTTAACATTACATAAATTGACTATTAAATTAGTACCTTAGCTACTTAGCAATAACAGTTTGAACTTTGTTAAATATTATGTTCCATAAGTCTCCTTAAACCGATTGTCTTTGAATCCCATGACTTGAACTCACATAAACTTATTGTCTATGTCAATCATGGAACATCTCACTTCAATACTTATTCATTTAGTACTCGTCGTTTTCGTCCCTCTGCTCGTTACTGGATCATATAGTTCGTACCACATAACCAATCATCGCATCATACCATAGACTGACTGCAGGATCCTGTCGCATCACACCGCACACTGACTGCAGGATCCCGTCGCATCACTTTGCATCACATTAAAACGCATGTACAGATCTCACTGTCCGCTTTGCATCAAATCGCTTGTATTGATCGCATGGTCCACTCCGTATCAAATCGTATGTAATCATCACACAATTCACTCTGCGTTGAATCGCATGTATTGATAGCACATGTCGCTCCGCATCGGATCACGACGCCCCTTCCTTTATAATGATTCACTTATCCCGATCTAACAGTTCTCCGCCTGATTGCAACCAAATTACGTATAACCGTCGGCTACCGATAAACGTTCCAATGATTGTATCGATGTCGACAAACACTGCCCCATTGCTGGTTCATCATCAATGCACCGATCCAAGGATCATTCTCGATTGCTACCCAATAGCGCTTCCGATACGGGAACTCCCTTTCCCATCGATTCATCGATCCTTCTATCGAGTTTGCCCATGCTTACCGTTTTTACCGATAAATCTCTTTCTCCCTCGATAAAATTGTCCATCAAGCCAGCATGTTCCCACGCGTATCCACGCCTTCTCTTTTTAAAGAGTATTCAGACAATATCCATTGGCAACCATCTAAGTAACCGTTCCCACCTGACTTATTAAGCGTGTCCTTCCCTTTATAACCATTCTTGCTCCTTTTGATTAAAAGAACCTACACATTTTTTCTTTTATATATAAACATGTATATAAAAATATGTCTGTTAATCCAAGTTTCAGACCAATAGTCTGATAATTCCGTCCAATCTGACATAACCGTTATTCAACTTATAAACTTGGATTTACTAGTCTTAGCTCAGAATTCACCCAAATAAGCTCAGTTCCTTCGGTTCTACAACTTATTCAGTTTAATTCATAAAACCTAACGCAATCATTCAATAATTCCATCGATCATGGTTGAGTTACTTAAACATCTCCATTCCCTTACCGAATTCTCGCTTTGATTCAATCCTAATCCAAAACTTGATCCATTAATCCATCTATTTTATAGCCAGTCCGAATTTTGGGTGGTAAAATAGCGAACAATCCATCCCGGTTTAGTCATCCAAGCTGACCAATCACTCACATATACCCACCCCCTATAGCATTAGTGTCGTTATTGATAACACCATAAGACATTAATATGTTTGAGAAGTCATCACCCATTCTAAATTAATTATTAAATATATAATGCATAAACCAGAGTGTTACACCTATCCTCTTGCCAAAAATACCGGAATCCAACCACCACCTCGCGTCAACAACAATCTAGAAATAAAATCATCACTCATCAATATAGTGCAATCCAACAGGTTTATGGGAACCTCTTATGTCCAATTGACCATCTAAAGAAGTTTGAAATGATTTGCTCATCCATCAAGATCAATGGGGTATCTGATGATACATTAAAGCTTTCACTATTTTCTGTTTTGTTGAAGATATTGTATCTGAATGAGAAATTGATCTTTAGTGTCATGCCTACAATTGCTGAAGCTCGTGGCAAAGATTAAAAATGTGGTCCATTTAAATTTAACTATTAAAAAAATTAGATAATAAATCAAATATAATCTAAAGTTTTAGTAACTAAATTTAATAGTATTTTGAAGAAAGGGAAAAAAATTGCTAAACAAGAGTTTTTAACTCAAATATAAAGTAAGAAAATTTGATGATAAAAATACAAATAATACATCTTAGACAAGAAAAAAAAAAAATATCTTAACCAAAAATGATAATCGTTAGCAAAAAAATAAAAAAATAATCAAAAATTCACATGCATGAAGTCATTAGGTCCAATTTATCCGAATCAAAAATACTGAAAAAATGATAGTGGTATGGTTCGAACTTGTAGCTAAAACAAGTATGATTGAAAAATTAACCAGTTGATTTACAAACAGTTAACTAAATATTGTCCCAAAATTTAGAATTTATCATGTTACTTGAGGTGGTTGCCTTTTTTACAAAGAGGTAAGCACGGCTTTGCCAATCTTGAAAGCTCCTTTATTACAAACATAGAATCATAATAAGATCGATTTCATTTGAAAATTATTTTCAAAGTCTGGAATCGCGAACGTCGTTCCATATCACATTCCAATGACACCCCCAATATATCGTTGGATCATCTCAGCTGTGTTCAGGAGTACGAAACCCCTTTTTGATTTTCTCGCAACCTCGTGACTTCAAAGACCCAAAGAGTCCAGATTTCATCATATGGTGGACTTAGTAGTAGATTAAGATACCTCTTTTTACAACCTGCCATAATATGAGAAAGAAAAAATCCATATTCATCCCATCTGACATCCAATAAATTGGAAACTTTGTTCACGCAGAAGACCAATAGTTTTTACCTGAAATATTATGTAACTATTAAAGGCTAAGATGGGGTTATTGGAACAAAGATTTGAAATTATTTTAAATCGCAGAGATTTTAAGGGATTTTGTCAAATACCATCAAATGAGGTGGTATTTGAAATCTCTTATTTTTAACTATCAATTCTCTTTCAAATATTCTCAAATCCTTTCTGATATAATTAATTAATGAAATCTCAGTTCTCCAATAACCTAGGATTTGAAGGAATTTGTATAAATTGCATTACAATAACCTAGGATTTGAAGGGATTTGTATAAATTTCATTACAATAACTTAGGATTTGGAAGAGGTTTTACAAATGCCAAGTCCAATAACCAAAGATTTAGAAAAAATTTGAAATCCTCTTAAATCCAATACCAAACCCTAATAATATAAAAAAAGACCTAAATTCAGCCATGAAGGAATCTCCCTAAAATAAAAATAAAATAGGAAATTGCTTAGAGGAAAAATTAGATTCCGAGTTTTTATCGTATGAGATAATGATGTCGTTTGTTGATAAAGACAGCCAATTTGACTTTCCGATTTGGCCGCGAACTTTTATTACCTTTTCCAAATTCCTTCATTGATCTTCATCATCATCATCGCGATATTCTAGCGAAATCTCTCATCTTGTGGGCTTTTCTTTGGGGAACAATATGGTGGATCAATGGAAGGAGGTGCTCGGATAAAAGAGACGGGACGGAATCACGGGGGAGATTGGGAAATTGGATCGGAGATGGGGATTCCCTTCGCCGCCAAACTCCGTTTCCGATCTCGGTTTCGATCTTCAATCGACTCTTACTGCTTCGCTCG
Organism: Euclidium syriacum; assembly: GCA_900116095.1. NCBI lineage: Eukaryota > Viridiplantae > Streptophyta > Magnoliopsida > Brassicales > Brassicaceae > Euclidium > Euclidium syriacum. Next base: position 8,048,378 of record FPAK01000008.1, read on the forward strand.
TGAGGCGTTCTCCGATTGTCGCTTTTCCAAAACTCCCGTCTCCGTCGATTTCTTCTTATAGCCTTTTGTAACCTAAGCTTTCTCTAATTTCTCCCTCAATCTCACCTCTCTTTCTTCTAATCTTGTTTCCGTTTCCTGATTTGTTTCGAATCCTCCACTCTTTCTTTTTCGTTGTTCTTTTTTTATTGTTTTGTTCTGCATATGGCTTCTGGTTCTGGATTTTTAGGTCATATATCGGCCATGGAAGAGGCTGAGTTTGTTGAGAAAGATCCAACTGGTCGGTACATCAGGGTAGCCCACCGTCTTTTTCCTTTCAGAGTTGCCTGGGTTCCGTGAAATAGCTTTTCATTTCGTTTGGTTATATTGTTGAATTATTAAGACGATCAGAATTTGAGCATTCATACTCGTTTGAATTAGCTCTTTCTAGTTCCATCTATAGCTGACAATTTGATGGAAAGGTGATGACTATTGGACTATAGTGATGCGTTTGTTGTTATGTGTTTCAACTTTGAAGTCATATACACAGATATCTGAAGAAATCCAGCTTAAGATCATGTTTCATTGCTAATTTGTGTAGTATTTAGTCGTTTTTTGCTTTCACTGATTTTGCCTGGACGCCCTTTTGTTCCATTTTTCCTTGGGTTTCGTTTTTTTTAGTGGAAAACAAAATATTGATTGATTGGTTTGTTTTTTATCCTTCAGTATGATGATATCTTGGGGAGAGGAGCTTTCAAGACTGTGTATGGTTCTACACCCTGTGCTTTTTGCGCTTTAAGTTGCAAAAGCAAATTTTTCTAATTGTTTGTTTACTTTCCATTACAATTAGATATAAGGCCTTTGACGAAGTAGACGGAATTGAAGTTGCTTGGAACCTAGTGAGCATTGAAGATGTTATGCAGATGCCTGGTCAACTTGAAAGGCTATATTCTGAAGTTCATCTACTCAAGGCTCTAAAACATGAAAACATAATTAAACTCTTTCACTCTTGGGTTGACGAAAAGAACAAGACTATTAACATGATCACAGAGCTCTTCACCTCTGGTAGTCTGAGGGTGTAAGTGTTTCCTCACTTCTCTTCTGTTGATGATCCTTAATTTTTCTTTCCGTCACATTGGTTGACATGACTTCTTTCAATGCGTAGATACCGTAAGAAGCATAGGAAGGTCGATCCCAAGGCCATCAAGAACTGGGCAAGGCAGATTCTCAAAGGCTTGAACTATTTGCATTCTCAGAATCCTTCTGTAATTCACCGGGATCTAAAGTGTGACAATATATTTGTCAATGGAAATACTGGAGAGGTCAAAATTGGAGATCTCGGGCTTGCAACTGTACTGCAGCAACCCACTGCTCGAAGTGTGATAGGTAAATATCATTAAACTTCTTCACTCTTGGACCCTTGCAAATCTGCTGTAGCTGAAAATTTTAAGCGTATTCAGGTACTCCTGAATTCATGGCACCTGAGCTTTATGAAGAAGAATACAACGAGCTTGTGGACATCTATTCTTTTGGCATGTGTATGTTGGAGATGGTAACCTGTGAATATCCGTATAACGAGTGCAGAAACCAAGCTCAGATATATAAAAAGGTCACCAATGTAAGTCTTCCACAATCTCGACTTCCACCAAAATTATTTTGAAGCTGGGCTCCTCTTTGAAACTATGCATTTGCAGGGTATAAAGCCTCAATCTCTCAGCAAAGTCGATGATCCTCAAGTTAAGGAATTTATAGAGAAATGTCTTCTTCCTGCGTCTTCTAGACCAACTGCTCTCGAGCTCTCAAAGGACCCGTTCCTTGCAAGAGATGGAGTCAAGGACTCTGCACTCATTGCTTCATCAAGCACGGCATCTAAACCCGTGAGACCACCACAGCACGAACATCTTCCCATGGATGTGGATCATCACGAGAATAAAACTATCTCTATTTGCTCATCTCGGAAAAGCAACGATGAATATCGGTGGTGCGAAACCATTGAACTTCAGAGGTTTGCAGAGAGCAAAGAGTTCAGGTTAAGAGGAGAAAGGAGCGATGATGTCACAGCGTCAATGGATCTGCGTATTGATGACTCATCTGGTTCGTTTTAATTGTCAATCTAATTCATTCCCCTACCATAGTGTTGTCATTTGCTGAGTCAATGAAATGTCGTAATACAGGTAAAGGAAGAATCGTACACTTTCCATTCTATCTGAACTCAGACACAGCAACAGCAATCGCTGAGGAAATGGTTGAGGAACTTCATCTAACAAGCCAAGAGGTTATTGTGATAGCTGATATGATCGATGACTTGATAATGCAACTTAACTCTGACCAGACTTCATCGGATCCAAACCAAAACTCTCCGCGTCATCTATCCCGTGAAGATGATGAAGCAGCGAACCATGAGCAAACTGAAGAAGCTGCAGGAGGATCAATGAAGTCAGATATATCAGCAGACTATTACTTACCCTTCTCCTCAAATGAAAGTGCTGGTCGGGAAGCAGAATCAATGAGCTCGTTTCTGGATTCGTGTTCAATGATGTCAACTATCTACTCTCTTTCCATCTCAGACAACGATTATCCAGAAGATCTCAAGACAGAACTGAACCTGATCGAGTCACAGTTTAATCAGTCTTTCCAAGATCTACTGAAACTTAAACAAGATGCTATAGAGAACGCAAGACGAAAATGGCTTATGAAAGGCAAAAAGCAGTGATTCAAAGCTCTGTTTTTAGGTTCTTTGGTCTTCCTCTCTCCCCTGAAATTGGTGTGTTGATACTTTTGGTGTTTGGATATTTGATGTAAAGGATTTTTACTTTTTACTTAACAAACATAAATAGCGTTATTTGAATTTTATTATTTCTAACAAATCAATCATAAAAAACTGTTAAAAGAAGTCAAGTTTAGAAGGTAGATAGATTTTGTTGAGCATAATGTTCCCAGAGATGAGATGCGATCTCATCTCTTAACCTTAAACTTTCTTCTACTTCCTCTGGTCTAAACCCATGTTCTTGTCCTTGTACCTCTCCTTGATTCTCCTCTAATGTCACTACTCTATCTTCTCCCATCGTCTCTTGTTCAAACATCCTAAACACCAAATCATCAGGTTTCTCAGAACGGACATAGTTGTGCAATGCACATGCTGCAATCACCAGTTTCACTTGTGTTTGTAGAGGATACGGAGGAGCCGATAGTAGAATCGGGAATCTTTCTTTCAAAGCGGCAAAAGTTCGGTCAACTGCTCCATGCAACAGCTTGTGTCGCTCGTTGAATATCTCTTTTGGTTCTTCTCTCAAATTTGTTGAAACGCCTTGGTATGGTGCTATAAAGCCTGGAAGATTCAGATACTTGTTGTCTACAATGTAGTATTTTCCTGCATCACACATGACGATAATTAATAATACATCTTCTCAGAGAAGCAAACAAGGAGACACAATAATTAAAAAAATACCTTGAGGGACTTGTAACTTGTTACGCCGAGTCAAAGCTGCATTGAGAACTTGTTGATCAGAAGCTGAGCCTTCCCAGCCAGCTAACACATAGTGGAATCTGAGATCAAAGGAAGAAGCTACAAGAACATTCTGTGTAAGAAGTCCATTGTTGTTGCGGAATGGACCTTGCTCATCAACTCCAACCATTACTGGTATGTGTATGCAATCAACAACTCCAACACAGTCTTTGAAATATGGATAGAATCTAGGATCTTCTAGGGTTTCGAAATTTGAAGATTGAAAGAAATCCATGGAGATTGCCATGATTGCACTCAGTACATTGTTGAAATGGCGGCTGATTGTTTCTCCTGAGTAACTGAACAACTCTTGAACAGCTCGAGTTCTAAGATTATGACCGATGATGAATAAGAATATTGCTAATTGCTCCTCGATCTTGAGTCGATTCGTGTGGCGTAACAAGCCTCTGGTTTGGAGAATATTGCATAGCTTATAGAAGACAGGCTTGTCCATTCGGAAATTCTCCACGCAGTGTTCGTTAGGACCATTAAGAATTTGGTACACGAACTTGTCAGAATCTGAAATTGGGGCGTTGCTTAATTCCTTGGGCATCGAACCTTCTTCTTTGTCTTCTTCACCGGGGATCTTCATAGAAACACTGCCTGCAGAGACCAGACAAGTACGAATCGAAGGGAGACATAGCCACTGAAATCAGTTTGAGTTTGAGAAATTACAAAGAAAAGAGAAACGAAATCTATAGAAGAACCTTCGACAAGAACAGACAAGTGGGTTTCGACGCAGTAACTTCAGGTACACAACCTCGATCTCGTAACGACCACTATATCAGCAGCGTTTTACCTCGGGGAATTACGAAGATTTCGAATAAAAAAAAAGGGAGAAATCTCCCACCTTGCCTGCAATGATCATATATATATATATATATCCAGGCCCGTCTTAAAAAAATTCAAGCTATGTATATCGTGTATTGCCCTTTATATGTTCGACGAAATGTCTGTAAATCCTTTCTCTAAAAACAATCACATACAACTACAAATCGTGTAAACCATTTCTTTTTTCTTTATAAAACGTGGGAATAAGATTTTACGTGTAAATTAGATAAATTCTTATCGTAGTTATGTAGAATTTTGTAGAGATATAATTTCATCAAGATAGGAGAGCATTGATAAGAGAGTATTGATACAAATGTTGAAATAAGAATTCAAAATATATTGAAGATTGTGAAGATACTGATCCCATCCAAGAAAAGAAATCACGAAATTGGTCGCTCGATGAAAACACAAATTGTAGAACACAAAGCAAATGTTAAACTCTATGGGTAAGGATTCTTTTGACGAGAAGCCGATGAGAGTCAGAGAGTGAGGGCGTTTCGAGCCATAGATAAAGCGCCCTCAAAAGTCTGGTTTCCGCCAATGAAGCCGCTCATATGGACAAAGACACAACCGGGAATCTCAGCAACGTTAGAGAGTTCCTCATCTCTAAGACCTCTCCATTTTTCAGGGAGAGGCTTTCGGTTCTCAAACCTGTCTGGAGCAACTGCAACTGCTTGAATTCTCCACTGTTTTCCTCGCTCGTCCTGGTAGAGGACGTATTTAATGAGGGGTTCGATCTTCATCTCTTGCTCAAGCTCGAACAAGTGAAGCTTCCACTGCTCACCATTAAACCAGAGTTAAAATCTTAAGAACTCGGATAGTACTAGCATCGAAAAGAGGAATAGAATGTGGAAGAACTCACAGGGCAGAATTTGGTCAGTATCATGATCTCACCACTTGGGTCTGTCTTAAATCTTTCTTCAAGACACTGCATCACGATTGATCGAGCAGGTAACCACGATCTCGCATGAAATTTTACACTCTACACAAGAAATGTAATAACGTTGTTTGAGAAACCAATTATGTCTCTTAGAAAATATGATTGCGGTGGATACACAAGAGTTAGAAGGACATAACGTTATGTAAAAGAGATCTTACTTCAAGGAACTCTTTTCCAGCTAGAGCCATTGCTCGTTGGAAAGCCTCATTCTCCTTCTCTTGTGACTGGTCAGGGTCAATCCAATCCAGGTTTAATCTTCCAACCCTTGGAGACAGATGTGTGTTGTTCACATATTTTGGAGGCTGATCAGTATCATAACGGTTTATTCCGTTGTCCACAGCATCAATTGCCTGCCAAAATTACCAACATCAAGAATACTCACATATGTGCTCAGAGTTAGAAGGAAAACTAAATTTGGTTTGGAAATGAAAAATCTGCAATTTACCTCCATGAAGCTCTTGTAGACAGCTAAAAACAAACGAAGAACATCTGGGTGATCTTGGTCAACGTTTAGTTCCTTAGCTATGATCTCTTTTCCAAAATGCTGAAGTAAAACAACAAGAAAAAGCATTCGGATTTTTATCATTGATTTCTTTCTCAAGGAGAATTAGAGCAAACACCGTCGTGTAATTTTTTACCTTATAAACAAGACCAGCACTACTGAGCTTGGTGTTGAATCCATGTCCAAACACCTCTTCAAACCCTTTTTGGTGATGATCATAGCGGTCATGATCCGGATCATACACACCTCCAACATCAAGTACTGCATCAAGTTCTGCCAATATCTGCAAAACTCCATCGAAAAATTCTACATGAACATACAGATTCCAAACAATGATACTCGCCACAATATAAAACCCTAGTTTCAAATTAAGCAGCCAATTTCGAACAACATTTCTAGCAACTAAACAATCTCCCTTACCCAACAATACCTACTTCAACGATAATAACAGGAGACAATAGATCTCAAAAAATATACACAACAAAAAATCCAGGTTAGTTACCTTAGGGTCACGAGTACGGACGATATCGGCACCGGCGAACTTATCGACAAGGCGAATCATGAAGCAACCAAGAGCCTCGTCGCAGTGAAAGCTTCCATTGTGAGTACCGACTTTCTTGACGGAAATCTCCGATGGTGAAGGAGAAGTAGGAGTGGAGTAAACCCTAACGACGCTTGAAGGAGCCATAGCTACGAGAGGAAGACGAAGATGGAAAGGCAAGTTTCTGATTAAACCTCTCGTTACCGGCAACATCTTGAAAAGAAATGTCAATGGGCCTCTTAAACTACATATTTACCTTTATACGATGCAAAACGTCTGGGCCCATGGGCCTGAGTAGTTCAAATTCAAATGTGTGAATTGTGTAATGATATAATTCGGATATTAAGGAAACTAAATTAACAAAGCTACTAAATAACGTCTGTTACAACACAAAAGCTACTCAATACTCTCTCATCATCATTTTCATTTATCCTTTGTTTCTCTCTTCGTGTCTTTGGGCTTTCTTAGATTTCGAATTCGATCTTCACTGTCTTTCTCCTTCAATGCAAAAATAACGTCTTTGTGAGTTTCATATTCAAAAACCAGTAAAAAATTCCAACTGTAAATCAAACTGGAAAGTCTCTTTCTTTCTTTTTGTCTTATAGTAAAAACAACAATTTGAAGATGATAAAGAAATCAAGTTACCTTGGAATATCTGTCAAAATGGATCCTTTTCTTTGATGAAAAGTTTTCAGATGTGTCTTTGAAGAACTGAAGCGTTTGAACATCTCCATTTGCAATACTTGCTTCAAGCTACGGAAAGGAGGAGAAAAATATGAAACACCAAGTGTGTTGCAATCAAAAGTCCCATAAGGGATTCATATTAGTCATTGAAGAAAGATTTGAAACCTGAACATGAATGATGCCCAAAACGATGCTTGTAATGGGCAACCAACTATCTTCTGGGGAGATGGAAAGATTTGAACTACAAAATTGAATATGAACAATACTCAATTGAATAACCAGAAAGACCAAATTCTTAAGGAATCATAAGAACAATTTGCTTGTTGCAGATTTGAAATATGAACAAATAATACCCAATTGAATCATCAGGGGAGGAAGGTAACAAAAAACCATGAGAGAATAAACAAACTAACTTTGTTGAAGATGTTTAGATAAATCTGTAAATAAATTACCCAGAAGAAACTTAGTTTGATCTTGATGAAACTTGATTACCTGAAATAGGGAAGAAGATATGCAAGAGTATAGACTGCGTAACGCGTTTTTCCGGTGTCAAGCCAAGCGAAGACCCAACTCTGATCTCATTACCAAATCGAAAAGAGAATTCGTTAAGGGTTTTTATAAAAGATTATGAATCAAGGAGAATGGGGAACATAAACAAACCAGCCAATTGAAGTAAGGGATGAAGCTGATGATTCCCATGGCGGCAAGTCTCATATCTGTAGAGACAATCGCAGAATTCTCTTCTTCCTCCTCCTCATCGTCGACTCGCTTCGCCACCGGAAAAACAAATGAACTGAGGATGCACGCGCCAATAGCCGTCACGAGTGGCGCGTCCTGTGAAAACTCTGCTCTGCAAATTACTCGCTTAACATTTCTACGAAGCTGAGAAAAAAAAAATAGAAAGGAACAAACTATTGGCACAAATCTCTAGGTAATCAAATAAGAAAACATTGTAGGAGATTGCGGGCTTTGATCGATCACCTTGTTAGGGTTATGTAGAGAAAGCAACGAGGAAGAAGAAACCAGTTTGGGCTTGGTATAGAAAGAAACGGCGGACGAACGCCAGCAAGTCGAGAGACACGACAGAGACGCCATGGATTTTGAGCTCCAGCTCAGTGGATTACACGCGCTCCCTTTGGTCCTAGTATCCGGAAAGTGACAGCGTTACCAGAGAGACAATGGGCCGTTATGGCCTTGTATATACTTTTGGGCCCACTAGTTCAGCATCCTAAAACGGATAGTTTAAAATTTTGTAGATTCGAGGAGGGGGAAAGCCGAAAGATAATTAAGAAGAAAAATCTTTTGTCAAAGTGTTCAAAATTGCTACGGACCAGCTATCTCCCATTTCTTATTTGCAATCATTCACTATTTTATGCGCAAAAGACTTACGGATATGGATATCCTTAGCATTTATGAACAAATGTTAGGCCAATCGGCAATAACTTTTTGTAATAATATCAGTTCATCTCGGAAAAATCAAATCACTGTCTTAACTAATGGTTCTAGGATTGGAGGCTCTACGAAATATTTAGGTCTCCCTTGGTATATGGGAAGGAGTAAAAATGATATTTTCTCATATACTGCTCAGAGGGTCGAGAATAAATTTAATAGCTGGTATATAAAATTTTTATCACCTGCTAGCATTAGTAGAATTCCAGTAATAGCAATTGATTTTTCCGTGACTATAACCGTAAATCCATTGCTATTTTAAAATAGTCATAGAATAGTAACCATAAAAATTCATTGCTACAGAGTTGTGGCTATATATTAATGGTCTAGTCAATGTTGACACAGTTGCTATCTATAGCCACGACTTAGCTAATGATGGACCGTGACTAATTCGTTACGGAGAGTCCTATAAATGTAGATGAAGAAGTTATAGCTCGTCCACTCGGATGGGAAAAAAGTTGCTACTAAGACAACAAATGAAGAAAGGGAGGCTAGTATTATATTAAAGCTTGAGAACTTGTTGGTGCGAAGGGAGGGAAAAATGGCCTAAACCACCATGAACTATGGTTCTTATGTGAATATATACACGAACTATTTCATCATGTCTATACCTACATGAACTAATAAATATTTTGAAATAACTACATGAACTTATTAATTTATGCTTAAACCACCAAATTAACAGATTCCGTTAAACACCCGTTAACGGAACGTTGATTTGGATTACATGTGGTCCATTTAAACGGTGTGTTCTATGTCCAGTCTAAGACTAACCAAAACGACATCGTTTAGCCATTTATGGAGAAAAAAAATTTAAAACTACATGTCTCAATCACCGTTTTCTACAAGATGGTGCTTTTATTTTACGCCTATCTCACTCTACTTTGTTTTCACCATTGTTATAACTCCTTGCATCTGCTTCATGCTCTTTCATTACCCTCCATTTAATTTCTCTCCGTCGTTCCAACTCTCGGCTTTCTCCAGATTCATATTCGAAGTCGAATGGGCGAATCACAAGACCCTTACTTCGCCAATGCAGAGATTATCGGATTAAGAATGGAGTTTTCCGGTTCAATTGCACGTACCTGAATAAAATATTCTTTTGTATTTACAAATCCGTATCTGATTCAGTAAGAGAGAAAACGAATCAACCACGTCGCGTTGTTTTCTCTCATATTCGCACTGACTTGTCTTTTGCTGGTTGTCTCCGTCGTCGTAGGGATTTCCCGATCCCCGAGAATAAGTTTCTTATCAACTGACTCAGCGCTTCATTAACAGGTATTTAACAGATTCTCTGTTAATTTGGTGGTTTTAGCATGAATTAATAAGTTCATGTAGTTATTTCAAAATATTTGTTAGTTCATGTAAATATAGGCACGATGAAATAGTTGGTGTATATATTCACATTGAGACCATAGTTCATGGTGGTTTATGCCATTTTCCTGCGAAGGGAGAAAGACATAGAAGAACAAAAAATAAATATCAAGAATGGATGTGATTAAAAGTCTTGTTGCAAAAACCGAACCACTCTCCAAAAAAGAAGAGACTTTGAAAGACAAGCTCATGGACGAGATGCTTTTGACTTGATGTCGTATGGTTATATAGTTTATTGTGTAAGGTGCTTAGTTTGCAATGAAATTTCATGATTAAGAATTTATTGGTTTCTCTATTTCATGTTGTAGTTTGGATGAACTTTGATTTAGTACTGAATTGAGTTTTTCATTTTGTTAACGATATTTTTAATATCTTAGTATCAATGTTTTATTTTGTTCGATTTATTTAATTTTTATGGTTAATATTTTCATATCTTTAATAAAAAAGAGATAGTATATAAAAGTGTATGATGTTTAATGTATCAATAAATAAATACATTTATCAGCTTTTTATTTTAACGGCTCTTTAACTATAATTTCCACTTGTTATTATTAAAGATAAAAGCCTGGCTCTGACCAATTAATTATCAACCAAGTCATTTAATTACAATCAAAGTTAAAAGCTTGGCTCTCTAACCATTTATCAGTCTATTAATAATTCAATAGAGACAGTTAATACCATATCCATTTTTCAGCCTAATTTTTAAAAAATCCCAATACATATTTAATACTTTTAGAGAACCCAAATTAATCCCAAGTCTCTTTTTATTTTTTGACTTAATTCTGTAAAAATTCAATACACAGTTAATATTTTTCTAATTTACAACCTACTTTTTGAATAATCTGTTCCACATAGTTGACATTTTTCTATTTTTTAACTAATTTTTTAAGAATCCCAAAATACAGAGTCAAACTATATTAGAGAAAAAATAAATAAGTGGGAGAAAAAAAAATCTAAGAAGTATAAGAAATCGGTAAAAAAAATCTTGGGAGTGGAATTTTCAAAACCATTAATACAAAATTGGGAGTTTTTCAAATGCATTAATACACAATTCATTATGTAAAAAAATAACGATAAAGACAAACATGTGTAGCATGTCACTGATGAAATATTGAATAGAGAGCGAAATCTCCCCGCCAAAAAGACCTCATAGCCTACACAAAACAATCAGCAGCTGGATGACTGAGATGGCCCAGCAAACAACATTTGTCTGCTCCAAGACACCCTCAAATACATCCTTGTTAGTCTAATTCCAATTCATAATATGGCTTACCTGCAAATTTGTAATATAGTTAGAGAGTCACATATTTGGTTCTTTAGATGCTATGATTTTTTTTTTTTTTTTTATTAAGTTCACATTGTATTATAATGAAATCTTAATGGAATGAAAAGAACAAAACTAGTACAAATTTTTTTGCAGCTTAACAACATTACAACAAAAAATCTGATAAAAATGTATCATCCTATGTTCAACAAAGAAAAATATACTTACAAACCAACAAAATGTGAAACACTCCCAAACAAATCTGATATGATTACTTTGAAAATCTATAAACTTTCTCAATTCATGATGCAATCAAATGTGAAGACATGTAGTCCTTGAAAAATGTAAGAATATCTCAAGTTACTATTTAAATATAAAACATAATCAAGAATTTGTTGTTCTTCACTAATAATCATATACAATTGATTAGTGATTCCAGTTATTTCAACCAAACATAATACAACAAAATGACGGTAAATGGTTGTCAAAATTGTCAAGATAAGGCATTGTTTTTAATACAACCTTAAGTTTTCTCAAATTTGAATTTATCAACTTTGTATTATTTGTTTTTTTTTGCAACTTTTGATGAAATTAAAACAATTACTTCTTAACAAAAAAATTTCTTTAAGCTTAGCATTTTAGATCCATTTATTCAAACCTCCTTTGATTTGTTTAGTCTTTTAATTTTTTTTCATATTATCATTAACTAAACTTTGTTTTGGCTTATTCCTTAATGATTAAATCCTTAAGTGATTAAATTTTTATTGTTGGTGTTTTTAGTCTTAATAGGCTTTTCGAGTCATTGAATTTTATGGAGTCAAAATTATGGTTGGAAACAACATTTTTCATAGGAACAAACCATTTTATCATAAACTTAAGTGAAACCTATAAATGAACGTGTGACTCTTGTTTTTCTTCTTAAAAAGTCCGTAGCAAAACGCAAATTCAATCGTCTAGTTATTTTATCCCATTTAGTCATTTGTGTAGTATGACTGTTTGTTCAACTAAATTGGAAGAGATAATTCTTTGTACCTCTCCAAATGCCGTTGTTTTTATAGCTTTTCTTCATCAGGGGCTAACAACTCTTTTTGTTCTTTTTCTAATTAATCAACTTAAGAAAGTACTAAAATATAATTGACTATGTGGAATTATTTTTTCAAAAAAATTGTTTATTTTTTCCTAAGTATTTTATAGGAAAATTCCATCAATTTTCAAATATATTTTTGCTTTAATTTGTATGTATTTTTAAAATATCTAACCTCAATATATCAATGATTTTCTTTTGAAAGATTTTTTTGTTTAAATGAAATAGTTTGTATGACATAAGTTTTTTTCCTATGACATGTTAAAAAAAATTTATCTTGAATTAATCAACTTTATAAAATAGTAAAAATGTAATGCAACGCAATCTGAAATTTGTTTTACTTCATTTTTAAAATTAGTTTTGGTTTTTCTTTACAAAAAATTCTAAAATGTATTACCAACACGATCTTAGATTAAATTTACATCAATATAATTAGCTTAGCTTTTTTTTTTTTTTTTTAGTAATGACTTATTTGGTTAAAACTTTTTAATTGTTCTTTGTAGACATTCTATTTTTTGAATTGAAAATTTATCTCGGGTTTACTTGACAAGTTTTATTTAAGAATGCGGATATATACTTCATTTGGCTGGAAATTATAGGTTACATAGAATCCTTTGTCTAGGGGATAACTCTATCAGTACAATATTTTTAGACACAATAGTCTTAGTTCAATAATTTTAGACACAATATTCTTAGACAGTATACCAACATAGGTTATGTTTCCAAACGGTAGTTATTTGGAAGGTGAAATTATGTAGTTCTATTGGATATAAACTTATATTTTCCCTTCTTAATTTGACCAAAACGAGCTGCATTTAGATATTGAATCTAAGATAGTGCATCCAGATGAAATGATGAAAGATGAACTGAATAACCCCTCAGCATACACTCACAGTTTAGAATTTTTATTTGATGAAAGAAGTAAAAAAGAAATGTGATATGTAGAGAAAAATAGAGAGAAAATTAGTTTCAAAATGAGAATTTATGTGAAACTCCTGAAGATGTAAACTTCTTTTGCCGAAGAAAAGCAACAATAAAAACATTTGGCTATGATCATACACCACATAACTAAGAATTTTTAAAAACGCAAAATGTTAATCAGCGAAGTATCAACCCGTGATAATACCGGCTAAAACGTCACTCTTCCCTCTCGCATAAATTGTGTAAACCAAACGAATTGCATCGAGCCATCCATCTAAAGACTCCCATGAATCTGCAACCTGTTATACAAAATTATAACACATCACATCAAATTTCCATTTCAGAACTTTGGTTTTATTTTTGACCAAAAACCCAAACCAAAACCAACATTGGCATATCCGGTTCTAAATCAAAAGTCCGGATTGGGCATCTAAATTCGAAGCTTTAAGGTTAATATAACCTAAGAATACCTTTAATAATCCACTGGTAATATCTTAAGCTTTGCAAGCGTGCAGGAGGCTTACCAAGAAAACTGGGCCATGAATGGTATCAATGCAGAGACCAGCACCAGGAGGTAGAGTGAGATCAGCACAAGGCGTCACTGAAACAATCTCTGTAATATTCACTTTCACCGTCTTCTTCTCCACATTTACGTTCATTGCCTCTGATTTTCCTGATAGGTTTCGCCCCATTTCTCTTGGTTCAGGTTTCAGTACCTACAAACCCTGGGTTTATATACTGACTCTGATACTCTATAGATACACTATTCATCTTTTTGCTTAACCCAATCTCATCTCATGGCTCACTTTTTCCTTGATGGATCTCAAGATCGATATATATAGTTCTATATGGAAACTTGAAATTGAGAAAGTACCTGTTGAAGCCTCTCGTGGTTGAGTTCAAACTCCGTGCGATTCCAATCACTGTGAGGAGCGAGTGAGTTCCCCACGGGTGCTGCTGCTAGATATCCAACTTTAAGATGCGGAAGAGGTAACTGCCAAAAAAAAGTATACTTTTGGTCATTTCCACAAATAAATCAACTTGATTGTCTCAAGTGGTGGGTCATCAAAAGTTACCATGGAGCGAACTAGCTTCAAAGCACTGCTATAAACCTGGACCGAGAAAAAGATCAGCCTAACCAAAGAACATGACTCAAACATCTTTGATTCCAGTACAAAATTGGAGATAATAGGCTTACTGAGTAACTTGGCTTCAACGAATGTGCTGCAGCAATGTAAATAGCAGATTGGCTGTATAACTCACCGGGAGGCATGTCTATCCCGTTTCCTGAACCCCCAGTTCTAAGAGTGTCTTCTGCTAATCCATACTGTAAATATGTTATACAGAGAAGCATCCACAGTGATCAATTAAATGTGGACAGAAATAATAATCCTGCAAGTAAAGAGTTTTGTGAAAGAATTGTCAAGCATAACTGACCAGAACGGTTCCAAGGTTGTATATGGCTCGATGAAAATCAAATTGCAACCTGATCGCCGCCCGAAACTGTATGGTAAAACATGTGCAAAAAGATATTTAGAAATGAACCATCTTAATCAAAGGCAAAGTTTACATTAGTCAGAAAGACGAGTAAGCACCTTGCTTATTGCAGTTCTGACAACCTTTTCCTTCTCTCTAGCAGGAACAATTTGACTCAGTTCCTAATAGGCAATATTACAACTTTTCTAAATAGGCAAATCCTATGTCAGAAAAAATCATAGAGATCAATACATTTCACTCAGTTACCTGCAACGCCAGTCCCCAGTTGTTTAGTGCCTGCAGATAATTGATAGTTTATAAGTCAGATAATTAAAAGGCTACAAACGCTTAAAAAAGACATTATATAGTTGACAAAGGTTTGGTTTCAAAGAGACAATATTGTGAAGTTTAAAAGTTAGATGAAGAGCAGTACCTGGGAACTGTTCCAGTTAAGTTGGACAGCCTTTTCATAGTTATTAGTTGCCTGTAATCAGAATGCCGAAAACATACTTTTTTAGTACTAGAAGTTGAGATCAAACCACAATAATTACAGTTTTCACCATTTTCAGGATAAAGACCTGTCAGTTCTGATATTATATGCAACATTACTAACCTGTTCCCATAGTTCTTCAGCCTCCTTTGTACGACCACGCATCTTTGCCCTATCGGAGATTGCAATAGCCCAGTTGTAGTAAGCCTGTCAATGAATCACATTCGACATACATAAAACTTGATACCATTTATGAACTGAGAAAAACAATTTTCTTGCTTATGATTGTGATAGTAATCAAAATGCTGTTTGCAATGACATAAAGCAGAAACGAAACTAACAGATTTAGAACCCTATTAACACATACATCATAAAGCGTTGGGCAGAGACGGGTTGCCTCGTCGTACTTCTTACAAGCTTCCTCGAGCAAATCATCTTTAGAAGGTGAAACAGATTCTGGGCTAACATTATCAGCACTCTCCTGGAATGGCAGGAGATGATTTAGCATGATTTTCCACTAAAAGTATATGACTGGAAATATGTTCCGACAGACATGTTGTATAATGCTCAATACTCTAAACTATGAGAAATCAAACCTGGAGAATAAGGGCCCAGTTGTATAATGCATCATGATCTTCTGGATTTCTCTCTATCGCACTAGCATACCTACAAAAATGCAGCTTATAACGTCAGCTCCCAAAACAGCAAAAAACCTAAAAGATCAAGCCTTTCAATGAGTAATAAGCTCAATGAAACGATTTTACAGAATTTCCAAATCTATCAAGCCCGCGTGTTTCAAACAAATTACAATCTAATTCATTGATCAATCAACTAACTTTGAAACAAAGCCAAAACTTTCGTGAACCACTAAACATGACTACGTATGTTGTCTAAAGTTAGTCACGAGATCAGTAGTGTTACATACTTCCGGGCAGCAAATGCAAGAACACGCTGACGAGATCGGCCCTCTTCGTCGTTGACTTGGATCCTGTTAATGAGGTCCATTGCAGGATTGTTCTCCGCTGGTTGAGAAGCACTTTCTCGGCTGAACAAAATTACAAAAACAACCAAAGAGAGAAATGAGATTGGACGAAAATGCGAAATTTTCATCATAAGACAAAGCGCAAAGAAAGTTAACTGGACGCCGAAGAGTTACTACATGATCAAGTCCAACATTGAACTCAAATCAGCTGAAAAAAGACGTGAAATGGTTTGAATTTGATAGAAAGAGAGACAACCTATACGGAGAAACAGAATCGTGAGGAGTCCCGTCTCCTTCCTCGCTCTTTAATTCGCTGAGCAACTCTCTCATGGTAAATGTCTTGTTGCCTTCATCTTCTTTTTTGAGAACGAGATGGGGTCGTTGATCATTAGAAGATTCCTGATCGGCATCCGTCGACCGCGTCGGGATCTCCTCCGATCCTCCCGGCGACAGATCCACATCGTTTACCTCCGGCTTCACATTAATTACCTCAGGTTGTACGTCCTGCTGCTTCGCATCTGTGACCTCAGATTGTACTTCCTCCGGCTTCGCATCGATCACCTCCGATTGTACTTCCTCCGGCTTCGCATCCTTCTCTATTTCCGGTTTAGCTTCTGGAATTTCCTCTGTAAGTTTAGCGTCCGTTTGCAGTTGGGGATCGTGGTCGGATTGTGGTTCTGGAGTCGGATGTTGCTCGGTTAAGGACTCATCTGGTGCCGCTCCATTATGCAACTGAGGTTCTTCAACGGTATCCGTCATGGTTGCAGTATCTTTACAGTCCGAGAAAATAAATCTAATCACAAAAGGAAGAAGATGAAGAGATCTGTTCTAGGAATGGAAACGAGGTTGACGCGAGTACGAACCGAATCTCGGACAAACTGTCATCATTTACGGTTATACCTCTAGCTCAATCGGACAAACTTAAAAGCCTCTGTACCCTCCAGCGGGTCTCTACCTCATTTTTTGGGGTAAAATGTCATCACTTAAGCAACAATAAGACATCGAGATGGTAAGGACGTTTTCAAGTGTTTTAGAATTGTTTCACATTTTAAGTAACAATAACAAATGAACACTAAACAAAGAGTGACAACAAGTAAAGAGATTAAAAAAAACAAAAAGAGAAGACAGAAGAGTGAGATTTAACTCTTTAAATCTTGTCGTGGAGATTGACAACCAAGTCATGAGCATCATCTAGAAGTTTCCAAACATCAAGATGACCAGCCATGCTGTTACATTCCTTCATTATCTCATCCATCCCACTGTACTTCTCTATGATCGTCTTCCTCCTCTGCAACACGCTCGCAGCAATCGCATAAAGCAACAAATCTTCCGTGGGTGGTGCCCCTAACCGGATTCTTCCCCAAGTTGCCTTTGCAATCCCAGTGCGTATAGCAGCTTGATCCGCCCACATTACTTCCCAGAGACAGAGCGTCTGCTCGAAGGTTAGTTCTCGTCTGAACAGAACCACCACCATACGGTATACAAAGAAGCAGTCTTCTGCTTCTAGGTTCTCTAAGTGTCGGTACAAGCGAATGTCTTTGAATTTTATGATTTTCGACACCATTGAGAGCTGTCGCCTGATACCAACCTCGTCTAACCGGAAATTATGCCGTGCTTTACTCATGAACCCAACAAAGCACCAGAATGCTAAGACGTCATCTTCTATTACTGCGATTAACGGAGATAATAAATCGCTCATTCCTTGACAGTAGCCGATTTCCGGGTCATAGACTGCATACGCTTCAAGGATTCCCACTAGGCGGGCTGCATGGAAGATCCTGCACGGCTCCAAGTGGTCGTAATCATTGAGAGCAACCTGTGTGGCTAATCCCCGGGCTTTTTTCTCAGAAACAGCAGCTTGAGACGGTGAGTAGGGCATCCATTCGTCATTTGCTCTCACTGCATCCAGGCGGATAATTCTCTGCCACGTGAGGAAATCCTCGTCTGCCTTAGATTTTGTCTCTGATGATGGAGGCGAATTGTTTTTTTCTTTGTTGACCGTATCGTGGCTTTCTGGTTCTTCGTTAGGTAGAAGAGGTGAAGTCTCGGTTTTTACAGAGTTAGTTGAGTCCGAGTCATAAGCAGCAGCAACATCTTCGGAGGTGACATCGCTCTTTTCACAGACCTCATCCTGCGGAATGGATTCAGAATTCAAATTCTCTGATTCTTCAACAGATACGGATCTTGGGGTACTATCAACTTCTTCTATAATGTGGGAATCAAGAACCTGGCTGTCCTCGGTGTTGCTGCTCTGAGTTGTCTCCTTTGAGTCACAACCATTTTCATTGCGTTTATGAATCTCGTGACACTGTCTCCGCAGGTTTTCATATTCCTTCCTGCAGGATTTACAGATATATAAGAAGCTACTTACACTGACACAAAATCTAAGTGATAAGAGTTCCTAAACAAATACATATTCCTAGTTTCACCGCTACATCGAGAAAGTCACTAATCAGATGTAACAAGGAAACAGAGAAAATGAGAAAAGTAATAGTGGTGGAAAGTTGAGAAGCCATGAAACTCTCCATAAGTATAAGCGAACGTACTGTTTCTCCTGTCGAATAGAATCTCTTTCTTCTTTGGTGCTGTTTAAGTCATACCTGTGAGAGGAACGTAGAATAAGCTTTCAATGAGACCGGATGATAAAGAGTGTTAATTAATAACTTACACAAGGATCACTATCAAAGTAAACGGAAGTAGAGTGATGGCTGGCGGAATTTTGGTAGGGCAAACCTAGGACTAATCTTATGAATCCCTGGGAAGAAAAGCATTAAGGCGTCTCTCTCATTTAAATCTCCTCGTTCCTACTTAATGACTGGTTTACTGTTGTGCTATTAATTCTATCAGTAACAAACCCCGAAGAAAAACCTATACATCAACATTTAGACCATACATGAGCAACGAACATGAGGCCGAACCGAAAAATCCCTATGGTAGCCGCATAAGATTAAAGAGGGTCAAATCCTACTACAGCACTAGATATGTAAAAGAAAGAAAAGTTAAAAGATGCTGATTCTTACACTCCAAGGAGGAATGGCCAAACTTCTGCTCTTATTCTTGGATCCACACCCTGAAAAAAAGATAAGAATTAATATATCAAGGTATAATGGGAAACTTTTGGTTATAATCAGAGTGTCAAAAGGTTATCAAATCGCAGTCATTGAAGCAGGACATTTTCTTATTTACCAACGTACCCCACTTCGAACTTTCTTCAGAAATTTCACACCTCCATCACTGAGTCGCCCTTCCTCTGTGAAAAAAGCATTCCACTGTTTAGGTTGAAGAGCATGCTTTCTTCTTCTCAGTGACCAAGGTGATCCAATGCTACCTCTGAAGAAATGGACGAGCAGAAAATAAGAAACTTCATCCAGTAAATGTAGAATAAAAAATCTACATGAAACCAAATGTGGTGATAAGAAAGGCTAAATCATACGTGGTATGTCCTATGTTCATATTTGTTACTAAATACAAGTATGAAAGGAGTTCAACGCATATCACAAGATCTAAGAATCTGAACCACTTCATCGCCAGCTCTACAGACAGGCCTATGTTCATATATGCTAAAAGAAAGCAAGTATCAGTGGAGTTCAACGCACATTAGAAGATCTAAGACTCTGAACCACTTCACGGCCAGTTATACAGAAACAGCCCAAGAGATAGCAAGACTTGTAAGAAAATACAAATAACCAGAAGGAACAAGACCAGTAGTGTCGACTGTCAGGAAAAATTTATGAAAGACAAGGAAGGGAAATGAAAAAGAAATAGATTGGTCTACTTAAGGCTGCACTTAAACGATTATAACTGTTCATGGTAGACAAACCTTATTAAGTTTTTATAATTGCAGAATCTAAACAACGTAGACTCATTTATTTGATAGTAGAAAAAGTCAAAGCAATGCAGAAGATTTCCAGGTTTTATGGTATAAGATTTAACAATGAAAAGCGCATGTCTGGTAAAATTCGAAAGCAGAAACACAAATACAACGTTTGGGGAATTGATCATTAAGAGTTGCTTGAGGAGTTTGCAGGGAATTTCTAGACTTGCCCGTAAGAACCCAAAAACCAAGCTCAGCTTGTTTATTATGGACAAAGAGAGCATAGTCACTCAAAAGATAACCCAATAAACAACCTAAAAGTAAACATTAAATTGGTTATATTATTTTCTTATTATAGAAAGCTTTGGTAATTGGATCCACAATCTAATCCTACGTATCAAAGTCTATGATCATGTTCTGGATATAGGCTTCAAAGATACTATGGCCAAAACAATGATCAGCCTGAGGAGGTTGTGGTATTCCGAGTTAACTAAAATCGAATCAAAAGGAGTGACAGAGAGTTATCACTAATCTAACTAACAGCTCACATAATTTAATTTGAAGAGAATTCTTGGCAAGAAAGACCAGGGGATCTAAGTCTCAATGTTCCAGCTATTAGTGTAACCTAGTAGGAATGGAAATGAACAGATCAGTAGAAACTCCTGAGAGTAACAAAGAAGCAACTACAAATAGAACCGATATGATTTATCTTCCCCTCTCAAATCGATGGTTACCAAACAACTACTTAACTAAGCATGAGAAGTAGTGAAAAAGCTTTGCTACTACCGTTGAGAACATAATCAGATCTTTGGTGTTTCAATTCCGAATCCAATGTATATACCTACGGGAGTAGACGACAGTGAAAGCCACGGCTAGACCGGCCATGACGGTGACAGCGACAGCTAAACCAACATTGGAAGGAGCAACAGCCGACGACCATAATCCGCTGGAGTAACCATTCCTTGCGGCGCCACCGCTGCTACCCTCGGCAAAGACGATCCATCTCCCGCCGAAGATCAACGAAACGAAGACCACGACGACGAAAGATGCCGGCGAAGCCACGGCGAGGCGCTCGGACCGAGTCGCCACTTTCTCCCTCTTCGTCAATCGTAGTCGTCCAAACACCATCCCCAAACTAGGGATTTGCTCACTTTTTTGCTCCAGAAATTTTGATTCTGAGAGTAACCATAGCAATTTCCAGCAATTTCTAAGCTGATTCTCCACATCGAATTGAAATTGATTACGAAAAAGTCGACGGTGGTTTTAGGAATTGGGCCCGCTTATTTATGGGCCTTCATGCTGTTTTTTTTCCATCTCTCATTTTATTACAAAATCAAAAAGAAAATTTATAGCGGAGAACCAGTTGATAATGTCTGAAGTACTCTGAAGACTGTTGCAGGCGGACGACATGCAACAAATGCAACGATGTGCCTCCCATCTATATCTGAAACGAACTATGGACACTTTGGGATTACATAATCTGTTAGTTGTCCAATTGTCCAAGACGACGAAGAAAGTAGATAAAAATATTGAATACTCGTACCGATATAATTTGTTTCTCAGTTGAACCATTCAAAACCGACCCGTCTGCGCAAGGAAATCATTTGAGATTCGCTAACCACTCTATAAAGGTGGCATCGGTTTACAATTGAAATCACGAAATTTACCCATATCACCATAAATCTACTATAACATCAATGTCTTATTTAAGAGAATTAAATACAAGTTTAGACTAGATTAATTTTGAGCTAATCCAGATAAGGATGCAAACCAATTTGAATGCTACTTTTTCCGAGGGTAGGCAAATATACAACATAAGACACTAAAAATATATGAAAGATCAAAACCCAAATAGAAAAAGGTTAACATGATATGCGGTAAATGAGAAGAGATGCTTGGTAAAACCTTGAAACTGGAAATCGCTTGTCTAGTATCTTGAAGTGTAGAACCACTATCAATCCCATCTTGGAGACAACCTTATATGTCGATTACTGACTATGTATCATGAATGTACACTAACCAAGACTAACACTTGAGCCTATCCTTGCAAAATAAAACTCACCTACTCTCGATCAGTTTGTGACATCCATCTAGACAAGTAGCCCAAGATACTTTTAATAATAATAGTAACCGATATAAGGAGATAATATTGAAAATATTTTCTTAGATTAATATATGTAAATATTCTATTATTCTTTGTGTATATCCTTCTCTTGTAAAGCTATATATACCCATTGGGTCTCATTAATAAAATTAAGTCATTCAGTTATCTTACATGGTATCAGAGCATTGATCCATAGAAACCCTAAATTTTTTTTTGTGCCATCTCTTTGTTTTCAAAACCCTAAAAACTTTCGAATCTCTAGCCGTTCTTTCATCAAAACACCATGGAACCCGTTACACCTGAACCATCGTCTTCCACATCTCATGTCCCGATCTTTAGTTTGCCACTCACAGCTGATGTGCCTCCACCTACAGTTATCTTACAACCGAATCAGCTCCACACCGTAATGGCAGCTACCAAGTGTAAATATCGCAACAAAGCAGGAAACAAACCACAACTCTAAGGCCTGGAATCAGTGCAACCCGAGACATAATGTACATACATGTTTATAACTAAACTAGCAACAATTACGAAAGCATGAGAGATATAATATGTAGTTTACAAATCCCAAATTGAATTTTCACCGAGAGACACAAGTCTTCCTCTAGCTTAATATAAATCCTGACTAATAGCTAGCCTATGGAAACATCCAAAACTTTTAGATTTATATAACCACAACTCTTCATCTTCAACAACTGAATCCTAGAGTTCTGATAAAATTTGTAGGTATGATGAAAATGGCCTTGAAAAAGCTAACTAAAAAATCAGAGACAGTAGTTCCACTAACTTCACCGGAAGTTGCATGCCGTCCTCAGACTTGTGCAGAGCCACAAAGTTAAGAAGATTCAAGTTGGTACACATCATCACCACTTTTTGCCAGAGAATCCAAAGCATATTCTCAACCGGACCCAAAAATTTTGTGGTCCCATGTCAGTCTTCAAACCATGTTAGATCAACGAGAGAGAATAAATAATATGCGCATGTGAGCAATCTGAGCCACCTAATATGGTCGCCGGAAAAGACCACCACCATCATAGTTCGAAGTCGTGAAGCTTTTTGAGACCCTCAATCCCCACACACACTGTCCTCGAGCGTGTGAGTAATCATAGGCCATCATCAACCACCACGACCGTGTTAAATCCTGTTCTACTCGAGATTACGCTGACGATAGATCTAACTACGGAGCCACCAAGTAGCATTTTCTCACTAACTCTCCCTTCATTGACATATTATAGATCTAGAATATACCTTAGTTAATTAAGGGATTCATCTTGAAAGCACTTGAGAGCAAGTAGAGGTGAGATTGTAACTAAACCATTGCCAAGCCACATCATCTCTATCTTTTGCTACAATTGAAAGAACCAAAAATTGACGGAGGACCACAACCCATCAATTGAAAAGGAGGAGAGGGGGAGGGGTTATCGGCGTCACCAAGAAGCTTTAACTGTCGGGGAGGCCATATATGGTTCACATGTTAGTGGCGGCTGAATTTAGATAAATTTGTTAACAATAATTTTAAAAGCAGTTTATCTATATATTAAAAAAACAATGTTACGTAAAAATAATTATCTATATATATAAAGTTATTGGTTCTCTCATTTTAAAGTGCCACATCATCAATTAAACTCCCCAAATTATGACACCTCATCTAATTCATTTAATCTCCTTAAATCAATTAGGCCCATTAATATAGATTTTTAATCCAATCCATTCAAAATTAAGTAATATAAATGGAGCTAATTGATCTAAGGAAATTAAACATTTGAAGGTAAACAAAAATATTGGTGGTTAAAAACTAACTTTAACCACAAATACTTAAATCCATATTTTTAAAAAATTATATATACATATATATATCTAAAATAATAAACTCGAATCATAAGTTGAAAAATTCTCTAAGAATTAATATTCATCAAACGAGCTCTTATTATGCATTAACATAAAGATTAATTTTAGCTTGGTTTTACTTTTAGTTTTAAATTCTTATAAATAAAGTTGTTTAAAACTATTGATTGATCGTTATTTAGGATAAATTTTTGAGACTTGCGAAATAGTTGACCTAAATTGGTTATGTTCATTCAAGGACGTAAATTTCATGGATTTCTACAAATTGAGAGATGCGCGGTTAAACATTTGGAGGAAAACAAAAATACTAATTTATATGGTAAAAAATTACATTCTAACATGTTTGATGAGAATTAATTAATTTGACAAAGGGATGCTTATGGGAGTTTTTGAAAAAACTCATATAATGACCCCGAAACTTTCACGGGTATATGAAAATACCTCTAATTGGATGCATACTAAGATATTCTTAAACGATAACATGTGTAGAACAATCCTCGTGACCACATGCGGAAAGTCATAAAGAATACCATATATAGTACTAGCTAAAAAAAACATGGAAAAGAGAATAAAGATTAGGTTTAACTAATGTCAAAAGTGGTGTATATGGTTCCCATATGTCGTGTTGGGGAATATGAAAATAGATAAAAGAATATTGGACGCTTCCAATAAGAGATCCATGTTAGATGAATAGACATCTAACTTAAATTTCAGAAAAGAAAAGTGTTGTTATGAGTATTTCTCTAACGTAGGATTTCAATCTCTTGAAAGTTATATCCCTCTTCTTATGAAAATTGAGGGGAGGGGGTTGTAGGAGTCAACTAACTCACTCATATTTTCTTGAAGTCTATATGTGAGCTCCTACAACCCTACGTGGTTGACCTGGATAATGCTTAGCTCTAAACATTAAATGATCTATTGTATGGTTCTTTTCTCTTATGTGACTTGAATTTGATAGTTGAAAAAGTAAGTAGCATATATTGTGCATCACATATGTCTGAAAAAGGCATGCTTGACATAGAAGAATGGTAGTTGCGCTTCCAAAGTACCATTGGTTGTTTGTATCTATGATATGATAGAGTCTATCTATAGATATCATAAGCAAATGATCACCCATTTAGGATACCGAGAATGTCCCCGCAGAAACCGTTGTCCCAACTGAAAAGGCAAGTGTTTGTGATCGTGCATCAACTGATCCACCACCACCAACCGAGAAACAAACGAGCAAGAAGACCTGAAAGAAGTAGCTTAAAACGAAGTTCCTCACCTTTGTAGAGTTATAATTCTATTGAATCCTTAAATTTAGCGGTGACGATACAATACAAAGACTACCAATCGGATCTCCCTGAGAAAGCGTAATCAAAGACCGGAATACCGGTTCACTGTGTGGTTACTGGCTTACTCAGAGTATGGAACTATGGATGCACGACTAGGATAATAAACAAAAACGAAAAAAAATGATATAGGATAGAACAAGGTTTTGCAAATTGTGATCGATTTCGGTTATCGAGGCCGAGCTTAGTGCCAAGCTTTCTAAACAATGAAAAAAAAATGATAAATTCTCAAACAAAACATTTTCTTTAAACTGACTAATCAAGAAAAATCCCGCCCGAAGGGCGGGTCACCTACTAGTATTCATATAAAATAATATAAATTTATGTTGTTAGGGTTTAATTTTGTTAAATAGTCCCTATTAGTTCATTGATAGCAAATTACAAATCAATTTATCCGTACAATATAAAATATATCACCCAAAATTAAATATATATATGAAAGTATATTTTCTTAATTGAAAATCAAAAATCATAAGAAAAATGAATATAGTAGCAAATAAATGTAAAGTGTGATAATTATATAATTGTATGTTAGAGAACTAATTAAGCAAAATACATTTGAAAGAACTAATGTTTCATTTTCTATGTGCCATAAACTTAATTCTTTTGTTACAAAATACACAAAAACGAAAACTTATTTCACTTCAACTATTAGTCCATTATTATCTTTATCAAAAACTATTAGTCTATTATCAAAGGAAACAACAATTGACCACTACATTTTTTTTTCAAAATACACATTACTGATATTCCGAAAGATTCAATTATTTCCAGGTAGAAATAATCTCGTAATTTGTTTACATTCCCAAATTTTAGAAAACATTTGTGTTTGAGACTCAGTGTTAAAACAAAATTAAAGAATTATCGTAATTGTACGGGGAAAAAAACGATTACACAACTTTTCTCACAACACATTCGTATCCTTTTAGTTTATTTTCCTCCAACCTTGCGTTTATTCTTAAAAATAAGTGTCGAAAAAAGAATAAATAGGAAATTTTAAAAGTCAATCGGACGGCTGAGATTGCCAGGCGGAAGCAGTCAAAAGGGAGAGATCCTTCCATCCTAGTCGGAGGGTTCCATTTTCTTCAGTTAACGTATACCCATTCCACGGCAACATACCCAACAACAAACCCGCTTGCGTTTCCGGGTTTCCCCGAAGTGAAACAGGTCTAAACCCGACTCGACTCAGCTCCTCCTTCCAAGTCATCATTGTCTTCCTCCTTCCCCCGTCCGCCACTATGTTCCTTATCTCCGTCGCCAACACAATCTGTTCCACCGTGAATCTCTCTCCACTCTCATATCCTAGTCCGTCTCCAAGCGCGTCGAACAACGCGCTGTAATAATGCAACGCCTCCACGAAACTCCCTAAAAAGCTTCCTCCTCCGTCGTAGCTCAATTCTTGCTCCACAATCGTTATCAGATTCGGCTTCAGCCTCCGTAGAACCTCCAGTGCGTCGAGATCGCTTCCAGTGACGTCGTATAACCTGTGCTGCATCCAGTGAACCACCACGGCCTCGCCGGGTCTCGTCCCCAGCTGACTCATATCGATTAGGTTTCCGATTTTTCCCTCTATAGGATGAAATTCGAATGGGAGGCTTAACGAGGCTGCGAAATCGGCGAGTCTCCGGCCGGTGGAGGCGAGGAGATCAGAGGAGGAGCCGAATCCGGTAATTCGAATAGACCGGAGCTTTCGAGGACGGGAGGCGAGGATGTGAAAGAGTCCCGGCCATTGAAGGCCTTGCATCACGTCGAGATCGATGATGTGGACGGAATCCTCGCCGCCAAGAGCTTGGAAGATCGCTTGATTCGCCGTGAAATGGGAAAATTTGATCAGAGGACTAACGGAATTGAACGTCTGCAAAGCGGCGAAGATCTTCTGCGACTGGAAAACGGTGAGGAGAGTCTCGGGGAGTGGACACGCGCCGGTAAGGTAGGAGCTGATCACGCGCGTTTGTAGTGCCTGCGCGAAGTAGGCTACGACTCGCTCTGGTGAGGAACCGAAGGGAGAACATATCTCGGAGATTTCCGACAAGAGGGTCGAAGCTTCTTGGAGATGATCCGTGGCGACGTATTCGGCGCATTGTAGCAGTAAGCTAAGAAGCTTAATAGCGCCGGCGTCCTCTTGGTCTTCTGTCTGGTCGGCGAAGTCGAGGTCTTTACGGCGTTTAGCGGCGAAGGGATCGCCGGAAGATGGGAAATCTCTGTCGACACGCTTTGCAGTCATGGGGAATTGAGGGAAACTGTGAGAGGGGAATCATTGAAGAGAGAAGAAGAAGAGAGAAAAAAGGAAAAAAGGAGATTCGAAAAGCGAAAGGGTTTAAGAGAGTAATGACAGGATTTTTGCAGAGAGAAGACAAGAGAGTATTTTGGATGGGTGAGTTTCTGATGATTATCTTTTTTGCAACATTCACTGCTACAATCAAGTGTTTGTTTGTGAACATAACAGCTCGATTACCCTTTTTGTCCTTTTCTATAAAGTATAACCCAAGTTTTCTTTTTTCTTCTTGCCGATCCCATCACGGCATGGAAAAGAAAAGCGTAACCGATAAATCAAAAGAAGGGTAATATATAAACCGATCGGATTAATCCTTCACCCAGCACTTTCATTGAAATCGGGTCTTAGTAAATTAGTAATTGAGCCCAAACCAAATTGGCCATTCCGATTTTAGAAATGATCGTCAAAACTGGTTTATATTGCTCGAAAACGTTTCCCGTTAAGAGGAAGATAAAATGAATGAAAGTATTAAGTATATATTGAAGGAACAGACTTTTTTTTTTTTTTTTTTAAGGGCATTTTTTTGAAAAAAGGGATTTAGACTATGTACATTGGTAAAACTTGGTAGAAGTTTTAGAAAAAAAAATTAAAAAATGTGAGTCCTACATAAACAATACTAGAACCTGTTCCAAAATCTCTTATTTAAGAGTTGAGTTCGTCACTGTATGGGTCACGTGGCGATACACAATTGACTGTCTTTTTTATGTTCTTTTTAAGTTTTTTTGACAAAAAAGTAGACCCCAAAAAAAAATAATAATAAAAAGATGTTAAGAGACTAAGTTTTAAGAACTTCTTATTGTATATGTTCGTATGTACTAGTTTAATGAAAACTATGTATGTATGCTACTAAAACTTTTTTTAGAAAATTTATTTTAATATTAGTAATATTATGTAATATTTTCTAATATAAATATGATTTCTAACATTTTTTTCTTTCATCAAACTATTAATTACCTTGAAATTTTTTTTTTTCCTTTCGCATCACGATGTTTTAATTAGATTAATAAGTTGTCATATAACTGATTTAAAAAATGATTTGGATTTCTTTCAAGAGTTTAAAGTTTCATGTATATCTAAATGAAAGAGTAACTACATTTTATCGATTGGTATTTATGAAACCTTGATATTTATGAAACCTTGAATTTGTTGGCTTATCATTTTAAGAACTATAGAAATTGTTTATGTGTATCAATATTTTAATTTCATTGGTTTGATTTTTATCGAGGTGTCAACTAGAATTCATAAAAATATTGATGTGACATCGCTGGAGAGACTTTGTTTTAATTTTAAGGTATTGATTAATTTTCGGAAATTAAAGTACTAATCTCTAATCGGAACCATCTTTAATTGGTCATACAATTACTAAGTTTCAGGCCCTATCCTGGAAAATGGAGGTACCCTCGAAATTGAAACACTCTCTTTGAAAAGTGTCTTCAGGATGTCTTTTGGTCTATCGTCGGTTACGAAACCGGAGTATTAATTGTGATACAGTTTGCCCTCGATGTGGAATGAATAACGGAACAATCAATCATGCTTTATTTGAATGCCTTCATGCGGTGCAGGTTTGGGCTTTATCCACCATCTCTAGTGGGATACTCTCTATTCCTTTTCCCTTTGTGTTCTCAAATATGAATTACTTATTTTCTCGGATGCCAAAGGAACATGTTCATGATTATCTTGTTAATCAATGTTCATGATTATCTTGTTAATCCCCTCCCATAGATTTTGTAATTTATATGGAAGGCTCGGAATGATAAGGTTTATAAAGGTTTTGATCAGAAACCCCCTGATATTCTTAAACATGCAATTGGTGAAGCCCAATCTTGGGCTGATGCTCAGAAATCTCAGCCGTCGCGGGACCAATTGGTGTTACCTTGACAGGGTGTTAGTTTCCCAGCATATGGTAGCATTTTTCAATTAGATGGATCGTGGAAACAAGATTGCTAGTACGCGGGTCTGGGTTGGTGTCTTAGCAGTCCGAATAGCTCGACTACTTTTTTGGGAGTCAAAGAACATCAGAAAATTTTGTCATCTCTTCACTCAGAAATGGAGGCCCTCATCTGGACTATGGAGTGCATGGTCGTCTACCAAGAATTTTTAGTGGCTTTCCAGACATATTGCTCAGAGCTTGTGAAGATGATCTCGAAGATGGAAGACTGGCCAGCTTTTACGGCTTATTTGGAGGATTTCTCAAACCTTAGAGGACGATTTCAAGTTTTTTCTCTTACTGTTACTCCTCACAAGTTTAATGGTAAGGCGAATTGTTTGGCATGTAGTTCTACTGCTCGTGGTGTTGAATTTATATATGTAAGTTGTGTTCCCCAAACTTGGATCACTAAACCTTTTTTTATAAGTTTATTTCATGATGACAAAAAAAGAAGTACTAATCTTGAATTTCGTAAAAATTAATTGGTATAAGAAATATTTGTTACCATATTCTCATATGTATTAACTAATAAATAATAATTATTTGATTTTATTTAGACTTAAATAAACAACAACTATATCTAATTTTAATATTCCTTTGTTTAGAATAAATTTGTAAATATTAAACTATAAATGTTTATTGTTCGGATAAGATATACTATCTTAACTTTGAATAATCTTTTAGCGACACGTGTTACCTAGTTTAGGTAATATTTATAAACTGTGAACATAACAATTCTCTTCAGCAAACATAGATTAGAGTAAATATCACGAACGATCAACAAATTTATTCAGTATGAGTTTTCGGATCACATATAAGTGGAGTTTTAGTCTGAAGACGAATATGAGAGCAAAGCTTAGTATATAATGTGGGTGTGAGAGTTGAGAATGAATTTTTCTTTGATAGCTTATACATATATAGACTTGATTTTTGCCCTAACTCTATATTAATTCCGGTGGATTCTCTACTATCATTTAGATCCTTCCATTACACTTCGATGTTAATCGACGTTACTAGCTATTGAGTGTGACTTCTTACTTCAATGGTCTTGACTTCGAGAAAGACCCATAAGCTCAAAATGAGTTTTAGAGTTCGAGAGAAGCCTTTGAGTTCGGGAGCGCTTAGTGGGCTTGTTTGGGCTTCTTTCTTGTTTTGTATTGGATCGGGGTCACAAATCCGACACCAACAATTGCCCCCTAGTTTATTAAGTTAAGCCTTTTTAACTAGGGAAACTATTAATATTTATACGAAATTTTTTTTTTGGGCTGACTTTCCTTCTACTCATCATTTCGTTATCACTTATTTATAAGTTTTTCATGGTGATTCTCCGCTTATATCGTATTAAGGTAACAATTTTTTTTTTAATGTCCTTCATCTTCTCACCAATTAGGTTCTCCTTCATATATACATGTTTTCTCCATTTGGTTCCAGATCTTGACTTTGTTTCATACAAGTATGAAATCGTATGTTGAATACTGTGCGTTAAAGAGGTAGAAGCAGGGTACCACAACCAAAATGGCAATACACTGTAATATTTGACTAAATAGTAATGAGTCAACAAAGTGAAAAGCAAGGAAGAGGAGATGATGGTAGAAGAACCTAGGCTCAAACCTCTTTCCCATGCCGTATGAAAACTTAATACAATGATCAAAATTAAGATCTTATTATGGAGATGCCTAAATAACTATATTTATGTGACAACCAATATGATGATGAAAAATTTAAATAAAAGTGAGAAATTCCAGATGTGTAATTTTAAGGTAGAAACAGTGAATAATGTAATATTTTCTAGTCATTGAACCAACGTATATGCAGTGCCGTGAAAAGGTTTATAAAGGATTGAGGCGAATTTTTTTAAAGATATGGTCATTTTTCATTTTATTTTATTTAAACATGTTTTTATTTTGTAAATTTTAGTAGTCATTAAAATATTTAAATTCTAAGAAAATATGATTTTACAACCGAATAACTTGTTTTAGTTATAATATTCTCATAAAGTTATAAATCCGTAATATCTTTTTAGCGTATGTAACAAAAATAAAATTCTCGTAAATACATATTATATGTAGAGAATTATGTTAGAATTATGTTAGTTGATTTGAAAAAAATAGACATGTATAAAATGGAAAAAAAAAATGCAATCACACAAACTAATTAAAAAGGTTAAAAATCATATGGGAGACACGACCTTGCTTAGGGAATCTTTAGTGGTGAGAACCTCTCATCTAATATAATATTAATATTTTAAATTTAATTTTATTATTTAACTAAATTTTAGTTTTAGAAAATAATTGAACTAATAATATAATAACAAGTGTGTTTAAGTGTTCTAAATTGTTCTCAAACGAGAACATGTTCTCAAATTTTCGTTAAACTCTCTTATATATTACCTCTTTCTTTTACCTATTTACGTCAAACTCTCTCTTCGCAAACATGGCTCAAGGCCTTTGTTTGGATCGTCAAGCCACTAAGGACAATGAGAAAAGAGATAACGTTTTTCATGGACTATGTAGAATATCTAGAAAACTCGTGACAAGTTCTATTTGCAGGTGAGCAAAAGGAACCTCATGAATTGATTCAACAAGCTACAAAATAGGAAAAATAATGTGATGTATGCTCATACTATCCGACCAACTTAAGACAACAACTTAGACACTTATACTAGGCATGAACCCAACTACCACCAGAAAAACTTAGATGTAATGTGGATGCAATTACGAGAAGTCGAAATTAAATTTATAGACTGTGATGAATCCTTAGAGAAGTGAGATGTTGCTTAAGGTGCTTTGGTGCTAAGACTTTCAATGCCCCTTCCTTTTACTTGTTGGTTTAAGCTACATGAGTAGTATGAGCTATAAATCGCTTGATGATCTGGTAACGGGAAGTAGAAAAGCAAAATGTTTGAAACTTAAGTATTATTTTTAGTGGAAAAAAAGTTTTGTTTGCAAGTTTTAGCACATATTTTCTTGGACACAATCCAATCTTTAGAAATAGGTCCATTTTTATAAACATGAATTCAAACAGAAACATTAATAAAGCCCAAAGGCCCATTTTTTACATAAAATGGTCAAAAATCGAGTTAAAAGGCTAAGAGCCCGTCTCTTTTTTCGTGAAGTTTTAGCTGTCAATTTTCTGCATCTTTCCTTCATTCCCGTTTTCGCTCCACCAGGGGATCCATCGAGGTGATTTTGCTTCCACTCGCGTCTCTTCTCAATCCATGTATGCTCTCTGAATTTCGCCTATGCTTGAGTTTCTTCTTCTTATGGGGATAATAGGGTTTCATCGTTCTCGAATTTTCATTCAATTTTTCACAATTCTCTACCCTCTCGTGAATGAGAATGTTTCCCTCGACCCCTAATCTGTGTTTCTAGTTTTCACTTAGTTCGCTAGGTCGGTGATGGATCCAACACAGAACACAACCGCGGGGATTGGTGGGAGCGGGAGCAATGGTACGATGAGATATCAAACCAATGATGGCACTGGAAATGGAGTCGCCGACGATTCAAAGGAGAACCTGAACCAAGTCATAAACTCGATCCAAAAGACTTTGGGACTCCTTCATCAGTTACAACTCACCGTCTCTTCTTTCACACCCGCATCTCAGCTGCATCTCCTCCAGCGCCTGTAACTCTTCTACTCTCAACTCCTTTTCTGTTTCTAAAGAGAATGTTTAATTTCTTAGGATATCGTGCAAATGAACGTGAATCTATCTGTTTGCAGCAATTCTCTTGTGATGGAATTGGATAGCATGGCGAAGGTTTCCGAGAAATGCAACATTCAAGTTCCCATGGAGGTTCTCAAGTGAGAAGAACTCCTTTTATAGTCTTAGAATGCACCAGAAGATGCTTTTGGTTTTTTTTTTTTTATGTTAAAACTGTCTTGAAAATTTGTTTAGCTTGATTGATGATGGTAAGAACCCGGACGAGTTTACAAGGGATATTCTTAATAGCTGCATAGCCAGAAATCAAGTTACAAAGGGCAAGACTGATGCTTTTAAGGTTGCCCAACTTTCCTTCTCACTTTTTGATTTGGGTATGACTTTTCTATTATTCATGTCTTTGTCAACATTTTGTTTTCTTTTTGTTGTTTGTTTACAGGGTTTGAGAAAGCATATTATGGAGGAGCTTGAACAGACTTTTCCTGATGAAGTCGATATGTATAGAGAAATTCGTGCTAATTCTGCTGCTGTAAGTTGTTATCATTGCTTCCTTTCTATCTATCTGTGATTGTCTGTAAATAAGTTGAAGTGATAGTTAACTTCCATTTGAATTCAGGAAGGAAAACGGCTGGCTCAATCATCTCAGAGTGTGTTACCAAATGGGGATGCGAAGGTTAAGAGTGAGCTATAAGAGCTCTGTGTTGCTTTTGATCTTACCTTGTAGAATAAAATTTCTGAGTAGATGAATGTGGATGTAAACGAACAAAAGCCCCCTTGGAATATCTATAATATCAGTTGGTTCTTTTAAGTTTGGCTAATGTTAGTTATCTCTGCTTATTGCTCCATCTATACTCAAGTGGTAACTCTCTTAGCCTCTGAGGTCTCTTAGTTAGGCAGAGTTGATAGGATTATTAAAAAGTCATGCAGAGGTTAGCAAATATACTAATCTATGAGTTTTAGTGATCTTGGTTCTGTATAAAAGAAGGTCTTAAAAGTATATTCTCTCTGAGAGAAGAAGTGATCTTGCTTTGGATTAAGTTGGTTGCAATTTCAATTGTCGTCTTGTCTTGAGGGATAGAAGCTTTGTGAATGTGAACAAAGGTACATTTCCTTCTCTCAGCCATTCTTAATAGCGCTCTTAATATATACAAGAAAAAAATTAATGTATCTTAGCTGATTTTGCCAATCATCTTCATTAGTGTTGTAGTCTCCTTCTGATAAACTAAAAACGAGATCCTTTGCGTGCAATCTAAAGCACATCTTCTAGACATAGAAAAGAGTGGTGACCAGAGTTGTAACCACTTTTTTTGTCTGAGCAGCTGATCAAGTTCCTATTTAGCATCCATCGATCAAAGATATCATTGTAGTTCAAAGTTGGGAGATGCATGCACGAAAACATAAAACAAAGCCCTAGCTTCAATAACTGTGGATGTTGCTGCAAAACTACCTCGTCCTTAAACTACAACTCAATTGTGATACTTATACAAGATCCAAATTATTGTAATATGACTTAGTTGCATGCACCCACGAAACATCGACAAAACAAGTAAACTTGCAAGTTTATTCATATGCATGTGACACTAGATACTATTTTTTTTCAATGAATTTAAATCGTTTATAATATTATCGTATCTTCTAATCTAAATCCCTCTCAATTCTTCAGGGTAAGTTTGCATGCTTATATTATATGCTTCATTCATAGTCCACAATTGATTTGTCAAATATGTAAGGAATATAAATACTCCATTGTTTTCCCTCGTGAATTAGTCCATTGCGAGATTTCCAAACTTTTCATAGGAGATGAGGTATTTGGTTGTTAGAATCAAAGTATCTCCTTGGTCCGAGAAAGATAAGATGGAGTGTTGGTGGTATAGTGTAGTGAACCACACAAGTGATGGTGAATTTGTGATGTATCACAAATTTCTCACCTTGGAATGAATCACAGTATGGAAGAAATGAGGTTTTCAAAACA
This sequence comes from Euclidium syriacum, assembly GCA_900116095.1. Classification (NCBI taxonomy): domain Eukaryota; kingdom Viridiplantae; phylum Streptophyta; class Magnoliopsida; order Brassicales; family Brassicaceae; genus Euclidium; species Euclidium syriacum. Next base: position 8,083,326 of record FPAK01000008.1, read on the forward strand.
AACGATGCACATAATTTTAATAAGAGTTTTAGAGAACGAAAACGTAACGAAATGAACGCAACTATATGCTATTACATCCCATAGTCATAAGGACTCGAAAAAGAAACAAAATAGAAGACTAGACTATGAAAATAAAAGGTAGTAGCCATTGGGACAAATTCTCATGATTTGGCTAAGTGTGAAAGCTCCCTTTAAGGTAGATGTCTTCAAACTGAATCTCCTTGGAACCCTAAAGTTCAATGATGCCGGAACAAGTCTCAGGGCGAGGTTCCAATATAGAAAAACAATAAACGTGTGAGGTCTCCAAGAACACAACACGTAATATGTTTTGTGATGATTCTTCGACGTTTGAATTAAAAAGATAAAAAAGCGAAGAGAGATCATGAGACAAAGATGGAGAATAAAAAAAAGTTCAGAAATTGGAAGGAAAGGGAGTTAGTCGACTGTAGGGCAGAAAGAAATAGTGGATAGCGGAAGAATTTTAGATTAACTAGCTGGAGGTGGGCGGAGCCCTCATAGATTAGCCTTTGGTTTGGTTATTAAACTTTGAAATATTAAGCTGCCTACAAACCCTTTTTAGGGATGAAGCCACCCCATAGTCCATTGTTCCTTCTTAGGCATGTTTACCTTAGCATATGTCAAAGATGATTTTGGGCTATCACTGGCTTTTGCATTAAGATGTAATTTTCTGTTACCATAACTTTATTTTTTATCCCTATCATAAGGGATCTAGTGGAAATGATTTTCCTCTAAAACTTCACACACTAATGATAAGTAGATGAAAGTGACCTCATCACATATAACCAAATGACTCACTTCTGGTATTGATATAGGGCGTCGACTACTCCACTACTTGTAAATTCTCCCAATCTCATGACATAGACAGTTGACATTGAGATTTCAATCATACCGACCGAAATATATCAAATCGCCAGTAAAACCTGTTAAAGTTAAAATGGCTCTTGGTACCTTTGAGTTTTATATGACCATTTGTTTCAGTGTATCATGGAGTATTATATCCACCAAACTCCTTGTATCGATCAATACTCTTGACACTTCACAGATCTCTTTTATGTCCAGATTTCTCACGAAAGATTTATCGTTATAATCCTGAGGTCCGACTTCATCCTTTTCAGGGAAGGTAATTTCCTCCTCACATCGAAATAGATTTTGGTATGATTTTCTAAAGTTGGCTTGATGTCTCTTTGTTGACTTAGATGTCTCTCCATAAAGCCTTAAAGTGATATCTTCCTATAACAATCCTGAATGTTGTCATCTTAAGACTTAGGACAGGGTGCACCATTTAAGTCCTCGATCATTTGTTTTCATTTGTTCTAATTTTTGTTACGAGCCTCTTTTTTGAAGTTGACTTCGTGGGATTTTGATTTTGGTTGAACTTATTGAGCCAGTTGGGATCCATCTTCTTTTTTTAATGAGACACCAACATTCTGCTCCAAAGGATGAGATACTTCTCCAGTATGTAAAATGATATGCATGTCAGTCATAGCCTCTATAGTGTAGTGAAATAGGTATAACGTGATTAAGCTATCAATCAATGGCAAATACCACATATGCAGATAACGTACTCGAGATCTAGCTTTTTTCAAGTGAGACCTAGGTTTACGAAAAATCCGACACTAAACACAATTTACAGTCTTCCTTCAATAAGATCATGAGTTATTAATGTACATGTGGATCCTCTGATATGGTTTCCTAAATAGACACCAATTTATATATCTCATAGTAAAAAGTGGATGATAAATTATCCTCTAGCTTGTACACTTTCACAAAAACTTCAATTAGACCAACAAAAATCCTCAATGGAATTATACTCTAATTTTATGTACATCATCATGATTGCATCTTGAAGATGTGAGCAGATTGTCTCTGTTCAATCAGACATTCCTGTTTTAACAGACAAAACTTCATCAGGTTGGTGTGGCAGCGTGACTTGTTGAAATAGATTAGAACGCTAAAGCAGATTAGAACGCTGAAGCTGACGTAGATAAAATGCGGAAGAGTAGGAGCGTTCAAGAATATTCTTTGAAGAGAATATTACTTGAAGATCAAGTGAATATCGAAGATTATGGAAGCTGAAGATTTGGAATGATCCGAAATAAACAGAGGATATTTTGGTGTATCTTTGGGTTTCTAAGGTTTTGGTTATCACTATAAAAGAAAGTTAAAGTGCGTGTCATCTTTAATACTCTAGGTTTTGAGAGAGAAACGGCGAGACTATCTTCTTAAGGTGAGTATTTTTTGTACTCTATTCAATCAGAAAGAAATTAGAAAATAAGTAGCTTATATTGATTAGAAATCGTGGGATCAGTTTATTGTAGGATTTTAATCAATAAAATTATTGACTGGGTTTTTATAGTGTTAATATTTGTTGATGTTGGATTCTCGTATTTTCACATCTAATAAAAGGGGAATCCCCATTGCAACCATCATTTATATAGTTCTTAGTCACATCTAACAAATCAAAAATTTCATCGCTTCCAAATTCGGTTCTTCAGATATTTCATTTCAAACAATCTGATCGAAGTCGTATTGCTAAGCATTAATCTACTGTATTGAAAATATCTTAAATGCATTAAAAAGTGTGGGTAAGAGAGATATAAGAGGCATCTCTGAATGTCACATGAAGTAGATGAAAAATTTCATCTATCTCTCTCTATTTATATTATATATATATATATATTTTTTTTTTGCTGAATCTCTATTTATATTATATAGGACTCTATAATTCAATTTTTATCAAACCAACCTAATCATGTCCTAATAATTCACCTCGTTTCTTTTCTTTTTTTTTCCATTGATTTTCACTCGATTCCGGGTTCTTTCTCAACTAATCTTTTGACTTTATCAATAGATACTTTGACTTAAATCACCGTCATACTGATAAAAATGATCTATATTAAGGTTTAAGTTAATAATTTAAAATCGAAGAAATTAAGGAAAAAATTTGACTTTTCTTCACCGGGAGATTGTTTTACATATATCCAAGAGCTAGAATCTTGACGATCCACCGATAAAATAGTTGACCTTTCTTAATTGAAATATTCTTTTTTTGATAAGAATGAAATACAGTATTAGTATACATGTGAAAGCATGATGAGATTTAACGATTTAAATGAATTAAAAAAAGAAGTGGAAATGATAAGTCGTCAAAATTGATTAAATATGGCTTTAATATGTTTGTTCTTTTCTACTTTCTCTATCTTTTTCGAATTGCCTTTTATTTCACTTTTCCTTTATTTTACCCCCAACATTTCCACAATCTTTTCATAATAATATCTCCTCTCTTCTTTCATCATTGCTCGTTGTCTCCCTCTCTTTCACTTTATTTATTTGTTTATAAATTAAGCTCATCTCTCTCGATTAAAAGCTAGGGTTTTTCTTTTGGAGTCCATGTTCTTCAGTGAAGCTTTTTCTTTTGAGGGGAATGTTGTCTGGCACGAGGCCCTTAACTCAGATCTGCATTTCATTTGTATTTTCTCTTCTTAATCCTCTCTCTCATTATATATGTTCACATATATACATGAATGATCGGTTTAATGGTTAATGTCTTCGGACCAGGCTTCATTCCCCTCAATTACATCGCTTCCATCCACCTTCGAATTGGAGTAATTTCCCGGTTAGTTTTATTCATCTTCGTTTCTCAAGATATTTTTGTTTCGGATTTTTTCTCTTTTGTATATATCTATTTTATTGATGACTGGCCGAAACCTAGATTAACCCCGGAGATCCATAGAAATCTAAGTATTCTTACAACTGACAACGTCTACTATCGAGTGGTCAAGTGAGTTGTTGAATAATTCTAGGCTATGATATTTTATTAATCATTGAGTTCGAATCCACTTCAGTTTCTATGGATAATTTCATAATAATTGGGTATTCTTGCTGGGATTATTGGTAGTACCTACTATCAAGTGATGTATTAGTAAAGTAGGTTAATTACAAGTTGAGGTTGCTAATTAATTTCGACATAATATTATCTAGAAGAAAGCAACAGCATTTTTCTAGTTTGTGTAATCTCTAGACGTGAAAATGTCAAACAAGAAAATCTATATACATAAATAATATGTTCCTCGTTTCTAAATTTTAGAAAAACGAATTTTGATATATATTATGTAATATTTAAACATATAATCTAGTTAAAAAATTAAGATCCTTTTATTAGACGGCCTTGTTAGCTTTGGATTAACTTTTTTTTTTTTTGTAAAATACTATCTAATTATGTTACTTTAATTGTTATTAGAAAACTTCAAGCAATATTCCATATGGTAGATAATTACCCTTTCTTTTAACACTGAATCAATTTCATTAGGAGGCAATAAAAGCCAAAGAATTACAAACTTATCAACGGATCCACAAGGAAACCGAATGACTTGAAAAGAATTCCTTATTCTTTTGTATCTTTTATCTTAACTTGAAGAATAGGTTAACACATACTTGTGTAAATATATTTGATCTTTCTAGTCTAATAATATCATTTAGAATTCTCTTATACTAGATTTACCCGTTGTTTCACTATTTACTTATTTGTTGTTTCACTAAATAGCATATTTATTTAAATTGTTTGCACAAACATTTACGCATGTAGAAAGAATTAGAAAAAGGAAGAGGAAGGACAAGTGGGACGGATAAAGAGGTTTGCTTTAGGTGATGCTTACAAAAAATGACTTTTAATACAAATGAGTGAATGAGAGAATTAATTCTCTTCTTGTTGCATTTTTACTTTATATCTATGGAATGGAAGCGTATGATTCACAAAGGTGAAATTACAGAATCAATCCCATTTCACTCACTCTTATATATAAAGTTTCGAATGTTTGGTTATCTCACCGCAGAAAAAGAAAAGAAAAGAAAACAAAAATATTGGTTGTAATGCACACGGCTACTAGCAATCATTCTAAATTTACTTGTTACTTTACCTCTATAATATACCACTCATATATCATTGTTATCTATTTCTCTCTTTTATTGCTTATCACTTATTTTCCGTGTTTATATATATGCTTGATGCGACGAGTGTCATTTATTCCCTCGCATGTGAACGCAATATAAACTACATCTGAGGACTACATGTAAACTGAGACCGTTCCTAGTTTTGAAATTTGAAAACACAGTAGAAACGTGATTCTTAAAAATATTGATTTGGAAAACCGAGACGAAAACATTGTTTCTGTTTTGGAAACGTGACTGTATTTGGAAACGTACTTTGTAAATAGTTTAGAAATGTAATGGTATACTTATACTTTTCTAACTTTTTTTAAATTAGCTATTGTAAGGAATATGAAACAGTTTCTCCTAAATCTTAATTGTGTTCTCCCTGAAAACTACTAAGAAGAATGCAAGAAATATACGAAGCTTGCACGGTATTTTATCAATCTAATTCAAACTCATAAACCGAAAACAAATATTAGATGTTGTTTTGGAGTCTAGATTTTCCTCTACTTTCTATTAGTGTTTATTTATATTAAAAAAATTCAAACAAACTTCTTTTTATATATGGTTTTAAACTTTTGAAGTTTTCTCATTATATATTCTTATTATATATATATATATATATATATATATATTATATCAGTTTTCTAGTTTTAGAAAAACCGTTTTCGGATGACACAATAATCTTCACAAAATCGAAATCGAGGAGTTGTGAGAATTTAAAGAGCATCATGGAAGAATATAAAATAGCGCCGGGGCAGATGATTAATAAAGCTAAATCTGACATCCTTTTTAATTCGAAAACAACTCAGGAGACGAAAAACAATGTGAAACACGTTCTAGGCTTCGAAAGAAGGCATAGTAATATATGATTTACCTGAGCTATTTGGTAGAAAGAAGAAGGATTTGTTCATCGCTATAGTGCCAAAATCAAGCAAAAGGCAGGGAGTTGGGCTGCAAAAAAGTTATCAAAAGTTGGAAAACTTGTAATGTTGAAGATGGTGTTTACATCAATCCCATCTTACAAAATTTCATGCTTTATAATCCCAAAAAACCAATGCAAGAGGATCCAATCAGCACTGATAAGATTCTTATGGGATTCAGATCCGGAAAAGAAAAGCATATGTTGGGTTGCTCGGAAGAAAATAATAAAGGCAAAGAAACATGGAGGATTGATGCGCGAAATATAAGCATTCATGCTCTCTTCACGAAGATAAGTTGGAGAATCATTACAAAGCTGGAAAGCTTGATAGCACAAGTTTTAATGGGAAAAATATTGTAAAAAGGTGAAGTTTATGGATGCAAAAGCTAGAGATGGAGCATCTCACGGATGGAGTAGTGTAATTGTGGAAAAAAATTTGTTTAAGAAGAGGCTAGGGTGTGTAAGAAAAGGCTAGGGTGTGTAATAGGAGTTGGGAAGGACACAAAGATATGTAACGACTTGTGGTTATCTCTTGAAAAGACTGAATTTGCTATGGGACCAGCGATTGAGCACACAAAAGAATGGACATTTTCTGATTTATTTGCATCGGGTTTGAACCTATGAGATGCAGAGAAAGTACACAAGCTATTCCCTGAATGCGTAGAGAGAATACTCAAAATCAAGCCAAGCAAAGCATGAGCGACAGACAAACCAATGTGGGTTGGGAATGACTAGGGTATATACACGACTAGGTCAGGCTATCATGTGGCCCTTGAACCTCAGGAAGCAGAGGTTTAAGAAAAGCAAACGTAACTTGGAAGAGAGTGGAACGATTTGTTGTGGAAAACAAAAAAGAGTCCAAAAATTTATTTTTTTCATCTGGTCTTTATTTCAAGATGCGTTGTCAATGGATTTCAACTTGATGGTGCGAAAATTGAAACAAGACAACATATGGTGTGGGATGAGAGAAACGGATATGCACATTTTTCTTCCAGTGTAGACACGTGATATTATCATAACATGCATCATTTAGGCTTACATTAGAGTAGGATTTCATTTCACATTTGACATGTTTTACTACATTTATCATTGATTTCATTGCACTTAGGGTCTAGGTGTTCCATTAGGTCTAGGAGAGTCTTTTGGTGAATTTTGGTTTATCCTTAGGTACAAAAGCATGGAGAGGAGCTAAAGAATGAGCATTGGATTGAATGGAGTACAATTGGAGCTAAGGAAGAGAAGAGGAGTGTTGTAGCAGTTGGTTGCAGTGGTCACGTGACCGCTGCAGAAAACCATAGCGGTCACCAAGCGCAGCGGTCAAGGAGTGACCGCTGCAATCTTCTGGAGCCAAAGATCAAAGAAGCTGCAGCGGTCCCACAACGATCAAGGAGTGACCGCTGCAAAGCCAACCATAGCGGTCACCAAGCGCAATGGTCAAGGAGTGACCGCTGCAATCTTCTAGAGCACTCGCAGCGGTCTTGCAGCGGTCACCCACAGACCGCTGCGAAACCTAACGGACAAAATGAAATCGGGTCGAAATCCGGTTTGTCCCGGGTCGATCCGATCCGACCCAGAATCATTAAAAACCCCATTTTCACACTTATTTGTTTATGCTTTGAATTTCCTAAGTTTTCTTTAGCTTGTTTTAAAACCCTAGTTCTATCTTTTAATACAATTTGCATTTCCTTTAAGAAATCTTTCCCTTTTGCATTTTATCATCAATCCATCTTGTTATCCATCATGATTTTTCTCTAATCAAGCTTGATTTTGGGAGAATCATCATGGGTCTTGAGTAGTTCCATTAGGGTTTAAGGATGGGTTAGATGAGGGTGATCTAAGCATGGATTAGGGTAGTTTAAGGTTTAAATCAAACATTCCATCCATCTCTAAGAGTCCCTAATGCTTCTTCTTGCATGGGAATGAGGAAGATGATATGAGACATTTCATGAACACCAAGTGTTTGATGAAATGCCCAAGAGAGTTTAGAGATGGAATTATGATTTTTATCCCCAAGGGATTGGTGCTAAAGGTTTTAATTAGGTTGATCTAGTAATTTGAATTTAAATTCATTGATTATCATCATTACAAATGGGAATTTGCTAATGATGCTATAATTAATGACATGATTAATTGCATGGAAATGAATTAGTCAATTAAATGGGTCAATAACCTAGGGAATAACTAATTAGTGTAAGTTAGACATTATAAACCATGCTTAGTGATCCCAAATCACAAATAACCCATCTAAGGATCCTTGTTTAATTCATTGCATAACCTTTAGTCATTTAATCAATTGCATTTAGCTTAATTAATTACTAAAAACAACAAAACAACTTCATTAGGCTTAGATTAAGTTAATCTTCACATTCTAGGTGTCAAACAATAGTGAGTTTGGATTGATAACCTTTTGTACTACAACGTACAAGGGTAATTGGTGACCCAAAAACCGATCATCAACACGTGAAAAAGATATAGGAGAAGATATCATTCAAAGAGAAACTGCGAGTGGACCAATGGGAAACAATGGAGGAAGCTCTGAAACAGGGGAATAAACTCTCAATGCAACGAGAGGACGATGAAAAAGTGAAACACTATTTGTTTGGGTCTTGTGAAAAATAGAGATGAAAATAAATAAACTCATCTTTGAAAAGAAAGAGACGAACGCATGAGAAATTCTAACAAAGGCTATGATAGAAGCAACGAAGTGGAGCAAAGCTCAAATGGAAGTGGCTGTCATACCGAGGCAAAAAAAAATCAATGGAGAGAGAAGAAAACGAACTAAAGATTACGCTAATATGCAACTCATATGAAAATTGAGACAAAAGGAAATATGCGGCAGGTCTAGGTTGGAAGATGGCTTTGGGTGATGGGGAAACAATAAGGAAGGGGGTAAGGCTTTGGTGAACGTTGGCTCACCGCTTATTGATATTATCATAACATGCATCATTTAAGTTTGCATTAGAGTAGGATTTCATTGCATATTAGACTATGTTTTGTTACATTTGTCATGAATTTCATTTCATATAGTTCTAGGTGTTGCATTAGGTATAGGAAAGTCTTTTGGTGCATTTTGGTTTATCCTTAGGTACAAAAGCATGGAGAGGAGCTAAAGAATGAGCATTGGATTGCATGGAGCACAATTGGAGCTAAGGGAGAGAAGAAGAGTGTTGCAGCGGTTGGTTGCAGCGGTCAAGGAGTGACCGCTGCAATTTTCTGGAGCCAAAGACCAAAGAAGCTGCACCGGTCCTGCAGCAGTCAAGGAGGGACCGCTGCAAAATCCTCCGGACAAATCCCTAAGACGAAACGGTGCCCACAGCGGTCAAGGAGGTACCGCTGCCATTCTCTTGAAACAAAAGTGTATTAGACCGCAGCGGTCTTGCAGCGGTCACTCGCAGACCGCTGCGGACTCATCCGGACAAAAGAAAATCGGGTCAAAACCCGGTTTGTCTCGGGTCGACCCGATCCGACCTAAAAATCCTTAAAACCTTGTTTTATACATTCATTTTTGCCAAGTTATGTTTTATGTTGAAACCTTAGAAGCTTTTCTCTTGTTTTCAAAAACCTAGTTGAATCTTAATAGTATTTGCATTTTCTTTTCATAAATCTTGTCTTTTATAATTTCTCATTCATCCTATTCATTACCCATCATGATTTCTCTTCTAATCAAGCTTGATTTTGATAGAATCATCGTGAGTCTTGAGTAGTCTCATTAGGGTTCAAGGATGAGTTAGATGAGGGGGATCTAAGCATGGATTAGGTTAGTTTAGGTCTTAAATCAAACATTCCATCATTCTCTAAGAGATCATAATGCTTCTTCTTGCATGGAAATGAGGAAGATGACATGGAGCCTTTCATGGACACCAAATTTTTGATGAAATGTCCAATAGAGTTTAGAGTGAGAATTATGATTCTTAGCCCAAATGATTGGTGTTTAAGAACTTAATTAGGTTGATCTAGTAATTTGGTTTTAATTCATTAGTTATATCATTTCAAATGGAAATTTGATAATGATGTCATAATTAGTGAAGTGATTAATTGCATGAAAATGAATTAGTCAATTAAATGGATCATTAACCTAAGGAATAACTAATTAGCGTAATTAGACATCCTAACCATGCTTATTGAACCCAAGTCACTAATAACTCTTCTAAAGACCCTTCTTTAATCATTTCATAACTTTAGTCATTTAATCACTTGCATTTAATTTAATTAGTCAACATAAAGCAACCAACAAACTTAATTGGCTTAGATTAAGTTAGTCCTTGTATTCTAGGTGACAATTTACAACGAGTTAGGATTGTTACCTCTAAATACTACAATTTTTAGGGGAATTGATGACCCTAGGATTGAGTTAAATCTTGTTCATCACTTATCGCATAGATTATGGTATTTTTTGAGGGACTAAACCAAGTATGAGATATGGGATTCAACAAGTTAAGGATGTAATTTGACTCGTTTGTTTTCATCAGCACAATTAATTTGGGGGGGGGGGGAGGAGAAACTAAAAGAAGTGTATGAAGTGATATGTGACATTGAGAAAAATGCGAAAGAATTCGAGGTAATTCAGTTCATATACGTATTGCAAAAGTAGAATATGGATGCGGATATTTTAGTCAAAGATGTTATGTTTATCCATAACTATTCTACTATGTAACTGATAATGTAAATTCCTATTTCAATTGCGAGGAATGAAGTTTTTAGTTAATGAAAAAATGAAAAACTGTTTCAACCTTTCCATTTCCACAAAGACGTAATCGTGGGTTTTGAGACAAGTTTTTAACTAATAGAGACATGAAGAACTTCAAGAATCTGTTTATGATTAGGTATAAAAGCCAAGTGTAATTATCTACCTCTTTATTTTTTTGGGGTAATAAGAGTTTGTATATTTTCATAAACATTGTACATATTTTCTCATATTCATAACAAAAAACAAAATGCTATATAAAGAAGATGCTTCTATGTTACTAATTTTTACAGTCTTTTTCCCTTTTTCTTTTGCCTTGCTGGAATGTCGAACACATCACGCGTAACTCGTACAACGCCTCCGCAGAACTTACGAATTACACAGAAGCCAAGCGGTTTCCATTATAATATAACACATTAAAATATATATTTTGATATTTTGCGTAAAAAATATTTTGATATATATATATATATATTTTTTGTTAAAGTATATTTTGATATATATCTTCTTGTAAAAGGTTCCAAAAACACTTGACTAAGTAGCATTCCTCTCGTTTTTGTTTTCTTTTCTATATACAGGTAAATTCTTTTATTTGAAACTTTAGCTAGTCCCCAGCTTTTTGTGGAGTATTAGACAAGTACTATATGCCTCCGGACATCTGTCACAATACTTTCTGTAAAGCTGTTGAAGGATTAATAATGCTATTAAATGTGGTCCGGGTGAGGAAAAAAACAAAGACGAACGCCTAAGTTTGGTGAACCACTACCAGTCTTGACTTGTCCCCTAATACTATAATAATATCACATCCCATATCAAAATAATAATATAGAATATAATATAACATCTCTATCAACCAATTACAGTTATTTTGATGTTTCAAAGGTTGTAGATTTTTTCTTTAAAAAAAAAAGTTTAACCTATAAGTAAATTTCAAGGTTTAAGAAATCGCTAGGCATTAATCGAACGATCTGATTGTATCTAGCACCTAACAGAAAAATCAAAGAAAATGTTGATAGTTTTTCCTACGTCTCAAGAGATCAAAGAAACTCTCTTTTCGTTGCCTAAAGAAAAAACACCAGGTCCTGACGGGTTTTCAACGGAATTTTATACTTATTCTTGGGACTCGATGGGCTTAGAGTTTACATAAGCGGTTCAAGGTTTTTGTTCAGGACCCATTCTTTTCTAGGCAAGTTAATGCAACGATCATCTCCTTTACCCAAAAACTTCAAGGTGCTGAAAGGTTATCGGATTTTCGTCAAATCTCTCTGTGTAACACCATTTATAAGGTTTTGTCTCGAATCTTATCTTCTCGTATCAAGTTATTTCTCCTATTAGCGGTTCAGAACAACCATGTAGGGTTTGTTCATGGCAGGCTGCTTTGTGAGAACGTCCTCCTTGCTTCTGAACTGGTTACTGATTTTCACAAGCCTGAGTCGAAATTTCATTATCAACATCCTCACTGCGTTCGAGCTTCCTTCACTTTTCATCAAATGGATTTCAGTTTGTATCACCTCTCCTCATTACTCTGTGGCAATCAATGGGAGTTATAAGGTTTCTTTCCAGGGAAAAAGGGCCTGCGGCAAGGCGACTCCATCTCGTCTGCCCTTTTCATTGTTGCTATGGACATTTTATCGAAAGCTCTTGATTCTGCAGCTAGACTTAACGTTTTTGGACCTTATCCTAAGTGCAATAACCCATTGGTAACTCATCTCAGCTTCGCATATGATGTTTTGGTATTCTTTGATGGCAAGGAATCTTCTCTTCGTGGAATTTTTGATATCCTAGACAAGTTTTACAAAGGATGAGGTCTGTTTCTTAATCTCCAAAAGTCAAGTTTGTATGTGGATGGTAATAATGCAAATTATGTTAGGAAACTTGGCTGCTACTTTTGGTATTTCTCGTGGCTCTTAACCTGTTAGGTATCTTGGTTTGACTCTCTCTGTTTAGAAGTTGAAGCCTAGGGACTATCAGCCACTTATGGATAGATTTAAATGAAGAATATCATCCTGGACAAATAAACAATTATCTTTTGTCGACCGCCTTCAATTAATTCAATCAGTTCTTTATGGGATAATCACCTTTTGGTCAATGGCTTTTCCTCTTCCAAAGAAGTGTCTTCAGACTTTGGAGAGTATTTGTAGCGCTTTTCTTTGGTCTAGTAGTACAGATTCAACAAGAGGGGCGAAGGTGGCATGGAGTTCTGTGTGCACTCCTACAAAATCAGGCGGTTTGGGGCTGAGGAGTCTCCAATTTGTAAATTAAGTTTTCGGACTGAAACTGATTTGGCTTCGCGAGTGCTGGAAGTTTTTGGGTTTCCTGGATAAAACTGAATTTGATCAGGGGTAGGATTTACTAAGAAATAGATTTCACAAGGGAAGGAAGCTGGATTTGGAAGCAAATTATTAAATTGCGTCCTATTGCTCGACCATTTCTACAAAGTCACATTATTTCAGGTTCCTTAGCCTTATTTTGGCATGATAATTGGACATGTTTGTGCCCTCTTATTGACTTAGCTGTATTTGGAAGCAAATTGTTAAACTGCATCCTATTGCTCGACTATTTCTACGCTGTCACATTATTTCAGGTTCCTTGGCCTTATTTTGGCATGATAATTGGACAGGTTTGGGCCCTCTTATTGACTTAGCTGGTTACACGGTTCCTCGGGTAACAAGTATTAGTTATGATGCTTTGGTTTCAAATGTGATAGACGATGGTGCTTGGGTTTTACCGTGTGGAAGGCATCCGGTTATCTCGTTGTTGCGTGCTGCTTTGCCTTCTACTCCGCCTTATCTCTCTCCCTTGATTCAGAACCAGGTTTATTTCTTTGGAAAAACTATTCTTTGGAGCCTCCAGGTACTTTCTCAACTTCTAAGACATAGAGATCTTTGAACCCACATGTAGAACCTACTACAGTCTGGTTCAAAACTGTATGGTTTCCCCAGCGAGTCCCCAAACATGCATTCATTCTTTGGCTAATTATGAGAGACCGAATGACAACACGAGATAAGCTCACAAGATGGGGTATGGATGTCTCTCCTCTCTGTGTTCTTTGTGGGATCGCTAATGAATCAACTTCGCATCTTTTTTTGAATTGCTCTTTTTCCTTCGAGCTATGGTGTTCTTTCTTTCAACATAATGATCTTATTCCTCCTCTGGATTTTCACGATGTGGTTCAGTGGGTAAGGCAATGCTCTTCCGCTCTAAGGGTTAAGGTTATTTGTAAGCTACTCCTCCAAACAATAACCTATTCCATTTGGATAGAGAGGAATGCAAGAATTCACACCAATTCTTCTAAGACGGTAGCGGCTATATCCAAAGGAATTCAGCTGCTAATGCGTTGTAAGTTAGCTGTTTTAGATCGGAAAGTTCCTCCAAGCAACCCAAATTCTAACCGGTCAGATGTCTCAAATTCTTATCTTTCTACATGGTTTGGATTCTTCCAAGTCTAAACTCCCTTCTTCAAAATCCAATCATCTTCTTTTATACTTGCTTCAAGTGAGTTTCAATTCCATCTTCTTACTAAGTTTATTGTGTTATTTGTTGTTTCTTTGCTTATTGTACTCTTCTCAGAAAAACTAAGAAAATGTATCCCATGTAGGGAAGAAGAGAGAATGAATGAGTTTTTATTTAAAAAAAAAAAAAAACCAAAAAATTTAGAGATTATACGGAAATTAATTGAAGATTTATTTTAAATTTATTTATCATACATACCTTTATATATTTTTATACAAAAATATATAGAAATCATCTCATTAGTAAAATAGGCCATGTAATGTAGAGAGATGTGGGTTCGAATCTAGGAACCCTAAACATTCCACCATTGATTTGTTCTTCAAAAATCATCATTTTCTCTCATGTTTCTTCTAATTTATACCCTAAATATATAGATCCAACCATTATAAGCAGATTAAGGCTTTCAAAAAGAAAAGAACTTTTTACATCAAACTCGTTTTTTAAAATTTGGCGCTGAGGCGCCAAGATCGAATTTTAGAAAATTGGTAAATTCTAACCAATCACTTACTAAATTTGAAAAATACTATTACAATTGCATTATTTATCATAGCGAATATAGTATTAAACATAGAATATGAGTCATGATAAATGAGTTTCTAATTTTCTCGCACGTTTCATGAAGAGTGATACATTGTTTTTCTATTCAAATCGAAGAAGAATCATGACGAAGACGACAAAAAAGGTATTCAGAGTAACTTGAATTCCAGCAGGTCATGGACGATAATAAGAAGTTGTGAGGGATGTATAGTATCTCCTCCGCCAAGCACCCTCGCCTATTATTCGTCTTCTTCACATGACATACCTAAAGTAACTCAAAGCATCATCTTGAGATATAAAATTTGGATGCCACCTAGCATCATGCGGACTGTCCCGAAGAAAGGATCCTTGTTGCAATTAGAAAGCTAATAGCATCCCATTCTCCATGAGTTTTATAAAATAGGATTCAAATGAGTGATGCACGTTTCAATGCCAACATAATTCAATAAGTAGGCTACCCTTACCAAATGAATTGTGAGGTGAACGACCTTCACAATTCTTAACCACCCCTAAAAATCTGGATTCATACTAGAAAGGTTGTGGATTCATGCCATGATTACAAACTTCTTAGACTCACACCAAATCACCAATATTTCGCTAAATGACAAAGAAAACCGATGTAATGATTTTTCTTTTCCTGTCAATTGAAGTGGAAACATATATGGTAATGGCGGGGAATAGACTCAAAATCACATGGAGATTCAGCTCCCTGGCAAGGAAAAGTGATGAGAAGCTAAAAAAAAATGATATAGAACCCGGCCAAGGTAAGCATTGGAAGCATCCCAGGCCGCCACCCGATCTCTCCAAAGGAGAAACATACATGAATCCACCAAAACTCGTCCAAATTGGAAACCATCAGCCAAAAAACCTAATATGTGTGTGTGATGGTTTGTAGATTTTGGGTCTCTAGGGACATGCCTACACCAAAAAGTAGACAATCCGGGGTTAAAAATTTAGACTCTTGTGTATTATAGCCTCCAAGAGTCATCACCCTTTAGATTTTCATGACCGTTTCCTATGACTTCGATTTTTTTCCCAAAAAATTATTTTGGATATCATGTTAGCAATTCAAACTCCGTATATATGTTTAAATGATTATAAGACTATTTGAATAGTTACACCTTCCACTCTGCAAATCTGCTATTCATAGTCAGGCAGTTAAGAAAAAATATTTAGGTTAAATCTCATCCTCTAATATTTGAAAAATCTAAATGTTGTTAAATATTTGGATATGATCAAGTAATGGCCTTAAAAAATAAACATGCTGAACCACCAGACTCCTTGTTTCTGAGTATCTGATAACACAACCATGCTATATGGAAGACGAAAAGCTGGGGATCAAGTGACCAGTAGTGATAACACTTAGGTCTAACACAACAATGGTCAGATGGCTTAGCAAAATGGACCATTATTTTCATACTTATTTTACCCATAGATAGTGTCATGTTACTAAGTAAGAAATAATATTGGTAAATGGGTGGTTCAACTAGGGGAGAACCTTCAAGAAAGCTACACCGACTCGGGTTAGTATCAAGACTTGGGTAAGGTACTTCCCATTAGAAAAACCCCAATGAGTTGTTTCCATCATCAAACTAACACCTTATTTGAATTATCGCATGTATAAATATTGAAACTTAAAGTCAACTTCTTTCTCACACGTGTCAAAAAGAGATTAGATCAAAATTTTCATAGGAGGATCCAAACCGCATAATATGCCTTTGAGGATTTCTTTCCATGTTCTTGATGTTTTACGGATGACGAGGGCATGAACAATGATTTGGGAATGCCAGGGACATGTATGTTGACTATGTGATGCTTTTGCGGTTTCAACGAGAAGAGCGAATGTGAGAAACCTATGAGTCATAGTTGGATGACGTGGCTTGTTCTCAACAATAGATTCAAAATTGAAAATTCTGAATTTGGGAAAATGGATTTGAGATTTTGGGTCAGCGGTGGAAGAGATGTGTGACATCGGACGATTCTAAGTAAATGGGGATCCTAGAGTTTTGTTAATTGGTGTTTTGGGCAATTAGGATCCAGTTTTCGACGAGTGGGATTTGGATACCAGTACTGAGATTTGGATACTTTTTGTGCGGGTAAGGAAAATGATTTCTTTTTTCCTAGGGTGAGTGATGTAGCTGCCGATGAGACAATAGTTTTTCTGGTAGTAGCAACGCGCGAAATAGAGATGAAATTCGTTGATGCCAATGTGAAAATAGCTATGTCAATGGTAATAAATTGTATAGAAAAGGAGAGCGAAACTGATATCAACAAAAAGCTGACTAGAATGACGGAAAAATTTGCTGGAGAGATCGATGCAAGCAAATTGACATAAAATCTAAAGAGGAGAAAAAATAAATTTTGTAAATATGAGTCTGGAAAGTTTGTTGACGACAATAATCCAAAATCTTCGACGGATTAAAGAGCCATTAGAGAGTTTGGCGAAAAGCATAATGGGAATAAGAGATTACTCTAGTATTTTTCTAATAAATAATCTACATTTTAGGGTACTAAACTGTGTTTCGCAATGGTTATTAACAAAAAATTTATTCCAACAAGTGTAGTCGATAGAAGATATACATTTAATTTTTTTTTTCTTTGTCTTTTTGTTAGAATATTTTATTTTTATGTCTCAGTTAAAATATACATTTAGTTTTAAATCTTCAAACTAAAAATTTTCTGAATATGGATAACTTTTATATCATTTGGAAATGATTTTAGTTAATGTGCATTTTACCCAATATCAACCCATTAATTAGGCTCCAAATTAAGGTTAAGGTGGTACGGAGCATCCTAAGCGGAATAATGTCGTTTTTATATATAAATTTATTTATTTTTCCGTTCTGCATCTTCTCACCCATCACCAGTGACGGAAATAACATGCTTTTAGGAGGTTCATGTGACCCCATGAAAATATATATATATTCATTTTTAGTGTAAATTTAACTAAATTTGATGAAAAAATATAGCTAAAACTAGTTTCTTGACCCTATGAATTTATGTTCTACTTCCGCTGCTGCCCATCACTGCTTCTGCCCTGCACGTCTTCATATTGAAATGTAGAAAGCGTTTTTTTTTGGGTAAAGACATTCAATAAGCTTTCATAGTCGACTATTCGAGAGAGACAAGTTGGGGAGTAAACTAAGCCCACGTCTTTGAGTTTCCACCATCATACATTATGGTCGGTCCATTTCATTTAATTTCCCTCTCTTAGCACTCTAAAAAACATTTATTTGTGGTTTATTTTTTAATCGTATATATTTCTCGAACTATATATTAAGCAGTCTTAGAATTTATAGCTGTGAGATGAGTATCACAATGATAGAAAAAGTACATCTAATGAAGAACGATTATTTTTAGTGGAATGTATATTGTGAGTCGCTCTTAGACATGCAGCACTAAAATTTCTTTAGAAAATAAAACAAATTCAAATAATCATATTTTTTTTTCTCTCTTTTTTTGATATTTTTTTTGTTTTTTTTTTTTGTTATTGTCTCTTTCAGTCATTAAATATGTTCTATATTATTGGCAAACGACTGTTGTACGCTCACAATTCACAACGACTTAATATATTTCTTATTCTTTTTTTTTTCGTTTAGCGGAATATACAACATATTGAGTGGCTCTACGTACAAGAAGGCTAGACGTACTCTAATTTTCTTTTCTGAAAAAAATAAAAATAAAAATTAGAGCTTTGACATTTTTTTCGTCGATCAGGGAAAATAAAACAAAATTTAGTAAAGTGTAAAACCAAGGTATATATATTCTTTAAATAATAATAGTGAAAAAGGATATATATACGTAATAGAAAAAGTGGGGTTTCATGTGTATATATATTCACTTAAGTTGAGTGGATCTTTGCCAAATGAGCTCAAGCTCACGAGCGAAGTCCTTTTGTCGGCCGACGACAATGGTGATGTGGTCTTTGTCAGGGATGACGTGAACAGTGGCACGTGGCACTTTGCTCTTAACACTGTAGCTACACTCGACGGGAATGACCTCGTCTTTGCCACCGTGGAATAAGGCAACGTCACAGTCGACGTGATCACGGACATGGTCAAGATACGACTCGAGCTTGCTGCCTGTCCCGAAGATGACGTTGTGTAATGTGTGCCACGACGCGTTGTGTGTGTGACAAAAAAATCCTTCTATCAAATACGTTCGCAGCCTGCATACATCATACAGATAGATATGTTTAATTTGTTTTTCTTACTAAACTTTTAGAATTCGTTTATAAATGTATTTTTGGATATCTTTTATAAAGTCGTTTGTATTTTTGGAACCAAAACTTGTTAGTTTGTAGTACTTCTTTATTATTTTCTGTCTTTAACGTAAAGTTAGTGTCTAAAATGTTTTGATTATTGTATCTCACTTTAGATGCCATAAAATAAGTTTCTCTGAATGATACGTATTTATGATATAAAATGCCAAAATCGAAACTAATGGGTCAAATAATGGAGGAGACACGGTTGATATAAGTACCTTTCGGTGTTTTAAAGACAATTTTTCTCTATTACATAAAGCTATATATATATATATATATTAGATTGCTTCTTACCTATTTATTTCCTGATATATATGGTAATACATATTGCATGTAAGAAGTAGTAAAATTGACCATTCAGCATGCATATCATTAAAGATTCATACACAAACTTATATATCTATAGCCGGTAACTCAACCGGTGAATTAGGTTTTGGGGGGAGTCCGACCAGATCTTAAATTTGAGCAATGACTGTGGAAAGAATGTTTGATACTCCAAAAAGGTTATATATATATATATATATTTACTTTGTGTACCTTGTTCACAATTCAGAGACGTCCTTTTTCAAAGAAAAAAAAATTATTCATAAGCGTCAATATCAGATATTGAAGAAGACGAGTGGTACACAGTTTGACATTTCGTTGTTCCCGAACCACATGCACCGTGAACTTTGGGTGATCGATTTTTCTTATTTACTACTGAAAAAATGTGTGGACCTAGCGTACAATCGGTTGTTTTATTAAAGTTAGGATCCATATCCCAGTTAGAAATGACTTAAAGTAATATATAAACTATATAGGTCAATCTATTCATTGCGAAAATTCATAATTACTCAAAATTGAAAGGTAAAAAAAAAAACCACGATTGTTATATAAAATGTATGATGTATTTATAAATGTACCTGTTTAAGGTGAGGAGGCGGACAAGAGATTCAACCAAGTGATGGTTTTTGCAGAAGATAAGGCCAATGGTGCGAGTAATATGCTCGTACCAGCTAATCACCGATGCACCAAATTGCATCGGTGGCCAAACTTCTTTAGGAGCCACTTTCCTCATCACGTATTGCGTCGCTTGTATTCCCTTTGGCACCTTGTAATATGGCTGCCATATAATAACTTCAATCAGTTACCTTCCCTTCATTAATTAGGTCCAATTTGATTCTATCTTCACAATACGAAACCGTTGAAAATTGACTTACAGGAGCCAAAAGAGTGAGGGATTTGATAGCTCCAGGGTGTTTAACGGCGAGCGCAAGAGCCAAAACGCAGCCTAAAGAGTGAGCCACTATGTGGAATCTTTTGAGTTTGAACTGAGAGATCACCGATTTCTCGATCATCTCTAAATGATCTCTTAATGTATATAGCGAGTCGTTTGGCTTTGGACTTCTACCGTAGCCCATAAGATCCACCGCGATGAGCCTATAATTCGATTTGGCTGAATCTGAGAAGTTTGGGAAGAGAGTCTCCGTCCAAAACGCGGATGATGATAAGAAACCGTGTATGAACACAACGTTGTCTCGTGCCTTCTTGTTATCTGCACATACATTTATATAATAAAATGTATCCCATTAATCATATTGTGTCGCCCATATAAGAAAACTCTTTAATAAAGTCAAAGATGAAAAACTCTAGTGCATCTGGTGAGGACAAAAAAACATAATATTATATATTTATTATTTTTATGTTAAAAAAGATTTTAAATCCGACTCAAACAATACAAAATCTCACCAAAACAATAGTCTTGGTTTGTGATGGTGCTCTCAATGTTTTACCATTCAAATTTAAATTTTGTAAGACGCATATGGAAATTCTTTTTGATTCATACAAGTTAATACGCTGTGAGGATGCTATAATTCTTATAAATAAAAGTATTGTTGTAACTGTTGATTTTTTGTTGTTACTTTGCTTGTCAAAAACTTAAATTATGCAGATTTGGATTTTGGTGGTATCATAGCAACGAGAATAACAAAAGTTATTAGACTTTTCCTTGTCCGTTGATTTTTGTTGTCTAACTCCTGTTAGCATTTTACAACAACAAACCAATTTTCATCTCACCAAGAATTTAATGTTCCCAAGAATTTAATTTCTTTTAATAGTAAATATATATAATATATGGTTTCAGGTAGATAGGATGTGTGTATATATATAATAGAAACATATGTAGGAATTTGGATAAAGTGGATAAATTAAATTTACCTTTGGGCTGTTGAACTTTGACGAAGAGAGATTCTTTGTTGGAAGAAGAAAGCCAAGAAGTGCAGAAACTACAATGACAATCAGACCATCTTGGTGTTGTCGGAGATTTCTCAACCACCGTAGAATTCAAAGTCATTACTCTCTTTTTATTACCATTACTACTTATCTTGTTCTTAGACTCATCATGATCACAAGATTCGACCACATTGCGTCTCATGAAACCCATATAGTTGAAGCATTTCACGGACCTCACGAGCTTAGAGAGCCTCGTTAGAAGCGAAGGACCACGTGAGTAGAGCGTGTCTGAGATCTCATCGAAATGGATCTTACTTCTTGTCAAAGACACAACCTTTGAGTACTCACCTCGTTCTGACACTATGATCTTCTCGGTCTTGGCTTTAGCCTGTGGTGGAGGAGAGCAATAACAGGGTTTCCGATCGGATTCCAAAAAGAAATCCAAAGTCTTGTATGTAAAACAAAGCAAAAAATCGACAATGTCGAGGAGAAAGAAGACAAAGAAGCCCACGGTGCGGTTGAGCCACCGTGCAATGGCCATGATGTTGTGGTGGGAATGATAGATTTAAGTGGTATTGATTTGAGGCTTGTGTAAATGTATATGTTTAGAAATTGAAGATGAGAGAGAGTGATTTATAGCATATGACAGATATATGAATTTATTGTTTCATCTAACATAATTTGCTGTCCAAAGTGATGAAATTGGGTGGAGGTTGAATCTTCTACCTTTTTTTGTTTGCAAACCCTAATTAAAAATTTAATGTTCATCATAAATTTTCAATATAACTTTAAATTATTTGGAATGTACTATACTAATATATGGTTTGAAAGACTTTGGGGGTCTGAATGTACTGAAGAAACTGTAAGTACCTAGTCTTTATTTTTGCATTGTGAACTTTTTCTTATATAAATATATATATGCTAAAAGTCAGAAAAAGATAAATTGCACAAATGTATTAGTTATATTTTTCAAAATTATATATATTGTAAGAATTATATAAAAGATTAATCTAATAAATATATTAATCTAAAAAACTACAAAATATTAGTTTTAGCAAATTGATTAGATGACGAGAACTAGAAGGCTATAAAAAATATGAAGTGTGGTCGATGTGTCACATGTACAATTTATTAAACTCTTCGCCAATCATCACTGTCTTTGGACATTATCCGCTTTACATCTAAAAGACAGCCTAGCCTAGCTTGTTTATATATAAATTTCACAGCATATATTGATTTCAAATTCGAAGGAAATATCGATGATAAAATGAAAGGAACAAAATCTATTTAAATAAGTGGAATGCTCGACACAACTAAGAGTTGTTCGCGTGGAAATATCATATCGGGTTTGAATGGTAACTTTTTTATCGTAAAAAGTGTACCACTTTAATAGTTATCAGTCATAAAAGGGTATCAAAATCGATATAAAAACGGTACTCTCACTTATTTTGTATCGTTTTTTCTTATCTTTTGCACTATATATACCACTTATTGATAAAAGATTTATACCATTTTTTCACCAATCGACACATCATATTGTTAAAATTGACGTTGTAGCACTAAAAAAATACGGGTTACAATAGCCTAAAATTCGTTTGAAAATACATTGAATTGGGAAAATTGAAATTTGTCGGAAATTTTTTGCGATGATCACCTTTTATCAAACGTAATCGTTGGTTGGCAACTATAAGTTTTTGAAAATCACATGTCAGCTTTTTCTAAGAAACTCTATCGGAAATGGTTTATATATCCACCCCTTTTCTCATTTTTACTAGAGGCGATATATGAAAACAGTGTCTAAAAATAAAAGCTTAGAAATGTCTTTCACATATCTATAATTCTTGAAAATGGATGGGAAAACTTGGGGATCACGATGGTCCAAATTACAAGGGAGTATGCGGAAGGACGAACCAAATTCACGTGTGATACCATGAGATACATTTACAAGTGGTAAGATGATTTTCCTAGTATTTGTTGCGATAGTGGGAATTTATCCAAGTAGAAGGTGTGTGGAAGCACTTGTATTATCAAGGAATTATAACAAATGGTTTTATATACTTTTGCGTGGGAGAATTATGTGGCTCCGTGACCTAACACTAGTAAAACAATTGTTGATATGTCAGAACAACCAGAAAAAAAAAAAAAAAGATACTGTAAAAATATTTTTAAGAACATATACCTACAGTGAAAATATTTTTCTTTTATGGAAGCTAGAAATGGGCGTAGATGAACATAATTTTGAAGTGCTTTAACAAAAAAAAAAACATAATTTTGAAGTGAGGAAAGTTTATGATATGCTAGATGCAACAAGCATCCGATATTAAGGTTTTAGAGAGTGTCATTTACTTTTGTTAGTTGCAAGTAGGATATTAAATATAAATGTAATACTTCAATTTCTAGAAAAAATAAGGATGTATGAATAAAATTTAAAAGAATTGATTTGATTATATATATTATTAAAGTATTTTTTTTTCTTGTAATATATACTGATAGAACTCCATAGTTAAAGGTATTTGATTTGCAACGATTTAAAAATGTGTGGTCTATTTTGAAGGGTTTCTAGTACTGTATAAGTGTGGAAAAAACACGGGGAAATATCTCGTGGTGATCGTTAGGGCTAAACAACGAGTCTTTCAAATTTCGCGGAGTACTGCACTCACTGTCAGATGAGGGACATAGCCAAAGAAGACCGCTCCTTGGCTTGACCTAACGATGGCATTGGGACATAGCATAGGGATCGTCTCATGGCGTCCTCTCGGACGGGGTTTACTCGCCATCTACAATGGCTTGGAGAAACGCTAAGTGGGTAGCAATCTGACCCGAGGACCATCAAAGGAAGGACTTTACATCATGGGGTTAAGTATCACAACCTATGCTAGGTATGGTTTATACTCACATATTTTTATCTATATATTATGCCTTATCCTTTTAACGAAAACTTGTTGATAAATCTCAGTAACACACGTGTCAGGTGCCCACAAGATATAACGCTCGCTAACACACTACGCGCGCCTCTGTAGCTGCAAACACACGTAGAAGGGCGTTGCAAACAAATGAACAGGCAAAAGACAGTATGTAGAGCCACCCATTTTTTTCTGTAACGGATTCCATGCACCTTGATGAGGACATCCAACCACTAGGAGAACCACCAAGGGAGGTGCTTGATCCTTTTCTGCCAAACCGAACAATCACGAGTTTCAAGAGCAAGACTACTCAACACCAAGTCAAAATGTATGTGGAGAAGCTATTGGAGCAGTTGGAGCACGTGAATAAAGCCCAAGATTCGTTCATAAGAGACTTAGCCCCAAAGACCTCTCAAATAGAGCTCATCGGCGACCAAGAGCTCAAACTTCACCAGATTGAGGAGGACGACCAAGACAACCACTGAGACCATCTAGAACAAATTCCAAGGGACTCTAGACCACCTAGAAACCACCTTAAAAGCCTAAAGATTACCAAGTTCCAATCCTTTCAATTCGGACCCGGTTTAGCCGATAAATCAACTTTGGCGATCACCCAAGGCCAAACCGGATAAGGCCACAACTCAGGAGATGTCAATCAATCCAAGATGATTATTAAGGCTAAGGCTGCTAGAGAAATTAAAGAGAATGTGCCAATTCAAACCCATGAAGACCCTTGACTATTTTTAGCCCAAAAGAATAAGTTTGTTTACAACTTGCTCTCCACTTCTTTTGATGATTGAAGAAGATTTTTGAAGACTCCAAAGGAACCAGAGACTCTCATTATGTCTTATGGTTGGATTGGATTGCTTAAAAGATAATTCACTTGAATACTTTCTTTAAGAAGACCTAAAACTAAGCCATTAGCACAACGGGTAATTTCTATGTTTAATTCTAATTTTTATTCCCTTTTTAGCACTTTATAGATGTTGAGCTCACCTATATAAGCTAAACTCAGTCTCTTTTATTAGCTACCTTATCTTTGAATAATAATCTTGCATTTTGTTTCATACAAAATTTTTGTCTTTTGTTTTTGTTGAGGAATCCAAAACCAAAAATCACACTTGTTCTATATCACAAGATAATCACCTCTTCTGTGAGTGATGGTGCAAAGTTATTCACCCAAAATTAACTGCAAGTGCACAGTGTACAATTGTAGTATTTACGTTATCAATCCCACAGAGAGCTAGGGCTAGTTTGGATTCAGATGCAAAAGTAAACATACTAGAATGATTCTAATATGCTAATGACTTGTGATGTGTTGCAAACTTTAAAAGGACATTAGATCTAAGGGAAATCAATTGGAAAAACTTGGGATCACGGTTATTGGTGACTTCTTGAACTCTAAACACTTTAAACTACTAGATCCTATTGGTGTACTAGAAAATAGCCTTTATTTAAATCCCTAAATCTCAAATCTCTTTGGATTGTCGCTGAAACTAAATAAGCTTTAGTGCGAACGAGTTAGATATGTTCACAAGGTGTCTAATCAAACATTCATTTGACTTAGAACACACCTTACTCACTACAGACTCTTCCGGCATCTCTATCTCCGTCTCCGGTAGAAAGATCGACCTTGATAATCTAAAAGTGGTTAATTACATCACCTCTAAATGTAAAATACTGTTTGTAGTGAATAATCAAGTGGCTTATTCCACAAATAAAAACCGTTTAGAATGATCCCTTGTAAACCCTTTGAAAACCCTAGATCTAATGAATAAACTACTCAGACATGGTTTTAGTAAAACAAATCATCTTTTTATAAATGAAGTGCATGTAAAACGAATTAGACAATAGAAGATCAGAGGCTCACAAAGCTCAATTGAGAAAGAACACTCTCTAATCTTCTTCAGAATCTAGAACAATGATAAGAACAATATCTAAAAGCTAAAAACAATGGAAACAAAAAGCAAAGAGAAAATTTGTATTACTTTGAGTTCTTGTGCGGGGGTCTCTCTCGTCGTGCCTCTTAAGAGGTGCTTATATAGGTCGTGAATGAGTCTTAGGGTTTAGGGTTCCGTGAAAGGCCCGATAAGAAAATCTTCTAAATTAAGTCGGCGTCATGGTCGGTCGACTCCATCTCCTTCAGTCCGTCGACTCGGGGCTCGCAACAACATTTCTTCATTTTGGCTCCAAATCTTCTAAGTCTTCTCAAATCACGTGGAAACTTCCATAAAACCTTCTTTTTAGCTCTTTTTGCTCAAAAGTGTCTTTTGCTAGTAAATCCTGCATAAATTCTCAAAACATGCTACAAAGACTCCATAAAACCTACTATATCATGGAAGAAAACCGGTAAAATCCATGATACATCAGTGAGCTAGAACCCCACTCTCCGCCATCACTCCGCCCTAGAACCTAACAATACAAGAACCTTAGTTCCTCTTGTTAAGTTCTTGCTCATCTTGGTTGGATTTATCTTCATCTCCATTGAAGGTCACATAACACCTTGGGATGAAACAATGTGCCAGCTAGATAAGACGACAAAGAAAGTAGGTGAAGAGCATTCAAGTGCATTGTACCAGCCGGACCGACTCCAATTGGGCTACCTAGAACCGACCCGTTCAACCCAAACGAATTACCGGTCTATTATTTAGGGTCAGGTAGTCTCTGTAAATAGAGTCATTTCTTGCAACGAGAAATGCTCGGATCTTAATTTAATCATCTTCTAGCCTACTTTTTCTTGGTTTTTACTCTTTGTTTTCGACTTGCTCTTATGTCCTTAACTTCGTCGCAAACCAGTCAACACTAGTTGTTTTCCGGCTCGAACTCAGTATTCACTTGCTAATCTTTATCAGATTTCTCTCAAAGGTTTCCCGATTTTTCTATTTAAACACTATCGGTTCACCGTCGTAACTAAATCCACACAGTCAAAGTCGAGACCTTTGCGCCAAAGTTCACTCTATTTGCCTCTAAACTCCTCTAAAGTTGTGACTTTTCTGTAATAAGTAGGGGTGTTCAAAATGGTAAAACTGAACATATCTGAACCAAACCTAAATTGGCCAATATCGATGAATATTGGTTACACCAATTAAATCGTATGGATTTCGTTTTATAGAAACCGATGGATACGGATATGATTTGGTTATTAACCAATAAATATGATAGTCTCCTAAATATGATAAACAACAATAATCTTATAGTAAAAAAAAAGAAAAAATTTTAAAATATTACATTTCTAATGTTTTTGTCCATAAAATACCAATGTTTTTGTCCATAAAATACCATTGATCACAAAAGTAACACATAATTTTTTTAAAAATATTTATTTATCCAAAATAAATTACAAACACAACTAAAATATTATATGTGGGTTCACTATTTCCAACTTAGAGATTAGATATCCCCCATTAACAAGACATTTTGAGTCAATGTGTTACTAAATTTTTGGTATTTTTGGAAAAAAAAAAAAACTGATGATAATATTTTGGAACACAAACTTAAAATGTAGTATTTTTTAGAATTTCCCTTAAAAACTACATATACAGTCATATAATTAATACATGTAATTATTTAAACTAGTGCTAGTACTTATTCAATTGAAAACTTTATATTTCAAAACAATACATATTTTATTATGTTCTTATTTGATTTTTTTATAATTACATTTTCATAAGATTTGGTTGAGCTTATATGTTTAAGGTGTTGAAAATGACCTCAACTCATTAATAAATAAAACACATGTTTTCTATCTGCATAACATGTTACGATATGCTAATTTCATAACAAATATATATGATTTTTAAGAGTATAACACAAAAAATATATATGTCGAGCTTTTAACATATTTTTAGTTTATGTTTTAATAAGTAAAAGTTAATAAAAAAATTTATTTGCGATCTAAAGAAGAAGAAAACATGAATTCAATCCAAATATAGCGGTGGTTTATTCACTTTAAAATAAATATATATAAATTCAAAACGAAAAATCGAAAACTGGTAATATCTAAAATGAATAAAACTAAAGTAGATTTTAGTTTAATATGGTAACTATTTTCTAGAAACCGGAAAACCGAACCGAAAATTGAATTGAACACCCCTAGTAATAGGTTCAGCCTTTGAAGAGAATCGGATCTAAAAACCCTGTTTTTTCGAGCTCTGTCTCTCCGAATGAGTTGCCCCTCATCCGAGACATAGTTCCTTCTGGTTGCTCTCGACCAAGCGTCACCCCCATACTTTATGTTTTTTCTCTATTTCGGACAAATATCTCCTAAAACTACGGAGAACTCTGCAAACCTCTTTTTACTTTCGGTCTATAGACAAATTACCCTCTTAAACCCCCGTTTTACCAAAATCCTTTTTGATTTCAGACCTTGATCCCCTAGTCTGTTTACTAACTTGAGCGTGGAAGAATCTTCGAAAAACACAACCCCTTCGTGCTTTCTCGGAGACTTCACGCGGTTTATGTCTTAACATGATTCTCCCCAGCGGTACGAATTTTGATCTCAAGACTGTTCCAGCGAAGCCATACCGTGATGAGACAAACCCTTGTAACCTAGAGTGCCCTAAGTTCACCCCGTGGTAAACTTAAAACCGGTACAGACAACAGCCACTCGGCTTATTCGTGTTCTCGAGAAGTAAGGGCCTGTTCAACGGACTAGCATCGAGTCCACACCATAACTTTCGGAGCACATGACATACCCGACATTTTTTTTACCGAGATAATTTTCAATAAAAACATTTGTGACTTGAAGATATCATGAGAATTCTAAATATTTCCACTTCATTTGTTTTTCATAAAATATTTTAGTTATATAGTAACATAATGAATCTTATATGATTTTTGAGATCTATAGTGATAATTTTTTTTTTGTTAATCTATAATGATAATTTGAAAATATTTTTCTAGGTGTGTCCTGCTGACCAACTATTATCAACCGTAAAAACCCGATATGAAGAAAAGTAAGTAAAACCCAAAATGTTCATGTGTAAACGAAAGAACGTTCTCTAGAATTCTGATATTATTCTGAGCATATATAATTTCAATTTGGTTTCTATTTTATATTAGAATTGATTAAAAAGCTTACAATAGTGTTATGTTAATACTATTCGGATATATATCAAACAGAACTTCCTCTGTATAATATTTATTCATTTTTTTAACCACTATTCGGTATTCACTATGTGAAGTTCAAAACAGTCAACATAATATATGTGCACGATCAAGACTCAAGAATAATAAGTTTTTGTAACCTTTAGCAAAGTATTAATGTACATATACAGAACCATGTGCTACCTTTTGAACAAGTCGTATTATGTAACACACGTAAGCAAGAGGAATGGTTCAAAAGTTTTAATGGTACTGACGAACTTTTAACTTTATTTAACCAAACAAGTCTCTTTCGGATCCTTCCATTGGCAAAGATTTTACCAAAGTGAAAAATGGAGACCACACATAGATGTTCTCTCAAGCCTTTCAATTTCACCTTTCTTATTAGTCTTTGGCTTTCACATTATCAAACTGCTCAATCTTTCACAAATTTCATATTTGGAGATTCACTGGTAGATGTTGGAAACAACAACTATCTCTTCACATTGTCAAAAGCTGATTCTTTGCCTTATGGGATTGACTTTGGACCTTCCAATGGCCAACCAACCGGAAGATTTACCAATGGTCGGACCATTTCAGATATTGTAGGTATGTCTATATATTCTAGAAGTTGGGATATAACGTATACTTTGTGATACATATGATTTATTTGGTTTGTTTTAGATCGACATTTTCTAGTATGTAATTAGTAATCTTTCCAGAGTTAACGAATATCTAATATTTGAATATTATAAAATATACTTTTTATGTCACCATGTCGTAGTTTATTCACTCCGAAATATTAAAAGTGAGTATCTTACGTAACTAGATATAAATGTTCCTTGATTAAAAAGGTTAGTTACAGTTAAATGTTTTCAAGTCGATCTAATATAACAACAATACAGTTGAAGACAATGACTGATAAGTTGACTCGTTGTGAAGCATGATGTAGAGTCAGAATTGGGTTGGACCGACAAATTTAAAACAGTAATTAAAAAAGAAATATAATGGGGAGAAGTCAAAAGGCTAATTGAATAAATGCAACCACATCGAGTTTGGTAAGGAGTTCTTTTAGGTTTGTCGATTTATCACCCCTTCTGAATTGGTAGCCTCTTAATTCACTTTATTGATGCCACTCTGTGATTAATTAATATACACATACATAAATTATAACATAGAGTGATACTATAACTTATCCAAAACAAAAACATAGAGTAAAATAGTAGTTTAATTTAATTGGAATAAATAAAAACAGGTGAAGCATTAGGAGCAAAATCAGCACCACCTCCATATCTTGAACCAAACACAGAGGCTAACACACTTTACAATGGAATCAACTACGCTTCTGGTGCTGCTGGAATCTTGGACGACACTGGACTTTTGTTCGTAAGCTCCATTTTATTTCTTTGATTTAGTAATCATAGCCTTTTTCATTATAAATACGAAAAAAAATCATTATCTAGAACATATTATCATTACTTTTTTCGTGTCAATACAAATATATTTCTTATAACTCTTATTAAGACTATCTTAACAAAATGAAATTTTGTATCTCTGGTTAATAAATTGGATGAAAATGAAAATTTCATAATTATTTTTGGGCTTGATTGGTAAATATTCTTAAGTCGTTCAACATTCATAATTTCATAATCTTCTTAAATCTTGCTTTAGACTATGTTCTAAATCTACTATATAAGCTCTAATATTTTGATTTTGGAAATTATGAAGTAGTTTGTTAACGTACAGCCAAAATCTTACATCACTAAAATGTAGTGTTACATCTAATAAATTTAAATAACGGGAATTTTTTGATATTGTGAAAGAGAAGAAGTATTCATTAAGTTATATGACTATCGAAAAAATATCGAAGTGTATTTTTTTACAGATCGGAAGAATTCCGTTGAGTGAACAAGTGAGTAATTTCGAGAAAAGTAGAGATTATATGGTAAGAATGGTTGGAGAAAATGGTACGAAAGAGATACTGAAGAAGTCAATATTCACAATCACAATTGGGTCAAACGATATATTGAATTATATCCAACCATCTATACCTTTCTTCACGCAAGACAAGCTTCCCATCGATGTCTTACAAGATTCCATGGTCTTCCATTTAACTACACATCTTAAGGTAACCAAATTAGTCAAGTTTACAATATTCTATGGTCAAATGCTATTGGGACCGACAAAGCGTGTTAAGTGGGGTGTGAAGTGCAGCGTTTGCAGCAACTAGGGGCTAGGAAGCTCGTGGTGGTGGGAGTGGGGCCACTCGGTTGCATACCGTTTGCTCGTGCCTTGAACCTCATACCGGCCGGAAAATGCTCCGACCATGTCAACCAAATCGTCCGAGGCTACAACATGAAGCTTAAACACTCTCTTAACACACTCAACAATGAGTTAAGATCCCAAGATCACAACACCACATTTGTCTATGCCAACTCCTACGACCTATTCTTGAAATTAGTTTTGAACTATTCTCAATTTGGTAAGCAATTAATCAGTGTTGTTGGACTGATTTTAGATACGGACCCACACTGATATCTAATTTGATTAAAATCTTAATAAAAGGTTTGGAGAACGCCGATAAGCCGTGCTGTGGGGGCTACTTTCCACCGTTTACTTGCTTCAAAGGACCGAACCAGAAGTCGAGCCAAGCAGCTTGTGAAGACCGGTCCAAGTTTGTCTTTTGGGACGCGTATCACCCAACCGAAGCTGCTAATCTCATTGTTGCCAAAGCACTCCTTGATGGTGACCAAACCGTAGCCACTCCTTTCAACATTCGCTACCTTAATTATCTTTGATTATTAACCATAATCTTCGTGTGTGTTTCGTAACAATAAATATAAGCTGAAATAGATTTTTCCTACGAAACATCATAGCGACAAACTTATAGACTTATATGAAATAAAAGATATCTTGGGTATTGACAAGAAAATCTTATACAAATACTTTGAGGTCTTACTAAAAAAAAAAAAAAAAAATCTTAAACCTACACAAAATTTCAGAATTTCAAAATCTTGTTTGTAAACATATCTCCTACAATGGAAACAATCTTAAATTTCGAATAAAATTACATTGCACTATAATCTACAACTGAAAAACTACCAATTTGCCAATTTGAATAAATTACGTATCTTATCTAAACACTGCATATATAATTTAACAATATAAATTGGTAGTCAATATTGATAACAATTAAATAAATAAATCGATAACATAAGGTAAATTATAGTCAATGTAAATTAAAAAATATGACATAATTTATAGTTTGGTAACATTGACTATAATAGTTCGGTAATCAATTTACATTGACTATAATTTATGTAATTTAACGACATAAATGGCAATCAATATCAGTAGTCAATATTTCTATAGTTGTTAACATTGTATATATAATAATATAAATTACAAATATAAATAGTTTCACTAACAATAACATAAGTACAACAAAATATACTATTTTGGTTTATAATTAGATTTAAAAACATGGAGTCTAAAATGATGAAGACTACTTTTCTGCTCATGGTTTTTGTTATCGCAATGACTGCATCTCTTTCAAATGCTCAAGCTCCACAAGCTGATCCCGTGAAATGTAAGAAGGCGTTTAAAGACACATCAGGTGGATGTTTAGAGAGTTTAAAAGGAATTTTACATGGAAAATTCCATGGAATCAAGAAAGAATGTTGTGAAATTGTTAATGCAACATCTAATTTATGTTGGCCGTTTTTTTTCCCGAGAATGCCTTACATTCGTTTTGCATTGATGGGTTACTGTTCTATAAAATATCATTTGCATTAAAATGTTTAAATTTTGATATTGGTAAAAAATGAGAATGTAATATTTATGTATTTTACTTTCTTTAAAATTAACATTCTAATAAATAATTTAGAAAATTTCATCTATATGGTTTCCGTTTAATTTGTGTCTATTTGCTAGAAATTTTCTATTTTAGATCTACTAACATAAAATTGTCGGTTAGCTTAATAAGCTGTCTATTTTTTTTCTTTCTACATATAACTGTTTACTACAAATTGATCATTTTTTTTTCTAATTTGTGTCTTTTCACCTTAACCTTTCTAGGTTTCGCTTCATCGCGTTTTTCTTTTTTTCAAACGATGTTTGATATCGTTTCTTATCTTCACATGATCAATCGATTGTGTTTTATTCTATGGCGAAGCTTGATTCCATTTCTATTATGTTTAATTTCGTTTTCTGCAAATTTAGTTTTCGATTAGATTTTATTTGAATTTCGATCGCATTTCATTTTATATTCATTAAGCTTAGATATTTAGAGCTAAGCATCTTCAAAGCTAGGCAGCTATCAAATTAAACCCAATACAAATAGACTTGATGAAGTCGACATGATGAATCAATAATTAAAAGCAAAACTAGAACTATTTCAGATGACATGTTGAATGAAGGAGAAGTTTTTTAAAATTCTGAGAGTGAAGAAGTTATTGAAACGAAGACGAAGTTAATGTCTCATGTATCGGTCTAGGGAACACAAAATCTTTCTTGGAAATTATTTTAGACTATTTTATGGATTAAGATGGGAAGCCAAAATCTTATGAAAACGTCTCTATGGAAGATAGCGAAAAAGATGACGTTTTAGTTTAATTGGTTTTTCTAACAAAAAATTTAAATGAGGTGCTAACTCATTCTAACACAAAAATGTTGGCATGTCACACTACGAAGGAACTTATTTTGTTTTTATAGTATTGATTATCATAAATCTTTGTTTATATCTATTAGAAAAATAACCGCTTACTAGACTATAAATCCTTGTTTATATCTATTAACAAATAATCGCGGGAAGTACGTATTTATACAAATATTTCTTTAGTAGTTATAAGTAGCTTCTTTATATACATAGAATTTGAAAAAAAAAATTAAAGGAAATAAATTATTTATTTACGTTACAAATCAATTAATAAGCATTTACACCAACACTTCTAAACTATATCTCGTGCGGTTCAACCAAAAACTAGTTTTGAAAACGGGTTAATATGTTACGCGTAAGAAAACTCAATAAAAATTAATAATATTATATTTTTAAAAAATATAAAAACTTAGTATATTTTAAACTAATTTTTCATTATATTTATTGTACCGTTAGGTTTAATTATATGATTCAACAAAAAATCGGATTAAACAAAATTAAAAATTTAATTTGGATATTTTTTAAATCAGAACTCCAACTTATAATTCATGTAAATATTTGATTATTTATAATAACAAACAATTCATGTCTTTTCCCTTTTTTTAAGTATATGTAGGACAAAAATAATTTTTGAATATTGGACTCTTAAAATTTTGTGTAAAATGAGTTGTTAATAGATTAATTTTTAATTAAAATAATTTGAGCTTAAATTTATCTAAGAGATAGACCAATCCAGAAGGAGATATGATGCGAGCCAGAAGCGTCGATGCTCCACTAATCAAGAGGGATATTCAATTTCCCATGCTTACATCGACAAACTACACAGTTTGGGCGATGAGAATGAAAGTTGTTGATACTGGGTTCAACTTCTAATTGTTTGTAATTAGAGGGGTTCGTTTTTAGGTAAGTACTTGATAAGAAAGTAAAGAAGAAACCTCGGAAAGAAGGTGTATTATTATTCAAGATGTTTACAATGCTCGTTAACTCGGAATGCCGAGATTAACTTTAACAAAGAAAAGTAAAATCTAGGTGATCTAGTTCTTCTCCTCCCGATTCTGAATGAATCTTATTAGTGAGGGGGGGGGTATCCTTAATAGTCGGTATAATAAGCCCATGGGCTAACCTCGGAAAAATGGAATATTTCCATTTATCCAAGACTAGGGAATCTGTGATAAGATTCGATCTTATACTGTCCGAGCTTAGACTTCGGCTTAGGACGATGTTCGTTTATACCCCCGCTTCGGACACTAAGTCTGATCAATCTTCTCTGAGGTATCCCTCGGTCATCTGGGCCGATGGTCGAAATTCCTGTTGTCGGGACTTATAACCTAATAGATTATTAGGGAAGAGCTAGGCAGGGACAAAACTCCAATTATTGCCAAACTATTGATTAGGGGTAGAACCCCACCATCAACAGTAAGTCCCCCCCAGTTCGTCCGAGGATGTCTTCAGGCAGCGTTGGCGAAGTTCCTCCTTAAATAGTTTGTCGATAAATGAAGCTCGGAACCAACTGATCTTCGTCTTCAATTACTTCAGTTCTTGATTCTTTTTTTTTTTTTTTTAAATCTTCGTACATTGGCGGGAAAACATTGGATAATGAAAAGTAGTCATGCGTAAACTCCTCGATTCCACAGAAAACTCCGTTGACGTATCTTGTTTTGACCGGGCACATTAAATGGGGAATTGGAATAGATTAAGATTGCACCTTATAAATAATCCTTGTCCAAGCCCCAAAACCTAACTATCAATTCTCATTTCACAGAAAAATCCCCAACTCTCTTTTTCTCTCTCTATCTCTAAAATGTCGAATCCCTTCATGAAGAACTTGAAGATCTACCAACCTCGGGTACTTATAACACAACCCGAGGAATCCAAAAATCGAGGGGAAGAAGACCCCTACCAAAACATCTAATTCTCCAAAAGGGAGTCTCCCAAGAAACAAAGCTTCCAAACGACAACTTTCTGAGACCCCGGAAAAGAAAACGAAGTCGAAGAGAAGGAAAACCGAGACATCTTCTGAAAAGTCTCTCATTCCACCTTCCCCTGTAATACCAAATCTCACGGCTCCTCCGACTTCTATTCTTCCGAGCGACACTTCGACTAACCCAACTATGGTTGAGATGAACCCAAATCCGAGTTTCGCGAAGGAAAAGCCCGTTATTCGGACTTCAGACCCTGCTGTTCCAACGCGAAACACCGAGATTCCCCTCGAAAAAATGCCTCCACCAAAGTCCAAAATTCTTAGCACTACCACTCCTATTCCTACTCCAACGGTTCTCCCGAAGCCTCAACTTGAGACTTCGAACAAAGAGCCAGCAAAAACTTCGCAACAAAGTTCTGCTGCCGCGGCTTCACACCACTCCTTCCGATACTCTTTCGGAAAGAATGTTTCTTTATTCGAGGACCAAGGAGAGTGTGCGAAGCTCCTCGGAAGACTTGGAGGTCGATACGGCCCTCTTCCCCTCCTTTCTAATGAAGAAAATGACTCTCTGCTTAAGAACACGGCTTCTTCTTTCTTCAAGGTTCTTCGCTTCTCCTTATTCCTTTCACTTTCACCTAATTTTTGACTTATCATCCTGTTTTGATTTTCAGACGGCTGCCTGCTTCAATCGTCTTCTATCAGATGTTGAGTTGAAAGAATCGCCAATGAAGAAAGAAATCAACTCGCTTAAGCGTTATGTGGAGAAGACTGATGTTGATTCTGAAGTTGTTTGCCGGATGGCTGCGGAAGAATAAAAAAAGTCTCCTAAGCTCGTTGATGAATTTCGACGTCTAAAACGTGAGCTAGAAGATGCTCGCCAGTCTAAACCGTCAACTTATGGGGCAACCGGAGGCAAAGGTAATAACATCGATCCACAGACACTCGGACGCCTAAATGCTCTTGGAGAGTGTGTGAAGAAATTTGAAAAGGTTCGGAAATACATCGACGCAAACCAGTTTCGTAACTCTTTGACTGACTTGTTTCATCAGGTGAAAGGAAAGTGCGATCTGTTTGAGGTGTTTGAAAAGGAGAAGGTTCTTGTTCCTTCCGTGATGAAATATGAATTGTTCTCCCAACTAACCAACCTCGAACGCCGGTTGAATGAATTTCCCACTTTTGACCTTAGTCCTTCGGATCTTAAAGCCCCGCCTTTATTTACTCAACACTTCGGGCCTCAACGTCGGTCGGATGATGTGAAGATGAAGCTACCTCCTGGGGTGTATAACTCTTACGGAACATTTCTTACTTTGTAATTTTCTCTTTTGTCTTGCTGTATTTTAGTCTTGTATTCAATAAAATGAATAAAAATTTGTTCTTTTAACAATTTCGGCTTAAATGCTACTTTATCACATTGAAGCTTTAGTCGATTTTGGGAATTGATTTAACGAGAAATGCTCGACCATTATCTGTCATACCGAATTCTACTTTATCAAATTCGGTACTTGAAGTGGTTTTAAATATGTGGGAATGACCCGACTTTGCCTTAGAATTCTTCGGTCCTACTTTATCAAGCTCCAAAACCTTCAGCTGCATTCGGTATAGAATGTGTTAGGAGGGAATAAACCCTGTTATCGAATACGTGATCAAGACATCGATTTTTGTTATAGTTGTACTCCGAAGAGTTACCTATGTACCCAAGAGGGATCAAGCCATCCGTAGTTTGAATCTTGCTAGTTTTTTTAAAAAAATTATAGCTGTACTCCAAAGAGTTGCCTACGTACCCAAAAGGAATCAAGCCATCCGTAGTTCGAACCTTGCTAGGTTTTTTTAAAAAATTATAGCTGTACTCCGAAGAGTTGCCTACGTACCCAAAAGGGATCAAGCCATCCGTAGTTCGAACCTTACTAGGTTTTTTTTTTAAATTATAGCTGTACTCCGAAGAGTTGCCTACGTACCCAAAAGGGATCAAGCCATCCGTAGTTCGAACCTTACTAGGTTTTTTTAGCCCGTTAGTACAGTGGTATCTTTTCAGGTGGAGCGAATTCCAAGCCCAAGGGATATCTTCGCCTTCCATAGTTTTCAGACGATAAACACCAGGCTTTACTTTTGTTTTGATTAAGTAAGGACCCTCCCATTTAGCTCCGAGCTTTCCGGCTCCGGTCTCCTTTGTGTTTTCAAACACCATTCGTAAAACTAAGTCTCCTTCATCGAGAGGGCAATCTCGGACTTTCTTGTTACAGTATCGGGAAGCGATTTGCTGATAGTTTTGGATGCGAAGTAGGGCATGGTCCCGTAGCTCCTGTATTTCGTCATTCCGCTCTTTTATTTTTGCATCGTTGACCTCGGTGTCGTGTATCATTAGGGTTCTTCGCAAACTCGGAACTCTAACTTCGGCGGGAGACATAGCTTCCATTCCGTGGGAGAGTGAAAAGGGGGTTTGCCCGGATGCACTTCTAGGAGTCAATCTGTGCGACCATAACACTCCTTCCAACTCGTCTAACCATCTTCCCTTTTTCCCGAGAAGTCTTTTCTTTATTCCAGCGACGATCATTTTATTTGTAGCCTCGGCTTGTCCATTTCCTTGTGGATATCTCGGAGTTGACTTGTTTAGACGGATTTTCCATTTTTCACAGAAGGCTTCGAAGTTATCTGAAATAAACTGAGAACCATTATCAGTTACTATCTCGTAAGGGATCCCATGTCCGCAGACTATATTTTTCCAGACAAAACTTTGAACTTCTCCGCTTTGAATCTTTGGATAAGCTGCTGCTTCAACCCATTTTGTGAAATAATCGGTTAGAACTAGCAGAAAGCGCTTTCTGCTGGTTAATTTCAGAAAAGGCCCTACGATATCCATGGCCCATCTCATGAATGGGTAAGGAGGTACTGCGGCCATAAGTAGCCAAGGAACTGCTTCCATCATTGTTAGCCAAGGAACTCCCATAATTGCGTCAAATACGAGGGGTCCTGACACCACATGAAAGATTGTATACATAGTAACTATTCCAACTGATACTGGGTAGACTGTGGTTCCTACCGCTACTTATTTCTTCCGTGGAAGTGACGTTATGGAATCCGTTCTTACTTCCATGTCTTTAGATACCACTTTCATTCGATTCATAGCTTCTAGACTTAGTATGTTCACCGTACTCCCAGTATCTATGAGTACCTTTTCCATGAGATTTCCAGCTAGGAAAACACGGATAACCAGAGGGTCGTTGTGAGGAATCATGATTCCTTCGAGATCTGCATCTGTGAAGACTGCCGAAGGATGATATGTTGGGGCTGGGCTCGTAGATCTAACCTTTGGTATTTCTCGGATACGCCTTTTTATAATTTCTTTGGAATCCGAAGCATTGAGAACTAAGCCAATATATTTTTCCATCCTTGAGATTTCTTCTGTTTCCTAAATAGAGGTACCCTCCTACCTGGCTCGCCAAATGTTGATACTGGGTTCAACTTCTAATTATTTTTAATTAGAGGGGTTCGTTTTTAGGTAAGTACTTGATAAGAAAGTAAAGAAGAAACCTCAGAATGAAGGTGTATTATTATTCAAGATGTTTACAATGCTCGTTAACTCGGAATGCCGAGATTAACTTTAACAAAGAAAAGTAAAATCTAGGTGATCTAGTTCTTCTCCTCCCGATTCTGAATGAATCTTATTAGTGAGGGGGGGGGGTATCCTTAATAGTCGGTATAATAAGCCCATGGGCTAACCTCGGAAAAATGGAATATTTCCATTTATCCAAGACTAGGGAATCTGTGATAAGATTCGATCTTATACTGTCCGAGCTTAGACTTCGGCTTAGGACGATGTTCGTTTATACCCCCGCTTCGGACACTAAGTCTGATCAATCTTCTCTGAGGTATCCCTCGGTCATCTGGGCCGAGGGTCGAAATTCCTGTTGTCGGGACTTATAACCTAATAGATTATTAGGGAAGAGCTAGGCAGGGACAAAACTCCAATTATTGCCAAACTATTGATTAGGGGTAGAACCCCACCATCAAGAAAAGTGATATTGCGTGTATATCAAGTCTGGGAAACAATTGAACCTGGATCCACAGATTTGAAGAACAACGATGTTGCAATATATCAATTGATACCAGAAGCCCTAATCCTGCAAGTAGAAAAAGAGGATACATAAAAAAAGGCGTGGGATGCAATCAAATCTCGACACCTTGGAGCAGATCGTGTGAGATAGGCAAAATATAAGCGACACCGATTCAGTAGATGACTTTGCTGGGAAGATATCAGGTCTGGTGTCCAAGTCAGCATCCTTAGGAACAATCATAGAAGAGCCTAAAATCGTGAAGAAATTCTTGACTGGACTCCCTAGAAGCAAATATATTCATATTGTGGCTTCTCTAGACGAGTCCTAGACCTAAATACAACATGATTGGAAGATATAGTTGGGAAATTAAAGGCATACGAAGAACGTGTCACATATGAGACAAAGGAGGAATAGCAAGGGAAGCTTATGTATGCGAGTAATAGCAAACCAAATCGAGGAGGATCTGGTAGGGCTGGGCATATTTTCCGAACCCGAAATCTGAACCCGGTCCGACCCGAAAAAAAGGGTTCGGTATAAGTATGGGTTATATTGAAAAAACCAAATGGTACTTATGAGCCGGATCCAGTGGGGTACGGGTTTATCCAAACCGAACCGATACCCAAAGGGGGTAACCGAAGTTAATGAGTAAGGAGGACTCGAGGGAGAAAGTACGTATAAGACTTCATTAGATTTTCTCCCAAAGGAATATTTTTCCTAAATTATTGTTTTGGATCTTCGATTTTCAGGGCTTTTGGATCACCATCACAAATTTCGATTTCTTTAAGTTAGCTTCCATGTACATTCATGCAATTAACTTGTTATCATCTTATTTTGTGTAAAATAACCATACCCGAACCGAACCCAAACCGAACCGTATGGACTATGGGTTTTTAGCTTATACCCCAAACCGACATGAACCCGGCATAACCCGAACCGAACCCGAACCGATATTTCATAATAACCGAATGGGACTTGTAAGCATAAACCCGAAAACCAGAAAACCCGAATTACCCGAACCGAACCTGACCGGGTTATCCGAACGCCCACCCCTAGGATCTGGTAGCAACCAAGGAGAAAGGTCCGACGGGAACTCAGGGGGAGAATCCGGTGGTCAATGTTGATACTGGGTTCAACTTCTAATTATTTGTAATTAGAGGGGTTCGTTTTTGGGAATGAATTAGACAGAAGACAAAAAGAGAAACCTTGGAAAAGAGAACTTTATTAATTTTATCGGTTACAAGGGTGTTAACTCGGAATGCCGAGTTAACTTTAACAAAGAGAAGTATTAAACCTAGGTTATCTAGTAATTCTTCTCCTTGATTCTGAATGAATTAAATTAGTGAAGGGGATGGGGGTGTGTATTTATATATCCTTAGTAGTCGGTCATGTAAGCCCATGGGCTAACCTCGGAAATATGGAAATATTATATTTTTCCAAGATCAGGGAATCTATAATAAGATTTGATCTTATTCTGTCCGAGCTTTAGACTTCGGCTTGGGACGAAGTTGTTTACACCTCCGCTTTGAACACTAAAATCCGATTATTCTTCACCGAGGTATCCCTCAGTCATCTGGGCCGAAGGTTCTAATCCTGTTGAAGGGGCTTATGACCCGATAAATTATCAGGGAAAGGTTGGCAGGTATCGAACCTCAATTACCGCCAAACTATTGATTAGGGGTAGTAATCCCACCATCAACAGTCAAGGTAGAGGGGGTGGTGGTTACCGAGGCAGAGGTAGAAGTAGAGGCAGAGGATGAGGAAGGTTTAATGGAAAATACCAAGAAAAAGAAGCCGCTGAAAACTATGACAACGATAAAAAGGATCTCTCCAGGATTCAATGTTGGAGATGTC
Organism: Euclidium syriacum; assembly: GCA_900116095.1. Taxonomy (NCBI): domain Eukaryota; kingdom Viridiplantae; phylum Streptophyta; class Magnoliopsida; order Brassicales; family Brassicaceae; genus Euclidium; species Euclidium syriacum. Next base: position 8,124,873 of record FPAK01000008.1, read on the forward strand.
ACAAGTTTGGTCACTTTGTTAACAATAGCCCAGGCAGGCTAGCTCAAAATCAAGAGGCAAATCTAACAGAAACGCAAGGATCAAATGCACTCTATATGCATGAGGTAGTGTTTCTGAATAAGATAACATGTTCCCAAAGAAACTAGATATAAACAAAGGAGACAGTGATGTATGGTATCTAGACAATGGAGCTAGCAATCATATGACGAGGAATAGAGAATTCTTCTCAACTCTAGATGAAGACGTCAAAGGAAAGGTGCGGTTTGGAGATGGATCGTATGTGAATATAGAAGGTAAGGGTTTGATTATCTTCGTGAGCAAGAATTGAGAAAGAAGAGTGCTCGAAGATATTTATTATATACCTGAGCTGAAGCACAATATAATAAGTCTTGGAAAGGTAACTGAGCATGGGTGTGAAGTGAATATGAAAGGAGACATCCTGGTGCTCAAGGATCCTTGAGGAAGACTACTTGTGCCAGTCACAAGATCATCAAATCGCCTATACAAGACATCGATGAAGATATATTATCCTAAGTGCCTTCAAATTGAAGGAGAAGATCCTACATGGACTTGGCATGCAGGACTAGGACATGTGAGCTTTGGAGTAATGAAGAACATGGTAGACAGAGATGGTGATAGGAATGCCACAAATCCTGAAAGAGGAAGATGTGTGTGGTGTGTGTTAAGTCGGGAAGCAAGCAAAAATCTCATTCCCGAGTCAATCAGGATTTCGCGCCACAAGATCGTTGGAATTGGTTCATGGAGACTTGTGTGGACCAATACAACCTCCAACACCATCGGATAATCGGTATGTTTTTGTACTAATCGATGACTTCTCGAGATATATGTGGAAAATGCTACTTAAGGAGAAAAGTGAGGCGTTTGATTGATTTAAGAAATTTAAGGAATATGTAGAGAATCAAACAAGGGCGACTATCAAGAATTTTTAGACTGATAGAGGAGGAGAGTTTAGCTCAACATAATTTAATCAATTTAGTGAATACAATGGAGTCAATAGGCATCTAACAGCTCTTTATACACCACAACCAAACGGTGTAGTGGAGAGAATAAACCGGAAATTTATGGAGATGACAAGGAGTTAGCTATAAGCAATGAAGGTATTGAATCACTTATGGGGAGAAGCAATACGACACTCGGCCTACATCATTAATCATGTGCCTACAAAAGCATTGAATGGCCAAACTCCATATGAAAGCTTCACCTCCAAGAAACCCAATATCGAGCAGTTAAGGATTTTTTGTTGTTTTGCCTATGCCAAGATCAATGGACCGAGTCTAAGGAAATTGGATGATAGATCAAAGACATTGATCAATCTAGGATCAGAACCGGGTTCTAAAGCCTATAGAATCTATGATCAAAATACAAGGAAGGTAATTTTCAGCAGAGATGTGATCTTTGATGAGAGGAAAGTTTGGGATTGGTCGTCATGCACAAAATAAATTAGCGAGGAACCTGGAATTTTTAAGGTTTCGCATGATTATGCAATAGAAGAAGAAAAACATCAAAATCACGATGATCATGACAATCATGATGAAGAAATAAAAAATGACGAGCACAAGAAGGTGGCGTCAAATGAAGAAGAAGAGGAAACCGAGATTCAGGGTTCACCTCATGGAGAAAATCAATAAATTGTAACAAAGGCTGGATGCGTTGTCAACAAGCCAAAACGATTTGAAGATTATGAGCTACTAGCTGAATATGAAGGAGAAAGTTTACTATTTATCGTGGATGGAGAACCAGAGAGTTCTGTTGAAGCAGCAATCATGAAAGAATGTGTTGATGCAATGATAGCTGAGTTAGAGTCTATCGTGAAGAATAAGACATGGAAACTTGTTAAGAAACCAGTTTAGGTTAAGCCTATAGGGCTGAAGTGGATCTTTAAGATCAAGAGGAAAGCCGATGGAACTATGATCAAGTACAAGGCAAGACGTGTAGCCAAAGGCTATGTACAACAGAAAGGAATAGACTTCGACAAAGTATTTGTTCTAGTAGCTTGAATAGAGACTATACGACTAATCATATCTCTAGCAGCAAGTAATGGTTGGGAGATACATCACCTGGATGTCCAAACATCATTTCTAAACAGTAATTTGAATGAGGAAGTGTATGTGACTCAGCCTGAAGGTGTTGAGAAGAAAGGAGAAGAAAATCGAGTCTACAAGTTTAGCAAGGCATTGTATGGCCTACGTCAAGCACCTAGAGCTTGGAATTTAAAGCTCGATAATACTCTAAAAGATATGGGTTTTATCAGGTGTAAAAAGGAGCCATCGGTGTATGAAAAGAAAAGCAAAAAGGATATTTTGATCATTGCTATATATGTTGATGATTTGTTTGTAACAGAAACATCTATTCAAGTTATCAAACAATTTAAGGAGGATATGGCAAGAAGATTTGAGATGTCAGACCTTGGAAGGTTGTCATATTACTTGGAAATAGAAGTAATAAAAAATGCTGATGGGATCAAGATAAAGCAAGAAGGATATGCTCAAGGAATCCTCACAGATAACAAGATGGAGACATTTAATTTGACTCATGTGCCAATGGAGTCAAATCTGAAAATCTCAAAGGCGGAAGACGAGCAAGAGATCGATGCCACTGCCTATAGAAGATCGATCAGATGTTTGAGGTATCTATTTCATACACGACCAGACCTTTCTTATTCAGTTGGAGTTCTTAGTCGTTACATGCAGAAACCTAGAGTTTTTCCTGGTCAAGCACTCAAGCAAGTTCTTAGCTATGTGAAAGGAACTACCAAGTTTGAGTTTTTTTTTTAAAAGAGGTGGGTCAAGGAGAGTTGTTGGATATAGTGATAGCAGTCATAATATTGATGTTGATGATGGAAGAAGCACCTCTGGACATGTTTTCTACTATGGCTTGTCACCAATCTCATGGAAATCGCAGAAGCAACCAACAGTTGCATTGTCTTCATGTGAAGCAGAGTTTCTAGCTGCTACAAAAGCTTCAAAGCAAGCTATATGACTTAAAGAGTTGTTGAGGGAGATCCTAGGTAATTCTCAGGATAGATGATGAGATGGGAAATTGAGTGTTTTGACACCAGATTTCTACAAGATTTTATCCAATTATCCCATCTTTATTTCATTTTTCATGCATTTAGAATAGATTTCCGTGTTTTTCATTTTAGTAGTCCCAGGAGTCTGCATTTGTAGGTTACCCGAAGGGACAACATCTCAAAAGCATGAAGCGAGTCACAAGAGAAGGCAAGGAGCTAATGATCAAAGGCCAACCTTCACCCATATCGAGATCATATCGATCGATATGAAGGTGAAGGAGATCGACACCCATATCGATCGATAGTGGTGAGCCAGAAGCAAAACACAAATGACCAAAATACCCCTGACCAACTTTAGACTCCTATAAATAGCATGTGTCCCCTCACTTGAAACATACCACATCAAGACATTCTCTCTTTACTATAGCTCTAGCCACCTAAAAGGTGGCTTGTAAATATTATTATTATTTTTTTTTTTTTACTTTTGTTTAATTTTCTTTTTTAATTTATGAAAAACCTTTTTCTTTTATTTAACCTTTTTTATTAATTATGTTTAATTAAAAGGGATTAATTAGGAGAGAGAGGGTAATTAGGGATCTCATTTAATTAGGGTTAATTAGTTGATTCATAAGAGAATCAATTAGGTTTAGATCTCTCAATCATGAGTCCTTAGAGGTTAGTTTGAGAAGAAGTATGTGGCACCTCTTACACTCACTCTCACCTCTATTCTCTCTAATCTTTGTGATTAGTTGATGAATCTAAGTGATTAATTGAGAGGCTTTCTCTACCCTAATAGAACTATGGATTAGCATTTAGGGTTGAATTGTAGATACTTCTACATACTTATCGCCTAAGTTCATGGTAGCATCCTTTCAAATGGGTTAACATGTTAGGAGAGTGAACTAGAGAATTGACTGAATTCCTAGGAAATTGTTGGATCAATCGATGAGATTAGAACTGAAAATCCACATTAGGAAATGCAATGGTATTTGTAGTTATTAAGGCCGTTAGTCGCTTGCCTCTCTCAATGGGCCCGTTGATAGAACAAACGCCTAGCGAATCGGATGTCCTCGAGGAAATTCTCGGGACAACCGTATAAAACCACTCGCGAAACAAATCCCTAACCAAGGCTTATAACCTTAGTTAGTTAGTTTCTTAAGACCCCTCTTAAACCGAACCATTCTCCTCTTACTTTCACACTTTTATCTTAGTTAGATAGATTAGTTACGACAAACCCAACCAACCAACTATAAACCCCACTTTTTTAAAATCCGGTTTCGATAAACGGTTTTTAACGATTTGATAACTTCCGCACTCCTTTGGGTACGATCCCTCAATTTCTACAACGAGTATAGCTTATACTTGGGCTAAGATTGAAGTGTTTTATAAATTTAAAACTTGAAAACACCGACACATCAATAGACAATAAGTCAGCCATAGCACTCACCAAGAACCCGGTGTTTCATGGAAGAAGTAAGAAAATACTCACAATGTATCATTTTATACGAGAGTGTGTGGAGAACCAGCATATCGAGGTTGAACATGTACCTGAAGGAGAGCAGAATGCAGATATACTCACGAAGCCATTAGCCAAGAAAAAGTTCAAGGTAATGAGAAGCTTGATTGGAGTTCAAGAAATCGAGAAAACCAAGATTCATGTTGGAATTAAGGGGAGAATATCGGAAAATCTCAACATTGAAAAGGAAATATCTTTATATAAGGAGAATAATTTATTTAGAGATAGAAACAAAAATGAAAACTTTCAATAATATTCCAATTTTAATTAGAAAATAGGGAGTAACCTATTCTTATATAAAAGATTTATTGGGAGATGTCACATAAGACCAAGAGAAAAAGATTTAGTTTTGAGAAGATTCTAAATCAATGAATAACAAAATTTCTTTATACAAAGCTCTATTCGATTATTTATTTTATAGCTATCCAAATTTGGAGTTTTTCCATACTTTCTTTTATCATTAACTAAAAAATAAAACGAAGAAAAACTCAAAGTGAACTTAAAAGAAATAGAAGTAAGCGAACTCATATTTTGGCTTTGTGTGAATGAACTCTCTATTTTTTTCCTGCAAAGATATCATCATTGTTGGCGACTATTGAAACTAAACCATGTTAGAGATTTACTTTACAGGATTTCAATAATTTTTAAAAAAATTGTGAAAGATTTATTTAAAAACAGTAAATAAACGCCTAAGATAATCTTGGACTGGTAGGTCCTATCAAGCCCATTATTAAGATGCCTAATCGTATCAGTTCTATTTAGAGCATGTTTAGTGAGAGACTCTCACCCATCAAGAAATGAAAAATAATAAAAAGAGAAGAGAGAAAAAGAATTGAGTCTTATTTGAGAGAGACTTAAGAACTTCTTGAGAGACTCTCAATCCACATGTTTATTAAATTCTTATTAAAAATTAAAATTTAATCAAAAAGCTTAATTACATTAAAATTTTAATATTTTTTTGTTTGAGAAATTTGGTAAGTTTCTCACCAGTCAAATGTTCTTAAGCAAAAAAAAAAAAAAAACACTAATCTCCTTTTTAGCTACTGCTATGATTGAGATGGAGACAGAATTAAAAAACTATGGAAAATCGATTTAGTTTATGCTTATATGTGTTGGACTGCCATGAGCGGCAAAGAGTCGTCACCAGTTAATATGCAAGATCTCTCTGATGAGATACTGTTGAACTGCATAGCCCGGGTGTCGAGATTATACTACCCAGCTTTCTCCTTAGTCTCCAAGAGATTTCAATCTCTCGTTGCTTATGGTCTCAGTCCCATCTCCTCAAGATTTCTCTTCTCCTGAAACCAATTTTCATCCTCGGTAGATTCCTACCATAAGTGGTTCTAAAATCTACATGATTGACGGATACATCAACCATAAGCCCTCGTTTAGGGTATTTGTCATGGATTTTGTGTTTCACACATGGCATGAAGCTTCAAGCATGCAGGTGGCATAAAGGTACCCCGCGTGAGTGTTATCGACGCGATAATATATGTAGAATGTAGTTGATTCTAATCCCTCGAATTTGATCCCAAAATCCAGATATGGGAGATTGTACCAAATCCAGGGGTAGAGATACGTGGGAGATATGTAAACAAAAGCATTGCCTTGGAAGGTGATGAGTCCCGAAATTACCGGTTTTAAAGCTCTTTTGATGTATACTTTTTGGGTTTAAGACACCACTTAATTTCATCTTATTTGCATCTAGAGTAGTATCATGCATATTTGCATATGTTTTGGGTGTTTTGATTCATTAATAGGTTGCAAAGAGGAATCAAGGAGTATATGGAGCTCAGCGGAGACTATCAGGATCAAGACACCACGCTAGGAGAAGCTAGGAGTAATCGGGTCAAGACGGAAGCACGAAGCAATCTCGTGACCATGGCACAAGGGAGTTATTAAACAAAGGAAACAAAGGGAAGTCAACTCCAGTCAACAAGTAGACCGTATCGGCGGCGCAGAAGCTTGCTTGGACAGCACATATGATCCATAATTGAATGCACAAGAGAAGAAGACCCATGCCGCCCAGAGACCAGGCCGTGTCGGCGGCACGGAGGGCAAATCGTCCCCCAAAATGACAAAAGACCAGATTACCCCTGCAGCCTTCCTCATTTTAGTATAAATATGCCTCTTAAGATTAGGTTAAAAGGATAGAGATCTTAGTGGAGGCTTGTTTTCCATTTGAGAGTTTATAGAGGTTTTGGAGAGGAAAGTTGTGATTTTTGCAAGATCCCTTGTGAGAATCATAATCATTATGCTTTGAATCTTCTTCCCCTGTCTAATCTCTTTATCTTTATGCATTTATTTACTTGCTTTGCTTTGAGGCTCATGATGACCCCAATGGTCATGTGTGAGTAATTGTGTTAGATTGAGTTAGGGCTTTGGTTAGGGAAATGATGAGATGGGTAAATGATTGAGGATTATATGGAACTACTTTTTCTATGGGTCTCAATGATTAGGAAGGGATTGATCAATCCAACCTAAGCTTCTAGGTGTTTTGTCGCCCGAAAGGTGTTCGACGAAATGCTAGTAGCATATTCAAGGGTTAAAAATTAATACCACAAGAGATTGTAGGGATTAGGGTTTAATATAAAAATTAAAGGAGGATTTAAAACATGCTTGTTAGGGGAAATTTGAGATCTTTTGGCTAATACCCACTAGGGAAACTTATGGAACCTAATAAAGGGTTTGGTGAACAAGAGATTGGCCCAAACTATTTAACAACTTTGGTGCACTAGTTGGTACTTAATGAACCTCCTCCAATCACCCAACTATAATCTCACCCCAGCCATATAAGTCCCAAGGCTCAATCTTTTCCTTAATATTGTCATTTACATTTACCAAGTCTTGCTTAATTTCAATTGCAAAGAATCATTTAATTATACTATTTACTTTCCTCTCAATTATTGCTTAACCTAGGATAAGACAATCAATCAAACTATCAATCTAGCTAATTCATCGCTTAGTATTGGACTTAACACCACTTTTCCCGCCTTCTTTGGATTCGATATCCGTACTTACCACGTGTTACTTATCAAATTAAGTCACTAATGAATTAAAATCGGGTTTATAAATGAGTTGATTGAACCGAGTTTGGCTTAATAACGACGAGGTCGAAACTCACGTTCCATCATAAGGAATCTATACTTGGTTGGGGTCCTTGGGGACAAGAAAATTGTGTACGAACCCAAGGAAAATAAATGGGATTGAACATGCTTATGCTTTTCACTACGAATTTTAATTCTTGCGTGGTTGATAATGTATTGTACTGTTAAGCTGCTAGATCGTCTCGAATGTTCGAATGGTATGACTCTGAGGGAGGAGTTTGGAGAGCTTTGAAGGGATTAGAAGAACTACCCAAATTACCAAAAGTGTTATTATGGTCGTGTTACATTAGTGAATTATAGTGAAATATTTTGGTTTTCTTTTGGCAGGAGAAGGTGCGTTAAAAGATGCAATCGATTTGAGATTTATGGAAAGGTTAAGCGGTGTGATGTTGTGCTTATAGTCCCCAAATCATGTCGTTTAAAAAGCAATTTATTGTTGCTACTCTTTGATGAGCTTTATTGCTTCAAGTTGAACATCTCTTTTCTATTTTCCCTTATGCTCTCCGTGTTAGTTTCATGCTAAGACAATCAAATCTATAGTTGCTTATGCCTTTAGTTCAATTTACTTACGAGAGAAGAGATCAAATCTCATTATGTTTTATCTTCTTCATGTATAAGTTTTTTTTTTCTTTTTCTTTAATAGTTCTTTAACTAATTTTCCAGAAGCAAAACAACTGACAGAGATTGGTAGTTTTCTGCTACTAAAACCAAATCTAAAACACTAGTAGTTTTCAAGAACATACCATCCATTATGTGGCTTACTCCTCGTGAGTTGATTTCGTCTATTAGGTGAAATTTGTTACAAAACAAATTATAAGCTTAAGGTAACACTATCTTTATGATGAACTAATTCAGATCCATACTCTTATCTATCGTATAGTCTACTCTTTTCACTTGTAAAAGTGTTGGGATTTTCCAATGGAACAAACTCATCGCAGTTATTTGGGTCAATAAGAACAGAGACACTATCTGATTCTAAACAAAGAACTAAACAGTCACAAAATTGGTATGGTTTCAATCTTCTTAGTTGATGTAATAACACGGTGGGTTTATGAAAGTTGTAGCATAGATTATAACAAACCTCAAGATCAATTCAGAGGATATGTAAAGGTGAAGACAATTTTTTATGTGTTCATCCTCAGTGATGGAACCTTAAACATTGGATACAAGATTAAACATGAACAAGTTTGGGATTCAAGTTCGTCAAAGCTAAAAGGTGAGTAGAAGAAAAATAAGCTTTTCCATATACATATTTTTTTTTCTTTTTATCCATTGAAGAACATAAAACGCTATAGAAAAACCAACTGAAACTTCGATTGAAGTGTGTTTTTAAGTTGCTCTGACCTTATATAACTGGCAGCTTTTTCAGATAGAGATGATCTCGCAGAGTTCTCTCACTTTTCTCTAAGCTCTAATATCTATCATGAAGATGTAAGTCTTTGTCAATGAAAACAATGAGACAATGACCTCGTTGTCGTCACAATTCCTTACCTTTATCTGAAATCATTTCAAGTATCTTCACGTACTTTTCCTTGCTTGAGAATATACTTTGAGTTGCTTGTAACTCAACCTCAAAGTAATCCTTGACAAGATCCACATATGATCTCCTGAGAACACCAAAAGATGGATTTAGTTGCAGAGATGGTGATTTTAAAATCAGAAACAACACAAAGCCGATGAAGAAACCCGTACACAAGGAACATATGAAGAGAATAACCCATTGGTGCCACTTTTTTGGCATTGTTTTAATTCCCCTATGTTACAAAAGCAGTAATTATAAACTCAGAGAATCTTTCAATATCAAAAACCAGCAAAATAAAATACGTATTTAGCTCTAGAGAATACTCACCTTATACCCACCTACATAATTTGATCACAAGTATCATTTGATGAAATGAAATGCAGAGACTGATTCATGTACCAAACGAACTGAGCACACTTTCTAGCTTTAGCATCACAAACCCAACAGTGAACACCATGACGTTCACTGAAGACCCAGATAATGTGTTTGAAACCAAAATCCTTTCCAATTGGTAATAACAAAATGGAGTTACTACAAGTTCTTTCTATGATAAGACAAACCAATCTTGCTTATTGGCAAAGATTGTATTTGTTAGGTGCCTCTTATAGAAGTATAATGACTTTGATAGAAACTGTCATTAAAGGCCAACAGTTTGAGCAAACATCAGCTCCCTAGCAACAATATCTAACCTCATCTATCCTGAGAAAACAATTCAAGCATAGTTATAACTTCAATGGGTGAGCAAAAACATATATAGAGATGCACAAGTACCATGTCCGTATCAAAGCCATTTGTTAATATCAGTGTAAGGAAAAATATTTCCTGCAATGTATATATAAGCACAATTGAGCAAAAATACGAAACAAAAAATTAGGAAGTGACAGGTGTGATGATCAGAACTTGCCATAGTAAATTCAGAGGTAATTGACATTTAATTCTTCAGGATTTTTGATTTTAGGTTTTAGGTTGGTTATTTGTGGTGCATCGATCACCATATCCTCTCCTGCTTTTTTTAATCTCCTTTCTTGTCATTTACTATCTTGGAGAAAACAAAAAAAAACAAATTTAATTTCTAATTACAGATTTACAGAAACATTCATTTCAAATTGATTCGTACATGGATATCGGAAACGATTATTAAATGAAACGAAACTTCTGCTAAGAATCGATCGGAAGAGAGACATAAAGCTCACGATTTTTGGAAACGATAATTGGCCCAAGGAGAAGCTTACCGAAGAAGAATCCCGGTTACAAAGATCTGGCATTTGCAATTGCCACTGCGGCTATAGCGGGGAAGAAAAACGTGATTAGGGCAAACCTGGCGGAAAATTAGAAGAAATGTGTAACACACGTCCCGACCAAGTTGGCCAGCCGGCTTTGAAAACTGCGATTTATAGAAACTTGCAAGGAAAATCGTTTACGATACATGAATACAAAGACATTGGGCCATATGGCCACGTAAACACAAAGTCGATTAAAACCCCAGTTTATTTTGATGGTCTTGACGTTCTGCGCTCTAGTTCATGTTAACTCACTAACCTGCATCCATTAGACGAAGGCGTGGGTATTTGAATTACTCATGAGATTGGCACTAAGCTATACATGTCAATACCTAACAACCTAGCATCACACAATCAATCAATCCGGTTACTCGAGCCAATCTTCTTAGCCTTAGTCATTTCAATCCATTTATCCTATCCAGTTCGTTTTACTTATCCAGTTTATTTCCATAACAATTCAACTCAAGTATCATTCTCACTTAACCATGTACCATGTCCATTTCCTTTCATCTCATTCTATCAATCACGCCCCCACCTAGTTGGGCTCAGCCAAAGCTGCACCTGCAGTCAGAGCCAAGGCTCGCATGCGTGATGGCCAATTACCATCTCCATACGAAGCTGTCATTTCAAATTCCACTTACGAACCCGTCGATCCGTAAGCTCCCATTCTGATCGAAGCATCAAGACTCGTTCCAGCCAATCGTCCGTGAACCTTAATTAGAACCTTACTGGTCATGCTGGTTAGGTGGCCCACCATGCCCTCGACATGCTAATACGGTCCCGACCGTGTGACTGACCTCATCACTAAGTCATCACTTTTTACCGATGCGATCCTCATACGATCCTTGGTCCGGTCACAAGCTGGTAACCAACGGTCAAGCTTACTGGTCCCATCGTGCTATGCCTTTTGTACGGGTCCTCAACCTACCACGCGTGATCTCTTGGGCTTTAAGCCCTTGGAGACTGTTGTGAGCAGCTTACTGATCCCACACCACGTACGTACCACTAGGCCATTGACATCGACCACAGTCTATCCAACCGGTGAACACGGTCCGCAGAACTACGTGGCCGTAGCCTTTACTCATTCATATCCGAACCTTGGACCAGTCCCAAACCCATAGCCCGCGGTTAAGCTTACCGGTCCCATTCTCATATGTCCCATATCCGGGTCCTCGACTCACCATTGTGGCCTCACGATCCTAAGACCATAAAGATATTGTGGCGGCTTATGGATCCAGTACTGCGTACGCACCGCTTGGGCCATCGACATTAACCATGGCGTGTGCGAATCTAACATTGGTCCGCGGAACTTCAATTTCACTTTCATTCAACCATTCAATCACACACAACAATCAATATTGTCTAACATGCATCCCTAACCGTTTCATCACTTTTAACTAACATATTCCAGCGGTTTTCCGCGTAGGGTTTAGAAACACTAGCCATGCCGCCAGCTTCTCTTCTAGTGCTCAATCATGCGGTTCACGCCTTTGCCGCCTATACATCTAATCATGCAACAATTATAATCATTCAATCCATCAAGCAGATCCATTCACAAACGCATAAACTAGATCATTAAACAAGTTGGGATCGTTTGTCCTCGATCCTCCTATAGAACTCTAAACGATGGGAATCAAGAGAAGGAGAAGATCCATGGCATAGTCTAGAACTGCACTCACCTTGGAGCTCAGGTTGTCAGACGGGTAGGCCACCCACTCAAAGGAGTTTCTCCTTGTTTCATTTGCCTTCACACGCCGAATCCTCTTCTTCCTCTCATCCTTTTCGAAATCGCTTGGTTTTTCTCCCCTTGCTCCCTCTTTTTCTCTCCTCTTATTCACGACAGGAATAGGTAAAAATAGAGACGGCTAGGGTTTGGCGATCCCCATATATATAGGGACTAGTCGGCCATCCTTTCCATTTTCCCATAATTCTCGAGTTTTCTTATGTTTATCCACTTTCCTTATATTTATCTCATTTCCTTATGTTTCTCTAAGTCTCTTGTGATTATCTCCTTTCGTAAAAATAGCTTTATTATTTTCCTTTATTGGATAATTATCAAAACACATGGACCCACCGACTTGGTCGCACGTCTCTTCCGTTTTGGTCTTAGCACCGCCTTACAACCGCCCGTCCTTATCGGACCGTTCCCACGCCACGGCCCGTCTATTTCCGGTCCGTTCCTCGTTCGCATACCGCATCTCATTTCTCTTTTCTCGATATTATGGTACTGCTTCTAATCGTGAATTTCTAATCCGGAATAATAATGGAAGTCAGATGTCCAAAATGGGTGAAGCAATGGGCCAAACGGTAATAACGCACTTGCTTAGTTCGGTTTGTAGATTTTTAATACTGTTTTGTGCTTTTTAATACTTTAACATTAATTAAAAATTTCAATCATTCCAGCCGTTTTTTCAACCAAACCACACGCATAGTTTGTTTGTTTCTGCACAGATTAATATTCCCTTTCGTAAAAATATGAATTTTACAGATCTAGGTTTTTGTTTGATTAGGTTTTAAAGCCGCGGAATCGCCCGCGTTTAAACTTTATTATTATTATTAGTGTTTCTTCACATTTGGTGGTGGTTTGTATTAGACTCGAGACGGAAAAAAAGAAAGAGATTTGAGATCGTTTAAGCGAGAGAAGGTCAAGAACGTAAATTAGCTGCTCTTTGGCTTTCTTTCCTTGGCGCATTACTATTTGCTTTTTCTCACAGGTTTCTTCTCGTTAGAGTTTCTTTTGCCAAATTTGCTACTTCCTAGAACTAGATCCACTGAATTCAAAATTCTCCGAGGATAAAATTTCTAAGGCATTTCCTCTTTCTCGGATTCACTCTTTTCTTCACTCTGTAGAAGGCTCTCGTCTTGTAAACCAGCTATGATAAAAATTTATGGAGTTCCGATCTCTATTTCGGTATTGTTCTTGCTCTCTGCTGTTTTTCCTCACCATCTCTCGCTCGGAGAGCCGATAACATGTACGGGGATAGTTCCGATGAGGCACAGAGACGAGAATTTATCAATTTCGGAGTTTGGCGCTGTCGGTGACGGCACGACCTTGAACACCAATGCGTTCAACGCGGCGATTCAACGGATACGGAAGACTAACAGTAGCGGTGGGTCGCTTCTGTATGTGCCTCGTGGTGTGTATTTGACAGAGAGCTTCAACCTTACCAGTCACATGACGCTATACCTCGCCGATGGTGCCGTTATCAAAGCCGCTCAGGTGATTTATTACTGATAGAGAATCACATATTTGCTTGAATCAACCAATGAGAAAACTGAATTCAGTAATTTAAACCGATCCTGCTCTGAATCGAAGGTTGGCTTAGGCATTGTTTGTCCTCTGTGATTGCATTTGGGGATCTATGCTTTGTGTGTATCATCATAGGTTTAGGTTAAGGCGTTTTAGCTTCTCTGTGATGGTTTCGTCTTTGATTTTGCCATCTACTGCTCAGATCTTTGTACATTGAGAATTCGGAACTATGTTTGGATGTATTATCATAGCAAATGGTTGTTTGATTATTCAGGATACGGAGAAATGGCCTTTGGTCGATCCTTTGCCGTCTTATGGCAGAGGACGGGAACGCCCTGGACGAAGGTATATTAGCTTTATTCATGGAGATGGACTGAGTGACGTTGTTATTACAGGTATGGGTTTCGTTCTTCCAATTTTCAGCTTAGATGTCAAAATGTATCTTGTGCAAGCAGATTGTCTTGTTATTGGAAAATGAATACCGGTTTGTGTTAATGCATTCATGGACGTTTTGTAGGTGAAAATGGGACAATCGATGGCCAAGGAGAACCTTGGTGGCAGATGTGGAGAAATGGTACTCTAAAGTTTACCAGACCAAATCTCATCGAGTTCAAGGACTCAAGAAACATCATCATCTCTCACGTTGTTCTTCAAAACTCCCCTTTCTGGACAGTTCACCCTGTTTATTGCAGGTTTACAATCTCTCACTTTGCATTATAAGGGAAAAAGAAAAAGCATCTCATGAACTAATTACTATCTGTTCTCGTACAGTGATGTTGTAGTTCATCACGTTACCATCCTCGCTCCAACAGATTCCCCAAACACCGATGGAATTGATCCAGGTTTCATTAATTTCTCTTACACTTAATTATTTGACTGTTGTATTTCAAATCATGACCAATGTGCTTACCAAATGCCACAGATTCAAGCTCTAACGTTTGTATAGAAGATTCCTACATATCCACTGGCGACGACCTTGTTGCAGTGAAGAGCGGTTGGGACGAGTATGGCATTGCCTACAACCGTCCAAGCCGTGACATCACCATCCGCCGCATCACTGGATCTTCCCCGTTTGCCGGTATAGCAATAGGAAGCGAAACTTCCGGCGGAATCCAAAATGTGACGGTCGAAAACATCACGTTGTTCAGCTCCGGGATCGGTATCCACATCAAGACAAACATTGGTCGAGGAGGAAGCATCCAAGGGATTAGAGTCTCTGGGCTTCACATGGAAAAAGTTCGAACCGGGATTAAGATCTCTGGCGACACCGGAGATCATCCGGATGATAAATTTAACACAAGCGCCCTTCCCATCGTGAGAGGCATAACGATCATGAACGTGTGGGGCATCAAGGTCGAGCGAGCTGGCATGTTTCAGGGATTGAGAGATTCACCTTTCACCAATCTTTGCATCTCGAATGTTACACTCACCGGAACCAAAAGTACTCCCTTATGGAAATGCTCAGATGTCGTTGGAGCTGCCGAGAAGGTCAGCCCCATGCCTTGCCCTGAGCTGACTGCAACCACCCAACAAGGTGGTTCTTGCCAAAACCAAACCTAATATATACTCCATTGCTCAGAGACATGTAATGTAAAGTAAGTTATTGTTACCCTTGCCAGTAATACAAGTTGCAATCAAGAGTTGGGCGGATCTATATAATCAAGTTTTGCAAAATCATCTTCTACTGATTTATTATATAGACAATCATCTTCACCATTTCACATCATATGAATAAAGGAAGCTATTTATTTAATTACTAGAAGGGTGGGTCATAATGAGGCTTCTTCTATCTGGCATCTTAGATTCTAACACAAACTAGAGTCTATTTCGTCTTCTTCAGACCAAATGGTTCAAAAACTTGCGTATCTTTCTCCTCAACATACCATTTTCATTTTCTCCGTCTTCTTTGCGTTTTATCAATTTAAATCGAGTCACCATAATATCCCTGGAGCCATCCTCATCCGCCTCGGCTTCGCCTGCTTCATGGCTGTCTTCTTCATGGCGGAATACATAGTGGCCGGAATGGTGTTTCGTATTCTCCTTGGTTTGATCCGAGTCGAAGGGACCGACTATGATCCTGATCGCCGGAAAATCCGAGACGACGCCGTTTGGCGAATGATCTGTATCCTTCGCCTTTTCTCCGCCGGGGAAGATCATGTCGTTGCCGAAAGGGATCTGGAGCTCTTTTCCCGACAGCTCGTGCCGAAGATGGTGGCATGGACGGCGGTTGAAAGGGACCGTCGTTAAGGGACGTCTAGGGAAATGACGGTTGATCGGATGGAAATTCACGAAATTCACCGGCACGGTGACCTCATCGGAAGAAGTTGACTCCGGTTCTGACCCGGATTCGGAAAGGGATGGGACTATGGTATCTGGGTCGGGTTCGGCTGATAAAGTGGGTAGGTTCTGGGCGTTGATGTCGTTTTCCGGCTTGACGGAGAAGCTAGAGGAGACGGAGAAAGCCAACGTGAAAAAGAGAACGGTGATGGTAAGCCTAGCCATTGAAAAAAGAGGTAAGAAAAATGTTCGTGAGGAAATCTGAATTGTTGCGTGTGGCGATATATATAAACGGTGAAATAATCACTGACGTTTTCTCCGGGGACCCAATTTCGAAAATCAAAAAAATCGATAAAAATAGTCAGCCAATTAAAAATGAGTACCCATTTTCAAGGTACTCATATAGTCATGTAAAATTAAAAAATTTAAATGCATCTGTTCAAATAGTCAATTTTTTTTGGGTGGGGGATGCGAACCTTTGAGCAGAATTGTGACCGACCAACGATGATAATGAAAGCATGGACATGTGATGATCCAGAGGAAGAACAAATATGTGGATAAGGTAAACACATCTTGTGATTTTATAAATAAATTGGAAAAAGCAAATGCTATATATATGGGTGGAAGGAGGATGAGCTTATGGGAGCTAGGAATCATATTCATTTTAAAAAATGAAGATAAAAATTCGAAGTAGCGAATCAACAACTTTTGAGAATAACAGCTGATTCGACCATGCTAAACTCTTCTTAACCTACCATACTCTTTGGAAAGTTGGAGGATTCTACTTCATGTCTAGGCCTGCCACATACAAGGATTTCTATTTGGACTTGACTTATCGAGTGGCTGCTCAAGTAACTATGAACTACATCTGGCCAGAAAAGAATTCTCGAATTCACAACGACTTGAAACTTCCTCAATCAACTATCTTCGCTAAAATTGATCGGTATTGCGGGATAAGATTCTAGCAAATATCACGAGGAAGAGGTTTAACAACCTTCTTTCTCTTGTGTTTTATAGCCATGAAAATTAATGTCTTAAGTTGTGATAAATGAGAATCACCATTTCTATTTTTTCTTTGTTTTGGAAAAACCTAATTCTAGTAAAACATTTTACATAAAATTATATATTGGCACTTCCTAAAAAAACAAACGTATTCTGGTTCATCGTGTCAAAAGTCCCGAACGGAGACCCAAATAAAGGGCTTAATCTGGCGCGAAAATAAAATCGTTTTGTCTTTTAGGGTTTTGACTATTGTCTGAGATTTCCAGATTCCAAAAATTCATCTGATGGGTGTTTCAATTCCTTCGAAGAAAAGAAGAAAGAGCAGTGACGAATTCCGTCCAGATGAATCACAGATTCCGTCTTCACCGAAGAAAGTTTCGCCGGTAGTCATACTTGCTCACGGTGCCGGTGCTCCCTCTTCTTCCGACTGGATGATCAGGTTCGTATGTTCGCATAAATTTCTGGGTAATTGAACCATTCAGTCATGTGTAGAGTAAATCGGTCTGGTTTTGCTCTATTTTGTTAGATGGAAGGATATGATGAAGAAGACATTAGCGGCAGTTGAAGTTGTCACATTCGATTACCCTTGTGAGTGAATTTTGAGTAAATCGTACATTTGATATACTTAGCTCAAAAATTGATTGTGAATTTTTCTGAGTAGATATTGCTGGAGGGAAAAGGAAAGTTCCTCCAAAGGCAGAAAAATTGGTTGAATTTCATCTGGATATTGTTAAAGAAACTGCTGCTAAATTCCCTGGTCATCCTCTCATCTTAGCTGGCAAATCAATGGGTTCTAGGTACACCTCTTCCATATGTTGTTCTGTTGCATACCCTTCCATGTTGAATGTTGCATCTTCTTCTGCAGAGTAAGCTGCATGGTCTCTGTGAATGAAGATATTAGAGTTTCAGCTGTAATATGTTTGGGATATCCACTTAAGGTTTGTGCATGATTGAGCCATTTTATGCTTTCCGGTGATGTCTTAATCATATACAAATCTTTTGGTTGATCTTCAGGGCGCCAAAGGTGCAATAAGAGATAAGATTCTCTTGGAAATGGGAGTCCCTGTGATGTTTGTGCAGGTAAGTTACAAAGTTTTCCCATCTAACATAAGGAAAGTATAAGTGATTAAGACAATAAAGGGATCTTTTGGCTTATAAATGGTTTTGTATAAAAAGGGTAGCAAAGATCCTATGTGTCCTCTAGATAAGCTCGAAGCTGTTTGCAACAAAATGAAAGCTGTGACTGAGCTGCATGTAATCGATGGTGGAGACCACTCTTTCATGATTGGGAAGAAGCACCTTGAAACTAAAGGATTAACACAAGACAAAGTTGAAGATGTCGCTCTTCAGGCAATAGCTGCTTTTGTCTCCAAATCTCTTTGATGAAGAGTCATAACAGTAAGCGTTTACAGGTCTGCCTCCTTTATGGTTTGATAACTGCGTTTGCTTTGGCCTGCCCTGTAGATATCTTGCATAATGCCATCACTTTTGGGTTAGTTAAGCAGCAATAGGTAGTGGGACTTTTGTTTATTAGTGTAGTTATGACTTGTGTAATCTCCTTAACTAAGCATCATCTCACCTGCTTTTTGTGATGCTGTACCGTGACTCTCTGGCTCTTCTGCGTTTGGCCACTACAATTGATATTATTAATCTTTCTACATATGAAGTAGAAAGTTTATTTAGTTAATTAATGACCATATTAGCATCTTCAGTGGTATTTTCCGATGAGAGGTTTTTTTTTTGAGCATGTATTTGCCTTTTCTACCTTCTAAGCCCACTCCCAATCTGAAATTAACTTATTAGTTACAAGTGAAGATCTATTTGAACGGTGTCAAACCATGTTTCAGCGTTTTTTAATCTAGCCCAATCCAGTATCAAAGAATGTTCATACACAACATAAGTATTAATACTCTCACAAAAAGAAAACAACAAACTCTTTATACGAACTAGAGTCATTTTCCTTGTTACCTTGGGTTAAAGCTTTTTATCGTTTCAGAGTATCTCACCTACTTCGGATATTCGATTCCGATTAGTTACTTTTGGTTTCGGGTTTTTCGGATGTAGGGGACGAAGATCCATTTTGTTAATTTTATATTACGGTTAGGATTCGGTTCGGTACTATCGCCATCTCGGTCGGTTTGGATATCATATATATAATGAGTGATCAACTTTCTCCATGGAGTTGACACCTAAACATCTAAGAGAGTGACATGTGTCCAATTAATTTTTTATTAAAAAAAAAATAAAATAAAATTCAAAATTTTTATATTTTTATCTTCAATTGTCTTTTAGTATTATTTAAGTTATATTTTAGTGAAATAAATGATTTTAATTTAGGTGCACAAATTTTTAAATGTTTATCATATATGATAAATTCAACATTTTTAAATATTTTTGTGTTTCTTGATTTATTTTCTTACAAAAATAATGAAGAAGCAAAATAAGAAGTGGAATAGAGAAGTGATGTGATGGTAAATGTGATAAGAGAGGCAAATGAGCGAAGTTATAAATTTTCAAGATCTTAAAAATTGGAATGCAATATAAGCGAAGAGGTAACAAGGGAAATATTTATCAAGAAGAAGAAAAAGATATAGGTGTGAAAATATACAAGATTGTCTTATCGAAGTATATGAATAACTCTCTAATTATGGTCATCAACATAGTTGAAAAACTATCTTCATATCAACATATGAGAATTTTTCACGTGTACCACTGAAAATTTTAACCTTCAAACTTCTCTGACTATCTATGACCGTTTCACTCAACACTCCCTCTTAAAATTTAGCCTTCAAACTTCTTTGAGTTTTATGGCTATTACACTTAACATTCCCTTTTACATTTTAACTATTCCTTAGGATGTGAAAATAATTTACTACGGTTGAAAGCAGAGGAACAATCTACAAAGAAGAATACGTAAAATCATGATTTACAAGGATTAATAGTATTAATACAATGATGTAATATCAAGTTTTGTTTTTCTATGATGTTGAAGGCTTGAAGCAATAGAAGATCTGGAAGAAGACTTAGGTTTTGTTGATGAAGAAGGACGAAATCTTCATGAAGAAGGAAGAGCGAGAGATGAGAGAGGCTGGGCATGAAAAGTTTAAAGTGGAGTTTAAGAAAGTGTAGAAGATGAAAAAATTAAAATCTAAGATGGTATGATATCTAAATCTAGCTTATGTTTTTAATATGTATATTTAATCTCATTGGTTTTTAATCTATCATTTCTGCTAATATCAGTGTTCATATGTCAAATATAGAAAAACGAAAAGCATATCAACAAATGACAACAAATGAAATGTAGTTATTTTGAAGCTCCTTCTCTTTTTGGTATTCTCAAAAATGAATTGATTTGATTTTACAAAAATAAACATTACTCTAATTTTATATTTAATGTTTTGTGTGGACATCTATAGGGAAGAAGATTGAATTTGCTATTAATAATTCTTGAAATATTCTCTATAATGTATAATGTATTCTTAGACGACTGGTTTATACTCTAATAAGATTTTAGGGATGACCTTTTCACAAATTTTATCTTCTATCTAAATTGAAAATTGCTTGAATCATTAATATATAATAGAAAACCCGCTCGATATATAAAAGAAAATCCACGCATCGCGCGGATACTCACCTAGTTAGATTAAAGAATCATGAATGATCATAATTTTCATGGTTACGATTCGGTTCGGGTAATTTCAGCTGAACTTATTCAAAGTAATTACTTATTTCTAAGAATACCAAAAAAAAAAAATTATGATTAAATTCTAATGAAAGTTGGTTAATTTTGACAAACATAACCAAGGATATTTAGATATCTTAGGTATTTTGATTACTTTGATCTAAAAGTAATTATCATTTTCGGGTTTATAATTTTAATTTTAGTATTTGGTTTATATTAAGTCAAAATAAAATTAATCTTTTTGGGTATGTAGTTGTAGTTCGGCTAGTTCAGATACCCTTTCGATTCGGTTCCGATTATTCGGATTTAGGAATCTAAAATTTGTTCGGGTATTTTTTCGATCCGACCAATTTTTTCGATTTGGTTTCGGTTCTAATTTTTTTTCCAGACATATCTTTGACAAAATTTGATAAGATAATAAGATAATATTTTTTAGAAACCCTTGTGTAAATATAAAATCTCAATAATATCATAAATTAATAATTACGTATATAAATTTATATATACATAGTTTCTACCTATATAATTAAGTCAATTTAATAATTATATATATATATATATTTATACATACATTGTAAGTCAATATGACTCTAGTATTTTTTTGTTTGTTTTGAAGCTCAAATTTCGTTGGAGTTAATCTCTAATTTTTCTTATAACATTAAAAACTTCTTGTATCGTCTTCTTTGTATCGTCTTCTCGAACTGTATAAAAAATTTATGAACAGCTCTAGATGTGATTATTATTTCCTTTTTTGCAATTACTTTTAAAGGTATATTTATATCACCTTCAAACTTATCATCAACATTAAAAAATAGAAGAAAAAGATATAGGAAATATGTATTTTCCTCTTTATCGATAAATTATTAAGTCCATTAATTAATAAAATATTGCAGTCTCGATATTATAAATTTTATAGAGTTTATACTGTATTGTGCATACTTCATAAGGAGGCTTCAAGCTAAGGATCAAGTTGGAGATTCAAGAAGACACAATCAGGAAGAAATACAATGAAATCGGGATTTGCATAAGTGTCAAAAGCTATTTAAATCTGATGGTTGAGATTGTTGTGAAATATAGGAATTTATCCATCTCAAAAATTTGGATCAACATTGTCGTTATGGATGTCAATATGATTCATTGACTCATGAGTTGACTCAACTCAACCCGAATTGTCATGAGTTCGAGTTATGTTCGTAGACTTATATAATAAACAAGTTCAATGATCGAGTTTAATGAGTTAAGGAGTTATACGTGCTAGCTCTAATAGTCGTGAGTCAATTCGTGAATAAAATTTTTGAAAATTTAAAATATTATGTTTACCGTTATGAAAAATATTTAATTTTTTTATATTCTATTTATCTTTGCTATAAAATTGTAATATAAAATATTATGTTTACATATAAACCTTTGAGAAATAAATCTTTTTAGGGTTTTAGATTTTTTGCTGATATGAAATCGACTATAAATAAACGAATTCTAGTGTAAAGTAGATAATCTAATATAAAAATATTGTCACATATATTTGTGTTGTGGATTGATTGGGTTATTCTAATATCATATGTAAGTTTTCTTTCATTCTTTTAGTTGTAACATAGCAGTTAGCTTTAACTTTTACTTCTACTTAGATTGTTATTTCGTTAGAATAGCAGTTAGCTTTAATTTCTACTTAGATTATTATTTCATTAGCTTATTATTGGATGTTGGACTTTTTAGCAGTTGATATCAATTTCATTTGGATTTCTTAATTATTTAAATATTTTGTATGTTAAAATCTCGTGAACTAACTCATTTTATTTACGATTTAGATAATCTAAATTTGAGCTGATGAATATAAATTTATAAATAAATAAGTTGAATGAAACTACCTCATATTAACACCCTAATTTTCATTATATTGAGTCTAAGTTAAGGTTTGACTCAATATGTAAGGTTCTAAGGTTTCTTGGTTATAGAAACAAGTGTATAACCAAAGAAAAAATCTAATCCAAAATTCAGAGGACCGAACACTTCAAGGTAGTTTAAAATATTTTTTTTCTTGTTTCAAAGTAGTTCATAATATCTTTTGTCTTATTTCATTGATCTTTGTATTATGAACCACATTAAATGTGTTTTTTTCTATTTTTCATAGTGGATGTGAATCACCCCTATTATATGACTTAGATATATTCAGTTTAGTCACATTGAGAATAGATTTGGTTACTTGGTTAACTTTGATTATCAGGTTTACTTTTATATGATGATTAGTTGTTAATCTGTTAAGTTAATAAGCTAATTACATTTGTATATAAAACATGTTGTAGCTACATTGTTCAGATTAACGAGAATAATATTTAAGAAACAATTTCTCAATCTCTCTTCTCTCTGGTTTTATGATGCTTGATTCTCCATGAACAAGCCTTAATATGGTATCAAGGTTCTCAAACTTCTTTTTTCATGTTTCGATTTATCTCAGATGAGCTGTGTGAGTGTGGTGACTATCTTGTTCCGATTTTGGCAATTGATTGTCGCGATTGTTGCAGAATTCATCATCAGCATCATGTTTTGTTTTTCGATCCTTCAAAAAAAATCTACAAAAAACTTTATATATGTAAAACAAATCTGAAAAAAAAAACTTTGTTACACTTTATATAAATGTGTTATATTACGTACTAGTTAAGTAATATTTAAAACTTATTTTTCTTTGTCGCAGATTTTTTGAATATCCGCAACAAAACAATAAATCTACGACATGTAAAATTAAATCTGTAGGAAAAAAATTCGTAGACAATTAAATATGTAAAAAAATTTCGCAAAAAAAAAAACCAAATCTTCAACACAGTACGGATTTTTTAATAATAATTTGCAGATTTATTTTATTGAGAAAATGATATTTTCGTAAATATGTTTTTTCTTGTTAAATGAAGTAAGAGTATTGTAGACACGAAAATAATTTATTTTAAGGATAAAAATTAATATTATTCTAGTAATTTTAATATTTTTTTTTTAAATTAGATAAGTAATTCTCTTTAAAAATAAACGAAAAATTGAATTTAAATATTTCAGCCGTACTTAAAAGAATTCGAGGTTCGTGAACAAAAAAAAGATATGGAGGGGACATGTCTCATCAAGAGATCTACGTTATTGAAGGCGTTGCATTAAATTTAATCAAGGTGTATATATCTACCCTCCATTCATTAAGGAACATTTAATTGACTTTTCCTATGGGTACCTTCGTGTCGTGCATACTTCACCAACCGAATTTATAACAATTATTCGTATATTTTAACTTTTAATTTTACATGCAACACATAGAAATTAAGGATAAAATGAATAAATAATGTTGGCGTAATAAATAAAAAGCGCACGCATAATGTGAGTCCAAACCTAATTTCCCGTCATCAACATGAAAACGACTCTTCAAATATTCATTTCCAAATACTAATATTTGAGGGTAATTTCAACGAGTACTTTCCTTATACTATTGTTAAACATCATACTCATGGTAGAAAAATATAAACTACGGTTACGGTACGTACGTTACGTCATAAATGCATTAACTTTTACATTTGGATACGTCCAACATATTATTCATATTAGCAAAACCCTTTTAACAAAAAAAAAAAAACATATTATTCATATTTTGTATCTATATTATTATCGTACCTTTAAGAACATCCAGAATGTGATCCAATGATCTCGAACAAAAATAAAAGAAAAGTTTGGAGAACGAGCTAGAGTTGTACAAGCTAATGAAGATGATAAACTGATAATTCGACAATTTGGGAATTACACTTCAAGATTAGAAAATCAACAAACTTTGTTTAGTTTTAACTTGAAATTCTGACAATTCGGTTGACTATCATTCGTTTCTAAATGTACGCTTTTATACTAAAGAAAAAGAAAAGAGTCTTAATAGCATAATAATACATATACTTAAGATATGTCAAATATACGAGTTATATAAAAATACTATAATTAATCAGGCACATGAAATACCAACGACTCGACTCGCCGGGAATCTCTCCGACACGGTTTTCCTGACAAGAGAGTTGATTTCCGGGCCCACTTCTTTCTCCGTTGACTCTGGAATCGTAGTCAACGAGCCTGATTTGTCATAAATGACGTAGTATCGATCTATATCGCCACTGTGATCCGCGGCCTTGTAGACCGGCGAAGAAGGAGTGCTTGAGGACGAGCTTTGGTGCTGTTTTGGTCTAAACACTGACTTCAAGAATCTCTGAAGGGAACGAGAGATCTTGTTGGAATGTTTCTTGCCGGTGGAGGAGGAGGAAGAAGTCGCCGGAGAAGTAGAAGGGAGACGGCGGTCTGGGAGGTGAGACATAGACATTGTTCTGGCGGAGGAAGCAGAGATGGCTGAGTTGAGTTGGCGTTTGAACGAGTTGAGCTCGAACGAGTCGTAGAGACTGCTCCCACAATCCCACACGTGTGAACTCGTCTTCTTATTATTCACTTCTTCATTTTTGGTGCTTTCTACGTATTGACTCGAAGTTTTTTCTGCAAAATTGGACGGACAAAGAGAACTCGTAAACGGTTTATATATACTAAAAATACACATGAATCTGCATATGTATTTTATATATATTCCAGAAATGAACTAACAAGATATATA
Organism: Euclidium syriacum; assembly: GCA_900116095.1. Taxonomy (NCBI): domain Eukaryota; kingdom Viridiplantae; phylum Streptophyta; class Magnoliopsida; order Brassicales; family Brassicaceae; genus Euclidium; species Euclidium syriacum. Next base: position 8,150,149 of record FPAK01000008.1, read on the forward strand.
ATAAATGAAAGACTAATATGAGATAAAATCATATCTTTTCACAAGAGATAGTTAATAATAATATAGATAGATTAATGAAACAAAAAACGTTCGAAGAAAATCCAATTTTTTTTCACTTCTAATTTCAAAGATTTGGTAAACAAACGGAAGACAAATTTCTAAGGTTTTCATATTTTTGTCTAAAATTGTTACATGTTATAAAAAGTCGGTTGGTGTCAGAAAAATATAGCTTAGTTGGTTCCATTTATATCTTAACTGACAGATTTTTTTTATTTTTCTCCAATTTTTTTTTTTTGTTATATGTTTCCCCAAATTTTTAAGAATTGGAAACCAAGTGTATGAAAAATTTCTCAGGGTAGTTTGTTCAATATATGAATTAGACAAACAAGAAGAATACAATATATCAACATCATAACAAAGGGAACAAAAAGGTCGGCAACTTACCACAATCGAATTTCGCCATGATCTTCTCGAGTGACGCCGATGATGATCTGGAGTGATTCTTACTGTCATCTTGTCTTGTAAGATCTTGATTTTGTCTTAAACCCTCCTCGATCTTCATAGTTTTTTTGCCTTTACTAATCTCTTCTTCTTTCTTTTGACTAATCACTACAGTCTCTTTGATCTTCTTCATCTCATCCTCTTCTTTAATTGCTATCATCGTTTGTTTTGGTTTGATTTTGACTTCCATCTTCCTTAATGCCTTTTGTTTTCAGACCAGACAAAAGAAAATGAAAGTTACTCGATGATCTATCCCCAAATATCTTTTTCTTTACAATAAGTATGGAAAGTGGAAAACCTGTGAATTGTAATCTTTGGTATAGGATATGAATATATATACTACTATATATTATTTTATAATGTAGAGATAGAAAGAGACAAAAAAGTGGGTGCTAGGTGGTGAATAATGGGACGCGTCGTGAACAATTTTTTTATCGGTTGAGAATGAGAGATACAATATTGTCATGAGCTTCACGGTCTGTTCTTTTTTCGTCAAAGAAACCGCAATTAATGTTTCTAAATTATAAATTAAAAAGCCCAGTAGCTGGAGGATTTCACCTAGGCCTGACCATTTTCAGATACTTGGATCGGATTCAGGTCGGATCTATTTAGGTTATGGTATTCTGGGTAGGAGACTTTTAGATCTATATAAAACTTCACAAAGTTTCGATTCGGGTTCGAATCAGTTCCTTTCGGATTGGTTTTGGTTTAATTCTAAAAAAAATATACTTATACAATACTCGAACTGAGTGTGTATCTTTCGGATTCGGTTTATTTCGAGTATTTTGATTCCTTTTGGATATTTTTATCCGAAATTGGTAACTTATACGCAAAAAATTCAAAATGTAATGAGTTTGTTTGACTTTCTATCAACTTCTTTCGGATTTGTGTTTTATGGATTCAAACACACACAAAAATATAAAAAACAACAATAATTTTTATTGAATAATTTTTGGATTTGGTATAAAACAAGTTAACCGTTAGATATGTATGTACAAAATCGACAATGACCCTATCTTTCAAAACTTCATCTCCTTCATCGAATCAGTCCATGCCAAAATTCATCGCTGAAGATTCAAATCTATGATTCTTCCATCATCACACAACAACCACACTCTTCTTCATCCCCGTTTTTCTTTCCCTTTTTGGTTTCTTCTCTCTCGACCTTTCCCCAAATGTTTCTTTCTCAACACGGTAAATCAAGGATCATCAATTACGTAATCAAGAATGCTAGGATTCAAATCATCGTCATCATCAAACCGATTTTGTTCTCTGGTCACGATGGGAGATTTTGGTTGTTGTTTCACCGAAGGAGGAAAAAAAAAGTTAAGGAGGAGAAAATACCTGAAAAAATCGACACAAACTCACACAGAATCTCGCAAGTCACAACATGTAAAAGAAGTACCTAATGCTAAGGAGAAACCTTCTAAATGAATAATGTCTTTGTTTTAGGTTATCGGTTACCTGATCGCGTCTCAAGTAGGATCCAGACACGAATCGACATCCGTGGGTATGAAAGCTAACACCCAATTCCGTAAAAAGGTTATTTCGGTGTGGTTAGAGGTACGATTATTTCAGATCGGGTCCAGTTTGGGTATTCGTCTTCTCGTTTTTTGCCATGCCTAATTTCACCCTTAAAATTTGTGCTATTAAGACAGTTAAAACCCCAAATAACTATCCTAAAAGCCCAAGACTAAAACCTGAAGAAAAAATACATGGAATTCATATATTGTGGAGTTGAAACCTTAAAGGAAAAACCGTAGGAATTGTCTACCAAAACTCGAGGAACAACCCCGAGGTATTTGGTCGAAACCTCGACTCAGTCAAGTTACAATTTAGAAGAAAATATTATAAATGAAGAGCTATAGTTGAAGAGAAGACATTTTTTCATGCCCCCAAAAAACCTTAGCTGTTTATCCTCTCTAATATTGTTTCATAGTTAAGTTTTTACTTTGATTTGTCTTGTAATGACACATTGGTTAATCCAACAACACTTTTTCATTAAATCATCTAAGTCCTTCATGAAATCTAAACCCAAAAATCCATACCTAGTTCACAACCACTAAAAATCTCACATTTTGACTCCGTATGTGGGACGGAATCACTGAGTCATTTACTCTTCTAGCTAAAGAAGAGTCCGCCTACCCGCGTAGTGGATCCGCTTGATGCCATCTCTCTGAATATGAGCGCCAACTCATCGGATACGGGAGATCCGAACAACCTAGGTTCTAGATCTCGAAACCCTTACACCGAAACTTGAAATGGATCCTCGGGTGTTACCCAGTTAGGTTCTAGAACCCCCGATTTGATCTCTCAAATGTCCACCATATCTTCAGATAAGAGATCACATGTCGAATAACAGATGTAAAAATGGAACCCTTTAGACCCCTCTGCCAAGTGATAGCGAGTTCTTACTACCGATCAGCTTTCAGTTCAACTTGCTAAAATTCTCAGGATGATCACGCATCTGGTTGAAAAGACGCGAGGTAACAAGCTCAAAATTACGTCTTGCCATGACTAACAAGTTCAAAAAATCCGTGAGGTTGATGAGGCGGTTTTCTGTCTAGTCGTAATCAATCTAAATCGCTCGTAAAAAATATTTCTATCACCTAAACCTAACAATAATCTAATCTTAAAGACTAGATAGGAGTAAGTAGAGGTGTCGAACCATGGAGAATGAGAGTTATTAGTTAATAACTAGCTCGATTTAACTAAAAGATCACCAACTCATTTAAGCTCGATCATTTGAATCGTTTACTAAATGAGGCTAAAAATACATTACTCGAATTCATCTGAGCCAGTTCATGAACCAATAGCTCATATTGACATTCCTATGTAGATCTCTTTATATAGAGAAAGCCATAAACTAAATTTCCTAAATTAATAGAAATAACGAAAAAATAATATTTTAGAGATAAATGTTAATTTTACTAAGTTAGATATTGGCATATCTTGACAATCTTTTAGATCCTTCTTATTTCTTCCATAATATGATCTTCATATTAGCAGTTTCATCTCGGCTGGTCTTCTGTTCTTGATCTCCCATTACCCTTTTGAAGCTTATATGTGGGGAACACGTTTCAGATTTGGCAAATCTTCAAAATAATGGCTTTATACCCGACCGAAGGTTCATATTCATGGCTTTATACTCAGTTTCGAGTCATCTTCGCTGTGTTATATTTGGCCGTCGAGTCATCGTCACGGCTTTATACCCCACTGTTGGTTTTTTCCACGACATTTATACCTAGGCATCGGGTCATCAAAATCAAATCCGGTGGAATCCATTGACAGAGTTTGAATTTTCGTTTGAAGAAGAAGGAGTCACGAAGACTTTTCTCTCTTTTTAGTGTTGGATCGACTGATAACGGAGTAACAGCAGCGATGACATACTTTAAAAATCTTCTAGATCTTTCTTGATTCTTTCATAATCTGATATTCATCTCAACCGTTTGGTCTTGTTCAATTTTCGGTTCTTGATCTTGATTTGGTTTGGGTCAATTTCATCTCATCGATCTCTAATTCGATTTTGATATATGACTCTCCAAATGATACTTTTGGGTATGCTTGTGGAAAGCAACGATTTTTGCATCCTAACTTTTGAAAGGCACGTTAGAAAAACACCACTGGTAGTTCGTCAGATTGAATTAATATGGAAAAAAAATCATTCTCAAAAATATAGTATTACGATATGTACATATACAAATATATATTTTTGAATTTCTTAATGTGATATTGCATATATTGGATTGTATTATTTATGGACATAATTTCTGGTATGAAGAATTGGTCTAGAACCTAATGAATCAATACATAAAACTAATTTAAACCTACTGGTATCAGAGTCCTACTAAGGATTATCGATAAAAACGATCATCGAACTATTGTTTCTTTGGGTTGGCCGGATTTCTTTTCTTTTCTCCTAAGCAAATTATCATTACATTAAATTAATATTTGTGAAGGTTTTTCTTTTGATACAAACATGGTGAGTGATAACTAGAGAGATATGAAGAAAGATGGGGAGAAGGAGGGAGGCAAGATCAGAGATGAACCATCTTTCCTTATGATATTCATTCGAGTGACAACCCCGGAAGTGTCATCTCACAACCGTTGCTGGGAGGACAAAATTGTGATGAGTGGGCTTCAAGTCTTCGTTTGGCTTTGAAGACAAGAATTCCTGAACCAGAACCAGAGTCAACAGGTCTTAAAGATTGGTGGATCAACAATGCTTTGGTCGTTTCTTGGATCAAGCTGGCGATCAATCCAGCGGTTCGATCAAACCTATCACACTGTTATATGGCTAGTGAGCTTTGGGAGCATATCTATAAGCGTTTTTTGGTCAAAAATGGTTCTAGGATTCAGAGGATATAACAATATTGCTACAGCGAGACAGGCGGGAAAACCAATTGAAGCATACTTTGGTTATCTCAACAACCTTTGGATGAATTGAATTTGATGGATTATCGTCCACAATTAAGTATAGGTCAGATGGAACTATCGAGAGATATAAGGCTCGTTTGGTTGTCTTTGGTAATCACCAAATTGAGGGTGAAGATTTTGGTGAAACTTTTGCACATGTGGCTAAGATGACAACGGTGCGATGTTTTCTCGAAGTGGTGGCTTCTCGAGATTGGGAACTTCACCAAATGGATGTCCATAATACGTTCTTACATGGAGATCTTGATGAAGAGGTTTGGATGCAGATGCCTTTTGGTTTTCGGACCGATGATAAGAAGAAAGTTTGTCGTTTGTACAAATTATGGTATGGCCTTCGGAAAACACCAAGATGTTGGTTTTTCAAGATCTCGACAACTTTGATTTAATATGGTTTCATTCAAGCTGGACCTGATTATTCGTTGTTTTTTTTATAATCACAAAGGCGTAGAGATTCATGTTTTGGTCTACGTCGATGATCTTGTCATCACCGGAAGTTTGAATAAGGTTATTTCTGATTTCGAGCTTTTCTTTAGTGATTGATTTAAGATGAAGGATATTGGTTTGCTTAAATATTTTTTGGGTCTTGAAGTAGCTCGGAACGACGTAGGCATATATGTTTGTTAAAGGAATTATGTACTTGATATAATTTCTGAAGTGGGATTGCTTGGAGCAAAACTAGTTATGTTTCTGATGGACCAGAATCATCGGTTGGCGTTAGCTACTGGGGATGTCATTACGGATCCCTTTCCGTATTGACGGTTGGTTGGCATGTTGATTTATTTGATTTTTACGCGACTATACTTTTCATATTTTTGTTATATTCTATCATAATTTATGCATGAGCCAAAACAGGCTCATTGGGATGTGGCATTGCAAGTTGTTCGCTATCTTAAGTGACAACAGGGTCAAGGAATTCTTCTTCGTCCTGGTCAACCGTTGGTTTTGAAGGTGTGCGATATAAATTGGGTGGGATGTCCTCTTACACGTAGGTCTTGAACGACATGGTTTACCCAGCTAGGTGACTCTCCGATTTCATGGAAGACACATGAGCAGGATTGGGTTTTGCGTTATTCTGCTGAAACAGAGTATCGGTTTATATCTTACCGGTTCAAGAGATTTTGTGGTTGAAGAGTCTCTTGGAAGTATTTGGAGTTAGTTTTACTAATTCGATTGTGTTACATTGTGATAGTCGATCGCCGGTTCATCTTATTGTTAATCCGATTTTCTAAACGAAACATATCGAGTCGAATTGTCGTTTTTTTGCAAAATGAAATAGTTAGGGGAACGATTACTTTAACGTATGTTTCCACGACTACATAGTTGGTATATATTTCTACACTTTCCAATCTAGGGGAGGAAATATTACGATCAATATACATATTTGATTTTTCTATATTTGATTTTTCTTATTGTAATATTGCATATATTAAATTATTTTAGTTATGGACATAATATAAAGATTTGGTCTAGGACCTAATGAATAAATACAGAAAACTATTCCAAATCTACTGTTTCTTCGAACATATAGTATAGTATTTCTAGACTTGCTTTATAATATTTCATGTATGAAATGTTGATTCTAATATTTTTCTAACTGGTCGAACTGACCGTAACTTTTTAAGTTATTATAAAGTTAAATTAATAGTTAAGACTAATTGAAAGATAAATTTGACCCCAAGCTCGATTAGTTGGACGGATCATTAAACTAAAGTCATCTCGAAAGAGAGAGACTGACTTGTACGCGTGTCCGAACTGCGTGGAATTTTCACGTGGAAATAATGATAGACTACATTAAAAATTTCACGTGGAATTATTATATTAAAAATACTAATATATGAAATTCTTTCTTTTGCTTAATTATAGTATGTAACGGGTCTGATTGGTTAATTATAGTATGTAACGGGTCTGATTGGTTAATTATAATATGTAATGGGTCTGATTGGTGAACAAAAACGAAACGAAAATTTTAGTTGTTAGTAGAAGTGGTGAGTGGTGGAAGAAAGTTATGGGAATAGTGCGAAGCTGTGGAAGAAAGTGGTGATAAAAAAGCTGAGAGTAAACGATTTTACTGTTACTTTTGATAACGTTTTTGTGATTAGTACACTTAAAATTTTTTTTACCCCAATCACTCGATTTTAGTGCTACCAATCAGAGCCAACACCTTTCCATTGATAACTTCTACTTCTAAAATGTTTAGTAACTTCACCCAATATCAATTAACACCTCAATAGTAATTTCTACGTATTCTTTCCAATGATCGTATGACGTTTTCATATATGTTTTGTACGTAATATATATATAGTTTCACAATAATTTTCTTCTTCAGACAAAAAAAAAACAATTATTTTCTTCTAGTATAAATGTCTAGAAATGGAATTAGTTAATTGATTAACAACAAAAATGCAATAAATAAACGGGATTAACTGTTACCTACGACTCTAATAGACATGTAGGAAAGCAGAAAAATGAGTTAACGCTGGGCTCGTGTATGTTGACTTATTCTAGTTCCCAATCCTCCTATCACGTAATCGTTAAACGGTTTACCGTAAACCTTAGAAATATTATCACATGAAAAATAATTTATTTGATATTGTCCCCACGTATATTCAATGTCCATTTATGATGAGATCCTCAAATCATATCCCAGAATAAATAAATAAAACTACACACAACAAGTTACCCAAAAATAATTATTAAATAGATATCTATATAATTAATTATGAAGTATAATGGTCTTTAAAGCTGTCCACTTCATCAGTCATTAATTAATGGCCTTAAATTTTTGTTTTGTTCAAAAAAATCCATAATCAAATCTTTGATAATTGCAATAGATTTTTTTTTTTAAAAGGAAAAAAATAATTAGTCCGGATAATTGGAGAAAGATGAAAAAAAAGAAATTAGATCGGATACATATACGAAAAAAACTTTATATGCACCAATCGTTTTATAAAAAAAATTAAAAAAATAAGAAAAAGGTAATTACTCCCGAAAAAATCGAGAAATGTATAAAAAAGGAAATTAGCTCCGATACATATACGAAAAAGATGGATGTATGCCCCAATCGGGTTTTTTTTTTTTAAGAAAAAAGAAGGAAAAAGGTAATTTTCCCCAAAAAATCGAGAAAGATAAATAAAAAGGAAATTAGTTCGGATACATATAAAAAAAAAGGATATATACCTTATGTCATTGTGTTATATATCCTACAATATAAATAACAAAAAAAAGGATATCTTCTTTGATACATATCCTCATATTACAAAAAAAAATTATATAAATATATAGAAAAACTTCTCTTATATATATGTCCCGTAAAAGAAAAATACTATTCTAGACCTAGATCGTTCGTATCATATGTGCCGTCCGCTGTATCGGCTTTTATTATAAAAAAAAAAAAAAAAAAAGGTAATTGGTCTCGGAAATATCGAGAAAGAAAAAAAAAACAGAAATTGCAATATCCTCATATTATACAAATACGGAAAAAAAATGATATGTTCTTCAATTCATATCCTCATATTAAATATATATATATATATATATAAAAGGAAATATCGAAAAAGAAAAAAAAATATATAAATGCTTATATCCTATAGAAATAATATATATCCTATGGAAAAAAATATATATATCAAAAGTCTATATGTTCTAATTTCTATATTGTCAAATTTGATGAAAATCATATATATCCTATAGAAAAAAATAGAATTATCCTAAAAATGTATATATTCTAATTTTGATATTATCAAATCTAATAAGGAAATTAATATATATCCTATTAAATATATATATATATATATATAGATTTATTTTGTTGATATCTTTCTTTCTAAAAAAAGTAAAAATAAAAATAAAAAGACATAACGACCTATATGATTTCTTATATATGATGATTCGAATTAGCTATCCACATTCATATAGATTGGCCACGTTTTTCATAAACAAAAATATTTGAATTTTTAACATACCTTGAATTTTTTTAAAACATCCTGCCTATTGATAATGTTGTGAATTTTGATATTTCATGAATTTTGATATTTCATGCCTTTTTTATTTGTTTTGGTTTGTTCTCTTCTATTTAGTTGTTGCGGTTCGTTCTTTGATTCTGTTTACCTTATTGTTTGTTCAGGTCCTTTATTTGTGACGTGTCTTTGTTGATGGATTGTCCTACCGATACTACCAAAGGTGTGGCTTTTATATAAATTTTGTTCTGTATCTTCGTTCCGTACGTTGTCTAATGTTTAGTTAATTCTTGGTTTTAGATGTTCGTGGTTTTAATTGGGCCATCGGTTCTACCGATTACGGGAACACGGTCCATTTGCACATTAGAGGTAATACGTTTTATTTTGTTATGTTTTCGTGTTGTGTTGTGTGTTCATCTAACAATATTATAATCTGTTTTCTAACGAGTGGACTTGCTTGCGATGTATTTATTTATTTTTATGCTCATGTGCATCTGTGTTTGATGATTTGTAGATGAACACGTTCTTCTTTTGTTTTTTATGTATCTTTTCGACCATCAACATAGAAAAGGCGAAAATAATCCTTGAACTAGCTGCGATGAACAAGAAGTTTGGAATGATTCATGGTTTATCGTCATTAGTTATCATCTTTTCATTTGGTAGCATTTTAGGTTTCTATCAGAGAAGTTGAATCTCTAATACAATTTTTTTCTAGTCTTTCAAACACACAAGGTTAGAAGTTTTATGAAATAAATTAATCTCTTAGCATTATTCTTTTTCATTAACTTTGTAAGATTTGATATCATTAGGTGAAAGACTATAAATTATAATATATGTGAGAATATATATTTAGAGTTTGCTTCACATTTGAGTTTTCTAAGTTGTAACAATGCCTAGAGAATTTTAACATATATCGGTAAGCTCTTTGTTTTTCTTTGTAGTCCAATTCCATTTTAGGTGTTTCAGTTCTTTGTTTTTATATCGTTCTTGTGCGTTTATTTTATATATATATATATATTGTTTTTATATATATATATATGTATATATATTTTGTTTTTATATATATAAAAACTTTGCAGCAGGAAAGTCATATGCAAAGTTTGAGAAGATAATGAGAAAAGTGTGAAGAAAGCAAGATATTTCCAAGTAGAGACGCATGATTTTTTCGATGTAGATGCAATGGAGAAAGACAAACGAATCGCGATCATGATGCCATAAATCATATATAAGCAGAGATGTGAAACGTGACCAAAAGTTTCTCGAACAAAATCAGAATAGCTTAGAACAAGACGCAGAGGTCAAGCAGTGGCGGAGTTAGGAATTTTAATTACGGGGTCAGTTTGAGAGTAAATCCGAATATTCGTGGGGGTCGATAAACTAAATTACCTATATTTCACTAAATTTTTTTCAACAATACATGTAATTTTTTATATATATAAAAATTCATAGGGTCAATTGACGCCCCTCAAACTACTCTACCTCCGCCACTGAGGTCAAGGAGGAAAAACCAGCACATCAATGGCAACATCTCGAGGAAACAACCCACGTGGACTTTGAACGGCTCGGGCCATCCTGAACGAAAACTTATTTGGTGAGGAGACTCGAGCTAATTGAGCCGATGAAGAAACAACCGGAGGTGATGATGATGAGGAGGCCGAGAGATCGTTTAATCAAGTTTTGTTGTTGTTAATCTGCGTTGACTCGACCATTACTCTCTTTGTGCTTTGATGATTTGTTTAGCTTAAAGAAGAAGGGTTGAAAAAGTGAGAGATGTTTTGGTAGAGGACCGTTTTCATCTCCAACCACACACATTCATGTATATATTATTATATTATTATATATTCATAGTCAGCTATACTATTTCGTCAATTATTAAGATGTATTGAGTTGTTAGTTACTAACAAATTATCTTATAATATAGCTTATGAGGTTTAGACCTAAAGAGTAGTGTTCATTATTTCTTGCTTGCATTGTTAACAAACCAATCTTTCTTGAGTTTTTAGCGAATGCTATACATGTAGAGAGAAAGAAGAGAGAACAAAAATGTTGAAGCAATTTTTTTTGTTATTTCAATTGCTTGTGTGTATTATAAAGGTAATAAAAAAGAGAACATTGCACATGTAGAGAAAGAAGAAATACTAAAGACAAAAAAAAGACGAAGACAAATCATAAGAGATTGAAGAAGAAAATGAACGAAGATAGAAAGATAATACTAGGAAGAACAAAAAAATAGGAAGAAAAGAAGAATAAGACGAAGAACAAAAAAGAACAGAAATGAAAGAAGAAGATGAAGGGAAAAATGGAGAAGAAGACAAATAATACAAAGAAAAACGAAGACGTTGCCAATACGAAGAAGAAACAAAATACCAGAGGCTATCAAGCGCACAGATAAGGTGAAGAGAGAATGAATAAGACAATTGAAGACAAAGAAGAAGACTGACATAAGAGGCTATCGAGTACACTCTTACGAACTAACAAGAATAGCACGAACAAAAAAAAGACTGAATATGAAGAACAAGAGCTATGAGAAGAGAAGTCAATTGAAGACAACAATAGAATTGAAGATGGAGAACAAGAGCAAAAGATCAACAGAATAAGATGACGAAGACAAAAAAACGAAAACAAAGACAAAGAAAAATGAAGACAATAAATGTGAAGGATTAAATATAAATTGGAAGATGAAAAAAAAAACAAAGAATGTGAATGGTATAAGACGAGCAATCATAAAAAACAGTTACAAGAGCACAAAGATCAAGACGACGATGACAAAGAATGCTAAGAGGAATGATGACAACTAAGATATTATATAAGATTAAGAAGAAGAGAAAAGAAAATAGGATTCAAGTCATAGCACTGCGATTTTAAGCATGATTAATCATTTCAAATGCCTTAAATGGTAAGAAAACCTCCCTTTACATAGGTTCCAGTGATTAGTTTGGGAAAATCGTAACTAAGGGAAAATTGGTTCCGACGGCGAACGTGGCTGAGGGAGCACACCACCGACAGCTGGAAAAACATATATTGGATACCAAACTCTTAATTTTTTCATTCACTTTCTTGATAAAATATATTGTATTGAATTCATTTATTTTTATGTTTGTTTTTTTTTTGTTATAGATTATTGGAACTTAATACACATTCATGGTTTATTTTGTATTTCAACTAACACCCCAAATCATATCCACCTACTATCTAAGAGATGATTCGAGAGGAAACTCGAAAGGGATATCCATGTACTACTCAAGATATGGTTCGAGAGGAAGCTCGAAAGGGATATTCACGTACTACTCAAGAGGAGGTTCGAGGGAAAGCTCGAGGGATGTTGAAGACAGTTTTCGAAAGTTATAAGTTACTAAAGAGGAAACTCCAGAGGAAGTAAAAGGGAAAGCTTAAAAGGGATCTGAAGATTCACCTACTACTCAAGAGGGGGTTCGAGGGGATGTTGAAGAAGATTCTCGAAAGGCACATGCTATAGGAGAGGAAACTCTAGAGGAAGTTAGAGGGATCGAGTGGATTTTGAAGATGGTTCTCGAAAGACACCGATTACTGAAGAGGAAACTCTAAAGGAAGCTAAAGGGAAGCTCAAAAATGATCTACATATCCACCTACTACTCAAGAGAGAGTTTAAGGGGAATCTCAAAGGGATGTTGAAGATAGTTCTCGAAAGACACATGTTACTGGTGAGGAAATTAAGGGGAAGCTCAAAAGAGATTTGGAGATCCACCTACTATTTAAGAGGAGGTACGTGGGGAAGCTCGAAAGGAATATAAAGATCTACGTACTACTCAAGACGATGTTCGAAGTGAAGTTCGAGGAGATGTCGAAGACGGATTTCAAAAGGCACCTATTTCTGAATAGGAAACTCTAGAAAAGTTAATGGAGAATCTAGAAAGAGATATGAAGATCCACCTACTACTCAAGAAGAGGTATGAAGGGAAGCATGATGGGATGTTGAAGACTTTTCTCGAAAGGCGTCTGTTATTGAAGAAGAACTCTAGAAAAAGTTAAAGGGGAAGTTTGAAAGGGATCTGAAAGTTCACCTACTGCACATGAGGAGGTTCGAGGGGAAGCTCGAAAGTGATATGAATATCCACATATTACTCAAGAGGAGGTTCGAGGTGAAGTTCAATGGGATGTCGAAGACGGTTCTCAAAATGCACATGTTATCGAAGAGGAAACTCTAGAGGAAGTAAAAGGGGCAGCTCGAGAGGGATCTGAAGATCCACCTACTACTCAAGAGGAGGTTTGCGGGAAATCTCAAGAAATGCACATGTTACTGTTACTGAAGAGAACTCCATGTGAAGTTAAAGGGAAGCTCGAACGGGATAATGAAAGGGCAGCTCGAAAGGAGAGAGATGAGGCAACAAATATATCTGTCAAAAAATATTTTCATGATGATACTCATCGAATGTCTGAAATAGTGAATGAATTAATATGTCGATAATACATAAATGGTCGCACGAGGAATATCCGCGTCAATAATATAGCAATATACGAAAATGAGTGATTGTAATTGTGACCCAATAAGATGGTATATGCCGATGATATACGAAGAAACACAGTTTTGATATACGTGAATATAAGATAATGTAATCAGTTACAATAATACTAACGATTACGATATGTAATTTATTACAAAAATAACGAGGGACGGTGAATTCATCCCGCACGACGGACGTGCGGGCGAGACACCTAGTATGACATTATAGAGGATGACAGCGCGTAGTCCTCGCTCACTCCATATACAAGTTAAGCAATTTCTCGAAATTTTTCAATCAATACATTGAGTTATAACAAAAAAAAAATGGAGATAGTTCTTTTAAACCTTAGAATAGCCGACTACCTCTCCCTTGGAACTGGAATTCACACCTCTAAAATCCGACCCTGGAATTGGCTAAGGCACAAGGTCCAACTATTAAAATTCAAGATAGAAACAATCCATCGAAATTTGTAAAGCACAACTGACAATAGAGACGTAGAGTTAGGACCTAAAAAAAAAACTGGTCAAGATATTACATGATTTTGAAGAATCTCGCCAAAATTTTTGAAAGGAAGTTAGATTTGAAAATCTAGTCTTAGGGAGTAAAACCATAGATTGTTTAGTAGTATAAAAAGGTGTAACAAAGAGTTTTCAGCTCCACAATTCATTCATTGATAATCAAACACTTGTAACATAAAAGAGTAATCAATCAAGTAACTATTTTCATCTAAGTCCTAGACGTGATTCTCTTGTGTATCTTTCATTCTTTAAAACACTTGCAAATCTTGAGTATGAGATTCAGTTCCCACATTTTCGCACCTATTGGAGAAGATTCATTGAATTCATAACTTCGATAATTGAAGATGAATGCACTTGGTATGTTCGATCCTTCTACTTCTGCCACTCCTCCGATTTCAAATTCGAACAGCCAGAACTATTTAGGTTCCATCCCCAACTAATAAGATCTGCTGGTATTAGACCCTCATATATGAGTCACTGATGCAAGCAACCGTCTTCCTGGCGACTTGTTAGACTCGTCCTAGTATGAGAACTGATTCTGACAACCTGATTGAACCCCATAGGATATTGTTCAACAGGTTAGAAAAATCTCAAATTTATGACAATATTGTCTGCTAGATCGCAGCTCACTAAGAGAAATACAATGGTCACATCTGTGAGGTCTCTTGATCGACTGTCCACCAAGGACACCTAATTCGGAGAGACATTCTGGTATCACTTTCCGTGGGATCCCGATCAACGGATCCTTGCCCCGTCTCCATCTCAACTTGATTTAGTAGCATGAAATATGAGAATGAAATATGCCTTGAGACACCTTCGAATACAAACCTTAGCTTTGTGTTCACCTCTCTTATTATTACTTTTTTTATGGGCTCAAGTTTCACATTTGATTGAACTCTGGAATCCAATCTTGATCCGGCCAGTGCCCTTTCACGACGACCATGCTTGAAAATCAGGTCCACCTCCGGCAAAACTTTGTTTTGATGGGATTGTCGGCTTTCGCGTCGCATTCAAAAGGACCTCATGTTACCTCAGAATTTGAACATCATCACAAGAAACAGATACTTGAAATTAATACTTGGAACATGGAGGATTCATTGCTCTCCTTTAATTAATATGTTGACCATTGAAACCATCCCCCTTTCTAAGAACCGATCCATGGAAACCTATGTCCCTTCGTTAGTGGTGAGCCGAATTATATTCGCAGATTCTTTCAAAGGCAAAATGCTTATTTTATGAGAATTAGCTCCCAAATTTATACAACTATGAGCTCGGCCCCTTAGATCGAAGGCTTGATCAATGAATCTCGGTTGGCCCCCTTCACCGGCATAATAACTAATTCTTTTATCATAGAAACGTGCTAGATCCGCTTCCTTGAATATGACGGGATGCTTCTTCGCTGAGAACCTCAAAAGCTCGGTCGTAGATTTGTTCCCAAGTCTTGAGAATAACAAAATTGATAGATCTGATCAATTGATTGTTGCGTTCCTAAACTAGTATTCAATTTTCATAAAAATTGAGATGTCAGAGGCAAACCTCTATGCTATAGCGCAGGGACCTAACGAGTCGCTAATAACTTTCATAGACAAGTTTAAACTGTTAGTGTAGCGTCTAATTGAGTGTATAATTTTATGAGTCAGCCACCTGACTTGAGGTAGATAGCTTGTGTCATGACTATGAGAGAGTGACATCATGAAGCACATGTGATATTTTTAGCATTACAACTAAGTTATCAAGGGGGAAATTGAAATTCTTATATGCCAATTGATTTTACAACTGCAATAGAAGATAAGACATATACGAAATATTGTTATGAGTAGTGGATATAAGCAGAAAAAATACGGAGTATGAAGGAGTCCTAAAATAAGTGTTGAAACAGTGTAGGCTTCATCAAAATGTAGTACGGAGTATGAAGGAGTCCTAAAATAAGTGTTGAAACAGTGTAGGCTTCACCAAAATGTAGTACAAGTGTTGAGACATAAAGTGTCTCATAACAAGAAAACATAAGTTTTCTTATTGGTGGTGTTTCCTTTGTTTTAGGAAACATGTCCTTAGCAAGTTAAGAAGCCGAGGAATATGAAAAAATCATGTGGGCTTCAATAGACTTAGGGTTTTAACCCTTACCTATATAAACCAAGGGACGGCCAAATAAAGAAGTTGCGCGTTTAGGGTTTATTGAGGGGAGGCACACAGGTGGGCTTGGCGTCGTCCCACCATTGATATATGTAGATTTGCTATGGTGGTTTCATCTATGGATCACAAAGTGGCGAAAAAATAAACATGGTAAGGATTCCATAGTTTTAATCCATTAGAAAAAGAAGTTGTAAGACGTTGTATATGATATTTATTGTTCTAATGGAGTTGACATGTTATATGTGTTTTTTATGTTATGTTCATACGTATTCATTTTTGAAGTTACTCATTCGAATATATAGATCTAGCCACAAGTGCGTTTTCATAAGAAAATTCAAACCAAAATCCCTAATATACATAACATTTTTTCACTCATAGCCCTATGACATGCACTCTGGTAGCAGTCAAAATGTCACTAAGAGTTATCGTTGAACGAGCCTACTATCATCAAAAACGACCTTCACTAGGAAACTCGATGGATAACCCTGTAAAAAGAAATGGCTGTAAAGGACGCTCTTCACTATAAGGTAGCAGTCCCGTCGCGACCTTGTTCAAAGGATAATCAAACTCAAGGTAAGCACGCCTAGGCAGTGATTAGCAAGTCAAAATATATAGAAACTTTGAACCCCAAGTTCAGACCCTATAATCCGATCATGTACTACTCTTATCATAAAAAAATCGAACACTCTACCGAAGAGTGCAGCGAGGTTAAACGTTAACTAGCTGCCAAGTTTTCCAGAGTTCAAAAGTTAAAGTTTAACAAGTGTCCACCTTTCAGGAAGCTTCCAGACCAGCGTGTGTCCCCTTCTAAGATATGTAAAAATAAACTTGGAAGGAGATGAGTTCTCCACCCCAAAGCCTATGAAACCCGAAAAGCGAATTGATTTTTTTTTAGGGAGCTCAAGTTTGGAGATGGGCATGCGTGATATGCATTTACCCACCTCCTACTCCAAAGAAAAAAAAAATCAATTACCTATTTGTGAAGACCTCGATTTTTCGGGGGTAAAACAAATACCTTGATGCATAGGGTGAATTTCATATAAGGAGGATCTAGTATATGTGGCGATTAGGTCAAGTTCATTAAGGCACATCAGCAGAACTAGGATTAGGGTTTTGAGTTCTTTTTTAGGGTTTTGTTTGACATGTGGTTTTATTCGTTTAACCCGATGGTGTCTCGGTGAAAACTGATTCGCTAGGTATTTTCTCTAACAACGGGCCCATTGAGAGTGATATATAACTACCAGCCTCAAGGGTTACAAACGCCATTACTATTCCTAATGTGTCGGTTTGATTCTAATCTTATTGGTAGACTCCAAAATTTCTTAGAGTACAACCAACTCTCTAGATTACTCTTCTAACATGTTAAGTCATCTGAAAGGAACCTAGTACAATTTTAGACATTAATTATGTAAAGGTTTTCACAACTCATCCCAAAAGTCTAGTTAGAGCATAAACCTATTAGGGTAGAGAAAGTCTCTTTATTAACTACTTAGACAACACATCAAACACAAAGGTTTTGTATGAGAGTGTAGCGAAAGAATTTAGTGATAGGAGATGTCACTAGCTCCATCTCAACCCACTTCTAAGGACTCATAACTAAGAGAACTAAACCCTAATTGATTTCTTAATTAATCAATTAAATTACCCTAATTATGATTAGTAACTAATCACATCTCTTACATAACTCTCCCACTTAACCCATGAAAGAGTTACTCACACATGGTAGAAATTAAAATATATAAAAGTTTCATAAAAAACAAAGAGAAAAAGACAAAATATATTTTTTTTTACCTAAAATATTCATATTTAAAGTGCTACCCACTAGGGAGAAAAAAAGAAACTAAAAACAACAAAATAAATCTGTCAAATCAAGTGGTGTGTCTCCAAAAGTCAAACATGCTCTATTTCTATGGAGTCAAATTTGGTCAAGGGAAATTTGGTCTTTTTGCTTAATATAGATGACTCGGTATTAATCGATACAGGGGTCGATACAAAACTCTCATATCGATCGATACTTAGTCGATATGAAGCTATCTTCACGATTTGTTTCTATGCTTCCCCGTGCTATGTCAATCGTGCTTCAGACAGTGTCGATCGACATGATGTACACATATCAATCACTGCCGTTTTGACTTCTTGAAATTGTTCCTTAGGTCTTATTCTTGTCTTGGATTTCTTCCAAAGCTTTTTGTGCTCTTTGATTTTCTGAAAAAGGTCCTAATATTTTACAAAACATGGTGATGGAGACTTTTAGGACTTCTAAGATGCAGTGCATGAAAAGCTACCCTAAAATGCATAAAAGATGAAATAAAGATAGGTTTATTAGTCTTAAATGTGTAGAAATTAATGGAAATCGACCTTAGCAAAATTACAGGAGACAATTCCTCAATGGCTCTGGAGAAAAAACGTATCTTGAGACCAATCAGCTTCCACTGATCGCTTGTGGAGTAGAAAAAATGGTCAATTTTGTGATAGTAGACTGAAAGCCTCTTTCCAGCTATCTTAGGGTGTCCTTGGATTCACAAGATACCATACCTTTTACTTATCACATATGTGTTGAATTTCCCTCTCTAGCGGGAATAAAGAAAATAATAGGAAGCCAATTGGTATCTAGAATCTATTACATGGGAGGCTTCGAGATAATTTAGAAATCTTTCAATAACAATTACATATACATGTAAAAATTGTTGCATATCAAGCTGTACGAGGTCTCCCTAAGGACCTCATCGAGCAAGTAAGTATTGACGATCAAATCCCTACAAGTTGCATAGGCATCGGCTCGGAGCTGCCAAGTGACATCCAAAAGGCTTTCATAGCTTTTCTCAAAGAAAAACAAACTCCAAATCTAACTTTTCCGGTTACTCTAGACAAAGCTCCACCAAATAATTTTATTTTCCTTATCTTCCACCAAACTGCCACTCAAAAGATATTTATTATTTCTGGATCAGAGTCAACCATTCCTCTTTTCCATTCTGTTTATCGAGGTTTTTCTCAATTCTTGATCTTTATCTCGTTGTCTCTCTTCCCTTTCTTTTTTTTTAATGACTTGAGAATCATAGACTCTTCACAAAAAAAAAATCCATTGTGTTTTCTCAGACTTCACGAGGTTGTTGTGTGGACTGGAGATTTTCTCCTCAAAGGACTGAACCTCGCTCTCAAGAATGTTTCAACACGATCCTAGTACACTCTTGAAGATTGCGACTCTTGAAGATTTCCATCCCATAGGACCCACAATTCACCCTAAGGTAAACTCAAAAGTGGCCGAACTAGCTAGAAACGGCTTCACCCCATTACCCAAGAGAGTAACTCAGTAAAAGGCCTTTTCTTGAGTCTAAGGTCTTGAAATGGAAGATGTCATCAGTCAAACGTTTTTTTACCTAAACCAAATTAGAACTAAATTAGAAATAGAACTAAACATTCATGTTTTAAACATGTTTGGCAAATTTGAAATGGTTCGGTTTTCATAAGTGTTTTGTTATAAAACTATAAAATACAATACATAGTAAATAAATTTTATTTCCAAATGCCATCACTTTGGGAAATTACTACAAAATTAAAATCTAGGAAAGATTACTAAAAATTTAGCTTAAAAAAATATAAAAGAACTTTATATTTTGAAATTTTAACTATAAATCACTATAAGACATTCTAAAAATAAAAATAAAAGTACATAATCTATTTTTAATGACATCTATACTATTAAATCAGATATGCGAATGCATCAAATTAAAAGTTGAGGTGGTTGATTACAAAACAGTCTTTAATGAACTAATTAGTCTAGTATTATAGTTGTTTGGTTTATTTTTAAATTGGTGGGATAGTTTGGTTTGTTTTATAAACCCGGTTAGTTTATTCGATTATGTATTTTCGTCGGTTTAAAGTTTTGGTTAGGCCTGCTCATCATCGAAATCCTAATTGCTTAATCTATTATAAATATCAAAATAAGGCCATGAAAACATTTGTATTTAGCGAAACCCTAGCAGATTTGAACACAAAACTACGTATAAATGTAGAATAATTTTGGGATTAGAGCGTTGAGATTATCGTCTATGTATTAGATTTATATTGTTTTTGGTTAGAAATACGAGATAGATGAGATATGAATTGTCTAAATTTGATGTTTTTAACGAATGGCTTGGGACTTGGAAAATCTTTGAAATAATATTTTAACCCATGGCTCTCAAGGACTCAACTGTTTCCATGGTGAATTCTAGCGAGTTCAATATGAAACCCTAATATGGATGATTCCCGAAGTTGATGACCAATTTGCGAGAGAGAATAATGTAATTTGATATGTAGTCAAGGTTTTCATCCAAGGCCGCCATCGACGTGCTGAATTATCGATCAAAACATGTTTTGCATAAGCTTTGACGATGTGAGGTTTGATATCATTTCAATATGTGATTCCACTTCTTTTTTTTTCATATCTCAGTGACATGTGATTCGATCAAGCAAACTTAATTCGGTGGTGATGAGTTTCTTCTCTCTACATACTTAATGCTTTTAGAAGCAAATATTTTGAGCTTAATAAATGATCCAAGGTTAGAACTCTATATATAAAACTATACTAAGTGTTTGAGGCGGCGAATGGGCGGTTGAAGGTGGTTGGAAGAGCCAGTGTTGGGATCGAGAATGTCGATTTACAGGCAGCGACGAAGTATGGTTATTTGGTGGTTAATGCTTCGACAGCTAATACAGTGGCCGCCGTGGTATGCTTTGCTTGCTTCTATTGCACGTAATGTCGCTCAGTCCAGTGCTTCCGTTACAGCCAGTTCGTTCCAGAGAATAATTCGATTATTTTAAATAAAGAGCAAATTAAGTGATATAAAACACCGATGAAAGTTTCACGAATTTAATTAGATATTGATTTAAGCAACTATTATTTGATTGATCTAAAGTTTTTTTTTTATTTGATTAGCAGTTAATTGAAAATATTTCATATCATGTGATTCATTGATTATGATAGAATGATTACTGCATGTACGGTTATAAAAAAATATTGTTTTTCACATCTTGAGCATCATGGTTCTTTTGAATAGTTACAATTTAGTGGTGCTAAATTTTTTTCATAATTATTTTTCCATTGAAATCGGAATCATACCACTATAACATATGGGTAACAATTGGTCACTGTAAAATAGAAAAGTCTTATTAATGTACCAAAACAAACTTCAAATGCGTTCACGTAAGTAGATCAAAAATAAAATCATATTTTTTAGAATCTCTCCACGAATGATCTAGTTCGCATTAGGGTTTTGTTAAAACTGCGCTTAGAAAAATCGAATAGATTTAAACCAAATAAAGCTTAGATGAGAATTGTACCACTGTTTAGGTTACAAGGTTTAGGTTTGTTTTAACCATTGGATGATGTTGAATATACAACTATTACAGTTTGTGTGGTTTAACAAGGTCTAAAGAAACATTTTGGATTAATAAGACTAGGATTAATGCTTACATTTTAAAATTAAAAGAGGTTCAATGTACGACCATTATGAGTTATGTGATTAAATGATAGTTTAATATGATTTTTTGGCTATAATATGGAAGATTTTGGACCCTTAGTTGGTGGTGGTGAGGCAGCTAGTGATGGTGAGGCAATTCGTGGTGGAGTTGCTTCACCAGAGCTAGAGTTGGTTCGGTAACTGGAATGATGGTGAAATAACCAGAATGAGAAGAAGTGGTGGTGATGTAATAGGTGTGATAATTTTATAAAGAGATTCTACTTATGTTAAAATTGTGATCAGTGATGAGTTTGATCTTGAATGATACATAAAGTGGCTAATAGAATCAGAAAGATAAGAGTTTACTATATCACCGCACCGGGTGCATGTAACGTCCTTCGATATACCATAAGGTTTAGGTTATATCATTAACCCGTAACATTGTAACCATTCTCAACATGGATGAGACTTTTGCGACACGTGAACGTAGTGGTATTTAGTTTGTGGAATAATTTTAAAATTTTTAATTTTTTGGTTTTTAATATAGTTATTTGCAGTATTGTTTTTGTGTTATACATTTTTTCTTTTAACTTACATGTTTTACAATTTTCAGTTTACAATTTTCAGTTTATGCATTTTAAATACTTTATGGTGTTTGGTGTTGGAAAAAATCCTAGTTAATATAAAAAACCGTCATCCCAAGAAAAAGTTGAAGGCATATACACGTGTCACTCAGGAAAATTGCGTCTATGTATTATAATACTTCTTAATAATAAGTATCTCTAATCAACAACTTCACTGCTAAACAACTTGAACTTATCAGCATCAAGAACAAGTTTCCTAACGGAAGAGAAAGCTCCCATGAGTCCCGCACAAGTGAATACAACCATTATGGTCATGTTTATCCAATACGTGAAGCTCCGTTTCGTGGGCTTGTAGGTCATGTTGTACAGAAGCATTGGTAGTACGAAATCGAGTGGGATAAACCCAAACGCTCCTACCACCGCGTTTATATCTCCAAAGAAGGGTAACATCGCTGCCATGAACCCACAAAACGCCATATATAGCGTTCTTAGTATCAAACGCGGCACGAGATTGCGTTTCGAGAATATCCCTTTTGTTGTGTCCGCTGATTTCTTCTCCATTATCTCGTACGCAACTTGAGAATACACCTGAAAAACAAACGTTTCTTAATTCCAATATTTATATAACAACTCTACAAATGTCCATCAACTTTGTCTTGCTCTCCAAGTTACGATCACTAGTTTAAGTAACTTACGAGGCCAATGGCGAAGAGCTGAAGAAGAACAAAGATGACTGCTAAGCCAATGACCACGATAGGAGCTAGAGTGGGTCCCTCGTCAGGCATTAGGTTCTTGAGAATATTAGAGCTTGAGTTGCGACCAAAGACCCAATACCCCGAAATTGCAGCTGAGTAAAACGTGAAGAAGATGACACTATAACACAACAATAGTCCTTTCAACATCTTCCCTGTGGCTGGTGGAGCGAGAGTTGCCTGCATTATTATATATTACATAAATCTCAAGCTCATAACATCTAATGTTTTGAATGATTTTCCGATGATTGTTCACCTGTATTTCAGGAAGGATTCCATTTCCGAAAATAGCAGCTATGATCGAAATCGATGTGAAGGCACTGAAGGCTTTCCCTGAATCCGAATGCTCTAGAGAATAGTCGCGTTTAGGAGCGTTTTTAGACAAACCTGCGGATGAACCAAAACAAAAAAAAAAAACTATAATCTCCATCTATTTTAACAAACATTACATAATCGTTATTCCGCTATCGTTGTACCTAGGTTTATACAAGCCCCAACGACGAGGAAAGTGTAGCCTAAGCTGAGAAGGAGAGACACGAAGTTAATGTGCCTAAGAGAGTGAAAACTTGGGAGCTGTGAGAGAACAATCATCACAGCTGTCACCATAGCAATGAACTCATAGAGCTTCAAGGTTCCTTGTGGGAAAAGACTCGAGTACATTATCTATGTAACAAAAACAGAGGAAGAAGACGATTTTTAACAAATGATCCGTACAGATCTTAGTGACTTGTTTGGCAAGGCAAGTTTTGGTTTCTTACATCGAGACATTGACCTGCGAGTAGAATGGCGCCAATACCGATTCCAGTGTTGATTGCTGTTTGAATGAAGATTACTACATAAAACATCCATCCTGATCCTGCACCACACATTTCAATCACCGGTATTAAATTAGACCGGCCGGTATAGAGGAAAATCTAAACCCAAATCGATCAATTAAAAATACCGAAAATCAAAAGTCCAGCTGTAGTCAAACCAAATCAGAGCAGGGCCCAATCAAAACCAAAACGGAATCAATTTTGTTTTGATAAATAAATCGTTTTCGTAAATTATTTCTCAAAAAGATGAACAATCTGAACCAAAACATAATTGAATTTAGTGTAATTGAACCAAACCTAATAAAGCGACGAACTCTTCCAACAAAACTAAAAAGTCCTTTTTAAAACTTAACCATACTTTTTTCCTGGTATAAATACCCCAACAACCAAACTTCCTGATCTAAACCGTTTCAGAACTAAATAACTTCTACACGACAAAAAAGAACCGGTTTAAATTCGGTAACAATCACGTCAGTGCAACCAACCCGGAACCAGGTTAGACACGTGTCGTGAGAAATATAACAACCAAATACGGAGTCAAAGTATCCACATTGAAACTCGACCCAAACTTTTCGGATTTTAACCAAAAACAAGAAAGAACAAAACAAAGGGAAAAAAGATATATGCGGAGATTCTGATGATATTTGATTATTACCCAGAACGTCGGCGGCAAGTTCACGGAAGCGGATGTGACGGCGGCCGGCTTTTTCACAGTGATCGAGAACCTTGGACATGAGAAAATAAGCGTAGAAAGTGACGAGTCCCATCGTCGTCAAGCACAGAAACCCTAACCACCATCCAAGTCCTCTAAAAGCGTACGGTAATGTCAATATTGTGGGTCCCACAATCGCCGTCGTCAGATGAAACCCGGCGTGCCACCACTCGCCTGAATTCCCCGGAAGGAGACGGACAGAAACAATAAAATTACAATCAGTTAAAATTGGGGAAAATTCCAAAATCGAATATTCATCTATAATACGCTGGTTAATTAATTACCTTTTGATTCGAGGACGAAGAGAGCTCCGGCGTCGGAATCGAGACGAGTTTGAGGAAACGGGTCGGATCTTGGAGGATCCGCCATCGGTGATGGTTTTTCGGTGGAGGATTTAGGTGACGGAGAAGATTATGGAATTAAGGAAGAAGTGAATGATTCTTTAGGAATTATGATGGAGGCCACTATGAAGATGGCGTATGTTAGCTGGAGATAGTTTTAGTTTGCTAAGATGTTGTTTCCGTTAGTTTCTTTAAAGAAACAACCTGTCCATAGTGGGGAAAGAAGTCATAATATGCATTGCCCCCATTATTCGGATGTGTAAATATTGTTTATTTTTTGCAGATACTTATCTTACTTATTTATTTTTAATATATTGTATTCCCTAAATCCCTCTTTCTTTTTTCTCAAATTCTCCCCGCTTACTTGTTGGGCTGCTGCGCATATTTTTTTGTTTTACTAGTAATAAATCTGAATCATTTGATAATGATGAAAAATTTGGAAAAGAAAAAAAAAAGTGTAGATGAATAACACACATTAATATTAAAAATTTCTTTCTAGCATAGTCTTTTCTTTGATATATTTTTTTTCATTTTTTTACATGGAAATACATTGTTTTTCAAAATAGAAAAAATTGGGGGAAAATTCCAAATTCAGACATTTCTAAGTTATTTAAAGAAACAACCTGTCACAGTAAGGAAAGAAGCTAGTAATATATGCATTTCCCTCTTTATTCGGATGTGACAAAATATTGGTGTCTTTTTAAAAAAAAATATCCATCAATATAACTTTAACATATTTTTTAGTCTAGTTTAATTTTCGAATCTTATCTTAAATTTTTATCTTTATTTGATAGATAATTATAGGATGACAATAGTAGTAATATTTGTAGTGTAGTTTAATTTTTGATTTTTTTCCATTGGTGGAAATGTATATAACCTTGGCTTAAATTTTATCTTAAGCTAGAAAATCTCTCATTTAATATTTTTTTAAACATATCATATTACATCTTAAATATATTTGTCTCCGAGAAACTTATGAAAGATTTTTTATACGTGTCTCACTAAAAATAATTTAAAGGAAAAGTAACCAATAAAATAATTGTATTCAGTCATATGATTAAAAAACTATTAAAATCATTAAATTTTTTGTAATTTATTAATATTTAATAGATATAATATATTAGAACCGTATGTCATTCAAAATTCATAGTCCATCTCCTCCCATCTCCTTTTACAGATCAAAAATGATTCTCGCTTATCACCAAAATATTTTTCCACTTTTCTCCAAATTTTTAACCGTACCTGAAAAAAAAAAAATTTGAGACATTCACGAAACGGGATATGCTTTAGAACAAGTTTTGAAATTTTCTATTCATGATTTCTTTTTAAAAATTTATAAAATATATCATGTCACATAGTGGTTAAATTTATTTATCATAATGAGAGTGTAACTAGTAACTTATTGTATAATTTCTTTTGTTAATTTTCAAATTAAACAAAAAATTACAACTATATAATAAGATGTTATATATAATAACATTCACTAATTTTATATGCAATAAAATTCACTAACTATGCAATAACATTCACTAATTTTCTATTTTACATATAAATATTTGAAGAATGTTATACCATAAATTAACTATTAGTTTTATAGAAAATAATTTAATTTTATATAATGATTTTATGAATATATAATACCAGAATTAAACTCAGGTTATAATCTAATTCAATTAATTTATTTTAATTATTCAAATCGATTATTTTTCTAATATTTAATATTATTTATGTTAGATTCACACAAATAATCTCAATAAAATTCTTGACGTCACATGTGTTAATATCAAAATCCAAATTCAATAAAAGGATTAGGCTCAAATTTGATCTAAAGAAAAAGAAAAAGGCATAATGTAAGTCAATAACAATATCAAAATGATTGATCAAAAATTTACAAAAACTATTGAGTTAATGAGAAATAAAAACAAAGTGCAAAGTTACAAGAGAAAAGAGACTATGTAGAAAGGAATCTGAAATCATTTGCAAACACACACACTAAACATTATATATTACTACTTCTTTGTTGTTTCCGGACTCAAACTTCCGGACTCAAACGTTTGTTATAATGGTCTTCTAAAATTCCGACTTGTTCATATATTTCTTGGTTTAAGCATATTTTTTATTGATTCGATCACCAAAATTTTTAATCTTGTCTAGCACTCGATTTTTGGCTATCCCAAAATAATACAATTTCTAAATCATAAACCAATACAAATCTTTAAATGTACAATTCAAGAAAACGTGTTATAAAAATCGAAGGAAAAGATTTCATAAGTTTATTTATTATGATTAAAATAAAATTTATGTGAAATCAATCGTTATTCTGTGTGAACTGTAGATCCATATTTTTACCTTTATATAAAATATTGAAATCATTCTTTATAAAATACATTCACATATATATTTTTTTTATGTATATGAAATGTAATTTTTTTTTTTTTTTGTCACGACTCTTTTTCTTTATTTATACAAATATCCCGTTCTTCCAAGAGTATTTAATTTTATATTTTTCCGTGTTTCCTGTTATGATAAATATTATAGTATTTTTATTCACATTATAGACGTAAATGTAATGTGATACGAAGACTTTTGATGCGAAAGATAGATTCTTTTTGTTGTATGAACACACACGCGAAAAAAGAGGCTATGTATGAAAAGTTGACATCATAGATTTCGCAATATGTTCTGAAGGTTTTGATTGGTTCTTCATTCTTGAATTTCGGACGCAAACACAACTTTTCAATATACTGGGCTACAACATTAGTTATTATTCGCAAAGCCCATTCGTTATATGTTACTTCCATCCCTACAGTACAAGAGTTGGATGATGACCAAGCTTTGGGAAGATCTAAGCTATGTGGTAAAAAAGTTTGATGAATAAACAAATATGAAATGTGGAAACATAGTTAAGGATTTAATGTTTCTGCACCAAGATTGGAATTCGATACCCATGCATTTTCTTCATATTATGGTTACAAGGAGCCGTTCATGGAGAATTTGGGGATAGTATCAAATATTTCTAACAGTAAAAAAAAAAGATGAGATATATCAAATAGTAAATACCAATACAAACTAACAAAAACACTATACCAACAACATTAATCGTTCTATACAATCCCACCCCACGAAAACAGATCAAATCTATTTGTGTCCTTTATTCCCACCAAACTTTCCCCAAAATAAATCAAATTTGACTTAAAGACAACAAAAGTTACAGAAACAACAAAAAAAAAAGGCAACAAAATTGCACCGACACCAAATACAGAGAAAGTACCCAGCCAAAAAAAAAAATCTCTCGAACCATAATTTCTTTCCGTAAGTCCAGCTTCTTGATTGACGAAAAGCCAAAACCTAATAACCAAAATATATTTGTTTTCATTGATGTGACAGTGAGGTGATAACAGACATATGACAAGGGAAGTAAAAAGCAACGTACCTTGGCACGAGCCCTCAGACTCGCTGCGACACTCTTTGGCCTCGAGCCACAACTTTTTTAGATAAAACCTCCTCAAGATATTCACAACGACTTCTATGGTGATCTATCCAAACACATAACTGCCTTATCGCTTCTCTTTTCTCTTCTCCAAGTCCCATCAAAGTCTCTTTCATCATCTCCTTCTCCTTTTCGTCTCCTCTTACTTTATCTCCAAGTTTCTTTACTTCCTCATCTTTCCTCTCTATTTCTTTCTTCATCTTCTCCTTCTCGTGATTCCTCTCTATTACCCAATTCGTCGCAGTCCATAGTAACTTTGAAGCTTCAGTTACGGTTCTTTCGTACCTCCCTTGCTTCTCCGTGAATTTTTCCGACATAGATTGAAATCCATCTAGTGTTTTGTTCACTTTCTCTGCTATTTCTTTTATCATACCTCGATAAGTCTCGTGTGTCACTGTGAGAGTTTTCTCAAGTAATGCTTGTTTCTCTAAGTGCTTAGCTTCTTCTTTCCTAAAAGCTTCTTCCTTCTCCGTTAATACCTGTTCGGTCACTCTCAGTTTCTGGTTCGATAAACGTAGCTTAACCTCGATGTTACTGATCTTCTCCATGAGAGTTTCGATCTCCTCGCCTTTCATTTCCAGCTCGTTACGTAAACTCTCCATTGTCTCTTCAAGACCATTTAATGCAGAATCTCTGGATGTTACATCATTACCTCTCTCCTCCACCAATCTTTGGACTTCTTTGTAATCCTCTGTTAGCTTCTTGAGTGTTTCCTCACGTTCTTTCAACAGTTCATTAATCTCTTTGTGCTCTTCTCTCAGCGTATTGTAAGCAACTTCTTGCTCTTTCAATGCGCTTTTGACATCATTGATCTCATTCGACAATTCTGATTTCTCTTGCTTCTCTTTATCGAGCTCTGCATCGGTTTCACTCTTCTTCACCTGTAGAGAATCAAACTCATGCTGCAGATTGTTGATCTTTTCTGTTAATGCCATTGCCTCAGCAGATGCTTCGTTGATCTTATCGCGCATTTGAACATTCTCTTCTGTTTTAGTTCTCAGCTCCTCATCAAGATCACTTTTCTGTTTCTGTAGAGTCTCTAACTCAACTTCAAGACCCTTAATCTTTTCAGATAAACCACTTCTTTCCTCTAGAATATTCTCGTGATCTTTGACCTTGTTTATGATCTCCTCTTTTAGATTGTTAATCTGACTCAAATATTCAGAAATCTCCTCGGACTTCTTCTCAAGTTGTATCTCTAGTTCTGTTTTCTGGCTCTGAAGTGAGACCACTTGCTCGCCTAATCCACCGATCTCATCTCCTAAACCTTTAATCTGCGTTGCAGCTTCATCGCCTTTGCTCACCATTAGTTTCTCCAATTCTTCCTTTTCAGCAGACACTGAATCTAGTCCTGTTTGTAGGCCATCGATTTCAGCTCTTAGACTCTCAACTGTGGACGATGATTGCTTCTCATAATCCTCGAGTTTTTGGGTTAAATCAGAGAGCTCGGTTCCCTTCTCGTCTATCGTCTTCTCAAGCTCCGATATTTTTCCAACCATCACTTTGTTTTGCGCTTCCAATTGCTCAACTTCAGTAGTCTTGCTTGCAATCTCTGTCTCGAGATCTATCCTACGGGCACGAACTGACTCTAGTTCCAGCTCGAGGGTCGCTACTGTTGCTTCCAGTTCTTTTATCTGCACCTGTAATTTGCTTTCCTTCTCTGTCAGTAGTAGAAGTTCCTCTTCTTTCCCAGCGAGCTGATCTTTCAGTTTGCTTGACTCAGCAGTGAGTTCCTGTACCATGATCTGTGCCCGTTCAAGCTCGTCTGAAGTTTCTGAGATTTTTGTAGACATGGATTTGTTCTCTTCCTCTGCAATCTTCAGACTTTGGCTCAAATCCGAAACACGTTGCTCAAATGATTCCAGTTTCGCTTCTAAATCTTTTAACTGAGTGGATGATTCTCGCTGATGAGTCTCATGGATATCCCTCAAACTGATAATTTCCTTCTCTTTCTCACTGTGGCTTTCTTTTAACTGTCCAGACTCAGACATGTTTTCTTGTATGGTGTTCTCCTTCTGCTTGATCTCAATCGACATTTCTGAAATTCGCTGAGATAACGATTTCTTCTCTTCCTCTGAACTTTCCAGGCTCTGGTTCAAATCTTTAACACGTTGCTCTGCTGATTCCACCAGTGCTTCTAATTCTTTCACCTGACTCGATGAATCTTTCTTATGTGCCTCGTGTTCCTCCACCAAACGAGAAAGCTCATCCTGTTTTTGTATATGTATATCTTTTGACTCTGCCAATTCAGACATAAGCTTTTGTACCTTGTCCTGCTCTTGTTTGAGCTCATTCGTAGTTTCCATGATTTTCGAGGACAAGGACTTGCTTTCTTCCTTTGCAGCATCCAGACTCGCACTCAATTCTGAGACCCTCTGTTCTGATGATTCCAGATGAGCTTCTAATTCACTCGTTCGAGTGGATGATTCTCTCTGATGAGTCTCGTGGATGTCCCTTAAACCTGAAAGTTCCCTCTCTTTCACACCGTGGCTCTCTTTCAACTGTCCAGACTCAGACATGAGTTCTTGTATGGTGGTTTGTGCCTCTTGAATCTCTTTAGAGAGTTCTGAGATTCTCTGAGAGAGCACTTTTTTCTCTTCCTCTGCATTGTTCAGAGTCTGGTTCATATTTGCAACCTGTTGCTCTGCTGATTCCACCGCTGCTACTAATTCGTTTACTCGGCTTGTTGAATCTCTCTGATATGCGTCGTGTACCTCTACCAAACTAGAAAGCTCAGTCTCTTTCTCTGTGTGTCGGTCTTTCAACTCCCCCAGTTCAGCCATGAGTTCATTTATCTTTTTCTGTGCCTGTTCGAGCTTGTCCGTAGTTTCTAAATTCTTTGAGGAGATAGATTTGTTTTCCTCCTCTGCAGCCTTCAGACTCGCACTCAAATCTGAAACCCGCTGTTCTGAGGATTCCAGCTGAGCTTGTAATTCACTCGATCGGGTGGATGATTCTTTCTGATGAATCTCATGGATGTCCCTCAAACTGAAAAGTTCTCTCTCTTTTACACTGTGGCTTTCTTTCAACTGTCCAGACTCAGACGTGAGTTCTTGTATGGTATTCTGCGCCTGTTGAATCTCGTTAGAGATTTCTGAGATCTTCTGAGATAGGATTTTTTTCTCTTCCTCTGCATTGTTTAGGCTTTGGTTCAACTCTGCAACCAATTTCTCTGATGATTCCACTTTCGCTTCTAATTCTTTCACATGACTTGATGATTCTCTCTGATGGGTCTCATGTACCTCCACCAAACTAGAATGCTCACTCTCTTTTTCCTTGTATCTTTCTTTCATCTCTCCCAATTCAGTCATGAGTTCTTGGATGGTCTTCTGTGCCTGTTGGATCTCACCTGAAATTTCGGAAACTTTTAAGGATAAAGATTTATTCTCTTCCTCTGCACTATTCATACCGCTGGTAAGATCCGAAACTCGCTGCTCTGATGACTCTAGCTGCTGCTTGAAATTAGAAACATCATCTTTGAACTGATTACTCGTTGTTTTCCAGTCTTCTGCAACTTTTTCAGCTTCTTGAAATCTTTTGATACCACTTTCTTTTTCAGCTTGCAATTCATCTCTCTCCTTTTTCATATCTTCTAACTTCTGGTTCAGATCAGTTTCTGTTTTGCCAGCAACTTCCAGTTTCTGATGTAGTTCTCTGTTATCACTCAGGGCTGTTGTCTTTTCGGCCTCTAACTTCTCATTTTCAAGTTTCAAATTATTGCTGATCTCTTCTGATTCTTTTAACTTCATCAAAGCTACTTCAAGCTTAGAGTCTACTGCTTCTTTTTCTTCAACACTAGTTTCCAACTTCCTTTTCAGATCAGCGAGTTCAAGATTCCCAGCTTCAATTTGTTGCTTCAAGCCATCAGTTACCAGCTCTACATCTTTCTCTACTTTCCCATTTCTCTTGGTCTTCCTCTTCGAAGAACGGTCAGAATCTGAGTCTGAGCTCGAGGAAGACGAGCTTTCTCCTTTCCCATGGACCTTTTTCTTAATCTCTTCTGTTAGATCATCGTGCTGGCGATACAGAGACTGATACTCGGTGTAGAGTTCCTTCACTAACTCTCCAACTGCTTCTCTTTTAGATTCATCCTCGTTGACCTCTCCACTTTCAACCATTCCCAAGACTTTCTTCACCTTTTCATCTATATCTGCATTAGACGATGAGAGTTTTTTTTTTTTTCTTTTCATTGAAGGAGTTGAACCAAAAGCTACGAATTTCATTTGAAATGTGAAACCAAACTTAATAGTATAGATAAATTACCAGTTTTTGTTTCTTTAAGCATTTCACTTTTCTCATGATCAATATGAGGCTCAAAGAAAGACTTCAAGGTCTCTCTAAACCGATGCTTCGCCATGTCTTTTTACTTCAGTTTCTCCGCAAAATTCTCCAGAAGAAACGTTAAGAGGTTCAGAACTCAGTATTCATCTGTGAAACTCCATCAAACACGATCTGTCTTTGCACAATTCACAGAGAAACATAACAAAAGAAACGTTAATACTAGCAAAACTAACTTGTTCAAATTAAATGCCAATATTTAATTAGAAACGAGGTACCATCCTTATCATATTCGTGCTCGTAAACATATAATAACAAACAATTAGTAAACTAATAATAATTTGGCTTTTACAGAATCCAGATCATAGGTTAGCATGTTGAATTCCAACAGAAACAAAATATAATAATAGAAGTTTCAATCAGACTCTGACAAGGTATACAGATAATAATAGAATTTTCTGACGGTCCGTGGACCCCACAAAGAACATAGATCTAAATCCTTGCATCATCGAGTACTTCTTAGACCAAATGATAAATGTATGTGCTTATACAGAAGTTACAAAAGTAAATGCAAATTAGTTACAATTCAAAACTTGGATAAACGCTAAAGCCTTTTTAGTGCCGGGTCTAAATTCGGAACCTCATGGTATTGGCTTAGACAAGATATATCATGTGGAGCCACCTCAGCAATTTTGGAATTGGACCAGAAAGCACATACCTCTAGAACGATAAAAGACAGCTATCATATTCATATCTCAGAAATGTGAGTTGTTTCTTTTTGTTCTTATATTACCTTTAACAAACAATAAATAATACGGTTTCAACTAAAACAATCTCGATCCGATCATACAATACTTAAATTAGCATTTTTATAGAAAATTACTAAAAACCGTAGATACATGGAGGAGTTTCTAGTTTCCATGGAATACCCGAAATCGATTTAATTGTTTTTGCCTGTATGGATAAGTGAACGATTCATGGGAAATTAAAGACGAATCGACGGTAAAATCCAGGGAAATCAATTACAGTGTCTAAGCATCAATTCGCATAAGAAGAAAAGCATAAGGGAGACCGATCACAAAATATATGTCAATAGTAAAAAAACTACCACATAATACAAAAAGCCCAATCGCAAAAGCTCCTGACCTTGATTTAGCTAAACTGGAAACAATATCGTCACGGAACCAAATCAATGGTAGTCGAAAGTCGAAATTGATTATCTGCAAATAATCAGATGTATATGATCAAAACCTCAATCAGACGTAAAACAATTTTAGAAAAATCATGAGAACTAAAGGAATTAGAGAACCAGGAACTCAAAATTTTCCCAATAGAAGCATCATCAAACAAACAAAAAAAGCACCCAATAAATTAATCAGGCGTTGTTCTGTTCATGATCCATTGATCCAACACTATGCAACCAAAGCGTAAACTAAAGCCGATCTAAAGCGACCTGAGAATTTCGAATCGATAACCTAACGAGGAGAAATCTAAGCTAAATCAGTTCTGAATCGTTCGTAATCTAGAATTTTACCTGGATATTGGAGCTCCAGAGATTGGAAAGCGAGGAAAATTCCAGGAAAAAATGAAAAACAAAAGAGACGAGGAGAAACTCTCGCGCTGTCTCTCTTTCTGTTTTCACAAAGATGATAAGATTACGAAATGGAAATCGAAGCGAGGGAGAGAGGGATTGAAGAAAAAGGTGGTTTGGTTTGGACTTATGGGGGAGAGAACAGTTATGAGAAGAATTTGTTTTTTTTCAATTTTGTTTAAGGAGACGACGGAGAATCTTTTGGAAAATCGTCTTCCACAAACGCTCCTCTCTTTAAGAGATTATTACGTTTCTGCCACTGACGCTACTAACCAATTACTGCTTGGGATCTTGAAATTCTCGTCAGGGCGGTCAAAATATCATTTGACTGTAGTAATCATAACCCACTTTTCATATTGATTATTTTTTTAATTTGCTGAATTGTTTTTTTTTTTGTCTTTGGCATGTCTAATGCCTGCTGCCGACTCCGTCATGATTAGCGCCTCACCACTACGAAGCGGCGTTTCCCGCTCTTTCCTAGTTTTTGAGAAAGAAATAATGCCTTAATTTTCTTTTCTTTTTCTCTAAAGAAATTCCTGGATTTTCAAAAAAAAAAATTGACAACAAAGATACTTCATTAGTTACTCATATAGAAACACGATGACGGTTTATAATCTACAAAAGAAAATTCATGAGAATTAAGATCTAAATTTCCTCCATAGGTATAAAACGTTAACTTCATGAAATCTTAAACTAGAGTGTTTTCAATTCTTCCTGAGATGGGATTTTGTTTAGTTTTCTTCAGCCAAGTGATTTATATTGTGGGCTTCAATAGTTGTATGATGGATCGTTCTAAGATTATCATTTGTTTTATTGATTGACTTTGAAGATATTTCAAACCATAAATTTTGGAGTACTTTTTTCATCTTGGTTTCCGTTTTACCAAATTAGGCACACTTGAATCTCAATTATATTTATTTCGTCCCTGAAACCACTAAAGTCCTTGACTTTTTTATCGTGTTGGTTGTACGGAAATATTACTGGAAAGCAAAGATGTAATAAAACTGAAATTAAGACGTGTTAATTTTTCGTATGTTTAGTGTTATCGGAGCAACATTACTTGCCTCTCCCTAAAATGGGTTATAGTTAGTTTCCATATTTAAATTTGGTGGCAACCTAGCCTCTCAAACTAGAATCATTAGAATGGATGTTACTATGAAAATTAACATACAAAGAACTAAACCCTATAAAGTGATTGTAGTATGTGAAAATAACCTATGTTGACTTGGTGCACGGATGACGATTGAATCAAGATTTAGAATAGTTTAAACAAGGCTTTATGTTCATAGATTACCTTATCAACTTTTGATATCACTTTATTGACTTGTCGGTCACTAATGCAGTATTACCTTGATTTCTAAAACAAATGGTGGTGCATGAGGAAAATTTTTAAAAAATTATTTGGCTAATAATATCATCAAAGTGCACTTATCTTTTCTATAACACATTCTGCTAGAATTCCACAACTAAGCGTGATTAAGTTAGAACGATTTAAAGATTAGTGACCTATTAGGAAGTGATTTACAGTACCGTGTGAGTGAGGATAAAACACGGGTAAAGATCTCGTGGTGATTTACAGAGATATCAAACAAGTCTTTCGAGCTTTCTGGAGTAGCGTACTGCCTATAAGACAAGGGTGATCCTTTTGATTTCATTCTTAACTCCCGTTAAGGTATGTCTTTTTAAGTCTAACTTCGCGCACCTTTGAGTTTGGCTGAAGTTTTTGGTGGCATCTTAAGCTTATTTCCTTATGATTTAGTGGCTTGAAATGTTGGTACCAATATGTATTCTTCTTCGGGCTCACATAGATCATCACTTTTTATTTAATGTGATTATGACTTCGCCTAATGTATGAAAACTCGTCTTTCTCTCATGGATAGGTTTTCTGTTAGATGGTTCTCCCACCTCTTGAAAGACTAATAAGTAGCCTCTCTTTTTTATCTTTTTATGCAGACGCTGAATAAAGAGATAAATTAGAGTTTATGAACTTATTTGGTTAAGAGTCCTTTGATGTCTTTAGGTGTTGATCATATAGCACTGATTCCTTTGTTATGCGGCAATCAAGAAGTGATTTATCATGTGTCAATTCATTTTTATAAGTACATTGAGGTGTGCTATTGGGTATTTATGATATACACGTTCCAACATTTTATACGATTTAGGTTACTTGGCATAATCTATCACCCATTTTAGAAACTATGATTTTTTTTTCTTAGTAATAGTGTTTCTTAAACCGTAGCTAACATTAGTAAAAACAAATGGATAAGGATAATTTGAGAGAATAATTTTACCATCTATGAAAATTATTATGGTTTTTTTACCATTTTTTCTATATATTAATTGAAAAGATAGAGAGAGAAAATTAACGTATGTCATGTCAATTACAGAGGATATTAAGGGACATGTTATTAAAATTAACCAATCAAAATATTTTAACGCATCTAGATTTTCAAATGAGTTATCGTGAGTCTTAACTCATTCAAAACTCTGTTTACACATTAATTAAAAATCCAATTTGCAACAATTTTTTTTTATCTCATGACTACGGAAAGAAAGGAATGACATGAACCAGTTTTATAAATAATTAAATGTATTTAAAATTATTAGTTGTTAGTAGGGTCTTACTTAATAGTAGTCAAAATTTAAAAGTTTTTATTCGGTTTAATTTTAAATTAAAAATATTCTAAAGTTAGAATATTGTAAGATAATTACTAAGAAGAAGAAGATCAGAGAAGAGGAAAATTCGAGAACAAAATGAAGAAATAGGAGGGGTGGAAAAAATAGATGTCGAAAAAGAAAAATAAAAGTGATTGAATGCAAGAGAATGAGAGACAAAATTAAAGCTATCAGTATTGGAGGGGACTATTCACCGAAACAGCTGAGAAGCCCTCTCTCGTGATTTTGACATTTTCACTAACTCTGGTTCTCCACAATGAAAACAAAAACAGTGTCGTTAGCATTAAACATATTGCGAAACCCAAAACCGAATGGAAACCCAAAACTCAAACTACACATAAAGAAGGAAAGTCTCTCAATCATTCATAGTCTCTCTCAACAGTTTTATTTGACAAAAGCATCTGAAGATAAGGCTGAGGAGCCACCTACCAGGAAAGTGATAGGTTGTACGGAGCTCACCATCCCGATGCAAAACCGCTATCAATTGTTGATGGATCCATCTGATCATTGACATGTTATCCAAAGACATTAGGGTTTATTTCCATCTTGCTATAAAAGAGAATAGTGTTGTTATGAACTATTCACCTTGAAATGAAAAAAAGTTTCATCCTTTCATCTTTAAGCTTTCAAAAGATATTCTTTTTCGTTTTCTCCTACATGGTATCAGAACCATGGAAGGCCTAGATCTCGAAGTTTATACTCATTCTTCTAACCCCATCAGTGCGTATCAACACCAATGTTACGGTAAAACTCACGCAATTAAACTACATTCTCTGGAAACGAAAATTCAAAGCCTACCTCTATGGGAAACGCCTTATAGGGTTCGTAAATGGTGCACATGCAGCTCCACCTGCGACCATCCTTGTTCATCTTCAAAACGGAGTGGTTGGTGCGGCACCAAATCCAGACTTTGCTGCCTGGCACCAAACAGACCAAGTAGTTCAAAGCTAGCTCATTGGCTCTCTCACTGAGGAAATTCTCAGCCAAGTTCTCACCTTCACCACTTCTTAAGCCATCTGGCTCACCTTGACCAACCATTTAAACCAGGTAACATCTTCTCAAGTCTATGAGCTTTAAGGCTAGCTTCATTGCATCAATAAATGGGAAAATACGATGGTTGATTACCTACGTGAAGTCAAGAGCATTTGTGACCAACTAGCATCTATCGGTTAACCTGTACCTGAGAAAATGAAGATCTTTTATGCTTTTCAAGGCTTGGGTCAAGAATATGAACCTCTCAGGCAGAAAATTGAAGGATCCATTGAAAGTACTGCTCCTCCAACGTGTGAAATGGTTGTTCCTCGCCTTACGAGTCTCTCTCATAGGCTCACCACTCTCTCATTGTTGCCTCCTTTGTGACTCCACATCTAGCTTTCTCTGCACAACAACAAGAACCCAATGGTTACAACAACAATAATAATAGAGGGAGAGGAGGATATTACTTACGTGGTTCTCGAGGAATAGGAGGTTTTTCCACTCGTAGCAGAGGCTTTCATCAGCAAATCTCGCAACCCTCATCATCTAGAACTCCATTAATTTTCCAGATTTGCAACAAAAAGGAGACAAAGCTCTCAAATGCTGGCACATATTCAATAATACATATCAAGTGGATGAGACTACCTTTCTTCATATCATTGATGTTAGTGAAACAAATGGAAGTGAGTGGTATCCTGATACAGGTGCTTCAGCTCATATCACAAACTCTCTTCAACAGCTCACGCAAGCATCACCTTATCAGGGTCTAGACGCAGTTCAAGCAGCAAATGGTGCCTATCTCCCAATCACCCACACTAGTTTTGCGTCTCTACCAAGCTCCCTCTTCTCAATTTTCTCGTGTGTCTTGAGGTAACAAAACCACTACTATCAGTGTATAAGTTAACCAAAGCTTACCCCTACACTTCTGAGTTTGACTGTGACAATGTTCGTATACGTGATAAGGAAACATAGAGGTTGCTAGTACTAGGAAATTACAATGAGGGACTTTACATACAATAGCTAGTGATATCATATGGCATAGTGATATTCTCATAATATGCATCATTTAGTCTTGCATTAGAGTAGGATTATATCACATATTAGACTAGCTTTGTTACATTTGTCATGAATTTCAATTCATATAGTTCTAGGTGTTGCATTAGGTCTAGAATAGTCTTTTGGTGCATTTTTGGTTTATCCTTAGGTACAATAGCATGGAGATGAGCTAAAGAATGAGCATTGGATTGAATGGAGCACAATTGGAGCTAAGGGAGAGAAGATAATCATAGCGGACTGAAGGCGCAGCGGTCAAGGAGTGACCGCTGCAATTTTCTGGAGCCAAAGACCAAAGAAGCTGCAGCGGTCCTGTAGCGGTCAAGGAGTGACCGCTGCCAAATCCTCCGGACAAGTCTCCAAAGCGCAGCGGTCAAGGAGTGACCGCTACAATCTTCTGAAGTCAAAAATCAAACCGCAGCGGTCTTGCAGCGGTCACACGCAGACCGCTGCGGATTGGTCCGGACAAAAAGAAATCGGGTCAAAACCCGGTTTGTTCCGGGTCGACCCGATCCGACCCAGAATCTTTAAAAACCCCATTTTCTACACTTATTGGTTTATGCTTTGAATTTCTTAAGTTTTCTCTAACTTGTTCTTATTTGTTTCAAAATTGTAGTTCTATCTTTTAATACAATTTGCATTTCCCTTAAGTAATCTTTGCTTTTTACATTCCTTCATCAATCTATCTTATTTTCCATCATGATTTCTTCTCCAATCAAACTTGGTTTTGGGAGAACCATCATGGGTCTTGAGTAGTTTCATTAGGGTTTAAGGATGGGCTAGATGAGGGTGATCTAGGCATGGAGTAGGCTAGTTTAGGTCTTAAATCAAACATTTCATCCATCTCTAAGAGTCCTTAAAGCTTCTTCTTGCATGGAAATGAGGAAGATGATATGAGACATTTCATGAACACCAAGTGTTTGATGAAATGCCCAAGAGAGCTTAGAGATGGAATTATGATCTTTAGCCCAAGGGATTGGTGCTTAAGGATGTAATTAGGTTGATCTAGTAATTTGGATTTAAGCTCATTGATTATTATCATCACAAATGGGAATTTGCTAATGATGCTATAATTAATGAAGTGATTAGTTGCATGAAAATGAATTAGTCAATTAAATGGATCATTAACCTAGGGAATAGCTAATTAGTGTAAGTTAGACATTCTAAACCATGCTTAGTGATCCCAAATCACAAATAACCCATCCAAAGACCCTTGTTTTAATCATTGCATAACTTAGTCAATTTATTACTTACATTCAATCAATTTAGTTAATCAAAACCAACAAACATTCTCATTAGGCTTAGATTAAGTAGATCCTTGCATCATAGGTGACAAATTGATAGCGAGTTCGGATTGACACCTCAAACTACAATGATTAGGGGTAATTGATGACCCTTGGATCTCAAAAATTCACTCATCAATTTGGCGCCGTTGTCAAACTCGTTTTTGCATCTAGTTTTAAGATTCACTTGAGACTAAGCATTTTACTTTTTGCATTTCACTTTTGAAAACTTGTGTTTGGAATTGTGAGTTCAATTGTGAGTATTGGAATTGGATTGTTGCTTGGTCTTTGGGCTGTTTTGTAGGTACATGCACACAAGATCCAAAGGCAATCAAGATCTACTTCAACTCGCAACTCACCATCGACCAAGCACTCGAGTTAGACAATTGATAGAGCAACTAGAGACTAATACCGAACCTATGGCTGAACATCACCATCCACACCAGTCCAATACTGTTGGAATTGGTGATACCGCTAATGTTCATGATGACCGCCACGGAATCCAACCACCGAGAATCGAGAACAACAACTTCGAAATCAAAACTGGTGTCATCAACATGGTTCAAGCCAACCGGTTCTATGGATTACCTAGTGAAGACCCTCTTGATCATATTGATCGTTTCAACAAGTTTCTCGATCTCCTCAAGATCAATGGCGTCTCGGCAGATGCTCTTAAGCTTCGGTTGTTCCCCTTCTCTCTTGATGACAAAGCTCACATTTGGGAAACAAATCTCCCTCAAGGGTCAATCACTACTTGGACGGATTGCAAGAGAGAATTCCTCAACAAGTTCTTCTCCCCGGTTCGAACCGCGAAACTACAGAATGACATATCAAGCTTTAAGCAATTCTCCAATGAGTCCTTTTATGATGCTTGTGAGCATTTTCGCGATTAACTCACCAATGCCCACATCATGGCTTCACGCATGTCACTCTCTTGAGTACCATCTACCGAGGAGCTCTTCCCAAATTCTGCCAACTATTGGATACCGCTTCAAATGGGAGTTTCTTTGCTAAGAATGTGGATGAAGCTATGCAAATAGTAGAGATCTTGGCTACTAGTGATGGTACTTATGGTGAAGATTATGATCGGACTACACGAGCTACACCGGATTAAGATGAAACAAAGCGTGATAAAGAGATGAAGGCTTTGAATGACAAGTTGGATAAACAAGCAGCCATGATGGATAAACAAGCTACATTATTCGATAAACTTCTATCTTCAACAAAAAAGGATACACACCACGTGGTCAACTATGTAGATGAAGCTACTTATGAAGAAGAATTCACCTATGCACCGGAAATGGTCAACGAAGAAGAGATCAACTATGTGGGTAATCAACAACAGCAAGGATATGGTTACCAACCTCAACAAGGTTACTCTACTCAAGGACAACAAGGGTTTCCTCACGGTCAACAAACCCAACCTCCAATCCAAGCACCTCCACAAGTGGATTTGGTCACCATGATGCAGCAAATGCTTAGTGGACAATCCGCATTGACCAATAGGATCATGACCATGGAGGATGAGATCAAACACCTCAAGAATCAAAGTGCTTCCACTTCTCGTCAAGGCCAACTTCCGGGAAAATCCGAGGCAAATCCGAAAAAATACATCAATTCTATTGAGTTAAGGAGTGGAACTACTTTGCCTACAAGGAAGAACCCTTACATCAATGAGGACATTGAGAAACAAGAAGGGGGAGTAGACATTGTTGATGAAGAGGAATTTGGAGGGGACCCTTACTCAAGTTCATTGGCTAGGGAATATGCCAAGGAGGATGCATTGCGTAAAGAAAAAGTGCGAAGGAGAAAGAGCTTGAGGCTTCTATGGATAGAGCCACAGCCCTAGCGAAGGCTAAGAAGGACAAGACCAAGGTTGTTGATGAAGAGGCCCCTAAGAAGCAAAAGTACATTCCACCACCATAAGTGCCTCCACTTCCTTATCCAGGAAGATTCAAGAAGAAAATAGCCGAGAAGTGCAAGACCATATTTAATAAATCTCTCAAGAAGGTTGAATTTACATT
Organism: Euclidium syriacum; assembly: GCA_900116095.1. NCBI lineage: Eukaryota > Viridiplantae > Streptophyta > Magnoliopsida > Brassicales > Brassicaceae > Euclidium > Euclidium syriacum. Next base: position 8,192,187 of record FPAK01000008.1, read on the forward strand.
GCCATTAGTGGATGCTCTAGTCCTTGTTCCTCAACATGCCAAGTTTATCAAGGAAATGGTAATGGAGAGATCCAAGGAGGTAGAGTCAATGATGGTCTTGACCCATGAAGTTAGTGCCATCATCCAAAAGCAAGTGATACCCAAGAAGCTCAAGGACCCCGGTTCATTCACTATACCTTGTGCTATTGGACCACTAGCCTTTCAAAATTGCTTGTGTGATCTTGGTGCAAGTAGTAGTCTAATGCCTTTCTCGGTGGCTAAGGCTTTGGGTATAAAGAGATACAAGAAGACCAACATGAGGTTAATCTTAGCGGATAGGAGTGTGCGGACTCCAATTGGTATAATAGAAGATTTTCCGGTTTCGGTTCAAGGCTACACGGTTCCAACGGATTTCATTGTTCTCGAAATGGATGAAGAACCATCGGATCCTATCATCTTTGGTCGGCCATTCTTAGCAACTGCTGGAGCTATAATTGATGTCAAGAGAGGAAAGATAGACCTTCACTTGGGTATGGATGAGATTCTTGAGTTTGACATCAACAAGACAATGAAGAAGCCAACCATTGATAGTCAATGCTTCTCCATAGAAGAGATTGAAGCAAATGGTGATGATAATGAGAAATCTCTATTGGAGATTGAAAGAATCCTCTATGGTTCTCAACATAAGGGATTTATGGGAGGTAGCAAGGTGGAAGTTGAGGAAGAAACTCCAAGGGTTGAGTATATGAGTGGCTATTCAACAATGCACATGGTTTCACCCCCAAAGGCAAGCATTAAGAAGAAATGATCTTGTGGAGAAAAAGCCTTGGGTTATGGTAATGTTGAAAGCATATTGGAATTGGATGGACATTTCTTGGATTCCCTCTTCTCACATACCATTGAGAAAGAGGTAGAAACCACTAAGGGTGATTACACCAAAATCAACAAAGAGAAATCCAATGGTAATCACCCCATCAACCTTGAACCATCTTCTTGCACAATGACTCTCACACCTTGGAGATATGAGAATGGAGCTATTGAATACAAGGTGAAGTGCAAGGGGATAACTAAACCCTTTGCTAAGGTGAAAGCCATCCTCTCCACCCTTAAAGAGAAAGGCCAAAGAAGCATTCAAGAGGTTATGGGCAAAGTGCTTTTGTTTGAGTCCAAGGATCCACCATGGAGTGTTCACACTCCCCTCTCACACACTTGAAGAATGGTAGCAAAAAGTCAAACTTAGAGACTTAAAACAAAGTGTTCTTGGGAGACACCCCCTTGCCTATCCTTGCAAATAATGCAAATAGTTTAGCTTAATGCATTTCTTTCTTAGAATTTTTTTGATGTTTTTGTTGAGTATTTTCAGAGGTTTAAAGGAATGTGGAAAAATCCTTCATGAAATCTCTCCTACTCCATGGATACCCCACCTTCTCATTCCTATTGAGGTACCAAATGCACCCTTGTACATAGATTTTATTTCTCTTGAGTCTTCATTTGATTTGGTCTTTAAGACTCTTCCTCGAATTTCTCTCACACCGAGACGGTGTGATTTAAGTTTGGGGAGAGCCTTGCATTTTATTTGGTTTTTTTGTGTTCTTATATTACATTTCAAAATTTGAGTCTTATGCATTGTTAAACTTTAATTGCATTTTTAGTTAAATTTTTAAAATTTTCATATAGGATTGAGTCTAGTAGCACTTGCATTAGGAGGATTAGCTTAACCAAGGTATCACAATTTGACATTAATTCAACACCCTGATTATTAATCCATTAATGCTTCACATGTTTTGTTTGAAATCAAGAAAGAACCATTCATGGATCATGCTTATGATAACCTTGCTTAGGTCAAAACTATCTCTATTTGAAGCTAGCCTCATCTAAGTGAAAACCTTAATTTGAAACAAAAATTATTGTGCTTATGCTAACAAGTGAAAAACATGGATTACATATACATACTTAAGCATTCTTACCCCTTTCTACTACTCTTGTATGCTTAAGTAGCCATTTATGGTTCCCCCACCAAGCTTCATCATTAAACCTTCTTTCTAGCCAATTAATCATTTGTGTGTGACTTTGTGAGGCCTCTTCCGAGCTAACTTGACAAAACGTGCTAGGTTTAAAGCGACAAGGGAACACTTTTGTGTAGATTTAGCTCTAGCATCAAAGAGCTAGCTAGGATTAGGCTAGAGTAGGTGGGAATGTGGTTTAAATTCAAGTTTGGGGGAAATGAAAATTACATTGAAAAGGTTTTGGTTGAATTGGGAAGAAAGAAGAAAGGTAAAAGTAATGAAAGGGGAACAAAAATGAGAAAAAAAGCTTCAAGGTAAAGCTCCAAGGAATACAAATAAAAGGAAGCCTCAAGCAAGGAAAGAAAAGAAAAGCTCCAAAGCAAGCAAAAAGGAAAGAAGCCAAATGGTGAAAGGAGAAAAGAAAGAGGCAATCAAAGGAAAGGAAAAGGAGCCAAAGAAGTAAGAAGAATCTCCAATGAAGAGAAGATGAATGAAATGGGCAAAGTCCCTTGGGTAGAATGGAAAAATGCCTTAGGTGAACAAAAGGGTAGATATAATTTTTGATGAGAAATGGGCTAGAATATGGCTTAGGTTAGAGAAACATTAGGCATTTGGGGTAGACAAAGGTTTTCCCTTGTATGCATAGGCTAACGTTTGGCTCCTTACCTTTAGCATTTTGTTAAAGTTTGGCTCATTCATTGAGAGATCCCTAAGCTAACAAGCCAATGCATTGATGAGATCATCTTCATCTCATAAACTTCATCCTTAGCCAAATGGTTTAATCTAAATTGGTGTAAGCACAATTCACAAAATTTCAAGAGCTAATGAATGTTAAAAGGCTAGTGGATAGGATGGATTGTCTAGACCAAACTTTGGTTTGATTATGTATAGGGATGTGCATGGCTAACTTCTTTTGAGTAGACAAACTTTGATGCATTTTAGGCTTAGTAACTTTGGATGTTGAGTTGATTTCTTTTTGTGATGCCTTGTTGATTGAGCTACTCCTCCTACTTGTTTATCTCTCTCTTGGGCTTGTTTGTTTGTTTGTTTGAGGACAAACAAATGAGTAAGTTTGGGGGAGTTGATATTCTCATAATATGCATCATTTAGCCTTGCATTAGAGTAGGATTATATCACATATTAGACTAGTTTTGTTACATTTGTCATGGATTTCATTTCATATAGGTCTAGGTGTTGCATTAGGTCTAGAAGAGTCTTTTGGTGCATTTTTGGTTTATCCTTAGGTACAATAGCATGAGAGGAGCTAAAGAATGAGCATTGGATTGAATGGAGCACAATTGGAGCTAAGGGAGGGAAGAGAATTATAGTGGACTGAAGGAGTGACCGCTGCAATTTTCTGGAGCTAAAGACCAAAGAAGCTGCAGCGGTCCTGTAGCGGTCAAGGAGTGACCGCTGCCAAATCCTCCGGACAAGTCTCCAAAGCGCAGCGGTGCCCGCAGCGGTCAAGGAGTGACCGCTGCAATCTTATGAAGTCAAAAATCAAACCGCAGCGGTCTTGCAGCGGTCACACGTAGACCGCTGCGGATTAGTCCGGACAAAAAGAAATCGGGTCAAAACCCGGTTTGTTCCGGGTCGACCCGATCCGACCCAGAATCTTTAAAAACCCCATTTTCTACACTTATTGGTTTATGCTTTGAATTTCTTAAGTTTTCTCTAACTTGTTCTTATTTGTTTCAAAACTGTAGTTCTATCTTTTAATACAATTTGCATTTCCCTTAAGTAATCTTTGCTTTTTACATTCCTTCATCAATCTATCTTATTTTCCATCATGATTTCTTCTCCAATCAAACTTGGTTTTGGAAGAACCATCATGGGTCTTGAGTAGTTTCATTAGGGTTTAAGGATGGGTTAGATGAGGGTGATCTAGGCATGGAGTAGGCTAGTTTAGGTCTTAAATCAAACATTTCATCCATCTCTAAGAGTCCTTAAAGCTTCTTCTTGCATGGAAATGAGGAAGATGATATGAGACATTTCATGAACACCAAGTGTTTGATGAAATGCCCAAGAGAGCTTAGAGATGGAATTATGATCCTTAGCCCAAGGGATTGGTGCTTAAAGATGTAATTAGGTTGATCTAGTAATTTGGATTTAAGCTCATTGATTATTATCATCACAAATGGGAATTTGCTAATGATGCTATAATTAATGAAGTGATTAATTGCATGAAAATGAATTAGTCAATTAAATGGATCATTAACCTAGGAAATAGCTAATTAGTGTAAGTTAGACATTCTAAACCATGCTTAGTGATCCCAAATCACAAATAACCCATCCAAAGACCCTTGTTTTAATCATTGCATAACTTAGTCAATTTATTATTTACATTCAATCAATTTAGTTAATCAAAACTAACAAACATTCTCATTAGGCTTAGATTAAGTAGATCCTTGCATCATAGGTGACAAATTAATAGCGAGTTCGGATTGACACCTCAAACTACAATGATTAGGGGTAATTGATGACCCTTGGATTCTCAAAAATCCACTCATCACATAGGCGACTTGCTCATACTAATTCTAAGGTCCTCCAACACCTTTCCTTTATCCAAACTATCAAGATAAATAAGGCTAGCAAACATATATGTGAAGCTTGTCAAACAGCCAAAAGCTTTAGATTACCTTTTGAGTCTTCTTCTTTTGTTGCCTCAAAACCTCTGGAAAGAAGCCACTGTGATTTATGGGGTCCAACACCTATCAAATCAGTTCAATGTTTCAGTTATTATGTGATGTTTGTAGATGACTACTCAAGATATTGCTGGTTATATTCGTTGAAATGCAAGTTTAATTTCTATTCTGTATTTGCAATATTTCAAAAGATAATAGAAAATCAACTGCAATAAAAGATCAAAATATTTCAGAGTGATAGAGGAGGGGAATTTACTAGTACAAAGTTTGTAACTCTACTACAAGAATCTGGAATTAAACACTATATCTCATGTACTCATACTCCACAACAAAACATAATTTCATAAAGGAAGCATAGACACATCACTGAGCTGGGTCTATCAATGATATATCAAGCAAGGATTCCTCACACTCACTGGGTCGATGCAATTTTCACGGAAAACTTCTTAAGCAACTTACTTCCTACGAATTTTTTAGAAGAAACTAAGTCACCCTATGAGAAGCTTTTTGGACAAGTACCTGATTACTCTACATTATGGGTCTTTGACTGTGCTTGCTTCCCAACCCTCAGAGGCTACGCCAGTAACAAGTTTGATCCACGATCACTTCACTGTATCTTTCTGGGTTACAATGAAAAACATAAGGGTTATAGATGTTTATACCCACCTACTGGGAAAGTATATATAAGCAGACATATGGTTTTTGATGAAACTATATTTCCTTTTAACACTAAGTTTCAACACTTACACTGTTTTGTTTGTCATTTGCTTGTAACATGGCAACTAAACTTCATAGAGATGCTCAGTCAACTTCCAGAAGTGCCAGCTCTTCCCCCGTTTGGTCCAATCATTTCTTAATCTTTAGGATCATTGGATGATGACTCTCCCACCACTCCAACATCAGTGTTACCACCACAAGCTGATATGTCTTCAAGCTCATATGATAGTGACTCTAGCTCCAAGTCCTCCACTCCATCATTGCCTAGAATAAATAATGCTACTGAAACTGGAGGTGAACAGTGTATTGGGTGTACGACGTGCTCATATTTCGCTTATATAGGCAACAATGTTGGCTCATCTTCAATTTCAGCAAGCCCCGGTCCAAGACCAATCAACTCTCTGAGACAAAACATTCCTCATGCTCCATTACAATCACCACAAATGATTTTCACTCCGCAACAACCAATTGCAATCCAATAAGTAACACCATCTGCTTTGGTAAAAGGAAGATCTGATGGAACAAGTTCCAATCCTTTTTTATCTCTTCCACTGCCCTCCCCATCTGCTCTGCAACCCATGCCAATGTTTCAACATCATATGAAAACAAGAATTCAACATGGCATTATCAAACCAAATCCTCGATATGCATTACTCACTCGCAAAGTAGCATACCCAGAACCTAAAACAGTAGCAGCGGCTTTGAAACATCTTGGTTGGACTGCTGCAATGCAAGAACAAATGAGTACCTACAAAGAAACAAAGACATGGTCATTTTACTATAAAATCCGGGTATGCATGTACTAGGCAGCAAATGGGTCTTCAAAACAAAGCTCAATGCAGATGGCAGTTTAGACAAGTTAAAGGCACATGTAGTTGCAGAAGGTTTTTATCAAGAGGAGGGTATAGACTATCTTGAAACCTATAGTTCAGTGGTTATGACAGCTAAAATGCAAAGTCTGACTGCACTCATGTCCCTACCCCTCTACCGCAACAATTAGAAAGGTAACCCCATCAAGATGAAAAATTTGAAAATCTAACATACTTATGAAGCTTAGCAGGTAAACTCCAATATCCAATTTGCAGTCAATCTGGTGTGTCAAAAGATGCATGAACCATCCGTCTCTGACTTTCTACTTCTCAAAAGAATCTTTCCCTACATCAAAAGAACCTTTGGGTTAGGCATACGTATCTGGAAAAACTTTGGTTCTACTCTAGGGGCCTTCTCCGACAGTGATTTGGTAGGTTTTCACAATACAAGAAGATCAACAGAAGGATTTTGTACCTTTCTTGGAGCCAATCTCATCTCCTGGTCCTCAAAGAAACAACCAACAGTGTCCAAGAGTTCAACTGAGACTGAATATTTTTCCCTCTCATATACAGCCTTTGAATTGACATGGGTCGGCTCACTCTTGCGCGAAATTGGCGTTCCGCTTCTGGTAACTCTGGAACTTTACTGTGATAATCTCCATGTTGTGTATCTAACAACAAACCCAAGATATCATGCGAGAACAAAATATTTTGGTGTTCATTTCCACTATTCCGCGGGAAAGTTTCTCTTGGCTCTCTGTTGGTAAAACACGTACTTGCGAAGGAGCAATTGGATGATATCTTCACCAAGTCATTTTCGATCGAAGCATTCACTACTCTTCGAGGCAAACTGGGTGTGCGAAATCCTCCCACACCAAGTTTGAGGGGGCGTATTAAAGCCACCGAAACAACTGAGAATCCCTCTTTCACGATTTCAACATTATCACCAACTCTGGTTCTGCACAACGAAGAAAAAAATGGTGTCGTTAGCAGTAAGCAAATTTCGAAACCCAAAACAAAATGGAAGCCCAAAACCCAAACTACATAGAAAGAAGGAAAATCTCTAAAGCATTCAGAGTCTTTCTCCCAACGGTCTTATTTGACAAAAGCAACTAAAGATAAGGCTGAGCCACCTACCAGGACATGAAAGGCCGTACGGAGCTCACTATCCCGATGCAGAACCACTACCAATTGTTGATGGATCCACCTGATGATTGACACGTCAAATCAGAAGACATTATAGTTTATTTCCATATTTCAATAAAAGAGAATAGTGTTGTAATGAATTATTCACCTTGAAATGAAAAAAAAAATTCATCATTTCATCTTGAAGTTTTAAAAAGCTTTTTTTTTCGTTTTCTCCTATAGGACAAAATACGACGATTAAGGTTTTGTGAAAAAAAGTCGTAGAGAAAGGGAGAAAGCTTTAGAAAGAAAATGAGGGTCAATGACATTTGGAGTATAGATATAGTTCTTAGTTTTTATACAAAGTTTTAAACCGTTCGGTTTCTATTAGTGATGTATGTCTCATATCGGTAGTTTGAGAGTTTGTGAAATGATATAAAGTAGGATTAATGTTCATTCCACTCTGAGACAATTAATTTAAAATTGGAATCCCCTAATAAACCTGAATTTAACAGTTTCAATCAAAATTCAGTTTAAAACCTAAATCAAAATTTTAAATTAATTTTAATACATAATCAATAAATATTATAATATAAATATCTTAGAATTTTCGGTTCTACCGTTTAATCTATTTTAATTAGAAAATTATTGCTTAATCCTAATCTAAATTTCACAAATTTCTAACCTTATTCTCTCGTATCTTTCTATATCGATATTTTAACATATTTAATTATCTAAACATTATAAACGACAAGAATAATCTACTTTTTACAAGCACGGAAAATGGGTGGACTTGGGCGCATTTTATTCCTTTTGTCAAATAAAAAATGGAAACCTGAAAAGGCTTAGATGTTCACTACTAAAAATAGTTAACAAATAAAGTTAAAATATGCTTTTGACAAAAAAAATATATATACTATTTACAAAAACAAAATACAGGTACAACAATGACAAATACCCAAGTTTTGCAACAAATTTTTACAATTTTACACCAACAAAAAAAAACCAAATATGAAGTCAGAAATAGTGAAGTTTATGCATGAAGAGCAACCTTACAAATGGAAGTTTTGAGAAGATCATATCGACATCGGTTGTAATCGACCAATACACAGAGTTGTCTTATGGCTTCTCTCTTCTCTTCCCCTAAGCTCAACAACTCAACTTCTCTTTCCTTCACATTAATCTCAAGCTTTTTGATTTTTCTCATAGCCTTTTCTAGACTCATTTTCCCAGTTCCTTCCTCCGCTAACTTCGCTTCTAATTTCGACATCTTCTCCTTTAGCAGAGATTCTTGTGCTTCTCTACATTCTAGCTTCGCTTCCAAAGATTCCACCTCATGCTTCATCTTACTCTTCTTTTCCTGAACACACTTTCTCGCTGAATCAACCTCTTTAGCTAACCTGGTGACTCGAGTCGATAATTCTTCGCTTTCTTCGAGCTTCTTTATCGCCATTTCTGGTCCAGCAAGTCCTTGTTCCATCATGTCTTTGATTTTCTTGATTTGGGTTTCAGAGACATTGGAATCTCCTGTTTTCTTCGTTTTGATATAATCGTTCTTGCTCTCTAAGTGTATTTGTTCAGCTACGTGGACCCTCCTGTAGAGTATTCGGATTCGATCTTCCATTTTCATCTGGAAATCTTCTGCTATTTCTTCCATTTTCCTCTCAAGAAGCTTTGTATTTATCAACTTCGAACCAAACGACCAACGTTTCATTTGTTTCTGTTCCTCTGAGAACTTATCAATCGCTTCTTTCTGCTCCTTAAGAAGTTTCTCTTTATCCTCCTGTAGAGAATCGCTCTCTGCAATTTTCGTAAGCAGCTTCTGATTCTCTTCCTTAAGACGATCACTCTCAGTAATCTCCTTGCTCATATCCACTTCGAGTTTCTGTAACTTGTTCAACAAGTCTTGGTTTTCTTTAACAATCTTCCTCTCAGCATTAACCCTTTCCTCTCCTTCTTCCTCCAGACGCTTCAGTCGCTTCCGTGTCTCTGAGACTTCATTGGTTTTCTTCTCCAGCTCCAATTCTAACTCAGTCTTTTGGTTACGCAACATTGCAACTACATCTTTTGTCATCAATATAGCTCTGTCCTCATTTCTCTTACCTTCAATATCTCCCGCTAACTCCATGTTCTGATCGCGTAGATACTCCGTTTCCTGTTTCAAATTCTTCACCTGTCTCTTCAAGTCCTCATTAATCCCAAACTTGTTCAAAAGCTCTCGTTCTAGCTCTTTCACTCTCGCTGTTAGTTCTTGTTCTTTCTCTCCAGGCTCGTTTCTGATCATCACCGGAAAGCCCGAGCTCATCGTTTCATTGGTATCTGTTTCCTCTGAAGAAAAGTAATACAAATCCGAACTGGATCTCGTTGGAGGACCAGTACTTGATTCTCCTTCTCTTTCACCAATCTTTAAATCATGAAACACAGAGTAAAGCAACTTGCATTGCTCGTGGAGATCGTTAACACTGCCAACAAGCTCTTTCTTTGTATTCTTTGGGATCTTGTTTTTGTTTTGGATTAACTTTGTAAGTGTAGACAGCTTCTTCTCCACTTCTGCAAATATAACCAAAACATAAACAAATTTCAAAGACATTGATTGCCTCACAAACTTTAATCATTCATCATTTAATAAACAATCCTTTCCTGCTTTTGCCTCCTCCATTTGCAACATTTTTTCCTCAACACTGGAGCTTAATCATAGAAAGAGAACCAGCAAGAGCTCAAAGAGAAACTCTGTAAAAACAAAGAGAAACATATTCAATTTCATTGCATATAACTATAAACAAGATGATCCTAAATCATTTATGTTTTGTGTTTTACAGATAATCGATATTTAATACTCTTCATGAATTCCTTTTACCCCAAGAAAGCTTTCCAATTAGCACTTTCATTAGGTTTAGAGTGGGAACCTAAATTTTATAAGGGAACATACATCTGATGCAACTTTCTTGTACATCACGAATCATAAGGGTCCCAGAGGATATGCCCTACATGCATTGATGCTCATAACTATACACAATAAATTGAAGAAAGAAATAATAGAGAAATGACTTTAATGTAAATCGGAATTTGTTTTTCTTTCTTTTTTGATGAAAATTAAGAACGTCATGGTCATGGAACTTTAAGCGACCCCACATCGAAGGTGACGATTAAATATATGTCGATTTCGTTCGGAACAACCGGGTTCCACGTTTCCACTATTGATTTCTTACACAAATTCCCATAAAAAAATTTCCAGCATTTTCTCGGCAATTTTACCGGAAATTGGATGTTTGGTTACACCAGACGGAGGAATAGGTTTAGATTTTATACCGGCGAAATTCGGATCGAATTTTCTTTCTTCGTCTTGATGGGAAAGCTGAAAACATCACAGATCTGTCTAATCCTTCTTTTTGCTAAAAAATTTGAAAGAGAAGGTTTTAGCAAAATGGGACCAGAGTCGAAATAAAACGAGAGGTTGTGCGATACTTTTCATTTTTAATAATTTAGTTGATTTTAAAAAAAGAAAGAAATTTTAAAGGTCTCTTTTTGGCTTACGAGAGGGAATTCAAAATTTGGCACTACCTGTTCTAAAAAGCCATTCAAGTTTGGTAATAATTACGGAAATAGCCAGCGCAATGAAGAGTAGCTAAATTCTCGTCTTCATTTGTATCTCTCGTTTTTCTGCCAGAGGACGTTGATTGGTTCAATACCCACTCGTTCGGTTGAGGCTCGTATCTTGCCACGTGGCATACATTGGCTTGGGCATCAAGTTGCATAGTGATCTTAACATTTCGAGAAATTCCTAAATTCAATTAGAACTCAAGTCAAATGAAAAAGTAGTAGAAAACAATTCTTACTATAAATCCATTCTGTTTTAGGAAAAATAAATTTAAAAGATGGTAAAATAACGATTTTAGTTAGTTTATATTATATGACTATATTAACTTTATATATGTATCTTTTATCATTAATATATAAATTTTATCTTCAATATATAAATCATTTACAAATTTACTATGACACCTATACACATATACTTTTACTATCGTGTCAACTATACAACTCTTTTTTTTTTCTAATTTCTAAAAACGAATAATTAAATTACCATTTTCTCGCTTTATTCGGTCCTTATTGCCGCAACCTAGAAACCACCGCCGTTACTTCCAAAATTTATCTAAACTAGATGAATACCCGTGCATATGTACGATTTTTTTTTTCATCACTTATATACATTTTCAATAGGATAACATTGATAAATACAACATAGTTTCTCGTTGTGTTTTTTATCTTCAAGTTTAAGAGTTAGAGTTGGTTCTTGGATACTCAAATCTTACTTCTTAGTTGTCGTTGTTTAATACTAAAATCGTTGAAAGTAAAGACGGATGTAGCATGTAGGCTATGGAAAAGTGAAAAAAGTGGTTGTTTAAAAGAAGTCAATGTAGTTTTAATTAACTTGTCACGGTTTAAAACAAACCTGAAAAAATATATGTTGATTTTTTTTTTTTTGGGTAAAAATGAACTAACTAAATAATCAAAGAACCAAACCGAATTAACAACATACGTAGACATAAATTTTTGTTGTTATGTGTTGAAAAATTTGGAAGTGGAAAGTAGATGATATTAAAATTCGTTTTAATTTTCTTTTCTTTTTAAACTTAGACGATCATTTATCCTTAAACTGTTTCATTTATAATCTTTCATTCTTCCTTTTTTATTTATCTTCGGCTAGTTATATGGTTGTCTCTCCCTAACTTATTCTTAGAATAAATACATGTTTTTCGAATGTTTATGGCCTCCAAATCTCTCTAAAACATTCGTACTACTCGTAAGTAAACCATAAATAATACCTTTTAACCCATAAATCTCATATCTTTAGCAATGGAGTTATTTCCTTGGATAAGAAAAAAAATCTTAAAAGTTGTAAGGAAATATATTCGTGAGTAGTTGTATAATACCCATCAAAATACAACACAAGAGAGGTATAAGCATTTTTTGTTACTTGAAATTTTAAAGATACGTGGAAAAAAGATTTTGGTTTAAGAATTTAACGTAATTTTACCCTATAGCTAAAAAAAAACAAGAGAATATATTTAAAGACCCAAGATTTTTCATTAACAACATGAAAAGAAGAACAATGACATTATTTTTAAACAATTGGCAGAAAACAATGCTAATAAAAAGCTTATGATAATTTCATATGGCAATTGATTTATCAAAAAAATATCACCTCCAATACCACTTATATAGACTCCAAGCATATAACATGCGATGTAGATGTGATCGAAGGTGTCCCATGTTATTTACAATTGATACAGCAATGTCCGAAGCCTTGTAGGAGATTTGAAATTGAGAACTTGAAATGAAATGGTGAAGGATGGATACAAACCCAAGTGAGAGAAGGGAAAGATGATGTGGCTATGGTGTTGGTGGAAAGGTGTAGAAAAATGGAAGAACTATTCGAAAATTTTAAACCGCGTCAACGATGTATCTGGCTTAGAACTCGTGACTAGATAACAAACTAATATAGAGAATGATGCATGGTGTAAATGGAAGAGGTGACACAATATTATTAAAAATCCATGTATAAAATTATAACGAATTTTCTACATTGGTTAATATATAAGTACAGTTGTTAATTGATTGTTGAAACTAATATTCTAACATTACCTCAAATACTATTAAACCTGCTTGATGAGTTCAAACTTTTTCAGCAATATGAATGTTAGCAACTATTTTTGTAGTATCATGTTCATTTCGTTAGGTCCTGAGTTTTGTTCCTCAGGGTCTATGAATATAATTCAAAACATGAGAATTTTTTACATGATTTTTGACGCATAATCCTTTGTATCCTCTTGTTATTTTATCAAGTTATAATCATAAGGATGAAAGTCACATACACCAAATCTTACATCCATCACAAGAACTCTCTTTACTCAATATGATTGATTAGTTAGATATGATTTCATTAATCATGGTATTGATAAGACCAGTTAGACACGATTTCATTAATCGTGGTGTTGAGATCTGTTAGACACGATTTCATTAATCGTGGTGTTGAGACCATGACATAGACCTCCAACATGTAACTGTGGAAGCATAAGACTCAAAGTAAATAATTTGGCATGGACCAAAGCATCTAATATGGATTCTTTTGGACCATCTTTGTGAACTACAATCTACATAACAATTAAAAAACAGAGACAAGAATAAATTGAGACTCTTTATAGAAAGGTAATTCTCTTATTAATGAATTTATGGTACAAGAGAGTATTTATACACAATCTAAAGAGAATAAAATAAGAGAATATGAAATATTAACATATTACAAAGATATAACCAATGACATATAATATTTCTTTAATACGCCCCCTCAAGATGGATGTATAGGAGTAAGTCCAATCTTGGACATAATAGGAAGAAAGCGAGCCCGTGACAACGGATTAGTAAGACCATCCACAAGCTGCCGAAACATGTGAAACACGAAGAACCCCAACTTGAACCACATTTCGAATATGATGATAGTCCACAACAACATGTTTCATGCGAGAATGAAACACAAAATTGACACAAAGATAGGTGGCACCAACATTGTCACAATAAATCACGGGTGAAGATGACAACTTGACACCAAGTTCAGTAAGAAGAGACATGATCCATTGCACCTCAGAGGCTGTATCAACCATAGACTTGGTGCTCAGCCTCAGTGGAAAAGCGAGCAACAGTATACTGCTTCTTGGAAGACTAAGAAATCAAGTGTGTGCCCAAGTAAACAAAATTTGCACCAGTAGAAGAATAATCGTCCTTGTTACCAGTCCAGTCAGCATCGGAGTAGGCATGAAGAGATAGTTGATTAGTCGAAGAGAAATGCAAACCTCGATGACGAGTACCACACAAATATCATAAAATACCCTTAGCAGCTTCCCAATGCTCAGAAGTGGGTTGATGCATATATTGAGACAGCTTATTCACAACAAAAGCAATGTCTGGTCGAGTAAAAATAAGATACTGCAAGGAGCCAAGAACCATACGATACTCAGTAGCATCATCAAGAATCGTCCCCATAGCACGAGTAAGAGGTGGTTTATCAGACATAGGTGTAGAAACAGGCTTTGCCTCAAGCGTATTGACCCTATGAAGAAGATCAGTAATGTATTTAGACTGAGTGAGAGTATTCGTAAGACCTGATTCATTTCTGACCACCTCAATACCAAAAAAATAACTCAATGCACCAAGATCCTTTAAGGAGAACCGTGCACCAAGAAGATCAATGAAGGACTGAACTTTAGCAGCAGAGTTACCCGTAATAACAATGTCATCCACATACACCAAAACAAAGATCACCACCATATCAACACATAGATAAAACAAGGAGGCATCAGGTAAAGAATTCACAAACCCAGCTCCAAGTAGAAATGAGCGAAGAGCATTATACCACGCCCTTGGAGTTTGCTTAATCCATAAATAGCATTCTTCAAACGACAAACATGATGGGGTCTATCTTCATCAAAAAAAACCGGTGACTGTTCCATGTAAGAAGCCCTTGAAGAAAAGCATGGTTAACATCTAGTTGACGAAGTTGCCAATTATAAGTAGTTGTAAGACTAAGAACCAATAGAACAGAAGCACGTTTTATAACCGGACTAAATGTCTCAAATAATCAATTCCAGGCCGTTGATTATACCCCTTCGCAACTAATCTCGCTTTATACCTCTTAATTGTATCATCAGGTAAACGTTTGATGCGAAAAACCCAGCGACATTCCAGTATATTCTCAACTCCATCACGTGGAACCAAATCCCATGTCTCCTCATGAATATGATTATCAAACTCTTCAGTCATCGCATGTCTCCAATACCAAGTAGTTAAGGCTTGTCGATAAATGGCCGGTTCAATGTCAACATAAGCATCGAAGTTAGCCTTAGCCATGAATCCGTACCTATGTATAATGTTGATACTGGGTTCAAATTTTAATTATTTGTAATTAGAGGGGTTTGTTTTTGGAAAAGTATTAAGTAAGAAGACATAAAGAAACCTCGGAAAAAGGATGTTTTATTAATGAATTTGATTACAACGTTTGTTAGCTCGGAATGCCAAGCTAACTTTATCAAAGAGAAGCATAAACCTAGGTGATCTAGTAATTCTTCTCCCCGATTATGAATGAATGTTATTAGTGAAGGGGGGTATGTATTTATATATCCTTAATAGTCGGTCTTGTAAGCCCATGGGCTAACCTCGAAAAAATGAAATATTTCCATTTTTCTAAGACTAGGGAATCTGTGATAAGATTTGATCTTATACTGTCCGAGCTTTAGACTTCGGCCTAGGACGATGTTGTTTATACCCCCGCTTCGGACACTAAATTCGATCATTCTTCACCGAGGTATCCCTCGGTCATCTGGGCCGAGGGTTAATATTCCTGTTGACGGGACTTATAACCTAATAAGTTATCAGGGAAGAGCTCGGCAGGGACTGAACTCCAATTATTTCCAAACTATTGATAAGGGGTAGAAACCCACCATTAACATATAAGCTTAACAATCCCACGCTTGGCTCTTGTTGTTATTTGATGATCATTCTCACGCAAAGGGACACCATCAGAAGAAGAAGAAGATTTTGCGTCAGGAGAATATGCATCAATCGATGCAGGTGGTGTGTCGATCGATGGAGTGTCAGAAGAACCAGATGGTGCATCGATCGATGCAGATGGTACATCGATCAATGCAGATGGTACATCGATCGATGCAGATGGTGCATCGATCGATCCAGATGGTGTGTCGATCGATGCACTCTCAGAAGAACCAGATGGTGCATCGATCGATGCAGATGGTGTGTTGACCGATGTAGTGTTAGAATAACGATTGTTTGACGCGTGAGTGGAGATGGGAGTACATGGGTCAGCAGGTGAAGGATCTGAAATCACCTTCAGTATGGATGTGGGATATGGGAGTGGTGCAACAGTTAAGGAAGATTTGACCGTGTCATCGGGAGAGGAAGATGTCGAAGTTGACATGGTGGGATCCCGAGACTTAGGACATATGTCTTTATAGAACTCTACATGACGAGAGACATAGAGCCTAGAGCTCTAGGAATCAAAACAGAGATACCTACTTTGTGTTGGAGAATATCCTAAGAAAATACATGGAGAGGATCTAGCTTGAAGCTTACTGGATGTATAAGGCCTAAGACATGGAAAACATAGACACCCAAAGACTTTTAACTTTTGATAGTTTGGAGGTTCCCTAAAGAGAATAGAGAAGGGTACTTAAAAACCTAAGGCAGAGGATGGAAGTCGATTGATCAAATAGATCGCAGTAGAGAAAGTAAATGACCAAAACTTTACAAGTAGAGAAGCATGAGAAAGAAGAGAAAGACCCTTTTTAAAAATATGACGGTGTTTCCTTTCAGACACATCATTGAGTTGAGGAGTGTGTGGAGGGGTCGTGAGATGAGTGATGCCATTGCTGGCAAGAAAATTGGCCATAACCATGAATTCTCCACCATTATCGGAGTAGAGAGTGACTATACGGGTTTAAAGTTTGTTTTCTAAGGCTTTCACTACAAGAAAACAAGGCCATTTTCAACTTCAAAATCCGTTGGTATACGCGTGAAACCAACATAAAGTTAATTTGTTGGTATTTAGGCGTTGAAATTTCTAACGAATTTTCCAACAGATTTTCCGACGTATGTCCGTTGGAAATAGGATACGTTGAAAATCTGTAAGAAAACGCATGTTGGTATTCCGTCGGAAATCTGTTGGAAATTTCTAACTGATATATTCGTTGGAATTCCGTTGGAAATTTCCAACGGATTTTCCAACGGAATTCCAACAAAATTTAATTATGTGGATAATCTGTTGAAAATTTAATTATATGGAAAATCCGTTGGAAATCAGTTGGAAATTTTTCCTACGGATTTATCCGTTGGAAACTGCTCCGTTGGAAATGGGCATGTTTTCTTGTAGTGTTTGAACTTAACAAAGATTTCAAGTACTTGTGACTTTTTTTTAAGGGATAGAACCAGATAAACCTAGAGTAATGATCAACTAAGACAAAGATAATATTTGTATCCATCAAAGGAATATGTATGTGACGTCCAAACGTCAGAGTAGATGACATCTAGTGGTTTGGAAAATCGAATAGTGTTTTTTCCAGATGGCTTTTTGTGGCTCTTGTATAGAGAACAAGATTTGCAAAATAAAGAAGTAAACACTTTTTTAGATAAAAGAATATTGAAACTTGCAATCAACTTGTTCAATTGGATGACCTAATCTAGAATTCCAATCAGAAAAAGAAGTCTTAAAGCTAAAAAAAGCACAAATCAAAAGACACATGATGTAAAGAAAGTTCCCTAATGAAACTGCAAGTGCACAGTGAAGGCAATTGTAGTACAAAGGGTATTGTATCCTCAGGGATTTGATAGAACACAATAATCTTCTAGTTTCAATTAAGCTAGGTTGGAAATAAGTAAAAAGACTGAAATTAAGAAAACACGAAAAAATATTGTTGTAAAACTGATTAGTTGTGGCGCTAGGCGTAGGGATATTCTCGGGATTTCTGAATCAAGGCGGGAATCTACTAGGAAATCTAACCAAAGTTCTTAAACACAAACACAAATCTATAGTAAACTAGCTTCCGCTGCGAATTACTAACTATGTCTAGTTAGCTAAATTATCAAATTCATTTGCGTAACCTAACAAGTAAGACATGCAATAAATCAGATTTGCAGAGTTCACTAGATCTCTAGTCCAAATTTCTTTGCTACTAGTCTCACTAGCTCAATTAATCTTTGTTCAAACTAACTAAGTCCACTTCCGTTTCCTTAGCTAATCTATGACTTATATATCTAGTTGCACAGGCTAAATCTAAGTAAATAAGATCAGATTAATTGAAGAACTATAAACGATTCCTAGTTTGAGGAAACCCTAAGTAAGATTCATCAATCCCTTGAATCCCTAAACCTAACCAACAAACTACTCATACATGAAGAGATTAAACACAAACATGTTTTGAATAGATTGGAAAAGAGAAATCAAAAGAGAAACAAAAAGGGTTCGGGATTCCTCCGTCTCCCTAAAACAATCTCTCTATTTAAAACCCTAGAAAAATAAAAGCATAGCCTAAACAATGGCTGAAAATCCCTTTTATAACATTAGGGACGATCTAGAATAGTTGGGCCAATAAAAGGAAACAACCAGGCCCAAAAGAATCATAAAAATAGAGATTTTCCTATTTTTCTGAGGGCTGCATCGATCAATGCACTCCCTTGCATCGATCGATGCACTTACAGAAGATGCACAATTTTCTTCAGCTCGCGACATATCAGATATGTCTTCACTAAAACAGCTATATCTTGAGCTACATAAATGAGAATCACTTCAAACCACTTGTAGATGAAACCTAACTTCAATATTTTTCTTGTGGAACCGGTTTGATCAAATTTGAGTACCGGGAAGACCTTCAACCAATGTCAAACTTCTGACAGTAAAATCTGAGACTGCATCTCCATTTATCGATTTTGCTCATTTTTGCTCCACTTTCTCCAAGTCATCTCAAATGCTTAAAACACCTAATATATAGTATATAGACCTGCAAAATACTCTACAACTAAAAAATACATGGGTTATAAAACCATAAAAACCACACTATATCAACACATCCGGCGACCACTCGTACATCCTATTCTTAGTATTAGCAGTTCCCTTTTCCACTGGAACCCCCGAGTTTAAATCCTTCACCTGAAACATCAAAGGATCAAAAGTGACAGCCACATTATTATCAACACATAGATGATACACCGAAATCAAATTCTTCTCCATATTAGGAACATGTAATACATGAGAAAGTGATAAAGCACAAGTAGAGGAGGGAAGAGATGTCGAGTCTGTGTTTGCAATTCGAAGACCATGACCATCCCCAATGATAAATTTTCCATTGCCAGTGTAAGCATAAAAAGTGATGTGATGAGAAGCTCCACTATCCAGCAACCAAGGTGGAGTTTCATGAGACGAGGTAACAACTACATTGGCTCGCGGCTGTTGTTGCTGTTGTTGTTGAACAAGACGATACGAGAAGCATCGCTGAGCACTGTGTCCAACTTTTCCACACGCCTGACACTTACCCTTGTAGCTACGGCTGAAATTGGGCCCAGTTGACGACAAAACTCTATTGTCGGAGTAGCGTTGTTGTGGGTTTGACTCCAATTGATATCTTGACGTGGTCGTTGATCAGCAGCATGAGCAGTGGCAGGAAAAACATCAGAAGAGGTCGTGCCACACACAATAGCGGCTTCCCAGTTCCGAAGCTTCTCATTCCTCAAAGGAGACAGCAGTTTCACAGTTTTGAATCGCATCACAAACGGCTCGAAATTCCTCAGGAAAACCGTCAATCACAAATTCAATGAGATCTTCGAGATCAACAAGTTTCCCAAGAAGGGAGAGCTCATCAGTTTTGGCTTCATCAGCCGCATATATTCTTGAGTTGATCATTCAATTGCTTGTTATGACCACGTGAGGTTGTTCCATAGGTTTTGGCCAGAATTCGCCATGTTTCAAGGGTTATTTTAGCGTTGGTGACAAGAGGCTGAAAGGGAGTGTAGATGGTGCTGAGGAGTGTAGCAAAGATCAATTGATCTTGATAGAGGTGACTTGTGTGTTTCGGATTGGTGACAAGACGATCGCCCTTAGTAATCATCGAATCTGGTAACAGCGCTGCATTATTGATGAAAACTTAGAGATCATGACCTTCAAGAAACAAGTGGATCTGGAAACACCATGACAAGTAATTTATCGCAGTGAGCTTCGTGACTCTCTGATCATGTTGACGAAGAAGATGGGAGTTGACAGATTAAACGGATTGGACAACGAGTAAACATAACAGCAGAGGCAACAAAAGTCGACAGAGGGCCGACAGCGAGAAGAGACAACGGCGACGGCAATTAGAAAATACTTTTTAGAGTTTTGGATCGTTTTTCTTTGATACCATATATAAAAGTAATTCTCTTATTAATAAATAAATTATACAAGAGAGTTTTTATACATAACCTAAAAAGAATAAAAGAGAATATGAAATATTATCATATTACAAAAATATAACCAATGATATAGAATATATCCTTGATACTCTTGATTAATTCCTATAATTTCTTAACCGGAAAAACTGAACCAGAAATAAATTGAGTTTTACTTGGAAATAATAAATGACACTGAATCAAACAGAAAAGTTAAGGAGACGATGTACAGAGAACTAAGACGATGTACGCCCCAATTGTTTTTGTTAGTTGCAATTACGGCTCAGCACTTTACTTATTTAAAAACTGGCTCATAACAATACATTAATTACACAATTGCCCCAAATCACTCTATAATTACAAATATGCCGTGCTAGTTGTGGTAAATACAAAATCGCCTAGAACTATCTCTAATTTACAAAATCGCCCCATTATAATTATTTATTACAAATACACCCAAACTTTATGTAATTATAGAATGCCCCAATTGTTTTTGTTAATTGCAATTACGGCTCAGTACTTTACTTATTTAAAAACTAACTCAGAGCAATACATTATTAATTACGCAATTGCCCCAAATCATTCTATAATTACAAATATGCCGTGCCAGTTGTGGTAATTACAAAATCGCCCAGAACTATCTCTAATTTACACAATCGCCCCAGTATAATTATTTATTACAAATACACCCGACTTTGCGTAATTATAGAATGCCCCAATATTTTGGTTAATTGCAATTATACCTCAGAACTTTACTGATTTAAAAACCGCCCCATAACTATAAGTTAACTACCTAATCGCCCCACAAGTTTTTATAATTTCAGAATTAACGTAATACTTCAGTTAATTGCAAGAATAACCCAATATTTAGTTAAAAAACACCCCATAACTATATGCTAATTGTAGAAATTCGCACGAAACTGTTTCTTATTACAGAATGCCTTATCTTCTTTAATTGCAAACATATATCAGAATTCAACGAAATTACAAGAAAATCCCAAAACTGTAAGTAATTACACAATTTACCAAATATCAAATTACGAATTGTCAAAGTACAAAAATAACTCGTAAATGAGGTTTGGTGCTTTATGCGAACAACAAATTTAACTCTTTCTTTAAAAATGAAATATCTGAATTACATAAAATTACTTGATTATATATACAACAACCTTTTCACAAATTAACGAAAAACGTAACTTACACATGTCACGATATTGCTATACGCGAACAATAATCTTAATATTTAAATGAAATATCTGGTTTACACACAAAACTTTACAAATTAAAAATTCACCAAAAAAAGAAAAGACAAAAATTGAGCTCGATACACATAAGTGTTTAATGTTTTTTTTTTTGGTTTTGTGTTTGTGTATATGAGTTTAATGTTCATTTTGTTTTGGTTGCGTGCATAGGTTTAGTTTTTGGTGGAAGTTGCGTGGATAAGTTTTGCTGTTGTTTTAGTATGTTTTGTGTTTGTGTGTAGTGAATTTTTTTGTTTAGAAGACGCATGAAAAAAATGAAATATGAGAGAGAGAAATATATGTCAACCGTAAAGTGGCAACTCTTGACCAGGCTCCATTTTCCGTTTTATTCCCAAGAAATGCTCCACCTGAAACGTTTCAAAAAAAAGCAGATCAACATTAATCCTCTTAACAAATAACTTGTCAAAGAGAGTGAATAGGTGTTGAACTTCCTGGAACATCCTTCTCAACAGTCAGCAAACCCGCTCTCAAGATCACTAGTTTGACTGAAAAAATGCAACAAACAAAAATTAAAAGGCTGTTCGTCAAAAGAAACTTACTGTCACCTATAGATTGAATCTCTGTGATGTCTACAAACGGAAAAAAAAAAACGATGAGTAAAATGAATCACATACCCTGGTTTGACGTTGCCACTGATGACAAGGTAAGGAGTTTTCAATTGAGCTTGGGTTTCTCTGAGTTTGAGTTTTTCATCTGCTTTAATTTGAGCTCTTCCTGGTAACGTTTCATCCGCTTCTCTTCATTTTTCCAGGCCCCTTCCCGTGGATTTTGTGAGAGAACCTAAAGGCTTCCTTTGGAGTTAACAGTTAGCAACGTAAGAGAGAGAGATCAAGATTGAGAATCAAAGGTTAAAAAAACTTACACTTCTATCAAACTCGCCAGTCCTCTCAATCCGGATATCCTTGAATCGCTTTTTACCTCCCTCATCATCCATAATACCCACAAGCACCAGATAGTCCTTGTCCAACCGCAACCTCGTGTATATAGGCAAACAATAAATAACAATGTAAATGCATCAGATAAATCAAAGTAAAGTAGTAAGAACTAGCAAAGATAAATAATACCCTATTGCAGATAATAAAACTGAAAAGATTAAGTGTCAGTTATCAACCCTCATGGCATGTGCTTTTTTTTTTAGTCCCCTTCACTAGAAAACCTTCGGATCTGATGCTCTGCTCAATATCATGTGCCTCTGCTTCAGAGTTGATAGAAAGAAGCTGATTTAGATATTTTTATTTGAATTTTAAACTGGACAAATGAGGTGGAAATGTTTCTGAATTATCTTTTCCTTGCAGTTTGACACAAGGTGATATGAACCAAACCTTGACTCATGGTCCTGTCATACGTCGCTTCAAGCAGTCATATATCTCGATAGCTAGACATCACAGTGACACGCCAAGAAAACATTCTAAGTTAGGGAATAGATGATAAGAGTAACAGTAGAATCTTAAAAGTAGTTAAACATGTAAGAAACCATATCCATGTTAGAAAATGGAACCTCCAAAACCATGCTAAAATCATCACCTGCCTCGCTGAACCAATATCCCTGAGATGACAATAACTTGGCAAAACATCATACAAGATAACCCTGAATAATCCTTGATGTTGTTAATAGCGTTTATTTTTGCTGTTTGTGTTAGAGCTTGATGTTGTTAATAGCGTTTATTTTTGATGTTTGTGTTAGAGCTTGATGTTGTTAATAGCGTTTATTTTTGTTGTTTGTGTTAGAGCTTTTTGTGAATGAGCGTGTACTGTGAGTTTTTTATTGCGTTAAAAAGTATGTTTGTGTTATGCTTCTTCTGTGTGTTTGAGCGTTTTGTGTGATTGTGCGTTTGAGCGTTTTGTGTGATCGTGCGTTTGAGCGTTATGTGTTTTTCGTAAGAGAGAGAGACACGTTAACCTTTAGAATTGGATAGCGAAGGCGCAATGTGACCATAACACCGAGTGGCCAGCACCGGAACCATGCCTGTTAATTCTTTCAAATTTGTCTTTGGAGCAGACTCGGAGAAGGCGGGCACGCTGCGTTTCTGCAATGGGTACATGAAATGCTGGAGAAAGAACCGCTGTGTTACAAAAGACCATCTTCTACCTTACCTGTAAAATTAATCCAGTGAAAAAAAAGCCACAAACCATCAGCCTAGACAAGAAAATAATTGAAGTTAGCTTTGTGTTCAATTCTAGCTTCCAGATTCCGCTGATTTTTCCAAAGAATCACTCTGATCACAGCATATATAATAACGAAATGGAATATAATGTGTCAACAGTTGCTTCAAGCTTTGATATCAACATTCTTCTGAAATTTACTTTTAGAAAAACAAAACGTGAGGCAGAATCCAAATTTGTAGGGGAATCTAGGATACAATACCGCAAAGATCTTAATATCGTCATTGTTTTAAGCCTCTGCTTTAGCCACTGGTTGGACTGAAACAACAGAGAGGAGGTTCGAGAAGGAGAGACTCTAAGAAAAGTACGAAGACTTACAATCCAACAAAGACTCTGAAAGCGTCATAGATCCTGTCCCCATCATCACAATACGTCCCAACAATCCTATCTTCTTCACCGCCTGATCACGTCACAGATAGGACGACGAAGATCAATAAGAAGCGGAAACCCTAACCGAAAGCACCAAGACATTGTAATACGCAGAGACTTGTAGAAGCAAACCTGAAGATATCAAGCGCCGGATGCTATGATTAGGGTTTGAGCCAACTTCGCGATTTGATAGTTTCAATTCAAATCGACGGGGAAGGGGATCCGATTAGCAGAAATCAGAACCCTAGATATCGAGAGAGAAGATGAATCAAACGCTGGATGTCTAGATCTTTGATTAGGGTTCGAGCAAACTTCGCGATTGGATAATTTCAAATTCAAATCGACTGGGAGCGGATCGATTTAGCCAAAAAATTGGAACGTTAGATATCTCGAGAGAAAATGAAAAAAGGAGAAAGATGGGATGAGTACCAGGAAATAGATATTTATAGATTCGTGAACCATAGGCGTGGAGGACCGTTACGCCAATCAATTTCGTATTTTCTTTTGGGCTTGGAACTCAACCCAGGCCCTATCATACGCACTCTTTTTCACTTTCAAACTTTTATGGCTATTGTTTACAAAAATTCAAAGATATTTTTTGGTGCGTACTCTGAACACATTGTGAAATTCTTATACAGTCAAATAGTGTCAGATATTACTCAGTTGTATTATGATGAATCAAGAAAAACAAATACATGAATGAAGGAGGCTATCAAGATGTCGATTACTATTTTCTCAGGACTAACCATTTGAGAAAAGATCAAATGATTCAAAAAGCATAAGATCTGTTAGCTGATTTGTTGAAGGCATATCAGTTAATGTGAATACAATTCCCACAAAAAAAATCCATGACAAGGGATCTGTTAGCTGATTTGTCTACTCTCAAGGCATTGCAAGAAAATTCAGAGAAACGCAAAAAAGAAACCTTCTCGAATGAGCTAACGGAGTGAAACAATGGTTCAGAGAGTGTAAAAATGGCTTGGAAATAATAAATGACGCTAATTCAAACAGACGAGTTAAGAAGACCATGTACAGTCGATAACTAAGTAAGAAATACAATACAAAACTCAGTCTTGATATAACTGAAAAAGAAAAACTTCAATCGTAATCCTCCGACGCAGCAACCTTCTGCTTCTTCCATTTGTAAGCAGCCTCCAGAATCTTGAGATTCGTCGTCTGTGATTCTTCTGGGAACATGTACTCAATGTATTCTTCATACCTGCATTTTTTCACAAAACATTTTTATAGCATTCAATTTATATAATTCCAAACACAAAATACACACATGTATATAGAAAGAATAACGTACTCTGTTGAGCCGTCTTCTCTAGTGATCGGCTTTCTCTTCTTGAGCTTCTTCGGTTGCTTCGATTCAACGGCTTTAATATCTCCGAGCATACCAAAGCTCTTCTCCATGTTCACCCAATCCTCCAAGAGCGTATTCCTTTCTTCTTTCAGCTCCGGTGCCGAGTCTTTGTAGTATGTGTTGGCTCTATCAAATATCTCTGAGTAAACATAGAGACCGAACAGTTAAAACATGTTCGCAAGGAATTCAACAAAACTTGTATAACGTGTAGTTTTCGAGTTACCTCTGGCTCGTCTGATGCAATCTTTTTTGAGTTCAATAACATCTTCTTCTTGGCTTTCATCTTCTTCTTCTTTTTGCTCAGCAGCAGAAGCTTCAAACTTTGCAAAACTAACCCACACCTTGTAATGCTTCGTACGATCCAAGAGTCGCTCATATAAAGCTCGCGTCCTCTCTAATTCCCCTTCTGATATCTCAAAATCAATGTATGCCTGCAACAACAAAAAATTTCAGTGATCACAAGTCTTAGGAATCTCACTTCTGAAAGTATTAGGATGAAAAAAATATTACCTTCCATAGCAGCTCGGGCATGTCAAGAGCAGGCTGAGAAATCGCAAGTTCAAAAATAGCTCTAGCTCGTTCGGTTTCAGCAAGAGATCTCTCCAATTCAGCATATTTGCTCCAAGCATAGCAATTCTCAGGAGACCATTCAAGATACCGCTCATACAACTTTCTACACCTATCGATGTTTCCCAGCTGAAGTTCAATCTCAATGTATTTCTTGAATATCTATTTACAGGGGTAAAAAAAATCACCAGAGTAAGTAAAACATGAACAATGAGAAATAGTGTAAACAGTTTCAAGATTATGCGTCAAGCTTACCTTATCTTTTGGAGCTTTTCCAATCGCATTTCCTAATATCTGTCGTGCACCCGTGAGATTCAGTTGCCTGATTTCAAACTGTGCAGCGAGTAACCATAGTTTGGCAAAAGAAAATTTGGTGTGGGGGATTAGCTTGAGGCATTCTCTGTAAACATCTCGGGTACGCTCCACATCCCCAGTTTCAATTTCTTCATACAATGCATAATTAATCCTGCACCAATCAGTCACATCAGTGTCAGTAACCCTATGCCAACAAAAGACAGAAGCTTTCCATGGAATTCAATAATCTATCCTAAGAGATTTATTAGTGACCTAGAAGTGCTAAAAGCTCGACATAGATGATGAAACTCATATCTGTCTAAGAGTAAGACAACCAAACTCTATCAGGAAACTAAAGTTAAACCTTCTTTATGCAAAGCATGACCAACATAAGAAGCCAATTACATTATTACCAAAATCTGTAAAGGATATGGAAAGGAAAAACTCACCATAGATAGATATATCTCTGCCAGTATCGTTTCTCCTCGGCGGGTGGAACATTAGCAATAGCCCTCTCATAGGTATCTCTGATCCTATCTTTGTTCCCTACACTCTCCTCTAACCTTACATAATCGAACCACGAATCGTAGTTCAACGGGTTCTTCCTCACTTCATCTTCATACTGAAACCTTTTCTTCCCAACAATGGCGTCCTCAATCCCTTCCTTATCACCATACTGTTTCTCAAACGCCACAAACTTCTTGTACAAATCCTCAGCTCTTCCTTTAGGAATATGATCCAGAGCAAACTTGTAGATAAACCTAGCTCGTTCTACTTCCTTGCAGCGTTCTTCGAATTCAGCAAAAGCCACAAAGAGCGTCTCAGCTTCTTCATCCTCTGCAAGCTTCTCCGTAGCGCGTTCGTACACATTCCTTGCACGCCCAACTTCACCTCCTTTCATCTCAAACTTAGCATATCGGATATAAGCAGAAACTTTTGGATGGCAAAGAACAAACCTCTCGTAGATTGCTCGAGCACGTTCGATTTCGTTATACCTAAGTTCGAATTTAATAAATGAGAGCCAACCTTGTTGATCCGGTGACCAATTCATCCACCGCTCGAATATCTGTCTAGCTCCGGCGATATTCCCAAGTATCTCCTCCATGTGAATATACTTGTACCAAAGCTGGTCCACGCGAGGGAGGAGTGTAACGGCTCGATCCCATACGTTTCTCGCACTGTTGACGAACTTGTTCTTCATCTCGAACTCGGCGTACTTGAGCCAGAGCGTATGGTTCCGGTAATCGCCTTCCAAGGCCCGTTCCCACACGCTCCGAGCACGCGCGTAATCCTTCTGCGACTCTTCCCACTGCGCATACTTGACCCAAACTTGGATGTTCCATCTTGCGCGGCGGATCTGGTCCTCAAATTCCTTCCGACGCCGGAGTCTGTAGTCGGAAAGCTCCGTCGAATCAGTAATCTTCTGCTTAGGCGGCCGGATCTCAGCCTCTTGCCTCTCTCGAGCTTCTCTTAGAATCTGCTCGGCGGTGATTTGAACCGGGGCCGGAGTCTTGTTCTTGACCCGCGTCGGCCTTGGAAGCTTCACTTCCGTATCCTTCCGAGTCATGTACCCTAAGGTACGGTCGGAATCTTTGCCGGAGGCCATGAGCTCGCGTTTTGCTGTTTCTGGGGTTTCAGGATTTTGGAAAAGAGGGAAGAAAGGGATTGAACACACGAGACGCAGAGGCACATGATTATATATTGGGCTGTTAAATGGGCCAAAAAAAGTTAGGCTCAAATTTCAGTTCTAGCCCAATATGAATTTAGTTCTGAATCTGCTAATTAGAGATTAGGTTTTGGCCTTAGAAAACTCTTTTCGCAATCATCTGAGTTCTACTAGCATTGTTGAAGACCGTAAACATCAAGAAACACTTGCTTATTGGTTTGGATGTATGAAACTCTAGCTCAGTTTTGTTATTTATTTATTTTTCATAAAATTTCAAACAAAATGAAGTATTTTTTCTAGTAAGTTTTTTTGAATAAATTTTACATTCAATAAAAAAAAACTAATGTTGATGTTTAAATTTGATGGCCAATATTTTTAATGAACAAAACATCTTTAAAATCTATATAATTCTTTCTTAATTGGAGGATGGGTCCATTTTTATTTAAAAACATTGCAACACGTAATTTTTGAAAATGCTAAATCTGGTGATACAAATGGTGTGACGTACGGTTCATGAGACGAGACAAGCAAAGGAATCAGGAACAAGGAAGTGACGTGGACAAACTTATAGCGTAAGAACGAGTTGTTGAGACTTGAGATATAAAATAAAGATTTGAGGTCTGATTGGGAGAGGCTTTGAAGACTTTTAATTCTTTTTCTAAAGTTTTTAAAGTCGATTTTCAGAAGGTTTTTAAAAATAATTCGACGACTTTTTCAGAGTCTAAAGTCTTTTTTTTTAAAAAGTTCTTTTGCGTTAGTCTTTTAAAAGTCACAAACAGATGACTTTAATTATTTAAGAAAATTACAGCCACTAAATCTAACAGCCAGAATTTTGGAAGTCACAGCCCAAAATAATCAACCCCTTACTGTGATCCGTAAATCAAACACTCTCTCTTCTAGGATTTAGAAGTAATCCCATTTACGGGACTGAGTGAGAAAAAATGATATTGTATCACTCCAAACTCTAAGTGAGATAGGCTTAAAAATTGGGGGTGTATCGACTTTAAGATAATAGTGAGAGGTTTTCCCTGAACCACTTCTTGTGAGATCATCAAGAATGAAACATGGTAGACTAAAATTTTATTGAGATCGAGGAATTCCAATGGTGTGTCAAAACATTCGATTTGGTGCAATGTCAACGGAAATTCGGTTATTGTGTTCACTGCATTTACAAATTTGTGGATCATGTTTCAGAAGCAAAGCGACGATTAATCTGATAATCTTACTTTTTAACCACAATTTAAAAATCACAATCAATAAAGAAAAGGATCATGGTTAAACGGAGCAATCATCTAGTATACTATCAGGATTGTAAAACAACATTCCGTCAAGCAGTCAAAAAAGAAAAAGAAAAAACATTTTGTTACTTGTAAATTAAGTTTATTAATTGTTATAAATGCCGTGCGCATGAGGTAATCGAAATTATATACATGTAAAGCAAAGAAAGAAACATAGCATTCATACATATATTCATTCATTATTTATCAATTATTTCAGATAAAACATACATGTACAATCCCAATAACATATATATATATATATATATACATGCAAAATTGCAGATAAAAAAAAACTCTTTCAACCTAATTTTAAGTTTAAATAGACGTGCGATGGAATTATAATACGATTGATAATATTACATCTCTAGTGCTCCGGCGACCAGAGAAAAGCTCCGATTGCAAACTTTCTCTTCTCGTAAGAGTCTCCGATGACCGGCATGCCATAGTCTCTCAAAAGCTGATCCAGTTGCCACTCTGGCATTTGCTCATAATCACTATTTGTATACTTGGGATAATGAAGTGGCATCCTAAAGCTGCTTGATCGATTTTGACTTCCACAATCTTGATGCACCGGCGACCAGAGAAAAGCTCCGATGGCAAAGTTTCTCTTCTCGTCAGAGTCTCCGATGATCGGCAAGCCATAGTCTCTCAAAAGCTGATCCAGTTGCAACTCTGGCATTTGCTCATAGTCACTCCTCGTATACTTGGGATAATGAAGTGGCATCCTAAAGCTGCTTGATCGATTTTGACCTCCAAGATCTTGATGCTGATTGCCGGCGTGGATGGCTAAATTCGTAGGACCATGGCTGAATCTGATTCCCATTATATTTATAAGAAAGGATTTTATTCTTTTTTTTGGGGATGTTGATTAGGGCTTGAGGTTTCTTATGCGGATATGGGAGAGGCGAGGTGTTTATATAGGGTGGAAATTGTGGAGAGGTGAAAAACTTCGTGGGATCATGTAGATGCACGCACGTACGACTTTTCTGAAAATTTCTTTTTGTTTAGTTTTTTCCTTTATTTTCTTTGCCACTATCTTTTGTTTTATATATTCAGTTTTGTTTTTTAGTGTTTTAATGTTTCTTAGTCTTTTTCTTTTTGTTAAATCTTAGTCTTTTTCTTTATTTAAAACTTTATTTTCGACCGCGTCTACTACATCAAATTCGTTAGAAACTTCGTACATTTTTCAAAATTGGTTAACCATTAATTTTATAGCATATACAAAGTTAATTGTTGGTAGAGATAATCACAACATATCATATATATATATGAAAAGAATACATGTTTCGCCACGTGACGTCACCACAGCACTCTAGAGATTTAAACTTTCTAAAATATTTTTAATGAATTAGTTTAATTACATTAATTCCTTAATTACATAAATAAATATATTGAAACCCTAAATTTCGTTTTACTGAAACGTTTTGAAGAAGAAGAAAGAAGACGTAACCCTTGCCCTTTGGTTTTCAAACAGATTTTGATTTTGATTTTTTTAAAAAGAGAAGATTACTTGCATGGTAAGAAGAAGAATAAGAAAAAGAAGATCACACAATTAGCTTAGACGTTTTGGTTTGATTTTCTGTAACCCTAGAAGGTTTTGGTTTTTAGAAGAAAAGGATTACTTGCATTGGTAAGAGAATAAGATGAAGAAGAAGATACACGATGAACTTAGATGTTTGGTTTGATTTTCCGTAACCCTAGCCGGTTCACAAAGGTTTTGTTTTTTTTCAAAAGAAGAAGATTACTTGAACGGTAAGAAGAGCAATAATAAGAAGAAGATCACACAGTAAGCTTAGACGGTTTCAATCGCAAATTGAAACCGCGAGCGGAAACGTAGTTTGGCGTCGAAAGGAATCATCATCTCTGAGACATGACGGTGAGCTGTTGCGTATCTTTTATTCGATTGAACATCTCCACTGATCCACCATTGTTTTTTTTCTTGGCAGAATCACCGAAGGATGTTATAGAAATGGTTTTTTACCCTCAGATATTCTAAACGGTAAACACTGTCTCTCTCTCTCTCCCTTTGCTTCAAATACTAATGATTGATCGTTTTCATTAAAGCTTTGTTCGTTTAAACAATTCTTCAGAAGGTTGGTTCGTTGAAGATTCTATTAACCAAGTATCTAAAACCCTAATCATCTGTTCATCGATTTCGTAACCAGAAACCTAAAGACTGAGAATGATATTGGCTTTAGAGAACTGAGGGAATGATATTGGCTTTAGAGCACTTGGTGCTTATCTGTTTGTTCAGATATGAACGGTCACAAAAGATGAGTATGTTGAAACTGATGAGGTAAAAGCTCTTATTTTACTTGTGAATTTTTCGTGATTCTTGAGGATTGTCTGTTTGGTGAATTAACCTTTTGTATATGCATCTTTTCCATTATCATTCGTTTTGGTCAATTAACGTTTTCAGGACTACTGCAAACTAGATGAAGAGGTGCAAGCTCCAGTTTCTGGTTTTGGAAAGAGGCTCATTGCTGGTTAAGAATCAGAGTAAGCTCATCTACTCGCAGACAATAATAGACACAGCCGTATCCTTGCATTGTATGGTTTTGACTACTCTTCCTCTACATATACAAGACTTCTCAAACCATTTTATTTCTCACATTTGGACTTTTTTTCAGACACTTGGAGTGCTCAATGAATCCAATACTTTAAGAGTGTTTGGCGAGTAGGATTTCGGTTGTGGTCAACTTTGGTAAAATTTGTTAAACTTCCATTTCTCTCCAACTTGTATGAATCATTAAGTCATGTTTATTATTCAACTAACTCATGAAACGATATTCCACAAATCCGTAAGACTGACTCATGAAGCTCGCAAGAATTTTTCATATGGAAATTGTCATAAACATGATAACTTAAGCTCCATTTTCTTTCTCGGTTGATCCTTATAACTATGGATTTGTATCTGCTTACTATATAGTCTTCAATTTGGTTAGATCAGTTACTTATATCAGTTTTTTTTGTATTTGGGTTGAGTTTTTAGTTTTTAACAAAATGAAAGTGTTGTTGCTTTTCTTTCTATTTGTTTTGTTTTAAGCTATCTGATGATCTGTTTCTTTAGTTCGAGTTTTTCTATGATTATGGCCTTCGATTTCATAGGTTTTGATGTGGTTTTGGATTCTCTGAGTTTTTTGGTTTCTAAACTTGTTTTTGGATTTCGATTTTGTAGTTAAAGGAGAAGCCAATGAATTCAATGACAAATACGGAGACGAGAACGTCATCGGTGATGTTTTATTTGGTTAGATTTGCTGATTTTGGACCTTTTCTTTTTATTTTGTTTCGCTAAATTTGCTTTTGTATATTTTGATTTTTTAGCTAATAGAGAAGCAGAAGAATACGAGGAAGAAAAATTGAACCTCTCAAATTCTTTGCTTAGCGTTGTTAATTAATACCTTTGCATTAACATTCATAGATATGAAAATAGCAAACAATGGATAAATCTGTAGTCGTCGAAGCAAATAGAGTTCAGCCAAGCGTGAGCCAAAGACACCATCCGAATTGCATGATAAGTTACAAAAACCTGTCAAGGGAGCGCAACAATGAGTAGTAACAACTTCCAGGAGAATATCGGAACGGACATCGCGGTTACAAATCAAAAGCAAGATTTTTATTTTTTTTTGCCGGTAGAATCTAATTGTTTGAAAGCAAACAAGGAGGTAGAAGTTGGTTCTGGAAGCACTTGTAATAACATGGAGAAGAATATGAAGATGAAGAAGTTGGTTCTGGAAGCACTTGTAATGAAGATGAAGATGAAGAAGAGGATGATGATGCAATTGTATTGTTGTGATTATTATCCCATTGCAGATCGGTCCAATTTTTTGTCATGTCCACGTGTGAAGTTGTCCATATATATATCCGTCTCTTGAAATTGGAACATTAATGTTCTCGGTATCTACTTCATTTATATAGCCTCCATCTCACAATCACATGCCTTTCACGACACATATAGTGTCAAAGATACAATGCATATTTTTAAATGGAGAATTGATTTCTCACCGAACTAAAGAGAGTTAGATCAAGAAATAGATATCTCTTTATATAGATTTCGCTGATGAGAATCTACAAAATTAAACTGTTCCTCAAACCGAGGTTTTGAAAGTTTTCACAGTTTCAACTTAAGGTTTCGGGAGTAAGATTATGGTCATGTATGAGATTTAAGGACCAGAAAAATAGTTTATATGTATACAAATTGTGTCAGATTGAGTCAGAATCCTTGAAGAAAAGAAGAGCATAAGAAAAAGGAAAAATAAAAGTCTTCAACCTCGAGATGAGGATGAAAACATAGAACCAGAACACATAAAATATATTGATGGTTCTTCATATCAAAAGGAGAATGAGAATACATAAATCGAGAAAACAAGAAAATAAAACTTTTAGTGATCTCAAAAAGACAAAATATCAATAGTGAGAAGAATCTTATGAAGAAAAATATGAAATTAGAAAAAAAGAATGGAAAAGCATAAGAGACTGTATATGAGAAAAAATCGAAAAATACCAGGAAAAAAATGACAAATAACAAAAAAAGAAAATAAGAGAAAAAAAAGGAAAACAAAGAAGAATCTATAATATGAAAGATAATGCTTCATATTTAAATTTATACAACTATCATTACATGTTCCAAACCAAATAAAAAATGAGACATACAACCATTTTTTAATATATAATATTATCAAATTTTTTGAAAGTTGTGAGAGGGAATCTATTGGACAACAATAGAGATAAAACACATAAAGTATGTGGATTATCAAGTAACATCGAATACGACGAAAAGAAAAATATATAATCTTATGAACTCTCATTTGAAGAGGAAATAAAAAATTAAAGAATTTTTAAAAATGAGACAAGAGAACTCTCAGAGATATTCGGACGATCACAAGAAAGGATTGTAGGTTTTTAATTCCTCTTCATGTCTCTATTCGTATGGAGGGATTAGGGTTTAGAATCTTGAACAAATAAAGATTTTAGTAATCATGTACAATATATTAATGTGATTGAGTTTATAAAAGATGGGGTTATGATTTTGATTATGCCACTGGTAATCATTTTAGTTATTGTGTGTTCTATATTAATGAATTGGGGTTTATAAAGTAAAACCTCTATAAATTAATAATGTTGGGACTACACTATTTTAAAAATATTTTATTAATTAATAGAGTTATTAATTTATCGATATATTAATTGGCTCGAAAACTAATTTGAGACCTAAGAAATGTATTAATTTTTAGAAGAATTAATTAATCGAGTATTAATTTATAGAAGTTTTACTGTAGTTATAATTAAATTACTCAATATGTATGTTAATTATCGTGTATTGTATACTAATGTACTTGGTTTATAGTGGAAGGGTTATGGTTTAAAATCTTTTGCAGATAAGTTTTCGTTTTTTATTTTGTAGATGTGATTGGTCGTGTGCATGTTGGCGTTTTCGTCTCTCTGCTGGCAGATGGTGTTGTTCAACAATCAGAGTTCCGTGTGGCCAAATGATTTCATCGAATTTCCATTGGGATTTTGGACCGGTTTTATTAGAGATTTCGATTCCGGACCGATTTTGTTAGAGGTTTTGATTCCGGTGTTTTAGATATAATGTTTAATGTTTTTAATTATACTCTCTTACATCACTTCTCCGCGCAACTGCGCGGACAAATCCCTAGTAACTACATATATTCCTTATTCGAAAACACGGTTAACAAGCTGTTTGCGAGGCGGTTAAACACTCAACGACTCAATACCATCGCGATTTAACTCTTTTCAGCTGAAAATTGCAATAATAGCCTCTTTCATGTATCGAAAACAAAGCTAAATAGAGAGAAACAGATTTTAAAAAGAGAGAAATTTAAACAAAGTGACGACTAGTGAAAAATCTGACCATTTCTTGTATCGAAAAGGAATTATATATATATATTGATTTTACTTGACCCAGAAAAATAGACCAAGTTGGTTTAGGTGATCCGTTTGGATCAAGCGGATCGGAGTTAGGTATCCCAATTGTAGAAAGAGTTGGGTTAGTATGAGGTACTTGAGTGTTTTTCACATATTTTTCTTATCGTTTTAGTAGCTGGCATATCGTTACATCCCAAGACATCCAAAATCAATATATATAGTCCAATGAGCAAACGAAAAATGAGAGATTTACTATACTGTTTTTTTTTTTTTGTCTTTCGTCTCATTTAACATGTTTTTGTTATTATTTCAGAAACAGATCCCGCAATTGGTTTTGGTTTTTTTTGGTTTTGGTTTTGGTTTTTTTTTTTTCTTAAAAAATATTCTTTTGGCCTTTTTATTTTGTTTAAGATTTTTTTTTTCTCCAATTTAGTCACATTGGGACAATGTTGATTAAGTCTATTAGAGAAAAATGCTAATCATGCATTTATTTTGTCTTTTTTTTTTTTTTGGTGTGTTCTTATTTTTAAATTTGTATTTCTGTTATGACTATGTATTGGATTTATGGCCGCTGATTTTACTATCTACTTTTCATTTGACTTGTGTTTGTGTTAGAGTGATTCAATAGAATTAACATTGGACTGACTGAATGGAAAAGCCAGAGACTTGATTGACATTTCTAGACTATATCCATGTCTTGCATAATTTCAGCAATATATATCAGAGCATATGCATATTAGTCTGTATCACTTTTAACCAGATTTAGCCTTTGTTTAATGTTTTATATAAGATGAGTATATTTGATTGATGGTTTCTATTTTTTTTCCCTCAAATAAAATAAAATAAACTTATGACAAGACTATGAAAATTTCATATAATTTTAACTATTTGTCTTGGAAAAGGGATTAGGCGGGTGAGGGCTTGGAAAATTCAACAATACCTTCTCTGTCCCTATGAGAAGGAGACTAATAGAAAAAATAAAATGATATCCTATATTAGTAGGGAGAAATCAGTTCCAATAATGAATAAGTCTAGGAGAGACAAAATAAAAAAACATGGGTTGAAAGATTGTCTTAATTATTTTTGGTATTAAATAAAGTTTTCGAGTTCTTTGAGGTAATATTTTGGTTGTAAGTAATTTTTTAGGACGACATATGGAGGATAGCGAAAAAGTAAGAATAACTTTGGAACAGTCTCAGCGGTTTTTCTGAGAACTAAATGGAAGTTCAGTCGAGTTTGGCTTATTTTAGTGAGATTATAAGGAAAGAAACGGGAGACTATAGAATGATTCTTGAGATCAAGTGCTTATACAAATTTTCCAAACTTTTCTACTATTGGTTTAGTTTTTTATTTGCTAGAAGGCTAGCAAAAGCTAACTCTCGAGGAATTTGATGTATCGTAGTTTTAAACTTTTCAGTGTCTTAAATAAGGTTATAGGTTCGTATCATGCTTTGGAGTATTTGGAGAAGAATTAGAGCTTTAGGAGAAAAATCAGCAAGGAGGCGATCGACGGGATCAAGGTAGCTGTTGACAGAATCTTAGTCGATTGGCAGGCAGATCAAGACGGTCAACACCTCCTTAGGATCGAAAGAAATGAAACATTTTTAATGAAATTTATGTTTTTCCCTAGTCTCCTGTTGTTACTGGTAGAAGTCCAAAACGATATTGATGACTATATAATCCTTGTTAAGCCATTTTTTATGTAAGAATAAGAAGTCATTTTCTACATTCTCCATTGTTAGGGTTTTTACTCTTGTTTAGAAGAGAAGGACTAGCCACATCGTGAACACCATTGTCTCTTCATTTCATTTACTTAATGAAATTCATTCAGTAAAACAAGATTTCATTTCGCACACCATGTGTGAGTACTTTTCTTTTTAGTTCTAGGTATTTCAACGGATAGTTATGAATCATTAATAACCATCTTCCTCCATAAATAATATGTAGGATTCCTTGCATGAGTTGTTCTTAAAGCTTGCTATGACCTGACTTAGAGTTTAAGATCATAAACTATTTAATTAAGAGAGATATGTTTAATGAATCATAAATAACTCTTGTGAGTAGTTTTGCTTAGGTTCAAATAGATTTTGCTTAGGGAAACTATCAACGTATAGAACTTGTGTTCAATTCTTGATTTAACTTCAATAGATTAGCAAAGATATTATTGATCTATGTCGTTTGTCATAGATAGGTCTCTCAACAAGAGTTGGTCTTCTTTATCATAGTGTTTCAAGTTATAGAATCTGAATGGTTATTGCTTGTTGATTTCATCTTGCATTCATGCGTCTTGCAATTTCACCGTAGGTTTAGCATTCATCATCCACTGATCTAATTCATTGTGGTTTAGCTTTTGTCATTTTATTTATGTTTGATTAATCGTTACAATTTCTTACTATCTTAGATTACCCGAGTTTTATATATGTATTCACTATCCAGTCTCTTGGGGTTCACTTGTAGTAGCAGTTAGGACGAAAATAGTTCACCATGCACATCACCCTTATTTTACCTTGGATTTCGGTATGTTCTCCCTTAGATATTTGAAAATGAAGATTTGGTTGACTAACAGATGCACTATTAGTCATTAGCCATACTCAGAGTTTTTTTTACCACATTTCAATTTTACGTTTAAAGGGGTCAAGGTCCATATAAAAATATTTTGTGTCGTAGATGAGTTTTTTTTAATGTGTTGGAGGGTTTTTACCCCAACAACTTGTAAAAGTTTTTCTGTTTTACCCCAACAACATGATTACCAAAAACTATAATTGTTGCTAGAGAAAATAGATTTATCATCCCATTCCAACTCCACATAGATCTAACTGGCTGAGTAGATTGCCTTTGTGATGCAGTCGTAGAATTTCACCGCACTATCGAAAAATTATACTCCACAACTATTGGTTAAAAGCTCAGTGTCTCACACAAGATATTGCATTAAGTTTTATTGCTTGAACTTGTAAGTGAAAGAATTTGAGATTCTGGAATTTTCGTTGGGGACAAATGGTTTAAATGAGGAAAACGGACCCATTTTAGATTCTTTCGAACCATCCAAATCTTTCTAGGTGCATGCATGCGACGACTATTACGTTCCTTTTAATGTTTTTACAAGTGCCCTATCGTTACGGATTAGGCTTAGCATTTCTTTTTTGTCATGAGTAATAAATATATGAAATCCAGTGAAGTGACTCGTGGAATACTTTCACACATCAGTATAATACATCGGTATAATGTATTTTATCCATGAGTCCAAATAAAAAGGAAAAAACTTTTTTAGTTGTAAATGAGAATGTACCAAGTCCAGAAGTTAACTGGGCAAAGAATATTTGGTTTTCTCAAGCAACACCAAAATATTCTTTCATTTCATGGCTCGCGTGTCTGAACCGTCTCTCTACAACTGATCGGATGATGAAATGGAGTGCGGGAGTAGATCAGAAATGTGTCTTGTGTACACAATTACATGAGTCTCGAAATCACCTATTTTTCACATGTCAGTATGCATCTCGGGTCTGGTCATCTCTAGTTAGAGGGCTACTAGGTACAAGCTTCACGGACAATTGGGAAGAGATACAAGCTCTGTTTTCAACAAAATCGTTAGGAAAGCTACAGATCTTTCTGTTCCGGTATGTTTTTCAAATCGCAGTGACTATGATTTGGAAAGAAAGAAATTATCGCCGTCATGGCAAACGTCACACTTCCGCCAAGGATCTTTCGGCGAAGATGGACAAAATGATTCGCAATAAACTTTCATCAATCAGAGAAACAGGGGATCGAAGATTTGATGAGAGTCTTTCTATTTGGTTTGCGAGCCGTGGTGCCTAAACTATACTCGTGGAGCTGCTTTTGTTCTCGGATACTTAATGTAAAATTGCAGGTTTAATAATTATGGCCATGTAAAACTGTTGGAGGTTTTTTTTGAATAGATTTTAATATTAATTCAAAAAAAAAAGGGTTATAAAATAGTAAAAAAGAAAAAGAAGATACAGTTAGATAAAGTGATAAAAAAGGTCGTGAGTTTTTTGGTCTTGTTTTTAGTATTGCTCGATCTTGTAATTGATAACTATTTTAGCAATTGTTTATAAAAAAAAAAAACTATTTAAGCAATACACTTTTAACTGCAATAGTTAGAGGTTACCAATCACATCTTATGTTTCTAAGTTTTGATTGATTGTATGCAAATGAACCATTTTTTTTTTTTTTAAAAGTTGGTGATCAAGTAAAAATCATAGTGATGTGGTTAACTAGACCGGAAGAATATAATCTACATTCAAAA
The DNA here is from genome assembly GCA_900116095.1 of Euclidium syriacum. Classification (NCBI taxonomy): domain Eukaryota; kingdom Viridiplantae; phylum Streptophyta; class Magnoliopsida; order Brassicales; family Brassicaceae; genus Euclidium; species Euclidium syriacum. The sequence goes on from FPAK01000008.1 coordinate 8,231,572, forward strand.
AATCTAAAGAATGCTATATTCTTTTGAAAATCACTCTCTCTCTAGTCTTCGTTTTAGAGGAGCTGCTCCGACACTGTTGTTTTCTTCTTCTTGTAAAATCCCTGTAATCGAAGGCTTTATTAGTATTTTGAGTAAGTAATGGCCGTCGTTCGTCAAGTAGCTTGGTGGTTTTGGCTTGTCGAAGAGCCTCGGACGACTATGACAAGCGAGACCCTGGATAGCTAAGAGGACAACATTTCGGCGTTTGCAGCTTTGTTTCTTTGTGTCGGTATTCGTTGGGTGATTTAGGTTCCTACTCTTGATGATTCGACATTTAGGTAATCATGTTCTCCAATTTGATGGTTTCTCAATCAGTTGTGTGATCGGCTTTTGTGGTTTTGTTGTGTACTTGTCAAAGTAGATATGATCTCTTAGCTTATCGCAGCTGTAAAATTTGGTTTTGTCTCTATGTTTTATGACTCAGGGTTTTAACAGTAGCAGATCTAGCCATCTTTTTTACCGGGAGAAGTAATATTCATATATATAAATATTTTATGTGGTTATATATCTTTTACATATGCTAATTTTTAAATTTTGGCAAAAATAAAATTAAGAAATTTTTAAAGTTTAGAAATGCTAGTTATGAAAGTGAAAATTTTGCATAACCAAACACCCATGTTAAGAAAATACAAAAAAATAGCTTATTTTTAACTTTTCTTTTGTTAAAGAGAAAACATATCTTTATTTTTCATTCAAAGCATATATATATATATATATATATATATAATTTTATTTTTCCATTTAGTAATTACTTAGATAAATTAAAAAATGCATAACCAATTAATCTTGTATATAATAGTAGAGTTCACTCTCCTCCTATAGTTCCACGTGAATAAGCACAAATAACTGTGGACCCCATTTCAATTTATTATCTCGTACTTCTATTAATTTTTACTAGATGATAATCCGTACCTTGTGCGGGTATAATATTTTCTTTACACAATTTATTTAGTTTTGTTTAATAATATATATATATATATATATATATATATAATATCATATTTGAATGATAGTTAAAGAATTGTGTATTAGACATCACAATATGAAAATTAGATATATAAAAACATAAACATTTACAATTGTTAGAAATTAGTTTTAGACAATATAAACCATATTATAGTTTGTTAGTGTAAATAAAACTAAATTCATCTAAAAAGCTATTAAAAAATTGTCAAATACTTGGTGGTACAATAAAAAAAAAAATGTTAAAGGAATAAGTTGGACTGCAAATGATTGAATGGACTGGGTCTTTTGAATATTAGGGTAAGTCAGGAAATGCCCGTTCCAATGACTTTGAGGGGGTATACATTGGCGTGCTTCGAGTAAGAGCTTTGTTTTCGGTGAAAAGTCTTCCAATTCATAACTAATAATTTAATAAATTTTCAGTCTTTCACATTGCTTTATGAACTTAGATTAATCTCATTTCTTCACATCTTCAAGATCTTACTAACAGAATCACTGCGTCTTCTAATGAATGGTTTTTTAGCTTAGGGTTCAGTCGAGCACTGATTTAAGTGTGATATTTTTGTTCTCTGTTTTTCTTTTGGTATGAGACCAATTATTTTGGTTAGAGAAATCTGTAAACCAAAACATTTCATTGTTTCAATGATATTTATGTTCTTGAACAGAATAAAATAAAGAACGAACGGTAGATCACAAACCGAACAATTTTTCTTGATATTTAAACTCCACGGAATATACGAAATAGAAAAAAAAAAAAAACTGAGTCCTTACATACAAACCACCATGGATTAGACGAATTTAGCCGAGAGAAGATGCTAAAGAGAGCATAAGTTCTGATAAAAAGTTGAAAAAGCGACGGAAGAAGTTGGAGGGAAAGAGATAATTTTATATAACAAGAAGTACTATGTTGAACAGCCTGCAGTGCTGGAAGAAATTCTAATCAAGAAAATGAGTCGACCGACCCATGCCTAATCGATCAACGCATTGAACCGCCTGACCGGTATTCAGCATCCGCGATCCAAAAAATTGTTCTCTTGCAACCAAAGCTTACAATGATTACAGGCAAGTCACCCAAATCTATCAAAGAAGCAGCTAGACCTACTGTTTGTCACGAGAAGAAGACATCAAACAAGAAAAATTCTAAAAGGAGAAGGCGTTCACCTCGTAAGCTTAATTCAAATTCATCTACCCTTGTTGATGATTCTGGAGGATTCTTATTAATGCCTAATGATAAAGCTCACCCTGAATCTGGAGTCACAATCCCCACTGATAACACCAACATTCATGATCATGGAGATACCTTGATTGTGTATTCCAATGGACCGAGACCGTCTTGACACATCTAGCCCATTAATAGTCAAGCTAATGACTATAAATAAGCGCTTAATGGGAGGCAACCCATTGGAAATCTGTACAGATGAACAGTATCCGAGTCGACCGACCCTATAGCAGAGTTGACCGACCCACATGCCAAACGAGCCCAAAACAGACAAAAATTCCTAGAACTTCAAATCTTCATATCTACCTCAATTTTTGACGGAATTCAACGATTTTTAGGCTATTTCAAGAGGAATTATGTGATCTATCCAATTACATACTTGGTTTATCCATCACTGCTCTAGTATGTATCCTAATTTTGATTTTTAGCTCGTTTTTTCTATCCTCTTTCTTTTTTGTTAGGAGAATTTACATCCGTTACTGATGAACTTTACTTTTTTATTGTGTTAAAAAAATTTTAGGAAACAATGATTTTTTTGGGACACATACCACACTAGCAGGATTTTCAGTGACCATTATTGCATGCTTCGGTTTAAGTGTATGACTAATGGAAAACCTGGGAGTAGATCAACCTACCAGAGACACCTACGTTTCATGAGATTGAAGTCCATGTAAGTCTGAGCTATTAATTTTCTCATTATAGGAGTGAGTCCTTGTTTAATGCTACTATAAGATTGTCTCTGTGATTATTGTTTTCAGCTCCCCCTTTGGATAAATCTATTAGATATGAATTGTGCTTAAATACCTAGTGGTGAGGCACAAGAAATTTTTTGAGGACGCCTACTATTCATCACTAGAAGTTCATGATCACAATATCATTAATTGATGAACCTTTGAGAACTTGGTTAACAACGAGGCTAGGAAATTTCTCGTGATGCCACTATTCGCCTAAACCTTGAAAAATTCAAAAGAAAAGTAATGTAATGAATAAGTCTGGGTGAGAGTGAATATACATGTGTGTTAAGACTTTCTTATATTAGTATTGAAAAGGGAAAGAACTTGTTCTTTGGGCAGTGCTTCTATGATGTTGAAATTGAAATGAAAGGCCTTTGGATAGATTGAATTGTGAAATGGTGGTGTGAATTTGAAAAATTTGCTAAGCTTAGGAGAAATACATGGTGCTCTTGACTTGATTGATTTTTGTTCTATGTGGATTAGTAGCAAGACTGATGTGGTTGTTCTTATGAGTTTCCAATGTTTTCAAACACCTTTTACAGCAACCTTAATTCATATTTGCTTGAGGAGAAGCAAAAGTTTAAGTCTAGGGGAGTTGATGTATCGTGGATTTTACCAGTTTTCTATCATGATACATGTGCTTTTATCGAGTCTTCCTAGTGTGTTTTACGTATTTATACAGGTTTTACAAGCAAAACACGTTTTGGTTTAAAAGGAACTAAAAAGAAGAGATTTGGAGCAAAGCTAGCAAAGAGAGATGTAGAGGCAAAATCTGAGTTCCAGAAGTCGGATGACTTTTGACCCACTTACCCGACGAACCAGGAGACGATATACATATTAATCTCTAGGCGCGAAATATAAATTTTTTATCCAATTTTAGTCAAGTTCATCTGACATTACAACCGTTTTACTGAAGAGATGTCATTCTGACGGAATTTTCAAGTCCAGCCCGTTTCGCTCCAATCAAGCCTAACACAAGTTTTAAGAAGGTTATGACCTAATTACGACCTCTACACATAAAAAGGAGCCCTAAGAAGCAGAGAGGAGGCATGATCATCACATCAACCTCAGTCTCCATAACAACCAAATACTCTTTTGCTTTCTAGATTTATAGGGTTTTCTACTCTAACCTTGTTCAAAAACTTGAAGGGGAGAATAAATATGTTCTTCATTCCAATCTAAAGAGTTTGATTCTCTGAACCTCTGTACTTTTATGAACGTTATTTTGTGCATATGTTCTCCAATTAATATGTGCGAGTAAACAACTTGTTAGGTCTAGGGTTCAATGGTTTTATAGATCTCTAAAGCATTCAATATGATATGATTAGTAGGACTCTCTACTTTAATGGTATTTCACACAATATTCTGACTTGATCACTCATTATATTGATCTCTAGATTTTGCTATTCTATACACCATCTTATAGTAAGATCAGAACATAGTTTTTAGTAGGTGATCTCGCCATTGTTCAAATCAATGTTTGGCTTGGAAGGTCATGAACCAGCATATCAATGTTTATTGCATGTGTTAGCCTATTAGATTGAAAACTAATGTTTTTGGTCTAGTAGTTAATTCATATGTGTAGTTCCACAAGAGATTAAGAGTTACATACTTATGTCTTTTTTATTTAAGACTCTATTGATTATTGATTTGTGTTGATTTGTACTTCATGCAATTTTCCTTAGATCTAGCGTTCTTAAACCATTGATGAAATGTCCAAGTTATATTAGTTCTATTACAATTTCACTAGTCACCTTAATCATTTTTTGTTTTTATAAGTTCCGAAGTATTGAACCCGTAGTTATCCCTAGATTCCATATGAGATCGATAACTTTTCATGCTATAAATGTACATTGTGGACTTACAGTTAGTTTAGGTGAAAATCATGATTTTAAGGTGGGGTTTACGGTCTAATAGGAATAGCATGAAGGAGACTTCATGGCCAAGGTTGAAAAAAAAAATGCCTCTGATCTCTTCAATAATATTTCTGATTTAAACAACATTTCTCTTGTTGGTTCACTTATATATAAATAATAAATATTACTTTTAGACTACAAAAAAAAAATTTACCCACAATTTTTTATACATAATTACAATTTGACTGCACGCGCGAATACAGGTTTGACCTAATATGTTAGTAAAAGGGATTACAAAAATATATATACAAGAGTGGTCGAAGATCTAGACGGATATAGAATATAATATGCAAAAAGTGGCATGTCAAGTATAATAAATTAACATAATACATCTTAAAATTCCTTCTCAATATGGGAATCCATTGGTGTGTTCAAAATTGTCAACGAGTAGGGAGAATCGAGCTTGCGGAAGCGACTTTGTGAGTACATCAACAAGCAAGTAAACAAACATGACATGAGTGACTCGTAATTCTCTGGATTGAACTTAGTCAAGAACAATGAGCTTCTAAGAATGAAACACTGGAATTAGAACTAGTTTTGCGGCAGTTGGAAACCCATCTTTGCTAGAAGGGGGGAGACTCACGTAACTTATGAGGCAATTACATCAATGGCTTAGTACTTTAGTTTCCGTGAACGCTAACGAAGAAAGACGGCATAAGCACCAATATATATATATATATATATATGCATTCATCTTTGTTAAATGCCCACCCAACATCATAAAAGGCATGAATAGAGAAGGTGGTCTTGCGAGTAAGAAGAATGTTCATTGTTTTCCTCGCAAGCTATCAAATAACTCTTTTGGCGGCATTCCAATGTTTAGTGGTGGGAAAATCATGTATTCTAACTAAACCCTGTTCGTTTGGTTTACGTTGGCGGCAGCGACAGACGGCAGCAACAATAATTGTTGTTTCATTTTGGTTGACGCGGCAACGACAACGACGGCGTGTTGCTGGCGCTGGTGGTCTTGCGATAAGAATTTTTCAACGCTGATTTTAAATAGCATCAACAGTAATCTTCTGCGGTGCAGTAGCCGCTGCCACAGGTCCTATGTCAATCAAATTTATCACCGCTGCTGCCGCCGCCGCCATCAACCAAACGAACAGGGCTTAAGAGGATTAATTAATTGAATTGTTGTTAAAAATGATTCTGAAATATGTACTATAAAACTCGATAAATCATGTCATGTTCGCCTATACGCACAGACCCCGAGCCGAATATGTCAATATTCCATTCACAATCATGTCGTGTTTATTTTCTTTCATTTTAGCAAATAAGGTCTAAATAAACATGAGTGACGTTATAATTTGATCTAAACCGGATGTCTCACGACTCATCCATAAGATCGGTTGGGAAGGATCTAAGAAAACTGTTGGTAAATTGTTCGCTGACCTATGAGTCACTGTATTGCGTATGGCCAATAAAAGCAGCCCATTTAACCATTTACTTTGCTTAACCGGAAAGCAAGGCCAATACAAAATCACAATGCTAAAATCAACCAAACCCGAACCAGCTAAAGATAACCCAACCGAATCAAACCAGCCGATTAAGAAAGAAAAGGTAGGCTTCAACAATCAACTTTACTATTTTCGAGCACCTTGATGTATACATACAAAGAATAGAATTAAGCAGTACGTAAAATTAGCAAACCATTACTTCAAAATAACTCTTTGAGTTTCTGATTTAAAGGATGATGAAGCTGGAAGAAGATAACTGTGTTCATTTCCTATCAAATGCTTCTCTACATAGACAAAGTTTTGAAGAACTAACCTTTCATCAATTCGGATCAAGAATCTGTCTTTTCTTCTACGGTAACTTGCTTTAAGATCTTGGGATGCGCTTCGTTTGTCACGGGTAAGTCCACGAGCGTTTGCGGAGGAGCAAAGTACATATGGAGTGACATTATGCATATAATAATACCCAAGAAGAGCTGCAAGATTGGTTCAGAAAAAGAAGTCGAATGAGGCAAATAAGGGTATGAGGAAGATCCGAGATAAATCATATACAAACCTGCAGTGTCGGTTTGAAACTGAAGAGGTATATGGATGCTACCATAGTAAGTAGCATCGCCATTGATGTAGAATAAACCTAGAAAGAAATAAATGTGGATGCGAGTTTAAGTTCAAATCTTTTACTTTCTTTTGTTTGATTACGAAGAACCATTTTGATCCTTACCTTCACAATATTGTCTGCATATTTCATTAGCCACGAGACAAGTAAGCCGGTGGATCCGAGATTCAGAACTACCATCCAAGTGGTGATGCTATACCCATCAAAGATACGTTGCCACCAATAACCCTTTTCAAACCCGAGTCGAAAATCATCTGCTATAAGTCGAGCAACGTTGAAAAGTGAACCAAACCTGGTGAGTAGAGAAAGAAAGAATATGATGACTGAAACCCGATGAAGAGCTTCTAAGTTAAATAATACTCTTGGCATAAGAACGTTTGATGTGAAGAAGAGATACCTACGTATACAACTGCAAGTTTTGCCAGTATAAGCTATCATTGTTTCTCTTCATCAGAAACTCTGTGTAGATTCCAGCTAGTGCAGACAAACCAGCTGAGAGGATTCCAAACAAATACCCTTGTATTGGTGCCGTGAATAGTGAATCACATGAACCTTCACCGCATCCCTTAACCTGAATCCACAAGAAAAATTTAATAGTTGATATTACTTGATGTGCTTTGATGCCAATTTAGCTTTTAAATTACCAACACAAAACCCAACGGAGCTAAATGCTAAGTAGAGAGTAACATAAGGTATATAGCTTATCAGCACTATGATAAAAGGAAAACATCACACAGAATTCAATGTGTATGTATCACCTGGCTTGTTGTTGTTCCAACAGCTAAAAGACCAATTGCCATCCACTGAAGTTTTGATAATTTCCTTTTCAAAAATAACCTACAACATTTATACAGAGAGAGAACTCAGAATCATTTTTTCTTTTGGTTTTTCCCTTTGGGCAAAAGGATAGTATAGAGAAAGAATAAACATGGAGCAGATACCTAAACAGTATGCCAGTGGTCACAATCTTCAAATTACCCATTATCTGATAAGTGGATGTGTCCACATAAGTTAGTGTAGCGAACTGCACGTTGTTATGGATCAGATATATGATAGAAGGAATAACAAATAAGCGCACGCTCTTCCAATCCTTAGTAATCCTTGTAGTTGTTGAGGAAGATGTCTTCATCTCTCTCCAGAGAAATAGACCAGAAATAATCAGCTGCAGAGAATGATAGCATAAGTAAGCTAAGTAAGACATGCAAAACCGCAGTGCCAGTCATCAAGCTTTATGAGCAGGGAAAAATGGTTTGCGCGTAATACCTTAAAAACTTCGGCAAGAAATGGAACAGTTGCATAATCATACTTATAACCTCCATCGCTTTGAGAAAGAGTTGTTAAAATTCCCTGAAACATTAGTTTAGACAGTGAGAGAAGGAAAAACATATTAAGTTATTCCTTATTTTTATATCCATCCAATGCACATTGTCAATTCCTATCTCAAACCTAAACATGAACATAGAGGATGATGATCATGACTTCTATAGAATAATGACTTGAATTTTCTAATAGCTTTTCGGTGACAACAAATCATCACTGAACTTTTACAGCTATATAGATCGAACAATTAACATTCATGCAAACTCCTTGTCTCGACAAAATCACAAGCATAAAGTGAAATGTACACTGTGAACTTCAAAGTAGAATAAAATGAGTCCTAAAATCCACAGAGAAACAATCAAGCACACGGAAAAGCATCTCTCACGATCTATCATGACATTACTCCAACCCGTGGAAACAGCAATATCACACTAAAACCGGCATGATCCTGATAGATACGGCGACAATACCACCACCGATATCTTAACTCAGATCCATCAATCACCGGAAATTCCAAAAATTCAGGAAGCAAAAATCGGAAAAGTATATCGAAGAGGGTACGGAATCAGCGAGATTCAATCATATAATTAGCGACAGCGAAAAATAACAGAGGATTTGGAGATTTAGGGCTGGAATTGTAACCTGAGAGCTGGTAAGAATGGTGAGAAGTACTGCGACAAAGTACCACGGAGTAGCCATTGCTCTTCTTCTTCGTCTTATTGATTTCCACTTCACTTCACACGAGCTCTCTGATTTTGTAGCTCTCCATTCTCTTCTCAACTGTATGAATCACATGATTTACATCACCGCCTTTTCTTCGTAAGAATTTCTTACTCGCCATTAAAAAAACATAAATTAATTAAGATAGGAACTCAGTATGTCGCTTTTAAGATTTAAGGTTTTGGGCTTGACTATTATCAGGCCCAATGGAGCTTGTGTAAGGCCTGGAGGAGAGAGAATAAAGCAGGAGAGAATTTGACCTCTGGAGGTTTTTTTTTTTTTTTTCTTTTTCACGACCTCTGGACTCTGGAGGTGTCTTAATAATTACATATCAGGATTTTGATCGATAGCAATTTTTTAAACGGTTAAAGGTGGTTTTTCGGTTAAAAATTACATTGGCAAATAAACCATGAAATAACTAAGTTTATATAGGTGGTCGAAATGGATGGTAGTGTTGGAGTAAGCTTGAAGTAAAAGCTTATTAAGAATAAAAATGTATATTTAGGAGATATCTAAATATACTTACATATTTAGGAGTTATCTAATATGTAATATTTTCTAATGAGAGATTAGGTTTTTGGAGATTTGATTCTTATATATGAGGAGATGTCAAAGTGTGACATAACTCATTAGGTTTTGAGATTGTGAGAGCTTGAGTTTTTGAGTGGATTTTTCTTAAGCAATAAAACAAAGCATATTGTTTTAATCTTGCCTTCTCAAAACACCTAACAGATTCAATAGGTAGAAGTTGAAACAAGGATCTTCTACAACTTTCTGAATAAGTGTAGGATAACATTTGTTTTGAAAAATCGACTAGTTTTTTAAGTGATAGGTGTTGAACCTGGAAAGTTCAGTACAAGTGAAATACGGATTTTATGTTCAGATGAGCGAGTCGGAGATTCAGCGATGAGGTAAATAAGAACAATAAGGGGTTCGGAAGCGACGCTCTAGACTTTGTATTTATAAATAAGGAGGGAGTTACAAAGAGGAGAAGACAAGTGGTTTTGACGAACAAGATCGAACAAAGATTGGAATCTAACACTTAATGACTTGGGAAGTCGAACTGAAATGTTAAAGACGATCTAAGTCATATCTCTCTAATCGTAATCCCAAATGTTGTCTGAAGTTAATGTGTGTTATTAATTGTCCATTTTACATTGAATACGTCCCCTATTTATACTGGGAGAATGACTGTAAGGCTCGTAACATGTGAGCTCGTGTTTTGAGGGTCATCATTTGCTACAAAGTTGCTGAGCTAGAGCTGCGGGCAGTTGAATATGTAATCATTCCTTCAATAGTCGAACTGTTCACGGTCAGGGGCAATTGCGTCTAAGTCCAGTGGTTTTTTTCTAACACGTCCTCGATCGACGGCTCTCGTTTGGTGTATACTACGTGTTAAGCATCCGTCGAAAGTGGGGTCCTTGGTTTAATAGGGTAGGACGTGTGACGTTGGCTTACTGGCTTTGTTGAATATCTACGTGGTCTTTGGTTGTTGTGCCGAGGTCGCGGATTGACTCTTGTGTTTGGTCTGGGCCGCGTAGGTTCGGGCCATCTTTAGGGCTCTAGTTTTATTAGAGATGAATTTGGATTGATTCAGACCGGGCTCTTCTATGGGGGTGCTAAACCCACCTCCAACAAAAGGTATCGCCTAGACGCGGCGATTTGACACAAATTGGCCAAACATTGCGCAGCCGCCGACTAGTAAATTTTTTTCAAAAGAATTATTCGATAATATTTGGTGAAGCCGATTTATGTTTATAATTTTACTAAATCATGACTATGAGTGTTTATGTAATCTTAGACACAATATTGTATGTTAAGTTATAAGCATTGTTTAGAATACATCATCTGTACTCGAATATTCCATGCGTAATCCTGATTATTTCGTTAGGCACTAGATTCACCATGATCATCCGACTAGCGTTTAAAAAATTGAGAACAAACATCATAACAATGGGAAAATCCCATAAAAAACCTTCAATATGGCAACCACTTCCGGTTTAAACCTCGAGACTATTATGTGATCCAATTAAACTTTCAATGTGGCGAAACTATCAACTTAAACCTTCAATGTGGCTTCCTTCTCCCACACTCTTCAAACCCTAACGAATGAACAGTAACTCCGTTAAAAATATTATTAAAAAATTTAAAAATATATTTTATTCCAAAAAAATCTAAAAAATTCATAAAAATCCAAAAAATTCATAAAAATCTAAAAAGTTCAAAAAACTCTAAATAAATAAAAAATTTCAAAAAAAATCTAGAATTTTTTTAAATTTTTTTTATTATTAAAAAATCGAAAAAATCTAGAAAAATCCAAAAAAAACTCACAAATTATTCCAAAAAACTAAAAAATTAATAAAAATTTCAAAAAAACTAGAAAATAATTTCCAAAATTCTTTAATTATTAAAAATATCAAAAAATCAGAAATTATTATAGAAAAAAAATAATGAATTAGATATATTTTTCCTAAAACTTCAAAATTTGTTAAATAATCATAAAATCTATAAAATTAAGTGCTTGAATAACTGATAATATGAAGATTAAATGCTTAAGTGTTTAAAATAACTGATTAATGAAGGTCTACTATATGTATTTTGGCTCACATGTTTTGACATCTCATACACAATTAAGTCACCTTCCAATGGAAGTATTTTCGTCGCATTTGGGTTTGTGGTTCTCCCGATACACCCATTTTGGTGCATATGCACTCGTCTACCTCGAAGGAGAATACTATGTTGAAAAATGTTTCTTTCCTTGTGTCTTTCTTGATTACTCGATGATTCAAAGTGCTCACTTATGTCTAAATCCAACCAAACATGTGTATTTGTATCATGTCATGTCCACTTTGTTTGTTTATTTTATCTTAAAATCATCCATTTTATTTTCATAAAAAATGTTCAATATTTTTTAATTTATATTTTCAATTTTATATCATTTATGATTGTTTTTTCTGATTTTCTTAACAAATTTTAAGAATTTTTGGAAAGATATTTCTAAATTATTATTTTATTATTTATATGATTTCGGATTCTTTTATTCTAATAATTAAAGAATTTTTGGAAAAAATTTAACATTTTTGGAAAATTTTTTCTGATTTTTTTAAAAAAAATTCAGAATTTTTAAGTTATTTGGAATAATTAAAAAAAATTTCAGAATTTTTGATTTTTTTGGAAGTTTTCTAAAAAAGAAATTCGATTTTATGATAATTAAAGAATTTTTAAAGTTTTTTTAGATTTTTTTAGAATTATTTAGAATTATTTTAATTTTTTTTGAATTATTTGGAATTTTCTTAATTTTTTAGATTTTTTTAATGAATTTTTTAGATTTTTTTAATAAATTATATATTTTTAATTTTTTAATATTTTTTTTAACGGAGTTACTGTTCATCTGTTAGGGTCTAAAGAGTGTGAGAGAATAAAGCCACATTGAATGTTTAATTTGCTTGTTTAGCCACATTAAAGGTTTAGTTGGATCACATAATAGTCTCGAGATTTAAACTGGAAGTGGTTGCCACATTGAAGATTTTCCATGGGATTTTCCCTCATAACAATATTAATTTTCATATGATTTAAATTTCATTTTACACCAAAAAAAACTCTTTGTAATCTAAAATATGGTTCAATCTTTCATATATATATATATATATTATTGTTTTTTAGGGCTTTTTTTAATATGAATTGGAATTATACTTAATTTTATTATTATTTTTTAAAAAACTATAATATTCTATTGGTTTTACCTTTTTTAATGATTTATTTCAACCGAATTTTTATGTTAATATTTGAAAGAAAACCTCTCAACTTAAGATTTGGATGGTAATGTGCAGAACAAGAAATATTATCCGGCATTGTTTTTCACCTTGTTCGTCTGTTTCGCACATCACCATCAAAATTGGTCCAAAGTGAAGTAAATCAAGTTCATACTTGCAATCTCCAATTTATCATTGATCTTTGATTCAGGCCATGTCTTTTCAGTAAAATCGCCAAGTAAACCATGTCTTTGGTTCGATTTCCAAAGGTGTTAAAAGTAAAACATTATCGGAGCTACTTTGATTTTTGGCTTGTAACCTTGGCTATGATCACCAGTCGAAGCTTCAGCCTGACTTTCCTCACACACACGCATAGCTACAACTGAAAAATACGATAGTTGAACGGATGTCAATAATAAATGTTGAAGGTGATTCAGGTGGAACAAATGCAGATCATATGGTACAAGTGCAAGCTAGACAGTTCAAACAAACTAAAAAATATGTTTCAATGATAAAAGCGGATAAAACGGTGTGTTATGCGGTTTAGTTATATTATAGTGAATTCTATTAAATTTAAAATATGTGAATTTTATAATTTTCTCAACATATAAATTTTAAATTTCTTAAAATTATGTACATAAATTTTTCTTATCAACATTATTTAGTGTTTTAGGAATAAAGAAAGATTAGTCTCACCAAGTAAATTTATAATAATATATCAATATAAATAATTTATTATACATATCCGTAATACATAGAGTAATAGCAGTGACATGGACATATCATAGAGACTTTTTCTTTTGTGCATTTTTGGTTGAGGTGTATCAGCTGTACACCCCCGCCAGGAGAAGCACTAAATGTGAGGCGTTTCAATTTGAGAAGGGTCACGAGGAGGTATTCGTAGCTCGGGTTGATTATCACAATCCGAACCATGTATTCTCAGATTATAAACTAAGTTACTTTCATTTATCCCTTGAAGATATTTTCTTAATAAAGAAACTTGGCGTCAATGTTCATATCTACATGTCAAGATCCGATAAGATCAAACACTCGTTGATGAACTCACGTACCTTGATGACATAGAAAGTATGCATAGGACTTTGTGTTGACTGCAGATGCAATGACGCTGCATGAGTCGACAAATAATATAAAGCTCTCCTGCCTCCTCATGCAGCATACTCTCGATGCTTTAAGATTACATTTCGTGGCAGCTGTCCAACAATACAAATTAGTTAGGTGAAAAGCACCTGAATATTTCGTACCAACAAGATAAATCAACTAGGTTAAATAGTTGGTTGTCTCTGAATCCAAGTTCCATGTGCTGCTTGGGGACCGAAGCTTTCCGCACATTATTCAATGAGTTTTCCTTTTGTTCTCTAGTGTGTTTCACCATAAGTCAGCCATCACACTAAACATTTTCTTACATGTTATCTTTGAGATCCCAAGGGAGGACCTAGCATAGATTTACATTGACATGGCCTCGACTTTGAGAAAAACTTATTTTCCTCTTTGGGACAAAGTTCTAACATAAAAAAAATGACATTATGGCTTTTTTCGAAATCCAAGTGAAGCCAAGAATTAAAGATCAACCTCAAATTGATCACTTGTGAAGCCTTTTTGAAGAAGTTTTTGATTATGATCGACGACTCTCATTGTTTAATCTATATTTTATGCTTTGCATTTTTCTTATGCGTTTCCTAACATTTTAGCATTTCACAAATTAAGTTTGTGTTTTTTGTTGGAAATATTTTTTTTATTATTTTGCTCTTAATATAAATAAATTGTTAACATATTGCTCTTAATATGTTTTAACATATATTTTTTATCTCAAAAAAATATAAAACACACTGACTTAGTGAGTTTAGGCCAATTAGACTTTGTAACTATGCCATAAAAATATATTTAAAGGTGTTGTCTGGAAGACTTAAGAAGTTGCTACATAACTTAGTTTCAAAAACTCAAGCTTCTTTTTTTCAAATGGAAGTTAATCTCAGATAGTTTTTTAATGGCACATGAGATCCTCACATTTTGAGGACCATAGACAAGGTAGCACTAGAGTTTTTTGCCATAAAAATCGATATGATGAAGGCTTATAAGCATCTAGAATGGCTGATGCCACAAACATTTTTTACTTTAGCCTTCTTTTTTTATTTGTCACTTCTTTTTTTACTTTAGCCTTTGATGAACTGAATGGTTAACTAAAATTCATTGGAATAGACATTAGTCAAGGCAACAAAGATATTGGAACACTATGATTTTGGCAAAATTGGTAAAATCATAATCAGTCAACGAAAATTTTATTAACATTTTTATCTATGCGAACGATTCATATTCTTACTTCTCGAATTAAATTTTTGAAAAGGTAACAAAAAAATCATACAATGTATATATATATATATATATACATTTAGTTTTTATAATAATTAATATATCTAAATATACAACTCTATAAAAATGTCTTCTCGAGCGTCCGATTAGGGTTAAACTATTTTTCAACGTTCGATTAGCATCCAATACTTATGGTTATTTTATTTGCAATGGAAAGTAAATTCAAGATTTTTCTTTTTGTCTTCTATTCCTTTGTCATTTCCTCTCATTCCTTTTCATTACTTTTGGACCTTATATTTTTCTGGAGTCAGAGATAAAATTAGGTTAATATATATTAGAGTCCTTTCTCCATCTCTCATGCTCAAAACCTTTTCTTTTCTAACTCTCCCTTTAAGGGGTTATGTAATTCACCGTCCGAACTAGCAGAGTTTCATTTCTTTTTTGTTCTATGTATATCTTTAAATTGCAAAGAACAATTACTTTTATATTCACACTTTTAAAGTATATTTTGAGAATTTATAATCTTAATCTGCTGTTTGAGATTTTATTTATCAAATCTTCTCTTTTGTTTTGGAAAAACACTTTGTGGTAGATTTTATTTCGAATCTTTTACGATATTCAATTTTTTTTGGTTGATTATTTGCTATCCTAATCTGAGGTTATGTTCTTTGTCCTTCAATTTCTACTTGTGGATTTTTTTTACAATTATCATCATCCTCAGTATAATTTTCCATCTTTTAACTGTTTATCTTATATTTGTAAGATCTTAACAATAATATAATGAAGAAAGAAAGAGAAAAATGGTTTTATCTGTAAGATTTTTTTATAAGACTTTTTATGGACAAACCTTATGCAATAAACATGAATTCTGTTGATGCTGAAACATTCGATTCACCAACACATATTTTATTTATAGTCCTTGAATAAAATATGTGATGGGGCATCCCAAAAAGGTTTGTTTTAGCATCAGTGGACTTCCTCTTTACTGCATGGAGTTTGTCAATAAGAATTCTTGTCAAACCGCAAACGCAATCGCGAGTACCAACAACCGTGATGGTGGAAGCCATAATGGTGGTGGTGGATATCTTGTGTGTCAATGAGAAAGTGTCCTTAAATTATAAACTATCATACTTTCATTTCTTCTTTGTTCTTTGTACATCTTTAAATTGCAAAAAATAATTATTTGCATAATCATACTTTAAAAGTATATTTTGAGAAGCTATAATCTTAATTTGCTGTTTGGGATTTTGTTTTTCAAATCTTCTCTTTTGTTTTGAAAAGAGTCTTTTTCATGCAAAATGAAATTAAAGTCATAAGAAAATTAACATTGTTATGATATTTGTTCTCAATTTGTTAGACGCTAGTCTGGTGATTAAGGTGGATCTAGCGCCTAATAAAAGAAATCATTATTACGCATGTAATATTTGGATATAGTTTCGGCCTAGATGATGTCTTATAAATATGGTAGTATGTAATTGCTTATAACTTAAAATATAATTTTGTGTCTAAGATTACATAAACACACATAGTCGTGATTAAGTATAACTAAGATTACATGAACACACATAGTCGTGATTCTTTAAAATTATGAATATAAATTGGCTTCACTAAATATCAGATCAAATAATTCTTTTTTAAAAAAAAAAAAAATTGAGTAGTCGACAGCTACGCAATGCCTATTTGGGTTAAATCGCCGCGTCTGGGGTGCACCTATCGCTTAAAAAACTAGTCGATTTTTTACAACAACAATTACCCTACACTTGTTCAGAAAGTTATACACCATGTAGAAAACTTGTAATTTCCTTGTTTCAACTTCTAAAATCCATTTCGACCACCTATATGAACTTACTTGTTTCATGGTTTATCTGCCAATGCAATTGTTAACCGAAAAATGACCTTTAATCGCCTAAAAATTGTTATCAATCAAAACCCTTATAATTATTAAGAGACTTTCATAAAAGAGGTCAAATTTCCGTTACGTTAAAATAATAAAAATAAAATAAAAATTGTTCTGAAATAAGCAAGTATAAAATTATTAAAATTGATATGATCATGAATAATAATTTTTTACAAGAATTATGTAAATATATTGTTTTAGGTAAAAAATTTGGTATGTCATGTCCGCTAAACTTTGAGTTTCTTGGGACTCAAATGAGATGGGCTTGAACTTTTGATACTTTGGATCCTAGCGATCTTCTAAAAAATGGGGCCTCATGATCTGCACTGAGCCTACCGGTGGATGAACTTTAGCTTATTTGGATCTTCAAGACCACATAGCCAAGAGCATTTTATAAGGGGTGTGTACTCCGGACTGCTCATGGACTCACCTCAAGGTGGTTCAGCGACATCATGATGTGTTGCTTGAATTTGATATGGAGCAGAGTTCGTCTTGCAGGGCACCAAACCTCCTTCCACAACAAGGAACCGTGTGAAGTCTCCGCGAAAAACACGATGAAGGTGTTTTTTTGAAGATTTTCCGACGGAACTGAGGCCGGAAGATGGAAGATGGAAGAAATATCGTGAAAGCATAGAGAAAAAGGGTTTGCTCAGCTCCGGTCTACAAGAATGGACGGTACCGGAACTATTTGACTTTTAGGGAGCTGTTTGACGTGAATAGAGTAGATACATATATATGTGGACTGCACAGAGATCTGAAAAAATGCCTATCGCGGAGGAGGAGAAATCCTTTGTAGCGATAATGTTTTGAATACAGTGGTTGGACAAGATTCTCCCCCCAAGTCTTTATATTTTAGATAAAGATTGGTCTTTTTAGGGGTTTTGGGTGAAAAAATCTGAGCTTTACACTTGAAACTTGTACATATCAATGGCGATAGTGGGAGAAAAAATCTCGGAGATAAAGGAGAGGATTTCGATATGAAATGAAGGAGAGGAGAGAGAGGGAATGTAATTTTGTTAAGAACCAAAAAAAATGCAAAATGAACAGCTGTAAAAAGTTGTTTTGTGGCTTAGTGAAGCGTGTGTAAGAGTTGTGATAAGTACAAACCGAAAAGAATGGAAGGGTTGACTCGACTTTGTATGAGTTGATATAGCTACTCTCTATAATTTAGGCAAATAGTTGTCACACACCTAGTATATGCCATTAAAGCTATCATTTTAGCTAATATCTCAATTAAATAATACCACTTTTATGTTAAATATTAGGAAAAAGTACAAGCCGAAAAGAATGGAAGAGTTGACTCGACTTTGTATGAATTGATATAGCTACTCTCTATAATTTAGAAAAATAGTTGCCACACACCTAGTATATGCCGTTAAAGCTATCATTTTAGCTAATATCTCAATTAAATATTACCACTTTTATGTTAAATATTAGGGAAAAGTAACACTTTCTAGTTTTTCTTTGTGCAACTAACACTTTTATTTGTTCAATTTACGTTTCAGCCATTCTGACCCGAAAGTGAGAAAAGTTGATGTGATGCTGTGATAAGAGCAGTTTTCTGCCATTTTTTAAAGAAAAAAAATCAATTAAATTAACCATCAAAATTGGAGAGAATGGAGATGGTTTAACTTTTTCTTACCTTTGTGTTCTATTGTTCATTGTCTCTCTCCAAACTATCAAAGCTTCTTCATCTTTATCATCAAACCGCAAATTCTCTTTTCTCAAAACCACTCGCATGAGATCGTTAAGCATATTAAAAATTCCAATTTTGTGCTCGCCTTCACCGCCGCAAAGCTCCTTCCAAAAGTCGTCGTTGCGGAGCTTTTTCCAAAAACATCGCCTCACAGCTCCTCCTAATAATTGTCGATGTGGCGGGTTCTAGTGATGACAGATTCCTTTTCACGCAGCTCATCCTTGTGGCTCTTGTGCCTCTGTAAAGAAGAAGATCATAAATTTTTAGTCTGTTTTTTTTTTTGGTCAATTTTTTTTAATAACTAAAATACAATTGGAATTAAAAGAAATCGTTTTCGTTGTACAAACAAAACTAAATAGAGTTGTACGAACATCAATTATATATTATATAAAGTTGTATAACGTCTCTGTAATGAGGTACATGTACAAGTAATAATATAACGTATTATACACGAAACAACTATACAGCTTCTAGAGATATTTGTATAGGATGAAATCATTGCTGCTGTATAAGAAAACGAGAAGGTGTATAGAACCATGTTTGAGACTGGGGTGTACAATCGAGAATGTGTACATCATATCTGCGCATATATATGGTATACTCGGATGTACAGTCATGGAACTGTACATCATATATTTGCATATATATGGTGTACTGCAGTGCCAATCGGAAATGTGTACATCATACACGTAGCAACTATACAGCTAATAAAGACATTTGTACAGGAAAAAATCGTTATTGCAGTACAAGAAAACGGGAAGGTATATAAAACCATGTTTGAGACTAGAGTGTATAATCGAGAATGTCTACATCATATATTTGCATATATATGATGTCCTTAGATTTACAGTCAGAATGTGTACATCATATATGTGTATATATATGGTGTACTTGGAGTGTACAATCAGGATTGTGTACATCATAATCTTTAAAATTATTTCTTAAAAAAGAATAAAAGAGTGTCATTTCTACACAAATTTTTTTAGGATCTACACAAAAGTTTTTGGGACCCACACATGTCACATTTGTACTAACAGTGTCACTTTACTATACAACACTGACTTATGTCAGTGGCATGGACATAATTTTGAGAGAAATCAAGAGAAAGAGG
Organism: Euclidium syriacum; assembly: GCA_900116095.1. Lineage (NCBI taxonomy): Eukaryota > Viridiplantae > Streptophyta > Magnoliopsida > Brassicales > Brassicaceae > Euclidium > Euclidium syriacum. Next base: position 8,251,337 of record FPAK01000008.1, read on the forward strand.
GTTAGGTAATGTAACTAAATGTGATATTTTTGTACAGTGCTACTTTTGTACTAAGAAAAATGTTAGTTTTCCCTATTCCGTCAAAATATATTTTTATGATAACATAAATAAATATTTGGAAAACACTTACGTACTAAAATGTATGAGAACTAGGTGTGAACTAAATAATATTTGATGTACATATTTTTTATTTTAACCAAATTTGATATGGAGACTAAAAAAATCATTTTGTTTTATGGGTTTTAATTAAACCAAAAACTTAACTGAAAAACCAAATGAATTTTAAATTGAACCATAACCAAAAAACTTAACTGAAAAACCAAATAGATTTTAAATTGAACCATAACCAAACGGATCTGTTACACCCAAAAGAAAACAAACTAAACGTAATCACTTATTACAATGTGATTCGGTTGGTATCTTCGGTTTAGGATTTTCTACTCACCCTACAAATTAATATTTCATTTTTTTTGTCATCAACTATTACCGTTAACAGACCTAAAGAAAAATATTACTGATACTTAAAAGCAAAGTACAATGGTTTTGAAGACTACAATGGACCTAAAAGTGGGTTGTTCAATTATCTAATAACTCAAGAAGAAAAAAAAAGACACCACATGGATGGGACTCAAGGACACGCGTCACCACCACATATCGACCGTCATGCATCAGTGGCATCGGAGATCTTCGTCCATTGCCGAAACACCGGAGCTTGAACCAAGTTATGAGCTTATTTCCTATGCCGGTCATTTTTTCCTTATATAAAATTGCCGATATAATAGCTTGCAAGCAACATCGGAATCCTTGAGATCGATGGAACTCTGTCGCCGGTCGGATCCTTTGATCCGCCTATTTCCACCAAGCGAAAGCTCACCTTGCAATGCCGCGAAATTCGAGGAAAGAGATTTTGGCAAACGAAACCTTTAGGGGGTGTATTGAACCATGGATTTTGAGTGATTTGAGCTTTAATTAGATTTTAAATGATTTTGATGGTTTTAAATGATTTTAAAGAAATTGTTATGATTTTGTATTAAAATCACTTATAATCCCACCTAAAACCATAAGATTTGAGTATTTGTATTTTTAACTAAGAAAGTCTTCTAAAATCATCTAAAATCCCCTACAGACATTAAAATCTCAAAACTTAAAACATTTTCAATAACAGTGGATTTGATATGATTTTAATGAATTGTTGTTTGAATAATAGGAGATTGTAAATGATTTTGAGTGATTTTACATAAATCTCATGTTCAATTAACACCGGATTTGGGAAGACATTTTAAAATCCTTAGTTGAATAACATGAGATTTTAAAAAAACCTCTAAATCACTTAAAATCCATAGTTCAATACACCCCCCTTAATTCACCCGATCTAAGAGATTTTGATTAACTCGAATAAAAATAGCTTCCAACAATGATATTTAGCTCTGAAAAAGAGATTGAAAAGAAGATAGAAATATAATCCAAGTCAGAGACACGACCAGAATCAAATCAAGTCACCGCAAACCAAAATCGCCGTAGCGAAAAATATCAGGAATAAAACTCGAACAGAAATGAAGAACATATACAACGATAAGACCCGATCAGACTCGCCATAGCAAAAATTATTAGGCGGATCTAGTCCCCTAGCCGAAGAAAAAAAAGAAAAAGAGAAGACCGGACCGTCAGTGTGACTGTGGAAGCATACAACCGACGGTCGGTAGACATATCAACTCACAAAACTTGTAGAGAAGCGAGAAAAAGTTTATAGAGAGAAAGTATTCAATCAGTATTTTGTTTAAATGTTTATTTTGTTAAGCAGAGTAAGTTTTTCATAGAAATTACTAGGTAACAACCTCACGCGTTACTGCGCGGATAAATTAAATTCATTTGATAAAATCAATTATTCTGAACAAAGTATATATTTTATTTAGAAAACCTAAGGCAATCTTTAAGTTCTATGAATGTCTCATCTAGGGATGTTAATACAGGCTACCCGGACCCGTTTAGGCCCTGTCGGTTTATAGCCCGCCCATTTACAACCCGTTTAGTCCCTGTCTGTTTAGAACCCGTTTAGTCAGACTCCGTTAACACAAAATTCGTTTAAGTCTGGAGCCCGTTTATCAGCTTAAAACCTTTATTTCTCTTACCTAATAAGCAAATGTATTGTTTTGTTCTTTATATTGTAAGTTCGAGAGCTCACGATAAACCCAAAATCTAAACTGAAAACCCAGAATAAAAAAGTTATGATTCATGTGTTTACTTCAGCAAAAGTGGACTTGCAATTCACACTGGAATTTCATCAAACCCATCGTGTGCATAAACTAGCAACATCAACAACATCAAAATCAATAACGAAAACTGACATTCTAATATGCGTTAGCAAAACCCAAACCAAAACCCAATTTTCGATCCAAAACAACCCAAATACCCAACATTGAAGAAATCTGCAAATCAAAAAACTCTAGAGCAAAAACCAGAAACAAGATTCTTACATTGCAACCACAACACTGACGACGGCTCAACACGCTAGTGAAGAAGACGACTTGTCACGCCGGTGGTGATTCGACGGATGCTGTCTCGATACTCGATTCGACGACAGATAAGAAGAACCGTTCATCGAAGAAACTCTCGTTTTGGTAAAATCAGAAGCCTATTCCTCAAACGGTATCGATTTACGAAGAGGAAAAAAAAAAGAATAAACGGGCTGGCCCATCTAAAAACAATAAAATTCGTGAGACCCGCGAACATAAACGGGCTCACCCGTTAAAAACCGTATAAAATTCAGTATTGCTAATGGGCGGCGGGCTTAACAAAATTTTACGGGTTCGAGTAAGCCCGCGGACTTCAAACCCATCATAACATCCCTAATCTCACCCAAGCTTCAAAGACAACATCTCCTAAGTATAAATTCTTGCTATTAAAAATTTTACATTTCTTGCGTTTCAAACTAAAAACTTTAAAGCGGTTACTTAAAGAATCTAAATAAAGAGAGTTACGACAAAGTATAAAAGAGATTTTCTATTTGCATGTGAATGTTCTTTAAATACCCAGAGATTATTTGAGCCATCTTCGCGAGATTAAATACTCCATACTTTCACTACTAAACATCTGCGAGAAATGATGTAAACTGAATAATATTTTTATGTGAGCGAGAGGTTTCTCAACCATAATACCATCAAGTCCTCTCAATAGTTGTTGATGATTTCTCCAATCTGCTCAACCCCATTACTATTGTTACATATTCTACTTATCTGCTCCCAACTTTGCAATTTCTAATACCCTCTGGATGCAAGATGGATAGTTACTCTAAGCTGACCAGACCGTATTGTAGTGAAGATATAAAAAATCCATCTTTTAAATCCTTGTCAAGAATAATATGGAGTTCTATGGATTCACATATGAATTCTTGCATTCTAATTGCGTTTTATTGGAAAAGAAAGTGGTCTAAGTAATAGAAAACTTTTTCTCATTGCCTTCATTCCAAAAGTTAGACACTAGGCGCTACAAAAAATAGAATGCAAAAATAGAATGAGGATAATAGAAAACTTTTTCTCATTGCATCCTTTCATATATTTAAAGCTAATTTTGTGCTACAAAAAAAAAAACACTTAGAGGAGATCACGCTAGGCGCTGGCCTCTTGTATTTCAGCTAAACTCACCTCTTCGACAAAGTCATCTTTAAGTTTTCCAGGCCGATTACAACTACTTTCTTTTGTCAACCGGGTTTATGGTATAAAGTGTTTTTCTTACCAAAGAGCACCATACATATCAATAATCCTCAAACATGTTATGTTGGCAAGGTTCTCTGCACCCTTCTGGTGATAGTTAAGTTTCATGTGAGTCTGTTAGAAAGCAAAACAAAAGAGGGAGGGATTGGCCTTAAGAATCTTATTAGTTGGAATCACACATGTGGAATCAGAATATTTGGGTTCATTACTTTTTTATTTTGTATCAATCAGCATGGCTTTGATAAAAGTTTACTACCTCAAATATTGAGACCTCACTGAATCCACAACCCTATCATTCTAAGGTTATAAGAACATATTTAGAGGAGTCATAGAGTCTCTCACCATTAACAAAAAATGAAAATTATTAAAAAGGATGAGAGATAATGAGGTGATTCTCTCAAATGAGAGATTTTGAAACCTTCTAAAGCCACATGAATTCTAATGATTTGTTCAACTATTTTTTTTTGAATTAATATTTAATTAGATAATTAAATTCTATAAAAATACTATTATTTTGAGAGACTCATTAAGTCTCTAGCAATGCAAATGCTTTAAGAATATTGTTGAAAATTAAACCAAAATTTGGTAATGCGAAATCAATCTTCTTTCTTTCTTCTAGTATGACTTATGGACCCTTCTTCGCCAACTCACATTTTAAAAAAATATATGAACTTAAATTTATCATCCCTTGTGGGTAATGCTTACAAAATATACAGGTGATTACAAGTTGGTATAAAAAAATTTAAAAATAGCAAGCTGATATAGTTACCAAAACATTCAAGAGAAGAGAATGTGAGCCACTTGTAAAGTAGAGAAGAACTTTTTTTATATATATCTTTGATGGCTTAAAGTTTGTGCATTGTACATCAATCCACTCTTCTGAATAGAGTCGGAGGAGGCTGGAAGATGGTGGAGTGGATTTTGCCATTCTTTTTGTGACATAAAAGATATATAGTAGGTTACGAAATGAGCTTTTTGAGAGTTTGGTGAAGACCATGAGTCTTAACCTACATCCAGTGGATGAGATCCTAATATGAGAAGGATAAGGGAGTAAGGCATAACCTTGTTTGAAGAGAAGTAGTTCACCAAAAAGACCTTGTCTCGGTAGAGTTGTTACAAAGCACACAATGCCAAGTCCCCAATTGACCATCTGGTTCTCGAAAGCAAGCTTTTCCAAGTTTGGAAGCAAGAAAATAAAAGCATGTTTAGGGTGAGTTATTTATCCCTTAGATAGTTCCATCTCTGGGTTGCATTTAAATAGGTAGAGCCTTTCTCTTTATCCAGCATTCTCCAAAGTAACTTTTCTGATTGGGAGGGTAGAGAATGATTTGAGATGGAAATAAGAGTAATGTAAAGGTCAACAACCTTTTGAGACCTTGTTGGTCGTAGTTTCCAACCTCTTTGATTACATGCTTGGCAACCATGTCTTTCCTTGATATTCCTATATGTGCATGTCTACCATCACCAAAGAATTGCATCAACAGGCTTAAAGATATTCAATTATCAACCCAAACCTTATTACAATGCCCATTCTAGTGGATATAAACTATGGAGCAAGAGTATTTATATTCATGGAACCTACAAAAGTAGCATCTAAGTACAAAAGGCTTACATCAGGGTACATGTGAGATTTATTCCAAGCAATCCAAAGAGACCATCCATTTGTGAACATTGTCAAAGCGGGCTTTACTACCAGAACCTTGTTCTAAACTCTCGTGTAGAGACAAAAACCCCCTTTTCTTGGGAGGATCAGATCTCCAAACTACCTTGATGCCATTAGCCTTGAGGATATTCCTATGCCATGAACACCTGCTACACATATGTTCTAATTTCTCTATACATCCTTTGGGCCAAAAAAGACAGTTATTCAAAAAGTTAAGGAAGCAAAATTTATTGTTGAAGTGGAGTTAGACTGGTCCTTTCCTAAAAAAATAGCAACTGGAGATAAAAAAAAAAAAAAAAAGAAAAAAAAAAGACAATATATCAATGGTGGACGTTGAATATGCATCATGCATAGATTCCTTCGAAAGGTGATAGATGTAGTCATTTAAGAGACAAATAGTCGAGGTACTCTAAGAGAAAAAACTAATAAACCATCTTAAAAATTTCAAGAAATCGAATCGACCATTGTCGGAGGTCGAAGAAGCCAAGGTCATGGTGTCCGAGGGGGCCAAGATCGAGGGAACCAAGCTTTTTCTCACTAAATAGCTAGATTTCTTCATCGAATACTCTCCTCTTCATTGCTAATTTTCTCTCTTGTTACTTTTACTTCTATCAAAACTCTATAATCTATAAAGGTCATGATTATACTGGTTCCTTCGTTTTTTTATTGAAAAAAAAGTATCAAAAAGGAAAAAAATAAACAAATCAATCACACGATTATACAAAACCATGTCCAATTTAACTTTTAGTTAAACACCCAAAGACCAAAAAATTAGAAAACGAAGAGAAAACGTACGTAATATTTAAAATTATCTGAAATTGAGAAGTCATATGATTTAAACTAAGGATTAAAACAGATTGTTGCACGGTAAACCGGGGAGGCAGAGCAAAGAAAGAAGATATGGAAGAGAGACTTGTCGAAATGATTGAAGTAGAGAAAACGATAACTTACCAAAAGTGAGAAATTGGAATTAACCCAAAAATGGAGAGTAGATGATCAGAGCAAATAGAGAACGCGGGCGGCAGCGGATAATCAGAGGAGATAATAATTAACAGAAATCAGTAAAGAAAACGTATTCGAGAGAGAAAGGGTGCTTACATGCAACAATGTAAACCAACCCAAAATACACAGGAAATTCTTTTTAATAGTTACAACGGTTGAATGTAAGGTCGCATACAAAGGGTTTGGTAAGCAGTTTACACACGTTGAAAGCGAAGTGTAGTTTGGTTAATTGGATTTAATTGCAAGAAATTTCATCCCTTAGACTCATAAATTACTACTCTCAACCATTGGGTTTGATTTTATTTTCAAACAAAAAACTGTTGATCTCAGCATACCCAAAATAATAGACCAAATTTGACTACAAGCTTTCAAAAATTGACCAAATTTAACAGCAAGGCTTGATGAGTTGTGTGCCTCGCGAATACCGATAGTGTCTAGAGGTTTGATTTGACCGACATTGCAATTCGGTGTATCGGATGGATCAATTTCGCAGACTTGTAATCATCAAAGATTATTGTTATAAGTGTGATATAGAATGTACATATAGCACAACTTCTTTCAAAATCATAATGCAGCTTCTATCTTCTTCTTCCTTAGACCAAGTTTCCTAAGCCAAACCAAACAACCTGTATATTTACAGTAATTGATGTCATCTTTAGAGACCCTAACAGCTTCTGGACCATTTTCATGGTGGTTGTTGTTATCTACAGTTTTATAGTAGCGCTCTTCGCTGCTATAAATTTCCTCCGACAAGATTTGTGCTCCGCATTCAATAATCTTGTGGTTATCCAAACAGCTGAATTCAAATAGAATCTCGCCTACATTCACATCCACTTCAGGGCATCTGCTTCTCGGAAACAAGTCACCGCAAAATATAACCAGATGTTCAGTTAGAAATTGAGGCGGCTTAGCCGTAGGCCATGCCCTATACTCAAGTTCATTGATGAAGACGCCTCTTTTGCTTCTCAGACGACAAGTTATATATAGATAATCACACTCCTTGATTCGCGAGAGCAGGAGGCATGCCTTAAATTTTAAGCGAGCACCAAAGAGAGTCCCTTTGAAACCCAAAGGGATAATAATGGTGTTTCCTGTAGCTTTGACAGTAAACTCTGCAGGGATTTCTTTAACTGGTAAGCATACATACTTGTAAACCCACTCTTGTATGACTACTCGTTTTGCTTCTTCATCGAGTTTCAAACAATTGTTGAACATGAGTTCCCTGATTGGATTGTTGAACATACTCTCTGGAGTGATCCACAATTTTTTGCATTTAGGAACACAAGGGAAGGCGGAAGACCACGCAGTGCCACGAGTTTTCTGCAGTTTTCGATGATAAGAGTTTGTAGCTGAGGAAGACCTTTGATGCAATCTGGAATCCCCTCTATGTCACTATTGCTTAGGTCTAGCTTCCTTACAGTTTCTGGGACATGTGTTAAACTCTTGAGGCTTCTTCCGCCTATACGAAGCCACACAAGACGAGGCAAACGTCCAACAATTGATGGAGGAACTTCTTCTATCTTTGTATCTCCTAGGTAAAGATTCTTGATGTTACTCGAAATATCTGGAAAACTTGTCAATTGTGAGTAACTCATGCTGACTTCTTCAAGAGATGCTAAGTTAATGTTGGTTGGAACAGCTCGTAGCTTTGAGCATCCCATCACCGTCAACTTTTTCAATCTCTGTAGATATGAAATAGAGGAAGGAAGCTCTACTAAACTTGTGCATTTCCTTAGTGACAATGTCTCAAGATTAATAGCTTTGGAAAGATTTGGGATTCTTTTCAACATAGGGGAAAATCCCAAATCTATCTCCCTGAGATTTCTTAGGGACTGCATGACAAACACAACAAATGGAAGTATTTTATATGCTGTTGCATCATTAGAAACGTAATTAGAAATATTCAAACACCAACCTGGATTCCTCCCCATAGCTCTTCCAGCTGGCTGGACGGCATCCGGAGCTCAATGAGACATTCCGGACGAAATGTTGGAGGAAGACATCTTCCCGGGTATGAATCCCAATGTAGCAACCTTAGACGAGGTAGATATTCCATGTCGTCTAATATCCGCAAGCTAACGTTTCCATTGAAACGACTCATGTAAAATCTTAAGAATTGGAGATTGCGCATTCCTTCAAAGGCTCGCCCACTTATTGATAACTCCATGATCTTGGACATATCGAATGATATACCTAGGATAGATCCAGTACCCTAACCAATATTCGGAACACAACAAATGAAAAATTGCTACCACAAAAAAAAAAAAATACAGTATAGAGTATGTAAGTAGCAACTTACTGTTTCGTTCGCTAGTACATCACGAATCTCTTCGACTTCTACTAAAAACTGGCGTTTCCCAGGCTCGTCAGACTGCTCAAGAACTACATGTCTACCCAATTGTTGAAGTAGCTGGTGCATCACTAACCGCCCATTAGTAGATATATGCACCAGTGATTTATTGGCTATGTTCTTCAACCCATATCTGACATCCAAGTTAATGTCGACGAGCATTGTTGTCAGATAATCAACCATTTCATTGTTGAAGAAGCATGCTATGTGAAGGAATAGTGACTGATCTTTCTTCAACAATTTGTCAAATCCCACTCTTAATACTTCTTCAATTTTTCTATCAAGACTGGTTTCTAGCCTATGTAATTGAAGCTCCCATTCTTCCTTGCTCTCGTTACGCAAAGATGAACCCACTACACAAAGGCCTAAGGATGATTGCCGCAAAGCTTTGCCACTTTCTTTGCAAGCTTTTCAAAACCATATTGCGGCGAACTTTGTTTGAAAGCAGATATGCATAACATCTCAAGAGCTTCTACGTCAGATGGAAAATTCACACAGTAGATATCGTTGATTCCATGTGCCTTCAAAATATTTCTATCTTCCGTGGTAACAATGATCCGACTTCCAGAACCAAACCACGATAGTTCTTTAGCCAATACCTCTAATTGCTCTAGATCATCTACATCATCAAGAATGATAAGCACTCTCTGATCTTGTAGCCATTCCTTTATGGCACCTAAATGATGTATCCTCATATCCTTTTGGTTCAGAATCTTGATCAGAAGTTGATTTTGCAAACATAACTTGGAATCATAGTCATCAACACCAATTTTGCTCTGGTAACTTCCCTTGAGGTTCCCCAAGAAACATTTAGATTGAAAGTCGATGGAGATTTGGTTGAATAAGGCTCTAGCAATGGTAGTCTTACCAATTCCTGCAGGACCCCAAATTCCAATCATCTTCACTTCATCGGAATCTAGGCATAACAAAGAGTCCAATTTTCTCAAGTGAGCTTCCATCCCCACCAACCCCTGAAAACCCCCTAAGAGTGTGAGATTCAGGTTGTTCAAAACATCTGCGGCAATCTTTTCGATCATCTCCCCTTCATCATCCCTAACAAAAGCAACAAACTCTCGTTGGTGGGTTTTAATCTTACTTCCGTGTCAATTTGATGAATCATTTACTCCCAACAAAATCATGTTCATTTGACTGAAATTAAAAGAAACGAATTGAACAAATCAAAAGAAACGACGAACCAGTTCAGAGAGTGCTCTCCGGCTATGTTGGAGACCTCAGTCAAAGCTTGGCTCCATTTCTGCTTCTCCTCTTCCGTCTTCCCTTCACAAGTTTTCTCGAAAGCGCTTCCAAAATCACCAATCTGTTTCCGTACATGGGACGGATCAACTTCGTAGAAAATTGTCATCACGATCCGCCTTTCATCTCGTTTGCATTTCAAGATTTCCACGAGCTCATCTAAGCACCAGCTTGAAGAAGCGTACTTCTTCGAGAGCACAGCGATCGAGACCCTTGATTCTCTAATAGCTTGTGCGAGTTCAGGTCCGATCGTGTGGCCTCTCTGGATCTCCTGATCTTTGAACACCGTGATCCCCTTGCTTGCAAAGTGTTTGTGTAAATGACTGAGAAATTTTCGACGAACGTCTGGCCCGTGGAAGCTCGGGAACACATGATATCTCCTTGGGTAACTCAAAGAAGACGAAGAAGCCATGAGTAAAGACTACTTGCAATGATTTTGGAGACTAATTGACGAAAAGGCATCAAGAGAAGAGAAGCTTGAGAGAGATTTGACCGATCCTTCTGATTCGTTGACTTATATCGGGCCGTATATTGTACATCCTGGTTTATGTAACTAAGTTTGGTTTAGTTCCCCAAAGACATGTATAAATCCTTTTTTATATTGTTTCAGAAGCTAATACGAAAAGGAAACATCTCTTAAACTTAGGCTTCAGGAGTTTCATCGAAGTCAATGAATTCGGGTGTACAGTCAATATCACCATTGTAAGGCTTACAAGTTACACCTTTGACCGTTCGCTATAACCCGGTTGTCTTGTTTTAGATTCAACAACACAATTGCTCTGTAAGGTCTTACTTCCTTTATTTCGAGGTATTTTATTATAAACCAAATAAATTATGATTATTTTTCAATATAAATATAAATAGATATATAATATTATAATTTTAGAAATAGAAAAGGGCGGTCTACATAAACTAACATACTAAAATTATTCATCAATTCTTCTTTTGATTTTTTTTCTAAAATATTGATGAGAAAGAAATGGTATAAAATATTTTTGCAATAGATTTATGTATAGTTTAGTGTTTAATATTACTAAATTGTTTTTTTTTTGTAAAATATATTACTAAATTGTTGTGTTTTAACAAACTAAAGAACTTGTATAGGGAGAAGGGAAATGAGGAATGAAGATGGCTTTTAGATTTTCATTAAAAACATGTAAAAATACACACACAAACTTTGTCAAAATCATTAGAATAAATAATGTAGCATAAGTAAATAGAAACGTCGTTAAACTAGGCTCTGATTAATTTCCGCGTACTCTTCGATTTTCTCGTTAGGTGTTAGATCCAGCCCCATAATCCGACTAACGCTCAGCGATTTTTCGAACCTTGACACGAAATAATAAACGATTTTGATCCACACCCGTAAAAAGTAATAATAAATGATTTAGCATAAATAAAAGTTTGATGGGTCTTTCAATGTACGATTTAATTTTATTGGGCTAATGCAATTACTTTTGCCGAATAAACACTAAAACTCATAGTGGTACAAAGGAATCGAACTTGGAGCATTGGGGACAATCTCTTATACTTCAGACCAACTCACCAACAAACCGCACACATCATAGATGTGCAAACAAAATTTTACAAATTTCTTGGAGGTCAGCTGACCCCATGAACCTTCACTAGCTCTGCCACTGAGAACATCATGTTAGTAGAACCAAGTTTCCATCCTTGAAATCTTATTTTATCCTTTTTCATAGAAATCCTTAGTTTTTTGTCTATAGATTTTTCAACTTTCATATGCGCTTTGTTGAATCTCATTGAGATGTTCTAACTAAATAAACATTCTTTCCAAAACATCATTTATGTCATAGTACAACAATTTCGTGGCCCAAATTTCATTGTATACAAATTCCACCGGAAGATGACAAGCTCTTCAGTAAAGGAGATTGTATGGTGATGCAATCAAGGTTTAGTAGATGGTTCGATATTCCCATTATGTATTATCTAGCTTGTTAGAAAATTCGTCAATTCCTTACGGCTTTTGATCAATGTCTTTTCTGGGTGATAAGGCCATAGATACCTTATGTCTAACTCTATAAGATTTAAGCAAGCTTTCAAAGACCTTTTTGATGAAATGGCTTTCACCATTACTTATAACCGCACGAGTAGTTCCATACCTAGGGAAAAGAACAGACTAATGAAACTTTACAACTACTTTGGCATCATTAGTTGGGCTTGCAATTGCTTCTACCCACTTAGAGACATAGGCGACCACTACTAAGATGTATTTTTTCTCGTTCAAAACAGTGAAAAGGCAATAAATGCCCAAAGCTTCAAGTACTTCCATTTCTAACATGTTTTTCAAGGGAATCTCATTTCGTTTAGAAATGTTTCTCGTTCTTTGACAAACATGAGATAACCACTTGCGCCTAGGAGAACATGTTTGGCCACCAAAAGCCAGCATGTAGGGTTTTCTGGACCGTCTTATATATGAAGAAATGACCGGCATAAGAGGAGACGTAGCATTCACAAAGAATTCCTTAGTTTTAACATCTATGAATGCATCTCTTAAAAATGTGGTAGTTTCTTTGGTGGGACAAGTAAGGGTCATACCAATAATATTATTTTAAATCATTCAAAAAAATTTTCTTGATGGTCTTTGCAATCTGAGAGGTCCCTTCCCATCGACTAAGTAGTTTATGAAGTACGAAAACTAAAGCAAATCCTCCTTTTTCTTGTTTACCACACAAAGGTAATCTCGACCCACACAAATCAGACTCTTGTACTTGTCGAATCCATCTCAAAACCCTTGGATTCACGTCTTTCTTTGCTAGTAGGTGTCTTAAAGCCGCGTGATGGGACTGCAAATTCCCTTTGTTGAAACTTCTCCTTTGACTAAAACTAAGACTTTCTTTTTGGTTGACACATACTTCCTTTGGGAATCATCTAGCATCTTGCTAGCATAGTAGACACCATTTAGCTTTTTGTCTACTTTTTGTCCCAAGACGGCTCCAACTGCAAAATTTGAAGCGTCGCACATAATCTCAAAGGGAAGGTTCCAAGTGGGTGGTTGAACTATTGAGCGTTTATCAATGCATTTGTTAGTTTCTTCAAGGCATCTATATATTCCTCATTGAAACTAAACTGGACATCTTTACACAAGAGTTGGGTTACTGGTCTTGCAATCTTCGAAAATTTCTCAAAATTTTCCTATATAATATTGTGTGCCTCAAGAAATTTGAATATCCTTCACCAATCTTAGTGGTTCCAACCTAACCATAGTCTCGATCTTAGCTTTATCCACTTCTATCCCGTTCTTCAAAACCTTATGCGCCAAAAAAATTCCATTATGCACCATGAAATGTAACTTTTCCGAATTCAATACCAAGTTTGTTTATTTACATTTCTTCAATATCTTGCCCAAATTTGACAAACATCCACCAAAATAAGATCCATCCACGAATAAATCATCCATTTAAACTCTGTACCACTCTTAATTTTAAATCGGAAAAAAAAAATCATCATAGCAGTCTGAAAGGTAGTCGGAGCATTACACTTTCCCTAATCTGGCCAATTCTTAGCCAAGCTCTACTTATAAAACATTTACACTTATTTTCTCTTACTACTCATCTAAAATGAAAGCTGCAAATGGTTGTTTTTAGAAGAATAGGTGGAATAAAGATTAATGGAATATAAATAAATTTAATTAAACTGATAGAGGAATAATTTTGTTCCACTCATTTCTCTAGAAATATTAGAGGAACAAGTTTTTTAAAAATTGTTAACAAATTCATTTTTTTTTTCAGCGGAATGAGTGAAATGTTTTTCTACTATCTTTCTTTTCAAAGGGTAATTTTTTAGAGAAATGTTATTTTCCACCAAATTTATTACTCTAATTGTACAACCATTTGTACCATAGTACGTTGTGGACCATCTTTTTCCGGCCTTGAGTCACCACACCATTTTTCCTTCCTGGTTTTCCAATTCTTTTTATTCCAAACCTCACTGTAGTAGTCTCTCTTTCTTTCTTCTTCTGACTTGATTGTCGTAGAATTTTCCGAAAACACACTCCAATCATGTTTTCCGAAAACTTCACGTTCTCTCAGTTTTGATAGAAAATTTTTCCATGTGTATTGAAGCTCGACCCAAGATCTCTTCTAGCACTAATCAACTCACCCTCGGAGACTTGGCTCTTAAAGACATCCAAACTCGTAGCAAGCACGTTCACTGTATCTTGTGTTAATGCGCGCATTGAAGATAAGGTTAATCTAAAATCGCAAAGGTTCACACGTGAGCAAGTAGACAGTTTTTAGAACCCTATACTTTTAAGAATACGCCAAAACTTAAGAGTATGAATGACTTATGTGACTCAATCCGGATCAAAGACTGGGTAGTTGGCTGAAAAAATCTCGTTGACTTTTGATTGTCTAATTAATAAACTTCAAACGCTTTTAACGTTGAATAGCGCGACAACGTTACCTAATATCCAAGTCTAAGCAGCATGTCATTGTAGAGTCATGTTCATGTACCTCTAAAGACAATATAAATAATCGAGAATTGAATTAAACAATAACCATAAAACTAAAAGATTTGTCTAAACTAATCGAATCATACGTAACATAATCACTTAAAATAGGAATAAAATCTGCATTCCACCGTTTCTCTTAGGACAAATCCAATTGGGTCACACCAATCAACATTTCATTTATTAGTTGTTAGTGCTTGATAAAATTTCTTATCTTGACTTTGATGGTAACCCTTTTTCTGCCTTAGATCTTGGAGTTTATACAAGTTTTGAGATGGAAGATTTCTCTCTCAAGACACGGGGGAAGATCAATCAAGCCTACACAAAAAGTCCAAGATAATCAATGGACAATGGTTGGTAGGCGAGGTAAAAGAGGACGTGGTGGTCGTAGTGTCCATGGTCCTTCAGCTTAGGAGTCATAAGAGAATTCTCTCTATTGCTTCCTCTTCGCTAAATTTCACTATTATATCTTGTTGTTCTCTTGTTGTCTTTATTAACTCTAAAAAACTGTAAGATCCAAAAGGTCTTATCCTTGTAACCTTTAAATTTTTGCATTTCAATTGAAAACCTTTATCAAAAAAAAAAAAAATTCTTGGACGTGTGGATTTTTAGCAACGTGAAAGCCACACCATAAATAAAATGTTGAAATAAAATAAATAAATAGAAAAAGTGTATTTTATAATGAAACTCGCGGGAACACGTAATACATGGACTCCAGAGAACCCGGACATGTTTTCAACGATCAAACACAAACCAAACCAACCTGCCGAACATTTCCAAATTTTTTCTGGACTTTCTTCATAAACTTTTCTCTGAAACCGTTACAGAGAGAGTTCTGTGAAAAATTAGGGATTTTTGTAGCAACCCAGAACCGAAAGAAAAAGGAGATAATTACGAATTTATTTCTGGATTCCTTGTCTTCTTTTTTTCTTCGGTTGCTTTCTCCTGTCGTATTGATCGGTAAGACAATCTACAGATCAAATTTTAAACGGTTGATTTTCCCTTTTTCTCGAGTTTCAGATTGTTTTTGGATGATCAGGTCGGAGATTTGTTCTGATTCGGTCCGTGAATGATATGATTTTGTATGCTCGATTGATCGATCCTTGAATAATAGAAGGATCATTCATTTCAGGTTTGGTACTCGAAAACCCTAATGTTGCTTCTTCTGGATCTATGAATCTGAAATTCTCTTTAGGCTCATTTTAATCCTATCTTCTATAGAAATCCGTAACATAATTGAAATTTGATCGGTTTCTGATATGCAAAAATGTAAAATTTGTTTTTTTTTGAGATAGAGATTTGAGGATATTACAACATTGTCGATGGAACAATTCAGACAAATCGGAGAGGTTTTGGGAAGTCTAAATGCACTAATGGTGTTACGAGATGATATCTTGATCAACCAAAGACAATGTTGTTTATTGTTAGAGATCTTCAGTTTAGCTTTCAACACGGTCGCAGAAGAGATAAGACAGAATCTGAAGCTTGAAGAGAAACACACTAAATGGAGAGCTCTTGAACAACCTTTAAGAGAGCTTTATAGAGTGTTTAAAGAAGGAGAGTTATACGTTAAGCATTGTATGGACAATAGTGATTGGTGGGGAAAAGTCATTAATCTTCATCAGAACAAAGATTGTGTTGAGTTTCATATACACAATCTCTTCTGTTATTTCCCTGCGGTTGTTGAAGCGATTGAAGCTGCGGGAGAGATTTCGGGTCTTGACCCTTCTGAGATGGAGAGAAGAAGAGTTGTGGTGTCAAGAAAGTATGACAGAGAGTGGAATGATCCTAAGCTATTCCAATGGAGGTTTGGGAAACAGTATTTGGTTCCTAGAGATATCTGTAGCAAGTTTGAGCATTCATGGAGAGAAGATAGATGGAATTTGGTTGAAGCATTACAACAGAAGAGGAAATCAGAAAGCGATGATATTGGAAAGACCGAGAAGCGTCTAGCTGATTTGCTTTTGAAGAAACTAACCGGTTTGGAGCAGTTTAATGGGAAGCTGTTCCCGAGCTCGATACTTCTTGGCTCAAAGGACTACCAAGTGAAGAAGAGGTTAGGTGGAGATGGTCAGTACAAGGAGATTCAATGGCTTGGTGATAGTTTTGCGGTGAGGCATTTTTTCAGCGATCTAGAGCCGTTAAGTGCTGAAATCTCTTCTCTTTTAGCGCTTTGTCATTCGAATATACTTCAGTATCTGTGTGGATTCTATGATGAGGAAAGGAAGGAATGTTTTTTGGTTATGGAGTTAATGCATAAAGATTTGCAGAGTTACATGAAGGAGAATTGCGGACCGAGACGAAGATATCTGTTTTCGATTCCCGTTGTGATTGATATCATGCTACAAATTGCAAGAGGGATGGAATATCTTCATGGAAATGATGTCTTCCATGGAGATTTAAACCCTATGAACATTCTTCTGAAAGAGAGGAGCCATACGGAAGGTTACTTCCATGCCAAGATATCTGGATTCGGTTTATCTTCTGTTAAAACTCGTTCTTCTTCGACGAGACCTAACACTCCTGATCCTGTGATCTGGTATGCACCTGAAGTTTTAGCAGAGATGGAACAAGATTTGAAAGGTAAAACACCGAAATCGAAGTTGACGCATAAAGCTGACGTGTATAGCTTTGCAATGGTGTGTTTTGAGCTGATAACAGGAAAAGTTCCGTTTGAGGATAGTCATCTTCAAGGTGAAACAATGGCTATCAATATAAGAATGGGAGAGAGACCTCTTTTCCCATTCCCTTCACCTAAATACTTGGTTAGTCTGATTAAACGGTGTTGGCATTCGGAACCGAGTCAACGTCCTAACTTCTCTTCCATTTGTCGGATACTTCGTTACATCAAGAAGTTCTTAGTTGTGAATCCAGATCATGGTCACCCTCAAATGCAAACTCCATTAGTTGATTGTTGGGATTTAGAAGCAAGGTTCTTGAAGAAGTTTCCAGGTGACTCAGGGTCCCACACTGCATCTGTGAATCAGATTCCTTTTCAGCTTTACTCGTACCGAGTTTCGGAAAGAGAGAAGATGAATCCAAACTTTAAAGAAGGAAGTAACTCGGAGGCAAGTGAATCAGGTGTTTCTGAAAGTGTTTCATCAGTGGTGGAAGATCCACCCAATGGTGTGATTGTAAGAGATACAAAATCATTGTGTTTAGATACAATATCTGAATACTCATCAGATACAAGATCAGTCTACTCAGAAGCCCCCATAAAAAAAGTCTCAGCTTTAAAGAAAAGTGGCGAAATGGGAAAGCTTAGAAAAAGTCCAAGCTTAGGTTAGTATATATATTCACCATGCATTTTACAGAGAGGATTTAAGTTGTTAGATTAGCAAGAAAGATAATTACGGTTTTGTGAGTGCAGGTTCAGGGAAGTTGAGATCTACGGGATCTTCGCCGGTAAAAGCAAGATCATCCCCAAAACCATCACCGTTGAGTCCATTTGGAAGAAGCATTAAAGCGAGGAAAGATAATCGATTGCCATTGAGTCCAATGAGTCCTCTAAGCACTGGAATACGTAGACAACAAACTGGCCATGCTGCTTCAGACTCTGAGCTTACTTAGCCTTTTTATCAAATCCACGAAAGACTCCTTTTTTTTTTTGTCAGTATTTCACAGTTTCAGACATGAAAAAAGTAAAAACTTTGAGGTAGGGATCTTTGCATACTTTTTTGGTTGGTTAATTTTAGAAACTTCTATTGGGATTTTCCTTCAAGAGTACGGTTTCCTATTGCAATATACTTTTTCTGGGTAATTTTTTTGGAGTTGGGTTTTAAAATCAAGACAGTCTAATGTTGTAAAACACTTTTTTTGTACAAAACATAATTTGATCAGTTTTTTGTAAGAGATTAAAAAGTCAAACCTTGTACTTTGTCTTGTTTCTCTTATACATTTAAGAAATGCGTGTCTTTACTAATTAGATTAATTTCTGTTTTAGTATTCAAAAACCCACTTTATTACCCATTTTGAGAAATATACCACATTTTTTAATCTCGTTTAAAATATTTTGTAAATATTATATATTATTAATCAAGGTTCCAAAAAGCAATAGGTATTAGTCGGACGGTTAGATTCGACCTAGCGCCTAAAGAGAAAATCAGGGATTAATCAGAAGTTAATGCAGAGTGTTAACAAGATAAAAATAAGGAATACCACATCATGAGGCAAAAGTATGAAGTAACATCTTTTATAAATAGCATTGATGTTTACCCTTTAACTACGATGGGCTTCAGAATTCTTTGGCCTTTTAAATTTTGTTGGGTTGAGTTTTTATTGGGTTCAACCCAACAAAACTTAATAATTAAAAAAAAAAAAAAATCGGCAATTCTTTTAACCGCCTACGTGGTGAGAAAATCGGCAAACGATTTTCGAACTGAGCTATTAATTATAAAATCAAAATCATTTGAATATTCATTTTCTTTTTATTCAAATAAATTTTATGATTGTCAAATCTCAATATTACCAGTTTCAATAAGAATTAAATATTTATGATTTCATGCCATTTCCAAATCATTTTTGTGATTTTTTCTCAAAGAAAAAATTATCGATGTTTTTAAATTTACTATTTTAACCCTAATTTATAAGATGTTATGTTAATGATGATGATAATAACGATTACATGTGACAATAAATTGCAAAAAATCAGAACTTGTAATTGTAAAGACACTTGAGAATGGAAGTGGTTATAACACATAAACATACTGGTAAAACTAACTTTGCAAATAATAACACACATGATATACCAAATGAAGGAAAAAAAAAGATAAATAATTTATTTAGATGTTCTGTTACAGATATTTTTAGTATTATTTGTCTCCAACCACATAAAACTTTATCTTTAGATATTCCAAGACCTTCAAATTATATGATATGGTGGTCCATATATCATCTTTAACTTTATAACTATAAAACTTTATAAGTGTTATCTAAAAATGTCTCTGTATTTTTTACCCTAACATCAATTTTAAAGTTCTCGTCAATTTTAGTTACATTAAAAATAAATGAATCATAAACAATATGTCTCACTAGAAAATAACCATACTTTATATTTGGGTCAGGCATTGATGCAATATATACTTATCCTCCCCACTCAACTTTATTGGCAGAACTCTGTTCAAATCTATTTGGTGACAAAAACTAATTTTCATGTCTCTAAAACTTGAACACCCAATTACCATTTACCTTGTCATTTAAGAAATAATTAACCAAAAAAAAATTTGTTATTTTTCGCATGTGAAATTTCTAAATATATTATTTTTTTTATTTTGATATATGATTTATCGTTTCATTTATTGAATAAAAAGTTTCGAAGCATAAATTTGTTTAGATATGAATATTTATAATAAGCATAACAATCATAAATTAAAAAAAAAATTAATAATTAGTAAATCTTTTCTATGCTCCATCGATCATAGGGATTATTTCGAAAACCACGAACAAAAGTTCGTTCTCGAATTATACTATGAAGAAAATCTGATCGGACGAAATAGTGGACACAGACTATTATAAGATTGATTTCCACCTGTTTGCGACATTGTATACGGTTATGTTTGGCATACAATATCTAGTGCATGAAATCAAAACTAAAAATTATGATAGGATAACTAATAAGGTTATAGACCAAAAAGAAATTAAGATATTAATCATCTATTTTCTATAGTAAAGAAATGTTGTATATTATTATTTTTGCAGCGTAAGCACATTCTCTCTTTTTCTTTGTTCTTATCTATTCCTTTGTGTTTCAAAAATATGAATTCTTTTTAATTTCTCTTAGATTCAATATAATATTGTAAATTACTAAATTTGCAATCTTACTATACTAACATCGATTCTTTTTCAACATACGCCTTGACTAAATTTTTAATAACAAACAAAATGATTCGAGGCCTAGTACCTACATTAAGTTATTTGAATGTGTTAGTATATATAGAAAATATATGATAGATAACATTACACTATTTCTTTACAAAATCATATATATAATTAAAAAGTCATCTCTCCATATAGGGTATCTGTTGAACACGGATTGTTCAGTGCAAGTGAGGTATGAATTTTATGTTCGGAAAAGTGGGTCGGAGATTCAACGATAAGGTAAGTAAAAAAGCAAAGAGAAAAAAGACTGAATATCAGCTTCGGAAACTGTGTTCTGGACTCTCAGTTTATACGTGGGGGGAAATATAAGTTAGAAGACAAACGGTTTTGGCGAACAATATCGAACGAGAAGTCGAGATCGAAATCTAACACTTAATGACTTAGGAAGTCGAACTAAAATGTTAAAGACGATCTAAGTTCTATCTCTCTAATCGTAATCTCGAGCGTTGTTTAGAAGTTAATGTGTGTTTTCTACATTGAACGCGTCCTCTATTTATATCGAGAATATGAGTGTACGGTCAATAACAGGTGAGCTCGTACTTCGAGAATCATCAATTGCTCTGTGGTTGCCGAACTAGGTCTGCGGGTTGTTGAGTAGGCAATCATCTCTTCTGTAGCCAAATTGTTCATGGTCAGAAGGCAGCTGCGTCTAAGTGCAACTGCTTTCCTTTAACGCATCCTTTGATCGACGGTTCTCATTCGATGTATGTTACGTGTCAGGCATTCACCATAAATAGAGTTCTCCGTCTAGAGGAGTAGGGCGTGTGGCGCTCGCTTACTGGTTTGACGTAATTTCCTTGGGCGTCAAATCAAAGTAAAAAAATCGAACTTTGAGCTTGAACTTGTGCTGATTCGGACCGGACCCGACCCCATTGGGGGATGCTAATCCCACCTCCAACTTACACAATGAGTGAGAAACAATATTTTTCTCATTCACTAATTTTATATCTTTTCCCCTCTTCATCAATTTGGACTATGGTTGGGTCTTTTCCTGCTGAAGATTCTTCAAAATAAGAAAGAGAAAAAAAACAAAGTTATAACAAAAATCAAGAGCTAAAAAATTAGTCATAATTGCATCTATTGTATCTTTTTAAGTTTATATTGGCAGTTTTGTATCTTTTGGAAAGTTGTTGCGTTTTTTATCTTTTCACTGATGAGAGCTTGTGAAAAACTGATACTACCCTTAATGAAGTGATGCTGCGTTCGTTGGATAGTGGATGACTTGCGGTCATGTCAATCGGTGTCTACATGAACAATTAATCATGGACAGTGCTAATTTTTTTTTTTTTTTAATCATTTCTCTTTTCTCTCTTCCATTTCTCTTTTTCTCCACCCCAAACGATTTCGAAAGTGGTCAGCTTCGCTGTGGTGGGGTTTTAGGTTACGGAGACCGTCGCAAAGGGGTTACAATTGACTGATTAACTCATATTCAAAAAAAAAAAAATCGGACTTATTTAGGAAAACCCAGATGGACAGTCTACACAAGATATCCACACGGTCAGCTATTCGTGGAAACTACCACAGTCATGTCACATACGAGATCTATCCGGTGGACAACAAATTCAAGGATACTATAAGATCATGTCACATACTAGTGTTTTCGGTGGATAGAAAGTGAATGCACGCACACATTAAAAGTCATATGGACACTATGTACACTAGGTCTCCACATGGTCAACAATTCGTGGATATTACCACGGCCATGTCACATATTAAACGCTTCTGATGGATAGCAAATGTTGTTCCCAAAGACACTGCTCACGAATTTCCGATCATGTGTATGCATGTTCACTTGCTGACCACAGTCATCGTTTATCATATGACATAATCGTGGTGGTATCCACGAATAGCATGTACTATGATTATGGTACCGTCCACGATAAGGTGACCGTGTAGACACCAATTGAACCGAGTGCAGATCCGGCTATCCATCAGAAACATTAACTCTTCATTGAAGGGAAGATGAGTTTTCCAACCCACCAGAACACTGAAAAAAATATAAGATTGCAAGAACTTAATACAAAAGTACTAAGAAAAATATAAAAACAACCGATGCAATTGCCCCTAAAAAAATTAGATGCAAAAAATAAAAAATCACCTCCTATGACCTAAAAAAACTGTTGATGAGTTTACACCAGAAAAGAAAGAAGGAAAAACTATTAATGAGTTGAAAGCCTAAAACTTACATAAATTGACTTGTGGTTAAAAAAGAAACGAAGAACAAAAGAAAATAAAAAAAAACATTGAAAAATGGAAATTGAAATGTTTTATTAAGGTGGTTGTTTCGTTTTACAGGAAATCGCAAACAGAAATAAGGAAATCTTGATTCCCAAGTTTCCTTTTCCCCATAAAAAGTTTGTATATTAAGAGTTGCACAAACCCTATGCATATATAAATCAAAAGCCAACGATGTTCAGATACGAAAACCTTTCTTCCGTTATCGATCCTTCATAGTCCTCTCTAAGAATTTCTCCGGCGACCACATGATGAATTCTCAAGACATGATTCTGAAGATTATCTCTCATTGTCCCACGGAAGAGATTGCAAAGTTCCGTCTGCTAAACAAAGATTGCAACAAACGAACTGATGAATTCTGTTTCATCAATCGTCATCTCCAAAAAACCAACTCTCTCTTCGGTTATTTCATTCAATACCGCCATCGGTTAAAGTATCACTCCTGTTTTGTCTCCGAAGACGAAGCTCCTGGAATCTCGCTCAAGTTTCTTCCTTCAAAATATGTAAAGATCGAAGCTTGTGATACACAACATGGGATTCTACTCTGCGTCGATAGAGGAAGAAGAAAAATACCAGATTTCATCGTTTGTAAACCGACTACGAAGCAGTACCGCATTATACCCAATCCGAAAACCCGGTATTTCACTATTGTAACCGGTTTAATGGTGATTCAGTCGAACCCGTTTCGATATAAGATCGTTAGGGTTTCTGAACCAATGACGCAAGAGAGAAGGAAGACGAAGGAGGGTTTCTATAATCTCAACTGCGAGGTTTTCGATTCTGGTTCGTTTGCGTGGAAGCGACTGAATGATTTGGAGTTACCAAGAGACGAATATTTCACGACGTCAGATAGACCGGTATCTGCTTACGGTTTCTTGCATTGGTTAATGAGGGATAACAATGTCAATGTGATTCGGTTTTGTATGCGAACCGAAACTTGGTCTCTCTTCCCGGTTCCGGACGATCTAGTAGGAAAAAGTTCTCTAGTTTTGGTCAGCTACGAAGGAAAGCTAGGTTTGGTTTGTTCGAATTCAGAAGAAGGAGATGATTTGTGGGTTTTGGAGAACAGTTTTGGTAAGTCGTGGATAAAGGTGAAAGATGTGAAAATTACAGGGATAGAAGATAAATACCAAAACCTCTTTTGGTTTCCGAGTAACGACGTCGTATCAATTGCTGGTTTTGGTCGGCTCGGTCTCTACAACATGAATAGCAAGAAGTCTCAATATTTGCATATGAAGAGGACTCAAGATTTGTTCCCTTGCTTTGATTTGGCCAGATACGACTGTATACCTTTCTACTCTAACTACGACAGAGTTGCTTTGACGTTGAAAGGAAAGACAGGTTCATAGGAAAGACGAGAGAGTAAGACCCAATAGGTTCGAATATAGAGAAAATAATTGGTTATACAAAAGTATTCGGTTGTTGTATGCTTAATATTGGTTAATATAATTTGAAAGATTAATATTGGTTAAGTTTATGAGAACTTATTGAGGTGATGGCAGGCATTTGACAGTTTGTCTCCTTAAGCCCTCTTTATGTTTGGTTTTGCGGCTGGATTGTATTCTATATGTTTTTTACGTTTTGTTATGTTATGCCAACGGAGTATGCCGAGCTTTAACTCCTTGTAGTAAATTACTAGTAATGAAATACAGATAGATAAAATATACAAAAGGGCACTTCCCCCACAAACACCTACTTTTGTCCGAACATTACGCGGTAAACCCTGTAACCAAACCGGGATTTTACATACGCGATACACCCTTCCAAAAACCTACATTAAACCGATTAGCATACTTCCAAAACAAAAGATATCGTTACTATCAGAATCAAAATCAACCAACTTCTCTAGCCGCTTCTCTTCTCATACATATAAAGTTTCCCCTAAACTTAAACCCGACCAAACTAGCAACCCGGGTAAAATTAGATGGCAAGCATAACCACCTTAAAGGTTTAGTTCGGTTTAGTTCAAGTTCAATCTGATCTTTCAAGCTTTCTTCTTACTAGTGGATTGTTTTGTTCATACTACCACCTTCTTACTTGGCTGGATAACTGGTGTGGGAAGACTTCCAGGAGGAAACAGCCTTGGAACTTCCAAAGATTCCGGCCAATCAGAGACTGCCGGAAGCGGATCAAACTTTGCTGCGTAAACTTCAAGTGCCCTTTCTGTACTGTAAAATTCATTTACATACTGCAAATGGTCACTCTCCATTCTCCTGCAAACCGCAAACACGTGTTCACACGGAAACTTGTTAAGTTGCCATCTCCCACAAGTGCAAACCCGGTCGTTGAGATTAACAATAAATTTATCCTTTCTAACTTGCATCACTTCCATGACCTGAAACTTCTGTCCGGTTTTGTCCAATGGCAATACATCATGTGTTCTAGAGGCTACCTTGTACTCTTCAAGCTTTGTCATGACATATTCAGAATATTCATCTCTTCCATTCACTTGTTCCCCACGTCGAGATGTGAACAGCTCTACCAGGTGATCAAAGATTAACAAGATGCAAGTTGTGATTGGAAGATCACGAGCTTCGTTTAGGAAACCATAAGCCTTAAAGATTGTGTTTGAAGTCATGATACCAAATCTCATCCCGCCATCATCATATGCCAGAGCCCATTAATGCGGAGGCATTTTGTCCAACCATTTTCTAGCCTCCGGGTTCATCTTTTCGATTTTCTTCAAGTAGTAATCAAAATTTGATTTGTACCTCGAGGATCCAGCCTTGAAAACAAACTCTGTCATGAGATTGTTATGGAACATATCACAAAATTTGATGCACAGATGCCTAAGACAGAAGCGGTGACGCGCCCACTGACAGTCAGGTTCGTTAACAACTGCAACTATGTCAGGATTAGGGCTTGTCATTAGACAGAGACCTTCTCTTTGAGTAACTTTCTTTCTGATGCATGAAATGAACCAACGCCAAGAATCAGCTGACAAACTTTCTTGAGTAACAATCGCAAAAGCAAGAGGGAAAAGCCTGGTTTCAGCATCTAATCCAGTAGCAACCAAGATTGTCCCAGGGTACTTACCACTCAAATGAATTGTATCCACCATGATCAAAGGTCTGCAATGAGGAAACCCTTCGATAGACTGCTGAAACGCCCAAAACACGGAGCGAAAGGATGAGTCTTTGGGATTAGGAAAGATATCATATTGCCAATCCAAAACCATCTTATTTGATGAACAAAGGGCAGCCATTAACTTGGGCAATACACTAAAACTCTTGTCCTAATCTCCCAAGATTCCAGTAATCGCTTCCTTTTTAGCATCCCACATATTAAAACGCGAGACTACATAGCCAAATTCTTCTTTGACCCACTTGTTCAGCACTGCTATTGAGAGCGAGGGCTGAGCCCTTATTAGACCTTCAATCTCACCTGCAAGAAAATCTGAGCCCGCATCTACTGGTTTACAAGTATGTGGACCTTTATATTCTATTATCACATAGCCATTGTCCTTCGTTTTAGCCGCCACGAGAATCCATCCGCGGCATATCCGGCACACGAACTTATAACTAGCCGAAAAGTTGTATTCATGGTACTCTCGTTGCCTTCTAGCAGAGTACAGTTTCACTGCTTTCTTGAGTTCGTCTTTGTCTCTAAAAAGCATCCCAATATACAGTTCACGTTCATCGAGCCATGAACTAGAGAAAATCAACTGCTTTGAGACACAACCACTGAGGCCTTTTGTCGGACCAGTGTTTTTCATATTCAAATCTTTCTTAGCAGCCTCGTTATTGCCACCATTTCCACAGTTCACTTACAGAAGAATTATTTGAATACCTTAACCAGAAAACACAGTTCTTACGCTGCCGGCGTCGGTGATAATATCGTCGACGAAGAAAACACTGACTGCGATGTGAAAACGACTCCCCGTCTCCCCCGGTAATTTTCTTCTTTTTTATTGTCGGTAAATGACGTTTTATTGGTAATATTTATAAAGGAGTAATTTATTTAAATAAATATTCGCACTTTCCAGAAGCTCTTTTTTTTTTGTTATTTAATTAAAATCGTGGCTTCATTGGTAATGGTGGTGGTGGACATAATTCCCCTTCGTGAACTTAACTATTCGATTCACTGCAAAACAAGATTATTCAACAAGAACAGAGTAGGAGGTTCAACAATCTGCCCATATATGATTATTAATTATATTCATAAATCGATGACATCTCTTAAAGAGTTACAACACCAAAGGCAAAAATCACCAACACAAGCAAGAGACCAGACTTTGTCTCTATTACTGTTGTTTCACTCCCACGAGCTCTTCGCAGTTCCATGAGCTGCCAAAACTTTCTGTGTAAAAAAAAAAAGGTTTAAACAGTTAAGACGAGTGAAACCTCCATTTTCTTGACAATTTCAGACAAGATACTCAATAGATCTCGTAAAACCACCATCTACCTATTCAAGAGATTTTCGATCAAAAGTACTTTAAACATAAAATATTAACAACATTTGACATATCCTGAGTTTTAAATTCGCAATTTTGATTAATAATAAGTCGTTGAAGATTAGCTATAGGTAGATGCAAAAACGAATGTAAGATTGTGGTTCACGAGGATCTCTATACCTGGCATTCAATGAGTGTACCACCAGATCATCCACGATAACAATGTGGCAACCAACGAGGTTTCCTTCCTTCACGAACCTTTGTGCACTAGGCTCATAAAGTTCGTTCAAGTGAAGATTGATAAGAACACGAGTTTAGAACGCTACAAACCATGGTATAATGATCCAGCAGCTTCTAGAAACGCTTTCCAGGCTCCATCATCTGAAAATGAAACTATGATCTGCAATCGAAAATGAAACAAATTTAGATAAGGGAATAATCATCAACAAACAATAACACAGAGCAATGCGGCTGATAAGGACACAATTTCCTTTACGTGCTAGATTTGTATAACTTAAATTGATCCTTATGATTCATTATCAGAGTGCAAAGTAAAACCAATAGACAAGAACATGTTGAATCTAATACAATGTGACTTTTTTTAGCATCTCATTCTCAGTACTCAACAAGAGTCTAATGATTGTTGTTATGTTACCACCATAGTCAAAGTTCTGCAGCATATAAACATGTTTCCGACGCCTTTGACATAAGATATCTACAGTTTAGTTCCTTGACCGAGTCACACAGATCACCACAATGCCCAGGTAACATAGTAATCCACAAGGAAGAGGCTTCGGAAACACTTACCTGCAAAACTTAATGTCTGAAAATCACTCAATTTTCAGATTAATCTTTTTCACTCTTTGAGCAGAGAAGACATTGATTTCAACCAAATGGATAAATTTTTTGCACATCCAAGATAAAGAAGGGGAAAGGGACAGTTTGGCATTATATATTAAAAAAATAAAATCATAAGACAGTGAGAAACAGAAATCATCACAGAGCAATCTCACAACATGCCTCAAAGACAGTAGAGACACCACGCAATAGTTGTATACTTTTTGTATCTCCTTTTACTATAATCATATATATGAAGAGCAGCAAATGGGATCACAGGCTCGTTCATTTAACGTACGTAACGAACCAATCAAGCATCTCCTTGTGAGCTTGTTCTGCAGCTTTAACCGCCTCTGCATCATCGGTGTTGTATCTAACCGTCCAACCGTGTTCGACTCCCGGGTATATCTTCACATAACTCTTCACCTACAGACTCCGTTTTTTGAGTTAACAAGAGATAAAAGGTTGTTGAGTTGTAGAAGCAGAAGCAGTTTTACCTCAGGTTTTGAAGAAAGAATCTCCTCAAATTGCTTCAAGAGTGCTGGTGGGGAATAATCATCAATCTCAGCTCCTAATATAGCAATTGGAACCTTCCCATCTGCAAGAAACCGTTAAATCGTTTAAGCAACTGGACCAATCACACTGTTTATGAATTATTGTAATGAAACACTCCTAAAGCAAAAAAGGGTTATCTAATCTTGGCAAGATCAGTTTGTCTACATGCTACAACGCATTAGCTGTGGCATGAGAGCTAATGAAAGGAATAATCAAACATAGATATATACCCAAGTTCTAAAGTCACTAACCTTTGATATCATCAACCGTGACTAAAGCAGGATGAAGCAAAACAGCTGCTCCAATAAGCTCTTGTTTAGACAGTTTCATTACCACTTTTGCTGAAGATCAAGAACACAAGAGATTGTATTATTAGAAATTTCAAGAGACTTTTTTAAGAGTCACAATTGTTTCAAGAAAATCACCGCCCCAACACATCGCTGCGGCTCCAATGGCAGTTACGCCTTTGCTCTTTATGGCTTCAAGTACCGGCTTTGAGTCTTCGAAGCCCTTATCCTAGTGGAGAATATAATGAAACAAAGTCAGATGGATTTTATCAAAAAACAAGCAGAAATGTTGAGAGGATAAGGAACGAACAACGTGGTGGTCTTTGTACCAGACAGGAATGGGTCTCTCCTGATTACAAGGATTATAAGGATCTCCATAGAAGTAGTCAGGCACCACAACATAGAATCCAGCTGCCGCAACCTTGTCCGCAATCGACCTTAACACATACAAATTAAGAGCGTTAAAGACAAAAGAAAGGTTTCACCTTTTGTAAATGCTAATTCCAAAATCCAAAGGGAAGAGGGAAGAATCGATGGTAGAACTGATGAAGAGGGAAGAAATTAAGGTACCTCAAGTTTGGAGCTTCATACCCTGGAGAACAAATACCTCAAGTCACATAATATGGAGAGGAAAAGATCAAATCAACAATCGGAGTCCAGACAATCCAGAGGTATTTACCAAAAACATCAGAAACCAGGACGAGGCACAAATTGGATTCGGGTGAGCCGGTGATGTAAGCATCGAGCCCACCCAGCCTCTCCACATGACCCGACCCGGAAACCGGGTTGAGAACCGGCGGGTTTCCGCAGCATTGAGGTCCCGACATTAATTGTGTCACAATAATCTCCCTTGGATGTCTATCACTTGCACGTAATATGATCTGTCATTAAAAATCTTATCAGAAAACCCAATAAAAATTACTACTATGGTTAAAGAGAAAAAAAGTGTAGGGATGTTAAAATGGGATTGAACCTATGTGGGTACCCATATCTATGAGTTATGGGTTCAGATTTTATCCATAAAATTATGTATAGATTGAAAGTGGATATAGATACCATTGATTAAATACTTGAGTTAGATTTTGCCATTTGATATTGGGTTACCGATGGGTATACTTAACTATTAATTCATTAAGTTTGTTTTAAAATAACATAAATATGATTTACTTTTTACGTTTATCAAAATAAAACAAATACAAGATTCTGTTTTTCCGCCAAAAATGCGATCCGCATTTTTCCGCTGAATACGTGATTACGTATTTTCCCGCCAAAATGATGATTCCGCAATTTCCCGCCATAAACGTGATTCCGTATTTTCCCGTCAATACCACGATTCCGGGATTTTCCGTTGTCCCGCTAAAACCGCGGTTCCCTGTCCCGCTAAAACCGTGAATCCCCGTTTTCCCGCCAAAACCATGATTTTTCGTCGAAAGTACAATTTCATATTTTTTCCCAAAACACAAAATTCCATATTTTCCCACAAATGACCGCAATTCTGCATTTTTCTGGCAAAACCGCAATTCCTTTTTTCTCGCCTTAAATCAAATCCTTATCTTAATGCCAAACATATGATAATATGTTTGTTTCTTTATAACAATTCTAAGTCTTTATGATAAATCTGCAAATAAATCTTGTCTCACAATTTTGTCATATCATGTATTATTTCACATAAAGACTTATTTTTTCGTCACTAATTTTATACCATTAGCTGTATGGATTGTTGGTTTGAATACTCTTCTCTTTACAAGAGATCAACTCAATCCTTCCCCTAACATTAGATAGACTAACTCACTAAAAGATTCTTTAAATAAAATTCATATTAATCTTATGTATTGTAACATCAATGGAGATTCATATTCAACATAAATTCATAACCTCCTTTGAGGTCCTATCTTTTACCATTGTGGTGGAGCAACTAAAATATATATTACTTGTCCAAATTTTTTAATATGACCCAAAAACCAATTTGATGGGGAAAGTTATTAATTACTCTTTGGCATTAGGCGAATAAATGTTAATGCTCTTACGTATGAACATTAGCTACAATTGTTCAGCATGTATCCCTATGGGCATACAATGATAATTAAAGGCTTATAACGTGAATTCACCAGTGTTAGCAAATAGTATCGCAAACTCAAGGTTGTTGATATGTTATAAGAAAATATACGATATTCTTGTTGATGCATTGATTTATAAACATATGGTGGATGCTTAAACCATTAATGGGTGATCAATCCCACAATCACCTACTTGTATACTTTTCATAAAGTAAATAGATTCCAAATCTATTTTAGCTAGTGAAACCCGTTTTATCGTATTTCCTTGTAAGCATGCAGAACAAAAGAAATCATTGGGAAGAATCTTTTAGTTCTTCAGTATGTCTATATGACTATCTTTCGCATCAATGACTATCTTTCGCATCAAGACTGATTCAGAAGGGCATTACCAGTTCCCAAAACATTACACCTTTTAATCTGGTTTACTACAACATTTATTTCCATTTTACCAATCTGTGTAGATTCAATAGATAATGCATGCATTTTCTTTAAAATAGTTTTATTGCCTTGGGTAATACTTGAAGGTATTCAACATTTCCCTTTACTTATTGTATCAACATAATTAGATTTAAAATCTTCTTGGTTTTCTGTATAAAAGATTCATCGAGTCTGTTTATAGTGCGAACTTAATCTTCTAGATGTTTCACTTTCTAGGGATGTGATATTCTCTAATTCTTTCCTCGAGATAATGAAACTTCAAGTTCATATATCTCGAATCGATTCCTAGAAATCGGCAACATACCCAACTCAGATCATGTGTTATATCTTAGATCCTTTTGACCTTTAAAACTTGAGAAATTATAACGCATTAATGATATCAAATTGCGTTCCCACATACAACCATATATTTGCTCTCATGGAGCTTCCAATAATATTTATACTATCTCATATTATACTTACACTAGTTTGTTTCTCATCATATAGAATAAATATCTACTTACACTAGATTGTTTCTCATCATATAAAATAAATATCTACCATCTTTGTTTTCTCACTTCTTATGATAATATTTTTTTCTTGAAAGAAACTCATGGCAATTGATCTTGACCATATCCAAATCCACATTTATATCTTCAACCACTTTTGTAGCCAATTCTTAGGCATTAATATGGTCTTTCCTTTCTCACTATAAAATGTCATATTCACTTTAGAAAATGAAGTATAACCAAGTATACGTATGTCAAGATAACAATAATATTTTCATCGAAGATATAGTATGTCTTTTCTAACATCTCTGTGTACTCATTTACATACTTAAAATTTTATAATCTTATATTAACCAATCAAGATGAGCTTCACTTTATATCACATTCTAATGATTATATCTCTCTTTTCGTGAATGTTTTATGTTAAGTCCTCAATATTAAAAGCCTCATAGAAGTGATGGTAAACAATGAATTATGATCAAACTAAACATTTTATAAACAAACATAACTTAAGCAAGCAATTTCATTAACCCTTATATGCCATAAAACTAGGTTCTCAATCAATTAATTAATTAATCAATTCAGCAAACTAAATCAGATGCAAATTTCGTGAATAAAAACTATTTACAATATATGTCAATCACCAAAAAACTTAGATATGTCATATTACTTTAAATCAAAACCTCGAAGGTGATGGGTTTTTGGATTTTGAAAGAAAAAAATTATTGTTTACTTGGATTTCAATTACAAAAGCGAATAATTTAGATTTTAAAGAAATGATTATAGATCATAGTATGTAATTACAACCATTAAGAGATTGCGGATACTTGCAAATATCAGTAATTATTATAGATAATAGCAGACAATTAAAATATAGATAATAGTAGGCAGTTAAAATACTTATCTCGACATGAATCCAAAGTAGAGATTGAAACGATTTGTGAGATCGGCAAGAATTTTGTTTGCTCTGTCGGCTATGGTTTTGGCTATGGTTTTGTTTGTTTAGGGTTAGAGTTTTGTGTTGATAATGTGTTATAAATAAAAAAGAGAAAAAGAGAATATTTGTATTGTGTGCTTTGTAAGCCAAAGAAATACTACAAAAGGCAATTCTGATATGAAGTTAAAGCACAATGAACTTTGGACTCGAGAATACCGTAGTCGAATTAGAAACGGAATGAAGTAGAGCCGAGATAAAGATTTATTTCCTTAGTTTTTTAAGTGCTCGTAGTGTGCCGGTTTGAATACGCTCAAAAATCTTAGGATACAACTGCTTATCTCTTCAATCTCACACCATTTGAGAAAATTCGTCGAACATTAGTTTTTTTTGTTGTACTTTCAACTAAGATTAGTGAATGATTTTTTTTTCTCTTTACCTAAAATAAGAAGAGGATGGATTGGTTTTATAGCTAAACAACTCAACGTATGAGCATTCAAAAAATTAAAAAATGATTCTCATAAAAGCTATAATATTAAAAATTGATATTGTTGTTACAAAATAAATCTTAAATGATCCTTTGATCACGTTTCCAAATCAACACCAAAAGATTTGGGCTCAAGAAACAATTCTCAGATTTATAATCTAATCCACAAAGCCACAAAACTTTAAAGCCCAAATTTCATCTTCTCTAATTAATCCAACATTTTAGTTTTACTTTATTTTCAAACTATCCACTTCCAACCTTAATTTCTCAAGTCAACCTAATTTTTTTTTTAACATTTTAATACACCACCACATAATACTCATAAAAACATTTACAATGTGTCCAAAAACCGGTCATTCCAATGAACATCTTCACCAAAAACTTCACCAGAAAGTAGCCGAAAACCACTTCCATCAAAACGAGTTCCAACATTCTTATGTGTATTTATAAGAGATAATAATCTCCTTTTATATGGAAAATACAAAAGTAGTAACTTGTATGATTTTATTTCTAGATTATGTTATTTGTGTGAATATAATTCAGAAAAGATGTTACTTGGTAAAAAAGTTGTTTCATAACAATTTTTCTATTATTGAAAAAATACTTTAATTTATGAATATACCCAACTTTTTAGGTAAAATCGAATTTTTCAGTGTAAAATTCAGGTTTTCATTTAAGATTAATTTATTGGCATAAAGAAATTACTTGTAACTTGTGATTGATTTACAGTTTTTTCCTCAAATCAAGGTCATAAATGATATTCATTGAAAGGTATAGGTGATAATTGTTTGTTATTAGAAAATTTGGTGATCATACACTTAATTTAGATTTTACAGTCACTACAAATCTCTAATTAATACCTAAAATATCGGGTTCTTAACCCTAAATCTAGAAGAAACAAAATCTTAATTATGATATGTGACGACTCACGATTGGAAATTATGCAATTTGATACATTTAAAAACAAAATAATTACCTCCATGAATATAGCAGTAATTCCTTAAATTATTTTAATGCATTTAGAAACTCCTTAAATTTCAATCCAAATCTTTGAAGTGCGTTAAAACCAAAGAGAAAGTAAATGGAAACTAAATATAATAATATATTGACCAATTTTGGAAACAAAAGAATAATAGGTATAACTAAATATCCATGAACATTAGTATAAAACCACCTGCACAATTGACGAACAATACAATACGAAAAAATGAATTTTAACAAAGGGATGTCTTCCTCCTCCTACTGTTTTACCGTCGTTTCTCTAATAGTTCTATTACAGTTTTTCTTAGTCTCTGCTTCGACCCATTCCACCACAAAATACATCGACGCTATATGCCAGAAAGTTAAAGACAAAGCTTTTTGCGTCAAAACTTTGAACGCATATCCTCCTGTGGTTGCTGCCACCAACGAGGTACTAAATTACTAGTTTCTTTCCGATAGCTATAGTGTATTGATAGATTACTATTTTTTATTAGATTAAAAGTTGAAGTTTTGAATTTATGATTTTAATTTGAATCGATGGTTTTTTTTGTTTCATTTAATCAATTGTCTTTTTTTTTTTTTTTTGAAAAAAAAGTTCTATAATAATTCAAGAATGTTCTATACCAATTCAAGATTGTGAGATTAATTATGAAACCAAAATCACTTATGGGTAATTGCGTGTATGTTGATGTTTCATTCTAAATCATAAACATAGTCTTATATTATTTCAATTTGTAGTTTCTAGCAGCCAAGGCTGGGATCCGCCTTGGCATGTCTTTTGCTAAGAAATCTGCAAGTTTCTGTGAAAAAGCAGCAAAGGAGACTCCAAGATTGATGAAGAAATTCGAGGAGTGTCAAGATGCCTTTGGAAATCAAATATTCTTGTCTCTGAAGAGCGCTTCCGGCGAACTCAAGAAAGATCCACAAACTGCAAACTATGACGCTATGGTTTGTACCGACCAAACGACGATGGTGAAGAATTCGTTCGTGAAAAATAGAGACAAGGCTTCAAAAACTGTCATGATGATGGCACTGAAAATGGAGAAACTTCTTGCTATCGCTGTTGCAGCCACCATATCTGTTGGTGGGTAACGATGACGATGAGAACATCTTTAGGTTTTCCATTTTTTTTATTTCTAGTCAATTGTTTTCGTGATTTAATTTTTAAGGATTATTACAATGTGTTTTTTATTTTTTTAGAAGGATTGATACATTTTCTGCATTTCTAGAAGCTATTCTATTATAATACGTTTGTTTGAATCAAGTTTCAAAGCTTTTAGATCTCCACTAGGGGTCTTTTCGGACTATGTCCGGGTTGGTTTTGGTAAAGATTTATCTACAAAATATAATTTATAAACGAAATGATGTAAGAGACAAAAAATAGTTATGAAAAGTTTTAAAGTTATTGTTAACTACAATTCATCTCCTAAATTAAAAGAAAAGAATCTAAGATCAGAAATGTTTTGATTTCAAATATTGTCTTAATTTAAAACCATACAAAAAGATAGAACATTAGATATAAATTACATATTGGATATTGCCAGCTCTGAATTATTCTCGGTGTTATGTTTCTCGAGAAAAAAAAAGGAGTTACAAACGAAATATTATACATATCAGATATAAAAAAGTCGAAGGGATTCGTTGACAAAAAAATATATAATTGTGTATTTAGTTAATCTTTTGGAAAGGGTTTACTGGTTTAGTACAACGTTTAAAACTCCATCGTAGACTAATAAGAGCTTTTTTATTAGATCAGTTGAAGTTCTATCATTTTTTGTTCTTCTTCCTGCTTTGTAGTTCCACTTAACGTCAAAAGAAAACAAGTTTTTGATTGAGAGATGGCCTTCGATTTCTCTGGATATGTCATTGTAGTTGGATGCCACTTACAATGACGGCTTGATGGCATTTGTTCGTCATACACAACCCTCATGCCCTAAAAGATACCCAAAGTAAAGTACCTCTTCTTAGCTAAGTATATCTATACCCTCTCACTTCTTGGAAGCTTTACAAGACATCTCTCATGGTTTAGTTGCTAACTATAAAAATCAGAGTAACTAACGTAATTGAATTGTTAATTAACAAATCTACATATGAACTGTACGATATGTATTAGTTTACGATCTAGCATTATCTCATAAGAAAGTTGTTTTTTGTGGATAGTGAATAGATAATAATTAATTTATGGCATAAGTTCAACTATCATGAATAGAAGCAAATGAGAACGGAAGAGTAAACAGATGTCCATAGATCATCTCTCAAAGAGCTTCATTTGTTTGATATTGTAACTAATAGAAGAGGTGAACGTTAACCTTTATCCCCAAAGCATTTTTACCCAGGTTGAAGAAGATACTATTGAAAAGACACCAACCTTTTTTTGCAAATTAAAGGTGAAGTGTTAACCAAAATTTCCCGAGCATCTCTGCTTCAAGTAAACAACAAAACCGCCTTGCTTCAAGTGTTAACCAAAGGCCAAGCTGGTTCGTTTTCCCTCCAACTTGTCCAGCCTCTGTTAGTCGATTTCTTCCAAGTCTTGCCGTTAAATTCTATTACAAACCCAAATTTGATTTCTTACAACGGTTTGGAGAAGGATGAAAAAAAAAAAAACTGGAAAGATCTACCTGAACTTTTGTTACGGTCGCTTCCAAAAGGATTTGAGATATGATTCTCGAGCGGAGGTAGGGATCGAAGCTGGACCATCGAATTTGGGGACAAACTGATTCCTATTGAACTGGCCGCCACAATCAGTATAAACTGCAGAAATATAACCACGGGTTCAATACATCAAAACGAAAATTCAAGATTAAGAAATTTAGAAACCAAGAAAAAGCTTCTGAGTTCCTCATCTTCCGCATCTCTGATGGCCCGAGCGTGCGGTGACACTTTCACCACTTCATCCTGAAATCAGAAATACATATTGCTTTTTCTTTTCTTTTTTTGAAAACAACATAAGAGGAGTCAAAAGAGGTTAATGATTACATAGAACCATGATTGGTGGTGTTGCATTAGCCAAGTCCCGCGAGAACTGCGTAAAGAGAAGGATCAAATCCACCAGAGGAGTCAATTCCAATCACCGAACATATGAATCTCCTAGCTACAGCCATTGCTCCATATACTCCTGATCATCCAAACACACATTTTTTTTCTAAGTTTTGGTTCCAAACGAATATATTCCTAATGATTTTGAATTTTCTACCCACCGATTCCGTTAGTGAGTCGGAAAATTAACGATGTTGGAGTTACCCAAGCCATGATCAAGTGTAGTGACCTCCATGGTAGGACCGGCAAATCCTCCACCGTCTGTCTTCTCCATCACTTGGTTCGTTCTCCTTTGTAACCTTGGAAGATGTTCATCATTATCTTTCGTTCTATAGATAAGTTTCATTTCATTGTCTTCCTCAAGTAGCGTGGCTAGATTTCATACGGCTAGGGCTTTAACTTGTACCCGGCTCGGATCTCAGAGTAACCAGAGATTTTAGGAGGAGGGAAGATGATGTTTTGAAGACGAATTGGGGAAGAGAGATAGTCATCGTCCTGGTGGTGGAGAAAGCAAGAGATGGGTTTTATTGCTTTTTCCCTGAGGGAAGTATTTACTACCATGGTAGTGGACACCGAAATCATTAATAGGATAGTTAAGGACATTTAGCGGTACGTTATGGAGGTGAATGAAATTGGAAAACGGAATCGATTTGATTCTCACGGATGGGGTTATAGGAGAATTGAAGCGGTCGATCTATGATTCTATATTTGACTTGGGATTATATGAAGTGGGCTTTTTATAACTATGTAAACTATTGTGGGCCCATTTAAATAATAAACGTAAAACACGTGCCACCTTTTCATTGATGCATAAAACACTAAAATAGGCTGATGTGGACGTCAGAAGTTAGAATGAACGTACTTATATATTTTACTAGGGGTTTCTCCGTGTGGTTTGTGTTATTATATTTTTTAAAAAATATTAGATAAATATCCGGGGTTATTTTTATGTTTTTTTTTAATAGGTTTAGTGTCATCTAATTTATTATTAGAAAAAATTCAATTGAGTCTATTCACTTTTATCTTTATTATTAGAAAAAATTGATATCATAATTTTCGTTGCCATTATGATGTTCGATGTTTATGATATGTAATTTATGTCAAAATTTAAGTTTATAGTTATTTTCTTTATGTTTGATAGTTATAAATTTAACCATGACCTTAGAAAATATACATAGTCGTAGAAATCACAAAACGGATTCTCTTGTTTTTTTAGGTTTAAATGACTCTATTGTTTTTATTCTTTGCAATTTTTTGGATTCGTCATTCTTTATTTTGATTCCTACACTTTATTAGACAACTCATCGATGAGCTTTTTTATTTGTCGATTTTACGTTCATCTTTTTAATCCGTCTGCTTGAGATCTTTTGGGGTCCTTGTTTTCATTTAGGTTTTTTATACTTTTCTTACTCATTTTCACTCCCATTTTTTTATTCATCTCCTCATGAATCATTTACATGTAAGCATCATTAGTTCATTCAAAATGAGTTATATTTCTTCAAAATGATTTTTTTATTCAAATTTTTCCGAATTAAATTCTTTAGCAATTGAATCATAAAGTTTTTAGGCTAGGTAGTAATTATAAACAAATGGATTATTTTGATTCCTACACTTTATTGGACAAATCATCGATGAGCTTTTTTATTTGTCGATTTTACGTTCATCTTTTTAGTCTGGCTGCTTGAGATCTTTTGGGGTTGTTGTTTTCATTTAGGTTTTTTATACTTTTCTTATTCATTTTCACTCCTATTTTTTTATTCATCTCCTCGTGAATCTTTTACATGTAAGTATCATTAGTTCATTCATGAGTTATATTTTTTCGAAATAATTTTTTATTCAAATTTTTCTGAATTAAATTCTTTAGCAATAGAATCATAAAGTTTTTGGGTTAGGAAGTAATCATAAACAAATGGAGAGATATTTTGACTTGTACCAAATGTGAGAATATATTGATAGTAGGAGTCGACAAAAAAAAATAAAAATATCGATAGTATATTATCTCGAGTAGAACCAAACACTATGAAAAAATGAATAAAATAATGAATAATTATTTAAAAATTATAAAAAGATTACTATTATTTATTTAAGATATTTTTAGAATAGATGATGTGTTACATTGTTATGTTTTGATTGGTTATTTAAGTCAGTTTTTTAAAATGATGTGTCACCTTCTCCTAACACAAAGGGGTTGATGTGACATTGATGGAAAGACTTGATTTTGTTATTATAGTATTGATTTTTAAAGATTTTTTTTTTCGAAATATAGTCGAAGTTAGAAGAAAGGTTTAATGATTTTTTTTTTCTATAATGGTTTGGGTATACTTTATTAGAGTGAATACTTTGTTAGACGTTAATATTTTGACTTATTGTTAATGTTTGCAAGTTTTGGTCTCTAGTCAGTATATTTTTTCTATCGTTTACATTTATTATTGTATATATTGAGATTGTTAATTCATAAGCAATTTAGCAATTTCCTATTGGTCTAAAAGTCATATATTTTAGTTGTTATTTTAGCCCAACGATTTTGAGTATTTTATTTGTTGTTATAATGTTATATTTCATCTGCACATAAAGGATTTTGAATTGTTAGAATTCTTGGATGAACAAACAATTTTATTTTGACAAACAATAATTTCAGTGTAAATCTTTTTTTTTTTTTCCTGAGGAATTCATTGTTTGTGATTTCCATATTTATTATATATTTTATCTTAGAAATCATGGCACCAAGTGTTACCTGCCATCTCTCAACTTGTTCCCACAATAGACATGTATGGTAAGACAAATACAGATGCAGCTAAGTCTACATATGAAACTATGTAAATACATCATTGAGGTTCATTTGGAATCTTGGCCTTTCTGTACATAAGGAGGACTGGAGCTTTGATATCCTTCGTTGATGGGTGAACCACGTGTTGGGGAGCTACACTCTATACAATTTATTTGTACATTGAACTACATTCAACAATGGTTTTTATTAACGAATTAAGAAAGACTATAGAAAATGAATTTGGATTCTTAAGTAGAGTAGTGGACATCCTATAAATTGGAAAGGGAAAATAACTATATTTTGCACTACATGTGGTAAAGCTGCAGGTTTTGAATGCAACTTATAGCCAAGAATATCTTCTCCGTTGTCCTTAAAACTAAATAAAAAAACTAAAACGACCATGAAAGATGAAATATATAAAGCTGGTTTTGTATTCAACCATCTACTTATTTTTCTTCGCTCATCAATTTTGAAGATATGAAATATTTCATTAAAAAAATAATCCAACATTACCTGATTTAGCGTGTTTGTACGTAGGATCCATTCCAGACTTTGTAATATTTGGCTACAATCACTCAAAGTCTCTATGAATAAAAAATTAGCAACATATGTTTTTTAGCCGTAGTTGCTTCGAATTCATTTTTCGGCTCTATTTAGCCACAAAGCAATAGAGTAACAATTCTTAATTAGAAAAGAGAACCAAACTCAATGACAATCTCATTAAATCGTCACTTGCGCAGCTATAATCAACATTACTAATTGGGTTGGGATAAGATAACAATGGAAGATGAGAATAAATTTATGGGGAGGAGTGCAATGTTGGAGAAACCTTGCACATCACTATCTTTTTGTCAACTTTCCTTGCATTTTAAAAGATTTCAAACATAAAATCATGCATATTGGTGCACTAACAAAAAAAAAATTGTAATAAGAAGCTTACTCCATTGAAAAGTGCTTTATCTTTTAATCTCTTCTTTCTGGTTTTTCTCAGTGTGTTTCGTAGTAATACTCTAAGCTTTATCTTCTTTATTTCTTTAAGCTTTGTGCTATAATGTTTCGGTTCTGCTTCATTATTTAGCTTCAGATGCTTAAGCTTTCTCTCCTTGTCCTCACGTTCCTTCAAAATAAAAGAGAGGGAAATAATTCCTCAGGTGTTCCAATTTGAAATTGCAAATGAATAAGAATAACACCATAAACCTCTTGTGAGAAATCCATTGAAACTGCTCGCAGCCCAATCAGAATGAAACTTTTATTTAACATACAAAGAAATGCATGTTTTGCACACATATATATCATTTGCGTGTGAATATGCGTGTATATAGTATACCTGTTGTGCTTAGGAAGTTGAAGATGGATAGTCATATGCGGGTTTTGCTGCTTCGTGTCGGACTTAAATCACCGTAGACTACAAAGATATAGTTGTAATTTAAACTGTATGTTTCTGTAAACACAAGCAACTTTGAAACCAATAGTATTCAGCAAACCTGGCAATTTCAATCGTAGTAATAAAAATACACTAAATATTACACGATTGAGGTCTTAAGTTACCCCGTGCATGGTACTGTTTTTCTTATGATCCTTGATTCTTCATGAATTAAAGAACGTGTTTCCTTCCTTTCACCTTAGGCATGATCTTTTTTAAAAATTTCTTTATTTTTCGATAAATTTTCTGAGATTTGAAGTGGTGTTATTAAATCGAAACTGAGATTGGCACAATTCTCATATACTTATTTTACAAACATGAGAACAGGAAGATGAAGACAAAGTTTGATGATCTAACCTTTTGTAGATTGATTTTTTGAATCGTTGATTTTGGGAGTGAAGCTATCGAATTCGTTCTCTATATCTGAAAACCCAAAAAGGTAGTTGAATAAGAGCATGTCCAATAGAGAGTTTTTAGTTCGAATCCTTAAGAAAAAAATAATAAAATATTGTGGACTCCACGTAAATAGTTAAGAAACAGGTTTCTAAAATCTTTAAATAAGAACCGATCCTTACACTGTTCACGCCACGTGGCGACACACGGTTGGTTCGGTTTTAATTTTTTTGGTTGAAAAAGTAGGACCCACAGCATAAAAAAGTTAAAAAATTCTAAGAACCTCTTTTTTTAGAAACTACCAATGGAGATGTTCTAATAAGAAGAGGGACAATGGTCTTACATCCTGAATCAAGATTTGTGGGCTCCTTGGTGTTGATGCCTGTTAACTCCATTTGCATATTTTCTTCCATTTTGTACATCACCAAGCTCTCTATTTTCTGGAGAATGCATGTATAGTCACATATGATGAACAAATAGACCTACAAAAAATGAAACACCGGTCTGTGGAAAAGGATGGATAAGAATGACATAACTGTAACGTTGATCTACCTACCTTTGTTGGCATAGTCGTAATCTGAGAAGGCGATGAAGGTTTGAATCGGGGGATGTATGAGACCTTTAATCTTGGAGGAAATTACTGGAGGGAAAAGAAGAGGAGATGAAGTGATGGTTATTTTCAAAGAAGAATTGAAAGATGTAGGGATAAGAGCAGTATTTATATGACCTAATATAAGGAGGAACTCCGGAAGAAGAGGTATCGGAAAAGTGAAGTGGGAAGACGGAGAAGTGGCAATAAATCCCCTGGAGTACTAAATAAGCTGATGTGGTAATTACGCTATTGCTAAATGAGACGTGGTAATTTCTAATTGGTTTATTTAGCACACTTAAAATCTGATGTGGATAGGCTGAGAGGCCTCAAACAACAACTTTTATATATTAGAGACTAGATGAGTACCCGCGCATATGCGCGAATATTTTTCCACCAAAGATATTTTTATATATGTGGTGATATTTTTCTCTTACTTATATTCATTTTCAGCATAATCAAATTGATAAACACAACATAACCACTTATATTCATTTTTATTATGTTCATGTTTGAGAGATAGAATCTGTTCTTGGATACTTAAATCTTACTTCTTAGTTATCATAGTTCATATGCTAAAATCGTTGTTAGCAAAAGCGGATGTAGGGTATAGAAAGGTGGGGAAGGTTCTCCACGCTTAAAGTCAATGTAGTTTTTATTTAACTCGTCACAATTTGAACCAAACCAAAAAATATGTTCATTTTTCAATAATACTTTTTGCGTAAATGAACTAACTCACTAATCAACGTACCACACTAAAATAGCTACATAACCATACATAAAATTTTGTTGTTGTGTGTGGAAAAATTTGAAAGTAGAAGATAAATGTTATGAAAATTTATTTTAATTTGCTTTTTAAACTTAGACGTTCATTTATCCTCAAACTGTATAATTTATTATATCATTCTTCCCTTTTCTATTTATCTCATGCTAGTTACATGGTTGCCTATCTCTAACTTATATATAAGAATAAACTAGTGGGTGACTCGCCCTTCGAGCAGTTTTTTTTTATCGGTCAGTTTAAAAAAAAATGTTTGTTTGAAAGTCTGTGATTTTTTCTTCATTGTTTAGAAAAAGATCGAGTTTCTGTTGTTTTTCTATTATTGTTTTTCTATTGTGTATGTGCATTTTCTTTTGGGTAGATTATATTTTGGTTATATTTTAAAAATCTACATTTTTTTTTTGTCTAGTATGAAATCTAGTTCTTATTTATTTGTTTTAAACTTATACTTATGTTTTTTTTTTGTATAGTATGATTGTAGTTTTTTTTTTCGTTGGTTCTGTTTTTTTTTTCTTCAGTTATTGATTTTATTTTTTTTGTTTATTTTCGTAATTCGTAAATTCAGTTTTTTTTTTAGTGTTTTTTTCTTAATATTTATTATTATATAGCCTACCGAACCCTACAATTGGATATCTAATGCTCATTGCTAAACACATTCCAATCAAACTACGCAAAGCCCAATTTTAAATTCTAAATCAATTTATTCCTACAACTATTCCCATCATTTTCATGATAAAGATGGATAAAGCTCCAATTATATACAAATCCTACGTCAGAGAAAAAGTCATATCTATACTTATGTTTTTTGGAATATGAGTTAGATGTCTATTTATCAAACATGGATCTCTTTATGGAAACATCCAACCTTCTTATAGACCTTGAGCATTTTGTAATCTCTTTGTATACTCCCAACACAACATGTTGAAACATAGACACCACTTTTGCTTGGTTAAACCTAACCTTCATTCCCATTTTCATATTTCTTATTTCTCTATCTAATATTATGGTATCCTTTTTACTTCTCGCTCGTGATCTCAAAGATTTTTCCTAACATGTTATCAATTAAGGATATTCTAGTAGATGTTTCCCGTAACATGCATTTTTGCATATAACCTAAAAGGCTTGAGGTCCTTATCTAAGTTTTTCAAAAGCTCCTAGAAGCATCCCTTCATCAAATGAATCTTCATCAAACATGGTCCGATGTAGAAATTTTACCATCAAAATGAATAGTTTTTGTATCTCCGAATGCTGAACCGGTCATTCGTGACTTTTCTAAAATCCTACATAATTGACGTCCTTGGTTGAATATCAACTTAAAGCCAGGTTTCGAAAATTTAACTGAACAATAACCAACCAATTTTTTTTAGCTTGTCATCTTTGAATATCTCTAATAGGACATGTACTTCCTTCTTATTCGGGTTCTGAAAACCCTTATCCCAAACTTCCAATACCACATTCTTTGTTTAAAGGTATATTGGTTTCCAAAAAAGCAACATCTAAAGCAGTCAATACTACATGGGAAGCGCTACTACTATTTTCCTACACCAAACATGCATTTTCTATACATATGTGATTAACCATATAAGCTAGCTACTTGACCTTTTTAGCTATTAACGTCAAGTCATGTAGCCAAAAGAACCCTAAAGTCGGTTATCTAATGCTCATAGCTAAGCACAATCTAATCGAACCATGCAAAACCCGATTTAAAAATCTAAGTCAATTTACTCCTACAACTATACCCATAATTTTAATAATAAAGAAGGATAGAGCTCTCAATAGATTAAAATTGTACGTTAAAGAAAAACTCATACCTACACTTATCTTTTCTGGAATCTAAGTCGGATGTCTATTTATTAAACATAGATATCCTTATGGAAGCATCAAACCTTCTTCCAGTAGACCTTAAGCATTTTTCTTTTCTTTTAGTATACTCCAAACACGACATCTTAAACAA
This sequence comes from Euclidium syriacum, assembly GCA_900116095.1. Taxonomy (NCBI): domain Eukaryota; kingdom Viridiplantae; phylum Streptophyta; class Magnoliopsida; order Brassicales; family Brassicaceae; genus Euclidium; species Euclidium syriacum. Next base: position 8,296,299 of record FPAK01000008.1, read on the forward strand.
TATACACCACTTTTGACCTCATTAAACCTAACCTCCATTCCCTTTTCTTATTTCTCTATCTGGTATTATGGTATCCTTTGTACTTCTCGCTCGTCCTTACATGTTATCAATTAAGGATATTTTAGTATGCTTCCTTTAACGTGTGCATACAACATGAAAGACTCGAGTTCCTTATCTAAGTTTTTCGAAAGCTCCTAAAAGCATCCAAAAAAACTATTTGTATTATCATAGTCATAAAACTTTTATTTAATAAGTGCATGATAAACCGATTAAGTTCAACTTAATATTTTATTATTATTTTTTAGATGGATAAAAAGTTGCAATCATAAAATATATGAATTTTAGTGTGTTTTTAAAGTTTGTTTTAATCAAAAAATGATTAATATTAGACTTATGTTTCTAATAATATTTTTTTAATAGATTGAATACAAAATCTCTTTATTAATGTAGTAATGAGTCTAGGGTTAAAAAAATGTATTAATGAGCCTAATGGATTTTAATAGATTAAATATTAAAATTAAAATGGGTTTGATGAGGTGTCATAATTTTAAGAGATGAATTGATGAAGTGGCTTCATGAGAAGAGATTTCCATAAACTTTATATATATAGATTTAATAGACTAAATATTAAAATTAAAATGAGTTTGATGAGGTGTCATAATTTTAATAGATGAATTGATGATGTGGCTTCATGAGAAGAGATTTCCATAAAATTTATATATATAGATTTAATAGACTAAATATTAAAATTAAAATGAGTTTGATGAGGTGTCATAATTTTAATAGATGAATTGATGATGTGGCTTCATGAGAAGAGATTTCCAAAAACTTTATATATATAGATACATGGGTTTCGAATGTTTTTGACCACCAAATATCAATACTACTCATAAATAAACCATAACTAATACCTTACAAACAATAAATCTCATATATATAGCAATGAAATTATTTCCTTGGGTGATAAAAGGAATATATGAAAGTTGAAAACAACCATAATCGTGAATAGTTGTATATACCCATCAAACTACAACACAAGAGAAATATCGACGTTTTAGTTACTTGAGATTTTATTCCTCTGTGGATAACATATTTCTCTTGAAGACTTTCCCTATAAGCTATAGCTATATAATACAAGAAAAAATATTTAAAGACCCAATATTTTTAGTTAACAACATGAAATGAGTACTATGATGTCATTTTAAAATGAGAAGCTATAAAAATGCTAATAAACAACTTGTGGTGCCTTGAAATCAAAATTCAATCAATAAATAATTCATACTAATGTATAAATAAAGAGTCTAATTAATATGTTTATCATAAATATTAAATGAATGCACAAATATTTGAAATCTCAAGAGTCAAACAAAAAATAAAAAGTAATAAAACATCATAGTTTTATCATGATTATGAAAACGTATCATGATTGGAAATGGTGAGGGCAGGACTCCATTGCTCTTTCAAGATGTCAAGGTAAATGCTTATGTTGCTGTTGTTAGTAGGGTGAAACACCTTCGTCCTAAATGCAATGTACGATCGATTTGATGATTTTGGTGGTAATTATGGAAACCAAACCATGAAAATGTGGTATTTCAATAGTAAATACCGTTGGTGGTTTGAAGGATAATCAGGAGGGAAATGAATGGTAACGAAAAAGACACCGCCTGCATATGGATTCTGTGCAGGACCCATAATTGTAGCTTCCCAATGAAACATGTCTTTATTAACTGGACCTATATTAAAAATGCACTCAAATTTGTTGTGTTTTGTTGAGATTGATCGATACCCAAATAAGACGTCGGAGCCACTTAACTTCACGTAACGCGGCTGCAATAGCACGATACTCAGCTTCGGCTGAGGAATGAGAAACCGTATCATGTTTCATTCACATACATCAAAATCAGATTGGAAATTAATCGAAAGCGACCAATTGACTAAACAAATGGATAGATCTACAATAACTCATCGATAAGACGAACATACTTTGATTACATTTAGGGCAATCTATACTATGGTTTTCTTTTATTAACTCTTCCGGATCTAAATGCGTATTTCATTTTCTTTTTCTAATTGATTTGCTTAATGTTAATAAAGACTGTTTTATCACTGTTCAAGTTACCATGAGAATATTGGAACGAAAAAGAGGAAAAGATTGGATCTGGAGGATAGAGAAGAAAAATTGGTTCATGGGTTTTAATTTAGCGTTATCAATAAATATAAATATGTTTGACCATCTCTTAAAAGTGACCCTGTGTTAGTGGCACTAGACTCACTTTTTTCATTATGAGTTATGGAGTTTGAATCACTTTTTTCATTATGAGTTATGGAGTTTGAAGCCACACAAATGGTCAGTTTTTGTTTTTTGTTTTTTTTTTATAAATGTGAAACGACGTTGTTTTAAGAAAACGTAAACAATAATGGTGAAGTTAACGTCGTCTAAAGATTTTGTTAGTTTTGCTAACAGCGTGTTTAATTTTTCGAGTCAACAAAAATAAATTGGCGAGTCTGTTGTTGAATTTGGCGAATCAGCGAAAATATTGATAATAAACTGGCGAATCAACGAAAATTCAAGATTTTATTTGTCGACTCAAAAATTAGTGTTTTTTATGACAATTCGTAAAAAGCTGAAACTTTTTTTACCGAATTCCCTTAACTTTTCCCTCTTTATTTTTTCATGTTTCTTTAGTTTTAACCACCAATGTTTTGTAAAACAACATAAATTATAAAGTCTAATAACTCTAATTTAAAACCATAAGTTTAGTTGGATAGATATAAAATGTGGATGAAGATAAAAAAGACTTGACAAAATATATAAAGGTGTCACAACACAATCCATTACTAAATATCCAAAGCAAAACTTTTGGCCTTTCAACTACTACTTATTTGTAAGTTTTTTTCCTAGTGAATTTAAAACAGTATTAAAACTTCTTACTAATGGTGTTTTTAATTTTTTTCACTAACATTTATGGAAATTTTTCAATGTTTGCCAATCTTTATTATAAAGGTATACACCTTCACAAAACTAAACATTCTAAAATTGACAAATTCTGTAGGTTCTTCTTTGGATTTTTTTTCAACCAAGACTTCGCAGCGTAACTTTGGAAAAGTTGTGCTTTGGGACTATTCCTAAGCTTATTATTATCTTTGTCTCACGCATGTGGGAATTTCTCCCAAATTCCACTAATGATATCGAAAGATTAGTCATACTTATAATTGACGAGAATGTAATTTCAAAAACAAAAACTTTTATGCATATTTTCCAATCTGAAGATAAAATATTTTCAAATTTTTTTAGTCTAATTAAAATATTAGAAAACCATGATACATGGTTTCACTCCGCACCAATTGTAGAAACATATCTTGGTGATTTATGGGAGGGCATAATCTTTGAAATTGGCAACTTCAAGGTTGTACGCGAAAGCCGTTTACATTCGTCAAAAAGCATCGGAGACTTGTCATATATGTTTATATGCAAATGATACTTAATACATACAAGGTTTAAATTTTTATACAATTGCCAAAAAAAATCCATGCTACGTGCGGATATTTATCTAATTTTAATAATTGTAACAATGAAAAAATGAATAACAAAAGTAGGATGCACATGCGTTAAAATAAATATAATTAATAAATATCGTAATAATACTTATAATGATAAACAATAATATATTATGTTTTCACAAAATTGACTTGTTTTAACAGTTGACTTTTATTCTCCGTCAATCGATTTAACCGTAATTTAACTTGACCTATTTTTCAAAAATCGATTTATATTATGATTGATTTAATTTTTATGAAGTCGAATTATTATAACAGTTGACGTATATTTTAAGCTTGTCGATTCCTTTTTCTTTTTTTTTGTCGATTTATTTATCTTGAGTAGACATATATTTTATACGTTGATTTATTAATAAGATTGACTTGTTTGAATCATCGACTTATATTTCCTATTAGTTGACTTAGTTGTAACCTAGATTGACTTATTTTTTGAACAATCGACTTATATTTTGATTGAGTTTTGATTGGTTGAATTTACAATATCTACTTATTCTAAATTTGACTTATATTTTTATATACATCGACTTCTTTTTATTTTCACATAAAAGGGTTTGAAAAGAGGAGATTTTGTTTTCGTTATACTTTTTACCCTATAAATTAATAAAATAATTTTATTTTTAAATTAAGAACATTTTTAATGTTGGACATGTAAAACAAAACTAGACTTTAATTTTTCTGAATTATTAATCTTTCAATGAGGAACCAAATTGTTTTTATTAAAAAAAGTAAGGTATTTTCAAAAAAATTTAAATATTCAGTATGGATTTCAAATTTCATAATATTTAGTGTATATATTTCCTCAAATTTTCTCAATCTTTGAAGTGAAAAAAAAAAAAAAAAAACTTTAAAGTCCGTCAAAGTCAAAGAGAAAGTAAATGGAAACTTATATAATATATTGACCAATTTTGAAACATAAGGTATGTAATATCCATGAACATTAATATCTAAATCCATGAACATTAATATAAAAGAGGTATCTAATATCCATGAACATTAATATAAAATTGACAATCAATACAAAACGAAAAAAGATGAATTTTAACAAAGGGATGTCTTGCTCCTCCTATTGTTTTACCGTCGTTTCTCTGACAGTTCTATCACAGTTTCTCTTAGTCTCTCCTTCGACCATACCAACCACAAAATTCATCGACGCTATATGCCAGCACGTTAAAGAAAAAGCTTTTTGCGTCAAAACTTTGAATGCATATCCTCCGGCGGTTGCTGCCACCGACAAGGTACTAATACTTACATGCATGTAATATACCACTAGCTTCTTTTCGACAACTAGTCAGTCTTAAATGGTTTCAATTTGTAGTACCTTGCAGCCTCGGCTGCGCTCCACGTTGGGATGTCTTTTGCTAAGAAATGCGAAAGTTTCTGTGAAAAAGTAGCAGCAAAGGAGACTCCAAGATTGAGGAAGCAATTGAAGGAGTGTAAAGATGAATTTTTCAGTATCTACGCATCTTTGCGTAGCGCTTCTCAGGAGCTAAAGGATACGCCAGAGACTGCATACTATGACGCTTCGGTTTGTACCGACCACACGACGTTGATGATGAATTTGTTGGATAAAAATAGAGACAAGACTTCAAAAACTGTCAAGATGATGATACATCAAATGGAAAGACATAATGCTATCGGTGTTGGAGCTACCATTAGTGTTGGTGGGTAGGATGTCTAGAAGTTATTCTAAGGCGTTTGTTTGAATTATCAAAAGATTTTCATCTTATATTTTCAGATAATAAAAAACCATAAACATAATCGTACAGAAACAAGAGTAGATATTTGAACAAAACTTAAAAGAAAAAGAAGAAACATAGTTGAGGAGACAAATGTTTTGTTAGTCCATGGTGGGAAAACTGTCAATTTCCACACAAAACCAAAACTTTTAAGTCTTTCTCTATCTAATTGTATCTATTTAGAAAACTTTCTATCAATTTCCCCACAAAATTCGAATCGGAAGAATACCCAAACTAAACCGAATTTAAACCAAATTGAACCCGATTTTGACCCGGATTTAATAACCAAACCCGATTATAACCCGACCCGAATGAAAAAGGAAAAAAAAAACAAAAAATCTAAAAAATCTAAAAAAATTCAAAATAAATTATAAAAATAAAAATAAAACTTCATAAAATTTAAAAATTAAAAATAAATACAAAAATTAAAAAGAATCAGTTTTCTCAACTAAACTAATTATTTAAAATTTATTTAAAAAAATCGAAAGTCCAAAAATTTCCCATAAAAATGATATTTTCAAAATAAAAATTTAAATTCCACAAAACTTTTTAAAATAACTTTTTTAAAAATATTTAAACTAAAATAATTAATGTAGAAAATTTCAAAAAGAAATCCTAAAAAGTTCAAAACGTTTCCAAAATCTATGTTATTTCTAAGATACCTTATTCACATATGGAAGAATAAGGATGAAGATCAAACTCATTCAAAAAATAATATAGTTCACAAGAAAACTTATAACAGATTTCTCATGATATTATCTATAAAAAAACAAATGGAGAAAATGTGCAAAAGTATTCATGCTTTAACTTTTGCCAAAAAAATACTCATCTATCTATTTAAAATCTAAATACCAAAAATTTTTAAACTTTTCCCATATTGGGATTTTCAAAATTTATTAATTTATAGAGATATTAGTTAATAGATTTTAGAGAATGGAAGTTCTATAGTTTATAATTTTCAAAACTTTCTTATGTAAGAAGTTATCTTAGAAATAACATGAAATTTTGGAAATGTTTTAAATTTTATGAGATTGTTTTAGAAATTTTTTAAATTAATGACATTAATTCTAAGTTTACTTTAAATATATTTTAAAAACTATTTAAAAAAATATCAGGAATTTAAGATTTTTTCGATTTTTTGTCCATTTTTTTTTTGTATTTTTTGAACTTTTTCGATTTTTTTTTAATTTTAAATTTTTTGAAGTTTTTTTTTTATATAATTTATTTTGAATTTTTTAGATTTTTTTCGATTTTTCGAGTTTTTTTTCCTTTTTTCCTTCGGATCGGGTTATAATCGGGTTTGGATATTAAATCCGGATCAAAATCGGATTCAATTTGGTTTAAATTCGGTTTAGTCTGAATAGACCTCAAATTCGAATTTTGTGGGAAAAATGATAGAAAGTTTTTTAAATGGGTGCAATTTGAGAGAGAAAGAATTCGGTATGGAAATTCACTTAAAAGTTTGGGTTTCGTGTGAAAATTGACAGTTTTCCCGCCCATGGCATACTTCTGAGTCCAGTTTCTTGCAGTGGCCTCGTACTTGGCTCTGTCGGTTTTGTACATGTGTGCTATCTCCGGCACCAACGGGTCATCTGGATTTGGATCCGTTAACAGCAAACATATCGACAGCAAGACCTAACCACGTTCCATTTTCTTTTGAGCTTAAGTATTTTTGAAGCATTCAAGAACCAATCTTTGTGAAAACGAAAGCATTTTCAACTGACCTTGGAAATGGTGAGGGCAGGACTCCATTGCTCTTTCAAGATGTCGAGGCAAATGCTTCCGTTGCTGTTGATATTAGGGTGAAACACCTTGGTCCTAAATGCAACCTACAATCAAAACAACACAAGAAATTTTTTCATAAGTATCAAGAAACAGAAAAAGAAATCGATTTGATAATTTACTACCTTTGGTGGTTTGAAAGGATAATCGGGAGGGAAGTGAATGGTAACGAGAAAGACACCGCCTGCGTATGGACTCTCTGCAGGTCCCATTATTGTAGCTTGCCAATGAAACATGTCTTCAGCAACCGGACCTATAATATAACAATAATGCATTCAAAAGCAACCCGTAAGTAACAGTGTTTCATTATAGAATCATAGATACACAAAGCCATATCTAAGCAAAGAATGATCCTAAGCACTAACAATAAGAAGACCAAGTTCATAACACCCCATTTGAGTTTAAGTCTCTTGTCTCAACTCATAAACTGGGATTGTGCTCAGACTCTTAGACCAACAAAGCAAAAACTAAGAAACAAAGCAGAATTCATCATTTCTCAACTTACAAATATTATCCTCTGAACTTTAACTTCTTTGTGATCTATAGAAAACGAAATTCTATTACGGCATAAGCTCTAATTGCCGGAAACTTTGGGAAAGTAACTGATTCATGATACACAGCTCGAAAGGATCAAACAAGGGAGAAACATAATTAGCGATTATGCACGAACCTGCACTGCAGGAGGTTGGAGGGTCTTTCTGAAGATCTTCAGCTCTTTCAAGATCCGTCTCGATGCCATTTTCGCACTGAAAAATCCCTACGCAAAACAAATCCAAGTTATAATCCTAGATCGATCCAGCTCAAAATTGATTCGGATACCGTATTTCATTTCCAATCTAATTGAATCGAACAAGAAAAGCGAAGTGTTGAATTCCTTTAAAGAAACAAGCTATTTTATTTTTCTTCTCTTGTGGGTTTAATCAAAGGGAGAGAGATTTACCTCAGAAAAGATCCTCTACACTCGGTTTACGATTCACTCCTGCAGATGCTTAGGAGGAGAAAAACGAAAGCGAAGTTTGGGTTTTATGCTTGAAGAAAGAGAGAGCATATGTTGTTTTTTTTTGTAAGTAATAATGACTGCTAATGGAAATATCTGTAAAAATAAAATTTAATATCTTATATATTCTCTCTTTTTTAATAGGCAAAAATATTATTTAAAAAAAAATGAAACTATAAAGGGATGGGCTATATTTCATTTGACCCTACTCAGATTCCAATGATCTAAATTGTCTTTGGTACATATTCTCTATATTCCTGATTAAAATGTAGCCAAAGTGTGGAGATAAAAACTGTTGACAAATTTTGTAAACAATAAACAATGATAAAATTTGGTGAAAATGCCATGTAACTGCATAATTTTGTTGGCTTAAAATTTTATAAATCACGAAAATCTAATGTCTTATCATGCGGTCATCATGTCGTCATAGTGATTATATTATTGCAAATGACTTACGAAAACAAAAAGGGTTAATCAATAAAATAAGCAATAATCACGAATTACTTAAGGATAAATAACAAGGCAAATGCATTAAGACGGTTCCTTTTAAAACACTATTGTGATTGGTTGGATAATATTGTCTTCAACATTAATCCTTAATTCGAAAACTAGTGGAGCGAGGACAAATGGTCTAGAATTAACTAGTCTAAGATCTTAAACTTTAAGTGATCAGTTCAGAGCAAGCGAACAACTCATGTAAAGATCCTATTGATTATGTCTTGTTGAAAACGTTTGTAGTTATTAATAACTTTCCGTTGAAACACCTTAGATCTAACACGTGAACTATTCATACATGGTAAGAGAAACAACAATATGTTTCGAAAAAAAAAAAATTTATTAGATGAAAAGAACAGAAAACCAGTGGAGTTCAAGATGTGCTATCTTTCCCTCCTAAGAACAAAGCAAACCCTAGAAAAATCGAGAAAGTAGAAAAAATCCTAAACAAGTAACAAAGGATAGCTCAACGCTCTTTCTCTCTCTAAAAACGACTTACCATGATATATATGTAGTCCTTAAGGACGTACATGGACTCTCTAGAAACAACAAAAGACCAGGGCAAAACGTAAATCTCTTTAAACATTTCTATTTCTTTGATCAGGAAAAAATGTCAATCGTCAGGATCGTATTATTGGTCTACAGTTGGAGTGTCGACCAACTCTTTCGATCTATCGATCTTCGTCATTTCCCCTCCAAAATGTTTAAATTTTTTTCAACTATTCCATGACGTGATAAGTACCTAATACCCTGTTAAATGTACTAAAATTAACCATGAAACATACTAAATATATGGATTTAAATCGGTAAAAATAGCAATACATCAATATGGAAGACATGATGAATATACTAAGACAAAGGTTTCATTCTTACAATCAACAAGATCAACCATCCTGTAAATTTCTTAGTTCTGGGCAATAAACAATCAAAAGTGGATACAAGATTTTGTGGGAAAGAGAAAGAATATGATGAAGCAAACATTATGACTTGTGGCAATAAAGTTTCATCGATCCAACACTATTTTCGAGATAATAAGTTATATAGTTATATTTGGTTTCTGGATTGTCTCCTAAAATCAATTTTTCCATTTGGAGGAGTATACATAATGCTATTCCCACATTCTCTAGTTTACAGCAAAGTAAATTCCTTAATGGTGATACTTTTCTAGGATGTGGAGAAGAATCAGAAAGCATCAGATCATTTTCTTTTCACCTATAGGGTTTCAAGGAAAATTTGGCAATTGCCGCTCATATCAATCCTACAAGTAATTCTCTACTTCCTAATACTTTATCTCAATACCTAGAATTTCACAGAGACGTTTCTCTTCAGGATGTACAAAAGCTTCCCTATTTTACTCTGGCAAATCTGGAAGTCTAGAAATGTCTTATGCCATAAAAGCGAACACTGGAGTATTCTTTTTTATCACCACTTAATCTATTGCACATGCGGTGAGAATCAAGTGCACACGCATATTATCTAGGAACCATCCCCTGCATTACTACAACCTCATCATCCTAGTATCACTATCACATCCAACAAACTTCCTTATTACCTTAATGTTCTTGAACTTTTGGTACTTGGAATTTTTCATTACCTTACAAAAGCCATATAGTGCCTTGACTACATTGTCAATGGGAAAGAAGCAATTGTTAAACTTCGGGTCGCATGTATTGACTTTGGTCAAAGAGGTAAATGATATTAAGAGTATGATGAATGAGATGAGAACTAACAGAGTGATCTTCATAGTTTAGAAAAACTATAGCTAGTCAAGTTTCAAATCAAAACAAAACAAAATAATTTAATTACGTAGAAGAAATATTCTCTATTTCGACCTAAAAAAGAAAAAGAAGTATTCTCTATTTACTTATATTTTGTTTCTTTTCTTTAAATAAAAATAAATGGTGTTGAGTAGATTGATGCTTGAGAGTGGATGATCTTCGCAAACCTTCTCTCTACTCCATATTACCTTCAAAAAGATCTTGAATGCATACATTTAGTAATTTTGCAAAAGACTACATGTGAAAAAAAAGTAAACACCAAAAAGGCATCTAAGTGCTAAAAAATATTCTAAACATTTCATAAATGACCACTGAAAACGGTAAAAGTACGGTGATATCACGAGGTTCGGTCCAAAAAAGAGACAATTCTGTTAAAACATTAGAAATGTAAGATATCTAGAAAATATGATGGAGTTGTGTATTTTAAAGATTCTCGGACGCTTTAGTCAAATAAATAAGAAAAAGAGAGAACACGAGACAAATGTGGGAAATAAAAAAGAAACTCTATAAACAGAAGAAAATGATAGTCAAGAGCAACATGTTTCATTAATGACGCATAGGTATGTGGCATCCCATTATCGTAATATATCACATGCTGAGAAACTATATAATTTAAACCAATTTGAGGGAGCAAGAAAACAACACTGAAGTACTGCAGTCGTATCAGCTAGTGAACAATACTCAAGTTCAATGGAAGAACGTTCAACCGTTTTTTTGTTTCTTAGAACATCATACGATGAGATACAACCATAGATTAAAGAAAAACTTAGCATAATTTATAGTTCTTGTTTGAATAATATTATCTACATATAAGATATATACGATACTAATATTTTTTTTTTTTGAAAGCGAGTATTATATAATTAAATACATCTAAATATCAATAATAAATTTGAAAAAATATAAATATCAATAATAATAATAATAATAATAATAATAATATTTTTTTTAATTTTTGTGGATCACAATAGATCGATCCACTAATCTTTGAACTAACATGTAACAAACAATTCATGTTGATCTGACAAGACAACCACCAATAAAAGTAAAAATTAATAGCCTAAACCACTAATACATTATTTCTTTATTGTTGTTAGTAGTCTAACTATTTGGACAACTGCTTTTAGGAACACCACAAACATGAGAAAGATATTTTGCAGTTTTTTTTACCTTAGCACTTTTGACCCTTCGGAAGTTACATAAACATGGTATTGATTTTTTTATTACCTTACAACAGCCATCTGGTGCCTTGATTGCGTTGAAGATGGAAAAGAATCAATTGTCAAACTTTGGAATGCATGTATAGACTTTGATCGAAAAGAGAAAAGATGTAAAGAGTATGATGACAGAGATAAGTATCAACAGAGTAATCTTCATAGTTAAATTTTTTGTACTAGTCAAGTTTCCATTCAAAACAAATAGATAAATTTAATTATTAGACGTAACATTTTCTATTTAGTTATATATTGTTTATTGTCTTTAAATAGGAATCAATGATCTTGACCAAAAAATAAAATCAGAACCAATTCTTAGTTCTCATGCCAAAAAATAAGTATCAATGGTTCATGGTTCATACAAAACATGATGATCACTAAAAAAAACTCAAAAGTAGGATGATATCGAATATGAGTCAATTCATATACCTAATTAAGAAAAGTTGGTTAATTCTCTTTTATTTTTGTTTTTGAAATCACAATTGATTTGTTTTATACTTCATCCTATTTCTAGTTCACTTAGGATGGTGATGATGAAAATTGTAACAAAATACATGCATTTTGATTCTTTAAGCATCGTGAATTGAATTGATCTACAAATATAATGTAATATTACATATTAAGATTATATGTTTTAAAAACAATATTTAGTAAGTATTTTTTAAAAATTCAAATATAAAGAATCAAAGATTTCTTCTTATATATAATAATAAAAAAATAAGTATGAAGAATAAATACCGTGAACTGAATTGACCGACAAATAAAATCTAATATTACATATTAAGAGTATATGTTTAAAAAAAATATTTATTAATTTTTTTTAAAAAAAGTTTAAATATTAAGAACCAGATATTTCTTGTTATATATAAGAAAATGAAAACATATGTATGAAAGAATAAATTTGTTTAATTTTAAATTTAATTATTTAAATAAAAACATTATTTTTTTATCGAGTTCTTAGTATTAAGATGATGTGTTTCGTGCCTAAGCCCTAAAATCTCTCTCTCACACTATAAATGATGATTAAATGTTGAACATGTAAAACTTTTGACGTCGTAGTTACGAGACTTGGACACTATCTCAAAATTTCCTTATTAATTGGTGACAAGTCTAATATAAAAACATGATTTTGATATGGTTTAATCTACATGATTTACTGCAGTAGTTTTAATTTGATTAGAAAAGGAATTGCAAACCCGATCTAATCGATCTTAGGTCGTGATTTGGTTGGCGGAAGTCGCTAGATCCACCTGACCTCTCTGTAGTGAGCTGAACGCTTCTCAGGGTCTAAAGAAATTTAACTGAGATATTTTGTGAATATATTTAACTTAAACACTTTACTGCTTATTTATATTCTTAGAGTTATTTTGTTAGAAAAAGTCGTAGTCTTGAAAAATTAGGGTATTGCATATTTATATATTTAGAGTTCTAGTTAATCATTTAGAATTAACCTTGTTGGTTACTTGAATTAAACCTTGGATATATGAATAATTCGTAGATGTAATGTTTTCCATCTTGAATACAATCTACTCTGTTTTTAGTTTACAATTACTTTCATCATTAAATTAAATTTAGTTACTTTGGAGGTTTTTAATAAATATGTGATTTACCATAGTTGAGATCGATAACCTAAATGAATACTTGGCACATCACTATGCATTTGCAGTTATTTAGTGAAAATATTCATGCACCAGTTCGTTAGATATAGACATAGAGAGTTTCCAAATGTGTTCAACAAAACCCACATAAAAGGAATCAGAGTCGCTGCTAATCGAGTGATGATGATGCTCAAAGAAGTATTGCCTCTGGTTGTGGATTGAAGGCGGAGGTGTAAGATTCCTTATTATATCAACATCCCATGGAGCTGGAGGGGGAGGGGGAGACAATTGGTCATCATAATTAGGAGAAGACGAAGTCGAGAGTTTTAACTTTTAACTATAAAGTAAAAAAAAAGAAAAAAAGACATGAAATATATAACCTCTGTTTCGGCCAGAGACTTCAACGCCGAGTTAAAAAGGGCTTTAGGGTTTTGGCTTGGAGCAAAAATCTCCGCAAACCGAATCAAGCATTTCTAGAGACCGATTCAGAGAGAAAAGAAGAGAAATTCTGAGATCGGAATCAATGGAGTCTACCATTTCACTGAAGGCCAAAGGGAAAGGGAAAGGATCAAAAGGATCTTCTTCTTCGGGTGAGAAATCGAAGATGGAGGTCGTGAAGGAATGGAGCAACTGGTCTTTGAAGAAGGCGAAGGTCGCGACTCACTATGGATTCATCCCTCTAATCATCATCATCGGCATGAACACCGATCCGAAACCCCATCTCTTTCAGCTCCTTAGCCCTGTCTGATCCTCTACTATCATCACCATCGAAGCCAGATCGCTCTGTCGTTTCCCGTTATTCTCAGGGTTTGGCTTCATTTCATATCCTTACGCGTAGTCTTTGGATTCGCCGAATCTTCGTTATGTTTCGAATGCTTTCTTTATGGTTCTCTTACGTTCTGTATGGAATCTGTTAGCTTATGATATATGTGAAATTGACTTGGATGTTTTGCATTTATGTTCGCTGGAAACTTTGAGATCTTCAAAAACGTTGGTATACAAAATTGAATGAGTAATAATCGAAAAATACTTTTAAAGCTTTTGATTTCGCGATTTCGCTCTTGGAGGATTGAATTGAACTGTGAACTATGTTGCAGTGTTGTTTCTCATTCTTCATCAAATGTTGGAAATTTCTAGTATTGTTTTCACAACCTCTGTTATATGAGGTCGATCTTGAGGCTTCAACGCAACACAAGCCAAACCTATTTGCAACATCTCAACCATTTCTCCCTCTATACCCACTTGTCTCGTAAGCTCAATGTCAAATACTTCTCCGGTCCACTCTTTCGACACCACAGACGTAATCCAGCTCGCCAAGTCCATGTCTTCACCTCGTGATAGTGGACTCGCTGGAGATTTCCCTGTTAGTAGCTCGAGTAACACCACCCCAAAGCTGTATACATCAGAAAACTGTGTGCACTTTCTTGTGTTTGTAATTTCAGGAGCTTGATAACCCGAAGAACGAGGAAGAGATCTCATGATCGGTGTCAATCCGAGATCGCAGATGCAGCCATTGCTATGTGAGTCAATGAAGATGTTGGAAGATTTGATGTTCCCATGGACGAACTTCCGTCATCTGCTTCATGGATAATAGCTAATCCTCTTGCTGCACCAATGGCTATTCTCAACCGAGACTCCCAATTTAAAGGTACTCGGTTCACTCCTACACAAGTTGAGTTCTTGGTTTACTATACAGACAGACAAAAGGGATAATAGAAGGTAACATACCGTGCAACATCTCGAAGAGGTTTCCTTTAGTGTAATAGCTGTAAACAACGAGTTTATCGTTCTTGGAATAGTAGTAGGCTTTAAGCTCAGCTACATTATCATGTCTGATTTTACCAACAATCTCCATTTGATGCTCAAACTCTCGTTTTCCCACAACCACTTCCTCTAATCTCTTGACAACTACTGTGGCTGTGTCCTCCACAGCTACTTTGTAGGTTATACCAAAAGTACCTCTCCCCAAAATTTCTGCAGATGATCCTAACAAATCATCCAAATCAAATGTATAGTTACTTCCTCCAAAGAAGCCGATCTTGTCTTCATCATCGTCATCTTCTGGTGCCCAATTACCAACAGACGGGGACGAGTCTCTCTTCTTCCATTTCCATGGGAGTTTTGCTTTCACGCATTTTTTCTTTCCCCAGCAACAACCTATCATCGCCAGAACCAAGAAATCGGTTCGATAGGTGTTTTCCAGTCAAACCAGGTGCAGAGCTTGGGATGATCTCGCTGAAGACATTGTAACCAGAGAGCCACAGGCTCTGATAGCCTCGTATGCTGGAGATAAGGATGCAAGAAATCAGAAGTGAATTCTCGGTTTTTGATCCGGTCTCGGTTTGCACGGAGGAGCTGACTTTCCGATAGAGAAGAAATATAGAATGAAAAAATTTGAATCTTTGCAAGAAATGAAGCAAAGGGTGGTTTTTCTTATCATCGGCTTCAAAGAGCTCTCTGTTTCCCACTGGAAAATATAAAACGAAGCAGACAATCCAAGAAAAAATCTGCATTATAGGAACAAGTTTTGTCTTTTTGTAAACGGAAAAATGTTTCGTCTCTATCCGTCACAGCGAATCTTTTGTAACAGAAGAAAAAAAATATTTTAGTTTGAAAGAAACAAATTGAAATGCGAATATAAATGATACGGCAGTCGGTAAGCCGGCAAAAATCTTTGCAAATACTATTATCTTAAGTGAACAAGCAAGAATGGGAGCCGCAAAGACATCGTGATCGTTTTGTTTTTCCATTAGATTTTCTCGCGAACTAAATATTACTTTTATATGTTTGTTTATTGATATAACAACTTTCACTTTTTATTATTTATATTAAATTAGATAGAATAAGCTAACAAAATAGCAGAGTGGCGCAGCGGAAGCGTGGTGGGCCCATAACCCACAGGTCCCAGGATCGAAACCTGGCTCTGCTATATCTTTTATTTTTTCTCCTCTTTTTATTTGATGCTGATTGGTTTTCCACCGTAATATAACTGCTCCGGTCCATAACCCACAGTTTCTCGGGGAGTAAGAGTATCTCTGGCGACGATGAACGTTCCAGCAAGGTGTAGTTCAGCAGAAAAAGCCAACGACATATTGGTCTCCGCATAAGAAGTTCGCACCTCTCTCTCCCTTCTTCTTTAATCTCCTTTGTATATTCAAAAGTGATTTCGCCGACATTCCGTTCTCCGACGGTGAGATACTTGTCTCTACTTTCGCAGCGACGGTCGATTTTTCTCTCTTTCAGGTTCCGGAACTTAATCGTCGGGTCTTAGTTTTTCTCCTCGATTCTTTGTTTAGTTTACCAAAATTCTCCTGTGATAATTTTTGCCCTAGAGTTCATAAACACGGCACAGTAGGAACTTAATCTTTGAAGTGTTGTCTTAAAACACAAAAGTAATGTTAAATTCACCATCGTGTGTCATCAGAATTGGTCCAAGTGGGGTTGATGATGAGAACCATAGACCTTAGGGCTGCTGCAGATGAAAACTCAATTGCATATTTCAGCAGTCAAGTCCATTAGCGCCCTTGCTGCATTAGATTCGATGGTCCTGCTCAAGTTTCCAACTATTTGAAGCCTAAATCCATTGGTATGATTAGAAAATATTATGAACATTGTAATCCTGCTTATACAAGTTGTATATTTACATTGCGAAATTGAATGTGGTTAGTGCTTCAACTGTAGAGGTCCAATTTGATGGAGTAAGAATGGAAGAAGCTCAGTTCAGAGGAAGGAAGTTGCAGGGATTAACAATCTCTCTCTAGTGGCTATTCTGGTACTTTTCTGCATCTTTCTTATTGATTCAAAGGTGAAAACTTTTGTATTTCTTTGGAATGTGGGAATTTATGAACCAGTTCATGTTGATAGATATCTTGGTTTGAAACGAATTCTCTATGATGTCTTGATGAATCTGCAGCTACTATTGATATTACTAATGATGCATCTTTTATAATATTAATCCTTAGTTTTTAAATAGCGAGAAACATCTCATTGGCGATTGGCTTGTTCACATGTTATCCCTTCAGGTTTTGTGCTTGGACAGGCGAGTAATCGAAACGCTAAAGGAAAGAGAAGAGTTTGTTGTTCAACAGAAGAGAACCAGATCAAATTTTGTTTAATTGGTTTGTGTTATCACATATCTGGTTTTGTTTAACCATATGTTTATTTTGTTTAATTTCATTAATTTTGTTTGGATCGAACCATAATGATCCGGTTTATCTAAATAAAACGTTTATATATAGAAACCAGAACGGCGTCGTTGAGGTCAGCGTCTACCTCACCTAACAAACGAGATTCAACTCTTCATCAGTTTGTTTAGTCGCCTTTGTCTCTTCGCTCCATCGACGAGTCCGTCACTTTCATCGTATAAATATCTCCGCCTCTCTCTCTATCACTTCATCATCTCACTTTGTCAAACCCTAAGCTCTCTCTACAATGGAGTCCGTCGCTTTATCTCGCATTGGTCTCGCTGGTCTCGCCGTCATGGGCCAGAACCTCGCTTTGAACATTGCCGAGAAAGGATTCCCGATCTCTGTCTACAATCGAACCACATCCAAAGTTGACGAAACCCTTGATCGTGCCGCCGAAGAAGGAAAACTCCCAGTCGCTGGCCAATACTCGCCGCGCGATTTCGTCCTCTCGATCAAACGGCCTAGATCCGTCATCATCCTTGTCAAAGCTGGTAATCCCGTTGACCAGACCATCGCTGCTCTTTCCGAGTACATGGAGCCTGGGGATTGCATCATCGACGGTGGGAATGAGTGGTATCAGAACACAGAGCGTCGAATCGTCGAAGCGGAGCAGAAAGGATTGCTCTATTTGGGTATGGGAGTATCTGGAGGCGAAGAAGGAGCTCGTAACGGCCCGTCGCTCATGCCTGGTGGATCTTTCCAGGCGTATAATAACATCAAGGATATTCTCGAGAAAGTCGCTGCTCAAGTCGAGGATGGTCCTTGTGTGACGTACATCGGAGAAGGCGGATCCGGGAATTTCGTGAAAATGGTTCACAACGGGATCGAGTACGGCGATATGCAGCTGATTTCGGAGGCTTACGACGTGTTGAAGAACGTTGGAGGTCTGAGCAACGACGAGCTGGCGGAGATCTTTACGGAGTGGAATAGAGGTGAGCTTGAAAGCTTTTTGGTTGAAATTACATCGGATATATTTAGGGTTAAGGATGATTACGGTGATGGAGAGTTAGTGGATAAGATTTTGGATAAGACTGGAATGAAAGGTACCGGAAAATGGACAGTTCAGCAGGCGGCTGAGCTCTCTGTGGCGGCGCCGACCATTGCTGCGTCGTTAGATTGTCGATACTTGAGTGGATTGAAGGATGAAAGAGAAAACGCTGCTAAAGTATTGAACGAAGCTGGATTGAAGGAAGAAATTGGTTCTGCATCTCATGGAATTGATAAGAAGAGATTAATTGATGATGTGAGGCAAGCTTTGTACGCTTCTAAAATCTGTAGTTATGCTCAAGGGATGAATTTGCTTAGGGCTAAGAGCTTAGAGAAAGGGTGGGATTTGAATCTTGGTGAAATGGCTCGAATCTGGAAAGGTGGGTGTATCATCAGGGCGGTTTTCTTGGACAGGATCAAGAAAGCTTACCAGAGAAACCCAAATTTGGCGAGCTTAGTGGTTGATCCGGATTTCGCGAAAGAGATGGTTCAGAGGCAAGCGGCATGGAGGAGAGTGGTTGGTTTGGCTATCTCTGCTGGGATAAGCACACCTGGAATGTGTGCGAGTCTAGCTTACTTCGATACTTACAGGCGTGCCAGATTACCTGCAAATCTGGTTCAGGCACAGAGAGATCTGTTTGGAGCTCATACTTATGAGAGAACCGATCGTCCTGGTGCATACCACACAGAATGGACTAAGCTTGCAAGAAAGAGCATATCCCCTTGAGGTTCTTCTTCTTGGCTCTTTTTCTCTCGCTATGTCTTGTGCTTATTCTGAATTCACTATTTGCTTCGCCGAAAGCTCTCCATGTGTTTGTGTAGGGCTTTGTTTCATTATTTCTTGCTTTTAGGCATAGAAATTGAAAACAAAAAATCGATTACGAGATTGTTTCAGCTGTTTCAGCGTATTTTGTTCAGTTAAAAATAAGAAATGCAATGCCCTTGACTTTGTCTCCGTTGCTGTCTTAGTTTCTGTCCTGGTTTTGATTCATCTGCATAGTGTTGATTTGCAACCTGAACCAAAACTAAGTATGATCCCAGACAAAGGCTAGGAAGACATTAGTTGTAATTTGTTAACGAAAAGGGAATCTTTAGAATGTGATACTTGTTGACCAGATGAGAATAAACACAGAATTAGTCAAATATGGCCACTGTTAAATATAACTTTAGAAGATGTTTTCATTTCATATGAAAAATGAAAAGAAAAACTTTAAGGTGAACTATATCTTTGTTAAAGCCAAGGATTTGATGGCGTTAATGGCACCCTCATTAAGGAGTGGATCGAAGGAAATCCTTCAACTTCCTGAGTCTGGGCCGGTTCTGATTCTCTGCAAACAAAACAATTACTCAGCTGAATTCCCCTTAGTCTACTGCGGCGTTCCTCTCCGCTCTTATTATCTCTTTCACTATTAACTCACCAGCATCATCCGCCTTACCTGCAACATAACACAGAACATAAAGTGTGAATAAACATAATCAAACCCAAATATGGGTGTTGCAGCGAGAATATATAATACAAAACAGAGTTGGGTTTGAAAATTTCAACATATCATATCGCTTCTTCATTTGCATAAGCAAAAGGCAAATCTCTGTTTGACATTGTACACGGTTTTACCGTATTATGCTGCATGCCAAATCTTTGCCCTATACACTGCGACACTCAATTTCAATGTTCCTTGTGGCAATAACTCTATCACCAACATTATTTTTTCGGTTTTGTCAGCTGATCTAACGGGCAAGATAGCATCAATGTAAGTCTCACCATCTCTACCTTTCCTGATTTTCAAACTATAAGCTGGTCCACCACTACTTCATAGGTTTTATACTTCTCTTCTTTGCCAATTAGAGAATAAAGGGGGAAAGGAGACTAGAAATCGATTTGAAAATTTTGGATAATTAAGAATTTTAGGTTATGATTTGGGGAATCGGCTTTGTTTCTCTTGACCAAAAACGGTGTTTTAGTTTAATTTAAATTTATACCAGGTGATTGTCGGCACATGGTGCATTATTTTTATATAATGATAAAATATGAATATTAAAGATTTTTAAAAACCAATATCAAAATTATCAGAAAACGTAAATAAATAAATAAATAATGAGAACTCAAAAGAAAATAAAAAAATGATTTTTATTGATTTGCGATATACAGTGACTAAAACACAACAACAATATGAACTTTTCAAAAATAGAACGATTCATAAATATCGTTAAATACCCAAACACATACGTAATATTTTATTTATTTTATTTCACTTAATCATTTCAAAACTCATAATGTAAATAACAATATAATCATTAGGTTACCAATTCAATCCTCGTAGAATTAATATACATATTAACCTCTTAAACGTCAGTAAAAAAAATAGTTCATGCATTAAGAAAATAAAAAAAATTAGAAACTTATTAATAAGTAGATAAACGATTTGACCTATCAGATGTACTAAAAAAATAATGTTATTAATAGAAAATATTTGAATAAAACACAACTAAGACATTGAAAGCAAATAAGGTTATAATAAATCAGTCTTACCGATATAAAAATTTGGATCATATAACCCATAACGTAATCGTCTAAAATCATCGAAAATAAAAATAGCTATTAACATTTATACATTAGCGAGGATGATAAAACAGGTGGGGGCCACCAAGAATAAAAACCTAAAATAAACATATCAAGGGAACCACGTAACATACGGGAACTAAAGAGCATTTCTTATACGTTAACGTTTTGATAGTTTAATCTAAAACTCTACCACTATATCGGGAAGCCAAGGAGAAAATCGTAGTACAAAGGATAAAAAATGCCTTCCTTAAGCTTAATTTTTGGTGATTAATCTAAAATCCTACCACTATCTAATAAACCTAAGGCAAATATTGCAACACACAATAGTTAAAAAATCTTCCTTATATGTAGATATTTTGCTAGTTTAATCTAAAACTCTATTAGTATCTCGTAAACCAAATAAGAATTGTAACACAAAAGAGCTAAAAAGCATTCTTTATCATTAGGTGTTTTGATGATTCAATCTACAACTCTACCACAATCTGGTGAATCCAATGGAAACATCGTATCACACGGGAGCTAAAAGCCTTTATTATACGTATATCTTGTAGTTTAATATAAAACTCTACTATTATCTGGTGAACCCAAGAGAAAAATTGGTAACACACAAAGATCTAAAATTTTTCCCTTATACTTAATCTAAAACTTTACCACTATCTGGTAAATCCAAGGGGAAAATCGTAACACATGGGATCTAAAATTCTACCACTATTAGGTGAACTTTGCAACACACATGTATTAAAAAGCCTTCTTTATCTGATAGTTTAAATCTAAAATTTTATCACTATTTGGTGAATCCAATGGGAAAAATTGTGACACACATGAGTTAAAAACCATTACTTATATTTAGACGTTTTGATGATTCAGTCTAAAATTTTACTACTATCTATTGAATCCAAGAGAAATATCATAATGTATAGGAGCTAAAATCTTTCTTATACTTAGGCCTTTTTATTATATAATCTAAAACCCTACCACTATTTGGTGAATCCAAACAGAAAAACATCATATACGTGAGCCAAAAAACCTTCCTTATTCGTAGAGGTTCTGATGGGTTAATCTAAAACTCTACCACTATATGATGAACCCAATGGAAAATCATAATGCATTGGAGCTAAAAATTTACTTATACCTATGAACTTTGATGATTCAATCTACAACCCTACCAATATCTAGTGAACCTTGGGGAAAATTCATACCACACGGGAGCTAAATACATTCGTTATATGTGGACCTTCTGATAGTTTAATCTAAAACTCTACCACTATATCGAGAAGCCAGAGGGAAAATCGTAACACAAAGGAGCTCAAATGTCTTCCCTAAACTTAATTTATTTTATGATGTAATCTAACACCCTACCACTATCTGGTGAACCCAAGGAAAACATCGTAACACAAGGTGGCTTATAAGTCTTCATTATACGTATATATTTTGATAGTTTACTCTAAAACTCACTACCTAGTGAACCAAATGGGAAAATCGTAACGCACAGGAGCTAAAAGCATTTCTTATACTTAGACGTTTTGATGATTCAATCTAAAACTCTACCGCTACCTGGTGAACCTAAGGGGAACATCGTACATCACATGTAGATCTTCTTATAGTTTAATCTAAAATCCTACCACTATTTGGTGTACCCAAGGAGAAAATAGTAATACACAGAGATCTAAAATATTTTCCTTACACTTAATCTAAAACTCTACCACTATCTGGGGAAAATCGTAACACACATGATCTAAAAATGCTTTCCTTATACTTATACATTTTGGTGATTTAATCTAAAATCTTACCACTATCTGGTGAATCCAAGGGAATAATGTGATGCACATTAGCTGAAAAGCCTTCCTTATCTTATAGTTTAATCTAAAATTGTACCACTATCTAGGGGGAAGTCGTAACGCATAGGAGCTAAAAGACATTATTTATACTTCGGTGTTTTGATGATTCACTCTAAATCCTACCACTATATGGTGAACATAAGTGAAATTTGTAATGCATAGGCGCAAAAACCTTGCTTATACTAAGACTTTTTTATTATTTAATCTAAAACCCTACTACCATCCGGTGAACCAAAAGGGGAAAACATCATACACGTGAGCCAAAATACCTTTCTTGTACGTAATACATTTCTATGGTTCAATCTAAAACTCTACGACTATTTGGTGAATCCAAAAGAAGTCATAATACTACATTCTTTATTTTCTAATAGATAAAGATATGTCTCATGAATTATTTATATCGTGAATTATTTATCGATATATGTTATGTTTGAGAAAGATATTTTCCTTTATAAGATATGGTTGTAGATATTTTTCAAAATTTGTCTCATAAATAGTGGTAGAGTTTGAGAAAGACATATTTTTTATTTTCTAATGAAGAAAGATATATCTCATAAATTCCTTTAGAAAAGAAATGTTAAGTTTGAGAAATATCTTTCTCTACTAACTTAACATATATTTTCTAATGAGAACAGAATAGTGGTAGAGTTTGAGAAAGAATTAATCATGATTTATTTGAGTGTCCATATGTCTGAGAGGTTTGGGATTTTTCTCCAATCCCAAGTGGGCATTTTTCCTTTCCATATTTCTTGATGTTTTCAAATATGGATTATTTGTTTAATAGTTTCCCTATGGACTCCATTCATGGTTACCTTGTTAACCATTTCCCCTAGATTTTATGATTTATTTGGAAGGTTAGGAATGATAAGGTATACAAAGGTCTCGATCATTTCAGCATATATTCTTCGACATGCTCTCAGTGAGGCCCATACCTGGGCTGATGCACAAAACTCCTCGACTGAAGGGGCTCGGGCGGAGAGGGTTTTAATGGCCCTACTCTCACCGGATAGTAGTTTTCCATCGGCTGGAAGTGTTTGTCAGGTTGATGGATCATGGAAGAAAGACTGTAACTTTTCGGGTCTAGACTAGTGTTTCAAGCGATCGTCTACTGCAGTTGATCTGATGGGTGCCAAGGGATAGCGACAAAGTTTATCCCCCCTTCATTTAGAGATGGATGCCCTTATGTGGGTGATGGAGTGTATGTTTTTCCATCAAGAAGACGCGGTGAATTTCCAGATAGACTGCTCGGAGCTCGTCAAGATGATAACGACGACGGAGGATTAGCCAGTTTTTACGGCTCTACTTGCAGAATTTCATACCCTCATAAGAGAGTTTCAAGAATTCACGCTCACCCTTATTCCTTGAAAACTCAATGAAAAGGCGGACTGCTTGGCGTATAGTGCTACTGCTCAGGGTATGAATTTTTTTTATGTAAGTAGTATCCCCCAGTTTGGATTTTCAAACCTTTTTTTGTAAGTTTACAATTTCCAAGATGACAAAAAACAAAAATAATAATTGTACAGTTTCAGATAAAACCATTAGAACGTTTTCATATGTTATATGTTAAGTTATTTATCGATATTTCTTCAAGTGATATTTTATTTTCTAAATCTCTACTACTATTTGGTGAACTCAAGAGAAATATCTTTCTTCAATTCCCCGGTGAAGAAGTTATCTCCACCACGTTCTACTCCAAGTAAAAAATTTAATTTTTTTAAACGCTTCTTAAGTTACCATAATTTTTTTTAAGCAAGAGAAAATAAAAATCCGAGAGCGGAAGATTGAAAGTGTCTAAACATTATAATATGGAGTCCTAAGATATTTTCTCCATGATTCTCGTGATTTTGATTTGGGGTAATGCGACTGTCTAGATGGCATAATCGTGTAAAGCACGAGTTCCTCTCTTTCCATATTGTAGAGAATTGCTTGGGCGATTATTAAGAGAATCTTCTTGAGTATTATGACTTTTCTAGAACGATCTAGAAAAGTCTCAAGTTCGTAATGTGCTACTAAATTTTCTAGCACAGTTTGGTCGACAAGTTCGGATTGTTAGGAGTGACAATGGAACGGAGTTCATGTGTCTTTCTTCTTACTTTCAACAACTTGGGATTGTTCATCAAACCTCGTGTGTGGCTACTCCACAACAGAATAGTCGCGTAGAGCGCAAACATCGCCATCTCCTTAATGTGGCTTGTGCTCTATTATTTCAAGCAAGTATGTCTACGAAGTTTTGGGGAAAAACGGTGTTTACGGCAGCTTACTTGATTAACCGTACGCCCATGAAGATGCACAATGGCAAGACGCCATATGAGCTTCTTCATGTTTTTCCTCCGAGTTTTGACCACTTGAGAGTGTTTGGATCTGCGTGTTATGCTCATCGCGCCTCGTGGGATAAAGATAAGTTTGGAGTACAAAGTCGTTTGTGTGTGTTTGTTGGTTATCTGGTTGGACAGAAGGGTTAGAGAGTATTTGATATTGAAAGAAATGAGTTCTTGGTATCTCGTGATGTGGTTTTAGGGAAGATGTGTTTCCCTTTGCTAAGTCATCTTCAAACCCTTGTCCAGCTCTTCCATCCTCTTCTTCATTTGTTGATGAAGATTGGTTGGTTTCTCATATGGTAGTTGGAAAAAAAAGCCCGTCTACAAATGGCCTGTCGACAGGGGGAGTTGTCTGCTTCTGAACAGTCTCTAGAGGCCGTGTCGATCGGCACAGCCAATCATGTCGATTGACAAGTTTAGTCTCCTTCGTCCACCCAGTCTCTGGAGACCGTGTCGATCGACACAGTCACTTATGTCGATCGACTGAGGGAATCTCCTTCGTCCACTTAGTCTCTGGAGGCCGTGTTGATCGACACAGCCAATCCTGTCGATCAACATGGGGAGTCTCCTTCATCCACTCAGTCTCTGGAGGTTGTGTTGATGGACACAGCCAATCCTGTTGGTCGAAGGGGTCCAATGTCCAGTCTCCACATGCTGTTGTTGAGCAGTTGGGACGTGGTCACCATAAGTAGTATCGCAGTGTGTTGCTTCGTGGTTTTAAAACTGAAGATGTTCCGTCAAAGTCCGATACCCATCACGGTTTCTCCAGTTCCAAGTCCTCTGAAGCGTGTCAAGGTACATCTTTATATCCTCTCACTCATTACATCTCGGATGAGTTTTTTTCCGCAGGACATCCTGCTTTTATTGCAGCTGTCTCTGCTGAGGTGGAACCCAAGCAATTTAAAGAAGCTGTTGGGATTAATGTATGAGATAATGCGATGGTGAAAGAGATTGATGTTCAAGAAGGTGCTCACACTTGGGATAACACTGGCTTACCTAAAGGCAAGACAACATTAGGAAGTCAATGGGTCTATAAGACCAAGTATAATGTAGATGGTATAATTGAGTGTTACGAGGCTCGGTTGGTTGCTCAAGGTAATACTCATGTAGAAGGTGAGGATTATGCGGAGACATTCGCTCCAGTTGTGAAGTTTACTACAGTGCGGACGCTTCTTCAGAACGTGGCTGCAAAAGGTTGGGAGGTGTATCAAATGGATGTCAATAATGCATTTTTACATGGTGATCTTGATGAATAAGTCTATATGAAGTTATCTCCAGGGTTTCGCCACACTCACCCCGGTAAGGTATGTCGTCTTCAGAAGTCTTTGTATGACCTCAAACAAAAACCTCGATGTTGGTTTAAGAAGTTGTCGGATGCATTGGTCCGTTTTGGGTTTGTTCAGTCGTATGAAGATTACTCCTTCTTCTCATATACTAGAAAGGGAATCCAGTTACATATTTTAATCTATGTGGATGATTTGGTTATTTGTGGGAATGACAATCATATGGTGCATAAGTTCAAGGAGTATTTGGGGAAGTATTTTTTGATGAAGGATGTTGGTAAATTGAAGTATTTTTTGGGCATTGAAGTAAGTCATGGCCCTGATGGTTTGTTTCTTTGTCAACGCAAGTATGCTTTGGATATTATTGCAGATTATGGTTATCTAGGCTCCAAACCAGTTCACACTCCGTTGGAACAAAATCTTCATCTTGCCTCTGATGAGAGTCCATTTCTCGTTGATCCCAAGAAGTACAGGCGGTTGGTTAGGCGGCTGATGTATCTTACTCACACTAGACCCGAGTTGAGTTACTGAGTTCGTGATTTTCACGCTCCAATGTGAGGGGGAGTATTGGGCTTAGAGTCGTATCTGAGATTTAGAGAGCCGCAAACAAGAAAAAAAAAGGGCTGCTTTACACAAATTTATATATATATATATATATATTACAGTTATATATTTACTACAGAGATCGTTGTATCCCAGTGGGAAGGGTGCTCCCTTTTCTTTAACTTGCCACGGTTTCAAGTACTCTTTAATGCTTTTGTCATTCTTTTTCTTTCATTAATGAGAAGAAAAAGACGAAAATGTCTTCATCTTCAACCTTAAGAGTTGCAGCCGCCGTAACATGTTTTATTTCACGATTTAGAACACTTTTCCTTGCTTTTATTTGTTGTATTATCGTTAATTATCATAGATCTATTAGTTATTTATCAATTTCTTATTTCAATCGAAGAAAAATGAGAATTCTTTTTATGAAATTGAGGGCCGAAATTTTTTTAATTTCTCTGAGGGCCGCAGCCACAGCATCATCTGCATCTATTACGCGACGTACGCGACGGTTCTGAGTGGGTTATATGTATATTGAGTTGGTTTTGTTAGTATTTAGATCCATATATATTAGGATAAACTAATCGTTTGTGATAAAGTATATATATTTTTATAAGTGTAAAGTTATAATAAGCAACTCAGTTATCTAAACTTTCAGAATGTCAAGAGAATACTCGAAATCTATATTAGTGAGTGTAACTGTATCTCTATTTTTTTCCCGTAATATACAAAATCTATCTGCCAAAAAAGTATAAAATTATTTAGTGAGACAATTAATTAAAAACATCAGATTATGACAATTTTCATGAAACTGAATTTTAGTATTATATGAAAATATAGTGATGGATTATTTATTGTTGCAATAATTAGAAACAAACAAAAGATTCCTGGAAATATGGCCCATCTGGTTAGGATTAGACAATTGAAATAACACAAAGTTATTGATTGGACAAAAATGGCAATATATTATATTCAACTTATAAAACAGTGCACCGCACTGTTTATTGATGATGATAGTTTTTGAAGAAAAGAAACAAACCTTCTACGAATTTACTATATACAAAATTTTGATCATAGTAGCAAAGAAATCTCCTGGAAAATTTAATCAAACAAATCGTCATAAATCATTTAAAATTCAAATGTATTAAGTAATTTAAAATAGTGAGAATATATATATATATATATATTTCTATATGAAATAATATATTAGAAGTGGGATGGATTCGAGTATCTATGATTTTCATGATATTCATATTTGAATCGATGGGATCCGTGGTAAAACTATCTGCATCTAAAAATATATGGCTTTCGGAAATCTCGATTTCATATATCGATCTAAAATGTGGATATTCGGACGGATACCCGTAAAAAGGTTTAATAATATAAAATCTAAAAAGTGTAATATATTATAAAAAATAATTAAGATAAAATTTTATACATTTTTTAGATAATAATCACATAATATATATAAAATATTTATATTTGTAATATTTTAATACATTTAATGATTTGGATATGGATAAGATATTCAGATCCGTCCTCTCCCGGACATCTAAAGATCTTGGATTCCGGATAACAGTTTTACCCTTATAATATACTACTGTTAATCATAATATATATCTAGGATGAAAATTTTTGATACATTTAATTGAAAATAAAAATATTGTAAATAAATAAT
Organism: Euclidium syriacum; assembly: GCA_900116095.1. NCBI lineage: Eukaryota > Viridiplantae > Streptophyta > Magnoliopsida > Brassicales > Brassicaceae > Euclidium > Euclidium syriacum. The sequence goes on from FPAK01000008.1 coordinate 8,324,854, forward strand.
AAAAATATTTCAACGTAAATAAATAAAGCATTAATGCATATCTAATTAATAAATCAAAATCGACTAAAATTGCAATCCATTTTGTCACCACTATAATTTGTCTAAGGAAGTTAATCATGTTTTTATTTACTTGCCTTTTAGCAAGATAAACATAGACATTATCTCAAATTTACACGGATTCTTATTCGTTGCCTTCAGAATCGGTGTTTTGTAACTTGAATTTTCTCTTTTATAAGAAACCCTTGTGCAGGGATCAAGGTGAAAGCCAATATATTTATTCATGGGTCATGTGGTTAATATAGAAAACTATGAATAATAAGGTATTCCAAGGTGTTAATCAAGATCCCCTTGATATTGTTCGGTAGGCGACACGTAAATTTACAGTTTGCACCACATCTTATGAAGTTTAGGTTTGGACCGTCGATATGGGCTTGGTAATGGGGTTCAACTTCAAAAGGTAACTTTGTGCCGCTTCGGTTGAATCCAGACAACTAAAAGTTCACATCGGATGGATTTGTGCGCTATGAAAATAGTTGTCTTTAAGGGTTAGATCCCCTCATGTAGGTTTGAGCTAATAGAAGGAAGTGTTGCTGCTGCTACTACTTCACAGAAACCTCAACCATATTTGCAGTTACTGTGGAGGAGTTGGCCATTTGCTTGATAGATGTTATCGCAAACATGGTTATCCTCCTGGCTGGAGAGGGAAGAAGAAAGCTGGTCCCCCTCAACCTTCTTCTACTTTTGCTTCTTCTCAGAAGAATGTTTTTTCTTATACTCCAAGTGCTAATATGGCATCATTAACTAACTCCGATTCTCCTCATACATATGATTCTTCCCCACGTTCTACTGGTCTTGGAGATAACATGTCTAAAGCGCAAATTCAAGATGTTATTTCTTACCTAAGCTTGAAACTTCACAGCTCTGGTATCACACCGACACTTAATGTTTCTAGTGCTTCTACTTCATCTTCTGTACCAACTATCTCACAGATATCTGGTACGCTTCTATCTATATATTCACCATCTTATTACGACATGCTAACTTCAAAACAGTTGAAACTGATATTTCTTTTAGTTCGTGGGTTATAGGCTCTGGTGCTACTTACCATGTGTCGAATAATAGGGATAGGTTTCTAGGATTTCAAACTCTAGGCAATACCTTTGTTAAGCTACCAAATGGCACTACAGTGAGCATTATTGGAATAGAATTTATTCAAATTAGTGATAAAATTACTTTACATGATGTACTTTTTATTCCAGTTTTTCGTTTTAATCTGTTGAGTGTAAGCATGTTAACTCGTCAATTACCATCGATCATTAGTTTCATTTCCACTTCTTATTTTATTCAGGATCTTACTCGGGAGTTGATGCTTGATCAGGGTAATCAAATTGCAAATCTTTACATCTTGGAGTCTAATTCTTGTCATGTATTTTTACTTTACAAGGTAATTCTTGTTCAGTTGCTTCTGTTGTTTATGCTAGTTTGTGGCATAGTCGCTTAGGTCATCCCGCTCATTCTACGATTGATCTACTACGTGATGTATTGTCATTATCCAAATCTAATAAACCAGACCATTGTTCTATATGCCCGATGGCTAAACAAAAACATTTACCTTTTACTTTACATCCACATATTTGTCAAGCACCACTTCAATTATTACATATAGATACTTGGGGTCCATTCTCTGTGCCTATTAACAATTGTTGATGGTCATAGTAGGACTACTTGGATTTACTTGTTAAAATTGAAGTCTGATGTCTTGACAGGGTTTCCTACTTTTATTAAAATGGTTGAAAAACAATATAATAAGAAAATTAAATCGGTTATATCTGATAATGCTCTTGAGTTACATTTTTCTGATCTTTTCCTAGAACATGGAATAGTTTCTTATCACTCATGTCCTGAAACTCATGAACAAAATTATGTAATGGAAAGCAAAACATCAACATATACTTAATGTGGCTAGGTCTTTACTATTTCAATCTCATGTTCCTTTAAAATATTGGGGTGATTGTGTTATGACTGCTGTTTTTCTCATAAATCGCCTTCCTACTGCAGTTTTAAAGAATCAAACTCCCTATCAGGTGCTTACTTCTAAGTTACCAGATTATACCCTTCTTAGAAACTTTGGTTGTCTCTGTTATGTGTCTACCAATCCCAAACAGCGTCATAAATTTGATCCTAGAGCTAAGGCATGTGTCTTTTTAGGTTATCCATCTGGTTATAAGGGCTATAAGGTTCTAGATTTAGAGAGCAATATCATTTCTATTTCTCACAATTTCGTTTTTCACAAAAAAAATTTCCCGTTTCTTTCTTCTACCTTACATGAAGAAAAACAGACTTTCTTTCCTCCTTTTATTTCTCCTGCTTCCAATGATGAACAAGTGCCTTTTGCACCTTTATTTCCTGATGCACTTCCTCATCATGAAGTGATATCTTCTGAGAACTCATTACCTTTGGTGACAGGTTCTCGCAGACAAACCAAATTACCATCTCATTTGCAGGATTATATATGTAATAATACAACTTCTTTTTCTACTCCTTATCCTATATCTCAATATATTTTTTATAGTAAACTGGCCATTCCTTTCAGCATTTTTATTCATAGTATTACACATGATCTTACACCTACTAGATATTCTGAAGCTAAGAAACATAAAGTTTGGTGTGATGCTATGGAGGTTGAGTATGAAGCGATGGACATGACTAATATTTGGATTGTGTGCTCTTTACTTCCTGAAAGAAAGCCATTGGTTGCAAATTTGTTTACACCATTAAGCATAATGCTGATGGCAGTATCGATAGGTATAAAGCTCGCCTTGTAGCTAAGAGCTACACATAGGAAGAAGGACTGGGTTTTGTGGATACATTCTCACCTGTGGCTAAGTTTGCAACATTTAAGATTCTCTTGGGCATCTCTGCAAAGTTAAATTGGCATCACACTCAACTAGATGTTTCCAACGTGTTTTCAAATGGCATTTGGATGAAGAGATTTACATGGCGTTGCCTCCATGTTATAAGATTCCAGAGGGTATTCCTGTTGAAGGTGAGATAGTTTGCAAACTGCAGAAGTCCATTTACGGCTTGAAGCAAGCTTCTCGCCAATGGTTTCTCAAGTTTTCCTCCACACTTTGCAGTTTGGGTCTTGACACATCTTATGGAGATCACACTCTCTTCACTAGATTCTCTGAATGTATTTTTGTGGTTATTCTCGTATATGTTGACGACATTATCATCGCCAGTAGCGATGCCAGTGTTCTTTCTCCTTTGAAGACACAACTTAATGGTTTCTTTAAACTTCGAGATCTAGGTGACTTACAATATTTTCTGGGATTGGAGATTGCACGTTCTTCCAAGGGAATTTCGGTTTGTCAACGCAAGTATGTGTTATAACTTCTCTCTGATACTGGATTTCTTGGTAGTAAGCCTTCTTCCATTCCCATGAAGCCTAGTCATTCTCTCCATAAAGATGATACCCCACTTCTTCAGGATGTTAAGTTTTATCGAAGATTGGTTGGACGGTTGTTGTATCTTTGCAATACACGGCCTGACATAGTTTTTGGCTTTTTGCTGTCACTAAACTATGTCAATTTACTTCTGCGCCCAGAGAAGTTCATCTTCAAGCCGTTCACAAGGTGTTACGAAATCTGAAGGGTAGTATTGGTAAAGGTCTATTTTACTCTACTGATCCGGATCTCTCTCTCAAAGGTTTTACTGATGCAGATTGGGTGATTTTTCCAGAGACTCGGAGATCTGTTTCAGGTTACTGCATGTCCATTGGTGATGCTCTTGTTTCCTGGAAAAAAAAGAAGCAGCCAACAGTCTCTTGTAGCTCTACGGAGGCAGAGTATCGGTCTATGGCCTTTGGCACTAAAGAGTTGATCTGGATAGCCCAAATCATGAAGGATCTTCGTCTTCCTATTTCTTTGCCAGTTGCTTTGTTTTTTTATAGCACAGCCGCTTTGCATATTGCAAAGAATCCAATTTTTCATGAGAGAACCAAATACTTGGACATTGATTGTCATAAAGTGCGTGAATGTATCCAATCTGGATTTATCAAGACTCTACATGTCCGCAGTGAACATCAACTGGCAGACGCTTTCAGTAAACCACTATATCCTACTCAGTTTCATTCTTTGATATCCAAGATTGGACTTTTTAATCTCTATGAAGCTTCATCTTGAGGGGGTAATAGATATGTTGGTTTAGTCTGTTCCGGTATTGTTAACCGGTTCATTATTTATGGTTTATTTCATTGGCTAGATGTATATATACACATACTTGTACATACTTTTACAGTCAATGAAGATAACCATTATTTAATTTTTCTTCTAAAATGAGCAATGCTTGAATAGAATTCAGGTCTAGGGTCAATCCACGAGGGGATACATATCTTTTGAAAACAAAGAAATTGTGAGTTTTTCAGAAAACATGATGAGAGAGTGTCTTCCGAATATTGTACAACGCACAAATAAAAAACTGAAAGAAAAGAAAAAAAGTCACAATGCCGAGTCTGGAAATTGGAAAGAAGTCAAGAAAATGGTAATAAAGTTTATAGTGGACTCTAATATGAAGAAAAAAGGTGTTATAATGATATATTTATTTTTACTTCTTCATATGAAATTAGGAGATCCAACAAACACCTATGGTTTATATTTTATAAAGCAATAAATATCGTCAAGTTTAAAGATTGCATCAAAGTAACACTTAAATTTTGACACGATGAGAGAGTATCTTTCAAATATTAACATTAACCACTCTAAGTTAGCATTTTTTTACAGCAACTCTAACATCAATACTATAATAACAAAACCAAGTCTCTCCAACTTTGCCACATCAGTTCCCTTGTGTTGGGAGGAGATGCCACGTCATTTAAAAAAGCTAAATTAAATAACCAATGAAAACATAACAATTTAACACATCATGTACTCTAAAAATATCTTAAATAAAAAATAATAGTTTTTTTGAGTTTTAAATAATTGTTCATGACTTTATTCATTTTTCCATAGTGGACTTTAATATGAGTTTTAACATACTATCAATATTTTTATTTTTTTGTCGACTCCTACTATCAATATATTCTCACATTTGGTTCAAGTCGAAATATCTCTTCATTTTTATGATTATTACCTAGCCCAAAGATTATACGATTCTATTGTTAAACAATTTAATTCAGAAAAATTCGAATAAAAAATTAATTTCGAAGGAATATAACTCAATTCGAAGGAACCAATGGTGCTTACATGTAAAGGATTCACGAGGAGATGAATAAAAAAAAAAGGGAGTGAAAATGAATAAGAAAATTATAAAGAAACTAAAATAAAAAACAAGGACCCCAAAAAATCCCAAGCAGCCGGACTAAAAAGATGAACGTAAAATCGACAAATAAAAATGTTCATCGGTGAGTTGTTTGAGATAGTCTGTAGGAATCAAAAGAAAGAATGACGAACCCAAAATGTTGCAAAGAAAAAAAACAAGATAGTCGTTTAAACCTAAAAGAAAAAGAGAATCCGTTTTGTGATTTCTATGACTATATAGATTTTCTAAGGTCTTAGTTATATTTGTAACTACCAAACATTAAAGAAATTTACCTTAAACATAAATTTGCTTAAACATAAATTTAGATACAAATAATATATCATAAAAATCAAACATCACGATGCCAATGAAAATTATGGTATCAATTTATCTTAATGTAAAAATGAATAGTCTTAAATGAATTATTCTCTATTATTCATAGCTATCTAAATATAAATTACATTAACATATGACACTATATCTATTAGAAAAAACATAAGAATAATCCGTAGAGCGTGAATATTGATGTAGGTGAATTATAAAACTTGATTGAAAGAAATAATATCTCGAAATCTAGGTGAAAAAATTATTGGATGCTTTTGCCCACGCTATAATGTCTCCTTTCCTCTTATTAATTAATTCTTTTTTAAATATGAGAATTTATTCCATAATTAATTTGCTTAAACTTGTGCCGAAATCATCAGGTAAATAATATTTTCATTGCCGACATTTGGTAAATAATATAATAAGAGAAAGCTTTTAATTATGCTCAATGGAATTTATTCTGGCGATGTGATATAATCGAATATCCAATCATTTTTGAAACTCTTCCAATCCCAATATTTTGAAATTTCGTAATTTTGAATTGATTCTGTTTTCCAATAATTTGTCCAAGATAAAAAATTTCCATTTCTAATCCAAATCAATTGTTTATTACAATCCACATATACAAGCTATAATAAACATATTATAACCTGTAAAAATCAAAAAAATAATGGAAAATAAACTTAAACGGTAAAGCAAAACAAAATAAGATTAAAAACATTGAAACCAAAACACTAAGAAATTTATTTTTTTAATTTCGGCGAATAATGTAATGACATATGTAACTTAATTTATATGAATCTTTTAACACCATATGTAATTTAATTTAGGTAAATCTCTTAGCGTCACATATAAATTAATTTAGGTAAATTTAAGTCAGATAGGGTATACATGTATGATTACTTGATGATCCTCATACCTTATAGGTGGGAACGAAAGGACAATGTACCTCAGACCCCAGTAGTGTGGCTACACTATTGAGACTGAGAACGCATGGGACATAATGGTCTGTTGTGGCTACCTGGTCTCACCCAACGATATGCTCGGAGAATAGGTATTTTGCCCATGGAACCCTCCTGGTTAGGGTGTATAACACCCATGCCAGGTATTCTCAGATATTTTACTAAGTTACTTTCAATCATTTCCTGCAATATATTTTCTTGATTGAATCAATATTATCAAAAATTTACTGACAAACCCACGTGTCTTGAGAACAGAGAAAGTATTCTAAAGGACTCCACGACGACTGTAGACATAAAGACGCTGCATCAGATAACAAACAATACAAAGTACTTCTAGCCTCCTCTTGCAGCCAACCTCCAGACTCCTTAGGATTACATTGTCTGCCAACTATCTAACAAGATGTAGAAGTTATGTAAAATTCACTCGAGTGTCTCGTACCAACTTAACCCACTCCTTATGCGGACTATCCATCTGACCTGGTCTACTAACTCATCCGACCCAATCTACTAACTTTGGTTAGCTTATCTTTATAAATATATTCCCCTCTCATTATGAGAGAAGGTTAGATCTTTTCTCAGTCTACACTCTCTTTAGCTTAAGTTTTTAAGATTTCTCTAAATTTTCAACTTAACACTATAAAAACTCTAAATATTCGACCGTTATAGAAGTACATATCAAAACCACCGCTTTTTTTTTTTTATTCCTAACCTTTTGTACTATGTTCTAAACTTCTTTCTTATTCCTGATCTTTGTATTGTGCTCTGTCTTCTCATTTTCTCTTTTTATGGCTTGAATGTCTAAGAATCTTTAGAAAACATACCCCATCGTGTTTTCCAGAGCTGCGATGATTATTTTGACAGAAGACTTGCTCCCCAGTGGACTGACCCTCACTCTAAAGAATGTTTTAGTATCTACTATACTATGTACCAGAAGGCTCCAACCCTTGAAGATATCACCTTTAGTGTTCCCGAGGTGAACTCAGAATAAATTTGGATATGTTCAATGTGGCTTTACCCCCGTTCATGACAGAAAAGGTTTGTTGAAAGGGCAATTCTAGAGAGGAGAAAATCTTTACTGTATCATCCGACACTTCTCCTAGATATCTCATTAACCATAGTGGAAAATTCTCATCTCAAAGAAAGCCTCCGGTTTATTTCCATTTAAAGCATCTTGCTTGAGTCTTTGTAGTATATTCCCTCAAGATGTGGAGTCTAGACGCCTCCACTAAGAGCCCATATTGATCTTGAGCAAGGAAGTTTTTCTGGTGCCTTTGCAGCTCCCTTGCAAAACCAATTACCTCTTTCCCAAGAAAAATTCAAAGAATGTGTTAGCTGGGTTTCCAACATGAATATATCTGGAAAATGTGTTAGCCGGGCTTCCAAATCTATGAGAGTAGAGAGTTTTCCCAAGACCCGATGAGGGAAACTTAGCAAACTTTGGAGAGAACAATGAGAGACGTCCTATAAACCATTTAATATAATTATAGTGGAGCCAACAAGAGCTCGAGAGCAAGCCTGTGGAGAAAAAAATAGAGTATGAAGGTTGTGTTATGAAGGATCCCACGATACGGAGAACGTCGAAGGTTCATGTTGACCAGCTCATAGGAGATCTGCAAAGATAAGCAGCGCCCAATATGAGGAGGTGTGGCGACCAAGACGAAAGCATAAAATATTAGCTCGGGGGACCCATGGTATCACAACCTCGGAAAAATCAAAGAGGAAGGAAGCGTTGGCGTAGCCAAAGATACCACCAAAAAAAGTTCTCACCTAACTGGATCTTCTGCATATCCGCCTCGAGGATTTGTTTGCTTGATGGGGACGAGTCTCTAGAGTGAAGAAATTTTCATAGAGAGAGGATGCTGAATCACCAAGGGGTGTCACATCCGTGCATACACAAGGTGATAAGCTAAGCAAATACTACTCTAGTCGTTGCTGAAGCACGATATAAAAAGAGAGAGTCGAAAGGTCAGCCTAAAATAAATTTTGCTAAAACTGGCCATCCACGCTACGATTCAAAAAAAGACATGAAGCAGGAGGGACATAGTGTTCAAATAAAAGCGATTCCCTCACTTAAACCAACAATGGCCCAAGTGCTTAACATATAGATCATCCCTTTTTTTCTACATTTAGCTTTACTCACCATTTACTTAGTCTGAAGAAATGTTAAGTCAATGAGGATCCAATCTGAGAAGCACCACGACGAAGAATTCCCAGCCCATGGTAAGTATCACAATTCGAGATAGATATTTGTGGTTCATTTACTAAATTACATTGACTATTTTTATAACCTTATCTCTTTAGAAAAAAATTTGTGATAATTTTTTTCACTTATCCTTATGTTAGGCACTAACAAATTTAAGCTCTCTCCTACCAAACCAAGCACCTCGATCAAAGGGCAAAACACGCTAATAGAATCTGTAGCAATTATAAATGTGTCATCATACGACAAATGGTACCCGGGTCAAGTAAAATTCGGTTTGACTGGATTATCTGTCTGACTCGATCTATGTACCCGGGTCAAGTAAAATTCTATACATACTCTCCTATCTTGTTAAGAGAAAGTGTTGAATCTTATTCCACTTTAACGTATATTGCTAGAGTCTTTGTTTTCTCTCTGGATTTCTCAAATTTTAGATCTTTTTAAAATTTTGTACCTTTTACTATTTACATCCTTGACTATCCTAAACAGCATTAAGGGTTTGACCTTTACTTACAAAGGTCAGAATTTAAGAGGGTTCCGACCAAATATCACCGCTTTTTTTGTCACTTTAGAGAAAATTTCATTACTCCTTCAAAATAAAGTATTTTTCTGGTCATTTTCGACCAAGCTCCACCCTCAGAATTTTATTTCTCTCTCTTCTACAAAACTTCTCCCTAAACTAGCAGAGTACTCCACATATTATTCTTATTTCTAGCCCATAGTCAAAGAAATCTTCTCACATTCCATATCACAAGTTCTTTTTTATTTTCGACTTTTGTCACGTGTTCTCTCTTTTATTTTTCATTATTATAACTTGAGCATTATAGAATCTTTAAGAAATAAATCTTTCATCGTGTTTTCTTAAAAACTTCACACAACTACTTATTTGGTAAGAGATTTTCTCCTCGGTGGATCAAACCTCTCTCTTAATAATACTCCAGCAGAACATGGTCTCATCAACAATCAATCTCGCCTCTCGAATACTTCGACTCTAGAGCGCCCAAGGTTCACCTCGCAGGTACCTAGAAGCAGCCCAGTTTAGCATAAGGCGACTTGACCTCGTTTTCGAGAAGAAGAGCCTAAACGAAAACCCATTCAATAGCATGAATCAGATGCTGAAAGACGTGATAAGTCATACATATTTTACCTGAAGAAGACACAAAATGAAAAATTGAAAATAAAAATTTAATTATCCCTATAAGAAGATAAAATATGATTGAGAACGCTAACACGAAACTGCGGAGAGAAATCTAAATGACTATTTATATTTTGAGCCTTTTATTTTTTTTATTGATTAATTACCAAATTAGTTGTGTTACATGTTTCAATATATTTAGTTCTACATATCCTATTTAATTTAAATTTATTTTTTATTATTGAGCTCCTTATATATCTTCTTTTAATTTTTTTAAAATATTTTTGTATAACTATTTGATTTCTAATTTATATTATAGTATTATATAACTTATGAAATATTTTTTTTAAAATATATATATAAAAAAAAGTTACATCCTCACAAAAAAAAAAAATTGAAAATGTCGACGTGAAACTACTAAGATAAAAGTCTAAAAAACTATTTCTTTATTTGGATACTCCTATGTTTTTATTTTATTTTTCTAGTTAAATTTTTTCATATGTTTACTAGTATTTAGTTTTGATATTCTTATTTGAATTAAAGTAGTATGTATTATTTAGAACTTATATTTCTACCCTAAATTTTGGCTAACTCATTTTCTTATTCATATTTGAATTGTTATTTTTACAAACTTTTCATTTTGCATTAAGAAATAAGTAATTATAGACTTAATAGTAATGTTTCAAATTTGAATTTCTTTTTAAAATTTATTGAGAAAAAGCCTAAGATATCACTAAAATTTAATTTAGACAATTATATATATTAAAAGAATACATGTTTCGCCACGTGGTGTCACCACATCTCTTTAGAGAATTAATTTATTAAAACCTTACTAAAAACCTTATTAAACCTTAAAACCGTATAATTATATATGGAAATCTTACATAATCAAACCGAATTATATGGAAATCCTCATATATCTTATATAGTAAAAGAATATTAAACCCTAATATTAAAATCATTATAAATCACATATTTAAACAATATTCGGTCTCTATATTAAACAACATAAAATCAACCAACTTACTAACTACTAAAATTTGAATAACTCAAGTCTTTCATTTTTTTTTAGTTATTTTAATCTAATTTCTTATAGAAATTAAACACAACCTATTAAACACTTAGGCTTTAACTTAGTTACTTATGGTCCAATAGTCTTATTCCTTCTTTAGAGACTTTATCAAACCGTCTTATCATAAAACGTTTTCTCTTCTCTTTCGAAAACACATTAAATTGGTAAGATGTTTCTTCTTCAAAAAAAAAAAAACATTAAAACCATTCTACAAGAATTTGTTTCTTAAATTTTTTAACTAAAATTTCAGCATTATTAGGTGATGAGTATCACAACTCTGATAGCATTGATAATTTGGACACTAGCAGTGTTGATGTAATGGTTATACTCATGAATTTCTTTGTAGTGTCAAAGTATCGGGATAGCTGAATCATTGTTTAAACTTGAAAGTCGTGATCATATTGCTCCAAAATATAGATATAAGAAATGATTTTGTGTACAAGGCTAAAAGTAGCTCAGTTGGCCAATAACGTGATAGATGACATAAATATTAATGAATACTTAAGTAAGCGATTTGGTTTTTACTAACTAGGAAGTTTGTGTCTCCGGCGGAAACGAAGTTTCTTTTAAAATACAGTGTAGTCAATTTTCGGTGACAGTTGCACTTGCTGTGACAATAAATAACAACCAAGGTCAAATCATGGAGACGGTTGTTTTTTTCTACCCAAACCCGTGTTTTCTCATAGAAAAGTTTACATAGCTATATCTAGAGTGGAGTGGAGATCATGCTTAAAAATCCTCATCATAGATGAATAAGGAAAATCGCAACGCAAGACGATGAATATTTTCTATACAGAGGTCTTCGCAGACCTTGAACCAAAATAAAATATTTAGGTCATTAGTTGTAGATATCATGGAATGTATATGAATGTGTTTGGGTTTCCAAAGGAAGGTATATGGTTTAGATTCCCCAAATAAACGTATCGTAGATATAGTGGATTAAATATGAATGTTCTTGGGTTCCCAAAGGAGGGTAGAGGGTTTAGATTCCCTAGAGAAAAATATCGTAAATATCGTGGACTGTATATGAATGTGAATGGGTTTCCAAAGGAGGTTGTAGGGTCTAGATTCCCTAGATAAACGTATCGTAGATATCGTGGATTAAATATGAATGTTCTTGGGTTCTCAAAGGAGGGTAAATGGTTTATATTCCCTAGAGAAAAATATCGTATATATCGTGGAGTGTATATTAATGTGAATGAGTTTCTAAAGGAGGTTTTAGGGTCTAGATTCCCTAAAAAAATGCATTGTAGATATCGTGGACTTTATATGAGTGTGGTTGGGTTCCCAAATGATGGTCTAAGGTATATATTCCCTATATAAACATATCGTAGATATCGTGGACTGTATATGAATGTGTTTGGGTTCCCAAATGAAGGTATAGGGTATATATACCAAGAGAAACATAACGTACATATAGTGGACTATATATGAATGTGTTTGGGTTTCCAATGGAGGGCATAGGCTATAGATTCCCTAGAGAAACATATTGTAGATATCGTTGACTGTATATATTAATGTGTTTGGGTTCCCCAAGGAGGGTCTAGGGTGTAAATTCCCCTGAGAAACATATCGTACATATTGTGGACTATGAATGTACTTGGATTCCCAAAGGAGGGTCTAAGGTATAGATTCCCCAGAGAAACGTCTCGTTGACTGTATTTGAATGTGTTTGGATTCCGAAAAGAGGGTCTAGGGTTTAGATTCCCCAGACATGTATCGTTGATTGTATATGAATGTTCTTGGATTCCCTAAAGAGGATCTAGGGTTTAGATTCCTCAGATAAACATATCATAGATATTGTGGATTGTATATGAATGTGTTTTGGTTTCCAAAAGAGGTTGAAGAGTCTAGATTCCCTAGAGAAATGTATTGTAGATATTGTGGACTGTATATGAGTTAGCTTAGGTTTCCAAAGGAGGGTCTAGGGTATAGAGTCCCAAGAGAAACACATCATACATATAATGGATTTTAAATGAATGTACTTGGGTTCCCAAATGAGGGTGTTAGGGTGTAACTTCCCCTGAGAAACGTATCGTATATATTTGTAGACTATAAATGTGCTTGGGTTCCCAAAGGAGAGTCTAGGGTTTAGATTCCCCAGAGAAACGTATCATAGATATCGTGGACTGTATATGAATGTGCTTTGGTTTCCAAAGGAGGTTGAAGGGTCTAGATTCCCTAGAGAAATATATCGTAGATATTTTGGACTATATATGAGTGTGTTTGGGTTCCCAAAGGAGGGTCTACGGTATATAGTCCTAAGAGATACACATCGTACATATAATAGATTGTATATGAATGTACTTGGTTTCCCAAAAGAGGGTATAGGATCTAGATTCCTAGAGAAACGTATTTTAGATGTCATTGACTATATATGAATGTGTTTGGGTTCCTAAAGGAGGGTTTAGGGTATAGATTTCCCAGAGAAACATATTAAAGATATTGTGGATTGTATATGAATGTGTTTGGGGTTCCCTAAGGAGGCTCTTGGGTTTAGATTCATCAAATAAACGTATTGTAAATCTTTTGGTTGGTATATGAATGTGCTTTGGTTCCTAAAGGAGGGATGTAGGTCTAGATTTCTCCACAAGTAAGCATTTATAAGATATTATGATCTCTTACACCTAATTTATGATATGTTTATACGTCTCTTCAGATAATAAGCACTAATTCGAGAATCTCGATAAAAATATGTAGGATATATAGTATTTTAATGTATTAAATTTTACCCTTTTACACCACATTTCCGCGCAACCGCGCGAGCAAGTCCATAATAATAACATATGAAGGTTTGTAATGACAAATATGTCATTAATGAAAATTTTTTAATGGTATTTTTAGAATTAGAGAAAGATTTTCTTAATAGTGTTTTTTCTTCCCAAATTTCCAAAAATACATTTAAAAAAGGTTTCATTAAGGGTATTTCTGAAATTACGAAAACACTTGATAAAATAGTTTTTGATGTACTTTTTCATGCTATTATTTTCAATTATTCTAAAATATAACTAAAAAATTTTCTTAACACATGTCAAAATTTGATGCAATGACAAGATCATGTTAATAATGATAAAGTTCAGTACAGTTAGTTTTTTTCTTCATTTTTAAAAAATTAATTATACGTAAGTTTCAAAAGAAATTATTGAAGAGACATTAGATGATGATAACCATGTTACCACTTCGAGGGAATTTACACTTTATGGGACACGATTCAATGTTTAGTACTTGTTGAAGTTCAATGTACATAAGATGTCATTTACACCTAATATAATGTATATTTAATTACACGATACAAAAAATAATTAATTGGAAAGATTAATATTTTATTTACTTATGTGGTATTTTATATCTTATGTTTTTTCTTTTAAAAAACATTAATAGTTCATGTTCTTCAAGAGAGAGTTGGGCATAAATCCTTGGCATAGATTTGTCGGACTTTATCTTCAAAAGATGATTTTTCGGTTATTTCGGATGAGTCCATATAGCTTCTAAATTTATTATGGTGTGAATTTGCGTTTTCGAGAACTAGTTGTCTTTGATATTTGGTTCTCCTAGGACGGTCTAACATTGTTGGGATAGATTCAGAGCGAGGTTATCTATTGGAGAGTATATATTCTGCTAAATAGTGAAATTGTGAAGTGTTCGGAAGAAATGATTGAATTTTATTTTCCAAAGATCCTACGATGCTCAAGTCTAAAATAGAAAAAAATAAGAGAGATCACGGGATTGAAGTTGAGAATCGAAAAGAATTTCGAAAAACAGAGAGGAAAAACGGTTTCCCGGGGGGAAAAGATCACCATTTGTTTCCCATTTTTCTTGTATGTTCATCATTCCATTGAAGAGTTTGTTGGTCTATTAGCGACTTGACAAGGATACTTTTTATATCTTTGGTTAATCACTACGCGTTGGTGTGGGAAACAACACATCATCACAAATTAAATTGAGTCCAAAGAGCAATGAGGTCCGACCAAATAACGGTTGTGTGCCATAAGGTGCCATACAGTGTGTTTTTCTTAAATAATTTTAATTAGTATTCTTTAGAGTATATAGTTTGGTCGTTTGATGAATTTCCACAAATGATTAACAGTCAACGATTGGCTAAATTTTTAAAAGTCTCAGAGTCTCTTACCACCTGATCTTTTCGAATGTAACATATTTTTCCGAGAAACGCGTGTCACTTTATCATTCGTTGATCCCACTAGAACTGAGACATTAGAAATTCTATCTTTGCGTATAATTCTTAGGATAATTGAAAAAAATCCATGAGTTTTCTGGCATAACAAATATAAATACTTTGATTAAAATGTCTCTTCACGTAATCAATATAAATCTACTTTTCCATCCACATATTTTCTCGTGCATCCTATTTTTAATATATCCAAACATTTTTTTTTTTTTCTTTTGATCAAACTATTTTGGGAGGTTCAAAGTCCCCCCCCCCCCCAATATTTAGTATATGTAGGATTCGTCTGATTTTATTTCTTGAATGTTTATATACTTTTCCTTCGAAAGTGATTGCCGGTTTATCCAAATTAATGTGTTTACCCAACACTCCCGCATAATTCTCAAAATGGTTGTTAACTAGTCCGCTTTAACAAAGCATAAATAGTCATTAGCTAAGAATAAGTGTGAGATTGTATGTCCACCAACACTTAATCAAACACCCTAGATCTCTTTATTTTTTTCCATTTTAGAAGCATTGTACTTAGCAAATTCGAGAATAAAATGAATAAATATAGAGAGCGTAAGTCACCTCCTCGTAAACCTCTATTTGTGTAAAACATTTCATTGTTAATGAGAACAAAAAATGATTTTGTTTGGACACATTTCATTATCCAATTCCCCCACTTCTTGTCGACATTTTCATACATTAGTGTTTTAAAGAATCTCCATTCAACTCAATCATACACTTTTATTTATGTTAAACTAGTTTAACAGTCATATGGTTTTAACTCAATTATACATAATCCAAATATTTATCGTTGTTTTTTGGTTTGGAAAAACTTTCATTTACATAAACCCAGCGATTAAAAACTTTCAGCTACAACATTGTTTTTCTTTGCTACATGAACGTATGGCTCATAGTTAAACCATTTTGTCATTTCTTCAATATTGCTAAGTATTCTGTAAAGTTTTTTCGATTTTATGTTGTGTATTAAAGAAAAACCAATTAAATAGCTATAATCAAATCATTTAAATCTGATGGTTTTATGGATCGATTTATATTTTATACATTTGATTAACAAGTAAAGATTTTTGTTTTGTTTTAATTTTAATTCCAAAATCCGATTAAAATATACTTATACTTTATTTTTAAAATTTATACTTTAATTACTGCTTTTCAAAACATAATTTCCTCCTGTAAACCTTAATTAATAGTACATAGGATTTAATCAAACTTTAATGTTTACGGGGCTGCATGTTCTAGGCAAACGACTGCTCAATTTGGAACATCAAAGTACAATTTTAAATGCTAAAATATTAGTACTATAATTAAGATAAAGATGCATCTAAGCAAGTTGGTCATTACATAATAATACTTTATGTCATCGATATTCTCCTTCTCTCTCTACATATATACATTATGTATAATATAGTTATATTATACGCATTGTTAGATATATTGCTTTGTGTAAGTGTATACACGAGGCTAATAATGGAGAAAAGGCTACGAAAGAAAGGCTATGTGTGACAAAGATTTTGTAGGTACTTATCTTGAATCTTTGAACTTCATATGAGGCAACACAAGTACACATTTAAGTCTTCTATATGTTGAAAGTTATAAACAATTACTTTAATCTCAGTTTAAAAGAATTTACGTTATTAAATTTTGAAGCTCTGATCTATACTCGCTTTTGTAATTCTGATAAGCTTTGTAGGTGAATGATTCTTCTTGAATGAACTCGAGAACTAACAGCTCCAGTTACTTTTTTTTTTTTTAATAAGGGAAATGTACATTTCCCAAAAAACAAATTTAAAAAAAACAAACTTTTTTAAAAAAATCATCATATTGGCTGTAAAGGAACCTCTACAAGAATATTATTTGTTCATTGGTAGAGATTCAAATGATCACTTGAATAATTAAATTTGATTTATTTATGTATTTTCTAAAGTTTAATGTTTTCAAAAAATTTTAAAGACAAAATAATTAAAATATTTAACTTACCAAGTATGATTCACGTAAGCCATTTATTAATTTTTAAAACGTATCCTTAGAATAAATAATACATTCTCTATTTCGTTTTATTATATAAGGTGTTTTAAAAAAAAACATTAAATTATTTTATTCAATTTTATGTAAAAGTTAATTAAATGTTATGTTTTGTAACCATTTCAATTATATGGTATACTTTTTATTGGTTGATGAAAACAGAAAGAAAAATTTATGACGATGTGTTAGTATGAAAATAAAAAGAGAAAATTAAAATTTTATGTGTCAATTTAAGTGGAATTTAACACTACTAAAACAAGACTCGACCATTGCAACGGTATACCACAATCCATCTTGATGACTATTGACTCATTTGAGGAAGACAATGACAAGACACCCTTTATACGTCTCGAAAAATAAACCTCATAATGGGTGGCCTTAGACATTACAACACCTTTGTGTGTGTCATAAAAAAACTATAAGTTCAAAGCCTGCACTGACATCACATGGTTAGACGACCTCCCTGGCCATTTATCGACCCTTAGTTTCTCAGAAACAGACATCAACGGTCTACACCGCCCCCCACAACGAGCCTGGTCATCATCGTACTCCTCATTAATGACTACGGGGTAGCACATATACTGATCGACACCAGCAGTTATGTCGATTTAATTTTCAAATCCATCTTGGACAAGATGGGCATCCGGCCTGGCACGATTACTAAAGACACGGTCTCTCACTGGTTTCAATGGCAACTCCACCATGACCATCAACCCACCATGACCATCAACACAGTCATTCTCCCCGTACGAGTTGGCGAAATAACCAAGACCATCAAATTCTCAGACATTGACAAGACATCGACATCAGATGTATCCCACTACATTAAACCCAAATTCAACCTCCTCGTGCTCACAAGCACGATTATCTGATACGTTGGCCGCCTCCACATCAATATGATAACTTCGAACGAGTATGTCTCGCTTTTTAATTAACCATTCTCTATAACTTACACTTTCTACGTCTTTAAAAAAAAAGAACGTTTTATAAACTCACTATTTTAGAAGAATCATTAGCCAAATTCAATGATTGTTCCTTGAAATCCGAGATCCGGTCTTGCATTGTGCTCTTAATATTTAAAATCCGGAGTCTAACCTCGAAAATAATTTTTAGTAAGTGTTTGTTCCAAGCAGGTTCTATATTCGCACCAAGCAAAGGTAAACTCCTGAGTTCGACGAATTCATGGATGCATTCCTTCACCGATTGAGGGAGAGGATTACTGTTAATGGTTGGTGTAGCACCCCCGGTATAGCTCAGCCTGAATTAACATCATACTCGATTTAGATGGGACGGACTATGCCCAACTTGAGCTCGAAAAATCTTAAACGAGGACATGCTTCCAATCGTATAAAGAAAAATAAAATTTTCGCGGATACATGGAAATCTTTGCAAGATCTGTCCGAATCCCATCGTCGAAGGTAATATTCCATTTGATAAATGTAAATATTTCATTTTGATAACTACAAAGGTAAAAGAAATCAAACCGACATCGATTACTATATAGAGAGGAGGACGTACTCACGAAGAGAAGGATCCATTTATTCACACGCATACGCACCCGATCACATAGCTAGAGAGAGAGAGAACCACGCCGAATTTAACTTCATTTCGTATAAAAGTTCTAGCTTCTTTATTGTTCTTTCTTTAGCTCAGCAGACGAAAGCTTGTATCGAGCTACCGACCTCTTGTACCTTTGTTTTTTTATTTAATAAATGAATTTTTTCTTCCACTTTACTCTAATTTGAGTTAGTTGAAATCCATTCAACGAAAACCATTTGTATTACCAAGATACACGTTCTATTTCTCATATGATAAATAGGATACGTTGATTGAAATAGTTTCTATATACATTTGGTTTTTTGAGAAATTTACCTTTTTTTTATATTCAACATACCATCTCATTGCCTCCTCTATCCACTCTGATTGATATAATCTTTTCAATCTATCACCTAACAACATTTTCTTATGCATGACCCAAACTCTTCCACTTACAAAACCTAGAGTTTTAGATATATGTGTCATTTTTATAGTAGATTATATAGTTTTTGATGTTTTTTTCATCATCCTAGTTGCAAATGATTAATGCAAATGACCGTCTTTTAACCTTCGTATAGCATATGTTTATCTTCTTTAACTTATCAAGAGATTTCACGTTTGTATATTATTTTCATCTACTCTATCTCCATCCTAAATAATCAGTATATATATTTCACGAAACTCATCATTCACCATCTAAGTATTTTCTACGTATTTTGATTCAATTGTTGGTTCTTCTTATCTGCAATATAATATTCACTAGTACTAGCAAAATTATCATATCATCTTCCCCATGTTTATACCAAACCTTGCTATCCGTCATAAACCCTTTACTATACAAATGCCTCAAAATGTAATTTACGTGGATAAATCTATGATTAAGAAAAGTAGTACAAGGAAAAAATATTTACTAGATTCCAATGTGATGGTCTTGTTTGAAAAAATATATCATGAAGTGTTTAAGTATTTTTTCCTATTCCTCTTTAAATAGAGTCTTCAATTGATTCAAATGATGTCTCTAAATAATCACTTTTTAAAAGTCATTTTTAATATTTTTCACGTTCTAAGAATTTTGTATTATTTAAATGGGTGTAACAATATTTAAAGGATTTTCGAGTCATTTCCATCGGAACTTTTGATGAGTGTCTCCAACAGTTTCATTTTATAATGGTTAATATATCGGTCAAAATTGCACTAAAAACCGCTAGAAATTTTGTTGGAACGAAAATTACATCAAAAAACCATCAATTTCAACCAACTTTTCGAACCAAAAAAAAATCCACCAGCGCTTTCGTTGGAGTCCCATCGAAAGTAAACACCTTCCTATTTTGTAATTGTTAGAAAAAATCTTAACGGTCTTAATGTGTTTACCAATATAGCCTCAGTAATTATAATATAGACAATTAATTCTATTTTTATAATCAGCTGGTCCGGTCAGCTCTAGTAAAAACGCACTAAGGTGCTACAGATTGAAATTATCTCCGATTCAACGGATACCATGAATTCATAGTGGATTCAGGTCAATAGGCCATGACATCCATGAGATCCAAATGGATCACCACACTACATGTCCCGAGTTTGGAATGTCTTACGGCTAATACCGAAGAGTAGCCGGACTACAAGATAAACTGCATGGTCCTTTGACCCATACCCAAATTTTCCATACAAATGTGATTTTTGTTTCTAGGGAGTTTTGAACCTGAAGGGTGCGCTGTAACGCATTCCCGATACTTGCATGCCACTAGACCACATATGTGGGGTAGAAAATTGATTCTATCTTTATATGTGAAAAAATAAATAAGAATCACAGGAAAACGTGGAGAAAAATATTAACCACCCACTTATACAATAATCAGGTATATGATTTCAATTTGTTAGTGCAACAAAAAGAAACAAAAAAGAATGCACAAAAAATTGTGGGGTTTGTTGGTCTATGTTTACCTTTGTTTTTGCTATATAAAGCCATTAATCCTTCATGCTCTTTAGACATCTCTTCTCTCATCTCTCTTTCTCTGCTATCCTCTCTCTTTCTTCTTACATACTTTTTCCTTATATAAATCCATATGGTGCAGCAAAGCAAATCTATGGTCATCTAGGGTTTATCTTGAAGATTAGGGTTTATTCTAGCACACACATATATCAAAATTCTTTACATGTGTATATATATGCGTATAGTACTAGAAATGCTAATACAATTACAGGGTGGCTTGGTGGAAGAAGGGAGCTTTCTTTGGTCCACTCATGGAGTAATATGTGAGATTTAATTGACTGTCGACTCATTCATCCAAATACCAAATGAATGAACACATTAGCATATGGTAAATGAATGAATGATGCGAGAGACAAATTGAATCTTCACTTCTCTATGCTTGGACTGAAGGGAGCTCCCTTTTTTTGTTTTATCACCTCATTTTATTTACAATTACAATTCGTGGTATATTGTATTGAATTCATATATGTATAAGTAAGCTCAAGTTCAACATCGATGATGGTATATAATTAATCCTGACACTCAAATTATTCATGTGTGTTTGCTCGTATATTATTTTGCAGGTGGACCTGCCAGAACATAGTCCCTGAGGATTTTATTTCTTTCTGTGTAATGGGTTGGCCTGTAATGAAATAAAGTTTACTAGTTCATCAAATAATGTATTTTTGCTGGATTACATGTAAAAAAAGGAAAATAAATGTTTCGCTCATTTAAAGGCGACTTACCTTCCAATATTTTAAGTTTTCACAAGCTACTACCCGCAACTGAAAGTTCGGAAACTGATCTAACTTTTTGATCCATGAAAATCCGATTATAAGAAACTAAAAGAAATGATATGATATATTCAAACACAATCTCTGTACATGTGTATGAATAATTAGGGTTTGACAAAAAAACCCTAAGATGGGCTGTAAAGTGTCAAATTCACACAAAGGAGAAAGAGAAAGAGATCTCAGTGTTCAACGACAACATTACCTCGGGTCTTGATCTCTTTTCAATGCAACAAGTTCCTAGATATGTCTTCTTCATGGTTGGAAAAATATATAATTAATGACTACACTACCCTCTGTTTGGGGTGTCCTCATGAGGGTAATATCGTTCATTAAAATGAACATTTGACGAGTGTCAACATCATCATCATGCATTGATTTACTATTTCCTTGATCTTAATGTCTTCCTTTCTTTCTTTTTTTCTCAACTGCAATTTACAATTCATTTAAATTATTTTTATGCTAAGCATCCTTCTTTTTAATCGGGGTTATGGGTGAAATCTATAATACTCAAATCTATCATAATACTCCAAGATATACGTATTACATGGAAGATGACTAAATATATGCTTAGATTCTTGTAACGATGCCACATCTCCACCGAATACCAGACATTTTTTTAATATGTATATGTATTTTGTGTATTCTTAGTTAAGATACCCTTTTAATATTGATTTACGAAAAGTATCAAAATGTTACGCTATTTTAAAGCATACAATTGTATGCCAAATATAGGTAAAAATCTTTTTCCAATCCTTTAAAATATTGTTTGTGTGTATATACATTTATTAATTCTTTCTTTTATTCTATGTTCTTAGACATGTGTGAACTTTTTTATAGTTTGATACGTGGCAAAATCTTATATATGAGAAGTAAACTTGAAACATAGAATATCGATATGTATTGATAATGAAACTTAATAAACGCTGATTTAGTTAAAGAAACATATTGTGTTAGGCTCTAATCCAGATTATCGTTAGGATCATAAATTCTGCGTATAGTCCGAAGATACTATAATTTTTTTTTAGACATAATATATT
Source organism: Euclidium syriacum (assembly GCA_900116095.1). Classification (NCBI taxonomy): domain Eukaryota; kingdom Viridiplantae; phylum Streptophyta; class Magnoliopsida; order Brassicales; family Brassicaceae; genus Euclidium; species Euclidium syriacum. The sequence continues at coordinate 8,347,392 of FPAK01000008.1, forward strand.
GAAAATGTTAGTATTTGTATTATAAAAATAAAAATTTCAGGGATTTAAAACTTAGTAGTATAACTTTTTGTCATGACTAGTGTTTTTTTAGAAGGTTATTTACTTCCATATACTTTTTAATAAGTAGAATATGTAAGTGTAAAAGTTATTTTGTATTTTGTGTTATTATTTATAAATTTTTGAAACATATATATCAATTGGTGATCATAATTTGTGTAAAGAACAAAGAGAAATATTTTGGTTTTCAAAATTTACACCATTTAAGATTAATTTTTAGTCAATTTTTTGAGATATGGGTCTTACATCATTCCTCCCCATTTCTCTCATTCCTCAAAATGTGAGGAATCAATAAACAAATTTATTCATCTCTTAATTTAGTGAGGAACAAAAAGTACAAAACATTTTTTAATTTGTTCAGTTTTTCCTCTACGTTTGTTCCTATTCATTCATGTTTTACAATTTGTTCAATATATTTATAAATATATATATTTACAATCTGTTCATATATTTATAAATATATTTATTTATTTTCATATATGTTTAATTATTTTTATTTTCTCATTCATCAAGTGATCACCAATTAAAACCTATATATATATATATTCTATATCTAAATGATTAAAATACAATTTCGACAGCTGTGTATATAAATCAGATTACTTTTAAAAAATACTGACTTTAAATCCAAATCAATCACAAATTTTTTTTTACAATTAATAACATTTTATCTTTTTAATATATAACAATGTTATTTTTTAATGACATTTGATGTTTTAGAAAATTAAAATACTTTTCCGAATTCTGAATTAAAATTAAAAATTGTAGTAAAAATTTTGAATCGTTATAATTTAGGACAATTGATAATAATAGCATAAAAAATTACATCAAAGACTATTAACCATTTGTTTTTGTAAACCAAAAAATACCCTTCTTGAAACTTTTTTTAATGGTAATTTTTGAAATTCGGGAAAGAAAAACACTATTCGGGAAGGGTTATCCGGGATACAAAAATACCTTTAAAAAAATTTCATTCATCGTATTTTTGTCATTAAAAAATTTTATTTGCTATTATTGTCCAAAATAACTTTTTAGTGTTATTTTAGTCTTTTTCTCTATAATTTAAACCATCATATATATATTAAAAGAATACATGTTTCGCCACGTGGCGCCACCACAGTCCTCTAGAGAATTGATTTATTAAAGACCTTATTAAACCATATTAATGTTTAAAATCGTATAATTATATATGGAAATCATACATAATTTTAATCAAAACCTTATTATTATATATGGAAATCTTACATAATCAAATCGAATTATATGGAAATCCTCATATATCTTATATAGTAAATAAATATTAAATCCTAACATTAAAATCATAATAAATCACAAATTTAAACAATATTCGGTCTCTATATTAAACAACATAAAATCAACCAACTTATTAACTAATAAAATTTGAATAACTCAAGTCTTTATTAAAAACCTTATTAAACCTTATTAATGTTTAAAACCGTATAATTATATATGGAAATCATACATAATTTTAATAAAAACCTTATTATTATATATGGAAATCTTAGATAATCAAATCAAATTATATGGAAATCCTCATATATCTTATATAGTAAAAGAATATTAAATCCTAACATTAAAATCATAATAAATCACAAATTTAAACAATATTCAGTCTCAAAAATTAAACAACATATAATCAACCAACTTATTAACTACTAAAATTTGAATAACTCAAGTCTTTCACTTTTGTTTTAGTTATTTTAATCTAATTTCTTATAGAAATTAAACACAACCTATTAAACACTTGGGCTTTAACTTAGTTACGTATGGTCCAATAGTCTTATTCCTTCTTCAGAGAATTCATCAAACCGTCTTATCATAAAACGTTTTCTCTTCTCCTTCGAAAACACATTAAATTGGTAAGATGCTTCTTCTTCAAAAAAAAAAACATTAAAACCATTCTTGAAGAATTTTTTTTCTTAAATTTTTTAACTAAAATTTCAGCATTATTAGGTGAAGAGTATCACAACTCTGATAGCATTGATAATTCGGACACTAGCAGTGCTGATGTAATGGTTTATACTCATAAATTTCTTTGTAGTGTCAAAGTATCGGGATAGCCGAATCATTGTTTAAACTTCAAAGTCGTGATCATGTTGCTCCAAAATATAGATATATCAAATGATTTTGTGTACAAGACTAAAAGTGGCTCAGTTGGCCAATCACGTGATAGATGACAAAAATATTAATGAATACTTAAGCAAGCGATTTGGTTTTTACTAACTAGGAAGTTGTGTCTCCAGCAGAAACAAAGTTCCCTTTTAAAATACAGTGTACTCAATTTTCGGTGACAGTTGCATTTGTTGTGACAATAAATAACAACCAAGGTCAAACCATGGAGACGGTTGTTTTTTTTCTATCCAAACCCGTGTTTTCTCATAGAAAAGTTTACATAGCTTTATCTAGAGTGGAGTGGAGATCATGCTTAAAAATCTTCATAGTAAATGAATAAGGAAAATCGCAACGCAAGATGATGAATATTTTCTATACAGATGGTTTATATTCCCTAGAGAAAAATATCGTAGATATTGTGGACTGTATATGAATGTGAATGGGTTTCCAAAGAAGGTTTTTCTAGTCTAGATTCCCTAGAAAAACGCATTGTAGATAACGTGGATTTTATATGAGTGTGGTTGGGTTCCCAAATGATGGTCTAATGTATATATTCCCCAGATAAACATATCGTAGATATCGTGGACTGTATATGAATGTGCTTGGGTTCCCAAAGGAAGGTATATGGTATATATACCAAGAGAAACATAACGTACATATAGTGGACTATATATGAATGTGTTTGGGTTTCCAATGGAGGGCATAGGCTATAGATTCCCTAGAGAAACATATTGTAGATATCGTTGACTGTATATATTAATGTGTTTGGGTTCCCCAAGGAGGGTCTAGGGTGTAAATTCCCCTGAGAAACATATCATACATATTGTGGACTATGAATGTACTTGGATTCCCAAAGGAGGGTCTAAGGTATAGATTTCCCAGAGAAACGTATCGTTGACTGTATTTGAATGTGCTTGGATTCCGAAAAGAGGGTCTAGGGTTTAGATTCCCCAAACATGTATCGTTGATTGTATATGAATGTTCTTGGATCCCCAAAAGAGGATCTAGGGTTTAGATTCCTCAGATAAACATATCATAGATATTGTGGATTGTATATGAATGTGTTTTGGTTCCCAAAGGAGGTTGAAGAGTCTAGATTCCCTAGAGAAATGTATTGTAGATATTGTGGATTGTATATGAGTTAGCTTGAGTTTCCAAAGGAGGGTCTAGGGTATAGAGTCCCAAGAGAAACACATCATACATATATGGATTTTAAATGAATGTACTTGGGTTCCCAAATGAGGGTCGTAGGGTGTAACTTCCCCTGAGAAATGTATCGTATATATTTGTGGACTATAAATGTGCTTGGGTTCCCAAAGGATAGTCTAGGGTTTAGATTCCCCAGAAACGTATAATAGATATCGTGGACTGTATATGAATGTGTTTGGTTCCCAAAGGAAGTTGAAAGGTCTAGATTCCCTAGAGAAATGTATCAAAGATATTTTGGACTATATATGAGTGTGTTTGGGTTCCCAAAGGAGGGTCTAGGGTATATAGTCTCAAGAGATACACATCGTACATATAATAGATTGTATATGAATGTACTTGGTTTCCCAAAAGAGGGTATATGATCTAGATTCATAGAGAAACGTATTGTAGATGTCATGAACTATATATGAATGTGTTTGGGTTCCTAAAGGAGGGTTTAGGGTATAGATTTCCCAGAGAAACGTATTAAAAATATCGTGGACTGTATATGAATGTGCTTGGGGTTCCCTTAGGAGGCTCTTGGGTTTAGATTCATCAAATAAACGTATCGTAAATATTTTGGTTGGTATATAAATATGCTTTGGTTATTAAAGGAGGGATGTAGGTTTAGATTCCTCCACAAGTAAGCATTTATAAGATATTATGATCTCTTACACCTAATTTATGATACTTTTATACGTCTCTTCATATAGTAAGCACTAATTTGAGAATCTCGATAAAAATATGCAGAATATATAATATTCTAATATATTAAATTTTACCCTCTTACACCACATTTCCGCGCAACCACGCGGACAAATCCCTAGTTGTAAACATATTTGATAAACGTAAAATATATCATATCAGTAGAAAAAAAAAAAAAAAAAAAAAAGAGATTGTAAGTAGTTTGATTTTGGAAATATTTTAGTTCTTAATCCTACCTTTTTTCTTCTTTCAATATAACATATAATGAAGCTAGTCTGTTACGTCTAATTTAATATAAATAAGATTAATAGAAAATATTGCAACTCTTTTACGTCTATTTTAATATAAATAATATTAATAGAATATATTTACTTTTATATTTGGAATGATTTGTGAATATTAAAAAGACTTTTATACTTATTTTTACTGATAAATTTTATACCTCCACAATAATATGATCCGAATCAAAATAATAATATGATCCGAATCAAAATAGAAGAAAATAAAGTTCATGCCATGAATTTGGTCCAATAACATGAGAAGTTATCATATTCTTATTAAAAGCCAATAACTTTTCATGTATTAAACTTGGTTCATTAATAAGTATAATCTTCTCTTATTAGATGAGAATGGCATTCATGCATTCAACTAGGTTCATTACTCCTATTTGGGTAACAAGAAACTATTATAAATAGAATGTATAATTACTTCTGATGAGTTAAGTCTTTTAGTTAAACCAACATAACATAAGAGATAAAAGGTTCATCTAAGTTTTTGAAATATGATCTATGCGGTACTAACATCTCGCTTCGATCTAGTTTGTATGCGCGTGGATATCAGTAGACGCACAACCTTTGAAGTGTTATACAACCTTGATTTATTTCAGTGCACCTTACAATATATTAATGTATATTCAAAACCTTATTTCAAGATTTAATTTAATATTTGCATGAATCTTGGCTATTAGATTGGTTATTAAGTTTAAAAAATTTATAAATTTAAACAAAATCCCTACAAACACACCATCTCGAAATGTCAAAGATACTCGATTGGGTTCTCATTGGGTAATTTATAGACTTAATTTTTCAGCAATGCATTAATTTAAGGTTTTATCTCATACTTTAGTCTTTCAGTAAGTAATGGAAAACCCAGTTTGCAAAGACTGCATCAGGATGATAATATGCTACCAAAGTTAGATGGGGCTCGATGTGCCCAAGTAGCTACATTATATCTTCTTCCTCCAACAAGTCTTGGTGGTATGAATTTCTTAGTTACCTTAGGAGGTGTTTGACGGTCTTCATCTCTTCGAAAATTAAGATTGTTGGTGTTGCTTTCTATCTTAGCTAGTCTTGCTTCTCTTTTCCATTGGTGTGCAGATTCCTTTGGTTTGGGATAGAAATGTTAAGCTTTTTATAAAAAAAAATTATGTTCATAAACCTGAGATCAACAAAATAAAATGAAGTAGAGAACAAGTAAGGAATATAAAAATTAGACTTGGTTTTAAGTAGAAACATGTAGGAAACCAAATGATCCCCAAAAACGGCACCAAAAATTTGCTATCCGGTTTAATGCTCGTTCCAAATTTTATTTTTTTTAGTTTCTATTAACCTAACTGCAAGTACATAGCTTTTTTAATTATCTTACAACGGATATTAAATTCACATGGCCGAATTTTACGCCTATATGAATGCAAATCCTAAAATAGTTCTAGCAATTAAAATATGATATCATTTAAGGGGAGGGGTTGTTTTAAACTAGCAATTAAAATAAAATGACTAACTAAAGAAGCAGATGTAAATCAATATTAAAAATACATTGACGAGTGAGAATCGTCTTAGAGTTCATGACATCTAAGGTTTAAACGTTCATCATGGGAAAGAAATCACTTAAGCATCATAAGAACTACATAACACTTATGTAATCTACCTCCTCTCAGATGCATTGATATATATCCTAAGCAATCTTGATTGTTACTTAATTCCATCAAATTAGATAGTTCAACAAGCATTAACAAGCAAGTCTGATTCGTTCACCATGTCAACCAATCACTCCCGAGTGATAGAGGTACATAGCTTACACATGGTTTAATTCGAGATATCTAATCACCCCAGATCTTATAGAATCTTGAAAGGCATAAAATGAAATGATTATACATATGTAAGAATTATCAGAGACCCAATCTCCAATGAAAAATAAAAAACTACTCACAGATGTAAAAGAATTCAACAAAGATAAATCATAATAGAAATCATGAGTAAATAAGAGATAGAGATGACATAAAACTTTTCAAATAGAAGAAGAACAAATTCTAGTTGTCTCTTTGATTTTAAACCTATGAAGACCCGTAAGAACTTAATGAAAACAAAAGAACTTGTTTGTCTATGGTCTCTGGTTGTTTAGGGCATGCTCTTTTCTATGAAGAACTTATAAATAGTATATATAGAGTCCCAAAAAAACTAGGTTAGCAAAGGAGTAACAAGGTAAAAGATAAAGAAAACTTGGAAAGTTGTCTGATGTCGATATGGGTTGATATCGAGGACTATCGGTTGATATTTGTGCTTTTTCCGGAAACAATATCTATTAATTTTTGTGATATCGATCAATATTTGATATGAGAAGTCTCTGAGGTTTGAAAATTGATCTATTTTTGGTACATCAGTCGATATTTAGGCTCTTCAATTCCCCACAACTGTATATAGTTCGATATTGACTTTCTTGGTCGATAATGGGCTTCGAAATCTTGGACAGGTCTTAAAAAACTTGAAGATATGGAGAACCATATCTTAGAATGATTTCATTAAAGTAGGAGATGAAAGCTAACTAAAATATCTATCATTGGACACCAAGATCATCTCCACCTAGAGGGTCTCCTTTGAATGCTAAATTTCTAACATTTAATTTTTCCTCTTAGATGGGGTGTATTGCCTATTTTTCACCAATCATCAGGGCTAGATTGATGCTTTGAATTTTGAAGTCTCATGTGTGTTTGGGAATACTCCGGGATAACTCCTAAAGGTGTTACAAAGTGTCCATATTCAAATTCATCACACACAAGACTCAAAATAAGAAATAAGGAAACTAGACACTGAAGTGGTATCTAAATGCTAGGATAGACTCTAAATTAGACTCAAAAGCTTAATAAAAATGTTATGATCGGTGTTTAACAACCGTGGTGTTATTATTCGGGAACTATGATGCACCCCTCTACATCTAGACATTGTTCATCATCGTTAACCAAATGCCCATGTTCATCAACTTAAGATTTCATACTTCATCTTTTTCTGTACTTTTTTGGTTTTGCATTCTAACTTCGTTAACTCTTAGCTGTCAAGAATGATTAGCTTTTTATCCTTGTCTCTTCGAGTACTTGTCACAAATCTGAAACATACAAAAGAAAGGAGAAAGAAATGTGTGAGTAACTGAAATTAAAAATTCCTAAACGAAATCCTAATAGTAAAATACAAAGGCATTAATGTGGCCTACGATAACGTCGCCAAAAACTTGAACACTCAAGTTTTAACCGCTAAGACTGCGGCACACTCCGGTAGCTTCATGATTACATTGTCTGACAGCTTTCCAACAAGTCAAAGAAGTTAAGTGAAATCACTCAGGAGCTTCATACCAACCCGACATGTTCATCATCCGGACTATTCATCTGATCCATTACACTATCATGGGTCAAGTAATTATTATAAATACATCACTCTCTTACTATGATAGAGGGTCATATCTTTTTCACTCTCTTTAGTTTTCTCTTTTCTGTTGGTTTTATTAAAGTTGTTACCTTTCACTCTTATATAAAATCCTAAAGGTCTAACTTCTATGAGGTTTTAATCTCAATCACCATATTTTCTTTGTCGCCTCATAGATCCATTCACTCTCTCCTTAGAGACAGCTCTTGAACTTCACTTTCATAGTCATTCTTGACCTAGTTCCACTATAAACTATTTTTTTCTTTCTCTTTCACTAAATAACTTCTCAAAACGACAAAGAACTTTGGGGACCACCCTTTCTTTCCGGTCGAAAGTCGGCCGATCTTTTCTTCCACACATTTTGCGAACTTTTTTTTATCAATCTTAATCTTGTGATCTCTTTTTTTTTTTTTTTTTTCTTTTCTAACTTGAGCATCAGAGAATTTTCGGGAGACACACCTACATCATTTTTTCAGAAGGCTTAACGTAGTTACTGTTTTGACATGAGATCTACTTTTTGGTTGATCAAAGCTCGTCCTCAGACATGTTCCAACATCATCAAGATCCGCACCAGGAGGCTCCAGCCTTCGAAGACATATATATATATCCCTTAGTGCCCAAAGTCTACCCCCAATAGAACTTAGAAGCAATATGGATCCGATAGTAGAACCTCGACGCTATCCTTGTAAAAAACCCCTCTAAAGACTCATTTTTAGTCTAAATACCCAATTTTCAAAAGATGTGGTGAATCCGTCAATTTTTTCGCCAGATAAACAGTAAAATTATTTAATTAACTAAAAACAGAATAAGAAAAAAAAAACAGAAGGACATTTCTATTAATAAAAAATGTATAGCTCATAAAAAATAAAAATAACGTGGGATACATAATTCACATTAATATCTTACTCTAGTCTATGCTAAGATCTTAAATGTTTTTGACGTTACGAGTTCAAGTATGATATAACTCCAGGATTAAACGAAACGACAACTAAATGCAAACACGAAGGATTAACATTAAACATAAGATCGAAGCACCCTTATATCATCATAGAAAAATATGATTTATAATTTTATACGAATTTAGGCATTACAATACACCATTTAGCAAGCATGATGAGACAAAGAATATTGTTGGTGGATTATGGCATTTGACTTTACGCCTATTGGCACATTGAAAAGAGACAATGGTGATGAAGAGAAGAATGTAGGTCTCATTATATTATGCAAGTTTATATATATTATATATACACAAACTTATATTTGTGTATGTGCGAGACGATGTGACATCACAAGATCTCTTTTATAAACTACATTAAAGTGTGATGAAAAGCAACACCTGAGAATGTGATTGATAGTTTACTAGTTGGGTACAGTCAAGTTCGAAAACGCTTTAAACGCCACTCAAAACGCTTTAAACGTCACTCATATGATCAGGGTGAGCCTAGCATTTAGCAAAAAAATCGAAGATTAATATTAAGGTTTAATATTTTAAATTTTACTAGTAAATATATTTATATATTATTGTTGGAATGAAAGTATAGATAAACTGACGTGATTCAGTGGGAAGATATATCTCATATAACAAGGTTTGAGTTTAGTTAAATGTGTTTTGTATATTTTATTTTTAACAATTTTTCTTTTGGGAAACAAGAAAAAGACAATTTTACACTCGTCTTTAACCTTTAGAATTTCGACCCACAAACTCTAGCTAGGCCACCGTTTTCCAATTTTTTCACGATTTCATTATTTTTCCATATTTTTTTTGTTTTAGGAAAAATTATAACATAAATATTACCTAATTATCAATTTCTAACTTGAAATCGAATAAAAATGTGTTTTGTAAGATCCCAATTTTTTGCCGAGTTAGGTCTACTCGCGGCGACCAGCAACCGTCAAGCGCCTCGCGGTTATATTTTTTCATTTTTGGTAAGTATAATCTTTTTCTTAAAGGATTTGCCCTGAACTTCAAGTACCTCATATTTAACTTGTACCTTTATAATGCAACTTAATAGCAGTGGTTCACATAGTCAACAATCTAATTTTCATAAAAGAACAAAGCATATTGACATAGATGTCATAAGAGACATAATTTAGTGGATTGATGAAGACATTATATGATCGCAATACTCATCTGTTAGCTGATGTATTCACCAGACATTTATTTCCTACTTCGTTCACTACTCCCATATGAAATTATTGTCAATCTTCTTTCCATCTCAAAGGATACTTGTATTTTTTTGTTCTTTCAAAGGAGACTATATGTATGATTACGTAGTAGCGTAGGCTAGCGCATAATTATGAATGGCGATGTAAGATAACCAGAAACCTCTCAAAAAGGCTTGCAACATAAAAATTAGAATCAATAACATAAATTCTTTATCTATCTCATTTTCTTCGTGATGAAAATATGATCATAACGTACCAACTCTTTGTGAAATGCTAATTATTTATTCTCATAGTTATTTGGGGAAACTGTCTAATTGAAAAAGTACCAAATTTGGTCACCTAGTATTTTGTCATATTTGAGAGGATAGATTCCATTCTTGCATGATGAATTTCCATAGTTTAATTAATCAAATGCTATTTCTGCCGACCAAAGAAAAAAAAAAAAACAATGGAATTTCAAAAACAACATAAGGGGTTTGCAATTATTATGAAGATATAGACTCTACTTGCTAGAAACTTTAAAATTGCAACAATATCAAAGTAATTAAGTACTAGATCAAAGTGCATTTGTAATGTCCAACATTTAGGATTCGGTGCGCGATTTTGTTGTATTTGTTTGTAACCAACTACAAACATAATGGTCCCCAACTTATCATAATCTTGAGAAGATCTTTAAACAATCAACACACTAGATAAAACTTAATTAAACCATGGGAAAAAAATAGAATTGCTCCAAAGCTTGGAGGGCAGTTTTGTAAAATGCTGACCAGCAACATAGTCAACCCTTCAACAACTACAAAAGCACTAAAACTCCATTAAGTCCATTTGAATGGATTTTTGTCAATTTCGAAGGATTGTGTGGAAGTGTATCACTCTTTCATGATAGTTTATTAAATATGATGTCAAAATGTGAAAGAGCAAGTTAAGCATAAATTAGTATAAACCAATCTCCACAAATGTAAGAGTTAGATGTTAGTCTCTCTGATTCCTTTCATATCATCATTGAAGGCTTATCAAAGTCATAGTATCCCTGTTATGGATTGAGAGAGGCAAGAAAATAACAATTCTTGATTACATCATGAGATGAGTTTTGGATCCCACAAGACAATCTCCTACTCAACCAATTCGATAAAACCAAATATCGTAAAAGCAGTTGGTCGCTTAGGGTCGAAGTTATGCGTTCTCTAACTTCTTCAAAAGTGACTTTGGTTTGTAATAAGTAAACAAAAGTTTCGAAGAGATAGATTTTGAAAACAAGATCTAATCTTGTCCAAGTTGGCTTCCTTTTACGCTGGAGACTGAGTCATGCATATGCTTATGCAGGCTCATAAATGCCTAGCATGTGACCCTCAGGGCATCTCATGGCTGCAACCTATTTAAAAAATACCAACCAATCGCAAAAATTCTTCAAATCCCATTTAAGAAAAAGTAGGTCCTAATTTAAAGTTGAACATCTTCAGATGTTACCTTTCCGTGTATCTCATACTTGATATTGCCATCTAGTGTTGCTCCTAATGCCATAAGTTTGGTCACTGTTGTATTGATGTCTGTGACCGTGAAAGATAGAAGCGATGAGTTTCCCTTCTCAGCAACATGATCGCTGCGAAAGAGAAAGTCTTTGTGAGGTCTTCTCAGCTAAAACTAAATAAAAAAAAAGCAAAAATCCAAACAAACAGAAGATATATAGCTGGACAGGACAACTACAGATCTTGTCCATTAAAAAACAGAGTGCCATTTTCAATACTCAATCGTGTAAAGCCCAATCGGGATGATAGAAACTGGGGATTATGACAAGGTAATTATACAAGAAGCTATTCAACAAGTATCAGAGATTAACAATAAATAAATATCAAACTTGTTCATCATCCAGCCAATAAAAGATGAGCTTCTCTTGCACGCGTAATTCAACAGAAATTCTCTATAATTTGACTCGACGGAAAATATACTATTGCAGCTTCATCAGATGGAACATTTTTTAATGAGGCAAATGATCAAACAGAGTGTGCGAAGGATGGAACCTGGGAGATTGCATAAGAGCTAGCTTAAGAGGACCAGAATCGAGCTCGGCCCACCGTAAGGTAACGACATTGACGGAGAAGTCGAGACCTTGCGCGTAGAATCGAGCCGCTTTTGGTACGTCTCTGTGAAGCTGCAGGATCCACCTAAACGACGCCGTTGCCATCTCTCCCTCCCTCTCCCCCTTTAGACGAAGGCGACTAAAATGTAAGAATTAAGACCAATGCACATTAGTGGGCCTCTCTGGGCCTCAAGTCTAAACGACGCCGTCACTATTTCGCTCAGAGCTTATAAATCGTTTGATTCGCTTCGCTTACTATGATGATGTCTACAAGGTCTCAAAGTTCAAAAATCCAAAATTCGTAGAATGCAATCGATATACAAATCTACAGATTCTTTCGATTTACAGTGAAAATGAAAATGAAGATAAGTCCATGAAGAAAGAACTCTCGTTTTTGTTATGTTTCTAACAACATCACTCTGGATCAGCCTTTGAATAGACGAAGACGCGACCTTGAACTCTTTGCGAGCTTAGTTTTCAAAGTATTATTATCCTTCACTCCTTGAACTATTGCTTTCACAGACGACTCGGAGGAGCCTAAAAGATCAGGTGTGACGGTTCTTGAAGTCCATTGTCTAACTGGACTCGCTTGTCTCCGAGAAGATGGGAAACTGCAACAAGCTTCATCAATTTCACGAGTTTCAGACAATAACCTTCTGTGTGTCCGAATCATCTCCCCCATCACATCATTCTTGTTCGTCGTAGCACACTGATCGACTTCATCCTCTGCTTTCTTACTATTATTACTGTTCTCAGTCTCTACTACATCTTCAATGGCTCTGGTTTTCTTCTTCCCGTTACTTGACATTGCCCACGCCATTTGATCCTCAAACTTCACTTGAAAACTCGACGGGCTTCCGATCTTACCTTTCGGCTTTTCCTCACTTAAACCGTCTTTATCTCCATGAGATTCTGCAGGTTTCTTGAGCTCGAAGCAATTCGAATCGCTTCCTGCAGAGTCTTCCTCACACTCCACATCCCTCGGTGGCGCACTTAAGGTGTTAAACGGAACCGATTCTAGCGAATTCCGGCGGTTTCTCGGGTTTTCGATTTCTTTCCGCTTCGCCTGAAGGAATGTCTCTATCTCAACCTCGAGCTTCTCCAGCACCGAACTGCTGTTACCATCTTCTTCTTCACCTTGTAATCTCATCTGCATCCTTTCGTCAAGCCAAGATTCCGCCATATGAAGAACCATCTTATCTCCATCATCCTGACCTTCCCAATCCTTATCCACCAAATTCTTCTGCTTTAAACTGTGAATATCCTCTTCGTAACTCTTGATCCCTTTAGCAAACTCATCACAGAGAATCTCCATCATCTTCTTTAACTTACCACCTCTCTCAAGCTCCTTGACACAACTAGACAACGAAGACTTCACTTCCGATAGCTCCCGTGCCAACTTTCTCTGTAAACTCTCAGAACGTTTTCTAACTTTCCGTTCATCTTCTAACTCTTTCCTCACAGATAAAACCGCAGAGCTTATCCGCTCAACTTCCTTATTCTTCCTAGACAGCTTTTCTTCAGCTAGTTGCTTCACCACACTGTCTAACTCATGCCTATCAGCTTGCTGGTACCTAAGAAGCTCTTTGATTCGAACACGTGAGTGAGCCAACTCGGTTTTCAGAGCTTTTATTAAAGAGATATTAGCAGCATGTTGCTCTTCAAGGCTCCAAATACGATTCAATACTTTGAGAAGTTCGGTTGATGTCTTGAGATTGTAATTAGGTTCTCTTCCTCGGAACTCCAATGAACTACTTGGAGTTACTGCTTTGTTGTATGTTGCAACCTCAAGGGAGCTTCCGTAACTAGCAGGAGATACAGGCTGAAGAGCGTGGTTGTTTCTCTCGATTGATTGATGATGCTTCATCAACATTTGACCTATCTGCCTTCTTAGACTTCCCGCACTCTCTGGCTGAGACAACAAAGGCAATTAAGGTTTTAAAGTTCAGTAAATGTAACCTAAACACTAACCAGATCTAATACCAGTCACTAACAGTTGCAGAACCTTAGAGGACAAAAGGCCAAAAACAGAGTAAATCTAAACTAAACCCATAACATCAAAATCAGCAATTCTCAGACAAAATTCAAACTTTAACAATACCCATTATCATAGGCCGTTTGATTCGAGCTTCCGAGGTAATGAATCTAAGAGAAAAGGAATCAATTGTTGCAAAAATCAAGAAAAGGGTGAGATCCTGGAGAGAGAAAGAGACCTGATGATCAGGAGAAGGATCGCGAAGGTATCGAGAGAGGTCGAGACCATTTTCCTTAACAGGCGCCTTGCCGTGGCGTTGTCGGCGGTTACTAGTTCCGTCGAAACCGTTTGTCCCGCGGTGCATTTCAGGAGCAGGAGGAGAGTGAGAGCGGTTCTCGTAGTACTGATGAAACTCCCAGAAAGCAGCAGCGAGCTTTCTAGAGGAAAGGTTAGGGACGGAGCTAACGTGCGCCGGTGTTGAAACTCGATTATTTCTATAATTATGATTCTTCAACTTTTCCACTAATCGCTCTACTTTCTGTCTCTCTCCATCTTCGTCTTCTTTACTTTCCATTTTTTTGGGGGAAAAGCGACGCCTTTTTCTGCCTTTTTGTTTTTTAAATCAATCCTAAAAACAACCCTTTTGCCTCTTCCATAAGTTCTCAAATTGTCTTGTGAATTTGTTTCACCTGTAGGTTGAACCTTGGATACTTTGATGTGGGGTTTCTCACTTTTGTTTCCCTTGAAAAGATTGGTTTTTTCTTCTTCAATGGCTACAAATCAGTTTGTTTGACTCACATCTCTGTCACATTAATAACGTCACCCACTTACTAAAAATATCAGCACGTGAAAATCTGGGATCTTGGGATGCTGTGTTATTCCGACAGCACCGTAACTTGGTCTTCTTGACTTGTGTGATTCTATTGTGGCATTTTCCTCGTTTTCTCAAACTTTTTGTTCCACAACTCCTAAAATTTTTGTTTAATAGAAAATCGGGAAAACTATCACAGTTATGTGGAGAGGTGAAGTGGTAAAAGAGTTTTATAAGCGTATTTGACCCTGTGGATCTATAAAAAATGGAGTTTTATGATTTACAAATTATATCGCAAAGACCTAAAAAATAATGATCAAGTTACGAGGGTAGTAAATAGTCCAACACTCCACTCCCTTGTTGAACTTAGTCGTTCATTGCAAGATAGATGTTGTTCGGATTAGGAGTTCGGAAATAGAGTTTTGCCGAAATGAAAGAAGAAATTCTCTTTCCTCATTGAACATTTATTACCTTTACACGAATTGGCAGTTCTTACGATGAGATAAGCAAAAGATGGAGTTCGAAAAAAATTAGAATTGCTCAAAATTAACGTGTTCAAGTTTATGATATCGAGCATGTTGTTTATATTGATTGTTGTTTGATTACAAAAAGTTCGAACTATAAGATTGACTATGAAACCGATATCAGGATCTAACATTTGATGACTAGAAAGTCGAAAGAAATGTTAGAAGTGATTTAAGTTCTTTATCTCTGGATTATTGTTCGGGCTCTTGTGCGTATTTTTGTGTGTCATTTTATTGAATGCTCCATTCTATTTATATGGATAATACGTTGGCATAGCAACCAAATAGCGCCTAGGGAGTTGTTATTTCAATCCACAACTCGAATCTTAAAAAAAATTTTGTTACTCAAACACTTACCATTATTAATATTATCTTCACCAGCCTCAGCATCATCAATCCCAATGCACGAGTACAAAGAGTCCTCGTTCACTTCCAATTGACTATAAGCAGCGTATATGTCCTCTATTGACTCAACGTCATACAATGAAGTAAGTTCTTTGATGCAAGATAGTTCTTAAAACCCACAAGAGAAACAAAGTCAGGTTAAAAACACATTTTTTTATCTTTTTCCTTGTTTTAAGAAAAGAGGAGTAAGTATTCAACAATCACCTTCCTCGAAACAGAGAAGGCATGCAAGTGAGCTAATAGATTAAGCCAATATGCATTGGATTTGAGTTCAACTTCATGTCTCATAAGAAGAGTTCGATTTGCCTGTTAATTTCAAAAGAATCCCATTAACAAAAACAAAACCATATATAACTAGAGCTTGAGTTGCAAAAGTGACAAAACATACCCGATCCAACTCCCTAGGCGCTATTTGGTTGCTATTCAAATGTAGTATCGCCTAAGTCACTTCACATATGTTTCAAATAGTGTATTTATATAGGAATAAGGCATGTCGCATATGTTTCAAATATAACCGTTCCAAGACAATATTTTCTACAAAATTCATTTCCCAAGTCAAGCTCATTCATTTCGCAGTGAGGCATAATGATAATGATGGATCTGATTTAGCCCCAAACCACTTCATGTTTAGTTCTCAATCTCGAATGATCCATCTAACACCACAGGTCTCATTATTCTTTGAAAATTATGCATCAACATTCCATTTGTACAGTCCCACTAGAAAAGTCTACCGATAAGAGTGAATAGCTCTTTAAGCTAGTGAAGTCTTAGATTTATTCACTTCTATCCTAGATAATTTTATCTACTATATTTTTAGGAACGAGAGACTTCTCTGTCAATAAAAAAATCATTACCTTCCAAATAGTCCACAACATCACAAATCATATCTTTTTCATTTTTTTTGATAAGTCACTCTCCTTGATCTGACCAGGAGATATATTCCTATAGACTGGTTAAGAAGAGTTGGGATAAGAAAACACGTCAGGGACTTGAAAAAAAATGTAATGAATTGTCTTTGCTGCGTCGCCACATCCGGTACATTTATTGGACTTTGAGAGTCTTTACATGGTCATTAAGACCAACCAGTAGATAATTTGGCAAGCATCTCTCTGTAAGAACTCGAGTCTTTTAAAATGTTGTTGTTTGCAAAACTTTTTGAAGCAAGTGGATAAAACTTGGGCTACGAAACTTCAACATATAAACAGAGAAAATGAGATGATCTCCTCCCTTAAACCTCTTGATAAGGTTATTCTCTTGACAACTCTTCCTTTGATTAGAACTCCAACTTCGGCAAAATATTATACTTGATATCCAACCCATGCAAATCAGCATCTGAAGTGTAGGTTCAATAAAGAACCACTCAGTATGCTATATGCTAAATGTTTTTAAAGACTTGAACCTTTGTTCTTAGCACTTGGATAACTTCATGTGCTACCTGAATATTATCACAAATGACCTTATCTCAATAAAATTTTGATATCTAAGAGCTTATCTTGTAAACAAAAGATGCACAAATTGATTGGTTTAAACTCTGTGAATTATTATTATTATTATTGGTTAGAAAAGATATGTTCAGAAAAAAAAAATTATAATGCTTTAGATTTATTAAATTCAGTCGAAAACAAAAGTTGACTTTTATAGATACCTCTTTTCCTTCTTTTCGGCTAAGTTCGCTTAAACAAAAAGCCAAAAACTGGACAACTAGCAAATTCCTTAAAAGAAATACAAAAATCATTATAAAGCAATTAGGTATAACTTATAACTTAAAAAGGATTGACGAAGCATTAAGAATCTGAAAGAATTGAAAAGCCCTCTTAACACTGAAAACCAAAATAAAAAAGAGAAAAGAATTGAAAGGCCAGATGATGAGTGAGAGATATTATAAACACTGCACCCCTCTTTCTGTAATTAAGTCGTAGATTCGTAATCATCAAGTCAATACGATCCAACTTGGTTCCCCTAATTTTTTGTCGTTTTCTCCGCCTGCAATTTCGACGAATCATCCTCTAAATTTCTCGTCGATCTTTACATGTCGGCTAAATTCTGCTCATAAAAGTTTCAAGTGCGCTTCGTTCAGTGTAGAATTTGAGATCAGATTCACTTAAACTCTTCAGGTACTCTCTCGTCGTCTCGTTAAATTCTCACAATGCGTTAATTTCCTGTGGTTTATTTCATAGTATCTGATCAGTTAGTTTCCGGACTTTTCTAGGTTTCTCGCGATCGTAGTTTTTCTGTGTTGATTTTGAAGTAGATTGGAATCTAATTTTCCCGCTCTGGATCGTAGTTGGTGCAACTATGCGATTTAGGTATGTGCACGCATGTATGTGTTTGGTGGAGAATCTTCTCTGGAAAACACTTTTTATATTCCTCGAGAATCTGATTGATAAGATCCTGAACTATTAAAATACGATATTGAATTTCCATTTGTGATTTAAGATTATTATTATGACTTAATATATCTATTCTAAGAGCATTACAATAGATTTTGACTTTGATTTGGATTTGGATCCTGATTCTTAATTGGACTTGATGTTTATCTCAAATTTTAGAGGTTTTAAGAGAGATTTTTTACTACGAATTTAAGATCAAAGCTTCATTGTGTTGACTAGGTTTTCTGAAGAAAGAAGTTGAATTTACTTATCTTTTTCTCCTGGAAACAAGCTTTTGATCTGCTATAATGGCTACAAATTCTTCGACTGGACATGCTTGTCCAGCTCCGATGAAAGCAACCTCTAATGGAGTTTTCCAAGGAGATAACCCAATTGACTTCGCGTTACCTCTTGCGATTCTGCAAATAGTCATCGTTGTGATTCTCACTCGTGTTCTTGCTTACCTTTTAAGACCTCTTAGACAACCTCGTGTCATCGCAGAAGTCATTGTAAGTTTTCCTTCATCTCTGTATGTCAATTCCATGAATCCTGATCAATACCGGTTTTAGCTGAATGATTGATTAATCGTTGACTTGCAGGGTGGGATTATGCTTGGACCATCTCTCCTTGGCCGTTCTCAAGTTTTTCTGGATGCTGTGTTCCCAAAGAAAAGTCTGACTGTTCTAGAAACTCTGGCTAACCTCGGCCTTCTCTTCTTCCTTTTCCTCGCTGGTTTAGAGATTGATACCAAAGCCCTTCGTCACACGGGGAAAAAGGCTTTAGGGATTGCCTTGGCCGGAATCTCTCTCCCGTTTGCTCTTGGCATTGGCTCTTCTTTCGTTTTAAGAGCAACAATCAACAAAGGAGTAGACAGCAGTGCGTTTCTCATCTTCATGGGTGTGGCACTTTCAATCACTGCTTTCCCTGTATTGGCTCGTATCTTAGCTGAGCTCAAGCTTCTAACAACTGAGATAGGACGACTTGCCATGTCAGCAGCTGCGGTTAACGATGTGGCAGCTTGGATTCTTCTTGCTCTAGCCATTGCTCTCTCGGGATCAGATACTTCCCCTCTTGTCTCTCTCTGGGTTTTCCTTTCTGGATGCGGTTTTGTCATCTGTGCTGCTTTCATCATTCCGCCAATCTTTAAATGGATTTCACGGAGGTGTCATGAGGGAGAACCCATCGAAGAAACCTACATTTGCGCTACTTTGGCAGTAGTTCTTGTCTGTAGTTTTATAACCGATGCTATTGGAATCCATTCCATGTTTGGTGCTTTTGTAGTGGGTGTTTTGATCCCTAAAGAAGGACCTTTTGCTGGTGCACTCGTTGAGAAAGTGGAGGATCTTGTCTCTGGGCTCTTCTTGCCACTTTACTTTGTAGCGAGTGGCTTGAAAACTAATGTGGCGACGATTCAAGGAGCTCAGTCTTGGGGGCTTTTAGTTTTAGTCACATTCACTGCCTGTTTCGGTAAGATTGTTGGCACTCTCGGTGTTTCCCTTGCCTTCAAGATACCTATGCGAGAAGCTGTAGCATTAGGTTTCCTCATGAACACTAAAGGTTTGGTCGAACTCATCGTCCTCAACATCGGAAAAGATCGAAAGGTACTGATTTGAATTCTTTATCTCTTAACACATTGCATCACGGAATATCCAAAGATTAAAACTAATCCCTCTCTTTTGGTTTCCTCAGGTTCTCAATGATCAAACATTTGCTATAATGGTTCTGATGGCTCTCTTCACAACTTTCATCACCACACCAACCGTGATGGCTGTTTACAAACCGGCGAGAAGAGCAAAGAAAGGAGAGTACAAACACAGGACAGTAGAACGAGACAACAAAAACACACAGCTTCGAATTCTCACATGTTTCCATGGTTCCGGAAGTATTCCTTCAATGATAAACCTCCTCGAAGCCTCGAGAGGTATAGAGAAAGGCGAAGGACTCTGCGTTTACGCTCTGCACTTGAGAGAACTATCAGAGAGATCTTCAGCTATTTTAATGGTTCATAAAGTTCGCAAAAACGGAATGCCGTTTTGGAACCGAAGAGGGGTCAATGCAGGATCAGATGCAGATCAAGTAGTAGTTGCTTTCCAAGCTTTTCAGCAACTGAGCAGAGTCAATGTCAGACCAATGACAGCTATATCGTCAATGTCTGATATTCACGAAGATATCTGCAATACAGCTGCGAGGAAAAGAGCAGCCATTGTGATTTTGCCATTCCACAAACATCAACAGCTCGATGGATCGTTAGAGACGACACGTGGGGATTATAGGTGGGTTAATCGGAGGGTTTTGGTTGAAGCGCCTTGTTCCGTCGGAATCTTCGTTGACCGTGGGCTCGGTGGTTCGAGTCAAGTCTCGGCTCAAGATGTTTCTTACTCCGTTGTGGTTTTGTTCTTTGGTGGTCGTGACGATCGTGAAGCTTTGGCTTATGGATTACGTATGGCGGAGCATCCGGGAATTCAGTTGACGGTTTTCCGGTTTGTGGTATCGCCGGAGAGTGTCGGAGAGATTGTTCGTGTCGAGATGAATCACCAGATTGGGGAAAACCTAAAATCGGATGAGGAAATTTTGTCTGAAATCAGGAAGAAGTCGTCGGTGGATGAATCGATCAAGTTTGTGGAGAGACATGTGCAAAATGCCGCCGTGGATGTTAGATCGGCGATTGAGGAAATGCGGCGGAGTAATTTGTTCTTGGTGGGTCGAATGCCAGGTGGCGAAATCGCATTGGCGATTAGGGAAAACAGCGAATGCCCAGAGCTTGGACCTGTTGGAAGTTTGTTGGTTTCGCCGGAATCTTCGACCAGAGCGTCGGTTTTGGTGATTCAGCAGTATAACGGCAACGGCGCAGCGCCGGATTTGGCTTCAGCTACGGCGGAGTTATTAACTTCGTCACCGGAGAAAGATTCTGAATGAAAAGTGGTTAATATGAACATTTCGGTTTGGTTTAGGGGGTGGTGATAGTTAGTGAAACGTTGGTAACCGTTACGGTTTAATCAAATAATTCAATGTTTTAAATTTAATCACTGTTTCTTCTTTTCAATAAAGTTTGCGATTGCAGTTTGCTTATGAAAATAAATGGTCAAATTTGTTGATATTGGATTTAGGATTAAATGAAAGAATTGGCTAATTAACACAGCCGAAGTAAGGCATTTGCATGTGTTAACACCCTTTTTTCATTGCATATTTGTTATTTTAGAAATTGGGTTGCAAGAATTGAACATTTTTCTTAACTGTTCATTTTTGTTCCCCAACCTATCCTTCCCAAATAATTAGCGAGTGGATACAATAACTATAACATAAAATTAATTCCCCACTATAAACTGGAAATAATTTCATTGTTTTCCTAGAATTTACTACCCAAATATACGAGAAAAAAAAAGTAATATGTCAGAAGTGGGATTTGAACCCACGCCCTCTTTCGAAGACCAGAACTTGAGTCTGGCGCCTTAGACCACTCGGCCATCCTGACCTGTTGTGATTAGCTGACATATATTATATTAATTAAGTATGTAAATAATGATAATACTCCAGTGGAAAACAATTTGGAAATTTTGAAATGGACGAATGCTTCAAAACCTAGATTAAACCTAGTCCGACATAGAATTGTCATTCTTGTCAAAAATTCAGGTTGACTTAAAAAAAAACAAATTTTAGTTGAACCAGCCGAAACAGTAAGATACGTTGTTTAGGTTTGAAACTCAAAAGGCAAAACCAGCTAAACCTGAACCATAAA
The DNA here is from genome assembly GCA_900116095.1 of Euclidium syriacum. Lineage (NCBI taxonomy): Eukaryota > Viridiplantae > Streptophyta > Magnoliopsida > Brassicales > Brassicaceae > Euclidium > Euclidium syriacum. Next base: position 8,369,230 of record FPAK01000008.1, read on the forward strand.
TTAAAAGCACTAAATTTTGATTAATCAGAGTTTCTAACAACCGTTTGTAAACCAAATTCCTCTTTTGCTGTCCAATATCTTTTTATTCTCTACTAAACGACGATATTGGAATTGACCATTTTTCTAATACAAGGCAAAATCATCAGTTAATCAAAGTGATAACCAACAACGATATATAACATTCATACGAGTTCTCTCATACACCGAAATTAGTTTTGGTCAAAAAACCCAATTACAGTGAACATAATAACAAAGATAGACAAGGGTTTATCAACCAACAGCTTCTTACAAAACACATTTCAGGATACAATGAGTCTCCCTTAGATTTTCTTCTTGTACAGAGCTCCTCTTGGAATCTTGCTCATGACTTTACTCAAAACCTTCTCATCCAGCACTGCGTATTGCTTCTTGATCTCCTTCATCGCTTTTTCGCCAAATGCATCTATTTTATCTTCATACTTCTCGTAAATTACGGGAATGGTGAAGAGAAGAACAGTTGCTGGAAACCAAAAAGAAAATAAAGCTTAGTTATCAAACAATGCAAGCGTGGATTCTTTCTCAACTAAATGTAGTAGGAGGTTTAAGAATCTTTACCGATATAGAACAATGTCAAGAAGTTGCAGCAGCTTCCAATAATGGACAAAACCCACAAGCCAGCAATTACCTACGAGTTGTGCAAGCAAGTGTTAGTGTTTACGAAGATAAACAGTTTTGTATTGAGGTAGGTAAAAGAAAAAAAATGATACCAAGATAAATTTCTTAAGATCTCTTCCTGATGCGATGTTCCTAAGAACGGTTAAGGCACGGTTGATTTCAATCCTTAATCCAGAAACAAGTTGAAGAAGAGGATCTTCAGGGATGTGAACTTCAGGAATGTGAGGACTTGCCCTGAGAATATGTCGAGTCAGTGTATGCATCATTATTTATCTCACACTCAACATTTAATCCATGGTTTCATAAAACTTACTTATGGATAAAGGTACAAGCATTAGACCACAAGAACAACCCTGCAAGAGCAAGAATCGCAAAGTGACAGAGAAGAGTGATGAAATAGTATTCCATGTACTCGAATAAGATCCAGGACCCAGTTGCAGCAACCAATACTCCACCAGATACCTTCTTGTTCCTCCAAAGGAATATATCGGCAGCTGCATGCAAAACAGAGAGACGAAACCCGATTTAAACCGATGCACAAAATACAATGTCCTACATATTAGTCTCAGATTCGACAAGGCTTCAGTAGCTGAGTTCTTTTCAGAAGAGTTAAGTCTAGGACTTTTAAGTTTTTAGACTCAAATCAGCAATTCCCAAATATATTTCAGCTTTCAAATCAATTAGCGGAAATCTATTTAAAGAAATCAGAGAATACACAGAGCTCGGTAAAAGAGGAAAATCAACTATTGAGATAGGCTATCAAATTTAGAGTTCAGTACGAAGAGAATAGAGTTAGATCCATACGTTTTCCGCCACCGAGAACCTTATGAACAGGTTTCTCCCTTCCGAAAAGGCGATAAATCTTCGATTTAAAGGACGATGACGACGATGCCGATTTCTTATCGTCATCCGATTCCGATGAGTCGCTGTGGCCATGGATCTTTTCTACTATCTTCTCCAATAACGACTCACCAGTTGATTCCTCATGCTTGTGATCTTCCACCATTGTTGATTCTCGAAACCTCCCACAAAAACCCTAATTCTTACTGGTGACTAATTGAAGAGTGACAGTGACAACGATAAAAAAAAAAAAATCAGTCGCTTCTAAATAAGAGGGTCCACATCAGATCCAATCCCATCCGTTGAATTCTGTAACTCGATCCAGTCCGTTGGTAAATTCGGATCCGTGTCCTGAACGGGTAACCGTCCACGGTGGAAATCAAAATTTATTTTCTAGCAGGTGTAACATCTTTGCCACGTAGCTAACAATCGTTAATCAATGTCGATATTATTATGCCTTTCGATAACGTCTCCGTTAGTGGAGCACTGGATGTCGGCAAAGAGGATCATGGGCCCTTCGACGGCCTTTTATCGTGGGTCAAAACGGAGATTTTACCTAGTTACCTACTACCTAACGAGAAAATCGATGGTTAAACAGAGATTTATTTTAGAGGTTTTTAACAACAATGAGGATATCAGGATATATATTAATTTTGCATGATAAAATTGGAAAAAAATTGTTTTGTCTCAAATGGAGGTTTTCGGTCTAAACCCCATGAACTACAGACTTATGAATATATACACGAAGTCAATGTATAAAACTACATGAACTAATTAAATTTTGAATTTACTACATGAATTATAAAAGTAAGGTCAAAATCAACATTTTAACAGAATATATTATTTAAATCGTTAAAGGTTACATATAATACACCATTTAAACGGGTCACGTGTAATCTGAGTTAGCAATCCGTTAATAGGGACTAGACGAATTCTGTTTTATTTGCTGGATTAAACATTAATTTAGTTAGTTCATGTAGTTAATTCAAAGTTTTAGTTAGTTCATCTAGTTTTAGTCATTGACCCATAGTTCGTGTATATATTCATAGAGGGTTCATAATTCATGAACTAATCTCTAAAATAAATCTCCGTTTAATCCTCGATTTTCTCGTTAGACGCAGTCCAACCGTCCGACTAGCACTTAACGATTTTCAATGATCTAAAGCCATTGAAGGGTCCATGATCCTATTTTCCAACATCTAATACTCCACTAATGGAGATGTTATCGTAAGGCTTAATAATACCGACATAGATTAACCAACGTTAGCTATGTGGCAGAGATGTTATACCTGCTAAAATATAAAACCGCGTCAAGATGGATGAATTAACATAACAATAACAATTGGTACTATAGCTAGGGATGGAGAAATTATATGGGATAAGTGATTCGATTCGAGATCTAATTCAATTTGATCCGAAAAATATGATATCCGAGGTTACTGAATCCATATCTGGTTTACCAGATTTAATAATTAAGATACTGAAATCATACATAAATCTTCTTCCATATATAAATTATTCATATAATAAATAGATAAATACTTTAAAATGATACCAAAACTAAAATTTAATTATAAAAACATAGAGTATTCTTTCGAATATACATTCCGTAGATATATTATAAAGTGTATAAAAATCAACTTTAAGTTATGTAAATGAGATATATTATTATTTAGTTTTATTTAATTAATATTTTTGTTTATTTTATGATTTAAAGTGATTTAGTAATATATTTTCTAAATATTTCGGATTGATTATGGCCTCCGCGGATGTTGGTTGATCATGATCTGGTAATAATTTTTCGAATCCAACGTACACTATAAAGTTTTAGGTTACACGTTTCGTACCCACCTTTAACTATAAAGTTTTAGGTTATACGTTTCGTACCCACCTTTAACTATAAATTGCATCAATGAAGTATGTGTTTCAATTTATTATAAAAGTTCTCTACTATGAATTGTGAACAGAAATTCAACTATTATGTTATATAATTTTATATAACTTTCTATATTTAGTTGTGTGAAAGGGAAATCATGTAATCTAACCAATCATATGTTAACCAATCATATGTGGTTTCACTAAAAAAAACAAGGTAATTAGCATTACTTATTTAAGTAATTAGCATTATTTTTTGGGTAATGCTAACAACTTAGCATTACTTTTGCAAGTAATGTATTATGCAATGATGCTAAGTTTATTAGCATTACTTATGAGAATAATACTAAATTTAACACTACTTAATTAACACCATTTACTATATGTTTTAGCACCATTTACTATATGTTTTAGCATTACTTTTTCTCATCTTTTAACACCATTTACCATATGATTTAGCATTACTTTTTCTCATCTTTTAACACCAATTACCATATGATTTAGCATTACTTTTTCTCATCTTTTAACATTATTTTAAAAATGATACAATCTAAAAATACCAAATGATGCAAAATCTAACATTACTTTCTCTGTTTCAAACATTGTTTTATACAAAATCTAACCAAAAAAAACATTGTCATTCTCAAAGAAACCAACTTAATGATGAAAACAACTTAATGATCTAACCAAAGAAAAATTTATAGGTCTTGATTGTTTCAACAAGGAAATTTATAACAATCCTGTCTAAGCAAACAAAATCAGAGCATTACGAGACAGAACCATTCTTGTACATTCTCTAAACCATTCAATTGCTTCTCTAAGTCATTTTGAAGAGCCTGAACAAGATCAGAAACAGAACTTGAACCACTCCATTCCATTCTCTAAACCATTACATTTCTTCTCTAAGCCATTTCGAAGAACCTGAACAAGATCAGAAACAAAACATGAACATATAAGAACATGAACATGAAGAAACAGAACATGAACTAAATCCAAATCATTTCCAGTTAATGAACATGAACACTACTGAACCTGATTTAATAAAGAGATGAGTTTCAAGGCAAGGCCTGAATGAAGGTGTGGTTCCTGCTATGGAAACAAGATGGAAGAAAGATATTAAGTTCATTAGGCACTTGCCTTTAGAGATAGATTTAAATGCATTTCAGAAAATAATACTTGTAATTACCTAATAGCATAATAAGAATACTGTCAGGCCAAGACAAGAACTGAGCATCTAACTTATGATAGACAAGACTAGAATAGAATCATGTGAACCCCAACATCATAAAAGAGGAAGAAAGGTGTGAGATATGACCAAAGCTGACAATGGGAAATAATCGAAGAGGTCTGTAAAGATTTTCCAAACATGTGCGTTGCCATACCTGAGAGTAAAAGCAGGCTTTATTAGGCAAATACAAATTGCAAAACGCACAACCTAAATAATCAAATGCATTTCAAAGTAGCAGCTAGCAAACTCCAAACTTGATTGTGTAAGATACTACAATATAAGAATCAGCTTTTTTAAGAAAATAATTATAAGCTCAAGCATTAACAGAAACAAGAAGGAAAGGGAGTAAAGAAAGAAAAGACAATCCGAAAATAACACTTCACCTATAACCATCATCCCTGCTCAAATTTTGGGCAGCTTAAACTCAAAATCCGAGATCATCGGTATTCATAAATCTGAGAGGGAATAGACTATTCCATACCTTAAGATTTATGAATGGTGTGAGACCTATCTCATCTCCTGTTTTCACATTGTAGAAAATATGAATTATATAACCTTTGATCTAAAATATATTGTGAACAAAAATAATGAATGGTAATTAAGAATACCAAATGAAATCTGTTGCACAACTCCCAAAACAATTTTCCCGGAATATGAATCTCCACCAACGTAAAATGGATTCGATATCAACTCCGGGTGATCCACTAACCACTGCAAGTAATCATAATCAATATACTTAAGGTATAAAAAACCGAATGAATAAAAATCATCAAAAAATGCAACAAGAGCAAACAAAATTTTAAGTATACAATATGCATAAGATGACTATTCAGAAGCAATTCAATATAAGAGCATGAATCTAACTAACTCTTAAACACTCATCTTCAACGAAATGTCGTTAATCATCAAATTATTCACGTAAACAGAATGTAAACATTTGGTTGCAAAAAGCTGAGATTGAAGAATGCAAACAGAGTCTCCAAAGCTAACCACCAGAAAGTTAAGAAAGTTGCACTACTCAATAGCAAATCCATATAAAAGCATGAATCTAACTCTTAAATCACTTACCTTCATCGAATATCAATTATCAAATTTCCAAACTGTTACTAATTTTTAAACAAACTGTGAGGTTAAGCTTATATAGAGCAGAGACACTAATGGCACTTGGAATTTATACCTCATGATGCTTACACTTGATGAACATCCCAGAGCGATTTAGATTTCAACACAACATTGCAAACTTTACACACAGACTGGTCTAATGCATTATACCTACAATTCCAAAGAACACGATCATGTTCTCAAACTTTGTAATCGCCTATAACTACAAGCTCGATTTCAATCCCGGAGCTATAGCCTAATTTTTCAAAGTGTAATCGATATCGAAACAGACAAAGAGAAAGGATAATCGCCTACAATTGCAAGCTCGAGTTCAATTCCCAGAGCCCTAACCTAATTCGATATGTTCAAACAGAATTTGCAGAAATCCAGAAGTAATTGAAATCGAAACGATGAGAGAAGAAGTCGAGAGAATCGATTTTTAACCTAACGAGGGGAGATCTATGCGAGTATCTTTCTTCTTAGCGTTGATCTCCGATGAATGACGACGGAGCTCAGCTACGGACTAGCGACTTTTCTCTTTTCTCTTTTTCTTCTATTTTGGTTTTTAATTTTAGAACAAAAAACATGTGATTTGGTTTTAATTAATTCTCAGATTTTTTTCAGAAACCAAAACAGAAATAGATATTACCAAAAGACTCTGTCTGAGTCAGAAGATTTCAAGAATGGATTTAGCATTACTTAAAAAATGATATGAGTTTGCATCATTTTTATAATTTTAGCATTACTTAACCAAATAATGTTAATTAAGTGATGTTAAAACCCTTGGCTTTTGTAGTGTTTAGTGGTTGTTGTCTAGGGAAAATTCGATTTTCATTGGATATAATGTACTTGCCCAGTCGGAACTGGACTATAACCCAATTGAAAACCCAGTTAGTGAGATGTTTTTTTTTTTGTTAAACAGCTAGTGAGATGCTTCGACCATTTTTTTTTTGCGTTGGGATTCAGTTTGTCCGGATCACCTAATTAAAAAAAAAAAAAAATCATCTACCTAACTAATTTTCGAGAAGAAATGAAAGATTATTTTCTTTTCTTTTTCTTTCAAAAGGATTCTTGAAGACATCAAAATCTATTATCGTGGGTCGAAGAAGATTACGTGGCTTAATTTGAGACCATTGCATAATCTAAAGTTCTTACCTAATAAAGCAATAGATTTTAGTATTTGCATAAAATATTATAAATTGTTTTAATCGAGTTCAAATTCCTCATGCAAAACCATGATATCTACTAACCTGCAACTCATTACCTAGTAAATTCTAGACACGTATCCCTTTGAGAAAGAGTTCATCTCAGAAATATACCATAGCGAGAAGAGCTACCTTAGTTATTTACAAAATTTTAGACCAAAACTCATAAAATATATCCTAGATATATGGTCAAATTTTGATATGCGATAATGGTTTTGTTACCGTGTATAATCAATTTTCAGTGAGATATTAAGGAGATTTTTTTTTTTTTTAAAGATATTAAGGAGATGATAGTAGCTAATATGGAATTAACCTTGCAAAGTTTTGTTATTTTATGATCGTTTGAACCGCCAAATTTAACCATTTGCCTAATAATTCTACCTAAACAGTTTTTTTAAACACTGATAAATACACGGAAAATGTATATTTTATATTTTGTTATCTTCAGTTTTAAATTTAAAAAGCTTAGTAAATATCTTAGGTGAAGAAATGATATCTATCTACTCTAATAAAATTGTATATAAAATTATATTCCAACTGAGAAGAAATTAAACACTAATGTTTCTCTGGACAATTAGATATTATAGTTTCCGCTCCAATATTTTCGATTAATATTCACAGTAAAAATGATACGGCGTATAACTTATTTCTTTTTATAATAATTATGTATTGTTAGAACAATTATAACGGCGGTCTCTTAAAAAAATATTCTTAACATTTTTTAATAATTTTTTTTGGTGGGGTTTATATATTTTGTTGAGAAAAAAAAAAAGAAAATTAAAAGAAGAACCAATACCCGCATGCCACGTATGATGAACAGTGAAGAACTCGGTTCTTCTACAAGGATTTTTTGAACCGGCTCTACACTATTCTGTAGGATCCACATATTATTAAATTATTAGGTATATACCTGTGCTACGCCACGGGATATTATCTTTCACATTTCAATATTTGCGATGGAGAGAACTTAGTAGATCACCTCATCCGTATGTAATTTGTTATTCATTTATATTGATGAACTTTTTACATCTCTTTTCTCTTACTATTTCAGTGTAGTTTTATAATTTTCTCATCACTACTCTGTTTTCAAGAATCTTTAATATGTTTAAACTGATTGATTGTTTGACCGCTTCTTTTTTTTTTTTTTTTCCAAAATACTCCTCAAAAGTTACAAATCTAATGCTCCAATTCCATAACTTTCTCATCTGAAAATGAAAAGGATTTTTTCCATTAAAATATAAACAAACCAAATAGATCACATATATAACGACCAGTTGAAGGAAATGTACTATACCTCATGAAAATATGGTATACGTATATTGATTAAACTTCATGGGATTATATTCGAGGAGAAAGACCATATAGCCTTTAAACGCTATTAAAGCTGGTGACACTGTCTAAAGCACACTGTTAGACAGGATTTCATATTCTGCAACATGAAAACACATAACCAATAACACACATAAATCAATACTTTTGTCGTTTCCAATCATATAAAATTTAAGCGAACAATGCCATTTCATCTAACATACGATAGTTTTGTTACCTCTTTAAGCCAAGAATGATAAGTCTCTCAGATATTCATTCTTCCTCCGAATTTCTTAACAAGTTTCTTGTTCTGGTTCAACTTCTTAAGATCTTCCACATCCATAAACTTATAATCCATTCTTCTCATCTAAAAGTAAACCAAACCCCTAACTTACTTATAGTTACTTATATACTACTAACCAAAAATAGAATCACAAGAGGACATTTATTTGCTAGACTTAGAGATTACCTCTTCAACGTGTTTGGGCATCTCCGAGCATGGAAATCTTCATCTTTGGCCTTGGAATGTGAGGCAACTTAACCGATCCACTAAACTCTTGTTCTTTTGTGGGTCATAGTTCATAACAGCAACATACAGTTCGATAGTCTCGGTAAACTTGGGTGGCTTTGTCTCCTCAACTTGAATGACAAAGGCAACAATTGCCATTGATTTGATAGTATGACAAAGACCTAACACAAAAAAAAAGCTAGATAAATCCGTAATCCAATCAAGTGACAACAGTATGATGACCCTGAAGCAGGATCGTCATTTCATGTTTGAAATTTTAGTGAAATTCATAAGCATTTAACGCTGAGACGAAGTTGGAATAACTTACGATGTGACTCTCTTTGAACTTCAGCAATCTCTGCTCAAATCTCTTTTCAGTGTAATCCAAACCCTTTTCATTTCCTCATTATTTTCATAGACTCGATTTTCTACCCACCCACCCTTTCCATAATAACTCTAAAGCTAATACAACAAGATTTATTAGAAACATACCGCCATTTTTATTACAAGTTTATGATCTACTAAGACCGAATTATGTAAATTTGGTATAATAAACATAAGCAGAAAATTACATATACAACTAATCATTCAGTCCCTATTTACTCATACCTCATTTTTGTCAAGTTGAAGTTTTTCAAAGAAATCAGCATAAGCTCGCATAGACCACCCTAGGCGAAAACATTGAACTGACCTGCAAAGTTACATGTACAAGAGTTTTAGATTCGGAAATAATTCTGAAGGATTATTAGCGTTACATTCCAAAAAAGATATAAATTTTCCATCTACATTTTACCAAAAATATTCATTCAAGTCATCATTATTTCTCCACACATAATGTTTTGACTTTCCTCCTCTACTTCTCTTTGCTTCCTGTAATGCACAAAGATCATGATGAATAAGAAAAGGAAGATTGAAGGAAAAATCTCGAGAAGAGAAGATAGCTACAACTAATAATTACTGAAGCAAGCAAACCTTTGCAATTGTATTCTATATAGGAGTTACTACTTTCTTCAGGAAAGCTCGTCACGATAAGCTCGCTTTACATGCTAATCAATCATTGGACTAATACTACCAGCCAACATACCATACATCTCGAAAGCTATATGAACAAATATGAAAATGAAAAAATCATAATTAAACTTTAACAGCTAGGTAAATGCTATTATTCTCAAACAAACAGAAATATGATTTGGGGTGATATATATATATATATAACAGAAACATTCGAAATAATGATTTTGGATTCACTAAAACAAACTTCTTCGATTCGGAATAGATTAAAAATTTATAGTTCGAAGATGATTACCTCGTAAGCATCGAAATTTTTCACACACAGCTTGTTCGATTAAGGATCATGATTCTTTATCTAGATGACTAACCTAAAAAACAATTAGAGAAAGAGACAATAAATATCAAAACCTATCAATATGAGATTCAATAAAATTAACAGTGTCTAACAAATCCAGAAATCCTTACTGTCTAAAAAAAGCTTGAAATAAAATCTCTTCATATCCGATGCTTTTGAAACCAAAAACAGAAGTTGGTCGGTTGAGATGCAATAATGATGGAATTGTAAGACTGAGGGAGATCAACCATGAAACATGAGACGATAATGGATTTTAATTGACTCTGAAACGATCAAAGGTGAATTGAAAAAAAAACCATCGATAAGTTCTTTTCTTTTTGAGGAAGATGAAGCGAGGAAGAGAGAAATCGATTGAAAGGTTTTTTTGGATATGAGTTTTTTTTAGATGATGTGTTAATTTTTTATGTTTTGATTGGTTAATGAAACTAATCTTTTTAATTGACATGACAGTTTCTCCTAACACAAAATAGCTTATGTGGCAAGGTTGGAGAAACTTGATTTTGTTATTATAGTATTGATTTTTTTTCTTAGAATTTGTGCACCATTCATATAGTTTTATAGAGAAAAACGGTAGATAATCAAAAATAAAAATAAAGCGATTGGTACTTAATACCGTTAGCTAAACGATTGGTAAAAAAACATTTAAAACGAAAGATGATATTAGTGGCAAAAAACTAGAAAGAAACTCAAATCTCTGTGATCTCATCCAAAACCACTGAACAAACTAGCCACTATGTTTGGAAGACACAAACTTGAGTAAATTCGTATTATCTATGAAAAAAGTGATCGAACTCTTCATGCATTGCATAGTCTAAATGAACGATTTTAGCATGACGGAGAAAAACTCCATCATACATTTCTGACACTAAGTAATGGTTTTGACTCTCCAACCTCCATGTAGATATTTTCAAACCAATATATAATTTTCTCGATAGGATTCAACAATTCGCGATAAGTAAACCCCCCGTGCAAGTTGCAATAAAGAAGACAATCTCATAAAATATGTGTTATAACTTACAAGATAATTAAAAATATATAATATAAGTAAATAATATAACAAAAGCTAATATATCTGTCCTTGATTCAGACACCACATATTTTATCTTTCTATATATACACGATACGTATACCTAACCTTACCATATTTGTGTTGAGAATTAATTAGATCTCAACATTCTTAAAGTAGTAAATCAAGAACAGCCAACTGAAGATGTTCCCTTTCTTGAAGCATCGGTCGAGGTCGGTCCATGGCGATGATGCTCTGTTTTCTACGGTGCCCAGAGTGGCCATCGCCGCCGCAGCAGAGACTGGAGGCGCGTGTACGACACTTACGGTGTGGAGAAAATCGCTTCTGGTGAGTTGTGAAGGATTCACGGTTATAGATTCCAAGGGAGATTTAATTTACCGGGTCGATAACTATGCCCGAGCCCGACCCGAACAACTCATCCTCATGGATAAAGATGGAAACTCCCTCCTCCTCATGCGCCGCACTAAGGTAATATAGATTCAATTTATATAAATATGTTTTAGATAATTAGATTCATTGTACGTACTATATATACACATTATATTAATTAGATTGTTAAGAATCATCTGGCATCTAATGAAACTCAATTACTCTATTAGATTGTTCTAGATATTATGTAGTCAAGTCGTAGCTTCTTTTATGTATAAAAAATAAATATCATCCAAAGACTTTAGGAAATGTTTTTCCTAAAAAAACATGAAGAAAGGAAATGGTTGGAAGAGTTGAGTTTTTAATGGGATTTACGTACAAGTCTTAGATAAAACTTCGATGACAGAACTCTAGCTATTATTGGAAAATTTTGCTTATTTTTGTTAGAGTTGATCATTATTAAATACTTTAGGTCGAACGAAATGTTTCTTTTTTTGATAAAAGGTCGACGAATTGTTGAGGATTATAATCGATGTGAATCTAGATCCTTTCTTTTCGTTGGTAAACCATTTTAGACGATTCTTTAAGGACATTTTGTTTTTAGCCTATTGAAGATATGTATGAACGAAGATATTATATATTTTTACTATTCAGTGTATAAATTAAGATTGAGTGGGACCAACTGCGGCACCGTCCACAATCGGTCACGTCAAAATTACATAAGTATTCTGCATGTGGACAATTATATATTGGCATGAATTTCGTATAACCCGTCATATTCATAAAGACTATCTAGTACTAATATGTACAAAAAGTTATTTAGCATCAAAGTTTTGACTATTAGTCTGTTTCATTCATATAATGATATAACCATCTTTTACATATAATGACGTCCAAAATCTTGGAGTATTATATGTTTGAGTTGGACTCTTAGAGCATGAATATCAATGATATTGCTGTTTAGGTTCTTAGCAGTTTTATTATTTTTGTTTTTTTTTTAAATCTAAAAAAAAAAAGAAAAGAAAAGGAATCAATTATAGGTAGCCACGTCTCCTTATACAATAAAGAATTGGATTCTTAAATCATTTAAATAAGAGTCGATCTTTATTTTTAGTGGTGGGACTCATTTTTTTTCATATTTGTTTTCTAGGTTTCTACACTAAGAAACTCTTAAAAATCATTGATGTACATACTCTTATAATTTCATTTAAATTCATCCTTCAGTAATTCGTATACTTCAATAAATAAAAAAAGAAAGTAATATATTCGTATCAGGTGCTGAAGGTATATGGACTATAGTGGTCTAGATGAGTAGATCCATTCTTATTCAATATTTTAATTTAGTGGACAAACACAATTTAATGAAAAAATCTTTAAGAATCAGTTTGAGTCGAGATACTCAAGTGTTTGGATGCCCATCTTAAAAAACCTCTTTAGTTATATGAAAAGTTCAGTTCAGAAAATCTAATACACAAAATGATAGTTTCATACATTTATGGAAACCTTACGTCTTTTTTTGTGATGACATCGATCATGTATATAATACATTAAAATGAATTTTCTTTGTTTTGTTCAGAAAATTACGATTCTAGATAGTTGGGGAATATATGAAGCAAAGGATGCAAATGGAGAAGTAAATGTACCAAAATGCCCAATCTGGTACATGAGAAAGAACTTAACGAGGAATATTCTGAGCACCAAATCCGACATTTTGGCGTACGTATTTTCAGGACCGTTCGATAAGGAAAGCTCTTACGTTATCAAAGGATCATATAGATGTAAATCCTGTAAAATATTGCATGTCCCTTCAAACCGGACAGTGGTGGAGATCAAAAGGAAAGAAGTTAGAACTAAAGGGGTCCGGTTCGGTTCAGATGTCTTTGATCTGGTTGTTAATCCCGGTTTTGATACTGGTTTGGCAATGGCTTTGGTTTTGTTATTAGACCAAATGTTCTCTTAATAAAAACCTCTCCTCTTTTGTAATTGTACAGAAATTCAGAACTAATTAAAATAAAATAAAAAAATTTCCAAATACATGAATTTTCACAAGATACCAACAACTATACCATCAGTAAAAAAAACTACGAATTAAAATTGTTATGTTTAAAAGGTGTGGACATTAAAGCCGAATCTAACATAAGCGAAATTTATCAAATCGAAATATCACAATAATTGGAGAAAATATTATGCCAAACAAATTGAACCGAATCTAAATTTTGTGCAATTGATCGAAATACACTGAAATTTATTAAAAACTAAACTTTAATTGCATACAAAAATATATTAAACATATTTTAACTTAATTTAAATATGTTATATTTTTCTTATGAATATTTTATAAAAAAACAAATTAGATCTTAACCAAACGGAAATGAAAGGGGAAATTAGAATAATAATACTAATGTGATCAAAACTTTCCAAATTAAACGAGAAACATCACTTCACCACGAAAAGAATAATTTTTTTCTTATCTGGAATAATCCGAAACAAAGTACTTCAAAACTTACAAACACCTAGTCAAGATCGGTTAGTCGAAAATCCATTGACAGTGTGTAAATCTTCGGAATTTTGTAAATCTCGATAGACTCTTAAACACGACCTACAAAAACATCAAAAAGAATCCACATCCGGCACCAAGAAATTGATGAAACACATCACATTCATAACTCGAGAAGAAAACACTCATAACACCAAGACGAAATCATTGTGAATGGAGAAAAAATTTATTACGAAGTCTGGAGCCGACGAGCATCGAGCATCAGAACGACACTCAAAAAAAATGTACAAAGAGATACAAAGAAAACCACAAACATATATGATAAGGGGAGAAATACTACTTTACTTAAATCTCAGTGAGAGATAGCACTAATGATGTAAGAGTTTTGTTTTATCAAGTTCAAATATATTTATTAAACCGAAATACACTAGTTAAGAGTCTATTAGGAGACTCCATGATTGTAGCATAGCACAGGCCTATCCACAAAGAAAAAACTGTAGCTCCTAGGAGTGTGAGAAGTAGTCTCAGCTAAGATGAATAGCTAAACTTGATTTAGCTAAAGTCTAAATGAAGTTCATATGCAAATGTAAATATAAAGATTGTCAATCAAAATAAACTTAGATGCAATAAAGAAGATGAAATGCATGATAACATATGAAACTCAAAATAACAAATGCAAATAACAAGCTAATCAAACTTATCAATTAAAGATGAGGAAAAATCAAATCAAAGCCAATGCAATATGATAAAAGCAAATTCAAATACTAGAGATATAGATCAAGACATGGGTCTTAAATGATAAGAGTAGATAAACGGTTGGTTTTGATTCTTATAGGCTTTTGAAGTACAAATTTATTGGTTTAGGTTCACATTTAAACAAATCCTTTCACATGGAATTGATTATCCAATGAGTATCATAATTAGCTATGATTCCTCATGCAATCAAAACACCAAAGGTCATTAAGTTCAATCCTAAACATTAAATAAACTATCCTAATATCTAATCCATTAGGCTAAGCATAGTTTATTCATTTGATTTTGGTTGAGAAATTTTATCAAACACCTCGTGAGTATTAGATCTTCTAAGTTTAATGATGAAGATTTCCTTCTAAATCAAACATTAAGAACAAAGCAAATGATAGATTCTACAAGACCTAGAAAAACCAAAACTCAACCTAATTTCTACCCAAATCAGTCAAAGCCTCAAACCATGATAGAACTAGTGACACATGAAAATTGATGATTTCATGATGAGAAACAAAGAGAAATGAAGAAGACAAATGACATTCGTAAAATAAAATAGAAAGAGTTTGTATTAATTATAAATCCAAGAGAGATTAAGGTTTCTTCATCAAAGATCCAAACTTTGAAAACCTAATCTTCTCTCTAAACAAGTTTAAGAAATCTAAAAATGGTCTGAGAGCATATATGTATATAGTAAACCTAATGGAAGGGGGTTGACCAAATCAAAAAAGGGGAGAAAAAGACAAAAAATAAGTTTTCTCATGTCAAAACCATCTCACATGTGAGCTGGTCTCGGAAAAATGTTCGCATGTTCATACAACGACAACGGTTTTTGATACAGTTTTGTTTAAACTTCATTCGCTTGTTTTTCCTCAATTGTAGCTCTGAATCGTGATCTGTAAAATATTTGGCTTTGTCTTTTTGTACTCTTTGAGTTGGTCAAGAAAAATTACCAATATCTTATGCGATGTTTATTTTTAGCTCCTTATACTCCTACTTGCTCCTTTTATAGCTATTTCAAACCAAATTGGCACCAAATGCAAATGTATACAATCTTAAATGCACAACTAGCATAATTTATATGATAATGCATGACACAAGGTGATTTTAATGGTTTAGAACCCCAAAAACGCATTAAAAAAGGGGTATAATACCACTAAAATATCATCACATCAATTCTCCCAAACTTGCCTTTTGCTTGTCCTCAAACAAAAAAAACTAAGACAAGTCGAAAAAAAAGTTTGAAAGTGGATCTATTGTCCACAAGGGAGAGAAAAAATCTAGCCTCAAGGTCCTAAATTTAACCAAAAATTCTATAATGCTTGAACCATTTCTACTCATAAGAACATCATCTACATTTATCAAAATTTCATCATTCACTCAAATGTTATCTATTCATGTGTATTTCTAAAGTAAACTCCTTTACATTCAATTAAAATATTTTGAATCTCACATTACACACATCAAACAAGCTTATTTGATTTAGGGGTGAAGATTTTGAGATAAAAGTCATCTTAAGGGGTGGTTACTCCATAACAAAAGGTTTTCTCGAAAGTAATTGAATTAGCTTGATGAAAAATACAAAAAAGTCAAAAACAAACCGGTACATACAAGAATTAACTTTCGTCAACTCATGTCCTTTATGAATTTGAATCCTAGCTTTAAGCCTAAGTAAATTCCATTCTTAAGCATTTTACCTTCTTAAACCAACTCTTTTCATCTATTTTTCTTCTTTCCTTCTTATCACCAAAGGGAGTTCCCATGTCTTCATACGCAAGGAATTTTGCTTTTTATCATCGATTTTATAAGTTATGTTTATGCTTTATACTTAGTCTCTCTGACATCGTTTGGATACTTAAACCTTTTAATTCTTTTCTTATTACTTAGAGACTCACCATTTCTCATCACTTACAGTTTTTACCAAATTTTCACCAAACACCAAATATTTTGCTTCCCCTTTCTTTCGTTCCTTGTTTTCTTTTCTCAATTAAGCTCAAGTCATTAGATTACCCCTCTGATGCTTAAATTCATAGATCCCATTATTTTTTATTTATTCACACACTTTCTTCCTTTGATTTTCAAACCCATATATTCTTCTATTTTCAATAGCAAAGCCCCAAGTTCTATCCTAATTCTTTCTAGCCTAAGTATAGCTCAATGAGGTGTGAGCTAGTTATACATGAAAGACATCGCCTTGTCGTTTTCCAAACTTAACATGTTTTGTTAAGTTTATTCGAAATAAAACGTCAAAACGCACACAAGGAATGGAAGTTTGAAAGAAATGTATGGCTTTGGGTGTGGTTACTTGTTTCAGTGATGGGAAACGACTATTTGGGTTAGCAAGAGAGTGGTAAAGAAGATAAAGATAACCCAAATACGTAAATGGTATCCATAAACTTACATTTCAATGAAAAATCCAAGAAAATTGATGATGAAATTAAAGTGTTAAGTTTTCTTGGAGCTAAGATTCATTTATATACATTTTAAGATAGATAGATAACTTCAAGTTAGTCGCAAAAAAAAGGAAATGCGTCTTTATTTTCAATTTAACTGTATGATAATCTGCGCCAAGCGCGGGATAATGATTCAATATTTTGAAACATATCAATATAGAAACATATAAAACTAAGGTTAGAAATTGGTGAAATTCAAGCTAGGGTTGAACATCACTTTTGAATCAAAATAAACTAAATAGTAGAATCGAGAATTGTAAGGTATCTAGATAAGAATATTTATCGATATGCATCAAAATAATTTAAATGTGGTTTGGTTCATGATATAAATCGAAGCCATATATATATTTTCAAAATGTTGCATACCCTCTGTTTATGAATATTTCTATCTATCTAAACGATTTCTTTTCAAAAAACCTTAATCGTCGTGTTTCTTCCCTTCCAACGTTGATAATCTTGATTTTGTCTTTGCATATACTTTTAAATTGTATCTCCTAATTTCTTATCTCTTTTTTTTTTACATCTTTTTCGACTTCATTTTTTTCTATCTTTTTCTAACTATCCTCTTCTTTGATCTTCTTTTCTTAATAATTACTTATAAAATTGTAACTTTAACTTTTTTTTGTTTTTACCAAATATTTTTATCATGGCTAAATTAAACCAAATAAAAATTTAAAATTTGGATTTCTTTCAAATCAGATTTCTTACTTAAAATTCATAATTTGAATATGTTCAAATATTGATAAAAGTGTTTTATGCCATTCATTTCATTCGTAATCGATGTGGATAAAATAAATGATTGCAATGGGGTGTTAAAAAGAGGATAAATTAATTTTTAAATAACTTAATATTTAATTAACATAAATTAAGTTTATTATTAAAAATTATGTCAAAGGTCCATGTACGATGACCTATTTAAAATTATAAATGAATTAATATATTAATTTTTTGTGAAAGGAAAATATTTTGATTGGTTAATTTTATGATTTGTCTTTAAAATTTTATTTGAATTTAAATGAGTTAAAATATTTTGATTGATTAACTTTAATGAAATATTATTTTAAAAATTAACTTATGTAAATGAGTTTATCATATCTTGAAAAATTAATTTATATTTCCTAATATTTTAATTAAAATAACATTATATAATAATGTAACAATAAATTGATGTAATAATAGAAGAATATATGATATGTATAATTGTGCTTATTCAACAATCAATTAAATGACTAAGACCAAATCAAATTCAACAATTCGTCCCTTAAACTGAATGTGGTAGCAATCATTTTACTTCTCATAAATCCAAGTTTTTTTCTCAATCAAACAAAGACATCCGATTTTAATGGCTTAGTTAAAATGTCTAGTTGCTCTTTGGTCCATAATGAATTAACTTCACGACTCTATCTTTAGAAAAATCCCTTAAAAATTGAAACCTGACATCGATATGTTTTCTTCGACCATAAAAAAACAAGATTTTTAGACAAGTTGATTGTAGTATTTTTTGACTATTTTAGACCAAATTTCTCCAAAAACCTACTCATCCACATTGAAACCTGACATCGATATGTTTACTTCGACCATGAAAAACAAGAATTTTAGACAAGTTGATAGCTGAGCTGTCATCACATCTAATTGTAGTACTTTCCGACTGTTTCAAACCAAATTTCTCCAAAATCCTCCTCATTCACACCCACTGACACGAACAATACGCCGTCGGTGGACAGAGTTACCACCGGTTGCTTATTCGATGCCCAAGCCACGATTCCACCACTCAACAGAAATGCATAGCCACTCGTACTTCTCCTATCGTCAATGTCTCCCGCATAATCACTTTCAGTATAGAAAAATTCTTCAACTACTCATCTCTTGTAAAACACACCATAACCCAAAGTGCCTTTAAGATAACGAAGTACTCGTTTTGCCTCTTACATATGTTGATCGATAGGATCTGTCATATATATGCTCATTAAACACACCACGTGCATCAAATATAGCCTTGTTGATGTGATATACGTCAGACTTCCAATTGATTGTTGGTACAGCTTTGGATCCACTTTACTTTCATATCCTTCTTTGGAGAGCCTCGTTCTTGGTACAATGAAATTTTAAACTCGTTTGAATTCGGCAGATCCACCCCTAAAAAGTATTTCATCTTTCCCAAATCGGTCATATCAAACTCTTCCTTCATAGATGATATAAAAATTTCATGTATGTTAATATCAATCCCTACAAAGATCAAATCATCCACATAAAGATTCACTGTGAGAATTTTGTTACCTTCTCCAACTTTCACGAACAGTGTGTGTTCGTATTCCCACCTTTGAAATCCTGCTTTGGTGAAATAGGCTTTGATTCTGCTATACCAAGCTTGTTTCAATCCATATAGAGCATTTGTGAGCTTATACACCTTTTTCTCCTTTCCCCTTTTAATGTAACCTTGTGGCTGCTCTACATAAACGTCTTCAGATAGCTCACCATGAAAAAAGACGCTTTGGTTATCTAAGTGATAAATAGACCAGCCTTCTGAAGCTGTCAATGCCACAATTTGTATCTCATCTTGCTACAGGAGAAAACACTTCACTGTAATCTACACTTTGATGTTGTGCATATCCTTTCGCGACAAGTTTGGCCTTGTATTTGTCTACTTCTCCTTCCTCGTTTAGTTTTGCTTTGTACACCCACTTCACTTTGATTTTCTTTGCCCCTTTTGGTAACATAACAAGATTCCATGTTTGATTATATTTTATCGATTCCAGCTCAGCTTCCATCGCTTTTACCCATTTCTCATTTCTTTTAGCTTCATCGAAAGTGACTGGATCTATCATTGAAAAAAAGCTGACAAAGTTGGACAAATATTCTTCTTCTTCTTCAGACAGTTCTTCTCCAGTGGTATAATTTTGTAGATACCAGGTTGTCTTCTAATTCGTTGCACTGGAGAAACAAATGAAACATCTCCTGGTGTTGCAGCTTGTTTGGAATTGGGGTAAGAAAATTGGAGAAATAAACGACGAGCAATTGATTTGGAAAGATTGCGAATCGGAAATAGAGCATAACGAGCAAAATGAAAAAAATGAGCAAACCATAGAGAAAACGATTCCTGAAACAAATTCACCTTCGCAATCCTTTATGTTCTTTGAACACGACATCTTGACTCGTTAGAACTTTCTTTGTAGCTAGATTGTATAATTTGTATCCCTTTGATTCGCTATTCACTCCAATAAGCACACAAGTGGTGCTTTTGTCATCTAACTTCTTTTTCCTTTAGTATAGAACATGGACAGGAGCCAAATGGCCAAATAGTTTGAAGTAACCAACTGTATGTTTTACACAGCTCCACATTTCTTTAGGTGTCTCCTTCCTCAAAACAGAGGTTAGGCTTCGATCTAGTACATGAACAACCAATTTTGCTGCATCAGTCTAGAACCGCTTAAGAAATTCTTTGTCACTGAGAATGCATCGCACCATATTCTGATGGTGCGATTCTTGCGTTTCGTCACTCCGTTCTATTGCGGCGTGAAAGCGGTTGTAAGCAGTCTGCATATTCCCATCTCTTCGCATAAACTCTTAAACTTGTTATACATGAATTCTCCTCCCCTGTCCATTCTCAAAGAAACCAATGTCTTTACAGTCTCTCTCCACCAGGCTCTTGAATCGTGTGAACAACATAAAAGTCTCATATTTTAGTGATAAGAAATATATCCATACTTTTTCGTTGTAACCATCAATAAGAATTTATTTCTTATCACTGTTTGATGTTGGAGAGATTGGACTGCAAAGATCCGAGTGTATCAGCTGCATTCTCTGTGATGATCGTCATCTACACTTCTTTGGGATACTTTCACAATGTTGTTATCCTATCAAATAGCTCACACATTTTCTAGCGTTTTCAGTGGTCTTTAAATGTGGTATTCATTTCACCATATTTTTAGAGTTCTCAGACCATTATAGTTGAGATACCCGTACCTGCGATGCCAAAGCTGAAATTCATTTGTTCTATCAGCTTGTAAATATTTCGACTCTGCTCTCATTTGGTTTATGGTTGCCATGATTTTGAATAACATGTTTGTTGTCATATTTGAATCCATGATTAAACCCAACTATATATGATACAACATGCAGACTCTTTGTTTCATCACTACTTCACATTCTTTCTCAAGGAGCTGTCTGATACTGAATAGATTGGTTTTCAGATCGGGAACGTAATAAACAACAGCGATCGTGAGTGATTTTCCATTCACCTTCACACTCATGTTTCCTTTTGCCAACACTTTCAATTGATAGTTGTTTCCTAGCTTCACTGAATGACGAAATTCTTCATCAAGTGTGGAGAACCAAGACTTGTTTATACACATTTGATTGCTGCAACAAGAATCCAGGAACCACACTCCTTCGCCTTTCTCGTTTCCTGTGAGAACCATCAACAACACATTATGATCATATTTGGTGAAAGCCATCAATAACATGTCATCTTCTTCACCATCTACTTTAGTGTCATTGATCTTTTCATATCAGCTTAGGTATTCATATTGAAAATGTCTAAGTTTATGATACTTAAAGCACTCGATTATTATGGATTTATCGAAGCTTCTTCCTTTGTCTCGTCCTCTTCTTTGACCCATTCTTCCTTTACCTCATGCATTTCCTCCTTCATGAGTAACTTTCAGTGCTTGATCTTCACTAAAAACACTTGGTTTTCTCATCTTTGATTCATACACCAACACCGAACTCTGCAAGACATCGACATAGAGTTTGTCGATATCATTGGACTCATCAATTGAACACACAATGTAATTGAAGCTCTCGTTAAAGGTGCACAAAATCTTCTCCGCGATTTTGATATCCTGCCTATTATCTCCATAGTTTCTCATGTCGTTGGCCACCACCATCACCCGTGAGATATAATCTTTGACAGATTCTCTGGTCTTCATCTCCAACCACTCAAATGTTCTCCTTAACGTTTGTAACTATGCACGTTTCACTCTTGAATTTTCTTGGTATTTGGTTTTCATCGAGTCCGACAATTGCTTGGAGGTATCCTTTAGTGCGATTGTTTTGAAAATGAATTTATCAATTGCACTAAAGAGATAGTTCTTCGTTTTTAGATATTTCATTCTCACCTCTACAAGGATCTTTTTTTTGTGCTTCAGATAGCATCTCTTCATTGGTTGGCTCTCCGACTTCGTCTTTTACTACTCCTAAGTGTTCTTTTGATCTTTGAAGATTCTCTCTGAAGAGACTCCACTACTCCAAAGTGTTCTTTTAATATTTGAAGATTCTCCCTGAGAAGACTCCAATGATCATAATTCCCGTCAAACTTTTAAATGTTTGGCTGAGAAAAATTGTTTGATTCTCCCATTTTACTCACTTGTCTTTTTCACCCTCTCATTATGTTTCCCTTCTTTTTTAATTATGTTATGATACCAATTTTGTTGTTCTCTTGAGTAAACACTGAAATTTAAGCTGAATACTTTGATAGTTTTATTGATATGAAATATTTGGTCTTAAATAGCCTAGAGATGAAGACATAGGCTTTGATTGTTTTCCGATTCTAACGTAGATTAAAACTATTTTCTGTCCAAGATTTTTGATTGTTGGATTTCCTAAAAATGTTGGGATTCTAAATTTTCAAAGACAAAACTAAAATTCAAATTTTTAGAGATTTTAAGTCCCTATATATTTTTTTCTTTTTTTTTCCTTAATCGATTATAATAATATATTTTCATAAATAATAATTTTTTTTTCCAAGCATTAATATCATTTTTTGTATTAATATCTATTTTTGTGTAAATAATGAATTTGTTTTTTTTTTTATTTTAACAAATAAATATATAAGATTTTTTTTATTGATATTATATATCAAAATTTTTGAGATATCATTTTTAACAAAATAAAAATTTTATCAATATTTTTTATTTACTTTAGTAAACCTAATTACCATGGAAACAAAAATAAAAATTTGAAAAAATTAAAAAAACATCTTGTAAGTCTTTTTTTATATATCTTTTTATCCATAATTTTTTGTATTATTTATAAAAATTTCTGAGTTATTATTTTTTAGACAAGAATATTTTTACATTTATTTTAGAGATCTAAATACCATAAAAAAATTAAAAATTGAAAAACATAAAATAACAATATTCACTGTACGTCTATTTTTCTAAAAATCTATAGATGAAAAACAAAACTTAAAAACAAAACAACAAAAATCTACTGCAAAATCAAAAACTACAAAAATCAAAATCTAAAAACTAAAATCTAAAAACCAAAACCAAAATCAAAAACACTAAACAATCATGGCAATAGTCTTCTACAACAACTTGAAGAGAAATCAATGTAACAAACTAAAACAAAGGAAATACTAGGACAACTAGTTGACTCTTATACTAGGACAACTAGTTGACTCTTGATTCCAAGGAGCTTATTCAGCAACAATTAAACGACTAAGACCAAATCAAATCCAACAACTTCGGCGATTACATTCCCCGATTATACGTGACTGTTCTTCCAATTCCAGTTTCAAGTTTTCATCCTCGGAGTCGTAGTCGGTTATGTTTCATCTGGGCACTCCAATTCGTGTGTTAATATCTTCGTCATTTAATTTGCTTGACGTTGAAAGGAGCAAAGACGTAGGCCTAATCAATAGATTGAGTTAGGCCGGTGATGAAGCTTCCTCGGTGTTGGTGGTTTCAGTGGGGCTTAGAAGCAGAACGGGAAGATGGTTACGACTTTCACCGACGAATTTAAAACGGAATTGGGGAGTTTGGCAGAAGGTTTGTCTTCTTTTTTTGCAAACAGTTGAGCTTTGATGGCGATCGGCGGTGGTTAACTGAGATTGCAATCTCGCAGCTCCGACGACGGATGCCAGTAGACAATCTCTCTGCTGAGCTTGACGCGTGGAGTTAGATTGGAAAGTTTTTGGACATGTGTCCATTAGTCTGTTTTTAAGTTTATTCCTAATCTTGGGCTTAGACAGTTTACAGCCCGTAAGAATTAGGCCTGTTGGGTCTCAATGCTTTTGTAATCCATCTTCTTCAACCTTCGGTATTTCGCTTATTGAAATCGATTAGCCGAGAAAAGAAAAAACTCGTGCCCTTTCTTTGCTGCATAGGCAAAACGGTCGATTCCGAAAAACAACAAAGCTGAAATTCTGTGAAGATTCTACGGGAGTTCAATGTCTTCTACGGCGGTGCGTCCGGTGGCTGGACCTGGATTACAACAGGAAAAGGCGGCAGCGGCGTTGGTCAATTCCTTTCGATTGGCGTCGGTGACTCAACGGTTACGCTACCATGTCCAAGCGGGTCCGAAGAGTGAAACTAAGGAGTTCCAGATCTGCTGCATCTCCCTCGCTAAGTAATTCCTCGTAACTGAATTCGCATCAGATATACATATGATATAACATGCGCATACTATCCAATTGAGTGTCCTGTGGTTTCTTAATCTCTGGGTTTTGATTTTTAATCGTTTTTTTTTCATAATTTGGCCGTATTTAATTGATGAATTGCTTATTTATTTCTTACTGAGATTTGCTTGATGTGTGCAGAGGCATTGATTTTGCTATAGCTAATAATGAAATTCCAAATAAGGTTGACGACTTTCCCTGCTTGCTCAAACAGGTTAGTTTCTCGTCTTGAGTTACAGAATTGTGGCTGTGTTTTAAAATTCAACAAGGCTGACTCTATTCAGAGAAATATGGATTTGGCTGAATTAGTAGAGGCCATTGTTAGTGTACTGATAATGGCTTGTGTTATGTGGTGTAGGTGTGCCGACATAGATCGGATATTTACACTAAGACAGCGGTTATGGTGCTGATGATCTCAGTTAAGGTATCAGTTGAAAAGAGTTATTGGCAATTTGTAGTTTTGGATTAGTTATCTGCAGAATGCTTTGTTCTGTGGATAAGTTCGTTTTCATTAATTTGGTATCCCAAGTTTGCAACGAATGCCACTTTTGTTAAGATTTCATGTGGTTTAGAATGGTTAAGGTCAAAAGGTGTCCGCTTTATTACTCATTTGGTTATCGTGATTGATTTTTCATAATGGCACAGCATGCTTGTCAACTCGGATGGTTTCCGGCTAGCGAGGGTCAAGAACTTGTCGCTCTTGCTGATGAGGTCTGTCTCCTTCTGAATCTTGGTAAACATCTGTTAGCAGATTATTTGGATTTTGAGCACACTAATGTTTTCCTTCTTATCCAGATAAGGAGTAGTTTTGGTAGTTCGGGAAACGCCATCCCTGGTATCAATAGTCCTAGCAGTACATTTTCACAGATCATGGAGAGGTAGGTTTTGCTTTCACTTTTCTATAACATGTGCCTTTGTTGGTTGACAGATTGATTTTACTCTAGCACTATACTCGAAGGTTTATGTTTACCGCAAGCTAGCTAGGTGTTACCAAAAGTTTCTTGAATAGAATTGTATTCACTGGAATAATTCTAAGTGGTGGTTGAAATTTCTTTCTTTTTGATCCCAGGTTCTATCCATTTGTGAAGGTGGGACATGCTCTTGTTTCTCTTGAAGTGCAGGTGAGCTTGTCTTCTGTTCTAAACATATATTTCTGACATGTTACCCTCTAACTGTGTTTCTTGTTTTTTTTTTGGCTTTCCGTACGTCGCAGCCTGGCTATACAGTACTGTCACATGATTTCCATATCTCAAAGAAGATGCCACATACTCTCCAACAGAAAATTGTATGTATTGCTCTACTCGCCTTTCAGTCAGTCAATATCCTATTCCGGATCTGTCCATATTGTAATCTATATTTACCTATGCAATTAGGGGAATTGTGCATGAATCTTTATACTATGATATTGCTTGTATTCTAGCTACCTTTCTTTAGACTCATATTGTAGATGTGCCCACTTTCTGTGCGTTTTGGTTAGCATATGTCTTAACTTACTCCAGATTATTTTTTACTCTTCAGCGGTTATTTGTTGTCCAGACAGACAACATAGACACCTCTGCCTGTACTATAAATCCTCCAGAAGTCAGGTATAGGAAAATAATTTGCTGTTTTTCCTCATTGTACCGAATATTATCCATTTTAATCTTCCTGGTTTTCATATGAAATTCGCAGCTTCCTGTTAAATGGAAAGGCAGTCGAGAAGAGAGTTAATATCATGATGGTCTGTGCAATTTGATTATTAATATGAATTTTGTTTGTCTGATTTAGTTATGTGCATGTGTATATGTTTATCGTCAATCTTTATCTTTTTCAGGATTCAGGGCCTCAACTTCCGACAAATGTTACTGCTCAACTCAAATACGGAACAAACCTTCTACAAGTGATGGGCAATTTCAAAGGTATCTGTTCAATTTTACATGTTGTTTTCCCCCTCCATATTTTCCAACCCTTATTTAATTAAAAGATGTTTGATTGTCTAAAAGGTCATTACGTCATTGTAATTGCATTTACGGAAGTGGTACTTCCGCCTGAAAAGCCCGTGCTTAAAGATTACCTTCAGTCCGGAGTCATTGAGTCAAATCCAGGTAATTCAAGAACATAACATATGGGATATGAATTTTTTCTATAATATTCTGTCCTTTCCAATTTTGAATTGTGTTCAATGACTTGCAAGTTGCAACCACATAACTGTATGAAGTTCCTTTTTTAAACTATTGGCTCTATACTTTTTTTTCTATCTCTGTCTGTAGATTCTGACATCATCGAGGGACCATCACGAGTATCTCTCAATTGTCCTATAAGGTACCACTTCTGCTTTTCGTATGTACTACTGTTTTATTGTTATGTTTATCTTCGGTCGTTGATTTAGTCTCCAATATAAACAGTCGCAGGCGGATCAAGCTTCCAGTCAAAGGCCAGTTATGTAAACATCTTCAGGTAATGCAACCAGTAGCATAATGCGTCTGGAGATATTGTGGATGTTATCTTCTTTTCTCGTAGTATGTGTTAGTGATATGGTAACTTTGTGCTGCAGTGTTTTGATTTCTGGAACTATATCCACATAAATATGAGAAACCCATCCTGGCGCTGCCCGCATTGCAACCAACCTGTTTGCTACCCTGAGATCCGTGTAGATCAAAACATGGTCAAGGCAAGTAGCTTTCTATGTCGTTAATTTGCTTGGTGCTACATTTTAAGTATTGCAGCTTAATATAAGTTCGTCTCATATCATAATCCTCAGATATTAAAAGATGCGGGACACAATGCTGCTGATGTAATATTCAATGCTGGTGGTACATGGAAGGTTGCAAAGGAAAATGATAAGACCGAGGAACCTGTGGGTGAGGTCATTTATGATCTTGAAGACCCAGCTAGCTTTTTAAACTCTGGTCCAGTTGTTTTGGATCTTACTGGGGATGATGATGATGATGATACGACAATGGAAATATTTGGTGACACCACCAAGGTTGAAGACCGGAAGCCTTGCTTGTCTGATGCTCAGGGTCAATCTAATAATAACAACGCAAGTAAAGATGCTCCAGGCGATGATTACTGTTCTTTGTTTGATATCCCTGATGTGATATCACTTGATCAGGCGATGCTAGATCAGTTTTCTGATTTGAGCAATAATACTGTGTCACAACCGCAACAAGCAACGTCTCAAGAATACTCAAGCTTAACCCAAATACCAATGCCTCAAGATCCAATACCGGTATCTATGCCATTCTCACAGACTCCATCTCCGAGAGATAGACCTGCAACTACTTCCACCGTCTTCACCTCTCAGGTTAATGCCTCGCCTGTTACGCCTGCTGGACAATATCACGGTAGAACCTCTAGTCCGCGATGGAACCAGACTTATCCATCTCAAGTGCCATCAATGACGACTTCATCACAGGTTCTTGAAATCCCTTTTTGGGAGAATGCTTTCTTCTCACTAGAGTATTCATCATTCATATGTTTTTCCTTGCAGAACCGGAGACTCCCAGTTCCAGTTACGAGCCAGTCTCCTGCGAATGTATTGTCTTTTGCTCAGTCTCAGCATCGCCCTACGAGCCAGCCTAACGGTTATGGCGTTAGAGGTCTGACCAGTAACAATGTAAGCACTCAAAGGCAGCAGCACCCAAGTGGTCCGACCATTCAATCCGTTTCTCGAACCAGTGATCTAATGGATATCGACTCCGCTGTTCCTGATACAAGCAACTGGCGCCCGAGGATGCGAGGCAGTCTTGTCCCTGGTGCGTATTCCACCGCTCTTGACAACCTGATCATTCGACCTACCCAACAGTCTCAAACTTCAACTAGGCCCCACAGTTCACAGCCAGTTCAGACACCACCAGTTCAAGTATCTCGGACTCAGCCGTCTTTTTCGACCCCTGTCTTTAGACCCGAGACAGCTTCGGGAAACCAGAACCATCCCACGGCTGCACCTCCTGGTTTCACGAGGCCTTCTGGACCGACGCCACAATGGAGAGGTTGAGAGGCTTAGGACACAAAACTAACATAATAGCTCTTAATTATCATATTTCCCTGCGGCATGAGTCGTGTTTAGGATTCTGGTATGTAAGTCGGTTTTGGGTTAAAATGGTTTGTTTGTATTTATTTAGGTGTCTTTTAACTTGTAATGAGGATCAAAATATAACTGTTATCATCATATCCATAAAATGGAAATTGCAATCTCTCAGGTCTTTTTCGGAAATTAACCTTTAGCATAACGGTGTTATGAAACTGTTAATGGATCTGAACTCATGAGACATATAAACTTACACTATCAATTGTGCCAAGACAGTCAAAATCACGGGCATACTATATATAACGATTGAACAAATGTTTTAATACCAACTCCGCCATGAAGCTCTGCTATGGAAAAACTCCAATTCCAGTAAATGATATAATTATAACCACAAAATTTGATTTTGTTAAACCATAATCAAAAGAGAAAAACTTTGCGCAACCATGGAAAATTTATATAGCAAAACGAAGTTTTAGTACGAAAAATTTGTTAGTTTTTGGCCACATGAGTTTAGAAGTAGCATCGATTCTTTAAGATTCTTTCTAAAAACTCTAAGAAATCCACCTCAACTGCTCCATATCATTACCATAAATTACTATTAAATTTATCATTTCCTTTTTACTATTGTTATGATCGTTTGGTCAATTGTTATGAATGAGCATTATATAAGCTCATATAGTCTTTAGTTTTTGAGGCACGAATCATTTTACTAGAAATCAATAAACATTTTTGTTTTTTTTCACTATAGAAGCATCTAAATAATTCTATCTAACAATACCATAACGTTTACTTTCCTACATGAACTAAGAAAAATCTCCAACTTCTTCAATTTTCCACTTTCGTGCGATGCAATGTGCTTGTGTCGAGGAGTTACCTAGCTACTCTTATATCGCCTCGTTCAAACTCTCATAAGACTCTCCTACACCACTTCTTCTTCCCTGCAGAGCGTTTCTTTGAGTTAAAATATAATAAGAAGAGAGCAAAATAATTTAACTAATTTTACTTGAGCCATGAAGCAACGAGATGATTGAATAATTTTGTTGTTATTCTTAGGATGGGCAAATAATCCGAACCGAACCAACCAAACAGAAAAAGGGGTTTTGGTTGTTATCCGATTATAGATAAATAACCGATCAGATATTGTTTTGGAAAACCATGGTTATTGGTTACTAACCAAAACGAACCGAAAACCGAAAATATAACCGAATAACCTGAAGATATGCATATCCCTTGATTCCCTTTCATCTCTTCTATTTTTTCCACAAATCTCATTCTCGCATAATACCTATATTATCTTCGCTTATCTTTTGTTGGAAATTTGATTTTTGTTAGTTTGGAGTGCACTCTAATGTAATTCCTTTATCTAATTTTTGAAGGATTTTTGGTTTATTTCATATCCGGTTTTGAACTTTGGTTATTTTCGGATATAACCGAACCGAACCGAAACCGAACCAAAATATGAAAAAAAAATTGAAAAAACCGAAACCAAAAATAACCGACTGAAACCAAACCAATAATCCGAACGCCCATGACTAGTTATTATAGTGTCTCGGAGATGCTCTGTAAATGATTCCTCTCTTGCCAATAAGGTTATATAGGTATATAAGAGAGACTCCTAATGATAGTTACAAGAAAAAATATACAAGAATATTCATACAGAGAATATATGAAAATATATCCAATATATATTCACACGTTTAAATATATGGGCTTTTGGATGTACTTTTGCTTAATTTTTTTGAGGTCCAGAGTTAGTTTGGCATTTCTCTAAAGTCTAAACTACACTTATTGATTACAACTCTGTTTTTTATGTCTTGGCAAAATCTCGTATGGGCTCCATGCTGCTTCCCTGTGTGACCTGTCAAGTCATTAGACAGCGATCTCTGTGTGACTGTGACCTTTCAATTCATTAGACAGTCATTTTCAAATTTAATGTCATCTTCGTAAACATCTATGAGTGTCTATGGAGATGAGTTGTCTTTTATATTTCAAAGAGGATATTTTCCCTGAGGAGATTCGTCTCTCTCTTTTCCTTATATGAGAAACTCTGGACTAAAGAAAAATGGAAGTTTTAGCTTAGAGAAGTAGAATAGAGTTGTTATTACATAAGAAACGTAGCACAGGTAACATAGACAAAGCTGAGTAGCTGATCATAGGGACGAAGATGGTACTAGGTTACGGTATTCTCCTAGAGCCCAAATGGGGAATACGTTTTTGTAAGCTGAGTAACTGATCAAACAGTTCTGATTAAAGACTCCCACTATCTCCTGAGGAAAAGGAAGAAGCATATATTAGTTAATCAGGTGTTTAGTGAAGACAAAAATCTGCTTATGCATTTCTACTCACCTGCTGTGGGTAATCTCCGTCTTCCATCTGGGAATTGATGAGCAATTTTGCTCCACGGTGTAAAGGCTTGGGATCTCTACTAGCCTATTCAAAAGCCAAAGCATGTAAGTGGGCCCTGTTGCTTAAACCAAAGGGGCATTGCATTGTAACCTCACCTGGTCTGCTTCAAGGAGAGACAGAAGTGCCCATGATGTTTGCACGATATGCGATCTGTTCCCAGGAAGATTGGTGTAAACTTTGTTTTGGCAAGAGAGGTAGCTCTCTCCCCACCCACCACAAGCAAGCTGTTTAGAGAGAAAGAAATCACAAGCCTTTCTGATACAATCACTCGTCTCATATGTTTTGCCAGCAGCCAACATCCCTGTTATCCCATACCATGTCGCATAGGTGAAGCACACTCCCCACGAGCCGTACCTGCAAAGTTATCAGCTTTACTAAATTGTATGGAAGTTCAAATACTACACCACCACTGCCAAGTTTGAATACTGACCATGAACCATCAGGAAGTTGTATTTTCTCAATAAACTCAGCTGCTTTGTTGATGCATCGCACTATCTCTTCCCTCTTGTATCTCGGATTGATCCTTGTAAACAACGCGAGTGCTTGGATTACAGCTGACGTGTATTCCACATGCCTGCAGATTTTTCAGCCTCCATTAAAGAACAAGAAACTGTTTTCTGAAATGGAGTTCAGATGATGATATCTTACTGATAATCTAACATGATATCTCCAAAAACCTCTGATGGATTGATCAACTGTAGGTACCGAAATGAAAATCAGAGTCCCACGTTAATTATGAACATAATAATAAGTTTCAAACCTCTAGCCAAGGATATGATCTTGTAAGCTCGTACGACGCAAATCCCCCGTTGTTGTTCTGTAATGATAAGATGAAGTTAACAGCATCAAATAAATGTTGCTCAGGCATGGCTTCTCCAACCAGATTAACCGGCATTTGCGACAGTAGCAATGCAGCCTGCAACAAGAAGAAAATATGAGTTGTTCTTCTTCTGTAATGTGATAAGAGTTTCAGAGTTAGTTAAGCTAACCTTCAAGGCTTCAGCAGTAGTGTCAGAGACAGACCATGGCTGATCTGCAGTAGAGAAACCCCATCCTCCCTTGCACGGGTGTCGATGCCATAAACCCGGATCTCCACTCGTGTTTCTTCTTATCTATATCATCAGGTCAGGAATCAATCTAAGTGTTGAGATCACCGGTCTATAAAAGTAGTTTTAAGTGAAGAAATTACTACTTGAGTGTTCTTGATGTAGTTATGGGCTCTCTTAAGCATCATACCATACTCATCAACCAGATTCGTCGCCAAGATTGCTCGAACGGCTAAGGTCACATCCCACAGCTGGGATCCGTTGTATCCCTATCAAACGAACGTTGTATACATCTGAATATGTTGGTTCAAAAGCAAAAGATGAAAGCATAGAGAGTGAGAGATTTGTTGTTACCTGCATTTTCATTCCATCTTCAGCCACCCACAAATAGTCTTTTATCCGCGAGAGATGACATTTAAACGCTTCGGAATCTGGGTCATCGACCCAGCAGCAAACCATATTCAAGACCTTGTTGACAGGACCGATACAAATATAGTGGCTGTTTTGGTCTTCATAGTGAATGTGCTGCATCACTATCTTAAGAGCTCGGTTTCTGAGTTTAGAGAATGGCCATCTCTCAAGAAGAGGCTCTCCTAATTTCTTTAGACAACTCCATAGGATGTCTTGAATCTTCGAATGTGGATAGTACAAGTCCACCTTGGCGCATTGACTACGTGCGGCGTCCCAATCGATATCGTGGTAAGGAATCGTGTAGAGTTCTCGTCGAAGGGAGATGATAGTTTCATTGATGCGACAAACGAATCTTTTTCCGTATAAGTATGACATTGGAAGATAAACCATCCTGCAATGGCACCACATTCGGCCTGGATGAAATGGAAGAGTATAAGGAAGAAGCCATAGCTCTGGAGGTAAAGGGTTGTTCCCACTCCATTCATAAACTCCAAGAACCTGTTTCCATCCATATATAATAACCTCAGAGATGTCATCAACAAGAAAAAACCAGTAAAAGAAGATTGTCTTGTTGTTGCTGTGAAGGACACGTACTGAGAGCCAGAGCTTGCCCCAAGAGGGAATAGAGGTGGCGGTACCGTGTTGGTGAATCCAACGTCTAGCTGTTTCCATGGCTCCATCTCCGCCGTCCATTTCTTCTCCTAGCAGTCTCAAAGCTACGTATGAGAGAGCCGTACAGAACATGGTGCTGCTTCCTTCTATGTGTAGTCCCCATCCTCCATCTTTGTTCTACACGTTATTGTTTAAGGCTTTTTGTTTCTTGAAGAACACGTCACTCAAACAAAAAGTAAAATGATCGTTACCTGATGGTTATACAGATAACGGCGAATCTCGATTTGATGCTGAACAGTTAAAGTTGCCTCCAAAGCTTCTGTCGCATATAAACCGATCACCTGCGGCCAAAATCTTGATCGGTACACAGATTCTTGAATATATCATGCCTTCATGCAAGATTCATAATTAAAGAATTTACCAGACCGGGCAAGAGAAACAAAGGGCCGCCATAGTCACCAGGCCAAAAGCCATCTTGTGATTGTAATGTTGAGTAGAATCTCAAACTTCTTCTTAATGTCACATTCATCACTTCACCATTTATCTCTCCTTCCTCTTCCTCATCCACTCTCACTTGTGGAAGCTTCACCATTTCTCTTCCTTTCTCTTTCCAACACTAAGTTTCAAGTTCATCAATCCAACATTTGCAAGTTATTCAACTGTCGGATCATCTGAAATATGCTTTTATTAGTCAAAGTTAATCAAAAAGTACCTGAAAACGGTAGAGAAGATCACAACTTTGCTTAAAATTACAAAACCGATTGAGAGTAAAGTTGGCACGAAGATCGGAGATATGATGTCTCTCTTTGGAAGTTCCAAATTGGTCATCATATTCCCAAAATTGTCTTCCAACATGTTGGTTAGTGCTCTCTTCGTCTCCTTCTGATAACTTCAACCTCCACATCTCTTTTTTCTATAGATCTTGAACGTGAGAACTCTGCTAAATAAACAAATCAAGATGCAACAGGGGCAAACCCACTCCTATAATTGTAATAATTGACCCCCTGTATAATTTTTCTTTCTGACACCATTTTTTTTTTTTCTAAAGTCCCTTTCTCTTATTTTCTTTCCTTTTTTCTCACCATCGAATCAGTTTTGAATATTTTGTTTAAAAGCCCCCAAATTTTCATTGCAGACCGAATTTCTATATCACAGCTCACTATACTGTATTTCATTTCTTTACTTTTATATTTAGACGCATGCGATACATTTTTCTGGGTATGAAGCCTATTACACTATATTGAATACCTCATTACCAATACAAATTGTTATTTTAAAAAATTATTCCAACTATTTCGTGCATAAATAAACAAACATGCTTGCTCTTCTATTATGTTACACATATATTAATTTAAAGATAAAGTTTTTGTTTTAAGCTTACTCTAACTTGCATCTTCCATTATTTAAAATATTTTTGATATTTTGAATTTTTATATATAATCTTTTAGTTAATAAACTAAAAAATAAGCTGTAAATAATTGAATAAACTGTATATGGTATTGGTATTTGTTTTTTATAGAGCAGGATATAATTAATATCATAATACTGTATATTGTGACCCCAGTACGATTAAGAGACGTTACATACATATATAAGTGTGGACACTGGACAGCAATGAAGCATGCAAATTAAGAAATTACTTTAAGTTCTTATTTTTCTGAAACAATATGTAAAGTTAGATTCAAAAAAGAAAAAAATTTACATAATGTTTTTGAAGGGTCTGACTGGTTTGCTTATGAGAGGAAAAAATAGAAAACATTTTTGGGATTTGTGAAAGAAAAGCTATTGGAGTTATTTTTTTTTCACGTCAAGGAGAATGAAAAATGCGCGTCAAATCTCTCACTTTCAAAAAATCCGTAATACAGGCTTTTCGTGTATTGCCGACGTGGCATCGGTCGACGACGTTATGATTTTGACAGCAAAAATCAAATGCAGTTGTTTTCGACAAAGAAAAAATGACACGAATTGTGAATATGGATTTAGGTTAAAACGTCGTCGCGAGATATTTGTAGAAACAATTTTCATGTCGAAGAGAGCTCTTTTTGACGATTCTACCGACGTGACCGAAACTACGGTGTTGGCAGCCAAAAAGGTAAATTCGGTTGTCGTTTAAGCCTTAAATATGGTTAAAGGTGTTGGATTAGGGAGGTAGTTTCTAGATTCGTGATTTTCGGGATCCAATTCTGGGTATTAGTTAGGGTTTCACTGTTCAATAGAAATTTGGGAGGATTTTCTCTTCTCTTATTGCTTTGTTTTGTTTCGTGATTAAAAGTTTAGGAAGGGTAGATAACATTGGTGGTTGTTTGTTCGTACTGTTCGAAGCGGACCAGAGGGAAAAAAATGAGAACGAGATATGGCGAACCTAGAAAGCACGACAATGGTGTTTCTTGGGCATGTGATTGCAGTGCCGCGATTTTGGTTACTACTTCTCATGATCCTTACACAAGGGGTGAAAAGTTTTTGAGTTGCCCATACGAAATATTTGATGTAAGTGTCATATATTATCTGAATGTGTTTGATTCATAACAGTAGTTGTTAAGTAGACAATGTGATTGATTCAGTCAATTGTTTGGTATTATTTGATAATGATAATTTTGGTTAATTGAATGAAATAGTGTGTATTTGTATGAGTAGTTGACTGTTTATTTTGTATTGGTTCATAAGGGGCGTGGTCAAGGTTGCGGTTTTTGGAGGTGGTGGATAACGACATACCAAGATGAGTTTGTGAAGATTAGAGATGAGAAGAACGAGATGAAGGAGGAATTGGCTGCTGCGAAGAAGCGCATAGAAGATCATGAGGTTACCATCTTTGTGATGGAGTTGCAGGTGGATGACCTGATGAAGGAAAGGAAGAAGGAAGTTGAGGAGCACCCAAGTGATCACTTTGATACTGGAATGGATGTGGTGAATCTGATGGAGCAATTTGACGAGCTGGAGAAGAAGTATGACGCATTGGAGATAAAGTATCAGAGTTTAAACAAGTATCTCTGAGCGCATTTAAGTTGTTCATCAACTAGGTTATGTGGGTGAAAGAAAACATTGCTATCTTACTAACTACTATTTGAAGTAGGTTTGTTGTTTTGTTAAGACAATATCAAGTTCTTGTCAAAACTGAATTTCAATTAGATTTTGAATTATATGGCAATTAAACTAAATAATTAGAAAAAATCTATTTTTTTTTACCTTCTCAATTTTTCTTTAACTTTTTTTGAAGACAACTTAAATTTTTTTTCCACAAAAGGTATATACTAATTACTTTAAAGTTTAATTTGATATGTGGTCTAGAAAATAAATATAAACGAAAACTCAAATATTCAGTTAATTTATCAATTTTAAGGAACTATAAATTAAAAGTTTTAGATTGGAATAGGTTAAAAGAGAGATTGAGTGACTCGACTATCATGTCTATCGAAAGGGATATATGATTAAAAATGTTGATTTTGAATGTTTCGTTAATGATTGTTTAGGAAAGAAAGAAAGAAAAATTATGTTTTAAAATAATAGTTTGTTTTAGTTTGGTTATTTTTTTTTTTTTTTTTTGAGATAAAGATGGTTATTATTAATGAATTTGATAAGATGATAGTTTTTAGTTGTTTTATATCATTGAATCCTATTTTTTAACACCTGACTCCATATCTCTCACGGCACTGGTATTTACTAGCAGAGCATGAGACTGATATAGTCATTGATTTTCTTATGGGACTTAGTGATAGCTATGACATTTTGCGGAGTAAGATTATGACGAATAAGACATGCCTAATATTTCTTAGGTTACAACTTATTGGATCAATAGGAAAGTCAGTGATCTTCTCGGTTGCCAGTTCACAAATGGTCATGGAGCTGCAACAATTCAAGTTACTCAGTCTTATGTCAAGACAAGTCATATATATATATATATATATATATATATATATATATATATAATCATAACTTTTACATTTGTTTAAAATATACACTTTTCTTTTGAGAAAATGTGGGTCAGTAGTGCAATATAACACCTTTATCAGCTTAAATTTGGTTACACCAATATTAATTATTATAATTAATCAGAGACTAGAGAAACTAGAGAGGAACTGAAGTTGTCTGAGGAGAGGATTGAGAGTCTCCATGAGCTTCTCACAAGGATGATTGTGAATTCCTTCATAAGTCGTTACGATGACGTTTGGATCTTTTGCCAATCTCTGAACTTGTTTCTTTACGTTGCATGTGTGGTACGTACATCGGTAATAGCTCCTACATTTTTGAAAAAAAGGTAAAAAGTATCAAGTACATGTTAATACAGAGAACCTCTCTATCCGGTTGATTTTTACGGTACACATTGAAGATCTGATTGATTGATTGTTAACAGTCGGGCTAATGAATGCCTCCTCTACCAAAATAAGTTATCTAATTTTTTCGTCAAGTCAATCGTAAATATATGAGGTTGATAACACGTAAGCGATTTTGAACAAAATGTTTTCGCAAATAACATATAGGGGTATATGATCTTAATTACAATAGTTATCTACCTTTGTATAATTTACTTGAACACTACAGAAAAATTAAAGATTTGAACCAATCTTTAGAGCTAAAAGGTTTATTTTCCATATGTGTTAGTGTTAATTAAGACAAAACTAGATCGTACCGGTTGTTAAGCAAAAATGATTTCCAGCCATGTCGATTCCCTATTTGGAAATCGACTTAAATGATGTCACAGATTCGCACATATATGTATATACACTTAACTATACGTAAAAATAGAAAGGTAAGCGTAAGTACCTTGGATGAGCATTGTTCTTGACAGATTTCTGACCATACTTTCTCCAACGGTAACCATCATCAAGTACATCATCGTCACTCCTTGTATGAAACGCAATCCTTGGAACCTTCCTCGATCTCTTCTCTTTCTCTTTCTTCTTATTCCCTTCCTCTTCTATTTGATCATTCTCAGACTGCGGTGGCAAAGGCTCATGAAAGCTCGTTGGATACCAAGAAAAAGACGAAGGCTCTGCTTCGCCAGAAAATGTTAATGGAGGCATCATCATTAGGGTTTTGTCTACAAAGGAAGAGAAGGTGTTGCTGTTATTTCCAACATCTGGACTTAGCATAGGATTTATGTCTTCGTTTTCCATTGCTCTATAACTCTCTCTCTCGCTCGACCTATCTCACTACATATGTACATGTGTATATATTGTAAAGAAAGGTTTTGGAGAAGAAGAGGAAAAGGGCATTGAGGCCAACTAAGCTCACCTAATTTTCTGTTCAACTGCCTTTTACTTCCATTTAGTTTCCTTGTGTTATTAAACTTGTTATTTTATTATCTCCCTCTTTTTTCCTATCTATTATCCTTTTTTCGCTGTATTGGGGTAACGTATGACATTCGGTGAAATTTACAACAACAAAAAAAAATATCAGTCGGTCGACGTTACCCAAGTCTATCTTACAGTCCTAATATACGGATATTTTAGAAAATCACGAAGTTGTGGTTGATTCAAATATATATTTTTATATGCATTACTTCGCCAAATTCATATAAATTTAAATATACTTACAGTCATAGGTTCAGTAAACATTGCATCTAACACAGGCGTACTATCTTTTAACTCAGATTTTGGTGAACCACGTGCACTACCATCCAATATCTGCAAAGTATTGAATGACGACGACGATTTCTAGCAAATAATATTTTTTTTGCGTGTAATTATTACAAAGCCTAGTAACCACAAACTCTGAAAGCTAAACTGATATATTGTGAAGAATTTTGATTTCAGTTAAACTTTTGGTAGAGAGAGTTGTTTATAGATTGCAGTTATTTTACTTCATTTATATTTGACCATGCAACTCCTTATTCTGGATATCCATTTATTTAATCCATTTTATTACATTAAATTCGATGCTGTATCGGGAGTGTCAATTCGATCCAACTCAATCTAATTCTATTAAGATTTGAGATTAACCCACTCATTTATTTCATGAGTTAAAAATTATATATCTAAATTTAATAAGTTAAATATATATATATATATCGGCTAAATAGACTGTACATGTTATCAATATTCTTCTTCAACTTCTATAAATGATTAGAATAGTATATTAATAACTTGGCTAATACAGATAGTTAGTTTTTTGGGATAAGAGAAACTCCACAATTAAAAAGATTAAAAAAAAATTTAAGGCAAAAAACATAAACATCTTAATACATCTCATTTGACCACAAAATATCTAAAACCTCGCTAAGACGATCACTAGTTAACCAATATGTCAACAAATAATCTAACAGAAGAGTTCTCCATGAAAGTAAAAATTCGAGTCTTTATGTATTTTGACAAAATAAAATAAATTTGGATCCTTAAGATAAGTCATGGAAAAA
Organism: Euclidium syriacum; assembly: GCA_900116095.1. Taxonomy (NCBI): domain Eukaryota; kingdom Viridiplantae; phylum Streptophyta; class Magnoliopsida; order Brassicales; family Brassicaceae; genus Euclidium; species Euclidium syriacum. Next base: position 8,408,640 of record FPAK01000008.1, read on the forward strand.
ATATAAAATGAACCGTTTCTACTTCTTTTTCCATTTTCGAAATTATATCTATCAATAGTAACATCTAGATTGCAAGAAAAAAGGTTTTCATCCAACAATTGTAAAACCCTATAAGTTTGAACAATTCAAATGGGTGTTTTATTGTTCTAATCAAAATTAAAAACCTTAATCCTACTACAAATGCACAACAAATCGTATGCAGTACTTATGATGTTGAAATCCCAAAAGTCTAGTAAAATTTCTATCAGTACTTATGATGTTGAAATCCCTAGAGTATAGTAAAATTTCTATGATAATTAATGTCGAACTAAGCAAAAACATGATAGTAAAGAACAATTGTAGATAATTGCAGTAAAAGTAAACAACACTAAAAATAAATTATCGTAAAGTAAATTCATTGGTTCATAGGATCCATCATGATTCATGCAGAATATGATAAACAATAGATGGGATGATTCTTAAACCCCTAAAATGGATCAGTAATAACCGAGATCTTGTCAGATTAATTAATTCCTAAACCGGTGGAACGGTCTTACTGCAAGAATCATGGTCCAAGGTGGGTCAGACAACGGTCTTATCGACATCTCATCCACGTCAAAGATGAAGTAGGAGAAACTATGGAACGTTTCCAATTAGTAAAAGCCGCCAGCCCCAAGATTATATATAACCATGCAAAGGGCATCACCCCTATAAGACAACCAGCCACTCATCTCATAATGGAAAGGTTTTTTAACATGTAACCGTGAAAATATCGATCTAAACCCTAAGAGAGAGAGAAGCGGTGATCTGAATAGGGCAACATCGGCATCCAAAGATATAAAAATTCGAGATCATTAGGCGTAAAGACTCTTATGAACCGAATCCTTGACCAGCCGACACCGAAAATTGATAAGCCTATAAAAGAGCCACTTGAAAAGAAGGAGAAATCTAGTGAAGGAGTCATAAAGAATCAAGTTGGGAAGACGAATCAAGGACAAAATATGTCTACAAAAGAATCATAAGGCACCTTATAAAGGCCGAAAAGGGCGATCAAATCATGAAAGTTAAATCGGTCGCGTTCGAATAATATTTTTGGAACAAAAGATACGATTTTCTAGGATTTTGTTGACCAATATAATATTATTTCCTTATCCAACACAGTAAAGAAATTATGGGTTAACTTTGGATTCCGAAATCTAAGTCCATAATATGATAAAAGAAAGAGCCACATCAAGCTCAAAGGACTCTTCTGAATTCATAAAACAACTAAAGTCAAAAGCCAAGCACAATGCATAGTAACGGCCGGTCAACACAAACTCGGAACAGCTAGATATGGCCATTAACGACAAATCTGTTGGAGATAATTAGGGGCGGTTCTGGCATGGGGCTGGAGGTGCTTTTGCATCAGATCCAGAGCCCAAATTTAAAAAATTTACACCTAGACAAAATTTTAATTTTTTCTGAGATGGCACATAATCATAAATAACTTTGAAATGGGTCTAGAGATAATGTGGAACTAAATAGGAATCAAGTCTAACAAAGAACAACATATATTTAGCTCGCACACCCACACTAAACATTAAAGACACTACATTTTGCTTTCACTTTGTTCTTAAATTGTCTCTGGATTCAAACACACTTGTATTCTTGTAACCTGAGAATTCATATCTAATAAACCTTTGTGGTATTCATTTTAAACCACGCTTACTCAAAAGAACTATCCAACATATCGTCTAGATATCTAAACCATCAATCCATACCTAAATCTTTGACCGTGGACATCCAACATCCACAATGACCGAGGATATACCGAATTGATGCTATAGGGCTATGATAGTCGAGATAAATGGGGCTTAAGGAATCATGTGTATGGTATAAGTTTAATGAGATTAAGTTGTTATTTGATTGCTTATATGCGTTTGAATATGAGACTTGTGACTAATGATATTGATTAATTGTGTTGTCTTGTGATTATGTGTAAGCATGTGGGTATGTTTGATCGTCTTCATTGAGTAATTACACCTCGTTTTTCTGGATGCAAGTAAAAGCTAATTTGTGGCACGAAATTCATCGGGTATTGTTTAGACATTTCTAAATAATTGTTCGACTTTTAACTGCAATTTTTTGAAAAAAAATTAGTTTGAGTGATTTTGCAATTTGAAACCGACCCAAATTCATTTACAGATTGGTGTCCGACCCAAGTTTCATTTTCTAATAAGAATATGTTGAGAGAAGAGAAAGAGAAGCACTAATTTCAAGCGAGTGAGCCCAGCAGCCCGTAAACCCTTTTTTCTTTTCTTTATCTTTTTACTCCTAAGCTTCCAAGAGCAAGAAACATCGCAACTCCAATGGCATCGATTCTGGGTGATTTACCTTCCTTCGATCCTCATAATTTCAGTCAACATCGTCCCTCCGATCCTTCTAATCCCTCCGTAAGTTCTTCCAGATTCTCTCTCTTTCGCATCATCGGTTCGTTTGCGTATACGTGAAATTGGGTTCATCGATTTTCATTTATACAACTCTTGGATTGATTTACAGAATTTTTCTGGTAAATGCTTTCTGAGTTCGGCTAAAATCGGATCTGAGTTCGATTTATTTATTTAGTCAGTCGTAATGAAGATTTTGAACTGAGACTCGGTTTCTGAATCTAGCATTTGATCCAATATTGATTGTTTTCGAATTGTTCAAATGATTGATTCGAATTTCTACTTGGTCTGTTCCCATTGGCCTCAATACGAAAGGATCTTATCTCATACCAACTAAAAAGAAATATGCAAAATCATAATTAGAATGAACTGGAGATTAGACTTTTGATCTGTTATCAAAGATTTTGAGTTTTGTTTATACTAAAATTTCAGAGGATGATTCCCACTACCTATCATCCTACTCACAACCGTACACTTCCACCACCAGATCAAGGTAAAATTAAAGTTGCCTCTTTTTCAATCTTGCCTTCTTCAAAGTTAGAGATCTTCGAGTTTACTTTAGTTGTCTTCTACAATTGGCCTTTTGCTACATTGCTAGTTTCTTACCGATTTGTGTGTGTGGCAGTGATAACTACAGAAGTTAAAAACATACTCATACGCAGCTTCTATCAACGAGCTGAAGAAAAGGTAAAAGATTTCTCAGCTCCATCCTCAGAGTTTCTTTCTTCTTTGATTTCAATAATCTTTTCTATCTTCTATTTTCTTAGCCAAACTCTTTTTTGTCAAATCTGTTATTTGCAGTTGAGACCAAAGAGACCGGCTTCAGAACATCTGGTGGCCGAACACGGGAACAAACATTTCCGTGCTTCATCATCATCAACTCAGGGATTATAAAAGCTTCTCTTGTTTCAAGCCTGTAATGGTCATTGGTATGAGGCTTGCTTGTGTTCTTATTAGTGTTATTTTCAAAGAAGATACCTTGAATGTAGAGAAAAAGATAAGAGCAGCTCATATGAGGAAAATGTGAATGTACATAGCATTGATGTTTTTTTTAAAAAAAAAACAATGTCCTTGAATGTTGAACATAAAAATTGAACCAAACCGTTCTTCATGTTAGTTGACAGAACAGCTGCTACTGTTGTTAGTTTCATTGTCATGCTCTTGGTCGCATGATTGTAATGATTCAATATTCCGATCGTGGATCCAATGTAATTTTCCATTATATACTTAGGGTCTGATTAGTAAACAAAATCGGTACATGTGACACTAAGATCAAAAGTGTTCTATCTTCTAAATTTGTAATATTTGAATATGTACTCAAATAGTTTACCCTAAAATATTTTATCCCACAATATATGTATATGTATATACATAAATTTTGAGTGATTTACAGAAGTTATGTTTATATTTAAATATTACTATTTATGTACATTTTAAGTGATCTATATAGAAGTTATATGTATCTTCAAATATTAATATTTATAGTTTGTTTTGTTTTAATATCGTCGTTGTGTCACCATCTGAGATCAAACTCACATATTAACAATAATATTCTAAACATTGTATTTTGGTATTTGATTTGAATGTATATTACATATATTTTGATACATATGACGAATTGGAGATTGGAAGCAAGAAAAGAGAGATGAATCTAGAATTTTACATAGAGATTCTTTCGTACAAAAACTAAACAAAAACAAGTGATAGAGAAAGCAAACACATACCAAACGCAATCACCTTTATCATTATCATTAGTCGTCTTCGTATCATAATAGGGGTCATGTCTTCTTCTTCGTCGTCATCATTTTCTTCATCTACTTCTCCAGACCAAAGATTTTTAAGCCAAGTATATTCACATTGAGCGGCTTCAGGTTCATAGTATTCATCTCCATCCATGTGGTCTTTGCTACTACCTCCAGTGTCAAAGTAACCCACTTCGCTATCACTATTACTCTCTGTCTCCTCACTCAAGATCTGTACACCGCACTCAATAATCTTGCGGTTATCCATGCATCTGAATTCAAACAGAATCTTGTTCGCAATAACATCCACTTTAGGCATTTCTTGAACCAAATTACCTCCACATATAAACAGATGCTCCGTTAGAAAATGAGAAACATTCATTGAATCCCAATTAATTTCCATAACGATGTCGCCTCCTTCGGTTATTAGACGACAAGTTATATCAAGATATGAGTACTTGATTGGCGAAAGCAGAAGACAAGCCTTAAATCTTGAAGATGCAAAGAAAGATCCCTCACCATCAAGCACCATAGGGATGATAATGGAATTTCCTGTAGCTCTGTGAGTGAACTCCGTAGGAACTTGTTTACCCGGTAAACAGACATATTCGTAAACCCTTTGTTGTATGATTACTCTTCTTGATTCTTCATCCAGTTTCAAACAGTTTTGGAACATGAGTTCCCTTATTGGATATTGAAATGAGAACATGATTGGATCATTGAAGTCGAAACATACTCTCTCGAGTGATCCACAATCGGTTGCATCTATGTACTTGAGCGAAGGAGGAAGACCTTGCATTGAGACGAGTTTCTTGCACTTGAAGACGAAAAGACTTTCTAGTCTCATGAGACCTACGACGCAATCTGGAATCCTCTCTATACAACTATTGCTTAGGTCAAGATGTGTTACACTTTCTGGGACATGTGCTAATCTCTTGAGGTTTCTGCTGCCTATACGAAGCCACTCGAGACGAGGTAGACGTTCAACAATTGATCGATGGACTTCGATCTTTGTGTTCCCAACATCGAGATCCTTGATGTTCGTAGAAATACCAGGGTAACTTGTCAATCTCGAGCAATCACTCATGTCGACTTCCTCAAGAGATGCTAAGTTGATGTTGGTTGGAACAACTTGTAACTTTACGCAACCCATCATCATCAGCTTTTTCAGTTTGTGTAGGTTTCTTATAGAGGAAGGAAGCTCCACCAAACTTGTGCAAGACGTAAGTGTCAATGTCTTGAGATTAATAGCCTTTGAAAGATCTGGGACTTCTATCAAATTTTTGGAATATCCCAAATCTATCTCCTTGAGATTTGTAAGAGGCTGCATTGTCACTCAAACACAACAAATGAGAAAAATCTCTTATGTAGATATAATCATTAGAAGAAACATATATATTAAAGAAAATAAACCAACCTGGACACCTCTCCAGAGCTTCTCGAGCTTGCTATATGCCATATGGAATTCAACAAGACATTCTGGTCGAAATGTGTGAGGGAGAAGTGTACCTGGGTACGAATCCCAATGTAGCAACTTTAGACGAGGTAGATATTCCATGTCTTCTAACATCCGCAACGTACTAAAACGCCTCCCATAGATTTTTAAAAATCGGAGATTACGCATTCCTTCAAAGGCTCTCCCACTTATAGAGAACTCGCTGACCTTGGACATATCAAATGATATGCCTACGACAGATCCAGAACCCTAATAAACATATTCCATAACAAGACTTGTAAAACCCTTGTGAAAAAAACTGTCTTGTTGAGCAAGTTTTCTAGAGAATATATATGTGTGCAAGAAAGATCGTACTTACTGTTTCATTTTCCAGCACATTGCGAATCTCTTCGGCCTCTACTAAAAACTGACGTTTTCCAGGCTCGTTAGACTGTTCATAAACTACTTGTCTCCCTAATTGTTGGAGTAAACAATGCATCGTGATCCATCCATTAGTCGATACATAGACGAGAGATTTATCGGCAAGGGTCTTCAACCCATTTCTGACATCCAAGTTGCTGTCAGCTAGCATGGTTGTCACGTGATCAATGGCTTCATTGTTGAAGAAGAAAGCAATATGGAGAAATAGAGATTGATCTTTCTTCGATAGCTTGTCATATCCCACTCTTAGCACATCCTCAATTTTTCTATCAAGACTAGTTTCTAACTTAGATAATTGATCTTCCCACTCTTCCTTGCTCTCCCCACGCAAAGAAGAACCCACAACACGAAGCCCTAACGGAAGATTGCCGCAGATATTTGTGATTTTCTTTGCAAGGTCTTCAAAACCATCCCATGGAAAACTTTGCTTGAAAGCATATAGACATAAGATCTCAAGAGCTTCTTCTTCGGATGGATAATCCACATGGTAGATATCGTTTACCCAATGTGCCTTCAATATCTTTCTATCTTCCGTGGTAACGATAATCCGACTTCCTAAACCAAACCAAGACGGTTCTTTAACCAAGGCGTCTAGTTGTTCAAGATCATCTACATCGTCAAGAACTATAAGGACTCTTTGGTCTTGTAGCCATTCCTTTATTGTGCTTAGATGATGTACCCGCATATCCCTCTGATTCAAAATCTTGGATAGAAGTTGGCTTTGTAAAGACAACTTCGAATCATGGTCATCAATACCATCCCTCCCATAACTTCCCTTGAGGTTTTTCATAAAACATTTAAGCTGAAAATCGGCAGAGAGTTGGTTGAATAAAGCTCTAGCAATTGTAGTCTTACCGATTCCGGCAGGACCTTGGATTCCTATCATCTTTACTTCATCGCACTCTAGGCGTAAATAATCGCTTACTTTTCTCAAGTGAGCTTCCATTCCCACCATCCCATCAAAATCCTTTGATAGTGTAACATTCAGTTTGTTTGAAACATCAACAACAATCTTTTCGATCATCTCAGCTTCATCATCCCTAACCAAAAACAAACAAAAAAACAAACCAAGTCTCAGTTTACATAGATGCCGCCTTTTAAAGGACTATTTCATTCAGACAATATAAAGAAAGAGAAAGATAAACCACAAACCAATTGAGAGAGTGTTCTCCGGCTACGTTAGCTACATAAGTAAGAGCTTTCCTCCATCTCTGCTTCTCGTCCTCCATTTTCCCTTGACAAGTTTTCTCAAAAGTGGTTCCGAAATGGCCGGTCTGTTTCTGAACATTAGACGGATCAACTTTGTAAAACACCGTCATGATTGTCTGCCCTTGTTCTTCTTTGCACTTCAAGATTTCAACCAATTCATCTAAACACCAGCTTGAAGAGGCGTAATTCTTCGAGAGCACCACGATCGAGACTCTAGATTCTCTAATCCCTTGTACAAGCTCAGGTCTGATCGTGTGGCCTCTCTCGATCCCTTGATCCTTGAACGTCCTGATCCCTTTGCTTGCAAATTGTTTGTGTAAATGACTAAGGAATGATCTACGAACATCTGGGCCATGGAAGCTCGGAAAGACATGGTATCTTCTGGTCTCACGAGAAGTAGAAGACGCCATAAGAGAGATAGAGAGAGAGGTTGAAGAATGTATTGGTTTTGGGGACAAGCTAGCTGTAGAAAGAGAAAATGGGTTCGAACGTAGAAGTGAGTATAGTTGAATATTACAAGCTTGTTTTCCTCATACTCATATAACAACACTATAAATCTTGCAAATACGTTTTTTAACATTGACTGAGTCCACTGATTCGGTTCTTTTATTGTCTCATTGTTAGTTTGTCAAAATCGTTCCATCACATTTAAGGGTGGTGGAAGAGTTTTTATGATAAATTATGTACTACATGGCAATAGAAAGAATGATAATAAAGAAAATGGCAAAGGAATCAAAAATGAGTTAATAAGTATTTTGGACCCATCTTATCTCTTTAATTATTGCGGGACACGGTTTTTTTATAGGGCAATTTGAGCATAACACTTTTGGGGACAATTACTTAACAGCTAGTATTTTATACTTTGGTAACAAAAGGATATGACACTTTTATATATTGGCATATTGAAAATCGATTTTGCTGGAAAGTCGGTTAAATTATATAGAGAGAATCGATTTAGAATCAAATCACACATTATATTTACTCGTGAACAATTCAATTTATGCTAAATTACACGAATTGTTTTAATTTTTTTTTTATCTTAATGAAGATTAAATTAATTTAACGATGTTCACTAGGCTTAACACGTTATTAGTGACGTATACAAATAATAACAAGAACTGTATTGTTATTGCAAGATAAAAACGACAGTTTTTATTTGTCATCATATTCTTCTCCATCAAGAGAGCTTGTGGTTACCTCTTCATATTGTTGCTACTTCACGAGACACTGCTATATCTTGGTGTTTTAAGAAACATATGCTTGTGGTTAATTTTTCATATTGTACTGAAATCATCCTTTTTTATGGGACAACAAATACTTTTGGCGTCAATATTTTTTTTATGGTAACGATACAACCTTAAACTTATAAAACGGGTTACATCGAAATTCGTCACCACCCTCCGATTATGGTAATGATACAACCTTAAACTTACAAAACTCAACTCATACCATAGAGACTAGTGGATTAATGATAGGATAAACTTCCTAACAAAACATTGCCACTAACCAAAACCAAAGACAAACACAACAAAACACCGAAAAGGACTTAAGTTACACAAGGGTAGAGATAACATAAGCTAGACTAAGCAAACAATCAAGAGGTGGACGAATCAGAGGAGGGTCTCTCATCGCGGAATAGCTGATCTAACCACCTGGGGTTATCTCTTGCAATATATGAGTTACACAACTCAACTTTGAGTGCACTCCGAGCAATGAGTTGCTCCTCTATTAGCTCTGCTTGGTTCAGCTACTAGATCCCAACATGCAATATCTCTTGTTGCTATAAAGAAATCATGGACTGGTCTTGCAAAGGACGGCCACGCTCTGGGTCTATTAATAGCCTTTATCAAGTCCCCACATTAGCACGTGAAAGAGACTGAAGAGATCTTGAGACTGTTCATGCTCTCTCCAACCCATAGCAGCGCAATGGTTTTGGCTTGATGTAGGCTATCAATATTGGTAAAGGTTCTTCTGCTGTGCATCTGAACAATTCCCTTAAGAGTTTCTCACCACCCATGCTACACCTGCCACTCTTGTTTCCTTTGGTCATGTTGACCCAATGTTACACTTCAATCCAGTTCCATATGGAGGTTTCCATTTTATTAGAGGCGGCCTGATCTGACCTTGCATTGCTTTTTCCTCTTCCCCTTCTAGAACTTGAGCCTGGATCCCGAAATCTGCTTCTTCCTTACTCTTCTTAGCTGTTTTTCTGGGGTCTAGTGGTGTTCCATCACAAAGAAAACAGTTCCTATTTTTCCATATAAACCACAGGACCCAAGAAAATTGATCGGGAATTCTCCAATGGCCATTTTTGGCGTCAATAAGGAGTAAAATATCTTATATAAAAACAATGCTTTTCATATATATGTTTCGTCATCTAACAATCAAAAGATATTTCACCCTCGAACTGTTTTCATACATATGTTAGGTTTTCAGAAAACATTAAATCCTAGCTATTAAATTTTTAATTTCACAACTTGACAACTTTGATAACATAATACGAACACTCGTCTCCCCTCCCGCTATTCATTAATTTTAGTCTTCTATTAAAATTACTTTTTAATATTCACTAAAAGTAAAAATGGTGAACACTAAAAGACTAAATAGTCTCCAAATTAATACCAAATTTGACATATTAGCAGAATTATAAAAAAAAAAAAAAAAAAAGCAGTAAAGAGACGAGGAGATGTTGAAAATTCTTTAAACGATCCAATATCCCTCATAAAATTCTAACGGAAAAAAAAAACAATCATATCATAAGGAAAGAAATAGCAGAGAATGAAGTTGCAAAAGACAGTTCTTGAATCCAAAGGTACTATATTAATTTCAAGGAATATCAGATCCAGCAGCTGGACCACCGAAGCCACCACCAGCTCCACGACCAAATCCAGGCCTAGCTCCTCCCTGCTACATACCCAAAACATGCAATCATCACAAAAGATTAGCACACTCTGATTTTCTATCATAAAATGCATTCATACAGTCATGAACCAACCCAAACTCATGAAAGTGGTTCATAAAAGCACATCAAATTACAGATACTAATGAGTATCCAGAGTTCAAAAAGGCCAAGAACAAGTATAGGATCCAGAATACAGAAAAATGAAGAGAAAATAGAAAATGTACCCTGAAAGAAGGCTGGTAATCAGCAGGAGCTCCACTCTTGTCACCGAACTCTCCACCTGATCTCGCACCTCCACGGTATCCATCTCTGTCCCTCCTCTCTCCATCAAAACGTGGTGGGCCACTGTAAAAACATATCAAAACAGTCACATATTGCAAGGAATGAATGATAAACTTCCAATCATATTCAATCGCAAGGATACCAAAGATGAAAATTGAGAGAGACTCAAGTAAATTACCGGGGACGGTCACCAGGTGGGCCTCCCATAGGTCGACCAAGAGGCTTTTGTTGCTTCTTCAAAGTAGCAGGAACAATCTCAGATGGGAGATTGAGGTAAGTCCTGAGAAAGTCAATGCCTTCGTTGGTTAAGAACCAGTAGTAATGCATCCAAGCAAATGTCTCGCGAACATATTCCTTTGATTTGAAGCTCTGCATCAACTTGATCACTTGAAGATTCGGAACACCTTCGATCAAGGGATGTTGCGCTAGATTGAAATCCTTTTTCGCGAAGAGAACACCCTCTGCACCAAACCAACCAACGATTTCTTAGTAAATTAAATCAAATCAACTAAGGCATTGTTTTCGATGCATAAACCCATTCACGAAAAGAAAAAAAAAAAACGGGTGATTCCAAACAGACTAAGTAACTAAGGAGAACCAAGATGATCAAAGCAAAATGGAGCTTGAAACAAGAGGCGTACCTTTGAAGAGGTACTTGGAGATCTCACGACGGTTCTTCTCCGAAATGATCTGCAAATACGAGAAAACATCGGTTTTTTACTGTTCGATTATACTCAGCATTAGAAAAATAAGTTTTCCATCAACGTAATTAGCCATTGGGTTTAGAGATCTACCATGATTGCGATGAGATTGGTGGAGGAGGCGACAGAGTAGGTGTCTGCGTTTTTATGTGTTTGCTTTCTCTCCTTCTCCTATTGGGAAACCCTAATATCTTTTAAAGCGGCCAGTTTTGTAACATGTTTGTTCTAAGGGTTTTAGCGTCCCAATATTGGGCTAATAATTGGGCCAATATGAAGAACATTTAGTGGGCCAATTTTATCCTAATCAGTTTGGGATACAGGCTAACAAAATTTCTTAATTCGGCAGGTCATCATCCTAGAGGTAAGGCTTCTAATGCTTAGACTTTTTCTTTTTCAGCTTAAGTTATTCCCTTACCAATTGGCTTCTCTGAGTCTTCATTTCGCTCGGACATTGACTTCTCTTTTTGACCCAACACCTAGGATCATGCCCAAAAATCCAAGACTATAACCTTCGTAACCAATTTGAATTTTGGAAAACAGAAATATAGAGTGGGAAAAAAAAGAAAAGAAACAGAAGTTGCTATATTTTGCTTATTCAGTGTCTAATGCTGAGTCAATGTCAGATATTGAAGTTCTAAATTAGGTGACATTTGTGAAGAGCTCATCATGATGAGGCACTTTGTTGAGCTGTAAAGGCAAAGGATTAGGCAGAGGAGTAGACAGTGGTGAGCAGTCTGTCATGGAAGCCACAACTAATAATTTTTCAGCATACTTTTGTTGTGATAAAAACAAGCCATTCTCGTGAAATTGAGCTTGAATGCGTAGGAAATAGTGTAGTTTTCCTAGGTCTTTCATCCTAAAATGCTCATTAAGTTATGCTAAGAGAGAGTTTAGCAGATATGAGATGTTTCCAGTGATGTCTTTTCCTTTGATGCATGCAAAAAGAGACGGATCCGACTTATTACAAATGAAGTCACTGAATTTTTCATACCAGGCACGAGGTGATTACTTCAATCCATAAAGCGACTTATGGAACTTGCATATATGAGAAAGTCTAGCTTTATCAACAAAGCATGGTGTACCATATACATTGTTTCAGTCAATTATCCATGTAGGAAAGCATTACTTACGTCAATTTGTTTAAATTCCTATTGCAAGATAGTGACTAGATGAAGCACTGATATCACAATCGTTATATGCACCATAGGGCTGTAAGTCTTTAGGAAATTTATACCCTCTTCTTGGCGAAACCTCTTTGTAACCAATCTGTCTCAGTTTATCAAGATCACCATCAGTGTTTAGCTTGACTTGAAAAACCTACTTTCACCCTATGACTTTAATGCCAAGTGTATAAGGCACTAGAGACCATGTGTTGGTTGCTTTGCATTTAAACATTTCTTCTCCTATTGCATTTGTCCACCATAGATCCTTTAAAGCAGTTGTCACTATCTTAGGTTCATGGTAGGAGACTTTGTGAGTCATCAAGGCATATCTAGGATTCTTCTTAGTGATCCCAGATTTAGACCTTGTGATAATACCTTGTTGAGGTGCTTTGCATGTATTCTATGGTAGAGTCTCACTGATTTTTTCTTGTCTAGTTTCTGCAGGTATTGGTTCATTGATTTTCTATTGTCTTGTTCAGTAGGAATCTCACTGATTGAATCTTTTCTTGCTAAAACATGAATCTCATTGATTGACTTTTAATCTCATTTATTACACAAAAACCCAAAGAAATATGATAACATAACAAACTGCCCATTTCAAAAAAGCCCAGTTATGTGATACAACGGCCATCTCTTACATATAAGAGAGAATGTCGTACCAAACCAAAGGAAGCTTCGCAGGAACCTTCCGATGAGCCAAAAGCTCCATTTATTTTGTCGAACTAATAGCTCGATAAACCTTAGAATGCATGTCTTGGAGTCTGGTATTTGTTCTCTCGATCTCAAAGTGAAGGCTTCACTATGACGTTAATTTTTTTTGTAGATTGGTTCCTTCTTTTGTTTTTCTTCGTTGCCAATGGAGCTGGTCATTGTAGGAAAAACCAACTCGCTTGATTGACAATATGAAAGAGGTATACCAAATATAGTTGGTCACAATTGAGTTGTATTTTCGCCAAGTAGCAGTCCATATGCTTAAATTCCTAGGGGTTGGAGACTGAAAATTTGATTGTGAAAAACAGTTAGAGTAGCTGACGATGCGTCGATTCACTTATTGGTTATGCGGGTCAACACGTCATGATGATCTAGTCGCGTAAGTAAGGTCTGTAGGAGAATGACAACCTCATATTGTCCTCTGGTTGGTGTAACATTCTCAATGTTCAAGGGTGCTGGTGGCACTATGTTATTTATGTAATTGTCATCTTGTGAATTTCTTTGAATGTGGGTCTCGATATCGTCGTCACGAGGTGTTAGAAAGTGGTATTCTTATCACCATCGTTTTTTGATTTTTTTTAATATAGAAATATCTCATGCCACCACAATTAGCGTCAACCGCCAATTGTTAAACTGTTTTTTAAAAGTATATAATAAAATATAAAAGGATCAAAGAATTTTGTATTATTAAAGCTTTAACTCAAAAATTACATGGACGATCAATAGCTAGAAAGCTTGTAGCAATCAATCTCCTAGGTTTCGCGAATGAATAACACATACATCTTTTCAAAGGGAGGCTTATTTATTTGTATGATTGTTTGAAAGGACGGTTGTCTAACCACGTATGTAGTCGGAAAAACGTAAATCGAATGTCATCTGTAGGGATTTTATGTAATCGGTGAACAAAATCAAATTTTTAAAAATTAGTTTTTCTTCAATTTAAGCCATGGATTGATGGTTAATTGTTAGATCTATCATGTATGGTTTGAAATAACAAAGAAAACGTGTGTAATAAGTTAAACTAGTGAAAACATGGAGGCTACGCAAAATTAGAGTTGACTTTAGGAAGAATATGAGGGTATAAATGATAATTTTATGTTCAATAGAGAAAAACCGTTTAAAAATTTCTCTAATATACTTTGGCACTACTCGAACTTGGGTCTAAATCTTAGCACCCTCTTAACCACTATGCACTGCAAGGTTAAAATAAAAGTGCACAACTACCTCTAAGATGAATGATGACACTATATCATAATATTAGCTAAACCTAAAACCTATGTTCTACATAAACAAAATGATTGACACTAATAGAAAATTTTAATAGACGATATCATTCAATAAACTTAAATTTGATGATATCGTTTTCATAACTTCCATGAGGAAAAAAAAATTGGAACAATAATGCATAATTAATTTGAGATATAAAGGCTTTACCATAACTTTTATCTTAATTTCTTTAAATGAGTTCAGAATAATGTCGTAAACAATTTTTACGGTATCTTTAAAACAAAAACTTAAATTGGTACTTCTATATTTTGTTGTCGCAATATAGAAAATTAGTTATGATTATTGACGTCAAAAAGACAGAAATACCAATTATCTAAAAAAAGTTAATCTAAGACTTTTTATAATTAAATTTGAGATATAAAGACTTTACCATAACTTTTATCGTAAACAATTTTTACAATTTTTACGGTGTCTTTAAAACAAAAACTTAAATTGGTATTTCTATTTTTTTTGTCACAATATAGAAAATTAGTTACGATTATTGATGTCAAAAAGAGAGAAATACCAATTATCTAAAAAAAAGTTAATCTAAGATTTTTTATAAAAAGATTAATATATATATTTGGACTATTAATAAAAAAAGTTTTTAGACTTTGGAAAACGAAGATTAAAAATAAGAAAGAGGGATCAGATTGTGCAAAAATTGGAGTGCCCAATTGTCGTAACAGGCTTTGGGTGGAACACCCTTCTCACATTGAAGCAAGATTAAACCCTTTCCTCATTTCCCCTTTACTTGCCTGAAGGATCATGCTTTCACTCTTGCGCAGCTCCTCTCTTTTTATAGGCCCACATTTCACTACCTCGATTATCTCCCATTCGATGTGGGACAATTTAACTCTTCTCCTAACTAGAACCCATGTGCCGGGCACGCGTCAATGGCAAACTCGTAATTTTATAATATTTTACGAGACTTTGAGTCATTTCGATTCAGATTTTTTGTTCACCCCTACACGCCGTGTTTCTTTCTCAAAGGTGATGGAAGAAGAAAAGAACAAAAGAATTCTGTTTTTTCTAATAGTGTAACGAATAAATTGAGTAGTTACAGGAGAGTTAAAAATGCAACAAAAAAGCTAATGTTGAAGAGAAGCCAAGACTGAAGACACAAGATGAAGTGAACCAGTAACAATAATCATTCCCGAATCACTAGTTGGATCGTGTCTGAGATACTTATAGGCAAGCTTCAAAGAATCCAAAACAGTCTTGCTTTCTGAAGTTTCCATGAACCCTAAACCCAATTCATCAGCAGCTTTTCCCCATGAATCCTTCAACACCGAACATGTCGTTGACCTAACCTTACCTCCACCAATGTCAGCTTCTGTTAAAACCACTGCTTCTGGTTTTAGACCTGCGAGGAGTTCTTTTGCAAAAGCCAAATGATCTTTGTCACTAGCCATTGCAACCACAAACACCAATCCCTTCTCTGCAAAGTCCTTCTTTATCATCTCCTTTAGAGCTCTCGCAGATTCTTTGGTGTGAGCTGCAAACAGACCAAAGGTTGATTACCATAAACCAAAGTGACCCAATTTTGAAAGAGAGACATTGAAGCTATAATCAAGAAAGATGGCAAAGAGAAATCAAAAACCTCCATCAAGAAGCACTGTTTGTCCGGGTAATTGTAAAGTCTCTGCTTCTTTTGGTGTCAGAAACTGACTTCTACCAAGTAAACAAGTATTCTCTAAACCAGTTCGGATAGCTTCATCTGTCACTCTCCTCCATCCTAATTGTTATTCCATCACGAAAATTTGTAAATCTTTACATCTCTTGTTTGTTTTTACATATAGAGATTCCAAATGTATCATATACCCTGATCGCGAAGACAGAGAGCAACGCATGTAGCAGTGACTGCATTTTTGAGCTGGTGATGTCCAAGCATGCGTAGATTTACATCACCAAGCTCAACAATCTGCGTTTATGAACGTTGGTAAAACAGTTAAGAATCAAAAACGACTTTCTTGCTTTAAATTAAGGAGTAGAAATGCCTTTGAACTTTACCGGTTTATCATCTCTCTCGTTTTGTATTACGATGTCACAGGATTGGCAAAGCCCGATCTCATTTTTGTTGATAATGCCTTTGATTGAAGAGCTAGATCCACTATTAGATGCCAATATAACTGATGAAGACATTGATGCTGCTTTGGAACGAAGAATGCTCTCAATATGAGGAAGAAACGGTCCACCTAAAACCACCTACAAGTTTTACAACAAGAAATAAAACTCTCTATCTATCCATCAGTGTGGTTATAATAGAAGAAGATGAAAGCACCTAACTGGGCGAGAGTGTTTAATAATTCCAGATTTGGCCTCTGCTATACTCTCCAAGGAACCCCCGAGGGCATCCATATGTTCCTCACCTATCGTTGTTATGACTGATGCAGCAAGATTTGAACTTTCAATTACATTTGTAGCGTCTCGAGCTCCTCCTAGCCCAGCCTGATGATATCCAATCATTTATATTCCACACCCAGACCACAAGCTTCCAAACGATAGCTAAAGCAAGTTTCTTTATGAGCAAATTTGCTAACCTCTATAACGGCAATGTCGACATTTTCCTTTTCGAATAATGAAAAGGCTATCCCAGTAAGAATCTGTCAAGAGAAATATGTTATATACTATTTGGTGTAGAAATCTAGGAGAAGCTTTAATTGATAACCTCAAAATGACTCAAAGAACCATTTTCCTCTTGGATAGACTGATCGAGCATCGGTTTGATTGAATAGAAGAGATCATTAAGAGTTGATGCAGAGACAGGATCTCCATATCCTCCACAGGACATGCGTTCTTTGATACTCAGAATATGTGGGCTACATATAAGAAGTAGAAAGGCTCATGTTAATAAAATCAAGAAAGATTCAAAGTCAAGATATAGTGGTTCATCCAAAGCCAATATATTACCTAGAATAACAACCAACTGAATATCCTCCTGCTCGTAAGATATTTGAGAGAAAAGCAGAAGTTGAGCCTTTTCCCTTGGTTCCAGCCACATGAACAACCTATAATCACTGCCCTGGTTGTTAATTTCACCTTGGAAAATCTATGAACCAATAATCATACTACAAAAATCGCTCCAACTTTGAGATTATTCCTAAGTTTCATAAATCCCAATTGTTTTCAACCCAATTTCAATGGCAACCTTGAAAGTTCTGCTAATTACGAACTAATAATCAGCAAAAAAGAGAAGAAGAAGCTAAATTAAGAAGCACGAACCTTGTATTTGGACTGAGGATTACGGAGACGAAGCATGAGGCGCTTCATTCTACCAAGATCGAACCCTTCACCAGAATCAGTTCCAGCTCCTTTTGGTACACCCGATTTCTCATAGTTTTTAAGAGATTCCAAAAACGCCACAAAATCTCTGAGCTCGGGATCTTCAGTAGAAATGGGTGATAGATTTCGATTGGAGGTCATATTTGCTGCGGATATTCTCCTGAATTTCGGAGAGAGTTTGCAACTGGAGATGGCACTCAAGTGGCTCCACAATGCCCTCATCTTACACTCAGAGAAATTTTCTAACCATGAAAACCAGATCAATCCTCCGGCTCCAGCTCTCTCTGCAATTTGTTCTTAGTTCTGATATGCATGGAATCGTCGGTGGATTCCCGCTCCGGACTCGGAACCGCTCTGAATCGCCGGGGAATCAAGATTCCTAAAAAGTGACGTTTGGAATCGGTGAGGAATCGCGAGTTTCGGATTTGAAATCGGACTGCGTTGCAGATCGGAAGCGTGAATTACGTATTCTTCTCGCCGGCGGTAGTTTTAAGTTTTTTCTAAGTTGTTTTTTTTAAAAACAACTGTCTTTTTATTAACTTGAAATAGAGTTTACAAAGTCTAGTTCAAGAACATCTCTCATGAACAAAGGAACATCTATCAATATATATAAAATATCTATATATATAAAAAATTTTGATCTCTCTTTATCTTAATCCACATCATCAATTCAACACTTCAAATTGTAATATCTCATTAAACTCATTTTAACTTTTAAATTTATTAGAATTTGTGATTCATTCTATTAAACAAATTATTATTATTATGAACCTAAGTCTAATCTTAATCATTTTTAGATTAAAACAAATTTTAAAAACAAAATTAAATTTATATATTTTATGACTACAATTTAATACTTATTTAAATAATAATATTAAAATATTAAGTTGAAAAATTAATCGATTTATCTTGCATTTATTAAATAAAAATTTTATGACTCTCATAACACATATAGTTTTTTTTTAGTATACTTTTAGGAGCTTTCAAAAAACTTAGATAAGGAATCGAGCATTTCATGTCGTATACAATAATGTATGTTACATGAAGCATACTATGATATCCTTAACTGATAACATGTAAGGACGAGCGAAAAGTACAGAGGATACCATAATACCATATAGAGAAATATAAAATTGATGTATATAATTCAACATGTCGTGTTGGGAGTATATTAAAAGAAAAAAACAATGTTCAATGTCTACTAAAAGAAGGTTGGATGCTTTCATAAGGGGATCAATGTTTGATAAATACACATCCGACTTAGATTCCATAAAAGATAAGTGTAGGTATGATTTTTTTCTCCAACGTAGGATTTGAATCTATTGGGAGGTCTTTCCCTCTTTATTATAAAAACGATGGGTATAGTTTTAGGAGTAAATGGACTTAGATTTTTAACTCGGATTTTGCATGGTTCGATTGAATTGTGCTTAGCTATGAGCATTAGATGTCTTAATGAATCTTAAGAAGTTAAATATTATAAAGAGAGTGAGGAATGATTAGGGTCTACGGAAAGAAGGTCGGACGCTTTCATAGGAGATCCATGTTTGATAAATATACATCTAACTTAAATTATAGAAAAGAGAATTGTAGGTATTATGAATTTGATTGGAGATCCAGATATGAGTTTTTCTCTAACATAAGGTTTGAATCTTTTGAGAGTTTTCTCCGTATTATGAAAATGATGGGAGGGGGTTGTAGGAGTGAACTGGCTCAAATTCTTAATTAAGATTTTGTGTGGTTGGATTGGATTGTGCTTAGCTTGGATCTTGCTTAGCTATGAACATTAGATAACCGATTTTAGGGTTCTTTTGGCTACGTGACTTGACGTTGATAGCTGAAAATGTCAAGTAGTTTATATATGACCAATCACATATGTATAGAAAATGCATGATTGGTGCAAAAAAATGGTAGTAGCGCTTCTCATGTAGTAGTGACTACTTTAGATGTCGTTTTGGGAAACAATATACCTTTGAAACAAATGATGAGGTACTGAAAGTTTGGGATAAGGGCTTTCAAAATCCGAATAAGAAGGAAGTACATGTCCTATTGGAGATATTCAAAGATGACAAGTTAAAGAAAATTGGTTGGTCGTTGTTCAGTTAAATTTTCGAAACCCGGCAATTGATTTAAGTTGGTTATATTCAACCAAAGACTTCAATTTTGTAGGATTTTAGAAAAGTCACGAATGACCGGTTTAACTTTCGAAGATACATAAATTATTCATTTTGATGGTAAAATATCTACATCTGGCCATGTTGGATGAAGATTCTTTTGATGAAGGGATGCTTCTAGGATTTTTTGAAAAAACTTAGATAAGGACCTCGAGACTTTCATGTTGTATGTAAAAATGCATGTTACATGAAACATATACTAAAATATCCATAATTGATAGCATGTTATGAAAAATCTTTGAGATCATGAGCGAGAAATAGAAAGGATACTATAATATTAGATAGAGAAATAAGAAATAAGAAATATGAAAAATGGAATGAAGGTTAGATTTAACCAAGTAAAAAGTGGTGTATATGGTTCGACATGTTGATGATCAGTTTTTAGGGTCATCAATTCCCCTAATCATTGTTGTATTTAGAGGTATCAATTCTAACTCATTGTAAATTCCCACCTAGAGTACAAAGATTCTCTTAATCTAAGCCTAATGAAGCTTGTTTGTTGTTTTTAGAAATTAATTAAGCTAAGTACAATTGATTAGATGACTAAAAGTTATGCAATGATTAAAACAAGGGTCCTTAGATGGGTTATTCATGATTTGGGATCACTAAGCATGGTTTAGAGTATCTAGCTTACACTAATTAGCTATTCCCTAGGTTAATGATCCATTTAATTGACTAATTCATTTCCATGCAATTAATCATGTCACTAATTATAACATCATTAGCAAATTCCCATTTGAGTGATGATAATTAGTGAATTCATTTCCAAATTACTAGATCAACCTAATTAAAACCTTTAGCACCAATCCTTTGGACATAAAAATCATAATTCCATCTCTAAGCTCTCTTGGGCATTTCATCAAACACTTGGTGTTCATGAAATGCCTCATATCATCATCTTCCTCATTCCCATGCAAGAAGAAGCTTTAAGGACTCTTAGAGATGGATGAAATGTTTGATTTAAACCCTAAACTACCCTAATCCATGCTTTGATCACCCTCATCTAACCTATCCTTAAACCCTAATGGAACTACTCAAGACCCATGATGATTCTCCCAAAACCAAACTTGATTAGAGGAGAAATCATGATGGATGAATAGATAGATTGATAATGAAATGTAAAAGGCAAGATTTCTTAAAGGAAAATGCAAATTGTATTAAGATTCAACTAGAGATTCAAGAACAAAAGGGAAAATGAGTCTTAAAACTCTTAGGGAAAACTAAGCATGAAAATGTAAATGAGAAAGAAGAGATTTTTATGAGATTGGGTCAAACCGGGTCGACCCGGGACAAACCGGGTTTCGACCCGATTATTTTTGTCCGGACTAAACCGCAGCGGTCTGCAAGTGACCGCTGCAAGAACGCTGCGGTCATGTAAAACCTTCTAGAAGATTGCAGCGGTCACTCCTTGACAGCTGCGCCTGGTGACCGTTGTGAGTGAGTTGCAGCGGTCACTCCTTAACCGATGCGGGACCGCTGCAGTGATATTATCATATCATACATCATTTAGGCTTACATTAGAGTAGGATTCCATTTCATAATTGACATGTTTTGCTACTTTTATTATATATTTCATTGCATTTAGAGTCTAGGTGTTGCATTAGGTTCTAGTAGAGTCTTTGATGCATTTTGGCTGTCTTTTAGGTACAAAACAGGGATAAAAGGAAGCTAGGAGCTAAGGAGATCACTTGGAGGAGGAGAAGCCATTGGATGGACAAGAGAGGAGCAAAAAGAAGTGCAGCGGTCCAGGTGCAGCGGTCAAGGAGTGACTGCTGCAGAAGATTCCAGCGACTGAAGGCGCAGCGGTCAAGGAGTGACCGCTGCCAAATCCTCCGGACAACTCCTCAAGCCACAGCGGTGCCTGCAGCGGTCAAGGAGTGACCGTTGCAAACTTCTGGAGCCAAAATCGATCAAGCTGCAGCGGTCCCGCGGCGGTCAAGGAGTGACCGCTGCAAACTCACTCACAGCGGTCACCAGGCGTAGCGGTCAAGGAGTGACCGCTGCAATCTTCTGAAGACAAAACCAAATCGCAGCGGTCTTGCAGTGGTCAACCGCAGACCGCTGTGGTCTAGCTCGGACAAAAATAACCGGGTCGACCCGGTTTGATCCAATTTCATAAAAACCCCTTTTCTCTCACTTACACTTTATGCTTAGTTTTTCTAAGAGTTTGAAAACTCAATTTTCCCTTTTGTTCTTGAATCTTTAGTTGAATCTTAATACAATTTGCATTTTTCTTTAACAAATCTTGTCTTTTGCATTTCATTATCAATTTATCTTATCATCCATCATGATTTCTCCTCTAATCAAGCTTGGTTTTGGGAGAATCATCATGGGTCTTGAGTAGTTCCATTAGGGTTTAAGGATGGGTTAGATGAGGGTGATCAAAGCATGGATTAGGGTAGTTTAGGGTTTAAATCAAACATTCCATCCATCTCTAAGAGTACTTAAAGCTTCTTCTTGCATGGGAATGAGGAAGATGATATGAGGCATTTCATGAACACCAAGTGTTTGATGAAATGCCCAAGAGAGCTTAGAGATGGAATTATGATTTTTATGCCCAAGGGATTGGTGCTAAAGGTTTTAATTAGGTTGATCTAGTAATTTGGAAATGAATTCACTAATTATCATCACTCAAATGGGAATTTGCTAATGATGTATAATTAGTGACATGATTAATTGCATGGAAACGAATTAGTCAATTAAATGGATCATTAACCTAGGGAATAGCTAATTAGTGTAAGCTAGATACTCTAAACCATGCTTAGTGATCCTAAATCATAAATAACCCATCTAAGGACCCTTCTTTTATCATTACATAACTTAATCATCTAATTACTTGCATTTAATTTACTTAGTCAATTTGAGCTAAACAACAATCATCTCTAGCTTATATTAAGGAAATCTTTGTACCCTATGTGACAATTTATAGCGAGTTTGGATTCGATTCCTCTTATACTACATTGATTAAGAGGTAATTGATACCCTCTAAAGGCCTAAAAAGGCCAGTATCATGCAGCTTGAACGATTTTTGTCTCCAGTAGATCACAGCGGTCACTCCTTGACCGCTGCAGGCACCGCTGCGGCTTGGGGAATTGTCCGGAGGATTTGGCAGCGGTCACTCCTTGACCGCTGCGCCTTCAGTCCGCTGTAATTGGCTGCAGCGGTCACTCCTTGGCCGCTGCACCTGGACCGCTGTGCCTTCTTTTTGCTCCTCTCTTGTCCATCCAATGGCTTCTCCTCCTCCAAATGATCCTCTTAGCTCCCAGCTTCCTTCTAGCCCTATTTTGTACCTAAAAGAGAACCAAAATGCACCAAAGACTCTACTAGAACCTAATGCAACACCTAGACTTCTAAATGCAATGAAATGTATGATAAAAGTAGCAAAATATGTCAAATATGAAATAGAATCCTACTCTAATGTAAGCCTAAATGATGTATGATATGATAATATCACATGTTGTGTTGCTGAAGGTCTATTGGAAGAAGGTTGGATGCTTCCATAAGGGAATCTATGTTTGATAAATAGACATCCAACTTAGATTCTAAAAAACATAAGTATATGAGTTTTTCTCTAACGTAGGATTTGAATCTATTGGGAGCTCTATCCCTCTCTATTAGAAAAATGATGGGAATAGTTGTAGGAGTAAATTGATTTAGATTTTAAATTCGGGTTTTACGTAGTTCGATTGGATTGTATTTAGCTATGAGCATTAGATATCCAACTGTAGGGTTCTTTAGGTTATAATATAGAAAAATACATTAAAAATAAACACACTAAGAAAAAAAACTGAATTTACGGATTATGAAAATAAATCAAAACAAAATAAAATCACTAACTCAAGGGAAAAGAAACAAACCAACCAAAAATAAATAAATAAATCTACAATCATACTATATTAAAAAAATTACAATCATACTATACAAAACAAAAAATTAAGTAAAAAAAAAAAAAAACTACAGTTATACTAGATAAAACAAAAAACAAATATATATTTTTAAATCTAACATCAAACAGTAAAAGGTAATATAATCTATAAAAAAATGCCAAACACAACATACTTTTTTAAAAATATAAAAAAACCGAAACTCAATCTCTTTCTAAACAATGAAAAAAAAAATGACAGACTCCGAAACAAAATATTTTCTTTAAATCGAAAAGAAAAACCCGCCCGAAGGGCGGATCACCCACTAGTATATATATAAAGTTATTGGTTCTTTCTTCTTATAGTGCCACATCATCAATTCAATTCTTCAAATGGTGACACCTCATCAAATTAATTTTTCATTTTATATTTTTCTTAAATTCATTAGGCTCATTAATATATAAAATTTGTGATTTAATGTATTAAATTTTTATTATTATGAACATACATTTAATTTTAGTCATTTTTAAATAAAAAAAAAACTTTAACACACACTTAAATACATATTAATATATATCTAAATAATAATATTTAAATCTTAAACTGAAAAACTAATCGGTTTATCATGAAATTTTTTTTTATGTCTTTTATAACACAAATAGTCTTATATAATACAAATAGTCGTATGCAACTTATGTATCCAATTGGTTGAGAATAAGTTTTATATATAAACAATTTATGACATTTAAGTTTAACTTTTTGAATAATAATATAAAATTTTACAGAAATATACAATTTTTGAATCAATATGTTAATTTGTTTTTTTTTTTAGTTTATAAGTCCTTATAATTACAAGTTAAAAAAAATATTGATTGGTCGTTATTCCGAAAAAAATTTGGAACTGCAAGACGGTTGATTTAAGTTTGTTATGTTCAACCAATGATGTCAAATTTCTAAGATTTCAGCAAACTCACGGTTGCCGGTTCAACCTTCAGAGGTAAAAGAGTACCCATTTTGATGATAGAATATTTACATCCCGCCATGCTGGATGATTATTCATTTAATGGAGGGATGATGCTTCTAGGAACTTTCGAAAAACTTAGATAAGGATCCAGAGCCTTTCATGTGGTATGTAAGAATGTATGATGCGAGAAGCATACTAAGATATCCTTAAATGACAACATGTAAGAGAAACTGTGGGAGCACGAGAAAGAAGTATAAAAGATACCATAACCCTAGATAAAGAAATAAGAGACATGAAAAAGGGAATGGATGTTAGATTAACCAGGTCAAAAATGGTTTATATGGTTCCACATCTCATGTTCGGAGTATATAAAAAGAAAAAAAAGAATACTCAAGATTTATTGAAAGAAGGTTGAACACTTCCATAAGGGGATTTATGTTTGATAAATATAGATATCCAACTAAGATTCTAGAGAACGGAAGTGTAGGTATGAGTTTTTCTCTAGCATAAGATTTGAATGTCTTGAGAGTTCTTCTTTATCATGAAAATGATGGGAATAGTTGAAGGAGTAAATTGACTCAGATTTTTAAATTAGGTTTTGTGTAGTTCGATTGAATTGTACTTAGTTATGAACATTAGATGTCCGACTGTAGAGTTTTTTACGCTATAATATACATATCTAGGTATTATATTATAAAATATTTTATTTTAGACCAATTCAAACTTATATAAATTACTCAAATATATATACTTAATTTTGAAATCTTATTTTATTAACTATAAATTAAGAATACTTTTGCAAGATACAAAATTTAAGTAAAATTTTTGCAATCGTTGCGATTTTTTCACACAATAATATCATATACCGCGCGAAACGCGGCTCACCCACTAGTAGTTATATAAATAAAAAGATACGTCATAAGGAATCAAAGATTTTGCTAACTTATCCGCGGGTATATTGGATGATCTTTTATTCCATTCAAACTGAACCAATATAAATCTCTCTTTCCATTGGTAGATCTCCCTTATCCAATTATAGAATCCAAAATGGAGCTTTTCCTTTTCAAAAACTGGGAAACCAATTGGTTATCTCCTTTTAAAGTGACTAATTGATAGCCTTGCCTCCAACCCCGTTGCATTGTCATCAATAAACTTTGAAGTTTCGTTTGTAATGGTGAAGATACCCTTGAACCTTTGTTTTGAATCGCCCCTATAAATAAACCATTAGCATCTCTTAATATCCGTCTAGTCATTGATGATATTTATGGAGACACAAAAGTAGCATCGTAGTTGCATTTGAGAAAGCCTAATCCCAGTATTTTCCAATGTGAACCTCTGTTATTAACACGATGAGAGTGATGTAGTCGATCTTCTTCTTCATGGAATCGTTTCACTACTTTCCATTCAAGTGTATATGCTTTTTCCAAACTCAAACTTGTTTCCCAACTAATATCTCTCTCCTGGTGAATTAATATATTTTTGATATTCCAAATCCTCCACATAATCCATAAAGGGAGTTGGATTTGGTGCGAGACACTTGATCTTCTATCACAATCCATGATAATCTCTATTTTTTCTTCCACCGAAGCATCATCATCATAAAGTAGTGTATTTGAAATCCCTGAAGCTCTCCATAAAATCTTTGCATACTCACATTTGAAAAACAAGTGATTTGTGTCCTCCTCTTCCTTGCAACATCTCTTACAGACAGAATTTTGGGAGATGTGGTGAAGTCTAAGTGTTTCGCTTGTGGCTAAAATTTCTGTTAAAAGCTTCCAAACAAAATGTTTAACCTTTGGTGATGATCTAACCTTCCAAATCTTCCTTTTTAACTCAACGTTTCCAGCCGGTGGTTCCATCGGTTGTTCATTTGTCATAACAATGGCTAGGCCGGTTTAACAATGTAGATTCCATCAGAGTTATAATGTCAACCACCTAACATATCCATTAATTCCTTATTACAAAGTTTAAGAGATAAAACCTTATTAATATTCTCATCCGCCACCAACTCTCGTACCAAATCTTCGTTCCATCCTGTTTTGGTATTGTTGAGAAGATTAGTCACCTTCATCTCTTCTTTTGACTCTCTCCTTGAATTTGGGAGCCTCGGTGTATGATCTGGAATCCAAAGATCACTCCATACATAAATTCCTTCTCCATTCCCAGTTACAAATCTGAGGCCTTTTAGTAACAGATCTCTACCATCAAGTAAAGATTTTCAGGCATAGGAAGACTTTTTCCCAAGTTTTGCAATAAGAATGGTATAATCATTAAAATACCTTGCTTTGAGAAGTTTTGCAGCAATGCCTTCAGTCTCATGCATTAATCTCCAAACTTGCTTTGCGAGTAAGGCTGAGTTAAACTTGAGGTTTGTCATATAGTGTTGGAGTTTTAAGTAGGTATATGAAGGAACCCAATGAGTCTCATGGAGCAGCTTTAAAACATATCTTGAGTTACCTACGAGGAACTCTTTCACACAGCCTGTCATTTAAGAGAGTAAGCAAAGCAGAGCTGGTGGGGTTTAGTGACAGTAGTCAAAACGTAGAAGCGGTTGATGGAAGGAGTACGACTGGCCACATCTTTTATCTTGATGGAAGCCCGATCACATTGTGTTCTCAAAAGCATGAAACTGTTGCACTATCCTCTTGTGAAGCAGAATTCATGGCGGCCACTGAAGCGGCGAAGCAAGCAATATGGCTTCAAGAACTTCTTGGAGAAGTCACTGAAAAAGCATGTGAGAATGTAACAATTCGTGTTGATAACAGGTCTGCTATAGCCCTTACAAAGGACATCATGAGAGTTCATGAATTGTCGGAAGTTTGATTTCAATTTTAAGGGGGAGAATGTTGAGATAAGCTCGAAAACAACTTGAGGATCAAGTTTTATAGTTTTCTTTTATCAAATTATGAGAAAAGGAAATATGCATGTTTAGTAGTTGTCTAAATATGTTAGTTTACCTAAAGAGTTTATGTTTAAAATTGTATCCTCCTCAATATAAGAAGATGTCAAAATTGTGACATAACTTATGAGTTAAGAGAGAGTGCTTAAGTTTTAAGATATTTTCTTAAGCAATAAAGAGAATAATTTTTTACTCTTTGACTTCACAAATAAAATCTAAAATTCTATATTTAAAAATATGTTACTTTATATTTTTGAAAATAACATGCATAGTAAAAATATGAATTATACATATTGTATCTGATATTATGGAGATGAATTATATACCATTTGTCACGTTTTCAAAACGTGGAAACGTGATTCTGCTATTTTTTACCATTCATAACATTCATTTATTTTTTACTTTTTTCACATTTTTAATCGTGATTTTGCTATAACAACAAGCGCGTTAAAAATATTATAAAAAACAAAACATGTTTAATCTACTAAATCTAACTTTTTGGCGTTTTATAGTTATTCCGCTGAAATTTTATTTAATTCAATTTTTTTCGTTAATAATTTTTTAGTTATCCCATTTATTCGGCTATTCATCTGATATAGTAGATAATAAATCCATGATCATGTAGAGAGCGTAGTAAATTTTTTGTCAAAACATTGAAATCTACCGTGCAATTAATTAAAATTTCTATATCTTTTTTAAAACACTCCAATTAATCTATTTTCTCATAAGAAAAGAAACAAAATGTTTTATCCAAATTTTTCATTAAATAGACAATTAAATTAATTATAACTTAGTAGAGTGACTAGAGTCAACATATTTCAATTTCATCGTGTTGTCTTTCCTGATTGTTGTAGATTTTATATTAAATGATTATTTGATTAATAAGAATTAATAAGGAAATCTAATCAAAATCTTGAAGCAATGGTATTATTGGAAAACTGAAAGACCACGTTTCTCATCATCGGCGAGAATTTCTCAAGCATTTTATTTTAATTATTTTTATACCAAAAAGTTTATCACTTTTTCTATATTTTAAAACTTTTTTATTTGATTTGGATACTAAAAAAAACCTTCTTTTTTACTATATTTTTGCTACTATTTTTGATTTAATGATGACTATATCTATTTTTGGTATTTATCATTTTAGATTTTTTTTAAAATAAATATATCAAATGAAAACAAAAATTATTTAGTTTTAAATGATAATTGTTATTATTATGTGATCACTAAAAATAAAACATTAAAAGATGATGAGATGAGTATTGTAATTTTGTTAAAAAATTATTGTAAAGGATAAAAATTAAATGAATGTATGAATTATGATGTGGAATAAAGAGAAGATGAGGTGGAGTATGAAAAAATAAAAAAAAGAGTGTTGATAAAAAGAATGTAATATATATAGACAAAATCTTTTACCCAGATTTTTCATTAAATAGACAATTAAATTAATTACTTAGTAGAGTGACTAGAGTCAACATATGTCAATCATTACAGTTTTTCATAGTGTTGTCTTTCCTAATTGCTGTAGATTCTACTTTAAATGTTATTTTGACTAATAAGAATTAATAAGGAAATCTAATCAAAATCTTGAAGCAATGGTATTATTGAGAAACTGAAAGGTCACGTTTCTCATGATCGGCAAGAACTTCTCAAGCATTTACCCAATGTCGCCGGTCCGGTGAAGTGGTTTCAACATCCTTTTTTCATCTTGCTCATCAACATCCTTCAATCCTCAGACGCGAAAGCTAAAGCACAAGGTATTTTTGTGTTCAAAATTCCTGTTTTTTTCTATCTAAAGATTTTGACTTGAGTTTAGGATTTCGGGTATAGCAGATGTGAGAATAATCTGATTGTATGGAAAAGTTTTGCTTGCGATGATGTAGAATGTCGATTTTCAATATAAATTTTTGTGTTGAAATTCTAGGGTTTTTGGGTCGAAAGATTATCGTTGCTTGTGACTGTGTTTTATCATCTGTCTCTCTCAATTGCACGCAAAGAGAAAGATAATTTATTCTAGCTTTGTGTTTTTAAATTTCAGGTTTTTTTTTCTTGACCGATGTGCTTTATTGTTAAGAATAATATGATTGTGTTGAAGGGTTTTGGTTTGATGAAGTAAAAAATGTTTTATTTTGTGTAAAATTTTATATTTTTTTTTGAGGTAGAAGAAGGATGGTGAAAACAAAGGGGCTAAAGAAATTTAAAAGCTTAGGTGAAGATTGGGTAAACAGATTACCCGATGAGTTATTATGTGAAATCCTCTCGCACCTCTCCACCAGAGATTCTGTCCGCACAAGCGTTTTATCAAAACGTTGGCAGAATCTATGGTTAGGTACCCCTGCTCTAGACTTGGAATACAATCAATTCGAAGACGATTGCGACTTTTTGGAATTCATAGACACATCTATAGAGTATAGGGAAAATGAAGATCTAGTTTTAAGGAGATTCAGGTTGGTTTATGATGCTATTGAGCACGATCATGATGAATTTGTGTGGAGGATGGATAAAGTGATTAAGCGTAAAGTTTCTCATCTAACCATTGTGAATCGTATTGATGTTGAGGAAGAGTTGGTTCGGATGCCTCTCTCTCTCTACTCATGTGCGACATTGGTGAGTTTATCCCTCTCTTCTGTAGTTTTAGATGCTCCGAGACGAAGATCAGTGTTTTCTTTACCTTGTCTCAAGAAAATGGTTCTAGAAAAGATCATGTATGATGGAAATAGAGTTCTTGAGACTTTCATATCAAGCTGTACAGTTCTCGAAGAGTTAGAGATATTCGCATATTCTGATGATACTTTTCGAGAAGACATATGTGTACGCTCTCAATCATTAAGAAGCTTTACACTAGAGGCTCAGGATTGGAAATATGATCCTGATGTTGAAATCGATGCTCCAAAACTAGAGTTTATGAGTATCAATGATTACCATGCTGACAACTTCATAATACACTGTATCGGTGCATCTGCAAAGGTGAACATTGATATTATATTTGATCCATCGGAGAAGGCTATTATCAGTGATTTTTTCACCAAGATTTCCGCAATCAGTGAAATGACCATTTCAGCTCGAACTCTAGAGGTACTCATGATACATTCAATAACTTCAAGCTTTTCCATTTTATATGAAATGTTTTTTTTTGGTTATACGTACAGAACATTCGTGGTTATTTCGAGTTGGAAACGCTACCTCAGTTCTGTAACTTGTCTCGCTTGGAGGCTTCATTCACCAAATCTTCTTGGGAACTGTTTCCAATGTTTCTTGGATGTTGTCCGTATCTACATGATCTCGTCTTGGTACGTTTTATTTGTCTATGCTTATGTAATCATATTTATATCCCAAAGAAAATACTTGAACATCCTTTTGGTTATATTTACAGGAATTCGACTCTCTTCCGGAGGATATTAAACTGTCTTTTGTGCCGCCATGCTTTCTCTCAACTCTTGAGTCTGTGGAGTTGTATACAATATCCACAGTCACACAAACATCAAGTATGATGAAGTTGGCTATATACTTTGTGAGGAACTGTGCAGCTTTAAAGATGCTAATCGTAAGCGAAAGTTTTGGTGTTATCATTACCAAAATCAAAAGAATTCCGAAAAGATCTAAAGGATGTAAAATCGTCATGGTCTAGTCATTTTACAAGGTTTGTCTCCGGATATACATGTTTTCTTGGACCATAGTTAACCAGTATAAACCAAGGCGTTATAATCTTTTTGAATTTTTGATAAGACTTTTTGATTTTTTTTGTGGACTCATGACTGGTTGTTTTATTTGGTTTATATAAGTTCGATGTTGTACTCATGTAAACTTTCGTTTTTTGTAAGAGAAACAAAACTGAACCTTTGTCTCAGCTATGTTAGACTTTTATTTACTCAACGTCTGAACCTTTGTTTCTCTGACTCTAGCTCTCAAGTGATGCCTTGTGAATTTAGTTACTTGCTCAATACTCTATCTTGTTTCTGTTTTTAATACGTTCAAATTTTCCAGTACTCCATTTCGAATCACCATCTATGCTACACTAAAGAAACGGACATCACAGACTTTGCCATGAAATGTGTTAGACAATTAGATGCAATACGAGATGAAGTTTTGTGATGGATGCAACTTTAAAAGATGTGACGATGCCATTGCAATAGAAAAGTGTTCAATATGAACAAAAAGCTGAGAAGTTTATGGATTTACCCTTATATTTTTCACAAACGGTACTTTGATGCAGATGTTTTCGAATCCGATAAACATATTACCATAATCTGAATCCGTTAATTTAATACCCATAAGGATCAGGTTTTTAAATAAAAAGCTAAAAGAAATAAAACATAACAAAAAACAATTAAATACTATAGGGATTCTTTCTAAAATGACCTCAAAATTGAAATAAAACCACAACTAACTTATTACTATTCATCACCCAAAAACAGCTATTACCCTTGCTATCAGTTTATTATTAGCGAAACTTCCAAAGAAAAGAAATAAAAAGCCAAAGACCAATAACTCATCTGAAAGGCGAAATGCAGTTTTCGATTTGTAGAGAGAATAAAAAATTTAGAGATAGAAATTTTTCTCGCCGTTCTAGAAAGAAAGAGAGAGTAATTCTGGAGAAACTTGGTAAATTTTGAATATATAGTTGGTTAAAATGTTATATTAGGTTATAATTGAGTATATCCAGATTTCTCCTAAAATCTCAAAACCCCAAATTCATATTTCTATTAAAATCTATCATGTTTTAAATGCTTATTAATCACTTTAGTAGACAAAATTAAGAAAATAAACTTATAACGATCATTAAAAAAATTTAATATACTCACAAACTAACAAATATATGAAAACATAACAACTCAAATAAAAAAATATTCCAAAAATCTAATCCTAAAAACAATAACATATTTCTAAAAATATTGTGAAACCCTACATGATATACCAAACTAATCAGTTAGAGATATATGATCAATTAAGGCAATATGAAACCTCAAATTCTGAATTCCCTTTACAAGTACATTCAAGGTAATAAAAAACCTAAACTTATAAACAATTCAACTAAACCGAAACTGTGTGATGAGCTATACTCTCGTTTCATTGTAAGCATGTATTATAAGGTTTAGAACCTAATTGGCCATAAATGGTTTTATTTGATTTAATTCCATGAAATTTTAATTTGTATATTTCAAATTTGTTCATTATGGATATAAAATTTCCATCAAATTATTTTTAAATCTTTAATTTAAATTTATGAGTTAATTACTAACTCAGACTTCTCCTTGTGAAGTTAATGGAGTTTGGACCTAATTGAGATTATATTCTTTAATATGATTCAAATTTGTGAAATTCTAATTTATATAATTTAAAATTGTTTTACTTAACATAATTAAGAAAAAGTTTGATCATATTAATTTTTATAATTTTATAATTTTAAATTTTAAAAAATTTATATACAGTTTAAAACTTTGTTTGTACGTAGTCTTCTTAACAGACTTTTCCTGAAGTTTGAACTAACGAAAAGGTTAAAACCGTAAAAAGGGTGATTATAATTGTACTACCTTATAAACTTAGTTTTGCATTTGTTTGAATAAGAGGTCTATTTTGAATTTAAAATCAATTTTAAGGTCATTTTTTAAAATTCCTCCAATACTATATTACAAAATAAAATTAAATAGAACATATCAAGTTGATTTCATAGATATTAAAACATATTCATGCAGGCATTTTAATGCCTTTTTTTTTTTTTTTTTTTTTTGTCGTAGAGGTATATTATTTTATTTTTATATGATACTAGGTGATTCGCCTCACCTTATGCGAGCATGAATGTGTTTTTAAAATATTTAACTATAACCTATTGATGCTTTAATATTATTTTGTATAGTTCTACAATAAATATTACATATACAATGAATTTACTTTTCCTAATGCGTAAAATATTTTAGGTATTTTTCAGAGATCTCAAGTAAAAACTTTGAACAAATTTGGATAGTAGTAGTATGAATTTTTACCCAATTTTAATGATCATGTAATCACCAATTTAATCCATAACTTTATAGTAATGTTTATTTTCGATTCACCTTGAATAAATTGATATTTTAGAAAAACCTTTTAATTAGGGCAATTAGACTTTACTTCAAACGATAAAAACTTTTTATTTACCTTGACATTTATTTACCTCCTCAACCTTTCTATATCAAAAAAAAACATGATGAAAATGATAAAGAAGAGAAAGTCATGACTTTTTTTCCGATTCGGAAGTTCCAAGATTCTTACCCTTTTCCGTTAAGAGAGACAATCTCTTGTAAACACAATATAAACTGAATGCCATAAATAGAAACCAAGACAGTTTCAAAAACTAATAAACTAAACGTCAAGAGGAGTCAACTGGAGAAGACAGTGAGTGTAGAGAAAAAAAAATATACACACAAACCTTTTCTAATAATTTGAATAAGACACATATGTGTAATAGAGTGATCCACGTTCATCAAACATGATGTTTAGCCAAGGAGAAACCAAAAAGTTAGAAACTTATCAAACAAATATTACAAAAGACATTATAAAAAACCTTTATTGCTATTATGTGTTCGTGACAGCTTTCTTATAAAAAGAAAGGCCTTTAGTACTTGGCGTTTCCTTATCTACCTATTAAGTTCGCAGAAACTAATCTTTATAGCTTTAACTTCTTTAGGGAACAAAAGTTGAATAGTGTCACAACACACTGTATTCATCATACAATATCTCCTAAACTTACGTATTATGTTATTGAACAAATTTGAAATCTTTTAATCAAATTTAATTCTATGTTGCTTATCTCTGCACAACAGTGTAGCAAACCAGTTAGATAAAACCATGACTTTATATACAAAGAAAAGGAGAAAAAAGAATAGTGACAAATCCGAAGGATTGATGTAAAACTTGGTGAATATAACCATGAAGAACACAAAATGAGTTTTAAATATATAGAGAACCAAAATAAAAGAAAGGAGAAAACAAAATAAACGACAAATCCAAACAGATCAAAGTAAAGGTACACGAACATAACCATGAAAAATACAAGTTAGTCTTAAGAATATATGGAACATAATATTGAGGAAGAGCAAAAATGATCTCAAGTTTTTAGGGTTTTCTAAGGAGGAAAAAATCGATAATCATAGGGCTGTGTTTTTATTGTTGAGTGACAATTTTTCATACTTTTAGGTGGGCCTTTTTTCATAGATTTTTTTTAAAAAAGTAGAGGATGGTATGACATGGTTATATAGTAGCGTTTCATTAAAGAAAATAAATCAAGCCGATGACGTGTACAATCTTAGAAGCAAAAACAATTCTTAATTAGTAAGATGATGATTATAGCTACTCGGATCCTTCACCAAACCCCTTTAAAATGGTTACTTAAGGTATGTTGTCGAATCCCATTTTTCATATTTTTCGGATCAATATTAGTATTGTCTAAACTTGGATCCTTTATATTATTGTTTCGGGTAAGAAAACGTCGGACTTGTCACGCTCTTCGAGTTATGGGCCTTAGACTCATAAATGGATGTTCAAATGAGCGTTTTTTTCTAAGGAATGGGGTAAAATTATTTTGTGCTGGTCCTTTGCTCAAAGGTTGGACCTTTCATTTTGATTTTGAAAAGAGAAACTCTTTGTTTTCTTTGATTTTAATAAATCAAAAACCCTTTTCTTTTATTTTTTATGATCTTTAATGTTTTTTTTTGTTTTTTTTTTCTCATGAATTCACTTGAACTCATAAGTAAGTAGTTCATATATAGTTTTAGGCTAGGCTATATTTCGCTTGGCTGAGGTTAGTTTATGGATTCTTGATGGTGAAAGATGTTGAAGCTATCTTATAAAATTATTGAATGATTAGATTAAGAGTGATCAATTTGATGTAGAACTTAGAAAAAATCATGCATGCAAGTGTTTGATGAAATGTTTGAACCAACTTTATAGGAGCTTTTCTTGATTTCAACATGGGAATGTTAGTAATCATGATTAATATGATGTTTAGGCTTGAATTTTTATGACCATTTTGTTTTAACACATGAGGAATCATAGTTTTGAGAAATGATTAATGGATGATTAGTGAATATGGGACTGATCTTATAGATATAAGTGACCTAAGTGATTATATTGGAGCTTGAATTAATATTCTCCATGGATCCTTAACCCAACTAATGCCATTCCAATATCAATTATGCCATAGTCTAAAGCTGTATCTTCATAATGTTGAACTATATAGTCTTGTCATTGTTCTTGAGCGTTTTCTTGTAAATTCCTTTGGTTCTTTCTATATTATGTTTCTAGCGTTTATAGAGAGCAGCGAGTTGGGAGAAGCGATAAGAAGTCAGGAGAATCACATCTAATTTCTTAACAAATGGTGCGTTCGTAGATACCAATATGTCCAAGTCTAAGAAAAGTAGTGACACAAAGTGGATAATTTTCTTTCTTTTTTTGGTAGGAGATGGCAGTACGTGATGACACCACTTCTGTACCATCATCTCTTAACCGTTTCACTTAATGATTACACACAACACAACACTTTGTACCACCACCAACCAAGCCTGAAAAACATGTAATTTTTCTTCTATATGGAGAAGAGACCTCGAATTTTGATAATAATTTGCAAGACCAATAAGAAGAACTCGGTCAGATTGCTTAGTAGCTTCACGTAGCTTGCCAGTATATGGCCTATGACTGGCGCCAAAAACAGACCGTACATTCTTAGCGTTAATTGGATTATAGCATAAGGCTGCTCCAAAAACCCTGAAATATTCAAAAAAACAACGTAAAAAAAAAAAAAACACATTTCAAAATACACAGCTATGAATTTGAAACGATATACTTATAAACAAAACAAAAACTGAAAACTTACAGTCAGCGACTTGTGGGAATTCGTCGAACAAGAACGTTATGTTCTTTAACAAGGTCTGGAAAAGAATTCACGATATCAATAATGTTTAAAACATCAATAACAAAGAAAAAAAAATCTCTCTCAATCACATTTTTCACGATAAAAAAGCTGTGATATATATTTTACCAATACGATTCCTCCCGGTTTAATCGGCGATTCAATCAAGATCTTCGCATTTCTGAAAAAAAATTGTCAATTGTTTTACGAAATTAGTAGTATATTGGTTTTGAGAGATAATTTTCCTAAGCAGAAGTATAGATATGAAATTTTTTCACACAAAAATACAATTTAAACTATAAATATATATCATATATCTCAAAAAGAAACTAGTTACCTTATAACCAATCTTCCTCCTTCGTCTCTTAATTCATAGAAGCTACATCCTCTTGTAAAGGGAATTTGATGTCCTTTCCATTCTTCATGACAATTTTTTGAAGAAAACGAAACTGAAACGATTGAATCTATAATAACGGTTAATTAGTACGTCTAATAAGGCATTTGACGTACCAAGATGCCAATTAACAGCAGCATTATTTCCAACTCCTTCACACACATTTTCTACACAAAACTTAACGTTTTGTCCCATACTCTTCACCAGTTCTTCAAAAAACTTCATTGTTTCCTACAAAAAATTATACTCTCAATCCTTATAATTCATTTACAAGTAAAACAAATCTTGAAATGTAAAATATATATATGCATATCGTTATTAGATATACTACTCAAGGAAATTTTGGTAGATATATAAAAACCTTACTTTTTTTCCTCGCAAAGGTTTAGAGAAAGAGAAATCTTCGATAAAGCAATCGTTGGAGATGCAACTACTTAATCGATCTTGATTCTTCTCGTTAATAGCTGAATAAAATTTCATTACAGCATCATATCTAGAGAACCTAGAATTAGGTCGATCCGGTTCCAAACATGAAACCACAATATTTCTTCTTGAAGCATACTTATTCATCATTTTTCTTGGGTCATTCTTGTTGAATCCGGAAAGTTGTAGAGAAGGCAGATCGGGTTTGAGCCATGGAGATTTGTGTTTCTTTATGAGATTTCTAGTAACTATTGGACTCATAACATTGACCATAGAGGCCATTGGTACAATGTACAATCTTGTGATTTCTTGGTGGAGAATTTGATATATAATGTAAGAAAATTTCAAAATACATGAAAATAGGAATGAAGATTGGTGTTTGTTTTAATACGATTTGTTAATTTTTTTCTATTGCAAAATTCTTTACTTGCTGTTGTAACCTTTTAATGTTCTTAATTACCTTGTCCTCCAAGAAATCTCAGCATCTCTCTCACTAGACTAATAAGATTCCGTATTAATAAATCTAAGCATCTCCTCCAAACCGTCGGGTTTGTTCCGATGCTTAGATTTGGAGAATTATAATCATCGAAGACTCTTTTCTAGAAAAAAATTGTACGCTGCAGAGCGCACAACCTTTTACCATAGTGCTATTTTTATAATGTAGAGACTTCTAATTAATCTGGTTTACGGTTAAAGTTCAGATTTTTTTTTAGTTTCATACATAGTGAAACCAAATAAAAGAATTTGTAAAGCGCTTGCTTAGGTTTCGGTTTGGTTTGACACATTTCAAGTTTGATTCGGTTTGATTTTTGTAATGCCTCGACCAGTGGATTCCCACGACTCTCTCGGTCCATGAGTTCACCCTCGTCTGATGGCCGCGCCAATCGCTATTTCCAGGAACTCAAAATATTTTCTTACTACCTTATATATCACTATATGATTTTTCTTTGTATTTTTTTCTCACTCGCATGGTATTAAAAATGACTTTCGAGAAAGTCAGCTAAAATTTGCCAAATTCAAGTATGCTTAGCTCTAGAATGTTATCGAAATGTACAATTGAAAAGATAAGTACACTTTGGTAATATAGGTATTCAAATCAAGTCTTTATGTTTTCTTCATACACCATCAATTTTTTGGAAATCGGGGTATTACATATTTGGTTGAACAAAACTTGGTTTCAGTTCCAGATTTTTGGATTTTAGAATAATAAACCAGTCAATCTATAAAAGTACTTAAATTTCAACATTTCTATGAAGAATCCTATATTAGAAGTTAAGATAAACTTAAGCAGTATATAAGGAATATAAGCCATCCACTCAGTGCTAGTTAATTTTAAGTTAGAAAACCCATAAAATTTAACGACTTTTGTACACCGATTACATGATGAAATCACTATAAGAGACAACTCGCCGATATCTTCACAAAATCATTGCTAGGAAGCTCCATCGTTGATCTCAGAGGCATACTTGACGTGATTGAGAAACCCACTTCAAGTTTGAGAGGGAGTGTAAGAGACAACTCCAGAGACATTTTGGGCTCTCAAAATATCTCTAGAACCCAAGACCAAAATTCTATAACACAAGTCTCACTCGACAAGCCTACCCTCTATCTCTAGATAAGACAAAACTGCAAAGCTCTGGGTTTTCTTATTCTAGACTTGCGGAAAATGTTAATGAGAAGAGGAAGACGCTCCTCTAAAGCTTGCAAAAATCTTAAGAAAAAAAGGTAATCTAGATGTTTTACTTATTTGGCAAGGCATACACACGAGGGATGTTCTGCTCTTATTGATATCAATCTCCTTGCTTATTTTGAGTTTTTGGAGGAGCTGAGAATTTGAATGTCCTAGTCGGTGATGCCATGTTTCCTCAGATCCTGCATAGTGGCAATTAGAATAGGAAGCCACAAACTCATGATCCTCTAACATATAGAGTCCCTTGCATCGAAGACCCTTTGAGACCACTTTATGAGTTTTCAAATCAATGATGAGAAGCTTATTAGCATCAAAATACACATTACATGGATAATCTTTTCAGAGTTTTGACATAGAGAGCATCAATTTATGTATATCATGGAAAATTAGAACTGAGTTTAAAGGAAACTACATATCACTTTACTCATTTTAGATATTGATTTTAAATACTCGAGATTAATCCATACAACCATACCCACTTTTTTTTTCACTCACTTACCTGAAATAAACAAAAGAAAAACACTTCTACTTATCCTAAATGAACAACAGACAGTTCCTCAAATCCTATATCTCTATTTTTTTAATCAAATACATTTCACTGCAAAAATGGAAACAATAGTTATATTTTAATATTCACGTAAAAAAGCATTATTTGTTTTCTTTTTATAAAGAGATTTTTATTGAAATAAGGAAATTATAAAATACAAGACTATGACTTATCAGTCATACAATTTTTGAAAATAAGTTAAGATAATGTGAAAAACAACAAAGTAGATAAAATAAGATATGAAAGTGATAAAGAGAAACTTTCTTCAAGCTTCTAGGATGGAGAGCTGCGGCCTCCTCGACCACCACAAACTCGTTTACCTCTCCTACCCAATAAAATCCATTGGTTCTCTTGAACAATTATTCTAAGGAAGAATTGGCATGATCATCTTCTTTGGAAGTTGAGTTTCCCCACAAAGAAAGCGAACATAAAAGCTAAGGCAATAGGAAAAGAGATCAGAATAACCGCCGTAATCGCCAATCGGTCATGATGAAAACCAAAATAATCTTTTAAGAATCTCGCAACCGTCGTAGATTCTCCAAAGACATTTATCTTTCCATGATTATCACCGTACTGAGACGATATAAATGCATTGAGTGTCCAAGACGTTGGTGTTAGATAATACAACCAAATCCACCACCTTGGAACTTGCTGCCAATCACAATACCAAATAAACATTACTAAACATTATTTTTTTCTGTAAATAAACATAAATAAAACATTTAGGATCTTACCGGTTCAGGGATCAATAATCCGGCAAAAATGTTAAAATATACGAAGAAGAGAGCTTGAAGAATCGCGGCAACCAAGGAGTTTGGTGTGATGGAGACGAGGAACATCGCGAGGTAGTTGAATGATAGAAGAGAGCAGAACATAGTGTAGAGTGACCAAAATATTTTGTAGGCCGATGGGAAAAACCCGATCATTGGATAGGTTATGATCACGAACACGACACTTTGGATGAACAAATAAGGTATCTCATTCACTACTTGACCCAATGCATAAGCAGATGCGGAGTACATCCCTGCAAATCTTTCGCGGTACATAACATTTCGCTCTTTTTCGAAATATCGTAGAGCTGAAGAACAATTATTTATTCCTAAGAAAAGCACTGCGGTGTATATTGCTCCAATTATAGTGAACAAACTTTGTTGAGTATCTCTACAAAAGAGACAAAAGAAAAAAAAAATAATATGGTGGATACGAGATTACTAAAGAGATTAACGTAAAATATATCAAAATTTTCTAGTTCTCTTACATTTTCTGGCCTTGATTCCAAAAAAGTGCATCGAAGATGAAAGAGGAAATTAGTGTGTGAATAAGACGCATTATGTTATAAGAAGGACTTCTCCAATAAGACAAACTCATCTTCCATAGAATTGATTGGAATTGTCCCCACCAATTCTGAGCAAATGTTCTGTTAAATCGCAAATCACTTGATCCTGAATCTGGTTGGCTCAATTGTTTCACAAGCTCTGAGTTGCTCCTAATAACCAATCACACATGTTTTAGTTTTGACCAAATTTAAGGATACAAACAGTCATCGATTATGATTTACTCACTTGTAAAGAGCAGATTCATGATAGATTTTAGCGAAATCAAAGCCTAATTCAACTTCTACCGATTGTGAACTAACATCAAGCATCCATGTCGCTGGATTGTGATTGTTTCTTATTTTAGGAATCCTTGGAATACTCTGTTATAAAACCCAACCACAAAAGTAAGTTTTTTTTTTAATCTATCCATAGTAAAAACAATTATAGGTTAAAGAAAAAAAAATTTACCTCAAAATACTCAATAATATTATATGAATTCCGACCTAATGGTCCTGTGTAGATCATGCGACCGCCTCTTTTTAGAAGGACCAACTGAAATTCAAGTTTAATTTTCTTAAGATAATTAATTGGGAGTTATTTTGTAAGATAAAAGATTTTGGGGTTAAATATGAAAGATCTAATTTAATTGAGGCAATTTTGCAATTACCTCGTCGAAGGCTTCGAAAATGTCGATACTAGGCTGATGAATAGTGCAGACAATTGTTCGTCCAGTGTCAGCGACGTTCTTTACAGCTCTCATAACAATGGCGGCTGCTCTTGCGTCGAGCCCCGTCGTGGGCTCGTCCATGAAGATGATGGACGGATTCGCCACCAACTCCACCGCAATCGTCAGTCGTTTCCTTTGCTCCGTCGATAATCCGCTCACTCCGGCGTCTCCCACTAATGAATCCTTGATCTCATCCAATTCGATTGTTTCAAGCACTTGATTCACGAATTTCTGCACAGATTTTCTCGATTGGATTATTGATTGATTTTGTGTATGGGAAGAGAAAAGAGGCTTACGGTTTTGGTTGCGGAATCGATCTCAGGAGCTAGACGAAGCCATGCAGAGTAAATCACAGATTCTTCGACGGTGATGTTTGGTGAGTGAATATCTGTTTGCTCGCAGTAGCCTGAGACTCTCGCGAAAGTTTCTTGGATTTTAGGGAAACCGCTGATTCTGATGTCTCCTTCGATGTATCCGCTCGTTTTTCTTCCAGCTAGAACGTCGAGGAGAGTGGTTTTTCCGGCTCCACTCACGCCCATCAACGCCGTCAAAATTCCTGGCCGGAAAGCTGCCGTGATATCTGAGAGAAGTTGCAGCTTCTTGTGTGAATATCCTTGGTTTTTCATCTCCTGAGATCATCATTGGAAAATCAAAGATAAGCAAGAACCATCCTGTGATAATGGTTTATAGTTGGGTTATGATGATTTTACCACAGGAGTGTCAACGAAATATTTCAAGTCTTGAAATGTTACAGTGAGAGGCTTGAAAGGTAAGACCATCGTGCCTGTACTCAGGCCATAGTGTTACTATTATTAGTGCAAAGGAAAATGGAGAATAAGAGAAATGGAAAGTTTTCACCTGAATTCTCACCTTCTTCTATCTTTACAGAGGAATCTTTAGTATTGTTCTTGACGGCAGAGTCGTCTGTTGAATCTTCTGTTCCTTGCAGCTCAGAGAGTTTGTCTAACGAAATCATGGCTCGAGATGATGTGGGCGCTGTCATTTGGTAAAAGCTGGTTAAGTTTTTGACGAAGAAGAATACATTTATTGTTTATCTTATGGAAGATGAACTTACATTTCAAGAAAGTGAGAGCGAGGGTGAAAATGGTGTTGAAGAGCACGGTGAAACCCAACAAGGCACATAACGATACCCAATACATATCTATATCGTAGTTCAGTCCACGGGTTTCGAGTATGGTTCGTCCTAAGGTAAGATTATTAGGTTGCATCTACGAGTGTAAGCAGAAAAAAAAGTTGATTAGTATCGAAGAGCATATATCAAAGAAAGAAGAAGCAAGAGAGACTAATACCTGATTCCATCTTGGAGCAAGAAACTCATTTACGGATATTCCAATCTCACCGTAACTCAAAGGATTTACCCAGAAACCCCATTTGAGCCACGCAGGCATAGAAGCTGCAGCAACACACATAACCTACCTTGAAGTCATGATTACTTTTGAGGCAAGATTTAGCAAGAGAATCAT
This sequence comes from Euclidium syriacum, assembly GCA_900116095.1. Classification (NCBI taxonomy): domain Eukaryota; kingdom Viridiplantae; phylum Streptophyta; class Magnoliopsida; order Brassicales; family Brassicaceae; genus Euclidium; species Euclidium syriacum. Next base: position 8,451,541 of record FPAK01000008.1, read on the forward strand.
GGGAACAATCTTACGTGGTGGAATGACGAAACCGGAAAAGACAAATGTGATTAATATAGCAAAACTTCCAGCTATATACGAAGCAACTACAGTCTGGAAGATTGCAGCTAGACACCGGAACATGGATATGGAGGTGAAGTGAACAGCAAACAGTAGAATGAAGTGCCGGAAGAATCTGGAACATTATAAACTTGATAATGTTACAGTTTTCTCAAATGAGTAGCAAAAAGAAAAGCTCACCTTGAGGGTTCAGGGCTGTAACCAATGACATAGTATGTGAGACCAGTCCAAACAAAAGATTCAAACAATGAGAGAGGGACCTTTAACACTGTTGCAGGGATTGCATAAGCCCATGCTGGGTATAAACACAACTGCTTCTGCTTGTAAAACACTGCTAGTCGCTGAGCCGTCATAGACAACTCTGGGAATCCATCGATCTGAAGCATAATGAGGGCGAAAAAGAGGGCACTCATGTAAGCATTTCCATGAATGATATCAATACCCATCCTTGTTCGGATAAACGCAGTCATAGTGATGAATGCGGCCATGACTAGCTGAATTGTCTTGAAAATATAAACGAAATAGTTTCTCTTCATGAGAAGAAACTCTCTTGATAGGCATGCTATGAAGAGCTGCCTTTTTGGAAGAGAATACACGTTGAATGACAAAGCATCCTTATGGCTTTTGGATCTATCATATGGCTTACATAGAGTTTCATCTATCTTTTTCCCAATACTCATCTCCTTGAACTTCTTGGACAACATATCTACTGAGACAAAACTATAAGGTAAATCCTCGTGCCGCCAGTATTGCGCTTGATCCTTTTTGGATATAACCTTCAAAGCAGAACAAGAGTGGATCAACAACGACTCATGACTTCGAGAGGGAAAAAAAGGTTAAGTTATTTTTACCTCTTGGAGAAAGTCTGCAACACCTTTTCTTTCAGGGCATTGAAATCCGCAATCCTTAAAGAAGCTCAGGACCTCACTGCATGGACCATGATATACGATTTTTCCCTTGGCCATCAAGATAACGTCATCAAAGAGGTGAAACGATTCAGGGGCAGGTTGAAGGAGCGAAACAAGCACAGTGGCGTTTGATATATGAGCAAGCTGCTGAAGAGACTTGACAATCTGAAAAGCCGTGGAACTGTCTAAGCCGTTTGTTATTTCATCCATGAATAGAGCCTTTGTCGGACCAACGATCATCTCAGCTGTTGTAAGACGTTTCTTTTGCCCTCCTGATATACCTCTCCTCATCATATCTCCAATCAATGTTTCTGCACATATGTCAAGCCCGAGAATCTGCAAATGCATCAGAAGAGGTAAGAACATTCATCCAAGCTATCAAAGACACTATTTATATATATACCTTCAAGATGTAATCTGTTTGCAGACTTCTTTCAAGCCCTTCAACAGATATTGCCTTTAGAAAAAACAAAAAGTTTCTAAACAACCACCGCGTTTAAAAGGTCAGGTTTCGATATAAAGCTTGAGGGAAACGAGATTGTACTTTCATATAAGCATCCACTGCTGTGTTAGGTATTATTCCTGCTTCCTTTTCTCTTTTACTGACTTCCATCATAACATCTGTTTCAAAAGATACATACATATTAATGCACTCGGGTCTTGGGTCATTGATTGGGTTGATGAAGTCTACCTGTTCGGCTACCAACGCCTTGACAACGAGCTGAGAAGTCAATTGTCTCCCTAACTGTCATCTCAGCAATGTGCAGATCATATTGGCTAATATACGACGAGGTTTTCTGTGGAACAAACTCGTCTAGTGTCTGTCCATTGTAAGAGATTTCACCTGAACACTGTGGAAGGAAACAAGAGAAGAAGATTCAACATCTGCAGCAAAAAAAAAAAAAAAAAAAGTGTATTTTATCTGCTTTCATAATTAAAAACCTTTAGATTGTTTTCTAAATTTCCAGACAAAGCCTTTAACAAAGTTGTTTTTCCACATCCAGGAGGACCAAGCAACAGTGTTAAACTGCAACGATAACAACAAATAAAGATTAAAACACAACATGACATACCATAAACCTTTTGATCAAAGACTGAGTACTAACCTTCCTGGCTTTATAATGCCATTAACATCATTAAGAACGTTTATCTTAGCTTCGCGTGTTTTTGCACCAGTGAGCTTCACCATTTTCTGAACAACAAAAAAAAGAAACACGATTAAAAGCAGAATCAAAGACAATAACAACTTATGATGTTGTGGAAGTTGTTACTCACAGAGAAAACGCGCTTAGTAGTGTTCCAAAGTGTTGGAAGTGCCTTCCCTTCAACAATCTCGCACTCGGCCTCCACTTTTAAACTCTCATACCTTACTTCTATGGTCGGTAACTCCATCCCGACTCTGTCACAAACAAAGTAAAAAACTTTTTTTTGTAAAAAAACACTAAATTCAAAAAAAAAAAAAAGAGTAGAAGCTGTTTTTTTTTACTTGTCTAATCGTCTCCTGATTTTCTTAAGCAACTTGAGATTATCATTCTTAATGTGTTTGATGAGTTTTTCAATCATCAAGTGACGTTCCACGGCTCCAAGCTTTGTAACATCAACGACTCTTTTTCCTTTCTCGGTCATGGACTCATCATCATCGAGGAGAGTCGATCTCATGCGTTTGACTGTTGGTAATCTCTCGATCTCAGCCCATTGCTGAGCATACTCTGCATTGTTGTCATTACCATCAATATCATCATCAGGTTCATATCTCGAAGAGCTGCTTCTGAAACTCCGTCTCCGGAAAGATGATCTCATGCTTTCATTCTCTGTAAGCTCCATTCTCAGCGACTCAATCTCCTCTGCTCCAACCATATGAGCCATTTGTTTTTTGGCGTAATGTTGGATTCTCTGAAACCACAAACTTCAAAAGTCTAACTGAGAGATAAAGCTCTCCATGCTTTGACTTATAGATATAATATATATATATATATATATATATATATTCTCTTTAAAGTTTGGACTGATACATTTCAATGAGATAAACATTATACCTATCAAGATGATGGTCCAATCTAGAAATCTTATCCTCTTTAGAAATCTAGAAAATTTGATAATTAGTGCTGGATAAGAAAATGGCGAATAAGCAATAAGATAAGGGAATTTGGTTCTAAATGTTATCACATTGTTCCACTTAATCTTCCGGTGAAGACAATAATAGCAGTAATAGCATTGAGTTAAGGGTCTAACCAGCTGGTGGGCCTTATGGCATGCGGATCTACGGCATGAGAATGAAAATAATTTCGATATGTAATTCATCATCGTTTTATTTTGGATGTATGTTCTCAATCAAATATAAAAAAGATATAATTTGTTATTGATTATAATTTTTATGTGGTGTATGAGATATATAAGATATCATAAAAAAAAGTTTATATATGGAATATCATAAAATAGAATCCATAAATATTAGTCTTATTTTTAAAACTATAGATATATCACATACCAATATAAAGTAGATATGGTTGATTAAATCGAACACAAATTCAATAAAAAAACAAATAATAGTATTTACCAGATCGTTGAACAATTTCATATGTTATATTATTACTTTGATATGTGATATGTACTATTATAATGAATAATGAATTTACTAATAATAAAAATATTATTTCATCATAAATAATCTTTTTATTTTACTTAATGTAAAGTTTATAAGACACTTATTTTTAATGTCTAAAAATATTTAACATCAATATAAAACACACAATAAAATTTCAAACTAAATACAATCAAACAATATTGTTCTATGCAAAAAATATTATCTCGATTAAGAGATATTTTTAATTACCATTCAACCGACCCAATAATCCAACTCGTGGACGCTCGAATAATCCCCTGAGTCCGAAAGCCGATACAAAGGTAACGACCCATGAGCTCGGAGGTGGTGGTAGCGCGTTTGTGGTCTTTCAATTTTTTTTTTATTTACACCGTAATGTTTAGTCATTTGAACTAAAAGATAAATTGGTCCAAATATAAACAACTTCAAAACTTTCCAAACTTCCAATGTAATACTTCACACTTCTCACATTTTTTTTTAATCAAACTTTTACCTTTCTCACTTACTCTTAATCAATTCATAAAACTTTTTCATTAGCGCATTTTGACTCATTTCAATTCACACAAACACAAGTCAATAAAGCCTAATATCTTTATTAATTATTATCTTTATTAATTATTGTTCTGTCATTTTATCCTATCGTCTTACATAGAACATCCATAAGATTAATTTTGAATTGAAAGTCATGAAACATAAAAAATTTGTTTACCATTCCTATTTGGGATATTTGGGAGAGTTCTGGAACTGAAATGATGGTGTTATTAATGTTATTGGGTCTGGATTGGCTTATTTCCTGAGTTTATACAATTAAAAATCAAAGTATTTCTAAAACGATGCCGTATTGGTTTGCTTAAACTCTGTGGCCCAAGTATCCCTCGACGTCACTAGTCATTGTTGGAAAAAATTCAAGTCTCTTTACCGATATAAACAAATGCCCCCATGTTTCGCTTCAATGACATTTTATCCTCCCCCCCCCCCCCCACCTATTTGAGATATGTGGGAGAGTTCTCAAACTGAAACGATGGTTTTATTAATGTCATTGAGTCTGGATTGGCTTATTCCCCAAATTTACACAATTAAAAATCGAAATACTTCTAAAACAATATTGTATTGGTTTGCTTAAACTCTGTTGGCCAAGTTTCCCTCGACGTCACTAGTCATTGTCGGAGAAAATTCAACTCTCTTTACCGATATAAACAAATGCCCCATGTTTCACTTCAATGACATTTTATCCTCTCCCACCCCCAAACAAATTGAAGAATGGGTTTCAATATACTGTAAATATCATAAATAGCTGAGAGACTTTGTTTGGTACATTGGAAGGTTCGGTAGGAACTTTAATTACGCATTCATTAAATTCAGTTTCAAAAATATTGGATATGTTAAAAGTATTCTACGCATTTTTAGTGCAAATGTAAAACAGAACTCATTGATTATGGTACATGTAGTTTCTATAAAAGTGGCAAAAGTATAGCCAAAACAGAGCTACACTCTCTGGCTGAAGGAGAGGCTCCCTTGTAGAAAGAATGTGATAAATTGTCTCGTAGTCTGCAACACCACCCTGCCCCCATAAACTATTATTTTCTTAAATTCCCCCAAAATTTCTAATTTATTTGTAAATCAACCCCTATTGCATTAAATGAAAAATTTACTAGCTCCTCCTCCCTCCAAAGTTCTGCTGCAACCGACACAACTTTTCCACTACAAACCATACACGTGTCTACTACGATCGCTATCATAGTAAAACAGAAATATTATTTCTTGTATGAATTGTCCCCCACTAAATTAATATGATTGAGGGTAACTTTTTTGTTTTATCATCGGGTTACGTGTAATTACTTTACTAAATTACAAAATTAATATAAAAAAATCAATGGTATAGAGAGCTTGATAGCTAAATATAATAAGATCACAACTTTATGTTAATTACTTGACAGATAGTTGCACGAGAAATCTATTATTAACAATTAACTGTTAAATAGTATCTAAGCTTTATCACATCAGAACAAAATACTTCTCTACGATTTAGATTTTTTGTTGCTTACAAATAATAAATAAAAGTATTTTTCTTTTCTTTTTAAACATGATGAAACAAAAACCTAAGTAAATGAGTCTTTTCCACGATAAGACTCTTTGTTTTCTTTTAGAAAATCAGAGCAGAGCCACTGCATGTTCTTCCCTTCAATCTCTTTTTCTCCATAAAACCATCCATTTTTGTTTCTATTTCGATTGAAAATTTATGATCAATTATTTTCATCCATTCAAATCATAGAGCAGAAATTTTGAGTTATTATTATTATTTTTTGTTTCGTTCCCGTAATTTATTTTATTATTTTGGACATGAAGTCGAATAACCAGAAAGATTCAGCAGAGAAGCTAATGTGGGATCGGACTTTATCCGGATCCGGTCCACCGACCCGGCCCGGATCCAAGCTCATGGTCTTGCTCCTGCTTCTCGTCTCCGCCACTTACGTCGTCTACACTCTAAAGCTCATCTCCAACTCACGAGCCTGTCATGTGGAGCCTTTCTCCGCCGCAACTATTCGCCGCCTCAACGACATTGTGAACTCATCTCAGCCATTGATTCTCTTTCAGTCAAATCAAACGGCCGTAATAGGATCTTATGGATCTCCACCACCTCCTCCACCGTCTCCACCGCCATTAACAGACCTTCAGCATGTTGTTTTCGGAATCGCTGCGTCGGCGAGGCTATGGAAGCAGAGGAAAGAGTATATCAAGATCTGGTACAAGCCGAATCAAATGCGAGGATACGTCTGGCTCGAGAAATCTGTTAAAATCGAGGAAGATGATGAAATCAATCTCCCGCCGGTGAAAATCTCCGGCGACACAGCGAAATTTCCGTACAAAAACAAACAGGGACATCGGTCGGCGATTCGGATTTCACGGATCGTGACGGAGACACTTCGATTAGGACTCAAAGACGTGAGATGGTTCGTGATGGGAGACGACGATACCGTTTTCGTCCCCGATAATCTAATCAGAGTTTTGAGGAAGTACGATCATAATCAAATGTATTACATTGGAAGTTTATCGGAGAGTCATCTTCAGAACATTTATTTCTCTTACGGAATGGCTTATGGAGGCGGAGGATTCGCCTTGAGTTATCCTTTAGCGGTGGCTCTTAGCAAAATGCAAGATCGTTGCATAAAGAGATATCCAGCATTGTACGGTTCCGATGATCGGATGCAAGCTTGCATGGCTGAACTCGGAGTTCCACTCACTAAAGAACCCGGTTTTCACCAGGTCAGTAATTATCTCTTTAATTGTTTTAAATATAATTTTGATATATATAAATCTAGGTCACTTTCAATGTGTTAATTAGCAAGTAAGTTGTTGACAAAAAAGTTAGTAGTTAATTTAACTACTGTAAAAATCATTAACAGAAGAAAATATAATCAATTGATTCTTTAGTTATTTATGATAAATAATAATTTGGTAGATTACTTCAGATCTAGTTAATCCCGTCGTGTCTTGTCTCCGTTGGTTGATTAGCAGGTAATTTTAACTTTTCACAACAACTAGATTTACGGAATATCATAATTTAATAGGACCAGGAAACAGTTAATGTATAGTTAATGAACTTTTAATAGATAATCGAGATTATAATTTAATATGTTTTTCAACCTTTTTTCATAAAAGTTCATTATGATCTAACGGCACGTCATTGGACCCAAATTTGTCGTATGTTCTTGTTGCCGGAGTTAAGTACACGTCGTCACGGTGTCAGGACGTTTATCAAAAACGAGTTGTCATGCATTTAACGCGCGTGCGCGTGCGTGTCACGTAACACTTTTCTTGTTTTATTGGTGATGTTCATTGATTATTACGAGAACCAATCGTCGGTTAAGTAATTAGTAATTGAAATAAAGTTTGATCCGTTTGGTTTTAACTGATTTACGGTCTTTTGTGACTTCAGTACGATGTATACGGCAATCTCTTCGGTTTACTAGCGGCGCATCCGGTGGCACCATTGGTTACGCTTCACCACCTCGACGTGGTCGAACCAATCTTCCCAAACGTGACACGTGTAGATGCCTTGAAGCGTCTACAAGTCCCGGCTAAGCTAGATTCTGCCGGACTTATGCAACAGTCGATATGCTACGACAAACGCCGCAAATGGACCGTTTCCGTTTCTTGGGGGTTCGCAGTTCAAGTCTTCCGCGGAATATTTTCTGCTCGAGAAATCGAAATGCCTTCGAGAACCTTCTTAAATTGGTAATGCTGCTTGTTTGCATTTTTAAGTTTATAGTTGCGTTTCCATGTTATGACTTAAAATCACATTAGTCAAACCAAAAAACCTAGATATAACGTCATCTTCTTCCGGCAGGTATCGACGGGCTGATTACACGGCGTATGCCTTTAATACCCGACCGGTGAGTCGTCATCCATGTCAGAAACCGTTTGTTTTTTATATGACAACAGCGGGAGTTCACCCGGTGACAAATATGACGGTGAGCCGTTACGAAAGTCACCGTGTGGCTCAACCGGAATGTCGGTGGAAGATGGCTAATCCTGGAGATCTTAGGACGATCATTGTTTACAAGAAACCAGACCCCCACCTTTGGGACAGAGTAAGTAAACTTTTTCTTAAAATAAGTCAATATTATTGGTAATTCTTGAAGTGCTGAAAATATTAATATATTATATGATTTTTTTGTGTGTGTGTGTGGCCAGTCTCCGAGACGAAATTGTTGCAGGGTGAAATCAAAGAAGAATAATACTTTGGAGATTAGTGTTGCAGTTTGCAAAGAAGGTGAAGTAGTTGAAGTTATGTAATAATATACATGTTTAATAATTAAATTTTTGTTTTGATTCAATTATACGAATTAGTTCAATTACCTATTCAAAATGATGGAAATTTTGAAAAACTAGTTATATAAATAATTACCATATTGTGATTCCGTGTTAGATTTATTTTCTCTTCTCCCCTTTGGCTCGTAGATTATTAGAGTCAGAGTGAGGCAACAAAATTCGTCGGTGGAATTATAGCCAAAAGGAGAAATCTGTCACTCTCAGTTCTGGAAGTCCTCAAAGGACTAACACCTATAAAATAAAATATAAAACATCATATACCAAAAATTAGAGATTGCCACATGAGGCAATCAACATAAGGATAATACTTAACCCTATAAAATTACCATAGAGAGGACGCACTTTCATTTCAAAAGGTGTCAAAGAGCCACGTTGGCGGTCCCATTGTCAGTGAGATTGCCGGAGACCAAGGTTAATCACTTGGCGCAATAAGATGGTTTATTTCCTATTCTAGCTTTCAAACGATCATCCATGTGGTGAAAAATTTTGGGGAGTGGCACAATTCTAATGCTAAAGCCTTAAAGAAAAACCAAACTTGAGGACGGTTTACCATCCCAACTAAATCTGTATTGAAGCTTCCTTTGCCGACTCAATGGCTAAGAAGGAACATGTGCTATGCAACAAAATTTGGCCCATCATCTCTCACAATCCAAGAAGCACCCACATAGTTCCCACATTGCATTTTAACCAATTTTCTAGTGGTTTAATCCACATGTTCAATTCTTTAGAGTCCTGCTCCATAATCTCTTCAATTCTACCGTCCAAGGTTTTTGCTTGAAACCACAAATCCGCTTCTTCATTGATCTTCCTTACCATATCTGGAGGAAGTTTTCATGACAAACATAAATGCTTCCACTAATTTGGGTATTTGCAAAGTTCTGAAGCTTTCAAAAAACATGAGATTGCTTGTTGACTTAGTGACCAAGATGATGAAGAAACAAAGTGTTTTCAAAGTGTATATTAAATATTAGTGACGAAAATATTAACACGCCAAATGACGGAGCTCTAAAAATCGACTTCCACGAAGATTTGCTGATTAATGAGTGTGTAGATCCTATACGAACTATATACAGTGAAAGAAGTTATTGGAACTGATTTTCAAAAGTACAAAGATGATATTTTCTTTATAAATGCATAGTAATGATAATGTCAATCAGAAACTGATCATATGCTTTTACTGTTACCAAGTATCAAAACATTATAACTTTTAATATGTGAATTTTAAATGAATATTTGTTACGTTTCAAAGACATTAATCATGATTTGTTGGTGTATATAAATTTTTCAGATAAAGATAATGCATGTCTCATATCAGACGGTATCATTCTTTCAAATACGGTAACTATGGAAATTGTTGTGTACCTAAGCGGATCTGATACGATTAGCGTGGTTCTACGAGATTGGGTAATAAGCAGTTCGACGTCAACAACGCGTTTCTTCATAATACTTTGAATGAAGAAGTGATGGGGCAGCGGAATGGAAAATGGATAGATTTTGAGAGTCCTCCTCTCAAAGTCTTAACAAAGACTCTTAGGGTTTGTGAATGCTTTTCATAGCGCTTTAATAAAAATTTTTTAGAGTTTATGAATCCTCTTCACAGGGCTTAAACAAGCTCTTTAAAATCTCTTTATTAATAAATCATCATAACTGAATATAAACTACAAGTATAAGAGGTTATTTATAATAAATCCTAAAAAACTAGAAAGTTCTAATAGATAATAACTAAAATAAATAAATAAAACATAATTAATAGTAATTATCTAAATAGAATAATAAAGAATAAATATATTTGGAATATATCCAAATATCTAGCTGCATCAAGAAGGTTTTGTCTCTCAACCACTTGATTTTGTGCATCCTGATCATCCGCATCATGTTTGTTGTCTTAACAAGGCTCTCTATGACTTGAAACAAGCACCGCAACCATTGTACCACGAACCCAAATTCTTCCTCCTACAGTTGGGTTTCACAAATTCACAAGCATATACTTATATCTTTGTACAAATAAGAAGAGCCGATATTTTCCATATCCTTGTATACATCGATGATGCTATCATCACCAGAAGCGTCTCTCCTAGAATTGTGACTATCATCTTTGCGTTGTCTACACGATTTTCGTTGAAAGAACCAACAAATCTTCATTACTTTCTCGGTATATAAACGATACACACATCTCACGGTCTTCATCTTTTGCAACAAAATATGTTTTTAATTTGCTCATGAAGACGAATATGGCAGATGCAAAACTGATCTCTACTCCAATGGTTACGACGCCGAAGTTTACACTTACAATGGGTAACTCTCTATCTCCGTCAGAATATAATGCAATCTTGGGAGGTTTGCAGTACTTATCACTTATGAAGCCATATATTGCCTATGCTGTCAATAGTCTCTCACAATTTATCCATCACCCGACTGATATCCACTGGAATGTTGTCAAACGTGTTCTTCGATATCACTATGGCACAATGGAACATGGTTTACTTATGCGTCGCGACTCAGTGATTACTCTTCACGCATTTTCAGATCGATGTCAGTTGGGCCGGTGACACCGATAATTCTGTGTCCACTAACGCCTACATCCTCTATCTCGGTACTACTCCGATTGCATGGTCTTCGAAGAAGAAAAAGAGTTTTGCTCGCTCATCTACAAAACCAGAGTCTTGATCTATCGCCAATACATTATCCGATAGTGATTAGATCTGTTCTTTGTTGACCGACCTTGGTATCACTCTCAAGCTCCACCGGTTTTGTATTGTGATAATGTTGGCGCCATGTATCTCCGTAAATCCCATGTTTAATCCACGTATGAAACATCTCTCTTGGATTATCATTTCATTCGGGAAAGAGTACAATGTGTCGCATTACGGGTTTCACACATCAACACGAAAGATCAACTTGCCAATGCTTTAACGAAACACTAGCCGAGTCCGCTTCACCAAGTTATTCTCCAAGAATGGAGTCGTTAATCCACATCCATCTTGCGGAAACGTTTAGAGTATATGACTCAAGGATATAATTGTAAATTGAATTAACTTAGATGTAGCTTGTAATTTCCTCACTAATAATCAACTTCAGTTTCACAATTCTACAAGTTTGTTGCTACCTATAGCAGTTTTTTTGTAATGGAAAACTATATGTTTCATAAGGTCCAAGGTTCTAATAATAGACAAAGAATGTAAGATGAAAACATTCAGTGTTGTATACAAGTGTATGAAAAGCTACGTGATAGATAAAGTGATGTGGTTTTTTTAATTTCAGTAACAAACTTTAATTCTATATGTTATGTGCTAAAAGGTTTTCGATGGTTTATTGCAATTTTATGAAATTTTATTTGATTTTTATTATTTAGTATGTCAGATATAAATGGGAATCGCTCTCTCATTGAAGAATGAATTCAAGAAAATGGAAAGATATATGTTAAATACATTTTATATTAACCTTTTAACAAAAAAAAAATACATTTTATATTACTTGGGAAAAAGGAAATCTTACAGAGAATAGAGAACACTACTATTTGTGTATAAATAAATGAAATAAACCAGTTTCTAAGAATTGTTTCATCAGCCTTATTACACGATGGAATTTCCGATGCCGTCGCAGGATCCGTATTCGTTTGATGATTCACTGTCGTTATTATGATTTTCCGGGCTCTGTTTATTATTATTAATATTATTCATCTGCTTTGAATATAAATTTGGTAAGGAATCATCTCCAGGACTCACCGAATTTCTCATCCACCGCCTCCGTCTCAGCCTCAACAAGATATTGAAACCGGATATCTAACACCGCCTCTGCATCAGGCTCAGCCTCAAGAGATCGAAACCAGACAAAATTTAGCGCCAATCAACGAACTCATGGTCGAAAGGAAAACCATAGAGCTTAAAGATATAGAAGAAGAAGGATTGATGGAGTTTGTTGCTCAATTTCTCTAGAAGAGTTTGAAGATGGCAATGAGATTATGCGTATAAAGAAGTGTAGACATTTTTTCATCTTTTGCATTGATGCTTGGCTAAAACAGAACCGGAGCTGTCCGAATTGTCGATGCTCCCTTTATTTAAGAAGAAAGTGGAGAAGGATAAAGCGAGAGAGAGTAGGGCTCTAGTTTTTGCTCCCATTAAACCCATTTATTTCATGTACTTTTAGGTCTCTGAATATAATTTTAGCAAAATCCATATATAAGTTGTTTTTTTTTTTCTGAAACAATTTTAGGAAAAATTCTATTCTTATTCGATTGTAAACTTTCGGCGAATCAGATTTACATAAAACTCGGTTTATATGAGAATGGTCTCTGCCTCGTCTCTGTTAAAGTGTTGTTAAAGCCCAGTTAAAATGCATGCTTATTTTTATGAAATTCTAATTGGGCCCATGAAGTCCAATTGATAAGATAATATATGCAGGCCTAATTTGGTAGTGGTCCATCTATATGTTCCTCAAATTTTAGATTCGACAGAGAAACGATTAACTGAGAATAACCGGTTGACAAAAAAAAAACCGAGAATTGCCGGTGAAATATAAAAATGAATCGAGGGAAAAGAGATGAAACTGGGCTACAGTCTACAGAGCTTGATACCATATTACAGTTGAACCAGAAATAATTAACATATTCAAAACTCTATGAATAAATATTTGGTTATCACTCTTAATATATAATGAGAAAAGAACCTCGAACAACATAATTTTCTAGATAAATATAAAATATCCTACAAACGATAGTGATATTGACGAGCCAACTAACTCATAAAAATAATATCTCTGTCTTCACCAATCTCCAATTCAATCAGACGACTTTAACTTTAAAATATCTAAAATTTGGTTTATCTAAAACTAAAACCGGTTACATAACCGAATCGGTTCTAATATCAATTTTCTTTGCTTCTTTTCAAACAATATCGTGAAGTAACTGAGCACCCATCAAATTCCTATAAGGCAAATTCTGAGATTGATCGTCATCCAACATCGACGCTGAGTACTGAACCGATCCTTGCTGGCAATCTTCTATGTGGTCCCTACCATAGTAAAGTGGAGCCGTCACAGGAGATAACGCTAAGCTCACGGCACCGTTCTGTAACCCAAGCGTCAGTGACACGTCACGTCTCCCTCCTTCTCCTGCGTATGTCACAGCTTGGTTACCGTACAAGGAAAAGTCAAACGTTGACCCAAACGACGTGGTTCCTTGGTTTGAGTTGTTTTTGTGACCGGTTTTTGTGACTATGGAAGATAGAGATTCCGGTTCGACCCGGATAATCTGGTTCGGGTCCGGTTTAGTGTCGATGATCATTGGGTTTGTCATCTCCATTTGTTCTCCTCTTGTTTCTTCACAGTACATTTCTTCAATCATTGGTTTCCATAGCCTAACCCTTGCATTGATGAACCAGTTTGATACCTAACAATTTGGTCATTAATTAACTTTCATTTCTATATATATATGAAAACCAAATAAATATTGTTCAGTACTTTTTTCTTACCTGACTTCTCGATAAACCGGTTTGTCGGGCCAATATATGTTTATCAACATCGCTAGGATATCTGCAAAAAGAACAATTACAATATAAAGCAATTTAGGGAAATGAGTTCGTTTTGTAAAACAAATGATACTTTAATTTTTGGAAAAGGGATATAAATGATTGAAGAATGATGCAAAGAAATGGAGCAAAGGTAAAGGTTTGGTGAAAACTAACAAGATGTTTTATTGTTTGATCAGTGTTTGGGAATTTGATGGAGACAAGTCTTACATATGATAATATAATTTCTGAAAGAAAAAATTTAAAGAGAAAAGAAAAAAAAAGGAGAAAAAAAACATGGAGAAAAAGCAAGGAGTTATGCATCGTTTCTTTCTTTTGTTAGTGTTAGGTAAAGAACATTGATTCTCTCTCTGAATCCACTTTGTACCTTTCTCTATTTCTGTCTTTCATCCACCAGTTAAATTATTTTTTATTTTATTTATTGCAGAGTATACATATATGTATATATTTTTATACATGTATGTATATGTTTGTACACTCACTTTCACACCAATGATGCAAGTAAAAGGAAAATAAAACGAAAAAGCTTATATGCAACTAACAGATTAAGGAAGATTGTGTCCTCAGCTTGTCAAGTCAATCTCAATCTCTCTATATATATGTATATATCTTGTATATATATGTTCACCAATATTCATGTAATAGAAAAACCTTATACACTATTATCAATGCTTCTTATTCTTAAATCAATAAATTCCTTTTACAGTTCTTTGATACATGTTTGTTTTTCGTAATAGGTTCTTTGATACATGTTACTTTTAACTTCTTTATTTATTTTCTAAATTTATAATATAATCAAATTTTCGACTTTCTTCATTTATTGTTGATGATATCGAAGTGTCACTAAAATAAAATGTAAGTATATTTCATTTGTTTAACTAGGGTAATTTTCAAGTATTTAATCAAATACATCTATCATATTAATTAATGTATTTTATATACACCATCAATATATGCAATTCTATTTAAAACTTTCAAACTAGCTTAGTTGAATCCATAATTCTTATGAGTTAACTTTTACGTGGCCTCATCAGATTAATAAACCAAAAAGACACCTAATTAGTAATTATATAATTCGCATTTCACATTGAATGCAAGTTATAAATATATATAAGAGGGTGTGGTATGAAATTAATAACTTACGGGTGAAGAAAGTGTTCAAAGAGCCAAGCTCTCAAGGTCGTGACAGCGCGTTCAGGCAAACCGCGTTGTGGACGCCAAGGATGCGTTTCCACGAGACTCATTTGGCGATACGATTTCTGCTGACGCAAAGCTTGGTCGAGCAATCTCAGCCGTGGGGTCTCGCCACGTGCGGGAACTGAGACCGCACGATTATCTTCTTCTCTCTCTCCCAAAGCTTGACTCGTCGCTTGAATTTGTCCCACAAGTCCGTCCTTCAAACACCGGAAATGCCTCGACATTGCCCTCGACGCCAAGGCCGTGTATATCTCCGCCGCTCCTACTCCAGCCGCAGCCTCAAACGCTGCTGCCGCTACTCTCATTTGCTCTCGGTAGTGTCCATATCTTCTTTTAAGCTGCCAAAGAAAAAAAAAGAATTAAATCACATCGTATATAATTAAACGTGGATTCATAGAATGAAAAAGAAACAACTCGTTATGGCTTATGATGATGAAATTGATTGCTATTAATATGGAGGACCACTAGAGTCTCCATATTAGATCAAAGCAAAGCAAAATAATTTTATTTTGGTTCTATATAAAAAGGAAATATATAAATGGGTAAACGAAATCAAAAGGCTTCATCTTTTCTTAGCTAGTGTTACGATCGAAACTTGTTTTCGCAAAAAAATTACAGGAAAGGATGAAGACAAAAAGGAATCTTTTTTCTTTATTTTTATTTTTTTTGTATACTAAAAGAAAATTTCTAACTTGAAGAACATATATGGACATTAATAAAGACTCGAAAAAATACAAGATTTGTGGTTATTTTCACTTTTAGGAATAAGTTGAAACAAATTAAAAAAAAGATTAGATTCATTAACAAACTCATGAGATGATTCGATATAAGATTTGTGGGTTTTTTTAGGAATAATAACTCGAAACAGAAAAAAAGGTATGATTATTTGAAGAAACCCATAAAATGTTTTGTTAGTAGAATAATTATTTTTCTGTGAAATTAATTAGATATATAGAGAGTACCTCTTCAAGCATGGAGAGCAACTTGGCTTTTCTTTTTTGAAGTTCCATGAACTCAAGAGAGTGAAGTGGTGGAACATGTTTCTTAGAAGAAGTAGTAGCAGATTGGTCAAGTTGATTGTTGTTACTTGTGTCCCAATCTTCTCCATGTTGCTTGCCCTTTTGCTTCCTCTTTTGCTTCATCATCATCACTTCTTCATCACTTTCCTTTACTCCAAGGCTGCAAAACTCACTGAGTAGCTCTTGAGTTGGACTCAAGTACTTGGAGCTCCCAATCTGAAACTGATGATGGTTGTTGTTTTGGTGGTGACTATTCATCATCATCATCATCATCTGGCTATGTTGGAGATTCTGATTCTGATGATGATGTGTTGATTTACCAGAATACCCTTGTTGATGATGGGGTCTGGTGAGTTCAAAGGATTGGAGACTGATGCTCGTAGGATTGGAGGAGGAGAGAGAAAGGGAAAGACCTTGGCTTGGTCTATGTGGTGGTCGTCTCTCATCAGTTACTCCACTTTGGAAGTTATTGTTAACATTGCAAGAAGAATCTTCGAGGAGGTGATGATTCTGATCAGTACCACCACTTGTCTTGGAGAAGTCTATCATCATCCCCATGTTGGAGTTTGAGCCAAAGATCTGATGATGGTTATAATGATGTTGATCGGTTGGGTTTTGGTTTGTCTCATCATACTCTTGGATCTGATTAATCATTTGATGTTGATGATGATGATGATGATGGTTATGGTGATCTTGACCATAAAACTGATCTCTCGCCATCTCTTAACAAGGGAAGAAGTAAAAAGGAAACTCCTTTTGGGATACAAACAGGAGTTTCATCAAGATCTAACGGAACCCATCTCTAATAAAAAAAATGAAAAGAATCAATAAACAATTTTTTATTTTTTCATACCAATTCATGAGAAAGAGCCAAAGAAGCAAACCTTGTATAACAAACCAGACAATAGAGATAACTCTAAAACCCTACAACAGAGTTTTGTATAAAGAAATGAATTATTAATTTCGACGTATTCTTTGGTTGAAGAAAGGAGAGAGATGGAAAAAGATTAGGAGAAGATAGAGGAGGAAGAAGAATAAAAGAATTAAACACAAGAGATATAACAGAGAGAAAAAAGAGATTGTGTGGCTTCACCTCTCTCTTGTTTTGTACTTTGAAAAATAATTAAATATTTCTTTTTAGTATGGGTCTGTAAATTTGTTGTACTACAGGCAAAATATAAAAAAATAAAAAATAAAAAACCTAGGAAGAGAAAATATCAGATGGGTATCTCTTCAGAGATCAGAAGATAGGTGATCATGACCCTCCCTATAGCCCTCTATAGCTAGCCATCAATGTTCAATCTTTTTCCCTCTCTCTACCACAAGTGGGTCAAATCAAAATGCTTCACTTTTTGTCATTTTTTTATTTTTTATTTTCTACATTAATTTGGGTTCATTTTATGTATTTTGGGTTCAAGATTATATATTTAAATATAAATCTTAATGTCTAAATAAGTTGAGTTCAATGGGGGGGGGGTGGTTTTTTCTTCTTCGTTGACGTCGTATTATTATTAGTCTGACCAAGAGAAAATATAACAGGTGTCTCCCTCTAGTTTTGTTTCTCCATTCAATTATTAAGAACCTAATAATTTGAAAACTAAATTTACAAGAAAATTCAAAAAGGATGATACGTGACACTATACGTATATTGGTCCCGTGTTTTGAATAAAATAAAATGATTGGAGGAGATAAATAATAAAATAAAGGTAAAATAAAGAAAGTAGAGAACCTTTGCCGGGCACACTAACTAGCTACGAAGCCGTCATTATGACAAGTCTCTGCGTTGATTCAATGTTAGTATATTTATTTAGTAATTTGATAACCTATACGTGTAACATGGGTGTGCATGGTTATTAGTATATATATATATATATACATCAAATTTATATGTTCTCTAAAAAGAGATATCAATCTCGGTGACTTTAATTTCATTTGCTTATGTTAGCAACATTATTATTAAATATTTTTGCAACCACTTTTAAGCATAACGTTGACGATGATTTTCTAATTTGATAAAATAATATTCTACATATGATTTAGCCAGTCACGTGAATCTGTTGTACAAATAGTATAGTCTTCTTCATATTGAATCTTTTAGATATATATGTACTTGGTCTTGTATGGATGGGGAGAGGTAAATGATGTCAAACAAAAAGAAAAAGAAAAAGAAAAAGGATGGGAGAGGTAAATAAATGAAAGAGAACGAATCCCAAGAAATCAAACCAGAAGTGGAAGTTGAGTTCAGGCTTTTCTCAGATATGTCTCAGTGTCACTTCTCTTCTGTTTAACAGCAATTATTAAACATATCATAAATAAACTAAATACAAAAATTATGTAAACATTTGAATAGCAATAATACTTAAATATATAGCCATTGTCGACGGTGTCATTGTTTGATTTTGCACAATATTTGAAAGAGTTTGTGTAGCAATACTTTTACGGTTACGGATTTTTTTGGGTGGAATTTGACTGTTTTCCAAAAAAGTCATGTAGATTAGTAACTAAGAAATTTTTATCTTTGAGGTTTTTACTTCTAGAATGTTGAGTTTAAATGGTAAAGCTCCTTAGTTACAAAAATTATGTTCTAAAAAGTAAAATTTCACACGCGAACCAAACATTTACGTCAAATTATACCGAAATTCTTTTCTTTCCAACTGCATCTGCATAGTAAGCTAATTATTCATTTTCCCCATAAAATTTGAAATTATGGTTTACTCCGATTAAATCGGCTATGAACCATATTGAATCTCAATTTTGAGTCAAATTTAAAATTCAAGCCCCATTCTAAACATGTTCATTTCAGGAAGCGGGAACGAGAAATGACGGAATTAGTAATTTGGAAAAAATTTCGCACATTATTTTAGAGAAAGTAACAGAACGGAAATTCGGATTGGGAAGGGAAATGACGAGAATGGGTACGAGAATTTTCCGGAAATTTTAGGAATTTCTTTGCAAAATTTTAGAAAATATAGTGAAATTTTGGGATTTTAAAAATAATATTTGATAATTTTCATTATTTTTATAAAATTAAAATACTAAACGGGTGTTTCGGGTAACTCGGGAATTCCCTACCCATACCATTTCTCTTACCTTACCTGTTTGAATAAAATAAATGGTTCTTAATTGGAAATCACTTGAAAGAGAATGAGAATGGGAAGTGAAGTTCGGATGGTACAACATGGGACAGAATTTCCGTCCCAAAATGGACAGACTTACCTAATTCTAACCCGGCCATATTGAAATGAAAAAAAATCCAAAAATTCGAAATTTTTTTTTAAAAAATAAAAATAAATTTAGAAAAATTCAAAAATTCAAAATAAAATCCAAAAAATAAAACAAAAGAATTTTAAAAGCTCCAAAAAATGCAAAAAACAAAAGTAAATACAAAATATATGAAACAAATTTCAGATTTTTTAAATTAAACTAATATTTAAAAAAATACTTTTTTAAAATTCAAAAAATCGTAAATAAATTTCAAAAAATGTTCAAAGTTTCTGAAAACATCTTAAGTTCCAGATTCTTTTATGATAAATAAAAATTATTTTTTTAAAAAATATATTGAAATTATAGTTATAATCAAAAATAACTATTTAAAAAAATGTCCAGGATATTTTTCAAATGGGCTTAGTTTCATAATATCTGCAAATATCATTACTTTCTCTGCCTTCACGTATGGATGAGCAAAGCTGGTCTGTGTTACTTCCCTGTTGTAAGATCCTTGAGAAACTTCATCAAAGTGGTAAGAACGTTTGAAGCATAGTTTTTGAATAGATTGAACCAAGACTTTTTCTTGAATATTGAACCAAAGGATATTGGACCTGCCTAAGATCAAACAAAATTGGTCTTTGGCTAATTAACACCTTAAAAATTTGTATCAAATGAGAGTACTATTGGTTGCTTATTTGAAACTAAGGCTTGATTTTAATAATTTTTCAAATTTTTTTATTGGACTTTAAGATTTTGTTTGAAACTTTGATTTTTTTTTTGATTTTCTTGGATTTTCAGGATTTTCGGACTATTTTAACTATTAGTTTAATTTAGAAATATTGATTTTTTCAAAAATTTGTATTTATTTTGAATTTTTGATTTTTGGAAATTTGGAATTCTTGAATTTCTATGATTTTTTTTTAGAATTTTTGGAATTTTTTTTTTCAATTAGATCAAGTTATAATTGGTTTTGGATTTTATATCTGTGTTAAGATCGGATTTCAATTTGTTTAATTCCGGTTTAGTCGGAGTAAATCATGAATTCAAATTTTATAAAAATGAACGAAAATTTATTATGGGAATGCAATTAGAAGAAGAAAGAGTTCATGCAATTTAAAATAAAAGTTTAGTTCACTTATAAAATTTGACAGTTTTTCAGATCTTTTAGTTGACTTTTGGTTAAATTTGATAAGATAATTTTGAATTTAAATGGTTATCATTTATTATAGTTAAATATGATGAAATAACTTAGAATTTAATGTTAATAAGTAAACACTGTTTAATCTAATGTTGGGTATTTAATTAATTAATTTTTGAAGATTTTTGGACGTTCAAGTTAGGTATTTAACCACGACACTGATGTCGGAAAATGGAAGTAAAGTCCGGAAAGTAGAGATGGGGTTTAGTTTAAGTCCCGGTCCTGAAAGAGTAATTTGTCTCACAGTTATATGATGTTTGCGAGGAATTTTTTAGTGGAAAGATCAAGATAAATTGCGTCTAAGCGAGGTAAGGTCAACGGTGACCAGAAAAACGCTTATCGTGTAGGAGGTGCAATCCTCTACAGCGACAAGGTTTGAAAACAACGGTTTTTAAACTTTAATCTCTCCGCAATTTCGAGTCATTAAAGGTCAAGACTTTGGAGGTTTTATCAAACGAGAATCAGTTAAGTGTTGCCTAGATGTTAAAATTTTTAACCAGTCAAACATAGACCGAGTTAGGAGGTAAGTCGGGTGCTCTCGAGAAGAACTCTACGAGAGTCAGGGATATCAGTTTGACAAATACTTGACTAATTGTGAACGAAATCCGACTAAGAACTTAGAGAAGAATGCTCTATGTGAGAAAGCCGAGTCTAAGTAATCTTATCTAATCAGTGAATCCACCATTAACCAGTCCTTTCTCGTAGCGAGTAAGAGTTATATTTATAGAGGATACGTGTCCTGGATTAGTATACTGGGTGGTTTTGATTATCCGGATTTGATTGGCTTGGTTTTGGGTCAGGCTACTTTGGTTTAGTTGTGGATATGATTGAATTTCTTTTGTGTTTTTTTACATACCACCCTTGTTGTTTTGGCCAGCTGGCACGTCGTACGCTCTCGAGGCATCTACGGTCTGAACAGACGGGTATGGGTGGCACTTACGTACCCTATATCGCCTTATGGTAGAGACCTTCAATGTGCTTTTACGTCAATCAAGGCACGCGTGTCGTCCAAGCGATCATTTCCTCATGTAGATACCTGACACGTGGATATGTACTAGATGTCATCAGTGTTATTTGAATTTAACTATTTTGGCGGGTATTTTACTTATCGACTTAGGAAATATCTGAATTAAACACCAAACCTGACCTGGGTGGTGATACTCCTCCCGGGCTCTGAAGTCATCCTGTTTGCGCTCCTCAGGTCGGACCGTCTCTCTTTTAGCATGTCTCTGGGTGGGGTGAATGGCGAGTAAACCCCGTCCATAAGGGCGCCAAGGGGACGACCCCTATGCCTTGCAGCCATGCCACTATAGAGTCAAGTCTGAGCATAATACTTTGTTGGTCCCTCTGCCCCCAACATGCCTAGATGGATAGTGTAGCCACATTATCGGTATTTGGGAGCAAGGGTCCAGGTGTTCCCACCTGTAGAGTTACCCAGGTCTTCACGTAACCACACCCGATTTTCTCATGAATGTTGATATGTTAAAGTGATTCGCCTAAACTAAGTTACATGTGGTGCTGCAATGATTCGCATAACTATACTAGACATGACGCTAAGAGATTTGCCTAACGATGCTTTCCATGTCGTTCCATAAATCATAAATATTAAGGGAGTGAAATTTACCCTAACACCTACTATTTGTGTCATTTGGCCATCGATGGGGCTGTTTTCAGTCTAGTTGCAATAAACCTAAACTGCTCTGTCAAACAATATTTCCTAAAACCTAGCCATATCTAATCGTAAAGAGTAGATAGAGGTAAGTAGAGGGTGTTGAACCACAAAAAATGAGAGTTAAAAGTTGATGGTTAGTTCGGTCTAACTACATAGGATAAAAAGATAAGAATGGGGTTTTTTTGGATTTTTAAATCTAATGTATCATGAATTTTACCATTTTTTCACCATGATGCATGTGCTTTTATAGAGTCTTTCTAGTGTCTTTAATGTACTTCTGAGTTTCAAAAGTTTGATGATCTTTGGACCACTTAATAGATGAATGTGGAGACGATCTACATTATAAAAATGAAGATATGGAAGTTAGCTTCTTCTCCAATTTTAATCAAACCCATTAGATCTATGAAGCTCAAGATATGATCGTTTTACTGAAGACATGTCACTTTTACTGGATTTTTAGGTCCAACCCGTTTCGCTTTAACTGAAGCCCGATTGTAACATAAAGAAAATTCAAGCCTAGACACGACTTTTAAAAATATAAAAGTAGTTTTTAGAAGCCTCACTTCTCCATAACCACGAAACATTTTTTGCATTCTAGTCTTCTAAGATTTTCTACACTCACTTTGTTTGAAACTTTGAAAGGGAGAGAGATATTTTCATCCTCTTTTCTAAGAGTTTAATTCTCTAAACCTATGTGCATCGTATTGTGTTCTTCAATTATCATGTGCTTGTAAACAATTTGTTGGACTTAAGGTTTATAGGGTTTTTCTAATTGATCAATAATACAATACAGTTATATAAAATAAGGTTTATTTTATATGGGTCTTAATTAAGAATTTTATAACACTTAGATTTGGAATAATTAACCATGTTTAAGAATCCTAGGTTGAATCTAGTAACGACATTCTATTAGATTCGTTGGAATTCTCTGTAATGAGCAAGGTAGTTTTCAGATCCAAAGTCAATTTGGTTAGGGTACCTTATGAACATATCTAACTTAAACATCTTACTGTTTGTTTTGTGATTTAGATTAATAAAAAATTTGTGATTTAGCACATCAACAATACCATTGAACAGTTACATGTTTAGAGTTTTACAACAATGAATCGCTGAATTATCCTTAGATACATGAAATTCTATGAATCTAATATCTTTCAACCATTGATGAAACTTGTCCATTTTATTTACGTTAGTTTTAATTAAATTTCATTAGTAATATTAATCATGTCTTGCTTTGAAAAATTATGAAGTATTGAATCTGTAGTTACCCCTAGGTTCTTTATGGGATCGATAACCATATAGACTTCAAATATACACTGGATACTTGCAGTTAGTTTAGGTGAAAAAAATTCACGCATCAGTTTCCTAATGACTACTTGCAAAATAAAAGAAAATGACTTAAATTAATCCGAAGATTAGACGAAAGTTAAAGACGATAGATGTTTTAATGGTTCAAAGGTTTGTTATGGTTTAGTTTTCTTATGTTTTTGATTTATTCGTTTGAATTCCTAATATTTGACTAACCCCAATGGTCATGGGCGATATCAACATATCACATATTTTAACAATTTATTTAAGCCATCAAAAGGCAACTAAGGTCATTAAGAATCACCAAACTCCCTACAATACGTCATTAAATCGAATGGTCATGCCATAGTGAATGATTGCTCTTAAGGAGGCATATAATTATTCCGCATTGTAAATGCAAACAACCAAAGTCATGCATATGATTGGTTTGGTCCGTCAAATCCTAATTAACCTATGTTTCCTTAAGATAGACACTGATACGAAGTTTAACTAAAATTCTTGAGCCAAAATAGGGTAAGCCGTTAGCTGGCCTAAGAACTTTTCTAACTAACTCGGGATATGATTGAAGCGAGGTAGATTGAATAGAACCACAACAAGTGTGAAAGTTTGCTGATTCTTCTAAGAAAACCTAATGATTCAGACTAACTCACAAAATCAAGAGCCAAGAGGTTTTGTAAACTAAACGAACGACGTTATTCATGATCAAAGGTTGTCTTCTTATAATGAAAGAAGATGAGATCTTTTAGGCTCATACATAGTTGACCTAAAATAATAAATAAGAATATAAATTATTATAGTTTCAAAAAAATTCAACATAAATAAAAATTCAATCAAAAGTTTGATTGATTTGACCTTTAATACTCGATTTTGGACAAATGAAGAAATGTAAGAGGTTTTTTCTATCTAAAATGTTTTAAAATGTAAGAGATTCCTTGTATTTGTGTAGCTCTAATTATTCTCTAGGGTTTCTACTTCCACTCCTTCCACTCCTTGATCCCACAAAATAGATAGGCCTTCCCAAATTTTCTAATGGTGACACAAATTTATTAAATTCATATCGTAGCTCTTAATAATGTTTCAACCGAGTTTATTTGTTTTACTTAGGAATAGAATTTTCGGTGACTCACTACAAAAAAATGTTACATAGATAGCATCCGTAGAACGCTATGACAGGATAATCTATATACGCCCGTTATCTTTTTTTCTGATACTTTAGATGGCAGTTTATCATGTACTATGGCATTTTTTCATATGTTATGGCATTTTTTCATGTGCTATGTTAATTATTTCTTTTGATGACGTTGATTTGATTTAGTATTTTATATTTAATCATATAATTTTAGATTTGTTATTTTTGTTAGTTTTTAGCTGTGATATTTAGATTGGAATGTTACATTTGTATATAGTATTTCTTTGTATGTTGTATTTTGATCATTCAAATAAAGATATTGATAAAGGAGGCAAATATTATTACCAAATAAAATTGAACAAACATATTTATGAAAAAAATAATGTCTTAATCAAAAGAAAACACCATAGTTTTATGACTACAATGGATTACCAAGACAAAAATGAAATGATATTTACAAGGGAAGTGGTTGGTACCATGTATTAGTCTCGACGACGAGTCTTGTCTCGTGAGGTTTCTCTTTGTTCTTGTTTTGGGTGTTTCATTGGAGCGGAGTTGCGTGCATTGTTTTTCAGGTTTTAGACAAGTCTCTGGAATATAGGTTTGATGTTTTATTCGTCTTCCTCATCGCGTATCAAGTATCCCATGGTGCGTTTGAACTCTACTCGCGTGATCTCCTCCACATCACTTCATTGATCATCATCTGCTTCTTGTCGTGGCTGTTGGTGGAGCTGTGGTTTGATTTCATTTGTTGGGAGTCCACAAGTGAGGTATTTCCTTGCTTGATCGTCATTTGTTTGTTATGGTTTTTGGTGGAGTTGTGGTATGATTCCATATGTTGGGAGTCCGCAAATGAGGTATTTCCTTACTTGCATTATACTTATTTTTCTACATAGCTAAAGTGAGCAAAAAAAACTGAATCATAACCTAAAACAACAGTCAAATTCATATTAAATCTTGAATACAATAAAACAAAATTTAACTAAAACCAGAACAAATAAATCAATTACCTTTGGGAGATTAGGAAGAAATGATCTTCTTGATACTTGTTTGAAATAACAAGAGCAAATGATCAATCATATAGTCATTTAGTACTTCTCATCATATAGGCTTTTTCTGATGCATGGTCACTATGATTTCTGGTTTTAGAGGCTAAGGATGCAACTTTCCAAGTGAAATCCAGAGAGTTATATGTTAACTAGAACCGTCAAAGGAATGGAAAATAGAGAAAATATTAGCAACTCTGATAGTAAATCACTTCAAAACACAAAACAAGAAATCATCAAGTCCACAACTTAGACATTTCAACTATACTGAAGGAAGACGTTTTCTAATATAAAATAAATTCAAAAAAAAAAACAAACCAATGCACATACACAAAGTATCTAACACATACTACTCAAGAAAAACCAAAATTTCAATCATAAGCAATAGTAATCACTAATTTATGCGTTTAAATCATAGTTAAAAAAAGAACTCAATGTTGTATAATATATGCAATCTTTGAGACTGTCAAAAACCTAAATAAAAACATTCTCTATAATATATGCAGCATAAAAGTTAAGTAACTTTATGCAATCCTAACAAAGTAGGTATAACCTCTTAAGTGTGTGAGGCTATACATATGGAAGTCTTCGTCGTAACATTCATATAAAATCTATAAATAATAGTCGTAACATTCATATAAAATCTATAAATAATCATATTTTCTGTAGGTAGCTTTGGTTATTCAGTTAAGGAAAATCTGGGAATGCGAGTAAGAAAGACAAACCTTTACTTCGATTGAAACTTCTAGGTACCTTCTTGCTGTAAACCTAGACTAAACCTTGACGCAGCAAAGCAGCTACAGATGCAAGAAAACAAGAAACCGAAGTCCAATTTTAAATTGCCCTAATATGAAATTCAATGAGAAAAATTCTTAATCGAAGCAAAATTCACTTAACTTAGCTTACACCGAATTCGGAACCTGCTGACAGAGAAGTGCATCAGCTGGTGTCTATCAATAGTATCATCTAAGGTTTTTGAAGGAGAGAGCAAGAAAAAGACCTAACAGTGAGCAATCCGATTCTCTGCCACCTTGGGTTGTTCGTCCTATAACCGTGAATAAAGCTCTAAAACGATCGATATATCAACGAAAAGAAGAATCAAACTGAGAGAAACAAATCAGAAATAGACGAAAACGGATCTGAATTTTAGCGGAAGAAGAGATATACTTTCACGAGTCAGAAGCTAACAAAACGAGAGATTAGAGATTTGGAACTGGAGAATCGAAGAATGGAACCGTCATAGCTGTGAGAGAGATGAGAGATTTTGAATTGGGGGATCGAAGAAGGGAGCCGCCGAAAACCAAACTTGTCGGCGTTGATTTCTCCACTGTCGTTTTAACCTAAAAGGAATAAGGGAAATATGAAAAGATTGAGAAGAAAAATGAAAGAGTTAAGACGCAAAAAAATTAAGAGAAAAATTAAAAAAAAATAAGCAGATTCTTTTTTTTCACTTAACAGAAAATAAATTATTTTTTCACATCAACTATGCATATCGTTTTTCAATGACCACTCTTAAACTAAACATAACATCTATATTTTTTATTAACAATATCTTAAACTAAACTTTCTGCTAAAAATAGCATAAATATAAAATGCTACTGTCTTATGTTATCTTTACTCAATTTTCTTTACTCAATTTTCTTTGTAGTGACTGCTTATTTCCGATTTCTTTATTCGCCTGAATGGTTCCTCCGGATTAAGTTGATAACGAACTAATAGTTCAGGATCCGGAGGTATTTGTAATTGTTGCCAAAATTTGTTCCCAAAGTAAGGGACTGTGCATGATAGGTGATGAAGTGGTCCTCCATTTTTTTCTTCTTCTTTTCTAAATTTTTTATTTTTTTTCTTAAATTCATTCCACCAAAAAAGCATGCATTTACTTCCTCTCTCTAGGGACCATTTTTCTTTTTCTTCTATTTTTTTCCTCCAATTCTAATATATTGATACATTAAATAGAACTAGATATATCCTTTCACACGCACTAGTTTCTAAGAAAACAAATCCACTAAACAAAGTATTTTCGTGACCAAACAAAATAAAAATAAAGTATCTATGTTTTTCTATCTATGTTCTAACGAAAAACATTTATACTATATTATGAATTTTGATTCGACCGAAGATAAATCTATGGATATAAAGTACAGTAGTATTAGAAAACCAGAAAAAGTAGTATTACATGATTTTCACGACTTGGTATACACGAAGTTCACCATTTTCCTTTGATTAATATTAAGTAACAAACTTTACAAGTTTCAATTACTGAATTAATACTAAATATCATTTGCCTGCAAACACAAAATCTAGCCACATCTCAGTTTCTAACTCTCAGATACATATTGTTCAAACACTTGCCATAACTCTTACTTCGGATTTAAATGTTAACTGCTGAGTTTGGAGAATTCTGTTAATTAGAATTTTTTTTTTTTTCTTTCTGTATCTTTGAAAATAACTTAAACAACAAATAGTATTTTCTGTTTTTAAAAAAGTGTCATTCTAGTATATATATATACTTTTTAAAGTGTCATTCTAGGATTTTAATACCAAAAATTGAATTAAAATCCAATTTTAACCTTATTATTTTAATGTATTAATTAAAAAGAGAATATTATTTAGTGTATTAATAAGGGATAAAATAGAATTTTTAATATTTTTCTTAATATGTATGAAAACTTGTAGAATGATACTCTTTCAAAAACAGAGGGAGTAAAACTTAAACCATAAATATTAACAATTGATTTATTATTGTTGAATTGTAAAATTAAACTGAATTTTTGGTGATCTTTGATAAATCTTGTATAACAACTAAATTTAGATTTTTAATGTTAATATTTAGAATGTTTTTTAATGTTAATATCTTGATTTTTTTTTATTATGCCAAAACTAAAGCAAAAATATAATTTAAATTGAAAAAGGATTGATGCAAGAGAAAAAAAACTTGAATACCATCAAATAGTTATATTTGACAGTAATACCACAAGAATTTTCATAACTCGAGAAATACCATTAATAAAACTTTTTTAATGATATTTTTGAAAAACGGGAAATCCTTCCCAAATTTGTATTTATCATTTTCGAATTTCATGATTTACTTCCTAAATTTATGATTTGTAAAAAAAATAACTTCTGTAAATTTGTACATATTTGGTAAATTATTCATGAATTTATACTTATCCTTTCTGAATTTTATGATGTGCTTTATGAATTTATGATTTGTAAACAAAAATAAATTTTGTAAGAATTTGTACAAATTTGGAAAACCATTGCAAATGATATGCTTGTTAAATTTCTAAAAATATCATTTAAAAATTTTTTATTAATGATATTTATAAAATTACGAAAATACATGATAAAATAATATTTTATATAGTTTTTCATTTTATTATTATCAATTGTCTTTTATGTAGATTCTTTCACCCTCTGTTTTTTTAAATAAAAATTATAAGCATCATTACGTTTTGTTTCTTCATTAGTTAGGAAAAACAATTAAATTAAATTAGAAAAAAAAACTAAACCACCGAGTTCAACAAAATCTTCTTTCCCATTCTAAAAGATCAATTTAGTGTTTGTAGAATTTAATTGTTGCAAATTTTGTTACTATTCAACAAGTCTAAAGTTCGATGATTACCATTTATAGGTGATATGTAAACGCTTAGACATTCTTCTTATGTAACTTTATTAGTATAATGGTCTGCGTAAATATGAGCAATGTAACAGTGATATACTTGTAGACTCTTAATTAGTTGTATATAAACAAGAATATAATGTGCAATAATTTATTAAGTAAATACACAATATTATTTACTTAGTATTCACTAGCGTATTAGAGAGAATCGAACAAACTTTTTGACCTAACCTCCTTTTTTTTTAGATTTGCTTCCAAATATTTTAATTTTCATCTCGATATCTTGAAATGAATCCGATTAATTTTATTTTTCATTTGATTCGAATTTATTCATCAGTTTAGTTTTTATGCTTTTGTCAAAAAGACCATTCTCTTAAGCAGTCTCCTAATTTTGGAAATGTCTCATCCACTAGTAAAAAACTGTGAATTAATCACGACATAGCCACGAGACAACCGTCGCTATATTTAAATTAGTCACGGAAATGTAGAAGATAAATTCGTAGCTAATTTGTGGCTAAATAGCCAAAATTAGCCACGGAAAAGACGTGGCTGCATAGCCACGGTTATAGCTATAGTCGACTGTGGCTAATATATTAGTCACGATTTTAGCCACGCATGCATGTCTTTGCGATTCACAAAATTAACAAAATAAAACAAAAGCCACGGTTTTGCCACGGTTAGACCGTGGCTATGATAATTATAGCCACGGCATAGCTACGATAAAATCGTGGCTAATTAGCTTGTCAACTCGAACAGTTGCCTCGACTGCCGTTTTCGTTTTAATGTCGAACCATGCATATAGCCACGGTCATTCTGTGGCTATACCGTGGCTATGCTTGTTTTATATAACAACACCTTCCTTTTCTTCTCCGCATCTCCTTCCCCTCTTCTCTCCCCTTCCCTTTTCCGGCGATCTCTCACCTTCCCCTTTCCGGCGATCTCTCCCCTTTCCCTTTCCGGCGATCTCTCCCCTTCCTCTTTCCGGCGATCTCTCTCCTTTCCCTTTCCGACGATCTTCTTCTTCCTCTCTCTCCCCACCGGCGATCAATAAAATAAAACTTAAACTCGTTTTAGCCCAGCTCGAACCACCATCATTGCTAGTCCATACCGGCATTCTGGCGGTTACGGCGGCGTTCCGATGGTAGGATCAGCTTTGCTAAGACGAGTTTTAAGTTTTAAAAATTCCAAACCAAAAAAAAAACTAAACATTATAACTGGTTGTTTCCCATGCCGAGTTAAAGTCACCGCTCGTCGAAACTGCCATTCCGGTGGCGGTCTCTCGAACTGGAGAACAAACAGTTTTTAGTGTATTTTTTAGCTGTAGCCAAGGAATAACCACGGTTCGACCGTGGCTATTCTTCCACTCTTTCAACCGTGACAATATAATCACGTCTGTTTCGTGGCTAATGTCGTAGCTATATAGTTACGGGGTAGCCACGGCATATATAGCCAATAACCTTTTTTGGAATTCTACTAGTGATCGATTAATCAATCCTTTACCTATGTTCCCGAGAATAATAAGCGGTCTTCGGTCATCTCAGTTCTCCATACTTCTTGTTCCAAAGTTCAGACAACGTTTTTCATTTCTCTTGGTTTTAAATCTATCGATAATAACACTACAGGAAAAAAAAAATTTCTTGGCATATGAATAATACTATCTAACAATACCATAACGTTTTGACAAACACTAGCGATATTTTGTTCTGATGTTGTATTTTCGTATACAATAGCAGTTATTTATTTGCATTATATAATAACGTGTTAATTTTGTTATTAGTAACATTATTAACAGCGTTTTTTAATTTTTATTGATAAAACTAAAATAGCATTGGTATTCAGTTATTCATTTTTGTCATCCATTTCACATATTTTGGATTTATGAGTTATTCTTATATAAAATTAAATAAGTTTCAAATTTAACTGAAGACAACTTTATAAATGTAAACTTTTTACAAATTTGTCATAAACTACAAAAATAACTCAATATTCCAAAAGAAATTAAACCACACTACAATATCACAAGTTCATACACAAACTAAAAAAAATCTCCAAGTTCTTTTGACTTTCCAGCTTTCGTGTGATGCAATGTGCTTGTGTGAAAGAGTTATCTAGCTCCTATTATTTCAACGAAATGTTGATGTTTTTCATGGTTGCTTCTACTCAACTTATGCTGCAAAATTATTAAGAGTCAAATGATTAAATACTTAGAAAGATGCATATAGCCACTAAATCGCAAAATTAAGCAATATTTTTTTGGTACTCGTTTTGCATGAGCTCACCAAATTTTACTCCAAATTAAGACTTCCAATAGAAACAGAATATTAGCATGAGTTTCATTCTTGTTCCTCTATTATATTATCAAATCAAATACCTTGGTCATCTACAAAATTAGAGTGGTAATAGATAAAATAGAAAAGAAAAAAAAACTCCTAAGACTTCACATTTATAGTTTTTAAATCATTCACAGTGAAAAGAAGTTAGAATACCTTAGCATTTATATCTGCAACGTTGTCTTTGAGAGCAAAGTGCTGCTGAGTTAGAGCTGCTTTGGTTGCTCCACTTGCAACACCAGCTAAAGTTACAAAGTAAAAAGAAATTTAGAAACCCATGTATCAATCAAAGCGGAAACTTGAATGCTTGATGCAACTAATGAAACTCCATTTCGATCTCGATCAGATTGTCATATATAATGGAAAGAAACGTAAGAATTTGTGGCTACCCGATCATATTAAGGTTGCCATTACCATTGAAGTCTAAGCATTCTATTACCAGTGGGATCTCCTACAAGATTACAAAAAACAAATTGATTATATCTTCGCTAAAAAAACCACAAATATATGAAACACTCTCTAGTTTAGTTACCTTATGGATTGAGTGAAGATCTCCTAGGATTCACAATGAATTTTTTGTAAGGGATGACTAAAGAGAAAGAGTACTTGTGAACCAAAAGAAAAAAAAGAAAAAAAATCAGTTAAGAATTTAATAGGATTGGAGAAGAGACTAGTTTTTTGAAAGAAAAGAGATAAAGACCACCTACATTAACACTTAATCATAATGAGCTAGAATGGCCTCAACTATGTCAATTTATGCATGTAAACGACCCGAACTCATGTTGAATAAGATTCTTCGGTACCAAGTGCCCTATTTCATTCAATTCATCAACAACATGTAAGCAACGTTTATATTGAAAGCTAATGCGTGAATTGTTTTCACCTAAACTAACTGCAAGTACATAGTGTACATTTGTAGTATGAAAGGTTATCGATCTCACATATAACCTAGGGATATCTACAGATTCAATATTTCGGCATTTGTCAAAGCAAGACATGATTAATAGAACTAATGCAATCGGAAAAAGACTAACGACAATAAAACACAAGAGTTTCATCATAAATGTAACTTGTGAAAACCTTATAACATTAAAGCCCTAGATCTTAGGGAAGTCGTAGGAGATATAGACCATTCAATCAAAAATCAAAAGATTCTTGAATAGAGAAGACACTTGTATATAATCCCCTAATCACTTGGGAATTATGCCTATTTGTTAACGAGTAGACCAAAATATTACCTTCCAGCCTATGGAAGCTAACTCATCCAATCAATACAGATTTGATTCATCATTTTCTTTTTTTTAGACAATTGGATCTTGTACTAGGACAAAATTAACTACTAAAACTATGCCCCGGTTTCGCTATTAGATGGCGTGTAAGATAACTAGACCTAGTGATCATTATTCTAAGTAATCACGTTAGAATAAGCATTTGAGATAGTTAAATTAGATAATCATACTGATCATATCATGTTGAATGCAATAAAGATCTATAAACCATTGAACCCTAGATCTAACAAGT
This sequence comes from Euclidium syriacum, assembly GCA_900116095.1. Lineage (NCBI taxonomy): Eukaryota > Viridiplantae > Streptophyta > Magnoliopsida > Brassicales > Brassicaceae > Euclidium > Euclidium syriacum. The sequence continues at coordinate 8,484,718 of FPAK01000008.1, forward strand.
ATTTACTCGCACATCATAATTGGAGAACACATGCATGAAATAAACTTCAATAAGAAAAGTACAAAGGTTCAGAGTATCAAACTCTTTACATTGGAATTAAGAACATATCTCATATCCCCTTCAAGCTCTCAAACAAAGCTATCGTAGAAAACCCTAGAAATTTAGAAACCAAAAGAGTGCTTGGTGGCTATGAAGGCTGATGTGATTATGATTGATTCGGGCTTCATTGGAGCAAAACGGGTTGGGCTTAAAAATTTCGTCAGAATGACAGGTCTTCAGTAAAACGGATATGTCTTGGGCTTCAGATGTCCAATGGGCTTGCGCTAAATTGTGAATGAAATTTAACATATCTGCCTACAAATTGATATGTATATCGTCTCCTAGGTCACCCGCTAAGCAATCCAACGGCCGTCCGACTTCTAAAACTCATCATGCCTCTACACTTTCCTTCTTGCTCTTTTGCTCCAATTTTTTTTTTTTACTTTGGTTCTATTTGCTCCAAGACATATTTTGCTTGTAAAACCTGTATAAATACCTAAAATACACTACAAAGACTCAATAAAAACACATGTATCATGGTAAAAAACCGGTAAAATCCACGATATATCAAAAGCCAAATTCGAAACAACATGTATAAACATTCAAATATAAGAAACTAATTAAGATACTTATGGTTCATGGTCATGTGTTTGAAACACTTGTTGAACTTGGCAAGAGAAATATTTGGATCTGATGAGCTTTTATCCTCTAAAATGGAGAGCATGTGAGAATATATGACTCTTTTCACAATCCTCTTGATAAACCTACACAAGTTCTCATTTGATCAATAAGAAAAGAGAGAAGAACCATTAAACTTAGCCAAAGCATTAGAGTTTTTTTTTACCTTGAATTTGTCGGAATGAAAATATTTCTTTCACTAAATCCATCATATGAGGATCCTAAAGATACTGTTCACAAAATCATAATCAAATTATAAAGGATTTGCATTAATTCACCATAGAAATAATTTCAATGGAAAAAAAAAATCTCTAGATTTCGTAGATCTAGAAACTACTAACATATATTTCGTAGATATATATCAACGGAAGCGAACCTCGACCAAATTTAAACAAACTTCGTATTGTTTGGGCTTCTTTCCTTCACCAAGCAGCAATTTCGCCTTTCTCTCTTTCAACAACTCAACTTCAACTTACATAGAAAAATGAATTATCAAATTTCGTTTGGTTTGGGATTATTCAAATGAAATAGGGAGATTCAAAAAAACCTGAAAGTCGGAGCTTTCATCTTCCTCCGGGAGCCTTTCTCAAACGGCCATCTGCAAAGAAACAGATTTTTCCGCTACATACGACCTCCCAAAGCTCATACGAAAGGGGAAGATATTTGTGAATCTTAAGAGATAATACATAAGAGAAGATGGAGATAATACGGAAGAGAATATCTATATTTTGTTAGATTAGAACAAAAGAGAATTAAAAAAACGAGAGAAAAAGCTTGAGATATGAAATGATAGAATGAGAAGAATTTGTTGGAGTCTAAGTGAGTTTTGGAAGCTAAATTTTTTTAAGTGGCGGGATCCAAATTTTTTATTACCGCCTAACACTATCATAACGTTTATGATGAGGTATCTCCTATTAAAGATAACCTTAACTTTATATGACGAGATGGAAAAAAATTTTCCTTAAATAACAAATATATTATAACGTTTCTAGATACATAAACTTTATCGAAAAACCAGTAGTATTGTATCAATAACAATATGGCCACAAACGCTATATTATAGTGCTATAAAAATTCAATATTCCTGTAGTGTAATCACCGTCTGCAATTGTTTTCATTTAGGTGATCATCCAAGTATTTTGATAGTTTCAGAAATTTTTAATTGGAGAGAACTATAATACTTGGATCATTCCCATAACTATCAATATCAAAGCTAGGAATTAGCTTAGGTTCGTTGATGGTTATCTTCTAAGGCCTGATCAGTTTGATTTTTTTATGCATTTTTGTGTTGATGCAATAGTATGGTGAAAGTGTGGATCTTCAATGTTGTTTCTAAACATATTTATGCAAGTAACTTGTATTTTTAAGATGCCCATAAGATCAAGTATGATCTAACAAAGAGATTATATATGAGTAGTATGTCTTTGATGCACCTTTTAGAAACTAATATCACTCACCTGAAGCAAGTAGATACCATCTATCTTCCTATTATACTGCTAAATCTCCTCTATATGAGCGATTTGTCAATACAAAACAAAAATTAGTTTAGGAAACCTATGATCATCCAAAATTAAAGATTCTTTTTGTAAGGAAACAAGCAAGATACTTCAATTTCTCATGGGGCTTACTGAGGAAATGACATCCTGAATACTAAACGAATACCGAGTCTATCTGACATCTTTATTATGCTTGATGAGAAATTAAGGCAGGATATGAAGATTAAAATTACTTACATTAATCCAACTGTCTTCAATGTTAAATGTTATCTAGAGTAGTGAGTCTCCTCAAACAGCTGCAGTCAGTGGTTGTTACCATCAACCTTTTTCTAAAGGTAGACTAATCTATACTTATTCAAATGTAAGGTCATATGGTTGATTGCTGTTACTAAGTCAACATTTACCCTTTTGAATCAAAGTGGGATTCTGTTGATGGTGGGGTTAGCACCCCTTATCAATAGTTTGGTAAAAATTGAGATATGATCCCTACCGATCTCTCCCTAATTTTAGATTAGGTTATAAGTCCTTTCAATAGGATTAGAACCCTCGGCCCAGATGACCGAAGGATACCTCGGTGAAGAATGATCGGATTTTAGTGTCCGAAGGAGGGGTATCAACTACTTCGTCCAAAGCTGAAGTCTAAGCTTAGACATGATAGATAAAATCTTATCACAGATTCCCAAATTCCGGAGAAATGTAATATTTCCATTTTTCCGAGGTTAGCCCATGGGCTTGGATAACCGACTACTAAGACATATAAATACATACCCTTCCCTTCACTGACATCGATATTCAGAATCAAAGACAAGAATTACTAGCAAACTTAGGCTTAATACTTCTCTTTGATAAAAGCTAACTCGGCATTCCGAGTTAACACTCTTGTAACCAATATTATCAATAAAACTTATTTTTCCGAGGATTCCTTTTGTCTTTTTACTTAACTTACTCAAACTAATTATAAATAATTTGAAGTTGAATCCAGTCTCAACATTTGGCGCGCCAAGTATGGGGTACCGTTTGAGTAAAATGTAAAAGAAACCTCGGAAAAACCGAGGAAGATGGAGAAATGTGTAGGCACAATTCTAGACAGTTCGGATTCCAAATGAACCATAAAGAGGCGTATTCGGAAGATACCTATGGCTCGACAAATAACCCCGGCTCCGGCTTATCACCCTTCAGCGGCTTTCACGGATGCGAACCTCAACGGAATTACCTGCCCTCACAATGATCCCCTGGTGATTCGTTTTTATCTAGCTGGAAACCCTGTGGATAAAGTGGTAATAGATATAAGAAGCACGGTAATTTTTCTAAGTTTAGAAACAATGAACCGCATGAATGTGGTTTCGAAGAATATGGAAGTAAGAACGGAATCAATAACTTCGCTCCCTGGAAAAAAGGATATAGCGGTAGGTACCGTAGTCCACCCAGTGTCTGTCGGAGTAGTAACTATGGATACTGTTGTTCACGTGATATTGGGACGTTTTGTCTTCGATGCAATTATAGGGGTACCATGGTTAACAATGATGGAAACAGTCCCGTCGACCTATCACCAGTGCCTTAAGTTTCCGACCCCGCACGGTTTCTAGTTCGGTAAAAGGAAATCAACGAATAACTAGAATTTGTTACATGCCTACGAAGACAAGATCACACATCATCTCATTAGTCTCGGAGCCAGAAATTCTGGACAACAGAAATCCGAAACTGTCAGTAGTTGGCGAGCTAGATCCAAATAACTTCGAGAAAGATCTGTATGAAAAATTTTATGTCGACGAGAAACATCCAGAGCGATGCGTAACCATATGAGGAGGTCTAAAGAGAGAAATACGAGATAAGCTGCTTGATCTACTAAAAACAAATAAAGGAACTTTCGCTTGGTCATCAAACGACATGGTAAGAATTGACCCTACAGTAATATAACACCGCTTGAACGTAGATTTGACCCACAAACCGATTAAACAAAAGAAGAGAAAATTAGGACCCGAGAGAGCAACGACCGTTAATGAAGAAATTGATCGGCTATTAGTAAAAGGTTCAATACCCAAAGTGGCTAGCAAATCCCGTAGTAGTAAAAAAGAAAATGTAAAATGGAGAATTTGTGTGGATTTCACATATTTAAATAAAGCGTGTCCGAAAGATTGTTTTCCTCGCTCGAGTATAGAGAGGTTGGTGGAGGCGACTGCCGGGAATGAACTCCTTTCTTTTATGGATGCATTTTCAGAATATAATCAAATTATGATGCATCTAGACGATAGAGAAAAAACCGCTTTTATAACAGGTAGGGGGACCTATTGTTACCGTGTAATGCCTTTCGACTTGAAAAACGCCGGGGAAATATACCAGAGATTGGTTAATCTGATGTTTGCAGAGAAGTTCAAAAACACGATAGAAGTTTATATAGATGATATGCTAGTAAAATCTCAAGTAGCTTCCAACCACGTTGCTCATTTTCAGGATTGTTTCGATATCTTAAATCGTTTCGGTATGAAATTAAATCCAGATAAGTGTACCTTTGCAGTTACTTCTGGAGAATTCTTCGGATATATAGTAACGAAGCGAGGAATAGAAGCCAACCCGAGACAAATCAATGTAATAAAGAACTTTCCATCCCCGAAGAATTCGAAAGAAGTACAAAGACTCACTGAACGAATTGCGGCTCTGAACCGATTTATTTCACGATCAATAGACAAATGTTTACCCTTTTACAATTTGCTAAAAAGAATTAAGCAATTCGAGTGGAGTAACGTATGTGAAGAAGCATTTCAAGAGCTAAAAAGATACCTTTCGACTCCTCCGATCTTGAATAAGCCAGAAGATGGAGAAATTCTTTGTCTTTATGTCTTTGTATTCGAATCAGCTGTGAGTGGGGTGTTGGTCCGAGAAGATAGAAGAGAGCCAAAACATGTGTATTATATAAGCAAATCATTACTCGACGCGGAAACCAGATGTCCTGCACTGGAAAAGCTAACATTTGCCGTAGTAGTTGCGGCTCGGAAACTCCGACCTTATTTCCAATCGCATCCAATAGCCATAATGACAAGTCAGCCCCTCTGAACAGTGTTACATAGTCCGGGTCAGTCGGGACGATTAGCGAAATGGGCTATTGAATTTAGTGAGTACGATAAAATCCCATGTATTAGCTGACTTTTTATCCGAGCTGCCCCCAGAGGTCTTAACGATAGCTCCCCAAAATGAGCGCTGGAATCTCTTTGTGGATGATTCTTCGTCGAAACTCGGTGCCGAAATCGGTATTTGGCTAAAATCCCCAACCGAGAAAATTTTGGAACAAAGCTTCCGATTGGCGTTCGGAGCATCTAATAATGAAGCAGAATATGAAGCTTTAATCGCAGGTCTGCGTCTCGCAAAACAATTAGGAGCTCAATATCTTCGAGCTTGTTGTGACTCTCAATTAGTGGCGAACCAGTTTAGTGGTGAATTTGAAGCAAACAATGATTGGATGGGTGCTTATGTAAAATTGGTACGAAATTTGACGAGCTTCAAAGAGTTTGATTTGATACAGATTCCTTGAATGGAAAATACAATGGCAGGTTCTTTAGCCGCTTTAGCTACTGCATCAGATCCTCATTTGCAAAGGACGATTCCAGTTTAAACGATCAACCATCCAAGTATCGGTGATCATGAACAACATTCTTTCGCAATTGGAAATGTGGATAAAGAAGAAGCTCGACCAGAACCTCTTGGAGAAGATGCATAAGATTGGAGAACTCTCATTGTTCGATACATTAAGAACGACGAGGTTCCGTCAGAAAAATGGGCGGCATGTCGACTTAAAACTTTAGCCGCTCAATATTTGATGATGGAAGATGTTTTATTCAAACGTTCGGTTGGAGGACTGATGCTTCATTGTATTAGAAGAGAAGAGGCAAATGAAGTAATGACTTCTACCCATTGTGGTGAAGGGGGTAATCATTCAGGAGGAAGAGTGTTGGCTGTGAAACTTCGGAGGTTGGGATACTATTGGTCTACTATGATGGCGGACTATGACAAATCTACGACACGTTGCGAAAAATGCCAAAGGCATGCTCCACTTATGGCTGCGGTACCGACCTACCCATTCATGTGTTGGGCAATGGATGTTGTCGGACCTTTTCCAAAATCAACAAGTGGAAAACGGTTCATGTTGGTCTTAACTGATTATTTCACCAAGTGGGTCGAGGCAGCAGCTTATCCGAAGATCCAAAGCAACGAAGTTGAAAGTTTCTTCTGGAAAAACATTGTTTGTTGGCATGGAATTCCTTATGAGATAGTAACAGACAACGGCTCGCAATTCATTTCGAACAATTTTGAAGCCTTTTGTGAAAAATTGAGAATTCGTCTAAACAAGTCAACTCCGATGTATCCCCAAGGAACCGAACAAGCCGAAGCTACGAATAAAACAATTGTAGCAGGAATAAAGAAAAGGCTTCTCGGCAAAAAAGGGTGATGGTCGGATGAATTAAATGGGGTATTGTGGTCACACAGAACAACTCCTCGAAGTGCGTGTGTACAAACCCCTTTCTCACTTTCTCATGGTATGGAGGAAATGTCTCCCGCAGAAGTAAGGGTTCTGAGTTTGCAAAGGACTCTAATGATACATGATACTGAGGTTAATGATGCAAAGTTGAAGAAACGAAATGATGGAACTCAAGAACTTTGGGATCACGCTTTACTTCGTATTCAAAATTATCAACAAATTGCTTCTCGATATCACAACAAGAAAGCCCGAGATCGTCCTTTAGATGAAGGAGATTTAGTTTTACGAAAGGTGTTTGAAAATACAAAGGAACCTGGAGTTGGAAAACTCGAGGCCAGGTGGGAAGGTCCCTACTTTGTAGTAAAGAAGATTAAACCCGGAGTTTATCGTTTGAAGACTATGAAAGGCGAGGATATACCTCGTGCTTGGAATTCATACCATCTAAAAATGTATCACTGCACGGACAGACTACAGGATCCTCGCCCAAAAAAAAAAAAAAAAAAAAAAAAACTAATCAGGTTCGAACTACGGATGGTTTGATCCCTTTCGGATACGTAGGCAACTCTTTGGAATCCAGCTATAACAAAAAAAAAATCGGTGTCTTGATCACGTACTCGATAATTGGTTTCCTCCCTTTACACATTCTCTACCGAATGCAGCTGAAAATTTCAGAGCTTGATAATTTAGGACCGAGAAATTGCAAGTCAAAGTCGGGTCATTCCCGCATATTTAAAACCACTTAAAATACCTTAGTTCGATAAAGTAGAATCCGATATAACAGATAAAGGTCGAGCGTTTCTCGTTAAATCAATTTTTAAAAAATAAATGACGAAAGCTTTACACACGTGATAAAATAACATTTGAGCTAAAAAGTCATCAAATTGCAACAAAAAATAATAAAGAACTTTGGAATAGGTTCATACAAAAAAAAAAATATAAATTAAGAAAAAATCCATAAGGATTACACAGTCCGGAAGGTAATCATCTTCACATCATCCGAACGAGGATTGCGTTCATGGTCTCCTCAGAATAAAGGAGGAACAGTCATATCCAAAGGACTAAGGGAAAAGTCAGGAAATTCTTTCAGACGATGCTCAAGATTTTTTAGTTGGGAGGAAAGTTCCTCTTTCATTATAGAGGGAAAATGAATTTTCTCCTTCTCAAGCACTTCAATCAAATCGTACTTTCCTTTCACCTAATAAAATAAAATAGTTAGAGAATTATGAAGCCGGCTTGCGTCAACGTATTTCCGAATCTTTTCAAACTTACCCTTACACTCTCCAAGAGCATCGAGTCGACCAATTGTTTTTTTGTCAATTTCATTTCCCTTTGTATTAACCCCGCTCGGTCCAGCAGCAAGTACGGACAATTTAGACTGACGAGCCGCCTCTAATTTGGGTTCGAGACGTCTGGCTTGGCCAGCGAGTTTGGCAGTCTTTTGGGATTTCTATTCGGCCATCTTTAGGGAAATTTCATAATCATGAGAAGTTTTCTTCAACATGGATCTTAAATCCCTAATTTCCTTCTCCATTGCTGATTGTTTTACCTCAGCGTCCGACAAAAGACGGTTAAAAATAGCTGCCGTCTGTAAATAAAAATGAAGACTAGATAAATAAAAGGTTTAATAGAATAGAAGGAAATACAAATGTCTACAAAACCTTGAAATGAGAAAAAGTTTCGCTTTCAATTAACAAATTCTTCTCAACTTCGGAAAGAGGGGGAAGAGAATCGGATCGGCCTCCGAGTTTGCCGAAAAGCTTGGTGCATTTTTTTCAGTCCTAAAAAAAGGGACGTTCTTCCCAAAAGAGTATTGAAATGAGTGCAAAGAGGTCGAGATAAGCGATCTCCGTTTTGACACCTTAGCCGAGCTCTTCTTATTAGAAGTTTTGGGTATCGGTCTCAGGGAACCTGCTGAAGGAGTAGGTTTATTCGCTTCAGGGACTGGAGCGGCGGAAGTTAGTAATCTAGAGGGTTCGAGGACTGTTTGGTTTTTTGGAGGAAGCATAACTGTGGAAGTTTTACTCCCATCTTGGGGTTCGGAGGTGGAAATATTTGCACTTCCTCCAAGATTTTGGGAATCTGTGACAAGAATTATTGAGGTTTGCTCCGAAGGTATCAGAGTAGAGATTTTTTCATCGCCAGATGGAATGGTAGTAGTTGTGTCTGGGAAAGTAGTAGAAGGCGGAGGAGGCGCAAGATTTGACACCGAAGTATCTATTATGTCTGTTTGGATTGGGGTTCTTGGGGGAAAAGTTCCAGTCATTTCAGTTTTTCTCTTCTTCTTTCATTGCTTTTCTCCGGGAGTTCTCAGAAGAGCTCGTTTGATGGGTAGTTTCTTCAGAGCGTTTGGTTCCGAAGAAGTCATTTGTATGGTTGATGTCTTCTTCTCTTCAACTTTCGGCCCCTCTAGTTGGAGGGTGATTAGCCGAGGTCTATAGATTTTGAAGTTCTTTAAGAAAGGGTTCGACATTGTTTTAGAGAGATTAAAAAAATTTTGAGTGAGAATTATGAAGTAATGAGGAAAGAATTCTGATCTGGGAAGTGAATATTTATAAGACATGGTATGCCTTTTCCATTTCCTCATTCATTGCGCTTCTTTCAAGAGCGACACGTCATAAGAAGATGAAAATGATATGAGAGTACCGAGAATTCAAGGCACACGTCAGATGAGACCTTTCGTTTTCCGTGTTTTTTCCGCCAAAATTTATTGACGAAACAAGAGAAGAAAGAATATTCAAGGTTTTAGAAGATAAAGATCGACAACAACCGAGCTTCATTTATCGACAAACTACATTATTTCGAAATTCGCCAACTCTACCCTAAGTTATCCTCGGACGAACTAGGGGAGACTTACTGTTGATGGTGGGGTTAGCACCCCTTATCAATAAATTGGCAATAATTGAGATCCGGTCCCTACAGATCTCTCCCTAATTTCAGATTAGGTAATAAGTGCATTCAATAGGATTAGAACCCTCGGCCCAAATGACCGAGGGATACCTCGGTGAAGAATGATCGGATTTTAGTGTCCGAAGCGGGGGTATAAACTACTTCGTCCAAAGCCGAAGACTAAACTCGGACAGAATAAGATCAAATCTTATCACAGATTCCCTAATTCTGGAAAAATGGAATATTATTCCATTTTTCCGAGGTTAACCCATGGTCTTGGATAACCGACTACTAAGACATATAAATACATACCCTCCTTCACCGAAATCGATATTTATAATCAGGGAGAAGAATTACTAGCAAACTTAGGCTTAATACTTCTCTTTGATAAAAGCTAACTCGGCATTCCGAATTAACATTCTTGTAACCAATATTATCAATCAAACTTATTTTTTTAGGATTCCTTTTGTATTTTTTTTCTTAACTTACTCCAAAAAATAACCATAATAATTATAAATAATTAAAAATTGAACCCCATTTCAACAGATTCTAGGAACAAGAAAAATTCTAAATGATGTAATTGATTATCATTTATCAATAACACAAAATACAGCAACGAAGGAACTGACCGGTTTAATCCGGTGACTATAGGGTGTTTATCGACCATACGGTGCTCTTTTACTACCAATTAAAACCTTATTTTCTTTGGGTCAACCTACCGATTAAAACATTTATAAGAGTGACTAGAGATACATTTATGTTATGGAGAAATTCAAAAAAATTTAACATATAAAAGGAGCGTCCGTGATAATTGAAGGTGATACATAAAATAAAGCAAATCAATCATAACCGTTTAAAGAATACAAGAAGAAAAAAACAATGAGATCATAAGTGTGGAAAAAGGGAAAATCTGAGATATCTGATAAATGTCGGAAACAGTACACAGTTTTGAGCTTTAGGGTTTATAAGTTTTCTTGAAACTTGAAACTAGAAACTGCTTCAGACTCATGATCTCACCCTCCCTTCTTTATACATTCTTGCAGACATGTTCATAGTGTGGTCCAACTATATTAATTTTTAAATATATGTGATAGAATGGACATGGAGAAGTGGTATATATGTTTTCCCCTTAACCAAAGTTGTTTCCTAATTATTGCTTCGGGGACCAGTTCTTTTGGTCCCTCAATGTTAATACTTCGATAAGAAAAATTATTTTCCCATAACTATATGATTAAATAATACAGAACTTTTTTTTTAATATTTGTTTGATTGCCTAACCACTGTTTTGAAAATCAAATCGAAAAATCAATTGTGTTCATGCATGTGATCCACTAAATTTTGAGGTTAATTAAGTTTATCGATTATTAATGTTTATAAAAATAATGGGTAGATCCACATGGTATGTGCAGATTGAAAATAATTTTGATACGTAATTTAGGATAATTTTAGATATGTTTGTTGTGAGTAGTATATAATTTTCCATATAGTTTTATATTATTTATGATGTTTATATTATGTATGAGATATATGAGATATCATAATTTTCCATATAGTAGTATATATTTTTAATGTGGGTACTTGAATAATGATATTATATAAATTCTCTTGTTGAGAGATTCAAATAAAAGGTTTTAGATTCTTTTCAGACCAATAAAATATTGAAGTTCAACTTTTAAATGCTATTATATATATGACTAGTTGATTTAAAATTGTTTGCTTAAACATTCAAATTAAATAAATAAGAAAATTTAAAATAAACATTTCATTGGTTGATTTGGAGGTGGAATAGTGACATGTTACATATACTCTACAACATATGAGATTTGTTGGTTTATGGAGACTTTTCAGAAGACTCAAACCAAAGGTTTTTGATCATTTGTGACCCAGAAGGAAGGACGCAGATCCTCTCACACATCGTTTCAGTATTCTAGTTTACGTGGTCCATATTTATAAGAGATCATGCATGTTCAAATCATATGATAAAAAAGATTCTACATGTTACGTTTGAAAATTCAAAAGAATTTCAATTTTTTTTTTTTTGAATAATCAATCATTAAAATAATTACACATTCACATTTAGACTTCAATATAATTGCTACTATTTTGCACATTTTTTTGTTTTCAATGCGAATAGACAAAAGTTAAATGAATTGATTTATATATTTCATTTTCTTTTACCAAACTATGCATTTTATATTGATATTATTACCTAAAAGAATTTCTCTCCAAGGTGATGGCAACATCAACTTTAGGTTTTTGAAGATGATTGATGTTGGGACTCGATTTGGTTATTCACGATGTTCTTTGCGGTTTTTTTGGATCTCAGATCGGTCAATCTTCTTCTCTCTCCTTATCTGATGATTATGTATCATTCGGATCAGCTTCATAGTGAAATGATTGCGATTTGGATTGGTTTTTGAGAGGGTGTGGGTGATATGTGGTTTATTTGGTATATCAATCGTGATTATGAACGATCTAAATTGACAAGGTATTATCTCATCTAGAATATCTTATGTATCATTTATTCTCGATTTAGGGGTTTCGCCCAATCTGATTGCGGATGGAACGGTGAAGGATTTGGGATTGTGATTCATTTTGCTGATTTATGGGAACAAGATGTGGTGATTGTTTTCCTTCATTCAATTTTGGTTTTATGCCTCTTTATAAGTCGTATATGGTTCGATTTTGTTCACCATGGACATTCATTGACTCATTTTTAAGGTTCGATCTCTCTTTCTCCTTCTTTTCCTCTTCGTTTTGGTATTCTGGTGGCTATCTCAAATTTTCTTTTGCCGAGTGGTATTTTTTATAAAATATTATGGGATATGCTCTTTCCTTCATGGAGTTCTATTTAATCGGGAGGATTACTTATCTAGTACGAAAAAGTTTTAAAATTACTAGACTAGTATTAATTTTTTGACCCTTAAAATGAGTTTTTTCGTACCCACAATACCCTTAAAACATTTGACAGGAAAAAACATATTTACGAAAATGCCACATTCCCATCAAAACAAATCCGCAGATTATTTTTTAAAAATCCGCAAACATGTGTCGAAGATTTATTTTTTTGCGGATTTTTTTTGCAGATTTAAATGTTTATGGATTTTTTTTTACAGATTTTATTGTACTTGTTGTAGATTTATTGCTTTGTTGCGGAATTCCAAAAATCCGCAACAAAGGAAAATCCATAGTGTAACAGATTTGTTTATAGTGTAACAGATTTAATTTTCTTCAGATTTTTTTGCATATTTAATTTGAAGATTTGTTTTTATTTGTCGAAGATTTTTACGCGGTTTTGTAGTTTTTTCATAATTTGCGGATTTATTTTGCAGAGTTAAATTGTAGTGTCGAAGATTTAGTGTATTTGGTGCAGATTTATTTAACTCTGCAACACTCGTAAACATGCTCAAAAAATTACTAAAAAAGTATTGTAGTGTAACAGATTTATTTCTTTTGTTACAGATTTATTTAAATTTTACGGATTTTTGACATCTGATGAGGTGGCAAGGGACTAACGGTTTTTTTTTTTTTTTGCAGATTTGTTATTAACTATCCAAAAAAAAAATTGTACTTTTCTTTTAAAAAAAAAGAATTTTATTTTGAAAATGTTTTTAAAAATTTTTCTAAAAACTGGACGAATTTTTTTTAAAAAAATAAAATTTAGGATTTTGAATGTCACTTTTAAAAAGATTTTAAAATTTAATTTCAATGTCACTTTTTCATCAAAATTAAAAAGTTCTAACTTTTAAAAAAATTTCCGGTCCTATTACTAAAATTTTAGAAAAAAAAATTTTAAAATAAATTATAGTTTTTTTTAGAAAAATACATACAAAAAATTTTCAATTTTTTTATAAAAAAACTAAGATATTATTTTGATTTTCAAATACGTAATAAAATTAATGTTTTAAAAAAATAAATTTTACTATTTTTTTGATTAATTCACTAAATATTGTTAACTTTTTACTAACTTAGTATAAGAGTATTTTAGTATTTTATAACCTCCTTAATACTAATTTTGTAAAAAGATACTAATTTAGTAAATACACTAAAGATTCATACTAATGAGAGTAAATTTCACTTATTTTAATGTTTTTTGCATTTTTCTCAATGGTCCTTCTCTTATGCTTTTGGTGTGATTATATATGTTTGTTGCTTCTATATAGACCGGGTTTTTGTTGAGTGTCATTTTCTCTCATGCGCTTATGGGTCATGTATTTTTTCACGCTGTTGGTTTTCTGGCTGCATAGATTATGCTCATATGTTCTCATTTTTATGCTTTGGTCCCTTGTGTTCTCTAAGCTCTTATCTTGGAAATTTTGGAACTTTGTTCCTTTACTCATGATGCTTATCGTTGATGTGTTTTGTCCCTCACAAGTTACTTTGTGGTGGCTTGGTTTATCGCTTTCTATCTCTCTTCATTGGTTTTGCTGTCGAACATGAGTCAAGCTAGAATCCTCTCTGGCTCGTCTAATGACTATGCTAAGTTCAATGTTCCAGCTAAGCTGAGGATCAAAGTCCCAAAGTTTGATAACTCAGACCTTATCAAGGGCCACCTTAAAACTTTAATTGGCCGATGTATGAACCCGACGATCCAGAGTGTATCGAACCTGCTACTTATGCTTCCTTGGATTTTAAAGGTTGATGGTAAAGTTGCTGGTGCTGATCTTGGCTTGGGGAAATTCCAACTGGATTTTAATAAGGAGGAGGATATTATTGAGGTGTTTAGTTCAAACCCTTCCAAACTTTGACCAGTGGATGGTGGCTCTCGTTCGTTAGGAGTTGGTAATGGAGCCTCAATGCCCATGACTTCTTAAGTTTTGGGTTAGAGTCCTCGCGGTCCCCTTGCACTTCTGAGCGGATTGGACCTTTAGGAGCATTGGCAAGACTTTAGGTGTAGTTAAGAGTCCAGGTGATTATCAATGGTTTAAAACCGTTATGCTTTGAAACTGAAATGGAGTTTGAAGAAGGTATTGAAGTCTTAGTTTCTCTGAATTATGAGAGATTTTTTAGATGGTGTGGTATTTGTCATAGCTATGCCATGGCAGAGAGCGATGCTTGACTTTAGGGGCATCATGGGACATCGCATTGGGCTCGGGATCATGTGAAGGGGATAGCGGTCCTAAGTTACAAAGCTATGCTGCAGCGGTAACTCATTGCCAGAATTGCAAGTTTAGGCTAATGGAGGTTCTGTTTTGGAGCAGGGCTCTCGGCAGGGTGGCTCTTTTGGTCATCAAAGTCAGCCTGGTGTATTGCTTCATGATTCATTTGTCACGGTTTTGGGTATAGTCAGCATATAAGTAACAAGTTAAATCGAAAACCTAGGAGAAATGGGAAAGATGAAAAGGTATACCAGCCTCGACAAAGAGGGGAGGGATCCTTGTTGGTTGGTTCATAGCGGAATATTAATGGGAAGAGTACAAGTGTTCCTTATTCTGAGGTATCCAGGCCTCTTGGTGATGCAACGATGATTTTAGCCGAATCGGTGCGGGCTGAGGTTTCAGATTTGGACACGATAGGTTTGGATTCGATGCCTAGTGCTAAGTCAGCTAGGAAAGGACTCTTTCCTATCCCGGAGTCAATGGATATGGAGCAGGTTTTATCGGATCCACTTAATTGGAAGTATCGATGAAATGAAGTCTAAAACCAAATTTATCTCTCTGTAAAAATGGATATTACTCTACGAGATACAAAATATAGATAGTAACTCTATTATTAAATTTATATTTAAATTCCATGTAGAATGTTCAATAACTTCTTATTATTTATCAGGTAGTAACGATCATTTGGTGTGTACTCTATGGGGTGATTACATTAAGAAGATGTTGACGTACACTAAAAATGTCAAATCTACTCATATTATTTGTGTTATTCGATGTGCATAGATCAAAAAGTTTAAAGATATAGTTTACTTTTAAATGTTACCTTCACTATAAGAGTTTCTTTAACATTTTAGATATATATTTTGTTATTAAATATCATTGATTCATGATCCATCACTGTATCAAATACTTATAATTCCATTCCACACAAGTGTTACTGAATCAAGATATAGTTCAAGTTTCTAAGTTCAAATTGTTGTAAGTATTTGAGAAATGGGGTTTAAATATGTAAATTTATTGGTTGCACTCTTTAAGGATTTGTGTTTCCCATTGTTTCATATTACCTAAAGACAATAAACTTATTACACATATTAATTTTAGAGAGTTGTCTTTCGAAGAAATGATTAACTATGAAGATTAATTTTTTAGAAGGCATCGAAAGACTGATCTACATTGACTATTAGAGACTAAAGGGGTATTATGCATAGTTTCTTTTTTAAAAACACTTTTCATATTCATAGTTATACATATTAAATTTAATAACTTGATTAAATATTTTTGTTGTTTTTAATAGCTTGCAAAGGTAGCTCTTTGTGCATACGGCGTAGAAATTGATAATCCGAGAAAATGGTTTTATGAAGCATGCAAAGTTTGTAATACCAAAGTTCAGCCTTATGGTCAAGATTCTAATGATTTTGATGACGCGCCAGAACTTTATAATTGCAGAAATTGTAATGCTATTTATGATATTGTTCCAAGGTAAAACATATATATTATATTTACGTAATATATTGTTATACACTATTCTAAGTAAAATATTCAGCTATGCAACAGATTCAGAACCTATGTTTTTATGTTTGACGCGATTGGTGAAAACTTCATCAAAGCATCAGCCGATGATCTTTTGAAAGACCGGGACGAGGTAGTTGTTCAAATTTATAATTAGACAATGCTTAATGCGTTGTTGAAACCATAATTCTCACTTTCTTTCTTTGTCCTCCGGCACTAGAGGCAAAGGCTCTCCCGAAGTTCCCGTCATCTATTGTATTTTTCTCGGTATCTTCACATTTGATCAATATGGACTACTTTTTTTTTATACAACCAGAATGTGGGAAACACGACTAGTTTCCCTAGATATTTTAGTATGAAAACAATAAATAATAAAGTCTTTAATAAGGTTGAGACCCACAAAAAAATAATATTCAATATGCATAGGGATAAGCTTTAACATGGATGGAATGCAAGTTTAATATCAAGATCCCCTCTTCATTTTTAAACCCTAGCCTTGGGCTAAAGTATTCTTCCCATAGGTGAACAAAGTCTAAGATGTCATCTCGATTGATCATGAAAGGTATAGGATGGGTATGCTTTTAGAATGGAGTATCAACACCACTATTCGGTGCCAAGAATTTTTGAAAGAGTATATCCCTCTTCACTCAAAGAAACCTCAAAAGGAATATCAAGAACACCACTATGCTGTTAGTTACTTTCTTCACATATAGCACACAAATAGTCAAGATGATGTCCTCTTCGACAGATTGGCCAAGCCAAGCTTTGTAATATAACTACATCAAGTTTCACTACATATTACATATGTTCATATGTTCAGAAAAATCATAATTTTTAGTAAATTTTCAATTTTTTTTTCCTAGAAAATCAATACAATCGGTCACTATTGTAATACAATATTCAAAATTAGTTCCTACATAATTTCGCGCGAATTGAAAGCTTAGTTGTGAAAAAATCATTTCTTTTTCCATTTGAATATAATTTAACACTAAATTTAAAAAAAGTAAAACGTAGTTTAAGATTATATGCGAAAGTAAAAGACATAAAAACACACGAGTTTGAAGAATAACGGTATACCTTCCTTAACGGTTCGATAGACACTAGTAAATAAAATATTTGAAATACAGAGAAACATTACTGAATTATTACGTACATAATTAAACATAGATATACCAAAGCGTGACGTAATATATGGTTTTCTTACGTTGGTGGTTATTTCGACAACTGCAAAATCGGAAACCGAGGAAACTAAACTACTTGGTAACAGTCTATATAGCTCAACAACATGAAAGTTTTGGAGACCGGTCTCAAATGATATTAACTTGACTTATAAGATTTGGATTTTTCGGTTAACGCTAATTTTTACTTTTGAGGATAACCTGGCGGTGGATAACCGGGTGCAGGAGGGTAACCATAGCCGGGAGGTGGATAGCCAGGAGCAGGAGGGTAAGCATGTCCATGCTGTGGATAGTAAGGCTGAGGATAACCAGTGGCTGGAGGGTAACCGGTTAAGGGAGGGACCGGTTGATCTATGCGAGACATATGCTGAGCTGGTGGCACTGACATTGGTTGAGGACCAACCACGCCATCTCTTTTGTCCATCTCTATCTTGTGTTGTGTCTGCATACACGCACAGACCCTGCGAATATCAAAACCAGAATACATAATCATGTGTATTAAAAAAATAATACAACTGACAAAATTTTGTTACGAGTCTTTTGGCTATTTTTGATGTGAAGGGCATTGTAGAGGACATGGAAGATTAAGGAGATTTATAAGGATTGAACATACGTGCAATAGACCATATCAGCCAAGCAAGAAAGCAATTGAGAAGCTTCAGAGAGTTCATCACTTCCAACAATGCAAGCCACAAGAGAGAAAATGCAAGCGATTTGGTTTAGACAGAACATAAATCCCTACAAGAAGATGGTAAAAATGTTAGTGTATATATATATATGTGAAGATAAAAGAGGGAAAAGTAGGGAGCGAGTACTATTATGCAATTATCGCATTTCGTTGTATGGATATTGAATTCATCTTGCAGCATAAAGCGAGTAGATGCTACTGAGTTTCCAAAACAAAGAAACACCTGAAAATAAGATTAAAGACATGTGTTTGTTAAGAATCAGTCTATGATGGAAAACAAGCTCAATATAAAAGTTTCTCTAAACAGTAAAATTTTAAGAAAATCAATTTTAAAAAATTTGATAGAAAGATTCTAATTAAGGGTAGGGTGTAAGAACTGAAGCAAATTGAATAAACCTAACTTGAACAGACATTCATTAATTTAAAACTAAACCAAAATGATATGATAACCGGGACTGTAAATTCGAAATTTGTGCAGTTGAGCTGAATAAATCAAAATTTATTAGAATTAATATTTTTTTTATCAGATATACAAAAAAAAATACATTGATATATACTAAAATTTGATATAGAGCAAAATAATTATTTTCTTTTACTATATTATTCTCTTATTTTATCCAAACCTAAATTGAACCGAAATTTTTGAAACCAAACCGAACAGAAATAAAACGCAGACTGTATTTCCAAATCCGGAAAACAGAATGCATGAATAAGATTATATCACATGGCATCAGAAAGGCAAACTATGAAGAGTTCTTTGAAACATGGTTTGACAAAAACTGGAATATAACAAACTAAAAATAAATGTTCCTTCATTAATCAACGTCTAAAGAACGAGCGAAAAAGATTGATAACAAAAATATGAAGAAACTATCAAAGAAAATGCTGATTTTATTCCAGTATCCAATTCCACAAATCATCTCATTTAGTTCACAAACATGAAAATAAAAAAAAAGGCTAACCTCAGTGGCAAGACAAAATTGAGGGCATTTGCTTTCTCCACACCTACCACTACAAGGCATATAACCACCACAACAAGTGTACCTTGACAAAAAAAAATAGCATTTAAGAAAAACTTACAGATGAAACAAATCATTCTTCATCTCTGCATATAGTAGAATTCAATACCTTGACATGTCATTGTAAAGTGCTCTCTTTCGAAGTAAGTAAGAAACGCAAGGTCCACTACAATCGGAATAAATGGCAGATTTTAATTAAAATGTGGACCAAAACCGAAAAAAATCATTCAAGTGATTGACCAAGACTTAATAGATATATATACAACTTATATACATTTTGAGGTCTATATATGCATATATGCATGCACTTTTATTTCCAGAGCATTTGGATCTCTATGTCAGATATTGAATTTCCTTTTTTTATATGTTTTGTAATTTTTTTAGTCGAATTGAAGCGGATAATTGACCCAAGCGGATTTGTTGATATCTTTCCAACTCTATTTGGAATCAGGATCCAAATTCGCTCTGAACAAACTCTGAATTTAACTTTATTTCTCATTCTGGACTCATAAAATGCCACGGGTTAACAGTTTAAATTTCATGAAAATCCAAAAAAAAAACTCAAAAGACGAAAGAAATGCAAGAAAAGAACAAGAGACACTTACCACAAACAAGAGAAGAAACAATCTACGGAAACAAAAAGAAAAAAACGAGAGTTATGAATCCAACCAAATAAACATAAACGTTTAAATATATATATAGAGAGAGATTTACAGGGAGGATCGGCTGTGACGGTGTCCATGAGATCAGAATGCCATACGTTCCGGTAATTTTGCCGGAGCTGCATCTTCTCGAGTTTATCCTGAGAACTCGACATGGTTTTTTACAAATAACAGATCTTTTCACCAGAAATCCGATTTAGTGAAACTCGAATTCGCGAAATCCCCACAAAAAGAATTATGAAATTTCACAAAAGAATGCAAATTCAATTATTCTTTCCTGCTTGGAAACAAACGCTGAATTTCTCCCTCTCTTTTACTTTTTTTTGCTTTTTGAAATAATAGAATTTTTAATTTAATTGTTTTAACTTGAATTTCGCTCCTCTCGAGTTTTAATTGGTAGAATTATCACTCTTTGACCCATTAGAAATGCCGAAATTTCAGAAAACAAAATTCAATTAACAATTAAAAACAAAATAGAAAAAACAATTAAAATTCATTCTTTTGAATTTTCTTTTGTTAACTCTTTTTCCTCCAGATTATAATTTCAATCATACCATATTTTAATTTATAGTTTGGTTGATCAATTTTTTTTTCTTTTTGACTTGACTATGGCGATCCAATAGACGATTTTAAGGTTTTCGTTTATGTCGCTTCAAAGTTAGGTATTTCGATAGTCGTCGTGATGTGTTCGCCGATAGAGATGAATGCAAGTTCTCTGGTGGAGGTGAGAGGTTCTAAGTGTTTAGCTTCTGAGTTTTTTTTTGGTGAAGGTTTTAAGGTTTTGAGTGTTTCAAAATGTTTGATGGAGAAAAGTGTCGATGAAGAAAATGATGTCGCGGGTACTGCTCTGCTTGCATCCTTTAGTCTTGTTATGAAAAGTTCTGCAAATGAAGGTTCGAACGAAGTTACGGTAAAGGAGATTCATGTTAGGAATTTTTTTACCAAGGAAACTCCAAAAGCAAGAGGTTCATGGTCCTCTGTTTATAATAAAGCAAAACAAGTTTCTTAGTGAGTGCTCTTAAACTGCTCAACAAGTCAAGTCGAAATCTGTATCATGCAAACAGATCTACCAATCAGAAAACAAGATAGAGAGCATCACGCTTGATCACCCAAGACCGTCTGAGTCGATCATCATGACAAGCGACAGAACATTGAAATAGATTCAAACAATATAGAATAAAAGAACGAAGCAAGTAAACGAATTAGACTAGAGCATCGGTTCAAGACACTCACCTCGATGATTTTGATTTGTTGGGTAATATTCTAACACCTTATGCGCTGGAACACGAACTGATCTCACAGACCCAGACAAAATCTCCACATGAACTATCAACTCGGTCGCAGTAAGCGAAACATGTGAAATCTCTTTTCTTCTCCAATGATTTTCTCTCTGAAACTCTCTCTGTGTTTTATTTTATTTCCTTTTCGCGTGAAAATGAAGGAGAAAGTCAATTTCCTCAATAAGATTTCTTTACTAGAGACCGAACACTGGAGCCAGCTCCAGGCTACACTCTCTCACTCTACTCTTTGTCTACATCTACACGAATCCGAGCTACTAGACCTAACGAACCTACCTAAGACGGAATATTCTGAATATTCGCCCCGAAAACGTCTCACGATCAGCTCACGCGTGTGTACACGCCTACGAACCACTTCCCGCTTTTTTCTCGCACGCCAAGCCAAATAACTGTTCTCGCTCAAAAGTGAACGCGCGGAATTGAATAATCACGGATAAATCGGCATAACCGTCCTGTCCAAATCCGACAGTGTTGTCAGAGTCCGACCACACAGGTTCGAAAATCTCTCTTGGTTAGAATAACCGTCCAGATGATCCGAAAATCACAAACTGATCGGTTCAGACTCAAGATCACCCGGACTGCCTGAATTTCCCGATGGACTGCTGAAATCGCGGACTGATCGGCTCAATCTCTCGATCATTCTTTCGATCTAGTTATGTTCCTCGAACATTCGGATTCACATAGCCACGTTTCACTGATTCGATCCGGTTAAGCCGGCAGGACCATGTTTCCATCATGATCTGGATGAGTAACCTAGCCGATGGCCCATCACGGTCTAGTTCTCCGACCGCCCAATCATCCAAGGATAACCATCCCCTTTATATCATTAACGCCATTTTTTGATCTGACAGCAGAAGACATTGATATGTCTGTAGAGTCACTACATAATTCTGAATTTATTATTTAGAATAAATAATTCAAAATTGGGGTGTTACAATTCTCCTCCATTTATGTTTAGATTCGTCCTTGAATCTTTACCCTTCCTTGGATTGTTCTTCATGTAAGTCTGCTTTGGATGCTTTTCAAACCACTTAAGAAATTTTTTCCTTCATCACTGTTTGATGTCCCAAGTGACTTATTCTTTGCCCTCACATTCCCATTCCACTTGAATCATTCTGACATGTTTCCGACCTACTACATTTACTCTTCGTCCAACCATCTGAATTAGGCTTCCCAAGATAGTTAGATTCTCTTGCAGATCATGAGTTGGTTCTGTAATCACATGTTCTCCAGGTTTGATGCACTTCCTTAGCATCAAAACGCGGAAGACATTATGAAATGCTACCATAGAATATGGAAACTCCAACTGATAGGAAACTGGTCTGATTCTTTCCAGAATCTTGTAAGGGTCCATGTACCGTAAAGCCAATTTCCTAGTCAAAGCAGTTCGATCTTTACCCTTGTAAGTAACCGTCTTTAAGTGAAAGCTTCTTCATGCCTTTATCCGCATAGCTCTTCTGTCGGTTCGAAAACCGCTTTCATATTTCGCTTAACCACTCGGATCTTTTCAATCCTCTTCTGGATAAAGTCCCATCAATAGATACTACTCTCCCCCACTTGAGTCCAACATAGGGGAATCCGGCAAGACCTTCCACACAACACCTCGAATGGCGACATTCTAATGCTAGCTTGGAAGCTATTGTTGTACGAAAACTCAGCCAAAAGTAGGTATTGTATCTATGTACCACCCCAGTCTAGGATACAAGCTTGCAGCAAATCCTCCAATCTTTGGATTGTTCGCTCAGACTGACCATCCGCCTGAGGATGATAAGCAATACTCAAATGTACCTTTGTTCCAAGCTTCTTATGCAGTGCCTCCCACAATGCAGATGCAAACTTAGCGTATTGATCCAATACTATGCTCGCATGCACACCATGTAGCTTCAAAATTTTATTCACATAAGTCACCGTCAAGGCTTCACTAGCAGGAAGTAAGCAGACTTAGTTAATCTATCCACAATCAGCCAGCTGGCATCATACCCGTTATGTCTGGCAGTCCAGTCACAAAATACATCATGACCAAGTCCCACTTCCACTCACGAATGGGTAAGTTTTGCAGTAACCATCTTAGAACATGATATTTTTCCTTAACAAGTTGGAAAGTCGAAGAAGCAGCCACCCAGTCTTCTACATTTTGTTTCATCTCAATCCAATGATAATACCTTTCTAGATCCCGATACATCTTTGTGGAGCCTAGATGAATCGAAAACTTCGAATGATGAGCTTCCCTCATGATCTCTTCTCTCAGTTCCTTATCATTCGAAACTTAGACCCGAAAATTTACCTAGATAGTCCCGTTATTCGTTGTCTTGTACTCAGTCTTATTATTATGAGACATTTTGATCAGGTTTGCATCCTTCTCTTGAGCCAATCGAACGCGAGTCAATAGATCAACTTTGTATGCTGCTCTCAAACCCAACGGTTTTAACTCCTTAGTCAATGCAGCCAACCGCAAGGTTCCAACCATGATAATTAATCTTTCCATATCCTTCTCAGAAGCATCACTCTCTGAAGCTGCCGCCACTCCTTTCCTACACAAAGCATCCGCGACCAGATTTGCCTTTCATGGATGGTAGGCCATATCTAGGTCACAATCAGCAACCAATTCAATCCATCTCCTCTGTCTCAGGTTCAGTTCCGGCTGAGTAAAGATGTACTTCAGACTTTTATGATTTGTGTATATCTATACCTTTCCACCATAAAGATAAAATCGTCAGATCTTCAGGGCAAAAACCAAATCAGCCATCTCAAGATCATGAGTAGGATAATTGCCCTCATGCTTATGCAACTATCTGGATGCATAAGAAATTACCTTGCCTTGTTGCATCATAATACATCCCAAATCAGTTCGTGATGCATCAATGTACAGCACGTACGGTTCATTAGCTTTAGGAAAAGCCATAACCGAAGTACTCGTAATCATCTCCTTCAGCTTCGGGAAACTCTGTTCACAGTCCGCGGACCACACAAATTCGACGTCCTTCCCAGTCAGTCGAGTCATTGGCTGATCCATACTCGTAAAACCTTAACAAACCATCTGTAATACAATCCAAATCCATGAAACTTGTTATCTTTGTAGTGTTACGCTTCATGAGCCATTCAGCAATTGACTTTATCTTTTTGGATCAACAAACACCCTCTGTTCGAGACCACATGACCCAAGAAACCAATCTCCCTTTGCTAGAACTTGTACTTGCTTAGCTTAGCGAATCGATTATGCTTCCTTCATCTTTCCATGACCGCCCTCAAATGAACTTCGTGTTCTTCTCGACTCTTGGAATAAGTTAGGATATCATCGTTGAAGATGATCACTAATATATCCAGATAATCTCTAAAGAAACCATTCATGAGTTTCATGAATGCAGCAAGTTCATTCGTCAGCCCAAATAGCATGAGGACAAACTCGTAGAGCCCATACCTAGTCCAGAAAGCAGTCTTGCGAATATCTTGCTCTGCTATCGAAATTTTGATGATGACTCGAAGCCAAATCAATCTTTGAAAACCACATAGTGCATTTGAGTTGGTCCAACGACCCGTCTATCCTCGGGAGAGGATACTTGTTTTTCGTAGTCACTCTGCTCATACCACGATAGTCGATACACATTCTGAAAATCCCATCTTTTTTCTTGACAAACAACACCGGTGCACCCCATGGCGAACTGCTTGGTCTCACGAAACTCTTTCCCATTATTTCACTTAGTTGATTTTTCAGTTCAGCCATCTCTGCCGGTGCCATTCGGTAAGGCGCCTCGGACACCGTAGCAGTACCAGGCTCAAGTTTAATTGTGAACGAATCAGAACAAGCCGATGGTAATCCAGTCAGTGATCCGAGACACATCCTCGAACTCACCGGCGACAAGAATACTCTTGAGCTCCGCATCCGGGCCAACTTCATCAGTAGTGATATTAGCTAGGGAAGCTTCACATCCCATTTATAGCATCTGTCTCACTTGAAAGGCTTAGATAAATAGACAGCCTGAAGTACGTCTGATGCCCTGGACACTCCCTTGGTGAAAGTCTACCTGTGTTTTGTGCTTCCCAAGTCAATCCGTACCAAGGATCACATTCTAGGACTTCACTCGAAAAATCCTTAAATTCGCTGGCATATTCACTGGTCCGGTCATTACAGAGATTTACTGACAGTCCTGTGAGTAGGCATAACTTGGCCTCCAGCTACCTCGACTACCCCAACTTTTCCCTCAGAATCCCTCTGGAATCCTCTTATCCCAGTCATATCCGGGTTAGTTAGGATCCCTCGCGGTGCCACATTCTGCCTCTTGGCAGGCAATGTAGAACCATCATTACCCCGTTTCACAGTCTATTGTCCCATCTTGGGACAGTTAGTCCTGATGTGTCCAACTTCACCATAATTTTAACACACTTTAACATTACCATCTCTTCCCTGATCTTTTCCTCACGTGTCTTCCTCAGAACAGTCTTGGACCATGTGATCCATGCTGCAACCACGGTGACATGCCCCCGAGGCAGACCGACATGCACTTTGATGCATTTTTTCACAAGTCATACATGCATTGTATCCACCAGATGGCTTCCTTGAGTTTGAGCCTTTCACCCAACCGTTCTCATGTCCCCCAGCATTACCAGCCTTCTTAAATTGTGAGGCGATCGGAATTTCAGCTTATCCCCAGCCAACTCAGCTTCCTTAGTCATTCCTTCCTCTTGTAGTGCTACCTTTTTTACCAACTCCGTCAAATTGCTTTAGCCACGTACAATACAACGGTTGTGGAGTTTAAGCCTCATACCAAGTAGAAAATGGACGTACCAGAGCTTTTTCATTCTCATAATCACACCCAGCGAATACCTTCAGGCTGTTGAACTTGTCCTTGTATTTCCTCACTGTTGTCGACCCTTGCTGCAGTTCCATAACTCAGCATTCAATCGGTTAAAGGCCTCTTCGGGAAAGTACTTACCCCAAAACTTCTCAATGAAAGTCTTATAAGTGCAGCCATCAGAGCAGACACTCTGCGCCACTAGAGGTGCGCATCACCTTCCAAGTGGTGAAGAACAATATCCTTATTATATTGTTCACAACATCAGATGGAACTGAAGTTCCTCTCCAAGCGACTCCTCCATTCTTCCGCTTCCATCAGATCATTCCCACCAGGGAAATTCTTGGTCCCAATTTTTCTCATATGTTCTAACATTCTCAGGTAAGATGACACATGATTGGCCTCACCATTGTTGCGGTTCTGCTTTGGTAGTTGTCAAGCAACCAGCACCCTAGCCAAAACCTGAGCCACCATGCCCAACATACTCATCAGTGCGTCCATTCCTCCTGGACCTTCAGCATTACGAGCTACCACAACAATATGGGCAACTTCCTCAATATGAGCAACTTCTGCTACTGATGTATTGTGGATTTTACCATGATACATGTGCTTTTATAGAGTATTTTAGGTATTTAAACAGGTTTTACAAGCAAAAGACGTTTTTAGAGCAATAGGAGCTGAAGCGAAAAGATTTGAAGCAAAATTAGCAAAAATAAGTGTAGATGCATAATCTAAATATCAGAAGTCGGACAACCTTTGGACCACCTAACAAGCGATCCATGATACGATCTACATATTAATTTGTAGGAGCGGATGTTAACTTTCAGTATACATTTGAATCAGAGCCATTGGACTTATGAAGCTCACGATATAGCTGTTCTACGATAGAGCCAGCCCGTTCGCTTAAAGTATCTGAAGGCAGAAAAACAGTTAAAATTTTTCCCAAAAAAAAAAAACTTCTTAAAAGATTATAGTACCGATCACAATACCCAAAGTCCTTTAAAAAAGTTAGCCAAAGAGCTAATTTTGGAGTACTTGGTCAACTGTGACTTGTGTAGCATAGTCCAGACTTGGGAAGCTTTTGTTGCAACCATCAATGTTTGGATTTTAAATTATGGGCAATGGTGGTAAACAATGATTATGAAGCAGAGAAGACTTTAGCTAAAGATAATGCCTTAAATTGATATTTATAGATAATGTAGTTTCTTTCTTATATTTAATAGTCGTCACTTTGAGATATCCATAGTAAGAAGTGAATAGAGCGACTAGATCCATGGTTTTGTACCATATAAGAAAGATTTAGACTTTGATTGGTGTACAAAATTAAAGCAGTTGGAGTAAAAAAAAAAATTTTGTACATCAATCACAAAAGCGTTTTCAAAAACTACAGTAAAAATGTTTGTCTCAACTTTTTGTCACCGTTTCCACCAACAGCGTTCTCCCACAGTTTTGCACTATTCCTCAACCGCTCTCCACTTCCGCTAACCGCTAATATATCCACTCCGCTTTTGTTCCGATATAAACTTTATTTCACTTTGGTTTATAAACGAAGCTTTATAGTGTTAGCTCTCGAATTCTCATAGCTATGTGTCATAATCAACTCGTCTTACACTCGCCAAAGGAAAACAAATCGATTACACACTAAGATCTAAGATTCTACAACTACAATCATCAGTTTCAATTCTTATTCTATTGACGTGATTGAATCTTTGTCTTCTTGCGGAAGATGATCATTGGAGTATAGGCCGAATGGATATTATTTGACTTATTAAAGATTTGAGTGGGCTAAATTTGGGTATGGCAAGTTGAGCTTTGCTTCTCTATTTCTCTACTACGTTGTTTTGTAAAAACTTTGGTGTATTTAGAGTCTATTGCTCTATTATGAAAGAAGCTTTAACAAATAGAATATTAGTGAACATGATTTTGTAAATTGGGGAGATTTGATATATTATTTTGTAAATTGACGTAACTTTTCTTTTTTAAATATATAATTTTTTATTTTATATAAAAATATCTGTTTAAAGTATTTTTTAAAGACTTTAACTTTAAAAGTTCAAATAGCCCAAAAAAGAACGTGAAATAATTGAAAAATGCAAGTAGTAAAATCATCTCGAATATTCTCAAGTCTTCAAATGCACCTTAAATCATTTATATAACCTAAAAAACATTTTGAACAGCAATGCCTATGGCGGAATTAGATTCTAAAAACGGAAGATTTGAATAGTAATATAACAACAAAAGGAGCTTTTTGCTCACATCATGCATCAAAAAGTTAGAAGACCAAATTAAACTATTTGGACGTAGGTATTTGGGTTAAAAAATGTAAGAATACAAATCTTATGGTGAAATCCATAAAATGTATTGAGTATAAGGACATATTTATCAAACTCATATTTTCCGCCGTTATAAATACATTGACTTGTCATGTCTTGGTTCTGAAACAGAGAAACCTAAGAAAATATTAATATTTTGAGTCTTTTGTAACTACTTGGGAAAATTTTCGAAATTTCACAAGAAAAAAAGTTTTTCTTCCTCCACTTTCTGTAAAAACTGCACACAAAAAAGAGACAGAAACATAAATTGAGTTTTCACATCTTTTTTGTCTGTTTTGTTTATCAATTCAAAAAAAAAATGGCTTCTGATCTTTATAGCTTTGATGGATCTTCTTCATCTTCGTCCTCGATTTTTCTAAATTCTAGTCCAGAAATGTTTCCTTCAGACAAAACAACTAGTAATTTGTTCAGTAATAACGAACTTTACTCTCTTAATGAATCTCTAAGTATATTTGACCACTTTACCCCTCAGCTTCTCTCTTCATCACCCCCAAGTGATCTTCTCAGAACCCTAGCTCTCTCTAAACAAATTCCCACCGGTTTATATTCAAATTTCTCGGATTTTCAAATATCCGACGCCGTCAAAACAGAGAAGTTCTTTGACGGTGGTTCTGGTAAAAATCATACGGAGACGATAGCAGCAATGGCACGAAGCTCTAGCGCAGTAGAGAACACTGGGAGATATATGCAAAGAAGTTTTAGCAGCAATTCTGTCGACGGAAAACCAAATCAGCTTCCGCTCAACAATCCTATAATGGATTCTTCAAGTCTCAGTTACAATACCTTGAACTCGCCGGAAAACGCCTTCTTTTCTGGTCAGATGCGACGAGTCTACAGCGCAGGAGACTTGCAGGTCTCTGTTTCTGTTTTTTTTTTTTTTTGCTCTTTCTGTACTGTAATTTTATTTTAGTAAAAGTTATTTTTTATTTACAGAATGAGCAAAGATCGTCGGCGTCGTTTCCTGACGAGCAGAACTTTAAAGTTGGGCGTTATAGTGCAGAAGAACGTAAAGAGAAAATCTCAAAGTATAGAGCTAAACGAAACCAGAGAAACTTTACCAAAACTATTAAGGTCAACAATTTTATTAAATTACAGTTTCCAAAAAATTACGGAGACTTTTATTCTTTTATTCGTTTATTCTTTTATTTTGACTATAAAACCTTTTTCCTTTATTTTGGGAATGGAAACAAAACAAAAGTATGCATGCCGGAAAACATTGGCGGACAGTAGACCTCGAATACGTGGCAGATTCGCGCGCAACGACGAAATTATAGAGATCCCCAACACTGAAGACGATGACGCCGAACTTTGGGTAAATCAAATTCAAATACTACTAATTTCTCACTTTGTTTAAATTGTTTACTACGCAAAAAAAAAAATATTAAAACCATATGTAGAGTATTTTCTAGAATTTTGGATTTATATAATCAGGTAATAATAATACAGCTTCGCTTCACAATTTAGATACGTGTAGTTGATAAAAATCGATAATATATGATCTCTTATGTAATAAAATAATTGTGGGCAGAAATTGGATGGGCTCCATGAGGAAGAGCAAGCTTTTGTGGTGCAACACTCTCATTTGCAATACGGAACTTCTTCTCCTTATTTCTGGTGAAACACTCTTTAATTGCGGCGGATATCAAATATTTATATGTGACTCGAGTTTGGTCATTCATTTAGGTGTACCACCGTAGATTGCTTCAAAATAAAATAAAGATATTTTAGAAAAATGTAAATTTAATAAATGGCATTGTATTTGTTATTCGTTTTTCAATTAATTTGTTTTTGTATTGAAAATATATCAGTTGTCAATTTAAATATTGGAATTTAATCATTTAATTTCAACTTATAAACAGAACCTTATTAAGGAAGAATCTTATATAATAAAAAAAAAAAGATTTTAAGGTTTTAAGGTTTTGCCACGTGTTGTCACCAGAGTTTTCTAGAAATTTACATTTTACATTCTCTAAAACACCCTTAACAGTGAAACCCTTAAAAATCTTTGATATATTGAAACTCTAAATTAAGTTCTCAAACGTTTTCAAGAAGAAGAAAGAAACGTAACCCTTGCCCTTTCACAAGATTTTGATTTTTAAGCAGGTTGTGGTGAAGGATGTTATAGAAATGGTTTTTTACTTTCCAATATTCTAAACGGTAATCTCTCTCTCTCCCTCCCTTTGCTTCAAATACCGTATTATACTATTGATTGATCGTTTTCATTAAGGCTTTGTTCGGTTAAACAATTCTTCAAAAGATTGGTTCGTTGAAGATTCTATTAACCAAGTATCTAAAACCCTAATTAATGTAAGATCGGGACCGACCTCACAAGGATAGACGCGAAATCCAGTGACTGGTCGAATGGGCACTCTTCATCGGATCAGAATATAGTCGAAATGATGATGGAGAATGGATCTAACCAGCTGGCTGGAAGGGCACTCTCTGATTAGATGGTCGAATGGAGATGGAACGATGATGAATCGAAAGACGTCACACAAGTGATGAAGAACTTGTGATAAGTCTGGTTCTAAAGTCGCCTTGATATCACTCACAAGGAAAGCTTAGAACACAAATCATTGTCTCAGATCATCGCACCAAAAGACACAGATCCAAAAATATTCAAGAACACATTCTTGAAAATAAAGAGAAATTCTCTAGATTTTTTATTTGTTTGAAAACTTGTTTATTTACAATGAAACAAAAGACATTTTATAGCCTATACAAACGATCAAAATAGGAAACAAATATATCTACTTAATTACAAATAAATCAGAATAAATGTAGAACAAATCAATGGATTGATTGGTATCCATTATAGCATTGATTTGTTGATTTTTCATCTTTCCATTTCTTTTTTTCAATTTTTGATCCAATAATCTTCAAGATCTGATTCTCTCAATAATGCCTTGATTATTTGATATTGCATCACTAATCATCTAGTCATTGATTTCGTACCCAGAAACCTAAAGACTGAGGTAATGATATTGGCTTTAGAGCACTTGGTGCTTATCTGTTTGTTCAGATATGACCACACTTCTGAGCCAATGAAATCAGAGTAATCGGAAGAGAAACCAAATGCCAGTCATAATTTTTATGTGTAAGCTTCATCTGATACCTATATGAACTGAATTTCTTGTGCTTTTTCTTACCTCCAATTTTTTTAACAGATTGAATATCCCAAGATGGAGGACAAGATAAAGAAGCGACAAAACCTTATGATATCTCTTACGAGTAGGTGTGTGTGGAATTCTTATTATTGTTTCTCATAATGTTTTTAATTTTTCTACGTGGGATTTTTCTTTGGTTCTGATTTGCTGCTAAATTTTGAATGGTTTATCTATCACGATTTTGTAGATAATATCAGATTCAATAATCTCAGTTGGATTCTTGTCAGAATGCAACATCCACTGTTCCGTCATTGCTGAACAATCACCAATGATGAGTATGTTGAAGCTTATGAGGTAAAAGCCTCTGATTTTGTCACCTCTTGCTTCTTAACCATTTTCTATTGGAATGGTTGTTGGGAAGCTTATTTTACTTGTGAATTTTTCGTGATTCTTGAGGATTTTCTGTTTTGGTGAATTGACATTTTTGTATATACATCTTTTCCATTATCTTTCGTTTTGGTCAATTAACCTTTTTGTTCGTTTTCAGGACTGGTGCAAACTAGATGAAGAGGTGCAAGCTCCTGTTTCTGGTTTTGGAAATAGGCTTATTGCTAGTTGAGAATCAGAGTAAGCCCATCAGTTTTAATCGATCAATCTACTCACAGACAATAATAGACACAGTCGTATCCTTGCATTGTATGGTTTTAACTACTCTTCCTCTACCTATACAAGACTTCTCTAACCATTTTATTTCTCACATTTGGACCTTTTTTTCCAGACACTTGGAGTGCTCGGTGAATCCAATACTTTAAGAGTGTTTGGTGAGTGGGATTTCGGTTGTTGTCAACTTTGGTAAAATAAGTTAAACTTCCATTTCTCTCCAATTTGTATGAATCATTTAGTCATGTTTATTATTCAACTAACTCAGGAAGCCATATTCCACAAATCCTTAAGACTAACTCATGAAACTCGCAAGAATTTTTCATTTGGAAATGTCACAAACATGATAACTTAAGCTCCATTTTCTTTCTTAGTTTGATCCTTATAACTATGGATTTGTATCTGTTTACAACATAGTCTTCAATTTTGTTAGATCAGTTACTTGTATTAGTTTTTTCGTATTTTGGTTGAGTTTTAAGTTATTAACAAAATGAAAGTGTTGTTGCTTTCTTTTTATTTGCTCTGTTTTAAGCTATATGAGATATGTTTCTTTAGTTCAAGTTTTGGTATGATTATGGCCTTCAATTTCATAGGTTTTGCTGTGATTTTGGATTCTCTGAGTTTTTTGGTTTCCAAATGTGTTTTTGGATTTCGATTTTGTAGTTAAAGGATAAGCCAATAAATTCAATGACAAATACAGAAACGAGAAGGTCATTGGTGACGGTGATGTTTTATTTGGTTAGATTTGCTGATTTTGGAATCTCTTTTTATTTTGTTTCGCTAAATGTGCTTTTGTAAATTTTGATTCTTTAGCTAATGGAGAAAGCAGAAGAATACGATGATGAAGAAGGAGAGGAAAGGAATATGAGGAAGAAAAATGAAACATCACAAATTCTTTGACTAGCGTTGTTAATTAATAACTTTGCTTTTAACATTCATAGATATGTAAATAGCAAACAATGGATAAAACTGTAGTTGTCGAAGCAAATATAGTTCAGCTAAGCGTGAACCAAGACACCATTTGGATCGTATGATAAGTTACAAAAACCTGTCAAGGGAGCGTAACAACGAGCAGTAACAACGAGCAGTAACAACTTCCAGAAGAATATCGGAAGAGACATCAAAAAGTTCTGGAATCCAAGGTTATGAATCAACAAAACATTTTTATTTTTGCACGCGAAACCAGTTCTCTTTGTAGGTTTAGATTTCTCTACAAGTAAGCATTATAAGATTTTATGATCTCTTACACTTAATTTACGTTACATTTATACGTTTTATCTAGAGTAATTAAAACGGACATGACGACAATAACTAAGCTGATAGTTTTATTTGAATAAGCACCGAGATAAAATTATGTTTCTCATTTTCATGTCATTACTATATCCGTACCCACGAACAAATCCCTAGTATTCTTTAATAATGTCTATTAAGAAATTTTGATTAGTGGACTGATTTAAACATTTTTTTATTTGTCGTCCTAAATTTCATTAAAAGGGCAAATGGGCTGAGATGTTACAAAGAGTTTAAAACATAAAAAGGCTTAAAAGCCTTGATCGATTCAAGCCGAGAGACTTGACTGAAACATTGATTTTCTTTATGCTCTTATCACGAATATATATGATTATTTAACAATTCGAACCACAATAATCCTCTTCGACCTTGTTAGTGTTACATTATTTGAGTCAAATGGCCCACTGAATCTACAAATCGACATATATGCACAAACTTTATAAACTAATAATGTTGGGATTATGATATTTTACTAATTTATACTGTTATTAATTTATTAATAAAAAAAAATACATATTTTTCATTTTTTTTTCTATTTTTCAATCATTAAATTAATGATAAGATTCAAGATGATATTGATATACTTTAGAAGCAATTGCACATAAGAAAAAAATTATCGCACATAAACTTTTATACGATTCGAGATAACGACTCAAAAAATTCTTAAAGTTATAAGAAAAATTAGAAATGAACTCCAACGAAATTTGAACTTAAAACAAAACATACAACATTAGACTCATAATTTACTAAATTGACTTAACTAATAATTTAATAATATATTCTCCTAATTATTTATTTATGATATTATTAGACCATATATTTACATAGGAGTTTTGTAAAAAAAATATTATCTTATTATCTTATCGAATTTTGTCAAATTTTACACTAACCCAACTCGAAACCTGAAAAATTTATTAATTTATCGTATTTATTAATTTATCGAGTATTAATTTATAGAGTTTCTACTGTAAATACGGTTCAACGCCCTCTTTCAATTTTTAAGACCAACTCTTCCACTGTTCAAAACGTGAGAAAAATCATTTACAAATATAAACCATTGTTCTTACTAAGAGTATTTTTACTTTGCTTTTTTTGCAAAGATACAGGGTATGTTCGTTAATTAGACGCATGCGTCTGCCTTCATTATCCACAAATCAGATATTAATGGAGAGAAACAGAGGGAGAGATGAATAGCAAACAATCGATGCGACTGTTTTCACCGGAATTTCCGGTACTATAATTGATGCAGTAAAAAAATAGCGGCAGCTATAATGAACGCTGCGACTAGTTTTATAATAGTGTCTTCACTCTCTCCAAACATTTGCATTTGAAATAACTTAATTTTTCTTTGATTCTTTTTTGAGACAGACGCAGACACGTGCGTCTTAAAAATGAACAGACCAACATTTAGAAAGACTACTTCTCTATTCTTTTCATGTTCTCTTCTTTCAGTTGGTTCGTTTTTTGACGTACTCTTTCCATTGACTGATTATAGAAGGTTTTATAAGAGATTAGCCTAAGAGTATTAAGCTTAGCCTAAGATATTATAGTTTTCTAAGATGGTTTAAATTATGTTTAAGTTTGTTCTTAATGATCCGTGATGTCTTAATTACATGAGGAATCATAAGGATGTTGGATGGTTAATTAATACCATGGGAATGAATTAGCTTAAATAAGAATCTAAATTACTAGATTAAGACTTCATAAAGCCAAAGCGGAAACCACAATCCAATCTCTAACTATCCTAATCAGTTATGCCTTGCTTTGATCCATATTTTCTCCTATTATATTACTTCAAATTACAAAGGTAGTAACTTCAGAATTATATTACTTGTATAAAATGTTGTAAAAATGTTAATCTCATGACTTGACTGTATGCAAAGTCGAAAATCATCCGATTCAACTCTTTGACTTTTGCTCGTAACTTTGCATATGTTCTTTTACTTTACATTTGGTCAATTTCCAGTAGTTTATGGCTCTTGTTGTTGTGGTTATGTCTCCGACACAACTCATTATCTGCAGGTCCGTTTTTATAGTTTTAAAATCCTTAGGCAAAAAATAAATTTGGGCTTTTTTCAATAGAAAAAAAAAATTTGAATTTTTCTCGGCCATTTTTTTTAAAGAATTTTTTTAAAAATTGGATTGAACCCATGGTCCATGCCCCTCTTGCCCTAGTTTAGAGCCGGACCTGATTATCCGTTTGTTTATGTCTCGGTTGTAAGACGTTGATCAAGATTAATATTATAACTTAGTGAGAAAAAGACACTGATTAATTTTTTCATGAGAGATGATATTTTTTTATAAAAAAAGTCGATATATATATAATAGCGGAAATATTACTATATAATATGAACTGAAATTAGTAATACTTCTTTTTAACTCTTTTTTTTTGTAAGAAAAGAAAACAGTGAAATTAATTTGATTATGGTTTTTTCCAATAATACCACAAACTAGATTATATCATGCATCAAGTGTGGTTATTATATATTATTATTAATGTGTAATTATAGTTTGATATTTAAAATAATTTATTTTTATTAATTTAAAATATTATAATAATTTTTTATTTAATAATGGGATATCATGTGATTAAAATTGTAAATTTGTATTGAATTTATAACTGTTATATATGTTGGTCTTTAAAATTTTTAAAAATAAATAAATCATATATATAATTAGGGAGTTATCTCTCCATCTATGGTGTCC
Organism: Euclidium syriacum; assembly: GCA_900116095.1. Taxonomy (NCBI): domain Eukaryota; kingdom Viridiplantae; phylum Streptophyta; class Magnoliopsida; order Brassicales; family Brassicaceae; genus Euclidium; species Euclidium syriacum. Next base: position 8,520,627 of record FPAK01000008.1, read on the forward strand.
ACCTAAGCAGTTAATATGAAAAAATTAATTGGAATGCTTATTAACATATAATTTTATATATTAATTATTATTTCAAATTTAAAACCTATAATTTTTAGTATTTTTATTATATTTTGCATATGTTTTACTTATATCATATATATGTTTTATCCATCTTTTACCTTTTTTCTAAGTAAAAATTACTTTATTTTAATCTTAAATATTACGAAAATTATAACATATCGAATCGAGAAAATTATAGTAAATACCATTATTATTAATATGATTTCTTATTTATAGTTTTATTTTGAATGCATTTTATTTCTTTTCGATTATGTGGACACTCTAAAATGAAAGAAAATTATGCTATTCTATATATGAAATCGTTATAAATTTATCGACTACAATTATTTTGAAATTTAAATACTTAAACTACCACCACATTTTACCACCATAAATCTTCACATTATTTTTTACTACTACACAACTCGATATTTTCATATGTCAAAAATCAAATTTATACTATTTTAAATGTCACTTTTATTGACAAATAAATTTTAAAAGATTATAAATTAGATTTTTTTATATATAAAATTAAGTAAAACCTCTGAAACATCTACAACTTAAAAGTTGAAAATCAAAACAAAATAATTAAATAAAAAGATAGATTAAAATCACGCAACGTGCAATTCAATATCTAGTTTTCTAAATTTGAATGTTTCCTAAAAATCCACTAATAATAATCATCATATATATATAAAACTTGACCAACTCTTTCCAAGGATTTGACACCTAAACATCTAGGAGAGTGACATGTGTCCAGTTAAATTTTCATTAGAAAAATAATAAAAAAATTTTTATTAGAAATTTTTTTGTGTTCAATTGTCTTTTAATATTCCTTAAGTTACAACTAAGTAAAATAAATGATTTTAATATTAGTGAATATATTTTTTTTATATGTTTATCTTATTCGATAAATCAAAGTTTCTAAATGAAGTATTTTGTATTTCTTTGATTTTTTTTTTAAAGAAAAATAATGAAGAGATAAAACAAGAAGTAAAATAGAAAAGTGATGCGATGGTAAATGTGATAACAAAGACAACTAATCATATATATATAAACTGAATAAATCTTTCCATGGAACTGCCACATTAGCACTGGAAGAGTTTCAATGTACCCATATTTTTTAGTCGTCCTCTTTTTTACCTTTTTGTCGTCTTCTTTGTAACTTAAACATTCTCTTTCTTAATAATTAGAAACATCTTAATCACTTTAAATATATAGATACATGTACCAAAGTGAAATTATTCCTACTTGACCTTTGAGTTTCTCTTTTGTAATTATTAAACGAAGTTAATTCATTTATGTATAGGATTAGATTTCTGAGATATAGGGTTAGTGAGATTTTGGTTTCATTGGTTTTTGATTGTTTCCAAGTAAAAGTTCTCTATGATTAGGGTTCGAATTTGATGAACTCTATTATGTCTTATGGGTCTACTTTGAAAACATTGAGCTCGATTATGTTGCCGCCGTAGATCTATCCACTGCCGACTCAGCAACCGAGGCAAATGAAGTACATCTATGCCTCGACACGGTTCTTCCATCCTTTATATCATAATTTATAATTAGATCTCAAGTGATTTGAAGTTCGGCAATTAAATCAGTATTATAAAATTGATTGGACATGAAAAATTATAAGTATCTTCTCATTCCCTTAAAATCTATGTTTCTAAAGTGCTATATGTTTTGTAACTTTTTTTTTAAATCGCATTTGCAGACTGTGTAATGAATTTGTTTCCCCCTGAAAAAGTATCGACAAGTCGCGGAAAATTTTTTTTTCCAGAAAGTAACCATGACATATGCCTCTTTATGATTCATGCTTGGTATAGAAAACATTATATATATATATATATATGATTGTTTTTTCACGAAAAAATTTTGTAACAACATAAGATGAAAAAGCATAAAAGAAAAATAACTCACGCATAGCGCGGATACTCATCTAATATATATAAAACTTGACCAACTCTCTCCAGTTTAACGATACATAAGTACAGGAGAGAGTGACACATGTCGGGGAAATATTTTCAATTTACAAAAATCAAAAACCAAATTATAACTGACCATTTCATCTCCTTCATTGCAAGAGTTACAAATTTTAATGTTATATCTTTACAGCTTCTTTTTTTTCCGTTCAATTCTTTATTATTATAAATGATTACAATACCAACCCCAATGCTTTGATATACTTAACACGATCTTTGACTTTTCAACTCCACCCTCTTTCATTTGTTTCTTTTCTCTTCTAACATGTTCAATAATTTTAGTTTCTCATTATTGTTTTTTGGTAATTTTTTTTCAAATCAAATTGATATAGATATAGAATCTTGTCATCTACATACGGCTTGGGGGAAGATGAGGAAAAAGCGAGAAGCGCCAAAAAAGAAACGCATGTGAAGAATCGTCAAGATGTTGCAAAAAATAAAAGCTGATGTTTAGGAAAGGTTTACCTTTGTCACATTTGCTCCAATAAGTTCATTTTCTCTCTTTATCATCTATAAGAATCATCTTTAAGGGGTCGGTAATTTAGGTTTTATGAACCATTTGTTTTGACTAGTGAAGTCTCTTTGACAAATGTGATTTTTGATTTGATTTTTGCTTCTTACAATTCAACTAGACAGTCCCTTTGATTATTTTCCTAGATTTTTTTAACATTTAATCTACAATTCAACTAGACAGTCCCTTTGATTATTTTCCTAGATTTTTTTAACATTTAATCTAAACATATTGGTTTGATAAAAGATGATTGTCGTTGCTCTTATAGCTTGGTAAGGATCAATGATTTTAGATTTACTTTGTTTTGGTTATTCGAATATTTTAAACTAATTTGCGTGGTAAATTTTATGAGTAGATCACAAAGGTAATCGAAGAAGTATGCAAAGGTTGTCAAAACATAAAAACACTTGAGAAAAAAATATTATATCATATTTAATTATGTCTCTTTGAATGACTTAGAAGATGGTATAATGTGTAGTTTTCATTAGAAAAGAAAAAAAGTTACAAAAGGATGAAAGAAAAAGAAGCCATGAGCTAGAAGAAAATTAACTCCTAAAACTCTATGAAATGAAAACTCTTCAATTGCTCAAAAATAATTGTTAATAATTCGACAAAAAAAACTGTTAATAGATGAGTTTAAATCTTCTTATGTCTGATTCATGGTATTACGAGATATGTTTTCGAATGGAATTGAACTTATATCTTAGATCATGGTTCTAATTACATTAGATCATGGTATATATTATATTTTCATCATTTTTTTTTCTTTTTTTATTCTCATTTTCATGTTGACACGTGTTATTATTTTCTCTCACAGTCTTCTCAAATAATATATAGAGAATTTAGTTACAAAATGACTCAAAATATTATTCTAATGGAGAAAAATCAAAACCCAAAATTGAAAATAGTGAATCCGAGCATGATAATATAATTTTGTGATATTTTAATTTCATATGTAATTTATTTTACCTTCATTTAGGTAAAAGTGTTTTTAACAAAACAATGTGCTATGTGCTATGAAAAAATAGAACAAAATTAAAAGTATGGTATTTTAATAATTTTATGGTATTTCTCTTTGATAAATTCCAGTATATATACACTAACTATATTTTTCTTTTTTTCACTGAATTTCTATTTCCATTTCATTACCGACCAACGTACATATAGATTACAACTTAGGAAATCATCCCATATGCTTACCAAAAAATGACTCTACAACCAATAGCCAAAGACAAACATAGGCTCCAAATCAATCTTATTTACCCTCGCCCAACTGTTTCAACACCTAAAAAGACAGCACACTCTTCTCGTGTTCAAACAAGTTCTTGAGCCACATTGGGTAACCTTGAGCAACGTAAGATTGAGTAAGAGTCCGGTCAGTTGCGCTTGAAGCTATCAAGGCCGCACCCTTGTTCCTACTCCTAATATCCACTGTGACCGACCAATCCAAAAAATGGTTTAAACTTCTCGACATTCGATCTGCTTGGTACCTAAAAGATGGTCAAGCATTTGGCTTATTTACCGCTCCCACCAAAGCACAATTTTCCACAGCAAAATAGACTCTTCTAATCTCCAAGCTCACCATGCTTTCCACAGCCCACATCCATGCTTCAAAAAATGCTTGATCTTTATCCGCCATATCCACCACCGATCTTCTACTATGGAGCAACACCGTCCCTAAACGATTTCTTAAGACCCAGGACAAACCAGCAACTCTCGATCCCCTATCCCAATGACACCCGATATTACACTTAACCGGCTGATGAACAGCCGGACACCATCTTCTTGTTTCTGCCCTCTCTTCGCCCTCCATTCTCACCATCTCATGATCCTCAAGGGCCTGAGCATCGATCCATTCATGAGCATTTTCCATAATCTTTGCACCTATCTCGTCTACCATGTATCTATCTCCCTGGAAAATCATGTCATTCCTGTTTTTCCACAACCTCCAGAGAATCCAAGGCAAACATTGTCTCATCACCATAGGCACCCTAGCATCCAAAGCTAGAGATAAAACATAGTTCATATTCTCAAAAATTGAGTATGGACAGAAACCATTGCGAGGAGTCGGGACTCCTAAATATGCCCAAGTTTTTCTTGCCACCGTGCATATAAACAGAAGATGATTGGTCGATTCCCCATCATGTCCACATATCTGACAGCTCTCCTCAACCCTAAGCCCTCTTTCTTTCATTTTATCCGCAACCTGCACCGCGTCACTTAGCACCTTCCACATGAAGTTCTGAATTTTTGTAGAGGTCTTTATTTTTCAGATCTTATCCTTTAATGGCGTTTGAGACGGTAGCTGCAGGGCTTCCCTTATCCGAACCGATCTATCCCTTTGAAGAGCCAGCCAATACCCATATTTAACGCTATAACTCCTCGACTTGTTAAACTTCTAACAAAAATAGTCCTGGCTTTGCATCAGCGGCTTGATCTTCACGATCGATTCAATATCGACTTGAAAGAATAGATCCTGGAGTTTCCTCATGTCCCAATCCCCTGACGTATTTGCCAACAGATCTTTCACCTTTAACATTATGTTAATATTGAAATTTCTAAACAGAGGAACCCTTGCCTCTCTCTCTCCTATCCAGGCTTCCGACCAGAAAAAAACCTTCTGTCCTTCCCCAATCTTTATTCTTAGCCCCTGAGTTAACAGCTCCCTACCAAACAAAATGCTTCTCCATCCATATGAGGGTCTTAACCCTAGCACCGCCTCCAGAAATTCCGAGTTGGGGAAGTATCTACTCTTCAAAATTTTTGCTAGAAGCCCCTCAGGTTCATTCAAAATCCTCCATCCCTGTTTTACTAGCAAGGCCTGGTTAAATTTGTGAATATCTTTAAAACCAAGGCCCCCTTCAGCTTTTGGCACACATAACTTGTCCCACCCAATCCAATGGATTTTCCTCTTATCTTCTACCGTATCCCACCAGAAATTAGCCATTACAGATTCCATAATCTGACAAGTAGTAATAGGTAACTTGAAGCACGACATTGCATGAACCGAAAGGGCCATGGACACCGCTTTGAGAAGAACCTCCTTTCCAGCCTGAGATAACGTCTTTGAATACCACCCTATCATCAGCCCCTTCATTTTTTCATGTAGATAGGCAAAAAGCTCAACCTTTGATCCACTAAGGCACTATGGCAGTCCTAGGTATTTCCCTACACCCCCTTCCTGCCAAATACCCATCTTCCGTTTTATAGCCAACCTAACAGAAGAGTCAACCTTATCCCCAAACATGATAGCCGATTTATCCACATTGATAATCTGTCATGTAGCTCTCCCATATACCTCCAAAATGGCACAAACGGTTTCACACTGGTCCAAATCAGCTTTAAACATCAATAACCTATCATCTGCGAACAGGAGGAGGTGATGAATAGTCGGATCTTGCGGGGAAAATTGAATGCCGTTCAGGGTGCCCAATCTCTCTGCTCTGTTCAGCATATGCGTGAGTCCTTCTGTACACAGCACAAAAAGAAAAGGGGACAAAGGGTCTCCCTTTCTAAGGCCTCTCTCTGGCTTGATTTTCCCAAAAGCTTCCCCATTAATCAGAACTGTGTATGTAACCGAGGACACACAAAACATAATCCACTTCACCCATCTCTCTCTAAAACCTAGGGCCGTTAGTAGATTTTTTAAGTAGCACCACTCCACTATATCATATGCCTTTGACATGTCCGTTTTAACCGCCATAAAATCTTTTGCCAATTCTGGATGAGTGTGCAGCTCATGAATGGCCTCATGTGCTATCAAAATATTATCAGAGATCAGACGCTCCGCCACAAATGCAGATTGATTTGGGGATACCAATTTCTCCATCACCGGCTTAAGTCTTTCCACCAAGATTTTTGAGATCACCTTATAACTCACCGAGCAAAGACTAATAGGCCTCAAATCACCCATCACCTGAGCATACTCCTTCTTGGGAATTAGGCACAACTGAGTAAAATTCCATTCCAATGGAAAAACCCCTGTAACTTGATTCCCTACTATGGTCCAGTAGTGTTGGAAAAAAGCCGCCGTCATCCCATCTGCTCCAGGAGCCTTGGCTGGATTAATAGAGAAAACAGCTCTCCTGACTTCCTTTTTCGAAACTCTTCTAAGCAAAGAGGCATTCATCTGTTTTGTCACCCTTGGTTGGAAATCAGAGAAGAACCGATCACCCAAATGGGGATGAGAAGACGTAAACAGATGTTGAAAATAGCCTGCAGCCACTTCACCCTTTGCCGCTGGTGAAGAATAAATCACTCCATTTGCATCCTGCAGTTTATCCAACCCATTCCTCGATCTAGCTATCTTCACTGAAGCGTGGAAAGCCTTTGTGTTTCTATCTCCTTTCTTTACCCATTGCAATCTACATTTTTGCTTCCAAAATAACCCTTCATCCCTATACGCTTGCAACAGACTTTGTTTCAAATTCCAAATCCTCCCCAAAGCTGGCCAACTCGCAGACTGTTCTTCTTCCAGAGCATCCTCTAAGCTCTTTATTCTTGACCTTGCGTTGGTGTTGTTGTCCTTCTTCCATCGACTGAAAATTCTCCTGCATCCCCGGATCTTATCAGCTATACTCCTACTTCCACCTGAACCAGCAGACCAACTTGCTAAAACCTCTCTTCGCACTAAAGGATTATGCATCAACCGATTATCAAAACGGAAAGATCCTCTATACTAGTCTTGAGAGTTGTAGAGCTTCAAAAGAACCGGCCTATGATCAGATCCCCTTTTAGCCAGAAAAGCTTGGTTAGAAGCCGGGAACTTATACATCCATTCCTTTGATGAAAAAGCTCTATCCAATTTGCATTGGATATAGAGCCCCCTTCTCTTTCCACCCCAAGTAAACCCGTTTCCCTTGCTCACCATTTCTGACATCCCACAAATCTTAATCACTTCTGAAAAACCTTGGAAAGAGCTCTGTCTTCTAGGCGGACCACCCAACTTCTCTAAGTTATTCAGAATCTCATTAAAGTCACCAATCATTGCCCATTTGTATTTCCTTCCCAGGCCTATCCTAATCAGCCGTTCCTAGACCTGATGGCATAACTCCACCACTGGATTGCCATAGACACAAGAAACAAAGAACGTTTCATCACCCCCATTGAACCTTGATATCAATCAGGTTCTTATCCGCAAATAAGATATTTACATCAACCCCTTTCTTCCAAAAAACTGTTAAGCCTCCCCATCTTGCAACTGGATCCACCGTATATACACCCGCATAACCTAACTCCACTTGCAAATCTACTAGGACCTCTTTACACTGCATAGTTTCCATAAGAAAAATCACCTCAGGGAAAAATTCTTTACGAATATCCCTGATTCTCTGAACTGTCAAGCCTTGAGGCCGCCCCAAACCTTGGCAGTTCCAGCTAACAATGCTCATTATGCGTTGGACAGTCCCTCCTTTGGGACTATCTCTGGTGATTTAAGCTTCTTTGCTGCGGTTGCACCAACCTTATCGGTATCATATACCACCACTGCTTTCCTTTTTTCCTGAAACCCAACTGCAATCCCTTTTCCTTTGACCGCAGCCAGAACCTCAGGGTCTGCCGTTCCAAGCTTCAGCTTTCTATTCTTTTTCCTGGGTCTATTTCGCTTACCCTGCTTTTTCTTCGCTGAACCAGAGACTCCGGCCCCATCAGCCCCCATCTGAAACACTCCCGAACCAGGATGAATCTGATCTAAATCTCCTTGTCTCTCCCCCTGTTCCCATGATTGAGAAATCTCCAAATCCCCACCCCCTCGTCCAGCACGAATTGCAGATGCCATGAGCTTCTGCCCTTGAGGCCTTACTCGATCAGATTGCGTCGAGGAGGAATCTGTATCATATCCAAAGACCAAGCCCTTCCCAATATTGACATCAGAATGAACAACCGGAGGAGGTTCTAGCCTAAGCACCGTTTTCTGCTTGAAGGGATCTTTCTCAGCATCACCGACCATTTTCTTTACCCTTGCTTCTCTTATTTTCCTTTCTTCCCCTACTGCCACTCCTAGATATTCCCTTAGGCCTTCCAGCACATCCGGAGATATCTTTGGGCGACCCGTTACAGGATCCAAGCCAACTTGTTCCTCTCGAAGCACCCCAAACAGAGGATCCCCTCTCTTGATGATCAGCTCAGTCCTCTTTTCCTTCCCAGCACCACCTATTCTTCTACTAAGATCATCCGATATCCTTTTATCAATTAGAATAGGGCAATGATCTTTATCGTGAGTCATACGATGGCAATTCACACCTCTTCTAGACTTGTTCGTAAAAGTAGAAAATTCTATGCGGAGCTCCTTGCACGGTAATCAACTTGCTCGGAGACAATGGCCTGGAGACATCGAACCGCATCTTCACCCTTACATAGCCTAACTTCTGAGTCCTTGACTGATCTAGAGCCACATCTGTAACTTGGCCCACCAGGTCTCCCAGCGCTCCAATTGCCACCGCTGTATAGTTATTTACGGGGATATTCTTGACTCTGACCCAAATTGGAACAAACTGAAAAAATGAAGGCCCCGGCTTTTCTGTCCATCGCTCCATCGCCAGCGGCCACTCATCATAAGTTTGAAGCCCCTTATCCAATACTTCCAGCAAATCATGCTCATACTTGAAAAAGAACTGAAACCTTTCCTTAGAAAGAGCCACTCCTCGAACTTTTCCAATCTTCTGCCACTTTCTTGGCATCTTCATAATTAACTCACCCATGTCTTGATACATTGGATTCAGCAATCTACCAATGATGCTCATCTTGTTTTCGACACTCGAACTATACTGCGGCAAATCTGGCATCACGAACGGTACTTCCTCCTCCTCCGTTAACGACATGGCCTTGCCTTATCCATAGCAGATGACATCTTTACAAACCACACCACCTTCTCCCTTTTATCGTAATACCACCGAAAAAACAAGTCCTCGAGATAAAATGACAAAAAACACCAGGAACCCGTGGCTTTAACCTAACGGCTAAAGATCTGGATTCAGATTTGTGACAGAACCAAAGACATCATGAATCACCTTCAAGTAACACCCCTAGTTATCTCCGACTGAGAACAAATAAACTAGCACCGTTCTTCTCGCCGAAACCCTAATTCCTCTTCAACAAAGAACAAAACCCACCAAACCCGTTGCCTTAACCAGTTAAGGCTCCGGACACGAGTTTTTTCTAAAGTGAAGAAAACTATGATCTCGATCTAAGAATCGCTGATTTCAACACTCGATTAGACACCAATAGAGACCGCAGGAGATTGCTTCACCAAGTATTGAACCCGTGGCCTACTAATACTAGTATTAGAACGCCGGATTCTCTACTATTCCTTAATGCCAAGCTAAGATCGCCGAAAAGGATGAGAGAGAGAGCAAGAACCCTAGATCTGGAATTGATCTTTTAGATTAAAACCGAAAAGTTAAACAAAAGAGGAATAAAAATCCAAATAGGGCCGTGTTTCACCCGGTTCAAAACTCAAAGTCAACAAAAGGAGACCCTCTGGTTGACTAAGAGAGTTCTTATGCTGGGAAAAATTCTTCCGAAGAGTTGCAACTCAAAACTAACGTAAAAATGACCACAACAACCCTGTAGTTTTGTTGGCTCAGCCGTAACGTTTTTTGAAGAGAGAGTGATGATGTCTCGTAGAATCTTTAGGCTTCTTGAATTGTTGACCAGAGGAATTGTGACGGCCAGAGTTGTATTCCCTGTACACCATTCCTTTTGCACCCGACATTACACTCATCGATCCCATGCTTCGCCTCGCTTTCTGCAGTTCCATTCCATCTGTATCCTCTTTCAGTTCCTCTAACCCAACCAAATCATCTCCAGCATTCAACACCTTTGCGAGAAGAGATAATTGTTCCTCTTGACTGTGATAGCTCAAGCTTGAACCAGCGTCTGGAGGTGGCAGACCTGTTATTACCTTAAAGCTATAACCTTGGTCGATCAAGAACTGCTGTCTTTTCGTCGAATAATACATTTCCTGTGTATCTGTAGAGACAAGCGAGTAAAAGAATGCGTTGTACTCTTCTTTTCCACCAGCCATTCTATCTTCAAGTTTACCCTTCGCCCTAAGAATACGACCCAATCGCTGAGCCTCTTGTCGTCTAGACCCAGCATGTGACGAAATCTGGATTATTACATTCGCTTCTGGAATATCTATCGAGTTATCACCAACCTGTTGTTATCAAGACAACCATGGAATCAACAGATTTCTATAAATCCAAGTAATTGGAATAAGTTACGATGCTAATACCTTTGACAAGAAGATGGTGTTCAAGTCTTTACTGGTTTTAAACGCCTCTAGAATTTTGGTTCGTTCGATATGACTTGAATATTGAGAAAAGAGAGAACTATCAGATCGGAAATTGAGTGAAAAAACGTTAAAGTTTGCTCTCAATACATGTTTATTTTCACAAACCTGGTTGCACCATAAATCATCGGTTTCCGGAGTTTCATTGCATATTCCGTAAGTGCAAAAAGATTGTCTGCAAAGACAATGATTTTATCTCCTCGTTGTTGTTCATGGAACCGTATCAGAAACTCACAGGCTCTGAATTTGTTAGGGTTCATAACATAAAGCGCCTGCAGATACCAAAAGACCAGATAATCAAAATTGTGGAGGAAAGTGAACAATGCGAAAAAGCTTATATTAAAGAACCTGTTTTTTCTTGGAGTTATCTTTCTTCAGATATTCTGCAAAAAACTCTTTGGTCATAGGACACCATACTTCAGCACACTGAACATTGGCAATATAGCCTCCTTTAACTAAATCTAGCCAGTTGGCTTCATATAGTTTCGGGCCAATGAGGAAGTTCAAATCTGTAATCCTTTCGTCTTCTCTCACAAGGGTGGCTGAACAAAAGACCAAAATAAGAGAGTTATTAGCTTCTGAAGTTATCTGTAAACAAGACGAGGAAAGATGAACCCTGCATTACCTGTAAGCCCCAGCTTGCAGTGAGATTTTGTGATGCTGATGACTTTCCTAAACATATGAGCCGGAACAACATGCACCTCGTCCATAAGCAACAAACCCCATTCTCTGTTTCTCATTTCTTCTATAATCTTCTCTGATTCCTCAGATCGTTTACCACCAAAGGCAATCATATTGTAGGTTGTTACAACAACACCAGCATTGCCACGGAATCTTTCTTTACTATCAGAAGTGAAACGGCATATTTGCTCATCTTTTATAGTAGACCACAACTTGAATTGGAAGGCCCATTGATCCACCGAGACAGCATTGGTCGCCAAACAAAGAACACTCTTCTTTATACGAGCTGCTGCAGAAACACCAACTAGAGATTTACCAGCACCACAAGGCAACACTATAATCCCAGATCTTGCTCTTCCTGCAGTCAGACAATCCACATGAAAAGTTACAAAGACAAATAAATATCTATGAATTACTAAGAAAAACAAATTGTGGAACTTGGCAGTTATACCATTCCCAAACATTTTGCTCAAACTTTTTTCCTGGTATGGCCTCGGTTGTGCATGAGGCTTCAGTTCCATGTCAAGATCAGGATTGACCTAACGGGCCACATCAGATATTATTAACACTCAAGAACATGCAGTGCATATCATCTCGCAAGCAAAAATTGGCTTAACATTGTTTCTCACATTGTCGTTTTTGAAATCATATTCCTCTAACATAGGGTAATTCAAGGCATTCGGCAAGCAACGCTGCTTCACATTCTCGACCTGCAGACAAAGAACATGACAATCCTAGTTAAAATAAAAGATCATAGAAACACGAAAATATTCCACATGCCATTTCAGACGATTTGGGGAAAATTCACCTGTGCGGGGTCTATCTCAAACGAATGAGTTTCTTTTTATTCTGCTGCTGCTGCTAATTCTGCTTCATTCAACAGCTCTCCGGGACCTGCTTCAAGTTCACCACTTGTTTTGTTGATCGTGAATCCATCACCACCATGATATGGCTAGTAAAAAAAGTTAATTTAAGTTGGTTTGACAAATTGTGGAGATTGGACAAATGAATTCCATATTCAATGAACCACCGAGTATAAGCAGAAGGATAATGAAGTCTATTTACCAACTGGAAACATAGTTCCAAGGAACTTAAGGATTTAAACAAAAAAAACCAAGAACCTGGGAGATTCCGGGATATATCTCCGCCACATTGGTGACAAAAGAGGCAAAACAAACATAATGCATTGAATAGAGAGTTCAACGCACCTCAGAAGAAAATCTAGCTCGGTTGATAACATCATCGCTGAGAAGCCTTTTCAACACCTGGGATTGAAATAGTGAATGCAGAAACGAAACCAATATCCATGACAAGACCAGAGAAAGAGGATAGACCTGGTGAACTTACCTCTGGGAATGGAGATTCAATGAAATATTTATTCTTCTTCAATACCAGTTTCACTTTCCCGTAATTGGCGGTAGAAGCATGGATGAACTCAATCATCTCCTTAGGTAGCTTAGTCTTAGACAGTTTATTTAAAACAGAAATGATAGTTTCTGTCTCCAGACCAACAGAGAAAGCAGCATACAACGAGTGAGGGGTTAAATTATACTCGTGCATTGACTCTGGCCTGAAATTGTAACCAAAAAAACAAAAATCATATAACCACAACACATAAAACAGCACAATAAAATATTATGAGCACCTGCAAACGGGTTCGGCTATGGCAATAAGAAAATCATAAGCTTGTTTATAAAGAGGAGAAAAAGTTTCCAAGAAAATCCTTCCATCTGCACATGCCCACAAAGGCCTGTTTCCATGATCTCGCTTCAATTCCAAATTGCTAAAATCCCTCTTATTTTCCTCTCCTTCACCTTCAAACCATTATAGTTTCTATTATAGAAGCTCAATATCAAAGTGAAAATCACGAGTAGTCAATTACCATCACGAGAATCCTCATCAGCATCATCACCCAAATAGAATTCTTCGTTTTGGATATTCTTCATCTTTTGATCATCCTGAGATTTTTCTTTTTCATGAAATACGATTAAATTACACTAACTAGCATCCAAGAGCTTATTACAAACAAAAACTCCGTGAAGATACGAACCTTCCCACTGTACTTCATCTTCTTGTTGGATCGTCCTCTTTCGCCTGAACATCAAGATTCCTCGAGTATCAACATATTTTATTTTGCCGGATAATTACCGAAAATCAATAAGATCGAGACTATTACCGTGTCCCATATTGTTCGAATCGATTCTTAAATTTTCGCTTGTCTTTATCAGTCCGTAACTTGTTAGAATCGCAAAATTGTTCGACGGAGGGAAGAAAAATGTTGTCAGGTTACACAACGGCGAGAAAGAAAAGGCGCCGTGCAATTTCCCTTATATATACAGCGGAGGGAGCTGAAACGCCGACGTATTATGATTCGGGTTCTGTTTCAATCCGATGCCAAAACGGGTCGAATATAGTGAGTCGGTGACCGATGCAAACACGTGGAAATTATTTTTGGGTCGGAAATAAAACTCTTGGAATTTACAAGGGGAAAATTCTAGAAAAAAAAATACATCCAATAGGCAACATTTGTTACTCCCAAAAAATACATGACTTATTTAGCATTGGCAATTTAATAGTTGGATTTTCAAAATGCGTAGGTTTTAGATCAAGATTTAAGAGACGTTTATGTCTGTAACGATTGCTTAGAAACGAATTTTAACTTTTCAGACTAATAGCATTTTGAAAAAACTTCGTAAAATACACTAATTTATAACAGTTTCAGAGATCAATTTTTTATTTTCTTCTCATTTACCTTTTTGGCTTTCCCCTCGATCTTTGCATAGATGGTGTTGGTTCAATCTCATTCTTCTTATGGATGGTGAAAAGAGAATCCAATCTTTAATCATCAAGAACCATTAATTCTTGTAATTCATCACCAAGGGTTTCTTTATCTGCTTCAAGATCTTTCTCATCCTTAAAGATCCAATTGAGTTAAGTTCAACCAATGTTCGTAGATTGCTCACTATTTTGACCACTTCATTTTAAGCCATCTTAGTATTCAATATCATTTTAACCAATTCTCATCATCTTTCAACAAAATGCATTCAATAAAAAAATTTCTTGTATTTTTCTTCATTTTCAACAATTTTATATTCTTGGTCATCTACAATGGTTCCACAAAACAAGGAACATAGAATGAGGCTACAAGAGGTAAGCCTCGTTGATCTTGGTACGGAGGTGACTCTTTAGATGTTGAAGTTGATCCTTGCTCACGGTCTAGAATGAGAGGAATATAGTCTTCTTACATTTTTCAATAATTTACAAAATTTTTGTGGACAATCCATCCTTCTACCAAACTACCACAAAAGGTGATCCTCAACCATGCCTTGAGGTTTCCTTAAAATGGCATATGCCAAGGTAATAAGTGTCGAATGAGATTCAAACTCAACAGTTCCAAATCTTTTGGTGTATCCTCTAGACATCATGTTGATGCTAGCCCTGAAATCTCTAAGAATTTCTTTAATCTCAATTTCACCCAAAATATAAGGGATGACAAATCTTCTCGGAGCTTATTTCTTCTAAAGCATGGTGGTGTGGCAGTTGGGTCTTTACCAATTTCAAAGACGCTTAGGATCTTCACAAATTTTACATTATTGTTGATGATCTTATAACAAACCTCTTTAGGCTAGGAAGCTCCTCAATCTCATCTAAGAAAGAAAACTTAATATCTACTTCGACTAAGTCTTTCTTTAGGAACCTAGACTCTTTCTTTAATGTCTTTGTAGTTATATATCTTGGAAATAGATTTTTAGTTTCATAGGATATGGTTCTTCCTTTTTCTCCTTGCACATGTTCCTCTTTCCAATCTCATTCTCAAGAACACACTTCTTACCGTTTGATGTTTCTTGTTACTCTTTAATTTTAATATCAACTCTCGTTGGCTTATCATTGGCCAAATCATTGAATTTCTTGTGGTCCTTACCACTTCTGAAGACCTTCATGTCTAGAATATCTCTACTATCTTTTTCTTCATTATCTTTATCATAATACACTTTAACTTCCAAAAAAGTACTCATTAAACCCTTGCATTTCTTATCCACTTGGGTGGTTTTAGCCTTGATAAGGTCAGCTGCCTCATTTTCATTTCCGATTCAAATGGAAAAAATAATTTTGAGAAATAATTTTCATACTCATTTATTTCATCACTCAAAATTGAGAGAATTTCGCCACAAAAATCATTCACGATTTGCACGAATTTTTCTAAAAAAGGAAGTTTGGCTAGCTACCTTAAGATATATTGTATTGAAATGTGAAACAAGTTGCTCAATCTTCTTGTTTAGATGATTGTAGCACCCATCAAGCCTTTTGTTGATTGCATTGTAACATGATTCCATTTTTTTTGTTCACCTCATTAAGTTTTTTGATACCTTTATAACATTATTTCCTAGCCTCTTTAGTAAATCATTAAGAAAAGTTTTGACTCCATCACTTAGAACATTAGGCAAAGAAGCTTGACCTTGAAAAGTGTATTTAGACTACTCCTTGAGGCTAGATTTGAATCCATGTTGTTGATTTTATCCTTGATTGTAACCTTGAAAGTTTCATTGGTTACCATACCTTTGGTTTCCTTACCCTCGAGTGTAGTTTCCTTGATTGGGTACAAATTTTATTTCTTCACCCTCTCCACTTGGCTCAACGTAATTTTGGTTGTGCCATGTGCTTACTTAAGGTGCCCCATTAGAAGAACCTTCTCCATTTTTTCTCCAATTTTGGTAATTTTATCTCTCAAACTCATGAGCTCCACACTATCATCCTTTTTCTCATGATGGCTTTCCCATATAGCATTGCTCAATTTTCTCGGATTGAGAAATGTTTTCTACATTTCTCTCCCCTTCAGCCATGACTAATCCTCAAAGCTACCTTGGCTAGCTGTCATAATAACAAGGTGTCATTTTGGGAATAAGCCAATGTGAAGTATGTTCAAGAGTTAATTCTTTCCATATCTATGGTGTGGGAAAGCATTTGCATATCCCTTGAAGTGATCCAAAATGTCATATAATTCCTCTTGTGAGCCTTGTTTGATGGTTAGGATATCATTCATTAGTTTAACTTTTCCTACTTAAATTATTCTTTGCAATAAAGCTTTCTTGCAATCCGACTAAGAGGTTATGAAAGAGCTCGAAGTTTTTTTCTCTCATTGACTTGCTTTGTCTCCCAAAAAGAAAGGGAAGATGGTTAGCTTGTATGTGTCTTCGTTTACCCCGGCCATATTCACGAGAATATTTTTTTATATCAAAGTTCTTAAGGTGGTCGAGGGTTTTCATTGAGAGACCAAAGTACTAGTTCTTTTGAACCATGTTGGATACATAGCCCTTGATCTTAAATTTTTGTGCGTAATTGGAGGTACTTTGATTCCGGTTTGTGAGGGTATAAGTGTTGACACATCATATCTTCCAATCCTATCCCCCTCCATTCTCCCCAACTCCTTGCCCGTTTAGCCTATTCACACCCAAATTTGATTCTTTGGGATTTCCTTTGAGGTGGTTGTCCTTAATCATCAGGATTCATCATACCCAATCTAATAACATGTTTCTTTTCTCTTAATTATTTCTTTAGCTTCCGTATATCTCTTTCTAATTGAGTGATATCGACCAACGAATGAAGGTTCTCGTCACTTCAAATTCTTCACATACAGAAAGAGATAAACAAATGTGAAATCATAAAACCCGCTTTTAGAAGTACACGCTAGACAATCAATTTTAGAATTAAACAACATGAAATATAAGAAAGAAAGAAAAACAAAAATATACCTCGAATCCAAACACCATTTTCATTTTATTTCATAATCTATTATACCTAGTACAATTGTATTTATACACAACTTTATGATTTTAACAGAACAACATATTTTAGACACAAATCCAACTAACATGTATATGAGGTCTAATATACCTCCTCACGTTGGAGCATAAAGATTACAAAACCGAGATAGTATACCAAGCACCTTTTTGAAGATATATGCAATTTTATATGTGGTATGAATGTAAAGAATCGCAATAAATCACATCTCAAACTGTATCATAAACGGCATGATAATCAACTTTTCACATTTGTTAAACATGGTTTAGAGATGAGATGAGAATTTAAGGGTTTTAACACTTGATTTATATGTATTTTGAACCAATAAACTCATCTCTATTTCATACTTCATGCATTTTAATATAGTTTCTCATGCATTTTATCTTAGAGTCCTATGAATATGCATAACATGTTTCTTTGTACATTTTAGGATTTTTTCAGATATTCAAGGAGGTCAATAAGCTTTGGAGAGAAACTAAGAAGTGAACAAGAGCTTATGAGCAAATTCAAGAAAACTAGACCGTTGTATCAATCCCCTATCGACCGACACAAACAATACTATATTGATCGATATACTTTGAAGACTGATCAACATTGCACGGGAAAGCTTGGAATCAAATCCTAGATTGGATCTAGTATCGACCCCATATCAATCAATATGAAGGAAGTGTATTGACCCCGTATCGATCGATACACAGCGGTCTAAATCAAGAAAATAACCAAAATACCCTTGCCGACTTTAGCTCCTTATAAATAGACAAGACCCGACCACTTAATGAAGAGGCACATATTTGACAAGTTTCTTTTTTTGTTTTAATTCATTTTGCTCCATAGTGGATATCATTTTTTGTTATTTAAATATTTTAGGTAAAATATTTTTTTAGTTCTCTCTTTCCTCTCTCTTTTATTTTAATAAATATTTTTTTTACAACTCTTTCTCTTACTTTGTGACTAGTGGTTTTAGTGCGCTGAGAGAAATGGATTAAGAGGGTAATTAATGGTTAATTATTATTAGGGTTAATTAATTAATTATTAATTAAATTTAGTTCTTTTGGTCGTGGTTCCATGGAGAAGTGTTGAGATGGAGCTAGTGACATTTCCCATCACTCAATCCCTTCTCCACATTCTCTTGAACACTATGTGTTTGATGAAGTGTGTAAGTGAGATAGGCCTATATTTCAACTAGACTTTAGAAAATGATTTGTGAAAATCTTTGCATATTTAATACCTAAGATCATACTAGCATCCTTTCAAATGGCTTAACATGTTAGGAGAGTGTTTTAGGGAGTTAGTTGTATTTTAAGAAATTGTTGAATCAACTAACGGATTATAATCAAATGCCACATTAAGAATTTCAATGGTTGTTTGTAAGGTTTAAAACCGTTAGCTATTTACCTCTCTCAATGGATCCGTTGTTAAAGTGAATACTTAGCGAACTTATTCATACCGACGAACATTTCTCCATTATCATTTATATATTTTTCTATATATTAAATTCAATAATATTAAATCAAATAGCTATAATAGAAGAAAAATCAAACCAGAAAAAATTGTTTATGCCAGAAAACCAAACACCTTATGTTCTCACCCATACATATTTTCTTAACATACAAATGTTTTATAAAATTAGAAGTCTTATTGTTCTCACCCAAATTTAAATATAAGATTTTGTTTATCAACTCTGGCTAAGTTCTTGCTTCATCAGTTTCTCTTCTTCAGCTTGCATTTGCAGATTTAAACAAGATTCTTAGAGTAAGAACATTGGTGAACCTCTCATTTGGAATTCTTAAATAATATATATATATATATATATATATATATTTTTTTCCAAAGTTTGTTAAACAAAAAAAAATAAAAATAAAAAGAATAACCAATCTGCCATCAGTAAACCATGTGGCGAGACGAGTTCTTAACTAAAAGCCATTTTTGGTTGGGGTTCTTAAAAATAATTTTTTTTAAATTTTTTTGCCTAGGATTCTAGGCCATGAACTCCTTACACCATCTCCATCGCTGGTTTCTTAACCTGAGTTTCTTAAAGAAATATTAAAATAATAGTAGGTCCCACATAAATTTTAAGAAACGTATCTAAAAATTCTTAATTAAGAACCGCGTCTTCACTGTTCACGCACATGTGGCAGTGCGCGATTGGTTGTTTTTTTTTTTTTCAGACGAAAATAGTAGTCCCACAAAGAAAAAAAATAATAAAAAAATCATAAGAAACTGTTTTTTAACATCTCCGCGATGGAGATGCTTTTAAAAATCCTTGATGCACATGGTCTAAAAATCGGTTCTAAATTTTTTGTGGGATCCGAGCCTTTTTTAATATTCTTTTTTTTTTGGTAAAAGTGCTAAGAACCTGACAATTTTTACCGATGGAGATGATCTTAAACTACACTCTTTTCACCTATTTGAAGCTAAAGCAATACTTATCCAACTAAAGAAATAACCAAAAAAGAAGCTAAAAAATCCTAATCTAGCTAAAGAAATACCCACAATAAGAACAAAATTGATCTTAATAAGAAACAACTAAAGCAATAACAATACTAATCAATGCTTCTAATTGTACGTCTAAGGTCAAAGATCAATGCTAAAGCAATAACCACAGTAAAAAAATGATTTGAAATAGAGGAACTATGAATAAAGATGTATATGATTTGATAACTGACTTAGTAGAGATATGATTTGAAGAATATTGATGTTATGTTTTTTGCTTTTACCCATTGTGTTTGCCTATCCAAGGGATAATTTATGATTTGAGGTAGATTTATATTAAGATTCATTTTCTTGAACATTCCCCCAATCGATCGAAATCGATTAAAATCAGAGAAATCGGAAAAAACCTTACCTCAATGAAGTAATGGAGATTTATTGGAGACAATTCAAGGTAGTGATATCGAAAACAGTTACGCATTTTTTTGGAGATGAACAATAAAGTTTTGAATTATAATTTTTCTTTTTTGAATTTCCACAAAATTTGTTCATTAATTAAAAATAAAATAAATATGACATATTTCACAACTAAAATTTTCGTTGGTTAATTATAGGACAAGAATATCTGTCGTTTTATTAACATTGGACGTCGTTTAAGAAAACATCTTTAACAAAATGACTTTATCGGCCAAGTTTTTTGTAGTCTAATATGACCCTCTAATATGTAAGCTTGTAGTATAATGAGCTGAATTCCTACTGAATTTTGGTGTTGCGGGTTATTTCCTTTGATGACAAGGCTTATACGATGATTAATCTCTCGCTTCTTTATCACCTCCGTTGATAGTTTTAGGGGACTTTGATCCGCACCTAAGGTTATAATTTGAAGAGATAACGATAGTTTATTTTTTCTTTTTCTTGTTTGATTGTAGTCAAAATTTCGATAATCGAAAAATAGAAATTATCGTTGGCGAAAGCTAAAATCACTAATTGTCGAAGTGGTGATGAAAGTTCGAGAAAAGTTGAGAATCGTATAGAGAAAAAAGATTATAAGTTAGTTTTATAAAAAATAGATATAGATATTTTTAATCGCTTTTATTTTTATGATATTTAATTTTAACTAGACTATTTAATATTTACTTGATTTGTGTTGATTTAAACATTCTATATTTGGTAGGATTTATATATTTGACGTTAACTATATATATTTACAAATGTTTCCATACTTATATTTTTTTTAAAAATCGTTTATTTTTTCGTATCCGTTTCCATTTCCATGCAACGAACTAGACATATATAAATAATAATTAGCCATTTATTTATATCTTTTAAATATCTAATATATTAATACTAATTAATTAGTTAGCTAAGTAGTATTTTAACCAGCGAGGAGGAGTCTTCTTTTTTCTCAGGAAAGTCATTTGATAGAGCGCACGATAAACAGCAGCGCAAAGTTTCTCCCGAGAAAGGTGTACGAAAAGTAAATCTTCTCTTTGATTTCGAGATTTTCAATTCCGCTTCTTGATTCAATCTCGAGAAGATGATCGCTTATTGTCTTCGTCTTTGATCTTTCTAGTGATCGCTGTTTAGGTTTTTGTTTCTTCCCTCTCTGCTGCGTATTTGAGCTGATTTTGTGTGAAATTCTGTGAGTTTTGATCCGTTTTTTTTCCTCTTTGTGTTTATGCTAGATTCTGAATTCTGATGTTTACTGATGTGTTGTTAAATTCCTGTTTAGGGTTTTTCGGAGCCTGATGATTGTGACCGTATTAGCTAGCTCTTAGGTGTCTTTTTTTCTTTTCTGTGTATGTTTATTTGGGATATAAAGTTTCTATCGCAGTTATTGTGGAGTAGAATTAGGTTTTAGTCTAGCTTGGGTTTAGAAATGATTTGAATTGACTACAGTTGTGTGTGAGTAGTGGTGCTAAAGAGATTGAGAAATTGATTGCACATTAGGCTTAATTCAACACCATTTTCTCGATTCTTTAGTTGATATTTGGTTAATTGATGTTATTGTAAGTGTTTTGCTGTCTTGATGTTGGTTTTTCTAAAGGTGTAAATTTGATTTTATCAGAATTTTTCAGTTTCTGGCAAATGAAAAGATGCAATATCCTATATGGAAATAAGAATGTAATTTGTTTCTTGTTTTCCTCACACAGAAGATGAAGTGTCCTCAGTTTTTGCAATTGTGATTAAAAACAAAAAACAGAAGAAGAAATGGGAGGTTGCTGTTGTTGTGATGCTTCACGAAGAGCTGATGTAGATAATAGACCTGCGTACTATTACGTTAGTCTGATACTTCTCCAACTTCCTTATATGAGAATGTGTTTTGGATTATAAGATATAATTGTTTTTTTTTTCTGTTCTTGACTTGTATCAGCAGTACCCTCGGGCAACAGAAGAGCGTGTTCCTTTATCTTCAGCTCACAACAGGACTTCCTCTGCAATATCCTCTGGTGTTGTAGTAGTAGACACAAACTTAGAGACATCATCTCCTGATGCTTACATCCCACCACCACCGCCTATTCCTTTCGATGTAGCTGTAAGGCTTCCTCAGACACCAGGAAATACCGAAGAGACGACGACGACGACTCCTTGTGTTGATATAAGAGAGGTTTCAGTGGAAACCGCTAATACTGAGTCTAGTCAAGAAATAGTCGATGGCATCACCCTTGGTGTTCCAACTGCATGCTCATGTAAAGAAACAGAATGCAAAATCAAAACAGAGATTGATCTTGAATCTACTGAAGAGAAAGATCCTAAACTATCAAAAGAAGTCTTTTCACCAGTAGAGGAGGAGGAGGATTGTCCCATTTGCTTGGAAGGTAAAAGTTTTTTTAAGTCTACACTTATATGACTACAAATGTGTTTATTTATATCTTACTCTTACCTTGTTTTTTTTTATTTAGAATATGATAACGAGAACCCGAAACTGCTATCGAAATGCGATCACCATTTTCACCTTGCGTGCATTTTAGAATGGATGGAGAGAAGTGAAACCTGCCCTGTCTGCAACAAGGTATGTTCTGGACTCTCTTTTGTCGTATGGCGCAAACATTAATCTCTTTAGTAAACCGTAAATGAGTGATTCTAGTTTCTGAGACGATTCGTTTGTTGTGCAGGAAATGGTATTCGACTCTCCTCTTGACTAGTATCGCAGCTTTGAACGCTTGATTCGTTCTGAATCCGAAACCAAAAGGAGAAGAAACTGAAAAAGAAAAGAGAAATGGTAAGAGTACACTAATAGTATTCACAAGTTTGGACTTGCACAAATATATCAGTGTTGATATACATAAAGCTTGTACAGACCTTTCAGGTCGTCTACAAAAGAAGATTAAGATCAGAATTAGGGTTTCTGCTTTAAATTCGCTTCTGTGAATAATTTAAAAAAAAAAAAAAAATTCTTGTAGATTTTCTATTTTAATTTTGTACATTCTTGCTTTTTTTTAAGCTGGGGGTTTTCAGTTTGGGTTTGATTCAGTTTTTTTTTTTTCCTCTTCGGTTTAAGAAAAGTAGTAATCAAACTGAAATTGAATTTCTTATGCATTGGGATTCATGCGGTTTGGGTTGAATTTGGTTTAGTATATGTTTACTTTCTCTTATTTTGTTGTATGTAATATGAATTGTTTCTAGTGTATCTTCTTATTTTTATTCACATGTCCGAAAATTTGTCTGTTTCATTGTCTCGACTCTCGACATGTTTAACATGTGGTATAGTTTGTGAGCGAAGACAAATTATTAGGATTATCTCGTCAATGATATTGTTACGTGTAGGTCAGTAGGTGGGCTATTACAATTGTTTGCAAATGTTTTGTAATAAATATTAGGGAGATTTTGAAAACTATCCAAAATAATATATATTTTAAAAATTACACCTTATTTTAAAAAAATTTTAAATATATATTTTCTAAATTAAAATTACCAAAATATCTTTGATTTGATTATTAGTTAGTTAATTATTATATTAATAGATTAAATTTAAAATATACTACAAACGTGGGATGTTATTAAAAAAATGTTTTTAAATTTTTATAAATTAAATTCGTAATTAAATATTAATTAATAACAAAAGAAATTAAAATATAATGATTAATATATCTAAACTAAATTAGAATAAATCTAGAAATTTGGGTTTTTTTCATTTTTTAAAAAATTAACGTTTGTTTGTTTCTACATTGAAGATAGTCATTGAAAATACAATGTAAGACTATTTTTATGGATTTTGAGTTTTTTTCCTTTTGAAACTAATAATTGTTTGATCACTAATTGTCTTTCTTCCTTTCTTTTGATCATTTGTTTAGATTTTATACTATATCATTATCAATCAAAAAGTTATTCGAAAATTTTGGAATCATAACAGATCAAAATTTGAGTAAGGATGATTATTCATAATTTTTACTAAGGCACTTTATGAAATTTAGGAATTCTATACAATTCAAACATAATTTGTTTTCATTAAACTGTGGATTATGTAAATTATTATTTTTGACTTAATTACAAATGAAGATTTATATCAGTCGACTTACACTTTTATTTTGGTCGACTTAGTTTAAACAATTGACTTATGCTTTGTTTAGTTGATATTTCACATAGTTAGACTTGTTTGAACCGTCGACTTAACTATGATTTAGGTTGATGATTTATTTTTTAACAGTAAACTTATATTGAGATTGATTGATTTTTTACAAAGTCGACTTATTTTAACAGTTGAGATATATTTTTTAAATTCGTCGACTTTTTTCTTCTATTTTCGTTGACTTATTTCTTTAAGTCGACTTATATTGTTCTATGTTGATTTATTAATAAGGTTGATATATTTGAATAATCGACTTATTTTTCCTATCATTTTACTTAATTTTAAATTAGGTTGATTTATTTTGAACAATCGACTTATATTGTGGATGATTGGTTTTTTTACAAAGTCGACTTATTTTAACAGTTGAGATATATTTTTAAGTTCGTCGACTTTTTCTTCCATTTTCGTTAACGGTGGAATAATTCGGTGACGTTGAGAGTCGATAGTGGTTGTGGAATCCGACCGAATCGCCTTGAGAGAGATAGGATTTTGAAAACTTATATGTTTTTTTTTTTTTCTTTTTTCAAATAGTTAATTTATTGGTTTAAGTTTTGAAAATGTGATCCTGCCTGTCCACTCAACCTTTATGACACGGCGTCAACGTGTCTTTGTTTCCATTTGATTTATTATTACGTTGTAGATATATGATTATTTCTTCCTCCTAATGGATATGATCGTTTAAAAAAAAGCTTAAATAGTTAAACAAAAGTATTCATTGTTTATGTGGGCACTAGAAAATAGATAATATATCAAATTTATATTTCTTAGTACCGTATGAATGTTCTCGCGCCAGGCGACGTAGCCAACAATCCAAATGTTTTTGTAGAAATTGTGCCAACAGTTAGTCACATACGATGTGGATAGCACTGAATCAATCTCTCAGTAAAGTTGGTATATTCCCTAACTTTGTTGAAGCAGGAATTCGACACATCTGACATGCGACTTCAAAAGCAGGATGCAACTTTCAAAGCAACTCTTTTGTCATTCACCAGTAAACTTAAACAAAATGGACATATCCCTTAGTTTATATGAAATGTTCGAAATATGAAGATATGTTTCATAAAATGGAAATATCAGAACAAGAAACAATGACATAGTTGTATCGATGGCGAGAGAGTGGCACTAAGCACAACTCTATCCTAAAAACTGTACGATGTGACATTGACGCAATCTCGAAAAAGGAGAATAAGAACGCATGTTTAGCGTGGTATTTTCATGACGATAAGAAGAAGACCATTGAATGAAGATCAAAATTGTATCAATCGTCACTAATTAAGAAAGTGGCTGCCGTCTTAGAAGCTATCACCACCGTTTTTGATAAGAACTGGATGAAGCTAAGGATTGCATCAGACCCATCCACCTTAATCAAAGCAATCAAGTCTAGATATCCATTACAAAAACTTTTAATATATTTAAATATGTTTATAGGAAGTTGAATTTTGTAACAGATTATCTAGTAAAAAAGGCTTTGAGAACTTTGAACTCATCTCTCTGTTCTTGACTAATTTTTTTAATGAACTACGTCTTATGACAGACAAAAAAAATTGTATAAGCGTATGGCAACTACTTATGCTAAGTTGCACATATTTGACTTTTTTCTCTACAGGCACATCATTAAATGTCTCTAACATAATCTGGGCTGGTCCAACAAATTTGGTGGCCCGAAACAGAACAAGAATTTGTTGGGTCTTCTATAATACTAACTTTAAACGTCTAAATATATTCTTACAAAATTCTAAACAAAAATTCTTAAAAAAATCTAAAAAGAAACTTAAAAAACTATTATTTATGAAAAATAAAGTTACATTTTTTTCTCCAAAATCATTCATAAATCTAATATTATCATATTTTTTGTATAACTATTTTCGCTGATAATAAAATTAATTCATTCAATATCTTTTGCGATAGTGAATTGCATATAATTCTTGATAAGTTTTAGTTCGAAGAAACTTTTTTCTACTGATGAAACTTGATATTAGAACAAAACTGTTGCTCTAAAAAAACCGAAAAAGTTGATGGTCCTAAATGGTGGTTTAATCTGTTTGTTCATTGGGTCGGGCCTGAACACAATATGTTGGACATATCACCGTGCATTTTCGTCCGCAACGCACAAACAACATCTATCTTTTGGAATTAACTCAATTTTGACATTGACCCAACCCATTTCCTTAATTAATTTGCCTTATTATGGATTTAATTGCCCCTTTTTTATTACATTGTCCAAATTTGGTTTTGGTATATGCCGCATCGAAAAAGTTTTGGACAAAGTGATTGGAAAAGCAAAAAAATCACCGAAAGAGAAAGGGTACGATCTCTAACAAATACATAGAGATACGGTCTTCGCTTCACTCATCATCGGTGTACGTGAAAACTTAAAAAAGAAAAAGAAAAAACAAAATCTGCGTTTTCTCTTACACATTTTTCTTCATCTACACTTGAATCCGGAAGAAAAGAAAATCAGAGAAAACAAGACAACCCAGGACAAACAAATATGTCTTCGCCGAGCAAACGCAGAGAAATGGATATGATGAAACTGTAATTTATTTTTCTTCTTTTTCAATTGGGATGTTCTTTGATGTCGGTTTATTCTAATTTAATTTCGATTTGAGTATTTTTTGTTTTTGTTGGTTTTGTTTTGCGTATTGTTGATCTCATTTCAGAATGATGAGCGATTATAAAGTGGAGACAATCAACGATGGCATGCAAGAATTCTATGTCGAATTCAATGGACCCAAAGACAGTAAGAGAGAAATTCCCAATTTCTTTGATCACTCTCTTAATCAAACACACCAATGATGATAGGGTTTTGCAAATATTGATGATTTTATTGTGGATTTGATAGGTTTGTATCAAGGAGGTGTGTGGAAGATAAGAGTAGAGCTTCCAGATGCTTATCCATACAAATCTCCATCTGTTGGTTTCATTACTAAAATTTATCACCCAAATGTTGATGAACTGTGAGTTTTATTTGATCACTACATGTTTTTGGATCATATTATTGGACTTGTTGAGAATCTTTATGTTTTTTTCTCTCTCTCGTTACTTACGCAGGTCGGGTTCTGTTTGTTTAGATGTGATTAACCAGACTTGGAGTCCCATGTTCGGTAAGGATTGGTTGTTATTATTATTTTGATTTAACTTTTGTAATGTTTTTCTTTGTTTCTTTTCAGACCTTGTGAATGTGTTTGAGACATTCCTTCCTCAGCTTCTCTTGTATCCAAACCCATCAGATCCATTGAATGGAGAAGCAGCTGCATTGATGATGCGTGATCGTCCTGCTTATGAACAACGAGTTAAAGGTATTTTCTTTCTGAATCAGATTCTAGTGTTATAATAGACTATAGACTAGTCCAGATTAGAGACTTTAGGATATACTGGTATCTTGAATATGTTCTTAAGCTAAATTTCTTCTTCCTAATCAATTACAGCTTTTGTTGAGTTAATGTGTGAACCCTTACTGAGTTTAGCATCATTTTTGTTCTAATTAACCAAAGATGTGAATGATAAGATGATCATAAAGGCATTAACCATTGGTTTACACGGTTTTGATGATGACTTGTTTAACCGGTAATTTTCAGAGTACTGTGAGAAATATGCAAAACCAGGGGAAGGTTTAGAAGACAAGTCAAGCGACGATGAAGTAAGCGATGAAGAATATGGTTCGGATGATGAAGACGATGATGATGATGTTGCAATTGCAGGCAAACCGGATCCTTGAACCACAATTGGTAGGGACTTGGTTTATGTATATGATGATGAAGTTTATTTATCTTCTTAAAACTTCCCTTTGGGGTTTGTTGGCCTGTGACTGTGTTTATTTACCCGACCGACGTTTGTGTACATTATTAGACCGAGCCGAATTTGTTAGTCTTTTCTGATTTCGAATAAGTGGGTTAAATCGGTTCAGATATTGGATCCGCACATTCTATTTGTTCAGACAGTTTATTTATCTTGGTTTAAGTAAACATATAGTTTCGTGAGCTCCGAAGAGAAGAATTGAGAAATGCGAAAGCGGAGGTGGCAGAATCATTGGGAACCTGCAAAGACGTTTAGAATATGCTAGAAGACGTAGAGCTATTAAGAGATCTGGTGGGGTTTGAAGTTGGAACGCTCTCAAATAATCTTGGGCATGGACAGTGATTCAAGCCGAGGAGGTGTTGAGCAAGAGGAACGAAACATATATTTGGTTACGATCTCCATGAAAGGAGGAGACACAAGAGTGGAATTGGATGCTATTCCAGTAGTGGCCAAGTATCATTGTCGTCCCCTACTTTTTCGTGGCCTAAAGCTAGAAAAATTTTGTGGCCTTAATAGTTTTTACAATACCATGCATTTTGCAACATGAATTAAATACCTGTGAAATACATGTATTTTGCAACATGAAAGAGTAGAATGTGAAGAAAGGTTTTAGCTTTGAGAAATATAAAGAAAGTATAAAAGACAAAACAATATAAGATACAATAAAAATAATAGACATAACATACTCAATGTAATAAAAAGTAAAATATTATTGGGAAGCTTAATCTAGTTTCCCTTTTAAGAGAGAAATGCATTGAAAGAAATCCGTGGAATTAGTAATATGTTCCAAGCTAGATCTACACCAGGGGAATTAATAATGTGTCAGAAAAAATTGGTACAATAAACTGTGGATACGCTTCTTGATAATGGAATCCGTGGACAACATATGAGGGAGGGTCATAATAAGGTGTACACATCATTTTCATATGTAATTGAACGCCAAAAGGGAAGATTTCGCGACACTCTGCTTGGTAAACGGGTCGATTATTCGAGGCGTTCGGTGATTGTTGTCAGACCTTTAATTTTCATTACATCGCTGTGGATTGCCGTGCAAAATAGCAATAGAGTTCTTCCAGACATTTGTAATTCGTGGTCTAATTAGACAACATCTGGCTTCGAACATAGGAGTTGCTAAACATCAAATTCGTGGAAAAGACCGATTGTCTGGGAAATCCTTCAAAAAGTTATGCAGGGACATCCCGTATTACTGAATAGAACACCTACTCTACATAGATTAGGCATACAGTCATTCCAACCATTTTATAGAAGGACACTATTTGTTTACATCCATTAGTTTGTAAGGGGTTCAATGCGATGGGGATCAAATGGCTGTTCATGTGCATTTATCTTTGTAGGTTCAAGCAAAGGCTCGTTTACTTATGTTTTCTCATACGAATCTCTTATCTCCAGCTATCAGAGATCCTATTTCTGTACCGACTCAAGATATGCTTATTGGATTCTATGTATTAAGGAGCGGCACTCGTCGATGCATTTGTGCAAACAAATATAATCTATGTAATCGAGAAAACTATCAAAATGAAAGAATTTACGAAACAAACTATAAGTATATGAAATAACCCTTTTTTTGCAATTCCTATGATGCAATTGGAGCTTATCAGCAGAAAAGAATAAATTTAGATAGTCTGTTGTGTCTTCGGTGGCAATTAGATCAACGTATTATTGCTTCAAGAGAAGTTTCTATTGAAGTTCACTATGAATCTTTGGGTAACTATCATGAGATTTATGCACACTATCTAATAGTAAAAAGTGTAAAAAAATAAACTTTTTGTACATATATTTGAACCACAGTTGGTCATATTTCTTTTTATCGAGAAATCGAGGAAGCTATACAAGGTTTTTCTCAAGCCTGTTTGTATGATACCTAATAATATGGTATTAAAAAGGTAATTCTAGGACACCCGTGTGAATTCAGACCTCTCCGATTCAACTCGGACCATGGCATAGTTCTTGACCTAAAATTCTACGCAAATCAAGATCGAGGAAAGGAAGTTTTGCATCATTGACTCAAACTCATTTTCGAATCTCATTCAGCAGAATATAGAGGTACTTATGACGGAACGGACCAATATGGTAATTCAAAATAAAGTGATAGATGGAACTGCTATTAAACGATTAGCCGATTAATAGATCACTTCGGGATGGCATATACATCACACATCCTAGATCAAGTAAAGATTGTAGGTTTCCAGCAAGCCACTGCTACATCCATTTCATTAGGAATTGATGATCTTTTAACAATACCTTCCAAGGGCTGGCTTGTCCATGATGCTGAACAACAAAGTTTGATTTTGGAAAAAACCATCATTATGAGAATGTACATGCGGTAGAAAAATTAGGCAATCTATTGAGATATGGTATGCTACAAGTGAATATTTGCGACTAGAAATGAATCCTAAGTTTAGGATGACAGACCCATTCAACCAAATCCATATGATGTCTTTTTCAAGGGCTAGGGGAAATGCATCTCAAGTACATCAATTAGTAGGTATGAGAGCATTAATGTTGGATCCCCAAAGACAAATGATTGATTTACCTATTCAAAGCAATTTACGCGAAGGACTATCTTTAACATAATATATTATTTCTTGCTATGGAGCCTGTAAAGGAGTTGTAGATACTGCTGTACGCACATCAGATACTATACTGGATATCTTACGCATCGACTTGTTGAAGTAGTTCAACATATTGTTGTACGTAGAACAGATTGTGGCACTATCCGAGATATTTTTGTGAGTCCTCGAAGTAAAAATCGGATGATGTCAGAAAGAATTTTTATTCAAACATTAATTGGTCGTTTCTTAGCAGATGATATATACATAGGTTCTCGATGTGTCACCTTTCGAAATCAAGATCTTGGTATTGGACTTGTTAACCGATTAATAAACTTTGAAACACAATCAATATATATTCGAATTACCTTTACTTGTTGGAGTATGTCTTGGATCTGTCGATTATGTTATGGTCGGATCCCCACTCATGGAGACCTAGTTGAATTTGGGGAAGCTGTAGGTATTATTGCGGGTCAATTTATTGGCGAACGGGGGACTCAACTAACATTAAGAATCTTTCATATCGGCGGAGTATTTACAAGAGGTACTGCCGAACATGTACGAGCCCCTTATAATGAAAAAATAAAATTCAATGAGGATTTGGTTCATCCTAGAGGTACACGTCACAGGCATCCTGTCTTTCTATGTTATATAGACTTTTCTGTAATTATTGAGAGCGAAGATATTATACTTAGCGTGACTATTCCACTAAAAAGTTTTCTTTTAGTTCAAAATGATCAATATGTGGAATCAGAACATGTGATTGCTGAGATTTGCGAAGGAACATACACTTTTCATTTTAAAGAGAGGGTTAAAAAATATAATTATTCTGATTCAGAGGGCGAAATGCACTGGAGTACTGATGTGTCCCATGCACCCGAATTTGCATATAGTAATGTCCATCTCTTACCAAAAACAAGTCATTTATGGATATTATCAGGAGGTTCGTGCGGATCTAGTCTAATTCTTTTTTCGATCCGCAAAGATCAAGATCAAATGAACATATCCTTTCTTTCCGTCGAAAAAAAATCTATTTCTACCCTATCAGGGAATAACGATCAAGCGAGCTAAAACTTTTTTAGTTCGTATTTTTATGATAAAAAAATCCGGGATTCCCGATTATTATTCAGAATTGAATGAAATTCAAGTACTAGTCATTATAATTTAATATATTCTGAAATTTTTCATGAGAACTCGGATTTATTAGCAAAAAGGCGAAGAAATAGATTTCTCATTCCATTCCAATTGATTCAAGAGCAAGATAAAGAATTCATACCGCATTCAAGTATCTCAATAGAAATACCTATAAATGGTATTTTCCTTAGAATTAGTATTTTTTTTGCTTTCTTTGATGATCCTAGATATAGAAGAAAGAGTTCCGGAATTCTTAAAAATGGGACTCTAAAGACAGACTCAATCATCCAAAAAGAGGATATGATTGAGTATCGAGGAGTCCAAAAATTTAAGACAAACTACGAAATAAAAGTAGATCGCTTTTTTTTTTCATTCCCGAAGAAGTGCATATTTTACCCGAATCCTCTGCCATAACGGTACATAACTATAGTATCATTGGAGTCAATACAAGAATCAATTTAAATATAAGAAGCCAAGTCGGCGGGTTGATCCGAGTGGAGAGAAAAAAAGGATTGAACTAAAAATATTTTCGGGGGATATCCATTTTCTGGACAAGACAAATAAGATATCCCGACACAGTGGTATCTTGATACCGCCAGGATGGGGAAATACAAACTCTAAGGAATCCAAAAAATTTAAAATTTGGATTTATGTCCAACGGATCACAACAACCAAGAAAATGATTTTTTTTTTTTTTTTCTTTTTTGGTGCGGCCCGTAGCCAAATAGCGGACATTATAAATTAGGCGTTTCATTTTCCAATATTTTCCCGCCCAAATTACAGTACGGAAAATTGAGAAGTAATTGAAGACGAAGATCAGTTGGTTCTGAACTTCATTTATCGGCAAACCATTTAAGGAGGAACTTCGCCAACGCTGCATGAAGACATCCTCGGACGAACTGGGGGGGACTTACTGTTGATGGTGGGGTTCTACCCCTAATCAATAGTTTGGCAATAATTGGAGTTTGGTCCCTGCCTAGCTCTTCCCTAATAATCTATTAGGTTATAAGTCCCGAAAACAGGAATTTCGACCCTCGGCCCAGATGACCGAGGGATACCTCGGAGAAGGTTTATCAGACTTAGTGTCCGAAGCGGAGGTATAAACGAACATCGTCCTAAGCCGAAGTCTAAACTCGGACAGTATAATCGAATCTTATCACAGATTCCCTAGTCTTGGAAAAATGGAAATATTCCATTTTTCCGAGGTTAACCCATGGGCTTATTAGACCGACTATTAAGGATATATAAATACATACCCCCCCCTCCCCTCACTAATAACATTCATTCAGAATCGGGAGGGGAAGAACTAGATAACCTAGGTTTTACTTCTCTTTGATAAAGTTAATCTCGGCATTCCGAGTTAACAAGCATTGTAAACATCTTTAATAATAATACACCCTCTTTCCGAGGTTTCTTCTTTATTTTTTTATCAAGTACTTACCTAAAAACGAACCCCTCTAATTATAAAGAATTAGAAGTTGAATCCAGTATCAACAATCTTCACGAAATGAGAACACGACCGAAGGTGTGTTCAATGCATGACCAAGAGGAGAAAATTCTTGTTTTAAACAAGAGAATGGAAAAAAGTGGTGTGAATTTGTAAGAAAATTATCACACGGAACTCGACAGTTGGGAGCCGAAGTGGCGCACATGCAGAACGACATCAGAGGAGCACGAAAAGGAGACATCCAGTGATGAAACCGAAGTTTTCT
Source organism: Euclidium syriacum (assembly GCA_900116095.1). Taxonomy (NCBI): domain Eukaryota; kingdom Viridiplantae; phylum Streptophyta; class Magnoliopsida; order Brassicales; family Brassicaceae; genus Euclidium; species Euclidium syriacum. The sequence goes on from FPAK01000008.1 coordinate 8,554,146, forward strand.
CTCACGTGGCACCTCGGTCTTCAGGCCTGAGCGTTTTCGACTATGGCGATTACCTGTTCTCACTTTACTTATTACCAATGGAGATAAATTCGCAAATATCTCTACCGATAATATACTATCTTACAGGCTGGTATTAAGTTAGTCCATTTAATCTAAAAAATAAAAATGACTTCATCTACGTTAGTTTTTTGGTTTCTTAGTTACTCTATTATTATTTCCTACAAATTCCGAATTTGATTAACATTAATTACTACTAATTTTATGTTTGGTTTTGACATGATTTTATTTACCACTGAAATACATTTACAAAAACCATAACAAAAATTACAAATTTTTTAAAGCTTTTTAAACATTTAAGCTAACATATTACTTTCAAAATGAGCTTCTGCTTGCGCGGATAATACTCGTAGTTTATCTCAAAGTAGAACAAATATAAATCCCATCTTGACCGTTGACCATATTGAAGCAAGAGTTTATTAATTACGCTTATCGGTTCTCTCTGTTTTCATGTCTTCCTCTTGCAAAAATTAATTGAAGATTTTGGAATTTGTTCCGATGAGTCTGCCGGTCAGCGCTCATGAATCGAATGTTGTCTCCTTCAATGTGGGAGGCCGAATTTTCCAGACAACGAAACAAACCTTAACCGTAGCCGGCTCCGATTCTCTTTTCTCCCAACTTGCCACTGACTCGACTCGTTTCGTCGATCGAGATCCCGATTTGTTTTCCGTCCTTCTCTATATCCTCCGCACGGGAAACCTACCTGCGAGGTCACGCGCCTTTGATGTTCGGGACCTGATCGAAGAATCTAGATACTACGGAATCGAGTTTTTTCTGATCGATTCTCTCTCAAATTCGTCACAGTTCGAGGCGTTCGATCTCCGCAGATCCCAGATTCTCCCTTTGAGTGGTCGAGATTATCCGTCGACGATCTTACCAACGGCGAACGGCGGAGGCCTCCACGTGGCGCACGGAAGCAAAATCACTTCATTCGATTGGTCTTTGAAGCGGAAATCGACAGTGTTGACGAAATTCTCCGCCGTGGACTCCCTTCTAGAGATCTCGCCTGGAGTTTTAGCTGCCGGAGCAACGGATTTCCCAGGTTTGCAAATCATTGATCTCGAAAACGGCGGATTCGTCCGTACAACTCTGAATTGGGAAAACGTGACTAGGTCTAGCTCCACGGTTCAAGGGATAGGTTCTTCTCCTGAATTTCTATTCACTAGCTTTGAATCTAGCAGAAGGAACTCGAATTCGATTATGGTGTATGATCTTTCTAGCTTGATGCCTGTGTCAGAGATAGATCATTCTGAGATCTATGGTTCCGAAATAGACTCTGCAATCCCGTCGACTAAGTTGAGATGGATTCAGAGTTGTAATCTGTTGATGGTTTCTGGTTCTCATAGTAGTCCATCTGGTGTGAATGGTCACATACGGTTTTGGGATGTGAGGTCAAGGAATATGGTTTGGGAGATTAAGGAGACGCAAGATTGTTTCTCTGATGTAACTGTCTCGGATAATCTCTCGGCGGTTTTCAAAGTGGGTGTGACTTCAGGGGAGGTTTTCTACACGGACTTGAGGAGTTTAGGATCAAAGGAGCCATGGATCTGTCTCGGAGAAGAGAAAAGAAGAAGCATGAATGAGAGGAGAGGAGTTGGGTGTAAGATAGAGAGTTATGGGAATCATGTGTTTTGTAGCAAAGGAGGTGGAATCGAGCTTTGGTCAGAAGTGATTACAGGCTTGGTGGGAAATGCAAGTAGGGATGTATCAGATGAGAGGGTTTTTAGGAAGAACTCTTTTGGGAAATTAGAAGGTTTAGGAGAAAACAAAATCACTGGATTGGCGTTTGGAGGAAACAGAATGTTTGTGACCAGAAAAGACCAGCAAGCTGTCGAGGTTTGGCAAAGTCCTAGTCGTGGAATATCGATCTAATGAGCCAGTATCAAGCTTTTGGTTCGTGGTGATCACAGGTTTGTTATAATGTAATCCAAACCAAGAAAATAAAATTCAATAGAATTTCTATCGGATTTAAAAAATGGGAGACAAATCAACTAAAAGTAGCGATAATAAGAAAGATTTGTAGTTAACTTGAAGAAAGCATAAAGAAAATCCGAGTTTTCCACTTTGTGTTTGATTAGCTCTAATATTTTGATCTAATTAAGTAGCAGATAGATAATTGTTGCTCTTGGCTCTGGAACAGGCGTTCATCTACCGGAGCCAGCTCTGTAATCGGAAGGACCGTTATTGGCTTCGTATTGGGGAAATCTGCTACCGGAAAGTCTCATGGGTCCACCTGCCATTCTCAGTCCTCCGTACATATTGTTATCGTCTCCCAGCTGTGAAGAAGTCACATGATTCATTTGTGCTTGAAGATTATAACCGCCGGGGATTAGACTAGGCTGGAAAGCTGCCGGAAAACCAGAAAAGTAACCATTGTTGTGAAACATAGAATTCCCGAATCCTTGTCCTCCTGTGAATTCTGTCTGGAATTCAGAATGATCAGGAATCTGAGATACTACTGGTGGTGGTTTCACTTGAAAGTTGTTGTTACTTGCTAAAGAATTAGCTCCTTGGCTTGAAGAAGGAAAGAACGAGTTCAATGAAGAATCTACTGGAAACTGCAGTGCTGGCGCAAAGGGTGTCACGAAGTTATGGTCTTTCTGCGACTCGGATCCTGTTCTTGGTCTCTTCTTGACGGTGTTAGCTTCGGTTGTCTTCTTTTGTCTCTGGCTCAGAGTTTGAGCTTCGATGGCCAAAACAATGGTTTTCTGATTCTTCACGGACTCGTTCTTTGGATTCTCAATCTCAGTTCGCTCAACAAGCGCTTCTTGACCTTGTTGTTGTTGCTGCAAGTAGTTTCTTCCGAAACCGTCTTGACCGCACCTATCCAACGGTCCAGGATTACAATCAAGTTCTTGAACATTTTCCGCAATCTCTACACTTTTCTCTTTAGCTTTGTTCATCATCTCAGGACCGTTCTCGTCCGGTTTGCTCTGTCTTTCTTTCTCCCTATTCTCCTCTTCCACCTCTTCTGCAACCTTCTTCTTAGCCCTTGGCTTCCTCTTAACCGCTGATCTCTGCGGTGCAACCGCAGAAACTGCTCTTTTCTTGATAGGCGGAGGAGACGCTGCATTTTGATCCGATCCACACAATTCAGTCTTCATCCAATCCATTAAACCTTCTCTAGAAGCCTTAAGATCATCAAGCAAAGTCTCCATAAACGTTCCAACACCATCCATCACCATTTCCTCTTTCTCATTCTCCTCCTTCTCTTCCCCGGGAACACTTTTGGGTTTCCGTCTCCGTACTTGTTTAGCTTTCTCAGGTTTACTCTCATCTTTCTTAGCCCTTCTCTTCCGGGTTTTCACAGGTTCTTCTCTAACCACTGTTTCTGTTCCATTGTCGAGCTGATTCGGATCAAGAACTATATTTTGGTTGTCGATGATTTGGTCTTGGTCTGGAATCTCTGGATCATCGCCTGAAGAATCATCAAAGTTGTTCTCTTTCCTTCTGAAATCCCATTTTTCACTGAACCTTGCCTCTTCTCCCATTCTTCAAAGATCCTTCAATCTCTTGGATTTCAACTCTCTTTAAGATATTTTTCAGACAGCTGCGAGCAAAACAACAACAACAACTAGGATTATCGTTACTAAACAGAAGTTTTAGACTATGAATATGTTGAGGTAGCAGGGGAGAATGAAATTCTTTTTTTTTTTTTTTTAAATAAGAACATTGAATAAAAAAATTGGAATGATATCAATGGAATATTAGGCGAGGAGATAACAGATGTAAGCCGAAATTGTTTTATAACTTTTTGCAACAATGGTTTTACGGTTTGTTGTAAAATGAACTGTATTTTCAGAGAAAGCAAAAAAACATTCATCTCTGATTGAACATGTAAAGATAGAATGCATCTAGGGAAAATATCGCGACTATCATCACTTGATTAAAAACATCAAAACTATGTTTTCAAGAACTAAGAAGTATAGATATATATGGTAACATTACCAACAATTTTTTTTGTTGATGTTTTGGTGATTAGTCGATTCCGGTTACTATTAAAACAAAACTAGACATAGCTCTAAGAATAAGATGGTCAACAGATATGTAAACCTGTAAATGCAAGTTCTTACCGGAGAGAAGGATTTTCACGCCAAAAGAATCACCATGTTCACCAGTTTTTTTTTCTCTCTAACTATGTATATAAACTGTACAGACATTTATTTATATGTCTTTCATTTTATGTTTTCGGTTTCGCAGTTAGAAAGGAAAGAAATCATGTTTTTTGCCTGAGAAAAAAATTCTTTTCATAAAAAGCGTTATACTGGATTTGCTATGTAGTGAGGAGTCGTCCATTTTTGTTCTAAGATTATAATTATTTTAAGTTTCCAAGTATAGATTATTTTCTACTGTTTTTAACCAGTTTTCCAACAGTTAAGATTTCAAATTTTATGATATACACAATTTAATAACTATTATAAACTAAAATAGTAATATTAGTTTTACCAAACGAGTTGAAAAATAAAAGTTGACCAATATAAAACACTCCTTTGAGAAAAGCTTGTCGCCAAGTGCAATTTTAGGAAAAAAATCTCTGACGTGAAGGTTCAGAAAATATGATAGTTTGGTCGGAAGTAGAAAAGAATTAGAAAACACAGGTTGTGTAATATACTAAGGTAAGGGGATTCGCACTGTTTTCTTTCTGTCTTGGGGGCATTTTAGTAATGATTTTTCTAAAAAAAGTGAAGGACTTTAGGGGTAAGCTAACAAAAAAATGGCCAGAGAAGGTAATATGAGTCTAGAAGTTAAATAAAAACTCTATGGGTAGATTGAGAAATGAGAAAGCTAAAAAAATTATTCACGAAAAAATGACTGAATAATTGAAATTTATTTGAGTGTTTTGTGATTTTTGACCGGACAAATAAAATTCAGATATAAATCCTAAAAAGTGATAGTATAGTTAGGTTCTTGGTTTCGATCTACAAGATTAAGTGAAGATGGCTGAATCTGACATAAACAATGAAGAGGTTGAAAAATTTGATGATAATGGTGGTTTCAGAATCTCGAAGTTATGGATGATGGATCAAATTGGGCTACATGGATTGAAAGATATCTTGAATGGTCATCTTCTCACTGTGCTATGCAAGCAAAAAAAGCACGAGTTGGATGAGGCCAAAGATGATTCAATGAAGAAAGCATCTCTTGACTCCAAGTTTGGGATTATTGATTCCATGAAGTTTGATAAAACAAAGAAGGTAAAGAGTCTAATAGTGATCAATATCAGTAATGATGTTCTCCTAAAAATTGGGGACTATGAAACAATTAGAGATATGTGGTCTGACTTAAATCTTCTATACATAGAGGAATCTCTACGTGATATGAAAGTAAATTAGTCATGAAACATTGATGTACTTAGGTTTTAATACTTAAAAACTCTGAAAATGCACAAAAGTAGTATAAAGGGTATCAAATTCACATAGACCTAAGATTATATTACAAGAAGGGGCATATTTTGAGGAAATATGACAAAGATTATCCATAAAAAATTAAGTTTGAGTCGAAAAACAACTAGATAACCAAGTCGAGATTGAGTCAACAACAAAAAAACGAGCCTAAAGCTTATCGTTAAACATACCAACATAGAGAGAAAACTTAAGCTAGTTAAGAGATGACTAAAACCATGTCCGACATTTTCTCATTGTAAAGAATGATTGTATCTATTGAGATCATGTTGCCCAAAATAATATACCAGATTAGTTTGGGTGGTCCATTAGGATTGGAAGGGTCAGTTTCGGGTAATCCCACTGTTGATAATAGGATTGGATTAGTACGGCGCACTCGAGTGTTTTTCACTTATTTTTTTTGTCGTCTTAACCAATTGGCACATAACTCCATCCAAGGTAGACCAAAATAATACTCAAACCGTGATTAATTATAATAATAACTTTGAAAATTATCTAAATTATAACTATATTTAGTCATCCGTTAATGAAAACAATCTACCCTCAAAGAAAATACTCGTAGTTTGTGTTCCTGATTTCCTCTTTATGGTAAGTAACGAAAAAAAAACACAAAATGATAAAGGTTTTACTTCCTAACATCCGGTTGGAAGAATACTAAAGATTAGGAAACCAGACCGGCAAAAAATTTCTAATATAAACCAAGTGCTAGTCTTCAACAGATCCATGCAACCCGTTCAATTGCCTCTCTGATCATTCCGGGTGTCGCTAATATTGATCCCTTGTGCTGAAACCAAAACATTTCACCATATGTCAATCCCGGTTCATAACAAAATCCCGTTTAAGCTAAAGTTAGGTTTAGAGATTATACCTTGCAATTGACGGTTAAGCAGAGTAAACCGTCTGCTGTGGAGGATTGTACCGAATGAGAATCCAAGTTGAGATCACTTATTACATCCATTATCTGAAGCAATACTCCTTCTCGCCAAGCACACCTGAGCTCAATCACCACCTCGTTAGCAAACGAACCGATCCTTAAATTATCAGTTAAACCGGTGAAACCAGTATCTGCTGGTTCGGCTTCACCAACATTGCTAACGGAAACCCTCTTCCCGTGTCCAATTTCATTGTTTGTGCAATTAGCTGATGTTCTTTCTCCTTCATCGTGCAGTTTCTTCCTCTTCATCGTCATCTTCCCACGTGTTTCTGTATCCGTTGGTTCTCTACAAGATTCTAGTTCTTGAACCCTTCTTTCGAGTTCTTGAAGATACTCTATCGTATCGTCAAGAATTGATACTTTGTCAATCTATGGAAAATTTTAAAACCCTAAGAATTAGTTCCTACCTCATTATTTCATTACGGACTTGAAAGTTTTGAAGATTTTGGTTTTATAGAGATAGAAAATACCTTATTGATTGAAGGAATGATTGATCTCAAGATCATGAACCGTTCGTTCAATTTTTCTCGCCGTTTCTTCTCTAAAACTGCGTGATTTGCGGTTTCATCCCTGGCCTCTGGTGAATCCAACATTAACTTCTCTTTCTGGTGAACTCGTGGAACCTCGAAAAGAATCTTCTTTAACATCCCTTGTGAGGGTTGCCCGACCAAGGAGCTTCCTGCTGGTGGTTTCTTCCACCTCGTGAAGCTGGACCGCTTATCGCAGTTTCGAAACTGCGGTCCGAGAATCAACTGATGGTTGGTCTTAAAAATCGTGGAGATCACACTTTGGTAATGAACATCGTCGTTTCTTGGGTCAAGAGACAACGTCTTCGAATTTCTCTGTTGCTCTTGAATTTGCACTAACCTTTGAGCCCTACCTTGTCTTGCACCGCAAGAAACCCGTTGAGCAAACGTTTGGGAAACACAATCACTGGAATTCAGCGATTGGTGAACGCAGTTACTAAGCTCATCGTCCATGAGCTGCCAGCTTTGCACCTGGGACGCTCCTCCATTGATTCCATCAGCCATGAACGAGTCATGATCTTCTGCGTGTTCTAACGTTCTGCTCGGAGAAGTCGCGGGAAAAGGCTCGGATCCGAACATTGGAGCGTAAATCTCGTCGCCTAGAATCTGTTGCGGATTAAGAACTTCGATTTGATAATCAGCTCTTGTTGGTAAAATTGTAGCGTATGGATCAGGAGCTTCGAGGAATGATGTCTTCACGCATTGTATTAAGTTCATGTCCTCTGGAATCTACGAGATGATATCAAATTGTTACACCTCTTGTTTTATAATTAAAAATTGGCAATAGTAGTGCCTAATTTGGTTTCATCAAACCGTATAAAATCTTAAATTTAGGCCATTCGGTTTATTTTTTGTTCAAGTATTTTCTTATACTTATTTTGAAAACTGGTACGTACGTTCATAGTTATAATTCTGACAACTTGAATGAAAAAAAAGTAAATAGTGACTTACATGTTCAGTGGTACCGATCTCAACTACTCCTCCAAGAAACGGGAAGCAAACTACCGTATTAACCGAAGCACTCTAGTTAAAAATCACCACAAAACGCCCAAAAAAACGATTGTTTTTAGCGTTTTCAATCGGGAAAAAATGTCAAATTGCAACTACATTAAGACTGTGCTTACTTTCGCCAGAAGAGAGCGGCTAAAGACTTTACTATCAGCGGCATGAGCATTGCAGAGCCATATTGCTTCTCCATTCGTAAACGTTCGTCCAGGCATTCTACCAAAGAAATGGATTTATTAAAATTGAAAGATGTAAAATACCTTACGTTTTTCTTCCCTCTGTAACCAAAATGAGCATATAAACGAAAAAAAAAAACAAATTTTACATTAATCCGAATGAGTAACAGAGTTTGTTAGCCAATAAATCGAAATAAACGCAAAATATGTGCAACCAAGCGGAATAAATAGAAATTTATTAAATACTGATTCATTCAATTATTTATGTTATCATGATTTTTTTATTATTCAAAAGAGAACCGAGCTAACCAAAGTTTTCTGAAATTCCGTTTTGCAAAAAAACAAAACACAAAAATCTGAAAAAACTTAATAACCAAACCTAAAAAGGAACGCGTGGACCTTACAAGTAATAAAGGGCTCTTTTGTTTTGCTTTTCACTGGGTCTTTTGGTTTAATATACCCTTCTAAAACTGACAAGATCAAATCCGAACATGACACACTTGTTTAATAATAAATGTCAATGTGGGTAGAGAGAAAAAGACGGAATTACCCTTCACCGATGTTGAAGACGAAAGACATACAAACCAAATAGTACCACTCCGTGTCGGCGAGGTCTTCCGGCGAAAGTGCAGCAGCGGAAGCTCTTCTGGTGACCTGAGATCCGGAGGAAGAAGATTCTGCGAGGGAGAGAGATTCAAAAAGTTCTCTAAGCTGCTCGCTCCTCCGTAGACCAAGCTGATCAGCTTTTATCTCAGCCGCTTGAATCGTCTTCCTCGTTTTGATGTCTCCATTATAATATCCGTCGCCCCATTCTAATACCCTTTTCATTTAATCAAAGCAAACACAGAAAAAATGACTCTTGAGCTCATGAACAACTTCAAGAAGACACAAGATTAATCTATGTGTTTCAGTTTGGAATCTTCAGGTTATAAAAAAAACAGCAAAAATAAATGAATTTTTTGAAGAAAAACCCAGATTTTTTCTCTTGAATTTTAAAATCAATAAGCTTTCATTATTCTCACTTGTAAATCTCTAATAATCTCCAAGACAGCACCAAGACAAAAAAATCAACCAAATCAGGACAGAAGTAGAAGAAAAACCAAAAAATCTAATCTTGAAATGAACCCGTAATATATCTCCAAGACAGAACCAAAAGCACTTGTAGTTTCAGACAGCAATGAAAACTCAATACTGGTATACTGTTTCAATATCTATCAGAAATTTGAAACTAATAGGCTAAGAAATTGATCCGCTTGTAAGGATTATGATTATGAAACTTTACCCTGTTTGAGAAGTAGAGACGGACCAAAAGATTGCATAGCTCCACTGAATACTTCGAACTGAAACTGCGAGTTGTTTCTTCAGATTCTCCGGCACAGGTGTTCTGTTTCTTCCGGTCGCCATTGTTTCTTCATCCCTACAGTCCGATCAAAAAGAAGGGACAGTAAAAAAATACAAGAGCAGAGAGAAATCAAAAAGATCAGATTTTTGTTTTTGTTTGTCCTTAATTTAGAAAAGATATGAATCTAAAAAGATAACTCTTTACATTGTTTTTTTCTTGGAAGTATCAGAGACAGAACAAATTGGATTTTAAGGTTTTTGAGTTTTTTCTTGGAAGTAGTTTTGGTTTCCGCCGGAAAAGCGCAGAAGTGTTTTGAGGTTTTTCCTTTTTGGTCACTCTATCTATTTTTGAGATAGGGTAAACTTAAGAGACTAGAACAGTCTACGAATCTTTTCTTTTTTTTTGTTTATATCTAACAGAACACTGAAATTTATGACAAATGGACCAAAGAAAAACAAAATCATAACAAATAAACGTAAAAGAAATTTCATTACAGAATGTTTATGAGAAACAAAAGTAGTGGATTAAGGCAAAACGGTGGAGAACCTTAAGTTGATTGATTTTCCTCTTTTTGGGGAAGAACAATCTTTTCTTCGGTGATAGAAACTAAATTATAATGAAAATATTTTATGCGCATCCTAAACTTAATAATAGGTCAAATTGCACGACATGGTGGATTGACGATATAATGGACTTGAAAATCCCTCCTTATCTTCCATGATGTTTGAGTTTTGACCATTTCAAATCGAAATTATGTATAGATGTTTAGATGTTTATTACTAGATATTATTTTTTACATGACATTGTTATGTATTTTAAGATTGAAGACATTTTTATGCATGGTTAAATATCAAATGTTAGTATTAAAACTCTTTTTTATGAGGATTTTCTTAAATTGTTTATATTTTTCTAATTGGTTTAAGTTTTTGTATTTGTAGTTTATTGAGAATAGGTTATTTAAAAAGGGAGAATTACTAATCTAGTATGAAAAAAAGACTAAAATTACTAGATTTGCGGATTTCATTTGACAGAAAAATACCCTTATTTCATTTGACAGAAAAACACGTACTTACCAAAATGCCACATTCCCAACAAAATAAATCTGCAAAAAAAATTTTAAAATCCGTAGACATGTGTTGAAGAATTCTTTTTTTTTTGAGGATTTGTTTTGCAGATTTAAATATCTACGGAATTATTTTGTACAGATTAAATTTTGCAGGTCGTAGTACAAAAAAATCCGCGACAAAGGAAAACAACTTTTCAAAATTACTTATCTAGTACATAATGTAACAGATTTGTTTTAAGTATAACAGATTTATTTTTCTGCGGATTTGTTTTGCAGATATATTAAATTTTGAATTTTTACAGATTTTTTTTTATTTGTCGAAGATTTGTATGTGATTTTGCAGGTTTTCCATGATTTGCGGATTTGTTTTGCAGATTTATATTGTAGTGTCGAAGAATTTTGGTCTTTGATGTAGATTTATTTAAATCTGTAATCCTTCAAAAATTGGTGACAAAATTACTGACATAGTATTGTAGTGTAAGAGATTTATTTAATGTGATACAGATTTATTTGAAATTTTACGAAGTTTTTTATGATTGATGATCTGGCAAAAGAAAAACTCTTTTTTTTTTTTTTTGCAGATTTGTTTATGGAGTCCCTTAAAAAAACTTTTACTTAAAAAACAGAATTAAGATCCACAATGTGTATTTAAAATTTTTACAAATTTTTAAAAATAAATTTTCTCTTTTTAAAAGAAATTTCTTTATAAAAACGAAATTAAAACTATTTTTTTTATTAATTCACTAAATATTATTAACTTTTTACTAAGTTAGTATAATGGTATTTTAGTATTTTACAACCTCCCTAATACTAATTTTGTAAAAGGATATTAACTTAGTAATTACACCAAAGATTCACAATAGTAGGAATAAATTTCATATTTAAAAATAATCTTTTTTTTTTTATCAAAACAAAACAGCGCAACCAACTATTTAAGTTTGAATTGAAAATGAAAAAAGAAATTATATATATTTTTAGATTATAACATATATCAAAAAATAAGTTTTTTAATCTATGTAAAACTCTTAAAATCCAGTAAAAAATTTTAGTGTATTTAAAAATTAAAAAAATCGAAGTTAAGTGTTAGGATCATTTAATTTTTCCCATCAAATCCCTACATGGTGTTAATTGTCAATTAGTTTATCATTGTTACGAAAAATGTAACTATTTATAATGATGTGTCAATAGTTAAACAAATTTATTATACTTTTGTACTATTACTTTAAAATCACGACGAAAAATTTTAAATTTTCAAATAAGATGAACATATTAAAATTCGTCACCATTATTAAGATATTAAAATCATTTATTTATTTTACATTTAATTTAAGGAATTCCAAAAATCACTTCAACACCAAAATCACTTCAACACCAAAATCTCAAGAGTTTAAAAAATGTTGTTTACGTAAAGAATAATGAAAAACACTTTTTATTACAAACTTCTTCTTTGTACTATAATGCAATACTTCAATTTTAATCACAATAATAAAAATGTTGAGGAAAAAAAAATAAGGACAGGCGTTGAAAAAATTGGGAAACACAAAAAAAACACAAATTTAATGTTTGGCCTCGATGAGTTCCCTCGATTCAGACATAATTACAACTTTCAAATCTGTTAACTATCAAGAACTATTGCATTGGTATTTTCTACCATGTTTTTTTTTTATAATAAACATGTAAAAGTATATATTCTAAAATAACTTTTTACATCAAATTGCTTTAGAGTATTTTTTGAACCCAAAAAGTTTATTGCAAGCTAGGTTCATATTATTCGTTCAAAAGAGTATATCGGAGATTCAACGATGAGGTAAGTAAGAGTTAAAAGAGTAAAAAGACTGAATGTGAGGTTCATAATCTGTATTATGAACCCTCAGTTTATAAGTAGGAAACAAAGAACACGAGTTACAAGGGGAACGAGTGACTTTAGCGAATAAGATTGAATGATAAGCCGAGATCGGAATCTAACACTTAATGACTATGACGTCGAACCAAATGTTAAAGGCGATCTAACTTCTATCTCTCTAAGCCGAAGTCTGGAGCGTTGTCTGGAAGTTGTGTTGTTCTTCTCATTTAATATGTCATCTATTTATGGTGAGAAGTTGGGCGTAAGGTTTGTAGCAGTTGAGCACATACTTCGAGAGTCATCATTTGTTATGCGGTTGTCGAGCTAGATATACGGGTGGGTGAGTAAGCAATCATTTCTCCTACAGCTGAATTGTTCATGGCCATGGGGTGGTTTTATCCAGACAAAAATGTTCTTTTCTGACGTGTCCTTCGATCGACGGTTCCCGTACGGTGTACGCTACGTGTTGGACATCCACTAAGGTAGAGTTTCCGTATTAGGAAGGTAGGATGTGTGGCGCTCGTTCACTGGCTCGAGTAGCTACTGATGTAGTCTCTCGGGTGTCGAGCCGAAGCTGGAAGGATAAACCTTGGATTTGGTTTGGGCTTCGCAGGTTTGGGTTCCTTATAGAATCATAAGTGGGATTAGGCTGATTTGGGCGGAGCCTTGGGGGGGGGGCAAAACCCACCTCAAATAGTTACTCCCCCCCCCATTCATTTGGTGTGGCGTTACGTCATTGGGCTGTTCCAGAGGTTGGGTCAGGTACGAATCAGCTCCAGGGCATGCGTGATTTGGTCACCGCGACTTTTTAGGGATTTCTCACGCGTTGCGGTGGCGTCCCTTGATCTTCCAGCCTTCTGCCTATATATCGAGGGTGTAGCTCCCTGATCTCATCATCTCAACACTTTCTCAAGGTAAACCATATTTCTTCTCCTCGTTTCTCTTTTAGTTTAGTGATCCAAAACGAGCATGGGTTGGGAGAGCATTCGCGAAAAGAGTTCGGTCGGAGTCTCGTGATCATCATGGGAGTCTAGAGTAGTTTATGATTCTTGAAAATGCTCTTAAAGCCCGATTACCTCTCTATTCCGACGTGACATGCCTCAAATGGCCATGAGAGTAATTGTGGGGATTAATACCATGGCCATTGGTTAATACTACTTATATTCCTAGTAGTGTCTAAATGTATAGTTTCATTACCATAAGGAACATTGTTTGTCTTGTTGCGTTCTAGTCAACATTTTCAAACTTGTGAATGGTTAGGGATGACATATGGTGAAATCTATTTTAGGGAACAAAGTTAATTAGGCTAAGGTGGACCTACCCAATTTTATGCATGAGTTTTTCCATTGCGTGTGATATCACGAAATAAGTATAATGCCTCCTTAAGAGAAATCATTCACTAATGATATGACAATGAGTTAGTGAAAACATTGTAAGGAATTTAGTGGTTCTTAATGACACTTTAGCTTACTTTTAAAGGCTTTCAACAAAATGAATAAACTTTTTGCTCTTCCACATCAAGATACAATTCATGGTATCCAGGTTAGCCTTAACTTTAGCCATCTGATTAGCTTCTAGAAAGTTCACCTGTCTCTTCCTCTCATAATCAAACATCTTCGTGATGTTTCATGAAGCTAGATTATTGATTAGAGTGTAAGCATCCTCTAGGCTTCTTTTCATGAAATTTTCATTAGTCACAAATTTTAATGCCATATGATACCTCCAATCAACTCCTCTGAAGAAAGTGCTAAGTAGCTGAGCTTCACTAAACTCATGGTATGGAAATTATCACATGGATTCTTTGAACCTGATCCAAGCTGCTTTGAATGGATTCATTCGCCCTTTAGTAAAGGTATAAATTTTAGTCCTTTGTCTCTTCAGACTTCATATCATCATATAAATGGTTCAAGAATGCATTCTTAGTCTCTTTCCAAGTAGTCCATGATCCTGGTGGCAACTGCTTCAACCAACTCGTTGCTTCCTCTGAGAAGATATGGGAAGAGCTTAAAAGGTAGTCAATAGTGACTCTATTGGCCTTGATGCTACTCCCTAGATCTTCAAACATCTCTATGTGATCCATGAGGGTTTCATTGGATAAAACATGAAATTCGTGTTGTTCTACAAGAGTGTAGTATGAAAGTTTAATCTTAAAAGTTGTGCCTCTCAAATGTTGGAGGTCTGATAGCATATTGGTTCACATAGAATTGGTCAGGCCTGTTGTAACCAACAATCGTCATGTCTCAATTACATTCACAATCTGCCTTTTCTCCTTATTGAGAACGATGACATTCACCTCTTCATCAACTTGTTGGCCCCTTTCACTGCATCAATTTCCTTCCACATCAAACAAATTTCCAACTTCATCTTTGATCAAAATTCGATTATTAACCATTTCAGCTGGCTTTTTTCCTTTCATGTTAGTGTGTTCTAACTCCGCTAAGTCTTAATTATTGAGATGAATTAGCTTTTGGTCTTTGTTGCTTCTAGTTTTGTGTTTAGGTACGTACCATAAACAAACAAGAAAATAAGGTAGAAACATGCAAGTAGCATAGTTTAGACGAAATTATAGTATTAGAATATGTAGAGAACTAAAAGGTTCACGACAATGGAACCAAAAAAGTTTGAAACATAATTTGCGAAGCTGATAGAACATGTGGTGGTAATTTTCTCATGTTTATTTTGAGATGTTTGTCAGGAAAAAACCATTCGTGTCATATCCCCATGCCTTTAAAGTGTAAGAGGATAGCACAAAACAAGTGATTCAGTGATTTTGGACTGTTGATCAATTAATTAATTTTGTATATCAACGTAATCAATGTAAAATTTATATTGAACAAAAAAATTTCTTTAAACCATAAGTTTTTTACTTTTTATACAAAAACTTGCAAACAAATAAAGAGAAAACAGTCCATGGTTTTTTTTTTTTATCTTGAGGCTAACCATATTTCTATGTAATCGTCATATCTTCAATCATCCGTCATTCGGATCGATGATATCCTAATTCGAACGTTTTGTCTAACACTTTGATAAAAAAAAAAAAAAAAAAAAACAATTTCTTAGGTAAATTTACGTGCTTCCTTTCATTCCTCTCCATCCATATTGCATGTATTACTATTTGGAATGACTAACGTGGTAGAAACAATACCCGTTTGTTCAACTCCAAATCTATCATAAACGTCACATTCAATTCTTAAGACAACGAGAATATTGGATAAGTTTCGAAAGTTTAAAATCCAAGATATCTTAATATATTATACCTTGAGTGACAATGACGTTATAGAAGTGACGTCTGGAGACAAAGAGCAGAGCGAGAATGATGCTGCTGCTCAAAATAATGAGTTTGTGAGAGCTTAAGGTTTTGAGTTATTTTTCTTAAGATTAATAAAAGAGAGTTATTCTTTTAAGGTTTGAGTTCTTGAATTCTATATTTGGTATCAGAGCGACGATGTGTATATATTTCTTTCGTGGCAAACTTTGAAAACATAGTGGGAAGGCCAAAACATTATGAAGAAAGAATTGTTGAGGAGGATCAAGAAGAGGATCAAGGAAAGCTTATGTATGCAAATACGGATTCATTGAAGGACTCTAATCAAATCCAGCAGTATCACGAAGGTTCTTGAAGAGGCACATGCAGAGGATAAGGTAGACGTTCTCCTTGGATAGGAAGAGGCAGGGGGCGTTATGGCAATCGACAAGAAAGAGAAAGGCCTGATGTATCTACAATAACCTGTTACATATGTGATAAGTTGGGACATTATGCATCTAATTGTCATGATAGGTTACAAGAAACTAAAGAGGATGATACGAGAGAGGCTGATGCTTTAATGATGCACGAAGTTGTATATCTCAATCAACGAAAGGTGAAATCAAACATTTTTGAGTCAAGCTTAGATGAAGATCAAGTCTGGTATCTAGACAACGGAGCGAGCAATCATCTGACGGAAGATTTTCTTACTTCTTTCACCTTCATGAAACAGTCACCGGGAAGGTGAAATTTGGAGATGATTCCCGCATTCACATAAAAGGAAAAGGCTCGATCCGCTTTATATTCACAAACGGTTAGAAAAAGGTTATGTTTAATGTGTACTATATACCAGACCTCAAAAGTAATATCATAAGCCTTGGACAAGCCATAGAGGCAGGATGTGAAGTTAGAATGTAGGAGAATTACCTAACCTTGTATGATCGGAGTGGAAAGTTGTTCGTGAAAACTAACAGATCAAGGAATCAATTATACAAAGTTTTTGTGGAAGTTGAGAATACAAAGTGCCTCAACTATTATCCACAAACGATTCAAACAAAGGGCATGCGAGATTGAGGCATATTAACTATCGCAACATGAAGTTGATGATTAACAAAGAACTAGTTACTAGGGTGCCGAGAATCGTCATCGAAAAGGAGATTTGTGCCTCTTGCTAGGTCGGAAAGCAAACAAGAAAAATGTTTCCTCAACAACTTCATATTGTGCATCACAAAAGCTAGAGATTCTACATGGAGACCTATGTGGACCAATCACACCATCAACAATTGGACAGAATAGGTATGTGTTCGTCGTGATTGATGATCATTCACGTTATATGTGGACGATACTCTTGAAGGAGAAAAGTACGGTTTTTGATAAATTTAAGAAACTTAAGGCGTCGTTAGAGCAAGAAACGGCATACTCCATCAAAACACTTCGTATGGACAGGGGTGGAGAATTAACATCGAAAGAGTTTCAAATTTTTTGTGAAGAAAACGGCATCCAGAGACACTTAACTGCGCCATACTCTCCTCAGCAGAACGGAGTACTTGGGAGAAGAAATAGAACACTCTTGGAGATGACTAGAAATATTTTGAAGCACATGAGTGTTCCAAAGTAATTATGGGAGGAGGCAGTGAGAGATGCTACCTACCTCATCCACATAGTTGCAACAAGAATTTTGATTGCCCAAACACCTTACGAGGTCTTTAAAGGAAGAAAACTAAACCTTGAATATCTACGGGTGTTTGGTGAATTGGGTATGTAAGAAGAGAGACTCCTCATAGGAAGAAATTGGATGGAAGGTCACGGGTTTTGGTGCATCTTGGAACGGAACCAGGATCTTTTGACCCTACAAGCAAAAGGATAATAGTGAGCAGAAATGTGGTTTTCGAAGAAGATAAAAGATGGAATTGGAAAAATCTAGGGAGAGAGAAGGGTGATGACTCTAGAACGTTTAGTATCATTTTGGGAGACTTTGCCAACAATTGGTATTAGAGTATGGTTCGAACGTGGACTAAGTTGAAGCTTACGAGGGAGAATATTGGATAAGCTCGAGAGTTTAAAATTCGAGATATCTCTAACAAGTCGACTAGAATAAAGTGGGCTTAAATAAAACTATTAGAATTAGGAGGCATCTAATTCTAATAGAAAAAAAGTGGATGTTGAGATATAATGAAAGTCCCACATCGAAAGTTTAGACATAGATTCTCTAGTATATAAGTCATGTCTAATTCCAACTAGTATGGGGCCTTTTGAAAAGGAATCCAAATACAAATCTGTGCGGGTAAGTAGCTCAAAGCAGACAATATCACTATGGAGAATTGGACATGAGTTTGAAAATCTCAACAGAGAACCTATGGGTTTCTCAAATCTCTCCTACAAAGGTGCGTCTAAAAAAAGGTGCCTTCAACTTTCATTGGTCTTTTAATTATAAGAGATCTATAGGTTTGAAGATTTGGAAGATGTTTTTATAGACAATAAAATTATTATCGATCTAAGAAAAAAAGAATGTAATTTTTTTTTTTGGTTTGGAAGAAAGAAAATAATGTATATGATGCATTTTTAGATAGTGTTTATTTCTAAGATGTTTTATTTAATTTGTGTCTAAAACTCTTTTTTTGACGATGCATGGAACACGTTTTAATTTGGATTACTATTACCTATGGAATATTAATACTTTATGTTAATTATAGTTTATATGTGTATATATGACAATTTGAATATCTAGTATCTTTAAGATCTAAACCACTACAAGATTGCGTTTTTTTTTTCTCCGAAATGTTCTGCTTTAACTTGTATTTATATTAAGCACTTCAGTAATCTGAGGGACATTCTGACTTAAAAATACAATTACATTTTTTTTGGTCGGAAAACTACAATTACTTTAGAATTTAGATGAATATAAATAAAGACGTATTTTGTTTTGACAAATTGATTTGCGATATATACGCCACGTGCTTGGTAATAAAAGAATTCTGAAGTATGTTTTCTGATTAATTTCAAAACTATTATTATATGGCGTAGTTAATGCGAAAGCGCACATTCCTTTACTTTTTCAACATAAAATATTAATCATATTTATAGAACTATTTTACTCCACCACTCTTTCGCACGATCTATAAACGATCAGCATGGCGCCACGCATAATCATACAAAATAAATTTTGTTTAAAACAAAAACTTCAAAAAATCTTAAGAAATCATAAATACTGTTACATAAAACTATCTCTTCTCTCGTGTAACAAGAATGTAAAGGAGTAACTATTGTGGTCGTATCTTTTTATATTTTTCCTTTGAAACTTGTATCTTTTCATGATGCATTGCAAAATCGTATATTTTTCACTGTTGAAATTGCATGTCAAGACGAAGATGCTGTTAGTGAAATATGTTGTTTCGAGTGGATAGCGGATGATCCGCGATGGTGTCAATTAGTGTCTACATGATTAATTATTTATGAACAATACCATAATCATATCAGGTGCTATACCCTTCAGATGAACAGTAGTTTGCCAAGCGTCCACATGGTTATGAGCCTATAGATAAAGAACACATGAATAAGAGACTATGTGCCTACACGGTCAACTATTGGCGGATAACATACCTAGTGAACACATTTTTAAGAGCTCATGAACACACGAACACCTTCCATATATACACTGTCCACGAATCTCCAACCATGTGTACGCTTGACCATTCGCTATTTGTCGAGAACATCCAACATAAGACATAATCATGGATGTGTCCGCCAACAACCAACCATAATGGAACCTTGTACGTTTGGGCTCCGCTATCCATCAGAAGAGCATCCAACATACGACATAATCATGGTCGTGTCCACCAACAACCAACCAAAGGACACCTAGTACGTCTAGACTCCCACTATCCACCGGAAACAACATCTCTCCATTAAGGATACTATGAGTTTTTCAACCCACCTAAACAGTGAAAATATATACAAAATCTGCAACAACTTTTCAAAAAATACAAAGTTGCTATTAAAAACATAAAAAGATACAGCTAGTGTAGTTATTTTAGAATGTAAACCCTAGTTTTCAGCCGCCTCTTCATTTTGTCGGAAATTCCTTGCCAATTACACGACAAAGACATAAAGCAGACTCAGTTGAGAAAGCACTTCTTCTCCAATGATGTTTTGACAGAACTTTTGGAAAACTAGGAGAAACCCTCAAACCCTTTAAGCTAAGCCACCACATAGTATTCAAGGTTCGGAGGTTTCGCAATCCAAATCTATTAAGGATTCTCGGGTTTCTAGGGTTAATGATTTGAAACTCTGGTAACATACATACCACTGAGTTACTCAACGAATAATTCTTTGTAGATAAGGAAGTCTCAGTAGATACACCAACCCATATAGGATCCGGTTTTACCCTAGTGTACCGATTCTTACTTCAAACTCTTAGAACTAGATCCAGGTTTACCTAGTTGAGATTCCATTTCCGTCACAACCATTCCCGGTCTCCCTCGAGGGAGGAGCGGAGGGCAGGCCGAGGTACTTTCCCTATGCCATACCAAGATGGACAAGGCCCGTGACTACATTAAAAGTTATAATTTGACCTTCAAAGTGACAGTCTTTTCGTACAAGTTCGGGATGTCACCGAGAACTGCCGAGGTACTTGCCACATGACAGAACAAGATGTACAAGGCATGTGACTACGTTAACAATTATAATCGGATCTTCCAAGTGAATATTCCTTTCGGAAAAGCTCGGGATATCGCCGAGAACCTTCACTTGTTGTTTAATCACGGTGGGACCCTCACGGAATAAAGGACGTCGAGGCTCATCAGGATAAAGTGAAGGCCGCTACCAATGTTGCGGTGATGCTAGAAATGCGGCCTGAAGAATTCAAATTCTCTTTAGACCCCCTTTTGGCCGACTAATTTCCTTTTTTCTATTTTGGTGTCCGTCTTTTTGTAAAAAGGATTCTTTCCTTGTAAGATATTTTCGGTTGAGGTCTCGAACTAGTTAATTATTTGATATCATATCTTCAATATTTTTAAGTCTATGCATATTCCTATCTTTACTTTCTTTTCTTAAGTAAATTAGAAGGTTCACCTCAATTGTTCGGCGAGCCAAAGTTTAGAGCTGAATGACTTGATAATTGGATTGGTTGTCTATGGGGTCGAACACGTGAGATGGGCTCAACCTACCTGTTCGGCCGACAAGGGTAGACCTAGTTTGGATCGTGAAACGATTAGGGATTGGTTCGCTTCTCTTGATCCCAATCGAAAGTAAAATTGTGAGATGGGTCCGACTTAGTTATTCAGATGATCGAGGAAGGGATGCGAACCTGAATTAGACTTAGATGTCTTAAATCCCGAATTCTACTTTATCAAACTCGACATATCAAAGACGTAGATTATTTCACCATGGGAACACGTGCATGCGAACCTTGTAGGATTGGAGGAGAAAATGTATAATGGTATAGAAAAACTTTTGAATGCGTTTCCATCTTCGATTAAACTAACATGAAATATGAAGGATAATATTACACATAATCTATTTTTCACAGAAACATTATGACTTACGTTAGGTGATGGAGTTTTGTTTTTCTTATTCTCTTCTATTTAGATCTTCCATTGCCAAATGAAAAATGAAGAAAACAAAAAATGAAAAGAGATCTAAATTGTAGAAGAGAAAAAAATGGTTCTGCAAATGATTTAAAAAATTTTCGTATATTAAAAAATTAATATTATTATATTAACCAATTATTTGTTTCTTTAAAAGTACTTATTGTAATAATTTGATTGATCAATATGGAGGTAAAATATTATTTAATAATATATTTGTTTTTGTAGATTTAGGATGTTTTCAATAAAAAATTTGAAATCAACCAATTGGATAATAATAATAAAAAAGAATATGCGTTCTTATTTTTTTTCGGATTGAAGATCCGTGAGATTTTTAACGATTGTGTAAGAGCATCACCAATGACAGACTCTTAAAAAAAGGATTCTTAACATTTTTTTTTTGTGGGTCTACTATTTTCGTTGGATAAAAAAAAAAAAACAAAAAAACAGCCAATCATAACATCTCACAACATCTCACGTGTTAAGAAATCGTATCTAAAAACTCTTAAATAAAGATCGGTCCTTATGATTTTGATGGATCCTACAATTATTTTAATTTTTTTTTTTGGATTCCGCGCTATCAACCCACGTTAGAAATACTCTAAGAATACTAATCTTTTATTTTTTTATTAATTAAAACATTAATATACATCATATTTACACATCACAATTAGGCTTTCTCTAAGCGAATATCAACCATTTAAGCTTTCACCACTTTTCTAAAGGAGATGTCTGTTTATATATAAGAAATTTTCTAAAAAGAAAACTAACCGTTAATCTCTCTGTAAAGATATGCAAATGTGCTGCCCATGGTAGTCTGCTGTAAGACTAGTACCTAATATATTTTAGAACAAAAAACTTCTTTTCTATATAAAGGGTATCAAAAACTTTCCCCCCGTAATTAGCTTCTTTTTTTCTGTTTTTTTTGCATTGTTGTTTTCAGAACCAAAACATAGAAAAAAAGTTTTGGAACTTTTGAATTCTTTTTCCGGCAAAGAATAAACCGTGCACCTCCTGTTTTCGTGTTACTGAAAATTCTGGCACGGTTGGATATTATTCTTATTCAGAGTATTTTTCCTGGATCTGCCAAAAATTTGGTAACAGTTTTAAGAATTGAGCTGACTTTATTGGCTGATTTGTCATCTGTTCAACATTATGGTATTGTTTGCTGCAAAATTGATTCTTAGGTTTTGTTTTTTTTTTGTATATTTATGTAAGTTTATATGATTTTTGAATTATATCTTTTCTTTTATGAACTGTTTTACTAATATGTTTGAATTACTTTAAAAGATTAACCTTTATCGAACAGACCAAGAATTGTTTAGCATTTGAATTGCTTCCCAATTAAAAAAAAAAAAAAAAAAGAAGAATAAAAAAGGACTTTTGGAATCAAAATAGTTAGTTATTAAAGGCTCACTTTGGTATTGATTTTGAAAATTAATCGTAGAAAGTGTGGTGATGCTCATGTAATGATCATTTATCTGCTTTTATAGGTTAAAATATGAAGGAGCGAATCGAAGAAGGATCCAACATGATTGGTGTTTATGGATCAAGCAGCATTCTGAATTTTGATGGAACAGAAAGTCATGAAAGTATAAATGAAACTAAGCAAGGCAATCTTCTTATTTTTTCTTTCTTTTTTTATGTTAATCTTAATTTTTGCTGATCATTTTTCTACTCTTTTCATAAGTTGCATTGTACTTCTAGAAACTTATAGGCTTGACTAATTAGATGTAGGGGAAACACAGAAAATGATAGGAATCTCATATACAAATTAAGAGCCGATCTAAAGTTACATATATGTGATACTCTCACCAGAGGATTTGCAATTAATTAGTTAGTTTTGAGTTAAAACTAAAAAATCTTTGAAACTTAGAGCTTGAACACACTATGACCCAATCCAAACTAAAACTGATCGGATCGAAAAATAATTATTAAATTTCATGGGTTCCTACTCAAAATCAATTGACAATTAATGGATTAGTTCATATATCTTATTAAATATTTACGTATCATCTCAACTTCAAATCATTAATTATTCATGTTTCATTTCAATTTCCGATATGTGATATTTGTCACATCAATCCTATTGTGAATTCCTGACGAAATGATTTTTGCAATTCATCTTGAAAAATCGTATTAGAAACTCATATATGATATAAGTGATATCTAAAGCAATATAAAAAAGATATGGAAGCCAATACACTCACAAATCAATTGGTTTTAGTTGAAAACTCATAAAACTTAACAGAGAGTCAAAAAGATAAAAAGTCGTTTCAAATTCTTTTTGGTATTTTCTTTGTTTTTAACCGGATTTAATGTGGATTGTAGGTCATCACAGTTTGGTAGAATGGTTAAATGAGACACTTCCTTATTTGAATTTACCATGGGATGCTTCAGAGGACGAACTAAGAGCATGCTTGATGGATGGTACAATCTTGTGCAACCTCTTGAATCAGCTTAGTCATGGTTCAATGAAAATGGTAAATATTTTTGTGTAAACTAGTAGGTTTTTATTTATAATTTTGCTTTTGTTTCCTATATGCCAGTTTTCTTGATTCTATGCTCTTACTTTTCATTTTCTGATTGAGTAATATTCTACAGGGAGGTAGTTTTGAGCCTGCTTGTGTAAAAATTGAAAGGTTTCTGACAGCTATGGATGAAATGGTTTTGCCTAAATTTGAGGTTTCAGACTTAGAACAGGTTTGTTCTCTCTTTTTTTCATAGAAATTTCTTTGACATCAATGGATAATATATCAAGAATTCTACATATGAAATGCATGCAGGGGGATATGGTTCCAGTTATACAGTCACTTAAGGCGCTTAAAGCTAGTTTCTCAGATGATGGATATAATAAGGATACACTATACATAAGGAGAAGATGGAGTTTGCCTGAAGATCATTCAAAAGGAGTTAATAGCAACTTAAGTGATGGGTTCCAGTTGAAGGAAACATCTGAAATCAATATTTCAGATACTAAAATTTTGGACTTATTGAAATCAAATAGTTTACAAGTAAAATATTCTAACATCAATTTTCAATCTTGTTTCAACCTTGATGATCCATATAGTTTATTTTCTTCAAAATATAAAACCTAGATTTCATTTCTGTTTTTCATTGTAGAATACTTCTACTCGGTCGTTGTTTGATATGCTCGATAAGCTTCTTGATGAGAAAATGCAAAAGATGAATGCGAATGTGTCTCATGTAAGGAAAGGATTTGGCATTTGTTTTTGGTTCATGGAAAAAAATTTCTCAATCTTCATTAATTTTTGTTTCTGCTCTCTTCTACAGGCATTTGCATCTATCTTGAGAGGCATTGTGCAAGTAGTGGAACAACGGATCTCAAATCAAGCTGAAAATCTAAAGAATGTACGACTAACTCAATCTTTCATTTCCCATTATACTTGTTGAATAATCGTGAAACATGCCTCGTGCAGCAAAATATACTCTTTCGGGTCCGTGAAGAGAAATTTAGATCAAGAATAAATGTATTAGAAGCTTTGGTATCTGGGACAACAGATGAGACTGAGGTACTAAGTTTAAATATTTTAATTATCCATAATGTATATAATGTGTTATTTGATGCACATTTCTTTTTCATATGTTTAACTAAATGTAGTTAAGATCAGAAGAAAAAGATGTGGTGCAACTGAAAAAGGAAAAAGCGCGTAGTGATTATGAGCTTTCTAAGTTAAAGCAAGAATATGAGCTTGTGAAAGAAAATCATGAGAAGCAGTATTCGGAACTAAAATCAAATGCTCAAAACGCTAAAGTTGAATTGGAGAAGAAATTAGAGGATTCAACCAACAAAGTGAAAGAACTTGAAAATTTATGTGAGACTAAGACTAAGAAATGGGAGAAGAAAGAACGCACATACAAGAGCTTTATAAACCATCAGTCAAATGCTTTGCAGGTTTGACTCTTTTCTTTTAATACTTTTATAAACATAATTAATTAGCTTCAGTACAAAATTTAACTAACGTCCTGCAGGAATTAAAAGATACATCAATGTCTTTAAAACATGAAGTCCTTAAGACAGGAGAAAACTATTTTCAAGATCTGAATTATTATGGTTAGATAATTTGTTGCATTCGGTTCTTTCTTCTTTTTTTTACTTTATTGTGTTTATAATCTTTTTAGTATTACATGCCTTATAATTTACATCTTAGGTATAAAACTCAGAGGAGTGGTCGATGCAGCCAAAAATTACCAGGTTGTCGTTGAAGAGAACCGAAGACTTTACAATGAAGTCCAAGAATTAAAAGGTAAAAACAGCAAAATCGTATTTTTCTGCAAAAAAATATCAAAATTGTCTATTGTTGCCAAAATTACTAAAAAAATTTAGAATTCATACAGTACTTTTCGTCTAATAATTCATAAATCTTAAGAAAAACATTTTTTTTTTCCAACAAATATTAATTAAAATATAACTTTAGTGTTGGTAACCAAGTAGGAAGGGAAGAGTTTAGCTCAAGAAAAACAAATTATTGCAACTAAAAACTAAATTTGTTAGTATTTTTGGAAAATTAATTTCATGATTATAATGTTTGATACTTAATGAATTATTAACTAGTTTGATCAATTAGACAAAAAATTATCACTAAAAGTTTTTTTGGTCATCAACAATTTGTAGACTGTTACGTTGTCTTCACGCCATCTTTTTAACTTTTCCGTTTTATGTTGCTCTGCACAAAGGAAATATCAGAGTCTATTGTCGGATTAGACCATTTCTTCAAGGGCAAAACAAGAGACAAACATCAATAGCATACACAAGTGAGAATGGTGAACTTGTGGTTGCAAATCCCTTAAAACAAGGCAAAGATACTCATCGGTTATTCAAATTCAACAAAGTCTTTGGCCCTTCTTCAACTCAAGGTTTAATTGTGCCACTTCTTCTTCTTTTTTCCCATATAATGAAGAGAATATAGTAGTTAAGGACTTTTACTATATATTGTTTTATGTAGAGGAAGTTTTTCTAGATACACGGCCATTGATTCGATCCATTCTTGATGGCTACAATGTTTGTATATTTGCTTACGGTCAAACGGGTTCGGGAAAGACATATACAATGGTAAGAAACATATATAGTTTCCTTCTTAAATTGTTTACGCCAAACATAAGCAATTTCAATTTGTTTACACAGAGCGGACCAAGCATACATTCAGAGGAAGAATGGGGTGTAAACTATCGAGCTTTAAATGACTTGTTCCACTTAACTCAAAGCAGACAAAACACAGTGATGTATGAAGTTAGTGTTCAAATGGTTCAGATTTACAATGAGCAAGTTCGTGACTTACTTTCAGAAAATGGTCCAAATAGAAGATATCCTTCTCTAATCTAGTCTAATCTATTTTTTTGGTATATGTATTATTATAACGTTACAAATGCAAGATGTCCTTAACTTGCATACACTTGGGATTTGGAATACCGCCTTACCAAATGGACTAGCTGTTCCTGATGCAAGCATGCATTGTGTAAAATCAACTGAAGATGTTATTGAGTTGATGAATATAGGGTTAATGAATAGAGCTGTTGGTGCCACACTACTCAATGAAAAAAGCAGTAGATCTCACAGGTCTACTGATTTTTTTTTTTTAATATATGTTTTGTCATTAACATCATATTGAGCTGTTTTGCTTATTCTTTGCAGTGTTCTTTCTGTTCATCTGCGCGGTGTTGATGTCAAGACTGACTCCATCTTGCGAGGTAGCTTGCATTTGGTTGATCTTGCTGGAAGTGAGAGAGTTGATCGTTCCGAAGTAACTGGAAAGAGACTCAAAGAAGCTCAACATATAAACAAATCATTGTCTGCTCTTGGAGATGTTATCTTTGCTCTAGCACATAAGAATTCTCATGTGCCTTATAGAAACAGCAAGCTGACACAAGTCCTCCAGAATTATTTAGGTATTATGATAGGGTTCTAGGCCTTACACTCATAATCTTTGTGTTGGATGTCAGAACATGCTAAATTAGCGGCCTCGTGTAATCTTGAAGACTCCCTTCCTAACTTTGCCTTGTTTCTTTTAGGAGGACAGGCGAAAACTCTTATGTTTGTTCAGATTAATCCTGATGAAGATTCATATGCTGAGACAATAAGTACTTTAAAATTCGCCGAAAGAGTTTCTGGTGTCGAGTTAGGTGCAGCTATAAGCTATAAGGAAGGGCGGGATGTTAGACAACTCATGGAACAGGTCCTTCTAATACTTTTGTTAAGATTTGAATCTCAACATTGAAATTTAGCAAGGAAACGAAACACACAAATTCTAGTGATATATAAGAGCTACCTACAGTTTCTACAACTGTGAAATTCTATTATAATCAAAGTGATAAATTGGACTCCACATTTCAACAATTTCCTCTTTTAAACGTTTTAATTTGCATCTTGATATTCTTGATATTATTGCAGGTGTCAGAGTTGAAAGATATGATTTCAAAGAAAGACGAAGAACTTGAAAAGTTTCATAATATAAACGGTAATGTAATCGCTCAAAAACATGGTTCAAACAATCAAAGATTTGGTTCTATTTCAAATAGAAGACATTCTTTAGGAGGAGCTTCACCAAATGCTAGAAGAAAAATACAATACTCCGCTTTACTTGGAAGAACAACTTCAGATGAACGTAGACATCAAAATCAATTCCTATCATCGTCTAAATTTTCCGATGGGGGTAAAAGACAATCATATATACTTGACTATATTGAACTATTAGGCTTTCAAGATTAAGATATTGAGTAATATCTCTGATGGTTGTCTTTCAATGGAAACAGAAACCGAGCAAAGCAGACCTTCTCGACTTTCGATTTCCACCACCTCCTCCTCTAAGGCTTTAACAAGTAATCTCACTATTAACTCTTCCTATACATTTTTCCTTAAAACCAAAGCTTCTCGTCTAGTTGTAACCTAAACAATTATCACATCGAATTTAGTTTAATCCTAGGAGGAAATGAATCTATAGTCTCAGAAATGAATCATGATATGTTTCTTTCTCGTCTCAGGTTCTAGAAGACCGACCACTGGCTTTTCATCATCAGTAAAACCCCTAAACAGAAAACGATGAACCATATTATCAAATTTGTGCACATAAGCTTTCTTTCTTCTCTACGCATCATCCAACCTTGTTTTATTCATCCAGACTGAAAACTAAGTCCGATGGATTTATCTATGGAAAATGATTGTGCTGATGTGTTTAGTGTTTTTACAAGGAGAATCTAACAAACTTGCAGAGGGCTTCAATGTGTATTATATGTTACTAGCAAAATGTTTCTTACACGGACTCTAATGTTAACTTTATGCTCCAGAGCTCATGTTATGTTTTCCACTAGAAAATTTGGTTTTTTTTTTTATATTATTAGAGTATATGGAGAAAATTCACTTTCACAGTGTTTACGAATTACGTGTTGATAAGGAATCAAGTATAATAGAAAATTAAATAATATATAATTGTGTATATACTAACTAACTTTTGAGCCAAATTACACAATAATACGTGTTGATAAGGAATCAAGTATAATAGAAAATTAAATAATATATAATTGTGTATATACTAACTAACTTTTGAACTAATTTTTGGGAGTGAGTTAGTCTCACACTTCTATATGGTATCAAAATCAGGTTTCGATCATGACCCAAGTTTGACCATGGCACATAAAAATTCGACTAGGAATTTAATTTTGGCCTATGAGTGTCCAACCAAAAGATTTATTACCGAGTTTGACCCTGACACATGGAAACCCGACTAGGTTAACCTTGGTCCATGAGTGCCCGACTAAAGGGTTTATTACCGGTCCTGGGATTCGGTTCGAAATGAAGACATAAGTCATCATTTCGAGGGAGCGTGTTAAGGAATTTCACATATGAAATATGATGAGAAATTAAGTATGATATAAGTGTGTGGCAATACTCCTCTCTTGAGCTAGTTTTTGGGAATGAGTTAGGCCCACATTTTTATACGTGTAACTCAATTGAAGCGAATCTTTTACCATCATGTGTAATTCAGTTTAGGCGAATCTTTTAGTATTATGTTCCAACATTCATGTGGTACCCAGATCTGATTACGTGAAGAGTGCACTAAAAAAGATTTCACAGTATGGGTTGAATATCGCAACCTGGATCAGATATGAACCAACTATTTATCATTAAATGCACCATCTTACGAAACTTATCATTTCAAACAAAATCATGAGCTTTCGTTTATAATATGGGATGAAGCACCAATGATATGTCAGCATTGTTTACTTTGGTATAATAGAGAAGAATAGTAAAAATGGTCTTTGGGCTCGGGTTATACCAACCCGGTTAAGTGTGTAAAGTGGGTTTTGTGAGGCTGAAAATGAGCTTTTCCAAATCCCATTCACTAACAATGATGAATGGTAGATGATGATGATAAGACGAAGAATGAAGGTATCGCAAATCACTATTATTATATGAGATAAGTTAGTTATCCCAAGCTTCCTAAGAAAGTGGTGATTCACATTTGTGTAAACAAAGAAAAAAAGGTGGTGTGGTAGGTAGTGGAGCCCATTGGGCATGAGTAAAATGATATTCTTATTCTTATTATTATATAAAAAGTCGCAAGTTGGCAAATAGTTTAACTAAACGTGGGACTAGTCATCTCTCTCAGGCAATTTTGTGTTGTACTTGTCCCTATCCTTCTTTTTTCAAGTCCTTGTTGGGTGAGATAAAAAGAAACTACAAAAGTGACAAAATATTAACTCCCCTACTTTAATTTTTTTTTCTTAATAGAGCCAGCCACAAGAGTGAGCGACATTAGTTTGTCCTACTGTAAGAAGAGATCAAACAACAAAGATGGTTTGATCTTTCTTCTCAGGTTTGATCTTTCTTCTCATGATTTATTGCTTCATAACATATCACACGGCTAAACGGACGTCCAAGTCAACACCGCATTGATTTGTTTTTCTGTTTTTCTTTAAGTCTCTATGCCCTCCTCCCCCTCCTCGTTAAGTCGTTATGTTGTTGCTTGCGTAACCAAAGAAAAGGAAGACAAGGAATCTTCTACCTTTGGCTGTCATGGCCACACGGTCTTGTTGGACCACTTTCCTCTTTTACTCTCTGTTGCTTCCCGGCTGCGTCAGAGCTGCCACTCCTGCCGGCGCCAATGAGAAACAGCTCTACGAGACTCCCACCTGGGCCGTTGCCCTCGTCTGTACCTTCTTCATCCTTGTATCTGTTCTCCTCGAGAAGGCTCTTCACAGAGTCGCCACGGTATCCCCTCAGTTTCCTCCTTTTAATTTTCCTTCCGCATCGCTTCTCCTCTAAACTTAACTTTCTCTTCTCGCGCAGTGGTTATGGGAGAAGCATAAGAACTCTCTTCTTGAAGCCTTGGAGAAAATAAAGGCCGGTAAGATCTCAGACTTGTTTTCTCCCTACTCTTGACTTTGGTTTAAGAAACTTTAAATCTAATTCTATGACCAATGGATGCAGAGCTGATGATTCTAGGATTCATTTCCTTGTTACTCACCTTCGGAGAGGAATTCATTCTCCAGATTTGTGTCCCTGAAAAGGCTGCAGCCACTATGTTACCTTGTGCACCTCCTTATCCTAGTCATGATCAAAACGACAAGACCCACCACCGCAGACTTCTAGCTGCTGCCATTACCCCTTCCAAATGCCTTGAGGTCATCTCTATAGCATTCCTTTTTGGATAAGGTTTACGCTCTCTCTTTTCTTTTCTTATCACACTCTTTGGTTATCCGCAGGGTCATGAACCACTCATATCTGCCAAGGGTTTGCACCAGCTCCACATTCTATTGTTCTTTTTGGCTGTCTTTCATATTCTCTATAGTTTCATCACCATGATGTTTGGCAGACTCAAGGTGACTTTAATTCCTTTTCTCAAATCCCTCCTTCTGTTAGCTATTCATCTTTTTTTCAATGTACATGGCAGATCCGTGGCTGGAAAAAGTGGGAGCAGGAGACATCTTCTCAGGATTACGAGTTTTCAGTCGATAGGCGACTTCTTCTTCTTTAACTAAAACCTGTTTCATAGGTCCCTAAATCGACTCTTCTCTATGCATAGATCCAACAAGATTCAGGCTCTCTCGTGAGACGTCCTTCGTTAGACATCATTCCAGTTTCTGGACGAAGATCCCCTTCTTCTTTTATGCTGTAAGAAGCATTCATTTCCTTCCTCATAAAGTTGTTGATGAAGAAACTGAGATATGTTGTTTGAATTACAAACAGTGGTGCTTCCTACAGCAGTTCTTTCGATCTGTTGGGAGAACAGACTATTTGACTCTGCGCCATGGCTTCATCACTGTAAGCCGCTAAAAACTCA
The DNA here is from genome assembly GCA_900116095.1 of Euclidium syriacum. NCBI lineage: Eukaryota > Viridiplantae > Streptophyta > Magnoliopsida > Brassicales > Brassicaceae > Euclidium > Euclidium syriacum. The sequence continues at coordinate 8,585,625 of FPAK01000008.1, forward strand.
GCTCTCTCTTGTGTTTGCCTTCTAGTTCTGTACCTTGGTGATGTTTATGGGTGACTCTCCTCCTTTTAGGCCCACTTAGCTCCGGGAAGAAAGTTCGACTTCCAGAAATATATCAAAAGATCATTGGAAGACGATTTCAAAGTGGTAGTTGGAATAAGGTACGTGACAAGAACAGAAAACACCATTCACAGTGATAGTGTCCATGTGATGATAAAGTTTCTCTCTGCAGTCCACTTCTATGGGCATCATTTGTGGTCTTCTTATTGCTGAATGTTCATGGTAAGTCACCTTTGATTTTCCTTGCCTTCACTCGATAATTGGTTATTAGTGTGCTGAATTAATACTTTCTTCCCTCTTTAGGCTGGCAAACTCTGTTATGGGCATCAATCCTGCCCATAGTTGTAAGAATCTTCTTATGCGAATCTTGTATCAGTTTCAGGGAATTGTAAACTCATTCTTACAACAACTCTTGCAGATCATTCTAGCCGTGGGTACAAAGCTTCAAGCGATACTAACAAGAATGGCTATGGGAATCACGGACAGACACGCAGTAGTTCAAGGGATACCTCTTGTGCATGGTTCAGATAATTACTTTTGGTTTAATCGCCCTACCTTGCTTCTTCATCTTCTTCACTTGGCCTTATTTCAGGTACATTCATCTTTAGCCCATCATGCTTGCAACTTGTGTCTAATGGCTTCTTCGTTTTTTTTGTAGAATGCTTTCCAGATAACATACTTCCTCTGGGTCTTGGTAACTGACTTTTATGCCCAACTCAATACTTTTGGCCGATTCTATATCTTGAGTGATAGTAATGACTATTATATTTCGTTAATTTGGCATGCAGTATTCCTTCAAGCGAGACTTTTTGCTTGAATAGTGACTTCAAACTTGTCATCATAAAACTCTGTCCTAGGTAAAGCTTTTTTGTTCAGTACTAACCACTAGTGAAGGATCGGAACCAATTGATACATACTAAACAAGTTTGGCTATAATTGCAGCGTAGGAGCTTTAGTTTTGTGCAGCTACATCACGCTTCCATTGTACGCCCTCGTTACTCAGGTACATTATTGTTTTGTCATTGTCTGTTAGATGAAACAAAACTTACAGGTATAATTAACAAACTGATGTTGTTGATGTGAGCAGATGGGTTCACACATGAAGAAAGCTGTGTTTGATGAACAGATGGCAAAAGCGTTGAAGAAATGGCACATGGCCGTGAAGAAGAAGAAAGTCAAAGCGAGAAAGCTACCAACAGAGACCCTTGGAAGTCCGAGCAGTACCTCTGGATCCACTCTACTCCGCTCCAAGACCATCGGTCACTCAACGACGAGTAACTACGACGACCAAAACATGTCTCATCTTGAATCTCCTGCGCCCACAGAGATGGAGATTAGCCTTGCAAACCAATTCTCCTTTGTGACGTCTGTTCCTCTTAAGTCCTAATGATATGGATGTATATTCAAAATGAGTGCAGCGCAAATACCAATACCTTATTGTTACTAGATTTGTACGCTAATATTTAATTCCCTCTTTTCAACGTATTTTTCATATTGATATTATTGAATTTCTGATATTATTGCAGGTAACGAATTTTAAAGATATGATATTAAAGAAAGACCAAGAACTTGAAAAGCTTCAAAATATAAAATCGCTCAAAAACATGTTTTAAACAATCTAAGATTTTGTCCTTTCTGCTACAAGACATTCTTTAGGAGGAGTAGCTTCACCAAATGCTGGAAGAAAAACACAAAACTCTGCTTTACTTGGAAGAACAACTTCAGTCATAGACACAAAAGTGCTAACACGACAGCTGCCACATTAGCCGCCATTCCCCTAAATAGTTTCTTATTTCCTGCAAAACAAAATAATACAAACATTACAATATTGGCAATATTTTTGGACTAGAGACTGACTAAAATTAATCTCATCCCCTTGCTGATCCAAATTAATCACAACACAGAGAAACAATCATAGTCTCAAAAGTATATTTACTTATACAGGGATGAGGGATATGAGCAAGTACCTCTAATCGAGAAAGAACCGCTACGATTCGGCGGTGGAAGTGGCGGCAACGATGAAGTTGATGTATCAAAACTGACAAAACATTTAGGGGTGAAGATCATAGCCCACTCTTTTTCACTGCAACAGTCCGTGATTTCTTGCCACGCAAGTTTCAGACATGTAGTGCAGTTACTAGGATCTAAATGAGGACTACACTGAACAATAAACTCAAGATCATACAAGTTATCGAACCTAGTCACATCCATCAGATAATACGGCGTATAAGATGAAGACAACAATGATGATCTAACAATAACCTCTCCCATTTTCTCAGACAACCTCTGTTCAAATCGATCAAACGATTTAGGTATTGGATCGTTAGACGACCACAGGATATTAGGTTTTGTCTCTAGGGTCGAAAGGAAGAACTTATCTGAGTATCGAACCATACAATCGAAGTAGTAGATGATTGCTTCTCGATTGTTGGTGCAGTTTTTGGCGATCTCGGCGGTTGCGGTCTTGACGCAGGTGTTGCAAGTTGTTCTGTTGACGTCTCCTGTGCATAAGAACATGCCATGGACTGTGTCTGAAGCTAGCCCGGTCGTGAGATTGTAATAGTTGGCGAGAGAGGATTGGTTGCTAAGTGTGGAGAGAAGAGTGTTGAGATTTGTGTTGTAAGTTGAGTTGCGAGTGAAGTTTCCTGATGATTTGATGCAGAAAGTTTCCATGTGTTCGGATTTGGATGTAGCTTGGTTAATGGTGAATAGGAGACAGAAAAGAGAAGAGATGCAAAAGAGACTAGAGAGTTTCTTCGTTGTTTCCATGTTTTTAATTTCTTTGATGGTTTATGAGACAAAGAAAAAGAGCAAGAAATCGATTCCTATATATAGAAAGAGAGTTTGCTTCATTAATATCACAAGTTCATCATTGGTCTTTGTTTAACTTTAACTTTTTTTCTTGGTCTTTGTTTGAGTTATATTTATTACAACTTTGTTTCTTTTTCTTGGATTACTCCCAAAAAGAGTTGACCAATTAATGAGTGTAAATATTTACTTCAAGTGGAGATTAGTTTAGGCGGTAAACTAACTTAGAGATGGGAAGCCGATTTATAAAATAGGATTTCTCTATCTTATTTAATTTTCCACATATCTTATCTTAACCATAAACCCTCTGTTCTACCTTCTCATTTGGTCTGGCACATTTTTCCAAATTAACCAATGTAGACTTTTTTGTTGGTTATTTGAACTTTGCCAATGCACATGTGAGTAGGCTCCATGATTATTGCTTTAGACTCTTTAGATATAGTCTAAAGCATGAAATCACAAAGGTCTTACCTTTTGATGCATTATAAACTACACTCATATATTGTGCACAAAAGATAAAGAAACCATACATTTTATATGAGTTTTCAGTACGAACGAGTAACTATAACTTCTCACAAAACAACTCAAAGGAAAAGGACAAAGAGAAGCATGAAACTTCATTGCATTAAAAACTCACAAAAAGATATAATATTTACACTTGCCGAGATATTACTGCAAATCACAAGTGAAAAGGTATCTTTGTTCTCTTCCTCTTACTTGATCCACCAACTGATTTCATCTCAGAGACGCTTTCAGGCTCGACCGGTTTCTTACACTTGGATTTTCTTATTCGCTTATCTCTCTCCAGTGTAAGCATCAAAGGCTTTGGTGTATTTTCAACACCATCATGCTCCACCTGGACTTTCTCAGGTGAAGAAAGCATCATGTTATTTGCAATCTCTTGAGTCGTCGTCTCTTTCTTGCTCTTCGCACATAGACGAGGAGTTTTTGGCTTAAATGGGTAAATCTCTTTCATCTGACCTTTATTAGCTCCTCTCTTAAGATTACGGTGAGAACAGAAACTGCAGTAGAAAACTACATTGTTCTGAGGCAAACAGACGTTATACTTGTTGCTTTTGATTCGTTTCTTCTTAGCGGAAGCCTTCTCGATTCTAACATTGCAATTGAAACCAGGCTCAAGAATGGTCTCACACCTGCAAATAAAGAAATACTTTTTAAATGATCCAATTCATAAACCAGGAAAAGAAAAATAAAAAAAAAAGAGGCAAATGCAAATACCTTTGACAAGAGACGAGATCGGGATTAGGAGCAATACCCGTAGCTTCTCCGTCGGCAGCAAGACGCCGACCGAACAAGGTAGCTAGCGACGGGATCGGAGTATCTCCGCCGGTTGACCAGAGGGCCAGATTTTTCAAGTGCTCATGTCTCAGCACAGATTTAAGATTGGGTCCTCCTTGAGAGCTTGTGAGCTTCTTAGCTCCACGTTTCCCCATTTTTTTAAGAGCGTCGGAATATAATCTTTTAACCGGCGGAATACGGCTGACGGAGTGTGAGCGTTGGTTTTTTTAAGAGCCTTCGTTGGTGAGGAACCAGTAGTAATGCATCCAAGCAAATGTCTCACGCACAAAGAACACCCTCTGCACAAAACCAACCAACGATTTCTAAGTAAATTATATCGAATTAACTAAGGCATTGTCTTCGATGCATAAACCCATTCACGAAAAAAGAAAAAACAGACTACGTAACTAAGGAGAACCAAGATGATCAAAGCAAAATGGAGCTTGAAACAAGAGGCGTACCTTTGAAGAGGTACTTGGAGATCTCACGACGGTTTTTCTCCGTAATGATCTGCCAATACGAGAAAACATCGGTTTTTTACTGTTCGATTATACTCAGCATTAGAAAAATAAGTTTTCCATCAACGTAATTAGCGATTGGGTTTAGAGATCTACCATGATTGCGATGAGATTGATGGAGGCGACAGAGAAGGTGTCTGTCTGCGTTTTTATGTGTTTGCTTTCTCTCCTTCTCCTAAAGCGGCCAGTTTTGTAACATATTTGTTCTAAGGGTTTTAGCGTCCCAATATTGGGCTAATAATTGGGCCAACATGAAGAATATTTAGCAGCCCAATTTATTCTAATCAATTTAGGAAACACGCTAAGAAAACATCTTAATTCGGTAGGTCATTATCATAGACGACTCCGCGCGCGTCCGGATAATTTTTACATTAAACGTGTTCCATTTCATGCTAAATCTGCTGAGAACCTAGCTGGGCGATTAGAAGCCTAGACTAACCCTGAACTTGATCAATCTTTGTACGGGAGAAAGGATTAGAGGAAGGAAAAAGAAAGCACACAATTTGGTGAACTGGGTTGACAGTTGAGTCGCTATGTCTAGGATTATATATGCAATCTACAACTTTCACTAACTCCAGCTTAAACTTAATATGGATGCAGAGTATGATCTCGACTCCCCCCCCCTCTCGCGACTAATACCCTATTCTTTCTCGATATAATATACAACTCTAGAATGAGTCTTGATTTCATGTTTACATATTAAACAAGCTTAATTAACTATTAAACTAGCTTAACGTCTCTAATTTACTAACCCAAACGAGACACGTGACTTTGGAGATGATTATATTCAGACACTCCAATTCAAAGGGAGACTTCCAATGCTTAAAATTTTGCTTTTTCAGCTCAAGCTACTCCCTTAACTTTTGGCTTCTCTTAGTCTTCATCTCGGACATTGACTTTTATTTTTGGCCCAACACCTAGGACCATACCCAAGAATCCAAGACTATAATCTTCTTAACCAATTTGAATTTTGTAAAATAGAAGTAGAGAGTGGAAAACAAAAAAGATAAGTTGGTATATTTTCTTCTTCAACGTCTATTGTTGAGTCACGGGTCCTAAAAGACTTTTCCAATAGTTTCGTTTATTTCGGTTTGAAGTTTGTTCACTTCTCTGAGTTTTAAATCTTTGGGGATTTTATATATGGTTATTTGTATCAAATCTGTATAGCGTCATCGAAGACAACGAACTTGACAAGCTTCATTTTTCCCCTACATACATTGGTACTCTTATGGTCGTGATTTCCATTGTCGATTCACCGATAAATCCAACGGGAGGTTTCACGGATGGCTTGGTGTCGAGATATTGAAATCCTTCTTTTGCAACGTGTCAATATCAAATTTACCAAGTTTCCACTGTTTACCAAGTTGTGTGCTACTTCGTATTCTCCAATTAGTAGTTTCATCAGCAAAGGGGTGTTTTGAGATGTATCAATGTTGTTTTTGGTATCAGCTTCCATAAAATTCAATTGTGCAGTGTCATTTGTCTTACACTGGCACTTTTGAGAAGTAATGACCTTCCATTCTTACTCCTCAATGAAACGCATGTAATTGTTACCAAGAGATCCATTACACAAAAGCCCAAAGAAATATGGCAACAGAAGGAAATGCCCGATTCGGAAAATCCTATTTTATGTATTCATCTTTTGTAGAGCTTTTAGAGACTGTGGGATGTTTTTTAGATGACCAGGATATCAAATTTCTCCCGAGAAAGGTGTTGAATCCTCCAATGGATCTTCTAGTCACATTACACACAGAATAGTCAGTAATACTGTAGTAGCTCACAATAGTATCCGTTTCTTTGTTAAACGAAATTCCCATGGTAATTTTTCCTTTCACATACCTGATTATATGCTTAAGCAAATTAAAGTTTGAGACTATATGTTGATGGATCTTTTGACACACGAAATTGACTGCAAACTGTATATCAGGTCTAGTCAAGGTAAGGTATTGAAGTTTACCAGACAGAATTCTGAAGTAGGTGACATTTGTGAACATCTCATCTTAGGGAGGCAATTTGTTGAGCTGTAAATACAAAGGAGTAGGCATTGGTGAGCAGTCTGCCATGGAAGCCACAAATAAAGTCTTATGTATAATTCTATTGTCATAAAAAAAAAAAAAAAAAAACCATTCTCGTCAAATGAGCTTGAATGCCTAGGAAATAGTATAGTTTTCCTAGGTCTTTCATCCTAAAATGCTCATTAAATTCTGCTAATAGAGAGTTAGCAGAGATAAGATGTTTCCAATGATGTTTTTTCCTTCGTTGCATGCAAAAAGAGACGGATCCGACTTACTACAGATGAAGCCAAAGTTGACCAAGAAGCCATTGAATTTGTCATACCATGCACGAGGCGATTGCTTCAATCCATAAAGTGACTTATGGAGCTTGCATATATGAGAAGGTCTAGCATTATCAAAAAACCCTGCACGTTGTACCGTATACATTGTTTCAGTGAATTCTCCATGTAGGAAAGCATTACTTACGTCCATTTGTTTAAAATACCATTGTAGGATAGTGGCAAGATGAAGCACTGATCTCACACTCGTTGTACGCACCATCTCCATGAAATCTATACCCTCTTCTTGGTGAACTCCCTTTGCAACCAACCAGACTCTTAGTTTATCAAGAGTACCATCAACGTTTAGTTTGACTCGAAAAACCCAATTGCACCTATGACTTTATAAGGCACTAGAGACCAGGTGTTGGGTGCTTTTGAGGTACCCATTTCATTTTTCCACCCTTGATCTTTTAAAGCAAGTGTCATTGTCTTAGGTTCAACTTAGTGATCCCAGATTTAGAACTTGTGATAATACATGTATTTTGTGGTAACGTCTCACATATTGTTTTTTGTCTAGTTTTTGTAGGTATTGGTTCATTGACTGTCTCTTGACTTGTTACAGTAGGAATTTCACTGACTGACTCTTGTTTTGTTTTTATTCGAATATAGAACTTTACGCCATCGTAAATTACATGGATTTGCTTGCTATTAGGTGAAATTGGAGTCCCAATAAACAAAATTCCAACATTATAGTGTAACAACCTCTCGGCGATAATGTTATATGCGAATCCGTATTTCCACTCAAGAACTAAACACTTTGAGTTCGATTACCACTATGTATGGGAGCGAGTCGGTTTGGGAACCTTCGTTGTCAAGCACACTTCAAGCCATCTTCAAATTGCTGACATCTTTACCAAGTCTATGTCTCAATCTTCATTCAGCTCACTTTGATACAAACTGTATGTGTTGATGTTCCACCAACGCCAAATTTGAGGAAGGGTAAGAGACCAATTACACAAAAACCCAATTTAAAAAAACCTAGTTTTGTGATACAACGGTCATCTTTTACAAATAGGGGTGTCAATATGAGCTAACTCGACTAAGCTCAGCTCATCATGAGCTACAATATTTCATAGATCAACTCATTTATTTATGAGCTTATATTCAACAACTCAAACTCATATCACCAAGACTGTGAGTAAATGAGTTAACTCATGAGCTTTAATAAAAAAAAAAACAAATTGATTATTTAAATTGTGAAACAATCTCAACATAGTCCTTAAGTGTAAATATTAAAAAAGAAAACTCAAACAATATTGTTTATCAATGCTAAATTAAACTAAATGTGAAACATCTATCACTTTGACGTCAAAAATATAAAACCCAAATTAAAATAATCTTGTGATCATTTAATCATATAAATAAAACTTAAATCTAATATTTCTATTTTAGAGTTTTCTGATGCTAAAAGAATTAACTTTTCACCATCACCATCAAAAATCAACTTTTCACCATCGCTATTAGCGACGGGTTGTATATTGATTAACTACTTCACTACAAAATCGGTTTATTTATATTATTTATAGGTCGGTTGTCTAAACCCTAAAATATAAAAAGAATTAATTCTATTTTTTATTTAAGATTTTACTAATCCATATTAAAATTTATAGTGTATAATGACATATTTCTATTTTTCTTAAAGGTCTTTTATATATAATATTTAAAATTTCAAAAAATGTTTGGCTCACGAGCTGACTCGCGACCATTAGATCTGACTCGTAATAGCTCAGCAACTCATTTAAGTTCGATCATTTAACTCGTTTACTAAATGAGCCTAAAAACATAGCTCGAACTCATGAAAATCTGAGCTGATTTGAGTTAGCTCATGAGCCAATCGCTAATATTGACATCCCTACTTACATATAAGAGAGAATGATGTAACAAACCGAAGGAAGCTTTACATGAACCTTTCGAGGAGCCAAAAGGAATGTATGTACAGCCAATCAAAACGTGCAACAGATTTGTGGCTATGGAAGCTTACGTCACCTACCAAGAAGAGAAAATCTTAAGTTAGTTTACTATATAAGATAGCATAATGTAATCGAAAATGTTAAGTTAGAAAAATCTGATAAAAGCTCAAAGATTTTATCCTTCTTCACCTCGATTTTAGTTACAATACTGAAGACTACACATGATTGTGTTAATTATTTTTCAATATGTTTCGTGATGTAAGTGCGTTTTTTTAGTTCAATATGTTCCATTAGATCGGCGTCTATCAACCTATTGATCAAACTAAAGTCTTTCATTTTCATCGTTAGATCAACGATAAATCCCCCTTCATGTTTGGTACTGATCCAACTCTTTTATTTCTCTCTTTTAGTTCTAGATGACAACATTGAGAGGTATGGTGACCTGGTTGTTTGTGGAAATCACAATACGGATGTGATTTTTTGGTGTTGTCATTTCTAACGTATTTATTCCATGGTTGTTGTGGTTGCATGTTGCCCACGTAATATGTGGCTGCTTATATACCCCTATCATCATTGTGGTACTCTTTGTTATAATGCTAGCGAGGTTTATAGTAATCATTCAATGGTTTTTTTCTTTGAGATCGACGCTTTTGGTTTTAGACATGAAAACTCGTTTTTCTTTGATTTCTCCAAATCTAGTTGTTATGTGCGTCATGTATTCCAACGTGAGTAGCCAATTAAATATTTAGGACGTTGCGAAACCATGATTTTTATTATAGTGTATTTTGTAGTACATCTATTGTCACGTAATCCGCCACAAATTACGCGAGAGACCACTGTTTTAAATCGGTCAATGAAAGCTCGTAAAGATTCCTTTGTACCTTGTGTTAAGATTCATAGGTCGACATAGTACACTCCATTCTGGATAAACATAGAGTAATACTTGAGGAACGCAATTGAGAGTTGATGTAAGGCGTCTATGATTGCTTCAAGTTAGGAGTACTAAATCAGCTCAACTTCTCTAAATTTCTTTAAACAAAAGCTGGAAACATCCATCATCTCGTCCCATTGTTATGTTGATCGCAGTCGTGTAGTGGCGAGGATATGAGTTTCCTTCTTTTGTTGGAAATTTGATATTTCATGTGTGTCATACCAATGATCCAATTTTTTAAAAAGATTTTTTTTGTTTGTGTTTTTACTAATGCACGCTCCATTTCTGGAGCCGAAATCATAGCTCAATAAACCTTGGAACGCACATCTTGAAGTCTGGTATTCGTTCCCTCGATCTCAAAGTGAAGTCTTCTCTCTAATGCTAAAGATTTTTATAGATTGGTTCCTACTGTTGGTTTGCTTTGTTGCCAACGAAGTCGATCATTGTAGGTAAAACCAACCCGTTTGATTGACTAGATATGAAATAGGTAAATCATCAAATACAGTTGGTCACAATTGAGTTGTATTTTCATCGAGTAGCAGTCCATATGCTTAATTTCCCCTGAAAATTCGATCGTGACAAACGGTTAGAGTAGATGACAGTGCGTTGAATCAATCTTTGGTTATGCGGGTCAACACGTCATGATAATCTAGTCGCGTAAGTAAGGTATGTAGAAGAATGGCAACCTCATATTGTCATTTGTTGGTAACATTCTCAGTTTTCAAGGGTGCTGGTGGCACTATGCTATTTATGTCAGCGTCATCTTTTGGATTTCTTTTAACGTGGGTCTCGATGTCGTCGTCATGAGATGTTGAAAGTGGTATTCTTGTCACCATCGAGTTTTGGTCTTTCTAAGTGTAGAAAAATCTCATGTCACCACAATTAGCAGCCAATTGTTTAACTATTTTTTAAAACTATGTCATAAAATATAAAGGAGATCAAATAATTTCATGTCACCACAATTAGCAGCCAATTGTTTAACTATTTTTTAAAACTATGTCATAAAATATAAAGGAGATCAAATAATTTCGTATTATTAAAGCCTTAACTCGAAAATTACATGGACCATTTAGAACGTCAAATAGACGCACTAACTAGAAAGAATAGAAACTGAGAAGTCAATAGCTAGAGAACTTGTAGCAATCTATCTCATAGGTTTCGCGAATGAATAACACATGTATCTATTTATAGGGAGACTTATTTATTTATATCAGAGCTCGTCTCCATGGATTTTCTATAATCGGTGAATAAAATTGATTTTTTTATAAAAAAAAACCTAAGTTTTTCTTCGATTCAAGCCCTAAATCGATGGTTAGTTGTTAGATCTATCATATTTGACTTGGAATAACAAAGAAAATGTGCATAATAGGTTAAAATTGTGAAAAATGGAGGCTGCACAAAATTAGGGTTTACAGGATGATGTATTTAGCAAGAAGACAAGGTTAAAATGGTAATTTTTCGCTTAATAGAAGAAAACCGTTAAAAAATGCTCTAATATACTTCCACACTACTCGAACTCGGGTCTATAAGACCTTAACCACTGAGATACACTACACAACCTGTATTAATTCCCCAATATATATAATATATATATATAGTATAAAATCCCAAAATTTCTGCCTAGCGTAATCCTGACAAACCCGACCGTTCACGCCTTGTCGAACCTTGATTTGTATACATGCTCAGTTGGTTGATTTTATCCTCTTTCCTTACTTATGCAAGTTTAATTTTTTCTCGCAAGTTTTTAGTTTGTATTCTCTTTTGAATGACACCGACATCGTTTAGGTTGGTTTCTAAGCTTTTTAAGTTATTAAATGAGTTGATTTGATTTTCGCAACGCTAAAATATCTCTAACATGAATGATGACACGCCCCTAGGATTTATGTTAGATGTCATTTTAGAACCTAAATTTTGTTTCATTTTAAGTGTCGGTTTATGTTTTCAATGCAAATTTTTAATAAAAAATTTTCTACTCCTTTAACTTATTAATGAATAAAACAAAACATCTGATTTTTTTTTAATATATTTGAAAAGACCTAAAACATTACTTAATATGAATCGTAGAATCGGAGAGAATATTAGCTAAATCTATAACTTATGTTCTACAGAAAAAAAATCATTGACATTAATAGAAAATTTAATAAACAATATCATTCGTTAAACTTAATTTTGTTGACATCGTATTCACAACTTCCATGAGAAAAAACTTGGAACAATAATGCATAATTAATTTGAGATATAAAGGCTTTACCATAACTTTTATCTTAATTTAATGAATTATTTGCATGAATAATACTCTTAGAGAACTTAATTGCAAAAATAAATATTATTTGCAAAAGTATCAAAGAGAAATATTATCAATGTCTATTATACCCATCATATTCTCTCTCCTTTTGGGACCACATCATACTCTCTTTCCTTTTGGGACCACATTAATTGTTTCTTTCTTTCTCTTATTTTTGGAATTACACAACATATTCTCTTATGTATTTTTTTAAGGATAGAAATTTATGATGTGCTATATTGAAATTTATGGTTTGACTTTCTTTGATCCGTCAAGATAAGTAACTATATATATATTGAGTTTAGTAGTTGAGTACTTCGTAAAAAGTGGTTGTTTAGTCGGAAAAAATTGTACGACGGTCACGTTTAACACTTATCTCGACGAGAATTTGACTTTTTCATGCCATAACATCCATAAAAAGCTTTTTCAAAGTGTGCATTGGGGACTCCGCAACCGCACAAGAAAGCGACTACTGGTGGGAATAGTGGACATAAAGTAGATGACTATTTACCCGTCTCCCCAAATGTACTTATTTGCCATTCGTCTTCACACCAAGCATCTTTCGAGGATATAAAGCCACTTAAACTATGTAGTCAACTACTATCCTAAGTAGTTAGTCAATTACATCAACACGCCCGGGCAGTATATCTGGAGTTTTATCCAGTTTCACCAACTACTACGCTAAGTAGTTACTCAACTACATCAACACTCCGGTTAGTTCTTTCAGCGTGGTTTTGCACTTTGTAGTAAACTACTATCCCCAAATAATAATCATGCGAATCACTATGTAGTCAACTACTACTCTAAGAAGTTAGTCAACTACATTAACACTCCGTGTAATACATTTGGAGTGTTATGCCCAATTTCACCAACTACTACGCTAAGTAGTTACTCAACTACATTTTCACTTTGTAGCCAACTACTATCCCCAAATAGCCATCATGCAAATCCCACCAACACCCAAATCCAAGCAAAACCCCTTTGTACTACTTAATTAACTACCACAAGTAATAGATACCGAAATACATGAAATAACAGTTTGATATGTCTATAAGTAATATGACTGTTAAAATGCGTCACTCCCTAACTGTAAGATAGCTAACTACTTCAGAAAATATATATCGAACTACATGAAATAATAGTTATATCTCTATGCATCTTTCCACCATTGTATCAAACCAATCACAACGTCCAACGTGTCTTTTTATATACAATGCTTTGCTTTAATTTTTAACCAGTCATATCATGCATACAACATCGTTATAGTCAATTTCTATAATGGATACGGTGTAGCCAACGTCGCTATAGTCAATTACTATTCTGAGATATGCATCATGGCTGAAAACTACTACCCAAATAGATATAATGAGTACCAAATAATATTTACAATTAACACGTACTATTCCAAGATCTGCATCATGACTATTAAAATGCACCACTCCCTAACAATAAAATAGTTAACTACTTCAGAAAATAGATAGCTAACTACATGAAATAATAGTTACATATTTATGCATTTTTCCGCCATAAAATCAATCCGATTTTGTATTTTCTGGCCCAGATTATATCAGCGACGTTTGGTCGTCCAAAAATAAAGCGATTATGTGAGCTCTGGATACAGTTTGAAATCCGGACCACATCAATTGATAATGTTGGTGTGGTATTTCTATTTTTTTTTGTCACAATATAGAAAATTAGTTACGATTATTGATGTCAAAAAGAGAGAAATACCAATTATCTAAAAAAAGTTAATCTAAGATTCTTTATAAAAAGATTAATATATATATATTTGGACTATTAATAAAAAAAGTTTTTAGACTTTGGAAAACGAAGATTAAAAATAAGAAAGAGGGATCAGATTGTGCAAAAATTGGAGTGCCCAATTGTCGTAACAGGCTTTGGGTGGAACACCCTTCTCACATTGAAGCAAGATTAAACCCTTTCCTCATTTCCCCTTTACTTGCCTGAAGGATCATGCTTTCACTCTTGCGCAGCTCCTCTCTTTTTATAGGCCCACATTTCACTACCTCGATTATCTCCCATTCGATGTGGGACAATTTAACTCTTCTCCTAACTAGAACCCATGTGCCGGGCACGCGTCAATGGCAAACTCGTAATTTTATAATATTTTACGAGACTTTGAGTCATTTCGATTCAGATTTTTTGTTCACCCCTACACGCCGTGTTTCTTTCTCAAAGGTGATGGAAGAAGAAAAGAACAAAAGAATTCTGTTTTTTCTAATAGTGTAACGAATAAATTGAGTAGTTACAGGAGAGTTAAAAATGCAACAAAAAAGCTAATGTTGAAGAGAAGCCAAGACTGAAGACACAAGATGAAGTGAACCAGTAACAATAATCATTCCCGAATCACTAGTTGGATCGTGTCTGAGATACTTATAGGCAAGCTTCAAAGAATCCAAAACAGTCTTGCTTTCTGAAGTTTCCATGAACCCTAAACCCAATTCATCAGCAGCTTTTCCCCATGAATCCTTCAACACCGAACATGTCGTTGACCTAACCTTACCTCCACCAATGTCAGCTTCTGTTAAAACCACTGCTTCTGGTTTTAGACCTGCGAGGAGTTCTTTTGCAAAAGCCAAATGATCTTTGTCACTAGCCATTGCAACCACAAACACCAATCCCTTCTCTGCAAAGTCCTTCTTTATCATCTCCTTTAGAGCTCTCGCAGATTCTTTGGTGTGAGCTGCAAACAGACCAAAGGTTGATTACCATAAACCAAAGTGACCCAATTTTGAAAGAGAGACATTGAAGCTATAATCAAGAAAGATGGCAAAGAGAAATCAAAAACCTCCATCAAGAAGCACTGTTTGTCCGGGTAATTGTAAAGTCTCTGCTTCTTTTGGTGTCAGAAACTGACTTCTACCAAGTAAACAAGTATTCTCTAAACCAGTTCGGATAGCTTCATCTGTCACTCTCCTCCATCCTAATTGTTATTCCATCACGAAAATTTGTAAATCTTTACATCTCTTGTTTGTTTTTACATATAGAGATTCCAAATGTATCATATACCCTGATCGCGAAGACAGAGAGCAACGCATGTAGCAGTGACTGCATTTTTGAGCTGGTGATGTCCAAGCATGCGTAGATTTACATCACCAAGCTCAACAATCTGCGTTTATGAACGTTGGTAAAACAGTTAAGAATCAAAAACGACTTTCTTGCTTTAAATTAAGGAGTAGAAATGCCTTTGAACTTTACCGGTTTATCATCTCTCTCGTTTTGTATTACGATGTCACAGGATTGGCAAAGCCCGATCTCATTTTTGTTGATAATGCCTTTGATTGAAGAGCTAGATCCACTATTAGATGCCAATATAACTGATGAAGACATTGATGCTGCTTTGGAACGAAGAATGCTCTCAATATGAGGAAGAAACGGTCCACCTAAAACCACCTACAAGTTTTACAACAAGAAATAAAACTCTCTATCTATCCATCAGTGTGGTTATAATAGAAGAAGATGAAAGCACCTAACTGGGCGAGAGTGTTTAATAATTCCAGATTTGGCCTCTGCTATACTCTCCAAGGAACCCCCGAGGGCATCCATATGTTCCTCACCTATCGTTGTTATGACTGATGCAGCAAGATTTGAACTTTCAATTACATTTGTAGCGTCTCGAGCTCCTCCTAGCCCAGCCTGATGATATCCAATCATTTATATTCCACACCCAGACCACAAGCTTCCAAACGATAGCTAAAGCAAGTTTCTTTATGAGCAAATTTGCTAACCTCTATAACGGCAATGTCGACATTTTCCTTTTCGAATAATGAAAAGGCTATCCCAGTAAGAATCTGTCAAGAGAAATATGTTATATACTATTTGGTGTAGAAATCTAGGAGAAGCTTTAATTGATAACCTCAAAATGACTCAAAGAACCATTTTCCTCTTGGATAGACTGATCGAGCATCGGTTTGATTGAATAGAAGAGATCATTAAGAGTTGATGCAGAGACAGGATCTCCATATCCTCCACAGGACATGCGTTCTTTGATACTCAGAATATGTGGGCTACATATAAGAAGTAGAAAGGCTCATGTTAATAAAATCAAGAAAGATTCAAAGTCAAGATATAGTGGTTCATCCAAAGCCAATATATTACCTAGAATAACAACCAACTGAATATCCTCCTGCTCGTAAGATATTTGAGAGAAAAGCAGAAGTTGAGCCTTTTCCCTTGGTTCCAGCCACATGAACAACCTATAATCACTGCCCTGGTTGTTAATTTCACCTTGGAAAATCTATGAACCAATAATCATACTACAAAAATCGCTCCAACTTTGAGATTATTCCTAAGTTTCATAAATCCCAATTGTTTTCAACCCAATTTCAATGGCAACCTTGAAAGTTCTGCTAATTACGAACTAATAATCAGCAAAAAAGAGAAGAAGAAGCTAAATTAAGAAGCACGAACCTTGTATTTGGACTGAGGATTACGGAGACGAAGCATGAGGCGCTTCATTCTACCAAGATCGAACCCTTCACCAGAATCAGTTCCAGCTCCTTTTGGTACACCCGATTTCTCATAGTTTTTAAGAGATTCCAAAAACGCCACAAAATCTCTGAGCTCGGGATCTTCAGTAGAAATGGGTGATAGATTTCGATTGGAGGTCATATTTGCTGCGGATATTCTCCTGAATTTCGGAGAGAGTTTGCAACTGGAGATGGCACTCAAGTGGCTCCACAATGCCCTCATCTTACACTCAGAGAAATTTTCTAACCATGAAAACCAGATCAATCCTCCGGCTCCAGCTCTCTCTGCAATTTGTTCTTAGTTCTGATATGCATGGAATCGTCGGTGGATTCCCGATCCGGACTCGGAACCGCTCTGAATCGCCGGGGAATCAAGATTCCTAAAAAGTGACGTTTGGAATCGGTGAGGAATCGCGAGTTTCGGATTTGAAATCGGACTGCGTTGCAGATCGGAAGCGTGAATTACGTATTCTTCTCGCCGGCGGTAGTTTTAGTTATGAGGATGAAGAAGACATAAAATCATGTGTGCTCTTCTTGTTATTGGGCTTTTAGTTTAATAATTTTTAAAGGCCCATTTTTACATTCTGGCGAGTTTATTTATCCAATTTCAGTTACGTAGTGACCTTTAGTATTGAGTATTGAACTTGGAAGAATAAAGACGAGTTAAATTTGTATTGGATTTTGTTTAAATTTTTCTAATATGATTTATGTTAAGTATTTTATGATATTTAATATACATACACACTCCAAGAAGTACCCACTTCTTAATTTTTCTTAAGGATATCGTTTCATAATTCTCAAACACTTTCACTTTCATGTATTTGTTTCCAATTCCATGTATACGTAAATTGAGATCCGAAAGAGTTTACAAATTGTAACAGCCTTTCATTTCTTTTTTCTTTACTAGTAGGTCATCCGTCCTTCGGACGGGGTTTTTCTTTATTAGTCGGTTTTAAAAAATGTTTTGGTTGGGGATTTAACAATTTTTCTTATTTTTTAGAAAATTTGGCACTCAATTCAGCCTCGATAACCGAAATCGATCCCAATTTACAAAATCATGTTCTGTCCTATACTATTTTTTTCGTTTTTGTTTATTATCCTAGTCATGCATCCATACTCTGAGTAATTCGGTAACCACACAGTGAACCAGTATTCTGGTGTTTGATTACGCATTCTCAAGAAGGTTCTGATTGGTAGTCTTTGTTTTATATCGCCACCGCTAGATTTAAGGATAAAATAGAATCATAGCTCTATGAAGGTGAGGAACTTCATTTTAAGCTAGTTCTTTCATGTTTTCTTGCTCGTCTGTTTCTCGGTTGGTGGTGGTGGATCAGTTGATGCACGATCAGTGACACTTGCCTCTTCAGTTGGGGCAGCAGTTTCTGCGGGGACATTCTCGGTATCCTAATTGGGTGATCATTTGTTTATGATAGCTATAAACACACTCTATCATAGATATAAACAACCAATGGTACGTTGGAAGCGCAACTACCAGTCTTCTATGTCAAGCATGCCTTTTTCGGAAATATGTGATGCACAATATATGCTACTTACTTTTTCAGCTATCAAATTCAAGTCACATATAAAGAACCGTACAATAGATCATTTAATGTTTATAGCTAACCATTATCCAGTTCAACCATGTAGGGTTGTAGGAGTGAACTAACTCACTCATATTTTCTTGAAGTCTATATGTGAGTTATTTCACTTCTACAACCCCCTCCCCTTAATTTTCATTAAAAAAGGGATATAGCTTTCAAGAGATTCAAATCCTACGTTAGATAAATACTCATACCAACACTTTTCTTTTCTGAAATTTAAGTTAGATGTCTATTCATCTAACATGGATCTCTTAATGGAAGCATCCAATCTTCTTCTAGAAACTCATTTTTTATCTATTTTCATACTCCCCAAAACATGTGTGAACCATATACACCACTTTTGGCATTAGTTAAACCTAACCTTTATTCTCTTTTCCATGTTTTTTTTTTGTTTTTTCTAGCTAGTATTATATATGGTATTCTTTATGATTTCCCGCCTGTCCTTTCGAGGATTGTTCCACACATGTAATCGTTTAAGAATGTCTTAGTATGCATCCCATTAAAGATATTTTCACATACCCCATGAAAGCTTTAGGGTCCTTATATGAGTTTTCAAAAACTCCCATAAGCATTACTTTGTCAAATTAATTAATCCTCATCAAACATGGTAGAATATAATTTTTTACCATATGAATTAGTATTTTTGTTTTCCTCCAAATATTTAACCGCGCATCTTCGACTTTGTAGAAATCAAGGAAATTTAACGTCATTGAATGAACATAACCAATTTAGATCAACTATTTCACGAATCCAAAAAATTTATCCTAAATAACAACCAATCAATAGTTTTTAACAACTTTAATTATAAGGATTTAAAACAAAAAGTAAACCAAGCTAACATTAGTTTTTATGTTAATGCATAATATCTATATATATATATATATATATATATATATATATATATATCCACATAGTTTGTTAGATGTTAGTAATTCAAAATTTTAAACTCATGATTCATAAAAAATTTATTCGTTATAAGAGGCATAAATTTTTTCTTCATGACTCTAAAAAAATGATTTGATAAAGTACCTCCATTTTTCAGAATGAATCTTTATTGAGTTTTTAATCTAAAATTTTATTTCACCTAAATTTTTGACTCATTCACTTGTACAAACAGTTTCATGTTTCGGCTTACTAAGAGTTCATTTGATGAATATTAATTCTTAGAAAATTTTTCAACTTATGATTCAATTTTATTATTTTAGATATACAATTATTTAAAAAATGGGGATTTAAGTATTTGTGGTTAAAATTTGTTTTTAACCGCAATATATATATATATCAACATAGTTTGTTAGGTGTTAGTAATTCAAAATTTTAAACTCATGATTCATAAAATTTTAATGTGTTATAAGAGACATACAAATTTTCTTCATGACTCTAAAAAAGTTGATTCTAGAAAGTACCTTCATTTTTGAGAATGAATCTTTATTAATTTTTTAATATAAAATTTTATTTCACCTAAAATTTTAACTTATTCACTTGTCCAAATCGATTTATGTTTCGGCTTACAAAGAGCTCATTTGATCAATACTAATTCTTAAAGAATTTTTCAACTTATGATTCAAGTTTATTATTTTAGATATATAGTTCTTTAAAAATATGGATTGAAGTAATATGGATTTAAGTATTTGTGGTTAAAGTTTGTGTTTAACCAAAAATTTCTTTGTTTTCCTCCAAATGTTTAATCTCTTTAGATCAATTAGGCCCATTTATATTAATTAATTTTGAATGGATAGAATAAGAATGTATATTAATAGGCCTAATTGATTTAAGGAGATTAAATGAGTTAGATGAGGTGTCACAATTTGAGGAGTTTAATTAATGATGTGGCACTCAAAGAAGAGAGAACAAATAACTTTATATATATAGATGGATTTTTTATAATTGAGTTTAGAATCCACAACTATCTTTAATAATTGGGCTCAACAAAAATGTGACCATATTTTTGGTTTGGTCATATGTAATTTTATTTTTCAAATGATAATTTGGGATAAAAATAGGGAGATCTACCTCCCATTAGTTGGGTATTCATATATTTACTAAACCCACATTTCTTTTCTTTTTGAAGCTACTAGGGGTTGAGCTCTCACTATATGTGGTGGAATCGATGTTCTTGGTGTGTGATGACCAGGGCTGGCCCTAAGTGATTTGGTGCCTAATGCACATCCGAAAAATTATGCCCCTTCCCCGCAACCAAAGAAAACCTAAATATAATATTAATGTTGTTTTATAACAATAATTTACATTAGTTTGAGTGGGAGAAAGGTGCATCAATGTTGGTATCAAACCGAGTTAGATAGGACTTTCTATAAATATATTTTTTGCCTATTCTTTAAAAGGGGTCAAAAAATTAATTATGCTATCGTTTTCTTCTCTCAGCGACTTTGCAAACCCTAGAGACGGCATTGATTTAGACCAAACTTTTCAAGGGTTTCCGATTGTTTCCAGACTTCAAAAAAATATCGGTGGTCCAGAGCCGCCAACTGTTTAACCGGCGGGTACGCGACAGCCTGATGGATTTTTAGAACATTAATTTATAACATATATAGTAAAAGAAAATTGAGATTGTAAATAAATAGATAAAATCTATCTATTTGATCTCGTTCGAACAAATCTTTTATTTTGATAATAATTCATCATGTATTAATGGATATTTATAATAAAAATTGACACCTTATGTTTTTTTTTTAATAATCAATCATATATTTTTGATAAGGAAAAGTTGTGAAAAGAAAAAAAAAAATAGAAAACATAGGATTCGACCCAACATTTCACAGGATTTTATGACATCTCTATTACCATTGAGGGAGCTACCTGAACATGATGCCCCTAATTTCTTTTTTATAAATTTTGGCATCTAAAGCCTTTGTTTTACGGACTTTAACCCAAAATCGGCCCTGGTGATGATATTCGTAGTGTGTTACAGTACTTCTTGTTTTTATGGAAATATTCAATATGTGACCTCAAACTTGCTAATCAAGTTGGGGAGAGATTTCTTCGTGTCATTCATTATGTTTACACATAACATATCAAACTTCATTACATAATATACTAGAAATGTGGCAAATCGTTCCAATGGGCATTAGCCTCGTCTGACTTTGGAGAATTTTGTTGTTGGTATTAGAAGTTTGAACACCCTTTTTTTTGAGCTCACGATAGTAGGAAACTGGTTGTCAGATGGGCGGGAGCTTACATCTCGTGTTAACGAAGCAATGAAGAAGGTAGATGAGAAGTTGAGGGATGTAAAGGCTATCTTAAAGGCGAATGGGTTTGCAAGGGATGATGCAATCATGATGCCTAACATTTTTTAGTTGTAGAAGTCTCTCTGCGACAAAAATACCGAGGAACCATGGGCAAAAAGATTGATAAGGGATGCTATGCTTTCTGAGTTGTTTCATAATGTTTCTCCTTACTTTTTTCTTTTTATTAGATTTTCTTTTAAATTATGCAATGGAATTTAGATATCTCATGTTGTTAGATGTGTTTTGAAATTTTATAGCTCTTGTTATGATTATGTCTCCGACTATGTGATATACGATCTTAGTCTATACAAGTATTAAGGGAATTGTTGAGTATATAAAGTATGTTATGTTTTATTTTTGGTTTAATGAACCGTACATTAAGTTAGAAAAGGTAGAACTGAAAAAGTCAAATATCTTAAAATCTGATGTGAATAAGTCTAGTTTTCCCTTGTGATATTTTGTTTCATGTCTTAATGCTATGTTTGATGAGGTGTTTAGATAATTAATATGTGAAGTATTATGTTTATGATAATGATGTGAAGCCCAAGTGAGACATTTATTGTACTGCTAAGTGTGTGTGGGTTGAAAATAATGACATGTGATGTGCTAAGTGTGTGTGGGTTGAAAATAATGACATGTGATGTAAGCTTATGCTCTCTATGAGAAAACATAATAAATACTAAAACAAAGCAATCTTATCCTACGTAGTGAGTAAACGATTAGTCAATTCTTTCTCGTAGCGAGTAAATGCTATATTTATAGAGGATACCTAACCTAGATTAGTAAACTAGGTGTATTAGTTATCCGGATGTGGTTGGTTTGGTTCTAGTTCGGGTTGTTTCAGTTTAGTAGTGGATAAAATCGACTCGTTTTTGCTGTGCTTTTTACCTATTTTCCTTGTTGTCTTTGCCAACTAGCGTATCGTGCGCTCCTGAGGCTTCTACGGTCTGTAACATATGGGTATGGGAGACGCTACATATCGTTTTCCGTTTGATGGAAGAGACTTTCATTGTGCTTTTTACGTCTATCGAGGTGTGCGTGTTTTCCAAACAATCATTTTCTCATGTGGGTACGTGATACGTGGATATGTACCAGACGGTATCAGTGATATTCGAACTTGACTACGTTTGGCAGGAATTTTACTTATGAGCTAAGGAAATATCTAGATTGTGCGCCAAACCTGACATGGGTGGTGATACTTCACTCGGGATGTGTTGTCCTCCTGTCTACGTTCCTCAGGTTGGATTTCCTCTCTTTTTAGCACGTCTTCGAGCCGGGGTGAATGGTGAGTAAACCCCATCTGTAGGGCGCCAATGGAACAATCCACATGCTCTGTTCCCATGCCATTGTAGAGTTAAGTTTGGGCTCAATACTCCGTTGGTCACTCTGTCCCCAACACGCCTAGGCGGATAGTATAGCCACACTACCGGAACTAAGGCGCAATGATTCAGGTTAGCCCACTTATAGAGATGCACGAGTCCTCACGTAATTAGACCCGAGCCTCTCATGATGCTGGTACATGGCGTTAAAGAGGTTTCCCTAAACTAAGTTACACGTGGCGATAAAGTAATTAATTTGCCAACTATATTATACAGGGCATTTAGAAATTCGCTTAAACTGCTTTCCATGTTGTTGTATCATAAATATTAAGGGAGTGAAATTTACCATAACATATTCCTTGCATTTTGAACTACTTTATTGAAAAATGCAATTCGTAATTAAATTTTCGTTTTAAAACAAATTAATATATTAGAAATAAGTGGAATAATTTGGATAACCAAAGAAGATCTTTACCATAATCAATAGAAACGTTTGTCTAAACATCTCAAAATGGCGTGTTATATAAGGGTTCCTACCTATCCACTTGAAAGAGGAAAAAAGTGAAGATGAAGAAATATCAAGCTTCCATGTGAATGTTGTTTACAGAATTTTGAGCATGCATTCAGTTCATCTAACTTAGTTTCTTACGTTCTCAAAGTTTACATTAGTTTATTGTTAAAATATAGGTATATGAAAAAACCGAGATATCATAACTTATGTAGTGCCTACAAGATAATATAAGATTACCTCACATTTTCCAATATTTCATAATTAAAAAGGTGTGAAAAATTTAATAAAACAAAATCACATGTAGCGCGTTAAATCTCTAGTTAATGATAAAAGTTTTTGTACAACAATAAATTTGCTGATAAAATATTTCATCGTTTCAATACTAAACTTTAGACTACCTAGAAATATTCAGTGTTCAAGAAAGCGCTAAGCGTTAAGCAGGCGGTAACCCAAAGCCTAGCGTATAGAATATCTAGTCGGAACTTAGGTGATTCTAGACGATTTAAGCATTTATAAGCGAAAAAAAAATTGATATATTGTATAATATATTATTTTTCATGATTCATAAATAATAAAATTCAAATATTCTCATTCTTAAAAATATATGTAAAACTCAAATTATATATGAAATAAGTTATTACCATACGGTATTTGTTATCAATATTAGTTAAAATTACATCACACGATATTTATTTATTTTGATAACTATGAATTTTAAAAAATCAAAACTTATAAATTTAATTGTATGCAAATAAAATTTTAAAATACATTGAAACAATCACAAAATTAAAAATTAAATGAAAATTGGTATAGATGGTGTAAAACCACCTAGGACCACCTAAAATCGCTTAAATCAACTTTATAACATAAACGAATTCCAACGCATAGAACATAAACACTGCCTAAGCGGCCGTCCGACTAGCGTCTAATATTTTTTCGAACCTTGCAAATACCTTTGGCAATAGACGATATCAGGTTCAAGAGCATTACAACTTCTCCGTCGGTAGCAAAAACCCCGAATAAGGTAGCTAGCGACGAGATCAGAGTATCTCCACATGTAGACCAGAGAGCCAGATTTTTCAAGTGCTCTCAACACATATTTAAGATTAAGTCCTCCTTGAGCACTCGTAAGTTTCTTAGCTCCACATTTCCCATCTATTTAACAGCGTCACACTATAATATGGCTTCCAAAAAAAACTTTTAATCGAAAAAATACGACTGACAGAGTAGTTGGAATCCTCAGAGAGAGCGTCGCGGCCGGAACGGCGGAGAGAATGAAGAGCAGTGAGATCTTATGTTCTTTTTTTTGGACGAATGGGATTGACCAATTAGGTTTTAAATCTAATATATATGTATTGGTAGAACATTCGACTAGAGATCCGATGTTTAAGCAAGAAGAAAATAAAGAATTAGAACATAGAATAAAGTGAGAATGAGACTCATTCTCCATAAATTTTTGGTCTTTTGTTATCTTTCTTGCTGTTTCTAATTTGTAATCTACAATGCATATATATACCCTCTATAAATTATGTCTTCTATCTCTAAGACATAAGACAATAGAAAACAAGATGTACAAGCTTTCGTTTTCCATAAATTTTGTCTTTTACTACTGTGTCTAACTTAATATTAAACTGAGACATAAATTCGTTTTTCTAGAAACAAAAAAGAACAGTGTGAAAAAAAAAATGCCGGAGAAACCAAAAATATCAACATGCGAAGAACAATGTGAAACTGAATAATAAATATGTATAGGGATTTGATACCTTCCCTATTATCACGAAATAGGTTGTTTGAGCAAGAAAGTAAAGAATAAAGAGAATTCAACGAGTTCAGATCACGATGTGTGATCCTACGTCTCGGTCTGAAGCTTTTCCAGTAATCCACTATATCACATATTACAACAATTTAAGGTTTATCTCAATCTTTCTAAGAACAAGAAAGATCTCTCGAAAGATCTCTCAAAAGCTCTCAACTTTCGAATTAACTCTCTTACCTAAATATCACACATGCTTAGCTTTATATAGTTTAAGACAATTACAAAGACAAAAAGGTTTAACTTAAATATAAACCCAATAGGAAAATAACCCATTCCCTATTTGATTAATACCTAAGTCGTGGGCTTTGTTAACACTAAATGATTTTCATCACAAAAAATGAGGGTCCAAACCCAACACTCTGACTAGTAACTCGCGGTATGGCAAAACTGCGTTAGAAAACGTGATTCAATGTTACCCATCAAGACTCCACTAGAAAACTCACGAGATGGCGAAATGATGTTATAAAACGTGATTCCGTGAAAATGTTACCAATAAAAAAGTTTGCGGAATGGAAAAAAATCGTAAAATTTAGAGTTGTGATATAGCTTAATAAAATACAAAGTAGCATCCATTAAACAAAACAAAAAAGTGAGTAACTTTTGTGGAATAGTTGGCATAAATAAGTTTTGAATGTTATCTAATTATATAATATAATTAATAATACTTTTAATCTTTTAAATAGCTGATAATAGTTTTTTTAGTTACAATTATTTATGTCTTATTTCTGTAAATAATATGGGATTAGCGAGAAGCCTAAGCCAGCGCTGACGAGGAGCCTAAACTATCGGAGAGGTCCGAACGGAGAAATAAGGAAGAGAGGCGGAAGATCTAGATCTAGGGTTTTGAGAGAGGACTGCGGTATGACCTCCCCCTCCTTATGCCTCTTTGTGTTCGCGGTTTTTGACACTTGTGTTGAAGCCGGCAACAACTCTCGGATAGCTCATATTCGGTTTTCATATCCTCCCTTCCGGTCAAGATAACATAGGTTCGAACCGGTGGTTTATTTTAGAATTTCGGTGTTGTGGTGCATGATGGTTTGCACCGGTTCCGAGCATCGGAGTTGTGGTGCATTTCCCGCTCCCGTGTGTCGGTTTAGTTGGTTGCAGTCATTGTGGTGTGCTTAAGTCTTTTTTTCCTACCCGTCTTGAATTCCTAAGATCTAATTTGTGGTTTGTTTGGTCTGTTCCAACTTGCCTGGGTTAATCTTTGAATTGAATTCGCGGAATGGTGGGTCGACCATGTGGTGGAGTTTAAACTTGGTGTATCATCAATACAACTCTACTTTGGAAGAAGAAATGGGCATGGTTTACTTTGGCCGATGAAATGATATCGTATGCCATTAAAATGGCCCGTTCGTGACATTGTGTGCCATCTAACCGGTCGAGATTTGGTGGTTTCTTTTGGGTACTAAATGGTACCCGTAACCGGATTCACCTCCGCTTCCTTAAATTATTTTATTGCTCGATAAGGTTGAGTTGTATTTGATGTTGGTATTTTTCGATTCATAGCGAATTAGTAGAGGTTGTGGAGCTTTTAAAATTTTTGACGTCAAAAAAAAAAGAGATTGGCAAATTGCATCTGTGTTCAGATTTTAAAATTATTTTAAAACATTTTCTCTCTTTCTCTCTCTCCTCTTTTGTCTCTTCTTTCATCTTCCCCCTTTTTCCTCCCCTCTGACATTGTGTTTTCCATCTCAGAAACCCTAGATTCGAATCTAGGGTTTGTTTCTGTGGTTCTCTTTTCTCTTGTTTCCACTAGACTGTAAAAGTAGCAACTGCTATGCCTACTGCCTCTTCTCTTAGCACTGTTTCATTTCGCAGATTTAAACCTGCAGTTTTTTAGCTTCAAGGCTCAAGATTTATTTCTTATTCTTCTTCCGGGGTTCTGAAAATCAATTTGGATCTTGAGGTTAGTCTAGGATTGCCGAAATTTTTTGTGGGCTTTAAAAATTCTATCTTTTGATTACTGGGTCTTCTAGATTTTTCCGGGAAAACCTCTGTAAAACCCTAAGATAAGGTTGACAATTTAGCCGAATTTTTCTCGGCGGGTCAAGTTTTTAAAAGTTTTGAAAAGCTTCCCACTTTCATTAGGACTCTATCCTATAAATCAATTCCGAAATCTATCCTCCAAAGGGTTATAAAATTAGGGTTTAAATGCATGGAAGGCCGAGAAGCGATGGCATTCCCAGGGGCTCATCCTCCTTTTTATTTCCCAAGAGGAGCTTTCACATCAATTTCCGCTTCTCAATCCGCGAGTCCCCTCCACGCGCCACCTGGTTTCAGACCGATGTTGAACCCTAATTTGCAGCATAGTCTGTCTAATTCCGCTCATACTTTTCCCTTCGTCGAGCAGAGACATCAAGAATTCAGCCATGAAATTCACATGGGTATGGCTTCTTCTCCGACTATGCAACCGCCGAACCCTCTTCCTCCGTCGGGGTCTGCAACAGAGCCGATGGCCAAGAAGAAGCGTGGAAGGCCGAGGAAGTATGTGCCTGATGGAAACGTTGCTCTTGAGCTCTCGCCGATGGCTTCTTCTTCTCGAAAGGTTAAGAGCTCTTCCATGTCTGATCCTAATGCACCTAAACGACTTAGAGGTCGACCTCCAGGGACTGGGAGAAAGCAGCGTCTGGCTAATCTCGGTGAGCTTTCAGATTTATAGCTCTTTGATAGATTTGTGAATATAATATCTAGGATTCTGTATTCATACTTGTTAATTGAGATGGGATGATAGAGATTAGCTGAAATCAGAACACTGGAACCTAGATATGATTCTGTATTTGAGTTAAGAACTTGCTTTTAAGCTCTGCTGTTTAGTTACTCATCCTTGGTTTGAAGCAAACTTAGTGATTCATGCTGCTATTATGTGAATTAGGACCCATGATTAGCTAAAAGCAGGACTGTAACCTACGTTCGGTTGTTAAGCTTCTCAACCTTGGTTCCGAGATACAGAATTAATGATTGCTGTTTTCTATTATGTTAATCTAGAAGAAGTAATTAGGATCCAGAATATGGTTAGTTAACTTGGTATTAGGAATCATAGGATTGGTGGTGTGATGTGAATTCCCGGGTCTTGTTTGCTTGTTACCGCTGCAATTTTATTGCTTTGCTTAACTGTTTTAGGTGAGTGGATGAACAATTCAGCTGGACTTGCTTTTGCACCTCATGTGATCATTGTTGAAGCCGGAGAGGTACTTTTTTAACTCTCAATGGATTCATTGATTTCTGCATATAGTTGGAATTTGAGTTTGCTTAGTAAAAAGCTTTTCCTTTTGGGCAGGACATTGTATCAAAAGTCCAATCGTTTTCAAAACAAAGGCCAAGAGCACTTTGTATAATGTCAGGAAGTGGAAAGGTTTGTTCAGTGAGGCTACGTGAACCCGCATCCTCGGTGCCTCATTTCGCGTACCAGGTTCAATCGCTTCTCAAATTCACCTCTTTACGTTTCTCCCTTCTTACAAACAAATATTCTCATTCCTAAATCTCTTGTTTGTTGTCCGATAGGGGCCTTATGATATACTAAGTTTAGGAGGATCTTATTTAGTCAACGACGAAGGTGGACCTAAAAGCCGAACAGGCGGTCTTAGCGTCTCCCTTTCCCCGTGCTCCGGTGGTGAAATCCTTGCTGGCGGAGTTGCATCCCTTATTGCAGCCAGTCTCGTTCAGGTTTCTAATATCCGAGCCACCACACTTATCAATTTCTAATGGTGTGATTTTGAAATATCTCAACTTTTTTTGTGGGTTATTTCTAGGTTGTGGCGTGTAGTTTTGTATACGGAAGTGCCAAGGCTAAAGCCATGAAGCAAGAAAACGGTTCAAAGGAAGATAAAGACAACATGGAGATGCCTGCCGTTGAACCGGAAGAAATAGAATCAGGAGCAGAAGCGGCTAATACGCCACCGGACTTCTCAGCTCCGGCAATGTCAACTGGATGGACAGGTTCCGGCGGTGGTGGCAGATCAACTGACTCGAGAAACCATAACCATTTCACTGATATTGACTTGACTCGTGGATGATTATTCCATCTTTTTTTTTTTTTTTCTTATTTTATTTTACTCACTACTACTACTTAGAACATTGCAGCAGCATACAAATATGATAATGTACATCTGTTGTTGTATTCTTCTTACTTTTGGATTTTTTTTTTCTTGGGATAATAATGTTATCAGAGAGATTTCAGGTTTTCATCTTTTTTTTTTCTTTTTTTTTTCTTTTTTCTTTTTTTCTTGTTACATTTGTTCTGTTGTAGTAACTGAACTCTTTTTCAATGTCTTATAGGAATTTTATCACAAATCTATTTTAGCCTGGTATTCTTTGGTTTAGTAAAGTGGTTTTGTGATTCTTTATTTGGTTATATCTTTGCTAAAATTGGACGCGTACTTAGGTTGGTTTCAGTTGATCGGAGCTAGCTTGGTTGTAGATCGGAGTTAGATTGTAGTTTGTACAATAATACGTTTAAGATGTTTTGACCGGTGCATTGAACCTAACAAGTGGTAATCAGAGCACTTACTCCGGTCTCCTGAAGTCAAGTTCTACAATTAGTCTTAGAGCTGTTATCGTTTTGTGTTCACAAGATCAGTCAAAAAGACTTGTCACTAGTTTGAAAGTTGGAATGCTTGCACATTTTGGACTTAGGGAAATTTTAATTGATGAGTCTTTGTTAAGAACATAATTTATACCTAAAGTAGAAGTTGGAGCTGCGATGAGAAATCCACTAAAGCAGCTTCTTTAAACACTTTAACAAGTACTCTTATTCTAGTTAAAGTGGAAAATTCAGAGAAAGCAAAGATTTTGATCGTTCTAAAATCTCTAACTGTGAAACTGCTGCAACAATGTTGTCTACACATTTTGTTATATACATATACTTCTCTACCTAACTGAATCTGTCCGTATCTTGAATTCCACACTTGTAAGATGGTGGTGTCTAAAGGTGTAAATGGAAATATTGATGATTTCAGTTGTTGATCTCAACACTTTAGAGTGGAATTTACTGAGGAATTATATTGGAAGATAACTAATGTGGTAGAAACAGTGTGGCAAAATATTTTTACATACTAATATCGTATACATAAACGCCGTAATATCCCGTTAATTAATCATGTTATCCGACTTAAAAGTACTTAAAATAGTGTAGTAAACGGTAAGTTTCGATTAAATTCAAAAGTCAATATTTTTCCATACATTTTTTTGCGTGTCAATAATTTCCTGATTTTTTTTGTCTAAACCGTATTCCAAGATTTGGACTGCTTCTTGGATGGGAGTGAGTGATGATGTGTATATCTTTCTCTTGCTCTTATCTTCTAGATTTCTTGCTCGGAATAAGAAATTTCAGAGATAACTACCGTAGATATGACATGGGCGTATCTCTTTCAGGCTGATAAAAGGCGTCATTTGTTGGAACCGTTAGATGCATAACCCATTAAAAGCCTCGAGGAGTTTAGAGAGTTTTTTGTTGTTGCAAATTTTCTTGGCTCCGAGCTCTAAAGGAAGATGAGATTAATTCTCCTCTCGGTAGGTGAAAACCAGGCTTTTATCTTCGTTAATGTTGGAACGATCGTTCTCACTAGATCGAAAGAGGGACCCAAGTACTCCCAACCAATCCCACAGTTTGAAAACCACTTATTTAAATTAAAATACTAAAATGAAAACCGTTCACTACGCGTTGAACATGACACCTCTAACCGATTAGAAAAACTGGACCAGGTGTCAGAGAGTTCGATTTGTTATAATAATTTCGTAACGACACCCAAATACTCCTAACCAATCCGACAGTTTGAAATCCACTTATTTAAATTAAAATACAAAATTGAAAACTGTTTACCGCCAATTAGTGAGAAGCTGAAGCGTCGAGTTTTTGGTACGTAAGAACATGTTGAACATGGCACCTCTAATTAACTAGGAAAACTGAACCGGATACCAGAGGCTCGATTTGTTATACTGATTCCGTAATTCCTAATCAATACAACAGTTTCAAAACCACTTATTTAAATTAAAATACCAAATTGAAAACCATTTACTGCCAAACTAGTGAGAAGTTAAAGCGCCGAATTTCTGTTACGTAAAAACATGTTAAAAACATGTTGAACATGACACCTCTAACCGACCAGGAGAACTGGATCGGATACCAAAAACTCGGTTTATTATACTAGTACCGTAATCGACACCCAAGTACTCCTAAATCCTAACCAATCCGACAGTTTGAAAATTATTTATTTAAATTAAAATACAAAACTAAGTTGAAAACTTTTTATTGCGAAAATTTCAAACTCCGGATTGAACTTATTATAAACAAATTGATTTAGTTTTTTAAAAAAAAAAATATGGAAAATTTATTCAGTACCATATAAAGACTATATGATGAAAATAAATTATTAATTATTATAGTTAATATGACTTAAGAAATATTTTTTTCTTCAAAAAAAATTTATGGGAAATTTCTTTTAATTACTATTAATAAATTCTTTTTTTGATATTATTATTATTAATAAATTAATGAAAATATATATATACCTTTTTTAGTTCTCCTCGGCTGATAGGATTCAACTAACCTATGAAGCTGCAAGTGGCTATGCTTAGCATCCTACTTTTCATAGCCTTTTTAGGTTGGTGAACAAAGAAGTACAGTTTGAGACAAATCTCCGGTATCAAGTAAGCTCCTTGCACACAAGAGACAATGGCTGCACACAAGAGAAAATCAACCGAAACAAGAAATTGTTAGCAGAAAGACATCTTTTTGTCGAATGATAAAATGGTTATCAATTTACAGATAAAAATTGTAAGCAGAAAGACAATACAAAACGACTCTGTTTCCTACAAAATGGATTGACGGTTGTAAAACTTGCCTCGTAGTAATTGGTTCATGAGAGAAAGAAAGGTTCCTTTGCCCGAATGCCACCATTGTCACGAACAAGTCTTTCCAGATCCTGCAAGAAACTAAAGTAAAATAAGATTTTACATGTCTGGAACATCCTTCATTTTTATATTGTCAATATTTCAAATTTGAGTAGCTCCTCAGTGATCTACGACGATTTTTAAGGAGCATTCCCTTTGCCTTTTCGTACACTAAATAAAAAAAAAAAACTGTAGAAGAATAAATTGGCATTAGAGAAGTTGAAACTGAAACCTATGTATATAAACCAGACAGAATCAGAAATAATAAGTCAATCAAAATGAACGGAAACTGTATGTTAGATCGAATCACCAATGTCATAAAGTATCTAACATGTTGTTTCAGTGGTTTCAGACATCTAATCGAAGATAAGAAAAATATTCATCGGCTTATTAAAGCACCATTCGTGTTGCAAATGATAATCATAAGGCGACGAAGCAACAATATATGATCCAATGACTTTTTCAGCTTATAATAATTTTGTATCATGGAAAAATATCAGAATTTTCAATCACACTATGATCAAAAGCGTTCTCGTCCTAAAAGATTAACAATAACTCGAAATCTTTCAATCTCAAAATTTTTCCAAACATATAACGTTCGCACAGATAAACAAAAACGGATCTGCGTTTCCTTGGTCGTTTCGGTTAAACTAAACCTAAAAAAAAACTAGAAATCGCAAGTAAAGACGCAATCCTAGAAACACCGAAAGACATACCTCTTCTTAAGCACATCGATCAATCGAGATAGCGGTTGAAATACCTCCCGGTCAAAATCAAATTACATAATTTTTTTCTGGAAATCAGAAACAACAGATGTCGCGATCATCATGTGTCAGAAAGTAGCGAAAACGAAATTCTCCTATAAAACCAAACAAACACAAAAATTAACCTGCAATAAGATTCAGATTCAAGTAGAAGGAGAAATTCTTTTCCGATTCAGGCAACGAACGGATCTGATCCAAGCTCTTCCTTCCCGGAATCCCTATTCTTACGCATTCTCACGCTCTCTCTCGTATGAAAACCCTAGGGTGAGATTAACGGAAACTGAATCTGAGCGTTGAATCCTTTATTTATATCGTATGAAACCCTAGGGTGAGATTAACGGAAACGAGATTGTGTTTGAGAGAAAGTGGCTCTGTTTTGAAGGAGGGTTCTCGAATTCAAATTGCTTTAAATATTGTTCGTCCACGTGAATATAACCGTTGCAAAACAATTGTAGTCAAAAGCCCATTAGCTTCTCCTCTCAATTTAAAAAAACGGGCCCATTAAAACCCATATCTGAGACATGAGGAGGTTGAACTTTATAGCAGGAAGAATAATCACTAGGATCTTCAAAAATCGACATTTTTGCAAGATCTGCGTTAATGTCAACAAGTCCATGGAAGGGAAATTTGGATTGATCGGAAAACATGGATAAAGGGGAAAAACCATTAAAGAAAACGGTACTATTTCATGAAGAAGTTGAAATAATAATACTCTTTGTCGTTTTTAAACTAAGAAACGGCATGTAGTTTCGCTCTCTATACAGAAAACGGCAAGCTAATTTATCCGTGAGTCACTTTTTTCCCAATTAACACCCGCTCAGTGTTCTGAAACTATCTGATCCACGAATCCGAAGACGAAGAAGATGAAGCTCAAAGTGTATACCGATCGGATGTCACAGCCATCTCGCGCTATCATCATTTTCTGCAAGTAAATCCGTTGTTCTTCCATTTTAATTCGAGATTCAGTCTTTTTTTTTTTCTCTTATACATAAGTTTTTTTTTGGTTTGAATTCTACCTTGTTTTTTAAAAAGGGTCAACGGAATCCAATTTGATGAGATTTTGATTGCCTTAGCGAAGCGTCAACAATTATCTCCTGAATTTAAAGGTTTGTAATTGATCCACGCAAGGTTTAGTGTCGGTATGAATTTGACAGGGCTGATTTCGGTAAAGTCGTTATTGCCTGCAGAAGTAATGATTAATCTGTGATTAGCTTTTTCTGAAATATAATTTTTGGTAAACTGTTGCTCAGTAGATCTGGTTGTGTGTGAGATACATGGTTTAGAATACTTAGTGCAGAGCTCGAAAAATCTTCATCCATCCGTTTTTTGTTCTTGAAAATAACCAAATGTTGAGTGAAGTTTAGGAAAATGGCTGAGTTTACCACATGAACATGAATTTGATGAAAACAGTAACTGAAAATGGGAATATTGCCTTGATTTGGTCAATGTGAGAGTTGATATAAATTGTGTGTTTGATTGTCAGATATTAATCCATTGGGGAAAGTTCCAGCTCTTGTTGATGGAAGACTTAAGCTCTTCGAGAGGTTACAATCTTTGCTCTATTGGATTCTTGCTTCTTTTTATTAACTATAGTCTTATGAATCTTAACCGGTAATTTTTTCTTATAGTCATGCTATCTTGATTTATCTTGCCTCGGCATTCCCAAGTGTGGTTGACCATTGGTAAGTTTGTATATCTTTGGTAACATGTTCTTGATGCCAAGTGTGATCATTTTAGTTTAATATTCATCTGTTTACTTTAGGTACCCGAATGATCTTTCCAAGAGAGCCAAGATTCACTCAGTCTTGGATTGGCATCATACCAATTTACGCCCTGGTGCTGGTAATATTTTGATACCGATGTTGACTAGCTATAGAGTTTAACAGTTTCATGTTTCTGATTAGGGGTATTTTTACTATTTCAGCTGGATATGTTTTGAATATTTTGTTAGCTCCATCTCTGGGCCGTCCTCTGAATTTAAAAGCAGCTGGTGAAGCTGAGAAGATACTAACAAAGTCGCTCTCTGTTCTAGAGACTTTTTGGCTTAAGGGAAATGCCAAGTTCTTGGTTGGAAGCAACCAACCATCTATAGCTGATCTTAGCCTTGTATGCGAACTTATGCAGCTTCAGGTATAGAATGAATTTGGCTTTGGCTTTTCGTGCTAGTTACGATTGATATGTTTTGGCTTTTGACTGTGCAATTTATGCAGCTTTTGGATGAGAAAGATCGGCTTCGATTGCTCAGTCCTTATAAGAAAGTTGAAGAATGGATTGAGAATACTAGAAAGGCGACAATGCCTCACTTTGATGAGGTCCATGAGATCCTTTTCAAAGCCAAAGACAAATTTCAGAAGCAACGAGAGATGGGAAACGTATCTAAACCGGGCTTTCAATCTAAGATGTAAGAACATAACTTGTATCAGGAGGAGTACGCGGAACCGGATTAAAGGGCCACTGGTTCGTTGAATAACTCGGTTATCTCCATTGTAAGCAAAGCAATAATCTGTTTTATCAGGGTTTCCAAATTGTAGCTCAAATTGGTTTTTACCAAAATAACTGGGTGTTAGTGAGAGATTGATTAAATGTAATTTTTCAAATATTATAAGAAACATTGTTACAATTAGTTACTGGATTCTTAAATTCTTAGTAAAGTTGTGTCTTAAGTTACATTTGTTTTAAATTCTATGTAAAATCTTTTGTTTTTCGAAAGATTTTGTTAGTGTTACTGATATACTGTTTTTCTACACTTTTACTGATAGGACACAACTTCTAAAATTTCATGGATATTCATAGGATTCTTAAAATTTACATGATTAAAATCAGACAAACGCAATTTACCAAATGATACAACAACAACAATATTTTCAAAAAACACAAATGAAATAATAGGTCATAACAACTTCCCTAAAATATCACCCAACTATAAAAATCATCTAAAATCTTATTAAAATTCAAATCCTTTTAATGTCATAAAACACAAAATAATAATAACATAGGACACATAGATAAATAACCTCATTTAACCAACTAAAATGTAGAGAAACATACAATAAAATTTGCGACTATGTGTATAATTAGAGATTCATCTGATGGAGAATTAACCTTTATTTTTGGTGTCTTAGATGTCTTTCCTACCACAATAACATAGTTAAGACTACACCTAGGACAATAACATTGATATTAGTCTCCCAAAGATCTTTCAATGCTCAAGACTTATCGTATCCACATGATTGAACGAATAGTCGATTTTGTTTAAGTTTTGGGTTTTGGTTTGACAGATTTAAAACCCAATATGTTGTTTGGTAAGGGTTTGTAGAAAGAATGACGACCTCTTGGAAGAGGAAAAAACTATTCAAAAGATGACATGTTGTAAGAGATATGTTACGGTTGGGCAAACGAAATAGTCGAAGTGTCAGAAAGACTTATACTTCTTAGAAGGATATCGAAAGATATATATATATATAGCATAGTGGTTTTTCTATCTGGTGTAAAGGTAGAAATTTCCTGGACCCATCAATATTCTTCCTAGGTAGATTAGTTGGTTTGTTAAACCTCCGACCGTTGTCTTATATGATTTTATTGGTAATTATATGATTTTTTACCTGGTATCATCCGGTTAACCTGATCGCGTGCATGGTCTTGATAGACACATATGTTGGTGTTTTTGGGGGTGGTCAGATGATTGATTTGTGTTAAACACTTCATATAAAGATTTAATATTGAGGTTGTTGGGAATATGCAGTCTTTTAATAAGTCTTTGTATAATCACATTAATTTTTTTTTTTTTGGCTCATATAGATTTATGATGATAGTACATATGTTAGAATCATGCAGATATAGTAGACCCAATTTCAATGGCTACTATATTAGGATATTATTGCGTGATGACCGTTTCTAGGAGACCAAATATCACTTGATAAGATAAAGGTCCTATTGATGATAAAAACGGTACGGGTTTTGTTAAATTAAGGTGTGATAAGCGGTTACAATATAGTAAGAAGAAACAATAAGAAAAACGGTATAAAAAGCGGTTCTAATTGGTAACTTCTAACTGCTGTAGTTAGAGGTATATTTTTTTTATTGTTATCAATAACAAGAACAATATCAAAAGCCAATTTTTTTTGTACAATTTTCTCTTACAATTTCTTCTAACAATTTTGCAATATTTACTACTTACTATTCTTGTTTACCGTTAAAATCTTGTTCTGTTTTTGTTCATCAATCGGAAGTATCACTATTGGTACCGTTTTTCATATTGCTTTTGTGATTGGTTATTATGAAAACTAGATCAAATTGTTGCGGTTCAGATTATAGTTAATCATGTATATATATTTCAGTTTTTAATTTCTTTATCATCAAAAAGTATATTTTCTCTCATGCATGCTCGTGGCCAAATATTGTCGAAATCGAAGCTTCCTCGAAATCGATCCAAGACATCTTGTTCACATGGCTGACGAGGTCTATTGGCGGGTCGAGATTTATTGAAAAAAGGCCTAGGAAAAGTCATAGGGGATGGACAGTCAACCAATATTTGGAGAGGCATGAATAGAGATCATTCTACCATGTATCATCTTAGGTCCACCACCTCAACACATGGAACATCTCAAAATATCAAATCTGTTTGTTTACGATACGTGTGAGTGGGATGCAGAGAAGCTAAAGCTACTATTCTCAGAAGTGTGGGAGGATATTCTACTCGTTCGCCTTAGTAAAACTAGAGCAGCTGATCAGTTTATCTGGACTCACACCATAGACGGGCAATACTCTACAAAGTTGGGTTACTATGTTGCGCTTGACGACAAACTGGGCTCTGTTACAGCCAATCCAAGCGACATTTTCAAGAGGGAGCAGGAGATATGGAACCTAAGAACATCCCCTAAGAACCAAATGTTCCTCTGGAGAGCAGCTAAAGAAGCCTTATCTGTGGGAGTGAATATGATGAAACGTCAAGTTACAGATTCAGCTAGTTGTATACGATGCGGGGAACCTGAAACCGAGAGTCATCTGCTGTTCAAATTCCCTTTCGCTAAAGCTGTATGGGAGCAAACTCCCTTTCAACATAAACTAGATGTAGAAGCGATCACAAATATCACAACGGGACTCATGGGAGGTAAAAAATTAGTCCACGACGGTCAAGCTGAGACAGGGGAGATTCCACTTTTTCCATGGATTTTCTCTGCAATGTGGACATCCTAGAACAAAAAAATTTCGAAAACCGATCCATTACGATTGAAGAAACACTGGAGAAAGCGCTGGCTAACTGCAAGGAATGGAAAAGAAACCCGGTTAAGGAAGTAGGCCGACCGGAAGGGCGCCCAAAAATCTTAAAGTTCGAATATCGGACTAAGACATTGGGATTGGAAAGAGACCATGATAACTCCTATTTCGATTGAGAAAAGTTAAGTCGCAACGATCTTAATGAGAAGTTATTCGGTGAAGGAAAAAATTTAGCCTAGACGGTCAGGATAGGACAAATCAGTCCGGTAAGGGTCCAAAAAGGGAAGAAAATCTAAAGTTGGTATTTGGAGTTGAGTTTTGGGGAAACTCAATCTCGAGGAATATTATAAGGATCGGTCACGAAATAATGGGTCCGGTCTGGAGTAATTTGGAAGTTACTCGAGGGAGATGAAATCGGTTAGCGGAACTAGTCGGTGAAGACCATCGGTCAAATTTTCGAAGTTATAATTTGAGGATGGCAATTTTTAGATAAATACTAGAGAAGGTATTAAGAGGATCGAACGAGAGAAAACCCCATCGGTTCGAGGAAAATAATTAATTAATAAGGGGATCTTTAAGACCGGTCTATTACTTTGGGAATGATCGAATCACGAAGTTAGTGCAGTAAGCAGATGGATTGATCCGGAGGTACGTTGACTCGATCGCCCTACTCGGTGTTCCGGACGAGTGGTCTCTTAGCGAGACTGATCGATACGTTCCCTAATCGATCGACTAAGTGCGAATCGGTAACTTGGAGATTTTTCCATCAGCTTCGGTATGTGGTATTGGCAGCCACGTGACATTTTGACCAACGAAACAGACCGGTTAGGATAGGGGAATCAAAGGGGAGCTGAAGGGCCGAGTCTAAGCTTGGGAATGTGAGAATCGGTTAAGCGAGAGTCTATAAGAAAGGAATAGCGGGGAAGAAGTGATTGGGAAAGATAAGCTGAACAATGGATTAAGAAGCTGAAAATCTTTCTAAGTGTGAGGATGTTATGATAGGAACGATTGTTCTGAGGGATCATTCATCGGTTTGGTAAGAGCCATCAACATTCGGATCAGTCATCAAGCGCATATAGACTCCAAAAATTCACAGATCCGCTAAGGACCATCCGACTGCCTAAAAAGATAGGGTCATCGCAACGGGCAGAGTAGTCTGAGTGGGCCGGACCGTATCAATGAAACTTTTGGATTAGGCTGAAACATCTGTGGAAGGATCTATCACTTGGTGAAGCGGGACGAATCAGCTAACTGACTTATCAGGATGTTGGAATCGGACTGTTGATCCAGGGCGGGAAAGTCCGATTGTCTGTGTGGTCTTGATGAACCGAAACACACCGAATTGAAGTAGGCGGATTGATAATAAGAAGTCGGATAAGGAAATGGATCATGGATCCAGTTCTTGGGTTGAAGTTGGATATGGATTCGGGTCGGATCTTGGGTTTAGACTTGCAAAAGAATAGGCCCAATAAGAAGCCGAACTCGTAAGCAGATTGGGCTCAAGACCGATAAGGTCAACTGGGGTGGACTTAATGTTCAAGAAAAATGAACTAGATCAGAAGGAACAGTTTGGGCTAAGTCCGGATTGGAAACGGACTGTACGAAACAATAGCGGGTCGGCTCGGACAAGCCATCGGTTGTTCCGCGGAGCCGCGACAACTTAGGAAACGGTGCGTTAAACTGACAGTCGGGAACTGACGGCTCGGTCGGGTTAGTGGCGGACAAAAGTTTTCGTTATAAAATAAGTCCGAACATTTGTCTCATCTGCGGTCAGACCACTAACGCACCGAACAAGTGTCGTACCATGCGTCGTTGCATGCGGAATGCCGAAATCGCTATGTAAGGGGAAATTTAGTTCATTCAGGTAAAACCAGAGCAAAGTTTCCCTCCGAGTATCGGGTAAAGCAGCTAGCCGGTATTCGAAGACGGAAACAGTCCGATAAGCCGAGTCATGTCCCGAAACACAACCGAACTTCCTTATAGCAAGAGGAAACCATCGATAAAGCTCCGCGTCTATCCGAGTCACTGGTAAGGATTCTAACCGACCTTTTAGAAGAATCATAACTTCATAATGTGCATGTCATGCGTGAACCTATACTAAGATATCGAAACCATGGAGGTAGTTCCTTCCAGTCCAATGGGTTCGGGTACGATCGGTTGCTTTTGCTAAGGGTCGTTATATGACCGGTTACCTTTGCTAATGCTGTTTGATTTACGGTTCAGGGGAATGAACCGTTGCAACCAAAGACAGTGTCGGAGAGGAAGGGTCAACTCTCTTGCAATATCCCACTCCGCTCTAAAGACCGACGGGCAGGTCTAAAGGGTTTCCTTTGGGACGCTATCACACTCCTTTTTCCGGAACTGGAGAGGATGGTTGCGCCCAGATTATCTCCTACAATCGAAGATAGAGCGAGCGAGTGTGGGATGGACGAAGCAGCAGCTGGTAGTAATGTCGGGTAGCCCATATGTACACTGCAAACCACCGAAACGAAAGGAGGAGGAGAGGGAAGCTGGTTTTGGTGGTGTAGCCAGCGTCTATGCTGCGAAGGTGGATGGACTGTGCTGGGTTGGGACATAAATCCGATTGCCGGTCTCGAAGCTCAATCGTTGGCATGCTGCAGGTTCCTCCTTGTCTAGACTCAGAAGGAGCCAGATGGAGCCAAAGCAATGTGCCGTTCGACAAGAGCGGGAGAAGCAGGAAGTGAGATGTTGAATCGAAGGCTGAAGATGAAGTGGAAACTCGTGATAGAATGGGAAGGGAGAGAAGCTAGACTTAGTCAAAGAACTTAGAAAGACCGCTTAATTATATGATCATTTGTTATGACTAAGGGTGAGTGGGATTTGTGGTTGTTGTTGTAATATTTGCATGGCTTGTATGCATTCATCTTACGGACTTAATAAAAAGGATGAAACAATTGGATAAGGGTCTTAACGAAATGGACTGAATGAATGAATGAAATGAGCCTAAAATTGGATAAAGGATTAATTGGACTGAACTCACAAAATGACTTAAAATGTCCATCACACTTAGAATGCATGCTAGAGAACTTGATTGCGATTGGTCGTTGAGTCGGTTCGAGACATAGTGTCTAATGGCTTGGTGGCTGAATAGCCGGCCGATGAGTGTGCGTGTTTGGGGTGGCGTTAGATCCTTAGTGTAAGTGTAGCGCGAAAATGTTAAGTGGATGAGAATCTTGGCTAACTAGCGAGATGTCCTAGTTTAAGGCTGAGCTGATCACTCATGCCTTGAGGAGGGATGATCGGCAAGACCTTGGCACTCTGCATGTGTTCAGGTGAACGTGCATTTCCAGGGCGCGTGATGGAGAGATAGGGTCTTGTCTTAGCCATACGCGCAAGTTGCAGTGAACCTTGATGGTCAGAGTCTACCAGACTAGGTGCATCAAGGCTGCGCCACCGCATATCAAATGACTGAGAACGGTGCTGAAGTCCTACTCGTGTGCCTTAGTGGCTACGAACTAGGCTTGATTTGGGTTGATGATAGGACGTGTAATTAGGGATTCGGTCCTAAGGGAATTCGATCCTAAGGGAATGGATTGTTAAGGATAATGTTGAGATAGTGTCGCTAGGCGACTAAGTTGGTAGTCGGATAGATGGTGTCCGAATTGGTTTTGTGATTGTTCTTTGGTCCGTGTTGGTAGTCGCGGATCATGATTGCTTGTCGCTTGTTGCCTGTTGCGTGTGCATGTCGATTGATGCTTATCACACATTACATAATGATTAATGTATGTTCAAGATTTCCGATTAAGGCTGCATTGCATCGTAATTGGGGAAGCTTGCTCACTGAGTACTAATTACTCACCCCTCCACCCTTCTGCAGGAAACCTTAGCTGGGAGACTGAGAACTAGCTGGACGTGCGCCGGGAAGGGAAGGAAGTTGTACTTGCAGCGGTTTGTAATATATTTCAATAAAAGCTGCTTTGTAATGAGATCCCAATAAAACTCGTGTTGTGAACTTAAGTTTTCAAGTGTGTAATAATAAGTAAAACATGGTGTTTTATATTCGCATTTGTGCTTCCCCTGATATGCAATTTTGTCAAATCTACACAACCTTTGTCTTTGGTACAGGTTGAAAAGCCTTAGGTCAGGGGTCAAAGGGAATGACAATCGGAAATTAATCGGTTAAGTGAATCGGACCTAAGATCTGGATTACTTAGCCAATTCATTTTCGAGTGCCTTCACGTAGCGTTTTGGGACTGCGATCGCAAGATCATGGAACCGGG
Organism: Euclidium syriacum; assembly: GCA_900116095.1. Lineage (NCBI taxonomy): Eukaryota > Viridiplantae > Streptophyta > Magnoliopsida > Brassicales > Brassicaceae > Euclidium > Euclidium syriacum. Next base: position 8,627,862 of record FPAK01000008.1, read on the forward strand.
ATGTTACAAATGGTACCCAGCCCAACAAAAGCAGGAACCACAAATGTTTCAACCCACAAGAAAAAATAACCAGGTCGATGAAGACCCAATAACATTGGTATGTTTTACTGATGTAGCTTGGTTAGATCATGACAAAAATTTGAATATTGGCTGGATGATCAAAGACAAAAAAAAAAAAAACAGAATCATCAGGCAAGCTCCAAAAACATCAAGCCAACAAAATCTCCAATGGTAGTAAAAGCAGAAGAAATTTTACAAGATATCTCGCAAGTTAAGGAATTGCAGTTTTACCATCTTTAAATTGCATTAGATGTTCAAAATGTGAGCACGGGTTTCCTTGCCCGAAAACCACCAAAGGAAACCATTGGGATATACCGAAACATCACCTCCATCATCAACTCTATGAACATTGTCTCTTTTAGTTTTATTCCTAGAATAGAGAATGTAGAGGCAGACTCCCTCGCAAAATCTACTAAACTAAATCGTTAATGAAATCATATTTCCAGACAAAAAAAATAAAATAAATGCACATACTCATTTGTTTGGGGCTTTGTTAGGCCCATTTTTAAATAAGTGACAAAAATCTTAGTCGTCCTTCCAATATGACCTAGGTTTTTTGTTCGCTCTTCTTCTCCTCTCTATCTCAGTCTCGTTAAACCCTTGAAGCGGCAAACTCCAACGCGAACCATGGATCCGAATCCTACCTCGATGTGGAGTAACATAGTTAAGAAAGATCCACCTGCAAAGCCTCCGGCTAGCACCGGAGCTCCCGCAGCGATGTTAGGTATGGTCGGAAACTGCAAATCCACCAAGGGAATATCTTTGGCGGTTGTTGATGCCAACGCCATCATTGATGGAGGCCAGAGCTTAACAAACTTCGCTGATAAGTTCGTAACCGTTTCTGAAGTACGCTCCGAGATTCGTGATCCTGCTTCTCGCCGTCGTCTTGCCTTCATACCCTTCGATATCGATACCATGGAACCTTCTCCCGAATCTCTCAGTAAAGGTGCATAAATAATTTTGTGATTCTTTGAATTCATTGGTGAAAAATCGAAAAACTCTTATGGATTTTGGAATCATTTCACACGTCTATTATGCCTATATGATGCCTATATGTTGCGTTGAAGATAGACTATCTTGTGCTGCGGATAATGATCGAAATTTATTTGACTTATTCTGCAGTTATTAAATTTGCAAGAGCTACTGGTGATTTACAAACTCTCTCTGACGTTGATCTCAAATTGATTGCGTTGACATACACTCTTGAGGCTCAGGTTCATGGGACCAAACATCTCAGAGATGTCCCTCCACCGATTCAAACTGTTAGGGTAAAGAGGTTGCCTGAGAAGGAATTACCTGGTTGGGGCTCCAATGTGGCTAACTTGGAGGAGTGGGAGGCACTAGACAACGAGACTGAGGAAAAATCCAACTCTAACTCCAAAATCCTTCCGCTTAAAGACCTTAACTTGAATACAATCCCTTCACACAACTGTTCTGAGGTTGGTTCTGTTGTGTCTCACACTGAGAATCAAGAAGAGGATGATCAAGAAGGTGGGAGGAGGCATAAGCGATATCCGCCAAAGAAAACAGAGGTAAAGCTTGAGGGTAAGATGGTAGTGGAGGGAGTGGATGCATCGCAAGGGGAATATGGTGATGAAGATACTGGTGATTGGAAGCCCGCAGTTAGTAGAAGTACTCAAAGGAGGTTTCTTAGAGGAAAGGCGAGGCGGGAACGTAATGCTGCCTTGGCTGAAGAAGAAATTCAGAAAGATCAAGAAGCTGACAAAGCTTTAAACATGATTGAGGAGGACACAACTCAGCAGCAGTCAGAACAGATCTCTAAAGACGCTAATGAAAGCTGTGCTGGAAAGAATGATGAGGATCTTTCGTCTATTCTACAAGAAATGAGGTTGGAGGAAGATTCATTAAAGGCTCTCCAAGAAGGGAATGATGAGACGAATTCTGAAACAGGTTCAATCAATGGTGAGGATGATGATATTGAAGTCGAAGAGAACGTGGAGATTGTTAGTGAGGCTGGGGATACGGTTGAGGCGTCGTCAATTGCAGATGATGGTAGCAGCGAGCAGAGTTGGTCGTTGAGAGCCTTGTCTGAGTCTAGTGTAGCTTGTATAACCGGTGACTATGCAATGCAAAATGTTATTCTTCAAATGGGTTTGCGTTTGCTTGCACCTGGAGGAATGCAAATTCGTCAACTGCACAGGTACAGTTTATGCATCAGCTTTATCTCCTCTCTGGAGAAGAAGAGAGGATCTTTTGTTTCCTTACAGTCTGTAGTGGTTTTGCATCTTCAGGTGGATCTTAAAATGTCATGCTTGCTACACAGTAACTCCTGAAATTGGAAGAATCTTCTGTCCCAAGTGTGGGAATGGTGGTACGCTACGTAAGGTAGCAGTGACTATAGGCGAGAATGGTATTATCGTAGCTGCACGTAAACCACGCATTACACTTAGAGGGACCAAAGTAAGTAGTCTGAGAATTATATCAAAACCCACATACATAGATAAAAGCTTAACTTGTAATGATTCATATCTTGGTTGTGTGTAGTATTCGATACCAATGCCTAAAGGAGGAAGAGAAGCAGTGACCAAGAATCTGGTTCTACGGGAAGATCAACTCCCTCAGAAGTTTCTTAATCCCAAGACCAAGAAGAAAGCAAGCAAACCGGTTAGTCTCCCCTAACTCAAATCTGTAAGCCTTGTTGATTGAAAGAAAGTAAGAAACCTGAGGTTATTTTCTGATTACAGGGGGATGAGTATTTCATAGCAGACGATGTTTTCATGAACCATCATAGTGATAAGAAGTCATCATTGCAGCCTCCGGTAAGAAAAGCTTTGGCGGTTTTCAGTCAGAAAAGGAACCCTAATGACAACCATTACTCTCGTTCTATGCATTGATTTTTTCATCTTTACTTGTGATGGTACCAAAGATTTTGTCTCCTCCTTTATTTTAATTGTGTGTTTTAAATCTGAAAAACAGAGAAAGTATAATCTTTACTCGGTTCCCAAATTTGTATTTTTTTCTCATCAAAAAAGAATTGAGGGCTTTGAGAAGTAACTCGAGCTTGGGCCTCTTTAAGCTTATCTCAAACAAGTACATGATCAGAGATTCAATCATTCAATATGTATATTCCACCCACTCTCTCTTGCCTTTCTCTTTTACATAAAGGTCAAATAACACATTACGGGTATTATTCTCTGGTTGTATAGTAACGAGAGATGTAACATAAAGTGGAGGGAAATGTTATAGAGCATCTCTTTCTATGATCGTCTAACATTGATTAAAATGGACCGCGGGTCTTTCGGTTTTTCTTGGTTTCTAATTAGTTTTACTTAGTTTGAATAGGAAAAACAATACAAATTCGATTATGTAAAACGTGAACAGTGAACCTAATGATACAATCAATTAGTGGTTTGGGCTTGTTGCAATACATCTTGTAAGAGGAAGGTGATGTTAGAATAAGAAGAGCCTCCTTCCTCCACAGCTTGGTGAGCTAAGTTTCCAAGCTCTTTGACTCTTTTTCTTCTCTCTTTAGCATCATCATTATCACCCATTAATTCTTCCACTGCCTTCTTCACTCCTTCCTTATCCACCAACACTCCAATTGTCTCCTCTTTTCCCCATGTCATGGTCTCTTCAACCCCGACTCTCACACCAGCTTTTAAAACCTGCACTGCCAATTTCTCGTTGCAGAATTGATCTCCGAAGAGCGGCCAGGTAAGCAATGGAACCCCGGAGGTTATTCCTTCGAGAGTTGAGTTCCATCCACAGTGTGTCAAGAATCCTCCAACGGCTCGGTGTGTAAGGATAAGCATTTGAGGCGACCATCCTCTTATGATAAGCCCTCTCTCTTTGATTCTTTCTTTAAAACCGCTCTCTGAGATCCACTCAAATAACTCGTTATACTTGTCCCAACCTCTTATGACCCAAATGAAAGGTCTTTGGGATTCCTCGAGCCCTAGACCGAGCTCCTTGAGTTGATCCAGGGGAAGATTGCAGATGCTTCCAAGGCAAACATATAGCACTGATCCGTCTTCTTGAGAATCAAGCCAATTAAGACACTCGTCTTGATGAATATCCGCCTTGTTTCCCCTTTCAGCTTTGTCTGCTCCCACCTTGTTGCACAAGGAAACCGGCCCAATGGACCATACCTTACCACCCTTAACCTTCTTGTACTCTCTAACATAAGATGGCTCCAGCTCTTCAAATGTGTTCATAATCACACCATATGAAGTGTCATCCCCTTCCGCCATTGCGTGCATGAACTCTTTCCACTCTCCAGCACTATATACGACCATCGGAAGCTGGACTTTTGTGAACTCAGCTCTGTCAGGAAAGTTTGGAATAGGGAAGTACTCTTTGTCAGACTTTATAGTTTCCAAAAACTCATAGTTTCGCCGCATAATGTGCACACAAAGAAGATTGAAGCAGCACATGCCATGAAAAATGATCTTTGGTATACCAAACTTCTTGGCGATTCTGTTTGTAAAAGGAAAGCACATGTCGGCGATTATGCAGTTTGGCCTAGGCTCCATCTCTTTCAAGAGCTTCTCCACTGGTTCTTCGAGCATGCTAATTGTTTTGAAGAAGCTTGATGACTCCCCCAATGAGTCGAGCAAGTCCAAATTATCATGTCCTTCCGATGGAAACTTCACATGCACAAGGTTGATGGGTAAGCCGGACTGAATGGCCCGGCTAAGAACGTTCTTGAACCGTGCGGCATTTTGAGGCGTTGTGACGATGGTTATAGTCACGTCTCGCTGAGCTAAGACCCTTGCAATATCAACCATGGGAATCATGTGGCCTTGAGCCATGAAAGGGAAGAGAATAAAGTGAAGTGGTGGATGAAATTGTTGACTTGTTTTGGAAGCCATGAGAAATTCTCTCTAAATAACTATGTCTATTGCTTGATTTAGCTTGTGTGTGCTGATAAGAAGGGAAAATAAGTTGGAAGAGAAGAAGATAACTCTAATAAGTGATGAAGAGAGAACATAATTAAGAAATTGGCTTGTTCGCTACAAGAAACAATATGGTTCACGGAGTTTAGCACAGTACTATTCGTAGCGGGCCATGGCCTTTAGTATTTGTATTTATATTCATATAAGCCAAAAATAAAATAATAGTAAGAGGAATATCTTTGAGAGCTGCGTCGAAAATATGTGGAGAGAGTTCTGCCGCAAAAAAAGTCAAATTTAGAGAGAAAAACAAAAGAAGAAAAATCAAATTTGACTATCTATTTCTCAAGCTAGACAACTCCATATTTACACCAAACCTCAAGAAAACAAAAAAACCTCAAATATCAAGCATATTCGTCCTCAAACTAAACCGGAGTTTTTAACCCAATGTCAAGGTTTACTAAAAATAAAACAAGGCTATAGGACATATTTCCTTCTCTTTTTTTTTTTTTCACAAAATTTGTTTCCTGTATATTAAAAAAATATTTCCATTATATATATTTTTCAAAATTTAAAATAGTTTAAGAATGAACGTAATAGGCAATGGAAAGTTGGAGTTTCCACATACTTGATAAGGTCATCTTTGCCATGTACAATCATGTTATGGTAGGATCCTTGTTAAGACCAAAGGAATGGCCTGCTTTCTATCCACATGCTAGTGATTTGTTAAGAGCTTTGGAAAAGATTTTGGAATGGAGGATTACTTTTCTAAAGGACTTTTTCCAATCTTATGTGGCTTGTATCGATTTTTAATGGTTGGCCTCACTGTTTGATGATAAAAGGGTCGGATTTGTTAGCTAATACTCAAAATTAAGGGTTGCGGTCCACCCTAGTTTTTTAAGGCTTAGAAAATTTCTTTGCCAATTTTTGATGTCCTTAAGCTTAAGGCAAGCCTTGTTGTTTTTGGGTAGTGTTAGGTGTAGTTGTTTGAAATCTTGGCTTTGGACTGTCTAATTTATGCTGTAAGACTCTTATTTCACCCATTAATATATGTATCAGATGTTGATGGTGGGATTAGCATCCTCTTATTGACAACTTGGCGATAATTGAGATTTGGCTATTGCCGATCTTTTCCTGATTTGAAGTCAGATTATAAACCCGGTTAAGGGGATGTTAATTTTATCGTTGACCTCGGCTCCTTATATCGAGGTAGTATTGATCATATCGATTGTCTCAACCCCATTTGACCGAAGAGGTGTTAGTCCTATCATTAACCTCGGCTCCGTGTCTAGAGGAGGTATTAAACATATTGTCTACGTCGACCTCTGATCTCGGAAGGGATAAGATCAAATCTTTCCAGATTCCCTAAATCTCGGAGAATAAGGAAACCTTTCTTATCCTCTATTTAACCCATAGACTCAGAGAACCGACTACATGACCTATATAAAGAGACACCCTTACTCCGAAAATACCATTCAAAATCGGAGAGGATAACTAAGCAATTTCACTAATATATTTTATCTTTTTTTCGATTAAAGCAAGTTCGTCATTCCGAATTTGCATGTACTTCGATAATCAATAAAACTTACATTTTTGAATCCTAAATCAACAGCTTACGTCAAAAAAATTTTTTATAACTGAACTCTAAACATAAAAAAGTTAAACTAGTAAATTTGTTTTGGTCCTGTTAAACTAGTAATTTTTAAAACTAAATGTATTTATAGCCAGAGCGGCCCAGCTTCTTGATTTGAAGCTTTCAATTCCCTCCGGATATTTTGTAACTATTATTATAAGATTTTTTAGTGCGACTTTGATATCCTGACAAGTAAAGAAAAACATAAAATAATTTGAAAACTTGAGTTGGAGTTATGTAACGTAGGGCTGTATGATTCTTGATTGTCTAGATATGAAACGCCAACAATATTTTGTAATAGCCAATGAGGTATTAATTCTATATTTTTTTTAAATACTAAAGTTTCTTCTGTTGTAAGAAAATATTTATATCACTACTCTTGCTCTGCCATCCAAAAAGTACGGACCGTGTTTACACCATTGAATCGGTTGATGTAACCTTTTCTTTTGAACCGAAATCCAGCGTGATCTAATGAAAAACGTAATTTGTTTTCTTAATCACACTAAATACATGGTAACCAATGGAGGATACACAATTTTTTTTATTGGAGTCAATATTAATATAATAAAATAATGTTAAGTTATTTAGTTGAATAGTTATTTTATATATTAAAAGTTTTGTAGATACTATCTCAATTTTTAGCAAAAAGTAGAATTAAAATAATTATTTTACTATAAATCATATAAGTTTATGATCATTTTCAATATATATATATATATATATAGATATATGGGAAAACTGCCAAATTACACACCTGGAGTTTCAATATCGGTGAGATTACGCACGAACTTTCACCTTCTTTCAAATTGAACACCAATTCAAACAATGTTTTGAATTGCACATAATTTTGATAAATCATGTGATTTTCTCCTCAGATTTGGGTTTGAGTGGTTACTGTATACCATGTTCTGTTAAACCGTATGAGGCAACAGTAAATCATAATTTAAACCGGATTAAGACCCGTTTATAACCCGTTTATGACCCGTTTATAAACCAGATGACCCAGCAATAAATAAGAACTCGTAACCCAAATTAAATGAAAACCCCTCTTTCGATTTTGACCTAAATCACAAAGAACACTTTCAATTGAGTGAAGAAATTTCACTGGAGTGCGAGAATTATCAATTTAGATGGAGAAGTCAAGCACTAACATCTCTGGATCTTCGAGTGGCACTTCTTCTTACAGAGGTAGAGGCCGAGTTCGTGGAATACCGAATAAATGTTGGTGTGGCGGGGGAATCGTCGAGTGAATCTCGCAGACAAAATCAAATCCTTCCCGTGGATTCTATCGTTGTTCCTTTGCTGCAGCGAACTTGGTAATAGTTATCTCTTTGATAGATTAATGTGTTTATCAAATTTAAATTTCTTGACAGTTTCTGTATTGGTTTGAATCTTTTGGATGTAGCTGAAAGGCGATCATCACGTGTTTAAATGGATGGATGAGGCCAAGGTAGAGGAGGATAACCGTCAATGTTCAGAGGTAAGAGATTTTAAGGAAAAATCACAAGTTGAGTTTCTTGAAATGAGATTGGGTGTTCTCGAAAGAGATGTGAGAGAGCTAAAGAGTGGTGGAATGGCGATATGTGAAAAGATGAAGATGGAGATATTTGATGCTTTGGAAGAAAGAATGAGTGAGACTAAAAGGAGCATGAAGAAGTTGATGATAATCGTCTTCTCCGGATGTTTTGTACTGGTTGTTCTTGGAGTACTTGTGAATGGAAAAGTCATTTGATTTTCTGTAATCGTCATTTTGGATTTGTAGACCATGTTTAGTATCGGATATGTATGTGAGACCTCGATGTTGATTCCAAATGTGAGTTTGGTCACTTATTTGAAGTTTGGTCACTTATTTGAACACTATTTTTGTCTCCAGTTAACAAACAATAAAACAAGGAGGACCAAAATATCGAATTTAACATAACACATCATTTTGATCTTGTTTGTGACAAAGAAAACCTTGAAACCATGTTATTGTTTCCATCAAAATGCCGCCATTAGTAGTAGTGTTACTGAGGTTACAAAAAGAAACTCTACCCCAAACACATAAACCGAACAACAAGTAGTGTTACTGAGGTTACAAAAAGACACTCTACCCCAAACACATAAACCGAACAACAAGTAGTGTTACTGAGGTTACAAAAAGAAACTCTACCCCAAACACATAAACCGAACAACATATACCTAAATAAGCAACTACCATAGAACTTCATTCACTCTCATTCTTGATCATTGAGGACTTGTGAAGACTGAGATTGGCTTTTGTGTTGTGCTTTCTTCTTTCCTCTTGGTTTTCCACTTCCTTTCCCACTTCCTTTAGCTTTCTCATTCTGTGTGCCCTTAGCTTTGTCACTCACAGTGGCTTCATCCTTCTTTTGCTTCTGAAACAAACAAATATTGATCAACAAACATAAGAGAAGCACAAGCCAAAAGTCAAGATTACATAAATTAATTCATTACCTTATGGAATATGCTGTTGTGGCCAACTTTCTGACATTCTCCACAACGTATTTCCCGTTTTTTCTCCTTCAGTTTCTTCTTTGTGGGAGACTCATTCTTCCCTCTTTTCCTCTTACTGTCTTCTTTAGTCGGCTTCTTATCAGTGGTGTGTGGAGGTAAAACTGGTAGCGATCCACGAGGCCAGAACTTAGCTCCTCTTAGTGGAACAATGCCTTCTTCATATGTTTTCTTCCAAATTTCGGTATGAAATCAGCCGGATACAAACTCCTCAACATATAGCTTCCTCACCAAAATGACTGCATAAGCGTGTTCACAAGGAATCCCTCTGATCTGGAATTTCCTACATGTACAGCTCTTATTCTCCAAACAGACACGATAGCCACAACCACTAAGCAAAACATCATACTGTCTATTAGTACTTGGTTTGACTGTGCACTCTTTTGCACTCTTTTCCCGTAGGGTAATAATTTTAGCAGCATAAGGAGTTATAATGCCTTGATGCTTTTCAGATTCCTCGTTCCTCCTCGCGATCCGAACCATAGCCAGCCTTCTAATTGTCTCCAACATAGGGACAAAGGGCATCTCCCTTGCTTTGACAACTGATTTGTTGAAAGATTCATTGGAGTTGTTCTCCACATCTTCACAGTGAGGCCCTAACTTGTAGAAAGCTCTACACCAGCTCCTTGGATCCCTCTTAAACACATCAGCATAAACCTCATAGTCAAAATTCTTTAGCTCTTCTAGTCTCTCGTCAAACTCTGCCTCAGTGTAGCTCCATGCAAGATTCCAAATGAAAGGCTTCATTATACCCTTCTTACCATGTGTTGCCTTGAGATTACCATATATGTGTCTGACACAATGTCGGTGCTCTATCTTTGGTAACTCGATTTCCACAGCTTTGATGAGTCCCTACAATATAATAACATTGAAATGTAATGAATGTATAACCAAACTCAGATTCTATAAAGATTACAAACTTAGATTAATTAAACCTTACCTTTTGACGATCATATATTATAATATACCCTTCACCTTCTCCAAGACCCAAATCTTCCTTCAACATTTTCATAAACCACACCCAATTATCAGTATTCTCCACAGCCACGACACCCCAAGCAACCGGATAGATCCTATTGTCTGCGTCTCTTCCAAGTGCCACCAACAACTGGCCTTTCACCTTAGACTTCAAAAAAGACCCATCAATCCCCAACAATGGCCTACAGTTAGCTTTCCAAGACCTTTTCAAAGCGGCAAAACACACATAGAACCTCAAAAAGACATGTTCTCCATCTGAGTTTCTGGTGCGTTGAACTTCCATAGTGGAACCTGGATTTGAAACGAGAATCTCATTCCCATAATCCCTAAGACGCTTGAATTGATCATCGTATTCTTTCTCAATCCACTTTAATGCCTTGCCTCTTGCTGGTTGAACTTGATTTCGTGTAACACTTATTCCATAATCCTAAAATATTGTTTCTTCCATCGTGGCTGGCATAAAGCCTTCTGGATTCGCTCTGATTTTATCAAGAAACAAACGAGCTATTGCACTGACTTTCAACACTGCGCATCTTCTTTCTGACATGAATGCTTCTCGTTATATATCCTAATCTTTCATTTACCATTCGATCCTCTCACAAAGCAATATACCCTCCATTTACATGCATTCCCACGCTTACCTTTTCCAAGACAGATAAAACATATTTTATTTTTTTTGTACCTTCTTTGCCGGATATTGCGTTGATTCTTTAACGCATTGGTGAGCACTGTCTCTTTGAAAGCAATCCCATTGTAGAAAGTCTGACCCTTGTACAATAACCCATCACCTATACCAGCAGACCTCTCTCGCTCCCTCAAGTCTTCAGCTTCTCCGTCATTGTCACTTTCTTCAGGGTAGAAATTGTGATGAACTTCTGGGTCTTCGTGATAATCAACAATAGCTACTTCGATTTCATACTCCTTCCTCGCCACAGGATCTTCACCATCAGAATCAACGCCAGTTTCGAGATTTTCTCCGTCGAGCGGATTATCATTGACAGTGTCAACCATCTCGTTTTCACTCTCGTCTTCCAATGTTAGCGCCATCGAAACCTCCAATTCAAGCTTTGGAAATCTCTGTTAATGGAATTAGGGGTTTCTGGGTTTCTAGGGTTTGTAGAGAGGAAGACGATGTAATTGGGGATTTATGCATTTTATGCCGGGTCATGTTGGGGAGATGGGTTTAATGTTATGGTCTTAATTGGGTTAAATCTGGTTTTTTCGGTTTAATTTTGGTTTGTAAAAAAATCAGTCAGTATACGGGAACCTGGTTAACGCTCACCCACGATAAACCAAATTTATCAAAATTATGTGCAATTCAAAACATTGTTTGAATTGGTGTTCAATTTGAAAGAGGGTGAAAGTTCGTGTGTAATCTCACCGATATTGAAATTCCGTTTGTGCAATTTGGCAGTTTTCCCATAGATATATAATATTGTAATTTTAGATATAGAAAAATTTGGTATAAATAAACTAATAGAATAATATTATTCAATAATTTTTTTGTTTTTACGATATATTTATGGAAAATTGGCATAATAGCACGAAAAATTACATCAAAGACTATTTTATCAGGTGTTTTTGTAATTTCAGAAATACCATTAATAAAAAAAAATTTAATGGTATTTTTGGAAATTCAAGTTGCAAATCATGCAATTGGGAACAGGTTTCTCAAATCCGTACAAATCTTACTGAAATTTTTTTTGCTTACAAATCCCAAATTAAAGAAGCAAATCATGAAATTCGGAAAGGATAAACACAAATTCGGGAAGAATTCCCAAATGTGTACAAATTCTTAATGATTTTTTTTTTTGTTTACAAATCATAAATTGATGAAGCAAATTATGAAATTCGGGGAGAATAAACACAAATTTGGTAAGGGTTTCCTAAATCTATACAAATTTCAGGATTTCAGAATATGACTAAGTTTAGGAGGAATCTGATATGGTTAAACAATTTGTATCGTCACATGTTAAGTTCTGTTTTCATCTTACATGCTTAGAGAATGGCTTAAGAATGGTTAAAAGAATGGCTTGAGAATGGTTTACAGAATGGAAATTGACCAAATGAGAATGGCTTGGTAAATTCAATAGTGTTTATGTGATATGATCTTACAGTCATGTTTATGAATTTCAATAGTGTTAATGGATTTAGTAGTAGATTTGTATCAAGTGCTTGAATGATCTGATTTTGTTCATGTTATGTGATCTTGTGTTTATCATCTTGTTTTGGTTATTCGGAATGACTTACAGAACAAGTTGCGGCACAAGTGGTTTAGAGAAGGAATCTTCATAATGGTTCAAGTTCTGTTTCGGAATGGTTTAATCTTATGTGTTTCGGAATGACCTATAAAGATTATTATAAAATTTTTATTATATTTGTTTATGAAACAATCAAGATTAACTATAAATTTCATTTTATTACTAAATCAAAATTATAAATCTTATTATAGCATCATTTTCTATTGTTGAGTTGTATAATAGTATAAATGATGTTAAAAGATAGGAAAATGGTGTTAAAACATAAAGAAAATAATGCTAAAACATAGGATAAATGATACTAAATACATAGAAAAATGATGCTAATTAAGTAATGCTAAATTTAAGATTACTCTCTTAAATGATGTTAAGATAATTAGCATCATTGAATAATACATTTTTTTAGAAAGTAATGCTAAATTGTTAATATTACTTTTAGTAATGTTAAGTGTTGAAATAAGTAATGCTAAATGCGTTGTTTTTTTAGTGATTTGTCCATCACCATCTCTGATTTAACTTTATCCTAATGAAATTAATAATCCAGCCGACAAAGTAAGAGAAAAAATATATCCAGCCAACAAAAACAAAGAAAAGAGAAAGGTTAAATGGGTGCAAAGTGGAAGGTCAAACCTGAGACACTGGGGTCAAATCATTATGCTTCTAACTGACTCACCTGCAAACTACTATCAGTATATGGACATAAATGAAGTTTTATAAATTTCATGGGGGTCAGCCGACCCCTATTCCTTCACTAGCTCCGTCCCTGATGGTAATTGCCACACATTACTCGAGTCTCCAACTAGCACTGGAAAAACTCTGTTAATGCTTTACTTCAAAAGCTCCAGGCGAGGATCCAGCAGAGAATTTAAAGAGTTTCCAGTTTTAATTGGAGATTTCAGTACTACGTGACGGTTACCATCTATTACGCGTTTCTTAGATCGGCAAGGGTTCTGTACTCTTCAAAAGGGAAGTGTACATCAAAGACTTCAATTTTGTAAACACGGTCCAAACTCATCCTGGATTAACATAGGGGAACTTAATTATTAGATCAAACAACTTTTAGGAAACAAGAAATCCAGATATCGATTAAATTCTCTAGCAGAAATTGGAATCCGTAATCCAAGCTAAATACAATCTTAATAATCCAAAACAAGCTAGGAATCAACACCGAAAAAAGAGAAAAAAAACTTGCGTGAACAAAGAAGACTGAGGATTAGTGTTGGAACTTGCGATTAGAAACAGGAAAAACCAACCTCTCAGAAATAAGAAGAAGAAGGAAGTCTCAATTTAGAATTCTGAAAACAAACTCGTATATTGATCTAATCGTTAGTTTTAAACAACCTTACATACTTACAGCTAAAAGCCTAAAACGTTACCATAGTTATTTATTCTTGGGTAAATTTCCTAATCACTTAAACCAAAAAGGAAAAATTCCCATAAATTCTAAATAGAAATGAAGATAATTCCTTGTGTTGGTTGTGTGCAGTATTTGATACCAATGCCTAAAGGTGGAAGAGAAGAAGTGACCAAGAATCTGGTTCTACGGGAAGATCAACTCCCTCAGAAGTTTCTTAATCCCAAGACCAAGAAGAAAGCAAGCAAACCGGTTAGTCTCCCCTAACTCAAATCTGTAAGCTATTGTTGATTAAAAGAATAATTTGATTACATGGAGATGAGTATTTCATATCAGACTGTTAAGATCCTGAACCCGGAAACTCTCGTTTTATTGATAATCGACAAAGAATACAAGCTGCTGAGTTATACCTCTCGCGACTACCACAAGCTTGAGGAACACTCCTCCTCAGCTCAACTACCAGAAAGGCAACAAAAATAAAAGCGAAACCATAAATGCGACAACATACTTCCTTTTATACTCGAGGAGTCTTTACAAAAGAACTAACTAATCAGAATACAATATTAGTCCAGCTCATACAATGGTCAACTGACTATTCTGCGTCTTCAACTTCGTCCTTCAGCCACGTCACCAGGGCCGGCGTGGTGCCTAAAGCATACCAAAAATATGATGCCCACCGTAAAACAATTATTACACTGGAAAAAAAAGGTTTACCTAGAGGTAAAAAAGGAGAATTAAGAAAAGAGGGAGAAAAAAGATTTGAACAAGAAAAAAATGCAATAGGCAATAGGCAATAGCATCAGACAACAAATAAAAGGAAATTAGGTTTTTTAAAAACCCTTACTAAAATACTTATCTCTAATAATTTATATCATTAAATATAATAAATATGAAAAGGAAATTAAGATTTTCAAATAAAAAGAGAGAAAAAAATCGATCAGATATAATAAAAAAAACAACATAAAAGAAAGGAAAACCGAATAGGGGAAATAAATGATAGCTAAGATAATTTATATCATTAAAAGCTGAGTTATATAATAAAGGAAAAAGAAAAAAAGGATGATCTAATAAGATGAAAGGAAGATCAGATCTATAAGGAAACAAATTAAAAAGAAAAAGAATATGAATATCTAATAAGGAAAAAGAAATAAAAGAAAGAAAAGCATAGACCGTTCGAACCTAGGTTGATCTAAACACGTCAATGGTACTATAGCCTCTATACCAAAGGACGATAATAATTTGTGCTGCCCCTAAATTCATTATAACATTTGGCGTCTAAAGCAAGGGCATTATGGGCTTTAGCCCAGAATCGGCCCTGCACGTCACTCTGGTCAACAATACATGCAGACTTTCTCTTCCGGTAAAAACACTCTCTCGAGCTTATCAAAGATGATGTGTGTGTGTTTTTCAACGCATATTTGGTCGGACCTTGCTGAATCTATTATTGGTCGAGAGTTTACTTGTGCTCGGCGAGGAGTCATCGCGTGTCTTATTCGCCCAAATCTCGGCCGTTTGAAGACATTTACGTTGATGTATTTGTTTCAAGCAACTCTTTATCATATCTTGTGTGAACAGAACCGACGGCATCATGGAGATGCCCCCTCCTCCTCCGAACAATTGATAAAGTTGATAGACAAATGAAGAACTGATTTAGCTCTCTTCGACTTCTAGGCGACAAGATATATGACGACGGATTTCAGTTTTGGATTGCCTCTCGGCAATCTAACTAAGTCTATCTTTTCATGTTTTGATGTGTATAATCTTTTGTTCTCTACATTGATTGCATCTTTGATGTAAAACTTTATTTTTTTCAACAAATTTAACATTGAAAAAAAAAAAATAAGGACGATGTGTTTATGAACCATCATGGTGATAAAAAGTCATCATTGCAGCCTCCGGTGAGAAAAGCTTTGGCGGTTTTTAGTCAGAAAAGGAACCCTAATGACAACCATTACTCTCGTTCTATGCATTGATTTTGTCATATCTTTACTTGTGATGGTACCAAAGATTTTATAGTATAGTAACGAGAGATCACTAGAGATGTAGCACCTTTTCCTATGAAGAACGACAATAAATAAATAAATGACCGTCTAACATTTACTGTGCAGTAGTTAAAATGACCGGGTCTTTCTGATTCTTGGTTTCTAATTCGTTTTACCTAGTTTGAATAGGAATACACAATACGAATTCGACTACGATTCTTGGTTTCTAATTATTTACTTTAGTTTGAATAGAAAAAACAATATAAATTGGATTATTTAATCTTAAAAAACTTACATGAACACTGAAACCAAAGATTCAATCAATTAGTGGTTTGGGCTTGTTGCAATATGTCTTGTAAGAGGAAGGTGATATTAGAATAAGAAGAGCCTCCTTCCTCCACAGCTTTGTGAGCTAAGTTTCCAAGCTCTTTGACTCTTTTTCTTCTCTCCTTAGCATCATCACTATCACCCATTAATTCTTCCACTGCCTTCTTCACTCCTTCCTTATCCACCAACACTCCAATTTTCTCCTCTTCTCCCCATCTCATTGGCTCTTCAACCCCGGATCTCACACCAGCTTTTAAAACCTGCACTGCCAATTTCTCGTTGCAGAATTGATCTCCGAACAGCGGCCAGGTGATCAATGGAACCCCGGAGGTTATTCCTTCGAGAGTTGAGTTCCATCCACAGTGTGTCAAGAACCCTCCAACGGCTCGGTGTGTAAGGATAAGCATTTGAGGCGACCATCCTCTTATGATAAGCCCTCTCTCTTTGATTCTTTCTTTATAACCGCTCTCTGTGATCCACTCAAATAACTCGTTATACTTGTTCCAACCTCTTATGACCCAAATGAAAGGTCTTTGGGATTCCTCGAGCCCTAGACCGAGCTCCTTGAGTTGATCTAAGGGAAGATTGCAGATACTTCCCATGCAAACATATAGCACCGATACTTCTTCTTGAGAATCAAGCCATTTAAGACACTCGTCTTGATGAATATCCGCCTTGTTTCCCCTTTCAGCTTTGTCTGCTCCCACCTTGTTGCACAAGGAAACCGGCCCAATGGACCAAACCTTACCACCCTTAACCTTCTTGTACTCTCTAACATAAGATGGCTCCAGCTCTTCAAACGTGTTCACAATCACACCATATGAAGTGTCATCCCCTTCGGCCACTGCGTCCATGAACTCTTTCCATTCTCCAGCGCTATGTAAGATCATTGGAAGCTGCAATTTTGTGAACTCAACTCGGTCAGGAAAGTTTGGAATGGGGAAGTACTCTTTGTCAGACTTTATAGTTTCCAACAACTCATAGTTTCGCCGCATAATGTGCATACAAAGAAGATTGAAGCAGCACATGCCATGAAAAATGATCTTTGGTATACCAAACCTCTTGGCGATTCTGTTTGTATAAGGCAAACACATGTCAGCGATTATGCAGTGTGGCCTAGGCTCCATATCTTTCAAGAGCTTCTCCACCGGTTCCTCGAGCATGCTAATTGTTTTGAAGAAGCTTGCTGTCTCTCCTAGTGAGTCGAGCAAGTCTAAATTATCATGTCCTTCTGATGGAAACTTCACCTGGACAAGGTTGATGGGCAAGCCGGACTCAATGGCTCGGTTAAGAACGTTCTTGAACCGGGCTGCATTTTGAGGTGTTGTGACGATGGTTATAGTCACACCACGCTGAGCCAAGACCCTTGCAATATCAACCATGGGAATCATGTGGCCTTGAGCCATGAAAGGGAAGAGAACAAAGTGAAGCGGTTGATGAAATTGTTGAGTTGTTTCGGAAGCCATAAGAAATTCTCTCTAAGTTATATATTTTGCTTTGATTCGGCTTCTGTGTTATGTATTTGTGTATGTGCACGTATGTTTGTATATATATTGAATCACGAAAATTGATAAGAAGGGAAAATAAGTTGGAAGACAAAAAGATAACTCTAATAAGTGATGTAAGAGAGAACACAAGAAAAATTGGCTTGTTCGCTACAAGAAACAATATGGTTCACGGAGTTTAGCACAGTACTATTCGTGGCGGGCAATCATGTGTCCTTTTGTATTCATATAAGCCCAAGAAAATACTAGTAAGAGGAATATCTTTGAGAACTGCGTCAAAAAATATGTGAAGAGAGTTCACAGCCGCAAAAAATCAAATTTGGATAAAAGAAAAGGAAGAAAAATCAAATTTGACTATCTATCTCTCTATAGACAACTACATATTTACAACAAACCTCAAAAAATAAAAATTTAACAAAAAAACAACCTCAAAATATCAACAAAATAGCCGAAAACCAAGCAAATTCGTCCTCCTACTAAACCGAAGTTTATAACCCGATGTCAAGGTTTACTAAAAAAAAAAACAAGGCTATAGGACATATTTTCTTCTTTTTTAACAAAATTTATATCCTATTTTATATCAAAATTATATTTCCATTATATATATTATTCATAATTATTAAAAAAAGTTTAAAACTGAACTGTAAACTTAAAATGTTAAACTAGTAGTTTTTAAACTATTTATATATAGCCAGTGCGGAATAGCCCAGTTTCTTGATATCCTTTGAGCTTTGACAAGTAAAAGAAAAAAAAATTAATTATTTAATTTGAAACTAGAGTTGGAGTTATGTAACGTAGGGATGTATGATTCTTACGTGTTTATATATGGTACACCAAACAATAATCTGTAATCGCAAATGAAATATTAATTCTATTTTGTTTCAAAATACTAAGGCTTCGAATGATTGTTTCAGTATGAAATCAATCGGACCAATTAGATCAATACAAAATTGTTCGAATGATTGTTTCAGTATGAAATCAATCGGATCAATTAGACCAATACAAAATTCTTCGAATCATTGTTTTAGTACGAAATCAATCAGACCAATTACATCAGTACTATCATCTTGATTTGGTTCTGATTTCTCTATTCTTTTAAGTTTAAGAAAAAAATATCGTTTCTCCTACCCGTATCGAATGATTGTTTCAGTACGAAATCAATCGGACCAATTAGACCAGTACAAAGTTGGTCTGTGAATTTTGAGATGAACCGAAAAATAAGTGTGTACTAGAAAGTGTTTTGTATTATTGGTCTGCAAATGATATGAATTGCGTACTAGTTATTTTTTGTTGGTATGCATTTAATACGAACCAAATCGGAGCGAAACATTAATGGTTGGAAAAGTGCATATTGAACAACCATTTACAACCTAAATTTTCTTCTATTGCAAGAAAACATTCATACCACTGCTCTTGATTTGCCATCCGAGAAGTTCGAACTGTGTTTACACGATTAAAGGGGCTGATGTAACTATTCCTTTTGAAGTGTACCAAACCCAGGGTGATCTAATGAAAAACGTAATCTGTACACTCATTTGCTCTAGTGTAGATGGTATCTGCAACCCACTACTCGAGTCTCCCACTGGCATTTTACACTGGTAAAACTCTTTTCGCTGCTCTACTGGATCGTTTGAAGATTTTGAAGCAGAGCATTAATGAAAGAGTTTTTCTAAGTGCCAGTGGGAGATTTAATAGGGTGTGGTGGTTAGATCAACAAAAACTCTAACAAAAACGGAAGTGCACATCAGCGTAGTCTTTTATACAAAAACTCTAACAAAAGCAAACTTATGTTAGATCAAACAGCTTTTAGGCAAACAAGAAATCAAGATATCACTCAAACTTTCTAGCAGACGATGGAAACCGTTATCCAAACTAAAACACAATCGTACAAATCCAAAACAAGAAAGGAATCAACACCGGAAAATGAGAAAGAAAACTTAATAACGATTAGTATTAGAACTTGTGATTTGAAACGAAAAAGAAAACAAAATTTAATAATAAGAAGGAAGTCTCAATTTAGAATTTCTGAAAACAAACTCGTATATTGTTCTAATCGTTAGTTTTTGAACAATCCTACATACTTTTTTTTTATTTTTTTTATTGTAAAGGTTTAAACAACCCTACATACTTATAGCTAAAAGCCTAAAACGTTAACACATTGTTCTCAGCAAATTTCCAACTCACTTAAATCAAAAAAGAAAAATTTCCATCAATTCTAAACTGGAAAAGAAGATACGATATGTTCCATATTGATGGTTGGTAAAACCTAAAAAAAATTACTTCTTTTTTTTTCTTGAAGTGGCAAAACTCTTGTGAGATAAAGACCTCTTAAGCATTCTTCTGACTAATCTTCCTCGTCTCGAACTTGGTGTATCGAATTGTTCCTGAAGCCTATTTACAACTTAGAGATGTTAAAAGGCTTAAGCAACACCGAAGGAAAGGAACAGTTTAATGTTGGTACAAATTAAGAATTGCAAACTAGGAACATATTATACAATCCCACTGATTTTTGTTTTTGCTCGTTAAAAATAGAAACTGTAAGAAAATATGTTATTTAAACAACTAATAATTAAATGAAATAAGAATAATACAAAAATTTATACTTATTTTATTTTATTAAAGTTATTCAATTCGTAATGATTTTTGTCAAAACATTATAGTATTCTACAATATATGACAAAACATATGTTTTAACTTTTAAGTAAATGTGGTTTGTTTACTATTCTTTTTTTTTTTTTTTTTTAATAGTTTGTTTACTATTCATAAATGCGACATATTAATTTGACATCACAAATGTCTTTCTTTTTGCCGGACGGCTACCATCTTCAGCGTTTTCTTCATCTCTCTTCTTATTATTTTAGGATCCGTCGGATCGGAAAATCTGAAAAATAGCAGAGAAAGCTTCAGAGCAATAATCACCACTCATGTTCATGACATCACCTCTTTGCAACATGCACACAAAACTCTTCACTTCACAAGATTCACGTTTTGCCCACCAATGATCGATCTTTCCAAATTTCATCACATCAAAACATTTCACAACATTCTCCTGCAAAATATAACCAAATTTAATAATGATCAAAATGACTGTAAACATGTACATTAGGGTGACAAAATTTCGTTACGTTATATTCTTGTCCAAAGAGATTCATGATACTTTCAAGGTTGTCATCTCGAACCACCTTCTCTTCTAGAAGTTTCCAGACCGCCGCAACCGCCACAACACTTGGTGGATACTTAAGCATTTTCAGATCTACGAATCACGATTCAAAATTTTAATAAGATCATATATTTCAAATAAGTACTTAATTCTACAACAAGAAACACTTTTCTTACCACATAGATAATTAAGCAACTGATCGGTGATTATATTCACCATCATACCATCTCCCACCAAACCGATTTTGGACATAAGGATTTCCAAAAAAGAGTAACTCGTGACAGAGTTAACGCGCCATTCAAGAGCTTTCAACACAATGAGTTCCATCTCAAGAACGGTCTTTTGACGAAACAGATGATTTAAACCTTCCATTTGGAATTCTTGAAGTGAAGGAGACATAACTTCGTTGAATTTCGATGCGATAAATAATGAAGTTAATACCACTAACTCAACCATCCAGTTAGTCCATTCCTGAATTTATGATCATAAAGAATAAAAAGAAGCATTTAGTCTAAATCCGATTTAATGCAAATATAAATAAAACTAAGTAAAAAATATGTGTAATATACTTACATAGCAGTTAGTCGCATAGACGAAACGATCAAAACAATTTGCGGCGGAAAATAAAGTTTCATATGAAAGATTTAGCCGACTCCAAGTCTGAATGAACAACCACAACAAATAATGAGAAATAATTTATAAAACGAAAATATATGTAATTTTTAAACCTGCAATCATTTTTACGTTAAAATAATTAATGTTGCGAAAAATATTTAACGTAGTCTAAGACAATTTAGAGCGGTTTTACACCATTATTATAATGTATTTCACACTACTTGCAATGTATAAAAAAGAATGTTTTCATTGATATTTCATCAGTCAATTCGAAATACAATGCGTATCAAGGAAAAAAAAATCGGAAATTTGATTAACTCAAAATATGACACGTAGATCCTAAAAAATTAAGTTTTCTATGAAAAACTTTTTAGTTTGCATAAACCCTACATGCAAATTATGAATTATCCCATATTTGCCAATTAACTATCCCATTAAAAATTGCATTTTCGATTCTTCTTTTTA
The DNA here is from genome assembly GCA_900116095.1 of Euclidium syriacum. Lineage (NCBI taxonomy): Eukaryota > Viridiplantae > Streptophyta > Magnoliopsida > Brassicales > Brassicaceae > Euclidium > Euclidium syriacum. The sequence goes on from FPAK01000008.1 coordinate 8,649,566, forward strand.
TTCATATTAGCACGTGTTCAGTATGTTTCAATAAGTTTGCCATCAAAGCTTTTTCATAAATCAATCATAAGTATTTTTAAAAAATGAACATAAATTCAAACAAAAACAAGATTTTCTGGTGTGTTAAATATCATTGCAACTTGTGAAAAATTAAATAAACAAACAAAAAAACTGATGATAATTTAAAAGATTACCCGGATTAGCCATTGAAACGCTTGAACCCTAGAATCAATCAACTTATGAGAGACCAAAAACTCGATGAATTTGTCTCCATAATTACTAAAAGATGATTCTTTCTCCAAAAGCATTGAAAACGCTTCTTCCGTCACCAGAGACATCACCGGGAACATCATCGCCATGTCATTGTGGCGACGGAAGTAGTTTGGTAATGGCACCGGAGTAGAAGGACTTGAGAGAAGCCATAATGACTCGTCACAGAGAAGATTGTCCATTTCTGGAGTAACCGGTTTGACTAAACGGTTTTAATGGTTTTTGAAGTTTTTGGCACTCTCTGTGAAAAGTGTTAGGAGATCAGAGAGTATTTATATGGAAAGAGAGAAGAGTCTTGAAGACGAAAATAGGAAGTTGTGAAAGACACCGTTAAAAAAGTTAAAAGATGCGTCGTTTCGTTTAGTGGTGTCGTTTAGTTATTAAACGGGTTAAACCGGATACTGATGAAATTAGTTAATCTCAGCGACAACAAATATTCAGACAGGCGCTGTAAATGACAAGATAAGAAGATGAAATAAACATGATCAATCATAATAATCTCAGTGTAACCCATCTCATTAGTGAAGCATTTCAAAGGGAACTTGTTTGAATTTCGAGCACTGAACTTTTTGTCAACTAGTCTTTTGATTAACTCAAACCTAGCAGGGAAAATACAAAAACAACAGTATCAGTCTATGTTCATTAAGCTCAGGCACAACAGCAACGTAACATGCACATAAGAACTGTGTTGCCAGGTGATGACTAATAAAAAGAAAACAAGACTGAATTGAAAAGCATTTATTCACCTCACCCATCATACAACACATTCAAAACCAATTTTATTGTTAGAAGCATCTCCAGAAAATCTAATGCGGCTTTTTCACCATCTCTAAGCCGGAGAGGCCCGTCTTGTTTCATTTTTCTGAACAAATCATCCGCTTCCTGCAGTAGATGTTTCCTACACAAGCCAGATTTCATTGTTGTATATTGTATGTTATAGCATTGGCCAAAATCGAGTCTATCAAATATATCCCGTGCATCTTCCACCTTTCCAGCCTTGCACATCCCTAATGATGATATTATATGCAACAATATCAAGTTTCATTTCACCGCTCTTTCTCGAATACCACCAGTGCTTTCTCCAGCTTCCAATTACTACAAAGACCATCTAACAAAACGCTGTATGTCACAATACTTGAAGACATACCATCAGAAACCATCTGTCTGAAAACTCTTGGAGCATTCTCGCAATCTCCAGTTTGGGAAAAGCCTTGAAAAGAGTGTTGTAAGTGACTACATCATTGCTAACCATCAAATCAAACATCTGCTTAGCCTCATCTAGGCGCCCTTGTATGCAAAACCCATTGAACAATGAATTGTATGTGACAATATATATCAGGATCGATAGACCTTTGAATCATCCTCATACAATTTTTCAACCTCTAAAAGCTTTCCCTCTTTCACAGATGCATCGATCAATGTAACCACAGTAGGGTTGATTTGCCTCTTGATCATATGAGTCAAAAGTCGATAGGCGTCAGGGAGTTGTATGTAAAAACATCTGGTCTAATTCCTTTCTTCTCCATTTCATTCAAGAGATCGAGTGCATCGTTCACATCTCTGTATTTGCAAAGACCATCAATGACTGCGTTGTAGATTACAATATCTGGCTCTCTTTTCCCTGCTTCCATCTTCTTGAGCAGATTCAAAGCCAAACCATCTCTTACATAAGTAGTGACCAGATTTGGTTGACAGCCTTTCCTCCATTGTTTAAACTAAAGCCACTGCTTATGAGACTTTGTTTTCGAGAAAAAGTCCATGGATCAGAGTTGTAAACGTGACTATATTAGGTTGATATCCCGATTCCACCATTTGACCAACCAAGCATCATCAATCCTGTTCCCGTGACAGAAACCATTGAGAAGCGAGGTTAAGCGTGACTAAATCTGGCTCATAGCCGAGTTTCATCATCTTTCCAAAAATAGCTGACGCAAGAGACAGTTGAGAGCATCGAAAAAAGCAGTTAATCAAAATACTGCATGTATAGAGATTATGTGAAATTCCCAAGTTCTGCATCTTCTCACCCCCTCCATAGAGATTACCCTCTCGAAAATCAATGAAAAAGTTTCACCAAGACACAACCATGGAGAATCAATATGAAACCAATTCGGTTTGTCAGAACGGAACTCAAGAATCAACACAAAATAATATATTTCGTCTCATTCTAAACGTTAAGTCAACAAACTATAACATGTTTTTTTTCATCAGACCATTTCCGAGAAGTCCTTTTGGCTCTCAATTGCTGTGAAGAAGACAATGAATGTTCAAATTTGCAACGCAATGGGAACATCACTGCAAGAAAAATCAAAGATTTAGCATCAACGGAACATAAAAGATTTTTGTTTCTCAACAAGAACATAAGGTCACTCGGAAAATTTCAAAAGCAGTGATTAGAATCACATTCAGAGCTGGTCACTCATCTTTTTTCAAAAACAGTCAGTGGAGTCACACTCACACCTCGGTTACTTAGCAGGTCTTTGATTCCCTTGAAACCAAAAATCATTAGAGGACACTTGAGTTGGAGTTATGATTCTTACGTGTTTGTATATGGAACACCAACAATGATAACAAGGAGGTGTTGATTGTATTTTAATTTCAAATATACTAAAGTTTCTTCTGTTGCAAGAAAACATTTATACCACTGCTCTAAGTTCGGTTCAGACCGTGTTTTACACAATTGAAGGGGTTGATGTAACAAACCCAGCGTGATCTAATGAAAAGCGTAATCTCTACTCTCAATCGCACTAGTGTGTACCAGTTCGTGGCGGTTACCATCTACACAAAAGCGGGACTGAGAGTAATGGATTACGCGTTTCATTACATCAACGTCTCCAATTTTGTAAACACAATCGTAAAAATCCTAAACAAGCTAGGGATTAGTGTTTAGAAACGGACAAAAACCAAAATTTTGCTCAGGAAGTCTCAATTTAGTATTCTGAAAAACGAACTCGTATATTGATAATCGTTATTTTGTGAACAACCTTACATACTTATAACTAAAAGCCTAAAACGTTACCATAATTTTTCTGAGCAATTAAACAAAAAAAAAGGAAATTTCCATTAAATATAAAATGGAAAATAAGATTATTCCTTTTGTTACACAGGACTTGATGGTTGGTAAAAACTAAAAAAATAATTTTTTTTTCTTAGATTTTTTTGTAAGGCGTGTTGAGGTCAAAACTCTTGAAGCCTATTTACAACTTAGAGATGAGAAAGGGCTTAAGCAACACCAAAACGCAAAGGAAAAGAAAAGCAAAATGTTAACGTCAATGTCAGAACTAAAAAAAAAAGCAAAACTTATTTGCTTCTTTCATCTTCAACTTCATTAGAAGGGGAAGCTAGCGCGAGCTCGGCCCATGCCAAAGAAGACGACCTAAGCTCGGCTGAAATGGACACACTAATTCTACTCTCTAATGTCTCACAAAGCACATGAATCGAAGTCTTATTCGTGTCTTTTTCATTTTGGTTCAAGTTCAGGCATTGGCTCGCCACTTCACATACTACCTCAAGTTCTTTCAGGTTGAAATGCTTCAGCTCAGGATCCACCAAGCTAACTAACACATCTCCTGAGCCAAGAAGAAACTCCTTTGCCTGCACCACAACAAAAATCATCAATCTTTGTTCAAGAAACCATATCCCATTCTACCCATTTGGTTTAAGGAGTAGCAAAATTCGCAACTTTCTTACCCATTCAACCAAGCAACCTCTTTCTCGGCAATAAGGAGGTCTTCCACTTACAGTTTCCAGCAAAAGTAAGCCAAAAGAGTAAATATTCCCTTGTACATTCAGATCTCGGTGCTCCACTGCATTAGGAAGTACACATATAGCTCCTTCACAACTGATGTTCTTCATGTTCTTCTCTGATCTCACGAGAATCGTCTTCCAGCTTTCAAAATCAACCAGCTACAAACAATAAAACAAGAATATAAGAGTATAGTAGCAAAGCTGTATCATTGCAAAGGAAATATAACAGAGGCTTCAATGTTTGTTTACTTTGGGAGTAAAATCTTCAGTGAGATACACTGCATTTGAGGTTAACTCAGAGACTGTAAACGGAGGATCCAGTTCAGTATGAAGGTATTTGAGACCACGTGCGATGCCTATAATGATTTTCATTCGTTTTGCCCACGATACCATACTCCCTTCCCCATCTGCACCAAACATTTATCATCGTTACTAGTGAAAAACTAATAAAAACGCACCTCTAAGGAAGGAAGTTTGATTCTATATTATTACAGTGGAGGTGCTCGTATAGTGTCCCGTTCGATGCATACTCAAAAACAAGCATTCTTGTAAACGGTGTGGTATCTTTGCAGTATCCAAGTAATTTCCCTGCATTCTCATGGTTTAATCTAGCCAAATCAGCAACCTGAAAACAATGAGTGGTTCTAGACAAGTCAGGGTTTACTGATATGCAAGTGATAAACAAACATCATAAGGAAGATAAGAAGACGAACCTCTCTCTGGAAATAAAGCTCGAGATATCCAGTCCAATCTTCTTCTTTAAAGTCAAGAGAGATCACCGCGATCTCAGTCTCGCCTTTGATGATTCCTTTGTACACTTTACTCTCTGCACAAGAATCAATTATATTGCTAAAATCCTCGCACGCCACTTCTAGCTCATGTCTTGTGAATCTTAAAACATCCTTCAGCATTTCAGAATCTGAAAATTAAAACCAACTCTTCAAAAGCTCTTTTTAAAGTTTTTGTGTATTGAAATCTAAGAATTTTCCAAAAGGTCTAACCAACGTAGACGGTGAACTTCTCTTTTTCACTTGCAGATTTCTTCCAGGGAACGATGAGAGAGCGCTTTATGTTGCACAAGCTAAAAGCAGAGAAAATCACAAGTAGGAAGAGCAAACCAACAGATGATCCCGTGGCTATCTCAAAACCTAGAAGCCACCTAGGTGTCGATTGCTTCTTCTTGATCACAAATGCAACTAGCCAATCAAAACAACTCAAAATGTAACATTTGATTTAAAAATCAATTATCTGTGTCAATAAAAGTGAAACTCATATTCCACAAACCACATTCTGAAGAAGACCTCTGCTTAACATCCTTAGTTTCCATGCAGTTTCCTTGAAAGCTCATTCTACGATGATTTAAAACAAGACATTTTGAGCTGAAGAAACAAATCAGCCAAGTAGATAATAAGGTCTTATAAGAATTACCTTGGAAGATAATCCAAACAACTCGGAATTCTTCCCTCGAAAAAGTTGTAGGAGAAATCTGCCACTCTCAATAGAGGAGATTTGCACAAACCAGTGATGTTTGCATGCCTGAAGATTCAGAGAAGAACATTTCCATCATCAACAGTAAGTTTGAACTTGGGTTTGAAACTATTGGCGAAACTCACTTTTTTGAAGTTGTGGCAACAGGAATACTTCCTTGAAGCCTATTCCTGTCAATTACAAGTTCTTTAAGGTACTTCAAGTCTCCAATCTCTGGAGGCAACTTTCCTGTTAACCCATTAGACTGAAGGTTTCTGTAATATGGTTAAAAGAAAGTGGTTATCTGATTATATGGCATTGCAAGCGTCAAAATGTTTTTAAGATGTTTTTTTCATTACATTATCATAATGTTGGACAAACTCCCAATATCTGACGGAATCGGTCCTGTTAGATGATTGTTTCCCAGGTCTAAGATCTTGAGTTTCTTCAACTTCCCTATCTCCTGTGGTATTGTTCCCATTAGAATGTTTCCGTGCAGGATCCTAAAGAAACATTTCAAAACAAAATGCCAGGTCTCAGAAATTTCATCAAGCTTTACATATTTTCAGGTGTATGTTAATAGAAACCAAAACCATACAGTTCTTGCAAGTAGGTTATCTGACCAATTTCTGGCACAAGAATCCCTCTCATTGATGTATTCGATATATTTCTGCAGAATTCAAGGCAAAAAAACAGATATCAAATCATCATAAGATAAACTAATTTTACAGATAAGAGGAATGCAATGCAGGAAGAGATTAAAGTTTCTTACATCTTGAAAATATGGTGTTTAGAGGGAGAACACGTAATGCCGGTCCAATTACAAGGATCCAAATTGGGAACACTCCAATTCGACATAACTAACAAAGGGTCCTTATAAATTGCTTCCTTGAATCTCCTAAGAGCTTCAACTGTAAAAAAAATTCTTCTTATGATCAGTCACAATAACCTGAAACTAATGTTTCAACTTCAAATCAAACCGAATTCTTCAAAATTGATTCGGATGCTAATGAGGAAGTGTTAACCGACATTCATAGAGGCTAAAAAAACAAAGGTTTAAGAGAACTGAGATCTGGCTAAAAATGGAGAAATCGAATACCTTCTTTAGAAGCAAGCGCGTCACAGGAAACAAATAGGAACCCTAGAACAAGACTCACAAGAGAAAGCTGCATAGTTGAAGATAATTTCTTTTTTCTTCTCTACCCAAAGATTTTTTCAACTGTTAGCTCATTAAAATCAGCGAAACCCAGAATTTCTCACTGATTAATCACCGGAAAGACGCAATAACTTTTGAGAGAAAAAATAAATTAACAAAAAAAGACGAGAGCTTTAGTCGAGAATATTGTGTAATTGAAATGCTTGAGCTTAAAGAATCAGAGAATGAATTAGCAGGAAAAGAAAATGCTTTAATGATATAATCAGGGTATTTAGCAAAAACCCATCGAAGGAAAACGAAGTTTCTTAGTAAGTAAAGTAACAGCGAGATAATTGTAGCAGAGAGAGAGACTTGGATTCAAAGAAAGTTTAGTGTTATTTTTTTGTTTTATTCTGGATTGAGAGGAAGAACTTGCGCTTTAACTTTTTCTTTACAAAAGAAGGATAATAGTTTTTTATTTAATTATTTGGCCCTATATAACTTTGACCAAAATTACACTCATTACATTAATTAACAACAGATTTCAATTTTCTATAATGAAATTATTTATATTTCTTTCCTATATAATGCATGTTCATAATTGGATGCCAAAAGTAAATTAATATATTTAGTTATAATGTATACTTTTTTATTGGAGGACAAATGTATGAACATGCATATCTTTGAAACCTCCAAAGTCAATATATTTTCCAGCATTAAATGACAAAGAGGGACAGAATATTGTTATTACGTATAAGGTAAAACTGAGATATGTCGCCAACTAAATCTATGAATGTAAATCTATTAAAAACATAAATTTTCCTTTAAATTTAAATTTACAAGGTAATTACATTGATTATATAGAGTATATGGTATATGCTTTTGGTAAAGAACAAAAAAGGAGGTATATATCTTTGGTATATCAGTAAACAATATTATTTAGGTAGGTTCTAGTAAAAATAGAAGTAATGTGATAATAGTTGCACACAGAAGAATATCTCTAATATAAACTCGTCAATTTCTGAAAAAGTAATCTTCAACTTTTTATACTTCCTGAGACAAAATTTACAACTTGGATGATTTCTGATGTCTGTGAATAATAAAATAATTATATCTTGAAAAGTTAACACCAAATCACCAATTAAGAAAAGAAAAAAAAGTTAATACCAATCTTAATCTTTGCATTTGATCTATTTAGTTCGGTTTATAGATTGAGATATTTTAGAACCAACCCAAACTGGAGGAAGAATTGATTGTGTCCAACTGAACGAACCCAATCAAAGGCAGAATCGATTGCATCTGAGATTGCGAATGAACTCAAATCAAAAGCCAGAGTTGATTGCTTCTGGACTGCGTCTGGGATTTCGTTAATGGCGATGAGGTTTCTTCATCGACATCGTTTGGGCAAAGGTAAACCTGGAATTGTTTCGTCTTTTAGCCGCCTTCTAGGCCTCTGTTTATGGATACGAGATTTTTGTGATTATCGAACGATTTTGAGACATGGTATTAACTCTCTTAAGTTCAACGAGGCTCTCGATTTATTCATTCGCATGGTTGAATCTCGTCATTTCCCTTCCATAATCGATTTCATTAGAGTGTTGACTGCTATAGTTAAAATGAAGAAGTATGATATCGTGATCAAACTCTATGAGCATCTGCAAATGACGGGGATTTTACATGATTTCTACACTTGCAATCTTTTGATGAATAGTTTTTGCCAGTCCTCTCAACCTTCTCTTGCTTCCTCTTTTATTGGGAAGATGATGAAACTTGGTTTTGAGCCAGACGTTGTGACGTTTACTTCTCTGATCAATGGATTCTGTCTCGGGAATAGAATCGAGGATGAAATGTACATGGTTAACCAGATGGTGAAAATGGGAATTAAACCCGATGTTGTAATGTACACTACAATCATTGATAGTCCTTGCAAAGCCAGACAGGTTGATAATGCGATGAACCTTTTCAACCAAATGGAAAGCAATGGGATTAGAGCGGATCTTATCACTTACAGCTCGCTTGTAACCGGTCTTTTTTACTCTGGTAGATGGAACGATGCTGCTTTACTGCTCAGCGATATGGTGAAGATGAAGATCAAACCTGATGTAGTCATTTTCAATGCATTGACCGATGTGTATGTGAAAGAAGGGAAGCTTTTGGAGGCTAAAGAACTGTACAACGAGATGATTCGAATGTCTGTAGCTCCTAATGTTGTCACTTACACTTCATTGATCAATGGGCTTTGCATGGAAGGTCGTGTAGATGAGGCCAAACAAATGTTTTATTTGATGGAGGAGGAGACCAAGGGTTGCTTTCCAGATGTAGTGGCTTATACTTGTCTCATAAATGGGTTTTGCTAGTGTAAGAAGGTAGAGCAAGCGATGGAAACTCTTGTAGGAAATGTCGCAAAAAGGATTGATAGGAAACACAATCACTTACACTGCTCTTATACAAGGTTTTTGTCAAGTGGGCAACCTTAAAGTCGCTCAAGAAGTTTTTAGTCAGATGGTTTCTCGTGGTGTGCCTCCCAATATCAGGACCTACAACGTTTTGTTACATGGTCTATGCTATAATGGGAAGGTAGAGAAAGCGTTAATGATCTTCGAGGATATGAAAAAGAGAGAAATGGACATTGGTATTATTACGTATACTATCGTTATTCAAGGGATGTGCAAGGCTGGTAAAGTGAAAGATGTTGTAGATTTGTTTTGTAGCCTCCCCTCCAAAGGAGTGAAATTAACCTAATGTTGTAACATATACTAGAATGATATCAGGGCTGCTTAGGGAAGGCTTTCAGCGTGAAGCTCATGTGTTGTTTTTGGAAAATGAAAGAAGATGGGGTGTAATGAAGAATATAGCTTGAACTAGTCATTGTTTTGAGGATTTGTGAATTCTCTGCATTTGATTTTGCAGTTGCAGTTTATGATGGGGCGACACTGGTTTTTATCTTTTGAGGAAGACAGGGATTATTATGTTGCAGCTCTGACCAATAATTTGAACCAAACATTTTAACTAGAGAATCTATGGAAACGACAATAAGGATGAGGTAATTTGATGCTTCTTGCATTTATGAAACGATATAATTTGATACCAGTTTAATTTTCTTTTTTTTTTCTTTTTTTGGGGTATTTTCTGGTTCGATGTATGTGAACAACGATGTAGATAGAGACTATGGGTCTAAGTCTGCACTTGTCTTCCTTCAGAATTTTCAGTATTCAATATTATACGAAGGATTCTTACTTTGACGATGAATCAGCTGAAGTAGTAATTTCATCTCGAAGAAAACCAAGAAAGGTGAGTTTGTTGAGTGTTGTTCGTATCATATTTGTTTTTTTAATCTGAAATACTGGACTTTATCGTTTTTCATTACTTGCTGAAGCAGTTTTGCTCAAAAATTCGGATTGGTTCACATTCCAAGACGACAGATTCAGCAACACAACCTCTGACACGACGATGGAAGACTAATAGAAGCAGCAGTGACGGTGAAGTTTTGGCTGTATAAGAAGAAGAAGAAAAGGAGGATCTAACCAAGGAACCGAAGAACATCTCTACCAACAATGCATCAACGTCTGACTCAGAAAGCATCAACACATCAAAGAACAACGATGAGGCATCTGAAATGCAAATCACTAGCTCTCCATGCATCGATGTACCAATGACTGAAACGGTGATTATTCCAAACGGTTCCCCAACATCTGAAACCAGGAGCTCGGGGGCGGTGCAAGCATTATTTGAAGAGGATGTGGAGTTTGTGAGAATGGAACCAGAAGGGACAGAGCAAGCCCACAAAGAAGAAAGCGCATGGGAAGATTGAAGCATACTTCATTAAAGAAGGATTTCGATGTGTGAATGTGAACATACTATGTTTGTCGAAACCCGAGAAGGTAACCAAATTCTCAATGTTAGTATATATGTGGATGATTTGATCTCTATTGGAAATAATTTATCTTTGTTTGAAAATTTCAGATCATCTATGAAAGATGATTCAACATGACCGATTTGGGAAGAATGAAGTATTTTTTATTGTGAATACTAAATTTCTGAACTTTTGTTTCAAATGTAACAATACTAGTAAAAGATGTTTGACCACAACTTAGTTCCAAATCTAGTAAGTAACAAAATCATAAATGTGTTGAACAGTGTGGGGTCGTTTAGATGTATAGAGCAAGTATAGTATATTAACAAAAGAATATTTTTACTGCTTTTTTCTTCTTGTTTGAAATTTAACTAGTAGATTCTATTCTCTTTGAGAACTGCATGGATTGGGTTGGTATACAGGAAGGTACATGAGCAGAACCACTGGCCTTGAGAGAATGAGTGGCTTCTCCAATAACGTTTAGTCTTGAGGGTCTCTAGTCTTGTAACATTACATCGTCTTCACCTCTTTTTGCTGTATTTTCATCGAACTTTAACGGCACAATACATGTTCTAAATAATCCCAGTTTTCGGATTCAAGAGCAGCTGCGAAGGAACGACCGACACAAACAGGAGATCTAGTCATTATACTCTGGAGTTTCCTTCCAAATCAGAAAGCTTTGGGACATCAGAGACTATTTTAACAGAAAAATCAATTTAATTGTCTACATCTTTAGCAACGTTTTCTTGTTAACCTGAATCAAGAACATGGTTGCGTATAAGCTAAAAACATGTCTCATTAATAACCAATTTTTGGAAGAAACCAAACTTTACTAAGAGCTTAGCTTACCAACGCTATTTAAAATGTTAACATCAACATGACGAGCATGTATTGACCCAGCCAATGTAGTTGGAACTCCTATGTAGAGATATTCATAGGTAGAGATAGTTTCAGTAAGGTTGGTAAAATTATCTGTTAGATCTGTTTTAATTCGGTATTTGCTTTGATATGATTCAAAAATTCGGATATTCATATAAATCAAAGCAAATTATAGATAACAATATTTAAAAAAATTGGATACATAGACATATATATATATATATATATATACTATAAATGGTTTACATGAACGGTTTTATAACCTTGTGGAATGTGTAGAGTTTAGGGTAAAAAAAAATGAAATCGCCCGTAAAATTTATTTATTTATTTATTTTTTTTTCAATTAAATTTGATCATATGTGTATACATATTTAACTATAAGTGGTTTATAATAAATATTTAAGACCCGTATAAAAAGTTTAAAACCAAAAAATATCACCCGTGTAAGAATATAAAATAAGGGTTGAGAAAATCGATGTGAAACAATGGAGAGAGAATGTTAAACAATTATTTATTTATTGTAAATTTCATATTTATTATTAACTTTCAAACTAAAATATATCACATATTTCTGTATATTTAATTGTTCATATTCATATTTGAATTAGTTTTACTATTTATTATTAAATCTCATTTACCTATTTTTAAAGTTTGGCAAATAATTTTATATTCTTTTTTGAATTAGATTCATTTTTCACATATGATTCTCATATTCATAGTCTAAATTCACAAATTATCTTAATTTATATTACTAATAGAGAAACATCATATATATTTGTTTAATTTAATTCTCTTATTTTGATACTATTTTATTTCGGGATAATTTTATCACATGTTTTTAAATAATTAGTTTTTCTTATTTCAATTTTTGAATTAGGATTACTTTTATTCTTAAGCTACTTATAATTTTTTTCAACTAAATCTCTAGAGATATTAGATCACTTGTGAGACATTGGAAATATAAGAAATTAAGTGATGAAATATTTACAATTCTTTTAGTAATAAAAAATAGTTATATTACTCAGATTATAAATCCAATATTAATAATAATATATTTTGTTATATAAAAATTTGTCTCAAATTTTGTAATTAACACGATCGTGACACGTGTCAGATATTCGATCAGATTCCGACACGTGTTAAAAACTTATTCCAATTAGAATTTATTACATCGATCAATCATATTTCGACACATGTTAAAATAATTTAGTTAAACTAACCGATCAGATTTTGGCACGTGTCAATATGTTATAAATTTAATTAATTAACCTAAACTTATTAGAATAAAGATTATGCTACATGAATATTGGTTTTTGATTTTTAAGAAGTCCTATAAGAAAAAGGATTACAATATATCAAAATAAAATATAGTCGATTTTTATCTTAAAAGGAAAATGATTGCAATTACTCAATTCTAGATAAACAATTCAAATTTCTATCAAATTCTCATCAAACAATCTTAAAATTTTAGAAATATGAGAAACTATATGATGAAAAGCATATAATCCATATTAGATAAAAAAAATGGAAGAATTAAGCTTTCAATAAAGTTTGCTTTCTTGCCAAAACTATTGTGGTTCAACTCTGGGACATGTTTAGTTTACCCAACCTTTTTTTTTATTCAAGTTTATTGGATTTTGTTGCTAAAGATGAGAGTGATTATGTTCACAAGTGTGTTGCTCTAGCAGTTTATAATGTGACACCTCTTTCTGAATTAAGAATGAAACTCCGGAAAACAATGACTGAATCTCGTAAATGGTCATGACTTTACCGATGCTCTTGTATCAACATATCGGGAGATGTAAAGAAAGTATTGTTCAAATTCCATGAACACAATGTCAAAGAAGTAGAAGAACTAAGACCACTAAGACTCAACGATATATAAAGAAAAAAAAAACATAAAACATTCTTTTGTTTAAAGGTTAAAGTTTAGAAGCTATTTTGTGACTTCATTATACAAGAAGTAGTGTTTAAGTGCTTTTGAAAATTAATCAACAGTTTTCATTATGATATAACAGTTTCATAAATCATGTTTAGGCTTAATCCCCTATTAAAAGACCAGATCAGTTTCATATCTTAATTACGAAAAAGCTAATACTATTATTTACTTCAATTTCAGACTTTTTCATCTCTCTTTACTTCACTACATCAAATACTATGCTTATCCATGGTCTATTTTATCGATCTAACATTGTTAAGATTGTCGACATAACCAAATCAATCGTGTCATTTTATAACTAACTTTAATCAAGACCAAATCATTTTCCCTCTACATATGTGTTTAGTTAATGGTTACTCTTATTGGATATTAACAATCAAATTCACAAAATTGTAGGGCTAGTCGACTATTTTTTTTTTTTTCGTTGGTAGGATTTTTACTACAGTTATGTAATTTGATGAGTTTGATTTTTTCTATGTCATCCAAGAAAAGCTATTCCCAAAAATATTCTATTTTGGTGACTATAAAAGTATTTTGTCTTCAACAAATGGGTTTCTTGTGGTTGTTACTATCGCAATTCATACATATTTGAAATAAAATTTTCTTGATTTGCAAATCATGTGTATTAATTAAACATATATATATATATATATTTAACCATGAATATAAACATAATTTGCAACTGCAGACTTTAATTCGTAACCATGTTGGTATGTTTTCTCATATTATTAAAATTCTTTTTCATTCTAGATGGATCAATTTGGAGGTAAGAGTATGCACCACTGAATTGAGTTACTATTAGATAGATTATGAAGATAATTATATATTTGGTTCTAGAAAAATTGTATTTATGTTCCATGATCTTTAAATCATTGCAACATAAATACAATAAAGCTACTAAAATGAGATGCTTAGACCGCAATATGGTCCAATTCGGTTTCTGTGACTTGTGGATGCTCAACCACTCGCTAAAAAGAGGAATGATGCTACAAAATAGTCATTTATTGAGTTTGTTGATGAATATCCCGAAGCTGGGAAACTGGAAAATAGCATTAGATGGATGAATTAGATGCAGAAATTAAGAATATTGCTATAAGACGCGTACTTCTTCTTAACTAGAAGATTTTGGGTGGGTGAAATTCCTCTAATTTTAATTTATTTCATTTCTTTCCTCTATTGTTTCATCTAATTTATTCAATCATTGTTTCATCTAATTTATTCAATCATTCATTTATCTCATGTTACTATACCATATCCTCTCTCTTCAGTAAAATATTTGGAGTGTTTAATATTCAATCATATCCAAATTAAGGAAATAGTATGACGGTAAATTTATCCGGTTTGCTCGTTGATGTAATTTTTACTGTTACAGGGTCCTTAATTTGATGTGTATGGTATACGACGCCGTTGCCAAGTTCGAACTTTGAATATATGACATTACGACCCTAAAGCTTTATCGTGAGAAGTCCTTTCTCCGATTTGCGTTCTTCTTCCATGGCGCTGAAATTTCACCAGCAAATCCTATCAGACCTTCTCGAGGACTCTAATGGCGGGTTAGTGATTCTCTCTTCTGGTCTCTCCCTCGCTAAATTAATTGCTTCTCTCCTCATCCTTCATTCCCCGTCGCAAGGAACCCTACTTCTCCTCCTCTCTCCCGCCGCTCAATCCCTAAAATCCAGAATCCTCCATTACATCTCCGCCCTTGATTCTACGATTCCGACGGAGATCACCGCTGATCTTCCGGCGAATCAACGTTACTCCCTTTACTCCTCTGGCAGTCCTTTCTTCATCACGCCGCGGATTCTCATCGTCGACCTCCTCACTCAACGGATTCCAGTTTCTTCACTCGCCGGAATTTTCATTCTCAACGCTCATTCCCTCTCCGAAACCTCTACGGAAGCCTTCATCGTGAGAATCGTTAAAACCTTAAATGGCTCCGCTTATGTACGCGCGTTTTCCGATAAACCACAAGCCATGGTCTCCGGTTTCGCTAAGACTGAACGCACCATGCGCGCTCTCTTCCTCCGCCGACTCCATTTATGGCCCAGGTTTTATAAATTGAACTTCAATTTCTTTTCTTTTTTAAAACGTCCGTGAAACTATAGTTATGAATTGTTATCTAGAGTTTCTTCTGGATCAGGTTTCAGTTGGATGTGTCTCAGGAATTGGAGAGAGAACCGCCTGAGGTTGTGGATATAAGGGTTTCTATGTCGAATTACATGGTGGGAATACAGAAAGCAATCATTGAGGTAATGGACGCTTGCCTCAAGGAGATGAAAAAGACTAACAAGGTCGATGTGGAGGATTTGACTGTGGAGAGTGGCTTGTTCAAGTCCTTTGATGAGATTGTGAGGAGGCAGCTTGATCCCATTTGGCATACTCTGGGTAAAAGAACCAAACAGCTTGTTTCTGATTTGAAGACTTTAAGGAAGTTGCTTGACTATCTTGTTAGGTAATAACTCTCTCTCTCTCTCTCTCTCTCTACATCAGTACGTGCTTATGCGAAGTTCTTTTCCGATCATAGCTCTAAGCTGGGTGTTCTGCAGTTTCTAACAGCAATTTGTTGTTTTGATTTATGGATTTTTGGGTAGGTATGATGCTGTGAGTTTTCTAAAGTTCTTGGATACACTCAGGGTATCAGAGAGCTATAGATCCGTTTGGTTATTTGCAGAGTCCAGCTATAAAATATTTGATTTTGCAAAGAAACGAGTGTATCGTCTCATGAAGGCAAGTGACGTCAAGTCAAAAGAACATGCTAAGAAGATAAGTGGTAAAAAGAGCAAGTCGAAGGGAGAAGATGCCTCTGTAGAAGCAGGTAACAGAGTCTTGACTTACATGGTTGTATCTTGCATCTAGTTACTTTTTTGTTTTAATGTATTCCAACATTTTGCTGATAAATGAACCTGAATTAGATGGTAGTGCAACGGCAACGAATGTGGCTACAGGCGTCGTTATTGAAGAAATTCTGGAGGAGGCACCAAAATGGAAAGTCTTACGTGTGAGTGACTGAGTGAGTTTCAGTTTCAATGCCATTTATTTGTTAAGGTTGATTTAGTGATGGAAGTTGCTTCAACTAGTGTCCATAATTCTTCTTTCTTTGTATCCAAGTTGTGATTGGCAAACACATTTTCATGACGTAGACTTAAGAAGTTGCTTTATACCTAATGGCGTTCCCAATGCTTAATACAGGAGATTTTAGAAGAGACGCAAGAAGAAAGACAAAAGCAGACTCTTTCTGAGGAAGAGAACAGTGACAACAATGGAATAGTTCTTGTGGCTTGCAAGGATGAACGTTCCTGCATGCAGCTCGAAGATTGTATCACAAACAATCCACAGAAGGTCCAGTCAGATAATTACATTCTTTTTAACAATCAATACAAATCTTCACAAGTCTTTTGTCTTTGCTTGGCCCACACAAGCATTCTCATTTCACCTTCACCTGTGCAGGTAATGCGGGAAGAATGGGAAATGTACCTGCTGAGCAAAATCGAGCTCCGCAGTGTGCAGACACCTCAAAAGAAGAAACAAAAGACTCCCAAGGGTTTTGGTATTCTTGATGGAGTTGTTCCGGTAACTACAATACAGAACACGGAGGGTAGCAGTGTTTGCAGACAAGAGCACGAGGCTCTTATGGGTGCTGCATCTTCTATTCGCAAGATAGGAAAGGCAACGGATAAAGCTTCTGTAAATAACAATCCAGAGCCTCACGTTGATAAGGCTTCCTGTACCAAAGGAAAAGCTAAAAAGGAATCACCAAATCTTCGAAGATCCATAAGAAGTTGCAAGAGGAAAACTGCAAATAATGAGCCCGAAATCGTAACAGACTCAGAGAATGTAGAGAAAGCTAGTGAAGCTAGCACATCAGTCCCTCGAGAAGCCGATGCTGTTCGCTCCAGCAGTGCTAAGAAGCTACCGCCTGTGCATTTTTATGCCTTGGAAAGCGATCAACCAATACTAGATATCTTGAAACCGTCTGTGATCATTGTCTACCATCCTGACATGGGTTTCGTCAGAGAAATTGAGGTGTACAAAGCAGAGAACCCTCTGAGAAAGCTAAAAGTCTATTTTCTTTTCTACGATGAGTCCACAGAAGTGCAGAAGTTTGAAGCGAGCATACGCCGCGAAAATGGAGCCTTTGAATCATTGATCAGGCAGAAGTCTTCGATGCTGATTCCTGTTGATCAGGTTTGAAACTCAAATCCCAACATTTCAGATGAAACAAAACCTTATCGGAATCTTTTTCCTTTCTCCTCATCTATCATGTACTATGACTTGGATTTAGGATGGGCTTTGCATGGGGTCGAAATCATCTTCAGATTTTCCAGCTTCAAGTACTCAAAATTCATTGACCCGGAAAGCAGGTGGAAGAAAGGAAATTGAGAAAGAAACACAGGTAATAGTTGATATGAGGGAGTTCATGAGCAGCTTACCAAATGTTCTCCACCAGAAAGGGATGAAGATAATACCGGTTACACTAGAAGTCGGAGACTATATCCTCTCGCCTTCAATATGCGTGGAGAGAAAGAGCATTCAAGATCTTTTCCAAAGCTTCACATCAGGTCGTTTATTCCACCAAGTCGAAATGATGTCTCGGTATTACAGAATACCCGTTCTTCTCATCGAGTTCTCACAAGACAAAAGCTTCTCCTTTCAGGTACCCTCTGAGATTCCAAATATCGCTCGTCTTTTATCATATTTTGATCTGTTCTTCATGGAGTTTGAGTCTGTTCATTTCTTATATATGCAGTCTGCGAGTGATATATCAGATGATGTGACTCCATATAACATCATATCGAAACTATCGTTGCTGGTTTTGCATTTTCCTCGGTTACGGATATTATGGTCTCGCAGTCTACATGCAACCGCAGAGATATTCACCACTTTAAAATCGAACCAAGACGAGCCCGATGAAAGCCGAGCGATAAGAGTTGGTGTGCCTTCAGAAGAGGGTGTCATAGAAAATGACATCAGGTAATAAAGGAAACAAAAAAACTCTAACTTTATTAACCTGTAAGAATCGGATTTCTTAATTTGACTCGTGGTCATGTGAACAGAGCGGAGAACTATAACACATCAGCTGTGGAGTTTCTGAGAAGACTTCCTGGAGTTTCAGACAACAATTACAGATCGATAATGGAAAAATGTAAGAGTTTGGCTGAGCTCGTGTCTTTGCCTGTGGAGGAATTAGCACAAGTCATGGGTGGTCACAAAGTTGCTCAAACCCTCAGAGAGTTTCTTGACGCTAAGTACCCAACTTTGCTTTAGAGAAAGAGAGAGGTAACACTAAATTTATTTCTCCTATTATACGTTGCTTAATTCTTTCTTCTTTATCTGTTACATTTGTTTGTAGATTAGAAACTATAGATAATTTATGGTTTGATTAATCTGTTGTAACAATTCATTTTACAAGCGATTGTGGACTTTGATTGTATTGAAACAGTTTTCATGATTATTACATTCATTATGTAGTTGCAGTGGTAGGAGCAGTAGAAATATTGGAATGGTGAATTTCGATCTATTTTGGTGCTTAAAAGTTACAACTAGAGTTAGCGATGGATACGAAATCTTGTTCCGTTTTTGCATTTGACATTTTCTTCCCATTTCGGAATCTGTTTTTCTCTAATCTATTTCTTCTTAGCACAAAATCTTAAAACGAAACCAAAATCCAGATTTAACACTCATGTCCACAATCACAATATGCAAACTAAAATAAATAAGTAAAGAGATCCAATGACATCTATCACACAAAATAAATACACCCAACCGAAAAGAAACTCAAAACTCTCTTTCTTTCTCTCAGAAAAAAAGTATATAAAAAAGGAGAAACTATATATGTAAAAAAAGGACCCCCCAAAAATATATATAAAGGAGAGTAAATTTGTACAATCGTGTTTCCGGTTTTGCGAATATCCATTTTTAACTCCTCTTGGCATTTTTAAGATTACGAACCCTCATGACAAGTTGTTGTCTCTCACCTTCAACTTCTGCAAATCTCAGACTTATCTCTGAATACCTCTCTTGCATATCTTTCAGTTCCATTTCCATCAATCCATTTTGCTCTTTTAGCGACGCTACTTCTTTTACCAAATTTTGAAGATCATCATCACTGTACCAAAAAAACAGAAAATGATCGGTATTTTTCTTCGGTTTGTATTGGTTCATGAACACACATTACATACCTCTTGTTCGATGACAATACTTCTCTGTTTTGCAAAGCAATACCCTCTGTACCGCGCTGAGATTCACCAGTCTGTTCATAAAACAAGAGTTATGTTCACCATTCACCAGTCTGTTGTAACCAGGGATGCAATTTGATTTTTTTTAAAGGTCAATTCTTTTTACCTCTTGGTTTTTTTGAGTAACCTCGTTGAGTCTACTTTGCAATTCTTCGATTATGTTCTTCAAATCCTTTTCCTTTTCGATGAACATCTTCGAAGAGGCTTCCAAAGCATTTTCCTTCAGTTTGATTTGTTCCTGGATTACCACAAAAATCATTGGCATCTACAAATAAAAGAAATTGCCGAATAGTGAATGTTCTAGTGTTGGACTCATACCTCGAGCGTTTTTATTCTTTCTTCGTTTGTTATGATATCAGCTTCTCTCTTCTCGGTGGCTTCCACACTCGATTTTCTCGTCTCTTCCAACTCAAGTCTCAAGATTTCACTCTCATCCTTCAGCCTTGTGATCTCTTGGGTCAAATATGCATTAACATCTTCTTCTTGCCTTTTCTCATTTTCTCGATGCTTTGATTTCTCCATAAGATCATCTACCATTCTCTCCATCTCCTTCGTTTTAAGATCCGTCTTTTTTGAGAGCTCCTTGAGCTTTGCTTCATACACGACCTTATTTGTTCGCAGTTCATCGTTAGCGTTCATGAGAAGTTCTTCAAGCTGATACTTTTGCATACGTAGTTCTTGGGTTTCAGTCATTGCTTTCATAGTCATCTTCTCATTTGCTGCAAATGTAGAAGACATCTGCGCAGAGATTCTCTTGAACTCGTCCTGGATTTTGCCAGCTATACTAGCATTTTTCCACCTCGTCTTCCTCAAGGCTTCTTCGGCTTCAATAGCTCGTTGCTCTTGCTCAACCTTAGCACGTGTGACAGCTTCAATATCTGCCTCAAAGTTCTGAGCCTGTCTCTCTACTTCATCTTCCATGCCTTGAATCTGAGTTTCAAGTTCTTTAATGCGGCACAAAGACTCAGAGAAATCCTCGGACTGCTTCTTGAGCTTAGCTTCTAGGCTCTCTATTTGATTCTCAAGCTCGTTCACGTTTACAAGAGAAGATGAACATTCATATTGCATCTTCAACTGTTCTTGCACCTGGCTTTGTTCTAGCTTATATGAGATATCGTGATTTTCCTGCTTAAGTATCTCGTAATCCAGTGCAAGCTGCTCCAACTGTATCTCAAGCTCATCTTTGTCTCGTTTATAGATCTCTATGTCATTGTAAAGGTCAGCGATCTTTTGCTCTAAGACATGTGCTTCTCTTGCATCCATGTGTCCCTTCACAAGCTCATCAAGTGCCTTTTGATCCTCATCTTCATCTGTCTCACTTGAACAGGGCCTTCTCCTTGATTCTACGATTTTATTCTCACAGGTTCTTGGTCTAGGAAGATCGATAACCTTCTTACTTCGTTGCCCCAGCATTGCTTCAAGATCTTTCACAGCAAGGATCAACTCGGTGTTCGATTCTTGTGTCTTCTGGAGCTGTAACCGTAGATTGGAATTCAGATCCTTCTCATAATCAAGTTCTTCACGAGTTTCTTCTAGAACAACTACTGGATCGATTCCTTCAAACTCCAACTTGTTCCTAATCTTTGCCTCCTCCTTTCGCTTGTCAGATGCTTTGTTACTCTCATTATCTGTCTTCAGTGAATCTCTCTCCTGCTTCAAGCTAGTCACTTCCCTCAAGAGATCTTGACTTCTTTTTGTCTCTTTAACAATTTGTTTCCGCAGGCTCTGCAACTCTAGTTCCGAAAGATCTGCTCGCCTCGCCAAAGCAACAACCTCGGCTTTAAGCTTCTCATCCTTGTCATCCTCCCTAGGGATGGTATCATTTGAGCTATTCGTAGAGTCATCAGTGCTGATTCCGTGATCAGAACTCCCTGACCACTCGGATTCTGATATATTTGTAACCGAATGGTGATGCATAGTTTGCTGAATGTGATCTCCTCTGCTTCCAACTTCTTCAAGAGTATCAAGTTCAGAGACACTATCAAAGCTTGACAATGTAGTGTCGGATTCTATCGATGCTCGACGTCTCAATTCAGCAATCCGAGAAGCTTTACCAAATGAACCTTCCTGTAAGAGCAGACTTTAGTACCAAAATTCTAACTTTACGTTTGGATCATGAAGGAAATCAAGAACATTATAGTACCTCTTGTGAATTATGGTTTTCATCTCCTTCAATGCTCAATTGAGATTTCAAATCTAGACTCCGTGACCTTTGCGGGTCTGCGTTTTCAAGCTGTCTTTGTATTGATACCTGATAATGATATAAACCAAGATGGAAAGATCCAAAAATATCATTCAAACACACGAAGAAGCAAACATCTTGTGAGAAACATTAATGCAAGAGAGAGAGAAAGAGAGCTAACGTGCAACATTGCTTTTGAATTTGAATTCTGGAGAGGAAGAGAAACGTTGCAAGTCTTAATGGCATCAGCGTATTCAGAAAAGTCAATCGAAGTCTCTCCCACCAAACCAGATTTTGTAGATCCCTGCAAAAAAAAATAAGTATGAAATCTTAAAAGCACTAACATATGAGATTCTAACTTACTGAAATTTTTTTATTTTCCTCACCGTAGTTGACACAATTAAATGATAGATTCTCTGATTAACCTTCCCTGTCTTGGCATCTTGAAGAAATTTCACCGTCTCATACACCGGAGATTCCCACCGGCAATGTCCGTCGAGCACCAAAGCCTTCTCTGGCTTTCCCGTCGATTTCCCAACATTTCCGGGAACAAGAGAGATCGTTAATCCCTCTGCCTTCAATTGAGGAACCTGACCACAACAACAACAAAAGATGACGGAAGTGAAAAAAATAACCCAAGATCCATTTCCAAAATCGGAATTCTGACATTCAAATGGAAATTGAAAATGGAATTTCACTGTTTATACTGGTCATATCAGATGTCAGATTGACTTTTTTTTTTTTTTTTTCCAATTTCTGGAAATTCCAAAATCCTACCAACCGATCTTCGGTGTTCTTTTCCGTCTACATTTTTCTCAACAAAATCTGTTGCCGAGTCGAGTGAACGGAAAATAGAGAAAAAATCGCCATTAAGATTCTTGGCACGGAATCTGAAAGAGAAGAGTAAATTACCTGTGTGGCGTGAAACTGCAACTTGAACACGATTTTGATCTTGTTCTTCTCGCTCCGCCATCTCGCTGACTTAAACATCACTACAGTCGAGTATTGATCTCCGCGGATACAGAATTCCTTACCGGAGCTCCGACCATTCTCGGTGAGAACCAGCCATTTTAACACTCACTTCACGCCAATGTAGAGCAATTGATCATCACCAGTAGCGAATTCGCAGGAAAATTTCTCTTCCGAGTCGACTCAGTAAATCGGGACGAGTTCAGTTCCGATTACGTCAAGAGGAAGAAGACACGAGCGTTAGCTCCACCAGTGGAGTTTTATATAAATGGGACAAAACAAATAAAAAGTAGATCTAAAGTCTACAGAGGGACGATATATACTCCCCACTTTTGATAATTGATTAATTAATTATTTTCAACATTAATTAAACGAAAATTATATCATACCAAATCGAAGGAATCATTGGTTTATCAATTAACGTCAAAAATTAGTTTATCAATTTATTGTTAATTTTGTAATTTACTGAAAACATAGGTTCTGAGTTGGCAATCGATTCTTTTTTCTAGCGCAATATAATAGGTTTAGCTTTTTAATGTATAAAAAAAAAGTCAAAACTACTAGCTACTAGGAGTATCTATTTTTAACTATCGTAATTGCTTTTAATCAATTTTTTCTTTTTCTTACTTCATTCCACATATTATTCCAGTATTTTGTATCCACATGTATTGCTATAAAGGGAAAAAGTATTGATAAATTATAAATTATGTATAAAAAAATTGTACCGACAGATCCCCAGATTTGGAAACAAATGGTATATCTTTTTTATATAACTGATTAAAATAATAGTCTTACGCTCTACTGAAACGGTAAGCACCACATTTTTTTGACATCCAATTTTTATATATAGTGGAAATTAGCTTTATTTATTTAAAATGATTTTTAGTAAAAAAGCTGCATGTTTTGGGTGGAGGGAACAGTGACCAATAAAATTTGACGTTTGTGCCCTCCATTACTGGGTAGTATTTGCTTTTCGTAATCGGTGATAGTATGGGCAATATAGTCATTGTGTTAAATGTATGCATGGTCGTTGGTCTCGATGATATTACAATTAAACAAATATAAAAGGCAACGGTCACTTTTTTTTTTTCTTAGTCAACTTTGACGGTAATTTCAATATGGTTATTGTTTTTACTTAATAATCGGTTTTAACAACTTTTGCCGTAAGCATCACTATTGTTGATTTACCAGAGAAAATTATGTCTAACCATAAAAAATATTTATGTACGAAATCTATTGCTTATATTTTGTTTTTCCCAACGAATTGAATGAACTATTGACCTTATTCTTTGCATCAAGGAAATAACCTACAAACTGAGATTGTTTTTATCAGTAAAATGAATTATACATGTCATATTATTGATCCTCTAGTTAAATTTAAAAATTCCTAAAAGGATATTGAAATTTAGATAATCAGTAAATTACTTTTCTCAATCCATACAATACTAGCTTAGTTGCTGCACAAATTTAGCTTTTACCATATATTCCCAAGATATATATATCCAAAATTAGTAATATTTGAATTTTATATTCAACTTTAAATCATAAATAGTCAATTTATATATTTGAGAAATTTCGCCAGTCTACTTTTTATTTTACTGAACAATTAAATTTAATCAAATTTAGATTCATCATTGGACATGGAACATGCGAATTTTTGTAAGCTGTGTGACATCAAAACCTTGGAATTATTATTTTGTCTTTCTGTTGTACATTCCAATACTTGTGGGGTAGATAAGCAGCTGTATTTTTCTTTTTAGCTTATACAGCAATATAGATTTAAAAGGCCAACATCTGAAGGAAATAAGAAACAAAATAAAAATTCTGAATTTTATATAATTCACAGTAAGGCCTTTTGACCTAATAAAAAATTAGGTGTTATATGTGTTATTTATTTTCGTAAATATCATATAAATATAAGTTAATATATCGGATTTGAATAAAGATGATATATATAGTAACCGTACCAGTACAAATGAAAAAGCTATAAGTATTATTAGCTAAATGAATGACTATATAATAATAAAGAGATACCATAAAAAACCACTAATTAACCAAAAACACCACAAACAGTAAACATGATTTCAAGGGTTTATAATTTAAATATTTGGGTTTGGGTTAAGTATCTAAGGCTTACGATATAGTATTCTAAGTTTAGTGTTTAGGTTTAGTATTTAAAGTTTAGGGTTTAGGTTCAGTATTTAGAGTTTAAAATTTTGATTTAGTTTTTTAGTAGTTTTGGAAAAAAAATTATAATGGTATTTTTAAAACAAAAACTTAATTGGTGGTGTTTCTAGTAAGAAAAATGTCACGTTTTTTGAATTATGAGTTGATATGTATCTTAATTGAATGGGCATAGAATTTATAAGTTTGTGAGCGTTAGCGGGCTGATGTAAAAGAAGATCCGCCGATCAGCATCTGAGCTCACCGCAGGGTGATCTATAGGCTCTCCGATTTTTGAGGCCGCGAGGCTATATGCGAGATGGCGGAGTTGACAAAACTCACTTCGGGGTGAACCTTGAATCTCGTAAAGCGGGTTTCGTCTGGGCAACAAACCCCTGCAACAACAAAGGAAAATGTGTGAAGTCTTCGGAAAATACACAACGGATTTGTGTTTCCCCGAAGATTTTCCGACGCTCAAGTCAGTAATTTGACAACGAGACCGATGTCAGAAAACAAAAAGAAAGTCTGGAAAATCGAGAGGGCTAAGTTCAACTCTGATGTGGAAAAACAGAGTGGTCCCGAAGTTATCTGGTGTTTACGAAAGCTCTTTAAGTGGAAAGAACAAGGTTAAAGCGTGTGAGCGGTGTGAGGCCAGAGATGACCGATAAAAACTCTTACCGCGTAGAAGGAGCGATCTCCGAAACAAAAAGGTTTGAAAGCAGGGGTCTTTGGTTCTTTATAAAAAGATCGAGACTTTAAGGGTTATTAAAAGTAAGAATTGGTCAATTAATTTCTAAATGTCAGAACTTTAACCATACAAACGCGGTCCAGACTCGGAGAGAAGTCAACTGCTCTTGAGAAGTACTCTTTAAGAGTTGGGGATATCACTCCGATGAAGTTTTAACTGAATTTACAAGTGAAAACCGAATAAAACTTAAGAAGAGAACTCTCTGTGAGAAAACAAAGTAAGCATATAAATCTTATCATAAGCTTTGTGAGAACGATTCATTGATCCCTTTCTCATAGCGAGTAAGGGCTGTATTTATAGAAGATACATGACACGGGTTAGTAGACCAGTGGTTGTATTATCCGGGTGTGACTTGTTTGGTTATGGTTTGGATTGCTTCGGTTTAGTTGTGGATAGGATCATCTCACACTTGCGTGCTTTTTACCTACCACTCTTGTCATTTTGGTCAGCTGGCACGTCGTGCACTCCCGAGGCATCTACGGTCCGTAAGAGACAGGTACGTGAGGCGCTTCGTACTGTTTGCCGTCTGATAACAAACCCTTTCGACGTATTTTTTTCACTATTATCGAGGCGCGCGTGTAGCTCAAACAATCATTTCCTCATGTGAGTACCTGACACATAGACATGTACTAGACGTTATTAGTGTTGTTACGAACATACAGTGTTTGGCAGGCTTTTTTCTTATCGATTAAGAAAATATATGTATAGTGCGCCAAACCTGACCCGAGTTGTGATACTCAACATGGGTTGTGCTATCCTCCTGTATGCACTCTTCAGGTTGGATCACCTCACCTTTAGCACGTTTTTGGCCCGAGGTAAATGGAGAATAAACGATGTCCAGGAGGGCGCCAATGGAACGACCTTCATGCTCTGCACACATGTCATTGTAGAGTCTGCGTGCAATACTTCGTTTGTCATTCTACTCCCAACACTTCTAGACAGATAGTGTAGCCACACTACTGGTACTAGGGTGAAAGGGTCATTGCTAAGATTTAGAGGATTGTAAGTTAGAGAAAAAATGTTGTTTTATCCACTTAGTCGGTCCTAAATTTTTGGAGGCTACAAGAGAGAGAAAAAGAGTCACTTTTTTTTAACTATTAGTAGAATTCGAGTGTCTAGAGCGCTCCCGACTTGAAGATTGATCACCAGACTACCTAAATTTTTTAAAAATGAGGGCGGAAAATATTCATTGAGGACCGCAAGTCAATGCTTGACCCGCTTGACCCACGAGACGGCTCTAGATCTTGGAGACCTCACATATAAAAATACTCGGGTTTCCACGTAATCAGATTTGGGTACCTCATGAATGCAGGTGCATAACGCTAACAAAATTCACCTAAACTAAATTACATGTGACGTTAAAATAATTCACCTAAATATATTGTACGTGATTCCATAAATCGTAAATATTAAATATAATATATTTTAAGTGGTCTTTTTGAGAATTATCTTTTTCTACATTGAAAATTTTTTTTTTTCTATAAAACGAAATAGATAACTGTTTTGCATAGTATATTTTTTTAGTTAAAGACTCAAAAGTTCAAAGTTTTTGTTTCGAAAAGCAAATCACAAAACCTAAACAAAGCTATTTGTGAAAATTATAAATGAAATGTCATATTGCGTTAAGTTAATTAAGAGAGTACTACTATTTTTAAATTTAGGTAAATTTGGATGTTAATTCAACAATTAAATAAGAACGTAGTATTATTTTTTAATCGATGCTAGAGATTGGATTTCAACAAAGGAATAATAAATGAAGTCACGGAAGCTGTCTCAATCAACCCTGACGGACCTAACTTCTTTATATAATTTATCTCTCTCTCTATTATTTATATATATCTTCTTTAATCTCACCTATTTACATACGTTACAACGTTTCTTTCTTCTTGCTATAAATGTTGATTTTGTATTAAGATTCTAAAAGCATTTATCCAAACAATGAAATTTCAGACACAAATTCGAGTGTGGTTGGTTGTTGTAGCGCTATCAGCTTTGAATTCGAGTTCCTGATGATATATTGGAACAGATAATTTACGTTTGTGGATTTTATCAAAAAACTTCTTCTCAAATTTAGACAGACTACGGACAAAAAATCTGTGGTTAAGAAAAGTTTGCTATACAATCACACAATATTAGTATATGAATCTAAGAACAAGAAAAATAAATAATATTTTAAAACAAAGAGGAAAATCTGATGTAAAAAATTGATAAAAACACATTTTAAGGAATCACAAATAAAAAGCAAATCGAATCAGTTAGTAAAACAGACTCGACTTAGAAGTTTTCTATTTTCTTTTGTTACCCCTTTAAAAGAATCCGGCCCACATTGCTTATTGGATGTATTCTCTTGAAATCTAGTTCCGATCTACCACATATTCGATAGCTTTGCCTCGATGTCCGAGGAATCCACGTGATCACGTATTCAGTTTTGAGTTGAACGCGTCATACAAGTCTACTATTTAGCTCGGACAAGTCGATGAGGGAAGAGACTGATGGATGATCGACACGTTGGTCACCGGTTAACACGTAAGGTTCACACATCTTCTCTGTCGTGAACAGTTCAGATGCACACGCAATAATGACCTAATCACCAACTAACTGATCCACCTACAAATCCTCGAAGTAAACACTTACCTGCTACGAGTCTCCTCTGCGGATCCTTCTCTATAAATAGAGATGGACATTCAATGAGGGACGGGATAGAAAATCCGCACGAAAGAGTCTAAACAAGAATCTAGAGAGATATAGCTTAGACTGTATTTAACATTTCTTTCGACTTCTCAGTCATCAAGTGTTAGGTCCCGATCTTAGTTCATAATCGATCTTGTAGTCTGAACTCATTATCTTAAAGCGATTAAGCGAACCAGTCTAATCATAATTTAATTCAGTCCCGAGCAACATTGTAGCTTACGAACAGTCAATCTCGTCGTAAGAACTTCGACCCTGTGTACAAAACAAATCCCAAACAAAACAATTTACACTGAGTTTCCGTGTTTCAACACATTTCTGTTCTCGTTTGATTCGACGATGGAGATCAAATAATTATTTAATTAGTGAATAAATGTGTTCGTTAAAAAGAATCTTATAAAGTATAAAATTGATAAAAATTTAAACAATTTATTTCTTACGTTTAATATTTTAGTATAAAATTTCATTTAAAAAAATAAAATTATAAGAAATAGCATATAAACCAAAGAAGAAAAAAACTAAAAGTAACTCAAAGAAACAGAATAATTTTTTTTTAAATTACCATAATAGTAACTTTTTACGAAGAAGTTAAAACCTGATTTTTTCGTAAAATAAATGTTATTTTTAACAATTTAAATTTATTTTTAAAATTATAATCTAGAATATCAAATTTGTTATTTTAGAATTTTCTGATGATGTTTAGATTATTTTTAGTATGAAATAAAATATTATACACCTTTAAGAGTTTAAAAAGTACGTAACATTATATCATGTGTTAATTTTTTATTAAATAGTATATTAATATCATTCTATAACTTTTTAAGTTGATTACTATTTTACATAAAATTATGCTCATATGTATAAATTTTATTTTTGACCATGCTCAAATAATCAAATGATTGTAGGGCTAACAAGGATTGAACACCCTAAAATTTTGGGGTACCTATTACCCTACCCGATGGTTATGGATATTTTATTTTTAATATCCAAAATTACGTATGATAAAAATTTATATACCCGATAAAAAATCATATTTCTAAATATATGTGTAACATGTTATTCTCACTCGAAAATAAATATTAACAATTTTAATTATTTAAAATTAAAAATTCTATATAAAAATAAACTTTTGCGTATACAAAACATAAATTTAATTAAAACAGGTTGATTTGTTTTAATTTTATTGGCTGTGTTAATTGATTTTCAATTTTAGATAACAATTATATTCTTTTACGTAGATTTTATTTTAATTCTTTGTATTTTATGTTAACTAATAGTTGATTTTACATTACATTAATAACATATTTTTATTTATAAAATATTAATAATATAATAAATTTCTCATCAAATAGATACTTATAGGTCGGATAATTTATGGAGTAACTAGTTGGGTAGTCAAAACTATTTAACATCTTTTATCCAATTTAAAAGCTGTCGAATATAGGTTTGATTGGTAGTCTTAAAAGAGGTGATTGAAATCGATTTTCGTAATTTGTTACCAATCGATATGTCGTTTGAAACGGGTGGTTGATAAAGTTGTTTGAAAACATCGTTTGAAGTTGAGTTTTATCGATTGTAAAGACTTTTTTCAACTCTTCTAAAATACCAGCGTTTGGATAATCATTAGTTGCAAACGAAGGATTTAAATATTTTTTTACATGAAGAGTGTTTAAATTAGGGAATTATTTGTGTTTATAATAAAATGCATTAGTCTTAATATTTTTTGTTTATAAATTAAATTTGTTCAATGACTTTAAATAAATATATTATCATAACTGTATTTATAAACTTTATTTACAAATAAATGTGGTCATCATACGGAAATAATAATAATGATGATTTTAATGAAGAAGTTACCGAGATAGAAGAAATACAGAAATAAAGTGTAATTAATAAAGATATTATAAATGAATTACAAGACTTTGAAGTAACGAGTGGTGGAGCATATATGGTAACAATTCGTAATTAAATTGCAGATATGTTATGAGTTGATTGTAGATAATCATGAAAATATTTATCATTATTTCGTATTTAGTACTATAAAATTTGATGTTGAATAATTTCATATATTGTATTAATAAGTATTATTAATAATAAAAAACTCATTTTGCATGTAATTTATATAATTATTTAACAAAAATTATATTATTAAATTATTTTATCTAATTACAACCAATCACAATATTCAATCGATCTTTGTTACCGAACGGTTGTTGTAAATGACCGTGTCTAACCGTCTTTATTACAACCGGTCAAAATTTTGCAACTATCTTATTTAAATAATATTATCAATGGGATCCTATATATTTTTTAAGATGGGTACAAGATGGGTAAGGAGTTAAAGACGGCTAGTTTCGGTATTAGTGCCAGCTCTAGTTGCACTTATAGTGTATCTCAGCCCTAGTTGCAGTTGTAGTGTAGCTTCCACAAATATCTTCCACAAAGAAAAACGATTTCTCTAATTTAATGTATATTTTCTTATGACAAATGCTTATATATATATATAATTGAACCCAGCAAATATGTAAGAACTTTGTTATAAGAAAATATATATATTTAAGAAGTTGTCAAAAATTAAACCGATAGGAAAAAGTTGTGAAATGATTACGAACATATCAAGTAGTGCTCACATGAGCGACAACCCAATGTGCCCACGTGACGTACCTTTACACCCACCAATTTTTTTGAGCCAACTCACCGGTTCGGTTGTTTATGGATTATAACCGATTGGTTCAGAACGAATTGTTGTGTTTTGATATTACTGATTAAAAACCTTCGAAGTACAAATGCTTTTCGTGAGCTCTATTGTTGGGCCTATAAATGGGTTCCAACTTATATATTTGTCAGACCGTCACCGTATAATTTGGCTATTAGTTTCCAACTTTTAGTCAAATATTAATTTCGCTTTAGTAGGGAAAATCTCTAAAAATGCCACAAAATATTTTGTTTGTTAGAGACAAAATTACCACGCATGAATTTTTATCAAAAATGTTATGTGGGATTTTTGTCCCATAAATACCATTTCTTTTTAAGAAACTATTGATTTTTGGGACAGATAATAACGTTTCTATTATATAGGTTATCTAAAATTGATTTATGAATATGGTAATTTGTTGTATGAAACATTTTTAAATGTTTTTGAGAAGAACTGTTGATTTTTGGGACGGATAATAACATATTTACCATAACCTATCTAAACTTGATTTGTTTGTTTTGTAAAGAAAATGTTGATTTTTGGGACGGATAATAACGTTTTTAGTATAAATTATTATCTAAACTTGATTTGTGAATGCGGCGGTTTGCTGTATGAAACAATTTTGTTGATGTTTGTGAAGAAACTGTTGATTTTTTAGACGGATAATAACGTATTTAGCATAGCCTATCTCAACTTGATTATGTGTGACATTTTTGTTCATCAAAAATTATGTGTGGCATTTTTGAAATAATATTTGTTTGCGTGGTATTTTTGTCAATTTAGAGATAATATTTTTCTACTATCTTTTGTTAGTCCTGATTTTTTTGTAATCATTTATGTAGGATTAGTGAAAATATTCAAAGAATATCATATTTCTCTTATATAAAATAATAAATTTGAAGAAATATGAGATCCAAATTTATAGTTCTAGATGTCACTTAATAGAAAATTTAATAATTCTGTTAGTCACAATTTGGATTCACCTTAGGAACTCCCTAGGATTAACGTATTTCCCATCTGATTTACTACAATTATTTTACATTTTTTTGTTGCGTTTTATTTACAATTTACATTGCCTAACTTAGTCTCAATCTGAAAATCGTTGTGTCTTTCCAAGTCCTTGTGGATTCGACCCCTAAGTACTACAATTGCATAATCGTGCACTTGCGGTTCTTTCTAGGGTTAAAACTAGATCGTATCAGTCACCTCCATATTAATATTGATAGTTAGATTTATTCTTCGCGTGAAACTATTATTCGGGATTCAAGATCTATTTTGACCCACTCCAAAAATTTTGATACATGATGGGGTTGGTTTTAGATCCTTATAGTAAAAAATTTAGCCGGCAAAAACGGATTCCGATTCGGATATCAAAATTTTAAAATTCCGGATATATGGATTAGTAAAATATATTATATTAATCTTTAACAAAAAACTTATACTAAAATTATTATTTTACATATATTATTTGAATCATCATTGGAATCTGAATTTCAAACTCTTACTATATGTCTCTTCAATTTTGATGGGTAAAGAGATAAAAGAAGGTTATATTTGAAGAAGACAACAAAAATTAGAGCTAGCTAATGGTAAGAGACATCATTTTAACTACTACAATTAGATACGTGAGATCCAAAAATTGAAGAATAAATTTGAAAATATACGGTTTTAATGGATTCAACGTGAACACAATCATCCAACTGATAAACTTACAAAAGGAAGACTTCAAGAAAGTGTTAATTTTGTTTCTCACTTTTATATACCTAGATTCATTTCAAATGCTTTACATTTGATTATGTAAACTCAATGGATTCTTAATAAAGTTCTTTCAGGAATAAAAAAACATATACTATTTGATTTTTTAATTATTTAAAATAAATATTAAATTATGTTTATTTTTATGATATATCATGTTTATTTGGAAAAATATTATCACATAAAATATTAAAATTTAAAAAGTATTTAATAATATCTAGATTTTTTCTTAAGAAGATAATTATAAATAATGACATGGATATCCTGAAAATCACAGATATTGAGATTTCTCATCCCTAATTTCTGTGAAATTTGTAACATTTTAAATGAATCATATAACTATTTATAGTACTTTCAAATAAATGTAAATAAACATGACATATGTGTTTTAGCAAAATATAGGAAACAAATTTTTTTTGAATATGTATCTTAAGTATCCGCGTTAATATTGTTGTTGTATCATATACAATAAAAACTTTATAAATTATTAAGGTTGGGATTAATTTTATTAATTTAAAGAGATATTAATTTCTTGCTAAATTAATAATTATTAATTTTTGATATATTAATAATTTTTTTAGTTTAAAGAGGGGTAAATCCAAAATATAATTTTTTTTAATCAAAAATAGATAATATAAAGTTTTAAAATAATTGTGTGTACAATCTTTAATATTTATAATGATTTAGAAGATAACATTATATGTAAAAATTAGTTATCGAGTCTATAACTCTTTTCAATAAAATATTTATGCAATTTGTGAATGTACCATCATAAATTTTTGATGTAATTAGAAAATTTAAACATGAGTTCCAACGATATTTGAAATATAAATATAAAACGAATTCACCAAATTTGTAGTATGTACAATTTTATATATACTTAATTATTAATTTATAATTTTATTTGGAGGTTTCCAAAAAGTATTATCTCATCAAATTTTGTTATATTTTACACAGTCTAGGAACCAGAAAAATTTATTAATTTATCGAGTATTAATTTATAAAGATTTTATTATAATATATATTTTTATAGTGTATATTTTTAACAAAAAGAATATATTAATTAAAAAGTTGGTTCAATTTTATATTGTATATCTTTAATAATTTCGTTTTGTAATTCATCTCTCTCCTACCACGAATACCATCGACTTGGGGCCATTCTAAAACGATGGTTCCGTGTTAGATCAATGGCATCATCCTAACTCTCGTATCCGGCTTGTGTTTTTGTGCTTCTGTTAGTGACGTCTCTAATTTAAGACAGTTAAGGCTAGATGCCTCTACCTCTATTTCTTTAAGTTTCTAAAGATCCTTCTATGGTTTACTTGTGTTTATATGAGTTGTACAGTGTGGATATATTCAATACCATCTAAAATTACTGCATCAATTTTTTATACACCAAAAGTTGAATTAGAACCAAACCAGATCCGCACTTTTGTTTACATATAATAACCATTAAACAGTTGCGTGAATTTATAGGGCCGCAAGCTAAAGAAAAAGACTGATCTTCATAAAAGTTTTTGTCTTTTTTGTGAGATATATATATATATATATATATATGTATATTTGTTTGCTTTAAGTTTCAATCTTAAAAAGATATATTGTTAGATGCATTGAAGTATGTGTGTGAATTACATGGAAAATATATTTCAACAAATGTGTAATGGTTAAAAGAGATGAAAGGTGAGCACTAAAAATAGTGAAACAAGTCCTTTATTAATCTTTTCTTTTTCATGTTTCAAAAGAGAAAGAAAAGAAACCCATAGTATAAAAAAAAAGGAATGGACTCAAAAGAAATCAAAATGCTTTGTTTAAAGCCCACAACTTTATTTTTATTAATGTCACGTGGGAGATTTTTTTTTTTTTGTTAAACCTAATTTTTTACATGCTGTTTGTGGATATTTTTTGAATAATAAAGAAACTCTTAAATCAAGTTAATTTTTTTTTAAAAACCCTAAGAGCCGAAATTTATTTTAAGATTTCCGAGGGTCGCAGCCGACGTATCACCAATGTCTATCATGCGACGGCTTTGCCGCTAAATATGTGATTCGAAAAAACGGGAATATAATAATATTCAGCTTTGAGGAATTGAAGAAAGCAGCGAATAAATTCATAAAAGATAGGTTATGTTTGAACATTCGACAAGGGTTACATAGGTGAGACAAATTTGTAACATCAAAAACTGAAACGGGCATTTGCTTTACAATCAAGACTAAAATAATTTATATGTGACAACAAGAAGTTTTGTGGTCTTTGAGTACTTGAAAATTTGGACCCATCACATTTTTGGAAGTAAAGATCTCTTGCAAAGAATGGGGTCCCTTATAAAACAACGAGAAGTATTACTTTGACATCCAAGAATCAAGAATCAAGAAAAAATTTATGTACCCCGGACAGTACTACCAATACTAAAAATGCAACGCGTTATTTGTAGCAAATTTTTGGGATCATCAATACTTCTCTGTCTTGGGAGAGTATTACCTTAAGGACCGCAATCAGTTATGGTGTTGTTTCAAGTCTATCCCCGACATAAGCTACGTTCAAAAGGTAAAATAGACCATGAATTCATGAAAAAATTTCAAGAAGAAATTAGTGTACCTTGCAAATACCAAAAGTGGGCAGTGGAATATTTTTGGGCTCAGCAACAATTCTCTATTCCGAGAGAGTATAACCATAAGGACCATAGCCTGGGACAGTATTGCCATAAGGACCATAGCTTCAGACATCTGTGCCATAACCTGAGACAGTATAACCATAAGGACCGCAATCCGTTACGGTGTTGTTCCTTGGTATATTTGAGACATAAGCTACTCCGAAAAGTAAAATAGACAAATGAATTCATGAGGAGTTTTACTTTCACATTCAAGAATCAATAATCAAGATTCAAGAAGAAATTTATGTACCCGGGACAATACTACCACTACCAAAAGTGCGCAGTGGAAAATTTGTATTACAGTAAGAACCATGCTTCGACGTTAGGGTTGGGTTCCATGGTTTAGTTGAGAAAGAAACAACAATTTTTCGTCCTCCCACCTCAATTCCAGTTAGCTTCACCGTCTTCTGTGTTGAGCCTATTTCGATAAGACAAATATATGCATATCTATTTTTTATATAAAAAAAATACAAAAAACCAGATTGTCAGTTAGCATTTAACTTGAGCTGTGAAAAAATCACGAACAAAGATGCCTCAAACCTCTTGTTGTCACTGGGGACAAAAATGTCAATGATTCATCTACACGTAAGTGCTCAGTCAACAACTTCTTAATAACGTCTTTAGGAAGCGAAGTGTCGTCATATCCCTCAACGCAAACCTGCAATAATATGCAGGAGATAATATCCCAACACATCTTACATATTAAAATCCCAATAAAGAAAAGCATCAACTTACGAGACGACGATATTCTCACGGATCTCCCGCAAACAAGCATCATCGAACAAACACGGGCAACTCTAAAGGAAAAAAGATCTAATTAGATATTTTGGTTACAAAACAAAATTAATAGAGAAACAGAGCAAGAAGAAATCCATAAGATTACTCTACTGGCTGATTTCTGATACATACGAAAATCAGAGGTCCCCGATACTTTACACTTACAGGAGCAAGCCCATGAAAACTAGGAGGTCAGGCCCATAAGACAAGGCAACGGTCAGTAACGGCGTGGCAAAGGTGGTAGATAACGTTAACTGTGGCGGCGTTAAGCGTGATCAACAAGAAATGAAAAGTAACAGAGGGACCAGTTACCGTCACAAAGGATCAAGAGAAGATTTGGGGATCATCACCACACGTGACTAACGGCTCGATAGAGGACGCGTCACCAACTTGCGCAAGAGGGTCTCTTGCTTACCTTTTGTATAAATAAGGCATGAACCAAAATAGCTATCTTTATCTTTGGTTTTGTTAAGTTTAGGAACTAAAGAGAGGAGTCAGAGCAAGTCTGGAACGCTCTTGGGTTGTAATTGATTATCTTTTGATCTTTTACAAACGTTTCTATCAATTCTGTTCGTTTACATCTTGTTACAATTTTCTAATCTTATCAATTTCTCGCTAAAGATCTAATCGGAAATTTCAATTTCAGATATGTTTTTTATGTAGTAATTTTTTTTCAATAATAGAGAAACAGAGTAAGAAAAAAACTCATAAGGAGAGAAAGGTTTTACTTCGTCGCAGTTGGGGAGTATGATGAGACCGTCTAAGTCGTCTCAGTATTTGGGATTATTCATTGCCGAGTTTTTCTGTTTTAGGGATTTCAGTTTTAGTGCTTCATTCACGAGCAAGAAGGAGGGATTTCCTGTTATCAAAGTCATATTACAAACCCTTGGACCCATTTATATAAACCCTAAAGCATGATTGAACAGGGAAAAGTAAATCTTCCAAACCTTTACATTCTCTCGAAAATAAGAAAAACGTAAACCGCCTATCATTGTACCACAATGGGCGAAACCCTCCGCACCCCCGCACCCCCTATATGTCTATCTTCATCAGGTTTGTGTCATTCCTTAGCTCACTCGAGAAAGACCCTATAGCTAATACTCTTTGATTTTAAGTCACCTTGGATAACATAAACTTTTCGTAAATAACATGCACTTCATCTTCTCCATAATTTTTCTACTCATCCTTTCATAAACAAAATTTTGTTGTAGTGTATATGTGCATTGTTTTATGCGTTTGTATTCATGAGAAACTCAGATACCGAGTTCTCGATATGTGACAACATGTTGAATATTGCGAAACTAAGTTGAGAACCTTTTATTATCAAACTAGTGCGAAACTCAAGTGCCAAACTAAAAAAAATTTAAAAAATTTTATTTTGTTTAAAATTAAAAAAAATAAGGAAAATTTATTTATGTCAAATAATTTAAAAAACTAGTTCCTTAAAGAAACCTAAGATGAAAATATGTTATTATGATTATTTTAAAACTACTTTTTTTTCTTTAAAACGAAAATTATGGAAAACTTTTTTAATTATTATCATATAATTATATACGAAGTTAGAATACACCACGTTAAAAGTTGAATAATGTTTTATATGTGTCCAATATCGAGAAGAATTTGATGTTTGTTTATCAAACATGTGTTGATAACTGTGTTTAATTTTTTTATCCTTGGTCTTTTCAAGTGTGAGATCTAACAACGGCGGCACTTCTCAAAACATGATGTAATAAATATGAGATGTACGAGTGACTGCCTTCCATTCCCCTTTCTTCTCAAATATTTTTGCTTTCTTCTATTAGGACTTCGATGATTGAATGACATTCTCCCTAGGTCATCCTTCTTTTCAAGTTTACAACATATTCTTTCACAATGTTCTTTACCTTTTTCTAATAAGATTTTTGCATCTATGCTATGTAACTCTTGCTCCATTAAAAAGAGACACAAGCTTGCTTTTGGCACAAACACTTTATCCTCTTCTCGTCCTTTTGAAATTATCTTTCTTGATATTTGGACCTCACCGGTTTTATCATTCGATGGTTTCAAATACTATTTTGTATTTATAAATCACTTCACTAGATATACATGAATTTACCCTATGAAACGCAAATCCCAAGTTTTTGAAATATTCTCAAGATTCAAAGAATTTGTAGACAATAAATTTCCGCTTGAATTCAAACCTTTTATTACAATATTGGACACGAGTTAGTCGCTCTTACTCCTTTCCTCTCTAAAGTTGATATAGCCCATAGAAGTTCACCTCCCCATAATCTTGAACAAAATGGGATTTACGAGCGTAAGCATAGACATGTAGTTGAAACCGGTCTAGCTCTTCTCTCTCATTCTCACATGTCTCTAGAATTCTGGTATTTTGCATTCACTAATGCCGTATATCTCATAAATTGACTTCCTAGCTATTCGTTAGAATTGAAGATTCCCTTAGAGCTTCTCTTTGAAGAAAAAACCAACTTTATAAAACTTTGGGTTTTTGGCTGTTTATGTTATTCTTGGCTTCGGCCGTATTTCTCTCACAAATTGGAAGCACGTTCTGCTCCTTGTTTCCTCCTAGGTTATTTTTCGACTCAAAGTGCTTATCTATGTTTCCCTTGCCCTACGTCCTGTCTTTATAGGCATGTGGAATTCTTTGAAAATGATTTTCCCTTTCGTTCTCAAACATCTTCGCCCTCAACATCTCCTTCGGTGCCTAAACATGACATTCTTTCTTCAGTTCTTTATTCTCCTCAGCTGATCTCATCATCTCATGCGGTCCAATCTGTTGCGTTAGATCCTCCGTCAAAAAATTCGGCTTCTCCGATAGCCTCCGCGACCGCTTCGAGTGAATCATCTCCATCACCTTCGTCTCCACTCAAATATATGTCATAGGCCACTTCATCACCAACAACGGTCTCGTCTACGACTACCTATTTGTCTTCGTCTCCATCTCAACTGAACCAAGTCCTATTGTTTCGTGTGATGATCAGTCCCTACACGAAGCTCTGGCTGTTGAATCAGTTCCTACATCGGTTCCTCGAATGCAAACGAGACTTCAACTTGGCATTACAAAGCCGAATCCATGGTACGCTATGAATTTGGAAAAAAATAGTGTCATGATATTGACCCAAGACTCATATTGAAGCTCTTAAGATCCTCGCTGGTGCGGTTCCATGTGTGAAGAGTTTGATTCGCAGGTTCAACATTTTACTTGGGATCTTGTTCCTCTAGATCCGAGTTATAATCTGGTTGGTTGTTGTTGGGTATTTCGAATTTAGAGAAAGGCAGATGGCTCGGATGATCGTTTTAAGTCCAGGTTGGTTGGTAAAGGCCATAATCAACGTACAACATTGATTATTTTGAGACGTTTAATTCGGTAGTGAAGCATTCGACAATTTGGTTAGTGTTGGGTCAAGCAGCATGTAAAGGTTGGGTTCTTCGGCAATTAGATGTAAAAAATGCTTTTCTACAAGGAGAACTCAAAAAAGATGTGTATATGACTCAACCACCCAGTTTTATTGATCCTGATAAACCCGATTATGTTAGTAAGCTGAGAAAATGAATTTATGGTTTAAAACAAGCTATGCGAGCGTGGTACAACGCGCTATGTGACTTTATTTTACAAGTGGGATTCATGAATTATGACGCTGATACTTCGCTGTTTATCCTCCTTTCTCATGGCATAATGCTGTTCGTGCTTGTGTATGTTGATGACATTGTTTTTATGGGCAACTCTGCGATTCATGTTCAACAATTTATTGATTTTATTGCAGCTCACTTATATTTAACATATCTAGGGGCGTTGAGCTATTTCTTGGGTATTGAAGTTATTAGGACAGTTGCATGTATTACTTTGACGAAAACGAAGTATATTAACGATCTCTTACACCGCATGAATATGGTTGCAACAAACCCGGTGTCTACACCAATGGTTGATTCACCGTCTCTGTCCCTTACATCCGGCTCGCTCATTGATGATCCGAGTGAGTATCGGTCCATTATTAGCAACCTTCAATATATTCTCTTCATGCGTCTGGATATAACTTTTGCAGTAAATAAGTTATCACAATTTATGCATCAGCCTCGTGAAGATCATTGGAATGCAGTCAAAAGAGCTCTTCACTATCTTTGTGGAACAAAAACGATGGGTCTCTTCTTTTCCGCCAAGACTTCTCTTAGTGTTCGTGCCTTTTCTGATGCTGATTGGGATGGTGATCATGATGATTATAAGTCCATTCATGCTTATTTGGTTTATGTTGGTAATCATTTGGTCTCATGGTCTCATAAACAGCGGACGGTCGCTCGCTCGTCTACTAAAGCGGAGTACAAATCCGAATTTGACACAACTTAGGAAGTTGAGTTGGTTGTTTCTCTGCTGCTTGAACTTAGATTCTCCTCATCATTAACTCCAGTCATCTATTGTAATAACATTGGTGCAAAGTATTTTTCTGCGAATTTAGTTTTTCACTCTCGAATGAAACATATTGCCGTTTGTTTTCATGTTATTTGGGGTCTAGTCCAATCGGGTGCTCTCCGAGTTGCATATGTCACATCGCTGACTAAGCCGCTGTCTCATTTCATGTTTCTTCCTCTACGGTCCAAGATTGTCTCGCTACGCTAGGTTCATCTTGAAATTATAATAAGATATACTTCCATCTGATTTGATATGATAACTTAGAATTTTTGTATCAACATTCCTTCTAGATTCTACCTACTCTTGTATAAAATATATATGTGTTATAGTATTTGAAATCAATATAAATTACACAATTCTATACAATTTCCCTTATTTATTTTAGATTTGATTCAAAAAGGTTTTGTAATAGAACTTTACAAGAGATATGAGTTTTAGGATATGAGTTTTAAAATTTATAAATTTAATTTTTATTTTAAACTAATTTTTTACTTTTGAGTTCGTAAATAATATGAAAAATATTATTCATTAGTAGTAAAAAAATAAATTAAAAGTTCTACTTTTATGATAGCCAGTTTCACATTGTTTATTATCTATTATGTACTAATCTTGTATGATACACTAGACTTTGACCTCGCGTTGTAACGTGGGGTCATATTTTTTATATTTGTTCTTAAATAGTGTAGTTTTAGTTATCTTTTATTAGGTATGGTCATTTCACGACTCGAATCTCATCTCATTTCTTATTTGTCTTGAATTTTTAGTCCCTTTCTCGTTACCGTTTTAAGTAAATTTTGGCTTGAACCTATTTATTTTATTCAAATGGATAAGAGAAGAAAAAGAATATAAGAACAGTTTCCCCAATAACTTGTTTGATATCTAAATTTTTTCTTAAAATGAATGAGAAATTATCTAAATATTATACTAATTTCCCTAAATTTTCCGAAATATTCTAAAATACCTGTCCCTAAATTGAGTCTTATCCAAATTAATGAGAGTTTATGACTTAGTTGTTGATATTGGATTCAACTTCTAATTATTTATAATTAGAGGGGTTCTTTTTTTGGAGTAAGTTAAGTAAATAAGAAACACAAAAGATTCATCGGAAAAGAAGTATTGTTATTGATATCGGTTACAAGGGTGTTAACTCGAAATGCCGAGTTAACTTTATCAAAGAGAAGCTAGTAATTCTTCTCCCCCATTCTGAATATCAATTTTAGTGAAGGGGGGTATGTATTTATATGTCTCTGTAGTCGGTTATCTAAACCCATGGGCTAATCTCAGAAATATTGAAATATTCTATTTTTCTAAAATGAGGGAATCTGTGATAAGATTTGATCTTATTTTGTCCTAGTTTAGACTTCAGCTTTCGACGAAGTAGTTTATATCCCTGCTTCGGACATTAAAATCCAACAATTCTTTACCGAGGGCAACAATTCTTTACCGAGGTAGCCCTCGGTAATCTGGGCCGAGAGTTCTAATCCTATTGAATGAGCTTATGACCTAATTCGTAATTAGGGAAAGATCGGTAGAGACCGAACCTTAATTATTGTCAACCTATTGATCAGGGATGCTAATCCCACCATCAAAATTAGTCTTAGCTATCCAAAATTTTTCGTTCCCATCCCTTTTCCGTTATATCATGTCCCGAACCCGAATTTTCTGTCACGTTTCTTTATCGGGAATACTCTCAGAAATATTTTTAATACCCGAGTTACCCGTTCTCGTCTCGTTTCCATTAATTTATGTTCTGTAACTCAAAATGAACATGCCTACATTTCTAAAATACTATTATATTTGATGTATTTAGTGTTGTATTTTTAATGCATTTTTTTTTTTTTAAAAAGAATAATTTATAGAAATAATTTTTGGTATCGATTGTGAATGACATACTATCAATAATTTTGGGTAAAATGAATGATATTAATAAAAAATTTTGTATATGCATGATATGTTATCACAACAATTTCTTTGAATTATACGAAACCTCAATTTGGTAATTATTATAGTTATAGCCCCAATAAATTTTAAAGTTTTAGCTGACATTTGATAATCGATGCTAAAAGTTTTTAATGGGTTAAAATAAACATAAGGGTAATTTACATTATTAAATAGAACAAAATATGATTTGATTTTATTATAAATGTTATTATTCTTTTGTTCCCACGATAATAAATTGTAGAAATTCATCAATAATAGAATTGAATTGTAAGATTATATTGTTTGAGATATAGCATACTAAAAATCGCCAAAAAATATAGGTATTTTAAATATTTAGAGAATCAACGATACCATAAAATTTATGCTTGAACAATATATCCGGAAACTAGGTATTCGAAAAAATCTATCCGAAAAAAGATATCGGATCTGATACGATACGATCAATATAACCCAATACAAAATTACCCAAACAAATCTTTACCTCTTATATATAAAAATCTGAAACTGAATCCAGCATCGAATATGTATCTTAAATCGACATAATTTGAAAATATTTACAAATATATCAGTAGTGGGATTCTACTATGAAGTTAAAATTCAATGAAAAATCAATCCATAATACTGAAGAGTTTACTTAAAGAGTTAAATTTGATTGCACTCTATAAAAA
Organism: Euclidium syriacum; assembly: GCA_900116095.1. Classification (NCBI taxonomy): domain Eukaryota; kingdom Viridiplantae; phylum Streptophyta; class Magnoliopsida; order Brassicales; family Brassicaceae; genus Euclidium; species Euclidium syriacum. The sequence continues at coordinate 8,692,730 of FPAK01000008.1, forward strand.
TTTTTACTTAAATTGGAATTTTTAATTCATTTTCTTACATAATTATAATACAAATAAGTATTAATTTTCCATGTTACTATGTAAGGGTCATTTGAACTCAAATCAACATATTTTAAAAATAAATTATCTATTAAAATAACTAAAAGTAATTCCGAATCAATGTAAAACAAATTGAACATAATAGATATCTAAAAAGAAGAAAATAGAAAGAAAAATTTAATGATCCGGTATTTTGAACCGTGTGTACAGATTGTTTCGTATCTACATATTCACAATAATCTTGTATATATTTGTATTTCCCTTGTCTAGTGATAAATCATTCAACAAAACATCAGCACACATTGTTAGAATATATAAGAAAAAAAACTTTGAAATGAAAGTTAAACTATTTTTAGGAAGGGGGATTGTATGCGGATCCTATTATATCTAATATGAATATATGAGACGATTTTTTATTGATGAGCAGGATGGGCATATGAGAGTGGTTTTATTTATAGGGTTTTTGCTTTTAGTATGAAACTATATTTAATTTTGAATTTTATTCATATATTATCCTTTATTTATACATCATCAAAACCGTCTAATTTCTTAATGATTTCCATAAAAAAATAGTGAATCTAGAATTGGTAACAAATGACACACGTGTAAAAATCAATTCTCTTGTTAAGCAAGGCTAAAATGATTCTATAAAAATATTATCTATAAATCATAATATGGATATATAAATAGTTTGATGATTTTATGAAAAGATTTTGTTGATGACTTTTTAATGGCAAAATTAAATCAAAAAATTCACAAATTATCTTATTTATCATCGACTGGTATTAAAAGAGCAAAAAATTAATCTGTTTAATGAGTGATTGTTTATTTTTTTCAGTTTTACAATTAATAAAAAATTTCTCAATTAATTAAATTTTTAATCGTTTTATATGTAATATAACACATTGGTTATTTCTATATTTTTATTTTTATGGTTGTTAAGATTTTTTCTGCAGAGACAGTATTTAAATGCGCATCGATGAATCCATTTTGTCTGCTGTGCTGACACCATTTAAAACTAGGACCTTTAAAAATTAAAACTATACAAACTGTTAAATAAAACCATTTCTTCTTTAAATAATAAAGGTAACCTTGTTGAATTCAGTCCAATCCAACAACAGCGCCAGAACTTGTTGTGAGAGCAGAAATCATTCAGAAACAACCAATCCAGAGTTGGTTTGAATCAAACCGAACCAACTGAATTGAATTTGGTAAAACCGACCCATAAAAGAAGGCGGAGCACCCATCGCTGTTTTCTCGTGTGCACGAGCTTGTTGTGTTCGATCTCTTGAAAATGACGTCGAAGAAGATGTTCTTCTTCTCTAGAGAACTCACCGATTTTCTAATTGATGGCGGCTACTACAGTTCGCGTCACCGATGGAATCTCTCCCATCTTCTCCTCAGGTTCGAGAAGAGCTTACAATCTCCTTCTCTGTAAATCAAATCAGCGTTTTGCCTCCGTCGCGTATGGTCGGCTCACTGATCCTAAATTCGGAACTAGCACCGAACGTCCCCGGAAGGAAAGGAAGGTGAATCCGTATTCGTTCACGGAGGCGGCGCAGCCTGAGGAGCGTAAGAGTTTGACGGATTTTTTCGTGGAAGCAGAAGATTTCTTCAGATCAGACGGCGGAGATGGAGGTCCGCCGCGGTGGTTCTCTCCGTTAGAATGTGGGGCACGTGCTCCAGGATCTCCTCTCCTTCTTTACGTACCTGGTTCGTCTTTTTAAAAATTAGGACTGAAATCGATCGTCCTTTTGATCGAGTTTGCTACCTTTTTTTCTGTGATTTGAGCAACGGAACTCTACGGAATTGTGTAAAGTAGTTTTCCAAGTTAATGAAACTCAGAATTCAAAATTGTAGGGATAGATGGTACTGGATTAGGACTCATTCGCCAGCACAAGAGGCTTGGAGAATAAGTATCATTTGGTTCCAACTTCATTCAGTCTTCTCTATTTCCTCGGTTCGTTGTGCAAAGCTCCTGTTTCTTCAAAAAGATATGAATCTTTAGAAAGAAACGTAAGAAGAAGAATTGTTATGCTTCAATGTTGAAAGATACTTCATTTCTGATCTCATTATCTTTTGAACCTTAAGGATATTTGACATATGGTGCCTTCACTTTCCAGTCAGTGATCGTACGCCTGCTAGAGGTGCCTCTTTGTCAGTATTCTCATTAGCTTCTAGTAACCAAAGGATTTAAATCTTATGTGGATGAAACTATTTCTGCTGTTTTCTGTCGTTTTCAGATCTTGTGAAGCTCATTGAGAGGACAGTTAGATCAGAAAAGTACCGTTTACCAAAGAGACCCATTTATATAGTAGGAGATTCTATTGGAGCTTGTCTTGCTCTAGATGTTGCAGCGAGTAACCCGGACATCGATCTTGTCTTGATTCTGGCTAATCCTGGTAAAAGGAGACTACTAGCTTTTTCTGGATATGGAATGTATGCATCTTTTCTTGTGTGAACATAATATATGCTATGTTTGATGCAGTCACACGTTTCAACAACTTCATGTTGCAGCCTTTATCGGGTCTACTGGATTTTTTGCCTGACAGAGTTCCCAGCTTAATACAAGAGAATTTTGGGCTGAACCAAGGTGAAATTTCCACTCCTTCTTGTATTTCTTCCTCGTATATGTGTGTAAAGCCAAAAAAAAATTAGATGCAAAGATAAGGTCTAAACTGCTGTCTCAACGACCGGTTACAGTGTCAGGTCTAACTGTGTTTTCTTTTAAATTTTTTATTATAGGTTACCCGTTTGCAGCCATGTTCGAGTCTATGCTGAATGAATCTGATGACGCACAGATGGCTGGAGGTCTCTTAAGAGACTTCTTTACAGCTTCAGCTAATCTGCCTGTAAGACTTTATTTTATGGAAACAAATGATATATCGATGTTGTTTTGTCTTGCAGTTGCAGATCATAGTGTTTAATTAGTACTGTGTTCTCGTTTGTTATTCACTTTGTTTTTTTTTTCGATTTTACTTTCTCTAGTCATTCGCTACATGTCAAGTGTATAAAATTAAGAAAATGAATTATTTACAGACTCTGATTAGGATCTTTCCCATGGAGACACTTCTATGGAAGCTTCAACTGCTTAAGTCTGCTTCAGCATCTGCAAATTCTCACATGTTCACAGCCAAAGCCCAAACATTGTTACTTCTGAGGTTCACAAATTTGTCAAATTTTCTGTTTCATTATTGAAGATAAATGGAATTTCAGTGATCTCTTTGTCTGTAAAGAGATTCTTCTTAACTGGAAGCTGAGTTGTAGCTTTATTACGGCTGTTACTTTGCAGTGGACGCGATCAATGGTTACTGAACCAGGAAGATATTGAAAAACTTCGTGGTGCATTGCCGAAATGTGAAATCCGTAAATTTGTGAATAATGGACACTTCCTCTTCTTGGTAAGGGTCTCTTTCTTTGTATCAGTGAGTCCTTAACTTTAAATTTTTAGAAAGCTTTGAGATTATGTTTGGTTTACTAATCTATAACTGGATTGATCTGTTTTCTGTCATGTTAGGAAGATGGGGTAGATCTGGTGACTATCATGAAGACGGCTTACTTTTATAGCCGTGGGAATTCGTTTGATTGCATTTCAGATTATATTCTGCCTACCCCATTTGAGTTCAAAGAGTATGAAGAATCACAAAGGTAAAAAAAATTGCATCACTTGTCGTCGCATCAATATCCTTTGTATTAATATTTATTTTGTTCTGTGTGGTCTAGATTGCTAACCGCTGCTACCTCGCCGGTATTTCTGTCAACTCTGGACAAAGGTATAGTAGTAAGATCACTTGCAGGAATACCTTCAGAGGGACCAGTTCTATATGTTGGCAATCACATGTTGCTTGGTGCCGAATTGCTCCCAGTGGCAATTCATTTCTTGAAAGATAAGAACATTATGTTGCGTGGAATTGCACATCCGGTGCTGTTTACCAAAAAAATTGGCTCGAAACTGCCTGATATCGACATGTTTGACCCAATTAGACTAATAGGCGCAGTTCCTGTCTCAGATATCAATTTCTACAAACTTCTTCGTTCAAAGGCTCACGTGGTTTTGTATCCTGGAGGTGTCCGTGAAGCCTTGCATAGAAAGGTAATGATCATGTTTTGGGTCTGGCCTTTGTTGTTAATTTTGAGGTTTTACACTTAAAAAACACACTGTTATTCATCAGGGTGAAGTATATAAGTTGTTTTGGCCACAACATTCAGAGTTTGTGAGGATCGCATCGAAATTTGGAGCAAAAATCATTCCTTTTGGCGCTGTTGGAGAAGATGATCTTTGTAAAGTAAGCAAAAATCTCTTCTTTGTTCTAGTTTCAATTGGTTTTGGTTGGAGTAAACTCGTTTGAAGAATGGAAATGATTCTCAGATTGTGTTGGATTACGATGATCAAATGAAGATCCCTTTCCTGAAGAATTTTATAGAAGAGCTAACACAGGACACTGCTAAATTAAGGTATAATATTTCGTCACTGCTTTAATGATTATATAACATTTGATTCTTAATCTGGTGCTTATAATATGATTAGGAGTGGTGAAGAAGGCGAACTGGGAAATCAAGATTTGCACATGCCTTGAATAGTTCCCAAGATACCGGGACGGTGTTACGTTTGCTTTGGGAAGCCAATAGAAACACAAGGTATAATAGAGAAAGGGGTAAAAGATAAAGAGAGAGCTCATGAGGTTTACTTGCAGGTCAAGTCTGAGGTAGAAAGATGCATGACCTATCTCAAGATGAAAAGAGAAAGTGATCCTTACAGAAGCATATTGCCGAGGTTGCTCTATCAAGTCTCACATGGTTTATCTTCTCAAATCCTAACCTTTGATCTCTGAAGTCATTAAATTTTACTTACTAGATTTGTGTGTAGCAATATTTACAGGATAAACTAAATTAACTGTGGGGTTTCAAGTAATAACAAAAACACACACGTAAATTTGGGGTTTCTTTTGTAACTTTTAAAAGTGGGCTTCGAGCCTTCTACTAATACTTAACTATTGGGTAGTGTTCTGGTTGTCCAAGACTTCAATGAATACGCACCGTTCTGGTTGAATATCCTAAAGTATCTTGCACATCACTTCCATTCGGTCTCACTTTAGAAAGAGTTTTGCTGCGTGCTCCTCATAAAAGTATTCCAAGTCTGACTGGTCTTGTACTCTTCTTCTCTCCTTTTGGTTTGTTAAAGCGAGGCGTTTTTCGTGTGAGTTAACCTTTTACAGTTAAAACACCTTTTTGGTATCCTTTCATGGTGATAAAAGATTGTAGTAGCCTCACCACAATGAAGGTTGACAACACTTGATTGTCTTAGTAGCTTATCAACGGTGGTCGAGGGAGAGAGGAAGGACATGGGTCACATGACCCATGTGAATTTTTTTTTTCTAATGTAAACTTATTAAAAAAAATTCAATTTGACCCTAGTGCAAATTAGTTATTGACCCCTTTAAATTAATTGATTCCAACAATTTAATTAGCCCAATGATACTTAACACAAATGATTTAACATAAAATTTAAGCCCATTAAAAAGAAGAGCTAACCAGAAGTGTACCCCTCTGTGCAGCTTCAAGAAACTAGCTTCAAAAATTGGGGTTTAAAATTCCGATACACCCTTCGTGCAGTTTCAAGAATTTGATGATCGTTTTGACGAAGTAAATTTTGAAGTACTTGTGTGTGTGGTGTTCTTAAATCTGGTAAATTCTTTTTGTCAGTTTGACAAATTAAGTTAATGCTGGTGAGATTAACTGAGCTTTATCCAGATAACTTTAGTTTTGTGGAGCGGAGATCTCTTGATCATTAACTTGACATCTACCTTGATAATGTACCAACTGATGAAAGGTTTACTAATCTAGAAAGTCTGTGATGTTACTCGTATATTGGTGGAGAGAAGGAAACATATTTTTCATCCTTTTGTTTATAGTCTTTTGAAGCTATGTTTGATTCTTTCTGTTGCGACAGCAACCGTTGAAAGGTGCTTCTCCGCAATGAAAATCGTGAAGATGGCCTCGCGTAATAGTATTAGTGATGATTTTTTAAGCGATTGTCTAGTTTGTTTTATTGAAAATGAGGTGTTTGACATAGTGACAAATGAAAAAAATGATAAACGGTTCCAAGATATGAACGAGCGTAGAATATATATATATATATATATATATATATATATTTTGGTGATTTTGTTACTTTTCACTACAAGAAATTAGGACCATTTCCAATTGAAATATCCGTTGGTATACGCCTGAAACCAATAGAGTTAATTGTTGGTATTTGGACGTTGGAAATGAGATCCGCTGGAAATTTCCAACGAATTTTTAGCGGATTATTTTTATTAATTCGATTTTTTTAATTTTAATTAATTCAATTTTTTTTTAATTTTAGTTAATTCGGTTTTTCTATTTATTAAAATTTATTTTTTTCCGAAAAAAATAATTCGTTGTAATTTATAGGGAAACAATTGTTTTCCCAAATAAACGAAAACCTACGTCGGTTTTTCGGTTCAATGTCGATGAGAAATTCTCGCCGAAGTTTAAAAAGAAGAAGAGAGAGCTTATACAAATGATGGATGCAAATGAGGAAAATTCTCGGGTTTTGAGAGAATTTTCTAACGGATTTCCAACTGATGTTCGTTGGAAATAGGATCCGTTGGAAATCGTCTGTTGGTATTCCGTTGGAAATCTGTTGGGACACTTGTAATTGATATATTCTTTGGAATTTCGTTGGACATATCCGTTGAAAATTTCCCACGAAATTCCAACGAAATTTAATTATGTGAATAATCCATTGGAAATCTATTCAAAAATGCTCCGTTGGAAATAGATATGTTTCTTGTAATGTTTTTCAATAAGTTTATGCCATGTCTTAGATAAAAAATGTTATGACCCCGTAAATATTTTTTCTAGCTCCGTCACTACTTATCGATGTCTAACGTAACCTTTACTCTGACATATGACCTGCTCTGAGGCATAAAGGGATAGAATGTCAGCTCAATGACTTCACCAACTAGAGTGGCGTGAGAGTCGAAGCAGTTTAATGGTTCACTAGAATGTTCCGCATTTGAACCAAACTGGAATAACTTCATATAGTCTTAAGGAGGCCGCTCTACCCATATGTCAATTGCAAGAGTTCATTCATATCTCCAAAATCTCCATCAAGTCATGCTCCACTTAAAAATGAACTCGAAGTTCTCCCTTGATGGAGCAACACCTCTGAGTCTATCAAACTTTTGTCATTTGCACGACATCTAAGAACCCAACACCAAGTTAGTGAGACTTCTATGGGAATCCTAGGTCTATCAACTAGAGACAGAGCTGGAACACAAACTCTTAATAGAACGTGAACTCGAACCTTGAAGATGAACCTCAAAGCACTTGGAGCTCCAAATAACGGAGTATTGTTTTTCGCTCCCGAAACGTGAGTTTTTTTACTTACAAACTCGCAAATATTTTTAAAATCAAATTTTCAAAGATAATTTAATCCTAAAAGAAGGCAAAAGATATTGAGGAATTTTTTCTTTGTTTTTGATAATTGAGATCGTAATCTGCACAAAGTGGGTCAGCCATTTCAGATCCCTATGGCTATTATAAAAAGTTGCCTTATGGCTTACTTTTCGTTTGACATCTATTATTCTCTATTTTATGTACAACATCCTTTTGATTATTCTTACAAACAGAAATAAAAGACATAAATGTAACGTACAAGGTACAACTTCGGAAGCGTCGATTCAACTTGTTACATCGAAATACCTTGGATTTTCTGGGTAGTGATACTCCACATTCAACTGCAATTCTCAAAAGCAAAAAATCAGAGTTTTGCGTTTGCGTTCGTGTAGCTCTTACCCCCCAAAAAAAGAGATTCCACCAAAACATACCTTTCCTTCATCAGAATCTGTGTGTCGTTGAGGAAACACAACTCTCAAGTCATTATATAAATAAAATCTCCTCTCCGAATCATCAGAGTTTTTCTTCTGACCTAATTTAGAGTGTTTCTTGCGTGAAGGGCAAAGAAATTTAAGATGAAGAGCGTAACGTAAGACTCCAGATTTTGAACAGCATTGTCCTGTTTCTCTGTAAGTCTCGCGACACTTGCTGTTCTCACACTCACCTGGCGAATCAGATCCTTCTTCACTACGTTTGGTTGCAAGATTTTGATTGGAGTTTTTGGCTTTTGTCGGAACAGAGGCCAGAGTAACCTTTTGGCGCAGGAAAGTCTGATCATTAAAACAACCATTTGATCAAACATTGATTGAATTATAGCATAGACATAAACGAGTTTAAGAGCATTTAAAATTAACAGATAAACTTTGTTTAAGATGATAAAGTTATGGGGACTCGGACTCACATTTGGAAAAATATACACCAAACGCAAACACAAACAATGGAGAGCTAAGTTACCTTAGTACCGTGTGGCATATCAGTTAAGTCATAGTTACAGAAGAAAGTGTGGATAGGTGTCTTTTCAGGGTTACTCAGAACCTGCAAAACAAAAGCTCCGATCACGAACTAGTCATCAATGGTCTAAGAGAAAGAAAACGAGGCAAAGAGAGAAGAAATACCAGCTGAATCCGACCCTTCACAGGGATCCTTAATCGGCTATTGATGGTCTGAGAATCAGAGTTGTTTAGGTTCGATTTCAGTTTCTGTCCCCATAATTTGTTGGGAAAAGATCCTCCAGAGAGATCTATAGAGGCATAGTAAAGTAGGAAGCAATCATCACCAACACTTGTTACTGAGAATGGAAGCTTCTGAGCTTTTGGAGAGATGTTTCCACCAGCAATACTAAGAATGGCAAGAAAACCGTCGATCATCTATAGACAACAACAACAAAAAGAGTCAAATTGTAAATGTGTTTATTGTTTTAGGTAAAGAGTTTTTGGCTTGAGATTTTATGAGTTTCGGGGCAAGTGAGACCTGAGTAGTTTGCCCATATGACAATCTGCCTGACAAGAGTGACTCTTCAAAAGAACCAACCAACGACCTTCGAACCGGACGTCCACTCAAGCTTCTACTAAACCTTTTACATGGAGATGTAGGAACTGATTCGATACCTCTCTCCATTGAAAACGCTCTCTGTAAAGTCTTGAGTTCTGCTTCTTCACCTGTATTCCTCACACAAACACCATCTTCAAAACCCTTCCCATTTATTCCCGCTCGTAGAGCTTTTATTCTCTCAGAAAATCTTGGACCAAGAGGTGATAGAGAAAGTGGCGGAGACACAGATATGTTCCTATTGTATGGTAAGGGATTAACGCATACTTGAGATGTTTCATTCACAGCCGCACCGTGTGTCTGCTGCAGATCATTGGAGTCAAGCAATGGACCGTCCGTGAAAACCATAGAGGAAAGTTTACCCCTATGTGATGACGAGTCACTACCCAATTTACAGCTAGACGTAGTTGAGAGACGTAATCTTCCTGATATATTGGCCTTTTTGTGATCTTGTGCAACGGGAATGTGAGATAGACCAGCAGAAGAAGTCATATGTTGGTTGCTACAGGTGATATCAAGCGGGTCAACTCTAAATTTCTCAGGGAAAAGCTTATTCAGGGGAGAGCTTACCCGTTTCCTGACTAACGATCCACCAATAATATCTACTTCATTAGATCCACAATCACTTCGATTAGCAGTGATACTCGTGTGTTCATTACTCGATGAGCTAGTTTCATTTGATTTGAAACCAACTATCCTTCTAACTTCGGTTTGACCACAATTAACCTTATCCATGGCATAAATCGGTTTAACAACCTGAGTGCCATCGCATCTCCATGAATCATCGATAAACTCTGAAAACTCCAATGTTGTTTTCCCATCAAATTCTCTAATAGAGGAACAAAGGATTCCATCGCCACCTCTGTGAATACCGTCTGAATCACATGGAGTGGCATTTACAGGCAGACTTTGAGAAATACTGCAACTTGAAGGAGACAAAGCTTCATGGCCTTGCTCAGCCTGTGGCAGACCCATACCACTGCTCAAAGGACCTTTATAACTTATCTATAGTTACAGTTGCTCTATCGCCACTTATCTGAAAATTGACAAAGATGAGGAAGAAGAATCAACTACATATCCACCACTATACAGCTTTAATCCAGAAACTATTATAGCAAATTCTTGATCTGCATCAAAACACAAGACAAATTGTACAAGTAAGAAATGATCAAACAGACCACAATAAGGAAACGTTATCCTATAAACAAATTTCAATATGCACATATTAACAATCGATAGCAGATCATGTGATTTAGAAGCACTAGACATAATCCAAAACCATGCTCACAAGCTCATTCAAGCAAACATCACTAAGCACAAAGTGTATTTAGAAATGATCGAACACAAAACCACAAAATTCATACTACAGAGAAGATCAAACAAACCAACCACAATCATCTACGGGTCATAAATTGAAATCGAGCGGATGAATGGTAGAGTATAAACCAGAGATTGCACGGTAGAGTTTTGTGTGATCCAATCAACTTGATGAAAACAATGAAGAGATTCTCTCATCATCAATTCATCATCAGAGTTGAAAATGACAGAATAATCGATGATCAGACGCACTGATTGAGCAATAAATTACTGAATCTGTGAAGAAAATCCAAAAAAATCGCGATCATTCACAGGAATTCTCCTAAATCGGCACCAGCGGAATCGTACGAATTGGAGAAAAACAAACGAACGAGGAGAAAAGATTGGAAAGGGAAATGGAAAATGAAGAATGCAAATGGAGAGACCTCTTCGCTTATCTCCCGTCTTCTTGCTTATAAACAAATCCTGATATCGCATCACCATTTCCATCGCTCTCCTTTTTCCTATTTTTCCTTTTCTTTTCTTTTTTTTTCTTTTTTTTTTCTTTGATTTTCTGAAAACTTTAGTATACTGTACCCAACAAATTTGGCATTAAAATCGTTTCTTTTTTGCCAACGGCATAATAAAGTAAGAATCGTTACTTCGTCTCTTTTATTTAATTCCAACCCTTAATTTCTTACGTTTTGAGATTTGTATGTGATCAACTTCTTTTTTAAAACATAATTTTATGGTTTGACACTATCACGCAACTCAAAGATAAAAAAATGAAAAAAAGAGTATTTATTTAATACAAACTAAACAAAAATGAGAAGTTACAATATAAATTATACTTAAAAAGAAATAAAAAATCAAACGAAATCAAAGAAGAAGGGGAGTAGATTCTAGATTGCGTGAGCCTGGTTAAGTGGGCCCATTTGGTAGTGGACCAAATATTTGTTCATCACGTGAGAGGATAAACGTTATTATCATCTTCTTCCTCCACCCAAAGGAAGAGGGAAGAGAAGATTGGAAGAGTGGAGATGACGAAGGGTTTAGAGGATCAGGTTCAAATGTGATAGTGATTCTCTAAAGTCAAAAATAATTTTTTCTCTTCCACATTTTCGTGCAACTATGAAAGTAACACATATAATATAGTATTAAATCCAAAATAATAAGTTTATGACAAAATCTCCTTAGACAATGAAAAATTAAGGAACTCATGAAACCATTGTCGTAATGAGAAAAAAATAAGTATCTATTTCTCTCCTTTTTTCACAAACTCACGATCTCATCAAACATTTCCAAAGTGAGAGTGCGAAAGGGAAACAAACATATACCCAAAAAAGAAACAGATTAGCATATTTGTTTATTTGGCTCAGATGGAGAGACGCCCACTAAAGCAAGTGGCAGTTAACAATAGGTCTTGAAATAGATTGACTCTTACGTTTGAAGAAAAACTTGAGAAAGAGAAATATTCATCGCAATTCGCAAACCTTGACAATTATAGGACATGACCTTAACAAAACATGGAGTGATTGGGGAGGAAGAGAAGTTTACAACCGAGAAGAACAGACATCTAGATGTTTCTATGACAAATCGGCCAACGAATTCCATGATATCAAAAGAAACGGTTAAGTCGAAAGAGAAGTAAAGAAAGTGGCGGTAGTTTGAGGAGAGGGGCCGATTACAAAACATAGGCAATCGTGGAAAAATAGAAACAGCACAAACACTAAAACAAGGTTTAAAGCATATAACCAGACAATAGAAATTATCCACATGTTAAGAAAGGTTTGATTGATTGAGTTTCTTCCGCAAAGCAAGTTCCACATTCACTTAAGGACCTTGTTCTTGGAAAACAAAACAAACCTAAAAATTCAGAAATAAATGCGGAAGAGACCTCCAAAAATACGGTTTTGGAACATGAGGAGTGATTGACGAAGTCTTCAAGTAACAAGCGTTTTTGAAGAAAAAACTCAAGAAATCTCTCTCTTCTTGACTTCCCATGTATCCGGCAAACTCAAAAGTTACAACACTCCATTCATCAACAGTGCTCCGTTTCTTCTTCCAATATCTAACCGTTTCGTACTCCTCGAAAAGTGGAGAACTCTGAAGATGAAAAACGGAGAGAGTCAAGATTACACCATATATAGGACGAAAATAGTGAAATAAAGAAACTCACATCAACGGAGAGATTGAGGACTCGCAGTTGAGGGGAGTTTTTGAGCAACCAAACTGCTAATATTGACCAGTAATCGTTGCAGATACATAGCTTTAGATGTTCGAGCTGTTTGAAGACAATACCAGCACCATAAACAGACTGCACTAATAACAACTAATTAAATCTCAAGAAAACTCACATTAGTGTTCCAAGTAATAATATCTATAAGATTTAGAAGTTAAGGCTGATTGATAGAAAGCGCTAGATTACCTGATTATGTTCACAGTAGAATAATACGCGTAATGAAAGTCGTTTAACAGACGCAATTGATTCGAGAAGATTCTCGATATTTTGAAGAATATTGATATCTGCCTCTTCCAGCTTCGGCATATGAAGAACCGAATAGTCGAAACTATCTCTCGTATCCTCAACTTTGAAATACTTCAAACAAGGGGTATATATAAGATCCTTACCAGAAGAACATGAATCATCCATCTTCAAGGATAAACGCAGCAAAGAAGGGACAGTAACAACTAAATCAGTGAGATTGTCGTTTTCATGTCGTTCAATGATGAGTTCTTCAAGAGCATGGCAATAGGATAGAAGGAGTAGAAGAGAATCTTCCTTTGAGTATGTCACACGCTTAAGTTGCAAGGTTTTCAAGGAAGGGAGACAACCCGTTGATGGAACATCCAAAAGAATCTTCGATACTTCTAGTTTCAAGATCACAAGCGATTTACAGGAATACAAGCTTCTCGGAAGTAACGTACCAGGATTGGAAGAATCATCTGAATAACATTCGATACTTAGGTCACGTAAGCTGCGCGAGGCTGCAATTTCAACCCACGGCTTGATATTGGGAATTTGTTTTCCAAATCTGAGACGCAAGTTCTCTATGAACGGAGCTCGTAACGGCAGATTCTTCTCTAGAAAATCCCGACGTGGAGGCGTTGAACAATCGCACTCAAGTTTAGGCACCGACTTCCAGAGAGATTCCCATCGTTTCGACAAAATGCTAGTGGATACAGCAACTTTTGTTGGAACATTCCATAATATCTTCACCACCAATTCATCAGGCAATCCACTGCTTTTGTCCATATGTAATAACAAAAACCCAAGATTCTATTTCCGCCAGAGAGGATCTTGAATTTTATCTTCTTTCTTCCGGCCCTGAGAAAGAACAAGAACACTAGTTAGGCATTAGAGAGATTTGTCAGTGTAAGACCTAAAAATTTAATACTACACAATAGAATTAAATGTTAAGGAAACGAGATTATACGGTATTAAATCAAATATATAATCGAATATAAAATTGGATATGGAGGCGAGATTGATTTCTTTCCATTCCTTATTTTCCGTAGTGTGACTAGATTTCACGAATTCATGAGTCCCAGGATACAACCATAAGTTGATCGATTCGCAATACTCGAATTCAATCATAGCGACCATGATAGTCTACTATATTCTCGAGTTTTAGACACTAACCTAAAGCGGTAGGAGATTGAAGGAACTTGCTCTTGGATTCAGAAATCTCTTAAGCGTTTTTTTTTCTCTTTTTCTTTTTTTTTTGTGTGAATCATGTTCTGATTGATTTACAAGAGAGGCTTATGGGTGGTGTACATAAGAAAGAGGAAGCCGACTTGATAAGCACGAATCTTGGGCCGTAGGATTTAGTCGGTCGTGATTAAAAAGAATATTCTCTGCAGAGAGATAATCACGCAGCCGACCCGAGAATCTAGGGCCGAGATTTTGTTTAAAAATGAAATTAGTATCTCGTCTAAGAGAGGTTTTAATCACACACCAAACCGACACTAATTCCAATCAAACCAAAACTCTTTGGTTTGAATTAATTTAGGACTTATACCAAAAATATCTTTAAGAATTTGATCCAACAAGATAAGAACAAGCGTAGACCCTTTAGGAACTATTGCCATGACTCAAGACTCAAGTCCAAACTCGGTCCCGTGGCGGCGAACCTGTTCTTTCCACTCGCCTGTTCTTTCCATTCTCTCTTGTTTACATCAGTGTGTTAGCCATTTGAATTAATACACAAATTAGTTCACATATATCTTTTCCAAGATTCCAATGTGGGACAATATCCCTTCCCACAAATAGTTATAACCAATGAAAACATATTATTCTTTATAGGCTTAACTCATTTCTTATTCACGCTTAAAACAAATTTACAAAACTCAATTCTTGATTTATCTAAATTGACTTTCAACAACATTTTCTCAAAAATTTGTTCCAAAAAACCAACCAAATGAATTTGTTTAATAATGAGAACACAGACACAGAGAGAAAAGAGAGAAAAACATATGCTTGGATAGTTATATTATGAGATTGACTGACTCTTCTTAGGTTTTTATATAAAAGGAAGACGAAGGAGTCGCTTTTAATTGTTTTGATAACTTCAAACGTCATTTTACTTTTTTTTTACATTATGTTAGGAGGACAATGATTGTTTTTTTTTCCTTAATGTTATTTCCTAGACGTCCATTGGGAAGGAGGTTGTATAAACTTTAAAAGAAAGGTGATTAGGCTAACTTAGTTGTACTGTCAAATCCTAGGCAAACATTACTTGATTTTAAACCTAGTTTCATCAATATTCAAACCTTAGAAGAAAAGATCCGTCAAGATCTTTATTGAAAAAAAAAAAACATCAAGAAATGATTAATGGAGTAAAAACCTCTTAATTAAAAATTTAATAAAAAATCTCTCAAATTTAGTTCCGTTAATATTTTAAAACCTTCGTCAACTGTGTTTTCAACACATCATTTATGCGTGTCTAACCGGGTAGGTCTTGGACTTTGGTTTAACTTTGCCACTTTGGTAAAGGGTCAGAGGTCCAATAATTTTTTTTTGAGGGTTTGGATTAACTTAGCCAACGAATAAAGTCCAAAATGTCTACTCTTTAATTCGAAATATTTAACCGTTTATTGTCATAAACAATGATGATTAAGAATATGCTGTCTTCTCTTGCCTATTTTGATCACCCAACTCTCCATACAATTATGCAAAGATGGTTCCTTGCTTGGTCTCAGGACGCTAAGTCGTCATCATTCAATTATTTTGCCTCTCTTTGTGTATTATTTTGCTGTTTTCTCTCTTCCCTCATAGGACTATAATGAGCTTGTTAATTTTGGCTTTTATTTTTCAATAATCTAAACTTTTCATAAAAAATAAAAATTATTTCAGAAATAAATTTGGAAAAAAAAACTATCTTAGACTAAATTTTTACGTTGACTTTGTTATCAAAGTGAAGAAAAAAAATAAAGGATATAAAGGGAAAACAAAAAAAAAAAGAAAACTCTCAGGCTTAAAACAAATTACTAGGAGATTCAACAACTAAAAGAGTTACAAAACATGGACTTCTATATTTACTTATGTGCCTCTCTACAAATTAGGCTTTATCGTTCAATCAGCTTTACTCCTGCATTAACATAAACAACCCATGTCTTGAATTCATTATTGATTCAGATCCAATATTACACGAAGAGCTGAGTTAGTTTTTGTTTGTTACCTCTAATTTGGCCGCTCTGAGCAACTTCCCCGACTGGAGACCTAGATAGCGATCTCAGATTCATCAGAGACGCTGGAGTAAGCGGCAGAGGCGGTGGAGACGCTACTTGGTCTTGGTTCCTCTCGGGCAAGGGTTGTTGAGCCATGGCTCTATGGTTTCTTGAAGGTATAGAGAAGCTTCTTGGTACAACCAAAGGCGGAACCGGAAGTGGTGATGCTACAATGGTTGATGTTGTTGTGGACACAACTACATTGCTTCGTTCTTGATTCCAAGCCGTTAAAGGAGCCGAGTGACCAATCAGAGTAGGAGATTTTGAACGGCGTGGCGGTGCAAATTGACCCGGTGGTCTAGGAAGCTCATGGAGTTCGTTGATCCGTGGAGAAGAAGCGAGCGGAGGTGAAGCAGTAGGTGAGACCCTTGGAGATGATGACTGACCTTGAGCTTGAGAAGGAACTGGGAGACGCGTTGAGGATGGTTTGATCGGTCCCGAAAATGCGTGTCTAGTTCCGGCTTCTTGCTGAGGAGCTTCGGAAGAAGGACGTGGAAGACGGGAATAGAGATTATGTTCCACATCTTTATGAGCGGTTTTTATCGGTTCGAGTGGAGATGAATGCCATAAGTTTGCGCTGTGGTTTGCTTGAGTTACTGGTTTTGTGAAGACTGAAGAGGACTTTGAATCCGCCGGTTTTGGTAACACGTAAGCATTTGCAGATGGAGTGATCTGCTTCACCAATCTTTCTGCTAAATCAGATTTCTTTTCCGGAAACAATGGTGCTGAATGGCTACTCATTCTGCGTTCTCCTCTATGATGATCTGCATTTACCTGCATCAGAGAATATGACTTCAACACAGAACCACTTTATCAAATTGTCAAATATGACGTAGAAATCAAGAAAAAGAGCATACGGTTGCTGATCCTGCTGGTGAAGGGCGTGGAAACGACAGATCTGTATCATCCATCTATACGGAAATGGCAGTGAATGAGGTTAAGGCAAAATTTTATCAGCTAATTCAGGATTGTTTGAAAATTCAAGTTACCTTCATGGAGCCTCGCGGTGTAGATGTAGCTTCAACCCTCTGCTCACTTGTTATGTAGTCGAAACTGAGTTCTCCATCTCTGTTAAGATGTCGGTCATCATCGTCATCATCGTCACTATTTTCTATTTCGTTCCCATGATCAGAGAGCTCACAGTCGATGTGTTGTCTCTTTGCAGCAATTCTCACTTGTTGCTCTACTGCCTCAAGCGACTTTAGGCCAGCGAAGAACAAATGCATCTACGGAAAACAAACAAAAGCTATTATAGCAGATCGATTTCTTCATCAGATAAGTAAATCTTTTTTCAGATGCACGAAGAAGGTACCTGAGCAGTGTGGTGACGAGCTGCTTGTGTGAGGAGACTTCGAGCTTGTCCTTCTTTAAGAGATTTCAATCTGAAAATACACAGAGTCGCCTCGTCGTGTAACTCATCACGGGCAGTCTCTAGCTGACGCCGAATAAGTCTCTCTCCTTTACTGCCTTTAAGTTGTACCTTGTCTTTCACATGATCCACCAACATGTGCTTAACAACGTCTCTGAGAGATCATAGGCAAGAAGACTCTAGAGGTTAAGGCAAGATTTTATCAAACCAAAAAAAAAACGATATAGTGGAAAATTACTGACCTCTTTTCTTCACACTGTTGCTTCATATCCTGAGAATGAAAGAAAAGAAAAAAGAAATGAGGAAAATTCTGCCTCTTACTTAAACTATGACTTCAAAAGACTAAAGGCGGGGCATACCTCAACGGTTCTAAGTTCATTAAGAAGTGACTCTGATGGTCGTGTAATGGTCTTGAATATGTGAGAACGCTAAAGGCAAAACAGGGTGAAACAAGAACTTTCTCAGTTTTGAGAGTTATACTCAAGTGTTTCGCGGAAAGTACAAGGTTGCAACATACAACTTACATAGACGTCGACGAGTTTCTGAAGGTCTAACTGAACTTTACCCAACATTAGCAAAATTCTACCTGCAGAAGAAACATTGTTACACCTTAGTAAACTGCAGAAGAAACAATGTTACACCTTAGTTGAATCTTCAAAGTTCAAACACTTACCGCTTTCGTCATCATTATGAGGCGCGATTTGCTCCAAGCATGAACCCATTTCGCCCAATGATTCAGAGAACTCTAATATTACCAAAAGAAAGGAAAAAGTTTGATGAACTCTAACAATATATTGATGCTCATATATGAATCAGAGTGAACAAGAAATGAGAATTTCACATGGTAGTTATTTTATCGAAATGAAGCTAGCAACTATATCAGTGGAAGTTAATAATATCATTCTAAGCTCACAGTTATTCCAATAAGAAGAAACATTCAGATTACAGTTATGAAAGCATATGAAAGTGCAGTTTCAGAAAAGTTGAATGCTAATTTACCATATGCGCTATTAGCTGTGGCTGCGGCTACCGAGAGTAATCTATCATAACACTCTCTCATTTCTTGCATATCCTGAAAACAATTAAGTAATAACTTAGGCTGTTAACACCAAATCCAATATAAACAAAAATTTTGTATAAATACAATGATAAAAATGATTCTTCCAGTCTCCATGGAACAACTAACATCAGTTACAATTTCAATTTCTTACCATAACTAATATAAATGTTCGATTTCAAAAAATTTCCAAGAGATTACATCAAACTAGATGACTGAGTAGCGATCCTTTCTTTAGAAAAACTAGAACAAATGAATGAAGAAAGCTCTACAGTGTAACTGGAAAGAGAATTAGGGTGATTTGCAACAAAAATCGAGAGTTTTTACGAGACTTGAGATAGTTCCAGGTCACAGAAACTGATGATGAATTTTATCACTTTTCTGATCGGAAAATTTTCCAAATAAACTTAATCCAAGTGCGAAGAACATCAAAAGCTACAGCCCAGAGAATAAAACTCTTCTTAATGATTCGCAAAACCCAAGTCCTTGGGAGCAACAAATTGCGAGAATCCAGAAAAAAAAACGTAAACAAAAAAAAATCGGGAGAAAATTAGTGAAAGGAAGAAATTACTTTCGCGGCTCGAGCAAGGTCGTCAATCTGTGCGGTGGGAAAAAGCTCTCCAATATCAATCGTATCGGCCTTGGGCAATGCGAATCTTCTTAACCTCCCTAACGAAGCTTTCATCATATCTCCCGAGAATAAACGAACAAACAAACCCTAAATCACGAAGATCCCAGCAAAGAAACAGAAATTTTTCTCTTGAGAAATCGGAGCGTCAATAAATTCCGAGACTAAAATGGATAAACAGAGAGAGAGAAGCGAAGATGAGGAGAAGAGTGAGATTCAAGTATGGTCGGATGTGTTCAACGACATTGAAGGAAGAAAGAAAAGCTAAAAGTTTTTTGGTCAAAGAAGAGATCGAAACAACAGAAAGACGGAAGACGAGACCAAGATTGGGAGAAATCTCACGCGTGTAAGATGAACGGATCAGAGAGGAGTTCGACACGTGGCGATATCTGAACGGGTATGAAGGAGATGCGAGGGAAAAGTCAAAAAGTCAAAAGATTTATGACAAGCGCAAACAAAGCGATATTTATGAATTATTTCAGTTTGACCAGAAGTTTCAGCTGGTCAAACATCTCCTCCCCTTTTTCGTCACATTTGATTTTTAATTTCCACTTTAATTCGATTGGACGATCATATTATACTGGTATATATATGAGCCGCTTAACAATTATGGTTATCGTACTCGCCGGAATGATTACCATTACTGATCAGGAAGAGTACAAGCGCAATTTAGCGAGGTAGACGGGAGATTGTTAAAATGAGCCAGTGGAGGAGAGCGGATCCTATGCAGAAAGGCGGTGTAGCCGGTGAGTCTCTCTCAACCTTAACCCTCAATTCGTTTTTGCTGATGAGTTCCATCAAAATAAACCGATCCAACTCAAATAACCGACCTGAAATCAAATTGAAGCGTAAACCGAAATTCAACCATGAAAAAACACGGTTAATACAAACCAGAAAGACCAGCAAAATAGAATTAAACGTGGAGTGGCTTAATGTCTGAAATAAAATGTCAACCAGAAATTAATCGGTTATATGTGGTTTAGGTGTTTATAAGATAAAACCATATCTTTTTATATATACTAAAATGGAATTATTAAGTAACAAATTTCATCAGAAACTAGAAACAAACATTATGATCATTTGTGAATTCTTTTTGGTTCCAACTTACAATAATTTATGATCTTTCTAATCAGATATTGGTCAAATCATAGATCATATAAATTTAATTTTACGAGGAAAATAAATATCAGTTAAAAAAATTCAAATTGGTAGATTAATAGATGCTTAATATCGTCTAATCTTACTGATTAGTCGGTGTGCTTCTTGCCCCTTTTCTCTTTTTCTCTTTATTTAATTTTTCGATCCTTAAATGTAAATTCCCGTCTAGCTCGAATTCGTATATTTTGATACGTTTTTTATAAACTATTATCTTACTA
This sequence comes from Euclidium syriacum, assembly GCA_900116095.1. Classification (NCBI taxonomy): domain Eukaryota; kingdom Viridiplantae; phylum Streptophyta; class Magnoliopsida; order Brassicales; family Brassicaceae; genus Euclidium; species Euclidium syriacum. Next base: position 8,713,198 of record FPAK01000008.1, read on the forward strand.
TTCCCCGTGTTATTAACTTAATCAATTTTAAATGTCTAGTTGACAAAAGAATTATATCATCGAATCCACTTTAGCAACAAAACTGTAAGATCTAAAAGATATTTATCACATTTCCGACATACTAGCTCGCTTTCTAGAACAATGATCTTTCAGCTAGTAAAATTCTCTCAGCAAAAAAACACGTTTTGGTAGAATCACTTTTGCTTGTTCAAACAAAACTACTAGGGTCTGATGCAAGTAGGTGTAAAGATTTGGACTTGGATATGTATTTAGGATCTAATACTCTAATATACTTGTAAAGAGCTATATTAATAGAAATTGATGAGATTCTGTGAGAAGACCAGATAATTAAAACCATTTGATGAAAAAGGAATTAAGAATAAAGGTCCTCCAGTTTCATCTTTCTCTCCAACAAGAACCACACTCTCTGCAAGCTTAACAGCACTTTACTCTTCTTGGGAATCGGATTCAGATTCAGATTGGATTACCGACATGTCGATTTCTTCTTCTTGAAATTTGATCTTCTTGCTAAACACATGGCACATAACCCATTCAAACGTTTGATCAGTTTCTGAAACTAGTGTTGTCACTGGGAGGCTAAACACATCCATGAACCAATTGTATTTAGGGGGTTTTTCTTCATCGAATAAATAAATATTTTCATCGGATTCTTCTTCTTGGTCAATGAGAGTAAATGGTCGTTTGATTCCGACCAATTCACCGTTATTCTTTGGATTCAAAACATTAGTTGCTTCACCTATTGGTGTCCAGAGATCGTTAATAACTTGATCCTTACGTCTTTTGCAGAAAAAGTAAAGATGCTTCTCTCTTTTATCGCCCGAAAAAGAAAGAAAAAGAAAGATCTGTGAGTCAATTCACAAGATTAAAGGAAGAAGCTAAACTTAGATCAAGAAACACTATTAAACGAAAATTACTGAATATCTTTAATACAATCAAATCAAGATAAAATCTTATAATTTAAAACAATGAGAAGAAGTTAGGTCAAGATGTCCTTTAATCGCAAGTTCACCACGAACGAAACACCCAAATCAAAGATCTACGTGAACATTGCGAGTTTGCAGACGGTGGAATCAAATCTAGAGTTGTATTAAGGCATGCATTACAACATGCGAGTTAAGAAAATCTTTTTTTTCTCAAAGATACGAAACAGACGAAACCTAAATAATAAAAATCAGGAGGTTCTAAAAGAAAACTGACCAGGCATCTCACGAGGATGTCTTGAGAAGAGATCATGACACTCTTGAGGTATAGTACGAGTTTTCATTGGCTGAGCTAAAGCTTTTCTTTTCAAGAAATAATTTGTAATCTCAAAATCGTTAGGACGAAACCTGCTCCTTTTTGCTCCATTATCCGATTCAATCTCTGAATAATTTACACGAAGATAATATATTTTATTTTTCAAGATAATTAGGCCAAAAAGACAAGACAGTAAATTATCAAGACAAACAAGGAAAAGACAGGACAGTTATAATATTTAGTAAAATCCCAGTTCCTTTTCCTTTCTCTGAATTAAATAGGTGATTAACATGCCACACGCATGCATACTCTCTAGTTAATAAGGAAAAGTTGCCAAAAAATAAACAATAATTAACATTTTAGTAACTAGAAGATTATCACGTTTTACGTGATCATTTTAGAGTATTTCTCTTAAAATTACTAAATGATAAATAATACTTTATTTTCTTTTGTATAAAATACTTCTTTTAAATTTTTACTAAATGATAAATAATACTTTAATTTCTTTTGTATAAAATATTTCATGTAAAATATTTTCTGGTAAGAAAATTACAGATTTATTCACAAATAAATTGGGTCAAAAACCCAGAAGAATAAAAAGAGGAAAATAAAAATTACAAAAGAAATTAAAAAAAAATTAAAGAAAAATACGAGAAAAGAAAAAGGGAAAAAGCAAAACAGAGATGGTGATAATCAATGTTGTATTAACTGAGAGAGAAGCTTGAGTAGAAAAGCAATCTCCTTCTGTGAAAACTCAGGTCTTGTAATGGCAACATCAACATCATCATCCTTGGAAGGTGATGATGGTAGAGATGGTGATGGTGGTCTTATCATCATGAGTGTCACCGACTCTGTAATCTCCTCGACAAAATCAACAATCACTCCTTGAATCCCCATTACATATTGCATGTACACTGCTTCTCCCACATTGCTGCAACACCATTTTTGAATCAGATTTACAAGAGTTTTAAGGATTTAAAGTCATAATAATTTGAATGTAAAAGAGATTTACTTGAGTTTGCCATATGTGAGAAGAGAGAGGTTAGATTCTTTGATCTTGGCAATAGCTGCTGGATTTCTGAACACTCCTTTTACCTCTGAAACAATGCCTTGAAGCTCTCCTTCTAAACAAACTTTAATGGCTTCTTCCAGTGAGTTTCTTCTCTGGTCCTTGTAAATCTCGTTCCCCGCATCAGTCAGAAAGAAAACCTGTGGGTTCATTTCAGAAAATCATCAAAGGAATGCATTAAATTATAAAACTATACATTCTTTCTTGGCTAAGATCTTAAGTTATTAATTTGATGAAAATCAAAGAAAGGAGAAGAGAATGGTAACATACAGGATAAGTGCTTTGTAGTTCCCTAATAAGCTGTGCTGCATCTGGTTGGAAACTTGAGAAGATCACTGGTCTGTCTTTACCATATTCATATACCACCTGATGTTTTTACAACACACAGAACCAATTGAACAGAAAAAAGGTTAACATATTTACTAATACCTCAGAAAAAAAAAAGTTAGGAAAACAGTTTAATGCAAAATACCTGCAGAACTGTTGTGAGGACATGGACAAGAAACTCTCGTTCATAGACTATGTGGTCATCGAATTTCAATTCGATATTGAAGCCGAGAGTTTGCTCAACTCTTTCAAAAGCTTCTTGTAGCGTGCAAAGAGAATCATCAGAGTCAACGTCCCATTTCAAAACCGTACCTTCTTTGGATTTTCTCATCAGAGTCTTCCCTATTTTCTCAGCTTCCTTCTGAGGTCCATAGAGAAGAAACTCAGACAGACTCAGATCCGTTACTCTACTCTCATTGACAATACCCTAACCAATAATACAGACAACCAGATCCATCATCACCCAAGATCTAAATAAAATTAAAACCAAGATCTAAAAAGAAGCAAATGCTCACATTATCTTCAGAGTAGATGAAGTCATCGTGGAAAATGACAGGGCAATCATCTTTTGTCACCTACAAAAGAAAAACCACACAAAGCTCGTCTTTTTCACTTTCTTGAATGCTTCTTATGGCCATCTCTCTCTCTTTCTTCAATCTTCTTGTTCTTATTTTCATTTCAATTCTAAAAACTATTAAAAAAAAAAAAAAAGGGACATCCGCAGCAAACCCACGACCCAAAAAAGAAAAGAGATAGAAATCAGAATCTTCTTCCATAAAATATATAACCCCAAATCGCAAACTTAAATCCTCAAGTATTGAAATGATCTTCGAGATTAAACCTAGTAGTTGACTGCAATTAGATAAAGATCGGAGTACAAACCTGAACATCAAACTCAATAAAATCAATCGGAAATTTGGCGGCGGAATTGAATGAGAGAATTGAGTTTTCCTTAAACCCCCTCGTTCTCCGATCAGACGATTGCAACACATTCATACCATTCCCTCTGTGTCCAATCACTGAGAATCCCGGCATCCGAAACGATTTCGGCTTGATCAGATCTAAATCTATTTCCCCCAAGACAATGAAAAGATAAAGTAATCAGAAAAAGAAAAAAAATCAACAAGGACGACAATATAAACCAATCACCGGCGAACAGAGAGATGCGTACCTTCGGATAATCCGTAGACAGAGTCCGGGAGGCTAGGGACGTCGGCAACGAGCACAGTTCGAAGAGCCATTCTCACGAGCAGAGAGAGATGGGGAAAAAGAGTAATTAGGGATTTCGAGATTGGTGTGACGATTTCTTGGTTTTTGTTTTCGCAAAGAAACATCACTTTATATATAAAAAAAGTACGAGCTAAAAGGAGCTGGATCTCCGCGTTCGAATATTCTTTCCACGTCAGCAATGTGCTTCTTCTTCCCGCCTTTTAATGGGATCTGGTACGACACAAAGAGTACGGTTCTCATCTTACACGTGGGATCCAGTCATTGGAGATAATTCTATCTTCCACGACTCACTCACTTGTCTTTATTAGAAACCATTGGTCTTTTTTCCAACATATATTCATTGAAATATTCTGCCTATAAACAGAATTCAGACCAGAAAATAGAAAAAGGAACGTATTTGTGGAAAAAATATAGATTATTATGGAACCAAAACTTAGCTAACCTAAATTATTCTTTAGTTAATCTAAATTAAATAACAAACAAAAATAACTTGTCTAAAGTATTGCACGGTCAATACAAATATGAAAGTTTAATGAACAAAGCACTAACAAAAATATTTTGTGAGAAGTGCGTTTAGTAGGAAAATGCATTTACAATCTGAAAAAAAGAACACCATTCAAATCTATTATCGACATTCTTTAAATTTTGTAATACTAATCTCTGGAGTCCAGAAAAAAATCAAATATATTTTTTGACTATTTACAATTTTTACAACACTCAACCATAATTATAGTTTCTAATATCGTTAACTATTTCTCAGAATTCTTTTGTGTCATAATCCGAAAAAAATAGAGATTTGCAGATAACATGATGCAAAAAAAAATTTAACTTGCAAGATAAGTTAGCAAAATGTTGAATAATAAAGGCTTATCTGGATTACTTATTAAAATTTTAAAATGGTTTTCTCCACAAAAAACTGACGTGTAATAAGGCAATATATATCTGTGAAGATAATGGGAAAAGTTGTTTATGGTTGGCTAAGTTGGTTCGTGGGTCAGATCCACCTAGCACCTACATCACATGTGAGATTCCTGCTATTCGGATCCACGTCTTAAAAAGTGAAACACTGAAACTAGCACTGGACATCCGGTTCGACGGTTCGGTTATTACCTGTATCTGTTCGGTTCCTTTCTCGGTTCCTAAGATTTATTATCCATTGAGTAATTCATAATATACGGTTCGGTTTCGGTTCGGTCCATGTCGGTTCTGGTTCGGTTCGGTTCTATAATTTGAGAAACCGAAAATTACCCGATAAATTCGGTTACATATCGGTTCTGGTTATTTTGGAACCGAAATCATCAAAATTATCCGAATCAAACTAAAATTATCCGACAAATACTAAAAATAACCTGAAACTGTTTAAAAACTTGGAGAAAACACACAAGTTTAATGCCTTGTTCAGGATCAGAATAAGAAAACCAAAATAAAAACGGTTCTTCTTTCGGTTTTGGTTACTAACCGAAACCGAACCGGTAACCATGGTTTCTGAATTAAATATCCATCCGGTTTTAAGGGGAGAACCATAACCGATCCAGAACCGATTTTTTTTCAGTTTTTCGGTTCCGGTTTTTTTGCCCAGGCCTAACTGAAACGTATGCGCTATTTACGAACCAAAAATATAATTATAAACAATTTCAGCCACCACGTTGTTGGTTAAGTCCAATCCGGTGAATAATATGATTTGGTAGGTCACTAATTTAACATTCGGTTTGTGGCCCACGAGAAACTAGATGCTCTTAAATTAAAAGAAAAAATACATCACAAAAATTTTGGGTTAAAATTTCTTAGATTCAAATTGCATGAAAATGGCCAATCTTTAGTAATATTTGGATTTTAACCCAATTACAAATACACATAGCCCAATAAGTCTTAAAACCAAGAAAACCAATTGAACCAAAATTTAGAACCAAACGGCCTTTATCAAAACTCTAGAACGGGATCAACATAATGAATCCCAACTGTTTTATTCATCCTAGTGAATAAGTGAAGAAATAGGAGAGAGAAAAGAGAAGAGAGCTATAAATTTAGTGAGGTACAAACCTTAGCCGCTTGGGATGAGTAGTTGAGTGCGTCGTTGGGATGTGTAGGAATAAGGTGTCTAGGCTTGAAGGATTGTTGAAGCGAGTTGGGATGCAACTCTCTAAAAGAAGAAGCTATATGCTTCTTGATGATTAGTCTGATTTTCATGTAAAGGGAACTCAGGCCATCGATTGGAAGTTGTTCCGATGGAGTCGATGATTCCTCTAAGACCATAGTCCATAATAGTTGTTTGCCAAGCAATTAAAGCGGGAATTCAGATTGGTTTTGCTACTCTCATAGATATCAACACGTAGACACAATTATTCTATGTTCGAATTGATGTTAGCGAGATCCTTGAAAAAATTAAAGACCATATATTCCAACAGTAAGGAAGAAGGAAAAATAGGTAGTTCATAAATCCATCTTATGAATTGTATAAAAAAAAACATATTGAATAAGTGGTTAAACCCTATTGTTTAATTTTATATTTTGTTGGGTTCCGATCCAATACAAATAGATAGATGAGAAAAAAATACTTGAAAATTCCTCCACAAAAAAACTACGCTTTTCTCTTGTTTTAGTCTTCAGACTAAATACGACTTGTACTTTTGTTCTTCATACACTTATATTCAATAAGCTTTTGATTTAACCTCGCATTCATACAATTTGCAGCATGTTCAATATCACTCCAGCACACACTCCTTGTTCTACCTCGATTCACCTTTAATCTAGTACTATGTCCTTTTCTGATGCACTAAACCAATTTCAAATTTTGTGATCGTGGAATTTCAGCATCAACACTTACCGAATTTGACTAAGCATTATCATGACAATGGCATCAAAGACCACCTTTCTTTGCTGATATACTTTATAAAACTTTAACGTATTAGCACACAAAGTTGGTACGAGAAAATTTAGATTTTTTATTGAGTATTATTAGCCTGATAAATGCATTTTCCCTTACCGAACATACCGGTCAGCCGAGCCAGTCCGGCTCGCAAGCAGCAAAAGGCTATTTTCATATTTCTTACATAATTCCGCGACCTATTTTGTTTATTCTAATCCACCAAATAGTTCTCAAGAGTATGATCAAAGAAAATTCATAAAAACACAGACCAAATAAGAGATATCCTCTAATCTTGTGCTTTCCATAAACGGCCGCAAATCACTTTTTGAAATTTTTTAAATACACTGATTTCCTTATAAATACTTTCAATTTATCTCTTTAGCATAAGCTTTTTCATAGGTTTGAGGGTTTTGATCGAAAACCCACCGTAATGACCCTATCACCATATAGCCAATCATCTAGTTTTGTCATGTTTTGATTTTTTTCATTCTAAATCGATTTTCTTCTAAAGTTTAAGCTTGTATGAGTTAATTTAACTTATTTAAGATCTAGGATTGAATCTTATATGATTCGGTTTCATAGAACTTAGTGTAAGAAAAATTGTTTGTTTTGCTTTGATTTGTTATCTTTAGTCAAAAGAAATTGATACTTTGATTTTGGTTCCTTATCAGGAACCATGGGTAATAATACAAGGAAGACTAATGCTACAATGATGTATATCATGCAAGCCATTCAACAACAGCTCTAAATAATGGGCCAAAGATCGTACCGTGTTGGACAACCAAGGGGCAGTAACAAATCCAAGAGAAGAAAATATAGATCAAGCCAATGATGATAATTATAAAACATATAATAACGATGAATAATCTTAAAAAAAACCCTCCTAAAAGAAGAAAAGGTTAAAGGAATCCAAAAATAAAAGAAGATCATCTGAGGCCAAGGGATATGGATATGAAGCTTAAGAGTAGATCCTAAAGGAGATTTAGAGTGGGAACATAGAATGGAACATAATTTAATCTAGTATAACTACAATGAATAAAAGAGGCTAGACTTAGCCTTAACTCAACTCATTGATCATGATGAGATTGTGAGGTTAATGATAGAAGAAGAAGCCAAACTCCTCAAGTAACTATCTGATGAGAGATTAAGGAATTGATGTAGAACATATATGTGTCAACATATTACTATAGAGATCTCCAAAAGAGGTTATGAAAGCTAGTCCTGAACAAGAAGTGTGTGGAGGAGTATTTTGAAGACTTTGAACATCTAAGGAACATGCTAGAGCTTGAAGAAGATGATGAGACCATCATAGTTCAGTTATAGATGGATTACAAGAAATAATTAGCCGCTAAATAGAAAGACTTCCTTAGAATGATTTGAAGGAAATTTTATACCATGCTATACAAGCTGAACAATGCATCAAGAATAACGTTTCTACCATGATCATATCTAGAAATGTTCAAAATTGGGATCAAAGCCGTGCCAAGATACAATAAAGTCATGCCAAGATACAAAACTAACCAGCCATCCAATTTAGACCTTAATACAAAGACAAGGCTGTGGCCATTGATTTCGGTAAATTCCAAACCAACCAAGCCTAACTAAGGTAAGGTTGATAGTCCAAATTTTTTTAGAACACGTGATATATCATGTTTGAAGTGTAGGGGAAATGACATATAACTACAGATTTTACTAATCTAAGAGTGATGATTCACACATATTTGGTTAAATATGAATCACAAGATGACAAGGAAAACACCATGGGTGATACTAATGTTGAAGAGGTTGAATGTGATGCTGAATATGGAGATTCCCTGGTCTGATGGCGTGCCTTGAAACTCACGGTTTATCTAGATGAGGTAGCTTAAAGAGATAACATCTTTCATACCCATTGCTTTATCCGTAACAAGGTATGCAATTTTATTATTAATGGTGGCTCTTGGGTCAATGTTTCTAGTGAATATATGGTCTCTAAGCTCAGTTTTGAAAGGACAAAATATCCTCATCCATATAAATTAAGATGTGTTAAAGACAAGGCTGAGTTGAGAATCACAAATCAAGTATTAGCACCCTTTAGTGTAGAAAATATAAGGTTTAAAAACGTCGGTCTTCGACTAGAACCTTCTCAAAAACCGAGTATTTAGTGGAAAGATCGAACGTTTGGAGGGGTTTCAGGAAAATGTTAAGAATTTTGACCAAAAAAGGTCATACCTCAATCCACTATGGAGAAGGTTCAACAAGAGAGACCGCGAACGAGTAGACAGAGTTAAAATCAGGTGAATTCATTGAGATAAAACAGAGGAAAATAGAACTTATTCTAAAAGCCTAGTGAATGAAAAAATTTGACCATTTCCCGTAGGAAGATAGTGCACCATTTATAGAGTATAATTGACTCGAGCTAGAAAACGAGGGAATTGGGTGTTTTTGTTAGTTTGTTGGATCGGTTTTGGGTGTTCCAATCAACAGTCCGGCCGGGTCGTACGTTGTACTTGAGTATTTTTCACCTACCAAATCTGTCAACTTGGCCAACTGGCAGGTGGTTCACTTGTGCGCGTGCGGCCCATTGTAGACGGGTATGGGAGGGCGTTGTATCATTTGTTGCTTGTTGACAAAGTCCTCTAGTGTGCTTTTGGTGTTATCAAGAAGTGTGTGGTTCTCCAACTAGCATATCAACCTGTGACACCTGACCCATGGATTTTTATAAACATTTCCACCAATTTTCCGTTGAAGAGATAGTTTACTGAATTTACTATTAGAAATAAAGCAAGTAAATGCTTAGCTTGGGTGATGCTCCGAAGCCCAGGCTCAGTCAACTCCCTTTGGGTCTTTCGGGTTCCCATCCTTGTACCATGTCTGCATCGTTTAATGCGGGTATTATGGAAAATAGAAGATGTGAGGATTTGCTACTTGCTATGGGGAACTGTTTAAAGACAGACACTTTACTTACCTTCCTGGGATCACTACCCATGACCTTACTTTACCTTGACTCCGATGTATTTTCATCGGGATATCTTGTGCTATACATCTAGCCAACTAGCAGATGTTCTGCTAGTTATATTCGAGGCCCTTTTGCCCCATTTCAGTTTTAGATTTATGGGGGTCGAGACCCAAATATAACTGTGTTAAGACTCGGAGGAATTTTTAGTCTTTTTTAGTAACAAGAGATATTACTCCTAAAAGTCCCCCCCCACACCGTGTGAATTGGAGATCTCAAATCATAGTGCATAGAAAGCATTTTTTCCTTCATTGGTTACAATTTATACTATACTCCGAATTCTTTAAAAAAAAATCAATTTCTTGTTTTTGTTAGAATAAACACACTATACTATATTGGAAATTTTTTTTCAAGATTCATACCAACTGCAGTCTTTTCTAGGGACTGCTCTGACACATGTTGACGACAACCTAGGAAACTAACTTTGGTAGATTGTGAACTCCCGAAAATTACACCCATGAAATTTTGGAGCCAAGAAAATAGAGGTTGAGAGATATTATGATATCTTAATGGAGGAATGTGAGTGAGACGTCTCCAAATCCCCAAAACATAAAATAATCAACCATCAGTTGATCCACCAGACCTAGTTCAGCTTTCTAAAAATCCTCTTTCTTGGTCCTCACTTGTTCGTTGACGAATAGCAGGTCTGATTTTAGGGGGCGGCGAGGGGACCAAGGCGCAGGGCTAGGTTTAATTTTGAGGAAAAAAAAAATTTCCTTCAATTTGTTTTTTTTTTCTTTTTCATCTGAATATAGATTTTATTAAATGGAAGAGTTTACATAATCTAAATGTAAAAAATTATTAATACAAACCGGAATATAAAAGTAAGAAATAAAAGACTGATTATTGCTTATCGGTTGTTTAGCCAAAATATCTGCTGGTTGGTTGAACTTTCTTTTTATCCAATTGAATTGGATATCTTCAAATCTTGTTTCCCATGAAAGAATATCACGGATCCAATTATGTAGCGCAAAGTTATTTTTTCTTCCGGTAACAAGCAAGAACAAAGATTGATTGTCACCTTCAAAGATAACTTTTTAAAAACTCCTACTTTAACAAAATTGCATAGCCATGAGTAATCCTTGTAATTCTGCTTCCAAAGTATAGCTGATGCCTAATCCTTTTCCTTGTGCTGACCCTTTATAGAAACCCTGTGAATCTCTTAGAAGCCAACCTGCTTTAGCTTCATTGCTATTCTCTCTATATGAACCATCATAGTTACACTTAATCCAATCATGAAGTGGTCGTCTCCAGCTAGATAACTCTTGTATGTGATTGAAAGGAAACCTTTCTAGAGTATAGTGATCATCTCTAAATGTTTCAACAATCTTCCATTCATTAGCATCGTTTCTAGCTAATTCTAGACTCCTAGCTATATAAATAACCTTTTTTGGAAAATCAAGGTATTTCTGCTCTTCCATAATCTCCACAGAACCCATATAGGTAATTGGTTGTAATGAGATAAAGACGGTGATAGATGAGAATCTAGGATTACCTCAACTTTGACTTCAAAGGCTTCAACATCGTTTGATAATGTAGGATGCGAAAATCCTGACATTCTCCATAACGAATTAGCATAATCACATTTAAAGAAGAGGTGATTGAGATCTTCCACATTGCAACAACGTTTACAGATATCATCAAATGACATATGTCTTCTTTTCAAAATATAACCAGTGGCCAAAATTCCTGTGAGAGCTTTCACAAAAAATGTTTTACCTTTGGAGAGGATTTTACTTTCCACACCTTATCTTTAAGATTAACATCATCAGGAGGTAGTTCAAAATCTCTGTCTTCTAAGATAGCCAATACCCATATCTTACTGTATATATTCTATCAGCATTCTAACTCCAGCCGAGCAAATCTATAGAATCATTAACTGGTAGTTTTAATGCCAATATCTTTGGAATGTCATCATCAACCACCAACTCCTGTATCAAATTGACATTCCAACCTGTGCCTTGGTTATTAATCAGACCCTTCACTTTTAATGTTGCATTAAAAGTAGACCTTGGTCGTGGCCTTTTTATCCCTTGTTAAAAGGCCAAAAATTTATATTGGCCTTGGGCTAAAGAATATATTGAGACGGGTCTGACGAATAGATCAAGAAAGTTTTTTTTCTCACCTGCTAAACAACTCAACAAAAGTTTGGGTTTTTTCAAAAAAGAAATGTAACTTGTGGTTGTGGATGAGAAAAATGTGTGTTTCGAGTTATAAATTTTTGATTGTTTGTTTGTTCGAACCGACGTTACAGAGCAACCATTTAATGAGGAAGAGTGGGAGGCAGAGCAATCGGCGCATTAATGGTGATAGACAAAAGCCATTAATGGAGCTAAACTCCCATCTCCCTCTTCCTCTTCCCTAATTAATGCCCTTTCTATGTCTCTATGTTTTCATTCTCTGTGAAATCCACGAGCATTCAAATTCATGTCGGCCAAGAAAATTCAGAAACTCAAAAGTCAAGAGCACAAAAAATCAAGAGACGGAAACATACTATTATCTATGTGAAAAACACTTGACAAGGATTTATTTTGAGATTAAACCCCTTAACCAACTTTAGCTAACTAATCATGGGTTTGATCCAAAATTATCGATACTAGACCAAGTTAGCCTATGATGATTGATTAGGGTTAAGGTTTGGTTTCGATGGTGGAGCTGCGAAAACTGGGATCACTGATCTGATGTGAACTGCTGGAGCCAGACTATTAGGGTTTACGCTACAACCTCCGACGAAATTGTATCTGCCTCTGTCGGAAAAGAACAATTGCTTACTGAATGTGCTCGATGATTCATTGAGTTTAGCCATTGGAAAAGGAAACGGCTTTGTAATGATCATCTCTGTGTCTGGCTTGGCTTCTTGTGATGTTGTTCTCGAGGGTAAAATTTTGGAAGATTTAGGTGGTGGTGGTGGTGGAGGAATCAGAGATATGAAACTGGTCTGTTTGACTTGTCTCTGTGTTGTTGATGATGATGATGATGATATTGATGAAGATTCATTGGTGAACAGATTGATCATTCTCAATCTCTCAAACAACAAATCCTTGTTTGGATATGTTGTTCTTCTCCATTGGTTTGTCTCTCTTCTTTTTACATCTTTGGGTCTAAATCTTGATAGTACTCTTGCTACTACTTCTTGTTCCTTCTCTTCTCCATTTTCCTTCTCTCCCATAGAATCCAAGCTTGACACTGCACAACAGAAAACAAGAATGATGGATTTAATTAGAAAAGTGAGGAATATTTGAGGCCTATGGATTATAGAAGAAAGTGTTCATCACTTTTTTTCAAAGAGGACCAAGCAGCAATTGCAGCATTCTTCTCAGCTTGTTTCTTTGTCTTTGCTGATTCTCCTGAAAAACTCATCCCAGCAAGTTCCACAGTGGAAGAGAAAGCTGGGAAGTGACAAGATCCTGATCTCACACTTTTGTACATGGGTAGATCAAGACCAGCTCTATGTGCTGTCTCTTGAAGCAAGTTCTTGTAAATCCCTGTCTCATCCTTGAAAACAACAATAAAGATGTACAAAAGTGTGAGATTTCATTCTTGATATAATTCGAAACTCAAACGAGAGAAAGAAAGAAAATATTTTGAGAGAAAGCTTACAAGAATCTTAGCAGTTAGTGATTTTGAAGGGACTCTAGAGGAAAGGACATGAAGGGAAACTTCAGCAGCTGCATGTTCAGCTTGTCTGAGAGTGGAACAGTAAGTGGGACTCTCAAAGATCTCACCGTTGAAGTTAACACAAGCTTTGAATCTTGGAGCATGATCTGGACCTTCTCTTATGCATGTATATGATGGTAAGCTAAAACAGCTTCTCTGTGCAAGCTCTTGCAACTGATTCTTATACATTTGTATTTTGAAAAGAACAAAAAACACCAAAATCAAACCCAAAGTCAACTCCAAGAACCAGAAATTTGCTAATCAAGATTTGGATTTTCAAAGAGAGCATAAGTTTCCATCATGAGAAGATAACAATAGAACCTACAAACAAAGAAAGAAGAGAATGGTTTTTGAAGAAGTTTTTGAGATCTTTGGTCACATGGATAAGTTTTTTAAAAAATAAATAGGAGTTAGATAGAGAGGATGCTAAAACAGTAATAACAGTGACATTTCAATTGAAATATGGTTCGTCCTTTTATATAATTTAATAACATGTGCATACAAATAACAATTATGTACAATCCTATTGACTCTCTTTATTGTCTTTGTCTATTATGGTGTTTGACTGGTCAGTTACCTTTACCCACAGTTTAAAACTGTTTTCTTTTCTTTTTCTTTAAATCAAATCATCAATAGATGTGTTTTTTTCCACTGAAAGATATACATTTGAATCAAAAGAATTTGTACAAAAAATAGTCAATTACATAAGAAGGCGATATACTAAAGAGCTATACACTAAAGGTAAATTTCCACAGGTAAGTAAATTCAGTTTGAAAAAATCGTCTCAGATTTATTTTGTTTTATTATTCAGTAAACTGTACTTTTTAGTAACTTTTACATTTATTAATTAATTGGTTGCCAAGCTAGAAAAATGGTTGATTTTCTGTTGATCAACAATAGAAGAAGACTAAAATATTGCAGAGCAGTGGTCTGGTTCAATGAACTCCACAGTAGGAGTGGTCTGGTTCTGTGGTCCTCACACATGTCTGAAAACTCAGTCTCAGCTTCTTGGCTTAATTTCCCACAGGTAAATTCAGTTTTAGAAAATCGTCTATTTATATTTTTGTTTTCTTTTTCTGTGAAAGATAAAGAACCGTTAATACCACAAACTCAAATTAAACATAATGATTAAAGATTCCAAACTGTCTGAAAACAATAACTAAAAACAACTAAAAACACTCGTAGCTTCTTCCAGAAGTGGCACACTAATTAAAAATTGAATTATCATACAAAAAAAAGAAAACATTTTTATCAAATTTATCTTAGCATGTTTCCTAAGTTCTTCTTGAAGCTAAGGCCATAACTTCCGGTGACATTTCCCAGCTTGAGTGCCTCGGGTGCCTATCGATCTCCGTCCTCACATCCGGTGATAACTCGCCTAACTCATCGTCGTTAACATGAAACCGTTCATTGTTATTATTACCATTTTTGCCATCACCACCATTTTCAGCCATTGCCCAAACACCTTTCCTCCCCATTTCAATCTCATCATTATTACCATTTCCCATACTCGGACTCATAAAACCTCCAACAACAACTGATCTCGACGGCATTAATGGATTTTCCCTCGCCACCATTGCTCTGAAGTTGTTCTTCGAAGTAGGTATCGCCGAACAAAAGGTTTCCATGAAGTTATTAACCACTCCTTTGTTATGTGGGTTGCTACGCCGATCATAACTATATCTGAAATTCTCATATGTAGTCTACACAAAACATAACAAATGAAAGATCAAAAAATCATTAATATTAGTGAATTAGGCTTTAGGTTTGGTTTGGTTACCTGATTAGTGCTGATGAGATAGATATGGAAACATGTTAAGCCTCCAACGAACCACATGCATATGAAAGTGTAGATTATCAGAACAATGGAAGCAGGAGTTTTGAGCATTGCTTTCCATATTGTTATATCTTGAGATTCTTTGATCTTCCTTATATAGACACAGCAAAATGCCAACACGTATACACATAGAAGCGTCGTGGAGAAGACAAACATGAAGAAGAATCGATAGTTCCTCTGCAAATCCCAAAAGCAAGTTATATAGACTGATGCAGAAACCAAAAAGTAGATTGAAAAAGGCGAGAAACTTACTTGGGCAATACATTGACCAACCCAAGGACAGTGGTGATCAAATCTTTCAACACAATTGTTGCAAATGGAGCAATGTGAACAACGAGGAGGTCTATAAAGCATGCAAGTATCACAATACTTGACCTTAAATATGTTTCCATTAACCTCTACTTCCTTAACGCGAGGCAATCTCAACTGTGGAGTTTGGCTAGTCCCTAACTCCGTGTTATTACCGTCAACAACATCTGGCTCTGGAGGATGGAGGTTTCGTGGGATGATTCCTGGATCTCTTGCGGATGTAAGCAACAGAAGAATTAAATCCTGATAAGGAAACAGAGAGTATTAGTTCTTAGGAATATACATTTGGTTCTTTCTTGGGGGATTGTATACTTACATAAATGGTGAAGACAATAGCAACAGAGAGTATTGAGACTCCCCAGTTATCAGAGAAGTCTTGCATTAGTTTGGTAGCGACGAAGATGCAGAAGATTGTAACAGGGACCACTATTAGACTTATGGTTAGACCTAGTGATCTTACGTCTGGCCCGAATATTAGCCTTCCTTGAAAACAAAATATCTGCAGAATTGGGACCAAAATCCAAAAGAGACTGAGTTTTCAACAAAATTGTCGAGGAATAACATTTCAATTTCATCAGTTTACTACTAAACTAGATTCCATCTTTATGTCCGACATTGGCAGCCATAAATCTCAAACTTTATAAGCTTACACAAGTGACTCAAGCAAGAACCCTAAGTTTCAATTTAGAGCTAGACAAGATTGGAACAGACTAATCTAAGTTTAATTCTAGATAGTAGCAACAATAATAGAGACTAGCTCAAAGAATTAAGAAAACACAGAAGCGAGAAATTGAAAACCTAAAGATTTTACATGAAACTCACATTGCTTCCTTTCCATGTTTGGTAAACCCGTAAATCACAGTCGGATCCGAAATCGGATCTTTGAGGAGGCGTTACTACATACATCTCTCTCGATTCCTTTAAAAGTAAGCAAAAGGGAAAAACACTATAATGAAGATAACGGAAGCTAGAGATAAAGTTTTAGACTCTGTTGAAGAGATTTTTTAGATTCAGAGGAGCCTCCATCGTAAATCCAGTAGGCAGAGAAAAAAAGGTTGTTGTTGTTTTTGGGTTTGCTTCTCCAAATTTTAATGGTGGATTCGTCTTCTACTTCTTCCTCCTCCACTTTACTTTTTCTTTTTTCTTCCACTGTGCAAATAATATTTTTTTTTAAATCTACTTGGTAGCTATTATCAGTACGTCACCGTCGTTTTAGAAGCCAAAATCTGCTGACTTGGCATGTTTCTACTGGTCTGTTGCCCACCTATCATTACTCGACCTTGTTCTTCATAAAAGAAATTCGATAACGGAACAAAATTTAAACATTTTTTACAGCGAATTTTATTACAAAATTCGACCCCATCTAGTATGATGGGCTTTCTTTAAACCTAACCCATAGAGCTAAGGAAATTAGCAAATTCAAATTATGTCATCGGAGGAGAACGACGTCGTTTTCTCCTAAGCTTCATCTTCATCTTTGATAACTTATAAACCGTATCTCTTGAGCTAACCGGGAAACTATCATAGTTTGGCATATTGTATTGATATCTAAACAACCATTTCCTCTCACCACTTTGCTTGGTTTTTTATGATGATGATTGTTACACTTTACTTCAATGGTCCATACATACACACAAGTAGCATACCTTCTCTCTTTCTCTCTTTCCAAATTTAGCCTCTTTTTATTTGGGATTCATAAACAAAAACTCTAAAAGCAGAAAGCTTGAGAGTTCAATGAGTGTAAAACACAACCAACCTCTCAACTCTTCACTTTTCCTTTAATTCATCTCTCTGTCCCTTTTTCCACAGGACTCTCTTACAAAAGACAATTTCTTGAAGCTTTGCTCCAATGGAGTTCCTGTCTCTTCTTGTCTAATCTTTGTCTCTTGTTTTGTCTTTAACCTATTGGCCCATTCTTTGTCTGTTTCTTCCATCAACCACATAAACAAATAGTAAACCTCATCAGCGTTTATCCGGGAAAAAAAGAAAAGAAAAAACGCTAAAGCTTGTGGACATGGAAACGAAACTGATAATGCTTATGTTTCTTCTGCAACTTGTGTCTATAAGATATTCTTCAGCTAAATCAAATAATGCAACGATCACTGTAACGGGCCTTGTTTATTGCGACGTCTGCTCCAACAACAGTTTCTCCAAACACAGTTACTTCTTGCCTGGTAAAGAATCCTATTCATCATTTCTCTGAATTGTTAGATCTTACCTGAATTGTCTCTCACTTTTTTTGTAACTGAACAAGAAAGGTGTGGAAGTGAGAATACTCTGCAGATTCAATTCATCTTCATCAAGAACCAAAGAGATGATAAATTTCTCTGCAAATCGAACCACGAACAAGTTCGGACTCTACAAGCTAGACATAAAGTCTTTGGAAGGTGTTTCTTGCTCCGAAGAAGCAGATAAAGCTTCTCTAATGGCGTCTTGTCAGGCAACCTTGATCGGTAGTTCCTCGGATTCCTGCAACGTTCCTGGCTACAGAACTACGACGGATCAGGTCGTTTTTAAGTCCAAGATGTCTAATCTCTGTGTCTATGAGTTTACCGCTTTGAATTTCACACCGTTGAAGAAAAATCTTGACTTGTGTGGCAAGCAATAGAAAACAAACTGCTGAAACCCTACGCACTCTTTGCTTCTACTCTTAACAAGTGTCTTCTTTAAGACTCTTACAGGATTACTCTGTTCTATCTTGTCCTCTGTTCTTTATTTTTGGACTTTGTTTATAGAGATGCTTTTTATATAAAAGCTTTTACTAATTTAAAAATAATACATAAATATAATTGAAATAATATAAAATTTATGGTTGAAGCTTGATTCAAGATACAAACAAGTTTAAGATGAAGATTATAATAATAATTCAGCAGAAATCAAAAGAAAAAGAAAAGGAAGCAAGAAAAACAGAGTAAAACCAATATGGTTGACTTTGACAATAATTGCCGGATCTTTTGTTGTTCACATATCATATCTGTAAGAAGTGTTCTTGAAAGACATCCATGGCTGAAGCAGGAAGTCCAAGAAGCACATTGATACTTCTCCTCTCTTCTCCATGAGACAAAAACAGAGTCACTTCTTTCTCAGGCAAAGCTACTGGACCGGACAGAACCGGTTCTCCCCAACCGAAATCTGTGGTGTGGAAACCCAATCTCGACCATGTAGTGATCAGAAGAGTCGAGGAAAGAGAAGGTCTTGCTCTCGTGACTTCGAAGTAATCAATCGCAGATCTCATGTATCCATCAGTCACCATCTTGATCGCTTCTCTGACTAATCCAACCGCGAAACTCAGCGGTTTTTCAGTTAGCTCTCCAGCTTCACAGATAGAGTTTGTGAGAACAATTCCATTCCCAAAGTACCCTTTTGGCAACTGAGGCTCAAACTTGGCTCTACCGTCAACCGCGAAGAGAAGCTTCGTTTTCTGATCACTCAACATCTTGAGTGACTTGGTTCTTGCTCTCCACACAAAAGCAGATAAAGCCTCAAAAGTTGTGCAGTAGTTCCCGAGGAGAGACTCACTGTTCTCTAAGACTTGGAGCTTAAGTTTCTTGATTTTTTCTGGATCAAAGCAGAAGGATCTGTAGAGAGTTGGCTCTTTGGCGTAAAGAGAGTGGATGTTAGATTTATCTTCGATCTCTTCGAATTCTTGGTGAAGATTCTCAATCTTTGGTGGGTTTCGAGCATTGAGAATGGTTCTGTCTGAGAATGGTGGAGTTGTTAATGGTAAGCCTCTAGCGACTTGACCCCATGAGTTAACAAACTCCATTGCTCCAATACCATCGAACATACAATGATTCATACAGAGTCCAAGAACAAATCCTCCACATTTGAATTTGGTCACCTATATATATAAAACCTTAACAAATCAGATTCCAACCCAAAACCCTAAAATAAAACAAAGCGGTTGCTTGAGTAGTAAGAAAAGCAAACTAAACCTGAGCAGTAACTGGAGGGATCTCAAGAATGTTCTTGGCGTCTACAACATCGTAAACAAGTTTCCCTAGAGTTTCAGGGTCCGGTTTGGTGATGTCACCAATCTCATCCATTTTACAGTTTGCTTCTCCTTCCACAAACACAACTCCTTCTTCAGTACAATTCACTGTCAGTTTACCTGAATCACACCATTAAAGAATGATTGATGTTATTTTCTGAGTTTAAACAAGATAGAGATTGAAAACCGAAGAAATCATTAATCAATTTACCTTCAGGACTAATGGTGAGACGACCAGCAAGAGGATAATAGTGAACCAGAACCTGACTCAGAGCTTTCTTCATCACTTGAACTGCTTCCTCGTTCCCTCTCTCTTCAGATTTGAAGCAATAGATTGTACGGACGATCACGGCGATGTTCTGATCAAGATTCGACAAGAAATAAAGACCCTTTCGTGTCTCGGATGCAGGTTTGACCAAAGCTGGTTCCTTTTGAAGAACCTCAAGATGAAATTTGTTTCCTTTGATGTTGTTGTTGTTGTCCATTGATGCAGAGAGTGTTACTTCTTTGTTGTTGTTTTCAGCAACCTATAGAACAAATTAAAGGAAGAGTTAGCATGAACATCATCTTTGAAGACTTTTGAGAAACCTAATGGGAAACAATAGCACAAACCATCTTCGATCCAAATAGAGGAAACAGCAAAATGGGTTTTTTTGTGTGAAAAAAATGGAACTTTTCTGTCACAAAACGGTTTGAATTGTTATGAAATCGAGTTGGAATCTCATGAGATATATATGGGGAAATCAACTGAGGATTGGTGGTAGGACCTACAGGTTCATAAAAATCTTGTCGGTTTAAGGAAAATGTGAGAAGTATGTGAAATGATAATATACTTGGACGGTCTTGATTGAAAGACGAGTTTTTTTTTATTGCCCCAAAAAGAGCTATATTGACTAATAGGATGATTCCTTTTCTTTTTTATTTCTATGAAATTTAACGTATTTCATTTTGTTAAGGTTAGGTGACTGAATAAATGACCTAACACAACAAACACTAATGTGTTTTGGTAGTTGAGAGTAGGCCTCCAAATTTTTGGACGACTTCTTCTAAGTTTTCATTCGCTTTGTCATTTATCTTACTCTTTACGATGTTTCCATGTTATGTTTTAGTTGTATAAAACCAATTCGATGATATCATATTCTCTTTCTCTAAGACAATTCTAATAACAAAATTACATATTTTGCTAAAGAATAGAATGGTTGGTGTTAAGAAAACAAAAAAAGTCTAGGAGTTTTCAAGTGAAATGTATTAGTTATTATGTCAAACATTAATGGTTCTTAGATAATTTCATTACAAAAAAAAGCACTCTATTCAAACAACAACATCTATCAGTAATAGCTCTTTAAAAAAAAAGTTTATGTTGGAAATTTGACGAGATATTTCAAATGAAGTTTTCATTAAAAAATTTGTGGGTAAAAATAATCGATAACTTTCAACTGCTTCAAAATATCTATCAAATTTTTTTTCTGACCTCTAACCTTTGCTAATTAACAACATTGAAAATCCGTCAAAAAATTTCCAACGGAGTTGATTTTTTTTTTTTTTTCAAAAATTTAACAAACTTAATTATTATGAAAATATAATTTTTCCAAATATTAATATGGAAATGGTAATAAATATTTAAAAACAAAATATATTATATATAAAAATTTTACATGATCAAATATAACTAAAAACTAAAAATCGTAAAGAAAATCTAGATTATCATACTTTTTTGTTATGTTGTGCGGATCGGAAAAAAACTTCCCTCGTATCATGTTCGTCCAGTGTCAAACTCTATGAATGTTATTAACTCATTTCCAAAACTTTTGTTTCGGGTTTTAGCTTATGTTGTTCTTGATAAGGCCCATCTCATTGTTTATGTTATAGTCTGTAGTCAAATTGCAAAAAGAACATCATACTGTTTCGCTGTACTCGTGGAAGAACGCCCAGCGTTTTTCTACCCAAACAACGTTGCGTAGTTCAATCTTTATCAGCAAAGAATGGAAGCCAATGTATATGTATCAGCCATTTACTCGTCCCTTTACTCCTATCTCACAGCTTTAATGTTTACTAGACAGTATGCAAATTACTGAAACATCAATTGAAGACAAAATTCCCTGAGTCAAAGACCAAAACAAAATACTCTTTAAATAACTAAGCTTATTGGCAAATTTTTGACAGCTCAAAAACTTTCAGCGATTTAAGGAATGGAAAGATTCATTACCTTCTGTGCAACAGATCCTCAATTCATTAAAAGCGTAATTAGTGTGCATAGCACATTGTGGCAAAATGTATCAGATTCCCTAAATGCTATCATCAAGCTTGAGATTTCAGCAAAAGCATATATCGCTCTATCACTATTATTAATCACTTATCTATATATGCAAATCTAAGTAAAAGCCATTAAAGGTTTGAGCTTTGAGAACCATTTTTCTCTCTGCAATCTCTTACTGATCTTCATGTGAATGATGATGATGGTGAAGAACCATAGCTTGTTCTTGACCCGTTCCCTCATAAACCCCAACATTCCCATCTTGAGCCAACCCTAATTCAAGTCCAGGGATTTGGTTTTTATCCGTAAATCTCATGGAACCCATCTCTGAAACACCATTAGAATCAAACCCAATCCCACTGTTCAAATCAAACCCAGTTTCATTTGACCAAACCCCATTTGCAATTTGAGATCTTGAAGCATCTCTTAGGTTCAAATCGGGGGTATGAGGAGTTTCGGAAACAGAGCCGGTGGCTCCGGCGGCTTTGATTCCGCTTCCGGTGGCGGAGATAATCGACGGCTCGGCTTGTTGAAGCAACCATTGGAGAGTCTCGCCGTCGGATTTGTGACCTAATTCTCTAGTCAGTTGATAAATCCTGGCAGCACAAAGTGGAGGCAACCTAACTCTTCGACCTCGTCCTTCGACTTTGGTGTGTCGATCTTTCTTCGATTTCTTCTTCTCACCAAGAAGCTTAGTCTCTTGTTCCTCCTTCTTCTTCTTCCACTTCCTCCTTCCTTCTACATTGTCGAAACCCTCAACTTCGGTTTGTTTCGTCTTCTCGTTGTTGTCCTGATTTTGTGGTAATAGGTTCAAGATATTTGGTATCTGTTGTGGATTTGGGTTCTCGGGATCCATGACTGAGGTCAAGGTGTGGGGACTTTTGGGGTCGAGTGTAAAAATTACAACTTTTTCTCTCCCTCTTTCTCTCTCGATTTCAAGGTGGCCTAGGTAACATTGAACAAAAAAGAATGACCTAAGGTAACAAGTTTAATCGACTTTCACACTTGCTATTTTATTTTCTCAAAATAATTTAGAAATTAAATAAAGAATATTTGTAGCCAATAGCAAATTTATTTCGAAAAGATAGCTATTCAATAGGGCTGGGTAGAAACACCAATTCAAAAATCCTAACCAAATCCAACACGAAAAAAGATATCAAACCCGAATTTAAAATAAAAAAATATTTAAACGGAGTTTCAACTTTGATATTTGAAAACCTAAACATAAATAGGTGCTCGAAATACCTGAAACATAATTATATATGTCCAAAGTAATAATTATATTTAGACTTAATATAATTAAAATTATAAAAATTACAATTATAAATCCGAAAAAATTAGTTATGATGAAACAACCAAAATACCCAAGAGTAACCAAAATATCTGAAAATTTATAGTTATAGTTTAGTTGAATTTTACTTTTTTCCGATATTTCGAGTACATGAACCTGACTCGAATCTGGATTAAACAAAAATCACTGAATAAATCTGAAATCCCTAAACCCAACTCGATATTTATAAATACCGACGGGTTCTTATATACCTCATAACCCGAAAACTCGAAAAACTCGAACCGGACCAAACCAAACTCGAATGTGTACCCAGACACCGAAACCTACTATTGAAGCAAACAAATTGTGAGCGATTTTGAGCATTTGGAAAAAGGATGATTGTGTTACATCAAAGGATTAAAAGTGGAGGCTTTGCAACTGATGTGGGAAATATGGGTGAAGTGGATAAGGAACTTGGCCCGAGAATCTTTGGATAAGGCAACAACATATTCATAAAATTTGAATCAAAAGATTTGGAGGGATCTTGAAGATATGATGAGAGAGTGTAGTGTGAATAAAACTAACATATGGTTACACTCATTTTAAGTCGGTCTTTTCTAGTAGAAAATGGGATAAACAGAATAGATCTGGAAAAATAGATTTGGAATACATTGTTCAGGAAAGTTTCAACAGTGTTGTAAGGTTTGGGTTCAAAGGTATTGAGAGATTTTCAAAGGGTAGCTTATAATGAATTCGTTATAAAACAATGAATCGAAAAAGAATCCAAGTTTGCAATATCAACTCAACTATGCTTGTGAAAGTTCTTGGAGTCTTAAATTCTAACATATGGTATTAGAGCAAGGTATCTATTTCAAGTTGTTTTGTTACAAAAGGCGGTGATTGTTAACTTTCAATTCAACATATTTTATGTTAGTTTTTAACATATTTTTTCTTTTGAAACTTAAGTATTTCTAGTAAGTTGATATTTTTTGTTTCATATATTTTAAAGACTCCAATTTTTTATTCTCTATTAGCTTTCACAATGTCAGGGCCGATCTTAAATATGTTTAACTAAACTTTGTGGCCCTTGCTTTATCATTTTCTCTTGTAGATAGATTTTAATATGAGTTAGTCTATTGGTAATGTCATGATTTTATAGCTATTACATCCTTAGACTTAAATAAGGATACGCCTATATGTAGTTTAATAGTCTAAAATTCCTTTAAAGGAACAACTTCTTATACTCAATGTTTTATTTAATAAAGAAGTTACTTAAAAAAAAGACATAGCATGGTTCAAAGTAATTGATATCAAGGTTGCTTATATGTCTAAACAACAAAGCCCTCTTGGATTATGTATAGATGATCAAACGATGTCATTAGAGTTTGGGAAAACCATGTGGTTAAAAAGTTTTATGTTTGCCTTGAACCATTGAAAAGGTCATGGAAACAAACCTGTTGGATGCTAATTGGAATTGATGGTGCTTTCATGAGAGGAAAGATGAAGAGACAAGTGTCATCTGCTATCGGAAGAGATGGTGACAACATGATTTATCCAGTACCATGAGCTGTTGTTGGTACTCCAGTAGCATTGAAAAGGGAGAAACCTTACATACCAATGGTGGAAACCATAAGGACTCAAGTAATGGAGAGGATTAAAAGAAAATCTCCGAAGGATGACAAACATGAAGCTTTGATAACTTCATATGCTCAAGAATTTCTGAATGGTGAGGAACACCAAGCTAAAAAGTGCATTGTCAAAACAAGCACCAATGGTCAGTATGAAGCACTCATGCATGGGTGTTTTTATCGTGTGCATCTTAAGGATAAGACCTGCACTTGTGAACATGCTTATGGAGTCATCATATCCAAGAAGTTGAAATTCAAAGATTTTGTAAGAAAATGGTTCAAAATATAGCTACTTGAAGACATATGAACAAGGTATTACACCACCAAGAGGAGCAGTATTCTGGCCACGTGCAAACTATCCTATTCTACAACCACCATTTGAGAATCCTAAGGAAAATAAGATATAGAAGAGGAAGAAAGACATCAATGAATCAACATAGAAGAAAAATAAAAGGAAGACATAAGAGAATATTGTAGAGAAGGATGAGTCATGCATTGTTCATTTTATCATGTTGCTGGACATGATAGTAGGTTCCACAATTCAAAGAAAGGGAAGAAAGAGAAGGTTAGTCATTGGTTTTGATTTGTAGTGCTTTGTTTTGGTTTGTGTAGTTTATGGTGCTTAACACTATCTTATCCTTTGATATAGACTACATAATGTGAGTCTTCCCAAGTTATTAACACACTGAAGTGAAAATCAAGAAGAAAATGGAGAAGGAAATAGCCTATTATTAACTGGAGTATCTACTTTTGGTAATCGGGTTTAATGGTTGGTTTTTGTGA
The DNA here is from genome assembly GCA_900116095.1 of Euclidium syriacum. Lineage (NCBI taxonomy): Eukaryota > Viridiplantae > Streptophyta > Magnoliopsida > Brassicales > Brassicaceae > Euclidium > Euclidium syriacum. Next base: position 8,738,671 of record FPAK01000008.1, read on the forward strand.
ATTTAACCCTTAGATTTGGTTGGTTTTTGTGAATTTAACCCTTAGATTTAGTTGGTTTTTGTGAAGTTTGTGTTAGAGAACTCTTAATTATCTATATGTTTCTGTTAATTTGATGATGTAAAACTAAAATCTTTTCCCTTATTAATCTATTTATGTTTCTTTGTTAAGTTGGAGTTTGTAACAAGTCTTGTTCTTAAACCAAAAAGAACTCAAAGACACAAGTGGTTACACTATTCTTAATCCAAATAAAAGAAAACTAGATGATAATCCGCACACTATTTTTTTTAATAATATATATCATATTTGAATGATATTTAAAGAATTGTGTATTGCACTTCATAGTATGAAAATTAGATATATATAAAAATATAAACATTTACAATTGTTAAAAAATAGTTTTAGACAATGTAAATCATATAATGGTGTGTTACTATAAATAAACACTAAATTCATCTAAAAAAAACTATTAAAAAAATGTCAAATACTTGGTAATAAACAAAAAAAATATAATACTAAAGTAATGAGTTGGGCTGCGAATTATTGAATGAGCTTGGTATTTTGAATGTTAGGGTTAGTTTTTAATGACATGTCTTAAAGAAATAATATCATTGGTTGTTACTCCTCAATTTAATCTCTTTGAGACATGTGGCAGAAAATGCTCAAAGTGTCTTCTCAATTAATATATAAGGGATAACATTAATTATCCTTAGAATATAAAGCTTAAACCGTTATGATCCATATATTCATACATAAATCATCATACGACCAAAAGCTAAACTAAATACTTAAAAACTAGACTAATCATTCCCATTCATCATTTACCATTATACTCTTTCACTATAACTCCAAAAGCCACCATTATCTACTCCAAAAGCCACCATTATCACACATTCCACAAAGACCAAATCAATCATCTTCTTTATTTTGAACCATGCTTCTGTAAGGGCAATGTCAACACACTCCAACACTTATCTCTCCATCTTGATGCACATCTTCTCAACAAATTCATCATCATCAAGTAGCAATCTAATCCTACATGTTTTTGAGCTCAGTCACATCGGATCGAAGAACACCAAATTCAAATTTCAAAATTTCAATTTCATGGATAAGGGCTTCATCCATCCATTGAAAAATATGGCCGTAATTCTTAAGCTTCAACCAATAAAACCGATTATCAATTATATCTGTTTTTAACTGATTATCAATTGCAAACGTAGATCAAATAACTCGAATTCTTAGAACACACTTACCTTCAGATGATGCATAACCGCACCGGAAATATCGACGGCGGTTGAGTTCTTTTTCACCATATACACTCCACACAAACATTTAGAAGGAATTCCATGGACTATTGAGCTAGCTGGTCTACGTGCTCTTCCCATTGAGTTTCCAGTCGAACTATTTGAACTAGCCATTTTCTCCTTCATCATCGAAAACCCATAAATTTTCAGAAATCACGAAGAACGTATATTGTTATTTTCGACATAGATGCCTTAATCTGTGATGAACACAGTCGAATATCACTACAAAGAGATTATTTGTTCACTCATGTTTCAAGTTTTATATGGTTCTTCTCTACAAAAATTTGGGGAAGAAATCGATTTAGCAGGGATTCGGGGATTAATATCACGATTTGGGTCATGTATTGGTCCAAAGATCCGGAATCGAGTCTAAACCAGTTTAGTGACGGTAAAGCGAACCCAATAACGGTTCGGTCATCGGTAAGAATAACTCGATTTGGGGTGTTAGGACAACAAGTTCTTGTTTTAGGGCAATTGGACTTTAAACTTTTCATTTGGTGAAATAGGATCGAGGGAGAAAGTCTTGGTGGAATTGGGGGATATGGAAGCTTTTTTTGGAGAAATAGACCCGTTAGAGTTTACTCATCGAAACTCTTCCAAGAAGTTAATTTGTGTTCACTGTTCATGTTTAACATACACAACAGCTTATAGAATCAGAAATTCAAATGTTGTTAGGTTTTAATTCATGACTATAACCACTTAAAACATGTATACATAAACACATATTTGGGGTTCACATTGCGTGTATGAAGAATCCTCAAGGTCTCAAACCAAGAAGAAGAAAAAAATCTCTCTTTTCACTCTCTAGAAATAGAAACAATACAAATACTCAAAAAATTTCCAATCTTAAGCGTTGGGTTGTTGGCTCCAGCCCGGAGGAACACGATCAGAAATGATCGGAGTAGCATGAGGGATACTTTTGACGTTGATATTAATGGGATATAACCGATATTCCATGTCCAACTCTCTGCATGATTTACCAACCTCTTCAAGTAATTGACCTCTCCTTACATATCTCTCTCCCATATCATGATGATTCATCTTATGTGTTGCCCACATCGTGATCTTCACACTGTTCAATCCACACATTTCTCTAAGGCAAATCCTAGGTGATGGATGCCAATAATCCTTCTTGTTATCTACATAGCTGCATAAAATAAAAATAAAACCATTGAATATGATTCATATTAGCCATTTTTTTTAAGTTTACGATTTGGGGTTAGGGTTAAGAGTTATAGCTTCTAACCTGGTTATCCTCTGCTTCAGAGCAACTATCTTTTCTTGTGGAGTTGCTATATGGACAAAGAAATCAACGATTTCTTGCATATTAGGACTGCGGTAATAGTTAGCTAGAGGTTTTGTGCCAAGAAGACTATTTGGATATACAATCTTTTGATTATCAAATCGAAGAAAGACAGTAGTTAAAACGTTCATTTCTTCCACAACCATCTAAACATACCAAAAAAAAAAAAAAAACAAAGGATTAGCTTTTTCTCAAGTGTTGAGTTATGTAAATGAGGAATTAAAGTTTCAAAGGGCAAACCTGGACACCATCTATTTCACACCTGTCACCGACATCAAATGGATGCATAACGAAGACGAAGATGACAGCTTCAAATAAGGTTTTGCATGAATTTCCAAACACAAAGACTACGAGAAGAAGCTGAGAGCTAATGACAAGTAAGAACTTGGTTGTAGCTATTCCGAGAATGAGAAGCCATATGATTATGATCACAATGCTGACCAATACATCGACTATTTGATGAAGCTTCTTCACTGCTGTTTTTGTATCGCTTAAAGTTAAAGCTAGTGCTATTCGTTCTCTGAAGGCATTAACCTAGACAAATATTTAAGGATTTAGCGTAGTTTTCAAAATTAAGTAAGCTTTAGAGATTCCAGTTTGACACAAAACACTTACCACCCAATCTTTCAAACATGATTTGCTGATTTTGTGACTCTCAGAAGCTCCCTCAAAGAGAGCCATAGCTCTTTCAGTCTCATCTTTAGACAAGAAACGCATAATGTCTTCGATAAAAATATACCTAAAACCCAAAATAAATCCTCTTTTTTTTTTTATCTTGATCTCAATAAAATCAATTCATAAGGCCACATATATGTATAAAATACCTGGATCCGGGCTCAGCAACATTCTGAAAAATTTTCCTTGCTGCACGTTTTGCTTCGAGTTCACTTCTTATCTGAGTGGCGTCATCATCTTTGTGAGTCGACGTGTCTTGTATCTGTTCATCCAATGTAGAAAGACTTCCTTTTCTTATTATATTCATCAGCCTTTTCATTTTCCAAGCAGAAACATTTTTAGTGTTCATTCTCTGCAAATGATCGATCCTTATCCCTTCCTTTTCTCCTTTCTTAGAACCAACTCTGGAAAGCACTTGACTTCTCCCAATTATAGTCGGACTCTTATGCAGCCTTCCACTCTCAACGGTGACTTGCGGCGAAGAAGAGGCCGATATTGGACCAGGAGGAGATTCTATATTAATCTCCATTCGCGGAGGACCCGAGAGAGTCTCAATCACATATTGAGTAAACAATGATTCATGAATCCGGTCGAAGTAAGTACTCATATGGAACGATGAAGCAAGAACTTTAACCAGTAAGGTTTTAATAAGCCATATGATAACAGCAACGAGTAAACAGACCAATATTTTAGTCACATACTTAAGCACATCACTCCGAGCCTCTCTTTTGACTTTCTTGTCGAACAAGAAATGCCACGCCATTAATACAAGCCCTAGCCAGAGACAATTCTGTACCGCCCTTCGGATCCCATATACGAAATACAAAACCCTTTTTCTCAAAAGGAAGTTGCTTTCAATGAAGTATACAAATAGCTTCACTATCCAACTCGAAACCAATCTCCCACATATCAACACGAGAACCATCACGTCCCATTTCCACAAAGCTAGGTTCCACAGTTTCTTGCCTCGCAAGTAAGGAATCACGAGGCTACAAACCAAACCAGCTACTATGAGAATCAGAAAAATCCATTCCATGATAACCCAAACTGAGAACTTTTCCTTCTTGTAACCTTCCGGTAAATCCTCTTCCGAAAACGGATCGTCCTCTTCTTCAAAATCCATGGCTCCTCTTCCTCCTTGGGTTGGAGTTCCCGGTTTATTGTTTTTGCCACTGAACCCGGGTTTTAAATTCCCGGATTTTGGAGTCCGACCCTCTGGATACGCCGGTGTTGGAGGATCCATCAATCTAGATCTAGTCTTCGTCTTCATCAAAGTCTTAGTCATCCTTGTCGAGCTACACTTCACAACCTCTGATTCATCTACTATGTTTTCTTCTTCTTCACTACTATCACTATCACTATCTTTAACAGGCGGAGAAATCGTGACTCTGTTATGCCTCCGTTTAATCGCATCGACGGTTGCGTTACGGTTTCCCGCCGTTACCGATGACGGCAGAATCGGGTGGCTTTGAAGCTCCGGCATGTTAGGTTCCATGTCGAGAAAAATTTCATCGCCGGAAGCTTTTTGCTTGTGAAGAAAATCATTAATGAGCTTCGACGGAGGATCTGGCTCCTCCGATTTCTCACTCCTTCGCTGCATGAATTCAAAGTTTTCGTCGTCTTGTTCAACGGTTTTACTCTTCTTATCACCGTCGCAGAAATTATAGCTTGATACTCTGCAAAGCTTTTCTCCATCGCCATTGTTGCTTGATCCATTTTCTTCGTCGTCGATCTTAACAATGACCTCTCGCCGATGATCAGGTGAATCAACGGCCATGGTTTGAAAAAAAAGAAAAAAAAAAAAAAAAACACTTTTGGGCAACGGTTTAAATGGATTTTCAAACTTTCCAGTAAAAAAAAAGTTGGGTTTTGTTGTTTTCTGCAAATGAAAAGTTTTCTTAATTTCTTTTTTGGAGAAAGAGGAACTTAGCTTTGTGATGATCTTGATTTCGTTTTATTCTTGACGAGCATGGAGTCATGGACGTGACCAGGTGATTTTATCATTTTCATCTCCGCTTCTCAATCATTTAAAAACATATTACTAATACCAACCAAGTTTTCTAATACAAATACACGGACTCAAATACAAATACACAGACTCGTGTCTTGCTCTGCTCCAAGTGAAAAATAATTAATTGAAAGTCAACGGTGTCGGAAGCTCACGAATTTTTTGAAAAAAATCATTTTTAAACTGATAAGAATGGTATTAGTCAAGAAAATGGGGCCCATGTTCATCAATTCATAAACGTAGAAGCAGTTGACGAAGTAATAAACACTGTTATATCGTCATTAATAATAAATTATCGGATTAGTGACACGGCTACCGGCAAGAGAGGTTGATATGTATTTATCAATGGTACCAGAGTAAAAGACACGTGGTTGGTTAAGTTTTGGTCTGCTTAATAGTTATTTGTTTTCTGTGAGGCGTATATACGAATAGAAAACGGCACGAAAGTGACACATTGTTGACCACGACGATTAGGATGCAAAGTGGAAGTGCAGATAGTTAACGTGAACAAGACATGGAGATTAATCAATGGTCTCGGAAGAATTTGTTTCCTTTTTTAATCTCTTAATTGTCTACCTTGTAAGTATTACAGCTGGCCAAAAACAAAGAATATCAATGTATAATCATTGGTATTGTAGTTGAATTATAATTGCATGATCAGAAGAAAACAGTTTGATAAATGTGACGAAAGAAGGTGTTTTTGATTCATGTGAATCTCGAGATTTCAGAGGATTTTTGTTTCTTTATTTAGTGAAAAACATTAGTCGTCCTTTAACAAGAAAAAAAAAGAAAAACAGTAGTCGTTTTTAACAAAAAAAAAAGAAAAAGAAAAACATTAGTTGTGCGTGTTACTTGTATTTTGAAAAGGAAATACATATTTAAACAGGCCTATGAGTAATATGAGAAGCATGGATATATCTTATTGGGCTCATTCAGTTTACTTAAAAAAGCCCATTTTAAGTCTTCTTTTTCACAACTTTTCTTTGTCCCACATCGTTTAGCTTAGGACAAACACGAGTGTTTATATAGCGTTGAAGTGAGGAAGACGATTGTCCCTTTGGGGACATCCAATAAAATTGGAATGATACAAAGAAGATTAGCATGACCCATGCGCAAGGATGACATGTTCAAATTGAGAAATGGTTTAAATGAACATCGCGGATTGAATTCGTTGATATTTTATATTTTTTTTTTATGAAAACTCTAATTTTTTTTCAAATAGTTGATTTTTCGATCTAATTCTCTTTTTCTTTTTTATTCTCACTGAAGAAAAAGGTTTCGAAATTTTTTGTTGATCAAGTGTAGTTTAATATTTTATATTTTTTAGTGAATTTTAATCGAAGATTGAATTCGTTGATGAAAACTCTAACTTTTTTTCAAATAGTTGATTTTTCGATCTAATTCTCTTTTTCTTTTTTGTTCTCACTGAAGAAAAAGGTTTCGAAATTTTTTGTTGATCAAGTGTAGAACTCTGTGGTGTACTTGATATTCAAAAATTTTAATTCCTCAGTTTCTCAAAATTCGATTTAATAAGTTTTTAACGCTATGTTTTGATTTTGACGAAATTGTATGAAAATCGACTACAGAAAATGGACGGTGGTCATCGTTGTAAATCCGGTAAACGAAAACCTAATTCCCAATTATGGATTCTTCTAAGACCCTCTCAAAACTCTTCTCTTAGGTTCTTCAGTGGCTGGTTTATTGATTACTATATTAATCAGTGAATTTGAAATCTTTTATATTGTTAAGCTTCCACTCTCTGGAGCCATAGCGATTCTGTTTATAACCAGGAGCTTCCTCTAGAGATTGAAGAGAAGGACATACAGGAACAAGATGACTTGATTACGGTTTATAAGGAGCTGCCTCTAGAGATGGTGTCATTCGTGAAGCTTCTCAATATAAAGGGAACTGCAGCGGAGATATTTGGAAAAGATCACTAGAAAATTGGAAAGTAAGAATCTTTACTTGTAGATTGATAAATATAATACATATGTTTGTTCTCTTTGGTTGTTGAAAATTTTGGATAGATGATGCTCATTTCGATAAATGCTTGTTAAAATGTTCATCTTCATGAGTCTATAATGAAAACTTTGGCATGTTGAGGTGAAAACTTGTCAGTACGCTTGTTCATTTCTCTAAATTGTGACACTTGTTAGAGTTTGCCTTTTATCTTCTTGTGATGAAATGAGTTCTTGTGGTTCTATCATAAGCTAGTTCTTGCACTGATTGAGAAGTTCTGATGTGAAAAGTGATTGATACTTGTGTAGATGCTTTAAAGGAGTTATGAGTCGGCTGTTAGAGTTGTAGGAAGAACCTTGTATGGTCTTGATTGACTTAACCCTACGCACTACAGACTATGTAGATTGTCTTTATCTCATGTTCCTTGCACCCAACCACATCAAATAGTCTTTTTGGGTCATAAATGCATGTTAAAAGAGAAGTCCAAATTTCCAAAATCAGAGTGTATGGTATGGCAAAACAAAGAACTTGCACTTGTATTGTTGTATGAAAGTTATCATATCACACTATATATATTATTGGACTTAATTCATCCGAAGCTACAAATTCCTCACGAGGTACAAGATCCAGCCTCAAGATTACTGACAGAGATTTAGAACCTAAACCGGACTGTCTGTACAGCCTCAAGTTAACCTTGTCAAACGACATTTGTTTCTAATAGAAATCAATTTAGTGTTCTTGTAAATGGAAGCTGTACCAAAAACTCTTTTTATACAAGAGTCTGAAACTTCTAATGATACTTAGTTATCTTTCGACCTTTATATTTCGATTTTGTGTCGTAATTGAGCTATTTATAGTACACCAGAAACTTTTTGGTTAAGTATAAGCTCCCCTGAATTACAAAGCATTCATCAAGAGACTCAAGAGCTACCGGCATTGCTATCAACAAAATTTTTTATTTTTAATTATTATGCAAAAACTGTCATATATTGCAATTACACTTTATTATAATGGTAAAAAGGCAAAAAAAAAAAACCCAACAAAATAGTGAAAAACACTATTACGAGTTTTTGGTCACGAAGCAGCCACATTTATTCCTACTAAAGTGTCAGATTAATCGTATTAGGGTTTTAGGTTACTTTCTCAATATCAAAATTTGCGCAGTCTGGTTTCACCCTAAATATCACTCCTCTAAATTCGGCTTCGGATTTGAGCGATTATCGCCTCCATTTTTCTGATTCGGGTTCGTAAACTAGGTCGTCGGGAATCTGAGATGGCTGAGGAGAGGAAGAAGAAGAGTGAGATTAGCGTTGAATCCGAGGGAATCGTTGAAAACGTAGTTGCGGAGCACAGCTCTATGAAGAGGAAGAAGGAAAAGAAAAACCGAGAAAATAAGGATGGTTTTTCTGGAGAAGACGGGGAGATAGCTGCGTCTGAAAGAGAGAAATTGGTTGACGACGCTGTAGTTAAGAAGAAATCGAAGAAGAAAAAGGTTGGTTCTGGAGTCGACGATGATGGGAAGAAATCGAAAAAGAAAAAGAAGGAAATAGAGCTTAATTCCGAAGCTGGGGAAGTTGTGAAGAAATCGAAGGAGATAAATGATGATTCTGAGGCTGATGATGTCGGGAAATCGAAGAAGAAAGGGAAAGGTGTTGATTCTGACCCCGAGAATGGTGTGAAAAAATCGAAGAAGAAAAGTAAGGAGCTAATGGGTGACTCTGAAGCTGATGATGATGGGAAAAAGAGGAATAAGGAGAGGAAGAGCAAGAAAAAATCTGGTGGTGATGAGATAGGAAGCTTTGAAGAAAATCAAAGAGATGGGGACTTACTCGTGAATGCTAATGATGCAAAGAGGGAAACGGGAAAGAGAAAGCGTGATGATAGTGAGTTTGGAGCTGATACGGAGAAGTCAAACGAGGAGGTGAAGAGGAAAAGCAAGAAGCAAAAACAAAATGTGGATTCTGAAGCTGAAGCAAACATCGACTCTATGGAAAACTCAAAGACGGAAAAGAAAAAAAGAAAGAAGAAGCAAATTGAAGATTCAGAGGATGAAGGAAACAAAAATGTCCGTACGGAAGATGCAAATAAGAAACAAAATGTCGATTCTGAAGTTGAAGCAAGCATCGATTCTATGGGAAATTCGAAGAAGGAAAAGAAAAAGAAAAAGAAAAAGAGGAAGCAAACTGAAGATCCAGAGGCTGAAGGAAACAACAATGACCGTGGGGAAGATGCAAATCAGAAACAAAATGTGGATTCAGAAGTTGAAGCAAACAACGACTCTGTGGAACATTCAAAGAAGGAAAAGAAAAAGAAAAAGAGGAAGGAAACTGAAGATTTAGAGGCCGATGAAGATGCAAATGAGAAACAAAATGTGGATTCAGAAGTTGAAGCAAACGACGACTCTATGGAAAATTCAAAGAAGGAAAAAAAGAAAAGGAAGAAGAAGCAAGATTGTATCAAGGATGTGACGAGCCCGTCAAGCAAAAGCACAAAAAAAGTGAAGTTTTCTGATCAAGTGGAAGTATTTCCTAGTGAGGATGAAGGAAGTGAAGAGCCAGAACAAGTTGTTGAGGTGGTGAAAGGTAAGCGATTTACAAAGGAAGAAGATGAGTCAATAAAGCAAGCTGTCTTAGAATATATAGAGAACCATGCTTTAGGAGATGAAGGAATAAAGATGGTTTTGAATTGCAGTCAATACCCAGAAACTAGAGGTTGTTGGAAAGAAATAGTCTCTGCTTTACCTTGGAGGGCACCAAGCAGTGTGTACCATCGTGCTCATACTATATTTGAAGCAGGAACCACCAAGGGGCAATGGAGCAAAGAGGATTTCGATCTTCTTATAGAATACCAAAAGAAACACGGGAACGATTGGAAAACACTTGCGGATGAGATGGGTAAACACAGGAAGCATGTGAAAGACGCTTGGAGGAGGATACGATTGAATAACAAGAATAAAGGGCATTGGTCGAGGGAAGAGTATCAAAATCTGTTTGATCTTGTGAACACCGATCTTAGAATGAAAGCTTACCAAGAGAAGCACTCAAAACATGGAATGCTCAGAGATAACATCCCTTGGATGGCTATAAGCGACGAACTTGGAACACGGGACCACTCGGTTTGCTGCATAAAGTGGTATGATCAGTTGACATCACCAATGGTGGAACAGGGGATATGGGCTCATGTAGATGACTACAGACTCATTGACGAGCTCACGAAACTGGATCCTGCTTGTGTGGACGATGTAAATTGGGATAATCTTTTGGACAATCGAGATGGAGAAGCGTGTAGGAAACGATGGAACCAGATGGTGCTTCATATCGGCTCACCGGGAACCAAAACATTTGTTGAACAAGTTGAGATTTTGTCTGAAAGGTATTGCCCTGACATAGCTGAAGACAGAGAGGATTTTGACAATCGACCCTTTGATGACAAAGTAAAGAAAGAGGATTTGTAGACGATGCTTTTTTGTTTTGGTATTTTTTTCTTTTTGTTCTACTTTGATGGTTAGTGTTCTTGAACTAAAAGAATTTGCAATTTAGACTTTTGCCATATTGCACAATCATATATATTATAATGTCTAGGATGGTCTAAAGTACATACAGATTGGTGGATTGATTCTTAAGATTGAAAGAATCGCAGACGGGATGGTCCAGATTCCATCGCCACAGATGAGTCCTGAAGCTACAGCACCGGAGTAATCATCTGCGTCTTTCTTATTCATCTTCTCCCACGCGAACAAAATTATTGATCCAACAAACATGTCAATGGCGAAGTAAGCTCCTATGTAGAACGGAGCAGCCATAGCCATTGGAAGTGGTACAAACTTAGATATCTTCTTTGGTGTAACATCTCTGATAAGATTAACAAGTAAAGCAGCGATGAAGAATCCGCAACAAAGAGCCAAACAATGTTTAGGAAGTTTCGAAAACCCGTCGATCCCGAGTATAGCCATTTCGCGGTAAATAACGGCGTACGGTGCTTTGTAAGGACCATCAGGATCTCCAATGTCAAAAGCAGTCCAAAAGAGCCAGAAGGTTAACGGAGCGATGATACAACCCATTGATGTGCCTAAAAGCTGAGTTACAAACATGGATCTTGCTGATGATAACGTAAGATACCCTGTTTTGAAATCTTGCATGAGATCCGCTGCGGTTGAAACGATAGCCATTATAACTCCACAAGCTGATAAACCGGCGATTACTCCACCGTTGTTTCCTACTATTGAAGCGATGATGAAAAGAGAAATCTTTCCGTAGGTTGAAGGCATGCTCATATCCGTGAGTCCTGCTCCGTAAGAATTGCAAAAGGCGAGAGCCGGTGCAAGTAAGTATGAACATAGCACGTAATACCATTTCAATGGTGGGAATATCAACGGGATTGTAGCGATTGAAATCGCTGCAAAACCGACGTAACCAGAAACCGCATACCCGAAGGGTATATGATCCTTGAGAAATACTTCATCTCGTTTCTTCGTCTCACTGTCATCTGAATAAAGAAAACAAAGTTAAGAAAGTATTTGAAAGATTGATATAACGTCAAGGATCATATAGTTTTCTCACTTAAAATGTCAGTAAAGAGAGGTAGGTGGTGTTGTTTGTTGCAGAGTTCTCTCACAATGACAAGAATGATCTTGATGAGGTTGTAAAGACCGTCACCAAGGGTGATAGCAATGGCGATAAAGACCTTATATCCGTAGAGACCTTTGAAATCGTTGGACTCGAGGTTCGCTGGATACCAGTCTCCATCATGTTGTGATATAAATGGCCAGAGAAAGCCCCAAGAAATGATCGCACCGAGTAGAACTGAACAGTTGACTAGATGTGGACATATCATACCACATCCAATAAAAGTTGGACTGAAATCAAAGTAAAACCTGCACATCATTCATCACTCGTTACTAATTCAATCCAACATTCTCGTTTACAATAGAAAAAATTAATAAAGAAAGAGCTTACGTGTTCTTGAATAGCGCCAAACCAAGTGTGGTGAACTGATCAAACCCACATGCATCTCCAATGCCACTGAAGAACCATTTGAAGCAACTCCAGATAAAGCTAAGGCTCAGGTATTTTCCAAGACACTTGACTTGGTTTCTGAAGTGGATATAGTATTGGGAGTGAGATTGAAACTCAAAAGCTTAAGGTTTGAGATTGAAGAGGAAACTCTGACAAATTTACCCTGCAAGCTCAGCTCCAGTGTTATTGTGGAAACTGTTAATCAGCATTGCTGTAGCGGTTCCACTCGGATACGTAAGCTTGTACTCCAAAACCATCACCTGAGAGAGAGACACACTTTTTTGAATAAGGATCATGAAACCATACAAGAATAATCTCTTCTGACATTACCTTGCGAAGTGGAACTAGACTGAAGAGACCGAGGAAGCTGACTACGAATAGAAACCCAATCATCCACCACAATCCAGGATTTATAACATCTTCTGGATTGTTTCCAGGATAATCAACACCAATGAGCTTGTATGTTGTATCATCCATAGCAATCAGATACGAACCAAATCCTCCTGAAAAAACAAAAACAAGAAAATCGATAAGAAGACGAGTGAAGGATTAAAAAGACTACATTCTCATTTACCGCTATAAGCGAGGCCGTAGCAAGCGACAACGCAAGTTTGAATGACGGTGTTCTCTTGCTTGGTGAAGGGTTTGACTGAAAAACCTAATTTGGACAAGAAACCAGTCCACGACTTGACGAAGAAGAAACCGAGTAGACCGGCGGATACATTTAGCGACGGAATGATTCCAACTGTTAGATTGAGCTTATGGGTAATGATACAGAACAAGATCCCTAACAAGGCGCTAGCTATCAAGCCTCGGATCGTGATCTGATCTTTCCACTCGGGGACATCTTCGTGATTCGTCAACAATGACTCTGATATCTCCGTTGACCTTGAGATCTCCGTCATCTCCCAAAATTTAGCAGCTCAAAAAATGAGAATTTCCTGCAGATTTCACCTCTTAGACAAAATTCCGCACATTTTGAGCTAAGATTCCTTCGCGAAGATGGTAATGGTCGTTGACGAATTGCGGTTACTAGTTAGTACTTTTACAGTTACGCAACAGCTGATATCAAAATCAACAACGATTTTAGATGAAGACGCATAGTTCGTTAAAATGTCGAATAAGAAAACGACACATGTCGTCTCAAAAAGTGACATGTCCTAAACGTCAAGAAGAATAGTTGGAACCTTTGAATACCTACCGTCCAACTAATTAACAAGTAGACACGGGTGGCGAAGCAATATTCCGTTAAAAAGACCACAAAGAAAAGCTCAAACTAAGGTTCAAGAAAAAAAGAAACGTCGAGAAGAGGCTAAGCAAAAGGTCATGGAAAGCAAAAGAAGGCGCAAGAAGCTAAGAAAGCGGAATCTTCAAAGACGAAGAATAGAGTCAAGCACCTAAACCTACTAAAAAAGATGGCAATAAGAAAGGAAATAAAGCTCCTCCGTATATGACAATTGGGATGCAAAAGAGATCAAACTTGAGAATCTTGAATGAGGTCAGATTGAGCCAACTCGGTTAGCGGAAGTTGGGCTCTTAAAGCAAATGGGTCTCTACAATCATGTCAAGAAACTTATGACGCACATTGGTTTGCCTAAGCTTTGTACCTATCCAAAGCTAACAAGACACTTCTTGGAAACTCTCAAGCCGTGAAACCTATTCAGTAGATTTGGGAGCGGAGAAGCCTCTTGATAGTGAGTATGTGATCTCTTTCAAGATCAAGGAAAATTTAGCGGAGAAGCCTCTTGATAGCGAAACTTCTTGCATTTCTCAAGGCCATGAATCTTCCATCGCTCACAAATTTCCAGGAAAAATTTAGACTATGTTTTGGTGAGTAACAACTGTTGGAAGGAAACTTGTTTTAAAAGTGATGGAGAAAGTGTTTAGAAAAATTTGGAAGAGAAGAGAATGTTTTAGGAAGTGGAAAGGAGGATTTTTAGAGAAGAGAAAGACTTAGTAGAATACTTTGTATTTCTTGATTTCAACTTAGTTACAAATGGAAGGGGAGTGAGGTATTTATAATCTCCAAAGTACAAAATATCTTGATTATTTTAATCCTTAATCTAGATTATTCTATCATAATATCTAGAATTTTATATTACATAATACATAGATATTTATCCTCTAAAACTCTCTAGAACATTTTAAGGAGGTGGAGTGATTATATATTTTCTAGAGAATTTCTAGAAGTTGGATCCATGTTTGGTTTGGCAATTATCATTGGATCATTGACCCAATTATTTAGTTTAGCCCAAAATCAAGTTTAATATTCAACATCCCCTCTTAAACTTGATTTTGCTATTCCAAGTAAACTTCTCATCTTGATAAAGTCTTCACGCTTGAGAGGCTTGGTGAAGATATCGGCTACTTGGTCATTTGTCTTCACATACTCCAGTTGCACATCCTTATTTGCAACACATTCTCTGATGTAATGATAACGAGTGTCGATGTGCTTACTTCGATCATGGAAAACCGGATTCTTTGCCAAGGCTATTGCTGATTTGTTGTCCACAAAGATCTTCGTTGGCTCCTCTTGTGGAAAATTCAACTCCTTTAGTAAGTTCCTTAGCCAAATAGCATGACAAACACATGATGTAGCTGCTACGTACTCTGCTTCACAAGTGGAAAGAGTGACAATCGGTTGCTTCTTCGACATCCATGTGAAAGCGGTATCTCCGAGGAAAAATACGAATCCACTTGTGCTTTTCCGATCATCTACGTCTCTACCCCAATCGCTATCGCTATATCCAACAAGCTTGTAATCGTTAGATGTAGAGTAATGCATGCCAAAGTTTATAGTACCTTTGATATAGCGAAGAATCCTCTTTGCTGCCTTCAAATGAGTTGTTGTTGGAAGCTCCATGTATCGACTCACAACTCCAACCGCATATAGGATATCAGGCCTTGTGCATGTTAAGTAACGAAGACTTCCAACTAAACTCTTAAAGAGTGTTGGATCTACACTCTCTCCTTCCTCGTGCTTTGATAGCTTGGCTCCACATTCCATTGGGGTGCTCACTGGATTAGAGTCATCCATCTTGAACTTCTTTAGTACGTCTTTAGCATAGCCTTCTTGAGTAATGAAAATTCCATTTTCTTCTTGCTTTACTTCAATTCCGAGATAGTAGGACATGAGTCCAATGTCCGTCACCTCGAACTCCTTCGTCATCTCGTGCTTGAACTCCTTGAACATATTTGGATTATTACCCGTGAATATCAAGTCATCCACATACAAGCATGCAATTAATATATCATTGTTTTGGGTTTTGATATAGAGTGCATGCTCATATGGACACTTGACGAAGTTTTTCTCCTTGAAGTACTTATCAATTCGAGTAATCCATGCTCTTGGGGCTTGCTTTAACCCATAAAGTGCCTTCCTCAACCTCAAGACTTTGTCTTCTTCTCCCTTGACTATGTAGCCTTGTGGTTGCTCAATGTAAACTTCCTCGTCAAGTTCCCCATTCAAGAAGGCTGATTTGACATCCATTTGATGTATCTTCCAACAGTTTTGAGCCGCCAATGAAATGATTAGTCTAACAGTTTCTAGACGGGCAACGGGAGCAAATACCTCATCATAGTCGATTCCCGCTCTTTGACTATAGCCTTTTGCCACCAATCTTGCCTTGTGTCTTTCAACTTCTCCCTTAGAGTTCTTCTTTGCTTTGTATACCCACTTTACACCAATCGCTTTGTGCCCTTTTGGAAGTGTAGCTAACTCCCATGTATCGTTCTTTTGTATCGCCTTGATTTCTTCATCCATTGCATTTCTCCATGTCTTCTTCTCCACAGCTTCTTGAAAGTTCATGGGCTCGCAATCCGCAAATAGACAAAACAAGGTAAGATTGTCTTGATTTTCAGTTACCTCGTAAAGGTCTTGTAGGCTTCTAAAGTGTGGAGTCCTTTCACTAGAACTTTCTTCTCCTTGAGTACTTGTGGTTGGCGAATTTGGTGGTGTAACTTGCTCCTCTCTTGGTTGCTCCAAGATATCTTCTTCAAAAACTGGAAAGTAGTTGTAGTCTTCTTCATTTGATCTCCAATCCCATTCTCCTTCTTCATCAAAGATAACATTTCGACTTGTGATCGTCTTCCTTGTATTAGGATTGTAGAGCTTGTAGCCTTTGGAGTTGGAATCATACCCAATGAAGATGCATTTCTCACTTTTGTCATCTAGTTTGCTCCGCTTCTCGTCCGGTACATGAGCATGAGCAAGACTTCCAAAGACTCTTAGATGGAAAACACCGGGCTTCCTCCCGCTCCATGCTTCTTGTGGAGTTTTCCCCGAAACACTCCTTGTTGGGGACCGGTTAGATAGATAAACCGCACATGCAACCGCTTCTGCCCATAACTCCTTTGGTAGTCTTTTGCTTTTGAGCATGCTTCTCGCCATCTCGAGGATTGTCCTATTCTTCCTTTCCGCCACTCCATTTTGTTGAGGGGATCTTGGCACCGTTAATTGTCTTCGAATTCCATTATCTTCACAATACTTCTGAAATTCCTTGGATGTGAACTCTCCTCCACGATCGGATCTCATAGATTTGATAACAAGGCCACTTTCCTTCTCAACAAGGGCTTTGAACTTTTTGAAGTTTTCGAAAACCTCTGATTTTTCCTTTAAAAAATACACCCATGTTTTTCTTGAAAAATCATCAATAAAGAGAAAGAAGTAGTTGTTTTTACCGAGTGAACTTGGTTTGATTGGACCACACACATCAGTGTGGATGAGTTCCAACGGCTTATGAGCTCGTGTGCTTGACTCCTTTGGAAAGCTCGCCTTGAATTGATTTCCAATTAGACACCCTTCACACACTTGATTTGGATGATTAATGCAAGGCAAACCTCTCACTATTTCCTTCTTTGAAAGTAGCTCTAGTCCTCCAAAGTTGAGATGTCCGAACCGAAGATGCCAAAGCCAACACTCGTCCTTGTAGCACATCTTTAGACATCGTGCCATGTCATTTTGAATGTTAAGGACAAACATTCTGTTTCTTGTCTTCGGGACCTTGGTAACGAGATTTCCGGCACGGTCTCTTATAGAAAGGTAATTATCTTTTAATCGGATATCATAACCTTTCTCTAAGAGTTGTCCTAGACTCAAGATGTTGGTCTTCATGGTAGGAATATAGTAGACGTTGGAAATAAATTGATGATCTCCATTCTTTAATCGGATGAGAATATTTCCTTTACCTTTCACCTCCATCTTCGATTCATCTCCTAAAGCCACGTTTCCTCCTTTTGATTCGTCAAGCTTCACAAACATGCTTCTTTTCCCGCACATGTGGTTGCTTGCACCGCTGTCGAGGTACCATTTATGGACATCATCTTGTTCATCCTTCTTGTATGCCATTAATAGCATATCATCTTCTTGGCTTATTTCTTCAACGTAGTTGGACTTCTCTTCAACTTTATCGTTTTTAGGAGCTCTACATTCGGAAGCATAATGCCCAAAATTTTCGCAATTGTAGCATTTAATATTTGACTTATCATACCTTGGTTTTTGATTTCCTCTCCCACGACCTCTTGATGAATTTCCTCCTCTTTGGTTAGTGTTGTCTTCATTGGGCCTCCAACCTCGTCCATTTCCATATCCACGACCTCTTCCTCGAACTTGACTGCCACCTCGTCTTTGATGACTTTGTCCGCTTTCTTCTTTCTTTTGCTCAATCCGCATCTTAAGTACTTGTTCGACAATATCTTCCTTCTTTTTCTTCTTTTCTTCATAAGTTTGTAACAATCCAAGAAGTTGTTCTATTGTCATAGTCTCCAAATCCTTTGTCTCTTCAATGACAGTGACAATGTGCTCAAACTTTGGATCCAACGATCGAAGAACCTTCTCCATGATTCTCACATCATTTAACTTCTCACCATTTCTTTTTAGGTTATTAGTAACTGTCAATACTCTTGAGAAGTAATCGGAGACGAGTTCACCTTCATTCATTTGCAAGGCTTCAAATTCTCCTCTTAGAGTTTGAAGACGTACCTTCTTGACTTGATCAGCCACTTTGTAAGATGTTTGAAGCTTCTCCCATGCTTCTTTAGCCGACTTTGCTTCAACAACCTTCTCGAACGTGTCTTCATCTAATCCTTGATGGATTAGACAGAGAGCCTTCTTGTCTCTCTTTCTTGAATCTCTCAAACTATCCTTTTGTGTTTGAGAGAGACTACTTTCATTCTCCGGTTCAGCAAAGCCTTTCTTGACTATCTCCCACACATCATGTGCTCCTAGGATAGCCTTCATTCTTAGACTCCAATTGTCATAGTTGCTCTTTGTGAGCATCGGGACTTGGAAGGGAATACCACCACTCGTCATCTTCAAGAGATTTACTAGCTCTGATACCACTTTGTTGGAAGGAAACTTGTTTTAAAAGTGATGGAGAAAGTGTTTAGAAAAACTTGGGAGAGAAGAGAATGTTTTAGGAAGTGGAAAGGAGGATTTTTAGAGAAGAGAAAGACTTAGTAGAATACTTTGTATTTCTTGATTTCAACTTAGTTACAAATGGAAGGGGAGTGAGGTATTTATAACCTCCAAAGTACAAAATATCTTGATTATTTTAATCCTTAATCTAGATTATTCTATCATAATATCTAGAATTTTATATTACATAATACATAGATATTTATCCTCTAAAACTCTCTAGAACATTTTAAGGAGGTGGAGTGATTAGATATTTTCTAGAGAATTTCTAGAAGTTGGATCCATGTTGAGTTTGGCAATTATCATTGGATCATTGACCCAATTATTTAGTTTAGCCCAAAATCAAGTTTAATATTCAACAACAACATCCATGAAGCTTCTTCCTCTTTTGTTAGTTTCATAACATTCAAAGTCAATAATGAATTTTCGGCATTAAGTACATATTTATACTCATCTCTTTGAAGAAAACGTAAGGTTCCGACATCTTTCTAAAAAAGGGTGGAGCCTACATGATAGGGCAGGCCCAATGATTTTCTCGGCCACAAATTTCCCGTGAATGAAGATACCAATATTTCCACGAAGCTTCTTTCTTGTTTATTTCAGTCAATGTGAGTCAACGTTTTGTGTCAATAATATATACACAAATCTCTCTTTGTTACATCTTCATCCTGTCTAAAAAGCTCTTGCGATCTTGATCCTCTTGCATATCTTACTAATGGATTCTTCTTCTTTTTCCCTTACCAATGTTGTTGCTTCTGCAATAGGCTTCTTCACGCTTTGGGGTACAATATTTTTCTTGTTTTACAGAAAATTCAGTTTCCATCAAGAAAACAAAACAACAGCTTCTTCTTCTATGCCTCTTTCATCCCCTCCATCAAATTTATCTCGTCGTAATTTGATACATCATGTTTTTCCAAGCTTCCACGGCGCAGATGTACGCAAAGCCTTTCTCAGCCACGTTTTGAAAGAATTCAGAAGCAAAGGAATTGACCCATTCATTGACAATGATATAGTGAGGAGTAAGTCTATCGGTCCTGAGCTCATTGAAGCTATCAAAGGATCGAGAATTTCAATTGTCTTGCTCTCAAGGAACTACGCTTCTTCAACATGGTGCTTGGACGAGCTGGTGGAGATCATAAAGTGCAGAGAAGAGTTGGGTCAAACAGTGATGTCCCTTTTCTATCAAGTGGATCCAACTGATGTAAAGAAGCAGACTCGAGATTTTGGGAATGTCTTCAGGAAAACTTGTAAAGGTAAGACAAAGGACGACATTGGAAGGTGGAAACATGCTTTGTCGGAAGTGGCCAAAATCGCCGGTTATCATTCAAACAACTGGTTTGTCTTAGCTCTTAATCTTTTTTCTCGTTTTTTTTGGACTTTGCTCTGAATATTAATAACATGAATTTTGTATGTGTTAAGGAATATGCGTTGCTTTATTTCTTTGGTGCGCAATATAATTAATTTATTCTACATCCAATAACTCAATAGTATGTGCAATTTTCATGACTAATTAACGGAACTATTTATTATCTCCTTGTTCAGGGATAATGAAGCAGAGATGATTGAAAAAATTGCCAGTGATGTTTCGAACAAATTGAATAATTCCACACCGTCAAGTGATTTCGACGGCTTAGTTGGGATGAGATCTCATATAATAAATATGGAATCATTGTTACGGCTAGATTTGGAGGAGGTAAGGATAATAGGGATTTTGGGTCCTCCTGGGATTGGTAAGACCACCATTGCTAGATTTCTATTTAATCGGTACTCCCATAATTTTCAACTGAGTATCTTTATGGAGAATATCAAAACAAGGTATACTGCTTCTTCCGATGACTACAGTGCAAAGTTGTATTTACAGAAGCAGTTTATGTCTCAAATAATCAACCAAATGGATATCAAGATTCCACATTTGGGAATTGCAAAAGACAGGTTGAAAGACAAGAAAGTTATTGTCGTTCTTGATGGTGTGGATCGGTTAGTGCAATTGGAAGCCATGGCGAATGAAACTAGATGGTTTGGTCCTTGTAGTCGGATTATCATCACAACCCAAGATCAAAAACTTTTAAGGGCACATGGGATCAATCATATATACAAAGTGGATTTTCCATCAAATCAAGAGGCTCTTCAAATGTTTTGCATGTATGCTTTTGGCCAGAAGTCCCCTAAGGATGGTTTCACGGAGCTTGCTTGGAAAGTTACAAGACTTGCAGGTAAAGTTCCATTGGGGCTAAGGGTTATGGGATCTTATTTCCGGGGAATGTCCAAGCCGGAGTGGACAATGGCACTACCAAGGTTAAAAACTAGTCTTAACGGAGAAATTGAGGGAATATTAAAGTTAAGCTATGATGCCTTATGTGATGAAGACAAAAATTTATTTCTTCACATAGCCTGCTTTTTCAATGGCGAACCGGTTGATATTGTGGAAGAACACCTTGCAAGTAGTTTCTTGGATCTTATGCATGGGCTTCATGTCTTAGCTGAGAAATCTCTCATATATATGGATTCGGGAATGATAGAGATGCATGAATTGCTAGTTCAACTAGGAAGAGAATCTGTGCGAAAACAATCTATTAATGAGCCTGGGAAACGCCAGTTTTTGGTTGAAGCAAGAGATATTGTAGAAGTGCTTAATGATGATAAAGCGGTAAGTTTTGGAATTGGTAATTTCATTGTAGTGCTCTCTAAAATTGAGTTTATTTGGTACGTAATCAATCTTATTTATATCTCTTTGGGTTCTTTTACAGGGCAGTAGCAGTATTGTAGGAATAGATAACACGGTCTCTACTGGTGACGAGGACATAACAATTACAACTGAAAGAGTTTTTGAAAAACTGTCTAATCTGCAATTCTTAAGAATCAATGGCGACCGGATCAACATGGACTTTCTAGGAAATCTGAACTCCATATCTCGAAAACTTAGATTTCTAAGTTGGATAAATTTTCAGATGCCATCCTTGCCATCTAATTTTTATCCAAAGTTTCTCGTTAGTCTAGACATGCCATGGAGCAAGCTTGAGAAGTTGTGGAAAGGAATTCAAGTGAGTTACTTTTTCTTTTATTTTTTGCTACAATTTTTTTTCCCTTTCTAATACAATGTTTTAAATAAATTGAGTTTTAAGAGTAGTGCAAAAAATCAAGTGATGACAAAATCCTAAATAAAAGAAAGTTGATTTTGCTTATTATTTTTACTAATATCATGATTTTTTAATGTGTTTTAACTCTTAAACAAACAAAAAACATATCATTTTATTCGATGAAACACTATTTTACATGATATTACGCTATTTGATAAAAAAAAGGGAGCGAAACAAACTTACATATCAGTTTTTGTCACTGCATCACTTTTGAAAATAAATGTGGCTGTCTAACAATTTTCGTATGTGTTCACTACTAACTGAATCAACGGGTTCTTGTGTGCTTCATTATTGTCACTACAGCCTCTTAGCAATCTCAGGTGGATGATTTTGAGTTCTTCAGAAAACTTAAAAGAGCTTCCTGATCTCTCAACTG
This sequence comes from Euclidium syriacum, assembly GCA_900116095.1. Classification (NCBI taxonomy): domain Eukaryota; kingdom Viridiplantae; phylum Streptophyta; class Magnoliopsida; order Brassicales; family Brassicaceae; genus Euclidium; species Euclidium syriacum. The sequence goes on from FPAK01000008.1 coordinate 8,760,860, forward strand.
CCACTAATCTCTGTCAATTAGATCTCCATAATTGCTCAAGTTTGGTGGAGATCCCATCTTCCATTGGGCATGCTACACATCTCCAAGAATTGAACCTCAGTTATTGCACACGTCTGGTGAAACTCCCTTTTTCTATCGGGGATGCAATTAATCTCCAAAAGTTATGTCTTTGCCATTGCTACAGTCTCGTGGAGATCCCATCCTCTATTGGAAATGCAAGTAATCTTCAAAAGTTAGATCTAAGCCATTGCTCAAGTTTGGTAGCGCTCCCTTCCTCTATTCTAAATCTTCGCAGATTGTCGTTATTGGATTTAAGGGAATGCTCAAATTTTGAATCTCTCGAAGTACTTGATATCTCAGAAAGTTTTCATGAGACTTCCACAAACATTGAAGATCTCAAGCCAAGTGGACCTACAATAGAAGAAGTGCCTTCATCGACGAGGTCATACTTTGAGATACAAGAGAATGTTCCATGGACCGGAAGAATATCTCGTCTATTTTGCTCCTTTCGCAACCCATATATTTGTCTCAGCTTCATTTACTGCTTCAAACTAAATCAAGAAGCGAGAGATCTCATCATCCACACACCAACGAATGGATATGCGGTCTTACCTGGGGGAGAAGTGCCTAAGTGCTTCACTTACCGAGCTTATGGGAGTTCCTTAACAGTGAAATTGAATCAAAAGCCTCTTCATACATCAATAAAATTTAAGGCTTGCATCTTATTTGATTATGATGACTTCGAAGCCTTTTTTGGATTTGAGGTAGACGTACATGCGTATCCTAGCATCGCCTCCAAACAGAATGCTCTCACTTCTTGCAAATCAAATAGAGAAATAGGAAAAATTTCAAGAGGGCATCTATACATATTCAAGGTTGAAGTAGAGGAGGTGACTTCCACCAAACTTGATTTTGATTTCAAGCTCTGCAGTCGGGCTTCTCAGGAAGAGTGGGAGATAAAAGAATCTGGGGTATTCCAACTAGGAGATGGCGATGAAGATAATGAAACTTCAGACAGAGAAGCATCCAAAGAATGAATGACAGTGCAGAGATGAATAAGAGCATGCAAATTCACTGTAAAGTTAAATACACTATATTTGGTGGGTTTAGAAATTTTTTAATTAGTTATTTTTTTGGATTTTGCAAATTAGTTTTCTTCAATAAAAGAAGTTTGACTTTGATTAGTTTTGTTCTTCGGTTTAAAGTGTGCATCTAGTAGAATCAATGGAAAGTTGGGAGCAACATGCAATTTGAGAAAGATGGGAACATGGTCATCATGATCGAGGAACTTGCTTCAGTATAAAAGTTCATGTTAGAGATATGAGATTATAATTGAAAGAAACTCGGTCCATCAGTGCTTCTTTTTCGTGAAGATAAGAGACAACTTACTTTTCTTTTTTTTTCGTCTCGTCACAAAGCATGGGACTTGAGAAAAATAGGAGAACTGCAAAGACGATGAGTAGTTTGGATTTAAAATCAACTCCCTATTGGTTTCATTTCTTGGATCAGAAACTCAATGGCTCCCCATATTTCTCTGATGTGATATCTATCACTTTTAGATCGCCAAGAAGCTAAGCCACAACTTCTTCTTTTTCAAGTAATGCTACTGATTCTACTACACTAATTGAATTTCCATCTCTCATTATCATCTCTGCGGCGACTCACTTTCTCTTGTGGTGGTGAACAAACAAGTAACAACTCATGGCTGGTGTAAACACATTGATGCTTCTTCTTTTTTTTTTACTCAACAATAACTCATTTTCATTTAGATAACAAAGTACATACAATTAGGGCATGTCTTTTAAGGTGATTGGCTCAAGCCATGCCGGAACCTCACATTCTAAAATAGCATAATACATGGGAAAAGTTGAGATATGGTTGGCAAGACCATCGGCTGCCGAGTTCGCCTCCCTCTTAGTAGCTTCAAAACTTGGTTTGAGATATCTCCATTTCTTATTGATCTCCAAGATGAAGTCCTTCAAGGCAGGTTGAAAGCCATAGTTTTGAATGGCTTGATATAGAACGTGGCAGTCCATTTCAAATTGAACAACGCCTTGTCCCATGTTATCAAGACAGCTCATTGCCCAAACCAATGCAGACGCTTCAACATGGAGAAATAATATCAGGAGGGGATAAAATTTGGCACCTATCCACTTAGTTAACGCGAGCTCATCTCTTAGAAACCACCGCACACCAATTTGGCTCTTCTCTTTGTTTCAAGTAGCATCAACATTACATTAGCGTGTTGGTGGTGGTCTCCATCTAGCAATTTGTGGTTGAGGTTGGGGCTCCATTGTCCTAGGTTTCTCTGGGTGAAACTTTCTCCATTCACTATTATCCCTTAAAGCCCACTCGAGAGTTCATGGGGTCCGATGTCTATTCCATAGAAACAGAACTCATTACGGGCTTTCCAGAGCCTCCATAATATTCAAGGCCATATAGAAAAATTGTCTTTGATCCTCTTTTGAGTGTCCTTATCAAACCTCAAACCCAAACCAGCTGACATGTTGGATAGGAAGGAGCGAGCTGATGATGGGTGATATAGAGATGCCAAGGGGGACATAGCCCAAACCAAGCGAGCATATGGACACTGGAACAGGAGGTGGTCTATTTTTTCTTCAAGATCACGACATCTTGGGCAAGCAACATCATTAATTAGGTGCTTCTTCTGCAGTGTGGCCATGATAGGCAGATCATTGTTAAGACACCTCCATAGAAATTGGTGAACCTTAGGGAAGACAATCATTTCCCAGATTTTTTTCTAACAAACTGTTGATGCTTGGTTGAGAACTTGCCCCCCCCCCCAGGTACCTCATTATCATGTAATATGTCTGCCCATAGCAAATATGCCGATTTAACCGTGTAGTGCCCATATTCGTATGAATCCAAGTGTATATGGTTGTATGGTGATCAGAAACTGGCCTTATTTGTAAGATTGCTGCAACCTCGTCTTCCGCAAACACTTGGTTAACTCTATTGATATTCCATTGGTCAGATCCTGGGTCTTTGAGAAAATATGGGGGCACAGCCTCACCATCAATACAATCCCTAGCTTTGGGAGGTCTGGGGGTCCACATGAAGCCAATGATCATGGAAAAAACCTTATATCATTGCCATTACTGAAGTTCTTCTTCGCTCCAAGTTGTGTGAGTGGAATGGTGCCATGGATACTCCTCCAAGCATAGGAGGGTCTTGCACCTAACTTAGCATCCAGAGGAAAGACAGAGGAAAAATACTTCCCACTGGAAACCCTTGCAACCAGGGAGTCCGACATTTGCATAAACCTCCACATCCGCTTCCCCAATAGCGCAAGATTGAAGCCCTCTAAGTTTCTGATCCAAACCTTCCATCTTTTTTAGAAATAGTAAGCTTTTGCCAAGCTTTCCAATGTATCCCTTTCCATGTAGCTTGATTCTCCCACCAGAACTTGGCCATTTTGCTTGTAATTGAGTCACACAGAGTCTTGGGAAGCTGGTAGCAAGACATAAGATGTGTTGGTAACGCCAAAATGACTAATTTGAGCAACACCCCTTTACCTTCAAAAGATAAGAATCTGTTATGCCAAGTGTGGATTCTGAAGCCAATCAGTGTTGCCACTTTAGAACCTCTGATCATCTTTAACATCAACATATTGATGCTTTGATGTAAAAAGTTTATTTTTTATGTAATTTCATATATATATATATATATATATATATATATATATATATATATATATATACCCAAAAAAAAAAAAAAAAACACTCATGGCTAACCATACACAAGTTGTAAGACCAATTCGGCAATTGATTTAGCTATGGGATCTGAACTTAATTTGCAAGATTTTGTAGAAGAAGATACTTTCTTATCATTGAAGAAGACATTACAAGCATATATAATTATATATACATGCTAAAGGAACGTTCTAGAGGATGGATACTATCAATCACACAAGATAATCTAAGAGTAAAATATAGATATAACCTAAGTATTTCTTTTTCTTTATATCCACTATACGCCCCGAAAGATAGACTGCGGGAGAGAGTCCTGTCTTGGAAGAATGAAGATCAGCAAGAAGCTGTCGAACTAGCTTCGTAAGGACGTCAGCTAATTAATCCTTTGACGAGACGTGAAAGACACGTAAGCAACCTGATTGTACCAACTACGGATGAAATGATAGTCTAAGGCGACACTGCTTAAAAAGTAGCTCCTACATCATCGCAATAGATGACCGACTGAGAAGAGGATGAAAAACCAAGTTCTTTCAAAAGAGAAAGAACCTACTGAAGATCTGATGCAGTCTCCGCGACAGATTTATACTCAGCTTTGGTGGAGGAGAGAGGAACAGACTTCTGTTTCTTTGTCAACGAGATCATAAATGTAGGTTGTTTTTATATTTGTCAACGAGAACAAAATGGTGCTTTAAGAAGCATTTATATGGACAATATATTCGATCTCGAGTAAAATTATTGATTACATTTTTAGAAGAAAAATAAAAAGGTAAAAAATTTATCTAAAGGCAAGGCCAAGGATTATGAAGCCTATGGACCAAGACTAAGGATCTCAGTAAGTTCAAAATTGACGAAGTAAAATCAACAATCTACTATGAACCCACATAGGCTCACATCTAGATCGACAGAAAAATTCTACTTGCCTAAAAACCCGCGTTGTCCTCTTTAGTTCTTGATTTTCACCAACAAGTGCAACCTGAGACGCGGAAAAACGATTGGAACTATCGACAGAGAAAACAGAGTTAAAACATAAATCAATTATCCAAAAGAAAAGTAGAAAGTGAAAGTTTCCCACATTCCTCTCTTAATCTATGATGTACTTTTAAAAACATGAAATCAAATAGTTCACAGTATTCATCATCATAATCAATACCAATAGCCAAATCAGTCTCGGATCAGTTATATAATAGAATACCGACTTTCACCGGTCTAACAGTTTCCGCAAGACTGGCAAGAAAAAAGCTAAATCCAAACCTATGAAGAAAACTATCAAAGTAGACCCTTATAAAGAAAACAACTGGTGATATCATCTTTACACAGTCATCTTACTCTTCTTTAACAAAAGCAAACACCAAAAGCAGAAAATACACACACCAACACCGATCTGTAAAGCAGTTGTCGAAAATAGAAAACACAAACCATAAAAGAAGGCAATTGATTGATTAATTAAGACAGGAAAAAAAAATGAAAAAGCAAATCCCACTTCAAGAATATAATACCTTTCCTTTGTAGTCTTCACAAAGCTTAGCATCTAAACCAATTCCTTCTCCTTAGCCACCAAGAAAACCCATCACTCTACATAAAAACATTACAAACGCTTTATCTTCCATCTTCCTCTCCAAGAACAAGAAGTTACACAAGGATTACAGATTTTTGTGGAGATATGAGTGCAGATTGGGGACCAGTGATTGTAGCAGTGGCTTTGTTCATCCTACTCTCACCAGGATTGCTCTTTCAGCTACCGGCGAGGACAAGAGTCATGGAGTTTGGGAACATGAGCACAAGCGGCATTGCGATTTTGGTTCACGCCATTATTTATTTCTGTATACTCACTATCTTGATCATTGCCATTCAAATTCACATCCATTTCTGATCTTCTAATGTAACAAAAGGCAGCTTCTTTGGATTCAAAGTTCGCCTTTTTCTGTTTTTTTTTTTTCTGAGCTAATCTCTGATTTTGTTGTATACAAATAAAAATCTACAATTCTGTATTCCACAATTCAAATTCTAAACTCTAAGTAGCTCTTGGAAAGATCGAACCACACATCAAATGGGATAAAAACATTTCTCATCTCTTGTGGCTTAATCATGTAATCCAGCATAAATTTAGCATCTTCTTTTTGCTTCAGATTTCGTTTTTTTTTTTTCCCCCATTATTCCCTGATTCTAAACTGATAAGAAGATTTCACACTTTTGCATTCTACAATTCAGTTTCTCAAATCTGAGCAGCTCTAGAAACGATCGAATCAGACAGCAAAAATCGAATTTAAAAAAAAAGAAAGTTTCAATTTTCCTTTAACCTTAATCGCAACAATACAAGCTTAATTATTAAATTACATTTTCAGTAAGATTAAATCCACAATACAACAGATTTTCGCTGAATTCGAGCACGAGAATCAGCCTTAAAACACTAAAATTTGAGTTCTAAATCTCAGAAGATTCCTGTAAACCCCAGATCCAATAAAAAAGATTACCTTTATTCCGTTGGAAAACCCCTATATTAGCCGGTGGTGATGTGGAGATTAACTGCGAGTATCAAGATCGTGTACGCAGCGAAGAAGATGAGTGTGTGGACCGCGATGGCTTTTCCGTTTGTTTTCATGCCGCCGAATTCGAGCGTCCGGTGATTTCCCGGTAACGAGAAGAGGAGTCCAGGAGAGAGCATCACGAATAACACAACTCCGACGAGAACGGGTGCCCAATCCGCCATTGTCACGAGAAAAAGCGGTGGCGTTTTGGGAGCAAAGGCGTGGTCTTTTTCGAGAAAGCGGTGGTGAGCGAGGTAGAGTCAAAAGACGGTGTTGAAAGAAAGAGGAAAGTTGAGGTAAGCGTAAAAGACCAATAAAAATAAATTTTTTGTACTTTTCTCATAATTTGTTTTAAGGTTTTATGAAAAAAAAACCCCAAGTAACACAAAATTGAAGTTATACCCGGTATAGGGTTATTTTTTTCCTGAAAAGTTATTTTAGGTTCCTTCATTCTACTTTTCAAATGTGTGACTAAACCTTGGAGCTGTTAGCCGCCTGCGTCTTGAACTTTTTCCCGATTATATCCGTATACATGAGATCTGAGTTAAAGCGTTGCTACAATCCAAGAAAAGAAGCACAGTCAACTTGGTTAGTAAATTTCAAAGACTACAAAAAATAAAATAAACTCAAAAATATTTTTGAAGCAGAAACTGAGGACAAGTGATTTGAACCAATGATCTTGAACATATTTCGGAGTATGTGTCCAATTGTAATATAATCTTTCGAAATCTCCTTTTATAATATCTCTTATCTACCCAATAACTCTATAAGTCAAGTGGAAACTACAAGTTAAATAGTTAAATTATTAATATTGTTTTGAAATGATATGATCTCTAAGGTGTTTAAAAATTTCAATCAAAAAACAAGATAAAGTCAAACTTAACAAGATGAACTATGATTCTCGTTTTACTAAGTTCTAGGATAGAGTGAAAGTGGATTGAGGATCGCTAAAAAAGAGTGTGAAAGCTCTCTTGATAAGATCAAGAATCAAGTCTATATGATTCACATAATAGACTATGATCCACACTTGTATTCTAGAATGATTCCACAAACTAAAATAAACAAGCAAAATTAAGCATAAAAGTTTCAAAAAGATTAACTCGGGTTTTTATTCATAAAAGAGTATTTTTCTACAATGAAATGAGATGAGTTTTTAGAAGCTCGTCCCTAAGACATTTAAGACAAGATAACTGTTAAAATAAATCAACATAAATGCAAATAAATCAAACTAGATGAGAAATCTATGAAAGACTTTATTGATTTGGCCTTTAATGCTTGATTTTGGCCAAATGAGGAAATATAGAAGGTTTTTTGTATTTGGACAACTTGTACGTGTAATGATACATCCTTGGAGTCTTTGTAAGGTATAGAAGCTCTCCAAGTTGTTCCCACTCACTATTTTAAATAACCATTGCGACTTGATTCTTTTTAGGTCTATAAAAGGCAAGTTGGGTATTGGACTGATCAAATATGGAAGAGTGCAGTTAGAGATGTGTTGTGGAGCCTTTATATGATTGAGAGGTTCCTTGGGGCGTGGCTGATTCATCTTTGGACTCATGGATTTCATCTTTTGGTTTGATGACCGCATCACCTCTCGTATTGTAGAACATCATCGCAATTCTTCAAGATATATGTATGTGCGTGGTGTACATCTTGTTCTGTGAACCATTTATTATCTTTCTCACAACTTAACCGTCCTATTTGGGTAAAAACATCTGGAACACGTCCAACGGGGTAAGTTGGTTTCGCACCTCCATCGTCGTATCGTTTAGGCTTTCTAACTTTCGTTTGTACTTGTGGTGGAAAGTAGTAGAATGAGAAATGAAATGTTTCTTCATTTATGGTTTGAGCAGCGATTGATCCCTCAACTCTACTTGGATTTGTGGCCTTACGTTTTGCTGAAACATGAAGCATTCAAAGGGATACATCCAACAATACTATTGGGCCTCCTAACTCTGCCTTCCGAGGAAGATGAATGGAAATATGCTCTATAATATAAAAATGAAGGAGGAAATATTTTCTCCAGCTCACATAATAGCAAAAGGATGTTATCTTGCAATTGTTGTATTCCTTTTCCCGAATCGTTCGGGTGCAAAGATCTCGGAAAAATGTTGCAATACCTTACATATGTGATAATATAAATTTTATTAGTTTATAAATTCTCATAAAAATAAATATAAATTTTGTAAGTTACCTTCGATCGGTACATGCATCTCTTCCAGAAGTATCTCATTAAATGCGAATGAGAGTAGTCGCTCCATAACGACGTGACAATCGTGACTTTCATCCCAATGAATTTTTGACTTGTTGAATCAACACAACAAGAGAGATTGAATGAGTATCTGTCAAGGAATTTAACATCATTGTGTATCCACTCAAATACACTTCATCCTTGCTTTTCCCGATAGCATGTAGTTGGGATCTGGAACCTTTTCGCCTCCTGAAATATGGAGCTGTGGCCGACAGCAATGTCGACGGAGATCTAATCTTGATTTAAGATTATCTTTGGTTCTGCCTTTAACATATAAGGTTGTAAAAAAAAAAATTCTTGATGTGCATTACGTCAAGACTATGCCTTAAAAGGTGATGTTTACCATAAGGCAAATACCAAAATATACTTTTCTTATGCCAATGATGCAAGAACCCATATGTAACCCCTGAAGTATCTTTGTTACCCCACAAAGAACAGTCTCTTTTACACCAAAATTTTCCATTTCCTCAAGCATATACTCACCATCCAACTCTGGTGGCAGCTTTAACCATATTTCCTCTCTTAGAAAAAGTCTTGCTCTTACGATATGAATTTTTTTGGGTAAAAATCGACGATGACAGTCAAACCATCAAGACTTGTGTATGTATTTCAACTGAAATGCATCAGTAATTTTATGGCAGTATGGAAAAGCTAACTTCCCTTTCGTGTTCTATCATGATAACATCACATACGCAGGAAAATCACTTATGGTCCACATAAGTACTACCCGCATAACAAAATTATGTGGTTGGAATACATCAATGGTGCATATGCCCCATTATACCACAACTCCCTCAACTCTGTATCAATGGCTGCAAGAAAATGTCTAGATATTTATTTGGTTGCTCTAGACCAGGGAATAATGTGGACAAGAACAAGAACTCTTGATTAATGCAAAAATTAGGTGGGAGATTGTCTAGAGTCAATATGACTGGCCATAGAGAATAGTTTCGACCCAATTTCCCTTAAGGTTTAAATCCATCAGTGCATAGGCCTAGGTAGACATTTCGTAGCTCAGAAGCAAAATCTTTATATCTTGAAAGGAAGTGTTTCAAACATTTTGCATCAGATGGATGTGATATTATCAAAAAATCGTTATGCATGCCATCTCATCGATGTTGTTGTTTGTTCAGATTGATATAATCTTTTCAACCTGTCGGTCATCGGCATATACCACATTCACTTGTATGGAACTTTAGTTTGGCCTCTCGTGGGCATAAATCTAGGCTTCTGAAAAAACTGACACTTCTTTCACTATACGTCATCACCCCTCCAAAATATCATGCAATTATCAATACATACATCTATTATCTCAAAAGGTAGAGCAAGCCCTTGTACTATCTTTTTCACTGCATAGTATGTTTCTGGTACTAGGTTATCCACTAGTAAATACTCGTTCATTAGTTGCATGCATGCATTAATATTACCCTATGCTATATTATAATCCTTTTTAATGCCCATCATTCAAGCAGACAATGACAGTGGAGAGTTCCCAATCATACACCTATCATATATTAAATTATTGGCAGCGTCTAACATCTCATAAAACCTTTTTATTTCTAAGTTAGGTGCTTATGCCATATTTCCAACACCAACCGACTCGTGATATGCATCTTTCACCATTTCTACATATTTATTGCTTTCATTCGTAATTCTTGGATTGTAACCGCCAACACTATAACTAGGTTAATCATGTTGACCTCCTACAATATGCTGACTACTACTACTAGACATTGATGGATCAATAAAATCTTACCCGTGTGCAAACCAAACATAGTAATTAGATACAAAACCTCTATGAAATAGATGTTTCGAGACAAATTTGATCACCATTGATTTTCCATTATTGGATACAAGACAATGACATCATAACATAGCGGTTTCAATGAATTTTGGTTGGTTGGTCGTGAAATCCATTAAATCCTTCACCAAAGAAATAAATTCTTCCATTAAGCCCCGAGTACATCCATTTTCGGGACTGGTAGATATTTCCTCTAGATCGTTTCCAAACTCCACAATCTTCATTTGGTATATATAGAAAAAATTCTCAAAATTATAGATGGATTAACGACATAAAAGGATGTCGTTAACAACTTGGTAAAGATGAATTGACGACACAAGAGGATGTCTCATGGTTCGGTAGGAAATTAGGTATAAACGTGTTTTTGTGCCTATAGCACCGAATATATCAACACATTTGATGTCATTTATATATTCCTTGTGTAGGTGTGTCGTAAAGATGTTACTAAATAACGAAAAGTTTTGTATTGTTAAATATAAGAACGTAGTAACTACATTTATTTTTCGGCGTAACTAATTCGTTGTTTAAATGTCGTTAATTATCAACATTAGCATACATTGTTAACTTTCGACACTTTAACGATGTGCTGAAATTTTGTTGTTAATGTGTCTAAATTGTGTTGTTATTTAACTACATTTTTTTTATGTTGCTGACTGGTGTTGTTAACAGCTTCTTTTCTTGTAGTGTGTATTCTAGTTCTTGTTTTCTTGTATTGGGTGGTTCATATTCTTTATTTGTTTGTATTTTGAAATTTTGAAGGACCCATCAATTTTTATTACTTTTTTTTCTATATCAGTTTTAAGAAATCAAAAGAACTATTTGTTTGTATTAAATTTGATGGATTTAATCTTATGTTTTATCTAATTCAGTTCTGAGATATCAAAACATCTCTATATGTTTTCTTCCTTGTCTTATTTGATCATAAAAAAATTCTTTATCTTTTCAATTGAAACATAGCTCTTTCAAAAGAAAAGATAGAAAAGTGAGACTGTGAAGCAATACTATCTTTCATACTTTATAATTTTTTTATGTTACTTTCAATGTTTTTTTGTTGGAGTGGTATTGTCGTAAAAAAAGAAGAGTTATCAGGGTGTGAAGATCCGTAAACAGTATACAAAGTGTTAGTTTTAACAATTTACTTTGAAAATCCATCAAACACTAACAAATAGTTCTTTTTATTTATAACAAATGAATTAGAAAAAAAAAGGAACAAAAATTGATGGATCAATCACAATTTCAAAATACATATTGAACTGTTGAACGGAGACTAAATTTTTGATCATAGAAGGACAGAAAATAACATCACGAAGATGTAGTGAACAATTAGGAGAAGAGGATGAGAGGATATCATTGCCAATATGTGTTGAGCGAGCAAACAATACCGAGAAGCACATATTGAACTTCGTAATGCTTTAATTGAACATTTGTAGTTTGAAAATATACTAATTTTGAGACTTAGTGGTCTAAATATACTAATTGTGAGAATTAGTATGATGTAATTTTCGATTATTTATAATTTATGTATTGTAGTTTTTTTTTGACTGATTGTAATTTTATATTTTAATTATTATTTATCATTTTATAATTAGTATTTATCAAAACTATTAAAAATATAATTTAATTTATGTTTATCTATATTTATGCATTAATTTTTTTTAATAACCGATTTTAATCTTATATTTTATGCATTAATTTTTTAGTTAAAAGAACAATTAGTAATTAATAAAACTATTTAAAATTAACAGAATCTTAAATTTAATAATATAATAATAGAAAATATTTTTTTGGTGTGAGATTTGGTGTTGTGGTTGGAGGTGAAATATATAGTGGAACACTAAAACACCAAATTTGGTGTTAAGGTTGAAGTTGCTTTTATGATTTGTGAGACTAAAATTATTTTTATTATATATATATATATATATATATATTTGTTTTAGTATTTTGTAAATTATTTTGTATTAGAAAAATATCTAAACTAATCACAAATGTTAATAGATATATTTTATAAATTTTTAGATAATAGTACCGTATAACTTATACTTTTTAATTTTTATTATTAGTTTAACATTAAATATTTAAATTATAAAATGATAGTCTACGATATATGTATATGTGTACTGCATGAACTCGTGTACGCATAACACAATATTGTTGTGTATGTGTATTACATGAGTTTATGTATGAGTAACATAACGATATTGTGTATACGTAAATGTTTATTGTTATGTACGAATAAATATATGTGTACATCATGGATAATGTATTGTAATGTATGTTATTCGTACTACCTCATAGAAGATGTTTTTGTTGATAGGTAAAAAAAAACTTTGGTAAACATGGAGAGATAAAATCACTTTTCTAATTTTCCTTTTGAAAGAGTCATGTTTTCTAATTTTGAAAAAAATTGTATGAACAAATAAGATTGAGAAAAAGATTAATACAAACTTTTTTATATCTCAAATTTGAATTAGATGAAATAGAAGATTAAATTCATCAAACACAACAAATAATTCTTTTCATTTCTTAGTATGAATTAGAAAATACAAGTAATAAAAAATTGATGGATCAATCATAATTTCAAAATATAAATAGTAGAGCGTTTGTTCTTTATGTTCTGCCAAAAATGTAGAAAATGAAATTGGTAATATAAAAAAGTGACAAGTCGATGATTTTTAATCGGTAAAAGAAAAAAATAAATAAATAAATCTAGTACCATAAATAACTGTAGGTAGTACCATAACTTACAAAACTTTACAGCTAATACAAACATAAATATTTTTTCTTAGCCATTTAAAATTTTTTATAATGTTTGAAGAAAAGAGATCTCATTTGTTTTTTTACTTCAAATAAGGGTTAGTTTTAAAAGAACCTTAATAAACATAGTCTACCAATTCTCTCTTAAAACATCACATATTTTCTCATTTTTTAACAATTCTTCTCTAATTTATATGGTAAAGAATATTTATTTATTCTTTATAAAATGTAACATTGATGAGGGAGGTGATTACGACACATACAATGTTCATCGATCTTGGGGTGAGCGTTTCATAACCACAAAAGGTTTCATGGGAAAAATTCATACATTCTGAACAACCTTTCACCGTTAGAAATATCTTGACACACTCATCTAATTTCATCGAAGTAGTTCTCTTGCATTACGAATGTACAAAGTACAAAGTGGTAGTTTATTCAGTAGTTAAGGTATGACTTTTAAAAATCATTTTCTTTTTTCTCATGTCATTTTTCTTCTTAGAAATCATATTTATTTATCGAACCTTTTTTTAATACTATCTTACACAATTTCTTACTTGAAAACCTCTACTTTCAATCTCAACGTTATATTTTGGTTTGTTGCAACTCAAAAATATCTCATGTTGAATACATCAAGAATTTATAGTTTTATTAATTTTCCAAAACACCAAATAAATCTACTAAATATGTCCAACTAAATGCAAGATTATTCAAAACACAATAAATACATATTTTAAAACATATCCAACATTTGAATGTATGTATCATTATATCAAGAAACATAATTTTTCTTTCTTAAATTACCACTAGATACATATATCATTATGTTCTTATTATCCTTAAAACAATATGTTGATTTAATAACATTTTTATGTAGTTTAATGGTGACAAATAAACGAGCGATCTAGTATTATTTTAATCATGTGTATTTTCTGCACAAAAAGTAAATGTTGAATTTTTATAAATTATTGTACTTGCATATAAATATTTTCAACCAAAACCCCACTTATGTTGATTTAACAAGGACATATAATCATTCCAAATAAAAAAAATGAATCTGATACAAAAAAATATTCTAAAATGTTCAATTGCATTTATAGATTTGTAAAAAAAAAAAACTCTTAGGATGATCAATTGTATTAGCATCTTAATGTTCTATTACTATATTAATAACTCTTTACTATCATTTGTATGAATATGAATTGCAATATTTAGTTTATTGTTGTGATAATGAATCAATTTTCTCATATATGAGTTTCAATCTTCAAAATGATATATGTATATCTAGTGGTAATTTAAGAAATAAAAATATGTCGCTGGCATAATTAAGAAAAAAAGTAACAATCCATAACTTTTGTTCTATTTTCGGTACATCTGTTATAGTCTGTGTACATTTGATATGAAAATGACATTTCAGACTATACGTGAAGACAATGCAAGCAAAGGAGAAGAATATTTCGAGAAGACTCTACTTAATAAGGGGAAACATGTAGATGTTCTGTATAATCTCGCGGTGTTCCATGATAAAAGTATGAGCTTTGACAAGGTATACAAATGATTTGTGAATTATTATATCAGCAGTAATTGGGTGTTCATTTTTTCCTTTATATCTTTTATTCTCTTGTGACTTTCAAGATACAGTTAATCATGTTTTGTTATGTGTCAACAGTATGATTTCTCATGGTTTTATTCTCATGTGCACAGTCAATTTTATACTACAAACTTGCTTTCCACCTCAGACCACGTTGCTTTAATGCTTAAAATGGTTTAGGTCCAATTTACACAGACATTGGCAACCTTAATAAAGTTGTGGAGTGGATAAGGTGTAATTTTTGTCTTATGTGGCTTACTATGTCTCACAACCTCTGTAGATGGCTATATCTATCAAACCAAATATGGTACAGTCGCTTAGTAACCTCTGTACTATCTATGGAGCCCAGGTTTGATATAGATTAAAGGTAGCTCAATCTTTTCATAATTGAATCGCTAATTCCTATAATATTATAGGGAAAAATTATTGATGCTTTATGAGGTGTTCACAAATTTCATCAACAACAAAGAAAATTTTGCAATGTAATATGGAGAAGCACATAACAACATGGGTCTTTTTTAACATGGATATTGGTTTTATATCAGCAACTATTAGCGAGTTTACAAAGCGCCTAGAGTATGTTCCAGATTCTCTTTCAAAAGAATAAAACAGGTTGCATGCGAATAATTGCATTGCTGCGGGAGGTGATTACGACACATATGAAGCTCATCGATCCTAAACTAGAATTGCCTTGTCTCTACTCTTTCATTCGATGAGCCAGATTTGAGGATAAATCTATTTTCAATACGAGGGGAATGATACGATCATGGGAGGCAGCAATGACATGTGTTCATTGTTATAATATTATCTGCTAAACCATGAAGATTCAACGCATGAAACCACTTGGGGGAGTATTCTCAGCTCAAATACATAACACCTCGAAGAAGAATCAGATCAAACATAGTTTAAACGAGGGAGTTACTCAATTTACAAATCGGGTGATTTCCAGATTACATGATTCAGACCTATGAGCATTCATTGAAGAATTCTGACCAGATTATAATAAACTAAGTTACAAACCGACTTATTCTATAATCTTGGTTCATCAGAGAAACCTAACAAATTGGATTCATCCCAAAAACAACTAAAGAAGATCAATTTTTGGGGAATTTCAAGTGTATCTCCCTCAAAAGTTTTACTTAAGTTCCTATCCCATCCAAACTTGGATCTCTTGCTCTGTCTACAAAAAACATTATAATCAGGTTTGAGCTACACAAATTCTTCGATTCCAGAACAAACTCCACCGACATTAAATTCAGACGGATTCCATAATTAAACCAAAAAAAATAGACCAGACAAAATATAAATTACGGCTTAAATTGGTTTGATAAAGTCACAACGAATTTTTTTTTTAATACACTTAAACCAGAAGCATGATTTATGTCTTCCTCACATCCTCTCTCAACCAAAAATCTCCCAATTAGAATATAAGAACCCTAAATCCCCAGAAAATTGAATCATGATATTCCTTAAGCGGAGTGATTTATACCATGAGGAATGGTTCGTCGACTTCGTATGGTTCATCAACTGGAAGATTTCGAAGATGAAGTTTAATCACAAAGGAAGACATAGATTTCGAGGTGAGCTATGGAGATGTCTTAAGTATTAATCGGTTGAATTTGAGAAAGCTTGGTGGTCTGAGCATCGTTGACTATCGAATGGTCAGCTATAAGTCAATACAGCAGTTGGTGCAGATGTTTAAATCCTAGTAAGTTGTTGTTGCTAAGAGGAAGGAACAAAGACATGTTGATGAGAAAGAGGAAAATTGTGGCAAACTGAGGAATTGGTATGAGAAGTGAAAGAAAGAGAACTCTGAGCTTGTTGTTCGAAAAAGAAGATGAAATTCTACGATTTTTTGGAACTAGATTTGCGACTCGTAAAGAGAAGAAAAAAAATTGAAGAAATTCAGTTCGAAGATGGCAAAAGTTTTGGTTGAGATCTAGAGCTTGATGGTGAGCTAAGAAGTAGGAATTGAGTGAAATCAAATCTTGTAGCAAGACAAGATAGTGTCTCAATTTGCAGAAATGTGTGTCTCTTGGAATTGATGATGCGGTGGATGTTGATGATGAGAAACACATAGAAATTAATGAGAATCGTAGCGTCTTGAGAGAACATGACACATTCTAGAGAACCTTTCAAATAATACATAGGGTTCCATTTTGGGTCGGGTCACTGGGTTAGATTTGATCCGGTTGTTTTGGTTTGATGTAGGTTTGGTCTATTTTTCGGTTTTAATTTGGTTTAATGATGGAACAGACGGAATCCGTCTGAATTTAACGTATGTGGAGTTTGACCCGGATTCGAAGAATTTGAACAATGTGCTGATTTTAATATTTTGTGTAGACAGAGCAAGAGGTTCAAGTTCGGTGGGGATAGAGACTTAAGTAAAACTTTTGGGGGAGATACACCTGAAATTCCCTTAATTTTTGTCTATGGCAAAGACTGCATTTAATTATGTATATTTCTCTCTCTTACATGCATTTTAGAATTTGAATTCTATTTTCCTAGATGCTTTGCATGTTGAGCTAGTTTTAGAGATTTTGTTTGATGTATTTTCTATATGTACATAACTTATTTTCATGAATAAAATAAAAAGACTTTGATTATTACTTTGGAACATGAATCTTTGAAAGTGATTTTCATTTTCCTTTTCCTTTTCAATTGTGTGTAATATCTATTGATCAATCATTATATGTAATATCTATTGATCAACATGATCTGTCTTAATGTGTCATATCGAAGAGATGAACCAATTTATCAAGAGTCTTGCACACAAGAATCTTTTGTGCAACCATTCGATCTACTGCTTTGTTTTTTGAAGTCTAAATGTTAAGAGAAATCAATAATTACCCTTTACCATCTTAGAGTGCAACATTCTTAAAGAATTAGTATCAAACTATTAACCGAAAACGACCTTTAAATTTTAACCGCCTAAAAAATTGCTATCAATCAAAACCCTCATAATTATTAAGACACCTCTAGAAAAAAGAGAAGTGAAATTCTCTCTCTTGCTTTAATTGTAAAGAAAGTGACTTTATTGGATTCTCATTCTCTTCACGTTGAAAAACCTCCATTAAGTCTCTCTCTATCTCATTTGTTTTCTTCTCCCAACCAATTTTTCCACTTTCATTTCCTTTAAACCTCTCTTCTTCTTTCATCCTCTTGTTCCTGTTTTTGTTTTAGTATATTTGTCCTTGTCAAGAAGATATGCACAATTGGGCCGCACCATTGATAGCTTCGGCTCTATTCGCGTTTCTGTCGCCGGGATTGATTCTACAGTTTCCGGGAAAGGAATCTCCGGTGGGTTTCATGAACATGAAGACGACGATTGCTTCGATCTTCGTACACACCGTACTCTACGGCCTTTTCCTCATCCTCTTTCTTGTTGTTCTTAATGTTCGTGTCTATGTCTAAAGGGAGCTCATTTATGCATACTCATGTTTGTGACTCTGTCTCTGTCAGCCGGTTTACTATAGTGACGCTTTGTTTGTACGACTTGTCTTTCTTTTTCTTTTTCATGACTACTCCAATGATTGAAACTCTTTTTATTAACTACGGCCATGTGTATGTGTGTATTTGTAAGAAAAGTCCAATGAAATTGAGATTCAGGCCCGCTTTTGACCACAAGCTGATGAAACATGGCCGTAGGGTAACACAAAATCAGACAACGGATTTATCTAAGGGGAAAACACTACAATAAGCAATAGAATGAAGATCGAATATAGTCCCGACCGGAAAAAAAGAAAAGAGATCGAACATAGTTGAGAGATGTTTCTCTAATAATTTTTTTTTTTGCTTCTTCCTTGCAAAATGATAATAATGAAATTTCGGACAAATAGAAAGAAATGTTTCATTCAACCCGTTTCTAATAATAATTGCACAATCAATCGTACCAAAATATTATATAGTAAGTAGCCAATGTCGACCCAAAAAGTAGTAGCCATTTAAAAATCTGCTAATTTTTGGGCAATGATCAGCATTTTTCTCCCGGACCAAAAAAAAAAAAGATCAGCATTTTTCTAGATTTCTAACCAGTTTAGACCCAAAAAAAATCGACGAACCGAACCCGAACCAAAACTAACAAAACAAGCTCGTTCTCTTGTGTTTCCAATCCTGGCGACGAAGATGAAGCTTACGATTGCTAAGACGAAACAGTGGCACTATCATGGCGCAAAGAATGTCCGATTCCGAAGAAGTGAAAGTAGAAATCTTGCAATAGATCTAGGAATTTGGTATTTAATGCCGTTAATTGCCGATTGCAGCTGGTTGTTACCTCTTTCTCCCCCAACGGACATGAAACAGTAGAACCATGGAAGCAATCTTCTTTGTCAGTGAGTTCAATGACCAAATTGGAATTTTATGAACTGAATTTGGTTATTTATATCGATTTCTTATTTTAGCTGTATATTTGTGAACTCAGATCTTTGATTGAGCCATTGAAATTGATCACGCTTCATTAAAATTGGCGTTTGCTTCAGCTGAGTTATAACTACTTTCAGAAAATTTGTAGGTATTGTACGTGGTCCAATCTCATAACCATAGAGTGGTGGAGCCAAACATTAAAGTTCAACTTCAGGACGCGTCTTGAGATCAGCCTATATGATAAGGTCAATGATTTTTTTGTGGCACACATATTTTCCATGGAAAGATAAATCCATTTTAGACATTATCAGTCAATATGATGTTATGGAAACAATCTGTCTTTAGTCATTCATTATTAACATAGCTCTCCAAAAAAGCTCTGATATTAAATCCTCTAATGGATTCTTCTTTTATCCTTAGCAGTGTTGTTGCTGCAATATGCTTCTTCACGTTCTTGGGTACAATATATCTAATGGTTTATAGAAAACTCAGTTTCCATCAAGAAAACAATACGACGGGTTCTCCTTTATCTTCTTCACCGTTGCCATCTACTTTGTCTCGGAATTGGAAACACCATGTGTTCCCAAGCTTCCACGGTGCAGACGTCCGCAAAGAGCTCAAAAGCAAAGGAATCGACACATTCATTGATAATGATATCGAGAGGAGCAAGGCGATCAGTCCTGCGCTTATTGAAGCTAAAGAGGATCAAGGATCGCGATTGTCTTGCTTTCAAAGAACTATGCTTCTTCGACATGGTGTCTGAATGAATTGGTACAGATCATGAAATGCATGGAAGAGTTGGGTCAAGTAGTTATGACTATTTTCTATGAAGTGGATCCAACAGATGTAAAGAAGCAGACTGGTGATTTTGGGAAGGTCTTCAAAAAAACTTGTGCTGGTAAAGAAAAGGAAGACATTGAGAAATGGAGAAAAGCTTTGGCGGAAGTGGCTACGGTAGCCGGTTACCATTCAAACAACTGGTTCGTTCTTTTGATTTTTTACTTGCCCTTAATCCTTTATCGCATCAAAAGTATATACATGTAAAGATCTTAAACAATCTCATTTGTTAGGGATACTGAAGCGGTCATGATCGAGAAAATAGCCACAGATGTTTCGAACAAGTTGAATAATTCGACGCCATCTCGAGATTTCATCGGTCTAGTTGGGATGGGAGCTCATATGGAGAAAATGAAACCATTGTTATGCCTAGAGTCAGATGAAGTGAGGATGATTGGGATTTGGGGTCCTTCTGGGATTGGTAAGAGCACCATTGCTAGATTTCTATTTAGCGAACACTCTCATCAGTTCCAGCTTACTGTATTTATGGAGAATATCAAAGTACGGTATCCAAGACCTTGTCACGATGAGTACAGCGCGAAATTGCACTTGCAAAAGGAGTTATTGTCTCAAACACTCAATTATAATGTTCTTGAGATTCCTCATTTAGGAGTTGTACAAGAAAGGTTGAATGACAAAAAGGTTCTTATTATTCTTGATGACGTGGATAAGCTAGGACAGCTAGAGGCATTGGCGAAAGAAACACGTTGGTTTGGTCCTGGGAGTCGAATTATCATCACAACGGAAGATCGAAAACTTTTAAAGGCACATAAGATCAACCATATTTACAAAGTGGATTTTCCATCTACTAATGAGGCTGTTCAAATAATTTGTATGAATGCATTTGGTGAAAACTCTCCTAAAGATGGTTTCGGGCAACTTGTTTGGGAAGTTGCAAATCTTGCTGGTCAACTTCCTTTGGGACTAAAGGTTATGGGCTCTTATTTTCGGGGAATGTCCAAGCAGGAGTGGGAAAATTCTTTACCAATGTTAAGGACAAGCCTTGACGGAGAAATTGAAAGCATTTTAAAGTTCGGTTATGATGCATTGAGTGATAAAGATAAAGATCTGTTCCTTCATATAGCCTGTTTTTTTAAAGATGATGAAATCGAGAAAGTAGAAGAGCATCTTGCAAAGAAGTTCCCAGATGTGAAACAAGGACTTCGTGTCTTGGCTGATAAATCTCTCATATCTATCAACTCAAGATATATGGAAATGCATAATTTGTTAGTTCAATTGGGTAGAGAAATAGTTTGTAAACAATCTATTCATGAGCCTGGACAACGTCAGTTTTTGATCGATAGTAAAGAGATTTGTGAAGTATTGACTGATGATGCAACAGTAAGTTTTTACATTAGCCTTTCATTTGCAATGTTGCCTTGTTTTAAAACTAACCACATCTCTCTTCTTCTCAACTATTTTTTCAGGGTAGTCGAAGTGTTATAGGCCTAGAATTCAATTTCTATGAGGCCAATGACGAATTAAATATAAGCGAGAGAGCCTTTGAAGGAATGTCCAATCTCCAATTCTTAAGAATCTATAGTGAACATGTTCATCACGAAAAAATGTATTTACCGCAAGGTTTGAACTATCTATCTCGTAAACTTCGATTATTGCATTGGATTCAGTTTCCGATGACATGTTTGCCTTCCATTGTTAACCCGGAGTTCCTCGTTGAACTAATCATGTGTCACAGCAAGCTTGAGAAGTTGTGGGAAGGATTTAAAGTAAGTAATCCTTATTTATGTTGCTTAACTACTATTTCTTTGATCTAATCTATGATTTGCTTGTACAGCCGCTTCGCAACCTTAAGTGGATGGACCTGAGTTCTTCTGTAAACCTGAAGGTGCTTCCCGATCTGTCTAGTGCTACAAATCTCAAAGAACTAAATTGTAGTTTTTGCTCGAGTCTAGTGGAGCTCCCTTTCTCTATTGGGAATGCCATTAATCTCGAGATCTTGAATCTCAGTGACTGCTCAAGTCTGGTGGAGTTACCTTCTTCTATTGGGAATTCCATTAATATCAAGAAACTTAACTTTAGTGGATGCTCAAGTCTGGTGAAGCTACCCTTCTCTATTGGGAATGCCACTAAGCTCGAGGAATTGGAACTCGGTAATTGTTCAAGTATGGTGGAGCTTCCTTCCTCCATTGGGAATGCCACTAAGCTCAAAGAATTATATCTCTACAATTGCTCTAGCCTGGTGGAGCTTCCCTTCTCGATTGGGGATTTCTCTAATCTCACGAAATTTAAAATAAGTGGATGCTCAAGTCTGGTAAAGCTTTCCTCCTATATTGGGAATGCCGTAAATCTCAAGGAACTGGATTTTAGTTTTTGCTCGAGTCTGGTGGAACTCCCTTCCTCTATTGGGAATGCTACTAATCTCGCGTTATTAGATCTTAGGGGATGCTCAAATCTAGTGGAACTGCCTTCCTCTATTGGGAATGCCTTGATTAATATAGATCGGTTGGATTTTGATGGATGCTCGAGTTTGGTTGGAATCCCTTCCTCTGTTGGGAATGCCACTAACCTCGAGTATTTGGATTTTGTTGGATGCTCAAGTCTTGTGGAACTTCCTGCTTCCATTGGAAACCTTCAGAAATTAACCAGATTGAGTTTGAAAGGATGTTCAAAGCTGCAAGTTCTTCCGAGGAACATCAACTTGCAATCTCTCGACGCTCTTTTTCTTACTGATTGCTTGTCGCTCAAAAGCTTTCCTGAGATTTCCAAAAACATCAGCTATCTCGATCTCAGTGGAACTGCAATAGAACAAGTGCCTTCGTCAATCAGCTTGTGGTCTCGTCTTGAGATATTACATATGTCATACAGCGAAAACCTCAAGGAATTTCCGTATGCTCTTGACAGAATCACAGATCTTCACGTGAGCGATACAAGTTTACAAGAAGTTTCTCCGTGGGTTAAGAGTATCTCTCGTCTTCGTCGCCTTGTACTCAAAGGATGCAAAGAGCTTTTGTCGCTTCCGCAGCTTCCGGAGTCTTTATCAGAGCTAGACGCAGAAAATTGTGTCCTTCTGGAGAGACTAGATTGCTTTTTTCTCAATCCGACGATTATTCTAAACTTTGCTAACTGCTTCAAACTGAATAAAGAAGCGAGAGATGTAATCATCCAGACATCTACTTGTGACGTTACAGTCTTACCCGGTGAAGAAATGCCGACCTACTTCACTCATCGAGCTAGTGGAGATTCATTGGAAGTGAAATTAAATGAGAGACTTTTCCCTTCATCACTGATATTCAAGGCTGGCATCTTGCTGGTTAATAAGAGTGAAGTTGAAGCTGATGATGCGGACATGGTGTTTTTGGATTGTTCGATCATGGACAAACAGAATAGCCTCGATGTTCCTTGCAGTCCAAGTAACCACATTCTACCTCCTCCTTTAACGGACCATCTGTACGTCTTTGAATTTGAAGCAGATGTGACTTCCCACGATCTTTTCTTTGAATTTGGAATCAGCACTGACGAATGGGTGATAAAAGAATCTGGGGTGCACAATGTTAATACCAAAAAAGAATGTGGGTAACTCAAAGTGTTCTAAGTTCAGGAGTGGAGATCAATGGAGATTGTGAAGTCCAAAAAGAAGTAAATGGAGATGAAAGTGTTGAGACAAAGAAGGGAAAAAAACGAACGAAGTTTGATGGGTTTTAGATCAGTGGTTTAGTTGATGTGAATATTTTATGTTGTATTGTACGGTGATGCTAGGTTTTGTGTAACTAAAAACTAATGAATTCACAATATGCAGTAAGAAATTATTATGATTTAAATCTGATCCAAACAGTTAGTTTCGGTGTAAGACCCAGTATTAGGCCACGGAGAATCATTTGGGATGCAAGATTATTTTATTTAGGAATAGACTGAAAGTTTCTCAAACTCATTTTTGTATGTTTTCTTTTTTTGAATAAGTGTTAATTAGATAAATCAATATTTTTATGAGGTTTACTTGGAAGAAAACTTTACTACACTAAAACTGAACTTTATCTCGGTTTGGTTTTATTACACTTGTGGTTTGGGTTGCCTAAAATCCGCAGGCTAGGACTAAAAAACAAAGTGAGGCGTTCAATAGAATACATTTAAACTCTTGGGACTCTGAAACAAAAGCTTTTTTGTAAATTAGCAAAAGAGAAATTTCATGAACAAGACTAAACATAAAAAGAGACAAGGAAAAATTCACATATGATTTTAGCAATCGGCAGTGGCTTCAGCGACATCAGTTGTTGCAGCAGATGCAAGAACAAGCTCGGGAGTAGGAGGAGTGTAAGTGTAACCCTCGCGTCTCGCCTTCTTTTTCTCCCTTTGCAATTTAAAAGCTTCTCTCTTTTTTACTCTGTAACTGTTGGGATTCTCTGGAATAATTTCCCTTGGATACACACTCACCTGCAAAATCATATCCCAATTTCTCTTATTTTTCTTTATAAAGCTTTATAATAAGATTTAATTGGCATGAATCATAGATTACCTTCTTCCTGTCTGGACCAAACTTCTCGAATTTCACCAATCCATCGATCAAAGAGAAGAGTGTATGATCTTTACCTAGCCCAACGTTTTTTCCGGCATGGAACTACATCAATAAATATCATTCATGAATCAATCTCCACAACCAAAGTAATTTCATCCGGAACACAAGCTTAACCCAGAAAATAGTCTGGAGTGGGAATCTCACACTAAATTCGACAGTTTCGTATTCATTCATTGATCTCATCAATAAAAAATAGCTTCATCTTAAACACAAGCAGGACCTAAGAATATTCAATGTAATCCGAAACATGAGTCAAGTGCTTCTAAAAATTCGGCAGTTTCGTGTTTAAAACATGTCAATATCCTCGACCAATTTAGTTTTATCCTAAACAAAAGTATAACCCTGAAATCTTCTGAAATGGAATTCCGAAATCAAAAGAGCTCAAGAGCATCTAAAATGCCACTGTTTCGTGTTACCTTGGTGCCACGTTGGCGAACGATGATGGCGCCAGGTTTAGCGACCTGGTCACCGTAGATTTTGACGCCGAGTCTTTGACCAGGAGAATCACGGCCGTTCTTTGTACTACCGGCTCCTTTCTTGTGCGCGGATTCGATAGTTAACGGAATCGGAGCCTGGAGGTTTTGCAACGGGAGAGTCACCGTGAAAGTGGATTGAGGGCATAAATTCAAATCGCCTCTGAGGAACGAAGAGGTTGAAGAGAGAGATAAGCCTTTAAAAGCCCCAATTAGATTCAAACTCATCGATGTTGCAATCGCCATTGCTACAATTTGGGGGAATTTTGAAATGGAGCAGTTAGGGTTTGTGAGTGAAGTTCCCTTTACCTTACCTCCTTATCGTTTCGTGCAGTCGATTAGTGACTATTAAAATTCCACGTCATCAAAATATGCGGGTCCCACACTGTTGAAATTCAGACGATAAGGTGATACACGTCGCGAGTAAGCTATACTAAAAAAAGGTAAAAAGAAATTGTTGACAGTGGGATTTGAACCCACGCCCTTTCGGACCAGAACCTTAATCTGGCGCCTTAGACCAACTCGGCCATATCAACTTGTTGTTCAAGTGATTCCAAACAATTAATTAGTTAGGAAAACAAATGTTCAAGATGAGAATTTGCAATTGACTAAATTAACCCTCCTTATAATCCAAATCACATATACTTTTCACGTAATACTTGGGTCTCTTAAAATTAAAACTGAGAAATGGAATGGATAAATTTTGAGGAATGTAGATGAAAGTTTGTAGAAAAAGGAAGAAAATTTAGTTTTTATAATGAATAGTAATCAAATGCATCTTTTAGAATTAATAAACACAAACTTATACATTACTATTTGATCATATTCAAATTTTTGTTCTTAGTACAAATGTATATCTTGGTCAAAAAGTTGTTAAAATTAAGATGGTTTAAAGCTGGGTTTAAATCC
Organism: Euclidium syriacum; assembly: GCA_900116095.1. Lineage (NCBI taxonomy): Eukaryota > Viridiplantae > Streptophyta > Magnoliopsida > Brassicales > Brassicaceae > Euclidium > Euclidium syriacum. The sequence continues at coordinate 8,786,604 of FPAK01000008.1, forward strand.
ACAATGTTTCATAATTGTTGGAAGAGTTCCATATCGATCGTACAAAATATACTAGAGATATATCATAAGTAAACAATGTTGCTCGTGGAGAAAAATTATTAACCATATATTTAAAATGAATGAAAGAGAAAGAGAAGGGATATAAATAATGTCAATTATCAGGGTTTGACATCTTCACTAACTCTTAAGGATTTTGTGTAAATGTTTGGCCCCTATAAAGATCCCATTATATCACCTGAAAATAAAACTAATTAACGTTAGAATATGCTTATCTCTTTCCACGAACCATAATATTGCATCAATGTCCAACAAACCTAATGGTGGTGTAATCACATCAGGATGTTCAGGATCGGCACTAAGAGAAATCATGCCTAAAAGTCCACCTTAAAAAATATTGCCATTTATCTATAAGCTAAAAAAAACTATGTAGCAAGGTGAATTTGAACCATGGTTTCATAAATCACATTAAAAAAGCCTTAACCACTTGCGGCCTAAAACACTAGCTTTATAAACTCTAGTTCATGATCAATCTTATATTGATCATAAACTTCTGTTAATTCCTAGGCTAATAGCTACACCTCCACTATTAACAATTTTTATGAATTGTTAGAGTACACATAATATTGATGGCATTTTTTAATCTCTCACACTTTTAATATTGGTATGCACTGGAAAAAGTGTATAATTTTTTATTTTCTTCTATACCATGTGTCTTACACTTTTAGAATCGCAATTAATTTCTATATTTCTAAAATTTGAATTAACCAACCCATTGAATAAATATTTCCATAAAGTGTCTCAGTTTAGAAAGACACTTTAGTTTCCAAGAACTAGCTTGTTGGAGGCAGATACTTAGACTACAAAGATACAACAAAGCTTGAGATGGGCTATTACTATTAGCTTCCAAATATTCCGATTTAACCGTATTTGCCTTCTCTTGTAAAATGCTACTCATTATTATCTTCCTTAAACCCTCGATTTATTGGAATACTTCAAATGATCGGGATATCATTAACATCCATTCATACTTTAAACATCTCAAGCGGGTTTAATAAAATAGTGCACCAGTAAGTTAGGATGAATAATTTGTCATTTTCTTATCAAATGCATTTGGAGATGATAATGTATCACAAATCGTATAAAACTATATCATAAATCAAATCGTTTTTATCATTTCCTTATTAACCAAATATATGGTTGATATCATACTTCTAAATCCATAAGATGGGAAGAAAAAAAACAAGATTCGAATAATCGTTAGGTGCTAGTCGGATGACGGGGTTAGGTCTAGCGCATAACAAGAAAATCCGGAATTACGTAGGGATTAGGCAGGCTAGTTTTTATGCAAATTTTACCTATATATAGTCATAAATATTATAATTGGAAAAATAATATAAAAATTTGGTTTACTCTAATGTAAGAGGCTTGAAATACTATCTTAAGGTCGCCAATTCAAGTTTTCAAAACTTGTTCTCGTATTTTCTTTTAGTAACGTATATGTTTGTACAAAAACATAATAATCGAATGTAGATATAGATTTCTCATATTATTTTTTTGTTAGAGTTTTTCGGAGACGTATTTGTTGAACCAAGGACGTTCAGTGGAAGATGAGGTTTGGATGGTTTGTTCAGAATTAGGGGTCTGAGTTCTTACGACGAGATAACTTGACTTCGAAGAGAAACAAATAGTTTCTGAATAGTACTTTGCTCGTATGAATTGTTCGATTACAAGAGAGGTCAGAACTAGGTTTGTAATAAAACTGAGATTGGAATCTAACACTTAATGATGGTCGAAGCATATGTTAAAACTAATATAAACTAAAACTCTTTCTAGAACTTGTTCGGACTCTATTGCCTGAATTTTGTCTCCTGTTTCCATTGAATGGCCTCCTTTCTTTATAGAGGTGAACACGCCGGGGAAGCTCATAATAGGTGAGCGAATATCTCGAAGTTCATCATATCTTTCCTTCGTCCATCGAACCAAGTAGGTCGACTGAATTGATGAGTAGGTCATCATTACGTTAGGTGTCAAACTGTTCATTTCAGAGGACGCAGGTGGATTTTGCGTGTTGACCGATGGTTGACGTGTCGAGCATCCAGTGGTTTTCATTCGTCGAGACGTGTTCACACTAGGTGATAGGTCTATGCGGTGCACTCTTCTCGGGATGGAACCCGTAATAACGTGGACTCCTCAGATATCGTGTCGAAGCAGTGCATAAACTATTAGATCTGGGATTAGTTTTCTCCTTAAATAAACCCGATAAAAAAATTTGGGCCGGATCAATGAAGGGGATGTGTAAATCCACCTCCAAAAGTATTAACTTCAATGAAACCGACTAAAAATTATATTCTATTCCACCAAATTTCACCAGTCATATTAAAATGAAATATATGGAGAAGGATATTCATTTTAATAAGAGAGAAAACACTGTTGTCTATTCCTCCACCCAAATGAAGTAGACAAATGTTTCTCCTCTTTTTCTCAAATCATCACTTCACTAACCCTTTTTTTTTCTTTCTCCCTCTTAGTTCCTCTTGAAATGTACCAGTTAAATCCTAAGAAAACATGTTATATAATAAATGTTAAGATCTCAAAAAAGTATGTTTTCACATTTATTAAATAACAATATAACATGCTATAACGTTATAAAATTATATATTGTAAAATTCTAATGGTTTTTTAGTAATTAGAAAGTGTTACTTTGCTAAAATCTTTTAGAAATATTAGTTTACAAATTATCTTTTGAAGAAGTGCTAAATTTTCAATTAGTGTTCAGTTCAATAATTTTTTATTTTGAATATAAAATTAATTCTAAACAAATAATAGTAAGTTCATATTTGTAGAACTTTATAGTTAACCAATTAAAATGGGTCCACGAGTAAAAGCCAGTAAATAAACCCAAACTCTTTCCCGCCATTAGGATGACTCTGTAACTTCACTGCAACGGTTTTCTGTTTCTCCTCGGGAAACGAAAGAAAACATTTCTTCAACCAGAGAGAGAGAGAGAGAAAAAGAGAAAGCTCCAAGAACGCTTCCATGGCGTCGAAGCTTCTGACTACCGTCTTTCTCCTGATTTCTGTTCTCGGTCTCGTCTCACCTTCTGATGCTTCTCTGACACCTATCGCTTCCGCCGTCGAAGTTCTCTCCAATTCCGGCTACTTTTCCATGGGAATGATTCTAAAGCTTGCGATTAATGATCTGAGCCTAGAAGATTGGCAAGAAATCACTATCTTCGCGCCTTCTGATTCAGCTGTCTCCAAATTTGGACAACCGTCGCTTCTCGATATCAAGTACCATCTCTCTCCGGCGAGGTTTCCGGGAGAAATCCTAAGGAACCTTCCTCGTGGCGCGAAAATCCCTACTCTGAGGCCTAACTCTTCTCTGACCGTCGTACATTCTTCGCGATCTGGAGGTAAACTTTCCATCAACGGCGTTCGAGTTCAAGAATCTCCTGTTTTCGACGACGGCTATGTCGTGATTTACGGAACCGACGGGTTCTTCACCGCACCGATGACCAATCCCAATCCATCGTCTTCTCCGATCCCAATCCCACACTCTATCTCATCTCCTGGCTCGATCCCTATCCCTAGTTCCGCCACTCGCACTGCGCCAAGCCCTAATTTCGCCGCTCCGGGATCAAAGCCAGTGAATCGCTTCGAATCGGCTTCGAGTTTGTTAATGTCGAGAGGTTTCGTGATAATGGCCACGTTTCTTGCTCTACAACTGGAGAATTCAGAAAACGACAGTCTCACAGTCTTCGCTCCAATGGACGACGCTATTCCATATCCCTCTACAAATTTCTCAGAGTATGTCACTATTTTCCGAGGACATGTGATCCAGCGACTTCTCTCGTGGAATGATCTTCAGAGATTGGCATACGAAGGATCGATTCTACACACTGTGCTAAAGGGATTTGATATTGAGCTTTCTTGGTCAGGCGATATTCTCCTTCTCAATGGAGTCCCACTCATCTATCCAGATCTCTATGTCAACGGGTCGATTGTTGTTCATGGCCTCAAACAAATCATTGAACCGCAAGCAAATCAGGCTAAAATGGGAGAGACATTCTCAGAGCGAAACGATGGAAAAGAAAAGAAAGAGAATCATCAAGACTACTCTTCTGAATTAGGTGATTATGGTCTTCACTGATTTGATTCAAAAAAATTACATAATTCTTTTCTAGTTCTCTGTTTCATAACCTCTATTATGTTTTTGTAACAAAGAGAGACTCAGTTTTGAAAATGGAATAAAAGAAGCTTCGATCTTTAGACTCTCTTCTGTTGGTGTGAGTGTTACTGCCTTGGTACTGGCGGCATCTGAGATTTAGCAAAACCGATCCAGGTAACAATCCCAACGGCTAAGATGACCCATCCGAGCACATCATACGTGAACTCACTGTTCTTCTTTTTCTTCAAAGTCTGTAATGAAAACACATGTTTAGAATTCATCAAACCAATTTGGATTTATGAACAAACAAAAAAAAAGCAAAGACCTTTGAACTGGAGGCAGATGATGATGGTCCAGCGACACCGCCTAAAGGTTGTGGGCCTAAACCATGTTTGTGAACCTCTGTATGTAGTTCTGGAGCCTGCGGTTTAGCATAACAGAGAAGGAGAATTGGTTTAAAGAACAAAAAAGTAAAAAAGATTTATAACCATTGCTTCACTATACAACTAAAAACTTCATTTATCAGCAAACAAATATGATTCAGATGCAATATTCTCAATCTGAATAACATCCTCCCTGGTTTTACCCTGATAAATTGATAACCGAGACGTACCTTAGAAGTCAGTTCCAACGATCTTCGATATAGTTCGTTCTCTGGTTGCTGCAAAAAGTCATCACACAATTAAAAAGAGAGTAAGCACCTGGATATGTGTGAATTGTATTGATTGAAAGAGATGTTATTTACCTCCTCCACAGCTTGTTGAAAGAGCTGAGTAGCTTTTTCAAAGTGATCTCTAGCTTCGGTTTGATCAGGAGTCAGAAACCCATATGAAGTGTGAGCATTCCCGGTGCACCAAAGCGCATCGTGCTTCTTTGGATTGATTAACAACGCCTCTTCCAGCTTCGATATGGCATCTACGCAATTTTTTTGATATTCCATTAATCCCCTCAATAAGGTGATAGTTACTCATCTCAATAAGAAACTCTAACATGAGAAATTTAATTTTGAAACTCTAACATCAGATTTCACATTTATTCCAATCATAATAGGTCCTTAGACATAGTAGATTCAATAGAAATGAATCAGAAATAGATGCATAGCCCCCAAAAAGAAAATAACCTTGGAGCATTTGCTTTGAGTCTGAGACGTTCTGAAACTGGGATAATTCCAATAAAGCACCTCCCCATCTCGTCAAGTTCTACAAAAGAATCAATAAGTGTTAAGAAAACCCTATTCGATTTCTGCTATGAATTCATAAGTAGTGAAACTCCTCAAATCCCGAATTTTCCATCGAATTTCTCACAATTTCTCAGCGATAGGAAACTGAAAGGGATCGAACAATTTTCCGATTTTCTTTCGACCCAATTTTATAAGAAGTAAAAGCAAACGAGACCCACAAATCATGAATCCAGAAAAAAACTAACATCGGCATCTAAAGGGTTTTTGACATAGGTAGCTTCGGCTGCTTTCCGAGCATGTTCGAAGAACACTAAACGATCGATGTCACTCTGCATATCCATGGATTCTAAAGCTTTGAGATACACCGATCCTTCTGTAAAATTGGCAGGAATAAAAGGTCCTTTTGTAAGAGCTGGATTAATGGGCCGAGAATCTGCCCCTGGGAGCTCATCTACCGGAGAGACTAGGGCTGTTCGCGGGCTTTTCGGGCCCGTTAAAGCCCAGCCGTATAAGTCTGTTTCGAGCCCGTTTAAGAGCCCATTTAAGTCTTCTTTCCGGTTTAAATTTGGTTTAGTTCAAATGATTTAATTCGATTAATTTTATGCGGAGTTATGTACGAACATCCGAAGAACTTGTACCCGATTTTAAAATGATAATCCTCATAAAGCATTGTCAAATTCTTCTTAAATTTTTCAATTTTTCACTAATGGGATCTACTTTCTCATAAACAACTTCAACTGCAATTTTAATTTAGATCTAATACAAACTACCACAGCCAAAATGAAACTATAATCCTTGAATTACTTGGAAAATTTAACTTGCATATATATGTAACAACAACTCAATCCTCAATCTTCCACCCTTGTGTGAAGTCCACACTAGATGTAGGATGTTTCGATCATGAAAAATGAATGGTGATGACATTGAAAGGCTTTCAAAAGTTACAAACTCTTTTCTCCACGGTTCCACTCTTCTTCTGAAAGTAAATACTTGAATTTCAATCATAAACCTTCATGCTCGTAAATTCTCTCCTCAATAGTCTTATATGTAGAAGTCCACCTTGTAGGAAGATAACAAAACTTCACTCTTAATTCACTACTCATTATACATATGCTACAAATGCCCATGTCCTCTATTAAAATGCTTTTACATATATAAAACTATCCAAAATATTATGCATAACATCTTTTACTAACACCAAACCTTAATTCCACATCATCTCACATGCATAAACTTTCGATCACACAACAATTCTACTCAACATCTGAAGCTAACCCTTAAGGATTCTTTGCATGTTGTCATTATTTGTAGCATTTTCCGAAGTAATAGAAAACATTTTTCTTTCTAAACCCCACTCTTTCAAACAATCAAAAATCTTATTAGCAAGTAGGGTTGGGCACGGATTGGGTTCCCTTGAATTTCGGGATACCCGTTATCCGACCCGACCCTCACGGGTATTAGACATTTAGTACCCGGACCCAATCCGGAAAAAGCGGGTACCCGGCCAAAATTAGCCGACCCTCTAAATACCCGACCCTTTACTTTTACCCGAATGATAACAATATTTTTAGCTCCAAACATATATATTAAAAAATTTCTAACACCAAAAATATAATATTTTATTTTAAAAATACGAACGGTTGCGATGGAGGAACTAGGATAAAACAAAAGATATTTGACGCGTTACTATTTAGTAGTAGATAATACGAATCCTCTTACATAGCTTTTTTTAGAGAGATTGTTTGCTAAAGGATTTGGCCAAATATGAGAAGATATTGTATCTCTTTTCCTAACGCTCAATATAAATTTAAAACAATATTATCCAATATGTGCGGGTAATATATGACGGGTAACGGGACGGGTATAGAGATGGGTAGTTAAAAAAAATTTGATACCCGATTCCCGACCCTTACCCGCGGGTAATAGAATTTTGATACCCTTTACCCGACCCGAAAGTTACGGGTACCCTTTTTTTCGAGACGGGTACGAGACGGGTCACGGGTCGAAGATGGGTAACGGGTATCAGTGCCCAGCCCTATTAGCAAGTGCTTCACCTGTCTGTGGAGCCCTCAAACAAAAAGCATAAATCTTACTATATATCTATAGCTATCATCAATAAAGTGGACAGTAAGCAAAATGTATCATATGATAGTAGTGCGGGCTAACCATAAATCCGATGTAAAACATACCCGACCATGATGCTTTGTAAACACTTCTTTCAACTTCTCTTTCTCTATCTTATATCTTCTAAAATCATCAGCTGCTGCGATTTGCTTCAATCTGGATTAACATATAAGTCTCTTGCTCTAACATTCTCATACTCAACATAGCGGAATGGTAGATCGTGGTAGATGGTTATCTCACGATCTAGTGATCTACTTTATGATAATAAGCAAGCCTATGTTTCGTTTTTTGATTCTTGGGATAACTAACTCAAATGATTTTTTCCATGTGTTAATTGTTTATCACCAATTATGCACCACAATAAACACATTTATCCCTTTCCTTTCCATATGCTCCAAAATCTTTCCAAACTATTGAAATTAGATGCATCTTGCATTTACCTTGAGTTGGTTGCGTTGCATGAGTTCACGTTGATCATGTGATGGCATTTATGGTTCATCCTCATTCATTTGTTTACCTTGAGTTGGTTGCGTTGCATGAGTTCAATTTGATCATGTGCTTGCATTTATGATTCATCCTCATTCATCTCAATGTTTTCACTCCGGACATCTTCTTCATTCATATTCATATACTCGTTTTGAGCATTGAAATTGACATTGATTCTAGAGATTCCAAATCCATTAAACAAGAGAAGGCAAAAGATAGACGTTGAGATTTATGTAGATTTGCATTAATAAAGCTACAAAGACAAACTTATAAAATTAAACAAAACAATCATTTGGTTCTGAAATCATAAACATTTCTAAAATTCTAGTTGAATATCAATGGACGAGTCTAGACTGGTAATGAAAGAATAAAGAATGTAATAAGGGATTACTTGCAACAGTTGTAAAACTTCTAAGTTTGGAGAGACACCTTAAGAGACTAATCTAAATCTAAAGCACTTCGTTTCATAAATCGCTAAATGGTTAACTGTTTGAATCGAATGCGCGTGTTCATTATATGTTAATACGAACATACTATCAAATAGTATTAAACACGACCTATCTCTTATGCATCATATTAAATACAAAGGTATGTAAAGAACAACAATCAGGCTCAAACCAATTTTGCTAAATTTGGTAATGGTTCTTCCAAACCAAATAATCCAAGTTTCTTAACTCCAAAACCCAAATCGATAACAAAAGGTTTAGACTTACATTCTTTGGGCTAGATTGATACAAATTATAATGGAGCACTAACAGTAAACATGAATGTTCAAAACGAACCGAATCGAAATAAAGCGTAGGAATGTATATCGATTAAACCATATGATTAAATAACTAAATGGTCAAATATTATTTGTGATGATAATGATAACAAAATTAATTATGAAATTTTTTTTTGTCTATTACTACAATAATTTGAATTTTTACATGCATTAGTTTTATAGGCTATTTTCATAGGAATAAACCTAATATTGGACTAAAGTACTTCTATTATTTATTTGGTATTCTGTTTTTAAGTTTTAATATCTACTATCAATTTCTCTGGTCTTGCAAGAAAAAGGTTTTGAGTTCCGCTGATCATTAAAACCATTAGAATCTAGGGAATTTTAAAGATAACCATTATTCACAAATTTGTTTCTTTTTGTTAACGATGAAGTGACTACTGATTAGTAATTACATTCCATTGTAGCGGCCAAGTCTTGGCAGAAACTAATCAGACAATAGATTCTTCATCTCATCTTCCATGTAAGCCAAAATCGAGTTCTTCACATCTGTGTTCTTCTCCTCCAACATTCCAACTTCATTTTCCAGAAACTCCTTCTCCAACAATAAACTCCTCAATTCGCTGTCTTCATCAACACCAATCTCCTTCTGGAATTCTACACACATCTTCAAAAACCCTTCCCTGGATACAAATTCCATATTAACCTCAGATTAGACAAACACATAGAGCAGCACAATTTTTGTCACTAAGTAATTGAACAATGCAATCCATATCTACCGCTTTTCCGTCAGCCTTCTATGCAGTTCACAGTGTTCACTTCTCAGACGACAAATCTCATCCTCCAATAGCTTCATAGAGTTTCTTGAATCGGCTTTAAAGGAAACAGAATATTCCGATAAATATTCCTCCGAAATATTGTTTATCGAATTTGTTAAGTTACGATTCAACTGATTAGGCAAATCCGGAGACCAAAAGCAACTCAAATTCAAGGAGAAACGACGAAGACGATTGAAATTTCACAAGTCACCTGTTACGGAGGCCAAGCCGCTGATCTCGAACTGAGAAGCAAGGAACGATCTAGTAAGCTCAGATTCTTTGATAGATAGAGCCAATTCCATCTCCGAACACGCGTCGATCTCTGATTCGATCTCTCGCGTTACCTGAATGTTCGCCTCGATCTCCAAATTGACCTTTTCGTTTCGAAGATGAACCGATTACGTTCGAAGCGAATGACGAACCAGAGAACAAGAAGAGGAAGATGAAGAGTAAAACCTGATCAAGCATGTCCTTGAAAACAGAGATTTGACATAGAATCGCACCTGAATCCTCCATCTCAAATTAATCTCTCTCGCCCCTCTCTAAATTCAAAATTCAAAATCGCAGAGCTGAAAAGTAATCTTCTATTTTTTCAATATCGCCAAACTCATTTCCGGCGTTAACTGCCGAGACGAGATGAGTAAATTAAGTATTATGGGCTTCTACCTAAAGTCGGCCCAATAACAATGATCGTAGAACTTTAATTTGATCGATGTCACTCAGCATATCCATGGGTTCCGTAACCATAGTAGTTTAGTTTATGGCGAAGAGAAATCAATCAAATCCGAATTTGCAAAAGAGAAATCTAATGCATTGGAGTTTTATCTACAAGTATCGAAATTGATTTAAGGAATAGTCGTTGTTGCCAAGTATAAGCAATATTCGTTGTAACAGTTTAGAGATCAAATTTAGAGGAGCGTAGTAGTTTATCAAAAAATTTGAAAACCGTATACGAATCGGAGATAAAATAAAAAGGGGGGGGAGGAGAGTTTGTTGGTTGGTTTGGTTGTTGACAATCCTAGTTAGTACTAGGGAAATGAGATTCAAAATAAAATAAGAAAACCGTCTAAAATTCGAAGCGAAACAAACCGAAAATTCGAAGAAAAATTGAAAATTAAGATAATGATTAAGGCTCAAAGTTTGGAAAAAGTAGGTTAGAAAGCAGTGAATAGGATAACAATTCATGGGTAGCGAATAACGACAAGATTCTAATTTAGATGTTATGGGAATACTATGCCTCTTAAGAATTCTAAACGGACTTATGTAGTGATTTGGTACTAGGTCACTAATTGACTTAACAATTTTTTAGAATCAATAAGTTCTCTTTAATCATTCTCCTAACATTTTAAGCCTCTTGGGAGGATACAAATGTGATTATCGGCATTAATCATGAAAACACATCTACAGTCATGTACTAGCCCTACTTGAGTAACTAGAAGTTCTTCATGTCACCAAGAGACTAACAAAGCATTGAGTTCAAGTCTATACATCATCCATTATATTCATAATCTAAGATCAACATAAGAGGAACACAAAATGAATGGCTTCTTAGGAAAATATATCGAGAGTTAATGCTCCTAATCAAAGGTTAACGTTGACTCTGTTTCGATTAACATCAAAACCTTTAAGGTGCAAGGATCCCTAGATCTAGAACTAAAGTGATCAATTCTAATTTTAGCATTAAGTTCAATTCATGTGATATATTAAAAAATATTTATGTCCATAAATCATTAATCCATACTTAACTCATCTCTAACCTAACCAAACTTTGATCTATAAAAGGTACTACTCAGACATGGTTATTATGTAAACCATGGTAAGATTAATTAGAGAGAGATAAGATTAAAATAAAAGAAAGAGAAATTTAAAAAGCTAAATTGCATTTAATTAAAATAAACACATTAAGAGCATAAAAACATAAAAGTATTAAAAAATAATTTGTAGATAGATAAGTGTGTCTTGCAAATGAGTCCAAATAGGCTTTATATGGAGTCCTAAGGTCGGACAGGGGTAAAATCGTAATTCGTCGATTCTGAATTGACCGTATCGGTCGATAGTGGGTCGTTACGGGCCAAAGTATGTTCATATTATTTTCGCAATTCTTCCTTGTGTATCGATCGATATAACCGTTCTCACTCCCTTCATATCGATCGATAAATGATCGATATGCTTGGTTCTTTCTCCTTCGGTCTTTTCTTCCTCTCCTTTGTTCACTGGGTTCATTGCAAGATGTCTCCATCATTTTTGCGTCCTTCATTTAGCACCTGAAACATCAAAAAATACCAAAATCAAATGCAAATGGAAAGCATGGATCCTAAAATCTAAATGATTCTAAAGTCGTTATAATGATGTACAAAAATGACTAAATGAGTATTATCAGTTTCTAAAAGATCATGAAATGATGGTCCTAGGATGGTAGAATATGAGTCTATAAGGCGCCTAAAAATGCGGGTGGTCTCGGCTTTAGAAAAATTGAAGATTATAATGAAGCGCTTCTTGCTAAAATTGGCCGGAGAATCTTGACATCTCCTAATTCTCTCTTCACTAGAGTTTTTTTTGGGAAAATATTGTCATTCATACTCCTTCATGGAGTGCCATGTAGTTTCTAATTCTTCACATGGTAGGCAAAGTATAATGGCTAGAAGAGAGGAAAGATATAAGCTGGCAGGTTGGGAATGGCAAAAGGATAAACGTTTGGAGACACCCGTGCCTCTCTATGGCCGAACCTCTTAGACCACTTGGACCTGCCCCTTTTAGTGAGGTGGACTTAAAAGTATCCAATCTTCTTCACAATGGTCAACGTTGCTGGAATGTTGATGCTATCTGCAGATTTTTGTCTTTTTATGAAAATTACAATGACGCTTTACCTCATTTTCCGATTAATCGTGAGGATAAGCTTGTTTGGTTACATAATACGAATGGTGTGTATTCTTCAAAATCAGGATATGGAGTCTTAACAACATCTAAAGTTACAGAACAAAGTCGCAATTTTAATTGGCAGCGGTGTGTGTGGAAACTCAGGACCACGCCAAAAATAAGATCTTTCATGTGGAAAACGGCTGTTGGTGTTTTACCGGTGGGATCAAACCTTCAGTCTCAGGGTCTATTTGGTACTAGTGGGTGTGTAAGATGTAATGAACTAGAAATTGTTACGCACATGCTAGTAGATTGCCCCTTTGCTTTATCGGTCTGGAATCTGGTTCCGATTTCGAGTTTTACTAGTTGTATGCAACTTGATATTCTTGACTTTATTAACGCCCTAAACAAGACTGCATCGCTGAGTTTGGAGGGAATTTGTTGGCACAAATATGGCGCCATGGGTTTGTCGGTATCTTTGGACTGCCCACAATAAGCTGGTGTTTGAAAACAAATGTCAATGTCAAAGGAGAAAATCGTTAATAAAGCGATGTTTGATGCTAAGACTTGGCTTGCTGTACAAGCATCAACGTCTTTTGACCTTGGCCCAACGTCTTCTGATCTTGGTCCAACGCCTTCTGACTTTGGCCCAACATCTTTAGCTCCATCATCTTCGTCGTTTTTTTGAGAATGTAGATGCAGCTTGGGACCCTGTTACTCATCATTGTGGAATGGCTTGGATTTTGAAAAAAGAATGATGGTTCATGGCAATTAACATGTTCTGCGACTCGAGGTAAGGTGGCTTCACCTCTTGTTGCTAGAGTGTGGGCAATGAAGGAGGGGCTGGATCGAGCTAGGGAGCACGGTGTGAGGGATCTCACTATATTATTTGACTTTCAGATTCTAGTGGATCACTTATGCAGCTATATATTTGGAATATTTTCAAATATCTTAATTATTTAGATAATTACCATTTATTGTATTTTATTAAAATTTATATTTTAGTGTTTTATCTTTTATAATTTTCTACAGCTTTTAAGATTTCTTATAAATAGTCTCTTTTTAGGTTTAATAGGTTTAATGTATTATTCAGTTGTTATTAATTAAAAAGATTTTAAAAAGTTTTGTTAAGCACTAAGAAGAGTCTTCTCAAATCCTAATATTTTTTGTTAAAGTTCTAAGAGGAGGAATATAAACTCATAACTTCCGCTCCATGAATCTCCTTTACCTCTAATATATCGACGTTTATGCAATTTTTGAACATATTCAAAGAGTTATCTCATTTTCGGTCAATCGTGTTTAAATTCATTCGTAAGAATGATAATTCAAATGTAGATGTATTCGTTAAGCAATTACTTAGTTCAACCGGTTTGTAAAACATCTTATCAATAAAATTTTGGGTTAGATAAAAAAAAATACTAGTGCATTGTTGTGTTATCATTTAGTTTCAAATATTTGTAATGCATGTTGTTGACAAAACTATTATGCTTACAAATTATAGATTATTATTGTGTTATACTAATGTCATTATTGCATTATCATTCAAGTTTAAATATAGGTAATGCATGTTGTTGACAAACCTATTATAGTTGCAAATTATAATTTAAGTAGGTTAATTCATATTTTATTAATAAAAATATTACATAAAGTGTGTATATTCTCCCTAAATATTTATGCCTAGTTAATATAATGCTTGAAAAAAATATGGGTTATGTTGACAATGACATGTTGTATAGTGGTTTGTATTAGCTTTGTCGATGTGCCATCAGCTCAGTCAAACCAAATATTGCATATTGCTTACAAAAAGAATGAGGTGTGTTGGAAAAAAAACAAGGAAACAACTAAAAAGTTATCTAAATCAATATTTACTAGATTCAAACATGTGCTAAGCACATACTCAATTTGTCTTCGTTTTCTTTCTCCAACTTTAGTTATATATAAATTTGAATAGGAAATGTGATCTGATGTTTATGTTTAAAAATTGGATAAATTGTATAAATTTCCGTCGACCTAAATTTCTATTTGAATTCTTCTCTAATTTTAAATTTTAATTAAATTTCACCCAAATGAAAGATTTTCCTTTCATTTGACCTTAATTGTCAAATTTTTTATTTGAGACTCAAACCAGAACACTTAAACCGAAATGAACCCGATTTTGATACATATTTAAGATCCAAATCCGATTATAACACGACCCAAAAAATATTTTAAAATTTGAAAAAAATCAAAATAAATTTAGAAAAATTCAATAATACGAAATAAGTTTCTTAAAATTAAAAAAAAAAACCCTCAGAATATGGCATTTTGAATTTTTTAATTTTTTCTAAATTTAATTTTTAATTTTTATTTTTAAGGTATTTTTGAATTTTAAACAAATTATTTTGTATTATTGAATTTTTTTAAAATATTTTTAATTTATTTAATATATTTTTTCAAACGGGTTGGGTTATAATCGGGTTTGGATCTTAAATATGGGTCAAAATCGGTTTCGATTCGGTTTAAGTGTTCTGGTTTGAGTCTCAATTCAGAAATTCGAAAATTAGGGTCAAATTGAAGAAAAATGTTTCAATTGGAGGGAATTTAATTGAGATTTAAAATTGGGGGAAAATTCAAATAGAAGTTTAGGTCGAAGAAGAATTTAGACAGTTTAATAAATATTGTAAGCTTGGTAGTGTTTATTTTACAAATTGTTGTACAATCCGAACTTGACTATCTTCGAATATCTTCGATTTTGTTATACCCCATTGACTGAGATCAAATCTCTCTTTCCTATTAGTATTTCACTCTAGTAGGTCCTTACACTGGAACGTTTTGAAACTCCTCCTTTTTGATTCATTTTGAGCTCTCTTTCTGATTATTCAACACCGTTTGGAAACAATACAATGCTTATGCAATCATTGTATTCTAAATGTAAATTAAGCTAAAATACATTAGAAATGCGTATTTACAAGTGATCATAGTGAATTAAGACCCAAAAACCATAGTAAAAGGGGTTAAAAATACTATGATATCATCACATCCATCCCTCAGACTTACATTCTCTTTACATTCTCTTTGTTTATAGTCAAACTAGAAAGAGTTTAAATTTGTGAGAGAGATTTAAATGTGGAGTTTCACATCCTTAAAAGCTTTCAAAGTCTTAAACTTACTTCTTAGATGAAGGTAACATAGTGCAAAAATCAAACTTCACTTCAGAAAATTTATTGATTCTCATCAAATCTCTTCATATACAAAATTTAATCCTATCTTCTAACCATTTTGAACACCCATTCCTACTCTAAAGCCTAAAACCTAAAAGCATTTTTATCCTTATCATACTCCTCCATTTTTTTCACTAAAGCAGTTTTCCATTAAACACTTAAAAGGAGTTTTCTTAAGGTACAACACTTATAGCCTGATATTTTCTCAAATACTATTTCATTTTTCTTTTGTTTCCTTTATTTTCATTACCAAAATTATATCAATCTAGATCATTTTCGTTTCATTTGAATCCAAGCTTCTTCTCATTATTTTCCCTCTTCATCTCATTTGTTCTCTATCTTTTAAGAGCATATCCTAAACGGTACCCACACCTATTCTAGTGCTTAACTTGTGGTGTTAAGCAAGAATCTACATGGATCTCCAAACCCTAGTTTTTACAAAGTTGCATCTAAGGAAAGAAGATCTCACAACTCATATGTATCATTTGGCTAGAAAATGGTTTGGTTAAGGATAACGAGTCCATTTAGATTAACACAAGAGTGGTAGAATTAGAAATCTCAAATGGACAATAACCGCAGGACGGGCCAAAAAAGTCCATATGGACGCATACATGGACACTATAAATTTTTTTCATAAAAATGAGGGTATCGATAGCCAACCCATCACATACAGGGGTTCAGCGGTCAATCCCACCATAGGCATGTGGGTTTGCGGGTTTGAAACGAAAAAAAAAAATATGAGAGATTTTGAAACTTTTTGTTTCTAGTGGATACTTTCCCTTTTACTAAAAGAGACAAGTTATATTAAACCCAAACCTAATGAAAAACAAAACTTAAATATTCGATAACAAAAACAGAGCCTCAGCCTCAACGACAGACATAATGACATGTAATAAAGTTTCGTGATCGTAATGGTAATTTTACCTCTGGCATGGAGCCTCATAAGAGTTGAGTCTCTTTTCCTGATTCGATTTTTTCTTCTAGTTATAGTTTTATTTTGATTATGTTTGATGTCTTAGATTCTGCAACATTCTTCACTTTAGCCCTTAATCCAAAAAACCCATACAAAAACCTTATATTCAAAAACCATGACTGCTACCTTTGTTTGTCATTTAGATTCTACAACCTTCTTTACAAGAATCTTAGTCAGTAATAAACTGGAACTTGTCATAGAAGTCAGCATAAATTATAACACCAAAAGAGGCAATATTTTTCTGATTGCTAAGCAGAAAACAAGGTAGAATAATAGCAATGACTATTTAAAAAAAGTAATATAACTAAATTTGTCTGGCCACTCGTTTTACCTGCTAAGTTTTGCAGTGCAGACCAGGATGCCACATTTTATGTTCGCGGTTCCAGCAGGCCGTCCCACTTGAGTCAAATAAAAATAAAATACATCGCATGCCACGTTTTATGGATTTGGCTGACCCGTTTGACTTCTTTATGTAGAATGGTAAAAATAAATCTGCTCCAGGATGATGTTACATTAACAAGAAGAGAAATCAAGAATGTAACTTCTTGTAAAAAATTTGCAAAAAGAGAAATTCGAATGTAACTTTTTGTAAAAAATTTGCGGATTTCTAGAGAAATCAAGACGTGACGAATCAGAGATAAGGTGCTAACTTGGTGAGGAACCGCAAAAAGAAGCTAAAACTCGACCAGTTTGAAGACGATGATAA
Organism: Euclidium syriacum; assembly: GCA_900116095.1. Taxonomy (NCBI): domain Eukaryota; kingdom Viridiplantae; phylum Streptophyta; class Magnoliopsida; order Brassicales; family Brassicaceae; genus Euclidium; species Euclidium syriacum. The sequence goes on from FPAK01000008.1 coordinate 8,803,838, forward strand.
GTGATTCCGCCAAGACGTGACGAATGATTCTGTATTGCAGTGGAGTAAGCTGACTTCCACTCCACGAGTCTACAAACCAAGACTCGCGCAAGGGGGGAATTTTTTTTGGATAAAGCTTCAAGGAATGGTGTATCGCCATGTGTAATCTAGTTTAGGCGAATCTCATATTGCCATTTGTAATTTAGTTTATGGAAATCTGGCCATGAACCAGAATTCATGGAGATATCCGGCTCTAATTACGTGAGGACTCAAGTACCCTTTAGGTGGGACCACTAGACCCCATGTACCTCAAACCCCAATAATATACTATGTTATTTGGACTGAGAATACTAGGATATAGTGGTCATGTAGAAGCTGCTCCCTAACCTTACCCACTAATGGCCTAGAGAAATAGCATATGGATCGGCCAGTGCACATCCAAGCAGTCATGCATCATTTCGGAGCAGAGTAGTGAGAGACTCGAAAAACCTCTTTGAAAGGAAAGGAATTCTTACCACCACTGGGAAGATAGTGTAGGAGAATTAAAACTATGTGAGATAATAAAACATAAACACCGAAGGGGTTAAATTTTTATAGACACATATAAAGGTTAAAAAGAACAAAGTGGATCATAAAGAAATTTCCTTGGAAACCATCAAGAGAATAAAATGGTGATGGAGGGTTCATACGCTGACATGTATGAGAAGTTATCATCCTTAATTTTCCAGAGCAATCAAGAAGTGACGACTCGGAAATAAGACGTAGGATGCTCAAATGCTATACATAAAGAAAACACCTCACCAATTTTCAACTTTCTCGTGACCAGCACGACGACACCATTACCACGAGTGAAGAAGAACCGTCATCTAAGCTCGTAAGCCTGCTCCAAAATCGTTTAAAGTTGGAAACCCATTGATGTGGTGTAACAACTTCCTCAATGTTGAGGCTGGGTTCAACTTCTAATTATTTATAACTAGAGAGATTCATTTTTGGAGTAAATTAAGTAAAAGACAAAAAGAGAAACCTCGGAAAAGAGAACTTTTATTAATAATATCGGTTACAAAGGTGTTAACTCGGAATGCCGAGTTAACTTTATCAAAGAGAAGTATTAAACCTAGGTTATCTAGTAATTCTTCTCCCCGATTCTGAATGAATTAAATTAGTGAAAGGGGGTGTGTATTTATATATCCTAGTAGTTGGTTATCAAAGTCCATGGGATAACCTCGGAAAAATGGAAATATTCTATTTTTCCAAGATCAGGGATTTTGTGATAAGATTCGATCTTATTCTGTCCGAGGTTAGACTTCGGCTTGGGACGAAGTAATTTACACTCCCGCTTGGGACACTAAAATCCGATCTTTCTTTACCGAGGTATCCCTCGGTCATCTGGGCCGAGGGTTCTAATCATGTTGAAGGGACTTATGACATGATAAATTATCACAAAAAGATCGGTAGGACCCGAACCTCAATTATCGCCAAACTATTGACAAGGGGTGGTGACCCCACCATCAACACTCAACATACATTCCAATTCCCTATATCTCACCAGTATTGTGGGCCTTTTGGGGAAGATGCTCCAAATCCCATGCTACGGTCTTTGGGGGTCGAAAAATCCAAGCGTTTAAAATCCCAATATTGTAACAATAATCTTTGAAATCCAAATATTTAAAGAAGGGTAGTAAGCGCTCCTCGTGTTTTTTTGTTCCTTTTGTCCCATTCTGTTTACGGATATATTACCCATGTGACATCACATCTTAATCCCATTGATTTAGGGGGTTTAAACACCTCTAAGACATCACACCTTTGTTCAAACAAGTGAAAGGGTTCGAATACTTCTGAGTATTGCGGCTTGTTGTCCCAAAAATTTATGGGTTCCATCACCCACATCTCATGGGTTAGGGTTCCAACACTTAGGGTTACATCACCCACGCCTATGGGTAAAAGGTTCCAACACCCATTGTATTAGCGTTTGTTCCCTCTATATTTAGGTTATACACGCTCGAGGTCATGTCGACGACACAAACTTCATTTAAAAATTATTTCTGCTAAGAGTGAGGAGGACTTAAGTAAGGCGACTTCCACTCCATGAGTCTACAAACCCATACTCACACAGTGGGTTTTGTTTTTTACTAAATCTAAGCTTCATTGAATCGTGTAGCTGTCATGTATATTTTAGTTTAGGAAAATATGTTCATGCACCAACATTCCTAGGGAACCCGGATCTGATTACTTGAGGATCCTCGTACCATGTAAGTGGGACCACTAAAACCCATGTGCCTCAGGCCCCGATAGTGTGGCTACGTTGTTCGGACTGAAAATATTGGGTACATCGTGGTCATGTAAATTTTGCTCCCTAACTCGACCCAATATTGGTCTGGATCCTTAACATATTGGTTGTTCCCTCTTTTCCCTTCCCCCCCCCCCACCCAATATCCTCCCGGTTAGGGTGTATCAAACGCATATCTCATCCTAGAGAAGCACTAAGTATGAGCTGGTCCGACCTAATGAGCGCCGCGGCGAGATCCCGACCTAATGAGCGTCGCTGTGAGATCTATGTAACACAAGTTGAATCTCTGAGTTATGTATTATCACATTATTTATTAAGTTATTTTCATTCATTCTCTCTGAATATCTTTTTCATTAAAAAATTGACACTAATACTTTTTTTATGTTTACTATAATGTGTATAGATTTTCAATTATTTTTAATCTTAATTTCACCTGAAAGTGACTAAACAAAATAGTGTTAAGAATTGATACCAAAAAAGAAGGAACTATCCAATAGGAATCCGAAAAATGAACTTAACTAAGCTTTTAATTTAAGTTGCTTTTACGAAATCTTAAGTGAACTTCAAATATATATGCAAAGGCAAATAGATCAAAGTAAAAGAAAATTTTGGTATTATATAAGAAAAAATTTAAAGTAATAATTTTTTTTTTTGAATTGCCCATATTAATCTGGTTCTTAAAAGTTTTGGTCACTATCGGTCCATCCCAACATCGAGGTTTTGCTTAACACAAACATGTAAAGATTCAAGAATGTATGCATATGGTCGGCCATAGGCGGTGAGTCGACGCCGTGGTCAATATTATCATCTTATCATTATATATTCCAAAATTAAAATAATAAACTTCACCAACAAAATAAAATTAAATTAATTTATAGGAATGTCTTTGTCTATCTATTCTTCAAGCTCAATTTCTCAAATCAAGCTAAAGATATCAAACTCGATTCCTATAAATATATTTGTTTAAATACGTCTATGCCAAAATACATATTAAACTTATCATGAAATGATTTGGGCAGATGAGATCAATGTAGACATGTAGTTTCCTTTTCAATAAATAGTTTCTGGCCGATAAACTTCCTATTTTTATTATAAAAAATATGTGGAAACTAAATATTGCGCCTTTACATTATTTGGAGCAATTCTTGGATTCACTCCTAAAAGTAAAACCCTTTCATTCACTTTCTCTTATTGTAACCAATGAAAATATGTCATGTAATTATACCAATTTTTTTTTTTAAAAAAAATTAAGCTTACAAAACAAATTAAGAAAAAAAGAATTTGATCAAAAAAACTTCGACATTAGCTTTAAAGCCATCGACAAAAAAAAAGAAGGTGGTTGTTCTTTTACATCAGTTATCAAAATTATTTCACAAGTATGGTAATGGACATAATCCAACTAAGGAGATCGCTCCATGGAGGTATCATGCTAGCTATTCCTCTTTTGCTTTGTGATGATCCTTGATGCTATTTACAACAATTCTGACTGATGAATTGGAATGTTAATGGTGCATATTCGTTGGATCAGCTATTTTATGATTTCGATGGATTTTACTCTTTTTTTTCTTAGTCCTCCAAACGCCAAAAATTCATCATGATCTAATACAAAAATTTAATCCAATCATTATTATTTTTCAAGATTCATATCCCATTAACTCTAATCGATCGCTAGATTAGTCATTAACATACTTCTTACTTTCTTTTGTTGATTTTTGTTCAACTATTTTCCTTTTCATTCATTTCTCATAACGACTAATTGATCCTTATTTTTTTCAAAGAGATCAATTTCTCGTGTGTTTATCAAATCTGCCTCGATGCATAATACTCTTTTTCTCTTTCAGAAAAAAACTGTCAACAGTTAAGTTATATGAGTTTCCAACTCAAAATTTATTAAATATAAGTGGATTGACTCATATCCCTTATATATAGCTTATGATCTCTTCTAATTTCCGATGTGGGATAATATTTCCTAGTACACCCCCTCGAGATGATGGTTTCTTTGGTCATTGATCTCCATATGTTTGGGAATGGATTGTGTGGATCAAACTCTGAAATCATGTTAAGTTACATGAGCTTCGATTATCCATCTTGAAAGGACCAACCTTAAATAGGTTAGTGATGTATCATGGATTACCGGTTTTTCATCATGAATACAAATATTTTTCGAACCTTTTAGGTGCTTTTATAGGTTATCAGAGAAATGCGCGAAAGGGAGCTTTGATCAAGCAACGGAGCAACCAAGGCTTAAACCGAGCAAATGGAAGAAATATGACCAACTAATGAAAAGAGCATCAACCAGCATGTCGATTGACGCCCTTAAGGTCGACCGACTCTGAATCAGCTCCAAATTCAAGGACGGTTTATTTTAATCCCGAAGACTCGCATAATGAGTAATATACCCCTAGCTCGTATTTGTAACCTATTAAAAAGGATCAGATGCTGATGAGATGGAAAATTGAGTGTTTCAACACCTGATTTCTACAAGATTTTATCCAATTTATCCCATCTTTATTTTATTTCTCATCCATTTAGGATAGATTTCCATTTTAGAAGTCCCAGGAGTCCCGCATTTGCGTGTTTTGTGTATTTCAGGTAATTTCAGGTCGATAAGAGAGGACAAAAGCTCTAAAAGGGAGGAAGCAAATCAAGAAGCAAAGGCAAGGAAGCTATTATCGATTGGCCAAGTCTCACCTGTATCGAAGACATATCGATCGATATGGGATAAAGAATATCGAAACCCATATCGATCGAAATCCAGAAGCCAGAAGCAAAAAAATAAAAGATCAAAATGTCCATAGCCGACCATGCTTCCCTATAAATAGGGCTTGTCACATCATAGGAGACACAACCCCACACCTTTTACTTTTACATCCTTCTAGGTTTTCTTTTGCTACCCAAAAGAGGTAGCTATGTAAATATTTTTATTTTATTTTTTTAATTTATGTAAAACCCTTTTATGATTAATTAAAGTTAATTAAGGAGATTAATTGAGAGAGAGGGTAATTATGGGTTCCCTAATTAGGGTTAATTAGTTGGTTCTTATGAAACCAATTAGGCTTAGATCTCGTAATCATGGGTCATTAGGGGAAGAGAGGAGATGGAGATTGGTGACACCTCCTATCACTCTTCTTGACCTCTACTCTCCATAATCCTATGGGTTAGTGGATGAGTCTAAGTGATTAGTTGAGAGGCTTTCTCTAACCCTAATAGAACTATGGAATAGTATTTAGGGTTTGAATTATGGAAATCTTTGCACACTTATAGCCTAGATTCACGGTTGTATCCTTTCAATTGGCTTAACATGTTAGGAGAGTGGTCTAGAGGATTAGTTGAATTCCTAAGAAATTTTTGGATCAATTATTGAGATTAGAATCAAACTTCCACATTAGGAAATGCAAAGGAGCTTGTAGTATCTAAGGCCACTACATATTTCTCTCGATTCAATGGGCCCGTTGATAGAGTAAATGCTTAGTGGTACGGTTATCTTTGATCGGATGATCGGGTAACTAGTAAAACCGTAGTAACAAGTCCCTAACCCGAATTAACAACCTTGATTAGCTAGCTCCCTAAAACCCCAATCAGCCTTAATTAATCCTTCCTAGTAGTTTAGATTCCTATCTTAGATAGTTACGTTAAAGACTCAAACCAACACCTACAAAATCCATTTACATTTAGGCTTTCAACTTGGTTTAAAATACAACTTGATAACTTCCGCGCTTCCTTGGGTTCGATCCCTCAATTCCTACAACGAGTATAACTTATACTTGGGCTAAAATTGAGGTGTTTATAAATTTTAAAGCTTGAAAACACCACCACATCAAAGGCTCTTGTTAGGTTAAGAGAAAATACAATTTTCCTTGATAATATGCCTCTTATTTTCGTTTTAGCTTTAGGTATTCTTTTCTACTTTGTTCTAAGAATATGAAGAAGAGGAAGTGATTGTTCTTGTCTCATTGAGAATTGTGAACCTCTGATCTTGTATTGTTTACTCTTGATTTAATGATATTCTGATTTTTATTATGATTTGTGTTTTAATCTCCATGAGTGAGTAAGTGATTGTTCTTGTCTCATTGAGAATTGTGAACCTCTGATCTTCTATTGTCTACTCTTGATTTAATGATATTCAGATCTTTGATTATGATTTGTGTTTTAATCTCCATGAATGAGTTATTAATTCATTATATTTAGGGTTTTTACGGTGTTTTATGAATTGCTAAGATAGTTTTTAAGCTATTGGTTTTATCTAATGATTAGATTTAGGGTTTTATACAGTTTTTTATGAATTGGTAATTAATCTCGACCTACGATTGATTAGATCCGTCTGATATCTTTGTAGTGAGCGAGGCGTTTCTTAGATCTAAAGTTAATTTGGCTGAGATATCTTGTGAACATATCTAAATTGAACACTTTTAATGATTGTTTATTCTCAGCGAAAATTCAAAGATGTTTGGCATTTAGGTATATAAACAAATTCATGGTTATAATATGTTATTAAACCATTGAAGAATTACGTCTTCAGAGTTCTAAAATTAATCAGAATTAAATGGGTTGCATATTGAATAAGCATAGTTTCCAATTAAATTCGCCTGAATCTAATGTATTCCATTCTTGAATTAAATATATTGTGTTTTAGTTTACGTTTTATTAATAATAGCTTAATTTATTTAGTCTGAGGTTTTCTTTATATATGCTATTAACCTTAGTTCTCTGTGGGATGGATAATCTTACTACATTTGTACGATATGGACTTGCACTCAATTTTTATGTGAAATACTTCACGCATCAGTTGGGTATTTTTATTTACATGCCCATTGATTTCTTATCCACAAAAACTTACATACATTCAATATGTAACAAAATTGTGGTTCGTTGCTCGTTTTGATGGGCATTTTCCAGGCTACAGGTGAGTGCAACATCATGGCTAGGCCTCGACATATTTTTGATGTAGAATAAATTTTACTCCGAAAAATATTACAAGTACTCAGTTATGTAGTTGTAGCAAATCAGAGACAAATTCACATAGACTCTTAAGAACACAATAATTTATAGTTTCTAGTTAAGCTAGGCAATGAAGTATTAATGTACAAACAATAAAATAAGAACGCGGTGACTTTAAAGTTGTTAAACTGATTGAGAAATGTGCTAGGCGTAGGGAAATCCTCAAAAAATCTGAATCAAGTAGAAACTACTGGGAATTTAATGGAAAGTTGTTCTTGAACACAAATCACAAAACTTTAGAAAATCAGCATCTGACTATACTCAGATAGTTATAAAACCAAATTCCTTTGAGAGTTTTAGCAATTAAAGTATGCTTTCAATTAATTTTATTAAGTTCATAAGTTATCTAATCCAAATTCCTTTGCAATAAGAATCACTTGATCATCTAAACTAGGTTCTGGTTAATTAACTCAACTCTCGTATTCATTAATCAACTAAGACTTAATTCAGGGTGTACATGTCATTATAGGGACGACATAGATGTTTCCTTTTCAATATAGGGTTAATGTGGGAAAAAGGCAATTTAGACTCTGAATATCGTGTCCTGCAGAATTTGTCGATCGACACACTTCCATGTGTCGGTCGACACCATCTCAAAGATTTGGACAGTTTCTTCAGCTTGCGACAAAAATCAGACATGTCTTCACTAAAACAGGCATATTGAGTTATAAACATAGAAATCACTTCAAGCCACTTGGAGATGAATGCTACCTTCCTTATCCTTCCTTTGGCACCGGTTTGGTCAAATTTTAGTACCGGAAAGACCTTAAAGCAATATAAAACTTATAAAAGTCATATCTCATACTGCACCTCACATTTATCGATTTTTCTCCTTTTTCCAAGTCATCTCAAATGCTCAAAACACCTATTATATAGTATATAAACCTGCAACTCTAAGGCTAACAAAAAAAAAAGAGTTATAAAACTCGAAAAACCACATAATATCAATTTGCCAAACCCAAACCCGTAACCGAAAAGTACACAAACGGGTTTGCGAGTTTGATATCCAAAAACCCGAAACATATCCCGTACCGAACCGAAAATTGAATTGGTACAAGAATACAATTATATACCCAAATATCCTCACTACAAAGTTTCAAAAAAAATTTCTTATAAAAATGTTTTATGTTTAATCTTTTCTATTTTTATATGCAGATGTTATCGTTAAAAGACATAGACTTTATAGGGTACACGTATAAAAATTTCGAGATCATTAATGATTACTGTTGATGCAGGGGCTAAAATTTTAATTATCTTTAATTAAGAGATTTGCAACAGTAAATAAATAAAAGAATTCAAAGCAGTTAAAACAAGTCTTTATTTATAATTGGACAAATACAAAATATAAGTTCGAAATGTCGAACTCAATTTTTTATAAGAGAAGGATTCGGTTCGGTCGGAGCTATTGTTTAGTTCCTCTCTCGGATTCCGGATGCCTTCTATGGGGGCAGCCCCCCCCCTCTTTTATTTAGGTGATATATTCGGTGTCTTTAAACCCATAGGCTAAACTAGAAAATAAAGATAGTTTCTTTATTCTTCGAGATTTAAGAAATCGGGAGAACCCAACCTGCTTGGAAGCCGAGCGTAATGAGATTATTAACACCCCCTTGTTCGGGGCTTATAACCTATTTTCGGACAGAACGAGTTCGGTAAAGAGCAAATCTCAATTATCGTCGAATTATTGATGAGGGATTCTAATCCTACCATCAACAATTACCAAGTTCCTAGAATGGTACACTCACTAGTTCTTATATTTTATTTGAAATTATAATTTGAATGTTACAAATATTTGTTTTTTTTATGCGGAGTTGAAGATAAGAAGAACAAGACGCTCAATTCAAGTCACTCTTGGGTACACTTATTTTTGTATGGTAAAATATTTCATGTGATTTTTAAAAGTATCAAATCTTGAAATGTCTTTGTGTTTTCCGGAATGTTTCATAGATAGTGGATCATCGGAGACATTAGATTCATCGAAAACAACAATAGTGAGAACAACTTGTGATTATTTAGCTATTAGATCTTATTTTGTCAGTTTCAAACTACATAAGTTTTTTTTTTTCTAGTATTTGGTATTAATTCAATTAAAAACCCAAACAACCGGAAACAAATGCCAAACTAAATGAATTAAACTGAAAACCACTGTCCCGAAATCCGAATCTGAACCAAACCGAACCCGAAGGGATCCGAATCCAATCCGATATATATACATACCCGAATGAGTTTTATATCTATAAACCCAAAAATCTGAACCGCATCCTAATGGATACCCGAATGCCAAGCTTAATCTTGGCACTTATGCAGGCGTAATGTAACGTTCGTTTAGGACTTCGTTAACTTAATTTAAAATTGGCAGGGAAAATAGATGGTATAAGATTATCTCCTTTACATTTGTTACCTTTTTTTCTTTATTAGAATTTTTTCTGACTAAATCCTTATATTTATACACCGCCTTCATCCTGGATATGTACAAAGCCAAGAAATATGGAAAAAAAGCTCAAAATCCCCAATTAGAATATAAGCTTGTGCTTTAAAATAGCTTTAGAATGGAGAATAAATAAACGACTTGATCATATATTCGCGTTCTCTTTATTTGATTCTTTTTCTTCGGTCTTATAAGTTCATAATAATGTTGGTTATGGCAGTCTCAATACCATGTTTGGTAGGTATAACATTTTATATGATTTATAGTTAATTTATAGTATAAAATTTTAAAAATATTTATATGATTTATTAACACATGTTATTGCATAGTTGTAATTTTTTGTTTCATTGAAAATTAACAAAAAATATATACAATATAAATATAGATATGTATCAATTAGAGTCTTATTATGTCAAAATAAATTTATTAACTATATGACATGATATATTTTATAAATTTTAAGAAGGAAATCATGAATACAAAATTTTGAAACTTGTTATAAAAGTATATCCCGTTTGGTGAAGATATTTGAGTGATAAGCGGGAATATTTTTGGTTTGCAAAAGGAGATGAGAGAAGATGGGCCATCAATTCTGAATGGTCTATAGTATTATATATTTTATCTATTAATTGGCTATTAACTTTTAATGAGTTTAATAGTTTTTAATGATATGACTGAATAGAATGATTTCATTGGTTAATTTTCCTTAAATTGTTCTTAGTGAAACACGTGACGTACTATCTTCTCAATATTAATATATAGGGGATTAAGTAGAGTAAATGGGCGGATATCTTCTTTCTTTTTTCTTTTTTTTTCTCCTAAAACAATTTTATTAATAATATAATAGTTCAAAGTTTGGATACATATTACATAATGAAATATTGCATAATACATAAACACTTCTTTTTCTTTGCGACAATTTTTTTTGGATAACTAAAAAGTTCTGGGTCGAAACCCGTACATCTCTTTAAACCCGGGCCTATCTTTAACAATTCATTTGTACCAACTGTCACTCGATTTTGTGACCTTTCGAAATATTTTAGGGTATCTTTCCTGTCGAACTATCGACCTCTGGTAAAAAACAATAATAATATTTTTTTGTCTCAAAGAAAATGTCTTTAGGCTATAATTTATTACTGTGTAAATAAATAATTTTTAATTAATAAATATAATAGTTATACTTTGTATTCAACATGGTTTAATTATATTTTTTACTTTTATTTTAAACATATTATTTAATTTTTAATTCTATTGTTTTAAAAATTGTAAATTTTTTTTTCTAAATTACTTCTATTTACACCAAATTACTTCCAGTTATTCTCATTCGCTACCAATCATATAAAAAAAATTTCTTTTTCTATCTAAATCATTTCACTGATCATAATTCAAATACAAGTATTCATACATGAAGGGTACATCAATAAATCTTACATCACTTTTACTCGTAGGTAAACCTATCATTAAATTTAACAAAAAAATAAACCTATCATTAAAAGACGATGAAGAAACGATGAAAAAGCGACTTTTTTCTTTTCTTTTCTCTCAATTATCTAATTACTATATTTCTTTCTTCTCATTTCCTCTACTTTATATTACTTAGTTTCTCCAATGTTTACCAATCACACCCTCCATATAATTGGTTTTTTTGCCAAACGTAAGGAGAGAAAAGAAAAAGTAAATAAAAAGCATAAAACAAAAGCCACATGAACCATGATGAGATACGTGTTCGGTTCATGAGACCAGCCAGTTGGATTAGATCTGTGATCACTTGTGGGGCCAAGAAAACACAAGATCGTCGTCAAATAAGGACTCTACAAATGGATCACATGGTCTTCGCAATTGCCACGTGTAAGTTCATCTGTATGGGCCCCTTAATAATTTTGTTTGTTGTTGTTGTTTGATAAGCGGCCGGCCAAGTCTCATCTATATTTAGATTTTTTTTTGTAATTAAGAAGTTCTAGATCTAGGTTTATTAAGAAAAAAAAACTGCCAAATGATCGACAAAAAACACTTGCAAAATGAAAATTAATTGTTAAATCGAAAGCAAGATCGTCACATTTTTATATGAATGTATAATTAACAAAAAAAATAGCATTGACAAAAGTATTGGTAGCCAAAAAAGAATAACGATGAGTTTGGTAGAAAGAAAAAAACAGAGAATTAGGGAAGAGATGATTAAAGGTATCATTTGAATCCAAAGAGCTTAGTCATATGTGATTTTCCCGAGGATAAAATTGTCATATTTGATAACGTTGAAATCGTATAATCTAGATTACTTATATTTCCCGTTTTAGTTGGTTAATAATATTAATTTTCAATTTGAAGTTGGCCCCGGAGAATCTGAATCACGTGTATGGAGGACAACATGATTAGAGATAAAAATATTCGTACAAGACAAATAATTAAAAAAACTGGCTCCCCTTCACCTCAAGGGTCGGAATTATACTGATCGTTGGATCTTGAGCTCACTGACGAGCATATATTTTACACGTGTTCATATATTATTGGTCAAAAAGGTGTTTGCTGCTCTGTCTGATGTAATGGCTGAGTTGTCGCCTTGATACTAGTCCACTAGTCTGACAACAGAGATATGATCACTGGGTACAAATGGCTGATTGCAGAATTTAGTTTATATGAACCAGAAAACTTATGAAATCTTACTTTTAGAATTGAAATTGAATTAAAAACCCGAAGATGTTTACCATTTAAAACATTTTTAATGATCCACCATAATTAAAATCGAAATGGAAGGACTTGTATCATGTTTCTTTGATTTAGATGGTGAATTAGACATCGAGGTGGTGTGCATCAAAAAAATTATATATCCTTTTTGATAAAAAAAAAAAAATTATATATCACAAACATCATATTTGTATCATTTTAATTTTAAATGGTGTATATCAAACAAGAATTAGTTTGAGTCGGGATATCGGGGATTTTTTTTTTTTTTTTTTGTTAAAGGTTTTAAAGGGGTATCGAGGATGCTAGATAGAATTTGTAAACTTGTGGATCACTATCAAATGTATGTGACATATAATTGTTTTGATGATAATTGAAAAACGAAGGAAACTAAAAGAAGATTGTTCCCTATCGTTTTTGTGATCTACCATGTGTACAAGCAACGTATACAAATATTTCAATTATTTATTTTTCTTTTTAAAGAGTCCTCTAGACTCTAGTGCAAATTGTAGAATATATGTATATATATATATATGTTTTTTTTTTTTCTTGTGGAAAACATTTGAATATCATTAATTACACCTAAAAGCAGAATAAATTTGTCAATATACCATAGGGATCCACATGCAACCGTCTTTATCGATCCAAAACGGAAAAGTATGGACTGTGGGACGTTGGTCTGTGCAAGAAACTCATGAAAATATTTATAGCCTCTACTTTAGAATCGTGAATTATGTATTTGATAAACAAATTAATAAATTATGATCTTATTAGTTATAAGTTGTATAGAAAAACAAACAAACAAAAGAGGTGAAATATAAACAAGAAACCTTTTACGAAATCTAAAGCCCATGTTGAGTCTTGGAGAGTTGTCACTACGCGCCCAAAGATTTTGGAACTATCCACGTAAGTAAAACAATCTATGTTTGCCACAAAAAAATATAAATAAAGTAGTTTATTGTATCGTTCTTTCTTTCGGTCTTTGCTTCTTCAAAATCACATAATCGATTTTTTTTTTCCTGTATTAAAAATAAATAGAAAAATGACTAAAAACGTAGCTAGATAAAAGTTGATTTGTAGACACACAAAAATGGACCATTTTCCTTAGTGGATAAGGATAAACTAATTTAGTACAAAATAATGCGTCTTCTTCAACTTACGTCATAATCACAAATTAAATTTAAATTCATGTTCTGTATTTTAAATTAATGGAAACGAGTATAACGTATAGCTAGACAAGAAAAAAAGAAGTAGATTTCTACACATAACGTGGATTGTAATTTCGATCAAAATAAATACACTAACACCTAGGGTTATAAGTAAAACCTTTAACAAAAAAAAAAAAAAAAAAACACCTAGGGTTATATTATGTAACAGAATTATAATTTATTCCTTCTTCATCTAACCTTCAAACCCATAATCAATTTGAAAATTATTATGTTCAAGTTAAAATATAAAATCAAACGCAATAGTAGTATGATAATGAAACATTGGATTTATGCGTAAACTCGTTTCTATTCGAATTTTATTTTCATCCGAGATATTTTATGTCGGTTTGATGAGTTGAAATAGATGTCTAGATCCAATTTAAAAAACATGGTAAATGGTTTACTAAAAGTTTATGCACATGTGAAAATTATTAACCTACGCATTTGTGGTCTAGTAGTAATTGGCTTAGGAATATCCTAAAACCATTTCATGAGTTCAATTTCCATTAAAAACAAAATCATAGGGCATATTGGGAAACAAGTGCTAGAGCTGTTCCGAAGACCAGTGGAACACCAGTGAACCATGCTCTCTCAGTCAAGCTGGCTCATCGTGGGATTAATTAGGGATCATCCTATTATATCCAAGGCACCCATTGTTACAATAAAAAAAAGGTTAGAACATAGCTAGAAACTAGTGATTTCCTACACGCAAAAAAAAAAAAAAAATGATCCCAACATATGCCGTAATTCCTTTAACAAAAAAAAAAAAAATTTGCCGTAATTTACCTTTCTTTTTGGGCGATTAATACCTATATTATAGGCCAATGATTGTCTTATCTTTAGTGAGAAACGCATATGGCACCCATCCACCCACTGTGACTACTCACAACAATAAAAATAAAATAAAATGTTATGTTATGTATGTATATAATGTGAATGCATATGCATGCATGTGTGCGTCTATGTGTAGAGAGATCTATAAAGCTTTGAAAAAGTGCTTCCTCTAGAAGAAACGACAAAATACACAGAGAAATCCAAACCAAAAGTGGTTCCGTAACAAAAGAAGGAGCTCTTCTTCTTCTTCTTCTTCTTCTTGAGAGAGAGAGAGATAGAGTAGAGGGAGAGAGTTATTAATGGATGAAGATGGAAATTTGCAGATAAGTAATAGCAATTACAATGGAGAAGAGGAAGCAGATCCAGAGAATAACATTTTGAACCAACCTCTCCTTAAGAGACACAGAACTCTTTCTTCAACTCCTCTTGCTTTGGTCGGTACAAAGGTTTCACACATCGAGAGTTTAGATTACGAGTATGTCTTCTTTATTTCTCAATCTCGTTCTATAAAATTTTCATCTTTACTCTGTTTTCAGATAAATTTATACTTAAACCAAAAAAAAAAAAAAAATCGGATGGACTCTTGGTCTCAAAAACTTTTTTCTATAAAGTTTTGATCTTAACTCTCTTTTTAGTTAGATTTTCACTTAGAAACAAAATTGATTCATTCTTGATTTGCAATGACAAATCTCTTTCTATAAAGTTTTGATCTTTACTCTGTTTTTAGATAATCATGATTTTTTTTAAAAAAAAGAAACTAAATGGGCGGATTCTGGATCTCAATGATCAATCTCTTTCTATAAAGTTTTGGTCACAAAAAAAACCTTTAACAAAAAAAAAGAAAAAGTTTTGGTCTTTACTCTGTTTTATGAAAAAATGGTGGACCTTGGTCTCAATCTCTTTCTACAAAATTTTGATCTTTATCCTGATATTCAGGAAAAGATAAAATTATTTTTTCTCAGAATTGGATGAATATATTAGTGATGGAGACATATGAACTGTTGTAAAAAAAAATAAAAAATTTGAATTTGTACAGAATAAACGAGAATGATCTGTTCAAGCATGACTGGAGAAGCAGATCAAAGACACAAGTGTTCCAATACATATTCGCAAAATGGACATTAGCTTGTCTCGTCGGTCTCCTTACTGGTCTCATCGCTACTCTCATCAACCTGGCCGTCGAAAACATCGCCGGTTACAAACTTCTCGCCGTCGGCTACTACATCGCTCAAGACAAGTATTTAATTCTTCACCCAAAATCTTTAATATATAAGAAAAAACAGTCAAGATCAAGAAATTGAGTCTGTGTTGTTGAATTAGGTATGTGACAGGTTTGATGATCTTCACGGGTGCGAATTTAGGACTAACATTGGTGGCGACAGTGCTCTGTGTTGTCTTCGCTCCAACGGCGGCTGGTCCCGGAATCCCTGAGATTAAAGCTTATCTTAATGGCGTCGACACTCCTAATATGTTTGGTTTCACCACCATGATCGTTAAGATCATTGGAAGTATTGGAGCAGTTGCAGCAGGATTGGATTTAGGTAAAGAAGGACCGTTGGTTCATATCGGAAGCTGTATAGCGTCTTTGCTTGGTCAAGGTGGTCCAGACAATCACAGAATCAAATGGAGATGGCTTCGTTACTTCAACAACGATAGAGACCGAAGAGATCTTATAACTTGTGGATCTGCCTCTGGAGTATGTGCAGCTTTCAGATCACCTGTTGGAGGAGTGCTTTTCGCTCTTGAAGAAGTCGCTACGTGGTGGAGAAGCGCTCTCCTTTGGAGAACCTTCTTCAGCACAGCTGTTGTGGTGGTTGTATTGAGAGCGTTTATCGAAGTTTGTAATTCTGGTAAATGTGGGCTTTTCGGTAGAGGAGGACTCATAATGTTTGATGTGAGTCATGTTGAGGTTAGGTATCATGCAGCGGATATAATCCCCGTCACGTTGATTGGAGTTATTGGCGGCATTCTTGGAAGCTTGTACAATCATATTCTTCACAAAGTCCTCCGTCTTTACAATATAATCAACCAGTAAGAAGAATTTCAAGAACACATATTAAATGTTATATGGTCTTTGTCCCAAGCGTCACTCGATCTTGTTTAGTTTTTACTTACATTGTTTGTTTGTGTGCAGGAAGGGGAAGATTCACAAGGTGCTTCTGAGTCTTTCGGTATCACTATTCACATCGGTATGTTTGTACGGTCTACCTTTCTTGGCGGAATGCAAGCCTTGTAATCCTACGATAGACGAGGTTTGTCCAACAAACGGAAGATCAGGGAACTTCAAGCAATTCAATTGTCCAAATGGTTATTACAACGAATTAGCGACTCTGCTTCTCACAACCAATGATGATGCAGTTAGAAACATTTTCTCTTCAAACACTCCTAATGAGTTTGGTATGGTTTCTCTCTGGATATTCTTTGGTCTCTACTGTGTTCT
Organism: Euclidium syriacum; assembly: GCA_900116095.1. Taxonomy (NCBI): domain Eukaryota; kingdom Viridiplantae; phylum Streptophyta; class Magnoliopsida; order Brassicales; family Brassicaceae; genus Euclidium; species Euclidium syriacum. Next base: position 8,820,688 of record FPAK01000008.1, read on the forward strand.
CGGGCTTATCACTTTCGGTATAGCGACACCGTCTGGTCTCTTCCTACCGATTATCCTCATGGGTTCTGCTTACGGCCGGATGCTTGGCACGGTAATGGGATCTTACACAAAGATTGATCAGGGGTTATATGCGGTTCTTGGTGCAGCTTCACTCATGGCTGGTTCAATGAGAATGACAGTTTCACTCTGTGTTATATTCTTGGAACTCACCAATAATCTTCTTTTGTTACCCATCACTATGTTTGTGCTTCTGATTGCTAAAACGGTTGGAGACAGCTTTAATCCGAGTATCTACGAGATCATTCTCCATCTAAAGGGCTTACCTTTCTTGGAAGCGAACCCAGAGCCATGGATGAGGAATCTCACTGTTGGTGAGCTTGGTGATGCTAAGCCTCCGGTTGTAACACTTAACGGAGTAGAAAAGGTGGCAAATATAGTCGATGTCTTAAAGAATACGACGCATAATGCCTTCCCGGTATTAGATGGAGCGGATTCAGCAACTGGTGCTGGTACAGAGCTACATGGGCTTATCTTGAGAGCTCATCTTGTTAAAGTTTTGAAAAAGAGATGGTTCTTGGATGAGAAACGGAGAACAGAAGAATGGGAAGTTAGAGAAATTTTTACACCTGTTGAGTTGGCTGAGAGAGAAGATGATTTCGACGATGTGGCAATCACAAGCACAGAGATGCAACTGTATGTTGATCTTCATCCGTTAACCAACACAACGCCTTACACCGTGGTGCAGAGTATGTCTGTGGCTAAGGCTTTGGTTCTGTTCCGCTCAGTGGGTCTTAGGCATTTGCTTGTTGTTCCCAAGATTCAAGCTTCAGGGGTAAGTTTGCTTTATTTTTTCTACATCTTTCATTTCTCTTGACTAAACTTTGTTGATAAAATGGAGTCTTGTGTGTTTGCAGATGTCTCCTGTGATAGGGATCTTAACAAGGCAAGATCTAAGAGCTTATAACATTCTACAAGCGTTTCCTCATTTGGATAAACACAAAGGTGGAAAAGTTCATTGATGTTAAGCTTCACTTTTTGCTTTTGTGAGCTTATTGCATCAAGGAGCTTGATTGCAGAATTGTCTTTGTGTTTCTATCTCCATTCTTGGTGATGTCTATTCTTTTCTTCATCTTCATATCCAACAGGAGATGATAAGACCAAACATATATCCCATTGCATAGATTTGTGGTTTTTTACTTGTAAATCTCTCTGTTTTGCTCAGTTTTACCATTTGAATACAGACACAGATCTTGAAAATCCGGAGTTTTCTATTACTTTTGAATGTTTTTTTGTTGAAACTCACGTATTTCAAAAGAACCTCTTAACTCATAAATTATGAATTTCGTTATTCCGAAAGTAATTCGAGTAGGCAAATAAATATAAAAGGCAGAAACTTGGGTAGGTTGTTTAGAACAAAAGACATTAGAGTATCCCTCAAGTGTTTAGTCATAAATTTATGTGTCCGTTTCTGCTCCAACTAACTAGTTTTACTCGTCAGTGCCGAAGTAGCGATCACCAAACTCGCCCAATCCCGGTATAACACGGAACTCTTGGTTCAGACACTGGTCTATTTCAGATGTCACTATCTTCACTGCCGGAAAACGTTTGCACACACAATGTATTCCCTCCGGTGCCTGTCAGTATGCAATGTTAACGACAGAGAAGCTGAGCAAGAGAGATAATTTTTGGCTTTATTTATACTTACCGAGATAAGGTTGAGGAATACAATGTGAGATTCAGGGACTCCTTTCTGTATGAGTAGTTCAATGGCTTGATTAGCAGAGTTACCTTCAACACAATCATCAAGACAGGTTTTTCAGAAACCGAAACAAAAAAAAAACATCAACGACTAATGCATTATATGCAACGAGAAGAAACCGAGTACCTGTAGCTAAGACAGGGTCTAGAAGCAGGACATGGCGTTCAGATATGTCGTGAGGAAGCTTTTCGTATATAAGCTGATTCACATAAATAAGAGAAATTTTCAAATTTCTTGTTCTTAAAAAGAAGAGATAATATTTATTACTTCTGAAAAAGAGCAAACCTGTTTTCCATTGTCACCATCACGGTGGATGAGAATCTTCCCTATCTTAATTCCTTTACAGCAAGCTCGTAATGCATTTTCCATGCTTTCACCACTAAGAAAACACACAAAGGAGTAGATATGGTAAATGAATCTCAAACATGGTAACATATGCTTCTCAACTCTTGCAACCCGATTTTCAGACATGTTAAACAGTTGGACGAATAAACTGTTTTACCAATTAAAACTAAAACCAAGCACAATACCTTACAAGGCTCACCTTCGAATGATTGAGACCCCACAGAGTTTCTTGCAGAAATCAACACCGGTATACACAGCTCCTGGTGTAGAAAATAAGATATTTATATCAGTTGAGTGGACATGTGAATTAGAAAAGACACTAACTCTAACTAAAACATGACGTATTGATATAGGACACATGCAGTATAATATTTCTACATCCATGTCAAGACATCTAATGAATTAATAGTTGGTTGCACATTCAAGACACCAGATGCTTTATCTACCAAAGTCTATGAAGTGTTGTTTCTTATACCTGTTGGAGTAATTACTTGTTTCTCAGTGAAAGGCAAATGACCAAGACCATGCTCCACGACCTGAAATTAAACCGAAAATAGTTGAAATAAGAAAGCCTGAAAGCTGAGTGACGTTGAAAGGGAAGACATGCGGCAGAGATATACCAGACGAATGAGTCTATCTGAATAGAACACAAAATCATGCTTTGATATGTCTTTCTCCCGAATAAGTGTATGCATGCCTCTTATCTGCAATCATGATCCCATAGTGAGACCACTGATATGAACACTTACTGACTATATCAAAAGCATCAAACAGACAGACTAAGAGGGAGAAAAATACCTGAAATGTTGATTGGATGACGTAAACATTTGGGTAGATTTTGCAGAGATCATGCTGTCCAAGTTTTGTGTGAATATGTTGCGTAATCAAATCAATTGCAACATGATTATCACCTCCTCGAGGAATGATCACGTCAGCATATTTCTTTGAGGGAAGCACAAAGTCATCAAATGCAGGCTTCACAAACTTTGCATACTGAAAATGAAAATAACATCCTTAGACAACAAAAGTTGAACTGAAGGAGCTGGAGTTATATAGAAAAACAACAGTAAGCAGAAACCAGTGTTACGACACAAAAACAAGTTTAGCTAATTTCCATGTGTTGTAAGTTCCAGGTCTCATGGTCACAGACAAAATTCAAGCCATTAAACAAAGATAGATGAACAAACGCTGACAAATCCTACACCATAAAAAGAAAAGAGGACTAACCTGTTCAAGCACAGAATTAACATCTCTACCCCTTTCAACTGTGTCACGCCTGATTCTGCGAGCAAGCCTCACATCAGCATCTGAAACCATTTAATAGCTTAAGTGAGGATTAGAGAGATGTGAAATAGATTCCAATTTTGGCTAATCATATAGCTTCATAATCATTGATTATATCTTCAGTGGTTAACAGATGACATAAATGGAAAGTGAGAGAACCCCTCAAGGCATCAGCTAAGGAACAAGAGATGGACAACTTTGATCACAATACATTTGCAGTTATACAGAACTAATAAGATTATTGAACAAGTAAAACAATGAGTAGCACATAAGTAGCACAAGACATACACATGCTTTGTGGAAATGAAAAGACATCGCAGTTAATAATACTGAAGGTAAGGTTGGCCGTTACCTGTGTCAACGAAGATCTTCATATTCATCAAATTCCGAACTCGTGAATCATGGAAAACTAAAATCCCTTCTAAAATTATAACATCAGAAGCGTTAACCTGAAAGAGGGTCTCAACTCATTAATTTAATAAATCAACATAATGCTCAGCAACTGCAAGTCAGAAATAAACTAATTCTTTTTCGTGAAGAGACCTGATCAAAAAATTCTAAGGGATCAATAATATGCCCGTTAAGTTAAATTAGGAGCACATCTATAGCCACTATTAAGAAGATTCCGATCACATGAACACTATAGCCAAATAATGGTCTTAAAGAGAAGAATCTGCACCTGACGGAAAGTATCAGATCTACGTTGATGGGTTTTAAAGTCGTAGATAGGAACTTGATAGGGTTGCCCACTTTTGAGAGTCTCGGCACAGTGCAAAAGCTGCTCGGTGTCAAAAGCATCTGCAGAATAACAAAGACAGACGGTGTAAGATTAACCAAATGCTGCCATGAGATGAAACTCACTGGTCTTAAACCAAAACACAAGTAGTTAGACAAATCAAGGAGAACCCATTAAGATAGTTTACCTGGATGATCAAAGTTGTACTCTTGCACACGCTGCAATTCTTCAGATGTCAAACCACGGTAAAAGGAATCCTATTAAGCAAAGAACATCAATTAAAACGCTATATGATGTAAATAGAATGTGGGACATGATAACTGAGAACAGATTGGAGCATAAAATCAAACCTGATTTACGAGAACAACACGATGATCATGAAGTTGCTGGATTATCATGTCGCAGACCGTTGTCTTACCAGAAGCCGTACCACCAGAAACCCCTGTAGCCAAATCAAACAAGAAGCCGGAAAAACTAAGCCTTGGAAACTGATTTTCATGCAGATATCGCCAATAAGCAATAGGCGGAGGTTCCATAATCAAAACCCTAGGATAAAACTAAACTAATGTAGAAACTTTAGAAGCGCCGCAGATTCCAAAACCAAGAGACCAAACCCAAATCATCCAAATGTGACAAATCCCGAGCCAGAGAAAAGCAATAAGTACTAAGACGCCAGAGCGAAAAGGGGAATTGAGAGTCACCGATAATGAAGGGCTGTTTGGGAGCGTCGGGATCAGAAAAAGCATGAGAAGAAGAAGAATCAGCCGATCGGAGGTGAGAAGGAGAAGACACGAAGGAATTGGGTGGAGAAGAAGAGAGAAGGCCGTCGAAGCGAAGACCGGAGAAGTGAGGCCCCGATGCCTTCTCCATCGCGTAGTCTATCGATGAAGAATCCTCCGGCATCGATTTCTAATCGGTGGTTGCAGAATTTGGTTTGTGCTTTCCGGCGAAGAATCAAGCGTCGTCGAATGGGAAATGAAGCTCCGTAGTGAAGACTGAGGAGCGAAGAGTGACGAATGACCACGATTCTATTCAACGCATCATCGTCTCACTCCCTCGGTTTATTTGTTTTTAAATTGGTTTTCTCAATAATATGCGGAAATATCTCCGCATATATATAAGAAGATGTTTACGAATTACTTACTTTTTGTCAAAATATAAGATATTTGTAACTTTAGTAATTTTTGTGTAAGTTTTAATTATAATTAATAGTTTCGATTATTGGGTGTATCTGCAGTATTTTTTATGATTGACTTAACTGTTTTTATGTAAATATTAAATGTGTTTTTAAAAAAACCATATTATAATCTCAAAAAGCAATCTATATTTTAAGACGGAAAGAATGTTATATTATATTTATTTTGACAAAATCAGCTAATAATTTTTCCCCCAACAAAATCAGCTAATATAATGTTTTTTTTTGTTATCGCTTAGGCCTTAGGGGAAATACTACAAAGAAAAAAAATATTGAAAAAGGGGAAAATTAATGGTTGTTTAAATACCAATTTTTATTTTAATTCAACTTTTTATTAATTTGATACATAGTCTGCCAAATTTTAATGATATAATTAAGTAGAAAAAAACAAGTATCAGGGAATAAAGTAACGGGCATATGAAAAGCCGAATAAGGCATATTCCATTTTATCTATGATGAGAAATGTAGCCAAACCAAATAGTCAAATGTAGAGTTTTATGGTCGACCATTTTAGTTACGTCTCGTATTAAGTTTAAATGGTAATAATGGCAAAATCTGACTAATAACATCATGGTTGCATAAATCTAGGCGAAACTTAATAATTTATGATATTTTATGAGATAATCTTAATGAAATTTGGAACAATATAACGTAAAAATTTCTCACATTTCCAACACCATTTAGGGTCAAAGAGGCTTTTTTTTTTTTTTTTTTTTTTTTTTTTTTTCATCTCAACATAACTTGAGAATCAGATATTACATTATTTGGAATGAGATTACAACAATGAAAAGAATTTGGCAATCAAATAACAAAAACATTACGTTCCCCTTTTACTATCGTCTTCCTTTTATCCATCCGTCTTGGATAGCTTGGGAAACATCTTTATCACGTAATGCATTTGAAAACATGTGATCCATTTATTACATCGCGAGACATTTGATTTGATCAAAACTCTCTTAAAAAAAGAGATATACATGTCCTTGGTTGTAGTAATCCCCCATGCATGTTTGAATGAATTTAACCATTTACCGATGCTCGGTTTATTCGCATCCTCATCTTTTGTAAATCGATTCCATAGCAGTCTTTGGAACGTCTACAATGAATCGTATTGACGTCCGGTACATGAGATGTTAGTTTAAAGAAAGCCACAACATGTACTTCTACAATCAAATCGACATAATAGTCGGAGATATCAACCACCAAGTAGTGGCAACGGTTGTAGATGGGTGAAGTATTAGGGACGTAGACCATGTGGAATCATTCATATTGGCGTTCCCTTCATACGATGAAAATGTGATATGGTGAATCATCCTACTCGTTAGACACAAACCCAACGATTGGAGTGGAGAAATCACACCGATACCTCTCATAAGAAGACAAAGAAACGCGTAATGGATATCGATCACCATAGATTTAATATGTAGAAAAAATTTATATTAAACAACGAGAAGTAGGAAAATAGGACCATAGATCATCGATCAGAGGAGTTTGTATTGAAGAGAAATCGGTTTGTTGATGGGTCGAAAATTTTATATAAAAAAATTGATGTTGAAATATCTATATATATATATATATATATATATTAACGTTTTACAATGAAATTTTTTTTGATAAATAGAAAAAAAATTATTTATTCTTGTCGCGAACTAAACTTGAAACCATTTTGTATTTCATATCACTCAGAGTTCTAAAGAACGTATTCGGTTTATAATATTTTTGTCTATCATCTTGATAATTTTAGAAGAGTAAAATGTATCTCTTCATGTCTTATGTTGTTTTCTCACGAGGAAAGTGATTATGTGGGTGTGATTGATATCCACTAATGAATTAATGAGTTCGTTCCACCTTGATGTAAACGAACCGCCTGGAATTCCCTTGATGAGTAACTTTCATACATGTATCATATAGTGGCAAAGAAAGAATAAATGATCTCTATGTCTCCACCAGCCCTTGACAGAAAACACAACTAGTGTTTACATTCGCATTCTATTATCCCATTCGATCTTCCATTGACAACCTATTATTCAATGCTAACTAAACCACAAACGAATATTTAGGGGTGGCATAAGGGAACCAAATCCCCTTATAGTATTTCATTGTCAGTTTTGCGGTTTTTGAATATAACTCCTCCTGGACATGCATCAATAGAGGCTGCCTATGCTTCGTCCTAATTTTTTTACCCAAAACATCCCTAAAACGACCTCTTTCACCAAGTTTTTCAAATAGGAACGAGGGTGAATATGAACACGACCTAGCATCCACAAGCTGATGGGAAACCAAAATAGACAATCTAAACACTTAAGGATATGATGTGGGCATGTGTCATAGATTGGGATCGATCATAGAAAAATCATTTTCCTTTGGTTGAATTGACATACAACAATAGCTAGCATGCGAGTATTGGGATGTTGCCTTTTGAGGCGTTACATGGGTGATCTTTCCAGACACCGCTGCGTTAGACTCAAATTGGGCAGCGGGCAGCGGAGTGTCTTTGCCCAGATATTGTAGATGATACCACAAAAAAATGTTATGTTCTTAATGATCAAAATGAAGAAATTCAAGGATCGACGTAAAAAATTTATGCGGATAAACAAAGGAAAAACTTGGAGTTTGAAGTGAATGATTGGGTTTATTTGAAGATGATTACTTACAAGGATGAGCTCGTACTACTGAAAATTTGGATTCAAGGTACTTGGGACCATTTAAGATTGTTGAAAGATTCGAGTTAGTCACAAATAAACTGGACTTACCATCGGATATATCCTCATTCCATAGCATTTTTCACATGTCCCAACTCACGAAGTGCTTATTTGATCAAGACATGATCAATGATCGGATGAAAAAATGAGAGTTAAGGTGATTCAAACGGTTAAGGTTATTTAAGATTGCAACGGAACAAAATAGGTTTAAATTGGGACAAAAAAAAAGAATGGAGGTCGATTATCCTAAATAGTTCAAGAAACAGAGTTGAATCAAAAACTTGAATTATAGTGATTATGAATCCATTTAAATGGGATAAAATTGTAACATCTTCGATCCTTAAAAAGGATCATTGAAATGGACCATGGCCGAGACTGGGTGAGAAAAATTCTAAGTTTGGTGGAAAAACTCGGATCATGGTGCGAAAAATCGAGCTAGTGACTCTTCTTACACATGTAATGTATATTAGTGCCAAATCCAAAAATGACTTTAATACTAGATAAGGGGTGGGAATTTTGAGTTACCTAGGTTGAAAAATTAGACTGTGGATAGATCGTGGACTAGTTATACTCACTTAAGACTCAGATAAACCGAATTAATAAAAATAAAAACAAATTAGGGAAGATTGAATATCAAATCAAGGATTTGGCTAAGAAAATCACGATGTTCAATTGGGAAACTTGATAATATATCAAAGGGATGATCGATCCATTAAGTTTAGATGTTGGAAATTTAGCCAAAATTATCAAGAAAAGCTTAAGGATCGAGATACACAGCTCAAGCTAGCTGCTTTTTCAAGCATTTATGCCTCGTGACAGGTTTACTAAAATATTGTAACTGTGATACAATCCTCAGAATAATAGAGTTGTAATTCTCCGCTCTCTCAAAATCCTGAAACCTCAGGTTTTCCCACTGTTCGAGTGCATGAGGGAAAGTTATATCCCTTTAGTTATCCAATCGCATTTTCAGAGTTTTCTAGAATTTTGTTGGTGTTGGTATTATGCCTCACATTTTCATCACCATATTTTCTGAGAAAAATTATCGATTTTTCTTTTTCATGGGCAACGATTTAATTTCTCCTTTGATCGTGTCGGTTACTTTTTCATCTTTAGATAAAGTTCAACATCATCAGTTGTCCATGTGATGTAATTTTTTTACAGTAATATTGAGAGTTGAGAACATTAGCTTTTCAATTTTTATCATTAATATCTAAAATATACACATGAAAATATTATTAATAATACTTTATTTAAAAAGAATCGGATACATTAATGAAGACAACGATTACATAAAACATAATTAAAAAAAAAAAAAAGTAAATCAATATTTATAGTCATTTACCTGTGAATAAATTATTTAATGAGAAGATCATAAATAGAAAATAGAATTACATAAAATGTTATAATCATGAACAAAACAAAACAAAACAAAAATTAAATAATTTGCTTATAAAAATATTTGAGATATTGATGAGGTGTTAGGGTGAAAATGAATAAGTGAAATATGAGGTTTTAGGGTAAAATGAATAAGTGAAATATGAGTGTTTTTATAGATAAAAATATATACAATTTTTTAAAAAATTCTTTGTAACCGTAGGTAATAAAAGATAAAATAAAGTTAATTTTAACAAAGTGTAGTTATGGTTTATAACTTCTAAACATAAATTTATAAATAAATGTTCAATCATTATAATAATAATATAATGATAACGGTATAACGATTATATAATGGATGTGATTGGTATTTAAAAAGTGGGAGAGAAGTGAAGTGGAGTTCAAGGGTTTTATTTAAAAAGTGGGAGAAAGAGGGAAAACAAAAATGAGACATATCGAACTCCACTTTATTTCTCTTCCAATTGAAACTTGAGATTCTATAACGTTGCTCTTAACACTCACATTCACTATCCAAATGTTGAAAGTAACCAAAAAGAATCATGTATAACTATTTCAAAATCGAATTATTGAGTGACAAACTTCTAAAAGAGAGCATTTCTTCATCATATATAAAACATGACTAATGTCAAAAAAAAATTTGTAAACATGACGAATTTTTTTCAAAATAAATAATTTTCTTCCTGAATTCAACATGGCGAACTATATGGATGATATTTGTCCAAATTTTTTTAAAAAAACTAAATTTTTTGAAAACTTTTGAGATTTTTTTTTTTTTTTCGTATTTCTTAAATTATACGTAAGATAAACAAATTAATTTAATTTTAGCGTATAAAATTTTTTATTTATTAATCCTTATTCGATAAATTCCACATTTCTTACTTGTGATTTTTTGTATTTTTTTTATTTGTTTTTTTTAGAGTATAATGAAGAGACGAAATAAATTCTAAGATAACAAGAAAAATCAAATTACTAGAAATTCTATTTTTTACTTCTTTCTCTTCAATAATCAAAGTTGTACCAAATAAAATTTTAAAATTATATTTTTATATAACTACACAATTAAGTAGTCAAGAGAAGAAAAAATGTAAGAAAAAAAGGCACATAGAAAGAAGTATCAAAGAAAAAAGAGTAATAGAAAGACAAAGATATTAAGAAGTTAACAAAAAAAATTGGAGTATGTTATCTTTAGTTTATGCAATTTGTTATAACATACTCTAAAATAAATACTATAGAATTTTTTTTACATTCGAGTTTACTTTTGGTCGAATCAAATCTATTTTGAATCTATTTATAAATTTTGTATATAAAAATCAATAATTTTTTGACGATTATGATTTGATGAATCGAAATTTACAATCAAATATTTACCATTATTTTAAAAGAATTTTGATAAATATTTCTAGAAAACTACAACTCTACAAAATTCCATCAATAAATAAAATCTAAAATAAATTTGGATATATATGTTATCAAATTCTTAAAAAAAAAAAATGTATGATTCAAAAATAACTTGCACGTATGCGCAATTATTCTCCCAATCATTATTAATGTATGAATTTAGAATATCAAGACTCTTCAAATTTCATTGGCCAATGTTCCAAAACCTAATAGTTAATAAAACAAGCAAAAACTTCTCATCTTTACATTCCTCTTTTTCTCCAATCTTAAATTTAAATTTCAAAATCGCCATAAAATTCTGAGTTTATATTTTATTTTACATGAATCTTTTTCTTCTTTTTTCTCTTCTCCATTAAACTTCCTTTGAAAGAGGAGAATCTAGGAAGACATCGATGATGGTAATTCAAAGATTTATGATTTTTCTGATCTTCTACAAAATCCTCGATGATTTTGAGCTCATGAAAATTATGAGCCGATAATTTTATACTATTTTCATTTGGATTTTCTGATGACTCTTCCAAATTTTCCACTCGTTCTTCTCTTATACTATCTCTAAAAAGTTCGGCTAGCTTCTTTCTCCGTGGTTTTGGGGATTGCGAAAACGATACCCGAGACTTCTCTTCTTCGAATAAAATATTGTGGAAACGAGGAATTTTTTCCGAAATACTGTATTTTGGAGTGTTTCCAAGTGATGGAGTATTTCCACGCGATGGAGTGAAATCTGAAAAATTAAGATCTCAAACCAAAAAAATTGTTACTCCTTTTCGTTCAAATTAAATAAATTAAGATATTTTTAATGCAAGCTAACAAATATATTATATATTATATTCTTATAAAAATAAAACTGACTTTTAGAATTTTATTAATTTTTTTATCTAGGGGCAAATGAGATATTTTTTAATCTTAAATTACTTCGAAATCCTTTCTTTTTATATAAAAAAGAAATATATTAGTTTAAGTTATAATTTATTAATTGTGCATGGAGAAAATATTTATTTACAAATTAAGTAACATACCGCCATTAACACTGAAGAAATCTTCTTCACAATCGGATTGTAGCCACTGATGTGAATCGAAAAAGGTTTCATCTTTACTACTTCCTGTGACATTGGAATAGCTTGCACAGTTTCATGACTTTGGAAAACAGAAAGAGAAAAGGAGAAAACCAAGTATCATTCTTTAAGGCTCTTACATAGAAACAATCAAACTTCTTAAATCACTATCAATGATTCAATTTCCCGGGAAAAAAATCGAATTTTGTGGAACCCATTAACTAAAACCGCAAACAATGACATTCTAATCATAAAACGAAGTGAAAGTAAAATATCACTTTTTATGACAATTTGAATCAGGTATTATGGAATTTAAACCTTAATACGGCCATCAAATTAAAACCCTAATTCATTTAAAATCCTAAAACCGTTCACCTTCTAAAGCAATTCATTTTATGTAATTTTTTTATGGAGTTTAAGATATTGATTTTAAACAAAATATTAATGGTTTTGGCTTACAAAGAAATTCAATGATCCATTGAAGTTTTAGAATTACAATTAATGCTTCTACAAAGCGAAAACCAATGTTTAAATACAATAAAAAAAATTTCACTTTAATTTGCTAAAATGAATTTGATTTGTTTGGATGGCTTTATAATATGTTATGATACTCCATTTGTTAGTTTTTAGAGTAAATCTTTTTGTGAGTTAAGAAGAAAAAGATGAAAATTGTTGGGTTGTTTGGTAACGGTTGTAGTTTTTTATTTTTTTTTCTGTAGAATTTTGATTGTAGTATTTTTTATGTAAGATTTTGGTTATGAGATTTTGGCTATAGTTTTTCAAAGATTTAAAGCATGATTGGTAAATATTAGCTATATGTTGTAAATTAATATATTTTTTAGTTTATATTACAAAAATATTTAATTTTATTTTTAAAAATATATTTTAATAATAATAAATTATATTTCATTAATATGTTATATTATACATATATACGTTTTTAAATAGAAATAGGTGAAATATGTTTATATATTAGTTGCATGCTATTTTTAATATTTTATTGTCTATACTCAAATTTTGGATTGGATTAAAAATACGTGAAATATGTGTATATATAATTGTGATTATATTAAAACCAAAACAAGACTAATAATATATGATATATTGATTACAAAATTACTATTTTTTGTTATTTAGGTGGAATAAGTGTATATATTAGCTGCATGCTATTATTAATATTTAATTGTCTATATTAGGAGCAGCGTTGCTTAGAAAATAAAAGTGAAAGCTGAAAATTATTCTCAAAGCCTCTCAAATTATGCTGTAGAAAATGTGCTCTTCACAGCCAAAAGAAACAATTTTTTTGGGTACGGCTCTAAATGTTAAAATGAAAGCAGAGCTTGATTGGTTTGTCTTAGTGCTGTAGAGAAAAAAAAAAAAAAAAACAGAGCTTTCCACAGCTTTCAAAGCACTTCCCAATCACCCCCTTTATTTGCATATCTTCATTATGTTTTCAGCAGGTAAAGCTTTTACATGTACAATCTTTGTGTGTTCATGGGATAATAGTTAAAGCTCTCTAGCATAATTATGTGTTTTTTACTACCTAGAGCTCTTGCTAAATTGCGGTTGTTCCTATGATAGAATGGCAGACGTTAAGAGTCTACAGCTGGATATAGTTCTATATCATACCGTTTACTTGAATTTACCACTTGTGTACTTGTATAACTCGATTGAGATATCTTTCTTATAATTGGAAAGCTAGAAGATTTTTTTATAAAAGTAAGCTACAATATATCAACACAAGAGTTTAAAATTAACCTTTATAGCTTACATGTTTGGTTATAAGACTTTTATGTCTATTTCTTTTCAAATTGGGAAATTATGTTACTTGTGTATAAAACTAATGCCTATTAGGAGTTGGATTAAGCAAAATTGTCAAGATCTTACATTTGTATTTTATGAACATGATCATATAATAGAATCAAAGAGTCTCAATGGATTAGTGACTAACCGATTCATCTTCATTTATTTATTTACGTATTAATAAAATACTGTAGTTTTAACATTTATGGTTTATGTGATTCAACGATATTTGTGACGAGATTTATAAGGTTTGTAAGGTTTAGGGTTTACATTTTACTTTAATAAGGTTTGATAGACGATAGTTATATGTGACGGAATTTGGGTTGTGTGTTGGTTGTTTGCAGAAGTGACATCTGGATAAACTTAAAAATGAGAGTTATGATACGTCTAAGTTCCAAGAAATCAACGAGACTTAACAAGATTTGGTTTTCTTTGTCACTTGGCTCTTAACTGATAACATGTATATGTCGCCTTTTCTATATGAAAATAATTTATCGTTCAGACTATTGGTAAGTAGATATCAGAGAATTACTAAACCCTAAAAGATGCTCTTTGATCGGTAATAATTTTCTTTTTTTTTTTTTTCAGTCAACATATTTTCCCACAACCGTATCAAATTCAAAAAGGCAAGAGAACAAACATCGAAGGCACGTCCAAAAAAAAATGTTATTAGTCCGATGGAAACACGATTAACAAACAATTGCAATTATAGACTAATTAATAAAACACGTACCGAAGTTTCTCTTAGAAGGGGAAAACGACCATCGAGATTTGACTGGCGTTAATCCGTTATCCGTCGCCGTCGTCAGAGTAATAGCCGGAGCAAAATTCTCAGTTATCGACGATTCTGAGGGTTTAATATGAATCATTGAATCAATACATACGTATTTCACACTTAAATCAAAATAAAGAAATCGTGTATATACATAAATACACATATTTTATTTTAATAGTTTATTTCCCTCTTCATCAGAAAAAAAAAACTCTTAATTAGTAGAGGAGACGAAAAAAGATTTCTTCGAAGCACCGCCATTCTTTTCCACCGTCTCGGGTTATCCAGCGGAATTATGATCGATATAATCAAATATCAATTATGATCTAATAATTCTAGAAAAACCCAAACAGAAAAAAAAAGAGAAGGGGACAACTTTACTCAAAGATTTGAATAAACGCAGAAATTCATCATCAGAGTAAATCAGTACCGGAAATTCTATTAGTAGAGGGAGACGAAAAGCTAGTTCTTTTCGGAGCACCACCTTTCTCCTCCGCCATCTCCTGAGAATTAGTCACCGGAACCGAGTTGTTATCTTTGCCGACGGATTCGGGGATGACCGTAATGGGCGATTTCACGAGCTTCTTCTTCTTGATTTTTGATGCGCACGTTCCCATTAAGAACGCAAACTTTTTTAAGAAGAGATCATACTGGAACTGACGTGTATATATGTATTGCATAGCACGCAGTGGAGAATTGGCCGGCCGATTTTTTCCTTAGTCGGAGAGACATTATGGGTCCCGCAAAGACATGGAGCCCACTCGACTCGGACTCTTGTGAAATACGACGTCGTTTGTTTTCACTTCAGATAGATATCGTGTGCTGCAAACTTTAACAGCTAAATCATATATGAAGTTGATTTGATATCAAAAGCCATATCAATTGAATTACGAATTATCATTGAATTATCTGTGGTATTTACATATGAAATTATGTGAATTTAGACAAATTGATTTAATTTTGTGCCTATTCATATTTAGCTGTTAATAGACGTTAAATTAAATTAACGACGCTGATTCGGATTAACACGTCATTAATAATGTCGTTTTAAGCATCGAAATACAAAAAATATGGAAGAACAAAAACGACATTGTATTGATTCAAAGTGATGTCATTTTATTAAACGACATATTTTTCCACTAGAGGCCATTGAACTCAGTATGTGGGTTACTGTGAGAATTTATTTGATGTTATTAGAAAGTCATATTGAGTCAATTTTTGTGAAGCACAAAACGACGTCGTCTATTATTTGACACCATCTTCCTCGACGAGTGCTCTCGTGTAGGCGATTTTAGGATTCCGAGAACCATCGACGAAACTAAGAGACTATAGCAAAGTCGAACTTCAAAAGGGGATGTCTTATTTAGCTTTGTCTGGTACGTTGATGAATTTTCCCTTATATACTCGAATTCAAAAAATTTGACAGTTTGAATCTTCAAAATTGGTTTAAGCGTGAGTGATAATTTGGGTTGGTTGGGTTGGGAACGAGGGAGTGGTCTACCAAGAACGTGTCATCGATGTGGCGAAAGGTCCATCATCAAGACTTCGACTTCAGTGACAAATCCGGGATGACTATATCATTGTTGTCCATATAGAACGTTGTAAGTAAGTTCTAAAGTAGAATAGTACTTGGTTTTTTGTTAATCATGTAATTTCTCTCGTAAGATACAAGTGGATTTTCGTAAGACTAAACTCATTTGTTCAAATGGAGGGATAAAGCTATGGTAGTAGAGATTGAAAAAGTTGAAACCGAGATTAATTGGATAAGAGGAGATGTTGGAAAATTGAGAAATTTTTTACGAACTTACGAAAATGAGATAGAAAATTTGATTAGTGAAACAAGAACGTGTAAACAGTTATGAATTCTTTCAGAAAAGACATAGAAGCTATCAACGAAAAAGTTCAAGGAATTGAGAAGGAGATTGGTGAGCTTAAAGCAATTGTGAATTCATGTGAGAAAGAGATTTAATCTTGCCATATCAATCATCGAAGCTTTAAACATATTGTGGTTTGTTCATGGTGGTATTGTATTTTACCATCTTTAGTTAATGTGATTTTTGTGATGAATTTTAGTATGTCATTGAGTAGAACATTGTTTTTTTTTTTCTAATCTATTTTGGAGACTGAAGCTTGATCATGTTTGATTCTAATATTAGACATAAAGTGTCTTACAACCACAATGGTTACCAAAAGGAAACACATTTAAAACAATAAACATTGAATTATTTTAGCGAATTGACTTTGTTTACAAACCTAAACCTCAGAAGTTCTTTTGGATTAAATCTGAATATAAACAAGTTTTAAAACGCACAAGTTATATTTATTCACAAGGTGTCCAAACAAGCATTCGCTATGACACTGAACACACCTTGCTCACTACATATATTTTGGGTCTCTTCCAATTCATTTCTGAGAAACGAATCAACCTAGATACCTAGACGTGGTTAAAAACGTCACTGCTAAGTGTTAAGCTTGATTTGTAGTGAAGAATCTCGTGGCTTATTCCACAGATAAAAACCATATTAATGATCCTTTGAAAACCCTAGATCTAACAAGGAAACTACATACATGATGATGGCAACACAAATCATTATTGGCTTAGTGAATTGCATGCAAGATGAAAATATAAAATAGAAGATCAGAGGTTCGTGGATCTCAATATGAGTAAAGAGCAGTCTCTTAATCTTCTCCAGAGTCTCAAAGAAAGTAAACCCTAAGTCTAGTAACAAAGCAAATTAGAAACAAGTGACTCTTTGAATGTTGTGTGTGATTGTGATTGATTTGAAACGTGGCTCCTATCCTCTGCTGATGGAGAGCTTATTTTATAGCTTCTTAGGTCGGTCTTATGGTAACCTCCTTAAAACTTGAGTATGGCTTGATTGGAACTAAACGGGTCAGTCTTGTAAATCCCGTCAAAATGATATGTCTTTAGTAAAATGTCTATATATTGGACTTCAGATGTCCAATAAGCTTGATTCAAATGGAAGAATAAACTTAACTCTTGCTCCTACAAATTTATATGTAGATGTCTCATGTTCGTTGGTTAAGTAGGTCAAAGGTCGTCCGACTTCTGGGCGTCAGATTCTGTCTGACTTTTGAATCAAGAGTTAACTTCTTTTGTTCCAAAATTGATTGCAAGTACACATATATCATGGTAGAAAACTAGTAAAATCCATGATACATTAAACTCCCTCAGACTTAAACCCTTGCTTATCCTCAAGCAAATAAGAATTAAGGTTGGTGGAAAATTATTGAAATCATTAGAAACTCATACGAAAAAAAACATCAGTCTTGCTATTAACCCACATAGAAAAAAAATCAATCAAGTCAAAACCATCATGTACTTCTCCTAAGCTTAGCAACTTTTCCAAATTCAAACCACAATCTCTCAAGTTAATCTATCCAAACACCATTCATAGCCATTTCAACATCATAAAAGCACTACCCAAAGAACAAGTTCTTTTCCTTTTTAATACTAAGATAAGAAAGTCTTAACAAAGAGGTTTCTTCAGCCTCTCCCACACTTAGTTGTTTCATTACTTTTCTTTTTTAATTTCTCTCAAGGTTCAGGCGAATAGTGGCATTATAAGAAATTTTACTAGCCTCGCTATTAACCAAGTTTTCAAAATTTCAAGTGAATAATGGTATCATAAGAAATTTTTCTAACCGCACTGATCCCGAGTTTCTAGTAATGAATAGTTGGCATCCTAAAAAAATTTCCTCTGTCTCATCACTAGGTATTAAGAATAATTCTTATTATTATATTTATCTAAAGGGAAAGCTGAAAACCATAATCACACATAAAATCTTATAATAGCATTAAATGAGGATTGACTCCCATAATAAGAAATTCTAGTAGCTCAGGCTTATATGGATTTAAATCTTGTGAAACATGAAATTTCTGGTAGGATGATCTACTTCTAGGTTTTTCATTAGTCATAAACTAAAACTGACTTCTGCAATAGTGATTATTGAAAATCCGCTAATGTGGTTTGTGTCCTGAATATAATCATTGTTTCCCAAACGGTTTTGACTCAATAAAACAAAAGGCGGCGAAAAACTTGAAATCAACAAAGCAAAATTTTATCAGTAATAGATATACACCCCCATACTTAAAATATACCATCCTGGTGTAACAGAAGAAATGAAAGGGTTATAAACTCGCGATACCTCAAGGGTCGACTCGGGTATCGGTCAGATTTATTTTTGTCAAATCTCCTCGTCTAAAAATCAAAAATACCAAAAAATAAAGAAAACGTACCAGTGGATTGCATCACACTCAACGCTTGTTTAAAGTCAATAGATTGAATATGGTGGTGGTGTGTCAGGTCAATGGTGGGGCGTCATCAAGCTTGTGATGTGCATCCTTCAGCTGATTGGTGATTGAGTTGAACAGAGCTCGTGGAGTCTGGATGGGTAAGTGGAAGTGCTTTCGTATTGCAACATCGAGGCCTGCAAGGAGAGGTTTTCCTACGATGAATGGTTCCTTGGAGTTCGTGTCGTGTCAGACTATCACGAAATCTGTCACTATGTGAAGATTTTCCATGTGATCAAAAAATTTCGAACTATTCTGGCGGCTTGACGTGTAGTTCCATCTGATAGCTTAAGCATAAGATCATTGGCTTCTATTTTTCCACATGTTCTTGCTATGGTGGGAGAAAAAATATTGACCTCGTTTTCTGGAATAACTATAGATTTAGAAAATTCTCTTCATGAACTGCACAATCCACCAAGATATCTTCAAAATTCTCCTTGTCTTTATGAGTTTGGGCAGATGACAAGTGAGTGATGTCTGCAACTTTCTTGGTAGAGTCGAGAGTAGCTAATTGTTGGCATTCGAGTTTTTGTGCTTTATTCGCAGCGCTTTTGCTCATTGGATCGGTAGAATGTAACAATGTTCGGTCGATGTGTGCCTTTGAATCATCGGTCTTTGGATTCGAACAAAGTGGTGTATTGGAATTGCAGTGATCGACTGGTAGGCTCGTCCCTAAGGTGACCTGCTCTGGTCTTGTGGTGTCAATTTGTGGTGTCACCTTGTTCTCCATCTTCTCAAATCTTCCTTTTGTATGAAAAAGTTGTGAATTCCTCTTAGTTATTAATTGGAGAGCTGCCTTAACCATCCTGATATCTTATGCGTTTTGACATACGAGGCTATTACGATGGAATTATCAACTGCTTCTCTTACGTCCCTTAGTCCTTTGGTATACCTTGAGTATAACTCCTTGGTTAGCTCTTCTTGTGTTTTATGAACTTATCAACTGCTTCTCTTACGTCCCTTAGTCCTTTGGTATACCTTGAGTATAACTCCTTGGTTAGCTCTTCTTGTGTTTTGTATTTGCCATATTATGCTTATTTGTAAGTTCTTCAATAGATGCTCTTGCCTTCTGGTTGGTAATGCAAATTGCTATCCTTCTAGTAACTCTTTTCTTTGTGGAGGTCCCCTTGTGTTCATTCATCACACATGGTATTTTCCAAAGATTAGAAACTATTGGAATGTATAGCTTTCTCCTTGACTTTATATTCACGTAGATGGTGGCGTTGAAAAGAGATAGTTGCATTGGCGTCACATGATTCCAAAAGTATCCTCGCAAAGAACTTTGTTCGTTCGTCCCTAGGAATTCGAGTCGGTCGATGGCACTACATAGTCGGCCGTTCTTGGCTAGGTCATTTGTTTTCGCCATTTGGTCGGTCGACTGATGTATCATGGATTTTACCGGTTTTCTACCATGATATGTGTGCTTTTATAGAGTCTTCCTATTATGTTTTGGGTATTTATACTGGCTTTGCAAGTAAAAGATGCTTTGGAGTAAAATAAACTAAAGTAAAGAGATTTGGAGCACATCTAGCAAATGAGATGTAGAGATAGAATCTGAAGATCAGAAGTTGGCCGACTGTTGACCCACTTACCCAACAAACTAGGAGACAATATACATACCAATTTTTAGGCACGTGAGTTAAATTTCATCTCCAATTTGAATCAATCTTATTGGACATCTAAGGCCCAATTTATGGACGTTTTACTCAAGACATGTCATTCTGACGGGATTTACAAGACTAGCTCGTTTAACTCCAATTAAACCCGATTCAAGTTTTAAGGAGGGTCTATCCTTGGAACGACCTAAGAAGCTACAAAAGAAGCTCTCCAGCAGCAGAGGATGACACAGACACAAAATTCCTAACATCAATCATTCAAAGAGTTTAATTGTTTCCAATTGTTCTTTTGCTTGTTAGTAGATCTTTAAGGTTTTACTTTCTAAGCTTTGTTCTTTCAGACTCTGAAGAAGATTAAGAGGCTGTTCTTTACTCATGCTGAGACCCATGACCCTCTGATCTTCTATTGTCTAAATTCATCTTGCATGCAATTTATTAATCCAATAATGTTTTGTGTTGCCACCATCATGTTTGAATAGTTTCATTATTAGATCTAGGGTTTCAAAAAGGGTTTTTCAATGGATCAATAAAACGGTTTTCATATGTGGAATAAGCCACAAGATTCTTTGCTACAGAATGAGTTTCACACTTAAAAGTGACGTAATTAACCACGTCTAGGAAATCTAGATCGATTCCTTTACTGTAGTCGGATTGGAGGAGATTCGAACAGTCTTTAGTGAGCAAGGTGTGTTCCGTGTCATAACCAATGCTTGTTCGAACACCTTGTGAACAAATCTAACTTATGCAATCTAATGCTTGTTTATCTTCAGCGACAATCCAAACAAACTTTTGAGATTTAGGTTTTTAAACAAAGTCAATTCGTCAATAAACACTTAGAGTTTTGAAAGAAATATATTTAGAATTCTAAAAGTCACATCAATAAATTGTGATCCATTTTTACCTACTGAATTCCCCTAGATCTAATATTTTTAAGTCTTGCATACAACCTATCATATCAATCACTTAGTTACTAAATACACACTCATATCATCATCATTGCATTAATCCAAGTTAACCTTAGCTCTATGTGGGGTCGATAACCTAAGTACTACATATGTACATTGTGCACTTGCTGTCAATTTTAGGTGAATTATTTCACACATCAAGATTTGAAAGAAAAAAAATGGAGATTAATGTTTATTTATATCAGAGGAAATCTTGCTAGATCCCAATCCCGGAGTTCACCTTTAGAGTTCGGCAAAGATGAGAAAGCTCCGGTGGAATTTAGAATAAGAGAAGAAAAGGAAGAAGCGAGAGACGAAGAGCTTGTTGTTTATGTCGGATTTTGAGGAAGGTTTTGAAGATCCGGGTAAGGTGGTTTCAGCTGCAAGCTGAGTTACAGTTAAAAAAAAACATGTGAAATCAGGTCTCCGGTGTCGGTACAGTTGTAGATCTGACTGTAGCAATTGAGAATGAGGATGAGACAGATTTAAGATTAGGTTTTATCGCAAAGAAGACGAAGATAGTGAGAAGGAATTTTTTTTTCTTTAGAAGAAGGAAATGACTTAGTTTAACGTATGTTAGCTGCTAAGTATGATTTGTACACAATTATATCAATTTATCTAAATTCGCACAAGTTCAATTTCTCGTTTGTAAATACGACACATAATTCAAAAAGTTTGAGTTTTGATTTCAAATCAACTCCCCATGTATACCATTTTTCCGGTGATTTATAGAATAACGTGGCATTTTTTAATAGTTTTATTTAATGTGCTCGTTGTTAATGAAATTTTGTTTTACTATCTTGTCTCGTAAGGCATTTCCTAACCTTTTTTTTTTTATAAATGATTTTATATTGAAATTGCATGAGAATAAAAATATTGTAGCAGTCCATTAAGACCCAGTGCTGGAAGCCCAAAGTTTAATTTTGAAAGAAAACACAACTCAAATAGTTAAAGAGTAACGAGAGACACTTAATCTCGAACCAGAATCAGTTCAGATCTAAATAGGGAACCAATCTTTGAGGAAGTTAATTCTCCAACCAAACCAAGTTCAGAGCATGAAGAGCCGATCAAAGCGGATGAGAGAGTCTAGGCCATGCGAATAAGGTTTGTCGTAGGAGAGAAGTAGATCTGAAGCATATCTAAATCCAGTTGGGGATTTTGTTCACGCAGCGACGAAACTCTATTGCAGATTATTTGGTCAATCTGGGAGCAGCAGAGGTCATCCGATTGAAAGCTATTTCGGTGACGCAAGAATTCCGTTCAATCCATATTAAATAGATACATTTTTTCCAAAAAATTAAGATAATTTTTATATGATGAGCATGAAGAGAGAGAGCAGCTAGAGAGTGCATGCAATTGGGGAGTCCAATTCCAAATCATGAGTATTGACATCTTCCAACGACATGACACTAGATAGACTAGGAGTAGCTACACGAGAACAAGAGATTTTCAAGATATTCATTTTTTTAGAGGAACATAGAGGGCTTGTAGGGTTCATTGTGAGTCCCCAAGGCAATCATTTGATCTCGAGTTAGACATCGATTCAAAGTGAAAATCCAAGTTATGATTCGATGCTTTGGTATGCCACTTGAATTACAGATCGCCTTTCACCATGACATATAAGGCATCAAGCCTAATAGATAAAAATATTGCTCAAATTGACTGCTTTTTTCCATCAATCATCAATCTACCAAGAGTATGCATCCACCTGATAAGTTTGAAACATAGTTTTGAAATAAGAATAGACGTGGAGTTAAGTTTCTGAGCATACCAGATTCAAAGACCAGCCTTCATTCCTCGAAAGAGACGCAAAGAGCTATGAAGAGAGATGCCTCATCGTTGAGGACCTTGAGAAATCCGGGTTATCAATGAGTTTTCCCATAGGCGGCCAGTTATCTGTCCATAATTTGCAATCCGACCTATTGCCCATTTTCAATTTGATCCAAGGGAAAATAGAGTCTCTAAATTTGATGAGCTTATTTGATAACCAAGATTTTTTTTGTTTTTCTTTTTGAGTCCAAAAATTGGAGAGACAATTGGAAAGGATCTGGGAATTAAACCACACAACTCAAATGAAGCCAAACTTGAAGAAGTACATCCAGATTAGTTTCAAATAGCACGTCTTGTTCAAAACATATAAGTATTTGACTCCCAAACTTTCTCTTTCCTTAGGTAAAGCCACGTGTTGATGTAGAGAAACTTTTACTCTAGAAAAATTGCAGGTGCACAAAAATGTAGATGTAGTATTTAGGGGTCGATTCCACGGAAACTCGAAACGCAAAATAATCTAGTTTTAAATTCAGCTAAGCTAAAGATTGAGTAGAAAAACGGCAACAAATTAAAATAATGGCACATTGACTTTTAGTTGTAAACTTATGAGAAGAACGCTAGTGTTGATGGTGGGGTTCTACCCCTTATCGATAGTTTGAAAATAATTGGAGTTCGGTCCCTGCCGAGCTCTTCCCTGATAACTTATTAGGTTATAAGCCCCGACAGCAGGAATATTAACCCTCGGCTCAGATGACCGAGGGATACCTCGGAGAAAAATGATCGAATTTAGTGTCCGAAGCGGGGGTATAAACAACATCGTCCTAGGACGAAGTCTAAAGCTCGGACAGCATAAGATCAAATCTTATCACAGATTCCCTAGTCTTGGAAAAATGAAAATATTCCATTTTTCGTAGGTTAGCCCATGGGCTTACAAGACCGACTATTAAGGATATATAAATACATATCCCCCCCCCCCTCACTAATAATATTCATTCTAGGTTTAATACTTCTCTTTGATAAAGTTAACTCGGCATCCCGAATTAACACCCTTGTAACACAAATCATTAATAAAAGTCTTTCTTTCCGAGGTTTCTCTTTATTTTCTTACTTTATACTTTTCCAAAAACGAACCCCTCTAATTATAAATAATTAGAAGTTGAACCTAGTATCAACAGCTAGGTTCAGGAAAGTTCTCAGGAAATCATAATTGCATCATAGAATCTACTAGGGAATTATTTATAAACCGTCTTACAACACAAAACACTATGCTATAGAAATCCATTTTCCAGTGATATATCTAACTATGTCTTAACAAATAGAAACCCAAATTCCTATGTGAATCCGAACAGTTAAACATGCATTCAATCAGATTTACTAAGTCCACAAAATCTTGAATCCGAATAGGCATGTTTGCTCGTCTAGATTTGTTTCCAGCTAATTAACTTACGCTTTCATGTTCATTAACTAACCTGAGATCTTAATTCTAGGTGATCAATCCAAACTCAAGTATTAAAATCAATCTAGAAGAAGAACAAGTTGATAAACCCTAGTTTATTTGATTCCAATTTCAACAGTTAATCAATTCCTTCTGAACAAGCCTACACCTAACTGGTGAATTTTTCAGACATAGAGAGACAAAATGCAAGAATGATGTATAAAAAGGATTGAATTAAAGAGATCAAAGATAAATGAAAAGAGTTTTGAATTCTTCTCTAGAAACCGGCAGAGTATTGAATTATTTCCTTAAAGCAAAACTCTCAAAAGCACAAGTCTTCTCTCTCTAGAATAAGCGTAGTATAAAACAATGACTAAAAATTCTTTTTATAAACATTAGGGACAACCTATGATAGTTGGATAACAAATGAGAAACATTGAGGCCCAAAACGATTAGGAAAACAAAATTTATTTATTATGTGTGATGGTCGTGTCGACCAACACAGAATGTCGTGTTTATCGGCACATATTTTGAGGTTTCAATATTCACTTTGTGAAATACACCAAAATCTCTCATTTTGCTCCAACTTCTTCCAAGCTGTCTGAAATGCTCAAAATACATATAGTGCAGTGGTCAAAAGACTATAAAACACACAAAAACATGGTTCTAAAACCCGAAAAAATCACAATATATCACTTTTGACCATGCAACTTTGCTGACTGGTGGCCTTAAGTGGTTAAATTCCATAGAAAATTATCTGAGAGGGAATTTATAAATCAACACATTTCTTTGGTAAGACAACCGACGAGGTTAGAAAATTGGTAATTTCGGAAATCACTGAGTTCAACAACTAAAGTCTGCCTAGAATGAGAGGGTTTTCAAAAGTCTAAGAATCAAACCTTCCCTTAATTTTCTGGATGAGAGGAACTCAATCCAACATGTTGAATTTCTTTGTGTATAAGGAGAGGCCTAAGTATCTAAAAAATAGTGATCCTTTACGGAAGCCAATGTCATTCTGAATCTGATCAACCTCCTATTGAGTAAGGTCAGTGCTATAATAGCATGATCTCGCAACACTTACGGCAATGTCATATTTAACTTCAAATTCTCTTAAGATTAATAGGAGAACTTTAACACCATAAATTCTCCCTTCCAAGAAAATAAGAAGGTCATCCACGAAAGCATGATGAGTTATCTTTATTTCGACACATTTATGTTGAAAATCAAATTTCCCCTGATCCACAACCTAGTTTAGCATTAGAGATAGGGTATCTAGAGCTACTACAAACATATAAGGAGATAGAGAGTCTCCCTGTTTTAAACCCCTACGCCCCTTAAAATAGCAATGGAGTTGACCATTATAGCTGATAGAAAAAATAGGGGTACACATGTATCAACCCCTCCAGCCATCTAAGATATTGTTCATGCACATTTTAAATCCTCAAACATATGAACATGTAATCCCATCTAAAATTGTAAAATAATTTTGCAATAACGATTTTGATCATCATCCTTTTAGGCCCAATTTCGTTGTGGTAGTCATTTAGTAGTTCACTTACAACAAGATGAGAGCTTTCCATAATAAGCCGTCACATAATAAATAATCTTATAGAATAAATTCATATGAAAAGTAATTTATAATATATTTTACGTTTTTTTTTTCATCTGAAATAATATATAGAGTTGAAACACGATTACATAAGTTTCTTAGTGTATGGAACACATCAATACTCCACTCCTTCCTTGCCCAAGGCTTACAATAACACACAAATATATTAACCTATCCACCTTATGCCTAGAGCTAGACATGCAGATACCTTACTCAGTTCCAAGACCACAACCATTTGATGTAAACCCGAGATAATGGTGTTAAAGACAAGCAGAGAGTAATGTACACAGCAAAAACGGTTTCAAAGACTCACAAAACATACTCTGAGCTTGAGGTTCTTGGAACAATTCACCCTTAATTTGACTCAACAATTAGAAACACTCCAATTCTAACTGGAGTACCAGCTGGTTACTAGAGCCATTCACAGTAAACAACAGGTGGAAGCAGCCAAGCATAGAAGATCATCCTAGAGAAAACATCGCTTGGTTATTTCTCGTTGACGCTTATCCCACCATGAAACGAACACCCAAGTCAAAGGATATTCACATCTACAATCCTTAACACATTTCACAACCAAAATCTAAAATATAGTAACCCCTTCTAGGCACAAACAAAAGCACACCACAAGCAGAGTAAACAGAAACATCTATGAAAGAGGAAACACTAAGTTACCAATTGAGAGTTTCGACCAAGAAGCCGACCTCCATCTCTACTTTTCTTTCATTCTCGCATCTGACAATACTATGAGGAGATGAGAGTAAATCCGGGAAAGCATATCCTTATCCGTAATGATTCCATAAGAGAAGCCTCGAAGAACCAAAAAATAACCAGAGCTGTCCTCGAGCTCTGCAGAGTTCGCCGCCGACAGCCTTAATAGCAAGACCGGAGAGCTCTGAAAATCTAATTTGCAGTGGATTGTTTGAAAAATGAAGGAGGAGCAGCCGCAAATATCTTGTACTCTCGACACCAACCCTTGTCTCGCCGCTTATAGAAGGAGAAGGTGAGGTCGCCGGATATTACGTTGTCTGACCGGAGTGCCTGACGAGCCACACACTCCACTCCGTTAGCTCTGGTCTTGGACAGAAAACCACCACCGTCCTCTAGTGGGGGGGGGGGCACAGTCACCGAAGGATCCACCGAAGGAGCCATCGATGTCGTTGACGGGTTGAGTATCACGGGAGAGACTGACATCGAAACCCTAGACATGAGGAAATAGCCGTCCTCAAGCTTCTCTCTTCTTTGCACCGATCCGTCGAGTACTCCTCCCACAGATCCGTTCACCACTGTTCAAAGCCACCACCGCCACCATTGACCTTAGATCTGGTCACTTCAACCACGAAACAGAGAAAAATGCTAAGGAGAGAAAGCCGTAGACGACTAGAACCGCCGTACACCGGCCCAAATCAGATCAAAAAAATGTTGGCTAGGGTTTTGAGAGCTTGGGAAACAAAGACTTTTTGCTTTTATTTTTTTCTCTCTTTTTGTTATGTACTTTCATGTCATATAGTTTACGTTATATGTTTGTATTTAAAGATATATTCATTTTTATTATATGGAAACAGAATATTTCATCACATATAAACTTATAAAAAATAACTTAAAAATCAATGTAAATATGTCAATTTCACTTATGTTGTCGATCGGTTCTTTTATTCAAACTGAATGAAAGCCACAAACCAAAACGTTTGTTTTAGTCGATTCGGTTCCAATCACTTTGTGTTAGTTTGATCAAACCAAAATAGAATTACAATTAAACCAATACTTCAAAAATGAAACAAAAATTAATATGGAATAAAAAACTAAATATGTTTTCATCTCTATTTTTGGTATAAAAAACTTAAAAACTAATTTGGCATAGAAAACCAACTATGCGGTTCAAGTTACAATGTTTTTTCTTATGTTTGTGAGTTTGTGAAAATAGTTTGTCGAAAGTGGGAAGAGAACAATCAGTTGAAAATAAATGGGTAATTCTAATAATATCCTCTAAGCAAAGGTTAAAAAAAAATTGATTTTAAAGCACTGTTTTATGAACATATATCAAAAGTAGGTTTTCTTAAGTAATTGGCTGTGGATTCATCATGATTTTCTTCTTATCTCCTGCAATCATCTATCCACTTTGAGACGCAACGAAAACAAACATTAGCAGGTAATCCAAAGATTCATGAGGAGAATATGATTATATCAAAAAGTTTTGTTTCGATGATGTATATGCTGATTTTTAGTGTAATATTCTTTTTTGAAATTTATGATTTTAGTGAGAACAATGGTGAAAATTTCTCTAAACACAAAGATCTTAAAAAAAAAAAAAAAACTTAAAGTCAAGGAAGGATTGGATAGGCAATTTATTGAATGATTTGTTAGGTCAAATCCTCACACATCTTTCCACGATAGACTTTGTTTGTACAAGTGTTTTATCAAAACTTTAGAAAAACATATGGTTAGTTTTGGAAAACATTGATTGGAATCCAAGTACAAATTAGGGATAATTAAACATATGTTTTTTCAAAATTTTGATAAAACAATTGTGCAAATAGAGTCTTTTGTAAAAATATGTGAGCGGATTTTATCAAATACTGAGGTAAACTGGTTATCCAATTCATCCCTGATATTTTCAACATTATTTTGGTTAAAGTCTTGAATTTCACAAAAGATATTAAATAAAATTAACTTCTACATAATCCAAGCAAAATATATTTTTGATATAATCATATTATTCTCATCTATTTTTGGTTTTTTTTTTTTGCGTTTCAAAAGTGATAGATGATAGCATGAAAGAAGAAAAAAAACATGATGAACCTACTGTCAGTTGATTAAGAAAACCTAGATATGGCCACGAAACGACGTCTTTCAACTGACTTTTTTTAACCTTTGCTTAAAGAGTTTTATTAGGTTTAGTAATTTGTTTTCAATTTGATTGTTCTCTTCCCACTTTCTACGATCTCTTTCCATAAACCCACGACGAGAAGAAAAAAAACATTGTAATTTGAACCGGCAAAATTGATTTTCTATTCAAAACCAATATATATATATATATATATATATATATATATATATAATATTTAAAGTCTTTAGTACCAAATACGGAGATAAAAACATAATTAGTTTCTATTGTAAATCAATTTTTTGTGTCATTTTAAGTCTTGGTTTAACCATAATTTTATCTTTTGGTTCAGCACACCAACACAATATGATTGGAACCGAATCGGCTGAATTAAATTTACGGTTTCTGGTTTTTCTTCGGTTTCAATGAACCAATCAAAAACATAAGTGAAATCAACTTATTTATGGTAGAGTGTCACTAATATATTCAGAGTTTGTCTTATATAGAAAAAAATTCATGTCTAAAACGTTAAAATGGTAAATGTTGTAAGAATTTAAAGCGGCATAATTCATTTGGAATAAGATCAAAGACAAATGTGACTAAAGAATCAACATAGGAATTTTGAACAAAACAAGTATCAAGAATACAAAATGAATTCATAAATATGGTAGAAGAAACTTTAAGACAGTCAACCAAAGATGAAGAAGAGAAAAAGAAACCTCATCGCAAAAACATAGTTTTTCTTTGTCACGATGAGGTCATTGTAAGAAAAAATGATTCTAGCCATGCATTTTCCAATAATATCTTTGATCTACCACAAAACCAGATCACAAAACGTAAGAATGAAATAAAAATAAAATCCATTATCACCAGGAGATATGAAAAAAAACTTGACTAAGAAATTATGATTTCAAACAAAATTGGATTCTCAAACAAACAAAAGTTAATAGTTTTGTTAATAATGTATAATCTAATTATGATTTCACTCAATATAAGAAAATGAAATAAACTTATGATAAGCAAAACATGAAAATCACAATCTTTCCATATTATACCAGTTCATTTCATTAACCAAAAAAACTAAATCAAAAATTCGAAACCACAAATCATCATCCAAGAATTATTATCAGAATTATGTTTCCAGTTTCAACTTTTCTTTTTTCTGCACATAAAAAATCTAAAAGAATCTATACACAAAAATCAATATCCATATTTGGCTACACCACCGTAAATTTCTTACCGTATTCTAAAACTCCACTTATAAGTGAATAGAACATTCCAAAAAAAAATTCACTTTTGTTAGACATATACATATAAATAAGTCCAACACATCGATCTCTTTCCTATTTTTTAAAACCTCTTCTTCTAAACGAATAAATGATTAATTTTCTACTACGCCAATCCACGATTATAGACCAATCGTGACCCATGACGGTAAGAGTATTAGGAATAGAGCAATTGAATATTATCGATGAAAGTATAAAGATCTCAAGAAGAAAGAGGAGGAAGAAAACGAACAAGATGATAAAATATTATCAACGAATTGGAAGAAGAAGATGACTAAGAAAAATGACCAAGAATCATCATATCGTCGTATCTAATTTTATTTTCTCTCATCTCACGATTATTATTAGGTTAGGTTGAAAAAACATGTCAATAAGAGATCCGCGTCTTTCTTTGTTATTATTTTGGGTCGAATAATCGGTCAATAAGAACAACGTCTTTTTAGTGGGTCGAGATTTATTTATTATTATATTTTAATGAAAAATTAAGTTTATTAATAAGTACTAGGTATCTTCCATACACCTTGTGCGGGGTAAGGAGATTTTTAGTTAAATCTTGAAGGAATAACTTAAAATCCAAGTTGATAACAATACGTCTTTTACGTTTCAAATTGTACTATATGGGATATCTTGTTTGAGTAACATTAAGATGATGTTATCGATAAAATGATTGTGATTTGTTTATATGCGATGTTAGTTTTTATATTTTGTATTTGTGTTTGCTAAAATGAACACCGTCAAATTTGTGAGCTTCTCGTTTTACTTTCTTTGGAGTTTCCTCTTCAATAACATGTGCTTTTGGAGAAAAATATTTGAAATCCCCTCGAGCTTCACATCGAACCTCCTCTTGAGTAATAGGTGGATCTTCGAAACTCTTTCGAGTTTCCCCTTTTACTTCCTATGGAGTTTCCTCTTCAGTATCATATGTCTTTTGAGAACCTTTTTCAACATCCCATCGAGCTTCACCTCGAACTCCCTCTTGAGTAGTAGGTGGATCTTCAAATCACTTTTGAACTACCTTCAAACTTCCTCCGGAGTTTCCTCTACAGTAACAAGATCGATAACCGTCTTTAACATCCTTTCAAGCTTCACCTCGAACCCTCGCTTGAGTAGCAGGTGGATCTTCATATCCCTTTCAAACTTCCCCTTTTACTTCCTCTGTACTTTCCTTTTCAATAACAAGTGCCTTTCGAGAAACGTCTACAACATCTCCTTGAACTTCCTATTCAGTGGTAGGTAGATCTTCAGATCCCTTCCGAGCTTCTCCTTAAACTTCTTCTAGATTTTCTTTTTCAGTAACATGTGCCTTTCGAGAACCACACTCAACATCCCGTCGAGCTTCCCCTCGAACCCCCTCTTAAGTAGTAGGTGGATCATGAAATCTCTTTCGAGCTTCCCCTTTTACATTGTCGGAAGTTTCCTCTTCAATACATGTGCCTTTTGAGAACCTTATTCAACATCCTCTCGACTTTCCCCTTTTACTTCATCTGGAGTTTTTTTTTCCAGTAACATGTGCCTTTCGAGAACTATCTTCGAAATCTCATCGAGCTTCACCTCGGACCTCCTCTTGAGTAGTAGGTGCATTTTCATATCCCTTTCGAGTTTCCCCTTGAACTTCCTCTGGAGTTTACTCTCCAATAACACCAGTCTTTCGAGAACCGTCTTGAACATTCTTTCAAGCTTCATCTCGAACCCCCTCTTAGTAGTAAATGGATCTTCAGATCCCTTTCGAGTTTCTCTCTAACTTCCTATAGAGTTTTCTCTTCGGTAAAATGTGTGTTTCGAGAAACGTCTTCAACATCTCCTCGAACTTCTTATTAAGTAGTAGGTCTAAAATCCATTATCATAATCACTAATTTATGTCAATTTTCCTTTTTTTTGAATTTATTTAGTTTTTATATAAAAAAATACGATGTATTCAAGTAAATTAACGAGTACTCAAGTGATTAGTGAAATATGTTAATATTTTAAAAGATATAAAAGTAGATCAAATCCATATAGCATCTCGTGAATCCAAAATCCAATAGGACTATTAAAATATTAAGATAAATTTCGTTAATAATAAGAAAATCATATATATGAAATAATAGAATAACTATAGTAAATGATATAGATGAGTCTAACAAAATAATTTAAAGTAATTTATGGAGATGTATTAACGAGGGTATTTAAATACTTTAACAAAATAAATAATTAAGGATATTTTAGAGTTGTGAAAGCGATTCCAAAATCGTTTTTATTTTTTAATGAAATAGAGATAATAATTTTATATGTAAACTTTTTTTGCTTAAATCTTTTTCTTAATATATACTTCTCATTTAATAGTGTACTATAAAGAGAAATAGTGGAGTCTAAAAGATTTATTTCGTTTTTTAAAAAAGAAAATATATATATTTATTTTGTAGGAATAGGATGTCGGACCAATGATCTATGATATTGTCGCTATGACTTAAGTGCCACGTAGACTTTGAACTGGACACGTGTTATACAAAATGACTGAGCGGTGAAAATGTTTTTGCTGCCGTTACGAGATTATGTGTGAAGAGTGCCAGCTCATATTTAATCATCATTATCCTCTATTGTAAGATCTAAAAAAGGTAAGAAAAAATACGATATTACCACAATACCACATCACGGATAATTTACTCACAGATATTCTTCTTTTTTCCCGTAAAATCATCATATCTATAAAATTTCCGTTAGGTTTTTCTTTGGAAATATTGCATTAAAAACAATTAATTAAAGGAAAAGGCAAAAATAGGAAAAGAAAACATAGAAATAAACTGAAATTAAGAAGGTTTGATTTTTTTGGCTCCGCCTAATTAAGAATATTTAGATTGCCATATATATAATTTCTTTTCTAAAATTATTCCATGTTTTAATTTAAATTACGATTTGCAAAAATCTTATACCAAACGGAAAAAAGATTAAGCGTGACTTAACAACAAATTAATTTTAAAAAAAATAAAAAACAACAAATTTGAGAGAAACTCTTCTCGAAGAAGCTTGTTCCGTACACAGCTTGACCGTTTCTCTCCCCTCTCCCCCGCTTCAGTATTTACGAAGATTTTTGCTCTCTGCTCTTCGAAATAAATTAAGCAGAAGCTCTCTAATTGTCTAAAATCCCAGATTCTGGGATCAATGTTTTACTCGCAGTGTCTAGTGTCCAGAAATGGACCTCTTGGAGCCATTTGGGTCGCTGCATATTTCTTCAAAAAGCTAAAGAAAGCTCAAGTCAAAGATACTCACATTCCCTCTTCCGTTGGTCTGTCTCCTTTCTCTTCTTCACATTGATCCTTTTTTCTAAGAAATGATTTTTCTCCGGATATTTTAAGCTTTCTTGATTTGCAAAATCTGATTCAATGGGTGAATGTTTGCAACTTTAGTGTAATTTTACCTGAAATAGAAATTTAGGGTTTCGTTCCCCTCTTTTGTTTTGTCTCATCTGTCGGTAATGTAGATTGAGATCACTGATGATTTTAGGGTTTTCAGTGTCGCCTGTTCTTGCTCATCTGTTGTTTGACAAAATGCCTGAATGAATTTCAGGGATTGTGTTCAGCGATATTAAAGACGCTTTTACGGCTCAAAAGCTTCGATTTTTTTTTTTTTTTTTTTGCAAAGTGATGGAGCGTGGTTTAGTTTGAGTAAAGAATAAGTCCACTGTTTATGGAAAAGTGATAAGGACAGAATCTGTAAAACTCCTTTTCTTCTTCAATCCACTAAATGAGACGCTTGGTTAATGAGGCAGTCCCAACCAAACTCTCGTATCAATCTACCTATCAACCTACGGCTTGAGCAGCTGAACTTAAGTCCAAACACTTCCTCTTCGTGTCTCTTGGCCTTTTGGAACGATGATGAAATTTTGTTCAATATTTAGTTTGTTTGATCTCCAAAGTTCTTATCCTCGAGAAAGATGGAATTTGCTTCTACGACACTTTGACATTTTAACAATTTTTTTACTTCATTACCGTTTCTCATATGTTCCTTAAATATGTCTGGCTTTCTTTTGGATGCACAGATCAGATCTTACAAAAAGAGTTGGATGCGTTGACATACAGAGTCTTAGCATATCTTCTTCTAGGTGTTGTTAGAATATATTCCAAGAAGGTGGACTTTTTGTTCGATGATTGCAACAAGGCGTTGATTGGTGTTAAGGAGTTTGTGGCTAAGGAGAAGAACAGAGAAAACACAATTGTGCCATCGCCTGCATCTACTACGTGTTTCGCCATTCGGTTGCCTGAGAGATTCGAACTAGATGCTTTTGATCTTGGGGTTCTGGAAGATTGTCACGGGTATGCTTGTTATTGCCCTTCATAGAATGTACTTCGCAGCGATCCTTTATAGTCTCACTCTTTGTTTCTTCTTTTCAGGGAAAATGTTAAGTCGCAAGAAGATATTACACTTAAAGGTATTTAACTGCTTAAATCTTTTGAAGTTAGTCTCATCACTGTTAATTTACTTATACCACTACATTGCGATGAAACAGATGGAGTTTGGGAAACAGAGAGCATGGACCTGTACTCGACAGAGAGGGTATGGCTTCTCACCTCATAGACTACTGAGTGTGTAGCTGTTCGGGTTTAGACATTGTTGTGTGAACCCATTGCTCTTATATCACTTGTTTTTATGAAAATGCTATTTTGTGGAGTTGCAGTTTGACATGGAGGAGGACCTCTTGTCTACGTTTCATGAAACTTTCTTTGCCGGTTATGATGATACCAGAAAGTGAGTAGGATATTCTTTTTAGCTCCATTTACAATTTTACATGCAATCTATAGACAGAAGAGTTTATAGAAATTGTTGTTGTTGCAGTGAGAGTTTCGCCCATGATATGGACATCGATGCAGAAAATGTTAGAGATACTACTGAAGAAGCATCAGTCAGAGTCGTAGAAGCGGAACCACTGGATTCTAATGAATTATCCAGAGATCATAAGAATGCATCCAGGCATAGGGAGGATCGAGAACCAGGTGACATGCTTGTGGAACCACAAATCTCTGAAGATATCAGAAGTGCTCAAGAGGAAGACAAAGTTAGACAGATCATAAGTACCATTTTGGAAGGACAAGTGGATCCTCATGAATCCTCGGTAGATAATCTACATAAAGACATGCACATGGAGAATTCAGAATCAGAGAAAACTTCGGCGGAAACAAGATGTGAAAAGATAGTGCATGGCGATTCCCTCCCATCTGAATGCGGAGGTTCTGAAGCGACTCTTGGGGTTGAGGAACAACCTTCTGGTGCTAAAAGAATTGATGTGGAGAAGGAGATTCCGGAAATGAGTACTATAGAAAAACCAGAACCAGGATCTGTGAGTGAAACTGGAGACCTGCCAGAAGGCATTGAGAAACATCGAGGCCAGAGTGATGGGGAAATGAGTAACTTTGAGATGTTTCATAGGTCTCATAAAGAGCCATCTGAAGCCTCTGAAATGAATCATGTTGGACTTCATGATGGTTCCGAGAAAGGTTTTCTCTCTGACATGAATTTTCAGGAAGAGGGGAGTGGAGGGGTTAATGCGACAGAGACTCCAGTTGCTGTTACTCCTAAAGCTCCTTCGCAGCTGAGAATCTCTGAAGGTGCACACATTTTACAAATAAGAGCTCAAGAAAATATACTTAGTTGTGTTTGTCATGCATTGCCTTATTCTTTGAAATGCAGGGGAAACAAGCCTTCAGTTCTTGGTCATTCCTACTCCGGCTGCAAAGGAGTCTAGTCGTCCTTCACGGAAAAGAAAATGTCTGATAGATGATGAAGTGATAATTCCAAATAAGTAAGAAATATCTTTTGTAGAGCCTTGGATCATGTTCATATCCAGAGTTCCGTACAGCTGTGTAATATCTGGCGTTTATCTGTTATTGTAGAGTTATGAAGAAAATGATAGAAGACTCAAGTGATTTGATTTCAAAACGGAGACAGAATCCTCATACTGCCTATCCTGAGAAGAGAACCAAACGTTTTGCCGATCCCTCAAAAAGTTTCTTGGAACCTTTGATTCCGTGTAAGTAAAACTTCATTATTCGCTGTATTTTGGATTGTATTATTGTGTTTGTTGATTGTTTATTCCTATCACAGATGGTTCTTTGGAACTCAAGATGCTTTTTTCTCAACCCATCAAGCTTAAAAAGCTGAACTCCAGAGAAACTTCTAAAGCTGCTAAAACCGCTAGGCGAATGAAAAATGGGGATGTTTCTTCTTCAGAGCAGACTGAGAATGCTTGTGAAATTATGGAGACTCGTCAGGCTACTGCTCTTGCACAGCTGAAAGTTACTGTTCCAGAGACGGTAGGAAACCAAACAGAGGTTTCCGCTGAGGCAGAAGCTAGTTCCATAGCTGCTGGAATTGCTCATAAGACAGAAATTGCTCCAGAGACGCCAGTGAAGCCTGTGGAGCCGATAGCGATTGCTCCAGAAACACCAGCGAGGTCATCAAAGCCAACAGAGATGGCTCCAGAAACACCAATGGTCTCTGAGCAAGTAGAGATTGCTCCTGATACACCTGTGAGGGAATCAATGTCGATGAGATATTTCAACGACCCTGAGACATGTGATAACAAAACGCGACCTTCGAGTTCCTTCACTTGCTTTGACGAGCGCCCATCAATGCTTAGCAAGGACAGAGACCTTGATACGATTTTGATGAACGAGGAGGTACTACTGTATTGTATCACTCTGACAGTATCAAAAGAAAAGCTTTTATATGATATAATTTTTATTTAATTACAAGACTCAACATTTATTTTATTTCTGCTTCAATAGGTGATTGCAGATGAAAGAGAGGACTTGCAACGACAAGGTAAAACGCCTTTTAAATTCTTATCTTGTCATAAGATTGGAAAGTACCCAATTTCTTGAAACCATAATTCAGAGTTGACGTTATGAGCTTTTTGTTGATTAATCCACAAAAATCTATGAAGATGAAAAAATGGTTAAAATGGACGATGGACTTATGGTTTTTGCTGAATCCAAATCTTATCAAAATGTTGAATTTTGCATGTCGATATGTTGATTGTGCTGTGTTCTTATTATGTATGTTTTGATTTGTAGAGAGATGGTCGGCAAGAACGAGGTTGGTAGAGTTACACTACACACCTTTGATATCAGCTGCTTGTGTATGCTTAGATTTGGGTTTTCCTGGTTCTCTGACACTAGATTGTACAGGGATGTGGCTAAATTCTTGGAGAAGGCGTTTGCGGAGAAAAGGGAGAAAGAAGAAGAAGAAGAAAGGGTGAGTTTGTCTCAGTTGTGTAGAGGAAGAACTCAGAAGGAGAGTGCAAGACTATTCTACGAGACTCTGGTTTGTAGCTCCTTTTTACTCACAATCTCATTTCTAAGCCTGGGCATCTCTGAATATGGATTGATATGTGCAATAAATAATTATTTTCTGCAGGTGTTAAAGACGAGAGGCTACTTAGAAGTGAAGCAAGACCATCCATATAGTGATATTCTCCTGACGCGATTCTCTAAACAACAGGAAGCTTGTTGAAAAGCTCTTAGATATCTTCAGCTAGGTTTCAGAAGTAACCTGTTAATCAGATGTTTTTAGTTTTTGGTATCTAACAAAGTAGCCTTCTCGCTTCGTTGGTTCAAGTTAAAATCTTTAGCAAGAATGATAAATGATCTGAAAGTATATGTGCCGTTTGATCTTTCAAGTGTTGTGTTGAAATTCACTTGAATGATTTTACATTTTCTTTAAAAAGCATTGATATTTCGACTTCTCGCTTTGTTAAAGTAGTCAAATCGAAACTTTTTCCGGGCATAGGTAGGACTAACCTCTTGAAGAGGAGGAAGAAGTGGAAATATTTTTTTTTTTGTAATTGGATTTTAATTCGTTTTGATATCAGTTTATATGAGTGTGGGACGGTTTAGGTATGTTTGGTACACAGTAAACTGTAAAACCAATTAATTTGGATATGTAGGTTTCGGTCTTTCGAATTAGTGAGAAATAAGAATTTAACTTTCATTAGGTAATCAAGGGTTTAGGTATGTTCGTTCCTCCAGATAAAGCTTTATTAATATCAATGGGTTTATCGTGTGAAACGGAACCAAGACGGCACAGTTGATCGAATCAAATCACGGCTCAAATACCATATTTTATTGTATATACATCAGCTGGTATGAAAGCGTGTAAAATACGTAGGTTAGACATGAGCCAATTGTACGCGCTTCTCTAATTTTTTATTTAGAACATATTTTCTTAGGCAAAGACCAAGTAGATTTTAGGAGTAAACACATCTTATATGATCTTATTGGTCGATTTTAGGAGAATCAAGAAGCAGAACACAATTCTCTTCATCCTCTCATGGCTTCTTCGTCATCATCATCATCAACTTGTCATTACAGCTACGACGTCTTCCCAAGTTTCTGCGGTCAAGATGTCCGAAGAACCTTTCTCAGCAATTTCCTTGAAGGGTTGAAAAGCAAGGGAATTGAAACGTTCGTAGATAATGGGATCATGAGGAGCGAGTCTATCAACTCGGAGCTTGTAAGAGCTATTAAGGAGTCAAGGATTGCCGTCGTGGTTCTCTCTAAGAACTATGCCTCTTCGAGCTGGTGTTAAACGAGCTGCAGTCAATCATGGAGTGCAGGGTTACTTTGGGACAGTCTGTGATGCCAATCTTCTACGATGTGGATCCTTCGGATGTAAGAAAGCTAACCGGAGATTTCGGAAAGGTCTTTGAGGAAACTTGTCTTCGCAACACAGAGGAGCAGAAGCAGAGTTGGAGACAAGCTTTGACTCAAGTTGCCGTAATTGCTGGAGAACATTCTGTTTCATGGTACTTTACTTCAAACTTTTATAAAAATGCATATCCATTTTCTTAGGACTTGAGCACAAATACTCAAATATCTGATCCAAATTCTAGAGTAACTTATTAGATATTATGATATATAGAAATTTTTGTGTCGTGTCGATTAGTAGTGTTGTAACTTTATATGTCATTATCTTTTGGCAGGGCTAGTGAAGCTGAGATGATCTCGAAGATCGTCATGGATGT
Source organism: Euclidium syriacum (assembly GCA_900116095.1). Classification (NCBI taxonomy): domain Eukaryota; kingdom Viridiplantae; phylum Streptophyta; class Magnoliopsida; order Brassicales; family Brassicaceae; genus Euclidium; species Euclidium syriacum. Next base: position 8,859,917 of record FPAK01000008.1, read on the forward strand.
TTCAAACGAGTTGCCATCAACGGATTTTGAACAGTTAGTTGGAATAGAAGCTCATGTAGCAAAGATGAAATCGATGATATGCTTAGAATCCGATGAGGTGAAGCTTGTGGGGATCTGGGGTCCTGCTGGTATTGGCAAAACCACCATAGTTAAAGCTTTATACAATCAAGTTTCCAGCAACTTCCAGATTAAGTTATATAAGGAGGGACTTCGGATTTTTATTGGCTTGCACACTCTCGACGGACTTTTCTATGGAGTCTTAGATCACAGGGACATACAAGAGCTGCAAATTCGGTTAATGTTCCAGAGAGTCCTTCTCATTCTTGATGATTTCCATTACCTAGAGCTACAAGCTTTGCAAAACCTATTTCAGTGTCTTAGATTCGGAAGTAAGGTGATTGTGGTGAATGAAAATCTAGATACATTAAAGCTTATTGGGATCGACAAGATATACAAAGTTGTTTTTCCATCGAACCAAGAGGCTTTACAGATTTTCTCATACTCCGCCTTTGGGCAAAGCTCTCCACCAAGAGGTTACTTGAAGCAAGCTGTTGAAGTCTCCAAGCTTATTGCTCCGTTTCCACTTGCTCTAAAGGTTTTAGGCTCGGCTTTACGCGGGAAGTGCATAGAGGAGTGGACAAACACACCGGCTAAACTTAAGAGCTTTGTTCACGACACAGATATTCAGAAAGCTATTAGATTTGCCTACGATGGTTTATCTAAGAAACACAGAAGTTTGCTATATTCGTTAAGCAATTCTAAGAACGTCAACGACTTGTTTCCCGAGAGAGACTGGGACGTGGAGAAGGGGATACAAACCCTAGCTGATATGGCTCTCGTCTCTATATCTAGGGAAGGAGAAATTACGATGCACTATTCGGTTGCAGACGTAATGGATGCAAGGAGGAGCCTACGTCCCTCCGGTTAGGTTGTGGGAAAGGAATCAAAAACTTTATTTCTTGTTTAAATTTCTTTGGAAATGAATCAAAAACTCTTGAACTTTACAGAGTTCGGCCGTAATAATGGGCTTTTAGTTTAAATCCGATAAAAGCCCATTTGTTATGTCGGCGATCCTCAGTCTTGAGTAAATCAGTAGCTACTACTTCCACAGTTTTCACTATGTTCATCGACTGAATGAGAGTAGGCTCTGGATCTTGTTGTAGATCTCTCTCCTTTTCCTTGTTTTCGCAATTATCCATCTCACATTTCTTGTTATTTCTCTGTAAGATCTGATGACAACTGAAGGAATCCCAGAAATTGAAATCTTTCTTTTGAGTGTCTCTTTAATTGATTATGAAAAGCACACACCGATTTGGATCTGATCTGTTTAAGAAATTACTGTCATTTTAGGCACTGTTTAAAATCATTTTAAGCTGATATCTATAAAATTTTCTCAGAATTTAATGTTCTTGTTCGACAAGTGTTGGTTTTACATTGTTTAGATTTTATCGTTTCTGTTAAGTCATATCCTCTGACAAGTTTGTTATAGTCGTTTATCTACACTTGTTCTGTATCGTATCATCAATGTCGTTAAGCTTTAGCTCTAACATCATACAATTTTTTTCACAGATCCAATTATAAGTTCAACGAGATGGCACAACTGGAAATGGATGCAATATAAGCTACATTGAGTTCATACACAAACTTCTGAAGTGAAAACGCTAAGATGGGATCCGTATCGCTGAAGGTTAGCGATGGAACCGTAAGATTCAGGAGATCAACTCTTTGTTCTTCCGCCATTAACCTCCTTATGCTCTTCTCTGTAGTCACTACCAATCTCTTTGCACTATACGCCTTCTCCTCTCGATCCCAATCCCAAGTGCCACGCCCTCTTCATTCCAACAAAGTCTCTCTTGTTTCTCAACATCTCTCTCTTATCCTCAGAGAAATCGATTCTTCTCAACAAATGCTTTCTCAGATGGAGAAAGAAATGATTGGCTATGAATCTCTTGATCTCTCACGAACCGATATTCCACAAGAGCTTCAACTATTCCTCCAGCATCATCAGCTTCCTCTTGGTAAAGATTCTCGTACTGGGATCACTGAAATGGTTTCATCTGTTGGACATTCTTGTGAAAAGTCACTAGATTTGTTATCTCAGTATATGGCCTACCAAGTGTTCGACGAATGTCCTGATGATTGGATCATAGCTCAGAAGTTGATTCTCCGAGGTTGTGAACCGTTGCCACGACGTCGATGTTTGGCTAAAACGGTATATAAGCCGGATCTTGCACCGTTTCCTGATTCTTTGTGGAGACCAGTTAGTAACGATAGTGTTAACTGGAACGGTCTTGGCTGCAAAAGTTTCGATTGCTTGAGAAGTAAGAAACTGAGTTGCTTTGATCTGGATACTAGTGATGAGAAAGATAGGTTTGTTAAGGTTAAAGGGAAGACTGATTTCTTGATAGATGATGTTTTGGGATTAGGAGATGGGAAAATCCGAACCGGGTTTGATATCAGCGGCGGATCGGGGACATTCGCGGCGAAAATGGCTGAAAAGAAGGTGAATATAATCAGTAATACGTTGAATATAGATGCTCCTTTTAGCGAATTCATAGCAGCGAGAGGGCTTTTACCGTTATTTATGAGTTTGGATCAGAGATTTCCGTTTTATGACAATGTTTTCGATCTCATTCACGCTTCTAATGGATTGGAATTAGAGGGTAGTAGTAGTAGTGGTAATAAAGCGGAGAAGATGGAGTTCTTGATGTTTGATCTTGATCGGATCTTGAAACCCGGTGGATTGTTCTGGTTAGATAATTTCTATTGTGGTAATGACGAGAAGAAGAGAGTTCTAATGCGTTTGATAGAGCGGTTTGGGTATAAGAAGCTGAAGTGGGTTGTTGGAGAAAAAGCTAATGCAGAGGTTTATCTCTCGGCTGTTTTGCAGAAGCCTGCAAGGATTTGATTAATATATGGAGAAGAAGAGGAAGTGAGAGCCTTTTAAAATCAGGAAAATTTGGTAACAGAGTAATTGTCTCATATTTATATAACTCCACTGATTGAGATTTTGATTTTTTTCATAATTATAAAATTTTGAGTTCATATATTTTTTTTGTAATATTTATTCCAAGGGACAACAAAAAGTGTGACGTTTTATTTTGAGGTTTGTTTGTCCGATTTGGTCAGATAATTCTGTCTGTTTCTTTAGTTACCGCTAAATGTACATGGGGGATAATTTGTATCCCTACATCTTACTATTTATACAAAAGGTTATTACTTATTACAATCAGCAGATTGATCGGTTTGTGGGTTTTTGGTCTATCAAAAGCAAAAGGGTTTGTCCATTGACTTTTTTTTGATTTTTTATGAGATACAATTTAGGGTTTGTTCCCTCCGATTCAAAGTATGCATCTGAATTTAAAAACAACGTTGGATTTAAAATGAATTGCATCTATGAATTTAATTTCATTTGGATGAAATTAAAACTCGAACTACTGCATCCAAATACACAGAAAACCCTACACTATTATCATTTAAATTAAATTTCTATAACTATAAGTCATATAATATTCGTACTGATATCTCAAAGGATCAACATCTCGAAGTATATTGTATATATATTTGACCAATATATGTCTTATCCTAAAAATAGAGATTTCGGATTATAACATAATTTCGACCTATTAGTTTGTGTAATGTAAGTTATAAGATCATCTCAAAAATCTTATGCAAAAGACTCAAGAGATTCCTCCCAAAGTTGATTTCGGAGACCTAATCGGCCTTTATGGTTGGACGTCTGATCACGGACAATATTTTACTAGCCCAAGAGATCTTTCATGCCCTTTACACAAGCTCAATGTGCAAATCTAAATTTATAGCCATAAAGATTGATATGAGTACAGCCTACGATCGAGTCGAATGGAGCTTCCTCGAGGCCCTTATGTTAAAACTCGGGTTCCACCCAAAATGGGTGAGGTGGATGATGTACTGCATTTCCTTGGTATCCTACTGAGTGCTCATTAATGGCGAGGCAAAGGGCTGCATAAAACCTTCACGAGGTTTGCGTCAGGGTGACCCCTTGTCCCCATTTCTCTTCATAATCCTCACATAAGCTCTTGTCTCTCTACTTAATGGGGCGGAGGCAGAACGACGCTTAACGGGATTATGAATCGCTCAGGGGAGCCCTTCAGTTTCACACATTCTCTTCGCTGACGATATCCTTTTTTTCTGCAAGACCGACCTCCTACAAAGTGTAGAGATCTTTAAGATAATCGAGACATATGGGAAGGCATCATGACAAGAACTAAACCGTTTCAAGTCCTCTATTATCTTTGGGAAAACGGTGGATCCACAAATTAGGAGGCAAATCAAATTGGCAATTGGTATTAACAAGGAAGGAGGCATGGGGATGTATTTGGGAATCCCTGAAGAAATATGTGGCTAAAAGAAAAAATTCTTTGCGTATATCCAAGAAAGACTAAGCAACCGGGCTAACACTTGGATTTCAAAACTGCTCTCCAAAGGTGGAAAAGAAGTTCTCATTAAATCGGTGGCACAAGCTCTTCCGACATACCCAATCTCGTGTTTCCTTTTTCCACAATGTGTTATTCAGCAACTTAGTAGTGCTATCTCTAACTTCTAGTGGAGTGCTAGGAGCAATAGCAGTGGCCTCCATTGGATTGCATGGGATAAGATTTGTACTCCCCAAGAGTTAGGTGGCCTAGGTTTTAGGGACTTGCATGCTTTCAACCTAGCTTTGTTAGCTAAACAGCTCTGGCGTCTCCTCCATTTCCTATCCTCTCTCTTGGCTCGAGTCCTTCGAGCTTGTTACTTCAGACACTCTACTCCTCTGGAGGTTTACGAGTCCTGGTCCCTTTCTTTTGGGTGGAGGAGTATTCTTGCTACAGGACCCCTTCTTTTTCACGGGCTCAGGAAGACCATCGGATCAGGTTGTAATACCAGTGTATGGTATGAACCTTGGATCCCAGATGTCCCAGCCCGTCTGGCGAGACCTGCTATCCGATCCCAGGATCGAGATCCTTCCTTGTTGGTACATAGTCTTATCCAACGGGATGCAAGTGGATGGGATGAGACGAAACTTCGCGATCTCATCCATCCAAAGAATATCCGGCTTATCCTTGGGATGAGACCGAGTTGGAATTTCACCATGGATGGATATGCTTGGTCTTATACAAAATCTGGAATCTACACGGTTAAATCATGATATGAGATAGCTAGTAAAATGGAAGATAATCCAGCTCCCAAACCGATATTGGAACCGAGCACTACCGTACTAAAAAGCCAAGTTTGGAAAGTGAAGACATCCAAGAAGTTGCAACATTTTATGTGGCAGGCTCTATCTGGTTGTGTTGCTACATGTCAGAACTTAGCGTACCGTCATTTGGGTTCGGATCATAGTTGTCCAAGATGTGGAGGGGCCGATGAATCGATTAATCACCTCATCTTTGAGTGTCCCCCTGCTTTACAAGTCTGGGCATTGTCTTCTTTGCCCACACTTCCGGGTTTCTTCCCGAGTACCTCTTTATACCAAAATATGGACTACCTCTTTTGGAGGACCAAAAATTCGGGTTTAGCAGAGATTGAACGAGATCTTTTCCCTTGGATAATATGGTACATTTGGAAAACGAGAAATGAGAAAGTCTTCAATGGAAAGAATGTTTCGCCAAAAGATACTCTTCAAATAGCAGTTTTAGAGGCGAAGAGTTGGAGATCGGCCAATCAAAAAGGTGAAGAAGACGAAGAAGAGGAGAGTATGGAAGCAGGTGCTTTAGATGAGTCCCTTGAGTCATCCCAGTCCCTTACATGTCAGATAGATGCCTCTTGGCATCATCTTGGAACAATGAGTGGACTAGGGTGGTGCCTACGAGATACCGGTGGCCGCTACCTTTTAGGAATGCAAGGATGTTAACAGAGTCTTTCAGCCCTTCATGCTGAACTAGACGGCCTCATTTGAGCTATGTCTTGTCTTTTAGAGAGGGAATTCCTTTCAGTCAGGTTAGAGACCGACTGCTTGACATTGATTTTGATGACCGAAAATCATTCAGATTGGCCTGCTTTCTACGCGGATTTGGATTACGTCACCACACTTCGTACCAAGTTTTCATACCTAGATCTTCTAATGTCTGTGCCGATTCCGTTGCAAAAGGGGAAAGAGCACGAGGTTCTCTATTTTCCCATGTTAGCTATGTAAGACCGGTTTGGTTTAGCATCGATGCAAACCTTTTCCCGCCGGTCTAACTAATGTATGGTGTCTTTGATGTCAAAAAAAAAAAAAAAGGTAGTTGAGTAGCTTCTATAAATAAATATTGTAATGGGAAATCTTCAATAAACATCACAAAATTCGAAGCTAAAACTTACTTTACATGGTATCAGAGTCAATCCAAAAAATGGTTGACAGCTGCGGAACTAAGTGTAGAGAAAAACAAAATGAATCAGCTTGCACCAAATGAGAATCCAAGAGGAGTGATGGCCCCATGTGCAATTCAATGGAGATAACGATGACTAATGAGTGCAGACTGTAAGGACCGATATGCAATTGAAGGAAAAGTACGGTTTATTTATGGAAATCTCAAGAAGTAGAAAGACAAAATTGAGAATGAGGACTAAGTGTCTGAAAATTCAATTGTTATGTTGTGGATACTCAATGCTTTTTGACACAAAAGTGAGAAGAACCTTGGCGAATAAACATGAGTTGTGGAAAGAACTCAAAGATCAATTTTTGAAAGGAAATGGGCCTCGTGTTCAAGAGATAAAAATTGAACTGACGTGTTTGAAGAAAAAAGGAGTAACCATGATGGACTATTTTTGCAGATTGACAAATATGTGGGATGACTTGACCAATTACGAAAAAGCAGTGGTGACCTACAAGTGCAGATGTTTTGTGTAACCTCGTGATGGAGCTTGAGAAGAAGTGTGATGAAGAAAAAAATCACTAATATATCTTGGGGCTTCACGACAAGGTGTATATCTTGGGGCTTGAGAAGAAGCGTGATGAAGAAAAAAGTCACTAATATATCTTGGGGCTTCACGAAAAGGTGAATGGAGCTGTTCGTGCATTGATTATCAGCTCAAATCAAAGAGTGCAAATCCAGCTTGTGCTAAGTCGAAGTAGTTGAGGAGGAGCTGATACAAAAAGAGGCTGACTAGCTGAGGAACCTTTGGATCGTGATATAGAATCATCAACTCAAAGAGCTAACGTGGATAAGCTGCCTTGTTAGATGCGTTGAAATGAAGTCTTCTGGAAGAAATAGACGCATAAGATATTCATTGAGATTGAGGAGAAGATTTAGTATAGATTTGGGAAAATCGAATCTAGCTAATTCTTTAAATATCTTGTCGATATAAAAGGCTGAGCTAGGCTATGGATTAGGTCAGGCTTTCAGAATTACAATTTCTATAGCTTAGGTTTTTAGCAGAAAACCAGAGGTAGAGAATTTGAGAATTTATATGAGAGATTTAGAAGATATAGATTTACGTCAAGACGTGCTTTTCTTGGGTGAAATCATTTGGTTAGACTTGAAGTGCTCCATTAAGTATTTCTAATATATTTGTTTTTGATATTTCATGTAGTCAAACTACCCCATCGCTCTACATTTACAAGTGGTACCAGAGTAGTTCGCTAGTGTGTTTTATAAACAAGTATAGATCTTGATAACAATCGGGGAATGGTGGTGAAGTGATGATTGTGACAAAAAGACTCATCCTCGATGTAGAATAATGGCTACTGGAAGGCAAGGATGAAGCAAAATAACGACATTAACTCTGTACTTTCTCTTTTCTTTTCATTCGATACAAGTTTGTGTTTAGTTATTTTGTTTGCTTCACTCATCATGTGTGAGTAGTCTTCTAGTTAGATCTAGGGTTCTCAACAATTATTATGGATCTCTAAGAATTCTTTCAATGTGGTATAATCAGCAGGGTTCTGGTAGAGTTGATCTTTATGCTTGCTCTGAATAGATCACTTAAAGTTATGATTTTAGGCTAGTTAATTCAAATATATTTTTTAACGAACCCAAACTCGTTGTAGTAGGTAAATTCACTTAGATCTAAAGAAATTTTTTTTAGGGAAACTATGAACCTATCAGACCTTTACCCAATGCTTGAACTAGCTTTCAGAGGTTTGCAAAGAGATTTGTGATTAAGATGTTAGTCATAGGTAGAACTCTGAACGAAAGTAAGTTTTCTATACACTAGTGTTTTGAGTTGTAGATTTGAATGATTGTTGAATGTTGATTGCTACTTGATTCATAATTCTTGCGATTATTCCCCAGGTTTCACGTTTTACTCACATTTGAATTTAAACCATTTGATTTGGTTTATTATATAATTATGCAATACTTGTGTTACACACTTTAGACTATTTTAGGTTTTGATTCGAAACTAGCTTAGTCTTTATAAGATCGATAACCTAAATAGTAAACAAACACCACATCAAAAGGATATAGTTGGGTAAATATTAGTTAACGTCATAGCTTAGCATAACACACTTGTAACTGGACAATATCCCTATAATATTCAGAGGCGGAGCCAGTTTGGTAGCATGGGGTCAGTTAACCACTATAAATTTTGAAAACTCCAATATAAATTCTTAAGAATCTTATATATAATGAGGCATTCTTTTTTTTTTTAAAGGTGTCCACCTAAACAATTTTTTTTTTTTATTATTATATATTTTTTTTGTCATCATAGATAAGAAACTCATACAAAGGGTTTAGTAATCTAAGCAGGAGGAACACATCTTACATATGAAAACTCCCTACCTCGCGCAGTAGAGCTACACGCCAAACAATCCGCCTTACCATTGAGCTTTCGAGGGATAAGAGTAAGAGAGAAGGCTTCAAACTGTCCTTTAAGGCTAGAGAAGTCAGCCAGTAACGCCACAAAAGCCGACCAATCTTCCATCTTTGAGATCATCTTGACGATTTCCGCACAGTCTGTCTGGAAGGTCACCGAAAGTACTTGTTGAGCAATCATACATTCCATGGCCCAAAGGAGGGCCTACATTTCTGAGTGGAGAGGAGAAAAACTTTGTCGCTGTCCTTTGGCTCCCATCAAAGTAATGGAACTATTCAGATTGTGGAGCCACCATCCTAGCCCAATGTACTGGCAATCTCTATTCCATGACCCATCAACCTGACAAACGCTTCCAGTTACTTGAGTACTAACAACCTGAGAAGGTGAAACCATCTGACCCCGAACTAACTGAGAATTATGAGCATCAGCCCATGAGTGGGCCTCTCCAATTGCATGTTTAAGAATATTCGGGGGTGTCCGGTCAATTCCTTTGTAAACCTTATCATTTCGAACCTTCCAAATAAACCACAGTATTCAAGGAAAAAGATTAACAAGATAATTCTGAACATATTCCTTTGGAATTCGAGAAAATAAGTAGTCCATATTTGAGAACACAGAGAGTGAAGGAAAGAAAAGATTTCTATTTGGGATGAGGATAAAGCCCATACCTTCATTGCAGGAGGACATTCAAATAAAACATAATTAATTTAATAAATGAATATTAAATTTTATTTATCATGCATATTTAATTCTTATATATTTATATTTACTGTTATTTTTAATTAATGTATATTTAAAAAATTAAGTAAAAGCAATAAAATTTTTTTGATGTAAAACAATTAGTATAAAAAAAATTAAGCTAATTTTAACAATCACTTCTATATTCTTATATATAAGATTGTAGTAATAAATATTGTTTAATCTACATAGGACATCAATTGATATTGTAAATATATAATTTCATTTACTTTAAAATAAATTTTGACATATTAAATTCATGAAGTTTGGTCTATGTTAATGAACACAAAGCAAAAATAAATAATTTTTTATAGAAAAAATATCACTAGAGAATCTATTAAAGAAAATATTAAATAATGATAAATCATTAAAACTCTAAAAGATAAGTCGAAAGTAAGTATCAGTAGACCGAAACTCTTAAGATATAATGATGATCAATAACTTTTCTTGAAGGAAAAATAAATGTTAATTGATAATCTTTATTCAATATTTTTGTGAATAGGAATTTGTTTTTATATGTATATAATTAATGATAAAATAGATGGGAACTTAGAAAAGAAGTTGACATTTCAAAGATTGAATTTTCACTCTTTAGAATCTAACAAAAAAAGTTTTAAAATGTGAATAAATATAATTTGAGTGTTTGTTAATGAGAAGTTCCAAAATTTTACAATAAAGAACAAGTAAAGAAATAGTGATCAAATAATTAAAATATTTCACAATAGAACATGATCAGTTTGGAACGATATATAATATTGATAATATATCTGAGATAGAATTTTGATTATACACTATTATTTAAAAATATGTGTTTAAGAATTCTACAGTAGAATCAAATGTTTTTTGATATCGAAAATATAATTAAATTACAAATTTAAGGTTTGCTAAATTTAGGAAAAAGAGAAAACATATTGTTACAATTGACATTTAACAACTAATTAGTATCAGTCAAAGAGATGACTAAAACAAAAAAAAAAACTATCAAGATTTAGAAGACGAGATAGTAAAAATCGTGCAACACACTGATGATTTTCTACTGATTAAAATGATCCTGGTATAGAATAATTTTGACCGCAGCCAAAATTAATTTGACTATACAAAGTAAAAATGGTCCAAGTTCTTTATGAAACAATAAAAGCCCAATAAATAAAAGTTGGGTTCCGACTAGAATTTTAAACCCAATTTTAGTGTAGTATGATTTAAACTGAATTAAAAAGACGCAATCAAATATTGTTTCTATTTTCATGCTCCAATAGAGTATAACCTGACCCCGATTTGAATATCTTAATATTATTAAAAATAAGGTACAATTAGAAAAATGTCTCTATCCTTATAACTAAAATTATATCAAATGTCAATACTATTATGATTTTTTAAAGAAGAATAGTAAAGATAAAATCGTATTAAAAAAATATTTTCTAAAAAGTTTGACCGTCTCCAAAACATATCACCGATATTTTTGTGGATAGATGGCTGCTATATGCTTGCTCGGCACATGTGATTTCGATTCGATAAATTGTTTTTTTCTTCAATTATGATTTTGTTGTTTATTTGCAAGGCAGTAGATAAAGAAAATAGCAATAGATTATCACTTTCTCAAGCTCTAATCAGAGATAAATGGCTGAAGTAATGGCGGTGAAGTCATGTATCACTTGGTGTTCTCTTTGGGTCTCTCCGGAAAGGATCTTACAACAGCGGTCTGTTGCGCCCTGGTATGTTCTTTTTCCGTAATTGTTGCTTATTCCATCAGTTTTGGGATTGTTAAAATTTTGGGGCTTTTACAACTATCGACCCGACTATCGCCCCAAAATGATGTACAAACTTTGGTTGATATTTACAACTATCGCCCTGTTGATATGCTGCTTATTCCATCAATTTTGGGATTGATAAAGGTAAAATTTTGAGGCTTTTACAATATCGGGGCTTTGAATTAGTAGTATTGGATTTTGATTTTAGAGAGCAAAAGGATTTGTTCTTTCTTTACCACTTCAACTACAAATTCATGTTTTCTAATTGTAGTTAAAGGATTTGTTCTTTCGCACGATTCTGTGAAACTTCATATGAATTAAGATTTCCTATGTTAGTATTAACTTGAAATTCATTTTACAAGCTATAACTCTAGGGTTTGTTTCCACGGTTTTCATTCTCTATGCAGTAACTTTCAGAAATTCATCATCAATATGATTTACTCTCCACTATTCTATCTCCCTTTGCTTCAAATGCTAATGATTGTTTGCTTTTCGTTAAAGCTTTGTTTGTTTTGAACATTTTGCAAAAGGTTGGTTGAAGAATCTATTAACCAAGTAATATAAAGATTGGAGAGTCGCTGACTTTATGAGGTATGTTGCAGGTTTCCTCTGTATTGATCGCATTTTTTATTCATGTGCATTTTACGAACTTGAAATTGGAAGCTTTGGATTTGTTTGTTTCAATTCCTAGGCAATCAATTCTCTGATATATCTTGAAGCTCGAAGCTAATCTTTTTCTTTTATTCTACAGAATTTGATTCAGAAGAAGAGAGAATGCCCATGATTTCTTTCAAAAGTGGTTGGGTTTACTTTACTAATCTCTACTACCTTGAGTACTTAAAGAGTATGTGGCTTTGTTAGGAATCCTGAATTTGAAATTGTAATTTAAGAGTACAGAAATCAAACTCCAATGGTTTGTGCTTTTTTTTTTTTTTTTTTTTATGAGTAATACTCTTGATTATGTTTATTTGGTTGTAGATGGGTTCGGATGAGGGTGATGAGTCATGGACCTGCAATTTATGTGGCTTCTTTCTTTGGCAGCAGAGCAGAATATAATGAAAGAGTACATGTTCTCTCTTCCTAAAGTCAAGTATGTCTCTCCTACTAAGGCATCAATGATACCCTATTTCTTTCTTATTCTGATTCAATTTTCTCGCAGATTTGAAGAAACACAAAAACTGAATTCAAATAAAACAATAGTGTTTACAATAACTAAAGCATATGATCTTCCCCTGTTTTAAAGAATTTTATGTGTTTAAGGTGTTAGTGTTTATGTCGTAATTTGAAAATCTGCATGTTCTTCTCATGTTCTTTAAGTGCTTTTGGATTTATGGTAGTTTTGTCAAATGTTCTTCTTTTTTGGGAGTCTATGCAGGTATGTGTAGTAATTGATTATGCTCTTCTTCCTTTAATACAATTGTTCTTTCTTTTTTTTGCTGATTACCTGAGATTCTTACAGCTCTGAAGTCTTGAAGGGTAAATGATACGGCTTTATAGGCTATGGCGTTTTCAAATGCTTTGATTAGTTTAATAGAACAATTGCGTTGCCATAGGAGTTGAAATGACTACTACATTTGTGTTGAAAAATGCCTTCATCATTTAATTAATAGCTCTGAAGTCTTCAATGTTAAGTGATAGTCTGATTTGTGTGTGCAGGTGCCAAATTCCATACAAGGTCCTGGTTTCTCAGAAGAAATTCATGTTATGGAGCCAAAAAATAGTCCATGAAGATTCTGAAAATGTAGCTCCATCTTCATAATGGACAACTTTCCATCTCTATTATCAAACATTTTTTCAGGTTTTGAGTTAATTTCTTATAAACTATTTTTGGAGTTCTACCAGAATTATTCAAGTCTTGATTAGTTTTACCATATTTCTTTTGTCTCTGGTTCAATAATGTTTTTGTTGGCTGTAAGATGATTCTTCGTAAATAACTATTCAGAGCTTGCTTCCTTTCTTAATTCAGTCATGATCGAAAATTATATTTGACTATTCAAAGGAAGTTGTGTCTTTTACTTTTGGTAAAATGCAGGAAACAAAGTAAAAGGATCCTCTCGAAGTATTCAATGAAACGAACTTAAGAGAAAGTGGAACTGATCACCAATCTACAAGAGGTTAGTTTCAATATGATGTTTTTGCTTCATTTTTCAATCAACAAAACCCTAAATATGCTTCCCTATATATTTTGGACGATCCTTTTTCCTATTGTCATTCAAAATCATACCGCCGCTTCATCCGTTATAAGTTTTCAAAGTTAAGGCTCTACTTTTCATTGTCAGTTAATGTTATGTGTTGTAAATATTCTTCGTTTCCTATAACTAAACATGTAGTTTTCATCTCTTCTTTGTTGTAATGGCTAAAAAATATCAACGGATGAATTAGTTGGTGATGCAGGCGAATACATTCTACTTTCAGATGGTCCTAGCCAGTCAATTTGCAAGTTATTGTTTTATGCAACATGGTTTTTTAAAGAAAATTGTGCTGATAGTCACTAAAAGAGATACATTCATTCAAATAAGAGTAAGTATCTTTTGTGATTTATAAATTTTACCAATGCGAGTTATATTTATAAATCTTAGAAATTTTCTAATATTCTCCTCTTTTCAGTACTATCCAGCGTTGAACATCTCAAGAAAAACAGACCAATAAGTTCAAGTTTAAACGTTTATGTATCTGGTAAATCAAGAGGGTTCTTTTTACCCGGAGATATAGTGCTACAACCTATAAGGTAAATTCAAATTACGGATTTTTCTATTCTTTCCTTTGTCATCAGATGAACAAGGTTTTTATGAGTTGGTGTCCATTATAAGATAAAAACAAATTTCTCCTTCTCTTCATCTCCAATGCACGGTTGTTGGCATCATTGGTGACTTAACACCATATCTTGCAATACATGTCTATCACCACCTTACTGGAGCTTCAAATATTTAATTCTAATGTTAAGAGAATTTGTCTTTGAAAACATTTTCTTAGTCTAACTTTGACTGGATTATCCTTCACCATGATCTTTCATGATATTTGGTTGTTAAAGATTTTTACTTTTATAGCTTTCATCATGTGTTGACTCATTATCTAATGTTGTGATCGTAGGTAGGTTTTAGAATTGTTGTGTTTTGTCAATTTGAAGCCGGTCCTAGCTGCAAAGTTAAAAGAATCTGATGCCAATTGCTTGCGTTGTGAATGTTGTATTTTACTAATTACTTGAAGAAAATCGAGCCTGTGCTGGCGTGCTCGCAGATTTCCTTTCCTTGCTGGATCTTTTAAATTTTCTTTGAACTCAATATGTTCGTTACTATAGAGATAAATCTGGAACCCGTGATCCCAAGCTACTACGGGAGGCATGATCATTTCGAGAAAGATCTAAAACGTGACAAGTCAGTTGTCAAAAGAACAAAATGTTTGTTACTGTAGATGTTTTCTTTGAAATCAAAATGTTTGTTACTTTGGAGATTACAAAGTTTCATGTAATCTTAAGCTTTCTTTTTTGTTTTAGCAAAAAAACAAGAGATGTGCTAGAAAAGTAAATACGTTACAAATGATTGAATTGATTGAAATATACATGGTGATTATAAATATGGTTAAGAAAATGTACAGTATAAGGAGATACATAGAAACTTCAAAAAATAAAAATTAGAGTTAGAAAAACACGTAAAGATTGGAGGGGGTTGGTGGAATCAAATACAAGAGAGGCGATTCTATGTTTTTTTCTTTAAAAGTGCGAGAGACAAAATATTTATACACTTCTTAGTAGATATGTCAAAATAGATCCTGTTGAAAAAATGATTGTTTTGGTCGTTCCTTATAAAGTCACTAAAAGTCGGCCTTAGATAGGATAGTGCAACAAGGGAATAAGGGCCTTGGGATCTATTGATTTTATTCATTGGATTCATAATCTGTATATAGGGCTTACTAAAATACAAACCATCAACAAAATTACCAGGTTACTGCTGGAAGTGTTAAGACATGAAGCGGATATGCAAATTTTGAGTGTCGAATATGAACAATTGTAGAATTAGAAAGAGAAGTTTGCATAAATGTTTAGGTTGTGAACATTTCGGTGTGGTCCGAGCATAAAAAAAGGATACACAATTATAACTAAACCGTATCTCTATTCAATTTTATGTAATTCCATGTTTCTAATTTCAAATTTTTTTTTTATAAATGGTACATGGAAGGACTGCACCGTTCTGACTCTTACGAAAAACATGCACCTTTTAGCCAATTTGAGTCCTGATGAAGCTCAAAACATTGAAGAGTTATCTTAATAGTTGCTAGATGTTGGAGATGGAAAATTAACCGACAATGATGGGGAGACCGATATAGAAATTCCTAATGAGTTTTTGATCAAGGAAGCAAAATAACCTATTGAGGCTATAGTTTCAGCAGTATATGGAGACAATTTAGAGAAGGCCAAAAAACCTGTTTTTTTTCAGAAACGGGTAATTCTATGTCCTACAAACGACGATGTCAACCAGATTAATGAATATTTGATCGATAAATTAAAAGGTTAGTACTCCACCATATATTACTTTTTTTTTTTTTCCTTCTAATTATTCAATCTAATGAATTATTCTGATATTTTCAGCTGATGAAAAGATAGATCTTAGTGCCGATGACATAGACCCATCAGATGCAAGCTCCCTTGATGATCTCATCTACTCCCCTGATTTCCTTAACAGTATTAAGTTATCAGGTTTACCTAACCATTCGTTACGGTTAAAAGTTGGTTGTCCGGTTATGCTGCTCAGAAAAATTTGTCCTAAAGAAGAGTTATGTAATGGAACGAGGCTTCAGATAGCAACACTATATGAAAGAACGGTTGAAGCTTTAGTTATTACAAGAAAAAAAGTGGGAGATAAAGTGCACATGCCTAAACTGACTATAACACCTTCGGACCCAAAACTACCATTCAAGATGCGTAGAATACAGTTTCCTCTGACGGTTGCATTCGCTATGACTATCAATAAGAGTCAATGACAGACTTTATCTAATGTTGGAATATTTCTTCCTCGGCCAGTATTTTGACACGGACAGCTTTACGTTGTCCTTTCAAGAGTCACATCTAAATCCGCTTTAGAGGTTCTTATAATGACAAGGACGGCACCCCTCAGCAACAGACGAAGAATGTGGTTTTCAAAGAGATATTTCATAAAGTCGCAAATTGCAAGAATGATTGGTCTTCTTTGCATTTCGATATTCAATTCCATGGATTTTTTGTTGTTGCATTCTATGTGTTAACTTACTCTGTTTTTTTCATTAATATTTCAGGTCTCCGAACCGAACAAGATGAGTTATAGGAACCTTTGACACAGTGCAACAAACAATTTGTGTTTCAATAACAACATACTCGCATACTTTTAGTACCAAATTTTTTCGTTACAATCTCCCTTTTTTCAATTTCACAAACCCGTATTCTTTTTGTTATTTCAATGCTCCAATACAATCTGTTATCATGAAAAAACCTATGACATATTCGTTAAAATTTTCAGTTAATTATAAATCAAAACAATAAAATACCTCCAGCGCGTTGATGGTGCAAAGTTATTCACCCAAAATTTACTGCAAGTGCACAGTGTACAGTTGTAGTATTTAGGTTATCGATCCCACAGAGAGCTATGGCTAGTTTGGATTCAGATGAAAAAGTAACCGAACTATGATAATTCTAATATGCTAATGACTTGTGATGTGTTGCAAACTTTAAAAGGACATTAGATCTAAAGGAAATCAGTTGGGAAAACTTGGGATCACGGTTATTGGTAACTTCTTGAACTCTAAACACTTCAAACTACTAGATCCTATTGGTGTACTATAAAATAGCATTTATTTAAATCCCTAAATCTCAAATCTCTTTGGATTGTCGCAGAAAATAAATAAGCTTTAGTGCGAACGAGTTAGATCTGTTTACAAGGTGTCTAAACAAACGTTCGTTTGACTTAGAACGCACATTGCTCACTACAGACTCTTCCGGCGTCTCTATCTCCGTCTCCGGCAGAAAGATCGACCTTGATAATCTAAAAGTAGTTAATTACGTCACCTCTAAATGTAAAACACTGTTTGTAGTGAAGAATCACGTGGCTTATTCCACAAATCAAAACCGTTTAGAATGATCCCTTGTAATCCCTTTGAAAACCCTAGATCTAATGAATAAACTACTCAGACATGGTTTTAGTAAAACATATCATCTTTTTATGAATGAAGTGCATGTAAAATGAATTAGGCAATAGAAGATCAGAGGTTCACAAAACTCTATTGAGAAAGAACACTCTCTAACCTTCTTAAGAGTCTAGAACAATGATAAGAACAATATCTAAAAGCTAAAAACAATGGAAAAAAAAGCAAAGAGAAACTTGTATTGCTCTGAGTTCTTGTCCAGGGTTGCTGTCTCCCGTTCTCTTCTCTTAAGAGGTGCTTATATAGGTCGTGAATGAGCCTTAGGGTTTAGGGTTCCGCGAAAGGTCCGATAAGAAAATATTCTAAATTAAGTCGGCGTCACAGTCGGTCGACTCCATCTTCTCCAGTCGGTCAACTCGGGGCTCGCAGCAATATTTCTTCATTTTTGCTCCAAATCTTCTAAGTCTTCTCAAATCACGTGGAAACTTTCATAAAACATTCTTTTTAGCTCTTTTTGCTCCAGAGTGTCTTTTGTTAGTAAATCCTGCATAAATGCTAAAAAATGCTACAAAGACTCCATAAAACCTACTATATCATGGTAGAAAACCGGTAAAATCCATGATACATCAAACTCCCCCAGACTTAAACCTTTGCTTGTCCTCAAGCAAATAATCAAGGCTGCTTGGTAAAGTTATAACGACTCTGGGAACTCATTGGGAAATCACATTTGCGAAGAGTTTATCAATGCCAGAACCACTTAAGTCAAGACCAACATGTACATTCCCTATCAACTCAACAATCTTTCATGCATTCCCCACGATTTACAAGTCAATCAATCCAAAGCATCATAGCTAATCAAAACCATAGAAGTACTGCCCAAGGAAACATGTTCCTTCCCTTTTCGATATCATAATAAGAAGTCACAAAAGTTACTTCACTTTCCCCCAGACTTATCCATTTCTTTTTCTTTGAAACTCTCAAGGTTTAAGCGAATAGTGGTATTATAGGAAATTTTCCTAACTTCGATGTCAACCAAGTTCTCAAAGGTTCTAATGTATAGTGGTACCGCAGGAAATTTTCCTAACCGCATAGATCCCGAGCTTCTAGTGACGAATAGTTGGCGTCCTAAGGAATTTCCCTCTGCCTCATCACTAGGTATTAGTTAAAAACGGATTCTTTTTATTTAAATAAGGGAGAGTGGAAAGCTATAGATATCCAGAACGAGGACTGACTTATATAGTTATGAAAGTGCAATAGCTCAGACTTATATGGGCTTCATGACTCAAGGATATGGGTATTTTCTGATTGATTGAATCGTGTCAAGGTTTTCCAATAGTCATAGACTCTAACTGGGTTCCTGCAATAATAGTCTTAAGTGTGAAACAGAATGTGATTAGTGTTCCAGATTAATCATTGTTCCCTCAATGGTTTGACTCGATGAAAATAAATTAAAAATACTGAAAACTTGGCGAAAAACCATGAGATAATCAACAAGAATTTCATTAGTGTGGATAAACACCCCCCAGACTTAAATTACACCGTTCCGGTGTAACAAAAGTGAGAAGAAACGCGAATGATATCCGAAATGAAATTTAAAAGGATCGAACGCGGTACCTCTGAGTTGAAGTCGGCCGACCCTAATTAGAGGTCGGTCGAATCGGGTAGCGTATAGTCCAGTTTTGCTGAATCTCCTCGCCTGAAAACAAATCAAAAATACCTAAAGATGAAAACGTACCTAGTGGGTTGCCTCCCACTCAGCGCTTGTTTATAGTCAGTAGCTTGACTGAAATTGGCGACTATGGCCGTGATGGCGTGGAAGCATGGCTTCTAGTATCCACTTTGATGATGGTGAGGGGCTGGTTGTGCTCGTGAGATGGGTGCAAGGGCAACTGGAAATACTTTCTTACTGCGACTTCTAGTCGTGTAAAGAATGGCCGTCCGAGGATGAATTGCTCTTCAATTAAATCAATCGAGCGGAGTACAAAAAAATCTGTGATGAATGCCACCTTGTTAATGCGCACTGTGATATTTCAGATTAATCCCATTGCTACGCAGAGGGTTCCGTCCTCTGACCTTAGCATTAAATCACATTCTTTAGTTTCTCCCCAAGTTGTTGCAAGGGTGGCAGATACCACATTGACTTCATTCCCATGAATAACAGCTGAGTTGGGGTATTTCTTACTGTTTATGGTGCAGTTCATCCTGATAACATCGTCTTCATTACTTCCAAAGTTCATTTTATTGGCTTATACTGCTTCCTGTGTTTGACATAGCTTGTTAAATTGTTGCGATTTGAGTTCTTTCTCCACAGAGTGATAGTCGGCCGACTGGGGGTATGGTCGGTCGTCTCGTGTGTCCGTTTGATTTTTGCCAACGACAATCGGATGTTGTGTTGCCTTAGTAGTGACCAGTGACTGGGCGTTCTTCATCATGATGAGATCATTTGCGTATTGGCATGCAAGATTACTCACTCTGCCAAAAAGGCTTACTAGTCTGATCATCTGACTCTGCGTAGATGTCACAAGCTCCTCCACCAATCTCTCTAGTGTCTTGAATCTTTCTTCCTTCACGAATTGGAAGTAATGTGGTGGTAGTGGAATTTGGTTGAGTTGTGGTGGCCGGTTGTAATTGTATGATGTAGGGGTGTCGTGAGTGGTTGATTTCGGATGATGGTTAGTGATTCTCCCCTCCGGTTTTGTTCTGAATACATGATTGGCTGTTGCGGCACTTGCTTCGTCTTGAAATTGTGCTGAGGCACTCAAAATTGCTGTTTGGAGTGGTCCTATCTCCTTGAATTGGATTGAATTGCTTGCGGTGAACTGATTTTTCCCTTTTTGGATGAGTCCTTTGGATTCTTCAACAACTTTCTTGGTTCCTTTGATCTTATTCACGTACTGCAGGTTGTTTTCCAGTGACTTCATGTTCTGCATCTTGGGGTTGGTGTTACTCATACCCGGGGGTTCCTTTGCTTTTACCTTCTGCTCGATTATACAAATCGACATTCTCTTAAGTGCTCCCTTCTTGTCGAGTAATGGTCTCCCTTTGAGGGGCTCCTTAATCTTCAATAGTCTTGGATTGGATGCTCTTTCTTGTGGTTGGATTCTGATGTTGAAGTGGAAGATTGGTGTGATACAACTTCGAAAGAGATTAAATGTTCCTTTGCCCGAGATGTCGAGTCGATCGTCCCTCAAAGCGAGACTGTCGTCTCCAAGGTGGTCGGTGGACTTCATGACCAGGTCGGTCGACTGTAATGCTTCTGTTTGTTCCTTCATCTTGATTCCTTGATTGTAAGTTCTCCTTGGCGGTCTGATTACTTGAAGCATTTGTAGCTCTCCCTTGGATCTGGGAGAACTGTCTAGATCCCCATGAGAACTTTGGCATGTTTACCAATCCACACAAAACTTATCCCTATGTCTAATTGCCCATAATTAAAGTTTAACAATCTAGTTCCCCGCAATTCGAAAGTTGTCAAAATAATTCCCCACAATTCTTAATTGAGTGGTGTATTGTAGACCAAACCTCATTATACCGTACCAGCCTCCTTTTAAACCGAATCTAAACCAATCAGTGACCCGATTAAGATCCGATTACAGACCCGATGAAAACAAAAAAATTGGGTTTGAGAATAACCCCGCACCACGAGACTCGAACCCTGGGCTTGTGTGTGGTGCGCGTTACCACTGGGCTAGGTAACTCATTCAGGATATCATCAATCTCACTTCTATTTATTTGTCTAATTTCGAAGTTCACTTAAAATCAAACCATTTTTTTAACTCGAGCATGCGTCAATTAACATTACAAAATCCCCAAATTAAAGAAAACCCTAAAATCTAAGAACCCTAAATCGTGAAACCCAAAAAAACTCTCATCTTTTGAATTTCGTTTATCAATCCCTAAATCGTCGAGGATGTCAATGGATTTCATCCTCGTCGATGTTCCTGTTGACGACGGTCCGTATTTTAATGATGACGACAACGAAGATCCGGTCCAAAGAAACGAGTATGAAGTGGAGCGAGATGTGGGTGATGTTGAAGACGATCCGACAGTTCAGCACAATGTGTACCCAGAATCAGACAACGAAGGAGCCCAACAAAACCAGGACGACGACAATTTCATAAGAAGAGGCGACGGAAACTTATTTTTCGGGCAGTCATTCCAGAACGAGGTTGCTTTTAAAGAGGCTGTTCTTGACTATGCACTAAGAACCGGCAGAAATATAACGAGAAAGAGGTATGACAAAACCAATCTTTCATATGCATGCATTGGGAGTGAAGATTTTCCATGGTATGTATACTGCTCAGTTCGAACCGGGTCTGTGAATTGGAAGATTAGGAAATTTAGGGAGGAGCATAGTTGTGAACCTAATGGAGAGTGTGATCTCTTGAAGGTGCCTGTTATAGCTAGGATGTTTCTGGATAAAATTAGAGAAGAACCAGATAAGTACATGCCTGCGACAATTGAAAGAGAGATAGCTACGAGATGGGAATTATCTGTCTCTAGGCTTCAATGTCAAGCGGCAAGAGGAAAAGCTTTGAAATGGATAGAGAGTGTGTATGAAGATCAGTTTAGGCGTCTGAGGGATTACGCTAATGAGATTCATGTTTCAAACCCTGGTTCAACGGTGGAGGTGGAGACTTTAAGAAATGATGAAGCTGAACATGTGTTCCACCGTTTTTATGTATGTTTTGCTGCTCTCAAAAAATCGTGGAAGGAGACTTGTAGGCCAATTTTAGGAGTTGATGGGTGTTTCATGAAGTCTAAGTTGAAAGGACAGGTTTTGTCTGCTATTGGGCGAGATGGAGACAATCGGATTTTTCCAGTTGCATGGGGTGTTGTAGCTGTTGAAAATACCGATAATTGGCAATGGTTTATGAAGAAGTTGAAGTCTGACTTGGGTCTAGGTGAAGGAGGAGGCTTTGTTTTGATGTCTGATCGTCAAAAGGTGATCTATGACTAATGTTATAGTTTCTTTTAAGTTGCTATTATCTGACATATTTTCTTGTTCTGTTTCAGGGATTGATCAAAGCAGTTAGTCTAGAGTTACCTGCGATGGAGCATATAATGTGTGTGAGGCACATCTATGGGAATCTCAAAGCATCACATGGACAGAAGAAAGAGATGAAGAAATTCATCTGGAATCTTGCTTGGAGTTACAATCAGGTCCATTATGAGTCGAATCTGAACAAGCTTCGAGCTTATGATGAAGGTGTTTATGACCAGGTTATGAAATCTAACCCTAACAGTTGGTGTAGAGCATTTCATAAACTTGGTCCGCACTGTGAAGATGTCGAAAACAACTTCACCGAGTCATTCAATAGCTCAATCACCAAAGCAAGAGAGAAGCCATTAGTTGCAATGCTTGAGACAATAAGGAGACTTGCAATGGTTCGTATAGCAAGGAGGTCAAAGAAGGCTAATAAACAGATTGGCCATTTAACTCCATATGCGAGTAAAGCTCTAGAGAAGAAGAAAGCGAGTGCTAAGGAATGTGTGGTGAGAGTGAGCACCAATGGTTACTATGAATCTGGTCTCAGTGGGCATTTTCATCGTGTGCACCTGCAAAAGAAGACGTGTACTTGCATGAAGTGGGAAATCCCTGGAATCCCATGTCTACATGCATATGGAGTGATTCTGAACAAGAAGGAAAAGGTGGAGGATTATGTCAGTCAGTGGTTTCAAACAAAGACTTGGAGGGAGACATATGCAAAAGGTATTATTCCACTTAGAGGAGCAAGTTTCTGGCCTCGTGGGAGTCACCATGTGGTTCATGGAACTGATGAGAGTCAGGGTCATAGCAGGAAGGTTGAGAAAAGAAAGAAAGGTGTGAATGAGTCTCCTGTAAAGAAGAAACAGAAGGTGTTGAAACGGGAAATGCATTGCTCAAAATGTCATCTTGCAGGCCATAACAAGAGGTTTCATGATAAGGTATTCTCTTCAAATAAGTGTTTTTATCTTCATTGTTGTATTTTAAATGTTGTAAATATTTTCAAAATTGTATGCTTTTTTGAATCTGTAGGAAACTCAAGATGGTGGAAGTGGAAGTCAGCCACCTTCTTCGCAAGTCATAAATGATCCAGAGTAGAAGAACCAGTGAAGATTTGTTAGTGTTTAGGGCGGGTCTATGTTAGTTTTTGTTAAGAAACCCGTTTTTGTTATGGTATTGCAAATTTGGTATTGACGGATGCAGGTCCTTTTTGTGTAAATGACATCCGTATTTAAACGGCGTTTTGTGTGTTGAAACAAGTGGAATTCTAAACTTGTTATTGAAAATGGTATTATTAGGTGTTTAAAAGCTTCATTTGTGACCTTATTTGACCAAAATGATAAAACACAAATTCAATCAGTCCCTACATTCAACATTGTTCAACACAAATTCAACAAACAACTACGCACTACTAGCCTCAACCCAACAAGCTACAAACATAAGCAAATCATTCTACCCTAAACCGTTAACAATGTCACCAAAAACAACAATT
Source organism: Euclidium syriacum (assembly GCA_900116095.1). Lineage (NCBI taxonomy): Eukaryota > Viridiplantae > Streptophyta > Magnoliopsida > Brassicales > Brassicaceae > Euclidium > Euclidium syriacum. Next base: position 8,883,747 of record FPAK01000008.1, read on the forward strand.
ACAACACATCCGATAAGAACAAGTATAAATAGCTTCATGAAACTTGATTTGGTTTCAGTGTAACGATCCTCAACCATCTCAGAAATCTCAGTACCTACTCTCAATCTCATCTTCTCAAACTCATCTTCCTCAATCCCCTGTCTACGCACTACTTTCATCAGCTCCACTTTCATCTCCTTCAGCTCCGTTTCAAGAGATCCGATCTTACAATCCAGTCTTTGTAACTCATCGATTGTTGCCTGCTCAGCCCACTTGAACACATGCTCATCATTTTTTAGCTGCATAATATATACATAAACAACACAAACAACCTCAATCTCTAATTTAAGCAACAACAACGAAATTTATGGTAAACATGTAAACATACTACATTACATATAAACTAATGCTTACTCTGAGTCCTGCAGCGTACCCACACCGGTAATATCGGCAGAATGGATTCGGTTCAGATCTTGCAACTTGGGAAACGACTATCTCCCCACACCAACACTTTTCTTGAATGCCAAATACTTTTCCTCTTCCCCAGGGACCCCTAGATGACCCACTCGAACTTCCAGAAGAATCGACCATGTTGAATCAGTAATTGAAAAATCAAAGATAGAGAGAATTGAGGATTTGTGTTTCAGTTTCGGGGTTTAGAATTAGGGTTTGTTCGAATTGGGGATTTTTGGGAATTTTTAACCCTGCGTAAATGGTTTGATTTTAAGTGGACTTCGAAATTAGACAAATAAATAGAACTGAGATTGATGATATCCTGAATGAGTTACCTAGCCCAGTGGTAACACACACCACACACAAGCCCATGGTTCGAGTCTCGTGGTGCGGGGTTATTCTCAAACCCAATTTTTTGGGTTTAATCGGGTCTGTAATCGGAACTTAATCGGGTCACTGATTGGTTTAGATTCGGTTTAAAAGGAGGCTGATACGGTATAATGAGGTTTGGTCTACAGTACACCACTCAATTAAGAATTGTGGGGAATTACTTTGACAACTTTCAAATTGCGGGGAATTAGATTGTTAAACTTCAATATTGGGCAATTAGACATAGGGTTAAGTTCTGTGTGGATTGGTAAACATGCGAAAGTTCTCATGGGGATCTAGACAGTACTCCCCTTGGATCTTGATCCAGCTCCTCTTTCGATATCTACTTTCAAATGAGGATGACTCTGCGGCTTCCCACATTGATTGCCTCCTTCAAGATTTTCGTTCACCATTCTTCTTCTTCTTTCTTCAACGATCTCTTGTTGATTGTTCATAGCCATCCATCTGTAATTCCTATCTTTTTGTACCTTCCTGAGTGGTTTCATCGCATTTCTTGGAATGGGTCCTCGGGTTGACTGCTCCTGAGCTTTCCTTTTGTCTTGGTAATGGGCATCTTCTTCTCTCCTATGATTTGAAAGTTCAATCATTTGTAACCTTCTCTTGATCTCTTGGGTCTCCCTGTCGTGCCTTAGCGCTTTGATTTGACTGGTACCCCTGTTATTCGCGCTTTCACTCCTTACATAGTCTTGTATTTTCTAGGTTCCCTCTTGGAATTTAGAGCATCGAAATTTCCATTTCTCATTGTGTCCAGGATGACTTGATTCTCCCATAGCAAACATTTATAGAAGATTGAAACTACCTCCTTTGGATTGAAACCATGATTTGGGCAGTTGCGCAGGTGGTCCTCCTGTCTTCTCTATGCTTCATTGAAAGTCTCGTCTTCGGATTGCGTAAATGATGCAATGTTCATTCGGGGTTCAACCAAGAACTTGTCAATAAAAATTTCCCTCAGATTTTCCCACGTCTTGATATTCTTGGATTCAAGTCTTTCATACCAGAGTAGAGCTCCTCCACACAAAGAGTATTTGAAAAGGTTTAGGCATAGCTTGTTATAGATACCTTCATCCTTGGCAGCTCGTGTCAGTGTGTCTTCTACTTCCTTCAAGTGTCTCAGTGGGCTGCTTCTTTCGTTCTCATAAGGCTCGATCTCCAATAGACTTCGTATCACCTTGGTATTGATGTTGAGCTCATCTTCTTTTAGTGCGGCCTTGATGTGGTTTGGATCATACCCTCGTCTAGGGTAGAAATTTTGTTCAGAACTTCCATCATTGGTGGTATGATAGACATCATCTTCTAGTCCAGGCATCTCCTGTTGACCTTCTCTTCCCGTCTTGAAAATAATCGAATTAGGCTTCTGCTTCCAGGTCGGTCGACTTCGTGGAAGTCGGTCGACTCGGGTCTGGTCGACTGGGCTTGTGCGAATGGAACGAATTGTTTCTCCGGAATTTGAGTTGATCTTGCGCCCTTCAGTGCTTTTTGAGTCGAGGATCTGTCTAGATTCGGTTGTTGTTTCTTCTTTCCTCTTCTCTTCTCTTGAAGAATCGTTTGTTGAGTTGTTCGATGTTAACATGCTTATTACTCCTTGTGCTACCTTGGATTTGTCCTCCATTGTCTTGTTTTCAGAACATTCAGCAATGTTGGTACTGCTTCTGTTTGCTATCTCAGTGGCTTCCTTCTCCTCTTTCTCCTTATGCTTTCTTTTCTTCTCCTCTTGAGGTGGATCACGAGTCGGTCGACTGAGAGATACAGTCGGTCGACTCGGGTGTTCGTCCTCTTCAATTGATCGGCTTTGCGTATCTCCTTCCTGACTCATCATGAGTTGTTACCTGTAACTAATCAGAATAAGGGTTTCCAGACGTCTCAATCGAAAAATATCTTGATGCAATAATGTTATGCAAAATTTTAATGCAAATTTCCTAATGAAAACCAAACTAACACCGAATCTCCCCGGCAACGGCGCCAGAAAAACTTGATGGTGCAAAGTTATTCACCCAAAATTAACTGCAAGTGCACAGTGTACAGTTGTAGTATTTAGGTTATCAATCCCACAGAAAGCTATGACTAGTTTGGAGTCAGATGCAAAAGTAACCGAACTACGATAATTCTAATATGCTAATGACTTGTGATGTGTTGCAAACTTTAGAAGGACATTAGATCTAAAGGAAATCAGTTGGGAAAACTTGGGATCACGGTTATTGGTGACTTCTTGAACTCTAAACACTTCAAACTACTAGATCCTATTAGTGTACTATAAAATAGCATTTTTTTAAATCCCTAAATCTCAAATCTCTTTGGATTGTCGCAGAAAATAAATAAGCTTTGGTGCGAACGAGTTAGATCTGTTCACAAGGTGTCTAAACAAACGTTCGTTTGACTTAGAACGCACATTGCTCACTACAGACTCTTCCGGCGTCTCTATCTCCGTCTCCGGCAGAAAGATCGACCTTGATAATCTAAAAGTGGATAATTACGTCACCTCTAAATGTAAAACACTATTTGTAGTGAAGAATCACGTGGCTTATTCCACAAATCAAAATCGTTTAGAATGATCCCTTGTAATCCCTTTGAAAACCCTAGATCTAATGAATAAACTACTCAGACATGGTTTTAGTAAAACAGATCATCTTTTTATGAATGAAGTGCATGTAAAACGAATTAGGCAATAGAAGATCAGAGGTTCACAAAACTCTATTGAGAAAGAACACTCTCTAACCTTCTTAAGAGTCTAGAACAATGATAAGAACAATATCTAAAAGCTAAAAACAATGGAAAAAAAAAGCAAAGAGAAACTTGTTTTGCTCTGAGTTCTTGTCCAGGGTTGCTGTCTCCCGTTCTCTTCTCTTAAGAGGTGCTTATATATGTCGTGAATGAGCCTTAGGGTTTAGGGTTCCGCGAAAGGCCTGATAAGAAAATCTTCTAAATTAAGTCGGCGTCACAGTCGGTCGACTCCATCTTCTCCAGTCGGTCGACTCCATCTTCTCCAGTCGGTCGACTCGGGGCTCGCAGCAATATTTCTTCATTTTGGCTCCAAATCTTCCAAGTCTTCTCAAATCATGTGGAAACTTCCATAAAACCTTCTTTTTAACTCATTTTGCTCCAAAGTGTCTTTTGCTGGTAAATCCTGCATAAATGCTCAAAACATGCTACAAAGACTCCATAAAACCTACTATATCATGGTAGAAAACCGGTAAAAATCCATGATACATCATGCATCACCGCGCGGGTCAAAATCTAGTTATATATTTATAAAATTGTTCTATAACATATTTAAATTAAATTCTCTATATATTAATTAAGAAGACATGGAGAAAATATAATGTCACGTGTCAACTTGAGAATAAAATGAAATGATTAAATCTGATGGTTTTTTTTTTTTGACATCTTGAAAACTTGTATAAATTCCAACTTACACAAATGATTTGGAAATCCAAACTGAAATACAACTTACATAAGTAAACTCCCCACCATGAGCAGTAGCACTACATACCAAACAATACGCCTTACCACTAAGTCTTCGAGGAATAAAGTTGAGACTAAAAGTTTGAAACTGTCTTCTGAGGGTGGTGAAGTCCGCAAGTAGGTCAGTTTTCCATCGTCGAAATCATCTTCACTAACTCCGAACAATCTGTCTGAAAAGTCACCACCCCTTCTTGGTGAGCAAACATACACTCCATCGCCCAGAGAAGGGCCTCCATTGCAAAAGCCATGTGATGTATTTATTGTCATTAGATGATTATAAAAAAACATTCCAATTAGAAAAAAATTATTTTACTTTTTAAAATTTCAAAACCAAACATGTACAACATTATTACAGTAAAAACTCTATAAATTAATACTCGATAAATTAATATATACGATAAATTAAGAAATTTATTCGGTCCCAAGTTGGATATAAAATTTAACAAAACTCGATAAGATAATAAGATAATAGTTTTTTAGAAACCCCCATATATAAAAAAAGGTCCCAATAATATCATAAATTAATAATTAAGTATATAAATTTACGCATAGTTAAGTCGATTTAGTAAAATATGACTCTAGTGTTTGTTTTTCTTGAAACTCAAATCTCGTTTGAGTTCATCTTTTATTTTTCTTATTGCTCGAAAACTTCTGGAGTCGTCTTCTCGAACCACATAAATAATTGCGAAGAGCTCTAAACGCGATTATTGTTTCCTTACCTTACATGTAACTGCTAGATTGATCTAATAGATTGTAGCATGTCATCCTCTTACTGATAGATTGATCTAAATATCTTCATACAACATTCTCTGAACGGATTTTGCAGTGTCGAAAGCATTTTGTTATTATCTTTTGTTGAATACTAATTGAAAAATAGAAGAGAAAATTGGAAAATAGAAGAAAAATGATATAGAAAATATGGATTTATCGATTTGATGTTGTGAAGAAACGGCTGAATTTCCGCAGAGGAAGAAGAAAAAGATTAGACGGATGAAATAATAAAAAGATTTGCATCTTTCCCTTCCAAGCAATACCGTGTTCACCATTCCCTCTCTTCTCAAGAAGGACTTAACTCTCCACTGAATCAGAGACACATACAGCAGGATGCAATTTTCATGAGTCGAAGATAGATATATTACTCATTAACCTTAGGGCAATGGGTCCATATATTTCAATATGTCAGATATTACTCTCTTTTTTTGCATTATCATTGTGTGCTACAACACTCTTTGTTGAACCAAGGAAGTTCAATGCAAATCGAGGTGAGTAGTTTGTTCGGGAACGGATCGAAGTTCTTACGATGAGATAAACCGAAGAGAAATCACGAGAGTGATAAATGTACGAAAGTGAAAGTCTGAATAATGCGTTTGTTATTGCTTGTTTAAGTTACGTTCGGGTTACAGGTTCGAATACAGACGAATATCGAAGTCTAACACTTAATAACAGAAGTCGAAGAGAAATGTTAAACACGATCTAAGTTATATCTATTGCTCCGAGGTACTCGTATCTTGTATGTCTCCTTCATTCAATGTCCCTCTTCTTTTATAGAGGCAAATTCGCCTGAGTGAGCTCGTAGTAGGTGAGTGTGGGTTTCGAGAGTCATCATTTGTTTTCCCTCGTCCGCCGAACTAGGTCGTTTGCTGGGTTGGTGGATAGGTCATCATTCGACCTGTCCTCGGACTGTTCATATCAGAAGCAGTTGGACTTTGCGTGTTTGGCGTTCTGTGATGCTCGTTTTTGGTTTTTTTTAGCTAATTGACTCTTTATTCTATATCTTTACGATTCCTTCAAGTTTAAATTTTTTTTAGATTCTTTCACAAGAAAACCTAACATCAGTAGAAAAATTTTCTTTTCATTTAGAGTTGATTTTAAAGCATTAGTTTAAAATTTTATGTGTTCATATGGTCTTTTTTTTCAAGTTAATCTTTTGAGGTTTTTAATTTAATTTTCGATTTATATCTCGACAGTCGCATCTTGATTTCAATTTAACTTTTTAGATATCATGATTTATAGGTTGGATCCGCGCGTTAGGACAGATTCAATGGTATATTATTGTTAACTTTTTTGAAATGATTTTACCTTTTTATCTTTCGAAATGATGTGTGTTAAGCAAGTGTTTGTTCTGCTTTATGTGTGAATGTGTTTCTCATTTTATTAAATTGAGGTATGCGTGAGAACTTGGGGTTTGTTGAAAGAGTAGTGTAATCATATATATATATATATGTTTGACACTATTTATGGATTTTATAAGTTTAAAATATAAATTTTTTAATCTTTTTAAAATTAATAATTCTAAAAATTAATAAAATATCGTTGTCCTGACATTATTAATTTATAGAGTTTCTATTATAAATCAATATGAATTAAAAAAAAATATTTTAATCACATGATATTCCATAATTAAATAGAAGAAATATTATAAATAATTTAACTTAATAAAGTAAATTATTTTAAATATCAAACTATAAACTATAAGTGAAACGTATTTATAAAAAATATATAATATTCGCACTAGTGCGTGATATAATCTAGTTGTTTTGTATAAAAATAATAGTTAATTTATGATATAACATTATCAAAATATTTATATGTAAAATACAATGATTTATTAATATATAACATGTTATTATATAGTTGTAATTTTTGTTTAATTTGAAAATAATTTTTACAGATTTAACATTTTGTTTGTAAATTAATGAGCTATGTTTTTATAGTGTAATAATATGCCACATTTTAGAGTGTTATAGTTTTTAATAACATGTTTGAATGGATGAATCTTATTGGTTAGAACCTCTAAATTAATCTGAGTGAAACATGTGATAGAAAGTTCTCTTGTTGTCTTCTCAATTAATAAGTAGAAGATTAAATTTAATTATGCGTTCATGTAAACATTCTTTGCATATTTCTTCTTTTGTATACATGTGGATTTTATATATTGTAGACTTTGATTTAGTTAGAGATTTTATAATCACTTGAAGTCATCAAAAGAATCTAGGGTTGATACGTTTTGATCTTGAAGTTAAAATATTTTTGTGTTTAATTTGTCAATTTTCTTTTAGTTTTTACCTGATTGTTTTATAATTTAAGATAAAGCAAAGAAACTACTGGATCATTTCTCGAAATAAAGATGATATTGATTTAGTGGTTAAAAGAGTATTGGAATATCACAAAATCAAATACATGAGGTAAAAACGCAAGTATTTTACTTTGACTAAGCAATTAAAAAAAAAATCATACCGGTTTATATCACCAATCAAATTTGTTAGTCAATAATCCCTGATCATAGAGAGAAGCGATTATTAGTTTGCGAGACCAAGAAGTATGAAAAATAGATGTCACCATTTTTCAACTACTGATTTATGAAATGGTGGAAAATGAAATGTAAATGTTAGAGACACGGCATATTTCTATTTCGAAAAAACATAATGATAAATCTTGACCGAAACTACACATATGTTTGGATTGCTATCATAAGTAAAATATGAAACAGACATCCTCAATAATCCCACTCTTTTTTTTGGTCGGCAATCCCACTCTATTTCATTGAAGAAAATGCATGTTGGCTGGTATAAGTCGTTTCAGCCACTCAAGACTCGTTTTTATTGCATATTATCTTCGTCGCACTTTTTTATGAGTCGATGAAGTTGAAGTATGGTGGAGCCACAGTGAATTTGGCCTTCACAATTTTTCCATGAAGACATAACTACGTAGATTCCTCTTTCGCTCGAAGTCGATGCAGTCAAATGACTCGGTGTTCTTCATTTAGTTACGGTGTTCTTTATTTAATATATACAAACAGGGCCAGCCTTCCTAAGTGATGTTGTCTTGAAAATATAACTTATAGTTTTGACTTATCAACAAATCATTCTATTTAAAGTGGACTAAATTGTTAAAAAATTAAATCTAAAATATCAAAGAGTTTCTAGAAAATAATCAAATCATTGGCATATCAACCATATAACATGTTATATAACATGCTATGGTCCTAGACTTAGAATGATGTATGTGGGTTTAGACCAAAAATTTCCTAATAATTCCAAAAAAAAAAAAATGTCTAGATACAAAGAACATCATTTTTTTTTTTTTGTCAAGAATCAAACAATAAATATCATATCAATCAACACATTGATTGATTTTTTTTTATGTTGATTTTTACATTTATGCTGATTTTTTATTTATATTTTATTTATTTGTTAAGTATATTTAAACTTTCTCAATCCTCTTGTAAAAATTATATAATAACTTTTGGAATATGTAAGAGTTTTTTTTTAAAAAACTTTATGTTTTATCTTTTGTATCTCTAAGTTTGTGTAGATTCCTCATTTAGAAAACATTCTGAATTTATGTCTTATGTGTGGATTTGCTAAGACTTAGATTCATGTTCTATATCAAAAATATTTCACAACTTGTGTGGGTTAGAGTTACATTCCACCATCATTCCGCCCTACAATTTAGTAAGACAAAGAACCGTAATTCCTCTTACTAAGTTCGCACCAACCTAATTCGGATGGGTTCTTGAACATTATTAAGGATCACATCACTAAAATAAAGAAAGCCTTAACTTTAGGGCATAAAATAATTAATTAAAACTGAGACTACGTAGAGCCGTTATTAGGATTTAGAGGGCTGCAAATCATTGTTATTAAATTTTTTCTCTTGATTTTAGGGTTTTTGGCTATACAATATATATATATATATATATATATATATAATTAGTTGTACAAAGTATGACCAATAATATTTAGTTGGCTTAGTTGGCCTTGGAGGCTCCAATTTCCCTTGCCTTCGAAAGCCAAGTGTTCTACTTTTGATGTTTTAAAATCTATTTTGTCTTTTAATGAAGGAAAAAATAGTAATTGTCAAATTATCTTCTTCTCCATAGACACTCTTCAACTCGTTTTGACCTAAAAGTGGGCCACCTCTATGTTTTTTTTTAACAATTTACATAACATAACTTTGATTTAACTGATCTTTATATCAGGTTCTAATAGATCCAGCTTATTTGTAATTGAAAGCCTAAGGAAACTTATCTTTAATTTAGGATCAGTAAAAATATTAGTAGTTGAGAAGGCTGCGGCTTGAACTTGATCGGCTTCTACCATCCGACGGGTTTGAAGCCACGTTTCAAAAACTTTTGATGGCCTAGAGATTAACTTGAAACCTTTCTCTAATTCTCTCCCACTTTCGATTCCTGTACTAATTTTCTTTTTCTCATTTTTCTTTCGTTTTTTTTACTTTTCCTAAAATCTAACATCTCATAACCTTTCCTCTTCTTTCTAATCTCTTCAATAATCAATTTCAATATAAATTAAAACTTAAAAAAAAAGTAATAAATTAAGTATAGGATATAGAACAATGTTTTCTGATAAAATGTACAATACGGTGGCTACAACTCTTATATACAAGATACTAAACCGAAAACCCTAATTCCCCCCCCCCCCAAAGTTGGAGCATGAAATCTCGAATTCCCAATTTAGACAACAAATAATGAAATGTAAGACTTCTAAACTTAGTAAATATATGTGCTAGTCGATCATGCGTTGAAACATGTTGAGTCTTCATAATATCTAGTTTATATCATTTCGATTGAAATGACACTCCAGTTCAATTTGTTTCGTGCGCTTATGAAAAATCAGATTAAACGTAATATATAATGTAGATTTATTGTCAGAACAAAGATCCATAGCACCCACATGACCAACACCCATCGTTTCAAACACATTCTTGATCCACTTTAGTTCCTTTAGCGTGTCCACCATAGCTCGATACTCAGCCTCTGCTGAAGATAACGAGAAAACATCCTATTTCTTAGCCTTCCAAGACACAGGAGACCCACCCAACTGTACCAACCAACCAATCAGGGACCGTCTATCACGAGGAAAGCCAGCCCAGTCCGAATCACACCATCCTATAAGGTAAAAATCACTCTTAGAGTCAAGAAAGATACCTTGCCCTGGGTACCCTTTCAGATAGTGCACTACACGTAAAGCAGCTGCCCAATGATCTTCTCTTGGCTCTTGCATAAATTGAGACAAGATATGTACTGAATATGCAATACATGGATGACTGGCAGCAAGATAAATCAACCGTCCAACAAGTCTGCGATACACATGTGGGTCAAGAATCACCTTCTTCTTTGACTTAACAAGCTCTTAATTTTGTTCCATAGGAAACAAAACCGATCGTTCCCCAAGCAACCCGACATTCGCAATAATACCCTATGCATATATTCTATGCGAGAAAAAAAAATTCCTTGGTATTCCTAGCAATCTCCAAACCCAGGAAGTACTTGATTATACAGGATCCTTCATGTGAAAACACCCACACAAGTAATCCTTAAATTCCTGAATTACCCGCGGCGAACTCCTTGTAAGCACAATATCATCGATATACACCAACATATGAAGTTGAACATAACATTTGATTAAGGAAAACAAAGAATTCTCGCCCCCACATAGCTCAAAACTATACTCCAAGAGAGCCTTGGCAAGCTAAGCAAACCAACACTGAGGAGCTTGTTTCAAGCCATACAATGACTTATATAACCTACACACCATACCCTTGCCCGGAGAGGAAAAAACCCTGTGGCAGCCGCATAAACACCTCCTCTTCCAAGTCACCATGTAAAAACGTATTATGCAAGTCAATCTGATGCAAATTCCAATCCTAGCCACAATCTTCAGAAATAGGCGAATAGTGGTCATCTTAACCACTTGAGAAAATATCTCAAAGTAGTCAATACCTTCCTCTTGTTCATTTCCAACGCGACCAGTCGTCCTTTGTATATCTCAATAGTACCATCAGCTCTATACTAGATTGTATACACCCATTTACATCCAATGGCGTGTCTCCCTTCGGGTAACGGGTCCACCGTAAACGTCTTACTCTTCTCAAGAGATTCAATCTCCAGACCCATTGCTTTATGATACTCCTCATACTTCATCGTCTTTGAAAAAATTTGAGGCACCACTAGTTCAGTTATTTTGGCTAAGCACGCTCTATGTTGTATCGAAAAATTATCACAAGTGACAAAGTCTTCAATACGATATGGTTTCGTCTCTACCGTGTTAAGAATATACCCCTTCAGTTGAGACGATTGTTCATTTTGTCTCATCCCCTTGCCTAGTAACTCAGGTTCTTCTGGTACATCAACATGATCACCAGCTTCAGTGTCGTCACTACCATTTGATCAACTGCATCACGTTTCTGTTCAGACTCATTCGTCATATTCTCGGCAGCTCCAGACAATAGATCACCCGCCAAATCAGTCCCAGTATTATCACTCGAATCTGATCTAGTTTCGCCTGTTACAGGTGTTGTGTCGATCGACACCGACGGTGTGTGTCAATCTACACGCTCTTTTTCAACAGGTACTTCATCTCAAGAGTCGTGTTGATCGTTACGCTCTCTGTCATCATATGCAGATGTCAGATCTTCCATGCTATCATCGTCCTCTTCATCATACAGACAAACAGTTGTATAACCATCATTCAAGTAGATTCACCATCACCATTACGTTCTCGATTCTCTATATCTTGCAAGTACGGGAATCTATGTTCCACAAACATGACATCTTGAGAGACAAAAACTTCTTTACTCTCCAAGTCAAACAATTTCCAACCTTTCATGGCATATGGATAGCCAGTGAACACACACCGCCTACTAGGACTCACAAATTTATCACCATTGTATTTCTAATTATGAGCATAAGCAAGACATCCAAATACTTTGATGTTGCTATATCTTGGAGTTTTTCCAAAGATAATCTCATGAGGGCTTTGTCCTTAATGAAATTCACACAGTGTTTGATTGATCAAATCGCTTTCTATACAGACTCACCCAAGAATTTAACCGGTATGTTTGCTTGAAACATCAAAGCTCTAGCAATGTTTAAGATATGACGATGTTTTCTCTCTACTTTTACATTCTATTGTGGGGGTTCCCACATAATATGTTTGATGCATGATCCCCTTTTCCTGAAAGATATTCTTCATTTTCATAAATCCAATATCATTATCACTTCTCACCACACGAAGCACCTTTTCAAACTGACGAGCAACAAGTGCCATCAAATTCTTAATGGTTTTAGAAACTTGTGTCTTCGCAGCAAGTAAGATAACCCATACACCACGAGAGTAATCGTTAACAATAGTCAGAAAATAGTAACAACCACATAAGCTTGGTGTTCTATATGGACCCTATAAATCACAATGAAGCATCTCAAAACAATCCTTGCTTTTATTAGAACTCAACTAAAATTATGAACGACACATACATCACAATCTGAAAAACCAAAGCCTACACTACTGCGATAAATATCAGATAACTTCCTAATCATCTTCTCCGACGCATGTCCTAATCTCTTATGCCAAATCTCCACCGACTCCACTGCAAATACTTTCTCCATCACTCCACTTATCTGATCATCTTGAAGAAAGTACATCCCTTCTCTCCTTTTATCTCTACCAATCGGAGTCAGAGATGTGAGGTCATGCATGATACAACACGTCTTAGAGAACATCACAATACAACTTGTCTCATTAACCAACTAACTGAGAAATCAAAACCAGAGTGCATTTCAACTCTCTAACATAAAGGACATGCGTCAATGTCAATGTATCTGTGAGTATCGCTCTACCTACATGGTCTGCTATCACCTAAACCCCATTCGATAATCTTATATGACATGGAAGAACTCTCTGCATATCACACAAATTCTCCAATCTACCAGTTATATGATGAGTTACCCCACTATCTACAATCCATTCATGAGTATTACTCTAACCTGGCAATCTCAAAGCATTTGCTTCCTTGTTCTCACCAAGCATCTGACCCAAACGTTCCGACTGGTCATGTGTAAGACCTTTCATACCTCGCGAATCTACCCTTAAAACCGACATGTTGTGACCTCATACTCCGTTTTTCACACTAAAACGGACTTTGATATTGTCCTACAACTCATTGGCGATTTCGCAATGCGTGATACTCGACGCCAATTTTGGTTCAACCGTATTAAAAATCCAAGATGTTACCATCACATTTGCGGTTAGAGAATATTCCTCATCATTTGATCCAAATGGCGGCGCTTTCACTATACCTTCGATATAACTGAGCTTCTTCTACGCGCGGAGCCTGGTACGTATCTTCTTCACCCATTCATTCTATCTAACAAGTAAACCATCTAATAATTAGAAAATATTTTCAATGCAAATAATATAAAATTTATTCGATACTTTATGATCATTTATATTTTGCAATCACTCAAGATTTGTAAAACTGTTCTTCACTAAATATTAGACGACATTTTTATGGTCCGGCCCTATAGTAAGGCAAATAAAGCAATACCTTTAGGCCACAAGATAATAATTAACTTTTCAAGGTCACATATTTACAATTTTTCTTTTGTGTGGTGGTTTCATAGTTCATTTCCACGTAGTACTTCACAGGTTCGAGATTTTGAATGGTCTAGGTTGTTTTTTTTTTTCTTTTTCTATATGCTATTTATCCGTTTTTCCCTTTCTATTTCATTTTGAACATTTTTATATTTACCAAATATGTTTTTTCGGCTACTTAATTTTTCAGTTTAAATATTCCCACTTATCATATATAATATATATAAATTGAAAACACACGAGATTAATTTAAAAATTCTAAGTTGATTAGATCGTTTGTTACTTTAAAATTACAGTATATTAAATTTTTATCAATAAGTATTAGATCATTTTTTTTATTATTCGATATATATTTTTTGTTGATAAATAATGGATTCTCACTTTATAACTATATTTCTTTTCTTAATTGCACTATATTTCTTTTGTTAATTGCACGAAAGTGATTTTAGAAGTTCTAACCTAATAAACCTAATAAGATCGTTTGAAACTTTAAATTACGGTAATTTTATTATTTTTTGGTTGATAAATATCAGATTTTTTTTAACTTATTTGGTATATATATTTTTTTTGATAAATATCGGATCTCTTTTTTTTTAACTATATTTCTTTTGTTGGTAAATATCGGATCCTCTATTTTTAAACTATATTTCTCTTGTTAAATGCACGAGAGTGATTTTAGAAGTTATAACCTAATAACATCGTTTGAAACTTTAAAGTACAGTAATTCTATTATTTTTTGGTCGATAAATATCGGATCTTCTTTTTAAACTATATTTCTTTTCTTGGTAAATATCGGATCCTCTTTTAGAAAAAAAAAAATGAACGATAGTGAGTTTCATAGGTATATATTAGTTATGTTTTTACCCTTGCAAAATTGTACTACTTTTTTTTTTCTCTTCGATGGTTTTTTACCAACTCAGTAAATCAGATAAAGTCATAAAGGAGAAATAGGAGAGAAATCTGATGGCGGATTCAAAAGATTTGATTGAGTAGATGAAGACGACGATGTCGAATATGAAATAAGATGAGAGATAGGTGAGAGATTTTACGAATAAAGATTAGGTAAGAATCCAGAAGCGATCAAAGAGGCGCTTTCGTTTCATATGAAAAAATCTCAAACTCCTTTATCTTCGGGTGGAGATATCCAATATAATAGTAACAACAGTGTTGACGGAGGGAGATACTACAATTCTTCCTTTACCTCATTTGCTTCCCCAATACGATCCTCTTCTTATTCTATAATCAGAGTTAGTGATTAGGGTGCCTTATCCGGAACTGCTAGACACCTCGGACGTGTCTAATTCAGGTATAATGATTTTCCTATTCTTCTCTCAACTTCTTATGTTTGAAAATTATTGGACTGATTTTGACCTTTTACGACAGTCGGAAAAGGTTTAGTGAAAAACAAGCAGAACAATGGTGAGAAGATAAAAATAGGAAGATTCGGTGAACAATACATTGTAAAACTGATTGACAAACCTAGGGACTTATGCTCTATTCGAATAAATAAATAAGAAGCAGCCGTCAGAGAAACAGAAACACTCAGTTGTTATCATATGGTCCTTAATTTAATCAAAGTTTGTTTCTTTTTGTGCTTTTAGTCCTTTAATTATGCCAAATACTTAAATTCCTTTTTTTTTGTATTATGTTCAGATGATAGACTGATAGTTCACCTGCATATCATTTATACAGAGGTTATGTAACAGAAATCAATAGTTGGTTGATACAACTTGAGGTTTGTACTCTGATTTTTCTGAATCAAAAAGTTTTACTGCATTTTTTCATTTAAATTTTGGATCTTTGGGGACTTAAAAGTTGTTGTTTTGCTTTTAGGGAGGAGGTTAGTGCAATAATGTAAGAAATTGTGTTAGTGAGATGCATACCTAATTAGGTTCACCGAATAAAATGGTTGAGAAACTTGCATTTTCAGCTATACTTAGCAATAAGAAGCAATACAATCATCACATGAAACTAATTGTTAGATCAAAGGGCTCGGTTATTCACAGACTCAAACTGTAAGTGAGTTGGGTTTAAAACGCCGTGAGACAGTTTGGTATCTATAAGAGAACATTTGTATACTATCTATTTGAATCTTTTTTGTGTTTTTCTTCAATTTTACAGATATAATAAGAACAAATTATAGTGTTTCTTTCATTAATACATGGCTCAACAAAATAGAACTACTATTTTCATTTTTGATACCACATATGACTCTAGGCAAGTACATTATCTCTTTGAAACTATCAGAAATAACATATATTTTAGTCAGAGTAAGTATTTTGCATAATCTAACTTTGAAAAACTCAGCTTTTAGTTTCGCATTGATTTTCAAGATAAAGGATATTTTGGATCCCCGTACAGCGGATCCTTACGGTAACGGCAAAGTTGTCAACTTGACATCAAGAATTGCCGACGAAACCAGCTCAAATTTATGCAAGGTTAGTTCATAAACCAAAAAAACTATGCAAGATTTCATAGAAATGTTTTAAAGTTCATGGTTTTTTGTTCTTTTAGATTTCAGATTAGAGTTCTTGAGCGGGATGATAAGTGAACAGTCTTAGATGCAGATGAATAGTAAGAAATATCTGAGTTTTAGTTTTCAATGTCGTGATTGTGCCTTAGATACTAAATTGAAATAACTTTACATTGGATTTCTACAGGAGAGTAAGTTGTTTATGTGATGATTTTTGTAGGATGCAAATAGTGAATTTGATCTTTTGGAAGTGGTACGGGCGGGATACTAAGGAGATACAATGCCCATGTGCAACAGCTAGGGTTTGATACTTTAATAGAGCTAACGATGTTTCACATATGTGTTAATGGGCATACTCTTTATATGTATAATTTTGGTTGATTAAATGTATAGCTTGATTGGAAAATCTAATATCACATGGTTTGGTTTGATAATTTTTTGGTTTCAGTTATCATTCTGGTTTATAGAAATTGTATCTTTGATTTGGAAGATCTTATAAAAAACGGGAGTATTGGTTTATTCTTTTGCAAAAAAAATTTCGTTTTCGTTTGTTGGGGGTTTAAGAAAGTGTATATTTCAAACTGAGAATTGTTCATAGAGATTGAAGTTTAATTCGTTTATTCAGTTTTATTTAATATTTTTATATATGGATAAAAAATAATTATCGAATGAGTTTGTTGTTTGTTTAGTTCGGTTTTAGTACCAATGTATTGTTTGTTTTGGATTTGTTTGAATTCTTTGTAAAATATATGTAGATTTTTGCAAGAGACTAACCCTAACAAGAGAGAACTAATTCGGAGTTTCTTATTATAACCTCGAGCAACTGTTAACATAAGACCGAGTTCGATGAAGAAAAACTATATAGAGCTTATAAGGAAGATTTTTAACTCATGTGCATTATGATTCCCCTTGGGTTCACCCGATAATGGTAGAGTTTTAGATTAAACCATTAGAACGCTTATATATAAAGAAATTTTTTTTTAACTCTTATGCATTAAAATTTTGTCATTTTATTAAAAACAATTTTAGTCACTCAGCACATATTTTTCCTTACCGATAAAAGTTTATGTCAAAAATAATGAGATACGAAATCTCTATCTAAATTTTTCTTTTTTTTTTAATGCATGAGCTGTTTTATTTTTTTTTCAATGACGTTTAACATAAGAAAAGTCATATCAATTCTACGAGAATTAAATTATTAACCTAGTGATTGTATTGTTATTTGTATCATAAGATTTGGAAGGATTGAAGTGGAACAAAACCAGAGAAATGCTACATTGTTTAGGTGTTCAACGACATTTCTGAATGATCATATTCTTGAAAGACTCTGATGGTTATTGCATTTCGGTCACTATACATCACAAATCAAAGAAAACAATTCCTTTTAATTTTCATTATTTTTATCATTATAATAATTAATGCCCACATTATATATCGACAATTTCTAATTATTATTAAAAATCATGTGTGCTATAATTTACTATGATTATAGTTTTCTGATTTTTTTGAATATTGCAGTGTAGTTTTTATTTATTTATTTAGATGTATTAATTAAAACTTCATTATTATCTTCTAACTTTTGATTAAAAATGGGAAAATAAAATGATGTGTATTATAAAAAAAATCAAACATAACATACATTTGAAAATAATTAATTTATATTTTTATAAGATAAATCTTAAGAAATTATGATATGTGATTGGTCCACAAAACCACAAATTTGTGATTTGTTAGGGCCGGTCCTGCTTTTATCAAAATATAAAAAATATATATACAGTTTTTTCATATTTTTAGTTATAATATCTTATACTTTAAGAAAGATGATTAATAAAAAGGATATACAAACATATAACTGAAATAGTCTAAAATCTGAGTTAATATAAATAATTAATTTATAGTTAAAATATCTTATATCTTAAGATACAAACATATAACTGAAATAGTCTAAAATCTGAGTTAATAAAAATAATTAATTGATAGCTAAAATATCTTATATTTTAAGAAAGAAGATTAAGAAAACAACATACAAACATATAACTGAAATATGTCAAAAAAAAAAAAAAAAAAAAAACATATAACTGAAATAGTCTAAAATCCGAGTTAATAAAAATAATTAATTTAATTAAAGGCCATTTACATAAATTTGCTCTAGGTCTCAAGTATAATAGGGCCGGCTCTATATACAAAGCTCGTTTATTATTTTTAACAACATTCTTCACATAGCTCTTTAGAAAGCTCTCTGATCTTTAGTTATCTCCTCTTTATCGTACTAATGGATTCTTCTTTTTTCCTTGGCACTGTTACTACTGCTGCGTTAGGCTTTTTCACACTTTTTGGGATAATATTTTATATGGTTTACAAAAGTCTCAGATTCTATCAACAAAACAAAACGTTAGCTTCTTCTTTATATCGTTCATCTCCTCCACCGTTTTTTTCTCAAAATCAGAAACACCAAGTCTTCCCGAGCTTCCACGGGGCATGTGTACGCAAAGTATTTCTTAACCACATCCTGAAAGAGTTAAAAAGAAAGGGGATCATCCCATTCATTGACAATTATATCGAGAGGAGTAAGTCGATTAGTCCTGAGCTTTTAGAAGCTATCTGAGGATCGAAGATTTCGGTTTTCTTACTCTCGAAGAACTACACTTCCTCAACATGGTGCATGAACGAGTTGGTGGAGATCATGAAATGCAGAGAGCAGTTGGGTCCAACGGTGATGACCATTTTCTATGAAGTGGAACCAACAGATGTAAAAAAGCAGATCGGAGATTTTGGGAAAGTCTTCAAAAAAACGTGTAAAGGTAAATCAATGGAGGACCTTGGAAGATGGAGACATGCTTTTGTAGAAGTGGCCACAATCGCCAGTTACCATTCAAGCAACTGGTTCATACTTTTTTATTTTCACTTGCTCTTAATCTTTCTAACACATCAACGTTCCAGCAAGAAATTTTTGAATGTGTATGTACAAATTTTCATGACTATTTAGTTAATGTGTGTGTATACATTGTTCTCCCCCTGTGTTAGGGATAATGAAGCTGCTATGATCGAGAAAATTTCTGCAGATATTTCAAACAAATTGAACCGTTTCACACTATCAAGTGATTTCAACGGCTTAGTTGGGATGGGAGCTCATATTGAAAACATGGAACAATTGCTATGCCTAGATTTGAATGAAGTAAGGATGATCGGGATTTGGGGTCCTTCTGGAATTGGTAAGACCACCATTGCTAGACTTCTATTTAGCAAACACTCTCACAGTTTTGATTTGAGTGTCTTTATGGAGAATATCAAAGCATTCATGTGCACAAGACCAGCTTGTTCTGATGAATATGGATTGAAGTTGCACTTACATCAGCAATTGATGGCTCAAATAATCAACCAGAAGGATATAGAAATTCCTCACTTAGGAGTTGCACAAGAAAGGTTGAAAGACAAGAAAGTGTTTGTCATTCTTGATGATGTGGATCATTTAGTACAACTAGATGCCATGGCAAAAGAGACTCGGTGGTTTGGTCCTGGGAGTCGGATTATCATCACCACGCAAGATAGAAGACTTTTGAGGGCTCACGGGATCAACTATATTTACAAGGTGGATTTTCCACCACATAGTGAAGCTTTTCAAATCTTCTGCATGAATGCATTTGGTCAAAACTTTCCTAAAGATGGTTTTGAGGACTTTGGTCAAAACTTTCCTAAAGATGGTTTTGAGGACATTGCCTGGGAAGTTACATACCTTGCTGGTATACTCCCTTTGGGACTAAGGGTTATGGGCTCATATTTTGGGGGAATGTCCAAGCAGGAGTGGACAGAAGCATTACCAAGGTTAAAGACTCACCTTGTCTCCGACATTCAAAGTATTTTGAAGTTTAGCTACGATGCATTAGATGATAAAGAAAGGGATTTATATCTTCATATAGCTTTTTTTTTTAACGGCGAACAGACTGAGTTAGTGGAAAGCTGTCTTGAGAAGAATTTCTCAGACGCGAGACAAGGGCTTCATATTTTAATTGAGAAATCTCTTATCTCTATCGACCAAAGACTTGTCCAAATGCATAGTCTGCTAGCAAGATTAGGTAGAGAAATTGTTCGAAAACAATCTATTCATGATCCTGGGCAACACGAGTTTTTGGTTGATACTAAAGAGATTTGTGAAGTACTGGTTGATGATACAGTAAGCTTTTACATATGTTCCAAAATGAGTTTGTTTGATAGTTAACCATCTCTACTCTTGAATCTTTGTGTTCTTAATTTTTCAGGGTAGTAGAAGTGTTATAGGCATAGATCTTAACTTATCTCAAATAGAGGAGAAATTAGATATAAACGAGAAAGCTTTCGAAGGAATGTCTAATCTTCAGTTCTTGAGAGTTTATGGTGGCAGTTATGGTCACAATCATCGCAGTCTTGGAAATCTAAGTTCTTACAACCAATATGGTGACCAGAGTTGCAAAAGATTACACTTCCCACGAGGTCTGAGCTACATGTCTCAAAAACTTAGATTTTTTCATTGGGATTGTTATCTGATGACATGTTTGCCCTCTAAGTTTCAAACGAAGCTCCTTGTCAAACTATACATGCCACACAGCAAGCTTGAAAAATTATGGGAAGGAATTCAAGTAAGTACTTGTTTTTTATTTACTCTCATCCAACAATTATTGGCTTCGAATATTTTCCATGGTAATATATATATATATATATATCATTTCTTATTTGAAATGGATAGTTTGTTCTTTCTACAACGTTTTAGATTCTGAAAGCAAAACTACTAATTTTGATGTGTATATACTGCCTTTAAATTCATTCACTTCTAAAATTCTAAAATTGTTATTATCTGTTTTTCGACAGCCACTTAGAAATCTAAAGTTGATGAATTTCGATTATTCCTCAAGCATGCGAGAGCTTCCTGATCTCTCAACAGCCGGTAGTCTTCAGGAAATGGGACTCAGTCAATGCTCTAGTATTGTGGAGCTCCCCTCCTCCATTGGGAATGCCATTACTCTCCAAAAATTGAATCTTAGAGGGTGCTCAAGTCTAACGAAGATCCCATCCACTATTGGAAATGCCACTAATCTCCAAACATTAGATCTTGGTTTTGGCTCCAATCTGGAGGAACTCCCCACCTCTGTTGGAAACCTTCATAAGTTGAAGAAGTTGAGTTTGAGAGGGTGCTCAAAGCTGGAGGTTATTACGATCAACATCAACTTGGAATCTCTTGATGAACTTGATCTCACTGATTGCTCGTTGTTGAAAGTTTTTCCGGAGATCTCCACAAACATTGGAAAACTCTTGCTTTGTGGAACCGCAATAGAAGAAGTTCCTTCATCAATCAAGTCTTGGTCTCGTCTTCGCGACTTGCATATGCCATACAGTGAAAATCTCAAGGAATTCCCGCATGCTCTTGACGTAATAACTGTGTTGGACTTAAGCAATACAGAAATACGAGAGATTGGGACATGGGTCAAGGAACTCCCTCGCCTTTATCTACTTGAACTCACAGGATGCAGAAAGTTGGTATCGCTGCCTCAACTTCCAGATTCTCTTTTACTATTAAATGCTGGAAATTGTGAGTCTTTGGAGAGACTGTATTGCTCCTTTCACAACCCAGAGATTTATCTAAACTTCGGAAACTGCTTAAAGCTGAATAAAGAAGCAAGAGATCTCATCATCCAGATACCTAATAAATATGCAGTTCTACCTAGTGGAGAAGTGCCCGCATATTTTAGTCACCGAACTAATGGAGATTCCATAACACTGAAGTTGGATAAGATGCCTCTTCATACATTCTGGAGATTTAAGGTTTGCATCTTGCTATTTGACAAGGGTGAGGATTGTGACTCCAAAACAAGGAGTGGAACTAGTCGTACGATGATCAAACAGAGTGGCTCTGTCGTTACATGTAGTACAAGCGAGTTTATCTTGAATCCTCCGTTAAAGGAGCATCTATACACATTTGAGGTTGAAGCAGAGGTGACTTGCAGCGAACTTGTTTTTGAGTTCAAATTTGACAGTGATAGATGGAAGATAAGAGAATGTGGTGTACTCCAACTCTTTGAAGTCCATAAACATGATGGATACTGTGCAAGCAGAACGCCACAAAACACTAAACAAGCTGGACATGAAGCACTTGAAAGTTTTTGGATTCACATGAACAATCAGTTCATACAAGTAGAGCTGCCTGAGACTAAAGTAAATAGTAAATATTAATTTCCTTTTTTTAGTAATACTAGGAAATATGTCCCGCATCCTGCGCGGTAAAGGATATTAGATAGGTAAGTAACTATTAATCATCAAAAGATATCACGTGATAATTAAAAATCTTATATGAGTATTCGTTTGATTGTAAATGATGAAACAAACGCGATTATCAAAAGTTCATTTGCAACCTAAAGGAGCGTAAGAACAATCCTTATATTTATGTTATTACTATATGGTGAACCAAGGGAAAATCTAAACGCATAGGAGCGAAAAAACAATCTTAAGTCAAGTAAACTAATCTAAAAACCTACCACTATCTTGTGAACACAAGGGAAAATCGTAACACAAAATAGCGTAACAATCATTATCCTTATCGACAAAACTGCGAACTATGATGACGTGATTAAAAGAGAGAATAAGCAAAAAGAATTTAACGAAGGAAGAAGTGAAGAGTGTCGGATTCGTATGTCATTGTGCTTAATGTTATAATCGAAACAAAAAAAAAAACAGTTTGTTTCGGCTCTGGTTCTTATTTAAAATACTTATATGTGGATGAATTTTATTCTCAACCCCTTTTTTATAAAGCCAAACATATTAATATACAGTACACAAAAACTAAAATACGTATATGTGGAGGATTCTAAACCCTAACCCCTCCTTTATAGACCCAAACACATTAATATACAGTAAACTATACCTAAAATGCTTACATGTGGAGAAATCTAAACCCTAATCTCTCCTTTATAAACCCAAATACATTAATATGCAGTACAAAATCACTAAAAAACATATTTGTAGAGAAATCTAAACCTTAACTTCTCATTTTAAATCCAATCACATTAATATATAATACATGATTCCTAAAATACTTATATGTGGAGGATTTTAAACTCTAATCCTTCTTCAAAAACCGAAGCATATTAATATATAATACACAATAGTTAACATACATCTGAAGTAATCTTACCATAACTATTATTTTATAAACCCTAACACATTAATAGATAGTAAATGATAGCTAAAGTGCTTATCTCTCAAATATTCTAAACCCTAACACCTCCTTTATATACTCAAGCAAATTAATATACAACGAAAATGCTTACCTGTGAAGGAATCTAAACCCAATATCTCCTTTATAAACCCAAAGCACATCAATATATAGTACACACTAGATAAAATGCTTACATGTGGAGGAATCTAAACCTTAATTTCTCCTTTATAAACTCAAACACACTAATATATAGTATATGGTAACTAAAATACAAATTTTTGGAGGAATATAAATCCTAACCTCTCCATTATAAACTCTATCACATTAGTATACAGTACATGATAGCTAATATATATATATATATATATATATATATATATATATATATTCGGATTAATATAAACCCTACCCCCTTCCCTATAAACCCAAACACATTAATGTGCAGTACATGATAGCTAAAATATTATTTGTGAAGGAATCTAAACTCTAACCCCTTATTCATAAACCCAAGAACAGGGCAGGGGGAAAACAAAATAAATATATATACAATCAAGACAAATATCGAAAGAATAAATATGAATTATAAACATAGCAGTATTGAATCTTACGAGTTTCTAAACTAATGGATTTCTTTATATTTGGATTTGGTATGTTATCTCACCACAAACTTCCACTAACTCAAATAATGTAAAGTGTGAAAACTTCCATTAACTCAAATAATGTAAAGTGTGAAAATTTTCAATATTGTATTTCATATTAGTTAGAAGAGTAACGACATCTTTTTTTTCCAAGTAGGATCCTACTTCTTCTATTTTTTTCCCTAGTATTTTTTGGATTCAAGAAGAACAAAAAGAAATCATATAAGTGAAGTTGTCAACAACACTAATAACGTTGAAATGAAAGAGAACTTTATACGAAATAAACGAATTGGATTCATCTATGGCAAATGAAAGAGTTTAAACTAACGATTTCTATAATATTTATGGGAATAAATTTGCAAGTATAACTTTGATTTCGAAAAAATGAGCCAGTTGGTGGGAAGGATACGAGTGGATGCTTCTCTTTCTCAGACCTTTTGGATTCTTCGTTTGATCGTCTTGAATATAAAAAATATCTGTGATCTTCAAGCCGTTGTCCTTCTATTAGAATCGGTGAAAGTTTACAGATGTAGAAAAAATTACTGCAACTGATGGAAATGATATTAAAAATTAATAGTATAACAATTTAATCTAAAAAATGATTATTTTTGATTGCAGGAATAATAAAAAAGTTTACATAATAAGATAATATAAATGGAATTTGCATTAGTAGAATTTAATAATAAAGAAACATGTGTATCTTCTAATCGAAATAATTTTTGTTTTATCTAACTTCGCCATTAGTTAGTAGAGACCAATGATACTTGATGAAAATTTGTGTTTCTGGGGTACTTGGTCAGCAGGAAAAAACTTCATCAGGTTGAAGAACCACAGACTCCAATTTTTTTGCTTCTTCATTCTATAGAGAATCTAAAGAAATAATATTGATGCAAAAAAAAAAAAAAAAGCTAAAGAAATTGTTTCATTTAGATCTTCATTAATTTTCTCAGCACGTAACATTTCATATTCCCTACAATTAAAATCAATTTTCTTTTCCTTCTTGGATTCATATATAAAAACGATCTCTCTTCATAAGATGAGTCATTCCGATCGACTGGCATGGAAGGTAATCCGAGTTCAGAAATCTCAACTTGATCAATTAGAGTCAATGGAATGTAACACCATATGAAATTTTATTGTGCTATAACCAAAATACCCCATATATCGTTGCCTTGCAGTTGCTAGTGAACTCGAACTGTATTGCTTCTAGACACTAAACCCACAAGAGAGTTTCCAACATGATTATTGTGTTATTTCAGGAAAAGGAAAGAAAAATAATTAGTAATGATCTTGAAGCATATACGTATATATGAAACTGCTGAGTTTGTAGAACAAATAGATTGGAAATTCTACCCCTTTTGACCCATGAGATCGGGGACCTTCCTAATGTAGATGGCACCACTCATCCCTACAGAAGTCGTGATTCCAAACGTCTGAGTACCGAAGTGGTATCAAAAAAGAGATATATACCTGGGAGAGATCTGGAATTTTAAAGTAGTACATGTGAGACGTTTTGCTACTCAACTGGAATTGAGATCTCTAGATTTAACAACGTTCTTAAAGACATTTTGTTTTGAGAGAGAAAAAAATAATTTCCATTTGCTTTATAAAATCAAGAAGAAGAACTGGTATATGCTGCAATATATTGATGATGCTTTACATCTTCTTGTACTTTAACTTTGCTTCCACATCAACTTCTATGTTCTTCAGCCACTTAATCTTCACCAAGCTATTTCTTTTCTCTGCAAGCTCTAATCTTTTTACCATAAACTCAGAGTTCTCTTTCCAAATGTCTCTTTCCATACTGTAAATGATGCCTTCAACTGCATTAGTTGGGTTAAGATTTAATACCATAACCTGCAATGAGTGATGGAAATGCATCTGTTAGAATCTTGAACATTACTGCAACTCGCAATAAAAGAAGATGAGAATCATAGTAAGCTCACCTTGACTAAAAACAGATTTAGACTCCGTAACCTTCTCTAGCTCCACCTTCGGCCCCATCCTTGTCGGTTTTTGATACATGTGTTATACGTGGATCAGAGTTAGCAATTCCAATCTTTTATGGAGAATCTAAAAACTACGTAAAATACCTCTTACAATTGTGAGAATATGTTCTTTAGACAAGCACATGCCTCTGTTACTACCTCATACTGGTATGCTTGTGTTAAAACATGAGTGCGAGCGCGAGAGTGAGAAAGATGAGTAATTTTTCGGTCTCTGAAAATGTACAATCTTTTCTTTGTTCTCGGCTTTATTCGAAGCTTGTTTCTCAAGCAAAAGAAAAGGAAACTCTTTCTCAATCTTCATGTTTAAGCCTTCGAAGTATTCATGGATTTTGAAATGCAAAGGCTGGCATTCATGAGGCTCCATAACCGCAGAATCCAACATTCTAAACATAGCCAACGACAATCACCGAGTACATAGTTCGTATCCCTAGGCTGCAAAAACAAAATCAACCAGAGATCATAAGAAACTCAACTCGAGGAGGCGACGACTATAGTTTCCTTTTCTTTCTCTGAACTCACCTCTAACCTCCCGCAACTGCAACACGTGGGAGGTCCATTAGATTCAGGAATAGGACAATCTCTCCTTCCAGTATGGTATTCATTATAATTTTTCATATGAATACAATTACGGTTACTGGATACATTTGTCATTCGTATTTACAAGAAAAACATAGAACCCACTAAGTTGTGTATTACCTTCTTCTCTCTGCATATATAGCAGAATTTGTGATACTTGCCTCTTGAGTTTGAAACCTTTAAGAGAGAGTTGAGAATACAAGAATTCAACTTTTAACATCATAAAAAGAATTACAAATGAGCAAGTTTTTGTTCTTGCATAGTTTTAAACAGTGTGGATAGAGATAGATTTGTGGCAAGCATCACAGCCAAGGAACATCAAAGATGGACGCATAAGCTTACCTAGTGACAGCAACCACAAGTGAAAGGAAAGGGTCGTAAAGTTTTTTTAACTTTCGTGTCTGCCAATGATAAATCTTGTTCGAGGTGTTCTAATTATGTCCTCATGATCACCATGTTTATTTTTTTGCGAGTTCTTGAACTTTGTTGATTCTCCATTAACAGCAAGCTCTGCAAACTCAAATCATTTCTGCTCCCTTGTGCAAAATGCAGAGGACGTAGTTCAGAAAACATAAACGATTTTAAAAATGACTAAAAGTTATAATATTAGAAGCAAACAGAAGGAAAACTTTTAGGATATCCCAAACCTGGAAGTAGAATAAGTTTACACCAGCAACATAATCGGTTTAAACTTATCGAATATTGTTTGATTCTAATAAAAAGTAAAATTTGTCCGAAAAATCTTCTCAATATATTTCAGTCAATGATTCAATTCAATAGTATAGGTGAATGAATAGTATCAACCTTGATGTGAAAATTCATGTTTCGAAGAGAGAACCATGAAAGAATCGGGAAAAAGAAATTGTGCCCCCTTTCAAGAAGCAATCTACTTACTTCCTGCTAATCAAAAATCAACAATCGATATTTTTTCAAGCAACATAATTAAGCAATGCATATATATCACCTTTCTCAAGCCAAGTATACTCACTGTCCAGCACGTTCAATATCCCTACGAATAAAACAGAGGTCGAACAGCAATGTTAAATGCCATTAAAAAAGATGATCAAGACTGATTTTTGACCATATACACAGATTTTGAAGTTTTACATGTCAAGGAGACGTCTCCGTCAAGATAACCCAAAGCAGTGTCTACGGTTTAGCTTAGAAGAAACGACGGCCAAAACAATGAAGAAGAAACTATAGCAACATAAGATGTTATATAGCCCTTACAAACCCTAGAAAACACTAAACCGTGCATAACCAAAACAGATCTAGACGAACCAAACGATTTTAAAAGACCCAAACGAATTGTCCCAAACCAATCGGTTCAATAATGACTGTCTTGTAATCAACCACCCCAACTTTTAATGTGGAGCATTCTCATCATTCATATATATTAAAAGAATACATGTTTCGCCACGTGACGTCACCACAATCCTCTACAAAATTGATTTATTAAAAACTTATTAAACCTTATTATTGTGTATAATTATATATAGAAATCTAACTTATTAAACCAAAACCGTATAATTATATAAGGAAATCTTATTTATTAAACTTTACTAATGTATTTAAAATCTTACATAATTTACTAAAAACCTAATATATGTATATCTTACAAAACCTAATTATTAAACATTATTATTGTGTATAATTATATATGGAAATCTAACTTATTAAACCAAAACCGTATAATTATATAAGGAAATATTACTTATCAAACTTTATTAATATGTTTAAAATCTTACATAATTTACTAAAAACCTAATCATCATATATATTAAAACTTTGATAAATCAACTTAATTATGTTCATATGTCATTTGTAAAATTTTATGTATTCTTTTAATATATATGATATATTTTTTTTTTCTTTTATATTTATATATATAAAACTATAATAATTCTCAATAAACCTTAAAATTAACCCTTACATATTTTGCGGCTATGATAAAGTTATTAATTTTCATATTTATGTCTAGGGTTCGTAAGTTTTATGGCAAAGAGGAAGAAACGTTTTGCAAGGAGAAGAAGGGGAAGAAGAGGAAGAAGAAAAAAGAAGGTTAATGTTTTAATGTTTTACATCGTTTATAGTTTACATCATAAGAATTTGAACTTTGGATTTACTCTTTTTGTTCATGCGGGATAATTATATTAGCTCTAAATTTCACTATAACGTTGGCCGTGGCCTGAATTTTTCAATCACTTTTATGAAATGGTTACATCACTGTGTGTCTGATTCATCGTTCTTCAGTAGAATTAGTTTTTTTTAGTTTTTTAGGAGAAAACACAGGCTCGAGTTTCTTCTCTCTGATATACTCAAGGGCCATGACTACATCGGCTTTTCTCTTCTCTATACTCGCTCTCTACAACAATTCGACAAGTTTAATCAATTTACATCAGAGATAAAGAGAGAGGTTAGATTGGATTCACTCAGTTTCCCTCTGTTTCATAGGTTTTTACTCAGTTGGTTAAACAAATTCTTTTTTTTTTCTCCATGCTCAAAAAGAGGTATTAAGAAAGAGAGAGAAACTCAGCGTGTGAGACAAGAGGGTATAGGGCTTTAAAACGAGCGGAACCCTAATGATGGAAGGTCTCAGTCCCACCATCTTTTTCATTTACCGTCAAGCCATCGCCACTCTCTTCATCTGCCCCATCTTCCGTAGAAGCACAAAAAAGCTCACTATCCAGGTTGTTTTGTGATATATTTCGGTTGTATTAGGTTCCTGCTCTATCAACAAAGGCAAGTATCTTTCATTTTGTTTGTGTGTGATTGTTATATGTATTCTTAAAGTTTTGTGTTCTAATTGGTGTCTCCTATTAGAAAGTTTTTTTTTCCATTCTATTGACGAAATTTTTTAAAGGAAGCAGATCGATTGTGTCTCGCCGTTATTTCTTTTCATCATCTTCCTCGACTAGCAATGATACCGTCTTAAACATGTATTATTGGCGGGAAGGAGAGAAAATAGAGTGAGGCCGAGCAGGAAGGGTGGAGGATTCTCGAAGACGTCATCGTCATCTATTTTGGGTTGCTGGTTAGAATGGTGGCAGCAAACGGTTCTAGATATAATTTGCCTTTGAATTATGATCAAGTTTTTATACGAGATTTTGTGCCCTCTGCTTTGGCTTTCTTGTTTAAAGGAGAAGGATATATCATCAGGAACTTTCTCCTCAATACAATGTAGTTACATGTATGTATATATGCCATCATAGTTGAAGCATTTTAAATCTATAATCGATGTTATAAAAGACACATCATTTGAACACTTAGATGTAAAGTGATTATGGTTTCTATCGAAGATCTTTTCTCTTGGTTGATAAAGAAGTTGTTGAAGAGATCTGTTGAATATTATCCGGCCATGAATACTCATGTATCTATGCATATCTCTTGACTATAACTAAATTATATTGTGATTTTTCTATATTTCTAAAAATTTCTTCATGTATTTGGATTGCTTTAGGTTTTTGTTTCCTACTTATTAATGGAATAAAGGTCTTCGTCTTTTATGTGTTTTTAGTTTAACGTTTTTTTGTAGGTTTCCGAACCATTCCGGTTTATCGTATGCTTTGACGGCTGGTCTTCCCTAACTATGTTTCCAACCGTCATTATTTAATCGTTCTTAGGTTTACATATTGTATGATGTTGTTTAGTTAGGGTATTCAGTGTTTATAAAGTGATAAGTTGGTCTCCACTAGAACTTAACTATGTAACTTTGATTACTCCAGATTATCACGATATGAGGGATGACACTCAAGTTGTAAGCTCTTGTGGGGGAGTATCGAGGAAGATGGCTCGGTACGTTGATAGACCGAATAACTACTCTAAGCCTGGTACGAGTGTTCACCGGTTTTGGGAGGTTAGAGAGACGGTCTAACTCGGCTCCCTTGGCCTCAGGTCGATGCAAGAGGTTCGGAAAAAAGATGAGGAGATTACGAACCAAAAGCTTAAGCCAACACATTATATCATTGTTCATGTCCCCTGTTAAGTTGAAAATGAATGGAAAGAAAGGTGCTTTGTGGTACAAGCAACTCTTTCACTCCTGAAAACCGGCTAAGCACATACGAGAGAGCTCATTCCGGTTCACAAAATAGCTAAAGAGATATGTATCGTAGAAGAAACATGACATCATGTTTACTCTAATTTGAATGTACATTTCATTTTTAAAGTAAAAGACATAAATAACTTCTTTTGTATTATTAACTCTAATTTTGATTTACGCCAACTAAAAAAATTGTAAATGTAAAACCGAATAATAAAAAGTTGAGCAATGTGTTTGAATTTTAGTTATTTATCTTAAAACATCTTAATATATTTTTTTATACTCGCATGTGGACAAATCTCCTAGTTTCTCTTTTAATATATATGATTTATTTACTAAAATAAATAGTAAATTTATTATATTAAATGAGAAGTAACTTAAGTTAAAATATATGAGATGGCGTTGTATGATAGGTTTTCGGGTGGACAAATATTACTTGATTGCTTTCAATTAATTTTATTTTTAAATAACTCAAAGTTGTAACCAAAACACATTTCAACACACGAATCCTTTTTACCCGAAAAAAGACGTGGGTTCTCTTAAGTTTCTGAAACATATTTTATCCTTTCCAACCTCTTTTCCCCAAACGTTTCATCTTCTTGTCAAATCATTGTGTATTAATTGTTATAATTTGATGGCTTTTTGTTGATTAATTTACAAAAATCTACAAAGACGAAAAATGGTTAAAATGGAAGATGGATTCATGGTCTTTTGAGGGGGACATATATACGTAGTTTTTGGTGAAAAGAAGTTTTTTTGGGACCTAAATCTTAGTAAAATGTTGATTTTGCATGTTGATATGTTGATGGTGCTGTGTTCTTACCATGCATGTTTTGATTTGCAGAGAAATGGTCGGTAAGAACGAGGTTGGTAGAGTTACACTACACACCTTCGATATCAGCTGCTTGGGTTTGCATAGATTCGGTTTTTCCTGGTTTTCTGACACTAGATTGTACAGGAATGTGGTAAAATTCTTGGAAAAGACGTTTGCGGAGCAAGGGGAGAAAGAAGAAGAAGAAAGGGTGATTTTGTCTCAATTGAATAGAGGAAGAACTCTGAAGGAGAGTGCAAGACTCTTCTACGAGACTTTTGTATGTAGCTCCTTTCTATTCACAGTCTCATTTCTAGGTCTATGCATTGGGTTTGAGAAACTATCTGAATATAGATTGATATAACCATTTTATGCAGGTGTTGAAGACGAAAGGGCTACCCTTGGAAGTGAAGCAAGATCATTCATATAGAGATATTCTCCTGACATGATTCTCAAAAGGACAGGAAGCTTGTTGAAAAGCTCTTAGATGACTTCAGTTAGGGTTTCAGAAGTAACCTGAGAATCATAAGTTTTTATTTTTTAGTATCTAACAAAGTAGCCCCGTCGCTTCGTTGGTACAAGTTAAAATCTTTAGTAAGACTAATAAGATAAAAGTGTGTGTGTGTTGTTTGATCTTTGAAGTTGTTTTTAGAGACAATGCAAATTAATTAAAAAAAAGCATCAAAATTATAAGTTCTCTTTCTGTTAAAGTAGTCAAATCGAAAACTTCCTCTGGCCAGAGTTAGTCTCAGCAGATTGGATTACTGGATTTTGGTAAACCCTCTTGAAAGGAAGGAAGGTGTGGAAAAATATATTTACTTCACAAGTTCAAACCGATCGGACTGTCTATGTTACCCTTTGTTTATTCTTCGGTCGTGTTCAAAAACTCCCGACCATTTATTTTTTCTTCTCGCTTGGTTCTCTATACTTTCACGTAATTTTTTCTTCTGGCTTTTCTGTTTTCACCATTAATTTAGCTCTTAGACTTGAAGGTGACCATCGATTCAACTCCTAGACTCTCGGCGACCATCACTTCATCTCTCTGTAATAACATAATCGAGTGGTAAGGCTTCTCGATTTTCACTTGATGTGAGTACACGAACAAGGGATAGTTGATGATGCTTTGGTTTCACCTTAATTGCTTCTTTTCAGAGCATGTTGTTGCTTATTGGTTTGAATCGACTCTATGTCTTTTTCAATGGCGACTTTTTTTCTTCTGATGTGTTCATGTTTGAGTCTAGTTTCAGTAGATGTTTTAAGTTTGAGTCGAGTTTAAGTAGGTGGTTCAAATTTGTTGCTAGGCTGAGTCGAATTTGTATGATTCTCCTTGTCCACAGTTCGATTTTTTTTAACATTAAAAACATCATACATTAGTTAAACTGATTTTACATAGCTAACATGGTGAAATAGGAAATCTCATGCTCTTGGCTCTTTTGCAAGGGCATCGGCACAGACATTAGACAATTAAGATATGTAAACTAAGGTAAACTCTAAAAACTGAGAAATCCGCATCTAAAGTAGGCCAATATGACTGATTTTCTGTCATCGAGATCAATGTTGATGCATAGGTTCAATTTTTAATTATTTCTAATTAAAAGGTTCACAACAATAAATAAATAAATAAAGAGTCTAGAGTAGTTCAAAACGAGTCTTTATTGATAATCGAATAAGTCTACTCCGAGCTAAGAGAAAAATAAGGACCGGTCGGAGCTTTTGCTTGGTTTTTCTCCCGGATTTTAAATGGACTTTCTACGGTCGAGGGACCCTTTTATATTGGTGATAGAGACATTGTCTTAATCCTATGGGCTAAATTAGAGAATATGGAGATTTTCTTATTCCCCGAGATTAAAGAATTGAGAAAGATTTGATGTTATCTCGACCCGTTCGGAAGCTGAGCACGATTAGAATGATTAACACCCCCTTGTTCGGGCATATAACCTGTGTTCGGATAGGATGAGTCCAGTAAGGACCAAATCTCAATTATCACCGAGTTATCGATAAAGGGTGCTAGCCCTACCATCAACAATCAACATCAAGCAGTATGTATCTATCATGTCTGAAAGAAAGTGCCTCTCTAGAAGAAAAGACATATAGTGAAGCACTCCATCTTGGACTCTAAGTCGCAAGAGGTTGCTTTCGCCCATCAGTTCAGTTTTAAGGTCTTATTCCATACTTAATCATTTTCATGCTTTCATTTTGTGATTCAGCATTTTAGAGTCAATATACGGAAGTATAGATAGTCGTTATGCAATAATAAAAGAAGTATTGGATTTTATTTAGATAATAATAGGATTCGAACAAACATGTATAAGTATGCCTCAAGGCTTTACATAATTTAGATCTATCCTTAACACTACTCAGTCTTCACACCATCCATTTTCACTGGGTCACCAATCCATCTCTTAGGTACGATCCTTATCCCGATCATCATCTTTTCCTGAAATACCAAAGAGACGTAAGTAATTCGACAATTACATAGTGAATTCATGAATTCAATATATCAATCTATATGCATGAATGACTGAATGCATCTAGTGCAATATAAATGATTAATCCATAAGTTCATCTGATTTCCTAGTCAAAGGCCACTCGCCTCTTTGCGACGCCTTGCCAATCCTCGTCTCACAACTAGCCCGCCTTCTACGATCTTTGTTAGCCTTCTTTTTCTCTTTCTCTTCGTTCTTAGACTCAGCATTATTCTCAGAATTTTCCCTTATGCGAGAGATAGCGAAAAATTTGCCCGTTCTCTTCTTTAAATAGCAAAAAATTGGCTTGTTCTCGTGTTTAAATAAGGCGCGATATAACTTTATGTAGACCAATGATGTTATAGGTTGGAACAATAGCGACTTGCCAATAGTACTTGTTGATGGTGGGATTAGCACCCATTTATCAACAGCTTGGCAATAATTAAGGTTTAGTTCTTATCGATCTTTCTTAATCACAAACTAGGTCATGAGCCCATTTGTTGGGTGTATTAGTTCTATCATCACTCTCGGTCCATTTGGCCGAGGCTTGCTTTGTCGAGGTTTAACCTCATTCTGATATCTAAAGGGGGTATTAGTTACCTTGTTTAGGCTGAAGTCTAGGTTCGGAAAGGATAGGGTTAAACCTTGTCCATATTCTTCAGCTAATGGGAAAAAGAAATATTCCTTATTTCTCGGAAATAAGGAAATATTCCTTATTATTAGGTTATTGGGTCTATTTAGATGCAGGGATCCTAAAAAAAAAGCTTTAGACTCAGATACAAAGGAGAGATAAAAAAAAAGAGAAAGTTTAGAGATTCCGAGAGACACCAAAATACATGTGAGGGACTCTCGGAGAGAACCAGAAAATAGGTTTTAGGCTCCGAGAGATCCCGAAATAGAAAGAATCATCAGCAACTTACAACTTGGCCTTAGAACCCGAGTTAAGGACAATTCAGCCTTAGATCACGAGTTATTAACAACTCGGCCTAAGAGCCTGAATTAACAACTCGGCCTAAGAGCCCGAGTTAATCACAAGATTCCCGAGCCTAAGCTCGGATTATCATCTGAAGACGGAACTACGTGTGGCTTGATCCCTTCCGAGGGTACGTAGGCAGCCTCTCACGGGGTTCAGCTACAACATGAAGACCCCTTCGGGGGACTTCTCGGAGCCGACCTTTACCGTTAATTGCCGAGCGGTTGCACATCGAGACGAACCTATTTATTTAATCTCCCGATTAAATAAGATGTATTTGCAAAGGAATCCTTTTAATTAGAAATAATTAAAAGCTGAAACCCTGCATAAACAGTACTGGTTCGGGTATAACTTCCCAACCGTTCAACCAGTTGGCCACACAGTCCGACTAGCTATCTTTTTAGATGACCCAACCGACTGCTTACCCAGCTGGTCTATCTCGACGGTTCAGCTAGTTTAAGCTAACTGGAGATGATTATCTCGATAACCTAACCATTATGCGTTGATTTTTGCTAAGTCCCGCACTTGATCTTAACTAGATTTATCTATCCTTCGATTTCACCAAGTGCATGAACATCCGGATTTTGTTCCAGTTGAATTTATCCTTGATCTGATCCTAATCCATCCATTGATCCCTTCCTTTCTTTTTTGACTCTGTCTATTTAGGTATGGATGAGTACAACAAGCTCACGGTCCATACGTGGTCAAGTTTCTAGACCACCCTGTCACTTGCGGATACCCATCCTTTTATATTGTCTAAACACTATTTTCTGAGCTGACACCATCAGACATTGAAATGTTTGAGGAGCCATCACTATTTTCTGAGTTTATTAAAATAATTCAGAAATAGTGATTTCCACCATGAAGGAGTTTCTATGTTTCTTCTCCAAGGTTTCATCCTCCAATTTGTTCATGGTACATCCCAACGATTCTATTGGAATAAGGTCTAATAGTAAGAAAGCTGAGAAGTTAAGAGTTCTTGATGTTTGAACTTGATCGAATCTTGAAATCTGGTGGATTGTTATGGTTGGATAAATTATATTGTGGTAATCACGAGAAGAAAAGAGATCTTACACGTTTGATAGAGCGCTTGGTTATAAGAAGCTGAAGTGGGTTGTTGGAGAGAAAGCTAATGCAGAGGTTTATCTCTCGGCTGTTTTGTAGAAGCCTGCAAGGATTTGATTAACATGTAAAGAAGAAAAGCCTATTTAAAATCAAGAAAATTGGTAAGAGTAATTGTCTCATATTTATTATATATTTTAATTGATTGAGATCATATATATTAAAAGAATACATGTCTTGTCACGTGTCGTTATTATAGTCCTCTAGAGATTTAGACTCCCTAAAACGTCATTAATGAATCAACTTAACTTCATTTATATACCATTGGTACATAAATTACATATATCCTTAATTAAACTCTAAACATTAAAACCATAATAAATCACAGATTTAAACAATATTCGGTCCCAATATTAAACAACATAAAACTAACCAAAATATGAATGACTCAAGTCTTTCACTTTCGTTTTAGTTATTGTCTTAATCTAATTTCTTATAGAAATCAAACACAACCTATTAAACATTTGGACTTTAACTTAGTTATTTATGGTCCAATAGCGTTATTCCTTCTTTAGAGACTTCATCGAACCGTCTTATCATAAAACGTTTTCTCTTCTCCTTCGAAAACACATTAAATTGGTAAGATTTTCTTCAAAAAAAAAAAAAACTATTTTTCAAAAAGTTGTTTCTTAAATCTTTTAACTAAACTTTTCATGTATAAGCATTTAAATTAGTTGCCTATGTTCCAATAGCCTTATTCCTTCTTTAGATGCTTCATTGAACCGTATTATCATTAAAATTTTTCTTTTCTCCTTCGAAAACACATTAAATTGGTAAGAGTTTCTTCAAAAAAAAAAAAAAATTAAACCATTCTTCAAAAAGTTGTTTCTTAAATGTTTTATTCTATGGAAGAATTTTCAGCTCCCATGCATTACAATTTTTCCCTAGGGTTCACTTAATGGTAGTAGGATTTTAGATTAAACCATCCAAATATTTATGGTAATGGTTTTTAGTTTTTATTTATTTCGAGGGTATAGCTTAGGATGATTCAAAATGTTATCGATATGGAAAACATGTCCGAACATGACCCAAAATGTTGATAGAAAATTCATTCGAGTTATCAAGCTTATCATTGGGGTGAATGGATAGATTCATATTTTGGGATACATGCTTTCTTCAAACTATAAGTTCCTTATCTTTTTTCTATTATCATGTGAACCGAGTGATTTTCCTTGGGAGTGATAGAACCGGACATATAAATTATTAGAGATAAAGACTTTGCTTTTGTTCAAATCAATAAATCATGTATTTCAAATTGTTATTTTATGTTATATATGAGTCACCGCATATTATATAAGACAAAAATAATTAAAATCGCATAGTAAGTACAAAAGCATCGTTAAGTTAACAAAAATGTGCATCGTCAATTAACCACTTGAAATAAAAATAAAAATGTATGTTATGTTAAGATAAAGGACAATATTATTATGTTATAATAAAGAAATCATCAAATACTATAGATGAAATACTATAGATGGTGTACATAATAAAAACTCAATATTTTTATTAATTGTAAATATAAAACCTAAAATATGAATAAAATTCAATTTAAGATATCTAATTAATTTTTCCTTCTAATTAATTATGTGTTTAAATTCCTTTACCGCATTGGACGCGGATCTTAGGATTGATATTTGGAAGGTTGAGTAAGTTTGGAAGGTTTTACTATACCACCGGTTGAATT
This sequence comes from Euclidium syriacum, assembly GCA_900116095.1. Lineage (NCBI taxonomy): Eukaryota > Viridiplantae > Streptophyta > Magnoliopsida > Brassicales > Brassicaceae > Euclidium > Euclidium syriacum. The sequence continues at coordinate 8,921,393 of FPAK01000008.1, forward strand.
TTATTGCGCAATATATATAACTCCCAAATAAACTGTAATCAACTTTTTAACACAAAATAAGCTTACCAAGTTTGGTTGTCCTTAGTGGTTATGACTGTTGTTGATGGTGGGGTTCTACCCCTTATCGATAGTTTGAAAATAATTGGAGTTCGGTCCCTATCAAGCTCTTCCCTGATAACTTATTAGGTTATAAGTCCTGACAACAGGAATATTAACCCTCGGCCTAGATGACTGAGGGATACCTCGGTGAAGAATGGTCGAATTTAGTGTCTGAAGCGGGGGTATAAACAACATCGTCCTAGGCCGAAGTCTAAAACTCGGACACCATAAGATCAAATCTTATCACAGATTCCCTAATCTTGGAAAAATGGAAATATTCCATTTTTTCGAGGTTAGCCCATGGGCTTACTAGACCGACTATTAAGGATATATAAATACATACCCCCCCACCCTCACTAATAATATTCATTCAGAATTGGAGAGAAGAAGAACTAGATCACCTAGGATTTACTTCTCTTTGATAAAGTTAACTCGGCATTCCGAGCTAACAAGCATTGTAACCAAAATCATTAATAAAACATCCTTTTCCGAGGTTTCTCCTTATTTTCTAACTTTATACTTTTCCAAAAACGAACCCCTCTAATTATAAATTAGAAGTTAAACCTAGTATCAACATTTGGCGCGCCAGGTAGGGGAGTTCGATATCGCTTTTAGCAAAAGAAGAAAGAGACCTTGGAAAACAGGAGGATGAACACAGAAACGCCATCTACAGACGAACGTCGAGACGGTGAAGTCGCATAAGTAAGAGATGAAGAAGGTACGGTCCAGAATACCAATCATCCAGCTAGGGAATCGGCCAGGACCCTATTTGAGAGTCGCAATCCCATAGTCAGTGAACTGAGTTACCCTCAGGCTACACCCAGTCAACTCGGCGAGCAGGGATTCATAACTCCTACCAATCCAATAGTCGGAGCTTCAACGCCGAGAACCGAAACTCGCAAGAATTACCAAGCGCGTCAATAACTCCTCGTCAAGATCCTCAGGCAGCCGAGCAACCCGCGGAAATACAATCGTCAAATAACGGAGAAGAACGGCAGATAAAAAATCGAGTTCCCAATGTAGAAGAGGTGACGACCCCCGAAGTAGCAATGATAGGAACACAGCAGCAACATGAGAGTTGGCTGGCAGAGAAAATTAACCATCAGCAATAGGTTAACCGAAGCCTAATCGACCAACTCGCGACCATATCAGAAGAACTCCAAGCTTTGAGAGCCTGATCTTGTCATATTTTGCATCATTTAGGTTTGCATTAGAGTAGGATTACATTGCATATTCGGCTAGTTTTGTTACATTTGTCATGGATTTCATTAAATTTAAGTTCTAGGTGTTGCATTAGGTCCTAGGAGAGTCTTTTAGTGCATTTGGATGTTTATTAGGTGCATTGGAGCAAAGAAATGAGGCATGGATGCAAAAGAGAAAATAGAATCCATCCGGAGCCTCCCAAAGATCCGATCAGATGGAGGGTTTCCATGCTTACTCAGCTTTGGTGTCTTTCCTGAGAGTTGTAGCCAGAGGAGTCCTCTAACTATAGGAATTGGATTCACGTTGATCAGACATGTGGTTCAAGAGATATGATCGATTTGCTGGAGAATATCTGTCTTGCCGAGAGAAAATGACACCTCCCAAAGACCTGGCAAAACGAAGGCCTTCCGATCATATTCAACCTTCAAGTTCTTCATAGAATTGTAGAGGATGGATTTATCTTTCTGCACAAGCTGGAATTAGGTCGTTTGGACTTATATTTTGGTAGATATCGCATTTTTACCACAACAGTCTGACTTAGACCGCTGCATGGTCCGCTGCGAACTTCTGAGCAAGACCTTGAACAACAAGCATCGGTCCTGCAGCGGTCAGAAGGTGACCGCTGCGACCCCTCACGGACAGAAATCTTACGGGTCAAAACCCGGTTTGTCCCGGGTCGACCCGATCCGATCCAGAATCATTAAAAACCCCATTTTCACACTTATTTGCTTATGCTTTGAATTTCTTAAGTTTTCTCTAGCTTGTTCTTATTTGTTTCAAAACTCTAGTTCTATCTTTGAATACAATTTGCATTTCCCTTAAGTAATCTTTGTTTTTTACATTCCTTCATCAATCTATTTTATTTTCCATCATGATTTCTTCTCCAATCAAACTTGGTTTTGGGACAATCATCATGGGTCTTGAGTAGTTTCATTAGGTTTTAAGGATGGGTTAGATGAGGGTGATCTAGGCATGGATTAGGCTAGTTTAGGTCTTAAATCAAACATTTCATCCATCTCTAAGAGTCCTTAAAGCTTCTTCTTGCATGGGAATGAGGAAGATGATATGAGACATTTCATGAACACCAAGTGTTTGATGAAATGCCCAAGAGAGCTTAGAGATGGAATTATGATCCTTAGCCCAAGGGATTGGTGCTTAAGGATGTAATTAGGTTGATCTAGTAATTTGGATTTAAGCTCATTGATTATTATCATCACAAATGGGAATTTGCTAATGATGCTATAATTAATGAAGTGATTAATTGCATGGAAATGAATTAGTCAATTAAATGGATCATTAACCTAGGGAATAGCTAATTAGTGTAAGTTAGACATTCTAAACCATGCTTAGTGATCTCAAATCACAAATAACTCATCCAAAGACCCTTGTTTTAATCGTTGCATAACTTAGTCAATTTATTACTTACATTCAATTAATTTAGTTAATCAAAACCAACAAACATTCTCATTAGGCTTAGATTAAGTAGATCCTTGCATCCTAGGTGACAAATTAATAGCGAGTTCGGATTGACACCTCAAACTATAATGATTATGGGTAATTGATGACCCTTGAATTCTCAAAAATCCATTCATCAGAGCCCAGAGTCATAACCAAACTCGTAGAACGACTTCGGTTAGACCTTACGAACCACTCCTCAGCGGGTAACGTTCAACGACAACCAGACCGGCCCGAGAGAACCCATGACGTCCACTACGCGCCAAAATTTGAGAAGTGGGGATGATGTAATTCAGACTCCGAGTACCGACCAATTGATCGCAATCTTGAAAAGGGAACTAGAGGAGATGTGATCGCTAGTCCACAAGGCAACAAGCATCGCCCCAGAAGTCGATCAATTACTGGCAGAAACGGAAAGAAGTCCGTTCACTCATAACATCACACGAGCGCGTGTCTCACTCAATGACAAGCTAAGACTCCCAACCTACAACGGAACCGGAGACCCCGTAGTCTACATGAGGGCCTTTTTAGTCAAAGTCGGCCGAACCGAGTTCCAAAGAGGTGAAGAGGACGAGGAGAGATGTCAACTTTTCTTAGAGAGCTTGAGAGGAGATGCCCAAGTCTGGTTTACCAGTTTGCCCTCCAATTCAATCAGTTGTTTTGCAGAACTCCGCGAAGCTTTCTTCAAGCAGTACATGCTTCATCTAGAACAACAGGCCACGACATCATACCTTTACGGGGTAAAACAAGGACCCAAAGAGCCACTCCGAGACTTCATTAAAAGATTTAAACCGATTTACTCGCGACTGAGGATTGACGACGACCTAGCAATTGGAGCACTTAGTGCGGCGACTTGGTACCAATCGAGGTTTTGGGACGAACTGTCTGCTCATGGGACCCAGTCTATGAACGATGCTTTTCATCGAGCAAATACTCACATAAGGATCGAAGAGAATCGTGCCGAACTCGCCAAAGTACACGGATCCACATTGATCAACAAAGAGACGAAACCAGAGGAGAAAGGAGAAGAGCGACGAGTAGAAAGGGATCAACCTCGGAAGGATAAATAAAAGTTGGAAATAACATTTTCGGTAACAAACTCGCCAAAGGATATATCTCGAAAGGATAAGTCAAAGTATACATACACCCGAGATCCTGACGATCCGATCACCCCTTGGTGCGAGTATCACAAGAGACCGGGCCACAAAACCGAAGATTGCTGAAACTTAAAGAATCATCTAATGGTCATCCAATTTGAACAAGACCGAGAAAAGGAGAAGCGTAAAACACGCGAAGATGAGGAAAACCCACCTTCCCGGGAAGATACGAAAGAAGGAGAAATTATTCCTTCACCGCCCCCAAACCAGAGAAAAAGGATTAACATGATAATGGGAGGACTCGCAAACTGTGAAGATTATGTTCGATCAATTCAGCGAACTATCTTTAGATTATCCGCGGATCAAGTTTCACGAGGCTCCACTTTGCAAAAAGAGTTGACATTCACCACCGAAGACCTGAAAGGAATCGACGCTCCCATAACGATCCACTCGTAATCGAACTTCAGATAGGCGATTGCGACGTCCAAAGGATACTCGTCGAGACTGGAAGCTCGGTGGATGTCATATCTTTAGACACACTGCAAAACATGGAGGTTAAGGATCAGAAGATTAAAGCCCGGGTTAAACACCTAACCGCTTTCGGAAGAGATACAGTCTCAACTGTCAGAACCATCAAACTTCGAGTATCGGCCGGAGGAGTAACAAAAATCGTGAAGTTCGAAGTAGTAGAAATAGTCACCATTTATAACGCGATCGTCGGAACCCCGTGGCTATACTCTACGGAAGCCGTTCCATCTACTTATCATCAGTGCCTGATATTCCCAACTCCAAAAGGATATTTCACGGTCCGAGGTGACCAAAATATGGCTCAAAGATGCTTCGTAACAGAAAACAAACTCCGACGAAGACAAGAAGAACCCCCGAGTCAATCTCTCACACTAACCGCGGTCAACAAGAAGAAACCAACATCAGTTGAAATCTTGGCGGAACTTTTCGAAAGGGAATAATATCTAGGAAGAACAACCAAGAAAGGTCGGAAGGGAAGAGTTTTAGTTTTTCCCTAAAGGCAAAAAAAAGAAAAAAAGGAAAAAAAACGTTGATCTCTCAGATCTTCCGATATAGTCAACAGAAATCCACAATTCGGAACTACGTGTGGCTTGATCCCCTTCGAGGGTACGTAGGCAGCCTTTCACAAGGTTCAGCTACAACACCATGAATCCCAGTTTTAGTCTCGAAGTTTACGACTCAACTATGCCGAGGTTCATACAAAGTCGGAACCTTGATCACGTTCTCGACCAAAATTTAAAAATTACCTGAAAGAATCTCGGAGTCCGATAAAGTAAGGCCGAAATCAAAAAACCTCTTACACATTCTTTACTGAATGCAACAGTTCGACAATTAGTCTGATAACGTAGGACTTATTGAAAAACTTTAAAGCAAAGAAATAGGGAAACCGCGCCTTTTTTGTTTTGCTATTTCCGGGTTTCGAAATATTAATTTGAGAAACTTCGAGTAAACAAATCCAATTATACGAGAAACGAAAGTTTCATTAAACGTCCGAGATGTCACATTCGGATGGAGATTGAAAGATTAGTCTAATTATATGAGAAAAATAAAAAGAATTTTATTAACGTCCAAGAAATATATTTACAAAGAGAGTCGAGTTGAGGTTTTAATACAAGGATTACTAATCTAAATATTAAAATCCTCATTTCGAAACTCTGGAATCAAGATAGTATTTGCAAGCTTGGCTAGTTGGTCACGTTCCTTCTCGACCACAACAACATCCTCTTCTGGAATCGGAAGTCCCTTGTCAAGAAGAAGACAAATATTCATAGCAACAGTCGCGGCCTGTCCATATTCGTTAGCTTTGCAGAAGGCATCAGAATAAGCTTCGGAATACTCGTCAAGAAACCTGCAAAGGTGGTTTAACTTCTTTCGACAAATGTCGGCGGCTGCGCGTTGTCCCTCCCGGTAGCTTTCGGCACACTTGGAGTCCAGATTAGCTTTATTGACATCCCGCTCCTCCGAGATATCAACTACCTGACGTTTCACTTCAGCTAGTTCAGTGATTAGCCGAGAGTTTTCCTTGAAAATATCGGAAATCCTCGATTCTTCCTCGTCAAAGTGTGCCTTCATTTTACCCAAGCGTTTATCCCTATTCACAATTTCATTTTACGCCTCGGATAAAGCTTTCTCGGCGTCAAGGGACCTCTTCTCTAAATCTTCGTTCTCGGCTTGAAGAGAGTCGATCTTCAAATCTGATTGTGCAAGCCTATTTTTGTACCGAAGACACGCCTGTTCGACGAGACCCACCAACTGGAGCAGACATAAGGAAAATGTTAGCAGAAGTTTATGAAGAAAAGAAAAATTTATCTCGGTTGTTACCTTGAGAAGTGAGCAAGAAAGGGCTTCCAGATTATCCGATTCACAGCAGACCTCGGGCAGACGACTGTCATAACCGCTTGCCTTTCGCAAGAGCTCGGCGCTTTTCTTCTTATCCTTAAAAATCAGGTCTGCACCATCAAATACGAACTTCAATGCATGGTGATCCTTCACAGGTAAGATGAGCTTCATGTTCTCGGCATTCTGCTTTTTTGCGGCTTCGGAGCTTTGTTTCTTTCTCGGGCGAAGATTCTGATTTCTACCGGAAGCTCCTTAGGGGTTTGATCTTTTCATTCTAGGAGAAGAGTCGGTTCCTTCCCAGTCTTCTCGTCCTACAGATAATCAATCATAAAGTAAGAGGGAACTCGGTAAAGAATTAAGAAGTTCGAAGAAAGCATACCAGCCCAGGAGCGAGCTCTGAAAAATGAAGAAGGAAGTATATCGCCCCACTGAAGTTCTCCCTCTGCTTTAAGTTTTTCAAATTCTTCAAAGAAGTTTGGCGGAGGTGCTCGAAAGCAGCTTGGTTTAACTGAAAAGGAAACAAAGAGAGTTTAGCGTCGGAATAAAAAGGGAAAGAGAAAACCTAGTTTTTACAAATTATAATCTTCCAATTTCGGAAGATTGTGGCGTCGGATCTGTAAACCGAAGCTTCAATGATTCGGACGTAGAAGTAACTTCGGAACCATAACTTTGCGCTTGTACGAAATCCAGTGAGGATTTTCTTCTTGGGTTTGATGCTTAATTTGAAGGTCCCTTCTGGGTTTCCAGTACCAGAAAGGTTCGTCAGTTCTTCTAGTTTCCGAGAATTTAACCGAACGTTGCACCGAGCTGCGAGTACCAGAAGCCCGGTGATGATTTTTACAGAGTTCGATGTTAGTTGTGACATCGCTATTCCTCGACGGGCGCAATAACTTACCATTAACTGCGGGATCGGAAACCAAAGATTGGCTTCGGCAAAGAAGCTTTCGTAGAGACAAACGTAACCTGATGGTGGGGTCCAAGGTCTCTGATCGGACCTCGGAACCAGAATTTCAATCTCTTTCCGATTTAAGGCTCTCCATTTAATTGACCCAATTTCTGATCTAGAAAAAAAAGAGGGTCCAACATCTGGGATATTTGGCCAAGGACGAGTACTCCCATAAATCGAAACCTCGAGTTCGTTTCTCGCGGACATTTCGTAAAAGGATATTAATCAGAGAAGGAAGATCGAAGGTTACCTCGGAGAGCGGAGAGTCGATTATGGGAGAAATTAATCAACAATCAGCGGTTTTATAGAACGAACAAATGATGATGAACGCTTCGTTTACAGTAATGAGAGAGTCTGATTAGCCAACACCTGAGACAAGAGGAGGCACCTTTTTTCACATTTATTTTTGTCTGTTTTCGAGATGACACGTCACTTGGGAGGTGAAAGGTTTTGCGAGAACCAAGAAGTTTGCACGAATGGACCTTTCGTTGTTTGATCTTTTTCCCGCCAAATTGAAGAGCGAAGAATATTGGAGAATTAAAACTAAGACTATTGAAGACGAAGATCGATTGATACCAAACTTCATTTATTGACAAGCTATTTAGAATGGAAATTCGCCAACGGTGCCCGAAGACATCCTCGGACGAACTAGGGGGACTTACTGTTTATGATGGGGTTCTACCCCTTATCGATAGTTTGGCAATAATTGGAGTTTGATCCCTGTCGAGCTCTTCCCTGATAACTTATTAGGTTATAAGTCCCGAAAATAGGAATATTAACCCTCGGCTCAAATGGCCGAGGGATACCTCGGTGAAGAATGATCGAATTTAGTGTCCGAAGCGGGGGTATAAACAACATCGTCATAGGCCGAAGTCTAAAGCTCGGACAGTATAAGATCAAATCTTATCCCAGATTCCCTAATCTTGGAAAAATAGAAATATTCCATTTTTCCGAGGTTAGCCCATGGGCTTACTAGACCGACTATTAAGGATATATAAATACATACCCCCCCACTAATAATATTCATTCAGAATCAGAGAGAAGAAGAACTAGATCTCCTAGGATTTACTTCTCTTTGATAAAGTTAACTCGGCATTCCGAACTAACAAGCATTGTAACCAAAATCATTAATAAAACATCCTTTTATGAGGTTTCTCCTTGTTTTTTAACTTTATACTTTTTCAAAAACGAACCCCTCTAATTATAAGTAATTAGAATTTGAACCTAGTATCAACAACTACAAAAATTCAATTGAAAATTATTAAAGGTAAAAAAATGGAGAGTTTTAGAGTAGATAGCGAAGTAAACAAAAATAATTTAAATATTCTTTAAATTAAGTTGAAATTACATATGGCATAAGTAAAACCAAATTTTAGCACGAATGTAGAGTGGGGAGAAGCAGATTTAACTTGGGATTTGGGTGAAGCATTTCCGACCATGTCTGATCGAAGCTTATGGTAAGAATTGGAGATTTTTCTTTAGGTTTATGTTCAAGATCCTGAGTTTTTTTAAAAATGATTCTTTTGAATCTACCAGAACAATATTTTTGAGGTCATCAATGATAATATGATGTCGCAACTATGAGGTAGTTTTTAAAATAAATTAAAATCGACCTTATTGTTTAGTTATTAGTTTTGAGTTCAAATTTTTAACTAAAATTTTCATGTATATATATGCATTTTGGATTTTACTTCTATTCACCCCCCTTTTATTCATCTCCTTTATTCACCTCCTTCTCCTTTACCAATCAAAAAGACATGTCATATTAATAATTAAAATAGAGTTATACCAATTCAGAAAATATTAATTAGAGTTGCAGTATCCTCCGCTAACGGCGTTGTTCAATAATTCACCTCTTTTATCTATTATTTTCAGAACTCAATAAAAAAAAAAAAGTTACTCAAACACAGAGTGCGATGAAGACGAAGACGAAATTGAAGCTGTGTAGCGAGGATCTAGAAAAATAGGATCGAAAATTGAAGGTTTTGGTTTTGTGCAGCTATTGTTGTGTCAAGGCAAGAGAACTTCTGGAACTACAATGTCTTTCATATCCAGATCATGCCCTAAAAATATCCTATGAATCCATAAAATAAATGAAGAGAAAACAAAAATATCAGATATATTGGTTTATGATTAACGAAACTGGATTGGATATTAAGGTATTTAAGAACCACCTTCTTGTAAGCTTCTCTTAATCGTCCAAGTAATAGCATGAGCCTGCAGATTTTTGTTCCCTATCTTTGGTTGACTCCAACTTGTTAATTTTTGGGCTGAAATTGGTTGGATCTCGTCTGAATGTGATGTTCAAATGCTGCAGAGAAAAGTAAAAACATAATCTGCAGGCTCATACTATTACTTTCCCAACTTGTGTCATTAGAACTAATCTGCCATTAGGAAGTTGTCACCTCATTACTTTCCCAACTTGTGTTATACGGGGACTCCTAAATAAACAAGTCAACGTGACACAGAATTAGTTAAACTTAAAACAGTCTGGTCCGGGACGGGAACATTCTAATTTGGATGATTTTCACACACCGCTTTAATAATTCCTTTCTTCTACTTACGTTTGAGTGGTAGTCAATAAATACATCTCAAAAAGTCAAAGCCGACGAATTCAGTTATTAACTCTAGATTATTAAAAAAAAAAGTGAACTTTGGGGCTTTAGCTTGATCGCTGCATTAACTATCTGACAAAATACTCTCTGTTTTGGGATTAGTTTAACGAAGATTTTATGTTTTGAAGGTGTGATAGGAGATTTTTACTTTTTTATGTTTTACCTTTTTTTCACGGATGATTTTTACTTTTTTACTTTTTTATGATGGTTCATTGTGAAACTCTATTATTTTGAAGGTGTAATAGCAATTCTTTGATTTTTAGTCTTTTTGGTTTTACTCTTTACGATTTCGTTTACAACAATATGATCAGTTACAGTATAATTTGCTAGTCTCTATTCTTGGTTTTACTCTTTACCGAATTTTGATTTACCGTTTTGTCCATAATATAATTATCATGTTCTTTTTTATACACGAACAAATACAAATTAGATATATGCACACACACACGTAATCATTAACGTTGTCTGCACTTCCTCTCTTTATTGCTTCTCTCACAAGTTTCTTCGCTGACTCCTTTGGGTCCTCCACTTCCTTAACCAGCAACTGCTTGCTGCAAAAATAAAAGAAAATCAAATTATTTAAAAATTGATAGATAACTCAAAATATAAGACTTCAAATCATTAGAGAAAACATCACATAGTCATCACTTGCTAGGATCAGAAACTCAAGAGAATCATCAATCTTTTCTTCATGTTGTATTCAATGACAAAAAGGGGTCAAGTGGATCATATGCAATGTGGTTCTTGTTGAAGAGGTCAAATGCCTGAATTTCTGGATCAGCAACAATATATTGCTTCAGAAGCTGATCACCAAAAGCACGAGAAACTGCAAGAACTCCCACAATCCTCCAAGTTGCTAATTCCATTAACGAATGTAAATTCAGGACTATATGTGAAGAAGCAGAAAACATAAATCCTACAGTTTCTAATTACTTACCTGCCCACATCACAAATCCACCAGCATTCTCAATCCTTTCACGCTCATCACTTTGGTCAGGTTTATGGTCCCTTGACATAGCAATAGCTGCACAAAACCAAAACCCTCAATTTCGAGATTTTTTTTCTAATTTCAACTTAAATCTCCAATGAAATCATTGTCTCACCATAAGTAAAATCAAAATAATTCATCTATCACCATATGCAAAATCAAAATTATCTACATTTCGAATAAGCAACAAAATTGGACGAGTCAAGGAGAGAATCTACTAGGAAGAGACAAAGGCTTCGTCAGAGAAAATTACGTTACGATAGGTTATACCGGTAACGAATCCGGTGACGACGACCATGGTCGATTAATTACCGATAATCTCTTTGGTGACAACGACGGATTCTCTCGCTACACAGCTTCAGTTTCGTCTCCGCCTTCGTCTTCATCGCAGTCTGTATTTGAGTAAATTTTGAACAACGCCGTTAACGGAGGATACTGCAACTCTAATTAATATTTTCTGAATTGGTAAAACTATATCTTAATTACTAATATGACATGTCTTTTTTATTGGTAAAAGAGAAGGAGGTGAATAAAGGAGGTGAACAAAGGAGGGGGTGAATAGAAGTAAAATCCATGCATTTTTAGGTGAAGAGCGGGAGTATTATAACTCTGATAGCATTGATACTTTGGACACTAGCAGTGCTGATGAAATGGTTTATACTCATAAATTTATTTATAGTGACAAAGTATAGGGATATTTGAATCATTGTTTGGAGTTGAAATTTGTGCTCCTATAATGCTGCTCCAAAATATCGATATAAGAAATGATTTTGTGTACAAGACTAAAAGTGGCTCAGTTGGCCAATCACGTGATAGAGGACAAAAACATTAATGGATACTAAAGTAATCAATTTGGTTTTTACTAACTAGGAATTTTGTATCTCCGACGGAAACGAAGTTCCCTTTTAAGATACGGTGTAGTCAATTTTTGGTGACTGTTTCATTTGCTATGACAATGAATAACAACCAAAGTCAAACCATGGAGACGGTTGATTTGTTTCTGCCCAAAGGAGAATCTAGGGTTTAGATTCCCTAGAGAAAGATATATGGACTGTATATGAATGTGTTTTAAGAAGGTTGAAGGGTCTAGATTACCTACTGCTATTAAGTGTATATGAGTGTGCTTGGGTTCCCAAATGAGGGTCTAGAGTATAGAGTCCTAAGAGAAATGCATCATACATACAATGAATTGTATATGAATGTACTTGGGTTTCCAAATGAGGGTCTAGGATCTAGATTTTCTAGAGAAGGTATTGTAGATTTCATGGACTACATATGAATGTGGTTGAGTTTCCAAAAGAGGGCCTAGGGTATATCGTAGATAGCATGGACTGTAAATGAATGTGTTTAGGTTCCCAGAGGAGACTCTAGGATTTAGATTTCTCAGAGAAACGTATCGTAAATATCGTGGTATCTATGTGAATATGTTTTGGCTTCCAAATGAGGGATTAATATATAGATTCCTCCACAAATAAGTATTTATAAGATACTATGATCTCTTACATCTAATTTACGATACGTTTATACGTCTCTTCAGATAGTGAACACTAATTTTAGAATCTCATAAGAGTATGCTGGATATATCCTACTTTCATGTGTTAAAGTTTACTCTCTTACACCACATCTTCACGCAACCGCACGAACAAATCCCTAATTTTGATTTATTCTTATTATAAATTTTAAGTTTATATATTTTTTAATATTTACTCCAAGGGATAACAAAAAGTGTGACGTGTTATTTCGAGGTTTGTCTGATTGGTTCTGATTCTTTTGATAGTTCTATATGTTTGTTTGCGGTTAACCGCTAAATGTACATGGGGATAATTTGTGATTTCTTTCCCTATCCGATCTGATTTTACGTCAACCGGTTTAAAATCAACCTACAATCTTACAAAACTATATAAAGAGCAAGAGGGTTTGTCCATTGATTGTTTCTTTTTATTAATACGATTTAGGGTTTGTTCCACCCGATTCCATTCTGCATCTAAATTTGACACAACTGTTGTATGTAAAATGAGCTGCATCTATATGGTAATGAGAGCAAATCTTTTTCAATGATATATGTAAACCAAAACAAATCTTCATGAGGCCTGCAGAGTCTGTGAACCTTAAAATTAAAGCCCATTTCCAGTTTGCTACAAGTCTTTTATGGGAGATCAAAATTAGTGCTCATTAATATTGCCCAACGTCCCGAGCGATGTAATATCTATTTTTACCCAAGAGGAGCAAAATGTGATTAGCCGTTTACATTAATAGTTTGTTGAAGAAAATGAAAATTAGCACTACGTATGGCAAAAAAGAGGTCACAATCGAGCTACTACCTCATAAATGATAAAACCCAATTAATGAGATAGTGACTTGTGAGCCAATCAAATGTCCAATTTTTTTAGTTTAAATAGGCAACAAGACCTCTTGATCAAGATGTCTTATCCCATGATCAAGCTTATGCTACTATCACTTTTCGTGGTAACGATTGGAGCAGACGATGCGTTGATGAAGAAAGAGTGCCATAACACAGATTATCAAAACCAATGCCTCGCATGTCTCGAATTTGATCCAACTTCCCACCATGCCAACCGTGTTGGACTCGCCCGCATCGTTATACATTGTCTCCAATCTCACCTCGGTTTCCTCATTAAGTAAGTTTCCTTCAATCATATACAACTTATTTTCTAGTAGATTTTTGAAAATATCTGCAAAGAAATCCCTTTGATTACTCTCTTGTAATTTCCTCATGTCTATGTATCTTCGTTTTACAATCAGCTTCATAATAGTATTAACATAGACAAAAAAAATATAATAATAAATCCAGGGGTTATATCTCATATTTACAAGTATTAATATGTTTTATTCTTGGTTGTAGAATCGTCACGAATACATCATCGAGGGTGGGAGAGGATGAAGCAACTAACAAAATTCTAGAAGACTGCAACAGAGGCTTTTGGAACGCAACATTACAACTTGGTGAAGCCGAGTACCGTATGGTACACCGTAGTTATGATAAAGCCTTCGGGTGTGTGAACATTGCGTTTAGATTCCCTCTGAGTTGCAGAGAAAATCTCCAACAACTCAAGTTCACAAAGTCACCTGAAGTTTATGACCAGATCGGTTACTATGGCCAACTCTCTTCTGCTGCTAGAACGATGATCAAGCGTCTCAAGAGTTTTATATAGCTCAATAATTTTATATATCGGTCGGTTATTATGCGACTTAATTAAAGAAATAAATAAATTTATTTTCTATGCGTGATTGAATTTAATGATTCTCCTCCATGCCATAATCAACGTAATGTTGTGAAAAATGACCTATTTGTTTTCATAAAAATAAACCATCTTGATTTCCCACCAAAAAAAATCAAAAAACATCTTGAATATTTTTTGCAAAAATGTTTAGGTTTACACTAATCCATGGTTTATCCTGCACAAAAACCGAATTTTTGTACTAGCTATTGGAGTTACGTAAAACAAAACCATATTAATTTGGAACTATCTTTTTCTTTCGAATCTCCTTTTTGTATATATTTAAATACCATAATACCAAATCTTATATATTATTGATCCTAAGTTCCGAACAATGTGCTTGTATTTAAATATTTCTCTTTCTTTTTGTTTGTGTGGAATTATATATTAGTTGTAGAGTTCACATGTAGTTTACATAACCCAACAATTAGTTTACAAATTCGGTTTGGTTTAGTTTTAATTTTGAAACACGTTTTTTTACTTAATTGAACATAGGTTAGGATCGATCTTACAATTTGGTGTTCATTTTATTTTTTGCAGTTACTTTGAGAGCTTTGATCTAAATTTCGCATGGGACAATTCAGATGGGGCAAATATCATACAATTATTGGAATTACGATTTATGCTCATCCAGTATGAAGTTCTACAAATTCAACGACTAAACCGAAATTACTGTCATATGGTAAAACTGAATTTGATATCCGCAGAGAGAAACGGGAAAATCGCAAATTTTTATTGAGACAAGCCGGAAAGAAGAAATGAGACCGGTTTAGGAGACAAACAGAAAAAGGAAAGAAAAAAAATATAATCTCAAAATTATATGTGATATGAGATCGAAGAAAGCTTTACTTCTTTTCCCTCATTGAACTCTCTAAATGATAAAGAAAACAAATATTTTGTGACACAAAAAAAAGAGTGGGTTTGACCTTTTTACCCCTTTCAAGATTATGCTTATTACCCCAGAGAAGAAAGCTGGTCTTCTTCGCTTTTTAGTTCACAACGTCGAGAACAAGCTTACGGGATTTGAGAACTGACCATCTCAGTCTCCTGTAATATGCAGCTTGAAGCAGAGCCAATGACAGTAAAAATATCCATTTGAATCCCATCTGCACACACATTTAATAAAACCGAGCTGGCTTTTAATACACATAAAATGGTCACACTCCTACTTCCAAATATCGAAACCAAAAAAGGAAACAAATGTATCTAATCTGAAAAAAATAGAATCAACCGGACGCAATTGCATATGACAGCTTAAAAATGGAATCATATCAAAATGAGAAACTTACCAGTTTCCTCTCTTCCATTTCTGGTTCAGCTGCCCAAGACAAGAATGATACAACATCTTTACCCATCTGCGCCATATTTGGAAAACCAAAAGTTAAAATACTATAATTAACACAAGGAAAGATCAAATCCACTAATCTCTAAAACATTTTTTTACTAACCTGTGCTTCAGTGGCAGGAGTTCCATCTTCATATTCCACAGCTTCATCATTGAGCATTTTAGGCATAGCAATTGCTCCACCAGGGAAATAAGGATTGTAGTGTAACCCTTCTCTGATCTGTACAGTTGTCACAGACTTTGTTCTTAACACCCAAGAATTTGAAGTTGTAATAATAACTCTGATGCAAAGAAAGTTACCGAAATTCCAGCAGGAGGATCACGGTAACCAGTCAAAAGAGCAAAGACGTAATTTTGGCCGTTGTGACGTGCCTGCCAGACACAAGCAAAGCTGTCTAGATCAGAGAAGTTTCCTAAAAGTATAAAAATTGAGTGAGAGAAGAGAGCAGACCTTAGTTATAAGACTTAGATCAGGAGGATAAGCTCCTCCATTGGCGAACCTTGCAGCTGATTCATTAGAGTATGGTTGAGGAAGCCTGTCACTGAGTTTACCAGGTCGGGTAAACATCTCCCCCTCATCGTTTGGTCCATCAACAACCTCGATTTCAGCTGCCATTGCCTTAGCCTCTTCCTCTGTGTAAGCAACACCCACCAAATCTCGGTATGAGATCAGAGACATCGAGTGACAAGACGCACAAACTTGCTGATAAACTTGGTGACCACGACGGATTCTGCTCATTATCAACAGCCAAATATTACAATATATAATTTCTTCATACATTTTCTGCTCTAGTGTAACAGTCCAGCAATATCTATGACAAAATGTAGTTAGAAACACTCACGAAGCATGGTCATATGAGCTGAGAATGCCTTCATGCGGCCAAGGGTAGTTGGGACATTCCAAACCGTGTTCAGCTTCATCAGCGGATGCTACTGTAGAAAAACTCAATAGTCCCGTAATACCAGCACCCATGAGGGCAAATGCTCTTATACCAGCCGATCCAGCATCTTCGTTAGCTTTCTTCGAAGATAACCATGACAAGACCGGAGTTGCCTGTAGGATGGCACAGAACGAATATGAGACAAAATTTGGCTAGAAACAAGTAGTCGAATGCTCAACAAATGCACAATCAAGAGATTTTCATGAATTCGGTCTATTTTGTCTAAAAAATCACACATCACTTATACTCTCTAAGTCTAAGTACAAACCAAAATGTCTCTGCCAAGGAAAAGCCTTTTTCGCCAGGCTGATATCAATAACAATCACCTCTTTATCCTTCGAAAAGGCTAGAGTCAAACTAAATTCCCCCTATCTTATATTCCAAATTTTCAAAACGCTACCGAAATTCCAGAATCTCTAACAATAATGAAACATATACACATAGCCGAGAAAATCAACAGAAAAATCCTGTGATTTCTCTTCAAACAGATCCCAAGCTGAAATCGCAGATACAAAAAAAAGAAATCAAAAGAAGCGGTAGGGAAATCTTACGACTGATTGGGAATGAAGTTTCCTCCTCAGAAGCTGCTGGATAACTCCTCCAACCATTTGATGAACGCTTGTACCAATCGATTCGCTGAAAGAAAAAAAAAAACAGAGTTGAGCTTAAAACAAGGTAATAATATAGTGATTCCATTACACATAGATGAATATCCAAGAAAATGCGAAAGCCCTAGAAATTTTGACTTTACATAGAGATCCGACGAAAATATACATCCAACGAAAAGAAAATGGAAGAAGAAATCATCCGATTCGGATATAAATCAATCAAAAAGAACTCACCGGAAGATGAGACAACGGGATCGACGATTGACGACTATCGAGCGTAGGACAGATGCGAACACAGAAGGAAGAAGAACTTAACAGATACCAGAGAAAATGGATGTCTCTCGATGACCGCGACTGTCATCTGTAGTTAAGATTTTAAGATTTTAAGGCCCATGGCCCATAACCTGTAGTTAAGTCCACTAACACTGAAACAAATAAAATCTGAAATATGTCTCCTAAAATAAAGGAACTAAAATGAGCATTGATGCTTTGTAATATCCAACCAAATATTTTAGCATTAGCACGAAAGAGAGCATTAATGTTTGCAAGAACAATAGGGGTTAGTGCGGGTTATGGTTGTATATATGTTTTCACTATTTTGTGAGGTGTATTTCTTACGAATTATTGTTCATAATGTATAATTTGGCTGGTAATATCTATCCAAACATGATTTGCTTCATAGTAATCTTAAAAGTAATGGTAAAAGAATAGCTTGCATTCTTGTATATGTTGGTGAAATCAAAAGCTGGTATACGAAAGTTGAGGAGCAACAATTAGAGATAGTACAGATGTGTATGAAAGTCAAACGACGTTCTATATCTTTATGAATGATAAAAAGTAATATAATATTTTAAAATATATTGCATACATAATATGTCTTCAAAATTAGAGCAAGTTCATTAGTGAATTCTGGCATAAACTCTAAGAAAAAAAAGAAGGTTTCACATGCATAGTGATGAACCTCAGTAGAATCGATTCTTATATAAGAGGTTGTAAGAATCCGGGTTCGTCACTGTTCACACACGTGGCACACCCGGATTCGCTGGTTTTTTTTTTTTTTTTTAAACTTCAAAAATGTTGAACCCACTTTAAAAAAGTTAATAAAATTAGTTAAAAACCTCTTTTTTATTAAACTCCTAAAGAATATGCATTGAAGAGTTCTTACAAAGGTCTCTAAACAAAAATTAATAATAAAATATTATAATAATTTTTATTATAAAATTCTTTAGAACATGAGAACACGCCTTTATTTACTCTTAAATAAGAATATTTCTTTATTTTATTAAGAGACTTTTTTAATAAAATATTATTTTTTATTTTTTATTATTATTTTATTGATAAAAACATTTTGTTAGAACCTTGCAATAAAGATGGCCTACTAGGAATGCTCTTACATCCGCTACACTTTTTCACCGGTGTTTAAAATTATACGACATGTTAAAGATTATACATGTATCATGAACAATAATATGATATCCTCTTTTTAAAGAATGTCTTTGAATTCTAACTTTTTATTCCTATCGTTGAAGGTTTTCAAAAGAAATAAAAGACGTATTGATCTATATATACGTAGAAATATGGTGGAGGTAGATAAATATTTTTGATTTAATGTTCAAAACTCTCCCGGTTGTGTTCTTTTTACCAATATTGAAACTACAGACATAGAACCTGAAACTAATAAAATTAAGCAAACAAGTTTTTTTCCCAATTACTTAAAACCCAAGTTAAATTATTAAGATGCCAATTCTCACAGGAAAAAAAAACATAAGGACTATAGAAGAAGTTAGCCAAGTCTTGAACTCATTGAATGCAAGACCACCCGATAATCAAGTATGACCTAGTGGAATACCTTGAAGATCAACAAGAATGCTCTCAAGTTACCAACTGATATTGAATGAAGACTAAAAAAAAAGATTGCATCATAAGAACAGTTATGGAACGCCAACACTCAACTAAGAATGCTCATTTCCCATATGAGACTGTTGAAAGCCATATGAAGGTTAAACTTATGAAACACCTTCAATACCACTTAGAATGCCTATGCCACTACCTATACTTTAAATAGGGATGCAAACACAAGACTATGCTCAGAAAACCAGACCATGGAACACTCATAGATATCCAGGAACGGTTTTAAAACATTTGGATCTAGTGAATACCGTTTGGCAACCAACTTAGGCTAATTTCAGATGATCACGTTTCTGATGAAAACCAATGCGTGTGTATATTTTTGAAGATCCAACAAGCTCATAGTGTTGGAAGAACACACCAAATCTAAACCGAATCTAAACTCCAACAAAACCACCAAATTGTTTGAGATCCATAATGGTTGAACATAGTCAATATCAAATTGGGAACTAGATCCATTGGCATTGTTCTCATTTCCATTGCCTCCCCCAATCAACAGTCTTTGAAAACCTGCATATCTCGTTTATCCTTTCGTGTGGATATTCCTCTTCGTTAAACCAATCATAGAGGGGAATCATCGTGCATTATTTTTCTCTTTCAAAAAGCTTTCACATACATCATGTAAGGATGTTCTTTAGGCAAGAACATTCTCGGACAATAAAACCAAACTATTTTTTTTCCATGTGGCAAGCAAAATGACTTTGCTCATATATACATACGGACAAACCATAAAATAGTTAGAGACTATAAGAAAAATAAAATAGCAAAGGATAGTTACAAAAAAAGTCATGGATAAGACAACAAATAGCTTCGATTTTTTGTCATGGCTATGAATACCACAAGATGATTTGCAGCTATAAATTCAGCTATATTGAATAGCCAAAAAATCAATTTTGTGACTATATTGTCGCGACAGTTTTGTCACGAAAATCATTGTTTGAAATTATGTTTAGTTTGTGTCTAATTTGTAGCTATTAAATATAGTCACAAATATTTTGTAGCTGATTTATAGTTATTAACTATTTTTCTTGTAATGATAACACTAGGATACTTCAAAAACAAATTGTGATCGTAATATAGTTTAGAGGAAGACCACTAATCTAAATGGAGGAGCTAAAACCATTAGATTAAGTTATAAATATATTATAATTTATCACATGTGAAATGGACAACCTAAATATTTAGACCATAAGCTTGACTTGTTCTCCTTCTCTAGTACTTTATAGTTGTGCTGCTTGATGGAAGAGAGGAATGAAAGTTCGAGCAAACTGGCCACTATAAAAACATGTACCAAATTCCAACTTCACAACATTTTTTATTTTCGTTATGAAATTGATGATTAACTGGTATCACCTAAGACCATCGATGAATAGGTACATCACATGTGGCCAATTAAAAGTAATTGATTATATCATTTTCTTTCCCTTATGACTCTACTCCTGTATGTGTTTACATCCATAAACTTGGCCATTTATTTATTTTCTTCTCTATACTTACTTTACAAACTTCCCAACACTGAGAAATTCATAGAGCCAAATTACTTCAACTTATTTATCAATCTTAATATAAAATAGAAAAAAAAAACAGTTAATTTGTTACCTTTGCTCCAGAAAGTAAACATGAGACTATAGATCTTTCTACGTTGATGGATATATTTGCGAGTTCTTCCCTTCGTATCATATATATAATGAGTGACCAACTCTCTCCATGGAGATAACACCTAAACATCTAGGAGAGTGACATGTGTCCAATTAATTTTTTTATTAGAAAATAAAATAAAAAAATTTCAAACTTTTCATATTTTTAACTTCAATTGTCTTTTAGTATTATTTAAGTTACATTTTAGTAAAATAAATGATTTTAATTTAAGTGCACAAATTTATAAATGTTTATCATATATGATAAATTCAACATTAATAAAAAAAAATCTTTTTAAACTTTTCATATTTTTGTCTTCAATTGTCTTTTAAGTATTACTTAAGTTACATTTTAATGAAATAAATGATTTTAATTTAAGTGCACAAATTTATAAATGTTTATCATATATGATAAATTCAACATTAATAAAAAAAATCTTTTTAAAATTTTCATATTTTTGTCTTCAATTGTCTTTTAAGTATTACTTAAGTTATATTTTAATGAATAAATGATTTTAATTTAAGTGCACAAATTTTTAAATGTTTATCATATATGATAAATTCAACATTTTAAAATATTTTTGTGTTTTTTTATTTATTTTCTTACAAAAATAATGAATAAGCAAAATAATAAGTGGAATAGAGAAGTGATGTGATAAGAGAGGCATAGGGGCGAAGTTATAAATTTTCAAGATCTTAAAAATTGGAATGCAATATAAGTGAAGAGGTAACAAGGAAAATATATATCAAGAAGAAGAAAAAGAAATAGGTGTGGAAATATACAAGATTATCTTATCGAAGTATATGAATAACTCTCTAATTATGGCCATCAATAGTTGAAAAACTATCTCCATATGCATAGAAGAATTTTCCACGTGTACCACTCAAAATTTTGACCTTCAAACTTCTCTGATTCTTCATGGCCATTTCACTCAACATTCCCTCTTAAAATTTAATCTTCAAACTTCTCTGAGTTTTATGGCCATTATAATTATTCCTTAGGATGAGGAAATAATTTACTACGGTTGAAAGCAGAAAAACAATCTGCGAAGAAGAATACGTAAGTCATGATTTACAAGGTTTGATCTTTGGCCCATATATAAAATAGTATCAATATAATGATGTAATATCAAGATTAGTTTTTCCTATGATGTTGAAGGCTTGAAGCAATAGAATATCAGGAAGAAGACTGAAGTTTTTTTGATGAAAAATGACGAAATCTTCATGAAGAAGGAAGAGCGAGAGATGAGAGAAGTTGTGTATGAGAAGCTTAAGGTGGAGTTCAAGAAAGTGTAGAAGATGAAGAAATTAAAATCTAACATGGTATGATATCTAGATCTAGCTTACGTTTTCAATATGTATATTTATGTATATTGCTTCTGGTGTCCATAGACGCAGCTGAATTTTCCACATCTCATATGGTGATTCTCTCTATTCCAAATAGTTTTTTTTGGTTTTCTATTGGGGTATTTTGGGTTTTAAAGTTATTTGTGTTTTTCATTAATAAATAGCGAAGATAAAACCAACGTCAAAAAAAAAATGTAGAGATTATGCAGGAAAAACTCATATGGAATTTCAGACATTTATTATATCCTCGGAGAGCTTTAGTGAAGGCATATCAAAAGAAAAAGATTTTCAGAATCATTAGCAATTGAGGTAAGTCATTCATTGGTTAATTTTCTATACAGTTTAGATGAATGTGGATAGATCATAGATGACGCCTAATATATTTTTTAAAATCTTCATGTAACTCGAATTTTAAGAGATATCGTGAAAAAAAATTGAGGTAAAACTGTTTGGAATATAGAAATTAAAATTTATGAGACAATGAACATAAAATATGTTTTATAGGTTAACAAAAAATATGTTCATTTCAAGATGGGTGAAAATGAATTATAAAAGAAACCAAGATGTTTGATAGGGAGGTAATTCCTAGGGAAAAAACATTTTCTTTAGGTACATATGTCATTTTTACTATTTTTTTTATGAGTTCAACAATATAAATTTCTATCTATAAAATACATAAATACAAAAGAAGATATGATTTGTTAACAAATTTTTTCGTGACATACTCTTATGTCCTACAGCGTCAGTGCTCCCCTATAGTGGCAAAACCATATTGATCTCATTGGTTTTTAATCTATCATCTCTGAATATCAAAGATTTTAAGGATGACCTTTTCACAAATTTTATTTTCTACCTAAATTGAAAATTGCTTGAATCAATAGTATATAATAGAAAATCTGCGCATCGCGCGGGTACTCACCTAGTGTATTATAAGACAACCAAAAATTCATAAGCTACAAGACAAAAACAACATGCCTCCACTGCTTCATTTTTTTGTGATTATATTTTTAGTGGGATACAAACAACATGTCTCCACTCCTTCATTTTTGTAACTAAATTTCCAGTTTCTCTCCTAATTAAGACCATGTCATAGATCAAACTCATTAGTTGTAAGAAAGAAGATAATCTTCTACAAATGAAAGACATTACCGACAACTTGGTCCAAAAACTATTTTAGGTTATCTCTTCCACTGATATAATTAATTATTGACGGCAGTGACCCATTGTGGTATGTCTTTCGTACTAAATGACTCGCGATCTCACCAAACATGGTTAAAGCTGGATGAAGATGAACCTGCACATGAAAAAACTAGCATCAAATTCAAATTTAAAATTGGTTAAGTCGAGAGACGCTCACTGTAATTCGAAATTTTGGAAGGAATTTTCAAATTAGTAGCCAATACAATCGACTAAATACTTGAGAGATGGAGGATTAATAGTTTACCCCGTACCTAGTAGATTGGGCGTCTATGTTCCCCTTTCGTATGCATCTAGAGGTTGGAGATGATATTATGCTCGTCTTCCGAGGGGAAATTTCACTTGATTTTCCTCCCAATTTAAAAATTGGCCCATTGATCTTCGCAGATGTAGTGGTGAAACTGCTTTAGTGAGATAAAGAAATGGATGTGTTATGAATGCGGGAAGACATTTGCAAAGGCGTAATAACTTTAAAAGACTGAAATAATATGTAGGCTAATGAGGAGAATAATCGTTGGGATGAGAAAGACGGGGGACACTTAACATGATGTGACAAAAATTTAAACTAGTGTAGATGCATCCTACAATAAAACTAAATAACATAGAGCTTTATTTTGACAACTGACATGTGGCATCTTTGGAAGAAAGTTGAAAGAAGTTGATGTGGATGGCCTATGGAGCCTCAAATTTACCTTTTTATTAATATAACTAAGATGTGGCATCTTTGGAAGAAAATTGCAAGAAGTTGATGTGATAGCCTATGAAGTCTCAAAATTACCCTTTTATTAGTATAGATTTAACTTTATAAATAAAAACTACTATAACATTCTTATATATTCAATCATTTTTAGAGAAAAATATCATCGAAATATCCTTTTCAACCCTAATTTTTACGTGAATATAGCTATTAATAGGTCACTTGCTAGATGACAGTTTTTTTTTTTTTCCAATTTTCAAGTTAAACTTAAGTAGAAAGTGTTTATTATGAATCGACTGCAAGTTTTTTTATATCGATGTTTCATGTCCTTTTGAACATATTGTTGCAGATCTCTTGTTCTTTCTTGTTTCTTTACCTTCAGAGAAACCCTAACCCTAGTCTTTGTAAAGAATCTATTTTCTCTTGTCGATACCGCCTCAATCAAGTTGTGACAAAGATGAAGCTATTTGTGTTATTCATTATGTAGGTTGTAGATATGCTCCTCGAGAGTTATTTATATATAGTGTTATTGAATACATAATTTTTTTTATTTTATTTAAGTTTTTATAGTTGGTATATTTGGTTTATAAAGATTCAGTTTAGATTGGTTTAAGGTCTTGGGATTGGCCTTCGATCAGTTGTATATAATTAGTCTACGATTGTAAATTCAATTTCATTTAATAAAAATAAAATTAAAATTCTAATATGATATCAAAGCAAGCAAATATATCTTTATCTAATGATCTTCGTCTTTTATTTCTTATCTCTTTCATCAGATTCTCTGATTGATTTGATTTCCTTTTGTAATTTTTTCTGCAGCTCTGATGATCTTCTTCATCATTTTCCATATGTCGTTTTGAGCTTGATTTCTTCTATTTATTGTCTCTCGAGCTTCGATATGTGATGTGGTGCCAAAGGAGAATAATACATGAAAGATTTGGAATGCTTTATAGGCGTTTCAGCTAACTAACGAATGTTCCGTTAGCCAGAGTCAGGGTCGTTTGTGGCCTAATTTCAATTATAGGTCAGAACGAAAACATGATTTTTTTTATGTCTAGAAAAGTTTTAAACCTTTTTTAGATGATAATGGTTTTACCTAATACAACCCATCATACTCAATTGAGTTATTTTAACTAAAAATGGTGATTGCCAATAACCATATGATTCAATCATATCTACGTTTTGTGTATATAAACCAAAGCAAATCATTGTTAGTTCTTCCAATGTGTATTTCCTCTCAAATGTAATGCAAAGATATTTCATTTATATATTTTTTTTTATTTTAAAAGGATTTTTTTTTTTTTTGTTGAAACAAGCGAAACATACAATACAGAAACAATAAGAACAACGTAAATGAAAGCAAGACTCAAACACATAGTTGAAACAAGCTAGATGACAATCAAATGATACAAGAAAGGGCAGGTTCAACGACCTAAATACAACATCGCTCGAATGGAAAGCAACCGCGACACATCAAAAAAATTAGGCTCCAGCTAAAATCGTGTCTCTGTTAGCTGAGGAAGGAGAATTGACTTTGTGAAAGAAACATCTATTCAAGAGGCCAATCAGTCGAGTCGAGCCAAGTTTAGAGATCTACCTAACCTAATTCCGTACGATGACAAGGTAGAACGAACCCGCAAGGAGACAAGTACACCGAGGAAAGACCTAAATGTTATCTTGATGTGATCAAATCAGACGAATTACGCAAATAAGCCAAACTTGTGGCCTATGAAGGCAAGAAGAAGAAAAAATCTTTTGATGATACTAGCTCCCAAACCAAGGACTTATGCCTAAATCCACACACAAATGCCCATATATCAGAGGAAGGAAATCAAAGATCCTTTAAAATTCAAGATGTAATGAGCATTGGAGATAACCGGTGAATGAGCAGTCACCTAGTCAGTGAAGCATAGCCTCTATCGGTGAAGATCGGACCAGATCCACGACACCACCTCAGACCATCGAAGAAGACTCCACTCGGAAAGAAAAGAGCACAGAGCCTCACGCCTTTTTCAACCCAAAAGGCTCTTTACCAAACCTTGATCTACTCCAAATACTCTCTTAGAAAAAAAAAAAAAAAAAAAAAAACTAACCGGGAAGAAGACGTAGCAATCGAGAATGTACAAAATCTATCCTCCAAGGTAACAAGCAACATGATTAACAAAGAGTTCTAATTGAAAAGGTGAAGGCATTAACACGAACGAGATATTTCCTTACCGAAGTCAGCCTGCAGAGAAGAGACTTTAAAAGGATGTTGTTGCGAGATATGAACACTTGACGACGAGGAGGGAAGGTCAGCTAGAACCTCTGAGAAGAGAAACATCCTCGAAAACTCTAAATAGAGATAGAAGCATGTTACCCACATACCGTAAACGAGACTCGCCCTTCAGCTTCAAAGCCACCCAAGCCATGAACCAGAGCTGTCAGATAAACCCATAAATAAGGAACAAGGATCCCAAATGAAACGTTCAACCCCAATCGTTGTCTTTAACTGAGGGGAACCTAGAGGAGGAGAGAAATTGAAGTCGCAACATGAATAACATCCAACAAGAGACATGTAACTGACGACAATGATTCTGCCAAATGAGCAAAGAAATTTAGATTTAAAGCTGCGATCTTGTCAAAACCAATGGAGGAGGTAGCCGAGAAGAAGAAGAAAAGAATGTGATACTTCTCACAGCGGTGGTGAGAACCACCGATCGTCTGAAAAGAAGATCAAAATTTTGTTTTTATTGGCGACTAGGATAAGTTTGAGAGAAAAAAATATTACAATTGAACAGTCCAACCCCATTTATATATTTCTATCGATATCTATAAAATCCGACAAATTTTTCTAAAATTCGAAAATATAATATAATAAAAAAATCATATCCCATTTTGTTTTCTCGATTCCCTTATAGAAAACATCATTATAACATCTACATGATTTTTTGTACATATACAATTTTTGTACACGATACTTTTGCCAAATTTTGGTTTTCTTTTTTGTTGGATAACAAGAGGAGATAGAAGAGCACAACAATTGATCTGGTCCATAACAATTAATCTGGTCCACAAAATCATTAATGTCTACAGTACCTAATTCTTCTCTCTC
Source organism: Euclidium syriacum (assembly GCA_900116095.1). Lineage (NCBI taxonomy): Eukaryota > Viridiplantae > Streptophyta > Magnoliopsida > Brassicales > Brassicaceae > Euclidium > Euclidium syriacum. The sequence goes on from FPAK01000008.1 coordinate 8,948,176, forward strand.
TGGTAACTGACACTTGGATTTGTGTTTTTCGGTTTGCTGCCATGCCATCATCGCCAGCGGGAACTTCGTTTGATTTGCACCAAAATATCAACGCACTCTCAAACAAGTTGAGGTCCTATTTTAAAATGTTTATTTAGCAAAAATGTCTATTTCTGGTATAAACCCATATAATTTCACGTGTTATAAGGAAAATATATAGATATATTTGTACGGTACCTATGTATTGGCTATGAGTATACATAGAATAGGATATTTTGATTTCGACTGTCGTGCCAATTGGCAAGTTTTGATTCCACTATCGACCATATTCATATATCAATAGTATATAATAAACACGGAAGTATAAATTACACAAATAATATACTTAAGTAGTAGATCCAGTGATATTTAAGCTATATGCATGTGTGAGCTGTAAGGTTAGTCCATAAATCATGGGTTTTTTCCGTCAAAAGAAGAGAAAGAAAGGACCTTATACATAGACACAAGGACCAACCAAGACAGCCCTTTCTATGGCCTCTGTTCCAACTAAAAATGCCACATGTTCACTTATGATTTCTTCAGTACTCTTCTATTTATTTATGTATATTTTGTACTATATGCACTCACATAAACAATAAAGAGAAAAATAAATTTTAAATGTGGAACTTTTACACTAATCAAAATTTATTTAGAAAAGAAAAAGTAGATAACCAAATGCATGCACATATTAGTATAAAATATGATATATATATACTTTATTTCTATTTTAGAAACGTCATTTCACTATTTTATTATTTATATAACACACATCAAATATTCACATTTTTATAAATGATTTTATAAAGTATATAGTTATGTTAAATTATAATTAATAATAAAATATAATATATACCTAGGAAAACTATATCGTTATTGTCTTATAATTACTTAATTACTATATGAAAATTCTGGTAATTTAAAATGAATTTATTATTCAATCATTCAAAATCCCTTCTTTTTTTTTTTTTTTGGTTTTCTCAAAATTCCTATTATTCTGCTGTATATGTATCTACTCTACCAATTAAGTCATCTGTAAATGTAGATTCCATATAAGATTTCTCTTGCTTACGAATTTCCACGGTTATGCGAAAAGACTCAAAGTTAAAACATCACATTTGGAACATGGCATTACAGGATAAATCCACTGCAAATCAAAGAAGCTGTCTTCAGTCTATAATTTCTATATATATAGAAAGTAATCAAAACAAGAGTATATTAAGCCGAAGTCGGTAACAAATCTTATGCGAACTAATCTGTAGCTAATTAAGTTAGTTTATAAAGAGTAATGACATGTATATTGGTTATATATATATATATATATATATATATATATATATATATTGTTTTCATAGTGTAATGTTTGAATCACCTGCCAAGCTTTAGAGCTGATTCAACATCTAATCTCCACGCAAACCGACCAGTTGATCTAATTTTCAACACATCACAGGGCACTGTCATTTTCACCGACGGCTCGTATCGAACCGTAACCCTGCACGTCACCGCACCGTATAGCTCCACCATGCAAACTATCTCCTCCATAAGGTCCATCCCCACCAGCAGCCACACTCGGGTCACCTCCACATCCGGATCACCCATCATTCTCCGGTACGCCCTGTTTACCCAATAGACCCGGTTTGACACATCCGAAATTAACCAGGGACACGTGTCAACATCTAACATCCTCATCACTCTCTCTTCTCCCTGATCCGTACGGCTGAGCTCCAGCTCGTGATTCAAGTCTGTACACGTGTCACTCAAAGAATCCACCGTCAACCACGACTCAACTACCGCCCGACCTACAGATGAGGAAATCCCTCCGGTCGAACCATATAAGCTCGCTAAACCCGTTTTTGGATCCATATCATTCGGATCCGTATATATCTCACTAGCTTGATCTTCGTTACTTCCTAGATCTATATCCTTCTCCGGAAGCAACTGAAGCGTGACGATACCGCTTCTATCACCGCCATCAAGATCGGTCTTAATCTCCTCTCCGTCGCGGCCATTACTAATTTTCCTATTGCTATATTTACTACCACCACTAGTGTTTTTATTCCGAACCCTAACATACTTTCTTTTAGATCTTCTGTTTCTTCCAAGGAATCTGCAGCTCTTTGTATCCTCGGAAGATTCACCGACAGATGGTTTTGGCGCGATCGGACGGAACCGCTGCATTATCTTGCTTATAACGGTCTTGTCCTGATCAGTAACACCGTTGCTTACAGAAACTTGCCTCCGCTTTCCATCGTCATCCATTTATTTTTTTATGGACTTAGCACCGGATATCTTGTTTCGTTGACCCGCCGGACTTATCTATATGACTTCTCGATCCTTTTTTGCCGTCCAGAAAGATTAGTTATTTTGTGTTCTTTTTAGTCTTTTTATGGTGTTTGAAATATAAGAAACTGCACATTGTAATGGGAAGTGAAAAAAAGATGGACAAAAACTAAAAAGGTTGAGAGTTGAGATAGAAGAGGAAAGTTAGGGTATGAACAGTAAACACGTGGCTAGGGCAAAGCGTTTAGCATATAAAGAATAAACGATTTGATGATTGGTTCCATATTATGTTATGGGTCCCTCATGAACAATGCATCACAACATATTTATGTTGATAATTTTATATGTTTTTGTCGTCCTCACACACCCATGTATATATATATACATGCAATCATATTTGGAAGTAATTACCATCGTATTAAATTATATACGATCATATTTTAAAACAGGAAAATTTTATTCACAAAATATTCATATGTATGATGTATCAATGTGATATAACCAAAAGATGTCATTAGCTTGACAAAATTTGGAAAGATGAAAAGTGAACAGTATAATATGTATATTATAACACGTGTTTGTGTATCTATACATATATATTCGATATATAAAGTTTTTCTTTGGTCCTGACTCTTGAATATAGATATAAAGTACTAAACACAGGACAAAATGTAAAAGAACAATCGTAGGTTTTACTGTAAACCAAAATCCATATGACCAATCCAAGTATAATGGGTCTATTGATAATCGAGCTAGAGTTTAGGAGATTGCAGTTGCACTTCTTTGATTTTAGGGCGTATAAATTCGATTTTCACTAATTATGTTGTGTCATTTAAATTTTTGGATTTTAATACAAATCTTATTATATAAAATTTGATGTCTCAACTTCGTAATTAACACGATCGTGATATATATCAATCGATCGTTCAAACTTCGATACGTGTTAAAATATGTGAAAATATGATTATGACACGTGTCAATCGATCAATCAGATTTTGATACGTGTAAAAAAAATTCAACTGATCAGATATTAACATGTGTCAAATTATTATAAATTTATTTAATTAACATAAACCTATTAGAAAAAGGATAATGTTATATGAATACTAGTTGGTGATTCGCACTTCACGCAGTATATGATATTATTGTGTGAAAAATCGCAATGATTACAAAACTTTTATTTAAATTTTGTATCTCACAAAAATATTCTTAATTTGTAGTGAATAAAATAAGATTTCAAAATTATATATGACAATTTTATATGTACTTGATATTGCCGTAAAATAAAATATTCTATAATATAATATATTTATATATATTCTAGCGTAAAAAACTTTATATCTAGACATCTAATGCTCATAGCTAAGCACAAATTCAATCGGACCATGCAAAATCTGATTTAAAAATCTCAGTCAGTTTACTCCAACTATCCCCCATCATGATAAAGAAGAACTCTCAAGATATTCAAATCCTATGTCAGAGAAAACCTCACACCTACCTTTCTATTCTCTAGAATCTTATTTGGATGTCTATATTTATCATACATGGATCCCCTTATGGAAGTGTTCAACATTCTAGCAATAGACCTTGAGTATTCTTTTTTCTCTTTATATATTCCTAACATGAGATGTTGAATCATATACACCACTTTTGACCTCGTTAACCTAACCTTCCTTTCCTTTTTCATGTTTCTTATTTCTCTATCTAGTGTTATGATATCCTTTATACTTCTTATTCGTGCTACCAAAGATTTCTCTTACGTGTTATCATTTAAGGATGTCTTAATATTCTTCTCGCGGCATGCATTCTTGCATACCACATGAAAGGTTCGGGAAACACTATCCCTTCATCAAATGAATAATCATCTAGCATGGCCGGATGTAGATATTTTATCATCAAAATGAGTACTCTTTTACCTCCGAAGGTTGAACCGTTATCTGTGATTTTGCTGAAATCCTAGAAATTTGACATACTTGGTTGAACATAACCAACTTAAATCAACCGTCTTGCGGATTCCAATTTTTTTTCGTGAACAACGACCAATTAATATTTGTTTAACTTGTAATTATAAAGACTTAAAAACAAAAATAAAAATAAAAATTAACATATTGATTCAAAACTGGGTATTTCTGTAAAATTGATTTTTATAATATTTTTCGATATATATATCCACATAATTAGTTTGTTTTATGTTATTAATTCAAAAAGTTAAACTTATGACTCATAATTTTTTTTATAAAAAACTTATTTTGGACCAGTTGGATACAGGTGCATAAGACTATCTTGTTATAAAGACTATTTGTATTATAAGAGACATAATCTTTAATAGTCATGATAAACCGATCAGTTTTCCACCTTAAGATTTAAATATGATTATTTAAATATATATTTAAATGTAGTCATAAATATATGAATTTAAGTGTGCGAGATAAAGTTTGTTTTCATTTAAAAATGATTAAGATTAAATGTATGTTCATAATAATAAAATTTTAATAGATTAAATCACAAATTCTCTATATTTAATGAGTCTAATGAATTTAAGAGACTATATATAAAAATGAAAAATTAATTTAATGAGGTGGTAGAATTTGAATAATTGAATTGATGATGTGACACTCTAAGAAAGATAACCAATACAGTAGAAACTCTATAAATTAATACTCGGTACATTAATAAACACAATAAATTAATAAATTTCTCTGGTTCCGAGTTGGGCCAGTGTAAATTTTGACAAAACTCGATAAGATAATGAAATAATAATTTTTTAGAAACCCCAATATAAATATATGGTCTCAATAATATCATAAATTAATAATTAGGTATATAAATTTATATATACATAGTTTATACATACATAGTTAAGTCAATATGACTCTAGTGTCGTTTGTTATGTCTTAAACCTCAAATCTCGTTGGAATTCATCTCTAATTTTTCTCATAACATTAAATATTTCTTGTATCGTCTTCTCAAACCGTATAAAAAATTATGAAGCTCTACACGAGATTATTGTTTCTTTATGTGCAATTGCTTCTAAAGGTACATCAATATCATCTTCAGTCTTATCATCAACATTACAAAATAGAAAAAAAATATAAAAAATATGAATTTCCCTATAGACTGAATTCTTTTAAAATCCTATTAGAAAAATGATAATGTTATAAGAAAATTGGACTTAAAAAGTAAAATATATTAAAAAGAGATACAATCGATTTTAATCTTTAAATGAAAATTGTTAGAATTACTTATTTCTATATAAACGACTTACTTCTCTCTCAAATTTTTATCAGTTAAACTTAAAATATTTAATTCTCATTTGAGAAAGATATATTCATTTTTTTTTTCCATACTACTCTTTTAGTAATGAAGAAAATTTATCTCTTTTCCTAAGATTATTTTGACATTTGTTAAAAACAAACACGTGCCAAAATGATTTAATCTATTTTCTTAAAAACTAATACTAATATAATTAACATGCACCCACCTATAAAAAATATTAACTAATTTTTTTATTTTTTTTTTGTGTATTCTAAATATATAAAAGAATGTTTTGAGATTTCTAAAACTTTGAAAACTTCTTATAGGATAAGTGAGAAAGTAAAATATTTCTACAAAAATAAAAGGAAAAAAATAAGGAAGAAATCAAAAAGCATTAAATTTTATTATTATTCACATCTATCTAAATAGTTTCATAATCTATCAATTTTGTAGAATAAATTTATATTGAAATTTTTCAAATTGTCAAAATTATTTTTTAAAAATAAGAAACTATGCGATGAAATATTGATAAGAAAAGTATAATATTTTGATTCAAAATATAAATAAGAAATTTAATTTTTGGTAAATAAAAATAAATCTAATTCAATTAAAAAAATATGAGAATCAATTTCCGAATAATTTGAAATATATATATATATATATATATGAATAGCTAATAATTAAAAAGGTAAACCTAATTCATATGTAATATAAAATAATTAATTATTTAAAAACATGTGATAAAATTTAATTACAAACTAAACAAAATTAAAACAAGAGAATTTATATAAATAAATAACTTTGATGCTTATCCATCATTGGTTTTACACAACTTCATACTCTCTCAATTTTTAAGAGTCAAATTGTATTGAATTTTTTTTATATTGTAAAAATTATAGAAACATAATAAATTGATGAAATGCATATAGTTTGTATCTAATTTATAAATTTAATATGTAAATTCATTAAATCAAGTAAAAATTTAGATCCAGTAAAATAAAAATAAAATTAACTCAATAAGAATTGGTGGTTTAGCTCATTAATATTTTGGAATATGAGTATTTAAATAATTAAAAATTAAATATAGTTAAATAAGAATAGGAAAAAATGTTATTTTTAAAAAACAGGCAATAAAATTTAATTGGATTCTACATATAAATATAACATTCAAAATAAATAAATATTTATTATACTTTTGATTCGATAGTTTTACATTTGTGTTGTCAATCTTATTTTATTTAAGTTTATTCATGAATGAATGAATTTTGTTTTCAATTTTTTTGCCTTTAGTTTTAATCATATATTATAAAATATGAAGTTATATAGTCCCGTATACGCGAATCCTAATCTAGTGATTATATAATCACACTTGTATATATATCACATATATATATATATATAAGTACTGCCGTCTAAGATTATTTTTAATTTTCAGGAAAAAAAAAAGATTATTGTAACTTTTCTGCATATATGATGTATTACAATTATTATTTTCAAAATTCTACTGGTTTTATTCATATTTTCTTTAAAAAGTCAAGTGCTTTTTAATTTAAATTGTGGTTAAATATTTAATTCCATATGTTAAAAGACAATCTCGAAACTAAATATAAAATTCGTAATATAAATGGAACTAACCTTTTAGAAGTAGTATATAAATTATGGAAACTAGCTTAAAATCAATTTTGTTTTTTAAATTATCAAGGACTATTATAGAACGAAAAATTGATTTATAAGAGAACAATTTTAAGCTTAAAATTTGATTAATAGACTCCTTTTATTAGATTATTTAAAATACACATATATAGATTATTCATAAATAAATTTTCTTTTTGGTCATGTTAAAGTTAGTATTCATAAAGCTTTTTTTTTTGTCATGTTAAAGCTATAATAATTAAGTGATTAATTTGTATAGTATATATTCATGCTCCGTATAATACGTTTCTGTGAAATACGTATATATATACTAATATAAACACACGTGTTCAGGATTATATCGAGCCAGACAAGTACAGAAAAAAATAATAGAACCAGCCAATAGAGTGGCTACTGATAGAGTTTGAATTTCAAAAGGAAATAAAAGAATCGACACGGCAAGAAATAGATATGTGTACGCGTATCTATCGTGATGGGGACTTTGAGATTCAACCAGAACGCTGGACCAATCAGTAGCCACCATCTATCTACTGCACCACTATAGAAAGCTATAAGCCCACGTGGACCTTCTCCAAGCCAATAGCGTCCCTCTTCATTCTTCCCCATCACATCACACAGTGTATATTTCTTTTTTTGATAGGAAGTATAAACCCCTATTATTTTATAGGACCACTTCTGATAGGTCCATATAGAGAAATGCTGATCATGTAATTGCTTTTCTTTTGGTCTGTTACTGATCACGTAAATAAATGTAATTCGTGTTTTTGGATATATTTTTACATATATTTTTAAAAAGTAATTCGTGTTTATGTTCTCAGATTCGGATAGTTATCATAATTAAAAGTTTCTCATGTTGAATAGCAAATTAAGCATGCATATGCATTGAATAAAGTGTAAAAGTTTATTTTGAGGATATAAGGGGTGTATTGAACATGACATTTAAATTGATTTGAGTTTTAATAAAATTTTAAATAATTTTGATGGTTTTGGGTGATTTTAAAGAATTGTTATGATTTGGTATTAAAATCCTCTACAATTCCACCTAAAACCATGAGATTTGGATCTTCATATTTTTAACTAAGAAAGTCTCCTAAAATCCTCTAAATTCTCCTGCAGTTATTAAAATCTCAATACTTAAAACATTTTCAATAACAGTGGATTTGATATGATTTAAAAAAACTCTTGTTTGAATAACAGGGGATTGTAAATGATTTTAAATGACTTTACATAAATTTCATTTTCAATAACACCGGATTTGGGAAGATATTTTAAAATCTTTAGTTGAATAACAGGAGATTTTAAGAAAGCCTTAAAACCTTTTAAAATTCATAGTATTTCTATTGGGAGTTTTTTTTTTTTTTTTTCTTTAACAGTAAAACAACTACATTAATAACCTTAAGTCTTTGAAATAGAGTGTAACATTAAAAAAGACATAACAATGGTTTTTAAGGATTTCCTTAGAAATGAAGACCGTTACAACATCATTTTTTTAGAAATTAAATTAAATTGGATAGAGGTGAAGAGAGGTCTCAACGATAATATCATAGAGAAGACATGAATACCTTTGTTGTTATTTTTTCTTTTGTTAGTAACTTTGATAAACTTTTGTGAATCCGAATACATGATTAACCTCAAAATTCCTTCGTTTTGAAGATGTTTGATTGTTTCAAGCAATGCCATTATTTATGCAATTAATAGCCATATTGTGGATCTGTTTCCATATCTATCTGATTTCCTTGATATTATAGAGTCCAACCAAGGCTTGCTTTGAGTGATGTTTGATCTCAAGCCACATCATAATGCCCGATATTGTGGATCTGTTTCCATATCTATCTGATTTCCTTGGTGTCATAGAGTCCAACCAAGGCTTGCTTTGAGTGATGTTTGATCTCAAGCCACATCATAATGCCCGATCCAGGCATCTGGAAAAGATGCTGTTAAAGAGTCTCAACAATAAAAAGATGTATTTATGGTTAGGATTTTATTTCTTCACAAACAAAGTATCAAGATTAGGCTTCCAAAAAATTGGGTATCGGATACTTTCCTATTGGTTTCAAAATTAGATTCTACTAAATGGGTTTTGTAATGAAACCATTTGCTCCTGTGTATTTTTTTATATAATATTAATGCAAAAAAAATCATAAAATAAAATAAAAAAAGATGAAAAATAATGAAAAGGAAAGAGAGAGAGATGAGTTCTCATTTGAGAGACTATGAGATATTTATAAGAGACTCTTAAACTATGTGTCAATTGGTTTAATTCTTTTTTCAAAATTAAAATGTAACAGAAAATAAATTACATTAAAATATTAAAATTTTGTTGTTAAGAAACTTAAAATGAGAGACTAATGAGTGAAGATGGTTTAACAGGTACGTTAAATGTTTTCATATTTAAGTCTATTTGCCAATAAAAGTTTCTCTCAATTACCAATGACGGTTTATATGAAAACAAAAATTAGTCGTAAAGAGTAGTCCACCATGTAATCATAAGGTCTCCCAAAATTTCGACCCGTATATACTACAATTGTGTATATATATGCTTGTAGTAGTTGTAGGGTGAAAATAAACACTACGTCAACTAGAACCACATTTTTATTAATTAAAATACTTGTTTATTGCATGAAATAGGTTTTGAAAGTACTAAACCTCAATTAGCGAAGTTAAACGAAACAATCTAAACTTACCTCAGCGAAATACTTAAATAGAAAAACTGGATTGGAACGTTTTAAGAAGTCTTATACACATAAGAAAACCATCAAGATGATTGATAAAAATGTTAAAAACCAATTAAGTACAATTCAAATAAGTGAACAGAAGTATGCAACAAAAGGAATTCGACATAGATTTTTTGTCTTCTAGAATCAAAATGGTTTGCTTAATTTTTTTTTTTAAAATGTTACCTTTTATTTGAAATATAGTTAAACATGAATTAAAAAATACTATCTATTTGGTATTGTAAGTAATAATTTAGGTATGGCGAATATCCTTAAGAAAAACAAAATTTGTAATTCGTTTTATTTTTAACGAATATAAAATTTTGTGACCCGCTTTACTCCGAAATTTTTTGGATATTCGGAGTTACGAATATCCAAAATTTGTTGAATATCCGCGGATATTTGATATGTTTTGTTCAGGGTTTAAGATTTAATAATTTTTTATTCAATATTTAAATTAGTATAGAAAAATCATCTAATTGTGTTAAAAATAAACAAAAATAAAAAATAAAATATAAATGATGAAAAATAAAAACGATGAACAAAAATTAAAATTACCAATCTAAACTAAAGTGTTAAGTTTATGTTCTTTCTTAACATATATTACTTAAAATATATGTATAATTTTTTTATCTCTAACTATTTTTTTATACTTTAAATTTAAAATAATTGTAACTAAACATTAGAAAAATATGATATAATTTGAGTATATATGTACTATAAGGATCATAGCGGATCCACCATTTTGATGAGACCCCTCTCCATAGTATTTTAGGTGATATAATGCTTGTCCATCTATAAGAAGGTGAGTATACCTGGTTATCAATCATAAGACTAGAGAAACGATAATATCTCCCTTTCATAACTCTTGCCAAGAGAGCCTAGAAACTAAATTAACCTCCAAAGCTGGTTATCCAAGAGAGCCGAGTTAAACTCATCAATTATACAAATCTATCCCCCCATCTTCCTTCGTAACACAAAGATTTTTCTATTTGAACCAATGTAACCCTCATTTGTTTCCCCAAGAACTCCACAAAAATCTAACAATAGCACTCGTAAGCATGGCAATCAACGTCTTTGGCAAAATATAACATGACATAACGTGGTTAGGTAATGACGAAACCACTAATTTAGTTAACACCTCTTTCCCTCTTTTGTAGAGTAACTTTGAAGACCATCCTGTCGTTCTATCTTTAACCGTTTTAAAAAGACAATAACCTTATTCTTATCCCCTTCTAAACTTATCGAAAAACCAAAATAAGAGCTCACTCTATCTTCGGTAAGAATACCCAAAAAATTCATAAAGGACTGTCGTTGGTCCACGCGATTAGGTGCTCAAAGGTGAGAGAGGATTTATTAAAACTAATTTGCTGCCTCGAGACCCTTCCATATTTGTTCAAAATTTCCAGAATACTTGCACGTTGACTATGGTATGCCTTGCAAAACAGTATACTATCATCCATAAATAAAAGGTGGTATATAGAAGGGCAAAACCAAGTCATATTAATACCAGTAAGTCTTTACTCCAATTTGGTCGTTCTGATGTTAGCGATAAGAACTTCCGTACCAAAAATAAACAAATACGGAGAAAGTGGATCGCCTTGCCTAAAGCCCCTATCGGGGAGAGGCATACCATGAGGGTGACTATTAAGAAGGATCTTATAGGAGACCGAGTCAATACATTTCGTAATCAACCTAGTCCACTTAGGATGAAACCCTATTTTATGAAAATGCTTTTCAATAAAAACTCATTTTACCCTATCATATACCTTGTTCATATTTGTTTTAATTATCCGAAAACTACCCTTGCATGAGGTATTGGCGTAAAGGCCATAGAAAATATCCTGTACAATGAGGATATTTTCTGAACTTAACCTCTTGAGCACAAAATCTGATTGAGTATCTGATATATGATTAGATAGAACTCGGCAAAGAACTTTATAAATGATTTTATACCCGGCATTACATAAATTGATTGACCTAAACTCTGCCATTTTTCTTCTAGCGGTTTTTGGAATCAGACATATGTTAGTTTGATTCAACCGATCATCAAAAACCTTATGATATCCGAACTTTTTAATATTGATATTTGTGATTTGAACCGATATTAATTTTGTTATTTGTTTTGTTTTGATTAATGAGAGTTATCCAAATTTTGCTAATCGAATCGAAAAAAATACCGAATCGAAGCGTATTTAAGGGATAATTTGTTGAGACCTAACTAATTTTATAATTTTTTTAGGGGTCAATATTTTTTCTTAGGTTTAACAAAAAAATTGTTTTCTTCGTTTTCTCGCTAATAAATATTTTTATCGCTCTTACGAAATTCCACCAAACGCGGCACAAGAACGTGACTTCAACGTACGATTAGATTCATCTAAAAACGAAATTTGAACAGCTCCGATTGATAATAGGTGGTACCAGGAAAAACCTTACCAAGTATGGCATGACGTTTACTATTTCGAAGCGACTATCAAGTACTCACTCTGTTTGTTAAAGTTTGATTTTTTGGATTTTACACCTAGATTAAGAAGAAATAAATGCCTATATTTACTAATTATTTGTTATCTTATTTATTTTACATTAATTACAATCACCTTTCATCTCTTCTTTCTAATTGGTTGCAACTAATGTCATGTTTCACTTCCCCTATCTCTAATTGGTTGCAATTAATTAGTCTAATAAAAATAAATGCACTAATTTATTTTGGAACCAAAAATTAATTAATTAAAATACAAGAAATCAAACTTTTAAAAACAAGAAAAAAAGTCTAGAAAATCAAACTTCTAAGGACAGAGGGAGTATTAACTAAGAAGAGGAAAAACCGTGGAAGCTTATTGGTTGATGATTTTCTCCTTCAAGAAGCCACGTGTACCTTTTTCCCTTGTGCGTGTTTGAGTGTTCCATAACTACTTTATTTATTCCCTCCCTTCGATAGATCTTTTGGCTTTTTTGCTACTCCTATATTATTTTGCTTTTTCCCTGACCTTTTGCTCAGCCAATGAGATGTCCCCATATGTTGGGATTGAAAAGCTCACGAAGATTTTAGATGTGATGTAGTGATCATTATTGGCTAGTGTACAATGGGTATATCTAACATGCGCGTATAGCATGTCGACAAATCATATCGAACCCGTTTCGCACCATTTGCATTTGAATAGATTTCAATTAAAATAGTATGTTTACTTCAAACTAATTTAGGATATATTTACATAAAGTAGGACTCTTAATTTTTAAATTACAAGATATTCAAATAGTTTAAGATTGAATCCATATATATATGCCCAGCTAGCTGGTTATAAATATTCACGTTTATACTCACATTTTGCAGAACTAAATGCTGCATGTACCTATACACAACAGCTAAAATAGCTCAAAAACTATGAGATAAGATTATCCAATAATTGTGCAGACATGGGATTCTCCTCTCTATATAAAGTTAATACTGACTTAACCATATAAGTACATACAAATATGTGTAGGTTGCCGGTAAGTGCATGAATCAATATAGCGTCCCAATCCACTTTATATGTATCTTTATTCATGTTTTCAGACCAAATATGAATATATGTAGGTTGGTACATGGATGCAAAATATTATGTCCCAATACAATTTATGTATCTCTCAACCATAAATCACAAATTCATGCATATATATATCTTCCATTTAATTTCAATAGCTTTAGATGAATCACTCTCTTGAAATCCACAGAATTGTGTGTTTAGTTGCATTTTGTTTTTCTGTACTCGCTAATAAAAATATCGCTGAAATTACTAGTGTATCTTTAAATATACAAATTTATTTATTTGATATGCAGAACTGAGAGAAATAAGTAAAAATTCAATACAAAAGCCAAGCAATGACATCTATTTCTAGAAATGTTTGCCGATTAATATTTGACATTTTGGCAAATCTCCAACACATATATATATATATATATATATATATATATATATATATTTAACCACACAAATTTATTTTTGAAAGACTTGATTCTCAAGACTTTCCCACATATTAGCATTAAGTTCACTTCTTTAGTTCTTTTATGCAATTATTTCCCAATAAGCAAAGTGCGGAAAAGGGATTTGGGGTCTGAGATTACGCACCTTACCACATGCTTAATCTTACCCCTGGTCTATATCTCTCAAAGCCAAAGAGTTAAAGCTGCAGTAGTATCCAACCTCCATGCATGTCCACCAAACTCCATCTTCCACACTTCACACGGCACCGTTTTAACATATTTCGTCTCTCGCCACGTGTACTCTAGTCTTACCCTGCACATGAAACTTCTATAGTCTCCGAACGACGTCGTGTGGTCAACAACCAACCACACAACCACCTCTCTCTCGAGTCCACCCTCGTCGTCTCCTGGTACTATCCTCCGGTAAGCCTCGTTCACCATCACCACACGGTTCGAGCTATCCGATACGAAACCAGGACACGTGTCTTTGTACAAAGCATCCGTAATCTCTTCGTCCGTCCATCCTACCGCATGAGACACCGGTCCACCGTTAAGGGACTCCACTGTCACCCACGTCTCCACCGGATGCTTAACCCACGTGTCGGTTTCAACCGTTGGATCGAGACAATTGTTATCCAGATTCAACGGCGTGGATCTCTCCGGCATGAGCTGAAGCGTGACGATATCTTCTCGGCCTTTCTGATCCGGATCTGTTGTGTCAGATCTAACGCCGTTCTTTGATTGACACGTGACTTTTCTGTGTTTAGAAACCCTAACGTACTTTCTCTTCGTCCTTCTCATTGATGAGCTCTTATCGCCGACGAATGTTTGACCAGTCGTCGTCGGTTTTGGAGCGATCGGACGGTACTTGAGCATGAGAGTGTCCACGGAGCTCTTATCTTGCGCTTTACCGACGCATCTAAGCTCTTGGTCTTGATCCATTTCTCTCCCCTCCCTATCTTAACTTTCTCTCACCTCCTTCTCTCTCCTCCTTCTCTCTCTGTTTCTCTATATTCTTTCTTTGTCTCTCCGGTGGCCGAAGAGATTTCAATCGGGTGTAGGATAAAAACACGTGTTTAGGGCAAACATACAAAGACACTTGAATCAGTGGATTGTTATGTGCATTTACACTAATTATATGTTCTCTCTTTCTTTATTTTTTTTCAACTTTTACATTCCGGAGAATAGAAATATTGATATACGAGTATTTTGTATTGGTTCTTAAGATTTATAGTCAAAATCCTGTGTTTCTAACCAAATTACTTGTTGCAGTTTTTGTTTTCTGAAATCTAGATCAGGATTTGTTTTAGTGAAATTTATTCCCACTGTTATGAATCTTTAATGTATTTACTAAGTTAGTATCCTTTTACAAAATTAGTATTAAGTGTATTTACTAAGTTAGTATCCTTTTACAAAATTAGTATTAAAGAGGTTCTAAAATACTAAAATACCCTTTACTAAGTTAGTAAAAAGTTAACAATATTTAGAGAATTAATAAAAAAAAATAAAAATTTATTTTTTTAAAAACATTAGTTTAATTACGTATTTGAAAATCAAAATAATATCTGGGTTTTTTAAAATAAAAATTAAAAATTTTTTGTACGTATTTTTTTTTTTAAAAACTATAATTTTAATTTGAAATTTTTTTTTTCTAAAATTTTAATAATAGGACCCGAAAAATTTTTAAAATTTAAAAGTTAGATTTTTTTTTATTTTGATTAAAAAGTGACATTGAAATTAAATTTTAAATTTTTTTTTAAAAGTGACATTCAAAATTCTAATTTTTTAATTTTTGAAAAAAAAATTCGTCCAGTTTTTAGAAAAATTTAAAAAAACATTTTCAAAATAAATTTTTTTTTTTTTTTAAAAAAAGTACAATTTCTTTTTTGGATAGTTAATAACAAATCTGTAAAAAAAAAAAAAAAAAACCATTAGTCCTTTGCCACCTCATCAGATGTCAAAAATCTGTAAAATTTAAATAAATCTGTAACAAAGGAAATAAATCTGCTACATTACAATACTCTTTTAGTAATTTTTTGAGCATGTTTGCCAGTGTTGCAGAGTTAAATAAATCTGCACCAAATACACTAAATCTTCGACACTACAATTTAACTCTCCAAAATAAATTCACAAATTATGAAAAAACTGCAAAACCGCGTAAAAATATTCGACAAAGAAAAACAAATCTTCAAATTAAATCTGCAAAAAAAATTATATCCGCAAAAAAAATCTGCAGAAAATTAAATCTGTTACACTATAAACAAATCTGTTACACTACGGATTTTACTGTACTAGTTTAGTAATTTTTTAAGCAAGTTTTCCTTTGTCGCAGATTTTTTGAAATCCGCAACAAATCAATAAATCTACAACAAGTACAATAAAATCTGTAAAAAAAAATCCGTAAACATGTAAATCTGCAAAACAAATCCGCAAAAAATATAAATCTTCGACACATGTTTGCGGATTTTTAAAAAATAATCTGCGGATTTGTTTTGCTGGGAATGTGACATTTTCGTAAATATGTTTTTTCTTGTCAAATGTTTTAAGGGTATTGTGGGTACGAAAAAACTCATTTTAAGGGTCAAAAAATTAATATTAGTCTAGTAATTTTAAAACTTTTTCATACTAGATAAGTAATCCTCCCTTTGTTTTATTGGACAATTTTATCATATTCAAGTAACTACTATAGTACAATAAGCAAATCGGAGTATATCAATACGGTTTAAATCTACGGCTCATTCTGTAGCTCAGTATGATTTCTTAGTGGATTGGAATTAAATTTTCAGAGTTTATACTAAGAGCAACTTCATTGGTGGACTTTCTTCTAGAGTCTTTTAAAAAAATTTTAAAAATATATATTTTTTTCTTTCTTAAAGCTGAAAAAAAAAACCGGATCAATCGTGGCACGCCACGTTGTGTGAATAGCGAAGAAATAGAGTAAGGATCGGTTCTTATTTAAGAATTTTAGGAATCTGTTTCTTAACTATTCACGTGAGATCCGTAGTATTTTTTTTTTTTTTTTTAAGGATTTGTGTTAAAAATCCCTCAATGTAGGTGCTCTAAAAAGGGACACGGCAAATTACAGGGCAAATGTTAAGCTCATAAATTAGACAAATATAAATATTTGTTTCTCTTACTTTATGTTACTTAATTTCCAAATAATTAATTTTTTTTATTCCTATTTGAATTGATTTCTTTTATTATTATTAACATGTTCCTACATCTCTTTCTCCAAAGTCTCGTCGAGTAGATTCGTCTAATTCCATTTTGCATTCGATTTTTGTATTTTTCATGTTGAATCTCGAAAAATTCTATACTTATTTAAGAGTTCGAAATAGTTAGGAGATGGGTCGGAGATCTTACGACGAAATAAATCTACTTTGTTCGAAAAATAACAGCTTGAAAAAATCGACAATACTGAATAATACATTTAAGTTATTTCCTTGAATACGAGTGATCGGATTACAAGATTGAATATGAACTAAATTGAGGCCTAACACTTGAGGACAAAAGCTGTTGATACTGGGTTCAACTTCTAATTATTTATAATTAGAGGGGTTCGTTTTTAGAAAAGTACTTGATAAGAAAATAAAGAAGAAACCTCGGAAAAAGGGTGTTTTATTAATAAAAGTGTTTACAATGCTTGTTAACTCGGAATGCCGAGTTAACTTTTATCAAAGAGAAGTAAAACCTAGGTAATCTAGTTCTTCTCCTCCCGATTCCGAATGCCCTTTATTAGTGAGGAGGGGGGGTATGTATTTATATATCCTTAATAGTCGGTCTAATAAGCCATGGGCTAACCTCGGAAAAATGGAATATTTCCATTTTTCCAAGACTAGGGAATCTGTGATAAGATTCGATCTTATACTGTCCGAGCTTAGACTTCGGCTTAGGACGATGTTCGTACCCCCGCTTCGGTCACTAAATCTGATCGATCTTCTCCGAGGTATCCCTCGGTCATCTGGTCCGAGAGTCGAAATTCCTGTCGTCGGGACTTATAACCTAATAGATTATTAGGGAAGAGCTAGGCAGGGACCAAACTTCAATTATTGCCAAACTATTGATTAAGGGTAGAACCCCACCATCAATAGTAAGTCCCCCCTAGTTCGTCCGAGGATGTCTTCGGGAAGCGTTGGCGAAGTTCCTCCTTAAATAGTCTGTCGATAAATGAAGTTCGGGACCAATTGATCTTCGTATTCGATTACTTCACTTTAATGCTTCCAAAATCTCCATATTTCGGCGGGAAAACATTAGATAATGAAAAGTCGTCTTGCGTAAACTCCTCGATTCCACATAAAGCTTCGTTGACGTGTCTTGTTTTGACCGGACACATTAAATGGGGAATTGGAATAGATTAAGATTGCGCCTTATAAATAACTCCTGCCCAAGCCCCAAACCTAATCATCAATTCTCATTTTCACAGAAAACCTCCAACTCTCTTTTTCTCTTTCTATCTCTAAAATGCCGAACCCCTTCATGAAGAACTTGAAGATCTACCAACCTCGGATACTTATAACGCAACCCGAGGAATCCGAAATCGAGGGGAAGAAGACCCCAACCAAAACATCTAATTCTCCAAAAGGGAGCCTCCCAAGAAACAAAGCTCCCAAATGACAGCTCTTTGAGACCTCGAAAAAGAAGCCGAAGTCGAAAAGAAGGAAAACCGAGACCTCTTCTCAAAAGTCTCTCATTCCATCTTCCCCCGTAATACCAAATCTCGCAACTCCTCCAACCTCTATTCTTCCGAGCAACACATCGACTAAACCAACTGTGGTTGAGACGAACCCGAATCAAACATCCACGAAGGAAAAGCCCGTCGTTTGGATTCCAGACCCTGCCGTTCCAACGCGAAACACCGAAATTCCTCTCGGAAAAATGCCTCCACCAAAATCCAAAATGCCGAGCTCTACCGCTCCCATTTATAATCCAACAGCTCTCCCGAAGCCTCAACTTGAGACTTCAAACAAAGAGCCAGCAAAAACTTCGCAACAAAGTTCGGCTGCTGCGACTTCACAACACCACTCCTTCCAATATTCTTTCGGAAAGAATGTTCCTCTATTCGGGGACCAAGGAGAGTGTGCGAAGCTCTTCGGAAGACTCGGAGGTCGATACGGCCCTCTTCCCCTCCTCTCTAATGAAGGAAAGGACTCTCTGCTCAAGAACGCGGCTTCTTCCTTCTTCAAGGTTCTTCACTCTCCTTATTCCTTTTACTTTCACCTAATTTTTGAATTATCATCTTATTTTAATTTTCAGACGGCTGCCTGCTTCAATCGTCTTCTATCGGATGCTGAATTGAAAGAATCGGCGATGAAGAAGGAAATCAACTCGCTTAAACTTCATGTGGAGAAGACTAATGCTGATTCCGTAGTTGTTTACCGGATGGCTGCGGAAGAATAAAAAAGGTCTGCTGTGCTCGTTGATGAAGTTCGACGTCTAAAGCGTGAGCTAGAAGATGCTCGCCAGTCTAAACCGCCAACTTCTGGGGCAACCGGAGACAAAGGTAATAACATCGATCCACATACACTCAGACGCCTAAATACTCTTGGAGAGTGTGGGAAGAACTTTGAAAAGGTTCGGAAATACATCGACGCAAACCAGCTTCGTAACTCTTTGACTGACTTCTTTCATCAGGTGAAAGGAAACTACGATCTGATTGAGGTGTTTGAAAAGGAGAAGGTTCGGGTTCCTTCCGTGATGAAAGAGGAATTTTTCTCCCAACTAACCAACCTCGAACGCCGGTTGAATGAATTTCCCACTTTTGACCTTAGTCCTTCGGATCTCGAAGCCCCGCCATTATTTGCTCAAAACTTCTGACCTCAATATCGATCGGAGAATGTGAAGATGAAGCTACCTCCTGGGGTGTATAACTCTTACGGAACATTCCTTACTTTGTAATTCTCTCTTTTGTCTTGTTGTATTTTTGTCTTGTATTCAATACAAATTTGTTCTTTTATCGACTTCGACTTAAATGCTACTTTATCACATTAAGGCTTTAGTCGATTTTAGGAATTGATTTAACGAGAAATGCCTGACGATTATCTGTCATACCAAATTCTACTCTATCAAATTCGGTACTTGAAGTGGTTTTAAATATGCGGGAATGACCGGACTTTGCCTTAGAATTCCTCGGCCCTACTTTATCAGGCTCCGAAACCTTCAGCTGCATTCGGTATAGAATGTTTTAGGAGGGAATAAACCCTATTATCGAATATGTGATCAAGGCATCGATTTTTGTCATAGTTGTACTCCGAAGAGTTACCTACGTACCCCAGAGGGATCAAGCCATCCGTAGTTCGAACCTTACTAGGTTTAAAAAAAAAAAAAAAATTATAGCTGTACTCCGAAGAGTTTCCTACGTACCCCAGAGGGATCAAGCCATCCGTAGTTCGAACCTTACTAGGTTTTTAAAAAAAAATAAAAATTATAGCTGTACTCCGAAGAGTTTCCTACGTACCCCAGAGGGATCAAGCCATCCGTAGTTCGAACCTTACTAGGTTTTATTTTATTTATTTATTTAAATTATAGCTGTACTCTGAAGAGTTGCCTACGTACCCAAAAGGGATCAAGCCATCCGTAGTTCGAACCTTATTAGGGTTTTTTTTTATGACCCGTCAGTATAGTGGTATCTCTTCAGGTGGAGCGAATTCCAAGCCCGAGGGATATCTTCGCCTTCCATAGTTTTCAGACAATAAACACCAGGCTTTACTTTTGTTTTGATTAAGTAAGGACCCTCCCATTTAGCTCCGAGCTTTCCGGCTCCGGTCTCCTTTGTGTTTTAAAACACCATTCGTAAAACTAAGTCTCCTTCATCGAGAGGGCGATCTCGGACTTTTTTGTTATAGTATCGGGAAGCGATTTGCTGATAGTTTTGGATGCGAAGTAGGGCATGGTCCCGTAGCTCCTATATTTCATCATTCCGCTCTTTTAGTTTTGCATCGTTGACCTCGGTGTCATGTATCATTAGGGTTCTTCGCAAACTCGGAACTCTAACTTCGGTGGGAGACATAGCTTCCATCCCGTGGGAGAGTGAAAAGGGGGTTTGCTCGGACGCACTTCTAGGAGTCGTTCTGTGCGACCATAACACTCCTTCCAACTCGTTTGACCATCTTCCCTTTTTCCCGAGGAGTCTTTTCTTTATTCCGGCGACGATTGTTTTATTTTGTAGCCTGAGCTTGTCCATTTCCTTGTGGATACCTCGGAGTTGACTTGTTTAGACGGATTTTCCTTTTTTCACAGAAGGCTTCAAAGTTATCTGAAATGAACTGAGAGCCATTGTCAGTTACTATCTCGTAAGGAATCTCGTGTCTGCAAACTATATTTTTCCAGACAAAACTTTGGACTTCTCCGCTTTGAATCTTTGGATAAGCTGCTGCTTCGACCCATTTTGTGAAATAATCGGTTAGAACTAGAAGAAAGCGTTTTCCACTGGCTGACTTCGGAAAAGGCCCTACGATATCCATAGCCCATCGCATGAACGGGTAAGGAGGTACTGCCGCCATAAGTAATTCTGTCGGCGCGTGAATCTCGGGGGCATGCCTTTGATACTTCTCACAGCGTGTTGTACACTTGTCGCAGTCTGCCATCATAGTTGACCAATAATATCCTAATCTCCGAAGTTTTACAGCTAGGGGTCTTCCTCCCGAGTGGTTTCCTCCTTCACCCGAATGAGTGCAGGTCATAACTTCATTTGCTTCTTCTTTACCAATGCAATGGAGTATCAATCCTCCGGAAGACCTTTTAAATAGAACGTCGTCTATTACTAGATATTGGGCAGCCACAGCCTTTAACCGACGCGCTGCCCATTTATCCTGTGGAACTTCGCCATTTTTGATATAACGAACAATCGGTGTTCTCCAATCTTCTTTGTCCTCTCCGAGGATTTCCGGCTGAGTGTCTTCTTCTTCTACGTTCATGATTGAAAAAATGTGCTGTTCGTTACTACTGATGCTCGGATGATCAATAGTTTCGACTGGGATTGTCCTTTGTAGGTGGGGATCTGTCGCAGTTGCAAGGATGGCCAATGAATCTGCTACCGTATTTTCTCTTCGTGGAATCCGTTTCAAATCAAATTTTTTGAAATGTTCAGCTAAACGTCGCGCCAAATTCGCGTATGCCTCCATCCGATTGTTCTTTGTTCCGAACTCGCCACTAAACTGGTTGGCTACTAGCTGAGAATCACAACAAGCTCGGAGATACTGAGCCCCTAATTGTCTTGCGAGACGGAGTCATGCGATTAAAGCTTCGTATTCTGCTTCATTATTCGATGCTTCAAAAGTTAAGCGAAAGCTCTGTTCTAAAACTTCTCCAGTTGGGGATTTCAACTAGATTCCGATCCCGGATCCGACCTTGGATGAGGACCCATCGACGTAGAGATTCCACCGCTCGTTCTGAGGGGCTATCGTCATTACTTTTGGGGGTAGTTCGGACAAGAAATCTGCTAACACTTGGGATTTGATTGTCGCTTTGGTTCGATATTCGATATCGTATTCACTAAGCTCGATTTCCCAGTTTACTAACCGTCCTGACTGTCCGGGACTATGGAGTATTGTTCGGAGGGGGTGGTTTGTCATTACAGCGACCGGATGTGATTGGAAATATGGTCGGAGTTTCCGAGCCGTTATTACTGCGGCAAATGCTAATTTTTCTAGGGCTGGATATCTAGTTTATGCATCGAGCAATGACTTGCTTGTATAGAAGACTGGCTTTTATTCTCCTCTGTCTTCTCGGACCAGCACACCACTTACAACCGATTCCGATACCGAAACATAAAGGAAAAGGGTCTCTCCATCTTCGGGTTTGTTCAAAACCGGAGGAGTTGACAAGTATCTCTTCAATTCTTGGAAGGCTTCCTCGCATTGGTGGTTCCACTCAAATTGTTTATTCCCTTTTAAGAGATTGTAAAAGGGCAAACACTTATCGGTTGATCGGGAAATTAATCGGTTTAGAGCTGTGATTCGTCCAGTCAACCTCTGTACTTCCTTTGAGTTCTTCGGTGATGGTAGATTATTTATTGCATTGATTTGCCTTGGGTTGGCCTCTATTCCTCGCTCTGTTAACAAATTTCTGAGGAATTCGCCCGAAGTAACCACGAACGTGCACTTATCCGGGTTTAACTTCATGCCGAAGCGGTTTAAGATATCGAAACAATCTTGTAGGTGATTAACGTGCTCGGAGGCCACCTGAGATTTCACTAGCATATCATCGATGTAAACTTCCATCGTATTGCCGAGTTTGTCCGCAAACATTCGATTGACTAACCTCTGATATGTTAGTCCTGCATTCTTCAGGCCGAAGGGCATTACTCGGTAATAGTAAGTTCCTCTGTCCGTGATAAAGGCGGTTTTCTCCCTGTCGTCTGGGTGCATCATGATCTGGTTGTACCCCGAGAACGCATCCATGAAGGAAAGAAGTTCATTTCCGGCCGTGGCCTCGACTAATCTTTCTATGCTTGGGAGGGGAAGAAAATCCTTGGGGCATGCTTTGTTCAAGCTGTGAAATCTACGCAGATCCTCAATTTCCAATTTTTCTTTTTTACTACGACCGGGTTAGCTAACCATTCTGGATATTGGACCTCGGTTATTGAGCCTTTTGCTAGTAGTCGGTCAATTTCTTCGTTAACAGTTGTCGCTCTCTCGGGTCCTAACTTTCTCTTGTTCTGTTTTACTGGTTTATGGGTAGGGTCTACGTTTAAACGATGTGATATTACTGCGGGATCAATTACGACCATATCCTCGGATGACCAGGCAAACGTTCCTTTGTTTTTCTTCAGCAGATCAATTAACTCTCTTCTCGTTTCTTTCTCCAAATTTCCTCCTATAGTTAAAAAGCGTTCTGGTTTTTCCTCGTCAACATATACTTTTTCATATGAATCTTTTTCAAAGATGTTCGGATCCAATTCTCCTACTATTGATAAACTCGGATTTTCGTTGTGGGGGACTTCTTGTTCCGAGATCAACGAGATTGTTCTTGACTGATTCTTTGGGGGCATGGAACAGATTCTGGCTATTCGTTGGTCTCCTTTAATTGAACAAACACCATGTGGGGTTGGAAACTTTAGGCACTGATGATAGGTTGAGGGAACTGCTTCCATCATTGTTAGCCAAGGAACTCCCATAATTGCGTCAAAAACGAGGGGTCCTGACACCACATGAAAGATTGTATCCATAGTAACTACTCCTACTGATACTGGGTAGACCGCGGTTCCTACCGCTACTTCCTTCTTCCCTGGAAGTGACGTTATGGGTTCCGTTCTTACCTCCGTGTCTTTAGATACCACATTTACTCGATTCATAGCTTCTAGACTTAGTATGTTCACCGTGCTCCCAGTGTCTATGAGTACCTTTTCCATGAGATTCCCGGCTAAGAAAACACGGATGACCAGATGGTCGTTGTGAGGAATCATGATTCCTTAGAGATCTGCATCTGTGAAGGCTGCCGAAAGATGATATGTTGGGGCTGGGCTTGTAGATCTTACCTTTGGTATTTCTCGGATACGCCTTTTTATAATTCCTTTGGAATCCGAAGTATTGAGAGCTAAGCCGATATATTTTTCCATCCTCGAGATTTCTTCCGTTTCCTAAATAAAAGCCCTACCCCCCTACATGGCGCGCCAAATGTTGATACTAGGTTCAACTTCTAATTATTTATAATTAGAGGGGTTCGTTTTTAGGAAAGTACTTGATAAGAAAATAAAGAAGAAACCTCGGAAAAAGGGTGTTTTATTAATAAAAGTGTTTACAATGCTTGTTAAACTCGGAATGCCGAGTTAACTTTTATCAAAGAGAAGTAAAACCTAGGTAATCTAGTTCTTCTCCTCCCGATTCTGAATGCCCTTTATTAGTGAAGGGGGGGGTATGTATTTGTATATCCTTAATAGTCGGTCTAATAAGCCCATGTGCTAAACTCGGAAAAATGGAATATTTCCATTTTTCCAAGACTAGGGAATCTGTGATAAGATTCGATCTTATACTGTCCGAGCTTAGATTTCGGCTTAGGACGATGTTCGTTTATACCCCCGCTTCGGTCACTAAATCTGATCGATCTTCTCCGAGGTATCCCTCGGTCATCTGGGCCGAGGGTCGAAATTCCTGTCGTTGGGACTTATAACCTAATAGATTATCAGGGAAGAGCTAGGCAGGGACCAAACTCCAATTATTTCCAAACTATTGATTAAGGGTAGAACCCCACCATCAACAAAAGCCGAGGATTAAATGTTAAAAACGATCTAAGATATAATCTACTAGTTAATTTTGAGGTGTGTCGAGTGGGTTATGTGTGCCCCTCTTCATTGAATACCCATTTCTATTTATAGAGATTAATTCGCGAAGCGGGTTGCTTGTAGCAGGTGAGCACATATTTCGATGGTCATCATTTCTCTTCCTCATCCGCCGAACTAGGTAGGTCGGTTTGTTAATTTATAGGCCATAATTACGCATGTGTTCGAACTGTTCATGGCAGAGAGGCAAGTGAACTTCGCGTGTTCGGTCACGCGCTGACATGTCGAACATCTAACTGTGTTTGCTCACTCCTAGCGTGTTCGTGACGTCTCGTAGGTCGTCGTGACGTTCTGTAGGTCGATATGTCGATTGGCGGTCATGATTCCTTCAAATGACGTGGCTTCCTCGGGTTCCAAGTCGAGGTGGTCGTTTTAGTAATCCGAAATCCGGGCCTTATTGCTTAATGGGCCGGAAGAAGGAACTTACGACCAGACCCGTTGGAGGGATGCATACCCACCTCCACTAGTTAGTCCCCCCAGTTCTATGGTGGTTTCGGGCCGTCATTGGGCTTTGAGATCGGGTTTGGCCCAATTCCTTTTTCACTCATGCATGTTACTGAGGATGCAGACTCAAAAACGTATTTGTTTCCACCGTTGAGTGCGTCCACGTGGCGCTTGGTTAGTGGATTCATTTCGCGGTGGATCGAGGGGGAAAATCCCCTCTTTCGTCGGTTGTGTCCCTCCATCTTCCGGATATATTTCTATAAAAGAGTGTGCCCTCTCTGTTCATTCCTCATCCCGCATTCTCATTTCAAGTACTGATTCTCGCCTAAGGTTCAAGATTAGTTTTGCTTAGAGTATGGTCGAGGAGAGGTCGCGCAAAAAGACGGTGATCGGTTCTTCTCGATCAACGTGGGAGACTCTCAATATGCTTTTCGTTCATTCGGTAACACGCGCCAAGTTAGTGTTTCAAATTCCATCATCCGACGATCGTCCATGGACTCCTCTGAGGGGGTTTATATGTCTGTATGAATTCTTATTCGAGGAGGGTGGGCTCTTGTTTCCTCTTCTCACGGCTTTTACCGGTTACTGTTGGGCTCAAAATGTTGCTTTCTCGCAACTTTTTCCTGCTCGGTACGTAATTTGTTAGTTTTTTCGGTGTTGGGAAGTGAGCTCGGGATCGGTTGATCATAACATTTTCGAGGAAAAAAATCGGATGATTACGCACCCAACTTTGGCGAGGATGTTTTACGTGTCGTTCTGGGATTTTAAACCGATCGTTGGTGATCATTTGCGAAACCCTGATTAGAGCTCCTGGTATTTCTTCGTAAGAAAGGACCGAGCATCTCTTTTCGACGCTGACATTTCAATCGTGGTCTACTAGTCTCCTCTGCCTGGTAGAGTTGGGGGTTTTGGTTTCTATTAATGGTTCTAACTTTAATGTTCTCTCCTCATTTTCGCATATCGTTATATCCTTAACTTCTTGAATTCACTTCACTTTTGAGAAGATTTCGTTCGTAGAAGAAGGCCGGTCCGCAGGCTTGGATCAACATTTCAACGGTCTGGACTTGTCGCTACCTCAACCTTTTCTCTCGAGGTAGTAGTTTTTTCCGGAGTCTGTTAATTTAACTGGTCTGGGTTTGATTATGTTGCTTTGGAGTCTATCCTGGTCACCTTTATCGAATCATGGGTAATTCTCCTACCGACGATGGCCCTTTGGTTGAGATGAATCCTGACAAAGCTTGGCCCTTGGCTTCAGACTCAAGCGTCGATACCTCTGCTGCTGTTATGGAGAAAATGGTTGGCACTTCGGATGCCATCCTTAATGTCGAGGCGTCTTAGATAGGTTCGCCTTTGACCATCTTTTATTTGGAGTCGGTCGTCCCTGTCGACGAGAGCTTGTCAGCCAAGTCGGCTGGGAAGCATATTGTCGAGGAGTCTCCTTCTCCTGTTCGGGATTTAATTCTGAAGAGGAGAAAGGTGGTCGCTTCTGGCTGCGACTCTGGTGCAACCACCGGTGGGCAGGCTTTGTTCATGCTTCGATCGGTCCGAGCTTGGTGGGGGGGGGCATCTTCTTGTTTTTGAGAGTGATGTCGACCGCGCGGCTTGGTAGGGGGCCCCTGTTGTGGCGGGACAAAAGCATTCAATTAATTTCCACTTCGATTGGCCCGACCAGCTGATTGACGATAAGGAGGAGTGTGCCCGTCGTTTTTGGATGGTCCAGTCTGACTATGGGGAGAAGCCGAAGTGTTCAGAGCTGAAGCAGAAGACTATCCTCGTTCGCGCTGCTCGTTTTCTGGCTCGCGTAAGTGTTTCATCCCCCTTTCAATTGTTCCAAGCTTTTTCATAATCGGAGTCAGAAGAATCCCCACCCTCTCCTTCTTAACAGAATAGACTCATTCAGTAAACATGGTTCCTCAATGAAACCACATGGCATACAAACATGACACCCATGTTCCAGTCAACCTCTCTTGGGGCATCAGGAAAAACAAATCCATCTCTAAGGGAATATTACAACAAGGTGAGTTCCTGCTCATGCAGTCGTCCAACCTATGTCTGTCTCATTAATGTGTGTCTAATGACCCGCGACAAAATCCATAAAGCAGGGTGTCGAATGAGTGCCTGCTTCATCACACTCGGATCATATGCACCACGTCTAATCAAGCTCCACAATGCCTGACACGCTCCAAAGTTCTTCATGTCATAAAAATTTGTTCCCTTGTGTTGGAAACCAAAAACCTCACAAAGCTCAGCAATGGTGATGGTGTAGCAAACTTGTGGAACTCTGATTATTTTTATGCATCTCCTTTTGGCATTTTTGCTAATTCTTTTCACTTTAGCTCCAATCACTCCAAAACATCTTTTACTCGTAAAACCTGTATAAATAACTAAAATATACTAGAAAGACTCTATAGAAGCACATGTATATAAACTTCGCGATACATCATTGTTTTGCTTAGGTTTTTACTCTGTTTTTCTCAAATAGAGCTTTCTACCCTAGGTTCTTAGCCAGGTTTTTCTCATAGTTAGTTAAGTATTCACTAGACTAGAGTGATCTCGTTGGCTTTCCAATCTCGAGAGCAGCCGACTTCTCTCCTAGCTCGGTCCATGTTTTAGTTGTCAAAAGTTTCGAGATAAGCAACACTTAACTGATTCTCGTTTGCTAAAACCTCTAAGTCTCGACCTTTCTGTAAAGACTCGAGATCGCAGAAAAATTTTCGAACCTTGATGCTCTGAAGGATCACTCCTTCTACACGGAAAGAGTTTTCCTGTGATATTTGACCTCACCCCACTTACGCGTAATTTCTCCTGGTCTTTCCAGTTAAAGAGCCCTCGCAAACATCCGATAACTCCAGAACCACTTAGTCATTTCGGACCGGAATTGAAGTAAACCCTCTACCTTTTTTTCCCGACTTTACTTTTGTTTTCCGAAATTAGGCCTGTTTTCAAATATTTGACATGAGTGTCGAAGTTTTGTTGGGAAACACAACCCATTGTGTCTTTTCCAGAGACTTCACTCTTACTTTCCTTATTTGTTGTAGGAGGTCTCCTGTCCAGCGGGATGAACCCCGCTTCACATCTCATTACAGCTCACCCTTGAGATCCCGAGATCTCTTCGCAGTACACCCTCAAATTGATCAAAACACTTGTTCCACTGCCTTGGGGCTTGCTTAAGCTTATACAACGCCTTCTACAACAAGAAAAAATAGTCCTCCTTCCCCTTAACAACAAATTTTTTTGGTGCTCCATATAGATATCCTCTTCAAGAAACCCATGAAGAAACGTAGTCTTAACATCAAGTTGCTCCAATTCCAGTTCCATATTAGCCGTAACAGATAGAAGAAACCTGATAAAAACATGTTTCACAACCAGAGCAAACACTTCTTGATAATCAATACCATCCATCTCAGAATATCCCTTGGCTATTAACCTAGCATTGTATCTCGGTTCTTCTACCTCAGGTATTCCAGGCTTCAACATCTAACCTACTTGCAACCTATAAACTTTCTTCCTTTAGGTCTTTTAATAAACCTCCAAGTTTTGTTCTTATCCAAAGAACTCATGTCTTCAGCCATACCTCCATTCTAGAAAGCTTGATCTCTGATTTTACTTGCTTCCTGGTAGTTCTTTGGATCTTCAAAACTTATCTCAAATGCAGCAATCAAGACAAAGCTTGCCAAATCATAATCATTGAGATAACCATATAGTCTTGTCACTCGTTTAGAAGGTGGACGAGCCAACACATTATCATCATGAGGTATATCATCGGTTTCTAGATCTCCAACAACTCTACCTGAGGAAGAACCTTGGCAATTATCTTCAAAAATAAGATTTGTCGTTTCAGTATCATTGTGTCGATCAACAGATGGTAACATGTCGGTCGACACACTATCTTGTCGATCAATAACAGGGATCGGTTGTCAATCGACACTACACTCGCTGAGTTTATTTTCTCGCTCTGCCTCCTGTTGATTGATACCAACATGTGTGTTGATTGAAAGGCTCACAGAAGTCGAATTCTTCAGCTCCGAATAAGCATTTGAAACATGATACTTCAAGTCTTTAAACACTTTATCTTCCAAAAAGACTACATTCTTGCTAATCACACATCTTGATTCATACGTCAGCCATACCTTGCACCCTTTGACTCTGTCCGGAAAGCTTGTGAAAAATCCCTTCACAGCTCTTGGTTTAAATTCCCTTGAATTACATGCACATAGATCAATGACCTAAATATTCTCATGTTCTTGTAACCAGGCCTTCTTCCCAGCCATAGTTCTTCAATATTACTTCTATGTAAGGCGGATGAACGGCTTCTATTAATATGGTACCGCTGTGCTCACTGCCTCAACCTAGAATTTTTCACCCAAGTCACTCTCATCAAGTATACAACACACTTTCTCCATTATCGTTTGATTCATGCGTTCTGTCACTCCATTCTGTTTTGAGAGTATAAGGACACGTCTTGTGCCTTTCAATCCCATGCTGCCTAAAAAACCAACCAAAGTCTTTGTTCACAAACTCCAATCCCTTGTTTCTTATCAGACACTTCAATTTCTTGCTGATCTGATTCTCAACCAGCTTATTTCATTCACAAAACTTTGTAAAAGCTTCACTTTTAACAGACAAGAAGAACACCAACACCTTTATAGTGTAATAATAAATGATAGAAAAAAAATATTATTACCTGATATACTAGGAATAACCGATAGAGATCCCCAAAGTTCAATGTACATACTTCAGCACTTCACCTTAATTGTGCTTCCCAACGTTGAAGCTTAATCTCTTAATCTTCCCCATTACACAACTTTCACAAAAATCCATCTCTCCACTTCTTCTCTTGTCAATGATGCCTCTTTTTACCAAGATCATCTTATTCGTCATGCTCATGTGTCCCAACCTTCTATGCTACAAGACTGTCTCATCATTGGCAAGTTTCCTGGTAACACTAATATTTGATTATTTTGTTACAGTTTTCCCTGTAAGCAAATATAGAGAACCACACAGAGTGCCTTGTAAACCCATCTTTCCGTTCTTATAGAACCTTGTTTTTTACTTTGCCTCCAACATGATCAACCCAAGCTTATCAAATGTAGTTATTGATATTAAGTTTCTCTTGAGTTTAGGGATATACCTGACATTAGTCAATGTCTTCACCATGCCACCTTTAGCATTAATATTGACTGAACCAATTCCTTGAACAACAACACCAAAATTGTCTCCCAATAGCACTTCTCCAGAATTAAGCTCCTCGAACGTATCAAACTAGTCTATCCTTGAGGTCATGTGATAGAAGCACCCGAGTCTATCACCCACCTCTCTAGATGCCAATATTTTGAGACTGATAATGCATCAACTCCTACTGATTGATCGATTACCACTGCTGCATTGGGACCTTCATTATCGCTGGATCTACTCTTATTCCATGCAAAACAATCAACCTTCATGTTTCCATCCTTCTTGCAGTACCAGCAGTTAAGCTTTCTACCACTCCATTTTGACCTGCTTCTGCTTCTATTACCCAAGTTTTTCTGGTCCCTATTTTGTTGTCTCTCACGAGCGACATACGCTTCACCAGTCTTTTGTGAACTCGATATTCCCTTAGCCTTTAACTCAGGTTCCTTCGATTTTGCAGCATTCACCACGTCTTCAATAGAGATAGATTCTCTACCATACTTCAATGTCTCCTTCATGGAGTCATATCGTGGTGGCAAGGAACTAAGTAAGAGAATTGTCTGCACCTCATCCGCAACTGTAACTCCCACACTAGATAATTCCAAAAAAGTCTTCAAGAAGTCATCAATGTTCTGGTCGATTGAGTTAGACCTATCCATCTTGAATGTATAAAACTGATACAACAAGTGAATCCGACTCGCTAGAGTCTTGATGTTGTATACCCTCTCTAGTGTTTTCCAAAGATCACGAGATGTAGTGCACTCCTCCGTTTTCCCGAGAACATGATATCTTAGGTGGATAGTCAATATATCCATTGCATTATCTGCTCGTTCCTCCTTCTGCCTTAAGTATCTCTGTGAAAGCTTCCGTTGATTCTTCCTTTTTGATCACTTGCTTTTCCAACTCAATGATTGGTGTTATTAGCTCCCCCTTCAAACCATGAAGTTTCATGTGAGCTAACATCCTTCTCTTCCACATAAAGAACTCACCTTGTCCATTGAATATGGCTACCTTCACCTTCGACTTCTTATTTTCTTGAGACATCTCAACCAAACAAAATTATTGTCTCCCTGCAGCTACCATGTCGATCGATACAAGATGAGTGTCGATCGACAGAGAACCCAGCCATTGATTCTCGATAAAACCCTAGTTGTCATATCGATCGACAGAGGATGTGTGTTGATCGACAAGAAACCCAGATCGTGATTATTCTTCGTGCCGCCGACTACCTTTTTTCCCGGGCTGTCAAACCAGTACCCTAACTCCGCCGATTGCCTTTATTCCAGCTATCAACTCCTGATCTGAAACCTAGATCTCAGCGGAAACTTCTCCGACCTTGCTCCAAAACCTAAACCTCTAGGCTCTGATACTAGTTGTAGAGATTTGTTATTCTCTTTATAATCATGGAATAGGTTGTTTGAACAATAAAGTAAATAACACAAAGAATTTAGCGAGTTCAGATCACGGTGTGCAATCCTACGTCTCGACGTGAAGATTTCCAATAATTTATTATCACCACAAATTACAATCAATTTAGGATTTCTCTCAAGATTTCACTAAGAACAAGAATATATCTCACAATTCTCAAAAACTCTCATAACCAATTTCCCACATATGCTTAGCTTTATATAGACTAAAACAATTACAAAGATAAGATGGTTTAACTCCGCCGTGGTCCAATAGAAATAATACCTATTCCTAATTAACTAATTCAAGTCGTGGACCAAATTATATTACTCAATAATTTTCCTCACCAATCGCCCAAACCCAACAAATAATCCTTCTAATCTCCTCCTCCGCGACTTCCTTAGTAAGGCTGAGTTTGTCATTTTCCTCACATCTAAACTCTAATAGTTCACTAAGATTCTCTATCGGCCACAACTACAAATCTTGCCAAAAGTCTTGAAAATAGTTTTAAACTTCATTCTTAATATGCTCTTGACTGTTACCCTTCTACCACCATTACCTTTAATCTCCCGAATACTATTTCTCGTCTCCCTCGTCTGAGCTGCATTGAAGAAAAATTTCCTGCTCTGGTCTCCAACCGTAAGCCAATGAACTTTAGATTTTTGTCTTAAATACGTCTCCTCAATATCAGCCAATTTTATCCAGTCTTCTAGCACTTTTGCTTCTTCTTCAACCTCTTTAGCCGTGTGAAATTTCATAGTTTTGTCCTGCAAATCACAAAGCTTCGAGAATGCTTGCTTTGTTCTCTTTGTAATATCGGCTAACATGTCTCTTCCCAGTACTCTTTGTAATATCGGCTAATTTATTTGTTCTAATTTTTAACGGAATAACATTTGGTAATAATTTAACTTTTTGATGTGGAATTATTTCATCTTTGTCTTGAGATCACGAAAAATCAAAACTCACATAAACCAAACATTTTTTTCAAAAAAAAAACGATAGTGTTTTATATAATATATAAGCACTCACGCACATAGAAAACCTAAAAGCTACGTTTCAAATTCAGACCAAGCTATTGATTCTTCTATGTCTCTTATTGATCTTTTAAAATCTTCTTCACACGCATATTGATATATAATAATATGTTTCTTAATCAGTTATTTTACATAGCATTTACGAGTAAAACTTGTATCCCTTTGCTTGAACAACGATTGTCCTTAGCCCTCCAATCGGCGACAAAAGCATTAAGAAAAGACCAAACACGATACATACCTGAAATAAACAGCAAACCAATTTTTTTTGTTGTTTATCAGATAAAACAGTTTCACAAAACGCAAACAGTGATCGCAAACGCCAAAACAATGTTACTTACCCAATTGGCCCACCAAGACAGACTGTACTTCTTGGGTTTGTAAATGGCTAGCCAAATTATGCAAGGAAGCTGAAATAATAATAATAATAAATTAGGGTAATGAATATTAATCGTAATTCATCCGAAGTGGGAAAATAAAGCGTTTAGAAATTGAAATCTTACGAAGTATGTCGTTGGGGCAAACGCGAATCCACCAAAAAACGCCAAAAGCCCACCGAAGAACGGAAACGTCATACCAATAAACATCGTTGCGGCTACAGAACCATATACAAAAGAAAACCCTCAGGATCAGATATATGGATCACATAAACATACATCTAGATATATACTTAATACTTATAATTATTGTGATTATGATAAACGCGAATTTCAATTAATTTTCTTACCAACGTAGAAATTGCGGACACAGAACCGAAGGGCCGTGGTTGGTCTGAAATTTAGTTTCTTGACCAATAACGTCTCCATCATATCAAAAACGGGCATTGCATAAATCTGTAACAAAACCAAGATTTGGTTTACATCCGGTTAATTTCGGATATCTATACCAAGAGATAGGCATGTAGATTTCGATACTAGCAATTCACAGTCACTGGCAAAGAAGAGATCAAAAAGGAAAAAATATGATTTAGAAAAACCGACCTGATAACTTCCAATGACATGGATGACGACGAAGATATTGGCCGTCGCGATTAACCAGGCCGGTTTCTTAAGTGACATGAGGATATTATCCTCGACTGCGTTCCCGAAAATATAGTATCCGACGAGAGCCACCGGAAAATAACAAAGGGCGACGACGATGTAAGCGACGATGACTCCTTTCCACATTGGACCTTTGGAGGGTTTCTCAGGCGTTGAAGGGATAGTTGCTTGGATCTCAAGGACCACATTGTGTCCCGCATACGCGAATGCCACGTCTCCTAAACCGCTAAAGAAATTGAAAACCGTACCGGCCGTTGATTTCGCTTTGTAACCGTATTGGACATCTTCTTGAACGCCTTTAGTCGCCGAAGCTGCCCATGCGATTGTTGAGTAGCTACAGAGACCAAAAAGAAAGAAAAGGGAAAGAAATTGAGAACCGGCTAATGAGTTAGAGAAAAAACAGAGTTATTGAATAAACCGAACTGAATTCGAACGTCCAATAAACAACACGTTCGGTTTGGACACCTAAACCAAATCAACCATAACGGCTAAACATGTAACTTACCACAGTATAATTGCAATGTGATACTGATAAATCTAAACCAAACTAAAATCCAATTCCCATTTCTCACCCTTAATTCTGAAAACTTAACTAAAACCGAACTGAACCGATAAAACCTCAATCAAAATTACCCACCGGCCTTTATATAACAAGATTAACTTCAATGTGATTTCTGTAATACAGAACGAAACCAGACCGAAACGAGATTCCCATTTCCCATCCTTATTTCGATTTAGTGTAGTTTCAGTCCAAAAAAAAGAGGTGTAGTTTTGTGTAAGACCAATTGCTCAAAATTGTACCGGCTCTCAAACCGGCTTATAAGTAAGAAAACTCTATTATCGGTGTAATTGATTACCTGAGAGACATAACGGCGGCGGCAAGAGAAACGCCGGAGATGGAATTGAAATTGGGGAGATGAGAGAGAACAAAGTGAACGGAGGCGAAGATCATGATGAAATAAGTAAGTTTGATGGATTTGCAATTTTCACAAACAAGCTCGTGAAATTTCTTTAGCGATTTGCCTCCAGTGACCATATAGACAATGCAAACACCAATTTCTACGATCAGCTGTTGCGGCACGACTATATAAAGCCCGAGCTTCTCTCCAAACGCGTGTTGTCCTAGCTCGTGATAGCGGTCGAAACGCTTTCCCGGAACCATTTCGTGCATCTCAACCATTTGCCATAGAGTGTATAGTGTTATGATCCATGACAATACCAATACTGCAACTCCTGGACCCCTGAAGAAAAACAAATTAAAAAAATCGGTTTAAATTTGATGAATCTGGATCTGGGTACAAAACCGGTTTAGTTTCGGTTGGATTTCGGTTAAAAGAAATTTACCAGCCAAGCTGAGACATGGCGTAAGGGAGACCAAGAACTCCGGCACCGACCATGGCGGTGACATTGTGAAAAGCAGAGTACCACCACTTTGCATTTCTTGATGAAGTAATTGGTAACCAAGCGTCGATTTCTTTTTGTCTCGCTAATTCTTTATCATCCTGTTTCATTTCACAAAAAAAATCAAATCAGAAAAATTAATTCCGTGGTTTTTATGTTGGTTTGCCTAGTGAATTCGTTATTTTTTGGACTGTAAATGTCAATTTAGTAACTTCGGGGGTAAAAAGAAAATGAAGAATTTTGTTAAGATCTCTTGGTCTAAAATGGTTTAGGTTGGTATAGACCCCTATACTTTGGAAAAGTGAGAAACTGGCCCATACTTAAAGTGAAAATCTAAACTACGCTCAAAAAGTAAATCACAAGTCAATTTTGTTTTTTCCACAAAATCAATGGAAGCAAAGTCAACGATTTTGCTTCGGTTGTAGGATCTTGGGGGCTGAGAAGTTAGATATAATATGTGTTGGGGTAAAAAGAAAATAGAGTAAAAGTATAAGGGATGGTTTTGGAAGATCTCTTGGACCCTTTAGGCGACTGTTTAGGTTGGTAGAGTAGAGGTTCCCTGAACTTTGGAAAAGTTGGAAACTGACCCACACGGTACTTTAAATTTAAGATCTATACTTCCGAACGAACTATGGCGTTTTTTTTTTTTTTTTTTTTTCTTTTGTAGTAATTCATTTACATAATTTGAAAAAGTTAAAAAAACTATGGCGTTTCTCTTTTATCTTTTATCCGGAGTTTCTAAATTAGAAGAAAATTGTAAGATTTTGAATGAGTCAGTAGTCTACAAGTCAGCAAGTCTATATCTTACACTAAACCAGTTTTGTCTTTAGGCTCTTAATATTTCTTTTCATCTCGCATTAAGCACCACAATTTTATTTATTTTCTAAAAAAATATAGAAGCCTAAAGTGAAAATCCGAAGATGAATCTTTGATTTAAAAAAGCCAAAAAATCTCTGTGAGAGAAAGAATACAAGAAATTCAGTGGGGAGGCTAAAAACAACAAAAAAATAAGTTGTTTTTGTTTAGACAAAAATAAACATTGTTGATCATTTTTTTTTAAAGGGTTATTTTATCATTTGAAAATAGAGGCTCTACTTTCATCATTAGGCTTTTCCTGGGAAAATACATCTAACAAAGTTCTTTATAATTGTTTTTCTAATATTCAAAACTTAAATCTCAATCACAATAAAGAGAAAGGGAGAGAGAAGAGAGACTGACATGATCATCATGAGAAGCTTGAGTTACCATGGTGGCGCAGAGAAAGAGATTGAGAGAGAGGAAAGAAAGAGGAGGTTAATAACTTATCACGCTTGTGAGAGATATTTTGCTCAGTACATAACGCTCTTCATAAAGATTATACAGATTGATACATCTATATATAAGCGATAGTTGAATATTATGAGAGAGAGAATTAAAAAAAAAGGAAGTTTTTGTTTGACTTCACGGACTACTTGTTGGGATGGGGATGGGCATAAGAGTTGTGAGCTGGATTCTGCTAATATATATGATTATATTCTTAAAAACTATTACTAATTAAATAAATTTGCCAGTAATCATCTCCTAAAACTGAAATAGTTTTACTTTTATATACAATATATACTGTCTAGTTTCGTTACTGAATATAGGATTGGCTAAAGAGGGAAGGGCTTTCTTTAGAAAAACGTTATCGGATAATTTCTGTAAAATCAGCTCTATATATAGTAATTTGATAATATATTCTTTAGTTAGTGAAGTTTTCTAACCATAGTTATCTTATCTATTCGAATTTAAGTGTGTTTGTCAAAGTTGGATATTTCATTAGAAATGGTCAAGTAATATTATCTTTTAATATCATTCGATACATGAATGTCAATGTAATGACTCTTCAATGTATAAACTGTCTTTTAATTTGCTTTATAAGTTATCTTTTATTGACTGAAAGTGTGGGGAGAAGAAAGCCGTTCCCTCTGTTCACACTTCGATTATGTCGTCTTAATTGTCGTCTATACAAATATATTAACATTATATATCTTGCTTGCTAGTGTACAATAGAGGCGATCCAATGACTTGTTTTATCATACCATAGGCAGAGACGACAATTAATTTCGTTAGGATTCGCTTTTATATGTTGAGTTATATAGCGTTGACCGCCGCAAACATTTAACCAAACAGGCCGTTAGAGATATTTTGCACGATTTGAAAACTTATTTTTGCTATCTGTCATCATGGAAATATTATATTTCTGTTCAGACTTACGAGTCTTTAGACCAAACCATTTCTTTATTGTTTTGTGAACATAAACATTTCATTTATTTGATTGTGATTTTCTTTTGAAGAAACAGATCTTTGGTGTTTTTTTTGTGGATGATGTCTCTATGATAGGTGTGAAATTTGATGGTTTCTAGGCCTTATTTTCATATGGTTTTGAGGCTTTAATTAACCATATTTAAGATGTAAATAGGTGCATTTAGCTCAACTGTTTCATTTGCATTTAGGTTTAGGCTTACATTTGCATACTTGCATTAAGTATTTTTAAAGTCTCTTTATGTGCCAAATGGAATAATGGGAGCCAATTGGGAATCAAGAGGATGCATGAAGGAACAAGTAGGAGGAGTTAGAGCAACGAAGAAGCAGCAAATAAGGCCCTGATGATGGCAGGGAGTGAAGATTGAACGATAGAGAAGAGGCAGAGGTGAAGATCTCCATCAAGCAAAACTGTGTCGGCGGTAGGGAGACATCTACCGACGGCAGCAAGCCTTTTATCAGTGGCACGAGCACCAATCCGGACCAAAACCCTTGAAAAGGCGACTCTGTTGCTCTTGTACCCCACCACTTGATGTATATACCTCTAATATATTTAAGTTTATGATAGCTTGGTTTATCTAGTGTTTTGTAAGTGTTCTTGAGAGATTTTAAAAAAAACTTTGAAATTTTGAAGATCACTTGTGAGATTCATTCTATGCTTATGCTCTAAATTATTCTCTTATCATTTCCTTTCTCTTTTGGCTTTTAATTTCATCATTTACTTTAAAGCTCATGATGATCCATTTCATGGTCATGTGTTAGTAGTAGACTAGGTTAAGCAAGGGCTTTGATTAGGGAATGAATAGGTTGGGTAAATGATTAAAAAAAACTTGGAACTACTTTGTTTATGGGTTTGCATGAATATGCTAGGATTGATCAACAAAACATAAGTAATTAGGCAATTCATCGTCTGAAATGTATTCATTGAAATATTAGTTTCATATCCAAAT
Source organism: Euclidium syriacum (assembly GCA_900116095.1). NCBI lineage: Eukaryota > Viridiplantae > Streptophyta > Magnoliopsida > Brassicales > Brassicaceae > Euclidium > Euclidium syriacum. The sequence goes on from FPAK01000008.1 coordinate 8,987,057, forward strand.
GTTGTTTTCAATTATCACAATATATTGTAGGGAATTGAAGCAATATAAATGTTAGAGGAGAACCTAGAATTCTTGTTAAGATTAATTAAAGACTATTTAGCTAGACCTAAGTACAATCCTTAATGAAACTTAGCAGAAGGATTAGTGACCGAGATATTGGCCTAGTCTATAGTTTGCTCTGAGACATAGTTGGTATAAACTGATGATCCTTTATTACCAATTTAGAAACCATCATAATCATGTAAGTCTCAAAACTCAATCACATGTAATATCATAGTTACATTTAATTGCTAAGCCTATTTATTTTCCTTGCATTCTCATTCAAGCTTCTTAATTTGCACTTGTACCTTTATTTACATATTTCAATTAGTCTAGTTAAAGAATAACCATAAACCAACTTTTCTATCTTTCCATGGCTTAGAACAACTCTTAACATCGAAACATTTGCCTCCTTGTGGTTCAACACTCACTTTTATCACTATTTCTACTCATTTATGAGATGAATTAAGAGTAAATATAGTAAGTACAAATATGGTTGATTAAGTGAAATTAGCACTAAACGACACGGTAAACTCCCCTCTCTATAAAATGACGCCGTTGTTCTCAATATGTTTAAGAGAAATTTTAAACATGGACAAACTAGACTTTTTTCTCGTTTTTTTGTTTTTTTGTTTTTGTTTGTATGGTTCTAATATTGGCTCTTGTGCATTTGTTTTTCTTTTGTATGTCTATGCATATGAGACGGAACCCTTGAAGCCAAATCGAGCCACCACTTTCACCAACTTTGTTAGCGCAAATAGAAAGAGAGAACCATGCTAAGGTTGGAGAAGATCATCTATAACGCAAGATGGCCGAAAAAAATGCACAACTCGACGAAACAATTGGAGACTACGATATCCCCACTTTGCTACCTTGAAACACGAGCATCAAACCGCCTCCTTGTGCCAACAATAACTTTGAAATCAAGAAAAGCCTCATCAACATGTTGCAATTGAATCGGTTCATGGGAATGTCATTTGAGGATCCAATTAAACATCTTAAGCAATTCGTGAAGATTTGTTCGACGATCAAGATAAATGGTGTCTCAGAAGACACACTCAATATGACCCTACTCCCGTTTTCCCTTGGAGATGTAGCAAGTCAATGAGAAAATGAGATCTAATCCAACTCCGTGACAACATGGGATGCGTGTAAATAAGCTTCCACGAGAAATTTTTTCCCAAGAGCAAGAACCGCAAGATTTCAGATCGACCTAATACAATTCCGTCAAGGGGTGAACGAAGACCTGAACGAATCTTGGACCCGTTTCTCGAGTACACCCAACTTTGTCCTAAATAAGGAATTGAAGAGAAATATCTTCTTTCAATTTTCCACCGCGAACTCACTCCAAACTACTATGATCTCATTATTTCAGCTTGGGGGGTGGGGGAGTTTTCCCAACTTGCCTACCGCTAAAGGAAATGAGCTAATCGAGAAAAGGGTACAAAGCAAGAAAACGAGAGGTAGTGATTTCAATCGCGTCCATGGAGGAAAACCAAGTAGAAAAGCTAGTTAATTGAAGGAACTAAAGGAAAATTTCACATTAATAAAGAGAAAAATGGATAAAATTGGTCTCCATGAAAAAGCACGTTCAAGTGAGTGATTGAGAAGAAGAGATTTTGCAAAATCGGAGTTGAAGAGCAACCAAGAGAGGGATGGGAAGAGATTAACTTTTTTGGTGATAATGAGTTTGCACAAAAACAAGAATATGGAGGTCAAAGAGGATACACCAATTACAAGTAACAAATCTATGGTCCTAGAGAACAAAACTACCAAGGGTATCAAAACTATGGAACAAGAGGATATGCACCAAGAGATCCATATTATCCACCTCAAGGACCTTATACTTTTCTACCTCCTTACAATAATTAAGCTACTTTGTATGCACTAAGAGCATCCTACCCTACTCAACCACCCACATCTAGCTTAGAACTATCTCGTGAAGGAAAAACTGAGCAACTTCTCTCATAAGTGCTCGGCGGACAAACCAAAACAACCACGAATACTAATGCATGGTTTGTGGCAATCAACACAAACATTTATGGGATGTATGGTGATATCAATAATAAATATGAGACTCTCACCACGAGATTTAAAGGGCGCGGCAACCAAGTCGCTCAAATCACTTCCACCTCTAAGCCTATAAGTGGTAAGCTACCCAGAAAAATTGAAGTAAAACTGAAACACTTTGTGGGTATGATTGGTGATGAAGCTAGTAAAAATGGGTTGAGAAGTATATTGAAACAAGAAGAAGGTTGTACAACCGAGTAAGGATGCTTGAGAAACAAGAATATCCGGGGAAAATACTTAATCCCATTGGTCATTAGCGTGTTCAAATTTGGATTGGGTGACACGGTAGAAAAACGTGAATGTGATGACAACGAACCATCTAGCCTTTCTACAAGTAGAGAAAATGGAACCTTACAAGGCGGATACCTCTTATCACTAAAACAAAAGGGATAGTCTAAGGATTTTCCGATTACCATTGATGGATGCATTGTTCCCACCGATTTCTTGATCTTCAAGAGCAAGACTGACAAGCTCTCACTAATAATTCTTGGACGACTCTTACTCGGCTCTTCCGACCTTAACTAAAAACGCTTTCATGTAAACCGTTGGATCTCCGGTTCCATCATAGGCCAGAAGTCTTGATTTATCATTGAGCAGTACCCGTGCTCGCGTGATGTTGTAGGTGAATGGACTCCTTTCCGTTTCTGCTAGTAGCTGATCGACCTCTGGAGCGGTGCTCGTTGCCTTATGAACCAATGAACGCATTTCTTCTAACTCTCTTTTTAGGATTGCGATTGATTGATCGGTACTTAGATTCTGCACTTCTTTATTTCCGATTCTCGAACCTCGGCGTACGGTCGAGGTTGGTGTTCTCGATTCTCTTGCTCCACTCCGGTCATCTTCGAATGTTACCCGTTGAGAAGCAGTTCGTGAGGGCCTGACCGGGATCATTCCGGGAGATTGGTTATGATTTTGAGCTCTCGAAGCTTGGAGTTCTTCTGATAGAATTGCGATTTGATCGATTAGGCTCCTGTTAACCTGTTGTTGATGGCCAAGTTATTCTGCCAGCCAACCCTCGCCCTGTTGTTGCATTCTCACTAACGCTCTTTCGTTTCTTGCTTCGGGGTATGCTACTTCTACTGCACTGGGAGTTCGATTTGCTGCCGACTGTTCTTGCATGTTGCTCGAGGACGGAGGTTGAGGTTGTTCATCCGGTCGAGGGGTGGGTTGAGGTGTTGATGACATCCTTGGCCGTTCCTGAAAATTCTCAGTTTATGGTGTTTGCACCTCGACTGTTTGATTACTCGGGGTCACGAATCCTTGGTCGCCGAGTTGGCTAGGCGTTGTTTGTGGATAGTCTAACTCCCGGATTATGGGATCGTGATTCCCGAACAAAGCTCTTGCTGATTCTCTGGTCCTTCGAAGGTTTTCCTGAACTCTTGTATCTTCTTCCCCATCGCTTGCTTCGGTGACCACTCCATCTCTTCGTTCCTCTGGAGGTGGTTGTTGGGTATCCACCATCTTGGTTTTCCGAGATTTCTGTCTTCTTTTTCCTAAAAGAGACTCCCCCCTACCTGGCGCGCCAAATGTTGAGACTGGGTTCAACTTCTAACTATTTATAATTAGAGGGGTTCGTTTTTGGAGTAAGTTAAGTAAAAGACAAAAATAGAAACCTCGGAAAAAATAACTTTTTATTGATAATATCGGTTATAAGGGTGTTAACTCGGAATGCCGAGTTAACTTAATCAAAGAGAAGTATTAAACCTAGGATATCTAGTAATTCTTCTCCCCGATTCTGAATGAATAAAATTAGTGAAGGGGGGGTGTATTTATATATCCCAGTAGTCGGTTATCTAAACCCATGGGCTAACCTCGGAAAAATAGAAATATTCCATTTTTTCAAGATCAGGGAATCTGTGATAAGATTTGATCTTATTATGTCCGAGTTTAGACCTCGGCTTGGGACGAAGTTGTTTACACCCCCTCTTCGGACACTAAATCCGATCATTCTTCACCAAGGTGTCCCTCGGTCATCTGAGCCGAGGATTCCAATCCTATTGAAGGGACTTAAAACCTGATAAATCACCAGGGAAAGGTCAGTAGGGACCGAACCTCAATTATCGCCAAACTATTGGAAAGGGGTGTTAACCCCACCATCAACACTTCTATCACTTAATCTCATCCCTACACTTTCATAAACAAACTTATGTGTGTTTGATAAATTGTTTAAGTAGTTAATAGAGAGCCTTTCTCTATCCTAATAAAACTAGTCTCAAATAAAATTTAGGGATGAATTGTGAAAACCTTTGTGTAATTAATGTCTAAGATTGTGTTAGGATCCTTTCAAATGACTTAACATGTTAGGAGAGTGATCTAGAGAGTTGTACTCTGAGAAGTTTTTGAGTCTAACAATGAGATTAGAATCAGAATGCCACATTACGAATACTAATGGTGTTCGTAAACCTTAAGGCCGGTAGTTATTTGTCCCTCTCAATGGGACTGTTGTTAGAGCGAGTAGCTAGTGAATCTATTTTCACCAAGATACCATCGGGTTAATCGAATAAAACCATTTGTAAAAAAACCCCTAAACAAGAACTTTAAAACTCTAATTCTTGGTTAGCTTATCTAAGATCTCTCTTAACCAATATCATCTTCCATGAAACCCATACCTTTTGTTGATGGTGGGGTTACCACCCCTTATCAATAGTTTGGCGATAATTGAGGTTCGGTCCCTGCTGACCTTTCCCTGATAATTTATCAGATCATAAGCCCATTCAACAGGATTAGAACCCTCGGCCCAGATGACCGAGGGATACCTCGATGAAGAATGATTGGATTTTAGTGTCCAAAGCGGGGGTATAAACAACTTCGTCCCAAGCCGAAGTCTAAAGCTCGAACATAATAAGATCAAATCTTATCACAGCTTCCCTAATCTTGGAAAAATGGAATATTTCCATTTTTCCGAGGTTAGCCCATGGGCTTAAATGACTAACTACTAAGGATATATAAATACACCCTCCCCTCTCACTAATTTAATTCATTCAGAATCGGGGAGAAAAGTTACCAGATATCCTAGGTTTAATACTTCTCTTTGATAAATTTAACTCGGCATTCCGAGTTAACACCTTTGTAACCAATATGATTAATAAAATTCTCTTTTCCAAGGTTTCTCTTTTGTCTTTTGTCTAAACTCATTCCCAAAACCGAACCCCTCTAATTACAAATAATTAGAAGTTGAACCCAGTATCAACACCTTTTATCTTAAATTCAAATAAGACTTGACTAATAAGACTTGTTAAACACTAGGAGGATGTTTTCCCCTTGTTAGCTTGACTAATAAGACTTGTTCGTGTAGAAAGTGGGAAATAAGAGGGATACCGTGCGTGCATGCTTAAGGAGTGATATTAAAGAAGTAGCTCGATGTGTATGATTATGTGGCTACCTGGTTTCACAGTGACACATGGAGGAGGACTTATGAGGTGGGTATCACACCACCAAGAGGGTATAAATTCTGACCTTAAGGCACTCTTCCAATCATTTATCCTCCTAACACTGCGAAGAAGGGATACGAGGAAAAAAATAGGAAGAGGGGGAAGAATGAGAGTCCACAGAAAAATAAGCCCAAGGGAGAAAAAGAGAGTGATGCATTGTAAGGTTTGCCACATGACTGGACACAATTCTCGGTTTCATGAAAATGTAAGTTTCTGAATTTCTCTCTTATACATTCAGATTTCATATCATTTAGTATCAATAGGTCAGTTGTGCTTACATGGCATGATAAAAAGGGTAAAGGAGCTGAGAACAAGGGTAAAGGAGCTGAAAGAAAGGGTAAAGGAGCTTAGAAGAAAAAGGGAAAAGAGATTAAGAAGCAACAAGAAACAAAAGAAAGTGAGAAGCAAAAGAAAAGAACAACTAAGAAGAGGGAAGATCAACAGAAACCAACATGAAATGACACGCAAAAGAAAAGAACAACTAAGAAGAAAGGAAAGAGTGAAAGGAAAGTGAGAAGAAAGAATTGATTCAAGCTATTAGGTTTCTGTTTATGGTTTTCTATGTATTTAGTTGGTTAGGCTTTTTGTTTTTCAAACATTCTTGGTTTGGTTAGCCTTTTTGTTCCACTTGAAACAAGCTTCGGTATTTTGGGGTAACTTTGTATTTTTAACCTGAAACAAGCATCAATGTTACCATTAGTTTGATTTGAATCTGTTTGTTTTGATATCACATAACATAGATCACAACAATATTAGAAAACCTAAACAACTAAATTTCGACTGCAAAATGATATAAAATACTAAAGATTACAAAGAGCATATGACCAATCCAAGGAACCTACTTCTTCACTACTAGAAATATCACAACTACCAACTAAAAGCTCCAATAACCAAAGCCATCATCATCTTCATGATATTCCTTGATGAAGCCAACATCTATTCCACATGCTCAAACACCTTCGTCTCCAAGTCATTCAACACCGTCACCACATTTTGATCACCAACCATATTTCCACCACTCTTCATCAAAGCAATTTATTCTTCCAGCTGGCCAACTTGATGTTTGAGCTGTTGAATCTCATCCTTGTAAGCCTCGTCGACCCACTTAAACACATGTGGATCATTTCTCAATTACACTCAAACCATTACAAACAACATATTATCTCTTCAATTCAGTCACAAAAATCCCCAAACAAATCCCAAAGCAAGAGTTTTACCCTTTTCAAATACGCAAATCCACATCGGTAGTAACGACAATAAGGATTATCATCGGTGCCTGACATCTTCTCTATGATGTTAGCGCCACACCAACAGTTGAGAGGAATTTTGATAAATCGACTTCTAGGATCTATTCTCCGTTGAAATGATTTGTTGCAAGATCCAGACATGTTCAATGACGACTCCATCTATAACAAAAACCCAAACATTTTTTAACCCTTTAAAACCCAGAAATTGAACCCTAGTTCCTTCTAAATTCACTATAAGTATCAACGATAAATCAATTTGAACCCTTACCAGCCTCTGATTTCGAAGAAAGTTACTAGTTTCAGGAATTGAGTTTTAGGGCTCTTCAAGAAAAGCTCTGCAAATAGAATTGGAGGTTTTGGGGTTTTTATTCAAAAAGTCGGGTTATGGTAATGAAACGGATTGGGTTTTAGTTACCATTAAAACGGTTTTCGTCGGCTCTTTACGGTTTAATCCGGTATACTGTTTCCCGTTTAACTTTTAAATTAGGTTACGTGGTTTGGTCAAGAGTCAAACCCAAAATTTGAAAATAGGGTGCAATTTGACAATGTAAAAGTTTGGTCAGGGGGTAACAACTGACAATTTTCCCAGGTTTATATCTCTTAACTATGGGTCCTTTGGGGTAGATTAAGATGAATTTAGTGACACATTCTATCACTTAATCTCATCCCTACACTTTCATACACACACTTATGTGTGTTTGATAAGTTGTATAAGTAGTTAATAGATAGGCTTTCTCTACCCTGATAGGACTAGTCTCAACTAGACATTAGAGATGAATTGTGAAAACCTTTGTATAATTAATGTCTAAGATTGCGCTACGATCCTTTCAAATGGCTTAACAATATTAGAAGAGTGATCTAGAGAGTTGGTTGTGCTCTGAGAATTTGTTGATTTTACCAATGAGATTAGAATCAAAATGCCACATTAGGAATAGTAACGGCGTTCATAAACCTTAAGGCCGGTAGATATTTATCCCTCTCAATGGGCTCGTTGTTAGAGTGAATAGCTAGCGAATCGATTTTCACCGATACACCACCGGGTTAATCGAATAAAACCATTTGTAAAACAAACCCCTAAACGAGAACTCTAAAACCATAATTCTAGGTTAGCTTATCTAAGACCTCTCTCTTCACCAATATCCTCTCCCATGAAACGCATACCTTTTATCTTATATTCAAAACTTAATGAGTCAACTAATATTTACTAAACCTACAAAACAAATCAACAAAACCCCCTTGCCTTACATCTGATTCATATCCGGTTTTGAAACCTTTTGATAAACTACCATGCTCATTTGGGTTCGAACCCTCAATTGGTACAACGAGATTGTTTATACCTCGGCAACGATTGAAGTGTTTATAAATTTAAAGCCTGAAAAACACCCTTATGAGTTGTGAATGCAAATTTTAAGAGATATGAATCAAGTTTTGGGTGTTGTATTATTTAGAAGGTTGGTTTTGGTTCCTATTGGAAATTGAAGGACCAATCTAATATTTTAGGTTCCATTCCATATCAAATTATATCCATGATGTTAATTATCTAATGAAAAAGTCCCTTATGCAAATAAAATTATCATTAGTAATTAAGTATATTCCTTCACATTTTACAAAACCATTTAACATATAATTTTTTAGACTAAACATGAATTGTTCACTTGACTTTGGTTGGGGAATTTTATCAAACACCTTGCGGGTGTGAGATTACCTAAGTTCAATGATGAAGATTTTCATCTAAATCAAGCATTAAGAGCAAAGCAATTGATATTCTTTAAGATCTAGTCTAGAAAAACCAAAATCCAACCTAATTTTTATTCAAATCAACCAAACTTTAATCCATAATAAAACTACTTACACATCGAAATCGATGGTTCCATGATGAGAAAACAAAGAGAAAGAAAAAGATAATGAACATCATAAGGGAAATAAATAGAGAATTGCATAAAACTAAAGATCAAAATATAGATTCAAGAGGTTTCATCTTCAATGTATAAAATCACAAAACCTCATCTTCGATCTAACAAAGTTTTTTTTTTTGGTTTTTAGAATTAAAAGAAGCTTAAATAGGTGTACAAAATTAGTATAAAATTTTTCGGGGGCTTAGATTTGGGTCAAAGGGGTAAATATTCTAATATATGCAATCCTAAGGATTGTAAATGCATATTTGCAATAATCTTTTGAAAAATACAGGAATGTAAGTAAGAATAGCGGCTTCAACTAGTGTCATATGCTTCAAAGAAATAGGAAGATTTAGTTACGGTTGAGGAAAGTTTATGCGTCAAAATTCTATGTTAGAGTACTTAGGTGATCAAAATACCAATAGTTTTTCACAATAGTGGTTCAATCTTGATCATCCAAAAATTGGTATACGCTTGTTAAAAACATCTCAAAGTCAGGTGCTTACGGACTCGCGCGGTATCAAAAGGTAAGATGCGTATAATTTTGAATAGTTCCTTCAAGGACCATAGGTTTTCGTGTGCTCTGGTGTTGGAAGTGGAAGTAGTGGCAGTTGTGTTCTCTAAGCCCCTTCACAAGGTGCCATGACCGGTTGGGTTTCATGTGGAGTTTTTTTTGGACTGCTTGGGTGGAGGCGATTTCATTGCCGGTTAAATCTCTTACATGTATAGTTTCATGCCTCACGGTCCCAATTCCACAATCCCTGCTTATTCCCATGAACAATGAGCCAAAAAGATGAAATATTTCACGCTAATTGTGTGTACTAATCTCCGAGATTCATTTTAATAGATGAATCCATTGAACGTAACCAAACATCATTTGTCGAATGAATGATGATTCTTGAATTTTTTTTTAGTTACGAAGTTAGTAAACGATTACCACAAGTATCATAATGTCTCTCGTAGTGTTCAACGTTGATATCGCTAAAGCATTTGATTTTGCTCACTGAAGATTTATAACTACTGCTCTAGATTATGAGTTTTTTTATTTAAATTTATTCATCGGATTAATATGTGTATTTCTATAATAAAATTTTTAGTTTCAATTTACGGAGAGGTAGAATGGTTAGTATTTTTTTTCCAGCTATATTTTTCTTAAAATCATGAATCGCATGTAAATATATATTTTTCAATAAAATTAACATTTTATTAAAAACATAAATAACATTGCATTTTTTTAACTTCAAACTTTCTTCATTCATAAAAATAGAACGAAGTACTTAATATATAAACTCAGCCACAACGTAAAACATTATTTGCCAATAAACCAGCTTCTAAGTTCTTTCCCCTCAGAACATAGGTGAAAGCTATCGATTAAAATCCTAGTGATATCCTGTTAATATCATTCAAGATCCCATCCTCACATTGTTCCTTTGCATTACCTTGAGATTCTTCAAGGCTTCAAAAACTGTTGATGCTCCTTCCTGTTGATCATAACGTACCCTCCATCGCTTTCTATACTCCACCCCGCCTGATTGGTATCCTTATCCCATGCCGCATCCAAATAGCATATTGTTACAGTTTTTCGTATTCTTCTCGCCCCTTTGATTTTCATTCTTCGCAGTTGCTTTTTCGCTGCCGCATTCTCTACTTCTTGAGTTCTACTCCATTCTCGCCCTTTGCTTATTGCTTTGCAGCAAGTGTCCTCCACCGTTATTTTTTTTATTTTTGAAAACCTTCTTATTGCGGCTTGACCAGATGCTCCAACACAATCCTATAAAGAGGTCTTCTCCCTTTATCCCCACTAGTGGTAAACATATTAGTCCCTTTGCACCCTGCAAAACAGTCTCAAAATTTAACAAAAGTCTCATTTCCATTTTTTCAATAAAGGGTGCTTCCTCCCACACCAGATTTGCGTAATCGCAGTGGAAGAGTACATGCTCAACCGTCTTCGTGCCTCTACAACGATAAAACTCATCATTTTGGGTCACCTTGCGGTGTAGTAGAGTTTCCTCGACTGCCAAGGACTTCCTCAACATCTTCCATAGGAACACTCATCAGAGAAATCTTTCTACTCCACACCTATTTGTTATAGTTTTTGGCAGTTCCTTGTCCTCCTCTAATATTTTCTTCTTCCTTGCTCCTAACCGCCTCATAGTATCCAATTTTTATCGTTTTATTCTCCACAATTATCGCCCAACCAATTTTTTTTATCTCTTGTTCCCAACTTGCTTGGTTTTAATCGCATGATTTATTTCTTATGGTGAGGACATATTCTCTTGATTTCTCCATGTCCCATTCATTTAATCATATTTTCATCAAGTTTGACACTCCATTCTGCAAATTCTAATGTTCATTCCACAACATGATATTCTCACCATTCGCAAAGATGTAGCCCAGCTTATGCCTCAAAAGTCTCTGTCGTTCAAGATCCCACGCCAGCCATGAGAGGCTGTAGTCACGGGTTCCACTTCCAAAAAATTGTTCTTGCTACAGTACTTGGCTTGCACAATTCTCGTTAGTAAATATCATGGTTTTGCATGGACCCTCCAACTTATCTTTGCAAGCATCATAGTGTTGAAGGCCTCAATATCTCAAAATCCCATGTCATCCTCTCTCTTAGACTTTTTCATTGTGTCCCTGCAACCCAACACATTCTTTTCTTGTCCGGATCAGAGTCCCACCAATATCTTGTTAAAGCTAATTGAATCTTTCTGCTTTTTCGTCCAGCTCTTAGCTTGTTGTTTGTTCTGATCAACAATCGATGTGATCATATCCTTTTTCTTTCGCTCAAACATTTCTTGTAAGCCCAAATACTTTCCACTGCCTCATTCTTTCTCTATTTTCAGCGCAGCTTTCACTCTAGTTCTCACTTCAGGTGGCGTCTAAGCAGATAATGTCATTGTAGATTTGGCTCTATTGATGGCTTGGTCCGCTTCATGTCTTGCAAGATTTTCTCCAGTCTCTCGCGGCTTTGGTGATATGTCTTAGTGAAAAAAATGGCGTCGTCCGCAAATAGGAGGTGGTTCACTCGAGGACCTGATATGAATGCTTGGGCTCCCACCATTTTTCCATCTTTGGCGCCTTTAAACAGAGGCTAGGGAGCTCTTCGCTGCATAGTATAAACAGAGTGGGTGAAAATGGATCACCTTGGCGGATGCCTGGTTTCGGTATGATTTTTCATTTTGCTTCTCAGTTAGCCAGGATCGAGAAAGTGGCTAGATATGCACTAAAGTGTCCCATCAATGCCAAACTGTCTTAGCACCGCCTCAATAAAATTCCACTCTAAGCGATCATTAGCTTTCGGCATGTCGGTTTTAACCACCATCGTGCAATACTTCTTTGCTTTCAATGCTTTGAGGTAATCGAGCATCTCATGAGTTATTGACACGCTATCCATGATTTCTCTCTCATATACAGAGGTTGACTGGTTCTCACAACAATATCACTCAACAGCGGATTCAATCTCCTCGTGAGTATCTTCGAGAAAGCCTTATAGTAAACATTGCATAGAGCTAGCGGTTTGTAATGTTTAACGCTCTTTGAATTTGAAATCTTTGGGATTATGCAGATATGTGTGAAAGAACATTATTCACTATTCATTTATGTTATTATGATGTGTGTCACTATATTTATCCATCATTCGTAAATTCTTGAAAAATGGGAATTCTCCAAAAAAAATTTAATTTTTTGATCGTCACATATATTTTATTCATCATTAAGTTGAAGTACAAGAGTTACACCAAGTAATGGTATAAGGACGATTATTACATTTTGCATCTTTTGCTAATCTATCAACTATAGAGTTGATACTTCTAAGAAAGTAGATAAACTTGAAACCCTGTGTACTTGCAATCTTCCTGATATCTTAAATGTAAACAACTATTACCTAGTGGGACCGGCTCTTCTTGTTGGCTTGTTTTTGCATCAGATTGTAATATAATAGAACATTTGAATATCCCAATTTTTTGAGTTATATGACTGCTAATTAAAGACCTTTAGTAAATTAATCAAACTTAAAGCTTTAAGGGTTTCTTGGCCCAGCGATGTACATAGTGACCATCTAATAGCTGCTGGTTCATCCTTGCTTTTCCATGCACTATCCACAAAAGAAACATAAGTTTGCATATATGAAAAAAATTGGTGAATACCTTGTGGACGTTCAGAAAAAAGTTGAGCAATTAGGGAGGTTATTGGTCTTCGAGAATTAGTAACTAACTCTTAACATGCTTCATTTCACAACCTTCTATCCAACATAATTTTTTGAATTAAAATATGGATAAACCATCTCTTGCCTTGAAAGATTAAATTTGTGCTTTCAATATTCTCCAACCCAGAATAGCAAATAAACAAACATTATCAGTGCAGTTGCTATTGAGTTTGAGAAAGAGAGATGACTTGTTAAAGGGAGAGATTGTGAGATTCTCCTCATGTTGGATAATAGGAGCCATGGACCAGATTTCCTTTGACACATGACATGTAAAGATCAAATGTAGAGTTGTTTCATTGACTTGATCGCATAAAACACAAATTGGATCAACTCTTAGCTTTTTTGACTTAGGTTATCCTGAGTGGGAAATACATTTCGAATCACCTTCCACCATATGTGTTTGATCTTAGGAGCAACATTCATTTTTCCATACTTCTTTCAGCAGTTCAAAATGAGGGTAAGATTATGAGAGTGATTGTATCTTGAGACAGTGATAACATGATTTTCACTGAATATTCTCCATTCTTGGTGTGAATCCAGCAAAGCTCATCTTTAAAATCTGCCATAGATGTTCTGATAGATGAAACTAGATAAGCATCTCGAGGGGATAGGTATGACCTTAATTTTTCTGGATCCCTACTTGTAGTGTGTAAGTAGAATAGCTTATATACTTTCATATCTTGTTTAAATCTTGATTGAGGAAGATGGGCTGATTTTGGAGGTTGGGTTGGGAGCCAGTTGTCTTGCCATAATCGAGTTTTTTCCCCACTTCCAACAATCCACCGTAGACCTTTTGAGAGTAAAGCATTTCCTTGAAGGATACATTTCCATGCATAACTTAATTGAGCTTTAATCATAGCCTGTAAAAGAGAAAGTCTTTAGAGAGATTCCGGTCTTTTTTAAATTCTCCAAATTTGTTTGGCAATCAATGCAATATTGAAAAATTGAAGATCCCTTATACCTAGGCCTCTATAAGCTTTATCCTGAGTTATATCCTTCTAGGAGACCCATGAAATCTTTTGAAGTTGACCATCAGAATCCTCTGACTTTTGAATTAATAGAACGAAGAAGCCTTTGTGGAAGCAAAAAGCACTACATAGTATAAGTAGGAAGCGCCATGGACACGACTTTGATGAAAACTTCTTTTCCTGTAGGAGATAGTAAATGGGTGTACCAGTTCTCTGATTTAGAAATAACACGTTCTGTAATGTAGGAAGAAAATGTTTCATTTTTGTTTCTTCCAACAAATTCTAGCAAACCTAAATATCTCTCAAAGCTCCCACTTTTTGGAATGCTTGTGGTTTACAATAGGTAATCTATAAGAGCTGGATAGGCAACTTTTGAGAAAGTTATTGTAGATTTCTGAAAGTTGACTCCCTGTTCCCAAGCTTTCTTATACATACCTAGAATTTGGAGAAGCTGATGACACTCCTGAGCTTCAGCTTCCAGAGAACTAAGGAATCATCTGCAAAAAGAAGATGAAAAATGGAAGGACCACCTCTATAAACTTGGTAAGGTGTGCGCTGCTTAGACTTTATACGCGAGATAATTATAGAAGTTAAACCCTCAACATAAATAAGATATAGATAAAGAGATTATGGGAATAATTGGCTCAAGTGTATCTTCTAAAAACTTTTATTTCACACATATATCTTCTGAATAGTGAGTGAATTTTTGTACTGTTTGGTATGGGTAAAAGGTCAAAACTGCCATTATTTAAAAGATGTTCTTTTTGGTGGATAGCGAGTGAATAGAAATCGTGTCAATTAGTATATACATGGATAACTAATCGTGGACAATACCACAATCATGTCACATGCTATTCATGGATACCACCATGATCATGTCATATGGTAGACGTTATGAATAGTTATTGGTAGACACAACCACGATCATGTCGTATGTTAAATTCTCTCAGTGGATAGCAAGTGGCCAGAGCGTACACCTAGTTTGGGATTCATGGACAGTGTACTCGTGGATAGTGTTCATTTGTCCATCCATCCCTAGAAATGTGCTCATTATGTATTATATCCATGAACACTTGACCATATGTAAGCACATTCATTTGATGTCCACGACAAACGTCAAAAATATGACATGGTCGTGATGGTATCCACGTATAGCTGTCCACCTGAGTGTCTAGTATGTGATATGACCGTGATAATATCCACGAATAACTGACCATGTGGATATCTTGTGTAGATTTTCCATATAGATTTCCCGAAATAAGTCTGATTTGACCTTCTTTTTTTTGAATTCCGGTTAATCGGACGATTCTAACCCCATTGTGACGGTCTCTGTGACCGACCGAAAACCCCTCCACCGCGGCATTGGTAACCTTCGAAAACGTTGGGGGTCGAAAAGAAAAAAAGAAAGTAAAATTTACTCCAACTAGTATTAATCTTTAGTGTAATTTCTAACTTAGTATCCATTTACAAACTTAGTATTCAGAATTTAAAAAAGACTAAATTACCCTTATGACAAATTACTAACTTAGTACTCTTTTATTTAAATAATTAGATTTAAAACTTTAAATAAATAAGTATTTATATATCATTTTTAATAAATAACTAATTTATGTAGATTTAGTTTTTCAAAAAAGTTTAACATTAATTGAAAAATTTGAAAATCAAAATAATATGTGGTTTAAAAAAAAAAAAACATTAACAGTAATTTTATAAGCAAGTTTTCCTTTGTTGCAGATTTTTGGAAATCCGCAACAAAGCAATAAATCTACAACAAGTACAATAAAATCTGTAAAAAAAAATCCGTAAACATTTAAATCTGCAAAACAAATCCGCAAAAAAAAAATAAATCTTCGGCACATGTTTGCGGATTTTTAAAATAATCTGCGGATTTGTTTTGCTGGGAATGTGGCATTTTCGTAAATATATTTTTTCCTGTCAAATGTTTTAAGGGTATTGTGGGTACGAAAAAACTCATTTTAAGGATAAAAAATTAGTACTAATCTAGTAATTTTAAAACTTTTTTATACTAGATAACTAATCCTTTCAATAAATAAAACCATAATATTTATAGAGCAACCCCTTTCACACTATCCATAAAAATTAAAAACATACGTAAGATTTTTTTTTAAATACAACTTTGAAATATAAAACTTTAAAAGAATATAACCAAGATAATTACCTCAGATAATAAATCCCTCTCGTAAATGCTTTTAGAAGGGAAAACTCTTTCTAGTTGTAGAACCATTTATAAGAACGGAGAATCTGAAAGTGCTCAATCACACCATTTCTCTGAAAATTCCAACTTCTTTAAAACAACGAGGTATAGCCATTCTAATTTATCAATGCCTTAATCCAGCTTTAAGGTCATATAATTGGTTTTAGTTTTCCTAGGTTTCACTGAATGCATCAATTCATGAGTTATAATTGGAGTATGTAATTAGTCTATGAGGGATGAAAGCTGATTGGTTCCTTGGTTAACGTGTTGTTTTTAGTATTTAGATGTGAAGGAGGAGAGTTCGGAGAAGTTTCCAAGGGTACGAACAAAGGAAGACTTTTTGAAAAGGATATGAGTCAACGAAAAGAGGTTATAATGAAGTGTATGGTTCACTTTTAGTTAACAATCTCTATTAAATTATGTCATCATTCATTAGTGTCATGTTCTTATTTTCCGGTCAAGTTGCCTGCCTCTATTCCATTGACTTTTCTTCTTTCTTGGTGTGGAGCGGGTAAAATAGTAAAACTGATATTTTGTTCAAAAATTGATAGTCCGCTATATATATTACCCGTCACATTTTACATTATTCAGAGTCTTATTCATGGTAGTTTATTGGTAACACATTATTTTCGAGTTGAAATATAGAAAAATTCGATTTTTTTCCATTTCAATATATACTATGGCTGGCCACTGTATATATTGAAAGTGATAAAAGTATCTTTTCCACATATTCAGGAAGGTTTTTTTTTTTTTTTTTTTTTTTGTTAAGTAGGAAGTTTGGATATTAGTTTCGAATCTCCATTTATTAAAACGGATGTAAACTTTTTTGTATCTATCTTCTATTGTTCTTGATCAACATGGCTAAAACAAAAAAAAAAAACAAAACAAAAAAACATGGCTAAAACAATTACACTACCATCAATATAATAATTAGTTGAAATTTCTAAGAAAAATTCATGACCAATACAATAACATTTGACATGATGTGATAAGAGTTGTACATTTGTCGGTTACGTGAATTTACTATTCAGAAGAAGACGACTAGTCTTTTGATTTGATCAGTATTTTTTTTTGTTTTGTGATAAAATTTGATATACAACAGTACTACGAAGAGGAAGACTGATCCAAACATTTTTTCTTTTTCTTCTTTTTTTTTTGGTCAAATACTGATCGAAACATATACATGATGATTTTTTTCGCTTTTGTACTGAAGCCGATCTTATCGTCAATAGACGTTGCAGTTACATATGTGGTGGATTTTTTTTTTTAATCGACGAAAAATGACGAAAGTGATGTAAATAGGGTCGATAATTAGATTGGTTGGAGATCGGAGCGAGGTGACTTTTAGTCTCGTCGAGGTTAAATCGAGATGGTGAGGGTCGGAGATCTCGTTAAATGAATCAACAAAACTTAAGGTTCACACGAGAATGGATGACGAAATGATTACTTAATTCAGAGAATGCGAGCGAGGTTCGATTACAGAACGAACGAGACTCAAATACAAAAGAAATAGATTTTTCGAGAAGAGTCTCGACGTAAAGATCGCAGTACAACACCTTAGGACAAGGTCGCTGTCGATGTTGAACTTGATCTAAAGTCGAACTATTCTATCTAATTCTCTCTTTTTCTTAGTTCAGCTGATTCTATTAGGTTTCGATCCCCCTTACAATAAATGTGTTTATCCTTTTATAGGTCTTCTAAACTTGCTTCCCATTGGTCGAGCGAGTCGGCTCGGATTGGAGGTTGCCGCCCATGACATGGTAGGCGAGTTGTGAAGTGACAGGAAAGGTGGGAGTACGTCACTTCTTTTCATTGTCCGAAAGTCGAGACTCGTCAGTCTCGACTTTTTAAGATCGAGGCTGATCGAGCCTCGCAGACGATTAATGGGCTCTCCACCTTGTCTCCTTTCTTATGGGCCCGGGCCGTGTCTGGTCACGGGCCTGAACGATTTTGGGCCTAGGGGGTGTGCTAAGACCACCACCAACAGTTAGTCCCCTCCCCGGGTCCGATGACATGTTGCGATGTTATTGGATTATTTTTAAATTAGGGCGAAATCGTGGATGGTGTTTTGGGTCGTTTGAGCTTCCGGCTTCCTGACGTGTCATCGTTTGATTGAATTTATGATGCGGCGCGCGAGAACTCGAGGCGTCTTCTTCTTTCTGATCTGGCGCGGCGTTTGAAATCAAACCCCGGGGGTGATGCGTCGCTTGGATTTTCCCTCCCTTTGTTATAAATAATAGGATCTTTCGGATTAAATCCTCATTTCATACTTTCCTTGATTTTTGTTTCTCCACAGCCTGCATCGCTTCTTTCTCTTCGTTTTTATTATCGAGACGTTTTATCCACCGACTATGAGGATCAAATCCGAATCATGTTCATTAAGCGAGACAACTGCGAGCCTTTCGGCGTCGGGGAGCGGGGAGATGTCTGGAGGATCGGTATCGCAAATCGACGAGAGAGTCGGTGCTGAATAAGTCGCAGCTGTGACACAATCCCAAGGCGAGGTCGCCCCCGACTCTTTCGAAGCGGACGAGATTGAGAAAGAAGTTGCCGAAACCGAATTGCAAGCTGAGCGAGGCTCGCGAACGACGAAGTTGAGCCGAACAATTATGGGCGAGACGAAGTGGACCGGGCGAGACATCGTTGAGTCTCGCTGCACAGCGAGGACATTGGGAGATGCCTTCCCGATGTGTATCTTTGATCGCGTGGAGCTTCGCATTCCGGATCTCGGGGAGCTGCCTTGGACCCCGCCGGAGGGGTACTTTACGTTGTGCGAGCCGTTTTTTACGGAGTGCGGCCTTTATTTCCCGGTCCTCAAGATTCTGACGGATTTCTGCGAGCATCATCGGCTGGCGATTTCGCAGCTGACTCCCGCGACGATTCGGAACATTATTGCCGTGTCGAGGCTGGCTTCTGAGAATGGGATCGAGATCTCTCGCCAATTTCTCGACGACATGTTTAGCCTAAATTGCAACAAATCCGGGCCTCCCCAGACGTTCTATCTTGCGGCGAAGTCGAATCGCAAGCTGCTCACGGGCGAACCCAACAAGGTGTCTTTTTGGGCGGAGCGTTATTTTTTCGTCAAGGCTGAAGAGAGGTCGCTCGAGGATGCGAGCCGCAGGCCTCGAGCTTTATGGAAGAAAATGCCACGTAAGTATCTTCCTCTCCTCACCCCTATCAAATGTTGCGGGCTTTTAGTAGACTTTGCACATTTATTTCTGTTTGACCGATTTAGATCGCGAGCCACCTATCAAAGGTTTCTCCGATGGATTCTTCGAGAAGGTGGACTGCATACAGCGACTCGGAGTTCAGGAGTGGCATGTAGTCTTCGATAAGTGGGTCGCTCAATCACTGGCGCGGATGGATCGAGGTAAAGGAGCCTAAAAACCCTTCGCTTCTTGGTCAGATTTTGTTTATATAAAAAAAACAAAACGTCTTTAAAAATGTTGTGTCGCTTTTCAATTGATCCAGGCGAGGCTTCGGTGCCGCTGATGGGCGTCCCGAAGGTTGTGAGGCCACACTAGAAGCGGGCCCTGAAGGGTGCGGGCGAGGTTGCTCCTAAGGCGAAGGGGAAGTCTCAGAAACAGGCGCCACCAGCGAATGACTGGCGCTTCCCGAATGAAAGCGAGGCTCAGATTGTCGGGTTGCCAGGTGGGAGAGCAAAAGGTCTCATGAAGCGCGGGGAGTCGTTGGGTGCCGCTTCTGAGGATGCTCGACCAGCAAAGAAGGTGCGAGGTGAGCCTGTGGTGGCCGAGACCGATGTCGTCGAGGAAGACATGCGAGGAGATAGTTCCGGCTCTGGAGCTGCGGTGGGGGTCAACTCCGAGCGTGCTGCCTCGCCTTAAGCTCAAGGGGTGCAACCGAAGTTTTCTATCGACTTCTCCTATTCCGGCGACGTGGCGCTTTCGGAGGATGTTCGGAGCAGCGGGCAGCTTGTCTCGCAAATAGTCAAGTGGTCGGATCTAATGGACCTCGAGTCTATGGAGTTCGGGACTGACATCGTTGAAACCTCCCGCATAATGATTCGGTTAAGACGCAGCTCACCTGTTTTGTGGTAGACTTAGCTTTTTGGAGGGTATGTCTTGATCGTGTATGCAGTTCTTGAGCAGGAACAACCTCCTCTTGAGCTCCTACGACAGCGAGGTGAAGTGCCAGCGGGAAACCATACAGGGACTAGAGTCGAAGCTCAAGACCGAAGAGGATGCGGGTCGGCTTTTGGAGTCTTATGTTCATGAGCTTTCCAAGGCGAAGTCCGCTTTGGAGGAGAGTAATGCAAGGCTGAAGGCCGACTTGGACGCCGCCTCCCATGAACTTGAGAGATATCGAGCTCTCGAGGTTGTTGTGGCCGACTACGTCGACGATAGGGAGAAGGTGCAGGAGGCGTGGCGAGCTTTAAGCGAGGCTCGAGGGCGAGTTCAGATGCTGTCGGAGTTGACAAAAATGGGGATCGTCATTCCGGAGGAGACTCGGCTTGATGCCGAGGAGGAAGAGCGGCTGTGCCTCGCCGAGTGTGGGAATCTTGTGGCCGTGCAGCTGGACCACGCAGATCTTCTGGACCCCAGGTTGCGGAGTCGGTGTATATCGACCCAAGAGACGGGCGAGGCCTCGCGACAATCAGTGGAGCGAACTGATGAAGATGCCCGAGAGTAGTACGATTTATTATTATTATAATATATATATATATATATTTTTTTTTTTTTTCGAAACCTATAAGGATGTTTGCGAGGTCAATGAGACCTCGCTTTTTGGTGATATAAAGCGAAGTTTATATATTTTCTGTCTTAGTAAGATTCTGTCGGGAGGCTGGCTCCGAAAATTTTGAGTGGGAAGTCGGTTATGCGAATGCGATATTCGGCTTGTGTCTTTCGACCTTTAAAGAGTCTTAAGACGTTTTAGTTTTGGTGGGTGATCAGCCCGCCGCACTTATGCGAAGTGCTTGTGCGAAGTTCAGACTTCGGCTTTTCAGACCTCTAAGAGTATTTCTTTGAGGGGATGTGAGTAAGGACTCAGCTTATACAGTTAATTTTGCTGCCCCTGGAAGGCATGATGCGTATTTAGCTTTGTGCGGCCTGGGCCGGCTTGTTTTGTGAGGCGAACTCGGCTTACGATGCTAATGAAGTGCCCGTTTCGGGATAAGTATACAAAAAGGGTTTTTTTATATAGTAATAGATGTGCCCCGAAAGGGGTTGCCTACGTACCCTGAAGAGATCAAGCCAACCGTAGTTCTAGGTATATGTATATTTATATAAATATATATATTTTTTTTTTTGAATGACGAAGCGATTGTCGACGTTCCTCCTATGGTATGCGTGTTGTCGGAGGACGCGCTTGATCTTATGTTTTAACGTCGCGGGGTCGTTTTCTTCCCCGAGCCGTCTCTTGATGTGGGGTCTCTTGCTGTTTCTGGTTATCTTGACGAGGTTTTGGAATCGTTACCTCGCCCTTTTGATATTTCTGGAGTAGGAAGTCCGCGAGGGCCCTGCAATCTCGGTTAGAGTGTCCCGGGATCCCATGGAAGTCGCAGTAGGATCTTTGGTCTCTAGTGCTCCCACGAGAGTCATCGCGTTTGTCCTGGGAGGTGTCTCACTCAAATTTGTTCCAGGGGCCGCTCTTTGGACGCCCCGTCGTGGCGTAACAGCCCGCCGCTCGTCTTTCCTTCTCCTGATTGTACTCCTGATTCACGTGCTGTCGGGGCTCATTGTATTCCGTAGCTTTTTCGGGAATCTTCTCCTTCGGAATCGAGGCTTTTGTTGGTTCCCGCTTTTTGGCTAGGAGGACGTTTTCCTCCTCAACTTCGACGTACCTCATCGCCCGATGGAGGGCATCTTCTAGCGTCAGAGGTTTGTTGACGATCAAGTCCTTACGGAATCGGGACGAGTGGATCAGGTTATTCCTGAGTGTGAGGATACCGGCCTCGTCAGGGACATCGACTCTGGCGGCCACCAGCTTGAACCTCTGTATGAAGGCTCGCAGGGGTTCCTTGGGTTCTTGGGTGAGGGTCCAGAGGTCTGCTGCTGAAGATCCTTTCTCGACAAACGACAGGTATTGCCTAATGAAGGCGGTTTTGAGCTGGAGGAAATTGTTGATGGTGTTGGGTTTCAAACGGGAGAACCACTTGAGCGCATCTCCCCTGAGGTTTTCGACGAATAGCCGAAAGAATCTGGCGTCGCGCTCTTCTGCGCCGAACCTGGCTCTTCCCATTGCTATTTCGAATGTCACCAGATGTTGGCTTGGATCCTCCCCGCCTCTATACGTTGGGATAGGAATCTTTCCAGGGTTGCGCAAGGGGAAGGATGTTACCGCCGAGGTGAATGGCGTGTTTTGCGATTCCTGAAGGATGCGGTCGACTTCAGGCGCGGCCCTTATTGCTTGGTGCATCTCAGAGTTCATGTTTTTGAGGAGCCGTTTCATGTCCTCGAGCTCCTGATTGTAATGTGCGCGGAAGATGTCTTCAGTGGGCTGGACGGTTTGTCCCATCCACGGGTAACGGGAATGCTTCGCTCAGCGTGAGTTGTTTCCGTGGGGCATCTGTCTGAAATGATTTTGGGGCGAGTCGGGATTGACATGGATAGTTTCCGGATGCGATGCCGTCTGTCCGAAAGGGTTTCGGGGCGAGCAGGGATCGACATGGATAGTTTCTGGATGCGAGGGCGTCTATCCGAAAAGGTTTCGGGGCAAGCCGGGATTGACATGGATAGTCCCAGGCTGAACGTGGGGGTCGCCGAAAAGATTTTGGCGAAGGGAAGTGAGTGCCTCCCCGGACATTCCGTCATGAGGCTGGCTCCTATGGCCACGTGGCTCGTTGATCTAGTTCACGAGGAGTTGGAGGATTCCTCCCAAATCGGCTACTGTGACAGACGAATTCCCAGTAGGTGTAAATCTTGGGTGGGTCGCCACAGTCTCCGAGGACTGACCTGCTTCGGTCTGGATCCTCGTCATGATCGGGGGGAATGAGAAGTTCGTCCCGAAGGACGCGAATTGTTGTGGGGGAACTCCGCGCGGGTGAGGGACGAACGTTCCATGCTGGAAAGCCTGTTGCGAACGAGTCGCATTCGGAGTCATCCAACTGGGACAGCTTATCGAGGCTGTCGCCAAGTTGATTGTCGGGATGGGTTGCGATGATGCAATCGTCGAGGTTGATGAAGAATTATCTCCCGTGGGATCGTTCAATGTTGGATTTGGATTTGGGGTTTCTGTGGTTTGGACGACTGCGTCGCTGATTCGTAGAATAGTGTCGGACTTGTCCGTCATGTCGATTAGTGCGTCGAGAGAATCTCCTGAACCTTGCTGTCAAGGTCCCCTCAGACGGCGCCAACTGATGTAACCGGGTCGCACACCGTATGCTGACTAGGTCGTAAATAGGGTCGATAATTAGATTGGCTGGAGAGATCGGAGCGAGGTGACTTTTAGTTTCGTCGAGGTTAAATTGAGATGTTGAGGGTCGGAGATCTCGTTAAATGAATCAACAAAACTTAAGGTTCACACGCGAATGGACGACGAAATGATTACTTAATTCAGGGAATGCGAGCGAGGCTCGATTACAGAACGAGCGAGGCTCAAATACAAAATAAATAGATTTTTCTAGAAGAGTCTCGACGTAAAGATCGCAGTACAACACCTTAGGACAAGGTCGCTGTTGATGTTGAATTTGATCTAAAGTCGAACTATTCTATCTAATTCTCTCTTTTTCTTAGTTCAGTCTGATTCTATTAGGTTTTGATCCCCCTTACAATAAATGTGTTTATCCTTTTATAGGTCTTCTAAACTTGCTTCCCATTGGTCGAGCGGGTCGGCTCGGATTGAACGTTGCCGCCCATGACGTGTTAGGCGAGTTGTGAAGTGACAGGAAATATGAGAATACGTCACTTCTTGTCATTGTCCGAAAGTCGAGACTCGTCAGTCTCGACTTTTTAAGATCAAAGCTGATTGAGCCTCGCAGATGATTAATGGGCTCTCCACCTTATCTCCTTTCTTATGGGTCCGGGCCATATCTGGTCACGGATCTAAACGATTTTGGACCTAGGGGGTGTGCTAAAACCACCACCAACAGAAAGCATAATATACAAATCATTTGAAATGTATAATTTTCAATAACATCGATAATCACATCAACACCAACAAGATCGAAACTCCAGAATATGTTTATAATTCTATTATAGTGAATCCATCTCATGCTATGCATGTGCCCATTTATGTGATGACATGTTATGATTTATAATAATATTAATATAATGATTACCAAATGTTATTGAAAAGTTCTAAACTCCAAACAGTTTTTGGGATTTACACTTTTTCAAAAAATTATGGCAACTAAGGTAAAACTATGTGTTTTTCAGACGTAGAAAAAACTGGTAAAAAACAATACTAAAAAAGGAAATCGACCAAAAAAGCACTAATTTTTCACGAATCGTCAAAAAAAACATCACTTTTTTAACTCACCAAATAAATCCCGAACTATTGTTGACTTGCCATTTTATTCGCAAACTTTACGTTGACTTGCCAAATTAATCACGCCGTAACAGAACGACAAAACGGCGTCAATTCATCGTATACTGTTGCCGTGAAGTGAAACGACGTCGTTTCCTTTTGATCCAAAATGACGGCAAAAAAAGCCCCAACTTTTTAGGAATCGCCAAAAAAAGCACCACTTTTTTTAGTGACAAAAAAAGCATGAATTATCGTTCACTTGCCAATTTCTTAGCAAAATTTACGTTAATTTGCCAAATTAAGCACGCTTAGCAATTCTTACACCCCGAGGTACTTGATCTTAGCCGAAAAAAATCGATATTGACCTTGGATTAGGAATACCAAATCTTAATTGGTTTTTCTAATAGTAGTCCACTTGAATTTCTCTTAAGTTTACTTTGGATAAGAAATATAATGGATGATGTAGGGATTAACGCTTTACCACTCTCTTGATAATATGAAGAATTTCTATTTACAAGTAAAGGTAGTACATGTGTTCGCACAAATAAGGTCAATAACTACATTCATGATCATGTACTACCTTTACTTGTAAATAGAAATTTTTCATATTATCAAGAGAGTGGTAAAGCGTTAATCCCTACATCATCCATTATGTTCCTTATCCAAGGTAAACTTAAGAGAAATTCAAATGGACTACTATTAGAAAAATCAATTAAGATTTGGTATTCCTAATCCAAGGTCAATATCGATTTCTTTTCAGCTAAGATCAAGTACCTCGGGGTGTAAGAATTGCTAGGCGTGCTTAATTTGGCAAGTTAACGTAAAGTTTGCGAAAAAATTGGCAAGTCAACGATAATTCATGCTTTTTTTTGTCACTAAAAAAAGTGGTGCTTTTTTTGGCAATTCATAAAAAGTTGGGGCTTTTTTTTACCGTCATTTTGGATCAAAAGGAAACGACGTCGTTTCACTTCACGGTAACAGTAAACGGTAAATTGACATCGTTTTGTCGTTCTGTTACGGCGTGATTAATTTGGCAAGTCAACGTAAAGTTTGCGAATAAAATGGCAAGTCAACAATAGTTCGGGATTTATTTGGTGAGTTAAAAAAATGGTGCTTTTTTTGGCGATTTGTGAAAAGTTGGTGATTTTTTTCACCAATTTCCCATACTAAAAAGTTATCTAAATCTATCTTTAGTTATGCTTGAATTAACATTGCAAGATTTAGGAGTTTGGTTAGCTCCGTAATAGAATTATCTCATATAGAATATATGATTATCTCATATATTTTTATTCTCGAGAGTGCTATGTAATAATATATTTGTAGATCCTTGATCTATTTAGAACATGTTTATTGAGAGTTTTTCATTTAATATATCACTAATAAAAAAAAGATAATAATAAAATTAAAAGAGAGAATGAAGTGAATTTCTCATTTGAGTTTTGAGAGAATTATGAGAGACTTTTTTTTTCGTCATGTGTTTATCTATTATTGGTCCAATTCTTTTGATTAAATTAAAATTTAATTAAATAAATAGATTTTATTAAAATATTAATTTTTTCAAATTGAAAGATTTATTTTAAGAGACTCATCACTACATATATTCTTAAAGGTTATGTTCATATCATAACTCTCTACGAGATTCTTAATATTACATGGTACCAGAGCTAATCTTGGCAAAAACTCAAAACCTTAGTTTCGACCATTAATATCTCTCTCTGATGGTTACAACTCATACTGCTACTTTAAATCACAAGCCCTTCGGCATTGTTCATATATGAGCTCATGTCCCTATCATGCTTAATTTCGTAGAAGTGTTTTGTCATGAGCTTGGACTCTTCATCGAGAACATATTTCCTAATAATAACGAGGTCATACTCTCAAGCTTGAAATTGACCTAAGAAGTTAGTGTACTGATAATCAATCTTGTTATTCATGACTACTCCAAAAAAGAATTAAAGACCACCATTGATCTACTCTCCAACATTGATTTTTTTTGTTTGACAGAGCATTGTATATGCACTTGGTGAATGGTATCTATGAAAAATCTAATAATATTGTCAACAAATAAAAGTATAGTGAAGTGTCGAAGGACTCTATGTGTGTGAGAGATTGTTTTAGAAGATCATGTCAAAGTCAAAGACTCTCCCTAATCAAGAGGTTTAGACATTATGTACAAATTATCACTCTCCATATTTATATATTCTCATTCCTCTCCGATTGTAATCTTTATCGATCTTGAGCTTCTTCATTCTTCTTGGTCATATATTTTTGTCCTATAAATAGTTGAGAAGTTAGTGGAATGACGAATTGATCTGGCTGAGACATAGGTTTACACAAGTCGTGCATTTCAAGCTCGTTAAACTATGAGTTTTTCGATTCTTCTCTTTTCTTTCTTGTTGAGCTGATTCGAGTTGTTATTTGATCGATTCAATTTTGTTTTTTTTTCATTAACAATATTCAGTTTAGGAGTAAATTTATTGAGTTCAATTTCAAAAAACTGGTATCAAAGCCATGCCGATTTGTAAATATTCTCAAGAAGAATGCGAGGATCGATGTGGATCGGCACAATGGAATAAGAGATTTCTCACTCTAGAAGATTCGAATGATGGCACACTTCATGATTCTTGGATTGAAAGATATAATCACATGTTACATTTTGAAATGCCAGTGTTGCTTACTATCGGTGAAGAAAAACAAACCAAGAATTTAAATGTGAAGTGATCCAACATAAGCGTTGGTGAAGGTAATCCCTGATCCTGCTAAACTTTAGAAGTTTAAGAAAGTTATGGATGTTATTATCCCCAATGTTGGCAACCATGTCTTGACACTAGTAGAAAATTGTGAATTAGCCACAACATAGCCACAGTAAAACCATGGCTATACTTAAATTAGTCACGGAAATGGTGGAAGACAAAGTCATGGCTAGTTCGTGGCTAAGTAGCCACGAATTAGCCACGGAAAAGACGTCACTGCATAGCCACGGTTGTAGCTACGGTTGACCGTGACTAATATTTTAACCACGGCCGAATCGTGGCTACACGTTTTTCCGATTTACAAAATTAACAAAAAATTTTAAAAAACATAAAAGCCACGGTTTCGCCACGGATAGCTCGTGGCTATGACAATTATAGTCACGGCATAGCTACGATAAAATTGTGGCTAATTAGCTTGTCAACTCGAATAGTCGCCTCGACTGCCATTTTTGCTTTAATGTCGAACCATGCATATAGCCACGGTCCTTCGTGGCTATTTTGTGGCTACACTTATTTTATATAACAACACCTTCCTTCTCTTCTCCGCATATCCTTCCCCTCTTCTCTCCCATTCCCCTTTCCTGCGATCTCTCCCCTTCCCCTTTCCGGCGATCTTCTTCTTCCTCTCTCTTCCCACCGGCGATCAAAATAATAAAACTTAAACTCGTTTTAGCCCAGCTCGAAGCACCATTATTGCTAGTCGAAATCAGCCTTCTGGCGGTTACGGTGGCGTTCCGATGGTGTAATCAGCTTTGCTAAGACGAGTTTTAAGTTTTAAAAATTTAAAAAAAAAAAAAAAAAAAACTAAACATTATAGCTGGTTGTTTCCCATGCCGAGTTACAGTCACCGCTCGTCGAAACTGCCGTTCCGGCGGTACACAGCGTTCCGGTGGTGGTCTCTCGTACTGGGGAACAACTAGTTTTTAGTGTTTTTTTTTTTTTAACTGTAACCATGGAATAGCCACGGTTCGACCCACAAACATATACTGGTTCGAATAGTTCTATCTGTTAAATGCATTTTTGATGATTCTTATGATCCTTAAACAAATAGGACAAGGGTTGGATAATTCGCAATCATGATGGTGTTGCTCGATTCTGGTCTTCCACAATCCTCAGGCACATCAAAATCTCCATTACGAGTTGACCTTTGCAGTTTTACATGATATCCAACACATTAAATCGATGGGATTCAGAAATATTATTATCGAAGGAGATTGTCAATCGCTTACAAAGATGCTTAACGGACATGCCAAAGAGTTTGAAATATCAAATATATGTCAGGACATTTATCTAAGGGCACCCCAAATCCTCCTAATTTTCTATGTTTTATTTTGATTGTTCCAGTCCACCCAATTGGTTAGTTTCTCAATTGTATTCTAATGTTAATTCTTCATATACATATTATATATGACAAAAGATTTTCGTCGAGAAAAAAGATTCGACACCGAAACATTTGACATTCCGATAACGTGCTGAGGTTACCGTGTGACTTTCTAAGTAAAACTCCCCCATCATTTTCACAGTATTCGAGACGACTTAATGGAGTCTTGCAGTAATTAATTAACACGTAATCATTTTAATGATAAAACAATGGGAATTATATATGTTTCAGATTCAATTTGATTCTCATGGGACGATTCCCATAGGAGTCTATACCGACCATATTCTTAGTATATATTTTAAAAATTACTTGTGTATATCTGTCTTCAAACCCCACTAAACCGGATTAACAAAAAATAGCAGGCGAAATTTTTTTTTATCAGAGTGACTCATATATGTCATTATTGAAATATTCTTAGGAAAGAAAAGAAAAAGTGTTTGTTGCTCAAAATATATGGTCTTAAAAGATTTCCAACTTATCTACTGCACCACAAAAAAAAAAAAAATGCCGCTATATTTGAAAGTATTATGTTTTTTTGAGAATTCAATTATTTGACTTCGTGAGGCTCCATGATTCATCAAAAGATTGTTCCAGACTTTGACTTGTACCAAGTAGCCCGAGCAGATATAATTGATTTCCGATTCTTTCTGTTGTTCGAATCGATCTAACCAGGAGACAGGAAGAAAAAAAAAAGTAAAATGAAAGTTCACTAAAAGTTTTATATATTACTATACAGTAGAACAAATCATTAATTAATGCTAAATTTAAAACTTAGGATATCCAATTGAGAAAAATACTCGGTTAAATCGGGATATGAGGCTTTGAATTCTCAAATATTATTGGGCTATGTATTTGGCCCATTAAAGCACTTTCGGTAGTAGCTTCCAGAATCATGTCATAAACCCTAGCAAACTCTCTCCTCTCTTCGTCTCAATTCTTTCTCTCTTCGATCTTTTCGTTTCACGGTAATCAGGCAAAAATGGGAAGCCAACAAGCGGCGATTTCGCTCCTTTCCAATTTGGCGAGGGCGGCGTTCGGTCTGGGAACGGCAGCGACGGTACTCAATTCGTCGCTTTACACCGTTGACGGCGGAGAGAGAGCTGTGGTCTTTGATCGGTTTAGTGGAGTGATGGATCAGACAGTTGGCGAAGGCACTCATTTCTTGATCCCGTGGCTCCAGAAGCCGTTCATCTTCGATATCCGCACGAAGCCTCACACTTTCTCTTCCAATTCTGGTACGAAGGATCTTCAGACGGTTAATCTTACCCTTCGTGTTCTCTCTCGCCCTGAGGTATGATCGTATACCGCTCATTTCTTTTCCCCTATATTTCGAAATATAGTTGCTTGATTTTCCCGGAAATTGAGGTTATGTAGATGTTACCAGGCTGTAAATCTCGCACCCTAATTGGATTTAGGGTTTTGGTTTTAAATTTTCTTATCAGTGTTGTTGAGGAATTACATTGGACTAAGTTTATATGATGCAGATAAATGCGATTCACTGGTAATAACACCATAGAGATCTAGATAATCTGCGCATAATCAATCTTAACTGAATCTCAATTCCTTCTTAAGAAAGATCTTCTGGCTAATTTTATCAAATAAGATTTTGAATGATTGACGATGCGATGTAATATTTCCATATGAGATTAATAGCATTAGACTAAGCAGCTTATACTCGTTAATTTGGCGCAGATAAATATGTCTAATATGATCCGATGCTGTATGTAAATTTTACTAATCTGCGTATTTACATTGTTAGCTCAAGCTCAGTTCTTGTAGGCAAACACTCAATTTCCTTTGATGATCTAACTATGAGAAATAGATGAATCAGTATATATTCTGCTTTAGCCGACTGAGATTCTGAAGAATTGACGTGTTTATGTGTTGTAATACATGTGAAGGTTTCGCGTCTCCCTTACATTTTCCAAACCTTGGGTCTAGATTATGACGAGAAGGTTCTTCCTTCGATTGGACAAGAGGTTTTGAAAGCTGTGGTTGCACAGTTCAATGCTGATCAGCTTCTCACAGAGCGTCCTCATGTCTCTGCACTTGTTCGTGAGTCACTAATCAGTCGTGCCAAAGACTTCAACATTGTGCTTGATGATGTAGCCATCACACACTTGTCCTACGGTATGGAGTTCGCAAGGGCGGTTGAGCAGAAACAAGTGGCTCAACAAGAGGCAGAGAGGTCTAAGTTTGTGGTGCAGAAGGCTGGTCAAGAGATGAGAGCAGCGGTTATAAGAGCTGAAGGTGAGAGTGAAGCTGCTAAGTTGATCTCTGATGCAACGGCTAAGACAGGTATGGGACTTATCGAGCTTAGGAGGATTGAAGCTTCAAGGGAGATTGCAGCTACGCTTGCTAGGTCTCCTAACGTGGCTTACTTGCCCGGTGGTCAGAGCATGCTCTTTGCTCTCAACCGTTGATCTTAATCAGATATATGGTATGTGGAATCTCTCAATAGTTGTTGTCTTGGAATATTTGTAGTGTGAAATGTCTGAATACTTTTGTCTTGTTGTATCTGCAGGTTTTTGGTATTTTAAATGATCAAGTTGTGTATCTGGATTGAATCAAAATGGTGAGATGCTCTTTTGTTTTCTGATGAAACTCTGAAGAAAGAAGAAACTAGTTGCTTGAGTTGTCAATTGTGCTGAATCTTGGCAAAAAAAGGGAAAAAAGATTACTTTTTTAATTATATTTTGCCACGTTTGGGGTTATATAATTTCAACAAATGAATCTTTTTTCGTTAAAATAAAATAAGTGATTTTAGTGTTAATGATTTATGATTCTGCTGTTTCCGTCCTACAAAATGAGTTACGGTCAAATGGAAAACGTTATGTTAATCAAATAATTACGTATATATTATGATAATTAGTTAAATTAATAAAATCTGATTCGTTAAAAAGAGACTAAAAAAGAACTCTACATGGTAGCAGCCAACACGAGAGACTCAGTGCTATGATTACGCTTATTTCGTGTACAAATGGACCCAAAAAATGATTAATGGCTGAATATATATTACTATAAATGAACTTTTGACCAGTTTTTAATATAAATTAATAATTTGATGTTAAAAAATATTTTTAACGAATGTGCTAAACATAATCCTCTCTTATTATTCTGTAACATTATTTTTCTACAAAGCCGTTTTGCAATTAGTGGAACCAAGGACAAGAAAAGCAAACACAAGACATATAATGAAGCAGAAGAAGCTATAGGTTCAAATACAAACACCAAACTCAAGGAGAGAGGCAATTCAGCAAGGGATGCATAACTGTATTACATATATATACATACACATCTGGATGCATGTGTTGTGTATATATTTGGCGAGGATTGGTATCTATAAAGTGGGAGGGATCCAAATATAGCCATGGGTTTGAAGGTAGCCAGCTTTCTCTAGTAGCTGATCGGCTTCAATTGGTCCTCGACTGCCTGCTTTGTATGGGATTGACTTCACTTCTCCATTATCGATCCTGTGAAGCAGCGGCGTGAAGATCTCCCACGCCACCTGTTAATCATCCAATTTTTAGATTAAGCAAATCCACATTTCTCTAACCTGAGATTGTTCTGGTTCAAGGCCAAAAAAAGAAATGAGTTTTAACCTTCAATTCATCTCTGCGAACGAAATGCTGTTGATCACCTTTGATTCTGCACAGGTATGCCAAGAAAAAGGTTCAAGATAATTTTGTAAAAGCTATTGTGACGAGAGATAAATTATTTCTTACGTGTCAAGAATTAAGCGCTCATATGCTTCTGGGATCGAGACACCTTGATAACGCTGCCCGTAAGACAAATCTAGCTCACTTTGCACGGTTTGCATCTCTAAACCCGGTTGCTTAACCTGTGTAGCCAAACAGAGTCAACGTGAATCTTTCCTTTCTACTAGTTAGTAAAAATTATGTTCTTGGTTCATCATTTACTTACAGTTAGTTTCATGTACATTGCCTCTGATGGTTGCAAGCGTATCACAAACTCATTCCTCCCTTGTTTCTGACCTGTTTGCATCACAAAGCCATACACTCTAAATTGATTTACATGCATTAAGACTCCACTCGAAAAAACCGTGTGAGGGCGAGACAATACATTTGAATATGTCGCCTGGAACATCCTTGAACTGAATTCGAATTTCTGCTTTTCTTGAATTTAATGCCTTTCCAGCCTTTAGTATAAATGGCACACCTGAAAGATATAATATCAATCACCATGTTATTAAGTTCCAATATATTGACGCTATAAACAAACATGTTGACCCATCAAACTTCTTTGTTCCTCCTACTAATGTCACTTCCAAGATGTTAAATGAAAATACAAAGGTGAAGTGGGACATGATGTACCTTCCCATCTTTCATTGTGTATGCGAAGAATCGTTGTGGCAAAAGTTGGAGTATTTGAGTCGTTTGGAACAGTGGGGTCATCTCTATACCCTTCGTATTGTCCAAGAACCACCTCTTCATCTTTTATTGGAACCACAGATTGAAGCACCTGAAGTTTATTAAAAATAATAAGTGAGGCTGAAAATGGAAATGAAATATCAATCAGTCCAAGTAAACCCGCCAAGGAGATTGCTAAGGGAAAATGTCACTAGATTTAAAGTGATGTTCCAAAAAAGAGAAAAAGCGCAATGGAAGCTTAATGCAATGTCTAAAATTGGTCCAAAAGAATATTAATCACCTTCACTTTCTCATCCCGGATGTGCTCAGGTTTAAGAGATATTGGTTTCTCCATGGCAACAAGGCAAAGAACCTACACTGCTTAAAATCAGTTAGTTAATACATGAAAATATTTGCATTTACAGAGAACCTCTAAAGGAAACAATCATGTAGCAACAAAATTTGAAGTTCCGCTAAATATATCAGGTATACTTGCCTGGAGCAGATGGTTTTGAATGATATCACGGATAATTCTGTAAAGCAGGACGTAAACAGTTCATCAGAAAAAACACTTGTTTCATCCCATTAACATCCTATACGAAAACAAGAAGACACTAAAGGAAGTATTACCCGTATTCATCAAAATATCCACCGCGCCCTTCAGTTCCAAAATCTTCCCTGAAAACAATCTGCCAGAAAAATCATTTGAAACTTAATGTGCAGTCCACTTTAAAATAACAATTTGGAAATTTCTTTTCTTAGCTAAGCAGCTCTCACTTGGACGTTCTCGATATTGTCACGGTTCCAAAGTGGCAAAAAGAAGCGATTGGCAAATCGTAGGACCAACTGCAAGTGATACATGGGATAAAATGACTATTGACTGTCTGAGGAAATAACTTGATGACTAGACTCTATAAGCTAAGCATGTTATTACCATGTTTTGCACCAATTCCTTCCCAAGATAATGATCTATACGATAAATCTGTGATTCATCAAACAACTCTCCAATCTGAGAACTCAGTTGCTCTGCAGATTCCAGGTCCTTGCCAAATGGCTTCTCAACAACTATCCGTGTCCATCCACCAAGATCAGCTGGAAGTGATGTGACCATACAAACGTATGAATTTTAAGCTGTCTTACTGAAATGAAGAATAATTTGTTGACGAAATTCCGCAGCTGAAAGAGAACTCACATTTGTTCATGCAGCAAGTCTTGATCATCTTGCATACAGAAGGATACACAGAGGGTGGAAGTGCAAGGTAAAACAGTCTCCTAGAAGACCCTTCAGAACTATTTCTGGATATTTCGTGCTC
This sequence comes from Euclidium syriacum, assembly GCA_900116095.1. NCBI lineage: Eukaryota > Viridiplantae > Streptophyta > Magnoliopsida > Brassicales > Brassicaceae > Euclidium > Euclidium syriacum. The sequence goes on from FPAK01000008.1 coordinate 9,021,373, forward strand.
TGAAATTGCCTTGTCTAATCTCTGGAACCCCTCCTCAGAATCATAAGGACCACTCACATACTTGATCTACAGTGATTGGAACCAGAAACACTTACTTTCAGTACCGAGAAATAATAGATTATTCGTGAAATTAACATCCTGAAAGGAAAGAACTAACCAGCTTTAGAAACTTTGACAAAGCTTCTGCCTGCTCTGCATTCTTCTCATCAACAAGATATCTGCATAAAACTATCAAATATAAACTTGTACTAGTGCTAATAATCAACTTGATGAAGGTGCCAAAAGTTTAATCGTCTCCAAGAAAGATGTAAAGGAATAGCTCACCCACGGATCCGATTTCTCAGCTCGTCATCAGAAATCTTAGTCCTTGCATACCCAAATATATGAACTTCATCTGGATTGAGGAATCCCTGCTCATGCAAACACAAAAAGAAATATTCATAACTAATAACGAAAGAAAAGAATCCTACGCATGCACTAGCCAATAAGCATATAGCTGGTATGAACTACTAACCTGGCGGTATAAGTTGAAAAGTGCAGGAAAAGTCTTCTTCTTGGCGAGATCACCTGATGCACCAAGTACTACGACTGAAAGACATCCAGTTTCTGGAACTAGACCGTACTCTTTTACAAACGAATCATTCCTGAAAGTAGACCTTTTCTCGACGTGCCATTGACCAGATCCCATCTTTAACAAGCTTAAATTCCAAGAAAAGCAACTTCTGTCTCAAAGTCAATGAGGCTAACACTCAACCAAACTGCACGATCAAACGAATTTATGAGCTCTAAGCTAAAGAAAAAACTCCACGCATGTATCACTCTCCCCTACGATCAAAATTATGCAAGAAACTCGACAAATAAAAATTCCACTGATTCAATTTCGTCTAGTCAACATAGAAATCGAATTTCAAGTAGTTTAATCTCATCAGCTAAACTGGGAACCAAAGAGAGAACTGAAAGTAATGTGAATCGAATTTTACTGCTTCAGTTGCATCTAGCAACACAGATCGAATTTCGAGTATAAAAATCTTATAAGCGAAACTGGGAATCAGACAGAAAACTAACAACAATTATTAGCACGAATCGAATTCCTCGAGAGTAAAAAGAACACAAGATCAAACGGATCGCAGAACAATCTTAGCTCAGTTACTACACGAATACGTTCATAAAAATGACAATGAGATCTGAATATCAACCTGCGAAGAAGAAGAACCAGGAATCAGAATCCGGGGAGAGAGATAGAATGAATGATTGAGGTAGAAAACGAGGAGAAACGAAGGAAGGATTAGGTAAAAGACGGAAGATCAACTACTGCAATGGAGGGGGTTGGTGGTTTTAGCTTACGTCAGATGATTTCATTTTCTACTTTTTTGGCATTTTCGTAGTTTTGTTAAATACGTACGAACGGATTCGGAAGTCGTCGGTACTCGGTAGCCAATTTGTTGTTTTCTTCGTTTTTTTTTTTTTTTTTGGGGGTTGGGGTGTTGGAACATTTCCAGGAAAAGAAACAAAACCGAATCATAATTCTTTTCTCTCCCAAACAAACTAAATCTTGATGCTTATGGTAACAATCATGGTTTGTCTTCAAAACAATTGTCTTGTGCTCAACAAGAACTGAGCATTTCTAAAATAGAATGATAAAATAGAGAATAAAAATATGATTGTTAAAATGGGGTGATTATACAGTAAACCTATTTATCATGGATTGGAATAACTTACTCATCAAAGTTTTTATTTATTTTTAAATTATTAAAACACATCAATATATGCTTGTTAAAATTTGTAAGTATTTGACCCGAATTCTGCACCTGTAGTATAGAAGGAGCACTTAAAACCACTAGACTATCAATACATAATAATATTTTTTTGACATCTAAAACATGGGTTTTATAAGTTTTAACCCAGAACCGGTCCTGCTTGTTAAGCATATATATTTATTATAAATAATATTTAATAGTTTTGTATCAAACCCTTTTTCTTTATAAATAGGGATAAAATTTTGTTATAATATTATGAATAAGAAACAAATAGTGAAAATATATCTATATTTGCTTCACCTACGTGATATTTCTCTATAATACAAAGCATTTCTTTTGTTTTTGTTTTTCTTTATAAATCAACTCGTTCTCATATATATATTTATGTTATAAATACATATAGATATTTTAAACTCTCATCAGTTATAGTTTTCTTAAAACATTATCACACGAACAGTTTGATATCCGATCATAACGTTTTATGACCGTGTCCAATCAAAACTGCACCGTCTCTCTATCTAACCAGTACCCCGTAATCACCCTGTTTGACCGGTACCGCGTTGTCGCTATGCCTAATCGAGACGGCACCATTAGGCTATCTGTTTATTACCGATTGTTTTTTTTGTTCGTTCCATTCTATAGAGGTAAGATATATTTTTCCTAAATCTATTTTTTACGGAGTAGAGGTTTTGTCTCCTCCCCAATTTATTGTTTAAGGAGTTATAGGTTTTACCTCTTCCTAGATTTATAATTAACGGAGAAGTAGGTTATACCTTTTCCTATTGAATTTATGATAAATTAAACAGAATAGAAGGTTATGTCTCTTCCAAATTGTATGTAGTGGTAGACTATATCTCCTCATTAATCGAGTGTAAGATGCTACATCCTTTTAATCGCATGGATGGCGATGCCAACTTGAGATAAATTTTTGTATTATGCTTTTATATTTTGATATATGTTAAATTATGTCAAATTTATATTTATGGAGTATAAGTTATGTTTCTTTTTAATCGAGTTGTAGGTTTTGCCTCCTCTAAATAGCATGGAAGGTTTTGCTGTGATGATTTTTTATATTATGTTTTTCATTACAATTTTTATGTTATTACTATGATTATTTATTAATTTAATTATCATGTCAAATTTAAGTTATCGGTCGAAATAACATTGGATAAGTTGATATTTTTACGTTGTCATTAACATGATGAATTTAAAAGATAGTGAACTACCATGCTCGTCAACTAATTTGGCTACCATGCAATAATTTGTAATGACAAGAATGTAGACACGGTAGAGTATGTGGTCGCGTTTGTAAATATGATGGTGACGTGTATGTGGAAAAAGATTTCAATCTCATAAGTTAAATGCGAAATTACGTAATGAAAACAAAAACAAGAAACAAATGCAGCATAACAGAAATGGGATACATACATGTCGTTTGTCAAAATATTTAGCCAATCATGTCAAAATAAAAAATTACATTAGGCAAAAGGAAGGGTATTAAATCAATATTTTCCTTCAGTGGCCTATGTAATGATAGTCATCTTGATGCTTGCAAATTCTTTTTCTTGGTCCATAATATAAAAAAAACTTAGATCGATATGATATGATGTCAAGATGGAAATATCAGTTTGGCAAATATCGAAATTATATTTTTCATGTTTCAAAATAAAAGACTCCATCGAAAGTGTGAGTACCATACTTGGTAATGCAAAGATCATAATAGGCTTGGATGAGCCATATTTCAATGCTAAGGGAACCAAATATTTTATTCTCCTAAAATTTTGTGGAATTTTGTTAAGTTTCGGAGATATATGTAAAATAGATAAAATAGCATTTAAAATCTTTAAATTATATAAGATAGGAAACATGTATTGGAAAAATGTTAATTATCTCCTCTAAATTATAAATATGATAGAATCATATGGTTGTTGACCAGATTACTATTTTTGGTTGAAATAACTCATTGAGTATGATGGTTTTATGAAATGAATTTCCCGTGTTAGGGGAAGGATTGAGAAGTTCACCAAATGATATCACATCTTTGGGTTATCTTGATCCTCCTACTAATAAATGCGAGGTGAAAATTAATAATGAGATTCATTAAAGACGGATATACTTAAAGAAGTTATCATCTTGAGGGGAAGAATTAAAGAATCCCACATCGTCATTAAGTTGATAATTTTGGTAAATTGACATCCCAGATTTGATTATTCTAATGAGTTCACGTTACAAAATATGTCACTTATTGTATGTCAATTGAGATAAACTAGAACATACAGATAGTTATGTTAACATTTAAAATGAGTTTATTTATAAAGCAAATTCAAAGGATTGCAATGACCAATTATGGTGAAATTTAATTTTCATATTTTAGCATGGAACATGTAGTTTTGCATGTAGTAATGATTATACATATAAGGCCAATGAATTATAATAAATATGTCTCCAATGTTATTGATTCATAGTTGAAAATTATAAATTTTTTATTTAAAATTTTATGGGTGTGAGGTATATGTTTCTATGGGTTACTGGAAAATCAACAACGTAAATATAATGAGTAACATAATGTCACTCAACAAGTTAGATCCTGTTACTAACATGCACAACTCCCCGACGACTCCAGGTTAACAAACAACAAACATGGCCCAGGAGTTCAACAAACAACATACATCATAGCTGAAGCAGCGGAAAATAAACAAGTAAGGCGAGCCGTAAGAATACGTCTCTTTCTACATTATGCTAGCTAGATATTTAGTTTACATCCTAGGGCCCAAGTGTGTTTGTTTTCCCCCACCCGTCAACTTTTACTGGCAACCTCTCTCATTTACCGTTTCCTATCGGAACGCGGAGAATACATGTGGTCCTCAACATGTCCACACCCACAGCTCGATGATCAGTCGGTACTATTCTTTGGGGTCTTACCGGATCTGGAGATATATGGCATTCCAATGTACTCCAAGAAACGAAGATAAACACATATGGGGGAAAAACGAAACACCAACTAATTAGAGGTTCAATCCAATGATGTAGAACCGCTAATCTCTACTTCGTTCGTATTAAGTCTTCGGATTCCCATTGAAACCAATTGTTAATACCACGTTTCAGTCAGTTCCTCTGAACTAGAACCAGATCGTCAGTGCAGTGTTCTAAAGACCTTACGTCCCATATGAACCGATCTAATAGAACCACTCACCTCACGTGTTAGGGTTTTAAACTAACCACTAACACGACATACAACACTACTTTGTATTCTACTCAAACAAACAAGAAAATTAAACAAGCAAGAGAGTAGACAAACAAATAATCAAATGAATAGTCACCAGTGTGACTATCCATTAACAAACCGAAATCTGGTATGACTCGGCCCTTCCTGGCTCGGGATCCATACCTTGATATCAAAACCCTGCAGGTAGATCATGTCAACAAACAATTTGATCTAACTCACAGTTTGACTCGTGTCACGTTGAACCCCGGCTAACTCCGTAGACCAAAACCCGACCCTTCCTTGAAACAACTCCTCGAGCTGTCACTGCTGGTACCACTGAACTGGACCACTACTACTCCATAAATCTTCACTTGGGCCATTCTTGGGCTTTGACAACTGCTACTCTTGATCTCCAAAAATTTCGGCAAAGTTCCGACTGATCTTGGGGTTTCTCTCCGAAATTCCAACATAAATTCGACAAGACTTGTATTTTAGAGAATTATATCGAAACTCCTCACTTCTTCTTGCGATCTCGGCTCTGTTTCTGGACTTGGCTTTACTAGTCTTTCGGAAATTTTGGCAGAGTTCCGATTGTTTTTGGGCTTTCGTTTTTGAAATTCGAATAGAGTTCCGACAGATTTCGTATTTAGAGAACATTGTTGAAACGCTCATGCCTACACTATATCTCTCACGAGACTGACCAAGAAACATTTTGAATGTTTCAAACGTACTGGTGTAGCTCAAACGTGGACTCTACGGGACTTTCTAGAAATTCCGGCAGAGATTCGACTTTATCAAACGCTTGTTCATGGCCAAAATGGTACACAAGTAGCCCCTACTCACTAAACTGGACCGGTTAACCAGATTCTCGAAAAATGGTCCGGGCGGTTAAATCGTCTCGAGACGTCGGGTTTTATCCCTGAGCATCTCCTCCTCGCCGGCGATTGTCGCCGTCGCCGCCGCTGGCCTTCTTCTTCTCCTCCTCCCCTTCTGTCTCTCTCATCTTCCTCTTCTCCTTCTCTCACTTCACCTCTTTGTTGGAATTTTATCAGGATTTTAACCATATTAATAAACCCTAGAACAAATTCTATAGCCCGGTTCTTGTGTCAATTGAATCTATAAGATCGGATCTCGAGTATACCTGGAGTTTAGAGCAGAGGAATGAATCAGGATATCGAGATTAAAGAGCGCCTCAAGTGATGCGCCTCTACTGGTATCCACACGCACACAAACTGGAAAAACCGGGATGCTAGTTCCGGAAAGAGATCAAATCTCTCTTGGAAGCTCTCGGGATTTCTGTGTTTCTGAAGACGGCTACCAACTAGGTTAAGGTGAAAAAAAGTCGTGCATAATCTCTATATATAGAGACTAGCAAAGACCTAATTTACAATTGGGTCAAGCCCGCGTTTAATTAAGGTGCTGTTATTTTCCTCATCTGGATGGATCATTCAGATGTAGATGCTCAATGATGTTCTTTTAAAGTACTTAAGCACAACATTTGGATGAGATTTTTGGATACAATCACAAACTCATCCAAAAATAATCAGAATTTCCATATGAGTTTTAAAGGTGAGTTTGGATGAGCTAAAGTTCATCCCAAACCACAAAAGTCAAAAATCCCCTTGCTTAAATCAAATTTACATCACTACAAAATCATGTTAAATTTATCTACATTTATTATTTTTACCAACAAAATACGGAAATATTTTTTAATAAAAATGTGGAACTAAATTTTCCCGCCAAATCGCGGAAACACGGTTTTTCATCAAAAATGCGGAAACGCGTTCTACCGCCAAAACTCGAAAACGCGGTTCTCCAAAAAACGCGGAAACATGGTTTCCGCCAAAAATGCGGAAACACGGTATTCCAGCCAAAAACTCGGAAACACGGTTTCCCGCCAAAATTTCGGAAACGCGGTATTCCGCCTAAAAGTGGAAACATGGATTTTCCGTCAAAAACGCGGAAACACATTTTCCCGCCAAAAACTCGGAAACTCGGTTTTCCGCCAAAATCTCAAAAACTCAGTTTCCCGCCAAAATCCCGGAAACGCGGTTTCCCGCCAAAATCTCGGAAACGTGGTTTTCCCGTTAAAATCTCGGAAACGCGGGTTCCCGCCAAAATCTCGTAAACTCGGTTTCCCGTCAAAAATTTGGAAACGTGGTTTCCCGCCAAAAACTCGGGAAGGCGGTTTCCCGCAATAATCTCGGAAACACGGTTTCCCGTCAAAATCTCGGAAACTCGGTTTCCCGCCAAAATCTCGGAAATATATTTTTGGCGGGAAAACGCATTTCCGAGATTTTGGCGGGAAAACACTTGTCCGTATTTTTGACAAAAAAAATGTTTTTCCTCATTTTGACAAAATACCGTGTTTCCTTAATTTGGCGTAAACGCGGAAACGTATTTAAATAAATATTTTTATACAAAGTAATGTTTATTAATAATGGTTTTAAGTTTTATAAAATAATTATCTATGAAATTTAACTATGTAATTAATATATAATTTTATATGTTATTTTAATATAATTTTGATTATTATTTAATTATAAATATAATTTAGATCACAAAAAAAATTATTAACATAAGCATGTCCTTTTTTTAGTCATTTGGTTACAAAACACATCCAACTAATATGTACAAATAGACAAAGAAACAAAACTTCATCCAGACGCAGCGTCCAGATGCAGTTTCGAGATTTACAAAAGAACATCATCCAGACGCATCATTTAGACACATCATTCAAACTCATCATCCAGATGCAGTTTCTAGATGAGGAAAAGAACAACACCTAAGTCATAAACCAAAATATATCTTTTGGCCCGACCTTAGTGTCGACCGACACACTCTTGTCTTGTGTCGACCGACACAACATTTGTGTTGATCGACACACCCATCAGAAACACACGAATTTTGTATATCAAATATACACTGATTCGATCATTACATTAATGATCAATCCCATTCTTATTTATCCAGTTTGCTTAGGTGTGTGACCCTGTAGGATCATATAATACTAGTAATGAGTTCCAAACTCATAAATTACAAGAGGCTTCTAGCAAAGAATTATAATCACCTAGTATCATATGACTGTCTAATCTCGACACTACAACTATATTAGAGTAAGTACAAATGATTGCAGGACATTCCCAACACTCTTATATTTCTGTGAAGAAATGGTGTGAAGAAAGAAACCACCAATGTCCTCTATTTATAGTAAAATGGACCATTGGATGGCTGCAACGTGGCACCATCGCAACAGTTCATTATTTTACTTTATTTATTATTTTACTTTATTTTTTAAAGAAAAACTAATAATATTATATATATTTTCTGAATAAAAAAAATATATTTTATTATTTTTTTCAGCCAATCACCATCCCCTTTTCTTATGTGAGTGTTTTCGCGTTTCTTTTGCGATTCCACTCTCGCCGTCTTCGGAAATACTTTTATGTACACTTCTCGGCTTCATCTTTATAAAAAATTATTTCTTATTTACAAATAATTTTCTTCCTTTGAACGGGTCGTTACAGCAGTGTTCATTGCTCATTGGTCCTTGCATTTTTAGTCGGCTCTTAAGGCTCATGGACTCTTCGGCGAGTGTGGAATGTGGGTCGGTCGTTGTGATTATCCTTTCGAGATAATTTCATTTTGCATAATGAAAGGATAAATCCAAATCATTCAGAGATTGCATCTTGATAATTAAGGAAGATTTTCATATCCTTTTACTTGCGGATAAAAGAGAATATTCTAGAAGAAGTCCTACATCATATTTTTTCTCTCGCCCAAGCTTGTCCCTTGGAGATCAAACCGACCTTCCCATATAAATAGATGCCTCCAATTTTCTCATTTTTCATCCTCATATCTCATAGAAGAATTGCAAAGGCTAAAAAGAATTCATTTAGAAAATCCCTCTCGTCATTCTTTCAAGTAAGTGTCTCGAAAGCTATAGCATTTAGTTATGTTCGCAAATTCTGTTTTAGGTGTTATAAAACATTCTATTACAGTTTTATCCTTGATTTTAAAAATCGCATTCAAACTGTCACACATTACAAGCGATTTATTAAGTTAAGTAAAGAGATTATATTTCGACTTCATGTTCGTCTTATTTATTCATGTTTTAATCTCGATTTCCTTAACATTATCGTTTATATTATCTCGTGATTTGAGTCCGGATTTTCGCGGTCCTACAAGCAGTACATATTGCCTTATACAAAACCAATTAAGAACTAAAGCATACTCAAAGGCATTTGTCTTCATTGGGTCTCAAACGTGCCCCAAAACATGGATCAATTAACACATTGAGGCTCAAACGTGAGGGAAGGATGATGACATCTCTTAGAGTAACATGTGTAAAAACGTAGTTGAGACTTGAAAAAAATCTTAGGCTACGTCGCATATTCTCCATCAGGAGTCGCTGGAAGCACATCAGAGAACATCACATTTTTTCATGTAAGAAATCGTTGGAAATCAGCTCCCATGGATCTGAAATGCGTCTTCTCCAGTGATGCAAATAACGGAACAAATCTTAGACTTAGGGGGTGTATTGAACTTGGCATTTAGAGTGATTTGAGTTTTAATAAGATTTTAGATGATTTTGATGGTTTTGAGTGATTTTAAAGAAGTTAATATGATTTGGTATTAAAATCCCCTACAATTCCACCTAAAACCATGAGATTTGGATCTTTGTATTTTTAACTAAGAAAGTCTCCTAAAATCCTCTAAATTCTCCTGCAGTCATTAAAATCTCATTACTTAAAACATTTTCAATAGAGTAATTCTTAGGTGAACCCCTAATGGTTTACCTCTTTGTTCACCTCCCCTTCCATTACCAATCAAAATGACACATAATACTCTAAATTTTTTAAAAAACAATAATTCTGAAAATTAGAAAACGTTTTTTTCACGGGACTTGCTAACGGCGTAAACAAATTTTCAGTCTCCAAATATATCATTTCAGTCTCAGCAAATCACCGGTGAAATTGGTTCGTTTCATTCCGACCAAAAACGACCATGCCATCGCCGGTGAATCGGAGAAAAAGCTTGAGAAAGAGAAATCCCCAATTTCGTTGTCACAGCATTGTAATCGCGCCTCAGCTTCTCGCCATCGCACTTCCTTATTGCCAACGAGTTTCTTTGTGATTTGAAATGACTCACCTTCTCTTATTTGGAGCATAAACAGAGCTATGGGTCTGAATCAAATTTACAATGTCTTAGCTCTGGAATTGCTCTGGATGCTGTTACTTTTCAGAATTTTTCGTTGAATGTAAATTTTGAGATTGAGACTGAAACTGCAAGTCTATGCCGCTAAGTATGCTGCAGATGATGATAGCAGCCCAGTCTTCTTCTCAGGTAGGTTTCGATGTTCTATTGATGAATCTGTGTTTCTAATTTTGGATTGTACTGTGTGCGCTGATTATTTATGTTCTTGATGCTATGTAGATTGAAAGGGAAAAGTAATTTTGGTCAATGATTCTTTCTATTCTCTAATTTACAGATAATCATTCTGATTTTAGATTACATTTAGAAGTTAGATCACTGTGTTTTTTTTTGTTCCTCTAATTTGATCATTGTGTTTAGTTGATGTAGCGGCTAATATTAGAGAGATATCGAAAGATGCAGGAATTTGGGTTGTCTTTAAATCCTCCCTTAACTTTCTCTTGCATGAATTCGTTTACTTTGACTCGTCGTCCTGAGTGGTCTGTGGTTTTGCTGTGTGGAACAAGGGAGAAAAATAATTTATTTGGTCGACGCCGTTAACAGAGATGTGAAAGAAACGTTTTTCTAATTTACAGACTTTTTTGTATTTTTTTTTTAATTGTAATACTATGTGGCAATTTGATTGGTTATGAGTAGGGGAGGTGCACACACAGATACACCTCTACATCTAAGAATTACTCTTTTCAATAATAGTGGATTTGATATGATTTTTAAAAACTCTTGTTTGAATAACAGGGGATTGTAAATGATTTTAAATGACTTTATATAAATCTCATTTTCAATAACACCGGATTTAGGAAGATATTTTAAAATCCTTAGTTAAATAACAGGGGATTTTAAGAAAACCCCAAAACCTTTTAAAATCCATAGTTCAATACACCTCCCTTAGAGTCATGAGCGGATGCAGTAAGACCATAGGGGGCAGCTGCCCCCTATAAAATCCACAAAAAAAATATTCCTTTAATGATTCATATGCCCCCTATAAAATCCAAAAGAAAATATTCCTTTAATGATTCATAGTTTTTACAAGTCTAAATGGTAAAAAACACACGTCTGTCCCCCTTAGTTTATGGTCGAAATCTTCTCAGCCCTCTCATTCAATATTATTTTTCTTAGTTTTTCTTTTCTATTAGCCTTTTTTTAACATCTTTCCATTTAAAGTTTCTTCCTAGTAAACTTTCATTCAAATCCACTTTAATATTCTTATCTTTTTCTTTCCATATTTTCATTTAACGTTTCTTCCTAATAAACTTTCCTTAAAATCCACTTTTATTTCCATTTCTTCTGTTTTTATTTTATTAGCTAGATTATTCTCATTTTTCTTGTTTTATCATTTTTTAACTATCTCTCCTTAAAATCCACTTTTATTTCCATTTCTTCTGTTTTTATTTTATTAGCTAAATTATTCTCATTTTTCTTATTTTATCAATTTTTAACTATCTCTTTAAGTACAGCTTTTATTTAATTTATTTTGAAAATAAAATTGTTTTGTACTTTTTAAGTTATACTTTATAGCACCAAAAAAATATACATACTTTTGTATATCCTTGAACTAAATTTTATCATATTTTACAGTTTTTCAAATTTATTGTTTTAATTATAAAATATGAAATATTTGTACCATTTTTAAACAACCTATTTAAGATGAAAAAAAGAACTTAGATAAGATGAAGTTTTAATAAATACAATATTGACAAAAAAAAACATCGAAAATATAGAAAAAGTACATTATTATTTTGATTGTAGTCTGTCCCGGATAAAATTATTTTCTAGATCTGCCATTGCTTAGAGTGAGAGAATGTATCTTTGAAGATGGATAAGAAGAATTTGCCTTGTTTTCTGTGAAACATTTCAAGAGCTTTCATTCATCCATGTTTTCTTTAACTCCATTTTCTAGCCATCATCTTCCTCGCTATTTTACCATTACTAAGTCACCATTGCTTTCCCTTGTAGTAACAAAACGCCTAGATCTGCTTGTTCCTTGATCGGGTAAATTTAAATCGGAATTAACGGAGTACAAAGCGGGATAAACGTCAGAATTAAGTTGCCACTGCGGCGAACAAGAACTCGATTAAATATATTTATCTTGCTAATTACGTTGTACAAATTGTAAAAGCCGACCGTTGGCCCAATAATGTATTTAATAACAAAAAGATGCGTACATTATCTATTTAATCTATCAGGTTCTGTTGCACCTATAAAAAACTATATCCCAAACTGCAATTTGCATTATCAGCAAATAAAATAGCATCTAGTCATCTACCATTCGGTTGCTGCAAATAAACAAAAAAAAAAAGACTTCTCTTATTCGAACTTATTTTTCGTTCCTTTTCCATTAAGTGATGTTTGTATTGAACCGAAGTAAAATGGTTTCATCAATTTCCGCTGTAATCCAACCTTTAAGAAAAGAAAATAAGATGCGGCGAAACAATGAGACGTGGCTTTGTGATTTGTTGACAATGCCGTAGGCGCACTTTAGCATTAACCTCGCATTTCATTTTGAAAATAGCTATAATAAATCGACGTGTCGTCTGGATAAAGTTCAAAATACTTTACAAAATTAATACTCAAGTTCTTTTAAACTCACGTTGTAGTTCCATAGTTTTTTTTGTACTAGCTTTCAATCCATATTAATTCGCCACATGATTGTGAAAGACTTTCATTCCCATATTTTCATGTAGTGAACCTATCCACTGAGAGCCATGTATTCGGTGTTCATTTTTCTAATTATGAAGTATGGTTGAGTGATCTTACTCACATTGGATCTAGTGTATAAGTGGTTTGGTAAATAGTGGGAAGGTCATAATTTTTTTTATCATTTGTGTATTTTTCTCGCTTGATTTCAAAGTATTAATCTACACGAAATTGATCCATTAGCGTTTATGCAAGCGAGGTCAAAATAACTTAGAGTTTTTTTTTCTTTTTTTCGACACACTCAGTCATCTAAAATAAGATATAATTGATTTAGTTTTTGGGCTTTGCTTTTGCTTTTGTTTTGTTTGACCATTGCTCACTTTGCTACCTAGTAAACTTGGTTTTTATTTTAAATGGCGTACATGAATTTTCACTCAAGGTCATAGACGCGTCTAATAAGATTGTATCTCTTACAGATGCCTAGAGCGATTCCTAAGAGACTGGGGTTCAAAGCGGCATCCTTCCCCAAAGTTGTAGGGGCCTGTCTATGTTCCATGTCTATAGTGGGCTTTTTCAGTGGGTTTCCCTTCTCATTCGGCTCTATTATCCACTCATTTGATGAGTTCGGTAGTTAGAATCGTTCTTCCTCCTGGCTAGATGATGTTTTAGAGTATCACTTTATTTGATGCACGATTTTTCGTCCTTAATATTTATGCTACTGCATGGTTTTAATTCGCAATCTTTGTTGATTTTCGGTCATTACCTTTCTACAATATTTATGATATAATCCTACAATTTTTTTGAGGGCATGAGAGGATAAATAAACGAGTTTTGGGGCTCTGATTCTCTTGTACTAAGGCCAGCGGACTAGAAAGAGAAAATCTAGCGCTCGGAAACTTAGTAGTCACTTGCGGGAGTTGCTGGAGCAGATCGAAGAGTACATGCGCTTGTTGTACCGTGTATGGGCAGGAACTTCTACTTTCATATGCTACTCGTTTGAAGGCGGTGAGAGCCCCCACATTAGTCTTATGTCTTTGAATATTCTAATTATTCACTTGTTTGACATTTTTTTTTATAGTTATTGTTTTCCTGTTTTGTCAATTACGCCGCCGCTTTGTAATTAATGGCTTGAACTTGATATATGAAAGAATCCATAAATGCTTATTCTCTCTATGTATCCCTTTGGACATGAGTTAGTTACACATCCTACATAATGAGATTTTTCATGCGGAGATCATTAATTAGAATGTCTAGCAGACGTAATTTATCTTTTTTTGGAGGAATGGAATGAGGGTTTGTGCATGGGGTCCCACAACCTCGTTAGCATCTAAAGTTATTGATTCCCTTAAGCAAGATGGCCCCTTTGCACTTTTCCAGTTGGGAACTTGTGATGACTTGTATTGGGTCAGACGTTTGTGTGATGTTCGGCGAGCACTTTAAAGGTGGGTATCTTTTCTTTGCTCTTGTTGTCTTTTAGCGCCCCCATTTTCTTCTTCTTTGGCGGGACGTTTGCTTCGGCTATCCGTTATTCCCTTTTGGGCACTAATACATCTTCCTTTCTTTTCAATTTTTTTTGTTGCAATGACAAACTAGAGTCACCTTTGCTAGAGGAACGTTCTCTAGAGATTTCTTCCCCTTAACTAGGGGTTATGAGGTAGATCGTATGAAGGCTTTTGACATAAGCTCCTCTTAGTAGCTTTTGAGCATTTTTTAACTAGGGTGGGACATTTGGCTAGTTTTTGCAAAGGTGTCACTTCAAAGTATGGATTAAAAGGGTTGTAAGCTTTCATGTGGTCATATGGAGGACATTTCCCCCACAATGGAGGTTCAACCCCCCGAGTTTTGCTGATATACCAATGTCCATGGAGAGGGCCGTGAGCTTCACTACCCTTCTTTAGGCCTAAAATGTACCCTGGATGTGGGAGGAAACCTTAAAACTTTGTAGGCCCTCTCATTGAGGGATGTATTCTTGTGCTCCTTATTGCGTCCATAGCTCCGGAAGGTGATGCTATTGGTGGACAATTGTCATTTGAACCAATATATTGAGTCGTTCCCTCAATCGATCAGTTCAAAGTTCTTAGTAGTTGAAACCCAAACATGATTGTTTTGACATTTAATGAGTTTTAAATTGTGTGGTTTTTGCTCCAACACTATTAATAAGCGAATTTTTGATGGTGTTTATAATCTAGGGGTAAAGTATACGAAAATCTTATTAAGTTTGATTGAAGACAATAATGTAAATAGCTTATGAAGTGATCAATATCGACCTCTCTCTTTGAAGTTTGAGGACAATGTATTACTTTTATGCAATCCAAAATTTTTTCTAATTGTTCTAGTAACTTTAACAAAAACATGAAAGAATCTTTTAGTTTTGTTTCCAAGTTTAGTCTACTTCTTTCTACACTTATGCTTTCAAAAGCTCTTTTTATTTTATGGTTATTGGGCAGTTTTGTTTTTAGTTTTCCAATTCTATGTATACATTATAAATTATAAATCAGATCAACAAATTTAATATTTAGTGACAAAATACATCAAAATAAATAATATATGGTAAAATTTTATCGCACCAAGATCACACATATGTATTTTCATTTGTTTCTTTTAATATGACAAAAAATTAAACAATTTGAAAAACTTATAAAATTTTATTTTATCTAATAATAGATTTTTTTTCGAGAAAAAAAATATTTTATCTTTTACCACTGTTAGAGAAAATAAAAATAAAATAAATTTAATAATTATTATACCCATAATTATAATTATTTTTCATTTTTTTCTAGTTTATTTTGTGTGGCTTGTTTTGTAAATTTCACATGTTTTACATTTACCACATTTGTTTTGTCTGATTAAGTCTTTTACAAATGGGGAAAATAAGTGCTAATTAAGTCAATGACATATCCGTTACCCAATTATGTTATGTCATGTTTTCGACTTCCTAAGACTTTAACTTCTAAACTTTCTATCGCTATTGCATCCTTTTAATGGAGTCCTAGAGGGAGCAGTCGTGGTTTACACTGTTTTTGAACAATTAATGAGTTCAACTCGGTTCTTCTGGCTAAGCAGTTCCAATAATTATTTCGGTTCTCGAATTCTCTTTTGACATAAGTTATGAGTTATGAAGAGGAGATATTAAAGTACATCTAACCCGATGACGGATAATTGGGTATATTCACCCTCATATAGTTGCATTAGTATTATGTCGGCAAAGATAATTTTTGAGAGATGACTCATTAAAATGGTGGGTTCCGGAAATTCTAATGGAAGGACCATTGGATTCGAGATGTGTGGTCAAGGCATGCCCGACATCGGAATTCCAATTATCCTCCTAATTTTAAAGGTTAACCATATTATTTACCCTCTTAGAAGAACTTGGAATCTTACTTTACCGAATAAATTCTTTCATCCAGAGGATATTACACTTATCTGAGGAATAGCGATAAGTAGGCTTCATATCCCTGATAGGATTGGATGGACGATGACTGAATCGATGTTTATACAGTTTGGTCTTCTTACCGGGTAACTCAGTCTGGTATCACAACTCAATTAGAATCACCTTTCATTGGCCCTACAATAACTATGTTGTAGGCTCAATCATGAAAAATTAATGTCCCGTCAAAACTGAAACATTTCATTTGGCAATTAAATTCAGGTTGTTTATCGGGTTATCATCGGTTACAAATTTGAGGCATTAACTATGATACGGCTTGCCATCGGTGTGGAATGGAAGATGAAAAAATTAACTATGTTTTATTTGAATATCTTAATGAGGTGCAAGTTTAGACACAATTTCTTACTTAAGTGGGAATTCTTCCTTTCCCTCACCCTTAGTTTTTTCAAACATAAACTTCCTTTTTTTACGGATTATAAAGAAATCGCTTCAAACTTATATGTTAATCCTTTCTCGTAGATTATATATTGGAAAGATCCATGTATGGGTAGACAGGTCCGTCTCTACATTATTGAAAGCCCTAGGCAAAAAAAAAAAATTTAGACATTTTCAATATATATATATATATATATATCTTTTGAAATTTTTGGACTATTTTCTTTAGAATTTTTTTAATAAAATGGTGGGACTCTCGGCATAAACCCCTTTAGCCCTCCCCTAGAGCTGACACTGTGGGTAGATGCACAAAGCTCACACAGAGAGAGCATGATCAAGGGAGCTTAGCTACTCAGGGTATCACTATTCACGAAATGGGAAGCGTTTGTCATATTGATGGATCGTGGAAGCAAGACAATCAATTTGCAGATCTGGGATGGTGGTTGTGTAGTACGAACAACTCCACTACTCTAATGGACGCCAAAGGCCATAGACAAAGCATGTCGTGGCTCCACGCATAGATGTAGGTTTTTCTTTAGGCTGTGGAGCATATGCTTGCCCATCAAAAACTATTAGTGACGTTCCAAAAAGATAGTTCGAAACTTGCGAAGATGATATCGAAGATGGACGAATGACCAACCTTAAAAGTCCATGAAAGTTTAATGGCAAGGCGAACTGTTTGACTTGTGTTTTTACTGTTCGCGGTTTTGCTTTTATATATGTAAGTTGTTTTCTTCCGATTTTAGATGAACAAAGTTTTATTGGTGTATAAAAAAAAAAGTTTTTTTTATATAGTATGTCACCGTTCAAATTCAAATTTTTAGTAGATTTAATGACTAGTATAAGATTTAAACTCGATAGTGCGCATATATGGTGAATGGCAGGAAAAAACAAAACAAAGTTAATGACAATTTTTATAAATTACTTATGTTGAGGGACTAATTTTTAAAAAGTCACCGGAAACAGCACATATCGATCGAGATTCAATAGAAAGGGGAAAAATCGAAAAGGAAAACCATCGAAGACAGACAAAAGAGGAGAGAAGAGGATCGGAGGACGGTGATGACGATGGATAGAGAGAAGGAGAGAGAACTTGAGCTCGAGAGTGCAATGTACACCAACTGTTTGCTTTTAGGTTTGGATCCGAACGTGATCGGACTCGGAGCCTCCAACGGCACGCCTCGGGTCGGGTTATTCCGCCATTCCAACCCGAAGCTCGGGGAACAACTTCTCTACTTCATCCTCTCCTCTCTTCGAGGTCCCGCTCAGTCTGCAAAGGTACGATTACGATTTCTCTCCACTGTTTATGTTCATCTCTCGCTCATTCGTCCGAAATCGGTTTTGAAATTCTGGGTTTTGAACATAGTATTGGCTCTCTGTTATTTTTCTGGAGAATTTCTGTTCCACGTATGATTTTGGTCTTTCTCGATCTCTCAGGATTTCGATAAGGTCTGGCCAATTTTCGATTCGGCTCAATCTCGCGATTTCCGCAAGGTAAATGTCCTGAGAACTTTGTATACTGCGAATTTATGTATCAAGTGTCCTTGGTCTTTGTTAGCAATATTTTGCTTATTGGATTCATAGTTACTTAATGCTAGAATTTATGCCTCTGAAGGTTGTTCAAGGGATTATTAGCGAGCTTGAATCCCAAGGGGCATTACCAAGGAGTAACTCAAGGGTTTCATCACTGGCTACTTGCTGTGGACCAAGGTTGGTTGAAATACACTGACGTGATTCTTATGTTCATTTTTCATTAGGGGTTCTAGTGACTGAAAATGGGCAACTAGTATATGTTTATGCCGATGTTTATTTTCACTAGGGTCATTTCTGCTTCCTATTCGTTGGGCATTTTAGGCTTAAATTCTCTACTAAGCATGTTAAGCTTCTCTACTTCAGGTTTTCTCTGAAGTTCCAAGTAATTGAGCAGCATTAGTTGACGTAATGTTAATGTGAAACCTTATCTTTTGTTGCAGATTTGTGGAGCTCTTATGGCAACTTTCGTTGCATGCCTTAAGAGAAGTTCATAGGCGGACATTTCCTGCTGATGTGGCTTCCAGTCCTCTGCCTTCTTCTCTCACTGACGTATCCTTCTCACATGCAGCTACTTTGCTTCCTGTAACCAGGGTAGTACTCAAAATGTTTACTTTAAAGATTGTGTGTTATACTTAGAATTCTATGAACCATAGTAACTATTACACAGACTAACTTATAAATGTTTGTTTCTATACTAACTTATAAATGTTTGTTTCTATGTTTTCAGGCTCGGATAGCACTCGAGCGTCGTCGGTTTCTTAAAAATGCAGAAACTGCGGTGCAGAGACAGGCCATGTGGTCTAATTTAGCCCATGAGATGACTGCAGAGTTCCGTGGTCTCTGTGCTGAAGAGGTAAGACGTTATGTTTTCTTTTTGGTGGGAGGTACTCATTTATTTTGCTTGATTATATTGGCTTTTATTGATGCATTTCATTTTATGTTTCACTTTCATCAGGCTTACCTGCAACAGGAATTAGAAAAACTCAACGATTTGAGAAACAAAGTGAAGCAGGAAGGAGAAGTGTGGGATGACCTTGTGTCTAGCTCCAGTCAGAATTCTCATCTAGTTTCAAAGGCCACTCGGTTATGGGATTCTATAATGGCTCGTAAAGGTCAGGGTTTTATGCTGCTTTATTTATTCTTGCGAGCTAATACAAACATATTTACACGGAATCTGGAATTGTGCAAGAGTTATATAGTTTATAGTTTTGCTGTTTGTCACTATTTTCAGGTCAGCATGAAGTTCTCGCGTCAGGTCCCATTGAGGATTTGATAGCTCACAGGGAGCATAGGTAACTGGCTTCTTGTAAGATACACGATCTAAATTCCACTTACTCTGATATGTGTTTTTTTTTTATCTGTAGATACCGAATTTCAGGATCAGCCCTAGTTGCAGCTATGGATCAGAGTTCTCAAGTTCCTCGTGCAGAATTACTCTCTGCCCATTCAGATGATTCAGCTTTGTCACTTGCAGATGAAAGAGAACTAAATGATGGATCCTACGCAAATATGCATGAGCACTCTCTAGGAGACAGTTTTGAATCACCTACCTCGCAAGCAAGTGATGAAACACTTTCTCGAGTAGATGATAGAGGTGGAAGGATCAACCAGACAGTTGATGTAGCGGAGATCATAAGGCGCTGGACACATGCATTACAGCGTATTCATAAACAGTCTCTTCTCCTGGTAGGTCGGCTCATATCTCGTTGTGGGTTTTCTACTTACTACGTTTTACCATTCTGGTTTATTATACGGTCCTCCACTGCTTAATGCTCCACACTCTCTTCTTTTTCTGTGAGAAATTTAGTCTCATGGATTTGTTACTGAAGTATCATCTGTACATGTTTGTAGGCTAAAGCAAACGACGGGGATGGTCCAGATATTTTGCGGACTTCGAATGATGGTGGTACAAGTGGTCATGTTGAATCATTGGCTGCAACTTTGACTGAACATCAACAACATTTAGCTAGCTTTCAGGTACATGTTTTAGCTTTTTGTTCCCTTAAATAGAAGTTGCTTTGGCCAATTGTGGAAGCCAAATGCACAATGTACAAACGTATATAAAAGAATGCTGCTTTTGCTGAGAGCTTGATGAAAGTGTCAAGGAAACAAAGCTTATCGTAAAAAACTTAATGATTCATACTAAAAAGGTTATAGTAAACAAAGCTTGGAGCATGCTCACAAAAACTTTCTTATACATGAAGCTCATATTTACTGGTTGAATCCATACTATGTTCTTCCTGCTGATGGCACACGTTATGCAGGTACTCATTAACCAATTAAAGGAAGTTTCTCCAGCCATACAAAACTCTATATCAGAATGTACCGAGAAGGTTAATAGTCTTCCCCCGACTTTACCTCCAGTTACGAGAAGTAACGGGCAAGCGACTTCACTTCTACAATCTCAGGGCAGTGGGAGAATAATGGTAATAGTTTGATAAGTTATAATTCTTCTGATGCATGTTTAATTGGAATGCTCAGGTACCTTATGTCCCTTGTGATACAGGAAGGGGTTTCGAGTGACGCTACCGAGCTGACCTCTTCAATGTCTAATCTTCAGCTTGAGAGAGTCTCTGCTAGTCCTACGTTAAAGCTTCCACAGTTGTTTAGCTCCACTTCAACTTCTTCTGGTAAAGGAGGAAATGCACAAAAGCGACAGACAATGGCTTCTCAGGTCAATAAAATGGAAAGCTTATCTGAGAAAAACTCTACAGACCTACCAAAACCTCGAGCAGACAACTTGCCTACTGGTTTGTTGCATAAAATTAATATCCTTCTATATTAAAACGAAACAGCTGTTTTTTGGTTTTAAATTCCAATTTTGGTTTCAGATAGCAACAGCTGTTTTGTCCAGAACCTGAAGAAATCTGTAAGAGAAGCAGCACTATTGATTCCTTCTTCAGCAGGATCATCACGGGACAGTCAATCAGATGAGGGCTCAGAGCATTATTTTGTACCACTTTCAGCAGCCGGGTTTTCCCGTTATCCAGCAGAAACCAAAAGCCTACCTCAGAGAGGGTCGAGGTCATATACCACTATGAGCGAGCCGTTGATGCTTGAACCTAATGTTCCCGATAGTCTCATCGGAAGCAAGTACAGTGATATACCTGACGCGTTTGATGATCTAGATTCATTCAAAGATTACGATAACGGGAATGGCTTTGTCTCAGTTGCTGGTTCAAACAGTGTAGCTTCTGATGCACAACAATCGTTTTACGACGTAGAAGATCAAGTGTTCTCGCCACCTCTACTAATGGACTCGAGCCTATTATCAGATACCTACGAAGACTTATTAGGTACGTTCAGTAAACTCTTAGTACTGGCTGCATGACAGGATCTGACATCTTTCTTTTCTGCAGCTCCTCTGTCAGAAACCGAAGCTGCTTTAATGGAGCATTAGGAAGAAGAAAAAGGAAAGTACGACACTTGTGTTTCTTCAACAACTGTTAATTGGGATATCTCTGGGTGTTTCAGTTAATCCCAGTTAACAAGGTTTTCTAAATTATATTGGGTTTGTTGTTAATGGGACTCCTGATGAATGACTATTTGTTTGTATGTCAGTGTGTATCAAAACCTCTAGTTCAGGTAGAAGCATTGCTCTTTAATATTTGATTTCCAATTATTTGTTTCATTTTTAGATGTAAAGAAAATAGAGAAGAGTTTGATTTGATATGTGCTATTCTTTCTTTTCTTTCCAAGTCTCTAGTCACTCAATAATATGCTTGGCTATGTTTTTTCCAAGTCTCTAGTCAGGCAAACAATGGATTTGTTATTATTAGTATTAATTTCTTTTGTTCACTTTTCTTGAGAAAAATCTATTTTGGCTTGTTGAAATTTCAAGAAATATTGAACCTTCCAGATTGTAGTTTTGTACCCTGAAATTTAAAAAACGTAGTGCTACAAGATCTCGCAGCTAAAAAGCTGTAGAACTGGATCGGTGTTTGTTTGGCTTAAGATGGGTATGCTAAAAATCTCTCTAGTATCTTTGAGTTCTAAACATTAATTAAAAGTTTAATACATATAACTTTAAGAAATTATTGTTGGCGTTTTTAGATGAAATTAAGCTTAATGCACAAACCAAATTAATTTTTTTTTTTTTACTTTATTCACCAAATCAGATCAATAACATGGTTAACAAAAACATAAAATATTATAAAAGAAACAAATTACCAAAAGTCATGAGATAAATTCATAGGAAATGAAACATCAAAAAAGAGAGAAAAAAAAATCCACGAATTCAGTGGTTCAAACCAAAGACGACAGCCATGGCGGCAAAAGCCAAACCGGTGAACATATTGGTGGCAGAACCAACGGCTGAGCTAGCTGCTGGTCCCGGTGCTGGAGCTGGAGAATGGATGTGAACGTGACCTTCATGGCCAGAGACGGTGGCGATCATCATTGTTGCCAATAGACAAACCACAGCAGTTTGAACAAACATATTCTTCATCATCATCATCGTCTTAAACGCTGTGTTTTGTTTGGGTCCCTTTGATGGATGAGATAAAGATTTGTTGTTGTTTGCTGAGTAAATTGGATAGCGAGACTTGTTTATATATAGTAAAGAATATTGGTCAAAGATATATTAAAATATCTCTTAGAAAAGATTTGTTTCGTTTTCGTTTGTCTAAAAATGAGATTTCTTTCTATATTTTTGTTGAATTGGCCGGCTTTGATGCATTATTCAAGACAGCTATATTTGATTCCCTGTCTTTCACGTTCCTATAATTGGCCAATAATTTGGATTTTTATAAAAAAAGCAAACCAAAAAAGCTAAAAATATTTACCGTGAATTATTGTATTAAGCTCCTCATAAGACACAAAAATAAACTTTAAATATTTAAATATGGAGCTCATAGCAATTATTATTTATCCTTTTTTTTTCAACTTCCTTAAACTAAATTAAAAAGATTTGAAATCCAACCCGAAAAACATAATTAACATAGACAACAACAAGCTACAAAAATTATCCACCTTTAAATTAAAAGGATGAGAAAGTAGTTAGATACAACAAATAAACCAAAAACAACACTTCAAATTCTCAAACCCTCCAAGATATCCATACCCAAAAGTTAAAGTGTATTTTAATGGACAATTCTCCAACATGCCATAAAAAATTTGATATGGACAAAAATGACACATTCCAAAAATATTACTTTCGTTGAATGATTTTTTTATTTTAGTGATTTATGATAGAAGTTTTTGATTTTTGGAAAGTAAAATATCTTATTTCAGTACAGCCGTCCTAAATTTAACTTATAAAATCTTAGTTCTTAAGAAATTTTTTTGTGATATAGGATGAAAATAGTTGATATTTGGGAAGCAAAATGTCATTTTAAGTAAGGTTGTCCCAAATTTGACTTTTAAAACACGACCCTAGCATTTATGAAGAAATTTGTTGATTTAGGATGGAAGTTGTTGATACCAAGTACGACTGTCCTAAATTTGACTTCTAAAATCTTAGCTTTTAGGAAGAAAATTGGTGATTTATGATGAAAGTAGTTGATATTTGGGAAGAAAAATGTCATTTTAAGTATGGCCATCCTACAAAACGTGATTTAAATTTTAGGAAGAAATTTGTTATTGAGGATGCAAATTTTTGATATTTTAGGAAGCAAAATGTCATATTAAGTACAATTATTTTAAAAATCCTGATTCTTATTTTTTAGGAAGCAAAATGTCATATTATGTACAACTTTATTCTTGATTTTTAGGAAACAAAATGTCATATATTTAAAATCATGATTTTTATTTTTTAAGAAATAAAATGTCATATTATTTACAACTGTATTTTTGCTTTTTAGGAAGCAAAATGTCATATTAAGTATAGACATCTTGAAAAACTTGATTCTTACTTATGTCATTTCTGTTCATAATTTTTTTGTTGTCATTTCTCGATCTGGCCAGACCGACACTCCGCGGCGCTGATTTTTTTGTTCCCCTACCAGTGGCTGGCCAGATCCCCCTAAAAACCGTACGTGCGGGTCTCCCCGCATGCGGCTCACGCCATTCGAGGTGAAAATTGTTAAGGGTCTGCTTGAGAAATCTCCTAAGACATAATTTCACCTCTCACGCTGATGTTCGTTGATTCAAAGAGCGTCTATCTTGCATGATACAATTATTGATCTTTGATTAACACCTTACAAAAATCCTATCAAAATCTACTTTGAGATTTTTAGAAATCGTTTGAGAGGAGAAGAAGATTAGAACTGAATCCAATCTTTGTCTCTTTTGTCTATTTCTTGTATTGTTTCCTCTCTTTGTATCATCTCAATCTCATCCCCTCTTGAGTTGCATCGTTATTTCTTAAGAATAGATCCAAGTGCTGCTCCACCAAAAACGCGTTTTATGTTTCAATATGTGCTTTTAGCAACAGAATACCACACATTTGGATAGAAAATAAGATCCACAGCTTCTGAGAAATAGAATCAACATGCATCAGAAAAGGTCTTTTAGACTTGAACCTTTACTAGTAAGAACCTATCAAATTTACTTGTGGGTAGTGACTCTAGTCTTGAACTAACCACATTTGATAGTAAACCGAGAAAATAAGTGAAACACATATATCATCAACTCATTTCAAGTTTATACGATTGTGTTCATTTTTTTCATGAACATATCCCGACTTCGTGAGAGCTATAGAGAATCTAGCCATATCAATCTTATAGGTGCGACCGCAACACCACTCTTATATAAGTAACGTTAATTAAGAATAGTCCATTATATCCCACCTTAGACAAGAAATTAATGTTATTAAGAATATATATTCAACCCTTCATCTCCAATGGAAATACACTTTACTTTATAGGAATGAGAAATGTGTTTTTCTCCCTTGAGTCTACCTCACCTGGTTTGCCTCTTGAACCTATACCATGGGATCTCCAATGTTGCTAGGTAAGGTTTCCACCAAGTGGTGACTCATTGCATTGGCTTTAACCCATTCCCCTCGAAGTGAATACGACTTGCTTTTCCGGTAGGCCTTTGGTCAAAGGATCAGCCATCCTTTGATCTAGTATAGTTCAATGCTATCACTCCATTGGAAAGCAGTTTTAGTATCATGGCATGTCTCCGGCAAATATGCCTTGACTTGTCATTATAAATTTTATTTTTTCCTCTATTTAAGGCATCCGTACTATTATAATGGATACATAGAGTAGACACCGGTCTTGGCCATAGGGGAATATCTTCAATAAGATTTCTAAGCCATTATGCTTCCTCTGCAGGTTTATCTAGTGCGATAAACTCGGATTCCATTGTAGACCGAGAAATACACGTTAGTTTAGATGATTTCCAAGACACATCCTCACCACCAAGTGTAAACACATAACCACTTGTGGATTTACTATTATTATTTCTAGAGATCCAGTTTGCATCACTATATCCTTCTAACACATGATGATAATTTGTGAGATATAGATCATGATTGATTGTATGCTTAGAGTACTCTAATCAAAGCATTCCAATGTTCTCTATTTAGATTACTTGAATATCGACTTAATTGGCTCAATGGATAAGCCAAGTCTGGTCTTGTACAATTTGTAATGTACATGAGACTTCCAAGAATTTATGTGTACCAAAACTGAAAGACACTTTCACCTTCATTCTTTGAAAGCTTACACGTTGGAACAATTGGAGTAACAACTGGTCTATCATCAAAGTGATCAAAATTCTTTACAACTTTCTCCACATAATGAGATTGATTAAGTGAATAACCATTTGGCTCTCGTCTAATTCTAGTTCCATGAATTACATCACCACTCCCATGTCAAAAATTTCGAGATTTTCACTCATCATCTTTTTTATGGAATTGATAGTGTATTTACTTGTTCTCATTATCAACATATCATCCACATATAGACATATAATGAACGTATCACTTTTAGTTTTCTAAATGTACACACACAATTTTTTATCTTTACCTCAATAGTATTAGATTTATGAACTAAAAATTTGTATACATCACTATTTTTCGTAGGACCGATGTAAACGCAATCTACCGTTTTGGTCCTATAATAGTTCTCTTTGGTAAAGTATTTGAACCTTTTCGAGACAACCTCACACTTTCATATTTCTATATGAAGGGGTCTTATTCTTATGTATCTCATATGGGGTTTTATCATTTTTTTAATAGGGATTTTATCTAAGATTGAATTTTCCGTGAAAATAGTTTCTCCCCACAAGCTAATTGGTGCACCCGATTCGTTTAACACGTAACTCATCATCTCTTTAAGAGTTCTATTTTTCCTTTCATCAACTCCATTTTCAATTGGAGTATAAGGTGCTGTAGTTTGATGAAGTATTCCATGTGTAGAACAAAAATCTGAGAATTCGTTTGAAATATATTTTCCGCCACGATCGGTTCTAACAATTTTGATTCTCTTATCCGATTGATTTTCTTCTTCAATTTCTTAAACATATTCAAAGCTTCATATTTTCTATCAATCAAGTAGATATGACAAAACTTGCTGCAATCATCAATGAAAGAAATATAGTAATTCTTTCTTCCACCACTTGGTGTTGACTGAAAATCATATAAATCACTATAGATCAAACCAAGTAATTCATTTGTGGAATCACTATAGATCAAACCAAGTAATTCATTTGAGTTTTCCACAGATTTGTAAGAGTGTCTTGAATACTTTGATTCCACGCACACTTCACATTTGCTTCATTTCAAGTTATTAAGAATCTATTTTGGTAATAATTCCAAATTCATTATTCTATATAAAGATAATTGGCATGTCCCAATCTTTCATACCATAAATCACTTGAGTCAAGCGAGTAAATAGAAGCAAAACTATTTTCTGTGATTTTATTAATGATGGGTAAAACATTTAGTTTTAAAAAAACCATCACATAAATAGCCTTTTCCGACATACATTCCCTCTTTAGTGAGTACAACCTTATCAGATTCAAACACAATCGTAAAACCTTCATTGCTAAGAAGAGAACCCGAAATCAGATTCTTTCGAATCTCATGGACATGGAGCACATTTTTAAGTGCAAGTTCTTTCCAGGAAGTGAGTTGTAAAACCACTTTTCCTCTCTTCAATCGTTGCAGTACTCTCATTCCCCATAAAGAGCTTTCCTCCACACAAATATTGCTTATATCTAGCAAACACCAATCGTTGGAGTTTGTCACCATATTTGCCTCGGAAATAACCGCAACAAACTAATTATCAACAACGTGTGCGCTGTCATCGTATCACATCCACTCAGTTTCCTTTCCTTTTTTTATAGTGAGAAGCCTTGGCTATATGTCCATCTTTCCACAAACCCAACACGCACCTTGCGGTTTATTCTTGAAGTTAGAGCCTTTTGCAGCGATAAAAGATTTATTACCTTTCTTTTTATGCTCTTGGATTTGTAAATTTCTCCCTCAACCACGTTTGTCTTTGCTTCCATAGATGGAAATTCATATTTCTCATTCTTTCGATTTTCTTCTTCTACACGAAGCTTGAGAATCAATTGCTCCAAACTCATGTCTTCACGTAGATGCTTCAGATAGATCTTGAAATCTTTCCAAGTCGGATGAAGCTTTTCAATAATAGAAGCAATTATAAAATTCTAATTCTACCCCATACTCTCATCCTTTAGTTCATGAGTACTAACTTTAATTTCTTCAACTTGTTTCACCACAGATACAGTGTCACTCATCTTGAAATTAAGGAACTTTCTCACATTGAATTTCTTAGCACTCACCACTTCGGACTTGTATTTCTTCTCCAACGATTCCCATAACTCTTTTGTAGATTTAAATGTTAGATAAACATCATAGAGATAATCATCCAAAACATTCAAAATATAGTTCTTGCACAAAAATTCGTTTTGTGTTCCCGTCTCTGATTCTTTGATGATTTCGTCAAGGACATTGTCTTCAACGATAAATTCTGGTCCTTCCGAATTTAAGCATTGCCCCATTTACAATGTTGTGAGATAAAACAACATCTTATGCTGTCATCTTTTGAAATCCACTTCTCGAAAGACAAAAGATTTCTCAATGTCATTTTTCACATTCTCAGTTGATTTCTCAATTGTTGGTGTTTATTTACATAAACACACCTCTTCTCTCTTAAATTACATAAGTAGTTCTTGAATTATTTCTCTATCAAACGA
Organism: Euclidium syriacum; assembly: GCA_900116095.1. Taxonomy (NCBI): domain Eukaryota; kingdom Viridiplantae; phylum Streptophyta; class Magnoliopsida; order Brassicales; family Brassicaceae; genus Euclidium; species Euclidium syriacum. The sequence continues at coordinate 9,049,652 of FPAK01000008.1, forward strand.
AAAGGCAAACACGTGATCGGTTTCTAAGCACCGATTCAAAGATAAGACGCGTTGTTTGGTGGAGCAGCGCTTGGATCTACTTAGGAAATAATGATGCAACTCAAGAGGGGATGAGATAGAGACGATACAGAGAGAGGAAACAATACAAAGCATAGACGAAGGAGACAAATATTGAATTCGGTTCTAATCTTTTTCTCCTCCCAATCAATTTGTGAAAATCTCAAAGTAGAGTTTGATATGATTTATGTAAGGTGTTAAATCAGAGATCGATAGTTGTATCATACAAAATAGACACTCTTTAAATCAACAAACACTATCGTGAAAGACAAAATTATGTCTTAAAATGCATTTTCCAAATAAAATATTTTAACTTTGGAGTTACATTCAATTTCCAGACTTAACATTTAACTCACTTGATTAATCATTATTAAAAATATATATTATTTTAGCGTTAAAATAACTATATAGTAGTGTCAGTGTTCATCAAATTAACTTCATTCAGAATAAAACTCCATCAATAACATTGATATGTTCTTTCACGTGCTTTGAAAATTGTTGGTCTCGGTAGTACATTGCTTTAAATAGTCTAGCAATATATGAATGAATATTTAGTCTCCAAATTTTTCGTGTTAATGCTTCATCAAAAGCCTTTAGATCTTGAAAACCAAAACCTCCTTGTTTCGGAAATTGAAGTTTATACCCAGCTACCCAAGATATACTGTATTTATGCTTTTGTTTCTCCCACCAAAAGTTTATAATGATAGAGGTTAATTCAAATGTAACTTTTTTTGAGAGTTTAAAACATGACATAGAATGAAGTGGAGTAGTCTTTTTCAGTGTCTTCAGGAAAACTTATTTTCTAGAAGATGATTAATATTTCATACTACGAAAAGAAGTTGATCTCCTAATGTGATACCACGTTTAATAAGACCTGGTGGACTACCATTACTCAAAACATAATATATCTAATCAAAGTAACCAAATTTTTTTTTATTTCACCCGTTTATATGCTTTTGTAATATACGTCTTAATAGCCATATAAGTTTTGGAAATATGTTTTCTAGACTTTAATGAATGGTTAAGTTCCGTGCTATTAAAATATTATACGTTATGATTTTATCCTGGATAAATGTCCGCTTGAAATTCAGAAACAAATTTATCTAGCCAATACATTAGATTGTTTTTTTCTTTGATAAAAAATACATTAGATTGTTAATAAAAAATATATTGCTCTACGTAATTTCCGGACATTAGCTATATCCAGCTTTGCATACATGTTTGAGTGATGATTGATTCTTTAAAATGTTGGCACCCACTTGGTATCAAATTGTTACATCCACTTTTAACTTTCTTGATTTATACATCAGGTTTTTTTTTTTATAGGTCAAATTGTATCACAAACAGATTATAATGAACTTTTGTTTTGGATATAATCAAGCCATGTGGGAAACAAAACGCCGACTGATGACGTTTCACACTCCAATCAAACTTTAAACTTGATGATTATGGTGATAATTGGTGTCAACATACAATGATATTCATCATACTATTCCCTTTTTTTTTAATGATAGTTCATATAATTATATTATGAAAATTTAAATTTAAAATGAATCTAAGTTTACTTATATTAAGGTAAAAGATAAACAGTCGTTTCTTGTTTCTTTTCCCCCGGAAGCATTAAGCAATCCATATTTACAAATCGAACTTATCTACATTATTTTTCACCGTGGAAAACTACAGAAAAAAAACAAAAATAAACTATTGGGCTTTTAATTGCTTTTTCCTCTTCCGACCTACCCTCTTATCAGCCCATGAACCCATTTGAGCTAGAACTTCGTCTTCCACTCTCCTGCCTTCCCTCTCCCAAACTAAACGCTGTGTTTTACGGTCCATGAAATTCTCCAGAACCCAATCCCTAAGCCCAATATCTCTCACCTCGCAAAACCTATCAGCCCAATCAGGCGGCTCAACGGGTCGGGTCCCCAATCCGGGTGCTCGATCTTTCGACCCGACATTCTCTTCGTTCTGCCAATCCGCCACATAAGTCGCTACTCTCCTTTTAAACTTCTCCTTAAAAATCTCCCAAACCTGATACTTGTAGTGGTTAATTACCATCGTACCCTTGTCCATGTCGGCAAACGCGAACCCTTCTTTCAGATGAAAATGGTGCACCACGTTTATCAGCGTCGTGTTTAAAGATTCCGGTCGAATTATGCTCTTGTGTCTCTCCGGTAATGCCATACGACACGTGTAATCTGCCGTGACTCCGGCGCGCGGTAGATCTTTTAGACCCGACGGTCCAAAACTGTGGCACGGCGTTCGAATTTCGCCGATCTTCCCGGATGATGTGTGGTTTCTAATGATATCAGTTAGGGTTTGACCAGATGGGATGTAGAAAAACTCGTCAACATCGATAAACGCAACCCAATCGCAATCATTTCGTGCTCGAACAGCGCAATTAGCGAATCCAGCTTCCTGAGTTTTGATCCACGGCCAAAAATGTCTCGAGATGTTGTAACCGCGACTATCTAGATTCTTAATCTCGGAAACTATGTCGTCGTCGCTGTTGTTATCGTAGATGAACCACCGTTGAACGCCGATTTTGGCGTGATACATCACCCATTCTCTCAAAACGCTGGCTGCGTTTCGCGTCATGGTGCATACGCATGTCTCAAACGGTTTTCTTGTGTCACGTATCGAGTCTTTGACCCGACCCGGATTGTTAATTGCGTGGGCCACGGAAGGAAGCATCCCAATCCCACTTCCTTTGATTCTCACAGAGACTTTTGCCGGAGGAGATTGGGCCAATCGTGGGCCGTCCAATACTGTCAGTGGTGTTTTGCACCGCACAATCTCTTGGGCTGCTGATATGACTTCTGATCTAAGCAAAAGTTTCGGCTTCGTTAAATCCCAACCGTAAACGCACTCATACCTTGACACGTCGGCAAGTTTTCCTGGCCGTAGATTTAGTCCCTTGACAAAAACCACCGTGGAGTTATCGTGGTCGATCATGGCGTCGTAAACTAGCCAATCCCACCGGTATGTGGGTCCTACCAGAAGGTGATTATCACCCGTCCATCTCGAAACGGCGAGCGATACGGTATGGCCAACTGGAACGGCAGAGCACCGTACGATCTGACGGCCAAAATCGCCGATTTCTACATCGAACGGAAGCTCTTTAAACAGGTTAGATGAGTCGCTAGCGTCGGAGAAAACGCAGAAAAGGTCATCTTTTGTATATAACCTAGAAGACGACGAGTATTTTAGGAAAATCAATGTTTGGTCTGGAAACTTAACCGCTTCATGAATCGTGACCACCGGTAAAGAGCCACCCGAACTTAACGTTGATCGCACCGCCGGCCGATATTTCCCTGAGTTTTCAAATTTCAATAATTTTTTGATTATTTTTGGTTGATACATAAACAAAAGTCGGCGTTTTAACATTAAATTGATTAATTACCTAAGAAGATGAACAAAGCAGAGAAGAACACAAAAGAGAAGACGAACAGAGCAACGAACCGGAAAAATAACCTCCACGAAACAACGACGTCGCCACCGCTTAAACCGCCACGTTTCCTTCGGTTCTTCATCTTTTGCGCCGCCTAAAACGGCGGCTGCTACTGTGAATAAAATCCAAAATGTCTTTAGGGGAAAGAAAAATAAAAATTCAGGGAAGAAATTGTTTTTGTTGTTACTCTCTCTGTCTCAGGCTTCGAGTATTTTAGGTCGACGAATTTTGCTGAAGAGAAATAGAAATATCTATTTTTTAGCTTTTCTTTTTAATCTCGTCTGCAAATACTAATTTTACTTTTTTTATTCTCTGATTAAGAAAGCAGACAGATAAATACGGAGTTTTGCCCTTTTTTTTGTTTCTTTTCAATTGTTCGCATTTTCTTCTTCGGTGCTGAAAGATGTTCGTAGAAATTTACGAACTTGAAGTTGAAGGTTCATGAAAGAGACCGCTTCTTTCTAAACCAACCAGTTTATCTTCTTTCCTCTGAAAACCAATAAAATAAAGAGAAATATCCACAACTCTTTGTTTTATTGTCACAAATACTTTACATTTTTTGTGTATTATATGATATTATATTATATTTATATGTATATGTGCTGTACGTGTATAGATAGATGAGAGCAAAAGCTTTCTTCATATTATTGTTGTTCTTATATTTCTCAAGTGTATTCAAATACAACACAATGAACTACTATTTATACTTACAAAAATTTGATGAGCAAGGGTATTAAGTTTTGGGGAGAAAGCTATAACAGCTTGGAGACAAAGTTACCAATAAACTAATGTTATAAAATAATTATTTTATAACACTCCTCCTTGATTATCTATTTCGTGGACGTATTACGTATTGCTTCGTTAAAAATCTTATCATGGAAAAACCAAATAGGATAAAAACCATGGGAAGGAAAAAAGTACAATGACGTTAACCCCCCCTGAAATATCCATCATTGGATGCATTACATACTGCCTCGTTAAAAACCTTATCATGGAAAAACTTAGTGGGGATAAAAACCATGGTAAGGAAAAAAGAATACAGTGACATAATCTCCTCTTGATAGATGAATATGATCTTTTCTTCATAGATCTCGTAGATGAAACATTCTTTGCGTCCTTGTGAGTAGATATGCTGAATTGTCTCTTAAACGAATATACTCGATACCGACTTCTTCATTTTCCTTGAGCTCTTCGGCACTTAAGGAAATATGTTTCATCTTATTGATCTCGATGTAACCTTCTTCGAGATAAGCATAACATGCAGCAATATCCTCGAACAATTTTGCTGATTTTCTCGGTGACAAGCTCACCAGCTTCTTCTATTGGGTTGTGGATTTCAGCCATACACATTCTTGACATGACTCCCATTGTTGAAAACTTATTCGGTTTGCGATCGATTGTTTTTTCGGATTTGTTGTGTATCTATAGCATTCATATAGGGCACTTCAGCACCTAATACATCTTCGTTATCTCCACAAGGTTGAAATGGATCATTAACAATGTCAAGCGATATTTTGACTATCGGGGTACTCAAAGGTTTCGCTTTATCAATACTAAAGCGTTTTAACACCCTTATGGGGGAATTTTATTGATGCACATATATCCCGTCTTGGACGTGCTCTAACTCGAGCCCGAAACAATACGTTGTCTTTCCATGATCTATTATCTCGAACTCTTCTTTCATATGAGTTCGTGCATCATCATCATTCCTTTGAGTTCTAATGATGTTCAAGTCATTAACATATACATCAATGATCACAAATCCTAAAGATGATTTTGCAAGGGGATATCGCATGGTTTATATATCCTTTCATTAACAGATATATATTCACTTATGCGATTACCACATGCTTTCGGATTGCTTTAATCCATAAAGTGATTGATGTAACTTGACCGAACAAATATATTTGGATCCATCTAAATCCTCTAGGGATTCTTATGTATATCACTTTCAAGTTATTCATATAGGTATGTAATCATAACATTCACAAGGTACATTTCAAGATTTTAGATGTCGTTAGGCTTATCAAGTACCTGAATGTGATTACATACATAACTGGAGAATATGTTTTATCATAATCAATTTCCGGTCTTTGAGAAAACCTTATGCCACAAGTAGATTTTATACCTTGTGACATCATTTTCTCATCTCTTTTTAACAAAGACTCATTTGTGTTTGATTGTCATTACATCTTCATATGTAATAACAACATGTCCGAAGACATTTCTCTAATAACACTATGTCCGAAGACAAGTCTCTTATCGAGGGAGATTCATTTATTTCTCATGGTATTTTAGCCATTTTTCCCAATCGGGCCTTTTCTGGCACCCCGATACAGAACTTAGGTCTAGATCATTGTTTTCATGATCAACTACAGAAAACGAGAACATCCCATCTATATCATATATTATTTTTAACCACATCAACGATCATTGGTTAATCGAGATCTCTTTATCAATATCATTGATTTCATTTAGGTACCTGATATTATTTTTAACCACATCAACGGTCTCATTACTCTTCTTTGGGAGTTTAATCCTCTTTTCCATAGTCATTTGCTCCTTTTTCTTCAGAGGATTTTCTTTATCTTTTGAACCAAATGAGTCTATCACGTTTCTCACGTGTCATAGACACACTATTCTTATTAGGAGCATTCTCAGCTGGAAAATGAGATTTCTTTGAACTTCTAGTTCATTATTCATCTGTGTGAGGATCACAATGAAATCTCATCCATCAACTTGTTTATTTTCTTAAATGATTTCGCATTAGATTTGTAATATTTCTGAATAGCGATCCTTTGAATTATTTGAACCTCAAGTTCTCATTCATTTGTTCAAGGATTCCAACTACTCATGATTCTCTTTATAATAATGGGAGGAAATTCTCACCAAAATGACAATATGCTAATCTTTCAATAAGCACATCTCCGAGTGATGGCTCAATCATTATTAGAGCGAGATTCATCTTCAGCTCATACGTTTCATCCTCTAAGGATGTTAGTTCTATGCGGTGTGGAAACATATACCTCACACCAATAATATTTCAAATAAGAAATATATGATCTCCAAGCATGAATCAAAGACATGGGAGATATATTTCATTGGCCTTATATGTATAATCATTACTACATGCAAAATAGCATGTTCCATGCTAAAACATGGAGATTAAATGTCACCATAGTTGGTCATTTCAATCTCTTGGATTTTCTTTATAAGCTCATTTTGAGTGTGAATATAACCATTTGTATGTTCTACTTTATCTCCATCGACATACAATAAGTAACAAATTGCGTAACATGAACTCACCAGAGTTATCAAGTCTGGGATATCAATTTACCAAAATTATCAACTTACTATCGATGTGGGATTCTTTAATTCTCCCCCTCGAGATGATAACTCTTATAGTTCATCCATCTCAAATGAATCTCATTATGAATTTCCACCAAATTGATTAGTGAGAGGATCAAGATAAGCCAAAGAGTGTATACACTAGGTGATATTGAAGGGAATGTTCTGGATATCATACTTGTATTCACTCTACTATAGTTGTGAAGTCGAGATAAGACTATCATGTGATACTGGGTACTATAATGCTTTGCTAGAAGCCGCTTATAACTTATGAGTTGTGAACTCATTGCCAGTATTATATGATCCTATAGAGTCACACACCTAAGCAAACTGGATAACAAATATTGGGAATGATCATTAGAGTAATGATCTAATCAATGTGCAATTGTTACACATTGATATGGAGGTTTGAAGAGTGTGTCGATTGACACACATGCTTGTGTCGATCGACACAGCTCCAGGTTTTAATTAATGACTTAATTTAAACCGGTTAATCCAGACGGTTAAGGAATTTCGACCAAGCCTCTATATAAAGGCATTAGGTCACGAAATTTCAGTCTAAGTTTTTAACGTAGCCGTCCAAAGAAACTCCTCTCTTTCTAGAGGCACTAGCATCCCTGATCCAGCTTTGTTTGAGTGTGGACACAAACCTTAACCGACACCGATTCAATTGGATTGAATCGAAATAGATTGGTTTAATCGAGTTAAATGTTTGAACCGCGATTGATCCGGTTTTAAGTCTGTCGACCGACACTAGGTGTCAGTGTCGACCGACAGGTGTCTCGCAATTCTGAACAAGTTGTGTCTGTCGACCGACACAAGAGCAGATCTTGCATTCTAGATTTAAATCAATTTTAATTAGATTAAAACATTTTTTAATTAAATCTAATCTTTCTTAGACATATATGTGATATGTTTAAGATCAATGTTCCTTTCCTCAAACAAAATATCAAGCATCTCTGATGTCTTCCCATATCCTGTCAACTGTCGGGTCTTGTTTTGTTTTGTGATGGGCTTGCCAAAGCAAGGCATTCACAATTACACGAGTAAGGCATGTGGTAATCGTTACCACATGACTCGAAGATTGGTTTGCTTGAATGGGCTATCAAAATGGTTTTGGGCCCAGAGACATAAGATTGGAATTAATATAGGATATTAATCCAAGACCAAGAGTCATATTGGATATGATCAGCAAAGTGTTTGCTCACCTAAATAACTGAAGTTTGGGCGATGAGCCAAAACTCACTCAGATCTCAGTGAAATATGGATCTTGGATCATTATATTCAACTTGAAGAAAATTTATTTTGAATATAATGCGAGCAGTCTTAAATGTTAAGATTTCTCATTCCTTGAACATCGAAACTAATTAAACTCTCTCTTTTCTTGATTCAGCTATGTCTAACAACAACAACTCAAACTCATTCACGTTGAGATCCGTCCTTGAGAAGGAAAAATTGAAAGGATCCAACTTCTTGGAATGGTATCGGAACATAAGAATCTTTCTCAGAAATGAGAAGAAAGAATATGTTCTTGAGAAACCTCTTCCTGAAAAGCCCAAGTCCAATGCTCCCATTGTTGATAAGGACAAGTGGGAAAAGCATTCAGATGATGTGACAAATGTGATTTGTCTGATGCTGGCCACGATGAACTCGAAACTGCAAAAACAGTTTGATAACGCGGGGTCACCGATCGAGATAATTGCAACCCTGAAATCTATGTTTCAGGAGCAAGCTCGCACTGAGAGATACCAGACGGTTAAATCTCTCATTGAGTGAAAGCTGTCAAAGGACAGTTCAGTGAGCCCCCATGTCATCAAGATGATGGGTTATATCGATAACCTGGCAAAACTGGACTCTCCCCCTAGCCAAGAGTTGGCTACGGACATCATCCTGCAATCTCTGCCGGCTAGTTTCGATCAGTTTGTTTTGAACTATAATATGAACAACATGACGAAGTCTCTAACTGAGCTGCATGGCATGCTCAAGACGGCAGAGCCCAATATCAAGAAGGTTGCTCCTAATGTGCTTAGGGTACAAAAGGGTAAAGGGTTTAAGAAACCTGCTAAGGGGAAAGGAAAGAGCAAGGCTGTCCAGGTTGAAAACCGGGACAAGCCAGAGTCGTCTTCTAAGCCCAAGCGTAGCCCAGTTGATACTGATATTTGCCTTTACTGCAAGAAGCCTGGGCATTGGAGGAGAAACTGCAAGGAATACCTGGAAGGTTTGAAGAACCTGAGAAAGTCGTACGAGACAGCATCTAAAGGTATTTATGTTATAGAAGTAAATGTTACTTCATCAGGTTCTAATTCTTGGGTATTGGATACCGGTTGTGGTGCTCATATTTGTACTAATATGCATGATCTACACAGCAGTAGAACGCTGAAGAAGGGACAAGTGGACCTACGTGTTGAGAATGGAGCAAGAGTTGTTGCATTAGCCGTAGGAACTTATCATTTGTCTCTGCCTTCAGGCATGATTTTAGAGTTAGAGAATTGCTACTATGTACCTGCGATAAGTAGGAATATCATTTCTATTTCTGTTTTGGACATGAATGGTTTTGATTTTTCGATTAATAACAAGTGTTGCTCTTTTATTCGAGATAATATATTTTATGTTACCGCCCCATTAGAGAATGGGCTTTATATTCTCAACCAATCAATGTCTGTTTATAACATAAATAACAAACGGTTTAAATCAAATGACTCAAACCCAACTTTTCTCTGGCACTGTCGTTTAGGCCACATCAATGAGAAAATGATTCAAAAGCTCCATCAAGATGAGCTTTTAGACTCATTTGATTATGAATCATTTGAGAAGTGTGAATTCTGCTTATTGGGCAAAATGACAAAGACCCCTTTCAACAAGTTTAATGAAAGGATCAGTGACTTGTTGGGCCTTATACATACAAATGTGTGTGGCCCAATGAGCATTAGTGCAAGAGGAAACTTTAGGTACTTCATCACATTTACTGATGATTTCAAAAGATATGGTTATGCCTATCTCATGAGACATAAGTCGGAATCCTTCGAAAGGTTCAAGGAGTTCTAGAATGAAGTACAAAATCAACTTGGCAAAAGTATCAAAGCTCTTCGATCTGATCGTGGAGGTGAGTACTTGAGCCAAGAGTTTGATGATCATCTTAGAGATTGTGGAATCCTTTCACAACTCACTCCTCCTGGAACACCACAATGGAAAGATGTGTCTGAGAGGAGGAATCGGACCTTATTGGATATGGTTCGATCGATGATGAGTCATGTGGATCTGCCGTTATTCTTCTGGGGATACGCTCTTGAAACGTCTGCGTTTACGCTAAACAGAGTTCCAACAAAATCAGTTGAAAAGACTCCATATGAGATGTTTTCTGGAAAGGTTCCAATTCTGTCTTTTCTTAAAATCTGGGATTGCGAAGCTTACGTCAAACGATTGATATCTGATAAGCTTGCACCCAAATCTGATAAGTGCTACTTCTTTGGTTATCATAAGGAAACCAAGGCATATTACTTCTACAACCAATCCGAGAACAAGGTATTTGTTGCTCGGAACTGTATCTTTCTTGAGAGAGAATTTCTTTCCAAGAAGAACAGTGGGAGTAAAGTACAAATCGAAGAAATTCAAGAACCACAGAACGCTGATCAACCTGATGAGGGAGAACAGCTATTGGATTGACAAGAAATTATGGAACCGACACCTGTGGTGCTTGTAGTTCGCAGATCCGGAAGGACTCGTAATGAAGTCGAGAGATACGGATTTCTCGTGACTAACTTTCATAATCTTCTAATCATTGATAGTGATGAACCTGCGAATTTCGAAGAAGCAATGTTGGGCCCTGACTCCGAAAAATGGCTTAAGGCCAGTGATTCCGAAATGGAGTCCATGTCAATCAACAAAGTTTGGTCTTTGGAAGATTTTCCCGATGGTGCAAAAGCCATTGAGTGCAAATGGGTCTTCAAGAAGAAGATTGACGTGGACGGTAATGTACAGATGTACAAAGCTAGATTGGTGGCAAAAGGTTTCAAACAAGTGCATGGTGTTGACTATGACGAAACCTATTCCCCAGTCGCTATGCTAAAGTCCATTCGGATTCTCTTACGGACTGCTGCTTATTATGATTATGAGATTTGGCAGATGGATGTGAAAACCGCCTTCCTGAATGGGATTATGGAATAGGATGTGTATATGACACAACCTGAGGGTTTCGTAGATCCTAATAACCCTAGGAAAGTATGCAAGTTTCATCAATTCATTTATGGATTGAAGCAAGCATCTCAGAGTTGGAATCTTTGTTTTGATGAAGCTATTAAAGAATTTGGTTTCATCAGGAACGAAGAGGAACAATGCGTTTACAAGAAGACTAGTGGGAGTGCAGTTGCTTTTCTAGTATTGTATGTAGATGACATATTGCTTCTCGGAAATGATATTTCGTTACTTCAGTCTGTTAAGACTTGGCTTGGAAGTTGTTTTTTGATGAAGGATATGAGAGAAGCCACGTACATTCTTAGAATAAGGATCTATAGAGATAGATCGAAGAGGCTAATTGGACTGTGTCAGGATACTTACATTTATAAGGTCTTACACAGGTTCAATATGCATGATTTCAAGAAGGGCTTGCTTCCAATGTCACATGACATTACTCTCAGCAAGAAGCAGTGTCCTTCGACACCTGCTGAGCGAGAGCGCATGAGTAGGATTCCCTATGCCTCTGCGATAGGATCTATCATGTATGTCATGCTATGTACACGACCGGACGTCGCTTGTGCTTTGAGCATGATGATTCGATAACAATCCGATCCCGGTGAGAGTCACTGGACTGCCGTCAAGACAATCCTGAAGTATTTGAGGAATACTAAGGATAAGTTCTTGGTTTACGGAGGAAGTGATGAGTTTGTGGTGAGTGGATACACCGACGCTAGTTTACAGAAGGACAAAGGCGATTTCCGATCTCAATCTGGTTATGTCTTATGTCTGAATGGCGGTGCAGTAAGTTGGAAGAGTTCCAAGCAGAGCACTGTAGCTGATTCCACGACAGAAGCTGAGTACATTGCTGCTTCAGAAGCGGCAAAGGAAGCTGTTTGGATTAGGAAGTTCATCACTGAACTTGGTGTGATTCCTAGCATTTCTGAGCTTGTGACGTTGTTGTGTGATAACAATGGAGCTATAGCTCAAGCAAAGGAACCCAGATCACACCAGAAGTCCAAACACATCGAGAGAATATATCATCTGATACGAGATATCATTGAGAGAGGAGATGTGAAGATCAGCATAGTCTCGACGGATGAGAATGTTGCTGATCCTCTGACTAAGCCACTCCCGCGGCCCAAGCATGAGAGTCATGCTGCTGCGATATGGATTAGATTTCTTGAGTAGTAATCTTAATTTGAGTGGGAGTTGTTTGTTTTGTTTTGATGTTCATGTAAACATACTTTGGTTATGTTTTATTTAATGAAATTGTTTCATCATTATTTAATTGTGTAATTGACTAATTAAATAATAAGTCCCAAAATAATTTAAGGCATTCTTATAGGTCATCAAATACATGATTTGATCATGAAACCCTATAAGCAATAGATGTCATAAATTACAGAGGTTCATGGTCGAAGGTTGTTAAATTGGGACATTAATAACCGCGCGAGACTAGTATGTGATGTGATTGATGACCAAGTTTCATGGTATCATTGATAGGAGTATCAAAGTCAATCACATTGATATGTGTTGTGAACACGGTATCGGACGTGACCCGCTAATGAGAACTCAACAAGATTGTTATATGAGTGTCATATGAGTTTCTCATTACGACTATAGAGTATAGTCCTTAGACCTGAGTTCATCATGATTTTCTGCATATGAATTGGTCTGCTTTGACTTTGTCAAACGTCATCCGTAACTGGTGATTATTCAGACATTGATTGGGCATATCATGAAATGTGTGGGGAACAGGGGATGGAACAAGATGGGATTTGTCCCTCCTATATAACGAGAGTTAAATATCTTTGGGCCTATCGAAGATTTGGTACTGAGGGAATGTGTGGCCACACTCAAACAAGCTGAATGTCAGCTGTTTGCCTTTATCAGTATAAATTGGAGTTCGTTAAACGTGATTTGGCTTTGTAAGGATGACACGAGTTCTTGCCTTATGTTGAGTCGAGATATAGAGACAGAGGGATTATTGGAATAAGTTGATTCCAGTACAAGTGGGAGATTGAAGGGAATGTCCTGGATATCATACTTGTATTCACTCTACTATAGTTGTGAACTCGAGATAAGACTATCATGTGATACTGGGTAGTTATAATGCTTTGCTAGAAGCCGCTTATAACTTATGAGTTGTGAACTCATTGCCAGTATTATATGATCCTATAGGGTCACACACCTCAGCAAACTGGAAAACAAATATTGGGAATGATCATTAGAGTAATGATCTAATCAATGTGTAATTGTTACACATTGATATGGAGGTTTGAAGAGTGTGTCGATCGACACACATGCTTGTGTTGATTGACACAGCTCCGGATTAATGATACCGGGTTTTAATTAATGACTTAATTTAAACCGATTAATCCAGACGGTTAAGGAATTTCGACCATGCCTCTATATAAAGGCATTAGGTCACGAAATTTCAGTCTAAGGTTTTAACCTAGCCGTCCAAAGAAACTCCTCTCTTCCTAGAGGCACTAGCATCCCTGATCCAGCTTTGTGTGAGTGTGGACTTGCTATAGAGGCGCAGCATCTGAGGCGCTCCTGATCTCGATATCTTGTTCATTCTGCTGCCAAAAAATTCCAGGTATATCCGTGATTTGATAACATAGATTCAATCAACATGATATAAGGGCTAGAAGGAATCACTAGGTTAACTAAAAGTTTTATAACCTACACAAATTCCTTCAGATATCATTTGGTGATTCTCTTAATCCTCCTCCTAACCTAGGGAATTCATTTTCATCGTACCATTATACTTAATGAGCTATTTCAACCAAAAATAGTGATTTGGCCAAAAGTCATATGTATCAATCATATTTATAATCCGGAGGACATCATTGGCGCTCTTCCAATTATGTTTCCTCTACGGTGTAATGCAAAGATTTTCAATGCTTTTATCTATTTATGCATATATCTCCGGAACTTAACAAAATTCTGCGAGATTTTATGGGAATACAAGTTTTGGTTCCCCTTACATTGAAAATCGACTCATCCAGGCCTATTATGATCTTCGCATTACCATATATGATAGTACTCACGCTCTAGGCGGAGTTCTTTATTTTGAGACAGGAGAAGTATCGTCCATAAATAATAAATTTGACATAAGCATAAAACATAATAAAAAAAGAAATAATTTAAAGACTCGTCTCAGGACGGCATCGCCATCCATGCGATTATGAGGAGGTAGTGCCTTTCACTCGATTAATGAGGAGATATAATCTACCACTCCATACAATTCCGGAAGAAGCATTACCTTCTATTCCGTTTAAATCGACATAAATTTAATAGGAGGAGGTATAACCTACTTCTCCGAAAATAAACCTAGGTGGGGTAAATACCTACAACTCCGTAAACAATAAATCGAGTAGGAAGCGAAAGCTTACTTTTACGGACCGTCAGTTATAAACGGACAGCCCAACGGTGCGGTATTGATCGGATAGAATGACAGCGCGATATCGATCGGATATAATGACGGTGCGATACCGATCGGACAAAGGGATAGCACCGTATTGAACAGACGGAATAACGGCACGGGGCACGGAAATGAACGGGCAGAATTACTGCACGAAACTGAGCAGATGGAATAACGGCACGGAACCGAATGGACACGATCAACAAGGAAATGCTCGTGCGACGAGACGATCGTGCTAATAACGTGTTGTGTATTATATAATATTATATTATATTTATATGTATATGTGCTGTACGTGTATAGAGAGATGAGAGCAAAAGCTTTCTTCATATTATTGTTGTTCTTATATTTGTCAAATGTATTCAAATACAACACAATGAACTACTATTTATATTTACAAGAATTTGATGAGAAGGGTATTAAGCTTGGAGAGAAAGCTATAACAACTTGGAGACAAAGTTACCAATAAACAAATGTTATAAGATAATCATTTTATAACAACTTTCGCTTTTTTTTAAAGAAAAACATTTTCTTATATATATACTTGGATAACTTGAAAACCGAGAAGGGAGGATGCATGAGGAACAAATTCCTACAATACATAATAGGGAAGAAGAAAACAATACAACTCCATGATCAAATAAGGTCATAGAGAATAGGTAAGATGATAGATCTATAGTCGATTGTCGGAGATCGAATTTTCAGAAGAGAAAGTGGTCAATGTTTTGGTGGAAGAGGTCTTGTACTCTATTTCAAACAACTACCAATAAGTAACTTAGAGTAGAATGTTATCGACAGAAATGTGGTCTGGTTGTGTAACCTCCTATTTCTTTCCGTCCAAATTTAGTAAATAGTCCCTTGCCAAGCTAGAAACAGAGCCAACGACACATACCTGTTTACGAAAATACTTGGAATCCATTCCATCACCACATCCCAAGAGGTAGGAGCAACTCTTCCAATAGCCTTAGTCAGTGCCATGCCTAGTCTTCGAGAAACCTAAGACGAGATTCGAAAATGCGATCCCACATATAATTTTTTTTTATATATAAAATTATGTATATACACAATAGTGTTAAGAAGAATTAGATATGAAACTTCAATTTTGGAAATAAAACATAAGGTTTATTAGATAAAGTCAATAATAAACATTTAATTTGTAAGTATGATCAATAAAGATTGTGTAAGTACATAAATATTTGAGTTTACTTAAATATTTTCTTTCCAAAAAAAATATATGTTTATAACCGTAAAAAAATATTATAGACTAATAAAATTAAATGAATTAAATAAATTAGATAACAAATAAATAAAGATGCATGAGGAATACAACAAGTAAAAGAAAATAGAGTAAGTGGGTAGTGGGATGTTAGAATAGGTTAACAAGAAAATCATTAGTAGAGCAAAAACTAAAACTAAAAAGAAAAATGTGTATATAAATTTAACCAATTAAGAATCGAACATGACGCAACAGCATTTTTCGTAACATATTAGGCACGGCTCTGGCCTTAGCTACCAGATTCAACCACATCTTATAGAGAACAAGCAATCAAAAAACAAATTATTCCTATTCTCATTAAAGTTACCACAAGAATACAAAGTTGTTCGATTTCGCTGCCCCATCCTGCGATTCTGTCCAGAGTTGGGTTGCGGTTTAAAATAAAGAGCCACGTTGTGAAAGCATGTTTGGGGATCATCGTTTTATGCCAAACAATCAAGTACCACACATTTACCGGATTCAAGAACGAATTGCATTCCACATCAATTTTGAGGTAAACTTTTCATGAATATCCCATTGATTATTCATGTCGGCTTGTCATTGATTTGCGATGGATTACATGTGGTGATGAATACATCTACCATAAATTTTCTCTCCAATTTTTGGTTAGGTAGAGCCCAACTAGAGGACTAATTACTTGGTTCAATGTTGCAAACAAAGGGATATTAAGAAGTGAAGGACCCTCTGAACTTAGAAATTGAATTGGAGGACCACAAAGCGTCCATGGATCCGACCAGAAGAATGTATAATCACCATTACCAATGATAATTCGAAGAAAAAATTGCATTATGTCTAATCTTTAGCAATTTCGCAATATCCAAAAATACCCATAATCCTTCTCATTCATTGCCAAAAAGCGGATTTAGAGAAGTACTTTGATCTCATCCATGCTACCCACAAAGATCCAGACTTGAAATAAAGCATTCATGTAAATTTTAGCCATATGTGGTATTCCAAAGGTTTTCTGCATCTCTAACCCTCCTTCTTGCTTAGGGAGAAAAAATATCATCCCAAGAATTCTTTGCCCCACGTGCAATGTCTATTATTATGCCATAGATAAGCACTTGATATTGAATTTATCTTTTGGATCACTTGTCTCGGCAGGAAGAAAGCATAAGTCCATAAACCCACAACACCATCGATGACAATTGAGGGAAAATAATATCTCCCTGCAAAGCTTGGAGTCTTGTGAGTCCAACTATTCACCTTCCTACGAATATTAATCAGAAGAGGATCGCAATCACCAACTGAGAGCTTCTTTGAGCATTATGGAAGCCTTAGGTATCTAATTGATAGCTGCTTTGGAGTTAGGCCTGTGTCGATATAGATCTGGTTTACAAGAGTAGCATCTAGGCCCGAGCAGAAATACTCATTTTAGAGATGTTGATCGCTAAACCAAAAGGTTCTTCAAAATCAGTGAGAACAGCTAAAGCCCCATTCAAAGAGCGACTTGATCCATCCAGAATCATTAAAAAATCATCTGCAAAATAAAAGTGAGTCAACATGAGCTATTCCCATTGTGGCTGCGTTGTTGAGCATATATGAGACAAGACATTCATTGCCAAAACAAAGAGAGAAGGGGAGAGCGGGTCTCCTTGCCGCAACCCCATTTTCCTTTAAAAAACCGCAACGATGTACCATTTATATGGACTGAGAAAGTAGGAGAGCACATAAATTCTTTGACACACATTATAAACTTTTCCGGGACACCATGAACTTGAAGGCAGTTCATTACGAAGTTCCATCTTATTGGAGAATTAAGCATGCAAGGTCAGATCAAATGGTTAGTGTGCTACAAGCCCTTCTCTCTCACGAATTCACTTCAGCCACAGACACCACTTTGTGGGTTCTCAACAGCGAAGAATCATATTCATACTCTACCAGAAAATTCTGGAACCACATCATGCCGACTTAAGATACTATCCCGTGGTCCAAATTAGTATGGAATCGCCTCTCTCTTTCGAGACAAAGCTTTTGTTCTTGGCTTTTCATGCTGAATTGCCAACCTACAAGAGACAGATTAGCACAATAGGTCCCACTATCATACCAATTTGTGTTCTTTGTGCAGCCCCTTTAGAATCACGTAACCGTTTGTTCTTTCAATGTCCCTACTCTAAGGTTCTATAGTTAAGTTGCATGAGCAGGCTAGAAAATGTCTCCCCCCCCAATGGATTGGTCCTCGATTACAGATTGGCTTCAACACCCCTCACAGGTCTCCAACAAAAAGGCATCAATCCTCTGTTGGCACATTATCATCTCGGTGGTCTGGTGCGAGAGAAACCAGCGCATCCATCACAATCGCCCGTCATCAAAGTTCTTCACTCTTCGTCACATTGATTCAATATTCCGGAACCGTGCTTCTTCATTCCGCACAAAGTCACCATCGTTGTCGAGTTATCTTTTCTAACAATGGTTTAATGATTCATTTCCTCTTAATTTTCGTGAGCATAATTAGTCTCCTCTGAATTCACACCCGTTTCTTCTCTTGTATGTAATAGCTTATTTTATTAAAACGCTTATGTCTAATTTTCGTTTAATATTTATATAAGATCACCTTTTATATAAAACTATATATATATATATATATATATATGTGTTGATAATGAATATAAATATATTCGACCAACGTGTGTTTGCATAGTAATATATTTATGAACAAATAAAATTGTATTATTTTGATGATGATACATAGATTGAAAAAAGATAGTATTCTTAAATTTTTTTAAAAAATTTCTCAAATATACATAGGAGATAGGTATAGTTGAACGTTTTCTTTTTCTAGTGTCGTAATTTATATTCACACATGATTATTACCATATGCAGAAACAAATAAAAGATTTGCCAAAAGAAGAAAAAAGTAAAAGCAAACAAAAAAGCTCGGACTTCGGATACCTTACTTGGTAATTTGATATTTCACGTCATTATTTATTATCTATTTAGTGCTTTACATGTATCAACTTTGTCAGAAACTCTCATTCTTTATTTATATATATATATATATATATATATAGAAAAAGATCTTAAAATAAAACAAAGTAATTTTTATTCCAAAACTACAACAAAATTTTAAAGTTTCTAAAAATAGCAAAAAAAAAAATTGTGAAAAGGTTTGTCTATCCTTAATAAATTGTAAATAAAATTTTCATCCTTAATATGTTTTGATTTATCCATTATAATTTAATTAGGATTTAGGTTCACTTATTATAAAGAGGTATTTTGATATTGTATTTGTACCAATAGTAAAATGTTAACGGAATATGCTATTTTTAAAACCAAAACTATTTTTATTGTATTTTACAGAATTACCATTTTTAAACTCATTTAACCAACTTTCGATGTTGCTACTAATTTAAACACAAAATGTATTTATTTGCTTGAATATATGAACAAAGCCATATAAGAATATAAGAATCTAGTATAGCTAAATAAGAAGGGAAAAAAGAGATGTGTTTAACAATGATATACACTATACACTTATTCCTTTGTCTTCCACCATATTGGAACTTTGATTTGAGATGCTTCCAAATTATCTCATATTTTAAGTAAAGTCATTCAGCCAAAATGTTTTACACTGAGCCTTATTTGCTTAAACCATGTTTTGCAATCACTATAAAAAACAACATCGATTATCCCAAAATTATCAAGACAATTCATTGTTTGAAACAATGATGAGGTTTCAGTCTCCACACTACACACAAGATATGGGTAGCTCTTAGTCCCACACCACCTTACATCTTCTTTATCATCCTCAAAATCCACCCAATCTCTAATTACTTCTCATCCTCCTCCATCTCGCATTAACATTAAAATCTATCTTGCATAATAAAATAGGACTCCATGTCTATTGCGTTGATCCTACACCATAACATATATGAGCCTTTACAACCTAAACATAAGACTATCATTTTTCATGTCATAAAGCATTAGACAACATAGTATGAGTTCCTACTTCATTGGTAGAAAATCACAACATTTCTAACTTTTTAGATTCTCCAAATTAACAAAACCATACTTCCATCCATGTTTTGCAGATTATTCATATATGTTCTTAGCATTTTACAAAACTTTCCTAATCAAAATATAAAAAAAAACATAGTATTTATTAAACACATGTTAAAGAGTTCATGGACAAGTGATTACTATCCATGAATACACTATCCACGAATTTCCGTCTATATGTACGCACTAAAAACATTTAATATATAAGATGATCGTAGTTGTATTCACTAATAGATGATCATGTATATACCTAATATACACTACCATTTGAGTTGTCTAAAATAAGTTTTGTTTGAGTTTTGGTTTATTGGCCGATAATAGCCAATTTTTTTATTACATAATTATGTATTCTTTTTCTCTAAAATTTCTCTTTTTAACTTTATACGTATACATGATAATATATATTACTTTAAAAAAAGATAATATATATACTACTTGATGTTACAATAATTTCAACAATCTTGAATTTATTGTTTTTGTTAATTGCTCGAACTTTAAAAAAGACGAGGTCATAAATTTTGTTTGAGTTTTGGTTTATTGACCAATAATAGTCAATTTTTTTATTATATGTAATTATGTATTCTTTTTTTCTAAAATTTCTCTTTTTAACTTACAGGTATAGATGATAATATATAGTACTTTAAAAAAATATCATATATATACTACTTGATGTCACAATAATTTCAACAAACTTGAATTTGTTGTTTTTGTTAATTGCTCGAACTTTGAAAGAGACAAGGCCATATTCGATTAGTGTCGTTGACTTTGAGTCATATTGGAGTCATGCTGGGAAAAAGTAGGACCCACTTATCACCTATTTTTGTTTTCACGTCATCTCTAACGTATATCCCACGTCGTCGTTTTTGGTTCTTCGAAATGATACCTATTTTGTAATATTGAGTTTGGCCTAAAAAGCCTTTGATAAACACCCAACAAAGAAAGAAAAGATCGAGAGAATCCTTGCCTGTTTAAAAATTCTATCTCTTAATTATAAATTATAAATGATCTGATACCATTAAATTATTTAATAATGATGCTAAGAGACAGAATAATTCTTCTGGTGATAATTAGTTGAGTCTCTTTCCCAACTTGTTGATAGTCCGTCACATAATGAATGGATCCAATTAACTCCTCGTTACATTAGCTGGAGAAATCATATTGGCCTCTCCACTATACTTTTTTTTATATATAACATTGAAATTCGGGGCCAAACCCACACATATTCTTCTGGTGATAATATCCATGCCAAAAAGAATATAACCTAGGACATGTAACTAACTTCTTGCACTTAACCACTAAATGACCACACTCTTCCTACTCAATATACACAAAATTTTACCGGAACAAGACAATCATCAGTCAATATTGTATTTTTGGGTTAATTAATATGGTAAGTTCAATAGAAATAAAGCAATGAATAAATTTTTTAATCTTAATACTATTAAAAATGAAATACAAAATGTAAAACATCCTTATCTTAATAGCTAAAATTACTAAAAATATCAATACCATTATGAACAAATTAGTGTAATTGATTAAGGATATTTTCGTAACTAACAACAGTTTAAAATCGAATCTGATCCGATCAAAATCGAAAAAACATACGGATCTCATTATTTTTTTTTAATCTCGACCGTTATTTTTAATTGTTTTAATCTCCACCGTTATGAGAAACTTAGCCAATTATTTGGGCTTTTCGTTATATTACAAACATGGGCCATCGACATAGTTAATGAGTTTTAGTTGACTTTAAAAATTGATTTTAATTATAAAGCAATATTTTAAGAAATAACTAAATCCTGACATTTATTGGGTTTAATTGGTGACTTACAATTTGTAGAATTTTGTAGAAAAAAATAAAATTCTATAATCCAACACCAGTTGCATTATATCTCTAAAATTCTTCTCATTTTTCACTTCTTTCCAAATTTTTTCTAGGATTCGTATTTGATTTTTAATCAATGATGATATATTTTCGCCCAAGCTTTTCCAAAATTCAAAAACTATACAAGATTCCTTACCTTATTCTAATTTAATATACCGAAATTAGGCTAAGAAATTGTGATTTACGATTTTCCAAAATTCAAAACTAAAAAATATTTCTTAATTATACTAACTAAATAAAACTAAAATATTTTGTTTCCTAAATGCTTATTTTTTACACGACTTTTTTTTTAAGCCGAAGTTTTTTTAAAAAAAACTATCACAAAACACTAACAAAATTTCTAACAAGACTTTCCAAAATTTGGTTTCATAGAATATTCCTTACGATAGTGCTTTATTTTAGGAAAAAAATACTTATCACGGTATTCATTTTTGTTTATAGAAAATAATCCACGAAAATATTTGATCACAATAATTAGGAAAAGATATTTCTCATTAATTGAGTTTGCAATATCTATATATATACGAATATTGCCTAAAATTACGGGATATTTAATACGATGAACTAATTTGGATTTTTTTCTGTTTTAAATAATATATAGATACTATAGAGATTTATTGAATTTAAATTACTTTTCTCCCTATAAACCCTAACCATCCATTCATATAAATTGAGTGTCATCCTCACAATCATCTAACTCAACTCAAGCAAATAATAAATAAACTCTCTAATTTCTTATTCAACGTCATATTTTTTGGTTATCGCGTATTTTTTATAAGAAAAAGTTCATTAGTTTAATTTTTTTAATTTTGTGTTTCTTAATTTTTTTCTAAAGTTATGGCAAAATTTTTTTGTTAGTGTATGTGATTTGTTCATTCAAATATAAGATTTGCTAAAATTATCGTTAAAATTACCAAAGTTTGCTAAAATTCTTTAAAGTATGTTTGTTGATTTATACCTCAATTCATGTATTTATATTTTCTCATGTACCTCACTTGATTTATACGTACAGGTATACATGGAAGATCTGACCGAATAGAGAAGAAGATAAAAAAGAGGAGCATGGAAAGAGTACAAACAAAATTTAGATGAATTTTACCTCATCATTATTTTCTTCTATTTGCTTCTTTTTTAAGAAAATATATTAAGTTTAATTTGTTTTACATTTTTTGGGATTATTTTTAGTACTTTTAATAAGTCATTTTTCATCTATTTGTTCTCATTTAAACGTATCATCAAAAGAAAAAAATGCCACAAAAAAAAAACTTTCTAACTTAATTATAATTATGTAAAAAATGAAAAAAAAAAAAATTTCATCTATCGAAAATCATTGAACATGAGAAATAAAAAATCTCAGTTTTGTAATATCGATAACTTTTTGATTGAGTCCACAAATATAGCATACTGATTTTTCTTTGAATTCTAACAACAATGTAAAATAAGAAACAATCTGATTATTATTATAAAAAATCTTAATGATATTAACACCAATAAGAAACAATTTTAATGATATTAAATTCAATTAATTTCAATTTTCATTAATTCATATCAAATTTTTTGATATATAAAACAATGATAAAAGCCACAAGTATTCACCTAATTTGATAACTAAACAATATTCAGAATTATTTTCACAATTAGAATGAATATCTATATATATTTAAAATAATACTAATATCATCATTGATATCATTAAGTTTTAATTCCCTATATTATACCAATAGACTTTTATACTAATTGCAATATACATTTGATACTGCGGGTAGTACATCCCGTTTTTTGAAATTTTTATACTATTTCATCTTTCTATTATTAAAATCATCATCATATATATTAAAAGAGGAATGAGAATACCACACATTAAAAATTAGGGTGGTTGATTACATAATAGTCTTTAATGAACCGATTGGTTTGGGACACTTTATTTGGGTTTTTTAAAATCTTATGGTTTGTCTAGATATTTTTTGGTTATGTACAGTTTAACTCAAATTAATGTTTTCTAAGGTTTGAAGGAGCTATAAATAATAGGGATTTTAGGCAAATATAGCACTTTTAAAAAGTTTTCTTTACTACATAGCATTTTTAAGTTTGAAACAAATATTGTAGCACTTTTGATGGGGTCCAAAAATTTTAATACGAAACAACCCTTGGTTTATACCACACAATACTCAAGAAGCGCGTGGGAGGGAATCAATTGTCCGAAAAAATAATGTAAAAGAAAATGTTAGTTACAAACTATGTAGGGTAATTTTGGTAGTTGGAGTTTTAATGTGATTTGACGTTTGTAAAAATAAAAAATAATTTAAACTAATAATTTTAGGCATAAATGCACTAATCTCATCTTCTTTCCTTGTTCACACAAATAAAAGCTTGAAAGTTGAAGAACATTAATGGTGTATTAGGTTGGTGGAAGTTATTGTGAAGAGTCTGAACGTTGGAGAAGTCGTATAAAACGAAATGGTGGAGGTACATAAGTGTACCTTATTCTTGAATTTGCATCTAATTTGTTATTTGTATTTTTATTTGAAATAGTAAAACGGAACAACTTTACAGATCTACAGATTGAAATATTGAAAATTGGTTGAAAATATAAAGATTTTGAATTGATTGGAAGATAGCGATTGAATTTGGTACAATATTGTTTGTTTGTATCGGTTGAAAAAGAAATGATATGTTATAAGCTCTTCTTTATGTGTTTTTGAACGTATAGGCATGTCTTTGTGAATGTGTATATCACGTACATAAACGAAAGGTAACGTTCATTGATTGTGTAAGACGTTCATGCATGGATTGTGAACGTGTTGTAAGCTATGTGAATGTGTCCCGACTTGCCTTTCCCGATCAATGTGTCCCAGTTACTTGGTTTCCCTGTTTCAGTGCATTGTAAATAAGGATAAAACCGGTTAGCTTGTCAATGATTTACTTATGTATAGCTATATGAGTCACAACTTAAATGGAAAATGACATACTTTGGCTTCCTCCGAGATCCGTAAGTGCAACGTCTTCTGCTTCTGCATTTCCATCTCCATTCCTCAGCTCTGCTTCAACACCTTCTCTCGGATACTTATCACCTTTCAGCCCGGTGAGAAGACAAAACTCCCTCAAGGATAACTTGATCGGCTTCCCGCCAAACACAAACCAAGCTTCATGCTCCTTTTTGCATCTACCTATCGACTTAGCATTGCGTGAACAAGTATACCCGAGAAGGTCAGATGGCTAGCCAAGATATCAAACAGTGTCACAAACTGTGAAGTCTTTAGTCTCTTCAATGCATCTGAATTTTTAAGGGCAACATCCAACTCAATAAGGTAGTTCGGAACGGAGTATGAATGGACTTTCTTCCCATATGGCTGGTGATTCCTTATAAAACACCTCTCCGGAAAATTTGAATTGCTTACATCATCATCATAATTAAATTTGGGAACACACTCATCACCCTCATCTGGACCTGTGACCAAAACAAATGTAGCCAAATGGGTTACACAATCTTAGACAATATTTTTTTACAAGCTATAAATAAACAAGCAATATAGCAACTTTCGTTCATGCTTCGCAGTTAAACATTCATGATTCACATTTACACGTTCATGATTCACAAAAACACGTTCACGGTTCAAATTTACACGTTCATGGTTCTCAATTTTCCAGCAACTCGACCTCAACCTATGTCTACAAAATATATATCACAGCACCACAGTAATACAATGATTTCGGTTTTGGTAAAGGAGATAAACACATACATACAATTGAAAACTAATCATATTTTCCAACAAGATAATAAGTATATTATAAAAAAAATTTCCTTACATGCATATAAGAAGAATGACTAACCTTGGTGATGCAGACAAAAGCAATAACATTCACGCTCTTTAAAGCGATTTCAAATTTGTGAAACAAGACTAAGAGACACAAACTATAGAAAACTACAAATTAAAAAAAAAACCCAAAATTGGACTGAAAATCATAAAAGAACGGGCACCCAATTTTTGATTCAAAATCATTTCCAGAACGGGAACCCAATTTTAGAGTCAAAACCATCTTGATCATGGAAAACCCAATTTCTTATAAATCCTAACAGTCCAAATTCTCAAAATCGGATCAACAATAGCCACACAACACTGAAAATTTGAAGAAATTTTCATTATTTGATCCTTATAAATACATGCATGCCGATAATAAAACTCACTTAATAGAAAACCCTAAAATCAAACCCAAAAAATTAGGCAACGGAATCGAACAACTTACCCTTTCCACCGTCGACTGTTACATTCAGCTTTCCCATATCACCGACGACGACCACAAGATTTTTCGGGAAAGTTCATCCATCGGCGGCTCCTTCACAGTGACGTCGGAAAGAATTTTTCGACATGAAAGTTTTAACCGGAGTAAAAGAAGATGAATGTTCGTCGATTTAATTTATTATTTACTTTTACTTATTATTTTAAAATTTCAAATTTTGAACATTATCAAATTGCAAAAAATTAAAAATTAAATAATAAAGAGAATGGATTTGGCCAGTCCCACGCGCATCTTTTATGTTTACCGTTGTGCTGTGGAGGGTACAATAGAAAATTTACACATATAAGTGCTAGATCATTCACCCTTGTAAGATAAGTGTTACGTGTTAAAGAGAAGTTAAAATAAGTGCTACACCATGAAAATGCCGTAAATAATATCCTATGTTGCATTCTTCTATTCTTCGCTCTCTGACCGTCGTACATCTATATCAAAACGTAACCACTTCTTCTCGCTTCTCTCATCATCAAGGGCCTATCATCATTCTTCGTCCTGATTTTTCTTTTAGAGTTTTTGCTTCTCCTGATTTTTCTTTTAGAGTTTTTGCTTCTCCTCTGTTCAAAGGTTTACCGGCGGCTTGACGGTAACAACTTCCTCTCGCTTTTCTCATCAACATGTTTGTGTCTTTTGTCCTGATTTCTTTCTCGATTTATCCTTCAGGTTTTCACTCCTTTTCCGTTAAACGCTTACTTTTCCGCCATGTTTTGACTGCAATTGCTGGTAAAAAAAAAAAACAGTTGCTTTCACTCTTAGGAAAATACGTGTTTCGATAAACGCTCCAATGTTTAAGTTTTGGTGTTTACTTTATATTAGCATAATCCGCTTTATTTGGCGGTATTCAAGTTGAGAGTTGCAGAAAATGGATTGTGCACTTCTATTTAGTTGACATTCGTATGCCTTTTTATTTTATTTTTCAGATTATAGGAACTTTGTGAGAGTTTATGCGACAGAGCTGATTGGTTTTTGAGCAGCCTATAAGCTTCCACATATGAATTTTATCCCAAAGTACTAATTGAGTTTCTATTCTATCTTGCTTGGTTTCTAATGTCAACTTATCGCAAATTAAAAGCAGGTTTGGGATTTTTTTTTTTCACAAACAAGAAAGCCTAATATCATCATCAAACAAAGAGAGACATAGATAGAAGCAGAGCATGAGAATTTTGTAGAAGCTTTGAAACTTCATGGCAGAGCTTTGATACAACTCAGATTGGTGCAATCTTATCTGACTTAGAGTGTCTAATGCACATTTATAAATAGGTTTGATGAGTTGGTCAAACTTATTGCATTTGATTCTTCCATGGAACGAAGACTGATTCAAATTCGAAGTCATGCTTGATATACCTGAGTCTGTACCCACCAACGGGAATAGAGGCGGAGCTGAAGAAGATGGCTTCATCGAATGGGCGCACCATGGTAGGTCTTAGGTAGAAATGTGGGTGTTTGGTTGGGAGTTTGGAGGTTCATGTGCCTAAGATGCAGCAACAGCTGCAAGGAAAATAAAAAAAATGAGAGATGCATATTCAGTCTTTCTATGATAAAAATTGGATCATGACAAGTTATGATGATGACGATGGTTACATTTGTTAGCTTATAAGAAGCTCTTCTTATTCGGGTTTAGTTTTTTCATATTGAACTTCTTATACAGACTATTGTATGTTAAACTCCATGCTTTTAAATAAAAGCTTACAATGAGGATATTGCAGAGAAAATGGTTAAGAGTGAATAATAATGATTTGTTGTCTTGATTTGGCTAATAATTTTTGGGTTCATCCCTCCCCTTATCACCAATGAATTTACCATGTCATGTTAAATTAAGTTCATTATTTATTTATTTTTAAAATAACAAAGATTACAAATAAAATTAATTGAAAAAACAAAAGAAAAAATCAACGTTGTTGGAGTTAACACCGTCGACAAAATATTAAGAAAAAGAAAGAAAAAAAAAGCGTCGTATAACTGATCCAACTCTTCTAAATATATTAATTAGTTTTAAGGCTCTTTGAACATTTACTTTAAGCTATACAACATTTTTTAATGCTTTTTTGTTTTTTTATTATGAAAAACTACGAGGGTTTATGCGACAGAGTTTCAAACCCGTTTATCTCTAACAAAAATGTCTTTTATATCAAGATACGGGTTCGGTTTCTAACTTATCTTTATTGGTTTCGAATATCAACATAGAACTAACAAAAAGAGGTTTGGGATTTAGTTTCTTTACAGACAAGAAAGCCTTATACCATCACATAAAAAAGTGGAAAATAGATGAGAAGTTTGTAGAATCTTTGAAAATCTATAGCCGAGTTTGGAGACAAATTGAAGGTGTGTGCGACTATCTGCCTTAAGAGTGTCTAATGCACATACTAAAATAGGTTTGATGAAGACATGGTAACATGAGTCAAATATAAAACTTTTCCATATAAATCTTCGTCGCTATGAATTATTTTGGTTTCAGGCTGTTTGTACTCCTACTAAAAAAACTATTTGTAATGTTATATTGTATATATATTTCTTTTAGTATTGCAATGAATGAGTAACATTTTCACCCTCATCATTGTCATCGCTATTTACCTAAGGGATGAGATAATATATCTGCTTTTAGGCGTCGGGTGTTTGCGTTTTGATTATTTTGACATGGAAATGTAAGGATAAACTCAAAAAACAATCGAGGGTAAATAGAAGAATACAAAGAAATCAATGATGATGAAGAATGGAAAGGAAAAAAAAAAGACTAATAGAAACCATAGTAAAAGGAAGTTGCTTGGATTTAAATTCTTACAAATCTCACCGTGAAGTAACTAATGCGATTAAAAAGAAAAATTTGAAGTAAAATAATTTTAAATTAGATGAAAAGATGAAGAAAAATAAAAATCCCAGATTTTATGATGTTTCATTGGGTTCACTAGGTAGTTGTTGGGTTTTAGCTTATGTGCGTTGTAATTTTTTCCTTGGATTCAATAAATAGTGGTAGGATTTTAGATTAAATCACATAAAAACATCTAAGTATAAGGCAGGCTCCCCCCCCCCACCATGCGCTATGATGTTCCTCATGGGTTCACCAGATTGTGGTAGTGTTTTAGAATAAATCTTCACAACATTTACGTATACGGAATGATTTTCAGCTCTCATGCGTTAACGATTTTTCCCTTGGATTCATCAGATAGTGGTAGGGTTTTAGATTAAATCGTCACAATATCTACGTACAAGGAAGGTTTTTCATCTCCCGTGCGTTACAAATTTTCCCTTGGGTTCACCATATAATGGTAGAGTTTTAGATGAATTCGTCCCAACATCCACATATAAGGAACGCTTTTCAGTTCTGGTGCGTTACGGTTTTTTCCTTGGATTCACTTGATAGTGGTAGAGTTTTAGATTAAATCATCTCAACATCTACGTATAAGGAAAGATTTTCAGTTCCCTTGCGTTACGGTTTTCCCCTTGGATTCACCAGGTAGAGTTTTAGATTAAATTGTCACAATATCTACGTATAAGGAAGGCTTTTCGAGTCATGTGTTACGATTTTTCCCTTGAGTTCACCAGATAATGGTAGTGTTTTAGATTAAATCATCACAACATCTAAGTATAAGGAAAGCTTTTCAGCTCCCGTGCGTTATGGTTTTCCTTTGGGTTCACCACATAGTGGTAGGGTTATAGATTAAATCGTCACAACCTCTACATATAAGGAAAGATTTTTTGCTACCATGTGTTACGATGTTCTTCTTAGGTTCACCATATAGTTGTAGGGTTTTAGATTAAATCATCACAACATATACGTATAAGGAAGACTTTTCAGCTCCCGTGCGTTACGGTTTTACCCTTGGGTTTAGCAGAGAGTGGTAGGATTTTAGATCAATCGTCACAACATCTACATATAAGGAAGGCTTTTCAGCTACCATGCGTTATGATGTTTTTCTTGGATTCACCATATAGTGGTAGGGTTTTAGATTAAATAATCAAAATGTCTAAGTGCACTGAAGTAGGAAAAAGTTCAGTTACGATAATTGGAATATATATATCTACTATTGTTATAACACGAAATTTTGATTAAATGTTATGTTTGAGTTATCAAGTTTACCACTGTAAATGAATATAATTAGTCTATATTATGGGATATTAGTTTTCTTAAAATACAAATTCTCTTTATTTTTCTCTTCTCTTAGAAACAAATGATTTTTCTCTATCTTTCTTTTTCGTTTCTCTTAGAAATAAGTGATTTCCTTAGGATGATAATGAAAACAAAGTATCTATATAAATTTTATTGAAGATTAAAGCTTTGTTTTTTTCTTCTAACAACTCAATCACATTTTCGAAATTACATAAACTTACGTAATAAAATTATATAGGAAAAATAGTTAACATTGTGTAGTCATTATTTATTACTTATTATTTTTCACATTCGTTTCACCATTTACATTTCAAAAAACTGATACAATTTTATTTATTACTTAATATGTTTTAAAATTATTTATTAGTTACTTATTTAAAGTCATTTGCCGCGCAAGGTGCGGAATCAAATCGTATTTTTTTACCATTTACAATCAAATAAATACTCATCTGAGATTTTAAATTATCACATGATATCCTTTGATGATTATTAATTAGTTACCTATCTAATATTCTTTATCGCGCAGGATGCGGGACATATCCCCTAGTTTATATTGCAAACCATATTGCTTGGCTTTGATCTTTTTTTACCCGTTATTTTTTTTTTAAATCGTTTCTTTAATTTATTATGTAGAATTTATTATTTAGTGCAAAACCATATTATTTGATCGTCACATGATATTAAACAACCGAAATGCTTAAAATGTATTATTTTTGCCAATTTCTTACAACACAATTTTGTATACTTATTTATCACACTATTTTCAAACGATTTATTTCAATGGTGCATATTGCTTAAAGACTCAAGTACATAAGAAAAAAAAAAATCTTTCAACATTCAAAGCATTAAGGAAATTAATCTTTCAACACTCAAGTACATCTCATCTTTAAAGATTCAAAGCATTAAGAAAATAGAACAAGTACTCCAAAATTCAAGAAACGAAAACAATAGATCTTATTTTGATTGATGAAAAGTAAATTTCTTCATTTTTCGTTTTTTATAAGTATAGATTTAAGTTTGGGAAATATTTTTTTTTTTCACTTAGATTTGTGTTTTTCAGAAACATGTTCTAAAATTCACACTATTATTAATAAAAAATATTGGTTACACTATTGGTCTAAAAATTTGAAAGAGGATAAAATCATAATCTTCAAAGACTTTAAATTATGGTGTTGTGTTAGTCATTTTGGTGAAACTTCTCATGAATATGAGATCATTTCTATGAAAAAATTTGGTTACGACTTGTTCATGAACTAGTGGTTAATCACTTTTTCTCATTTGTCAGCTTTGACCAAATTTTCTAATACGGTTACAAAGATAATGAATGTCTTGGTAAGTACTACTTTAATAGTATAAAAACTCAGTTATTTATTTAAAATGTTTTTTAATAAAAAATATTTAATAGGTTATAAAGGATACGCGGTTTGACTAGACAAATATTTAGAGACATCCACTTCGATCTCAAGAATGAGAAATAAAAAATATAATACTCTTCAGTCTTAACCCTTTTATTAAAATTTATTAATTTAAATTTTAATAGATATATTAAAATTTATTTGTTTTCAGGAGGGGAAAAATTTTACCATGTAAATTGAGAGACATGGATTCTTTTAATTTTGCCACATATTTTTCAAACATATGGCAAACAAATCATGATACACCAACAATTTGTGCTTTACAATTTATTCTTACTAAGAAAAACGAAGGTAAATCGTACATCATACATAGATTAGTTAATTTTCAATACCTTTTTTTTTACAAAAAAAAAACTAATTTACTTATTGATCTATTTATTTAAACGATGTACAGACTAATACATGGTCATGTTATCAAGGTAGTTGTTCGAAAATATATTTTAATCCAAAAAATTTTTTTGTCGACAAATTAAAATCAACACTTCTTAAGTCTAAGAAAAGAAATCGGTGTTTTATCACATTGGAATGGTGAATATTATTTTTCATTACTTCAAATTTCTTAGCAAAATCTTTGTTAGTTTTAACGAATTATTTATGGTTTTTGTTTATTTTTATTTTATTGATTGAGGATATTATTTTTCAAAATTGTTTAGTTCTTCTAAGATTAAGTTGAAATTACTTCTATATGTCACTATAAGTTCATCATTCACTGCCATCACATTATACAACTACTCAAACGATTTATAAAATCACCGATTTCATAACATGTTTAATCCTAAACATTTTTCATCATAATTTACTTACATATATTAATATATAAAAATAGATACATCTAAATTTATTTTATACATTCGAAAATAAAAAATTTAAGATGAAAAAGTAACCCGCGTGTCATCGCACGGGTCAAAATCTAGTAATCATTGAAAAATCCAAATTTTTATAACTAGATAAAAAAAAAAAAAAAAAAAAACTAACTTGAAATTTGCAATGGCAATGCGCCATATTTAGTAACAACAAATCATAAATGAACAAACATAAAAAAAAAAACGTTACACTTATTTAAGAGTTATGGTAAAACTGTTTAATTGTACAGCTCTTGAATTCTAAATAAACAATATTAGTACAACTCACTAAAGTGTTCAACAATTCAAACATACTATAAAATAGTTACAAGGGATCTTGCAAAATGCACTAATCTGATCATAATTCTGTAATCATCTTACAAAGCACAATCTCTCTCCCAGACAATTAAACCGCCATTAAAGTTAAAGGTTGATCTAAGAGGGTTTCTTATTAAGACCATTGCATCTAATACGCTTCAGTTCTTGAGATCTACTCTTTAGTCCTCTGCATATCAGAACAATTACTTCATGTGAGGCTTTTACGGATTTGTAGGAAAAAAAAAAAAAAGCTGAAGCAGTAATAATCTAATTATTGTTCTTGTTACCTTTGGCACAAATAGACAAAGGTGTAATAGAGAAGAAGCAATATCAAAGTGATGATGGAGACTACAATGTACAACATACTCCTCTTCTGCAAAAAGAAAAACTCAAATTCTCATGCCTAGTTCGCTCTACAGATATGAGTAGTATACTAGTACCTTTGGCTTTTTGGATAAGGGTCTTGAAACTCCTGAACATGTATGTGCATCACAGAACTGACGCAAGAAGAGCTCTACAAATTTCAAGTCCAAAAACTTGCAGTGAATCATTATGGATCACCAATACAAGCAAACACTGTTGAAATTAAATTATGGAAAAGATTATACCGCGAAGACGGTTAGCTGATGGACCACTGTTTACCGGAAAGCAACTATTAGCCAAACTCTGCAAATGCAACAAAAAGAAACATATCAAAGATAACAGAACAAAGAGAAAGAAATAAGAATCTTTAAGTGAAATTTCAGATCTGTTATATGCATACCTCACATAAGTGCCGGTTTCTTGCAGCAGCTGCAGGATTACACTTAGACTTAAGCAGAGCCGTGCCTACAACAAGATCACAATGTAATGCTCCACAAAGATCCGCCATACATCTACTGTGGCTCGAATTAAGAAAATTGTGGTGACGTGTATCGAGATGCTTGTCGAGGAACTTCTCTTCATAAAAAGCTTTTTTGCAGAATCCACAACGCCACTCTTTTATATCTGAATGTAATTTGTGCTCTTCTTGTTCTCTATAAATGTCATTGTCTTTATGAAATCTACAATTACTCGGTATATAATACCCCTCTTTTTCTACATAGGGCATGAGATACTTCACAGTAAACAAAGATCAGTAAAATTGTTAAAAAATAGTGAATGGTTTTGGATTTTGCATACCTCTTGAAAGATTTTCCAAGCAACTTTGCTTTGTTCTCTTGAACAATGAACTTCGTGAAAACCATCGTTTAGAAACTCTGTATTATATCTATACAAGCATTAGACTTAGGCATTGATTCTGGCCTTTTGGGTTTCCTAAATATATACTCTGTTATATGGGCTTCCAATATGCGTAGAGATATAGAAAGTTTGGTTGTTGATAAAGAAATACGAACAAACAATAAAATGGCAAAAATAGCAATGGCTATTCATAATATCGGATAAGATTTGTACTTTCCAAAGATGGGTTAGGTTACATGACTTTAACATTATTTTTTTGACTAAATAATAATGGCAATTTTATCTATATTCTTACTTACTTTTAACTCGGATTCTTAGAACACGTTACTTCAGACATTTCAATTCTTTTGATGAGATCATCAAACCAGTAGTTGAACTAGAGGTCAATCAAACTCACCACTCAAGTCACACAAAGATTACCTAAACTACCTTTGGGGAAGAGATAAGTGAGTCACCATTCACAATTTATCGAAATTTTTTTTCTCTTTAATATCCCATATGCCTCTTTAAAAACAAAAAGGTACTAAAACACGGGATATGGAGAATGACCCTTCTTTGTTATGGAGTGAAAAGTGTAGTTCAGTTTCAACCCTCTTTTGGCTCAAGACTTTTAGTCAAATTTGTATCATCCTTAGATATTTTCGAGTCTAGATCCCCCTCGTCCATGTTGAGAAGCATATTATCCCTGTGATCCCTCCTATACCAAGGTATGTGAAAAACAATCATGTCAGGGTGTAACACCAGTGTTTGGAATGAACCATGGATCCCAAATATCACGGCCTGCCTGGCAAGGCATGTTATTCCATCTCGTTGTTGAGACCCCACCTTAAAAGTCCATAACATAATGAGACAATACTTCATGAACTCATCCAGCCTCGGGATATCCTGCTTGTATTGGGAATGATGCAGAGTCGTTAATTCACTATGGACGAGTATGTTTGGAGTGTCACAAAATCAAGGACTTACTCGGTTATACCAGGATATGAGATGGTAAGAAAGATGAAGCCTCTACAAGGCCCTCTGGAGTTTTATTCTTGAACCGAGTACTATCATAATCAAGAGTCAATTATTGGAAAGTGATGACATCTAGAAACATGAACACTTTATGTGACAAATGCTTTTGGGTTGTGTGTATACACGTCAAAATCTTTCTTATTTCCATATGGGCACGTAGTTTTTATAGATGTGTTGAGTAAGAGGAGATGATTAACTATCTACTCTTTGAATGTCCTCCTACTTTTCAAGTCTAACAATTCTCATGTTAGCACTTCTAGGTTCCTTCATGAGTATCTCCTTATATCAGAATGTGGACTTTCTCTTTTGGAATACCCAAATTTGGGTCTCCAAAACCACAACCAAGACTTTTTCATGGATTATATGGTATATTTGGAAAGCAAGATCTCTTTAAATAGCCATCATGGAAGTAATGTGTTGAAGATCCGCCAATAAAAAATACAAGGAGGAAAAGATCGAGGAAAGTGACAGGAGGTTAGGGTATGCAAGCCTCGTATGGCATCTCAGTCCTTTACCTGGCATAACAGAGCTTTTTGGTTTGATAATGGACCAGTAGCCTAGGGCTATGCCTGAGGGGCACATGGGGTCGTTATCTTCTAGGTTTACGCATGAATAAACGAACCCTTTCAACACTATATGTTGAACTTGATAGTCTCTTTTGAGAAATGTCACGTATCTTTGATAGACACTTCATTTTTATCGTGACACTTCGCAAGAGAATTCCACGTAATATGACAAAGACTTTCGTTTGATTCCCATCAAAATCATGTGAGCGCAAGTTGAATTCTCTTGCCAAAATTAATTGGAATCTTGATAGCAATACATTGTATAAGACGAGATCAACATCAATACAAATTTTAATATGGTTTATTTCCCAGCCTCTGAAAAGTATCTTCATCGACCAACTTGCAACTCTCTAATTTATTATTTCGACAATAAAAATAAAGAGGTCTTTCTTTCTAATTCCAAATAACTCAGGCAGGTTCATATACTTTTCATTGGCACACTCTTTATCTATTCGGAGGATTCGTTTTACTCATGTTCAAGTCTCTGCATTCGTCTTAGATAAAAATGTTATTGTCAACTTGGTTTTGTTTATCATCTGCATTGAGACATTCTCGTACTCTTTTAACAGCTTCATGAAGTTATCGTAGCATTTATAGTATGTTACACACACAAAATATTGTGTCGTTTAAAAACAATAAGTGGTTCACTCTCGACCTTTTCTTCCTACTTTTATTACATAAACAAGTTAATATTTCGCTGCACAAAATGAATATGAATGGTGAGAATAGATCTTCTTGTCGAATCCCTTTTTATGGAATTAATGTTCCTCGCATGATTTTGTTTATGGGAAACGAATGTATACAATTGTTATGCATTGTGAATATCACATTCAATCTAGTTCTCGTGGAATCCAAACTTTTTCTAGTTTTGTTTTATCTTTTTTTTTTAGTTATCCCATAAATAAAAATATATTGGGATAAATAAAATATGAAATGTTATTAAAGATATCTATTATAGTTTGGGAAGGTTGTTATATTTTTTTAGTAATCATATCTTAATGTATATCACCAAATTTTGTATAACTATTCTCAACCACTTCATATCAACAACCAATAGCAGAAATTATTCCTTCTTGTTAGGCTTCTCAGGTTCATAATAAATTCACATTTTTCCAATTTTCTAACCAATCCTCAAATAATTACTTCGAAAAGTGGTAGTTCCTCTCAATTAATCCTGTTTTTAATAAAATTTTACAAAGTTTTTGATTTTATTATTCATTTAAATCTGTTACGTGGGACCCAGACCTCAACAAAATTTCTTCAGATCGTCTCCTAAAACATGTGTTTGGCTTGAGAGAAAAATTCTAGTTCCATTAAACGACAAAGAAAAAAATATTTGTTTTTGAATTTCGAAATTCTATAGCCGTTTGCCTGACAAATAGAAAAAAAACAGCTTCAGAGAAAAAGATTCATTTCTTAGAGCTGAGAACAAAAAATAAAAGCGTCAATTTTGTTGTTCTTTCTTGGAAGAAATTTCTGGATTTGAGGTTTGGCCATGGGTGAATCTGCGGTTCTATTTCATTCCTATTCATTCGCAGCTCCTCAAACTCGTCATGAATCTCCTGAGGTTAGTTTCATTCTTTCTATGAATTGATTTGATTCCTTGAATTTCAAATGCTTTCGTTATAAGCTTACATGACAACTTTCCGGGAAAAATCGATGGTTTCTGGGCTGTGTAAACGTTTTTCGGTCGATCCGAGAAGAAATTTCGTAACTTTAGGGTTAGCTGATAGCTCGGTGATGGATTTTTCTCTAAATTCCTCTATTGAGTGGAAAATTTTCTCCCTATGGTCTCGATTTTCCCGGAAATAAAACAGAAAGTCGGATTAAAATTGCAGGCGATAGAGAACCTTATATGAATCTTGAGGTTGATTCATTGGAATTGAATTTATGTTTTAGCCAATGATCTTCAGGCCATCAATTTTCCCGGAAAACAAACAACAACTTTGATTCACCAGGAAGATTTTAAATCAATCTTATTCGGTTTTAGATCATTTAGATTTTTTATTTCAGTTTGTTGGATTGCAGGAACATCCGATCCACGCGCTTAGCCAATCAATATCCTTTGGTAGGTTCATGACAGAGGATCTCGAATGGGGAAAATGGTCAAGTTTCTCACACAAGAAGTATGTAGATGAAGCCGAGAAATTCTCACAACCTGGATCTGTTGCTCAGAAGAAAGCTTTCTTTGAAGCTCATTACAAGAGAATAGCTGAAGCCAAGAAAGCAGCAGCAGAAGCAGCTTCAAATGACCCAAAACAAGAGCCAGAAAATGTTGATGTGTTGCTTAACACTTTGGAAACATTGACTAAGGATGAGGTGAAGGAAGATGAAGACGAAAAAGCGTCAGTCTTGAGTATTGAGAAAGTTGAAGAACCCGAAAGAACAAGTGTTGTGGTTTTGGAACAGGAAGAAAAAACTATGGTGGTTGAAGATGATTTGCAGGCTGTTCATGAAGAAGTGGTTGATGAAATGATAGAGAAGGAGAAGCACACAGAGGATAGAGAGTTGTTGAAGAAGAGCTCTTCTGTAATCAGGAACTCATCGGTATCTAGATTGTCTAATTCGGAGAAATCATCAATGGAGCTTGTTTCTTCACAGAATATAATAAGGTAATAAAGACAGCTTTGATTGTTTTTGCTTTAGAAAAGTTTGTCCTCCTTCTTGATTTTTTTATAATGTGATTTTGCAGCGAGAGACCTGTGGTAACTCAAAGTTCGACGAAGCAAAACGAAAAACCAGTTCGTCAGAGATTTAGTTTCCTCGAGTAAGCTAGAAATCTGTTTTGTCTTCTCTTTGTATTTGAATTGGTGTTCTTTTCCTGACTGTGTACTGCTCATGGGATGCAGCTTTTTGACTGGAAGCACTAAAACTCAAGATCAAACCCCAACTAGGAAGAAGGTAAGGTTTCGGTTGAGATCGTTTTCATTTTCTATCTGTAACGTGAAGAGTGGCTGACACTAGTGTCATTTCTCCTTGCAGAGAAACACGGAGAAGAAACAAAAGAAACAGTTTCTGTGTCTTTGCTTCAAACCTGAGATGGTTGGGGAAACAGAAGAAGCACAGAGGAGGGATCTTTGAGAAAATTTGCAAATAGAAAAAAATGAGATAATAAACCAAAGATTAGATCCTTCTCTTTTGGCTTCAATGCTTCTTTTTAGAAAGATCTGTCCTCGGATTCAGAGTCTGGTTAAAAAAAAAGAATCCATTGAGTGCACAGTAGCAACTATGTTTTCTTTGTATTCTATCTCTATGAACCTTTTGTTGTATTGTATGTATGTATCTTCTTCATCTTCAATCAACAACTTATCTTGATTCAATATTGTTGTTCGTTGAGATGTGATTGCAGAAGAAAGGTTTTTATAAAAGATTTCAACTTTACATAATTAAATAATCAGAAATCATTGTTTTTGATTTAAGAATCAAATCACATTTACATAAACATAATCATTCATCCCCATTGGTATTGAGAGTTGATAAAATATACAAAAGCAAAAGGAAACGACTTTATTGAGGAATGAATGAATAATCAAAAGAGATCAATTAAGTCATCAATTCTTCACCCATTCAATTATACACCATTCTTCTTCATTATATTCTTCCACGTCATCCGGCGTGATCATCATCCCCACATCACA
Organism: Euclidium syriacum; assembly: GCA_900116095.1. Lineage (NCBI taxonomy): Eukaryota > Viridiplantae > Streptophyta > Magnoliopsida > Brassicales > Brassicaceae > Euclidium > Euclidium syriacum. Next base: position 9,088,683 of record FPAK01000008.1, read on the forward strand.
AAAACTCATCCTTTCATCATCATCATCATCATTATCAACAACATCATGAGACTCATCTTCTTCTTTTTCTCCATCTTCATAGTCATCATGATCACTCTGTATTTTCACAATTTCCTCTACCAAACTTTCTCTGATTTCTTCAACTTCTTCATCAGATTCATAATCACGATCATGATCATAACCATAGTCATCAGACATTAGATCAAGGATTCCTGTAGCCGAGAAGCCGGAAAGCTTCAACCCGGCTCTGGGCCCACCATCAGCTACCTGCCAAGTCAGCATCTCGTAGGTGGCGTCGTTGGATCTCACCTTTGAAGAGCCTTTGCTTTTGACTTTGGATTTGGTGACTGGATGCATATGGCACTCTAAACACCTTGCCTGACCACATTTTCCGGTGAATTTCGAGTGATTGGTCGGCTTCGATGTCACTTTGGTAAATAACCCGGCGGTTGGGCGGCAAGTCAAAGGGTTGACCAACTTCGACTCCGGCCCTGGGTTCAGCGACGGTGGTAGAATCCGGTAGGTCCTGACCATACCGTGTTGTTTGCCTTCTCGTTTCATCTCTGCCGTAGATTGATTGCAGAAGATGGAAGAAGGAAGTAAAATGTGAAATGTGAAATGATAAGAGAGGTTGCTTGAAAGATATAATAAGAAGAGGAAGTTTGGGAATATACTTGCGGGACACGGAATAGTCAAAAGTCAAGACTATATCCCAAGGCAAAAAGTGTTTAGCTTGTGGACCAAATCCTATTGAGTTGTGTAGATAACTACCACTATTCAATTATTGGACTTTTCTTCTTATTCTTGCACAAACAGATTTTAAAAAATAATGGAAAGAACCAAACCACACGCAAATTAATTATGTTTAATCTTATATCCAGAGCCGACAAAAAATCCTATAAACTACTTTCAATTATGTTTAGCATTTAGCAACTTGAAGATGATCATTTGTTTCTCATCCTAAGTTAGGTCAGTTAATTAATTACCAAATCAATAAAATATTATAGAATTTCAAGAAATTTCTTTGTAAATAATTAAAATATATAGTCAAAATATCATTACTTTTATAATTTTACATAGCTAAAACAGTGTACCTATGTCTACTATTTATGTTTTTTTTTTATAAAAGTCTAGCACTGGAGTTACTTTTTATTACATCACAAATTAAGTTGTATAATAATAATTATATAAACTAAAGGAATATGAAAAAAAAGAAAAGCAAACACAGAAAATTGAATAAAGAATAACTTTAGAACAACGTGCACTTTAATAGGAAAGAAAATAAATTATTTAACTAATATTCTATAAAGGTAAAAAATATGATTATCTCAACTTATTAAAAGTTTGAACCTGGTCTGTGTCTGTCTCGGACAAGAAAGTTTCTCGCTGACCCTATCTCGATCAACTTTTACTAGACCAAAATGTCATTCTAAAGTTTGAATAGTCGGATGTATAAACCAATTGACCCAGTTCATAAAGATGAACATTCATCTTGTTCTCACAAGAGTGACCAATGTTTGTATACATTCATTGTGTATATGGATTATGATACATGAAAGTGATAATAAGACAAATCACATTAGGGATATAAACTACCGAGGTTGAAAGAGTTCTTACTGTGTACTCTTTTGTGATTTTAGCATACAGTATGAAAGCTGAACTAAGAATTCCGATGATCTTTAAACATGTTCATGAGCAGAATCAATGAGAGGTTCTTTGGATTCTTTACCGGTTTCCAAAGACTTTGAGCCTTTTCTCTCAGGGTACAAGACATAGTGTTGAAACATGAAGAGGATGTCGAAAAATATTGAGATCTGTAAGAAAGTTCATTCATCAGAGACAAAATCACAAGAACTGAGAACAAGAAAAAAACACTCGAAGAGTTTCTTACCAGTGATAGAAGAGTCTTTCCAATGTTTCCATAGAAATTCACCCAAGAATCTGTAAGAAATAGAGACATTTTTAGTTTTTTTTTAATGTTTAAAAAAGCAATTTGTTGTGATGGAGAAGAGATTGTTTACTTTGGTCAATAGATTGTATAACCATCTGCAGATAGTTAGTGAGTCCTCCACCGAAATCGAGAAGAATATTCCCGATGCTCCACCCTACTGTGCTCTTCCTAGTGAAGTTCATCTTTGCCTGTGATCCAAATGAATCTTAGTATTTACAGACTGAATGAATCAATCAATTGTGAAAAATTAAGAATCGTTTTTTCACCTGTGGAATGTACTTGACGCATGTCATAAAGACTTGGATCGAGCTGTAGCAATGAAACCATTATCATCAAAAGTTTCAGAGTAATTACATTTACAAAAGAATTGGGATGGATCAAAAGACTTACTTGAAAATGGTGATGAGCCAGAGCCAAGATTGAGTAGGTAATGCTATGAAGAAACAGATACCTGCAAATCCCCACACAATTATCACAAGAGCTGCAGCAAGTCTGGAGACCTTTTGAGGTCCACGCTGAGAGTAAGTCACTAGACATCATCAGAAAAGGATAAAAGTAACAAAGCAAAACATTCAAGGATTAAAAAGGAAAAACTTCATTACTCACTTCATAGATAAAGATCTGGAACAGTGTAAGAGCTGTCATTACAACTGCATGGATTGAGAATGCAACATCATTTGCAGCTACAGGTATCATCTGAAATTAGGCCAAAATATTAACAACTTGAATCATACGAATACCATGTAGCACATGTAGCTGTCTCATGCTATAGCCGACAAACTAAACCTCGAACTATTGAAAATATGGAAGCATATTGAAGAGACAATATGTTTGGTCACAGAATTCAACATTGACCTATTATCACAGCAAGAAAAACACATTCTAATATGCCCATTCATTTACAAAAACAAGGATATGTTAAATTCTCAAAGGAACAAAACTTCTTTTTTTTTCTCTTCATTTTTTTACTTCATCAGCTAAGAATTGTTCATCAGAAAAGAATTGAAGGGAATCAGAAAAGTTTTAACCATAAAGAAAACTCTAAATCTAAGTTCATGGATTCTAAAAGACTGAACGAAGAGACAATCTAGGCATACGAGTCACCAGGCCCGGCCCAGAGCACGGAGTCACCAAGAACAAACTCCAATCACCATCTCAGAACCGAAACAAAACTAAATTTCCAGGATTCCTCACTAGTCTAAATCAACCAACAGTGTTGATGGTATTGGTATAACATAGCTGGTTCAATAGATACTGCTTGAATAATAATACCAAACGCTTCAGCTATGCAATATGAAATATGAATACCAAATAGAAAGAGGGAAGAAACCTCTTTATCGCCATATGTATCAAAGTACTGCTTCTGTATAACGGGACTAAAGTAGAGGCAGACGTTGTAGATCATATACGACGAGTGCTTGGTCAAATTCAACAGCACGAAGTCAAAGTTCAATCCAACAACACTTTCCCGGAAAAGAAAAACAAAAACAAAGAGAAAAGATAATTTCAATTTCTGTCAAAGCCTAGAAAATCGGAGGAACAAAAGGAAAAGTCTCGAGGGAAAAAGATGTGTACCATTTCCTGCGGAAATTCAAAATCAATTGCGGGTAAAAGCTGATCGACCACGAAGCAAACGCGATCCACCCAACGATTTCATACGAGATTTCGAGCGGAATCGAATTCCACGACGCCATTGATTCTCCCTCTCTCGGTCAATCGATCGTCTGATTTTTCGACCTTTACGAATTTGTTCTTGGGGTTGACGGAGAGATTAATGAGCCTAAAACTTTAAACAGAAAGCCTTCTTGGGGAAATGAAATATGAGGAAACAGTTGCAATCATGGGTCCCGTATGATGACGTGTAAGGATCTGGAGGATAGAGCATTAATGTTCCACGATTTGAGCGTCAAGGTTAAACAGGTGATTAGTGAATTTCTGAAACTAGCGGTCTTTATGGCTACATTCATATTTATACATGCGGCTATATCTACCAATAGGAACCTCTCTACTACTCCAAACATGGCTACAAGTTATTTCAGATTTCGTTTCGAAATTTTTGAACTTTTCATAACACATCATAAACTTTAAAATATTATCAACAAGATATTAGACCATCTGTGACAGAACGTTTTAAGTAGATGTTCTCATGATTAAAAAAATTTAAAATTAAAAAAATTATGAAAGCATATTCTTATTTGAAAACAATTAAAAACACTTTGAAAACATATGAATATACTTATTAATGTATTATTTGTTCAATTTATTTCTGAAACAAAAATTTAATTGAATAACAAATCTAGTTTTAAAATATTAATATTATATTAGATGAAAACTCCAAAAGGTTTTTACTAGTGTTGATGTCCTTAATATAGAAAGTGTTAGAGTTAAGATCTAAAACATAAACATTTTAGTTTATAAAGGTAAGTAGAACTCGAATTTCTATGTAACTTTGAGAGGGTAAAGTAAATATGAGATCTTTTCCGAATAAGTCTTTATATGAAAACATAGACTACATGTTGTTACGGGACAAGAAACATGGTATATTGGAGGAAATATTTAAACTTTTATTGTGGATCCTTTGTTATAAATGGAAAGCCCGAATGAGAAAGTCTTTAAGAAAAAAATCATTTCTCTATAATCATGCGATAAGCCTACCATGAAGAAAAATGTTGGAGGCTGACCAATCTCATTGCAACCACATTAAGGAACTCTTAGCTTATGCTTCATTTCTTGTGCATCATTCCCTGAAATACCAAGTCGAAGAGTCTTGGTCATCATTCCCTGAAATCTGCTTTATCCTATAGTCCTACGTTAGGGGGGGACTAAGAGACCCCCTCCCATCTATATAATGAGTTGGAAGCTTTGATTTGAGGTATGAATTTTTTTTTGACAAAAGGCATCCCTATGATTGAAGACAAAGATATTTGGTTGGCTTTTGTAACAACTTTGGCGTTGTTTTCCACTCTTTGGAATGAATTTTGCTCGTTTATTCTTCTGAAAATTCAAAGTTTATGTAATATTTGTGCACTGCCATGTGAAAGGCTCCTACAATAGGAGTTTACTCTTCTTCCCTGTAGACTTCTCGTTTCAGATTAGCTACCTTTCAAAGTAGTTTTTCTAAACCGGATTAATAATATATATGGTTGTTTGTTGTTTTAAAAATTACCATTTTACTAACAACTTATTTCATCACCGTGTTTATCAAGCATAAATTTTTTTTTAGCTAATCAAAATGAAAGTGCATATATGTGGTTAGATCTGTGTGTAATGTGTTTAAACATGCATAAATTAAACGACACAGAGGTTTTAACGAGGTTCGATTTTCCTATATCCTTGGGACCTAGTCCGGAATCAATCCAATAGAAACAATAATAAAGGTTTTCTTGTTACATTGTTTCTAGTTTACTTAGAACTGCTAACAGAACCTTACAGGTCATGATATCATGTCTATTATGAACTTACAGATCATCACATCATGTCTGATAGCAGGGCGACGCCTTCACACACTTTGTGCGTCTCCTTGATAAAACCCTAGACGCGCAGCGGCATATGACCACCGTCTATTGGTATTTATACAGCTCGCCTAATCCCTAATCTTAGATCCTCTCAGAGTATTCTATAGATACAACTTGCTCTTCAAGATTTATCTACTTTCCAAATCGGTTGCCCATAATATTTCTTATTCCAGCAACTTTACCAGCTCAACAATGCACTTGCCATATCAGCCTCCAGCCAGGCCAAGTCTTTGCCTTATGCTGTGACGCCTGATACATCCTCTGATCAATCAGACACCAACGCTATGTCTGAGAACACAGACTCCAATACTATGTTTGATGAATCCTCTGATGCATCAACATTTAGCAATCTGACTATTCTGATACATCTTTTGATGCAACCAACAGCAGTGTTCATGATCAACCACATCATATTTATATTTGTATCAATACATGTGACGTCACCTTAACCAAACTTGATACATCCTCTGATGAATCAGACTTCAATACTTTGTCTGGTACATCCTCTGATCGCACCAACAACAGTGTTCAAGATCACCACAACATATTTATGTTTGTGTCAATACCTGTGGTGATACCTTAACCAACCCTCACTCAGCTTCTCGTCAAATATCGTTCATCTGCGTTTCTAGACCTAATTGAACAGATTTGCCTTACCAGCTTCTCAATTCTGTCTTTTTCACCAGTTCTGTACAATAGTTCCTCACTCTGTCACATCATGTCTCAACATCTTTAATTTAAAAGTTTCTCAACTCAGTTAGCATACACTAACACAAAAAAATACAAATCCTTCAATTTAATTTAGTTTAATGAAATATGTCATTAATGAAACAATCTATTTAATGAAAATTCAATTTAGTTTTGGTTTAGCTGGGTTTTCGGTTGCGATTTTTTTCCATTGCCATTTTCAACACACTATGATTCGTTTAAAGGTTTATCACGTTATATACTGCAACGTCATATAGGTTCAATATGCATTTCTCATCTAGAACCCTAATCAAATTCGAGAGAGCTCCATTTTCTTCGGTTTAAAACCACGGAGAATAAGGATTAATGGCAATGATATTAATCGGAAGAGCTTTTAAATTGACTAGAAACTCAAATCTGCTTGTTCGAAGAGACCTCTCAAACTTTTTTCATTTCAAATTCGATATGTTTTACTTCAATAAATTCACTGATTTCAGTAGTTTATTTAGTGTTCTAAAGCTGATCAACAACTGGTTTGACAAAATGTAGCTAATACCCTCGTAATTAAATATGTTTGATTAACATAAAGCTGAATGCTAAATATGTTTATGAGATGTATTAGATTTGGTGTTCTCGACAAAATTTTTTGTGTGTGATCGATTTGTTATATTATTTAGGTAATTCGACACCCAAGTACTCCTAACCAATCATACAATTTTTAAAACTACTTATTTAATTTAAAAAACTAGATTGAAAACATCATATCACCAAACTAGTGAGAAACTTTTCGAATTTCTGTTACGTGATAACAGGTTGAACGTGGCACCACTAGCAGGCCAAAAAAGACTGGACGAGATACCAGAGGCTCGATTTTTTGTACTAGTTTTATAATTTGACACCCAAGTACTTATAACCAATCATACAATTTTGAAAATTACTTATTTATTATTTTTAAACTATGTTGAAAACATCGTATTACCAAACTAGTGAGAAGCTCAAGTGTCGAGTTTCCGTTACGTGATTACAGGTTGAACGTGGCACTGCTAACGGACCAAAAAAGGCTTGATGGGATACCAGAGGCTCAATTTGTTATACTAGTTTTGTAATCCGACACCCAAGTACTCCTAACCAATCATACAATTTTGAAAACTATTTATTTAATTTTTAAAAATTAGGTTGAAAACATCGTATCACCAAACTAGTGAGAATCTCAAGTGCCGAGTTTCCGTTACATGTTAACAAGTTGAACATGGCACCGCTAACGGACCAGAAAAGGCTGGACAGGATACCAGAGGCTCAGTTTGTTATACTAGTTTTGTAATCCGACACCCAAGTACTCCTAACCAATCATACAATTTTGAAAACTATTTATTTAATTTTTAAAAACTAGGTTGAAAACATTGTATCACAAAACTAGTGAGAATTTCAAGTGCCAAGTTTCCGTTACATGATAACAAGTTGAATATGGCACTGCTAACGGACCAGAAAAGGCTGGACAGGATAACATAGGCTCGGTTTGTTATACTAGTTTTGTAATCCAACATCCAAGTTCTCCTAACAAATCATACAATTATGAAAAATACTTATTTAATTTTAAGACTAAGTTGAAAATATATTTTTGTAAACTAATGAGAAAGTTAAGTGTTTGAAAACATTTTATTATCAAACTAAATTGGAAACATTTTAAAACTACTGATTTCTTTTAAAAATAAAAAACTAAAGAAAAATTGTATATGTAAAAAAATCCAAAAATACTAAAACAGTCTTACAAGATTTAGTTTTTACTTTAGCTTAAATAACAAATATTTAGAACAAAATATTTTTAAAAATATTTCGTGAAAATTAAAATAAACTAATATCATATTTTATTTCAAGATGTTTGAAAATTATTTAGGTTTTAATATTTTAGGTTTACTAAAGAGAAAATAAACCTTGAACCCTAAGTTAAAAAATCAGTTTGGATTAGATTTTAGAGTATCTAAGATTATGGGAATTAGGGTTTAGTTTAAGCATATTTTATATATAATTAATTTAGTATAAGTATAGTATGTTTGCTTTTTTTATTTGTAAAGAATGATTGTATTTATGTGTTATGTAGTGTGCAATGCTTCATTATCTAAGCTTTATGTATCCAAATTTTGTAATATTATATTATCAATAAAATTATATTAATGTGAAACAAATAAACATAGCTTGTTTGATTTGGGGAAACAAAGGTTTGGTATAATATTTTTTTTATGAGTTTCAATCTATCTTTGAGTGTTTTAGTAGAGGTAAAAAGGGTGGTTCCTGCGTGTGTTAAGTGTGTTGAGAGGTTATGGTGGTAGTAAGCTTCAACTGTGTCTAATTATCTCTTACTCACCTACAGTTTTACAAGAAAATATTTTCAAGGTTTTTGTAATGTTTTCTTCATGCAAAAATTAAAAAAGAGATTTCATATCGAACCTCAAAGCATTGCAACTCTGTTTCCCCTGTTTTGAGATTAAGCATTGCCACAAGTTTCGCAACTGTTGCTGTCTGATGCACAGTGAAATTATGAAAGGAGAAGAAAACAATGGGACGATTGGCTAATAGAGAGATTGAAACATATGCGAGAGAGTTTTCTTTTTTTTACCTAAGAACCGAGTTAGATCGCACTTCTCCTGGCGGCATAACCAAATATCTAGCAGAAAAGTTTCAGCAACGGTAAATAATCAGTGGAGGCAGTTTTATTCTTTTTCTTCAGCACAAGAAAGTAATTCAGCACAGATTTAGATAACTAAAAAATGCACAAGGTTAGGTATCAGGAACGGAAAAAAGGAATCTAAGAAGAACTCGCGTATGCTCCCTTTATGTCCTTTCAAGTTATCGAAATTAAACCAGCTTCAAAACCACCAACAGATGCATATATGATGAGAAAACTATATGAGTGATTTGTTTCTCTTAACTGAAACCATTCCATATCATAGATCTAACCAAAAAAGCATGTGAGAAAGTTCTAAAAGCATTGCAGAGTTAAAAAGAATCTCAAAAATTCAAACCTGACTGTAATCTACAATGATATTCAGGAACCAAACATAAACATAAGCAATCTGTATCTATTTCAGGAATCCATACCTAAATTTCGAAGCCGTTTCTTAAAGTCTCATTTGAGAATTAACGAAATTAGGGAAAATCCTTCTTTCGTCTCTCTTATCGTCATCTGAGATTAAATCCGTAAGAACGAAAGAATCCAATCAAACAAAGCCTATGATTTCTTGGACAAAAATCTTATCGTTCGTAGCTATAATTTTATACTTGTAACTTCATGATTCTAGTTCTGAAACGCCACAATTTTCCGGTCAAAACGAAAACCCTAAAATTGTGTCTTTTTGCTGATTTATGAAACCTTCGTTGCTATGTTCTTCTATTTACGAGCGAGAAAGGAGAATAGAGATCTAAAAATTTTAGAGAGAAAAAAAGTTGATGAAATCCAGAAATGGAGAATAACGGTAACTTTTCAAACGGAAAATTCTCACGATATGGGAAACAAGGAGTATAAAGATCTTTCAAATTCAAAATTTGAGAGAGAGAGGAGAAGGATGACTTTTCTGTTCGTCTATAAATTCAAATTTCATTAAATACGGTTTGTCATCGTCACGCACGTGAAAATATGAACATTAAGCATTTTGATTAGATTATCAAAATCCCATCAACCTTATAATACGAGCCCATTAAAGCCCATTTCCGAAGAATAGCTAAACCGAAGAAATTAATCATTATCACACTGAACCGAAAAATTCTTCATCTGTCATAATGAAACCAATCCGGTTGACGAGAATTCGATTTATTAGTTTTGGTTTAGATGGGTTTTCGGTTGCGGGGTCTGTCTCCATCGCCATTTTCAACACACTCTGGCTCGCTTAGAGTTTCTCATGTCCGATACTGCATTTCTCATCTAGAACCCTAAAGCAAAGGCGAGAGAGGTCCATTTTCGTCGGGTTAAAACCACCGGAGAAGAAGTAATAATGGCGGCGATGTTAATCGGAAGAGCTTTTAAATCGACTAGAAACTCAAATCTGGTTGTTCGTGCTCGATCCTTCTGCACGACATCTGCCGCCCGTCAACCCGATTCCGATAATCAGTCATCGGAATCTTCTTCGTCCTCGTCGTCGTTCACATTCGACAAGGAAAATGAGAAACCAATCCTCGTGAAAGCTCCGAACGCACGCCGGAATAACGATTCGGATTCGGTGACGATGCCAACGTCTTTCATGACTGGTTCAATCGTTGGGAAGAGATTCTACAAGAAAGTGACGACGAGAGAAGCAGAAGATGGAAATGGATGGACTGTGATGCTCGATTACAGAACCCTAAAAACCCCTTCGAAGAGACCTCTCAAACTTCGTTCTTTGGCTCTCGCCAAAGCCATTGCAGTTGAATGGGAGTACCAGGTTTGTTCATCTCAAATTCGATCTGTTCTATTTCAAATTTCTTACTGATTGAAGCAGTTTGATTGACATAAAGCTGAGAGTTTGCCATTGTTTGGGTCGGTGAACATGTTCTTCATAGTCCCTAATGTTTGATCGGTTACTGGGTTTTGCGATCTGAGTTGTATATGGTTGAAAATTGAATTAGTGGAAGTGAAATTAGTTCATGAAATGTTCGATGAACCTTTGAATTAACAACAACGCTATGATTCTGTGTAGCTAGAAGAAGGGATCAGACCATTTACAATGCCGCTCATGAAACTAGCATGTACTGCACTCGAGAGAGTTCCTCTTACACGTTCAAAGATCATCGAACATCTGTTGAGAAAGTTACATCAAGATCTCGTCTTCTTCCGAGCGCCTGAAGATAATGATCTAACCAGTGACGTCCATGGTATAATAACACTTTCTCTTAAATTCCGTAACCATCCTAGATTTTGAACTTAGTGAGTTTTGTGCCGGTTTTTTGCAGAGATTCAAGTAGAGAGCGTTGATCCTCTACTTGAGTGGGTAGAATCAGAATTCGGAGTCAAACCGAAAGTGTATACGAGTATCTTTGGAGGGAAACAAGACGACAAGTTACTGAAAGCAGTTGAAAATCTTCTCAAGAAGACAAATGATGGCGAACTCGCTAGTATTGATGCACTCGAAGCATCAGCTCACTCTGTAGTAATAGCTCTTGGCATCTTCTGTGGGAAGTTACAGATCGATGATGCAATCAAATTGATTAGACTTGAAGAAGATTTACAGGTTCTTGTTTTGTTCACTCACTTGCTACATCTATTGCTTCGAAAATTCTATGTAACTAATCCTTTCGTTACTTGTTCATTCAGGTGGACAAATGGGGATTAGTCGAAGGCGGGCACGATATTGATATTGCTGATCTCAAAGTTCAGATTTCATCAGCTACTGTGTTTCTTGCTCTATCCCGTGAAAGCTAACCAACCATCTTCTCCATTGCTTTTCTGAGTTATTTCACACACACGAAAAAAATGCTTCTTTTTGAGCTTATCTGTTTGTAGAATAGATATCTTTCATGAGGTAAAACTTACCCAACGTTTTTCTGTTTTTCAATTCATCAATAAAGCCAAGCTAGAGACCCGAATTTTTGTATAAAGACAATGCAGAGGGAAAAAGTGCTAAATTTCAAAGTTTTATTGCTTGTGATAGGCAATAAATTTCAGCAAAGACACACCACAAAGCTCATATTTTCTGATATTTGTAACGGCAATACAAGAATGAATCCAAAATCAGAGTTTCTTGTCGATTTATTAGCATCAAAAATCCATCCCACGGATAAGTTACCGATGGGTGGTATTGCGTAATTGAGCTATTGTTCAAGCAGAATGCTGAAGCTGCTTGATGTGTGAGATCTGTTTGCCCGGGTTCAAACCTTTTGGACAAGCACGAGCACAATTCAAGATTGTGTGGCATCGATACAGCTTGAACTCATCATCTATGGCTTCAAGTCTTTCTTTTGTGTACTCATCTCGGCTATCGCTTATCCACCTGCATATGTGAAGAAAGCTCATCAAAATTTTACCTAGTGACATAATCAGATAGTCGAACAAAAGACCTCTTCCCTTATAGAAACTAAGAGCTATACTAAACCTCAACTAAAGGAGAGCAAAAACAACCCAAATGACCATACATAATGAAAGTTGCATTTGCGGTTTTCTGTAAAACATTTGAAATAACATATAAAGTCTTTCGCACCTCCGTTTAGAGGTCTTTTCTCTTTTTCAGTTGAACAAAGAGCTAAACTAAAGAAGCAAAAACTGCCTAAACGACGACACAAAGTGAAGAAATGTATACTACCAACAAGCCACACAATCAATCTACCAAGTCTGCTATGCTCAAACCCTACAAATTCTTAAGAAAATTCTCCAAACAGAATGAACAACTAAAGAAGGACAATGAATCCTTAGTACCTTCCTCGAGAGCTAAACTACAACTACAGAAGTGACAGCACAATCAATATAATTGCTTCAACCTATCAAATACTAAGGTAAATTCCGGGAATAGCTTTATTAGGGGATTAATTATAAAAAGCAAGATTTTGTTTACCTGTTGGCGTGGAGCAAAGCGGCAGGACCAAGATAAGACTCAGGGTTCCACCAATAGCTAGGGCATGAAGTGCTACAACAAGCACAAAGAATGCATTCATACATTCCATCTAGCTTAGCTCTATCCTTCTTGCTCTGTAGAATCTCCTTCCCGGGAACGTCCGCTGGATTCTTCCTCTTCAACCATGGCTCAATACTCTTGTACTGATTGTAAAAGTTCGTCATGTCCACCACCAGATCCTTTATCACGAACATATGCGGCAACGGCGTGATGGTGGTCTCCGATTTGGATTCGATCTTTGTTAGACAAGCGAGACCATTGCATCCGTCGATGTTCATGGCGCACGAACCGCAAATACCTTCTCGGCACGAGCGACGGAAAGTGAGCGACGGATCCATCTCGTTCTTAATCTTAATCAAAGCATCTAGAACCATCGGACCACAATCCTTGAGATCGATCTGGTAATCCTGAAGCTGAGGCTTCCCAGGACTATCCGGATTCCAACGGTAGATCTGGAAAGTCTTAAGGTTCGATCCTCCGCCGCCGACGGTAGAAGCCTTCGATTCTGCCTCTGTTCCTGAAGCTGTCCAACGCGCCGGAATCAATCGCACAGCCGTTGATAACCGCGACGGCTTCGTTCCAACAACCCTCCCGATCAAACCGAACGCCATATTCTCGGAGAGAAACGAAGCGACTGAAAGGAAAATTATTGGGAAATAGCTGAGAATAATTTTGATATTCTATAATTTTCAGAAAAAATAATTAACCTCAATAATCTGTAATTATCAATTAATGATTAACTGGAAAATGGTAGTAATAAAGTTAAGAAATGTATATATACGTCTGTGTACGTATTCGTAGATGTGAGGCTTAGCTTCGTCTACGTCATCACAACCGTTGGTCTCTTTGAACAAGGAAAGCCAAAAGAATCTTCACCGTTTATTGATACCGACTCAGGTCCCAATGGATATGTTGAACGCGTGTGTTTGCCTCGAGAAGTGTGTAGAAACAATATGACACGTGGTAGTATCTGATTGGATAAACAGTGAATAAAAGAATTAGAAAAGCGTCCCGTTCCGATACAGCAGAAAAACAATTCATGCCGTTCTCTAGCTCTTACTCAACCTATCCTCAAGATATGTGTCGAAACAATCCAGCACGAAATAATTGACCCAATAACAAAAACCGGTGAATAAACGAACGCGAAATGCGTCACGTTTCGATAGAAAGGTCAAACCAACCGTGCCGGTTTTCCGTGTGCTTTCGTTTTCAGATTTCAAACAATAAAACACGTTAAATTGAACGTAAGCTATATTTAAACCTCAGAAAACGTTAATTGGTTCTCAATCCAACTTCTTTTATCGTGATCAAAAATCTTTAGAAACCAAAAACAAAAAGAAAAAGAAAAACAGAAGACAAATATTTCGTGTAGTTTGAAGATCATCTCATGTTCTGTCGCATCTATTTACACAATCTTTGAATGGCTTCGGTAAATATCTTTCTCGTTTTAACCATTTTTTTCACATTTTTTATTCAATTGCAAATTACGTTTTAATGTTCTATCCATATCGTCATGTTCTTTCAAAATCTTCATTTTTTTCTGTGTTTTTTTTTCATTGCTTTCCCAGGAATAAACTATGCATAATTTATTTGTTTTGTATTGAAATTATCTTAAAAAAATCAGAATAATCAACAAAGGCAGCGAGAAGATCGACCATTACCAAAATTTGGAGAATGGGATGTGAACGATCCAGCATCAGCCGAAGGATTCACGGTTATATTCGCAAAGGCTCGAGACGACAAAAAGACAAATGCAAGTGGTCGTGCCACGTCACAACGCCGTGATAATAACAATAACGGAGCCAATCAAGAAGCACCTACGGTAACATTTCTTTCTTTCTCAATTTTTTAAAACTAATTTGTTAGAAACAAAAACATTAGTCCTTAATCGTTATGGTCTTTGCTATTTCTATTGCAGAAGAAATGGTTTTGCTGTTTCTAAGGAACAAGAAGAGGAAAAAGCTGGAGTCAAAAAAGGATTTGTAAAATCAGATTTGTTAGATCATCATCGAAACAGTTTCATATTTCACTGCATATGTATAAACTTATCATTACAGAGCTAAACAACGACGAAGTTTCGATCTAAATCCTGCTCACACACACACAAACACAAACAACATTTACTTACACTATATCAATGCCTCTTAAGCCACGGTTTGGTGAATCTTGATCTGAGCCATTGCTACTAGTCTTTTTCTTGAACGACTTCTGACTGAAAATCCGAGCAACGGAGTTCCCGGGACGTGGAACTGTCCTTGAACTACATTGCTTCTTGTCTAGATCATTTGATAGTTTCTTGACAAGTTCCACAAAATGTCGCCTAAATGTTGGATATCTTGATATTGACTTGGTTAACCCTTGAAGCCTGAAACCAAAACCATTAGACCGGAACAAGATTCGTTTACAGGTGAGTTTTCTTGTTTCTTTTTTTGTTTTTACCTGCGAGCAAATGCGTCAAGTTCAGCTTTTTTAAGTTCGGTTAGAGGAGGAGATTCAGATTCAGTAACGGAGCTTTTAAGCCTCTCTGAATCTCCATACAACAATACCAATTTTCCAAGATACTCTTCTTCTTCTTCCGATAAGTTTGCCGCTTCAATCTGGTCTTTAAGGATCAAAAACGGATTCAGAAACCAATCGAAAAACGCATCTTTTGGTCGGTTTTTCGTAGTTATCTCCGTTACACCGTCACCTACACAGAAAAAAACAATTCTTGAATCCAGAGATGCTTTATTTTTGTTTCTTGTCATAAAATTAGGAAACATTGCAACTAACCGAGTAATAAACCGGTGGAATTGGATTTGATAGAGCGTAAAAGCTCATTGAGAAGAGAATAAGCAGGTAAGCCAATGCTGATCACTTGACTGCCTTTACTAGACTTAGCTTCTTCAATGTCCTTTGAGTTTATAATCCCTTTCGTTACCATATTTTCTCCGTAACGCCTACATTCTACAAAAAGAGCTTCCAGAAGATCAAGCGGTTTCAAGTCAATCATTGGGCCTTTGTTAGATCCTCCTCTTGATGGAGTTGTCTTAAAAGAGTTTGGTCTTGAAAGACCACCAGAGAACGCCGTACTACCTCCCTCTTCGTTTCTTCGATACTTTGGCCTCGGAAAGCAAGAACCTTCAGGCATGTCAAGAACATCGTTGCTATACTCATCGTAAATCGACACAGAAGCAACGACATAACAGAGACCAAAGTAGAACGATGATTCCTGTGTTGTGACAAGAGCAAACGATTTTAAATATCTGAAGAACCAAACGGGTTTGTTTTTGGTTTGATGATAACCTGATATGAGACAACACCGGCATAAGCACCAAGGAAGACACTAGAGACTATTGATCCTAAAACCGCACCCACAACAGCTAAAGGCCAGAGTAAGATGACCAGGCCTGCGATTGGGACACACATTGTTTCCAAGAAAGGACCTTCACGTCCAATCAGATCGTGAAACAAACGGTGCCAACCTTTAAACAGCATGTACGGGCTTTTACATAAAGCTAAGAGTGAAATCACAAGGAAATCAACAAAGATTCCGAGAACCGCAACAATCAGAGCGCCTGGAATTTGAAGTAACCTGAGATTATATATACATATACAAGTAATAAACTGTAAGAAAACCATAGTTAAACAATCCGTAGGTAGAGAGAGTTTTGTTAAGACCTTATTTCATAGTAATGACGATCCGCACTAGTTATTCTAAGATCATCCATAAGCGAAAAGTAGGAGTGGAAGCACACATCTTTAAAATCATAGACAACTGTAAAGCTGCCTTTAACAGTGCTCCAAGTTCCATCCTAAACAATTTAAGTAGTGTGATGGAATAAGAATCTGCAAGACATGAAAAAGGACACGGAGAAAAGGAGAAAGCTTACATAAAAGCAATGGAAAAGCGGATTAGACTTCCCTTCACCCACAGCATCGAAAGTGGCGAATATTGGAGAAAGAAAACCATACAAAGCTCCTCCGAGAATACTTCCTAAGATACTAACAATAAGCCAGAGAATGACTCCGACAGGAAGGCATAAGCATAGAAAGAGCTTCAAGATTGGTCCTAACTGTTTAGCACTGAAACCATATAAAATAAGTGTATGAATGGTGATACTGTAGAGGACAGAGATTGTCTCAGTACCTGGATATGGAATATAGAGTCCAGATGGCGTGTACAGGTAAAAGGCCTAAGATGATTGCAGAGTTTCCAATAGCCACAATAAGGCATACAAGCGGGCAGAAAACGACACCTAAGCAAACAAAGAAGAAAGTAAAGAAAAAGCCTAAAACGATTCTTTATGGTATTGAAGAACCCTAAATTGGGTGGAAATGTTAAATTTCAGTGACTGTAGAAGCAGAAAACAGTGAATGAATGAAACAATGAACCCTAATGGGGCCTTTAACAAATTAAACAGGCAATCTAAGGTCAGCATCACGGTAAGGAAGTCAAAATTCACGAATGGACCCAGAAATTAAAAACCCTGATAAAATCTGCCAAGGAAGATTTTAAAATTGGACTAAAAGACAGAAGTAGAAATCGATTAAATATTCATTCTCTCCCGAAAACAAAACGGATCATCGAATTCGAGTCTGAATCAATGAATAAATCAGATTAAAGTAAGACTGAGATTTCTTACCTTTAATGACACCGAGAAGCAGTAATCCAGTGAAATAGGGAAGAAAGAGGATGAATTGCCACAGTGAAGCCAAGATTCCCGTTGGAGGCACCATTTTAATTATCTTTTATCTTCAGATTATTACCCAGAAATTTTTAACACAGACTCATCAGTCCAAATGTCGCGTTTATGAATCGATTTTCAGAACCCTAGAATCAGAGAAAGGCGATTCGAAATTAAACCCCCCAGAAAATGAGTAAAGCAGAGAGAGAGACAGAGATTCAACTGTCACAGACACGATATGAAGCACAACAAGTTATCTTTTTCTCTCCGAGAATTTCGATATCTCTTTTTTTAAAATTACTGTTGAACAACAAGGCACGAAAGATTCGAGAGAGGAAGATGTCTCACATAGGATTTTACGGTTACGAAACAGTCTTTCTTTTTGATTAAAACCCTACCAAAAAATTACATGTTATTTAGGCAGGTCAAAATAAATGGAACCTATGCAACGTCAAGAACAAGAAGCAAATAAGATTTTTTAATAAAAAATTCACGTTGTTCAGCTAATTATTTTGTTTCTTGTTGATGGGTTTCTGAGCTTTAACGCATTTATCAACATCTCTCTTCGTATTGCGAGGACACGATAAAAGGACCTGACCTAACAACAGTTAAAGAAACACATTACCATCAATCTCATTCTTTATTAAATTAATTAATTAATCGGATATAAAGCGGGGAAAAGTGCTGACAACTGACAAGTGCTGTTTCCTGTGTTTGAATTTTACAAATTTGAACATTTTTATTCTGGTCAAACCATTTTATAGACTATGCATTTTAGTAAGAAAGCATTATATTGATTAGGGGGAAAATTTTAAGAGAATCAAGGGAGGCAACAAGTCTTACAAAGTACAACCCCAGCCATTTCAATCTAGCTAAAACATCTTTTAAGGAGTTTTGATGTCGGTTTCTCGTTTTTTCTCTAAAGAAGTGTTGTACGAGAATCTGATAGCATCTCGCATAGACATAAATAAGAGTTTTAAACACACAAAACAACAACATCAACTATATAATTAAAAGATTGCCACTCTAAGAATATGTTTAGTAGAAAAATGCTCAAATTTAACTACAAATAAACCGAGCCAAACTACTTAAGGCGAAGGTAGTGAATCAAAATCGGACACACGTGGTTATGATCGATTTTTCAAACCTCGCAGGTTATTAATTGCAATGATGACACCATAGCTTTAAGGAATTTGGGAAGTCCAAACATTGTTTTCAAATTCAAGGAGAAAGAAGAAGAAGAACTCACATATTACTATTCTAAGAAGACAAAGATAAAGAGCCTAGCAATTATGACGAGATCAAAATCAAAGATGAGAGTGTCCGAAAATCCCGAAGAGAAGATTTTTATTAAGAGACGATGCCCGAGTCGGTCGACCACTGCAATAGTCGGTCGACCCGACTCTCCTGAAGCCAAACGAAGGGCTATCTTGATGCCATCTTTGTCCCCAATTGAAAGAGAGATACAATCTACTTCTATCTAGATATGACCTGAGCATATTGAGTATCAAATTCTTTTTACTCAAAGTCACTCAAGGTACTTGAAGGCCAATTTAAATATGATGTTGAAGAATTTATCAAGGAATGCAAAGAGATATGGCCACTTATGGAGCGAGCAGTGTGAAATGGAGTTAGCGCTACAGGAACTCGTCCCTTACCTATTGTAAGAGAAGATGAAAGCTGAAGAATTTTACAGCCGCTTATCAAAGATGTGCGATGTCGTGATCAACTAGTCAATACTAAAGAAACTTGGAGATTTTGGAAGAATTGAGATAAGTTGCATGATTGGTTACACTTGGTTTGAAGGAGTCCCATGTGATACTGGAGCTGGCGTGAATTTGATGCCACTTTCAGTAGCTCAAATGCTGAAGTTTGATAAATTGTGGAACAAGCAAGTGCTTATGAGTTTTGTTGATGATATATACAAGATGACTGAAGGGATATTGGAGAATGTACCAATATGTACTAATGGCCAAATTCATCGCAGTAGACTTCCATGTGATGAGATTTGATAGAAAACCTAAAGACTTGTTCATCCTTGGAAGATCTTTCTTACATACTGCAGATGCTGAGATAGACTACCGGACTGGGAGTGTCAAATTCTAAACTAGAGAAACTAATGAAGCAGATAAGATCAAGATGAATTGAAGTAAACCACTTGGTTTCGAGTATGCCTTACTCAAAGGAACTTTCACACCAATCCAAAGACACGCGCATCTACCGTAAAACAGATGTGTACTGCAAGCGTAAAACTTGAGAAGGTGGAGAAAGAAGACAAAAAGAAGGTCATAGATCTTACTGAAGATGAGGATAATGATACATCATGAAGGAACAAGACAAAGAGCAACACTCTGTGTTGAGCTCTGATGAAGAAAACGCATGATTTGACAAAGTCAAGTTAATGACTGTAAAACAATGTTTAGTGAGAGGTAACCCACTTGTGAGCTTAAATTAGTTCATTTTTTTTTTTCGTGTCTTTTAAGTCCCAACTTAGATTGAGTCATAAGAATACAAAACACAAAAAATAGGTTTAGCTTTTTTTTTTCATTACAGTCGACTGACCCGTGCTTTTAGTCGGTCGACTTAAGCTTTTGGTTTTATAAAACTCGAGATTTTTAAACATAGTTCACTAAAACTCAAACACTTCAATTTTGATTTTCTCTCTCAATTCACAACAAAATTTGGCGATTCAAAACTTGCCAAGCTCGGTTTTTGGTGCTCTATCATCCTTTATACTTCGATTTTCCGATCTGCAAGGTATTCAGAAACTTTATGTGCGATTTTTATCGTGATTTTTTTGTAATAATGATCTAAATTATTGGAATGCTTGAATTATTGGGAATTATAGCATAATTTTGGCAAAATTGGTTGTAGCGTAGTCGAATTTACTTGCTTACACTGGAATTTGATTAAATTATAAACAAATTTTGAGCGAAATTGATGAAACATGCGAATAACGCTAGGTGCAATTAAGCGGAAAAATATCGCCCTGTGCGAGTCGGTCGACCCATTCCTATGGCCGGTCGACTTTGGAAAATCCTAGAAATGAACGGATTTAATTCTTTCGTTTTTTGATGTTTCTTTTGCAAATATCGACTAGTGGGAGCGATTCTGAGCACGAAGTTTATGCTGAGATGTGGGAAAAGTAGGAGATAGATCCTTTGCCACATCCTTTTGAAGGAAAATACGGAGCTGAAGTGGTCAAGGACCGCGAATGCAAGAAAAGGAGTCACCAATATAGGGATGATAATGATACGGTTTTCTACAACCGCTACTTGGAAGTTGTTATTCATTCCCTTCGGTTATTAGACAAAAGATGATGAAGAGCCTTGGTCTGAAGCGGCAACTTGAGATGCTCATGAACAACATTGGAATTGGACACATTGGTTCTCGTCACTATCCCACTTATCCAGACGCGGTGAGGCAATAGTTGGCCTCTTGTTACTTGGTTTATCCACGTGGTTGTGAGGATGTCAACCAATGGAAACTCCACTTCAAGATCAAGGGAGTATGCTACACTATCACCATCGCTGAGCTATGTTCATTTTTTGGATTCCAATGCAAGGGAACCAGATTTTATGATATGAAGAACTTTGGAAAGTGCTAGGCATTTTGAAGTTTGATTGGACTTATAGATTATGTTACAGCTCTTTAGCCACATACAGACAGAGATTGGACGCATGTATGAGTAGGAGCTAACCTTGCTGTACTATCCCATTGGAGATGGATTTTCTTTGTCTGATGCTCCTAGGGAAACTGATTGGAACATGGGTGCTCTCTTTTTATTTTCTAGAGCAGTCTCTTCTGTTAAGAAGGAGACAGTGGGGAGTCTTCTAACTCTAATAATGAGATTTTTTGAGGTGCCCCTAGCTGATTTTTCTATGGAGGATGGTCCTGAGATGCATCTCCAGATGGATGAAGCTTCCTGTTGATGGTGGGATTAGCACCCCTTATCAATAGCTTGACAATAATTGAGATTCGGTCCCTACCGATCTTTCCCTAATTACAAATTAGGTTATAAGTCCATTCGATAGGATTGGAACCCTCGGTCCCGATGACCAAAGGATACCTCGACAAAGAATGGTCGAATTTCAGTGTCCGAAGAAGGGGTATAAACTACTTTGTCTAAAGCCGAAGTCTAGGCTCGGACAGAATAAGATCAAATCTTATCACATAATCTCAGATCTTGAAAAAATGGATTATTTCCATTTTTCCGAGGTTAGCCTATGGGCTTAGATAACCGACTACTTAGATATATAAATACATACCCTCCTTCACTAAATTGGATCATTCAGAATCGGGGAGAAGAATTACTAGCAAGCTTATGCTCAATACTTCTCTTTGATAAAAGTTAACTCGGCATTCCGAGTTAACATCCTTGTAATCAATACTATCAATAAAACTTATTTTTTCTGAATCAGCATTTGTCTTTTTACTTAACTTACTCCAAAAATGAACCCCTCTAATTATAAATAATTAGAAGTTGAACTCAGTCTCAACATTTGGTGCGCCAGGTATGGGGGCTTCTGTTTGAAGAAAAAGAAACCTCGGAGGAACTAAGCCAATGATAGTTAAGACTCAAAGAAAACTAAGAATGACTCGTTGGGACCAACATCCCATCAAGATTACAACCTTGGAGTTCGGGATCTCAACTCAGCACATAAACCCAGAACAAAGAAGACTTTCAAGTGATATAATAAACATCAGGAGGCATTTGAAAAACAAAGAAAGAAGTGTTCAAGATCATGATCGCGAACAGACGAATAAACTTTTGGATATTCGTTTATCATTGTCACCGAGAAGGGAGGAACGAAATACGCTCTACAGCTCAGAATAAATAGAAGAAGACCAGGGTCTGATACGGAGAAACCAAGAGAAGATTTGTGATACAAGATCAACAGGTGGAGTGTTGGGAATGTCCTGAAATCACTTGTATTTACTCTAGTATAAAGTTGTAGTGTCGAGATAAGACAATCATATGATACTAGGTGATTATAATGTTTTGCTAGAAGCCACTTGTAATCTATGAGTTTGGAATTCATTGCTAGTATTATATGATCCTACAAGGTCACACACCTAAGCAAACTGGATAAAGTATATTGGGATTGATCATTAATGTAATGGTCAAACCAATGTATATTTGATATACCTGAAAATGTGTTTCTGAAGGGTGTGTCGACCGACACAAGAGGTTGTGTCGATCGGCACACATGTCGGACCAAAATAATGATTTTGGTTTACGGTTTAATTAAACATTGGTTTAGACCAATGATTAATTAGGTTTTTCACAAGTCATTACATATATGATATGTGCATGACTTTGTGAGTTTAACCTAGATTAGAACAACCTCTAGAAACACAGAAATCCCGAGAGCTTCCTTCAGAGATTTGATCTCTCCCGGCACTAGCATCCCTGCTTTCCAGTTTGTGTGAGTGTGGACACCAGTAGAGGCGCAACACTTGAGGCGCTATTCAATCTCGAATCCCTGATCCCTTCCGCTGCTTGATCATTCAGGTATATTCGAGATTCATCTAAAGGATTCACTTTAAATATGAACTCATGATCCTTAGGCCTAGAATTTGTCATTAGGGTTTATTAAATATGATTTAAAACCTGTACAAATTCCTTCAGTTGTATCAGAGCCTAGTGTTCTAAATGAATCTATTGCATGATTGTTAAATTGGATGAATTTAATTGATATGTAAATCATGTAAGAATCGATTTATGTTCTAGGGTTTTCGGTGTCGACCGACACACATGTTGTGTTGATCGACACGCCCTAAAATCTGATAAAATTTTAGGTTTCGATCGAAGATCGAATTCCCTTGAACCGCTAGGTGTCGATCGAAACAAATGTTGTGTTGATCGACACTAGTTGGTTATCACAATCGGTTTAATAGGTTTATCGCGATTGAACCGGTCTGGTCGGTATCGATCGATACAGAGGTTGTGTCGATCGACACTGATTGGTTATTGCGATCAGTTCAATCGGTTAATTCGGTTTATCGCGATTGATTCGGTTCGGGCTGTGTCGACCGACACTAGTGTAGTGTCGATCGAAACTGGTTGGTTATTGTGATTGGTTTAATCTGTTATGCCAATTTATCGCGTTTGATTTGGTTAAGGTCGTGTCGACCGACACTAATGTAGTGCCGATCGACACGGTCTCAGAACTCGTAATCATAACACCAATCCCGCATTCTAGAAAAATTAAAACTTAATTAGATTAGTTGTTTTAATTTGTTTACAAACTTTCAAGAATACATATTTGATATGTATTAGGTTTAAAATTCTGTTCTTCAACTAATATCAAGTTATAGTGTCTTCCCAATCTTGTCAACTGCCAATGCTCATTTCATTGTGCGATGGGCTTGCCAAAGTAAGGTGTCCACAATTACATGAGTAAGGTAGATGGTAATCATTACCATATGACTAAAAGGTTTGGTTTATTTGACTAGGCCATCAAAACGGTTTTGGGCTTAGAGACATAGGGTTGGATTAAAATATAAGATGTTGTCCACAACCAAGAGTTATATTGGATATAATTAGCAAAGTTGTTGCTTGCCTAGATAACTGAAATTTGGACGATGAAGCAAAGCTCACTCAAGTTTTAGTGAAGTATGGGTCTTGGATCATTATATTTATTTTGAGGAAATATAGATTTAAATATAATGCGAGTTTTCTTAAATTGTTAAGATTTCTCATTTTCTTGATTATGATAACTAAACTCTTTATCCTTTTCTTTTGATTCAGCTATGTCTACCACTCACCATAGCACTTTCTCCCTGCGATCCGTCCTTGAGAAGGACAAGTTGAATGGATTCAATTTCCTCGAATAGTATCGGAACTTGAGAATTGTTCTCAAGCAGGAGAAAAAGAAATATGTTCTTGAAAATGTTCTCCCTTAAAAACTGAAATCCAATGCTTCACATGCAGACAGAAATGCTTGGGATAAGCATTCAAATGATGTAGTCGATTTGTGTTGTCTCATGCTGCTACCATGAACTCAGACTTGCAGAAGCAATATGAGAACGTGGAGTCGCCAGTTGAGATGATCACTAGCCTGAAAGGTATGTTTCAGGAGCAGGCACGAACTGAGAGATACTACACAGTTAAGTCTCTCATTGAGTGCAAGCTACCAAATGACGGTCCAGTAAGTGCACAATTCCTTAAGGTGATGGGTTATATTGATAACCTGGCAAAACTGTACTGTCCTATTAGCCAAGAGTTGGCTACTGACATCATTCTGCAGTCACTGCCGTCTAGCTTTGATCAGTTTGTTATGAACTATAACATGAACAACTTGATGAAGTCTTTGACTGAGCTGCATGACATGCTCAAGAAAGCTGAGCCTAACATCAAGAAGGGTGCCCCAAATGTACTTCTGGTACAAGGGGGTAAAAGGTTGAAGAGACCTGGTAAGGATAAGGCAAAAGGTAAGGCGGTCCAGATTATGAATCAGGACAAGCCTGAGCCCAAACCCAAGCCTGGCCCTTCCGATGTTGACAAGTGCCATTACTGTAAGGAGACTGCAAGAAATACCTAGAAGATTTTAAGAAGATGAAGAAGACGTACGAGACTTCTTCTTCAGGTATTTATGTTATAGAAGTAAATGTTACTACTTCAAGTTCTACCTCATGGGTATTGGATACTGGTTGTGGTGCTCATATTTGTACGAATATGCAGGGCCTAAGCAACAGTAGAACTTTGGAGAAGGGGCAAGTGGACATGCGCGTTGGTAATGGAGCAAGAGTTGCTGCTTTAGCCGTGGGAACATTTCATTTGTCTATGCCATCAGGCTTGGTTTTAGAACTTAAGAATTGCTACTATGTACCTGCTATAAGCAGAAACATCATTTCTATTTCTTGTTTGGATTTGGATAATTTTCATTTTTCGATTAAAGACAAAGGTTGCTCTTTTGATCGTAATGATATTTTCTATTTTAGCGTCCCATTAGAGAATGGACTTTATGTTTTAAACCAATATGTACATGTCTATAACATAAACACCAAACGGTTCAAGTCCAATGAATCGAATCCTACTTTTCTCTGGCATTGTCGTTTGGGCCACATAAATTAGAAACGGATTCAGAAACTCCATAATGATGGGCTTTTAGGCTCGTTTGATTATGAATCATGTGAGAATTGTGAATCCTGCTTATTGGGCAAACTGACTAAGGCTCTTTTCAACAAACAAAATGAAAGGGTTAGTGACTTATTGGGTCTTATACATACTGATGTGTAAGGCCCAATGAGCATTAGTGCTGGAGGAAATTTTCAATACTTCATCACATTTAGTAATGACCTCAGTAGATATGGCTATGTCCATCTAATGAGGCAGAAGTCGGAATCTTTTGAAAAGTTCAAAGAATTCCAGAATGAAGTACATAATCAGCTTGGCAAGAGTATCAAAGCTCTTCGATCAGATCTTGGAGGTGAATACTTAAGCCAAGAATTTAGTGATCATCTGAGAGATTGTGGAATTGTTTCACAACTCACTCCTCCTGGAACACCCCAATGGAATGGTGTGTCTGAGAGGAGGAATCAGACCTTATTGGATATGGTTCGGTCAATGATGAGTCACACGAATCTTCCGTTATCTTTCTGGGGACTGGAAATGTTCAAAGTTTGTCTTTCCTGAAAATTTGGGGTTGTGAAGCTTATGTTAAGCGTTTGATCACTGCCAACCTCGGCCCCAAATTTGATAAGTGCTACTTCGTCGGTTATCCTAAGGAAACCAAGGCTTACTACTTTTACAACCAAATCGAGAACAAAGTGTTTGTTGCTCGGAACTGCGTCTTTCTTGAGAGAGAATTTATTTCCAAGAAAGACAATGGGAGTAAAGTACAACTCGAAGAAGTTCGAGAATCACAGGAAACTGCTCAACCAGTTCAAGAAGAGCAGCGATTGGATTTACAAAGAGTTATAGAACCTACACCTGTTGTGCCTGAAATTCGCAGATCCGAAAGGATTCGTCACGAGCCCGAGAGATATGGATTTCTCATAACTAATTGTCATGATCTATTGATCATTGATAGTGATGAACCTGCAAATTTTGAAGAAGCAATGATGGGCCCTGACTCCGGAAAATGGCTGAAGGCCGCTGAATCCGAAATGGGATCCATGTCACAAAACCAAGTATAGACTTTGGTAGATTTACCCGATGGTGTAAAAGGCATTGAGTGTAAATGGGTTTTCAAGAAGAAAATTGATGTGGATGGTAATATATATATATATACAAAGCTAGGTTGGTGGCTAAAGGTTTCAAGCAAATTCATGGTATTGACTATGAAGAAACCTATTCCCCAGTCGCTATGCTTAAGTCCATTTAGATTCTCCTAGCAGTTGCCGCTTATTATAATTATGAGATTTGGCAGATGGATGTGAAAACAGCTTTTCTTAATGGAATTTTGGAAGAGGATGTGTACATGACACAACCTGAAGGTTTCATAGATCCTAAAGCTGCTAGGAAAGTATGGAAGCTTTATCGATCCATTTATGGATTGAAGCAAGCATCTCGGAGTTGGAATCTTCGTTTTGATGAAGAAATAAAAGAGTTTGATTTCATCAGAAACGAAGAGGAACCATGCGTTTACAAGAAGACTAATGGGAGCGCAATTTCTTTTCTCATATTGTTTGTAGACGACATACTTCTTCTCGGAAATAACGTTCTGTTGTTTCAGTCTGTAAAGACTTGGCTCGGAAGTTGTTTCTCGATGAAGGACATGGGAGAAGCTGCTTACATTCTTGGAATAAGAATCTATAGAGATAGATTGAATAAGCTAATTGGACTGTGTCAAGATACTTATATTGATAAGGTCTTACACATGTTCAGTATGCATGATTCCAAGAAAGGCTTCATACCAATGTCTCATGGCATTACTCTTAGCAAGATGCAGTGTCCTTCGACACATGCTGAGCGAGAAAGCATGAGTAGGATTTCCTATGCTTCTGCTATGGGATCCATCATGTATGCCATTCTTTGTTCTCATCCAGATGTTGCTTGTGCGTTAAGTATGACGAGTCGATACCAATCTAATCCCGGTGAAAGTCACTGGACAGCTGTTAAGAACATCCTCAAGTATTTGAGAAATACTAAGGATAAGTTCTTAGTGTACGGGGGAAGTGATGAGCTTGTGGTGAGTGGTTACAGAGACGCGAGTTTCCAGACATACAAAAGACGATTTCCGGTCTCAATCTGGATACGTCTTTTGTTTGAATGGCAGTGCAGTTAGCTGGAAGAGTTCCAAGCAGAGTACCGTAGCAGACTCCACAACCGAAGCTGAATACATCCCTGCTTCTGAAGCGGCGAAGGAGGCTGTTTGGATTAGGAAGTTCATTACTGAACTTGGTGTGTTTCATAGCATTTCTGAGCCTGTGGCATTATATTGTGACAACAATGGTGCACCTGCTCAGGCGAAGGAACCCATATCACATCAGAAATCCAATCACATAGAGAGAGATATCATCTTATTCGTGATATCATTCATAGAGGAGATGTGAAGAGTAGCAGAGTTCCGACAGATGAGAATGTTGCTGATCCTTTGACTAAGCCTCTCCCACGACCTAAGCATGAGAGTCATAATGCTGCTATAGGAATTAGATTTCTTAAGATGTGATCTTGATTCTAGTGGGAGTTGTTTTATTTATGTTATGATGTTAATGTAAACATACATTTGGTTATATTTTATTAATAAAATTTGTTTTAGTATTATTTAATCGTGTTATTAAATAATAGTCCCAAAATAATTTATGGCATTCTTATAGGTCATCAAGTGCGTGACTTGATCATGAAACCCTATAAGTGATAAATGACATAAATTATCTAGGTCCCTAGTCGAGGTTAATAAGATGGGACATTAATAACCACGAGAGACTAGTATTTTGAGGTGACTGATGACTAAGTTTCATGGAGTCATTAATATGAGTATTAAATTCAATCACATAGATATGTGTTAGAGAACATAGTATCGGATATGACCCATTATGAGAACTCTACAAGACTGTTATATGAGTTTCATAAGAGTTTCTCATTACAACTATAGAGTGTAGTCCTTAGACCTGAGTTCATCATGATTTCTTGCATATGAATTGGCCTGCTTTGATTTTGTCAAAAGTCAGCCGTAACAAGTGATTATAAAGGAATTTATTGGACATGTCATGAAATGTGTAAGGAACAGGGATGAGACAAAATGAGATTTGTCCCTCCTATATAACAGAAGATAAATATCTCTGGGCCTATCGAAGATTTGATACTGAAAATACGTGGCCGCGTTCAAACGAGGTGATTGTCAGTCATTTGTTTTATCAGTATAAATCAGAGTTCGATAAACATGATCTAGCTTAAATAAGGATGACACGAGTTCTTGCCTTATGCTAGATTGAGATATAGATATAAAGGGATTATAGGAATAGATGATTCCAGTACAAGTGGGAGATTGTTGTGAATGTCCTGAAATCACTTGTATTTACTCTAGTACATGGTTCTAAAAATTGCTAGGCGGAACCTAGGCGTTTGTACGGACCTAGTGCCTAGAGAGCCTAGTCGGGGCCTAGGCGTTAATGAATTTTTAGTGACTTTATACATATATATTAGATTATATGTAAACACATTTGTAATAGTTTTATTTTCATAAAACATAACTCTTTATGAAATTAAAATGTCAAAGAATAATTACAAAATCCAAATAATCCAATTCCAAATCAAAGTTAAAATGAAAAGGTAAACCAAAATCTAAAATTCAACGATCTTAAGAAGAAAAAAAACAAAGAAAAGGAGAAAGAAAGTAAATATTTGTTCTTCACCAAACTAATCTATGTTCACCCCACCTGCTCATTATCATATTCGAATTCAATATCCCTAGTAATATCATGATCTTCATTATCAACTCCTTGGTTTTCATCACCAAGCCCTTCTTCTCTCTCACGAATTTGTTAACCATTCTTTTGCATTGTTTGAATCTTTGTCTTCTAAAATGCCATCAATATCTTTCTCGTTGATCTTTTTTCTCTTGTTCAACAACTTTGCATTGAATTGGACATATACTAGACTACTAAGTCGATCCACTTCTAGTCTGTTCCTTTTCTTTGAATGAATCTGCAAGAAAGAAGCATAAACAAATTCTCAAAACCAGAAAAAAAAAAAAAAAAAAAAAAGTGTTTATCTTCCAAGAAAACTAAAATAAAAGTTAAGGAAAAGAAATTCGAACCTCTTGAAATGTACTCCAATTCCTTTCACAACCAGATGAACTTGATGTCAAAGAGAGAATTCTTGTAGCTAGTTTTTGCAAAGTAGGCACATTACAACCATATATTGACCACCAACTCCCTAAAATGTAAACTGAATCAAAAACATGATTGATCTAACATTCATAAAGGTTTTCAAGGTAAAAAATAAATACCTGGATCATATTTATCATCATTCTGTTGACATCCTCTTAGAGCTATAGGTCTCCCAAAACCTCCAGACTTTGACTTGTAGACATTGAACTCTTTGTTGACGACACTATCTTGCTTGTCATAGTCACCATGGTAAAAAGTCTCCACACAATCCATAAACCCATCAATTAACATCTGATCATGCTCTCCATGGATTGATCCTTGTAGAAATAAAATGGATTCAATGCATATGCAGCCAAGTGCAAAGAAGAATCCAACCTACCTTTCATTTTCTCATCAATAATATCGAATATAGGTTTGTAATTCTTCTCCAAGTCACTACAAGCAGCTTTGATCTTGTTCCTACCTTCTAGTAGCTCTCCAACAATAAAACCCATTGATGGCTTCTTCTCTCCATCAGCGATTCTTAAAACCATTACTAATGATTCAGAAACCTTCAACACAAATTCCAAAATGCAGGACTCATAACAGTTAAGAAACAAGTTTTCCCCTTTGAACTCTTGGCAAATGTGCATTTATCCCATTCTTCACAAGTGAACATTGTGTTCAGCTGTGGTTTTTTCTCCAACAAGCTTTGCAACGTCAAGAAAGTTGTAGCAAATCTTGTAACTCCGGGTCGCACAATATCCTTCTTCTCCGTATGATCTCTCATCATTGACAAGGTTATGGTATGAGCATAAATGAAAACCGTGATGTCTTTAGCTTGGTCAATGATTTTCTTAAACTTTGGCAACTTAGCAATGACTTCAAGCATTAAATCAACTGTATGAGTAGCACAACCCGTCCAAAAAATATTTGGCCTTTTCTCTCTAAGCATCTTTGCTGCAGCCACATTATTCATAGCATTATCTGTCACCACTTGAACAACCTTCTCAGCACCAAGTTCTGCAATGCAACGATCAACATAGTTAAAGATGTATAAGCCAGTGTGAGAGTCCGTGGAAGTATCTTTTGAGGACAAAAACCATGTTCCTCCTCTAGAGTGAACACACAAATTCATTATGCTCTTCTTTTTTCTATCAGTCCACGCATCAGTCATGATGGAACAACCATATCGTTCCCATTCAGCCTCTTCATTCTTCAAAAGACCCTTGATTCTTTCTTCTTCCTCCTTCAATAGTGGATGACTTAGTTGATATTGAGTTAGAGGAACTCAACCAGGTCCAAATTGTCCAAGACCCTCACAAAACATTCTGAATGCATCATTATCAATGGCATTAAAATGAATACCTGATTGATACACCCATCTAGCATAATACTGATGCACTTGATGAGTATTTTCCTTAAAAAGTACAGAGTTGATGTTTTGTTGTCTTTTTTTGTGCACCAAGAGAAGCTTCAGGACGGATAGCTGTTGCGAACTTATCCATAGGACACTGAAGATGAGATGGTTTTAGAGTATCAAGGTTTTCTTCTAACTCATCTTCAAACCTCTGCATATCTATATTAACTTCAGATCTTAGCAAATCATGTTCATGTTTCTTGCCCAACTTCTTCTTCTTTGCTTCTATGATGGCATTTATGCACTTAACTTGATCCTCTTTTGACGAATTCCGACATCCTCTTACATTTCCAGGGATATGAGCAATATGCTCTTTAATCCGATATACTCCACCAAACATTTGTTTTGAACATAACTTGCATTGAACCTTATCTGAATTTGTCTTATCAAACAATTTCCCATATTCCCATCCAACATCGTCAGAGTTTCGCTTGCGCGATATTGTCGAAGGTTGCGAAGGTTCTGGTTCCATGATAATCTACAAATTTTTTACACAAAAAAGTAACAATGAGTTTGATGAAGAATAAGAAGAACAAAATCATAGATTAAGTAGCTATTTTCAATGGACTTGTTTCAGTTTTTGTTTTTCTAGAAACAGAGTAACATGATGAAAAAATTCAAAACTGATCATATTAGCAAAAACAAAAAAAAAACTAAACCATAATTTATCATAATTGGAAAAGTGATCAAAGAAACTCACCAAAATGATCAAAGAGTATGTGAGGAAGAGGAACAGAGATGCAGGAGACCAACGCAGACAAATTTATGAAGAAGAATGGAGAAGAGAAGACAATGGGAAGAGAATAGAAGACGATGGGAAGCGTAACCTAATTACTCGTCCTTTTTTCTTTTTTTTTTTCAAACGACAGCGTTTTATTTTCCGAGTTGACCGATTTGGTACGATTTTAACCGACTAAACCAGACGAGCGACCAGGTATACCGATTATGGTCTAATCGCCGCGGTTTAGAATTTCGGGCGCCTAGCCCGATTTTTTGAACACTGCTCTAGTATAAAGTTGTAGTGTCGAGATAAGACAATCATATGATACTAGGTGATTATAATGTTTTGCTAGAAGCCACTTGTAATCTATGAGTTTGGAACTCATTGCTAGTATCATATGATCCTACAAGATCACACACCTAAGCAAACTGGATAAAGTATATTGTGATTGATCATTAATGTAATGGTCAAATCAATGTATATTTGTTATACATGAAAATGTGTTTTTGAAGGGTGTGTCGACCGACACAAGAAGTTGTGTCGATCGACACACAGGTCGGACCAGAATAATGATTTTGGTTTACGGTTTAATTAAACATTGGTTTAGACCAATGGTTAATTAGGTTTTTCACAAGTCATTATATATATATGATATGTGCACGACTTTGTGAGTTTAACCTAGATTACAACAAGCTCCAGAAACACAGCCCGAGAGCTTCTTTCAGAGATTTGATCTCTCCCGGCACTAGCATCCCGGCTTTCCAGTTTGTGTGAGTGTGGACACCAGTAGAGGCGCAGCACTTTAGGCGCTATTCAATCTCGAATCCCTGATCGTTTCCGCTACTTGATCATTCAGGTATATTCGAGATTCATCTAAAGGATTCAATTTTAAATATGAACACATGATCCTTAGTCCCAAAATTTCTCACTAGGGTTTATTAAATATGATTTAAAACCTGTAAAAATTCCTTCACGGAGATCCGATCTCAAATACGGATAATTCAATAGCGGAATTGCATCGTGAACTTCGGGATATGAAACCTTGCTTTGAAAATCCTCTGTCAATATCCAACACATTAGCCAAATATTCAAAAGTTCGGACGAAGATTATCTAGGGAAGCAATTGCCGGTCCTTACTCGATTAAAGAAGGGAAATTAGAGTGCCCAACTTACAATGGAATGGGAGATCCGAAAGCTTTTCTTAAAGCATTCATGATCACAATCAACCAAGCTAAAATCCACTCATCCAAAAGGGAGGAGAAGCAATGTCAATATTTTGCGGAAACTTTGCGTGGAAACGCCTAAACTTGGATAACCAATCTTCCACCTAATTCGATTAGAAGTTTTGACGAGCTACGACGAAAATTCCTGAAACAATACATGTTCAATTTTGAACGTCCAGCAACGATATCCGATCTTTACTCTATAAAACAAACGTCAACCGAACCTCTTCAGAGCTTCATAAAAAAGATTCAAGACAGTGTATTATCAGCTAGATATCCCTGATGAACTAGCCATTAACGCATTAGTTAGCGGAATCTGGTATGAAACAAGATTCTGGGAAGAGCTTTCAGCATACCGACCACAATCTATAGAAGATGCATTCTATAGAGCAAGCATATATATTAGGGTAGACGAAAGTAAAGCTCGGCTGGCCAAAGATTATAAAAATGCTTCTAAGGGAAAAAAAGCAAAGCCAAAATATAAAGAACCCCGCCAGCATTACGATGGAGCGTTCCAACAGAAGGAAAAAGCCAGAGCAAGGGTTGCATTTTTAGCTCCTGAGCTGCAAAATCAGAACTTAGGACAACACAAAAGAGATAGGCTGAAGCCTAAAATCAAAGGGGAAGGGGTCCTTTTGGCATAGTGTGATTATTATGCTGCATAGAGGCACAATACAGAAAAATGTCATAGCTTGCCGGAGTATCTTTTAAATAAATATTTAGAGCAAATTTGAGAAGAACCTAATAGAGAGCGAATTCTCGGAAAGATGTACTTGGTTGACATAAGAAGACAAACATTGGATTCAAAATGGAAGTTTGTATATAAAAAGGAGTCTCCTCGACCTAATTTCTCATCTCAACGAAGAAAGATAAATATGATTTTGACATTCCTTGTAGAAGCATCGAAACAGTCTGAATATCAAATAAAGCCGAATCAACCAACGACGAAGTGGATCTTTCAAAAGGAACTCGTTTTTACTAATGATGATTTGGAAGGGTTCCAAACTTCATTTTGCGGTGAAAACATTCCAACATTTGGTACGGTAGAACTTCCATTAGCTGTTGGAGGAACGGTCAAGATGTAATCAAGTCGAAGCTAGAAGTTTCTACAAAGAGAATCTTCAGAAAGAAGATCAAGCTTTCCCTTCTCTTGGAGATGAGATATTAAGACTAAAGAGGCTCCGAATGTAAGCAAAAAAAAAATTTTGAGATATCAAACGATGATGAGAAATTCGGAACTACGTGTAGCTTGATCCCCTCCGAGGGTACGTAGGCAGCCTTTCAATGGGTTCAGCTGCAATATCAATAATAGATTTTGGTTCTATAGCTATGAAGTTCTCGTAACTTAACTATATTTAACCAAAATTCACACAATTAAACAATCGGTGCCTTGATCAAGTACTCGATAACAGGGTTCGTCCCTTTACACATTCTTTACCGAATGCTGCTAGAAATTTCGGAGCATGATAAAGTAGAGCCGAGAAATTGTAAGGCAAAGTCGAGGCATTCCCGCTTATGTTTATAATAAACATAAAATGTCTATACCCAAAAAATCTGAATATCTGATAAAGTAGGATCTTCGGATTAGAGGTTAGCAGTTGAAGATTTTCTCACTGAACAAAAAACAAATTTCGGCTTCGCCCACGAACATCCGGTCATCTGTTGAAGTAAGTTTCTAAAAAGTCCAACATACAGATTACTCGAAGAGTCTTTCTTTTGAGTTTAAAATATGAATTCAAATAAAGATATAATAGTTAAGTGTAAAGATATAAGAAATAGAATTTCGGAAAACCCCGAGGTTTATCATTTAAGTCTTTACATTCGCAGAAAAAAAAGTAAATAATAACACAAAACAAAGATCTTCAAACATCAAAATGAAAAGCATCAGGTTCAAATTCGGCGAACTCATATTCCTCAGTTCTTGTCCGGCTACCCTTGCATCCTCTTCCACTTGTTTCAAGAGATCGGCGGGGATATTCACACCCTGAGAAGAAAGGTCGCTGAGTACTCCGAGGACAGCCTCGGATTGGCCGAGATTCATGGTTTTCGTTAGTCCATCTTCTCGGATTAGGACGATCCTCTGGATAGAATTCAGTTTGTCCTGAGCTTTCTCGGTCACCTCCATTTTTTTGGACCTTATCTTTTGAGCCAAAGAAGAACCGGCAGTGAGAGCTTCCTTCCTCATTGCTTCAACTTGGTGAGCAAGAGAAGTTCGATCAATCTCCAAAGTCTCATTCTTCTTCTGAAGTTTCTCAGCAAATTTTTGGGTTTCTCTCAAGAGACATTCATATTCGGCGACGATAAGACAAATATTGCGGGCTTCCTAAAAAAAAAAAATAGTCTGACAAAAGATTCAGATAATAAAGTTCGGGAAGCGAGAGTAATAGTATATTAACAAACCCAAACAGAACTCCTAGCAAGGGCAGTGATGTGCTCTTTCGCGGCAAAGTCACCCGTAGGTTTCAGAGATTCGCAACTGGCCATCTTCCAGAACAACTCGACGCTTTTTTCTTCGTCTTTTGAAAGAAGTTATGATGAGTTGAATTCAAATTTAAATGGGGCGTCTTCGGCTTCAAATTGACTTTTTTGCCTCTTCGATAGAGGGGTTCCCATATTTGAAAGAGCTGCTCTTTTCTTTGAAGACTTAATTTTCGGAGATTGAGACATAACGATAGCTTTTCCACGTTTTTCTCCGAAGACGCAATATACGAGGTGCTAGGAAAAGTTTCATTTCTCAACAGTTTTTGAGATCTCGACTTCTTGGGAGGAGCTCGGACAAGTAATTTATTGGAATATTCCGAAGGCAATCTTTCCAAGGGACATTCAACCTCGGAGATTTCATAGCCTAGAAGGAGATACCAATGGTAAGTATGAATAATAACATGCAAAAATTAAGACTAAAGAAATAGACAAAGGGATAGCTGAGCGCTGCCGAACTAGTTCAATAAAATCTGCAGGAATCTTCGAGAATTTTAACGGGCTGAGTGTGTAGATCCGATCCATTTATTCTTCGAGATTGGGGGAAGTTCTTTGAAGAGAATCGGTTTTATGATTGTCGAAGCATCAACTGACTATGCCCTAACAACCTCGAAGCTAGGATCAAAAATAGAGGCTTTGTTGATCCGAACGAAAAAGAAGTTACTACGCCAACTTTTGGCGTTGGAAGTAAAACCAGTACCCAATTTAATGGCATTTTTCACCATGGTATACCTAGTTTTCCTGTCTCGGTTGTCCACAAGCTTGGCAAGCTCGGTAAATTTCCAGCACGGGACAACGATGTTAGCTCTTCCAGCCTGAATTAGGAAGACAATCATGTGTCTGATGGCGCCAAGCCTCAGTTGAGTAAAAGCAATTCCCAGGTGTCTGCAGAACTCCAGCATCACAAAAGGAATTGGAAACCAAAGACGAGCTTCGGTAAAGAAGTGAAGGTATAAACACATGAATCCTTCTGGAGGGTTCGAAGGTATGTCACCAACTTCCGGAACCAGAATGTCAAGATCTTTTGGATTTGAAGCAAAAGATCAGAGAATTTCAATATCACTTTGTTTGAAAGAGGAATCTCCGAAGTCTTCCGAGAATTCTTCCCCTCCTGTCACTACTTGGTCAGAGACGGTTTCCGAACTATTATTCCTGGTTGGGGAGTTAGCCGGGATTAACAGTTTTGGAATCTCATTCTTCTTTTCCACAAAAGAAACATCTTCATTAATAACTGGAGAGTTATTAGATTGATGATCTTCAAAAATTTTCTGTTGAGATCTGCTGTATCCCGTTGAAGATGAAGATGATTCAGTTTCGGAGTCGGAACCGAAAGAGTTCTGTTTGAGAAAGCGACATCCTAGGAGAGTTACGAAATGTGGGAGGAGGATTTAGGATTTTTTTTAGGAGAATATCGCTGAGGAAGAAGAGAGATTGAAGGCTTGAGGATACAATCTTTCTAGGTATAATGACTATTTGAAGGGATTTGCGACTTTTAGGGTCATAGAAACTCAATCGACGTCTTTGTGAGACACATCATTATATCCAAATAAAAATTGGGGGAACCTAGGTTCAATTAATGATCACTTCTTTTTTATCTTTCCGCAAAAAAAAAGCGTTAGGGACTTTGAGAGCTTATGAACGATACGTCATGTGGAAGGTGAAAGGGTTTGAGAGTACCGGGAAATTAGCACGTGCAACAGAAGAGACCCTTCATTTTCCGTATCTTTCCCCGCCCATATTAATTGACGAAATCAAGAGAAGAAAGAGGATTCAAGATTTCAGAAGACAAAGATTGATAGCAACCGATTTTCATTTATCGACAAGCTACATTATTTCAAAATTCGCCAACTCTGCTGTTGATACTGGGTTCAACTTCTAATTATTTGTAATTATAGGGTTCGTTTTTGAGAATGAGTTTAGACAAAAGACAAAAGAGAAACCTCGGAAAAGAGAATTTCATTAATCGTATTGGTTGCAAAGGTGTTAACTCGGAATGGCGAGTTAACTTTATCAAAGAGAAGTATTAAACCTAGGCTATCTGGTAATTATTCTTCCCGATTCTGAATGAATTCAATTAGTAAAGGGGGGGGGTATGTATTTATATATCCTTAGTAGTCGGTCATGAAAGCCCATGGGCTAACCTCGGAAAATGGAATATTTCCATTTTTCCAAGATCAAGGAATCTGTGATAAGATTTTATCTTATTCTGTCCGAGCTCTAGACTTTGGCTTGGGACGAAATTATTTATACCCCTGCTTCGGTCACTAATAATTCGATCATTCTTCACCGAGGTATCCCTCGGTCATCTGGGCCGAGGGTTCTAATCCTGTTGAAGGGACTTATAACCTGATAAGTTATCAGGGAAAGGTCGGCAGGGACCGAACCTCAATTATTGCCAAACTATTGATAAGGGGTGGTAACCCCACCATCAACAGTAAGTCCGTAATTTAATAGCTTGTTGATAATTGAAGCTTGGTTGTAGTCGTTATTCGTCTTCAATAATCTGGAATCTTCATATTTCTCCTTGATCTCGATCCAAGAACCGCTATTTCGATCCTATCAAAATCCTTTATTTCCTTGCGATGTGTCACTGTCTGACCAGGCACATTGAATGTGGAAGTGGAATAGACACACTGCTCCTTATAAATATTTCCTCTCTAAATCAGAATTCAATCATTATTCTTCTCTCCCTCTAAAAATTGTAAGTTTTCCCTTTTATCTCTCTAGGAAGAATGTCGAACCCTTTCATGAAAAACCTCAAAATCTACAGACCTCGGGTGTTTGTATCAAAACCCGAAGAATCTAAAGTTTAAGAGGGAAAAAACCTTTCCAAACCGACAGCTTCCGAGGAAACAAATACCCCGAAGATAGCAACCAACAAGCGAGCTCCTTTGGGAACTCCCGAGGAAGAAAAGAAGCTGAAGAAACAGAAAATTAAGGCTTCCTCGGAAAAATCTCCCATTCAGTTGGACGCCCCAGTGATCAATCATGTGATTCTTCCATCTTCTTCTATTCCACCATGCACCGAAAAAAACTCGAACCCAACACCTTCAGAGAACAACTCGATAATTCCGATTACAGACTCTACTGCTCCAGTAGGAAACACAAGTATCACTCCCGTTCAAGCTTGCAATAAAATTTCCGAAACTATGCCTCCTCTGAAACCAAAATTTCCGAGCTCTACTACTCTTGATCCTACTTCGACGGGTCTCGTAAGACCTTTACCCGGGATCGGTAAAGAGGGGCAAGTTAAAATCTCCCAGCAAAATCCCGTTGCTCCACCTTCACGTTATTCCTTCCAAAACTCCTATGGAAAGAATGTTCCTCTATTCGAAGACCAGAGAGAATGTGCGAAACTCTTTGGCAGACTCGAAGGTCGATCCGAATCTCTTCCTCTCCTTTCCGAGGCTGACAAAGACTCATTAATCCAAAGCGCGGCTTCATCCTTTTTTAAGGTCTTATACTTATTTGTGTCTCTTTTTTTATCGAATTTTATTTGACCCGCGTCTCTACTTACAGACGTCAGCTTCTTTCAACCGCCTTATGTCTGACGCCGAGCTAAAGCAATCGGCGATGAGGAAGGAAATCAGGAGTTTAAGACTTATGCTGGAGAAGTCTTCTCTTGATTTTGTAGCTGTTTGCAAGATGGCCGGGGAGGAGGCTAAAAAGTCTGTTGAGCTCGTTGATGAAGTTAAATGCCTGAAAAGTGAACTAGAAGAGGCCAGTCGGCCTAAATTTTCAACTAGGAATAAAGGTAATAACATTGACCCAAATATGCTTGGTCGACTAGATGCTTTCGGAGAATGTAGGGGTAAATTTGAAAAAATTCGGAAATACATCGACGCAAGCCGGCTTCGTAACTCTCTGACTGACTTATTTCATCAGGTGAAAGGAAAATGCGATCTGATTAAGGTACTTGAGAAGGAGAAGATTTCGATTCCTCCTATAATAAAAGAGGAACTCTCTTCTCAGCTGAACAACCTCGATCATAGGATAAAATACTTTCCTGCTTTTCCCCTTAGTCTTTCAGATTTAGTAGCCCCACCTTTAATTCGACAAGACCTTGGACGTTATCTTCGGTCGGATGATGTGAAGATGAAGTTGCCTCCAAGAGTGCATAATCCATATCTATCTTTTCTTACTTTGTAATTCTTTGTTGTTTGTTTTTCTGTCTTGTATGAACTCATCTTAAAAGTTTAAATTAATGAATTTTGGCTTTAAATGTCACTTTATCACATTTAAGCTTTCTCAGTCTGATAAAATTGATTTAACAAGAAATGCTCGACCATTATCTGTTATACCGGATTCTACTTTATCGAATTCCAATACTTGAAGTGGTTTTAAACATGCGGGAATGACCCGACTTTGCCTTACGATTTCTCGACTCTACTTTATCAAGCTCCAAAATCTCGAGCTGTATTCGGTAAAGAATGTGTAAGGGGACGAACCCCGTTATCGAATACGTGATCAAGGTATCGATTTTTTTTTTGTTTTGGTTATATCTGAACCCCGAAGAGTTGCCTACGTACCCCCGAAAGGGATCAAGCCATTCGTAGTTCGAACCTCACTAGGTTTTTTTTTTTGGGAAGCTTCTATGGCTCATCTGTGCAATGATACCTTTTTAGGTGGAGTGAATTCCAAGCCCAAGGTACATCCTCGTCTTCCATAGTCTTCAAACGATAAACTCCAGGTTTAACTTTCTTTTCTATCAAGTAGGCACCTTCCCACTTAGCCCCAAGTTTTCCAGCTCCAGGTTCCTTCGTGTTTTCGAACACCATTCGCAAAACTCAATCACCTTCGTCCAGAGGACGGTCTCGGATCTTTTTGTTGTATTATCGAGAAGCAATTTGCTGATAGTTCTGAATACGAAGTAAAGCATGGTCCCGAAGTTCCTAAATTTCATCATTTCTGTATCGTGTATCATTAGGGTTCTCTGTAAACTTGAAACTCTGACTTCGGCTGGAGACATTGCTTCCATCCCATGAGAAAGTGAGAAAGGGGTTTGTCCAGATGCACTTCTGGGGTTGTTCTGTGCGACCATAGTACTCCATCCAATTCGTCCGACCATCTTCCCTTTTCTTCGAGAAGTCTTTTCTTTATTCCGGTGACAATAGTTTTATTTGTAGCTTCGCCTTGTCCATTTCCTTGCAGATACCTCGGAGTTGATTTGTTTAAACGGATTTTCCATTTTTCGCAAAAAGCTTCGAAATTATTTGAATGAATTGTAAACCGTTGTCTGTTACTATCTCGTAGGGAATTCCATGTCGACAGACTATGTTCTTCCAGACGAAGCTTTCAACTTCACCACTTTGAATCTTCGGATAAGCCGCTGCTTCGACTCACTTAGTAAAATAATCAGTCAGGATTAATAGAAACCGCTTCCCACTAGTTGACTTCGGAAAAGGACCTACGACGTCCATCGCCCAACGCATGAATGAGTAAGGAGGCACCGTGGCCATAAGAAATTCTGTTGGTGCATGAATCTCTGGAGCATGTCTTTGGCATTTCTCGCAACGTGCTGTGAACTTGTCACAATCTGCCATCATAGTAGACCAATAATAACTCAATTTCCGAAGTGTTACAGCTAGCATTCTTCCTCCTGAGTGATTTCCTCCTTCTCCAGAGTGGGTAGAAGTCATTACTTCATTTGCTTCTTCTTTACCGATACAATGAAGCATTAAACCTCCGGCCGACCTTTTGAACAGAACGTCGTCCATTATCAAATATTGAGCGGCCAAAGTCTTAAGCCAGCGTGCTGCCCATTTATCAGACGGGACCTCGTCATTTTTTATATAATGGACAATTGGTGTTCTCCAATCTTCTTCGTCTTCTCCAAGAAGTTCCAGCTGAGCTTCTTCTTCCTCTGTGCTTTCGATTGTAAGAGAATGTTGTTCATGATTACCAATACTCGGATAATTGATTGTCTCGACTGGTATCGTTCTTTTTAAGTGGGGATCGGACGCCGTTGCAAGGGCGGCTAGAGAATCTGCCATTGTGTTCTCCCTCCGAGGAATCTTTTTTAGATCAAATTCTTTGAAATGCTCGGCCAAATGTCGTACTAATTTTACGTAAGCTCTCATTCGGTCGTTCTGTGCTTCAAACTCTCCATTGAACTGATTTGCTACTAATTTGGAATCGCAACAGGCTCGGAGATACCGAGCTCCCAACTGTTTTACAAGGCGTAGTCCCGCGATAAGGGCTTCATATTCGGCTTTGTTATTAGATGCTTCGAAAGCTAAGCGGAAAATCTGCTCTAAAACTTCTCCAGTTGGGGATTTTAACCAAATCTCGATCTCATAACCAAATTTAGATAAAGAACCATCTACGAAGAGGGTCCATCGTTCGTGATGCGGGGCTATCGTCAAGACTTCTGGGGGTAGTTCGGACAAGAAATCAGCTAGCACCTAGGACTTTATTGTTGATTTAATCCGGTATTCGATATCGTACTCGCTAAGTTCGATTGCCCATTTCGCCAATCGTCCCGACTGGCCGGGGCTATGCAATATTGTTCAAAGAGGGTGGCTCGTCATTACAGCTATTGGGTG
Source organism: Euclidium syriacum (assembly GCA_900116095.1). Classification (NCBI taxonomy): domain Eukaryota; kingdom Viridiplantae; phylum Streptophyta; class Magnoliopsida; order Brassicales; family Brassicaceae; genus Euclidium; species Euclidium syriacum. The sequence goes on from FPAK01000008.1 coordinate 9,130,726, forward strand.
TGATTGAAAATAAGGTCGGAGTTTCCGAGCTGCTATTACCACGGAATATGCTAACTTTTCTAGTGCTGGATATCTGGTCTCTGCATCAAGTAACGACTTGCTTACGTAAAAGACTGGTTTCTGTTCTCCTCGATCCTCTCGGACTAATACGCCACTCACAGCCGACACGGATACTGAAACATAAAGGAAAAGAGTTTCTCTGTCCTCTGGTTTGTTCAAGACCGGAGGAGTTGATAAGTATCTTTTTAATTCTTGAAAGGCTTCTTCGCATTCGCTATTCCACTCGAACTGCTTGTTCCCTTTTAGCAGGTTGTAAAAGAGTAAACATTTATCAGTTGATCGTGAGATGAATCGGTTTAAAGCTGCGATCCGTCCAGTGAGCCTTTGTACCTCCTTTGAGTTCTTCGGAGAGGGGAGGTTCTTTATCGCGTTAATCTGTCTTGGATTGGCTTCTATTCCTCGTTTCGTTACTAAATATCCGAGAAACTCCCCCGAAGTTACTGCAAACGTACATTTATCCGGATTCAACTTCATACAAAAAAGGTTCAAGATATCGAAGCAATCTTGTAAGTGGACGACATGCTCGGAAGCTACTTGGGATTTCACTAACATATCATCGATATAAACCTCCATTGTATTTTCGAGCTTCTCTGCAAACATCCGACTGACTAACCTTTGGTAGGTTGCTCCGGCATTCTTCAAACCGAAGGGCATTACGCGGTAACAATAAGTTCCTCTATCCGTTATAAAGGCGGTTTTTTCTCTATCGTCCCGGTGCATCATAATCTTATTGTACCCAGAGAATGCGTCCATAAAGGAGAGGAGTTCGTTTCCTGTCATCGCTTCTACCAATCTTTCTATGCTCGAAAGAGGGAAACAATCCTTCAGACAGGCCTTGTTTAGATATGTGAAATCTACGCAAATTCTCCATTTTCTGTTTTTCTTTTTTACTACTACGGGATTGGCTAACCATTATGGATATTGGACCTCAGTTATTGACCATTTTGCTAAGAGCCGATATATTTCCTCGTTAACGGATACTGCTCTCTCGGGTCCTAATTTTCTTTTCTTCTGTTTGATTGGTTTGTGGGTTGGATCCACATTTAGTCAATGTGCTATTACTGCAGGATCGATTCCTACCATATCCCCGAATGACCAGTCAAATGTTCCTTTGTTCCTTTCTAGCAGGGCGACCAGCTTCGATCTCATTTCTCTTTCTAAACCTCCTCCTATGGTTATACATCGTTCGGGGTGTTCTTTGTCGACACAATTTTTTTCATATGAATCTATTTCGAAGATATTGGGATCTAGTTCTCCAACTACTGATAAACTTGGATCTTTGTTACCTCTAACTTCTGATTCCGAGATCAACGAGATGATGCGTGATTTGGTTTTTGCGGGCATGGAACAAATTCTGGCTATTTGTTGATTCCCTTTTACCGAACAAAAGCCATGTGGGGTTGGGAACTTAAGGCATTGGTGATAGGTCATTGGGATTGCCTCCATCATTTTTGGTCATGGCACTCCCATGATCGCGTCAAAGACCAGGGGTCCCGATATCACATGAAAAACAGTATCCATGGTGACTACTTCGACTGATACCGGATAAACCGCGGTTCCTACTGCTATTTCTCTTTTGCCTAGAAGCGAAGTTATTGATTCTGTTTTTACTTCCATATTTTTGGAGACCACGTTCATCCGCTTCATTGCTTCTAAACTCAGCAGATTTACCGTGCTTCCAGTGTCTATTAGTACCCTTTCCATGGGATTCCCTGCTATGGAAACGCGAATTATCAGAGGATCGTTGTGAGGAATCATGACTCTGTCGAGGTCTGCATCTGTGAAGGCGGTTGAAGAATGATACGTTGGGGCCGGACTTATTGATCGAGTTCTTGGTATCTCTCGGATACGCCTTTTTATAGTTTCTTTGGAGTCCGAACTATTGAGGATTGTGCCGATATACCTTTCCATTCCCGAAGCTTCTTTCTTACTTTTTCCAAAGGACCACCCCCTACCTGGCGCGCCAAATATTGATACTGGGTTCAACTTCTAATTATTTGTAATTATAGGGGTTCGTTTTCGGGAATGATTTTAGATAAATGATGTATCATGGATTTTACCGATTTTATGCCATGATATGACTAGTTTTATAGAGTCTTTCTAGTGTGTTTTAGGTATTTATACAGGTTTTACAAGCAAAAGGTGTTTTGGAGCAAAAAGAAACAAAAGGAAGCAAAAAGGAAAGAATTGGAGCAATTGTCAGAAAAGGAAAGTGCAGAGCCAGAATTGAAATCTGAAAGTCAACGGACAATTGACCGACCTACAGGAAGGGTATAATAGGCAAATTACATATCAAATCGAAGGCTCGAGAGTTGACTTTCATTTCCATTTGGAATCGGATCAAACGGAGTTCTCGAGCGCGAGATATTGTTATTTTACTGAAGAAGGTCCATTCTGACGAATTTTACAAGACTGGCCCGTTTAGCTCCAATCAAGCCCGACTCAAGTTTTAAGGAGGTTTTGACCCAGGCACGACTTTATCACCTATAAAAGGAGTCTTAAGAGGCAGAGAGCAGACAAAATCACGAGAGAATCACCAATCACGAAATCCATAGCCACCAAATATTATTTTGCTTTCTAGATTTCTAGGGTTTTGTTACACTAGCTTTGCTTGAGAGCTTGAAGGGGAGAAGAGATCTGTTCTTCATATCTATATACTGAGTTTGTATCTCTGAACCTCTTTACTTTTATGAAGTTTACTTTGTGCATGAGTTTTCCTATGTGCGAGTAGACAACTTGTTAGATCTAGGGTTTTCAATGGTTTTATAGATCTCTAATGCATTCAACATGATATAATCAATATTCTCTACTTTATTCTGATCTGGCCATTTAGAATATTGCTCATAGGAAGAGTTACACCAATACATCATTGGGTAATGATTCCAGAACATGGTTTTTAGTAGGTAACCTCGTCCTTGTGCAAACAAGAGTTTGGCTTGGAAGGTTATGAACAAGTAGATCTGTTTCATTGCATGTGTTTTCATATTAGGTTTGGAAAGCATCCTTTCTGATCTAATGGTTAACTCATAGGTATAATATCTCGAGAGATCGGTTATTATATATATCGTTTTCTGTGTTCGTGAATCTATTGATTATTGATTGATTGTTGATCTATATTTCCTGCGATTTCCTTTGGATCTAGCGCCTTTAAACCAATGATGAAAAATCTCATTTGCTTTACTCTAATGATATCAGTAATAATACTAATCATGTTTTGCTTTGACAAATTCCAAAGTACCAGATCTGCGGTAATCACTTGGTTCCCTGTGGGATCGATAACCTTTCATGCTACAAATGTACATTGTGCACTTGCAGTTAGTTTAGGTGAAAACAATTCACACATCAACAAAAGACAAAAGAGAAACCTCGAAAAAGAGAATTTTATTAATCGTATTGGTTACAAAGGTGTTAACTCGAAATGTCGAGTTAAATTTATCAAAAATAAGTATTAAACCTAGGCTATCTGGTAATTCTTCTCCCTGATTCTGAATGAATTCAATTAGTGAAGGGGGGTATGTATTTATATATCCTTAGTAGTCGGTCATGCAAACCCATGGGCTAACCTCGGAAAAATGGAATATTTTCATTTTCCCAAGATCAGGGAATCTGTGATAAAATTTGATCTTATTCTGTCCGAGCTCTAGACTTCGGCTTGGGACAAAGTTATTTATACCCACCGCTTCGGACAATAATAATTCGATCATTCTTCACCGAAGTATCCCTCGGTCATCTGGGCCGAGGGTTCTAATCCTGTTGAAGAGACTTATAACCTGATAAATCATCAGGGAAAGGTCGGCAGGGACCGATCCTCAATTATCGCCAAACTATTGATAAGGGGTAGTAACCCCACCATCAACATCTGCCCTAGGTTATCCTCGGACGAACTGGGGGGGGGGGACTTACTGTTGATGGTGGGATTAGCAACCATTATCAACAGCTTGGCAAGAATTGAGATTCAGTACCTACCGACCATTCCCTACATACAAATTAGGTTATAAGTGATGGAATTTGGTGTAGAGTTTTAAAACTTTTCTAAAACCCTAAACACAAATCCATAGCCCTAGATCTATGTTTATTGAATCAAATTCAGTTCACGGATATACCTGGAGTTTCTTAGCAGCGGAATGATTAGGATATCGAGAACAAGATCGCCTCAGATGTTGCGCCTCTACAAAAGTCCACACGCACACAAACTGGAAGCGGGATGCTAGTGCCTCTGAGAACAATTCTCTTGGGATTCTAAAGTCTGTGCAGCTGTGAAAACTAGGTTAAGAGCTCCACTAGGTCGTCCTCTATCTTATATAGGACGGTTTAGAAGAAGCCCTAGTTAACCGAAAAACCGAACCGGTTTAATTTAAGTTATAAATGAAAACATGGTTCTGTCTCGGATGTGTATCGATCGACACCAATAGGTGTGGAGATCGACACACTCACAGAAACTTTAAATCAATGTATATCCAATATACATTAATCAGATCATTACACTAATGATCAATCCCAATATTGTTTATCCAGTTTGGTTAGGTGTGTGACCCTATAGGATCATATGTTATTAGCAATGTGTGACCCTATATGATCATAGTTATAAGCGACTTCTAGCAAAGCATTATAACTACCCAACATCATATGATAGTCTTATCTCGAGTTCACAACTGTATTAGAGTGAATACAAGTATGATATCCAGGACATTCCCTTCAATCTCCCACTTGTATTGGAATCAACTTACTCCAATAATCCCTTTGTCTCTATATCTCGATTCAGCATAAAGCAAGAACTCGTGTCATCCTTATAAAGCCAAATCACGTTTATCGAACTCTGATTTATACTGATAATGGCAAACAACTAACATTCAGCTTGTTTGAGTGTGACCACACATTCCCTCAGTACTAAATCTTTGTTAGGCCTGGAGATATTTAACTCCTGTTATATAGGAGGGACAAATCCCATCTTGTTCCATCCCCTGTTCCCCACACACTTCATGATATGCCCAATCAATGTCTGAATAGTCACCAGTCACGGCTGACGTTTGACAAGGTCAAAGCAGACCAATTCATATGCAGGAAATCATGATGAACTCAGGTCTAAGGAATATACTCTATAGTCGTAATGAGAAACTCATATGACACTCATATAACAATCTTGTTGAGTTCTCATTAGCGGGTCATATCCGAGACCGTGTTCACAACACATATCTATGTGATTGACTTTGATACTCCTATCAATCACACCATGAAACTTGGTCATCAGTCACATCACATACTAGTCTCGCGCAGTTATTAATGTCCCAATTTAACAACCTTCGACCATGGACCTCAGTAATTTATGACATCTATTGCTTATAGGGTTTCATGATCAAATCACGTATTTGATGACCTATAAGAATGCCTTAAATTATTTTGGGACTATTATTTAATTAGTCAACTACATTGTTAAATAATACTGAAACAATTTCATTAATTAAAACATAACCAAAGTATGTTTACATGAACATCAAAACAAAATAAATAATTCCCACTCAAATTAAGATTACTACTCGAGAAATCTAATTCCTATTGCCGCATCATGATTCTCATGTTTGGGCCGTGGGAGTGGCTTAGTCAGAGGATCAACAACATTCTCGTCCGTCGGGACTCTGCTGATCTTCACATCTCCTCTCTCAATGATATCTCGTATCAGATTATATCTTCTCTCGATGTGTTTGGACTTCTGGTGTGATCTGGGTTCCTTTGCTTGAGCTATAGCTCCATTGTTATCACACAACAACGTCACAAGCTATGAACTGCTAGGAATCACACCAAGTTCAGTAATGAACTTCCTAATCCAAACAGCTTCCTTTGCCGCTTCTGAAGCAGCAATGTACTCAGCTTCTGTCGTGGAGTCCGCTACAGTGTTCTGCTTGGAACTCTTCCAACTGACTGCACCGCCACTCAGACAGAAGACGTAACCAGATTGAGATCGGAAATTGTCTTTGTCCGTCTGAAAACTAGCGTCGGTGTATCCACTTACCACAAGCTCATCACATCCTCCGTATACCAAGAACTTATCCTTAGTATTCCTCAAATACTTCAGGATAGTCTTGACGGCAGTCCAGTGACTTTCACCGGGATCTGACTGGTATCAAGTCGTCATGCTCAAAGCACAAGCGACGTCCGGTCGTGTACATAGCATGGCATACATGATAGATCCTATTGCAGAGGCATAGGGAATCCTACTCATGCGCTCTCGCTCAGCAGGTGTCGAAGGACACTGCTTCTTGCTGAGAGTGATGCCATGTGACATCGAAAGCAAACCCTTCTTGGAATCATACATATTGAACCTGTGTAAGATCTTATCAATATAAGTATCCTGACACAATCCAATTAGCCTCCTCGATCTATCTCTATAGATCTTTATTCCAAGAATATACGCGGCTTCTCCCATATCCTTCATCGAGAAAAAACTTTCAAGCCAAGTCTTAACAGCCTGAAGTAACGGAATATCATTTCCGAGAAGCAATATGTCATCTACATACAGTACTAGAAAGGCAACTGCGCTCCCACTAGTCTTCTTGTAAACGCACTGTTCCTCTTCATTCCTGATGAAACCAAATTCTTTAATAGCTTCATCAAAACAAAGATTCCAACTCCGAGATGCTTGCTTCAATCCATAAATGGATCGATGAAACTTGCATACTTTCCTAGGGTTATTAGGATCTATGAAACCCTCAGGTTGTGTCATATACACATCCTCTTCCAGAATCCCATTCAGGAACGTGGTTTTCACATCCATCTGCCAAATCTCATAATCATAATAAGCGACAGTCCCTAGGAGAATCCGAAAGGACTTAAGCATAGCGACTGGGGAATAGGTTTCGTCATAGTCAACACCATGCACTTGTTTGAAACATTTTACCACCAATCTAGCTTTGTACATCTTTACATTACCATCCACGTCAATCTTCTTCTTGAAGACCCATTTGCACTCAATTGCTTTTGCACCATCGGGCAAATCTTCCAAAGACCAAACTTTGTTGATTGACATGGACTCCATTTCGGATTCACTGGCCTTAAACCATTTTTCGGAGTTAAGGCCCAACATTGCTTCTTTGAAATTCGCAGGTTCGTCACTATCAACGATCAGAAGATCATGACAGTTAGTCACGAGAAATCCGTATCTCTCGACTTCATTACGAGTTCTTCCGGACTTGTGAACTACAGGCACCACAGACATAAGTTTCGCAACCCCAGATTTTAAGAAAAGACAGACTTGGAGCATTTCCAGTCCACATCTCATGTGGAGTCTTTTCAACTGATTTTGTTGGAACTTTCTTCAGCGTAAACGCAAACGTTTCAAGAGCATATCCCCAGAAGGATAACGGTAAATCCACATGCCTCATCATCGATCGAACCATATCCAATAAAGTATGATTCCTCCTCTCAGACACACCGTTCCGCTGTGGTGTTCCAGGAGGAGTGAGTTGTGAAACGATTCCACAGTCTCTAAGATGATCATCGAACTTTTGGTTTAAGTACTCACCTCCACGATCAGACCGAAGAACTTTAATACTTTTGCCAAGTTGGTTCTGTACTTCATTCTGGAACTCCTTGAACTTTTCGAAGGATTCCGACTTATGTCTCATAAGATAGACATAACCATATCTACTGAAATCATCAGTAAATGTGATGAAGTACGTAAAGTTTCCTCTTGAACTAATGCTCATTGGGCCACACACATATGTATGTATAAGGCCCAACAAGTCACTGGCCTTTTCATTAATCTTGTTGAAAGGGGCCTTTGTCATTTTGCCCAATAAGCAGGATTCACACTTCTCAAATGATTCATAATCAAATGTGTTTAAAAGCCCATCACGAGGGAGCTTTTGAATCCTTTTCTCATTGATGTGGCCCAAACGACAGTGCCAGAAAAAAGTCGGGTTTGAGTCATTTGATTTAAACCATTTGTTACTTATGTTATAAACAGGCATTGATTGGTTGAGAATATAAAGCCCATTCTCTAATGGGGCGCTACCATAAAATATATTATCTCGAATAAAAGAGCAACATTTGTTCTTAATCGAAAATTCAAAACCATTCATGTCTAAAACAGACATATAATGATATTCCTGCTTATCGCAGGTACATAGTAGCAATTCTCCAATTCTAAAATCATGTCTGATGGCAGAGACAAATGATAAGTTCCTACGGCTAATGCAGCAACTCTTGCTCCATTCCCAACACGCAGGTCCACTTGTCCCTTCTTCAGCGTTATACTGCTGCGTAGGCCCTGCATATTAGTGTTGATGGTGGGGTTCGCACCCCTTACAAACAGCTCAAAATTAATTAGGATATAGTCTTTCCAGTTTAGCTATGATCCGATCTCGGGTCATAAACCCGAGATAGGGGTATTCCTCATTTCCTTCAGCTTGGCAAGCCGAACTAAAGGGGATAAAATTAAACCTTATCTATATCCTTTAGTCCTCGGAAATAAGGAAATATTATTTATCTCTCGGAAATAAGGAAATATTCCTTATCTTTGGGGGAATAAGGAAATATTCCTTATTATTAGGTTATAGGGCCTAAATAGACCGTCTATATACCCTTATAAAAGGAGGACCCCCTCCTCCTAAGAATTGATCCCCAGAAAATATATTCCACTCTCTTAGAGAGAATTAGACATATAAAATTAGGTTTTAGAGAGAGAAAGTTTAGAGATCCCGGAGAGAACCAAAAAATAGGTTTTAGGTTCCGAGATATCCCAAAAATAGAAAGAATCATCAGCAACTTACAACTTGGCCTTAGAGCCCGAGATAAAGACAATTTGGACTTAGATCACGAGTTAACAACAACTCAGCCTAAGAGCCCAAATTAACATCTCGGCCTAAGAGTCCGAGTTAATCACAAGATTCCCGAGCCTAAGCTCGGATTTTAATCCGAATACGGAACTACGTGTGGCTTGATCCCTTCCGAGGGTACGTAGGCAGCCTCTCACAGGGTTCAGCTACAACATGAAGACCCCTTCGGGGGACTTCTCAGAGCCGAGCTTTACCGTTATTGTCGAGCGGTTGCACATCAAGACGAACCTAACTATTTAATCCCCCGATTAAATAAGATGTATTTGCAAAGAGGTCCTTTTGATTAGGAATAATCAAAAGCCGAACCCCTGCATCAATAATTAGTACAAATATGAGCACCACAGACGGTATCCAATACCCAAGAATTTGAACCTGATGAAGTAACATTTACTTCTATAACATAAATACCTTTAGATGCCGTCTCGTACGACTTCCTCAGGTTCTTCAAACCTTCCAGGTATTCCTTGCAGTTTCTCCTCCAATGCCCAGGCTTCTTGCAGTAAAGACAAGTATCAGTATCAACTGGGCCACGCTTGGGCTTGGAAGACGACTCAAGCTTGTCCCGGTTCTCAACCTGGACAGCCTTGCTCTTTCCTTTGCCCTTAGCAGGTTTCTTAAACCCTTTACCCTTTTGTACCATGAGTACATCAGGAGCAGCCTTCTTGATATTGGGTTATTTTGTCTTGAGCATGCCATGCAGCTCAGTCAGAAACTTCGTCATGTGGTTCATATTATAGTTCAGAACAAACTGATCGAAGCTAGTCGGCAGAGATTGCAGGATGATGTCCGTAGCCAACTCTTGGCTAAGGGGAGAGTCCAGTTTAGCCAGGTTATCGATATAATCCATCATCTTGATGAGGTGGGGGCTCAGTGAACTGTCCTTTGACAGCTTGCACTCAATGAGAGATTTAACCATCTGGTATCTCTCAATGCGAGCTTGCTCCTGAAACATAGATTTCAGGGTTGTGATTATCTCGATCGGTGATCCCGCGTTCTCAAACTGTTTCTGCAGTTCCAAGTTCATCGTGGCCAGCATCAGAAAAATCACATTTGTCACATCATCCGAATGCTTTTCCACTTGCCATTATCAACAATGGGAGCATTGGATCTGGGCTTTTCAGGAAGAGGTTTCTCAAGAACATATTCCTTCTTCTCATTTCTGAGAACGATTCTTATGTTCCGATACCATTCCAAGAAGTTGGATCCTTTCAACTTTTCCTTCTCAAGGACGGATCTCAACGTGAATGAGTTTGAGTTGTTGTTGTTAGACATAGCTGAATCAAGAAAAAGAGAGAGTTTAATTAGTTTTGATGTTCAAGGAATGAGAAATCTCAACATTTAAGACTGCTCGCATTATATTCAAAATTAATTTTCCTGAGGTTGAATATAATGATCCAAGATCCATGTTTCACTGAGATTTGAGTGAGCTTTGGCTCATCGCCCAAACTTCAGTTATTTAGGTGAGCAACTCTTTGCTGATCATATCCAATATGACTCTTGGTCTTGGATTAATATCCTATATCAAATCCAATCTTATGTCTATGGGTCCAAAACCATTTTGATAGCCCATTCAAGCAAATCAATCTTCGAGCCATGTGGTAACGATTACCACCTGCCTTACTCGTGTAATTGTGAATGCCTTGCTTTGGCAAGCCCATCACATAACAAAACAAGACCCGACAGCTGACAAGATATGGAAAGACATCAAGGATGCTTGATATTTTGTTTGAGGAACGGAACATTGATCTTAAAACATATCACATATATGTTTAAGAAAGATTATATTTAATTCAAAAAGTTTTAATCTAATTAAAGTTGATTTAAATCTAGAGCGCTGAATCTAATTCAGACTTCAAAACACCTAAACCAGTCCAATCGCGGTTAAACCATTTAACCCGATTAAACCGATCAATCTTTGATTCAATTCAATTGAACCGGTGTCGGTTTATGTTTGTGTCGACCAATACGTAGTTATATCGGTCGACACGAGCTAACCGGTTTGAAATCGTGATGAAATCGACCAAACCAAATTAGACCGATCATGCCAATCCGGTTCAATCCAATTGAATCGATGGAGATCGACGCGTATCGACCGACACGAATTATGTGTCGATCGACACTGGCGATTTTCTGGAACATCAATCATTTGATCGACACTTACAATTTTACGATGCATTTAAACCTGTGTCGACCGACACACGCTTTGTGTCGATCGACACAGCCCCGCAGAAAACCCTAATTTTGTGTTTTGAATGAAAATCGTTTCGCGAATCTTCTGGCTGTGTCAATCAACACAGTGATGGTGTCGATCGACACACCATCGCAGAAACCCTAATTTTCTTTTTCATCAAAAACGTTTTTCAATCAAATCTAGCATGCTTTCCTATACACAACTCTTGTATATCAATTGAATCCTTATAATTCATCAAACATACAGTCAGATTCAATAATAACATTAGGCTCTGATACCACTGATGGAATTTGGTGTAGAGTTTTAAAACTTTTCTAAAACCCTAAACACAAATCCATAGCCCTAGATCTATGTTGATTGAATCAAATTCAGTTCACGGATATACCTGGAGTTTCTTAGCAGCGGAATGATCAGGATATCGAGAACAAGAGCGCCTCAGATGCTGCACCTCTACAGAAGTCCACACGCACACAAACTGGAAGCGGGATGCTAGTGCCTCTGAGAACAATTCTCTTGGGATTCTAAAGTCTGTGCAGCTGTGAAAACTAGGTTAAGAGCTCCACTAGGTCGTCCTCTATCTTATATAGGACGGTTTAGAAGAAGCCCTAGTTAACCGACAAACCGAACCGGTTTAATTTAAGTTATAAATCAAAACCTGGTTCTGTCTCGAATGTGTGTCGATCGACACACTCACAGAAACTTTAAATCAATGTATCATTATCATTACACTAATGATCAATCCCAATATTGTTTATCCAGTTTGCTTAGGTGTGTGACCCTATAGGATCATATGATACTAGCAATGAGTTCATAACTCATAAGTTATAAGCGGCTTCTAGCAAAGCATTATAACTACCCAGCATCATATGATAGTCTTATCTCGGCTTCACAACTATATTAGAGTGAATACAAGTATGATATCTAGGACATTCCCTTCAATAAGTCCTTTCGATAGGATTGGAACCCTCGGCCCCAATGACCGAGGGATACCTCGACAAAGAATGGATTTTTCTATGTAGTTTTCACTTTTTGATTTTGTTTGACTGAGACAGTGAAATTTAAGTCTGAGGAAGGTTGTGTTACTAATGATTTTTCCTTTGATTTTTCTTTTGGATTTTTATGATTTTTATTTGGTTTGAGTTAATGGTTTATCTTACTTGAGACTTTATGATTTGTGAAACTATTGACTAATGACCTCATTTTGCTTTGACCATGATTGAGTGATTCAACAGAATTGACAAAGAGTAACTGAATGAAAACCATAAAGCTTGATAGGCATTTTCAGATTTAGACCCACAATTTTTTATATTCAGCTAAGTTTGTATTACTCTCTCGTTATAGTTAGCTTTGATGTTTTGCTGGATATGAGATTTGTCTATGTGATTATGGTTTCCAGCTCTCCACTTAGATGATTGAAAGAAGAAATTGAATGTGTGTTTAATTTTAAAAACCTAGTGATAAGGTCGAGGAAAATTTCTGAGGATACCAACTTCTCATCACTAGAAGCTCGAGATCAATACGGTGAGGAAAATTTCATGCGAGACCATGATGTACTTGAATCTTTGAGAACTCGGTTTACGGTGAGGCTAGAAAAATTTCCTATAATGCCAATATTTGCCAAAAATTTGAGAGATTTAAAAGAAAACTAATGAAATGTATAAGTCTGGAGGAGAGGGAAGAAACCTGTGTGCTTTAAGACATTATTGTGTTTGGTAAACTTTGAAGCAAAGTTGTGACTGATAGGGAATTTTGCTAGGATGGTATATGGAATATGGTTTTCACTTTGGTCTGGCTAACTATGATATGTGTTTGAAAATATTTATTTGGAAAGTACAGTTCAAAATGGTTTTATTGAGATGTTGTTGAGAACACAATAAAAGAAACTGTAACTAAAGGATGATGGTTTGTACATAGATTTTGCTGGATTTTTAACCTCAGTAGTTTAGTTCAAGTCTAGGGAGTTTGATGTATTGATATTTTTACCTGTTTTGACATGCATATTATATATGGTTTTGTAGCTTTTTACACATTTTAACAAGGATAAGCAGGAGATTCCACGTGATGGACCATTTGGAGAAAACTTTGACGATTTGGAGCAAAATGAAGAATTTATCGAAGACAACAAAAGTTGACCGACTGAAGCTATAGTCGACCGACTCGATTAGGTCGGTCAAAAGAAAGGAAATTGTTTCACGAGCCTTTTTATAAAATCCTAAGTCTTGAGAATACGATTATGAGATTCATTATAAGGAAGGTAAAGAGAATTTGGTTGCTGATGCACTGTCGAAGTCGAGGGCTCTGAAATTTTTCACATGGCTCTTTTTGTGTTAGATTGTGTGTTCATGAAAAGGATCCAGGCTGTTCATGAGACAAATCCTATGGTTCAATCAATTATCCAAGCTGTACAGATTGATCCAGCTAGCAAGAAGTAGTTTGTGTGGTCTCGCAATATATTAAGAACGAAGAGGAAGATTGTGGTACCTATTGATAAATCTTTGCGTTTGGATATTCTTAACTTGCTTTATTTTTCAAGTGTAGGAGGACACTCTAGAAGAGATGCTACCAATCAATGTGTCAAGGGTCTGTTCTATTTGAAAGGTATGTCTAAAGACATTCAAGCCTTTATAAGAGCTTGCTCGGTGTGCCAACAATGCAAATATGACACATTGGCTTTACAAGGACTCTTATAACCTCTTCATATCCCTACTGCTACTTGTACTGATATATCAATGGATTTTATTGATGGTATTCCTCTGTCATATGGAAAATCAGTCATTTTGGTGATTTTTGATCGCCTAAATAAAGCTGCTCACTTCCCTTCCTTAAGCCATCCTTATGTGGCTTGATATGTGGCTCAGGTATTCCTTGATAACGTCTTTAAGCTTCATGGTCTGCCTAATTGAATAGTCACTGATAGAGATGGATTTTTTTTAGTGACTTTTGGCAAGAGTTGTTCAAATTACAAGGAGATTCTTTGAATCATTCAAGCGCTTATCATTCTCAAAGTGATGGAAAACTGAGATTTTTCAATAGGTGCGTTGAAATCTATGTACAGTGCATGTGTAGTGCTAGACCACATCAGTGGAGAAAATGGTTGGCATTGTTAGAATATTGGTATAAAACAAGCTTTCACACAACAGCTTAAATGACTTCTTTTGAGGCTTTTGATGATAGCGGTTTTGCCTAGTCATTATTAGCAAACCACCGTAATCAACAATATTTGTATTAATCCAGTTTTATCGTATTCATTTGCTTATTACTAAGTAGAATCGGGTAAGTTGGGATATCGATCCACGAAGAGGTAGGAAAAGTGGTATTAGGACGGTTCAAGGTCGTGAATAGCTAGACGAATAGATTTGTGTAGGTTAATTGATCGATAAATATACTACTCCTAACCAAAATTTAAATGGCAATATGAAATGGACAATCAAAGTAAATGAAAATAAACAAAGGCTCAATGAAAAAATGTAAATGGGAAAATTAAGTGCAAGTAACTAAAACTTAATGATTAAAGATAGATAGATATAATAGATATCAATGAACATGAGACTTATATGATTAGGAGGGTTGATTGGGTGATTAGAGATTTTTAATTAAGTTCCAACTATACATTAGAGTTAACAATAAACTAGGCCAATCTCTTGGTTACTAATTCCCTTACTAATCCTAATCAATGAGTATACTTGATCAAAGCCAAACATTCTTTAATTAGCTGTAACAATCATGATTAGTTCTCCCCTAACATCTCTATTAACCCAAATACCTACTATTTCTAGTTATAGATGAAGATTAACCTTTGAAAATGCAACTAGCATTTCATCGAACACCTTGCGGACGATGAAATGCCTAGAGTTCTAGATTAGATTCTTAAGCTCTAATCCATTTAAGATCCATAGATAAAATAGTTATTTCATTATCCTAATCATTTATCCAATCATTGAACATCCTAATCAAAGCCCTAACTCATCCATTAACCAACTACTCACACATGATCATTTGATTGATCATCATGAATTTCAGTTGACAAACACAAATTAAAGGCATAATATAAAGAAATAGATGAAATATATTTATCAAGACATGAAAGTAATAAGAGATCCTCTCTCAAATCTCTCAAACCCTAAAAACACTCTAAAATCTTGTCCATGGAAACTCTCTTTAACCTAATCCCTAAGGAGGCAGCTATATAGAAGGGGATAAATGATGCAGGGGCAAAATAGACAATTTTCAGTTTTTAGGACGAATTTGGACCCGTGCCGTCGACACAGATTTGGTCTCGGGTGGCAAGAATTACCTGCTTCGTTTCTGCCTACTTTGCTTCATTTCCTGCCGGCGGCAAGAAATTGCGTTGACTTCTAAGCGTTGACTTTCCTTGCTTCTTCAACTTAAATTTTCCATAACTTCACTTCTACAAGGCCAAATCAAGCGCCGTTTGGACCAACGTTCATGTCTCGCTATGCTTTTCCATTTAGGCACACTTTTAAGTACTATACCCAGCTCTCCTCTGTGCCGTCGTCATGGATGTGCTTTGTAGTTCCGTGTTGTCCTGACTTCTTCCACTCGCCTTCTTATGTGCTTCCTTGATCCCGGTTGGTTCTGCTAAGCTCCTTTAGCTACCAATGTTTCTCATACGCGACCTAAAGATAACAAACACACCGAATGCAATGCGACTATAAGAAAACCTAACCTAGATGCAAGGAAACGTTATTTATGCAGAAATGCGGGTATTTACATAATAAAATGATATTTAAAACCTTAAAACGTATGAAAAAGAGGCTTAAGAATCATTAAAATTGGGACTCATCAGCTGTGTATAGTCAACCACTACCACAACATCTTTCTTACTAACCAGGTGAGTCTAAGGTGGTTGTTGTTGCCAAAAGCTTGCAGGAACGAGAAAATATGTTTTTGGTGTTTCAATTTCACTCGTTGAGAGCTCAGCATTGTATGGAGCAAGTGGCTAATCGACGACGATCTGAGAGAAGTTTTGAGATTGGTGATCTGGTTTATGTGAAGTTGCAACCGTACCACAAAGGGTATTTGGTCTTGCGAAGTAATCAAAAACTATCTCCTAAGTAATATGGTCCCTACAAGGTTCTGGATAAATGTGGTTATGTTGCTTACAAGTCGAGTTGCCAAACTCTTCTAGGCTACATCCTGTTTTCCATATATCACAACTCAAGCAACATGTGGGAATTACTTGGTGAGCACTACTCTTCCATTTTTGGTTCAAAACGTCTTGATTCGCAAACCAGAACGTATTTTGGAACGGAAAATGGTACAAAGACAGGGGAAAACTGCTACTATGGTATTGGTGAAATGGGAAAATACAGATGAATCTGAAGCTACTTGGGATATCTTTTTTATTTGCAGAAAAAGTTTCTAGAATTCAACCATGATGACATGGTTATCTAAATGGGGAGGATTGTTGTAGCTAAAACGATATACAAAAATGAGTAGAAACTTGTAGGGGTTTAAAGGAAGTATTCAACGGCTGCGATTTAATCTTTCTACAACAAACTTTTGGAGTTAAAGGAGAGTGAATCGAGATGTGGAGACGTTTTCATAGTTGTTTGTTGATAAATTTTTCTCACTGTTCCCTCTCTTTCTTTTTAAAAACTTGTTGAATCATTTGCTCTACAAATCTTTTTTATTCTTGAGATTTCTTGAAGATGAGTTTTAGAATTCGTTGTTTTCATTGAACACTGAATTTCGTTATCATTAAAATACAATTTGTTGATTCAGACTACAGTTTATTTGTATAATTTTATTTGTAGAATTTAATTTCTAATATGTAACTTGACTGTGTTTCTCTTTCTTTTTTCTCTAGACGAGTATTGTTTATTTCACAGTTGCTTTTTACAACACTAAATCTATAAGTACATTCAAATAGATAACTTCATAAATCCTAAGTAAACTATTTTTTAAAATGATGATTTCATCGCCGGCTACAACTATTTGATTATGATGGTTCAGTATTCATAATCTTCCGATTGTTGTGCAAACAATGTAAATACAAACCAATATGCGGCATTATTTAACCATTGATTTACTTTTCGTGCTTCCCATTCCACATGTATAACAAAACCCCAAGTATCAATTTCTAGACTTACTTTGTTGTTGTTCAGTCTTTTTTTTTCAGACTATAGTTTGAACTTTCGAGATTTCTCTATATACTTCGAGGGGTGCAAATGTATGGGAAAGTAAATTAATCTAAAACTCCGCTGGTCAACAGACATCTATGACGAGAGATACACCACGCACGTCAATATATTTGATACGATTTCCTAGAAATCCACTACTACTAATTTACTATTCTATTGTTATATAATTATAAAATCTAAACATATGACGGAATAAAAACATACTCTAAGGTATTTAAGGATACGTTTTGATATGAATCATTATGATAGGTCACAACAAATTATTATATTACCAATCTAAAACCGAAGTACCAAAGCTTTTAATGCAGTCACGTTATGCAATATGCATGAGTAACTGTGTTCAATGCAAAAAAAAAAAAAAATGATGGCACTGATTGGTGCCTTGGTGGCAATGTTGCAAACTACAAAGCATTACGACCTTTGTCACAATACACATTACAATACAATTATTTTTCACAATTTTTAGGCTTCGATTGATATATATTATGGTATAAAATTTTAATAGTACAGAAGATAATGATCTTGGTACAAAAGATAGTAATACAAAAATGGTACAATCAAAATTCACGGATTTAGGTTGGAGCGAAGCGGGATTAAATTTGAACTGATAAATCCTTTAAATTTGTCATGTATTCAGTAAAACGAGTATAACTTAAAGTTCCAGACATACAAATTTAAACCAATAGAAAATAAAAACTAACTCCCATATCTTTTTTTAAAGCAGTTTGGATTCGATAGGACATCGTAAAGACCTCCAACGAATTCCAAACTTCTAAAACTCTTATATGATTATGTATCTCTCGTTTTGTCTATTGTACTGATTTTCACTCTAATATAGTTTCAAAAGCTCCAATCTCCATAACTCTTACCCTAGATCTGAAAAACCTATAAATGCACCAAAAATACTACAAAAGACTCTATAAACTATGAAAACATGGGTTAAAACCAGTAAAACCGGGATATATCAAAGAGGAGATAAATGTGAAGTGACAATTATCGAGTAAAACCATACAAAACTTTCTTTCTTTTGCTCTTAAGCACCACAAGCACTCCCGCGTGCATTGGATCGAGCCATCGCCCGATCCATAAGGCAAACGATCAACCTAATAGTTTTATGCGTACATCAGATCACCTCAGCAACTGGTCCATCAAGAGATCCATGGATCAGTAAGCTTAAAATCTCAATCCGGTAAAATGAAAATCTAGTCCATTTAGTCATCAACTTCTCCGGCAAAGCCAATCGTTTTTTTTTTTAGTGGAGATTTCAACTTCAATTCAAAGTTTTCTTGTTCTATGGAATAAACACACTTTCTTTTATAGCGGTAAGTCCAAAATTTTCATCCTTTTATTCTCTCCTAACTTTAATAATCAAAACATTTTTAAAGAGAGATAAACATAATGACATGAAAAATTCAAGAAACCTGGTGCTCTTTGAGTTGAGTCCGAGTTTTTTTTTATGTTTAAGATATATTTTTATTGTTAATTCGAGTTCTTAGCTCATTTTACTCTCCAAACCAAGCTAAAGTATGACTGCCTACACCTTTTCTCTTAATGTAATAGCAAGGTTTTCTCTTAACATCTTTTCTCTTTGAAATTGTGGTTAAAATTTTGATAAATTTGATATTGCAGTGCTAATATCTTGGTTAAAGTGTTGCGTAAATGGTAAAAAAATGTAAGGTTATATGCTAGGTATAGTCAAGAACATGAATAGTGACAAATTTGCATTTTTGAACCTTCACAATGCTCCAATCCGACTCACTCTCACTAAGTCAGGTTATGGAAACAAAAGCCTCACCAATAAAAATTTATGGAGTCAATAATGACACCGAAAATATTTCAAGAAGTTTCATTTATTTTAACTTCGTTGATGTGATTAGGAAATACAATGTAATAGCGGATAAGATAGTTAGGAAAGCCATAGCAACAATATCGTTTGTTTAAATAAAAAAATTTAATGACAAAAAAAAACCTCTACAACGCATGGTTATTACTTTCACAAGCCACTAAACCTTTACCCTCTATTTTCATATTTGTCAAGAACTTAGATATACACAATCCTTTACAACACATAATCTCACATTGGAAATTTTTGTTTGTTCTTGAAGGTAATCTTCTAAGAAATGGGTCTTAAGAAACGGTCAAGCCAACTCCAAAGAAACTAAGAGATCCGACAATCTTTAAGAAGTGAAACAAGAAAGAGCCCAAAAACTTAGATTTTTTGGAAAGATTTGCGTAGGAGCCAACAAGATTTTTTTTTAGAATTGTCTTTGAAGAAAAGGGAATCTTAGAGAAATTTAATGACTAATTAGCTAGGGTGAATTTGGGAATATTTTGTACCATGAAACACTCTAGTTACACCGAGATTAAGATGCATTCTTAGCCACCCTTAAAGTCAAATTTCATTGTATAGACCCAAGTAGGTTTGGGCGTTCGGGTATCCGTTCTGGTTCGGATCGAATTTTTCGGATTTTTGGGTGTAGGTTCATAGAACCCATTTGGGTATTTTGAGAATTCGGATTGGATACAGTTCAGATTGTGTCGGGTTCGGATTTTTAGATGAAAACCCGAAACTATTCATGTTTCGAATTAGTTCGGATATTTTACATCAAAACTAAAGGAAAAAAACCCGATTTAACAAAAATAAAACTAAATAACAACATAATGTAATAACCAAAACCGTATCTAAATATCAAGTACCAAAACAAATTAAATACGATCTTGATAAATTATAACATTTTAAAGAAAAATACCAAAATAAAAGCTTCAAAAGAGTATCAAATGCTTCATTTGTATGTAAGATGATATTATATAGAAATAAAATGAGATATTACACAAAGTAATACGATATTACTGTTTTAGATAATGAGTATTCAGATTCGGATTTTCGGGTTTTATTCGGATCAGATTTTTTTGGATCGGGTTTTTCGGATTTTCGGATGTAGACTCATAGAATCCGTTCAAGCTTTTTAATAAAATCGGGTTCGGATTTTTTTAGAGATTTTCGGTTCGGGTTCGGGTTCCAGTTCCTGATTCGGATAAAATGCCCAGACTTAGACCCAAGGTGTAACATGAGGGTACTCTAAGATCCAGTGATTGCATGATACCTTTAAGCTTGGAGCGACCCCATAATCTTTAGATATTGAAGAGGTTTGCAAGGCCTATGGTTTCAAGAATGGGAATGCCCATAATTTTAGCTCCTACACCTTGTAACCACCACCGACCATCTCTTTACAAAATCTCATTAGTCGCAACAACTTAACTACAAATTTTTTTATCAATAATGGATGTATTTTACTCAAAAAATTAGAAATTTACAATCTTACTAGACATAGGATTAAGAAGAGACCTATTAATAGGATATGATTTTTCAATTTTATCACGATACTCTTTTCGGCATTATCTAAAAAATCCAACATTTTCTATCATTTAAAACTTTTATTTGCTAAGTTTGTATACATATTGGTTATAGGATCTATGCATGTCTTGCACATATCCCTTTGCATTTTTATAAGCTCCTAGGTATCATGAACCTTAAGGGAGCCTCAAGGAATACCAAGGAGGACTAGGGATCAAAGAGGAGGCAAGGATAAGCCCAAATCAACAATACGCAACTTCATTCAACCATAAATAAGCCTTAACTCTAACCATTAATGGACTACTCGCATGATCATTAAATTTGTTGAAATTTGAATTCAACTAACTCTAAGTAAGAGTAAAAGCGGGTAATTAACTTCTTCATTAGATAGAAAACGAAGGTACAAGAGGTAAGCAGTTCAAAACAAGCTTTTGGCTGCCGAGGTTTAAAAAAGAACAAAAGCTAACTAAGACATTTTAATTGAGCGAAAAAGGATTCAATGTATCTCTCTCTTGATCTCTCTTTATTTTTAGCTATGATCTAATGTGTATGTGTGAGTATGGATGAATGCCTACTCCTCATAGATCGTTTTCTTTATATATCGGTTGAAGTCAGCTTGATTTCCTTTCTTTCGTAGTTATCTTAAATGGAACATTAACATTATGTAAAGGAAATATTACCGAAGAAGACGAGATTTTTGCTGATCTCTTGAAAATTTCCATTTATTCGAGAAGATTGCCTTTTTTCCTTAGTGGCGACGAGGTCACGGTTTTGCCGAATAGCGAATTGAATTCAAGCTGGGCCTAGGCCGCCCCATCTTTGTTGAGCAAAATGTCGATTTGGATTGAGCTAATTTGGGGTCTTAATTCCACCAGTAACAGTAAATCCCCCCCCCCCAACAAATCAATGAAGGAGTGTGTCTATGAATTCGCCAAACTCAAAAGTTTACGATTGTCTGGAGTGAATCAAGAATTTTCTTAAGAAAAGTATTAATCAAAACAATTTTCGAGAACATACCACGACTTAAAATAATTATTTCATAATGTAAAGATGAATCATGAACTCCAAATATTAAAATGTAAGTACAGATCTCGAATTTCAAGCAATTTGATTCCAATGCGAGGTCGGAATCTCGAATTTGAAGAAGGACACATGTTAATTAAATTTTTTCAGCTATTCTAATTACTTTTCCAGTTTCATAGAAAAACCGTAAGAACTAGATCGTGAATCTTGATCAAGCATTAATAACAACGATAACCGAAGATCTAACAATAAAACCATAATCTAGTAGTCAAATAACATCAATCCATGAATTCCCTTTATGAATCTTGACAAAAAATATATATATATATATATATATATATATTGATATGTATCTTGTCTCCAGGTTCATCTATTAAGGTTTTATTTGAATTCGAAAGTTATGACCTTCAATTTTCTCTCGTGAATGGAGTGTATTGCAACAAGTGCCGATCAATTATCAAGGCCAGGCAGACTCTTTGAACGTGAAAAGCTTTGTGTATTTTCTAATACTCCATAATTTCCTTTAAAAGGGTTCTAAAGTGTCCATTTACATTTCTATCCTGGAAGATATTAAAAAGATGAAAAGTGGCGAATCGACACCAAAATGATATCTAAATGTCAAAAAAACTTAAAAAATGACTCTAAACAATATTAAAAAAAGGATAATAAAATGGTGCTATCACAATTCTTTCCATAAAAGGGGTTTCCTACGTAACAAAAACGTATAATAGTTATATAAAAAGGACAATATTCATATCATCATATATTAAGTTTTGGAAATATTCAAATACCAAATATGACATAATTTCAAAAAACTGAAATAACTTACGTGTATATCCAAAATCTTCTAGCAAATTGTCTGCTATTTTGACATAAATAACTTCAAGTATATAGCCTAATTTTCCAGCATATATATAGTGCGCAAGTTTGAAGGATTTGGTTCTAGATCTATTAGACAAACTCATACGGTCATACCTAAGCAACTTTTGATGTTGTAGTTGGATAAAATCAAGTAAAAATACCAAAAGGAAGAAACATATTACAAATAACGAGATGTGAAGGCGGATGATGATATGAAAAATGAAGTCCAAATTTTTGGGAAGATGGAGAAACATAATATATGTCGCCTTTTAAAAAAAATGTGATATTGCAGAGGACAAGTATTGAGATTGTAGGAAATACCTCGCAAAGCGCCACACCAGCGATTTCTCTTGCTGGGATGAGTAAGTTTCGACTATAGATACCCAAAATGTTAGTTTGAAAGAAACAAAGATACAAAAAAGAAGAAGGTGAAAGTGGAGATCCAAAATATTTTGAAAATATGTTTAAATCAAACAAATGGACAAGGTAAGTTGATATTGTAGATGACTACCTCGCTAACACGAATGGTAGTTATTTCTTCCACCAGATTGAGTTAGTCTCGTCGGTTTATCAATGAATAAATTGAGAAAATAAACGGTGACATAATTGGCAAAATAGTGGAGGTTTTTGTTAAAAAGAGAAAGAACCGAAAATGAAAGAGGAAAAATTTGGGATAACAAGATTAAATGAAAATATGTGTAATAAGAAAAAGAGAAGAGAGAATTTCTCATAATTTTAGTATTATGCACTTGTCATGAAAAGCTAAAAAGGCGAGGTTTTTGGGAAGGAAGAAGTAAGGAATTTGGATAAAATAATAATATTTAGAGATTTAGTTTGTGTTATGAGTGTATATTCAATGATGCCAATTTCTCATAATTTTATTGAGTTATACTATTAAATCGTTCGTTATACTGTTACCAATCAGATTTAACATTGAACCGTCCTTTTTTACCGAAGTGCATTTCTTCAGACATTTTTCGTTAATCATTTTATTTTAATCGTCTTCTTTATAATTGTTCAAAAAAATTTCAAATACCTTGTTTAAACTACGTGGTCACCAGCCAACAAAAAACTTAGATAGGATAACATGACATGCTATATAGTTCAGTAGATTCCCCTTTGAAGGATTTTAGTATTGTGCACTCGCAATGATTTAAGCAAAAGAAAAAGTAGCGATGATGTTTGAAATTATACAGAGATTTCAAATCAGTATAACATCAAAAAATATCCTTTAACAAATAAATGAAAATATAACATAAAAAAATGTTATCTTTATCACTTTTTTTGAACCACGTGGGTTGATACCCTAAAGGTTAACCAAACCGGCCTTACCCATCATAAAGTAAGCCTAAAGGGACATCTTTAGAGGCAAATATATGAATATAAAAGATTTTATTCACCTAACTAACACAAAAATCCACACGCTTTGATATGACATGACACAAATTATAGGTTTACAAAGTGTATGTAAAGTTGTAAAATTTACGTTCTTTTCCTTTAAAAAAACTGACAGCGATTTTTTTAAACTACAGTAGTAGTATTTAAACACAATTAGGTATGTCCGATCTAATTTATATTCTATTTTGGATCGGATTTTTCAGTTATAATATACTAGAAAGGATCATTCAGATTTTTCAACTTACGAAATATTAGATGATAAAATTAAATATTTTTCAGAAACATATATATTATTACATAAACTTTCGTTACTCTTGCATAAAATCTTACATGTTTTGAAATATTTATAAAAATTTCAGTTTCGTTAATTATATTAATTAGATATTATTATATAAATCTATCTTATTCCTTATTTTTCTAATACAAAACTTTTGTAAGAAAAAACAAAACTGTCATTTTTTGGATAAAATATAAATATAATTCAAAAGAAACGTTTTCAAACATATATATTAGACAATTTTATAATTTGGTCTCATACTAAAATAAAGTTAAATGCACAAAAGAAACACGAATCGGTGAACAACAACCACAATCTCATGGTCATGGTGAAATTACGTCGATAAAACTTGCTAATACCTAGGATGAAAAGAACACGAGCATAAAAATGAAAATATATATCTAGAGACCCTCAAAATGCTAAGTACAGTTTGTGGAACTATGAAAACCAAATCGAGTCACAAAGTAGCTAATTTCACGGCCTAAGACACCCTTAACCAAAGAATTATAACCAATCAGCTTATACAATATCCGATTTGGACGAAATCATAACGGGCCAAAAAAAAATTAGATGGTATCTTTATCGTTAGTATAATATAAAGTGAGACAATCAAGGGAGCCAAGGTCATACTAACTCTTCCAAAACCAAAGGAATCGATCGAAAGTAAAACTAAGCGTCATTTTTATATATTATAGAACACCATCAACCGTTTGATAAGAACTGTACACTGATTTTGAAGTTTTGTATACGAATTTATTACATTGATGAGATCACACAATAACATGTTTTTCTTCGCAAATAAGGACCATTATAAAATAGTGTATATAATGAAAAGAAGTTGAAATGCATCCTCTGCGACGCATGGAGCTGATGAAAACCACTCACTGTGCACGATGAGTCCAAACCTTATCACAAAGAAAATAGTTTTAGCACATTAAAAATGTAGGCTTTAGAGTCTTAAAGACCGATTTCACTACCATAAACATGTAATTTTATCATTATTCTACTGTCTTGAATTTTATAGTCATAGGTTTTGTATTTTGATGTATTTTTGTGTATTTTGGCTATTACAGGACCATTTAGAAATTTTAGGAGAAAAAAAGAATAAGTCAAGGAGAGACAAGACCAACGTTCGAAGATTTGGGAAGAGAAGGGCTTAGTATCAATCAATACTAGGTCGATACCCCGAGGTGGTCGATGTCGCGAATCGATATTAGAGAAAACTTGGTGAACACGCTTAAAATCAGATTTTGACACCAAAACACCAATCGAATTGTGACCATGTGAAAACCACTTGCTAGAATTTTGTTTTCACTATCTTTTGATCATTAGCTTGTTGGATTCTCTTTGGCATAGTAAATGTTTTCTTGAATTGATTTAAAGCTCTAAATTAAAGCGAGAAGCTAATTGAATTTCAAATTAATCTTGCCAAGAGGATTTAATTCTTTTATTTAGATAGGTCAATGCACTTAAGTTGGATCCACTCCTTTTATCCACCCTATTTGGGTCCAAATGGCATTCCCATCTTTGGAAGGAATGTACACTTAAACTGATGTGATTATTACAGGCTAAAGATTAGACGGGTTGAGATTGTTGAACTAAGGAGATGGCCGATGGCTTCTTTCTCACTTGGTTCGGATATGATTGAATTTATGGGGGTGAAAGGCTACCGATTGTTCCTACAAATAGCAATTGAACATATTAGCTTGATTCTATAACCAATATGCACGAGATGGATGAGAAAATGAATTGACTGCACCACAAAGAGTGTTGTGGGATCTTTGATACTGCAAGATTTCTCAGCTCTAGGTGAATCCACGCGAAGAACAACAACAAAAGAGTCGAAAAGGTTGTGCTTTGAGATAAAGAAGTATAATGTTTTATTGATCAAAAGAAGGTTGAGCTTTACACGGCTACAAAGGGACCTTATAAAGGGGTCCCGTCAGCTAGTTCTAGGAACAAAAGAAAAGAAAAGAAGTTACAAATAAAAATTTAAAAGAAAGAATGCAAAACACTTATAACAAAATAAGGAAAAAATCATATTTTAGAAAATGAGATGTTGTCTCTTTCTTCCATACTTGTAACACTTGCTAAGGCTAGAATTGAGGTTCCTTGATGTGTTAATTACCACTGAGATACTGTTAATTACCACTGAGATACTATGTGTCACTTGCAAGAATTTTAAATTAATTGAATGTATCTTATTTGCATATGATTTGTTCGATTTTGAAGCTGGAGTTTCTAAGGGTGATATGTAATTGATTTTATATTTGGTTGCATTTTGATCTTGACATGAGAAAAAAAGATCTTGACATAATTCGTTAAGTGGCTGCAGATTCATGTTGTATGTGCAGTTTCGAACGAGTAATATATATTGGTACCAGTAATCTTAACGGATGAACAAGATGATGTAAGCACATAATCTATATATGCTTATTGACCACATGGTTTCAAGGCCTATAGTTGTGAGTGAACTGAAGTTCGTCACACAAAGGTGCGAAAACCTTTATGATAAAAACACATATCAAAGTCTTTGAGAATCCACACAAAGATTATGACTCAAATCATTTATTAAACAATGGAATCCACCAAAATACTTAAACAAGCAAAGAAGATAAGCATATAGCTTAAGAGTATAAATTTGATTTTGATGTATGTTTCTTTTTCCCAATTAAAACTTCGAAAAAAAATTAAAAATTAAACTTTTTCGCATCTTTCTTTTGATCCATGTTCTTATAACAAAGGTTTTCACTTAGATAATTATTTCCTTGATCCGTGTTCTTATCACAAAGATTTACGTACCTTTGTGTGACGAACTTCAGTCCACTTAGACATTAGGTTTTGAAATCATGTGGTCAATAAGCATATGTGGATTATGTGTTTACATCATTTTATCTTGTTCA
The DNA here is from genome assembly GCA_900116095.1 of Euclidium syriacum. Classification (NCBI taxonomy): domain Eukaryota; kingdom Viridiplantae; phylum Streptophyta; class Magnoliopsida; order Brassicales; family Brassicaceae; genus Euclidium; species Euclidium syriacum. The sequence continues at coordinate 9,157,789 of FPAK01000008.1, forward strand.
TCCGTTAAAATTACTAGTACCAATATATATACATATATATATATATATGAATTACTCGTTTGAAACTGCACACACAACATGAATCTGCAGCCACTTAACGAATCATATCAAAATATTTTTTTTTCTCATGTCAAAAATCAAAACGCAACCAAACAGAAAATTAATCACATGTCACAAAGGTAATGTAGAGCCAATTATCTTTCATTTATTTTTCTTAGATCATAATGTCAAACTCACTTGAATCATAGTATTAAATACCAATTTGGGATGTAACCTCAAATTTGTATTTGTATTTCCTATAAATTTAGTATTTTAAGTCGTTGCTTCCCCTTATCTTGAAGGTTAAAATCATTTGATTTATAGAATATCCTCAAACACGTATTTTTCTTGGATTATAGTGTATAACCGCATTTCTACTCATAATACACTAAAGATTATGTATGACCTCTCCTCCAATGTTTTATTATACAACACTAGATTTTGATCCTACATTGTAACGCGGAGTAATATTTGTACATTTGAATTTTGTATTTGTCAGTTATATATTTACTATTTTTAGTGTAAATTTTTTGAAGTTTTTAATTAATAAAGGAATAACGTTGTAAAATTCAAAGGTTTTTAGATGATTTCAATAAAACTCAAATGTAACTTTTTAGATCCTCAGAGATCTTTCTCTCTAGATTTTCATCTATTATATGTAGAAGCAAATAAATATAAAATCACTTAGATCATATTCCAAAAATTATTGGTGTAAATTCTTCATTGAAAGTTAATTTTATCATGTTAAATTTTAAAACTTTTATCTATTTTACTGAATTTGTGTACAGTAAATTTAAATAAACATGAATATAAAAGTTTTATATAGTCTTTAATTGAAAAATGGTTATACAACCCAATTTTAATTTATTTACCTTTTATTTCTTCTGGTTATTTTTAATGCAATATTTTAGGAGTACTGAACCTTATTTTCTATAAATATAAGCCAGCACATCTCTCTTCTTGCAAACTAAAACAAAAAGAGAGTATGGGAAAACTAATGGCAAAGAGGTTTTGCATTGGGTTTGGTTGTGGAAGAACTGGGACGAGCAATGGCAACAGCAAAAGATCATCATCATCATCATCATCATCATCATCATTATCATTATCATCATCATCCTCCTCATCATCAACATTATCATTATCATCATCATCCTCATCATCATCATCATCATCATGTAACAATAGCAAGATAAAGTGGGAGATGAGGCCAGGAGGGATGCTGGTTCAGAAGAGATCCGAAGATTCTAAAACTGAAGATTTAGTCACCCTTCGAGTCTCCACAGTTTCTCAGCTTTCATATGAAATCTCCATTGATGCAAACTCCACTTTCGGTAATTACATACGTTTATAGATATATAAATTACACCATTTGCTGATGTTTGCATCAGACCAAAAAAAAAAAAAAATTGATGATGCACATATGAGCATTTATCTAGCTCACAACAAAATTGTATTTTTGGAGTATATTTTGATACATCATTGGAAATATTGTTGAAAGTAGCTTAAACTAAGTATTCAGTTGAAACGATATTTTTCCTGGTAAACTTGGTATTAATATTTAATATATAAATTCATATTTTTTGCCCGTCAAAAGGTGTTATTATTGAATATTCTTTCCGCTTTTTAAGTTATATGTTTATTACATAAATTTTTTGAAAAAGAAATTGTTGCAATGGCAAAATCTAATATTTTCCACTAATTTAATTAAAACTTACATTCTGATTCTACCTTGAGATATAATCTAAATAGTGGAGAAAACAAAATAGTAAAAAGACTATTACATGAATATATTATTTTCATACGCTCCATTTTATATAAGATGATAATTTTAACCCAAGACCAAAAAAAAAAGAAGATAATTTTAACCTTCTTAAAATAAATATTTAAAATGATATTGTTCTAGTTTAGTTGGTTAATTACGGGAGAAAAAATACTAACTGTATTTACATTAAAAATTGTTTTAGGCATCTTTTGATACAGAATAATCACAGATAGTATCGAATTCCTTTTCATATTTTATTGACGTATATATTTTTCATAAATTTGATATATCTCATCCCAGGTGAATTGAAGATGATGATAGGAGCAGTGAGTGGAATTAAGGCAACAGAGCAAAGACTCTTGTTCAGAGGGAAGGAAAGAGAAGACAGAGAATACTTGCACATGATTGGTGTTGGAGATGGAGACAAAGTCTTCTTATTACAAGATCCTGCTTTTAAGGAGTTGAAACTTCTTAAGCTCCCAATTACTGTCTAATTTAACTCCTTAACTTTATTCATTGGTTGATCTATCTATTAGTTATCTCTAATCCACCCTCAAGCACTCTGATTTTGTTGGAGTATATGTTTGTTAATTAAAATTGTTGTATTGTCTCACATTTGATAGAGTTTACATTGAGTGAGTAGTTATTCTGGTAGTTTTATTGATTATGCTGGAAGATCGGACTTTCTGGATGTAAAACTATTGCATTCTCAATATTGTTTTATATTTGAACCAAAAATAATAATATTGTTTTGTATTTCAATTTTAGAAACATATATAACAGGGATGAGTCATCCATCTGTGTGATGAACAACGATAAGAAATATTTAAATAGTAATAATAATATACTCGAATACTAGACCAATGGGTTTTTTTGGTATGTGACACCATCGTTGGAGAAGCTTTTCATATCGTGACACCATTAATGATCGAAGAAAAGCGATTCTGTTTAGAATATGTTTGTCAATAGAGGGGATGAGATGCACAGTCGGTTGGTTCCTCCACTTGTGGCGCTTCTTGTTATTACAACGAAACATTATTGGTAGTTGTTTGGAAGACTAGACACAGAAAAAGGTAAGAGTTCCAATCGAATGATGAGTAGTGAGTCTATTTAGAGATTATGCCTAGTATTGGAGGATAACTGCGTACCTCCCCAATAGCCCGACTCGGATCGAAATCGACCCGTCCAATAAAATTATGGTCCAATTCGGCTTGTAACATTTAGAGCCGAGCTCCTTCTTCAAAAAGCTCATAATACCCGTCAAAAAGAAAATTATTGTTGTTTCAGCTTGTGTGAGTTTGACGTCAAGCCGGTTGTGTGAGTCAAGTCTTAACATAGAGTCAGATTGAGTTCGTTGAGTTGAGTCCTAAAATGGATCCGGATTAGGTGTATGTGGTTGTGAAATCAAATCCTTGTTTGGTGTGGAATGGGTTGTGAGATGATGTGAACCACCGAATCTTGGAATGAGGCCATATAGGTGACGTAAGGCAATCCTGACAGTGAGGACAAATTAAATGTGATGTATGGACCGAGTCCTGACGTCGAGGCCGGATAAGTCGTGTTGTGTGATAAATCGAGTTCTAGCACCGAGGTCATATAGGTTTTCATTATTGTCAACTTTTGGGGTTATGTTTTTTTGCGAGAATGAGTGATTCTCAATGATGGTCACTGGTCTTTGGTGGGGGTAGAGTCCTAATAAAGTACATTTGATTGTGAATCTCAGCTTATGGTATAGATCGGATATACTACTCTATCATATGTATAAATTAGATGAATAGTTAATTGTCAAGAAAAAAATTAATAATCACCAATGTATTCAACATTATAAAAAAAAATATAAGATCATTACTTCTATATCAACTAAGATCATGAATAAGGAATTATCGCTTTTAACATTACATATCTACCATAATACTAGAATATAAAGATCAATTTTAGTTTTTTCTTCGATAAGATTAATATCTTTGAAATGAACATAGAAACAAGATTTTTTTTATTCTAAAAGTTTTAAACATTCTTCTACTAAACTGAAAAAAAAATGAGTCTAATATTTTTTTTTTCACACTGCATTATAACAAAAGGGAGAAGTTAAGTTGAGAATATCAACTAATACAAGTCATCTTATTTGCAGACGAAAACCAATCATACAATGTCTAAACTATGTTAGTTTAAGTTATTTCTCATTTAGTATAGATATGGTTATCTTAATTTTATAGTATAATTTAAAATATTGCAGAAAAATAATAATAATTAGCGTTTACAAATAATTAACATTTTTTCGTGTTACAATGATTTGTCTCCTTTTCCATTATAATATGATTAAAGTAACGGTAATATTATAACCACGCGTGTAATCCGACAACACAAAAGCAAGTTTAAAAGGTGGTGGTTGAAGTACAGAAAAGACAACCATTTTACTTTAGTTTTAAAATTATACACTCTTCACTTTTAATGAAACACGAAAGGCTGATTATCAAGATAACAAAAAAAACGAAAGTCTGATTACTACCATATATGTTTAAACTAACAAACTAATATTAAAATGGGTATTTCACCCTTATTTCTTTTTTTATTTCTTTTTTTGACCTCTTTCTTTCTCCTATTTTTCACCCCCTATTTTAATTGGCGATCAACTTCGTAGTGGTTGAATAATCGACTGAATGAACCGTCGAAATGGGGTTATAATCAACTGATAAACCAACTTTTCTATAAAAAAATAACATATTTCAGACGAATTAGGTAGATAGTCAAGTCTAAGTGTCCACATGAAAAATTATTGGTAGACACAACCACAATCATCTCCACGAATATATGTCTATGTGGATACTTAGTCTATTGATCATCTGTTTACTCGGAAGTCTGTCCATCTGGTCATGTGTTCATGAACAGCTATGTGGTCATTTAGTGCGTTGTCCACGGATTCTTGACAATGTGTACGTCTGGCCACTTGTTATCAACCATAGGGATTTAACAAATGATATAATCGAGATAGTGGACACGAATATCTAACCATGTGAGCACTTAGTCGCTTCACATATGTTCACTGGGTATGTTGTTCACATGGTCATGACTCCATGTACAACTATGTGTTCACCTGGTGTTGATGTCCGCGGATCATGGTCATGTGTACGCCTGAACACTTTATATCCACCGAAAGGGTCTATAATCGACTGATAAACCAACTTTTTTATGTAAAAAAAAAATATTTCAGACGAATCAGGTAGATAGTCAAGTCTAAGTGTCCACATGAAAAATTATTGGTAGACACAACCACAATCGTCTCTACGAAGATATGTCTATGTGGATACTTAGTCTATTGATCATCTGTTTACTCGGGAGTCTGTTCACCTATTCATGTGTTAATGAATAACTAGGTGTTCATTTAGTGCGCTTTCCACGGATTCTTAACAATGTGTACATCTGACCACTTGTTATCCACCATAGGGATTTAACAAATGATATAATCGAGATAGTGGACACGAATATCTAACCATGTAAACACTTAGTCGTTTCACATATGTTCAATGGGTATGTTGTCCACATGGTCATCACTCCATGTACAACTATGCGTTCACCTGGTGTTGATGTCCGCGGATCATGGCCATGTGTACGCCTGAACACTTTATATCCACCGAAAAAGGGTCTAAAATGTGACAAATGATTATGGTTGTATCCACGGATATATGAACATGTGGACACTTAGCCTTTGACCATGTGACATGATCGTAGTAGTGTTCACAAATATCTGACCATGTGGACACTTAGGTTCTTAGCCATGTGTTCACTAGTATGTTGTACATATATTCCTGACCATGTATACGATTGGTTACCTCTTATACACTTAAGACGTCTAACATATGACACATGGTGTCTACAGATTGTTTGACCATGTGTACATTTGGTAGGTTGTCCACGCGTAGGCTTAGTCTAGACTATCACACGAGTCATCTGAAATAAGTCATAATATTTTTATTTGCATTTCGGTTAACATTTATCGGCTGTTTATAACTCATTATAATGGTCGATGTAGCTGACTACCCCACCACCGCGAAGTTGGTCGGATTTTATAACAAGAGGGGTGCAAAATAATTGTGTGAAAAAGGATGGTGGAGTTAAAATAAAAAAAAATTAAAAAAAAATTAAAATACCTTGAATTTGAGAGAGGGGCAAAAATTTCCTAAAAATATTCAAGAGATATATTATTGATAGCAAATATCAAAAGATACGATCTTATAATTCAAAATATAAAAATAGATAATGGGTACAGTTTTATCGTAATATCACTGTCAATATTTAAAATATATGGTAATATCAATCTCTTAAAGTGATGCAGTCATCAAAATTAAAGATGAAATCCACGGGTCCAAGATGGATCAGCCACACCTAAGGAACCTCTCAATCATACAGAAGCTGCACAACACGTCCCTAGCTGCACCCTTCCACATTTGATCAACCCAATACCCAACTTGCCTTTTATGGACCCGAAATGAATCAAGTCACAACGGTTCTTTAAAATAGTGAGTGGCACGACTTGGAGAGCTTTCACACAATCCAGAGACTCTCAAGAATGCATCATTACATGTCCAAGCTGCCAAAATCGAGTATTAAAAGCCAAATCAATCAAAGGCATTTAGTTTGATTTATTTTCATTTATGTTAATTTATATTAGTAATCATATTGTCTTAAATGTCTTAGGGTTCAGCCTATAAACATTCATCACATTTCATCGTAAAAACACACTCTTTTATGAATAAAAACTCGAGTTAATCTCTTGAAGCTTTTATGCTTTGTTTTGCTTGTTTACTTTAGTTTGCGGAAACATTCTAGAATACAAGGTTGGATCATAGTTTATTGTGTGGAATCACAGAGGCTTGATTCTTGATCTTATCAAGAGATCTTTCATACTCTTTTGTGGCAATCCTCAATCGACTTTCACTCCATCCCAAAACTTAGTAAGACCAAAACCATAGTTTATCTTGTTAATTTCTACCTTATCTTGTTTTCTGATAAAAACCATAAAAAGTGGTGGGTTTCAAAAAATTAAGTGGAAATAACATGAAAATTGAGAGAAAACAATGAACATAGTGAGTATAAAGATGGCGGGGTCGAGTATTAAGGTTTCAGAGTCGTCTTTTGTTATGAAGAAGATGGTTTTCAGATGACGATTTTTCGCTTCATTAAACTTAAACGAAAAAAATACAAATAAACACAGGTATGCTGGAACTTGAACTCGTGACCACTCAACATATTAATGGGTGTAAAACCACTAGGCCAACCTAGAATATTGATATATTTTAATATTTTTTATCTATAAATCATCTGTTAATAAAAATACCCTAAAACTAAGCCTCAATTATCTTTGTGTAATCTTCGATTTTCTCGCTAGGCGTTAGATCTAACCCAACCATCCAGCCTAGCGTGTATTTGAAAAATGCTTAAAGTTAACTAGAAAAGTTAGGAAATAACATCCCCTAACTTTTTTAATTTGTCATTATCAGAATTAGCCACAACAACTTCTCATCTTTTGGGGCTGAATTATGAACTCGTTAATCTCTCGACCTTATTTTTGTGAGCTACATGATCTTAATGTCTTGACATGACATATTACATCCTATGAGTTATGTAAAGAGAAAAAAAGAAAAGATTCCACATATATTCGAGTCGGCTTCCAATAGTTCTCCTTTGTATTGTAGATCAAACTTTCGGAAACAGAGCTTCCTTAATTCGTCGTACTAATCCTACTTTAGCGAGCTAACTTTTGTTACTTTGATTTGCTATACTTTATCCCCTCTATAAATGAACAAGATTAAACTAAGATAAATATTGTCTCTTAATGTAATGTGTGTTTCCTTTAACTATATTTGTTTTGATGTCTTTTTTAATTTCTATGAATAAAAAATATTTATTCGCTACCTTAGTTTTCGTCACTTAGTGTTAGTGTCGGTCTAACTGAGTACTTTCGAGTATCAAAAACCTTGTTTGGCCTGCGATAGCAGTGTAGATGCAACATGTGACGTGTTCGATTCTTTAGGTATGACGTTAAGATAGATGAATAACAAAAGACCCTAAATTAAAACATTACCATATGATATATGTTAAAAGACTTCTTTTTCATCTGGTGGTTATTATAATGGTTCTTGAGACGTTTCAAAGCTATGAGTTTAACTTTATTGGAAAGAATAAGGGGTATTATCAATGACTAGTATCAAACACCCGAAAAAAATAATTGGCCAAAATTTCATAAATATTCAAATTTTATTAAATAAAAAGGAGTTGGGAAAATTTAAAGCTAAAATTTTCTTTGGTATAATCATACATATATACTTTTATATAACAAACTAGTTTTTCTTTTCTTTTACTAAATGATGCTTAAATTATATTACATAAAACTAATTGTAAGTGCATAATATACAATTGTGGTATTTAGGTTATCGATTTTATAAAAATTATATTGAGTATCAATTCTAATAAAAAAATTCTTCTTAAAGCAAATCTAAAATCCAATAACTTATCAATCAAACTTAAATTTTTGAACTTATAATATTAAAAATACAAGATCATAGGGAAGATCTAGGGAAGATCGCATGAAGTATAGATCAAAAATCAATAGATTTTAGAACACAGAAAACGCTTGTATGTAATCTCCTAATTCCTTGGTAAATTACACCTACTTGTCAACGACTAGATCAAAAAATTACTTTCCAAACTATGGAAGCCAACTAATGCAATGACTATAGATCTAATTGTTCATAATTTTCCTAGGCAGGGGTTACAGTACACAAGGACGAAATTATCTACAAAAAACCATGTTTCGGTCTTTTCATCAAATAGTGTATAAGATAACCAAACCTAGTGATCAATATCCTAAGTGATCAAATCAATATATAGCATGTAATACCATTAAAATATAGAATCATATTGATCATATCATGTTACATGTCTTAAAGATCTATAAAACCATTGAAACCCTTAGATCTAATAAGAGAACTAATCACACATAGCAAATAAAACCATAATCATATCAAAATCAAAGTATTGCATAAAGAGTAAAGAGAGTAAGATTTTAGAGTAAGAACACGTTGTGGGTATCTCTCTCTCTATTGAACAAAATAAATCTCAAAGAAACCTTAAGAACAAAGGTGCTTTCTTGAGGCAAGAAAAAGAATTTTTGGTGGCTTGAGTGTCTTGAAGGTTTTTGCTTCTTGAGAACTTGAAGGTTTTACCTAATTCCAGTGCTAATAGGGTATATATAGCTTTAGGAGTCGGGCATGGGTTGTAGATAATAATGCTAAACTTCGGGTCTTGAGAAAAGCCCGTGAAACGATTTCTTTAATTATAGCCGACCTTGAGAGTCGGTCGACTACAACTATAGTCGGTCGACTTCCACTCCATGGTGACTTGTACTTTATTTTTTCTCCAAATCGCCTAAGTTTCTCCAAATGTCCAATCACGTTTAATTATACATTTCTCCTGCTAAAACATGGAAAAGACTCGACAAGCGTATAAAATATATAAATGAAAACCGGTAAAAATAAAAATATATCACTAAAATTAGTCATGATTTTTGACCACTATCAAAGTTTTAGTTTATAATTTTTTTTTTGGTAAAAGGCTGGTTAGGTGACTAGATCTTTCGAGAGTCTTGCCTGTGATTTTTGGACGGGCTTGATAATAGAATGGGGTCTGGATTTTTAAGGTCGATCTTCTTCCGCAAAACCCCTCTTAGGGATGAAGTGCATTGAGAGTGAATTCGAGAAAGGTAATTAGGTAATAAAGTCATCAGGAAATTACTTATTGGATGCTATAACGGTTCAGAGCAAGGTATGATTTATTAAGGAGAAAAGCTTATATCAAAACACAGATAGTGCGGAGTCTCTAGAAAATATGATGGCAATGGTTTTTTCCAAAAATTCTTTGACGTTTAAGTCTTAAAAACAAAAACAAAAGATAAAGAACAAGTGTTTGAGGTCATGAATTAGAAAGAAATTCTAAAAGCAGAAAAAAGCATGATAATAGGCTTGAGAACCTCGAGCCAAAAGAAATGAGTGGTCTGTGAATCATTTTGTTATGTTAAGAGTATTTTTTAGGTAAAACGAAAAAGGGTATAAGATTTGAGGGTGAGACTTGGTAAAGAAACGACTGCAAAGGAAGAGTCCAAGAGGGATTTCAAAGGAGTGAATAATTATACCCCGAAGATGAGTATTTTTTTAATTCTTTTCGAGAAGAACGTTCATTTTATTTCTACCATTATGTGTTTGATTCCAGGACCGTCACTTACTATCTAATAGAGTCTCGAGCAATGGTCAGCGTTTTTTTTTAATCAATGGGGTTTAGATACTCCAAACTGGGGTTTTGGAGGTGAGTTCCTCCACCTTAGTTTTTGTTTGGAAAGTTCGAAATTACTTGAGTATCTATTTTTTTCACTTTTCCCCTCAAACCCTAGTTAATATAAGAAAACATCACTTTTGCCACTTCAATTTGCATCTACAAACACAGTGGCAAAAAAAACGACCAAGTAGTGGCTATTTTGCGATTAAATACGCACGAAATATTTTTAGTCGCCTATAAGTGATAATAATGCAACAAATATATGTTGGGGCAGTTTAGTCATATTTTTACGACAAAATTGTGACTATGCTACAACTAATTTATTTGATTGCAAAGTAGTGACAAAATTAACCATTATTTTTCAATTAAAAGCCCTCATGAACGCCAAGGGATCTCCAGTCCCATCGTAGATTAGAAACTTAAGTTTTCCGGTCGATGGGAGCCTAACATTTGTAATTTAACATATGAAAGGGACCATCTGCATGCATCCATTACACAGTCCATCTTAGGAGCTGAGATTTTCGCCTTACAGACCAAAGACTTCATACTCTCAAGTTGTCGCTCAAGACACTCTATTTTCTTGAGCTTCTCGTCAGCATGCGGCATCTCGGTATGGTGGGGATAATTTACATGCTTTTATTTGAGTTCGTGTATCACCCCATTACGTAAGGCCGTAACTCCGCATCCTCAAATGTGACATGACGCAAGTCTGAGGTCTAAAGGCATTAAGTTTCCTTGCCAATTCTGAAATTTGGGTGGCTAGAAAGCGATTCACCTCATCTTGATAGTCGATCTGCTAGGAGTCAAACCATGGTATTATCATTATCTAGCTGTCATTTCACGGGAGAACTTGATTTACTCGGATGGGAGATGTGGTATTTGAATTTGTAAAAGAAAATCAAACTAAAATAATATTAAAATAAATGTGTGTATTTCTAAATAAATTCTTCTTGAAAAATATATATTATTCATTTAACTGTTGCCTTATAAAAATTATAAGGAAAATTATGACTAAAACAAAACTACAGTGGGAAGTGAAAAAGGGAAACAAGAATAAGAAGGAACCAATTGAAAAGAAAAACATTTACGGAAAAGGAATAAATAGGGGAAAACGATATCATTTATGGTAGGATTGAAATTTCGGAAAAAGCAAAATATACGAAGACAAAAGAGATGCAGTGGGAGAAGATTCAACGATTAAGCAATCGAAGGTTTTACAAACCGGTGTCAGTTATCCCCACACTCGTTCAAATGGGTCCGCCCTTTCTATCCGATCAATGTTCTTTTAACAAACTATCGGATCAATGCCATCAAGGAAAAATAAGAATGTACGTAACATTTATACAGTGATATTAGGCAATGGATTATGAGCCAAAACAACATTATTTAATCAACTCAAAACAAAAGTAATCCAACAGCAACAACAAAAACGACGTAGGAATAAGAAGAAGACGAAGCTGAAAAAGATGAGTTACTAGATGGATATGTTTTCTTTTTTACTTCAGCTTCAGGTTGCGCAAGCTCATCAGCCTCTTTTGCAGCGTTTGGACTAATTGGCACGTAATCATCCACGACTTCCACTCCTCCCGGCGCTAGATCTACAGGGACTTCGTAATCGGAATAATCTTGACCGTCCGTTGAGTTTTTCCCGGCGGGAGGCGCCGGGGGAGATTTGCCGGTGGTGTTTGACGTAGTCGGTGGAGAAAGTGAAGATGAATCAGCGGCGGCGTAAGCTCCACCGGCTAAAGCAAGAGCTATGAGAAGAAATACGAATGAAAATTTTCGAGCCATTTATATTTTTACAATATTTGTTTATAAATTTATATATTATTTTTCAAGAATGTACGTTTGTGACTCGTAGATGAAAAACTTGTTTCTACTTATAAGGGATATATATATATATATATATATATATATATATGTCTAATTTGTGATGATTATATGAGTAATTGGTAACGACCAATTTCTGGAGAGAAAAAAACTTTGGAGGTAAGTAATGATTTTTTCTGTGAGACTGGGAGAGAAAAAACTGGGGAAGATGAATGGAAAAGAAAGGGGAAGTAATTGGGAATTTAAAGCTCTTAGAAAAAGGTTTAGTATGGAAGTTAAAAGGATTAAAACCTGTATATGTTTATTTTAGAGTCTATGTGTGTGTTTTGTTTTGTTAGCCAAATTTGAATCATGCGCTGTTTTGTTTCACAGTTTTTAGAATATGGTTTAATCATTTCAGAACTTCGAACTGTGGGTTGTTATTCGAGCCGTAATGTTCAACGGAGTACAGGTAGAAATTGATGGACAACAAGTTTTTTCTAAAAAAGGAATATGTATAAGCCAATAATAGTTTTAAATGTTAATAAAGTGATAACACTGCACAAGCGTTTTTTGTTTTCTATCGGTTTCCATTCATACAAACTGAAACCTACGCTGTGCTTTGTGTAATTATATTCATGAAGAGATCATGAACTTGTAAGATATATATGAACAAGCAAAATACAACAAATACACCGAGATTTAATAACGTGCCTAATCCACAAAGTTTTATTAGAAATTAATCTCTTAAGCAATCTTACACAATTTAGCTTGATCTGATTGACACGACACTAAGACATCCATTTACTCTTTACAGACTAATTCCTAGACAAATAAAGAGACTTAGTTAACACTCTGATCACACAGACCTCACATCCCTCCATTTAATATCATCTCTAGTTTTAACGATGGAATACTCAAAAACCTTAGAAAACATCAGACTACATTGGTATATTTAGGAGAGTTTTAGGCCCATTTTCTTAGGTGAGATTGAATAAAAAAATAATCAATGGACCTCCTGGGCTAAGAACCGGCTCTTAATTAGGAGTCTGAAGAACTCGGTTCTTACCCCGTGTCGGGGTGGTGGAATAGGCCAAAATTTTTGCCCGATTTTGGCGAAAGCCCCTGCCTCAGACGGAGGGTTTCTCAAACAACCCTAGTATTCTCGTTTGGTCCGCCATTTCGAAGAGCAGAAGAAAATTTCGGTGTGAAACGGCGATTTTTCCTGCGAAAACGAGTGCAACCTAGTTCCTGATCTTAATCGAGTTCCCAGACCATTATCTTGGAGATTGAGGTAAATATATTCAACACAGCTTTTTTGTTAGGGTTCGTTACCGATTTTGATTTTATGGTTCGTTTCCCCTTTCGAATTTCTGGTTGGATTTCGATTTCTCTTGGATGTTAGGGTTTTGGGAGCTTCTATCGGGGGTCGCCTGAGGGTTTTGATTTCAGATAAGGAAAATTGAAGGGCTTTCGATTTGGGGTTTCAATTTAGGGTTCGTATTCGTTTTAGGATCTGAATTAGGGTTTCGAGAGCTAATTGGGGATTCGGTTTATGGTTTCAATTTGGGATATGGACAAGTAAAGGACTATCGTAACGGTGTTTACATATTGGCTTCGCATTAGATTTTGGATCCGATTTAACTTTTAACAATTTTCTGGGGGTTCCCTTGTTTGATTTCGATTTCGGGTTCATAAAATTTTTGGGTGTTCTCGTTAGTGTTCTTGTTAAAAAAAACTTATTGCTTTTGTTTATGAAGCCTTAGTTAAGTACTTTTTCTCTGTGACTTCTCTGCATATAAAACTTTATGTGTGCTGATGTTTTTTGTTTAATTGATGTAGCTCTGATGACGGACCCGTATGAAGAGAGGAGAACAATGAAGAGGAATAGGGAGTATGTTAACAGGCTCTACAATGTTGCTGACGCTGAGTATGGTATTCCGAGCTAATGCCTATGTGGGGGGGGGGGGGGGGTTAATCATGCACGAGGTGGCTCGAAATGAAGTCTTTGACACTCTACCTAGGAAGAAATTCTTCACCTGCAATGACTACAAGGTGCCTCTGACCTCTGTTATTCCAGCTCTTTATAAAACACATTTGTTTTCAATACACTATTATTTATTAACAAAGTATTGTGTTATTGCAAGCTGATGGGATGCATTTCCGTCAACCCTGGGTATGTGGTGTCGAGGAGGAGCTTGTGAAACTCAATAAGAGAATGGAAGAGGCTGAGAAGAGCATAAAAGAGGTTTTTCACCTCACCTACCAGAACCAGAAACTGAAGGTGATTGTCAAGCAAAGTTAAACAAACCTGCATTCAAATTTTCTTTCTGATTTTTGTTAATAGTATTAATTTATGAGTTTGTATTAATTTATTTGTATGTACAGGAGGAGGTTGACAATCTAACGGCGCGCTTGGCTGAGCTAGAGATTTATCTGTGAGTGGAGCATAAATGCAGAGGTTAGTTCAATCCTCTCTTAACACTGTGAATTTTGTTAGGTCAGCTCAAACCTTTCTAAATGCTTTCAATTTTGTTAGGTCAGTTAATTACTTAGAAGAATTATGAAATGACATGAATTAAATGCAAGTTAATGGTGTTGTGATACGATTTCATGGTTGGTTACGAATTTAACTCCATTGATTGCTATTACGTCTATAAAACATTTAAACACTACAAAATTAGGTAGAAAACTTCTATAAAACTCTATCTACATTTATCAGAACTTAAAAAAAACTTTTCTAACTTTTCTGTTGATCAAATCATTTCTGAATATGCTAAATCATTATGTAAAATACATAAAACCTCATTCTCTAAAAAATGGAAACCTTCTCCTTAGATTCTCCTTGTTTTCTAACCCTATTAGCCAGTCAAACTTCTCAACCCATTGAGCTTGATTCGTCAAAGACTACTCGGTTTACCGGCCAATCTGTTGATGATCCGAGTAGTAAAGAGAGGAGAAAGTGGTCCCCACAAGAGGATTTAGTCCTCATAAGCGCTTGGTTAAACACAAGCAATGACCCAATTGTTGGGAACGAGCAAAAAGCTCGCACTTTCTGGAAAAGAATAACAGACTACTACAATGGAAGTCCACTGCTGGCCGGGGAACCACCAAGAGAGGTAATTCAGTGCAAACAAAGGTGGGGTAGGATCAACGACCATGTCTGCGAATTCTTTGGGAGCAATGAGGCTGCATTAAAAGAGCAGTCAAGTGGGCAGAATGAGAATGACGTGATGAAAGCAGCGAATGAGATCTTCTTCAATGACTACAACTTCAAGTTCACACTTGACCATGCGTGGAGGGAGCTTCGACATGACCAGAAATGGAGCTCAACTTTTGCAAAGAAAGATGGTGGAAAGGAAAAAAGAAAAAACATGGCAGAGGAGGAGGGTTCAGAGGAAGTGAGCCAAACCAGGCCACTAGGTGTAAAAGCTTGTAAAGCTAGTAAACGGAAGAGGAATGGCAAAGAGGACGCTATGGCACAGATGCACAACATGTTGGAGATTAAAGACAGGCTCAATAAGCAAAAACTGCTTGAACGTCTCTTCGCTAAAACTGAGCCACTCTCTACCATAGAAGTCTCCTTCATGAACAAGCTGATGGAAGAGATGTTATGAAATTGTGAGTTGGTAGGGTTTGTCCTTGGGTTTGTCTCTGTCCTTGTGTGTTTTTAGTTTAGGTGCTTTTAGGATAAAGTGAATTGGTATGTGGTCTTTTAGAGAAATTTATGCATTTGTAGTTAAAGTACAAAAGACATTTTGCTAACCTTGTTTTCTTTCATTCTTTTCAGGAAACAGGTCAACATGTGACTTGTCGAGTCACATGTGTGGTATCTTTTTAGCTGTATTTGAAGTGTACTATCATTCACGGATCTCCCTTCAGCATTCACGGATCTCCCTTTGTATTTTTGGATTTATTGAACAAAGGCTCTTTAAAAACTCCTTTTTCTCGACGTGTAGACTTAGACTTCAAGTTGTTGTATCTTTTCTTTTTTTTCATCTCCAGAAACTTGATCTCTGTCTCTTTATTTTTATTTTAAAAAAAATTTATTGCCTTGTTGATTGTCTCCTCATTATAGAACTTAAACATCCTGAAAAAAAAAAAAAAAAGCAAAAACTCATTCAAAGAACTTCCAATCTTCATCAAAAACTTAATATAAATTTATCTTCTCATTCATTCCTCAATAAAACTACTTCTAAACTTTTCAATCCTCAACCTTTCAACCAAAGATGTCTGCATCTTCGTCCGATGAAGTTGAGCAAATATTAACCAATGCGTTTGAAGAAATGGTCGATGATCATTTCGATGATATGTTTGAGGCATTGGAGGAGAGTCAAACAAGTAAGCAAAAAAAACGGGCTTATATTGAAAGGGAACGCGAAGAAGCTCACAACCGGTTATGGAACGACTATTTCAGTGAGTCTCCCACATATCTGCATCGGTTCTTTAGACGTTGTTTTCGA
Source organism: Euclidium syriacum (assembly GCA_900116095.1). NCBI lineage: Eukaryota > Viridiplantae > Streptophyta > Magnoliopsida > Brassicales > Brassicaceae > Euclidium > Euclidium syriacum. The sequence goes on from FPAK01000008.1 coordinate 9,174,190, forward strand.
ATGAACAAACCCTTGTTCTTGCGTATTGTTAATCGCCTCTCACAAGAAGTTTCATACTTTCAACAAAGAAGAGATGCCACCGGAAGGTTCGGGCTGTCTGGACTACATAAGTGTACATCAGCAATTCGTATGCTGGCTTATGGTAATGCGGCTGACGCAACCGACGAATATCTTCGCCTTGGTGCAACAACTTGATGTATCATGGATTTTACCGGTTTTCTACCATGATATAGTAGGTTTTATGGAGTCTTTGTAGCATGTTTTGAGCATATATGCAGGATTTACTAGCAAAAGACACTTTGGAGCAAAATGAGCTAAAAATAAGGTTTTATGGAAGTTTCCACGTGATTTGAGAAGACTTAGAAGATTTGGAGACAAAATGAAGAAATGTTGCTCCGAGCCCCGAGTCAACCGACTGGAGAAGATGGAGTCGACCGACTGTGACGCCGACTTAATTTAGAAGATTTTTCTTATCGGGTCTTTCGCGGAACCCTAAATCCTAAGACTCATTCACGACCTATATAAGCACCTCTTAAGCACTAGAAGAGGCACGAACCGCACAAGAACTCAGAGCAAATACAAGTTTCTCTTGGCTTTTTGTTTCTATTGTTTTTAGCTTTTAGATATTGTTCTTATCATTGTTCTAGACTCTAAAGAAGGTTAGAGAGTGTTCTTTCTCAATAGAGCTTTGTGAGCCTCTAATCTTCTATTGTCTAATTCGTTTTACATGCACTTGATTTATAAAAAGATGATTTGTTTTACTAAAACCATGTCTGAGTAGTTTATTCATTAGATCTAGGGTTTACAAGGGATCATTCTAAACGGTTTTGATTTTTGGAATAAACCACGTGATTCTTCAGTACAAACAGTATTTTACATTTAGAGGTGACGTAATTAACCACTTTTAGATTATCAAGGTCGATCTTTCTGCCTGAGACAGAGATAGAGACGCCGGAAGAGTCTGTAGTGAGCAAGGTGCATTCTAAGTCAAACGAACGTTTGTTTAGACACCTTGTGAACAGATCTAACTCGTTTGCACTAAAGCTTATTTATTTTCAGCGACCATCCAAAGAGATTTGAGATTTAGAGATTTAATTAAAGGCTATTTTCTAGTACACCAATAGGATCTAGTAGTTCAAAGTGTTTAGAGTTCTAGAAGTCACCAATAACCGTGATCCCAAGTTTTCCCAACTGATTTCACTTAGATCTAATGTCTTTTTAAAGTTTGCAACACATCACAAGTCATTAGCATATTAGAATCATCGTAGTACGTTTACTTTTGCATCTGAATCCAAACTAGCCATAGCTCTCTGTGGGATCGATAACCTAAATACTACAACTGTACACTATGCACTTGTAGTTAATTTTGGGTGAATAACTTTGCACCATCAAAACTGCACTTTCATGTTTGGATAATTTTACGGAAGGAATAATACACTTGTTTGGAGAAGAGTATCTACGAAGACCCACACCAGAAGATCTCCAACGACTACTGGATATTGGAGAGGTACGCGGATTTCCTGGGATGATAGGAAGCATCGACTGTATGTACTAGGAGTGGAAAAATTGCCCAACTGCTAGGAAAAGCCAGTATACACGTGGTTCAGGAAAACCGACAATTGTGTTAGAGGCTGTAGCATCTCATGATCTTTGGATTTGGCATGCATTTTTTGGACTTCCAAGTACCTTAAACGATATAAATGTTCTTGATCAGTCACCTGTTTTTGATGACATTTTACAAGGTCGAGCACCAAAAGTAAATTTTATGGTCAACGGACACACCTATCGTATGGCGTACTACTTGACAGACGGTATTTATCCAAAATGGTCAACGTTTATCCAATCTATCCCAATTCCGCAAGGTCCTAAGACAGAATTATTTGCTGAGCGTCAAGAAGCTGCCATAAAAGATGTCGAGCGTGCTATTGGAGTACTGCAAGTTAGATTTGCAATTGTCAAAAAACCGGCTCTTATTTGGGACAAGGCAAAAATAGGGAAGATAATGAGACCGTGTATCATATTGCACAATATGATAGTAGAAGACGAAAAGGATGGATACACTCAGTACGATATATCTGACTTCGTACAAGGAGAATCAAGTAGAAGTTCACAAGTTGATTTATCGTATTCTACAAACATGGCGTCAAACTTCGGTAATATGATTGGCATTCGGAATCAAATTCGTGATCAACAAATACATCAATGATTGAAAAATGATTTAGTTGAGAATATATGGCAAAAATTTGGTCATCTTGTTTGATAATTATTGTATGTTTCAAATTAGAATTATAATATTCAATAAAATCTACAATTAAAATGTTTGAAAATTATTAATTTTTTTTTTTAAGAACCCTAACTAAGGATTCACCAATAGAGAGGTTAAATTAGCAAAGATTCTTACCAATTCATTAACATCTAAAAAATTAATAAAATATTATTAAGAACCTCAAAATGGGGTTTACCATTGTACTTGCTCTGAGTCCATCATATTCCTAATACTCCTTCGACTAACTAAATCCTTTACACATTTTACATATTAGCCATGTTTGTTTCAAAGACGTGGCGCGTCAAAAAAAAAAAAAAAAAAAAAAAACTCAAAAAATAGCATATATAATAAAAAATCTAAGAAAAAGTCCTTTATTAATTTTATCCAATTTTAATCTCATTGTCTCATCTTCGTTATCTTCTATCTCCGCCGAGACCTCAGATACAACGATTGCAATTTGAAAAACTTTAAGTTGAGGAGGATAATATTTAAAGCCTGACAGTGATTAATGCAGCCGCTGTAAATATTCAGCGACAACAGCAGTTCATTTTTTCCGCCGATTCGTCTCATCTTTTAAAATAGATCGAACCCCGGAAAACAACTTTTGGATGTTTGGACTTTCAAATTTGTTGACGCAGCTGCTGTCGCCACGTCTTTGAAATGAACATGGCTATTAATTCTATCAATGTCAACTTAATTTGAAATTATCTAACTTTTTTTTTTTCATTTTCCGTATCATATATTATGATGTGTCACTTCTTGTATTAGTTTAAATACTCTAAAAGCTTCATTTTCGATAACTAATTATAGTTTTTGTCATCTTGTTGTAAACCAAATCAAAACTTTCAGTATATATATTGAACATTTTTTCATATGTCGAATTTACCAAACATTATATATAAACTTTGTGACAATGATAATTGATTATTAAACAAAACCATCAAGAGTATTTCAGATCTTTTTAAAGAAATTCTTATAAACACATTAAGTGAACAATTAGACATTTATTATCGATATCTCGCTATATGCACAAATAATTCGGATTCTCATGAGAGTAATAAAAGTTAAGATGACTTATATATGAATGTTTTAAATCCATAAGATCACTATTAAAACTCATGTAAGATAATTGAAAGTTTAAGTTAAGTTCTATTGATTTAGGGTTGAGGCAAATCAAACACACTTCAACTCAAAGTAAATCCATCAGGCTTTCTTAATCGAACATGAATGAATATGTATGTCATCCAAGATGATCAATGCTTCATAATACAATTAGCAATAAGTATATATTTATACCTAATCTTTGTTCATTTAATTTAGCTAAGTTTAATCATTAACCCCTTATCAATATGAAAATGTAACCTATATGAACTAAGACTAAATTTTAAACATGTACAAATGATAATGCAACTATATGAAAATTATAAATTTTTTTGAAATTTTTGAAGATTTTTTAGAATACATGCATGAAACTCAAGTTGAAAATAGAAAATAAGACTCAAATAGAAACGACATTAGTAATTGAAGCTCTCCCTTGATTTGATTTTCACCATCCTCGGTAAAACAAAAAAGTAGGAGAAGACCCAAAAAAAAAACTAGCATAAAGTGGTATAAACAATTATCTAGCTAGTGGAGGTACATTTTGAGTGATGGTGGTAAGTGAGAGTAAAATAATCTATTCCTTGTCAACCTTTGGCCACCTATATCTTGCAAGTACTACTTCTTGTCAAACACATTGAAAGTTCCTTGCTAGTTTCTTAGTTATCAACTTCATTGTATCTCTTCTACTCTTGGACTTACCATTGCCAAAATACCTTTAAGAGAGAAAGCTTTTCCATTTTAGGTAGTAATCACTTCAAAACAAAGCTTGTAACCCTCAAGATAAGGCTAATGATGAGGCTAACAACTTAAGTATTTTAGTTTACTAGCATATATGCGTTCATGAGTCCAAGTAAATTCAAATTTCATCTTTAGTGAAGCACCATTCAAGGATAGGATGTAAAATTGTGTTTCAAGCCTAAGTTCATCATTTATAGAACCTAATGATCTAACATAATACCATTGAAGAGGACATATAGATTATTGTTAGTGATCCGTTAAGAGAAAGTGAATGCCCCATCATAGCAAATAAGAAATGGTAGAGCAAACCTTTAAAATATCAAAGAGAGAGATGAATAGAGTATACCTTGTTAGAAATAGATGGTGAAAAGGTGTGTATTCATTGGAAAATATCAAAGAGAGAGATCTTAAGGAATGAGGGTATATTCATTGGAAAATTTTGAAAATCTCTTTCAAATCTTTTAAAAGGTAAAATAAGTATTGAATAAAATGGTTTGTAAAAATTTGGTTTGTGGACACGATTTCAAGTGTTTTTAGCAATCTCACTACCTAAAAATATCAAAGAGGAAGATCTTAAGGAATGGGGGTACATTCATTGGAAAATTTTGAGAATCTCTTTCAAATCTTTTAAAAGGTAAAATAGTATTGAAGAAAATGGTTTGTGAAAAATTGGTTTGTAGACACGATTTCAAGTGTTTTTGAGCAATCTCACTACCTAAAAATATGTCACCACAAGGCTATCACCAACCTTAACTAAAGGTTCAAAACTTTGGCAATATGATGTGTAAATGAAGAACCATCTATCCCAATTATCATCTTTGACGGCTTCAATTCTCTTATTCCCAATTTTAGAGGAATTTCTTCGGGTATTAGATATATGCAAGATCTAGAATTACATATACTTAGAAAATTATAGAAAATAAAGAATGAACTTGTTGGAATCATTTACTTTGTGAAGTGTTATCCGCAATGGGAAGCTCGTTGGGGTTTGTAACCATCAATCTTCACTGATCTTGTGGAAAAGGAATGTTAAAAGGTTAAATTTGTACGGTAGATAGCTCGGTGAAGTCTATCTTTGTAAAAAAAATTGTCTTATCGCATCCAAACTCTCCATGCTTTCAGCAACAGCTAATTGTCCCATGGTTTTGAAACTTCATTTCTACATTTTTCATGATTTTGTTGATTTTCTTCCAAAACATTTTCTTCATGTCAAATTATCGGGGTGGGTCTCAGGATTTTTCTTTGCAATCAGGATTCTCTTCTCATCAAAGCACTTAGGTCAATCATGTGACTCTTCTTGACATCTTGGATGTCGAGCAACATCCTCGTCTTCGCACCAAACACCCAAAACATCCTCTTCTTCACGCCAAACACCATCTCCTCTAATTAGGTTAGTGAATCATATTCTTAGGTAATAGCTTTTGGTTCATCTTCTCCTAGGATTATAGCCATATTGGGGAATGAGTTATACAATTACCTTTAGGATTATTAGAAAGCATACCTTGAGATACTTTAGTATCAGCAGCCACAACGTCTTCACATGAGTAGCCAATGACTTAAATTTGTTGTTCAAATCATTTTGGATGCCATCCACCTTAACATGAAATTTGTGTGAGCCTCTATGTATATCTTCATAAAACAATTTCATCATTAGTTCCAACTTGTACTCTTGATTTTGTGCTTGTGTAGGAAGGTTGGTCATTGGTGCTTGGTTGGGAGAATTCGAGAAGAACTGGTTTCTCCCATGCATTGCTTTTAAGTTGAAATTACTTAGAGCTATTGGTTCAAAACATTTCCTTAATATGAGTCACTTTGTCAAAATTTCTTTGAGTAAATCCTCTTTTGTTGTTGAGGCTAAACTTGATCTTGTGGGTTCTCCACATTGTTACTTCCCCATGAGAAGTTTGGGTGAATCTGATAGTTCTTATTCAACTTTCTATTTTGGTAATTTCCAATATGGCTCAGCTTTGCTTCTCGTTCATAAACAAAATTGTCATTGAAGTTTGATCTGGTTCTCGATACTGCGACTTCATCCATTTGGTTGACACCTTTTTATCAGACTTCAACAGTAGGTCAAGCTTTATATTCATATATTCGAAACATTGAGACTCAACTCTCTTTTTTCTTTCATATTCAAGGCATGTGGCATTATTATCTAATGATAAATTATCGTCAATCAACATTTGGTTTTTTTAGTTGAGTTGGAGGTGGAGTTAAAAATGATTTAGATTTGCTATAACGAAAGTGATTATCGATTTTTAAAAAAAAATTATGTCATTAAATTCTAATTTAGTTATTTTTTCTTGTGTCTTCTACTATAAAATACATAGATTTATTAAAATCAAATTGATCAAAAACATATTCTCATTTTCGAAATTAATGATAACTTTTTTTTGTAAACTATAAGAAATTTAATAATAGTAAAGAAAATCTTTTTTTTGTCAACTAGTAAATATAAATTTTAAAATAGCACATTTTTAGATTTTAGTTTTAAAAATCACTATAATAATAAAATCTTTAGGTACAGATTTTAGCACATTTTTATATTTTAGTTTCTTAATAACGATACAGATCCGATATCAATATAACTCAAAATTTCTTTATAATAATAAAATCTTAAAACCTAGATTGGAAAAAGAGAATCTAAACATATCACATTTTAATATTGTTTATATTTTATATAATATAAATCAATATTTTACTATGATAACTTGTGTAATTTTTTTATAATTTTATCATGGAATAACATTTAACTAGGTTTAGTGCAAATAGTTGTTCGGGTTTTGTGTTCGGAATTTGTGATCGGAGTTTTTACGAATAGATAAGCAAAAAAGGTGTTGAATGTACGATGTTTGGATTGAGAATTGGATAGATTGGATGTGTGTGTTCGGATTCGACTCCGATCTCACAGTTAATATTGATTATTGTGTTACAAAGATGTTGAGTTCGGAAAACAAGACTGGATGTAGAAACAGTGACCGGAATCTAACACTTGATGACTAAGAAGTCGAAAGAAATATTAAATGTGATATAAACCTTTTATTCTTCTCTAAATGTGGAGTTCGGGTTATCTATGTGTGAAGTGATGTTTCTTTCGTCGAATATCTCTTCTTATTTAAATTTAAATAAGGTGGATTCATAGGTAAAGCTCGTAATAAATAAACGTGTTTTTTGAGAGTCATCATTTGTTCATTTGTTTTCGTCAAACTCAGGTTGACAAGTTGGTGTGTATATAATGATTTTTTCTGCAAGTGAACTGTTGATGGGAGGGAATTGTTATGAGAGGCAGAGTTGCTCCATGATTAACGTATCATGTTCTCAGTGTGAGTAGCTGTAACATGGCTCATTGTGGAAGTCATGAAAATGTCAAGCTAGACCGTAGGCTATCGTATCATCTGTTTTGTGGTCGCGGGTGTCTGACGATGTGGCATTTCTTTGTGTGCAACATGCTAGCTCGTTCGATGGGCCCTCCGAATTCTTCCGTCTTCAACCCACTTCCAAGTATTGGACAAAAAAAAATTATTTTTGTGCTACTTTAATATAGTTTTTAATAATAATTTACAATAAAATAATAATTCATAATGGATTTTTGGAAGATATTAAAAAAGAGAGGAAGAGGAACATAGAGCAGATCGCCAAGATCCAACCATCCAAACATGGCGGCTATTAGAATTGAAGGCATTACTGTTACACGTACCATTCTCTCTCCCTTAACGTGTCTCTTCTCAATCTCCATCTTCCATGCGAATCCGATCATTCTTCTCTATCTTCTTCTTTTCTTCCTTGCCTTCGCATTCCCGTTCTCTTCCTTCTTTCTCTCGTTTCTCCTCTATCTCCTTTTCATCCGCTATGTCTCCTGCTCTCGAGAAATCTCGACAAGGCAATGGTAAATTTGTCGAACGCGTAGGGGAATGTCATGATGGAGATTTGAAATGTAAGGTTACTGTCGTTGGTAGTGGGAATTGGGGAAGTGTCGCTGCTAAGCTCATTGCTTCTAATGCCCTTAAGCTTCCTTCATTTCATGGTAATGAATTTTTTTCCCCATTTATTTTGACGATCTTCGAGAATGTCTTTTCTGTTCAGATTCTTTTGTCCTCACTTCTAAGAAAAACTGAAATTGAATGACATTCATCCAAATTTGAATATCGAAAATTCGAATCTCTATTAACTGCAAATTTGGGATTGAGGGCTCAATGCTCTTTGTTTTCTAGGACGTTTCTGAGAATCTGGGCAAAATATTGGATTTTCATGTTGAGAATTTTTCCATGGTAATCTAGAAAGGAATTTATTTTAATTTCAGATGAAGTGAGGATGTGGGTGTTTGAGGAGGTTCTACCAAATGGCGAGAAGCTCACTGAAGTAATCAACAAGACCAATGTGAGGAAAATGGATGATTGATTTTCAATTCTCAGTTTCTAAAAAAAAAAAAAAACTGAAACAGCTTGGTTTCTTGAGCAGGAAAATGTTAAGTACCTCCCTGGGATTAAGCTAGGTAGTAATGTTGTTGCGGATCCGGACCTTGAGAATGGAGGCTAGTGACTCACTCATGAACTTTCTCCTTTTACATGTTCAAAATCAGATTCTTAAAATCTATCTGTTTAACCAATGCAGTGAAGGAAGCAAACATGTTAGTTTTTGTTACACCGCATCAGTTCATGGATGGTATATGCAAGAAACTAAGTGGAAAGATAACAGGAGATGTTGAAGCTATATCTCTTGTTAAAGGAATGGAGGTGAAGAAAGAAGGTCCCTGTATGATCTCTAGTCTCATATCCGAGCAACTCGGTATCAACTGTTGTGTTCTTATGGGCGCAAACATTGCAAACGAGGTTTGTTACATTGATTTAGTTCGACTACTTTTTTTCCTACTTTATGTTTTCACATTGCTGTGAGTGACTAACACTGTAATACAGATCGCTGTGGAGAAGTTTAGTGAAGCAACGGTTGGATATAGAGGGAGTAGAGGAATAGCTGATACATGGGTTCAGTTGTTTAGTACTCCGTATTTTATGGTCACGCCGGTAAGAATCTTGCATGCTTCTCTTAGGTTCGCTCTCGGTTGTTGAATGTCAGTAACCATAAGGCTTGTGTTAAAAAGTAGGTCCAAGATGTAGAAGGAGTGGAGTTGTGTGGGACCTTGAAGAATGTAGTGGCTATTGCAGCGGGTTTCGTGGACGGTTTGGAAATGGGTAATAACACAAAGGTAAGCCAAATGTAGTTTACTTTTGTGTGTTTCCTTTTAAGAGAGTAAAATAGTTCTTAAAGATCTCAAGCTATTTACTTTAGGCTGCAATCATGAGGATTGGTCTGAGAGAGATGAGAGCACTCTCAAAGCTTCTATTTCCATCTGTTAAAGACAGTACTTTCTTCGAGAGCTGTGGTGTAGCGGATGTCATAACAACTTGCTGTAAGAAACTGAAAATAAAAAGCTATGTCATCTTTGCGTTTTTTTTTTGTGTGTGTCTCCAGTGTAACATTGATTCCCTTTTGGACTTATGCAGTAGGAGGAAGAAACCGAAGAGTTGCAGAAGCGTTTGCTAGAAGTGGAGGAAAAAGGTTTATTCTTTGTTACTCGTTTCAACTGGTTCTATTTAGTGTTTTGATGGTTTTATGTGTAAACGCCACAGGTCTTTTGATGAGCTTGAAGCAGAGATGCTACAAGGGCAAAAGCTACAGGTAAATCACCTGTAAGAACCTATACCCTATTGTCATGACACTTTAGTTCGTAATCGGAAAGTGGTTTCTCTGTTTGTGATTGCTTATTGAAGGGAGTTTCCACGGCAAGAGAGGTCTACGAGGTACTGAACCATTGTGGATGGATGGAGATGTTTCCGCTCTTTTCAACGGTCCACCAAATCTGTATAGGTCGTCTTCAACCTGAAGCCATTGTCCATTACCGAGAACACAAAGCCTGATTTCTTCTGATGGTTCCATTCATCTGCAAAGATTGTTCTCAGTTGGTAACATCTGGCACTTTTTGTTTACTGGTGAGTGGAAGCTCCTAGTTCGTTTGGTGGGTCTCAGCTATTAGAAGCTGTGGTCCAATCCAAATTTAGTGAGCTTGGATCGAACTCAGTCGTATGTTGAATATTTTAATCAAAAGTATGTGGTTCGTCTGTCAAAAAGTTGATTGAATGATCAACACGAATTACATATATATTAATATTTAAGTGTTTTGAATCTGAGAATCTGACACAACACACAGTATATGGACAACAACTGGTCATCAGTAACGTAGGTACTATATTTTCCTTTACACTTTTTTTTTTTTTGGAGGACAATAGTTTTACTTTTTAGCTATTAAATCAGCACATCCATTGTATAATGTAGAGGACTTTACAAATCGTCACATTGTATTCAAAAATATCCCTCTTGTGGGTATGTAAGGTGGGTTCTTAAAGTGCTTAAACCAGAATTTACACTAAAGATAGAATTCTCAAATCCTAGGTTTTCAATTTACTTCAGAAGCTAGACCAAATTAGGGCCAGGTACGTAAGCTCTCGGCCAGTTGGTGGGTTCTTAAACCGTTCTCAAATACTTGATTATCATTACAGTTTAGAGCCCAAACCAAACTAGATGGCTCTAGAAGTAGGCTAGATGAGATGATGGAGAATGGAATACCTTAAAACCCTACTTCTTCTAGATACCTGCGCGCTCTAGGTAGAGAGACAGGGATGAGCCAATACTCATGGTATGAGAGCGCCCATCCAGAGTAAGGAAACCCCTCGTCTTAATAAGGATCACATGAAACGGCGGTCAACATATATGATTAAGAGAAGGACAACTAAGAACACTAAGAATAGAAATTCAAGGTTAGTTTATGACAATGGTGGGGTTTTTGATGTTCTAAGTTCTAACAACCTAAATTTGCAATATAAAAATGAAACAAGAGACATATATATGACATACTCTTACCTCATTTTTACCCGCTATTATTCCGCCATTGCCCCGAAATGCCCAAATTTAAATTATATTAGGGTGTGATTGGTTTCCTTAGCTAGAAAAAATTGAAAATAAATAAATAAATAAATTTACGCATTTTTTTTTCTTTTTACCAATCAACAAAAAATCCGGCATAAAAGTTTTTAGGAAAAAGAAAAAAGTAAGAACAAAAATTTACTTAAAACAAAAAAAAATATCATTACTAGTAAAAGAATACATATTTTCGTCAAGTGTCGTCATCAGAGCTTTCTAGAGGTTTAGATTCACTAAAACGTCATTAATGAATTGGCTTATTTACAATGGTATGTCACTGCTTATGAGGCAATGTTTTATTCGATTATTTAAATCGATATGGTTCGATTGGTTAAATATACTCAAACCACGGATGACTTGCAAACCCTAGATATCATTCATATAAATATGTAGCCACCTTCTCTTTCATTTTTTTTGTAAAATTTTCGATAACTCTTTGATATCTTTTCGTTTTGGTTATTATCCTTTTAGTTATTTCCATCTTCATGATTTGATTGATATATCCTAGGGTTTCGGTTTGTTTAAACCATATATATATATTTCGGCGTTGAGTTTTAATCCTTAATTTTCATATTTTATTTTCTCACACTTTCTTTCCGTTAACTCTAGCAGCACTAGAGAGGAGGATTCATCGTGAAACAAATACAAGCTAATGTCTCTACCAAATTTTTTTCTTGGTTCGTTGCATAGGAATTCAATGAAGAGGAAGCGAGGTTAGTGTATTTAGGCATACCTCAGTTTTACTAATGTTTAAGAAATATGCGTTATGTATCAATATAGGAGATGTGACTACGAAATTTATGGTGGATAAGCGTGGTGATATAAAGCTTCATGTTTCATTGAAGCTAGGTCATGTGAATTTGAGATATTGGTGCTATGTTCGTGGATGAGACATCGACTGGTTTAGATAGCTTAACGACATACCAGATTGTGATGGCTTTGATTTCTCTTCTTCAGCTTTTCCCGAGGCATTCAACCTCCTCAATGATATCATTCTTACTGCAAAAGGCAAGATCAGATTGTTTTTTTTTTTTTTTTTTTTTTGTAGATGTGATTGGTCATGTAGTGCATGTCGGTAGTTTTGTCTCTCTACTGATATATGGTGTAGTGAATTAATCGGAGTTTCGAGTGGCCTAATGATTTCATTGAATTTTCATTAGGATACTCGACCGGTTCGGTTAGAGGTTTTGATTCCGGTTTACTAGGTAGAATGGTTCATGTTTTTAATTATACTCTCTTACATCGATTCTCTGCGCGGACAAGTTCCTAGTCATTTTATTAAATAAGAAATGTTTTGGCCTCTAAAACTATTTACGTCATTGCGCTGACTTATTTACCCTTAATGAAATACTTTTATTTACAATTGACTGTCATTGTCTATTTTTGGAATTAATTTTTCTCAAAAATACGTATAGATATATACGTATTGGGTTTTTCGACCGCTTATTTAACTAGATCTAATTAAGATTATCGACCGCATAAAATATTTAACCTAATCTAACTTTAAACTATATATGCGTATCTTAACTCCGTCATCGCCTCTTTCTTTAGATTGATATCATTTCAGTTTATGTTTTTCATAGTTCTATGAATAACATATTCTACTCTCCATGGTGAAAATCGTGTATTAGGTTCATGGATGCATTTGATTGTTCATCTTCTCTTGCTAGTAATATTTTATAGTAATTTTATTTTTGCTTGTATTTTTTGTGTATCAAAACATTTTTTAATACTGTGATACTTTGTTCTATCTTTGTTTAATAGTATTTTGTTTTGTAGATGTGGTTAATCGCTGTTCTTTTATTTTCCAAAACACGTTTTTACAGGGTTGCAAGACATGATTTTTTGAAGATTTTTCAATGTTTGGAAATATACAATTTTCATGGCAACGGAGAATGTAATAATTCTATAATAAAATTTCAGTTTCAAACATTAATTAGTTGATTCAAAGTTTTGATTCTGAAATTCATAGTTTACTCTAAAAATTAATTTTCTTTCATCATTTCCTCCCAATTACTCTCACTTCCTCTCTTCTTTACCCATCAACACTCGAGCTTATTTTGGAGACACGTGGAAGTGTGACTGTCTCTACCGTGTCGTTCTTTCTTTCTTTTTTCATTTATAGAAACGGCATGCAGTCTAACCCGCAGCAAGAGATCATGAAGATTCGAGAAGAGAAAAAATATTCCGATTAGTAGAAAGTAGAATTAGCAAAGCGAGATTCAAAAATCTGTTTGTGATGTTATCAGAATAGAAAATAAAAATCTATCCGTTTCCCTTTGTTTACTTCATTGCAGTTCATTTTTTTTTCTTTACCGGTGGTTTTCTGAGATTGTCGCCGGCGACTTCTCCGATTCTTCTTGATTTCTCAGTGAGTGAGTTTCCCTCTCGGTGTTTCCTCTTTTGCCTTCCCTTTTCTTCGCAGCATATATAACAAAAACTTCGCTATTTGTCGAATCCAGTTTCGAAATCGCCCGTCTCGCCTTGCATTCCTTTGCTTAACCTAACGTAGAAATGCCATTGCTCCGATAGATAACGGTTTCTGCGTTTGCTTTCTTGGAGGATTCGATTTGTTTGGGTTTATGGGGGATTTGCATGTCACTTTGAAAAAATTTCATCAGTCTCCCATTGTTTGGATTGTTTGACCTGTCAAATTGATCGATGAATAATCTCTCTTTGGTTGATTTGAATTTCCGAAATCAGAATCGCTTGGCATGGAGTTAGTTCCCTGTTCTTAAGTTATCTGCACAATTTACTACATTTGGCTCTATGGGACTCTTTTTTACATTCCAGGAGATCGAATTTGGTATATTGCAGTCTTCATGATGCTTGTATCCATCCCAAAAATGAATAGAGATTTGCTAATTTGGTATTCTGTTGAATAGAGATTTTGAACATGTAGTTGATCTCAATATGGTTAACCTGTTGCGAGTGAGTTCTCTCTGTCTTTGTGTGGTGCTGATATTTGCATTGTTATAGCTCCTGAAGCTATGACAAAAAGAGCGGCGGAAGAAGCGGCTCCTTCATCGGAGAGCAGTAGAGTTGGACCAGACTTTTTTGGTTACTATGTAGCTCAAGTAGCAGAACTCTTGTCTCAAGAAGAGAGGATCTCTCATCAAGAACGTGAGGCCGTTAAGAACTCTTCTACTGTAATTTTAGGAGCTGAATTTTCAAATCTCAAAAGAGAGAAGTTGAATGTCTTGTTAAAGCAGTGCGTAAGAGATCTCAATCCAGAAGTTGATGAGGTACATACGAATTATTCTGGTAATCATATCTGGTGCGATGATGACTTTGGCTTAAGCTATAAATGGAGAAATGCAATTCCCTTGCAGATGCAGCCGCGTACTCAGTCATTGTACCTAATGACTCAACTGAGAAACAAAAAACAGACAACCTCACCTACTAATTCAGAGTCTGTGATTCCTGAGGATCCTGCGTTTAAAGGGGTGAGTTCATATGGTTCTTGCAATCTTTATCAAATAGATGTTTATGAAATCCATTTCTTTCTCTTAGGTGGAGGAAGATATGAAATTACTTATGAATTTTGATCCTGACTTTGTCAAGGAAATAGTGAGCAAACATTCGAACGACCTCCGTGCCAAAGTAAGGCTCTAAGCAACTTTCTTCTTCAATTTACATCTCTAGCTCGCATAACATATATTGGTACAACTTTGGTGACATAGCTTCCATATTATGTTTTTTCTCTTTGCTTTGACTAGCTGAACGACATGCAGCTGCAACTTGAGAAACTCCTTGACAATGTGGTCACCACATGCCGGTATAATCTATAGTCTCTATCTCTATCTGTCATTCAATGGTGTTGTTTGCTAACTCTAAATTAGCAGAAGTATGACTCGTGGTGAAAAGCGAGATCTTCAGAAATCAATCAAGGAGTTACCTGGGAAAAACCTTGAACGCGTTGCTCAGATCATCAAGAACTATTATGGAGGTTTGGGAAAAGAAGTGTCTGATGAAGTTTTAGTCAACCTGGAGGAAGAAGTAAGGAAATCAGAAAATCTGAGATAGACTTTGGTGCAATCATTTTTGACTAACACAATTCAAAACAACTGTTGTTTCAGGACAACATAATGCTTTGGAGATTGTATTTCTATGTGGGCGCAGTCAAAAGTGCACAGAGACTCGCTAGGTAAAGTAGGACAGGTACATATCACAGGCTCCTTAAAACCCTTGTCCTAAGTTGTGAGTAGATTAGGGAATTGAAGAGGAGAAAACGTGGTTTAGTAACTCGGGTTTTTCATTTTTAACTAGAAAGATCCGCCGGTTTTGTTGATCACGCTTCCTTTCAATGTCAAGGAAAGGAAACACAAAAAAACGATTTTTTTGTCTTGAGGAATAACTAAGAAATTGCGAGAAGAAGTTTGGATAACATTTGTTTTCTTTTTGGTCAATCTCGCAATGAGAAGAGTTCATACATAAAATTATAACATTTTTAAGTCTAGCGTTATGGGGTAGGGCCAAATAATTAGTCCAAGAAATTATAATACGTAGAATTAAAGAAAGAGAACAAAATAAACCCATCTCGAAGTTACAAGAACTTATCTAGAATCTTGGGGTGTGATTATGCCGTTGTGAAGGCTGCATCATTCTAATGCTCTAGGCGATTGACTATATCTGCCTCTGGTGGGGTTCTCAAATTAAACTTTGAAACAATAATCCATTCCTATTTTTCTATAGAAACCGCAATAACCTAAGGGAACATCTTTGGTTTGATTTGATTGTCCCCAAAAACGATAATCTATGTTCCAATAGAGTGAACACCTCCAACTTTCTTGTGATAACACCTGTTACCAAACAGTATTCTACTATTACCAATTCGGTCAAGTTTCATAGCATGGTTTTCAGCTCAAAACCAATTAATACCCTCATTTCAAACCGGATCTCATTCTAAGACTAGGAAAATACCCTATTTGGTTAACAAACGAGTATTTAATATCATTAAGTTTCATGGATTTCCAATTATAACTAATTAAGGTTGTGAATATCATATTAAGTTTCATAGATTTCCAGTTTATAACTAATTAAGGTTGTGAATGGTTGTTCAGTATGTTCTGGATCTGAATCTTACCAAGTTCGGATTAGTATGCACTTTTCCAACCATTCACGTTCCAATCCGATTTGGTTCGTACTAAATATATAAAGAAAAGACTAGTATGTATTTCGAACCAACTAAGGACTAAAAATACACAAAGCTATTCTCTAGTACTTATATTTAAGGCCACCACAAAACAGTGGACCAACTTTGTATTAGTCCGATTAACTTCTTACTTGAGCAACCATTGGAAGCCTAAGAATGAATAGATTAGAGTTGGTCATTTAATAACTTCGGATGTGGTATCATCACATTTTCCTTAATGACATGCTACTAGATCGACTTAAATGATCTATTGGTTATCATCGACGTTTTTTGCTTTTGATGTGGTACTGTTGACATCGTTTTTTGTTTTTTTTTTTTTTTTTTTTTTTTGTAGTGATAGAACTTCTAGATACTTGAATCAATTTTGTATGTTTGAAAAAATTTCTGTTTCTCTTTGGTATTATTTTAACGAAATGTTTGTCGACAAATCAATTTTTTCATTTTAAAGTTAGTCGCTGTTTATACGCATTAAATTTATGAATGGTTTTTTTTATTTTCTTCTTTGCTTTTCGTCTTTTGGTTCTTCTTGCAAAGTTCAAACATCTTATCAAAGAGTTTGATGAATTTGACTATATAACGGGATTGATAAATTTTGAGAAAACCTTCAATTATCATCATTAGAAGAATCTTCACCCATTCTTTCTCTAGTCCTATGGCTTCTCTGAAGAAACCCACAAGTCCCACTGATTTACTATAAAAAGAAAACGATTAATATCAAAAAAAAACCTACGCCAAAAAAACAAAAAGAGACTTCAGACTTGTAATATATAGATTCTACAAGCCATGCTTATCTACCTTATCTATAAGCTACCTAATGTCAAGATAACTTAAGAAAAAAAGATAAAGATTCATACTTATATTATATGAAAAACAATTCGCATTATCGCAGTATATCTTCTGTATCGTCCATATTGATATTCCCGATAAACTAACACTTTCTCTGAACAATCTTAAAGAGATTTTTTGTGCCTCTTTCCCAAACGACATTTTGGTTCTTTGGTGATCCATTCATTAAACCTAATTTTTTAAATCATAAAATTTGATAAAGGACAAATCAAACTATCAACTACCAAGATATATAATGAAGAAATATTCCTCATACATTATTTATGAAATGATATTTGTGATAATGATAACCGATGTGGATATGCTTCTATGGGTGTTTTCAATTAAAACTTTCGAAAAAAGACTAGGTGCTTACAACTTTAAGGACAAGAGCGTGACAATTTCTGAGACTCATTTAGGTAATGGCATTTTTTTTGAGTATATCGAAACGCTTCTTTCTCCCCGTAGCTTATCTTCTTAACGTGTTTGAACTTCTTAACTCGATAGAAAAAAGAAAAAAAAAAAAAAGTCGTTTTCTTGCATTGGAATCTTTGTTGTCCCTTACGATTTGATTGACACAAGTCTTTAGACGTTGGAGTTATAGAAAGACACATAACATGAATTTTAAAACTATTTGTTATTAATACTTAGATTGAATTCTCATTGATTTTTTCCCAACTAGATAAGAAGAGCTTATAGAAAGACACATAATCTGCAGTTAAAATCTATTGTCTTCTCGTTTGCAATGTGTTGTGAAATCGCAAACACAAAGTTGACATAAACCAGAATTGCAAATGTTTTGAAATAAACCGAAATGAAATAAAACCGGAATTGACTAAAACGCAGAGTTTTAGTACTTTGAGTGAATCGTAGACGAGAAAAACAGTTCTGTCACTCCCACGAGCTATAGGGAGAAGGAAGGAGACGATGCAAAAGGCGAAAGAAGGGACGAATCTGTTTGGGTCACCGACGTTCGTGGATCTGGGAAACGGACGGCTAAGGTGCGTCGAGACTGGTCACGAAGTTTTAGCCGGAGACGAAGAATCATACTCTCGTAACAAACGGTGTCGTTTGGGACTCATCGATCACGCTCTATCTCAGGGAAAGTCTCCTCTCAACATGTTCTCGCAATGCCCATTATCTCGGTTAGCCCAAAATTTCTCAAAAAAATTTAAGCTATACATTAAAATTTCAGAAATTTCAATTTAGGAAGTGGGTTTAGGGTTTATAAGAGTAAATGATAGAATTGCCAATTCTGCTGATTCAAAATTCAAGCAGTTTTGACTTTTGAGGCATCAAAAGATATCAAGTTAACAAATCCATATGAAATTGCAACCCAAAGAGTTTTTCAGTTATATAAAAAAAGTGAAAGGTGGACCTTTGTAATTCTGTTTCTCTTTGAACAAAAAAGTGAAAATTTAGACTTTGACTGCTTGGAATTTCTCATTTTTTTCAAGAGTTTGAGATTATAAGTAGCTCAAGTTGCATCTAAATCCTTGCTTCAATAGTCATAACTCATAAGTCTTTGTTTTCTTGAAAGCATTGAGGAGCATTGGTGTTTAATTATCTAGTAGTGAGTGTGAATGCATCAGAAATGGTTCAAGTTGTAAGGCTTTTCATCTTGGTTTTGGGATATGTTGTCAGTTCGAAACTCGTGTGCAAGCTTACGGGGGATACAGTGAACAAGAATGAGGAACATATCTGGAAACACGTCAACGGGAAAAGATTCCTTCACAAATTAGGTGAATAATTGGTTTCCCCATGATATCATCAGTTTCATTGATGCCTTCAATATTATGAGGTTAATTGTTTCTTGGTGTGGATAAACTTGATAGAGCAACTTGAAAGAGGAAGCGGAAGCACACAGAAAACACAAGTAAACAACAAACCAAGACGCCTTAAGGAAGATACTGATTCCGAGGACTCCGACTTTTGGATGCCTGGGTCTAGGCCTGGTTCAGAGTCAGAGCAGGAGAGTGATGAAGAAAACTGCAAAGGTTGCTCTCTCTTTTTCATCTCATATTGCTACTTTCATTAGATTTTGCATCTGACTTCTTATTTGCTTGCTCAGCTTCTCATTGTGATGCCAATGCCAACGAATCTGAGGAGCTCTCCGAAAGGTATTATTTCATTAGGTTTGACTATTTTGTTAGTTAGTTGTGCCTCATCACTCTTCGGTCTCTCTTTGTACAGAACAAAGAGAATGTCAATAGAGGTTGGACCAAGTAGCTTTGCTTCCAGGAAGAAAAAGACTAAAAAGAATCATGTGTCGCCTTAACAGATTGTTGCCGGAAAACAAAAGAAAAATACAATTCTGTCAACATATAAGAAAATCCTCTTTTGAAATGGTTTCAGAATCTCATGACTGCTAGAATGCAAACCGAATCATCCATAATCACAAGTTCAAACCAAATCTAGAGACAAACGGATGCAACTAATATCCGATTTTAACATTTAAATGTAAACGGAGTACAAAACATGAAAGTCACGGACGCAGAGACAAGGTAGAACACAGAATGATTCATTCCTCCATAGCTTCACCAGCCACTTCTACAACTTCGACACGCTCCGATAATGGTGTGATTTTGGTGAGTAAAACCTCTGTTTAAGAAAAAGGATAAAGGATTAGTAAGAAAAAGACAGAGACTTGATGATTGAACTAAACCAAATTTCAACACTCTCAAGAATTGGTTTGAAGAATGAAACCAGAAACAAGCAAGTGTTACAAAAGGCAGCTTCTTACCGGTTTTCTTGGTGAAGGAATAGCCTTTGCTGCTAACATAGGTTCTTGGGTTTGGCTCCATGTAATTCCTTAAGTATTCTTTGTTCCCCTGTCCCAGAGAATCATCTCAAACAATAAGTTCCAACAACCAAGTGTGCAAAACAAACACAGAGTGTGTTCTGTAGATATCGGTTAAGAAGAGAGGAGGAAGATAAAGAATGACAAACCTTAGTGATCACACAGATATCCACATTACTACCACTACCAAGGTCGTTGAATATACCCGAGCATATGGCTTCAGCTACCAACTTGATTCCTTCCTCTCTCTGCAGGATTTTTGATTCACAAGTCAAACAGATAAACAGACAGACAGAGAAGAAATATAAGGATACATGTCTCTGCTTTACTTACAGTTAGATTTTCTTTATACTTAGCCTCAAACACTGACATGGCAGCAAGAGAACCCGAGCCCATTGTAGCGAATGGTAGTGTGTCAGTTGAACCGTGTGGGTAGATCTGGATATTAACCAAAGCTTTAGATATGACTTACAGAAAATATATTTTACGACACAAAGATTCGAGCAGGAATTTAGAACTCACAGTATGCAGATGAGGCCCGGTGATATCAACTCCACCAAGCACGAGAGCAGCTGAGACATGACCTTGATAGCTGCAATGATACTTCACAAGTTAAACAACACATGCCTCTTCAACAATATAACATGAGTTTTCTGGGCGTCACTATAAACCAAAAATACCTGAAAAGGTGTTTTTTGAGAAGGGTCAAAGCAGTAATGACCCGAGAGTCTCGGCCAGTCTGATACCTATGCAACCGCAGCTGTGAGCTGACCATATCTGAAACAGTGAGATGAAATCACAGGTAAAGTTTGTTAAGTTTTGATTTGAGTTTAAAACAAATCCAACATTGATCTAGAGAAATTTGATTGTTAAGAATTACCAGTTACTGCTTCAGTGTCAGCCGCAGTTCCTGCACCACAGCAGTAAATGTTTGGAGCCATATAGTGAATCTTCTCACAGTTCTTATCAGCCACAATGGGTCCTTCAGTTGCCCTGGTATCAGCCCCAAGTATCACACCATCCTATACAAACCCGAATATGAATAATAAGCACTGTATATTTTCACCAATCATTAAGTCAAGAGCACAGGTGTGCACATATCATCACATGTTTCAAGCCGTGTTATAAAGTGTAGAGAGCTATGAAGAGCTAGTAAAAAGCATCAACACGTTGTCACATAGTCAAGTGTTGAGATACAATATCAGTTCATACTTTCATGTTCCCACCAAATATTTTCACAATAAATAGGGCAAACCAATCCAGTTGCTCGAATATGCATCAATCACACAGTGCTCCACAATTTCCAAAAAAGAAAAACTCTCTTTGTGAAATATCAAAGCACTAGGCCTAAATTTTCAGCTCCTCGGCTAACTAATGATTGAATTTTTACATATTAATTCATAAATTCTTGAACCTTGGCTCAATTTTTCTCTGACTAATGAACAAAACAACTTCCAGAACTTGTAAACAATCTAACAATGACACTATGCTAAGACACAAGAGCAATCAATCATCAAAGTAAAACAAGGCCATACATTTTAGAGTATGAGAGAGAGAAACACAGACCTTGAAAATTAACCCAACGATAGTTGTTCCCGTCTTCAGGAAAGATGGAGCTTTAAGACCTTTCTGTATAAGCATATCATTCCTTTTGCACAGATCAAAGCTAAACCCACCTTTTGGTGGTAAATCTACCGACGACTGCGACATTTTCCGATTCACCGGTCTAGAAAGCAAGAAAAGCCGAAAATGGAAACAAATCAGATGATCACTCAAAAAGGGAGTCTTGACGAACTGATATTTTCGAATTGTTCGAAGCAAAAATCGGGAACCAAATCTGGATAATTATACCGATATCGGCAGACCCAGAGTTATAAACTGATAAAACCACATGTAGCAATGGAGTTTTAAAACCAGTGAGTGTAAAATCAAATCAAATCGTTTGGATCGAGATCGACGGTAGATTGGGTAAATCGTGTTGCAGTAACCAAAAATTGAGAAGAGGAAATCGACGGAGAGAAAATGAAGAAGATAACCTAAGCTTACAGAAGAGTAAATTTACCTTGAGTTTATGGAATTGCGTGAGGAAGAGAGCTCGGAATCGAATGTAGAAGAAGAAAGAGTTGGACCAAAATAAAAATAGCAGAGTTTTCTTCTTCCTCAATTAACCCCTTTGTTAAACCATTTCGAGGGCTTAACTTCGCCTCTTCCTGATGGGCCTATTCTATATTTCAATTAACATGGGCTTTACTTATACGATCACAAGGAACCCATTTTATATTATTTTATTTTGTAAAAATATTTGTTTACCTATGATAAATTACATGAAAAATTAAAATATCATGTTTTGGTTCATTTTTTTCAATAAAGTTTAAATTTCTCTCATTAATAAAAAGATTTTGAGTCATTTTGTTACTAAATTTGGAAAAGAAAAACTAGTAGTGATAATTTGGATAAAAATTTAAAATGTGGTAATATCATGAAACTCATTTTAAATTTACCATGAGTAATAGTAAGAGAAAAAATGTTTCTTGATTGAGTCTTGAAAAAATTTAAAAAACACATGATGTGTTTGCATCCAAGTTCCAACTTCTAACTAGATCTCTTGTGGATATACAATTATGTAGTCGGATAAATAATAAATACTTTGAAAGTTTTATAAGAAAATCAAGCTCTTTGTACTATTCACTCTTTGAATTCACATTTCGACTTTTTTCAATTTTTCTATCGACATAAATTTTGTTAAATCTTTATTCTTTTTGTCTTTAAAATGTCCAATATTTTTCGTTAATTTCTCTTCTAACTTAAACTTTTACTTTCTAACATTTTTTTCACCTGAGTCAAGACACCTTTTCGGTGTCTTGATCTCCGACTCAAATCCATTACTTCACCCATTGTTGCATGTATGGGAACTCGTAAATCAATAAAACCCATTGCTCTGAACGTATCATACAACCTTCCAAACGAACACCAACAATCAAACCAAAAATGTTGTATCCATTGCCGATCCAATGTTTTCGAATGTCCTAAACACATCTTAAAAATATGTCTTTTCTATATTTTTTTTTTCCAAAATCACAAATAATATTAAAATAAAAAATCTCAAAAAACTTCATAAAAAATCCAACTAAGTTTGAAAGAAAACAAAAAGAGTAAAACTGAATTTTTAATTGTTGAAATATGATCCTTTTAACATTTTTTGCTGCAAAATCTTTCATTAATCTCATATAGTCGAGTTTTTCAACCATAACTGTCTCAATTGATAAAAAAAACCAACTCATTTAATCGCTTTTGTGAAAAGTAGATCAAAAATAATTCTTTATCAGTTTCAACTTCGAAAAACCTATTTCAACAGTGACAGCGATATCGGAATGGTCAACAATATGCAATAAGCCATGTAAAATAACTTTTTTGTTAAAAATATGCCTCCAAACTTAATTTGAATATGTATATTGATAACAAAAAAAAAATATATATATATATATATATATAAATGTTCCTTTAAACTTGGTGTGTATATATACATATACTAACAAAATATATCTAAAAATACCCCTCAAAATTGGATGTCCTAATCGATGGCTTACCTCGCTTATGCCTCGTTACGACCCTGGTTGTATCTAACATCGACCAGGTGGAAGTTCTTTGCTAAGTCCCTTTACTTCAAAAACTTCTTCCACATCCACGACCCAAATGAAGTTAAATCTCATAATGCATAGAAAGATCCCTCACAAATAAAATTAACCCATAATGAGGATTTTAATGAGAGTAATAGTCATTTCTATTTTAGACAACTTATTTTGTTCGCCTCCAGAATTAATCTTAGCTTTAATCCTCCCTCTTTCTTTGATCTACATACGTCTATCCATGCCACTTTTTCCTTCCTTGGGTTTAACTCGGGACCTAACCAAAGGGAAGAGGAACATAACTTCTCTATCTCCTTGATACAATATTTCGGTAACCCGGAAGCTGAAATCCATAAGTTAGTTAAGCTTTTCAAAATTGAACCAATGAGCTATAATCTTCCACCACAAGAGATATATTGATGAGGACATCGAACTACCAAGACAAGTACTTGAGACACCTTTTGTCCCAAGTGATCTCATGACAAGCAAGAAGGTTCAAAACATGGAATACAAATTTAATATGTTTATGGACTAGATGAATCAAGAAGGCCTGCTCTCACTTGGCAAGTATTCGAAGCACCTTTTGTCCCAAGTAGTCTCATGACAAGGAACAAGGTTAGGAACTTGAAATACAAGTTTAACATGTTTGTGGACCAGCTGAATAAAAAAAAACTTATCTCACTTGACCAGTGTGAAGGATTGCACATAACTCCATCCAAAAGCTCACATTTGAAGGATGTGATCAACCAAGTTCCAACACCAGCTCATAGCAGCCTAGATGGTGACCCAACTATGGAATTGAAGTTCTCAGATTCCATTGTTCAAACCACCAAAGGTTTCCTCAAGACTACCCACCATCCAACCAAGGACACTCAAAGAACACAAGTAAGTCCATTGGACTCTTTGTCATATGATAAAGTTGTTTGGTTTATTTTCAGGTCCAGGTTGGAAACTCATATTTCCGCAATTAAAATGCAACTAGAAGACTACGAAAACTATTTCATCCAGAAGGATTGGGAAGGACGAATCTAAGTTAGAAGACATAGTTTCCTTTTTTATACTAAGTAATTTAACAACTAGTTTGTGCTTCTATTTGTTTTGCTTTGTTTTATTATGTTTTTTCTTTTATTTATTTGTTTCATTTTATTGCTTTTGAACCATTTAACTTGGCTATATAATAAAGATTTATGTTTTGGTATTCAACCAAGTTCGTCTTATCTCATGAGATACTCCGAATCTAGAATATGTGTTTTATCATAAGGCTTACACACCTTTTGTGGTACACCTCAATTCATCAACCTTATATCCTATTTAGACTTGACTAAAGAGCCTCATACCATCTACCAAATCAAACCTAACACTGGTCAAGTTTAGAGCCTCTGTTAATAACTAAACAAAATTTTATACGCGTTATAATCTATTTTGGTATAAAAGAAATTTATATTCCTCAAATTATTATGACTTGATTCAATTTCAAATTTGATGAATTCAGGGTTGGTTCTTTTAGTTGATGAATTTGAGATTTATGTTTGAAACTGTTGGGTTCTATTAACAAAGTATTAAGTAGAAACAAAATAGAGAAAAGTCAGCAATTCGAACTCTCTCTATACTGAGACCAGAGATTTCAAGCACAAGGCAAAAACTTCAAGATTCCTAAATGGAGGTTGAAATTTCATAGTGATTAGAAACAGTTTCAGCCTAAATCATCCCATACATTAGAAAATAGATTCCTAAGAGAGAAAAAAGCATTCTCTTTCGTTGCGTGTCTTAGGTTTTATATACAAAGAGAGTGATATAGTCGTGGAATCACTGGCGATGACCTTCTGGTAAAGCTACCACTTTGTGGAAAGGAACCGTTCTTTGAGGCAATGCTCCATCTTCTTCATCATCATCAAATTCCAGCAAGTACCTGCTTCAAACATTCAAATCATAGATTAACAAGAGCACCGTTTAAGTGATTGCAACACAAATAAAAGCATTTAAAACGTTGAAGAGAAACTTACTCGTCAGACTTCCTCTGATGTTTGAGCAACAGACATTCATGTTCAAAATAGCTCAAAGTTAGTGTTTTTTAAATTTTCAGACTGCAAAAGAGGAGAAACTGATTGTGACTAAGGAAAAACTAACCTTTCGTGGGTTACTTACAACAGTGGCCTTGTAAAGTGCTGTTGTGCCAGGATATACAGCTAAGACTTGTCTACCCGGTGGAAACTCTTGGATGTTCGATACATCATTTCGTTTTGGGAACGGTATAATGCATGACATTGGTAGTTTATACGTCCTTTATACAGAGATAGATATTCAGAATCAAATCATCTTTCAATGCCAATTCACAAACTCAAAAGTTTTTTGTTTTTTACCTCTGACCGCTTCCTTCTTCATCATCTCCTGGTTCTTCATCAAGTACTTCAACTCTGTTCATAATAAGTTTAAACTCAGATATGAACCCCATTGGTTTCAGCTATTAAACTCAAAAAGAAGAGAAGAATTGGGGTTACTTACTCTTTAGTTTCTCTATCAAAGTGAATAACTTTAACCACAAACCATTCATCCTTCTCGGCATTATCTGCTGTAACTCTTGCAGCGACTTGTTCACCCTTTAAACTTGCATATGCCTCGATTTGATTTCTCATGGAAGGAGAGAATCTTATTACTTCTGATTCAACTTTCATCCTCTTCCTCCTCTGATCGTTACCTTCTCCCACTAATATCATTACAAAAACTCTTAGTTCCTCTGTATCACATTGTTAGAGAGAATAACATTGCCGGACTTGTTTGTACCTAATCTTCTTCGTTGCTGAGTGGTTGGTACAGATGAAGAAAGCAGTGAATCCAGTTGATTAAGCAAAATGTTCGACACACTGCGTGTTCAAACACATAAAGTCAAAAGATCAGTGTGATTCTCAGAATGTCTTAAGTTTTTGTTATTCGCCATTGTAGCAAAGTGTAGAGAAAAATGACTTACGTTACTTCGTGTTCGCAAAGCTCTTTTGCTTCAATGTACAAATTTTTAAGCTTTGACAATGAATTATCACCAGGCTTCTCGATTATCTCAGGATCTGCATCATAACATGAACCAGATAAATTGACCAAATTACAACATGATTCACTGTGCCCTAATTTACAAATTTTCATAACCCAACCAAAATATGATGCGAAAAAGCAAAATCCAAAAACAACTCTAAAGCTTCCATGATTTGGATTAATGGGGTTTTATGAACTGTAGCTGCTTTAATGGCATTCCGCTTATTATTTCATAATCCAAATCCAAAATTGCTACTGATGATAACTAATCAGAGATAAACAGTCCCCAGAAAACCGAAAATATTGTCTCAGATCATCAAAAAAAAATTGTTAAGAGAAAAGAAAATAGCAAAATCGTTTGAGAATTGGTAAACGGAAAGACTCACTAGCTTGGATCTTCTTATGCATCTTATTGATATCGAGCAACACTTCCTCTTGTTCTTTCCTTAACCGATCAAGCTCCTTCGTGTTATTCAGCATTCCGGCAATGTCCAGCGACGACATCCTTGAGTTACTTACCAAAAATCGCCGCAACGAAAAGAAAAGAATTAAGAAATCTAAAATTAATTAGAATATTCGAAGCAGGGGGTTTCAAACTAAGCTGGAAAATCCAACACAAATATTTATGTTGCAAGAGTTTTCCTTAAAACAAATAAAGATTCTAGAAGTTTTATTTTATGTGTTAGTGTGATTCGTAGGTCAAGAACAATACGACGCCGTATGAGGAGCGAAGGAGAAAACTGCTTCGTCATTTATTTGGATAAAGCCATAAAGGGAAAGTGATTAAATCTCCTTTAACACGTTTGGCTCTGAACTTTAAAGTAAATGTTTTTTAAACCGGATCTAAACCGGAAAAACATTTGGGTCACGGGCCAATTTCGTTTGATAAGTTGGTGTTTTCAAGTTTTAAATTTATAAACACCTCAAAGTATAAACAATACTCGTTGTAATAATTGAGGAATCGAATCCAAAGGAATGTGGTAATTTGTCGAAAAATTTGAAAATCGAATATAAATCTGATATGAAAACAAAGGGTTTTGTTGGTTTGGTTTGGTTTTTAAAGTAGTCGAATAAAAGCTAATTAACTTATAAGGTTTTAAATCTATATAATTATTTGTGAAGCATAATGACCTCTAAGGCTGTCTACGTCATCAACCATCAATTAATGGCCTCAAACTTTTGTTTCGTTCTAAAATATCCATGATCAAATATTTGATAATTGTAGATTAGTCATTTTCTATTTAAATTGAAAAAAATAAATATTATTAATCTTACAAAATTCCCAAAAAATTGATAATTAATATTTCTTAAAAGAAAAAAAAAATGAAATTGATAATTTTTTCTAAAAGGAAAAATATATATCTAAATTTATATCTTCTAATTTAGATATGAAATTAGTCTACATTCTTATATTAAAAATTCCCAAAAATTGATAATTAATATTTTTTTTAAAGAAAAAAAAATGAAATTGACAAAATTAAAATGTATATCTTTAAAGAAAAAAAGAATTTCCCAAAAATTGATAAATAGTTTTTATCTAAAAGGAAAAAAAACTCTTAATTTATATCTTCTAATTTAGATATGTAATATTGATAAATATTATTTTTAAAATGGAAAAAAAATCTAAATATATATTTTCTAATTTAAATATGGAATTATTCTACATTCTTATATTAATATTTTTCTTAAAGGAAAAAAAACGAAAATGATATAGTTAAAATGTATATCTTTAAAGAGAAAAAGAAAATAAACCAAAAATTTATAAATAATATTTTCTAAATGGAAAAAAAAATAATCTAAATGTATATCTTCTAATTTAGATATAGAATTATTCTACATTCAACATATAAAGAAGGAATGAAATTTTTTGAAATCCCCTATTTATAAGGATTGGGCATTGCACATTCATAAAAAAAAAAAAAAAAAAAAAAAACACACACACATATATCTTATATGTCTCTTCCATCATTTGAAGAATCTATAGCTAATATGTACAACATGATTGAAAATTTAAGGGTTCATGATTATTCAACCAACAAAGAAGATCATGTGTTGGCTAGGATGAGGCGGTTCAACATACTTAAAAGAAAACGACAAAACGAAAAGCGGCTCGGTATGCAAACTCTTCTAAATTATTTTATCGTTTTTAATTTGTGTAAAACTCTTCGTATCTTTGAAGATCTTTTTTTTTTTGAAAAATGCAGAGTCTGCTGATCAAAGTGATAATAACAGTAGCTTTGACTTATTTGGAAAGTTAGGAGCCGTATATGGTCACGGTTTGAGAGCACACAAGAAACACTTGAAAGAAAAAAAGAGCAGACAAGTGGAATATTGTGTCCAAATATTATATTGTACTACAATATAATTAATTGTGAAGCATAATGGCCTCTAAGGCTGTCCACATCATCGCCCATCAATTTATTGCCTTCAACTTTTGTTTTGATAAAAAAAACCATAATGAATTGTTGGATAATTGCAAATTAGTCCCTTCCTATTTAAATTGCAAATGAATTTACAAAATATTAAGGAATAATATTTAACTTTAAAGAAAAAAAAATATCGAATTTCCCAAAAACTAAGAAATAATATTTATCTTAAAAAAATAAATAAATATAAATGTATATCTTCTAATTTAGATATGAAATTATTCTATATTCTTTAGATAAATACAAACCTTCCTATTTAAATTGCAAACGAATTTACAAAGAATTAAGGAATAATATTTTACTTTAAGGATAAAAAATAAATCGATTTTTCCAAAAATTAAGAAATAATATTGACGATTTTCACATTGCATCAATCAATGTTTTTGCACATGGTAATCGGATAGTTGGTACGGTTCCTGGCGATTTGGTTGAAAAATGTGACTACAATAGATAATAATGGAATTTGTACATATCTATGAGGAAAAGAAAATAAAAAATTATGTTTATTACTATCTTTATTGTTTCCCCTATATATACAACATTCATAAAGATTTAAAACACCAAAAACCGTTCCTAAACCTATTTCGTTGCTATCATATGTCCCTTCCATCTCCCATATTTTACTTTGCTTAAGACCTAAATACTTTATCCACCATCGAGCAAGTGACGACTACCAGGATAATATTGGATCATTAAGCATCCGGATCACATGAGAAGTTACGGACCAATACGAGCAGTAACAACTACCTGGAGAATATCAGAACATTAAGCATAAACGGACATCCGCAAGTTCTTCAATATGTGGTTATTGCAAAAGCAAGATTCTCTTTTTGCAAGAAAGAGAAGGAGAAGGAAGAGGAGCACAAGAATATCGATGCTTTGATACAGAGGTAAGAAAGCCATAAGCTAATGGAATCTTCATATGAGAAAGCAAAGATAGGAGGTTGATTCAAAAGTTGAATTTTTATTTTATTTATTTATTTTTATAAGAATATGTAATTGCAAGTGCTAATTATATTTACATTTGAATTTGTAAAGAGAAATCCATTTGTTTAATTTAAGGTTTTTGAACTATGCTTTCTTAAAAGCATTATTGAAAAAATGAAAAATATTCTAAAATTCATATCCCAAAATTTTATTGGAAATATTCTACTATCCGAGATATGCATACATTTACCATTTATTTATACAACTAAAATTCAAGGAATGATCAACCTTTGAAATGATCAAATTCAAGTTCTTTGAAGTGCATTACACGCGCTTGAGGAGATGAAAATGAAAAAAAAAGTCTAGGAAAAGAAGAAGAAGAATAAAAATAATAAGAATGATACGATGAAGAAAACGAATAAACATTTTTAAAATTAATGGTATTACAAGTCCGAAAAAAAAAAGATAATAGAAAAAGAGTGAAGCACAATAAGATTTGCCAAAATTGGGTTTAGGAGGTAATGATTATTGTAACTACTTTAAATTACTTTGCAATTATTTCAGTAATGGTTCTAATCCTTTGAATTTTTAGGTGTCTAGCAAACTACAACATGGTTTGATTGTTTCAGAGTTTTGTCGCACCATCAAGTATCAATATTCTTGAGTAGTATGTTATGTTCATTAACGTCTATCGGAATTTCATGGTCATTCATGCTTTATTTTGTATTTCAACTAACACACCAAATCATGTCCACCTACTACTAAAGAGATGATTCGAGAGGAAGCTCGAAAGGGATACCCACATACTACTTAAGAGGAGTTTCGAGGGATGTTGAAGACAATTCTCGAAAGGTATCAGTTACTAAAGAGAAAACTTCAGAGGAAGTTGAAGGGGAAGCTCGAAAGAGATCTAAAGATCAGCCTACTGCTCAAGAGGGGGTTCGAGGGGATGTTGAAGAGGGTTCTCAAAAGGCACATGTTAGTGGAGAGGAAACTCTAGAGGAAGTTAAAGGGAATGCTCCCTTCGCGGGGAAGGTCAAGGGAATTTTGAAGACTGTTCTCGAAAGACACATGTTACTGAAGAGGAAATTTCATAGGAAGTTAAAAGGGATAGTTAAAGGAGCAGCTCGAAAGGGATTTCAATATTCAACTACTATTCACGAGGAGGTTCGATTGGAACTCGAAAGGGATTTGAATATCCAACTACTATTCAAAAGAAGGGTCGAAGGAAGCTCGAAAGGAATCTGAAGATTCACCTACTACTCAAGAGGAAGTTTCTGGGGAAGCTCGAGGGGATGTTGAAGAAAGTTCTTGAAAGGAACCTACTATTGAAGAAGAAACTCTAGAAGAAGTTAAAGAGAATCTCAAAAGGATAGTTAAAGGGGAAGCTCGAAAAAGATCTGAAGATCCACTTACTACTCAAGAGAAAGTTCAATAAGAAGCTCGAAAGGGATCTGAAGATTCACCTCTTACTCAAGAGGAGGTTCGAGGTGAAGCTCGAGGGGATGTGGATGACGGTTCTCAAAAGACATATGTTACTGAAGAGGAAACTCTAGAGAACGTTAAAGAAAAATACCGAAAGGGATTTGAAGATCCACATACTTCTTTGCGAGGAAGCTCGACGGGTTGCTAAAGACGGCTCTCGAAAAGCACTGGTTACATAAGAGGAAAATCCAAAGGAAGCTAGAGGGAAGCACGAAAGTGATCGACATATCCACCCACTACTCAAGAACGATTTAAGGGGAATCTCGAGGGGATGTTGAAGACAGTTCTCAAAATGCACATGTTACTGATGAGGAAATTAAAGGGGAAGCTCAAAAGCGATATGGAGATCCACATACTATTTAAGAGTAGGTACAAGAGGAAGCTCGAAAGGAATATGAAGCTCTACCTACTACTCAAGGAGATGTTCAAAGTGAAGTTCAAGGGGATGTCGAAGACGGTTCTCAAAATTTACCTATTATCGAATAAGAAGCTCTAGAAAAGTTAAAGGGAATCTTGAAAGGGATATGAAAATCCACCTACTACTAAAAAAGAGGTAAAAGGGGAAGAACGATGGGATGTTGAAGACTGTACTCGAAAGGCGTCTATTATTGAAGAGAAACTCCAAAATAAGCAAAAGGGGAAGCTTGAAAGGGATATGAAGATCCACATATTATTCAAGATGATGTTCAAGCTGAAGTTCGATGGGATGTCGAAGACGGTTCTCGAAAGGCACATGTTACCCGAAGAGGAAACTCCAGAGGAAGTTAAAAAGGGGCAGCTCGGAAGGGATCTGAAGATCCACCTACTACTCAAGAGGAGGTATGCGGGGAAGCTTGAGGTTATGTTGAAAACGATTCTTGAAAGGCACATGTTACTGTTATTGAAGAGGAAACTCCATGTGAAGCTAAAGGGAAACTCGAAAGGGATAGTGAAAGGGGAAGCTTGAAAGGGATCAGAAGATCTATCTACTACTCAAGTGGAGGTTCAAAAGGAAGCTTGAAAGAGATCTGAAGATCCACCTACTATTCAAGAGTAGGTTCGAGGGGAAGCTCAAGGGCATGTTGAAGACAGTTTTTGAAAGACGCATGTTATTGAAGAGGAAACTACAGAGGAAGTTAAAGGGGAAGCTTGAAAGGGATCTGAAGATCCACCTACTACTCAAGAGAGGTTCGAGGGAAAGCTCGAGGAGATGTCGAAGATGGTTATGAAAATGCATTTGCTACTGGAAAGGAGACTCCAAATGAAATTAAAGGAGAAGCTTAAAAGGGAACTGAAGATCCACCTATTACTCAAGAGGAGGTTCCAAGGGAGATATGCAATAAATTAAAGCAGTAGATTCAAATCCTTGATGATATTCATCGAATGTCTAAAATAGTGAATGGATTAATGTGTCGATAATATCCAAATGGTCGGTAATATCCGCGTCGATAATATAGCGATATACATAAATAGTGATTGTAATTGTGACCAGATCAGATGATATGCGGATAGTATACAAAGAAATGTAATTTCAATATACGTGAATATAAGATAATGTAATCAATTACATAATAACGACGAGAAACGAGGAATTCATCCCCGCGCGATACCGCGCGGACGAGACACCTAATAGATATTAAAATGTATGGTTTTCATGAGAGAATATAATAGTTAGTGGGATCTTAAGTAGACTAAGTTAGGATTACGGTTTTGATTTCTTGTTTAGGGGTTTGTTTCAAAAGTGATTTTATTTGATTAACCCATCAGTGTCTCGATGAGAACCACTTTGATAAGTATTCACTTTAACAACGGACCCACTGAGAGAGATAAATAGCTAACAACCTTAAGGACTACAAACACCATTATTGTTCTTAATTTGGCGATTTGATTCTAATTTAGCTAGTCGATTCAAAAAATTCTTAGAATACAACTAATTCTCTAGACCACTATCCTAACATGTTAAGCCATTTGAAAAGATCCTAACGCAACCTTAGGCATTAGATATGCAAAGGTTTCCGCAATTCATCCCAAAAGTGTAGTTGGAGCATAAACCTATTATGGTAGAGAAAGCCTTTCTATTAGTCATTTAGACAACTCATCTAACACACATGAGTGTGAGAGAGAATGTAGAAAAGGAGTTAAGTGATGGGAGATGTCACTAGCTCCATCTCAATCCTCATCTAAGGACCCATGACTAAGAAAACTAAATCATAATTAATTACATAATTAATAAATTAATCATAATCTTAGTTAATTACTAATTAACTCCCTAACCTATCTCTCTGTTGACATTCTCAAAACAATGATAGATTTGAGTTTATTGAAATGAAAACTAGATTGATAAAATATAATGAACTTAGAAATAGCTCAAATAGCTTTATTGAAATGGAAAAGAGGAGGAAAAAAAACTTGGTGACAACCAAGGTCAAGAAAATTTCATAGTCGATTTCAATAATGTGAAAGGAGAGAGTTGATTTTGAGAACTCTCAAAAGTCAAAAGTTACGTTAATCGATTGCAATAATAAGCATATCCCCTATATATTAATTGAAAAAACACTACGCCATATGTCTCATTGAGAGCAATTTAAAGAAAACTAACCAATGAAATCATTCTATTTAGCCATGTCATTAAAAAAATATTAAACTTATTAAAAATTCATAGCCCATTAATAGATAAAGTATGTAATACAACAGCTCATTTAGAATTGGTGACCCATCTCCTTTTGTAGACCAAAAATGATATCCGCTCATCACTCAAATATCTTCACCAAACGGGATATGCTTTTATAACAAGTTTCGAAATTTCATATTCATGATTTCTTTTTTAAAATTTATAAAATATCTCATGTCACATAGTTATTAAATTTATTTTGATATAATGAGACTCTAACTGATACATATCTATATTTATATTGTATAACTTTTTTTGTTAATTTTCAAAGAAACAAAAAGTTACAACTATGCAATAACATGTGTTAATAAATCATATAAATATTTTTAAAATGTTATACCATAAATTAACTATTAATTTTATACAAACTAATTTAATTTAAATATATTATAGAATTATTTTATGAATACATAATACCCGAGCCGGACTCGGGTTATAATCTAGTATATATATATAGCATCTAATCTTGATGAGAAACCCTTTTGGGCTTGATTGAGTTTATGCTCTTACACTCTCCAACTTAATCCATAAAAGTATTACTCATGATGAGAGAAAGAAAAAAAAAAATATAAAAACTTTATTTAAAAAAAAAAAAGAAAAAAAAAAGAGACAAAATAGATATTTTACCTAATATATTAAATATTAAAAGTGTTTTTTCACTAGGGAGCAAAAGAAAAATAAAAACCACAAATTTTTTTAAATCAAGTAGTATTTCCAAATGTCGAGCATGTCTTATTTATAGGAAGCCAAAGTAGATTATGGGAAACTTGGTATTTTTTTCCTTGATTTAGACGGTTTGGTATCGATCGATACATAGCTTTCGTATCGATCGATACATAGCTTTTGTATCGCTTGATACATGGTTGATAGGGGGCTGACTTTGAGATTCATTTATACGCGATTCTCTGTGATGTGTCAATCATTCTTCACGTTATATCGATCGACAATGTATGCTTATATCGATCGATAGTGGGTCGATGCGGCCATTTGTATACTTGTAATTGCTTCTTAACTATTATTCTTATTTTGGCTTTCTCCCATGGCTCATTTTCTTCCTTGATGACATGAAAATGTCCTAAATTGTACTAGAAACCGTCCTACTGTAGATTCTTATGACTCTAAGATGAAATGTATGAAAAGTTATTCTAAAATGTATAAAGAATAAAATCGAGATGAATTTATTGGTTTAAAATGTGTATAAATTAGGTGTTAAGACTCTTCAATTCCCATCTCATCATAGTCTGTCTGCGTTCAACCAGATTTAATGATATTTTAAAGATATTAGGGTTCTTATATTCTATAAGTACACTATACAAACATATGTTTCCAAATAAATTCTCAAATTATCATAAAATGTTTTAGAAAAACATATTGTTATTTTATATTGTCGAAAGTCGAAACATAGGTCAAACCAAAAAACTAATTTTTTTTTATGATTTCATAGATAACTTTTGAATTTAATTATGTTTTTTGATATTTTATAAGAAAAATATTGGGTTATTTTGTTTTAGTATGTTGTATTATCTTTTTAAAACTAATGAATAAAAACTTTAAAAAACAAAAAAGATAACCAATACTTGTGTATTTGATTCGGGCATTTCTAGTTGTAGACAAAGTGAGAAATTAGACGGTAACAATAAAATAATGTAAATCTAAATGTCGAAATTATTAAAAGAAAATTTTATATCAATTATTAGATTATGGAAATAAAAAGAGGTCTTTAAAGAAGATAAAAAAATTAAATAATTTTATTAAACTCAAATCAACCAATTTGATTGATTCGTTGAAACTTGGATTTTTTCCGATTTAATATGAGTTTTTAACTTGTTCAATTATTTTTTGGGTTTTTCATCACCCTAATCCAACTAGCTCGTCGGTTCATAGTTCAACCCGGTCTAACAACCAATTCCTTTAATAAAATTTGGATGGAATCTAGACTTAATAATTAAACTTTAACATCATTAGAGTTTTATAATACCCTCCCGTTTCAATAAAATATATTTGACACAATTTACAATTTAGCTACTATAATTATTCACCCAATTTTTCATAGTAGGTTGTATTTTCAGTTTGACTTAAGTTGAATTTGCTCATTTTAGCTTTATTTAGTAATTTAGTTTTATTTATATATTTGGTTAGCTTTATTGTTGTCTCTTGCTTATTCTAGTTCTTTTTCTCACTTTGATTTGGTCATAACAATACTGTATTTAGGATGGAAAACAAAAACCCAAAACAATAAACCATCCGTACATAACACATCGCTTACATTCTTAGTGCTTAAATAAATCTTTCGTGAGTTCAACTCTTAATTACTATACAGTATTTTTTTGCATTTGAAGTAGTTAAGGTTTAGAAATTTAAAACCGTAACACCTCTGCTCGTATTGAGATCAAGGATATGATTCGGAAAGTGAGGAAGCTGTGGAATTGCGTGCATGATAAACTGGTTACTATACCTAATAGGCAGTTTCCCCAGAGCAACACCGCTTATATCTCCCACGTAACATGGATTCTGATTAGTTCTTAAAATTGATCCAATTGTAGCCTAGAATCTAGAAACTTAAATCAGTGGTGTTGATGATACTGTCGAGATCACTCAAGGAGGAACTTGAACCTCTAAGGTGACTACCACATATCGAATTGTTATGCATTGACCAGATGTATATGTCTCGATTGATTCGTGATCGTTAATGTCTTTTGCCAAGGTTGTGTTGAGCAATTACCTTGTCATATTTTTCCGATATCTATTCAAAACGATTGACATACACTGCCATGCTAAGATCAATTTACTTAATCCCAACAAGGATTTTTTGGATGCATGCATTGTTTCAATGGCTTCTTTCAGCTTTAGATCTTGCAATCTCGATCGTCTACGATGAAAGTTAGACTTTCCTTCACCCCCACAAACGACATCAAAATTCAGATGTTAAAATGCCACGATCAAAGATTTGTAATCGATTCAGTGATTTAAATTGATTTATCTTTGGTTAGCAAAGGACCGACTTCTATACAAGAGGTGAATCAAGGTAGAACAAGGAGCATGAACTCAAGTGATTTCAAACATGCAAAAAATCAGATGAATATTAGGTAGAATCAAATTATATTGAGTATAAGTGTAAGAATAACAAGAATACAATTCGTGTTTTAGCCCGGTTGGAAATGGTAATGAGAGAAAATAATTTTTATGTGTGTTAGTGTCAGAATTTAATTTTCCTTTTGTCTTCTTGTCTCTATTTCCTTCTATATAATGCTGAACGTGTCCACTTCTCATTAATATAGCAAAATTTCCATTATTCCTTGAATTATCCCTCAAGAAATATTGTTGATTGTTCGTTACTAGCTATTGTGATTGATACTTGGGGTACCTTGACGTCGGAGTTGTCCTTGTGTTTTTGCTTAACTTCGACGGCTTTTCTTCTTCAATACATTAGGAATTTTTTGTTGGCTTTCTCCCTTGCCTTTATGACAAGGGTTTTAACACCAACATGAAACTTTGTGAGCACAACATCCACGGGTTATCCAAAAATCGAGAGAGGTTTGGTAGCATGTTGCTTCACAATTGTTGGGCTCCAATTCTTCTCTTTTCAGTTTAGACCGGTTTATGTCTTCTTAGGCTATTCTTTACAACAAATACATCAGATTTGGTTAGGTAAATCGGTTTAAGCAACAATTGGGATGTTGGTTCATAGTTAAAGTCTAATTAACTAAATGGTGACGGTATAATTGGCTTTTTATTGGATCTTACGAATTTTAAAATCTGGGTTTTTAAGTAAGCCCAATGAGCTTCTTTTTGGCTGTCAAGCCCAATTAGCTTAACGAAGATAACGTACGGTGTGTTTGACCTTCTCATAGTGAGCTGTAAATCTTCCTTTTTCAAAATTCAAGAAAAAAACGAAACGAATCAAAATCCCTCGCTTTCTGAATTTCACGGGTGAAATTTCCCGCTCCTGAGTTTTCTTCGAAGGATGGACCCACAAACCCGGGCGCCGGCGCCGGCGAGTGATGTAGACGGAGACGAAGAGTGGGAGATTTGTAACAACGAGGGATTTGTCTACAAGCGAAGGAAACGCCGACGCGTCGGCGAAGAATCATCTAATCCGTTGGATCTGGAGGTGGATCCGGCAGAGAATGAGAGAAATCGAAGGAAGCGTAAGAGGAGGATACTGGTGAAGCTCAAGAGAAAGTATCAGAAGGAGATCGATCATTGGGAAATTTTGTCGAACAACTTGTGCGCAATGCAAGAGAAATCCAACCAATTTCAAAATCCCGAGAGAGAACGCGTAAGAAATTCGGAAGAAACAGCGTCGGTTCCGGAAAATTCATTATCAATTGAAGCTCGAGATGAGATCGAGAAAGATGCCTCTGTTGAATCGTCTCTCCTCGACAAACTTCTCTCAATGGTAAGTACTTTAATTTAATTTAATTTTTTTTATTTTAATAAATAAAAAAACCCTTCGTTAGTTGTTATGAAATCCTTGTCAAATTCAGCAGTTAAATTGCTACTTTTTGTTGATTTCTGGTAATGAAACAGGAAGAAGCGCGAGAAGGGATAATCCAAAATGTGTCAAACGTATGTGAAATTGCAGAAAGATTGTGCAAAATCGAAGAGGAAGAAGTTAAAGAGAGGTTTATAAATCTTCCAGTTTGGGGATCACCAAAGGATTTAATGGCGTCGCTCTGCTTTGATGAGATCTAATTAGTTTGGTGTGTTTGGAGACAAGAAACATGTATAATGTTTGAGATTCAGTTGTTTGTAGAGTTTGTTTTAGTCTGATTTAGTAATCTTATTTGTGTTCTTCCTCGCTTTCTTTAAAGATATGGTTAGTAAAACTTTGCTTTTGATTACTTGAGGATCTAGAATGCTATATAACCTGGATTCCTTCAAGACTAAAATTGGAAGGTTCATTTATCCAGAAAACAGATAAAATTCTCGCAAATTCAACAAAAAGGCAAGAAAACTGGAGCATTTAAACCAATTTTGGGGGTTTCGAGGAGTCCCAATTAATTCTTCCTCGCTTTCTTCATCAGCTGCTGAAATCGAATTGGGTTTCGATTTAAATTAATACACGTAAATAGACTTGTAAAAGCTAACAACAAAGTCGTTGTAGTATAGTGGTAAGTATTCCCGCCTGTCACGCGGGTGACCCGGGTTCGATCCCCGGCAACGGCGATTGTAAATTTTTTTGCGGGTGGTTAATAATTTTGAATTCCCTAAAATATTTAAGACTCACTTATTTAATATCTCCAAGTTCATCCATCAAACAAAATGGAACTATACATCATTACCAATAAGAACAACGCTAAGCTAAGTATCATTCACCGAACAAACTAATACATTTATACCAATCGTTTCAGTTTCAAAACACTTTCTCTCATTTCCCTTAAAACCAATAATTCTAATTTTTAGCAGCAAAAGAAGAAGCTTCCTCTAACTTCCTTCTCCGGACCATCCAAAGGAGTCTGATCTCCGTCTCTAACAGCCATAAATGAGCGAGTTCCCGGTGACTCCGGCGGCAGCACGGCGTTTTCAGACGAGAAAACACGTTTAATCGAGGGAGGAACAAGCTCCGGAGCTGAGATTGTGGAGAGGTAACGTAAAAGCATTTGAATAATCTCTGTAAAGTTTGGTCGATCGTTTGGATCTTCTTTCCAACAAGATGTTACGATCATCGCTAAATCCTCCGGTAAATCATCTGCGCTCGGCCTCACATTCTAACTCCGGCAAAGATCAAACACACAACAACAATCCATTAAACAAGAACCAAACCGTTTGGAAATCAAGAATCAATTTGGTTTGAAATCAAGAACCAAACGGTTTGAAAATCAAAGAATCAATTCGGTTTGAAATCAAAAACCAAACGGTTTGAAAATCAAGAATCAATTCGGTTTGAAATCAAGAACCTCAACGGTAGAAAAACAAGAAGCTTAACGGTTTGGGATGATTTGAAAATCAAGAATTCAATTCGGTTTGAAATCAAGAACCAAACGGTTTGAAAATCAAGATGCTAAATGGTTTGGGATGATTTGAAAATCAAGAATCAAACTCGGTTTGAAATCAAGAACCAAACCTTGAAAGCAGCGGCATAAGCGGCTTGGAGATTGGACATGCCTTCGAAAGGTAACTTGTTGTGAATAAGCTCCCACAAGACGATGGCGAAGCTGTAGGCATCAACCTTATGGTTATAGTGTTTTTTCTCACCTTGCCTCAACGTGACCGTACTATAAAGCTGTTTAACCGTAATTTGGGATTATTAAGTCATCATTTGGAAGCAAAAGACATTAAAAGAGATTTCTTCATCTGGGTTAGTAGTAGTACGTACCTCAGGAGCCATCCAGCGATATGTACCGGTTTCAGCAGTCATCATCTCGGTTAATGATTCTTCTCTAGCTAAACCGAAATCCGCTAGCTTAACCGTCTTGTAATCCCCCGTTATAATCAAGTTCTCTACATACAATCGAATAAGACATTATAAACAAGACCAAGATTGTAAAGTCTTGAAAGTGTTGATTTTGGGTTTAATAAGAGTTACTACCTGGTTTGAGATCCCGGTGGATGACTCCATGAGAGTGTAAGCATTCCATTGCACGAGCAATGTCAAGAGCGAACCCAACAGCTAAACGCAAATCCAAACGCCCTGGACGCAAACTCACTAGGTATTTACGTAATGTACCTCCTTGTAAAAGCTCTGTCACTATAACCATTATTGGTTCTTTGCAAGCTCCAATGAACTACCAAAACAAAAACAAAATCCTAAATCAAAACGTTCTCTCTGAAACCGAATTCTCTAGTAATATCGAAGATTCGAACCTTAACCAAATTTTTGTGTTGAACTCTAGAAAGCATAGAGATCTCTCTCGCAAACCGGCTCTCTCTTTTCGCAATCTCTTCCTCGGTTTCTCCTTTTTTAACAATCTTAATAGCAACTGTTTTGTTTTTATACCTAAAACAAGAAACCAAATTTCGATCAACACCATACCGAAAATCCTCAGTTGAACCAAAAACTGATTCACAATAAAGTTTTTGGAATTTTCACTTGTTTCAAAATGTTGAAACTAATAACACTTTGATCGTAGCCATTAAAATGGAGTAAAAGTGAAGTCAAAATTATGAAACTAATCTGAGGGGAAACAGATCAACTTACTTTCCTTCATAAATTTTGGCATGAGCACCTTCACCAATCTTGGGACCAACGAAGAGATGTTGAGGATCAACGATCCATTTAGGATCCAATTCAAACACTTCATTAGAGTAATACCGAGTGACAGATCCCATTGAGATTATTGTAACCCGGAGAAAAAAAAAAACCCTAATTAGAGAAGAGACTTGTCAAATCCAGACCCTTTTGATGATCAATCATTCTTCAGAAAGAAACAAAGATGCTTTTTGGGGTTATAAAGCGTAATCAAGAGACTTCCATAAATATATAATAAAAACAAAACCCACAACCCAGAAGAAACAAAACAAACAACAATCTCAAATAACAAACACACAAAAAAGGATCCTTTAATTATCTGAAATTGAGTTGACACAATCACACAAACAGCTGAAGATAAAACCCAGATGGAGAAATGGTCAAAAAATGATGATTCTAGTGGTCGTACTTTGGGGGTAACATTTTGTATGAATTTATAAACTTTTTGTTTTGGGGATTTCAATTAGTTTAGGACAAAAGGACTTCAATGATGAAGAAGATGTTTTGCTTTTTCCGCGTAAGTAAAGTGACAGGAAATCTCATCTCTCTTTGTCCTTTCTCTCTCCATGTTTTGTTCTGCTTACTCTTGGTCGGCAAAAGGTTACTAAACCGAACGAAACCGAATCAAAATTAACCATAAAATAAAACCAATCTAAGAACCGGTTTTTAATCGAGCAAAAGTCAAACTTGTGAACAATAGATAAATAAAAATTGGGTTTTTCTCCTTGTAACTAAATTTTCGAAGTTTTCTACAAAAATGATACAGTAGGAAAACGTTAAAGAAATTTTAAATAAATAACTTATTATCATATTATAATATGATTTATTCAAAATGCATATAGATCTAATACATCATTTACTATTAGTCATTTATATGCAAAAGAAAGAAATTTAATAAAGGAAGCATGTATCTCTCTGTTTCTTTGGTCAAAGCTAAAGGAAGTATCCTAGAACGTCAGTGAAACAAGTCTTTCTCTTTCTTGAT
The DNA here is from genome assembly GCA_900116095.1 of Euclidium syriacum. Classification (NCBI taxonomy): domain Eukaryota; kingdom Viridiplantae; phylum Streptophyta; class Magnoliopsida; order Brassicales; family Brassicaceae; genus Euclidium; species Euclidium syriacum. The sequence goes on from FPAK01000008.1 coordinate 9,216,365, forward strand.
AAATAAAATAAATTAAAAAGAAAGAAACAAAGTCTTTATTAATCTCTAACAAAAAAACTCTCTTTTATTAATTGACAAAACGACAAGAAAAGATCGTCGGTGGGGGTGAGGAAGGTGGACCCTTCTATTTACGAGAGTCCTTTAGTACTTACAAGTGAGATCATATAATTGAATAAAAGTAGAGGTTTTTGTTCAACACAACTTTTTATTTTCAAATTTGTCCAAAAGATAAAGCAGTCAAATTGGGAATTAGAAACGAACGTGAGAAATAAAATTGAATCCCAAACTCGGAGAATATAAAGCTGTCAAAATGACACTTTACTATTTCAAAAAATTAAAGGAACAGAGTCTCAATTTTGTGAATTAAAATCTGAAAACTATATTATTTCTAAAACACTTCATAACCGATGCGATTGATTCCCTCTTACAAAACTTCATAAACAAAAGGTGAAAGTTGTGAGATTTTTCAGAAAATAATATCACAAAATGATACAACATTGAAAAAACTCTGTGTGAATCCTTCAATCATAAATAAACTCGATCATCGACGTTTATATAAACATGCTTTAAGCTCAGGCCACTCAATTTTCTTCGTTTTTGAATTTGGCTGTTCCTATACAATCACATAAATTAAAAAAAAAATATTATTGCTAAAGTGTAGATCCAATACTAAGCCAGAAACCTAAAGGAAGGATCTTTCACTAACCTTTTTTTGAAAATGGAATAAGATGAACATCTTATTCGAGAAGTCCTGCGCAAAAGGTTCAAAGGTTTTTCTCTTACAATGGAAATGAAACAAGAGAAGCGTATATAGAGACAAAAGATTTACCTTCAAAGCTGAAGTAAATCCAAGATCACAAACTGCTTTCACAAAGTCATTTGGATCTGCTCCTCCATTGTTTGGATCAAACCTGCTTTTTACTTCCGCTATGAGAAGCCAACCGCTTGGACGAAGAACTCTATGTGCTTCTGTGATGTAACTAGAATAATTTGTTCCCATCAATGAAAGACAGAATACAGCTACATCGACTGATGAAGACTCAAGTGAAGTATTTGACATATCACAGGCAATAACAGAAGGATTCTTTGCAACGAGATCAAAGGAGAAAACTTTGTTCTTCACACTCTTTGCTATCCTCGCATCACCTGAATTCAAAAAAACCAATTGTATAAAATCAAACATGTCGATTTCAACAGCAGAACAAGATTTAAATAGTCTCACCACAGCCAAAATCTGCCACAACTAGAGAAGAGCTTCGAGATTTTAGAAAATTTATCATGGAATTGACAGGAAGCTCAGGCCAGTTTGACATTTGTTGTTGATAACCTGTATGATACTGAGTATATAACAGAATCAATTACTTTATATGCACAAGATTCAACTGAAAGAATCTAATTCTTGAGCTAATGTGTTACCATATCAAACATGTCTGGATCTTCTTTAAAGTAATCTAATGCTTCTTGTCCACTGGGGAAAACCGAGATTATTGGATTAAGCTCTGTGAAAAAAACTCAAGAAAATCATCAGAAAATGAAACTTACGAGCAAGTGTAGAGCTTCTCATTGAGCATCCTGAATTGCCCACCGGATAATCTCTCTCGAAGCTGCGATTTCGTACAATGGATTTCAAAACCTCTGTAATTTTCTATTATAATCAAATGCAATCGCGATAGAGAGAGAAGAGCTAACCGCATCGAGAAAATTGGAAGGTTTAGGGCGCTTCGACGAAGCTGAAGATCCTCCTTGTTGATGGTTTTTTTGGATTTTAGTCTCTTTAAGACTCTTTTTGTCGTTTTGATTCTTCGGTTTCTCGTTAGGCTCTTCTTTAGGAGCTTTACGGTTTCTCTGTCTTTTCCTCTTCCTATTTTTACTTGTAGCGTCCTCTGTCATGGCTCTTCGCCGTCGTCTTCCTCTACCTCCACCGGAATTTCTCCAGTTTGCTTCACACTTCTCTGCGTTAGGTTTAGCTTTCACAAGTAGACGATAACTATCTTTTGGGCCATGCACTTAATTATATTGGGCTTTTCTTATTGACCCAATTATTGGTTGGATTTTGATATGAACCGTAACAAGCCAGTCCACTAAGACACACATTAGATTTTGATTTCGGTATATATGTACTCGCGAAAAAGCAATTGGTTACCAATATTATGTTTGTTGTATTTCGTGTGATATGATTAGTTATTGTGACCTCGTAATCAAACTTCATGTTGCCATTGTTGATGTTCGTAGTTTTTGGTTTTGATTTGTTTATAGTTCAAGCGAAGAGGGATCAAACATAGGAAGTGTCAGGGGGAAACTAATCACAGTTGTGCTAACTACTCAGGTGTAAAGCTCGGATCCCAGTCATATATTTAAGTGGCTTGACGAAATATACATCCAAATTTTGATATGTCACAAATAATAAATCGATTACGATGACAGACTTAGCCAAAATTAACGAAATTCTCACCATGAAGAAAGACATGAGTGAGATGACTTCAATATTTATAGAGACAATAATTATACATAGAAAGAACACGAATAACATCATTTTTCTATGTATAAAGAGCAACCAAACGTAGACGTGTTGAAGCATAAATCACAAAACACAACATGGTTTACAATCCCAAAAATAAATATCATCTTAAAATCCAAAAGTATTATCCTAAAAACTTGTTCTCTTAGTTTCAGTGAATAGTATAACTCTGTGTGTAATCTAATTTAGGTAAATCTATTAGCGTTATGTGGCATTATTTTCGATAAATCTCGTAGCGTCATGTGAGGACCACGTGTCCTTAGAGGTAGGACCACTAAGTCTCATGTGTATCATAACCCAGCTACACTATACGCAATAGAAGTTTCATGGACATGGACATAGTGGTCCAATATAAGGGACTTTCTGATCTGACCCAACAATGACCCTTGAGAATTGCAAAGGGATCTTCCATTGAAGTCTTCTTGGTCGAGTTTACTCACTATTTACCCCGACATAGAAAATCACTAAACGAGCGGCGATCCAACCTCATAAACGCTACGAGGAGGATTTCACAGCTTTAGTTGAGTATTACAATATGGATTAGGTATTTGTAGTTTATTTACTAAGTTACCTTTAATTACTTTACTGTGAGCTTATCTCTTTCAAGAAAACTAAGCAATAACATACTTTGCATATCCACTTTTCAGTTACTAATGGCCCAAGGCACTCGACAGGTCTACGCCTCGATAACAGAAAAACATGCTAAAGGATTCTATAATGACTGCATACGCATCATCAAATGGATAAGGGTACGAATCTTCTCCCCCCTCATCCTGCAAAGAAAATCTCGGATGCCTCGAGATTATATGCTAGTTGTCTGAAACAACAAATAAATTAAGTAGGTTAAAGGAACTTAAATGCTTCATACCAACCCGATCTATTCATGACTAGATCACCAACCCGACCTACTCCTCCAACTGGATAATCCGTATGACCCGATCTACGAACATAAGTCAGGTTAAACTCTATAAATAGTCTTATATCTTGTTACGATAGAGGGTCAGATCCTCTTTGAATTAACACATATTACTAGAGTTTTCTCTATGTCTTCTCTTTGTTTTTCTCGCCGGATTTCTTATAAAGTTATTATCTTTTATATAAAAGTATGTATCTTTTGCTCAAAGCTTGCACATTTCCTTCTTCTAAGCACTTTAAATGGTCTAAAATTTATGTAAAAGGTTTGGTCTTTGAGAGGTCTTTGATTCAAGACCACTTCTTTCTTTATCTTCTCAAGAGAACATTTGTTCCTCCCCAGAGACAAAGTCTTTTCTGGTCACTCTTGACACCCACAAACTCTTCTTTTCTTATCTTCTACCAGATGATTCCCTTAAACTACAAAATACTCTACAGTTCTTTTCGTTTCTCGGCCTTTGTTTCATAGTCTCTCTTCTATTTTTCTGATTTAAACATAGAAGAAACTTTAGATTACATATTCTCATCGTGTTTTTCATAAATTTCACGCAGCTATTGTTTTAGCAGGAGATTTACTTCTTAATGGACCAAATATGTGTTAACATTACAACCGATTCTACTCCAAACAGGCGACCCCAACTCTCGCAAATCTTAACCCGGCTCAGGAGAAGGCAAAATGAGGCAATTGAAGGCCTATTCAAGAGCACAAAACTAGATCGCAAGGCTAACAAATTTGAAACAAATACGTTTAAAAATGCCGATATGTTTATTCATGAAACTAAATAGAAAAATGGTAATTAGCTAAATGTCGATAAATTATATTGTTATTGGACAAAAAAAATTAAGATGATAAAATGAAAAAATAGTCTCCACAATTTAGAGGATAAACAACATGGGTTTTTAGTTTCTCTTTGGAATTTGATAAAGACTATTCCATTTGGTAAGAAGACTATGAAAAATCTTATTGGATTAAAATAGTTTTTTGAAAAAGAAAAACCAAAATCCATTTTCATAATCAAGGCCTAAGAAAGTGATGGTGATAACAGAGTTTTCTGTCATCTTCTTCGTTGTTCCCTCTGCTGTTCCACAGATCACAAACTTACAATTGTAAACGGTTAAACAACAGGCACAAATTGCGTTACAATTGATCGACAATAACTGGTTCCCAAACGAACTAAATCATAAACAAAACCGAACCGAAACAATAAACCAAATCAAAGTTCCCCTTTATTTAATGCACCAAACCGAGAGCTTAGACCATTCACAAAAAATATGGCGCTTACAACAAACAAATAACGCAAACAAAAAACACGGTCAAGTCAAGACCATCACGGAGAAATGTTTTTTCCAACCTTGATACAAAAAAAGAAAAAAATTCCCAGGAACCAAAAATTCTTTAAAGGTAAAGTCATAGGCAAAAATACATAATTCATCAGTGTGTGTATTGTGGTCGAACTTTTATCGTCGCGTGGCACTCTCCAAAAAACTAGAAGATAAGAAGCGTAAGGGTAAAGCTCTTATCCTGACCTCTTGAAAATGGTGTAAGCAATGGCTATAGTTGCAATGGCTCCAACCACGGCAGCTCCAATGTACACTTCTTCTCTGTCAAGCGGCTGAAACCATATAGCACATTTTCTTCCTTCTTTCTTGATTGGCTCTGGCTTTGGGTTTTCATCTTGGCAACACGAAACGCGGTTTGATCCTTGACAACATCCTCCTGTGAATTCTTCCACTGCGCTGTTACCGTTTGGTACTACGACTTTCTGTTCATCCACTTTCTCAGCTTCACCTCCACCTACACCCATCTGCCCTCTGAAACAGAAAGTTACTCAAGTATAAGTGAAACATATGTGTACAAGCTAGAAAAAAAGAGTTATGAAACCAATACCTCCAAATCCTTTGTATGATTTCTCCTTTTGCAATATGCTGGTCAAGCAATTCAGGCACATCATCAGGAGTTACATAACCATACCTGCATTTAAACACAAAGATTACTCGGTGATGCCTATTAACATTTTCATTTTGATCCAAGATTCTTTCTTACCAATTGCCAGAAATGTTTCCAGCTGAGTCAGGACTGAAGATGATCAAATTACCAGCATACTTGTGTTGTCCAACATGAGAGCATCGTTTCAGAGAGATTTGATCCGAAATTCCACGAGAGCCAATCTCCTCCTTGAACCTCTCTAAGATGACTGGTCCACAAACGCCACATCTCATGTCTCGACTAGCGTGAGTACACACGAATACAAATGTTCCTGATAACTTTTCTTGTCTCTCAGATCTCCATGGTTTCCCATTTACCAGCACATCTTCGCAAAACTCCTCCACTTCCGTATCCTTAATGCCCCTTTGCTCATCAAATCATAATACGAATTAGAATCAAATTTCTGCAGTTTCGGATTTGAGTCTAAGCTAATCTCGTAAGATTAAGATCTATAATCGAATGGAATGTCTGCAATTTCTAAAAATAGCTATGACCGAGTCTCCACTAGGAAGAAATAGCTCAAAACAAAGTCAACCAAGTCCTAATCAACAAGTTTTTGAAAGAAAAGTTATGCCGAGAATCGAAAACCTAGACGAACTTACTTGTATCTGATCATATCTGGAAAAATCAAAACATCTCCATCAGATCCACCACCTTCGCATACATTCAGCTTCGTCTACAACGAAATTAAACACCAAACAAGTTAGCCTAATTGGCTAAGCAGATTCTTCATAAGAACGAAAAATCTTAAGTTCGTATACCGGAACAAGGAGATCAGATTTGCGATCCTTGAGCAACGTCGCGAAACGCTGAGGTAGACCTTCCACTTCGACATTTGAGAGCCAATCTTCAGGAGTCTTGTAAAGAACAAAAATATGGCGACCATACGGAGTAATGGAATTGGCGATGTTAGTGCTGTACATCTCCGGCCGCTTAAACCCAAACTCCGTATCTTCCGACGCCGGAACGGAGTTCAGATTCTCAACATTCGCCATCGACGAGTAGAATACAGTTTGTTTCTCAAAAAGTTAGCTATTAGGGTTTCGGGGAAGCAGAGATTGAAGAAGCTAATTCGAAATGGAAGAAGCAGTGCAACTTCGATTTATCAATTTCTTATAACGTTTCTGCATTTGCGAACGATCCCCCAAACACGTCTCGAGTCACCCACGCGAATACGGGTCCCACATTTTGTGTTATGATTGGTCCATCACACAAACTTTAGCTCACTGACGGATTCGTGCGGAGATACTCGTCCGTCATATTGTTATTCAATGACAGACAGTTGCTTTAAATTAACCACACCACGTTGGTCAACTAAATTCTAAATTAGTACTTAGAAGCAATCACACCCTATTATATTATACCACCTCTCTTTTTTTGTCCAAGTCACGTATTATTGCAAGCTAATTGCATCTCGATGACCTTAAATAGTTATTTCTTACCTTACGGTGATGGATATAAATAAATCCTAGTTTAATAGATACAGGAAGAAGTAATATTTATGCATTTGGTATATATTCTTAGCTAGATACATTGCTTAACTGGACTGTTTACAGTGACCTTGTCAATTCTTAATTAGATCTTGGTGAATGTTGCAAATTTTCATAAATAAACAAAAGCTCCCTCTAATAGTTTGGCTTCGGGGTCCCAAAAAGTTTTGTTTGTGCCTAAGTACACTTGAAGAGGCAAAGTAGCCAAATTTATTGTGATCAAGTTGATGAATCAGTTCACAGAGTAGAATGAAAAATCATATTGCTTATCACTACATATCACGTTATTGTCTAAGAGAAACATATTTGTGCAAGAAGAAAAAGAAGAGTACTATCACCACATCTTATTACATAAATGTTTTGGAAGAAAAAAAAGAAATAAGAGATGTAGGGGGAGGTCAAGAATTTTGGAGTAAGTTGTCGAAGTAAAGGTTTAAGACGTATCTAGCGGCGGAGAGAACATCGAGCCGCTTCTCACTGGGCTCGTACTTTCCTTTCCGGAGTTGATACCGGTGAGTCACTGCCGAGATTGTGTATGTTTGCCCTTCGATCATCACATTCTCTCCGCACTGAAGGTTCTGCAAATATAAAGCTTTTTCAAAACAATAGGGTTCGAATCTAATCATTTACATATTATGGGTAAAGACCACTGAATTAACCATTTTGGGTTATAATAATCGAGTTTAACGGATTGTAATAATGATCTACATAGTCTTTAAATTACTGAAGATAGCATCAATTTACCCAAAACTATTTGCGATTAACCCAACCTTTGAATACTGGAAGCCAAGCAAATTTGACAAATTTTCAGTTCGGATCTTGAATTGGAAGCATAAATTTGAGTAAGATTTTCTCTCTGTTGTTATGAGAACTTATATATATAAATCTTGGGGATATTAAGTGAAAAGAAGAAGACGAAGACTGAAACTCACAAGAGGAAGGCAACGAACGCCAAGACATTTAGGAGGAGGAGTAATTTCAATGACTTTGTAAGGATAATTGCTTTGATCTCTTCCTCTCTCTTTCTTTCTGCAATTTGTCTGCATCCTCCTCACCTGCAAAATCCATTCGAATTCGTTTAACCATCTCCGGAGAAAACAACATCAGGAAGAGATGGGTTTCGCGATGGAACTCGCTCCACATACCTTTACGTCTCTGCTGCTACAGACGAGGTTTGATGCAATTGTTGCCATTTGCAGAAATCGGATTCTCAACCCAGAACCAGAAAATAAAATGCTCTTTAACCGGAGAACTCAGAATCCGAGTTTAAGATTCCCGGATTCAGATGTGAAACAGATATAAGAATAGAAATCGGCTCTTGGTAAAATTTTCCCGAGAAACTTAGAAACCCAGTTAAAATTGTACTTGAATTGTGGAATGGTGCACGAGAAAATAGAAAGACATATGTATTGATCACCAGATATTTTTTTGGTTATTTGTGGCTCTCGGTTAAGAGAGAAGACAAGGAACCTTTGGAGTCAAACAGAGGTTTTCTTGGTATTACAAACAAGAACGTCCAAAAGGATTTGAGTCAAAACTCAAAAGCGATGATGATACAAGCTAAGTCTAGTTGCCACAAGAGTTCTAAGCAAAAAAAAATAATCTCGCAGAGTTAGGCCGAGACCATTATCTAAAATGTTATTTCAAACTACTCAGAGAATCAAACCCCTAAATCCTCCTCTCTCCGAATACAATAAAAGTAATAACTAAGAATCTTGACAACATACATGAGCTAAGCATGACAGAGGAACAAGATTGAAAGCTTTATGGAACTTTCTACCTTCCATAGGGATGGTATCGTCCCCCACCACCTCCATATCCCCCTCTACTTCCTCCACCGCCTCCTCCTCCATAAAACGACCCTCCTCCACTCCCACCACCACCACCGTATCCTCCTCCGCCTCCAACACCACCCATGTCATAGCCACCAGCACCACCTCTATAGCCTCCACCACCAGCACCACCCATGCCACCACCATAACCACCAACACCGCTACTACCATATCCTCCTCCGTAACCTCCACCAGGTCCACCATATCCACCTCCAGGTTCACCATACGGTCCTCCACCATACATATCACCCGGTGCACCACCATACCCACCACCACCTCCTATGCCGTAACCGCCTCTGTTGTAACCACCGCCTCCTCCTCCTCCATAACGACCAGAGTATCCAAGTGCTGGTTCTCCTCTATAAGGTCCCACACCACCACCGTATCCACCACCACCATACCCACCAAATTCTCCTCCGTACCCACCATACCCACCAGACCGGCCACCTCCATAGCCACCACCTGATTTGTAAGGACCACCTGGACCACCATATCCACCACCATAACCGTCTCCATAACCTCCACCAAAGTTTGATCGTGAGTCACCAAACCGCTTTGATGGGGTTGTAACCGAGTTCGGTTTTTTCGGCTCTGCCTTCTTTATCTCTACCTATAACAGAGAACACACCAAAGTATTACGATTAGCTACAAAGCCTTAGAATCTCAACAATCTTTGTAAGAAACATGCAGCTACCTGAGTCCCTGAGAGCTCAATTCTGTTCCCTTTCGCCAGGAGAAGATCAACCATATCTTCACTTTCATATGTAACAAACCCAAAGCCACGTGATCTTCCAGTAGAGTGGTCACGCATAATCTGGTGTTCCTTCAGTTCTCCAAATTGCATAAAGAACTCCTTGAACTCATCTATACATATCCCAATCAGTAGATGAGTAACTTATAGATTACAAAAGGAAAATAATATGATACAGATATCAGATAGTATGGAAGAGTGTTCTACCATCATCCACAGTCGAAGGAATTCCACCAACAAATATCTTCTTAGTTTTGAAATCATTGGAGCTCATGGATCCTCTCGGTATTGTCCGCTTAATTTCAACCTAGAGAGCCAAAAAGAAGACAAAGTAAATGTTAACCGCAAAGCAAGACATGATTCAATACATTTAAAAATGTAAGTCACTGGCTCAATCTAACCTGCTTCCCGTTAATGATGTGATTGTCTTGGATAACTTTGTCGACCACAGAAGAATCACCATAAGTCACAAACCCAAATCCTCGGGGCTGTCCAGTTTTCCTATCCTTCATAATCACAGAATCGGTGATCTCTCCATACTTTTCAAAATGCTTGACGAATTCAGCTGCATAAGCAAAATCGAAAATCGAGTTACAAGTATTGAACTTTACACAATAACGAGAGAGCTAACCTCTTCCAAATGTTGCAACCAGACACAAGAGCTAACCTGAAGTTGTCTCCCTGGCTAAACCTCCAACAAAAATCTTTCTACAAATTCCACAAAACACTGTATAAGTAGACTAATCACTAAGTATTAAGTGATCGGAGAAGAGGACTAAACTTATCCTTCTCCACTCCAGATTTCTCTAGGGGAATAAATAACCTTAGCTAATAACGAAAAGTTCGAAACTTTTAAGACTTTTTAATCTTATAACACAAACCCTAGGACACCATATTGTTCACAGAATAAATCGAAACACATTAGAAATTTCCGAAATTTTGACTCCAGAATTCTAATTAAACGAATGAAAAAGAACCTCTAACAGAATTGCAAAAGAAACCCTAGCAGAATTGCAAAAGAAACGACTTTCCTCATCTTAATTTCCTCGAGAAGCAAAAATAGGAACCGAAACCCAAGCCCTAATTCCTGAATCAAGAATCGTCTTGGAAGAAAAAAGCGAAAACGTACCCAGCACTATCGATGCCGCCACCGGATTGTTGCTGAGATTTGTCGTCATCGTCCTCGACGTCTTCGGATGGTTTAACGTCGTTGATTTCATCTTGGGTGACTGTTTCGGTTTCATAAGGGTCCATACTGGGAAAACCAATACCACCGTCCGTCGTCGTCGTGAGCTCGCCGGAACTTGGACCAAAGAAAGAAGAAGAAGCCGTAGCCGCCTAAAAGCCGTGTAGCGCAGTAAGCAAGCCCTAAAACCCTCGAGAAGAAAAAGCGATTACTTATTGTACTCTCCGTAGTACCTGATCTTAGCTCGTTTCCTGTGTTAGGATTACGGACGGTCGATCTCTTGTTTCACTTTGAATTATAGCCGTTGGATTGTATTTGGGTAACTTAAGGAGAAAAAAGGAATTTCTCTCAATATTTCCGAGTGATAAAAAAGAAAGGGAACTTTAGAAGAATCAGAGGAAGATGACAACGTTCATGGAATTGACCACAAGCATGGCAACAAAAGTTACACTTTCATGAAACTCTATACCTGCTCTAGTTTCGCCACGCTAAAGTGCTGAGACATAACATTCCTTCGATCAGGTAAATAATACAAGGAAAACTGAAAGCAACTTTAAAGCCGTTTTATCAGTTACAAATCCAAAACTTTTTTAAACAAAAATTGTAAACGAGGCTTTTCTTTTAAGACGACAAGAGTTTCAGAATAAGTGACTAGCTTTGTAAATGGTTCCATATAATCACTCTTCCATGGCATCGTTTCGAACTGGCTTGTTTTTGAGAACATCAACTTTGATCTTCTTTGAACCTTCTGGTTGGGGAGCCTGAATCAGTATAATGTCTTCGAGAACAATCTTATCCTCCTTGAGTAACTTCTCTTTGTTTGGCTTCAACCTAAATCCCACACAGAATTAAAAAAAACAACAAAAACCAATCAGAATCAAAAACACAGAGTCTAATTTGTCATTCATACAACTAGTGTTTTCAAGAAATATACCTCTTTGCGATATGTTTGTTTGCCCTGTCACTTCTGATCTCGCCAATCTTCTTCATGGCCTCTAATGTCTTAATTGCTAGGTTCCGGTCATATCTCTCCGGTCTGTTTCTCTTCTTCTCAAACTCGAAAGTTGAATCCTTTTGGGGGAAAAGAGAAACGGGTTATGGTCAGCATTTGTCTAGATAACCAATTGAAAAAAGAGTTTTGATCAAGTACCTGAGTCATGTCTTTTCCGCGTTGGGCTCTGTATGCTTTAGTCCACTTCACTTTACGTGGGTTCCTCTTCATCTTGAAGTTCTTGTGGCATTTCGACCTACAGAACCTGAAAATCTGCAAAGGACAAGATACTTTTGCTTGTAAATGATTCACAATATGCATAAGAGGCAACAAAAAGCTATAGACAATGCTCAAAACATGAAATACTCTGCGATGTATAAAATGTTCAAAACATGGACAATGATGCTATTACTACCAAATATGTAATAATATTCCAAACAACCAATTCTCAATTCAGGACAAACATCAAAATTGGTGATCTAAGCTCTAGAGAAACATACTAGATACGAGCAAGGAGACATTCTCACATATAAACAGAGATAATTTGTTGTCTCTGAGTTGGAAAAGTTTCTCAAGCAAGATTGAAAAAGGTTTAATCACAAGAAAAACATACTAATTTATATGAATCTAAAGCAAACTATTTCTCGAATATTCAAGTAAGGTTTAATTGATTACCTTTGCATCATTGCGAACAAACTGGATACCATGTCCAGGATATACTGTGGAAGAGCAAAACCAACATTTTTCCAATCTCATTTTGCTTCGTCCTTAGAATCTCTACAAGAAGACATGAGAAACTTTCATGTCAAACAGAAATTAAACCCAAAAGATTACCAATAAAGACACAAACAAACGAAATCTATTTCCCCAAAATTAAGTGTTACTTAGAAACACTACGAAACAGTTCGATGAAGTTTCAACTTTTCATCTAATTTCAAGGTTTCGCTAAACCCAGTATGATACTCAAAACCCATCTGCATATATAGGCCGCAGAAATTCGGATCATGGGTCATGCAAATTTTAGATTTTGAGAAAGAAAAGAAAATTCATCAAGTAATAAAATTATAGTGAAACCAAAAGAGATAGATTAGGAGAATGAAATGAAGAAAGAGTTTTGAGATTTCATGGACGAACCTGCAGATTAACTCAGGACTTGCGTGAGCAATTTCTGTTAGAGCCCCCGAAAAAGGAGTTCTAAGAGAAAAATATGAAACTCTGTAAATATCTCTAGGGTTTATGTTAACAACCAAACGACGTCGTTGGTTGTGGCCTGCGAAAAATAAACAATTATAAGAAAAAGGACTCAAGTTGCAAAGAAAAACGAAGATTATAATTAATATGAGGCCCAATAATAATCCTCCTAATCAGTTAATATATAATATTACGGTCCAATGAATATGGTTCAAAAATGTTTGTTAAAACGGATATGAGATGAACTCTAGGAATTACCCGAACTCGTTGAAACTTCATAATTCCTTTTTACTTAGGTACTTAAAAATACTTTTGTTTTTCACCTCAAAAAATACAAACTGAAACGGGCAAAAATAACTGACCTATGTATATATATATATATATATCGATCATGCAAATTGAGGATCCAATTCAAAACTGAAATGGGCAAAAAATAACAAGAGTACACAAACACAATGATATAAACATTGGTTCAGGTTCAACGGTTTTACAAACAAAAGCATCTGGTTCTAATCCCTAGTGAAGAGGTTTATACAACTCAAGAACAAAATCATCATCATCCAAGAGAAAGAAGAAAATTTTACAAAGTCTGAGGATTAAACCTTCTCCTTCCTTCTCTTCTGTAGTAAGGAGTTTCATCAACAGTCCTTTTCACATACTCCATAAATGGTGATGGTGTTCTTGGAGACTCCTCGTGGTATATAACCGCACCGCTTCTTCTTTCCGGTGTTCCCGGTGGTGCTGTTGCTGCTGCTGTTGCTGCACCGTTTGTTGCAGCCCTAGTTGCTCCAATTATAGGTCTATCTATCACTCTCATCAAGACGACCACTGATACAATCACCACTAAAACACTCCATAGTATCTTAAACAAAACAGAGTATCCGTCTGACGCCGCTACTATGGATTCGCCCGTGTCAAAGGAGACACCGATTTCTACACTCTGGCCTGGAGAAAAAGTTTGTCACCTTATCAGATAAGGTAGATGAACGAAAACAGAGCCTATTCTATAATAGCTAATTAACTAGTAGCTCACCAGTAGTAGGGAGAGTGATGAGGAGGATTTCATCTGTGAATTGCTCTGTTCTTAGCACATTCACCTGCAAAAAGGTTTATGAATTCCAATAGCTTACTAAACTGTTGACCTTTTACCAAGCTTTTCAGAAAAGGTTTTTTAGCTAAAGAATCACCTCGTAAAGTGCACGCCCTGCGATACCATAATCTTCTCTCTTGATCAACCTGATTGATAACCAATCTTTGTTGCGCCAGTGAATTTTAACATCTGCAATGAGTAATTTAAGCATCCTTTGCATATCTTGTTTGAATCCGGGGTCTTAATTTAAGAACAAAAAAAAAAAAAAAAACGAATTCAATACGGATTTTACCTGTGTTCCCCAGTATCGAAACGATGGTCTTGTTTGAATCCGGGGTTATAATCAGCTGCAAGATATTTCCAAGTAAAACTCACATAAAGCAACATATTCTGGAAAGACAGGCTCTGCTTAACGATATTAAGAAGCTTGATGATTACCTTGTTTGGCCCAGTTACAGAAAACCCTCCAATAAGAAGTGCAGATGCAGATCCAGAAACATGACGAGCTTCTTTGAGTGATGCATTAACAGAGAAGGGAACTTGAGGTTTCATGTTTTTTGAAGTGGACATGGAGTGAACCAGATGCTCTGGTGAGTACGGGAAGAAAAGGCAATAAGTATTGCCAGTATCAAGATCCATCCATGGCTTTGCATATCTTCAATGCAAAGATAAATAAGGGTCAAAAAGAGGTCATGCATCTCTCTCTCTCTATATATATATATATACACTGCAAACAAGTACAATTAAAAGTAATACCCTATAAACGGAGGGTCTACTTGGCAGCTAAACGTGGCTCTGTTCCCATTTTCCCTGTTGCAGTTTATATCATCATCAGTAAATAAGTTTGTCTCCTATATATGTTTTTTTGAATGCAACCATAACAGATTACATACATGAACTTCACAGGAAAGTTGTATCCTTCCGCAGGGACGTGGACATTTGACAGTGTTTCTCTAGGAGAGTCAACATATATGGTGTTTCCAGGTAGCACTGTGACTTTTGTTTGCAGTTTTAACCCCTGGCCTTTAAACGTAACTGCGCAGATATGCAACACAACAAAGGATCAGCAGCAATACTAAAAATAGCTCTTCTTAGGATCCTCTAGAAAATACAAATTGATATATTACCATGAGTTGAGCCTTGAGTGATCGCTTTAGCTTGGCCAGATGCCACATTGACGGATAGGACACTTGTGTTGGATGTAACCCATTTACCAGACACTTGATGATCTGCACCTATAATATCAAATTGCAACTGCCTCAGATTTTGCAAGAGATATAAAAATGCCTTAAAATCATGTAGATTTGATTTCAGATTTTTACCAGCGATGCTGAAATTTAACAAATTGCCAGTGTGAATGACCGGGTTTTGAGGATAGATATGCGCCCCAACTGAAACCTGGCAAGTCAAGAAACATGTGATATATAGCCAATTGCATATATCGTAACTAATGTAAGCATAGCTACAAGGCAATATTCATGAAAATATCCCATACCAGAACGTAATCTGCTTTTCTGAGATTACTTCCAATGGAGACTTGAATCAGAGCTTTCCCATGGTTCATTCCCTTCATTATAAAGAAAGTGAGATTGCGGAGGGACATAGAGTTAGTGATTACGAAAATCAGAACATGCAAACGATCAATTCTATGTCAAGAAGAAAGTTTTTTTAGCCAACTTGAATAAACTATCTTGACTGAGTCCATTATACGCACCTTGATGAAGACACTTGTTTGGTCATTTACAGTCTTAATAGATACAACATCGCGATGATTGGTTTCAACATTGTACGTAGTAACACCATGTGCTTCGAGAAAAGGGATTCCTTTTTAAAAACAAAAATAACAAAGATTTTAAAATCACACACAAAGAGATCAAGAAAATGAAGAATGCACGTAGAAAAAATAAGTGTTACCTAAAGTGTCATAATAAGTTATGGGAAGTTCAAGTTCGCCGCCAACAGCAAGATCCACCACGTGGAAAGCAATTCCCTCACTCTTCATTCTGATTTGAGCAACCTGGTAAAATTATATGTGACCAACAGAGTGGACAAATAGAAGACAACCGATGCAAGAAATTGATAAAGAATCGAGTGGCAAACATTCTCAAATTCCCAATACCTCTGCAACCCTGACACAAGCAGCAATCTCGATCCTTCCACTTGTGCGGTCTTTTGCTTGAATACATGCAAGATTGTTGCTATCTATTGTTTTGATACTTCCGCCATCAATTGATATGGTATCTCGTTCAAAATCAGCACGAGTACTACAGTCTTTCAGTACGGAATAGACTATGTTGCCTCTGTGACTTTGACCATCTCTTTTCTTTTTTGGCTCAAGAGATGAAGGCAACAGACTAGATGACGTATAGAAAGGTGGAAGAACCCAGGTCATAGGAACCCCAAGAGAAAGCGGGAGATCAGGCACAACAGATAAAACCATTGACGCTTCATATGTTCTTGATTCAGAGTACAAGCCAGGAGACACGAAATCACACGAGAATGCAATTCTAACTCTGGTTTTGCCCGCTGATCTGTAATGGAAAAGATAAGCTGCTCATTAGAATTAGATGAGTCGTCAAGCTTATGTGCTGTCTCAGCTGAACAGATTACAGGAATACTGAGCTCAAGTCGTCAAGCTTATGTGCTGCTGTCTAAAAATATATCTAATAACTAATGATTGGAGGATACAAGGAAACTCAACACCTTAACATTACAGGTTTGCATTTTATTATATGTTACCTTCCTTGGACAACATTGACAAAGCCAGCATTCTCTTCCACGTCAATGGAGGATACATGGAAACTCAACACCTTAACAAAGAAAAAACAGAGCTTTATGTCATAAACACAGCAATCAACATATATATTACTATTTAAACAATAACGGGAAACAGTGAATCGGACCTCCTCATCTTCGATAGTCCATCTGTATGCTCTGCAGAGCTCATAAAATGACAAAAGATCTCCCTGATAATGTAACCAAAAGTAAGTTTTTTGCAAGTGATAAAAACTGCAGACGAGTTATCAAGTGAGTTCTTTCTGGCTTATGTTCTCACCTCAGAAAATGACGGGGATATAGGCATCTCATGGCCAACAGCCACAGTGTCACTTTGAGCTATCAGCATTGCAGCAGCAGGAACTCCTACTTTGGCAGTGCCAACTACTTGACAGACTACAGTACCTTCACTTCCATATATTGTCGCATAGATTGTCTGGTCATTAGGAAACGGGGTCAAATATCTTTTGAGTCCGCAATTTTCCATAACATTGAAAAGACAAGATAGATTCAAAGCATTTATCTCGCACCGTGTTACCAGGTGATGTTGCGTAGAGGCGTCCTGACTTTTCGATCTTGGCAACTTGGTTATCCACAGTGGTGTAGTCAACAGAAACATTCATGGTTGGGCCTCCTTCAACATTGAGCTGTGAAGGCAACAAAAAGCTGATGAGCACAAAATAATCAGGAGGAAAAAATAAGTCAACAAAAATAAAGATAAGAGAAATATGTATTTCCATGATACCATGTAAGAAGCACCAGGAACAAGAAATATTCCTTGTGGGTGAAGTCTTGGCGGGGCATAAACTTCCACTTTAATAGTTTGGCTCAGTACTTTATTTCCTGATTGTTGTCTTGCGCTGACCTATTAAGAAAAGTATTGCTTCATTCCAGTACAAACATTATAACAGTATGTAAAGAGTGAAGAAGTAAACACACATATAAGGTTGTGATTCCCAGGCGTCTAGCAGCTATTTTAAAAGAGGAAGTTGCCACGTGTTCACCAACAGAAAGCGAATTATCATCGACAGCGACGTGCTCCACGAGATCATCCTCAATATGCACCATAATGTCCATAAGTGGGTACTGCAAATATCGACGGTTCAGCAATCAATTGGCTTGTATGAATAGCTATTAAGAAAATCAGTAATGAGTAGACATTATATCACAGAAGATCATTTTTTTTTACTTTTGATCCTTTTTATACCCAAAATTAAGAGCAAAAAACATGAATAGGTGAATCAGGATATCTAAATAAACCTGGGAAGAATCAAAGGTTGTCCCATCGTCAATGCCGGTCAATAGATCAAAAGACTGTATACTTCCTTCCTGTCACATTTAAATTAAGTATTAAAGAGAAGAGAAATAGTACCATACTCAAGAAAGGGATAAGAATCCTGCTAACATACCATTATACTTATTTCATTCCCAGACGCAATCTTTATCCAATCCACATCTGCAACTTTAATCTGTATAATAAGAATAGGATGAGAGACTGAGGTTCAGGAAACTCATTGAGTTCTAGACTAAAACCAAGAGTGCTAAACCATGCACTGATCACCATAGACCAGGACACATCATTATTTTCAATATATACACCGCATCATAATCATATTCAGTGTAAAATAAAAAAAATCAATAAAACCCCACAAACTTATGGAGCCGAATTATCCTGTTCAAAGTAACAACTTACCACCGCAAGAGCTGAAAGTGGAGGAGAAACCCCAATATCGTATACTGTCACGACTGTAGTCCCCAACCCTTTTGGAGATAGCATCATTTGCGAGCATTGCAGGCCAGATGGGGGTCGAATAACTTCTGCTACTCGAGAATCATTCACATTTGCTTCCCATAAACAGCTCCCTCCAGTCATTGACAAATTAACCTTTTGTAGGAAAATGTTAGAATTATTAAAGAGCCTAGTACTGGTACTCTCGAAACATGTAGAAGCAAAGATAAATTAAAAAAAAAAAACAGGAAAAATGAATATACTCATTGCAAGCCATTCATGCTTTCACTGTGGCAATGTCTGCATCAAACTATCAATCTGTAATGTGCCAATATTTTAAAGCGCAACAATGAATTTACCTTAGCATTAGTATTGAAAAA
The DNA here is from genome assembly GCA_900116095.1 of Euclidium syriacum. Taxonomy (NCBI): domain Eukaryota; kingdom Viridiplantae; phylum Streptophyta; class Magnoliopsida; order Brassicales; family Brassicaceae; genus Euclidium; species Euclidium syriacum. The sequence goes on from FPAK01000008.1 coordinate 9,235,197, forward strand.
GACCAGGGTGAACTCTGGTGTGACTCTTAGTGTGGAAACCAACTGCATATTCAACCAAATGACAGAAATGAGAAACAACTACAGTCAATCAGATATTAACAACGATTACCAGATAACTGAAGGAAAATCTCACAAAAGCCTGAAGTGTTATTAGACGATAAAGAAATGTGGCAGTAGTGAATAAAGCTATTGCCATAAGTCTTACAAAATGAATACCTGTAAGCGTACAGCATCTGTAAGAGTGCTTTCAAAACCTTCTTGAAGCAGAGTTGAATATTGGCTTTTTACAGAATGATGAATCCCAGAAACTGTGGCACGGACAGTGCACTGTCAAAACAGTAAATGGTATACATCAAAAGATTAAAACTTATTGTCCGAAAAATGAAATAATGACAAAGAAATTGGTTTATATCTTTACCGATCCTGATTCATTACGAAGAGCCAAAAATCTTTCCCAGCTAGATTTTGTCATTTTTGAATTATAATCATCGTCCCAGTATGCCAAACTGTTGCAACTGCTCAGTTCCCACTTGAGAGAAAGAGTTGAGGAGTTTGAAAAAGCTTGTCCAAAATCGCTAATACCAACAGCAGCCACTCGGATTATTTGCCCATTTGCCACAGTCACAGGAGTTGTACGAGTTCGTCCTGGTGCCCTGTCGGCTTGGCTAGCAGCTCTTATCACATCAAGCTTGTTGACTGAAAAATTGACATATATAACCTCATGTCATGAGCAAAGCATGGCATACCCAAATCAATAGAGCTAAATCAACTCCTGGAGAAACTTTGAAAGATCCAACCTGTCGAATGGAAAATATTGAACATACCAGGTTCATCAACTATGAGCACAACAGAGGATGGTAAGCTGCATTGAACAGACAAGAAAGCTTCTACCACTGCGGGTACAGGATGGTCCATACCCACCAGATTTCCGCGCGAGAAGACCAGTTTCTGGTAAAAATCCAAAGAGGTGATAGTGTCATCTTTCACTTTTAATGTAAGAATTAAGGACAAAGAATAAAATTGAGTGCATAAAAATCTTGCAACTTACATAGGAGCCAAGCTTCTGGCAAGAAATTTTATACATGTTAGCATGACGGGCAAACTCATGATTAACATTAACTCCGCTTGTACGAAAATCCTTCTCATCTTCATCCAGGGTCTTCACATTTTCAGTGAATTCGACATTGTCATCCCACCTTTCAGGTCCCCCCAAAAGCATCACATCAACATATGTCCCAGGTACAAGATATAGCTTATTAACCCCAAAATCAGTTTCTTCTTGTGCCTTATCAAACCAATATCCACCATGATGATTCCCATCACTATCTTGTCTGACAGAAAGTGGCAGATAGGCCCCGATGCTTAAACTCGTTTTCAACTCAACTGATTCACTCAAAGACTTATCAAAATAATGGAACTCTTTCGCCAGAGTTGCTTGTAGTGTTGTGCGGCCCGGGGATGAAGTGTATATATAAGCCCGTGAGCAAGGAGGACTGGAGTCCATACTTCTTAGTTCATTCAACATTATCATCTCGGATGTTTCATTAACAACAACAAAAGATTCGCTCCCTGTCTTCCATTTTATCAATGAATTGAAAGCGTCACATCTAGAGAAGAAGGCACCTGATATAAGATTTTCAAGTTACATAAAAAGAAAACAAAGCAAGACAGAAAAGATGATAAATAAACACTGGAAGGGACAAAAGACAAGTTCCGGTCATAACCATTTGAATCTTTCATTGTGACAACTGCTTGCAGGTGAGATCCAACAACTGTCTCTACTGGAAAGTTTTGCCACATAACCATAGAGGATGGAACGGAAACTTCAACAGTAACCTAAAGAAAAAAAATAATCATTTGAAGTATATTTCTTTGTTTGTTGAAGACAATCATGGAACATATGCAAATAAAAGTTATTGTATTACCTCATCAAAATTTTGGGAATCGAAAGTCGACACCGCCTTGACAGTGGCTACTCCAGGCCTCTTTGCTTGGATATTTCCATAAGCTGATACAGACAAAATGCTCATATCTGAGGTGAACCATCTGTAATCACTGGATGCTTTTGCACAACCTACATTGAGGAGAACAAACATCAAATCGCCATTTTTCAAACTGGAAAAGAATAAGCTATGAGAACCATAGCTTAGGAACTAACCCCCTGTCACAATCAGCTCCATCTCCTGATAAACAGCAGGAGTCCAAGGGAGTAGAATCTTTGGTATACCATCTTCCCTACTCAATGTGAACTGTACTCTTTCACAAACCATAATTTCTTGCACAACCTTGAGAACCTGCCAGAGAAGAAGTTGTTGAACTTGCGGTACAATAAATGGAAAGAGACAAAGAGGTTTTTAAAGAGAGGATATAATATTCTCTCACCTCCTTTGAATCCTTATCGCCATTGAAGTAAGTCAATGTAGCTTTCAGCTCCCCTAATCCTGGGGAGATTGCTTTCAAGACTCTAGAATTCAGGGAACTGTATTCAGAGGAAAGATCCTCTGGCAGTGAGACGATGTTCCAATAATCCGAAGTGTCTCCATACAGTTTGATATCATCTGTCTGCGATCAAGATAAAGGAAATTATTATGTCGCACATACCAAGAATGTATGCAATATTATCTACAACATATCAACTGGATATAATTAGGCCAAAGAAAGAGAAACTAAAAGCAAACAAATGAACGACAGTGAGAAAGAACAGCCACTAAAGACACGTCATCAGTCTTTACTTTACGTTCTAGTTCTCCTTTTTGTTTCAGTCTCTTTAAAGATTTGAATACTATGTAGTCACTAGGACTTCCCTTTCCAAGTAAGAACACATGTTTAGTATAAAGAGACTCGTATGACCGCACCAAAATCAGTAAAAATGGGGGAAAAAAAAACCCAAGACAGTGTCTTTATTTTTACAAGCATATGGACGAATGACAACCTAGAGATAAAGAAACTATGCGCCAAGTCCTTTAGTTAAGAAAATGTTGAGGCAAGGTAACATTGTCACACAAAGAAACTTAAGGAAACTACACATTAGCATGCAACGTTTTCCTGTCAAAGCAAAGAGGGTAAAATAAAAGGAAATACCTCAGTTACATAGATTTCATGCGCATCAGGTCTCCCAGAGAAAATCTTCATCTGAATTAGATACTGACGACCAGACACGACATACCAGTGCATAGATGATGGAAGAGGTTTCGATTCGGTAATAGGATCCTCAGACATTGACCAAGGTGATAAATACAAGATGAAAGTATCTGGAGTGACAACATAAATCGAAGATCCTTGAATGTGTCCAGCAACCCGAGTATCCTCAACAACAACTGTTGTTACCCCTAAGCTTAATGCTCTAGTCAGACCTATAGAAGAATCCACTGCAGCAACAGAAGAGTTCAACACAGACCATTTGTGATGTGGTGATGGTAGATGCACGGCTGCAAAAAAAAAAAAAACAGTAAACAATAAGCTAATCAAATAACGAGACTGGTAAGCAATATTACATAGCATGTCATGCTCGAGCTACCATTACAAGAAATATGAATTAACACCACTGAGACAGTAATTCTACCAGTTTACTATGAAAATATACTAAGGATGCTCCATACATCTTTTTCATTCGACATATAGCATCAAACAAGCTAACTTCAAAAACACAAGAATATCTAATGACCCAAATATTGCTAACAAGAAGTCAAAAATTAATCTCCAAGATGCAGACAAACCTTGAGGAACATTCCCACGCATGACCTTTAAAGTGTACCCAAAAGAAGCTCCCATAAGGACATAGACTGGTGAGCGAGGTTCAAGTGACATGGCCTCTGCTACGGTTAGTACTATTTCATCTGCTATATGGGTAAGAGGAGCCTCAAGCAGATGAACTGAAACCTTCTCGTGTCCAATTTTGGTTCCCTTCACCACAAACAAATCGGCAAATACCTCCTGCAATTCATCATGCCACATTAGATCTCTCATCCATGAACGTTTTAGATTCATTAAATTCACACCCAACAGATATACATACACTATCCTCAAGCTTTTTCTGGATATCCAAGTAGCCACACAATCCCCCACAGTCAGTCAATGGAGAGTCCTTCAAAGGAACATGAGCAAGATGATGTGTTGATCCACCAGATTCAGGCATTAGCTTCCACATGAATTGTAGACCAACCAGTGAGGAGAATTCGTTATCTAGAGAAAGATTTCAGCAAATTTAAAACACACAGCGCAGACTGGAGAAAAACAGTGCATTATATCGAAAGAAAAATGGATTTGTAACTATCCAGAATGTGAATACTAAACTAAAATGCAATGAAGAAAGAGCTATGAAATGGCACTGTTTTCTCTTACCTTCACTATCAAAAGCGCGGACTCTCAGCATGGAAAGTCCATCAAGATCGAGCTTAATAGAATTATGAAAAATCTGGATCCGTGAGAAGTTGTCAAGGAACACCTTGCAGCGAATCACCATCCCTGTCTGTATATCAGTGGCATAAACTGCAGTTTCCTTTCTTCCGCTATAAGGGGAAATTGATCTTAGACGTGCACTGGTCGAACAATGACTGCTCGAATTAAACTCAGGCGTAACCGAAAGTATATCGTGATGATCCCATGACCTGAATAATTAGAACAAGATGAGACCAAATGTTCACAAAGGAAATTAAATTAGGCATTCCTTACAACTTTCAAGCTCCAGTACAAAAAGCCCAGGCAATCTTCTTTAATTAAGCTCGTCGTCATTACAATTTAAGACTATGTAATCTCAGCAAATTGAACGAGATAATAAAGATGAGTTTGGGTAATGTACCATTTGAAGCAGCCATCGCTTCCTTGAAGCCGATACTCCACTGGGTTCTTCATTCTCGGAGGTAACAGTATATTGACATCGGTAATGTGCGGACCAGAACCCAGCTGCGATGAAGTTTCTCGAGCCGAAAGTAGAATCAGAACCAGAAGGAAGAAACAGAACGAGAAACGATCCATTTTTCGCTACATCAACGCAAACAGACGAGGTTACTTGAAGAAGGAGCTTAAGCTGAAATAGAATCACTAGCTTGAACAGTTAGCAGTGACCGGGAAATAGAAGGTGTCAGTGACAGCTTGAAGATGAAACCCTAAAAAGAGGGGTTTTCAGAGGGTTTATGGAAAGGGGGAAGAAAATTGAGGGAAACGACGGTGAAATTATGATACGTGGCAGAGCTATATTGGTGGTGATGGAAGATTTGGTGTTGCGTTAGCTTTTCCTGGCTTTTACAAAGGGTCGAGTGCTCGTCACGCGCCGATGGATTTTGATATTATTTTCAGGTGCCGAGAAGAAGTTCGGCTAGAGAAATATCAAAGTGCAGATGGGTAACAACGTGCTGTTTTCTGTTTTATGGATAAAGCTGCTTCCCGTTTTGGCTTTGGAATTTTGAGTCATTAAAGCAGTCCCAAGATTCTCACACTTTTTTAATGGGATTTTTTAATTTCAGCAAAAAGCTTCTTTTTTCTGTTATTTTGCATGTTTAAATAAAAAGAAGGTATATATCTAAGAGAAAAAAATGTTTATTTTCTTCAAACATTGTGTTCTATCCTAACTCCCAAAGAAAATTTCAGCGGAGTCTTCGTTCTCGTTCGGATTTTCAGTGAATTGATCTTCTAAAAGCTCTTGATGATTCAGATCTGGTGTTTCAAGCGTGTCATTCCCTTGTTACATCCGTCAGTGGATTAAGAGCTCTTGAGAAACAGTGGCGAACCTCAAACTGGTGAGAGTCATCGAGGGTTTGCCTAGGCCGGTGACTCGAGACTCCGACATCGCTACAATGGGAGACATAATGTCACATCTGAGCAGACGAAGACTCCTTCTGATTCTCGTTCTCATTTTGAAACCCCAACATCGTCTTATCTTTGTAGATCTTCAGTGAAGATTTCATCTAAAAACTTGTGTCGTCTCATATATGTTGTCAACCTTCGACTAGTGCTAGTTACTAAGGGTTTGCTTAGGCTGGTACCTCAAAACTCCAGCATCTCTACGGTTGTAAACATAATGGTTACATCTAAGAAAGAGTTATATGGAGTCTCCTTACCCAAAAAGGTACTTCTCTTCGGATACCTAGATCTAAGATTTTGTTTAGGAAACTTGCAAAAGTCAAGCTCTATCATTACACGTAAATACCCTCAAACTGATAGTTTTATAGCATTTCGGCAAGAGCATACGAAACCTATAAGAAAGTTAAAAATAAAGACTTTTTCATATGTGGTGTTACCATGAGTAACATGGATAACTTTACTAAAGATGATGATATTCCATTTGAGATGCCAAACTTGTCGGAGTATTGTTTAAACGATGTCAATAAGATTAGCATTATGGGTAGAGTTCTTAACCCTGACCAGCTGAAGGTATCAAATTTGATCATAGAGCTTCTGCGCAAATGGCAGAAAGAGAAGAGGATCAGAGTAGTGGCGTTGACTGGTGATCGTTTCCAGTTCATCTTCACGAATGAACATGACTTAGTCAAAGTCCTGGAGAAAGGAGTAATGTGTTTTAATGATTGGTTGGTGGTGATAGAGAGATGGGTTGAACGTCTATCAAAGTATTATCTAAACTCTATAAGTGTGCGGGTATAAATAAACACATTCTAGTGAATCACTTCAACAAAAAAGCTATCTATTCACTTGGATTACTGGTCGGAGATGTAAAATAGGTTGCCTTTGATCCAACATGCACAAATATGATTATCCATAGTAAGAGTTATGTTGGATGTTAGTAAAAGATTAACGAAGTCAAAGGTTTGGGATTGTTGAATCATAGACGAATAAAAAAAAGAAATATAATCAATTTCAAATATGGTGAGTCATCTCCTTGAATTTTTGACATGTGATTTAGATGTTGTGCTCAGCTTCTAAGATTAGAAGGCCAACCAACTTCTTTATAGAAGCTCGAGAAAGTTGAGTAAAGATTATTTCTCGACGAATGTAGTATCCGAATACGAGTTGAGAAATTGGGAACCGGAGTCTCCTAGAAAGGAAAAATCCTTCAAAAAGACACATGAAATCCGAGGGAGGAGTTTATGGGCGATCATCCTCTTTTGGGATTAGAAATTCGAGGTCGACAACGTCTATCGAAGACTTTTTTACTTTTCAAATTCGGAAGACCGATCTTTATGAGTCAGGCTCTCTTATTCGGCTACAACAATTTCGTCCCTACCAACAAAAATTTCTTTTGAGGCTCCTCCCCCTCACTATCATCTCAAAGGCATAATGATAAAGTTGAACCGAGTCGACCTTAGTTTATCCCCACCTTGAGCACCCATTTCTATATGATTGACCAGGTCTTGTAGTGTCGAGCTATCAACTTGATGATAAGCTATGGGAGATATCATCGAGTAAACTTTAAATAGGGGAAAGATTTGAAGATTAGTTGGAAAACGCAAAAAAGGAAAGATTTAAAGATTTTTGAAAGCCATATACTACATGTACTCTTGGATTCATTTCAATGTTGGTAATGGAAATAATTTTATCTCGAAAACTAGTATCCTCTCGAAAATATTAGGAACTATCTTGAACCAAGATGGCAATGGAAGCATTCGAATCCCACCAAACCTTACTCTTGCAACCATCAACACTGGTAAATCCCGGAACTTACCACATACAATGTCATAAATCAAGTCAATCTATACTCCTACCTAACTACTATGAAACTCAGTATCCAAACATATGAATTTGAACAGTGGCAGAACTGAATAAAGTGAACTACTTACTAAACTGGGAATCCAAATAATCGCTTATCATGATTCAAGTGTATCTTGGAAAATGAATTGTTGGCTTTCTATAGTGATGCAGTCCCAAGAACCTGGATCCATATCAATAGATTTTTAAGCTCAAATCTATCGAAAATCACCATATCATCAAATTCATCAAACGGGTCCAATTGGTGCCATTTATGAAAAGTTTATACATTCCTTGTCTTGGTTCATTCCAAAACTTTATAAGAAAACCAAGGGATCCTCTCCATTATATAGAGGTTCCACGACACATCCTTAGGTGCACCATTCCACACTTGATCAGCCCAAGACCCAACTTTCCTTTTATGGATCTGAATGGATTCAAGTCACAATGGTTCTTTACAATACTGATTGGACACGACTTGGAGACCTTTTACACTATCCGGAGACTTCCAAAGATACATCATTACTTGTCAAACTGTTTAGATACAAAGAACCTTCCACATGTACTCATTTGGCCAAAATTGAGCATTAAAAGCCAAATAAATCAAGTCTTTGATTGATTTTTCATTTATGTTAATTTATTTGAAATTATGTTGATTTATTTTCTTATTTACTGTTTTAGAGCATTTAGGTATGAGCATATAAAAGCTCATGCAAAAAACAACCTTTGAGATGAATATAAATCGTTTGTTTTGTTTACAAAACCTTTTGATTCTTGATTTTGTGAGTTAGTCTGAATCATCGAGTGTTCTTAGAAGTATCAGCAAACTTTCACACTTGTTGTGGTTCTATTCAATCCACCATCACATCCATCATATCCCGAGTTAGTTAGAGGTCCTTATACCAGCTAACGGTTACCTCTCTTTTGACTCAAGACTTTTAGCCAAACTCATATCATATAGGGATCCCAAAAAAAAAAATTCTTTGCATGGTTATTTATGCTCAATCAATGCCTGGCTTGTGACCATCTCAGCCAACAAGGCTTAGCTTCCGACATGAAATGCGTGTTGTATATTTTGGAGGATAAATTCATGAATTACTGTAGATTTGGATATCAAAATAACTTGTTATTAAGAATCACATACACAATGTGAGAATATCCGCAACTTATTCCTTTGTAGTAATATGATGAGTGACAATAATTCCATCATGAACAGCATCCCACACCGCGTGAAAATCAGACTCAATGTGTTTAATACGTTCATGGAAAACCGGATTGACCGCAATATGAATAGCCGCTTTAATATCACAGAAAAATCGAGTAGACGCAGACTGATCGATACCCAAATCTTGTATAAGACGATGAATCCATTTGATTTCTCGTAACGCGGCTGCCATAAAGCAATATTCCGCCTCAGCGGAAGAATGAGAGACGGTACGTTGCTTCTTAGTTTTCCAAGAAATCGACGAATCACCAAGCATAACAACAAAAGGCACTCAACGAGCGACGAGTAAGAGGACATGCAGCCCAATTGGAATCGCAATAGACCGTGATAGACAAATCATCATCGAAACGCAAAAAAATGCCAAAACCAGAAGTACCCTTAAGAAAACGTACAACACGCAGTGCCACAGACCTATGAGCTTCATGTGGCTCCTGCATGAACTGAGAAAGAATATGAACAGAGTAACTCAACTTTGGACGTGTGTGAGTAAGATAGATGAGATGACCGATAAGATGACGATACTTTGTAGGATGATCAAGATATGGATTGGTGTCGGTCGCAAGGTGATGATTAGGTTATAATGGCATCGAGTCAGGACGAGCATCAAGAAGACCCGTATAAGCCAAAATATCTAATGCAAACTTGCGTTGAGAAAGAAAAATTTCCTCGGGTCCACGACTAATCTCAATGCCAAGAAAGTATTTGGGTTTTCCCAAGTCTTTCATTAAAAAACAACGGCCCAAATAATCTTTAAACTTTTGTAACATATAGCCGTCATTACCGGAAATGAGAAGATCATCAACATATATTAAGACTCAAATCTCTATACCATTACGAGTGTAGGAGAAAATGGAATAATCATCATACGACTGAACGAAGCCAAACTTCAAAAAGGCATCGGAAAGCTTCTTGAAGCAACACCGAGGAGCATGTTTAAGACCATATAACGACTTACGTAAACGACACACTTTATCAGGATGAGAATGACGAAATCCTGGTGGTAACTTCATGTATACTTCCTCTTCAAGATCCCCGTGAAGAAACGCGTTATTGACATCCATTTGGTAGACTTCCCACTGCTTAGAAGCAACCAAACGAAGAAGTGTGCGAACTGTAGTGAGCTTAACAACATGTGCAAAAGTCTCATCGAAATCTTCTCCAGCTACTTGAGTATTCCCTTGAGCAACAAGTCGAGCCTTATATCGTTCCAGTGAGCCATCAGAATTGTACTTGATTTTAATTACCCATTGAATACCAATAGCAACTTTTCTGGTGGGTAAAGAAACAATATCCCATGTATGGGCCTTTTCTTGAGCATCAACTTCTTTAATCATAGCATCATTCCATACTTTAACCCTCACTGCCTCTTTATAATGTTTGGGCTCAACGTGAACCTCAAGCGCTGCTAAAAAAGCCCGGTACAGAAGAAAACATATCATAAGATATATATTCAAAGAGTGGATAAAGGGACGGTAGAAGACGAGGACGGAACTGGAGGTGGTGGAAGAGCGTGACGTGACGACGGGTTTACTATGGCGTTGTAGGTAACATAACCTTGAAGGTGAACATTTTCCTTTCGAATACGACAACCTTTACCCAACTCTTCAATAACAGGTGAGGAATTACTAGGAGACTCCTCGAGAAAAGGTGACTCCGGAGATGGAGGAAGCACTAGAGACGACGGAGATGTCGGAGACTCGGGTTCAAACACCAGTTCCGTGACGTCATCAACATACACAATGTATTTATACACAACTATATCTAGGGTTTCTCAACATTAAACCGTCATAACAATATATTAACATAAGCCTACGACTCTAGCCCTATAATTACCTTTCTTTTGCTACAACTTTTGTTGGTTTGTCTAGAGTGTGATCACGCGCTTAAACTTCTCGAGTCCCAAAAACTGGATTGGCATCATCTCAAGTCTTCAAACGCAAACAACTGGTAAAGTTAACTGGACACTCATAACATTGGCTTTGCAAGTGACGCCTTCTCTCATATAAACCAAAAGAAACCATATATTACATTGTCATGTCTTTGGATCTTCAAACTCCATTACCATGTAAATTTATAGATTTTTTTTCAAAAATAGATCATGACGTATCAGACTTTGTTTCGAGCGTCATGCAACTTTGGTTTAAGGGATTTTGCTTATATTAGATTTACGTAGACTTTTCTTCTATGCCTAGATTTTTTCAATCAGCACTAATCATTCCACTCCCTCATCATTATTATATTTGTGTTGGTATGAAAAACTAATTGCACTAAGTGTTGGTTTGCAAATTGGTTCATTTCCGATTATCGTCTACAACTCTTGTTCAAATGATTTTACCTGAACTAAATTTTCTTTTTAGATTTTGTGATATTTAACTTATAGGCTAACCGTTTTCTCTTACATTTTAATAAAATTAGTTATAAAAGAATTTAAAACCAAAAATTCAAGTGGCCTAGGCAACACGGCTATATCTTTTGATTTCTTTTAGGAATCGAAGATTGTTCAGGTTGCAATAAAATTTTTTTTGTGCGGCATCAAAAATAGTCTACAGTGTCACAAAGAACCACCAATATCAATTTTACATTGTACAAGACAATTTGATTTCTTGATCTCATGATGTCTTTAAGCTAATTGGTGGAATTTTTTTTTAATTTATGGTATAAATAATCCCCTCTTCCACTTAAGATGCATCCATATTTTCCCTACTGTGAAACCCGGGTCGCGCACAAGATTCTCTATTGATTTATCTTGGATCCTTAGGTGTTAATTATTTAGAGTTCGACGTGACTTTTGTTTTTGAGATTACTTTGTGATGTAATTAGAGAGTCATAATTCTCGTTAATGGATCATTCTGAAGCAATAAATCGGCGAGTTTGGAATGACGAAAAGGTCGTGTTTATTTATAATGTGCGAGGTCGCTTTTACAAGAGAATAAAAAGATACTTGTGATAAAAGTTGTGGTTCGAAGATTAGAGGCTAACACCAATTGATGAGGTTGCGTCTTGATGTTAAAATTAATCGAAGTCCGAGCTGTTCTATCTAATTCATATGTTTTCTCTCCAGAATTGAATGCCATTTACAATAAATAAGGGGGGATTTTTATACTATATGAGTTTTCTCGGATGGTTGACTTCTAGGTAGATCTAGTCCGAGAACAGACCTCATCATAGGTTTGACAGGTCGCCGCTGACGTGACGTGCGCTTCCTGACAGTCCAAAAGGTGTGACATGATATCCATATCACTTCGTGTTTGGTCTGCTCGTAACTTCTGAATTCCTCGTAACTTCTGAATTCCTCGCACTTGGTTCTCCGAGGTTGACAATTTGAGGTGTGACCATCCGTTTTTTTCTGGATTTTCGATGGGTTTTGGCCTTTACGATTTGGATCTGGAGGTGTGTTAAACCCACCTCCAACACCTACTCTTAAAAGAGAGTTTTTATTGAATTATTTCGGAATTTGGTTGAATTCTTGTAAGGATTTGGATAAATCTTGTATTTATATAATTCAGTGTTTTTTTTATAATAAAATATAAAATTCAGTGTTAAAAAGTACTTCTATTCCTTTCCATTAAAAAAAATACTTCTATTCATTTTATTAGGTTTGAACAATCAACTGCCTATTCATTCGAGTCTCATTAATAATAAAAAAATGGTTCAGTTTCAATCGTTTCTAGTTAGGTTACCCAATCAAATTCAACATCTGTATTGAGTTGACAAACACATTCACGCGAAACATCGACTTCAAAACATTAACGCCACTGTTTCTTATGGAGTTTTATCTGGAAATTAATCGTTAGTCACAAAGAAAATGTATGAAATATTTCAAACACGAACGTGACAGAAAGTGTTTATTTTTTCCTCTACGTCACCGAGTTTTTGTTTGACAAAGTTTTTCTAGTTAATTTATCAAATAAATTTGGGAGGGTTTTGGTGAATCATATAAAAGTTTTGAGTCATTATCTTTACTTTTGGAAGTTTATAAAAATATATGACTGGATATTTCTCCACGTACGTTACTTATAAACTCACGCGCCTGTCCCGTGTAATTAGGAAATGTCGCTTTTAAATCTTTTCTTTACGACATTTTAACTGTTATCTTTAACGACAACTCAACAGTCACCTACTCCTTATTTAACCTCTCTCACCTACTTTTGTAAATTGAAGAAAAGTACTATGTTTATTTAAGAAAGTTATATTTTTGCAGAAGCAAAAGATTTTAATTTTGCAGTACGTAAATAATTGCAATCAGAATTCGAATGTGAAAAAGGAGTAAAATAATTGTAGTCGAAAAAAGCAAGGGAAAAATTTAAACTTAAACGAGTTGAAAAGTATTTTATAAAACTACTTTTTCTGAATTAGAAAATGAAATGAAAAGAAAATTCAAATAAAATTTGAACTAAAACCAGTTTTAATTTACTCGAACCAAACCAAACCAATAGATCAAATTATTATTAAATTCTATATTAGTAAGTTACTAATAATTTATTTATTCATATTTTAACATAAATAGAGTGGTATTATATCTAATACATTTTATTAAATATATATCTATTAAAACTAAACCTTATCTAAACTGTAAACCAAATTGAAATGCAGATATTTTATTTGGTATTTGTTTAACCAAAAACTTTTGTTCTAAAAGTCAAAAACTGAGAACATTCTTTTTTGGGTTCAACTTGACTATCAGCAGATAGATTTCTTTTCACCTAAATTTTAACATTTCAGAGAAAAAACAAGATTTCGATTATCTACGGTTCTACGCTTTTTTCAAAAAAAGAATGGCGTTGCTGATAATTTACTTTACTTGTTATTGTTAAGGTAAACCAAAGTGGGGATTATAAGTTTATAAATCTAGAAATTAAATTCAAGATTCTCTTGTGACTCTTGCGTGAGCGAAGAATCGACACAACAACAACAAGTGTCAAAAGCAAAGCCACAAAGAGATACACAAACCTCATCAGATTATCGTCTTCCTTCTTCTCTTCAATTCGACTTTCCCGCTGACGTTAGTAGAAAAAAAATGGAAGAAATTCTTTGCGATGAGATTCTCGAGGAAATATTTACAAGATTGCCATCGTCTTCAGCATCGTTACCTTCCTATGAATCGGTTCCTCTTGTCTCCAAGCGATGGCTTCGTCTCTACAGAGCTTCCAAGACTTCCATGTCTCTCCGAATTAATCCTTATGACACCTCAGTAATTACCCTTTTACCCTCCATCCTCCATAACCATCCTTCTCTTTCTTCCCTCTCTCTCGTCTCCTTCGTCGTTGACCCCAAAATTCCGATCGCGGTTTCGGTTGATTCAGCGGCGAGGACGAATTTCACCAACTGGCTTATCTCGATCGTCTCTTCTTGCTGTTTCAATCTCCGAAATCTCAGTTTCTTAGTCAGTCCAGTTTCTCCATCTTGCTTACTTCCTCTCTCGACTTCTTTATCTCTCACTTCCCTCTCTATACAATTGCTGAGACCCGTTTCCTTCACTTGGGTCGCTTGGTTTCCTTCTCTCAAGGAATTATCCATCGACGTCTGCTCAAGAAACGAAATTGAGGAGAACAATTTGGAATCCGGGTCAAACCCTAACCGGGAGGTTGTCGAATTGGGAGTGGAGTCGATTTCGTTAACCGGAATCCAATCAGACGATACCGGAGTAAGCTGGTTATGGAAGAGATGCAGAAAGCTAAAGAAATTGAATCTGAAATCATGTGGAACTATCGGAGAAATCGAGTTTTTCGGTTTGTGTCTGAAGAATCTTGAAGAGATTGAGCTAAGAACATGTAGGAGTATAGTAGATGTGATTCTACTCAAAGTTTCAGAGATTTGTGAATCTCTTAAATCTCTGTTGATACACGATGGTGGAAACAAAGACGGATTGGTTCATTTCATGAACAATTCTAAATGCAATGGTACATTAACGAAACTCGATTTACGTCTGCCTATGGATTTACTTGATGAACATGTCGTCTCTCTCGCTGCGAATTTCAGAGCTTTATCTACTCTTAGGCTTGCAAGTTGTTACTTTGTGACTGGTTTTAGTCTAAAGATATTATCTTTAAGCTTTAGTTCAAGTCTTGAAGAGCTTTCTTTACTTAGCTGCGATGCGGTTGAACGAGAATCCGGTTTGTTGGCGACGTTAGGACAGAATTTGGGAAGATTAAGGAAACTAGAGTTGCCGTTTAACGAGCGGTTAACCGATAAAGAACTTGTTTCGATGTTAGCTTCTTGCAATGGTTTGGTTGAGCTGAATTTAAGAGGATGTAAAAGCTTGACAGGTTCGGTTTTGGTTTCTCTGAATAAAAACTGTGTGAAGTTGAGGAGTTTAGATATTGCGAGTTGTCAAAAGATTGAGGCTGATGAAGTGGAGGCTTTTGTGATGAAGTCACAATGTTTGAAAAAGATTGTTGTTGAAGAGAAGACTACAGATGCGGCAATGAAATGGGCTGCTAGTAAGTTAATCCAAGTTGTTGCTTTCAGTTCAGGTCTTACTTACTTGGGTTAATTACTAGTGTTTGAATAATTATAACTAAAGTGTATATACAATACAATGAATAAAATGGAAACTCAATGTTGTGCTGTGTTTTTTCTAATAGATTAGGGGAGTGATTGTATTTTATGTTTATATTATTGTGTTTGAAAACAATTGTAAATTCATATGGAAAATACAAAAGGAAAATAATTTCGTTTGTGTTATCCGCGTGACAAGTGAGGATATCTAGAACCCAATTCAATTCATGCAAGTCATTTCAGATTCCACCCAAGATTTTGTTTAAGATTCCACTTAAAATCAAATCGATATTCTAATCCGAGTGGACTAAACAACCAGAAATCAAAGTAAAGATTATAATCCGGTTCCAATTGCTTGGGCCATGTTGAGACACTGAGTGGGCCTGGTCCAGGAAATGTGTGAAGTTTTTTTTATAATAAACAGAGTGTTAAAGGAGATGGAATGTTTTGACTTGGATTAGTAAACCACATAATAATCCTCCCTAGATTGGAAAGACGACCGATCAGACCCAGATTTGTCGACATTGATAATTTGTCAATAACAAAACCAGACCCTAGTTTCAGTTTCAGCGCTTAAGACTCCCATTCTCGTTTCAGTTTGGTTCCATGATCTTGGCGGTATTTGTGCGTTCCAAAGCCTTTTCAATTTGGAACAATGGAAATTGTGTCGTACTGTTCCTAGTATAACCCTAAGAGGCTTACTATATGGCGTCTAATATGTAACATTTCTGATTGTGAATGGTATGAGTCTAGTATTATTAGTTTTGATACTCTGAGTCATACATACTAAGACTATTCTGATTGGTGTTTCGGAAGAGTACCTTATTGTTAATCTCGACTAGTTAAGCTCAGTTTCCACTGGAGGTATTATGGGATTTGACTATTGACGTAATGGAGGTAAGTTTTCTCTATTGTTTTTATTTTATTTTTTGTTTTTATCTTTTCTAGATATTAGAGTGTTTCAAAAGATCCATATATTGCAATTTTGATGAGTGACTAGTTTGGTTTACTTTTTTGTTTTTTATTCTGTTCTAGTTTCTTTTTCATGATTTTAGTGAAGCAGTCCCAGTTTTTGAAAAATTGTTTCATTTATCAATCACAAATGATCCAGATTTCTGTTGGTATGCTCTGTGGATTCTGCTTGAGAAATCTCGAGATCTAAAGACTCACCATTGAGATTGTATGATCGCAATAACTCCTTATATAGCGTACTCGTTAAAATCTTCAATCTCAAAATATTCTTTCTTTTTGCTTGTTTAGGATAGTTTGCACTATAATTCATATGATAAATATTTTTATCAAACCTAAAGTTGTTTAATTCTGAAAAAATGTCATCTAGTTAATAATAAAATAAAAAAATTGTTTGGTTCAATATAATAAAGATGTATCATCTAGCCCTGGGCAAAATATCCGTTCAATCCAATCCATTTCAGTATCCGCTTCGATTTGATCCGAAAAATCTGGATATCCGTTAGGTTTCGGAGCAAAACAAATAATAAAATGTAAGATCCGTTAAGAGAGGAACAAATCACAAATATCGTTTTTAAGACAACCGATTATCCGCTCCGATCCGTATAACTATAACTCTATATATATATATATATATATATATTATGATGTGTATACAAAGAGACATCGTTAGATGGTTTTTTAATAAGAAACATCTTTTTTATTTTAATAAAAATATCGTTTTTATTTTTTATAATTTTAACTTTTTTTTTCATTTTTATCTATATTTTTGAGTAAAATTAGATGGTTTCATATCTTTATAATTTAAATACTCATTGAAAATATAAAGAAAATATAATTTTTAAAAAAACTTGTTTTAAACGAAGCAAGTTCGGATATCCGCAAATATTAAAAAAATTTGGATATCTGAAGTTCCATTATCCGCAAATTTCCGAAAGAAAACAAATATTAAAATTTAGTATCCGCTTAAAACAAAACAAACTGGTTTTTACCGGATATCCGCTCTGCGCGGAACCTAGTATCAACATGTCATATATTTTGAGTTTATTTGGGCTTATATGATGAACCAACGTATCACGGGGGTGGGGGGTTTGCTACCCCAGCATGTTTCCTAATCATCTTTGGTTTTTGTTTTACTGTTTTCCTTTATAAACATTGTTTTTCCTTATTTTCTTTTATTATAATCCTATTGCAAAAAGGTTTCAGGTGTTAGGGTTTTTTTTTTTTTGTAGTAGTCGATGCAATTCTCCTTCTGTAAAGCACTTCACTACATCACGTAACCATCTACTGTTACAACACACGATATCCTACTTGAGGAGGATCGAGACCTAGTTCAATTGATCTCGTTCTCCTTCCATGGAAAAGTTGAAGCAACTCACTTTAGAGGATCGCCTGACTATTGTCCCATGCAGAATAAAATCTTCGCTTTGGGATACGATCCCAGTTGATATCCTCGTCGATATATTTTTGAGAGTGCCGATAACTTCTATAGGTAGGTTTAGAAGCGTATCGAAATTATGGGCATATGTAGCTGGTCGTTCGGATTTCACGGAGTTGTTTCTGACAAAGTCTTTGACTCGTCCACGGCTCTTGTTCACCGTCAGACTTAACCTTCAATTTTCTTTCTTCACTTCACCTCAGCACGAGAACTCACCGTCTCTTGTAGCAACTCCTCATCGGGCGTACTCACCTATTGGGTTCGCTGAGATTTCTCGACCTGTTCGTGGATGGGTCTGTATTGAATTGGACTACAAAAGCACTATGATATGTAATCCAGTCATAGGAAAATCTATTACCTTACCTAAATTGCCAAGGAAGATGTTTTCGTCGAAAAGCTTTTTCGGGTATGATCCGATTGACAAACAATTCAAGGTATTGTGCATGACTTGGCCACTAGACTCACGACGTTCAATGAATACTCTTGCATAGCATTATGTTCTAACATTAAGGGGTGAACAAATGGTTTGGCGAATGATTGAATGTTGCAAGCCTCTTTTTCATCCTTCAATAATATGTGGTGGTGGGATTTGCATCAATGGTGTTTTGTATCATTTAGCTGAGCTCAGTTTCCATGAAGATGTGATACGATCTAGTTTTAACCCTAGAAAGAACCGAAAGTGCACGGTTATGCAATTGTAGTACTTAGGGGTCGAATCCATAAGGACTTGGAAAGACACAACGGTTTTCAAATTCATATTAAGCTAAGCAATTAAAGATGTAATTAAAAGGCAGCAAAACAATGCAAAATAAACGGTTGTAAATCAGATGGAAAAAATGTTAAGCCTAGGGTATTCTTAATAAGAATCCAAATTGTGACTAACAGAATTATAAGGGTTTTCTATGAAGTGACGTCTAGAACTACAAACACAAATATGTGCTCGCCAACTTTCGCTGCGCGAGACACCTATATCTAGAGACTAAGGCACCGAATTTCCTACGCGAACCTTCCGAATCTAAATATGCAATGAACACAAGTTGATTGGTTCACAAGATCCCTAAACCGAGTTTCCTACGCGTTTAGGCCACCTTGCTCTCCTAAGATAGATCCAACAATTAACAATACTTTCGCATCTATTAATTACCTAAGGACTTAATTCTAGGTGATCAATCTAGAACAAATAATTAAGAACAATCAAAGGGGAAGACTATAGAATAAACCCTAACAATTTAAAAGCATCAACAATTCTTCATCAATCTTATATGGAACCCCTAGACCTAACAAGCAAACTACTCAGACATGGAGAGAATGACAATCATCATGCTTGAATAGAATTGCATAAAAGAATCAAATAGAGTAGAAAACAAAGAGGGTTCATAAATCTCTTCTCCCTAAAACAATCTCTCCCTAAAAACCCTAAATAAAATAAAGCATAGCCTAAACAATGGCTTAAAATAGGTATTTATAAGTCTTTGGACGTCCTTGGATCTTTAGGAAAAGAATTGGAAACTTCAAAGCCCATTAGGAATAGGAAATAGAAATTTCATTTTTTTCTCTCGTCAGCTCCCTAAAAACCCTAAATAAAATAAAGCATAGCCTAAACAATGGCTTAAAATAGGTATTTATAAGTCTTTGGACGTCCTTGGATCTTTAGGAAAAGAATTGGAACTTCAAAGCCCATTAGGAATAGGAAATAGAAATTTCATTTTTTTCTCTCGTCAGCTCCAGACAGATTTGACATGTCTTCACTAAAACGAGCATAACTTGAGTTTCAGACAACGAAACGACTTGAAACCACTTGGAGATGAAAGTTAACTTCCTTATCTTAATTTTGATATATAGATAGTCTCCTAGATCATCTGATAAGTTGTCCAAAAAATGTCAAACTTCTGAAACTTGGTTTTGTCTCTACATTTCTTTTTTTGTCCTTTTTGCTCCAAAATCTTCCAATTCATCCTTAGATCTATAAAACCTATAAATCATACTCTAGACACTAAAAAGACCCTAATAAACTATATAAATATTGGTTAGAAACCATTAAAAACACGGTTATATCAAGATGTTATGATAGTTTGTTTTGATATTAGGTTTGAGAAGTTAAGCTATATCAACAGACCTGAGTACTTGGAGAGAATAGGATTCGAGTCAAGAGTGATAAACCACAAGGGTCAACTGGGTATACTTCAGTCTTCCTACAACTGGAGAATTGATGGAAGCACTACAAGTGTTACTTTGTTGGTTATTAAGGACACCGAAAAACATGTGGACAAAGCTTTTTTTACGTATTGCCTCTTTTGTGGTGGGATGTAGTCGGATGGACCGATTTGCACATTGTTGAAATGACGGGTACAAGTGAAATTGTGCTAACACCAGAATATCTATCAGTTTCTTTCTATCTTTTCTACTACAATCTCGAAATGAACACTAGAGTATCTATCAGTTCCTTTCTATCTTTTCTACTACAATTTCGAAATGAACACTGTTAGAAAAATCAAAATCCAAGGTTTTGAAGCATTTGAGCATAGAACCATTAAGAGTTGACTGCTTCTTAGACTATGTAGAAGATGTGAAGCTTCTATAAGTGTTTTAAGGTTTTGCTTGCTTTGGCTTGAGACTTTGTATCATGTGCTGAATTTTGAATTTAAGTTTCATTGGAAACTAGGTGATTGTTCTACTATACGGTCAGGTACCTTCTATTTATTTTGTTTTTCTATCTTGATATTGAAATGGGAGAAAAGGTCAATTTTATTATTAAGATGAATTTTACGAATTGATTTTGGAATGTAATTTACCTACTACTATTTACTGAATATGATTTTGTAAGACTATAAGTTTTGGACATTGCTTTGTTTGCTCTACTTTCATTTCGCATGAGAACTTTATGTGCATTTTGTTGGTATTGTTTAAACAAGTTACTATTTTAATATACATGAAATAATAGACAATTGGCAAATTCATTCAAAAAGTAGATCTCCCGAATATATAAAATGTTAAAAAATATATCCTCTAAAAGAAAAAATTGTTTTATGTATATTGAAGTTGTGTTCGAACACATCACTTGGACGTACTTTTGGACAGTCCAGACATAGATAGAAATAAACGTGAAATACGATGAACAAAATATGGAATTAAGCTAATGTCGAAACTACCCATTAACTGATTATCATCATTAGATTCACATGTTAATGATATATAATAGAAACTAATCTTCAGAATAACAATTTAACTATATGATGACTTGATGAGAGTATATAGAACGAAATTTGATGAACATAAAACAAAAGCTGGAATGAAGCTAATTAAGAAACTAGTTATCACTATTCACTCATTACCATCATTAGATTCACATTTTTGAACGATAACCTTCCCTTTATAACAAACAAAAAGGAAAATAATCAAGAAAACAACTTAAAATTTAAAAGAACAAACAGATCTTTAAAATTCAAAACACTCTAAGAAAATCATTACAAAAATCTAATTATTAATTAATAACCCAAGTTTAATATGACTAAAAAAAAACTCAAACTCACTAAAAGTTTTCCTTTTGCTAGTTAACGGCGTAGTATAAACACCGTTTCTAAATCAAAAGGAGGCGTAAAGTACTCTCTAACGGCGTTACTCCGGAATCTTAGCGCCGGTCGTCGTTTTCTCGGCGCCGGTGGACATTTTAATTTCTCCGGTAACTTTGCTTCTTTCGCCGTGGGCGTCGTCGAACATTCTTCCTTTTCCTCGTCGTAGCAACCTTGTTCATTTCTTTCAACCTCTACTTCTCTGAGTTTCGTCTTCACCGGTTTCAACGAAGCTCGGATCGAAATTCCGGCGATAACCCATTTCTTAGCATCGGAATCTATGCCACCGTCTATTGTAGGTTTGTTTGAAAAGCCCATCTTGTCAGGAAACACGAAGAGATTTGATTCAGATCAAATGATGAGAAGAGAGTCAGAATAATTTGAGAGGATAAAAGGAAAGTAAACAAAAGATTTGTCAAATTTTGTTTTCGGTGTGAAAGGGAGAAATGTTTTTTTTTTTTTTTTGAAAGCGGAAACAAAGAGAGAGGGGAAATTGTGATAGTCAAAGAAATATTCCGTCTTTGCGTTTTGCAAATGCAGATCCTCAGCGAAGAAAAAAAAAGGAGGGAAGTTTCCGAAGAAGATGAAAAGAAATGGGTAAATCTGGAAATTTAAGAGTATATAATTTAGCTGCCCGAGAAAAATTACGGGTAGTCTTCTGAATCACCGCCCTTTTTTGGCGCCATAATACGATATTTTGGTTCGCAACGGCTCTTTTTCCCGCCTTTGGCTATATTTCTGATATTGTCCTCAATGTAAGTTTTTCTTAGGACCATCCATCGCTTCCATTTTCCCGCCGCGAGGTACCACTACTAACACTTTAAAATTCCAATAAAAGTCTAAAACTAAGGGTCTAATTTATGTAATGCAGATCGAAATTTTAGGATATTAGAGCATCTTTAGTTCTCACCAAGGATCTTTCAAATTATAATAATAATTATTTTCATATATTTAATTAAATAATTAAATTTAAATGAAAAAAATAAACTGAACCAATTAAAAGATTATGCGTTAGCAAAGTCTTTCAAAGATTTTTTTAGTCTCTCAAACTAGAGATTGAACCTCTCAAATCATAAACAGTCTCTATGTCTCTCTTCTCTTTTTCAATTTTTTTTTATTTTTTTAATCTCTAAAGACCATGTAAGAGACTGTCGATGAACATCTACAATGGTGAGAATCCCTTTGAATTTATTATTAATATAATATTAATATTTTTTATATATTTTATTATGAAATACTTATGTAAGTTTTTAATTTCCAATAGTATAATATTTAAGAAGTATCTAAATACCATAATATTAATATTTTTATACAACTCAATATTGTAATATAGTTTTATTTGAGACTGTAATTTTGTTTTAGTTAATCTCTTATTAATATTTTTTAAACATATCAAGTTATATCTTAAGTATATTTGTTTTTTAATTATTTATATTTATAATACATATATTAATTTTAAATTACTATTTTTTAATATTTCCTATACAATAATCATTTTTATAAAATATTCAAAGTTTACATTTCAAATTTCCGAATATTTTTTATTTGTTTTTTTTGACAATTTAAACTGTAAATTTATTATAAAATTAAAAATAATTCCTATGATTTTACCAAAGTTAAAAATTATATTTTTAACATTTAGAAAACAAATTAATACTAATAAAAAAATAATGTATAAAATAAACTTAGAGATAAAGACAATTTTGACACAAGAAAATTTTTTTTTTTTAGAAATGACACAAATTTTTTTTTTATAAATAGAAATGACACAAGTCTTTTATGATGCATAATACTTAATATGACATTTTGTTTCCTAAAAAACAAGAATCAAGTTTTTAAATACAATTGTATTTAATATGACATTTTGCTTCCTAAAATATCAATAACTTGCATCCTGAATAAGCAGATTTCTTCCTAAAAAGCAAGAATCACGTTTTTAAGGATGGTTGTACTTGAAATGACATTTTGCTTCCCAAATATCAACTATTTTCATCGTAAATCACCAATTTTTTTCTTAAAAATTAAGATTTTAGAAGTCAAACTTAGGATGGTTGTACTTAGTATCAACAACTTCCATCAAATCAATAAATTCCTTCCTAAACGCTATGATCATGTTTTAAAAGTCAAATTCAGGACAACCTTACTTAAAATGACTTTTTGCTTCCCAAATATCAACTATTTTTATCCTAAATCACAAAATTTCTTCTTAAAAACTAAGATTTTAGAAGTTAAATTTAGGACGGCCGTACTGAATATTATATTTTGCTTACAAAATATCAAAAACTTCCATCCTAAGTCACTGAAATCAAAAATCATCCAACAAAAGTGACATTTATGGAACGTGTCATTTTTATCCACAACCAAGTTTTTCATAACATTTTGGAGAATTGTCCATAAACTTATGCATAATGGAACCTGATAGATAGATAACTTTATTTTATGATTTATAAAAAAAAATTATAACAAAAAATAACAACATATAAACTATTTATTTCATATTCTAAGCAAATGTGTATTTTGTTTTCTCCAAAATTTCAAAACTAATCATAAATTGATATGTGTCTTGTAAATGTGTCTTATATATATAAGATTTACTCCTCCCTCTACTTAAGAAGTAGTTGTTGATGTCAATTTAGACTATGTGTCACATGATGATGTTGCAAAGTTCTTGTTTCAAGATGAATCTAAGAATTGGGTTGGTCTTAAGACTGTTGTGTGTACTTTAGATAGTGGCGTTCTACATCCTCTGTTTTTATTATTGGATGTCTACAACCAGCATAACTCACAAGTCTCATGACCGTGCTAGTGTTTGAATCGGTTTACTCATGGTAATAGGTTTGACTTTGGTGAGTGGGTGTGCAGCTAGTTTTCAAACATGATTTTCAATGTTATATCAAGGGTGTCATCAAATTCGTTGGATTAATCTTTGGAATGCTTTTGAAGCAACATTTCCCACATATCTATTCTGGTGAGGCGTATGTTGAGGTTCACAAATTCATCCCTGACAAGTGGTATAATGCATTAGCTCACTCACGATTTAAGATAATTGATGGTGTTTTGTACTTAGTCTTAAGAGGTGTATCACACAATTATTTCTCTGATGCCTAAGGGTAAGGTGCATCGTAAAGCAGTGTCTGATCTATTCAACACGAAAATTCATATGTTGCAACATGCTACAACAAGGTTTGGATACGTTCATAAGTACGGGTTGAGTCAAGTTAAGAGGAATGGAGTACGGATTGAGTCAAGTTAAGAGGAATGGAGTCAGATGACTCCACCTATATTTTTTTTTAAATGTTTTGTTTTTGGTTTAAAAAGTGAAGACCCCAAATATATTTTTTTTTATTCTGACCCCATTAAACAGAAAAGCAAAAATATATTACGACTAATTGTTGTTTTATTGGGCTCACGTTTTCAAATTACAATATCCTAACACCAGCTAGACTGGGTTTATTTTGGGCTCATGTCTTAGAATTATAATCTATTTTGGCTAAACGAAAATCAATTCTCTCTATTTTCTTTGACTTGCGTTCTCCCCCTCTGCTGTTTATCAACGAGAAAAAGGCAAAAAAAAAAAAAAAAAAAAAAACTAAAGTAGCACTTCTGAATTGTATGAAGGTAAGACTTATTTATACTCTTATATATCATTTTAATTTGTTTGGATTATACTTTATTCTAGTTATTCTGCATGTTGAGAATTCCAATTTTTGTATCTTCTAGTTTCAACGCAATATATATACTATGTTACTCTAGGATAGTAAGCATAATTTTTTTTGGGTGAAAAGTAGGTAGAATTTTATGTTTATAACTGTAATTTTGTTCGATTTCTAACAGCAAGTTCGATTAAATTATTTCTAATTGTTCGTGTTTAATTCATCAAGTAACTAATCAATTTTTGAAGAGAAAATCTTCACCAACGGATAATATTGATTTAGCTGATTTGCCGCGTGATCTTAGCAAGAGAAAAATAATTTTAAAATATCATCCAAATCAAAGAAACGGGATAAAATGCACGTATTGAAATGAGAGACCTTATCAATCTCGTGACCATAGTTTTCAACAACGATTTATAGGGAATACGCCAAGGCAGTTTAATCTTTTTGGTTTGATCAGTATGGTGATTGATTAGAATACAATGTGAAAAAAGAAAAATTGTATTGTTTATGTTTTTATTTGTTCATAGATGTAAACGAAAAGAAAGGTGGCAAAATCGGATTTGTGACTGAGGGATTTGATTGTTAGAATAAGTGAGAGAGATTGTCTACTCATTTCGGTGCAATAAATAGCTTCCATAAAATTAAAGAAATGTATTCTTTTTTTTTTTTTTTAAAGATTTGATACCCAAACAGAATTCCTGGCGAAGGTAGCAAGATGTTTCGACGCAAGAAGGTTAGCTGTGGGAGAAAGCATGGAATCACATCCCATCATCTTCTGGTTTGGCACACTTCTCCTCATCACTAGAAAGCAGTCGAGAAGTATTATATGTGAAACTAAAATGAGAATGAGTGGACTCCAGCTCCAAATTTGGTTTCTTCACACTGGAGCAGTGGCCGAATAATTTCTAACGACCGGTACCTAGTCAGAAGATGCGGGTAACTTTCAGCGCTTTTTATCTGAGATTTCGGCAATCCGAACTGGAGAGTTAGATTTTGCTGAGGCTCTGGATTCCTTCTTGGCGCCCTGAAGGTTTTCTTCTTCTTGGTTCCCTTCTCAGGAGGCGGACGAATAAGAGCTTTGTTAGAAAATCGGCGGGGTTCGGACCGAGGACATACTTCATCGGAAACTTCCCGACCTAAATAAAAAACAACGATAGTAATATGTCATTCACCCGCATTTTGAGGAAAACAACACAAGAAAGAAGTATAAAGTTTGGACTACCGGCCCATCGTCTGGCATCATTAATCAGATCCCACGAAAGATGGTCCTAATCCAGTGGTCTAACCCAAAGATTTGATCCATCTCGGTAGCAAGAGTCGGAGGTAAGCGCTGGAAGCGGATTGGCTTTACTATGGTGTCGTTAGTCACCGACCACTCCCAGAAAATTCTTGCGTTCGGATCATAGATTGAGGCCTTATTTATCCGAACAAAAAAGAAACACCAACACCAGCTCTTGATGTTTGTAGTGTAACCTTGCTCCAACTCCTTAGACCTAGGCATCATGGTATACCAGGTCCGATGATCAGGCATGCCGATAAGGTTGGTCACCTCTTCAAATTTCCAACAAGACATAACGATCTTGAGCCGAGCAGCTTGAATGAGGAGCGCAATCATGTGCCTAATAACGCTGGGAGATAGATGAGTAAATGCAATGCCGAGATGGCTGCAGTATTCGACCAATAAATAAGGGATCGGAAACCTGAGTCGCGCTTCCGAGAAAAACTGCAGGGGTTCCATGGCCTTTGACCTACGGTAGGAATATAAATTTCAATTTTCTCGAGGTCGTCCGAGAATCTCAAAAGTTTGTCCTTATGAGATTCATTGAACTTCGAATCACCCATCTCCTCGGAATGCTCTTCCTTTTTCCTTGCCCTTGTCTCTTGTCGGTCGAAAACAGTCCTAGAATCATTCTCCTTCGATTGAACGAGATTAGGAGATGTTAAATTCTGTTCCACCTGTGAGGAAGTCTCCTCCTTTTTCCATTCTTCGGCAGAAGAGATCTTTTCAATGTCGACGATAGAGTTATTGGAGTTATAACTCCTCTAGGGAGTAGAATCTCGGATTTGGGAAGAACTTGATTATGTGGACAAGGAACCCGATTCATAAGAACTTGAGTCCGAGCTGGATGAACTTTCTTTCTCGACCAACATTCTGAAAAGTGATGAATATTGTTAAAAGATCGAGAATTCGGAAAAAAGACTAGGATGAGAAATAAGGTTTGGAAGGTTTGGGATAAAATAAAGGGAGAACTAAGGAAGCAAAGCTATTTATAAGTTCCTAACCTGTTGAGGAAGGTTTCGACTTTTCACTTTCCATAAGAAACCTAACAGACTTCTCCTTTGAACGGGTGACACGTCATTACCTGCTCTTCTATTCTCATCGGACTGCCATAGAAAATTTGAAATTTGAATTTATTTAATTTTTAATCAAATTCGACCCTAGGCAATTGAAAGACACGCCGGTGGAGTCTATCCAACTTCTCTCTATTATGCTGCCTGAACCTTTGGTAATGAATTTGAAATCTACATGAGAAGGAAGGAAAATCTAGGGACCAATCATACGTATCCGATCGCCATAGATCAGTCAAAGCAAGTCGCCACACTTCGGATAAGATTATCAGTTTAAGAGATTCGATCGACAAATTCCGACCTCAATTATCATCAAACTTACCGAATACCGACTACATAATTCGTTGACTCACCCCAAAGTCCATCCACGAACGAACTAGGGGGAGGGGGACTCACTGTTGATGGTGGGATTAACACTCCCTTCTTGAAAACTTGGCAATAATTGAGATTTGGTCCTTGCCGATCTCTCCTTGATCCAAAGATAAGTTATAAGACCGATTAAGGGGATGTTAATTCTACTGTAGACCTCAGCTACTTATATCAAGGGGGGTATTGATCATATCGAAGATCTCGTCCCCATTGGTCGAAGAGGTGTTAGTCCTATCATTGACATCGGCTCCGTGTCAAAGAGGGGGTATTAAACATATTGTCAATGTCAACTTTTGAGCTCGCATGGGATAAGATCAAATCTTTCCAGATTTCCTAAATCTCGGAGAATAAGGAAACATTCTTTATCCTCTATTTAGTCCATGAGGTTAGAAAACCGACTGCATGAACTATATAAGGATACCCCCTTACACTGAAAATGCCATTCAGAATCGGAGACAAGAATTAAGCAATTGCACCGATCACCTTTTAGCTTCTATTTGATAGAAGCAATTTCGGCATTCCGAATTTGCATCATTGTACTTTGATAATCAATAAAACCTACTTTTCGAACAAATCCTCTTCTTTTGCTTATATACTCTTTTCGAATCTTTTAATTAGAAATAATTAAAAGTTGATCCCCTAAATCAAAAATACTTATTGAGACAAGGATTGCCGTTTCGCGGTCATGATGAAACATAGGATTCTAGTAACATGGGAATTTTAGTGAAGTATACCGCAAAACAAAATGAAGGTGTGCATAAGGTTGTACTAAAGAATGCTCCTAGAAATAACAAAATGGTGTCTCATCAAATTCAGAAAGACACTTTTTATTGCTTTTATGAAGAAGAAGTCAAATCCATAATTCAAAAGATTGATCATAAGGTGGATAAATCTGTTGACTCTTCAATAAAAGGACAGATGGCAATAGTTTTTCGTTTTGTTGATAAACATGGTATAATGAATGAGAGATTTGTTGGTATTATCCATGTGAAGGAGATATGTTCTTTATCTTTGAAAGCTGCTATTGATTCATTGTTTGCTCAATGTAGCCTAAGTCTGAAAAAGGTGAGACGATAAGGCTATGATGGATCATGAAACATAAGGGATGAAATGAACGCGCTGAGAACATTGATTTTAAGAGAAAGTAGTTATGCATACTATGTATGCTGCTTTGCTCACCAACTACAACTTGTTTTTGTTGCAGTTGCAAATAAAAACGTTGAAGTTGGAGATTTCTTCGATAAGAATTTTGTGGTAGTAAATTGATATTGTCATATTATGCATCATTTAGGTTTGCATTAGAGTAGGATTACATTGCATATTCGGCTAGTTTTGTTACATTTTTCATGGATTTCATTGCATTTAAGTTCTAGGTGTTGGATTAGGTCCTAGGTGTTGGATTAGGTCCTAGGAGAGTCTTTTAGTGCATTTGGATGTTTATTAGGTGCATTGGAGCAAATGAATGAGGCATGGATGCAAAAGAGAAGATAAAATCCATCCGGAGCTTCTCAAAGATCCGATCAGACGGAGGGTTTCCATGCTTACTCAGCCTTGGTGTCCTTCATGAGAGTTGTAGTCAGAGGAGTCCTATAACTATACGAATTGGATTGACGTCGATCAGACATGTGGTTCAAGAGATATGACTGATTTGCTGGAGAGTATCTGTTTTGCCGAGAGAAAATGACACCTCCCAAGGACCTGGCAAAAAGAAGGCTTTCCAATCATATACAGCCTTCAAGTTATTCATAGAAGTTGTAGAGGATGGATTTATCTTTTTGCACAAGCTGGAATTAGGTCTTTTGGACTTTTAGTTTGGTAGATATCGTATTTTTACCACAGAAGTCTGACTTAGACCGCTGCATGCCCGCTGCGAACTTCTGAGCAAGATCTTGAACAACATGCAGCGGTCAGAAGGTGATCGCTGCGACTCCTGATGGACACAAAAATGCCCAGTCAATACCCGGTTTGTCCCGGGTTGACCCGGTTCACTCCCCTTTGCTATATATACTTGTAAAACATATTTTTAACCTAAGTCTTCTTCTTCTAAAAGCTGGGCACGACCCAAACTCTCTCTTTTGAGAGATTTTGATTTTTCTTCATAAAAAATACCACTCTAGAGAAGATTTCTTCACTATATTTTTTATTTATGCCATTTCCTTATCTTTATATCATTTCCTCTTTGTTCTTCATGTTTAGATTAGGGTTCTAGTTGCGTATTTGATTTGGCTTGATTGATGATGATTTGATGGTTAATTAGTGTTGCCCATGTTCTTAATCCTTGTTATCCTATCTTATTTAGGGTTCTTAATGCTAGATTAGGCTTGAGAAAGTTAATCTAGAGCTAATGGTATTTCATGAACACCCAGTGTTTGATGAAATGCCTAGATGAACTAAATACGAGAATTACACATCTTAGCCCATGAGAATGTTTGTCTAAGTTGTAATTTGGTTATTGGAACTTGTTATTAATGCTTGTTAGTTGTTTAATTGTAAATGGAAGACCAATGATTGGGTGATTAACATGAGGTTAGTTGCATGATAATGAATTGACCATTGCTTGAGTGTTCTAGACCTAAGATGAGCATGGATTGTGTATATTGGTATTGCTTGTTGATTGTCTTGATGGTTAGATGATGGTGATTAAGATTCAAAATCTTATTTGATCATTTACTTAGGTTTTGATCTCTAAAGCTTGACTTGACATGATGAACCAAGGCTTAGTGCTACATCTAGAGTAGGTAGTTCTACTTGGCTTGACAAACCGAGCTAGGCTACACCTTAGGATTTTTGGTTCCATCCCATGCATTAGGGATGGATGCGAGTAGGCGATGACAGTGCTAGGATTAGGTTCATTCATCCGAGTCTCGATCATAAGCATCTCACGGCCGAGAGGTGTCTAGTGAGATGCTTGAACCAAACCTTTTGTGAGCTCTCATTCCTAGCCTAAGGGATTAGTTGTCTAGGGTGATTGTGAACTCAATTGGAATTGGAGTTGCATGCTTGTCGGTCATCTAATCACAAACGAGAGTTTGCTCTTGATTTGGTAATCGATAAAGTGATTAGTTGCGTGGGAGCGAACTATTCTAGATTGTGAATTCCATGTTCTAGGATGGCGTTTAATACAATCAAAATCGTCGTCATTTAGTTGTTAATCACTTCTTGATAGCTAGTTAAATATCCGACATATCTATCTTTAGTTTTCTTTAATGCTTTTAGCTTCCTTAGTTATAAAACTAAAAAACCATTGCTCTAGATTAAGAAGGATCATGCATTCCTAGTGCATTGATCTCACACCTCCCTAGGATTCGATAACCCTTTGTGCTACAACGTACAAGGGGAATTGATGACCCTAAAAACCCACTCATCATGAATGTGGCTATTGCTTCTTGCAAAAGAAAAGATATGACGAGAGAGATTCATCAGGATGAAATTGAGAAGAAAACAGATAGTGGTGAAATCAAGATTGGAAAAGGGCTGAACTTGAAAGACTAGGAAATACATGTTGGGGTTTTCATTATAAAACCAAATTTAGTCTTTTGGCTAGCGCGTATTTGAATGAGGATATGAATGTTTTAAATTAAATACTTGTCATAAAATTTTGCCATTGATCCATTATTTATGTCTTTGTAATGGATATTATTATGGATAGGATGAATGGACTATTGAGGGATCTGAATGGTTGAAATAGACAAATTAAAGGTTGGGTTAGCTATATACAGTAAAACCTCGGTAAATTAATACTCTATAAATTAATAAATTTCTCCGGTCCCGAGTCGGGACAATGTAAAATATAACAAAATTCGATAAAATAATAAGATAATAATTTATTAGAATCTCTAGTGTAAATATATGATCCCAATAATTTTATAAATTAATAATGATGTATATAAATTTATACATACATAAAACATTATGAAAAGCAAAAGACGGGATAATTGTTTCTTTATGTGTAACTGTTTTGAAAGGTGAAGTAATATCATCTTTAGTCTCATGATTCAGTATTAGAGATTGGAAAACATGATTATAAAAAAGAAAATTTAAAAAATTTAAAATATATTTTTTATGAGAATAAGTATTAAAGATTTATCCATCTTTAAATTAATAAATTATTAATTTTTTGATAAAATAATAATTATTAATTTTTCGATAAATTAATACTTTTTTAAATTAATAAATTATTAATTTCTTGATAAAATAATGATTATTAATTTATCGATAAATTAATAAAGTTCTTCGATCCCGACGTTATTAATTTATAGAAGTTTTACTGTATATATCAGATTTATTCGCATCTAAAACGTTATAAAGACAATGTAAAATTGACGAATAATTTGAATGATTTTAAAACTGAATTGAAATTGAAAGTAACGTTAACTTGAATGGACCCGCAAAATAGCCGACCCTTATCTAATTTAGTATGAAAGAAATGGGACCCTTTAGGTCAACCTATATGGCTTCTTTGTTAATTCGATTATTTATTTATTATATAAGCGATAAAATTGCCAACGAACCCTAAGGTCCAATAGATTCACACGCATCCAAAAATGGACAACTTTGACATATTATACGGAATCCCCATATTGCATACTCTCATATACATTAACTAATTAAAATGTTAATTTAAATTAATACCCAAAAATACCACTAATTATTTTTTCTTTCAAAATTACCATTTTAAGTTTTTTTGTTTTCTTCTATAAATACCATAAACACTAAATAATTATAAGGATTTATCATTTAGATATTTGGGTTTGAGTTTAGAATTTAGTATCGTAAGTTTTGTGTTTAATTTTTAGAGTTTAAGTTTAGATCAAGATTTTAAAATTTAGATTTAGTTGTTATATTTTCGAAAAAAGTTTTTAGTGGTAATTTTAGAATAAAAACTTAATTAGTGGGATTTTTAAAAATCATCTTTTAAAAGATAAATTTAATTTCAATTTCTCAAAACTTGACTACCTATTTTGGAAAATTCCACAACATAAGATATGAGTTTTTCATGGATTCATGATACATTTTAGAAAGGAATGAATGATAAAGTTTTCAAAAATCTAAATTGTTTCCTTCCTAATATGCTAAAGATTGCGGAAGCAGAGTCACTAGTGTGAGTGCTCGCTCAAAATAACGAATTGCCTTTAGATTCACAAAATAGAGTTGCTCATGCGGACGACGTTATTCTAGTATGTCCCATGTGTTATATCGATGAGTCATGGTAAGAGGCGAACGTATCTGCAGGTTTGGGGTGATATTACCACCAAGAAGAGTCAGTTCAAATCCGACTAGGAGTTAGGAATGTTACACAGAACTTCCCCCCTTGCATGCCTAATTAGAATCTTTACTTTAGGAAATGTCTTCCCTTATTACATGTCGAGGCCATAAGATTTGCTTTGCAACAAAGATTTGAACGAAGTTATTTAAGATGGAGACGTCACCAAATTTATGACCAGCTTTGTAAACTACTTTGAAAAGTTCAAGAATTTAAAATTAAATTCTTTTTTATATATCATTTTCGTTGTATTTAGTTTCTCGTTTTATAAACTCAAAAAACAGATAATTTAGTATGCAATATGTATCTTTACCATTTTCTATTATTTATATAAAATTTTCTTTTTAGTTCGAATTTCCAAACATTTTTAAACAAAGTAAGGATGTTGAAGAAAAAAACTTTCTGACCTCCATGGCATAATAATCATTTCTTTTGTCGGCAAATTATAACATTATTAGGTACATGTTAAAATGTGAAAGGATTGATAAAAATATAGTAGTGAATATATATATAATTTAAATAGAGAAAGCATATATCACGCAAGTTGGGGATGATGGGTCGGTCCTCCTAATGGCGGCCAGCTTTTTTGAAATTGAAATGGACGATTTACTAACATTTGCAGAAGCTGCCACTAATGTTGTGATCAATGATGATAATGTGATTTAGTTTATTATTATTGGTACTTACATTATATTTAGAAAAGAAAACATGATCATAGGCGATAATATATATATTTACCGTGTAGAGATTAGAATATAGGGTATTCAGGCATAACTAATGCCGAAAGAAACAAAAGCTATAGTAATAATAATAATAAACGGGTTCAATCACGAAACACTTTATTCCTCAAGTTCTTGTTATTTGAATGATTGAGTTTACTTTACAGTTTACATCCTTTTCAAGTAAGCTATAAGCGTTAGTCCGGCGGTCCGCCTCGACAGCGTCTGACAAGAAAATCGGAAAATATGCGGAGACTAATCGAGACCTAGTTTTACTAATACTTTAAATATTATAATTAAAATATTAAATTTGTAACTTTTTTTATATAACTCAGGATAAATCTCAGACCCAAACAGATTCAAATTAATTCTTGGGAAGAGGTTGACCTACATATAGGTTATCCTCAAGTTTGTAAATATGCCGAAAATATGGCTCATATCTATGTAGGTGTCCAGAAAGTCGTACGTTAGTTCCAGCTAGCAGGATTCGAATCCGGAACGTGATAGCGTCCAAAACCCGCCCTTTACCATTAGTCCACGAAATCCTAGAAATATAAATTATTTGTGATGATAAAACATAAATTTGTGACAACACAGTTGGTTAGTTGCTCAATATTGCATTGTTTATACTGTTCTTATAATTGTTTTAAAGGAGAAATAAAATTGTAATTTTTCGTTCAATTTCTACCTACGATTTTAACTCTCTGCAAACTTATGGCTGCCGTTTACTTTTTACTCGTTTTACATGATTTTTATGTCGTCTTTAAATAGGTTTAACCAAAAATAATAGATACTATATATAATATCCTATTTCCAACAAAAAATTAAGAGAAATCAATTTTTTGCTTGAGATTTTCTGCGGAGCTCCGTCGATTAGCTTTTAGAACGAGACTTTACACTAGTAAAGCTTTTATTATAAGAGATATATAGATATTTTTAAATTGTTTTTTCTAATGTTGTCGTATATGAAAGCTTCCTTAACCTAGTGATTATCAAGGGTTCACTAATGTTTCCATACCGAAAAATCTGAGATTCAAATATAATCATTTATATAGAGTAACATATATAATCTTACATATGATATTCAGCATATGCAGGTAGAACCGTTTGGTGTGAAAACTTAGAAGGCAGTATTTGTTCGTTATAGAATCGTCGGTATAAAAGTTCTCATAATTTGCAACAAAATGATAGAATCAATGTTAAAAAAAATTTCTATTAGTTCTCAAATTCACCACTGCAATTGAATATCTCTGATCTTTTTTAACTTCCACTTTTTCCATAGCTATCCTTGATTATCCCTTGCCGTATATAACTTCAAATCTATCTCTAGTGTGCTCTTCTTTTAATTTAGGGTTTACGATTCCCAAATTCAAGTTTCGAGAGATAGGGGTTTCGAGAAAATCTGATCCTCGGTAACACAATGGTGGTAAATACAACATTTTTGGTGTAGCGAGGATGAGTTGGTTAAAAACCCTACTTCTTGTCAATTTTATTCCAAAGCCAACACATCTTCATTCTCATGGATGGATAAGATATGTTTGGCGGTTCTATGGTGTTGCCGGGATGACAAAGTTATAGGTTAGGGTTTCGAAAAAGGTAAAGTAGATCTAAAGACTCTCGTAGATCTACTCTTCGATCTATGATCTGGACCTCCTAAGTGCACATATTTGAAATTATTACCTATGTTTATAGTGATTAACCGGTTTCCATGAGTCTATTTTAATTTTGAACTACTAGTGGAAGATTTTATTATTTGGGTTCTTACGTCTCAAATTTAATAGTATTCTATACTGGAGGCATCATTTTGAGTTGTGATTTCATAGGTTATATAAGATATCTTGGTGCACTAAGAGTAATCAGTAGAAGATATGCTTCATTTCTTGTCTCCCTGTCTAAGGGCTGTCGGCAAGATCTTTTTCAAGGAAGAAAAAAATGAAGCGAAAAATTAGAAGAAAGTTAGGTGGTCTTAATGTCTTTTGCTGCTGATAGAGAAGAGATGAGTCTATAAATGTAAGAATTTTTATCACACTTGATATGCCAAACTTGCTAGAGTATAGCTTTTGCACTGGAAATGTTTTCAATATGATTAATAAGGTTCTAAATCCTGAAAAAAAGATGTTTGACCTCATAATGGAAATGCCTCGCTAACGGTAACAAAATAAGAGAGGACGAGGTGTGACTGTGTCTAGAGAACATTTTCCATTCATCGTTAAGTATGAGCTTGACTTGGTGGATGTGTTGGAGAAAGGAGTACAATGTTTTAATGAATGTGTCATTTTAATTACACTAAGAAGAAAATCACGTCAAGGATCTCTCTTACATATGTAACGTTTGGTCTATCAAAACCACAAAGCCCATAACTAACTATGTGAGGGTCAAAATAAAATTTGATGTGTCTAAAGCTTTTTGGAAGGTCAATGTTTGTTAACTTTCCTATAAGTGGTTAAACTTAATTGCTATTCTTATAATAAAGGATTCAAAGAAGATGTTTAACATGCCAATGTCTGAGTCATGACGAAGAAAGGTGTCTTTTCTTCACTCAAGACATAAGAATAAGGGTAACAGAAGAAGAATGGAGAATTAGTCTATTGTTGAGTTATCTAATCCTCTCATCCCTTCTCTGCATCACTCTATGAAAGATCCTGACAAATATTTTTGGAGTCAAACCTCTATTTGGTATTCTAGTGGATAGCGAAGTTGATATCAATCCCCATATTGGAAGGCCTAATATTGTTCTTGAAGTTTTGGAGTTGATAAGACAATACTTGATGATGGCTGTTTCAGGTAGAAAATGTTGGGATTGTCACATCCTCTAAAACTCAGCTTTGAGCTTAAAATTGGGCCTTCAAGCGCATTCTTTTATATTGGAACAGAGAAAGCAATTTTATTTTGCTGGTCTGGACCACTTCTTAATACGAGATGACCTCCGAGCACGTTGTAGTCAAGGTTTTCGAGGGCCGGCACCTCCGAAATTGGATATGGGTCATGCTGGAGTAGTTTGGAGAGCTAGTTTGGTTGACAATCTCATGTCAAAACAATAGCAGTGTAAAGCCTCCAGAAAACATTGAGGGGCTGTGTTTGTCAAAGATTTCTCGACGCTCAAGTTAAAAAAAAAAAGAGAATAGAAACCACATGAAAGAGGTCGGGAACCAGAAAGAAGCTCGAGAACGTGATGGGAAAAGAAAAATGGTTGAATTTGGCTTAGAAAGAATGGGTGGTCGACGAAGTAATCATGCTCTTTAGGTAGCTGTTTGGTGCGAGAGAAGTAAAGAAGATATTTTTAGTGGTGCTTTGTAACGCCCCATAACCATTTCCAACTCGGCTCCTTCGCCGGCCAACAATCAGACAAGAATATGGTCATCGGTTTCTCTTCGCCGGTGACTTAGAGACGCCATGTTAACCTCTGCGCCTTAGTCCAGGCTTTGCAGTTAGCACCTCGAACGCCACATTAACAACACGCTCGATTATAAAACATACGAATCATCATATATAATAATAATGTCGGGTTTTACAATCACAAAATAATTATATAAGCTAGCAGGAGGTCCATTGACCTGAAAAATATACATACTTTTATCTTGAAATATGGGTTTGCAAACAAACGAAAAAACTACTCCAACTTGGCCTAACTTCCCAGTGGCCTCTAGCTATCAAATATATGGGTTACCTGAAAAACAACAATGTGAGTTTAATGAGTAACCAAATGTCACTCAACGAGCTAGAATTCCATTACCAAACATGCACAACTATCCGACGTCTCCAAAATAAAAAATAACAACCATGGACGAGGAGTTCAACAAACAAACATAGCCGAACCAGCGGAAATTAAAAACACAAAGCAAGACAAAAGGACATGTGATAGACTTATATTTTAACATCCTAGGACCATCATTTCATGTTTATTAAGCAATCAACAATACTTATTTAGGCATTTCCATGCATCATTGTATTCATTTTAGGACCATTTTTAACTTAGGAACCACGTTTTGCATTTGCATTCAGTTTTTGTTCTTTTTGGTGTTCCAGGTGGAGGCGTAGGAGTGATGGAGAGCTCTTGGATTGGACCCATCTATTAAAGGAAAGGAGGGAGATTCAAAGAAGGAAGCAGGATGGGATATATCGACCCGCTATCGATTGATACGGATGAACATGAGTGGAACATATCGATCGATATGAAAGAAGAAATCGTGAAAGATAAGAAGATCGACTCTGGCTCGTGTCGATCATCTATCGATCGATACAGTAGAGTAAGAAGAACAAATTATTACAGTTTTACCCATGCCGACTTTAGAGACCTATATATGTCCTTTTGGACTCATTTGCAAAACACACTATCTTTTCATCAACTAGTGTTCACACTTTATTATTTTTATTTCCTTAAGTCTTAAGCTATGTGTTTATTTATTTAGCTCTTTTAATTTCCTTCTATTTTATTTTAGTCTTTATTTTAATTTCTATCTCTCTAATTAACTTCACCATGATTTACACAAGAACCATGTGCGAGTAGTAGCTTTTATGGACCAAAATTTGGTTAGGTTAGAGATGAGTTAATTATGGATTAGTGGTTTATGGGCATAATCATTTCTTAATATATCATACGAATTGAACTTAATGCTAGGAATGAGAATATCTAACTCAAACCTAGAACTAGGGATTCTCTCACTTCTAAGGCTTTGATGTAAATTGATAGAGGATAGATGTTGACCTTAGATTTGGAACATCGATTCTCGATTGATTTTCAGAAGAAGCAATTCATTTGTGTTCCTTTTATGTTGACTTTGGATTAGGAATATAATGGATGATGTAGGGACTTGAATCTAATGCTTTGCTAGTCTTTTGGTGACATGAAGAACTTCCAGTTACTCAAATAGGGTTAGTACATGATTGCGGATGCGTTTACATGATCAATGACAATAATCACATTTGTACATTTTCAAAGGCTTAAAATATTAAGGGAGTGATTAAACTGAACTTGATGATTCTAAGAAATTTTTGACTCAATTAGTGTCCTATAATCAAAATACCACATAAAGTACTGCTTAGGATTTCTAAGGGGCATAGTGTTCTCGAAACATCTAGGTTAGAATCTTGTCGTTTTCCCATGAATCGTTATCCTATTCGCTACTCTCTATCTGACTTTTCCAAGCTTGAGCCATAATCATTATCTTTATTTTCAATCTCTATTCAAATTTTTGGTTTACTTCGAATTTCATTTGGCTTTCTTGTCTTACTCTAGATCTCACTTTCCGAATATCAACTAGGATTGTCAACAACCAAACCAATCAATCAAAACCCCCGCTTTTACATGGGGTTTTCATTCGGCTTTCAAAACTTTCGATAAAATTTCTTAGCTCCATTGGGTTTGATCTCTCAATTGCTACAATAAGTATTTGCTTATACTTGGGATTGATTGAGGTGTTTATAAATTTAAAACTTGAAAACACTGACCACATCAACATGTCTCACACAAAGCTACTTATCCAATTCTACACGCAATCTTATGGGCACTGGTGTAGTTGTATCCCCCGCCGTTAACCCTTACCGTTAACTACTCCATTCACCACTTCCCCTTCGGATTACGGTGATCTCTGGTGTATCTCAACAGGTACACACACCCACAACCCGACGACCACTCGGTACTTGTCTACGGGTTCTTTCCGTTTCCCAAATCTCTATATTACAGAAGCAAAGTAAACTCTCATATGGGGATAGAAAAACACCCAACTCGCATTCCCCTCTGGAACTGGATCATCAGTACGTCGTTCTTCGTCGCGGTTTCCTAAACTGAAACCAGACCACCGATGCAATGTTCTAGAGTTCTCACATCCTTTCTAGAATGAACTATTAAAACCACCACCTCACTTATTAGGATCCTAAACTGAATATGTCTACAATAACCATACCATATGCTACTCAACTGGTTTAAACACAGCGGATGCGGCTGCGACTGCGGGAGTTTGCAGAAGCGGACGGTTGCAGTTTTGAACGTGATAGAGCGTTTTATATGACTTGTATAGCGGTTCAAATCTGTTGAGTTTGCGGGATATTTTTGACTAGTTAACTACGAGTGTAATAATGGTTTGACATAAAAATAATAAAATAAATACACCATATAATTTATATAAAAGCAAAACATATATATAAAGTTATATATATAGTTAATATAAAACACCAAAAACTAAATCATAGAATAAATAATCAAATAGATATTTTAAGAGGTTTAAAATAATTTATATATATATATATATTATAAATATCTAATTAGGAAATGAAATATAAATTTTTAAGAGTTTTGAAACATTATTTATATAATATATAGATAGTTACATATATACCAATTAATATTATATATATATTAAGAATAAGCATTTAATATAAAAATATTTGATAGAAGAAAATAAAAAAATTTCTTGAATTTTTTACAATTTTTATAATTTTTAATTATTTTTTAAAAAAAATTCTTTTATATTTTTTAAAAAATTAATCTTCCACAACCGTCTGTCACCACACGCAAACGCTTGCGGAAAACATATTTTGATTTTGAGCAGTTCATGTCGGTTGGAAGCGGTAGAAAGCGGTTATTATGATTGTTGGCAAACGCTAACCACCGTTACCGCCCGGAAACGCAGCTTTTACAAGAGGTAGCGGGTGAACCAATCAACACAATTAAAAAATAAACAAGCAATCAAGTAGACAAACAAACAAACAAATGATAATCATCTAAGTGATTATCCATTAACAAACCGATATCCGGCATGACTCAGCCCTTCTTGCTCGAGGTCAATACCCCAATATCGGGCCAATGCAAGAACCCAAGTCAACAAATTTTTTTGACTCTAACTCACAGTTCCCTTAGCTGACTCTGTAGACCAAAACCCGACCCTTCCCTTTAGATGACTTCTCAAGCTATCTCACTGGTACCACCGCAGCTGGAAATTCACCACACCAAAAACCTCATAATAGACCGATTTTGGATCTGGAGCACTGCTTCACTTGACCTCTGCAACATTTCGGTGGAGTTCTGGCTGTATCTAGGGTTTCACTTCGAAATTCGGAGAAAAATTCGACAAGAATCGTACTTGAGGGAATCCTATTGAAACTCCTTTCTTACACGTGTGTGATCTTGGCTCTGGCTCTGGACTTGGCTTTACTGGTCTTTCGGATAATTTAACAGAGTTTCGATTGATTTCAGGGTTTCGTTCCCGAAATTCGGATAGAGTTCCGAGAGATTTTGTATTCTGTCGAAAAGCTCCTGCCTACTCTATAACTCTCAGAAGAACTGATCAAAAACATCGTAAGAGGCACGAACGTACTGATTCAAATCCAACGCGTACTCTACGGAAATTTCGACAGAGGTTCGGCTATACCGAACGCTTGTTTTTTCCCGAAATGGAACATGAACAGCCTCCTCTAACTAAACCAGACCGGTTAACCGGAATCCTGAACATCGGGTTTTATCGCCGAGCACCTCCCTCTATCTCTTCTTTCTATTCTCCTTCTCTCTACAACTCTTATAATTCATTGAAGTTTGGTGTGAAGAACAACACACCCCACGGCCTCCTTTAATACTTGCGTGGACCGTCGGATGGTTGTCACGTAACACCATCTTGTTTGTCCAATATTTTATATTTTCTTTAAATAACAAAAACTAAGCAAAATAATATATATTTTTCTGAATAGAAAATATATATATATATATATATATATATATTGTATTATTATTATTTTTTCACCAATTAGATTTCTCAATTTCTTTTCTAGCATTTTCGTTTCTCATTTTGCGATTACTTTTCTACACACTTTTGGGCTTCGGCTTCACTTAAAATTATATATTATTACTTTGGACAAATTGTTACATGCTTGCTTGGTCAGAAGACATAAAAAAGAGTAATTATTCCCGGGGGGGGGGGGGGGGTTGTCTTCGAGTGAGTAAAAGGACTCTTGAGAGATAAAGTAAAGTGGTGGTCTTGGATCGAAAACCTCTTCAACTCGAGGTCTTTTATATATATCAAATCTTTTGGGTTGTTTAACTAAGAAACATGAGGACTTAGGAGATGTTGCTAACTTTGGGGGAAACCTGAAGATCTGAAAGAGAAAAACTGTAGAATTTCTATACAGAAAATTTATAGCAAAGTGTGTGTGAGAAAAGAGATGACCCCTCTCGTAGGGTGATAGGAATGTATTTATAGAGAGTATCTGAACATGAATAATAGAACATGTCATATGAATGATCAAGTCAAGGAGCGGGATTCGGTTGGTGCAAAGCACTCAAATACTTTTCACATACTTTCTTTTTTTCGTTGGACAGCTAGCTAGCTAAATGCCCCGAGGTGTTTGAAGATTGTTGTAAGAGGCATGAGCTGTTTCATACTATTTCTCGTCTGATCGGACGGGAATTTAAGGGTTTTAGCACTTCATTGACATATATTTTAGACCCTTAAACCCATCTTTATTTCATGTTTCATGCATTTTATGATAGATTTCATATATATTGAGTCTTAGAGTCCCAAATGTTTGTATAGTGTGTTTTTGTGTATATATTAGAACTTTCTAGGTACTTATGGGAAACATGAAGGTTTGGAAAAAATCCAAGAAGAATCCAAGAGCAAGGATCAGGTGTGAAGGCAAAAGACGTATGTATCGACCGCATATCGACTGATATGGAGAATTTATATCGACCCTTGTATCGACCGATACAAAAAGGCTGCGACCAAGAGAAATTACCAAAGTGCCACTGCCGATCTTCTCCTCTTTTGTACATAAATAAACATGGTTGGACAGCAAGGAAACA
Source organism: Euclidium syriacum (assembly GCA_900116095.1). Taxonomy (NCBI): domain Eukaryota; kingdom Viridiplantae; phylum Streptophyta; class Magnoliopsida; order Brassicales; family Brassicaceae; genus Euclidium; species Euclidium syriacum. The sequence continues at coordinate 9,277,681 of FPAK01000008.1, forward strand.
TGGTGGGTCAGCCTTGAAACTTGCTGACAAAACTAATGGAGGATGGTGACAAAATTAGATAAACTTGGAGCCTAAACTTGGAGTCAAAACTTGGAAGCTTGGAGCCAAACTTTATAAACTTAGAGACAAAGCTAAAGAGACTTGGTGGACAAGTTTACCATTTCTATAAATAAGATGCTTCATCATCGCATTTCTATCATCCTAAATTCTCCTTTTAAGATAAAAAAAATGTAGATATTTTAGTTTTTATTTTATTTCTTTTATCTTTTATTTTTATTTTAGTTTTTATTTTATTTTAATCTTTAATTATATTAATAACTAAGGAAATTAGTCATCTTGGTTTAGTTCATAACCATGGGTGACTAATGACTTTTTTTATGTTTAATAAGAGAGAAAGTTTAAAGAAGTAATTAGTGGGTTAAGATTTGGATTAATTAGTTAATTACTAAGTAATTAATTATGGTTTAGATCTCTTAATCATGGGTCCTTAGGGGTAGTTTGAGATGGAGTTAGTGACATTTCTTATCACTCATCCTAACCCCTACTCTCTCTAATCCTTGTGTTTAGTAGATGAGTCTAAGTAATTAATAGAGAGGCTTTCTCTACCCTAATAGGCCTAGTGTACTAGCATTTAGGGTTGAATTGTGGAAAACTTCGTATGTCTATTGCCCAAGCCCACGCTAATATCCTTTTAAATGGGTTAACATGTTAGGTCTAGAGAGTTGATTGAATTCCTAAGAAATTACTGGATCAATTAACGAGATTAGAATCGGTACACCACATTAAGAATAGTAATGGTGTTTGTAACTCTTAAGGCCGTTAGCTATTTATCTCTCTCAATAGCTTTCTTACTCAATATCTCTTATGTTATCTTTGTTCCTTTTACTTATTATATTTAGGATTATTAGAAAAAAAAAAACCAATAAACTCCCCCCCTCTTTTTGTCCTTCATTAGTCTTTGTTCTAGCATCCTAGTGTTCTCAACCGTTTCCCTGTTCGACACCCTCAACTTACTACTATCTACTCTTTTAGAATAGATATCGGTTATATGAAAGGGTTTTTATAAATATTTTTTTGACGAAAGGAATCTTCGAATAACGACTAGAAGAATCCCTTCTCAACATCGTCAGATGAAGGAGGTCCTGGAACCCCTTACCAGTTGGGAAAAAGGCATGATGCCCCAAAGTGCTGGAACTTTTTAAACTGATGAGAATAAGGGCACGATGCCCGGGGGGGGGGTAGGTATTGAAACTCCCTAAAACGATTTGGAAACAAAGGCACAAAAGCGGGGGAGCGTTCAGTATCCTTCTCAGATTTTTTGGGACTTCAAGCATTATCGTTAGGGCATTTAATCCTTGTAAGGTCGTAGAATGGGCTCGTAAGAATGGAGTTTTTATCCATGAAGATCATAGCATGGGCCTTTAGGCATCTTTTCCCAAGGCCAACAATACAAGGAATGTATTGGATTTGGAAGGCGTGTTGATTAGATCGCAACGCTTTAAAGTGATGGTTTACTGTCAGTGAGCGTCTTTTGAGACTTCTAAGGTACGTTTATGGGGGAGCCTTCCCGACGCTTGGCTATGGTCCCATCATCACAATTATGCACTGATTAAGGAGTGGACATGCTTGCTGTTTGCGTGTAGTTTTTGAACTTCTATGGCACAATATTTCTTCGATGTACGTTTCAAACCATTGTTGATGAATTGGAGCAAAGAAATTGAGTTACAAATAACCCGATCAATAAGGTGAGCAATAAAAGAAGTGGAACAAGGATGATGGTGATGAATTCGTGAATTGCTCTTCTTACACAATGCGTAAATTGTGGACTAAAAAGTTAACTTGATGAGAGTAAAATTGATACAACTAAACGAACAAGATAAAAAAGAAATCGATCGTTTCATTCCAATATGGATGAGCAGGCATGCCAAGTAACAAACCACACACTTCTGACAAGATCATGAAAGAGAATGGGAAGGCCGAAAACATATGGTCTCTAATCTCATTTGGATTTCCACACAACACAAAAGGTTAATTGACTCCCAAAAAATTATGTCTATTGTGTTGGATAGCCAATTTTTAATAGTCAACCACAAAATAAACACAAATCTATGAATTCCTTGTGAGAACCATATTAGAACACCTCCATCGATTAATTTAGAAAATGAGGTTTTTAGGAATTAAATAATATTTTTTTTTGAAGTTCGTATAAAAAAAAAACAAAATAATCCAATCAGAACGCGCCACGTACCTAGGCACAGTGAAGAAACCGTGTCTTGCAGTCCTAATATAAAAAACGATCCTTAAAAAAAACGTGGGATCTACATTTTTTTATTATATTTTTCTCTTGGTTTCTGCACCCAACCTCACCAATGGAGGTGCTCTTAACTTACAAAAAAAAAATGATATTTTTGAAAGTAATGGTATTTTATGAAACAAAAATTGAAAGTGTAGTGTTCTAGCATGTTTCTCTATAAAAAAAGTCAGTTTTTATATAAAATATAGTATGTTATATCAAAAAAGTCTTATTTTCTATGAAAATTAAATAAAATATAAAATTTTCCACTACTATAAAACTTAAACAAAGTATTTTCAAGAGTAACACATAAGCAATTTTGTGTTATGAGAAAGTGATACCTCATAAAAAAAAAGAATAAAAACAACATTAATAACTTCATTTTTTTATTCAAATATATATTTGATGTAAACTAACTAATCTTTTTGGCCTTCGATCTTTGTCTCTTCTTCTTCATCCATGATTTAGCTGTATTTTCAAAGAGAACTCTCGAATTAAGTTTTCTATATTATACATTTAACTAAACATATTAAATTATTATGAAACTGTATTTAAACATGTATTTGGCTAAAAAACCAGGAAGTTTAATCCTAATTTCATAATAACTCAATTTTATAAGTTTAATATAAATTTATGTTATATAAAAAAATATCCGCGCATAGAGATAGAGCGGATAATTGATGAGTCCCAAAGTTAATGGTTCTTAAGCCTTATTTGCACATGGTTTTTAGGCCTCTGACACCGTTTTATAGTGTAAATAGCCGTATTTTCGCTTAAATACCATCTTATTGCATCTAGAATTAGGATCTTGTACATTTGCATACATTTGGTATTTGAGTTATCTATAGGTCGCAAAGAGGATCACTGGAGGCATATGGAGTTTAGCAAACCAACCGGAATCAAAGTAGTGCATAAGGAATCAAGAGAGAGAAGTCAAGACAACACATGACCATAAAACAGACCCATGCCAACGGCATGAAGCAAGAACTAGATGATAGAAGCAAGAAGTCAAAATCTGGTCAAAGAAACCATGTGCCGCCGGCACAAAAACCAGTTACAGCGGCACATAAAAACCAGAAGTGACCCAAGAAAATAGTGCGTCCATGCCGCCCGATACATATAAAGAACTGGAAGGCAAAGCCGTCCTTGCCGCCCATACTGCTTTCCATGCCGCCTGCTCGACCCTGATTTCGCCTTCAAGAATTGTCAATTGACCGTTTTACCTCTGTAACTTCTCATACTTAGTATAAATACCTTCTTATGTATTAGGGTTAGGGAGATTGGCTACAATGTAGATTTGTAAGGTTCTTAAGTGTTCTTGAGAGCTTTTGCTCTCCCTTTTATTTTGCTTGTTGAATCTTGCTTTAGTTTATTAAATAATTGCATCTTTATTATGCTTTCTCTTATTTATGTATCTTCTTTCTCTTAATCTCCATGGATTCAAATATCCATGAGAGTCTTTAAGATTAAGGATGAGTCTTGATTAGGTTTTATTAGGTTTGGGCTTTCATGTTCTTGACTAGATTAGGAGTTATCTATCAATTGAATGACTTGAATAAGTGGTAGGGAAATAATTAATCCCAAAATCTAATCTTAGGACTTTATGTATTCTATGTGTTTGATTTTTCATACTCATTCCTTAATCTACTTTTTTATTTTTTTGTATTCATCATATTTTATCTTATTGCATAGTAGATTAGGTAAATCATTAATAAACCATTGTGATTGTGATTAAGTGAACCATCTAGTACTAGAAACTAGCTAACTTAGTCTCTCTATGGATCGATATCCGTTCTTATCACTATTTCTACCTAGTCATAAGGTGAAATACAGATAATTTCGGAATTTATAAATATTGTTGATTGATCGGTTTTCAGTGGATAAAGATAACACCAAAAAACCGTTCATCAATAATCATCTACCCATAATAATTAAACAGGCTAGGAATCATTTTAATTTTCTATTGCTTGTGAATTTAATATCATCACACCTAATTACTTAGTTTATATATATATATATATATATATATATTTCTCCAATAAAGATTATCTTGATTTTTTTCCTATAAAACAGAGTCCAACTATGCGAACATATTTTCGAAAAAAACTAATTATGATTTTGTTCTATTCTAGTTAAACTTATTGCCTTTTAGAGAATAATAAAGCTGTATTAAGAGGATCTTATCGATTGCATGTGGAATGATCAAAATCAAAGGCCCACAAAAGATTAATCAAAAAAGCCAACTCAGCCAACCCCATTCAACATTTCTGCTTAGTTTTGTCACTATTCATCATCTACCTGTCTTCTCAAGTGACTTCAGATCTTTTTATATATCAAGTGATCATATAGTATTTACATGATTTTATTTCATATGTATATCTAATGATCTGGCTGATTCAGCATCAGTACTTACAGTAGGTTTCTTGCAGATAAAACAACTGTTCAAGCCCTAAATCTCAAGATCTCTGCTTCTCTGTATGAAAGATGGAAACTGGAACTGTAATCATCCAAGAACCAGTCTCTACAAAGGTATGATGATGATGATGATGATGATATATAAAATTCTCGTTAAGATCTTTTGATTTTTTGCAAGTAGACTAGTTTGCTTTGTATATGGTTGGTCGATCTGTTAGCTTTAAATTAAAACTTTTGTTTTTTTTTTCAACTTTTTTTTTCTTTTATACGCAGTATGATGATTGAAAACTTAAAAATCATGTTTCTTGTTTGCTAAAGAAAATTTTGTGGTAAAGATCTTGAAATCTAGACTTCATAAAATCTGTAATCTCTGGCTACAAATTCACACACAGTAAGTGATATTTAACACAAGAGGTCACTTTTTCTTGCAATTTCGGTTACTTGATGGTCACTGTTTTAGTTCAAAAACTCTGTATAGAACAGACTGAGAGATAGTCTCGCTGAAATTATAAGTTATTTGGATACTAACATGTTTTCTTAACTATGCAGATAAGTGCTGAAGAAGCTCTTGCAGAAGTTGTAGCTATTCAATCTTCCGTGGAAATAGAAAAGACAAAGTTGAGTATTTCTGTTGATGAGGACATGACTAGTTCAGGTGGAAGCAATAGTACTCCGAGAGACGCAGATGTTGTAAACGGTTCAGGTAATGGATTAGAAACTGTCAAGATTCATAAAGTTTCAAAAAAAAAAGATGAAATATTGTAGTAACAAACTGTTGTTTTTTTTTTTTATGATCACAGGGAATAAAGAAATCGAGAGTCTAGAATGCGAAAAAGGAGAAGCGACAAAGAATATTGACAGTGACATCGTTAAAGGGATGGATAGTGAGACAACAAAGGATGAACAAGGTTCTGTCTTTGTTCATGAATCTGAAAGCTTCAACATAAACACAGAGAGGACAGATATGAAGTCAAAGAAAGAGACAGAATATGATAATATTACTCAAAAACAAGAAGAGGTATTTATTTATTAAGTTCTTTAAAGATTTAAACATTAGAGATGCTCAAAATTTTCTGAGATATAAATAGTTTGTTCTGTTTTGCGCAGTTAAGTGTTGAAAAGCCGGTAATACAAGAAGATCAAGCAGAAACCAAATACTCACCAGAACAAGAAAAGGAGATTGGTAATATCTCTACGGTATTGATTGATACTGCACCTATAAAACTTGATAAAGATGTTACAGAGAAGAACTTAAACTTGGTATGTTTTTTTTTCGTTTTAAGTTGTTGCCTTTCCGTGTCCTTTATCAATAAACTAAGAAACTGCAAACTCTATTGCAGGTCCGTGAAGACATACTGATAAAGACTGATGAAGCAAAAGATTCAACAACTGTTAATGGAACCGAGGCTGATCACAATGTAACGGTTTCAGCAGAAGAAACCGTAACAAGTGGTGAGTCACTGCATGATGTTGAAGCGGAAAAAGAAGAAAAAGATGAAGAGATTAAGACAGAAGCAGAGCCGAAAGAGAAAGAGGAAACAAAAACTGTAAAGACAGTTGTAGAGAACCCTGAGATCACTAATATTGAAGAAACTACATCACAGGAAGAGGGCATAACCCGGAAAACCGAAGAGGTTTTGTATCAATTACTCAAAGCTAACGACAGAATTCTGCAAAACATGTTAAGAGATTATGAACTCCGTTTATCCTTTTATTGCGCAGGTACATGAATTTGGTACGGTATTCGAAACGCCGACAATACAAGGAGAGGAAATTGGATCCAATGCTTCGAAGGATACTGAGGAACATGAACATGTTCTTGTGAGAGACATACCACAAAGTGAGACTTTTGAAACGGAGGCTGAGGTTGTAGGTACTTCGATAGTCCAAGAATCTGAAATCTTGAAGAATTTAGAACCGGAAGAAACAGAGACGTTAAATACCGTTATTTCATCTCATGAGGTAAGGAATTAATCTCCATTAGATATTGATTTTCTCATGTGTTGGTTCTTTTTCATGATGGTTAGAACTAAGACACGATCAACAATACGAATAATCTGCAATTTTTGAAGTTAATAAATGAATGAACATTAGTTTATAACATTGGTTAAGGCCAAAACTACCTTTTGTCACTATAGAGCTAGCTTTTTACTTTACAAGCTTCTGATTCTATAGCCTCTCTGGATTCTTGAAATTTGTTTCTTTTATTCAGCAGGTGAGACCTTCGGATCAAGTTGATGTTCAAGCAGAAGAATCTGGTGAGCCTACCAAACCTTGTAGCTTAGTGATACAAGATGAGAGCCATGGAAGAGAAGAATCTGTTGAGGAAACAGTTCAAGACGAAAGCAGTGAGGAGAAGCAAGAGAATCTGCTTCATGTATCAACAGGAGAATCAGAGAAATATCAAGAAAATGAACTCGAGACAGCTATAGTCAACGAAAATCACTGTGAAGAAATTCCATTAGATCTTACGTTGAAGATAGATAAAGAGGAGCTGAAGGAGATCATTAAGGTAGATCAAGTTCCTGAAACTCAAACTATGGAGGAACGTCGAGGTCTAGATGTAGAATCAGTTGAGAAGACGGAGAAGTCATCCTTTCAACCTCCTTCTGAAGAATCAAAGGAAACAATCAAAACCATAGATGAGAACATCGAAGGAAAAAAACAAACGCTGCATCCAAAAGGTCAAGACGAAGGTTCTTATGGATTAGAGACAAAAGAAGAAGGAGCTTCAATATCAGAAAGTATTGACAGTGAGATCATTAAAGAGAAAGCAAGTGAGACAGCAAAGGATGAACAAGGTTCTTTCTTTGTTCATGAACCTGAAAGCTTCAACACAAACACAAAGAATGCAGAGATGAGTGATATGGAGTCAAAACAAGAAGAGGTATTATATTTAAGTTCTTTGAATATTTAAACATAAAAGATGCTCAAAATTTTCTTATATAAAGAGAGTAAATAATTTTGTTCTGTTTTGTGCAGTTTACTAATGAAGCTCAAGCAGAAACCAAATACTCACCAGAACAAGAGAAGGAGATAAGTAATATCTCTACGGTATTGATTGATACTGCACCTGAAAAACTTGATAAAGACGGTAAGAACACTGTGAATGAAACAGCTCCAGAAGTAGAAACTGCAACAAGTGGTGAATCATTACATGATGTTTTTCTTGAAGCGGAAAAAAAAGAAGAGGGGGAAGAGATTAAGACAGAAACAGATCCGAAAGGGAAAGAGGAAACAAAAACTGTAAAGACATTTGTAGAAGACCCTGAGATCATTAGTAATGTAGAAACTACATCTCACGAACCTGAAAGCTTAGAAAGAGATGATCATCATAAGGAGAATGTTGAACCATTGGAAGCAACTAAAAACTCAGACGATGCAGAGCAAATCTCAAATGAGGTGACAGTAGAGAGAAAAAAGCAAAAGGTCATAACCCCGGAAACAGAAGAGGTTTTGTATTAATTACTCAAATCTAACTATAAAATATGTGTCAGACAAGATTATTAACTACGTCTATTCTTTTATTACGCAGGTGCATGAAACTCCTAGGGTAATCGAAACGCCAAGAATACAAGGAGAGGACATTGAACCGAAAGTTTTAAAGGATACTGAGGAACATGAACATGTTCCGGTAACTGAGGCTGAGGCTGTAGGTACTTCAATAGTCCAAGGATCTGCGATCTTGAATGCTTTAGAACCGGAAGAAACAGAGACGTTAAATACCGTCATTTCATCTCATGAGGTAAGAAAATAATTTCTATTAGATATTAATTTTCTCATGTGTTGGTTCTTTGTAATGATAGGGTTACAACAAGACACGATCAACACTATGAAAAACCTGCAATTTTTGAAGTTAATAAATGAATGAACATTATTTTATAACATTGGTTAAGGCCAAAACTACCTTTTGTCACTATAGAGCGAGCATAAGTTTACTCTTTAAGCTTCTGATTATATTGCCTCTTTCGATTCTTGAAATTTGTTTCTTTAAATCAACAGGTGAGACCTTCCGATCAAGTTGATGTTCAAGCAGAAGAATTTGGTGAGCATACTGAACCTTGTAGCCTAGAGATAAAAGAGGAGAGCCATGGAAGAGAAGAATCTGTTGAGGTTGAATCTAAAGAAACAGTTCAAGACGAAAGCAGTGAGGAGAAGCATGAGAATCTGCTTCATGTATCACCTGGAGAATCAGAGAAATATCAAGACAATGAACCAGAGATAGCTATAGTCAACAAGAATCAATTTGAAGAGATTCCATCAGATCTTACGTTGAAGATAGATAAAGAGGAGCAGAAGGAGGATGACGAGACGAAGGTAGATCATGCTCATGGAACTCAAACTATGGAGGAACATCGAGGCCAAGATGTAGATTCAGTTGAGAAGACACAGAAGCCATCCCTTGGATCTTCTTTTCAAGAATCAGAAGAAACAAGCAAAACCATAGATGAGAACATCGAAGAAAAACAAGAAGAGGTAACTCTGCAGCAAAAAGTTCAAGAGGAAGGTTCTTATGGATTAGAGACAACATCAGAAAGTAGTGAGCTTGGAGAAAAAGCATGGGAAGAAGAATCACGCCTACCAAATGAGCAAGAAAAAGAAACAAATTTCGAGAAAGAGCAAATAGAGAAGCATGTACCAACAACAAATGAAGAAGTTCCAAGTGACCAGCAGAGTCTTGTAAAAGAAGAATCTAATGGAGTTAGAGAAGTTCCATCTGCGTCACCTTCAGAGGAACTGGAAGTTGAGACTATTATTGAAGACATAAAAGCGAAAGAAGAAGACAAGGTCCAAACAATTCTTGAGACTGTTGAAACTCATAGTTCATTGCCATCATCATCTTCACATGAACAAGAACATGGAACTGTTGCTGAAGTCGAGAAGACAGAAGACATGAAAGTGAAGGATGCAGAACCAATGGGAGATGCTAGCGAGAGAAGTCTTGAAATTTCAGAAACAAAATCTTTTGACTTGGTTTCAGAATTTGAAGTGAAGCCGGAGCTAGTTGGGGAAATTCTTGAAGAAGAAAGAAGGGAAATAGAGGAGACAAGAGCAGAAAGAGTTCCTTTTACTGAAACAGAGACTGTAAAGACTGTTGTAGAAGAGAAAGATTCCTTGGTTCATGATGAAGAAACTACAGCTCATGAATCTGAAACCTTAAAGGACATAGCCCAAAAAACAGAAGAGGTATTGTCTTGTTTTCTCAAAGATAAAGATCATATTTGAAAAAGACATGTTTCAGATAACTTAATGAACAATGATACTATTATGTGCAGGTGCAAGAAAGTGCCACAGTAAACGAAGAGGACAATGAATCCAAAGTTTCACTAGAAGATAAGGAAGAGATAGATCAAAGCTCAAAGGATACCGAGGAACATGAACATATGTTGGTGAAAGACATGCCACAAGTTGAGACCATTGTGACTGGGGATGCAGATACTTCAATAGTCCAAGAATCTGCAATGTTCAATACTTTGGAGACCAAAGAAGACAGAGAAACCAGTATGGACCTGAAAGAGGATAAAGAGCAAGATGTAAAGACCATCATTTCATCTAATGAGGTACACATATGATCATATATATTTATTTTGTCATGTGTTGGTTCTCGCTGTATGTGATATTGATGCTGAGGTCAAAACTAAGACATGAACACTACGAAAAAACCTTCAATTCTGATATTCATAATGAATGGCATTAGTTTATTACATAAGTAAAGGCCAAAGCTGATTTTGTTTGCTTGACAAGCTTCTAATTCTATTGGTTCTACCCCAAAAAAAACTTCATATCTTCTAGTGGAAGATTCTTTTACTTTCCGCATGTGCCTGTCTTTGATTTCACTGCATTCCTTAAAATTTAATTCTTTCAATCAACAGGTGAAATCTTCTTATGTTCAGGCAGAGCTTGGTGAAATTGATGATGTCAAAATTAGCGAAACCGTTCAAGAAGAAAGCAATGAGAAGCATGAGGTTCTACTTGATGTACCATTTGTAGATTTAGAGAAGTATCAAGACAATGGACATAAGACAGTTTTTGTTGAAGGAGATGGAACCAAACACGACCAAACTCTTCTAGACATAAAATCAGTTGATGAGATGCAGAATCTAACTCTTCAAACTCCTTCTGATGTATCAAGGGAAACAAGCACAACCTTAGATGAGAAAATCGAAATAAAACCAGAAGAAGAAGTAACACCGCACCAAGAAGGTCAAGAGGAAGGTTCCTATGGATTGGAGACAAAACAAGAGATTGTTTCAATACATGAAAGTAGTGAGTTTGAAGAAAAGAGTGTGTCTGATCCGACTCCTGCCCAAGGAGAATCATGCCTGCCAAATGAGCAAGAAAAAGAAACAAAGTTGGAGAAAGAGCAAACAGAGAAACATGAAGAAGTTCATAATGATCATCATAGTCTTGTGGAAGAAAAATCTGATGATGTTCCACAAGTTTCATCTGCATCACCTTCAGACGAACTAGAAGGCGAGGCCATTATTCATGACATAAAAGGAAATGAAGAAGAACAAGTAGCTGACAAAATCCAGAGAAGTCTTGAGTTGGTTGAGACGACAGAACCTCATAGTTCACTTCCAACATCTTCAGAGGAGAAAGAACATGGGACTGCTGTTGAAGCCGAGAATATAGAAGACGAAAAAGAGGAGGCAGAGCCGGCAGGATATATGAGCCAAAAAAGTCTTGAAATTGCTGAAACAACAGATCAGAGTCTTTCACTTAAAACATCTAAATCAGATGAAACAGAATTTGAAGAACAAAAGCCTAAGCAAGCCAGAGAGATTCTTGTAGAAGACATAACCAAAAAGCCAGAAGAGGTTATTTCTTAACTCCTCTAAGCTAAAGCTCAAATTTGAGCAAAACATGTTTCACCCAACTTAATTAACACTATATATCCTATTATGTGCAGGTGCAAGAAATTCTTACGGTAATCGAAACACAAACTATTCAAGAAGAGGACAGCAAATCAAAACCTTCCCTCGACCATGAGGAAGAGATATATAAGGTCTTGAAGGATACTGAGGAACATGAACATGCGTTGATGAGGGACATGGCACCAGCTGATACTTTTGTAACTAAAGCTGAGACTGTAGATACTTCAACAGTCCAAGAATCTACAATATTGAGGACTTTAGAGATCAGCATTGAGGAAACTGAGGCAATGCATAGTGCAAAAAATGGAGATGAGGAAGGTCCAGAGACAAAAGAAAACACGGAAACAAGTCTAGACGTGAAAGAGGATAAAGAACAAGAGGAGGCAGAGACATTAAAGACATTCATTTCAGTTGATGAGGTAAGGATATGATCTCCATAGATATATTTATGTTGCGTTTAGAACTAATTCAAGAACAAACTATAAATTTTGAAGTTAATGATGAAATGCATGAGTATATAAAATTAGCTAAGCCAAAACTACTTTCACTATAAAGCTATCTTAGTCTCACTTTTTACGAGCTTTGGATTCTGTTTCATCAACCAAACTTCATATATTATAATGAAAAATTATTTTATCTTTTTGCCAGTCATGTCTTTGAATTCTTTGCATGCCTTAAAATTTGCTTACCTTCAATGGACAGGTGAGATCTCCTGATGTTCAAGTAGAAGAATTTGGTGAACATACCAAATCTTGTAGCTTAGAGATTAAAGATGAGAGTGGTGGAAGAGAAGAATCTGTAGAGGTCAAATCTAACGAAACCGTTCAAGAGGAAAGCAACGAAGAGAAGGATGAGAAAAATTTACTTGATGTACCATCTGGAGAATCAGCGAACCATCAATATAATGAACCTGAGACAGTTCTAGTCGCCAAGATAGAAAGTCTGGTTGCTGTTGAAGGCGATGAGACCACACATGAAAAAGCTCTTCTTGATGATGAGAAATCAGAAAATGTATGCACCAAAGAAGAAGATATTGAGAAACTTGAATCTCTAAAGCTTGAGGACTCAAAAGAAGACAAGAGCGAGGAAGTTTCTGAGACCATCAAAGGAATAGAAGGTATTAGTGATCAAACTCCAAAGAAAGTTGAGGAGTTTCATGAAGCAGAAACAATGGAAGCACAAAAGTTACAAGTGGCTGATCTGATTCTTCCAGTTGAAACATCACAACCAAATGAGACTTCATCCTTAGTCTCAAATTTAGATGAGGATATTCATGAAGAAGAGACAAAGGAAGCACAAAAGTTACACGTTGAAGAAATTCTGCCAACTGAAATTATCCCAAGAGAATCATCTGATGAAGGTCTAGTTGCTATGCTGGCTTCTAGAGAAGAAGGTGGTGTTAGAGAAACAAAGGATAAAGAAGATGAACGACCCGTTTCTGAAGCAATAGAAGAGATTGTAGGCCAAACAAAAACAAAAGAACCTGAAGATACAATACGGGATAAACATGTCGAGACTCCAACCTTGCCAATAATCTCGGTGAAAAATGATAATAAGATTCTGATTGCAGAGGAAAAGAAAGGACATGAAGACATAAATGAAACAAACAAAAGAGTGGCTTTGGGCAGTGAAGACACCTCAAAGACATCACAAGATGTGTGCATTAAACTGGAAGAATTTGAGAACCCTGAAGCTCCAAAGCTAGAGGAGTCAAAAGAAGACAAGAGCCAAGAAACTTTTGAGACGGTTGAGGCAATAGAAGCTACAGGTGATCATCCAGTTGAAACATCACAAGTAGATCAGACTATGCCCCTTGAAGCTCCAAAGCTAAAGGAGTTAAAAGAAGACAAGAGCCAAGAAACTTTTGAGACCGTTGAGGCAATAGAAGCTATGGGTGATCATCCAGTTGAAACATCACAAGCAGATCAGACTACGCCCCTTGAAGCTCCAAATCTAGATGAGTCAAAAGAAGACAAGAGCCAAGAAACTTTTGAGACCGTTGAGGTAATAGAAGCTACGGGAGATCATCCAGTTGAAACATCACAAGCAGATCAGACTACGCCCCTTGAAGCTCCAAATCTAGATGAGTCAAAAGAAGACAAGAGCCAAGAAATTTTTGAGACCGTTGAGGCAATAGAAGCTACAGGTGATCATCCACTAAAAACATCACAAGCAGATCAGACTATGCCCCTGGAAGCTCCAAAGCTAGAGGAGTCAAAAGAAGACAAGAGCCAAGAAACTTTTGAGACCATTGAGGCAATAGAAGCTACAGGTGATCATCCAGTAGAAACATCAAAAACAGATCAGACTACACCCCTTGAAGCTCCAAAGCTAGAGGAGTCAAAAGAAGACAAGAGCCAAGAAATATTTGGGACCGTTGAGGCAATAGAAGCTACGGGTGATCATCCAGTTGAAACATCAAAAACAGAACAGACTCTGTCCTCTGAACTAGTTTCAGGATTGGATGACCAAACTCCAAGGCAAGTTGAGGAGATTCATGAAGAAGAAACAAAGGAAGAACACAAGTTCGAAGGTACAGGTGGTCAAAGTCTTCCAGTTGAAACATCAAAATCATATCAAACTCCTTCCTCCGATTTTGCTTCAAGATTGGATAACCAAATTCCAGAAAAAGTTGAGGAAATTCATGAAGAAGAGAAAACGGAAGCACACAAGTTACAAGTTGTGGGTGATAAGATTTCTCTAGTTGAAATGCCACAGGAAAGTCAGACTCCATCCTTAGTTTCAGAACAGGATGACCAGACTTTAGAGAGAGTTGAGAAGATTCATGAAGAACAAACAAAGGAAACAAAAAAGTTGCAAGAAGAAGAAACCTTCCTTACCGGAACTGTTCCAAAAGAATCATTTAGTGAAGCTCCAACTTCAATATTGGCTTCTGCAGAAGATGAACCAGTGACTCTAGACAAACATAATGCTCCAAAAAATGCATGTTTGGAGCATGAGGAGTTAAAGAACCTTCAGACGCTACAACACAGTGCAATAACAGAAGTTCAAAGTCCTATGAGGAATGGTAATCGAGATTATCATGCAGGGGTGGCAGAACATGATGATGAGAGTAGCTCAACTCTTCCAGTTGTGGAAATATTGAGAGGACTCCAAACGACATTGGAGACTGACAAAGAAATAGAGCCAGTACACGAAGAACAGACGGAAGGTGATTCAGAGGTATATTCAAATGAAAAGGATTGTGCTTCTGATATCATAGAAGCAAACAGGTTACAACATGTTGAAAGTGGAAACATTGAGAAAAACCAGGAAGAAAACGACCTTTCAAAGAAATTTCTGCCAAACGAAGAACTCAATTTGCAAGAGGAAGTTAATGCTGAAGAGAAATTACAAGAAGAAACAAGAGAGATTTCAGAGTGTAAGGAAGAAATTCGAGAAGTGTTACCTGTGGAGAAAATTCTGATCGCATCTTCTCACTTGGCTTCTGAGAAGCTAGAGCCTGTGATTTCTGCTGAAAAGCAAGAAGAGCATGAGTCACGAGAGGATGTCAACACTGCAATACCAGAGAAGATAAGTCTACAAGAAGAGCATCCTAGAGATTATGAAACCTCTGAGAAGGAAGAGAAGGGAGAGACTCATGAAACTGTTAAAGAACAACAACATATCATTGATACCAAAGAGGAAAAAAAGAGTGAAGAGGTACAAGATGAGCTGCTGAATCTTTCCACATCAGAAGTGAAAAAGGATAAAGAAGATGCGAGTGAGCTAGTATCTGTTCAAGATTTTGTCTCACAAGACGTGGAAAAAGAAAAAGAGACTCGCGATGTATTGGGGAGTGAAGAAGAGATCAACGAGGTAGTCATATCAGAGAATAAACTAAATGAAGAACATGTTGAACCTCAAGCCGTCTCAGGGGATACAAAGAGCAATGCCGATAAAGCTCTCACAAAAGAAGCACTAGAGAAATTTCAGGTTCAATCCTCAGCAGTATTAGAGGATTTCCAAGAGAACAATAACTCGGAACCGGTGGAAGATCTTTCAGTAAAGAAACCAAGTGAAATCATTCAGTCAAATCAATCTCCAAATCTGCCATTAGAAAAAGAGGTTGAAGAAACTTCGTTTGAAGGCAAGAAGGTACAAGAAGATAAAAACGAGGAAACTACTAATGCTTTTATAAAGAATGACGAGCAAGTGCAAGATCACCCCAAGGACTTTGAAACTTATGTGAAAGATAAAGAGACAACTGAACAAGAGAAGAAGCCGAATGATCTCGCATATGACCAGGAAGATGTTGGTACAAATGGAAAAGGGGAAGTTGGTGATGGCCATGATGATTCAGTTGTAGCGTTGAAGGAAGAAGCTGGCTTAGTAGAGGAGAAGAGGGAGGTTGATGAATATGCGAAGACAGAGCTTGCATTAACATCCACAGATAAAGCACTGGAAGTTAAAGAAGGAAAGGAGGAACCGAAGAGCATAGAGTCAACAGACGTAATCCACGAGGACCTCAATAAAGTTCTTGAACAAAGCCAGGATCCAATTGCGATTTCAGAAGGAAACAAAACCAAAGAAAATGAGGAGGTAATATTTGAAACAAAATATATGTATAAAGTATTCTTTGTTGCTAAACCGAAACTTAATGTAATATTGACAATGCAGGAGAAGAATGTGTCTAAAGAGATTGACCAGAGTTTCATTTGTGAAGCCACAAAAGAGATTTATCAGGAAGAGAGTAAGAAAACAGATACCATAACTGCTGTCAAGGAAGACATCCGAGAACAAGAGGTCTGAATGTGAACATTATTCAGTGATTTTTTTTTTCTTTTTTTTAGTATTCATAGTCATCTATATCTAAATTGAAGAAACCATGTTTTTTTGTTCAAAAGGAAACAAATGTGAAGAACACTGATGATGTGACTGAGAAAACACAACCTGAGCTTCCGGTGATCGAAAGTTTATCTTCTGTCAGCAACACAAAAGAAAATTTGAAGGTAAATATCACTTTGGTATTAACATCATCATCTTGCTTGTTGCATAAGTAACAAACACAAATTCTTTCAATCCATAAGAATACCTAATAAAAAAGCTTTACTTTCTTTTTTTTTGTAGCAAAAAGACGAGGTTCCAAACCAAGAGAAGAGGGAAATAGCTCAGGAAGATCTAAATATTTCAGAAGAATTACAGAGAAAAGATGAAGAATCTGACAACACCAAAGATTTGTTTTCTGAAGTAAAAGAACCCGAACCAACAGTGAAAGAACCGGCAAGGAAATCGCTGTCTGATCTCATCCACAAAGTGAAAGAAACAAATAAGACTGAGGATACAACAGCAAAACCTCATATCGAAGAGGAGGTTAAAACAGAGGAAGAAGATGAGAATGGAGATGAACATAAAGATGATAAAACAAGTCCAGATTCTATCGTGATGGTTGAAGCTAAAGATACGGTTCACGTTATCAAAACTCATCATAAGAAATCACAAGGCATTCTCTCCGGTGTTGGCTCAAAGGTAAAGCATTCAATTTCCAAGGTTAAGAAAGTTCTCACAGGGAAATCTTCTCACACAACAAAACCTTCATCACCAAAATGAGAGAAGAAAAAACATCAGATTGTTTCTCTAGTGTTTTTTTTTATTGGTTTGTTATATTATTTTGATTGGTTTTTGTGAATATTACAGATTTGTTTGTGGGGTTTGTTTTCCAATAAATAACAAAATGGATTGGTGTGTGGTTCATGAGCTTGTCTGTTAAGGTAGCCAAAATTTCTAGTAAATATACGATTTTGTCATTGATCGTTTCATTTGCAAACAAGAGAACCCTAAACAAATAAATTTTTCCATTTACTTCAAAAATGATTTTAACACACAAAAAGTAGAGCCTGGACCGATCGGAAAAATCCGACTCCGATATATAGAACTTAAGAGAGAAGAATGTACTACCTCGTCTATGATTCTTGCTGATATTGTGCAGTGGGAAGCCGAGATTTTGAAAGTTTGACTCTTTAGTCTAAGTTTTTTTTTTTTTTTTTCTAGAAACATATGTATGTGGCAAATGAATTTTTAAAAAGAAAAATTTCCATATAAATATTTTTTAACAATATATACACAATTTTTTTTAACATAAATACACAATATCTTAACAATAGAGACATTTCTACATTGTGACAGGCAGGCTGCTCAAGCAAACCTTGGACAACGAGTGTTGATCTTAGCCGGTGCCTCTTATGCTTTCCGTTTCTATCTCAATTTTATACTAGGTTAAGTCTAGTATCCTTTTTGTTTAGATACCAGCAAACTAGTTTATCTCTATTGTTTGTTAGGGGAGTTGGTTTTGATGGGCCTCCTTCGAGGATCTCTTATGTGCTTGTTATATTACCCATACGTCAAAAAATATAGACGAAATTTGAGTATTGATGTTGAATTTGTTGTGCGTCTTAAAAATTTAGAATTTGAGATGCAATAAAAATTAGTCTTTGTGAATTTATTATGTAAACTATAGTTCAATTCGAATTACAAAAACAATTTGGCTAAAGAATCATGAGGGAAATTTCAAATCGACGGATATGCTGTATCCATAAGAAATCGAAATATAACATGCACTAATATCCAAAATATTACCAAGGATATGGTGTATATTTAAGAGTAGGCCTTTTGTGAAGAAGTTGTATAAGGCAATGAGTCAAATAGGACATAGACATAATTAAATGATGTTCATGCACTGAGGAGAGGGCTTCCCTAAGTTCCCTCTCCCAAGTCCGGCCCTGAATCTAAGTAAGGGGAGTTTGAGTTTCCGGCCTCCAAATGGATAAATATAATTTCGTCTTCAAATTGATTAATTACTTTATTGGTTTAGTGGTATTGGCCTATTAAGAATGCTCAAATGTGGAAAATTTGACTCCATAGCCGTGTTTTTTTTACTTTTTTCTTTTCATTTTAAAACTTATCAATTTATATGCCTTAACTCTTTTTTAGCTTCCGACCTTGGATTTCTCATGGCCGGCCATACTCTCGCCTTACCCGTCAGCTATAAGGTAACATAAGTCAGAGAAGCTGATTCTGAGATATTAATTGGCGAATAAGGTGATCATTAACCTAGCACATCTTAGATTTCATGGAAGCCACATGCCACGCTGCATCAACATAATATACAAAATGTTTAGAATGTACATGCGCCAGACATAGGTATGAGTCCTTTCTTTGCGGTTGATCATGGCTCCTTGGGCCATTACCCACGCCTTAGCCTCAGTTAGAGCCTTAAGCCCTATTTCTATAGGGAAGAAAGCTTTTTCTGCAAAATAAATTGGTTTCTAGCAGTCCAAATAATCCAATATATCCAAGAGAATAAAAAAGCGATGAAATAATTCGATGGAGAAAAATAGATGAGTTTCTTTTATTCCGCAATGAAATTTAGCAGAGTATGAGTCTGAATCTTATGCATCCAAAAACAGGGGCAAGAGTGCATACTTGTTTGACTATGTACAATGAAAATTCAACAACCTATTTTCAATATTTATCAGTCCACGTCATCTTCTCTCACTACCACCTAATCATTCAACATTCACTCAATTTTCACAACCTACAATGGTTTTGTTTCAAAAAAAAAATACAACACCTTTACCCCCACTTCTTTTATTTCACGTATTTGTTTTCTTTTATGTTTTTTTTTTGTGATTACATATCAATAAAAATTATCGACTGAAATTAAATTAAAATAATTAAAAAAAATTACAAGTTCTAAAGACGAGAAATAGAATTACGAAAAACTTAAAATGCAATACAATACACTAATCACACGACACAACTAATAAAACACACACAACTTAATTAGTATAATAGATTCAACTCAAAAATTTAAAAGCTCTTTAACCATGAAATGTTCTGAACCTTGCTCGTATGTGTTTGACTAGACTCCGTGCAATTCTTCATATACACTTGAATCATGAATCTTGGATCTAACATGCACATGATTTGCAAATGTAGGTAGCACCTTAGTCGAGAATGATTGCGGTGTAATAGACCCACTTGTCTAAGATTGATCATAGTCGGTCCATTGTTGAGTCGTTCATCCTAAAAAATCATATTATGTTAGAAGGGTTATTGTTGGGGTCAATTTCCTCAACGAAGACGGGAATAGGCAGAACCAAAATTTTATGAGAGATTAAATTGAAATTTATTGTTAAAAATATGGTATTTTTGCGTGTCCAAATCTAATGAAACAAGTCTCTATTTGTAGAGTATGAAAATGATGAATTTTGGTATAAATAAATTAAAAATATATATATAGTTTAATGTACAATAATTGATTCAAATAATGTAGATGAAAAAAGTAAAAATCTCCACACCCATTATTTTTCCAAATACATGTCCTATCTTCTTTCAATTATCACCAAATTATTTTTGGCTCCAATAGATAAATGTCATGTGTCAAGATAGGTATTTTCATTCTAATTTCAACATATATGAATCCACATCAGTTTTAAAAAATTATTCAACACATCACTAGAACTATTAACTAGTTGAATAAAAAATTTTAACTACTCCATTGTAAATGGTCTTTGGTAAAGGGAAAATCATGCAATGGATGAAGAACTGATTCGGGGGTCGACATCTGTTTTAAGATAATTCTGTAGATAGTATCCCTCAAGTAACCAAGATTTCCCCTTGTTAGGTGAAGGGGTAATCCTACAATGCATAGAAAATAGTTTAGTAGATGGAAATCTTTGCACAAGAAAGTTTAATTCCATTAGAAGCATTCTTTTAGCTATCTCCCATAGAAAGCTTTTAATATTTGGTTGAGTTTTTACCTTCCCCAAATCCTCATGCCAAATGAAGTCATACTCTGATAGATCGACCTCAATCTTGTAGTGTAAACTATACCCAAAAAACGTTGTCTAAGTGCCTTGCTTAAGTGGTAAACAAGCAAGTGAATCTCCCCTTTATTGTAGCTCAATGATAAGAGTCTAATGATACGCCAATAAGTGCGATGGAATAGTCCCCTAATCCCATCGATTGGCGATCAAGTGTCGGAGATCTGTTAATTTTAGATGTTGGGTAGCGTAGGATAAGAGACCATCCACACATCTTGCTCCGCTATTTGGCGCTGGATGCGCTGTTCTAGTGTTTCTTCGATGTTCTTGTTGTATGCAGTTGTATTTTGAGTGAGTTCCACGACCTCACGTTGAGCTTGCTGCTCAGAAGTTTTAGATGGTTCTCTTGCCATTACACTGACTTCAACCAAAGTTCTCATGCCCCATAGTGGGCGCCAATTTTTGAATGTGTGTTTCAACTAACTCAAATTTCTCATTCTCTTGATCTCCCCCTCTTGTTGTGGAGTTGTGATTGTGTGAATGAATGTCTGAATTCTCTTCAAGGATCCTCTCTTTATAATAGATGAAGTCAGTTGGGCCTTGTACCTACATAGTTATCAAAATAGAAGATTTACATTTATCTCAAAGGAAGATTTACCTTTTTCTTAAAGATTGATATGATCCTTTCAAGATTGTCATTTTCGGCCGATGTTTCCTTTCTCTAGCCAAAGTAAAGAACTGCCGATCAAGTAATTGGTTTAACCTACTCGTTTGGATTGAGATAGCTCAACCCACCACTAATAGTTTTTGTTGTGCTGGATATCATTGTGATAAATGGTTAAGTGCATATATGTTTTTTTTAAGATCAGGTGAATTCCTGCAGTTCTCAAACCTCTTTATTTATTGTAGGTTCTTTTTGCTTGAGGGCAGTCAAGATTAAAATCTTATATATTTGAATTTTATGGGTTTCTAACCCATATTTCTGTAATCTATTAGTCGATTGCAATATTTTAGGTACTTTAATAGGTGTTTAGCTGAGATAGAGTATTTGGAGCAAGCAAAAACCACTAAAATACTAATCCTAGTCAATGACAGACTAATTATAGGTTCACAAAAATAGTGTTATCAAATGAGTTTATTTTATTGGGTATAATTGGATGATGTATATAGGGGAAAGGAAAAGAGTTAAAAGAAGTCTCCTCTAGTATTTTTCCAAACAAGTTGGTTATAATTTCAGTAGAATATAGAAGAACATAAAGAAAAAGTGTAGTAGTTGTGTATTTTGTGTAAAAGGAATGGTACAAATTTTCCTTGGTTTAATTTTTCCTTTAGATTAAGATAAAAACAAGAACAATGTTTGTAAAAACATTAATTTTCTCTTTAATATAATTTAACATCTTATATATTAAAAGAATATATGTTTCGCCATATATCGTCACCACAATACTCTAGAGAATTGATTTATTAAAACCTTATTAAAAATCTTATTAAACCTTATTAATGTTTAAAACCGTATAATTATATATGAAAATCTTACATAGTTTTAACAAAAACCTTATTAAACCGTATAATTATATATGAAAGTCTTACATAATCAAACCAAATTATATGGAAATCACTTTACTTTTAGTTATTGTCTTAATCTAATTTCTTACAGAAATCAAACACAACCTATTAAATACTTGGGTTTTAACTTAGGTGGGGGTATTGGAACAAGGATTTAAGATTATTTTGAATCACAGAGATTTTAAGGGATTTTTCCAAATACCATCAATTGAGGTGGTATTTGAAATCCCTTATTTTTAATTATCAATTCTCTTTCAAATAATCTCAAATATTTTTTTTATATAATTAATTAATGAAATCTCATTTTTCCAATAACCTAGGATTTAAGGGGATTTGTATAAATCATCATTACAATATCCTTGGATTTGGAAGAGGTTTTACAAATGTCAAGTCCAATAACCAGAGATTTGGAAAAATCTTGAAATACTCTCAAATGCCAGATCCAATACCACCCCCTTAGTTATTTATGGTCTAATTAACATTATTCCTTCTTTAGAGGCTTCATCTAACCATCTTACCATAAAATATTTTCTCTTCTCTTTCGAAAATACATTAAATTGGTAAGCTGTTTTTCCAAAACAAAAAAAAACATTAAAACCATTCTTCAAAAATTTGTTTTTAAAATTTTTTAACTAAAATTTTCATGTATAAGCATTTTTAGGTGAAGAGTATCACAACTCTTATAGCATTGATACTTCGGACACTAGCAGTGCTGATGGAATAGTTTATACTCATGAACTTCTTTATAGTGTCAAAGCATCGAGATAGTCGAACCATTGTTTGAAGTTGAAAACCATGATCATGTTGTTCCAAATCGAGAGAAGAAATGATTTTGTGTACAAGACTAAAAGTGGCTCAGTTGGTCAATCACGTGATAGATGACAAAAATATTAATGGATACTAAATTAAGCGATTTGGTTTTTACTAACTATGAAGTTTGTGTGTCCGGCGGAAACGAAGTACTCTTTTAAAATACGGTGTAATCAATTTTCGGTGATAGTTACATTTTATACGACAATAAATAAAAACCAAGGTCAAACCATGGAAATGGTTGGTTTGTTTCTACCCAAACCCGTGTTTTTTCATGGACAATTTTACATAGCTATATCTATAGTGGAGTGAAGATCATGCTTAAAAATCCTCATCATAGATGAATAAGGAAAATCGCAACGCAAGACGATGAATTTTTTCTATACAGAGGTCTTCGCAGACCTTGAACCCAAATAAAATATTTAGGTCATTAGTTGTAGATATGGTGGAGTGTATATGAATGTGTTTGGGTTCCCAAAGAAAGGTCTAGGGTCTAAATTTCCCAGATAAACGTATCGTAGATATCGTGGATTAAATATGAATGTTCTTGGGTTCCCAAATGAGGGTAGAGAGTTTAGATTCCCCAGAGAAAAGTATTGTAGATATCGTGAACTGTATATGAATGTGTATGGGTTTCCAAAGGAGGTTCTAGGGTCTAGATTCTCTAAAAAACCCATTGTAAATATCGTGGACTTTATAGGAGTGTGTTTGGGTTCCCAAATGAGGTTCTAGGGTATAGATTCCCCAGATAAACATATCGTAGATATCGTGGACTGTATATGAGTGTGATTGGGTTCCGAAAGGAAGGTTTAGGGTATAGATACCAAGAGAAACATAACGTTCATATAGTGGACTGTATGAATGTGTTTGGATTTCCAATGGAGGGCCTAGGGTATAGATTCACAAGAGAAACATATAGTAGATATCGTTGACTGTATATTAATATGTATGGGTTCCCAAAGGAGGGTCTATGGTGTAAATTTCCCTGAGAAACGTATTGTTCATACTGTGGACTATGAATGTGCTTGGATTCCCAAAGGAGGATGTAGGTATAGATTCCCCAGAGAAATGTACCGTTGACTGTATGTGAATGTGTTTGGATTATGATATACTGTGGTTTTTATGATTTTAGAACCCATATATTTGTTAGTTTTAGAGTCTTTTGTAGGTCTTTATGTGGCGTTATAGATGTTTTGAGCATTTGGGATGATTTGGAGAAAGTTGAGCAAAAAGGAGCAAAATCAGTAAATGGAAGATGTAGTTTCGGATTTGACTTTCAGAAGTATGACATTGGTTGAAGGTCTTTCCGGAACTCAAATTTGATTAAACCGGTGCCAAAAGAAAGCTATTTGAGTTAGCTTTCATCTCCAAGTGGTTTAAAGTGATTCTCATGTCTGTAGCGCTAGATATGTCCATTTTAGTGAAGACATGTCTGATCTGTCGCGAGCTGAAGAAACTGTCCAACTTTCTGAGAGTGCATCGACCATGCACCCTACTGCATCGACCGATGCAGTGCTGGACGCGATTTAAAGTGTTAAAATTGCCTTTTTTGCCCCCGATTGAACCCTAGTTGAAATAGGAAACATCTAGGTCGTCCCTAATGTTTATAAAATGGATTTTTCAGCCATTTTTTAGGCTATGCTTGATATTATTTTAGGTTTTTGAGAGAGCTTTTAGAGAGACAAATCCCGCACTCTGTCTTCTTTCAGAGAAGATTTTGAACTCCTCTTTCTTAATATCAATCTCTTTTATGCTTTCTACTTTATTCATGATGTTTGTTTCATTCACCATGTCTGAGTAGATCCATAGTTAGGTTTAGGGATTCTATGGGAATTTATGAATCTAAATTAGGGTTTTTATAACTAGGAATCTAATTAAGAGTTCTTCAATTAATCTGGTTATATTTACTTAGATCTAGCTTGATCACCTAGGTTTAAGTCATAGATTAGATAAGGAAACGGAAGTGGACTTAGATAATTGGAAAATAGATTAATTGAGCTAGGGAGACTAGTAGCAAAAGAATTTGGATTAGAGATCTAGTGAACTTAACAAACCTGAATAATTGCATGTCTTAATTGGTAGATTACTCAAAGGAATTTGGTAGTTTAGCTAACTAGGCATAGTTAGAGCTTCGCAGCGGAAGCTGGTTCTCTATAGATTTGTGTTTGTGTTCTAGAACATTCTTTAATTAGATAACTAGGTAGATTCCCGCTTAAATTCAGATTCCCGAATAAATCCCGAAACCTAGCGCTTTTTCCCATAAGTTTTAAAAACAACAGCTGTCTTGCTTTAATTTACTTTTTGTCTTTTAAATTTGCATTTGAATTGCCTAGCTAAATAAGAAACTGGATTTAATTGTGTTCCAAAGAGTCTCTTGGGAAACGATAACCCTGTGTACTACATTTGCCTTAACTGTGCACTTGCAGTTTTATTAGGGAAAACTTTCTCTACATCCAGTTTTTGGCGCCGTTGCCGGGGACTCTGATTAGAGCCAATTAACAATCTAGGATTAAAGTTTAGTCTAGGTTTTTATTTTTAGTTTATTACTTACATTTTTCTCTTTTCCTCTTTGTCACTTTCATGTGTATGCCTAAAAGCAAAACCAGAAGCAACACAGGAGAAGAAGAGTTAGTAAGCCTTTCTAATCAAGAGTTAGCAAGAGAAACGTATCGTTGATTGTATATAATGTGCTTGGGTTCCCAAAGGAGGGTCTAGAGTTTAGATTCCCTAGAGAAACGTATCATAGATATCATGGGCTATATATGAATGTGATTTGGTTCCCAAAGGAGGTTGAAGGGTCTAGATTCTCTAGAGAAATGTATCGTATATATTGTGGACTGTATATGAGTGTGTTTGAGTTTCCAAAGAAGGGTCTAGGGTATAGAGTCCCAAGAGAAACACATCGTACATATAATGGACTATATATGAATGTACTTGGTTTCCTATAAGAGGGTATATGATCTAGATTCCTAGAGAAACGTATTGTAGATGTCATGGACTATATATAAATGTGTTTGAGTTCCTAAAGGAGAGTATAGGGTATAGATTCCTTAGAGAAACGTATTTTAAATATCGTGGATTGTATATGATTGTGCTTGGGGTTCCCTAAGGAGTCTCTAGGGTTTATATTTTCCAGAGAAACGTATCGTAAATATTGTGGTTTGTATATGAATGTGTTTTGGTTCCCAAAGGAGGGATGTAAGTTTTGATTCCTCCACAAGTAAGCATTTAGAAGATATTATGATCTCATACACTAATTCACGATATATTTATACGTCTCTTCAGATAGTAAAGACTGATTTGAGAATCTCGATAAGAGTATGCGGGATATATAGTATTTTAAAGTATTACATTTTACTTTTTTACACCACATCTTCGCGCAACCGCGCGGGCACGTGCCTAGTTATATTAAAAAAAAATCTTTCTTTTCGTTTTTATATTTCCTTTCCTTGTTTTTATTTTATTGAAATATCACTCATAAGTCATACCCATTATCTTAACCATAGCTAAGTAAGAGTCTTTAAAAAATTAATCCTTTTAGAGACATGATATAACGGTTTCATGTCTTTCCTTTGTGCTCTTTCCTGTCTTTTTCATTTTTGTTGGAGACTCGCTGTCTTGCCCACTAGCGACAATAATGTCAAGTGGTTTTTGTGCTTGAATTTCCTCCGACGAAACTAATCCCCTCAGCGTTATTTTCATCTCTTGATTTTTTCCCCATAATACAACATATAGCCCACATACAATTAACATTGCTCCAAGTATACTAAAAGTTTGAAAGTATTAGTATTACTATGTAGCAAAAAAAGTATTAGCATGTACATATAGTATACTTCTAAATCATAGTAAATGTAATGTATTTTTACCTTCCCAAGTAAAGATTCTCATCCAAAAACAAAGCGCTAACCAAAGCCACAATTATCAGCACGAGAGGGCTGAAGCTAGCGACAAAGAGTGGGCCCCTTAGCATCGAACAAAGTGTTGTTAATGACACTACTAGCGCTGTTCCCATTAAACCCTATTCGATCGTTTTCATTCATATGTTAATAATTATTATCGATGGAAAGCAAAAAACAACTAACAAAGAATAAAATCGGATACCGAGTATGCAACGGTCCATAACCTAATGTCCCATCCAAGTTTCCACTGTGTCCAATGTCTCTCAACACATAGTGCATAGATAACCGCTTGAAAGAAACTCATTAAGTTCATCAACCCAGTGCTTGTGTACTGACACGGCAATGTTTCGCTCATTTTTGTCTGTCATAACAAATTTACGTAGAAAAAAAAAAAAATAACCATACTATCATTAATAAATTCATGTATTATGACATGTAATTAGTAGTCTAGAGTACTGAAAGTTGTTGTAATGAGAAAAACAGACCGACCCGTTTGAATTTGGCACTCGAATAATCCAAAATAAGGTAGACAAAAATGGTGCTTAAACAGGCTTTTCTCGGCCCATCTATCCCGTGACTATTGTTAACCTAAGAAATGTTCCATGACTATTATAGTAAACCTTATTCATGACATCCTACTTTTATCAATGAGCCAGGTTGCTATGTATAATTTACTTCGTTTTGATACCCTACTTAATTAAAAACAATGGTCTTGATACCGTAATTGGAAGAATGTCCTTGGCCTGACCGTTGACCTATTTTGAGATCTAGTGGCAAATGTTGCTCACCTGTATAATGATCCATATAGAATAGGAGATGCAACCACTAAAAGCCAAAAATGATCCCAACACATGTCGATTGGACACCAACAAAATAACGTGGCTATTGTTGGTGTTGGGAAGAATGTGAAGTTTAGACGTCAAGATATCAATGGGAAAGCCTTTGAAGAAGGTGAACAACATCGCCCCACCTATTCCTATCAATGTCCCGAATACTTTTGCTTTTCCTGCCAATGTTCCAAACTCTAATTTCTCCAACCTGTGAATGTGATACATGAATACACACATGCATAGGGTCTATTAGTTTCATGCATATTGTTTTCAAATGTTGTCCGATTTTTCCATTCAACTATGCGTGTGAGTTTAGATGTAGCAACATGATTTAAAATGAATTGCATCTATAAGTTAAACTTTATTTGACTGCAATCAATATAACATAATATAAACACTATATTTTCTCGCCGAAATTAAATTTTTCATCAAATTTTTTGAAACGGCATTCTCATATTTTTAAATATTTGGGGATAACTTTTTAAGTTCAAATATATTAGTTTTCAGAAAATCGTAGATATAAATTTAGATTCATAAAATAACTCATTTAACTTTTCTCGATAAAAAAATTTCTTAGGTAACTTTTTTTATTAGTTGTACCCAAACAATATTATAAATTCACAAATAAACATAATTGCTTCTAGATATATTGTCAATGACTGAAAGAGTAAAATTGAAAACTAGATACTTTATTTAGATACATAAACGAACAATACACATATATGCACTTTGAGATGTTACCTTGCAAAGATACCAACGATAAAGGTTATGGCAGGTAAAAGATTAGTCAATGCAGCCATGTACGTCGCCGACGTTAGAGCTATACTTTCCAGAAGTAGATTATGCGATAACGATCCCCTGCATGATAAAGTCAGTATGTATGTCTTTCACTTTGTAATGAAAAATATGTATTAGTCTCTTGATATGATATCAACATGTGTTAAAAAGAATGAAAAATACTCTCAAATACCAAACTTTAAACTATTTTTTTTAAAAATCATCATAGTTTTTTTTTACCAGTAATACCACAAATAATTGTATGAAAATGTTTATCTCTTTTATATAAAGTAAAAGTAAGATTAAAATGTTTTGTCTTGGTTCCCTATTTTCAATTTAGGTTTTAGTCATTTTATTTTTGAATTTGTGGTATTATTGGAAAAAAAAATTAGTGTTATGAAAAAAAACTGAAATATATGTTAGAGTGAAAAAAAAATAAAAAAAATTATAAATATCTGATATTATTGAGAATTATCCAAAAAAAATTTCAATTATATTTTATCACGTGCAAAATAATATTATCTAATTTAAAGAACCTAATACAATAGAAACTCTATAAATTAATACTCGATAAATTAATAAACACGATAAATTAATACATTTCTGCGGTCCGAGTTGGACCAATGTAAAATCTGACAAAACTCGATAAGATAATAAGATAATAATTTTCTAGAAAACTCCATGTAAATATATGGTCTCAATAATATCATAAATTAATAATTACGTATATAAATTTATATATACATGGTTTGTACAAACATAGTTAAGTCAATATGACTCTAGTGTTGTTTGTTTTCTTTTGAAACTCAAATCTCGTTAGAGTTCATATCTAATTTTTCTTATAACATCAAAAACTTCTTGTGTCGTCTTCTCGAACCGTATAAAAATGTTATGAAGAACTTTAGACGAGATTATTTTTTCCTTATGTTTAACTGCTTCTATAGATATACCAGTATCATCTTCAGTTTTATCATCAACATTAGAAAAAATAAAAGAAAAATATATAGAAAATATGGTTTTCCCTCTTTTATCGATAAATTAATAATTTTATAAACTAATAAAATAACACAGTCCCGACATTATTAATTTATAGAGTTCTACTATACTATTATATAGTAAATACTATTACAAAACACATATCAAAATATTCTACCTAATACTATTATATATTTAAATATATTAAAAACAAATTTAAATATTATTTTAGTTAATCATATATTCAAGATCCATTCGTTGAACAGACTATGATTTTAGTAGGGCAGTACTAAAATATCCATATACCCGAATAAGGAACATCTCTAAAACATTTACCCGAATAAGCCACACAGGAAGCCTTGGAAGATAATTTTCCATGTCATTTTTTGTATTTTTCCCCTGTAAGAAAATTTGATTCATATATTATTAATAACATAAGAAATTTTTTAATTAGCATCCAATTTATGTAACAAAAGTTGATGAAGTGCAAAGTTCCTGTGTTAAAGTAAATTCCAATAGATAAATGAAACAAAATTTTGATAAGAATAAAACTGGTAGCAATTTAGAGCATTTCCATTAGTATCTGAGGGAGTCTAACAACATTAAATTTTTTATAAAAGTTTAAAAATAGGAGATGGGAAAAAGAGAAATGGTTTCTTCAAAGAGAAACCGAGAAACCCAACGTGAAAAAGAAAAAAAAAAATTAACAAAAAAAAGAAACCGAGACACCCAACAAACAATTTTAAAAGACTCTTACACATATATTATTTGGTGATTGATTCTGTTCTCTTTAAAGTTTAGACATTAATAATTAAATTATATGATAAATAATAAAATTTTATTGATTAGAAACTTCAATGAGTTTCTCCACCGATGTAGATGCTCTTACGACGTAAGATAAATAATACACATAGCATGTATCTTGAGCTTTAGCTTTGCCGGTGAATGTTTTATCAAAAAAGGATTCATGATATAATAAATTAATTTCTTACTTTCTATGGATACTGACTGTATTGAAAGAAAAATATAGTAACAGATAAGAACGATAAAGACACGGTAATATTGTTCATTTGACAATATCCTCAAGAAATATAAGTTTGCTTACGTACGAACACAGTTAAACGCATCTCTCGTTTAATTATTTGTCTAGTTTTTTTCCGAATAAGCATATAAATTAGAGCTTCCATTTCTTTTTTTAACAGCATCAAATATAGTTATCAAATTTTAAGATGACCTCGGAATTTGTTTATAAAACTGGCATGATAGTATATGAGAAATAGAACTTGCCGGTTGAAGAAGAAGGCAAGAGGAACCATAATAGCGGTGGATAAGAGAAAGCGGTAAGCGATGAGGACAGGTAGGCTCACCCCATTGCTTATGGCAACCTTGAATATGATATTGACTCCGGCCTGAGCCACCTGAACCGCCACCATCATTACCACCGTCATCCCATTTGCCACAGCCATTAATTGTGATTGAATATGAATTTAATATGTCTATGCTTGTCTGGCTCTCCTTTCTCTCTATATATACAGATATGTGTGCGCGTTTAAGGTGAGAATTAGAGAATCATTTGCCATCTTAATTTAAATTTAAATGTGTACTGAAAATACATTTGGTTAACAATGGTCGAGGGTTTGACGAGTTAAGCACAGAAGTTACTCTCTCTACTACGACCGTACCAACACGGCTGCGTTTTCGGGAAAAAGCCGTGGTGAAGCTACCCATGAAAACTATGCGTTCGCTACGCTGCTTTTTCTCATTCGATCGCTATACAACATTACATATAGTCATATATCTAATAATAACTTGTTAGGGATTATGATTATCCAAAACAATATTTTATATTTACTCATATGTTAAGAAAATTACTTGCCTTCTAAGTGAAATGAATAGACTTCTATTGTCTTTTTTTTTATTGCTCCCTCCATTTTTTAATAGGTGATGTTTTAGATAAAAAAAATAATTCAAAAATGTTTTTAATTTTCAATACAAATTTAATTAATTTTTTTGACTATTTTTATTATATAATTTATTTTACCATTGATTGAATTGTATTTAAATGAAGAATTAATAATGTTTTAACATTAAAAAAAACAAAAATTAAATTATTCTTTAATATGTGAACATAATCGTAAAATATCAAGTATTAAAAAACGGAGAGAATACCATACACCTATAAGTTATATATATAGGTACAATTCACTTTCACAACGATATGTAGAAGATAGTTTAGGTGAATCATCTTACGGTCCTGTGTAATTTATTTACACAAACCACTTTAGCATTTATGAGTAGGTATGGACATATTTTCCGAAACCCAAACCCAAACCCGGAATCAACCTGAACAAACATGTTCTGTACAAGTATGTGTATGTCTTCAATAACTGATTGGTAATTATGTTGATGATCCATTGAGTTTTGGGTTAATCCGAACCGAACCGAATCCCAAATGGGTACCCAAAATAAATCAAACTAAAAGAGATTATGTGGAAATTCCTTTGATGAATAGGTCCGATACTTTTTCTTCCAAAGGAAAATTTCTCAAAATTCTCTTGTTTTTGTTTCGATTCTTCAGAGATTTGGAAACAAGAAGACATGTTACGCAAATTTTGCAAGTTTCTATTTATAATCCCCAAATCATGGTGTATCTTCCAATCTTGTTCTAAAATAGCCAAACCGAACCCGCATGAACTTCGAGTTTTTAGCTTAGATCCCGAACCGACCCGAACCCGACCCGAAATTTTGTAATATTCGAATGTCACCTATGAGCCTTAACTCGAAAATCAGAATAACCCGGACCGAACCCGATTGGGTACCCGAACGCCCATCCCTATTTATGAGGTATCGAGTTTGATTAAGTAAAGACTCCTGTATCTGTATAGGTGGGACCACGAGGGCCTATGCGCCCTAGTATTGGTAGTATGGCTATACTATCCGGATGAAAATGTCTGGGACAGGGTGACCAACGAATTATTGCTCCAAGGCTTGACTCAACAGTGATATGGGGGCAAAGCATAGGGGTCTCCCCTCTGACGCCATCCTGGACATGTTTTTTTCGCCATCTACACCAGCCTAGAGATGTGCTAAGTGAGGCGATCCGACCTGAGAAGTGCAACCGCGAGGACATGACAACTCAGGTTGAGTATCTCAACCTGTTCAGGTATGACGTAGTCATTCAAACATTTAACTATTAAGTAATCCCATCATCCTTTTTCTCTTCAAACATAAAATTTTCTATAACGCCTAGTACCTATCCACGTGTCAGTTACCCACATGATAAAGGGCTTGCTTGGTGATCACGCGTGTTTTGATATCACTAAAAGCACACCAAAGGACTCTGTCGTCAAGCGAAAAACAGTACGAAGCGTATCCTAGTAAATTATAAGATATAGATATCACATGTCAATTATTCATGATTAGAGATTATATATTTCTTATTTGAAATTTTATGGGTGTGAGGTATGTGTTTTCCACACCGCATAGAAGTAATCCATAAAGATAAAACGTATAAGCTGGAGATGAATATGGCTCCTAAAATTTTTTCAGCCATCATTCAGAGATTATCTCGTTGTAAAGATTTACATATTATCATTCATGTGATAATTTTCTCCCATCTTTGTAGAGAGAATCATAAATTGTTTGAATCCTTTAACAAATGATCATAAACTTGGGGTTCAAAGATTCCATGTTCATATATGTTGCAACTGTAATGCGAGAAGGATTTATGAGAATAAGCATCTGATTGATGAGATTTCATTATAAATCCTCACACAAATGAATAATGAATTTAAAATTTCAAAAAATCTCGTATTCTAGTTGAATTAATCCTTAACAATATAAATATAAATTTCACTTTTTTTGTTATGAATATAAATATAATCCTTAAAAATAAAAAGAGTGAATTAATATTGAAAAGAGGATTAAACTCCTCAAGAGGAACAATAAAACCGTTGAAATGGTTAATAATAAAATTAGGTACCCAAATGAAATCAATGATATTTATAATGAGATCTCGATTACCATGTCATTACGGGAAAAAGATGGAACCAAAGAAAAAAGTGATTGTTATCGACAATATAAATGATATAACGTGCATGAGTCTCCGCTCTGTAATGAGTGTATAGAAAAAATGAGGATCATGAGTCTCTGCTCCATGGAAGAATGTAGAGATAAAAATGAAGGATCATGAGTCTCCGTTTCGTAGATGAGTGTAGAGAGAAAATGATGATATCATGAGTTTTCGCTCTATGGAAAAGTGTAGATAGATTACAAGGATCATGAGTCTCCACTCTAGATGAGAGTGGAGAGAAATGAGTATTATAAGTTTCTGCTCCATAAATGAGTGTAGAGAGAAAACAAGGATCATGAGTCTCTGTTTCATGGACGAGCGTAGAAAAAAAATATTGACCAAAATAATATATATTTCGAGAAATTCTACTAGATCTAAACTTAGGAAATTGTGGTAAGTATGATAAAAATAAGTGGGTTGATTAAAGTGGGATACAAGTGGATTTTTTTGTTAAAAAGGATGATGTCACAATATATAAATCTCACTTGTGGCATAATTTTCAAAGATTGGAAAATGATTATGATAAAACATATTATCCGCAATCACATTCAGTTATTATTATTATTTTTTTTGTTAAAATCACATTCAATTACTTGATGAAAAGTAAGTTTATACACAAACATTCAGGTGTATACACACAAACATAAGTTAGTTTTCATAAGTGAAATTGAAAAGTAAGTTTATACACAAACATTCTCGTGTCTTTTTTTTTTTGGTGAGCGACATTCTCGTCTCTTGTCTTTCTTTTATGATATATTCGTTTTTTTTGGTTTTCACTTTTATGATATATATATTCTTGTCTGTCTTTCTTTCTTTCTTTCATATATATTGGTCTGAGATTTTTTTTTAATATACATATATATATATATATACATACCGCTACAAACATATATATACATATATATATATATACTAGGTGTCTCGTCCGCGCGGACTTTGTGCGGGGACGAATTCGTCGTCCTTTTTTTTTAATCAATTATCTTCGATTATTTTCACGTTTACCGTAACCCCGTATTCATATATTATCGACATATGTTATTTAAGCGGGTCTCTATTACGATTACTCATTTACATATATCCGTATACTATCTAAATGTATACGGCAAAATGTTCTCGAAAGACGTATGTTATTGAAGAGGAACTCCAAAAGAAGTTTAAGGGGAAGTTTGAAAGGAATCTGAAGGTCCATCTAATCGAGAACCGTCTTCAACATCCCCTCGAATTTTCCCGCAAATCTCCTCTTGAATAGTAGGTGGATCTTCAGATCCCTTTCGAGCTGCCCCTTTAACTTCCTATGGAGTTTCCTCTTTGGTAACATGTGCCTTTTGAGAATCTTCTTCGACATCCCATTGAAATTCACCTCGAACCTCCTCTTGAATAATCTGTGGATCTTCATATCCCTTTCGAACTTCCCCTCGAACCACCTCATGAGTAGTAGGTGGACCTTCAGATCCCTTTTAAGCTTCCCCTTTCACTTCTTCTGGAGTTCCTGTTCAATAACAAACGTATTTCAAGAACAATTCCCTTCTTACCTCGTCTAGAGTAGTAGATGGATCTTCATAACACCCCGTCGAGCTTCCTCGCAAACCTACTCTTGAGTGGTATGTGGATCTTCAGATCCCTTTCGGATTTTTTCTTTAACTTTCTATACAGTTTCCTCTTTAGTAACATGTGTCTTTCGAGACCGTCATCCACATCCCCTTGGGCTTCACCTCGGACCTCCTCTTGAGTAGGAGGTGAATCTTCATATCCCTTTCGAACTTCCTATTGAACATTCTCTTGAGTAGTAGGTGGATCTTCGGATCCTTTTCGAGCTTCCCCTTTAACTATCCTTTAGATATTCTCTTTAACTTCTTATGGAGTTTCCTCTTCATAGTAGATTCCTTTCGAGAATCGTTTTCAACATCCCCTCAAGCTTCCCCCCAAACTTCCTCTTGAGTAGTAGGTAGATCTTCAGATCCCTTTTGAGGTTTCCTTCTAGACTTCTTTTGAATAGTAGTTGGATATTCAGTTCCCTTTCGAGTTTTCCCTCGAACATCTTCTTGAACAGTAGTTGAATATTCAAATCCCTTTCGATCTTCTCCTTTAACTACCCCTTTTAAGTTTCCTTTAACTTCATATGGAGTTTCCTCTTTAATAACAGATGTCTTTCGAGAACCATCTTCAAAAATCCCCTCGAGCTTCCCTGCGAGGGGAGCATTCCCTTTGATTTCCTCTAGAATTTCCTCTCCAATAATATGTGCCTTTCGAGAACCCTCTTCAACATCCCCTCCAACCCCCTCTTGAGTAGTAAGTAGATCTTTAGATGCCTTTCGAGCTTCCTCTTTAACTTCCTCTGTAGTTTCCTCTTTAGTAACTGATAACTTTCGAGAACTATCTTCAACATCCCTCGAACCTCCTCTTGAGTAGTACCTGGATATCCTTTTCGAGCTTCCTCTCAAACCATATTTTGAGTAGTAGGTGGACATGATTTGGGGTGTTACTTGAAATAAAAAATAAACCATGAATGACCATTAAATTCCGATAATGTATAACAACAACAAAAAATAAAACCAAACATAAAAATAACTAAATTCAGTACATTAAAAATGATTGAAAAAATTAAGAGTTTGGCATCCAAAATATATTAATACATAAGCGATATTCTTAATTATATATGTGAAGACATATATATTAAAAAAAAAATGAATGAAAATATTGGCCAGAGTTCAATACTTTTTACTGCTTCTTCCTTCTTCATGTTATCGTGTCGTCTCGTTTTTCTATAAAACAAAAAATAAAAGATCACATTGTAAACAATATAAATATTGAGAGATAATAATTACCACATCCACTTCTCACGGAGATGAGTGTTTTATCATCATCATCTTAGTCACCGTATATAAATTATTCAAAAACTAATCATGTGTTTGGATCTCCGTAGAAAATCAGTAATCAAATCTCTAAATTTAATTGTAGTTATATTTTTTAGAAGAATTTTTAAACTAAATCGAAACTATATTAAATTATAATGAATGAGATTTGACTTATTTTATAAACTGAAAAAATCAAAGAGACACGAATAAGAAAAGAAGTAATGATAAAAGAAAATAACTCGAGTCAAGAAGATAAATTCTTATTATGTTATGTCTTTCAAAGCATTTTGTACAATGAAGAAACTCTAAACGCCACGGATATTGAACTGCTCTCCATCATCATTTGTCCCATCTAATCTACCATTCGGGTTGAGATCATTTAAACTCTATATTTGAGTCCAAAGAGATCATAACTTTGAACTTCACTGTATCGCCGGCAATACCTTGTCTCAAGAACTCCTCTCCCATCGACGAAACTCTTCTTTCTACTCCCCCCCCCTCGTTTGCACTTCCTCTTTACACGTGGTTGTGCGAATACGAAAATAACATTTCTGAGGCTTTTTATATTGGAGAATATAGGACATGTGACTCATCTCTTTCTCTAGAACAAAAATAACAATAAGATTCGTTAAGAAAAATTGGCATATTAAGCAACTATTTTGTCTATTTTGACTGTAATTGGCATATAAATTTTGTCTCACCATATCTAATGAGCATAATAAGCTATAAACATATGGATTTCAATTGTAAAGGAAAGCAAGAAACTAAGATTTTCAAGATCATGCGAAGCAGTTTTATCTCATGGAGAGTTTTTCTTCTTCCGCTATGGTAACCATCCGTGATCCTATTCTTATCCATCTACATAAAAACGTGAGATACACATAAGCAAAAAGAAACAAAAATGAACCGAAAAACAGATTCAAACCGGAGTATAAACAGACTCGAACATGAGCAAAAGCGGGAGCTATGGAACTACTTCTTAATCATTTTTTTGATAAGTTCTTCTTCTTAATCAAAGAACTTCATTTTCTTCTTCAAACAAAAACTCAAAGCCAAATTCAAAACCTAACTGTAGAAAGTGTAGAAATTTTAAAACCCTAAACAAAGAAAAATCATAACTAACACAAGTTTTAGGGATCAAAGAAACTTGATATCAAAAATATTGATATTAGAAATAATAAACAACAACAAAAAAAAATCTTCTAAGGTTTAGGTCACAACATTTTGTTTGATAAGTTCTTCTTCTTGATCATTAAACT
The DNA here is from genome assembly GCA_900116095.1 of Euclidium syriacum. Taxonomy (NCBI): domain Eukaryota; kingdom Viridiplantae; phylum Streptophyta; class Magnoliopsida; order Brassicales; family Brassicaceae; genus Euclidium; species Euclidium syriacum. The sequence goes on from FPAK01000008.1 coordinate 9,315,075, forward strand.
TCTTTTTCTTCTTCGAACCGAAACGTCAAAACCAAATTCAAAACCTAAACGTCATGTCTTCATGCTGCCGCCTATGTCGAATGCATTATAAGCTCCTTCGCCGTGTCAAATTTGGATGCATGTATTTTTTTTTCTTTAACACTTGTGATATACTTATGCAAGTTGATAATATTCTGTTTATGCTATTTTTCCATTGGTAAATCAAGAAGTCGTGATATGTAGCTTCCTAAAAGGTTACTTTAGATCTAAGTTTGTGAATAACAACGCTAGTGACAAACACCAAAGAACATTTTAGAAACACATATTTTTAGCTTTTATAATAATGATAGCTTACCATTCTCGAAAACGGAAACTGTGAATCCATCACTATGTGCCTTCTTCAAAAACATGCTTCCCATGCGAAAATGATCATTTCACATCATAATTTTGATGTTTATCTTCGCTGCCATAACGGAAATCTACGATTTCTTCTCCATTCTTTAATTTATTAAGAAGATATGCATATCCCATCATTACACAAGATCTCTTTCTCGTATATTTCTATATGTTCCCATATCATTTCTTTGATTCATTATAAACACCCTAAAAGTTTGCTACATATAAAAACACGGCTAATACATATACAAAATTTGTAATATTTTGATAACATAGTGGACATTAAAAAAAATAACAAATCTAAATAAGAGGTATAAGTCTTGGCAGAAGGATATGCCAATTTTCTATTAGTAAGCATTGGGTTGCAAATGAAGCTCCAAATTGTCCAAGAGAAATTACTCTCAGGCGCTGATCTACATAGTAAGCACCATAGATCAGTACGCAGGCCCCAACCAAGGATTATATCATGGGTTGGATTCCGATTTCGAATGAAAAGCCATGCGGTAGTGCAATGTTTAGGGATACCTCCAGCAAACCAGACGATTTTATGCCATTCTACCTCCGAAGCCTCGTCTCGAATGGCATTATAAATAGCTCCAATTTATGAACGATCCTTTCAGTCGTCATTGATCCACCAAGTATAACCGTCGCATTCATCCACCAAGGAATATAACATTTACAATAGGAAAACTTATCAGCTTCTAATAGCCGAGAGCTACAACACACATAAAACTTGATGCTCGCCTGATATCCCTGAGAACACACAAGAAAAAACTATATGATCTAATAGTTAAAAGATCTATTACTTTCAAAATTATATCTCACCCGCACATAGGAAAGAGACACATTAGTATGTCGAACAACGAAGTTTAGGTATACCTTTGATAAAATAATTTTACGTTCATCCAAAGCGAGCATTTGAGAGCTAGGTAAGTCGAGACGGAGTTAATCCTTTCTAGAGTGCTTGAACTCGTCTGGTACCAACCACCATGGAACCACAGTGTGGCGATATCATTGTACTCGCCGGCACGATCTCGCTTGAAAGTCTGAAGAAAATGGCTATAATTTGAAAGAAAAAAAAAAGATAAAGGAATAAAAGATTACTCACTTTTGAGCACGCATCAATAGCGGATTAAGGAGAAACCTTGAATACAACTGCAATTGTATCGTCCATGATTACTTTCTCGCACTATCCACAGAAAAAAACAAAACACTTCAAACGGAAACCCTTAAGTCTCTGAAATAGCGTTTATCTGAACCAACATGAAGCCTCAATCCTCTGCTAAGCAACGGAGAAACCAAACAAACATGTTTTGAATCTCCATAAAGAACCTTAAATACCTAATGTCACTAAATAACCGAATGATTCCTTGAAATCCAGAGCCATAGACGATCTTCCAAATTTGCAGTCACCATAGGAGAATCGTTAGACCTAAAATCCACAAACTTTGATGATTTCATAACTGATACATTTAAAAACCCTAGATACAATAACAACAACGGAAACTTAAGAAGATAGTCATAACTCCAACAAATGTACACATCAGATGAATGTGAATCCATATCAAGTCAATTCTCTTATAGATGAATTTAAGCTCACGTCCCACAGTTTCCAGCTTACGACCCACAATTTCTAGCATAGCCTGAGGAAGCAGAAGAGATCGCAATTGATACACATATATCAAATCTGCATAAACTTTTTTCTCTTCTTCTAAAGCTCATAATCGTAACCTTAGTTTTCTTCATCTTTTTCCAGCCGCAAACTAACCTAAACGAAAAAAATAGGTACAACGAAAAAAAACCTTTATATATAGAACCTAAAACAATAAAGATAGTAATAAACATAATTTCCCAATTTTTTTTTCCATAGATATATACAATAAACTCTATTATTATCTATTGTAATCATATTTTTTTTCTTCATAATAGATATGTACTAATTCCATTATTATTATTATTTTTTTAAAAAATATATATTTACTTCTACAATTTTCCATTTTTTTTTCTTCATAGATATGTAAAAATTCCATTATTATCTATTGTAATCATTTTTTTTTTTCATAATAGATATGTATAGATTCCATTATTATTATTATTTTTTTAAGGATAATTATTTAATTCCAAAATTTTCTATTTTCTCTTCCTCATATATATGTACTAATTCCATTATTATCTATTGTAGTCACATTTTTTTTTTCCATAATAGATATGTATTAATTCTATTATTATCAATTTTATATATATATTTTTTTAAAAATTATCAAAATTAAATATACTAAAATTGCAATTATCAAAGATTTGGTCATGGTTTTTTAGAGCGAAACAAAAGTTTGAGGTCATTAACTAATTGATGGCTGATGACGTGAATAATCTTAGAGGCCATTATACTTCACAATTAATTATATACAATTAATTATATAGATATATAACATGACGGTGGATTTTCCTTTTTTCAGTCAAAAATAAAAGACTAAACAATGTTATAAAATACACTGTGTTACGTAGACAAATGAACAACTATAAATAATGATGATATGACAGCAGTTTCCTTTATAAAAAGAAAGACCACGAGAATTATTCACATTATTCTTGGAGTACTATTTTTAATTTCTTATTAGTAACATTGACTTAAAACTTTGATTATTTTCATTTAAGAAGAACTAAACTTTCAAATTTCTTTATTTAAATCCATTTCTGTTTACCGCAAAGTGGGATAATAAAACCAACGAAACCAACTCAAAACAGCATATATCAAGCATAAAACTCAACGTTAAACAACAATTAAAACAGGGCCTAAAACAGATCAAGGCCAGCCAAATATAAGAAGAGGGAACAAGACCAGAGGGCCTCTCCACAAATCAATAGAGCTTCTCTGTTAAACAATCCACTTAATCAAATCAGACCGCCATTAGCTACTTAAGACGGGAGCCGAAGGTTAAAAACCACACTATTTGCAATTGTCAACGTTTGTTAAAAAACCACAATCAAGATGAGATGTATCGACATTATTCCTCTAATATCACCTAATACTGTTGGCCAATCATTTGGAATCTATTCTAGACTATATGGTTTTAGATAAATTTAGATTTAGTACCATCATAACTTAAAATATGCTCGATTTGTTACTAATCGACACAAAAATAACGACATTTTAAACATTTATTTTGAGAGCTAATTTTCCAAATGGTATAACTCTAATTAGGGAAACTAGATAAATGAGAATGATTATTTTTCAACATGATTCATTGATACTTTATATCGTTTTCAAAAGGGTTTATGCAAAAAAAAAAAAACTCCAAGTAACAATTTTGTACAGTATATCGTTTTCAAAAGGGTTTGTGCAAAAAAACCCCTCCAAATAATAATTTTGTACATGTTTAATTTATCCTCACGTTTACACTTGCAAGTCAAACCCTAAAATTAAAATCAACCCATAACATAATCCTCGTCCGTATATAGATTTTGTAAGTATAAATTATTAAAATTATGTCATTTTGAACATCTGAAAATACAAATGTGAAAAGAAGAAAAGAACTAGCTGCTCTAATCCACACCCACAAGCACAATACCAGTTGTGCTACTACGATTTCTGTAAATGAAGTAGAGAATAATATATATGAAACGTCAGGGAGATTCTTTGGTTTATACATGTATTGCTTATCTACCTGCTCATGTTTATTCAAAAACGATATATCAATTGAAATAGGTAAGATCTTGAAATATTCAGTTATAATTCTATTGTTTCTGATTAAAACGAAATTTAACTTCGAAACTCAGATCTCTAAAATCGAGAACGGTAACAATTTTTGTTTGGCTAATTTAAGGAATCTCAAAGATACGCGATGAGATTATGTAAATGTTATCTAAGAAACGGATACGTGAAATTTTGTTAGTAGAAAGAAGAGAGTACCAAGGAGAGATTGGAAATGGCTAGATCGTGTGTAGACACGTTCTCAGCTTTTACAGAAACCATAGTAGCACAATACCGCACAACTAGTATTGTGCTTTGTGGGTTTGGATTAGAGGTTGTGACTTGTGGGTTACTTCCTTTCACATTTGTTTTCTTTTTAAATATCGCATTATTTTAGTGTCAAAAACGACGTACAGTATTAATAATGTCAATAATACGATTTTATTAGTTTGTGGAGATATTTAAAGAGCTGTACATCCAAAATATATTTTAAAAAATTATTTAAAATAAGTAATTCAACTTTTAAAAAGAATTGTGGACACAATCTTTAATATTGATAATAAGTTGCAAGATAATATTGTATTTAACGAAGAAGTATTATATTTTATATAACTCTTTTCAAACAAATATTTATGCAGTTTTAAAACTGAAACACCATAAATTTTTCATGCAAAACGAAAAAATTTAGACATGAGTTCTAACAATATTTGATATTTAAGTAAAAACGAAAAACATTAGAAGAATATTTTAGTAAATTTCTCGTATATATAATTTGTATTTAATTATTAATTTATGATATTATTAGAGTCATATATATAGAGTTTCTAAATACTATCTTATTATCTGATCATACTTTGTTAAATTTTGGTTCAGTTTGGGAAAGAAAAATATATTAATTTATCATATTTATTAATTTATAGAACATTAATTTAAAGAGGCTATAATGTATTTTTAATAATTTTTACACACTTATATGGCTTACAAAATATATACCTTAATGAGGAATATATTGTAGGCTGACTTCGATTTCGGGGTTTGACATGTATTTTGAGATGTGGAGGATAAACCGCATAAAAACCTTTTTAAAAATAGTTTCCACATATATTTTATTTTTTCATTTAACTAATTTGGTCTAAAACAGGTTAGCTCATCACATTCCTCGAGCCCTGGGCTTTAAGCTTAAGATAGGCTTGATGATGGTTTTTTTTTTTTCCTCTAGAGATGGTTTCGAGCTGCCTTGAACGGATCTGGACAGCTTATGAGTTCACCCTAAGGTGGATTATGGGCGCTTTGGACTGGTTCGTCGAAGACTAGAGTCTCTTGTACAAGGTTAAGCAATACTGGAACATAACTCCGGACAATGTTCTATCCAACAAGGAGCAGATGTCCTGTCAAACAAGAACCATGTGAATTCCTTGAAAAACACGTAAAGGGTGTGTTTTAGAGGATTCTTCAACACTCAAATAAAAAAGAGAAGAAAATAAGAGAAACTAGAGACCAATTTCGAGAACCAGAATGAAGTTCGAAAAACAGGGAGAAAATAAAGATTATTGGCAGCCAAGAAAGAAAGAGCGGTTCACTGATTACTTTGTCGTTTTGAGGATATTTTTAGTGTAAGAGAAGGAATATCAAAGTTTGAAGTATATTTGGTTCAAGAATTATCATTAAGATGAAGTTCGAGAGATTTCGGAGGAGAGAGTAAAAAAAAACATCAGAGATATGAGTAAACATTGCGCTTTTGTGGCTAAAAATTCATAAACAATGGCGAAATGCAGTGAAAACTGAATCGATGCGTTTTTGGATAGTTCATTGGCTAAAAATATCATAATTAAACGCTTACACAATGGCTCTATTGACATGTACAAAGCTCGGGTCTCCACGAAAGGATTTCTTCAACGCCTTGGTGATGACTATCATGACACGTTCAGCCCCGTTTTCAAACATGCAACCATTCTCCTTATACTTGGCACTACTGTGACTTGACAATAGCCACTACAACAATTAGATGTCAACAATTCCTTCTTTTAAAGACTATTAAACGAGGAATTCTATATGCTGAAGCCGCCAGATATGGTTAATAAATATAAAACCAACCATTTTTGTCGTCTGATAAAAGTAGTCTATGGTCTTATACAGGCTAAAAAGGCTCGGTACACTGCCCTCAGGGATTTTGTTATCAACATTGGATTCAAGAAATATTTTTCTGATATATCGGTCTTTGTTCTTCACACATGTACCGACTTTATTTATATATGCTAATCTATGTAAATGATATCATCATTAGTACATCTACATCTGCCTTGAGTCATGTTACATACCTTCCTGCGGAGGATTTCTCTCTCAAAGATCTAGGAGAACTTTCGTATTTTCATGGCATGGAGGCTTTTCGCACACATAATGGTATACATGTCATGCAAACAAAGTACATCAAGGTCCTCCTTCCTTCTTTAATACCGATGTGCTCGATGTCTCCGTAATGTCGCCCATGATTTGGGATGTCCCTCGTCCGTGTCTTTTTTTCTATCTCTCTTTTATTTCTCACAAGAGAAACGTTTTTTCTAATGGATTTCGTAAAGCTTTGATACCAAATATAGAATATAAGGATATAAGGATGATTTGAGAACTCAAATATAAAGAATTATTTACTTGAACTTTGTTACCAGACGGGTTTTCACTTGAACTTGACTCAAAATATTTCCATATAGTCGCTTCACTTGAATAAATTTTTGGATCTTAAGACCACAAGTTTATGAAGAGAGCGAATAGCACGATGGAGATGAAGAAAGGAAAGAGAACGATGATGATGATAATGAAGAGAATGATGATGATGAATATCCGAGTCAACCAGTTTTAAGAAGAAAAACAAGGCAGAGCATTAAACCAAAACACCTTGAGAACTACGTGTTACTAGCTGAAGGATAAGGAGAGTGGTTGTTGATGTGTTTAAATAACAAGCCAAGAGATTTTTGGGAAACAAAGAAGTCGAAACAATGGATGAATGCTTGTGAAGATGAAATACATTCGATCTCAAAACCAATTGGTTTAAAATGGGTATTCAAGATTAAGAGAAACTCCCATGGAAGCATCAACAAATATAAAGCAACAATTGTAGCTAAAAGATATGTTCAATGCTATGGAATAGACTTTGATGAAGTGTTCGCTATTGTACCTCGACTAAAACAATCCGTTTTCTTATCAATCTCGCAGCCTCTAATGGAAAGGAAATTCATCATCTCGATGTCAAAACAACGTTTCTTAATGGAGAGTTGAAGGAAACGTTTGTCACGCAACTAGAGGGCTTTGAGGTGAAAGGGTGCGAAGACAAGCTTTATAATATGAATAAAGTTTTGTACGGTTTAAGGCAAGCACCAAGAGCTTGGAATGAAAATCTTAATCAAATTCTTAAGGAGTTTCAGTTAGAGAAGTGTTTAAAGGAGCCATTTGTGTATCGGAAGATGTTACGTCAGAACCTTTTCCTTGTTGCGGTTTATGTAGACGACTTTTTTTCATAGGAACAAACATAAATATCATTGAAGAATTCAAAAGGGAGATGGCCTCAAAATTTGAGATGTTTGATCTTGGGAAACTAACTTATTATATTGGAATAGAGGTGTGCCAAAATAAAGACGGAATAACATTAAATCAAAAACATTACGCGCTGAAGATCTTGGAGGAAACAAGAATGAGAGATTGCAACTTGGTACACACTAATGGATGCCTGTTTAAAGTTGTTAAAAGCTGAAAGAGAAAAGGATGTTGATGCTACGAGTTACAAAAATATTGGTGGGTGTCTTCGTTATCTACTTCACACGAGACCAGATTAATTCTATTGTGTAGGTGTGTTAAGTCGATATATGCAAAATCCAAAGGAGTCTCATGGAGCAGCGATGAAGAAACGGCTTATGTACTTACGAAGCACAACTACTCTTGGGTTAACATTTAAGAGATCAGCATCAAAGATAATGAAGTTGGTTGGATATAGTGATAGTAGTCATAATGTGGATCCAGATGATGGCAAGGGCACAACCGATAGAAAACTCGGTTTAGGGATCTTGTGAACCAATCAACTTGTGTTCATTGCATATTTAGATTCGGAAGGTTCGCGTAGGAAAATCGGTACTTTAGTCTCTAGATATAGGTGTCTCGCACAGCGAAAGTTGGCGAGCACATATTTGTGTTTGTAGTTCTAGACGCCACTTCATAGAAAATCCTAATAATTATGTTAGTAACAATTTGGATTCTTCTTAGGAATACCCTAGGCTTAACGTTTTTCCCATCTAATTTACAACCGTTTATTTTACATTTTTTTGCTGCCTTTTAATTACATCTTTAATTGGTTAGCTTAGTCTGAATCTGAAAACCGTTGTGTCTTTCCAAGTCCTTGTGGATTCGACCCCTAAGTACTACAATTGCATAACCGTGCACTTGCGGTTATTTCTAGGGTTAAAACTAGATCGTATCAACCACTTTATAAGAGAATGTGTTGAAAATGGACAAGTTGAAGTTGAAGTTGAACATGTTCCTGGGAATGAGCAAAAGGCGGATATCCTAACAAAAGCTCTTGGAATAGTCAAGTTCAAGGAAATGAGGGATCTCATTGGCATGAAGGACTTGGGAGAAGAAGACTTCAAGTTTAGGAGGGAGAATGTTGACTTAAACTTGAAAAAAGTTTGAGTTGGAAGCTATCCTAATCTTAACCAGGTTTATGGTTCCTAGAGAGATAAGGATTAGATTTGTATTTAAGAGTTGTCGAAATACATATATGTATAGGAGTTATCTAAATATAAGGGTTTTTTTTTATAGGATTATGATTAATGAGTTTTTTTTATATAAGGAGATGTCAAGGTGTGACATAACTTATGAGTTTGATACATTGAGAGATTAAGGTTTTGATAAATTTTTCTTAAAATTAATAAATAGAGTTATTATTTATATTTGAGTTCTCAAATAATCCTTATATTCTATACTCGCACTATATGAATATAAGACAAATCATTATTTTTCAATATAACCGAACCAAAATCTAACCAAAAGGAAAACAAAACCAAAACAAAATCCGCATTTCAGTGAAGTATTTCAACCGGAAACTAGAAAACCGAAACAAAACCAAAGTTTGTGTTGAAAATTGTGGGAATTTATTTGGTTACCTGAAAATGGAAGTGGTATCATTGTAGAGAAATTTAGCGTGGTGCAAAACATCATCAAAACCATCAAAGAGGGAGGTATAGTGTATGGTGAGCATCTGAATAAACCAAATAAAATTATTAATGCTAAGTTTTTACTTTGACATTTTCTGACTAAGCAAAGTAATTAAACCTTACATCAGCTAAAATTTTCAATCTCTGAGTTGGATCAAAAATGCTACAAAAGTCGCCAAATCTACTCCTTCCTTCTCATGTTTTGTAATAAAAGGGTGTGACAGAAGCTGTTCAAGAAACACCATAAACATATAGATTTAAAAGAAAAAAAAAGCTGAAATTTTTACGGAACTTGTAAATGTATAAGAGATATCAACTGACCAAACCTGATCAGCGGTTGGTCTAGCATCAGCATCTTTTTGGAGGCAAGCATCGATGAAGGAACATAAATCTGATGAAAATTCTTCTTTTGATGGTGTTGGTGATGCATTATCCAATATCTTCCAACATAAAAGACAAAAATTTAATGTATATTATGAATGTACATATAAAACGTTCGAGCATATATGAGTTAATCTTATTGACGTCGTCATTATTAGGACAGAAAATTGTTTTGTGATGTGATCTTCAATGGAATTGAAAATCAATCCAATAAACAAGAGGGCGAATCGAATAAGAGGTATTAAAATAATTTGTCCTATTAAATTCTAAATGGAGTGATGGCGGAAGGTGAGGTTATAGCCCACACAAGAGGTGATTATCTTATGATATATAATAAGGGTGATATTTGGTTTTGGATTCCTCCTTATCAATAGTTTAGCGATAATTGAGGTTCGGTCCCTGCCGCCCTTTCCCTGATAATTTATCAGGTCATACGTCCCTTCAACAGGATTAGAACCCTCGGCCCAGATGACCGAGGGATACCTCAGTGAAGAATGATCGGATTTTAGTGTCCGAAGCGGGGGTGTAAACAACTTCGTCCCAAGTAGAAGTCTAAAGCTCGGACAAAATAAGATCAAATCTTATCACAGATTCTCTAATCTGGGAAAAATGAAAATATTTCATTTTTCCGAGGTTATCCCATGGGCTTACATAACCGACCAATGAGGATATATAAATACACATCCCCCTTCACTAATTTAATTCATTTAGAATCGGGGAGAAGAATTACTAGATAACCTAGGCTTAATACTTCTCTTTGATAAAGTTAACTCGACATTCCGAGTTAACACCTTGTAACCCATATAATTAATAAAATTCTCTTTTCCGAGGTTTCTCTTTTGTCTTCTGTCTAAATTCATTCCCAAAAATGAACCCCTCTAACTACAAATAATTAGAAGTTGAACCCAGTATCAACATTTGGTGCGCCAGGTAGGGGGGCTATCTCTTTTGAGGATTGGACGGCAGAGATCTCGGAAATCGAGAGGATGAACACACAAGAACCATCTACGGAGGAGCGTTGAGACGGCGAGGCCGCCGAAGTAAGCGATAAAGAGGAAACAATGGTTCAGAACAATGCCCATCAGGCTAGGGAGTCAGAGAGAGCCCTGTTCGAGAATCGCGACTCCATCGTTCGCGAATTAAGCTATTCTCATACTACTCCCAGCCAACCTAGCGAACAGGGATTCGTAACCCCTATTATTCAAACTATCAAAACTTCGACAACATAAGCCCGAAACTCCCATAAACAACCAAGTACTTCAACGACACCTCGGCCAGACTCTTGATCAGGCGAGCAACCTTCGACAACGCCATCTTCAAATAAGAGAGAGGAGCACCTGACTGCAAATCAAATTCTCAGCATGATAGAAGTAACGACCCCCGAGACAAGCAACGAAAGAGCGATAGCAAGAACGCAGCAACAACGTGATGACTGGATGACAGAACAAATGGACCACCAACAACGGGTAAACCGAAGTCTGATTGATCAACTCGCAATCCTATCAGAAGAACTCCAAGCTTTGAGAGCTCAGAATCACAATCAATCTCTCAGAACGACCTCGGTTAGGCCTTCAAGAGCCAGTTCTCAACGGGTAACGTTCGAAGCCGATCATATTCGATCAAGAGAACCCATGACACCAACCATATGCCGAAGCTCGAGAAGTGGAGATGATGGAGTTCAGGTCCCGAGTACCAATCAGTCGTTCGCGATTCTAAAAAGGGGGCTTGAAAAAATGCGATCTTTGGTTCATAAAGCGAAGAGCATCGCTCCGGAAGTTGATCAACTACTAGCCGAAATAGAAAGGAGTCCGTTCACCCACAACATCCCACGAGCGCGGTACCACTTAATGACAAACTGAGACTCCTGACATACGACGGAACCGGAGATCCGACGGTCTACATGAGGACGTTTTTAGTTAAGGTCGGACGAGCCGAATTCCAAAGAGGAGAGTACGATGAAGGAAGATGCCAACTCTTCCTTGAAAGCTTAAGAGGGGATGCATAAGCTTGTTTTACTATTTTACCCCCGATTCAATCAGTTGTTTCGCCGAGCTTCGAGAAGCTTTCTTTAAACAATACATGCTGCACCTGGAGCAACAAGCTACCGCATCAGACCTCTACACAGTAAAGCAACAACCAAAGGAACCACTCCGAGATTTTAATAAAAGATTCAAGGCGATTTACTTGCGACTAAGGATAGATGATAATATAGCGATCAGAGCACTTAGTGCGGCCACGTGGTATCAATCGAAGTTTTGGGACGAGCTGTCTGCTCAGCGTCCCCAGTCCATGAACGACGCGTTTCACCGAGCAAATACCCACATAAGAATTGAGGAGAATCATGCCGAACTTGCGAAAGTGCATGGATCCGCCAAAATAAACAAAGATATAAAACCGGAGGAGAAAGGAGAAGGACGACGAGTAGAAAGAGACCAACCTCGGAAAGACAAATCAAAATCAGATATCTTTTTTCGTGACAAACCCACAAAAGGATACATCTCGGAAGGATAAATCAAAGTATACATATACCCGAGATCCTTATGATCCGACCATCCCCTGGTGCGAGTATCATAAGAGGCCAGGTCATAAACCTGAGGATTGCCGAAATCTGAAGAACCATTTAATCGCCATCCGATTTACTACCGATGATTTGAAAGGGATCGATGCTCCTCACAACGATCCTCTCGTAATCGAACTTCAGATTGGTGATTGTGACGTCAAAAGGATCCTTGTCGACACTAGAAGTTCGGTGGATGTCATATCTCTAGATACACTTCAGACGATGGAGGTCAAGGACCAAAACATTAAGACTCGGGTGAAACAATTGACGGCGTTCGGGGGAGATACAGTTTCAACTGTCGGAACGATAAAACTCCCAGTGTTAGCCGGAGGAATAACAAAGATAGTAAAGTTCGATGTAGTAGAGAGAGCCACCATTTGTAACGCGATCATCGGTACTCTGTGGTTGAACTCTATGGAAGCTGTCCCATCTACTTATCACCAATGTTTGAAATTCCCAACTCCAAAAAGATATTTTACGGTCCGAGGTGACCAGTAGATGGCTCGAAGGTGTTTCGTAACGGAAAATAAACATTGACGAGAAACTCGGACTGAAGAAAAAGTTTCGTATCAAACTCTCATGGTAGTCTCCATTAACAAGAAGAAGCCGACATCTGCCGAAATTTTGGCAGAACTTTTCGAAAGAGAGGAATACTTAGGAAAAACCACCAAGAAAGGTCTGAAGGGAAGAGCCTAGTGTTCCCCGAAGGCAAAAAAAAAAAGAAAAAAAACGTTGATATCTCGGACTATCCGAGATAGTCAACAAATAATCAAACATCGGAACTACGTGTAGCTTGAACCCTTCCGAAGGTACGTAGACAGCCTTTCACTTCTAATTGAGATTGGATTCAACTTCTAATTATTTATAATTAGAGGGGTTAGTTTTTGAAGTAAATTAAAGTAAAAGACAAAAGGGAATCCTTGGAAAAATAGGTTTATTGATTATATCGATTACAAGAACGTTAACTCGGAATGCCGAGTTAAATTTTATCAAAGAGAAGTATTAAACCTAGGTTGTATGGTAATTCTTCTCCCAGATTCTAAATGATCTTCTTTAGAAAAATGGGGTGTGTATTTATATATCCTAGTAGTCGGTTATCTAAACCCATGGGCTAACGTCGAAAAAATGGAAATATTCCATTTTTTTTCAAGATCAGGGAATCTGTGATAAGATTTGATCTTATTATGTCCGAGTTTAGACTTCGGATTGGGAAGAAGTAGTTTACACCCCCGCTTTGGACACTAAAATCCGATCATTCTTCACCGAGGTATTCCTCAATCATCTGGGCCGAGGGCTCTGATCCTATTGAAGGGACTTATAACCTAATATATAATCAGGGAAATGTCAGTAGGGTCCGAACCTCAAATATCACCAAACTATTGATAAGGGGTGGTTTCCCCACCATCAACAGTAAGTCCCCCCAGTTCGTCTGAGGATGTCCTAGGGCAGAGTTGGCGAATTTCCAAAATTAAGTAGCTTGTCGATAAATGAAGCTCGATTGCCGTCGATCTTTATACATTGAAGTCTTGAATCTTATTTCCTCTCTTGATTTCGCTGATTAATAAAGCGGGAAAAGATATGGAAAATGAAGGGTCTCTTCTATCGCACGTGCTAATTTCTCGTTACTCTAAAACCCTTTTGTCCTTCCGTATGACATGTCATTTTGAAAAGAGGCACAATAAATGAAAAAGAAGCGACGTCCTTTCAATTGAAACGATGGCTAATTAAATCCTTCTGACGCATAAAACGAAGCGTCTGTCATTACTTATACACCTTATATAATCTTCAATTTACGGTTGATTCTTCTTATAATCACTCATTCGCTTTCCGAGGTGATCTTCAATCTCCTTATTTGAACAGTTATTATCTCTTTTCCTAGTAATGGCTGACAGAAATGATTTTGAAGCTTCAGTTTCCGGGAGTGAAATCTCGTGGCCGAATATTCGAGATGTTGGACACTCTTTTTCTTTTTCAAATCCAGGATAAAAAAGATTAAAGAAAGTGCTCAACAACCTGATGAGATTGAAATCATAATTTCGAGGCCTGACCAGAGACCTTTGACTTCGCCACCGGGTTACGTCTGTCTTTAGGAGAGTTTCTTCTCCGAAGCTCATCTTTGGTTCCCAATTCTGAAGTTAATGGTTAGTTATTGTGCTCCTCGAGGAATAGATATGTCTCAACTGACGCCCAACTCGGTCAAATCATTACCGGACTTCTAATTCTTGCTGAAGATGTGGTGTTCGACTTAATTCCTGGAAATTGGAGTTAACGAACTTTACAGCCTCCAAAAACCCAAGGGGAGTTTTCAAGATTGATATCAAACCTAGAAGGAAGATACTCATTGGACTTCGTTCAAACACTAAATCGTGGTTTCGAAGCTATTTTTACGTTTGAATTAACCGAGTTTCGATTTATAACCCCTCTACTTCAATCTTCCGAAACTGAAAGACCATAATTGTTAGAAAATTAGGTTTCTTCTTTCTTTCTCTATATGAATCAATAACCACATATTTTGTTATTTTTCTATCAAACCAAGCTGCTTCTGAGCCCTTCCACAAAACTTCTCCGAAGAATTCGAAAAACTCAAAAAAGAAGGGGAACTTCGGTGGGGTGACATTCATCATATCCATATCCATAAAGCTATTACCTGGGCATGTCTGTTTTTTTGAATACGTAAACCACATTCTGAACCAATACTAACTTTGTAAACAATTTTCTAGGAAGAGAAGACTATGAAAAAATCGATCCCATTCCTAAAATGAAGAGATCCAACCCCGAAGGAGCTTCTGGCAGCAACCGGAATTGCCTTCCAAGGAAGAAGCAGAATACCTAAGCTGCCAAAAAGCAGAATGCTGAGGCCGCAAAGAAGAATAACGCCAAGAATGCAGAATATGCAAAGAAGAAGAACGCCGAGAATGCGGAATATGCAAAGCCTGTGAGGGAACAATACACATTTCGATTTGAATTTGATGGTGCAGATATCCTTTGCAAAGATAAGGAGAAATGCACAGAACTCTTGCGGAAGGCGAGTGCTTATCACAACCGTTTTCTCGAGACTTGCCATGAATCAAATACTTTAGAAGCTCTTTCGTGCTCGATGTTTAGGGTAAACAACCCACCTAGAAATCCCCTTTTTCCTTACCATCTTTTTATATTGAACTTCCTTATTCTTCCGTGTTTCAGTCTGTGAGCTTCATTGGTCAAACATTCCTTTACGAGAAAAGAATTGCCGATTCTGATATAAAGATCGGTACTATGTTGTCCGAGAATGAAGATTTGAAGCGAAGATCTCTCGATGCCGAGAGAGCTCTAGCTGAAGCGCGAAGCAAAGTTGAAAACCAAAAAAAGACTTGAGCAATATGAAGTCGAACTTTGCGGAAGAAGAATCAAGAACTTCTGATCTCTTTGAAGAAAATTCTCGGCTAATTATTGAAATGGCTGAAACTAAACGTCAATTCCTTACTATTTCAGAGGAGAGAGACATCGGACGAGCTATTCTGGACTCCAAATGTGCCGAGCACTTCCACAAAGGGTAGTTGGACGGGCTACGCGCGATTTTTGAAGCTTGTCAAAAGAAGTTGGACAAAATTCGCGGGTCTATTGACAAGTATTCCGATGCTTTTGACAAGGCTAACGAATATGGACAAGCTGCTGCTGTTGCTCAAAACCTTCAATCTCTTCTTGAAAAGGGGTATGCTATCTCGGAGACGGACATTGCTGAAGCTGAAAAAGAACGTGATCGACTATTTGATCTTGCAAATGCTGGTTCTATCCCCAAGTTTCAAGATGAAGATTTTGAAATTCAGATTAGTAATCTTGTATTAAAACCTCTGAATTGATCCCGGTCTTTTTGTAACTGCCTTGTAATGACTTTTTTCGAATCTTTGTTAATAAAATTTTGTTCTCATATGTTTGGAATGTTTACTCGAAACTTCAAATTTAAAAACTTTGAAATCCGGAAATAGCAAAACAAACAAGACGCGCTTTCCATATTTGTTTGCTTAAGTAAAGTTTTACAACAAGTCCTATTTTATCAGACTAATTGTCGAACCTTTGCATTTGGTAAAGAATGTGTAAGTAAATTTTTGTAATTTCGTACCTTTTAATCTCTCGAACTCTGAGATTCTTTTAGGTAAGTTTATTTTTATTAGGAAAAAATGTCCTAATTTTTTGTCGAGAAAGTGATCAAGACTCTGACATATTGATTTGTGTGAATCTCGGTATAGTTGAGTTGAATGAATTTCTTGACTATAAGACCAAGATTTATTATGATGTTGTAGCTGAACCTCGGGAAAGGCTACCTACGTATCCTCGGAAGGGATCAAGCCACACATAGTTCCGATGTTTTAATATTTGTTGACTACCTCGGGTTTGGAAACCCGAGATATCAACGTTTTTTTTTTCTTTTTTTTTTGCCTACGAGGAGACACTAAGTTCTTACTTTTTCGACCCTTTTTGATTGACCTTCTTAAGTATTATTCCTTTTCGAAAAGTTCTGCCAAGATTTCCGCAGATGTCGACTTATTCTTGTTAGCAAAAACTACTACGAGAGATTGATCTGAAGCTTTCACTTGATTCCGGATTTCTCGACGAAGTTTAGGAATATTAAAAAAAAAAAAAAAAACTACTTCCCGACCATTCGAAGGATTCAACGGGTGAAGTTAGTTTTTAGCTTTGTCCCGCAAAACTATCTAGTTAACTAGGTACAACGCAAGGTAATAATTTTTATATTTGGTTCCAAGATAGTGTATTTTTAGTTATCTTTTAATAACTTGACCATTTCACGATTCGATTCTCGTCTCATTTCTTATTCGTCTTGAGCTTTTCGTCCATTCCCGTTACTATAATTAATTTTCCGCTTGGGATATTTATTTTATTCAAATGGATAAGAGAGGCAAAAGAGTATGGGAACCGGTTTCCTGAATAACTTGTTTCATATCTAAATTTTTAAAAATGAATTATATGTTATCTAAATATTATTCAAACATTCCCTAAATGTTCCGAAATATTCTAAAATACATTTTCCGGAATTGAGTCTTATTCAAATTAATGAGAGTTTAGGTCTTAATCCTAGCATCCAAAATTTCTCGTTAAATCATGTCATGTACCCGAATTTTCCATCATGTTTCTTTATCGGGAATACTCTGAAACTTTTTAATCTATATCTGAATTACACGTTCTTGTCTTGTTTCCATTATTTTTTCGTTTCCGTTACGTAAAACAAAGAGAGCTACTTTTCTACAGTAGCCCCAATTTTTATCAACTTCTTATTTGTAAATAAACCAATCATTTATTATCTTAAAACCAAAAAAAAAGATTTAATCGGGAAAACTTTCAATTTTTACACGGGACCCAAACTTTTAAGTGAATTTCCATACCGAATTTTTTCTCTGTCTAATTGCACCCATTTAAAAAACTTTCTATCATTTTCCCTATAAAATTCGAATTTGAGGTCTACCCAGACTAAACCAAATTTAAAACAAATTGAACCCGATTTTGACCCAGATTTAATATCCAAACCCGATTATAACCCGACCCAAATGAAAAAAAAAAAAAAAAAATCTAAAAAATTCAAAATAAATTATAAAAATTAAAAATAAAACTTATAAAAATTTAAAAATTAAAAATAATCGAAAAATTTCAAAATAAATACAAAAAAATGGACAAAAAATCGAAAAAATCCTAAATTCCAGAAGTTTTTAAAAATAATTTTTAAAATATATTTGAAATAAACTTAGAATTAATGTTATTAATTTAAAAAATTTCCAAAAAATGTCTCATAAAATTGAGAACATTTCCAAAACTTCATGTTATTTCTAAGATAACTTCTTACATAATAAATTTTTGAAAATTATAAACTATAGAACTCCCATTCTTTAAAACCTATTAGCTAATATCTCTACAAATTAATAAATTTTGAAAATCCCAATATGAAAAAAGTTTAAAAAATTTTGGTTTTTAGATTTTAAATAGATAGATGAGTATTTGTTTTTGGAAAAAATTAAAACATGAGTACTTTTGGATATTTTCTCCATTTATTTTTCTATAGATAAGATCATTAGAAATCTATTATATGTTTTCTTGTGAACTATATGATTTTTTGAATGAGTTTGATCTTCATGCTTACTCTTCTATATGTGAATAAGGTATCTTAGAAATAACATGGATTTTGGAAACGTTTTGAACTTTTTTAGGATTTTTTTTGACTTTTCTACATTAATTATTTCAATTTAAATATTTTTTTCAAAATTTTCTGGAATTTAAATTTTTATTTGAAAATATCATTTTTATGGGAATTTTATGGATTTTCGATTTTTTAAAAAACTAATTTTTAATAATTAGTTTAATTGAGAAAAAAAATTTCATTTCTGTATTTATTTTTAATTTTAAAATTTTATGAAGTTTCTTTTGAATTTTTTAGATTTTTTTTTATTTTCTTTTTATTTTCTTTTTTTTCATTCGGGTCGGGTTATAATCGGGTTTGGATATTAAATTCGGGTTAAAATTGGATTTAATTTGGTTTAAATTTGGTTTAGTCTGGGTAGATCTCATATTCAAATTTTTTGGGGAATATGAGAGAAAGTTTTCTAACTGGGTGCAATTAGATAGAGAAAAAATTTGGTGTGGAGATTCACTTAAAAGTTTGGATTCCGTATGGAAATTGACAGTTTTCTCGATTTAATCAAACAAACTTGGATCTAAAAATGACTTATGAAAATTTTAAAAACAAATATTAAATAATTTTGCTACTTTTATTGTTCTAGTATATATAAAAATCTAAATTAAAAGATTTGCTACTTGATATTTTGATTTTGTATGTAATTTATAGTATTTATTTTATTCTTTATGAAATATTTTATTTCTATCTAATAATTAATGTCATTATATATAATAAAACATATTCTAATAAGGTTGTATTCTAATAAGGTTGTTTTCATATTTGTACTACTAAATTAACATTATTAAGAATACTATATGGTCAATGATAGAGTAATTATAGATTCTCAAAAACAGTTTTATCAAGTTAATGAAATCATTTCATTATCTTAAATAGAGCTAAATAGGAATATTAAAAATTTAAAGACATGACGATTTCGGGGTGTATTGAACTTGGCATTTAGAGTGATTTGAGTTTTAATAAGATTTGAGATGATTTTGATGGTTTTGGGTGATTTTAATGAAGTTTTTATGATTTGGTATTAAAATTCTCAACAATTCCACCTAAAACCATGAGATTTGAATTTTTATATTTTTAACTAAGAAAGTCTCCTAAAATCCTCTAAAATCTCATGCAGTCATTAAAATCTCAATACTTAAAACATTTTCAATAACAGTAGATTTGATATGATTTTAAAAAATTATTGTTTGAATAACAGGAGATTTAAATGATTTTAAGTGACTTTACATAAATCGCATGTTCAATAACACTGGATTTAGAAGGATATTTTAAAATCCTTAATTGAATAACAGGAGATTTTAAAAAAACCTCAAAACCTTTTACAAACCACAGTTGAATACACCTCCTTCATGTCTTTTCTGTCGTTTTCATTTTTGTTGGAGACTCGTCGTTTTGACCACTAGCGAGAATAATGTTAAGTGGTTTTTCTGCTTGAATTTCTTCCGACATAACTAATTCACTCAGCGTTTTTTTCATTTCACTGTTTTTTCCCCATAGCACAACATATAGCCCAGATACAATTAATATTGCTCCCAATACACTGAAAATGTGAAATATTAGTATTAGTATATACATTTATTCCCTCTATTTCTATATTTATATATTATTAAATGTAATGTATTTTTACCTTCCTAAGTAAAGCTTCTCATCCAAAAATAAAGCACCAGCCAAAGCCACAATTATCAGCATGAGAGGGCTGAAGGCAGCCACAAAGAGTGGGCCCCTTAGCCTCAAACAAAGTTGTGTTAGTGACACAATTAGCGCTGTTCCCATTGTTCCCTATTCCCATTTATGTCCAAACATTCATTTGTTAATAGTTAATATTATCTATTAAAACAAAAATAAAAAGAACAAAGAATAAAATCAGATACCGAATATGCAACGGTCCATAACCTAATGTCCCAACCAAGCTTCCATTGCGTCCAATGTCTCTCAACGCACAATGCATAAATAACCGCTTGAAAGAAACTCATTACATTCATCAACCCAGTGCTTGTGTACGGACATGGCAATGTTTCACTCAACTTTGTCTGTCATAAAAAATTTGGGTAGAAATGGAAAACAATAACCATACTATCATTAAATAAATATGACATGCAAATAGTTATAGCTTATAATGCTGATGGTTGTTGTAATGGGCAAAACAGACTGGGTTTATTTAAATCCAGTCTAATATGAGTCTTATTCCAAATAGGGATTTTCTCTTGAATTTGGCACTGGACTAACCCAAAAAATAATGTTATTAAACACAATGAATAGTGTGTTTTCTGGGCCCATCTATATGGTGACAATCATAAACTAAAACAATGGTCTAATTATTTAAAATCAATTTTACTTTATAATATAAAAAATTATATAAAATATTATAGTATACCATTTTGGGACTCCCTATTAGGGTTAACATATTTTTGATACCATGTATAATCTACTTAGTCATGATACCCTACTTAGTTAAACACACTGGATGTTCAGATAATATATTTGGATCAAAAAAGTGGGTTTTACGACAAAATGTGCTTAACTTGACCTATAAATTTTGACCTCTTTTTGATAACTAAAGCATGTGTGACTCACTTGTATGATGATCCCTATAGAATAGGAGATGCAGCCACCAAAAGCCAGAAAAGCTCCCAACACACGGCGATTAGATGCTAGGAAAACCACGTGGCTACTATTGGTGTTGGGAATAAGGTTAATTTTGGACTTCAAGGAATCAATGGGAAAGCCTTTGTAGAAAGTGAACAACATCGCCCCACCAATTCCTATTAATGTCCCGAATACTTTTGCTTTTCCTGCCGATGTACCAAACTCTAATTTCTCCAACCTGTAAATGTCATCTTTTTTAATTATCCGTGCGAGTTTAGATATAGCAATTAGATGTAGAATGAACTTCATCTAAAAATTCACCTTTATTTGGATAAATAAAAATAATAGGATATAAAACCATATTTTCTTGCTAAAACCATGATATGACCTTTTTCATCAAAATTAAAATCCTACGTTTTCATTTTTAAAAATTATTTGGGGCACATTTTTTAAGATCAGGATATTAGTTTTCACATAATCTTATGTATAAATTTAGACTCAGCCATACGACTATAAAAGTAAACACTTATGTAATAAGAGAGTTTTTCTTCCATACACGGTTTAAGAGAACATTTTTTAACTAATAGAACTTTATTAGTTTAGAAAAAAATCTCGTTTACCCAGCAGATCAGAGAACTTTAAACTCAAGATCCGGGCCAGTAAGATCTTTAACATGGCAAAGGATCGGTACCTTCTAACTGGAAAGCTCTCGCCTGCAATGACAACATACGTCAACAAGAAGATCTATCACTTGAGAACATATCTCACCACAAAGCTTTACGTTGCTCTACTTCGCCGGTTAATGAGAGAAGAAGAAGCGAAATCCAGTCACCATAAAAATCTTAGTTAGTACCAGGAAAGCATAGCGGAGAATATGGTCTAGAAACTAACTTACGCGGAAAATGGAAAAGGGAGAGCTTTCGACAATGAGGAAAAATGGAACGTTAGGATTAGAGCTTCGAGCCTTGATTCATCCAGGAAGATGAAGGGAGTGAGCTGACACTCATATGTAGATTCATAAATTCACAAGAGAAACGAATTTGGACTATGTTTCCATCGCTTATCAGGTGTTGGAACCTAAAGGGAAGAGCTGGCGGAACATATATTGGTGCACAATGCTTCCTAATTCGATTGGATGAGGATCTCAGGCACGTCCTAAAACGTAGGCCATACACCTTTGGTCGTTCGATGGTTATATAGCAGAAGTGGGAACCTATCATATGCCTCATATTTTCATATGAACTCTCATTTTGGTTTCCTCTAAAGGGCATGTCTTTGAACTATTTTTAAGAAGAGATGGTTAAGGGAATAGGACGCGAAGCTGAAAACTGTGAGGAATTGGAAATTACACCAACATAAGCAAGAGTTAGGGTAACGGTCTAAAATCAATCCTCAAAGAAATGGTTGTTGAATTTTCTAACAGAGAAGATGTGATTATCTTGGTGGAGTCCAATAAACTAGAGAACTTTTACGATATTTGCAACAAATTAACGCACCTGAGGAAGTATTGGCCTACTCATAGAATAGATAGTGAAGGTAGGTAAGCCATGAGTGTATCGCGTGCCATAGAGCACAACAACTATCGAGAACAAGAGTTGTAATCGGCCACTAGATACCGAGAAAATTGACATATAGAGCATAAGGACCGCTAGACACGCAAAATGAGGAAAACATTTGGTATCAATGAAGGAGAAATTATAGGTGTAAGAAAGCACTAGGAAAGGAGAAAAAAGGTGCTAATGAGATGAATCAAAGGCCCCTGACATCAGATTATCAACACATAAGCCAAAAACATCGAGGCGAAAGGGACCAACATACTAGTACTTAAGGGAAACTTCAATCAAGCCAAGAATGGAAACAAAAGGCAACATGCGTTTGGGCTAAAATTATGGTGGGATCACCGACTATAGAACAAAAATAGAGCATTGGACATAAACCCAATGCATATGATTAACGAGGGAATAGTAGCACCAAGTAGGATGCCGTTGGATAGAAACCTAAACCATAGAGACTTCCCGCCTCTACCAAGGATTCTAACTGTTCAAGGGGTCATGTAAAAGTTATATGAGGTAAAAATTTACTACATAGGATATTTAGACCCAAGAGAGAGTGTTTCATGCGTGAGAAAAGTAATAGAAGAATAGGAAAACAATTTAATGGAATTCAAATCTCCATCAATAGTGGAAGAAGTATGAAAGACTACAGAGAGGATCTACCTAGAAAGGAGGTCGGGGGGAACAAAATTCAGTGGAAGTTGGACACCAAACAGCCAAGCTCCTAGCAGCAAACGACGATGAAGCATAATTATCAACTATTCCGTTAAAGAGAAATAGAGGGAGACCTCCAACCAAGAGAATAATAAGAAATCTCCAAAGGAATCTAATTACAGAGAGTCTAAGAAAATGTAATGCTCTCAACATAGAAACCAAAAAAAAAAAAGAACACAGTGAAGCGTACTCCAATACTGAGGCGAACGAATAGAGAGAAGACAATGCCTAGCTCAATTGTAAGAGAGACGATTAACCTAGATAAAGTCAGAGAGAAGTGGGTGAAAATCCAATCGGAGTACCCATGAACAACAAAGGAATTTAAATTCTCAAATCACCCCAAAATCATGTTCCCTAGCCATAGCGAGTTGGAATTTTTGTGAGCTAAAGAATCCCACAAAAATTCTTCAAATAAAAGATACTAAAAGAAACTAGAAACCGAGCATCCTCTTCCTAATGGAGACCAAAAATTCTGAAGAAGTGGTTTTGATAGAGTTCAAAAATCTTAGCTATGATAATAGTTGTGTGTGTGGGGGGGGGGCTAAATAGATTAGAAGGAGCTTACTCTGATTTTATATCATTTATATCCGAGTGCGTCTTCCATGATCTTCAATACTCCATAAATTTTCTCTCATGGATAGGAAAAAGACATTCTCATCTATTCTACTTTTGTTTTGATAGATCGACGAAAAACAGGGTCTGGCATGAGAAATTTCAATCGGGTCAATGTGAGTACATGAAATTTGAGGGTTCCAATGATATACACTACTCACCTTGTTTTCAACACTGTATAAAAGGTATAGCCAAATGGCAAAAAACCATAAACAGATAAATGAGCAGAATAAAATTGGCAAAATAAAAGAGGAACTAGATTAAGCATATTGAACTATACTACAAAGGAGAGTAATATTTTGAGGGTAAAGGAAGAACTTAAAGGAGCATACAAAGTGGAGTAGGATTATTGCAGGCAGACGAGCATAATAAGTTGGATAGGGTTTGGGGATGGGAACACGAGTTACTTCCACTCGATTACTAGAGCAAGAAGAGCCTTAAATAAGTTTTTAGTCATTGGAGGTGGAAAAAAGCACTTTTTTATGAAGAGGATAAGATAGAAGATGTGATAGTGCAGTATTTCCAAGAGATGTCCAAAGATAAATCGATACACTATTCTGCGACTGTAAAAAAACTCCATAAGATCGAGAATATAAGAAGAAATGAACCAAAAGTTGGTCACGATCCCATATAAGACTGACACTAGAGAAGGGTTCTTCATCCACGCAGATAAAGCCTTAGAACCAGACAGTTCTCCGCTAGTTCTTTCACTCAAACTGGGAACTCATAGAAGTTGATGTTGCTGTGAAAATGTAGAGCTTTTCTTGAGGCATGAACACTTCCTCAAGGAATCAACGCCACTCACTTGCGACTTGCTCCCAAGATAAAGAATCCAAAAAAATTCAATGAATATAGACCTCTAGCTTTGTAAAGGCTATTATAAGGCAGTGTCGAAGATCCTCATAAGATGAGTAGAACCGCTACTAGACATAATGATACCGTAAAATCAATCTTCATTTGTATCAGCAAGAGAAATTAGAGATAATGTTCACATTACATACGAGATGTTACACTACTTGAATACTTTCTACTTGAATACTTTAAAGGTATAAAAGTATTGTTATATGATGATTAAAATCAATATGTCCAAGGCGTACAACCGCCTAGATTGAGAAGTTATAAAGGAAGTTATAACGGCTTACAATTTCCATGAAAAGTTTTTGTTGTGGATAATGCAATGTGTAACATCGATCACTTTCTCAGTCCTTATAAATGACAATGCCAAGGGGTTAATTAAACTAAAAAGAGGGATCTGCCAAGGTGATCCGCTCACTCCGTTCTTATTCATTCTTTGTAGGGAGATCTTAGTGGGTTTGTGTGACAAAGCCCAAAGAAAATGACAACTTAACGGAATACAAATTGCAAAAAGGTGTAAAAGTCAACCACTTTCTTCTTAAGTACAACACAATCTTTTTCATGAAGGCGGAGCCAAGAAGCTGTCATGAACTGAAGAGAATACTGAAGGAGTATGAGCAGACCTCAACCAAAACATAAACAATGCTAAATCTGTGATCTCCTTTGCTGCAAAGACCCCTAGTGAAATCAAGAAGTAGGTTAAAGAGATATTAGAAATTGAGAAGGAGGGAGGAGTAGGGAAGTATTTGGGGATTTTGGAGCTCTTTGGAAGGAATAAGAAATATATTCTTAGCTCTATAGAAGACCAAATAAAGCATAAATATTTGAATTGGGCGACAAGAAAGCTGTCAAACGCCGAAAAACTTTATATTAAAATATCTTCTCACAGTGATACCAACATACACCATATCTTGCTTCAAATTTTCTTTGAGCTTATGCAAACAAGGTTTTGGTGGGATAAGAATGTGAAGAAAATGAATATGTACTGGGTGGCATGGGGACAATGGCTAAATAAAAGAAAGATGAAGGACTTAGTCTTCATTAAATTGAAGCTTTTAACTATGGACTCTTAGTTAAAATTAGCTAGAGGTTGTTGGTTAATCCAAAACTACCTATTAACATCATTTCTTTTGGAAAATATTGTGGAAACAAAAACTTCGTGGAAATTAAATATGCAAATACAATAAGTTAAATGTGCGAATACAATCTCCCCTGGATGGAGAGGCGAATTGGTCAAAAGAGGTCTTCTGAAACAAAAATTGGAATTGATCATCAGGGATAGGAAAGCAACGAAATTTTGGAATGATCCCTAGTTATCCATCGCAGAGCCTATAAGTTTGATGGGACCTCCCATGCAGCAGACACAAAACTGAAAAGTTGCAGATCTATTCCTAGCTAAAGCGGTGATTTGCGACAAGGAGAAAATTCGCAGAATGTATCCCGATCGAGAAAAAAATAATTCTCCAGATCCACCAAAGAAAAAAGGAGCCAAAGAAAAACTTGAAGCCACTTCCCCCGATAGGAGTAAAAAATAAACATTGTTTATATGGATCAGCTGGAAAATTTGGACAACTCGCGACCGGAAATATGTGAAAATAGATTGATAACAGAACATAAACACTAACAAACACTATCTTAGATGCAAGAGAACGGTTAGCAGCATAACTGGAATCAGAGAAGAGGATAAGAGGATGACCACCTAAGCATAACGAGATGTAATTCGGATACAGCCTGGAACGCTGAGATAAGGAATGTAGGGCTAGGATGGCTATTTAAAGTATAATATGGTGAAATGGACATAAGGAACTCAAAGAGCAAGAGAAAAAGCGTCATTGTTAAAAGCGCAGGCTATGGAGCCTTGGAACTAATCCAACAACCATACGGAGTGAGAGAACATCACTCACACTAGTTTTAGACTACAAGATTCTCTAAAAAAGAAAAAATATTAATATTTTATTAGAATTTAATTTTATAATTAAATTTTTTATTTTTTTTAAAAGAACAACCACTTATAAACCGCTTATAAAGAGTCATGAGTCTTTTAGAAGTTCTTGAACAAGAGACGGTCTCTTACCTCTTTTTTATTTTTTCAATATTTTTTACTTTTTTATTGATAAAAACCTTTATAATAGATTCCCACTAATAAAGCTATTATGTTCCAAGACCGCCATAGCCTCTAAGAATTTTTAAAACAAATTTGAACTCTAAAAGTTTTCAAACAAATTTGATGTTTAAACCGACACTTTATCTAATCGAACTCTAAGAGTTTCAAGTTCCATCTGTTTCAAACCAATTTTAATTATGAATGAAGTTTGGAACATTGGAAAAAACTAAGACACATAAAAGAAACTCATTTAATTTTTATCCATAAATCATATTTTTCTTAGTCATTTTGTTTATTATTATTTTCTTTTTTGTTAAAATCATTTTGTTTATTAGTTGTAGCCAAATGTTGTTATAAATTAACAAATAAACAGAGGTAGCATGATTGGTAATGCATCTAGCTATTAAAAACAGAGGTGAAGAATTCAAATTTTAGATTTGAAATTTTTCTCTTGTTTTTTAATTCATATTCATATCAAAAATTCACAAATAAACATAATTACATCTAGGTATATCATATATCGTCGGGATTTTTACCTTGCAAAGATGCCAACGATGAAGGTTATGGCGGGAAAAAGATTAGTCACTGCAGACATGTACGTGGCTGACGTTAGAGCCATACTTTCCATAAATAAATTTTGCCCTAACGATCCCCTGCAATTTAAGTAGAAGAGATATTATAGCATTTTTCATTTAATAAAAAAAATATTTTAAATATTAATTTATAACTGAAATATATTCATAAATATATATAATATTTCATTTGATGTGGAATATAATCTAAATATTTTCCAAAAAAATAGAGAAGTTTAGTTGGAAAATGTATAACTAGATATCTCATTTGGTGCGGAATATAATCTAAATGTATGCTTTAAATCGGAGGTAAGTGTATTGGTAAAAGCGATGAACTCGAAGCTGCACCAGAAAGAAATTTATGAATTTCTAAGGGACATCAAAAAAATCTCACAAGATTTTGAACATGTCGTTTTTGAGTATTTACCTCGTAAAGACAATCAATCTGCAGATAAACTTGCAAAAGATGTACTAAAATCTCAGACCTAACTTATGTTCTAATGGAATTTTTAACTGTTCAAAAAAAAAAAATCTTATAATATAAAATTATACTAGATTATAATTGCGTATTGATGTATTATATATTTCTTGATACGTTTTCTTAGTTATTAACAGTAGATAATACAATATGTATGAACTAATTGCGTGCTTATGTTAAAATCAGTAAAAGTGTAACCATTTATTAAATATACCGTCAGGAACAACATAAAAATTAAAGTATTTGATGTTGCACCTTTTATCAAGTTAAATATTTAAAATATATAATTTAAATGTTTATTTTACTTGTTCGATTAAATTATATATTTAAAAAACTTTTTTTAATATCGAATAACATAGAATTGAGTGATAATAAGGGAACCAATTATTTATATATATATATATATATATATATATATTACAATATCGACAAAACTACCAAATCATTTTTGTAATCTGATTTTTAATAGCAAATTTAGCTCTATCACACATAAATTAAAACATTATTACATTATAATTGTACTAGTCATTTGTATAGTTATATAATAAGATATCTATTATTCCAAATAACGTACTTTGAATAAGAATTAAAAAAATATTTTTTTAGTAGTATTTTTTCTTTAGATTTTCAAATTTTTTGTGTAAGTTTCTTTTCACAAGATTCTTGTGTTTAATAAATTGAAGTACGATTATACTAGTTTATCATTATTTTTTTTTAGTAAGAGAAAATTGACATTCTAGGGATTATTAAATCAATTAAGAAGAATAGTTAAGAAGACTAAGAAAGTGTGAAACCAAAAAAATACACACAACCAAAGCACCGGCGTGTACTCCTTTTATCAAGGTCATAGTTTTAATTGAATTGTTAACTTTCTATTACATTTATAATTTTTTTTAAAAAATATTATAGCTTAAAGAAGATGAAACTTTTTTTTTTTCATGTACATATAGTCCATCAAATAGCGAATGTAGTAAACAACTTGGTTAGAAGTGAATATTTTTACAATTTTTTTTCACTTCACAATATTGGATTTTTTGATTTTAGAAATTGGTTAACGTTTAATCTTTATTTTTATTTTAGTTGTAAAGGTTTCCTAGAAATCATAGAATGATGCTACATAGGAATTTAAACTCCTTATTTTCCTCTAATGATGTTACATAGGAATTTAAACTCCTTATTTTCCTTTAATTATGACACATAGGATTTTAAACTCCCTATTTTTCACTAATTATGACACATCATCATATTGTATTCTCAATCTTATTATATAAAACTCTATATTTCAAACTTCATATTTAACATGATCACAGTGTTAATTGGTCGATTAGATTTCAACACATTTTAGAATAGTTTTACAATACGATCGCAATACATGCAAGTCATTTAATCAGATTTCGACACGTACTGAAATATTTTAATGAAATTAACCGATCAAATTTTGGCACGTGTCAAAAAGTTATAGCTTTAATAAATTAACCTAAACTTATTAAAAAAAAATTATGCTACATAAATATTTTATTTTTTGAAATCATATTAGAAAAATAATTATGCCATATGAATATTAGACTTAAAAAAAACACAATTAATCAACCAAAATGTATTTAGAAAATAGATAAATTAAAAAGAAATACAATCAGCGACAAAAAAAAAAAAAAAAAAGAAAGAAATACAATCAATATCTAATCCTTAAAAGAAAAGAGATTATAATTACTCAGTTTTATATATAAAAAAAAACTCTCATTTCTCTCATATTCCCACCAAACTAATTTAAAATCCTTGATTCTATTTCAACGTTTTGACTTTTGAGAAAGGTTCTATATATATCTTTTGTTTTTAATTGACTTACTATGTTCAAATATCCAAATCATATGTTGTTTCTTAGTTTATTGTATTTATACTTTTTTGTTTATTTAAGAAGCTCATATATTCATATTATTTACCCAAATCATATTTTTTCAAATTCAAATAATCTTTTGATTAATTATTTACATATTCGATTGATATTTTTTAATTTCTCATCGTTTTCCGATTTAACAAACTAGTTTATTATTATATTCCAGTATTCTTAAGTACGATGTTGGTGCTTAATTAGTTTAGTTATATTCTTATTTTGATTAACTAATATTCCAATAGCTTGAATACGATGGTGGTTTCTTAGTTAATAAACTAATTATTTATAAATATGTGATGAATTAGGAGAACTGAATTTGAAAAATAAATGTGATGCTTCTCTATCAATAAATAGTTTCGAATAATTTCATACTCTCTTAATAGTTTAAAAATAAATTTATCTTTTAAAATTTTCATATTGTAAAAGTTATACAAATATAAGAAATAAATTGATTAAATGCACATAATTCATGTCTAAGTAAAAATAAGATAATATGTTGATTTAGAAAATAAAAATAAAATAATATGTGAAAAAATAAAAAATAAATTTAATTTACAAGGGATATAAAATTATGTTGTCAAGGTTTAAAATATATAAGGAGTTAAATAATATAAAATTAACTTAGTTCCAATGAGAATATAAAAAATTAAATATGTGAAAATATGTGATAAATTTTGATTGAAAGCTAATAACAAATGTGAGATTAACATATTAAAAGAATTGTAAAAAATTTTCTTTCGATGGTTTCACATTAGTGTTCTCAATTTTTTTCTTTCATGGGTGATGAATTTTTTTCTTTTTGTTTTTAACTTGTTATAAAGATTATAAAAGATTGATTATGAATCGTGTATAATTAAAATTCATACACATTAGACAAAATTTAATTGGAAACTAAAAATAAAAAATAAAAAAATCAAAATAAGTAAATAATTGTTAAGTTTCTCTCTTAATGGTTTCATATTAGTTACTTAATCTTTGTTTTTACGGGGAATCTTATTTTGTGTTTAACTTTTAGTTTTTTTTTTTCTTTTCTACAAATTATAAAATGGTTACTATAAACCCACGTACACATATACGTAAATCTTTATCTAAGTTAATATATAAAGAGATGTCTTTTAATTTGTAATTATGGAAAAATTGAAATACTATAAAATACTACATTTTAAATTTTTGTTCTAAACCATCACTATTTTTTCTAATAATATCACAAACAATTGTGTGAAATTACTAATTAACTTTTAATAGTTACCAATAAAATTAAAATATTATGTTTGGATTACATATTTACAGTTTATGATTTAAATATGCCCCATTAAAAATGGTTTTTAGTTATTTTAATATAAAACTTGTTATTACAATCTTATTATTTGTTCAAGTGTATAGGAATCCAACAAAAGATAGATCCCACGTAGGCCTGACCTAAGTGGGTAGGGCAGAAGTGTCTAATTCCAGAATCCATGACCTAAAAGAAAAATTTGCATGAGAAAATGGGTTTAAGAACTTTTTTTTTTTGGTTTTTTAGTGATAAATAAGTCTAAATTTTGGTTTTCCCCACATACCCGTTTTTTGCAAAAGAAAAT
Source organism: Euclidium syriacum (assembly GCA_900116095.1). Classification (NCBI taxonomy): domain Eukaryota; kingdom Viridiplantae; phylum Streptophyta; class Magnoliopsida; order Brassicales; family Brassicaceae; genus Euclidium; species Euclidium syriacum. The sequence continues at coordinate 9,346,403 of FPAK01000008.1, forward strand.
AGAAAATGGGTCCAAATTTTTTGTTTTTTAGTGTTAAGGGATCCAAATTTTTTCCCCACAAAAAGACCCATTTTTAGCAAAACAAAAAATATAGAAAATGGTCCAAAATTTTTGTTTGCCCTAATGTCTTCATTTTTGTTGGGCTTTCCCACGTACCAAAAAAAAACCTTAGTGGTTTGAAACTCTCACATTCCTATATGATTCCCCAAATAATATCAATGCCTTAAGTGTCTGTAGAAGATATCACTCACCAGCCTAACTCCATTCTCTAAGAAAAGGTAACTCGACACACAACTAAAGTCCACCCACATAGGAATAAAAATCAGACCTGGCTTAGACAACCCCGTTTCAAATTTTAATTCATACCTCATCAACGACACTTCATTAATATGCCAAAACTTGTTGCAAAGTCGCATATATGTATTGACAAATTGGACATTGATCTTCTGTTTCTTGTTCGTCACACCCTATATACGATTCACTGTGGGGTGAATGGTTCCGATGTTAGGCGTCTCGCCTATGAAATAAACTTGTAGATAACACCCCCATAGAGGCTTATATTCAATCAAAATCTCCTCTGGAACCACGACTTCCGCCACACCATTAAAAATCTTGAAAGCTAGGGTTAAACCCTATCTCCTCCAAACCTCACACCATGAACACAAGAGACCCACTAGGAGTAAATAAAACATAGCCAACTCAAGAAGGACCTGCACCTAAGGAATGCTCAGAGAAGCGGAAATCTTCTAGGACACGAAAAAGGAAACTTTAGCGAACCCTAATCGTCTCAAAGCAAAAAACTTTTGGTCTTCTAAGCATTATATATGGATTATGAAGTTCCCATGTTCTTCTGGTTCTTTTGTTGCTGGAAGGGTATCAGATCATTGTAAAATAACGGTTCATTTTGACAAGTCGAAGTCTAAAGCTAGAAAATGGTTTAATTTTTTACGCACATCTCTATGCATGAATCTTTTTTTATCGAGAGTTGAAGAGGTTTGGAATCATTCTGGTCCTCTTTCTTACTCTTGTACAACTCTTTATATGCTGTTACGGAAGTTGAAATCTCTTAAGTTTACGCTTTGAGATTTAAGTCGTAAGAGATTTGGTTACTTGCCCATAAAGATATCTGCAGCTTGGGAAGATCTTTGTTCGAAACAAGAGATTGGTTTCGACAATCCTTATGAGGTTGCAGTAAGAGATGTTTCAATGGAATGATGGTTGGATACCTCGGTAAAGAATGGTTGGATTTTAGTGTCCGAAGCGGAGGTATAAACTACTTCGTCCAAAGTCGAAGTTTAAGCTTGGACATAATAAGATAAAATCTTATCACAGATTCCCTGATTTCTAAAAAATGGAATATTTCCATATTTCCGAGATTAATCCATGGGTTTAGATAACCGATTACAGAGGCATATAAATCGGTGAGAAGAATTACTAGCAAACCTCAGTTTAATATTTCTCTTTGACAAAGTTAACTCGGCATTCCGAATTAACACCCTTGTAACTAATATCAATAATAATACTTCTTTTCCGAAGAATCTTTTGTCTTTCTTATTTAATTAACTTACTCCAAAAAACAAACCCCTCTAATTATAAATAATTAGAAGTTGAACCCAGTATCAACATAATTTTATAGCTGCAACAATCTTGCGAATTTAGAGAAATAATTTTCGCATCAAAAGACCCAAGTGAAGTTCTTAAAACTTGAATCACAACCATCTCTATTTTACCAAATAGTGTAGGGACGTGACGAAAATCACCATTAAATTGCTACAGAAGGAGACATGTTTGTGATTTTTAGCAGTTGGATGTAAAACAAAAGCCATAAATCGCTTTACCACTTTTCTACAATCCCATCCGTGTGTTGATGCTACCATTTATGATGAGCTTCATGGAAATAATTTTGGAGTATCAAATGTTGGATGCAGTAATAAACTGATTTTGAGAAAGGAGATTATTTTGGTGTTTAAAATGCCCAAGAACAAGATCCAATGTCCTTATGGGTTTCCAGTGGAACTTTATAAATACTCATGGAGTATAGTGAGTGATGAGATGGTTGTCGCTGTTCAGTTTTTATTCATGTATAACTTCACGCTTCACTTGATAAACTGTACTGTGTTAGCGCTGATTCCAAATAGAAAAATGTAGTGGGCATTACTATTTCTTGTTGTAATTTTATTTATAAGATTATCTCTAAATTATCAGCAATCCGTTTGAAGGAGATATTACATTATGCGATTGAGTTTAACTAGTGTGCATTTGTGAAATGACGGTTACTACTTGAGAAGCTTTGGCTTGCTACGAAAATTGTAAAGAATTACCATAGGTATTCTATGGAGGATGTGCTATTAAGGTGGTTTTGACTCTTTTCATTGGTGTTTTATCCGTCAAACTCTAACGGCTATGGGATACCCATCTATTTTTATAAATTGGATTTTACTTGTGTTACCACAACTAGTTTCTCCTTCTCTATAAATGGGAATCTAGAGGATTTATTTCCAAGTAGTCGAGGAGTTTTTCAAAGTTGTACACTACCACCATATCTATTTTTCGTCGTTAATAATGTGATATCCCTTATGTTGAATGTTACTTTCTAGTGGGGGATTTTTAGTTATTATCCCATGTTCATTACGGTGAAGTTAAGTCATTTTACCTTTGCAAATGATATGGTTGTATTCATGGATAGAAAAGAATCGTCATTAAATAGAATACTTAATGTCTTCATGGATCATATATCAAAGATCTAGTCATTGATATACCCGAAAAAGGAGAATGTCAAAATATTTACCCGAATAAGCCACACAGGAAGCCTTGGAAGATAATTTTCCACGTCATTTTTTGAAGTTTTCCCCTGTAGAAAATTTTCGATTTATATATTATTAATAATAGAAGAGCAAAATGAGCATCCGATTAATGGAACAAAATTTGATGAACTGCAAGCATTCTGTGTTAACATAAATTGCAGTAGATAAATGAAGACAAATTCGTGAAAAGAAAAATATGGAGACAACATTCTGATAAGCATAAATTTGCAGGAAAGAAGTTGAATAATACATATACCATATATTTATTTCTACTTTATATTTTGAAATTCAAAGATTCTAATTATTTTTTTCTAAGGGTACTGACTATATTGAAATTTTTTTTCTCTAAAAACTAAAAATATAACAAAAAGAAGGGTGATTTGTTATAGTAATCCAAAATATATATATATATAAAATAGGTAAAATAATCTATTAGATTTTTTAAAGAAATGTTTTTTCCAAATTACCTTTAACATATTAGTTTTTAACTTCTTTGTCATCATAGTGGATTTAAAAAGTTTTAAATAGTTCAATTTTTTTTTAAAAATAAATAATTGAAAAGTATTAATTATCCTAACATAGAAACATGACTAGTATAAAAATTAATGTTACCAAAAATTTTTTTTTTTTTTTAGACCTGTATATAATCTGTTAGATTTGTGTAAAACGTATATCTGTTTTTCCAGATTTTAAAATCATATATGGTAAACTTGAATGTAGTCTATATAACTTGGTAGACTTGCGTAAAGTCTATAAATTCTTTCAGATTTCAACGTCATATTTGGTAGACTTATATATTTTCTGCGGATATTTGGCAGACTTACATAAAGTCTACACGTTTTTGCAGATTTCAAAATAATATCTTGTAGACTTGTAATTAATCTACTAATTAGTCTATATAACTGAATAGACTTACGTAAATTTTACACGTTTTTTCAGACTTCAACATCATATCTGGTAGACTTGTATATAGTCTGCAGATATTCAGTAGACTTGCGTAAAGTCTACATATTTTTTGTAGACTTCAAAATCATAACTAGTAGATTTGTATTTAGTTTACAGAACTTGGCAGACTGACGTAAAATTCACAGATTTTTTGTAGAATTTAACATTATATTTGGTAGACTTGGCTATATTCTGCAGATACTCGGCAGACTTACGTAAAGTTCAGACGTTTTTTTGTATACTTCAAAAATATATCTAGTATACTTGTATTTAATTTACATAATTTGACATACTTGCGTAATATTTATCTGTTTTTTTCAGATTTTAACATCATATTTGGTAGACTTAATCAAAGGGTAATTTTAGATTTACCAAAAATCATAAATAAAAAATAGGTTATCTGGATAATTAAAATGAAAGAGGTTATTCTAGCTGTTTCTTAAAAATTTAGGGTTATATGAACTAATTTTTTTTTAAAGAAGCCCTTTTATAAAAGAAAAAAAAAGGAAAAAAAAAAGAAGGTAACAAAAGATAAAGACACGGTAAAATTGTTCAATTGACCATATCCTCAAGAAATGTAACTTTGCTTACGTACGAACACATTTAAATGCATCTCCTATTTAGGGTGACACATTTATGCAGAGCCTTTGTTTTCAAAATTATTTGTCTACTTTTTTTTTTCCCCCGAATATGTATGTAAATTAGAGCTTCCATTTCTTTTTAAAGTATCGTTTTACAGAATCAAATATACTTATAAAATTGTACCATGACCTCCGAATTAGTTTAAGATGTTCATGCTAGTGTAGAAGAGATAGAACTTGCCGGTTGAAGAAGAAGGCAAGAGGAACCATAATGGCGGCGGATAAGAGGAAGCGGTAAGCAATGAGGACAGGTAGGCTCACGCCATTGCTTATGGCAACCTTGAATATGATATTGACTCCGGCGAGAACCACCTGAACCGCCACCATAATTACCACGGGCTTCATCCCATTTGCCCCAACCATTGATTGCTCCTCAAAACTATGTTGTTTGATTATGTGTGGAACGAATATGAATATATATATCTATATATATATATATGTTTGTACTACGTACAAGCGTACCAACACGACAGCGTTTTCGGGAAAAGGCCGTGGTGAAACTACCCATGAAAACCATGCGGTCGCTACTACGCTACTTTCTCATTCAATCCTAACAATACATAGAGTCATAGATCTAAGTCTAAACAATGACTCGATTTTTCATTTTTCAGTAAAAAATAAAAGACTCAACAAATGTTATAAAATACGCTAGGTGTTACATTAATAGTAGCAGGTGACACATGAACAACTATAGAGATTTAATTTATTATAATATGACAAAAGTTTATGTTATAGAAAAAGACTACAAGAATTGTTCACATTATTTTTGGAGTCCTAATTTTAATTCTTTTTATTAAAAATGAACTAAAACTATGGCTGTTAATTTTGAAAAGGGGATCCCATCCTATCCCGTTTCTGTTCCAAAATTTTTCATATTGTTTTTTATTTCATGTTTAAGTTATTTCCTATTCGGAATCATTTATTTTATTCAAACGGATAAAGAAAATGATTTCCCATTTAATATCTAAATTTTTAAACAAATTGTAATTATTATCTAAACATTACTCAAATGTTCCCAAAAATTTCAAAATTTCCCAAAATTTAATAAAATATTCCAAAATTTTCTAAAATTTTATGTTCTCGTTTTTGTCACATTATTTCCCTTCTTGTACCCGAATTTCCGTTCCCGTTTATTTGTTGTTTCCATTTGAGAATTTTTTTTCAATATCCGAATTATCCGTTTCCATCCCGTTCTCTTTCTGTTCCTGTCATTTTTCTTCACTTTTCCCGAAATGAATAGGCCTACTTACAACTTTAATTTTTTTCCATATGATAGAACTAAACTTTCCAATTTCTTTATTTAAATCATTTTTACTGCAAAATGGGATAATATATTACCAACTCAAAACAGCATACAATCATAACCACAACGTAAAACACTAAAACATAACAAGGCCAAAATCAGAGAAGGCCGAACCAATTGAAAAAGAAGGAACAGAGCCGAACCAATTGAAAAAGAAGGAACAGAACCAGAGAACCTTTCAACAAACCGATAAGAGCTAGCTTCTCTATCAGACAATCCTCTTTGCCAAACCAGACCGTCATAAGCTATATAAGACGAGAGTTAAAGGTTTAAAACCACACTATTTGCAGTCGCAAGAGCATATGCATTTGCCAACATTGGTTCAAAAACAAATAAAAATCTTGATGAAGTAAAGTTACTATTCCTCCAAAATCACCTCATATTGTATGTTGGGATAAAACTTGCTCTCATAATATTTATGAATGATGCAAATACACGTGAAAGACAACTTGGGTGAATCTCTTAGTGACATATGTAACGAGGCAGACTACTTTAATGCCATATGTAGCGTAAATTACGCGAACTTTGTAGTGAAATATGCGAGCATTCATGGGATATTTGGGTCTAATTATGTGAGGACCATTGTGTTCTTATAGGTGGGATCACGAGGGCCCATGTGGCCCATATCCTGATAGTGTGGGATACAGATGGGAGCGATGGGAATAGAGTGACAAAAGAAGAATTGATCCCTAGCTTGAATTTACAGTGGCTAGGGGGTAGAGCATAGGGTCGTCCCCTTGGCGCCTTCCCATACGGGGTTTACTTGCCAGTTATCCCGGCCTCGAGAAATGCTAAGCGAGTGAAGACCCGACTTCAGAAGCTCCTTAAGGAGGTGTGTAGTGTCTTAGTTAAGTATCACAGTTGGAGCCATGTATGAGTTAGCCATTCGTAACTTACGATTTACATAATCCTACCAAACCTTATCCTTCAAAACAAAAATTGTTGATAACATTCAGTACTGATCCATGTGTCAAGTACCTACATGTTACAAGACTAGCTTGGGATCATGCGCACCTCGATAGCCCTAAACTAATGGTGAAGGACTATGTTAGCAGATGACAAACGGTATGAAGCGCTTCACATACCTGTCTCATTCGGACATCAGTTACCTTGGGAGTATGCGTTGCGCCAGCTGGCAAAACAAAAACAAAAGTGGTAAATAAAAAACACTCGATTCATGACTATTTCGAGCATCCAGACGATGACACAACCAACTAACTAAACCAACCCAATTACTTAGTATACTAACCGGGTAATATATCTTCTATAAATACAAACCTACATCGAGAAAGGGTATGGTTTTCATTTACTCTAAGCTTAGGATAAGCTTTCTCTGTTTCTTAGAAAACTCTTTTTCTAATCTTGACTTGCTATTAATTCGCTCCGCTCGCTTAGATTCACTTGTGAACTCTAGAAGCTCTTGTTGAGTGTTTTTTGATAGCGATCGAGTTCCTTCACAGCCCATCCTGAAATCTTTTGGTTAAAGCTTTGACCTTTAGGTGCAAAGCTCAGATTTTCTCACTCAAAAACTTGAAATGAAAATCTTATAAAAGAGACACGATTTTAGAGGAGAATTCGGTCCAAGACTACTTTTTTAAAAATCTTATTGGTATGCGAATGCGAGTTAATGATGATTGTCTTATCAGTTCAATAATTGAGACACTACCTTAATGGCAGAATATTCTTGAAACAAACATACAAGAAAAGCCTGAAATTTCTCTTGGAGAAAAGGAACATCAATTTGGAGTATTAGAGATGGTTGACAAAGTTGTTAGCAGTTGATTTCGACATTCTATACAAGACGGGTTAAGAGAACAAGGCGGGTGATGCATTATTCAGGACTGCAGTTCATCACAAAGTGCAATTCAGATATCCTCGGTGGGGGAGGAGGAGGCAGAGAAGGTGGTAAAGTTTAGGCCCGAGAGGCTTTTGCGCTAAATGCAATTCGAACGGCTCCGCTCTGATCTGATACTTCTTGTTCATTGCTTCGACCGATCGAAGTGATAAATCCTTCTCCGTCGGCGTTCCCCAGTTGGGGCAGAGTATTCCGATTTCCGAGCCATGGTATCCCCTTGGTTTAGAAGAACCTTGATTGACTTCCTGATACGCTGACTATTGATGTTTCATGGATTTTACCGGTTTTCTACCATGATTTTTGTGCTTTTATAGAATCTTTCTAGAGTATTTTCGGTATTTATATAGGTTTTACAAGAAAAATACGTTTTTGGAGTAAAATGAGTTAAAATGAAGAGAATTGGAGAAAAACTAGCAAAAGAGATGCAAAGGCAGAATCTTAGTTTTAGAAGTCGAGCGACCATTGACCAACTTATCCGACGATCCAGAAGATGATTTACATATCAATTTGTAAACACGGAAGTTATATTTCATCTCCAATTTTAATCAAGCGCATTGGACATTTGGAGCCCAAGATATAGCTGTTTTATTGAAGACATGTCATTCTGATGGGATTTACAAAACTGACCCGTTTAACTCCAATCAAGTCCGACTTGAATATTAAGCATCTTCTACCCTAAGGTTGACCTATGAAACTATGAAAGGACCTCTAAGAAGCAGAAGAAGCCATAGCCCATACATCCAATACAATCATTCAAAGAGTTATCTTGCTTTCATTTTGTTCTTTGCTTAGTTACTAAACCTAGGGTTTACTTTATGAGCTTTGTTCTTTGAAACTCTGAAGTAGATTAAGAGGATGTTCTTTTACTCATAATGAGATCCATGACCCTCTAACATATTGTCTATTTTTATCTTACATGCAATTCATTAATCCAATAATGATTTGTGTTGCCAGCATCATGTCTGGGTAGTTTCATTGTTAGATCTAGGGTTTTTAAAAGGATTTTTAATGGATTATTAATACGGTTTTATCTATGGAATAAGCCATGAGATTCTTCATTAAAAAAAAAAAATTTTAACACTTAGAAGTGACGTCATGAATCACAACTAGGCATCTAGGTTCATTCCTCTATCAGAAACGTATTGGAAGAAACCCCAAATATTTGTAGTGAGCAAGGTGTATTTCGTGTCATAGTCTATGCTTGTTCGGACACCTTATGGACATATATAACTTGAATTTTTTAATGCTTGTATACATTCAGAGACAATCCAAAATGAATTTTGACATTTAGGTTTTTAAACAAAGTGAATTCGTTAATACATCCTTAGAGAGTTTTGAAAGAATAATGTGTTTAAAGTTATAAAAGTCACCAAAATGGACCGTGATCCATTGTTTCCCACTGAATTTTCCTATATCTAATATTCTAAGTATTGCATACAATCTATTGCGTTCACTTAGTTTGATAAGCTTTTGATTAAAACTGTTACACACACTTGATTTGCTTAAAACAATCCTAAACTATAGTATTATGATAATTAGCCCACCTCTATGTGAGATTAATAATCTAATTACTACAATTATACATTGTGCACTTGCAGTTAGATTAGGTGTAAAAAAATTCACGCATCAACTATTATGAATCATCTATCTCCAATTCGCCTTCTTCCGGATCGGTAAAGTTACCGTCCACCCTGTTGCGTCGGTGGTGATGTTTTGGCTATCATATTCTTGACTAATTCTTCACTTTTTAGACTCATTCTGAAACTGAAGCTTCCCGACTTTTACCCCCTATTAGGCGCGCCAAATGTTGATTCATGGGTTCAACCCTTAATTACTGCAAGTTAAAAGGATCCTAAAGGTAAATAAGCCAAAGAAACTTTTATTAATATCGGAAACTATAAAGACGAGCTCAAAATGCCGAGCTCGGTTTATCTAAGAGAAAGGAAAAACAGGTCCTTGGTAAGAGCTCTTAGTCGGTCCTCCCTCTTGGATTGTAGATCCCTTCAAAAGGGGGAGAGTCCCATTTTATATAGGTTATAAGTAGTAGGTGCCTTGAGGCCTATGGGCTATGTTGAGGATAATGATGGTATCATGATCTTCCTAGATTTAAGGGATCTCAAGAAGATTTAATATTATCCTTCTTTTTTGGTAACCAAGCCAGAATATTAGAAAGATTGGGATGAACGGAAAATGACTATGAGAGATTAATTACTCTCACTCAATAAAAGGAATGTGTTTGGACCTGTTGTTACACCTAATGAAGTAAAGCCACTCGAATTAAATAGGTATATGTGCGTAAACGAAATGAGAAAAAAATGTCAAAGATATAAAGTCCAACTTGTGATACAAGGTTTTTCTCAAAGACCGGTAATTGATTATGTGAAACATATTTCATGTTCATAGATGCAATCATATTCAGGTACTTGGTGATCTTAATGGCATCAAAAAATTTAGAAATGCACCTATATGGATCACTTGATAGTGACATATACATGAAAATTCTCGAATGATTCAAGATCCTTGAAAGATTCGAATGATCACTTTACAGACTAAAGCAATGCGGATGCATGTGGTATTATCGCTTAAGTGAATAACTAGTAACAAAAGGATGTCAACAACTCGTTATGTTCTTGCGTATTTATCAAGAAATTCATCAAGATTTGTGATGTTGACCTGAGCAACTTAGGGGCTCGAAAAGAAGTTGATGAAGCGAGAACTCATATGAAAGAAGAGTTCCATATAAAAGATATTGGAAAGATAAAGTTTTTTCTGGGGCTTCCAATAGAGAATATTCAAGACGGGATATTTGTGCATCAACCAAATCACACAACGAGGGTGCTAAACCCTTTAATATATATAAAGCAAATCTTTTGACTACCCCGATGGTAAATAGATCGCTTAATATTGATACGAATCAATTTCGACATTGTGAAGATAACAAGACAATATTAGGTCTTGAAGTGTCCTATATGAGTGTTATAGGTTCCATCATGTATTTGCAAATTTTACTCGGCCAGATATAGTGTTTGATACTAATATGCTTGCAAGATACAGTTCAGCTCCTACACAAAGACATTGGATCGAAATAAAGCAAATTTTTCGTTATCTTCAAGGTATAAGACTTGAGATTACTTTACCCCATAAACTCTTCATGTGGTCTAATGGGTTTTTCATATGCAAGTTATTTGTCGGATCCGCATAAAACTCAATAGCAAACTTGACACGTTTTCACAATGGGAGGTATTGCGGTCTCGTGGCGTTCTCAAAAGAAAAAATTGGTTGTCACTTCTTCAAATCAAGCGGAGGTTATATAACTTCATGAAGCATGTAGAGAGTGTGTGTATGGCTTAGATCCATGATCCATATTATACAAGAAACTAGCGGGCTGGACACCGGGAAAGAACCTACGAAGTTATACAAGGATAATGTTGTTTGTGTCTCACAACACAAGGAAGGTTACATTAAGAGCAATAGGACGAATCATATCCCCCGAGGTCTTTCTCTTTTTGATGTCCAATACATCCGCTGAAGTAATAATGTTACCGAACTCTTCACAAAAGTGCTTCCTACATCAACGTGTCAAAAGTATATTCAGAATATTATAATGTGTTACATACAAGATTTGTGAAGAGATAATTGTATCCATCCTTCAAAATAAGATTACGATTTTGTACTTTTTTTTCCTTATTAATGTTTTTATCTTAATGAGTTTTTTTCTGATAAGATTTTAATGAGGTAGTATGTAATACGATATTTATGATGAAAAATAAAGGGAAGTATTATAAATAATAAAGAGGAGTATTATGAATAGTAAAAGATTAGAAATGAATCGTCTATCCACTTGTTTTCATATAGTATAACAAGTTTTCAAATTGATATAGTAAAAGATTAGAAATGAATCATCTATCCACATATCTGCCCACTAGTACTATATATATAGGGGTTGTGCTTTCCTTTGTCATGTACGTGGATAAGAAAAGAAATGAATACAATCTCTTATATGTTTTGTCTCTTTCTATATCTTTTATATAATAACAAACTATATAAGCTTCTTTAAGTAATCTCGTTCTCTAATTTATACTATATCATATTTCATAACAAACATAATTTATTCGTTTTCCTCTCTCCAACATTTGGTCATTTTTTATTTGGCCTTAAAGGCTGTCCAACTTGTCGAGAGAAATTGAATTTTGATTACGTTTTTACTCTTTTTCCTTTATCAATTTTTTTATTTTAATGGGTTTTTCCTTTATGAAAGTTATTATTTTAATAAAAAAATTGTGAGATTAGCGTCAAATAGCACAGATGTTTATTAAAACGACTAGATTAGCACTATTGGATAAAACTTATTAAAGTAACACTAATCTTATATTTAAAAGACTAATTTACCTTTTAAAATAGTTACCACCTCTAATACCTTATTATCATTTAACTTAATTAAAACTAAAATTATGTTTATTTAATCTTTTCAAAAATCATTGTCAAAATTTATAAGATATTAAAAGAAAAAAAAATTAAACGGACCCCCTAATTCCCTTTTTCCCTTTGACCTTTTAGGATTTTTTTTCCTTACAGACTCTTTCTAAGTCGGTAGAGAGAGAGAGTAGCAGAGGACCACCGCCTCTACTTCACCCGCACCGTCACAATTTCTCCGGGATTCTAATTTGTCCGGGAGATCCCTACCATAATTTCGAACGGTTCCATCGCCGGAGCCTTTCCGGCGGAAGCCATTGCTACCGCTTATTCTCCGCCTCCGCCATCGCCCCTCTTCTCTCTCGTGCTCAATTTCGCTGATTTCGGCCACCGGTTTCTGGGTATTGGTTTTTCCGGGTAAGTTAATTGTTGGATTGTGCTTTAATTTCGTCGCATTGAACTTCAATTTGAGCCAGTCACGATTTTGTTTTTTGCCGGTAGCGACATTCAAACGTACAGAGGCAGTCACGAGTTTGTTTTTGAATTTCCGAAAAAAAAGATAAATTTTTGTTCTACAGTATGTCTTATAGCTTATTTCACCTTACTGTTTAGTTTTGTCTAGTTGTTGGTGTTGGTTTTTTGTGAAATGGAGTTTATTTTCGTCATTGACTATTTATTTATCTTCTTCTTATTTCCAGTTATTTCATATATGGATAAGATAGAGAAAACAAACTATCCTCGTCGGTTATTTGGTGTCAGTAAAGCTTCTACACAAGGTAGAAGTCTAAATCATGGATGTTACCTAAAGAGGTTGTTGAAGGCGAAAGATAGTCTTGGTGATGATGTTTGGGATTTGTTGAAGAATTCAACAGTGGGATCTATCATTAAATCAGCTGAAAAAAACTTTTTATGGTGTGGAAAGACGGCTCATTACTTGCTGACACATCAATTAGAAATTAAGCGGCCTTTTGAGATGTGGTGTCTGATTAGTGATGAACCCTTGCGATTTTTCTTGTATGAATTTTCTCATGTGACGGGACTGAATTGTGATCCATACGGCGTCGAAGAGAATGTGGAAGTAGATCACAAGCCATTATGGGAAAGATGGGTGTGGTTGAAGGTGACGGTCCTCATTGGGAAGACTTGGAGCGAGTCTTGAAAGTGTGCCACAGTTGGCCATTTGAGGAAAGAAGAACAGTGGGTTTTCTATGTGTCATGGCGCTTGGAATATTTGGCTACCAAAGAGGGTGTAGGATGAAGCCAATGTATGCGAGGAAAGCCTTTGATCCTGATGTGTTTAATAGGTTTCAATGGGGTCGGCAATCATTTGAAACTTTCATTCAGTCAATCAAAGAAGCTAATCTTTCAGCCCATACCATTACATTGAAAGGTTTTGTTCATGCGCTGGTGATATGGTCCTTCGAGGCGTTTAAGAAACTGGGAGAAATGTATGGAAAAAGAAAAGCAATGGAAGGTGTGCCTCTTATCTATTGGGGCGGATCTCGCGAACATTATGAGGTTGATGATGTGATTGTCGAAGCACAAAAAGAAGGGGGCTCCTCGGTAAGCTTTTTTCATTGGAGTTTCTGCAAATATTTTTTCATAGAGTCCTAGACTAACAACGTAATTCATTTATCTGCAGGTTCTATTTAAGAATTTGGTTGTTAGACCCTATGAAGAGATTTATCCTTCATGGACTGTTGGTGATGATGCTGATGAAAGATTGGATAACTTGATCAAAGACATTCTCAGCAACTGTTTAAAAAGAAAGGCATGGGAGAAAGTAGGATTACTTGATGGTTTTGCTACGAAAACAATGGAGATGAAAAGGAAGCGTGACAATGATGAGGGAGTTTCAAATGGTGAAGAACTCATGGCAGATGCTAAAGACAAAAAGAAGAAGACTGAAGTCAAAGAGAACGTAGAAACTAATACCAATGCAGATGTTATCAAACTTCTCTTATCTTTAACTGAGCAAGTTGCGAAGATGGAGAAAAACTACCAAGAGCGGAATACAGCTATAGAAAGAACTCTGCTTCAATTATCAGAATCAGTGAAGCGTTTAGAAAATAAAGAGGAGCTTGATAGAAAGAAACCGGTTATAGTAGAAGACATAAAGTTACCTGGTGGAAAATTGGATGATCTAAGCTCATCAGACTCACTGGTATGTTCTTGAACTCTTTTCATTTAATTTCATAGAATCATTAGTGTATTCCATTTACGTTGTTGTTGTGTGTGTCTGAAATATTTTGCAGAATTGGTTAGCATGCAATCAAAAACAAACACAGGGAAAAAGTGAAGCAAAGAAGGGAACACTGACTGATATGAAAGTGAAAAAAGGGGTTGTTGTTGACAACGAGACTGTTTTAATCTTTGTGGGGAAGAAGAGAAAAAACCAGAAAAATGGGGTAGATGATGCTAAGGCTAAGGTTGTTGATGAAGAGGAGAAAATAAGCTGTTTTGTGAAGAAGAGAACTAACCAAAAAAAGATGGGAGATGAGGGAAAAGTTTTGTGACATAAAGGATAAATCAAAGGTTTGCCAAAGGAAAAAAAAAGTGGAAGAATTTGTCAAGGTTGTTCAAGATGAAGACGATAGACTAAGTTCATCAGAATCAGTGGTATGTTTTACAAATTCGTAAAATGCATTCCAATTCTATTTCAAGTTTTTGATTCTTTTTATTTTTCCCTTTGTAGCCTTGGTTACTCGACCCTGAAATACAGGAGGAGCAAGACAGGTTATGCAGGGAAATGCGTCTAAGGGGAGAATGCGAAGATACAAAGTCGAATGATGAGGTTTTGGATGTAACGAGGGAAGTCAAGAAAATGTTAGAAAGCGGTGATGAAGCTCAGCCGACTGTGTCAGATGAAGTACAAACGGCTCTTAACAAAGGCTTGGAACTTGTTTCAAAGGTCCTTGAACGCCCTGATCATGATTTGCGACGTGAAGTGTTAGCGAACAGTTGTCAAGAACCATATATCACATCGTCAACTATCAAACGCATCCACAAAGTCAAACCCTGTGTTTGGTACTTATTTAAGTGACTTCGCCTACAATCCATTTGCCACAGTTGAACCTCATAAACTCAAAAAGTTGGAAGACTTAATTCTTTTGTATGAGTAAGTTTTCAATTTGTTTAGATGTTTTTTCTTTTCTTTATTTCTTAAAATTAGTAACTATTCTTTTTCTAAACTTGTAGGGAAACGCCAAGTCGGACACTCCAATGTGAAGTGTACTTCTACAAAACGCTTATGACACCAAAAGAAAAATGGCCTTCTACCATTAACCATGATTATGGCTGGTTAGGCGATCAGGTAAAATAAAATACAGCGTCTATATATTGTGTTGTGGAACTCAAAATGACCTCATAATTTGTTGTATTTGCACAGCACATCACTGCAGCTATGAGTATGTTCTGCAAAAGGCTATTACAAAAGGAAAACCCTTACAAGAAAGACCGGATTACCTTCCTTGACCAACACTTCATCACCTCTTGGCACGGAGACTTCCCACAGTTCAAAATCAAGCCGGCTAAATTTCTTTTTGATGGTGGATTCAAAGATGCATTTGAAGGAAAGCATGATGTAGCTAGTACTAACAAGAGATGGGTCGAAGATGTCGACATCGTTTACTTTTGCCACAACCAGAATGGGAACCATTGGGTTGCTTGTGAAATGGATTTGGTGAATAGGACCATTGACGTATATGATAGGATCATAACCAAG
The DNA here is from genome assembly GCA_900116095.1 of Euclidium syriacum. NCBI lineage: Eukaryota > Viridiplantae > Streptophyta > Magnoliopsida > Brassicales > Brassicaceae > Euclidium > Euclidium syriacum. Next base: position 9,362,088 of record FPAK01000008.1, read on the forward strand.
ACCAGTGAGACACTCGTCACAGAGGAGGTGAAGAAGTATGCTAGAATGATTCCATACATCATAAAATCTCAGCTTCCGAAAGGTACTAAAAGTTTGGAATATTTTTCATCTTGTTAATTTGTTGATGTATTGATTTATCCTTTGAATGACCTCAGAGAAAAGACCAGGATGGAAATGGCAACTCTTCAATGTGAAGTACCAAAATGGGGTTCCACAAAACATACAAACCGGAGACTGTGGTGTTTACGCTGTTCAGTACATTGAGTGCCTGGCATTAGGTGTGCAACCGGATGGTCTATGCGACGAAAGAGCCGGAGATATTCGTTTGAAGCTTGCGGTGGAAATATTTGATGAATGTGGTGAACCTAAACGGCAGATGTCTCCACCTCGTTCTACCACAGAACCGTAGTTGGTGTATGATTTAATCAATGTCTTGCGGATTTCTGTTATGTTTTGTTACTCTAGTTTAAAATCTTGGAATGTGTTGCGGATTTAGTCAACCTTTTGCGGATTTTCTACTCTAGTTTGAAGAAAAATGACTGTGTTGCGGATTTAATCAACCTTTTGCGGATTTTGAAAATTTGGAACCCCATTTTAAGTCAATACTACGGTACACACACGTATTACAAGGTGTTGTGAGAAAAAAAACAAAACAAGGTAATGGCATAAATAGTTTTCAACAAAAAACATAAAAACCTCATAATCCAATTCCAAAAACAACAAGTACTTGCAAACTAAATGGATGAGAAGTTAAAAATCTGAATCGATAACCAATCAAGGTTTACATGTTCGTCGATTGTGGCTCGTATTACCACATTTAGAGCATACATTATCCTTCCTAGGACGTTTTTTCAGCAAAGCTATTTCCAAACCTGATTTGCACCTAGATTTCTTTGGCCTACCAGGAGGCTGGCGAACAATAGGAGGCAGACACCGTTTAGCAGCAATAGAAGCAGGAATAGGGTGAGATTCATCTGTTGGCATCACAGACTGCGCGTAAGCATGGAGGAGATATGGCTTATAATAAAACGGTGAAGTAAGACGAATTGGAGTTTTTTTCTTCACTTCTCCTGCTGCTATAGCGTGCACACATGGTAACTTATGTAAATCAAACCTACGACATGTGCATGTACGTCTTCGTACGTCCACAACATGTGTGTGCCTCCCGTTACTTACTTGTACTTGATCTCCATCGATTTCTTGCACAGCCAACATTCTCGCTTCATTTACACGGGGCTGCATTCAAAAAAGAACCAGTTATGAACCAAAAGAAAAAGAAACAAGTATTGATCAGCACAAAAGGAATGGTATTACCTCTACCAATTTTTCAGCTCCACGTGTTAGTATGGTCTTCATTAGGCCTGCGGATTGCCTCCTTTCTGAAAACCATCTAGTTAACATGGACCGTATGGCGTCTAATAGTTTAGAAATTGGGAGAGTTCTAGCATCGACAAGCACTTTGTTGACAGATTCTGCTATGTTCGAGGTTAAAATATTGTACCTATGCCCTGGAAAATGAACACGGCTCCACACCTTCACATCAACATTCTGTAAATAGGTATGGAGAGCCGGATTTATGTCTTGGATCTCATTGAATATAACAGTGAAATCAGATATCTTGTACGCGTTTGCTGCCTTCTTCACTAATTGAAATGCATCGCCTCCTTTAAACTTCATGAGTATGTTCTTGTACATATGATATGTACATATACCACGACTTGCAAATGGATAGACCTTCCCTATCGCTGTAGCTATCGATCTATGCCTATCAAAAATGATGGAAAGACCAGCATCGTCTGGGATCGCTTGGCTCAAATGTTTGAAGAACCATTCTCAAGATTCATCATTCTCAGTGTCAACCACTGCAAATGCTATTGGGAAAATATTAAAATTACCATCTTGAGATGCTGCCACTAGTAGTGTCCCTTTATACTTCCCTTTCAAATATGACCCATCAACAACTAATACCTTTCGCATGTATTGAAAACCCGTGATGCATGCACCAAATGCAATGAATAAAGACTTGAATCTTTCCTCTTCATCAAGTTCAAGACTTGTATAAGTACCTGGGTTGGCTTTTCTTATCAAATACAAATACGATGGGAGTTGCTCATACCCACTTTCAGGGGTACCTGTTGATAAAAAACGTGCATGTCTTAAAGCCCTATAGGCTTTCCAATAACCGACCTGTCAAAAAAAAGTAAACAAAAAACATATAAGTCTGCCACATAGTAAACAAAATCTGTGACATTGCAATATGCACTCATACCTTTATACTGTAACCATTATTGAGAGCCGTAGCAACATCCTCTGGTGTCGCGTTGGGTCCAATTATACCAACACTATCATAGTATAGTTTCCCTAAGAGCTTTTTTGTAGCTTGGCGGCTACGGGTACCCCTTTTCGTGACTGAACAAGTGTGCTCCTTGATGTAAACTTTGACATAGAAATTAGGAGACTTTCCAACTGTTGTTGCGCGAATTCGCCATGTGCATCCTTCCACCCAACACTTCACAATTACTAACTCCGGCCGTGAGTAAACAAAGTTAAAATCAAAATTCTGCGCAACAGAACGCAATTGCAGCCTCGTGACCAAAGCATCTTTGCTATCAAACCTCTGCCCGACGACAACGTCCAAAGAAGCGAAGTCAATTTTCCTACATTTTATGCTCGCAGTTTCTTCGACGTCACTAACATATAATTTTGTTTCGCCCACGCGTTCTTCCTCTTTTTTAAGTGTCCCGTATTGATCATAATCCTCATCACCGGAGCTAGCGCCGTCATAATCCTCACAACAATCAAAAATAGGTTCTTCTTCCTCGCTCGACTCATCTTCCACGCAGGTGATTTCCTCACCCACTATATCGTCTTCTTCTTCAACGTCTGAGTCAAAATCCACCGATGCTCGTCTTTTTTGTCTCGTTGAAGTTTTATCAGTCTTGCTATTTTCAGACACAGACGCTGTCTCAATAACTGATACACACAACCTACATGTTTTCCCCTTGAATTGTTCCAAAATAAAATTCAGACCTTGATCGGTATGAAGAAAAACAGGACGAGTGTATGTTGGTAATGTAGCCAAAACCTTCTTTGGATACATATAAATCAACTCTATTTTATGCTTTCTCGTACATACTCCATATTCATCATAAACCGTCTGTATGAATCCGTTAAAACTACAGCCACCATGGACTCCAACTTCTCGATTTCCTCTGTCATCGAGATAAAATAACCATCTCTCGGGTACGAACTGCCAATTACCAGATATCAGAGTAATTTGTATCATGATGAGAAACGATGAAGATTAGAAACGATGATGTAGAGGAAAAGTGTTTGTGAAGATTTGAGTTATCGATGAATAAAATAAGAAACGACGGCGTGACCTTTTTTTTTTCTCCTTTTGTTTCTTTTTCCTTTTTAATTTTCGTCCCAAAAAAAAAATTTTAATTTTAATTTTTGAATCAATTAATGTCATTTTAAATTTTAAATTTCGAAAAAATATTTTCTTTCCAAAAACAGACTCCACAAATCACGATACGAAATAAATGTACATATTTTTCTATAATTTGTAATTTATCAATAGTTTGGGGTCTTTCCACAATTATTGAAAAAAAAAAACAAATCTGCAACACAAACAAAAAGTTGGAAAATCCGGAACAAAGAGAACTTTTTATTTAAATCCATAACAATATGAGCAAGATCCGCAACATTATTGAAAAATCTGTAGCACTATAATGCTATTTTAATAAGAATAAAAACTCATTTTGTAGTGTGCCAGATTTATAAAAAACCGCAACATAACAATTAAATCCGGAACACTTGACAAAACAAATCCGCAAATATTTCAAAAATCTTGGAAATACATCCACATACAAAAAAAATATCTGCAACACATATCAAATAAATCTGGAAGTCCGCAAGACACGTCATCAAAGATAAAATAAATCTTAAACAAAGGAGCATAAATCTGCAATAAAGAAATTAATCCGTAACAATATAGTGCTAATTTAGTAAAGTTGAAAATACAATTTCACTTGTCGCGGATTTAAAAATATCTGCAACAATAGACAAAGATCTACAACACATATTCAAAAATCGGGAAAAATAAATCGTGAAATACGGAAAAAATCTGGAAACACATAAAATCCGCAACAAAGAAATGCAGATTTATTTGAAACATCTACGGATTAATTATGTGATTTTTGGTAAATAAGCTAAAATATTGCTGATATGGAAAAAAAAATTAATGGCACTCCTATAATATATTTTTTCCTATTAAAGGAGATTAGCGATGTTTTAGTCTCAAATTTACAGTTTCTAATACTCCCTACACAAGTGCTAATCTAATTATTATTTTTTTTATTAGTGCCAAATAAACTTATCTTTCAAAAAAATTCAGATAAAATTTTTAATGAGACCAGTTTGTAATACAATACTAATGATGAATAATAAAAGGAAGTGTTATGAATTCATCTTCCACTTGTTTTCATATAATAACAAGTTGTCACACTTGTCAAAAATGTGAAGACTAGAAGTGAATCATCTATTCACATATCCATTTTAGAGTTTGGCCACTATTACTATATATAGGGGTTGTGCTTTCCTTTGTCATGTACGTGGATAAGAAGAGAAAAGAATCTCTTTCTATCTCTTTTATATAACAACAAAATATATAAGCTTTTTTAAATAATCACGTTCTCTAATTTATATTATTCATATTTCATAGCAAACATATATTTATTTCCATTTTTTAGAGCATTTCGTTTTCCTCTCTCAAACATTTGGTCATTTTTCATTTGGTCCTTAAACTTAAAGGCAACTTGCCGAGAAATTGAATTTTGATTTCAGTTGAATATTTACCAACCCGGCTCAATTTGGTTCCGGGATACGAGGAATGGCAGGAGAAGCAGATGGGCTTAGATTGGAGCAAAGGCATGGGAAGGGGGGAGTTAGGCTGGGAAGAGTTTGGCGTCACGCTCGTGACGGTTCACATCACTTTGTCGAATGGAACCTCAACATCAGTTTTCTCTCTCACTGCCTCTCCTCCTACAACCGTGAAGATAACTCTGACATCGTCCCCACCGACACCATGAAGAACACTGTAAGTCAAACTAAGTCTCCAGTCACGAGAGTTCTGCGACTGTAAGCTGAATACTTAACATTTCATCTGTTGATATAATAAATCGGTTATGTTGGGATGCAGGTTTACGTGAAAGCCAAGGAAAGTGCTGATCGACTCTCGGTGGAGGAATTCGCCATACTTCTTGGGAAACACTTCTGCTCATTTTATCCGCAGGTATGCACTTCAGGCTTATTACTCTTACATAATTGCACCTTTTCTTTCTCTATCTTGAAATACATATTTTGTTTTCTCTTACCAGGTTTACACTGCTATCGTGAAAATCATTGAGAAGCCCTGGGAGCGCGTATCCATCGATGGTAAACCACATTTACATGGTGAGTGTCTTTTACTTCCTGGAACCATATTTACAATACTTTCATTGTGTTTCTTTTTTTTTTCTCTCAAATCAATCTTTTTGTTCAAGGTTTCAAGCTTGGATCAGAGAGCCATACTGTGGAGGCAACATTACATAAATCTGGTACACTAAACTTAACTTCTGGCGTTGCAGGACTTTGTCTACTGAAGACAACTCAGGTAGATAAAAGATCTGTTGTTGGAAGACTGTTGCTTTTTCTGTACGTACCAATATTATATTTCTGTATATTCACGAAAGCCCCGCTTTTATGCAAATTTAACAGTCAGGATTTGAGGGGTTTGTTAGAGACAAATACACCATTCTGCCTGAAACTAGAGAGAGAATGCTGGCCACAGAGGTGAATGCATCTTGGAGGTAAGACCTATCACAACATCTTTTCTTATTTTATTGACTGATTCTTGAAACCGAAATAAGATCGTTCATGGTGATAGGTACTCGTATGAGTCAGTTGCAAGCATCCCAACAAAAGAACTCGACTTCAACGACAAGTTCATGGAGGTAAAGAAAGTTTTGATGGATACTTTCTTTGGTCCTCCAGAAACTGGTGTGTATACTCCTTCTGCCCAACGCACTCTTTATCTTCTAGGAGCCGCTGTACTAAAAAGGTATCCTCATATCTTCAATAGTGATTTGTGTTATTATGTGATTCGTATTAACATGATTATTAAAATGACCAGGTTCGCTGATGTATCATCAATTCACTTGAAAATACCAAATCTTCACTTTCTACCTGTAAATCTTTCAACCAAGGAAAACCCTTCAATGGTTAAGGTAAGCATCTTTATAAACAATCAGAAAAACCTATCATAGAAGCTAAGAAACAATCCCAAATACGAAACGTTTATAAGAAATGGCTTTTGCAGTTTGAAGATGATGTGTATCAGTTTGGCGATGAACCTTATGGATTTATAGAAGCAACCGTAAGCCGCATAACCTCCAAACTCTAAGGTTCTCGATAATACAAGGACATATGAAAGACTACTTCACAGCATCTCCAACTTTTGGCTTTTGCCTCGTTTTTAAAATAAATAAGGGACACTCTTAATGTGTTGCTACTATGGTTTCCTTTCTTTTCTTTTCTTGTTTCCCTTTTTTTGGTCACGATGCTTTCCTTTCTTTTAAACTCAAAACTTGTTCTTTGTTCTCACTACAAATATATCTGTGAAATTTGTACTTGTTTGTTTTCGAATATGAATAAAAATTATAGCTTTCATTTCTTTTATTCTTTTATTACAGCATCAAATATAGTTTTTTTTTTTTTTTTTGTTAAAGAGCATCAAATATATTTATAAGATTTTAACATGACCTCTAATAGTTTAAACGAGGATGCTAATGTAGGAGAGATAGAATTTGTCAGTTTACCAACCACATATATGCTGAAAATCAATATGTTGGCTCATTCCCCTAAGTTCGATTTCCACTAAATACATTTGTGCTTGTCTAACCGAAAATGAGCCCTCTTCCAATTGAAAATCGGGTGAGTAAGATGCTTCGATCGTCATACCTAGAGCACCTGATTAAAAAAGAACTTGCCGGTAAGAAGAAGACAAGAGGAACCATAATAGCGGCAAGTAAAAGGAAGCAATAAGCGATGAGGACAGGTGGCTCGCGCCATTGCTTGTGGCAACCTTTAATAATATATTGATTCCGACCAGAGCCACCCCAGCCATTAATTGATCTTCAAACCATGTTGTTTGATTATATGTCAAATGAATATATATATATATATATATATATATATATATATATATATAATATCTATGCTAGTTGTCAGTATCTCGCTATTCTCTCGATCTATATGAGTATGTGTTTAAGGTAAGATTACATAATCATTTTGTCATCTAACTTAATTTAAATTTGTACTGAACAGACATTTCATAAACTGTGGCGAGGGTTTCTTCTTTGAGCGTCCCAACACGGCTGCGTTTTCGGGAAGGGGTCGTGAAACTACCCCATTGTGCACACCGGGTCAAGCATCTGGTCGCTAAGGTTTTACTGTTGTTGCTTGAGAAAAGTTTGGTGATCGAATGTATTGATCGGGTTGAGACGTGACTTCTGCTATTCGTAACGTGCTAGATAGCGGGTCGGAATTTTCGTAAATGAACCTTGATTCGAGATGAAACGAAAAGGAAATGGAAACAAATGGATTGTATTGCTCGGAAATGAACTATCGATTACAACGGAACGAAAAGTTGGTGTTTAGAAAAGTAGTAATGCGAAAAGCAAAGTCTAACAATGATCGACTAGGTCGTGTATGTTGTTAAGCTCGATCTAACTTTACCAAACAGTTCTATCTATTCTCTAGTCCTCTCTCTCTAGAATTTAATGTGTCTGATGTAATAAATGAGGTGTGTATTTATAGCGATCAAATATTCGGCTAAGGTTGACATGTAGAGCCTCCTAGTCTGAGAATAGACTTCTTCCTAACTCGGACACGAGCTCGCATGCATCGGCACTGTCTTCGAAAGCTGCTTTCGGCTTTCTTCTTATGGTCGAAAAGGTGTGATGTGACTGAGCCGTCACATCTCGTTTTGTCGCTAAAGTCAACTCTTATGCACGCTTGGACATTCCGCGAGCGTTCTACGCGAGTTTCTCCGATCTTTTAGCGAGCTCCATCTTGTCATCTTGTCTTTCTGACTTGATGAGTTTTTGGGCCCGTTTCGTCTTCTGGATCCATTCTAGCGATCCGGGCCGGGGGTTTAAACCCACCCCCAACACCCATGAAAACCATTCGATAATAAGAATGAGTAATGATGATTATCGATTATTTGTAATGATGATTATCGATTATTTTTTTCTAGTAAAAAAAAGACTTAACAATGTTAATTACAAAATATACTATAGGGGTGTATTGAAATTGACATTTAGAATGATTCGAGTTTTAATAAGATTTTATGATTTTGATGGTTTTGGATGATTTTATAAAAAAATATTATGATTTGGTATTAAAATCTCCAATCTCACCTACAACCATGAAATTTGGATCTTTATATTTTTAACTATGAAAATCTCCTAAAATCCTCTTAAATTTCATGCAGTCATTAAAATCTCAATACTTAAAACATTTTCAATTAATGGATTTGATATAATTTTCGAAAACTCTCGTTTGAATAACAAGGCATTGTAAATAATTTTAAATGACTTTAAATAAATTTCATTTTCAATAACAACGGATTTAAGAAGATATTTTAAAATTTTTAATTGAATAACATGGAATTTTGAAAAAACTCCCAAAATCTTTTAAAATTTATAGTTCAATACACCCCTAATCGTTATATTAGATAGCGGTTAACGATGTACGTCTATACATAGACACATGAACAACTATAGATTTAAATTATGATTTCATGACAGCAATTTTTCTTTTTGTCAAGGGAATATGAGAGCAATTTCTTTTATAAAAAAAGACTACGACAATCATTCACATTATTGTCTGAGTACTGCTATTTTAATTTAATTTAATTTAATTTAGTAACACTGATGATTTCAGAACTTTTGTTTTGCCCCATATAATAAGGACTATATGTTCTTAGATAGATATAGATTTAGTACCATAGTAACTCAAAATAAGCTCAAATTGATACTAACCGACAATTAATTATCAAGAGACAAGAGTACTATATCTTTATTTTTAGAGCTAATTTTTTAAATGATAACTATAATTATAGAAACTAGTTAGTTGATAGTACGAACTAAACGTGGGAAAAAGTTAGTTGTTAAATATATATTATTAGATTAATGACTAATTGTTTTATTGAAGACACATAATATAGAAAACTGTCATTTCATATGAATTCAATTATGATAAATAAAAAAATAGTATTTATAAATTAGAGGTAGGTTTAATATCATTTTCATAGGTCCAACCCAAATCGATATCAACCTACGAATAGAGGTCCAAACCAAAAACTCATCACTTAACCGACATAGTCTTAAGAATTCTACAAAGGAACTCCACGTCGTCCGACAAAACAGCTCCATCAAAAAAGCCAACAGTGGTAGAGTTGGCTTGTCTAGAAAGAGTTCTCCAAAAATTTTACCAAAAGTAGGTAGAACATACAGGATCCATACATACAAGACTTCGATAAAGTCTTCAATAGAATATGACCCACAAGCTATTTCCGCCTGCTGCACAGACTTCATCAAGAATTATTGTCCAATATTCCCCACATAATTTGAAGACTCAACTGGATCGATCACCATTATAGCAAGAACAGTTTTGGAAGGATTACCAAAACTTTGAGCCTCGATTAAAGAAATTTAAAGGGATAGCTAGCCCAACTTGATTCTATCTTCCCGCCCCGAATCAACACACCTTTTACACGTTGTAACTAAATCTACATAACTTGGACCAATCTCCATACTGATGTCTAACAGCTCCTAGACTACTTTAATCTCATTTGTAATCTCAACAGATAACTTTTCTAGAAATTCCCTGAAACTGTAGTTGAGTCAAGTGATATGACTCAATTAGGGGATTTGTGATACTAACTGATTTCAAGATCACTATGATTTGTGAGGTTATGAACAATTAGTGGTTAAATCAAACTTTGATTAGTCCTAATAACTTCAGATTCTTTATTTTGTGTTGTAGCTGACTTTTCAGCGAGGAAAAAGGTTTTATGTGCTGTGATTGGTCCAGATCCATGGTAGAAAGATTATTGATTTTGTGAACAAGTTTCTAAGATGCGTTCACCAAAAATGGCTTATGTCAAAGAAGCAATATCGTTTTTTTTGTCTTCAAGATTTCATATAGTTTTGCTTGCTTTATATATATTGCATCTTCAACGAAAGCTTTAATAAGAATGAAAAGTATAAAAAGACCATTCTGATTTTTTAACTCACTGTCATACTTTAAGTTAGATGTGTGTTCTTTCTCAAAATGCATGACAAACTATTTTGTTATGTTTTCAAGGATCGTCTTTTGATTGAATCGACATGATGTCCTTTTTTTTTCTTTCGCTATCTTTATAACAATGGCATAAATGTCATGAGTAATTCAATGCATAAATTGAGTCTCGATGAAGCTTTATCACCACTCGAGTTGGTTTTTCTTCCCCTGGACATTCGTTGCATTGAAACCTTTTTTTTTATCAGAATTTATAGCGCATAGATAAAATCAAACTCACCGTTTTAGTCTCTTTCCTTAAGATCTACGAGGTTCAAAGGAATGTGGTTATGTGTGCTGGAGGAATTCTTCTCTACTGGTAACACCATTGGATATTACAGGTGCACTTTCCTGCAAGTACAACAAAGACCTGGTGCTCTTGGAGGAAACAAAGAAGAGATACAAGGAAGAGTAACCTCCCGAGTATAGACTTATTCTTAAAAACCATTAGAGATGCTTTTTCATATTAACCAAAGTAAAGTTATGATCTTTTACTTTTCTTTTCATGGAGTATATATACTAACACGTTACAATTCTTTACTTTTCTTTTCCAATTGTTAATAAAAAATGCATTACTACATAGTCGTAATTCAAACAGAGTATAATTTCATTAGGTGATGAGCAATGATGCAACATTACGATACATTACATGCTTTAACTAAGAAATAAATTTGATCAATACTTAGCCCATGCAACGCACGGGCCTTGATACTAAAGGTGAAACATAATCTGATAATTACGACAAATATATATTCGCTAACAAGTTAATAATATTTACAATTTTACAGTATAGAAAGAAAAAAACAAAACAACATTTTCTCATGTGTTTAATAATTCTTTACTAATTGGTAATATAAAGCTCTTGCTTAGCTATAAAAAACCGACCAATGAGATCACTAGATTCTACAACAAACTGTTCTTGAAACCGACCCACGCGTCTGGTTCCGAGATCGAACCCGAGATCTTTGAAACTCGGAAGCCCTTCTGCTTGAACTCCATCCCCACAAATCAGAAACTGATTTCCGACAATAAATGATCCAATTGCGCGAATCATGACCCCACCACCATTGCCACGTGGCTTACAATGAAGCTTCTCAACTACATGAACGAGTTTCTCACTTGGTAAATCTCCTGCTAATGTATTACGAATGTTTGATAATTCTCCAAAGATTTCGGTTGATCCTGTGTAATGTTTTCCAGAGTAACTGAAACAATAAAAAAAAAGAATTGTAATTATAAAATTTCTGACATTTGACTTTGATTAATAAGGTTGAGCAATAAGAAAAACAAACTCAACCAGAAAAAAATACTGAAAATACTTAAACTTCATAGTTTTAATCATATTTAGATATCTTAAATTAAGATAATCATACTAAATGAATATATAAGAAAAATTATTGACTTTTCCACTAAAACCAAACCAAATTTAAACCGAAAGCCAAACAGTACCGAAACCGAAATCACAATTATTACAAATAGTTACCTGAAAATGGAAGTGGTATCATTGTAGAGCGATTTAGCGTGGTGCCAAAGATCATCAAAACCATCAAAGAGAGAGTAATAGTGTATTGTGAGCATCTGAATAAACCAAATATAAGATGATCAATATTAAGTTTAATTTGGGATTTTCTGACTAAGCAAAGTAATTAAAACCTTACATCAGCTAAATCTTTTAATCTCTGAGTTGGATCAAAGATGCTTTGAACAAAAGTGGCCAAATCTAGTCTTTCCTTCTCATGTTTTGTAATAAAAGGGTGTGACAGAAGCTGTTCAAGAAACACCATCAACACACAGATTTAGAAGAAAACCTAAATTTTTACAGAGCTTGTAAAAATATATGAGAAATAACAATTGACCAAACCTGATCAGCTGTTGGTCTAGCATCTGCATCTTTCTGGAGGCAAGCATCGATGAAAGAACAGAACTCTGATGAAAATTCTTGTTTTGATGGTGTTGGTGATGCATCATCCAATATCTTCCAACACAAAAGACAGAAATTTAATCTACATTATATAAACAGTAGAACAGAAAAATTAAAGATTCACCTGTAACATAAGATTAACAGGTCCTTCATTAGCAATATAGGGAAATTCTCCAGTGCCACATTCAAAAAGTGCGAGACCAAGGCTCCATATATCCGCTGGATAAGAATAACTGTCATTCCGAATCCGCTCTGGTGACATGTAGGTGACAGTTCCAACAAAAGTAGCACACTTTTGCAACCACCATTTCAGATATATTAACTATAAGTTAGAAACTCAATAAGATTCATAAGGTAGAGAATTGAGATTCTTTTAAACTAACCATAGCCATTGAGTTTTCAAGACCAGCACTTATACCAAAATCAGTTATCTTTGGTTCTCCTTTGAGATTTACAAGCAGATTTGCAGGTTTGATGTCTCTATGAACTAGATGTCTAACTCCATGCAAGTAACTCAATCCCTTGATCAACCATGAATGAATTTATTTTACATATAACACCAAAAAAAAAACAGATTCGAGAGAAAGAGTTCAGAATCTTTACTTGCAAAAGTTTATGGAACATAGAAGAAAGAACCGGTTCAGGTATCTTCTTTGTTACTTTCAAGATATCTGCAAGAGATCCACCATCCATATATTCAAGAGCTATACTGATTTGTCCAGAATCTGGACTATAAAACGCTCCGTGAAAATCAACAAGTCCTTCATGACAAGGAGCTTCACACAAGGTCCTTATCTCTGTAAGAAGTTGCTGTCTTTTCTCCTAAAACAATCAAAAGAAACTAAACTAACAAAGATTCACATGAAAGGGAAAATCAAGAAAGATGAATTTATTAATACCCTTTCGAAGATATTAATTTTCTTTAAAGCTAGAATTCTATGATTCGGGATATGAATAGCTCGTTGAACAACGCTGCTTGCTCCGCTTCCTATAGCTCCAAAAACTCGCATTTCATGAGAAGCACATTGATAAGTCGTCTCAGAGGTTTCAGACTCATCCATGTGAGAAGATGTACATTTTTGTAACCCGAGCTCGTTAATGTTGTAAACTCCGTATGATCTACTAAGCAGATTCACAGTTCCACCATCTGATAACTTCACAAAGTACAAACAAACAGATAATTTAAACAGTCTGTAAACATAATTTCTACTTACGAAATCACACAAGAAGCTTACTAAATAAGAATCGTTTGGGTCTAATGATGATGACGAAGAAAAACCTTTCTCTGCATCAAACAATGGAGAAAGCTTCTTCCTTAACTCCTCCAATGCCGCCATGAAAACTTTTTCTGAGACACAAACAAAATTGCAACATAACATTGCTAAATTAGGCAACCTTTTCTGGGGTAAGGGTTTTCAATTTTAAATCTTCGGAAACTCTAGCTATCTTAATCGATGAAGACTAATTCTTGCTTCAAGAAGATGAAAAAATCTTCGTTTACTAAATATTAATTTCTTTTGGTAAAGGATCAGATCGAAGTAGTGATTAGTTGACTAAAAATTCTGTCAAAATTCACTAAACAAAACAGTGGAAAAAGATTACGAAACTAATCAAGTTGCCAATGGATCAAAGAAATTGCAGTTAAAAACGGAGAAATCAAGCAAAACTAAAATGAGATCTCATATGCTAAGAATTACAGTTATATTCTGCAGAAGAGAAATCTTACAGTTTGTTGCTTTTCGATTGACCCTTTTCCGCTCTTTGAAGGTTTTATTTTTGCTTTTAATGGTGTCTCCTTGAGATGGGAAGACAAAACCAAAACGTTTCTCTCCGAAGAAGCAAACCCCAACCGTAACGCTGTGTTGTTCTCAGATTCAAAAGGCAAACTACAAGACGTCTTGTAAATACTAAAACGGCACGAGGTCTGGCGAAAGGCAAACGTCTTGAATAGAAATTTGAGATACTCTTTCTAGAAAATAGATATTTAATTAGTTTAACAAGGGAAATCAGAATCAGAATCAAACAATTTCATACCCGATTACATCTCTTCGACCTCCTTTACCACCTTTGAAGCTGAATCTTTAAAATCTAGGCAAGTTCTTGTACTATTATTATTGTGTTATTCTGGGTCGATTTAGGTGTGCCAATGGTTTGTAATGAATTTGCCCGGTTCAACTCAAATATGAATCAAAGGCTTGAATGCCAAATCTGAAAAAGTTGATATCTCTTACCACAAATAATCAAAATGTATCTCATGTTTTTATCCTTAATGAAATTTGAAAATATAATTAAATTAAAAAAATAATTATAACTCGTCGACCGTCTCTTCTTGTAATCGGTTTTCTTTTCCTCTTTCCTTCGTCGTTACTGAAATTGAGTGAGTTCTTTTTTATAGGATTTGAGGATTTCATAAATTTCAGGATTTGATATGAAAATTGTTTGTTTGGGTATGTGTATTTAGTTGGTAATCATGTTTAATATGGCGATTAGGTATTTTCATTGGAATGTCGAATGTAGTTGTTGGATTCTGTTGAATCTCGCGTAAGTTAGAATCTCCGACTAAATTAGAATCTTATTTTAAATATGTAAAAACAGGGCAACTGGTATAAATTGTATTACTCAAAGATTATATTACTAGGACAATTGATACAAATGATATTAGTGAGAGAAATAAGACAATTTATACAAATGGTATTATTATTGACAGATAATAAGAAAACTGGTACCAATGGTATTATTACTGTGACAATAAAACAACTTGAACAAATGTTATTACTGAGAGATAATAGGACAACCGGTAAAAATGGTATTACTGAGATATAATAGAACAACTAGTACAAATGGTATTACTTTGACATTTTGTGTAATTTATAAGTGTGTTCTATTTTATTCTATGTCTTGGAGGCGATGATGAACAGCCACACAAATGTACATTAATAGAGAGGATAAAAAAAAAAAATTAATAATTATATAAATATAACATTATTTCATTTTTTATAAACAAAATAAAAGACAAAAATAACACAAAAAAGTTTGTTTGACAAAAACATTACGCGGATGAGTTTGTGATAAAAAATGTCTCTTTTAAATTCTAAATTTACTTCTAATCATTTAGGATGGTTGTATTTAAAATGACTTTTTGCTTTCCAAATATCAACATTTAAAATGACTGTACTTAAAATGACATTTTGTTTTTTAAATATCAACAACTTCTATCATAATTCAGAAAAAAAAATTCCTTCAAATTTAGGACGATCGTACTGAATATCAACAACGTACATCCTAAATCAACAAATTCCTTCATAAACGTTAGGATCATGTTTATGAGTCAAATTTTGGACGATCATACTTAAAATGACATTTTGCTCCTAAATATCAACTATTTCATCCTAAATCACCAAATTTCTTCCTAAAAACTAAGATTTTAGAAGTCAAATTTAGGACGGTCGTACTGAATATCAACAACTTCTATTCTAAATCAACAAATTTCTTTATCAACAACTTCTATTCTAAATCAACAAATTTCTTCATAAACACTATGATCATGTTTTAGAAGTCAAATTTAGGACAATTGTACTTAAAAGTGTTTTTGTTTCCCAAATATCAATTATTTTTATCATAAATCACTAAATTTCTTTCTAAAAATTTTTAGAAGTCAAATTTAGGACGGTCATACTGAATATCAACAAATTCACATTTAGAGGGAGAGAGATTAGAGAGAGGTTGATGAGAAATTGAAAACTTTACTTTTTCTTGACAAATATCATATTCGAATCTTAACAGAACAAATAAGGAAACAAAAACACAAATATTTGCACCCGCAGTTTCGTAATTAATGATGACTGAGAAAGGAAGTCGCGTTTTTTTTTATTACCGTTGAAAGCAAAAGTAAGATAAAAAAAAAAAAGACAATTTTTTATTAGTGAGAGACAAAAAAGGAAAAGGAAAAATCTATAAAATATATTTCAATCTCCCCCCCAATTTTGTCTCAGTTCCATACTTTTTTTCTATTTCTTCTTCTTTTTCGTGCGAGGACAAGAAAAATTGACGATGCGATCTTCAATGTCTTGTTCGAAATATTCAGTGTCTGCAACAAGTATGAGGGAGAGACTGTTCAAGAAAGCGAAAGAGCTATCGATTCTGTGCGAATTAGAGATGTGCGTCCTTCATTACGGACCAGACGGCGAGCTTGAGACGTGGCCTGAGGACAGAGAGAAAGTCGAAGACATTGCTCGGAGGTATATGCAATTAGACAAGGCCCTGAGACGCAGGAAAAGCATCACTCTTTATGGCTTTCTCACAAGGAAGAGGATTAAGACGAGTTTCATGAAGAAGACGAAGAAGAATCTCCCAACTGATTTCGTCCTACCAATATCAACTATCAACGTTGCAGGAAAGGCTTGGTTTTGTTGAGAAGAAGAAAAACTTGGATCATCAGAATTCGACAGCAAACCCATCACCCTCTCAGACTCTTGAACAACCATTGAACAGCCCTAGCGGCGGCCAGTTGTCGTTTTTTATGTATAACCATGGAGACGCGACGCTCTCTCTCCTGAATCGCTTTTCACCAACCCTAACCAATTCTCTCCATCCAATTTCACCAATTCCTCTGAATCTTCTCGCTTGTTGAACTTTCAACCACATCCTTGTAGTACTGTCTCCAACACACCAGAGTATTATGGGTTGTTGAATAACCACTCGCTCTATGGATTTCAACAACATCCTAATTGCGTCTCAAACACATCACATTACTCAGATTCCATAAATAATAACTACGGATTATTTGATTATGAATTTTCAAGTTAGAACCTTTTTTTTTAATGTTTAGTACATTTATTCAATCATATATATGCACAGCCTTTATCCGCAAAAAACTTCCATATGAAACAAATTATCTAAAAACATTTATCAAAAGTGACAACAACTCACAAAAACTATTTCAATTGCTATGAGTTAACAGAATCCACCTGCAAAGTCAAATCCTTTATTCCTGCATCTTCTAACAAACGCGAGACTTGCAACTTAGTATCCTTCTTGTCTGAATCCGCTGATACAAGGAGGTGGAGAGTAGCCACCACCTCTGAGTTCGTGAAGCTCCATACATGTAACCTCTGTATACTGCAAACGCCTTTACTCTTAAGGATGTAAACCCAATCTACAGCTACATAGAATCCTGATTTTGCTATACATGATGAATCAGTATAATCATTCTCCCTATATTTTCCTATACATGATGAATCAGTCTTGTAGCCATTCTCTTCTTAACAATCAGGAGAATCCATATCTGACTATATTCACTTCGCTCTATATCATGTTTCTAAACAGCAAGCTAAACCCAAATTTCTAATGGACAACTTAGTAAGAACTCGAAAGATCAGATCTACGTACAATACGTTAGAAAATGGTCAATAAGTACAATAAGAAAATTGTGGATGAAGATAGACATGTGAACACACACTTAAGGCCTTATGGAATACGAACCTGGTTAGTAATAGCAGTAGCTGTGTTTGTAATACATTGCCTTCTGCAGTAACATGTTTTGCAACCATTATCAACAATTTATTCTCCATTCAGAAAAAAAAAAAAAAAAAAAAAAAAAAGCAAACCAATCAATCCTTACCCTTTTTATGAATCTCACGATGACAGCTACCATACTTACAAATTTTGTTACTGCAAATAATTGCAGGAACAGTTGAGAAAGAGTTATAGGGATTAAAAAAAAAAAATAGGAACATATTAATTGATTTAGATTTAAGTTCGTCACCAAATTTACTAGGTCAGTTTTCTTGTAAATTTTGGTTCAACAAACTTTTACCAAATTTTTTTTCGCTTTTGTTTTTAGCTTTTAATAGATAAATATAAAGTTTTAAATTTGATAAAGTACCTTTTAAAGCCAAAATTTTAGTGAATGTGATATTGTAAACTTAAATAGAGAACTCGGAAAATGATGATTCTATTAACATGCATTACCATATATTTATACTAGGTGTATCCTCCGCACGGCATCGCGCGGGGTTGAATTCTATGTTCTTCGTCGTTATTATTGTAACTGATTATATTATTTTATATTCACGTATATCAAAATTTCGTTTCTTCGTATACCATCGATATATATCACCTGATCAGGTCACCATTACAATCACTCGTTTTTGTATATTGTTATATTACCAACGCGAATATTGTTCGAATGATCATTTGGATATTATCAACACATTAATCTATTAACCATTTCAGACATTCTATGAATATCATCATGAAAATATTTCTTGACAGAAATATTTGTTGCCTCCTCTCTCTCCAATCAAACGTCGAGGCTTGAAAACAGTTTCATGTTTACCTATATGAGATATGAGATACCCGAACAAAATGATTGAACATATTTGGAGATAAAAAAAAATATGTTGGTTCGGCGTATGCGATCGTATTGTGGCGGATCGTACTGTATGATATGTTATCACACTCACTATTTTGCGGGGTGTTGCACCTAACTATATATATCGCTTAACTGAGTAATTAATTACTCACAATTGTATAACAACGACTCATAATTTGTCGCTAATATTAATTAAAATCCAAATAAGAAATCTCATGTAATATTATAATGATTCATAATTTGATGAGTAACTTATAGAGAATCGAGATAACATATTAAAATTAACATATTCAATAGAGTTTATACGATTTTTCAATCTTTCTAGACATTATATAAACTTATATTTAGATTGAGCCGTAGTCTGATTGAACCAACTCTGATTGGTTGGGTTTGATTGATTGGGTCTAATTAACTCGTAACAAATGATTATTCTACTGCCTAGATGACTATTGTTCACTCATCTAGATGACTTACCCCAACAGATGCGCTTGGATTAGGTATTTCGCCCGCGTGGATGCACGCGAGTATATTTGGATTTATGATTTAGATACATATAGAAGTGGAGGACTTTCGTGCATCGTGTGGGGATGGTGTTTAATATTTTTGAATGTATAACATGTACACTCAAGGATACAAAATTTGAATCTACTGCTTTATTTTATTGCATATATCCCCTCGAGTTTCTTCTCGAACCTTCTCTTGAGTAGTAAGTGGATCTTTAGATCCATTTCGAGCTTCCCCTTTAACTTAATTTGGAGTCTCCTCTTCAGTAACATATGCCTTTTGAGAACGGTCTTCGACATCTACTCGAGCGTCCCCTCGAACCTCTCTTGAGTAGTAGGTGAATCTTCAGACCCCTTTCAAGCTACCCCTTTAACTTCCTCTGGAGTTTCCTCTTCAGTAACATTTGCCTTTCAAAAACCATCTTCAACATGCTCTTGAGCTTCCCCTCAAACCTCCTCTTGAGTAGTAGGTGGATATTTAGCTCTCTTTTGAGCTTCCCCTCGAACCTCCACTCGAGTAGTAGGTAGATCTTATGATCCCTTTCGAGCTTCCCCTTAGTTTCACATGAAGTTTCCTCTTCAGTATCAATAACATGTGCCTTTTGAAAACCGTCTTCAACGTCCCATCGAGATTTCCCGCAAACCTCTTCTTGAGTAATAGGTGGATCTTCAGATCCCTTTCGAGCTGTCCCTTTAACTTTCTCTTGAGTTTCCTCTCCGGTAACATGTGCATTTCGAGAACCGTCTTCGACATCCCATTGAACTTCACCTCGAACCTCCTCTTGAATAATATGTGGATCTTCATATCCCTTTCGAGCTTTCCCTCGAACCTCCTCATGAGTAGTAGAGTGGATCTTCGGATCCCTTTCAAGCTTCCCATTTAACTTCTTCTAGACTTGCTCTTCAATAACAGACGCCTTTCAAGAACAATCTTCAATATCTCATTGTGCTTCCCCTCTTACCTCTTCTTGAGTAGTAGGTGGATCTTCATACCCCTTTTGAGATTCCCCTTTAACTTTTCTATAGTTTTCTGTTCAGTAATAGGTGCCTTTTAAGATACGTCTTCGGCATCCCCTCGAACTTCACCTCGAACATCATATTGAGTAGTAGGTGGATCGTCATATTCCTTTCGAACTTCCCCTTTAATTTTCTCATCAGTAACATGTACCTTTCGGGAACTGTTTTCAACATCCCTTGAGATTCCCCTTAAACTCCCTCTTGAATAGTAGGAACATATGTAGATCACTTTCGAGCTTCCCTTTAACTTCCTTTGGAGTTTCCTCTTCAGTAACTGGTGCTTTTTAACATCCCCTTGAGCTTCCTCGCAAACCTACTCTTGAGTGGTATGTGGATCTTCATATCCCTTTTGATTATTTTCTTTAAGTTTCTCTAGAGTTTCCCTCTTCAGTAACATGTGTCTTTCGAGAACCGTCAACCACATCCCCTCGGGCTTCACCTGGAACCTCCTCTTGAGTAGGAGGTTTATCTTAAGATCCCTTTCGAGCTTCCCATTGAACCTTCTCTTGAGTAGTAGGTGGATCTTTGGATCCTTTTCGAGCTTCCCTTTCAACTTCCCTTTCAAGCTTCTCTTTAACTCCTTATGGAGTTTCCTCATCAATAGTAGATGCCTTTCGAGAACCGTCTTCAACATCCCATCGAACTTCCCCGAGAACTTCCTCTTGAGTAGTAGGTGGATCTTCCGATCTCTTTCGAGCTTCACTTCGAACCTTCTTTTAAATAGTAGTTGGACATTCAAATCCCTTTCGAGTTTCCCAACGAACCTCTTCTTGAATAGTAGTTGAATATTCAAATCCTTTTCAAGCTTCTCTTTTAACTATCCCTTTTAGCTTCCCTATAACTTCCTATGAAGTTTCCTCTTTAGGTGTCTTTCGAGACTCGTCTTCAAAATCTCCTCGAGCTTCTCCGCGAAGAGAGCACTCCTTTTAACTTTCTATCGAGTTTTCTCTCCGATAACATGTGCCTTTCGAGAACCCTCTTTAACATCCCCTCGATCCTCCCTTTTAAGTAGTAGGTGGATCTTCAGATCCCTCAAGTTTCCCCTCGAACAACCTCTTGAGTAGTATGTGGATATCCCTTTCAAATTTCCTGTCTAACTATCTATTGAGTAGTAGGTGTACATGATTTGGAGTGTTAGTTGAATTATGAAAAAACCAAAAATAAACCTTTTGAGCTCTAGTGATTTATGTGTCTAAATCTAAAAACACATAGTAGAATATAGTTAAATAAAAATAAAATAAATGACCAAACCTTTAGAAAGGATATTGTTGTTTGGTTTATTAAGTTTGATTTAGTTTGGTTTCACTAAAAATGGAATCGGTTCGGATCAAGTTTCAGATTCTCTTATTAAAAACAGTGTCACGAAACATAATGGTGAGTTGCCACAATCAGTTAATCTTTGATGACTTTAAACATTTCCAGTAATATTAGCAATGTGTTCGGCGATCCTTTAAGCACTTGCTGAAAATTCTTTATCACAATTTTCAGAACTTGTCCAAATTTTTCGCATTAATCAATGTCCCATTATCCCAGGCAACATATTTTGAGTTTCTCTTCAAAACTGTTGAGTCTCATGCACAACAAATCAATATTTGTAGACGAAAATGAGAAGCAAGAACAATTTTGCATATGTTAATGATGAAAAGTTGAAGACAACTAAATTAGGACCAATTATATAGTATCAACTAAGACAATCGAGAAGGAATCATCTTACTGAATTACAAACTTTTAAAACTAATTGTTTAATATTTCTATTATATTGTAACACAAGAAATTTACATGATGACAATGAAAATTTTCAATATAAAATGGTTGCAAGAGAATAACTTGTAAGGGAATCCACATCCATCTACATTCTCCTTTTCTACTCTCTTGTAAAGCTGCAATCACTCTTCTTTTTAGCTAAAGCTTGACGACAACGAAGGAGAGAAAACTTTCCGCATTTTACAAACCAAATTTAACAATTTAAAAATCATGGCTGATACAAATAAGAACATATACCTCCAAAACTTCATTGAAATCTAGATATTAAACACCCAGAACTCTTACCATCACACAAAACGCAGAAAATATAAAAACTTCAAACCATTCATGAATACAACTTTCTCGTTCTAGCAACTGGCTACGTTGATACTTTCGATAACTACGGGAGAACCAATAGGGTAACAACAATCTGATAATTACTGGTTCACTATTAAACAAAGACTACTCTGAACAAACCCCATTATAGATATCCGATTCTTCTTCATCTTGTTATGCAAGCTTCTAATTTTTTCTTATTGCGCAAGCTTCCTTTTTCCAGCATCACACTGAACGCATCGAAGATAAAAGTTCGAATACATGCAACTTTTTCGTTCTTGAAATTGGCTACGTTGATATGAGAATTACTGGTTCATTATGCAACAAAGTCTCTTCTGAAAACAAATCCCATTGAAATCAATACTGGAAACGTCCAGTAAAAAAACATAAAGCTAGCTAAAAACGAACACAATGCACATCCCCTGAGACTCTATTACAGTCACCGTCAAGGAAGAACAATAGCCGAAGAAAATAGATAGCCCTAAAATCACAATATCAACAGGAAAGTAAATCTTGCATCTTCTACGTATCAAAACCCTAGACTTTTTTTTTTCTCCATCCTAATATTTTCAAAATCCTAGGCGTCGACGTAACATGGCTCCTTATATATATAGTTTTCTTTTTTCCTTAAACCGACTTAAATTTTTTTTCTCTCTCTTATTAAATCTAGTAGATTATCTTGAAACGGAAATTTGAAATTATCAATTGAAAACTAAAATAGCATAATACACAACCGTAAAATTCCTATAAAACAAATACTAAGATAAATGTTAAAAGGAAATTTGACATTATCTTTAAAAAAAACAAATATAATAAACCATCACACATAATTCTTTTAAAATAAATACTAAGATAAACGTTAAAAAGAAATTTGACATTATCTCTAAAAGAAAAATAATATTTTTGAAGACACACCTAGATATTGACAACATTTTTTTAGATGTGAAAATGTCAAATATTACTTTGTTAAATAGTTATGAATGAGAAAATTATCAATAATGTTGATTATATCATAATGGGATATTTACTTTTTTTTTATAATTTAATTTTTCTTTTTTAGATAAATATGTATTAATTACATTAAAATGTAATAAACTCGTTTTAATTTTAATTTTTTTAAAAATCACGAAATAAAAAAAAATTAAAGTTGCAATTATCAATAATTTCATTATAGGTTTTTTTTGAGCAAAACAATAGTTTAAGACCATTAATTGATGGACGATGATGTGAACAACTCCAAAGGCCAAAACACTTCACAATTATATATAAGAGATACTCGACATGACCAATTTTTTCCATTAAATTTAAGAGTTATTTAAACCTATTCACACTCTTATTTGGACTTTTCTACTCAAACATTCTAGACTCTAACACACACCCCTTCAACTTGGATTATACAAATTGCAAACTCCTAATTTGGACAATTAGTAACTAGAATTAGAACTTTTCAAAATTTTGGTTTATGGTTTCCACTAAAAAACAGGAAATAAACCGAGACCCTAAACACTAAACGCTCAACACATTCTATAAAAATCGTATTTACTAATGTAATTTGGCATTTCTATGTTAATCAAACATAAATTTGATGAATTATATATTAAATAACTTCTAATTTGATGATTAAAAATCAAATAATTCTGGAATTGCGACTGAATTGCGACGCCTTTGTGACTAATGGGTTAAAACCCAATAATTTTTCGCCAAATAAAGCCCAGGAAAAAGTAAACCGCGTAAAAAAATTGGGCCAAATGAATCGCGTCCAAATAACCCAATTTATGATATTTCTTCTAAGTGTTGGAAAAAAAACCATTTAGTTCTTTCTTTGGAAAAAAAATCCTCAAATCTCTCTCAGTTTCTCCAAAACTCTAATCGCCGAAATCCATTTTTCATCTTTGAATCTTTGCCAAATCCACATATTAACACCAAAAATCATCCAAATCTCTCTTTCTTTATCAATTTCAAAACCAAAACTCACTGAATTTCTCACTTTCCAAAAGAAAACCCTAAAATTAACTATATGGAAACAACAGAATGGCATGAAGCATGGGGAACCAAACTTTTCTACTACTTAAGTACTCAATTGGTGGCTATGATTAATAAGTATGTTCGGAACCCAATTTCCACAATTAGAGATGTTGGTAATGGAAGATACACTTCCTTGATGGAAGTATGGTTTGAATCTCGATGATCATGATGTAATAGCTTTAAGTTTTCAATTTGCCCTGTATTTAGCTTTCAAATTCTGTTGGTTTCAAAGTGAAACAAAAATGATGTGGCTGTAAAAAAGTTCTTTTTATAAATTTTACATATTTTAAAAAAAAAAAAATTTAGGACCTTAATCTTATTAAGATTTTTAAAGTGACTAAAAGAAACCAAGATACAAGATTTTTCTACTCTAACCACTATAATTATACTTGTGACATGACAAAAACCGTAACCGTATTTCCGACCGTAACCGTTTCGGATTGCAACCGTAACCATACCGTAACCGTATAAATGGTTAAAAAATTTAACCGTTAACCGTAACCGTTGATTAATTAAGGTTAAAGAATTTATTAACCGTAACCGTATTAAAACCGTCGGTTAAACTGTAAATTTATAAACGTAACCGTTTAAAAAAATATAATATATCAATACTTAATTATTTATAATTTTTTTTCTTTAACTTCCATTTCATTAGATTTACATACATTTTACTAGGAAATTTAAATATATATTTTGCAGTTGTTATTATTTCTATATTTGTATGAATCATTTGTTAGTTAATATTGTTGAGACAAATAATTTTATGTGCATATAAATAAAAAGTAATTCAAAGAGTTTTAGAATTTAGAACGTGTAAAGAATAAGTGATGGTAGTTTTAAAAAGATCTAAAAAAAATAGTTGTGCATGACCCCACCATTTCAATTATCATGGATCAAAATTAATTGGTAACCGATGATGTTTCTTATAAAAATTATAATATTAACCGTATTATTATTAATAAACAATCATAATCGTTTTTAACCATAACCGTACTAACCGTAACCGTATCTAATCATAACCGTTTTAATTGTATATTAAATGGTTAAGGTTAAGATAATCGTATAATTGAACTATAACCGGTGATTAAATAACCTTAATCGTGATAACCGTAACCGTGGTCATGCCTAATCATTTACAAGGCTGGCTCTTACCTTTGGTTATTGATTTGATTGGTTGACTTTTTGCATCATTTTATTTAGCTTGTTTAGTTATTTCATTTGGTCATTGTGGTTACTTATAGTTATGTAATTGCTCATTCACTTTAGGTTGCTGAAATATATTATTTCCCTCCTCCCTTATTTTAAATCATTGCATTTTTTTCTAATCATAATTTTACTAGCTTTCTTTGGGTTTGACTCTTCATATGATATAAAAGTTAATTTATATTTGGAACTATTGTGTATTTAGGAGTATACATTATTAAACTTTAGCTTTCTTTTAAATCTTAACAAAAAAATTTCAAAGGTGTAAAATTTTTTTTTTATATAAACCTAATAGAAACCTTTGTTCAATGTTGTTTCCAAATTTTTGTTTTTGTCTTAGGCTGTAAGTTTAACAAAAAAAACAATGGGTTGGTCTTGTAGAATTTTTTTTCTCATGCTTTCACTTAGTATCAAATTGTACAACAAAACCAAGCAACTTCGAGTTGTACAAGAACAAATTGTACATTTAAAAGGAATAATAAAAAAAATGTCGAATTTGAAGTGCATGCATGGATGAGTTTTTCTTTTCTTTGTCCTCTTTTAAGTTTGTGTCAGCGGAGAAAGCGAAAACATCTTTTAAATCTCGAAATGAAAATAAATAATAAAAAGAAGAAAAAATTTGAAACTTGGAAATCATGCAAAGCCACACCTCTACTTCTCTTACATCTCACCTTCTTAGGTGTCTTCTTCTCATCGCTCCAACTCCATCTATAAAGAAACCTTCTCAAAACCTTTCTAAATTTAATTACAACTTAAGAAGAAATAAAACAAAAAGTGCTTATTTGCTTATTATTACTATCTCATGGCGGATACACATCGCGGCGACCGTACTGATAGGCACTTGCAATTCCAGTCGCCCTATGAAGGCGGCCGAGTTCATGTTCAGTATGAAGGTGGTGGCGGCGGCGGTGCTGGTGCCGGCGGCGGTTTCAAAAGCATGATGCCTGAAAGTGGCCCATCTAGTACTCAAGTAACGTCTTATTACCTTAACCTCTTTAGACCCCAAAGCAAGTTAATCTTTTTACGTACACATTTTTCTAAGCTTTATGCGTACAATTTTAAGAAGTGGTGATTCTTGGGATTAAAGGAAATTATGTTTCTAAAAGTCCTGAATTTTCTATTTCGAAACAAATTATGGAATGATACTGTGAAATGGTCCTTTTCCATATTTATATATGGTTGGTTACTTTAAATGGTCCGATGGATATGATATATATGTATGATTGTTACTTAAATTTTCCGATCAATTAAAATAGTTTGATCGAAACGGCTACATGCATAGACCTTTCTTGATTCAATAATGATCTGGTTCTTGTGATTATTAACAAAATGTAATATTATCTGAAGGTATTGTCCCTTTTGGTTGGTGTCCCTGTCGTGGGTTCGCTGCTTGCCTTAGCCGGTCTACTTCTAGCTGGGTCGGTGATCGGTTTGATGATCGCTTTACCACTTTTCCTCCTCTTCAGCCCGGTTCTAGTCCCAGCGGCTCTAACCATCGGGCTTGCGTCAACAGGCTTCTTGGCCTCCGGAATGTTTGGACTAACCGGGCTTAGCTCAATATCATGGGTCATGAACTATCTTCGTGGGAGGAGGAGTGTGCCTGAGCAATTGGAGTATGCCAAGAGGAGAATGGCTGATGTTGTTGGGTATGCTGGACAGAAAGGCAAAGAAATGGGGCAGCACGTACAGAACAAGGCCCATGATGTTAAACAGTATGATATTTCTAAGGCCCATGACACTACTAAGGGTCATGATACTACTCAGACTCAGAGGACGACGACCGTAGTATGATGAATGAGGTTCTGTTTCAAGGGTACTTACGTACTTTCACTTTCATGTCCATCAGTATGCGTTTTGTTTCTTTTAAAATCAAGAATTATGTTGTTGTGTTTGTGTCTTTGTAAGCACGGAAGATCACAAGTGTCGTAGTAGTATTTGAATGTTCAATAATTTCTCCATCCTCTTTGTCAGGATGTTTATATATAAGAATAATAAGTTAATCAACCATGGAATATCCGATTTACAGTTTTTTGTATTTTTTTCAATTATTAGCTAAAATTCAGATAAAATGATTGAACTTTGAGTAGAACGAAAACTCAAAAATCAAGTAAAAATTTGTGCATATTATTGAAATGAAAAGAAAAAAAAAATTACTGCAGAATAGTGGTGGGTTAAAAAACCTAAACCAGACCGAAATTAGCGATATACTTCTAATGAAGTTTTAAAGTTTACACTGTATGCAATTTTTCATGTACAGTACAAAAAGTAACATTAAACAGTACAAAAAGTAATTGAGAATCAAGAAACTACCAATAATCTGTGCAAGAGCAAGATCCTTCAGAGAAATGGTGAAACCTCTTAGAATCTCTAATTACGAGTCTCCTTTTCTCCATCAAAGATATTGCTTTTGCTGTCTCATGACAATCCCCACAAATTCTAAGATTCTTCCTTATGATTATTGTCTCCTTGTGACTAACGACCAAAAGCCCAAACGCCATGGCAATCTTCTCACTGTGCTGACTAATCATTTCCTCTTTCACATCTTCATCAACATCATGTAACACATACTCTGTTCTTGATTTAAACCCCAACTCCTTCTTCATCTTCTCTCTAATCTCTCTAAGCTTCTTCTGTATCCTCTCTGATTCAGGATGAGACCAATCTCCAACAACAAACTTATGAATCTTATTACCATGTTCAATGTAACTACACCCTGAAGCTCTTACAAGACCTTTCCGTTTCATCAGATTCCTTATTCTTGAAGCTTCTTTCCATAGACCAGAAGCTGAATAGATATTTGATAGCATGATGTAGTTTCTACCATCACAAGGTTCTAATTCAAACAATCTCTCCGCGACTTCTTTCCCGAGCTGCGTATTTCCGTAAACCCTACAAGCACCAAGCAAAGCTCCCCAAACACCAGAACTCGGCTCCATTGGCATCTCTTTGATCATCCCATAAGCATCTTCAAGAAATCCAGATCGACCCATGAGATCAACCATACATGAGTAATGATCTAACCTCGGCTCGATTCTGTATCTTTTCGACATTGTTCCGAAATAATGCTTCCCTTCTTCGACAAGACCAGAGTGACTACAAGCACTCAACAAGTGAGTGAAGGTTACATGATCAGGAGTAATACCAGAGTGAACCATAAGTTCAAAATGATTGATCGCGTCTCTTCCATAACCATGAGTGGCATAAGCAGCAAGCATCGCAGTCCACGCCATGCTATCTGGAGAAGTAATCTCCAGAAAAACCAAAGAAGAATCCTCCAACCTCCCAAGTTTTGCATATAAATCTAACAAAGCCGTCATTATACACTTGTTTCCGTTGTACCCACAAAACAAGATCAACCCGTGAACTCCTTGCGCCAGTTTCACTACCCCAATGGCTTCACAGACACGGAGAAGAGACAGAAACGCGGCTTGATCAGGCTTATTCCCAGCTCTTCTGCTCTTGTTGAAGTAAGCCAGACCTTCTTCGACTAACCCATTTTGCAAGTGAATCACAATCATTGTATTCCACGAGACCAAGTTATTCTTTACGCTTAAACACTCAAACAATTTGCAGGATGAATTCAAATCTCCAGTCTTTCCATACCAATTGATAAGAGCATTCACAACTTTCACTTCCTCGAGTACACCAGATTTGATGACCAACCCATGAATGTAACATCCTTCTTCCTTACTTCTCCCATGAACACAAGCCGAGATAATCGATATAAATGTAACTTCATTTGGTCTTAAACCCACCTCTGATCTCATCCTAGATAACGCCTCAAAGCACTTTCCAGGATATCCTCTCCCTGAATACCCAGATATTAAAGAGTTCCAGGAGACCAAATCTCTCTCAGGCATTTCATCGAACAGTTTCTCTGCGCAAACATCATGGCCCAGTCTCAAATAGCAAGCAACAAGCTGGTCCCCAATGAATCCATGGCGGTAACTCACAGTCTTCAATACTTTACAATGAAGCGAACGGCAGAAGAAAATGGAGACGCAAGTTGTTATAGAAGCGATCAGTGATGAAACATTTGCATCTAAGCTCCAAGATTCTCCTTGTTGAACGAGACTAGGTCGGAACGAAAAGCCCCGCCGATACGAAAATCTGTGCTTTGAACATGAATACAGATTTGCTTTGATCATCTCTCATAGTTAGCTTTCTCCCATCTTCTACTGTTAGCGACCATAAAATCAAACATGTACATTTTTTTTTGTTAAGGCAAGAAAAATGTCACTTGTGTTTTCTCTGTTAGGAAAAAAAATTGTTTGAAAAGAAATGTTTTTATATTCGAAACCCAACAGTATATGTGAATGTGATTACATCACTTGATGCCTTCAAATTACTCCTTCACCAAGCAGCTTCTAGTAGAGAGTTGGGATTTTGCATAATTCTCCACCATAGATTTTTGCCTTAAACCTTTATTTTCTTAGAGTTTTTCTAAAACTGAAAACGGGTGGTACAAAAATGTTGCCAGTTTATTACGTCAAAGTCAAACGGTCCAAGTCTGGCTTGTTTAAGACTTGGATCAAGTAGTTACAAGTTAAGCTGTTTGGAACAAAACCTAATCTTTGCAATCTTTCCTGAAGCTCTAAAACTTTTCTATATCCACTTCCCCTTTCACAAATCCCTTTAACTAGCAAATTGTAACTTTCTGTGTCTAAAATACTACACTCCATCGCAAAGAAACCCAATACACTCTCCGCCTTTGCGAATTTCAGCTCCTTGCAGTATCCATCAACCAAAGCCGTGCATATGAAAGAATCTGGTTTCAATTCAAAATCAATCATTTCCTCCATCAACAACTCTGCTTCCTGGTTCCTACCAATCCTACACAAACAGCTTATAAGAGCTCTGTATGTCTTGACATCAACTACTTGTTGATTCTTCCTTCTGAGTTTCTCTTTCATAAGCAATGCCTCTTCAATAGCATCGCATCGGGACAGAGACTCGATTAACTTATTATAGGCCTCTGGTTTAGCCTCGCGACCTTCCTCTTCGCTGATTCTCTCTAACAGATGCTTTGCTGCAAATGGTTTACCTTCTCGGCATAAACTTTCTATCAGAAAGTTGTAAACTTCAAACGGGATAGTAACCTTTAACCTTCTAAGCTCAACAGCAAAATTAACAGCTGCAAGCAACCGTCCTTCTCTCACAAATCCTTCAACTATAATCTTACATGTAAACCTATCGGGAACAACGCTATTTCCGAGCATCTCGTGTAGCAGCTTCTTCGATTGTTCCATCATTCCTTCTTTGCAATACGCATAGATAAGAGTGTTGTAGGAGATACAATCAGGCATAATTCCTCTGTCTATCATCCTGTGGAACGTCTGATGAGCTTCTCTGACTCTCCCTTCTTTACAAAGACCTTTGATTAGCGATGTATAGGTAACTAAATCCGGCACAACACGGCGACGATACATGATCTTGTACAGATAAAACGCTTCGACCAACCTTCCATTTCTACAGTAACTACTCACTAGTGTGTTATAAGTAACCAAATCAGGCTCAAAGCCTTCTTCTTCCATCTTCTCCAAAAAGTCATCAACAAGTCCATGGAAATTCGAATCTCTGCAGAACGCATTGGTAAGAATGTTGAAAGTATGCGTGTTGGGATGGATTCCGACTCTACTCATCACGCGATACACTTGCCAACAATTCTCCGTCAATTCCAGTTTCAGCAAACCATTCAAGAGATGATTACAAGTGACGACGCTAACAAGAAAACCGGAATCAATTACTTTTCTGAAAGCAGAAAACCCGTCTTCTACCAAATCCAATTTCAGGTAACCCTTGACGAGCATATCGAAAACAACAGGATCCCAATTGCATCCATCAGTGGCGGCAACTAAGGCGCTGAATACATCTTCTTCTTTCTCTTTCGATGGCAATTCCGTGACTAACTCAATCAATTCACACAGAAATTGCATAGCCAACGGAAACTTCTTGGAGCAAGCAAGAATGTGAAGCAACAAACAGTAGTTACCAACATTTGGTCTCTTTCCCAAATCGGATTTAACCCAGACAAAGAACGCGAGAGCCCGAGAGGCATCTGACTGGAACCTAAGCAAAACCCTAGAGATTTCACGATCGCCCAAATGAGGAATCAGCGACTTTACCTCATCACGAAGAAGGTTAGATAAGACGGGAGCACGCTGATTGAGAGTCTGACAGATGACATCGACGATTTGATTAGGGTTTCGAGACTGGGGAAGTAAATGGTAAAGCGGATTGAAGACGGGAGTAGGAATATTATCACATCGCGGAATTAACTGCAAAGAGGAAGAATAAGAGGAGAAGAGGCGGTGGTTGGAGAAATCTCCACGTTTGAGAAGAGAAGCAGATTTGATGGCGGAAAGTTGGAGAGATTTCGAAACCGGATTCATAAAGGACGACACAGAGACAGTAGAAATTTAGGAAATTTTGAACTTAAAGAGTTGAATGATATTTGTCCCACATCGGTTGTATTGTTTTATTTTCTGAAGTATATAAACAACTAGACTACTAAATCAGACTGTGTTCGTAGAAAGGAGAGATGGTTGGCATCTCCTCTGACAGAGACGGGATTGACCTTCGGGTCTTTGAACACATCCGGTTTAGGCTCTCCTCCTTCGGGTTGGATCTTTACCAAATTTTTTTGGGCTTTTGTTTCTACCGGGCCTTCTTCACAGTTGCACCCTAATTGTAACTCAAATTCTAATCTTAAATTTGGAAATCGTTAAATCTTATTAAACTTGTAATAAATTGAAACCTCTGTGTATTGTTCTAGATTTGGATTTGTTCTTCCCTACCCCAAAACAAATGAGGAGAATTTTATATATCCGCATAAAATTGTAGGGACACCTAAAAGTTGAGATCAAGTACACATTCATTGATCTTGCTAGTGATTTTAAAAGAACCTACTTTTCTACCAAAGAAAAAAAATTTGACATTCCAATTTACATTTCGTTGACGGACCCGATCAATAGTGCTTAAACATTTACTTTTATCTCTTCCAAATGTTCATGTAAATCCAAATAGTTAACCTCTATACCAGTGATTTTCAATTCAACCCCTAAACTTCTTTAAGGTGTTGTTGAAGATTTATAAGAATTCTTTGATCAAAGGTTATCATTGATTTTTTTCTGAACTGATCAATTTTCTAGAGGGAAGGTAACTCAAAACATAACACGATGAAGTTAATAATATGGAAAACAACAAACCTCTTTACACCCAACTCAACAAGATCAAGGCCCATAAAACCCGACTACTATTTATTAATATCTATAGTCATCTTTCTCACAAACAAACAGTCTTGCAACGTGCAAGCGGTAAGGAGTAAGCTTTGAGAAGATTCTCCTGAATCAGTTTTATTGCACCAAGCAGACACATGTGTCAAAATAGAGATTTCATAATCTGAAACAGTTTTATCCGCATTGTTCTTGTCGTTGCCACATCGAAACAGTTTTGTTACTTAACTCGACGTTAAGAATGCCTTTTTCACAGTGATCTCCAAGAATCTGTTTATATGATTCAGCCACCTAGATTTAGGATCTCAATCATTCACATTACATTTATTCCTTTAGAAACCTCTCTACGGACTCAAACAGACCCTTCGTATTTGGTTTGATAAATTCAGCCACTTCCTTCTTGAATTTGGCTTTGAGTGTAGTAAGGTTGATCATTCGCTACACTCAAAACCAATTACCAATTCTTAATTATTTTTAACAGAATCCTAGAAAAAATAATAAAAAATTTGTCAACTCTACAGCACAATGATAAATCTCCTCTCTGAAATTTTTTTATTTAAGAACCAGTTTATGTATATGTGGCAGTATACAATTAGTTTATTTTTTTTCAATTTTATTTTACAACTTAAAAAAAAATTAAAAATTAAAAATATTTTTTTAAGAACCCCAAGTGAAGATTCTCTAATGTACATACTCTAAGTTTACTCCCTCCGTTCCACTCAATCCGTTCCACCCAATGTTCTTTTGATGATGGTTTGAACGTAAAAAAAACACTTATGTTACCCATAAATTTAAACGACATAATCGAGATTTATGTCATAACCCTATGCCAATGTTGGTTATAAAACTGTTTCAAAGGTTTTGTGTCAAATATTATGATACCCAATGTATTAGTATTGGGGAG
Source organism: Euclidium syriacum (assembly GCA_900116095.1). Taxonomy (NCBI): domain Eukaryota; kingdom Viridiplantae; phylum Streptophyta; class Magnoliopsida; order Brassicales; family Brassicaceae; genus Euclidium; species Euclidium syriacum. The sequence continues at coordinate 9,395,734 of FPAK01000008.1, forward strand.
GTTGACTACAAATAACAATTTAAATCGCATAAAACTTGTAAAAAAAGCTCGTGAAAATTAAAATATAAATTATAGAGTACAATATATCGGATATTTGGGCGGTTTGGTTAATTTTCTGGATCGGTGTCGGATGTTTCGGTTAATTTTTCGAATTGGTATCAGATGTTCCAGTGATGATTGAATTGGATCATACGACGTATTCGAGTGTTTTCGTTTTGGTTAGCTGGTGAATCGTCCAATCCTTGTAGCATCCAACAAAGATTTACTTTTATCAATAGAGTTTTCGTTGAAGAAATTAGATTATCGAATTAGTTATAGGTAAATAGTTATATGGTAAATCTACAACACAACCACCCTCTACCTTCCCTTTCCCTAAGTAAAATGCAAATATGGTGCATTTCACATTTGATATATTTAACCTCGGATTAACTACAAAGCGAAAGAGATTGGTCGTGGCTATTTCACAAATTTTACAAAATTTTCCAAGTGTTTTCTTAACATTCTTGTTTAAAGTAGAAACAAATAAATTTAATCGGGGTTGAATTTAAATCCTGAATTTTTTTTGTAAATTGAAAACTTAATTTCTAGACTAAGAAAAGTAGGTAAAAAAGAGAAAAGACTAAGCAATTTGATTGAAGTGAAGTGATGTCCAAATTTTCAAAGAAAAAGGAAAAATAAATAAATGAAAAAAAATCGTGTGACTTGAATTTTAGAGAAATTAAGTAGTAGAGTGTCCAAATGTTTTCTTTTAGTCATATAAACGTTATTATACTATTTTATGGTCAAACTCTCAGCCAAAGAAGATATAAACACACACCACAGACAAATAGAACTCTATGTGAAATTGATACTGAAAATGAAGCTAAAAAAGATTAAGAAAATTGCTAAATAGGAAAATATATTATCCGTCATTAATAAAAACAAAACAACAGTGGCATTACAAATTCTGCCACCGAAAAAGAGAAAACTTAGTTCACTCTCAGAAACCATAATTCAAAAACAAAACGGCACCGGAGTTCTCTTGAAAACAAATTAGGTTCCATTAAGAAACCCTAAAACAAATACTCAATAGATGACAAACCCTCGGGACCAGACCAAGGCACTTGAACCATCACCATTGAATCTTCATACCCAAACTCAACAACTTCACCATCAATTTTGCAGCTGACAGGTTCTCTAGATGCATAAACCCTAAATTCTCCAGCACCACGAACTCCGATCTCAACAGATTCATCGCGATACACCAGTGATTGGATCGCACCGCTCGTGTTTAGCATGTTAACCAATCCGATTGGAGCAAACCGGACTGAATTACCCTGGATGGTCACAACCGGTGAGACCGTGATGAGCTCAAACTTGAAAGGCTCTAAAGTGAGTTCGAGATCATCATTAGGTCCAGACAAGACAAGCTTCTTGGATTGAGACAAGAACAAAGCAAACTCTCCAATGTTTTCAATGGAGATTGGGTTCTTGCCACTGTTCCATTCAACATCTTTAGGTGTTGTTGTAGCTGTGACCGTGTTAGAGAATTGAGAGAAGCATTGGTTGCGTCGGGTTTCTCTGCACCATCCTCCTCCTTGACAGTTGAAAGCTCCGATAACTCCAGTGTACTGTCCAAAGAAGAAAAGGTAGAAGAGAAAACAAGAAGATTGTAATGAACAAACAGAACCTTGCTAATTAGGTTTTGGAAAGGACCAATAACGCCCCGTGAAAAGCCCATGAGAAGAAAAATTTATTACCTTGTTCAAGTTCCAAATCTTAAGCATGGTTTTGCCATCATGAAGAGGGTCTTCAAAGAGACGGTCACGAGTTGGAAGAGCATAGTACTCGCATCTCAGAATCGAGCCGTTGGGCAAGACTAGGCGTTTCAAGAGATCGAAATCGTGTTGTCCAACACAATCGCTGATGTAAATGGGCCCACCAGAGATGGCTCGAGAAGCGGCATGAAACTCAGCACAAGGATGTGTGGACTGAAACATGTCCCAATCAGGCTGAATGAAATTTCCCATCCAGAGACTGTTGTATGCACAATGGACCATGTGACATCCTTGTAGCCAAAACGTACCGTTTGGATCACCCGATGGATCCGTGCACCAAAAGTCATCACCTAGTTTCGATTTATATGCAAGTAAAAATCCTTAGTTTACATTTAATAGATTTCGTATTTGAAAGAATTATTACAATAGTCTAAATTGTATAGCGAAATCAAGAAAATAATCTAGAATTTTTAGAATCAAAAAAAAAAAAAATAGTATAAAATCTAATCTAAGCACTAAAATAAACCATAATGAAATGTTAAATCCTAAAGCTTGAAACATAAGATTTAAGACTTACCAACACGACCTAGAGCGATTGATTCAGTTCCAAGGAACATGAAGTCATTACAGTGCTCCATGCTGGCGATAACGCCGTTACCGTTAAAATGCTTGTTAACTGATGACGTCAACGCCTTGAAGTAAGGTTTGGCCAAGTCAACTCTCCCGCCATAATTCTCGCACAACATCTCCAATATCTGTAATTAATAAATAAAGAAAAATCCACGTGATGATGATGTTTCAGTTTCACTTAACCAAAAAGAAAACAAAAAACCAATCCGTTAACTTGGACGGAAACTTACGTGGATGACGTCAACTTTAACGCCGTCAATACCGACGTTTTGAAGATGAGAGTGAAGACCTTCGTAGAACTGACTCGCCATCTCCGGCGAGACTAGTCCAATTCCGGTTTCGACAATCTTATCAACGGCGAGATCTTCCATCGTGAGTTTAAGTCCCGGCGAGAGCTCTGGCCGAATAATAGTTGACGGCGGCAGAGACGGAGCTTCGGGGCGGAGACCTCCCCAGTAACCGCAAAGCGCGTGCCAGACGTAAATGTAATCGACGGTCGAGAATTCATCTTTTAGATCCTTGACGAAAGCTTTCATTCCGGTTTCATTTGGGTCTTTCGGAGACACGTAGTCTTTGAATTTGTAGTTCTCTTGATATTTCAGAAGCCTATAAACCATGTTAAACCGGTATGAGAAACATCAACCAAACCGAATGGATAATGGAATCGTTTCAAGTTTTAACTATGGCTAAATAAATAATTGACAGTAAATGATTATAGTATAACCGATTATACCCGAATAAATCAGTGTGGTGATTTGAATTTTGAAAACAAAAATCAAACAGAATATAATCAAGCTAATCGCCGTAAAAATGATTATACCAAACTAAACAACAACAAAACGAAAGTAAACCGAATAAAGAAACGCAAAAAATAAATAAATCATAAGTGATCAAATATTCAACCAAAAACAAACCGATTGCATGATCAGATTAGAATTAAACCAATCTATGCGCATTAAAATCAATAAAACCAAACGAAAATTAAAAACAACAAGACAAAAAAAAAACCAAAAAATGACAAAAAAAGAAATGGAAAAATTGAAGGGTAAACCAGAATAAACCAACCTGCAAGGCATTTGCTCGCCAGCGACAGTACAATTCATCCCTTCGACATCGATATCATCGGAATCATGTCCAATCGATTGCCAGCCGTCGTCAATTAGAACCAATCCCGGCGGACAACCACCGTCGACGAGACACTTAACCCCCTTTTGAACGCCGTCAGGGTTAACAGTCAAGTAAAAGGCGTCCCACGTGCACCACCCGAATTTATCGACAATTCCCGGCGGGGATTTCTCTTCCAGAAGCTTAAAGGTATTCAAATGAACCCTAATCACTTTCATCGCGTCTTTCACGAGCTTGAACGGGTCATCTCCGGCGTGAAGATACATAATTTGACGGAAATCCGACCCGGTTACTTTGGTTGAGCCGGTTTCGATACAGAGCGCCACGTCATCGTCTTCTCCAGATTGGAAAGACGAGCGAAAGGGGCCTTCTAGAAGCGGTAGCAGAAGAACATAAGGACGACCCGAATCCGACCCGGATTTTTCGAGAATGATTATTTGGGTCTCGTTTTCGATGTCGCGTCCGTTTGACCCGACCCAAAGAGTGGTCCACCAAACCTTGAAACGGAATATGCTCATGAAGCGAATATTCCTTAGCTTACCAAGGGAAACTACGTGGCGGCTTTTGGGCTCTCCGTCACTGAGGTTAAACCCGACGAATGAACCGGCGGAGACATCGATTGGTTCGCCGTCTTTGTCAGTTAAGTACGGCGAAGAAGTGAGAGTAACGTTAGCCGGAACTTCGGTTAAGACGACGTGACCCTTGGCTAAGAGATTGGAATCCTCCAACCGGAAAAGAGATTTTCCTGTAAAGTCGACACCGTTGACACCGGAATCGGATTTGTTTACACTCGGGGGAGCCATTTCGGACAAAGATTTGGAGGTTTTTGGATTGAAAGTTGGATTTAGGTGAAAGGAACTAGAAACTTATTTATAGAGATTATGATTTTGAAAACTTTCTCTTCTTTGCTAATTTGATGAGATTATGAATCGTAACAAAGATGAGAAAATGTCCATACTTATATAGATTCATTGGTGACACGTAAGGAATGTATAAGACTAGTAGAACCTTCGTCTCTCTTTTTCCTTATAGTTTTTAACTACTTTATATTTATTTACTTTTATATATTTATTTTGTTATTTTATTTAAGGAATGTGGGGCATGTTTGATTTGCTACCTTTGGATTTGGTCGTTCGTAATTAATAGAAAGGGAAATTGAATATCTTATACTCGTCGCATGGCTTTTATATATATTTTGCATCTTATTGCGTCTTTAATTCACCTACCGACAAGTGTGATTATTACAATATCCACAACTTGTTTAATTTGATTTATGGAAATTTGATAATAGTAATACCCAAACTATGGCTTCCATGATAATAATAGGTATGAAATCGAATGAATTTATTGTCTAAATCTTAAAATGATTCGCATGTTTAACTTTAGATGGGCATTAGTTGATTGAGCGGATTCATCACAATTCCTTTTTAGTATCGAGCAAATAAAATGTATATTTGTGAGAGTTGGGGATTTGTACAAGAAAATGTTCAATCAATTTTTATTTGATTTTGATATATAAGAGATTAGTTTCTAAAATAAAATTGTCCTAAAATTCTACTAAATAAATTAACTAAAGATGTCTTGTAGGTAATCATTGAGTTTAATAGTGCCTAATGATGAATAGAAAAACAAGGTATGAGGTCATAGAACCTAATAAGGTGTTATTCGTTCATTGATTTTAATTGATTTGGAAATCTAAAAATCTTTGTCAAATCTATTGATTTCAATTAGTATTTACAAATCTGTAGGTTTTACCTCGGATTTGAGTCCTTTTATTTTTAACATATAAATCCTTCTAAATCCACTAAAATCCATTGTAAAATCAAATTCATAAGTAAATCCGTATAATTGAATAACACGTGATTTGAATTAGATATTATAAATCATAGAACCAATAACACTGAATTTAAACATGTATTTTAAAATGATAGAACCAATAACATTGAATTTGACTTGGATTTCAAAATCCATTAAAATACACAAACCAATAACCCCTACTAAATGAATATATTTAAAATAAAACATGTCTACCACTATTGACGTTAACCTAAACTTCCAGGACATGCCACACAAGACAAGGTCAGAAATCCAGAAAACCATACATCAAGAAAAACGTCGACGATGTAGAGTCAAGACCTCGACGAACTCTATTATGACATCATCTGACTAAACACAAGACATGTCGACGACGTAAAAAGTTGCAATTTTTTTTTGATATCTTGGGTTAAATGTTGATTGATTATCATATTAACTATGGATAATGCACACCTCCAAATAACATGTTGATAACTTGTGAATCATTGAATCCGTGATGAGGAATATCTCTTAGGTACCTCCTGTACCGTGTCCAAGTTTCATGGAATGTCTGAGAATTAACTTGTTGGAACGTGGTTATCTTTCTCCTCATCTCCTCAGACTTCGCCTCGTCAAAGAAGTGATTCAGGAACTCACCTCTTACCTCCTTCCATGTTTTTAATGAACCGGGCTCCAGTAGCTTCAACCATCTTAGTGCTGCTTCTCCTAAGGAATGATGAAAAAGTTTGCAGCAAAGCCACTCATGTGAAACACCATCAAAGTTGATGTTCCCAATCGAGTCTTCAAATACTTCAATGTGGTCAAAAGGATCTTCATGTTTCAGCCCATAGTACATCTTATCTCTGATCATCTCGATTGTGCCAATCCCAATCTGGAAATTTCGTCCATGCATTGGTGGCAACACGATCGCTGATCGATTTTTGAAATATTGAGCTGGCTTGAGTTCGTCCATGAGTGTTCCAACTTCTTCTTCCTCTTCTTCTTCATCTGGTGCCTCAATCTGAAGGATGTTTCCTCGAGCATCCAAACAATTTCCATCTTCATCCACTCTCTCTCCATGAATATTGAGAATAATTTCTGGCGCTTGAGAGTTAGAAACTGATCTCCTATTCTCCTTCGTTTTGTCGATTTTCAGCTCCGAGTCGGCCGACTGTTGAGGTAAGTCGGTCGTCGGTATCGACGAGTCGATCGACTGAGGAGGTGAGTCGGTCGACTTTGGCTTCGGATCTTCGTTTGCAACGTGATATCGCCTCTCCTTTAGGTTTGTATTAGTAGCTGGTACAAGCATGCACCTGAAACACATGAGAGAAAAAAAAAACAAACCAACGAGCAAACAAACATAGAAACCAAAAAACTTCAAACAAATTCCTAAAATCCGCAGGACACACCAAAGGTTCCCCGGCAACGGCGCCAAAAAACTTGATGCATGAATTGTTTTCACCTAAAACTGCAAGTGCACAGTGTACATTTGTAGCATGAAAGGTTATCGATCCCACAGGGAACCAAGTGATTACCGTAGATCTGGTACTTTGGAACTTGTCAAAGCAAAGCATGATTAGTATTATTAGTGATATCATTAGACTAAAGCAAATCGGATGTGTCATCATTGGTTTAAGGGCGCTAGATCCGAAAGAAATCGCAGGAAATATAGATCAACAATCAATCAATAATCCATAGATTCACGAACACAGAAGACGATATATATAATAACCAATCTCTCGAGATATTATACCTATGAGTTAACCATTAGATCAGAAAAGATGTTTTCCAAACCTAATATGAAAATACATGCAATGAAAGAGATCTGATTGTTCATAACCTTCCAAGCCAAACTCTCGTTTGCACAAGAACGAGGTTACCTACTAAAAACCATGTTCTGGAATCATTACCCAATGGTGTATTGGTGTAACTCCTCCTATGAGCAGTATTCTAAATGGCCAGATCAAAATAAAGTAGAGAATATTGATTATATCCTGTTGAATGCATTAGAGATCTATAAAACCATTGAAAACCCTAGATCTAACAAGTTGTCTACTCGCACATAGAAAAACTCATGCACAAAGTAAACTTCATAAAAGTAAAGAGGTTCATAGATACAAACTCAGTATATTGGTATGAAGAACAGATCTCTTCTCCCCTTCAAACTCTCAAGCAAAGCTAGTGTAACAAAACCCTAGAAATCTAGAAATTTGGTGGCTGTGATTGGTGATTCTCTTGTGATTATTGGTGATTCATGATGACTGCTCTCTGCCTCTTAAGACTCCTTTTATAGGTAGAGAAGTCGTGCCTAGGTCAAAACCTCCTTAAAACTTAAGTCGGGCTTGATTGGAGCTAAACGGGTCAGTCTTGTAAAATTCGTCTGAATGAACCTTATTCAGTAAAATAACAATATCTCGCGCTCCAGAACTCCGTTTGATCCGATTCCAAATGGAAATGAAAGTCAACTCTCGGGGCTTCGATTTGATATGTAATTTTTCTATTATACCCTTTCTGTAGGTCGGTCAATTATCCATTGACTTACAGACTTCAATTCTGGCTCTACACTTTCCTTTTCTGACAATTGCTCCAATTCTTTCCTTTTTGCTTCCTTTTGTTTCCTTTTGCTCCAAAACACCTTTTGCTTGTAAAACCTGTATAAATACCTAAAACACACTAGAAAGACTCTATAAAACCAATCATATCATGACATAAAATCGGTAAAATCCATGATACATCATATTGCACTGACCTTTGGGGTTAATGATTTTAACTTAGCTCGCTACTAATAAGACATAGGATTAAAATCACAATTCTTGTTAATTTCTAATATAATAAAAGAGAAGCATTTTTAAAGAATAACATTTATTTTATAATATATTTACATGTAATGCGATTACTTTAATGTAATATGAATTAAATAAGAAAATTTTAGAGGGTAATTAACTTAATTACCTACTTTTAAATAATATAAGATATTTGCTGCATCTACCTAAATATTTTATTTTTGTTCAAATATTGAATTAGTCAAATAAACCAGTAAAATAAAAATTCGTTTTAGATTTTTAAATTAAATAAATTTATGTTTACTGAAAAACAATAGTGAAATAAACCAGTAAAATAAAAATTCGTTTTAGATTTTTAAATTAAATAAATTTATGTTTACTGAAAAAAAATTCGTATATATTTTCGAAAATTCGTTTTTCATATTAAAATTTTTTTTATGAAATTGATGAAATAAAATACAAACGTAAATGTTGTTATAACACAAATAATACATATAAAACTAAAATCACTCTTAATTCAGTATTTACTATTTGAAAGTTGTTTTAAATTGATAAAAACAAAACAAAAAAATACTTTAAAATTTATATAAAGTTTTAAACTTCATTTAATTTACCAACATAAGTGTTATATTTTAATTAATATTTCGTAGAAAAAACGTCAATTAATTAAATATATATATATGCATATATATACATATTTTTAACAAAGATTCTACATTTATTGATAAAAAAAAGTTCTGATGAAATTTAAAACTAGATATCAATGTAAATGTTATTAAAATATATTTAATACCTTATATTTCCATATATATTTACACAGATGTTATTCATTTTTTATTTTTCAGCCTTATTATGATAAAAATGAACATTGTTACATAATAATCTTTAGTTTTTATTAATTTACATGCATTATTATTACTAACATTTGTAAGGGAAATATAATAAGCTGTTTATGCCTATTTTTAGGGAAAAACTATATACTATTTACATTTATTTATCTTTAAAAGATTTTATTTTAGTAAATGTTGTAGTAGTAAAATAAATTAAGCGAATGACCCAAAAAAACAGAAGTCTCTAAAATTGTTAGTTAAATAAATTTAAATTTGTACTAATTTACGTCTGCATTACCACGAAAAATGTTAAAGAGAATTTTATTAGGGATGGTTTATAGGGTGATAATAAAAACCTATCTACATCTACTTTTTAGGAATGGTAGATACTATCTAAATTTAAATATATTTAAGATACTTTCAAAATTGTTGTATTAGTAAAAATTCTAAAAGTATTAGCAGCTGATAACAATTTTTTTTGCGGTACAATGTGCGGTATTAGTCAATCAAATTGATATAAATTTTGATTTCTATTATTATGTTGTTTTTTTTGTCAAGAATCTAAACATTCATTAATACTTAAAGGAAATGTAAATGGTGGTTTAACGCATATGAACTAATTTTAGTTTATTGTTGAAAAGAGATATAAATGTCATTTTAACATTCATAACAAAATTTAAATACAAGACTAATGATACTCAATCATTTTAAAGCCTAATTTCCTCTCATTTCATTTTAAAGCCTATTTCAATACTAACTCCAAAATCAAATCTTTTCAAAAAAGGAAATCTAAATATAGGAACTTTGTTTATCCTACATCGCATAGAGATGAAATGATGACATGAGTAAATTTCAATTGTATATATTTATGGTTTGTATAATTTTTAGCGTATTCCGATTCTATATGATTTTTCACAATTTTAGAAAAGTTTTTTCCGTAAATTTGTTTATATAAAGATGAATAGTAATAATTTCCCCCCCTCCTAAAATTTGATAACATATTTTTGCCTTTCAACGCTCCTTTTTCCTTTTTTTTTATTTTAATAATAACTCTAACTTTCATTTCTATAGTATAATTTTATCTTATCGATTACACACTTACACGTAGTAAGATCTAATTGGAAAAAGTTTTTTTTTCCATGTGGCTAATTTAAATGAGATTTTCTACATGTATCTAAATCTGATTTACGAGTTCTCATTTTGAGAAATATGAGGAGAAATAACAGACACGAATAATTAGAGTATTAATAACATTTCTAGAAGTATTCCCGATTAGAAAACGGAATGGGAAAACAGAACGTGAAAAAAAATATCCGAAAACGAGACGGATTCAAAAAATTTGGACAAGTAAAACAAGAACTCAAACTCTTATTAATATGGGTAAGAGTCAATTTTGGGTCAAGTGTTTTGGAAAATTTTGGGAATTTTGAGTATTTTTGCCAGTTAATATTAAAAATTAGAGGCAAATGTATAATTCGGGTAATCTATTCCTAAACATTTTCTTTCTTTTATCCGTTTACATAAGATAAATGTTTCTAAACAAGAAATTTAATAGGAATAAGAGGTGAATATTTGGGATGGGTATGAGATGAGATGGGATTCCCGTCCCAACATTGACAAGGTTAATCTGATTAACTGACTGTCTTGATCATGTTAATTAGAAAGTTAATAGATAATTTTTAATATATATAAATAAAAGGTCGGAGTAATCTTGATTTGTTACCAACTTTGACAATATGAAGATTATAATATAGTAACTAAATGTTTTCAAGTTTTACCTATATCTTTAAAAAATCTATGAAGTAATTTAAAATATTGTAAAATAGTAATCAAGAATATACTTGGAAGATATATATATATATATATATATATATATATATATATATATATATATGTTTTTCTATATGAAATAATATATTACTACGGGTGAGATGAATCCATTCAATCGGATTGATGAGAATTTTAGGAAATCCAGATACGTGGGATCTATGCTAACACTATCCAGGTTTTAAGTATCCATTTTGTTAATCAAGTGTTTTTTGTTTTGTTTAATTTCAGGTATTTTAAGACCAATTCGATTAAAAACCCGAGAAACTCGAAACCATACCCGAATTTAACCGAAAATCCTAACACCCGAAATCCGAACCCGGAGAACCGAACTCAACCCCGACCGGATATATAAAAATACTCGAATTATTTTGTTTCACTCAAGTGCACATGCCTACTAAGTGGAGAGAAACGTAAGAGGTTTTTTTTGGTACAATTCAACCATAAAATATAAATATTTAAACGTAATGAAATAAAACATTAATCCCACGTCCGGCACGGAGTAGTATTTAGTAATATCATAAAGCGAAGACTACTTTGAGAAAAAAAAATGATGTTTCATGTTTTTACCAAGGAAGCTTAACGGTCTAGCTTTGAGTTGAAATGTGCTTTGATTTTTCCTTGACTCCATTTAATTTTAATCATAAAAACTTAATTTTATTGTATGAGTTTTCACAAATGTGCTACACTCGATTAGTTCTTATACTTGAGACTAGAGAATAGTATCTTATACTGTACATTCTTGCTCTCCGGAACAGATTATCCACCACTCTCTCAAAACAGAAAAGCTATGACTCATTGTTCTTTTATTAAATGGCTCTTTTCTCTTCAAATATCTGTTGTGGATTTAAAGATATCGGGTGTGACGCATAATTCTACTAATTAATTATGGTTACTTCTTCCATATTCCAGCAACTTCGTATGTTTTCACAATTTTTCTATTCGATGCTACTTCTGTAAGATGTACATGCTTTCAAACACTTATAATAATCATTCAGTTATAGTTTTTGCTGCTCTCGATGTTATCTAATTTCAAAATTGTAATTAATCTTTTGTAATATTCGCGAACCTAGTGTAGAAATGTCAAATTTAATACAAACATTACCATTGCATATTTGTCAAATGCAAGAGAACGCAACCCCTTACAGAGAATTGACATTTCCAAATGAAAAATATGATGATAGAGACCTTAAGATATAAATTATAAATTGCTAATAAAGTTTAGGTGGAAGCGTTTATTTGTTGAAATGACAGATGCGACAAAGGTTGGTAAAGTGACCCGTAACCGTAATAAGTAAAAAAAACCTCCAGTCTTTGTCTATATGAACGGGGTACTTCGTTCGATCATGTCTCTTTTTTACTTATTCTTTTGTGACCTTTTCTTCTTCGTGTAATAAACAAACCGACCAAAAGATTTGGTCATATGGTTTTCGTTCAGATAACCGTTTTTAAACAAAAGAATTGGACGTGGAGGTCTTAAAAATTAGCCAACGCTTAAAAAAAAATTATGACGAAAGAAACCTAACGGTCATGTGAAGCAGTTGCATTTTGTATTTCTCGCACCGACTAAAAAGATATTAGTTTATCACTTTTTATAACCACACCAAAGTAGCTGCCTCCACCTCAAATTAAGGGATAATTGGTGTACCAAAGAAGAGGAGATATTAATTTATTTAGCTTAAAGATTAAAAATTTAATTTTTCAAGGTTCATTTTGTAATTTAACGATTACTTTTGGGATGAAGATATAATAGTGGTTAGAAACCAAATATAATGTTGTTTAGTGGTTATTGTCTTGAAGAATACATTGGATTACCTTTTCTAAGTTCCACTTCCACTAAAAATAAAATAATATGTAAGTTGACCAAACGAAGATGGTAGTGTTAGGTCCAATAGAAAACTCGCTAAATGATCTAATCGTCGGTTAAGTCTATCTTACATAATTACTTAGGTTTCAAACCGGATCATGCATTAGTTTACAAAAACATAATTAAAGCATAGTCGTCAGAGTTTAAGATTAAAATTTAGAGTTTATCTTATGATGTTGAATGAACTCACCAAAATAAAACATTTCTCTATTTGACACCTTCATGGTTATCTTAGATATGGTGATCTAGTTATGGGTCCATAGGTTCTCATAAATCGGGTCGGGAGTCGGCGTCTTATGCGTATCATATATTGAAGTGATGTTTCTAGATCATATTTGGTGTAAGTTGAGATTGATTTAGATTCGATGTTTAAGAGACCATATGGGAATCTTTTTTTTGGTGAGATGTGGTAAGGTTCTTCAATTTTTAAAATTTTTTCACTTATCTTGAGAGATTTTCACGGAGGTAAATATTTTAATCAGGTTGATGATTGGTGGGTTATTAGTTTCTACTGTGCACAATTGATTCGATTTGGAGAAAAATATGATCAAAGTGAATCAATTTATTTATTGTATTTTATGTGGGTATTCAGTCGATGGTTTCAGAGGTGATGTTGATCTTCGCTAGGAATTGAGGGATAAGATATCGTTTTGGATCATTAAGTCAAGGTATTTGGGTTCATTGCGAATTTGAGTCGACTGGAGTTGGGTGATTTGCGATATTATAGAATAATGGATTTGGGACCTAATGTATTTTCTTATTCATGTCATCTAGAGATTTAGGCAATTCGAATATCATTGGGGAATATGAGATCTTATTGTATGATTGGTTTTTAAGATAGCGATTTGGTAAACTATTTGTATATATTAAGTAGGCAAAAGGCTGTTTTTCCTCATCATTTCTCACATTTCACAATTTCTCTTTTCTTGGTTCCTTTTAAGAATCTTTTTTTGTTGAGTTTTATGGATTTTATTGGAGTGTCCATTTTGTTGTATTTTCTCATGACTATCATGTCTCAATCATTCGATATCGGGGGAAAGAACAAGGACATAGCGGTTTCGAAAATAAGGGTACGAAATCTTGATAAGTCTGATGTGGTCAGGGTTTGCAAGCATTACTTTGATTAGTAGATCAATAAATATGTCACTTCAAGATAGTAAGAATTTTATTTTCTTGATGCCAAAATCAGAAAAGTTGAGAATCGCTGGGTTGGGAGGAAGTTAGGGTTTGGTAGGTTTCAGTTTAATTTTTAGAGGAGACATGATACTGTGGAGGCTTTAAAGATGGGTTCTTTTCACTCGACTATTGAATGGTAGTGGAAAGTGGTAGTATATCCAAACTACGCGTCTACTATCACTTTATGGATGAAAGTGTTGAGCGTGACTCATCACTTTTAGACTTAAAAAACATTTCTAAGTATTAGTTATGGGGTTCGGAGTGGAGAGATGTTGTTGGTACCAAAATCCTGACCCAATAAAATGTAATAAATAAATAGTTTAACATATGCTGGCCTGATTAATCAAAAGAGGTAAAGAGTAAAGTCCATTGAAGTCGACCATAATATCGAGTAGCTCCCAAGCTTAATTAACGACCCACTCTTAGAAATCAATATTGTCAAAGTCAAAAGTCAAGTACAATGGTTAGTAACAGTCGGTTAAGAAAAACTCGTAACGGCTCATTTAAGATATAAATGACATATCATTTGGAGTTAATACAAAGTATATGAATCAAGTCTATAAAGGATAAGTTGATGAGCTAACAACAAAAAAGTCATTCTCATCTCACACACCTACAATATACACTTCATTTTGATCTCACATTTTTCTTACATTCTTCTTACATTCGTTTTCTCGCTGAACCATTGATCATTTTTTATATTCATTCGAAATTATGCCTACTAATAAATGCACTCATTCTCACATTTTTTTTATCATTTGGTCATTTACTATCCAAAGATAACCCAAACCCTAGATTATCAAACTATCCATAAGCAAATCTTAACCCCATCTCGAACGAACATGATCTTAAGATATGTCGTTGAAGCCACGAAAATGAAGTCTACTTCCAGCAAATCTCGATGCACATGAGCAAACAACCCAAATGTATCTGCCACTGTTAACCGACTTTACCATGTATTAGAAAAAATTTACAAAATTATTTCTGAGCAAAAAAACATGGTTGAGACCGTTACAAATCTTAATACTATCGTGACTTTTACTCATGGTCAAGCCGTTACAGTTCTAGTTGCTACAGTCATATTAGAAAGAAAAATTCCTCCTATGGTGGCTACAACGATTTCGCTTGTTGTGTTCATTTGGGAGGGATAAGTTCATCTTGGGTGATTTCAGGAGCAAGATCCACACCAATGATTTCATCCCCTGGAATCCAGGCTACGCCAGGTACAACCTAGGCACCAATCAGAACGCCTTTTATCTAGAAGAAACCATCAGTCACCCCTAGAATACTTACGTGTGTTCGGGGAAACTAATACACCCCGATCTCAAATACACCACCACCTTGTTTCCCAACAACATTCCCTTAGTTACAATAAGGGTAAAGACTAGGAACTTCTATAGGATCTAGGCGTTAGAGTGGAGAAAGTCCATTGAGGACCCAAATATGCCCGAACTCGCCTAACGGGGACTAAGCCTGGGATTTCAGTTTTTCAGTTTGGCTCGGTTTTCAGTTTTTTCTGTTATTTGACTTTTACCCAAACTAACCGAAGTTTCGGATAAAATCTGGTAATTTCGGTTAATCCAGGTGATTCATGTCAATTCGGTTTGGATTATTTCGGTATGTTCGGTTAATAACCAACACATATTATCTTTGACTCATGCCACACATATTTTCTTTGACTCAGCCCACACATATTTTCTTTTTAAATAACAGAAGTGCGGCCAAGCCCAGATTAATATTAATGAAACGCATCATTTTCTTTCTCAAATCGTATTTCCTGATCATCTTCAACCTTTCTCAAACACTAAAGACAGAAGCAGTGTTTTTAGCCGCCATTGCCAAAATCAAAGATCGAAGAAGAAGGCGGATTCGATGAATTTGAAAACAAGAAGACAAAACACATATTTTTTTGATGAAACGAGCAAAAATCTAGATGGGTGGGATAAGGCTAGGTTAAGAGAAGAAGGGGTTATGTCTTTTGTTAGGGTTACCCGATCGATTAGGGTTAACCGAACCGAACCGGTAACCGATTTCAATTATAAAACATGCCGATCAGTTCTTGCCCAGTAAATCGGTTCGGTTCGGTTCACTAAAGTATCAGTTCGATTCGGTTCGGCATGTTCGGTTCGGTTTTTTTTTCCCAGGGCTAACTAGGACCATGTGAGATGATTCCATTTCAAAAATTTCAGCAATGAGAGTCTGTAGATATATGTTGATAAAATCAACACAATTTTATCAACACAAACCTCAAATCAATGGGAGCAAGAGTTCATGAGGCAATAAACGTTTCCCCTAAAATCGTAAAGGAAACAAAGAGAACTGCCTTCTCAGGAAGAATTGAAAACACTCTGATTTGAAACGTATATAAGTTAAGACTTATCGTGTACGAAGGGAGGATGATCTGTGAAGTAATTCACCTAAAATAGACAGCAAGTGCACAATGTACAGTTGTAGTATTTAGATTATCGATCACACAGAGAACTAGGGCTAATAAACGGATCTAATAATCTCAAGTAACGAAAAATATGAAAGTAAAAGCTTAGCAAAAACACAGCAAGTTGTATTCAAGGTATGAAGGCATCATATCTAGGGAATTTCAATTGGTAACTATGAATATGAATTTAGAACCAGATTATATCTCTTGATATGATCCTTGATGGTATTTAAGAATCTATCAAAGAAAACAAGATAAAGTCGAACTTAGCAAGAGAAACTATGTTTCTAGTCTTACTAAGTTCTGGGATGGAGTGAAGGTGGATTGAAGATCGCCACAAAAGAGTGTGAAAGCTATCTTGATAAGATCAAGAATCAAACCTATGTGATTCCACACAATAGACTATCATCCAAACTTGTATTCTATAAGGATTCCACAAACTCAAATAAACAAGCAAAACAAAGCATACAAACTTCAAAGAGATTAACTCAAGTTTTAATTTATAAAGGGTGTTTTAATTCTACAATGAAATGAAATGAGCTTTTATACGATCGACCTAAGACTTTTAAGACAATATAATTATTAAAATAAATCAACATAAATGCAAATAAATCAAAGTAAATGAGAAATCAATCAAAGGCTTGATTGATTTGGTCTTTAATGCTCGATTTTGGTCAAATGAGGAAATGTAGAAGGTTACTTGTCTTTGAAAAGCTCGGTTATGTAATTATGTATCATTCGGAGTCTATAGATGGTACAAAAGATCTCCAAGTTGTGCGGGCTGAGCCCGTTTAACAGATGGACAAAGGCCCGCTAGCTGAAACCGTTTAAGGGTTATGCGGGGCGAGTTTGGACACTTTTATTTTTGTCCATATATTGGCGGGCCTCACGGGCTTGTCTAGTTACTACCGCGGGTTGAGGCGGGCTGGACCGCGGGCCTACGCGGGTTGAGGCGGGCTGGGGAAACCTTCTTTTAGGTTTGGAAGGTTTATAGTTTATGTGTCGATTTCGTTTTTGAAAACCCTATGAGAAATGAGTTTAAAAACAGAACATGTTGACAATAAACAGAGCAAACAAACCCTATTAGAAAAAGAAGAAATCATTATTGGATTTTTACTCTCAGACCTTATATTGATTTTTCACAATTTTTATTCGATTTGCAGCTTTGTTGACAATACTCTCATTACAACTTCTTTATTGAATTTCAAATTGGATTTTCTTATTGAAACGGTTGCTCTTTTCTTTTGCGTTGGTCATCGACTCTACTCTACCTGGCTTTACAATGTTACAATGTTCAGCTTGAAAATAGTACATATACAAAAGGTATGAAAGAAGCGTTATAGCAAAAAAAAAAAAAATACACAAAACTAACATAAAGATGTTTGACTTTGTACTATTGATTTTGTTTGAGAAACCTTGATGAATAATAAGCATTCACTTCTAAACCGTATCCCTTTTCTAAGAGCATATTGCTTCCACTTCAAGTAATATTACTACTTGATGAACCTCCAATCTGAAACCAAGACTCTCATCTCTTATTTTGAAACTAAGACTATTCATCCTTATAGGAAAGATTAAGAAGAACAAACGGAAGAGCCCGCGGGCTGGCCCATTTAAGCCGCTTACCTCACGGGGTGGACATGGACATCGATAGCCCGCCAACGTCCAGTTAAAGAAAATAGTATGCGGGCTTGTCCACACGGACGCGGGCCGGTACGCTTGACACCCCTTGTGCCCACTCACTAATGTAATCAACCATTGTGACTTGATTCCTTTCGAGTCCATAAAAAGCAAGTTGGGTATTGGGCTGATCAGCTAGGAACATGTTGTGGAGCCTCTATATGATTTATAGGTTCATTGGGACGTTGCTAATCCATCATGGACTCATGGACTTCATCTTCTGGTTTGATGACCACATCATCTCTTGATTTTAGAACTCTAGACACGTGATTCTTCGGTGCCCTAATGACATTTTCCGACAACGCCTTTGCTTATAATTCCCAAATTTACTTTGAATTATCGCTCAGAATAAGCAAGAAATAGAGTTTAACCTACATATGTTCACAAGGTATCCAAATCAAAGAAATTTTGAACAGGGAAGCACCTTGCTCACTACATAGTAATCAGGACGATTCTGATGTACTTTCGTCACCAGATCTCAACCAAGATTGATTAAAAAAGGTTTTAGATTCCGCTTTAACCAGTTATAGAACAATTACAATGAAGAATCAATGAAAAAATCGGTTGATTAAACTATTTTAGCAATTCATAGAAAAACTGTAGAAAACCCTTAATCTAACGTGATGACTACTCGGACATAGAGATATATTCACAAAACTTGTTTGATGAATTGAATAGCATAAAATAAAGAGTAGGCAATAGAAGATCAGGTTCACAAGTCTCAAGTGAGTAAAGAACAGTCTCTTTCACTTTTCCAGAGTCATAGAACAAAGACAAAAAGTATTACCTAGAGAACTAGTAAGGAAGAGCTTCTTCAAAGTTGTAGAGGTCGTCCCTAGGGTAGAACCTCCTTAAAACTTGAGCCGAGTTTGATTGGAGCGGGGCAGGGCTTAGAAATTCTGTTAGAAGGACATGTCATGTCTTTAGTAAAATGTCTATATCTTGGGCTCTAAAGATCCAATGGACTTGATTCAAATTGGGATATTTGAAGCTCATATATGCTTACGTCGGTATTCCTGGTAGAGCACATGACACAAATTTCTTGACTCATTGTGCGAGGAATGAAGCTTATTTCCCACATCTGCCTCCTAAAAATTATCATCTAGTCACTACAAGAAAACATCGTTTTTGCCACTTCTATTCGCGACTACTAATCCGGTGGCAAAAAAAGCGACCACAAAGTGACTGTTTTGCGACCAAATACCCACCAAAAAATTGTAGTCGCAAAAAAGTGACAATATGGTAACCAATTGACGTCGATGCAGTTTAGTGGTAAATTTAAAACGAAATTGTGACTTTGTTACAACTAAGTCATTTGGTTGCAAAATAGTAGCAAGATTAACCACTATTTTGCAACTAAAACATGGCATCGCAATGTATCAATTGCAATGTAGTGGCAATACGACGTAGTCCCTATTTAGTGGCAGATTTTGCGACTAAACTACTACTGCACCCGTAGTGAACAACTAGTGACAATGGAGTGGCACATTACGGTTACAAATTAAAACACATGGTGGGATCGTTTTTTTTTGGTGTACCAAAATTTTTGCCACTAAAACATATAATTGCAAATTCGTAAATTTAGTCGCAGTTTTGCCACTACTTCCCAACTGCACAAAAGAGCGACGAACACTATTGTGACTGCGTACTTTAGTTGCAAATTCGTGGCAAATACAATTTTTGCCACTAAATTGTCACTTCTGTTGTAATTACAATTTCTTTATTTTCTTGTATTGAGTTGACTCTGGATATCCCACTAGAACAGAGTATCTTGATCCTCATCGTAGGATGCGATACCATCTTGGTCAATATATGCATACGTCTGTGTTTCTGGTAGAGCACATGACACAACGGTCTTGACTCATTGTGTGAGGAATGAAACTTATTTCCCACATTCGCCTCCTGAAAAGTGTTATCTAGTTGACTCTGGATATCCCACTAGGACATGGTATCTTGGTTCTCATTGGATCATGTGATACCATCTTGGTCAATATATGCTTACGTCGGTGTTTCTGATAGAGCACATGACACAACGGTCTTGAATCATTGTGCGAGGAATTAAACTTATTTCCCACATCCATCTCCTGAAAAGTGTTATCTAGTTGACTCTGAATATCCCACTAGGACATGGTATCTTGGTCCTCATTGTAGGATGTGATACCATCTTGGTCAATTTGCTACAAGAGGACCACCAGTAAATGCAAGCGAGTTGTTCAACCGAAAGCATGCAGGTATGCAATCAGTTATAGAGAGGACATTTGGAGTGTGGAAAGCAAAATGGAGGATTTTGTATCGGAAGCATCCAAAGTATGGTATTATTAAGTGGAATAAGCTTGTAACAACGACAATGGCACTACACAACTTCATACGTGATTCACATCGAAAAGATCATAATTTTGTGCATTGGCAAACCAAAAAAAAATATCATGGTGATGAAGAAGGAGATGAAGGAGAAGAAGAGGAAGAAGGAGAAGTAAATGAATAGGAAGAAGCTAATAATGATGATGATTATGGTGGACATATTGCATGGTTGGTGATAGTCTGATAGAGCAATGGAAGTTATGTGTGACAATATCAAAAATGAATATAGTAGAGGTTGGTAATAGAGCAATGGAAGTTATGCGTGACAACTTTACAAATGAATATAGCAGAGGTCGTTCATCATATTAGATATTTTAGTTAATGACTTGACTTTCTTTGTTTTCTTTTCATGACTTTGCTTATTATCTTTGTTTTATTTATATAACTAGATTATAACCCGAACCGGATTGGGGTATTATGTATTCATAAAATCATTTTACAATATATTTAAATTAAAATAGTTTGTATAAATTAATAGTTAATTTAGGGTACAACATTTTAAAAATATTTATATGATTTATTAACACATGTTATTACATAGTTGTAATTTTTTGTTTCTTTAAAAATTAATAAAAATATATATATATACAATATAAATATAGATATGTATCAATTTGAGTCTCACTATGTCGAAATAAATTTAATAATTATGTGACATGATATATTTTATAAATTTTAAAAAGGAAATCATGAATACGAAATTTTGAAACTTGTTATAAAAGTATATCCCGTTTGGTGAAGATATTTGAGTGATTGAATCATTTTTGGTCTGCAAAAGGAGATGAGAGAAGATATGCCATCAATTCTGAATGGGATGCTGTATTATATATTTTATCTATTAATGAGTTATTAACTTTTAATGAATTTAATATTTTTCAATGACATGGTTGAATAAAATGATTTCAATGATTAATTTTCCTTAAATTGCTCCGAATGAGACACATGGCGTAGTGTTTTCTTAATTAATATATAGGAGATTTATGATTTGGTTTCTATAAATGTATTACTATTAATTTATTAGTAACTAAATAATTTTAATTATATATTTCACTAAAAATTTATTAGTAAGTAAATAAAATATTTTTTATGAATGTAAATAATTCTAAATTACATTGGTTGATCAAATATATAATTATACAAATTTGTTGGTGGTGGTCTTAGCACACCCCCTAGGCCCAAAATCACTCAGGCCCATGACCAAACACGGTCCGGGCCCATAAGAAAGAAAGCATACGGTTGAAGGCCCATCTATCGACCGCGAGGCTCGATCAGCCTCGATAGTGAAAAGTCGAGACGGACGAGCCTCGACTTTTCGGACAATGACAAGGGATGACGTACCCCCACCTCCCCTGTCATTTCACAACTTGCCTGTCACGTCATGGGCGGCAACGTCCAATCCGAGCCTACCCGCTCGACCAATAGAAAGAAAGTTTAGAAGACCTATAAAAGGATAAACACGTTTATTTGTAAAGCCATGGGCATCTAATAGAACCAGACTAAAACTAAGATCAAAGAGATTTAAATAGAACAGTTCGACTTTAGATCCAATTCAACACCCACAGCGACCTTTTCCTGAGGTGTTACGTTGTGATCTTCACGTCGCAATTCTTCTCGAAAATTCTATCTCCCTTTGTACTAGAGCTTCGCTCACGCTGTAATCGAGCCTCGCCCGCACTCCTTAATCGAAACGATCATCGCATCACTTATTCACATCCAACTTCGTTTTCTGTTGATTTACTTAACGAGATTTTCGACCCTCACCGTCTCGCTCAAATCTCGACGAGACTAAAAGTCACCTCGCTCCAATCTCCTCTAACCAATATAACTATCGACCCTATTTGCGATCCAGTCAACATCCGGTGTGCGACTCGGTTACATCAGTTGGCGCCGTCTGAGGGGAAACAAAATTCAGGAGATTCTCTCGACGCACGAATCAGCAATCCACGTTGGAAAGTAAACCTGCCAATCCTCCCCGAATGGATTTCGCAACAATAAATATGTCATGGGCGGCCTTCTCGACGTCAACGACTCCGTAAAATCCATCAAGGAAAGCGGAAGAATGGCCGCCTCCTTCCAGAAACGCGACGCCGTGTCAGAACAAGTTCGGGATTTCGACCCTTCGAACTCCATTTCCTTTTCTAATCACGACGCACACGGAGTCATTCAGCCTCACAACGACCCGCCCGTGGTGACGCTCCAAATAGCGGACTGCACGGTATCACGCATACTAGTGGACACGGGAAGCTCGGTAAATGTGATTTTTCAAGCCACGCTCATCCGGATAAACCTTCGAGGTTATGGGATGAAACCCAAGATAAAACCTCTGACTGGGTTCCAAGGGGTATCAACCTACACTATCGGCTCGATAAAACTCCTAGTATATGTCGGCGGGATGTCTCAAGTCGCGAAATTCCTCGTTGTCGACAAACCGGCTATCTACAACATGATCGTTGGAACCCCTTGGTTACACAGGATTCGCGGCATCGCTTCGACCTTCCACCAGTGCCTAAAATTCCCAACAAGGGAGGGCATTTTCACCCTCCGCGGAAGCCAGGAGGACTCTCGAACCTGCTTCATCACGGAACACGAACTCTGAAAGACTCCGACGCAGGCCTGTCTGGTGGTGCGGGCAGCGATCGATGAATTTTCTCCGCCCTCCGACAACCCAAGCAAGGAGAGCGTCGAACAGATCGCCATCGATCCCAACAACCCCGAGCGAACCGTCGTGATCAGAACTGATCTGCCTAATCCCTTGCGCGAAGAAATAGTCGAGGTACTTCGGGCCAATATTTCCTTTTTCGCATGGTCGCCCTCCGATATGCCCGACATCGATCCTGAGATCACTCGTCACGAGTTAAACGTCAACCCGACGTTCAAACCGATCAAACAAAAGCGGAGGAAGCTTGGCCCAGAGCGGGCGAAGGCAGTAAACGACGAAGTTCAGCGGTTGGCTGATGCTGGATCTATAATCCCCGTGCAATATCCTGATTGGCTCGCCAACCCGGTGGTCGTAAAGAAGAAAAATGGGAAGTGTCGCGTCTGCGTCGATTTCACGGATCTCAACAAAGCCTGCCCCAAGGACAGTTTTCCCATCCCTCAAATCGATCGGTTAGTCGAAGCGACAGCAGGGCACGAGCTCCTCTCCTTCATGGACGCGTTCTCAACCAAATCATGATGCACCCTAACGATGTAGAGAAAACGTCCTTCATTTACGGAAAGAGGGACATACAGCTACCGGGTCATGCCTTTCGGACTAAAAAATGCGGGAGCCACCTACCAGGGTCTCGTCAACAAGATGCTCACCGACCAGCTTGGTACGACAATGGAGGTTTATATCGACGACATGCTCGTTAAATCGCGACACGCGGAGGATCATGCCGAGCACCTGAGAAGCTGCTTCGAGACCCTCAACAGATACGACATGAAGCTAAACCCAGCGAAATGCAATTTCGGGGTCTCTTCCGGCAAATTCCTAGACTACATTGTGACTCGAAGAGGAATCGAGGCAAATCCAAAACAAATCGCGGCAATCTCCGACCTCCCTTGACCCCGAAACACACGAGAGATTCAAAAACTGACAAGACGCATCGCCGCTCTTAACCGATTCATATCAAGATCTACAGACAGATGTCTTCCATTTTACCAACTGCTCCGAGGAAACAAACGCTTCGAATGGGATGATCGTAGCGAGGCAGCATTCAAGGAGCTGAAACAATACCTTACGACCCCGCCTATCCTGGCGACACCCGAAGACGGAGAACCCCTCTATCTCTACCTTGCTGTGTCGGAATTGGCGGTCAGCGGAGTCCTCGTGTGCGAGGATCGAGGCGAACAGAGCCCCATCTTTTACACTAGCAAGGCGCTCAACGAGGCCGAGATGCGATACCCCGCCCTCGACAAGCTGGCTCTAGCGGTGCTAACCACGGCTCAAAAACTAAAACCCTATTTCCAATCCCATAGGATAGTGGTTCTGTCGAACCAACCCTTGCGGACGATA
Organism: Euclidium syriacum; assembly: GCA_900116095.1. NCBI lineage: Eukaryota > Viridiplantae > Streptophyta > Magnoliopsida > Brassicales > Brassicaceae > Euclidium > Euclidium syriacum. The sequence continues at coordinate 9,419,995 of FPAK01000008.1, forward strand.
CTAAACAGTCCTACGCACTCGGGACGCATTACGAAATGGGCGGTCGAACTCAGCAAATACGACATAGAGTATAAAGGCAGAACCACCGCCAAATCTCAGGTCCTCGCCGATTTCATGGTAGAATTACATCTACCAAAGGAACTGGTACATGGTGACCTCGAACACCAATCGTGGACTCTTTACGTCGATGTTTCAGCCTCGGTACAAGGATCTGGAGCGGGAGTTCACCTCAAGTCTCCAAATGGCGAGAACATCGAACGATCATTCCGCCTAGCATTCACTGCCACGAACAATGAAGCAGAATATGAGGCCCTCATCGCCGGAATGCGCCTCACCAAGATCATGGGCATACACCAATTACGAGCCTTTTCGGACTCCCAGCTCGTCGCCAGCCAGGTCTGCGGCGAATTTGAGACCAAGGACGCACGGATGAGCGCCTACCGAATCCTGATTTCGGAGCTCTCGGAATGTTTCGACAAGTTCACACTAACAAAAATCCCTAAGAGCGAAAACTCGACAGCCGACAATTTGGCAACATTCGCATCAACCTCCGACCCAGATTTAAAACGAACAATCCCCGTTGAGATCATAAAATCTCCTAGTGTCGGTTGCGTGGAAGGAGTCTGCGCGATATTACAAGACTCACGTACCGCTGTCTTCGAGGACCCCCCATCCGACACTACGGCACACGAGGAGCCTGGGGAATGGCGAACATAAGTCAAGAATTACCTCGTCCACGGGACTCTTCCTAGCAATAGATGGGCCGCCAGGAGATTAAAAAAACGATGCGCGCAATATCACCTTCTTAACGAACGCTTATATCGCCGCGAAACTTGTGGGACCCTGCCCCTTTGCGTCGGACCTACAGAGGCTCGGAGCATAATGATGGAGACTCACGAAGGAGCCGGCAGCAACCACTCAGGCGGACGAGCCCGGGCAACCAAGATAAGGCTGCAGGGTTTCTTCTGGCCGACCTTACTCGCTAACTGCAAACTCCACACTGCGACATGCGAAATGTGCCAACGCCACGCACCTGCGATTAGAATCCCCACCGAACTCCTCTCGACTTCGGCTTCGCCTTACCCCTTCATGCGATGGGCTATGGACATAGTAGGACCTTTACCGCCTTCCAATGGGAAGAGATTCCTACATGTCATGACAGATTACTTCACCAAATGGGTCGAGGCCAAGGCGCTCGGTAACATTACCTCGATAGAGGTCCAAAAATTCGTCTGGAAAAATATAATCTGTCGTTACGGCCTCCCGTACGAAATAGTCACGGATAACCACCTCCGGCGTCTTCGAAGGATTCTGCGCGAGGTGGAACAATCGTCTGAACAAATCCACTCCTCGCTACCCACACGGTAACAGGCAAGCCGAAGCAACAAATCGACACATAATAGAAGGTTTAACGAAACGTTGCGAAGACAACAAGAAGGTATGGTCTTACGAGTTCAACGGTATACTATGGTCGCATCGAACCACTCCTAGACGCGGAACTGGTCAGACCCCGTTCTCGCTCTCGCATGGGATGGAAGCAATGGACCCAGCCGAAGTCGCCGTGCCAAGCATCCGCAGGGTCATGCTCACCAGCGATCCCGACTTAAACGAGGAAAAAACACGAGAGCACCTCATCTTGTTAGAAGAACAAAGGGTTCGCGCGCTGCTAAGCATCTAGAATTATCAGCAGATAGCAGCACAGCAGTATAAAAAAAGGGTACGAGGTCGCCGTTTCCTTGAAGGCGATCTAGTCCTCCGCCTCGTCTTCGAGAACACGGCCGAGAAACCTATCTCCAAACTCGGCGCCAACTAGGAAGGTCCGTACATCGTCTCAAAACTCGTCAAACCAGGAGTATACGAATTACTGACTATGGCAGGCGAGCCAGTTTTAAACTCTTGAAACGCAATGTACCTCAAGCCCTACGCCCATCCGGCCTGAAAAAAGAACTACGACCTGGCTTGATCCCTTATAAAGGGTACGTAGGCAACCTCGTCGAGGTCCAGCTAAACCTTAAAATAAAATAAACATTTTCCCAGGAAAAGTACTAGCGCGACGCTCAATCACGGTATAAGCCGAGATTTATCTCGCGGCCAATAAAACCACCCTTAAGGGGAAGGTTCAAGCCGAGCCCGACTCGCAAAAAAGCATCACCCAGATGCAGTAGATTGATCACCTACGACCAATTCGCTCCAAACATTGTGGCCTAATCTATCCACATATCCAAATCGACCCGTCGATTTGGACCCATGACATAAGCCGAACACACGCTTCGCAGTCAAGTTTGAGAAAAGCCGAGCTAGTCTCGCAAAAACACAAAAACACGGATAATCATAAAATGCCTCATCTCCAAACCATAAATTTTTTATTCATACTCAATTTTTTTCCGAGGCACATCCGGCCTCGGTCGAAGTCAAAGGAAAAACAGGACAACCCTACCTAGATTTTTCTCCTGCCTCGGGAGTACTCCCAGCCGATCGCACAGAAACGAGGTCGCTTTCCTCAAGAGTCACAAGCGACGCATGAACGATCTCCTTCCGAAGAGCAACTTCGACCTGAAGCCTTTCCAGTTCATACTCAGCAGCATCCGCTCCATCACGAAGCGCCTTAATAGCTGCTAGCTCGCCCTGGACTCGCGAACGCTCCGCGTCGAGCTTCCGGGCTCTCGGACGATCTGCGAGGTAACAACTTACCCGCTCAAGGGCCTCCCGATATCGAGCGAGTTCTCTCGCATGCTTCTCCCTCTCCTCCTCGACCTCCGTCCTCTTCGCCTTCCTAAAATGGGCCTTCGCCTTCTTGAGCTTGTCCTCCGTAACGAATCTCGCGCCGTTTTCTGCTCGAAGCTCCTCAGAGAGTTTCTCGGAACGACCCCGTTCCCTGTCACGATCGGCCTCAAGAGCGGCAACCTTGTTTTCTTCAATCTGAAGCCTCAGGAGCGTCGCTTGCTCCGAAAGCTCAGAAGGCCTGGATGACGAAGCTAGCTTCGCCTTCATATCCAGGTACGCATTATGGAGAACCCTGACTCTCTCCTCGTACGCCAGGGTAAGCAGGTTTTGGTGTCCCATTAACTAAAAAAAAAGAAAAGAAAAAAAAAAGAATAAGAAACAGTCGGGTTAGCACCCCGAACCCAAAAAGAGTAAGAATCCAGACACATACCTGAACGCTAGTCTGCGCGACATCTTTGTATATCAACTCAAACTCCAACGAGGACATCTCCGAAAACGGCTGCAGCGTGAACGTGATCAACGATTGAAGTCGAGCACATTCCTCCGGATTGTTTGCTAAGAGAGTGGAACCCGAATACTCGAACTTTACCCCAAGTTCCTCGGGGCGAACGCTCTCCCAGTCGTCATCTCCCCCTCCCAGATTCTCCTTCGCGACCCGAGGCTCGCCCTCATCGGTCTCCTCCGCGACCCGAGCATCGCCCTCACCACCCTTCTCCTCGACTCGCGGCTCGCCCTCGAGATCCGCCTCGCCTCGAGGTCCTCCCTCGAGATCCGCCGAGGCCCTTGCTGACTCGGAAGCAACATCCTCTGGTCGCTGGACGTCGGGAGACTCATCAGCAATCGGGCCTCGATCCTCCACGCCCACAGCAGTGCCGTCTCCCACCTTCATTTTTAAAGTCTCGCCCGAGGGAGCAGTGTAAAGGGCGACCTGCTTGATCACAAGGCTATCTCTTGCCTCAGTCTCCGCGACCTTCGGGAGCACTTTTCCGACTGGAGCCTCGGAAATTTCCGCGGCCACCTTGCGGAGCTTGGAACTCGCCTCGCCAGAAGTTTTCTCTGCTCTCCTTTTTTATCGCCCCGACGGTGGGATAGGAACCTTGGCGCGCCTGGCAACTGGAAGGTCATGCGAAGACATTTGTTGGATCGGAAAGTCTGTTTCACAGCGAAAACTACGACGAATCGATAAGCTAAAGGACTGAGCAAGAAAGTTTTTAATGAGATAAAGCAACTGAACACTCTGGAGACATTTTTATTGTAAAAAAATAGGGGGGAAGCTACACCCAAAGACCTGAGCGTCACCCGCGATTTTTGCCCTAATTCAGTGATAGACCAACAACATCGCGACACGTCATTGGACCCGGGGGAGAGACTAACTGTTGGTGGTGGTCTTAGCACACCCATAGGCCCAAAATCGCTCATGCCCATGATCAAACATGGCCCGGGCCCATAAGAAAGAAAGCATACGGTTGAAGGCCCATCTACCGATCGCGAGGCTTGATCAGCCTCGATAGTGAAAATTCGAGACGGACGAGCCTCGACTTTTCGGACAATGACAAGGGATGACGTACCCCCACCTCCTCTGTCATTTCACAACTCGCCTGTCACGTCATGGGCGGCAACGTCCAATCCGAGCCGACCCGCTCGACCAATAGAAAGAAAGCTTAGAAGACCTATAAAAGGATAAACACGTTTATTTGTAAAGCCATGGGCATCTAATAGAACCAGACTAAAACTAAGACCAAAGAGATTTAGATAGAACAGGTCGACTTTAGATCCAATTCAACACCCACATCGACCTTGTACTCGAGCTTCGCTCACGCTGTAATCGAGCCTTGCTCGCGCTCCTTAATCAAAACGATCATCGCATCACTTATTCACATCCAACTTCGTTTTCTGTTGATTTACTTAACGAGATCTTCGACCCTCACCGTCTCACTCAAATCTCGATGAGACTAATAGTCACCTCGCTCCAATCTCCTCTAACCAATCTAACTATCGACCTTATTTACGACCCAGTCAACATCCGGTGTGCGACTCGGTTACTAAAGTATAAATTAAATTGAAAACTTCAACATGATCAGTGAGACGAACATATTTGTATCTATGTTCAACGGTAGCAACAACGGCAGTGCCTGTAAAACGAACAACAACCTAAACGAACAAGACTTATAACACACATTCTCATAAGCCTAGTTTCTATTTTATAAAGATATAATTAAAAAAGAAAAGCTCATACTTCATACTTACATGCGGCCTTCACTAACGCTGACTCATGTTACACTTGTCAAACAAAGAACACGTTACTTTAAAAAGAAAATAAAAAAAGCAACCTGACTTAATGAAACATCGTTGATCTTTCTTTCTCACAGTAACTCTTTAATCTTAACCGTTGTTAAAATCCTAGAAAAAGTTATACAAAGTGCGTAGCACTAGATTGTGTCTCTCCTTTAATACATTGTTTGAGATCTTTCTCGTCTCTCAATTCTTGAAGCTTCTCTGTTTCTCTTTGCTCAAAGGCGTTTAATCTCTGGTTTTAGGCTGCAGGTATGCCTTATGAGTTATGATTCTCCTTCTTTGGTTTCACAGAAAACTTCCAATTATTTCCCTGGAAGGTTGTAGAGATTTTCTCACATCATAGTATTATATCATCTTTCACGCTTTACCTGTTCAGTTCTTGAATATCATTAATACTATACACGGAATACGGTGTATATACGGTGAATATCATTTCTTGAATACCATTAATCATCTCTGGTAGAAGAAGCCTTGAATTTGTACTATATTTTGTGAGAACTGGAGAGAAAACTGAATATTTATGTTGTGATAATAAATCTTTAGGTGGTGTAAATGGCGCATGTTCCAAAGATCGGAAAGGCTGTATATAAGGGACCAAGCATAGTGAAAGAGATAATTTATGGAATAACACTAGGCCTTGCGGCTGGTGGGCTGTGGAAAATGCATCATTGGAACAACCAACGACGAACGAGGGAATTCTATGACTTGCTAGAAAAGGGAGAGATCAGTGTTGTCGTGGAAGATGAATAGTGTTCATGTATGTACGTTTCTCGCCTTTTATCTTACATATAAATGAAATTAATGGGTACATAAGCATATATTGAATTTGAATACCTAACTATTTTTTGGCTCAATATAGGAAAGAATTGAAATGGTGTGTCCTATGCTAGTTAAAGTGGGATGAGTGATTTATCTGGTACATGGAGTTATTCTGATTGTCTAATTGTTTTCTTGATGCAGGAACGGATTATTTCTCGTATAAGAATTCAAGATCAAGAACCAAAAGGAATGCATCTTTGCTTAGTTTCAGAGTATGTTTTTTGGTTTCAATAAATGTAATAAGAATGGGAATTTTCGTTTGGAAATGCCAAATGTAATGCATTTATATATGCAACATTAATTTCGTATGAATTTTCGGATACATCAAACCTCAAAAAACGGTGTACCTTCTAGGTTAAAACTCCTTAGCTTCTACGAGTTGTAGAAGACTCTGACGAGGTATAAGAAGCTTGGTCGGTTTTGATCATCGTAGTACTATTGGTGCTACATGATACATTACTAGGGCTCTCAGGGTATGTAGCCAGAGAGCTAATTCTCAAGAATGGAGGATTCGTTGGAGTAGGAATCGAATAATCTCTTTCCGTTAATATACGGATCACTTCTTGCATCGACGGTCTCAATGATGGAGAAGCTTGGGTGCATAACAATCCCACACGAAGAACTTTATAAGCCTCTGCTTCGGTTTCTTGCGCTTGAAGCAACTCATCTTTTAGACATGGGTCTACTGCTTCAACCAATCTACTCATTGTAAAAAGGTTCCACACCTAGAGGCAAGAATTATTGGTAAACAAAAACCCTAACATTTTGATTAGGATGAATATGGTTTTTGGAAACCTTACTCTTTGTAGAAGATGACCTGTTTCGGGTACAAAGGCATTGTTTCTTGTTCCACAGGCAATCTCGAGAACAAGAACTCCAAAGCTATAGACGTCAGCTTTCTCTGTTAACTGTCCTCTAACAACATATTCTGGAGCCATGTAACCTCTGCGGAGATTTAATAAATTTCAATTTCTCGAGCTGAAAACATGATTCTGATTCAGTAATGTTTTAAATAACTTACAGGGTTCCTGCGATGCCGGTACTAAGATGAGTTTTATCGAGACCGAAACTTCGAACCAAACCGAAATCAGCGATCTTAGGGTTGAGCTGGTCGTCTAGAAGAACATTACTTGTTTTAATGTCTCGATGAATAATCCTCACCGGAGATCCGCCTTCTCCGTGTAGGTAAGCTAGTCCCTCAGCTGTTCCCACGATAATATTTAGTCTCTGCCTCCAATTTAAGGCCTTGCTTGTATTCTCATCTAGAAACCACAAATAATCACTTTGCTAATCAGACTATCTACTCTGTTTTTAACAAAAAAAAAAAAAAAAAAAAGAAAAATTAAGAAGCAAGGAGGATGTATTACCAAAGAGAAAATGGTCGAGGCTTTTGTTAGGGACATACTCATAGACCAAGAGACTCTCGGGTCCTTCAATGCTGCAACCAAGGAGCTTGACGAGGTTCTTATGTTCGATTCCACTTATGAGATTCACTTCGTTGAAGAACTCTTGTACCCATTCTCTTGTGTTGAATACTAATCTCTTCACGGCTACGTTCTTTCCATTTGAGAGGATTCCTAAAAAAACCGTGCCGTTTCCTCCTTGCCCTAGTTGTTTCTTGGGGCTGAAGTAATCCGTTGCCTTCTCTAGTGTCTCGTACTTGAACTTAGTCTTGGACTTGTTGAATTTTTTCGAAACTAGACCAAGGTTTTTTTGTTCTGCTTGTGAAGAGATGATAATTAATCGAGATTAGGTCTGTGCATTTTGGAAAAAAGGTAGGAAACGAGTGCTTTCTATATCTATATATGGATATGACATGTGCGTTAATGTATGTAATTAGATATTTACCTTGTTTGGCCTTTGCTACTTTGACAATAATGACATACGTTGCCAATAGAATGAGCATGACGAATGCTGACGTTGCCAAGAAAATTGCTAAGATGATCCCTTTGTTATGAATTCCTATAAACCAAACGATACATGTGTTAGTGACTTAGGTTTTGAATAGTTAGTACGAAGATAATCGAACCAATTAAATCAGTAGGAAGTTGGTATGTTAGAGTTTCGTGGTGAACCGAAAAATAAATGTATACTAAAAAATTGTTTTATATTTTTAATCTACAGTTTACCTATTAATTTGTTTTTTTATGCCTTTAATACAAATTCAATTGGTTGTGAATATTGAAAAAATACATATTAATCTGAACCGAATTTGATACGACGCGAAGCATATGGAATACCCATTCATAATCTTAGTTTGTCCATAAACATCAATTGAAAAATCAAGTTGAAAATGGAATTTGAGTCATTTCGAGACCCAAATCCGAATTAAATGGAAATATTCATGTTGGAATCGAAATTAAAATTAAATCCAAACCAAAACAAAAACTGTTAAAAGAAAAAATCGGACCAGGGCTCTTTTTATTTCTATGCTTGAAAAAACCGACTCCAAATTGAAAAAAAATGAGATAAACAAAGTCGATTCAAATTGAAAAAAAATGAGATAAACAAAGCCGATTCAAATTGAAATGATTTCAATGCTTAAACTGGAAATAGCAATTAAACACAAATGAAAACCAAAACTGTAAAGAAATCTTACCATGACTATTGTAGAACTTGTAATCAGAGTATCTGAGATAACACCCAGTATTCATAGCTCTTCCTTCTCTCCTCGAACCGCACCGTTTCACTTCTGCAACAGCTTTCTCCAGACAAACTCTACAGCTTTCTTTCCCCAAACTCTCCCAACACTGAGCAAGCGCGTGGACCCCACTCTCCCCGGCGACTCCAAACCCTCCGTTACTAACCGCCACTCTCGCCGCGATTTCTGAAACTCGAAATCCGAATTGGGGATCCAGAACGGTGTCTTTGCTGCAGGAATAGCTGTCCGACGTGGCGGAGACTGACTCGTTGTAAAACATGTAGGTTTCGTAGCGGAGGAAACAACCGTCGAGAAAGATCCGTGCGGAGGAGGATGGGAGACAACGAGGGAGGCGCGTGCGTGCAATCGCGTAGCAGAGCTGGCAATCGGACGGAGATAGATCGTTGTGGCATTGGATCAGTGCGAAAATCGATGGCGTGGAGTTTACGGATTCAGTTGCGAAACGGCGTTTAGTTAGTTTAAGAGAGAGTGAATGCATTTCGCTGACGAAAGTTGGGATGTAGTTCGGATTGGCGGAGGAATTGCTGCTTCGGCCGCAGAAAAGGCCAGACTCGGTGGTTTTAGGATCGGACGACGAAGAGGATAAGCGGAAAAGAAAGAAAGAATATAAAACGACGACGTATTCGTAACGCATTTCTTCAATGTATTTTTTTTTCTTTCCGGGTGCTCTTGTGCCGTTTGGTGTTTCAAGATACAGTAGTATTTAGTATTTAGAAAACGCCTAGAAAATAACTTGGAATAATTCTTGGGTTCTTAAGAAAAACCTAATAATTCTTGGAATTTATATTCTTGAATTTGTAGGTAAGAATTTATTTTTTTCTTTCAAAATTATTACTGTGTGTTTTATTAGTAATCAATCTAGAACGATCGACGTGGTACTATTCAACTAACAATCATGAGAAGAAAACACACGTAGCATAGGCCGTTCAAGTTAATCACAACAAGTATACTTTTCAGAAATCAATAAATGGGCCCGTCCTTATTTATGGGTCGGTGTCTAACTCGTTGCGGAGGTGGGGTAAGGGTAGGGTTAGGTTGGGGTGCAGCAAATTCAATAATCTTCGCCTCAATTTCTGACTCGATTCAGACACATCCCATTGATCCCAATAATTACTTAGAAATCTCGGAGTGATGTACGTTATGTTGTTCTATATTGAGGATAATAGGCTAAATTGGTTCCATAAAAATAACTTACATTTAATCCGGTTCGGTTTTTACTCGGTCTTCCCCTCGGTCTAGCCTATAAAATATTTTATTTTGTAAAATAATTATGTCGAAACTCCAATGTAAGAAATTAAAACGATAGAAATTCAATAGTAAAAACATATGTTTCTTTTCTTTGTAATGCATAAACATTTAGTACAATTAATTTAACGGCATCTCCATTCATGTATTTAGTCACGAGTTTTAGAAAAAAATAAATAAAATAATATTATTTTTTAAGAAATTCTCAAGAATGGGTTTTTATTTAAGAACTTTTAGAACCGATCCTTAGGGAGGTTCTTGTGACGTGGCGGATTGTGATTTGTTCTTTTTTGTTTTTTGTTTTTTTCATTCGAAAAATGTGAACCCCACTAGAAAAACAATATTAAAAAAATCTTAAGAAACTCATTTCTTTTTTTATCGATGGAACTGCTCCAAGAATACATTACCGTAACTTGAAAATATGGGTACTAAAAGCAAAGTAACTTGTTCATTATTGGATCAAATCCAATCAACCAAGTTTAAAAATGAATGTTTTCTTTAATATTGAGACTTTTTGCTTTCACAAAAAAACAGTCAATTATGTTAATATGGGGTAGAATGTTACAAACAAGAGTTTAGGCTGAACAATCCATAAGCAAAACCAATGTAATTAAGCAATACAAAAACTATTTTAGTATCTAACATCTTACGATAGCCTATACTTGTTCATCGCAAAGGATTTAGGAGGTGAGAACCCAAGAGCATTAAGCGCATTGATAGTTGTAGGAGATTAAGCACACAAAACTGCCGCCTAAACTGGCCACGAGACTCTAAATCGTAAATGTATGTTAACTACAATTACCATCCAAAAGACCATAAACAGGACTAATCCCCAAGCAAAAGACGTTTTGGAGAAATTGGAGGCAAAATGAAGAGAATTGTAGCAAATTGGCAGAAGGAAGTGTATAGGCAGAATCTAAGTTTTAGAAGTCGAATGACCGTTGGACCCCTTAACCAATGAACCAGGAGATGATCTACATATCACTTTGTAGGAGCAAATGTTACCTTACATTCCCAATTTCAATCAAGCTCATTGGACATTTGAAGCCCGAGATATAGCCGGTTTACTAGAAATATATCATTCTGACGGGATTTCCAAGCCCAGCCCGTTTCACTCCAAACAAGTCTGACTCAACTTTTAAGGAGGTTATATCCTAGGCACGACTTCTACAACAATAAAAGAATGAAATGATTATGAATCACTAAATTTTACTTGCTTCCAAATTGTTCTTCTGCTTACTAGTTTTCGAGAGTTTTACTTTCAAAGCTTTGCTCTTCTAGACTTTGTAGAAGTGAGAGAGATTTTTCTTTACTCAGATCTTCTATTTTATAAATCACTCTTAAATTCAATTCATTAAGCTAATAATGATTTGTGTTACCGTTACTATGTCTGAGTAGTTCTCTTGGTAAATCTAGGGTTTTCAAAAGGGTTTTCAATGGATCTAGGGTTTTTCAAAAGAGTTTTCTATTAGATGAAAGAGAGTTATGGCTTTCTAAACAAATATAAAAACCTTTAGAAGGAAATTGGTTTAACGTTATTTATGAGGGGAAAAGAGAGAGAAAAAAGATCAAAGAGTAGAAAAGTAATTCATTCTTCAGATCCACACTTCATGGTTCTTTAAGATTCATTACACAACAATATATAGGGAGGTGAAGTCGGTTAAGTAAAAGGATATGGACATTCTAATTTTTTTTCTAATACAATGGATGAATTCTCATTATTATTATCATATTTCTCAATGCATAATTATTCATCAGACTCTCCTAACTCTCTCACCGACTAGCCTGAATAATGGCCTCTCTTCCCTTGGATAATGCGAGTACTTTGGATTGCTCGATGCCTTTTGATCTTTGAAAACCCATTATTATCACTAGAGGAAACGATGACAATGGTTATAGCGTGAGCAAGGGAATGGCAAATGGCTGATGCAATCGACCAATCATAGGAGCATCAACTTGAACCATCAGATTGTGGAACCATATTGGTTTTTGCGCCTTCACTAATAGAGAAAACAGAGCCCTATCAAGAGGAGCAAATTAGCGGAAATTCGTCAAATCCCTTATTATTTCTGAGACAATTGCGCTCCATAAGGCTTTAGAGATGACAAAAAGACAAAAAAAAAAAAAGCAAGGGTCGGATTGCTTATGGCTCTAAGCATGCGATCATGGCCATCAATGCAAGAAAACCACCACCTAAGATATTTGGATTCATACAAGACATTATATCCATCTTATCTCACTTTAACCATCTTAGCTTGTGTATTCATTCCTAGATTCGGAAACAAGATTGTTGATGAGTTAGCGAAATCGACTCTAGGGCCTAATTGTAGCTCTTTGAGCTTTTGAATGAAATCATATTTCCATGTTCAAAAAAAAAAATCAACAAGACTCTCTTTTAGTTTTTCCTTTTTATAAACGAGTTATGTACTCCCCTGTTAAAAATCTTTTCATAAAAAACACCTGGTGGTATAAAAATCATATTGAAAAAAAAGAATACAATAACATAATTTCTACTTAAAGAGATGGATATAATCTTCTCTTCACGAATCTAGTAGATGATACATTCCAATACTTTGAATATGTTTTTGAAATGTTGATGTAGGAACCGGCTTCATCAAAAGACATGTTGCAGTGTCGCTTGGACGAATATATTCAATGTCGATTTCTTGAGTATAGGAGAAAATATCGGCCGGACATATATTGTCATATTCTTCTTAATATAACCTTCCTTGAGTTCAGAAAACCTATAGCTTCACCCTAAATTTTGGATTTTCACTTGTGATATCCGACTAGCTTCTTGTATATGGTGAGTCATGAACCTCAACCATACATATTCTCCACATGCCTCATGAATCTTGATAATCTTTGCATGGTTTGAAGAAGTAGCGACCATATTCTGTTTTTGAGAATGCCACAATATCGTAGTAACATGTCCGGTTTTTGATCAAACTTTTTTGCATATTTGATCAAAGCATCTGCAAAACAAAGTAGATTAAATGTAAATTTTCTAGAATAAAATCATCAAAATTCAAGAATACTGTGGAAATAACAAAAGATGTGATTTGTCTCATTCCAATGCATGCGTTTGAGATGATGAATTGTATCTTTCAAACAGGTTAGTAGCAAATACTATATATGGCCGAGAACAATTGGCAAGATACATAAGCGCACTTATTACACTTAATCATATATTAGATGTTTTGGTTAAAAATACAAAGATTAAGAAAGTTATTTTTTTGCAACAAATATTATTAAAATATATAAATTAAAAATAATTCACCCCATTATTAAAAAACACAAAGATTAAGACATTTCAAGACCTAATATTTCTTCACAAGAACAAAAAGGATCCTTGTTAATATCATTATATCTATCAACCATTGAAATACTTAAATGAATCCTTGTATTAAAGCGCTTTGACTCCTTTTTGGTGTAACTTTATTGATACGTCTCATCATGGAAATACTCTATGCTGAGTTCGAGGATTTCTTTTGGTTTTCCAAAATTTTTCATTTGGAATCTTCTTTCATATGAATTCTTAGATAATCAACTTTATTTTGACTTCCAATTATGTTGAAGTCACCAACATATTCATTGATCACAAATTCTAATGAGAATTTTTAATAGTTACGCAAAATTATATTGCATTATTGATATCTCATTTATTCAACATATATTTATTTAAATGATTATACCATATACATAAAGACTATTTTAATATGTAACTTGACCAAATAAATATTATTTTGGGATTTTTGATCTTTATGAAATTCTCGTACAATCGCTATCAAATGATCCATATAGGTATGTAGTCATAATATTCACAAGGTACATTTCAAAATTTTATACACAGTTAGGTTCATTAATTAAGTACCTAAACATGATTGCATTCATTGCCAAAAAAAATATGTTTCATCATAATCAATTTGCGGTCTTTGAGAAAAAACTTATTCCACAAATGAAACGCTCTATTTGATGACATTATTTCTCGTTTCTTTTTAGTACATAACTCATTTGTACTCGATTATCATTACATTTTTGGGTGTAATAAAAATATGCCCCATAACATTTTTCTTATTGAGAGAGATTAATATATTTTTCATGGATTTTTGTCATTTTTTTCAGTCAGACCTTTTATGACACCCCAATACGAATCTTAGATCTGATTTATCATGATCTAGTACATAAAAAAGAACACTCCATCTATTTTACTTCCAACTTATAATTTTTCAGTTTGGACGAAGTTTGTATCATGTTTGTCTTTTTTGACGAATCATTTTATGTTTGAAATAAGATATTCCTTAACTAGGTTTAAAATTTGGGATACATGAGGACAATATATTTTTCTTTTATCATACTATAATTCTTTAAACAGTGTCAAAAATCTATGAGATTACACTGTTTCTCTTCATCAATCCTTATCTTTAAGTATGGGCTTAGATGTGAAGCCCATTTTATTATAGAGCCGTATATTTTTCTTTAATCAAGCTTCTTTTACTTTGCCCATTGGGCTTCTGAAATGGAAACTACCAGGAAATTTCAGAACGAAAGCTTAATAACCTAATAGACGGCTGATAATTTCCATTTCAAAATCGACGGCTAATATCGTATCTTTCGCAAACGTATTCTTCTTTTTCTTTAACATTTGACTTTAACTCATTACATATATGCACTATGCAGCGTTTCTTTTAAGCGTAACTGATTTGCTCTATCTCTCTCGTTCCTTTCCTTCTCCTTAATACCAGATCAATACGAAAGCGAAGTTAAGGGTTTCTAATATCGAAAAAGATGGCGATGCAGAAGGCCAAAGATCTCGTCTCCAACAATCCCGTGGTAGTTTTCAGGTTCGTCTCTGATTCTCTCTTCAATTTATGTCGCGATTCTCTCGATTTAAGCGTGCTTTCTTTTTGAAAATGATCAAATCCGTTTCCTTCCTTGTGTATATGATCGTAATTGCGTGTTTAAGTAAAATCTCTTTGGATTTATACGATTAGGCATCGATGGATGTATCTAGACGGTTTTCTGTACAAAGGGAATCTTCTTGTGTTATGCGTATGTTAGTATCTAGGATGCGATTTTGAGTAATCTAATTGGTAATTTGCGCCAATGGTTTATCTCAAACTGCAGCAAGTCGTTCTGTCCATACTGTGTGAGAGTAAAGGAGCTTTTGCAACAATTGGGAGCTACCTTCAAGTCCATTGAGCTCGACAACGAAAGTAATCTCTCCAATTTTCATTCCATTCTATTCACTCACTAGAGAATCCAAACTCAAAAGCATTTCTTAGAATTCGTTGATTGCTGTTTTATATATTGCAGAGGATGGTAGCGAAGTTCAAGCAGCACTTGCAGAATGGACAGGACAACGCACTGTGCCTAATGTGTTCATAGGAGGAAAACACATCGGTGGATGCGATGGTAACTAAAACCTGAGCAAATATCTGTTTGAATTTGTTGAGATTTGGTTTCGTTTATGCTAAACCAGATTCTGTGATTTCTTTCTTTCTTCTGTAGCAACAATGAATTTGCATAGCAAGAAGCAATTGGTTCCTATGTTAACTGAAGCTGGAGCTATTGCTGCAACGACTTCTGCGTAAGAACACATTTATTGTGTTGGTTGAATAAAAAAAGGTTCGAGTCAGTAATAAGAACTTGTTTTGTTGTCAAGTTGAGAAACAGTGAAATGTTTTAAAGTTGTTGTTATGTGATGTTGAAAAGTCAAGTCGTTTTTGAACTTTTGTTATGTGATAGTTGGTTTGTCTGTGCTTTCGTACTCGTACCATTTTGAGGATCCTCGAATGAGTCTAGAGAAGAAACGATCTGAATCCTATTAGCAATCTCAAAACAAGATAGATTTGAGCTCATAAGAGCTTTATTAAAATTGCAAAATAGAAATAGCTCATGAACACCAAGAGGCCGAAGGGGTGACTCGCATCTATAGGTAGGAAGACGTGCTTCGGTATGGGCAGAGGTAGTGTTTGTGGAGCTCACGAACCCTAGGTAGTAGGGTGCTTTCGAGTTGGAGGTGAACGTTAAGATCCTGAATTTGGGTGCTGATGGTTGCAGCCTAAGGGAGGCGGGGGTGTGGACGGCTATCAAGCCAAATGTGGCCTTTCTAGAGCCAACTCGCAGATCGGACTGTGCTGTTACATTCGAGCTGTGCATTAAGTCATCCAAAAGCCAAAATCTAAATTCAACCAAAACCCATCATGTGTTTTGAACAAAACAGAGTTTTAAGACATCCAAAAGCCAAAATGAAAATCTTGAAAATGAGTCAAAATACCTAAACCATATGTCTTGAAAAACACATCTTAAAATAAATAGCATCATGGAGGGGATTGTTTAAACATGTGATTCTATTCGCCGAATTTATACCATAGCATCTATTTCACTTAGCAAGTTCTTTTTGTAGGTTCTGATACGACCAACAATAGACAAACCTTCTGCTTCCGGTTGATCATTCCATCCTATCATCACCACTTCCTCGATATTATCATGGTTAATCATCCTCTTATCAAAGTAAAAGTGGCCTTTGTTCATTTCAAGAATTTTGAGCAACAAAACAAATCCTAATATGTCGATGATCAGAGGCCCATAGATCCGAAGACTCCATGAACTCGTGGGAATAACTTGAATCAACTGTCATTACCAAAGCTTCGATCTAACCGGCATTGGATCCATAAGTTATCTCTCCATCCTGCCCAAGAGAAAGAGAAAATGACGAATCTCTCTTAATTTGCAGTTCTTAACCATGTTTTTAAAGTCCCAGAAAGGAGACTCTGATCTAACCGGACCCCAAGCTTTTCATTAGCTTTAAGTAACTCATGAAAATCTCCTACAAGCATCCAAGCATAGTCTATAGTGATGCCAATAAAAGATTAACGATCCCATACAGCTCTACGATATACTCTCAGTGGATCGCCCTATACACATGACAAGTAAAACTCAATTGATCCTATCTCTATTTTCATATCGAATATTCTTATGTCTTTAGAAAAAACCACAATAAACAGCTAACCCCTGCTCAAGCCTATTGCCTCAACCGTTATACATTCATCGTACTCCAAACTCGCTTTTAAACTAGAAATAAAATCAAACTTTTGCTTAGTCTCCATTAAAAATAAAATCTCCGAGAAAAACTTTTTATGAATCTCCCAGAGACGCTGAACTGTCTCGGTGCTTCCAACTCCTTGACAGTTCCAAGACATTACACTCATCTGGATTGAAGTGGCTTCAATACGGAAGCCACCGTCTTGTCATGAGTTTTTGGTGATTTTGAATTGGATATCACCAGATCCATACTCCTCTTTTTCGAGTTTCTGTTGGAGAAGATCATCCTCAGGTTCATGATTGGTATCATAAGCTAAATCAGTCTCCCTTCTATTTCTCTTCCACACTTGGGGTCTTCCCGAGGTTTCTTTGTCATCTGAGTAGAGCCGGCAACACCAGTTTTAGGAGCCTTACCCAATTTGAAGACCCAAGGAACCCAAGGTTTAGGAGAAACAACAACTTTACCCTTTGTATCACCAGGGTAAGGTACAAAGAAAGAAGGTCAAATTCGCATGAGCAAGTTCCTCGCCTTTTCAGCCTCCTCATCAAAAGTTTCACCTTTCTTCTTGTTAAGATTTTGGGACTTTCGTGAGAAAGGGAGGTGGATTCTCAGCGACATTGACTATTGATTGCTAGACACGAGCAATTTTGGCAAGGAGTTTTGTAGCATCAACATGAGATACATATTAAGTGGGGAAGTTCAGGAAAGAGATGAGGAAATCCTGATGGCCCGTGAAGGAACCTTTTCATGAGTAAGTCGAAGGTAATGGAAGCATATCTTATGGATCTTCTCATATTCGTATTCAATCAACATCGTTTCCAGAGTAGGCGAGCTTAAACAACGTTTCCAGAGTCTAGTAGTTAACTGGAATCCTAAGTATGTGAATCCACACTTGAAATGTTGTGAGAAAGTTGCATGGAGGAGCTGGAACCCAGAGCTCGAGGAGCATCGTCCAATGGTTATAGTTACATGGTATGTCCTTCAGCAAATGAGAAGGTCTTCTACTCTTTGGAAAAAAAGGAATTCGCCTCGAGAAAAACCGATTCTTCGCACCCGGTTATAAACCCACTATGATATGGGCATGTATTCAATATTTTTGCAATGATATGGCATTCGGGACTCAAAAGTCTTATGAGGAGATTGTTTGAATTCACTTCAAAGACTCGGAACTTGGGGTCGTTACCGAGAACAATGGGTTCGTCATCTTCGATTCTCATATTCAGCTATGGAAGCAGCGAATATGAAAATTTCTGGGCACCAGAGATGGAGATATTTCGGTAAGGATGGTAATAGATCTACCGTGAAAGACGCAAAGTTGCCTTTAATAACGCAAAATTCACTCATACAGATAAGAGAATTCATTGTAATGAGTCACTGAATCACATATTTGGTTTAAGATGGAAACAAATTTGCATTGAGACGATTAAGAAAAAAGGGAAAAAGAAAGGTGAATATCGTTTATGCCAAAAATGGATACTGTGGCAATAATGCTGGCCAACTGGATCCATTCAAATAGAGGGAATATTTTTTTGAAAGGTAAAGTAGACCCTCTCTTACACTTAGAGAGTACTAAAAGAAAAAAAAAAAAATTTTACATAAATTAATTATGTATATCTTTTTAATAAACTCGGTTTTATTCGTTCTTATTTCGGTTTTCGATTATGCTCGGTTAGTAACCTATATCCCTGGTTATCCAAAAAATATTCAATTAGTCATTTATCTACGATTGGATATCAACCGAAACCCCAATTTCAGTTTGGTTTCAGTTCAAATTATTTGCCTAGGTCTAATGGAAAGTGTAAAATAAATATTTTAAAGAGATAAAGACAATTATTTTTTTTTTCTAGAATTGAGACAACTTTTTGTATGTGGACAAAAATAACACAAGTATTTTAGGATGTCTATACTTAATATAACATTTTGCTTCCCAAAAATAAAAATTATGTTTTTGAGGACAATTGTACTTAAAATGATATTTTGCTTCTTAAAAATTAACTATTTTCATCATAAATTACCAAATTCATTCTTAAAAGCTAAGGTTTTAGAATTCAAATTTAGGACGGTCATACTTAGTATCAACAACTTTCATCCTAAATCAACAATTTTCTTCTTAAATTCTGTGATCATGTTTTAAAAGTCAAATTTAGGACAATTTTACTTAAAATAATATTTTGCTTCTTAAATATCAACTATTTTCATCCTAAATCACAAAAAATTTCTTTAAAACTATGATTTTAGAAATTAAATTTAGGACGGTCGTACTGAATATGATATTTTACTTCCTAAATATCAAAAACTTTCATCTTAAACATGTTATTTTTGTCAATAGGCAAGTTTTTTCATAGTATTTGGTAGAATTGTCCTATTTTAAAAATAACTTTTTTTCAGTTTCTTGCAAATTCATACATAGTTATGTTTTTAATAAAATAAAGCAGTGTGCTGGGCTTTACTCGTAGAATTCGGCCCGATTTCCATATCTAGGTGTAATAAACCTAGGCTGTACTGTGCATCGTCATCACCAATTTTGAAACGGCAAAAACTTATTGTCCTTTTAAATCCCTCTGCTTTTACTACTGCAAATTATAAGCCGTAGAAGCATATTACAGCTGTCGATCATCGGACGCATGTGACGAGTCCTTCCATCTCTCGTCCCACTCGCGCTCCACAAACCACGTGTTTTTACTCTCCACTAGATGTCGGCCACGTAAGTATTTAAATACTGACGTGTCAATATTATTGATGTCAATCGGCGAGTAGATTTAGCTATGATACTCGCAAAGATGTCGGCTTGTAGTCTTTTTGTGACGTGAAAGCGACCGGCCGGATTAATAACAATTTAGAAACTCTTTTAAGTAAAAATTAAAAACGTTGTCTCAGTCTTCGGCAAAAAGCAGATAAGTAAGGAGAAAACATTTATTACAAAAATACCCTTTATGTGCCTTAATTTTCCGAAAGGGAAATATATTTACGGGGATAGTTTTCCTTTCTTCTTCCAATTGAGACAGAGAGAGAGAAAAAAATGATTTTTCTCCTGAGATTCTGAGAAGCTTTTTTCCTCTGTGTTTTGGATTCTTACAAGAATTTTGAGAATTTGCTGCTCTAAAATTCCTTGTTACCTCTCGAGCTCAAATTCTTTTCTGGGTCTGTTAATTTATTCAGGTAAAATTATTAATTTTACTTATTCATCTGAAAAACTCGTTTGTTGTTAGATTTTCTGAAACCCTAATTTATGTTTGTTCTGGGGGATATTGTCCGTGGTGAAGTAGTTTAATCCGTCTCGAATTCTTGTTATCGTAGTCGTAGGTAGGTTGATTTTTCTCCTTAGTTTGTCGTTTTCTGAATATTTCGATTTGCCTTTCTTTTTCCCTACAGTCGGCGAGAAAGTATACCTCTGATTTTTCTTGGGAAAGTGTAATTTTATTTCCTGGAAATATGGAGATAGAAGTTGTTTTGGGAATCGGAGAAGAGGGAAGACCAAAAGCTTGTTCTTCACAAAATGAATCAGCTAAGGAACACGACTCAGGTGAGAAAACCCTAGGAGAGGAATTTGGTAAAGCTTCTTCACAAATTGAAACAGCTAAGCAACTCGACTCAGGTGAAAAAACCCTAGAAGAGGATTTTGTTGAAGAGAACGGTGTTAAGGTTACTGAAAACGGAGAGCAAATGATTTTGTCTGATGATGATGGCAACAAAGTCAAGGAAAACGTTGTTGAGACGACGAATTTCAACGACTCTGGTGCTATTGAAGATTGTGTGATGAATGGAGTTTCGTCGTTGCTGAAACTGAAGCAAGATTTCAGTGATAAGGAGAACCTTGAAGAGGAAAAAGAGATTGATGAAGATAATGATGAAGACAAAGCTAATGAAGATGATGATGAAGAAGGAGAAGAGCATGGATACCAAGTAGGAGATTTTGTATGGGGAAAAATCAAGCATCATCCATGGTGGCCTGGGCAGATTTATGATCCATCAGATGCTTCAGATTTGGCTTTGAAGATAAAGCAAAAGGGGAAGTTGCTTGTTGCTTATTTTGGTGACAGTTCATTTGCTTGGTGCGCTGCTTCGCAGCTGAAGCCGTTTGCAGAGAATTTTATAGAGTGTTCTAAGATGCGCAATTCGAGGGGATTTTCGGTTGCAGTTGAAGAGGCGGTAGAAGAAATGGGCAGACACATTGAGCGTTTACTGTTATCTGATTGCACAAAAGAGGAAAAGCAAAAGTTGGATACTCCTCCAACTCCTGAAGCTAGCAACGCTGGAATAAA
This sequence comes from Euclidium syriacum, assembly GCA_900116095.1. NCBI lineage: Eukaryota > Viridiplantae > Streptophyta > Magnoliopsida > Brassicales > Brassicaceae > Euclidium > Euclidium syriacum. The sequence continues at coordinate 9,441,050 of FPAK01000008.1, forward strand.
AGAAGGAGTTATTGTGTGTGATGTAAGAAGAGAAATGATTTCGTCTTTGTTGGTTGGGAAACATGAAGATATTCTTAAAGATGTTAAAAGCCTTGCAGAGACTGTTAGTTTTAGCAGTTTGCTTGAGGTGGAGATTCTGAAAAGGAAAATATCGGTGTTTTATCAGACTAAAAGAGGATATGGTTTAACTGAGTATCATGAGCCCCAACCTGTTCCAGGACTCGAAGACAAGAACGACGATGATGAGGTTAAATGGCGGGGTAAACGTTCAAGCAAAGGAGAAGAAGAGAAAGAAGCTGAAGAGCCTCCTCAGAGATCGTTAGAGAAGTGTTCTGGGTTTCCTGATCATAGGCTGGAACACAGAAGGAAGCAGAAGAGCATTGCTGAGATATTGAAAAATGAGTCGGGTGCTAAGGTGAGGCTTGAGGGAGAACCAGCAGATGAAAATGTAAAGTCGGGTAGGAAAAAGGTTAAACGCGGTGACCGAGTTAAGGGTGAGGTTGAAAATGTAGCCACCACCGCCACTCCAAGGACGAGAAGAGTGAGTGAAGTTTCTACAGTTGAAGACGCTGGTCCAAAGAAAGTGGAAGAAAATGGAAAAGACAAATCTTTGTCTAAGAAGAGGAAGAGAACGAAAAGGGATGAGAATGACGATGGGAGTGAAGACAGAGAAGAGTCAGCTCATACAGACGTTATTGAGAAATCCAAGGCTTCGGATATGGAAATAGATATTGATTCAACTCCTTTGGCCTCACTGCGGAAAAGGGTTAGGGTCGATGCTTCAAATGCTGACAACAAGAACACTGGAAATGTCGAGACTACCACACAAACACCGAAAAGAGAGAGGAAGAAGAGCAAGTATTACTCGCCGGATTTCTTGTCGGATTTTTCTAGAAAAAAGAAGAAAACGGAAACTGAGTCGTCGAAGGTTTCAAGTGAGAATCAAGTAGGAGAAGAGCAAACGATCGATGCTAGTGAACACATCCTGGAAGAGAAAGAGGATAATAAGTTGGATAAACCTCAAGAACCATCTGATGACGGTTTAGGTCATGAAGAATTGTCAGAGGAAGTGAGTAACGCAGTTGATTTTCTGAGATTGGGAGCCACACCAAAGGAAATGGGGGATCTGATTCGTGTAGCGGCTCTTGGTACACAATATCCAAAAGACAGTAGCTCAAGAGACATGGTAAGGGAATTCATGTCCATCTATAGAAGCTTCACATATCATGATGGAACCAACAGCAAATTTTTAGGGGATTACAATAGTCCAGATAAAGAGATGGAGGAACTGAATGAGACGGGCAAACCCAAAACTAAGGGCAAAGAGAGAAAAGATAAGAAACGTAAAGCAAAGCAGCAAGCAGAGGAGGTTGAGGAAATTGGAACAGAAGAGAATGTGACAACAAAGAAAGAGAGTAAATCTAAGAAGCGTAAATCAAAGCAGAAAGTGGATGAAGAGGAAACCAAGAAAGAGTCGAAGGAAGAGAGAAAACGAAAGAAGCCTAGATATGAGGAAGAAGGAACTTCGAAGGAGGCGAGTGAAGTAGAGAAACCTGAGAAGATTAAGAAGAAAAAGAAAAAGAAAACAGGGGGAGAGTCTAAGGAAAACGGAGAGAGTGACAAGGAATTTGCAGGAGCTGATCTTTTTGTGACATTTGGTCCTGGTTCGAGTTTACCTAAGAAGGAAGAACTGATTGAAATCTATAAAAAGTTTGGAGCTTTGGAGGAAGAGAGAACTTATGTGTACTACAACAACTTCTGTGCCCGTGTCGCCTTCTTGAATGTAGCCGATGGAGAAAAAGCCTTTGAATCCTCACAAGAGAAATGTCCTTTTGCTTCTAATTCGACTGTTAATTTCAGGCTCAAGTATCCTACTAATGAGAAAACAGAGGAGAAGACGGTTGAAGCTACTGATGTTGGAGAGACAGCAGTGAAGATGGAATATGTGAAGAAAAAGCTGGAGGAGATGAGATCGTTGGTGGATGAATCTGAAGGAGGAATGATAGAGGAAGTGAAGATGAAACTTGAAGCTGAAATGGTAAATTTGCTGGAGAAAGTAAGGGAGTTTTAAGATTATGGTCTTTTGTTGTTTTTGTTGGTTGAGAGATTTTCAGGAGACTTTTACAGTTTTTTTCTTTTCTTTAGGATTATTTTATTTCTGCAAAACAAAAAGCAAAACTATTTTCAGAAGTTGATGATTACTATGATCTTGTCATAGGTTTAGAACTTAGAATTAGATCGATGTCTTTGACTTCGTCTAGACTTTTAAGTTGTCACAGTTTGGTATTAAAGCAATTCATGGGCTTTTGGTAATAACATTCTCTTGAAAACCCATTAATATACAAGAAAATGATTTCAAAATGAGTCCCACCCATGGCATAATTGGAACACTTTACTGGGCTAAACGAGCCTTTAATGGTTAGAGTCTCCAAATTTGACAGAGAATTAAACGAGCCTTTAACATTTACTTATAATTTTTTGAAGAATAGATTAGCTGATTTTTTCGTATGATTGTTTCTTTTAAATTCTTGATTTAGTAAAACACAGTAGTCTATTCTGCTTTCATGAGTTCACGGAGGTCACAAAATTGCAAAATTTTTAACTTACCTTTATGCCTTTGATGCGTTTAAATTTCTGAAGATTGATTATACTGTAGACTGAAAAATCCATTAAACCTTGTAACAAAGAGGCCGAATAAAAAAACTACTTAAAATATTAGGACAAACTAGAATTCGATAAAATTGGAAGGTTTGAAAAAAATATATTACTCCTTTGACCTTCACGAAAGACAAATGAATAAAAATGAAGCAATAACTTATTGTATTAATGTTGAGCTCAGTATGAATAAATATGTTGATGTTCTGACACAACTCGGGATATGGGTTTTTCTTATAAACAGTGTCTTAATGTTTTGAGATATGGTTTTTGTGTTTCTTTTTTTGCAGATTTGAGGATTGCTCTATGGAGCTTTTGAGCAAGGATCATAGCTAAACAAGAAAAATCGTTGGTGATTTAAGTAACTTGTGTGTCATTTTCACATTGAAAACCAAAAAAAAAACTTGTGTGTCATTTATTGTCTGATCCTTGTGACTGATCGCATGAATTGTTCTTTAGAATTGGACTTGGATCAATAAGGAATGTCGATATTTTCTTCAACACTATGCGGATATAAGAAATGAAAAGGAAATATAACGAAGCTTGGAATGAATCAAACTGGAAAAAACTTCATCATAAAGAAGTTTTAAGAGAGATTTATAAAAAATCTTCAAATCTTTAAACTATTAAAAATGAAAATGATCTTATTTTCATACGATATATTACATCTAAATCCATTGTTCTTATCAATAAAATAAAATAAAAAACATTTAGGATATTTTCTTACAACGATTAACACTTAATTCGGATATGATCCGACGCCATATGCGGTCAAGCACGCGGATCCAGATTTTAAAATTGTCACCGTTGATATTTATGTGTTATAATCTTGAGCGTTAATTTTTTTTTTTGTCATAAAGCTGATAAATATGGTGAGTAACATAAAGTACATCTAAGTCTTGCTTTGACTCCCTCAAATTTGGTAGGGTACTTTACATATTACTGATATGTCAAGGCGACCTCATTGAGAAGATGTAGTCATAGGGTACCAAAGATGGCGTCGTAGATGGTTTTCTTGTCGATCACATAGAACTTGATGATTCGCATGTTGTGACCGTCGCCTACTGGGAGTTCGGTCGTTAAGGATGACTCTCTGTTGAATTATGTTAGTGATAGTTTCTTAGACTCCATAGCGTAGCCGTCCAGCTGCATTCTGATCTATGAGAATTCAAAAGACGCCCCTATCTCAGACTGAGGTGCTACTACAACAAGGGAGGCGTGACCGGAGTGCTCGATATTGCGGGTGCTGAGCTGTTTCTCATCATTTGATATCTCGTGCTTCATAAGAATACTTATAAATATCCTCCATAGACGACACCAAGTGTGTTGAACCAGGGTAGTTCAGTGCAATGGGAACTTCGGATTAATTTTCGAGATCTAGGGTCGGAGTTTAAACGACGAGATAGGCTAAGATGAGCGTGAAAGCGATGCTCGGATAAAGAGTATAATGGACTAAATGTGTGTGTTTGGGTTTGGTTTGCGAGAACACTTTCGGTATTGATTAAGCGGTTATAAAGATATTGATTTTGGTCTACAAGGTCGAATATAGAATCAAAGATCATACTATAACACTTTATTATTGAATAGTCGAAATAAATGTTAAATGCCACCTAAACTAAATGCCGAGGTTGGGCTCTCTCTCTCGAAAGTAGTCGTTTTTTCATTGAATGCCTTCTTATTTATAGGAAGGAGACCCGAAGGTGCGCTGATAGCAGGTGAGCGTATTTCTCGAGGATCATCATGCATTCTTCTACGCTCGCTGAACTGAGTAGGTCGACGGGTTGTTATTTAGACATTTGTAAACGACTTGTTCATGGCAGAGGGGTTTTACTGAGGACAATTAATTGCTTCATGATTGACATGCCGCTTCCTCAATGGGTATGTTCGATTTAGCTACGTGGCTTGTTATAGATGTTTGGATGAACCCGAGGTAGACCGTAAACTATCGTGTGACATGCTCCGTGGTCACAAGAGTTCTCCGTAGGCTATGTCGGTTCAATGATGAGCTATTTGTCATTTTTGGGCCGACTTTGATTGTTTTATACCTGTGAAGAGAGTGCGAATGGTAGGAATTTGCACATGTTTTAAATCATATTTATAGAACCCTAATAACAAATTCTAGGCCTTGGATCATGTGTTCATACTTAGAATTGAATCTACTTGACATATCTCGAATATAAATGATTGGTTGAGCAGCGGAAGAGATTAGGAACTTGAGATTGAATAGCGTCTCATATGTTTTGCCTCTACTAGTATCCACACGCACACAAACTAAAAAGTCGGGATGCTAGTGCCGGGAGAGATCAAATCTCTGAAGAAAGCTCTCGGGATTCCTGTGTTTCTGGGGCTGTGAAAACTAGGTTAAACTCACAAAGTCGTGCATATATCTTATATATAATGACTTTGTGAAAAATCTAATTAACCATTGGTCTAAACCAATGATTAATTAAACCAAAAACCAAAATCATTATTCTGGTTTGGGCTGTGTATCGATCGACACAACCTTTGTGTCGGTCGACACACCGTTCAGAAACACAATAATTTGATCATTACATTAATGATCAATCCCAATATACTCTATCGAATTTGCTTAGATGTGTGACCCTGTAGGATCATATAATACTAGTAATGAGTTCTAAACTCATAGATTACAAATGGCTTCTAGCAAAGCATTATAATCACCTAGTATCATATAATTGTCTTATCTCAACAACTTTATACTAGAATAAATACAAGTGTGATTTCTGGACATTCCCAACACGAATCTCATCTCCAACACTAAATATGAGAAATTTCTTATAAGTGATGTAAATATGTTGATGAAAAATATAATTGTACAAATTTATAAAAATTAAATTATAAATTAAGTGGAAAATGTTGCGTTGTCGTCAAACCAAACAAAGTTGCAGTCAAAAACTGCTAGCAGTCGTAAAGATCAGTCGCACATTTGTCAAACGAACAAACGTATGGTCAAATGTTGCAATTAGCCGTTGCGATTGCGACTGCGAAACGAAAAACTACCTAAGACACATGCATGACCGGTTATTGACAAGTGCAACATGTACAAAATTACAGGGTCCAAATAAAAATTGGTAAATTTTAAAGATTTGTAAGATCAAATTTTATGAAAAACATAATAGAAAAGGATCCAAATTTTGTGTTTGATACATGGCCCATTAAATTTCTGAGTCGGGCCTGGACATATAATTTAAGGTCGTAATTTTTTTTTTATTAAAGATTTAAGGTCATAGTTTAACCACAAATACCAGTCTTGAGTTTTTGAAGGTCGGTAACGAATAAAAAAAAATGGGCCTTATGTGTTAAACAAAATTTGTAAATATTCTAAACTAAATTAGACTTCTAACAACCTTTCAAAATCACATAAACCACTACACTAAGGAAATTGGTAGCCAGCTCTTCAATTATTTTCTTTACTGAGATTGAAAGTTTGTGAAATATCTTTCCCTAAGGTCAGTAAGCTCAATATTCATTTAAAAAAATATTGATATGATTCGATACTGAAACACACAAAAATCTCTTTAGCTTCGGCCTGAAGACTCGTCAAGGAAATTAATAAAACAACATCTATAGGTTATTATAATATATGAGATTTTGTTTTCTTTTTGATATCGGTTATAATTTATGATATAGTACACATACTATACTAATCTAAATTTATTTGATATTATTAAGCCGTCGTCGTCGGGACGAGAGCAAAAACTATAATGCTGTAGCAATGAGAACTTGAAGCAATCGAACCTTCGTTTTCGAGAAGAGAAGATTATAGAATAATAATGGTTGAGAGTTCAAGTAGTCATGATTGTTTTATCCTTCGTCAGCAATTACGTATGCGTTATTTAATCTAATGTTATTTTTTTTTTTTTGTTCTTTTAATGTTTCCATAGAAACGATATTTAAAGTTATTGAAACATATGATAAGGTTTTGCACCAATTTTTTTAATTTAAATTTTCGTGTTAGCTAAAAAAAACAAAACTAAGTTTCCTTGCACCACAAGGCTTCGTATTATATTTCATTTTAATTTTTGTTTTAGCTTAACAAAAACAAAAAAAGAACCCTTACAATTCAAGGCTTCGTATTATATTGGTGCGAACTGGGTTGTAGGATATTGAATTGTATGATACTCATGAATATCCAAAGATATCTATAGTTTTACAATAGAGTATCTCTTTAAGATATGCAAAAGAAATATGTAAGCTCTTCACTTTTTAGATATATAGAAAGATTCTATATTACCTCTATTAATGTGCTTCATCAAAACGAAGTAAGGTTACTCCAATTTTTACCTAAAGATCATGAAACCAATTACGCGATATACCCGTTTAATATAGACCGTATGCGTCTTTAGAGCTGACGACATGTTATCTGGTAAAAACGACAAAAGTGGAGCACGCGAGAGTGTAAAGATGATATGATCCACAGTCAACCCAAACTACTAGTCCATGCAAAATATTCCCTATAAATATGATCTCTGAGACGAGAACGAATCGATTAACAAGGCTTAAGATTTGTTTTTTCTGCTTTTTCTCCTTGAGAGTTCTTCTCTTAAGCTTCATTCTACTTTTACTCGTAATCTTGTGATTCTTCGCCGGAGGATTGTATTCCGCACTTACTGAATATTTCACCAAAACACTTAAAGGGTTAACCTTTATCTAAAAGGCTGAGTCTAAGTGGAGATTCATGTTCAGACCTTATCGCTCTAGATTAATCACTTCTCCTACCCGATAAACTTCTTTGCGGTCATCTTAGACCTCGCTAAGCTTAAATACATTTTATTTTATTCTTTCGCCTCTCTAAACGACATATAACTCTGGAACCACCCTCTCTTCAACACCGGAGTTGAAAAAACCATGTTTCTCACTTTCCTTATATTCTTCCTTTATAACGCCAATCTCGTGGTCAAAATACTCAATTTAGCATCATTGAATCTTCCGGAAATGCACCCCTTCTTTCTCGGTGACTTCACACACTACTTTGATGTTGTAAGCACATCAAGTTCCAGCAACACTCTGGAGACCATTGAACCACCCAAAGTGAGTTCAGTAGTAACTCGGAGTCCACACAGACCAGCATCTTACTCACAGCCTCACGACCTCAAATACTAGAGTGCCTAGCATTCACCCGTGATAAGCTTAGTAGCATATTGGTGGACCCCTCATATTAAGCACATCAAATCCCACTGAACCCAGGAGCCCAAACCCACATCGTTAGATTCCACAAAATTTTGGAGCCCAGAGGACGTGGCAGACGACACTTTACCACCCAAAACAATATATATGGTCGATTTTATCAAATGTTATTAGGTATAAGGCTGAGATTGTTCATGTTATTGCATATGTCATAATAGCTTTATTATTGTTGTCAGGAAGTGGAACGGCAAACTCGAGATTTAAAATCACATTAAGTCCTAATGAATTTTTTATGTGCAATATGAAACCATGAAGAAACCTAATCGGATTGGTTAAGTGAAGCTTCCTTAATAATATGAGACAAATCACCGAATTGTTTAAAGTGGTAAACCATAGTAGTAAATTGCAAATTAGAGCTCATGTGATTCTGCTTAAAAACATTGAGCGAAAATAAAGATTATGTAATGAGACTATACAACACAACTAGTTAATTATGTTGTCGAAGTTATAGTTATTGTGAAAAAAAAACAAAGATAAAGTATTTATTACGAAAATGAGTACACCTCCTCCATGCATATATCATTTTAGGATGAAAATAGGCAATATTCATCATTAACAATCGCTTGCTGTTACAGTGATACGAAATTACAATAGTTAGTAGGGGTAAAAATAGAGGTATATGTTAACAAATTAATTAATAATATTTTTTCTTGCACGAATTATCATTTGATCTTGCTTAAATAACATGAGGAAAGGAGGAAAGGAGGAAAGGAAGTATAATGTTTGAAACAGATTGTCAGATCTTGTATAATGCTATCCAAGATCCTGGTATGCACATAATCCTTACTGATATGCTTTTAGAAATCAGGAAACCATGGAGAGCTATCTAACCCACATTCCGCAATGTTAGATGAGAGGCTAATATGGTGACGGATAGTTTGGCACACTATATCTCTAATTTTCCGGTGTATCATGCCTTTATTCATGTATTTATTCCGGTCTGATTTGAAACTCTTGTTTTAAAAGATATACTTTGGAGTTGTATGAATTGAGTTATCTGAATGAAATATGTGTTTGATGGGTAAAAGAAAAAAAATAGCCCAAATGTATTTATGGTAAAAATTACACATGCTACCGCTTTTAGTATTTAATCAGTAACATCATCACCCAATCAAAAAGGAATCAAGTAGCATCTCACTGTCAAATAATTAATTAAAAATTAAAATTTCGACCAAAATTTTTGGATCTAGTTTAGCTTCTAGAAAGTCTTACAATGACACATTACCATTTTCTTAAGAGTTAATTAATCTAAATTGCCATTTTCACGACCCTGCAGCTCCTCTTATAAATACCGATGAGTCACAATTGGCCATGACACAGAAAAACTTCACGCCCTTTTGATTTTTCAACTGTACCATGGAGAAAGATGATGACTGCACGGTGGCGTTTTGTCCTAGCTTTAGCAGTTACACCCGTGATCGAATCGCTGAAACCGCCGAGCGAGTTCGACTTGAATATTCCGATGAGTCCAACGATGAGTTTGAATTTGTGAATCCACGGCCGGATTGTGTGGCGTTGTCTTCGTCCAGCGGTTCCGAATTCTTCTTTCCAATTTTCAATCAGGTTCTCAACCCTAAAATCTCCGCCGAGAAATCGAACGGTGATAACGTTGAATTCTCGCTGGTGAAGGTAACGACTCCCCTGAAAGATCTCTTCCTCCGCGATCGCAAAGATTCGCCGCCGATTCAGGCGTATTCATCATCGTCGTCGTCGTCAGACGAAGAGGAGGAAGGGGAGCTGAGTGGAATCTCGAGTGAGATGTATTGTCCATGGACGCCGGCGAAATCGCCAAACGGAGGCTGGAGAAAGAGCAAATCGACGGGATCATCGTCGTCGTCTTCGCGACGGTGGAGAATTAAGGATCTGTTGAAGAGAAGTTACAGCGAGGGGAAACAGTCGCTGAAATTCCTGAATTCTAATCCCACAAACAAAGACGAATCATCGAAGATGATGAAGAAGAAGGAGAAAGTGTCTGCTCATGAGAAATTTTACCTAAGAAATAAAGCGATGAAAGAAGAAGAAAAGAGAAAATCATATCTACCATATAGGCAAGATTTAGTTGGGTTTTTCTCCAACATTCACCATCGTTACACAAAACCTCTTCCTCGTTTCTGATTTACTGTAAATTTCTTTTCTTTTTTTTGTTTGTTACACGATTATATTATTCAAGAGATTAAACCACGAGAAACACAAAAGGCTTCACAAGATACAAATCCACAAAAGGGATAACACAACAACCCATAAGGACTCTCTTTGATTGTATTAAGAATATAACATCATCACTGAAAACATGATCAAGACGGATTAGTAGAGGAGTATTCACTGGATTACAAGTTGTGACATACTTGCATGATGGAGGATTTCTTCAATATATATTTGTTGGTGAAGAAACAGACCTTGAGAATGAGACAAGGCTTGAACTCCCAAGAAATAATGAAAGAGAACCAAGATCTGAGCAAAATATAGTAATAAAATCAGAGTATCGCCATTGGGATGATAGAAGCCAAGGATCAACCTTACTACATTCAAAGCCAAATTCAAGAAGGAAGTGGCTGAATTTATCAAACCAAATACGAAGGGTCTGTTTGAGTCCGTAGAGAGGTTTCTAAAGGAATAAATGTAATGTGAATGATTGAGATCCTAAATCTAGGTGGCTGAATCATATAAACAGATTCTTGGAGATCACTGTGAAAAAGGCATTCTTAACGTCGAGTTAAGTAACAAAACTGTTTCGATGTGGCAACGACAAGAACAATGCGGATAAAACTGTTTCAGATTATGAAATCTCTATTTTGACACATGTGTCTGCTTGGTGCAATAAAACTGATTCAGGAGAATCTTCTCAAAGCTTACTCCTTACCGCTTGCACGTTGCAAGACTGTTTGTTTGTGAGAAAGATGACTATAGATATTAATAAATAGTAGTCGGGTTTTATGGGCCTTGATCTTGTTGAGTTGGGTGTAAAGAGGTTTGTTGTTTTCCATATTATTAACTTCATCGTGTTATGTTTTGAGTTACCTTCCCTCTAGAAAATTGATCAGTTCAGAAAAAAATCAATGATAACCTTTGATCAAAGAATTCTTATAAATCTTCAACAACACCTTAAAGAAGTTTAGGGGTTGAATTGAAAATCACTGGTATAGAGGTTAACTATTTGGATTTACATGAACATTTGGAAGAGATAAAAGTAAATGTTTAAGCACTATTGATCGGGTCCGTCAACGAAATGTAAATTGGAATGTCAAATTTTTTTTCTTTGGTAGAAAAGTAGGTTCTTTTAAAATCACTAGCAAGATCAATGAATGTGTACTTGATCTCAACTTTTAGGTGTCCCTACAATTTTATGCGGATATATAAAATTCTCCTCATTTGTTTTGGGGTAGGGAAGAACAAATCCAAATCTAGAACAATACACAGAGGTTTCAATTTATTACAAGTTTAATAAGATTTAACGATTTCCAAATTTAAGATTAGAATTTGAGTTACAATTAGGGTGCAACTGTGAAGAAGGCCCGGTAGAAACAAAAGCCCAAAAAAATTTGGTAAAGATCCAACCCGAAGGAGGAGAGCCTAAACCGGATGTGTTCAAAGACCCGAAGGTCAATCCCGTCTCTGTCAGAGGAGATGCCAACCATCTCTCCTTTCTACGAACACAGTCTGATTTAGTAGTCTAGTTGTTTATATACTTCAGAAAATAAAACAATACAACCGATGTGGGACAAATATCATTCAACTCTTTAAGTTCAAAATTTCCTAAATTTCTACTGTCTCTGTGTCGTCCTTTATGAATCCGGTTTCGAAATCTCTCCAACTTTCCGCCATCAAATCTGCTTCTCTTCTCAAACGTGGAGATTTCTCCAACCACCGCCTCTTCTCCTCTTATTCTTCCTCTTTGCAGTTAATTCCGCGATGTGATAATATTCCTACTCCCGTCTTCAATCCGCTTTACCATTTACTTCCCCAGTCTCGAAACCCTAATCAAATCGTCGATGTCATCTGTCAGACTCTCAATCAGCGTGCTCCCGTCTTATCTAACCTTCTTCGTGATGAGGTAAAGTCGCTGATTCCTCATTTGGGCGATCGTGAAATCTCTAGGGTTTTGCTTAGGTTCCAGTCAGATGCCTCTCGGGCTCTCGCGTTCTTTGTCTGGGTTAAATCCGATTTGGGAAAGAGACCAAATGTTGGTAACTACTGTTTGTTGCTTCACATTCTTGCTTGCTCCAAGAAGTTTCCGTTGGCTATGCAATTTCTGTGTGAATTGATTGAGTTAGTCACGGAATTGCCATCGAAAGAGAAAGAAGAAGATGTATTCAGCGCCTTAGTTGCCGCCACTGATGGATGCAATTGGGATCCTGTTGTTTTCGATATGCTCGTCAAGGGTTACCTGAAATTGGATTTGGTAGAAGACGGGTTTTCTGCTTTCAGAAAAGTAATTGATTCCGGTTTTCTTGTTAGCGTCGTCACTTGTAATCATCTCTTGAATGGTTTGCTGAAACTGGAATTGACGGAGAATTGTTGGCAAGTGTATCGCGTGATGAGTAGAGTCGGAATCCATCCCAACACGCATACTTTCAACATTCTTACCAATGCGTTCTGCAGAGATTCGAATTTCCATGGACTTGTTGATGACTTTTTGGAGAAGATGGAAGAAGAAGGCTTTGAGCCTGATTTGGTTACTTATAACACACTAGTGAGTAGTTACTGTAGAAATGGAAGGTTGGTCGAAGCGTTTTATCTGTACAAGATCATGTATCGTCGCCGTGTTGTGCCGGATTTAGTTACCTATACATCGCTAATCAAAGGTCTTTGTAAAGAAGGGAGAGTCAGAGAAGCTCATCAGACGTTCCACAGGATGATAGACAGAGGAATTATGCCTGATTGTATCTCCTACAACACTCTTATCTATGCGTATTGCAAAGAAGGAATGATGGAACAATCGAAGAAGCTGCTACACGAGATGCTCGGAAATAGCGTTGTTCCCGATAGGTTTACATGTAAGATTATAGTTGAAGGATTTGTGAGAGAAGGACGGTTGCTTGCAGCTGTTAATTTTGCTGTTGAGCTTAGAAGGTTAAAGGTTACTATCCCGTTTGAAGTTTACAACTTTCTGATAGAAAGTTTATGCCGAGAAGGTAAACCATTTGCAGCAAAGCATCTGTTAGAGAGAATCAGCGAAGAGGAAGGTCGCGAGGCTAAACCAGAGGCCTATAATAAGTTAATCGAGTCTCTGTCCCGATGCGATGCTATTGAAGAGGCATTGCTTATGAAAGAGAAACTCAGAAGGAAGAATCAACAAGTAGTTGATGTCAAGACATACAGAGCTCTTATAAGCTGTTTGTGTAGGATTGGTAGGAACCAGGAAGCAGAGTTGTTGATGGAGGAAATGATTGATTTTGAATTGAAACCAGATTCTTTCATATGCACGGCTTTGGTTGATGGATACTGCAAGGAGCTGAAATTCGCAAAGGCGGAGAGTGTATTGGGTTTCTTTGCGATGGAGTGTAGTATTTTAGACACAGAAAGTTACAATTTGCTAGTTAAAGGGATTTGTGAAAGGGGAAGTGGATATAGAAAAGTTTTAGAGCTTCAGGAAAGATTGCAAAGATTAGGTTTTGTTCCAAACAGCTTAACTTGTAACTACTTGATCCAAGTCTTAAACAAGCCAGACTTGGACCGTTTGACTTTGACGTAATAAACTGGCAACATTTTTGTACCACCCGTTTTCAGTTTTAAAAACGGTTCTCATAAAACAGAATTAAAGGTTTTAAGGCAAAGTTGCGGTGGAAAATTACGCAAAATCCCAACTCTCTTGGATGCCAGCGGATCTGCAACTACCGTAGGTTACAAGAGCCAGCCAACAGTCGCGGATTCGAACCAACCAAAACTCGAACAGATTAATCCAACACTCGTATTCTCTGAACTTTCTCCACATATCTCTCTAGTTTTCTCCATGAGTTCCTAGTCGCATGAAGATATAGACTAATAAAGTGTTCTATTTTAGGGGTAAGTTATACGATTTAACTCGAGAAACCATCCAAAAACTGTCCACGGTCCAACTTCTGCACTTTTATGTGCCCAATAACCGCAACAACACATTTTTAAACTCAGATAAGCGTTATCGTTCCCCAAGGCGACCTCGACTGGTTGGAGAGGGAGTTATTAGGGTTTTCCAGTCTTCGGGCCTCAACACCATAAGTAAAAAAAAACAGATTATCGAGCTGGATAAATCACCCACCAATCATGTCCCAAGCTTATAGGATCTGTCCAAACCGTCTAATCAGAATAACTGCACATCTCAATAGTCACTGAACAGCTCTGGTTTAATCTTGTCATCATGACCCACGAGATGGGGTGTTACAACTCTCCTCCATTTATAGTTAGATTTTTCCTTGAATCTTTACATTTCTTTGGGTTTCCTTCTGCTTGGCTGTTTCTCAAACCATTTAAATAATCTTTAATTCATTATTGATTCTAATTACAAAGTTTTTTTTTCTTTTCCATCACAATTCCATCAACTTGGATCATCTTAGCTTTCTTTCGACTCACAATCTTTACTTGTGTTCATACAATATGAACTAGTCTTCCTACAATTGTCAAGTTTTCCTGCAAGTCCGGTGTTCGTTCGGGAATTACATTTTCCATGTGTTTGATGCATTTCATTAACACATAAACATGGAACACCTTATGGAATATTACCATTTCTTATGACAATTCCAGTCTATAAAAAAGTAGTTTGATTCTTTTCATAATTATATAAGGTTCCATGGACCTTGACTTCAGTTTTCCAGTCAATGATCGATATTCCCAACCTCTAATTTCAACTTTTTTCGATGCTTATATGCATTGCTCTTTTGCTGGTTTTGAGGTTCTTTCATCTTGTAGCTTCAACAGCCGAATCTTTTCAGTTTTTCTTCAACAAAGTGTGTCGGCTAAACACACTCAGCTCTCCTACTTGAGTCTAACATAGAGCAGTTTGGAAAGGACGCCCATACAACGCTTCATATCTCGGAAATAATGAACCAAACTAGTATTTGCGGTGAATCCTCCAGTTATGGAGACAACCCGATATTGGCTTGATAGTTTTTATTGTAAGCAAACTCAGCCAAAGGTTAGCAACACTCTATCCACTTACCGCCCCAGTCCAAAACACAAGCTCACAATAATTCCTCAAATGTTTGGATTATACTCTCTGATTTACCATTAATTTGAGGGTGATAAGTTGTATTTATTTGAAATTTCGTCCCAAAACGCGTATGTAAGTTCTTCGAGGACTATGATGCAAACCAGAAGTCGCGTTTTAAAACTATACTCGCGAGCTCTTCATGCAACTTAATTTCCTTAACTCTCCTACTTGAGTCTAACATAGAGCAGTTTGGAAAGGAAACCCATACAACGCTTCATATGGAGACAACCCGATATTGGCTTGATAGTTTTTGTTGTAAGCAAACTCAGCAAAAAGTAAGCAGCACTCTATCCACTTACCGCCCTAGTCCCCTAGTCCAAAACACAAACTCGCAATAAATCCTCAAAATGTTTGGATTGTACTTTCCGATTGACCATTAATTTAAGGGTGATAAATTGTACTTATTTGAAATTTTGTCCCAAAACGCGTATATAGGTCCTTTCAAGACTATGATGTAAACCAGAAGTCGCGTTTTAAAACTATACTCGCGAGCTCTTCATATAACTTAACAATTTCCTCCACGTACTAATTTACTAACACTTATCCCTTATCCTTAGTGTTCAAAAGAAGGAAATGGCAAACTTTAACATGTCAACGATCACCCATATTGCAACCATATTGCTGTCCATTAGAAATTTTGTAACAAAATCTTTCGTGATCATGTCACACTTCCACTCAAAAATGAATAGACTCTTTAATTAGGTCATCAAGTGGATCCAACCCGCGACCCGTCCCGCCACGGGTTACGATATTTTTCGACCTCCATCAACCCCCCCCCCCCATCAAACCGGCAAAATAAAACAATCAATTCATACCCGCCCCGCTTAAATTTGCATAAACTCACTACGTGGGTAACCCGCAAATATTTAAATATTAATTAAAATTTTTAATATATATTTTTCTAATTAAGATAATAAGTATTAATAAAATTTTATTATAAGAAAAACGTAAATTCATAATTTTATAAAAAAGATAAAATATATTTAATATAAATTTATATAAAATTTATTTTATTTTTCAATTTAACTACTAAAATTCATAAAATAATAATAAAAAATTATTTTGAGTTCTTTACTAAAATAAACCAAAAATTGAAATCAACTCCAAAACTATACTCTCCTTCCTCATATTTTCAAAATACCATCAAATACCCCTGCAAGTCTGAAATACCATTTAGAAGATCCTTTTGAAGTTTGTTGCATTTTCTCAAAAACAAAAAAAAAAACCTTAAGATTTGAAACTATTTACAAAACTACCATCTTCTCCAATTCACCTCAACCACCATTAACAACCAAATTTCAAACTCTTATTGATTCATACAACCAATTTCGTCCCATTAAAGCTCCATAATAGAGTTCACAACCTTCTATTATCCCATTTCCTCTCCAATTTCATCTAAAACACTCTTTAATTCGCGTTTTAAAAATTTACAAATTTTGAATCTCTTGCGATTTCGATTATTCTTACATAAACACAGCTATCTTTGTTGCATATTGGTGTAATTAGAAGTTATGGGCACTTGACGAAGCTAAAAACGAGCTCAAAATCCGATTTATGTGATTTTCATAATGATTTCCGAATTTGAGATCTAGAAGAAGTTCCATATAAAACTTATGTTTGTGATTTACACCTCATTTTGACTCATATGGTCTAATTTCTTTCCATTTTATCAAATTTAATTTTATATACTTCAAAATTATCTATATTTAATTTAAATATAAAAATATTTAAGAAAAATATTTTTTCTAAATTTATAATTTAAATTTAAGGTTTTATTTTAAGACTTCACGAGAAGTCTTTAAACCCTAAGTGGACTAATTACCACTTAATAGACAAAATTATGTAGTAAACCTTATAACAAACATCGAAATTGTTTAATATAGTCAAAATATAACAAGTATATGCACATTTAATACTTGACCTAAAAAATATTAAAACCTCAAATCTAACCTTAAAGATATATGTAAATGTTCCATAGAAACCCTCTATTTGTGATTTACATCCCATTTAGACTCATATGGTTTATTTTGCTTCATTATTAAAAAAAATTAATTTATATACTTTACAATTTTTTATATTTAATTTTTATATAAAAATTTTAACAAAATATATTCTTACAAATTTTTAATTTAAATTTAAGATCTTTTTCTGTGATATACTTCTCGAGAAGTCTTCAAAATTTAAGGGATATAGAACCTATTTTAGCTTACATAATTTGATTGGATTTTATGAAATTTCAATTTTGCATTATTAGATTTGTTAATATATAATTTATGTATCAAAAAAATTATCAAAATACTTTTCTACATTTTTAAATTTAAATTTAAGATTCAATTACTTTAATACTTCCGTAGATATCTTATAGAAGAATTCCAAAAAAGTCTACGACATCGCGAATGTTATAATGGTAATTGCGATTTATGTTTTTGTTTGATCATAAGGGGGTAAATTATAATTTGGTCTAAGCTGGTCAACAAAGCGACTATTAAGCGCCGGAGAATTAACAAAGTTAAAGTCGGTGGTCATAGCTATACCACGCATACGATGGCGTGTTTCAAAATCCCGATGAGCCTTTGCAAGAGAATCCACTCTGCTTTAACGCGTTTCTGGTGGGATTCTAATCCGGAGAAAAAAAGCATGTGCCTAGAAAGCGTGAACAAAACTGAAAGAATCAAGGAAAGATGGAGGGCTTGGCTTTAGAGATATTGAAGCTTTCAATGACGCACTTCTCACTAAGATCAACTGGCGTATCATATCAAAACCAAAATGTTTGTTGGCTAGAATTCTGATAGGGAAGTACAGCAAGACGAAGGACTTTTTATTTGTTACCGCCAAAACAATGACGTCTCATGGTTGGCGTGGAATATCTATTGGCAGAGATTTGTTGAAGCAAAGATTGGGTACATCAATTGGTGACGGAAAGAGAACGAGTCTCTGGTACGACCCATAGATCTCACTTGAAGAACCAGAGTGCTTATCTGGACCATAAACTCTTGAGACGAAGGAATGGGTGGTAGCTAACCTCATGATAAAAGAAAGCTCGACCTAGAACCTTGAGAAAATCAGAGAGATCATCCCGAAAAAGGAGAAAGAAATCACGTAGCTACAACCAAGTAAAAAATGAGCAATATATAAGAAAGTCTGGTTGACAGAGGAGTGTAGGGAATACACAACGAAGTCAGGTTACTACCAAACGATGTCAAAAAGGAGAGCTGGAGTCACATATGAGCAGGAACCATATTACAATTGGCACCGAGAAATCTGGAACTGAAGAGCATCACCAAAACTGCTCATGTTTCTATGGAAAGCAAAGAGAGGAGCCATTCCAACAGGTGAAAACTTACTCAAGAGGAAAGTAATTCGAACAAATGCATGTGTGCGCTGTGATGAAAAAGAAATGATAGAGCATGTCCTTTTAATTGTCGTGTTTTGCGAAAGAAGTATGGGCTAGGGCTCCATTTATGATATGTGTTGATTCAGGGAACTGGAACAGCTTCGAAGAGGGACTGAGAGAGTCACGCAAGCTATAGATACTGCCCCCAATTGGAGTAGATGGAGAGACGCTCTTTTTATGAATACTGTGGAACATTTGGGGCAGCCCTAATAAGCTGATTTTTGAGAAAAGAGCGATTTCTTCAGAGAAAACATGTACCAAAACTGATGTGAACGCACGAGAATGGACGGATGCACAAGAAAGGGAGAAAAGTGAGACAAAAAAAGAAAACAGAGGTCAAAAGGAACCATAAGTTGATAAACGATGATACAATTGTTTTTCTCGGATACAATATTGAAACCCCTTTAATCGCGAAAGCACAAGCGCTATTTGAAGTGCTAAAACAAAGTAAGACAATGCAACAAAGCAAGGTTAGGATGGCATCAGACTCTTTTAACCTGATCCATGCAATAAACTCAAAAGAATATCAGAAAGATCTTCACGGAATTCTACATGACATTGAATGTTAGCGAGAGGATTTAAGTAGATTTCATTCATTTTTACCTAAAAAAGATAACTCTTTTGTGGATGTATTAGCAAAGGTACCTAACGAACCGTTTAAGTTTACTATTGAATGAAATATTTGCAGATAAAAATATATATATATATATATATATATATATATATATATATTTTTATGATGTTAAGAAAAAAAAGCCTATGGGATGAGAAACCAAAATATACAGTGCGGTCTTGGATTGTATTTTACCAAAAAAAGCCTTATATTTTGTGATTTAATTTAGGACATTTGCAAAAAAAAGAAAAATTAAGACATAAATACTTTTTATTGATTTGTTTCACTTTTTTGTTGGAACAATTTATTCAAGTCAACTAGAAAATAATCTCTAACAATCTTTGCCCAACTAACTTTCAAATTCCCGACGTACGAGGTCCTGTCTTATCCAAAATTATGATACCTTTATTATATTCGTGACTAATCGTCGTTCATTTCAAAATAACCCTAAGATTAGTCTCTGCAATTAATGTGATAGGCACGAGAGACAAGACCTCACTCGTAAGATTTGTTTAGATAATGGAAATAATTAATGTAGAAAGAAAAAAATACAAGTTGGTAATGTATAGTATACTATAATCAAGGCTCCTAACAGCTGGATTATTGACCAAACATGACGATTTTTTCTGACTCCTTATCCAAGCAAAGATTCAATTATTTAGAATTCCGCATTATAAATAAAGAATAAATTTTCATGAAACAAATGTTTATCAAATTAGTACTCTTATGGAACAGGGAGAATAACCGTTTCTTTTATACTCCTATAGAACAGGGAAAATGTTGTAAAAAAAAACGGTTATTCATTTTCTACGAATAAGTTACGGAAAATAGTTATCATTACAAAAATTGATGCATTAATTATTAAATATTAGTAATTTTTTTAATATATATGTAAACTCTAGAAAATATATCATTTAAAACAGATACAAATTAGGATAGCCTAATTCGTTCCTGTTCTTTTTTTTTAATGATAAGATATAATAAAATTGAAACAAAAACAAGAGTTAATATTCACAAGTGATAATGCACTAGTTAATACTGTATTTTTAATTAAATCTCAATAAATGTTTATTTATGATCCAAATAGAAAAAAAAAATCAGATATGAAAACTTCTATGGCTATATAATTTGTTAAGAACAGGTATTGTAAAAATTGTTTAAATTAATAAAATTTCTAAAATATTAAATCAGATATGAACGCTAGTGCATGACAAATGAAATAATATACAAAATTTAAAATTATAGGAGATTTTAGTAGATAATTTCCAAAATCACTTTATATAACTTATCAACTGAATAGCCGTTACTTTTACACACCAAAAAATGTCGAAAGCTATAATAAGAAAATAGAAAAAAAAAATCGATTGTATTCTTATTCTTATTCTTGTATTATTATAATAAAATCTAAATATTCGACCTCTTCGAAGCCAAGAATTAATCTTAATATTTTTTTCAGAGGCAATACCCATTACCAAAATCCATCATAGTGAGTGAACTAAGCTCGAAATGGTCTTCATGAACCCAAAAGGTGTCGAACAAATTTGGGACCGTAGCTGCAACATCGATCTCAGTTTGTACTGTGGGAGCCGGTTTGGGTTTTGGTTTGAGTTTGGTCTCGTCATCGTCTAAAGAGTCGAATCTTAAAGTTGGAACATTTTCGCTAGGATGAGAAGAAGGTGTGAGGACCAAAGACGGTGGAGATTCCGGTTTGGGCGCTGATGAATGCTCTCCGAGGCCAAGCTTTTTGCTGAGATGTGTATTCCAGTAATTCTTTACTTGGTTGTCTGTTCTTCCCGGTACTCTCTTCGCTATCAATGACCATCTATTTACAATATCAGAAAAAAAAAAAAAATTCTCTCAAATGAATTGCTTTTACAACATTTTCTTTATTCGTAGAAAATGATGTCTTTGATATGTGCCAAAAAGTTTTTATACATGCATTTTTTGCAAGACGGAGTAATCTCTTAGAACGAGGTACGAGTTAATGCTTATGGAACTGTGTGTATGTAAATATGTATAGAGCATGTGCGTAATTCATATAGCCAGATTATATATGTTGATCGGTTATAAAACTACATGAGACAGCTATATGTGCATATGATCCATAAATGGGTACAATTATGATTCATTGTAAAATTCGAGGATTTTGAATAAAAAACTAGCTATATAAATTAAGAGCCGAAAATACAAAACACAGATCTATAAGATCTTTGAGTCAAATTGACGATCCTCGTTTCTTTCGTCTATATTTTTTTTTATATTCTAAACAATCATTATAGAGACGCATTGATATAAAATTGATCATCTACTCTAATCAAAACGTATATGATGTGAGTGAAAATGATCAGAAGGTTACATATATGTATGAAATATTACTGATTCATGTTGAATAGTAAAACAAGTATTTTGAGAATTTTCTTCTCGCAAAAATTTATTGTTGATCAAAATCATTGAAACTGAAAATAACTTTTTTAAAATAAAAGATATATATATATATATATATATATATATATAATGAAGTAGAAAAAGTGAAAAACTCAAAATGTATAAACTCTTATTATACTTTTTAATAATTAAAAAAATAGATATATTTCACTGCATCACTAAGGTAGCTAGATGTAAAGATTTATACAATTGAGTTGATCTTCAAACACGAAAAACATATCATACATATATATTATCAATAGAATTGTACAAAAAAAAAAAAAGAAAAATCTTAGATATAAGAAAAAGGAGAGATTTACAATTACCTGTTGCCGAGGAGCTTGTGGAGTCTGATGATTAGATCTTCTTCTTGGTCAGTGAAATTGCCTCTGTTTACATGAGGGCTCAAGTAGTTCATCCATCTCAACCTACAGCTCTTTCCACACCTCTTCAGCCCTAATTAAGTTATCATTCAGAAAAAAATTCAATTTTTACGACTTTTTAGATTTTATTTCTTAAATCAAGAACACAAAAGAAACAAGAGAGAAAGAGAGTTAAAGGACCAGTTTTCTTGGCGATGCGGTTCCAATGGCCTTGGCCATGAGTTCGGACATAATCCATGAGGATCTTGTCTTCTTCCACTGTCCATAAACCTTTCTTGTATTCTTCTTCATTTCCATTTCTTGTAATTCTCATATCTTTTTTTCCACACTTTTCTTGATCCCGAGGAAGAGAGAGAAAGAGATGAGAGACTTCGTGAGATGGAAGATGGATGAGTCAGTGATGCATGTTTAGTCGAGCCTTACTCTTTATATATAAATTATATTCCATGTGACGTATATATTGTTTTGTGTCTATATGTATTTATAGTTTTAAGTTTTAACTTAGATATAGTGTATACACTGTTTTTGTTTTTTCGAAACACTAAGTCTACCGATTAACGAAAAAATTGGAGATTATACGGGACTAATCGGACTTAATTTTAGGGTTTTAATATAATTGTAAAATAAACTCGTTTTTAATTTATTAGGAGCAAAATATTAAGTTTTTCAAAACCACCAAATTTTTCTAACAGTCTTAAATTGCGATAGCCAGAAGTTGACGAATGATTTTCCAATGTCTATACGGTCTATGTGCCGCGTTTGAGAACAGGGGTGTGTTGTGTGCGTAGACCTACATAAAAAACATGTTTCTATTCCCTTGTCATTCCAAAATGGTATGTACATGATAAATTGAATAGTTTTGTTATCATTTTTTTCATGGTTTTTTGTTATCATAGAGTCAACATTGTATACATAAGTTGATTACCCTTTTTTTTATTTTCTTTTTTGGTCAAACTCAGCTTTTTTTGTCGTCCATTAATCTAATTGTCCAATTTAATTCCATATTTTGAGTATTCATTTTTCACAAAAAAATTAAGAAATTTCGATAATTAACACTCATTTAATATCGAGATGTCAGATATTATAAGAAATGAATGGATGCATGATATTTATTTGGGTAATTATATAGATAGCACACTTTTAATTTTTGTTTAAAAATTAGCATAATTAATTTAAATTTTCCAACTCAAAACTAATTGGTTGTAACACAAATTCAATATCAAAATAATGCAAAACCAACTCCTAAAAGAATTACATGTATTATTAATTTTTTTTGTAATTTTGATGCTATAAAAATATTATCACATAATAATTTGTGTTAATTTTTAAATAAAATTTGGTATAGTATGTTTCAAAAGTAATATTTTTTCATATTTTAAAATGTTTATTTATTTTTTGTTGTCAATATATGCTATAATCAAAGATCATACATTATTAAATTTTAAAAGAAATTGTTAGTAAAAAGGTGTTGGAAAAGAATAATTTAACATCTATATATAGTCGAATTACCATCCTATAATGTATAGATGAATATCCCAACTAACAAGTTAAGTAGAAGTGAAAAAAGGAAGATAATTATTATTGGAGACAATGCTCCCTCGGGGTAGGCAGATAACACTTTTTACTGTTTATATTAATACCAAAAATAGAAGATATATCCTCTGTCCATCCAGCTATAGCTTTATAAATTACCTATATGTGTTATGTTTGTATATAGGTGTGAGTATTATATTTCTCGGATCCCACCCTATACTTAACGGAACACTTTTAAGATGCAAATGGTTGTTACTTTTTTCTTTTTATCGCAAAAGAGAGGAAAGATTCCTACAAAACTCAAAAAAGAGCATAACCATTTAATCAAAAATTGACGAAATAAATATGGATCTTACTCAAGAGACACAAGAGGCTACACTACACATTAGTAGGAGACCTTTCCTGGTCCAAAAGATGTCTTAACCATGACGGCCGCAACGTGATCGGCGACGTAAATCAGAAGTAACACTTGATGCAATCTCTACAGCTGCTCTATTTTCTAGCATTTGGCTCGAAACTAAAATCCCAATCAACATGATTAGAAACCATATTCAATAGTTCAGTAACATCATCTCCAAGGTTCGGTCACTCTTTAGGTGATTGTAGTGCTTTAACAATCTCCAAAGTGGAAGAGGAAAACGTGACCGTAGGCTTTTTAACTCCAACTTTTTAAATTAGCTTCATAGCAAACGACGATATATTCGAAAAAGCACGTCCGCTATGGTGAATAACCTCTCCACGATGATTTCTTATAATCCAAGCATCACCTGAAATTCCAATATTGCACTTCACTCTACCCAACTTCGGAGGCTCCCATCGGGTATTGACTTTGGGTCAAAATATTGCCTTAAACTAATGGTTGTTACTTTAGAGGAATAAAATTGAAGTAAATAGTGTGTTTTTCTTTATTTCTCTTAAAATTTACCCTTTACTATAAACATATTAGTTAAAAAAATCTCACTCACACTAGCATATCAAAAGGAACAAAACAAAATCTCTTTGAAACATATACATCCACAAAATAGTAGAAATTAGAAAACACATTATCTCTCTCAATTTACTCATTTGTTTTTATTTATTTATTCAAATTAAAGTTTCAAACCATTATTTGTCTATTCCTTTTTATTTCACTTAGTATTCCAATGACATTTGCACAAGGTTCATTCCATCCTGTTTCACCTGTTCTTGTTGCTTTATTACTGCGCAGTTGCTGTTTCTATAAATGGTGATTGTATTGACTAATTAGAGAATGATGACAGAATTATTTATACAGAGAATATAGTAGTGAACCTAGGTTAATGCTAATGACAATTAGACCTTTAATACATTAATTACATATATCTCGTATAGTTTCGTCACTTGACTGTTCATTTTTCTTTGCCAAAATTTTATTTTAATCGATGAGAAATTTTTTGACCTCTGAATTTTTAATAGCATGAATTTTAAACAACTTAGTTTTCCCCCTTTTTAATGAAATATGATTTCCAGGACAAAGGAAACAAATTTGGGACAAAAATTACAATAAATTTGCTACCTTACGCTTGTAAATGGATACCAACTAAACTGGTTGTCAAGCTGTTGTTACAAATACTCACAGTTGGCAGTACACAATTTTGTACGTTCACGGTTCTAGGTACATAATTTTTTGGTGTGGTAAACTTAGGTGACATCCACATAATTTTTGTCAAACCGGCTGGACCAAAAAAGAAATTCGATTAATTCTTGATTTTTCGTTTAAACAGCCATTTAACCTAGTTTTCTTTTGACAAAAATTTGGGTCTAAATTTTTGAAAAGTTTAACTGATGTTTATATTATTAATAAACTTCTTAATGTATTGGATATGAAATTCATTTTAATGTGTTTTATACAATCTTAAATATAATATTTATCAAAACTGTTAATTTTAATGGATTAAATGTTTATAAATAATCTAAAAGCTAAGCAACTAGTAGTCCATTATGTAGTTAGGAGCCTGATTTTTTGTACTCTATGTTCAATCGGGGCTGATTAAACATCTAGCGAACTTTTGAACAAAGACTTGAAGTTCGTTATAGATTAGATGAAGAAAAGAAATGCAACCATACATCATATGTGATTGGTATAGTCAACTCACAACACGCTTTTGTCTAATCAAGCCGTTGGCTATCGACATGTCTTATTTACATTCACAAAATTCATTTGATTTGGAATTTGTTTTATTTTCATGTTCACGTGCATTTTGTTTATACATTTAATTATTTATATATAATTTTATTTTGCACTCCAAATAAAGAGGAGGTTTATAATCATTACTGTGTGCATGTGTCTATCAAAAGTCTGTTCGAAAGTAGCTAGGCTATAAAGAGAAATCCATGAACCCTGCCCCTACAATTCTCATTGTAGATATTAGCCCTGGAAATTTGGTTCTTCGGTTCGGTGTCTCGACTTTTCGGTGTTTTCGGTTTTTAAAAATTTATCCGAAAATAACCGAACAATTAAATGGTTCGGTTTGGTTCGGTTTTTGGGATTTTATTTTTGTGCCGAATTAAACCGAATTTTAGCTATAAACCGAAATTATGATCAAATTTTCGGTTATTTTCGATTTAGATTTTGTAATTCTGTTTTTCGTTAATTCGGTTTAATCGGTTTCAGTCGATACAAAACACAAAATATTGCAAGAGAACTGGTATTTGATATGGATTATGGACCATCTTCTAAGTTCTTATCATGTGCATTACATTTCAACACAAAAATATAGAACTTCCTGTTGTTAAACTCTTATATGTCTTCATCACTTCATTGTGTGGTCATGTGAAGATCCTTAAAAACATTCTTTTAACTAGAAACAAACATGCAACATAAAATGAATCCAAAAACTAATTCCAAATGTACAGAAAAGATAAGATGATCTCATCTCATCTGAGTTTGCATACCATAAAAACTAATTATAGAACCAATATTAGATGATGAGTTTGCATAGCTAATTGTTTTTACATCTCATATATGCTTGTTGTTGTAAAAACAGAGAACAAAAAAGTGTTGATCTCTCTGTTTTAAAGTCAATACAAAAGAGCAAAAGTTAAGTTAGAGACATGGAGGGATCCAACATCAATGTTGCCTTCTTGTCTTCCCTTCATGTCCTGTCCCTACAAAAATGAGGGCAAATAGAATTAAAGTTAAGTCAGAGAACCACAAATATACAAAAATTGATGATGTGACAACATTATGAAGTGGCTTGAAGGAAGGCATTCGACATGTCAAAGACTCAAGAAACGCTTATTAATACTACATACACACCAAACTATACTCTAAGAAGCCTTAGAGCTCAAGAGACGACAATAACTACTATTTAGTTTTGCTCCACAACAACAAATCTTTTGTCAATATAGTAGCAAACAATAACTAACAAAGAAATCAAATAACTAACAAACAAATCAAGTTATAGCTTAGTGTAACGAATAGATACCTGTTAGGGGCTCAAGGATCACCTTCAACTTGATTCCATGGCTCTACAGCACAATACAAATTGTTAGAAGATAAACATTTCTAAAATTAAACACTTGAAAAAGACAAAGCTTAGAATAACACCATACCAAATGAATCTTGGAATTCTTCTTCTTCAGTCATCTGATCTAGGTTTTGAAGTTTTGTTTCTGCATTGATGGACTGTCGCAGCCACTGTTGATGGCAAATGAGAGCCTCCACCATTGAAGGTGTGAGACAGCTTCAATATGGATCTAAGACTCAGCCACTGGTGCTAAATGCATATTCTGAAGCAACTGAACTCACTTGAACCGCAAGCACATCTCTAGCAACCTCGGATAAGATAGGAAACCTAACACTATTTTTGCTCCACCATCCCAAGACATTGTACTCTAATCCTAAACTGCTTGTATCTCATGGAACACGAGGCTCTAAAAGGTACATATCTAGCTCAGTACCCATTTCATTTGCAGTTTCATAAGTCGAACATCTCACCTCTAGATAATATTGGACTTCTGCTTCTTGGACTATCACATTGAGAATTAGACGGCTTAAACACCAACGCATACTCATCATAGAGCTCACGCAAGACTTTTGGAACTCCATTCTTCAGCTGTTCATACTCCATACTACCTTTACCATACAGCTTCTCAAAACACTTCAAAGAAAAATCCAACGTGTTTCTTGGATAAAACATACTAGCTATTATCACAAGCGGATTCATATTTTGTATCCCATCCCAATACTTCTCCAACTTTTCTCTCATGCTCATTGCTTCATTTCTTAGTTTTCTCATCACCACTAAAACTTAAAGATATGAGTTTCTTCTCAATTATCACTATCTCATGGTAACATAACAATGAAGTGACCTTTTGAGAAGCTGAAAAAGCTAAGGTGCAGTTGAAGAATATTTTCAGAAACTTCGCTAGTCTTTACACTTCATCCCAATCAGAATCAATAGGTGGTCCAACCTGTTTCTCTCCATCCTCTTCTTTTTGAAGGAAGTACGCATTGTAGAGCTTGTCTTGGTCAAACATCTTCTGAAATGTTTCTCTTTGCTTCAAGGCCTTCGTTAACATGAGATACGTAGAGTTCCACCGAGTCTTGCAATCTATTGGCAAGCTTCCCCTAGCAACAGTTCATGTCTCAGCACGCTGTGCAAATGATTTAACTCTGTCAAAAGAAGATCTCACATACTTAACCGCATTCCGAATAGCCTCCACACTCTGATTCACATGCGCCAACTCATCTCTCACTATCAAGTTAAGAATATGCCCACAGCAACGCATATGCAGCAATGTACCATTTCTAACCAAACCATTAGCTCCCTTAAATCTCAAAGCTTCTGTGAATAACCGTATACCCTTGTCATCTCATTGACCGATCTTCGAAACAGCTCCTTGTCATACTTCAAGGTCGTCGCTAAACCTCCACTACCATCATTAGTCATCATCGGTTGTGTACCACTCTCTTTAAACGCCTTGAACATGGTGCACTTATTATTGTGAGCTTTCATCGGGCTTGTCCCATTCCTCGTACTGTGACAGCGAATCTCTGTGCCACAGTAATTGCACACTGCTATCGACGGATCAGAATCTGTATCAGTGAATTGAGCCCACACCGGTGACCTTTTAGTCATCTTTGCCCTCTTTTTAGGCGGTTTAGAACTTGATCTCTGACTTTGATTCCGTTTCATTCTAATAGAAGGTTGTTCATCATCTTTTATGTTAATCTCTTTGTCATTCATTGCTTCTTCGATGTTGTCTTCTAAAAGATAAGGGAGCCATCTGCCAAAAGTGAAAAGCAACACCATTAGAGCCTTGCCAAAAGAGAAACGCAAAACCATACAGACAATTACAAAATAGCATGAAAATACTATTTGTTATTTAATCAACTGAAGATCAAGTGTAATTACAACTCATGAAAAAAATCTATGATGAAATAATGAAGATTAAAGAATACTATAAGCAGTCATTAGAGTTATATTATATACGACAACTTGTTCCTAGCTTGATATATTATATACATTCCTAGTTGAGAATTTTTAATGAGAATACGACAACTTAGGTTTTTACTTTCTAGTAAGAGATATTATATACATTTGGAACATTCCTATTTGAGAATTACTGATGAGAATACGACAACTTAGATTTCTAAGAAGAGATATTATATACATTCTTATTTCAGAACTGTTTTAATACAATGAAAAATATGTGAACTTGTTTACATCTTTTAGCATTTGAGGTTAAAGAGGAAAAGTGGTAGATCTTAAGTTCCTAAACGGGTGATAAACAATGAAGAAACCAAATTTGAATATTTTAATATCAGTTTCTCCAGTTATTGGAGCTTAAATGTGGCAGAAACGAAATCCAATTTGACTTGTATGTACTCTCTACTTAGATAAAAACATTGTTCGAGTTTTGGTATTTTGAAATTTCGAATCGATCATATAGAATCAAGAGAGAAGAGAATGAACTTAGAGACAATGCTAGAGAGAAGACTGATAACAACGCAAAACCCAAATATATTATCAAATCAAAATTTCTTTTCAAATTAGGTCACATAAAACAAAAGAGGATTAGTGAGAACCTTGATTTTGATTTCCAGGTAACATATTAGTTTGGAGAGAAACATATGAGGATCTGCTTCGGTTAGATTGGAGAGAAACATAACGATAATGGTTGGATCTGCTTCGCTTAACCTCTTGTCTTAAGTTTGTCGTCTATGAGAAAACAAAAGTTTTGGTTTCGGCTTCGGTTACCCATCGGTTTGGGTAAACCGAATCGAACTGAACCGATAACCGATTTAAATTTTAAAAGCTGCAGATCGGTTATTGTACAGTAAATTCGTTCGGTTCGGTTTGGGTTTTAATCCCCGGGCTGGTAGATATGCAAAATAAAACCAAACATAACCTAAACAAATCGGATTTATATGAACGTTAACCCAACTGATGAATCAAAAATACGTTGAATATACATAACTTGCTTTGCTTTAATTTAAGGAGTTTTTTTTTTCCGTTAAATAGTGTTAAGGATTTTAGCCAGAGTTGACCATAGGCGGAATTTTATTTTCTTTTACCCAAGGCATAATATTAACGCATGGATAATATTAAGTTGATAAAGAATTTACATAATCCCAGAGTAAAGCAGAACTAAGCTGATTTGGGACATAATAAAATAAACTAAATAAGTTATTGTCATCCATGGGACATTTGGCCAAAATATATGCAGGTTCATTTCCTTCCCATTGGATCTAGGTAAATTTGATTTCGGCAAACCTTTGTTTCCACTTCATGAGATCACAAATCCAATTATGATGTGTGAAGTTTCTCTTTTGCCCGTTAACCAGTTGGCGGACCACCTCATTATCTCTTTCAAAAACCACATTGATAATGCCTTTGCTCCAACAAAATTGAAGTGTCATTACCAAAGCTTGGAGTTCTCCTTCCAATGCTGAATTGACTTGCCGTCCCACAGCAGTCGAATTATCTAGCATGCTTTTGCATTTATGTTCGGAGAGACAAAAGAAGCACCATAATTGCACTTAATCATCCCTTTAGCAGTTTTTTTCCAGCTTTTTTGAGCCCTACAAGATCTGTTCGTCAATGGAGATCTAATACCCTCCAAATGCAATGATTCCACTACTTTCCATTCAAGAGCATAAGCTTTAACAATTTTAAGAATATGTGTCCACGAAATCACTTTTTTTTTATAAATTAAAATGTTCATGTTCTTCCATATATGTCATAGATTCCATAATGATAATTGATTATGATGAGAAAGGGCAGATAAGATGTTGCAATCAAGAATCAATTTCTATCTTGGATTCAAAAGAGGCATTATCATCATAAAAGATGGTATTAGAGATATTTGAACTGCTATCAAATTTGAAATCCTTTTAACTTAAACTAACTAAATTGTAAGTGCAAAGCTTTGAGAATCATAGCATAAATGGTATCTAATCCATAGAGACCATAATTGATGTCTACGAGAATCGAAAGACCTAAACCTAACCTAGTGAGCGGTTTAAATACGATTTGAGGGGCCGGGGGTTGTGATGAGTGTGTAAATTGACCACATTTAGCTATACATTTCATGCTATTTTGAGTAAATTTATTTCACTTTAGGACTCATTCTCATACATTTTAGTCTAGTTTAGCTTAAGAGTTGTACAAACATAACTAAAGCATGGCATTAGCATATGTGCATATCGTTGAGCATTTTAGGTGAAGAATCGAAGAAATGGAGCCTAATGTAGCCAATGAATCATTTAGGAGACATTTTGAGCAACAAAGGAGGAGTCTGGATCATGAAGAATGAAGTTTGGTGACTTTTGAAGAGCCTTCCAGCAGAAAAATTGTCTCTCCTGGTGGCAGGACTTGCAATTCGAAGGAGAATGTTGACTTTGACCCTTTTACCCTATTAGACTTGTATAATACTTAGCCATTTTTTGCATAAAACCCTAAGCCATCTTAGCCATTTTGGTCTAAGCTTTCCTCTTATTCCTCTCTTGAATTTTATACTTTTGTTGATGGTTTCATTTTAGTTTCAACTTAAATATTTGCATTTCTAATTTCTATACTAGCATTTTAATTATGTGTTTGAATTTTAAGCTTTTGAATTGGTCCTATCTCACCATGTGTGAGTAATCCTCTTTCATGGATTAAGGATGGGTATATGCAAAGTTTGATTAGTGTTGGGATTTTATCTACTATGGTATATTAAAAAGGGATATATCAAATAAATGGAACTAAATGTTAGTTAGGGAAGTCATGAATCTTTTTTTTAGATCTTAGGGTATTAATGCATTCTAAGTATTTCCTTAAATGCCTCAAACATATTTAATTGAGCATGAAGTTGTTTACCTCACGAGAGCGTCGCCGAATCTCTTGTACACGGTTTATCAAAATGACTAGTGTAATCTGCTATCTAGCTCGCGAGAGCCTCGGTAGATCCGTTTAACTAGATAAGTCGACGAAATTAGCATTGAATTGATTAAGCCATCAAAGTTCTCTAAAACAATAGATTACGTATTCATTGAACCTAGTAGAACATTGAAAATCCAATCCTAGTTTAGCTTGATCTTACATATACCCACTCCTTGATCCATGGTTCTTAATTTTCATGTTATCAATGTCAATTTAGATTTTGTTGCATTTAGTTTAACTCTTGCATCTTTTTTTTATATTATCATCTATTTTATGCTAATATTTAAGTAGATTATCTAAATTGGTCTAAACTATTTTCTTAGCTTGAGTAATCTAATTTGTACTAGAAACTAGCAAATCTTTGGCCTTCTTGCGGATCGACACTCGAATTTGTATTTAACTACTTAAAAAGTAATTAATTGGAATAGTAAGGGTATTATAAAGATAAAATGGAAATCTCTTAACAATGACTAGGAAAAAGACTCTAAGATGAATATTTAAAATGCAGATGTAAATCAATAATAAAAAAGATCATTGAAGAGTATGTAATCATCCTAGGGGCCACATGCATGTAAAAATAGGGTTTAAGTAACTTATCATTTCATGCAAATTAAGGGTATCCAAACAACGAAGCATTTGTGTAAATAGATCTCCTTTTGGTCCATCGACTATTGATATTAAACAACCAAGATTTTATTGGTCTAAGACTCAAATCAGGTAGTTTAACATGTGACAATATCAAAAAAGTTCGTTCAATTCACCATATCAACAATTTTGTTTCAAGCAATGGAAGTACACACCACATATATGATAGATCCGAGATTTTAATCAGCTCTCAGTGTATATGCAATACCAATTGATACTGGTCTTGACCGTGGTCAGGTTGGACATGTTTCACCAAAAGTTGTATATATGGAGAACCACCATAAAATGACTCTATTTCACTTGGAGAGTATAGATAACTTTCATATATAATTTGATACATATGTTGCTTGTTTCTTGATTCATCCATTAAGTTTTACAATTATTGCCAAACGTCTGACCTTCAGTTGTGTCTCTCAAATGGAGCATGTTGCGAAAGATGATTTTCAATCGATTACTCCATTGTTTCTAGTAGCGCTATAGAATTAGTGAATTACTCCATAATTGGTTAAAAGTTTCCATAATCGATTAACCCTGCAAAATACTCAGAATTAAAATTAAAAAAGAAAAACGAAATATATACCGAAATGGCACCAAAATGCTAGAAAAGACTCAACACTTGAATTAGAAAGTGATTCCAAAACAGTATTAAAATGGTATTATCATCTTCATGGTTAGTAAAAAGTTCTTTTGGACCTTCCAAAATACCGCACCAGCTGTCGGATTAAGTTGGGGTCCACAGGTCGAGAGAGGGCATGGGACCATGGACGGTGGTGGTCAGGATGTTACATTTTGTCGCCGTTGAAGCTATTGCTTCTACCAATTCAGCACACTCCGCTTTTAAAATCAACATGAGCAATATGACGAAGTTCTCGTCACTAATTACCTCACATCAAAGATTCAAATGAAGGCCTTTCTTTGCGGTTACAACTTCCTAAAGTACATTGAAAGTTTCATTCCTATCATAAACTGAAGCTCACCTAAAACTAATCAAATTACATATCTAACAAGGATAAAATCCATTCCTATCATAAACCGAACTTCACTTTGGAATTGTCAATTCATTTTTGTATTAGCTTAATTATTTATTGCTCACACACAATGAGTTAATAAGGTCATATTATGGAAAATATACTTGTCCAGACCATAAGGAGTACGATTTCATGAACCTTAAAGATTATCTACAATACACTGTATATTTCGGATCATTAACTGAGTTAATAGTGTCGGATTGTTTTGGCAATATATATCTTCTTAACCATTATTTTCTCGATAACTTTTTCACAAATCCATCCTTATATAGATCCTGGATAGAAATCTATGCGGCTATGCCAAACCCTTAAAATACTTTGAATATACTGTTAGACCTTGACTTCTAAGTGCGAAAACCTAGCCAAACAATTTTGATTGATTATATACAATTGATGTGTGAATATATTCAGTCATGAAACAAGACAAAAAGAGAATATATTCGGACGAGAATATATAATTTCTTTTGACCTAAATATATATGGTTGGACTGACTAGCGCCATGCACGTTTGCATTTACGATTTTTCTCATAAAAAGGTGATTTGAGTAGATTTGTATCATAGTGATAGTGGTGAGGGGTTAATATAGTAGAGGAAAATGAAATATTGAAAATTGATGTAATCAAGAAATACATGTGAATGGGTGGAATAGTTTTTTTCTTTCAAAATTAGATAAATAATAATAATTTAAAGAAATGGTTGAAATAGTTGCGTATGTTCATCATAATTTTTGTATCATTCTTTTTTGTTAAAAAAAATAAAGGGGTGCAACATGAGGACTTCCCAAGAAGTTACCCATCCTAATATTACTCTCACCC
This sequence comes from Euclidium syriacum, assembly GCA_900116095.1. NCBI lineage: Eukaryota > Viridiplantae > Streptophyta > Magnoliopsida > Brassicales > Brassicaceae > Euclidium > Euclidium syriacum. The sequence goes on from FPAK01000008.1 coordinate 9,475,322, forward strand.
AAGCATGTTTAACTGCAGAATTCTGATGGGATCCGGTGCATTAGTGCTGGTATGATTGCATCCGAGTTCGTATCATTTGATACATAACTTCTTAATTATAACAGTGACGAATTCATAACTTTTTTTACCAAGGTTATAATATATAAAAAAATCTTAAGAAATATATTATATAATTTATCATGTAACAAAATCACATATAACACCAATGTATTCAACATTGCAAATGAAATAATAAAATTACTACTTATGCATCAACCACAATCATCTTTAAAAAAAATTATCCTTTTAGTTTTATAAACCTTGAATAATGTTAGAATATGAACCTTAATCTTCGTTCTTACTTTATTGAAATTGATTTTCAAATGAACATAAAGGGATGATTTTTTTACAACAATTCTAGACATTTTTTTATTTAACTAAAAAAGAATGACTCAAATGCTTTATTACCAATGTCTTACAAAGATATATATAATACATAGTGTAGGGTTTGAATTGATAATATCATGCGAACACATTTTCGTTGGTTAATTTGTGGGTCGAAATTGAATAAATATATTTAAACCATTACTGTTTAACAATGCAAGATACCATGAAACTGATAAAAGTTGATTCAATTAATAGTCATCATTTTGTCTATTTGTTTACGCAAATTGGATTATGAAGATCTAAAACCTCTTGTGATACTTCCTTTTAGGTTTAAACATAAAAAAAACGTTAATAGAAAAACATGATTCATATCACTATCTTTTCGGGTTAAGAGATCCGCGAGTTTTGAAACGGGTTGTCAAAAGAATTTTCATCTTTTTTCAATCCAAAATTTTTGATCAACCAATTTCAAATTATAACAATTAATACACCTTAGGCTTCCTCTAACCAATCCGACAACATCACCTCATCCATTTTAGCTTAAACTAATTTTCTTTTAATATTAACAGAGCTATCCTAAGTGACTCACGTGGAATATTGTTCAATGACTCTACTCCGCATTTGGGGACCCGGGTTTGATTCAAGTAAGAGTAAAAAACAGTTTAAACGCATTGGGTCGATATTTGGGTTATAATCGGGTTTATACAGAGGTTTAAAGTTTGTGGAGAAAATGCACGTATATGATAGTTCTCGTTGGAAAATATTAATAGACGGTCTTCCAAAACACAAGAGGTAAAAGTAGAGGAGGTTTGATTCTCTTGAGGCTATATCTGAATTTAGAAGGGGTACTAAGATAGTGGTATCTTGGGGGTTAAGGATTTACGTTGAAGTTTGTGAAGGATTCAAAATCTTGGTGTAGGTTTTAGGAAGGTTAGTAATAGATTTTTACTGTAGCATAAGATTTGGGGTTGTAAATTTCTATACAAATATAGGAAAATGTTGGGTTAAGAGATGTGGTGATGAGAGTAGAGAAGAAGGGGAAAGGATTGTGGAGGAATATGAGGCCTGGATTCTCATTTTGAGTAGTGAGGGATAGGAAGGAGGGAAAAAAATTATGTGGAATCAGGTAGATCTAATAGAGAGGAGGCCAATGGTTGGAGCCACCAAAACTGGCCATAGATGGAATAAGATGGGGGAGCAACTAGAAAAGAGCCATTATTTCACTTTTCTGTTCAATAACTACCTATTGAAAATTCATCAAAAATATTTATGAAATTAATGAGTTTATAATAGGGCTGGATTAATCCGAACAGAAATCAAAATGGGTACCCGGTTAAACCAAATTAAAAAATAATAATAAGAGTCTATGGTTTTTACTTTTTTTTCTCTAAAGACAAATATTCACCAAATTTTTTTGTTTCGATTTCGATCTACTACGATTAGAAAATTTGATGATCCAATGCCTATATCTTGCAGATTTCAAATGTTTAATTTTCCAAATCTTGATTTAACTTCGAAATTATCAATGTTCCATGTTTTACATTTTAATTTTGACTTTAAATTTGTGAATTTGGTGTTTTGACTTATAACTTTAGTTTTATTTCTTGTTTTGATTTTTTTTACTCTTGTTTTATCTTTTTTAAACTCTTGTTTTAGCTTTTTGAATAAAGTTTATCTTTTGTTTGTTTTTAGCTATGTTTTTAGCTATAAAACCAAATTTGTTTTAAATGCATATTTTTAATTTTCACTTGGTTCAGGTGTAAAATTTACACTAAGCTTGCAAGAAATACCCCTATAGAACATATTGATTTGAAGAAAAATAATAGCGTTACTTCTTTTATTAGTTTTCCGGATCATTGATCGTAAACAAGCTCGATGTTCAACATAGTTCAATAACATCCGATTAGCAACTTTCTTGATATATGAATCTCGAGAAATAGGTTTAAAACTGGAGCCAGACCAAAAAGCATCTCCACTTTCTTGTTTGTTTGTGTGATGAATGACTCTGAAAAACCTCAAAACGGCATATATTAGAATAGTCAAAGAATCATCAACTTTGTCTTTCTTTTCTTTCTTTTTTTTGGTTCCTTATTCCTCATGATTTGCCTATATAAACACATCCTTATACATTCTCAAATCTTCACACATAGATCAACATAAACAAGATTAAACCGCTAAACCAAACTCCCTTATCTCGAAAAATCTCTGTTTATTTTTTTCACTATGGACTACAGATTGTCGATGGAATCCTCAGAAACCCTAAGGTATTTACATCTATGTATATAAATTTATATATCTTCCATCACAAGATTTTTTTTTTTTTCCCCTCACCATTGTCTACTTACGTTTTACTACTACCAGCCTCTAGTGAACAAGTATGCATAAGACTTTGGAGCATGATGAACAAACACACATAATGTTAATTACGATAATAATTATTTTTACTTTGATAATACTTATAGAAAACTGAACGGAAACTGACTCTGTAATGTTTACTGGATGGCTGGCCGGACTACTGCAACCGATCAAACCGCGCTTTCTAGTTTATTACATAAAAGTTAGTAACTTTCACGGATAATAATGAAAGAACATATAATTGTATAAACACAAACTTAGTTAGCCTTACCTTTCAAGTGAGTATATACATATATTTTTTGTTATATATATATATATAGTGAAAATATTAATTAATGAAGTATGTGATTTAATCTTTTTGAAACGGTTCTGATATTAAACTTAAGTTATCAGTCCTAGCCGTTTTTATCTGGTTTTAGCAGTTTAGTTAGAATCTTGTTTTTTTTTTATGTAAACCGTACTCTGAGTAATTCCTGATCGGAATGGTTTTTCCGACCAAAATTTGAAAACATTGTAAATCGATGATAATTGTGCAGGAATAAATGTGGAGGGTGTTATAGGCAATTCAACAAGAAGGAACACTTGGTGGAACACATGAGGATCTCTTATCATTCGGTTCACGAACCTACTTGTGGCATTTGTAACAAACATTGCCGATCTCTTGACTCCCTCCGTGAGCATCTCATTGGTATATCTAACCTTTATATGTCTAGTTTATAATTTTCCTTTCTTTAGTTTTCCTTCCTCTAATTTCATTTTCGATAGATAATATATCGCGTGTGTGTATGTATATATAGGGCCTTTGCCGAAACAAGAATGCAAGAACATTTTCAGCATCCGCGGGTGCAGATTCTGTCTTGCGATCCTTGAAAGCCCCAACGCTCGTAAGATCCATCAAGAGAGATGCCAGCTCTCAAACGTCAATTCTGTAATTATTTGACACAACTATACTATTTTGTTTCGATTTTTCCCAAACGCATAGAACATCTTGCCTTCGTGTTTGCGATTACATTTGAAAACCATATTTGTATTTCAGATATATAATTTTATCTTTTGTTTTCATTTCAATTTTGTTTCAGGGATTAACTACACGTATGGCGGCTTTAAGGCTAAGAGACAATCCTACAGTCGACTACACTTCTTCAAGGTCACCACGAGTGGTCGCACTCTCATGCAAGATGGTCGGAGGAGGAAGTGATGGGTCGCTTGACCTATGCGCGAGGGTTTGCATTACGGATGAGAACGACAACGTGATTTTCCACACGTATGTGAAACCAACGATGGCCGTGACGAATTACAGGTACGAGACGACAGGGATACGTCCCGAGAATCTAAGGGATGCTATGCCATTGAAGCAAGCACAGAGAAAGATTCAAGAATTCCTTTGTAATGGAGAACCAATGTGGAAGATTCGTTCAAGAAATGGGAAAGCAAGGATTCTCGTAGGACATGGACTTAATAACCATCTTGACTCTCTTCAACTTGAATATTCTTCGTCCATGATAAGGTAACAAATATAATTGTAATAAATATTTTCATAAACGCAAACAAATATATCTTCTTTAGTTTGCATTTTATTTTACATTTATAATTGACAAAAAAAAGTTAATCAAACGTAATCTCTTCTTATTATGTTCATCTTTTTTTATTCTATAGAGATACTGCAGAATACCCTCCATTGATGAAAACAAGCAAGCTAAACAACTCTCTCAAGTACTTAACCCAAACCTATCTCGGGTAAGATTTTTTTGCATCTCTATATATATTCTACTTGAAATTTTTTTGAAAGATTCACGGACATGAATGGTACAACATATTTTCTGTAGGGTTTTATTTGATATAACTTCACCAAAAAAAGAATAGGTGACCAACGTAAATAAGTGATGTGTTTTTGTACATTTGATATAAACAAATAATGTAGTGTGATATAATGTAAATAGCTACTATATGTTATTATATAAACAATATACAACTTGTTAAAAGAAAAACACGCATAAAATCTATGCTATTTTAATAAATCACGGTATAAATAAACCAAGTTACTTTTTGTCACATATTAGCAATGAGAAAACATTAATTGACTAAAGTGTTGAAATTCGATACCAGCTCAATTTACAACAGTAGTCATGCAAGTCAGTGAAAATAAGAACGACTTTTAGGCATTCCCTGTTTCTTTCAATTGGATTTTCAGACGAAAAAAAAAAAGACTCATGCATGTGCAAATATATGTGTGTCTATGGTTTTAATTATTATTATTATTTCTCGTGTGTGTGATATTCGGACGCAACAACCACAAGTAAAGGAAGTATCCGATGTACTTTTTGACGTGATTAAAAGTTTTAATCACCGTGTAAATTACGATATGCTTATTTGCTTGAAAAGTTTCTCAAAATTCGAATAAAATCAACAGGTGATGATCCTGGGAATATCTCGAATAATTTATCTAAAGCAAGTTTGATCCTGTCTCTATTAGAGTATAGTATATATCTTTAATAGTCTCTACCTCGTATTTTATATTTCATAACAAAAGTTTTGTATGTCTAATTTCCTTCTCTCGTAGCCAAAAGGTTAACATTAAATTATTTAGGTTATTTACATTAGAAAAAAGAAATTAAATCTTTCTTTGACATTATAAAGGTATGATATCCATGTGGGAATTCAAGATCCTTATGAGGACTGTGTGGCCACGATGAGGCTATACATGAGAATGAGATATCAGAAACACAAGATCGAGGCTTATCCGCTGGCTTCGGACGCACAGAACCGCAACAATTACGCGTCGTGGAGGCAGAACGAGCTTGAGAGAATGTCCCCAGAGGAGTTACTTGACCTTTCACGGTCAGACTATTACTGCTGGTGCTTAGACTCGGTTGCTTGAAAATGAAAATTATGATTCTTAAAAAAAGAAGTTATTGTGGTTGATGATCTCCGAGAATAAGATAATGCGAGGTATATTTAGTGGTACGTATAATTTTAGATGGAATAAGAATATGAAATTTATCAAAAGTTACGTGTAGTTTTAGTGATTCTGTTGGTGATGAAATGATGAGATGCATATGTTGTTGTAATAGCATATGTACGCTTTCTTTAGTAAGACTAATTAATAAAATTAATTGACAAACTTCTCTGTTTGATTCTTTTGGTCACTATATACAAGTTTTATATTTTGATTGATTTCTTAACCGATACAACATGTGAAATTAGTTGACGCTACTACCATATCTTTTATAGAATTTCATAATCAAAAGATTACAAAGAATATATCTGACCAATCGAAAATCGGAGAAGACTTCTATGACTCAAGGTGTCTTCAACACTTAAGATACATCTTCATCTTCTCTTTCCTTTGGACCAAACCAAAATTTAACATCTAAACTACACTACCTCAACCAACAATTCCTAAAACTCTCCTATGCTTTTTTTATAAAATTTTTTTTGTTACTTTCTCTTTTCTCCCAGTCCTTAATTCTCCCTTTGTGTAGCGTACTTTTGATAACCAAAAGAAAAAATGTCATCATGTAAGCTTTTTTATAACATAATAAAAAGGTGATTAGATAATAAGTGATCTAAAACGAGCATCTAAACCATTTTTCCAACACGGAAAATTCTGAAACATAAAAGTAAAAGAAAACCCCACCATATAAAATCAAAGTTCCGTTTTTAAAACAACCAGAAACTTTTCAGGGTCGAATTCCTTCAAAAACCCAACGGTTACAACAAAAAGAGACTGTGTTCGTCTCGAGCTTGGGCTTGTTTTGGTTTAAATGGACCGGAGTGAACAGAGCGCATAACCGGAAGCCAGGGAGCAAAAGGCGAATGAGACAAAGGATACAAAGGACAGTGAGACAGATGCTCTAGCTAAGTCTGGGAACTTGTCTGCTCCCCAATTTGATAGCCAATCGTCTACACGAATCGAAGCTGAAGTTGAAGCCGATGCAAGAAGATATGCTATCATCTGCAATATCGAAACCATCTTGACAGATTTAACTCCTTAGAATGTGGCGAAATAGAGCTAAATATAGCATCAAACTATGTACAAGAATCAAAAACAGTTGTAGCTCAAATGATGAATGATTATACAACCGAATCACATCTTCGCTTATTGACTCTAAGACTTCAAACATCTCGAGATGTTTTATGCTTTCAAAAATCAAGATATCTTGGGGAAATTAGTTCTGAATTAGAAAAGATAAAAAATAATACCATAACACTGATTAAAACAAAACTGGTGATGATTTGACAGAAATGAACTGATCTGGTAAAGAACAAGCCTATCGGTATTCAGAAAAGACCAATCAGATTGACTAAAACATCCGGCTTAACCTTCTACGTAGTTCTATCGTGTCAAGTTTCAGGCTCTGAGTTTTCTTTATTTCTATTGAAATTTATCAGTTTAGTACCATTTGTGCTGATCTAAAAAGAAACAGAGCTTCAATCACAGAGAAGGCCACAAGAAACATACTTGATCAAGACCAAATTCCAAGAAATGTCGCAGGTTATGTCGTGATCTCCGGATGCTAGTGGATAACAGATACACAAGATCACATATCTGAAAACCTGAGTAGACAAAACCAATCACATTCGCAGCCAAGCAGAACCTGCCCCCAGAAACAAAAAAATTGAATCACGAACATTTACAGGAAATATTAGCATTTGAGTATAGTAAAACTAGAACAAGTCATTGGATAACTTCACTAGCTTAAACACAACTTCCACGGCTACAATATCGACAGAAACAAAAATACAAATTCCAAACAGTGATTAGATCAATCAGAGTTATCTAGCAAATATCTTTGAGCTCAAGTGAAAATAGTCTTATTCCAGGTGACTTATTGGATAACTTCACGAACTACAATACAACTTCCACGGCTGATGTCAAGAGAAAACTCCAAATTCCACACAGTGATTAAACCAATTCAGAATCATTATCAAACCTAAACTTAGTCTCAGAGGTACTCTTGATGAATCTAGGAACCCTGAATCCAACTAAAAAGCTGATAGTTCTTCTAAACACCTTCAGAAATTTCAACTTCACAGTATAGTTAAAGCTAGAAAGTAAGAAATGTATAACCTGAACTCTTTGTATTTGTAGAAAGAATCACGAGCCCATCCTTTATCTCTATCAGCCAGCATAACAGAGAAAGAAACGAGACAGGACACAAACGCAGAAACCCTAAATCCAAGCAAAGCTTTCCTAACCAAACTTCCCCATTTTAATTCACGCGGAGCAGAAATGCTCGGCCTCAAATGCCTCCTACTCTCGCCGAGTTTCTGCTCCACCAAGTCTCCGTTAGTAACCCTAAAAGGAGTCTCGTTCTTCGTCGCAACCGAAGCCACCGAAGGAGTCGGGATGATCGTGTGAGGGGAAGATCCATGGCTATCGGGGATTGAAGAGACAGTGGGTGAATCAAGAGGAGATTCGACCGTTGTTGGTGGTAGTGAATGAAGCGATGATCTAGAAGACATCTCGGGGTCTCGATTTTGGAGTCCTGGACGCGATTCAGACGGAGATTTCGCAGATGGAGAAACCTTTTCTCGGCTTTGATTTCGGTCGTCTTCTTCCTTCTGTTGATTCTTCTTCTTCGTCGTCTCTTCGTCTTCCATTTTTGTCGATATTGTTTTTGTTTTTTAAATAATATATTGTTGACAGCGGAAGTGAGGAAGTAAACTCTTCCACTATCTCTGGTCAATGGACAGAAATGGGGAAGAAGACGAGAGAGACAAGTTTAAAAATAATAAAAGCACAATAAAAATTTGCAGAGGGGTACTTACCTTTTTATTGTTTTTGCATTTTGTCCTGAAACCCCCAATTAACAAGTTTTATAGTCAAATTATTTTCCGTCTCTTATGATAATCATCAAAAATATTTTATTTAATCCTTTTACAAATGATGACCACTCTACCTCTAATACTTTAGACCTTTTAAAAACTAAATGAAATCTTCAGGAGTCGAATCCAAATATAATATTTATTATTTGATTACCATCCTAGTATATAAAAATTTATAACAAACATCAAAACTCATTTAATATAGTTACAAACTAATCCGTATATATAAATTTAACATTATGAATAAAAAAATTACAACATATCAATCTAATCCTACGTACAAATATGATATCTAACTTTATATGTCGAACATAGGCAAAAACTGTTAATTTTTTGGCCAGATGCATAATCCAATATATAACTCGATCTTCACACTATTTTAAAGTTAATTACGCTCTACGAACGAACCCTAAACCCAACAAATATAGACCTCCTAAACCCTAAACTCTAATCCTATTACAAATGATGACCACTCTACCTCTAATACTTTAAACCTCTTACAAGCTAAATGAAGTCTTTAGGAATCGAATCCAAATATAATACTTACTATTTGATTACCATCATAATATATAAAAACTTATAACAAACATCAAACTCGTTTAACATAATCACAAACTAACCCGTATATATAAATTTAACATTATGAATAAAAAAAATTACAACATATCAATCTAACCCTACATACAAACATGATATCCAACTTCGTATGTCGAACATAGGCAAAAACTATTGATTTCTTGGCCAGTTGCATAATCCAATATATAACTCGATCTTCAAACTGTTTTAGTTAATTACACTCTATGAACAAAATATGAACCCTAAACCCAACAAATATAGACCCCCTAAACCCTAAACTCTAACCTACATGATTTTTAGATCCAAATTTATCTTCAATGATTCAATTTTTTTAAATATAAATTTAAATAAGTCAACAATGAGTATGTCTCATTTATCTACAAATTTTTTTTATCAAATAATATTTTTACATTTTTTTTAGTTTAAATTTGTAAATTAAATACGATTCAGACTCTCCGAGACGTCTAAGAACCCCAAAACTCTCAGACTTCTCTAGAAGTTTGTGAAACCCTAAATCTAATATTTATCAATTATAAGTTAAAATTTTGAATCAAAACATCTAGGAAGCATCCAATTCGGGAAATATATGCACATTATAACACATATGTGCAAATTTAAAATTTCAAATGTAAATTTGCTGAACTATGAATCTAATAAATGTTTCCAATACAATGCATCTTTTGAGGTTTAGAACCTCCTTTACATTACGTGTTTTAAATTTGATTCAATTTTACAAAATTTAATTCTCATACTTCACAATTGTCTATATTTAATTTATGTACAAGGAATTTTTAATAAAAAAATTATTTTCAATTTTAAAATTTAAATTTACTATTTAAATTCTTTTCAAACTTTTCGAAGAAATCTGAAATTTCATAGGTCAAGGCTATAATTTAACTTATATTTTTAATCAGATTCAATTTTATGAAATTTTAATTTTTATACTTTACCATCGTCTATATTTAATTTTTGTATAGGAAAAGTAAAGAAAAATATTTTCCTACAATTTTGTAATTTAAATATAGTAATTTAATTTGTAAGACTTCTATGAGAGTTTATTATCAGACATCCACAGAAATCTGGCGATAGCAAAGGTTAAAACGGTAATTACGGTTTTGCGTTTTTTGTTTGATCATAAGGGGATAATTGTAACTTCCTTACCCCAAAAATATAGTTGTGCATTTGATTGAAACGACGGTATAATTTTGTCAAAAAAATGAAATTGTGGTATATTTTAAGCAATTTCTCATATCAATTCAGGTATAATACAAGTCTAACTTAATCTCAAAGTGCAAAGACAACGCCAAACTTCATAGTCATACGGGACATATCCAACGAGATCAGACCACTCAACCGTTTCACGGATCGCTGCTCCACTCTTATCTAATACGACCATCGCACACCAAACCTTCAATTTGGTTGTATCACTAATATCGGTCAAATCTTTCCACAGAAACGCAAGTTTTCCATCGCAGTCCACCATTCCAACTGGCACGTCAATCGACTTATCAATCTTCAAACCTTTAACAAGTCTCCATATCTTCTCTTTAGAGTCATACCACATTAACCCAAGATTATTGTAGTACACATAGATTACATTGTCTATCACACACACTCTACCTCTCCTCCATGCATCTTCATTCGCCATGTTAAAAGTCTCACATATACCATCTTTTGTATCGTAGATTATGTGAGTCCCTTCTCTATAACTCATACCATAATCCTTTCTATCCACGGAAACACTTTCAGCCACACTCGCTCCATATTGCATAAATCCTTCTCCTTTTCCAAACCGGATTTTCCCGTGTGGGCTTAATGGCCCAACTTCCCAAGTTTGGGTCTTTGGGTCGAAAACCTCAACCTGAATCTGGTCGTCGCTGCAACCTCCCATTACGTATAATTTCCCATCCACCATGGCCACGCCTGGTAACATGCGGGCTATCTTCATGCTAGGACCCTTACATAACTCGCCAGACCATGAATCAAAGATCCATAACCTTTGAGAAAGCTTATTCATAGCTCCACCAACGAAATAGATCTCGGAACCTATCGAGATAGTGGAACAATACAACATATATTGAGAAAGAACCGAAATCGAATTCTGATAACTTTTTTTCTTCTCGTTTGGGTTCAATGTGAGCCAATGAAACTCAATCCGTCGTCTTTCACATATGGAAACAAAGAAACAACGTTTTGCACAACAAGAACTGCCTCATGCCGACCATCATCTTCAAATTCATTGACAGGGAGGTCCGCAATATAATCAGCTCAAGAAGAAGCAAGCGCCACTTCTCAAGACTCATGCCGTTTTGGATTCGATGAAAAGCATCTTTCTTCCAAACTTTATGTTGTCTTGTTTTTATCTTTTTTGGCAAGGTAGCATTGTGTTTAGGCTATATCATTGTATATCCTAACTCTTCATTTTCTAATGAAATTTACATGTTTATCAAAAAAAAAAACTCCTAAGCCCACACGGGAAACTAATAAATCGAATTCTCGTTAAACGGATTGGTTTCATTATGACGGATGAAGAATTTTTCGGTTCAGTATGATAATGATTTGTTTCTTCGGTTTAGCTATTCTTCGGAAATGGGCTTTAATGGGCTCATATTATAAAAATGAATTAATAAACTAATGAGATTTTGATAATCAAAGTGTTTAACGTTCATATTTTCACGTGCATGACGGTGACGAACCGTATTTAATAAAACTTGAATTCACAGACGAATAGAAAAGCCATCCCTTCTCCTTAATAACTATGGAACTGAGGTAATTCTATTAACATCACGATGTACAGATTTATACAAAAGAATGAAGGTAAGAAAGGAATGAGAATATACAGAATTAATTACAAAAGATTATTTGGAATAATTGCCTAACGGTCATATGGCTATTACGCCCCCACAAGATGGATCGGCCTTGGCGAGTCCGATCTTGAGCATCAGGTAGTGGAACCGCGATCGTGGAAGAGGTTTGGTAAGAGCGTCCGCCAGTTGATCGTGTGAGGTCACATGAGTTACGCGGACTTGGCCTGATTGAACAAGGTCACGAACGAAGTGGTAGTCGAGTGCGAGGTGTTTCATTCTTGAGTGGAAAATCGGATTTGCGGAGAGATATGTGGCCCCGATGTTGTCGCAATATATTGGTGGTGTAGTGACGTGATCTTGTCCTAATTCAGAGAGTAATGAAGTTATCCAACACACCTCAGAAGCAACAGACGTGATCGCACGGTACTCAGCCTCCATTGATGAGCGTGCTACGCCTTTTTGTTTCTTCGAGGACCAAGCAATGGGGTGTTGACCATAGTACACAATGTACACGCCAGTTGAAGTATAGTCGTCTTGATCGCCAGCCCAATCCGCATCAGTGAAAGCATGAAGAGATGGTGTGTTTGTCGTGCTATAGAAGATGCCTTGTGTGGACGTATCCGATAGATAGCGTAAGATCCGCTTAGAAGCATTCCAATGTGTGTCGGTGGACTTGTGCATGTATTGAGATAGTTTATTAACCGCATACGAAATGTCCAAGCGAGTGAGAGATAGATATTGTAGGCTACCAACAACCGCTCGGTATTGAGTAGGATCTTCCATTGGCGTGCCGGAACCAAGAGACAGCTTGACATTCGAACACATTGGCGTTGGAATAGGTTTGCAGTCCGTCATTTTTGTCTTGTAGAGTAGATCTGCAATATACCGACGTTGAGTTAGTAAGAGGCCACTAGATGTATATAAAGCTTCAATCCCTAGAAAGTACGAAAGTGGACCCAAATCTTTTAATGAAAAACGAGTAGAGAGAGAGTTTATAAAGAGCTATAGATGATGAGAATTGTTGCCAGTGAGTAGAATGTCATCGACATAGACGAGCATGAAGAGAAGAACTCCATTCTTGTTGTAGATAAAGAGACTTGCGTCGGCGAGGGAATTGACGAACCCAGATTGGAGAAGGAACGTCTTGAGCTCGTTATACCAGGCTCGTGGTGCCTACTTGAGTCCATAGATTGCTTTATTGAGTTTACAAACTGCATGAGGATTATCTTTATCAACGAACCCCGGTGGTTGTGCCATATACACTTCATCATGTAGTTTTCCTTGAAGGAAAGCATGATTGACATCTAATTGACGAATTGGCCACTTCTTTGAGACTGAGATACTGAGAACAAGGCGGATTGTTGCAGGTTAGATGACCGGGCTGAACGTGTCGTGATAATCAATGCCGGGTCTTTGGCTGAATCCTTTGGCAACAAGTCTTGCTTTAAACTTGTCAATAGACCCATCAGCATGTCTTTTAATTGTAAAAACCCACTTACAACCGACGATATTTGCAGCTCGTGTTGGGGAGACCAAGTCCCATGTGTGTTCCGTTGTTTGATTTTCAATCTCGACATAGCCTTTCGCCATCTTGCATCTCGTAGAGCTTGAGCAAGGGTTAATGGCTCTGTTTCTAATAATGGTTGAACTGTTGCTGTTAAATTGAGTTTTTGGACAGGTTTACGTTGGCGGGTAGAGACGCGAGTAGGTGGCTGGGGCTGAGCAATGATCGTCGTGGTGTTTGGGAGAGGAGATGTGAAAGACGGGTTGAGTTGTTGAAGGAATTGAAGACAACGTCGCTTGATGGGGTTGTGTAGAGGAAGAAGGAGTTTCGTTGGTGTCTTGGGCTGTTGGACCAATTTCATTTTGGGCTTGGTCTAATTGATGGGCTTGAGTTGGACTTTGAGGAGGCTGTGTTTGAGTCTGTGTTTTTAGTTGTGGCCCAGGTGTAGATGATGGAGATGGTTGTATTGTTGGAGGAGAATATGTTGGAGCTGTCGTGACCGTGATATTTTGGGCTTGGGCATAATCTGTTTCTGCATTATCAATCTCAAGTGTAGAATTAGTGGTAACAGCACTAGAAATAGAAAAAGGATAAACATATTCATGAAAAACTACATGTCTAGATGCATAGATCCGAGAGGTAGTGCGATCCAAGCAAAAATATGCACTTTGTATAGTCGAGTAGCCTAAGAAAACACACGGAGTGGAACGCGAGTCTAATTTGTGAGAGCTGTATGGACGGAGCCACGGAAAACATAAACAACCAAAAATACGAAGTTTCGGATAATTTGGAGGTTGTCCAAATAGAGAGTGAAATGGAGATTTCATTGAAAGTATTGGGGTGGGCATTCGATTAATCAAATAAACTGTCGTTGCGAGAGCATAGGTCCAATAGGACTGTGGCATAGAAGCCTGAGATAAAAGAGCTAGGCCGGTCTCAACTATATGTCGATGACGACGCTCGGCAATGGAATTATGCTCTGGCGTATGAGGAGGAGTAGTGAAATGCGAAATACCATGAGTAGAGAGAAAAGAGCGTAAAGCTATAAATTCTCCTCCATTATCTGTATAAAGCGTTTGAATTTTTGTTTGAAATCGATTTTCTACTAGAGATTTAAAAGCGATGAAAAATTCTGAAACTTGTGATTTTCGTTTCATCGGATATAACCAAGAGTACCGAGTAAAATGATCAACAAAGAGAACATAATATTTGAAACCGTCAATTGAAATCAAAGGCGAAGTCCATACATCGGAGAAAATAATTTCTAAAGGTTGAGTTGATGAAAGAGATGATGTAGAAAACGGAAGTTTAGGCATCTTATTGATAGAGCAAGCACTACACGGCTTGTTTAATAAAACTTTTGAAGATAGCGGTAGATTAAAACTAGAAATAGTGTTTTGTAAAATAGGCAAAGCGGGATGGCCTAAACGGGAATGCTAATCCGACAAAGATGTTTTAACAACAGAAGCATAAGCTAGAGACGGAGGATGGGTGGTTCGCTGTTTAGGCCACACATAAGTGCCACCCTTAGGTTGGCCTTCCAAGCATAGCGCCCCCGTGCTCAAATCCCGTACTTGAAAATACGTTGGTGTAAAAGTCACCGCAACCCCATTAGTAGTACATAATTGAAAAACTGAGATCAAGTTCTTATCAAGAGAAGGCACACATAAAACATCATTAAGAAAGAAAGGCGATGTAAGAGAAGGGAGAGATTTAGAACCGGTATGAGTGATTTGTTGAGTGGAGCCATCTCCGAGAAGCACATCATCACCACCTTCGTATGGTGAGTGACGAGATAGATTTGCAAGATCAGACACCATGTGGTGCGACGCGCCACTATCAACTAGCCATGGTAAGGAATTGGAGGCAGGTGTTAAAGCAACATGAGCTCGTGGCAGATATGACTGATGATGATCATTCGGGTGTGAAGAAACGTTGTGTTGAGATTGCTGCGAGTTGAAATCTGAACTACATACGATGCAAAAAACTGGAAAAAATCGTTCATTGTGGGCTTGAATGTCACACGCTTGACACCGGCCCAAATAGGAACAAGAGCTATGATTTTTATTATAAGATGAAGTCGAAGCCAAAATAGATTGAGATTGACTCATGTTGTGATAAATATGTTTAAAAGAATTTGCAGAAGCCATTGATGAAGCGGAAACAGAGACGGTTGAGAGAAACAGAGATCAGAGACATAAAGGAGATGAAGAGAGGAAGAGGAGAGAGATAAAAAAAATCTGCTCTATAAGGGCTCTGATAACTATGGAACTGAGATAATTCTATTAACATCACGATATACAGATTTATACAAAAGAATGAAGGTAAGAAAGGAATGAGAATATACATAATTAATTACAAAAGATTATTTGGAATAATTGTCTAACGGTCATATGGCTATTACTCCTTTCTCTCTCAAATTTTGAAATCTCTATACTCCTCATGTTTCCCATATCGTGAGAATTTCCCGTTTGAAAAATTACCGTTATTCTCCATTCCTGGATTTCATCAACTTTTCTTCTCTCTCAAATTTTCAAATCTCTATTCTCCTCCTCACGTTTCCCTTTTCTCGCTCGTAAGTGGAAGAACATAGCAACGAAGGTTTCATAAATCAGCAAAAAGACACAATTTTAGGGTTTTCGTTTGACCGGTAAATTGTGGCGCTTCAGAGCCAGAATCATGAGTTACAGGCTTTTAGGTAAAAATTATTGCTATGTATAGAAGGATCTAGAATAATCTAGATCAATCACAAAGATATTGTAGTTATTATGATTATATTTGTATTTATGTTAATTGATTCTATAGATTAGGAAACTAGGTTGATTCAATCCCTATATAATTGTATATCTCTTGTACATTCAATCTTATGAGAGTAAATACAATTCTTTCCATCACAAACTCTCATCACATCTAATACTATGAACGATAAGATTTTTGTTCAAAAATTCCTACTTTTGTTTGATTTTTTCTTACGGATTTAATCTCAGATGACGATAGGAGAGACAAAAGGATTTTCCCCCAATTTCGTTAATTCTCAAAGGAGACTTTAAGAAATGGCTTCGAAATTTAGGTATGGATTCCTGAAATATATTGCTTATGTTTATGTTCGATTCCTGAATACAGTTATAGATTACGGTCAGGTTTGAATTTTTGAGATTCTTTTTAACTATGTAATGCTTTAGAGCTTTTTCACATGCTTTTTTGATTATATCTATGATTTCGAATGATTTCAGTTTGATATTAATACTCTTATCTGGTTCGTTAAGAGAAACAAAACACTTATATAGTTTCCTCGTCGTATATGCATATGTTGGTGCTTTTGAAGCTGGTTTAATTTCAATATCTTGAAAGAATATAAAAGGGAGCATGCACGAGTTCTTCTTCTTAGTTATCTGAAACAGGCCATGAACTTCTTAAATTTGTACTGAAATACTTTCTTGTTATCAATAGCTTTCAATCCAACTACTTTCTTGCATTGAAGAAAACAACCTCAATAGACTAGTTATTTGGTTTCATAAATTGTTCTAAACTTTTCAGTTAGATATTTTCTCTATTAGCCAATCGTCTGATTGTTTTTAATCCTTTCATAATTTCACTGTGCATTAGGGAACAACAGTTGCGAAACTTGTGGCAATGCTTGATCACAAAACAGGGGAAACAGAGTTGCAATGCTTTGAGGCTCGATATGAAATCTCTTTTTTTGACTTTTGAAAATATTTTCTTGTAAAACTGCAGGTGACTCAGACATAATTGGACACAGTTTAAGCTTGCTACCATAACCTTTAAACACACTTAACACACAGGTACCACCCTTTTTACCTCTACTAAAAAACCTCAAAGATTGAAACTCATAAAAATATATTAAACCAAACCTTTGTTTTCCCAAATCAAACAGCTATATTTATTTGTTTCACCTTAAAATAATTTTATTGATAATATGATATTACAAAAGTTTGGATACATAAAGCTTAAGATAATGAAGCATTGCATAGTACATAACATATAAAGGCAATCGTTCTTTGCAAATAAAGAAAACAAACATGCCGATGACCAAAAAAAAAAAAAAAAAAACAAAGATGCTATAATTTATAATTTATACTAAATAAATTATATATGAAATAATATGTTCAAACTAAACCCTAATTCCCAAAATCTTAAATATAAAATCTAATCCAAACTGGTTTTTTTTTTTTTTTTTGTCGCTTAATCCAAACTGATTTTAAACTTAGGGTTTAGGGTTTATTTTCTCTTAACTAAACTTAAAAATATTAAAAATTAAATAATTTTCATATATCTTGAAATATGATATTAATTTATTTTAATTTTCACGAAATTTTTAAAATGATATTTTTTTCTAAATAGTTTTTATTTAAGCTAAAGTAAAAATTAAATCTTCTATGACTATTTTAGTATTTTTGGCTTTTTTTACATATACAATTTTAGTTTTTATTTTTTTTAAAAATCAGTAGTTTTAAAATGTTTCCAATTTAGTTTTACAATAAAAATTTTCCAATTTAGTTTGACAATAAAATGTTTTCAAACACTTAAGCTTCTCATTAGTTTACAAAAAAATATTTTCAACTTAATTAAAATTAAATAAGTAGTTTTCAAAATTGTATGATTGGTTAGGAGAATTTGGATGTCGGATTACAAAACTAGTATAACAAACCGAGCCTCTAGTATCCCGTCCAGTCTTTTCTGGTCCGTTACCGGTGGCATGTTCAACTTGTTATCATGTAACGGAAACTCGGCACATGAGATTCTCACTATTTTGGTGATACGATGTTTTCAACCTAGTTTTTAAAAATTAAATAAATAGTTTTCAAAATTATATGATTAGTTAGGAGTACTTGGGTGTCAGATTACAAAACTAGTATAACGAACCGAGCCTCTGGTATCCCGTCCAACTCGGCACTTGTTCAACTTTTCAACTTAATCTTAAAATTAAATAAGTAGTTTTCAAAATTGTATGATTGGTTAGGAGAATTTGGATGTCGGATTACAAAACTAATATAACAAACCGAGCCTCTAGTATCCCGTCCAGTCTTTTCTGGTCCGTTAGCGGTGTCATGTTCAACTTTTTATCATGTAACGGAAACTCGGCACTTGAGATTCTCATTAGTTTGGTGATACAATGTTTTCAACCTAGTTTTTAAAAATTAATTAAATAATTTTTAAAATTGTATGATTGGTTAGGAGTACTTGGGTGTCGGATTTCAAAATTAGTATAAGAAACCGAGCGTCTAGTATCCCGTCCAATCTTTTTTGTCTGTTAGCTGTGTCACGTTCAATCTGTTATCATGTAACGGAATTTCGTTATTTGAGTTTCTCACTAGTTTAGTGATATAATATTTTCAACCTAATTTTTTAAAATTAAATAAATAGTTTTCAAAATTATATGATTGATTAGGAATATTTGGGTGTCGGATTATAAAATTAGTATAACAAACCGAGCATTTGGTATTCCATCCAGTTTTTTCTAATCCATTAGTAGTGCCACGTTCAACCTGTTATCACGTTACGGAAATTTGATTTAGCTAAACCAAAACTAAATTAAATTTTCATTAAATAGATTGTTTCATTAATGACATATTTCATTAAACTAAATAAAATTGAAGGATTTATGTTGTAGAAACCTTTAAAACCTTGATAATTGGGTAAAGAGACTTTCACAATAGATACAAACTTATAATCTAAACCACTAGTCATATAAATCCAAAACAATACAACCAATATACTAAAAAAATCGACAAACTATTTAACTTTATTAGATATAAAAAGGTCATTATACAAATGGTTCTTTGCCAATTTGACTACAATCAAAATAAAACAAAGAATTTGAAGGAAATTGCTTAGCTAAAACATGTGTAACATTGTACTAAGTTCTATTAATATGAATGGATCTAATTCCTTGAATTATAGAAGTCCATTAATGAATATAATTTAACCATAGAGGAGATTTAAATGTCTTTGTATATCAAATTAATCACTTTAACAAAAAAAAAAAAAAAATTGAAAAGAATTGTTAATGTTGATCGGAATAGCAGAAAAGAGGAGACGAAAAATTTGGGTGTTTATATAATTTGTTTTCTCTAATCCAAGGCAGTTTGAACTGTTTAAATCCATCTGTATAAACCTTAAATGGATTATCTATAACTTTAAGTTACTGTTGGATTTCAGACGACTAGAAAACCATCGGAATTCGAGAATTATCTTAAGAAAGATGACGAACAATCATTAAATTCGTTGAAACATAATTTAGCAAAAGATATGATAAATACGCACTTTAAATAAAACTCCATAGGTTTAGGTTTTAAGGTTGAATTAGTAAAACCTGTGTTGAAAAGTTACATATAACACTATGAAAACTTCTCATACCAACCGGTATAGGAGCTACGGTTAGGTGACAAGAACAGATCATGTTGCTCTATTGAAGAACTCGATAGCATCATTGTACTGATCCATGACAACATTGTGGAGGAGATGAACAGGTTCAAGGAGGTTGGAGTAGCTACCCAAAATGTCACGAGCTAAAGGAGGAGTGTTCTCATCTTTTGACCAAGCGTGTTGAGCCACAGACAGACCGCTAAGGCAGTAACATGTGTGGTAGAAGTCACGGGCCTTCCTCGGCTTGTCTCTGAATCCACCGTCTGGTATCTAAAAGATTGCCACCGGAAAATAATCACGGAAGAGCAAAAAATGAGCATACAAGTGTTTGTGTGTGTTCTAAAAATGGTAACTAAGAACTGACCTTAGAGCACAATAGTACATATCTCTGCAAGCCGAGGCTATCAAAAACCGGTTGCATTCTCTTGTAAGTGTAGGTGTGTGTTTGATGGACTTGGTGACTATTCCCTAAATCTGCAAACATAAGCTGACTAAATTCAGAAGTGCGTTGGATTATTAGATGGACTGATGATATGAGAAATTTAAAATGCATACCTTCATCGCTGTCCTCATCATCATCATCATCATCACTGTCTTCAGGATCATCTTCATCATGAGCATGCTCCTCGTGATCTTCATCTGTCCCTTGTGATATATGTGATGAACCATGAACTTCTGAATCATGAGTTGAATATAATCTTTGTAGTAGAACACAAGGGGCTCCCTGTTTAACATGCATCCAAAAATAAGGAAGGTGACCAGTATAGGCAACGAAGGATCCAAAGAGAATTAGAAAGCCGACCTGCCAAAAAGTATAGCAACCATCCACCAATTTGTTCGTCCTACCTTGAAACCCCATTTCTACTCCTTGTCGTTGTACGACCCAATTCTAGAATCATAATTAGAAAAAAGGAATTGTAAGAATAAAATCTCTATCAAGGAAAAGAAAAAGTATTCATTCCCTTAATCGTCTCAAAACAGCATCGTATGTTACCATTAATGACTTCAAATTTAAACGGTTGACCTCATTGATTAAAATCATAGCAGCCAATCCACAGTAGGTGTACCTAAACAACAGATTGCGTGGTCATAAGCAAAGCAAGTAGGTACCAAATCTATATATTTAAGGAAATACTAAAGCTAAATATGAATAACAACACATCAGCAATTATGAAAAAAGAAAAATTCAAAAATGAGCAAGTGGGATACCATACCCACCGTGAGCTTCGGAACCAGGTTCCCCTCCAATGCCACCTTCATAAGTTTGGCAACTGCTCAAGATAAAAGCAAGTTAAAATAAGCTTTGCAAGGTGATAAATTCTTGAAAGTACAACTAGTTTAAAGGTAGCTCAGTTTCACGTTATGTGTAATACGAAATGCTACCTCAAGATGTAATCTCCTAGGCCCCGGGTGAGATCATCATCCAAAATGTTCAGGATGCTTGCAACCTGTGTCATAAAGAGAGTTAAACATATCAGGTAGAAAAACCAACCATAGGATGCAGGACTTTTAAGTCTCAATACGACTGGATTTCTCTGGGAAGATCCGGAGGGCACGATTGTGCCAATAACTAGATCATTAATGATATGATAATGTGACATTCAAGCAGTAAAAATGGACTAACACATAGCAAACTGGGTTTAGCGATCCCATTCAGCTTAAAATTAGTGTATGCGAGAAGAGAGAAGGAGAGACAAAACTCACTGAAGTCGCAGTGTAGCATGCGCGGACATCCATCTCTCCCATATCATGCATCCTTAAAATCGGTGAGTAAGTCAGAATTTTGCACCAAGACCAAGCGTCAATTAGTTGCTTGAAATCAAAATAAAAAAGAAACGAGCAACACTTGAAGAAGCAACATGACTGAAGCTATGACATTAACAGCAAAAAGAATGCATAAAGAGTGCAACATCACTAAAAATGATGCCTTTAAGAAGTTCAAGCAGAAAGAAAATCAGACCTGAAACCTCCGCTTTCATCCTTCATTCGTTTTAAGAAACAAGACATCTTTTCTCTGAAAAATTATGAGTCACATGTAAGTCGCCTATAGGAAACATTAGTTATCTTTAATTGGAAAGAGAGTGAGGTTAAAGAAAAAGGTATGCACCACCTATTAATTGAAGAGAGAGCTTTGTCACCTCCTACAGTAACAAGTGAATTCACCGCAGCATAAGTTGTTGCAAGATGTGGAAGCTGAGAAGAAAAGATCTCCATTACTAGTGGGCATTAAAGGAAAAAAAGGACAAACAATTAATATGTCCTAACTTTCTTTTCCATGTTTGGTAAATTTACAACCAAACAATGAGAGTGTGCATCAAAACTCCAACTACAGCAAAGAGGTCTAGCAGAATAAAACGAAATGATCTCCATTTTAAGAACTTCCAGTTTAATGAAACGATAGTGACCGAGACATTTTAAGACTTACTTGGCCAGGACCACCACCATATCCACCATCAGAACCCTGACAAGCCATGTGTGAAAGCAAATTAAGTACCAAATGAACAATTTCAGGTAATAATAATAGGAATGACAAAAAAAATGAACTAAAAAGAAACATAAAAGAATGGAAACACGGAAACGAATGCAAAACGCCTAACCTGGCAGCGTCCGAGAAAGTCAATGATATTGTTTTCTAATTCATCATCTACAGACTCTCCAAGCAAAGCAATTGAATGAAGAATCCAGTAGCAAAGCCAAGGTCGACTGTACAGAATCCAAAAAGCAACTTAATCTCTGGCATCCGAAAATCCATACAAACTCATACATCTCAACCCCCGATGCTAGAAACATGTAATTGTAAATATGTGCACACTAAGGTAAAACATCAATTCTCCACACTGATTAAAGAGAATTCGAGGAACAAAACAAACTTTTGAGCTATGAATTTAAATCATGAAAACAACAGGCTAAAGAAGAAGAAACTTACTTAGCGTCTAAAGAAGAAAACGACGGACCAAGCTGCCTTAAGCCTCTCAGCAGATAATCCAACTGCTTGTCTCGCTGAATCTCCACCCTATAACAACAACTTTCATCAGTAGGATTCATCTTTCGAATCAAATCTTTAACACATTCATCAGATTATGACGAAAAACTACTGAATCGAATCCAATCCAGCAGCAAGTAAGCTTTATTTTACAGGAAATTTTGAGTAGCAATGTCGCTGGCATCAAAGTAACTGTAGATCCCAAAGACATCGTTCTCCACCAGAAACTGCTCGCGTTGACTCACGGTTATGCTCGAAAGCTCTTCCATCCCTCCGCGTTGATTCTTTGTCTCGGATTCTCACTCTCTCCGTCTCTGAGTCAGCTTCGTCAATTGAGTCCACTCCGGTCAAGTCCGAACCCTATATCACACGAACGAACCTCGGATTTTGATCGCGTTTGTTAAAGCGTCCATGTGACTGGGCCATCTAAATGCCAATTAGGTTCCGGTTTTCGGCCGGTTTGATTTGATTTAATTTTCGATACCGAAATTAATGAACCCTTAGGTGTTTGTTTCAACTGCAATTATCATGTTCCGGATATTCCGAACGTCACCATGAACCCACTTTCTCCACCACCTAAGCAACCTCCATCTGGAATTATGAAAAAATTAATTTGATATTCAAGAAAACGAAATTTTGCAAAATAGCCCCATACTTTTCATCTAATAAAAAAACCCTGACTAAAACAGTATGCACAATAGACTAATAGACGCTAACACTGTTACAACTGTGTAGATACTTGATACGTCATACGAAAAACAGCTTTTACATTTTTGGTAATCCGATTCGACCGAGTGGATTCAGGTAAGTTGATTTTTAAAATTTCCTCTTATTTGTTTCATTTGACATAGTTTATATTATACGGAAATACAGTTGACAAAAAGAATATATTAACGGAACATATATTGGAATTGGTTGTTATGAAACTTTTTAAAAAGTTAAAATCTGTAATTGATACTTATTTGTTAGAATCAAAAGCTAGAATCTTATAACCAAACTTTTCATCAGATCTTGATACCAGATGATCTTTTTACTAACAGTTGACAATAAAAAAATTAAAAAAATCACATAAAAACATAATGTCTATTTACGTGGAAGTTAGAACTAATTAATCCAGTATAGTGTGTTGGTTTTGTTTATTTTCTGAAACGAAGACTTGAGGTTTTGTGGATTTTTATTAAAGTACATGGAGTTTTTCTTGTAATAAAAGAAAATATAGGGCTCTATCTTGCATTTTTACCATTTATTAAAGGGAATATCAACAGCGTACAAACGGCAAAAGGCCTTGAATATACCTTCTCTCTCTCTCAACTCCTCCTACTTAAATTCAAATCGACTCTCTCAATATTCAGTTACCATTTTCAGTTTCTTCGACGTACTCAATCCCGGAGATATAGCGAGCGAGTGAGTCGACAAGAAATCCACTGATGGGAGCGTATTGCAACGAAGACCTAAATTTGCCGGTTTTCTCCGCCGGCGCCCCGACGAACGAGCCCCGGTT
Source organism: Euclidium syriacum (assembly GCA_900116095.1). Lineage (NCBI taxonomy): Eukaryota > Viridiplantae > Streptophyta > Magnoliopsida > Brassicales > Brassicaceae > Euclidium > Euclidium syriacum. The sequence goes on from FPAK01000008.1 coordinate 9,499,630, forward strand.
CAGCAAGCATGTCTACGACAACGTCCATGGAAACATCTCTCTGGATCCTGTAAAATTTCTTTTTCCTTTCTTCGTCTCCTGTTTCTGTGATTCCAGATTGTTCGTTTGTGAGATAAGGATGCCGGAATTCTATCTGTTATGCTCTCGCTCTGCAACTGTTTTTACAGAGATTTTCTGTAAAATTTCCTGTGCCTTTTGTTCTACTTGGAATCTGGATGATATCTTAGTCGTCGCTCATTTCTCGCCGCTATTTTTGAAGTTCGTATGATAGAGATTGATGTTTAGGGGAATATTTAACTAGTTTAAGAAATTTTGTGGCTGAGTTTTAAGTCGCGGACAGATTCGATGAACGAACCGCTAAAAGCTACTGGTGGCTTTTCTAGGATTTGTATCGGACTTTTTGTGATGCGATTCTTCTTTGTTTTTCTGCTCCTGTGCGCGTTTTTCCAATTTAGCTTGATTTGAAATTCTCTAAACCGCTACACTGCCGTTCATAAGTCTCTGAAATCTGATATCACATTACAAATGTAGTTTCTCGTTGAGTCTTGGAAATCTGAAATCTCATCACAAATGCAGTTTTCTGTTGATTCAATATCTTATATGTACTAATAGTCCGTCTTGACTTGCAGCTTTGCTTAAAGTTCATTGACACGGAGCAGTTTCAGAGGTAAGCTGTTGGATTATGCTCAGTTCCATGATCTATTTTCGATGAATTGTTAAAACAACAGTGTTCTGATTCTTTGATCTGTTTTCTTGTGGCAGGCTTCGTGATCTAAAGCAACTTGGTGAGTTGGTTTGCGTTTTGACTCAAGTTGCCTCTCTTCTTGTTTAATAAGCATGACGGTCTTGTTTAATCTATTTTCTCCCCTCAGTAAAGAAGCATTTAATTGAGAATCACGTATGACATTTCTTGATCGAATATAGAAAGTGCTCTCAAAACCTTTTTATCCAGTATTTAGAAGATTCGTTAGTTAGGTTACTAGTTTTAGCTGTGGAGTCTTGGATGATGTATCTTCTTTCTTTAAGGTAAACGTTCTACATCTTTCAGGTGCGACAAACATGGTATATCCAGGAGCTGTACATTCTAGATTTGAGCACTCTCTAGGTGTATATTGGCTTGCAGGGGAAACAGCTGAGACGCTAAAAAAATATCAGGTCCTGATAAGCTTATACCAATTTCAATTTCAATAGTCACATTTTGTTAAGTATGTTAAGGTTTTAATGTATACGCTATACTTTTTTATAGGGAATGGAGCTTGGTATTGATAGATATGATCTTCAGACTGTGAGACTTGCTGGTAACTGTTGTTAGCTCAATGACTACATAAAAAAGTACTCCTTAATCCAATTTCTGATATCTGTTTGTATATGCAGGGCTTCTCCATGATATTGGCCATGGGCCTTTCAGTCATATGTTTGAGCGTGAGTTCCTTCCAAAGGTCATCAATAACTCTCAGTGGTATGTTGCGCATTCCTTGGAAAGATCAATGCCATGGTGTTACTTAATTTATGATATTAGAAATATGCCCTGTTATTTTAGTGCTTTGGCTCTCTGGATTATTCTTCTCTCTAGCTTTTTATATGTCAGTTTCTTGTGTGCAGGTCTCATGAGTTAATGTCTGTAAACATGATTGACCATATGGTTGACACACATAACATAGATATTGATGCTCAAATGCTGAAAAGAGTGAAGGTAATTTCTTTTCTTAAGACTGTTTTGCTTCTCTCAGATGGCCTCTAGTAATTGAAAGTGGAAAATGTAACATTAGTTTCAGTCTTTGCAAATCCAATCTAATACCTTCTTACTTCCTTTTCCTCTTTGCTGATGATTTTCTCAAACTCTTACTTAACAGGATATGATACTAGCTAGTTCTGAATTTTCACAGCTGAAAGTAAGTTATATGATAGTATATTCTGTATTCTAGTTAAACATATGAACAAACTACTTATACTTCGTATATATTTTCCTTTTTTTCTAATTTCCAGAGCAATGCGGAGAAACGTTTCTTGTATGACATTGTTGCTAATGGTCGAAACGGGATTGATGTGGACAAGTAAATCTATCTATTATTTCTTTCTTTCTTTCCCTATTCACTCATCATGTCTTCAGTTGTTAATTTTTTATATACAGGTTTGACTACCTTATCCGTGATTCTCGAGCTTGTGGACTTGGATGCAATTTCCAGTACCAAAGGTCTTAAATTCTTGTCTATAATCATCTCACTATTTGATACTAAGAAAATATGCTAATTCTCAGATATTTCTAGACTGACAGAGACGATGCGAGTCATGGACAATGAGATATGCTATCGCGCTAAGGAGTGTGAGTTTTTTGCACCTGATATTCTGATTTGCGTTTGCTTCTATTCGATTGTAAGACCGAGTGAATTTTGCAGATCTTAGTGTCCACAAGTTATTCACAACTCGAGCTGATCTTTATCGAACAGTCTACACGCATCCGAAAGTTAAGGTAGTGTACCAATAGTTATTTCCTTGACCATTCTTTCGCACTTTCCCACTTTTGTTTCATTCCATTCATTTGCAGGCAGTAGAGCTTATGATAGTAGATGCCATGGTCAAAGCCAATGATTTCTTGGGGATTTCTGATCACATTAATGACCCGTCTCTATACTTGAGGGTACAATCCTTCCTCAAAAAACAAATATTTCCCTTTTTTGTTTTAAAACCCCTTTGCTTCTTTAAAGAAATCTTCTTCTCCACAATTTGCAGTTAGACGACACAATCCTCAGAACAATCGAAATATCTACAGAGTCAGAACTTGCAGAAGCTCGAGCGCTGTTACTCCGCCTTCGGAGAAGGCAACTATACCAAGTAATATTTTGACTTTTTACCGGTTTTATGCATAATAAATTTAAACATTTCATTCCTGAAAAGTCGGCTTCTTTTTATCTTTCTAACTTTCAGTTCTGTAACGAGTATGCGGTTCCAAAAGACAAAATCGATCATTTCAAAGCTGTCACTGCTCAAGATATCGTCTGTTCTCAGGTTTGCAAATCTTTAACACTTATCTAAATAAGAGGAAGACTATATATATTGCAATTCAATGCCACACTTATAACTTTTCATTTGACAGAAACATACTAGCTTAACACTAAAAGAAGAGGATATTGCTGTTACCAACGTCAAGATTGATTTAGCTCGTGGACGGGAAAACCCTCTCGAATGGTATACTAACACTGTTTAGCTTCTTAATTTGGCTGATTAATATACTGACCAATGTATCTTTTTTGTGGGATTCTTCACACCACCAGCATCAACTTCTTCAAGGTACTAAATTCTTGTTACATTTACAGATTTGCTTGTATAATAAAAAGGAAAACTCTTAAATTAACCCATATTATTACGATGTTACAGGATTATGAGAGTGAAGAGAAGTTTATTATACCTGAGGAACGAGTTAGTCACTTGTTACCAACAACATATCAAGACATGATAGTGAGAGTATATGCCAAAAAACCTGAATTGGTATGTAGTTATTAATGTGAACTCTTATAATCATTCGTTTATTAAACTAATGTTTATTATAATAATTTTGGTTTGCAATATTTACAGGTCGAAGCTGTTTCTGAGGCATTTGAAAACTTCCAAATGAGAACGTATGGAGTCAAAGCTCAAGTACACGACACACCTGAGAAAAAGAAACGCCGCGTCATGTAACTAAAACCGCTTACGTGGATATAACTCTTTTCATGGTATTATTTTGGTTTATTTTTTCCTGCCTTGAAACTCTGCTTACGGATGTGTGTATATATTAGCACACGTAGACTTACAATACGGCGTTATTTTGGTCCATACCGATTTGGATCTAAACAGTGACTTCATACGTAAGGAGAAAAAAACAGGCACTTTCTTAGTCTTGAGCTGTTTTTGTCACAGCTTTGAAGATTCTTGTTTATTTTCGTTTTCCTATGGCAGCAAGACCCCCAACAATTTTTTTTTTGGTTATTAAAAAAAGCTCTTCTTTTCTTTTCTAACTTTGTTATTTCATTCACATTTAAACCAAAAAAAAAAAACTTTGTTATTTCCAAAGTTAGCATAAAAGATTTTAATTGATATTTGCAATTAATCTGTAACTGTTACAGACTGTAGACTATTTTCGGTTCAGATGTTGGTGGAATGGGGTCACAACATAAGTTCTGAAAGTTTTCATCTTTTGTTAAATTGGGCCGCCATTAGTTATTCGATTTTATGCTGAATTTGCCTATTCTTTTTTATTTATATTTTGGTCAACTTTTAGATTTAGTATAACTGTAATTTAAATAGAAGGCTATCATAATTTATGTAATAAAGAATTTGTATAATCTATGATTCGATTTCCATATGTAAATAATTATCTAACAATTTGTATGTAAGTAGCATAATAATGACGTGACTTTCAGTTCTCAATAAGAACAAAGAAAGTAAGAAACCATCTAAAAATACAAGATAGAAAATTCAATCCACAAAAAACCAAATCTTAATATTCCGTCAAAAAGGTTTCAATAACCAAAAAAAAGAATGAGTAAAATAATTGCTGACAAATCCATATCTCCTCAAAACCCATAACTACTAAACAATTGAAAAAAGTCTATTATTAAAATCTAACAAAAGAAAAAAGCCCTAAAACTCAAACCCTCTCATTGGCCGGAATCTCAATTTCGGATGGCTTGGTAGATTTATCCTTTGGTGTAGAATTGTAGTAGATGGCATAGACTATTAGTTGAGACAGAGCCAAGAATGTTCCAAGACCATTGCTTATCTATAAATATATAAACAAAAAAAAATCAAATCAATCTAGAATCCTTGACTATAACTAAAAAAAAAACAAAGTAATTGAATTAAAAAGAAAAACTTACAAGGACGTAGAGATCGAGTTGGTGGATCAAAGAGTAAGAAGTCCAAATAGCAGCGTTAACGAAACCAACGAAAGACAACCAGAAGGGCATGTACGCAACGCTCTTGGTCCTCACCACATCAATCTGTTGTTTCAAGCAAAAAAAGAAAAGAAGAATAAATTATGAATCAAAGTCCATAATTAACAAACATAAATACCCATGAATGAAAGAGAGGACTTACAATGGCAAGACTAGGAACCCCATACATTCCAATGTTGAAGGCATCGCAAATAACACCAACGAATGTTTGTTTAGCGAATGTACTCTTAAGTGCGAAAAGCGTAATCAGAATCACCACTACAAGACCAATGACCTCACCAAGGATCCACAACCCAATCTTCTTCTGCAACCATTAATGAAGGAAATCAATATCCATATAATAGACAAATCAATCAAAAAATTAAGGATGATATAGGGAGGAACATACGCGGTAATGTTTCTTGTCAGTGCAGTAGTATGCGAAGGCACCAATGTAGAACAGTTCGACTACCAAACCGACTCCATTAATGGTGGAAACGAGGAGACTATCCTTATGAACAACAGGGAGACCATAGAAAACCCACAACATACAGTTCATCAATGTTGCCACATACGGCCATGGCTGAAAGTCTTCCACTGCTTTCTTCTTGTATATCTTGTAGAACGTAGGCCTGTGTTTATACAAAACAGATCAATACCAACAATCATGAGAATTAAACATATCTACTGTGTATAACAAAAGAGAAAGAGGAACAGAGATATTACAGTGGTGAAGCGAAGAGACCAAAGGAAATCACATTCCCTGCAACCAACGAGAGATAAACAATTGTTAGTTATAAATCTATGGCGAGTTTCTGCTAATTAACTAATTGCAACGACGATAGATAGAACGAGATAAATAACGAAACCGTATCATCAGTTACAAATCGATTAACATATATAAACAGATCCGCCATTAGAGACGAGCTCAGAAAACATAACACATGACAGAATCATCAGCATATATCTACACTACAGAGCGATTCGATGAAACGATGGTAATCTATAACTTCAAATCACTGCTTCGAATACATTGAAACGTTACAAGCATGATTCGTCGTGATAATATATACAGAGATTTATTAGCATATATGGATTGTGAAAGAGAGAGAAGCGAATCGTTACCAATGATTCCGACGATCGTACGAACTTGCATAGAGTTAACCATTGTGAAATCGGCGGAGAGCGAGAGAGATTGTTTAAGGAGATTAAGAGCTGGAGACGAAGAAGACGAAGAGTAGAAGGAAACCTAATCGAGAACGTTTGGGGTTGTTGTTGTTAATGTGTATGCATACATATATATATACTGAGAGAGAAAAGGATTTAGATAAGAGAGACGTTTGAGTCAAGGAGTCAATATTCCCAAAACTTGTGGAATTATCAAAATCGTAATTTTAATTTCGTTTAATCCAAAATATTCTATTAGTTTGTTAGGATCTTATCTCCCTCTTGCGCACCACTCTCTCCTCACTAGATTTTTGTGGTTTTTTTCACTAAACGATAATTACTTTTAGATTCACTTTTCACTGATTTAATTAATTAAAGGGCTTGTTCAACGATAGTTTAATGCATTTTTAGAATAATCTTCACCGCTTCCTTTTCGGCATTATCCAGATATTTATCCAAAATTGTTATGTTTATTTGTTTTGACCAGAGATTATCTTCAAATCGTAATTAATTGTAATATCTAATTCTGCACGAAAAAGGAAACAAAGTAATGTCGGTAAACAAAAAAGAAGAATGTAATGTCTACTACGTTTTTGATATATATCATCAGATTTTTAAACCAAATCCATATATATAACTTGTAATACTAGATTTTATCCGGGAACCAAAAAACTAAATATATCTTACTTTCATTTAATCAATTTTTGATCAGCCGATATTAACAATAGTATATATAAATAAATTTGAATAGTATAGTATGGATATATTTGAAATCAAAGGTAAAAAATAAAATTATTTAATCTTTTTGCTCAATCGTTTTATCTTATCTTTTTACCATTTGTCTATTTTATAAATAAAATTTATTAAATTTTTCAGCAGTCGTGTGTTCAAGCAGGGTTTTCCGTTACGTCCGTACGAGTTGTTACACGCCACGTCAGAATTCTGTTTCTGAAATTACTTATCGGTCTCAGTTTTCTACAAGTAATTACGAGCTTTGCCATCAACAGTACTATTCACAACAAACACATGCACAATCTACGACTTGCTGTCCACGGCTAAATAAACCGGGTGGTTAATTAAAGTTTTCTATCGGTTTTGCAAAACAGTTCCGGTTTAGTCGTAAATGCTGACATTTTTTACCCTGGAGTCTAATTTTAATTTTGCATCAACTTCAGATTTCAACGCCTGTATATCTATTTCCAATATTACAAGAACAATTAATTCACGCAAGAGTATCAGATAGATTTAGAAGCTTGTACATTTTAAAGCAAAATATTTATTGTGGTCAAACACATTAGATTATACACTATTCCTCAAATATTTTTTACCATATCTATACACAACAATATAAATTCAAAGGGAAGAAAATCGAGATATTGGAAATGATTTTTTGGTCACCAACCAAACCACACGATATGTAGATAATCCGAATCATTCTAAAAAAAAGTAACGAAATACTCGATGTACTGGACAATTAACCAATATACATACAATGGTCTCATCATATTTTCTCACAGAAAAAAAGTTTTGGAAGCAGGAATGAGTCGCCTTCCTAATGAAACGACCAAACACTAAAGGCATCCTTACAAAAAAACACGTCCAAGTACCCAAAAAGTGACAATTTTTCATGACCAATTGAGCACAATAAAGCTACCGTTGTACTAACCTTATTTGTATAATATGGGATAAAAATTTAGAAACGTAATTGAAATAGCAACTATCAATAGCAAAAGCGACTTAATTGGAAAGAGGATTTGCCGAGTCAAGATGAATCTCTTTTCTAAATTCCAATATTATTCCCAAGTGTAACAGTTTTTAAGTGATATGAATCAAATAAGCTCTCATAATATCACATTTTATTTGATTCGTAACAGTAACATAAGTCGGTAAACATAGTATATATGTATATATTGAGACTCTATCAGAAGAACAAGAAGATTGAGATAATCGTCATTAACAATTATATTATTCTTTTTATAAAAAAAAAAAAATTATATTATTCTCATTAAGTGTAAATAGTGTTTATAATGTAGTATATATAGGATCGATTTACACGGTTTTATTTAACCAATCTCGGTTCCTCTTTTTAGTTTATTATTCTCACTCAAGATGGGGTATACAAAGAATGTAAAGATATATTGCCTATCAGTACATGAAGTTGACCAAGAAACAAAAAGCTTTGTAAACACATTTGCAATTTGAGAATCAGTAGTGATATGCAATGTTTTAATCAAACCAGACTCAACCCTATATTTGACTTCATGACAATCTAAATCTACATGTTTTGTTCTCCAATGAAAAACTGTGTTGTTCGCGATATGAATGGCCGCAGTTAAATCACAAAAGAGAGGGACGGGTTTAGTTTGTGGTACCTCAAATTCTCGTAACATGTTTACTAGCCAAACCACCTTTTTGACTGCAAAGACCATTGCTCTGTACTCAGACTCTGCAGAGGAATGAGAGACAATGGACTGCTTTTTCGATTTCCAGGATATCAATGATGATACCAAAAACATGCAAACTAATCTACATGAACAGCTGGATAGTGGTGGAAACCAAAGAAGCAGAGTGGCAAACAAATAGAAGAACTAAATGGAAACCACCACACACAAATCATGTGAAATGCAATGCAGATGCCTCGTGCAATAGCCATACATGCAAGTGCAACAATAGGATACTGGATTATCCGAGATAATGTAGGCGCTTTCAAAAGGGCAGGCAGCGGGAAACTAGCTTGGGAAAAATCGGCTTTGGAGGCAGACGCTCGAGCGCATATCAGGATGATACAAATGGCTTGTGTTTAGTTTGGGTTCAACTTCTAATTATTTATAATTAGAGGGGTTCGTTTTTGGAGTAAGTTAAGTAAAAAGACGAAAAAGAATCCTCGGAAAAATAAGCTTTTATTGATAATATTGATTACAAGAATGTTAACTCGGAATGCCGAGTTAGCTTTTATCATAGAGAAGTATTAAGCTTAGGTTTGCCAGTAATTCTTCTCCCCGATTCTGAATGATCCAATTTAGTGAAGGGGGGTATGTATTTATATATCTTAGTAGTCGGTTATCTAAACTCATATGCTAACCTTGGAAAAATGGAATCTATGATAAGATTTGATCTTATTCTGTCCGAGTTTAGACTTCGGCTTGGGACGAAGTAGTTTGCACCCCCGCTTCGGGCACTAAAATCCGACCATCCTTTACCGAGGTATCCTGCGGTCATCTGAGCCGATGGTATAATCATATTGAATGGACTTATAACCTAATATGTAATTAGGAAAAAATCGGTAAGGACTGAATCTCAATTATTGTCAAACTATTGATAAGGGGTGCTAACTCCACTATCAACAGCTTGGACACGTAGTTTTTCGCAGGTTTTGTTTTGAAGGTGACAACAAATCACTGCTGTAACTATCATACAAGGTGTTCAACCTTCTCCAATTCATAACTAGCTCATAAAACTTTATCATTAGTCTACACAATTTCATAGGATTAACTTTAATTTTATGCCTCAATAAAGTAATATGTGTGTTGATAATCTAGCTAAATTCACTATAAACAGTGATGATGATGTAAGTGATGATGATGTAAGATTATGTAGCGCAACTCCTAACTAGTTATTTTTGAATTTTTGAATGTTATTCAATCTTGTTTAAGATGATACACATTCAAATCAATGAAATGATTATTGAGAAAAAAAATATACTAGTATTGGTTATCCTACTAGAAAATAAAATAAAATGATTGAAACAAATTTATCATTTTATTTTTGTATTTAAGACGTTTTCGAAAAATAAATACAAATAAAGAATCTGAATTTTTAAGGTATATAAATTTGAACTTTTTGTTCTAAAGCTAATACTGTTGAGGGCATGTGAGGTCAATATTTCTTGTCAAATGACCAAATTTTTATGCTATTTTATTTTTGTAACAAAGGTAATTTGGGTTGAGACCCAACTAAACTTTTAGTGAGAGATATTAGTCGAATTTTGTAGGCTTTTTTGCTTCTTAAGAAAAAAAATCGAATAAGCTATATATATCCTATATCTATTACTTTTACAAGTTTACAACATTGTGTGAAGTAGAAAAATAACTATCAAATTCAACAAATTGTGTCTTTTTTATTCGAAATAAGAATATATACTAGTACTGCGTATATTAATATTCTTTTCTTTTTCGAGTAGCCTATTTATGTTCTTCTTGTAATTATTCTCTCTTTTCTTTTTGTCACATTCGATTATTCTTAAAAATTCAAAAGCTTCAAACCGCGTGAAGGCTAAAAATGTAATCCCATATCACCTTTGAAACTACCTATAAATAGAGTCGCCAACTCTTACTCCTTAACTTTACCCGCGAACATTTTACAGATATAGAAATCAAGAAAAAATATATCTCAAATGAAGATTCTGTGGAAAAAGTCTCTATATCAAAGTCCATATTTCAAGTTGATTTGATTGCTTTTTTGCTCTTTGTTTTCGTGTTTTGTTGATCTGATTTTCAAACGATGGTTCCGTTAGTAACTACGGCGAGATGGTTATGGACGACGAGTTTCTTCCGCCACAAATTCATGATTTTCTAAACGTTTCGTTTTATTTCTAATCCCAACTGATTCGAATTTTAGGTTTAATTTTTTTCTTCTGATTCCGTCGAAGGAGCTCAATGGATTTCAATTACGATCGAGAAGCTTCTCACAGAAAATCAATTTCCCTTGAGGATCTCCTTCTGGTCTTTCAAGGTGATCGTAATTTTAGTTTGTTTGGTAAATCAGGTACAGAGTCGGCCATGGAAACGAAAGATCATTCAACAAGGAGCGGTGAAATTGATGATCAAGCACCAGGTAAAAAGCGTCGACTAACGATTGAACAGGTGAGTATATTTATAACACAGATATTGAAATCGAAAGATCTTGGTTACTTCGGTTATTGAATTTTGTTATCCGGTTCTTTCACAGGTGAATCTGTTAGAGAAAAGCTTTGAAGAAGAGACCAAACTAGAACCAGAGAGAAAAATTCAGCTAGCGAAAAAGCTTGGATTGCCTCAACGTCAAGTAGCTGTTTGGTTTCAGAATCGAAAAGCTCGGTGTAAGATTAAACAAACCGAAAGAGATTACGATCTTCTCAAGGCTTGTTACGATTCTCTATTGGCAAAACATGAATTAGTTATCTCAGAGAACGAGACACTCAGATCCAAAGTATGTAAAAATCTTCCTCTCCATTCCATAGACAGCAAATTGAGCAAAACATGTTCTAAGAAACTTTCTTATAGGTCATGAATTTAACTGAGAAGCTTCTTCCTGCAACAAACCAAACCCAAAGACATTTCCAAGACGAGCTTAACTCTAAAGTTGATGAACCTATGAGCTCTTCCACAGCAAATGAAGATTACCTCACCAACATGTTTATGAACGATGAATCGTCTCTCAGCTGGTGGGTTTCGCCATCACATCTTAAGTAAACACAAGAGACTTTATATTCTAACCCTTTGTTCTAAACATGGGCAAAGCTTGGACAGTCTTATAACAACATATGAGAAATAATGTAGAAAAAAACACTATCAGCACTTATATGGATCCATCAGATGGTTCTAATTATTCATTTTTTCTTTTGACTTTTCTTTTGTTTATGTGCAATCAGTCAAAATCTAGTGGGTAATGAGTAATGACTAATGAGTGGTTTTAATCAAAGAACATATTGACCCCACAACAACCAACATAAACCATTAGAGCCAATGACTTTTAAAATTAAAAGTCTTAAAGGTAGATGATTTATGCAAGATTATATTTTTGTTTTTGGTTAACACAAAGAGCCAAAAAACTGTTCACCTAAACCAAAGACTAATAAACTGTGTTTGAACTTTGAACATAATTCAAAAGTTCTTCATTCGCTTTCTATCCATAGTTGAGTGTATATCACTTCAAATTCCAAAAACTAATCAAGAAAACTTAATAAAAAATGTAAATCGATTAATTGATGATCATCAAGAACCAGCAAAAAAAGAAATGTATTTATAAAGTTCAACAGTGAATTTATTGAGAGAATAAAGGAAAGTATATGGTAAAGAGAGAAGCAGTGACTCGAAAGTGAAGAAAAAGAGAGACAAAGATAATAAAAATAAAGCTAAAGCATCAATCTTTTAGGAATCCATTTGTTGTTGAACATGCGTAATCAATCTTAAAATTATATGATTAAACAAGGATTATGCAGTTGAAGTTTATATCAGAATTCAAAAACCCTTTTTTAACAATATAGTACAACAGATTATAATCAGTAAACCCTACATATTGATGATATCAATTAAGAAAAAAAAATGAGCATAAGATTCTACCTTTCACCGTTCTCAAGCTTCTTATGATCTTCCATCCATGGAAGTTTAGGAAGATCATCAACGTTAAGTGATGACGAAGGCAACCTTCTTTGAGCATCTGAAGAGAATTTATCTTTCTTTGGCCATAACCAAATCTTCGAAACTGAAAAGCTCTCTCCTTTAGCCACACTATTAATCTTTTTACCTTCTGTTAACGACGAATTCTCTATCTCAGATTCTTTATCTTGAGGTTTCAAACGCCGTTGTTGTTGTCTATCGTTACAAAACGGGACTTTAAGTTCAGAGTTACCAAGAACATACTGATACGAACCCATTGAGAAACATCTCCTTGCATCTAAATTACTACTACTAGTCTCTCCTCCACCATCAACATCACCACCATTGTCAAGTCTCTTGAATTTCCCTAATCTCACTGGTAAAACTCCTTTCTCGACAACGATTTCTTGAATCTCCATTGTTTTCTGGCTTCCGTTATCAGTTCCACCACATTCTTCGTCTTCTCTTATATCATCGAAATCAAACATTGGATTCTCCATTGAAAAACCGGGAGCGAAGAGTGTTCCACGACATAAAGGGCAAGTGGAATTTGACTGAAGCCAAGTATCTATACAGTTTAAATGAAAAGCGTGGCTACAAGTTGGTAACAATCTCAGTTTATCTTTCTCAGTGAACTCACAGAGACAAACCGCACAGTCGAAAGGCTCCTGTGAAGCACCGACCATTTCTTTGTAGTGAAAAACAGGTAAAGCGTCGATGAAAGCTTGATCTAGACCTGAATCATTGAGATGGAAAAGCTGTTGAAGTTGTCTTTGAAGAGCGTCACTGGTTGACATCTCTGGGTATCTGTTAGACCTTGAGGTAGAAGAAGCAGCAGTAGGAGATGGATGCTTGATGAGAAACCTGACGAGTAAATGAAGAAGCCCGGAGATGAAGAACAACACTGCTAGAATCACTATTACAAACAGAACCGCCGGGCTGATTTTGTTGCCGGACGGTGGTGGAGGCGGCGGAGAAAGAATTGGGTCTTTGAAAAACGGTGGTGGGTACGCAAAGTTACCGTCTTTTTGCGCAATTGTGAATCGAACCCAAGACATGTTGAAGATGAGGGGCTTTTTGGGAAACTTTATTTCATCATAAAAAAAAAGACTTTTAAGATCTCAATTTCAAGATCTAGAACGGAATGAGAACACTTCTTCCTCCAAGTTAAGTGGAAGAGTTCAATAATCTTCTAATTTCTCAACAAAATCAACATCGAGAAACAGAGATACGCAGACTCACCTAAAAGCCCGTCAGATTCTCAGAAAAAAGTAACTCCCCGTGAAGTAAATTTGGACACGAAACCCTAATCAGAGAGGGAGTTTTTTTTTTTTTTTTCTCTGTCAGATTTGCAGAGGAAGAAGAGAGTAAAGAAGAAACTCTCTCTCCTGTCTCTCTCCTTCTCTGGAGCTTTTATGGTGGAAATAGAAAGCCCGAAGAAAATGGGAAGTGATTTTGTAATTTTTCGAAGTGCGAGGCAAAAGTTGGAAAACAACACACATAGAAATAAAGTAAAAGCTTTGAAAATGTAAATTAATAATAAAAAGAAATGGTTTAGATTTGGGCCCACGTGCATAGATGAACGAGTTGATGTCAGATGGTCAACTCCGAAGACAAAAAATGACGGTTTCCTAAGTTTTTGGTCTTATATGGATCCGTACTGGGCCAGACCAACCAGCCCACTCCTCTCCTCTATTTCTGACCGTTTGATCAAATCCACGATTGGGAAGCGGAATGTATAGTTTCGTTTCGGTCCAGTTTTTAAATTTCGTGTTTATTGATCGTCAACAAATAGTAATCGATATCGACATATAAAAAATGTTTATCTGTATATTAATTCGGGAATAGAATCTATACTCTATAGATCACTCAAATTAGCATCTATATACGTGAGATAGAACCTTGTAAAGGTAACAATAGTATACATGAGATAAAATGAACAGTATAAAATGAACTTCGAATCCACAATAGAAGGGTAGGTGTTGTCATTACGAAATAATGTGAGGGTTGTATGGTCATAAATAATACTCAAATAGTTTTCTAAGTGTCGTAAAAACAAATTAGTTTTGCAGAGTGTTATGGGATACAATTAATTTTGGAAGAAGTGTTACCGAACTCAATTAAAAAGTAAAAGAAGATAATTCACAGAAATTACTTCATTTACTTGCAACCAATAGATTATACTCAAAGTCGATTAATATTCTATTAATTTCAACCAATTTTCCAAAATCATGAAAGCATAAAATCGATTTATCGATAAAATAAACGAAAAGTTCCCTCAATTTTTCGTTATTGTTTGAAGAGATAGATATTGATCGACACAGAGCAATCATTTCTAAAAATAAATCACACTAAAATCCAAAGAAAACAAACAAATAGGAAACAAAATAGCAAAATCTTTTATGTGTGCTATATTGGAAAATTCAATAATATCTAGCATATTGATGTGTGAACTATTTCAGATAAAGTAAAATTCCACAAAACATACACCAATTGGTGAATTTTTGTTTTCTACAGAATTGTATGGGAACTACATATTGATATTCGTTTTCTTTCTTTTTGGTTATGTTACATATTGATTTTTTTTTTTATGCCACATTTCATATTTACCAAAAATGGCTAATTGTGTGTGAGTGTTTTTAGTGCGTTTTTTTTTTTGGAATATAACATTGCTGAAGTTTTTTTTTTTTTTTAAAAAAAAAAGCTGGATATTCAGTTTGGTAATTCGGTTCGAATATTTACATATAGTTTAATAAGTTCTTTTAATTCGGTTTAAAAATAAAATCCAGCAAACGAAAAAATCAAAGCGATTTGATATAACCGAACCTAGGCATGGACGTTCGGGTATCATGATCAGATCGATTCCATTCGGATGCATGTACTCAAAATATATGAAAATAAACAGAAAAGTTAGTTAAATTTGAATAAAATTTGGTTAAATTTTGAAAATCATAACCAATAGTTTGCAATAATTTGTTTATTTTTGTCCAAAAATAATTGATATTTTCGAGTTTATAATTTTAATTTTGAGTAATTGGGTTAAAATAAATATAAATATGATTAATATTTTGGATATATAATTGTAATTCGGGTACCTATTCGGTTTTTGTTCGGGTTCGGTTTAGGTGAGTATAGAAGATTATGATCCATTCATGTATTTTTGTCGGTTTTGGTTTGGTTTTTAGTTCGGTTATAGAATAGATTTTTTGACATCATCGTTGTATTACTTTTTTTTTCAAGTGTAGTTGTAATTTTTTTCTAAAAAACCGTTATTGCTAGTGAATTTTTTAAAATTGGTTATTTGGTTTGATTATCCGACTCGAGTATTTAATTTGATATAAGATTATAGTATTAAATTTGTTTAATTAATTTCTTCTTTAATAATTTAATTAATTTATTCAACTTTTACATTCCGCAATTCAGAAATTATGCAGTTACCATTTACATTTGAAATTATTCAACAAGATTCAGCAAAAACCATTATGCAATTCAACAAATTCAGCAATTCAACAAAAATTCCACAATTACTATTTAGACCCTAAATGGAAATTCATTTTAAAGTCAATTCTAGTATCCAAACTTATTGATTAGTCTAAAGTGAAGTTTAAACCTTATAATATTAAAAATACTCGATCATAGGAAATCATAGGAAATCGTAGGAAATATA
This sequence comes from Euclidium syriacum, assembly GCA_900116095.1. NCBI lineage: Eukaryota > Viridiplantae > Streptophyta > Magnoliopsida > Brassicales > Brassicaceae > Euclidium > Euclidium syriacum. Next base: position 9,515,733 of record FPAK01000008.1, read on the forward strand.
GTGCATTCAACAACCAAACAGATTCTACAGATTCTAGAACACAAAAGATGCATGTATATAACTCCCTAATTCTTTGGGAATTACACCTACTTGTTAATTACTAAACCAAATCAACTTTTCAATCTATGGAAGCTAACACATGCAATGAATGCGTATTTGATTGTTCATAATTTTTTTAGACAAGGAAATTTTGCATTAGAACGAAATCACCTACTAAAAACTAGGTTACGGTTTCGTCATCCAATGAGGTTTCAGAATAACTAGACCTAGTAATCAATATTCTAAGTGATCAAGTTAGAGTAATCATGTAGTACAGTTGAAGTATAAAATCATACTGACATATCATGATGAATGCATTAGGATCTATAAAACAATAGAATCCCTAGATCCAACTAAAGAACTACTCACACATAGCAAGTAAAACCATAATCATGTCAAAATCAATGTATTGCATAAAATTAAAGAGAGAAAGTCAGAGTTTGATAGAACAGGTCGTGGCTCTCTTCTGAACAAAAGTAACCTAGAAAGAAAACTCAAATAAATCTTAGAACTATGTGACTTCTTGAGACAAAAAGAGTTTTTGGTGGCTTGAGTGTCTTGAGATATGAATTCTCTTTGAGGTTTGATGGCTTGACCTAATTCCAAGCTTAGCAGGGGTATATATAACTCCATGGGTCGTGCATGGGTGGAGATAAAACGAAAACTTTGGGTCTTAAAGAAAAGCCCGTAAAACAATTTTCATTCTTCTGACCGACCTTGAGAGTTGGTCAACCTCAGCTCCAGTAATTGATCATATCTTCATTTTTTATCCAAATCGTCTAAGTCTTCTCCAAATGTCCCATCACGTGTAAATCTTCAATTATCCTGCTAAGAATGAGGAAAATGCTCCAAAAACCGTATAAAATATGTATGTGAAAACCGGTAAAAATATTGATACATCAAACTTCCCCAGATTTATCTTTTGCTCTTTTTCGAACAAACAAAGAGCAAAACTAATAGTTGATAGAAAATCAAATAAAATTATAATTAGACGATCGTTTTCTAGTGATCATTTCTTTCCTTGTGATTTCACCAATAACGTCCCACTAAAAATAAATTGTAATATACTTGCCTAAAGAAATCTTTTTAAGAAATCTTGTTTAAGTGGGAACGAGCATGGTTTTTTGGTCTTGTTCGTGCTAGTGTCTGTTTAAGTTTGACTGCTAAAATTTGACCATTTTATAGTTTCCCGTGGTGTCTAAAGTCATACTATTCAGGTCTCATTTCATCGGTTAAACATGATAGTCATGAAAATAATCATCGTAACATGGTTTAATTATGTTTGATACCGTAAAGTCATTGTTTAAAATAAAATAAAATTTATATGTCCTTCATTAACAAATTTATAGAAATCACATTTTTATATATGTTTTGTGTATTTTTAATGAAGAACGAATCCCAAATATTAAAATGTGACTATAGTCTTGTATTCCATAATGATAATAAAACTAATATTTTATTTTAATTAGGTTTTGAAAAATTAGGATTTTGGTTCTTAAATAGAATATGGTTTAAGATACTTCACAAAGTTATTATGAATCTTGCCTTTGAAATATAAATTAAAAACTAACATATTAAACTATCAAATCATTTTTAAGAACACACGCAGTTTAAATCGGTTATCTTGCATCAGAGTAATGCGTCTATGAGAGTGCATCACTAACATACAACCAATTAAAAAGTGAAATTATTTAACACTTAAAGATCGTGTTGAATATATATTGAATATATAAGAAAAAATTGTAATGTAGCTAACTTAGCTACCAACCATTTGTTGTTGTTCATCTTCTCTCTGCATCAAGATAATCCATAGCATATTGCATATATCTTGATTAGCCACTTAATTCTCAATTATGTCACCTCATTCTTGATGCTCATAATTTATCAAAACATCCTCATCGAATATATTCTTTTTTACTAGCATCGCTTAGGTTGCTTTCGTAAAATATCAATCCCCAAAGAAAAAGATAAAGAGAGGATGTAAGAAGAGTGATGCGTTAATTTTTTTTACGTAAACTATTTGCAAGTCCACAGTCTATAAATGTAGTATGATAAATTATCAATCCCACACAAAAATTGGATTAATCTCAGATTTCTATGATTAAGAGTCATTCTAAGTAAATTAAATGTGTGTGAATTAAGTAAACTAATAAGACTAACTAAAATATCTAGGACGGATGAATTGTATGCAAGATTAAAGACATTAGACCTAGGTAAAATTCTTCAGGTAACAATGGATCATAAGGTTAAATCAACATAGTTCTCAAATTCTAAACACAATTATGTAGAAAATCCTAATTTCTAGGTGAATTCTACCTACTCTCAACGACTAGATTATAAACATCTTTTCAATCTATAGAAGTGTATTCATGAATTAAATATTCAATTTAAATCTGTTCACAAGGATTTCCAAACTAAATGTATTTTTGATTGGAAAATACCTTACTCACTACAAATAATTCCAGCAAGATCATAATAGATTTTCGTTACTAGATTCAACCTATGAGCTTAAAACATGGTTCATGAAGCCAATTTTAAGTGTTAAATAATTCTCCAGCAAAGAACCACATGATCAAAATCTTATTTAAGAAAACTATCTTATCGATCCATTAAAAACCCTAGATGACCTTAGATCTAATAAGTGAACTACCCAAACATGGAAACGATAACACAAATCATTATTTGATTAACGAATTGCATTTAAGGGTGAAATAGACAATAGAAAATCAGAGGTTCACAATTCTCAATGAAATAAAGAACAATCTCCTGCACTTCTCCATAGTCTAAAAGAACAAAGCACTTAAAAATAATAACCTAGAAAACTAGAAAGCAATAAATGTTTGGAAGTATGGAGGCACGACTTGATTATTATGTTGGTGGTGGTCTCTCTGCTCCTAAAATCTCCTTTTGTAGGTGTAGAGGTCGAGTCTAGAGTTGAACTTCCTTTAAATTTGAGTCGGGTGTCAGTTGAAACTAAATATGCAAGACTAAGAAATCGCGTCAGAATGACATGTCTTCAGTAAAACGGTTATATCTTGGGTTTCAGATTCATCCACTTGGGTAGTGATATAATTAATTGAATTATTTGTTCTGATAGTGATTTTAACCACCCAAAATACCATTAGTCGACCCTTATCTACTACTAGCTGATCTGTTCTTTTAGTGGTACACTTGAGATTTTTCATACTCTAGGTCTAAACACTCTTACTCGACTAGTCGACTTATTATCGTAATGAACTCTCCTATATATATATATACCCCCAACAAATTGGCGTATAAAAACACATGAATGGACAAAAGAAAGTGTATGAAACTTTTATTATTCTAACTTGGAAAGAAAAACAAAACACGAGAATACGGAGTCATTCAAGGAAGAGATGAAAAGAGCTGAGAACCCCTGGTGGCTTATTCCTAAAAAATATTTGTTTCAGTTCGGCTTGGTTTCTCAATTTATAAGACAAATCGGTTATTGAAATGTTTGGTTTAGTTCGGTTAAAGTTTTCGGTTACGATATTATTTCCCCCACCATAGTCGACAAGTGCATAAAAATCTTAGCCGTTGGATCAATTTCTTCTGACGGTCATCGTCTACGGAAAAGTCTCTGGTAAGCTTCTGAATCCGTTCCGCCGTTGCGTACAACTAGAAATTGGTGCGATTGTGGGGATGCGTTTACTAAGTTGCTTATTTTGTGTTGCTGGAGGAATCGAAGATCAGTGATGATCCAGGGTTTGTTAGATTACACCTCCGGTATCGATTTTTTTCTTAAGTAAATGCTGTTATTTACTAAGATTGGTTTAGGTTACTTGGGTTTTGCAGACTTAGGGTTAATTTCTCTGGGGAAGAAAACAGAATGGAGATATCCAAGAAATCGGTCCCGTCAAATCATCTAAGTGATCGGTGGTGGATATAAAAATGGGAAAAGGAGTGCTGAATTTTCACTATTCGACTTGTTCTCTTCATAAATTGGAGGAGAATGTTTCAGATTAGAGCTATATTGGTGGGTTAATAGTTCTCCAATGTCGTGGGTCCCTGGAATATTCGAATATGAGCCTTGCGATGATGATCAAGTTGGGATATTTATTATAGAGGAAAGACTGATATTTTCAAATCGTGGCGTGTTGTTCTGATTAAAATAATATACAATTTAGCAAGCGTGGTGGAGTTAACCAACCATCACGATAACTGCTTTTAAACTCAGAGAATTTCTGTGAATCTGGGAATCAAATCTATGATGAGAGCAGTTGGAGAAGAAACAGTGACGTGGAGGTACTTTAGCAGAGATGTTGTCCCCTTTGTTGCAATGTTTGCAGTGGAGTGTGCCACGGTTGGATCAAACACACTGTTCAAAGCTGCAACCTTAAAAGGATTGAACTTCTATGTCTATGTCTTATACTCTTATGTTGTTTCAACGCTTCTTCTTTTTCCACTTTCCTTCATCTTTGGAAGGTACTGACTCATCTCTTTTTATCAGTATAAACTATTCAAGAATATGAACCTTTTTGTTCTTGGATATGCAGGTCAAGAAGATTACCTTCAGCAAAGTCTCCTCTCTTCTTCAAGTTTTTCTTACTTGGGCTTGTCGGGTAGTAAATATAGTAATATACTCCTGCTTCTAGATTTATGGATGTTTCTAGCATTTTTTAACTTGGGGAGAACAGGTTCGCGTCGCAGATAGTTGGTTGTAAAGGTTTAGAATATAGTTCCCCAACTCTCGCCTCTGCTATCAGCAATCTCACACCGGCTTTCACATTCACGCTCGCTGTTATCTTCAGGTTCCATACTAATTAACCATACACTAATACTAGTTCAACTTTGTAGTTGTTAAGATAAGTTGGATGAATATGAGACTATCCATCTTATAGTCGAGTATGTAACTCTAACTGGTTCTGCTTCCTTGGGTGATTGGTGAAGGATGGAAAGAGTAATGTTAAGAAGCTCTGCGACTCAGGCTAAAATCATTGGCGCAATACTATCTATATCTGGTGCTCTGGTTGTTGTGCTATATAAAGGTCCAAAAGTTTTCAATGTTGCATCTTTTACAACTACCATTTCACTTCCTCAGCGTTTGACTTCATCTGAATCAAGCTGGATACTCGGAGGCTTTTTGCTTGCTTCACAGTATTTTCTTATATCAGTCTGGTATATTATTCAGGTACTAATACTTGAAAAGCTCATCAAAAGAGACTTTGGGTTGTTAGTGTCAAATAAAACTCTGTGTATGGTTTCAGACTCGGGTCATGGAGATATACCCTGAAGAAATAACTGTAGTCTTCTACTACAACTTCTGCGCAACACTAATCTCGGTACCAGTATGCCTATTTGCAGAACGTGACTTGACTTCTTGGGTGCTTAAACCGGATATTTCCCTCGCTGCGATCATATACTCGGTGAGAGTCAAGTCTTATGATCTGCTTCAAGTACCTGACGGTGTTTTAAGCTCAGAAATTTAACACTTTTGTTTCAGGGAGTCTTTGTTTCATTATTCAGTGCACTTACCCACACATGGGGTCTGCATCTGAAGGGTCCAGTCTACATATCCTTGTTCAGGTCATTGTCTATTGCGATTGCAGTCGCCATGGCTGCTATATTCCTTGGCGATGCACTTCACCTTGGGGGGTACCATATCTTTCATTCTTTTCTAGCCTATTCAGGAGATTTTATCTACACTGAGAAACATAGAACTCATCTCTAGGCTGTTGAAATATGTTTAGTATCATATACCTATCTAGTGAAAATCACATTTGGAGAGTTAAATGGTTTCTGGTGTCTTCTCTATTATTTCCGGATATTAAGTCTCCGTACTTCCATGCTATATTGCTATATCAACTGCAATATGTTTGTTGAGACAGTAAAAGCCAATATAGATTTTGTATGTGTTGTGAGCAGTGTCATTGGATCAATGATATTGTGCTTTGGATTCTACACTGTGATTTGGGGAAAAGCAAGAGAAGATACAATGAAAACTGTAGCTGATTCTGAGCAGTCACCTTTGCTGCTTACACACATCATAGAAGATGAAGCCTTTTCATTAAGATAGGATTGATGCAAGTAGAACCTTACATAATTTACAATTATTTGTAAAAATGGATCTTATACAAATAAGACTTCCCTGTTCCTTTTTTTTCTTGTATTATTTTGAGGTTAAATAAGATCTGACGCAATGATATATATGTTTTCTTCCTTTTTATCTTCTTTGTTTTGTTTTGAAGAAAATCCTTTTTGATACTTCTGTTTTATGTTCCCGGATTCATTCAATGATTTTTGAAAAGGAGAATGAATACATAGCCATTTTATGGGTCTGTGAGAAGTATTTGGTTGTCCTTTCTTGGCCATAAGTATTTTTATCATATCGTGACAATTGTGTAAAGTATTGGTCAAAGTTAGTTTATTTATCTAAATAAAATAATGTACCAATTGGCAAACATGGTGGGTTCAACAACTATGATTGCTTATGAACTCACTTTGACTTCTGAGATTTTTTTGAAAGTCTGGACATGAGATCTATGGCAGGAGAAGAGACGGTGGCGTGGAGATACTTTAGCAGAGATGTTGTTCCATTTGGTGCAATGGTTGCAGTGGAATGTGTAACGGTCGGATCTAACACACTGTTTAAAGCTGCGACATTGAGAGGATTGAGCTTCTATGTCTTTGTCTTCTACACTTATGCTATTGCTACACTTGTCCTTCTTCCACTTTCTTTCATCTTTGGAAGGTACTCATCTCCTAGACTACTCTTTCCCAGTAATATACACTTTTTAAAAAGAATATGAAGATATTTTACATTTGCAGGTCAACAAGATTACCTTCAGCCAAATCTCCGGTCTTCTTTAAGATTTTCTTACTTGCGCTTATCGGGTAATAATAATTCTCCTACCTAAATTTATGGATTTTCTTTTCCATTTTGTTGACTTTGAGGATACAGGTTCTCGTCGTTGATAGCTGGTTGTAAAGGTATAGAATATAGTTCCCCAACTCTTGCCTCTGCTATCAGCAACCTCACACCAGCTTTCACATTCACACTCGCCGTAATCTTCAGGATGGAAAAACTAGTGTTAAAGAGCGCTGCGACTCAGGCTAAAATCATTGGCACAATAGTATCAATATCTGGTGCTCTGGTTGTTGTTCTTTACAAAGGCCCCAAAATTCTAACTGCTTCATCACCTACCATTCCGGTTTACCACCATTTGACTATATTTGAATCAAGTTGGATAATTGGAGGAGTTTTGCTCGCTACGCAGTATTTGCTTGTTTCAGTCTGGTATATTCTTCAGGTACATAAAAACACATTTGGATTTGTTGGTGATCTACATAAAACTCTTTACTTAGCTCTATAATGGTTTCAGACTCGGGTCATGGAGGAATACCCTGAAGAAATAACTGTAGTATTCTTGTACTCCTTATGTGCAACACTAATCTCGGCACCAGTATGTTTATTTGCTGAAAAGGATATGACTTCTTGGCTTCTTAAACCGGGTGTCTCTCTTGCTGCAGTCATGTACTCGGTCAGAAATCAAACCTTTTATACATTGCTTCAAAAGTAGTGACTATTTTGTTTTAGCTTAGAAAAATTACCACTATATGTTTCAGGGGGGGTTAGTTTCATCATTGGGGTCAGTTATACACACATGGGGTCTGCATATGAAAGGTCCAGTTTACATATCTTTGTTCAAGCCCTTGTCTATTGTCATCGCGGTTGCAATGGCTGCTATATTTCTCGGCGATGCTCTTCACCTTGGGAGGTACCATATCTTTCATCTTCTTCCTTTATAAGAGTGGATACTTGGAAAGTTTTTGTCTATGTTTATTGAGAATCAAACATTACAATCAGCTCTTGGTCTCTCTGTATATTGTAATATTCCTTTCGAGACTGTAATATATGTTTTGTGGGCAGTGTCGTTGGATCAGTCATTTTAAGCTTAGGGTTCTACACTGTGTTGTGGGGTAAAGCAAGAGAGGATTCCACCAAAACTGTGGAGCAGTCACCTTTGCTGCTTACGTAAGCAAAAAAATAGAAGATGAAGCGATGCAACTGGAATCTTTGTTTTTTTTTACATTTATAAATATGGATGGTCCCCCACTAATTTTTGTATATTTAATTTTCTTCCCTTTGTTTTCTTGTATGTAACTCGAATTCCTTTTCTTTTTTTCTAGTATTAACGCAATGATTTTCAAAATATAAATCATTGTGAATCTGTATTTTCTCTGTTCTTATTGTTTCAGTGTGTTGAGGCTATTGTTTCAGTGCCTTACTTAAGTGGAAGAGCTAGAGTTATTAGGCCGGGACAAATTATCCGTCGATCCGCTCCAATAGGAACTAAAAAATCCGGATAACCGTGAAGAACCAAAACAAAGTAAATAGTAAAATCTAATATCCGTCAAAACTGGAGCAAATAACAAATATCAATATTATAAAGTCCGGATAACCGTGAAGAACCAAAGCAAAACAAATAGTAAAATTTTATATCCGTTAAACCGGAACAAATAACAAATATCAATATTATAAAGTCAGATATCTGCTCGGTTCCATATAGTATATATATATCCATATTATATCATACATTTATAATGTTTATAAATTTAAAACACATAAAAATAGTTTGACATGAAACATATACAAAGTTTTTAGTAATATATATTAATATATAAAATTTAACACTGGAAATTTAATATATATATTTTAAAGATGTTTTTATTTTTCATAATTTTAACTTCTTTTTCATTTTTTTTCTATTTTTTGAATAAAATTAATTGGTTTCATATATATATTTTTTTTCAACTAAATATTAATTAAAATATAACTCCCTTGTTGGTAGTCCAAGCAGGAGGTATAGAGTTTATGTATGAGTAATCTGAAAAAAAGTTCGAGATAATCGAACCAAACAATCTGCCCTAGGATTACAAAGACGAGAAATGCAAGAAATAGAAAAAGAAGAAAATTGATCTTAGAGTCTACCAAACTCATCGAGTAAATTGGAGAAAGCGGATCATTCCTCAGGTGACTGCACCATTAGGGCTAACTCTACACAATCTGTTTCAAATACCTAACAATCAATCCTTTCAGATATGATATTCTGCATAGTCCAAAGCAGCGCTTCCACTTTCGAGTGAATGAGTGGTTTTATATATTTATAATTTAAATATTGAATAAAAATATTAAAAGTATTACTTTTTTAAAAAATTTTGTTTTAAATGAACCAAATCTTGATATCCGCAAATATTTTTAAAAAACTCTGGATATCCGAAGTTCCAGATGTACACAAATTTCTGAAACAAAATAAATAGTAAAATTTAGTATTTACTACAAACAAAACAAATCACAAATATTAAGTTTTTACCGGATATCCGTTACGCGCCAATGACTAAGAGTTATATCATATACGGTAGATAGATTTCGACCCAAAAAACAAGAAAAGTAGATAGATTTACGTGAACAATTAATATTGAAATTTGATGATGTTTGGTCAAGCTAAGATATTTAATTATGGAAAAGGACTGACACTTTCATCTCACCTTCATCTGAGAGTCAAGACATAAGATTAGTAAGCAAAGCTTTAAGTGTTGATCATTACAGGCATTAGAGCTATAATGCGCAAAGTTCTTTATCGTGGGTCCCTGGAATATCCCAAGACCATCCCTGTGGCGTGAAATATTTGGTCACGTTGGGATATTTTCCATATTTTCAAAAACAAGACCATGATTTGTGAGAATCTGGAAATCAAAATCTAGCATGAGAGAAAGAGTAGTTGCGAGGAGTTACTTGAAGAGAGATGTTTTGCCATTGACTGCAATGATTGGAGTGGAGTGTACCACGGTCGGATCAACCACACTGTTCAAAGCTGCTAACTTAAAAGGATTGAGCTTTTATGCCTATGTCTTCTACACTTATGTGGTTGCTACGCTTGTCCTTCTTACACTTTCCCTCATCTTTGGAAGGTCACGAAGATTACCTTCAGCCAAATCTCCTCTCTTCTTCAAGATTTTCTTACTTGCGATTGTCGGGTAATAATAATTTTCTAGAGTGGTGAGCATTTCTTGGGTTTGTGTCTGTCTTTTTGTTTTGAATAACCATGGATGATCCGACTAAACAGGTTCACGGCAAGAATAGCTGGTTGTAAAGGTATAGAATATAGCTCCCCAACACTCTCCTCTGCCATCAGCAATCTCACCCCAGCTTTCACCTTCGCTCTCGCCATCTTCTTCAAGATGGAACAACTAGTGTTAAGAAGCTCTGCAACTCAAGCTAAAATCATTGGCACAATACTATCTATATCCGGTGCTCTTGTTATTGTTTTCTACAAAGGCCCAACAGTTCTTGTTGCTTCCTCTTTTGACTCCACTTGGATCATTGGAGGCCTTTTCCTCGGTTCACAATATTTGCTTCTCTCAGTTTGGTTTATTCTTCAGGTACATAAAACTTGAAAAACATTTTTGGGGTTTCTTGGACTTTAGCTAAATCAAATGATTTTTAGACTCAGATCATGGAGATATACCCTGAAGAAATCACTGTTGTCTTACTCTACAACTTATGCGCAACGGTAATGTCGGCACCAGTATGTCTATTTGCTGAAAAAGACTTGACTTCTTGGAAGCTTAAACCGGGAGTCTCCCTCGCTGCAATCATATACTCAGTCAGAAACCAAACCTTTATACACTCACTCACTCTTGTCTTAGCAGCTCATAAACTAAGTAAAACTATGTTTCAGGGATTCTTTGATACATCATCAGGCTCAATTATACACACATGGGGTCTACATTTGAAGGGTCCGGTCTACGTATCCTTGTTCAAACCCTTGTCTATTGCTATTTCAGTCGCCATGTCTGCTATTTTCCTCGGCGATTCACTTCATCTTGGGAGGTACCGTATCTCTCAACTATAATGTGTCTTTCTTGAGAAACGTGATTGATAAAAAAAACTTAGTTCTAGGTTGTGCCTTTAATTTGTGCATCTATGTGTTGTGGGCAGCGTGATTGGATCAATGATATTGAGCTTTGGCTTTTACACTGTGATTTGGGGCAAAGCAAGAGAAGATGCAACCAAATCAGTAATTGTTTCTGAGCATTCACCTTTGTTGCCTACACACAAAAGAGAAGATGAAACCTTGTCATGAAGATATATATGTTGCCATGTTGGATACAAGGGGAGTGAAATACTTGTTGTATTACTTATTTTAGAATTATGGGCCGATTAGGAGGTGGGTCCATGCTGATCTTGTTTTTTTTTTTTACCTTGTATGTATATAATGTATAATATATGTCTTTTTTTTCATGAGAAACATGATTGATAAACAAACATTACACTGGGCTCTTGGCCTCTGTATGTTGTAATATGCCTTTCCAGACTGTAATATTTGATAATATGTTTTGTGGGCAGTGTCATTGGATCAATCATTTTGAGCTTAGGGTTCTACACTGAGTTTTGGCTTTTGGGGGTAAAGAGAGAGGATTCCACCAAAACTATGGAGCAGTCACCTTTGCTACTTGCACAGATCTAAAAGATGAAGCCTTTTCATTAAGATGTGACTGATGCAGAGGCGTGCTTGATTAACATACAAAAAAATATATATCTTGGGCTCCGAGATGTTTATAAATTTTAGGGGTCTATTTTTATTAGAATCTTAGATAGTATAGTGGTTACGAAAGAAAATAGAATACTAGGCTAGATGGTTTCACTATATTATCAATATAAAGAAAATTTGTTAGAAAAGTCGATTACAAAAATTTAATGCAAGAGATTATAAGAAATAAAGAGGAAAAACTATACTTTTGAATTTTTATGTTAGAATTTTTTTTTTTCGTTTTTGAATTACTTTTGATTTGTTTATCTTTCTAAAATAAAATTATATTGTAATGTTTTTTTTAGAAAAAGAGTTAGAGGGCCTTTTTATTAAAAACTGTCTTAGGACTCCATGACTACAGACATTAGGAGATTAGACTGGAAAGACTGATCATAAAGATTCCAGTTACACCAGTCGCCATAGTTTCGAGTTTTCGTCATTTGACAATAAGTTGAACATGACACCTCTGATTGACCAAAAAGACTAGATAAGATACCACGATTCGGTTTGTTATGCTAGTTTCGTAGTTCCGACACCAAAATACTTCTAACCAATTCGACTATTTTGAAAATTACTTATTTCATTTTAAAACTAAGTTGACTAATCCAATAATTTTAAAAACTATTTATTTAATTTTAAAACTAGATTTAAAATATTTTATTTTCAAACTAATGAGAAAGTTAAGTGTCGAGTTGAAAACATTTTAAAACTATTAGTTTTTTTAAAAAATAAAAAACTAAGGAAAAATCATATATATGTAAAATACTATAAAATACTACTAAAAAAATTTCATTAACGATCATGAATTTTTTAAAAATCCACTATTATTAATATAATAGACATAAAATAATTTACTTATCTTTTATGTAATTATAAATTATTTACAATAAAGTTTTTTGGTACAAATCGAGAAAATCAGGATAAATTAAAATCATCAATCTTGCACTACTGATAGGTACTGAACATATCTCTGTCGGTGCAAACGTGGGTGGTAACACCAGTGTCGTAAAACCACGTTTTGGGGTTTCTTCTGTGACCACTACACAAGTCTTGTTCCGTTAGGTAAACTTGACTTTTCTCGGAATTAGCCTTGCGACGACTGTTCGAGGTCTATGACCAAACTTGCCACAGTGGTTGCACTTCCCATTGAATTTGTTCTTCATGGGAGCAGGAGCTTGCTTCTTGAAGCTCGTGTTGTTTCATGGAGGAAACTTTTTCGGCGCATCCTTATTTTAGTTTGTCTTTTCCCTTACCCTTTTTCTTGTACTCAGCTATGTTAGCATCATGAGTCTTGACTTGAGTATCATCGTTTCCTTCATTATCACGTTTTAGTGACTCCTTTTGCAACCTGGAAATAAGATTTATCAGAGTTAGAACCTTTTGTTTGTAAGCAAGGTAGTTCTCGAAGTCTACCCAACTCGGAGGTAGCTTCTCGATGAAGCAGTTCACCGTGAATGTCTCACATAGTTTCATGCCTTCGAACTTATCGGGCTTAAGTCTTGTTGCCTGCAACTTGCTTTCAGCCGAAGTTCCTTTAGCTCCATTGGTGTTAGATTCACCGTTAGACATTATTTAATATGTTCACAAATAACTGAAGTTAGATTGAGACACAAGATTCAAGTAAGCGACTTAAAAGTTCAAGTAAGCGATTAAAATTTTTAAGTCGCTATATACAACTTTTTCCCTTTAGGAATTTTCTTTGATTTTCCGCATAAATCACCAGCATGTGTTCTTAGAATCTTATAATAGTCATTCCCAAAATCGTCTTCAAGACATTTTTAAATGCTATTTAATAGATCGATAGATTGTTTCAAAAATGTTTCGCGGACCTGTCAGAGACTGCCGCGTAAATTATTTTTGAAATTCGTCTTTAATAAATCGAACATTCTACAGAATAGGTAATAAGCTTTCAAAGAACGTTATGGATCAATTCTCATAACCCGTTTATAAAATATTTTTTTCAAAATTCAATCCGATTCAAGCGATTAGCAGGAAGTGGATTTGTTGAGTTAAGATTCTATGACCGTGAAAATCCGGATTGAAATTACGAAGAAAAATAACAAATTTATAAACGATATTCTTAAGGAAAAAAGATCAAATGAGATATTGAAAACCAAATGAAAATAAGAAGAACGGAGTCGAGATATGATCTCTTTCCTTAACTCAATAAATCGCCCATAATGTTAGACGGTTTGGATATGATTTTTGAATCCCAAGATAAAACCGTTATAGACTATTATGTTACACCCATAATAGAATATGCGAACTGAACTTAAACGCTATAGCTCTCGAGACACTTACTTGAAAGAAAAACGAGAGGGATTCTGAAGGAACTCTTTTAGCCTTTCCTATTACTCTTTGCGGTTTCATGATCAAGAATGAGAGGAAAGGAGAGGAAGCGTCTATTTATATGGGAAGGTCGGCTTAATCTCCAAGGAATAAACTTGAACGAGAGGAAATAATATTCTAAAGGAATTCTTTAGAACATTCTCATTTACGCGTAAGTAAATTAATATGTAAATCAAGAGGGTTGAGTTTGATTTACGCGTTTGCGAATAGGTTATATTTGCTTTTTTGTTCTAGTGGATTCGAATCTGGACGTGGTCCCGGGAAGTAGGAAAAATCCAATCTCGTTAACAAATCTTGTGTCTTATTTATTTTCTACACTTTTATATTGCCTCACTGCATTTACACCTTTAACCCAAAGAATCCCCGAAATGGAAATTCTCCGCAACTTCAAATTTCCCGCGATATCCAAGACGTCGATCTTTGTTTTTACAATCACCAGCCTAGCTCTGACTGCCGTCACAGGTGGCGCCGCCGTGTATGTTTCCCGGGGCTCTCCTTCCATTCATTATCCCAATAAAATCGCGACGGCGGTAGAAGGTGTCGTCCGTTCTTCTCGTGCTATCTATGCCGTTCGTATTTTCTTATCTCTCTTTGTTAACTGTTCTCGTTCCACTTCATTCATTCTCTTGATCTCTACTTCCAGATCACTCTCACCGTCGCAGATTACATTATAATTAAGAGCAGGTTCATTGAAAGATTTTAGGGTAGAGGTTCTTAAGAAAAAATATTATTATATTGGTGGGGTCCACTAAAAAATAGAAAACCGTATCTCTGCAGCTATTGTTTAAGAACCCCACTCTCCTCGGGTTCGTCACGTGGAGAGGCGGGATTTGCCGATTTATTTTTTTTTTTTTCGACTTTAAAAAAAAAAAAAATTATAAAACTATTTTTTTTAGAACCCCAAGAGTGGTTCTTCAATGAACCTGCTCTAAGATTCTCTGTGTTTTGCTAAATCGTTTTCCCTCTTTTGATGAATATGAATGTTTTGTTTCACCAGAAATATTTGACTTTTTTTTTTTGTGAAGAAAGGATTCCAATTGTCTGTTTGTTCTATTTATAATGTCTTTCTATTGTAAAAATCATTGAGGGCAGTTCCTTGTAATTTCCAAGAAATAAAACACGCAAGTCTTTTGCAGTTACTGCAAAGACATCTATGTTTATACTGCTTTAATCTGAGTGTCAAGGCACATTTTAACATCTCTGAGTTAAAATGTCAGATTTTAATCTTTTGATGAGGAACCAATTGCGGCTGCATCTATTGCTCAAGTACATCATGCTGTGTTGAAAGATCATCAGGAAGTAGCAGTAAAGGTACAATACTTGACCGTGTTTTCATCACTCACTTGGGATACTTGAAAGATTGGTCTTTGCATAATTTCTTTCTCGTTCTTGTTTATCTTATTTGCCCTTCGTCATTTATTATGATTCTTCTTGAGACGTACATGGGCCGCATAATTTGGTCCTCATGATAATATTAACACTAGATTCTCAGATTTTATGGTGTTTTTTTTTTGTGTTGAAATAGGTGCAATACCTTGGATTGAAGCAGAACATGAAGATAGATACAATGATCATGTCATTCGTTTCAAAATTAGTCGCAAAGGTACATGTATTTCTTTGCTGCCATATATATACCTCTGTTTGCTGCCAAGATGTTTATGTGACGTGATTGATCTAGGATATTGCAATTTGATAGCAACGGTAATTTTGATGATAAAGTATTGAAAGCTATAGTTTTGGCGTTCGGAGTTTCATGTAAGACTGACTGGGAAGTGGTTCCTTAGTGCATTAGGAAATTAGAACCTCTTCATGACCCTTCTTCAGATTATCCAAATTCTGTTATTTTGTTTCAGTGTGTTGACAATAATATTTATGTTGAGGACTTGTTTAGGCTTCTGTTAGTTAAGAAAGATCCATGCCTTGGAGGGCTTCTTGAGCAGGAGAATTTAAGTGTGCCATATTTATGTGGAAGAGCTGAAAGGTACAGAGTTATATCTTAGTAGATATATTTTGAATCCGAAAAAAATAGAATAAAGTAGATAGATTTATGTGGACCACTAATATTAAAAGCTGATACTATTGGTCAGGCTAAGATATTTATTTATGGAAAAGGACTGATACTTTCCATATAATCTTCATCTGAGAGTCAAGACATGAAATCAATATTTATTAAGTGTTGATCATTATAAGTATTATATTACATCTGTAATGGGCGAAGTTCTTATCGTGGGTCCCTGGAATATTCCAAGACTATCCCTGTGGCGTGAAATATTTGGTCACGTTGGGATATTTTCCACTTCTAAAACAAGACCATGATTGGTGAGAATCTGGAGATATCAAATCTAGTATGATGAGAGAAAGAGGAGTGGCGTGGAGTTACTTCAAGAGAGATGTTTTGCCATTAACTGCAATGATTGGAGTGGAGTGTACCACGGTCGGATCAACCACACTGTTCAAAGCTGCTAACTTAAGAGGATTGAGTTTTTATGTCTTTGTCTTCTACACTTATGTGGTTGCTACGCTTTTCTCTCTTACACTTTCCCTCATCTTTGGAAACTCGATAAGATTACCTTCAGCCAAATCTCCTCTCTTCTTCAAGATTCTCTTACTCGCGATTGTCGGGTAATAATAAATAAGTTTCTTGATTTATAAGCATTTCTTGAGTCTCTTTCTTTTGCTAATTTGAAGAAAAAACAGACTCATGTTAAGGATAGCTGGTTGTAAAGGTATAGAATATAGTTCCCCAACACTTTCCTCTGCCATCAGTAACCTCACGCCAGCTTTCACCTTCACTCTCGCCGTCTTCTTCAGGATGGAACAATTAGTGTTAAGAAGCTATGCTACTCAAGCTAAAATCATTGGCACTATAGTATCTATATCAGGTGCTCTTGTTATTGTTCTTTACAAAGGCCCAACAGTTCTTGTTGCTTCCTCTTTTGACTCCACTTGGATCATTGGTGGCCTTTTCCTCTGTTCACAGTATTTGCTTCTCTCAGTTTGGTATATTCTTCAGGTAACTTATTCATGAAAGACATTTTGGGTTTGTTTGTTTGACTTGAGCTAAATTTGGTAGCTGTAAATGATATTCAGACTCAAATCATGGAGATATACCCTGAAGAAATCACTATAGTCTTCTTCTACAACTTATGTGCAATGGTAATCTCAGCACCAATATGTCTATTTGCTGTAAAAGACTTGACTTCTTGGCAGCTTAAACCGGGAATCGCCCTCGCTGCAATCATATACTCGGTCAGAAACCAAACCTTTATATACTCACTCTTGTCTTGGCAGCTCAGAAACTAAGTAAGATTCTGTTTCAGGGACTCTTTGATCAATCATTGGGCTCAGTTATACACGCATGGGGTGTTCATTTGAAGGGTCCGGTCTACGTTTCCATGTTCAAGCCCTTGTCTATTGCTATTTCAGTCGCCATGACTGCTATCTTCCTCGGCGACTCACTTCACCTTGGGAGGTACCATATCTCTGTCTCTTTCTTGAGAAGCATTACTTGATAAAAAAAAAACTTAATTCTAGGTTGTTGACATATCTTTTTTCATGGTACATAAGATTAACAGATTAATCATACCTGTGATTTGTGAATCCATATGTTGTGTGGACAGTGTGATTGGATCAGTGATATTGTGCTTTGGGTTTTACACTGTAATTTGGGGCAAAGCAAGAGAAGATGCAACCAAAACAGTAAGTGCTTCTGAGCATTCACCTTTGTTGCCTACCCAAAGCAGAGAAGATGAAACCTTGTCATGAAGATTTACATGTTGGATACTAGTGAGATCTTTTTAGGCCCCATTAGAAGGTGGTCACTATTGATCTTGTATATATTTTACATATAAGCTTTTTTGTTTTTTTCTTGTTTGTTTGTTTCCACTTGTATTGTTTAGAAGGTGAATAAGAAGTTGATCCTACCTCTCATTCTTTTGGTTTATTGTCCCTATTTTTCTTGTCTTTATTTACGTCACATGTTATATAGTGAAATTATTGATGATCAAGAAAACGTGTACATATAAATATATCATTATACTTTTTTAGTTTCTCGTGGAAAAGTCTATTTTGTAAAGCGGAGACAAAGTCCCAACAGAAAAAATTGGGCAAAAACATGACAACTCTTTGTTGAGAAAGACACGATTTTTAATTTGAAATTTACCTATACCCCACAGCTAAGAAAAGTAGCCCTTGTTCCTATTTTATGATGCGCATCAATAAGGAGATAATCGTCTCTCACTATACAAAAATGATACCAAGTATATTCAGTTTAATTGGAAAAATAATCAAGGTAAAACCTAGAGATCAAATGATCGAGTGACGTTTGAGATGATCGAGTGATGTTTGAGACATAATCATACTATATGTTCCGTTCATGAGTTTATAGGGATGCAAAAATAAATGATTAGGTCCTTTAATGCCTCCAGAATCGGCCTTGTCCTCGTTGTTCTTGCATTCGCTTTTGATACTACATAGAACTTTAAGTGAATTCTTTGGCAACATCTTTCCACTCGTAAGAGGCCATAACTGGTCTGATATCAGTTGGACCTTAACCTGCAACATATTCGAGGAACTGAGGAAGGGTATCAAGTCGACAAGCGATGTGTCATCAGATTCGAGTTTGTAAGGCTTGATTGGCACGCTATTCTCTGGTCGAAGGCTTGTTTCAAAAGCATTAGCGCTAACATACATAATCTTCTTCATGTCCCTATTTAGCTATGACAGATCCCCATAATGCTTTCCATTCTCATACTTAATACAACTTATGGCTAGCCTATAACGTATGTAGCCGTTTGAGTCTAACTTCTCAACCACCGGATCTACGTACATTTCCATTTGGTCAGAGTAGAGGACAATCTCACAGAATTTCAGAAGATGATCCAAGAATGCATCAACACCTGGTTTTTTTTTTTTTTTTTTTTGATGACCAAGTGATCCGGTTCAACGGTCTCCGAGTCAGGTCGCGGGGAACTTTACTCCCTAGCTGGTTTCTCGGGTCAACGGGTCATGAGATCCGACTAATCCCGGAATGGGTAGCTTGTTGGTAAACTGACCCATCATGTAAATACTCAGGCCAAAACCTAGACCCAACTGGTGTCCACAGCAATGTGACTTTGTTTTGCGCAGCAGGTGGATCCAAAAATGCATCAACACCTGGTCTTTTGAATGACCTCTACCCTCTTTCTTGCTTCTAGTATGTGTAAAGTAGTGTCTCATCCAAATCAAGAACTAGAGTGAAGAGATCTTGTTTTGTGGAGTGCAGATCTGGAAGAAACTTATCAAAGAGAGGCTCGTAAAGCCTTTAACATGTTCCTCCACAATTACCCGCAGCTCCATACACATTTCCATGGCTTTCGTAGGAACTATCATTGTAGTAGAGTACAACATAAATTTATATTTAGAAATTCCATAAGAATCAACAGTTGTTGCTTGCTTAGTTAATTCTCTAGCTGATTCGCATAATGTCTTAGTTTTTCATTCACTTCAACTAATGTGTAAGCATAACTTGTGTAACCGGCAGCAGTGGTAGCACCGGTGAGTGACCAAACGATTTTGTAACTAAGATACATAAGACCTTTTTGCTCCTTTCCTAGAGCTGCCGCAGCTGCTGCTTCTTCTGCTTGAGGAGGAGGCTGATTTGGTGGTGGAATATCATAAAAGATCGAGTGGCCACCGGAGATTCAGGGAGCCTTCGCTGAAGAACTCGAATAAGATGCTCTCGTAGATAATATCCTCCGGTAAATATGGAATAGCTTGGATCATACTTATGTGAATTTCCTTGCCGTAGTTTAACTAAAGCCATGTCAAACGTCCTCAATATGAAAAGTACTATATATCTAACACTTTTGGTGGAAAGTCTTTTATGATGTTTAAAAGCCATTAAGATTTGCAGAAAATAGTTCTATATATTTAAACTTTGAAATATTGAAGTTAAATCACCCTATATTATATCATATCATCTGAGAATAATTTTAAAGTTACATTTAAGATCTTTTCTCAGTCAAATATTGCACTTAAAATATCAATGAAAATTTCATATTTCTCTAACCAGAAATCATAAACAAAAAATTATAAATACAATCCGTGCGTAGCGGGATTACACCAGTTTTAAATTAGTGATGCTATGTTTAAAACAAAAATCTAAAAAGGTGCTATTTTAGAAAATTTTCCATAAAAATAAAATTCAACGTATGATATTATTTATTACATGTAAAAACACTACACATTTCGTTTATGTCATGTTATGTTAATGACACAATAACCACATTATCACAAAAACGCGAACTACTACAGTACTACACTACAAACTTTGACCAAATATATTCTTTTTTTTTCTTATAAAATATCAATATCTAGCACGTTAAATATAATAATGCACGTTAAACATAATAATGCAGAATCCTTGGAAAAATTACCGCAAGCTTATTAGACAAAAATGCAAATTTTATTTGATAGGTTGAATGTCAAAAAAAAAAAAAAATCACGTGTGCTGCAATACTGTATGTAAATATAAAGAAAAAATCGTCCAACCGCATTCTAAAAGAAGTATTCCGGCCGTACTTGTCCTTAAAAGAAATCTCAAATTGAGAGAAGGAAACAAACAGAAACAAAGGCCCATAATTAAAATGGCTCCCGGAAGGATATGCAACAGAGATGGGTGGATCTTGACGGCGATGGTGGCGACGGAGTTTTCTAACGTGGGAGTAAACACTCTAGTCAAAGCAGCGACTTCGAGAGGACTTAGCCCATTTGTGGTTCTTGTCTACTCTTACACATTTGGATCTCTTCTACTTCTTCCTCTTGCCTTCATCTCCTTCAGGTTCGTCATTCTTACAAGACTCTGTTATCATATTTTGATAAGAACTTGCTCTTATCTATAGTCTTCGTCTCTACAGATCAAGATCTCTTCCGCCGTTGAGCTTATCAATATTCTCCAAAATGGGGCTTCTTGGTCTAATTGCGTAAGTTGTTCCTCGCTATGAACATTTGAATCATTAATCTTCGTAGGTCTCAAAACTAATTATTGATTGGTTCTTGAATTGCATATTAAAGATTTCTGCTACATTTGAGTTTTTCAATTGTTCTTGAATTGCATATAAAAGAATACTAAATATTTAACTTTTTGTGTTACGATGGTATTATTTTTTTCAAATGATTTTTTTACAGTAAATTCAATTAAAGTATGGACCATTTTTCATTAGTGGAATTTTAATCGAAATATTGTATGTGCTTAAAAGAAGATTTTATCATGTCTTAGACATGATGTCTAAATACCATAATAATAAATGCATGATTTTGTATAGTAACTACTTAAAAACTAGTGCATTGTTTGTTTGACATTCACATTATATTAAATTTATTTCATTTTGATGTAATAAAAAAGGCAAAAAAAAGTAAAAGTAATTACTAAGTAAATATTTTTGGTAAGTATCTTTTAAAAGAAAAAAAAAAGTGCTCAAATCATTTCCTCAAGGATACAACAACCAATTTTTATGACATTTTTCTCCCTAACTCCTATGTCTTTTAATATATAAAATAAATTTCTTACTCTTATTTTTGGAAAAATTAAAACAGAGGCACATTTCAAATTGCTGGCTACAATGGCATAAAATACAGTTCGGCTACATTATCTTCGGCCATGAGCAATGTCAACCCTGCCTTTACCTTCGTACTCGCCGTTGTTTTCCGGTAATCTATTTCTCAAATCATGGAATTCTATGCAAACTTTCACTTAGTAAAATAAAGTAAAACTGATTTTTTATTGGAATCTTTTTTATAATGAGTTAGTTGGACGTACGGTGGTGCAAAATATCATAAATAAATAGTTGGTTACGTGAAATCATTTAGTTTATTTATTTATTATGCTTTACTTAAAAAGCCAGTTATGCTTTAAGGAATCCAACCGCAAACATTTCAGTTTTGATTGCAAAGAGACAAAAAAGAAACTTTCCCTTTTTTTGAACGAGAAAAGAAACTTTCCCATGGTTGAACTCCTACATGTGATTTAATCATCATTTCCCTGTTGTCCCCCCGCTTCTCGCCGCAAGACTCGCGCTTATGTTCACGCGTTTTGTTTTAGATTTTTGTATATTTTATCATATGAATATTGAAATGGGTACATGTTTTAAATATGACCGACAATGTGTGGGACAACAGTGTTTAAAACAACTCACAACGGCAATAATGAGAAAAACATTTTAGTCGAACTATATAGATTTTACTTAATAATAAAAAGACTAAACAAATGGTAAAAATAGAGAGTTTAGATTCATAATTTACTAACTCGCAATTTTTGTGAAGAATGGAGACTATATCTCTAAGAAAAGAGAGTAGTGTAGCCAAAGTGTTGGGGACAATAATGTCAATAATAGGTGCACTTGTGGTAACTCTCTACCACGGTCCAATGCTAATGTCTTCACGCTCCGATTGGGTCATCGGAGGTGGCCTTCTTGCTCTCCAATACATCCTTGTCTCCGTCTCTTACCTTGTTATGGTATATACATTCCCACCTCAACATGCACTTCAAAATAAAACTATAGTTTACAAAATAATGTTAGATATATCTAAAAAGTATCATTAAAATATAGTTGAATATGGCTTTCGACTTACATTGTATTTACTACTTTTTTAATATATGGTAGGCTCACACAATGAGTCGATATCCATCTGCGGTTGTTGTGACGCTTGTGCACAATGTTTGCATCGCGGTTGTGTGTGCATTTGTAAGTCTTTTGGTGGAGAAGGAAAACTCCAAGGCATGGATCATAAGATCTGACATAACCTTGATCACCCCTGTCGTAGTGGTATATATCTAGAAATGTGTAATAATATTTAGTTTTAAATATTTTTTTTTTTATTTACTCTTTTTTTTTTTGTAGGGGATATTGAATTCAGGATACTATGTTATACATACGTGGGCCGTGAGTCACAAGGGACCTGTGTATTTGTCGATGTTCAAGCCGTTATCTATATTGATCGCAGCTGCATCAACCACCATTTTCCTCGGCGAATCGCTCTACCTCGGAATGTATATAACACAATTTTCTTCTCTTTGTTTATTTTTTAAAATTTCATTACATATATATCTCATCATTCTTTTCATGTGTTATGTTTGATTTCACAGTTTGATAGGGGGAATATTGATATCAATAGGGTTTTACATGGTCATGTGGGGTAAAGCCAAGGAAGTGAAAGTGGATACATTAGGAACCTCAAAGTCGATTTCTTCACAACAAGTTTCTCTCTTGGGTAATTCTTAACAAGCGACATTACAAAAAGAATATATGAACATTATAGTTCTACCGGAGATTCAAAACTCAAAAAAATATATCCCATTACCATTAAAAACAAAATCTGAGCTACAAGAGAGAATAAATTCTTTGCCTCTTATCTTATTATACATTTTATATGCTCTTTAAACAAAAATATAATCTTTTTTTTTTTTTTTTGACGTCTGGAATATTATTATTATTGATAATAAGAAATGATTACAAGAGACTACAAATACAAAATTTCGGAAACATAGAACTGGTTGGACAAACCCAAACCAGATTAACACATCTAACTATACAGAATCAACCACCAAGTCAAGAAGGGAATACAGTCTACTATGGTTAAACAAAATAGGAAACTGAGAGATCAATGCTTAAAGCTCCTAATTACACAATTGAGTTTAGACCCCGTCCACCTCCAACAGTCGCACAATGTTCCCTATAGGTCGATCCCCTAGCGAACTGCCAACAACTAATCCTTCCTATGGCACACAGCAAGACAGCGAGAAGCACCAGCCAAAGGAAACCTCACAATATCTCCCCACTTTGAAGTTGAGACCACACAAAAAAAAATACCGAACCAGACCCAAATCTGAGGCTCGATCCACTAAGGTTGGAAGACAGAGAAGAGTAACCGAAAATAGATTTTTGAAACTCGAAAGTTACCGGACTCTCATCCATCGAAACATTCTGAGTACCGCAGAGAATAAGAAACTGTTAAACCACATCAACGGCACCTTCCAACAAAAGCCCAACTAACTGGTTAGAACCAGTCCGGACGATCGAGAATTCACCGAAAAATACACGCCGCAAATACTATATTCAAATCTCCGTAAGCAACCCCAAAATCCATCGGTACTAAATTCGACTTAAAACCCAAAATCAGATAAGACTGAACCAATACTATATAACCAAAGGCGAATTCAGATAGAAGGGATATAGGATCTGCGAGAATCAAACCGAGAAAGCGAGAGGGCTGGATTTTCTTTTGCAAATAGAAGACAGTCCTCAGACCTAACATAACTTTACAAGAAGAGAAATCCCGGTTTCTGTCGTGGTGGAACGGACCGCAAAGCTTGTCTACAAAACATGACACCAAGAACAGAGAAACCGCCCTCTTAGTATTTCAGCCTCGTAGCCTCAAGCAATCTTGAGCAAGATCCGGCGCAGAATGCTTCACGGAGGAGCCCAGCCACCACAATAACATAACCACCCATCGAAGCCCCAACAAGTTTTCAACTCGCCTCACTAGATCTAGTTATGAAGCCAACGCTGTAGAGGTGAATAATAACTCCAGACTCCGAAATCCATCGCCAAAACAACGAGAATGCAGAGGTATGTCATAGGAAGCCAACTTAAAGCTCCAGTCAGTGAAGATTAGAAGGCCTATGAACCGTCACCGGAGAAGGAGAAAGAAAAACCTATAGCCACCGCTATCTTTTATCTTTTGGGTGTCTCGCCGTCCAAGAAATCTCCGGCCAATGTCCTTCCACAGAAGGTATCATTTGAATAGGTTTATTTTGGTGTGATTCAGGTACTTATAATCTACGATGGTTTGTGGCGCTTATGCACAATTTTTGCTTTCAGTGGAGTAGGGCAACTCAAAGGCACATCATAGGATTTGGCGTAACCCTAATCAGCATTGTAACAACGATACCTATCTATAGCAACTCTTCGTAACTCAAACGTATATGGCCACAAGGTGAGACGGGAATCAACTCTCCTATTCCTACTTTCATGACTTGACGATATTATAACCGTTCCCTACGTTTAGCAACAAAAAAAGAAAACGAATCTACAGAGTAAAGAATCAACTCTCCTATACGTTTAGTATATCTGTGCAGTTATAAAACTTGAAACTGCAGAGCTGTTACAGCGTAGACTCTTTGAAGAGAACTAGTTTAGCCAAGCGAGCGACGAGTGGTAAGAGTTTCTGTCTAAACTAGGCAGCTTAGAAATTGTATCAGCATCATGATTACATGTAAAGAAGAGACATCTAGTTATGCATTTTAAAAGAAGCTTTAAGGGAACATCAAACACAAAACAAAGATATAAATGATGCTTCTTAAAAGACTTGTTTTTTTTTCTATGTTTTCCCAATATCACAAGTGTAACAGACAAGAAACTAGAAAGATGAAGATATTACTCTGTATATTGCTTATGAATTCTTCCATGGAGCAGTCTCTCTCTCTCTCTTTCTCTCCTCTCCCATGTCTGTTTATGATTTCAGTCTCTTTCAAGTCTTGAGATCATCAGACATGGCAGAAGGTATGCAGTGTGTGGTCAGAATATCTAAAGTCGCTTCCTTTGCTGCCTTAGTTTGCAGAACCACAATCTGTACAATCAATCCACAGATAGTTTCAGCTTTCATAAAGAGCTGAGAGATCAGAGAATAACAACAATAATAATACCTGAGCATAATCAAGATCAAACTTCATATATTCCTCATCACAATTCTCCACCATCTCAGCCAAACCTTTCAAGTTCTTCACAGGTTTGCCATTGAAAGCAAGAACCTATAAAGAGCGATTTTAAGCACTGAAAGAGCCATGGATACATCAACAAAGTAACAAACTGATAATGCAGTTTTCTTTTCTAAAACAAACCTGGGTATTGACAATCTCCTCATAACCAATGTTAATGTCAGAAACAAGAACCTACAAGTATTCAGATTTTAAACATCAAAAAACGGGAATAATAACGGTAATTACGTAAGGAGTTAAGACTAAAGAAACCAACCTGTGAAACTACAACAAGCTGCTCGTCCACAGATTGAGCCATTGCATGAAGATGCTTCGCCAATATTTTCACTGGTGCATCAAATTCATATTCTTTTCCATACTGCAACACATTTTATTTGGGAAATAATTATTATATAGATTGTCAATTGATTTGTATGAGACACAGAGAGAGAATGTAGTGGACCTCGGATCGGAGATATGGTACAGAGACAGTCGTAAACACAAATCCAGCAGTGATGAAGTAAGAAGGAGGTTTGCCGCATATGTGTGCAGGGATTAGCCTCTTGTGGATTGCAAGTTTTATGTTGAACTCAAGTATTTCTTTGTTACGCAGAACCTTCACAAGAGCTGAATCTCCAGTATACTTTTGAGATATAAGATAGCTAAACCCAATTCGTTCTCCGTGCCTAAACGGAACTGAAAAACAAGAACACGAATGTTATAGCCATGAATGTTTAGAGAAACGAATGAATAAGAAACCAACTGTAAGAATTTATTACCAGTTCCATCATTAGCAATATTGACTCCGTCAAAGCTAAGGATAATATCAGAAGGCTTCAAAACCTGTGATTCTGGAGCAGTTGGCTCGATTCTTCTTATCCGCACTCCCTTTTGGTTTGATTCCATACCCATTGACTTACGCAGGTCAGGATTCTCCATCTTCTGCCACTCAATCCCAAGAGAAGGAAATCCTGAAACAGTACCAAGTATTGAGAAAAAGAAACAATACATGTAGAGATAACAAAACAAGAATATCATATTGAGATCTTAACCTGTGTATTTATCATTCTTCTCATAATCTTTAATGAAATGAGCAATCACTGGCGTTGGAATGACATAACCGATATTTTCAGCATCTTCGTGTTTCAAAGACTGAAAAGCAATACCGACACATTTTCCTTTGTCGTTAAAGGCAGGACCACCAGAGTTCCCTGAATTTATAGCTGCATCAATCTGAAAATTACAGAAAAGACTATCGTAAGTGCCCAAAGTTTTCTAAATGAATGAAAACAAGTGAGTGTGATGTAGAACCTGCAAGCCCAAAAGCTCGGTGGAGCCATGTACATAAGACAATATCTCCATCCGCGAAACAACACCGCTTGTGACGGAGATTGTATCACCACCAATTGGATAACCAACGACGGTTACAGCGTCTTGCAAGGCTGGTAAATCACCAAACTCAACAGGAGACACTCCTTCCCAAAACTCATTATCATTAACTGTCAACAAAGCTGCAATATTCCGAAAAAACAATCAATATCCCATTATTTCACTATCATTTCTGACTACTAAAAGCTAAAATTACTTGAAAAACAAGAAAGTGTAGATTCATACCAATGTCGCATTCAGTTCCAATGGCCAAGACTGTAGCTAGATACTTTGTGTCAGAGCCACGTTTCTTGAGTTTAACTTGGGTGTGATGCTCAACGGAATGTGCATTTGTCAAAACTCTTCTTCCTCCGATGATGAAACCACTACTACCGGAACTATATTGTCTTTTCCTTTGCCATGGCAACGAGAAATTGGGCTCAGTGTGGACGCAGAAAACTTTAACCACGGCGTCCATTGACGGCACAACTTTCACCACAGTTTCCCAACTCGGAGCAGCAGGAACCAGATTATCCGTAACTGTTGAGACAATCATCCCATTATTGCAATCTCCGTTCTTATCCGAGTGATGGTGACGAGACGACCTCTCGCTATTTCCGCCGCCGCTGCGCTCGGTGGTTTCTGGTTGGTTGTTCAATCGGCGCTTTTTTCCTCTCCCTCGGTTGCGTCGTGACGGTGATGGGTTAGTTTCGGAAGCTGAAGCAGGTTCAGGTGATTGACCTAAAGCCGCTTCGTTGAGCTGTGTCACCGAAGCTTCCTTACTTTCGCCGCCGGCGTTTTCCGCCGATAAAGCATCTTGTCTTTTGTGTTTGCGTCCTCTCTTCTGAGAAGTACTCATTTTTCCTCAACTCAGAAGGAATTGAACTTTCCACTGAAATTTGGATTGAATATTTCAGGAAAAACTCCTTTCTGACGCGGCTAGGGTTTAAAATCGGAGAGTGAGGTAATCGGGTAATCGCTAGGATGTAAGAAACGGCGATCAGTGTACCGTGGTGTCTGAATAAAAGAAAATGGGCCTCATATTAAGGCCAATAGTTAAATAAGACGAGCTTGGGCTTCTAAATGGCAAACATGGATGATAAATCCCGAAACGAGTAAAAATTTACATTTTTCCAATAGTTTTTTTTGGTTTTGTAAAAAATCAGTAAACTTATTTTATTTTTTTTATGCACGTCAATTTCTCATTTGAAACTTATGTGAGTCAAATCTACCATCTCCAAAAAATCTCATAATATAGTCTTTGCATATATTAGCTATATAGCACACGAAAACAGATTAAAAACTTGATATATATGGCACACGAAAAGAGATTAAAAATTTGACGGCAAGATCTAAACAACGTCATTTTCGTCGAATTAAAACAACACTCTTTAAAAGAAAAAATAAAAATAAAATAATGTCTTCTCACTTTCTTTTTCTTCGTCTTCTTCCCCAAACTCCAAAACCAAACAATTCCACAAATATTTGAGAAAAAATTTGTTTTTATCTCCAATCTAAAGCCAATAAAGCCAATTGTTTTTAATTTTCTTTTCCTTTTCTTTTACCAAAAATTTCAAAAATCCCATGAAGGTGGAGTGAAGCGAAGCAAAGATCTTATAAGCGACGATGGTTCCTAAGATCACATCTATGGCAGGCACGAGACCTCTTTACTCGGTATCTTGCTTATTCCTCTCTTTCTCTCTTGTCTTTTTCGTCTCGCTTCTATTATTCTTCTCGAATTCCTTAACATTGGACCCGAATCCGAGGATTTCACACAATACTCTTCAAAACGGCATCAATGTCTTTGTCATTGAGCTTCCGAGATCCTTGAACTACGGTCTTCTGGATAAATACTGGTCATCTTCTCCAGATTCGCGCATACCCAGCGACCCGGATCACCTGACCCAGAAATCCCATTTACCGAAAGTCGAGAAATCTCTTTGTATAAATTAACCTATGATATTAATTTCTACTTCATGACTCTAAAAAAAAATTTAGGGATAACCTAAATGAAAAATACTACATATTCTTGTAAGGGATTGAATTCAATCTAAACAATTCATGAAAAACCCCTTCGAAAACCCTAAACCTAACATGGACTCTAATGATACATGAATTTAAATATCGAAATCATAACTAAGTTAAAGTATTGCATAAAAAATCAAAAGTAAAAGCAACCGAGTCTAGGTAGTCTTTAATAATTAGTAAGTCTTAGGTCAAATCAGAACGAAAGTCTTTAATAATTAGGAAGTCTTGGGTCAAATCAGAAGTCGTGTCAATGTTTCTTTCACTGGTCATCAACAAAGTTTGAATCTAGGAGTTTGGGAACCTCTTTACTATGCTAAGTCACTTTTATGGTAATAGCCTATTCACTAGCAATCCTTCACTATCTAAATTTCTCATAGTGATAGTGATGCTAAAGATGATTATAGATTGATCCCAAATTATTTACTCAACACCCTAAAATTGTGTTTCAATAGATAGAAATGAATAACTCGATTTAATATCTCTTAGAACAAGCTTCATTCACCTGCAAAACAATACATATATCACCAAATGCAAAATGCAAGAATCCTAGGTACCTAAATGCAATTAATCTAAAACGACATGAAAATGACAAAGACCATAATGTAAACTACAAAATCTAGCAAATAAAAGGGGACTAAATGAGGAAAGATATATGCATATATCAACCATCATCCTGAGAGGCCGACCAAAAATTGACACACATTCTTGTTGGTCCATTCTTCAACACATTTGTTCCAATTTTTCGTCTTTTTGCTCAAAGTGCTCCAAATTGGTTTAAGTACCTATTAAAGCCAACAAAAATACCAAAAAATGTTATATCGTACTGAATAAATGGTGTATAAACCTGTAAAAACCACAATATATAAGTTTATTGCACATCTCTTGGTTTAAACATTCATTCTCTATTCTAGCATGCATTTTTATTCTACATAGCGTTCGGTTCTTTGCTATCAAAGATAACTCGATTTAGGGTTTGTTATTGACGTGAAGTTTCAAAAATTTGTAACACCTAAACCACCCAAGTATAAGTAAATGCTTTTTTAGTGATTAAGGGATCGAATATAATCGATTGTCACGAAATCTAAATAGTTAAAGATACTATGACTAATAGTAAAATGGAAATTAATTTGGTTGGAGCTGTCTACTAATCCTAAATTCAATAGCCTATTCTTTTGCAAGTCGTTTCAGCAGCGACAACGATTTTGAACCGAGGTAAAAATTAAAACAGTGAAAAAAATGGCCGCTGAATTTGATCACCAGTGATGTTGTTACTCAAGTTCTCCAATCGCTGCAATTTTTGGGGATGAATATTATTATTTTTGGTGTTGCCACAATCAACATCAATGACACCTTCCCATAATTCTAGCTTTAGAGGTTACTTGTATTTTTCTTTTTCTTTTATGGTGTTGTGATTTACCAAAAACGCACATATTTAAATAAGCAAGATTATACCAAAGCAAAAACATGTGATCAAATAGGCTAAATAAGCGTTTAAGCAAAGCAATCTACCACAAACATGAACTAAGTGCAAAAGGAAATGTAGATAAGAAAATTAAGAAAAGTCAACAAAAAAGTCAAAGACAAAAGTGCAATAAGATTAAGACCTATGGATCTTTCAGTTTGATACTTGTTGATTTGGAGAAGAATTGACTGGGTTATTCTTTTATATGGTGCGTTAAGTTTATAGAATCCATAAAACTAAGAATAGTGAGGTTGGAGCCTACTACTACAGCTTTTGTAAGTTGCTTTCCATAGGAAGTGTTTCATATTCAATGTTGTGTGAACTTGCTGAATGTATTGATTACAATTGTGGATATCTTTTTTGCTTGAAATTTAGAATATATAACAAAGCACATCCTCTTTTAGATGAATAGTCTCCAACTTTGTTCGGGATCCAAATCAGAGAGTCTTCGCACTAGAAAGAGCCACGAGCCAGCAATATATTTCAATTATCATAGTGGGGGGGAGGTGGGCTTGAATGGCAGATAGATTCCAGTCACTTGTAAACGGATTGAGAATATTACAGGCTAATTTAAAGTTGTTTGGGTCCCAAAGACTGAGAGGCAATTATCCTTCCACACCCTCACTTCCTTCCTATTACCTATCAAAGACCTCACGACCCGCTAGGATTCCAAGCCACATGTGAGAAGCCAAAGCTGGACAAGAGTTATCCATAAAATCAATGGTGTGGCAAATTCTCCCTAAGTAAACTCTGAGCAAGGAACGGATGTGGGTTCTTAAGGATACGCCAAACTAGCTTTGCGATGAGGGAGTTGATGAAAGTTTGGATATCGCGACCAAAACCTCCGAAAGCTTTAGAAGTCGTGAGTTTATTTCAAATAACCCATGCCTTTTTTTGAGAACTCGATTTAGAGTCCCACCAAACACAAGTGTAAATTGATTGAGTTTGCTTGCAGAATGAGGCACGGAGCTTAAAATACGACATTCAATACATAGGCATTGTAGCAAGTATGTATTGAAGGGGATTTTGCTTTCAGGCTTTGAATAAAAAGTGAGATGTCCAAATATGAGATCTTTATAGAATTCTATCGGTTATAGATGCAAAGATGTATTTATTCTTCCTACCGAAGTGTTTAGGTAATTCAAGATACTTTCCACTGCATCTCAATATGCAAGGTATTCTTCACTCCTCTCTTTGATAAATTTATACTTTTCCTCGAGGCCTTTTCACACCGAGAGAGAATCAAAGCCAAGGCGGAGTAATTAGCGGGGTTTTCTAGCAAAAGAACATTGTGTCATCCGCGAAGATGCGGTGATTAACTTGAATAATTTTCCGATTGAATTGAGGATTTTTCCGAACAACCCTAATTCTCGGGAGCTTGTCTTTGATTTGAGCATTATTACAAAGTCTCGAGAGAACCTACATGCAAAAATTGAAGAGGTATGAGAAAGAGCAGGTCTCTTTAACAAAGTCCTCGAGAGGGAATAACTTGCCCGCATGGAATATCATTGAGGAGAAATGAGTGAGATACAAAGCAAATACACTCCATGATTCAATCAGTCCAAATTTCGAGGAAACCGAATCTAGTAAAAATCGCCTTTAAAAAGCTTCATTCGATTCTATCATATGACTTGCTCGTATCTATTTCTATAACCGTGTTGAGTAATGTTTCTTTACTCCAAATTTTCTTATGTAATGGAGTATCTCGTAGGTGATCAATACATTGTCCGATTGATGTCTTGAGATCAATTCGTGGTAGAAGAGATTGAAGCCGACGGGTGATTATAATCTTGTAATATGTCTTGAAAAGAGTGATAGGCTGTTGACCAAATCGAAATTAAATATTATTATCTCACTTTCCCTTCTGAGCATTTCAGCACCGAAATTCTCCTTGTGTAGTTAGATTTCTTCGTCACCACTATTACTCCAAATCTCACTTGAATCCTTTCACATTTTCCTGGTAATTCCTTAATTTCTTCTTCGATCTTCCATTTCGACGCGAAATCAAATGTCAGAAGGCTACGCGATCGAGCTTTACTTCGATCCGGCGCTCGAAAACCAAGTTCTGAAAGCTTGGAACGTCTTCGCTCGCCGCCAAATCAGCACGAAATTGATCAACACTGAGTCTCGCCCACACATAACGCTATTCTCAACAGTCTTCTTCGACTCAACGAGGCTTGAATCCGTCATCAAAAACTTTGTTTCCAAGCAGGAACCACTCTCGATCTCATTCTCCACTATCGGAAGCTTCTCGAGCGATAACAACGTACTGTTCCTCTCGCCGACACCGTCACTGTCGCTTCTTCAACTACAGTCTCAGTTATGCGAGACAATGAGGAAAGAAGGTATTGAGATTTCGGAAGATTATCGCGCCGATTCGTGGGTTCCGTTTTGTCCGGTGGCTCTTGAAGTCCCCAAATCGCGTATGGCCGAGGGTTTCTCGGTGTTGAGAGATTTGAAGCTTCCGGTAAACGGATACGGCATGGAGATTGGTGTGATCGAGTTTCCTCCGGTTCGCGAACTCTTCTCATTTGCCCTTGGTAACACTTTGGAGTCATGATCATTTCGATCTGTTGGGTTGGTTTCATGATTTAGCTTATTCGTTTATGTACTTTCTTCTCGTAGAGTATCAATTTTCGCTGTTGAACACTAAAATTCTAAGCAATAGTTGAAGAGTTGCTAATCATCAATCTCACATTTCTCCGTCCATGTGAAGAGAAAATTTATGTAGTTTCAAGCTTTTCTCGATATGTGAGTGATTGCTCAAGATAACTGATAGAATACAATAGAAGCAGATGACACCATTAGACCCTTAGTGATGGTTGAAAACCAACTTGAACAGACTTCAACTATAATCTGCTCTGTTCAAGATCATTTTCTAAATCACAAAGGCTCTTATGGTATATCTGTTGAACTTTTTCGATTATGTTGATTTGTTCTTATTACATCCACTTTTGAGATTCTTTAAAAGTTTCTATGGTATTTTTTTGTGTTTCATGTCTTCACATGAAGAAAAAGAATGGTGGAAACTATTATTATTTCTGTGCTCTATCTTTTTCTTTTGCAGGCTATGATCATGGCGTAGATCAATAGATATATGAAACAATGCCAGGTATGTACAATTCTATATGTCCTGTAACTTTCTTTGTAAGACATATAACTAAAGGTTGCAATCAGAAATGAATCAAAGACAATACTGAGAAGAAAATAAGTAAGAAGATTGCTATTTTATAAGTTGTTATCCTCAAAATCACCTAAGTTGTCTAGGTAACACCATAAGAAACTCGCTCCAAGTATCGATTGGTCCGGGCAAACAGTCATTGAAACCTTTCATCCATTTATCTCCCCAATAGGAATTCAGATTCCCGTCTGGTCTCATTAGCATAACCCTAGTCATATCCAAAACTGCAAACTTTTTCTTCTTGAAGATGTTCTATCTGAATGTCCTGATTTCCATTTCGCTACTACTCTTCAGGTCGGTTTCGCTTATCTTCCTGCACGCTCCTCCAGTGTCCCATGTCCCGTTCTCGAAATGGGAAGGCGAAAATGTCCTAAGTACCGTGACTAAGTTGCTTTTGCAGTTACGACATGCATTGATATGGTTTAAGGGAGCTGAGAAAACCAGCTTAAACCCTCGTGTCAGGCTAATCTGAGTCATGTTTGGTAAGTAACAGAAGATGCAACCAATTGTTTCATCTCTTCTATGTATGTATACTGTTCTGAATAACCAATGACCAGCCGAAACAATGGCAATGTCTGTATTTGGCAGATGTTTCGCCCATTGGTCATCTATCTTGTCAATATCGAGATCGTAAATTCCTGTTCCCGTCTTGTTCGCATCTTCCCTCTCATATCCCGCCACTAAAAACTTAGTCCATGTGGTAGATAGAGTGAAGTCATGAGCAGGGAAGGAAGAAACATATCCGGTTTCTGTCTTTTGCATCTTTAATATATAGGAGTTTCTTCCTGCGCAAGCAAGGTCAAGAACAAACAAAAAAATAGAGATATTTAAGTCACAAGCTAAATAGAGATTTGTACCATTGACAAGAGGCAGAGGAGAGACTCCATGTGATTTTTGGCTACAGATTCGCCAATAAAATTCATCTACAAGTGCGAAAAAAGCTTTAGGATCGAAACGAGGAAGATCACAAGCCTTGGGGTTTCCATCTCCAGAACAAGAAATCTCTGTTTGGTCTACCATGTTTAAAGCAGTTCTTTGAGTCGAGATTGTAAGACAGGTCGAGTTTGTGTACAGAGACCCTCTTTGGTCTCGAACCCAATCTCCTTTAGACAAGTCACACTCCTTCAAATCTAAACCAACTACGACGACAATAATAAGAAATACGATTAAAATTGAAGGAGTGACAATTCCTTAAATATCTTAATATGTGTTAAAATGCCAAATTGCCAGCAGTTTCTGTTTTAGAGGGTAATTCATTTGAGGTTTTTTTCATGTATCTTAAATTAATGAATGATTATTATGGCTGTTAAATATGACTTGATAAACTAAATATGACTTGATAAACTAAAAACAAACCAAAACGGAGGTAAAAAGCTCTTCGAAAAATTTAAATTCATTCAAGGCATGCTTCCGGATTGAGGTTCGAGACGTAGAGAACATTGTGATCGTTGATGGGGTTGAAAGGATTCCGAGGAAAGAAGAAGAAGAGCGTGGATCACTTCTCATTCTCATCACTTTCTTTGATTTTTCCCGGAAAATCCATGACGAATTCATCGTTGCATGTCGCTAATTATCAACAAAAATATGTGAATATGAGCACCTATTCATATAACAAGCATACACACAGCTTTTCGTTCCATTATTCAAATCAGAGAAGAGGAATTAGAAGAAAACTCTGAAGATGAAGGAAGAGATAAGGGATCTTCATTTTGTCCATTCGTCTAAAGGAGAAAACATTTTTTTTGTTTTTGAAATGTAAATAGCTATAAAGTTAGATTTGTTTCTTTTTTGAAATGTAAAATAGCTCTAAGGCTGGTTTAGATTTGATCTTGTATTAAGTATAAACCTAAATAGTAGTTTTATAATTAGAGGTTGAATAAAAGCAGTTTGGCACTTGTTTTACTAATTTTTTTTACTTTTACCTGTTTTATTTTCTGCTTAAATTCTTAAAAGATTTCCGAAATGGATTGCTCCGACTAGAGAAATATTTGGAAAATTTCAAGGTCGACAGTCCTCCCTAAAATCCAAAGAAGAAGGTTGTCTTATAACCCTTTGAAATGAGAAGAAGGTGGGTTGGTTTCTAACTAAAAACCCAACGTATGGAGCCAACAAAATAATGAGAAATGCTCACTAAATCATTTTTGATGTGAATCAATATATCAGTTATAAAACCAATTTGAAATTGATTTAGAACTTAATTCTCACTTGAAATTCAATTAGAGGAGATAGTTTATTGACTAAATCAACAATGTATTCACCAACGATTTGGCCTAAAGACAACAAATGTTGGACTAATAATCCAATCCATAGTTAAAGTCACAATATTTTAAAACCCAAACATCATCTCCTCTGATCTCCAAAATAGAACACTTAATCTTTATACAAGTTTTAAGTTTTTTAAGCTAACTACTTTGGACCTTCAATACATTAACATTTAGTGCTCATGACAATGTTTACAACGTATCCACCAACCGGTCATTCCGATGAACGTCTTCATTGAAAATCTCACCGAAAAGTAGTCAAAAATCACTTCTGGACATTGACTTAGTATCGACTGATACTAAGTCAATATTCTGGTCAAACCTTGATGATTGAACCTTGTTTCCATGAATTATTCTTCTTTTCTTTTTAAATTCCTAAATAGCCATGCAATCACTAAAATATACCAAAACATAGCAAAATACAAAATCTAGATGATTAAACATAAGATAGCAAGATATTGGTAAAATGACATGTTTTAGATAGTGAAAATGGTTTTTGAGGTTCTAAAAATTTTAATGTGCTAAGACCGTCACTTTTTGGACTCTTCAAAAAGTTCTAGAAAATATGCTTCAAATGCCACGAGGTCTATCCTCTTCTCAAAGATTATCAACTTTTTTCACAATAACGTTTCCATCTCCGAGTGCATAAATAAAAAAGACTATGTCGTCAACAAATAAATACTAGCATGATCGTTTGTTCGTTCCTTGTGTGCGAATGTTAGATTTATATCCTTCCATGAACCATAAATTTGGAATATTATATTGTTAAATGATTCTGCCAAAGACACTTTGACCTCACTTATATGATAGTTAATTGTCTGAGATTATTTCTAAACCTAGAATTCACTAACAACACGATTTAGGATAACCAAGAGAATTTGGATTTTTAAACTCTTTGGATTTCTTTTATTTTTTCTCGTTTTCCATATGAACCATAATTAAATTCATTGGGTTCAACTATGATACTTCTAGAGAAATTATGCCAGATGTAAATTCTAAATTGAATTAATTCAAAATTAGCGGAAAAATGTCCACATTTAAGGGGATTGGAGTTAACATCCGAATTTGAAATGCAAGTAGTCTGTAATGACCCTAGTGAAGGGTAAATAATGCCAATAAGAAATTCTTTAAAAAAGATCTAAGATAGCTAAGGGATGGGGAGAATTTTTCATTATAAGTTTCTAACTTTAAATATTTACATTATCCTCGATTCACCTAAGTACTAGTGCATTTGTTGTAGTAAATTTAAAAGCATGGTTACTAAGTTAATTCCTCACTGAAATCAAATTAGGATGTAAGAAAAAAGTATTTTGTTGAGGTTTGTTTTTGGGTTTCCTAGTGGCTACTAACAGTAAGGAAGGAAAACAATGAGCATGCAAAGAAAAATTATGAGTTGTTGGGAATTCAATTGATTGGAGAGACTATATATCATTGAGGTGAGGAAGGAATGATTTGGGTTATGGAAGCATAAAAAGCAATAACTTTAGGGTTTCTTAAAGCTTACAGCTAGTGGTTTGAATTCTATAGTGAGACTTACCCCGTAAGGGTGTCGGGTGATACTCTCATTTCACTAAACAACATAAACAATCTATTTAAGCCATTGAAAGTTAAGTTGGAAGAAGCCTTAAGAACCATCCAAAATCCCAACAATACTTCACTAAATCGAATGGTCATGTCATTAGTGAAACATTGCTCTTAATGAGGCATGAGAAATTTTCACAAACATTTTATGTGCATAAAAATTTTATGCATAAGATTATCTTGTTCCACCTAATCTTATTAGCCTTTATTTCCTAAATATAGATACCTATATTTATCAACCCTAAACATAACAAACAATAATTACATAACATATTCCTCTCCCTAAATTTCAATGACCCATAGTGAAAAAGATCTATTCACTCCTAGCCATGGAAGATGTCATAATGAGATAGAAAAAGTAAATACAAAAGATAAAAAGTATTAAATAAAAGATTGAGATTGAGAAGATGAATACAGAGGCAAGGTCTCTCACAAAGCCTTCAACGAAAACCTAAGCAAGACCTACCTAACAATAAATCTAACAAAATCTGAGTTTTGTTCATGGCCCAAGATGCCTATTTATAGGAAAAGTTCATTAGGGGAAAAAATGTAAAAGTATGTCTTCAGAGAAACTGTATCGACTAATACATGTGGCTGATGCTTAGATCTACTTGCGGGCACCCCAAAAATAGATTTTTTGATGTCGTTGTGTGACAGAGACGGTTTTTAGCGTGTCGTTAAGTGCTAAGACCACTCTAATCAATCATATTTATAGTTCTCGATTTACCCGTATTTACTCATTAATAAGTAGATCTAGAGGCAACACCAAATATCGTACCACAAGGAGATGAGGTTTGGGACTACTTCACCATTTTTCCATGGTAACTTATCAATATATTTTTCCTTTAAGTTAAAAATATTTATTTTCGCTTGAAGCAAATACTTATCTTGCCTTATGGACGGGCCG
Organism: Euclidium syriacum; assembly: GCA_900116095.1. Lineage (NCBI taxonomy): Eukaryota > Viridiplantae > Streptophyta > Magnoliopsida > Brassicales > Brassicaceae > Euclidium > Euclidium syriacum. The sequence goes on from FPAK01000008.1 coordinate 9,554,198, forward strand.
GGTCTGAATATATGTTTCAAACCCCACTTTCTTCTCAAATTGAAGTGGCTTATCCCCATATATAATAACATGCACCTTCGTACCCTTCACATAATTCAGATTCAGATAATAGTTTTTCGTGTGTATACTACGTTGATACCGCCCCATAAGTAATCAGTGGTGTGAGTAATTTTTTTGATATCTTTCCATGAAATCATTAACTCTCTAGGGTGACTGCAGGTGAAATTTTTTGCCTTGACCTAGTGTCTACTTCAGAATCTATTCGAGATTTAATACGGCTTTAGAAAACGGACAAGTTCATAAATTATTTCCTCGAATTGTCCGATATTTGATTTAGTCAGTCAACGAAAACTGCCACACTCATATTGGTTTGCTTCTACATATTAAATATTTTTTGAAGGCGTGCACCGTTTCTCGGGGTCTGGTTGGCTTCATATCCTGCCATCTTTAACTATTGAAGTTATAATTTCATAGTCATAGATTTTTAATCGATTTAATGGTTAAAAATTTGTTTTATCTTTGATTAACAAATAGCCTAGTGTTAGACAAGAGGTAAATCGAGCTAGGAAAAGGAGTGTGACCTAGACTGATCTTGAACATGCGGTTATATGGAAGAATATTAAGTAGATATCCAAGGTTTATTGAGTATAAGTGTGTGAATAACAAGAATATAAGTTGTGTTTTAATGCAAATGATAATGAGAGAAAAGTGTAATGTTTTGTATGTGTCTAAGCCTGAATCATTGTCTGTCATTCAGCTACTCAATGATCTAATTTCTCAAGAAAATGATGGGCGTTAAGTAGACATCTACCAAACACCTAGCGCCTAGAACCTCTAATCAGAGATCTAGTCTATTTAGGTAGTGTAGACGTTTATAACATAAAATGATTTATACTATTTATATAATATAACATATGATATATTGTCATTCATACATGAAAGAATTCAAATATTATTAGTCTTAATAATGAATATAAAACTCAAATTACATCAAAAATAACAAAATATTAAATCAGTTAACTTTATTATCACACAATATTTGTTATCACACTACAACTTACCTGCTTGATAACTACGGTTCTTGTTAGCTTTTGTGTCAATTAGCAACTGATATAAGTGGAATTGCATCAGTTATGCAACTGTTGGTACCAGCTCCGACGCCACATTCCATTGCTTCAATTGGACAACCGAGACAACCTCTTGCAACCAATAAGTTGTCTCAGTCACAACCGAGACAAACTTTTGGTTGCAACAGTTTTAAAACCGCTGCAAGTTTAGTCATTAACAAACAGACATTACCGAGACAATTAGGCATTCACAAACAGACATAAACATACATTATTCTAATACTTTCCTGAAACGGAAACATTACCAAGATAATCCATTACTAAGAGATTATTCTAATATGTGTATGTACATAGAATATAGAGCTTTTTTAAGTTTTGTTCAGAAGAAAAAATATAAAACTAAAACCTGTCTTTACATAGAATACAAAACCGGTCTTTGAGATGATCTTGTCTTCTAAATATAAGCATTTCTCTGATTTCTTGATATATCAACTTGTACATCACTCCTTTGAGTTGCAACTTGTATACTTGCCTGGAAAAATCAGAGAAGCTAATGTTTGAAAAAAGCTATCAATTCATTACTCATAAAAACAGAGAAACTTATGAGATTCTTACCTTGTCACTCAGAAAACAAAGAAGCTTGATGGAGAATGTTGCTAAGATTTATGTCATCACCAATCTCATTCACCTATTAAAGTATTTCATAAGATGCTTGATTCATTCTCATTCATTTCTCCGCATGATTGAATCTAAACATTCTATAAACATTCTTACTTTGCATGATTCAATGAGAACTTGAAGAGCACTAGCAAGCCTTATGTTTCCATCATTCTCATTCACCTATAAAAGCATTATAAAAATCATTCTCATAATCCATTCTCTTCATGATTCAATCTTATAATATAAAGCATTATAAATCACTTACTTTGCATGATTCAATGAGAACTTGAATAACACTAGCAAGATTTATGTTTCCATCATTGCCATTATCATGCGAGAACTTGAAGAGCACTAGTTACTGAAAAAGAGAACTTGACAGAAAGTAAGTAAGCAAGACAGAAAGGAAAATTTGATAGTTACCTTGCCATTTGATACACTAGTTCTTGCTTGAAAATACACTAGTTATAGATATTTGTAAGAAAAAATAATAATCAGTCACTGTGTCATTTGATATTCTATGAAAACCAAGAAGAAAAGAGAGAACCGTAATCACTTTTTGCAGCGCACTTGCAACGATGTCAAGCTTGGACTTTATCTGAACCATCTCCCATGATAAGGAACAGCTCCAGATCTTGGATTATCATCACTTGAGCTTGGATAGCTAATGGTTTCACTTATCAAATAGACCTGGTATCAATAATGTACAAGGCCATACTCTTGAAGATAAAGAAGACAATTAAGAAAGTTATATGGCCATGTCTATAACCAAGTCATGTCAAAATGTTAAGAGAGAGTTACCTAAAAATACGAGAATTCTCCATGGAAAAAATAGACCGAGTAGATACGCCAGCATAATCCCAATTGTTATAGAAAGCTATAAAACAAGAGACATCCAATGTTTAATGTTAATACAAAGAATCAGCTTGTGAAATGCAAGAAAAGAAAAAAAGATTAGTGAAGCTACCTGATTAACAAAACCTAAGGCTCCTCTCATGTTCTGTGGAGAGAAGAAGACTCGTCCCATTGAACCTGAAGCATTTACCAGTTTCGGATAATCAGATAAATAGAAAGGCAACTCCACAACTTGCTTTTAACACTAAGTCTAACAGTTTCGGATAATCATTGATGAATCTCAAGTTATCAACAATTCATTATTCTATTCATAGACACCTTTACTCAAGCAAACCTGCAAAACTCTTAATCATTACAATTCAGGTATTCACTTACTCTCCAAGATTCAAAAAGAATTTTTAAGAGCACTAGCAAGGGGATTTCTTTGTTTGCCTAAGGCCTTTCTCCATTATGTGCAGTATGGGAGAAAATGATGACAACTATGAACCTTGCATATGTGCTCAAGAAGCTCCAAGAACAGTTGATACCTGCTCATCATATTTGAAATTCTGGATAGAACTCAGGCACTCAACTGGAGCCAACTGGTTCCAAAATGTATCAAATACGTATTTTCTCCTTAACAACGTAGCTCTGGTCATTATCATCCTGAAACAAACAAATATTCTGGAAATTAAATACAAACATCCAGCATCTAGAAACCAGAATCATGTCAACTATAAGAATATCTCTTCTTCAAACATCCAACATCCACAATACTCAGTGTAACAACAAGTTACTAGGAACTTTCCACTTCCCACTTCTGGCCCAAGAGGAGGTGGAGCAAAGAGTTCTTCATTTTATAATCTACACAAAAGAGGTGAAACTCACAGAAACGACGAATCTTTGAAGATACTTGATAATAAGATGAAATGTAGAATAGAAATGGAGAAATCTTACTATGTAATTGCCTCCGAAACAAACGTAGGTTCCTTCGATCGATGGAGGAGGTTCGGGAGCAAAATTAGGGTTTCTGAGTAATCTTTGTAGAGTATATAATAAGGAGGTGGTGGTGGATACGTAGTGTAGCCATTCTCTTCTACACATATCCAAAATCCGAGAAAATCAGCAAAAATCGCAATAGATCACTGAAATTAGGGTTTCTAATTGATTCTGATGATACCAACTAATTTGAAATCACGAGTGAAGAAAGGATTAGGAAGAGAGGGAGATTAAAGACATAACCTGCTGAAGCCCAGGACGAGGAGTCGAGATCCGACGACGACTGGCGTGATCGTGAAGAAGAAGAGAGAATCTGGATCTCCGAGAAGTGGTTCTGTGATCTCCAGAAATTTTTTTATTGATTTTCACAACATATTTTTTTTATTAGAGAATAAAATGAAGAGGAAGAAAAGTCTCTGTGTGAAACAGAGCCTCATAAGCCACAAGTGTCCCAAATTTTATACCGGTTAGTAAAATGATATAGTTTTTAAAGATTTTGACAAATTTTATGTCAGTTTAACAACTGATGGAGATTTGCTGATGTAAGATAGCTTGTATTTTGTAGTGTCAATATTAATTAGCTTTATCGTTTACATCACACAACATATGTTTATTTTAAAAACCATGAATTTTTGAAGTCAAAACTTATAAAAGTAGTTATATGAAATTCTTTAAAAAAAATAAATACAGGGAAACAAACACAAAAATTTAAAAGAAATGATAATTGGTGAAAGATGATGTTGATCCACCTTAGCCTCCTATGATCGCTTAGAACTGCATAAAATAGATTAAATTCGCTTTGTAGCATAAACACCTAATTCCAATTCCTAGGAAAATATCGTCAGGTCTACCATAATAATCTTGTATAATTAGATTATGACGGTGTAGTTAGGTTAATTTGGATACACATAATAATGTTGTATAAAGAGGCATCGCCTCATATTTTTATAAATGAGAAATCCATTACCTTTTCTATAATTTACTCCAAATTCTATCATGGTATCAAAGCCTTAACCTAACTACAAAAATGTTTTTGGTTTCGGTCTTGGACGCCATTGCTGCGGATCTATCTCTTCATCTACTTCATTCGTTTTGATATTCTTTCTTAAAAAAAAAATTGATCATTTGGTTTTGAATTCTTTGTACGATATTTTTTTTCTTAAAGTTATGATTTTGATTTTGGAAAAAAGTTATTCAGTTACTAAATCTGTGTTTTGCTTTTACGAAGAAAAAAAAAAACATGCTCCATGGTTTTGATGTCGTTTGTTTTTTTGTTTAAGTTTATGTTTCTTTCGATTGTTCCTTCGTAAAAATTAGAATAAGTACATTAACATGTCCTCTCATATTACTTTATATCTCAATTTATTTTATGATGTGGAATTTAGAATACTTCCTTTCAAAACGATGACTCTTTCTGTCAATCTTGACCGAATCTTATTCTAAGGTCTTCAACATATCCTTTTTATTAACCTTATTTCCAAGATGAGAAATCATGAATATTTAACTAACAACTAACAATAAGTCGATTATTCCATGTTATTTATACAGTACTTTTGATTTCATCATAACTTGCAACATAAAGTGTAAAACTAACCATATAAACTTATTTGTATCACTTGAAAATTATAATTTTTTTTCTCGATTTCTTCCTCATCTCCTTTATTTTCTTAGTCTTCTTTATTATCCCGAATAAATTCTATTGTTTCACCATTCACACAATATATTTGTTTCTTACCAATAAAAAAATCGTTTTCACTCATTAGCTTATTTATGCAGTGTTAAAAACATATCTATATCAAAAATCAATAACAATGTAGAAATCAGCTAATGACTGAAAGTAATTCTATTATTGGTAATAGATAAATCTATTGTGTGAATGGTTAAGTAGTAGATATTATTCGAGACACCAAAGAAACTAAGAAAATATAGAAGATGAAAAAGAAAAATATGAATTTTCAAAGGATGTAGATAGGTTTATATGGTTACTTTTTCATTGTATATGTTTTTAATTCATTATTAAAAAGATTATTAGGTATCTTTGGAAGTTATGATGAGACCTAAACTAATGCATAACATGAGATAATCGACTTATTGCTAGCTAATGTGCAGCCTCTAAGGTTATGTTGGAAGAGAAATATTTTTTTACTAACTGTGACTCTGATTTAAGGTTGTGAAATGGTTTTCAATTACGAAAATATATTGCCGAATTTCTCTTTAAATTTTAACGACTTAGTTAATTTTGCTCCAAAGTATTTCAAAATTTCATGCAAGAAAATACTATGTCATGGCTTAAAACATCAATTTTAATTTAGTAATTTGAGTTTTTATGATGTTATTTAATTATTTTCTTTATTTATTTTTTTTAATAACATAATATGTACATTATCATTCTATTCATAGAATAGAGCATAAACATATTAAGAGGCAATATATATTAAGAAGAAGAGAAATTAACAAACGTGAAAATAGATAATACCGTCTTATCAAGATATGTGAATAAGGGATAAAGTAACAAAATCTAATATAATTTTATTTTCTTTGTATTTTCATCGAGAACAAAGGGTGAAAATGAGACATCGAGAATAACCAATTTGCATTAGTTCTAAATCATCTAAAATGATAGTAGGTTTTTAAAGTGATCTCAATTGCAATGGAAATGATTGTTTCCATTCAAAAAAAATACAATATCAATAATATCTCAAATTTGAAAGTAGTATATAAATGATTGTAGATATAAGAAAATAGAATAAAATAGTATGATGAAAAAGTGCATCGTTTGGGAATCAAGAACATAAAGTTAAAGATAATAATATAAAAATGTTTCAAATAACAAGATTTTTTTCGCATTTGTTTCTACTTAATAAATTTTAAACAAATTACGACTTTACAAAATTTCATCTATAAATAATATCTATACTGAATTTTTATATATATATTGAGAAAACAATATGTGTGTATACGCGTGTATTCTCCTAATATATTATAGTTGCATACATTGCACTTTCTCTTTCTATTAAAAGCTTCCACGTGTTCTCTTCTTTCCAATGATGTTTTGCCACGTGCCCCTCTATAGCCAATAGATGTTCGCCATTTGTCTTGCACTCAACATTTATTGTTTACGTTAAAATTGTCTTATCACGAGCGTGTATTTCCGCTTGAAAATATTTTCTAAAAATTTTGAATATATTTTTAAAATCAGTTTTTCTGCTCCGGTATCATTTTGAATTATTATTTTTTTCCAACCAAACATTAAACTAATCACGAGGAAAAAAGTTTACATATTAGCAATCGAAAATAAAATTTATAGGGGTTTGAGCCAAACAATCAGCATTAACATTACAAAGACATGATATGTAAGAAATAGAAACAAATGAACGTGGAGCATACCAAACTCATTTAATAAATTGGAGAAATTTGACCAGTTTGGAGAAAGTGGACTAGTCCTCAGGAGACTGGACAATGGAGACCAACTCTACACAATTAGTCTCGAACATTTGACAATGTATCCTTCTAAAAAAAACATTTTTCATAGTCCATAATAGCGCTTCAATCTCTGAATGAAGGGGTGAAAGAGATCTCCATTGATACTTTTCTCCCATCAACACTATCCGATCAAAGCCCCAAGAGCACACCTATCCTAAGCCTATGGTTGGATCTGAGCCTTTCCACGATCCATCAATCTGACATTTTAAGAACGACGTAGCTTTGTCTAAATTAATGTTGATGTTTGTTACTAGCCTTTGTGGTTGGTATATGACTTGAGGTGTCTAGACTTTGGGAAAGTCATTAAGTTCGAAGTTGTCCTTGTATTTTGGCTTATCTTTGACAAGTTTACTTCTTCAATTGATTGGGCATGTGTTTTTGGAATTTTTTGTTCCTTGTATGGGTTGAGATCCTGGCACCAACATATGATAATGCTCCCGATATCGGGAAACACAGTAAGATGTACTTCGTTCAAGTTAGTTCCACAGTCTATCACGTCATAAGCATGTATAGCTTGCAAGTTATTATGCAAATTTCGATTGTATTTATGCCAAATCTTTGCTCGGTTGTCTTAGGAAGGCTGATCAAAGACTTGAATCTTCTCTTCTCTTCTTGATCTTACCATCTATATGAATTCACGAGGGAATACCTCACCTTTTGTTTCCACTACAAGAAAACATCGTTTTTGCCACTTCTATTAGTAACTACTAATCCGGTGGCAAAAAAGAGCGACCACAAAGTGACTGTTTTGCGACCAAATACCCACAAAAAAATTGTAGTCGCAAAAAAGTGACAATATTGCAACCAATTGACGCCAATGCAGTTTAGTGGTAAATTTAACACGAAAATGTGACTCTGTTACAACTAAGTCATTTGGTCGCAAAGTAGTAGCAAGATTAACCTTTATTTTGCCACTAAAACATGGCATCGAAAAATATCAGTTGTAATGTAGTGGCAATACGATGTAGTCCCTATTTAGTGGCAGATTATGTGACTAAACTACTACTGCATCCGTAGTGAACAACTAGTGGCATTGGAGTGGCACATTACAGTTACAAATTAAAACACATGGTGGGCATGTTTTTTTTTGGTGTACCAAACTTTTTGCCACTAAAAAATATAGTTACAAAATTCGTAGTAGTTTGGTGGCAATATAGTGTCGTTTTAGTCGCATTTTACCGTTATAATTGAAAAACACATGGTTCATGCGTATTTGTTAGATATACCTACTTTTTGCCACTGAAATATGTAGTCGCAAAAATAGTGGCAAATTAGTGGCACATTAGTGACAAATTTTGTCTATATATAGAAAGCAACACATTCCCCATTCACATAAACACGAGACAACCCAGTTTTTTTTAGAGGAATCCATTTCTTTTTGTAAAAAAAATGTCTGGAAATTACAACTATCATAATTATAGAGGGTGGATGTATAATCGAATTGATAAAGAGACGAGGAATATCTCGGCGGAGTTCGTAGCGGGGGTGAAGCAGTTCATGAATTTTGCAAATAATCAGTCATTTACGCAGAGCAATCGTGGTAAGTACTGCTGCCCTTGCAAAAACAATAAGATACACTCGGGAAGGAAAATTATAGATCATGTGTATAGTAGAGGATTTATGCCTGAATATTATGTTTAGTACAAGCATGGGGAAAAATTTTATATGGATTTAGGCACGAGTGATGTTAATAGCAGTCATCATATAAGTGTGAGTTGAGACGAAGTGGGTAACCTTGTAGAAGACAGATATGTAGATATGTTGAATGATGCATTTCGTGACTCGCCTAATTTTGATAACTATCACCAGGAAGATAGTTATCAGAATGTAGATGGATATAGCCATGAGGGGGGGGGTAGATATTATGACATGTTAGAAGCTGCAAAAATGTCATTATATGATGGTTTTCATGAAGGTCACTCACAGTTATATTTGGCTTCTGAATTCATGAACATTAAGGCGGATCATAATATGAGCGAAAAGTGTGTGGATAGGTGGGCTGATTTTTTCACACGGGTTTTGCCTAATGGAAACAATTCAAATGGCCCATATTATGAGATGGAAAAATTGATGCGAAATTTAGGTCTCCCATTTTATACAATTGTATGATCTTCTGGAAAGAAGATGAAGGATGGGATGAGTTTCAATTCTGTAAATAACCGAGATATGAGCCTAACGAGGGACAAGTTCGAAGGAACAAAATACCTTATAGTCGAATGTGGTATTTACCCATTGCCGACAGACTAAAGAGAATGTATCAGAGCGAAAAGACTGCAGCGTTAATGAGGTGGCACGCCGAGCACGAACCTGAAGAGGGAGTAATGAGTCATCCATTTGATGCGGCAGAGTGGGGTAGTTTTCAACAGAAGCATCCTCAATTTTCCCAAGAGCCCCGTAACGTTTATTTAGGATTATGTACAGATGGTTTCAATCCATTTTGCATGTCTCATAACCATTCGTTATGGCCCGTGATCATGACTCCATATAATCTTCCACCTGGTATGTGTATGAAAACAGAGTATTTGTTTCTCACAATATTGAATTCTGGGCTAAATCATCCCAAAACTGCCCTCGATATCTTCCTCCGTCCATTGATTCACAAGTTGAAAGAACTCTGGTCTACTGTAGTCCAGGCATACAATGTTTCTTTGGATGAAAGCTTTACTTTAAGAGCAGTGCTTTTGTGGACGATAAGCGACTTCGCGGCATATGGGATGCTATCAGGATGGATGAGACATGGTAGATTATCTTGTCCAATCTTCATGGACGATACAAAGGCGTTTCAGCTCCCAAATGGAAGGAAGACATGTTGGTTTGATTGACACAGGAGGTTTCTGCCTTATGGCCATCCCCTGAGGTACAATAAAAAAAACTTCCTTAAGGGAAAAGATGCTTTGAATGTGTATCCGTCTGAATCTCTCAATGGTGAGCAAATTCTCTACGAGCGAATCAACGAAGTCAATCCACCGAGAACGTGTATCCGCGGTGGGAACGGTCATGAAGTCAGTAGAGAAGGATATGGGAACTATCATAATTGGTACAAAAAAACATATTTTGGGAGTTGTCGTATTGGAAAGACCTCAATCTTCCGCATAATTTGGATGTGATGCATATAGAGAAAAACTTCTTTGACAACATCATGAACACTATCATGAACGTTAAGGAAAAATCAAAAGACACAATACAGTCAAGACGGGATATAGAAAATTTTTGTAATCGTCCGGAGTTACATATTGATGGTAATGGAAATGCTCATTTTCCAGCATGGAGACTCACTACAAACGCCATAAAGATTTTATTGGAATGCGTCAAAAAGGATGTAAAATTTTCTGATGGTTACTCATCTGACTTAGCTAGTTGTGTGGATAAAGATGGCGGGAAGTTTAAAGGCATGAAGAGTCACGATTGCCATGTTTTTATGGAGCGGTTACTTCCATTTATCTTTGCAGAACTATTACCACGCAACGTTCACCTTGCATTATCAGGTACTTATTTGTAGGTTTGTTTTAGTTTTTGCAATTTTACATGAATATGGTTATATTGTTACATTTAATAAACACTTGTAATATGATTTATATAGATATTGGTTTATTTTTTTGTGATTTATGCTCCCGAACTTTGCAAGATAGTGGATTACAAACTTTAAATAAAACATTGTTGTGATCTTATACAACTTGGAGAAAATTTTCCCACCATCATTTTTCGACGTGATGAAACACTTGTATCTACATCTCCCTTACGAAGCTCAGCTAGGAGGACCAGTGAAATACATGTGGATGTATCCGTTTGAAAGGTTTTTGAAGAAGTTGAAATCCAAGGCGAAGAATAAAAGGTATGCAGCAAGCTCCATTGTTGAATCATATATCAACGACGAGATATCTTATTACTCAGAGCACTATTTTCTGGAGTATATACATACAAAATCAAGGTCCGCAAAACTCTATAACTTGCTATGTTTAATGGTTGGGTGTAGTAATGTTATCGCTAAAAAGTCCTTATTCATTTTTTTATTCAGGTCGACAAGATTCGCTGAAGGAGAAACCCCCATGAATCATGTCCCTGGAGTACCGGATATATTTACTCAGGTAGGTCGTCCAAACGGAGATATGAACAAAATTTGGATTTCTGAGAAAGACTATAAGTGCGCACATGCATATGTTTTACGAAATTGTGATTATTTCCAGCATTTAGAGAGGTATTGTATGTTTATGCTGTCTATGGATATATTCATGCTCCAGTTAATATTGTTTTGACGCTAAGTTTGTGGTTAAATAGTATGTACGAAGGTGAAATTCGTGCTAAAAATTCAGAGTTGTCTGACGATGATGTCGCAAGAAAACGAGATGAAGGATTTCCTCTATGGATTAAGGATTACGTACGCAAAAATTATCTTATCAAGCATAGTTATTTATATTTGTAAATTACATCAATCTATTATTGTCATTTTTTTACGCAGGTCAACTGATGGAACACACACCAGAGTTTTCCCATCATAGGTTGAAGAGATAGTGTATGGTCCCTTAAACAAGGTGAAAACATGGCCCATCTATTACACGAGAGGTTATTTGTTTCATACGCAGAAACACAGACGGGGCCGAAAGACATGCAACTATAGGATATGTGTTAGATGAGCTGAATCTGATTTGTATGGAAGGTTATCTGATATCATGAGCTTGAGTATACGGGATTAGTCAATTTGAAGATCACACTTTTTAAATGTGAGTGGTTTGATCCTACAGTTGGTAAAGGCACCCGATTGAGCGACGATGACATTGTTGATGTGCGCGTCTCAAGAAAGTATTACGAATACGATCCTTTTATCTTAGGTATGTAATGATCTATCTCATACATATTTCAAACTTTAATTTATATGTATCTTAAATAATAATTTATATTCACATTTTGTAGCTTCCCAAACGGATCAAGTTTGTTATATTCCTTACCCTTATACAACGAAACCAAAAAAGATGTGGCTTAATGTTCTCAAAGTTATTCTGAGAGTAAATATTGTAGGGGAATATAAAGATAATACACCAAATTTGTTGCAACAAGAAAATGATAACGATGTCGTGTTGAGTACCATTAACGATATTGTGGTTGACTATTTGGCTAACGAAGTTAACCCAATTGAAGATATTGATTACGACATCTAGGATACTGAAGAAGACGATGGTTTTAATGGTAATTTTTCTTTTTCCGATGATGATGAGAAAACCGAAGAATTTATGTAATCTGATCTTATGTATAAACCGAAGAATTTATGTAATCTGATTAGATATGACTAATTAGGTATTAAACTTACTATTAAACTTTACTTTTTTTTAATTGTGTGTATGCAACAATTATTGTTTTCATTATAAACACTTTAAAAAAATTTAGATTTTTGGCTCCAAGTTTATTTTGGGTTTTGGCGCTTAATTTTGGGGATTTTGGGCCAAAACTTTTTGGGTTTTGCTTCCAACCCATTTTCCCTCATCTACTCGTACCCAAACCTTATCTTTCTCTCTCATTTCTCTCAAAAAAGAGAAAAAACACGAGATTCACCACCTCTGAAAAAACCCTAGATTGATAATGGCTAATCCGCGTGGTGGCTCCGACAAGGGACGGGGATCAAAGTCGAAGCTTGAAGCCTCCAAACCGAGTTCTGCCTCTCAACAAATCGCCTCCAACCCATGTTCTTCCTCTCAACAAATCGACTCGGCGTCGACTGTAAAAACCGGTAAGCGCAAAAACCAGGTGATCCACCGGCCTCTGTTGTCGCAATACACGGCCGTTACTCCTCCATTTCCAGAAATCGCGACGACGTCTGTTGGATCCAAAACCTCGTCTCCAGAAATCTAATCCGCGACGAAAAAAAAAAGAATCTCTTCAGCAAAGAGATAGTCCTCCACCTCTGATTTCCCAACCAACGCCACATCGACAGACCCGTCGTGCCTCTCATGCACCGGTTTCTCACTCAAGGTCTCCGCTTTCTCACTCACCAACTCCGGTTTCTCCCGCGACGACACCGGTATCTGAGACATGATCTCAGGTTTCTCAGAGACGGTCTCTGGTTCCTCAGCAGCTTCATGACGATGACGACACAGATGGCTCAGTCACATATGAAGACAGAGAAGCCGAGGACGATGTCGACGGCGAGGATGAAGACCACGGTGAGGATGACAACGGAGGCAAGGATGATGATGAACTGCCTTTCCAGGATGCACCAGCTTACGATGGTCCATCGGTACTAACTGCAGAGGAGGAGAGGATATCGCTACAAAACATTATAGCCATACGAGGCCGAGAAAATTACTAGACTGTCTTGGATCCTAATGTGTTGGTTCCCCTACAGAAGGAGCCAAAGGAGAAGATCACACCTGAGCAAAATAGAAAATGGTAAGACATGCTTCTCTTAAATATTGTTTGGGTTTGTATTTCAGTTTTTGAGGTTCTTTGAGTTTGAATTTAGATTCTACCATGTGATTGTCTTAATTTGAGTTTGAATTGAGGTTCTTTGAGTTTGTATTGTTGAGCTTAAAATGAGTTATGTTTTACTGTGAGTTTGAGTTTAGCTCTTAATTTTTACTAAACCTCATCTGAGTTTTTGTTTGTCTTTTAAACAAAACTTAACTGAGCTTTTTGTGTACCACTTTGCAGGTTTCGTAAAGACAAAGGTGTTTTGACTCGGAGAATTTCAAGAACTCTGAAGAACCAGTATGATGGTCTCTATACTTCCTGGTCAAAGGTGCCTCAAGATAAAAGACGTAGATACTTCGTTGAATTTGTGGTAAGTTTCTATTGTTTTTCAATTTCACACTTTTGTGCATTGTTTAACTTTAATACTAACACTTCATAGGTTTAACCGATGAGGTTCGACTGCAGTTTGAGACCTTCTGTTTGCGGCGAATGAAGGGAATGATGAGCAATGTTAGGAGATACGCAAACAGCCAAAGTGGATTAATAATACATGGTGGAATGCATTGTGCGCTCTGTGGCAGACTAAGAAGGATAAAAGGAGGAGTAAAACTGCTTCCAAGGCTCGAAAGTCAGACCGTAATGGTCTTGGTCCTCACCAGCACTTGACTGGACAAAAGTCTTATATTCAAATTCAAGACGAAATGGTAAGTGAAACTCAATACTTTCATGTTTTCTTCAGTTTCATTTATTTTCTTCGCTTTACATTTCTTTCTTCATTGATTATCTAATCAGTTTTGTTAATTATGTTACCGTTTCAGGAGGAGGAATTGGGAAGACCAGTTACTTATGCGGAAGTGTTCCACAAGACACATACATGGCCAGATGGTTCATTTGTTGATGAGAGGGCGAAAAAAGTTGTTGGAACTTACAAGGAGAAATTATAAGCTAGGCTGTCTGAAGCGATGGAGTTGTCTGATACCGCAGATGGAACTCCAGAACTCACCATAGCTGAGCAAAACGCTATATTCCTCCAAGTAACCATTTCTATCACATCTAACTTTAAATTCTGGTTCTTTAATTATTGGTTCATGTGAATTGGTGTAGTTTTGCAAACTTCAGTTATTGGTTTTGATTAAAGCTAAGTATAGTTCATAAAATATCCTTGAAAATTATTTTCATCTCTTATGGTTTTGATTATGGCCAAGTATATTTGTAAAATATCTCTTAGAAATGATTTTGATAATTTCGGATCAGTTATGGTTTCATCAGATTTCATATGTCTTTTCCTTCATTATAACTTAATAGTTTGTTTGATTCGATTATTAATCTGATTTGGCTCTGAATCTTTATTGTGCTTCTATTTTTTCTATTTTCTTTACAGTTTACTGAATCCGATGCGAGAGGCAATCCTTTTGGTCTTGGTAGTCTTAGACACACTCTTGTGAATGGGAGGCAAGTCACTAGCGGTATTGCAGCGTTTCTATCGATTCAGCAACAACTAGAAGAGGCTAAGCAACAAATGAAAGAACAAGCTGCCGAAAGTGCTCACCGTGAAGCCGAGACTGCACGAATTCTAGCTGAGCAACAAGCCAAAAATGAGATAATTGACGTCCTCTCAGCTTTCATTCGTGAGAAGAACCCAGAAGAGTTTAAGGACTTCCTTGCTTCACAAGCTCAAAGGACAATGCACTCATCCAACTCTCAGTGAATCCAACTCTTAGTTTTTGGTAATATCTTAGGAACTCTAATCTTTTGGTATGTGTAATATTTTGTTATGTAATATCACTAATGACTTAGCAACTCTTGACTTTTGGTTTTGGTTTCAACCGTTTGTAATGATGTAGGAACTATGGTTTTGCATTTTAATATAATCTTCTAATATATGTTATAATAGTTTCTAATGAAAACAACAAAAACTTTTATTTGTAAATTAAAAAATAAACAAAATAATGAATTAAATGATTAAATTTTTTTACCATCTAGTTTGATTTTAGTGGCACAATTAACCACTAACATACAACCACACATAAACCATTAAATTTAGTGGCAAATCTTTTACAACCTATTAGCCACTCCGCAACAAATTACAACAACACATAATCACAAATTGGAGACACATTTTTGCAACTAATTAGTCACTGAAATCCAAATTACAATAATAAATGGTGGAAAATTGGTGACATAATTTTAACACTAAAAGACAACTAAATTGTGCTACTCTTTAGATACCAATTAACGTAGTGGCAACCACCTTTTACTACTAACAACGAAGAAGCACAATAGTGACATTTTTTTATTAACTCCGTCGTCGCAAATTTAATCGCAGTTTGCCACTACTTCCCAACTGTACAAAAGAGCGACGAACACTATTGCGACTGTGTACTTTAGTTGCAAATTCATGGTAAATACAATTTTTGCCACTAAATCGCCACTTCCGTTGTAGTTACAATTCCTTTATTTTCTTGTAGTGTTCTAGACGCCTTCGTTCCTCCCTTCACTTGAAATTTTTTCTCTATAAGCTCATGGAAATCATTTTACCTGTAAGACAAACATAAAAATTGTGGCTGAGAGTGACACCGATCAAATCTCTGTTTGTAAAGCCCACTTTCCTTTCAAATTAAAGTGGCTTATCCTCAATTATAGAAACATACACCTTTTTCCTTTCACATAACTCCGATAACCATTTCTATAAAATTTTCGATATGTTGTATAGTCTCAATTTCCAATAGTGGAGAGAAACTTCTACCATAAAAATCTAGAACACCATTGAGTTAGTAAAATCCTTATAAATAATTTACTCCAGCCTTTCTAAGCAAAGCTCTAATGGTTATAGTGGCAAGACCCTGTACTTAACCCTTTTTGGAGATCATTTCTTGTGCAAAGTCAATATGGAACCTTCCTTGCAGTAAGAAGATAATATGAAATTCTCCCTTCAATATCTCAAACTATTTCTTTTGGCATAAAATTAGGAAAATCTTTGAAATTTTATCTCCAAGTTTGAAGATCCTACCCATTAGGGTGAGTTTCAATCTCTCGATCATATCCAAGTTTTCGAAATAAGGGAGTAAGATCATCTCCTCCTCCTTTTGACCAACTTGAGATGGTATTTCAATCGCCTTATCGTTTTTCTTGGTACCAAGCCACACACCAAACACTGTCACAATATTAAATAGAACTATCACATGGTAAAAAACCAACCCAGAGAATTAACTCAGATTTATAGTTCTAATCCAAACAAGGCAAGCGAATCCTGTAAACATCTCTCCAACAAAGAATTATACTTAATGCCTAGGGAGATCTATTTCACCACACGAATATAGAAGATAAAACAATGCTAAAATGTGGAAAATGATTGCCCAATACCCGACGAGGATATAAAGGAGGAAAGGAGCTGATGATCCACACCAAAAACGTGCCTACGATCAGTGAATAATAGGAGGAGACATCATTTGCTCAAGTTAGATTAAAAATCGTCCAATCGCCCTAAACCGTAGCTGCTCTCCCATTTTACCATTATGATTTATTATCGATTTCCAAAATACTTTATTTATCATCAATAGTTTTTTCATCTAAGTCGGAAATTGTTGTAATCAGATATAAAATTTGATTATGTTAATAATTTAACCGAAATCAAGATGATTAAAAATAGTAAAATTAAAGTAATTATGTAGCTAAAAGTATAGTTGAAATCCCAAAATATTTTCTTATAAATTTAGTCGAAGTACAAAAGATTAGCTCACACTTAAGATAAATTACTAGTATCCCATATATATTAAATTGAGAAGACATTAAAAAACCTTTTTGTCACGTGTCTTACTTAAATTAATTCAAGGAAATCTAACCAATGAGATTCATCTCTTCAAACATATCATTAAAAACTATTACACTCTAAAATGTAACCCATTATTACACTCTAAAATCGTAGCCCATTATTTTACAAACAAAATATTAGTTCTGCAACCCATTGAAAAATAGTTCCAAATTAAACAAACAATTACAACGATACAATAACATGTTTTTTTGTGTGGTAAAAGTGCAAATATCAATAGAAATAAAAATTTTTAGGATATAGAAATTATTGGATAGCCTAGGATTTGTTTCCTTGCCCCAAAAAAGATAAAAAAACAAGGGAACAAAAATTTTCTTACACAAGATAATGAAATCTCATCTAAGCCAAAGTGTCATCAGGTTGTTGAATTTCCTTCTTCCTCTTCTCGTTGTGATGGTGTTGATGATCTCCCTATCTATCATTTTGAAGACTAAGGTTGGTGGGAGAGATGCTGCATCATGAAAGACATTGTTTCGTTGCTTCCATACGTGGAAAATGACTGCCTGAGCTGCTAACTTCCTCATGGTGGATGGAACGGAGTTGCCGCGAGATCGATTCCATGATAACATGTCATGCCAAGAGCGTAATCTGAGGTGAACCAGTCCGAGTCTTGCAAAAAACATGGTCCAGATAGATTCAACGAAAGTGTGGGTGATTAACAAATGATCTATGATTTTTACGTGCGTGGAACAGAGGCATCAATCTATAGGTAAAGGAATTCCCCATGAAACGAGTCTAGCTCTTGTTGGAAGCCTATCAAGGTGCGAGCCCCACATGTTAAAAGCATGTTTCGAAACAGATCCCTTGAACCAGATCGATGTCATCCATTGTTGTGGAGGCTTGCGAGGACGTAGTGCATCCCAAGTCGTTGCCGAAGGAAATCGATCATACTCCACTCCTTCTATAACCCATTTGGTAACATCTTCTGTCTGCGAGAGTGACGGAAGCGAAATCGTTGTTAAATGAGTATGAAGAGATACCTTTGAATCAGATCTCGAGGAGGGTAGCTTCCATCCAATTGCATCACAAGCATCTGCCACAATGGAAGATAGAGGTAGGCGTAGGTTCCTTGGACCATTTGCTCCAAGGAGGAAAATTAGAGACCCAAATGGGGTCCACCGATCATACCAAAAGCTCGTCTTTTTACCATCTCACAGCTTTGTGAATTCGAACTGAGCAGCAAGGGGACAGAGTTTAAGCAGTGACTTCCAAACCCATGACTGATTTGAAAATTCTTTTATGGCCCAAAACTTTGAGCCTCTAAGATTATGGTGCCTTTGTCAAGCGTTCCACAGCGATTGGTTCTTGGATAAGAGTAGATGAATAAATCTCAAACATAATGCTTTTTTCCACACAGAGAATCTTCTTAAGCCTAGCCCCCCCTTCATATTTTGGAAAACACACTGAAACCCATGAAACTTTTGTTCCCTTCCCCGATTCAATGTCACCTGACCATAAGAAATGAGAGCAAAGAGAGTCGATTTTATTCAAACAACATTTTGGAAGGAATAGAGCTGACATCCAAAATACCACATTTCCGGAGATTACCTACTTGATTAGCTGTGCTCTACCAGCGAAGGAAAAGGTTTTCACAGCCCACGATCTAAACCGAGAAATCAGATTTGCAAGGAGTGGTTCATATTCAGAATATGAGTTTCATGTGCATAAGAGTCAGGCCCAAATATCTAATAGGAAGTTAATCACACGAGAAGCCGTAGCTAGAGATTGCAAAGGCTTGTTCATTGCAAACTGGCCAACATGCGAAATCCTCAAGCGTTTCTGTTATTCCATGAAGAGAAGAGCTATTACCGTCAAAGGAAATCATGACATCGACAAACATTAAATGATAGATAGCCAGTTCAACGGTTTTCGGATGATAACCAATATAGCTAGAATCATACCGCGATTGAAGCAGTCTAGAAAATACCTCCATAGCCAATACAAATAGGTAAGGCAAAAGCGGATCACCTTGGCGTAAACCTCTAGTGCTCTTAAAGAATCCATTTGAGATGCCATTCACACAAATGAAGAAAATAGCTGTCAAAATACACTCATTAATCCACATGATGAAATTTTCTGGAAAGCCTTCAGGGCAGCTAGAACAAAACCCCATCGAACAGTCTTGAAAGCTTTCTGCAGATCGACCTTCAACATAGCTCTTGGGCGTTAAGATTTTCCGATTATAGGCTTGGACGATTTTAGTTGCTAATACAGCGAGATTTCTCCCTGGCATGAAAGCTGATTGAGATGAAAAGATGACATGAGAAATAACCTCTTGTAGTCTACTAGTCAAAAGCCTAGATATAACCTTATACATTGTATTTAGGCAGGAGATAGGTCTGAACTGAGATGTCTTTGAAGTGTTTAATACCTTTGGGATAACAACAAGTGTAGTAGCATTCCATTGCTTCAAAATACGCCCAGATCTGAAGAACTCATATACAGCTTCAGTCACCTCATGACCAACAATGGACCAACACCCACTACATAATACCCATCTGGTCCACTAATTTTGTTTCTTGGCAAAGAAAGAAAGCATTTTTTGATATCTTGTGCCGAGAAAGGGGGTTCATCGTCTCTGCTTGAATGACATTACACCGGAATGGGAGGATAATTTTAATATCGGACTGCTCAAACATTCTCTAGCTCCTTTCACAACCCATCAATTCACGAAAGTAACTGATACAATGATCTCTTATGCCTTGCTGACTCTCGATTTTATGTCCTTGGTCATCCTCAAGAAAATGAATGTGGTTCAATGAATTTCTAGTGGCCGATATCCTGAAGAAATAGGCAGTGCCACTATCTCCATCATTTAACCAAGTAATTAGAGATCTTTGTAGATGAAACTTCTCTTATGGGGAAGCCAACACTCTCCATTTCTTTTGACATTGAAGCTCCTATTTTGCGTTTGCAATGGAGGGAATGGTGAGAGTCTTTTGCTGAGCTTTAAGCATTTTAGAGTGCGCTTCACTGACTCTCTTTTCCAAATTATAAAAATTTCCTTGCTGAATTCTCGAATGGAACCTTTGAGCATTGTCAGTTTCTTTGAAATCCTATACATTCCGGTTCCTGTGACATTATGAGAGAACCAATGTTGAGCAATCATAGAAACAAAGTCATCACTTTGAAGCAGATAGTTATAGAACATAAACGGTTTTCCCTCTTTTGGAACTGACGGGTTTAGGAACACTTTCATTGAAGCATGATCATAGAAATCGTGTTCTCTGAAGAGAGTATAACATGCTGGAAACAACGCAATGTGATAGTCATTAACTAGAACTCTATCAAGTTTTTTCGCTACTGGTCTTGAATCACTCTTGTTCCACCAGGTGAACGTTGATTCTTTGAATACCATATTTGAGAGTTCAACATCCAACAAGCAAGATCTAAATCGACGAGTTGGCCTATCTACATTCAGATAGTCAGGATTTAAGTGCTTGTTTGGATAATACGTCTGGTTGAAATCTCCCACTATTAGCCAAGGCTTGTCCGTGACATGCTGAGACGAACCAAGTTTAACCAATTCCTCCTATAGATCTCTCTGTATATTTTCATCATTAGAGGCATATATGATAGAGATAATAACCCATTCTGGTCTTCTTGGTAGTAATACCTCACAAGTTATCATTTGAAGAGATTTTCCAATAACAACAACCCTTACACTTTGGTGCCATAGCACCCAAATCTTTCCTAGTTTGGAGAAGCCATAGTTCTCCCCAAAATGCCATCCCGGGAGAAGACCATCAACAAATTTCTTCATTTTGGTCTGCTTCACTTGTGTTTATATTATGCCACCAAAAATGGGCGAGTCGCCCTTTAACCAACTTCTAAAGCTGATGCGGTGGCTATATATATATTAAAGTCACATACATTCCAACAAAAAAATCTGATGTATACATATATCAGTTGAATTGGAGACTCTTGTCTCCCAAATCCTTTCGTTGTCGTCATGACAACACTGTTGTAAACCCACCAGAATCTGAACCAACACTATCATATTCCCTTTCGCTACATTCCACATTGGAAGAGTCATGATGTACCTTAGAAATCAATCCATCCTCTCTAGCTTGTTCGTTAGAACCAAGTTTCTTAGTTCTCCATACAACACTTGAGTTCACCCTTACTCTCCTTTAACGCAGATGTAGGAACCTTTACTTTCTCATTTCTAGCATGCTGCAACTGTCCCACTTTCCTATGATTCTCATGCTGCTTTCCTGCTTTTTTTGGCAGTTTCCTTCTTCTTCGGTTCTCTGATTTTGCTCTTGGATAGTTATTCGGATCATGACTCATAGAATTGCAAACACTGCAAGTTTTAGGGACCAAATTTCAGCGTTTAAGGCTGTGGCCGATTCCCTTACAATGCTCACAAAGTGATGCCATCCATGGGCTCGAGGCAAGGACTCTACTAATTTGACCCGATTGGAACTTCACATTTACAGCCTCGCGAAGTGGCTTCCTTGGGTCAGTTAACCTGAATACTTTTGCAACTTCGAGATTCCTCTTATTTTCCGTGGTAGCGTGCAAAAAAATTTAGGATCATCTACCAGACCAGCTATTTCTCCTAAACCATCCTCGTTGAAGAATTGTAGGGGAACATAACCAGGCTCCCATTCGGCTACAAACATCGTATGACCTCCGATATTCCAAAGCTTATGGGTGATGACACGATTACGAGTAGAAGCGTTCGGAATCAGGAACAAGAAAGCCTTACCATCCATCTTCGAGACCGAGATATCCCGGTAGTATCGACTCCATATTCCGTTTACAATGTTGTGTACAGTTCCTTGCTTGAGAGGGTCTGAATAAAACTGTCCAAGGACAAAGCATTCCCAAGAGCTTTTGTTCTTCTCGATCACAGAGTTAGGAATCTCAATGGAAGCATCACCCAAGGGAAGCGTGAAAGATTGGCCTCTTATCTTTAGTGGCTTAGAAGAACCCCTAACTTGGTCAACCCATGAGTCCTTTTGCTTAGTCTTTGAGGTTTGCTCCACATCCATGGCTTCCTCGGTGGTGGTAGTCATTGGATGATCTATCATTTCACCTCATCTCAGTTTTTCGGTGGATCTGTTGGTTTAGGAGCGTCACCGGTATTGATCATCTCGGGAAAATGAGGCGTTTGGGTAGTTGAGGGACTTTGTTCGTCAACCTGAACTGACGAAGTGGCCAAGACTGTCGTCGTGACAATCGATTGGGCACAAGAGATCTTATTTGTAACAGAGGTAAGCTCGACAAAGGAAATTATGGAGTCGGCTTTATTCAGAGTTACGTGAGTGGCCAAGGCACGGAGACCGTCGATTGGGCACTAGGGGTCGAAACATCGGAAGCTACAGCGGAAGGAAACATATCTAGACTTGATATTGTAGCATATAGGGATTTTGATTTTGGAAAATAGGCGGTTTGATTGGGTGAGGTTGGTAAAGATTTATCAGAGGTAGGGAGGGCTTGAAATAAAAGGGGTGGAAGATTCCGACGCCATTGAAGATGTCGGAGAAGACAAAAAGACGGTGACATTTTTTCGCCCTTTTAAAAAAGAGAGTAATTTTATATTCAGTGTCTTGCTTACTTACACAATAACATTAATATGTTTAATAAATCATTGAATTTTGTATATAAATATTTTAAAAATATTATACGATAAATTAATTATTATTTTTATACAAAACAATATTATTAAATAATTTTATGAATATATAATAGTTCTAATTATAATCTAGTTTTTTTTTATATATTGGGGATTCTTGTGATCGATTATGTGGGATGGGAAGAGATGTGGGACCATGAAAGCACATGCGCCTTAGAAAAAACTTCACAGCTGGGGGTATAATAATTACATTTTCCTTTTTATGTCTATTTCCGATTTTTTTCTGCTAATATTTTCTTACCATTTTTGATATAGCTCTAATTGTAAGAAAAAAGAAACATCAGACCATTTTTTCTTATTAGTAGATGAAATTGAAATTTTCCACAAAACAATGGTGGGCGAAATTCAAAAATCGGACAGTCGCTTAACACCTCCGGTATATATATATATTTATTAATATCTCAAGTAACTACGTTTAGTTTCCACATTTTCTTCAGATCAATTATTTTCCGCGTGAATGAGAGAAAAAATACAACAAAAAATAGCTGTATGAGAAATTTGATTAACCATCCGGTTAAGAAAACACTGACACTGACACACAAAGTCTAAGAACCGGATCCTCAATCTCCATACCGAGTTTCACACATCCCCGTGGTTAGTATAAACAGTACAGAAGCGCGTGCCCGTCACTCTCTCCTACTTCTTCTTCCATTAAATCCCACCGCCTCTGGCTCTCTCTGCTGAAGTACATTTCTCTATCTCTTTTTCAACAATGGCGGAACAATCGCTACTTAAGAAGCTCATCACCATCTTCTGCATATTCTTCCCTTTACTACTATCTTCCGCCGCCGAATCTCGCCTCACTACCGATTTTTACTCCAAATCCTGCCCTAGATTCCTCGACATTGTCCGCGATACCATCACCAACAAACAGATCACTACTCCAACCACCGCCGCAGCCGCTCTTCGCCTCTTCTTCCACGACTGCTTCCCCAACGGCTGCGATGCCTCCGTCCTTGTTTCCTCCACTGCTTTCAACACCGCCGAACGCGACTCCTCCATCAATCTCTCTCTCCCCGGCGACGGATTCGACGTCGTAATCCGCGCGAAAACCGCTCTCGAACTCGCTTGCCCCAACACCGTCTCCTGCTCCGATATCCTCGCCGTCGCCGTCCGCGATCTACTCGTCACCGTCGGTGGACCTTTCTACGAAACCCCTCTTGGCCGTCGCGATTCCCGCGTCTCCAAGGACTCACTCGTCGCCGACCTCCTCCCACTTCCATCGATGAAGATCTCGAAGCTCATCGATCAATTCATCTCCAGAGGATTCTCCGTTCAGGAAATGGTCGCTTTGAGTGGGGCCCACACCATTGGATTCTCACATTGCAAAGAGTTCGTAAACCGGGTCGGTTCGAATAACAGTAATACCGGGTATAACCCGAGATTCGCAGACGCGTTGAAGAAAGCTTGTTCAAATCACAAGAATGACCCAACCCTCTCCGTCTTCAACGACGTAATGACTCCCAACAAATTCGACAACATGTATTTCCAGAACATTCCTAAAGGTCTCGGCTTGCTCGAGTCCGATCACGGCTTATATTCCGACTCCAGAACCCGACCTTTCGTTGACCTTTACGCCAGAGACCAATCCCGCTTCTTCAAAGATTTTGCCGGAGCTATGCAGAAACTCAGTCTCTACGGCATTTTGACCGGACGGCAAGGAGAGATACGACGAAGATGCGATGCAATCAACTAAGAAACTTAATTATCTTTATTCTTGAGATTATTTTTTTTTTCTTTTAAATTGTTGGTGAGTTTTAGAGGATTTGGGCGAGATTGGATTGTGAATCTTCCTTCTGAGTTATTTTTGCTCATGTGTTTCTATACTACTATAGATTTAATGGATTCTTGTCATAACATCAAAACTATGGATTGCTAAGTAGCATGTTCTTCTTTCTTCGTTAGACCTTGATCTTTGTTTTGTAATTTTTGTTCATTGCAGATAATAGTTCAAAGTCAATAATTGCAATCTAATCATGTAACTTTATAAAAAAAAACAAAGGAATCAGATTTACTCCATTAACTTTCTTTGGAAAAATAATTGCAATCTAATCATGTTACTTTTTCAACATATTTGAATTTGTCTTTCATGTTCTTTGTTGGTCGACCATGCACTACATTATACAATTTGTACAAACTGGGATTTCATTTTTCTATTTGATAACAAGAAAATTATTTTATTTTTTTAACATAATAAGAATTCAGATTTACTCCATTAACTTTCTTTGGAAACAGTTCATTTCAATTTTTAATTACACTGAATACTTTTATTAGTTTGTGATTCTTGTCTCCCTTCCTTAGCGTTATTGTAACTTGTGAATATAAGATTCCATGTCGGACATTATGCATTTAAAAATGTTTAAATGTTTTTACTACTTGTTTGAAAGATAATGTTTCTTCTTAAAAAAATGCATTATTGCCTCTTATTAACATGAATTATGATGTGAGATGATGATGAGTGATGACACTAATATAAACCATTAAACCACAAATTTCAGTATTTTGTAAATATCTAAAGTGATTAATTTCTTAATCACACACTAATAGGTTATACTTATATATATATATATATATATATATATATATATGTTTTCCTATATGATAAAGATAGATAAGTTTTATTTATATAATCTCAAACTAGTAATTTTTATTGACCAAGTAAAAAAGAATTGATTACAAGGAAATTTGTTATAATTGGTAGTAGTAGACATTGGCATTTGGTTAATTCAGTTCGGTTAGACGGTTAATTAGTTTATTTGGTTCCCCAAATAATTTACTAATTGGTTTGATGTTTATGCTCGGTTTGGTGTGATTCGTGTCATTGTTAATTCGGTTAGAATAATGATATTAAGAATCAATCTCTTTTCTTGTTCATATTATGTATTTTGTGGTATTTGGGTATAAGTTTTATACAAACAGAGATATTTTGAGTATGTAACTGTTTTCCAAAAAAAAAAAAAGCAAACCAACGATTCCTATTTCTCAATTATGTCTTTTTATTTTTCTTTTTAGCTAAGTAAATATTGTATGTTCCATTTATTTTAATATTTAATAATATGTTTTTATTAAATAATATGGTGACATTTAATAATTTTAATTTTTTATTATTACTATTTCTTTATTTTTTTCAACCAAACTATAAATTAAAATATCTCAGAATTGAAAACCCAATCTGGGAGAATATTGTTTATATAAATAAAATTTAAAGAAAATAAATGTGCTGAACGAGCAAGAGAGTCTGTTTTAGAATTTTAAAAAATGAGAAATATTATTACTATTTTATTTGTCATTGTATTTATTTTCCAATTTGAAATTGCTTTGTTTTGATTTTCTGGAATATATTTAGAAATTAAAATGTATTATTTTCTAATTTTTAATGTTTTTTAATATTTTATAATAAGTTTGTTTTTTTATCATTAATATCATGATATTTGAATTCTTTATGCGGTAGAGTTTTTTTTTTTTAATTTGATATGAGTTTATTATTGTTACTCTTTATTTTATTTTATTTTTTTTAATTTGATATGAGTTTATTGTTGTTACTCTTTATTTTATTTTTTTAATGAAGTAAGAGATAGAGTTGAAAGTGATTTAATTATAAGATTGCATATCACCACAGATTCTAATAGCAGATGTGTTTACTAAAGCTTTATTGTCTGGTCAATTTCCATGTATTGATAGGTAAGATGTAATTATAGTTTCTTTACATGCAATTTTGAGGGACATAATAGAATATAAAAGAAACCGCTATTTTTAAATATAAACCATTGTAAAACGGTCCTATATAATCATGATCTAAAGAAATTATTATGATAAATGATAAACTATAAAATGACACTGATCTAAACTCATGTTAGCCCATGTTTATTATATTGCTTCTGGAATATGGTATTCTTTTGAATCTAATCTTCTGTATATTTATGTATAAACAATAATTTTGAATGTACTCTCTGCATCACCATCAAATTTAGAATGGGTAGTCATGGCTGAAAATGGGTTGAGGCAAGTATAGGAGAACCGATTTCAAGTTTTGTCCCTAGATTTTATTAATCGTCATTGCATAGCATACTTTTGTTAAAAACTATCTTCTTCGTAATGTGAAAAGATGCTTTGAGTCAATTGGGGATAAGATTATTCTTGACAGGATTTTGTTCCCGTGATTATCTCGCCCTCGATTACTCAATCGCCCAAACGTGTTACTATCAATCATGTACCATTGCATAGTCTTTCCTTTTGATTAATGTTTCGGGGCAGCATTATTGGTACTCCCACCTTTAAAGATAGCTTATGTTTTGGTAGTCTTACGAACTCTAGAGAGTTTAGATACTCAACCGTATATAGCGTCTCATAGTTTGTTGATATTGTGTTGAGATATTCCTCTTATTTTCATGGTATCTTTTATAACATGTATGCATTAATCTCATCAATTATTTCATTATGGGGTGTTAGGATGGTGTCTTTGTAATGCTTGCATGTATATTTTTTGTTAGTCTGTTCTCTGCATTTGTGGCTTGAAATATTTTCTCCATATGATCTCTAGTTGATTGCATTAGAAATTTGGAATCAACTACAACCATATGACCATCAACTCCATTATGTTTTTATTTTCTTTTGTGGGTGCATTTTCATCTCCAACATTTAGTAGCCATTTTGCAAAAAAAAAAAATTGATTTTTGGAGTCTCATGTTATGTTTTAAAGTGAATACATTGCAAGATTCCCACAAGTATGATTCTTTGATTAATGCTAAAATTGTATCTGCTCTAGAACCATGTGGAACGGCTAGTAGTATTTGTTGGAAGTCACCACCTAGTAGTAAAGTCTTGCCTCCGAAAGGCTTGTCCTTAGCTGCTTCATTTTTCATGGACATCAAATCTCTTAATGTTCTGTCTAGCGCTTCGAATGCGTACAAATGTGTCATGGACGCCTCATCCCATATAATAAGATCGATGATGCTTTTATAAAGGTATGTTTTCCCTGTTCCGCCAGAACCATATAGGAAGAATAGTTTTCCCATATCATTTTCTAACGACTTCATAACTGCTTCGTAAACTACTTTTTGTTGCACATTTAAACTCCTGGAATATTTTTTGTGCTTTTCTTGTTCATATTTTACATTGTATTGTAATTCAAAATCTCTCCTTAAATTTTTCTTTTTCTCACGAACATCAAAACCCCAGTTAGCTTCACTAAACATTTCCCCACTCAAATCACCAACAGTGAAAGGAAAGTCCCAACTTTAATTTTGTTGTTGTCTTCGTCAGCGAGAGATAGACGATTCACTGATTCGACTGAAAAAGAAGTGGATCGATATGAGAAGCTGTAATGTTGAAGTCGAATAAGTTCTAACAACAAAACGAAATATGAGCTTCGGTTTTGTTGTTGTTTTTGTCGTCGAGAGATAGACGATTCACAGATTTGGATCGATCTGAGAAGTGAGAAGTTGTAATGTGCAATATTCGATTGAGTTTCGTGATGATTCTATCAGAGATATTTTGGTCAAAAGTGAATAATAAAAACACAAGAAGAAAACCCTTTTGTGATAAATCTAATTTTGGGTATAGTTCGGTTTGATGGGTGATTAGGTTGGATTGGATCAGTGATAGCCAAGCGGACTATTACCGGACACCGGATGTGCATTAATTACCGGAAGTTAAATGCAGCCACAAGGAATGACCATTTTCCATTGCCATTCATCGATCAAATGTTGGAAAGATTGGCGAATCACAAGTTCTACTGTTTTCTAGATGGATATTCGGGTTTTTTCCAAATCCCTATCAATTCTGATGACCAAGAGAAGACAACTTTCACATGCCCATACGGAACATACGCCTACAAAAGAATGCCTTTTGGTGTATGCAATGCACCAGCAACCTTCCAGCGGTGTATGATGTCTATATTCTCGAACATGATTGAAGAAACAATGGAGGTATTCATGGACGATTTCTCAGTCTACGGCTCATCCTTCCATGATTGTCTAGACAACCTTTGCAAAGTTCTAGCAAGGTGTGAAGAAAAGCATTTGGTGTTGAATTGGGAGAAGTGTCATTTTATGGTGCAAGATGGGATTTTCCTTGGACATCGCATCTCGGAAGCAGGAATCGAGGTAGATAGAGCAAAAATCGAAGTGATGACAAGTCTGCAACCACCCACCGATGTACACGAAATCCGCAGCTTCTTGGTTCATGCAGGTTTCTATAGGCGTTTCATCAAGGATTTCTCCAAGATAGCACGACCTCTCACAGCACTTCTCTGCAAGGAAACAAAGTTCGAGTTCACTCAAGACTGCATGAACGCATTCAAGACGCTTAAAGAAGCATTGATTTCCGCGCCCATTGTACAACCACCTGACTGGGAACTACCCTTTGAAGTAATGTGTGATGCAAGTGATTTTGCAGTAGGAGCAGTCCTAGGCCAGAGGAAAGACAAGAAATTGCATGTAATCTACTATGCAAGCAGGACTCTTGATGAAGCACAACGAAATTACGCAAACAACGGAGAAGGAATTACTCGCAGTTGTGTTTGCATTTGAGAAATTCCGTTCATATCTAGTTGGATCAAAGGTAATAGTACATACTGATCATGCTGCTTTGAAGTACCTGATGCAGAAGAAGGACGCCAAGCCACGACTTTTGAGATGGATTTTACTCCTACAAGAATTCGATATATCGGTACACGACAAAAAAGGAATAGAGAATGGAGTAGCTGACCATTTATCCAGGATTAGAATAGAAGATGACGTCCCTATCAAGGATCACCTTCCTAAAGAGCATATCTATGCGATTGGAGTGACGATAGCCACTGAGCAAGGAGAAAGAAGTTAGAGATTAGTCTCTGCGAGACTCGAGTCGATCGACCGTCATCCAGAGACGACCGTCTTCAACACAGTCGACCGACTGCATCCTAAGGACGACCGACCGAACCATCATGAAGAAACCACTGCAGAAAATGATACAAGTCATACAAGGGGAAGCCAAGACGACGTCCAGACCACTCACTCCACCATGGTTTAGTGAAATTGCAAATTTCCTAGCCGCAGATGTCAAACCTGAAGAGTTCACTGGATATAAGAAGAAGAAGTTCCTGCGAGAAGTGAGAAAATACTTTTGGGAGAAGCCTTACCTCTACAAGAATTGCGCTGATGGGATCATTCGACGCTGTATTCCTGAACACGAGGTATCCCAAGTACTTTACCACTGTCATGGTTCCGATTATGCTGGTCATTTTGCAAGTTTCAAAACAGTTTCAAAGGTTTTACAAGCTGGTTTTTGGTGGCCAATTTTGTTCCGCGATGCACATCACTTTGTTTCAACCTGTGATGCCTGCCAAAGAAAGGGAAACATCAGTAAAAGGAATGAAATGCCAATGAATTTCATCATGGAAGTGGAGATTTTCGATTGTTGGGGCATCGATTTCATGGGACCGTTCCCGAACTCACATGGAAACCAATATATACTGGTTGCTGTAGACTATGTATCCAAGTGGGTTGAAGCAGCGGCAAGCCCCACCAATGACGCAAGAGTGGTGATTCGGCTCTTCAAGCACATAATCTTCCCACGTTTTGGAGTGCCTAGGATCGTGATTAGTGATGGCGGTACACATTTTATCAACCGGATATTTGCAAAGCTATTAAAGAAGAATGGTGTACGACACAAGGTGGTAACACCCTATCATCCGAAAACCAGTGGCCAAGTCGAAGTTTCCAACCGTGAGATCAAGAGCATATTAGAAAAAACGGTGGGACGTACGAGGAAAGATTGGTCACTAAAGTTTGATGATGCACTTTGGGCCTACCGCACAGCTTTCAAAACACCACTAGGGACAACACCATTTCAACTATTGTACGGAAAAGCCTGTCATCTCCCGGTTGAGATTGAGTACAAAGCATTTTGGACCGTCAAGACGATGAATTTCGACATCAAGAATGCAAGTGAGAAACGGCTCATTCAACTAAACGAGCTTCATGAGATTTGACACAATGCCTATGAAAGCGCAAAGCTCTACAAGGAAAGAACAAAGATCCAGCATGACAAGAAGATCATTCCACGCGACATTCGAATCAATGACAAAGTCCTTTTATTCAACTCTCGACTTCGTCTTTTCCCGGGAAATCTGAGATCTCGTTGGTCCGGACCTTTTGTAGTCAAGGAAGTGAAGCCCTATGGAGCTATTGTTTTACATGGAAAGGATGGTGAAATTTTCACTGTGAATGGACAGCGGGTAAAGCTCTACTATGAAGGTGACAAATCAATGAATGAAATCATCATGCACCTTCAAGAAGCACCACTTCCACAACCATGACCGGGCACGACAGTCAAGCTATTGACTATAAACAAGCGCTGAGTGGGAGGCAACCCACTAGGTACGTTTTATTTTTATTTTTTTTAGGTGTTTTTGGATTTGATTTCAGGCGAGGAGATTCAGCAAAACTGGACTATACGCTACCCGAGTCGACCAACCTCTCATTAGGGTCGGCCGACTTCACTTCCGAAGTACCGCGTTCGATCCTTTTACATTTGACTATAGATATCTCCTCTCTTTTGTTACACCGAGACGGTGTAATTTAAGTCTGGGGGAGTTTATCCATGAATGAAATTCTTGTTGTTTATCTCATGGTTTTTCGCCTTGTTTTTAGTTGTTTTTATCGAGTCAAACCGTTGAGGGAACAATGATTAAACCTGGGACACTAATCACATTCTGTTTCACACTTGAGAACATTGATGCAGAAACACAGTTAGATTCTATGACTATTGGAAAACCTTGATACAATTCAAACAACCAGAAAATACTCATATCCTTGAGTCATGAAATCCATGTAAGTCTGAGCTATTGCACTTTCATAACTATATGGGTCAGTCCTCGTTCAAAGTCATAATGAGAATGTCTGGATATCTATGGCATTCCACTTTCCCTTATTTTAATGAAAAGAATTCGTTTTTAACTAAAACCTAGTGATGAGGCAGAAGGAAATTCCTTAGGATGCCAATTATTCGTCACTAGAAGCTCGGGATCTATGCGGTTAGGAAAATTTCATGCGATACCATTATGCATTTGAACCTTTGAGAACTTGGTTGACAGCGAGGTTAGGAAAATTTCCTATAATACCACTATTCGCTTAAACCTTGAGAGTTTCAAAAGATAAAGAAATGAATAAGTCTGGGGGAGAGTGAAGTAATTTTATGACTTCTTATTATGACATTGAAAAGGGAAGGAACTTGTTCGTTGGGCAGTACTTCTATGGTTTTGAATTAGTTGTGATGCTTTGGATTGATTGACTTATAAATCGTGGGGAATGCATGGAAGATTGTTGAGTTGATAGGGAATGTACATGTTGGTCTTGACTTGATTGGTTATGGCATTGATAAACTTTTCCCTTATGTGATTTCCCAAATGAGTTTCCAAAGTCATTAGAACTTTACCTAGCAGCCTTGATTATTTGCTTGAGGGCAAGTAAAGGTTTAAGTCTGGAGGAGTTTGATGTATCATGGATTTTACCGGTTTTCTACCATGATATAGTAGGTTTTATGGAGTCTTTGTAGCATGTTTTGAGCATTTATGCAGGATTTACTAGAAAAAGACACTTTGGAGCAAAAGGAGCTAGAAATAAGGTTTTATGGAAGTTTCCACGTGAATTGAGAAGACTTAGAAGATTTGGAGCCAAAATGAAGAAATGTTGCGAGCCCCGAGTCGACCGACTGGAAGAGCTGCAGCCGACCGACTGTGACGCCGACTTAATTTAGAAGATTTTCTTATCGGGCCTTTCGCGGAACCCTAGACCCTAAGACTCATTCACGGCCTATATAAGCACCTCTTAAGCACTTGAAGAGGCACGCACCCCAGAGAACTCAGAAGAAAACACAAGTTTACCTTTACTTCCATTGTTTTTAGCTTTCTAGGGAGATTGTTCTTATCATTGTTACAGACTCTGAAGAATATTAGAGAGTGTTCTTCCTCATTGTGAGCTTGTGAGCCTCTGATCTTCTATTGTCTATTTCGTTTGTATTCATTTCATTAATAAAAAGATGAACTGTTTTACTAAACTCATGTCTGAGTAGTTACTTTATTAGATTTAGGGTTTTCTTACGGTTTTGCTATGAATTGCTAAAAGAGTTTTAAAAAAATCTTTCAGTCACGAAAATCTTCGCTATATTTGTTCTTCACTGAGTAGACGGACTCGCGAACCGTTTTATTAAATCATAAATCGAGATCCGGTAGTCGAGAGACACCGAGGATCGGTAGACAGTTCTGTAGTGAGCAAGGTGCGTTCTAATTCAAATGAATGTTTGTTTAGACACCTTGTGAACAGATTTAGCTTGCACTCTCATGCTTGTTTATTTTCAGCGACAATCCAAAGAGATTTGAGATTTAGGGATTTAAACAAAGGCGGTGTTCTAACATATCATTAGAATATCGTAGTTATTATTGTGTCTAGAGTTCTAGAGTTTTGAGATTTGAAATTGATTGTGTTCCTAATTCATAAAATTTATAGTTTCCAACTGGAATTCCCTAAGATCTAATGTTTCCCTAAGAAGTTTACTTAAGATATTTCACTCTCAATCAACCACAAGCTCTATATGGGATCGATAACCTAAATACTACAACTGTACATTGTGCACTTGTAGTTAATTTTGGGTGAATAACTTCACGCATCATATGGTAATACCATAAAAGTTTTTTTAGGAACCTATGATATAATTTTCTTATTTCTTTTTTTATTTCTTAAACTCTGATTTTCTTTTTTAATTAGTTTTCTGTTTTATTTTTAACTCGTGATATGGAACAATATTACTAGTGAAAACTATATACAATTTCCTTATTTTCTAAACTCTAGTTTGCTTTTTAATTAGTTTTCTATCTTATTTTAAGACATTATAGAACAATATTACTAGTTGCTTTAAATCTCATATAGACATCATTAGGAACTTAATACTCTAGTTTTTGTTAGTAATAGATTGTTCATAATTTTAATATATTTATTGCAACTCATATGCCATTAGTGATCTTTTATTTTGACTAATGAACTTTTTTAATACTGATGACTAGATGGATTAACATAAAACTGACCAATAATGTGGTAAAATTTCTTTGTAAACCATTCATGCTATAGGTAACCAACTCCAAAATTATAGCCCTCCTCCCAAAATTTCGAGGAGCTACCAACATCAAACACTATAGCCTATATCATGCTACAATACCCTCTACAAAGTAATATCCAAGTTAGTGGTTTCTATATTGAAAAAAATTATGCAAAGTATCATTTTCCGTAATCAAACTGTTTTCATTAAAGAAAAACAACTCCTACAAAACTGTCTTTTAGCCTATAAAATAATCGATGGATACCACACATTAAAATGATGAGTTTGAAAGTGGATATTGCTTAGACATTCGTTTGACTTAAGACATTTGATTTACTTAGATGGTATTTCATTATAAACTGCATAAAAGCCTTGCAGATCTCTGATGTTTACATCACCTTGATAACTTAATGCATCACTACACCATTATACTTAGTGAGGATTACTGAAAACCTACATGGATATTTTAAAAGATCAAGAGGGGTAAGGCAAGAAGATTCCCTATCCCTTTACCTTTTTGGTCTCGCCATGAATGTGTTGCACATATATTTAGTTGCGTTAAAAATCCCTATAAGTGAAAAAGTCTTAAAACTCATTAAAAACCTATAACTATCATGTTTGGACCTCAACATCTTTTAACCTAAAATTCAAATGAGGCGACAAAGATCCCTGACTCTGGTTAGCAGAATCTCCACTAGTTGGTCGATATGTCTACAAAACACCTCAGGAAAGGTACCTTGGGGTCAATGTAAGTCAAGACCCATATCTCTAGGTTTCCTTAGGAAGGTAATTTAAATTCAGTTCCTTGAATAGGGCCTCGGAGAATGATTCACCCATTTCAGGGCTGGACGCAAAAGCACATCATGGAATGATCCGACCTTCCACCACTGAGGAAAAAAGAGCATGTAAGTCAATTCACCTGGAGCATTGTTTCTGCTTCATCCTACACAATCACAACTAAAGATGGACCCTCATTGAAGAAGTAAAGGAAGAGAGAAGGCCTAATGGAAAGGGGGTTAAAAGACTCACCCCACGGGGAAGGAGCCATTAGCGACTGTGCCCTCCCACCTAAAGGCGAAACTCTAATCCCCTTTGACCATGAGTACAAGAGGCCTAATCTAAGAATTTTCTAATCTAAAAAGTTCATATACAATTTATTGAAACCTAAATACACTTTTCAAGAGACTCTGATTATAGCATAACAAGGGTCGATCCACCAGGAGGCAAATGTAGTTCCTACGATTAGTTTTTGATTCCTATTGGTTTTTTAAGTGGAAATCTATTCACATTTAAACTAATCCATTTTCATGACATCAAGTATCCAATGAACATCATAATAGGTATGATTAATTCTTCTTGCACTTTAAACATCAAAATTCATTAAGTTCAATTGCAAACACCATATAAACTATCATAACATCTAATCCCTTCGGTTAAAATTAGTTTTTGGTTGAGAAATTTTATCAAACATCTTGTGGGTGTAAAATTCCCTAATTTCAGTTAACTAAAAAGAATCTAAATGAGAACATTCGCTTATTCGCAAATCAATTCGGTTTAGGGATTTTGTGAACTTATCAAACATAAACTAAAATTATGTTTATTTGTTAGAATCTGCCAAGGAATCTGGTTTTCTAATTCTTAAACATAGTTAGTCTTAACAAGGGAAGTTGGTTTTCTATACCTTCTTAATTTTAGTTCGAGAACGGTGCTTAATGAATTCATGATCATTGCTATTGATTGTGTCTCTACAAACTTCATAGGCTTAACACCTTTATTTTATTTGTTGTAGTTTTTTTTAGGATCTTTATCACCATATAAAAAAAGTGTTTCATTTTAGCATAATCTAAATCAACGAGATAGCACTATAGCCTTTGGTCTTAGTGGATTTGATAACTTCATCGATTTTACTTCGTTTGTTTTATATTTGCAGAAAAATCTTAGGCAAAACCTGAGAATAGCACTTGATTGTAGGAATCATTCATTGTGACTCATGGAAACTCGTACGAGAGATCAAAGACTACATGATCCGTAACCATATCGTTATTAAGATCGACGACCCCTTTGATTCACGACAAGAGGAGCAAAGGGTCCCACATTAGTTGCTGACCGAAAATCCTCCCTTTCACCCAATACAAATCTTTAAATTTTACCACACACCAAAACTTAACCACTTTTATTGAAATACCAAGAAAAGGGAAAAGGAGGCCGGCACTAGCGCTGAGGGAGCCGCCGTGCACCGGCCAAACTTCAGATTTGAGATTTGCCTAGTTGAGCGGTGGTGGTTTTGAGAGAAAACAAGATATTTTATTATTATTTTTGAGTACGACTTTCTAGAATATACCTAAAGTAGTAAATTTGTTTCCTTTAGGATTGTTGTTTATTTAGAAATTTGTTTACCTAAACTAAGTTTGTTGTTCAAGCTTTTTTTTCAAGATTTTTGCTTTTTGAATTTGAAGATATGTAAGAATATTTTGATCATCTATATACTTTATGTCTTAGTATAATTATGCATTTGGATTTTCAAGTGGTGTTCTTTTTGTTCACCTGTTTTATATACGTTCATATAGACATACATATGTTAATAGAGAAATTACATACCTTCATATAAATCATACATACGTTCATAAAAATCGTTCATACATTTATTAATTCACCCAAAACCAAAAAAAATTATTAATGCACTATAACATGATTTGAGAATACAATGCTAAAAATTATTCCAATATTCTCATGTTTTGTAATATATTATGACATGATTTGATAAACCAACGACAAAATAGTTATGAAATTTTATTTTATGTGGCGTATATGAAATATTTTTATTTTTATAATAAACATTTAATTTTAATTCATCTCATTTTAATTTAATTGTTGTTGGAAAAAAAATAAATTTTATATATAAACTTTCAAATTAAAAGTTGTCTAAAAAATAAATAATAAAACGAAATAGAATATACTAAGAATGGTTTTTTTTTTGTTAAAGTACTTAGAATGTTTCTTTTTGAATAAAAAATAAAGACAACGATTGGAAACAAACACCAATTCTATTTATAGTTATCTATATTTTTTTTTTCACAAAAATAAAATTATACTAGCTTCAAGGAACTGTTACATTGTTTGTTAAAGAAACACATAACCATAGTGGAACATCATTCCAAAACACAACATTACAAAACATTATCAGAACTATGACTAATAAATTTGGCTATCTTGTATGTACATTCATTGCCTTCTCTTCTTTGAAACCTGAAAACACATTCCTTGAACCTTGCAGCCCATAATCTCGACAAACTCATTATTAAGCTAACTGCTCCTCTGAATTAAGACACCCAAGTAAAATTTGTGAGTCTCCATCAAAAACAATCTTGAAAATCCATTAGTTTATGCCGATTGCATCACCCATATAAGTCCACGTGCCTTTGCTTCCAATACCAATTTGACCGTGCCCAATTTGCTGCTACTTGCTCGTTTGAACTTACCTATAAAGTCTCTCAATAACCAA
The DNA here is from genome assembly GCA_900116095.1 of Euclidium syriacum. NCBI lineage: Eukaryota > Viridiplantae > Streptophyta > Magnoliopsida > Brassicales > Brassicaceae > Euclidium > Euclidium syriacum. The sequence goes on from FPAK01000008.1 coordinate 9,591,685, forward strand.
CCAATAGTCATTACCCTCGTATGCGTATCTCAGGTAGCATCAAAATTGCAATTAGTTAGTCGCGGCTCTGGAGGAATCCATCTTTGATCTCCTTGATCAATAACACCACGATTCCCTCGAATTTGATCACTTACAACTTTTTCTTCTTCTACTTCATTAATGCTTTCCCATTCCAACGCATTCTCTCCCGCTTTAGAAATTTATTCTTCTCGAGTTTTATCAACAACATAAAAATCAGCTCATTTCGAGCTTTCCACATCTTCCATAATAGCCAAACCGGAAATGAATCGTCTGAAAAATGAACATATTCAATAACCAAACGCAAATTCTTAGTTTCAGCGTTCTAATGGAAGCCTTGAGTAGCCAAAAAGACTCGGATTGTCTCCATATTACTATCACATGAGAACAAGTGGAAAAGAGATAATTCACAGTTTCTTCTTCCAAACAACCCTTCCTACAATAAGGATCCATTTATATGTCACGAGAGAACATTTTATGAGCAACATGTAAACCACCAGCAATCAACAACCATTCTCCATAAAAAAAAAGTGATGCAACTTTGGTGAAATATGTAACCGCCATATGGATTCTTGAATAAACATACGCGGAGTAGTAATTGAACCAAGTTCCAGAGGTTGATCCTCTTCAAGATTTAGCAAATAACCAGATTTCACATTATACCTTCCTGAATTTGTATCGTGACACACCCGACGATCATGTTTGTTCTCTCTACTTAAAAATATTGCATGTATCTTTGAAATATCCACTTGATCAATCACATCATTCAGCCTTGCTATGTTCCACCCACATGTACCTCTACATCGAAGATCAGAGGCTCTAAGTTTAGGAAACTAGTAACGTCCAGGTCCATTCCCTCCTCTAGACTTACAATCAGATTACCAAGGGTCGTTCCAGACATTGATACAATCACCAATACCCACAATACAACAAAAACCTTTACATAATAAATCACGACCTGGTAGAATAGATCTCTAGAAAAATGAAAGTCTTTATCCCACAACCGCGCTTTGAGTAATCGACTAACAAGACTACCTGGATTTTCAATAAACCGCCAAATCTGTTTCGCCAGAATCGCGTCGTTAAAACCTGCAATGTCGCAAAATCTCAGTCCTCCTTCGATTTTTGGGTTATACATATGCTCCCAAGATATCCAATGGACTTTCTTGTGATCCGTAGTTGATTTCCACCAGAAATTTGCCACTAATCGATTAATCTCTTGACAAAGAGTGATCAACAACTTGTAAATATTCATTGCAAAAACTGGAGTGGTCATAGCTAATGATTTCACCATTACATCCTTACATGCATGAGATAACAACTGCGAAGAACAAGATGTGACCGTTGGTTTCACTGTATCAACAACAAACCACAAATCCTCAGTCTTCTCATGTAATCTCAAGTACGACCATTACCACCAAATGCATTAATCTTTAATACATTATTCACATCTCACTGAATATCATCATCAATCATTTCCCCAAAGGTAATAGCATATTTTTCAAGGTTAATCATCTTGCCAGAATCCATCTCATATATCGTAAACACTTGACTTAATGTGGCTGCACTAACAACATCCGCTTTGAAGAAAAATAAACTATCATATGCAAAGAAAATGTGTGATATCTCTGGCCCGTTAACACTAATATTCATACCTTGTAGCTCTTGAGATTATTGAAGTTTGGATTTTGGGATATCACGTTCCCACATAAATTGAGACAGTATGGCGATAGAGGATCACCATGTCGAAGTCCTCATTAGGGCTTGAATTTTTCACACGGTCTCCCAATTACCAAGACAGAAAATGACACCATGGAAATGCATTTCATAATCTATTTAACCCAACTGTGTTAGAACCCCGTTCGTTTCATTGTTTCCTCACAAAAAGACATTCCACACAATCATAAGCTTTACTGATATACTTTCTTACCGCCATAAAGTTTTCTGCACATCGCTATCTTGTTCTTAACGCGTGAAACATCTTATGTGTAATAATAATGTTGTTAGTAATCATTCTCTCGGAAATAAACGCTGCTTGTGTATCCGATATAACATTCGGAAGATATCACTTGAGCCGAGAAACCATAATCTTCTAAATAATCTTATAGAAGATACTACAAAGATTGATAGGATGAATATCATCCATTGTTTGATACCTAAAGGCACTTCTCCTGAAACAATAGTGATCTATATTTATTGAGTTAAAAATGAAGCTAACTTTTTATTTATGCTTTAATCTCGACGATTGAATAAAAATTTGTTAGTTGCTATGGTGAAATTGATAGACACGCTGCTTTTAGGAAACAGTGCTAACAATTGAAAATGAACAATGATTAGTTAAGATAAAATGTCCAACAATATCTTTCTTTTAGATATGAAATTTAGTGGGCTATGGTAGGGGTTGGGTCTTGTCAACAAAAATAAGAAATTTCTTGTCCGTTTGTTCCATTTGTGAAAATAATTGAAGAGGCCTAGCAAAATATTGATTCAACTCTTATCTATTCAATGGAGAATCAAATTCCATCTCTAAAGGAAACAAAAGTCCTTCCTTTACAACCTTTTTGTTGTTCCTTTTATAATTTTTTTAAAAGCAAAAGATCATGATACGAAAAGAAAGGATGGGATTAATAAAAACAAAACCCACCCAAAAAAATTACAAAAATCCACCAAGCCATAAATAAAATTCACATAAGAAAGAAACCTCATCTCCGAGTAATTACAGCCCCCAAACCCTATTAAACATTATTTAAAAAATAAAAATAAAAGGGAAAAAATATTCCAAATCCACAATTAAAATTAGAAGGAAAAAGAAAAAAGGAAATTCGAAGTCAAAACTCGGACGAGTTAACACACGATCCATCACCGAGTCGATGCCGGCTTCGAGATACACTACCGGAGTTTAACAAGTCTTCCCAATCAATCTCTTCATTTTCCGGCGAAGAATCTTCCATTTTAGCTCTCAACACTTCCAACACTCGTCTCGCCTTCTGCTTCGCTCTTTCTCTTCCATTCCTCTCCACTTTGGTTAGCTCCTCCACCGCATTCGCCGCCATTGCCAATCCTTTAAATATCAAACCTCCGTCGTGACTGAGTCCATAGAGCACCGCAACACAGCTCTCCCGAGTCGACTCGGTAGCCTCTCTAGGTCCTCGTAGAATCCCAACCATACATTCAACCGCTCCCGAGTCAAGCAAAGCGGGTCGACTCACCGGACACGACGCCATGTTACAGATAATCAGCAAAACGCGACCTATCGTTTGACCTAATTTCGCCATGTTTAGAAGCATCTGAACAGCACCGAGTTTAACAAGCTTTCCTCGATTGCTCTGTACAAGAGAGAGATGATAAAGAGCCAGAGCCGAGTCATGTCGAGTCAACTCAGTCCCGACTCTAAGCAAGTGAAGCAACGGCTCTAACGCCCCGAGAACTCCAATCGCCGTCTTGTTCTCGTCTTCGAGAGCTAAGCTGAAAATCGCTCCGGCGGAATGTTCCTGGGCCTCTGAGGAGCCGCCTTTGAGAACGTCGATTAACGGCGGGACGATTCCTGACCGTACGATCTTCACCTTGTTCGATTTCTCTAGAGATAGGTTCACTAGAACCGCCGTGACATTCACCTGAACCGCCGCGTATCTTGAACCGATGAGTGACCTAAGTGCTGAGATTAGCCTCGCCGTACAGAGATTGATTCTAGAAGCTTCGTCGATCCTCGTTACGCGTCTAATGGAAATCAACGCTTCTTCAATCTCCGAAATTCGATTGCTCTTCAGCTTCATGAGTAAAGCTTCTTCTTCTGGGGTAGGGTTTGGTTCTAACGAATCGATTTCTCCAGATGAAGGTGAGGAGAAGCAACTAGGCCGAGTCGCTAACTGCAGTGTACGACTCGAAGACGCGATTGACTCGTCGGAGCTCGAATTGAAGTAATTAGGTCTCCGGTCAAGCTCCGTCGCAGCGTGGTCGAGTCTCACCGACGGTTTGTCTTTGATTGCCTGGATAAGCTCCTTCTCAGAAATCGACACTTTCCGGTTCGGCATATGTGTTTTCTCCATTAACGCCAAAACAAGCTTCTCTGCGGCGGCGTATTCAAGCGGCGTCGGCGGTGGAAAACACCGTCGTTCACACCAGCTGAGAATTGCGGATTTCAGCGCGAGATTCGGTATGACAGTGGAGAAATCCAGTGGTGAATTCGGGAATAAGGAATTTGGAGTAAGTCCTAGGGTTTTAGAAGCGATGACGCAGGCTCGTTCGTAAGAGTGACCGGAAGAGACGATAATTGGATCGGCCATTAACGTACCAGAGATCGGACAGAGAAATTCCTCCGGAATCTCTGCTTTCGACGGAGAATTGTTGGTTTGTGAAGAAGAAGAAGAAGATCGAGATAAAGAGATTCTCCATTTCGACTTACCGGAGGGAGATTCTCGTGTTTTGTCGTGTTGTGAGTGAAGAACCATGAGTTTCATGACTGGTCGTTGAATCTCCATTAAAAGATGGAATTTTTCAGAAAGTGGTTGGAGTAGTAGACTCGGACTTGAAAGAATAGAATTGTTGTTGAAGACGATGAAGACCCATGAATTTCTGAAACTTAAAGATGATATTTTTGTGGGGGAGAGAGAGAGTGATTTACGAAACAGCAAAGAGAGATTTTGGGAGGGAGATTTCGCTGTTGTTGTTAAAACGAGGACTTGGTCATGAGTTATTATTATGTGATATATGCGTATCTATGTTAAATGATACGTCGTCATACTCATACATCATTATTGTAATGATGTTTTTTAAGTAAGAAAATCATTTTTGAGGTTTCAGAATAACAAAACTTATATAGAATAGATGACCAAAAAAAAAAAAAATTATAGGTTTACAAACAAATTTTATCAAAAATTTTCAAAAATGTCTAAATGCTTTTCGGTTTTGTAGGGCGACTCATTATTTTGAAAACAAATCCTAAGATCTTAAAGATTTTTTGGGTGAAGTTTCTTTGTTAAAATTAATTTACTCCTTAGTACTATCTTATATTCTTCTTTGCAATCTAAATCTAGAGTTATGATTCAAGTAAAGAGTGCCACCCCAACCTAATCACCCGACTAGTAATTTTTGGAACAAGCCCTAGATCAATATGTCTATTAATATTTATGGTTTATTTTATTTTATTTTTTATAAGGGATATCTTAGCAGTTAAAAAAAGTGACGATATGTCCTTTGTGATAGTTGTTGATTGGGGAATTGTCTTTGATTTGAGCTTTCGTGATCCCACATGTGTTTTTTCTCAACTTTTCTGTATATGGAGTAATGATGATGCTTTTATTTTCTTACAACATTTCTGCAGCATCAAGCAGTATTAATCTATATTTTTGGCCGGCTTTAAAAAATTTAGATTATAATCTAGATTTTGGTTATCCATAATTTATACACTCATTATTACTTTTTTTTTTTTCACTGAATTTGAATTTATAATTTTATTCATATTCCAAACATCGGATTACACAGACGAGACAAGAACAAAACCCTTCCCGAATCATATGATCCCTTTCGAGACAGTTCAAGATAAAACAGAAAGATGAAATACAACAAGATAAAATACAACAGAAGCAACAAAACGACAATTGAGACACAACCATGATTTCCAAATGCTTCAAACCAGGATTCTTTAAAAAAGACGAAATCAACCGAACCTATGAAACTAAAAGTCCTATGTGTTCTCACTTCGTAATCCTATTTAAAACAGCTACATATTCTTCAAAGGGACAAGGATAAATCCTGAGATAAAGCCTTTAATATTAACCACATACCAAAACCTAAAAACTATCGAGAAGAGTCTAAAAGTAGGATGGACACTCATTATTACTAAATGCTCATTAATATTGGCAATTAATAATTCAAGAATTTCTACCAAAAATACTAGTGCACAATATCTCAAGACAAAATTATTAATAAGTATAAATTAGTATTATTTTTAATTTCTGTTATTACTGTTAATTTTGTAATTCAAATAGATATTCCCTATTTTAATATGGACTCAATATTTGAAATGAAAACTGTGTATATTTTCTCTTCTGCTCTATGTTTTCAGTTTGCAAATAATATGTTTAATAAAAATACATACTTAAAGAGTCGGATTGATGAATAGAAGCGGAACGATTATTTTAGCTGTTAGCGAAAGTGGTGAATGGTTGGAGAATAGTGTAAAGTTGTGGAAGAAGGATGTTAATGAAAATGGTGACATAAAAACTAAGAATATATGTTTTCCTGTAGTTTTTGATAACCTTATTCTGATTGGTAGACATAAAATTTTTTTCCCAACTGTTTCGTTTTAAAGCTATCAATCATAACCAAAATGTTTTTTTTTTTATAAACGAACTTAAAATGTAAAAAAGATAAATCCCTGATCTCAAGTAGAAATAATTGAATCATATTCATATGGTGATAGACTATGATTCCTGGTCAAACTGACATAAAACCTACGAAATAATGATGGTATGTTATTCTGTGTGTAAGATGAGCATGCTTAAAAGAAAGGGTTAATTAGTTCAACAGTTTGAATCAATTATGTGTCTTTTGCTTTATGCAAAAAACACTGTTTTTAACTAAGAACAATGCTGTCGTTTTCAGCTTTACAAATATTCAAAAAGTTTCTACTTTTTATTTCTGCTTTTTCCCTTTGTTTATGGGAATTGAACTTGTTTTCTTCTACCATGACTTTGACAGCCATTGTCTCTAATTATTATATAGTCTGTACTAAAAGTATTCCATCTTCACAATTTGGTTTAATAGTTTTTGATATTATAAGCTGTGAGGTGTAAACACAACGAGTCTCTACTTCTGGCATCTTTTTTCTCATCAAAGAAAACTAGCTACCACAAAGAATCTAATAACTTTTGTAAAAGGCCAAAAAAAAAAAAAAGGTAAGCAAAAACTGAGAAAACCAGCCTATAAACCACTCCTCAAAGTCTATAGATTGTTTGTCCAAAAAAAAGGCTAAAGATTGTGTCCATCTCATCATTCATTCATTACAGTATACATACACACACTCCCTATACGTAGATCTCTGAAGTCTTAGCAACTAAGTATCCAGACCAAAAAAAAAAAAAGCAACTAAGTATACAACTATTTACGTTCACTTATTATTTCTCCGTCCTTTTTTCCAATCATTTCAATTTTTATTCCCATGCAAATAACAACAAAAGAGAAATTTCCAATTATAAAAGTGATAAGCTTTGAGCCTCCTGTAGATTACTAGATGGTGGATTAGAATTAGAATGTCCAATAACTATCTAAAATGCGAGATTGCTGAGTTGCCATGAGCATCTATCTACAAATTATAATTTATCATTACAATTCTAATTGGTAATCATAGCTCTAATAAAATGCGTAGAGAATTTTTTTTTTTTTTTACTATCGAGAGAAGACAAATACCGAGAAAGGTAAATACAAAATGGTTTGGTAAAAACTAGAGGTGGAGATTTGGGTACCGATTTAGTTTCGATTCGGTTCCATTCGGATTCAGGTGTAAACAGTTTTAATTTGGGTTCAATTCGGTTCCACCTCAGATCGAGTATTTTCAGGTAGACCCGATCTTGTCCAGTTCCATATCGGGTTCGAGTATATGTCGATATTAAACGACTTTTGATTCCAGAATAACCAAATTACTTGTAAATACTCGAATTTTTTTATGAATTTAGAGGACAATAAAAATTCATAAACAACAGTCTACAAATTAAACAACTGAACAAAAACAATAAAAATTCAATGTTTATCATCAAACCTTAAAATAAAACAAATTGAAAGTTTGCTCAATGCAATCATGTCCGATGTCCTGAAAATCAATGCTTTGAAGACACCACTTGTATGTCAACATGTGTGTGCCATTGTTCGCCATTATTCGCCATTATGTAATCGATATGATCGCTCGTTTTGATTTTCCAGATTTTTGAAATCCAGTCATTAGCCGTAATGTCGGCTTCTTCCCTTGGGTTTTCGTAGGAGGCGACGAATTTAGTAGAAGACGATTAGTGTTTAGGGTGAATATGTATAGTGAGATCATTAGGAGTTTGGTTCCTTTGGATATACTTTGAGTGTTCATATATTACCCGAACCGAATCGATATCTGAAATTACTTGGCTAGGGACGGTTATGAGGTTAGAATTGAACCAAACCGTGTTTTCTGGGTTGGTTCAGTTCGATTTTTTGGTTTCGGTTTTTTTACCCACTCTAGTTAACACGACCAATTTAAAAAATGATAATAATTGATGACCACTATTAATTATCGTAAATAACTTATCCTTTACAATATTAAATTCACTCTTCACTTTAAAATATAAATCATATACAATAAATTTCTTGATAAGTAGATTATATTTCTTGATATAAATATTTCTATAGTTAATACTAAAAGATTGTAGAATTTGATATTTATAATATTATTGGGGTGGTTTGAACACACCCACTCAATATTAAATTTCTATATTAAATTTGGTTTGTCTAGGCTCATAGAACAAGTCCCATCACCACACCCCCATTTATCAAACTTGTGTTTTGTGATCATGATCGGCCACATCACCAAGCCCTTACATCCATGAGGGAGACGACACGTCGATCAAAGGTATAGTTCGACTTTCCATGACGATGATATGCCACATTACCCAAATGATGGTTCCACACAATAAGCGACACATCGATCTACATTACAAATGATCATCATAGAAACCTCGCTTACCAACTCTCTGCCATGAATATATCGATTTTAAGATTTGTTTCAACCTAGTCAATAAGTATTAGATTTCGATCTTCAAATCTGAACTTGTAATCGAATAGCCTCGAAAAGCCGAGCTCGATACTCTTATAATCGATTCCATCTTTCTTGTTATAAAACACACATCAAAAACCAAATTATGAGCTGTCAGTCGATCACTTCTCTCAAGTTTTCACCTCGTTTTACTATTCAAAAACGACCTTCGTCACCTCATCGTTAGAACTACGACCCAAACTACGAACATAATTTCGAACTTCCCCGCACTGAACTTCCTCGGTTCAACATTTGCGCTGTTTTTGGGGACCATCAAAAGCAATCTTTTGAAGTACTGAATACTGAAGCAATGCCAAACAACTCAGCATCCAAAAAATCAAGCATGCTGCCCAGGAAAGTGCCCCCTTGCGTGATTTCAACCTTCCGCCAACACATGCTACTAAGACATCACTTCTACCAAAGAACTTGGGAAAAGGAAACCACTAAACCTGAACTTTGGTAGCTCAATTTATCTGTGATGGTTTATACTCGTAATGCATGACACGATCGATATCTGAGCAACACATAGAATGGGACCACACCTCATGCCGTTCAAAATTCGCGTTCCTCATGGACGCAATTGCGGCTTAAAACCCCTCTATACGTGTTTCAATGGCCAAATTGTATCCACAAATCCGCATCCCGCATGGATGTGTTGGGATGATCACCAACACTCTTTCCGTTCGAATGATAAGTCGAGCCCGCCTCGCACCAAACGCATTGGTCCAGTTGAATGCACGCCATAAGGGTAATTTGCGTCTGTTCCGCATATAAATAAGTAAGTCAAGGTCATCCCACAAAATCATGTTCAATCGCGAATAATGATCGATAAAAATATAAAGAAATATATATATATATATATATATATTAAATATTTTTCTAAAATAAACACTGATTCGAGAAAAAGAAAAGCAAAGTTCAAAAATACAAAAGCCGAAAACATCTGCAAGGAACTATGTAAGACAGTCGGCTCGACAAGTAGAGATCATCTAACGAGTAAGAAACCAGTCTTCACGTCGTAAAAATCCAGTAGAAAAACATGTGCTATTCGTGTTGTGTTTTGGGGTGCCTATTTTTGCGACTTCAACTCGTAGTTCCAAATTGGTCGCAATTTAGTCACAAACCAGTTGCTAAAAATTCTATATATGCAAACCTCACACATATCATTCCCCTCACTCGTAAAAAAAAAAAAAAAAAAAAAAAAAAAAAGAATAAGTTTCTCCGAGTCATAAAATGTCGGGAAATTATAATTATAGTAATTTTCAGAAGTGAATGGGGGATCATCAATTCATGACATTTTCAAATAGCAGTCTCTTGCGCCGCAAAACGACGATAAGTTTCTTTGTCCTTGTAGTATTTGCAAGAGCGAAAAATTTATATCGGGAACAAGAATTTGGAAGCATTTATTTAAGAATGGATTTATGCCATATTATTATGTTTGGTATGAATATAGAGAAGAAATCGATATGGTTTTAGGAAAAAGTTATGTATATATGAAGCATATAAGTGGGAGTGAAGAAGTAGGTAATGTAGTAGAAGATATATGATATGGCGAATGATGCATTTCGTGATAACGTTAATTTTGATATTATCATCAGGATGATAGTTATGAGAATATAGAAAAACATGGTAGTTATGAGAATTGATGTATCGGTGTTTTCAAGTTTTAAATTTATAAAACACCTCAATCTTAGCTCAAGTATAAGCTATACTCGTTGTAGAAATTGAGGGATCGAACCCAAAGGAGCGCGAAAGTTATCAATTCGTTGAAAACCACTTATCAAAGCCGATTTATAATAAAAAAGGGGGGTTTATAGTTTGCACTAGGGAAGTTCTACTTTAATTTAGGTAAAGATAGCTTCTAAAAGAAAAATTTTAGGATTATTTGAAATACAAGATTAAGAGTTATGCCCCAAGGTATAGCATTAGAGGGAGGAAAAGTTGGCTAGCTGAATGGACCTTATGAATAATGGTGAAATTCTAACCTAAGTGTTTAGGGGGTAACGTCCCTTATATGGGTATTGTGTGATTTCTTCGATTCTAGATATTAGTTAACTAGTTTTTTTCTAACGGATAACTAATCCTCTAACCCCTCTTTCCCACCATTTTAAGCCTATTGGAAGGATTCCACCGAGGTTCAAGACATACATCTTCGAGTTAATCACAATCATAAACTCCTCCCTATCCTCTAGTTTATGAACTAAACTAGCCATAAGGTGTTCAAGCTTTAAGCTTAAATTCCCACACAATTCATTGAAGCTCCTATCTTTGGGTCAAATTCAAGAGGAATTTTGCATTGAATTGCCTAGTAGGTAGATTTAAGGGAAATATGGTGTTCCTATTCTTAGATCGACACCTCCTTCCTTCTCAAATCAACAATTGGTTCCTAAGTTCCTAAATTCCCAAGATTGAGTTAGCTAGTCTCAACCTTGGTATCATGCTTCAATCAATACAATAGGCTCTAATCTCATCATCCATGATTTCCTAGTCTAGTCTAGTCTAGTTGATTTTCCCTCTTTACTAGACCTTGGGTCATAAGGTGGATTACTCACACATGGTTTGTGTGTAAACCATGATGATTGATCAAATTGATTTTGAATTACTTAATAAAATAAAAGAGATTTAAAATAAAAACATATTCTTAACATAAAATAAAGAGTTAACAACAAAATACTAAACAAATTAAAAAGAAAGTAAAAGAAGGTACTTTTTTTTTACTCATGATCCCAAATGATCCTTATATAGAGCTAATAAGTCGACCAGGGGTAAAATGGTAATTTGTGCTCTGGTCCCTCTATATCGACCGATATTGGTGGTCGATATGGAACAAGGTCGGTCTAATTGATTCATCGCGTCTAGGCTCCCTATATCGATCGATATAGTATCCATATCTCTGGTTGTTCTTCACTTCATTTGCTTCTTCCTCTGTCGTTTGAGCTTGAATCCGGTCCAAGAGTTCTCCTTTGCTCCCTCCTTTCCATTAAGCACTTGTAAACAACCAAAAAGGAACCGAACCCAAATGCAAATGTAATATGTGTCCCTAAAAACTAAATGATGTAAAATGTGCTAGAATGATGCACGAAAATACCTAAATGGGTGTTAAGTAGTGCTAAATGAGTGATAAATAAAGGGTCTAGAATGCTAAAATGCAAGTCTATCAAGAATGTACAAAAACTTGTACGTATCATTCAATAAAAAATTTACGACTTATTAGAAAGAGCAAAAAATCCATTATACGATTTTGGTCGTGAAAATCACTCGCAATTATCCTTAGTTGCTCGGGTCAATCAAAATAAGGGACTATCAAGAATGTACAAAAACTTGTACGTATCATTCAATAAAAAATTTACGACTTATTAGAAAGAACAAAAAATCCGTTATACGATTTTGGTCGTGAAAATCACTCGCAATTATTCTTAGTTGCTCGGTTCAATCAAAATAAGGGACTATCAAGAATGTACAAAAACTTGTACGCATCATTCAATAAAAAATTTACGACTTATTAGAAAGAGCAAAGAATCCATTATACGATTTTGGTTGTGAAAATCACTCGCAATTATCCTTAGTTGCTCGGGTCAATCAAAATAAGGGAGATCATAATATGAGTGAAAAGGTAGAGGGTTTAATATGCAAAATATTTACACATACAAAAGTTTTCATATCAAATCCACTAACTTTTTATTTATATTATGTTATTCCATATTTTGCATGATTCGAGTAACTAAGGATAACTGCGAGTGATTTTCACGTCAACCATCATATAATAGATTTATCATTCCTTCTCGCGAGACGTAGAGTTTTTTTTTTAATGATTACGTACATGTTCTTATACATTCTGACAATTATCATATTGATGATAGTTATCAAAATTAACATTATCACGAAATGCATTATTCACCATATCCACATATCTATCTTCTATTACATTACCCACGTCTTCACTCCCAATTATATACATCGTATCAACATAATTCATTCCTAAATCTATATCGAGTTCTTCTCCATGCTTATACAAAACATAATCATTTGGAATAAATCCATTCTTATAAAAATCCTTCCATATTCTTGTCCCCTATATAAATTTGTAGTTCTTACAAACATTACAAGGAAAATGAAACTTACCGCCATTGTTCTACGCAAGAGGCTAACTATTTGAAATTTTCATGAATTGATGATCCACCCCCGCTAGAACTCTGCCAAGAAAGTTTCCATCGCTTCATCAAACCTCTCATACACTTACTTCCAAAAATTACTATAATTTTAATTTTCTAACATTTTATGACTTGCGAAAACTAATTCTCTCAGTTTTTCTTGTGTGTTTACGAGTGAGGGGAAGGAATGTGGAATGAGGGAAGGAATGTGTGAGGTTTGCATATATAGATTTTTTTTTATGACTAATTTGCGACTACGAGTTAAAGTCGCAAAAAATAGGTAAACCAAACACAAAACGAATAACAAGTGTTTTTCTACTGGTTTTTGTGACTAAAAAACAATTACTTAGTAACCCATCGAATTTGGTCACAAACACACGTCGCAAAATTATCGAATAATTCACGACTACTGTTTACCGACTCACTAATAGTTGCAAATTAGTCGCTAATTTGCGACTACCTTACGACAAACATAGTTGCTCGCAATTTAGCAACTAATTTGTGACTAATATTTTGTGGTTGCGAATACGTCGCAAAAGGTCCGGTAATTAGTCACCAATTGGGATCGCGAAAAGCATGTTTTCTTGTAGAATGAGCATGTTTTCTTAATGATGAAAGATTAACAACAATATTAAAGATATGAAAGAGCTTTGAGACTTATATGGTTATGAGGTTTGATTAAATTGATTGAGGGTTTAACATTAAGATTCAACTATGTATTAGAGTTAACATTAGAATGGGCAAATTTCTTAGTCACTAATCCCTCTATTTGTCATAATCAATGAGGATACTTAAACATAGCCCAACAGTCCTTAAAAAGGTCGAATAGATATTTTAGTTTTCTCATAATTTCATTGACCAAATACGAAACAATATCTTGTGGTATTTGAGAATCAATCCTTGAAAATGCAACAAACATTTTATCAAATAATTTTTTGGCGATAAATTGCCTTAATACTTAAACTAGGTTGATCACTCCTATTCTAATTCACTAAATCCATAGACAAGGTAGTTCATTCATTTCCCCAATCAGTATCCAATTATCTAAAATTCTAACCAAAATTCTAACTCATTCATAAATCAACTACTCACACATAATCATTATGAGCCTCAAATAAAAAACGGATAATTAAAAACATAACGTAAAGTGAAAGATATGAAATAGATAATCAAACTATGATTCTCACAAGAGATCCTTCGAGAATATAAGATGTCTCTCTCAAAACTCTCAATAACATTATTAAAACATAAAACAAGTCTCCATTTTTTAACCTAATAAAAAAGATATTTATAATAAACTAGAAGAGGATGAAGGATAAAAGAGTCAAAAAGCAACACGGGTCTCGTTTTGGCGAAAAAGGGGCCTTTCTGGCGGTAAATCTTCCCTTGTCGCCGAAAAATGTGGCCTTGAGACTCATTGTCGTTCTGATCCTCTTCTGACATTGGGTCTTGATTCTTGTCGTCGGCAAAAAAAAAAATTATGTTGCTTCCTTACTCATTTGCACCCCAAACTTCTCTCTATTGATCCTCCTTGGTCCCTACTTGATTCCCTTTGTTCCTTAGCTCATGCCCGCCTCTTTAGTACCTAAGATACTCCAAAAACACTCAATGCTAATGCAATTGCAAACTCTAAACTCTAGGTGAAAATGAGTAGATAAGAGACTAAATGCTACAAAAAAATTTAGGATGTTTAAGATTCTCACTTAGTACGTCAACCTAGCCTCACTGAATGCAAGCAATAAGATCTTCGAGGGATGCAACATTTTGACATAGAAATACTTGATCTCCCAAGCAGGCACCTTTTTCGGCTCGCCCATTATGCTCTTCCTCCCCGTTTGAAAGGAAGCATAGAAGGTCTTTTTTATCGCCCAAGTTCTTAACATTGTGAAACATCTTATCGAAAATCTGACGATCTATTGGATCTTCAGCTCGTTAGCCATCACATATAGGTTACGATGTTTCGAACGGCAGCGGTCATTTGTTGCGTAGACGCAATATTGTAGATAGCACATAAATACATGAACAGCCTTGGTAGCAGGAACTAACAACAATAGAAGAGGCGGATTTTTCTGATTTCCTTGACACAATGTTTCAACTTTCTTAACCTTAGACGGGGAGCCTTATTTCGCACACGGTGAGATGTCGGCCCGCTTGTGATTAAAATATGAAGAGGATCGCCAAGACCCTCAGGGTCAACATACATAGTCTCCTTCATATCCAAAGCCAGCAACCGTAGTCTAGAACCAACGCCTTCATTGAGCCTCCACCCCGAAGTTCCAGCCCCATCGATTGTAAGAATTTTCAATGCAAGGTCGGAATCTGAAGGGCTTGTGGAAGGACTAGACGAATTCGGTTCATTGTCAAAGACCTCTGATTTCGATTCGGAGTTATCCCTAACCCCTGCCCCAACCTTGATTTCGAAAAGGGTCAAAAGTATCTATTGCGTTTGACGTAAGCGATACGACAAAGAATCAAGCGAGAACAAAGAGCAGGCGAGAGGAAAAACGAGAGAAAAAATCTCTTAAGAGTTAGAAAAGCTTGATATGAGAAAAGTAGGAAGCGTCTCAATGATTTATAATGTGCCCAAGCCACCTAATCCAGGTTACTCTTGTCTCACCCTTGGAAACGCTCGTCTCTTCATTCTCGCCTCACCCTCAGAAATCCTCGTCATTGTCGCCTCACCCTCTGAAACCCTCATCAAAACGTGTTATTCTCGCCTCATCCTCAGAAACCCTCATTGTCATCAACGCGTCATTCACCTTGTAATCGACATGTCGCTCACCACATCCTTGAAGCCTCTGCCTCATCTCAACGAGTATTTCTCCTCGACATCCCAAGTAATTAAAGTACGCCAACCTCGATTTGGGTCAAACCACTATTCTTTGGTCCAATGACGAGCGCACCACGTCATAAGACTCAAGGTGGACTTACAGTTGGGGGTGGTTTGAGAACACCCCCTCAAGACCATGTCCAAATCAAACCCAGCCCACCTAGGCCCGCAAAAAAGGCCCATCACTAAGCCACATTCAATAAACTTGTGTTCTGCGATCAGGATTGACCACGTCGCCAAGCCTCTGCATTCACGAGGGAGACCACGTGTCAACCTAAGGTATAGTTCGGCTTCCCATGATGAAGATAAGCCACATGACCCAAATGATGGTTCCAGAAAATAACCAACACGTCGATTTACAACCGAAATGATCATATCGAAACCTCACTCACTAACTCTCTATTTGAATACTTCAAGGACGGAAGAATGATGACACTCACTAAGAGCGCCCACCTACTACAAGCTCGCCTCCGAGTTCCCCTATAAATTGAAGAGCTCCATCGATGAGAAAATACAACTTTCTGGTGAGATAATACAAGAGTATATAATCTAGTGAAAAAAATGAGATTTAGATCGACTTAAATCCATCTCGATCAGTTATTTTGTTCGTTTTGAGTCATATGGGTTTTCTTTCGATCTTTTTTTTGAAAAAAAAAGGAATGTTATTTCATTATTTTGTGCATCTATACCTTTTGTAGTTAATATACATTAGTGACTAAAGTATTTAACTAAATCTTTTTAAATATCTAATAAACACTTATAAAGAGTTTTTAGGTAATAAAAGTATAAAAAAAGGAAAAGGGAAATATCTAACTAAATCTACTTATTAGACCATCTTCATACGTAATTCTTCATCATCATCTTATTCATCGCACAACAAAATCAACAAATTCTTGAGACGTTTTTAGCATAGATCATGACATAGAATTGCCGCTTGGAACGAGAAAATCCAAGAAGGTTTGATTTGTTTGATTTTGTAGTTTTTTTGGGTTGTTCGTAACAATTGATCTTCTACTATATAACCAATCAGAAACTTGATTTTGTATAAGAAATAGTTGATTGAGATGATCAAAGGAGTTAACAACTTGTTACTCTTTAACATATAGCTTCATATCGTTATGACTCATGTTGCATAAATTAGTAATAGCCTCTTCGCATTTTTTATTGGTTTTAATGTCGTCGATGGTTTTGCATATTCTATGTATCATAGATTAGTAACAGCCCCATGTAGCTTTTATGTTGTCAATGGTTTTGTTTGGAGTTATATATATATTAAGAATTTTGTAGCTTAGAATTCAAATTCTACCTTTTATTTAGAATCCGTATTCTAGAAAATCTATATTTTTAACAACTTAGTAGACTTCTTCTAAGATATGTAGAATATACATTGGAAAAATCACAAAAATACATTCAATGGCAACTACTTTCATTTTATAATTATTCAAAAAAATTTTAAATATTCAAAAAAATCTAAAAATTTCCTAATGATTCAAAAAAAAAATCTAAAAAATTTCAAAAAGTTCTTTAAATATTAAAAAAAATCGAAAATACAAAAAAAAAAAATCTAAAAATTGCTTAAAAATCGAAAATTCAAAAAAATCTAAAAAATAAAAATATTCAAAAAAATCTAAAAAATCAAAACATTCCCAAATTTTTTTTGATTATTCCGAATGATTCAAAAAAAAATTTAATTTCAAAAATAAAAAAATTTTAAAAATTCTTTAAGTTAAAAAAAAAAAAATCCAAAATAATATAAGATAAAACAATAATTTAGACAAAAAAGAAAATTCTAAAAATTTGTTCAAAATTCAGGAAATAAAAAAATCATAAATTATACAAAACTAAAACTAAAAAGGAAAAATATTAAATTTTTTATATTGATTTTAAGATAATAAACGAATAAAGTAGAAATGATGAGATAACCACAACCCGAAATGCGACGAGAGTACTTCCTATGGAAATGTGATTCAACTGTATTGAGATGTGATATAGTGGCGGTAGCGAAAGAAGAAACTTTGATTGAATCAGAACAAAGACACGATAAAAGCACAGGAATTCAATCAAGTTTAAGAGATAAACTGAATCTATAGATGGACAAATGCAAATACTCTTCACAGTTCTCGAAAGTTCTTTGTGAAAAGTCTCAATCTCAATAAAACATGAATATTAAATTCCCAAAAGCCAACTATTTATAGCTAAAGAAATCCCAAAGATAAACTCAAGTCATAGCTAAAGAAATCCAATTGATAAACTCAAATCCTAGAAAACCGAGGAATCATAAAATTATCTTTAAAGAAACAAAAGCCATATCTCTTCTTTGCTCCAAACTATATATATTTCTTCATGTATCCCAATGTGATTTAGAACACATCTCTTTGTTATTTCTTGGTTAATCGATGATTCGGAATGCTTACATGTGTTTTGAACAAACCACAACAGTGTATTTGTATCCCATCATGTCCACTTTATTCGTGTATCATATCTTAAAATTATCAGTTTTATTTTTAGTTTTTATTTTAATTTATGACTTTTTCAGAATTTTTAGGAAATTTTTGGACAATATTTTGGAAACTTAAGTTATTATTTTATTTCATGTAACTTCGGATTTTTCTTGATTTTTTAAAAAAATTAAAGAATTTTTGTTTGGATTTTTAAAAAAAAATTTGGAAATTTTTAAGATTTTTTAACAATTTGGAAAAGTTTTTAGAGTTTTTGGTATTTTAAAATTTTGGGATATTTTTTGGAAATTTAGAATTTTTAAGATTTTTCTATGTATTTTTTTAAATTTTTAGGAATTTTGAAGAGTTTTTTTGGGAATTATTTCGAATTTTTTTGAATATTTAAAGGATTTTTTGAATTTTTTTATAAAAAAACTGAAACACTGTTCACCTTAAACAGTTCCGTGAGGATTTGAAGGCATTGGAAGAGGGAAGTCACATTGAAGGTTTAATTTCTCATTTCGCTACTTTGAAGGCTTAATTGGATCACATAATAATCTCGAGGTTTAAAGTGGAAGTAGCTACCACATTAATGATTTTATGTGAGATTTTCCCAATATATATTCAACCTTCTTCTACGTGAAATCTGTATTCTAAACTAGAATCCGTATTTTACCTTTATTAGATTAGAATTCATCTTCTATTTGACTTAACTAGCATCTCTCCCATCTTTTATACAATATTTTTACATAGCTAACCAAATCCTTATTTTTACATACCTA
This sequence comes from Euclidium syriacum, assembly GCA_900116095.1. Lineage (NCBI taxonomy): Eukaryota > Viridiplantae > Streptophyta > Magnoliopsida > Brassicales > Brassicaceae > Euclidium > Euclidium syriacum. The sequence continues at coordinate 9,610,680 of FPAK01000008.1, forward strand.
GCATCTCTCCCATCTTTTATGCAATATTTTACATAGCTAACCAAATCCTTATTTTTACATAAACTCATCAACACATACCAAACGATACTCTAAATTTAGGCGAAGAAACAGGGTCACTGGTGCATGCACACCTCCGTCGGCTTCGATCTCTAAGTCACCGACCACCACCGTCTTAGAATTACCGACCACATACACCTCTGTCGTCTCTGATCTTTGAGTCACCAACCACCACCGTCTCGGAATCACCGACAACACACACCTCCATCGTCACTGATTTATGAATAAAAGATGGTTTTGATTTGCAGTAAGTTAATCAAATAAAAATACTGAAATTTTAAATGAAAACTGAGATCAAAGCTTCTTTTACCATTGTTGGGTTTGCGCCATTTTCTTTGGTGATGAAAATCATTTAGTGTTAATAAGGTCCGTGACTTAGGTATTAGTCAAGTAGGGAATAAGTTTAGTTTCCTATTGGTTTTAGGTTTGAGTTAAAACCTTTTTGCCTTTGTAATTGTCTTAGACTATATAAATTTAAGCATGTGTGGGATTTAGATTATCATAGAATGAGAGTTTTATAAGCTTTTGAGAGATCTTTCTTGTTCTTAGAGAGATTATGAGAAACCATAAATTGTTGTAATTTGTGGTGATAATGGATTACTGGAAAAACTCCAGACCGAGACGTAGGATCACACATCGTGATCTGAACTCATTAAATTCTCTGTGTTCTTTACTTTTTTGCTCAAACAACCTATTTTCGTTATTATAGAGAGGGTATCAAATCCCTACAATCGGTATTAGAGCCACGGTTAAAGTGGATCGGGACACGGGTTAAAAAGTGGACCGGGTGACGGACATGCATGTTCGTTGTGGGAGGTCAAAACCCTCATGGTGATATTCTGGAAACAAAGGAGTCATGGTTCGCGATAAAGGAGTATCGGTGTCTTGTGTCAAAAGTCTCCCTAACTAAGCAAGTGAGGTTAGGTGAAGAGTTTCGTTGGTGATTATGGCGGCACAAGAAGGGTACAGCGCAAGAGATAACAACATGTTTATGTAGTCATTGGTTTGTGGGGGGGGGGGATTGTTGGGATACAAACAATGTCCAACATCGAAAGTTTAGACTAGGATTGTCTAGTATATAAGTCATGTCCAACTCCAACTATTATGAGGCCTTTTAGGAAGAAAAACCCAATAAAAAATCCGTGCATGCTGGTAACTCTAAACCCAAAGCTAACAATATCATACTATTGGAGAATTGGACATGGATTTGGTGGCCCATAAAATATCTTGGGTCAGGAGAGAGTAATCTGAAGCACTAATATTTTATAAACCAATCATGGTTTGCACTAAGCTCAAGTGTGAAGAGTATCTGCCACCATTGTTGGTCTTCTATATGTCACAAGATTAGCTTTAATTATCATAAAGAAATTCCCGGTTTTAGTATATATATATATCATGATGAAGCTCCATAATTTCCGAACAAACTTCACGATAAAACTCTTGCTGAAAAAAATAAAAAAATCACGATATGGGTTTATTGAGTCTGGTTTTGGTGTTGAACCAGAATCGGTTTCTTTGAATTCAATTGTGAATCTCAAATCGATTCATTAAAATCAGACCGATGTTTTAGACTCGGATCATTTAATTATGTCAATTATAATTATACGCACAAACCGTGGGTTTATCGTTTGGTTTTCATTTATTTATAAAAAAAGTTACTTATTATAATATTAAAGGTATAATAGAATTAACATATTTATAAGGTATAATTACCCAAGCTTAACTAAAAAAATATAGATGCACAAAGTAAAGGAAAAATGTTTCTGTAGAAAATTTGGGATTTAACCTAACTGTTTATTCTTTGTAATAAAGTTAAACGTATCAGTTTCATTATAGAGAAAGACATGGAATAATGTCATGCCCAAATGATATCTTAGACAATAAGAAAATAACCATATATAAAAGAGGAGGAAATTTTTTCAATAAGCATCATACATAGTGAGAATAGATAGATGGTTGACAAAATGAAGACAACCCAGAAAGCATGTACTCAAAAAGAGTAAAGCCCACAACAAACACATTTCCATCACATATTCATCCATTTTCGAACCTTTTCCCCAAAAAAATTCCACTTAATCAAGTTTAATGATTTAGTGAGACCATTAGAACATCTCCAATGGTGCCCCGTATAGAGTCTCAAAAAAATAATAATAAAAAAGGAAGAGTGAACTGAGAGATGTTCTCAAACCGGTTGGTCCAGTGGCGAGTGTTGCTTTTTCACTTGTTTCTCTGGCATTTTGTTACTATGAAATCAGATTGTCAATGAGGAAGAGACACATATATAGTTAAAGAAATAAATAGTTACAAACGTCATAGTTGTGAGAAGGATTGAATTATAGAGAGAACATTACTAATGTTGTTACACATAAAGGTCTTTTTTGGAAACACATAGAGGTTTATTTGCAAGAAATATGTTATTTTCCTTATTCATAAGATATTTCAACCATTGGTATTAATTGTGTATGGCTAACACGTTTGTTGATTAGACTATAAAATGTACTTTTTGTGAACCTATGAATGAAAATGTTGTTTTCACTTTATCCTTACACCATTTATATTGTACATGGATAATTCTTGTATATTAAAGGAACACGAGGAGGAAACAGCCATATATGAAGCTGGAAGAGGAGACAATCGTAGATGAAACTGGAGTTTCTTTCGCTTGGCGCTTCTATCATTGGACTTGATAGCAGGATGAATTTTTATTCTCCCTTTACTTATTACTAATGGAGTTAAGTTCGTCAATACCTCTACAATGATATACTATATTACAGGTTGGTATCGAGTTACTCCATTTAAAGTGGAGATTACTTTCTTAGTTTTTGTTTAATTACTCGCTCGATTATTATTTTCTCTTTTTATTGGACTAATTATTAATCCGATGAACATTCATCACTACTATTTTTGTTTGTGTTTGGTTTTGATATTCTTTTAATTTCTACTTAAGTACATTGACATAGACTATTACAAAAATTACAGGTATTTCAATGTTTTTAAATTATTTTAAGTAAACATATTATTTTTACGGTGAACCTTTTTTACATAACCATTAAAATCTTCAACCGTCAATATGAGTTGCGTGAGCAATATTCCTAACAATTATAATGTTGTAATATTGAAATTTTTTGAGAAAATTAATATTAATAAAATTATAATTTTTTGATAAATTACAACTAACATCTCTAATATTTTAAGTCATCAAGTTTTAAATAGTTATATTTATTCATTCGATTTAATTATGTGGTCGCCTAAAAACCGAACTACATCGGATAAAGACTTTCAAATTTGGACATGTGTTATATCAAACTTCATACTTGCAATTAACGATTGTGCCACAATAGTAAGGTTTCCTCTATTATTGTACAACAAAACTGAGGTGAAAGAAGGCATAAGGTGGTAAGCTTTGTTGTTGATCTTGATGACAATAACTCTCTTGGTATGGAAATCTATATCTGTTCCCACCGTGGCCAAGAAAGGCGTCCCAAAAGTAGTAGAATTAGGCCTTCTTGTACAATCTCAACCATCAGAGAGTTAGGACCCACACACCCATCAACCTCAAGGGATGAAAACAAGGATAGATGATCACACCTCTTACCATTTGATGTATCTTGTTTCTTTTCACTCTCAATTTCAACTCTCATTGGCTGCGAAATCATCGAATTGCTTCTCATGAGCTCTACCACTCCTTAAGTTCAGACCCTCATGACTTTCCTCTTGCTTATCCCTCAGAGGTACTTCATCAATATATGTCATCACCTTCTCATATAGCTTTGCCTAATAAGCTAACTCCTTGTCATTTCTCAACGTGACATTACAAGAGACCTTATCTTCTACAACTTCTGGCTCACCTTCTCAATTACGGGCTCACCATAAAGCAATTGAGCTACTTTTTTCAATTGCGGCTTCATTCTCTCTAATGTCCTCATCCACACTAAGATATTATTGCACTACACTAGGTAAAACTTAGTTGCTTTATCAAGAAAGGTTGAAATTTAGGGTCAATCTCGACTTGATTGAATAGCTTCGATTTCTTCTCTTCTTGTGCTTTGGAGCATATGTCATACAAATCTCGCGATGCCTAGAATAAGATTGCAAAAGCATGATATTTCGTATGTGAAGCATATTCTATGGCGATTACGGTAAAGACAGTGTCAAATATCTGCTTGAGAAACACCAAAAGATCTGAAGACAGATTGTTGTGATCCTTAAAAGAACCAAAAACTGACTGCAAGACAGAAATTCGGACCTTCACGAACAAGTGTAATTTGCAGATTAATTCTGCACATTCTGTGATGGTTTATGGAAACTTTGCCTGTGAGAAAACTCCTTTTTTTTTTTTTCTATTTCCAAACGAGTTGGCAGAAAAAAATCTCATGCAAACTTATTGAAGTCATGTAAAGTCAGATCCTTTTTATATCTTTTGCAAAAAACAAGATCATACTATTTTTTTTCTGAGAGGGAAATAGTTTACAGAAGAAGGAAGAAGATGCTAGGGTATCGATGTACAGAATGAGACATTCCTCACTGAATCAGTTCTCTCACATGTTAGCTGTGGTTTCTTTGATTTCCTCTGATGTTATAGTCTGCAAGAAAATAAACCAAGACATCACATATCAATACTACTAATTAAGTTGCATCCAATCATTAGCAGCATGCTTAGAATGGAGACTAAACCTCAAGCTTGTAATTAGAGAAAGTAAAAATTGATTTGAGGTTTACCTGATCCTTCCCAGCGAAATCATTTTCAGGAGTTAAGAAAAGCATACAGTGACACTCCTTCCTGTATATGAACAAACAATTTCTCTTATAACTTAGATAACCAGTGCTTCTCAAGGTTCAAAGTTCTAACATAATAGACACAAACACACAAAAACACAATGCTTAATGAAGGCACATGGAGATAAGTTGTTACCTTTCTCTCATAGGAACACAGGGACAATTCCAAAAGCCTTGTCCAACCTCAGCAGCTTTATCATCATAGTGTCTGCAACAACAACAACAAGGATCATCAGACTTTAGGGTTTATATAAGAATACCAAATGTTGTTAGAATAGAAGTCACCTGCAAGGGCAAAGCGGTGCACCATATGAATCTTTATGCTCAGCTAATCCCTGTTCCAAACAAGTCAATACAGTTAAACAAAAGATTTCAAGATTCATTACTTCTGCAGATTCATTATCTACAAGTTGAACACTCAATTTTCTCCCAAGAGTTCCGGGAAATTATAGGAACTTCAAACGATTCAGCACAATTTCAGCTGGAATTTCAAATTTACGAAAGTAAACTCAAGATTAAAGTCGTGGATTTTTATACCTTGATGACGACTGAGGTAACTCCTTTGTCAACACAGAAGTAAGTACCCGAGCGACGAGCATATTGCTCCGAGAATTTCCTCATGATCTCTACAGATTTCTCCGACGGCTCAGCTGCAAATCAAAACAAAGAGAAATGAATCCTAAACCCAATCTCTTAGTCACTTGAAAGTAAATCTGGGGATTGAAATTTTACACTTGGCCTGGATTACAAAGCGACGAAAGGAAGTTCTGGGAGAGACAAGTGGAGCCGAAACGAACCCAAAGCTACAAGAAACAGCTTGAAGATTCATGGTGATGGTAAAAACAAAATCGAGCGTTTCTTGTTGAATTCCGATTGTATAGCTTTCGATCGAATTTCAGATTTTTATTGGTCACTTGCAGATATTTGCCCCTTCCAGAAACCAACGCTCGCCACTCGCTTCACTTTTGTTGAAACCTCTATCCGACTCAGAGACTCTATCTAATAGTATTATTATTTATTAAGATTAAATAACGGTTGCCGACTCAAAAGGAATACAGTCATTTACAAATGATACTAATCAGCCTGTCATATTGAATGCCAAAGCACACCAAGTAGTGCTTTCAACCATTTTAGCTCATCAACCGTCAAACACATACACCGATACTCCGCTTTAGCTGATGATTAAGAAACAACATCATGTTTTTTGGTTTTCTACGAGATTGTCGAGGAATCAAGTGTAACAAACTATCCACTTCTAATCTCCGAGTCAAAGGGAACCCCGTCAAATGAGTAACACCATCCATGCAGTTTAATATCACAATACGAGCATAGAAAGATCTCTTACCCCGGAGTTTCTTTTAGATGTCAAATAACTCATATGGTAGCGCAGTGATCTCTGTGTAGTTCACTCATCAATTATGATAAGATATGAACTAAGTAAGTAGAATAAGGTTGCGTAGCTTCCATATAATCACTACCAACTAACCTTATATACCATTGTGGACGTCGAGATTCTCGTTTATAACGTGGCTGGCTATGTTTGATAGGTTTTTAGAAAAATATAAAATCGAAGGTGTAAAGAAGTTTTTTTGGTCAATAATAATTTTATATTGATACAGAAAAAAAAATACCATTGTGGATCTTCAAGCAACAAACTTGTAGACAATCCTAATCCTAGCTGCTGCTGAATCGGAAAAGACGATGGTTTTAGTCCCAAAAGACTCATATCTTTTACAATATTAAGCATATAATTTCCTTGACATAAAAAAATCTTTCTTTTAGTTTAGCCATTTCGATACTGAGAAAGTATTCTAGGCATACCAAGTGTTTCATATGGAAGCACTCACCTAAATAATTTTTGAATTTTATGATAGGAGCCGATTTGTTACCAAGAAACACTAATATATAAATCTTTAAATTTTTGAATTTCCTAAATTTAATACCAGACTTCATCCTCTTCAAAATAATACACAAATTTTTATTGATTTTTATTAAAAATCCACAGCTTTTAGGTGACTCCATAATTTTGGGATCACCGTTAAATGGAAACAACGTCGTTTAGCTAACAAGGGAGATATCAACATATTTGGTATATAGTCTCATGAAAAACTCATTACATTGAAATTTTTGAATAGCATTACTCATATATATATATATATATATCTAACACTAATTACCTATTACCTCTAGAGACATTTCTTAAACTAATTTTTTGTATTAGTGCTCTTGATGAGAATTCAATTCATTCCAGGATTTTCCAGATCACAAAGGACCATTTGAAGTAACTATCAATTTTCTCTGCCTAGTGTTAATTGATTTTTAACTACACACATGCTTTGAGTAGGAGATATGAAAATGACTAACCAGTTGCTTGAATTTAAACTGACGCTTTTGGCTACTTCCTCCAAAGCTTCTCTCCATCTATCAACGACGTCCTCCACTTTTTTCCCCTCACAAGTTTTCTCACGCTAATGTAGTTATAAACAGAGACCTAACATGCCTACAAATTCAAGCTCAACGAAGAAGAATTAAGCGATAATTTATCTCATCTCAGTGAACTCAGAGTCCCATAAATCCAGATTCTAATCCAAAATTAGATAAGACCTAAAACACTCGCTCAAATTCAACTCCATTTCAGAGCTACGTACACTGTCTACTTGCTCGTCTCTAAACAATGGGCTTTAATGGGCCCGTATGAGAAGAGTGATGGGTTTTTGACTGTCATTAATAATGGCAACGGCCATATTTAAACGGTATATAAAAGGAATTTGAACTCCAGAGATCTTTCTTCAAAGCAAAGCAGAGCCTCCTTCTTCTCTCAATTATACCTCTCGTATCAAAACCTCTCTTAAATAAATCGCCGATCCTTCCAATCCAGTTTTTTCTTTTCGTGACTCGTGATTCGGTGCGCACGATATAAACGACGGGTGGCTTTAGCGGTTTTTGCTTGTAAATTCTCGGAAGGCAGAAGATAGGGTTTCCGGCGATGAAGAGCTTGAATCAGATCCGAAAATTGGCTGGATCGGAAAAGAAATTATCCTTCTCCTCGCATCCACCTCAGGATTCCGTCTAATCTGGAAGCCTCTCGAATTTTTGTTCTCAGTAGATTAAAAAATCATGCTATTTTTTATGATCGCGTTTCTGATTTCCAGAAAAATTGGTGACGAAACACAAGCTTCTATGAAATCCGATCTCGACCTTGGAGGTATTTCGACTGCTATCTCGTTTTCGTCTGCGTTTATACAAACGTAATTTTGATCCAAGTGATATGTGCTTTTGGTGTTTCTAGGATTGTGCGCCGTTTTACGTTTTAGGTTTTCATCGGGATGAGAAACAACGCAGATCTCTCTGATTTGATTATCAGCGCTATAGTTTTCTTAAGTTTCGAACATTACCTAATAGACTTATTATTTGCAAATCTGCTATTGTATGCAAGCAATCTCCAAGTTCTACTGGTAGCTTTTGAGTATTCATCAGCAGAGTTTGAGCTGTCCTCTTCTCTACTATTACTATGAGTCCTTTCTGAATCAGTATGAGCAACTTTTTGAAGTTGGTCCATCCTTCGAGGAAGCTTAAATTCTTTTAGGTACCTGGATGAGGCCAATTACAGCAATGCATCATCTTCATGCCTATTTGTTAACAACTTCACTAGATTGGCAAATCATAAAAGTTGAATGTCAGTGAAAAGCAAGAGAAACTTGCAATTTTGCTTCTTCCATGGCCTGTTCAAACCGAGGTTGCTTGCACTTGAGTGGAGACTGTGAGAGAAGCCTTTGAAGAAACGAGACCGCTTGTTTGACATGTATTCTATATAACCAAAGAATAAAATGTCAGTTTCCACTTGATAATTATGATGTGTAACATTCATTTCAAACAATTCACTAGTATAACAAGATATCTAAAGATTTAAAGAGATTTGCTAAGCTAGCAAAATCATGAGTGCCGAAAAACTGTACAAGGACTGATTTTCCTCCAGATGCCTTGTTGTTTAGACCTTTCCGCTTTACAGTAACAGACTCATCCACAACAGTTGCTGGGCACCTGTCCTGAAAAAGTAACAAACACAGCAGCATGGTTCTCAGTAGACATAATTACTTTTCTTGAAACCACAATATTTGAAAGCTAGGCAAAACATGGTTACTAAGCACTAGCAATTAGGGACTTTATAGCTTAACCCTTGCGCTTGCATTGTAGCCCAATTAAACTTGAAGGATCGACACCATCATAACTCAACCTGCCAGGCCAAAAGACTACCATTATACAAGATCCAGCGAACAAATAGTGTGCCAATCAGCAAACTATGAACACGGTAAATCAGTGACAGGACACATGAACCAATGACTTGTCTCTAAGATCACAGTGTTCCAAAGTCCGTAGATCTAAACCAGTAGTAAGTAAATGATAAGGTGAATCCTAACCTGACCCATTTCTTAGCTGTAGCAGAAGCTGAGAGTAGTTTCTCCCGGTTCTTCCCCTTTCTCTGAGACTTATTTCCATCCCCTTCAACGCGAGACGCTCAAAGAACTCGAATCAACGCCTAATTTCATTAGCTCCCCATTACCAACTCTCCTCTTCTTTTCTTCCTCCTCTTCATCAAGCTCCACGTTTTCCGTTTTCACAATCAAATCTTTTCTCTCAACTCCCTCATTCCGAGATATTACTGAATCCAGGAAAGATTCTCGTTCCGGTGGCCGATTAGGACTCAACGGGACAATCGTCGCCATTAAAGGCGCTATCGATAATTGGGAGTTTCTGAGCATTGATTTTCTTAGACATCACATTGTGGGAACTAGCTAACACAACACAATGAAGACGAGGAAGATGAAACGGAGTAGACGCGCTCGAGAGAAGCATAGCGACGTGATCGTGGAGTTCGATTAAATTTGGGGTATCTTCCATTAAAATCATTCGGATTGGAGAAAACAAAATCGGTTGTACTAGTAGAGCACCAAAATAGTAAACCCAAAACCTAGCAAAAAAAAATCTGTTTACGAGGCCGTTAACTTTTATTATTGATACACACTTCCTCTATTAGCTGACAAACAAACTGAATTTCACCGTCGATAATACAAGTGATGAGGTTAGAATTATCTCAAGGTGCACTATGTAAGAAATTGTAAAAGAATAAATATAGTGTTGTGGCCAAAAAAAGGTAAAAGAATTGATATAGTATCAACTAAAAGAAAGCGATTGGACCGTTTAAAAAAAAATTACGGAGCCTTGGGAGACTTTTGATAAACAAGATCTAATTTTGTTTTCGGTTGTAGAGATGAAAAAAAAATCACCAAAATAAGACTTATTTATAGAAATTCATCTTTTTTAAGAAAGGCCCTATGTTCTGTTGTTATTGTGGAGGCTCTGGGAAGCGGAAATTAGAAACTATTTTAATGTTAGGCAAAATATATATATGTTAATTTTGATGGTTATTAAGTTGGAAGTGTGAGATAAATGTCACAGTACATATTCTTATATAACTTTTGCTATAGTTCTGCGTATTGTGTGGATAATGGTCTCGAATTAGGTGTAAAAAGCAATGGTAATAAAATAAAAGACTACGATAGTCTAGAGTCTAGACTGCGCCACAGATAAATAAGACGTTGACTGCGTTACAGTGAGCGTGGTTGTGATATGTCACTCATAAAACTAAATTTATTTATTTTATATCTTAAAGCACACAAACATTTTTAATAAAAAGAAAGAGAAAGACAGAGAGTCTCCAATTACATTCTTAACCGGCTAATAAAATAGAAATTAACAAAAACTCACTCACTAACACACAAGACAAGAGCAAAACGGACGGGGGCAAAACGGAAACTCAACATTAACTCATTAAACCTGAGGCCTCCGAGCTTTCTCTTTCTTCCGGCCGTAGGGGACTGGTGCAAAACGGAAAAACACCAAGCAAGCAGCCGTAAGATAGAGGAATATTTGTCTGAAGTACTCTCCTTCTGCATCCAGATCAGCACAGATCGTAATTCCCACAGCAAGAAGACTATCGGCCAAGCAGAGCACATCCCTGATGTGTAAGAGTTTGGTAATCGAGATTACGTGAAGATAGCCACAGAAGTACAGATATGCAGAGTACCCATCAAAATTTCGCTGTCTCTGTCCCACAATATCCGAAATCAGAACAAAGAGCCTGAGAATCCCAATGACCCCAACAACCCTAAGCCATTGCCAGTAGCACCATTGAGCACTCTGATTTATTCCCCACTTAGCAAGGCTGCTCCTGCAGTCGAAGGCTAGCCACAGACCAACTAGATACACCCCGTTGACAACGACCGAGGATACAATAACCAGACCCAGATCTTCAGGCACGCCCTTTGGAAACCAGAAGCAAAACTAAGCCATGAGCAGAGACACGACGATTTGAGCCACAAGAAGGTGAGCAGTGCCGTAGAGACCATTGCAGATCCATCCAGAGACTCCAGCGAGCTGCACTACGCCAGGACGAGGGTCTTCATCTTCTCCAGGATAAGGAACACGCCCGGGCTGCATGGTTGCCATGAAGAAAAGATGAAACTTTAGATCTGATGATGAAAGGTCCCAGAAGAAAAGTGACAACTTTGTTTTTGTGGATTTCTCTCTCGACGCAAAATGGCTCCTTTTAAGAGACTCGTAGAACAATCTAGAATTGATTTCATCCTTATCTAATCATTACTGAAACCTGTCTTCTCTTGGGATTCGAGAGGCTCGAATCGTTTCAAACGCAGGAGATGCTTTCCTCCTTCATGTGACCGTTGTGCTTTGTACGTACGGTGGTTCTCTGCAAGTCTCCATTTTTGTCTTGTTCTGCGTAGATTCCTTGGGCTTGTTTTGGGCCTCCTATGTGATGTGATGTTCCTTCTATTAGCCCAAAAGGACTGTGTAAAAGACTCGACAAATTAAATATGACCTTTTTAATTTCTAGTGTCGATATTTTAGTCTGAAAAAAATGATCAACTATACCATTTTGTTGACTAATATAAAACAGCATTTTCGGAGAAATTTGGAAACCACCCATTATTTTAAAATTCAGTATTGCACATCTTTACGTAGAAAAAGTCACGTATAAATACATCGTTTCTACAATTTGATACACAATACAAAATATTATGATTTTTCTATGTCGAAATTTAATATTTATTACACTATTTTTTTGTGTTTTATTGATCAATTGTGAAGTAATGTAATATTATTTATTTATGTTGTGCACAATTTCTAATACGAATAATGTATAACTAAAAGTTATATATTTTGAACTCTGAGTATTATACAAATATATAAATTAATTTGTAGTGTCGATATTAGTCTGATAAAATGATCAACCACCATTTTTGAGTAATATAAAACAGCATTTTCGGAGAAATTTGGACACCATCCATTATTGTAAAATTCAGTATTGCACATCTTTAATGATTCTACAATTTATTTTACTATACATCACTATTTGCATATGCATGACTTTTTTCTTTTCTGTAACATTCTTTTTCATATCATTTAGATATATCCAATTTATAAAATGGTTTTAGAGTTTACGATTTGCTTTTTGGATTTTCATTTGTGAACAATTAAAACATTGCATATACAAAAACAAATAGTTTATTTATTACGTAACAAAAATGATCAGAACACTTATTTTTTTGTAATATAAAAATGATGTGATATGTTTTAAAAATTATTTTATTTTCATTTTCAATTATAACTTAAATATGAATTAACCATACTTTTAATGGTTCACCAAACCAAAGTATCCCATTTTAATTGTCGAGTGTTATCTACTTTTATCATGTAATCAAAGCACTGATAATTAAAGGGTTTTGTGAAAAAAACCCTTAAAGTTATTTTTTTTACATGTCTAACCCATCACCTTTTTTTGTGTATGTAAAACCCATCACCTCGAAAAAATCCGGCAATACAGGAATTGCGTATATTGCCTACGTGGCATGGACAAACGTTGTTAAAGTTTTGACGGAATTATTCGTACGACGTCGTTTTAGGTTGGGAAAAAACAAGCCAGTTTTTTGATACATTAAAAAATTAAATAAAAAGAAGAAGCGATGGACGGTGGAGACAGACGGTGCAATTGACGGAGAAGAAGAAGGATCCGAAATTGGCGGTGGAGATTTTGTTCTCGATCCGGATTCTGATTCTTATTCATTGAAAGATGAAGCGAAACTCCACCAATCGATACTATGAATCTCTGTGCTTCCTTGCGTCGAACCAAAAAAATCGACGAGGAACCAATCCAGCGGTTACTGCTCACGCGTTGTCTAACCGCTCCTTGATCGGAGAAACAACGGATCTAAACAACCACCCATTGCGGATTTTTGATTCTCTAGATTACTAGCTGTTTCGACCAATCCAAGTTCCCACTCTGCCTTCCCGATCTCCGTCGCTAGATTCTGCCAAGCCGACGTCACACCGTTATCAGAAGAGAAAGCTTCTCATTTTCAATTATTACTAGCCGGACCGGCAAATAGCACGAGAGCGAACTTGTTCCCCTGGTCATCAGCGTTGATCGGGTCAGGTTGTGAGCGATCGGGTCAAGGTCAGATCTATCGATTACAGACGGTGGTGTGTATCACTGCGGAAAATGGCGTCGAACTTGGTTCCTCGAAAGTGTTAAATCAAAGCTCAACAACGCTAACAATGGTGGAGAAGCTTGTCCTTGAGTTTTTAATATGAATCCGGGTCAAGGTTACAACCATGGCTGTCACGGGCAAAGTAGAAGACGATGAACAATATCTCTGATTTAATCGATGAAAACGATGTCGTTCTGCTATCTCCGTTAACAAATTAACACCGTCTTAGGTGACCACGTCGACGATATACGCAGTGGCTGTATTGCGGGATTTTCTTCAGGTGGAGTAGTTGACTTGCACATTTGCAAGGTGAGGACTTGACCTACACAAAAAAATAATGTCCGTAGTTTTTTTGCACAAAACCCATAATTAAACCAAAATGAGAAAGATAGAAACAGTTTGGAGTTCACACATAAAATTACAGTGTAGTATTGTATTGTTTTGCTTTTGAATTACCAAAAGAAAAATATTTTTAATGTATCTTTATTGTAATTGAAAAGTCTTCTTAAAAAATGCTCTAATTTTGACATATCAGATTTTTCTCTTCTATCTTTATCTAGCCATGAAACATCATCATTTTTTTTCTATCTATTTCAATTATTATATAAAGGATTATAACTTTTGTCTCTTGATAAAATAGGAGAAGTGTGATAATTTTGACAAAATTAAAGTCTTTAAAGGTCTAAAATGGGATAGAACGCTCATTAATTTGACAAAAAAAAAAACAAATAAGTTTCTGTTATCAATCAGATTAGATTATAAGTCGAGTTCGATTCGTATATTATATATTCAAATTATTTTATAATATATTTAAATTAAATTATTTTGTATAAAAATAATAATTAATTTAGGGTATAACGTTCTTAAAATATTTATATGCAAAATATAATGAGTTATTAACATATAACATGTTATTACGTAATTATAATTATTTGTTTAATTTGAAAATATTTCTTAATGGGTTGCAGAATTAATATTTTGTTTGTAAAATAATGAATTACGTTTTTAGAATGTAATAATGGGTTAAGGTTTAGAGTGTAATAGATTTTAATGACATGTCTAAATGGATGAATTTCATTAGTTAATTTTCTCTGAAATAATTTGAATGAGACATGTAATAAAATTTTTTTGATGTTTTCTTAATTAATAGAGTATATGGAGGATATAAGCTTTGCAGTCCATTAATATACTACATGCATTTCTTTTTGGGGTAAGGGGTGATTGGTATGCTTGACAAAAAAAAGGGGGTGATTGGTACTTGCTGTAGAAGCTGTGCACAGCCAAAATAAAGTCTACAGCTTAAGTAACTAACCAATCATACTTTACAATTTTTTCAAAAGCCATAGCGCTAATTTCTTTCTTTTGGCTGTGTATAGAGCGAAATTTATTGTGAGGGATTTAGCTTTTTTTCTCTATGCTCTACGCTATGCCTTCCATATTTTGTTTTATTTAAGTTAATACTATATATTATATACAAATTTTATTCACACTTTATATATATTTTATTATATAAAACTTGATATCAAACTTCGTAATTAACATGAAAGCGATACGTTTAAATTGATCGATGACATTATTAAAATAGTTTTAAGATACGATCGCGACACGTATCAGTCAGTCAATCAGATTTCGACACGTATTAAAATAGTTTTAATATAGGATCGTGACACATATCGATCAATAATATTGCGATACGTGTCAAAATGTTATAAGATTAATTAATTAAATTAAATCTATTAAAAAAAAGAGTAGGTTATGAAATAAATTGACTTTTAAATCCTTAAATATGTTCTATTTCTACTTTTTTTACTGATTAATCATATATTTATATTTTTTTCAAATTTCAATCCATTTTTACTAATTTTTTTTATATCATATGTATTTTCGTTAAATCTCTTTCTTCTTACTTTATGGACCCGTGAAGGTTTCATTATCTATCTTAAATACGTTGTAGAACAAAATTTTCCCTAAATTTTTATTTTCTATATTTATTGAAAACATACGTACTATTAATTCGATACACACATATTTTAATTTTGTTTTCTCAAAAAATTGAATATTTTCCTTTCTTAATTGACATGGGAATTGAAATACCAACGACAATATTAGGAAAAAAAAAACAGAAGAATTGGAAGATTAATATAGTGGGGGTGTAAAATGATAACATTGTTCTCATAATGACAAGTGTTTTGATTAATATGTATATAGAGAATTTTTTTTTCTTCATCTTTCTTGAACTAAATTTTATTTGAATGGCGATTTTAATTCGTTTATTGAGTTTAGAGAAAGTTGTGTTCTTCGTCCTATTTACGATTGATTAATTTAGTCAAACTATATTTGATATGATAAATTGAAATATGAGTGGTTATATTTGATAATGGTGGTTCCAAAATTGCATGAACAACTTAATTTTCAATGTATAATTCAAGTTATGTTTACACATATCAAAATAATTATGCTGAAGATGGTTATAAATCATTCTCACAAGTTTTCATTCAATATTAGAAAAGACTTATTTGTTTGAGATTATTTATATTTTTTTAAAAATATTTTAAATCATCCTATCAAAGTTTCATTATTACATGGATTCTCGATCATTATAAATATACTATATGATATATTTGGTCTCATTTTCATATTATTTAGCATAACGTCTCAACGGTTTACCTTTATCTTCAGCAAATTTTTTTTCTCGATTACTTTTTTGTGGTTGGGGGGGGTTAATTTTGATTTTAAACTGGGGAGTACTTAACCTGGTGTAGCGCTGTTCATCAAAGTGCTAAGCCTAAGAGTCAGATCAGTTCAATTGATTGGTCTAATTAAAATTTAATCTCGGTTAATTAACCAGCCATATGGTTTAAGAACTCATGTCTATAGTAAATCATGAAATTATATTTTATGGGTAAAATAAATGAAAATGCGGAATTGGTTGTAATTAGAAGGAGGTCAAACACGGATGCAATGTCAATGAAAACTTAAGTCTCACAGATGCAATAGCTAGTATAATAATACGCTTATGACAATAATACTTGTACACATATAACTTCATTTTTCAATATGTATATATATGTAATATAACTTATTTGATATAGTATGTGTAAAATATATATGAATATATATATATATATATATATTTTATTTTTTTTTCAAAGAAAATATTTTACTAATATTATTTTCTTAGTTTAGATAATAAAATATGTTTCATATCTCATATAAATATCAAAACCGCGACTAATTAATATTTACCAATCAACTTTCATTTTAAAAAGTCACAGACAAACTCTTAAAATTATAATAAAAAAACCTACATCCAAGAACTAACAACTACAACCGTAACCAATCAGACCCAATATTTGGACTATAATTTTCGCATATATTGTGAAGAGGAAGAGTGAAATGTGATCTTATTTTCAAATAAATAAAATAGATAACCCCTTATATATAATATATATGTATATTATATGAATCAGTAGTTTAAAATTTAACTATTTCTCAATATTTAAGTAAAAAAAAAAATCCTTCATGAAAAAAAGAAATTGAACATAAAAAATGTAGCACCAAAGAAACAACTCGTGATAATTTTCGTTATATGATATTAGAAAAGAAAAAAAAACATATAAATAAAAGAATAAAAGAAATAACACTAAACATAATCAAATGTCACTTGATATTCATTCACACACTTCCACCAATCTCGACAGTCTTTTCCACACTCTTCAACAGTTTGTGCTAGACAAAATATTGTGGAAAAAGCTACAAAAAATGCAGCTAGACACCATAAGGAAGAAGGTATTCCAAACCATAGGGCCAAACTTGGCGAAATTGAATAGAGTAATTGAAGGAGAATAGCTAAACCGAAGATGTGAACAATGCAACCAACGATGTATGTTTTATAACATTCAACATTAGTAATTGCAATCCACCACGAACAAGAACTTGTCATGCCAAACACTACGTAACAAATAACGCAAATAATCAACGGTTCTTGATCTACAGTTAAGGAAATGTTGTGGTGTTTTATATATAAGATCGCTGCAATGATGAGGATTGTAAGGATGGTGCCCATCACAATGTCGTAGTGTAGGTTCTTGTTAGCCCTACATTAATAACCAATTTGAAATCTTTTTATTATAACCAATGAGAAAATGAATAGAAAACATAAAAATCTAACAAAATGTTACGTGATTTATGTTGGCTACAATACAATAGAAAAGAGGGAGAACAACAATATCTATATAACTCTTGTTCAGTTAAAAAAAACTAACTATGCCGTAAACCTAAACCTATATAGAAAACTTAAAATAAAACTAGCAAACGCAAAAAAAAAAAAAAGAACATTGTAATCGGTACAATATAGACAACGAGAGACGCTTTCTTATCGATTGGATGAAAAAAAATTATTTATAGAATGTAACATGGACAAGAGAGAATAAGAACCCTAACTCATCTTTAAACTGTTTTCCGTATCCTAACTCATCTTTAAACTGATTACGGAAAACGTAAACATAGATAGAAAAACCTGAATTGATTAAAAATTATACACCATTGAGACTCCATGCTAACAATCGTATGACCAGATTCAAATAATCGTGTGACTGATCAAAACATATCAACATCTTTGTTTGTAAGTTAAGAGAATCAATATAGTAATGAATGATTGATATAAGAAGAAATTTGATTTCGTTCTCACCACCAAGTACGCAATAGGCTTGGATGTTTACGGGGCAATAACACTAGAATTAGCCTCATCCGCAAGACTTGTAGTAGTCATGGCTTCTTCGATAATTAATCGGTATTCCAAAACCCGATTGGGGTTTTTATATTTGTTTGTTAGATATTTTTTTTTCTTGGCGTATTTTTCTTGAGTCCCTCTATTCCGGAGGTCGAGCGGGATCCATCAATAAAAAAATTGTACAACTCGTTTTTATTTACTTCTGTATTTGATAATATTTTAATCTTTATTCAATTTTCTTTTGGATAATTACGTCTGTATTTCACTTCAACTATACACATTTTTCTTCGGCAAATATTTTCATTTTAGATATTACTCATTTATTGGAGTATCTCGCAGAAATCCGGCTAACAAAAACAGAACCCAAAAGAATCGGAGTATCTCTACCTTTTTCATTTATTGGAGTGTCTCTACCTTTTTGGTTTTCATATTAAAAAAATCATAGATGAAATGAAACAAATAAATTGAATTGTTCTCGCTTTGTTTGGTTTTAAAGTTTATGCAACTTACCAGATAAAATAAATCAGGATCTGTTTAACATCTTTCGAATATTTTAATATATATATAAATTTTTTTGTTAAAATATTTTAATATATTATCACAAGGAATAAAAATAAACCAGTTGCGCAAAACGAATCGAATTGAATCCATAAAATGAATACGTATCTGAAATTCCAAATTAAACACTCGTTCTTATTTTGAAAACTTGATTTTCTATAAATTTTTGATAAAACTAAAAAAGCCATATCTCTAACGTTTTTATGTCACCGCTTTTTGCGTGATTTTTTTTGACGTATGAATTTGTTAATATTCATTTGGTAAGGGTTAACTGATGTCAATCAGAAGATGACATACATAGACCTTTTTCTAGAAACTAGCCTATTCAAAAAATACGGGGGAAGAGTTTTCCAAATACAAAGATCAAAGGTAGATTTCTACCAAAACCCCACTGCCAAAAACCGCATTAGCTGAGCCCGAAAAACATCACCAAAGCCAGCCATCATGATATGGTCATTTTGAGAATATCTACATCGGAAGTTTAGATGAGATCTAATGAATATATAAAGGATATAGATCAATTTGTTCATTGTCAATTAGTATTGAGCTATAAACCCATAAATTTTAACATTCATCAACACAAAAACCCTGTCGTCTTCAAGTGGAGCCATCTTGGCTCATTAGACGCCACATACGAATACTCTTTTCAAAGCACTCCGACCAATAACGAAAGCGCCTCCAGTTTAAGTCTCCACTCCACTATATTCCCCAAAGCATGTACTAGGTTGGCTGCGTGACTAGAGAAAGTAGGCCAGGCACAAGGGTAGGGTTCTAGATTATCTAAAGATTGACTTGTCTAATTTTTTTTTTTTTAATAACCTTGGAAGTTCTGAATATTTCCTCAGTCCGAGGCCAATAGTTGATAATACCACATTTTATGTGTAAATCATTCTTCCCAAGTGGATTCGAACTAGTGATCTCTGTTGATACTGGGTTCAACTTCTAATTATTTATAATTAGGGGGGTTTGTTTTCGGGAAAGTGTTAAGTAAAGAAAGCGAAATGAAACCTCGGAAAGAAAGACTTTTATTAATGATTTGTGTTACAAGGGTGTTAACTCGGGATGACGAGTTAACTTTATCAAAGAGAAGTATTAAACCTAGGTGATCAAGTAATTCTTCTCCCCGATTCTGAATGAATGTTATTAGTGAAGGGAGGTATGTATCTATATATCCTTAATAGTAGGTCTTGTAAGCCCATGGGCTAACCTCGTTCTAAGACTAGGGAATATGTGATAAGATTTGATCTTATACTGTCCGAGCTTTAGACTTCGGCCTAGGACGATATTTTTTATACCCCCTCTTTGGACACTAAATCCGATAATTCTTCACCGAGGTATCCCCCGGTCATCTGGGCTGAGGGTTAACATTCCTGTTGTCGGGACTTATAACATAATAAGTTATCAGAGAGAAGCTCGGCAGGGACCGAAATCCAATTATTGCCAAACTATTGATAGGGGTAGAACCCCACCATCAACAATAAGTCCCCCCCAGTTCGTCCGAGGATGTCTTCGGGCAGCGTTGGCGAATTTCCATTTTAAATAGTTTGTCAATAAATGAAGTTTGATATCGGTTGATCTTCGTCTTCAATAGTCTTGAATCTTCGTTCTTCAATTCTCATTCTAAAAACCCAAACTCTACTTAATGATTGTATCGGTTCTATCAAAACCTATTTGCCTCCCTATGACGTGTCATATTCTGATCAGACACATTGAATGGGGAAGTGGAATGGACAAGTTAAGCCTTATAAATAATCCATCCCCAATCCAAAATTCAGTTATCATCTCACATTTTCTCAGAAGAAGAATTTTAATTTCTCCCTCTCTCTCTCTCTCTAGAAAAAGAATGTCGAACCCCTTCATGAAAAACTTGACCATTTACAAACCTCGGGTATTCGTACCACAACCCGATGAATCAAAAATCGAAGAGAAGAAGACGCCGACCAAGCCATTGGTCTCTTCCGAAATGAGTCTCCCAAAGACGACAACCACCAAACGACCTCTTTCGGAAACTCCTGAAAGCAAGTCGAAGAAGAGGAAAACCAAGTCTTCTTCCAAAAAGCCTCTTGTTCCATTAGCTACCTTGGCAACCAATCCAATAACTCCATCAACTTCTACTCTCCCGAGCAATACTTCGACTGCTTCACCAGTCGTCGAAATAAACTCGAATCCAACTCCTTCGGAGACAAACCCTGTAATTCCAGTCTCAGGCTCCGCCGTCCCAACAGGAAACACCAACATTCCTTTCGTCCAAACCCAGGACCCAAACAAAATCCACAAAACCATGCCTCCGCCGAAGGCCAGGACCCCGAGCTCTGCCGCCCCCAGTTCTACTCCAACAGGTCTCCCGAAGCCGCTTCCTGAGACTTCTAAAAAGGAGCCAGCTAAAATTCAACAAGGTCCCTCTGCTCCATCCTCACACCATTCTTTCCGATACTCCTTCGGAAAGAATGTTTCTTTGTTCGAAGACCAGAAGGAATGCGCGACGCTTTTCGACAGACTCGGAGGTCGATCCGGACCTCTTCCTTTTCTTTCTGACGCCGACAAGGATTCCTTAATCAAAAGCGCGGCTTCATCCTTTTTCAAGGTCCCTTTCGCACTAGTGTTTATTATTTTACTTAAACTTTTATGACTATCATTTCAATTCTTAGACAGCAGCCACCTTCAATCGCCTTTGGTCGGACGCTGAATTGAAAGAATTGGCGATGAAGAAGGAAATTAATACGCTAAGACTCCAAGTGGATAAATCTTCTCTTGACTCCGAAGCTGTTTGCAAGATGGCTGGGGAGGAAGCACAAAAATCTGCTAAGCTCGTTGATGAAGTTCGACGTCTGAAACGTGAGCTAGAGGAAGCTCGCCAGTCTAAACCATCGACTTCCGGAACAACTAGGAATAAAGGTAATATCATTGATCAACATATGCTCGGTCGCCTAAATGCTCTTGGATAATGTAGGGGTAAATTTGAAAAGATTCGGAAATACATCGACGCAAGCCGGCTTCGTAACTCTCTGACTGACTTATTTCATCAGGTGGAGGGAAAGTGCGATCTGATTAGGGTGTTTGAGAAGGAGGAGATTCCGATCCTTTCCATAATGAAAGAAGATTTTTTTTCTCAGTTGAGCAACCTCGAGCACCGGTTGAATAAATTTCCCATTTTTCATCTTAGTCCTTCAGACCTAGAAGCTCCGCCTCTATTTCGTCAAGACCTCGGACACTATCATCGATCAGATGATGTTAAAATGAAGTTGCCTCCAGGAATGCATAATCCTTACGGAACTTTTCTTACCTTGTAATTTTCTCGTTTGTTTTGTTTTTCATTTCTATCTTTGTATGAACTCATTTGAAAGTTCTTAATTTAATGACTTCGGCTTAAATGCTACTTTATCGCATCAAAGCTTTTGCCATTTTAAAAAAAAAAAAATTAATTTAACGAGGAATGCTCGACCATTATCTGTCATACCAGATTCTACTTTATCGAATTCCAATACTTGAAGTGGTTTTAAATATGTGGGAATGACCCGACTTTGCCTTACGACTTCTCGGCCCTACTTTGTCGGACTCCAAAATCTCCACCTGCATTCGGTATAGAATGTGTAAAGGGATAAACCCTGTTATCGAGTACGTAATCAAGGCACCGATTTTTTTTTTTTTTTTTTGTTATAGCTGGACTCCGAAGAGTTGCCTACGTACCCAAAGGGATCAAGCCATCCGTAACTCGAACCTTACTAGGGTATTTTTTTTATTTTATTATTTATTTTTTTTTTTTTGGCAATTCTACGGCTCGTCTGTGCAATAATACATTTTTAGATGGTATGAATTCCAAGTCCGAGGTACATCTTCGCCTTCCATAGTCTTCAAACGATAAACTCCGGGTTCCCATTTAGCTCCGAGCTTTTCAGCTCCAGATTCTTTTGTGTTTTCAAACACCATTCGTAAAACTAGGTCTCCTTCATCTAGAGGACGGTCTCGGACTTTCTTGTTGTAATATCGAGAAGCAATTTGCTGATAGTTTTGAATACGAAGTAGAGCATGGTCCCGAAGTTCCTGGATTTCATCATTCCGTTCTTTTAACTTTGCATCGTTAATCTCGGTGTCATGTATCATTAAGGTTCTTCGCAAACTCGAAACCCTGGTTTCGGCAGGAGACATTGCTTCCATCCCATGAGAAAGTGAAAAGGGAGTTTGTCCGGATGCACTTCGAGGAGTTGTTCTGTGTGACCATAGTACCCCTTCTAATTCATCCGACCATGTTCCCTTTTTTCCGAAGAGTCTTTTCTTTTTTCCGGTGACGATCGCATTATTAGTGGCTTCGGCTTGTCCATTTCCTTGTGGGTACCTCGGAGTTGACTTGTTTAAACAGATTTCTCATTTATTTGCAGAAAGCTTCGAAATTATTTGAAATGAACTGTGGTCCATTATCCGTTACTATCTCGTAGGGGATCCCATGTCGAAAGACTATATTCTTCTAGACAAAACTTTCAATTTCGCCGCTTTGAATTTTTGGATAAGCTGCTGCTTCGACCCACTTCGTGAAATAATCAGTCAGGATTAAAAGAAAACGTTTTCCACTAGTTGACTTCAAAAAAGGTCCTACAACGTATATACCCCAACGAATGAACGAGTAATGGGGTACCGCGGCCATGATTAATTCTATTGGTGCATGAATCTCTGGGGCATGCCTCTGGCACTGCTCACAACATGCCGTAAACTTGTCATAGTCTGCCATCATAGTCGACCAATAGTAACCCAGCCTCTGAAGTTTTACAGCTAGTATCCTTCCTCCCGAATGATTTCCTCCTTCTCCAGAATGGGTAGAAGTCATTACTTTGTTTGCCTCTTCTTTTCCAATGCAGTGAAGCATCAATCCTCCGGCCGATCTTTTAAACAAAACATCGTCCATTATCAAGTATTGAGCAGCCACGGTTTTGAGTCGACGTGTTGCCCATTTATCCGATGGAACCTCACCATTTTTTATATATCGAACAATAGGTGTTCTCCAATCTTTTTTATCTTTCCCGAGGATCTCTGGTTGAGCCTCTTCTTCATCCGCGTCTTCGATTGCCAAAGAGTGTTGTTCATGATTGCTCATACTCGGATAATCAATTGTTTAAACTGGAATCTTTCTTTGTAAATGGGGATCCGATGCTGTTGTAAGAGCGGCCAAAGAATCTGCCATTGTGTTCTCTCTCCATGGAATCCGTTTTAAATCAAATTCTTTGAAATGCTCGGCTAAACGCCTCACTAGTTTTACGTAAACCTCCATTCGATCGTTCTTTACTTCAAACTCCCCACTGAATTGATTAGCTACTAGTTGAGAATCGCAGCAAGCTCGGAGATATTGTGCGCCCAGTTGCCTTGCGAGACGTAATCCTGCGATTAAGGCTTCGTATTCCGCCTCGTTATTGGGTGGTTCAAAAGCTAAACGAAAACTCTATTCGAAAACTTCTCCAGTTGGGGATTTTAACCAGATTCCAATCCCGGAACCGAATTTCGATGAAGATCCATCCACGAAGAGAGACCATCGTTCATTTTGAGGGGCTATCGTCATGACTTCTGGGGGTAGCTCGGACAAAAAATCAGCTAATACTTGGAATTTTATCGTTGATTTGGTTCGATATTCGATGTCATACTCATTAAGCTCGACCGCCCATTTTGCCAATCGTCCTGACTGTCCGGGGCTATGTAATATTGTTCGGAGTGGATGACTCGTCATCACGGCTATTGGGTGTGATTGGAAATAAGGCCGAAGCTTTCGAGCTGCTATCACCACAGCGAATGCTAACTTCTCTAGCGCTGGATATCTGGTCTCCGCATCATGCAACGACTTACTCACATAGAAGACTGGTTTTTTTTCTCCTCTGTCTTCTCGAACTAATAAGCCGCTTACGGCCGATTCGGATTTTGAGACGTAAAGGAAAAGGGTTTCTCCATCTTTTGGCTTGTTCAAAATCGGAGGAGTTGATAAGTATCTTTTTAAGTCTTGAAAAGCTTCTTCGCATTCGCTATTCCATTCGAACTGTTTGTTTCCTTTCAGCAGGTTGTAAAAAGGTAGACACTTGTCCGTTGATTAAGAGATGAACCGGTTTAAGGCCGCGATTCGTCCGGTAAGTCTCTGTACTTCTTTTGAGTTTTTCGGAGATGGGAGATTCTTTATTGCGTTGATTTTCTTGGATTGGCTTCTGTTCCTCGTTCCATTACTAAATATCCGAGAAATTCCCCCGAAGTAACTGCAAATGTGCATTTATCCGGATTTAACTTCTTGCCGAAGCGGTTTAGGATATCGAAACAATCTTGTAGATGAGAGACATGTTCGGATTCCACCTGAGATTTTACCAACATATTGTCGATATAAATTTCCATTGTATTTTCGAGCTTCTCCGCAAACATCCGGTTAACCAGTCTCTGGTACGTTGCTCCGACATTCTTCAGACCGAAGGGCATTACACGATAACAATAAGTTCCTCTGTATGTTATAAAGGCGGTTTTTTTCCTATCGTCCGGACGCATCATAATCTGATTATACCCCGAGAATGCATCCATAAAGGAAAGAAGCTCGTTTCATGCCGTTGTTTCCACCAATGTTTCTATGCTCGGGAGAGGGAAGTAATCATTTGGGCATGCTTTGTTCAGATCTGTGAAATCCACACAAATCCTCCATTTTCTGTTTTTCTTCTTTATTACTACAGGATTGGCTAATTATTCCGGATATTGAACCTCGGTAATCGAGCCTTTTGCCTGCAATCGATCAATTTCTTCGTTTACAGCTGCTGCTCTTTCGGGTCCTAATTTCCTTTCTTCTGCTTGATTGGTTTATGGGTGGGGTCTACGTTCAACCGGTGTGATATAATTTTTGGGTCAATTCCTATCATATCCTCGGATGACCAGGCGAACGTTCCTCTGTTCTTTTTTAGTAAGTCGATCAATCTGGTTCTCATTTCTTTCTCCAAACCTCCTTCTATAGTTATGCATCGTTCTGGGTGCTCCTCGTCGACACATATTTTTTCGTACAAATCTTTCTCGAAGATATTTGGATCTAATTCTCCGACTACTGATAAGCTTGGATTTTTGTTTTTCGGAACTTCTGGTTCCGAGATCAGCGAGATCGCATGCGACTCGCTCTTCGCAGAAGTGGAGCAAATTATGGCTATTCGTTGGTCTCCTTTAACTGAACAAAAACCGTGCGGGGTTGGGAACTTGAGGCATTGGTGATAGGTCGAGGGAATTGCTTCCATCATTGTTAGCCAAGGTACTCCCATGATTGTGTCGAATACGAGGGGTCTTGATACTACATGAAAAATAGTATCCATAGTGACTACTCCAACTGATAAGATTTGATCTTATACTGTGCGAGCTTTAGACTTCGGCCTAGGACGATGTTGTTTATACCCCCGCTTCGGACACTAAATCCGATCATTCTTCACCGAGGTATCCCTCGGCCATCTGGGCCGAGGATTAACATTCCTGTTGTCGGGACTTATAACCTAATAAGTTATCTGGGAGAAGCTTGGCAAGGACTGAACTCCAATTATTGCCAAACTTTTGATAAGGGGTAGAACCCCACCATCAACAACCTCCTTTATTTATTTTTTTTAATATTATGTAAAATTTATTCAAAAATTTTTTTTGTACACCAGATATAATATTATCTTGGTTGTATCCTAACCAATACTTTAGACTCTATCCTGTTTTATATATACAATCATATGTCTATCGTGTAGCAAACCAACATTCCATTGTCTTCCCAAACTTCCCAGCTTCTTTCTCTCGCAACACTAAAATTCTGTTTCGAACACCCTTGTCCAACATCTTCACCATTTGAGTTTCATCCATAGGAGATTCACCATGCCTTCTGTTGGGAATGTCCTGAAATCACACTTTTATTTACTCTAGTATATAGTTTTCGAGATAAGAAAATCATATGATACTAGGTAATATATGAGTTGAAAACTCATTGCTAGTGTTATATGATCCTATAGGGTCACACACCTAAGCAAACTGGGTAAACAATATTGGGATTGATCATTAGTGTAATGATCTGATTGATGTATACTGATATACATTATGTGAGTATGTCGATCGACACACACCTTTTGGTGTCGATCGACACACGTTCGGGACATAACCTGGTTTTGTTTTATAACTTAAATCAAACCGGTTCGGTCCATCGGTTAACTAGGGATTCTTAGGTCGTCCTATATAAGATAGAGGCACGACTTTTAGAGCTCTAACCTAGTTCTCACAGCCACCAGAGACTTCTGAATCCCAAGGTGAATTGTTCACAAAGTCACTAGCATCCCTATCATCCAGTTTGTGTACGTGTGGACTTCTGTAAAGGCGCATCATCTGAGGCGTCTCCGATCTCGAATCCCTGACAATCTTCCGCTGCTTAACTTCCAGGTATTCTCGAGATCTATTGTTAGATTCAATTGACACATGATCCTAGGCATAGAATTTGTTATAGGGTTCCTTAATATGATTAAAATCCTGATCAAATTCCTTCAGTTGTATCAGAGCCTAGTGTTTTTATTGAATCTGATGCATGCTTAATGAATTATGTAAATTCAAGTTGATATATAAAAGTTGTATATAAGAAAGCATGCTAGAATTTGATTAAAATTTGTGTTTTAGGGTTTCTGGGTTGTCTGTGTCGACCGACACAGATCTTGTGTCGATCGACACACTCCAAGAACCGCTCGAAAAAAATTTAGGTTTCGATCCAATGATCTAGCTTCCCTGAACAGCCTCTGTCGACCGATATAAAGGTTGTGTCGACCGACACTGGCTGATTATCTCGACCGACACAAAGGTTGTGTCAATCGACACAGGCTATTTTATCGCGATTGGTTCAATTCGATTGGATCGGTTTTCGTGATTGGCTTTGTTCGGGTTGAGTGTGTCAACCATCACTAATGTAGTGTCAATCGACACACATGAGCTGTATCGACCGACACAAACGAGTTGTGTCGATCGACAAGGCATTCGCAGATTGTTTTAGAGTTGTGTCGACCGACACTAATGTAGTGTCGATCGACACATGCTCTCTGTGCGCAATCTCGATTTCAAAACGCGCATTCTAGAATAAATTAAAACTTAATCAGGTTGATTTTTTTATTAAAACTTCTAGGATACATATTTGATATGTATTAGTTCTGTCCCTCAAACTAATATCAAGTATCCTTGATGTCTTTCCAATCTTGTCAACTGTCTAGACTCGTTTCATTGTGCGATGAGCTTGCCAAAGTAAGGTGTCCACAATACATGAGTAAGGCAGATGGTAATCGTTACCATGTGACTTAAGAGATTGGTTTACTTGACTAAGCTATCAAAATGGTTTTGGGCTTAGAGACATAGGATTGGATTTGATATGAGATATCAATCCAAGACCAAGAGTTATATAGGATATAATTAGCAAAGTGTTGCTTACCTAGATAGCTGAAATTTGGGCGATGTGCCAAAGCTCACTCAAGTTTCAGTGAAGTATGGATCTTGGATCATTATATTCAACTTGAGAAAAATTGTTTCGAATATAATGTGAGTCTTCTTAATTGTTAAGATTTCTCATTCCTTGAACATCATAACCGAATTCTCTTTTCTTTTGTTCAGTTATGTCAACTACTCACCCTAACACTTTCTCCCTGCGATCCGTCCTTGACAAGGACAAGTTAAATGGATCCAATTTCCTCGAATGGTATCGGAACTTGAGAATTGTTCTCAAACAGAAGAAAAAGGAATATGTCCTTGAAAAGATTCTTCCTGATAAACTGAGACCCAATGCCTCACATGCAGAGAGAAATGCTTGGCATAAGCATTATGATGATGTGGTCGATGTGAATTGTCTCATGCTGGCTACCATGAACTCTGACTTGCAAAAGCAATATGAGAACGTGCAGTCGCCATTGAGATGATCACTAGCCTGAAAGCGATGTTTCAGGAGCAGGCACGAACTGAGAGATACCAGACGGTTAAGTCTCTCATTGAGTGCAAGCTATCAACGGATGGTCTAGTTAGTGCACATGTCATTAAGATGATGAGTTATATTGATAACCTCGCCAAACTGGACTGTCCCATTAGCCAAGAGTTGGATACTGACATCATTCTACAGTCATTGCCGTCTAGTTTTGATTAGTTTGTTATGAACTATAACATGAACAACATGACGAAGTCTTTGACTGAGCTTCATTGCATGCTCAAGACATATGAGCCTAAAATAAAGAAGGGCACCCCAAATGTACTTTTGGTACAATGGGGTAAAAGGTTTAAGAAACCTACTAAGGACAAGGCTAAAGGCAAGGGAGTCCAGATTATGAATCAGGACAAGCCTGAGCCCAAGCCCAAGTGTGGCCCTTCTGATGTTAATAAGTGTCATTACTGTAAGGAGTCTGGGCATTGGAAGATAAATTGCAAGAAATACCTGGAAGATTCTGAAGAGATGAAGAAGATGTACGAGACTTCTCTTTCAGGTATTTATGTTATAGAAGTAAATGTTACTACTTCAAGTTCTACCTCATGGGTATTGGATACTGGTTGTGATGCTCATATTTGTACGAATATGCAGGGGCTAAGCAACAGTAGAACTTTGGAGAAGGGGCAAGTGGACCTGCGCGTTGGCAATGGAACAAGAGTTGCTGCTTTGGCCGTGGGAACATTTCATTTGTCTCTGCCATCATGCTTGGTTTTAGAACTTAAGAATTGCTACTATGTACGTGCTATAAGCAGAAACATCATTTCTATTTCTTGTTTGGATTTGGATGATTTTCATTTTTCGATTAAAGACAAGTGTTGCTCTTTTAATCATAATGATATTTTTTATGGTAGCGCGCCATTAGAAAATGGACTTTATGTTTTAAACCAATCTGTGTCTGTCTATAACATAAACACCAAACGGTTCAAGTCTAATGACTCTAATCCCATTTTTCTCTGGCATTGTCGTTTGGGTCACATCAACGAGAAACAGATTTAGTAACTCCATACTAATGGGATTTTGGGCTCATTTGATTATGAATCATGTGAGAAATGTGAATCCTGCTTGTTGGGCAAAATGACTAAGGCTCCTTTCAACAAAACAAATGAAAGGGTCAGTGATTTGTTGGGCCTAATACATAATGATGTGTGTGGCCCAATGAGCATTAGTGCTAGAGGGAACTTTGGTTACTTCATTACATTTACTAATGAATTCACTAGATATGGCTATGTCTATCTAATGAGACATAAGTCGGAATCCTTTGAAAAGTTCAAGGAATTCCAGAATGAAGTACAAAACCAGCTTGGAAAAAGTATCAAAGCTCTTCGATCAGATCGTGGAGGTGAATACTTAAGCCAAGAGTTCAGTGATCATCTGAGAGACTGTGGAATTGTTTCACAGCTCACTCCTCCTGGAACACCTCAGTGGAATGGTGTGTCTGAGAGGAGGAATTAGACCCTATTGGATATGGTTCGATCAATAATGAATCACACAGATCTTCCATTATCTTTCTGGGGATACGATCTAGAAACGTCTGCGTTTACGCTGAATAGGGTTCCATCAAAATCAGTTGCAAAGACAACACATGAGATGTGGACTGAAAATGTTCCAAGTTTGTCTTTCCTGAAGATTTGGGGTTGTGAAGCTTATGTCAAGCATTTGATGCCTGACAAGCTCGGCCCAAAATCTGATAGGTGCTACTTCGTCGGTTATCCTAAGGAAACCAAAGCTTACTACTTTTACAACCAAACCGAGAACAAAGTGTTGTTGCTTGGAACTGTGTTTTTCCTTGAGAGATAATTTCTTTCTAAGAAGAACAGTGGGAGTAAAGTACAACTCGAAGAGGTTCGAGAATCACAGGAAGCTGCTCAACCTGTTAAGGAAGAGCAGCCATTGGATCTACAAAGAGTTGTAGAGCCTATACCTGTGGTGCCTGAAGTTCGCAGATCCGAAAGGATTCGTCACGAGCCCGAGAGATACGGATTTCTCGTGACTAATTGTCATGATCTGTTGATCATGGATAATGACGAGCCTGCGAATTTCGAAGAAGCAATGATGAGTCCTGACTCCGAAAAGTGGCTTAAGGCCACATTGAATCCGAAATGGGATCCATGTCACAGAACAAAATATGGACTTTGGTGGATTTACCTGATGGTGTAAAAGCCATTGAGTGTAAATGGGTTTTCAAGAAGAAAATCGATGTGGATGGTAACATACATATTTACAAAGCTAGATTGGTGGCTAAAGGTTTCAAGAAAATTCATGGTGTTGACTATGATGAAACGTATTCCCCAGTTGCTATGCTTAAATCTATTCGGATTCTCCTGGCAACTGCCGCTCATTATGACTATGAGATTTGGCAAATGGATGTGAAAACCGCCTTCCTGAATGAGATTCTGGAAGAGGATGTGTACATGACACAACCTGAGGGTTTCATTGATCCTAAGAATGCTGGGAAAGTATGCAAGCTTTATCGATCCATTTATGGATTGAAGCAGACATCTTGGAGTTGGAATCTTCGTTTTGATGAAGCGATCAAGGAGTTTGATTTTGTGAGAAACAAAGAGCAACCGTGCGTTTACAAGAAGACTAGTGGGAGCGCAGTTGTATTTCTTATACTATATGTGGACGACATACCTGAAATAAGAATCTATAGAGATAGATTAAATAAGCTAATTGGACTGTGTCAAGATATTTTATATTGATAAGGTCTTACACAGGTTTGAAAGGCTATGTCGATCGACACAAAGGGTTATGTCGGTCGACACACTAGTCGATACCAATCTTATCCCAGTGAAAGTCACTGGACAGCTGCCAAGAACACCTTTGAGGATTTGAGAAATACTAAAGATAAGTTATTGGTGTACGGAAGAAGTGATGAGCTTGTGGTGAGTGGTTACACGGACAAAGACGATTTCCGGTTATAGTGTGGTTACGTTTTGTCTTAAAAACGGTGCAGTTAGTTGGAAGAGTTCCAAGCAGGGCACCGTAGCAGATCCCACGGCCTAAGCATAAGAGTTATGCTGCTACTGTAGGTATTAGATTTCTTAAGATGTGATCTTAATTCTAGTGGGAATTGTCTATGTTGTGATGTTGATGCGTGAAGTTATTCACCCAAAATTAACTGCAAGTGCACAATGTACAATTGTAGTATTTAGGTTATCGATCCCATAGAGATTATGTCGAGTTTAGATTCTATTAGAATACAATCTATCTGGTAACTAGTTGTGTAACTTATGGTTTAAAAACGCTAGAATTAGGTAAATCGCAAGTAATATGGGCCATACATGAAATGGAATGTTGCTCTACTCTTAAACACAAAAGGCAAATGTATACAATACCAAATCTCTTTGCGTATTGCACTATGAATCAACCAACAGATCAGAAAGGATGCTTTTCAACCTAATTAGCTAATACATGCATTGAGAATAGATTTGATTGTTCATGATCTTCCAAGCCAAACTCTCGTTTGTACAAGGACGAGATCACCTTCTAAAAACAAGGCTCCGGGTTTAGTGTAAAATGGGTGTATGATGCAACAAACCCTAAGATTCATTATTCTAAGTGATCAAGTCAAAATATTGTATGAATTAATATTAAAACAGAGAGTAGTCACGAATTCAGCAACAATTTGTGCAACTAATGATCCATAAAACCTTTGAAAACCTAGATCTAATTAGGGAACTACTCACACATAGCAAACAAACCAACCATAATCATTAATATCAAAGGTTTGCAATATGAAAGTGAAACCAAAAGAGATCATAGCAAAACGTGGCTCTCTCTCTGTAAAACCAAGAGAACAGGGGCACAAGAAAACCTTCACACAAGGGTGCTCCCTGAAAACAAGATCTAAGTAAATTTTTGGTGATTTTTGGTAAAGAGATGCTTGAATGCTTCAAAAGCTTGATGGAAGTCGTCTCTCCCTTTTTCCTCTGCTTAAGGTCGAATATATAGCCTCTCTAGGTCATGCATGAGTCGGCCAAGAGGTTTTAGAAATTAGGGTTTCGAAAAGAAAGCCCAAAAAGAATTTCCATACTACTAAACCGGCCTCTGAGTCGGTCGACTTCCTCTTCCAGTCGGTCGATTCGGGCTTCGGTTCATTATTCTTCATTTTAGCTCCAAATCTTCTAGATTCTTGCAAAACACCTCAGCATGTGGAATCTTCCATTTAACCTGTATAAAATGCAGAAAAGACTCCAAAACAGCATAAAATATCATCGTGAAAACCGGTAAAAATATCAGTACATCAGATGTTCATCTAAACATACAGTTGGTTATGTTTTAATGAAATTTGTTTCATGTATTATTTGATTATTGGATAATTAAATAATAGTCCCAAAATGATTTATGGCATTCTTATAAGTCATCAAGTACGTGACTTGGTCATGAAACCTTATAAGTAATGAATGGCATTAATTATCTTTGTCCCTAGTCGAGATTATTGAAATGAGACATTAATAACCGCGAGAGACTAGTATGTGAGGTGACTGATGACTAAGTTTCATGGAGTCATTAATAGGGGTATTAAAATCAATCACATAGATATGTATTAGAGAACACAATATCGGATATGACCCGCTAATGAGAACTCTACAAGAATGTTATATGAGTGTCATAAGAGTTTCTCATTACGACTATAGAGTGTAGTTCTTAGACTTGAGTTCATCATGTTTCTCTTACATATGAATTGGCCTGCTTTGGTTTTTTCAAACGTCAGCCGTAACAGGTGATTATAAAGACATTATTGGGCTTGTCATGAAATGTTTAAGGAACATGGATGGAACAAGATGAGATTTGTCCCTCCTATATAACAGGAGATAAATATCTCAGGGCCTATCGAAGATTTGATACTGATAAATGCGTGGCCGCACTCAAACGAGGTGATTGTCAGTCGTTTTTCTCATCAGTATAAAATCAGAGTTCGATAAACATGGTCTAGCTTAATAAGGATGACACGGGCTATTGCCTTATGCTAGATCAAGATATAGTGACAAAGGGATTATAGGAATAGTTGATTCCAGTACAAGTGGGAGATTTTTGGGAATGTCCTGAAATCACACTTGTATTTACTCTAGTATATAGTTGTCGAGATAAGACAATCTTATGATACTAGGTGATTGCAATGCTTTGCTAGAAGCAACTTGTAATCTATGAGTTGAGAACTCATTGCTAGTGTTATATGATCATATAGGGTCACACACCTAAGCAAACTGGGTAAACAATATTGGGATTGATCATTAGTGTAATGATCTGATTGATGTATATCTGATATACATTATGTGAGTATGTCGATCGACACACACCTATTGGTGTCGATCGACACACGTTCGGGACATAACCTGGTTTTGTTTTATAACTTAAATCAAACCGGTTCGGTCCATCGGTTAACTAGGGATTCTTCTTAGGTCGTCCTATATAAGATAGAGGTACGACTTTTAGAGCTCTAACCTAGTTCTCACAGCCACCAGAGACTTCTGAATCCCAAGGTGAATTGTTCACAAAGTCACTAGCATCCCTATCATTCAGTTTGTGTACGTGTGGACTTCTGTAAAGGCGCATCATCTAAGGCGTTTCCAATGCGAATCCCTGACAATCTTCCGCTGCTTAACTTCCAGGTATTCTCGAGATCTATTGTTAGATTCAATTGACACATGATCCTAGGCATAGAATTTGTTATAGGGTTCCTTAATATGATTAAAATCCTGATCAAATTCCTTCACCTTCTTCTATTCCTCTCATTCCAAATAGCATGAATGACACTTTGAAACGAATACCGAATAAGAAATTGCTTATCAGCTCTCCCACTACTTATCAAATCCAACAGACGATCCCAACTTGCCGTGTAACTAGTACCCAACAGATGTTTACAAGCTGAAACAAGATATGACCCGAGTATGCACACTCAAAAAAAAAAAGCGTTCTTGTTTCCAGACATCTTTCACATAGAACACAAGTTGGGTTTCACCCACCTTCCAAGATAGCATTCTATCACTTGTGGCTAACCTGTTCAATACTGCCAGCCATGCCATCAAAGAGTATTTTGGTGTAGAACCAGTAAACCATATGCCCTTACTCCAAAACTTGCATTGCCTAGGACCTC
This sequence comes from Euclidium syriacum, assembly GCA_900116095.1. Lineage (NCBI taxonomy): Eukaryota > Viridiplantae > Streptophyta > Magnoliopsida > Brassicales > Brassicaceae > Euclidium > Euclidium syriacum. The sequence goes on from FPAK01000008.1 coordinate 9,645,428, forward strand.
GCAATAACAGAGTCACCTCCTTGGTTTGAAAAACTGGCTTGTACATGATTTTCTTCCCTTCCCAAAGCATATGATCATCATCATTACTCAACCCTTTCCTCCTCACGCATTGTATTAGTTCCTCAATCTTATTATAAACTTCCCTTCGATGATTCCTGGTTTTGTGATTCAACATTACTTCCCTCACCTTAGCATGCTGCTTAATACCTAAGGCTATCCAACCATGTTCAGCAGTCAAGTCTATTAACCTCCCAAAGTCAGACCAGTTGTCATACCAGAAAAAGACAGCTTCGCCATTTCCAACTTCAACTTTAAGGAAATCAGCAGCTAGAGCTCTATATTTTAGGAGCTTTCTCCACATCCAAGATCCCAAAACTGATGATTCCTTTATCGTCCAAAAGTTCTTTCTCTTAATTATCCAACTATGTATCCATTCAGTCTAAAGAGATTTTGCCGAAAATAGTCTCCAAATCAATTTTAGGCAAAGAACTTTATTTGCCTCCTGCAAAGAACAGACTCCTAAGCCACCTTCACTCTTCGGCTTACACACTTCCTCCCAAACCACTTTTGCTTTTTTCGCATTGTAATCCGGCCCAGACCATAGAAAGGCAGCACATAATTGATCAATCTTCTTAATGCAACCTTTAGGCAATCTGTAAGCATACATCCAAAAGTTTAACAAACTATGAACAACCGAATTTATTAATTGGAGCCTGCCTGCGAAAGATAGGTGACGATTATGAGATTATCCAATTTGCTGCCTTACCCTCTCTATCAGCAGCATATAATATGCTTGTCGCATCTGCTTAATAAGCAATGGTAAACCCAGATATTTAACTGGTAACTCTCCAACAGCAAAAGGAAAACACTCCAATATGACAGCTTTTTCCCTCTCCTCTACTCCAGCAAAAAACAAAGTGGATTTTTCCACACTGATATCCAACCCTGAGAAAGCTACAAATATCTTGAACACCGATAAAATCCCTTCAACCGATCTTTTTTTCACATCAGTGAACACCAATATATCATCAGCGAAGCTCAGGTGTGTAAGCTCTAGCTGTTGACATTTAGGATGATATCCAAAGTACCTTTTCTGAGCTGCCGCATCAAGCATCCTTGACAACACATTCATGAATATGAGAAACAATAGTGGAGATAGAGAGCATCCTTGTCTCAATCCCCGTTCACTTTGAAATAAACCGGAGAGCTCCCCATTTACTTGGACAGAAAAGGACGCAGTTATGATGCATAGTTCAATCCACTTGATAAACTCTGAAGGCAGCTTCAAAGCAGTTAGTGTAGACAACAAAAAGGCCACTGCACCGAATCAAAGGCTTTCGAGATATCAATCTTCATCGCACTCTTTGATGTCACTTTCTTTATGATAACCACTCACTACTTCACTTGCAAGCAGCACATTCTCCATGAGCAACCTCTCCTTTACAAATGCAGATTGAGACTTTGTGATAAATTGCGGGAGCAAATCTTTCAATATGTCTGTCAGCAATTTTGAAACTATCTTATACACCACATTAAAGTAAGAAATCGGCATATAATCCTTCATCGCCATTTCATCCTTCCTCTTAGGAATCAATGCTAGAATCGTTGCATTCACCCCTTTTGACAAGAAACTTTTCTGGAAAAACGATTGAACAGCAACTACTAAATCCTTGCCAACAACATCCCAAGAAGATCTGAAAAACTCAACTGTGTATCCATATGGGCCAGACGCTTTATCACTTGGCATGGAAAATAACACCTCTTTAATTTCCACCTCAGTTACTTCCTTAATCAGTTCCCTTCCTTCTCTATCTGAACAGGAGAAACCCAGTAACTTTTCCAAGTACGCCTCAGAAACACCCTTGTAATTATCTGGTTTATAAGCCAAAAAGGAGTGAAAATATTTCACCGCAACTGCCTTTATATCCTCGTGATTGTTAACCAGCACTCCATTCTCATCCTTAATCTCCTTAATTCCATTTCTTTCCTCCCTAGACTTGACTGCATTATAGAAACTTTTATTATTTCTATCCCCCACTTTCAGCCAATGTAGCTTTGCTCTTTACTGTAAAAACTTCTCCGGTATATCTACTAACCGCTGCCATTGTTTATAGGCTATATCCTCTAGCTGCATAGCCCCCCCAGACGGGTTACTTGCAGTTTCTTCTTGTTGTTTGCATAATTTTGCATATGTCACTCTTGTTCTCCTCGTTATATCACCAATCAGCTTTTTCCCCAACTCTTTCATTGCTGGTTTTAGACCTTTAAACTTCTTTGACAACTTATACATTGCAGAAGTAGAGTGAAACAGCTCCCCTGTATTCTCCCAATATTCTTTACCTCCTTCAAAAAATCCGAGCTACATGCAACAACATTTATGAATTTGAAAGGTTTTCGCGTTTTGTAGCTACCTTCTCTCAACTGCATCCTACAACGTAAATGATCTGAACATCCCCCACCTTCAAACAGACCATAAGCTTGTGGATAAACTGCCAACCATTCTTCATTCACTAACACTCTATCCAGCTTTTTACATATCAACCCATCCTTCCTTTTATTACTCCAAGTAAACAGAGGCCCAAGCGTCTTCATGTCACTTAAAGAGCAAAAATTAATAGCATCTTGAAATTCTCGCATCCCATTAGTGATTCTTCGGACTTCCTCATGCAGAGAATGCTCTTCCAAATCCGCAATCTCATTAAAATTACCAAAGAGAATCCAAGGTTTATCTTTAAACAAAGGAGATCTCTGATGATCCTTGATATCTTCCCACAATTTTTTTATGTCATTTTCACTATTTTTAGCATAGATGAATGAACAGAAGAATTCTTGTTGACTTGTTCCCTCCATCAACACCGAACAAGTTATCATCTGAAAACTAGTGAAACACGGAGTGAGTCTAATTGAAGGACCTCAAACCACCCATATTCTTTCTAACCGATTTGCATCATAGTTCGATAAAAAAGACCAATTTTTAAACACCTTATCTACTATACCCTGTGCTTTATTCTCCAGTACTCAAGTCTCCTAGTAAACATCCAAACTGTAGATCATATTTATTTACCCAATCCTTCACCACCACATGCTTTTTATTCATATTAAAACCCCTAATGTTCCAAAAGAAACTCGCCATTTAAAAATTATGGGGTTTGGATGTTTTACTCAACACACCTGGGAGCCTATCCTTCAATGTATGAGTCGCTGCTGTGGTAACAAACTTATGAAATTTTTCGAATTTCGCGGTAATGACTGCCTAAGCATCTCACCCTTCGAATCTGACTCTTGTCCCTGTCTTGAGATTCTCCTCTGATCCACCATTATATTTGACTCTGCACTCTGCAATTCTATAAGGCCTCCATCACCATCCAATCCATTTAAAATCTCATACGTATTCGAAATTTTTGGTGGAAATACTTCCTACTCCTTTAAACTTCCACCAGAGACACTCAACTTTGCAGGAGTAGACAACTCCCCATCTTTTTCCACCACATTTGCTCCTTCCACTACTTCCAGTAAGGGCAACAAACTCATCCGTGTTTCATTACTCTTCCCCACCTGTTTTACAGCCAGTACACCACTTCTGCTTTCAACTTCTTCATGTACCTGCCCTTTATTTTCCCCCTTCTCTGTCTTTTTCCCATATCAGTCTTTTGACCTGCTTTCAAACAGGCCTCATCCACGTGACCCCACTTCTTACACTTACTGCAACGCGATGGAAGCCATGGATATGTGTATGTGATAGTCGTCTCCACCTCTCCTTCTTCTTCACCTGAAAACTCAAAAGTTGTAGGCAATTCCTTTGTCAAATCAGCTTCAACAAACATTCTAGCCTCTTCCATTTCAATACAGTTCTCTGTCTTCGGGTGCAATATGATAAACCGACCCACTCCTTTGGCCAGAAACCTCAAACATTTATCTGTATACAACGACGGAGGTACATTCTTTAAGCTTACCCATAGAGGAACCGATTTAATGGCTGGCTGCTTATCTTCCTCGAATGGAGACCATTCTTCCACAATCATCGGACTTCCCACAATGTTCCACATTCGCCTTTCCAATACTCGCTTTCTTATCCCAGCATTTTTTATCTTAAACTTCACCGAACTTGAATTCACATCAAAAACTTCAATCAGAATCGATTTCGACTTATCTCCCAAACGCCAGACTCCATTCACAATCCTAAAGAAAAGATCTTTGCAATATGAGGAGCAGAGTTCAGAAATTTACCAATAACAAAATCTCCCCATAGCGGTTTCGCTTCCTTAAAAACCTCCTTCGGTATCGAGACCATCTTCTTCCCCGCTACCTCAGATACAACAAAATCATACCCTTGCGCATCCTCTTGCTCCACAATATCAGCCCATAAAAGACCTTTCTTCTCCATTTTCCCCGATACATTTGAGATCTCCGTATCAGAAACACCTTCCAATCCTCCATTTGTGCTCAGATCTATCTTCTTTATGCTTCCCTGATCCGATTCCTTCGGCGAAATCCGATTAGACGCCGGAGAGGCCATCAACCACCTGAGAAAAGATCGAAACCCTAGATCGCCAAATCGCCTTGAAAATCGTCTTTGTTAGAAAAACGCAGCCCTAGTGACCTCCTTTTTCAAGAACCACTAGACCAAATGCCATTTGATATATCCTTCTAATTATTGTTAAGATCAAATCTATAGTCTTAAAAGTCCATTGTATTTTTTTCATTTTTTTCAGATTCAAAAAAGAAAAGAAAATGTACATAACATAATCTCGAAGAGCATTGTTCAAACCAAAAAAGAAAAGAAGATCATTAACATGGAAAAACATTATTTTGACTTCTGGAGTTTATCTACTTCGTTGAGCCAAAAAGATGCATCGCGCCCAACCGCAACCAAACCAGTTCCTATCTATGACCGAGCGGTTTGTCGTTGTCATTTTTGGTCTAACCATATTATCAAACCGAATCCAAAGATTTCTTTTTCTTTTTCTCCGACTTAGTTTTTCTTCTTTGGCTGAATAAGTTGAAATGGCTGATAAATTGTTACAAAGTTTTAGTTGATTTTTGAGGATCACTTAAATATTTTCCAAGGATTTCTACTCTCCATGTTTATCATCTTTCTATAATCAATTTACCAAGCAGTGTCCATCTATATTTAAACTTTAGCATACAAAATAAGATGTTTATTACAAACTGGAAAAAATTTTCTATAATATAATCAAAATACTAATTTGATTTGAACAAGAAAATTCTGTTACAAACCCTTCAATCTTATTTGAATACCTAATCCCCTAATTGTAAAAATTGCCATAGATTTTGCGACGAAAAATAGCAAATTCATCACAAAGTTTCAGTTATATTTTATTTGGTGGGGGGGGGGGGGAGGAGGAGGTTCAGGGATTCAAATTCGATTTAATGATTTATCACAATTTAGACGATTTAATTATATTTTAGCTAATATTTAATGATGTAAAATTTCTTTATAAGATAAATAACTGTTTCGGGTAAAAAAGGCGCATGTCAAGTCGCATGTTACGCCCTCCAAACTCCGAGAGTTCTTGGGTTTTTCAGTCAATGGGCCTAGACTTTTCCGATCTATAAACATAGGCGGGCCTAATGCAAAGGGGATCCACCAATCAGCTGATGAGCTCACCAGGAGTCAAGTTTAGGCACTCTGGTATTTGAGGCCACAAGAGTGTAGGTGAGATGGCGATGTATGCAAACTCCGAGTCTTTCTACACACCTCGGGGTGGTCCTGGAATCTTCGGGGAATGCTGGAACGTGATGTGGTGCAAGGTTAGTTCCGTACAACAACAAACCTCCTATAACAACAGAGGAACGTGTGAAGTCTCCAGGAATGACTACTTAGAATGTGGCGTAAATTAGGAGGGAAGTCGAATGCTCTCGAGAAGTACTCTATGAGCGCCAGCGAGATTCCTACGGCGAAGTGTTAACGATTTAACGAGTGAAAATCGAATGAGACTTAGAGAGAAGACTCTCTGTGAGAAAATAGAATAAAAGTAGAATAATCTTATAGTCCTGACAGGTTTATTAGACCCCTGCTCATAGCGAGTAGAGGTTATATATATGAGAATACTTGAATCTAGTTATTAGATCGGGTGGTTGAATTATCCTGGTATGGCTGGTTCGATTCTGGTTCAAAGTGCCTTGGTTTAATTTTTGATAAGATCATCTTTATACTTGTGTGCTTTTTTACCTATTACTGTCGTTTTAGCCAGCTGAAAGGTCATGTTCTTCCGAGACATCCGCGGTCCGTAATAGACGGGCGCATGTTATCCAAACGAACCCCTCCACCTGTGGGTACTTGACACATGAATACTACAAGGTGATACCAATCAAATGGAAAAATCCACCTGGATATGAGAGTTCTTAAGAGTCGGGGAAAAGAATACATTCAGTAAAACCTCTATATGCAATTCGTTTAGTTTGGACTGATTTTCGGTTTATTGGTTTTAGTAAAACAAAACTTTAACTGTACGGTTTAGAATTTTTATTCGTTTTTTTATTTTATTTTGTAATTTGTCAACTATTATTCATATTGGTGCATCACATGTAAAGGGAATCTACTACAGCTAATCAATGAACACAAATACATATATTCTTCTTTTTTTCTTAATGCAAGAGAGTAATCTTTTAATGTATTTAATTTGTTTGGAGTTTCAGTGGAGTCATTTTAACTATGACATATATAAAACATTTTATTTGAAATTACAAAATATTTGCAGAATGTTATGCCAACAAGAGACATTATTATTACATTGCTTACCTTCCTCTGTTTTATATTAACTCAGAGTCTCCAAAAGAGCCTTCATGTTCTTATCCGAAGAACCTCCTTCTCTACCCGCTTCAACCGCTAAATGCTTCCAATTCTCTGCGTTTTCCATAAACTCTACCGCGTTCTCCTCCATCACTACTTCCAAACACCGCCTTATCTCTTCTTTATCCACCAACCCTTCCTCGTTCTCTCTCACCCTCACACCTGTCTTCCACGAATCCTCCAGAAGCTTTGCGTTCGTTGGTTGATCAGACCATATCGGAAACGCCACCACCGGAACGCCAAGAACCAAACTCTCCAGCGTCGAGTTCCATCCACAATGAGTCAAAAAGCAACCTATAGCTCGATGTCTTAAAACTTCTATCTGCGAACACCAAGACACAATCATCCCGATCTCTTCGAGCTTGTGTCTGAAACCAGCTATCTTCTCAATCTCGGTCTCGTCCTCTCCTTCTGTTTTCGTTTCTCTGTTGGTCTTATCGGTTATAACCCACAAGAACGGTCTTTTTCCTTCTATCAAAGCTCTCGCTAGCTCCTCTATCTGTTTCTTAGACAACTCAACCATTGTTCCAAACGAAACGTAAATAACAGAGGACTCTGTTTTTGAGTCTAACCAAAGTCTATAATCATTTCGATCTTTCAATAAATCTCTAACCGGTTCGGTTACTGTGAAAATCTCTGGAGGAAGTAAAGGACCAACTGCCACCATTTCGATATTTGGGATAGCGGTTAATATAAGAATATTTATATTCTAATGTGCCTTACGTGTATCTCGGTTTAATATTAAAGATTAAGTTCACATTAAATATTAAGAATTGTAATATAAAAGACGACACTATGATGGATCGATTTCGGTAACGTATTAGAGTTCGGGTGTATTGATAACCCCCTCCCTTACCTAAAGTAATATACTGTTTTATCCTTCTATAATGAATATATATATATATACAAGTGTGGGATAAGCTAATATTGTAATAGGTTCCATTTGTGACTGAAAAGGCACAATACATTAACACCCATACGTGTGTATATATTGTAAAAGAAATGCAGTTATTTGTGTATGAAAAAGAATAGAAAATAAAAGGACAAAAGAAAATACACAAGAAAGGAGACTGCTGTAAAAGTTAAAAGAAGGGTTTTGGATCCTTGTCCATCAAAGGATCGATAAAAGACAAAAAGGTTAAAGGAGGAGAAGTCAATTGGTGAATTGAATTCATTCAAAAAACCAAATCAAAGCATGGATCAAGGTTAGTGTTTCTTCTTCTCTAAGAAATTGTTTAAGGTTGAATTAAATCAAATCTAGAATCATCTTGGGTATAGATTTCATAATAGAAATCATTAAAGTAATTTATATGTGGTATCAGAACCAATCTAGATTTGTTTAATTCACCAATTTGAGTAATTTGGAATTGTTCGACATTTTGGTTGAAATTAGTTTTATGCAAGGCATTTGTAAGCGATTAATCCGTTTGCATGCATGAACAATTAAAGTAAAGACATGCAGTAATTAATAAATAAATAAAATGGTAGCATCCGCTTGTTACGTTGTTGTTTCTCTTTGATAAGAAGAAAAATAAGTAACTGCCTCTGCATAAAATAAACAACGTTTAGTGATGATCAAATAAAAGACCATTGATCATGTGTAATGATGTCGAAATGATTATCAATCACAATTAATTAATCTTTCTCTAGTGGATTCATAATCGAGTCTGAAGTAAGAGAATGTTTTAAATAACTGGTGATTCTTAATTGACTTGGATGCCATAGAGAATTTATGTGTAGTATCATATATAATGCTTCCGCTTATTAAGATAAAAGGGTAACTGTGTTATGAAAAATTAACACACTTAAGTTATACCCATGAAATATTTTAATGTTTATATTGTATGTAATATGTTAGTCACCAAAGTGACCTTGTTATATTACATATGAACATTACAAAAATAAAAGTTTTTATTAATTGATCATGATTAAAATGATGCTAAAATGACATAAAAATTTTATTGATCAATTATTTTATTATCTATATTCTAGGAGATCACCCAAAGGTGTGGATCATTGGATATAGTTAGTAATATGAAAAGGATTAATCATTCCCACTATGGTTGATAATATGTATATCTAAAGGTAGCATGCTTATTTGACCTGTGTGTAATTTGATTAATTATACAAACTTTAAGTTAGCATCAATAAAAGTGTTTGTGTTCAAAGATTACTTAAATTCATGCTTTAAAAATTTTTTTTAAAGATTTATAATCTAAAATAAAGATGGGTAAGCATGTATAAATGTTTCCAGCTTCATCAATTTTTTTTGCATCCGTTAATTTTGTCGTGAAGTATAATGGGTTAAACTATGAGGAGTGGTCCGAACAGATTCGATTTTCACTGGGTGTAATGGCATTGGACCATGCAATACTCGTAGATGAGGAACCCTCAACCATTACTGCAGGTAGCTCCGAAATTGAAAAGTCTCGTTACGAGACTTGGGAGCAATCTAACAGGCTGAGTTTGAACCTCATGAGGATGACGATGGCGGAAAGTATCAAGCCATCTATGCCTAAGGCAGAGAAAGCAAGGGAATTCATAAAGCAAATTAAGGAGTGTTCACAATCGGATTTGGCTGACAAGTCAATTGTAGGAAGCCTCATGAGTGAGCTTACTATGAAAAAGTTTAACTGGTCTCAACCAATCCATGATCATGTGACGCACATGTCTAACTTGGCATCAAAGTTAACGACCTTGGGAATGGAAGTTCATGAGCCATTTTTGGTCCAATTCATCATGAACTCTCTACCTCTTGAGTTTAGCCAGTTCCAGGTGAACTACAACACCATTAAAGATAAATGGAACTTTAAGGAATCAAAGGCTATGCTGGTTCAAGAGAAAGGGAGATTGAAGAAGATGAAGGACCAAGTTTCTCATCTTGTAGGTCTTGGAAGTTCCAATAGCAGAATAGGAAAACCAAGTATTAAGGACAAAAGGAAGGATAAGGCTAACATAAAAGGACCTGAAAGTCAAATCCAAAAGGAAATGAAGTGTTTCTTTTGCAAGAAAATGGGACACTTCAAGAAAGATTGTCCGAAAAGAAAGGCATAGTTCAATAAGAAAGGTACGCAACAGATTTATGTTTGCTCAAAATTGAACCTTGTAGAAGTGCCTAAAATACTTGGTGGTTAGATTCTGGTGCTACTACTCATGTTTCTCATATTAAACATGGATTCAATTTGATCCAGCCTATAAGAGGACCTGAGCAGTTCTTGTTCATGGGAAACAAGATGAAGGCACGAATTGAAGGCATTGGGACGTATAGATTGATCTTGGACACTGGATGTCATGTAGATCTTGAAGGGTGTCTCTATGTACCTGAATGTGCTAGAAATCTTGTTTCTGTAAGTAGGTTGGACGATTTAGGTTTTGATTTTAAGATTGGACATGGTGTATTCTCATTGTACCCAAATGATTACTTTTATGGTAGTGGTACTTTGTTTGGTTCACTTTATAAGTTCAATCTTAATGCAAAGTTCTCTGAATCCTTATTTAATATTGAAAGTCGAGGCATTAAACGTAGTACATCTGATGAAAGTTCCGCTTTCTTGTGACATCAAAGATTAGGTCACATTTCCAAAGAAAGAATCATGAGGTTGGTAAAGAATGAAATTATTCCTCAATTGGATTTTAGTGACCTAAACGTGTGTATAGATTGCATTAAAGGAAATCAGACTAAACATGTTGTAAAGAAACCAGCCACAAGAAGCACTCAACTTCTTGAGTTAATACACACCGATATATGTGGCCCATTTGATGCTCCTTCTTGGAGCGGTGAGAAATACTTTATCACCTTTATTGATGATTTCTCACGTTATGGTTATACTTATCTACTGCATGAAAAGTCTAAGTCAGTAAATGTCCGGGAGGTGTTTATTGATGAAGTGGGAAAGGCAGCTAGATAGAAAAGTAAAGGTAGTGAGATCTGATAGAGGTGGTGAGTTTTATGGGAAATTCAATGAAAATGGACAATGTCCTGGCTCATTTGCAAAGTTACTTGAAAGTAGAGGCATTTGTGCACGGTATACAATGCATGGTACACCTCAGCAGAATGGTGTAGCTGATAGGCGGAATCGTACTCTAATGGAAATGATTAGGAGCATGTTAAGTAATAGTTCCCTACCCTTTTCATTGTGGATATATGCATTAAAGATTGCAATGTATGTGCTGAACCGGGTTCCTAGTAAGGCAGTTCCTAAGACTCCTTATGAACTGTGGACGGGAAGGAAACCTAGTTTAAGGCATCTACGTGTTTGGGGTTGTCCAGCATAAGTAAGGCTATATAACCCACATGAAAAGAAACTTGATTCTAGGACTGTCAGTGGATTTTTCATTGGCTATCCTGAAAAATCAAAGGGGTATACATTTTATTGTCCTAATCATAGTACGAGAATAGTTGAAACGGATAATGCTAGGTTCATTGAGAATGGTGAAACTAGTGGGAGTGGTGAAACAAGGAAGGTGTACATTCAAGAAGTCCAGGTTGAAGTTCCTTCACCGGTCGTTTCACCTAATGTAGTTGTTCCTATTGTTGCAGTACAGTCAAATGACACAATAGGACAACATAATAATGTACGAACCCCACTAGCTGAGAATATAGATAATGAACCTGTCACTCTTCAAGAAGAGAATAGTGTACCATAAGATCTATTAAGGCGATGTGTAAGGGAAAGAAGATCTGCCATTACAAATGACTATGTGGTTTATGCTATTGAAAGTTAATGTGACTTAAGCATTGATGAAGACCCGAAATCATTCCAAAAAGCCATGGAAAGTGACAATTCTGAAAATTGGTTGAATGCTTCGAAAGAAGAGATAAAGTCTATGGATGATAACAAAGTATGGGACTTAGTAGAGTTGTCTAACGGTTTCAAGACCGTTGGTTCTAAATGGGTCTTTAAGACTAAACGCGACTCGAAAGGTAACATTGAAAGATACAAGGCTCGCCTTGTTGCTAAAGGTTTCACCCAAAAAGACGGCATCGACTACAAAGAGACCTTCTCTCCAATTTCAAAGAAGGATTCTCTTAGGATTTTTTTGGCTTTGGTGGCTCATTATGATCTTGAGCTTCACCAAATGGATGTGAAAACCGCCTTTTTGAATAGAGAGCTTGAGGAGGAAGTATATATGGACCAACCTGAAGGGTTCGTGGCCACAGGAAAAGAACATATGGTGTGTAAGCTAAGAAAGTCAATGTATAGACTAAAACAAGCTTCCAGATAATGGTATTTAAAGTTCAATGATACCATCACGTCATACAGTTTTGTAGAGATCATCGTAGATCGATGTATCTACATGAAGTTCAGTGGGAGCAACTTTGTTATTTTAGTCTTATATGTTGATGAAATTTTACTTGCTTCGAATGACATGGACATGTTACATGATATAAAGAAATATCTCTCTAAGAACTTTGAAATGAAAGATATGGGTGAGGCATCCTATGTGATCGGAATAGAAATATTTAGAGATAGAACACAAGGATCGTTAAGCTTGTCTTAGAAAGGATATATCAATAAGATCTTAGAGAGATATAGAATGGAAAATTTCTCTGCAAGTATAGCTCCAATTCAGAAGGGGGATAAGTTCAGTAAAATGCAATGTCCGAAAAATTAATTGGAGCGTAAGGAAATGGAAAGGATTCCCTATGCATCAGTGGTTGGGAGTTTGAACTATGTTCAAACATGTACTCGACCAGATATCAGCTTCGCTGTTGGTATGCTGGGTCGATATCAAAGTAATCCCGGTATGGACCACTGGGAAGCTGCAAAGAAGGTTCTCAGGTACTTGCAAGGCACCAAAGAGTTCATGCTTACATACAAGAGATCCGATAACCTAGAGATTATTGGATATTCAGATTCGGATTATGCCGGATGCGTCGATAGTAGGAAATCGACGTTTGGCTACTTGTTCCTATTAGCTGATGGAGAAGTATCATGGAAGAGTGGAAAGCAGTTTTTCATTGCTACTTCCACTATGGAGGCCGAATTTGTGGCATGCTTTGTGGCCACAATTCATGCATTGTGGCAGCGGAACTTTATCTCAGAGCTTCGGATTGTCAACACTACAGAGAAGCCGCTGAGAATTTACTGTGATAATTCTGCAGCTGTCTTCTTTTCAAAGAATGACAAGACTCGAAGGGTGCTAAACACATGGAGTTAAAGTACTTGTCTGTCAAAGAAGAAGTTCAGAAACGTAGAATGTCCTTTGATCATATAAGAACGGATATGATGATAGCGGATCCGTTAACTAAAGGATTACCACCCAAGGCGTTCAATGGCCATGTAGAACGTATGAGTGTTATAGATAAAGCCTTGCTATTCTAATTATGGGTTGCTCATTAGGTTTGTGACACTTTGAATTCAATTAAAGTTATGTTTCTGGTTTATGCAGTATGTTATCATTAAAGTATGTGTATACACTTAAGGTTCATGGATAACATATGAATAGTTTGAGAAATAAAAATTCTTCTCATTGTAAGGAAATTGTAAAACTGAAATTGGTTGTGATACATGGAAGGAATCATGTCGTTCAATGACCTGTGACCGCCATGATTCAATCATTTTTAATGACTTGTGACCGCCATGATTCAATCATTTTTAATTTTACTATGGTAATTAAAGGTTAGTTGAATTTATATAAAAGCGTACGTTGTAGTTATTAAACCATTAAGTTGACACAAAGGTCAAGTGGGAGAATGTAAAAATATTTACATTCTAATGTGATCTACGTGTCTCTCGGTTTAATGTTAAAGATTAAGTTCACATTAAATATTAAGAATTCTAATATAAAAGACGACACTGTGATGGATCGGTTTCGGTAACGGTATTAGAGTTCGGGTGTATTGATAACCCCTCCCTTACCTAAAGTAATATACTGTTTTATCCTTCTATAATGAATATATATATATATACATGTGTGGGATAAACTAATATTGTAATAGGTATCCATTTGTGACTGAAAAGGCACAATACATTAACACCCATACGTGTGTATGTATTGTAAAAGAAATGCAGTTATTTGTGTATGAAAAAGAATAGAAAATAAAAGGACAAAATAAAATACACAAGAAAGGAGACTGCTGTAAAAGTTAAAAGAAGGGTTTTGGATCCTTGTCCATCAAAGGATCGATAAAAGACAAAAAGGTTAAGGGAGGAGAAGTCAATTGGTGAATTGAATTCATTCAAAAAACCAAATCAAAACATGGATCAAGGTTAGTGTTTCTTCTTCTCTAAGAAATTGTTTAAGGTTGAATTAAATCAAATCTAGAATCATCTTGGGTATAGATTTCATAATATAAATCATTAAAGTAATTTACAGTTAAGGCCTCGTGCTCCAGCGACTCGAAAGTGTTTACCAGAATTTTAGGGTTAGATTCTTCCTTGAGATACTCCATTAGTTGTTGAAACGCTGTGTATGCAACTTTGTTCGTGTTGGAAGGCGTGAGGTAAGAAGGAAGATCACGGATTGTGAGAGAAGGAAGATTTGAGAAGTTGTTTCCGGTGAAGTGATTGTAATAGATGTCGAAAACCAAAGTCGGTTGGATCCAAAGAAGGAAAAAGGAATGTGAAATCTATACGCGTCTTTTGGAGCCCAAGTGAGAAGAAGCGTGTAGATCAAGCAAGTCACGGGAGAGTCTCCGTATCGATTAGCTTCGATGAAATCAGTAAGGAACTTATCGCCGTTGAGTTTTAGGTTCATCAACCGTTTTTGAACGTCGTTGGTGTTGGAGATGACTCCGTCGTCGAAGCCATCGGAGAAAGTAAGAAAAGAGAGATTGCCACGTGGTTTCAGGTCGTAGTGGTTAGCGGAGACGGACGTGATGAAAGTGACACGAGCGTTGGTGGTTTGAATGAGACGGCGAGCGAAACAGAGAGATGGGTTCACATGACCTCGCGCAGGGAGTGTTACAATTAGTATGTGGGGTTGAGACATTTCTTGGTTGGGTCTTTTTCTGATTTGTGTCTTCTTGTGTCACTGTTATGTATAACATGTGCGTGACGTTTATGTCACCACTTTTTGCGTGATCACACAACATACGCCATGTTGGATATTAAGTTAATAACTGGTCTTTAACAAAAAAAAAAGTTAATAAGGTCCGTCTAATTATTGCTAAGGTCAAATCCATTTTCTTAAAAGTCAAATGTAAAATCCCTTTCATTGTTTTTTTTAAGATATAAAGAAAAAAATGTATAGATGACATAGTTTAATTGATTAGAAGAGCTTTGTCCAGACCAACAAGAAGAGTTTTTTCATGAAAAAACAAGTTATTTAGAATATATTAAATAAATGTTTATTGTTGTAAAAGAAAAAATATTTGACTTGTGGAGTTCATCTACTTCGTCGTAGCCAGAAAGGCGCGTCGCACCCAACCGCCACCAAAACATATATTCTTTATTTTTTTAATATTTAATTTATTTGAGTTTTTTTTTTGTTTTGTTAAAACTTCAAGCAATTAGTTCATTTATTAACTTCTAGGAAGTATGAATTGAAATTTTGGGTTGTAATATGTTTATATATTTTGAATTTGCATTAAAGTTCTTCTAATAAAGCTATCTATGCATGCTCTTCATTATTTTTTGGTTGATGTTAAAAATTCATAGAAATTCATGTCTTTATTTTGAACCTATGAGAATGAGTGATTTTTCTGAAGAGAATTGATTAAATTGTCAAGACTTTAAAATCTTAGTGATATATGTGAAAGAATAGAGAAAAATTTAAAATCAGAATTATTATTTTATTATTTACTCTAGTTCATTATATATTTTGGGATTATATATTTTGGGATGATAATTACTATTATTAAGAAATTTGTTAGTGCTGGTTCTTTACATAAGTTTTTTTTCGGTTGGCAATGCATTTTAGGATTACATAAAGGGTTCTATAAATAGAATGAGAAAGAGGAGTGAGATTGATAAAGGGTTGTGAGAGGAAGAATGTGAATTTCATTTTTGTTTTTTTTTCTGTTACGGTCTCATCGTCTCTTTCGTCTCTCCAAAGTTTCGAATCTTGACTAAGGGAATCTAAACTCTATCCTTGGGATGATGTAAGCTTCTCTCGATCTCTTCTTTTGGTTTCGTTGTATTAGTTAGGTTTTGTTTGGAAAGGATTTTACGTAAAATAAATGAGTTTGTTTCTAAATAATGACATAAAGAAGATAAGTATCGGTCTCTGTGGTTTCCTTGACTTGAGTATCGTTTGGGTTAGTCTTTACAATGATGTACACGAGGAGGGCACTTTGCTTCACGAAATAGTGAGACTCTTTCACTGTCGGAGTTACCACCAAGAAATATGCATCTCCATGCTTTTGATATTTCCCATTGTAGACTTGAGTGGAATTGATTCCCGCTTCCTTAGCTCCGACGATGGCAACTTGTTTCATGGGAGATTGTTCGACTACGAGAAAAAAATTCTTGATTCCTTAATTGTTCTTATGATGGCGGATAAAATTTTTGTACTAGACATTGTTGTATCTTTTTGTTCTTGTGTTTGTGTTCACGAGGTTAGTAAAGGTGTTTAAATAGGAACATAGAAGATAAAGAGGAAGATGGATTAGATGAAGAAAATAGCTTCGTCATTTTCAACAATCCCTCTAATGTCTTTCTGATTCTCATGCACGTAGAGAAACACAATGATTCATAATTCATTAAAAGCTTAGTTATCATTTCCGATTTGTTGCACCTACAAAGTTTCAGTTTTTTTTTATATTTTGTATATGTTTTACTTATATTCTACATATGTTTATTCATTCTCTACTTGTTGTTTTAGTTTTACTTTTTTTAATTCTAAATATTATAATAATTATAACATATTGATAAATCTATAATGAAAACTAAATTATTATTAATATGATTGATTATTAGTAGTTAAACTAAAATAACATTAATGTTTTTTATATGGAATGAAAGGACTAACATTCGAAAAATCGAGCTAAATTAATTCGGATTCAGTTTTTTTATGTTTAAGATTATATGCTAACTAGTGACCACTAGAGGAAAAAAAAGGAATTATTTTTCCTATTGATCATCTTCAAATTTAATGGATAATATTTTTATTTTATAATTCCTTAAAAAAGATTGGAATGAAAGAGAATTATGTGTAAAATGTATTCCTTATAAATGTTATAACTTTTAAAACATAATAAGAAATATGTAAAAAATATTCCTTATAAATGATATAATTTTTTAAAATATGATAAAAGATTAATGTTCTTCTCATTCTTTTTTGTCACGAGTAACAGTCTTTCAGCAATTTACTCCTCACTTCCCTGCAATCCCAAACAAGAAAATAAACTTCTCTTTTTTTTTTTTTGAGAAGAAAATCTTTTACTACAAAGAAAACAATCATTACAAGGTTTTGCTTAAACGAATTTTGTTAAGTTTTTGAAAAAGCTTACAGAAAAACTTTATACAAACGAATTCAAAAATATATTATTTCGATTTTTTATTTTAAGAACATAAATATAAGGACAATTGACTATAATCATATTATATAAAGCTTTGTCTCAAACTTTGTAATCTACACGATCGTGAAACGTGTTAGTCACACAATCAGATTTTAACATGTGTTTAAAATTTTAATCTAATTAGATTTATACATGTGATTTTATTCAATTATAAAAAAAATTTATTACCAAATAGATAATCATTAAAAATTAAACCAAATTCAAATAGGTTTTGTCTAAAAAATAAATCAATAAATAAAATAAGAAAAAATAAAAGTTATAGGATTAATTTAAAAATAAGTATAATGCATATTAATTTTTTTGTAGGCATATTAATTTAATTAAATAAATACACCAAACTCTAATCTACTTATTGATCAAAACTGGAAATATAAATATAAATACTTATTGATAAAAATGAAAATATAAATATAAATAATCATCTATAAATTAGGATAAATTTCTTAATTTACCGTCTTTTTATATCTATCATTTAAAAAAACTGAAGTTATTTGATGCTAAATTTTTATGTGAGAATTAGACTAAAGTTGATTAAAAAACTGATTTTCATAATATAAAATACATCAGAAAAAAAATGTGTTTCAATTTGATATATGATATATGGCAACAATATTTTTAAAAAAGGCACGATTTCTATATTTTATGTAAAACTCTTGGATCTCTATAAAGTGTGAAAGAAATGTCATTTATGACACGAAAAATGGAGATGCCACCAACATAGTACCACTAAAGACTTGCACCAAGATTCAAGCGATCAAGTTTAACCTTAATGCAAGTCTTTAGGTTCAAGCGATTAATCTTCTTATGTCCCTACATTTATTCATTGGTTTTACTACTCTCAGTTTCCCAATCTTTGTCTCTTCTTTTGTTATGGGTTCAAACGATCAAACTTATGTTCATGTTTTAATGTTGTCTAATAAAATGGTGGAAACAACATCCACGGTAATGATCACATATAAATTATCATTCCACTAGCATACACTGTTGAAGCTATTTTCTCCCATGACTTAAATTTTGTATTATCTACATCAAATTCAACCATGAAAATTAATTCAGTTTTTGACACTGTCACACAAGTGTAGTTTGATCCAGTAGATAATAAATCAGATAGAATCAAACACTACAACTATTGACATAGTTAACATTAGCAAAGAAATCTCTACTCCAAATGAGGATTCCAAAGACTGCGACTCCTCTCAATAACCCAGTTACCACTATAACTTCTCCTATTATCTCTGACATTGCAATTTTTTATGTTGTCCACCATACCACAACATCATATTTTTTAACATTGAGGCCCTAATAGGATTGAGTATATCGAAAACATTCATACTAATTTACATGGAGGGAGATTCATTAATCTAACCATAAAAGTTCAAGAAATGCAATGGGTTCCTATTGGTTATTTTAAAATTTAAGAAAATTAGAGACGATATGATTTTGATGATTAAATGTATAATATTAATATTCAAACAGATTAAATACAATATTTAAATGAATATTAGTGGTTACATGTAATTTTATAAACCGACGCGTAGCATGGGTCAAAAATCTAATAACATGATAAACCTAGTGAAAGATTAATAATACCATAAACTTTTTAGGGAAGGAAATACACTGATTAGGGAAGACTTTCCCATATTATGTGTTTTCCTTCCGGAATTTCCAAAAATACACTTTGGGAATTAAAACACTATTCGGAAAACCCTTTCCGAATTGTGTTTTTTCTTCCCGAATTTCCAAAAATACAATTCGGGAAGAAAAAAAACACTATTTGGGAAAGAAAAACACTAATTTGGGAAGGAAAAACACTAATTTGGGAAGGTTTCCCCGAATCACAAAAATACTACAAAAATTTCATTAATGGTATTTTTGGAATTACAAAACTACGTGTGTTATTATTGTTCAATATAATTTTTTTCATGTTGTTTAAGTCTTTTTTTTCTAAATATAAATATATTCCATCAAATATTTTTCCCAAGTAGATAAGATAATTTTATACAAAATAACTATATTGTATAAATAAAATAAAATCTAAATTTTTGAAATTACTAAAGGCCTTTTTGACATTCAGCCACTAAATATATTAAGAACTCCGCCCACACTTTTGTCTTTGTCGATAATTAATATAATTCCTACTCATGGGATCCCCATGGAGGGGACACAAGGCTCCATAGTTGGTGGTCGATTGGTGATGCCACATCCACATTTGTGGTAGAGATGGCAATTCTTGATCCGCTCGTTATGCTCCTCTCTCTTCCGGATTCGTTGCCTTATGAAACGAGACTACTGGAAACGATGGAAACAGCGCTCAAGAACAGCCGCCATATCAGTGGCACTATTTCTCATGTTTTCTTTCATATATTTGGGAGGCTTTAAGACATGTGTATACGCTTTAACCAGCTCCCAGTACCACGCATCACATGTATCCAACAACAGACTATCTATAATGCCACTATTATTCAGCTCCACCTGAAATTTCGACCCATGGCACGCCTTAAACTGCGCTGTGAGCATGATAATATCAACCTGCTCGGCCGTGATCCCTACAGGATGTGGACCTGTAACTGAATACTTGTGAGGTTCTGGAATATCGTCAGGACCGTCAAGTTCATCAGAAGCAAAAACAGGAGCAGGGAAAAAAATCATGACTAGGCTCACGGACACGGCCTCTTCCAGCTTGGAAGTATTCAGCAAGCTTGAGCTTGTAAAATGGATGATAAACATCCGATTTGCCCAAAAATTTATATTTAGCATTCCACGCATAACCTTTCAGAACAAGATGATGGATGACTTCTGTGAAAGTCAAGGGATAGGACATCAGTACTCAGCTCCTTATACACCTCAGCAAAACGATGTGGTAGAGAGAAAGAACATAACGCTTCAGGAAATGGCCCGGGCAATGATACATGGAAACAAAGTGTCTCAACGATTTTGGGCTGAGGCAATAAGTACTGCATGCTACATCATCAACAGGGTGTACATCAGAAAAGGAACCACAAAAACACCATATGAGTTATGGAAAGGAAAGATACCTAACTTGAGCTACTTTCATATTTTTGGTTGCAGGGTGTACATCATGAACGACAAGGACCATCTCGGCAAGTTCGACTCACGAAGTGATGAAGGATTCTTCTTGGGTTACTCAGGAACTGGGTCAGCCTTTAGGTTTTACAACAAGAGGACTAGAGCCGTTGAAGAATTAGTCAATGTGGTCTTTGATGATACATCCTATCGGTATGTAGATGTGGAGGATTCAGAAAGTGACTCTGAAGAAGAACAAGCAGGAGCTGAGAAAGACAAGCAGTTGGCTGTGTCAGATGAAGAACCAGAGAATCAAGTTAAGGACGATATCACAAGGTCTACCACATCAGACAAGTCACTGACTCAGGTTCATCGACATCACTCACCTGATGATGTCATTGGTGACATACATGATGGGAGAAGAACTAGAGGGGTGATTCGTGACTACAGGAAGATGGCAAAATATGCATCTGCTGGTTTTCAAGAGATGGTGATGTTTGGTTGTTTCCTCTCAAAGCTAGAGCCTACCAATTATGTTGCTGCACTGGAAGATGACTACTGGATAGTGGCCATGGAGGAAGAACTAGAACAGTTCATCAGGAATGAAGTCTGGGTACTGGTTCCGCGACCTACAGAAGGAAATGTCGTCGGCACCAAATGGATCTTCAAGAACAAGTGTGATGCAGATGGTGTGGTAGTTCGGAACAAGGCTCGTCTTGTGGCACAAGGGTACTCGCAAGTAGAAGGTGTTGATTTTGATGAAACCTTTGCACCAGTGGCAAGACTCAAATCTATCAGATTCTTTATGGGGATGGCATGTATATTAAACTTCAAAGTATACCAAATGGATGTCAAGAGTGCTTTCTTGAATGGTTATCTTCAAGAAGAGGTCTATGTTGAGCAACCCAAGGGTTTTGAAGATGCTCATCATCCTGACTATGTGTACAAGCTGAACAAAGCATTGTATGGACTGAAGCAAGTACCCCGAGCTTGGTATGAGAGACTTACGAGTTTTTTAATCTCTTGTGGTTACACGCGAGGTAGTGTGGACAAGACTCTCTTCATCCTATCTTTTGAGTCTGAGTTGATGATTGTTCAGATTTATGCGGATGATATTATCTTTGGTGAAACGTCTAAGAAGCTGGTTGATGTGTTTGTTGACAAGATGACCAAGGAGTTTGAGATGAGTATGTGTGGGGAGCTAAAGTACTTCTTGGGGCTGCAAATAACTCAAGATGATGAAGGAATCTTCATAAGTCAGAGCACGTATGCAAGGAACTTGGTAAAAAGATTTGGGCTAGATAGCAGCAAGACTTCAAGCACACCTATGAGCACCACGACCAAGCTATCAAAAGATGAAGAAGGGGTGAAAGTTGACTCCAAGCTCTACCGGGGAATGATAGGAAGTCTTCTATACCTCACAGCAAGTAGGCCAGATCTGAGTCTTAGTGTTGGTGTGTGTGCTAGATTCCAAGCTGATCCAAGAAACTCACACCTTCAAGCAGTAAAAATGATCATAAAATATGTTTAAGGAATGGCTGATCTTGGAGTGTACTATTCAAAGGCTTCAAACAACAACCTTGCTGGATATTGTGATGCAGATTGGGTAGGAAATCTGTTGGATAGAATAAGCAGAAGCGGTGGTTGTTTCTTTCTGGGAAATAACTTGGTGTCGTGGCATAGCAAGAAGCAGAGCTCTTCCTCACTGTCTACCGCATAAGTTGAATACATCGCTATGGGGAGTTGCTGCACTCAGTTGCTATGGATAAAGCAGATGGCTTCTGACTATGGCATGGACTCTGGACCTCTACTGGTGTATTGTGATAACAAAAGTGCTATTGACATCTCAAAGAACCCAGTTCAACATTCCAGAACCAAGCATATCGACATAAGACATCAATTCATAAGAGAGCTAGTTGAAGAAAAAAAGGTAATGATTGATCATGTAGTTACTGAGTTGCAATTAGCTGATTTGTTTATGAAACCATTGGATCTCAATCGCTTTGTAAGTTTACGCAAAGCAATTGGGGTGTGTGAACACTAACTCTCTTATCGAGCATGCTGAGCTGACACAGAGACTAGCACACCAGGTATATCAGACTCAGACTCAGCATGGAGCTTCTTGTACACAAATGGAAAAGAGCTGCCTCTCATGTCGTCTCATAGGCAATACAGGTTTCACACTGATAGTGGAGTACAAGGAGCTGAAGGGCAAAATACCAAAAGAAAAAAAAATTAAAAAAAAAGGAGGTGACAGAGAATCATGAGACAAGATCATAAGATAGCATATCAAGCCAAAAGAAAATGAGCACAAAATCCAGCCGCCCTCCAGTGTTGGATAAAGGTTGAAAACACCTATGAGATGAAGACATGAGAGTGTGAAAGCTAGCCAAAAGTGAGGAAGCAGCCATGCCCTAAGAATCATGTCATAGCACGATATGCCTTGGTGTGATAGTTCATGAGCTAGCTCATGTGGTGGAGGGTGTGTGGTCATGACACATCTCAGAGGCTGAAAATCCAAGGAAAAGAATAGCTAAAACTCGTTGGATAACTAGTGATTGATCATTATACTTGATGTTTTAGCTTGATGAATATGTGGATGTTGAGGTTGTATGTAGGTTAAGGAAGTTGAAGATTTGGGGAAGATATCACGAGATCGGTCTAAATTGGCTAAGGAAATGAATTAATTCACTTGCCATTTTTAGATATTTTTCAAATATTTGAAAAATACGTGATTAGTGGGAAAGTGGGGCCGCTTTCCATGGTGACATGAGAGAGAAGATTTAAAAAGGGAAGTTGCAGAGTCTTCCCCATTCATCGTTTTCATTCTCAACTCAGTGTCTGCAATTCTTCTTTCTTCTTCCTTCTCAACAACAAGATGGTGAGAACCAAAAGAGTAATTCGTCATCCAAGATACGCCGTTGAATCATTTTCATCATCTTCAAGGGCCTCTGCATCTGACACAGAATCCGGCGCGTCAGTTCGTGATGAAGCACCGATCAACACATGCACGACGATGGTGCTTCACTTATCACCAGTTCCAATCAATACCTCAATAGAGCCCACGCGAGAGTCATCCGACATAGCTGAAGACTCAGGAACTCCATCCTTCGTGAGTTTTCGTGAGGCCTTCCCAGAAACCCTAGATCCAAATTTGGGGGTTTCTTCTGAGCAAAAGGGTAGATCTTCACGAACAACTCCAGAGGTACGTGGTGTGCCAGAATTGGTGGATGAAGACTCCGATGACAACATTCCGCTGCAGTCTATCACAAGGAGACTAAAAGAGCGCAAGAAGCAAGACTCTGCTCCGGTGAAGAGGAAGAAGACCTTGAGAAAACAGAAGGAAGCTTAAGATGTGGTGGAGATGAGCACATAAGATGAAGAACCAATCAGCAAGAAGGCCAAGCTTGCACCAACAAAGGCTGCCTCACACAGAGCCTCATCGCAACAAAAAGGCAAGGGTAAAGCTGTTGAAAGTCCAACCTCCTCTGATGATACAGTCAAATCCAAACGCTTCAAGGATGATGAAGCTCGCAAGGTGTGTCAACACTACTTGACACGGGAAATCATGGGTCAAAGGTATGTCGATTTCCGCTCTGAGGCATCTGCTGAGATAATGGTTATGATCAGAAGTTTCAAGATGGAGTCAACTGTTGATCGAGAACTCCTGCCACCTTACATCCCAGAGATAATCTGTGAGTTCTATGCCCATCTGCCACACGAGAAAACCAAGCATAAGGAGATTAAGGTATGGGTCAGAGGATATAAATACAAGTTCTCAGCAGATCTCATCAACAAAGTCTTGGAGTTTCCTGTACCCTCAACTGCAGAAGCCATCGCAGCAGCCAAGTGTGATAATGTAAGTGACAACGCGGTTGCTCAGTTTTTGTGTTAAGAGAAAGTGAATTGGAAATCATTCTCTACCACAAAATATACCCCGCGGTTTGCATCTCTATGGATGTTGTCAGGTTACAACTGGTTACCAACTCAGAACCGTACCTCCACTCCAATCGAGAAGGACAGATTCCTCCATCAAATGGTTCATGGGCACAGGGTGAATTTTGGTGAGCATGTGTTCCAGAGGGTGCTTGCACGAGGAAGGATCACCTACAACAAGGCAGGATTGTATTTTCCATCCTTGATTATTGATGTGCTGATGAATCAGAAAGTGCCTCCAACATTTGCTGGTGAGAACTTCATATCTCCTCTTCAGTTTGTCCCTGATAAGAGATCTGGCAGAGCATACTCGCAAATTCATTCCAAGAAGGGTAAAGGAGTGACTGCATCAAGCGACAAGGAGTCTGACTCAGAAACTGCCTCAGCACATAAGTACGAGACGATCAAATTGAAAGTTCCCACTGGACGGGTTCACACTGTGGCAGCTGTTGAGGCACTTCGTGACACAATCACCAAGCTGCAAGACACTCTTGCTGCACTGGAAGGAGGTAAGTACTCTTGTCCTTTTTTTAAGTGTATTGCCTGACTTGTTTTTGTTTTTAACTGAATATGCACTCAAGCAGGGGGAGAAGAAAATTCTAGTAGCTCTGAGGAGTTCTAAGGATTGGGTTCAGGGGGAGCTGATGTTGTAGCTGAAGGCTATTGTTCTTGTTTTTTCGTGTTTTGTGTTTCTATTTTGTTTCTTTCCTTTCCTTAGAGAGACAGAAAGCTTTAAGGATTAAAGCTTGTGTGTTTGTCTACTCTTGCTTTTGTTCAAGACATTGCCATTATGGTTTTTAATGCATTAGTAATTTGTTAATGGTCATGTATCTATTGCTGCTTGGTATGTGCATTTGGATGTTTATTTTGCAGATGCTTGAGGTGTTAGATTCAGCTAAAAAGGGGAGATTGAGAATACAAGTCAGCCAGTGATGTAAGCTGTGTGGCAGCCGGCGAGATGACACATGATGTACTACACCGGAGATTGTATGTGAGATCAATGGAGAAGATTTTGGATGCGGATATCAAGGAGGCGAATATCAAGGGTGATTTAATCTGAAGATTCTGGAGATCAAAGATTGACAGCAATCGAAGATTTGGAGCAGAATCAAGACTATCAATGCGGAAGGATTTCCATATATTACAAATAAGGAAAACTTGGAGATCAAGCATAAAGAATATTTAAGAGATTTCCGAGTATGCAAGAAAATGAAAGATAGGAAATCTGCTTAACTATAAAAGGAGACAAAGACCTGTGTATTAGGGTTATCACTTCACAAGTTGTAATAGAGAAAGAGAGATCTAGGGGTTTGAAACATAACATAGGGCTTAGATCATTTGGGAGGATCTAAAGCCAAGGGTTCATTGTAGAACATAGGGTTTAGATCATCTAGGGATTAGAGAGCGAGTTCTTTTGTAAGAAGAGCGTTTTGATATTACTTGCAAGTGTATCATAAGAGTTTCTAATCAAAGCATATTCTTTGTAGAGAAACTACTGTGTGCCATATCGTGTCCTACTGTGTGATTACCACACACTCTTTTTCTTTCCGCATTTTCAGACAGCATCATAGACAGTTCAAAGCACAACTCAACATCTCACAGAATCATGCTCAACAAGATGTATGTATCAATCAAGTCAACTAAACTAACATCATCAAGTAAATTGCACAGTTTCTTTGCTTTGGCCTATGTTAGTGCAATCTCTTCATGCATTGATTTTCTAAAACGTTTCTTCTTTTCCAAAGTGTAATTTACCTTTGTCAGGAAAAGTCTCTCAACGAGCAGCCACCTGTTACCACCAGTCTCCAATCCTAACGCCCCCAATGCCTGAATGAAAAAAAAAAAAAAAAAAAGACATAGAAATTTTTAGGGGGATATTAATGCTACAAGAAGCTAGGATAGGAACATGGTCATTACCTCAACCAGCTTTTCACGCCGCACACCTTTCAGTTCTTCGACCGTGGTGTAGCAATCAAGATCTATGACACTAGTATACTGATGAGATAGGATAAATTCATTTTCAACCTGCAAGAAACAAACAAATTAGCGTTAAAAGAAGCTAGTGCAAGGCATCATCTAGTTCTGAAACATTCAGTGTGAATGGAACACTCTCAAAGCAACAAGTGGCTAGTGCAAAGAGCCCATAAGATTCCGGCAACAAGTAGAGAAAGAGAGGATAAGAGCTCAAACCTTAGAAAGTATCGTATCCAGATCTTGCAGCGGCTGGGTTCGCTCCATAAAGCCGATTAAGTACTCTAGTAGAGCTTCCATATACTTCTTGTATTGGCTCGACAACTTTAGTTGAGGCGGTGTTTTCTCAGCAACTTGAGAAAAAACATCAAGGTAAGTTGAATATTCAACTTTCTCCCCAAATTCATTGTCGACGTATTGGTTATACATATCACGCAAGTCCAAGTACCGACCACAACCTTCCTCTTCAGAGAATGAAAGTATTTTTTCCTGTGCTTCGTAGTCTTCATTAGGATCAACGTAGATTACAGTGGGGTTTCCAGAATCATGATATTTTTGTATCTCTTGTAAACGATCACGAAATAAAGTTAACGCATCTGTCATTGGCAGGGCTATTTCATTATTAATCTCCTTAAGCGTATCGTCACAGGTTTCAGAAAGTCTCTCATTTTTACGCATGAAGGATTCAATCATGCAACGGATACAGTGGCCTCGAAACAACCATCCGTCACTGCTCGACAACGTCTTTAGCTCTTTCATAACCAGTAGCTCCAATCTTTCAATCTCTTCATGTTTGGAGTGAGTATGCTCAATGAGAGTCGGTGATGTCTTCATCATCTCTATCTTCGACGGTCCTTCGCATAGGGATCTCCTTGAAAACCCTATATCTAACATCTTTCTTTTTTCTCAATGACGTAGAAGTAACTATAGGTTCAAAATGACGTAGAAGCAACTATAGGTTCGCCTAGATGCAGACCACCATGTTCTTGCGAGCTCTTACCAGCATTCAAAAGCTCGTAACCAACTGTCTACATTTTCTCCGAAGACAAACATGATAAACCACCTTCAATTGGAACATACATTGAATCAATCCAGAAATGAAACATAAGCTATTAATTTACAATTATACATAGTGAATTTCGGCATTCTTTTTCTAGATCCCACCAATATTATAAATTATAAACACAACTTATATGAAACTGGCCCACGATATTAAACAACATCAACGTTGTTTCGATGCAAATATCAACCAAAAAACAAACAGAAAGAATATACCAAGTTTTCAGTGAAAAATAAAAATAGACATATCGAATTGTAACAAGAAATCATTAGAGAAAACCAAAATATTTGCATCCAACCTTGGAATATAATTTAAGAAAAAAAAATTTGTGGCTAAAGTACTCGGCGTTGTAGAAATATATATACGAAACCACAAAAAAAAAAAAAAAAAAAAAAAAAACTCCTAAAGATTTGTGAAAATAGAAAAATTATACTATAATAAAATTTTCTTTTATATATATATATATATATATCTCTTATATATAATTGTGAATTGTTTTTGCCTCTGAAGCTGTCCACGTCATCACCCATCAATAAATAATCTTAAACTTTTGTTTTGCTCAAAAAAAAATCGTAATGAATTCTTTGATAATTGCAACTTTAACATGTTTAATTTCTGATTTTTTATAAAAGGAAAACTAAAACAAAAACGAGTTTATCTTTTATTAATGTAATTATTAAAAATCTATCTCAGAAAATAGGAAAACTGTATTTTTAAAAAAAATATAAATATCCCATTATGATATAATCTACATTATTGATAATTACCTTAATTATAACAAACTAGGAACTTGTCCACGCGATTGCACGAAAACGTGATGTAAGAGAGTAAAATTTAATACATTAAAATACTATATATCCCCCATATTCTTATCGAGATTCTCAAATCAGTGTTTACTATATGAAGATACGTATAGACGTATCGTAAATTAGGTGTAAGAGATCATAATATCTTATAATTGCTTACTTGTGAAAGAATCTAAACCTACATCCCTCCTTTGGGAACCAAAACACATTCATATACAAACCACAATATTTACGATACGTTTCTCTAAGAAATCTAAACCCTAGAGCCTCCTTAGAAACCCAAACACATTCATATACAGTCCACGATATCTACAATATGTTTCTTTAGGGATTCTATACCCTAGACCCTCATTTAGGAACCCAAACACATTCATATATAGTCCATGACATCTACAATACGTTTCTCTAGGAATATATATTCTAGACCCTCTTTTGGGAAACCAAGTACATTCATATACAGTCCATTATATGTACGATGTATATCTCTTGGGACTATATACCCTAGACCTCCTTTGGAAACTCAAGCACACTCATATGCAGTTCACAATATCTACGATACATTTCTCTAGGGAATCTAGACCCTTCAACCTCCTTTGGGAACCAAATCACATTCATATACAGTCCACAATATCTATGATACGTTTCTCTAGGGAATCTAAACCCTAGACCCTCCTTTGGGAACCCAAGCACATTCATAGTCCACAAATATGTAAGATACGTTTCTCATTAGAATTTACACTCAAAGACCCTCATTTGGGAACCCAAGTACATTCATATACAGTCTATTATATGTATGATGTGTTTCTCTTGGGACTCTATACCCTAGGCCCTCCTTTGGAAACTCAAGTACACTCATATATAGTCCACAATATCTACGATACATTTCTCTAGGGAATGTAGACCCTTTAACCTCCTTTGGTAACCAAAACACATTCATATACAGTCCATGATATTTATGATACCTTTCTTTGAGGAATGTAAACCCTAGACCCTAATTTGGGAATCCAAACGCATTCATATACAGTCAACGATACGTTTCTCTGGGAAATTTATACCATGGACTCTCCTTTGGGAATCCAAATACATTCATAGTTCACGATATGTACGATACATTTCTCATGAGAATTTACACCCTAGACCCTCATTTGGGAACCCAAACACATTAATATACAATCAACAATATCTACAATATGTTTCTCTATGGAATCTATACCCTAGGCCCTCCATTGGGAACCCAAACACATTCATATACAGTCCACTATATGTACGTTAAGTTTCTCTTGGTATATATACCCTAGACCTTCATTTGGGAACTCAAGCCCATTCATATACAGTCCACGATATCGAAGATATGTTTATCTGGGGAATCTATACCCTAAACTCTCTTTTGGGAACCCAAGCACACTCATATAAAGTCCACGATATGTACAATGCATTTTTCTAGGGAATCTAGACCCTACAGCCTCCTTTGGAAATCCATGCACATTTATATACAGTCCACGATATCTACGATACTTTTCTCTTGAGAATCTAAACCATATACCCTCCTTTGGGAACCTAAGAACATTCATATTTAGTCCAACCGTCTCCATGGTTTGACCTTGGTTGTTATTTATTGTCATAACAAATGCAACTATTACCAAAAATCGACTACACCGTATTTTAAAAGGGAACTTCGTTTCCGCCGGAGACACAAATTTTCTAGTTAGTAAAAACCAAATTGCTTACTTTAGTATCCATTAATATTTTTCATCTATCACATGATTGACCAACTGAGCTACTTTTAGTCTTGTACACAAAATCATTTCTTGTATCGATATTTTGGAGCAACATGATCACGACTTTCAACTTTAAACAATGATTCGGCTATCCCGATCCTTTGACAATATAAAGAAATTCATGAGTATAAACTATTCCATCAGCACTGCTAGTGTCCGAAGTACCAATGCTATCAGAGTTGTGATATTCTTCACCTAAAAATACGTATACATGAAAATTTTAGTTAAAAAATTTAAGAAAAAACTTTTTGAATAATGGTTTTAATTTTTTTTTTTTTTTTTGAAAAAACAACTTACCAATTTAATATGTTTTCAAATGAGAAGATAAACGTTTGTATAATAAGACAGCCTGGTGAAGTCTCTAGAGAAGGAATAATGCTATTGGACCATAAGTAACTAAGTTAAAGCCCAAATGTTTAATAGGTTGTGTTTGATTTCTATAAGAAATTAGATTAAAACAATAACTAAAACGAAAGTGAAATACTTGAGTTATTCAAATTTTAGTAGTTAATAATTTGGTTGGTTTTATGTTGTTTAATATAGAAACCGAATAGTGTTTAAATCTGTGATTTATTATGGTTCTAATGTTTAGGGTTTAATTAAGGATATTTATGTAATTTATGTGTTTGTGTTTAAATTTTAAAACCATATATTAGGTTTTTGGTAAATTATGTAAGATTTTAAACACATTAATAAAGTTTAATAAGTAAGATTTCCTTATATAATTATACGGTTTTGGTTTAATAAATTAAATTTCATATATAATTATACACAATAATAAGGTTAATAAGTTTTTAATAAATTAATTTTCTAGATGGATGTGGTGACGCCACATGGCAAAACATGTATTCTTTTAATATATATGATGGCATATGAATGTAATTTAGTTGATTCATTAATGGCGTTTTAGGAAGTCTAAATCTCTAAAGGGCTGTGGTGACGACACGTGGCAAAACCTTAAAACCTTATTCTTTTACTATATAAGAAGATATTTTTGTAATTTATGTACTAATGGCATATGAATGTAATTAAGTTGATTCATTAATGACGTTTTAGGAAGTCTAAATCTCTAAAGGGCTGCGGTGACGACACGTGGCAAAACCTTAAAACCTTATTCTTTTACTATATAAGAAGATATTTTTGTAATTTATGTACTAATGGCATATGAATGTAATTAAGTTGATTCATTAATGACGTTTTAGGAAGTCTAAATCTCTAAAGGGCTGTGGTGAGGACACGTGGAAAAACCTTAAAATCTTATTCTTTTACTATATAAGACTTATTCTTTTACTATATAAGATGTAAGATTTATATTGTGTTTTTCGTAAATTAAGTTAGATTTTAAACACATTAATAAAATTTAATAAGTAAGATTTCCTTATATAATTATACAGTTTTGGTTTAATAAGTTAGATTTCCATATATAATTATACACAATAATAAGTTTTAATAATTAGGTTTTGTAAGATTTACATTTATTAGGTTTTTAGTAAATTATGTAAGATTTTAAACACATTAATAAAGTTTAATAAGTAAGATTTCCTTAAATAATTATACGGTTTTAGTTTAATAAGTTAGATTTTCATATATAATTATACACAATAATAAGATTTAATAAGTTTTTAATAAATCAATTCTCTAGAGAACTGTGGTAACGTCACGTGGCAAAACATGTATTCTTTTAATATATATGATCATAAAAATATATAATATAATTAATCTGAAATTCTTTATGACGGTTCAGTATATTTGTTTTCTTTTCGAGATAATATCAAAAAAAATTTTAGTGTTTATCTAAGTTTTTTTTTTAAACAAATTTAATTTGTTATTCACATATTATTTTATTGACAATATTAACTTTCTATTGATGATTATCGAAAATCATACAAATTATTATATATTGTTTTAAAATTTCCAAATTCTTAAGATTTTCCAAATTTATATATTTTGGTCCAATTTATTCTTAGGTTTGCATATAAATAGGTCTCTTAGGGTTCTATATTTAGGTTTAGGGTTTTATGAAGACATTTATTATTTTGATTTTTTTTTTTTTTAAGAGAAATAGAAGAAGAAAAAGACTTGATTGTTACATCAGAAGTTCGGAGTTCCAAAGGGGATGCTTTTGCAAACACTATTAGGCATCATAAAACTGATAAAAACTCACTCGATACAATCAGAAAAGTGAGTTTACTTGCAAAAGTAAATTATCTTTTGAAAATCAGTGGTTTTGAATATTATTATGATATTATTGATATTGACTACATACTAAAGAAGATCCTTGAGAGACAAATAGTTGAACTTGATGGTACAGTGGAACATCTGAATCATGAGCTTGAAATAGCTGTGAAGTTGTTACAATGGGTGAGGGATGAACGAGAAGAGTTACATAAAGAACGTGACGGAACAACTAATCACTTTGATTCAACTTTGAAAGTCGGGTAAGGTAGATATGGAAGCAACTAAATTGGTATGCTGCGTCATACTCAGGTGGCTATCCATTATAGTTATTTGTTGATCTTTTGTTGTTGTTTTCGATTGGGAGTTTATTCCAGATTGAAACAAGTACTAGATAAGATCCGATATGAGTATTTTACTAAGAAGAGCATATTTGATCTCATATACAGCTCCAGAGGTCAGTTAAAAGATGTAAATATTTTGCTATGTTTTGTTGAAATCTGCGAGACTCTTTTAATAGTTTATGACAATCTGTTCATTGGAGAGATTCATGTCTGAGAAACTTGAGTAGAAAAAATGGTCAGCTTTCACAATACATAACCGTTATGTGGCAGAAGCAGAGAGATATGCTCAAGGGCGGAATTTGTTGCTCTTAAGAAAACTTGCTTTGAAGCTCATTACAAAAAACTCGCTGCTGCAATAAAAGTTGATGCTAAAGAAGAAGCTTTGTTGCTTCAACAACAACAGCAAAGCCTCCACCCGCGAGTTTGCCTCGGTTCTTGATATATTTTAGTTGGTGATTCTAGAAAATTTTCTGAAACATATATGACTCAGATATGTTACTTCTACAGGCTATCATATAACTATTAATTTAAAATTTGATCATAACTTTTTCGAATCGTTTTGTAATTTTAATTTTATGGATTTAAGGAAGTTGACATTAGACCATCAAAAGCTTCTTGAAGATGCTTACACTAACGCGAAAGAAAAACAAAGGAAATAAAGAACGAATTATATAATTATATGTACGGTAATCAATTACACTCTAGCTAACTAATCTATTTTCTTTATTGTAAGTTTTTAATTTTCATCTACTTGATCCTAGAGAAATATTTAATTTCAGTTGGAGAGGTTACAAGTGGAGAATTAAAATCTTAGTGAAGAAATGTTTATACTAATGAAGAAGAAAGACATTTTACTTGCTATGCAATCAGAATTATATAAGAAGATAATCGATTTACGCAAGAAGTAGATCAATGTGACCAACTAATAAATAAATATATATATATATATATATATATATATTGGTATAATGTTGGATATTCGTGAATTAAATATCTTATTTTTAGGTAATAGAGGCTAAGAAGTCCAAAAATTCAGATGAATTGGGTGTGAAAGCAAGGACATCATCGTTCATGTTGCAATATGGGTTGTGTTGAACTTTTACCGGTTCATTGGGGTTTTTGATTTCCCCTCTTAAGTTCAAAACTAAAAAAAAAGTTGAAATTACATTATAAGACATAGTGTGTTAAATTGCATAAGCTCACTATAAGTTTTAATTATTATTATTTTTTTTTAACCTGAATCTAAAGAAGAGTTTTAAAATCTTTATTTTCCGATCAACCCATGGATAGCTCACTCAAGAGGAAGAGAAACTTTTTTTGTTATTACAGCAATGGAGCAAATGAAAAAGGGGAAGCTGTTTCTTCAGCTTTAACTTTGTCTAATCTCGCATGTAAGACCTCAAGTCCTTTCAATTAAGTTTTCAAGACTTTTTATATTTTCCTGTTCTAAATTAAGCTGTGTTTTTCTTTTCTTTTCGCAACGTCTGCGTTTAGAGAACATAGGTGTTTAGAGCCAATGGTGGTGGATAGAAAAATGTGGTGGAGAAGAGAAATGCACATAGTTGAATTATAGAAGGATCAACTGTCATTTTAGTTTCATAAATAGCCATTGGGTCCAATGTCGTTTTACTAACTCTTTCTTAATTTATTCTATAATTTCTCATGTTTCTACATTTTATCCTTCTTCAGAGAAGCATGAACAAAAGTGTTAAAAAATCAGATTATATTGATTTGTTTGCTTTTATTTTTCCAATTTATACTCTTTTCTTCAAAATATATTATTTTATTTTAGTAAACGTTTGGTGTTTTAGATTTGTATATGGATTTTGTAGTTAAAGTGGACAAGATAGTGGAAACTGAATAAGAAATAGAGGAAATAGAGATTGGAGAAATTGAATATGAAAATGTAGTTGATATGGATGATTCTAAAGAACATTCAGAGAAGCTTGAGACGGGAATTCAAAGAGAAAAACAATTTGGAGAAATTATGAAAGATAACAAATAAATAGTCATGTTTTTAGAAGGCGAGGAAAAGGATTTGAATGGAAGTTTAGATGAAGAAGAAATTGAGCATTATGACCTAGAAAAGATTCACAAGATTTATGAAGAAGACAAGATTTTAGAATTTGTAAAACAAGAGATAGCGAACACAAATAGGAAAATAACGAGGAAGAACTATAAACGGGTGTGGAATGGGGGATAGGAAAATAACTATGAAGTGGCACAGTAACAAACACGTACCCAGGCTAAAAGTGATGATTTAAAATCTAGAGCATTCTAAGATATTGAAGAACAGTAGCATGATGGGACCGGTAGCAATGGAAAATATAACGCAATGATTAATGATCAACTCATAATCGATAGTACCTGTATGGAAAATCGCATGGAGAATGTAGCTTAGTTTAGTAGTATTTATTATTTTACAATCTCAAGATTATATCTGAATCTAATTTACAGTTTGGATGAAAGCTACTGATACATATCATGAAATTTTTGGACCACTGACCTATGCAAACTTCCCATCCAAGTTTGCATGGTACTATGATAAAAAAGAATGGAGGCCAAGACGTAAGGGTTCAGCACTCGGACAAATTACATACGTTCATTTATCTTTGGGTAAGTTGTACTATCTGAGGCTTCTAATTTTAAGAATTCGTTGCCCCTAAAATTACGATAATATTAATACAGTGTGTGGCGTAGTTCATGGTACTTTTAAGAAAGCATGTTATGAACTAGGTCTCCTTGATGAAGATGAAGATAAAGAGGTTGTCCTACCATAGTCTAAACGTTTTTGTTGCTGCCTAAACTATGATTTTTCCACGTATTAATTTATTCTATAATTTCTCATTTTTCTGCCTTTTAAAGAGGATAAACTCGAAAGTAATCTGAAGATCCACTTACTACTCAAGACGATATTTGAAGTTAAGTTCGACGGGATGTCAAAAACGATTCTCAAAAGGCACATATTACTGAATAGGTTAGAAAAGTTAAAGGGGAATCTCGAAAGGGATACAAAGATCCACCTACTATTCAATAAGAGGTAAGAGGGGAAGCACAAAGGAATGTTGAAGACTGTTCTAGAAAGGCGTATGTTATTGAAGAGGAACATCATAAGAAGTTAAAAGGGAATCTTGAAAGGGATATGAAGGTCCACATATAATTCAAGAGGAGGTTCGAGGTGAAGTTCAATGGGATGTCGAAAACAGCTCTCGAAAGGGAAATGTTACCGAAGAGAAAACTCCAGAGGAAGTTATAGGGGCAGCTCGAAAGGGATTTGAAGATCCACCTACTACTCAAGAGGAGGTTTGCGGAAAAGCTCGAGGGGATGTTGAAGATAGTTTTCGATTAGATGGACCTTCAAATCCCTTTCAAGCTCCCCCTTTAACTTCTTCTGGAGTTCCTTTTATACATTTTGATAGTATACAGATATACGTAAATGAGTAATCGTAATAGAGACCGCTCAGATGACATATGTTGATAATATACGAATACGCGGTTACGATAAATGTGAAAATAATCGAACGTAATTGATTTTAAAAAAAAAAGGACGACGAATTCGTCCCCCGCGAGCTTCGCGCGGGCGAGACACCTGGTAATAAAATATGGCTAAGAAGACGGATGATTAAGTTAACATTTTGAGAGAATCTTTGTGAAACAGTAAATATATTAGTAATTAAATATTTTCATCTTAGTTATTTTATATATATCTTGAATTAATAAATATAAAATTGTTTTCACTTAGTTCTTAAGATTTTAAAGAAAATTTGACATAAAAAATAAATTATTTTTCCTAAGTTTTAGTTTTTCTTTAAAATAAAAAAATAATTTTTAAATAGTCAAAACTAATTAACTAAACTTGAGTGTGAATTACAAAACTAGCGAAGCGAATCTAAAATGATATCATATCTTTGAATGCAAAACTAAACTCCGAAATTTAAGACAATGCAAAACTAGATCAAAATGGTGGAGAAATTATGCTTACCCGCTTATTTGCAAAGAAAAAAAAAAAAATCTGAAATCGCAGTTAGCGTTTTAACTTTCGCGCTAGCTCTTCATCACAAAATCTTATGTCCTCAAGTCTTTGACATTTAAATCTCATTAATAATTTATATTTAAATTAAGAAAAAAAATAAAAAAAAAATAAGTTGATTAAAGTTAAATATAATCAAATATGAAATTTATTAAAATTTCATAATAATAAAGAATTTTGTAATGTAAATTATATTTTAAATCTCCAAACATACGGACACTTTCCAACAAAAATGAAGTCTACAGTAGGATATAATTCGTATATGAATCTTAAATAAATAATCTTTGGAAAGAGATAATAGGTTTAGGGCTTGACATAATGAGTAGAAATATTTGTATCTATATCTTTAAGGTTAGATTTAGATTTAGGGTTGATATGTTTATTACCACTTTCACTTTGTCTCCACAAAAATCCGATTCTTATGTCTTAAGACACTTAGGAGTCGTTATTGACCAGAATTGGACAAGAGAAATTAAGATCTCACACATTTTCAAAAGGTGATCCTGCAAATAGTGATTCCATGATTTACGAAACAATATTTGTTCCCTTTATTGATTGATATGGTAGTCTTATTTGTTTAGGTTTCGAAACTAGAGCTTGATCTAATTGTTGTATCTTCTTCTTTACTAATATACAAAAAAAAAAAAAGCAGAGCAGATTGGCATAATTTTTAATGGTATTAATATGGAAAAATATTTGGATAAGTATTGTGAAGATAGCAGCAGTGTCTCATGATTCAAATTTAGAGATGCTTGATAACTCGGATTGGGCGAGCAATGTGAGTTTTATTATTTGGATATTAATATTTGCATTTTCAGTTTCGATCGTGGATCGTTGCGAAGTTTTGACTTCCAGAATTCATGTATGCACAGACAGATCACCTACTATAATACAAAACAGAGGATCCTACACGAGACTTTGTAGAAACTCCGAAATCTCCTAAGAATACACCGCAATTAAGACTCAAACACATCATATCTACAAGATACTCATACGGTCATACCAGGATAAATTCCCGCTCAATAAACCGGTTCAACCAAAACATGGTTTCACCGGTTAACATATTTAGAAATCTTGAGTTTGATCTTTGATAATTTGTGGTGGATATACATGATTTGTTATATCTCCGATGTTTTAAGATTAAACAAACAAAAAAAAAAGAGCAGTCATTTACACACTTTATTGCGTTTCTAATATACAAGTTTTCATAAGAAAGAGACCATTTTCATCCTGAAAAAAAGAAAATCAAAGCCATTAGAACAAACGGGAAAAGAAAAGCTGAGAATCGAAATTTTTCAAAGTTCGGTTCCTCTGAGATTACCGATGTTGGTTACACAGGCATTGGTACTTACGGCTTGTAATGAAGGTATTCATCTACAGTGATGGGTTTAGCTCCACCATACCAATTGATGAGAAATATATTGATGATCTCAAGTTTGAAGAACCGGAAATCATGATCCTTAGGCCAATCTGCAACCAAAGACAAAACCAATATAACAAACTTCTTTTATATCATGAATCTAATCGCTAACTTACCCATCATCTCTGGATGCTTTGTGAACAGAGCTTTCTTGGCTACTTGTGCTTCTTCTGAAGCTTGATCCAATTGCAACAACTGAGACATAAAATGCATTTGTTATTACAAAACAAGACTATTTGCTTTGTTAAGTTGATTAAAAAAAGGTATGGGGCATAATTACGTTTCCGGTGAGGGTTAGTTTAGCGCAAGTAGGATTCATTGGATCTGCTTTACAAGTTCCAATGGGAGATTCACTAATGGAGAGGGAAGCTCTCTTGTCTTTCATTGCGTTTCTTGCAGTTGGATCAAGACTTGTCAAGTAAAAGTAAGGTATACCATTTCCTTTATCTGGCAAACCATCACTATATGATACTACATTCCTGCAAAAAAAACAAAGTTGACAACATATATTCTAAAATGGATTGATTTGAAGCTGAAAGTCATGTGGAGTTGAATCAAGATCAAGACTCAACAGAAAAACCAAGATAGCAAATTGTGATTTTACCCAAAGGGTGCGCCTCCATGATCAATTGACAGTGTGCTGCAATACGAACAAATTCACCAAATAAACGAATTAGTAAACAAACAAACAAACAAACAAAATCATATCCTAAAATCAATTTCAGTTTTCGAAAGTATGAAGCTTGATGGAGTTCACTAAGCAAATCTCAGTAACCTAACAATATATCAATGATTGGATTGAATCTGCTAAAAAGCTACCAACTTTCTGCGCTGAATTGAGAGAAACCCAAATCAATCAATCAATACTGCTTCACCGTAAAATTATAAAATTGAAAGAATTAGAAACTCCAGAATCAAGATAAGCATCTTATGGAGACGAAAGAGAAAACATAAAACTTTAATACCTGAGGACACCCCAGATGTTCTGAGAGACAAGCCAGCGAGCGCTTGCGACGACGTTATGCCTGTCCGGCTTGGAGATTGTAAGAATCCGAGCAGAAGACGAATGTTGTAGAATAATCAAGAGGAAGAGGACGATTGGACCAAGACGGACTTGAAGTTCCATGTTTCTGTGCGATGAATTGAGAAAGAAAGACTAAAGAAAATGAACAATAGTCAACTTCACCAATCCCAAGATGTGTTTTTTACTTTTGACTTCATTCTTATCTCTTTGGATCTCTTATCCTATTTGGAGGACTATCAGACAAGTTTCCTTCCTTGTCGTATGCAGAAAGAGGCACAACTTCATAACTTATCTACAAAACAAAGTTTTAAGTTCATCACATCCGCCATTGGAAGATCTTCTCAAGTTCCACCGACTATTTCTTTTTAATTTCATGATTTTGGTAAAAGTATACATATACAAATTTGAGTTTTTTGTTTTTAATGAATGTCCGATTAGAAATTCATAGTACATATTATTATATTCCTAGTCAATCTCAAGTTTCAATTACGAAGTTTTGGATTAAGGTTTTCATGGGTTCGATTTCCTTCAATAGATCTTGAACCTCGGGATTTAGGGTGTCGATGTTTTGCTACGGAGAGTCAATCTATCCTTTGTCTACTGAATAGACAGATTTCTTTCGTGAGTTGGTGGTTATTTCAAAGATTGTTAGTGCATACAACAATGCTTCTTCCTTAGTACATACTCCGAAGAATGGGATTTGTTCTGCATACAACAAGTTCAAATTCAGCGATCATAGTTGCTCTGGGCAAGGATTAAAGAACTAGGTATTGAGATTAGAAGAACTGAGGTCACTTAAGGTTCTTCATCGAATCTTTGCGATGATTTGAGTTCGGATGATAGATAACTAGTTTCGACAGAGTATTTCAGCCTTTGTGTCAATGTATTCTGATATGGATAAATCCATGATAATTATGTCTCTTGAAGAAGATGTTTCATTCAACATGCCTCATTTATAGGAGTGTTGCTCAAGCGGGAATAATGTGATTGGTCTACTCTCAATCCACCTAACGAAAAATTCAGAAGATGGTTAACCTGATCCTAGATAATGGAATGGCCCATACGTGGTATAAATTTAATTACGTAAAATATGTAGGTTTATATGTAAAAAAGTTCCTATTTATCTTGAAGAGACATGATTTGAATGAGATATTGAAGAAAAGTGTACATATGGAACCAATAGTGAAAAAATTTGAAGTTGAGAGTTTTGATGTAACTGGTGATTTGTCGCTCTAAAAACATAGGTTTCTTTTTCAATGGGTTATCTTTGGTTTTATACTCTTTTTTTTTTCTTGAGCCTGAGAAAACATACACTTATATAACCGATCCAGATAGAATCGCGGCCAAGGTGGATGGTAAATTTTACCTTAAAATACATGATAAGGATAAAAAAAAAAAAAAAAAAAGCAAGAAGTAAGCATGAGCTTAAAAGAACAAGTGTTAAGGAAGATTATGAAGAATAAAATAATTCTAGGCATGTGGAATATGTTAGAGAATATCTATCAAACAAAGTCTCTACAAAAAAATTCTATCTAAAACAAATATTATATAACTTTAAGATGGATGAAGACAAGAACATTGATAAAAAA
Source organism: Euclidium syriacum (assembly GCA_900116095.1). Lineage (NCBI taxonomy): Eukaryota > Viridiplantae > Streptophyta > Magnoliopsida > Brassicales > Brassicaceae > Euclidium > Euclidium syriacum. The sequence goes on from FPAK01000008.1 coordinate 9,685,864, forward strand.
ATTTATCATGAGATCTAATCTCAGCTATGATGTTCACTTATTGGCTCAATTTCTTGTCACACCACGACGAAAACAGTGAGATCCAGTGATGCTCGTTGTCCGCTATCTCAAAGGCATACCTATACAAGGTATTTTTCTTGACTCCAAACAAATTTTTCATGCTTATTGTGATTCGGATTGGTCTTATTATCCGGTGATCACTAACTGGTTATGTGGTTCGAATTCAAGATCGCACATATCATGGAAAACAAAAAGAAAGCAACAAACGCTTTCTCAGTGCTCTGCTTAAGTATAATATCGTGCAATGTGATACACATACTCCAAAATCCATTGGTTGATGGAACTGCTACCAGTCTTCAATATTTAGTATACCAAGTTCGTCTCCTTCTACTGTGATAACAAGGTTGTGCTTCATATTTTTCGAAATCTAGTAACGAGCGAATTAAACACATTGAAAATGATTGTCGTGATGCATTTCAAGCCAGAGAACTCGCTCCAGCTCATGTTTGTATCGCCGAACAAATTACCCCTACAGTGCCTAACCAATTATTAGGTGTTCTTTCAATGGTTTTAGTGTCATCTTAAGGGTGCGTATAAAGAATAAATAATCGAATATTTAAATATCTTATGTGTATCTTAGTTTTGGGGTTAATAACATCTTTATTGGTAGTATGAGGAAGTTTTAAACATTAAAAAGTTGAAAAAATTAAAAGGAGGAGAGAGAAAAATAGTTTCTCATTTAAGAAACTCAACAATTAATTTTGAGAAACTTAACAACAAATGTTTGATCATAATTGGCTTAATTTATTTGATTCTTTAATAGATAAAAAAGACTTAAATAACATAAAAAAAAAATGGATAATAATAACACACGGAATTTTGTAATTCCAAAAATATCATTAATGAAATTTTTTGTGGTATTTTGGAATTCGGAAACCCATTCCCAAATTAGTGTTTTTCATTCCGAATATTGTTTTTTCTTTCCGAATTTTATTTTTGGAAATTCGGGAAGGAAAACACAATTCGGGAACAGTTTCCCGAGAGTGTTTTTCTTTCCCGAATTGTATTTTTGGAAATTCGTGAAAGAAAAACACAATTCGAGAAAAGCCTTCCCAAATCAATGTATTTCTTTTCAGAAGAAAGTTTATGGTAAAATAGTGTTTGAGGTAGTTTTTCGTCCTATTATTATTAATTGCCCTAAAATTTAATTATTTATCTAAATTATATTATGAGAATTAATATTATATTCTGAAAATTTTATGGTGAAATACTCAAGAGATGAGGATACTCTAAACTAAAGCTAGTCTTATATGATGTAAATCATTCTATTGAAACCAATAACACGAACCACTACGCAATCTCATTGTCATGGCAACTAGTTACCCGATATATCAAGTATTTTTTCAATTTTCTCAGAGACAAATTCAATGAAGTGTTTTCTACGTATCAATGTTGGATTTAATGTCGAGAAATCACCCCAAAACACTATTCTCATTGAGATATATCTTGCAAAATTGGGGGAACAAGTCTTACGTCTACATGTTGCTTCTGATCCTGAGCAAAACCAATGTCAACTTAAATTTTGGCCTTTGACTATATCTGATGTACAAAACATGGAATTCAACTAAATAATAATAATTATATGTGTTCCCCTCTAAATTTGTCTACCACGTTATCTGTTGACATTATTGATTTGAATGAGATTAAAAAAAATTCTCTTTCTTAACATAAATCTATGTACTCTGTTTTGTTCTGTTTCATAAGAAAAACAAGAAAGAACAGAAAAATATGACAAGAATCAATACCTACTTTACAGTTGCTGTGTTTTGCTTGTTCTTATCCCCTCACCGATCCACGTCCCAATTGTTTACAGATTGCGAGCAATTACCCGAAAACTTAACTCAAACTTATCTATCAAACCGCGACACCGTCCTCTCCAACCTCCGCGACCGTTCTTCCCTCGGTAGCTATTCCAACGCCACGGCCGGTCTTAGCCCAAATTCAGTTTATGGCATGTTTCTCTGCATAGGAGACATAAACAGAACGTCTTGTTCAAATTGTGTCCACACCGCAACGTTTGCGATCACTAAAACCTGCGATTCTCATAAGGGAGCTTTCAGATACAATGACGAGTGCATGGTTCGGTACTCAAACTTTTCTTTCGTCACATTGGTAGAGGATGCACCTATCGTGGCTAGAAACTCTCCACCCGAATCTTTGGAATCTTTGCAATTTTTCAATCAAACACTTCCGGGAAAAGTAGACGACCTTATCCACAGAGTATCTTCGTCGTCACAGATTCCATATTTTGTGGAGGATCAAGAACGTGTAACTCAATTGGAAGGTTCGTATGATTTAGAGGCGATGGCCCAGTGTAGTCCTGATCTTGAACCAAGTAACTGCACCGTGTGCTTAAAACATGCGGTCGAAATTTTCTCCGAGTGTTGCCACAATGCTCGTTCAGCTGATATTGTCTTTCATAATTGTCTCATAAAGTATGACATCTCCGCTTTGCACACAAGTCTTGGCATTAGCGTTAGAGAAGGTGAGTTTATATCATTTTTTTTTTTGTTCATAACATACATTATGGATGTGAAAACAAAATTTTAGCTAAAATTTTCTATTTTTGTCTCTTCAATTAAGATATAGAGAATATAGTTAATATGTTAGGTTATATAATTATATTATGGGTATTTCGAATATCATTCAATTTGTTCAGTTTCTTTTTTTATATATATATGAACTTAGGATCCGTTTTGAGTATTTTTTCGATTTGAATTATTTGCCCATATGTAGTCATGCGAATAAGTCACTAGTCAACCGCCAAATACCCAAAATACAAGAAGAATAATGTTCTATATGGACCGGACCATAATTACCCCTGTTTTTAAAGCTTCAAAATCGGTATGGTCTAGCCTTGACCGAATTAAACTAGGTTGACTTGAAGATTTTGGTCAATTGAAACCTATCTGTCTTGTTAAGAATAAAAAAAAACTAAAACTTATGTTTTTGCTCTTTTTCTTTCTTGTTTTACAGGAAATTTAATTTTTGGGAGAATGCTTATTGCAATGATGACAGCTTTGGTGTTAGCACAAATGGGTCTATGATCAATCTTGTGATGATTTAAGGATCGTAACTACTGATTTGTATTTGTGTTCTCCTAGTTTATGTGACGTCCATGTATTACGTTCTTGTCTACTAAGATCCAAAATTACAAAAGGGTATCATATATATAAACTAGAAGATAACCTCCATCATAATGAATTAATATATTGAAATATCGGTATAGAAAGAAATGAAATAAGATTAGAAATTAATGAAGTTTAGATATGACTAAGAAGAAATAAACTAAATTGCATAACTAAGAATTCTAAAGTATTTAAATAAGAATATTTATTGGCTAAGCATCAAAATTAGTATAAAAGTATGGTTTAAATTTTAAATAGAACCTTAATTGAAACCGAACTGTTTAAACCTCTGTATAAAAACTTAAAAGATTTCTTCCTCTCTCTATGATTTTTTTTTATAAAATCTTAATTGTCATGTTTCGCTCTCTCCAGCGCTGATAGTTTTGATTTCATTTATCATGCCTATTCGTTTGCATTGTATTTTTCTAATTGTTGTTCGTCATTTTGACTATGTTTAACTATTTATTAAAATGATTCATGTTTGTCCATTCTTTTCGTAGTCAACATGGGATAATATAATTTTGTTGCAAATTCAATTGTTAAGTATTGGATAAAATAAGTTTTAAATGGGTTTATATTAAAACCTCTTCGAAGTTTAGATCATGGCTGAGCAGAAATAAACTAAACTGCATAACCAAGAATTCTAAAGTATCTAAATAAGAATATTTATCGGCTAAGCATCAAAATTAGTATTAAAGTATGTTTAAATTTTAAATTGAACCTTAATTGAAACCGAAATGTTTCAACCTCTGTATAAAAACTCAAAAGATTTCTCCCTCTGTCTACGATTTTTTTTTATAAAATCTTAATTGTCATGTTTCGCTCTCTCCAACGCGCTGATAGTTTTGATTTCGTCTATCATGCCTATTCGTTTGCATTGTATTTTTCTACTTGTTGTTCATCATTTTGACTATGTTTAACTATTTATTAAAATTATTCATGTCTATCCATTCTTTTCGTAGTCAACATAGGATAATATAATTTTGTTGCAAATTCAATTGTTAAGTATTGGGTAAAATGAATTTTAAATAGGTTTATATTAAAACATTTCCGAAAGGCCCAAGATAACTTATTTTAAAAAAGTAGATGTGTGTCCAAAATAACTTATTTTAAAAAAGTAGATGTGTTATAATATTTTGATTGGCTAGTTCTAATAACATTTCTCATAAAATTTTCTTTGATCAACACATAAGTTAAGTTTTTTTCTTTATCTTTTCAATTAATATATAGAAATAAATAAATTAGATGTGAAACTGTTTCATATTATTAATCAATGTGAATAATGAATACAGACTATAAAACCTCTTTCATAGAACCTCGTTTTATAAGTTTAACCCGACATAAGATAAGTATAAAAATTATTATGGTATGAGGGCAAAACAAAACCGAAACAAGATTTTCAGCAGTAAATGATAAGCGATACAAAATAGTGTAAAACTGTAAGAAGAAATAGTAAGAGAAAGTGGTACACAAAATCTAAAGTATCGTATTTACTATAACTTTTGGTACCACTTTTATAATTGATAACAATAAAAGCCGTACACCTGTTAGAAGTTACAAATATATATTTCATAGAGGAAACCCTGAACCTTAGTGGAAGTTATGACTCAACATGGATGTAGGTCTACTAAAGTGTGTCCGGCCATACTCACTCTACTAGCGTTTTTACAAAGTCAGAATTTTAAGTCATTTTGAATAAAAAACTCTACTTTGATTATAAGAAAAATAAGCTCTTTTACCGATTTAAGACTCTTGTTCACTAGCTCGGGATTTTTGCTTCTCATATATTGTCTTTTCGGAAATCTTACAATGTTTTGTCTACAAATGACCTTCACCTACCCCAGAGAAGAAGACATTACAATCGATTTTTATACAAAGCCATAAAAAGATTCCTAAAATCCTTCTTGTCATTGTTGGCAAGGAATTTGTCCCTTAGCCCTCAATCAATTTGCCTGAAAACCACCTTCGACGTGGAAACTGTGGATGCATGAAGTCTTTCATAATGCTCCAACCAAATCCAATAAAAAATTATTTGGGAAGCCAGTTTCTTGAGAATCCTTGTGGGCTCCGCTGAGCTCATCCAAGCTAAAAGGAATCCTAATCACTGCGGAGAGACAGGGAATTTCCTAGCATTTATAAGACTAAGGCAAATAAGTTTGAACTGAAGAGGCCTTGCAACATTCTTCATGAATTGTAGAAGTTTCCAAATCCTAGAAGAACTAGAATTACTCCCAAAAGCTAGTGGAGGGGTAATAGTGGTTTCTCATCCAAGTGAAGAAGAAGAAGAGCCTAAAGTTTATCTAGGATCGCTTAAAAGAAGAGTTTCAGAAGAGATGAATACGGATCTTATTAGAGATGTGACTGACCAGGAAATCTATAGTGTCTTGGGAAACAATAGGCAAAAAAGAGTGGCGAGATGCTGCCTTTCATGTTCTAAATCTGCCACAGCGTTTACCAAAACTAAGTAGGAAAACCGCAATCCATTATTATCCAAAAACTAGAAAAGGATAAGACGTCACTCTGACCTGCATACAAAAAGGTACAACTATGTGTTATTTTAGGTTAGTTATGGGTTTACTTGTGGATCACGTTTCTAAAAAATGCTATGCAAGCTTTGGTATTTGTTCTATTTTCTTTTTCTTTTTCTTTTTAGTCAAAATTCCTTCTACTTTCGAGGGTTTATATATAACTTTGTTTTCAAAACTGTTGAAATACATGTTTTGAATCCAGAATGGATTTGGATTACACCGCAACCTTTTATAACACTTACAAATAACGCTTGGAACCAAAAAATTGATAAAAACTAATACTTGTATCAATAACTCGTAACATCATGATACGAGCACTAAAATCAATTTATACAAACCCTAAGCCACACCGCAAGCTTATTTCTTCCACGACAGCCTTAGCCGCCGGCCAGTCTTCCCTATTGTTTTCGTCATTACCAGAAGACGTCGTTTTGAACTGCTTAGCTCGGGTGCCAAGACGCTATGACCTAACCCTCTCTTGTGTATCCAAAAGCTTCCGATCCCTTGTGCTTTCTCTTGAGCTTGCACATATGCGATCCTTAATGGGCAAAAAAGATTATCCCTTCATATATGTCTGCTTTACCGAAAGCAATTGTCTTTGCCAGAAGTTTCATTGGCTCACTTTTAACCCAAACGAGAAGAAAACAAGTTTTCAGAATTCGATTTCGGTTCTTTCTCAAGATATGTTGTATTGCTCCACTGTCTCGATAGGTTCCGAGATATATTTCGTTGGTGGAGCTATGAATAAGCTTTCTCGAGGGTTATGGATCTTCGATTCAGGGTCGCAGCGAAGACCAGATTCAAGTTGAGGTTTTCGACCCAAAGACCCAAACTTGGGAAGTTGGACCATTAAGCCCTAACGGGAAAATCCGGTTTGGAAAAGGAGAAGGATTTATGCGATATGGAGCGAGTGTGGCTGAAACTGTTGCCGTGGATAGGAAGGTTTATGGTATGAGTTATAGAGAAGGGACTCACATAATCTACGATACAAAGGATGGTATATGTGAGACTTTTAACATGGCGAATGAAGATGCATGGAGGAGAGGTGGAGTGTGTGTGATAGACAATGTGATCTATGTTTATTACAATAATCTTGGGTTAATGTGGTATGACTCTAAAGAGAAGGTATGGAGACTAGTTAAAGGTTTGAAGTTTGATAAGTCGATTGACGTGCTAGTTAGAATGGTGGACTATGATGGGAAACTTGCGTTTCTGTGGAAAGATTTGAGCGATATTAGTGATACAACCAAATTGAAGGTTTGGTGTGCGATGATCGTGTTAGATAGGAGTGGAGCAGCGATCCATGGAACGGTTGAGTGGTCTGATCTCGTTGGATATGTCCCTTACGACTATGAAATATGGCGTTGTCTTGTATTTTCAGATTAAGTTAGACTTGTATGATACCTGGAGTGATATTTTATATTAAATGATATGTTTTGTATTGTCAAATCCTCTAATCATCAATACTAAACTTTGTGAACATCCGCACCTTTTAGTTAATTGAGAAGTAAGTTAGCATCAGAAATAGCTTTCAGAATGATTGATTACTTTCTTGCCCTTAGTAAAAAAAAATTTCTTAAAATTTATATTGCACAAAAATCTATTTAAGATTATCACCTGGTTAATAACCAATCGATAACTAGTTGAATTTTCTTAAAAATGGGATTTTATTTAAAATATATAAATTGATAATATTAGTTTTTTGTGTAATGTGCGAATATCATCATAATCAATAATTGCGGTTACAACGAATTTCAAAATTACTTTCCAAAGGTAAAATCGATTTTACAATTAAGCACACATAACTCTACCATCCATACAACGAACTATGATGGCAATGCACTAGACAATAACTACACCAAATACAATGACATTGCATAAAGGAAAGGCTCATCATCACGTTTATAGACAAACCCCTATATACCCCGATCGCATAATCTCACCAAAACTTTAAGGATGAGAGTTGAAGAATCCGAAAACATTACCAATTAAGTCGAAAACTACCGGAACATTGAAGTGAATGTCCTCTATTTTGATGCAAAATAAACTTCAGAAGTTTAACCATACGGTATGTTCCTCAAGGAGTCGGAGAAAACCTTTGAAGAAAATCTTGAAACCGACTGTGTCCATCCAGATATAACAACCAATCTATAAAGTCATGGCCAATCTCGATTATCCATAACCAGATCCTTTGTTAAGGAAATGTAGATTGACAATCTTATACGTGATTCAACAATAGTTGTCCGAGTGTATTTGAAGCAGTAAAGTTATTTTATTCGTAACAACAACAAAAAAAAATTGAGGAAGAAGAATATTCAAGGTGATGAAAAAAAGGTAATAATTATTTCCCTTCTGGTGCTTTCTTTGAGAAAAAATATGAGATTTCATTAAAAAGACAAGAATGATCTTGATACAAAAGACAAAACTAGTTCCTATCAAGAGTTCTACTTCTTTAGCAAATACATTCCATCTCTGAACTCTAGTTTCTCTTCAGAAACCAAACCAGAAAGAAAACTCTGAAGCTGTTGCAGTGACTTGTCATAAGAAGGATCAGCGACACAGAACATCTATAAAACAAAACCAAAACAGAGCAATGCTTTATGATCAAGATAACATCGTTGGAAAAGCAGTGAGATTGATGCCTAACTCTTACCTTGAGAGTGTTATGGATTCGTTCTAATGCCATGTTACCAAAATTAGTGAGCATCCCCATGATAAATTTCTGAAAATAATGTTTGAGAATTGTTATAGATTTTTATAGTTTCTGGAGGCAAATGATTTTAGTAGATTGAAAGTTTCACTTAAGCATCATCACATACCTCGTATATAGTCATTTCTTTGCGAAGTTGATCTTCAACAGAGGCGATTGATCTTTCACTCTCTTCATCACCTGCTAGAAGCTCATCGCCTTCGTTCTTTCCAGAATCAGTTATGGACTCAACAAGTGTAAACACATGGGAATCTGAGTCTGTTCCTGTAGACTCTCTCACAACTCCCTAAGTTTTGGAAACTTTACAATTTAGCTCCCGATAAATAAGCAGAAAGACTATAATTACAGTACGTACCTTGCTTATCCAGAAGTTCACCCTTCGGTTTAATGCGTCAATGGGTACCCCAATGACCTCAGCAAGATCTTTAGAGGTCCAACTGAAAGATTTGCATGATTTCAGTAACACTTGGAAGAGGAAATATCTATATAGATGTCGATTCCTGTAAAATTACCTTTTCTTTTCTTGAAACTGCATGATAATGGCCGCATGTATGGGGGAGACAGTGAACTGCATCGCTCTGTCTTCAAATTCCAACTCCAACTGAATTCAACCAAACCATTTCAGAGAGATACATTTGTCAGTAACCGCTTCTTCCGATATACTCCAAATAAAAACATGAATCATTCACAAAGATTTTACGCTACCTTGACAGTGCCAAGATTTTTCTTCCAAAGTAGCTTACGAGGGGTCTTGATTTCATGATATCGATTCGCGTAATCTGATAGCAGCTTGTCAATAGGTCCAGGCAACTCTAGAGGCTCATCCTGAATTGGTGGCCAGAAGTTTGTTGAAAGTATCGTCGAGGTAAGAGTATCGGCAGATAGCTCACTCTCTCCTAACTCAGCGCCTAAACATACAGATACTAAGTATAAGACTCAGACAAGAACCTACCTTACAGGGGGGGTAAAATTGAGAACAATTCACGAAATATAAACCTGTTTGAGATGCCTTTTTAATGTTAGTGTTCACTCTCTTAGAATCTATCAGGTCGTTTAGCATTATCTCGCATCTTTGCATACTGGCTTCTCCAAAATGTATCTATTGGCAAAAGGTAAAGTTAAACTTCAACACTACCGAAACAATCCAATTGTTGAGAGAGGAAAATAGAAGTTGCCTTGAGAAGTTCGACAGTGCGTATCTCAGTGTCGATATCATAATCAGTCTTGTTGAGAAGCTTTTCAGCGAGCATAACACGGTATTCGTTAACTAACTGCTCTTTAGATCCAATTATATCAACCAGCATTCCAAGTATGTCTACTTTCCTCTGACTGAGGCTACCTTTTAAAGGATCAGCCTCCACAGGATCCGGTTCCCAACTGAAGACAAAGAAAGATTGAGAGGTGTCAAACAAATCCAATGCCAATTACAAGATAATAACCAAGACGTTACCGAGAAGCGTTGATCCAGGCTTGTTTATCATCAGTGTGAAAATCATCATCAAAACCAACATTCTCTTGACTTTCTTCATCCCTCATTAACTCTTCAAGAAGACTATCCCCAGGGTTTCCAGAACCATTCGAATTCCCTCCACTTCCATCCGTAAGCATAGTGACAATGCATTTGATGGTGTCTTTGCGTCCTCGTAAATAGTCTCTGATTGGCTCACCCACTGCTTCCAGAAATACACCAGCTGGGTCTATTGCTCGAAGGGCTTTAATGGTCGACACATACTGATGCAATATATCATTGGTTGAGGCACCGGCAGTGAGCAAACGATATTTCAGTGAAGATATAAAAGACTCCACTAGCTTAGAATGCTGTCCAGTATATTCAAGACACTGTTTTAAGTCTTCAATAGCAGGAGAACTGTTGCATCAACAAAACTGCCATCATACATGCGAACTTGTTGCAATATTTGAATTGGGTCTCAAATGAGATATCAGAAAAGAAGATACCTCTCAGGATAATCAACAATTATCTCAAATAGTTTGGCTATCCTTAAATCTTGCAGTGTCTCATAGGCAAAATACTCTAGCCGTAATTTCCACCTAACAATACCTTCGGAAGGAGTCACCACTCTGGAAAAGCTTGGAGATGGACAACAAGCCAGAGGGGAAGTAAGACCAGACGATGTGGTACCATAACTTACGGAATCACCAAGATAAGAAAGAAGTGCATTAAGGAACTGTAGAGGAACTGTCTGGAAAGAGAATTCAGATGTTAAGAATCTCCAAATTACCAAAAATAATGTGATAGTGCAGTGAGAATCTAAGCAGCAAAAAAATACCTGAATCCATTCTTTGATTGATTCCAAAACAGAAGTCCTATAATCATCACCAGCCAGATCATTCACTTTCGCCTGGAGAATAACAATGGCAAACAGGGTACACGTTTTATATACAATGACTACATACGCGTAGTTATGAGTTTCAGTGAGGCAGATGAAAGCTCTGATGCATAAAAATACCTTGAGAAGCAAAAAGATAGCAGAAGCATAAGCGTTTTCAGCCATGGATGTAAATCCAATGCTTCTAAGATCACGGACCACCTTCCCAATGTTCTTCACCAACTTGTCCTGTCCTAAATATTTTCCTTGGGGATAGCCTTCATCAATATCCATTCCTCCGTTTTTATATCTCAGCTTCTCGTCCAAATCCATACAGTCATCTTCTGGTTCTTCAATACTATCTTCATCCATGATTGCACTTAGCTCCTCTAGCTTTTCCTTAAAATACCAGTGGAGTATTTCTAGACCATAATAAAAAGAGGAAAAATATGAGAGCAATGACTGAGCTTGGTCAAAACAAGTGACAAAGATATAAAACAAACTTCCAAGCAATCAAATCAGAAATTATTAGTGATACATTGAGAACCAAAAGAGAACAAGCTTTCAAAGATGGGTATACCAGGAAAATGCTGAGGAAGAGTAGTCATAAGAGTTGAAGACAACATTGACTGGAATCTCGAAAAAAGATGAACTCTTTCAGTATCTGAGTTCTGTCTAGCCTCTGATGACTGTTCTTTAAAAGACTGCAAAGCATGAACCACTATGGACAGACACTTCTCATGATACTGCTTCTCTATAGATATTCCCTCCAAAGCCTTGCATAACACTTCCTGAATCTCCTCTCCATAATTCTACCCAAAAGCATCCAAATTTAGTCAAAACTTATGAAGTGTTGTATAACATAAAAGGCATCAACCAAGCGTGTATCTTCTTACAGGATGTTTCTTCTCGCTGTAAGCATCAAAATGTTGCCAAAAACTCGATGCACCTCCCTTCTCAAAAGCTTTCTGAAACAAAATAAATGTACCCACAAAGTAAAGAAACATTCTCCCACAGTTACTCTACAGAACTAAGTTAAGAAATTGGGAAGCTAAAAGACTCAACGTACAATCAAAAGCTCAGTGCTGAAACAAAGAAAAGGTATTTATGTGATAGTACCTCGAGTGAGCGGAGAACGTGGTCACGAACAAGAGAATCAAGCCCGTACTTACAGAGACTGTACACATGCGACGAGAACTCCTGTTCGACTGAGGAATCTCTGATTCCGGCAATGAGAGACTCCACAGTAGTGAAAAATCCATTGTAGCTTTCCGTAATTTCCTGAATCGCATCGTCCGAGAGAGTATCTAGAATCCCGAGATTGCACTCAGATGATCCTAAAAGTTCCATCTTTCACTCCGGTTAAGTTACACAGCTTCCTAAAACCCTAATTCATCAAAACAACAAGACGAATCCGAACCCAATCTCAATCACTTCAAGAAGCACCACTCAGAGGAACCCATTGCGAAGCAAGTATTGAATTGCAAAACGTCGAATGAATTTCTGGGGGAGTCAAGTAGACCCGAAACGAAATCGCTTGAAGAGTGGAGTTTGGACTGTTAATATCGAATAACAAAAGCGAGGATTTCGACGGAATTCAATCTACGACGCGAAATTTCATCTCATTTTCCCTGAATTCCGATCCAAATTAACTTCAAACAATAATCGGTGTTTCAGTTCATTTACTTCGCCTTTGGCCAAAACCTCCAAGCGCAGAGACTCTCAAGTCTCACCGATCGATATTGGTCATCCTTATACCGGAAAGAACCGGATATCAAACTTTTGAAATACAGTTTTTTTTTTTTTTTTTAGTATTTTCAATCTTTTATTTAGAAAACATTTATAAAAAAATGAGCTTTTTTCGGGAAATTTGAAAAATATGAAATATCTTAACTAATCTTTCCCTCTCTCTGAACGACTAATCTAATCTAATTTGACCTACAAGAACCTTTTCTAAATCTATTGTTCATCTAAAAAATAGGAAATATCTTAACTAAATTTCTTAAATCTTTTAAAATTTTATTTTCCTCTCGTGAATCAAATATGTCTTATACTAAGTTTTTCAATTTATCAATTTGTCTAAGTTAGTTTTTGCATGTTTCAAATTTTTGACGTTTCTATCTTCAAAGCTAAACTCTACTCGTATTCATAATTTATGTTGTACTATATAAGTTTGACTCTACCTTTTTGTTCTAAACAATCGATTTGTATTAGTTGGTTATGCACGTTAATTTTGTTCAAGACTGGTCGAACGTTCTGCAACTACATGCATTACTTGTTTGCTCGATATTCTTTCTAGTTATTGCCACAAATGACCGACAAATAAGAAATTTGATTGGGTCGTTAAAAAAAGATACTACGATACAGTTGTGTGTGACATTTAAATCTCGTAGTGAGGATCGAAGAAGTAGATTCAAGATAGATTTGAATGAGCAACCACAAGATTCAAGTGATGGAGAAGAAACTTTTCATGAGTACGTTTATGAAGATGATGATAATCTACTTGAACTATCTAAGAGATGTATGAATGAGGCTAAGTTGAAAGACGATTTTAGAAGTGGTTGTTATGATGTTGAAGTTGGTGGTGAAGATGACTTAATGTCGAGAACGGTTCATGATAGTGGAATGAAAATTATAGCAAAATTGATTGTTTAAAAGAGCATAACATTTCAAAGTAAGAAAAATTTGATGATAGTTATGGAAATATGTGTGATGAAGTATAGTTTTGACTACGAAGTTGCAAAAATCTGATACGAAGTTTTGGTGTATATGCTGCAAAGATAACATCTATAATTGGACTTTATGCAGAATACTTGGAGGGGTCTGGTCTACGTATTTAAAGATCAATATCTATGTGGCTGAATACACATGAGGTCTTAATTTTTCAGGACAGCTGCAGTAACAAAAAGAGGGCATCTGATTATATACAAATATGAGCAGGTGGAGGAAGGGCCTAAGCCGAATGGTATCATAATATATCATTCGTACAAAGCATGGATCCGAGTTCTATTATTCCAATGCTTGGAAGGTTAGAGAGTATGCACTTAGAATAGTTAAAGGTAGACCAGAGAAGAGTTTCAATGGAATACCAAAATACTTGCATATGCTAAAAGAAGCTAATCATGGTGTGTACACTTGTTCTGAATATGATGGCGACGATAGTTTCAAATATTTGTTTCTTTCTTTAGTCAATGTGTTAGAGGGTTCTACAGCCATTCGGAGGGTGATTGTGGTTGATGAGACGTTTTTGAAGAGCGAATACAAAAGAGTTCTACTTGTTGCTACAACCATGGATGGTAACTCGAATTTTTATTTAATTGCATTTAGGATTCTTGATTCAGAGAATGATCGTTCTTAGGAGTTTTTTTCATGAAATTAAAAGTAGCCATCGCGGACGAGCAAGGTTTAACTTTTTTGTCTGATAGACATGCCTCAATTGGTAAAACACTTGGTAAAGTTTACCCATTGGCTAGGCATGAAATATGCATCCATCACTTGCTGAATAATGTGGTTACATATTTAAGGCAAAGGGTTTGGTCGGCTTGGTTAGGGTTGATGTATTTGAGGAGATGTTCAACCAAATTTGCATCATTTATCCCCTTATTGGAAAATATTTACATGATGTTGATGTCAGGAAATAGGCTCGTTGTCATTTTCATAGATACATGTTCGACATTAAAACCATTATTCCATCTTAATAGAAAAAGTTATGAAAATTAAGATCACCGAGAGAGTATCCATTGATTCCAATGCTAGACAGCATCAAAAAAATGTTAACATGTTAGTTTTTTTAACGTAGAGCGGAAAGTGGAAAGCAATGATCCTTTAACCCGTGAAGTGGAGAAAATTGTTGCTAGAATGATAGGAAATACTCAAAAATTGATTGTTCTCCCGTCTACCAACACCATATTTCAGTAGAAAGTGGAAATCAGTGATCTTTTAACATATTGACTTGAAAAGGAAAACATATTCATATCATATCATAAGTTTTACTTGAGACAAATTCCTTGTAGATAAACAATTAAATGAGCTTTTCTAGAAGAAAAACTACATCTTTGACAGCTTTCCATCTTCTAGAACTCCTTCTTATAAATAACACATGATAATTTTTGTATTTGTGAATTTTATCATAACCAAACTCAAATACTTTCAAGAACCTCTTTATGTTATCTTCACTTTGGAAACACATTATTTTCAAATAGAATATTAAGGACCATCATCATTCTAGCATCTAACCTAAAAGATCATTCCTACAAAATATCTAACATTAAGCTTTTAATCTTTCATGTTCCTAAACTTTCTGAATTTCATTATTTCCTGGGGGGAGGGGTTTCTTTTCTTTTTCTCAAGTCCTATGTTTTCTACTTTTATATATATATATATCTTTTCTTTTTCTTTTCTTGCGGGTGAGTTTTACAAATCTATTTCGGACTTAATATATTTTTCTATTCCCCTTTCTCTTCCATTTTTTCTCTTTTTTTTTAATAGAAAACACTTGATTTTTTTTTTTTCAAAATTTTTTATACACTCACGACCCATCCTAGAATAGTCTATCCTAGTGCCAAACTTAGACACAAGCTGATACTAGAGACTCATTCATTTCCGTCCCAAACCAAACACTATTTACTAAAGATTACCAAATAAAAAGGTCACACAAATCTCTCAATAGAGTAATTTTTGGTAAAGAACGGTTTAAGGTTTTGGATAAGGAAACCATTTGAGTTCAAGAATATGGATGATAAGAAAGATGAAAAAAGAACTCAAGTGTTTTTCTCAATCCACAAGCAACTAATTTTACCAAATTCAAAAGATAATTAAAGATCAAATTTAAAGTTCCATAAAAAGTTTTTTCCTTAAAATCAAGCAACACGTCAACTTAGGTGATTCTTTCATGTTATTATGTCCAAACCAAAGTTTTATCTACTATTTAAGAGTAGTCCTAACAGAATTAACAAGAATTTAGATGTCAAAGCGGTTTTTTAGTTTTATAACAAGTTTATTTTATATTGGGGTAATTAAAACATACAAAGGGATGGGGTAATCATATTGTAAGTTGTTGAATCAGGGTAGTTCAATACAAGTTATAAGATTAGCGAATGTGTTGGAAGTCTTGGGGGTCGGGATTCTTACGATAAGATAAGTAAAAGACAAAGTTCGGGGAAAAGGAATAGTTATGAATTAGCGTGTTCGAGTTTTTTTGTCGAGCACGTTGGTCGTATTGCTCGTTTTATTACAAAGAGTTTGAAATGTTAAAGGTGATCTAAGTTCTTTCTCTCTAGTTTCTTATTCAGGCTCTTGTGCGTATTTTTTTCCGTGCCTTCTCCATTAAAGGTTTCATTTTATTTATAGGGAGCAAATTGAAGGACGAAACTCGTAGCAAGTGGGCACATCCCTCGAGGATCATCATTTCTTTTCTTCTCTCGTCGAACAAGATAGGCCATTGGGTAGGTAAGTAGGTAATCATCACGTGTGTGGTCGAACTGTTCATGAAAAAGAGTTGTTACGCAAAAGAGAGTTGCTTCGTGATTGACGTGTCATCTTTTTAATGGTAGTAGTTCGGTGATAGGTGGCGTTGATCATCCTGAGTGGTGGGCATCTCCGAATGCGTGACGATGTGGCTCATCGGGCATTGGGACGAGGCTATTGTTTTGTTGTTGGGATGTAGTGGGCTTGGTGGTTTGGTGGACCGATAATCGATTCAGGTCGGACCCTACGTGAGGGGTGCCGAGCCCACCTCCTCCGACATCAACCTATATCGATTTTGGTTTAGGTGATGTTGGCGAATGGCTTATATTCATAAAACCCATCACTAAGCCAAACTACTTTGGCTACTTGATATGGATTGATTCGGGTTATGTTCTTGGTTCTCCCCATCCTTCAACGAAACCTTAAGTCATAGCAGTTTATGAGAGATTGATGGTCTTGTCTCCTGGTTTCGTCAAGTTGATACGAGGTTTCTCTATATTGTTCTTATGCATATCCCTTTCCTAGAGTTTATTCGAGTAATACTTTTAACTTTCAGTTATTTTTACGGGTTTTTATTTTCACCATATCAAGTGTTTGGTAAATTAGTTTTTCTTCCATCTCCCTTGCCTCTTATTTTTTGTGCGAAAATGGTTGTTCCTTAATATGTAACTTGATATTTTTATCCTTGTAGACCTTTTATAGGTCGTGTAATTTGGCTAAGATTAATTGGTAATTAATCAATTTAGTGTTCAAAAACCGCTAGGCGGTACTTAGGAGTTTGTACGGGCCTAGTGCATTGAATGTCTAGTCGGGGTCTAGGCGTTAATGAATTTTTAGTAATTTTTTTTTATAAAAAAAAAAAATATATATATAGGGAAGATTACTTATCTAGTACGAAAAAGTTTTAAAATTACTAGACTAGTATTATTTTTTTGACCCTTAAAATGAATTTTTTCGACCCACAATACCCTTAAAATATTTGACAGGAAAAAACTTATTTACGAAAATGTCACATTCCCAGCAAAGCAAATCCGCAGATTATTTTTTAAAAATCCGCAAACATGTGTCGAAGATTTATTTTTTTTGCGGATTTGTTTTGCAAATTTAAATGTTTACGGATTTTTTTTACAGATTTTATTGTACTTGTTGTAGTTTTATTGCTTTGTTGCGGATTTCCAAAAATCCGAAACAAAGGAAAACTTTCTTAAAAAGTTACTAAACTAGTACAGTAAAATCCATAGTATAACATATTTATTTATAGTGTAACAGATTTAATTTTCTGCAGATTTTTTTGCGGATATAATTTTTTTTGCAGATTTAATTTGAAGATTTGTTTTTCTTTGTCGAAGATTTTTACGCGGTTTTGCAGTTTTTTCATAATTTGCGGATTTATTTTGCAGAGTTAAATTGTAGTGTCGAAGATTTAGTGTATTTGATGCATATATATTTAACTCTGCAACACTGGCAAACATGCTCAAAAATTACTAAAAGAGTATTGTAGTGTAACAAATTTATTTCCTTTGTTACAGATTTATTTAAATTTTACGGATTTTTGACATCTGCTGAGGTGGCAAGGGACTAATGGTCTTTTTTTTTTGCAGATTTGTTATTAACTATATAAAAAAAAATTGTTCTTTTTTTTTTAAAAAGAAAGAATTTTATTTTGAAAATGTTTTTGAAAATTTTTCTAAAAACTAGACGAATTTTTTCTTTTTTAAAAAAAAATTAGGATTTTGTATGTCACTTTTAAAAAAAATTTAAAATTTAATTTCAATGTCACTTTTTAATCAAAATAAAAGAATTCTAACTTTTAAAGTTTAAAAATTTTTCCGGTCCTATTATTAATATTTTAGAAAAAAAAAATTTCAAATTAAAATTATAGTTATTTAAAAAAAAATACGTACAAAAAAATTTTCAAATTTTTTTTAAAAAAACCAAGATATTATTTTGATTTTCAAATACATAATAAAATTAATGTTTTAAAAAAAATAAATTTTTACTATTTTTTTGATTAATTCACTAAATATTGTTAACTTTTTAGTAACTTAGTATAAGAGGTATTTTAGTATTTTAGAACCTTCTTAATACTAATTTTGTAGAAGGATACTAACTTAGTAAATACACTAAAGATTCATACTAGTGGGAGTAAATTTCACACATATATATAGTAATTTATATGTTAAAAAATTTGTAATAATTTTATAAAACATAATTTTTTATGAAATTAAAATGTCAAAAAAATTAATACAATAATTCCAAAATCCAAACAATCCAATTCTAAATCAAAATTAAAATGCAAAGGTAACCATAAGATAAAATTCAACAATCTCAAGAAGAAGAAAAACATATGTTAATTGATGGGTTGAATCCATTTTACTTCTACAAGGATCAACACATAGCCAAGTGAAAAGAAGAATCCAACCTACATTTCATTTTCTCATCAATGATATCGAATATAGGTTTGTAAATCAAGTCATTACAAGCAACCTTGATCTTGTTCCTAGCTTCTAGTAGCTCTCAAACAATAAAACCCATTGATGGGTTCTTCTCTCCATCAGCTATCCTTAGAACCGTTACTAATGGTTAAAAAACCTTCAACACAAATTTCACACCATTCCAAAATGCAGGACTCATAACAGTTAAGAAACCAGTTTTCCCTTTTGCACTCTTCGCACATGTGCATTTATCCCATTCTTCAAAAGTTAACATTGTCTTCAGTTGTGGTTTTTTCTCCAGCAAGCTTTACAACATCAAGAAAGTTGTAGCAAATCTTGTAAATCCGGGTCGCACAATATCCTTCTTCTCCGTATGATCTCTCATCATTGACAAGGTTATTGTATTAGCATAAATAAAAACCGTAAGGTCTTTAGCTTGGTCAATGATTTTCTTAAACTTTGGCAACTTAGAAATGGTTTCAAGCATCAAATCAATTGTATGAACAGCACAACCTGTCCAAAAAATATTTGGCATTTTCTCTCTAAGCATCTTTGCTGCTGCCACATTATTCGTAGCATTATATGATACCACTTGAACAACCTTCTTAGCACCAAATTTTACCATTGATTAGCGACTGCATTTATACAATGACAAATTGGTAGGAAAACAGTCATAACATAGTCGCTAAATTTAGCGACTAATAAGCGACTTAACTGCGACGACTTTATAACAGTCGCAAAATAGTCGAAAAATGACTACTATTTTGTGACTAATTATTTTAGCGATGCGGTCATTTGCGACTACGTGTTTTAGTAGCAAAACAGTCGCAAAACGATTTAGTCACAAAACAGACGCAAATCATCGTTTTGCGATTGTTTTGCTACTGTTCTTGCAATAGCTATTTCAATGTTTTCTTGTAAAGTTGAGTGGTCTGATATTTTGATTAATGGGACCTTTCATCTTTTCCAATCTCTAGTTGTTATGGTTTAATGCATATATAAACTCTCTCCTTTCATACATTTAAATTGAACGGTTATGCCATAGTGAAATGTTGCTCTTTAGGAGGCATGAAACATTTATACAAAAACTTGGCGTGCATGAAAATATTATGCATACGATTGATTTGACCATTTAATCTTACTAGTATTTCTTCCCAAAGATAGATATCTTAATATATCAACCCTAAACATAATAACTCATTCCTTCCCCCACATCTCAATGACCCATAATCAAAGAGGTTTACTCACTAATGCCCATGAAATAGAAAAAAATGAGAAGATAAAGGTAAAAGAAAGAGATAAAAAGAATAAAGGAAAGGTTGAGATTAAAAAGATGAAGAGTGACGCAAAGTTCCTCTAAAGTCTTTTAAGAAGACCTAAATAAGACCTATGTAACCCTAAATCTAACAAAATCTGAGTTTTGGTCGTGACTCATGGGTTTTATTTATAGGACAAGTTCATTAAGGACGAAAATATAAAAATTTTTCTTTAGAGGATTTGTATCGGAGGATAGATATCGATACTTGAAATTATCTTCTCTAGTGTCGGTGCACAGTACGAAATATCGGTCGATATAAGCATGACCTCCAAGTTTCCCTTTCTTCATATCGACTGGCATGGTCGATATAAGTGTGGTCACCAAGTTTCTTCATGTCGGCTCACTATATTGATCAACATATGCGTCTTCACCAAGTTTCCTCTAGCTAGTATCGACCTGCAGTATCAACGACCTCGGTGTATCGAACTAGTATCGATCGATACTAGTCTCCTTTCTGCCCAAATCTTTGTGCATTGGTCTTGTCTTCTCTTGAATTTTTTTTTTTGTTCCTTAAGTTCTTAAATGATCCTCAAATATCCAAAATACACAAAAACGCAACAAAATACAAAACCCAGGACCTTAAAACTCAAGATAGCAGAATAATGACATAAATGACATGTTTATGATCGTGAAAATTAAGGCTCTAAATCCTACACTTTTAATGGGCTAAAACCGCCACTTTTCGGACTCATCAAGTATCTTCACTATCCTTATCAACAACTTCCTCACCATCATCATCATCACCATCCTCCTCCTTACCATGATCGTCCCTTGCCATCTCTTTCTCCTCATCCTCCTTCACATTCTCGTCATAAAACTGCATAAGTTACACAATACTACCTAGTTGTCTCGATATTACTTAGAATATTGCTCAGGTGTGACATTATTCCTCAGTTCTCCCATCCAAACATCTACTTGAAAACATAACAATATATTACTGAAAAGTTTCTTTGTTGCTTCATTCAGTGCTGATATGGTTGCTTCGCTTTGACCCTCCTTTCGGTTGCCTCTTCCCTCAACTGTATCATTTGAATATATCGATTGTGAATTAGTTTCTTCAAATTCTGCTTGATTTTGTCCTTTTGTTCCCGTTTTTCCCTTTGATAGTAGTTCACATCGTTTTTAACAGCGGCTTATTAATGTATTATTAAGATCATGAAGAGAAGAAGAATAATAATAAAATATTAGGGTTTCATTTGGATTTCAAATCGATCTATAACAAATTTGCCTTTTGATTCGTCTTTGATTCACTTCATTTCGAAAAATATGAATATTGACGATCCGAATTTACAAGAGTTCAGCTTTTTCCTGATTAGTCTATTACTTATAATTCTCGAGAGAATTTCAAAAAAATTGGAAAAATGATGGAACATGGTTTTTTTTTCAAAATTTTAATTTTCCTTTTCCTTCAAAAAAATAAATCAAAAATATATACTTAACCTTACCCATATCTTGACAAAAGATGTGGTTTGGTATTTTGAGATTGTCTTCTAACAAAAAGAGTATTTATCCTTGTTTTTGTTCTCTAACTATGGGTTTAGTTCTCTACATATTTCGTTTTCGAAGTAATGAAGATACAAAAATAAAAAAGACGTAACGGTGACGATCCAAGTCAGTCAACAAACATTTTTTCCCTTTTTCCTTCCATTCTCCTTGTCTCTCTGTTTCTACTGTACAACTTTAGTTCAAAACCAAACTTGGGAATATCCAAGTAAAAAGATACCACCTTTAGTTTTAACAACCCAGATCATCGTCTTTTACGAATCTAGGGTTTGAATTGGAGATGTCGGAGGAGAAAGTCGTCGCCGTGATCATGGTCGGAGGTCCGACCAAAGGTAACATCCATTCAATTTCCATTCTTTTGGATCTACACTTGTACTTTCAAAACGAATTGATTTTGATTTTGTTAAATGTGGATCGATTTAGGAACTCGTTTTCGCCCATTATCGTTCAATACTCCGAAACCTCTAATTCCTTTAGCTGGACAACCGATGATTCATCATCCTATATCTGCTTGTAAAAAGGTTTGCTTTTCTCTTCCGTATACTATTTCCTGAGAAAACTAAAATCTAGGTTTGTTCCAATTTAGTACAAGAATCAAGGTCTAAGCTTTTTGAAAACGTTTGTTTATTGTATGATTTGTGATCTCTAAAGTTCTGAGCTTTTCTTGTCTACATTGAAGTTTTTGATTGTGAATGGATTTTATCTGGAGTGCAGATATCAAATCTGGCTCAGATATTTCTGATTGGATTTTACGAGGAAAGAGAATTCGCTTTGTATGTCTCTGCAATATCTAATGAGTTGAAAATTCCAGTGCGGTAAGTTTATAGCAGTTATGTCTTTTTGGTGTCCAGTGTACAAAAAAACCTTTCTCATGTGTGTCCGTTGTTATGTAGATACTTGAAAGAAGATAAACCTCATGGTTCTGCTGGTGCTCTTTACTACTTTCGTGACAGAATCATGGAAGAAAAACCTGTTTGTTCTCTTATCGAAAAAAGTTACCAATCTTTCGTTCTTGCTCCACTCTCACTCATTTGTTTTGGTTTTTCTTTTGAACAGTCGCATGTTTTCCTCTTAAACTGTGATGTTTGCTGTTCTTTCCCTCTTCAAGACATACTCGGTAATCTCCATAGCATGCGCATGCATGCTTTTAATCAATTTCTTTATCTTACTTTGATTTAACTTCACAATCTCGACAGATGCACATCGTAGATATGGTGGTGTTGGAACTATGTTAGTAATCAAGGTTCGATGTCCTGATCGTTTTTTGTAACTTTGTTCATAATAACACAGAGGAAACATATAAAGACCAAGTGTTCGTTTGCTTCAGGTTTCTGCAGAAGCAGCTAGCCAATTTGGAGAATTGATAGCTGATCATGATACTAAAGAACTCCTGCATTATACAGAGAAACCTGAGACTTTCGTAATTCTCTGCTAAATTTCCCCTCGTGTTCTTATTTTCCGTTTGTGGAATTTGTTGAGCTTAATAAGGTTTCACTTGATGCAGGTCAGTGACTTGATAAACTGTGGTGTCTATGTATTTACCTCCGATATCTTCAAAGCCATCGAAGGAGTCTACAGCCAAATGAGAGACACTTGTGAGTTTTCATTATTGTCCTATCTCTCATAGATTTGTACTCACTTTGACTTTATACTAAAATTTGGCAGCTAGTAGCAACTACCAGATAACTGCTACAAGGTCTGTTCCTGTTGATTTTGTGAGATTAGATCAAGATATATTGTCACCGCTTGCTGGAAAGAAGCAACTATACACTTATGAGAATAAAGACTTTTGGGAACAGATTAAGACTCCTGGGTAGTAACTTCAATTCTTGAATCAAAATGCTTTCTTTTTTCTTTCAACTCCTTATGCTAACAGTTTGTTATTGAACAGAAAATCATTGAAATGCTCGGCTTTATATCTTTCCCAATTTCGTCAAACATTGCCACATCTTTTGGCTTCAGGAGACGATGGGAATAGTAAGAAACCAACGATAGTTGGTGATGTTTATATTCACCCATCCGTAAAACTCCATCCAACCGCAAAGGTAACTTTTTCTTCTTGTTGGCTCTCATGAAATCTAAGTTTACCCCATCTAATGGAATTTCTCCTTGGAACAAAGATTGGTCCAAATGTGTCAATCTCAGCGAATGTTCGTGTTGGACCTGGTGTAAGGCTTATAAATTGCATAATCTTGGATGATGTTGAAATCAAGGTAACTGAAAATGGACTTGTTAATGGTTACAAACTCGAAGAAAAAAAGATGTGTGTTTTGATGTTGCAATCTTTGATGAAACGCAGGATAATGCGGTTGTTATAAACTCGATTATCGGTTGGAAATCATCGATAGGTCGATGGTCAAGAGTTCAAGCTAGTGGAGACTACAATGAGAGGCTTGGGATTTCCATTCTTGGTAATTTCATTGTTTTTAGTTATGTTCAATTAATTTTTTTTGTTTGTTTGTTTGTTTATATATTTGTTTATGCAGGTGAGGCTGTGACAGTAGAAGATGAAGTGGCAGTCATAGGAAGCATTGTTCTTCAGAATAAGACTCTAAATGTCAGTGTTCAAGACGATATAATCTTGTGATTTATCGCCTAGAGATGAGATTGGTTCGGCTCTATTTTTTTTGTTTCGGATAATGCGAACAAAGAAGCATTACAGAAGTGAGTGAGATTTGATGTTAATGGAACTATAACCATGGAAAGATTCTACACTTTGCTTTTATACACAGAAACAGAAAGATGACAAAAAGGAATGAACAACTTTCGTTTTTTTGTATACGAATCTCTTATGTGGGCCTTGATTGGGCTTGAAATCAAATGCTTCGGGAATACGGTTAACATAAACCAAGATCAGTAATAAACAGAGATATAAAACTGTCACTTCGTTAGTCTTTCACGCATTCTTGTCTCTCCGGTAAAATTCGTTAGGGTTTTTCGATTGTGCAAGAGGAAGAGAGTGATCTCAAAATCGACGACTATCATGGCGGACGAAGATTACAACGAAGTTGATGACTTGGGGTATCCTCTCTTTCTCTCTCGTTTTCCTATTCTCTTGCGCTCGATTTCAAGGATTCTAATTTCTATCCCCTTCTCGAGAATCGCTAACGGTTGAGAGCTACAAGATTAGTTACTCTCTAGATTGAGAGTTTATCCAATGTTTGCTTCAGTTGATTCTAATCGATTGTAAGGTAGAAACCCTAATTGTTGCTGTGAAAAGGTCGATAACCCTAATTTCATGGTCGGTTAGTAGCGAAAGAGCTAATTTTAGGACCCTCTTAAGCTTTTCTAGATCTCTTTTCTTTTAATTGGTGTTTAGCAATCAATTCATCAGCATTGTTGCAGTATATAAAGGATTCGAGACAGTTTACAGTTTGCTAGTTTACATTACTCTTCTTGAATATCCACAAGAACATTGTCTTTGCTTTTTCCTTCTCCTGGAACTATTGCATGAACTTGAATAAAACTTGTGCGAGTAAATTGAAGCAATTTTGTGTCACTGTTAAACCATACTATTGTTTTCTAAACTGTTTTCATGGTTGAATTGAAGTTGTTGATGTTGCTTCAAATTGATTTTTCTGCAGTTATGAAGACGAACCAGTGGAGCCTGAGATAGAAGTAAAGCTAATCATCTTCTTGATATGAAAAAAAGACATGGATATGGCTTATTACCATGTGCTATTTTCTGATTAGTTTTTTTTTTGTGAGTAGGAAGGAGTAGAGGAAGATGGTGACATCAAAGAGAATGATGATATTAACGGTGAGCCTCTTGAAACAGAAGAGAAAGTTGAGACAGAAGCCGTACAACGCCCACGCAAAACCTCCAAGTTTATGACCAAGTATGAACGTGCACGTATCCTAGGCACTCGTGCTCTGCAAATCAGGTTTGCTTTTCTTTAACTATGTTAAGACTTTGAATGTGTTAAGAATCTACTATCATCTATGCTCTGATGAGAATTGAGAAGAATATTTGCTGTATTAGATACAATCTTGGTTAAGTTTGGTTGTTTATGTTGTGTTTGGGTTTGATACAGCATGAATGCTCCTGTGATGGTGGAGCTGGAGGGGGAGACTGATCCACTTGAGATTGCGATGAAGGAGCTTAGGCAGAGGAAGATACCATTCACTATAAGACGCTATCTACCTGATGGGAGCTTTGAGGAATGGGGAGTTGATGAATTGATCGTGGAAGATTCTTGGAAACGTCAAGTTGGTGGTGATTGATTATCTTTATCTGTGGTTTTTTTGCTATCTTACGGATGGATGATAAAAACTTTGTAATTCATGTACAAAATCCCGGTTTAGTTCCAAAACCGGTTGAGGTTATGGGTTGAACTTGAACCGTCTGTGAAATGAAATCGAATGGAGAAACATCTGATAAGCTTTTCTATCCTTTTATATTGGAGATCAGTTTTTCTGTTTACTACAAATACAAAGTATTAGAGATCTATATAATCAAATTCAATATCTTCATAAATAAAGTCAACAGTAATATAACTATTCCACATTAAGGTCAGACCTCCACTTCTACCAATAGGCTCAACTGTGAGAAGCCTATCATATCCCAACTAAGCATGAATGTCCTTCATTGTTCTTCTTATACATGTTTCCCATCATAAAAAATCTGAGAGAAATGTAAATGGCGTATTTCGCTGAGCCTAGGAAGTAGGATATACCAAGTCTTCAGCCCATCCTAATCCTTGGCAGCTCCAACTCAGTATACTCATCTAGACTGTTTTTTCATTCTTTATCCTTACTAATCTTCTTGTATCTCATTAGTGTCTCTTCTCTAGGGAGGGCTTTGGACCTCTGTTTCTCCTTGGTTTCTTAATCTTTTGATAGGTCTTCCCCTACTCCTTTTGGATCTAGAAGAATCAGCTTCATTTGAACCAAACATTTTACTCGTTGAGCTAGCCCTATAAGAAATGTTGTTACTGGTAGAGCATTACGGAAGTGCATTGCTACTAAAATCTCAATTGGGTTGGTTACTCTTGTATAGTATTGTATTAACGCTATGCAAAAAATATTAATAAACGGGGAGCCAAAAACCATTTTTTGCACCAGGCTTTTTAATCGTGACCGTTAATTTTTTTTCTAAAATCAACATCTCATCACTGATTATTTTTTGTCATTGTACTTTGGGTTACCCGATCCAATTTTAGTTAAAAACGCGGATCCAGATTTTTTCGCGATTAAAATCACGACTTTTAGTCTTATCTCAATCTTATGTAACTTAATTAAATTAAATAAAATTCTTAATAGTTTTTACAAAAGTAAAATAAAAACAATGACTCTACGCTACAACATGGATCAAAATCTAGTATCAATAAGATACTTAGAGGCTACAACATGGATCAAAATCTAGTATCAATAAGATACTTAGAGGGATGGATGTATTGAACTGTACATTTTAAAAGGTTTTTGAGTTTTTTTTAAATTCTATGTTATTTAATTAAGGATTTTAAAATATCCTTTCAAATCTAGTGTTATTAAACATGAGATTTATGTAAAGTCATTTAAAATCATTTATAATCCTCTGTTATTCAAATAAGAATTTTTAAAAATCATATCAAATCCACTGTTATTGAAAATGTTTTAAGTATAGAGATTTTAATGACTGCAGAAGATTTTAGAGGATTTTAGAAGACTTTCTTAGTTAAAAATATAAAGATCCAAATCTCATGATTTTAGGTGGAATTGTTGGGGATTTTAATACCAAATCATAACAACTTCTGTAAAATCACACAGAACCATCAAAATCATCTATAATCTTTTTAAAACTCAAATCACTCTAAATGCCAAGTTCAATACACCCCCCTTAGAAAATTAAAGTAAAACAAGTTCAGACTGTATATACAATTGGAGGAGATTTATTTTATTATTTATAATTTTTATGTTGAATAGGATATTTCCTTTTTTTTGTCAAGCTTAATCTAGCTAATATATAATCTAGTTAATCTAGTCTTTGTAGCTCCCAACATGTAAATCGATCAATGTAATCATATTATTCATAGTCTATCTCAATTAAATTTGAATTATTCATTTGTTGGAGGTGGTTCTATCCCTCCACCAGATATTTGGAACGATTTGTATTTTTATTCTTTTTAAATCAATATAATTTTTTTGCTGAAAAAAAAAAATACCAAAACGTAAATTTTTCAAACAAACCTGAGTTTATTTGTTTATCCATCAACTATGCATTGCAGTTTAGATGAGATAGTTCTATATACGCAGTTATTGACATAATTAAATTGAGGAGAAGGAAATGTTTGTCGGTAGGTAAAAACCAATTACACCCCTATATATACACAGTTATGCGTCTCATATACAACCAATCTTTTTTTCTTTATTTTTTTATACACAGCTATGCGCGTTAAATTCGGTCCAAAGAGCCCCATGAAACCTAAGCATCTGAGACCTTCACAATGTGCAAAGAGTGCTTCGAACCAAGGGAGTAGTGAGACAAATGAATTTCGTGTCGACAGTTAGCCGTGCTCTAGCTTTACCCAATTCGATCCGAAATGTTTCTTCAAATAGTTAATCAAGGTCTAGCTTCGTTTGTAGTTCATCTCGCCATGAATGGGAATCCAAATCATCTATCTGCCAAAATCTGCAACCGCTACGCTTCCATCTTTGCGAGGAGAGTAAAACTAGATTTGAGATCGACGAGTTTCTTGAGAGTAACAGACTGCGATACCTCAAAAATCTATGACCTAACCGCTAGATAAGAAAAACGAGTTGAAACCGCTTATTCATATATTGCTTATCCAAAGCACATTTGCATAGCCTTTTATTGCACACGAACTGGTGAGAGTTCCCCAACATCCAGCCAAAACAAAACCGAACAGAAGCAGTACCAGAAAATATCAAAGTTGTGGTGATCGCAACGATACCACATCTTCTTCAAATACATGTAAAAACTCCGAAGATCACTGTGAGAGAAGCCAATGGTTATACCGAACCATGAAAATCAGATCTGGCCCCCGGACCCAACCTCATTGCCAGACATAAAAAAAAACATCGTTGCAAGACCATAAGGACCAACAATGGCTTTCTTACTCTCAAGCTCCAGCCTCGAAAACACCTCTATCCGAGGAAGGAGCACCAATTTCTTACACAACATAAAAAGGGAAAATCGGCTCCATCGCAGGTATTCAAGATCCAGGGGATTCTTTCTTAGGGTCAGAATGCCGTCCCAAAAACAAACCTACAACTTTAAGGATACAACCACACCAGAACTATCATCACCACAATAACACAAGCCGAGCCCTCCCCTTCGCCGGTTTGTATAGCTAAAACAAGAGACACTCCAAAATCACCAAATCATGAGAGAACTAAGGAGCATGAACCTCTGAATGTCGAAAAAATCTGACCAATAGAGGAAGCTATTGACGGATGCGAGTGGAGAAGTTTTGTCGTCCTCAAGCACTGGTCCTTCGTACCACTCGACGCCAACATACCATTTATGCCGCTATAGAACATAGACATGATGCCATCCTCAAATATGTATCTGGATTAAAATTTGACTGCTAGGTATCTGAGTTTCGAGAGAGAGTTTTTTTAATTACACCATTTTCTTGGTGTCATAGAAATTTTGTGCAAAAAAATCAGCGTTCTTATTTTTTTGTTTGGGTCAATCCGTCACCTTTATTTTGTGCAAGTCAAACCCATGACCTCACGAAAACCCCGCAATACAGAAAATCCCTATATCGCCGACGTGTCATCTAACGGTTCCGTTAACGGAGATCAAAACGACGTCGTTTTGATTAAAAATTTTAAACTCAAAATCTACAACATGTGAAATTCGAACCATTGAACTTTTGGTGAAATAATAAAATATTTTACCATGGTACCACAAGTTTTCTTTGTTATTATATTAAATTGAAGCAAATATAATAATAAACAATCTCAATTAATTTTTTATTATTATATTTGTTTCAACTTAATATAATAAATAATAGAAACTGAATGAAGAAAGATTTCAATTGAAAAAATTTCAGTTTCTCGTTCAATAAACAATCTCAATTAATTTTTTTTCAGATTCTCACTTAGCAAATGACCATCATCATAACACGATTAAATTCTTCAATTGATTTTCTCAGGACAAAAATTTTGACTTTGTAATAGGATGTCAGCAACGGATTTTCAGAGATCATTTGGGAGGTCGTTGGTTAGTTTACGGCGAGACCAAGTCGACTCAGCAGTCGGTGGCGGCGGAAGTAGCCAACACAACCCAAGAAAAAACATGGAGGTTAAACTCAATTCCTTTTAGAGACAAGTCGCCGAGAAATTCATCGATCTCAATGCTTCCGGTGGTGAGAACGAGCTTTTCTCTCTTGAATGGATCTGTAAGCTTCTCGATTCTTTTCTCTGCTGCCAAAGCTCTCGATGTCTGTAACGCAATCCGCGACGGAATTCAACAGATCCGTCAATGGCAGAAACTCACCGACATGGTAATCTCCGCTTTAGACAGTCACCGTCGGATGGGAGAAAGATAGTTCCGGGGAACTAAGAAAGCTCTGATCAGTTTAGCAATGAAAATAATTGATGAGACAAATACTTATTCGAGAACGAATCTAGCGCATCGTAACCGTTCGTTCAGCCAAATCAAAGACATCCAAAGTCACAATCACCACTGTACGATTGAACATTTCAGATCTCTGTCATGGAATGTTTCTAGATCATGTCCAGCTTCTGAACCATTACAAGTTTTAGCGAACAACTTAGCAACACCTCGATTTAACGACCGTTGCAAGAGGGAGAAGACGATGAGAGGAAGAAGATGATATTGTTTTTTTGTTTTTTTTAGTTGTGATAAATAAATTTTTTAACCAAAACGACGTTGTTTTAGCATTCATTAACGGGATCGTTAGGTGACACGTCAGTGCTATAGGAACATATAGTATTACGAAATTCTTGTGAGATTATGAGTTTGACTTGGACAAAATAAAAATGACGGATTGATAAAAAAAAAAAAAACTCTGGTATTTTGCACAAAACCCAAATATTTTCTACAACCAAAATAGATAGGACATGTTAGTATTCTTCTAGTTTGTTTCGGTTTTCGGTTAAACCAAACGGATTTGTAATCCCTGGGATGACCCGGGTACCAAATCACAAAATATCTATTCACAAATTCTCCGGCTACTCTCGAGTATCATCGGAAAGAGTCAAGCTTCCGCTTCCTTCAACCATGGCGGATCACCATCACCATCACCAACGTCGACCCGAACGTCTCTCAGTGCCCCAACGAAGCACCTCAACACTCGGAAGAGCCTATCCTTCTTTCCCTTACACCCCAACTCCAACCCCTTCCAAAACCCGTCTCAGATCGATCCATGGAACCACCAAATCTTCAATTTCCTTTCTCTTCCTCATCCTCTTCTCTCTGCGATCCCTCTACTCCCTCTTACCTTTTCTTCGTTCTTCTCCTTCATTCTCTCTTTTCCCCTTCTCCTTCCTTGTCTCTCTTCTCTCTTTCGTTTTCTCTCTTGCTTTCTTTCTCTTCTCTGCGTTTTCTCCCTCCAAGAAAGACCCATTTCTCCGGCAGAATCGTGGCTTTTTCTCTCTTTCTGCTCTCTCCTCCTCTCAAATCAAGCTCATACTCGCTAAATCGATTTTTCTAGCCGTCGTTTTCCTCCTCCGATTCCAAGCTCTCCGTTACTGCGGCGCAGCTGCCATGATCTTAGCCGAACTCTCCGGCACAGTCTCCGCTAGAGTTTTATCAGAGTCTCGGAATCAACTTTCCGGCTATAATGGCGGAGTCGGATCTTCAAAGGTTCGTGGGTTCTGCATCTTGTTTGCTGGGTTGTTGTTGTTATCCATCAGCTGGGATCGAGTCGATTGTTTCCCTCTGTCTTCCTTATCTGTTAAAAATTGGGGTTTTTGGTTATACCCTAAAGAGAATTGCTTGAGAATATGGCCAATGTTGCTTCCATTTCTATCTGGGTTCTTGGGTTGCTATGAGAAAGTTTCCACGAATTGGGTTGAAGTCAAACAGCTTGATCAGAAAAAAGTTCGATTACTCTCCTTGTTTCTAACCACAGTATTGTTGTTCCCACTTGCTCTTTGGAGTTTCCTCTTCTCCGGTAGTGACGACGTTGTTGTCTCTATAGGGAATTTGGGTTGGCCTTTAGCTAACACTGTTGTATTCGGAGTTTTATTGAGTGAGAATTACAGCGAAGATAAGTTTACAAGCTCAAAGAACGATTCTCAGAGAGAGTTTTTGGTTACGTTTCTATGCACCATAGTACTAGAGCTCTTCTACTTCCCTGAGCTCTCTCTTTGGGGATTGTTGTTATGTGGTTTACTGCTTTATGTTGCTGTCAGAGAATTGGACTCAAGAGATTATCAAGAGATTGGTATGGAATCACCTGAATCGTTTTCCATAATGTTTATGAAACCTATCCGTCACATTTTGAGCGAGAAGAAATCGAGAAAGATTGCGTTGTTTCTTTTGATCAACACGGCGTATATGGTTGTAGAGTTTGTGGCTGGTTTCATGAGCAATAGTCTTGGACTTATATCAGATGCTTGTCACATGTTGTTTGATTGTGCTGCTTTGGCTATTGGTCTTTACGCGTCTTATATCTCCCGTCTTCCTGCAAACCATCAGTTCAACTATGGCCGTGGTAGATTCGAGGTGCTTTCTGGTTATGTTAACGCGGTGTTCCTTGTTCTTGTTGGAGCTCTGATTGTGCTTGAGTCCATTGAGAGAATCTTGGATCCTCAAGAGATCTCTACAAGTAGTCTTTTGGTTGTTTCGGTTGGTGGACTTCTCGTGAATGTTGTCGGTTTAATCTTTTTCCATGAAGAACATCATCATGCTCATGGTGGATCTGGTTGCTCACATTCTCATAGCCATAAACATGAAGAGGAGCATCATCATCATTCTCATAGCCATAAACATGAAGAGGAGCATCATCATCATGGTTCCCATAGCCATAAACATGAAGAGGAGCATCATCATTATTCGCATAGCCATGAACATGAGGAGGAGCTTCATCATTCTCATAGCCATGAACATGAGGAGGAGCATCATGAATGCAACCACAACCACGACCATCATCATCATTCCCATAGCCATAAACATGAAGAGGAGCATCGTGAAGGCAACCACAGCCACGGAAAAGGCGAAAACAAGGAGCATCGCCACATTGACCATAACATGGAAGGAATCTTTCTTCATGTTCTGGCAGATACAATGGGGAGTGTTGGAGTTGTAGTATCGACGCTCTTGATCAAATACAAAGGGTGGTTAGTTGCAGATCCAGCTAGCTCAATCTTCATCTCCATCCTCATCATTGCCTCAGTCATTCCGTTACTCAGAAACTCTGCAGGGATTCTATTGCAGCGAGTCCCTAAGGCTCACGAGCATGACCTCAGAGGAGCTATGAGGAACATCCTTAAGAGTAAAGGCGTTTGCAGCATACAGAGGTTACATGTATGGAGCTTCACGAACTCAGAGGTGGTGGCTACTCTCCACCTCCTTGTATCTGCGGATTCAGACAAGAAGGATACTAAGTTGCAAGTCTCGCGTTTGTTAGAAGATGCAGGAATAAAGGATTCGACTTTGCAGGTGGATTCTGTTAACTCATAGCAATTGAAATAGTTTTTGTGAGTTGTTGTCACTTTTGATAAATGTTTTTAGATAATTTGTTTCATATGGAAGTTTTCTGCGGATAAAGGCTGTGCATATATATGATTGAATAAATGTACTAAACATTAAAAAAAAAAGGTTCTAACTTGAAAATTCATAATCAAATAATCCGTAGTTATTATTTATGGAATCTGAGTAATGTGGTGTGTTTGAGACGCAATTAGGATGTTGTTGAAATCCATAGAGCGAGTGGTTATTCAACAACCCATAATACTCTGGTGTGTTGGAGACAGTACTACAAGGATGTGGTTGAAAGTTCAACAAGCGAGAAGATTCAGAGGAATTGGTGAAATTGGATGGAGAGAATTGGTTAGGGTTGGTGAAAAGCGATTCAGGAGAGAGAGCGTCGCGTCTCCATGGTTATACATAAAAAACGACAACTGGCCGCCGCTAGGGCTGTTCAATGGTTGTTCAAGAGTCTGAGAGGGTGATGGGTTTGCTGTCGAATTCTGATGATCCAAGTTTTTCTTCTTCTCAACAAAACCAAGCCTTTCCTGCAACGTTGATAGTTGATATTGGTAGGACGAAATCAGTTGGGAGATTCTTCTTCGTCTTCTTCATGAAACTCGTCTTAATCCTCTTCCTTGTGAGAAAGCCATAAAGAGTGATGCTTTTCCTGCGTCTCAGGCCTTGTCTAATTGCATATACCTCCGAGCAATGTCTTCGACTTTCTCTCTGTCCTCAGGCCATTTTAATCAATGGCAATTTACGTTGACATTTTTGATAAATAGGAAATGATGATCATGTAATCTTGAAAATAATATTTTTGTAGTCCACAATCGTTTGATTTTCTATCTTGTTATGCATACCCTGGTTAGTTTATCACATTTTGAACAAAAAAATATGTTTATTTTATTTTATTTTTTGAGAAAATATCGAAAACAACTTTTGACTTTAATCAGAAAAAACACTTGTACGATTTAACCAAAAACCCGACTTTCAACATTTTTTGTATCCATTTCGTTTAAATCTACAATATGTCGTTCATGATAGAATTTAAGCAGCATAACTCCCTCTTCTACCTCTCTCATGTTTCTTGTATTCTCCGATAATAATACTAAAATCCAATGGCGAAACAACCGCAAGAAAATCAATGCCTCTTCTCTCTTTCACTTTATTTTGCATGAAAATATTGTTTTTTAAAAAAATGAGGAAAAACAGATTTCATAGTTGAAATAATAAAGATTACATGGAAGAATATATTAAAAAGCGAAAGGATTTACATTGGTTCAGGCCTACATATTGATCGAAAAACCGTTATATATTAAATGCGGGAGAGTTTAATCGAATTGAACTTGGAATGATGAGCAAGTTAATTGTATTGGTGGATGTAAACTAATTTAAATCAATGGAGATTTACATTGAATTTTTTGATAAATGGGGAATGAGTGATCATGTAATCTTGATAATATTATTCTTATAGTACACAATCGTTTGATTTTCTATCTTGTTTTGCATACTCTAATTAGTTTATCATGTTTATAACAAAAAACATATGTTTATTTTATTTTATGAGAAAATAGCGAAAATCACTTTTGACTTCAATCAAAAAAACCACTTGTACGATTTGATCCATGTTTATAACAAAAAACATATGTTTATTTTATTTTATGAGAAAATAGCGAAAATCACTTTTGACTTCAATCAAAAAAACCACTTGTACGATTTGATCCATTTTTTTAAAATGTACACTTTGTATCATCGTTTAAGATATAATTTAATCAACATAATACTATACTATACAATACATAGAAGATTATATTAAAAAGTGAAATGATTTATGTTGGTTCAGGTCTCCATCATTAAACTCGTCATTATCATTGGTGAGATCATATAAAATCGGATTTGGATCCAACTCGGCATCATAGTTTAAATCTCGAGTTTCGTCATCAAATTTCTTACTTACCAAATTGAAAAAAAAATAATTTAAAACGTAAAATGATCAATGAATAAAAACGTTAAAAAAGAAACTTGAATTTCTTCCTTACGAAAGTAAGAATTAATAATCCAGTTTCTTTGTTACGAACATGAAAAAAAAAAAAAAAAACCTAAAATAATTAATGAGCTTGACTGTGTAAATTAAATAAAATAATTGAGTTTCTTTTTTTACAACAGTTTAAAAGAGAAAGAAAAAGAAACGAAAGAACATAATCCAACCTCATTGATTCGTAATGACTAAATTCTTTTTTATTAATGTCTACACTATACTATACATTGTATAACTGAATTACTACTTATTTTTACACTACATGTTCATTTTTTTCATTGATAATATTCAATAGGTTTAACATCGTAAAAACAAGTAGTAATTCAGTCAAACCACTATTTTTTGATAAATATCTAAAAAATAGCAACCATAACTACTCGTATACATTTATATTAAATCTTACCAATCCACATATTTATGAAATATCCTTTACTGAAGATAAAAGATCTAACCATAGTTTATATTAAAAATCTTAACCATAGTTAAAGTAATTTATGCAAATATGGCCTTATAATATATTTATTAAAAAATATTTATAGATTAAAGATTCTTAAAACATTCTCAATGATAAAAGATTTACAAAAAAAAAATTATATTTTAACATAATTTGAGTCATATAATTAAATTTTTTTTTTAAAAAAAAGAAAAGAAAAAGAAGCACTAATAAATAGACATGTAGCACATGAATCTCTCAAATGTGGTACATGAATCTCTCAAATGAGAGACTCTCTCTCACTTCTTCTCTCTTCTATAATTATTTTTCTTTTCTTTATTCAGAAGAGATTTTTGATGCTCTTATAATCGTCATCCAATCCAACCAAATTAATAACGAACCGAACAAATCCAAATTAATTATCAACGTGATTGGTAAAATTTTTAGAACCGGAATAAACCGATTAACCGACAAATCGAATCATTAACCAACAAACCGAACCGAAATAACCAAATGCCCACATCTATCTAAAAACAAACAAACCATTTAACCGGACTGTAAAATCTCAGGAAAAGAACCATCTGAGATTATGAATCTCCGAGAGAACCATCTTAACCGATTTTTTATTCGATAACAAACTCAGTCATTTCAAGGATCTTAAAAAATATGAAAAATGAAGGGGAAAAAACAAAAAACATGAATGAAAAATAAACTAAAAAAAATTTATGATTTCATGCTATTAAAGTAAAAGAAGAGAGACTCGGTATTTTTTTTTGTTTTTTTTTGGTTTTGATGTGTGATGATGTATATACAAGTGAGGTAGGTAGGTTTAGGATTTAGGTTTTATATTTGAATTTGAAAAAGGATTCGCTGAAAGCCTAAAAATTAGGAAAATTAAGTTTAAAATTAATAGATAGAACATAGAATTTATAAAAGATTTAGAGAAATTTACGGAACTGGTTGTACTCAGGAGAGATGAAATATTTTTGAAATTAGAAAATGGAAATTAATTAAATAAGTATTGCCAAATTCTTTTAAAATATGAATTAAAAAAGAAAATGGTCGATAACGGAAACCATAAATTTTAAAAGGAAACGTGATTATTGTTTTTGAAATCACAAGTAAGTATTGCCAATGCCGCATTAAATTTCGGAATTAGATATTGATTTTAGGGGCTTAAATTGAGCAATTAAACGTACATTAAATTCTTGAACTAAATTAATAAAAAATGACTGAGATTAGATTCTACATCTTGTCCTTTAAAATTATCATAAAAAAAAAAGGAAGATTACTTATTTAGTATGAAATTTTTTTAAAATTATTAGATTAGTATTAATTTTTTGATCTTTAAAATGAGTTTTTTCGTACCCATAATACCCTTAAAACATTTGACAAGAAAAAACATATTTACGAAAATGCCACTTTCACAGCAAAACAAATCCGCATATTATTTTTTAAAAATCCACAAACATGTGTCGAAGATTTATTTTTTTTGCAGATTTAAATGTTTACGAATTTTTTTTTACAGATTTTATTGTACTTGTTGTAGATTTATTGCTTTGTTGCGGATTTCCAAAAATCCGAAACAAAGGAACACTTTCTTAAAAAGTTACTAAACTAGTACAGTAAAATCCGTAGTGTAACAGATTTATTTATAGTGTAACAGATTTAATTTTTTGCAGATTTTTTTGCGGATATAATTTTTTTTGCAGATTTAATTTGAAGATTTGTTTTTCTTTGTCGAAGATTTTTACGTGGTTTTTCAGTTTTTTCATAATTTGCGGATTTATTTTGCAGAGTTAAATTGTAGTGTCGAAGATTTAGTGTATTTGGTGCAGATATATTTAACTCTGCAACACTCGCAAACATGCTCAAAAATTACTAAAAGAGTATTGTAGTGTAACAGATTTATTTCCTTTGTTACAGATTTATTTAAATTTTACGGATTTTTGACATCTGATGAAGTGGCAAGGGACTAATGGTTTTTTTTTTTGCAGATTTGTTATTAACTATAAAAAAAAAAAATTGTACTTTTTTTTTTAAAAAACAAGAATTTTATTTTGAAAATGTTTTTTAAAATTTTTCTAAAAACTGGAAGAATTTTTTCTTTTTTTAAAAAAATTAGGATTTTGAATGTCACTTTTAAAAAAAATTTAAAATTTAATTTCAATGTCACTTTTTAATCAAAATAAAAGAATTCTAACTTTTAAAGTTAAAAAAATTTCCGGTCCTATTATTAAAATTTTAGAAAAACAAATTTTCAAACTAAAATTATAGTTTTTTTTAAAAAAATACGTACAAAAAATTTTCAAATTTTTTTTAAAAATACCAAGATATTATTTTGATTTTCAAATACGTAATAAAATTAATGTTTTTTAAAAAAAAATTTTTACTATGTTTTTGATTAATTCACTAAATATTTTTAACTTTTTAGTAACTTAGTATAAGAGGTATTTTAGTATTTTAGAACCTCCTTAATACTAATTTTGTAAAAGGATACTAATTTAGTAAATACACTAAAGATTCATACTAGTGGGAGTAAATTTCAGTTAAAAAAACGAACGGATGAGATTAGATGCTAGGATCCGCGTCCCAACTCGTAAAATTGACCGGGTTACTGAAATGAAACGTGAAAATTGAACAATCATAGCGTAGAAAAATCTTGAATTTAATAAATGGAAAATGAGTAAAAAAAACATGGTGCTGACACGTATAAAAAAAACCCTCTTTTAATATATTAGAGCATTAGAGCATGTGCATCAATGAATCTCGACGCGATTTCAAAAAAAATAAAATAAAAAGTATGGGTCCTACCTACACAGTGAAGAACCCGGTTTCGTCACTGTTCACATGACGTGGCACATCGAGATTCGTTTTTTTTAAGTGGCGAAAAATATGGACCCCATTTAAAAAAAAAAAAATTATTAAGAACCCCTTATTTAAGAACCTTTAATATACATGGTCTTAGAGATGAATGTGTTAGATATTTACATTAGATTTTGTTTTATTAATCAATTAAAAGTTTACAAGAAATACTTGGAGGAGGCAGAAATAACTTTCACAGATATTTTTATAAATATAATCTAAATCATTATTAAATTTTGTATGGTGACTTCTTTCTAATAGTTTTGTTTTTCTAATAGTTTTGATGATACTTGTTTCTTCTGTCATAAAATACATTCCTAATTAGATTTAGAAATTATAAGTCTAGTAATATTTTTGGGAAATTTTTCATCTCATTTCTTTTTGTAATACTCCATTATTTATATTTTATACTTTCAAAATAACTAATTATTAAACACAAATTTTGATCTAAACCTATTTGATCTCTATAAATATGTATTATATTAACTACTTTGTTTTAGACAATCAAATGATCCTCAGTTTTATTATGATAGACCTATATTATATTCAACCAATGAATACTGCGAATATAGTTGATGATTATATGCTCTCTTTATACAATGGATTAATTTTCTTGCTGGTGTTCACTTTTTGAAGTACTGTTAGTAACAATTTATTTGTTAAATATATCATTCGATGGATGAGTGTCGCTTAATTCATATAGTTTATCATCAGAAGAACAACGAGATTGAAAGAATCGCTATTGGAGAAACGATGAAAGAAGAAATCAATTATGTTATTCTCATTAAATCTGTGTAATCATGTTTACATCATATATATATAGGTCCGGTTTACAACGGTTTTCTCTGAACCAATACCAGTTTCCTATTTACTCTATTATTCCTCCTCAAGATGACGTATTAATTGAATATAACGACATCTTGTTTATCAAAATATGAAATTAACCTGGAATAAAGACTTCGTAAATACATCAGCAATCTGAGAATCTGTATGTGTAGTGTCTTGATCAGGACACTGATGATTCAATCTCGTACTTTATGACAATCAAGGTCCACACTCTCATGGAACACAAGATTGTTGGCAATATGAATTGCTGCAGTTGAATCACATAAGAAGGGAACAAGTTTAGATTGAGGAACCTGAAGCTCCTAAAGTAAATTCACTAGCCATACAACTTCCTTTACAGAGCAAATGCCATGGCTCTGTATTCTGATTCATCAGAGGAATGAGAAACAATAGGCTGCTTTTTCGATTTCTATGAAACAAGAGAAGGGCCGAGAAACATACATAAACCATAAGTGGATCTGCGTGTGTCCGCAAAGGAAGCCCAATTTGCATCTGTAAAAGCATGCAGTTAAAGGTTTGACTCAGCAGGATAAAACAAACCATTACCTACTGTGCCTTTTAGATAGTGAAGCACTTTGTAAGCAGCTTGTAAGTGCGAGTTTTTCGGTGTACTAGTGAATTGACAGAGTTTATTGATAGCGTAGTTGATGTCAGGCCAAGTGATGGTCAAATACATCATCTTCTCTACAAGTCTTTTGTACAATCCAATTTCCTCCAATACCGGCTCATCAGAATCAAGAACCAACTATGCTAGAGGGTTTTCAAGCCAATAATCCACTTTCTTCTACGAGCTCTAAGGCATACTTTCTCTGACACACATATATGCCTTTAGCTGATCTTGCGATTTCTAATCCAACAACATACTTCAATGCTCCAAGATCTCGTAACTTGAAAGCTTTCTTTAGATCTTCTTTCAACACTTCAACCTGAATCATCCTTACTCGCAATAATGATGTCATCCACATATACGAAAACTGCTACATACTTTCCATTAGTATTGCGAATGAAGAGAGTATCATCTTTCTATGATTTCTTAAAACCCAAAGCAGTTAAAGTTTTACTGAACTTAAAAACCATTGCCTAGAAGTCTGCTTTAGACCATATAAAGACTTACATAGCTTGCAAAAAACATTGGCATAAAGCACTTCTCCCTACTTCGGTGTATACCCTGGAGGAAGATGCATGTAAATCTCCTCTTCCAAGTCTCCATTCAAGAAAGCCTTGAAGATATGTAGTTTCGTAAGACTCCATTGTTTAGCGGCTAAGAGATTTTTCACATTAGTTATCTTGGCTACAAGCGAGAAGGTATCAAAAAAATCGACGTCAACTTGCTGAGTATACCCTTTAGCAACTAATCTCGCCTTATATCGCTCTAAACTTCCATCAGCATTGAGCTTTAACTTATAGACCCATTTTCATTCAATCGCATGTTTATCTCCAGGGAGTGAACAAATATCCCAAGTGTGGCTTCGTTTTAATGCAATCAGTTCCTCATTCATGGCCACAATCCATTCTTCAGATTTCTTGGCCTAAGCAAAAGAATTTGGCTCGGAATGTAATGTCAATGACAAGTTCTCCAAAGTCATATAAGCAGCAAGAGCATAGGGAATATCTATCAAGTCAACATAAGTTATATTACAATAGTAATCTTGTAAGTAAGCTGGTGTTTTGGCTAACCATTTTAATGGTGGTGAAGAAGATGCTTCACAAGGATTTTTTGTTGGCTTCGTTGCAGATGAATGGTCAATAACTGGAGGTATAGAAATCTTATCATTCAGAGAATCCAAGTGATGAGATTCTTAGATAGAAAAGAAATCATAAAGAGAATATGTTTGACCCATAGCAAAAGAGAAGATGTCCTCATGAAACACCACATTTCTGGAGATATGGATTGTTGATACTGGGTTCAACTTCTAATTATTTGTAATTAGTGAGGTTCGTTTTTTGGACGTAAGTTAAGTAATTAAAAAACACAAAAGATTCCTCAGAAAAAGAAGTTTTATTAATGATATTGATTACAAGTGTGTTAGCTCGGAATGCCAAATTAACTTTATCAAAGATAAGTATTAAGCCTAAGTTTGCTGGTAATTATTCTCCCCGATTCTGAATACCTATTTTAGTGAGGGGGGTATGTATTTATACGTCTAAGTAGTCGGTCTTCGAAGACCATGGGGTCATCTCGAAAAAATGGAAATATTCCATTTTTTCGGAATCAAGGAATCTGTAATAAGATTTGATCTTATTCTGTCTGAGCTTAGACTTCGGCCTTAGACGAAGTAGTTTATACCCCCGCTTCGAACACTAAAATCCGATCATTCTTTACCGAGGTATCCCTCGGTCATCGGGGCCAAGGGTTCTCATCCTATTGAAGGGACTCATGAAGCTTGGTTGTAGACGATCTTGACCGCGGAAATCTGAAAATTCTTTCTTTCTTTGTTTTGTCGACCAATTTCGGCGGGAAAAATTAAGAAAACAAAAGGCCTCCTTTGACGCGTGTGCTGACATCTCAGTACTTTCAAACCCCTTCATCTTCTTTATGATGTTTCACTCTCTAAAGAGGCGCAATGAATGAGGAAGGGAATGCTTACTCACATTCGTTACTCCACTCAAATTGCTTAATTCCTTTTAGCAGATTGTAAAAGGGTAAACATCTATCTGTCGACCGTGAAATAAATTGATTCAGAGCCGCTATTCGTCCAGTGAGTCTTTGTACTTCCTTCGAATTCTTCGGGAATGGAAGGTTATTTATTGCAATGATTTATCTCGGATTGGCTTCTATTCCTCGTTTCGTTACTATATATTCGAGGAACTCTCCAGAAGTAACTGCAAAGGTACACTTATCTGGATTTAATTTCATACTGAAACGATTTAAGATATCGAAACAATCCTGTAGATGAGCGACGTGGTCGGAAGCTACTTTAGATTTTACTAACATATCATCTATATAAACTTCCATCGTGTTTCCGAGCTTCTCTACGAACATCCGGTTCACTAATCTATGATATGTCGCCTCAACGTTCTTCAAGCCGAAAGGCATTACGCGGTAACAATAGGTTCCCCTATCTGTTATAAAAGCGTTTTTTTCTCTACGTCTGGATGCATCATAATTTGATTGTATCTTGAAAATGCATCCATAAAAGAAAGGAGTTCATTCCCGGCAATTGCCTCCACTAATTTCTCTATGCTCGGGAGAGGGAAACAATCTTTCGGACATGTTTTATTCAAATCTGTGAAATCCACACAAATTCTCCATTTTCCATTTTTCTTTTTTACTACTACGGGATTTGCTAGCCACTTCGGGTATTGAACTTCGGCGATCGAACCTTTTGCTAATAGCCGATCGATTTCTTCATTAACGGTCGTTGCTCTCTCGGGTCCTAATTTTCTCTTCTTTTGCTTGATCAGTTTGTGGGTTGGGTCTACGTTTATCGGTGTGATATTACTTTCGGATCAATTCCTACCATGTCGTTTGATGACCAGGCGAAAGCTCCTTTATTTGTTTTTAATAGATCGACCAACTTATCCCGTATTTCTTTCTTTAAACCTCCTCCTATGGTTACACATGGCTTTGGACGTTCCTCGTCAACACAAACTTTTTCATATTGATCTTTCTCGAAGATATTTGGGTCTAGCTCGCCAACTACTGATAGCTTCGGATTCTCGTTGTCCGGAATTTCTGTTTCCGAGATTAATGAGATAATGTGCGGTCTTGTCTTCGTAGGCATGGAACAAATTCTGGCTATCCGTTGATTTCCTTTTACCAAACAGAAACCATGCGGGGTCGGAAACTTGAGACACTGGTGATAGGTCGATGGGACTGCTTCCATCGTTGTTAACCAGGGTACCCCCATAATTGCATTGTTAACGGTCATCGGGACCGAGGGTTCTAATCCTATTGAAAGGACTTATGGTCTTATCCGTAATTAGGGAAAGATCAGTGACCGAATCTCAATTATTGCCAAGCTATTGATTAGGGATGTTAATCTCACCATTAACATGGACTTTGTTTGATGATGAGATGGGAAATTGAGTGTTTTAGTGAAAAAATTGGTTATATTAATTATGATTATTATAGGTTTTTGAGATTCACCTTAATACAAACTACAAAGATGGTATGCGATGACATGGTGCAGACAATACAAACTGTGTTCTCTGCATACAATGGAAATTGTCTGCGCTAAAGGACGGAATGGTAATTCTCTACGCGTTTTTTTTTGTCATGAGGGACTGAATGGTCCTAGGGAATATGATTTGCAATTCTGTTTAAAGGAGTTAGGTTATGATTTAAAAGTAAATATGGATATATTTTAAACAATTTCTTCATTATTGAAAGGACGAAGTACGATAAAAATACACAAAATCTGATGCAAAAAGAAATAAAAAATGAAATACATTTCTGTTCAATTTGGTGCAAGTCATTTTCGTTCTAAAATGTGAATATTTTAATCAACAAAACAATTTATGAAATAAATGAAAGGAGTTTTTTAAGAGAATTTAGAGATTTATAATTTTTGAATGAAGGTAAAGATATATTTGAGTTCATCGTAAGTTAATATTTAGTGAAATAAAAACAGTTTAAAGATCATGAGAACTAAGATAGTGGTGTAGTGTAAGAAAAATCAGGGATTGTGGATGACTTTTAATTTATAAATAAATAAATAATTTAATAGAAATTAGTTTATAGGACGAAGTTATTTCGTGTTTTAATTTTTGTTCGATTCAGGCAGTTAA
The DNA here is from genome assembly GCA_900116095.1 of Euclidium syriacum. Taxonomy (NCBI): domain Eukaryota; kingdom Viridiplantae; phylum Streptophyta; class Magnoliopsida; order Brassicales; family Brassicaceae; genus Euclidium; species Euclidium syriacum. The sequence continues at coordinate 9,729,860 of FPAK01000008.1, forward strand.
TTTTTTTTTTTTTCAATTTAAAAAATATAAAGCACAGAGTGGCAGGTTCTGATTGGTCAGTAAATTTTGTTATTAAATTGACAAATAAACAAAAGTTCAGAGTTTTTTAGCGAGTTCGAAAGTTTGTGTTTTTTTTTTGTAATTCGTGAAAAATTGAGGTTTGTTTTGGCCGAATTCATTTATATAATAGAGAATATATTAATTAATATTTTTTAAAAGAGATATATATATATATATATATATATATATTTAACTGTATTTTAGATGAATTTTAACTGTATTTTAGATAAATTTTACATACCACAAACAAAATTACAAATATATTAAAAGTTATTATAAAGAAGTAGCAAACTTTAAATATTATTAGTAAAATTCAAATAATTTATTGTAAGCAATTCTTTACATTTAATTTTTAATGCATTCATAACACATAAAGTTAAATGAATGTGATACAATTTAAATTTTATTCAAAAGAGACAAAAAATATTTTATTAAAAGCAAGTGTTTTTACTTATTTTCGGTTTTGTTGTTCACATGGATAAATAAGCTACTTACCCATAAAAAACAAAACCGTTGAAAAATAAGTAAAAAGAATTGCTATAGAAGATGAATTGAAATTTACATAGTTTATTCTACAAGTTGAAGAGGGGGAGCATAGAAGATGAATTGAAATTTTAAGAGGAAGAAACAATGTCCTTGAGTGGGACTTGGCATAAACTGCTAAAGCTTCGGCCTCTTGCGTGGGATTTCATCCGTTGGGAAATACGTAATGGTCGTTCTATCTTGTTCTGGTCTGACCCTTGGTGTGGTGCAGGTAGCCTTATTGCTCGTTTGGCCGATGTTGTGGATAATGGTGATCGATGGCTAAAAGGTGGAACCAGTTGAGAGAGACGCATGCTCCAGTTATGTGGGCAAAGCTTGTTTGGTTCTCACAGAGTATTCCCCGGTTCGCTTTCATTGCCTGGCTTGCTTTTCGTGATGGGTTATTTACGGGGACGCGAATGGCTGCTTGGGGAGTCCAACAATCATGTGTGTTTGCGTGGTGAAGCAAACGAATCTCGTGATCATCTATTTTTTCGTCTGCCCGTTCTCTTTTACGGTGTGGGATCAAGTTTGTGGATCTTTGGTTCGTTCACAAAATCATGATTTTGGAGAGACGGTGACTTCTCTATTGCATCTTCATTTCGATAGGTGTGATTTCTTGCTGATTCGTTTTCTCCTTCAGGCAACGATATATATGGTGTGGAGGGAACGTAACAATCGGATTCATTCCAAAGCCCCCTTGGATCCATGGTTATTAAACGGTGAAGAACCGCATCTCATCGTTGGGCTACTCCGGTTTTCACCTGCTAGCTTTGTTGATGGAACATTGGATGGGTAGTCGGAGTGAATTATGGCGGCGGAAGATCGGGCTCCGTTAGTGGCGGAAGATGATGAAGAAGTACCTGCCGATGAAGATGAAGATGGTGTAGCGCGTTTTTGATTTTTTTCATTGATAGGTGAAAAGGTCTCTGCGTGATTTTTTCATATGTGCTCTGTTTTTTAAGGTTTATGTGTTCTATGTTTATAAAACTGTTGATGAAACAGCTTTGTATATATTGATTACTAGATGAGGGTCCGCATAAATTACGGACATGTATAAATCGGGGTTGAAAAACTTGAACGAAAAATCAATAAAGAACATTCAAAATTTTGTAGTACGAAGGAGTTAATAATTTTTTTTGTTTCAATGATACTTAATGTTTGGACATATATGGTTCATTCCATAGATTAATTTGAAGTAAAAAAAATTAGGTAAAAGATACTCGAGTTCATCATACTAATCAAAACTACTCCACATACGAACTATCAATACAACTCGGTCTACTATTCTGGATCAAGTAAACTATAAATATTAACTTCCCTTGTTAGAAAAATGGACAAATCTTTTTCTTTCTCTATTTATAGTTTAGGTCTGGGTTCAACTACTCAAAATTACTCCGGCATACCTCATATCCTATTAAACACTGGTCCCAAATGTCTCAAATCCGAAGCGCCCAAATGCATACCATGAGCATTCACAAAGTCGCTTGAAAATAAAACTCACTTCGATTCATTTAGTATTTTACGAGTAATTTAATTTATTGATTCAATATATTGTTCAACTAAAAACATTTGTTTAAATATATAATTAAAGAAATAAAATCTAACTTAAAAGTTCGAAATTTTTACATGTGTTTTCTATCGCCTACAATATGCTATTAATTTCCAAATACTAAAATATCACAACATTAGACCAAGATTTGAGAATTTGTAAAGAATTTAACCTAACTGAAACTATATGAAATATGTATTATGTATACGTTGAACTATAAACCCAAACAAATAAAATATCATCATCTTTTTCAACGTTTTTTTCATGTTATAGTTATCTTCTTTCTCTTCTCCTCTTTATTTTTGTTTCTTAATTTTCTTCGTCTTTGTCGTCTTCTTCTTGTTCGACATATTCTTAATAGAGGTATAAACTCACTTTGAGGAATTTTTTTTTTTTTTTTTTTTCCCCCTAATAATGTTGCCCTAATAAAATACTCTTCTCCTTCTTCTTCACAACTTCTCCTTCTGCTCACGACGATTACCTTTTCTTAAAAACACATATAACTGAAAGTGAAAGCCAAAGAACCTATAATATCTTGAACACGAAGGAAACACTGGCTAGCACACTCTACATTTATTTCAAAATAATATTCCCCCATCTTTTTTCTCTTTGATCTTCAAAAACTAATCTATAGAAAACTTATTAAATCACAAGAATAAAAGATTTTTGAGACATTGAGTCTTAAGTAAATGATTTAATATTTTTTAATTGTGTTATACAAAAACTGGGTCTTAGGGAGCTTCTCCGTAAAGACAAAAAAAACACCTCTTAAAGAAAGGAGCTTTCTTGTATATAAAAGAGACCAAATTTCATTATAAGAGCTTATCCATGAGAGTACAAAGAACATGTATCACGCAAAAACAACGTATTACATATATATTAAATAGTTGACTTAAAAAATTGCTTCATTAGTGAAATTAATAGCTGCAAATTCAAAACAAACCTATATATTTTAATCACAAAATCAAAGAGAAAAATGGGAAGATTAAGAAGTGTTACCTAGAATCTTCGTGTTATTTGTCGAGTTCAGATTTCACCTTGATCCCTTCTCCTATCTCAACCACGTGCAACCCCATAGATAAAACTCAAAGACTAAACACATAAAATGTTCCTAATCAGGCAATGGACATCATTCACATTCCACATGCGTCATTTAAATATCATAATGCAGTTTTTAGTATGACAATTAATCTAATAAAAAAATTTAATCCTTACATTTGAAAAAATACTTACAAAATTGAAGATTATTGGAGTTTCAAGCCTTCCTGTCAAACAAAGTAAATAAGAAGTAAAATGTATAACAATTAATATTAGAAGCAAATAAATCATCTAAGAACCCCAAATTAAAAAGAAATCACAACGTATAGCTTACGTACCTATCTTCGAATCATGCCATGTGTGTTCAACAATTAAACTGTACTTAGATACTATCCTCTTCGTGTCTATATATCTCAGATATGTCATAAAGATGCTTATACACACAATTGAAAATTTACAGTAGGAAAAGGAATTAGAGTATGAAAATAAGATTGCACATAGCCAAAAAGAAAGGATCGACCATATAGTTATAAAAGAGAGGAACGATATATTATTTTAGAATAAATATAGATATATATTAGAAAATAAAAATTGTAAATGAATAATTATCACAATACATATGAATCAAAAGAATATCCAATAATTATCGGAAAAAAAAATGTAACTACCGTAATTTAGTATTTATCATAAAAAATAATTCAAAAAATAATAAACGAATGATTTAATTAATTAAAACTACAAATGATCTAATTAAGGTTAGAACTCCTTGAATCATTTTCCTTGTCTCAAAAAAAAATAAAATTAATGTATTTGAGACAAGAGAAATGAAGAAACATGTAACAAAAGCAAGATGTTTATATCAAAATTTTTTTTTTCGTAAATGTAATTTTTGTAATGATTGTTAATAAATAAAAACTATTGATAAGATTTGGTGATCAAAAGATAAACAGATAAATAAATATTGTGAAGATTTTTAAAAATAATGAAATCGATTTTTTGCTATATACAAAATAAAATCATTTTTAAAAATAAAATTTTATTAATTAAATTAATTAATATTTACAATTTTAATCTTGTATTTTGATAAATATTGTGAAAATTACAAAACTATTATAATTACTTATTTAAACTGATGCTAGTTTAAATATCAATTATTATTAAATGATTTATGTTATAATGTTTAGTAGATGTTCATATAAGTTTCATGTTTTAGAAAATCCATGTTCTAGAATATTTATTAGTAGAAATATTTCCTAGTATATACTCTTGTTAATGGGAATATTCAATAGTATATTCCATTATTTACCCCTATAAATACCCTATAATATTTATGCAATGTGACATCACTTCCATCACTTTTCTCTCTAGTTTATAACACATTATACGCACGATTCTCTAGTAGTCTGAGTTTCCGCCATCTCCGGTCCGATCGAGTTCTTCTCAAACATTGCACACTTTGCTTTGTTCTCCTACGATCCAATCTTTCTAACCTTATTAAATCAATGCACTAGCGTCCTGAACAAAAGAAAGAAACAAAAAAAAATCCTAAACGGTTAAACTTCTACCGTTTCTGTTTCCAGATTGAGCATGATATCTCGTCACTCTATGATCTTTACAATTGCAAAGCTTCGTTCTCCTTTCAGATAAGTATTCTGATCCACTCATTTTTATTGGATCGATTTATACTACATAATAGTTTCATTGCTTTATGATATGATCCATATGCAAATAAGACCATCGACTTATTGTTAGTGCATGATCAATTAGTCTCATTGTTTATTGCATCTGATTTTCGATACAAAAATTATCTTTTCTATCATTGCGATTTATAAAGTTTCAATTTGTTTTTATCGCTTCTGTTGGGGGTTGGATTTAGCACCCTCCCCCAGCCCAAATCAAGGTAGAATAGAAAGTAATGCGGGGTCCAGCAAGGCCCAATCTTCTCGCCTCGCGTAGCACTCCATGGGTCAACATCCGACCTCACCAGCGACCTCTTCCGTGATGAAGAGTTGACTTCTGCATACAAAACATGAAGTGATGTTTTGTCATATAACGTTTTTATCCTGTCAGGACAAGCCGAAAGCCATTCTCGGAAATGATGTTCGGCGCGTGACTTGACTCGTCAGACCTAGAGTGTAGTCTATCCTCGAATTAGACCAAGCTACAAGTCAACTTCAGGGATCTCCAGTCTGCTATAAATACCCTCTGTTTCAAGTAGGTAAGAAAGATTGAATTGAAGAGAGAGAACATAAAGAATGGGAAGAATAGCTTGGTAACTTAGATCGAATTTAGCACCTCTAGCGGTCCGTCGATAGGTGTTAGACTCCGCTCTTCGCTTTACCACTTTTCTTGTAACTGATTTCTCGATCTCCTGTAAACAGCGACCTCGCTTAACTTAATAAAACAAACAGCTACCTCGTAATCCTCTCACCTCGTGTAATCTCGTTTGTGAATTTGGTTCATTAACAATCCGACCAACATACCTAATCTATTTACAAAGTCACGTCTCACTCCACTCATCTTCATCTCGCAAACCACAAGACCTTAATCTAAAACGATCCGTGTGCGACCCGGTTCGCACAGCTTCGTTATAGAGATAGAAAAAAAAAATTACCTTAATTGGATATGGTTGCTAGGGGTGGGCGTTCGGGGTACCCAATCGGGTTCGATTTGCGTAATTCGGGTTTTTGGGTTTTCGGATTTTCGAGTTTAGGCTTATAGGTCTCATTCGGTTATTACAAAACTTCGGATCGGGTTTGGTTCGGGTTATGCCGGGTTCGGGTCGGTTCGGGTGTAAACTAAAAGCCGTCCGTAGTCCATGCGGTTTTGGTCTTTACACTTCTATTACACATTCAACTCTTTACTTAGGATGTAAACTAAATTAACAACTAAAGAGATTAATCTTTAGTTTACATCCTAACTAAAAAGTTAAATGCTTTAGTTTTTATCCTAACTCATTCATGCTCTAATCAAGTTAATTCAACTATAAATATATATCAATTCACAATAGTATATTGCAAATTCAAATTGACATAGAAAAAATTAATAACTTATAACCTACTAACAACAAATTATAGATAAAGACAATCATAAAGAAAGATGAATTTTATTCAAAATGCCAAAACAAGAGTTTTAAAAAAATAAAATAAGAACTAATTCATTCAAAAGACAAATTTAAAATGTCAAATTCAAAGCCAAAGTAAAAATAAAAACTTGGATCATCTTTCTCTTTATTCCTTGCAAAACATGAACACCTCTCTCTTAGGAAAAGTTTTCTTTAGAAACATAAACTAAATAAGTATCGTACTTTCCTCCTCCTTATCTCTTTGATTCGATTAACCCATTTAGGTTTCGGTTCGGTTCGGATTAACCCATAACCCATTGGATCCTCAACATAAGTACCATTCGGTTATTTTTCCATAATCCATACTCGTACCGAACTAGTTTGTTCGGGTTGGAACCGGGTTCGGGTTTCATGTTCGGGAAATATGTCCAGCCCTAATGGTTGCGTTCGTTTCATTTTTATTTGGTGATTTAATCGGATAAAATCGATCGGTTATTGCTTTCATGCATTATTGAGGAAATCTAATCGGTGCATCTTTGAAGAATTTATAATGATTGATTTAATTGAGCAACCCATATTTGCATTACAGTAAAACTTCAATAAATTAATAATGTCGGGATTGGAGAAATTTATTAATTTATAGAGGTATTAATTTAAAGAAGGATAAATCTTTAACACTTACTCTCATGAAAAATATATTTTAAATTGTTTACATTTTCTTTTTTATAATCATGTTTTCAAATCGCTAATGTTGAATCGTAAAACTGAAAATGATTCACCTTTCGAAGTGGTTACACGTAAAGAAACAATTATTACGTCTTGAGTTCTTCACAATATTTTATGTATGTATAAATTTATATACAAAATTATTAATTTATGATATTATTGGGATCATATATTTACATAGGAGTTTCTAATAAATTATTATCTTATTATCTTATCGAATTTTGTTAAATTTTACACTGATCCGACTTGAGACTGGAGAAATTTTTTAATTTATAAAGTTTATTAATTTATAAAGTATTAATTTACCGAGGTTTTACTTTAGTTTGATTATTCTATTAGTTATTTATTTATCCTTACATCAATATATGTTTGGTCTAATTATCAAGCTCCTTCCGTTTCAGTTTTAACTTTTAACAAGAGTTGTATTTATGTTGTTGCTTTGTCATGTTTTACCACTTCAAGATTATGGAAGGGGCAAACAAATTAATCGACTAAAGATCGGCTTTTTCAAGTCGTTTTCGTTTCATTATGCAACACCACGACATCAATCTTTTCAAGTCAAGTCCTTTTATTTAACTCTACATAACTTTATTGATATAAAATATTATGTGAATATGCTCGTTGATATCTATAAAAAAAATGTTAAAAGTTTGATTGTACGAACCGGTCGCACAAAAGTTCTTTTTTTATTAAGATTCGGTACGCAGCGAGGTAAAGGTAGATAGTTTGAAGTGAAATAGATTTAGCGAGACGTGACTTTTGTAAAGAAATTAGGATTAAGGGTCGGAATTCTCTGTAAATGAATCAGATTAGATCGCGAGGTTTAAACGAAATGAAACGAGTTTATATTCGAATAAATAAGACCGCTAATTACAAGATATTGAGAAATCGGTAACAAGAAAAGTAGTAAAGCAAAAACCGAAGTCTAACACCTTTCGATGGGTCGTTAAAGATGTTAAACTCGATCTAAGCTACCGAGTTGTTCTTCCTATTCTCTCTGTTCTCTCTCTTAAATTCAATGTCCTTTACCTACTGGAAATCTACAGTATTTATAGCGGACTGTAGATCTTCGAAATTGACCTGTGGTTCGATCTAGTCCGAGGATAGGCTGCCTCCTATGCCTGACAAGTCAGTCCACACCTTGACACAAGTTCCGAAGCATGCTTTTGGCCCACCTGACAGGATAAAAAGGTGTGATGTGACAAAACGTCACCTCGAGTCTGGTCTGCTCTGATCAACTCTTGACTGTTGATCACCTCACGAACAAGGTCACGTATTTTGACCACGCGGTGATATCAAGGGCGGAGAAGATGGGCCTTACCGGATTTGAATCAATTCCTATTTTCATTTGATTTGGGCCAGGGGGTGCTAAGCCCACCCCCAACAGTTAGTCCCCCCTAGTTCTGATGATGCATTATCAGATTTATCACGAGGAAAAAGGCCCAAATCAATTGGGTCGGCCTGCTTGAGCGTCGTCGCTATGCTACATGTCGCGTCTCCATTGTCACTGAATTGGTTTGGTTGGAAATCGAGGAGTCGCTCATCGAAATGTCACGACATTCGTGTATGGAAAGCCATGATTACTCGGGAACGCTTCGCCTTCCGCTCCACATCTATAAAACCCATCTTTTCCCGGAACTTTCTCAACTGTTCTTTCCTTGTTTTAAGTTCTCTCCTTCTCCTTTCCTTCCTTCCAGGTTTCCTTCTCTCTTCCATCGCTATGGCTGATTTCAACGCTAACCAATCTGACGAGACGAGGTCTGGATCGGAGGAGGCCCAGTTCTATGACCGGAGAGAAGACTCTCATGGCGAGAACACCTCGGGGTTGTCACCCTCGATCCAGGAGCAAGAATACGAGGAGTCTGACCGCGAAGTCGGCACTGTTGGAGTTTGGACCAGGAGAGCGAGGTCCCGAAGAAACCTTCCGATTCCCAAGGTCATCGCGGCTCGATGAGCACCACTGATTCTCTGCGTCGCGTCCTACCGAGCGAGCCCTTCGAGTGGGTGATGATTGAGGTTCCAACGTCGAAGGACCGCCTGCCCGACTGCAAACCGGGATATATAGGACTTTATAAATCGTGGGCTTTTCTTCTCGATCCCAAAACTGCTCACGGACTTCTGCCGACGTCACAAGATCGCGCTCACTCAATTGACCCCGACGTCAGTTCGTAACATCATTGCCTTGCAAGTGATGGCTCGCAAGGAGGGGATAGAGATCTGCTTCCGGTTCATGGAGGAGACGATGTCCTTCTCAGACAACAGGAAGAATGTGATCGGGATGTGGTACACCCCGTTTAGGAAGAATTGGAAGATCTTCATGGGTGAGCCTTCGAAGATAGAGAACTGGTGGAAGAATTACTTCTTCGTGAAGATTGACGAGAAGTCGCTAGAGGATCCGGGTGTAATATGCGATGTAAATGGAATTTTTCTCCTGGTAGGTGTCGCTCGTCTGTTTCAATTTTTTCCTGCTTGCGTTCTTGTCTTTTCGCTAGCTTTATTTTCAGATCGCCATCTTCTGTTCGATCCATACCCGGAGGATTTTTTCGGGAGGAGTCGGAGGCTACGCGAACTGGGGAATCAACAGTGGTCCGAGCTTTTCAACAAAATGATTAAAAGGTCGAAGGCTCGTCGGGCAGCGGGTAAGTTGAATCTCGCTTGTCCTTTACCTCGTAGGTCGGACCTTTTCTTGACGAGGTTTTGCATGTTGCTGGAGAACAGGGTCCCATTATGGGTATAATGCATGTTAAAGATTCTGCCCGGGGGCGAACACCCGGTCCTTCTAGGAAGGTCCTGGCCAAGAAGCGGAAGATAGAGCCGACGCCAACTTGGAGGTTTTTGGAGCCGGAAGAGAGGTTGGAAAATCGAGGCCCCGGGAGGAGTAAGGCACTGTTCTCCCAGGGGGTTCCTCGCAGATCGTTCCCAGTGTTCCTTCGACGCACCTCGTTAGCTTAATCGACGAAGCGGTGACGAACGCTGGTGCAGAACCGGGGAGTTTGATACCCGAGGGAATTCCTTTTGAGTGAGGGTGCTGCCTACGCTTTCCGCTTTTCTCACTTAGGAGGTGGGTTGCTGGTGGACGATGCTGAAAAGTGTCACGAGCTGATCTCAAAGATCATCGGGCCGGGAAATCGGACTCTCGACATAACACCCGTGACTCTGAGGAAGGATGTGGTCGCGAATTCCGGTCACTTGGTGAGGGTAAGCAGATTCTGCTTCTTTATATATATATATATATATATATATATTTTTTTTTTTTTTTTTTTACTCGATCCACCTTTGTGCAGTACATCGCGTCGATGAATGACACCCTCGCGGCCTATGACAACGAGCTCAGAAAGGCACGTCGTGCCTATTTCCGGCAACTGAATTCCAACAATCGGTTGAACGAGGAGCTACTCGCGGCGAATAGGGTGGTTGAGGAGCTTCGAGTGAGGCTAGGCGAGGTTTCCTCCTTGGAAACCGGGCGAGCTCACATTAACCGCACTGCTCCCGCTGATGTTTAAAGGAGTATAACGTGCTGAACCAAGTGCTGGTTAGGTATAAGTCTTTCGAAGTCGTCGTGGCGAAGTAGCTCAGGGACCGGGAGCGGGCTGATGCTGCGAAAGCCGAACTGATTGAGGCCCGCAGGCAAATGGATCTAATCAGAGAGCTGCAGGCGGCGGGCGTAGATGTACCGGGAGAGATTATGACGGAGAAGTCTTTTGAGGAGGAGCAAGCGGAGTCCGAGATTTCGGGACTACAAGTTGTGCAGCTCGACTTCAAAGACCTCCCGGATCAAAACTTCCCGAGGGGAAATGATTAGAAAAAATATTACCTTTTTTTTTATTATATATTTTTGTAACGGACGTCCGGACTGACTTTTTGTTGAGCCCGTATTTAATCGGAAGAGACTTTTTCTTCTTTGCCTTTATTTATTTTATTCATTTTTCGCAAATGTTGGCAGTCTGATGTTAGGCCGACGGACGTGGTGGCCACGTCAGATAGGTGCGAGCGCGGTGTTCGGCTTTATATATTCCTATTCTCGATGAGCGGAAGTGCGGGTTGATGGGTGATCAAGCCATCTAGGTTTGTGCGAGGCTGGCCTCGGCTTTCACTCCCGAGATGTTTTGGGTGGATGCGAGTCGGAGCTCGGCTTACACCGTGGGTTTGCCCGTGGAAGGTGTGTATTTCTTATTTTGCGACCTGACTCGGCTTTTACTGCGAGGTCGACTCGGCTTACGTTGTTTGAAGGTGCTTGGCCCGAAAACTTCGAAATTAATTAAAATGAGAAACTGTGCCTCGCGAGGAGGTTGCCTACGTACCCATAGCAGGGATTAAGTCTATTGTAGTTCTGAGGTACGCTAGTACAAGCATATATATAAAAAGATGAAACACTCGTCGGAAACGACATATTTTATCGTTCGTTGATCACGCGATGCGTTTTGACGCGGGCGGAGGTGCCTCTTGAGCAGCTTCGGCCTTGACTTCACGGGGGCGCTTGCCACCTTGCTCTCCGGCCTTGTTGTTATCAGGGCGAGGCTGCTGCTCCCGATGTGCCCTTTCTGGGGGAGATATTTCACCAGGGCGGTATTTCTCGTAGAGATAGCTAGCGGGACCTCGGCAGTTTCTGTCGGAGTGACCCGGGACCTGGTGGTAGTTACATAAGAGGGTCGAGTCTCGGCCTTCCTCTACCGTGTTGTCCTTTGGCTTATTTCTGCTCCATTTCTTCCACGGTTGGACCTGCGTCCTGTTGCTGACCGCGTGACAAGCGACGGTCTTGCGTTCCTTTTCTTCCCGGTAGTCTTTGTTGACGTGTTCGCGAGGTTCCTCGGGGAAGTCCGCTCCCTTTTCCTTGTTCGCCTGGGCCTTTGCGAGACGAGTTTTCCTCTTAATGAGCGCGTTCTCCTCTAGTTCGACGAAAAGTGAGGCTCGGTGCAACGCGTCCTCGAGCGTTAAGGGCGGGTTGACCGTCAGTTCTTCCCTGAACCGGCTAGAATATATCGGACTTCTTTTGAGGACGTCCATGCTTGCCTCATCGGGGACCGTGACATGGGTTGCCACAAGCTTGAACCTCTGGATGAAAGTTTTTAGACTCTCCTCGAGTTTCTGTGTGAGGGCATATAGATCGGCGGCGGACGTCCCCTTTTCCATGAAGGTTAGGTATTGTGAAATGAACGTGGTTTTCAACTGGAGGAAGTTACTTATAGTTTTGGGCTTCAGGCGGGAGAACCATCGAAGGGCGTCACCCCGCAGGTTTTTCACGAAGAGCTGGCAGTAACCCACGTCGAGTTCCTCTCGGCTGAACCTTGTCCTTCCCATGGAAATCTCGAAGGTTGCTAGAAACTGGCTCGGGTCATCTCCTCCTTCGTACTTTGGGAGCGGGATCTTTCCCGGATTTTGAAGAGGAAAATCCGTTACAGCCGCGGTGAACGGGGTGTTCTGTGATTTGCGAATCACGCGATCGACCTCTGAAGCGGAGCGTATAGCTTGATGCATTTGCAAGGTGAGGTTTTTTACCAGCAGCTTCATTTCGTCTAGCTCTCTCTCGTATCCCGTTCTGACGAGGTTTTCAACAGGCTGAGGGCGAGCCTGGGGATCCCATGTGATTGCATGGTCAGGAGTGGTTGGAGCGAGGACTGCGTTATGGGGTCCTCCGAAGAGGTTTCGCCGTAGCGGGTCGAGAATTTCCTCCGGGATCCTTTCTCGAGTCTGCTCGCGTCTTCTATGGGATTATTGTACTTGGTTAAGGAGGATTTGCATGATGCCCTCAAGCTCGGGAGTTGCGTCGAGTGGTATGGCGGTCGACTGAGTTTGTGGAGGAGTCAGCTCGATGGTCGGTTGTCCTCCGGATCCTGACGGGGGGAGTCCAGGCGGATAGATCGGCCGTTGATTTTCGGGAGGGGCAAGGAAGAGCGGCGCGACAGGCGTCACGGGCCAGAGTGAGAGAGGCATCCCGTACGAGCGCCCCTCTGGAGAGACATTCGATGGCGCTCCTCCGTAAGATTATGAGGATGGTGGATGGAACGACGGTGGAGGTAGTCCGGGACGAACTCCCGTAGGGTATGCGCCTCCTCCTTCAGTTGACAAACCACGCGGAGGAGCGGCAGGAAGGAGGTTAGCGGTGAGAGGTGCCAATGCTGGCGAGTTGATCACCGGTGTCGTAGCGGATCCACTGATCTGAGCGTCATGGGATGTCTCACCGGGAGCATTCTCCGAGGAGGCTTCTGTCGCTGGGTTGGTCGTGTTTTTGAGGTGTTCCATTGTCTCGGAAAGTTGTTCGAATTGGTTCGTGAGTATAAAGAATTCCTAAAACTTCCCCTCAGTCGCCGCAAACTGTGCGAAACGGGTCGCACACAAGTTCTTTTTGATTAAGATTCGGTACGCAGCGAGGTGTAGGTAGATAGTGCGAAGTGAAATGGATTTAGAGAGATGTGACTTTTGTGAGGGAATCAAGACTAAGGGTCGGAATTCTTAGTAAATGAATCAGATTAGTTCGCAAGGTTAAACGAGATGAAACGAGTTTATATTCGAATAAATAAGACCGCTGATTACAACAGATTGAGAAATCGGTTACAAGAAAAGTAGTAAAGCAAAGAGCGAAGTCTAACACCTTTCGACGAGTCGTTAAAGATGTTAAACTCGATCTAAGTTACCGAGCTTTTCTTCCAATTCTCTATGTTCTCTCTCTAGAATTCAATGTCTTTTACCTACTGGAAATCTACAGTATTTATAGCGGACTGTAGATCTTCGAAATTGACTCGTGGTTCGGTCTATCCGAGGATAGGCTGCCTCCTATGCCTGAAAAATCAGTCCACGCCTCGACATAAGTTCTGAGGCATGCTTTCGACCCAGACAGGATAAAAAGGTGTTATGTGACAATGAGTCTGGTCTGCTCTGGTCAATTCTTGACTGCTGATCACCTTAAGAATAAGGTCGCGTATTTAGACCACGAGGTGATATCCGGAGCGGAGAAGATAAGTCTTACCGGATATGGATCAATTCCTATTTTTATTTGATATGGGCCGGGGATGCTAAGTCCATCCCCAACAATAACATTTTATTTATTATTTGATTTTATAGTTTCTCAAGTATTTGTGCCTCCATTTAATATGAATGATGAATCTATTAATTACACTATTTATTTAGTGTGAATTATTTATTGGTTATCATTATTTATTATAAGACTTTTGAATTTCCCAAATATTTGTTCCCAAATATTTGTTCATCCATTTATGATCATATTAATTACACTATTTATTTATTAGTGTAAGTTATTTATTGTAATCTATTTATTTATTAGTGTGAGTTATTTATTGTAATCTGATTTTTCATTTTTCTAAAATCAATATGTTATCATCACACTTTATTTAATATGTTTATTGAATGATTTTATCTTTACTAAGGTTAGAAAGATATAATTTTATTTAATACATGATTGATTGAGAACCTAATTTAATTGCATGATAGTAATAAAATAGTGAATATTATTGGTTGAATAAGTACTTTGTATAGATTGATCATAAGTTCATGGTCATACTTTCATGAATTTTTTTGATATTGAGAATTTGATGTAAAATATCCACACGTGATTAGCTCATAGTATATTACTTCACTTGATATTTATATTGAGGACTTGACGTAAAAATCCACACGTAAAATATCCACACGTGATTAGCTTATCTATTATGAATGATATATAGAATCTCAGAAAAAGTGAGAAAATAAATATTGTAAACAAACAAAAGATATTTCTCTAATGTAACGATGAAAGAAACTAATGTGAGTACAATGTTCAAGTTGTATAAAGATTATTGAAAGCTTGAATAGCAAATATATGATTGCCTATAAGAACGTAATATGAAATTTTAATGTGTTATATTTTCCCAAGTTTCAAAGGTCCAAAGGGTTTAAGATAAAATACATGATCCAAGCTAGATGTGTTGTTTATTCTAAAGTGGATTCAATTCAAGATAGATGAACCTGGAGTGTCACTATCTTGAAGAGGGGGGGGGGAGATACAAAATCTCATATTTATAGTAAGTGGAACATCTAAAAGATTATGCTCGCACTGGAAATGGATTTAATGAATCATTCATAATAGATAAAGAATCTCATATCTATAATAGATGGAACACCCAAAAGATTATGTTCACACTAGAAATGGACTTAATGAATTATTCATACAGAAAATACAGGAGATTTCAATTCTTATCGTTGAGACAATAAGTAAAGGGAAATGTTGAATGTTTTCAACAAAAGTAATACTCGAGGCAGTATAAGTATTTTGAAGAAAATACATGCATTGTACTACACAAGAGATTAATACAATGGAGATATGTGTTATAATAAACCTCTAGTTTACTGAAATTTTAATGTTTGGCAAACCGATTATGCCATCCCGGTTTAGTAATGATACGACATTCGTTAAAGAACCAGAGATTCTTACGAATGATATGCTATATGATGCTTGCTTACAAGGCAATATTGTAATACGTTTTCACCAGCCAAAATAGATTTAAAATCTATTACTTTTTGGAAAGTCTACAAGGAAATATTTGTGGGCTTGATCATCCACTGGTTTACTGATCATCCACCATATGTTTTCAATCAATGCATTGACAAGATGGTCGCATATATCCTTTGTTATAGATCCGTAACTTAAATTTTGCGAGACTACTTGGTAATGCTAGTGAATTCTTGGCGTAAGCCTTTGATGATTATAATATGCCCATTAGGATATGGTTTGAACATATTGTAGCTAATATTAATACATAAGATGCATCAGCAATGATTCGCATAATGCCAAAGAGTAATTAATAATTCTCCCCATCGAATTGGTTTTTGGTCAGGAACCAAAGATCTTCTATCTAGAAAATTTGGATAAGTTGTTCCACCATAACGCTAAAAGATGGGACCTCAAAGGAGGTTATGTATATGATAGATATGAATCTCCATTGACGAAAAATATCCAACATTAGGGGGAGAAAATAAACAGCTAGAAAAGGAAATGAGTTGAATTATTATTGATCCTCGGACTAAGACGCGAATAGAAGTCCAAATGAATGTAAAAAGATAATTCATGTACATAGATTAAGCAATTTGTTGCCAGATGCTTAAACTAGCCCTAATAGAGTGATAAAATCATATAAAATCATATGTACCAACTTTAAATGCTCCAGTTAAATTGGATGTCCAAGAAGGACAATACAAAACTGGTAGTGAGTCTAAAGATCGCATGGACCGTGATAGACAAATTGGTTCCAAAAATAAAAGTCCTATAAAAAGAAAAGGAGTATAAATTGAGAATGGCAAGAACGAGGAAGAAAATACTAAGGATCTCAAGAAGATACCTTAGACATGAAAAAGCAAGCAAATCAGGTACCTGAGAATAAGGAAATCTGAAATAGCTAAGTCATGTCTCGAATAATATGGAACTGATATCAAATTGACGTCGTTAAATACTTATGCATACAATGTAGCAGTTTATGAGAATGAGGATCATGAAGCATCTATGAAAAGTGTTCATAAAGTATGATTGGCCAAAAGGGAAAGAAACAATAGATGCAGAGTTAAAATCTCTTGGAAAGAGAAGTGTATTCGGACTGGTAGTCTGTACACCTAATGGTGTAAAACCAATGGCACATAAATGAGTATTTTTGTCAAATAATAAATGATATGATAAAATTGTGAGATGCAAAGCAGTATTTGCACAAGGGTTCTCACAAATACCTATAGTTATAAAGAAACATATTATCATGTGGTGGAAGCAATTATTGCTAAGTTTCTTATCAGTCTGGCAACAAGAAAAGACTTAAGAGTCACTAAACAATATCATTTGTATAAAAGTCCCAAAAAGGATCTGGACTATAAGAAGCTGGAAATGCTAGTTCTCGAGAACATTATTGAGCATATAAAAGGAATAAGTTTTGGTCATGGAGTACCATGTTGACAATGATTTTGAGAAATTTATAGATATCTTACTTGATTAGAACATTGGATTTTGTATGAAAAGAATGATGGTCATACTAGTAACTTCTATAAGAAGAAAATAAATAAGTCGTATGTACAAGTATATAAAGATTGTATATTAAGGAAATTTGGTCCAAATAGACCAAGATATGACCTTTTATGTGAAAGGGATGTTATGGGTGAGATCTAATGATCTAATAGATTATATGATAATCACGAGTTTATTCAATAAAGCTATGCTTATAGCAATTCCCATAAAGATGATATATATGATTGGAATGCATCTCCCGAACATGATGCTTCCAAGGGAGATATATGATGATGATGTGTGTGGATATACTCTTTTTCCTTTTCATGGTTTTTATCCCATTGGGTTTTTCCATGTCAAGGTTTTAATGAGGCAGTAAAGAACACACAAATGATAGACACCTAAAGAAGAATGTTATCACTCAAATGAAGAAGATCTATCAATTCAAAGTTTTTCCAAGATTGAGAGAAGCTGAAGAAAATGATCCTGATAAAGAATCAAGGCATGAGCTCACTCCATTCGTGAGACATAATAAAAAAAAATTCAACCTAAGGAGACCTTCTCGACAGAGTTAGAAGATTATCTTGGTGTCCAGATAAAGATCATTGACACTATTTTCATCTCCAAATTGCATCAAGTCATTCGAGATGGTAGAATTCAAGATATGACTGTTTTCATGGAACATATACAAGCTGTCATGGAATACCTATATCTACCATGGTGCGTCAACCTATCTTTTTCAAGGAGTTAGTTCAATATATCGGATTGCTTCGTCTCAAAGACTCTAATTATGTTCTCATTAGGGGGAGAGTAAATGCGCGCTGCACTCTTTTTTCCTTAACCATGGTTTTCTCCTACCGGCTTTCCTGGTAAGGTTTTAATGAGGCAGTATCTTACTCGCTTTTACAACTATTCCATTATAATGGACATCCAAAGGAGAGTGTTATGAATGTTTAGTGGATGTCCATATAAGGCTCATGTTCTAGAAGTTCTAGAAGACCCATGTTCTAAAATATTCACTAGTAGGAATATTCCCTAGTATATACTCATGTTAGTGGAAATATTCTATAGTATATTCCCTTGTTTACCTTTATAAATACCCTACAATATTCATGCAATATGATATCACTCCCATCTCTTTTCTCTCTAGTTTATAACAATTTAAATATTTAACATCAATTAGCATAATTATAGCAAATACTGATTAATGTAAAATTTATATTAATTGATATCAATTGATATTAATTAATATTAATTGATGTAAAAATTTATCAAATGACACAAATTAATATCAATTATGTAAATCGATGCAAGTATTTGTAACAGTTGTTCAAACCAATGTAATGTATTTGTACCATTGCTTTCAGAGTAATTTTTTAAAATGATGTAAAAAATGTTTGCATCACTTATAAGTAATACAAACATATAAAATAAATGACACAAAACAACCCCTTTTTTTTTAGTGAAAGGCTACAAAAATCAAGGGCGGAGAAGAAACCAAGGGTATAACAACTCTGGTAATCAAGGAGGTGATTTCCAAGCCCAATCTTAAACCTCTAATTCCAATGAAGAAGGAACCAGTGCCATCTTGAAGGAAGTATTGGAGAGTCAAGAATCACTCAATCGAAATGTCCACAAAGATCAATGAGATAGCCGCAAAGGTTGAGACAAGACTCGGAGTCATGAGAAAAATGATGGATGGATGCTATGCTGATCTCAACAACAAGTTAGAAAAAACTAACTATAAACATGAAGCTACTCGAGAAGAGGATGTCGGATCAAGGAAACGCACCATACGCCTCTACTTCCTCTATATCGGCGAAGCCCGTGCAAACCCCCCCTCCCCAAGAATTTCTATGCAATGATCAATGAATACTATAAAGGGGAAGACGAGGAAGACTATGAGATAATTCAAGGTTGGCTAAGTGATCCCGAGAACAATGAGTTTATCTTTGAGTTTCTTGAAAATTTCTGAAAAAGGATGCGAATGTGGAATTTGATAAACCATCGACCGATGATGAAGACTATGGAGTGTTTAAGATTGATGATGTCGAAAGAATCAATCCGGATGAGAAACTCGAAAGACGAAACGGTCTCAGAAGAGGTGTATCAAACACCATATTGGTCGATACAAATAAGGTGTCGAAAAGTGTATCAGTTGATACAGAAGCTTCTAAAGAAAAAAGAAAGTATTGGAAACTCTATCGGTCGATAAACTCATGTCTGATGTGGGAGAAATGTTCAATCAGTTCCAAATCAAAGCAAAAGAGGTGGAGAACGCTGAGACATCTTCACCCAATGAAGGAATTCCATTTATCGAGATAAAGTTTACCAAGGTGCAAAAGAAAAAATTCAAATGATTCAAGCAAGCGCTAGAAGTCGCCTCTATTTAACTACCATTCTCGGTAAACATCACATACATGGTAGAAGCTCACTCGCCTTTGAGCTTAATGTTATGATTAGGTTAGAATAGGTTGGGATTGATATTCATGAAGGAGATAAATGAAACATGTGTAGAAAAAGGGAAGTAAAGTCATTAAGGGGAAATTTGGTCTTAAAAAATGAATAAAAGAAAAGCTCTAAGTTCTAAATGAATCTTCTAATACATCAAAAAGAAAAAACAGTCTAAGAATATGAGGAAGAAAAATTTCTTTAACAGAATGAGTGATTATCATGAAAGGAAGAGGTAGATTATGAAAAAAAAGG
The DNA here is from genome assembly GCA_900116095.1 of Euclidium syriacum. Classification (NCBI taxonomy): domain Eukaryota; kingdom Viridiplantae; phylum Streptophyta; class Magnoliopsida; order Brassicales; family Brassicaceae; genus Euclidium; species Euclidium syriacum. The sequence goes on from FPAK01000008.1 coordinate 9,749,504, forward strand.
AGAGAAATATATAGACCGTAGTTCACTATATATATTGAAGGAAAATTTCCCTAACACTTAATAAAATAAATGGTTTTAATGAAGCAGTATCTTACTCGGTGTTTAATTTATGATTAGGATAAGAAATCTTAGAGTTAAACAAAATAATTGTTCACGTTCCGATATTTCTCTCTTTTTCGTGTCTCTAGTGTATGCAAGGTGCACTCACAAAGAGCCAAGCCAAATTAAGGAAAGAAGAGGCCACAAGGAGAAACGAACGCGACACTCTAGTCGACCGACCCAACCTAGGAGCCGACCGACCCAACCTAGGAGCCGACCGACTCGACATCGATACAACAGTCGATCAAATTTTCCCAGAGTCGACCGACTCGAATCACGATCAGACGCAATAAGCAAATCGGCGAGGAAGAAACTCAACAAGAAATTTAAGAAGAAGATGACCGACATCAAGCTTAATGCCAAGGGAGAAAGGATCGATGACATCGCCCGGATGTCGAAGGAAACCAAATCGAAGACAATGGAGATCCAATCAAGAATCTCGAAGATGAGCTCAAACCCGATGAATACTTCTAAAAAAATCACCAATTGTGCTGCCAAACGTTGGAAAGAAGGGTTATGAGTTAAAGAATAGCACAATATCTTTTGTGCGGGATAGACAATTCAATGGTTTGAAGAGCGAAAACTCGATGGACCATATCGAGGCACTTGAATATCTCGTTGGAAACATGAATGTTGAAGGAGTCTCAAAGGAATGGTTGTGTTGCAAGCTATTTCGCCATTCACTTGCATACAAGGCGCTATGTTGGTTCAAACAAATAAAACTTGGATCATTCAAGGATTGGAGCGAAGCAAGAAGGAGTTCATAAACAAATTCTTTGATGAAGCCAAGTCAGATGAGATAAGAAAGAAAATATCTACCTTTAAGCAAGAGATTAGAGAAACATTCAATGACACTTGGAAGAGATACAGTCGATACCTAAAGGAGTGCCCCCACCATGAATTCACAAAGTCAAAAATTGTAAGCACTTTTCTTTAGAGGCTTGCAATGGGAGCACAAGTGTGTCATTTACTCAGCAAGTGGAGGTAATTTTCGTGGTCAAAAACATACTGATGTTCTCAAGGTGATCAAGAAGTTCTCAAAAAGTAGCAGCGCAAATCAAACAACTAATGGAAAAGGCGAATCAACCAACTCTCAAGCCCAACAAATAGCTAAAATTGAAAGGAATAATGGAAAAATGTTGATGAAGGATAGAAGAGGTATCAGCTCTCTACAAGAAGAGCCTATGGAGGAAGCACCCACTGAAGAAGTAAACTTTTTGGGAGGCAATGGTTTTAGACCAAGAAACAACAACTATGGGTATGGCAATCAAGGCTTAAAACCATTCAGTAATCAATACAATTACTACAGCCAACAACAGTTTCACGACAATAAGGAGCATATAGACAATTTGGTCAGCCCCAACAGCAACAACCTCATCAACAATCACAACAAGGAGCCCAATCAATCCTGAACAAAGAGACAATGTATTTCAACAATTTCTCGATGGACAACAAAAGATCAATGTTGATATGATGAGGAGGATGGAGTCAATCCATGGAGAGTTGAACATAAAGATAGTTACCATGATCACTCACATGAGACAACTTGAAACTCAAGTAGCTCAAACCGCGGAAGCCGTTAAGCAATATGAAGGAATCTTGCCAGGAAAGACCAATGCAAATCCAAAGATGTTCATCCAATCCATCAATCTGAGAAGAGGAAAGACGCTAAGCCTTGTGGTGAGGAAGGTACTAACCACAAAGGATCACATTAATCTTGAAGAAATTGAAGAGGAAATCGCAGCGGAGGAAGAGTCGACCGACCACAGAAGACAGTCGACCGATTGGTGAAGTTTTAGGGGGTAGTATTGGATCTGGCATTTGAGAGGATTTCAAGTTTTTTCCAAATCTCTTATTATTGGACTTGGCATTTGTAAAACCTCTTTCAAATCCAAGATTATTATAATAATGATTTATACAAATCCCCTTAAATCCTAGGTTATTAGAAAGCTGGGATTTCACTAATTAATTATATCAAAAAAGATTTGAGATTATTTGAAAGAGAATTGATAGTTAAAAATCAGGGATTTCAAATACCACCTCAATTGATGGTATTTGGAAAAATCCCTTTCAAATCTCTGCGATTAGAATTTTCCAAAATAATTTCAAATCCTTATTCTAATACCCCATCTTACTTATATTCTTTTAAACCAAAATGCAAATCTACATTTTTTCTAAGTATTCTACAAATTTAGCTTGGTTAAAAATATATTTGTGGGGATTTGAAATTTCACTTTCGCCTATGAGTGGTCCTTTATCTCTCAAATAGAAACCTTAGAGCATCCCCATCAGTGAATTTTTATGGGGTTCTTCACTGTTCCGGCGCGGACCCCATCTAAAAAATAATAATTAAAAAATCAGAGGTTCTTCACTGTTCACAGATTCGTCTTTTAGCTAAGAGCTTTTACGAACCCGGATTCATCACTGTTCACACACGTGGTGTAACCGGATTCGCTGGTTTTTTTTTTTCTTTTTCAATCGGAAATAATGGACCCCACTTCAAAAAAAAAAAAAAATATGTTAAGAACCTCATTTTTAAGAACCTCTAATGCACATGCTCTTAACCACCTCTTCATTGTCTGCTCCGATCTATCTCTCCAGCGCGCTTGGTGCCTCACTGCTGCCCGGAGAGGATTCCCCTTTCCTTTAATTCATGTTGCGGCTGTCTCTCTAGTAGTTTTGGTGTGCTTCGACGACGGTTTGGAGTTGGGTGTTTCAATACGGTGGTCTAGTGTGTGTCGGGGTTTGAAGAGCCGGTCTTAAGCTGCGTTGGCCGGTTACCTTTGTCTCTAGGTTGAGGCTTTCGAGGACGGAGACTCCCCTGTGATGGTGTGGCTGCGTTGAATCTTTACTATGCGACTTGGTTTCGGATTTCTCCGGCGCGGCGGTAACGATTGTAACAGTGCTGCTGTATCTTTGACTGAGGACATCAGATCTCCATCTTCACTATGAATATGTCTATCGTGGTTTCGAAACTCTTTTTTCGAATCCTTCTAAAAGACTATCACTGAAGCCCATGCTTTGTATCCCTTCTCTCTGGTCTTTGTAGTCACGGTTTAAATCGGTGTTGTTTCGGTTTGTAAGATGTGGTAGTGAGGCTTAGCTGGTGTCGGTTTGAATTTTGGTGAACCACCAGTTGAATTCTCTCGGATGCTACTCGGTTCGAAGGCATTGAGATGATGTTGGATGTGGTGCTTGCGGCGAGCTTTTCTTTGAGGACATTATGCTTGGGATTTAGAGGCATGAGCTAGTAGAGTTGGATAGAGCCAAATCTTCCCTTCCTTTGGTGATGTACTATTCAATTGGCCGATGGTTGTCTCATGGTTGGAGTGGTCCATGTTTTTACTTGAGTTGGTTCATCGGCTTCCCATGTCCAGTTTTCATCTTTATAATATTTTTAGTGTTTTATGTCGTTTCCAGCTTCTCCTTGGCATTTTGGCTTTCACGATGGATTGTTGCTTTTACCAGAATTGCTCGTTAAATTCTCCTGGTAGAGCTAGTATTCAATTCCCTTAGATGGGACATTTTTGAGGTGTAATTTTCAAAATAGGGTAGAGTTTTGTGCTCTTAAATGTAAACTAATATCACCTTCAGAAAGTGGTAAAGTTCTATGTACCCGAAAGAATTTCTTATAACATCCCAAAAATGACAAAAAAAATATACACTTGCACAATCGGGTTAGAAATTAGAGCCTAAAAGATGGGTTTATGGAGAAGCAAGGGTTTTCCTTTGAGTAAGTTTTGAAAGAGGACAAAACAGTCTTCACTGAAAATGGAATCTATGTCTTGTCCCAGGCAGAACAGTAAAAAGAGGCTTCTTTGCAGAATCTTACTTTCGAATCTATTAGCTTCTCGATTCAGTCAATAAGAATCAAAACCCAGTAAAAGAATCCAAAAGATGGATAGAGAGCTAGCTAAAGAATTTGTGCATGTCCTTTCTTTGTAGCTTTGTTAGATGCTACTATAACACAAAATCAATAAGGAATAATATTGTTCTTTTATTTTTTCTGATTTTTTTTATTCTGTATAAAAAAAAAGAATATATAGAACAGAACCTGACACATGCTAAATACTATAAGCTAAAAAACAACACCAACAATTTAATGAAAAATGTTTTCTTTATAGAAAACAGAGAAAGTTAATGGTTTCTTTAGCAGAGGGGAACACAAAGCACACTTGAAAAAGTAAAATATAATTAAAACTTAAAATAAAAAAATAAAAAGGAGAGCAACGAGTAGATAAGCATTTTAATTTCTTCAAAAAAAATTGAAGATAAGCATATTAACAGAAGGAAAAGAGTTAGATATAAAAATAAACCTAATTTAAATACAAAACCTACAAATGTTCCCTGGCCACTTTCAACAATAATCCTAAATATAAAAGAACAGAGAGAATGACTCCTCTTTCCAAAATCTAATTAAGCTCAAGAATCTCCAAATTATGCCTATGGATTCATTTGATAACATTTATAGCTTTCCCTCGGGAAAAAGGGAGAATATTTAGAATTTGCAGTTTGATCAAACTCGTGGTGATCGTCTTGACGACTCTGCTTTCCTGATGAAAAAAAAGCTTCTCAGTAAAGCAAACATCTTTTTCTTGCAATGAAAGTGGTCAAATTCTTTTTCAGACACACAGCCTTTAGTTTTCTAGGCATTAGAGAAAGATGAAATTCCAAAGAAGCTTTCATTTCAAACTAAAAAAACAACATTTTATATCTTAAAGAATTTTAAAAGACCAATTCTTAACATTACAATGACATTGAGAGACAGAACGAAATAAAACAAGAATAATGAACTATATAAGCAACTTTTAACACAAATTTTTCTAAAGGGTTGATCTTTAAGAGCTTCTACTTACTTAGAAAATTTGGCTTCAAAATTCGGAAAAACTGATAACAAGATAATTTGTACCTGTTATGAATAGGATCAGGTCCATGAGGAACTTTTCGCTTGCTCACGTAAAATGGATTCGAGTCTTTGTGAATATGATTGGTGTTTTTACCGTGAAACCGCAAAGCCTTGACCTTTTCTGTTGATGAAGGCCTTGATGCAGAAGAGTATGGTAAGGTAGCTAAAAGAAGAAACACAATAACACCCAAAGACACAGAAGCTCTCATTATTCCCATATTTTTCTTCTTTCCGCAATTGTGTGTCCTACAAGTTAGTGTTGAACATACCAACCAAACCAAAGAAACAGACAGAGCAGAATATCCATGATGAATTCTAAAGTGTCTGTCACATAAATAGAGAGAGAGAGAGGGAGGGGGTGGGGGTCTTTGGTAAAGAACAAGCTCTAAGGTTTGTTTTATATACCTTGGAGAACAAATCTGTGATTGGTTCTATATAAAGATGATGCACACAGAGTAAAAGCATTATTCTTAATATATGTACACGTAGATAATGGAGAGAGAATGAGAGTAATAGCTTTATGTAACATATAGGACCCATTAGGTTACTTTTTCTTTCTTTTGATTTGTGACTTTTCGTGCAGCCAAACCATTCGAGATCTCATCACAACCTCACTATAACACCCTAATTCCAAATTATTTATTTTTAATATTTAATACAAAAATTAGGATAGGAATTCTATAGACATTTTGATGTCATATACTGTCACATCTAGAAATGGCATTTCAACTATATAGGGAGGTGGGTATCCTTGGCCGACTGGGCGGTCGGAAAACTAGACCGGGACGGGGCACCGGGCTAGTGTTACCCATCCGGATCATGCTGGGAACATGGTCCAATGGCTGGACCGGATCGAATCGATGGAATCCGGCTAAGGGAATCCGAATGTTCGAAGGACTTGACTGGATCGAAGGAAAGATCGATAGTTTGACTGACCGGTCCGCGAGCTCATCGGTCCGCAAGCTCGTCAGTTCATCGGGACATTCAGTCCGATCGGGTGGTGCCGAGTCGGAACTGATCAGTCCGTTATTTTCGGGATAGCTGGGCGGTTATGTTGACAGTGCGGGATTTTCGAACAAGTCTTGTCGGATTCGGACAAGACGGTTGGTCCGGACAGCATTTTCGAATTAAGACAGGACGGTTAGGACTGAATTATCCAGTCAGCTCGACAATTCCCGCCTCAATTAAAAATCTGCATGTTTGGTTTAGGCGGGAACGGTTATCCAGCGCGTCCGCGCGCGTGCCGGATCGTGTGGACGGTTACTAGCGGTTTTGGGCAGAAACTCGTGTAACTGCCGGTTTAATGAGGGCAATCCGAGTTTTCCACGATCATTACTGATTTTCTGGGAAAAAGAACACAGAGTGAACGGAGAGAGATTTCAAAGGGGCGATTGAACGGGAAAGAGAAGGGATTCCGAGTGTGAAGGTTTGTGTAGACCGGACTGATCGACGCGACCGTGCTGAGCGGATCGATCGAGTGTTTTCGCATCAAGAGGTGTCAGAAACCAAATCAACTGTTCCGAATCTCCAAGGTGAGTGTTCTAGACCTTGCTTAGTCTAGTTCGTCTCTTGATTGTTCTTTGATTTCATGTTGCTTGACTTATTCATTGATTCTGCTACTCGGCTTGATGATCGATCCATAGAACCCTGGATGATTAAGCTTGCCGAGTTCTGTCTAGTAACTGTCTTGATAGAACTGATTGCATGATACGGATTATTGATTTGGCTCAGTGAGCGGCTTAAGCGCACTCACTAAGCACTTTGTTTGCTTACGCTCTCTTTGACGATTCTCAGGAAAGGATAAGAATCAAAGTGGCTAGGATCACGGGACAAGGCTGGCGGGAAGGAAGGATGGTAGTTAGTCTTAGTTTCATTTGGGTTGATGAACTGATGCGATGTAATAGCTTATTAGCAAACTTTCATTGTAATCAGGATCGCATGTTTAAGTAATTCAAGTTATCTGTTTAAACATGAATCAGCCTATGAATTGATGAACCTCAAATGTTAAGTTAAAACAGAGCAATCTAATTCGACTAAGTCAGAAAAACTAAGGAAAATTGGGTTGGGGTGTTTCAATTGGTATCAGAGCCAGGTTGATTCTAGGACTGATTTTTGTATTGGGTTATAGGGCTACACCATCCTTCCAGCGCCTATGTCTCGCGGTAAGATTTCTAACTGATGAAGGGTCGAGACCCGAGTTACTGAGACCTATGGTCTAGAATCTGTTAAGGGTTGAGACCCGAGTTACTGAGACCTTCTGGTCTAGATTCTGATAAGGGTTGTGACCCGGGTTACTGAGACCTTCTGGTCTAGAATCTGTAAGGGTTAATGAACCCGAGAATTTGAGACCTTGTGGTCGGAACTATTAGGGGTATGGACCCGGATAGTGAGACTTGATAGTCTGAAACTGATAATGGTTGAATCATAGACTGCATGCCTGAATTAATAATGTCTGTGATAAAATCTGAGTTAGTATGAGACTAACTTAGTGTTTCTGGTGGTCATTGCAGATGGCCAGGTGTCGAAGAACGGGCAATGATGGTTCAAGTGGGAACCAAGACAGTGAGACTACTGGAGAGAATCCAGAGATTGTGAATGCAACGAATCCGACTGGGAATGAGGCTGCTGTTGAGGCCGCACGTGCGGAAGAGGCACGCATTGCCGAGGAGGCAGCTCACACTGCTGAGGCAACTCGAGCGGCTGAAGTGGTTCGCGAGGCCGAGGTGGCTCGTTCCGCGGAAGCTGAGTGCATCGCAGAGGTGGCTCGTGCCGCGGAAGCTGAGCGCATCATGGAGGTGGCTCGTGCTGCCGAAGCTGAGCGCATCGCGGAAGTGGCTCGTATTGCTGCTACAGCTCGCAATGTCGAGAATCCAGGGGGAATGGATGCGTTGATGGGCATGTTGGCTCAAGTCCTGGCTAGGGTACCGGTTGGTGGAGTGCAACCTAACCCTAATGCAAATGATGCCAATCAAGTTCCATCCTATCTGTGGATGTTGGAACAGATGAGGAAGATTGGGACAAAGAACTTTCCTGGTGGGAATGATCTGATGGAGGCGGAAGAGTGGAGGAGTCGTTTGGAGAGGAACTTCAACTCCATTCGCTGTCCGGATCAATACCGGAAAGACATTGATGTGCATCATTTGGAAGGTGATGCGCACCTTTGGTGGCGTGGGGTGTCTGCGCAGATGGCAAACCCAGACTGTTCCTATGAGGTGTTCATGGAAAAGTTTTGGGCTAAGTTCTTTCTGGAAGAGGCTTATGACAGGCTGAATGCTGAGGGCTAAGTTCTTTCCGGAAGAGGCTTATGACAGGCTGAATGCTGAGTTTCTGGAACTACAGCAAGGGTCGACGACGGTGAGGGAATACGAGGCCAAGTTTAACAGCCTCAAGGTATTTGCTGGACGTGACTATGAGACTGAGAGAGCTCAAGTTCGGCGGTTCCTGCGTGGTATGAGGCTGGAGCTACATAATCGGTGTGTGGTTCGTGATTATGGTAGCCTGATTGAGCTGGTAGAGAAAGCTGCTTTACTGGAAGAAGGAATGAGTAGGGAAGCCGAGTTGGCTGGGGATAAGTTGAAGTCCCAGATTGCTTCGCAGTTTAAGAAGTCTGGGAATGCCAGTGGGCAGAAGAAGGGTTGGGTTAAGGGTTCAGGTTCTAAGAAGTCCTCTGCCGGACGCACACAGTGTGCAACATGCGGAAAGATGCATCAGGGTGCATGCCGATCCGCCTCTGGAGCTTGTCACCGATGTGGTAGCATGGAACATAAGGTCCGTGACTGTCATGAGGAGGACAAGAGGGAAAAAGGTCAAGGGAGAGATGGGGATGCAAGGGCGTGTTACAACTGTGGTGAAGTTGGACACATCAAGCCGAACTGTCCCAAGTTGGGACAATAGCAAACTGGGAAACGGGCAAGTGATGGCTCTGCTCCTCCTGCTAAGAGACAAAACGTGACCCCGCGTGTCTACTCCGCGGAGACTGTCCTGGAACCGAGTACTTCTCGTCCGATCACTAGTTAGTATTACTAACTTATTGGATAATAATTTATGTGTGAAATTGCATGATTGCTTGTTGCTAGGTTCTTAGCATTCTAGGTGAATGTGTAGGAACATTAGTCATGGGGGGTGTGGCAACCCATGTCCTGTTTGATACCGGAGCAACCCATTGCTTCGTTAACCCAGATATGATTGGGATAGGAGGATTCCAGAGGGATCCTGAGGGGGAAATAGGGACAGTCGAGGCGGCTGGTGGACAAGTCATGCCAACACTTGGAACGGTCAGTAACATCGCTGTTATAATCGGATCAGTGAATATGCCAGCAGATTTGAGGATCTGTCGAGTGAAGTCCTATGATGTGATCCTTGGAATGGATTGGATTGGAAAGTACAAGGCACATGTGGACTATCACAGAGCGCGAGTGCACTTTGAGACTGATGGAGGAGTTTTGACCTCCCAGGGAATCAGGCCGACTGTAGGCTGTCAGTACATCTCAGCTTTTCAAGCGGAACAGATGTTGTGGATGGGATGTGAGGCTTACTTAGCGACCATCACTATTTCGGAGGAAGGTCCGGATGCGGAGCTTAAGAGTATTCCAGTCGCTGGTGAGTTTGAGGATGTATTCGAATCGCTGACTGGACTACCACCGGCTCGTTCTGATCCGTTCACGATAGAACTAGAGCCTGGTACAGCTCCGATATCCAAGGCACCATATAGGATGGCACCAGAAGAGATGGCCGAACTTAAGAAGCAACTAAGTGAGTTGTTGGGAAAGGGTTTTGTGAGGCCAAGTAGTTCACCTTGGGGTGCACCGATATTGTTTGTTAAGAAGAAAGATGGGAGCTTCTGGTTATGTATCGATTACCGTGGGTTGAATCGAGTCACTGTGAAAAACAAATATCCTCTTCCAAGGATAGATGAGTTGTTGGATCAACTCAGAGGAGCTAAGTGGTTCTCCAAGATTGATCTGGCTTCGGGATATCACCAGATTCCGATAGCAGAGCAGGATATTCGCAAGACTGCTTTTCGGACTAGGTATGGACACTACGAGTTTGTGGTCATGCCATTTGGATTGACTAATGCACCAGCTGCATTCATGAAACTCATGAACGGAGTCTTTAGGGACTACTTGGATGAATCAGTGATCATCTTCATTGATGATATCATGGTTTACTCCAAGAGTCGGGAAAAGCATGCACTTGAGGGCAGTGATGGAAAGACTAAGGAAGCATAAGCTTTTTGCTAAACTGAGTAAGTGTAGCTTCTGGCGAAGGGAGATTGGGTTTTTTGGTCATGTAGTCTCGGATAAGGGAGTGTCCGTTGACCCAGAAAAGATCAAGTCTATAGCTGAGTGGCCTAGACCGCGAAACGCCTCAAAGATAAGAAGTTTACTGGGTTTGGCTGGGTATTATAGACGGTTTGTCAAAGGATTTGCGAGTATGGCACAACCGATGACCCGCTTGACCGGAAAAGATGTGAAGTTTGTCTGGTCCGAAGACTGTGAGAAGTGTTTCTCCAAGTTGAAGGAAATGCTTACGAGCACACCGGTTCTAGCTTTGCCTGAAGCTGATCAGCCGTATGTAGTATACACGGATGCATCGAAAACTGGATTGGGTTGTGTTCTGATGCAGCATGGCAAGGTGATTGCTTATGCATCGAGACAGTTGAGAAAGCATGAGTGCAACTATCCCACACACGATCTAGAGATGGCAGTTGTGGTCTTTGCACTTAAGATTTGGCGGTCTTACCTTTATGGTGGAAAGGTACAGATCTTTACTGATCATAAGAGTTTGAATTATATCTTCACTCAACCTGAGTTGAACCTGAGACAAAGAAGATGGATGGAACTAGTTGCGGATTCTGACCTCGATATTGCCTACCATCCGGGAAAGGCAAATCAGGTAGCTGATGCACTAAGCCGGAAGCGACTGGCTGCGGCTTCTGATAGTGCGGCTTCTGAGAGGGATATGAAAGGTTTGATTGGAATGGTTGGAACCTTACGGTTAGCTGTGATGACAAATGAGCCAGAATCGTTAGGGTTAGGGGCGGCTGATCAGGCTGATATGTTGACTCGGGTCAGATTAGCTCAAGAGAAGGATGCGAACCTGATCAAGGTATCTCAGAATGATAAGACCGAGTATCAGATCTCGAATAATGGAACCATCTTGGTGAATGGCCGGGTTTGTGTTCCGAATGATAAGGAATTGAGACAAGAGATTTTGAGGGAAGCCCATCACTCTAAGTTCTCAATCCATCCTGGATCAACGAAGATGTATTGAGACTTGAAGAGGTATTATCATTGGGTTGGTATGAAAAGAGACGTGGCAGACTGGGTTGCTGCTTGTCCGACTTGCCAACTTGTTAAGGCGGAACATCAGGTTCCTAGTGGTCTGTTACAGAGTTTACCCATTCCTGAATGGAAGTGGGACTTGATCACGATGGATTTTGTGACTGGGTTGCCCAAGCAGAATGGATATGATGCGATCTGGGTGATCGTAGACAGATTGACTAAGTCTGCACATTTTCTTTTAGTGAACCGACAAGACAATTCACAAGCATTGATGGTGATCTATGTGAATGAAATTGTCAAGTTACATGGTGTGCCTGCGAGCATTGTTTCGGATCGTGATGCTAAGTTTGCATCGTCGTTATGGAAGAAACTCCAGAGAGAATTTGGAACAAGGGTCAATCTGAGCACATCCTATCACCCCCAGACGGATGGTCAGTCTGAACGGACGATTCAGACAATGGAGGATTTGCTGCGAGTTTGCATACTTGATTGGGGTGGTAAGTGGGTACAATACTTACCTTTGGCCGAGTTTTCATACAAAAATAGCTATCAAGCTAGCATTGGAATGTCGCCGTTTGAGGCTTTGTATGGACGGTCTTGTCGAACTCCCCTATGTTGGACCCAAGTGGGGGAGCGGAGTATATTTGGCCGGGACTTTGTCCAAGGAAACAACAGAAAGGATCCGTGAAGTGAAGAAAAATATGAAAGCAGCTCAGAACAGGCAGAAAGGTTATGCGGATAAACGCAGGAAACCGTTAGAATTTCAGGTAGGGGATATGGTATACTTAAAGACGGTCACTTACAAAGGAAAGGACCGAACTGCTTTAACCGGGAAGTTGGCCCCAAGGTACATGGCACCTTTCCGGATCTTTGAAAGAGTTGGACCGGTTGCTTACAGATTGGAGTTGCCACAGTCTATGGAAGCATTCCATAATGTGTTCCACGTTTCGTTGCTAAGGAAGTGCATCAAACCCGGGGACCGTGTGATCACAAAACCAACTCCGGATTTGCAAGCAAATCTAACAATTCTGGGAAGACCGGTTCAGATAGTTGGACGGAGTGTTCAAGTAGAAGGTCGTAAGCAGGTTAGAAAGATTCAAGTTGAATGGGATTGTGAAGGTGTAGAAGAGATCACCTGGGAACCAGAAACAATTATGAAGGAGAAATATCCTAAGTGGTTCGAAAAGCAACCCAAGCAAGCTTTTAGGAAAAACAAGCCAAGGAAGGGCAAAGATTCGAGGACGAATCTCATCATAAGTGGGGGAGATTTGTAACACCCTGATTCTGAATTATTTATTTTTAATATTTAATTCGGAAATTAGGGTGGGGATCCTATAGACATTTTGATGTCATATACTGTCACATCCAGAAATGGCATTTAAGCTATATAGGGGGGTGGGTATCCTTGCCCGACTGGGCGGTCGGAAAACTAGACCGGGACGGGGCACCGGGCTAGTGTTACCCATCCGGATCATGCTGGGAACATGGTCCAATGGCTGGACCGGATCGAATCGATGGAATCCGGCTAAGGGAATCCGAATGTTCGAAGGACTTGACTGGATCGAAGGAAAGATCGATAGTTTGACTGACCGGTCCGCGAGCTCATCGGTCCGCAAGCTCGTCAGTTCATCGGGACATTCAGTCCGATCGGGTGGTGCCGAGTCGGAACTGATCAGTCCGTTATTTTCGGGATAGCTGGGCGGTTATGTTGACAGTGCGGGATTTTCGAACAAGTCTTGTCGGATTCGGACAAGACGGTTGGTCCGGACAGCATTTTCGAATTAAGACAGGACGGTTAGGACTGAATTATCCAGTCAGCTCGACAATTCCCGCCTCAATTAAAAATCTGCATGTTTGGTTTAGGCGGGAACGGTTATCCAGCGCGTCCGCGCGCGTGCCGGATCGTGTGGACGGTTACTAGCGGTTTTGGGCAGAAACTCGTGTAACTGCCGGTTTAATGAGGGCAATCCGAGTTTTCCACGATCATTACTGATTTTCTGGGAAAAAGAACACAGAGTGAACGGAGAGAGATTTCAAAGGGGCGATTGAACGGGAAAGAGAAGGGATTCCGAGTGTGAAGGTTTGTGTAGACCGGACTGATCGACGCGACCGTGCTGAGCGGATCGATCGAGTGTTTTCGCATCAAGAGGTGTCAGAAACCAAATCAACTGTTCCGAATCTCCAAGGTGAGTGTTCTAGACCTTGCTTAGTCTAGTTCGTCTCTTGCTTGTTCTTTGATTTCATGTTGCTTGACTTATTCATTGATTCTGCTACTCGGCTTGATGATCGATCCAGAGAACCCTGGATGATTAGGCTTGCCGAGTTCTGTCTAGTAACTGTCTTGATAGAACTGATTGCATGATACGGATTATTGATTTGGCTCAGTGAGCGGCTTAAGCGCACTCACTAAGCACTTTGTTTGCTTACGCTCTCTTTGACGATTCTCAGGAAATGATAAGAATCAAAGTGGCTAGGACCGCGGGACAAGGCTGGGGGGAAGGAAAGATGGTAGTTAGTCTTAGTTTCCTTTGGGTTGATGAACTGATGCGATGTAATAGCTTATTAGCAAACTTTCATTGTAATCAGGATCACATGTTTAAGTAATTCAAGTTATCTGTTTAAGTATGAATCAGCTTATGAATTGATGAACCTCAAATGTTAAATTAAAACAGAGCAATCTAATTCGACTAAGTCAGAAAAACTAAGGAAAATTGGGTTGGGGTGTTTCACTCACCCTTAACTAAATATATATATATCTTAAGCGATGGATAAGACATTATAAACTTTATGTGGCTAAATGTAATTGTATTCACAAGGCTAGCTATTGCTTTCTTTACCACTCTCTTAGATTGCTCGGAGGTTCCTTTATATTATAAGAAAAATCAATTAATAATATAATATGTTAAAAGAACCAACGTGAAATGGAGAAGCTACAACAATATTCTTCCTTGTTAAGTAACTATTTTTCTTAGTTAAAAGCCAACAGAAACATGTATATGATTGCTTTCTTCTAATAAACTCTCTTTATGGCTATGTTTTACAAAAGTGACAATTTTTACCAACAATCGGAGTGTATCGTGGATAGCCATTGTTCTTAAGAATTTTGCAGCCACGCAATTATATTAGTTTATTCATGATGTTAACTATCAAAATTCTAGATTATTGTTAGACTTCACCTATGCTCACTATTGAAAATCAATTATGGGAATTCTAATAAACAAAGCCACGTCAGACGTAGACCTATCCACAGAACATAAAAATCTTGCTAACATGAACAGTTTGGGAGCAGACGTTATAATGATCTGTTCACCAACTCGACGACCTAACTAGTTTGACAGACGAAGAGAAAATGATAATCCTTAAAACAAACATCCACCTGCTACAAAATGCGTACGCAAGGATTTACTCTATAAATAGAGGGAAGCATTCTATGAGAAAGACACACAAGATTCACGCAACATAGCCCGAGTAAGTTCTAGAGAGTTATAGCTTAGATCGCTTTTAACCTTTGGTTCGACCATCAAGTCATTAAGTGTTAGATTCCAATCTCAGATCTATTCCAATCTTATCTCCCGAATTCATTGTAATCGAACAGTCAATATAGGCAAAGTACGAAATTCATTGCTCTTCCTCAAACTTGAATTTATCTCATCGCAAAATCTCCGACCCTTAATTTCGAACATACAATCCGAACATCAATGTAAACTTCTTTGGTTCAACAGTCATATGATTATTTTTACTAATTTGAACGTTGATAAGTCATCGTAAAATACTATCTAAAGTGTTTTTTCTGACTTCCATGTGTTTGTTTGCTTTTTGAGAATTATTTTTCCTCGCAATTGGACTTATACAACGAATATATACCTACAAATATGTACAAATGATTATGAAACTATTATAAAATTTCCAAAAAAATTATTTGTAATTCATAGTAAAACCGATTTTTATCCAAAAATCACATAAAAGTACTTAAATCTCGTTGGATTAATTTTGACATTTAAATTCATGTTCTATAATTATTATTCATAGATTTTTTATCTAATCTTATAATATTAGTGGATAATCCGCGCTTCATACGGTATTTTGTACTATTGTGTGCGTATGCGTACTATTAATAGACAAATAAGCATTTATCCAAAGAAACCTAATAATAAAGTATTTGAGCTCCTAAATCAACAAAAGAGTTTTACGAGGATCTGAAACACCGTTATTTGGATACAACATGTATTTCCTTTGGATTCGGATTCAAGAGCCTTTCTCTCCAATATTAATTACCTTATTATTTGTTTCAAAGGTGTATGGTACACACATAAGGGGTCTACCATGAATGAAAAGCAGTCGATGCTGCATGAGAAGCGCAACTACCAACTTTATGCACCAAATATGTCATTTCTAGACATTTGATTCACCGTATAAGTTATTTCACTTTGTCAGCTATGAACTTCAAGTCACATCAGCAAAAAGAACTCTACAGTCGGACATATAATGTTCATAGCTAAGCACAATCCAACTGAAGCACACAAGACCCGACTTAAGAATTCTGAGTCAATTTACTCCTACAGCTCCCCCCCCAATCATTTTTCATAATAAAAAGGGATAAAACTCTCAAGAGATACTAATCCTATGTTAGAGAATAACTCATACAGACACTTCTCTTTTCTGTAATCCGAGTTGGATGTTTATTTATCAAACATAGATCTCCTTATGGAAGCGTCCAACCTTCTTCTAATAGACCTTGAAAGTTCATTTCTCTCTTTCTATAATCCCAACACGAAATGTTGAACCATATACACCACTTTTGACCTGGTTAAACCTAATCTCCACCTTTTTTCATTTTTATTAATTTTGTAGCTAGTACTATGGTATGCTTTATACTTCTCGTTCGTACTCCTAAAGATTTTCCATTACATGTTATCGTTTAACGATATCTCTCTTTGCTTCATGTAACATGCATTTTCATTTTCAACACTAAAGGTTTTTTGGTCATTATCTAAGATCTTCGAAAGCTTCTAGAATATTCGTCAAATGACTCCTAATCCAGTATGGTCGAATGTAGATATTCTACAATCGAAATAAGTATTTTTTACCTCCAAAAGTTGAACCGCTCATCCCCGAGTTTGATGAAATCCCGCAAATTTGATGTCCTTGGTTGAACATAACTAACGTAAATCAAACCAACATAACTAACATATTTCAACTGTCTTACGGATCTCGATAGTTTTTCATTAACAACTTATAGTTAATATTTCTAAAAATTATACTTATAAAAACTAAAAAGAAAAAAAATTAAGATATTGATTCCAAAAATGTATGTAATTTTGTAAAATTAATTTTTATGTTATTGTATATATATCCACATAATTTTTTTCGAATGTTATTAATTCAAAAATTAAAATTTATGGTTCATAAATACCAACATATGAAATTTATTCTTAACCGATTGGATACATTATGTGCATAAGACTACTTAAGTCGAGGTAAGAAACTATTTATTTAATATAAAAGACATAAAAAATTTTTTAGTGATTCTTATTATAAGAATCATGATAATCAGGTCAACTTTCAGTTTAAAATTTAATTACTATTTTTATGTTAGATATATATTAAATTGTACTTAGTAAATATATAAATTTAAGTGTGTGTTTAAATTTTGATTAAATCTATAAAAAAATTAAGATTCTATGTATGTTCATACTAATTAATTAAGTTTTTAATAGATTATATCATAAATTCTCTATATTAATGAACCTAATAAATTATTAGGGGACTAAAGATAAAAAATGAAAAAATGGGTTTGATAAGATGTTACAAATTTTAGAGTTGAATTGATGATGTGCCTTCATAAGAAGAGAGTATAAATAATTTTATATATATAAATTCTCGATTTGGTTTATTAATTATTTTAATTTTGAGGGAACAAAATCTTATAAAACATTTTAAGATGTCATATTCACTTTCTAAATTTTTCGGTGCACGTTTATTTTTCTAAATAAAATTAAGTGGAATAGGCTAATCCATAGTCATCCAAATAATTATTACCAGTTGAGATAAAAAATGAAAAAAAAATGTATTCCACATATTTCATTAGAAAAAATGGACAAATAAACAAATTATGTTACAAATCATTCGATATGAATCACATGGAATGCCAAAATTATTCATGTTATTCCTCAGATTGATATCATCCAGTCATTAATATCCCAGTAATTTATATTCATCATATTCACTTTATTCCTTAAAGATAACAGTTACACTTGTAATACATTACTACTTTGGCTCAATCCTTGATGCATTCCTCCTCTTTCGAACCATTCGGGTTCCCACCAAAACCAAATTAGGATAAATGTTTATGAATATTGAATAAACTACATAACTATGACCGGTCAGTCCCATGGTCAACTTTCTTAGAATACTACAAGCGAGTTTGAAGCTCATTTTCATTGCAACATTCATCAATAATCCAAAAATTCACTAAATGCGGGAGATGTGAATGAATCATGAATCCATGAATATCCCATTTTACATGGGCCACTTTTTTAATTATATAATGAGCCCATTAACAAATTAGAAAGGTTTCGTGTAGCCCACGTGACGTTTTTTAGAGAGTCTAGAAAACCTTAATCTCGCCTTAAATAGCAAAATTTCACGAAAACCCTAATGGCAGTCGATTTCCTTCTTTCGTTGTTTTTCTTTTTACAGAGAAGGATGAAGGTTGTTGCAGCTTACCTCCTCGCTAAACTCGGCGGAAATGAGAATCCAGCCGTTACCGATGTGAAGAAGATCTTAGAATCTGTTGGTGCAGAGATCGACGGAGAGAAGATAGATTTATTTTTTTCTCTGATCAAAGATCACGATGTAACCGAGCTTATCGCGGTTGGTCGAGAGAAGATGGCGGCTCTTTCTTCCGGTGGTCCTGCTGTTGCTGTTGCGGCAGGAGGAGGCGGTAGCGCGGCTCCCGCAGCTGAGCCTGCGGCGGCGGAGGCTAAGAAGAAGGAAGAAGAGAAAGAGGAATCAGAAGACGATGGTGGAATGATGAGCCTCTTCGATTGATTTACATAATTACCTTCTCGTTTTTTTTTTTTCAGTTAGGGTTTCTGGATTCTTTTGCTTTCCGTGGATTATTTTCGTTCTTGGTAATTTTGTTTAGAGATTTTTCAAGTGTTGAAGACTTTCATTTGTTTCGAATAAACATGTTTTTGTTTCGGATATTTCTCAACCAAATCTATTCCTTTGAGGATATGTTTCTTTTTTTTCACTATAAATCTTTTATGCACTGAACTGGAAATTCTATAAATCAGGGATGGTATTTTGTATCATGGATAATTTAGGGATCCTGCTAAAGCATGGTATGCAGCGAATTAGGGGATGATTGGAGAGTGCTGTGGGATCTGTAGAGAGACATATTTTAGCTGTAGCTTTAATTTGGAAACCAATCTTGCTGTAACTTTAAAAAAAATACTCACAGCACACTAAAAGAAAATTCTCTTTTTTTGGCTGTGGAAAGTCACACAAATAATTTGGCTTTCACTTTTATTTCTCTTTCTTTTTCGTTTGTTACCGAAAACTACATTTGTTACCAATCAAAGTTCTTAATGACATTTTCCATAGATTATTTATGGATTTGCTATTGTTCATACCCTTTGTTTATTTTCGTGTGAAATAATAAGAAATTTTTTTTATTTATTTTGATGTTCTTCCATACAATTCCGTCTTTTGAATGTTCATTCCATTCACTAGGAACATAAGCAGTAAGTGACATGTTCAACGTACGTATTCCATTTAATTTTTATTAAATAATGACTTTTTTATGGATTATTATATATGAATTTGCCTGTATTCAAGACTTTTTTTTTTATGTGTATAAACATGTTTTGTTTCTGATGTTCCTCAACCAAATTTGTTTCGTTGAAGTTCCATGAAATTTACTAGAGATCTAGAATTATTGTATGCAGTGAGGGTGATATTCTACAAATCGAATTTGGTATTGAAACATTTGTAACGGATCCTATATTTAGGGGTTGCCTGTTTTCTTTCTTGTTTTCGTGAGAATAAACATAGTTATTTTTCTGAATTTTAAATTTCTCAATCCAATTTGTTCTTTGAATGTTTACTCTTCTTTACTTGAAACTATATAGAGTGCGTAACACATTCTACAAATCTGCGGTTGATAGTTAGCTTCAGATATATTTAGAAAACATTTCCACATAGACAAACACACTCATAAAATTTAGAGATATTAAGGTATTTCATCTCTTGCAATAATAAAACATTATATGGGGTTTATACCGCTGTTTTATGATCTAATTTTTTCTTTTAAATAGTGAATAATGTTAAGAGTATTTGGAGGAATGCAAAAAAAGCATTCCGCGAAGAGTAGTGATTAGTTAGGCGATTTCAACCTCTCTACTTGACTCCAACGAAGCAATCTATCTGGTAGGCGCTGGTTTTTTTTTCGGCGTTGGTCGGTCTCCTCTATTCATCATGTTCTTCTGTTTCTTTCTTTTCGTTTATCTATCCTTCTATTTCTTACTACATAAATTAGATCTATACATTAAAAATCGACTTGAATATATTCATATATTCATCTTCTTCTTTTGATGTTTCTCGTCATGGAGATTTCGTTCTACTTATACCTCTAATCAGTATCGCGAAAGATCATATGACAAGTTCATTGTACGAAGAGGAAAGCGGTTTGCAATAACTAGAGTCATGGTTTTGTCTCTTCTCAAATCCACCTCCACTGCCTCTCCTTGGAGAAAGGAATATTCCAACGCATACGTTGGTGTTGGTCCGGTAGGTTTTGCCGAGTTTTTTTTAATACTAATATTTAATGTTAGCTATTGTATAGTTACCGGAAGTTACCGTGATCATATGGTGATGTTTGGACGATTAAAACAAATCTTGTTGGATTTGTTACGGCAATGAAGACCACCTCAGAAATCGCCTTGGAATTAACTTATTAAGGAAGATTGAGAGGCATACGACATGAGAATCAGAAGATGGATCATATAAACATGGGTAAACGCTACAATTTAGGAAGATTTATGCATGAAATTAGTTCCAATACCGATGGTTTTCGATGTAACATATGGATCACAGATTTTGATTTTTAAAAACGTAAAAAGTATTGCATCAAAAATAAGATGTTTATTAAACTAAAAAGTCACACAAGATTGACGGATAAAAGAGAATAACTCAACATATGATTAAGATTGCGCATAGCCTAATTTTTTTTTTTTCGTAAAGAATTCTTTAATTGTAATTGTAATTTTATGGTCAATAATGAAAATTCTAATTCATATTAATAAAGTTATGATTTGAAGGAAAAAATATGAAATAATGTTTTAACTTTTGTAATTTGTTTAAAAGTGTCTATTTCACAATACTTTGTCTTCAAATTTGTATTGACTAATGACATTTTTTACTGATTCTCCAATTTTTTTTAAAACATTTTCTATATATTAATTAAGAAGACACCAAATCTTTTTTTGTCATCAGTCTTATTATTCAGATTAATTCAGTAGAAACCAACCAATAAAATATATTCATTCAAACATGTCATTAAGAACTATTACATTCTAAAACACAGTCCATTATTACACGTTAAAAACATAGTCCACTATTTTATAAACAAAATATTAATTCTGCAGCACATTAAAAAAATATTTTCAAATTAAATAAAAAAATACAACTATACAATAATATGTTAATAAATAATTGTATTTAGTATTTAAGTATTTTAAGAATGTTATAAATTAAATATTATTTTATATAAAAATATTTAATTTAAATATTTATCTATAAAATAATTTTATGAATATATAATACATGTTCGGATTGTAATCTAGTTCTTGTGTTAAACTAGAAATCATATACAGTAAATGGCACATTTTATAAATCTGCGATCGAATTTTGTATTTTAATAGACAAAGAAACGTCTTTAGTTTCTGATGTTCTTCAATCCAGTTTATTTCTTTGAAACATCCATTATTGCTTTTTAGTCCAAAAGGTATATATACCATGATTTAATTATCTATTCTATAAATCTGCAATCCAAATTAATTTGCATCGAATTCTTGCATTTTGAGTTTTAAGTAAATGAATTTTCAGTAGATGAATTGTGCCTACTACCTAAAAGTAAAAGCTTCTGCTTTCACCATTAGCGGTCATGGCATAAAGATGAAACAAGTCCTTTTCTTTCTCTGTATTGTCTCATTTCATTTTTCTTTTCAGAGATTCACATTCTCTGGGAAAAAAGCTTTTTTAGCATATTCAGAGAATAACTCTGAATAAAAAAAATAAAGAAAAAAGATCCAGTTTTGTGTACAATAAGAATCCCTCGTGTAAAAGAGCTTTTATTTGTCTTTGTAAACAATAAGCTTAAAAGGCCAAACCTACATTGAAGAAAAAAAAAGCTAACATTTGATGTGGGGACTAACATATCTGTATGATAAAAGTGTTCATCTTTTCAGTTTCACTTTTCTCGATTACACCACCCAAAACATGACTCTTTATTATTTTTTATCTGCAACAAAAGACTAAAAAGATTATTTATGCTTTTTTTTGTCCTAAGTAAAACCATTTCCCAAATCTTTGTTTTTGTAGAATGACTTTTTATGAACAGAAATGGATATAATCCATTCAGTTATAATCAAAACATAAACCTAACCACAAATGCAAAATTGTTGCTTAATACATAACCTTAAAAAAAAAGGAAAACAAAAAAAATTCATGAAGAAGATGAATACATTTAAATACCAAACAAGTCTGATCAGAAAAACTCAAAATCTAAGTAAGGACCAGATGAAGAATCTGATTGTTTCGAATGCTTGTCTTGTTGTTGGACTGATGATGTCTTGAGAGTTTGATTTAACGCCGAAAGATCAACAGGTTTAGGTATTTCAGGTGGATTTGTGCTTCTGATTAGAGCCCAATTGATACTATCAAAGAAAGGATGTTGCTTTATCTCTGTAGCACCTTTCTTAAACCCTAATCTCTTCTTAGGATCCTTAACCAACAAACCTCTAATCAAATCTTTAGCTGCAAAGCTTATAGACCCTTCCGGAAACTTCAGCGGTTGCCCGACAACGTTGAACAGCGTTTCGCGGTTTCCGTTTCCTTTAAACGGCGTTTTCCCGGTTAACAACTCGTAGAGGAATATACCAAAAGTCCACCAATCAACTGAACTTCCATGACCATCTCCTCTTATGATCTCAGGAGCTAAGTACTCGTGTGTCCCGACGAACGACATGGACCGAGCATCCGTTGGTTCAGCTATTAGCATTGGGAGTGAATCCGAACCGCCTTTTTCGGTTTTCGCCTTTCTTGGTTTGTTGTTATTGAGGAAGCGTGGCTTGAAGCATGATGGCGGTTGGACACAGGCTACAGGTAATTTGCAAGAGGGTTGGATACAGTAGGAAGTGATATGACAAGAAGGTTGTGAAGTGGATTGAATCAGCGTAGGACTTGCGAAACTCTGTAAGGAAAGATCGAAATCCGAAAGCATAATGTGACCATCTTCTCTCACCATTACATTCTCTGGCTTTAGATCTCTGTACACTACACCCATCATATGAAGATACTCCAACGCAAGAAGTACTTCAGATGCATAAAACCTACAATGAAACAGAGGATCCATTAGAATCTCAGAAAAAAGTTTCAGATTCTTAAACCAAAATTTGATTTGACTTTTCAGACAAATCCCCAAAACATTTCCATATATAAGAAAAAGAAAAAAAGACAAAACAGAGGATCCATTACAAATCTCAAGGTTTCATTGTTTTTCAGATTCTTACAGCTATACAGAACAATCAAAGCAAAATAAGAAATTAACCTGGCGGCTTGCTCGGAGAAATGTTTGCCGGGCTGTTTTTGACGGAGAATATGAAGATCGCCGCCGCTGCAAAACTCCATAAGAAGACAAGAAAACTTCTCAGTCTCGAAATGCGAGTAAAGGGTTGGCAAGAAAGGATGATCAAGCAAACCCAGAATCTCTCTTTCAGTCTGAGCCCTAACTAGTTTCTTCCTTCCGATAAGCATTCCTTTATCCATCACTTTCATGGCGAAGAAACATCCCATCTCTCTAAGCTCGGCCAAATAAACACTCCCAATGTCTCCACAACCCAATTTCTTCAACAACCTGAAATGCCCTAAACCCAGATCCTCGTTTTTACTACATTTTACGCTCTGAATCGCGTCCCATCTAAGATCGTTCCCTTTATGCGGCTTCGATGGAACGAAAACCCTTTTGAAATGAGCCTCGTTCGCATCGAAAGGTGGAGACTTTTCCAGATTAGCTTCACTGCTTACACTGTTACTGCTACAGAAACTTAAACTGACACTGTTATTCAGCCTAATGTCTTGAGACCCATTACTGCTGGTTTTGAAGCTCTCGGATCCAGAAACTGGACTCGAAGTCGCATTATTGCAATTGGAGGAGCAATCATGTAAAGATTCCAGATTTGGAGTTTGTCTACTCATTACTGGAGAAGAAAAAGAAGAAGAAGATCGATAAGTGAGAAATGTGAAGTGAGAAGAGAGAATCTGTGGGTTTGTGTTGTGTTGTTGATGGTCAAGGTTCTGTGATGTGACTCGAGGTGGTCAAAGAGAGAGAAAGAGAAGTTTTTTAAAACATTGAGATTGTTGAAGAAAAATGCTTAATTTATTTTTCAAAGGCATTTTTCAAATTTTGAAACAGTGGGTTTTGGTTTTAATACACTGTGTGTCTGGAGGGTAAAATGGAGATTTTTAAGTTTTTTATTAATAGTAACATAAACCAAAAATGTGATTATCAATAAATTTTCTGTTTAACCCAATGAAACCATTAGTGGATAATACTCGTATCGTGTGTCACGGTGAAGATTTATATGAATAAAATATACGTACAATATAATTGCATAGTCTTTAAAATTTAGTTAGACGTTAATCAGACACTAAATGTCCATCGTTTATCCAATCGGAATAAAATGAGAACCAATCAAAAACTTTAAAATTTTTTTTTTTTTACATATGCTTGTTTTCTATATATTTAATTAACGTAAACACCAAAAGTGCAATGTTAAATACCTTTTTACGAAATATTTTTCTTTTATTCAGTTACTTTTCTCAAAAGAATTAACAATTAATTTATTTTTTTTCTAAAATAAGATATATTCCGTATGATCATTTCATCCGTATATTCGAAGAGTCTCTTAAAAATATTTATATATATTTTTTAGTGGGGACCATATATTTCGAGTGAGTAAAAAATAAATAATGAGGGAATTATAATCCGTCAAGTCAGCGTGCACAATTAATAAACGGTTTCTTAAACAAGGATCCGAAAGATCAGTTCTTAACTCTCTGGTGGGGTTTGAAAATTTTTATTATTATTTTTTTTGGTTTTCGTGTTAAAGCACCCTTAAAAATTCCCAATGAAGAAGCTCTAATGATAGGTTAAAATTTGGTCTTTCTTTTAAAAAAATTTTACATATTCTATTTTTTATATTTATATTTGTATCACATAAATTTGTTATCGTCATTAGCTATCGGAATTTCGTCGGAGTCTTTTTCGCAAAAACTTCATTCTTCACTTGGCAAGTTGCATATCTCTTGGAATTTGCAAGTAATGAACCATAATGTGATTGTTTAGAGTTTTAATACTTATGTTCAAATGGTATTGTGGAGCTCTCTCTTTTAGCTGAATTTTCTATTTTTCTATTGATGATGCATCTCTATAGGATTGCTATCTTAAATTATTGGAGATACTATCTATATGAGTATAGTTCAGGCAACCACTAATCGGTTGTGGGTTATGCCTGATAAGGGTTTAGAGTTTATGTTCAATTTTTAACAAAACCGCATCTCTCTTCTGAATTGAGAATCATGTTGTTTATTCATTAGTTTTGTGTTGACGATTCTTGCATATTGGTGACTGTTGGGACAAAAACCGGATCTTCATCTTCAAACATTTCGGGGAGATCATTTTCGGGTTCAAAGGTAAGATAAAAAGTTGACCCCTGAGGATCCCAGGAATGTAAGCGGTAACCGAGTCTCGAGAAAGTAATCCGAACAAGTAGTACACTTGTAACTCTATCTCCTACTTTAAAGTAACCTGGCTTTGAAACGGTGACATGGAAGGAGACTCTTGAGCATGACAGGGAAAGAATGAGCACTACCAGCTGGGCAGTCGCCTAGATCTACCCACTGCTAAGTAAAGGAATTCAAACCATGGTTAAGAAGAGCTTGCTGGCCACGCTTAGTACAAAGTGGCGCGTCAAAGATATACTAGATGAAAGAAGTGGTTGTGGAACACACGCCCCTCGATAACAAATAAAGCATGCCGAAAGATTATGCCATCAGGAGACAAACGATACGAAACGCCTCCCATATCCGTCTGTTACGGATTGTAGACGCCTCAGGAATACACGACTTGCCAGCTGGCCAGAACGACATAAGTAGTACGTAAAAAGCACGCAAGTATAAAGACAATCTTTTCCACAACTAAGCCAAGGCGTTCCAAACCATAACCGAACTAGTCATATTAGAATAACTCAACCACCCGGTCTACTAACCCATGTCAAGTATTCTTTATAAATATGACCCCAACTCGCTACATGCGAAGAAGTATAGAGGGCATAGCTAGTCCAGCAGGGACCCACTGTATCGGACGTAGATAAAATCCGACCATACGTGCACCATGTCAGGAAGTTGGACCAGAGACCTCTGCTCCGCTCGTAAGACCAATTCGTAGCGGAGAGCGTGGACTGAGGCCGCTCTACATAGAATGCACTAGCCACCATGTCGCCCAACATGGTGATGCCAATCAAATCAGAGAAGACTTGAATAGCGTTCACTACTTTCCAAGCTTGTAGGTTTAGTTGTGAAGGAGCGATTTGCAGCAACACGTAGAAATCCGCTAGAAGTCACGGAATGGCGTGCCGGAAGCCCGCTCGGAAGCGCGAGTAGTGAACAATCTGGTAGCCGTTAGAGTCAGAGTCGGTATAGTCACCCGGGCGAGGGATGAGATATCACAGACGATGGCGCAAGGTAACATGAACCGCCATCGAAAGCGCCGTGATAACCCCAGTAGAAGTGCCAAAACAAAACCCTTACCGTCAAGAAAAACCAACCTTCCGATCTTTAATATGGCTTTCGCGGCAGCTCCCACAACGCCAGCCTTGCCCTTTCGTTTTCTCTGGTTCTAGGTTCGGGATGGGAGGATCTGGAGCCAGATCTGTTTTGTTCAGGTCAATAGGTGATATCGAGATGCAGTTGCCGGTTGCTCGAGGCCGGCATTGCCTATTCCTCTTCTTTTAGTCTCCGATTAGCCCTTACGAGTAGTTTTTTTTCCCGGTTGTTCACTTCTCTTCCCTTCCGAGTTTTACCGGCTTGGTTCCATTGGTCTAGGAGTCTCCATGGTGGAATTTAGGAACTATTGCAGTGTTGCGGCAATAGCTTCTTCGGAAGAAACAAGTTGGACGATATCAAGATACGGTTTGCTAGCAAAGTTACCAGGTTGGATCTTTAACGCGATTTTGGAATTTGAGGACGGTTCCGAGTTGCAAAGAGGATTCATATCTTCATCTAGCCATAAGGAAATTGTTCTCGACGACATGTTTCTGTTTGCAATTACAATGGAAATCTTGAACTCTCTTTATAGTTTATGAGGCTTTGGAATGGCTAATAGAAAATTTTCAAAGGATTTTCGCTCTCAAGCGTGAAGAAAGGTGTGCTCATGATGGTTCTCACGAAGGTTATGACTACCGGGTTTCCATCTCCGTTATGCTCGTTTGGTCTGGTATCGCCTTAAGATGTGCTCACGATAGTTCTCAAGATCATGTGTTTTCTCTCTTGTTTCTGATTCTATCGGGGCTAGAGGAAATATCAATCTCGGATTTTTAGTTGTGCGTTTGAGTGGATTGCGTGGTGCTTGTGGGGCTTTGATGTTGAGGTGTGTAGAAGTCCAAAATCCGGTACAGGACGGTTTTGCATGGTCATTTGAAGCACGACTTTACTGTCGAGGTGGATGATTGATTGGTTTCGGATTTGTCGATGATCGACATTGTGGCTAGCTGTGGGCCAGAATTTCAGCGATCTCATGTAGGTGTTGAATAAAAAAAGTTAAAGCACTACCGAATGGTATCGGGATGGGAATGAACAGAATTCTCCAAATCGCGTATGTTGGAGCATGAAGTTTTGATCCTTCTTGTATCTCAAAAGGAGCTAACATTGCCGAGTTCATCCGCTTTTTTCATGTTCGATAGGTGTGTGTCGGTATTTCAAAGGTGTTGTTTACTTAGTTTTGTAAGATTAAAGTTCATACCATGTTCAACCGGTTTTAGTTTTAATTTGAGTTATCTCAATATTGTTTGTAAACGAGAATTTGTTTTATATATAAAATTTATCTAGAACTAAAAAAAAAAAAAAAAAGTGTGAGAAGATGTATCTGATTTATAATTATAAAAGAATTAACGGAGAGAGAGTAAATAAGAAGGTGTGAAGTTCACGAGGAGAGAAGAGAAGTAGTTTTAGATTTCCTATAATATAAAACCTACTTTAAACAACTACCAATACTATTTGGATCTCTATTTGTAGAGTTTTGACATCTCTATGTTTCTTTTTCTTTTTCTTTTTGTTAAAGGGTTTATATTTCTATTTTTTTTCTAAAAGAACTTAAAATAAGTGATGATTCTCTCAGTTAGGAGGCAATTACTATTATTGTTGTTTATCTACTTATCTCGGTTTTGTGAGTTTGCATCATAAGATATTGTATCATCTTATCTAGTGTTCTAGGATATGGTGGACAAAAATGTATACGAAATTGCAAATTGTAATAAGTTGAAATAAACATATTATTGTTTAAGCGAACCAATTCAATTTAAGACAGCACTACGAAATGATATGAGAAAAATGTAATTTTATCGATGAATAATGTAATAACAATACCGCTTGAAACTAAACAATCAAATATGCTTCACGATTTTTATTGAAAGAATGATCTTCAAAAGCTAACATTGTTGATTTATGAAGTGTCTTCAGAAATTCAAGGATCACTAGTTTATCAAAGATATTCAAGAGTCATCTCGAACCTCGATGCTGGACTTTTAAGCTTGTGGTGGACGGCACAATCAATCTCCAATATGCAACACATTGGAGTTCTCTTTGAAACATCGCCACCTCTGGTTGTGGAAGCGATCAAAAATTCATTTTGTTTTCCTCAAAACTATGGAATCTTTACATGTATCAGAGCTTTCTACGGAATTTTGGTGAAGTGGAGGTGATATCAAGACCACAAAATGCTAATTTATTGGCCAACGATATCACTTCCAGTGTTACTCGCTTGCATAAGTATCAATCCTATATCGTGGATAAAGGTCCTCGATGACTTCACCATGTTACTCAACAAGAAGCAATCAATGATTGATCTCCATCATCCTTTCATCTTGTTTTTTTAATCTCTCATATCAGGATTACTTTTTGTCATGTTGATGTTTTCTTTATCGTTTGTAAGGGTCTAATGGATCCTCTTGTAGTTTTGTTCTAATGTTTGCGGCCATCCTCTGTTCTGAATGAAATCAGTGTTAAAAAAAGAAGATTCAAGCGTCACTTGTTTATCAAAGATATTTATAGATTTGAACGCTGGTTGTTTAACTAAATAAGAATTTTCTACGGTTTCTTGTATTATTAGATTATTACCCGAACCGGGTTCAGATATTATAAATTTATAAAATTATTTAATAATATATTGAAATTAAAATTTGTATAAAAATGAGTATTATATTTTTATAAAATTATTCTATAATATATTTAAATTAAATTATTTTGTAAAAAATAAAAGTTAATTTATGGTATAACGTTTTTAAAATATTTATATGTAAAATAAAATGATTTCTTATTGCATAGTTGTAATTTTTTGTTTAGTTTGAAAATATTTTTAATGGGTTACGAAATTAATATTTTGTTTGTAAAGTAGTGGATTACTTTTTTTAGAGTGTAATAATGAAATGTATTTTAAGTGTAATAGTTTTTAATGACATGTTTAAATGAATGAATTTCATTGATTAGTTTCTCCTAAATTAATTTGAATGAGATACGGGATGAAAAAAAATTCTCTTTCTCGGAAGGATTTTCGTTGCTATTCTTGTCTTAAATCTTCCTTTTATATGACTTTCAAAACGAGTTCTGCATCATTTAAAGAATCCCAATACCTCTTTGAGTTAGGTCCGAGATCAATCCTCTCATTTTGGGATAATGTGTCGCATGTTTCTCCTCTCTCTTAGCTGGATTGATTAGAACAAATGTATGTTGACTTTAATAATCAATTCTCTGGATATACACATGCTCCTTCTCTTGTAAGCATGCCAACATTTTTGAGCCCATGCTTATTACATAGGCCTACTCATTTTCTTATTATCCACGTGGCCCATGACATTGTTTCTAGGAGAAAAGTAAGTTGGTGGGCTTATAGCCTATAGCCCCACTCATTTTGCCAATCTCTTTTCTACGGTTTGATTTTTGGCAATACTCCTAGAGGCTAGAACGCGAGATTCCGAAGACATAAATTCTCTATATATTTACTGAGAAGATGGAGAGAAAGTTATGTTGATGTGTTGAGAATAAAATAAAAAAAAATTTTAAATTTTATGTGTCAAATAATTTTATGAGAAAATTTGAAGGATAATATCCAAAAAAATATTCTACGTCATTCATTTTTAGTTGAGTTATAAGATGTAACAAAACCTTTTGTAGAATTTAATATAAACCCAACTCATTTTAATTATTGGTATCTGGATAGCTGATTAAACCCCTCCTATTTCTCATCTATTATTCATATACGATAGTCTGTTTTTTTTTTCAAGCATTCGAAAGTGAAGTTAGAGAGTTTATGAAAATTCTTCAGGTGTAAAATGAATGCTCTGGACAAAAAGACAGTTTAGCTAAGTCATGTATTACATCTGGGAAGAGAGTTGAAGCTCAGCAACAATTAACAATTTATCAGGTATCTGTTATCATGAACAAGGGAAGCAAAAGTATCTATTTGGGTCTCTCTGAGATTATTGTGGGTTCGAAAGTTGAAACTTTGAGATAAATAGATGGTAGGGTGAAATGCAGGATTAACACCTGGACAAACAAATTCTTGTCTCTAGGAGGTAAGGAGGTTCTCTTAAAATCAGTTATTACGGCTCTATCTACTCATTCTGTGACCGCTTTGGGCTACCCAAGACGCTATGTCAAGATATAATGGGAAAAATGGCTCAATTTGGTGGAAAAATGGTCAAACAGGGAAAGTGATTCATTGGAAATCTTGGAGAAAGCTCTGTCTACCAAAAAGTGACGGAGGTCGGTTTCAAGGACCGGGAGGATTTCAACTTAGCACAATTAGCCAAAAAGTTATGGAGGATGCTGGTTTTCCCTAATTCTTTGATAGCAAGGGTATATATAAGCCGATACTTTCCTAAATCTAACCCTTTAGAAGCAAAGCTTGGGACCAGGCCATCTTATGCTTGGAGAAGCATACATGAGGCACAAGCCATTCTTAAGCTTGGTGTCAAAAAAGAATTTGGTACAAGAATTCTCCAGGATTCTTGGATTCTAAGTTACTGTGCCAAATCAATGTGCTGATATAGATCCAGAGGCTTTTTTTCTAAGTTACCTTAAAGATCCTAGCTCTAATGAATGGAATCTTCTGAGATTACAAGAAGTTTTTGTAGAAGAATATGTGAAGCTTATAATGCAGATAAAACTGAACAGTTTTGATAGCTAGGGGTAACAATAACTTCTCCTAGATTCACAATCGCAACGGTCTATATTCGGTTAAGTCGGGCGATTGGCTTTGGCATCACAAGCTTAGACATAAGGAAGAAGAGGAAGTTGGTTACAGCAACCCTATCATAAATCCTATACTTGTTGAGGTTTGGAAAGCCCCTACGATGCCAAAAGTTCACCATTTTCTATGGAAATGCCTCATTAAAACCCTTATGGTATTGAGCAATCTACGCAAAAAGAGGTTTACACATGATGCTCAATGCCTCAGATGTGGAGAAAGAGATGAAACCATAAATCGTATGCTTTTTCTCCGCCCCTATGCAAGACTTATCTGGGAAATCTCACCAATTGGTTCTCCCTTCCATCCTTTCCCATCAGAGTCAATCTATACAAATATGAATGAGTGTCTTTCACCGAGTTCTTAAGATGAGGTCCTCGTGAATCGAACCAAGTCTTTATCTTTTTGGCTTCTTTAGAGGATTTGGAAATCTCGGAATAACCTCAATGCTTGATATATGAGTGTTTTATGAGTTTTTCCTATTTTTTTCTCTAGTGTTTTTATTCCCTATAAGGATTATAGGCACTAAATAACATGATGGAACACTTGGGATGATTTGGAGAAAGTGGAGCAAAAATGAGCAAAACTGATAAATGAGAGATGCAGTCTCGGATATGACTTTCAGAAGTTTGGAATTCGATGGAGGTTTTTACGATTTCCAAATGAGATGAAACCGGTGCCAAAAGAAAGATATGGAAGTTAGCTTTCACCTTTTTTTTAAATCAAGTCGTTTTAAGGTCTATAGCTTAAGATATGCCCATTTTAGTGAAGAGATTTATGATATGACGTGAACAGAAAAATGAGCCAATCTGCGAGTATAGTATCGATCGACACACACCCCTTGTGTCGACCGACACAAAGTCAACATGCCCAAAAAATTCAATTTTAAGAGTCCAAGTTGCCATATTTTACCAGACCAAATCAATTAGAATAGGAAACATCAAGGACGTCTCATATGTTTATAAATACATATTTTAAGCCATTGTTTATACTAGACATTATTTTACTTAAGGTTTTTAGAGAGAAATTGTTTTAAGGAGAAGAGATATATGAACCCTATTTGTTTCTACTCTTGAATTCTTTTATGATTTCTGTTAAATACATGATATTTGCTTCAATCACCATGTCTGAGTAGTTTGCTTGTTAGGTCTAGGGGGAACGATCTCAAAGAATATATAGACTTGTAGATTGATGAATAATTGTAGATGCTTTTGATTTGTTAGGGTTTATCTTAAAGTATTCTCTTTTGATTGTTCTTAATTACTTGTTCTAGATTGATCACCTAGAATTAAGCTTTAGGTAATAAATAGATGCAAAAGT
Organism: Euclidium syriacum; assembly: GCA_900116095.1. Lineage (NCBI taxonomy): Eukaryota > Viridiplantae > Streptophyta > Magnoliopsida > Brassicales > Brassicaceae > Euclidium > Euclidium syriacum. Next base: position 9,781,917 of record FPAK01000008.1, read on the forward strand.
ATTGTTAATTTATAGATCTATCTTAGGAGAGCAAGGTGGCCTAAACGCGTAGGAAACTCGGTTTAGGGATCTTGTGAACCAATCAACTTCTGTTCTTTGCATATTTAGATTCAGAAGGTTCGCGTAGAAAACTCGGTGCCTTAGTCTCTAGATATAGGTGTCTCGCGCAACGAAAGTTGGCTAACACATATTTGTGTTTGTATTTCTAGACGTCACTTCATGAAAACCCTAATAATTATCTTAGTCACATTTGAATTCTTCTTAGGAATACCCTAGGTTTAACATTTTTTCTCATTTGATTTACTACGGTTATTTTACATTGTTTTGCTGCGTTTTATTTACAATTTAAATTTCTTAGCTTAATCTAAATCTAAAAACCGTTGTGTCTTTCCAAGTCCTTGTGGATTCGACCCCTAAGTACTACAATTGCATAACCATACACTTACGGTTTTTTCTAGGGTTAAAACTAGATTGTATCAATGCTCAATATGATAATGCCCAAACTGTGTTGGATGAGGCTTTAAGAGATGAACATGATTACATGAAAACTTGTGACATTAAGCTCAGAGCTCAGTCAAGAAACACTGCACGTGCTGTCAAATGGTCACCTCCACCTATGATTGGTTAAAAATGCAATATTGATGCAGCGTGGAAGGCTTCAAAAGAGAAGTGTGGAACATGCTGGATCCTTAGGAATGTAGATGGAGAAATGAGATGGATGGGTTCTAAATGTTTCCCCAAAACTCTTTATCCGTTGGAAGCTGAAGCCTCGATTATGGTTTGGGCTATGTCATGTCTTAACAACATGGGTATGGACAAAGTAATATTCGAATAAGATTGTCTTACTCTTATTGAAGCAATCCGGACACCGGCTAATTGGGCAAAGTTAAATGGATACATTGAGGAAATACAACAAGCACGACGTTTTTAAACCGGTTTTTGTTTATGTTGCTAGAGATGCCAATCATGCCGTTGAAACTATCACTAAGTCTATCATGATATCTTTTATTTATGCTGTCTCTCTTGATTGTGTTTTTTCCCACTGGCTTAGAAACATAATTCTGACAGATAAGTGTGGTTTGTAATGTTACTTTTAATTACATATCTTCAATGAAAATGGGTATATTGAGTTAAAAAGAAAGGTCATAGTAATTGATCTAGAGTTATAAAGATGCTATTTTTTTTATAATGAAAGCATCCCCAAAGTTCAGTATATGTATGGGTCATTCTCATTCCTTTTTTTTTTTTTTAAATTATTATTGACAAAGCATTGCTAAGATATGTGTTAGAATCTGACGGGAAAAGAAAGAGATTTTTTGGATTGATTTAAGTCCTATGGATGAAACAATTAACCATTTCATGTTTACTTTGGTTCCAATAAATTCTCAAACTACGTTTTGAGAAAGTAAGGAAGGACTAATATATTCCCTACTGGTAGATGTTTTACTTGAGTGAATTAGGTTTTGACCGAGTTAGTATTTTTATTATTTATTTTAATCTTTTTAATTGAAATTTAATCTTTTATGACATGTTTTTAGTATGAGAATTTCCGTTCTCATCATGTCTTTGTCTCATTCCACTATCATTTCATCCCAATTTTTAAATAAGATTAAAATAGAACATATGTGTTTATTCTTAAATTCTCATCCCGTTTCCGCAAATTCCCGTTTGTTTATCCCTATAATTTATTATGAAAAAAATGATGAATTCATGGAAATGAGACGGTGGAACGGGATAACCCGATGATTTTGTATAAGATAATATATTATTTATAGCAAGATTTTAGGAAAATAATTGATATTATTTCCGTTATAAAGTACTAAGATTTTTAATATGATAATTTTATTATTATTAATGTTTGATTTCCATTGATTCTATCAATAAAATTCACTATTTTTCTTTTTTAATAGGTGGGATAATTAGAAGCGTGTTATGCATATGTAGAATAAAACTTAAACTATTTTATTTTACAGTTAAAAATTTAAATTGAAATTTTTTTACGACATATTTAAAATATGAGAGTTTTCGGTTCCCGTACGTCGTTGTCTCGTCACATTCCCATATCGTCCTGAATTTTAGATTGGACTAAAATAAGACATATATTTTTCAAATTTCTATCCAGCTGCAGCAAAATTTTTAGTCCAAATTTCCGTTTGCCTATCTCTATAATTTAATGAAAAAAAATGATATTATTAAAATCTTTTTTTTTTAAAGAAAAATTAATCAAAATTCGGATTAAAAATCATTTTCAATTTCTTAATTTTAATAAATATATTTGAGTTTAATCGTATAAATTAAAATCATAACAAAATTAATGCATAATATTGTTAATGTTATATATTCGCTTCGAAGGATCAAGTTATATAAGTAAATAAGTTTAGATAATCTGTGCAATTCCATAAATTAGTTAAGTTGGACATGATCTGTAATTTACAGTATAGAAATAAATTGGTAACAAATAAGGTAATGCATTCCCATATGAGATCAGATTTTGATTTCTGATTGGAATGAGAGGAAATGAGAATTCCCAAAATCCCATTTGAGACAAAATTAGACATAATTTGTTTGCTAGAAATATATTTAATATGGTATAATATGATATTATATACAACTCTGATGATAATGGATGAAAAAAATTAAACCAAGGATAGGAAAAGTGTAATTATGATGGTTCTTAATACTATTGAGTCTCAAGCAAGTTGGTTAATTAGAGATGAGCATGGTGTATGGTTTATATAAAGGAGCTGCTCAATCAAACGGAGGTATGGTCAATTTTGCGTTAGAATTTAACCTTCAAGCTTTGATAATGACATTACAACATTGTTGGAACAAAGGTTTTAAAAAGATTATTTTTGAAGGAGAATCGATCCATAACTTATCAATGGCAATAGACTGAATTTCTCCAACTTTAATTAGATCAGAGACACTAGATTTTGGAGATCTAAATTTGAGGAATGCAAGTTTACATGGATTGGTAGAAAGAACAATATCCCTGCAAATATATTAGCCAAAAGAGATTTCGTTATGTATCTAATTTTAATTTCATTTCTATCCCCCATTTATAATCTCTCAATCTTTACATTAGGATCATGTATCAGCTTTGTCTTAATAAAGTAGTTCAAAGTTCAAGAAACCTTTCTCGAATATGTGTTTATCTTTCTCGAATTTCATTTGAATCAAGTTTCTGGAACTCATGAAGTCTTTCCAAATTTCCTAAAGCCTTTTCCGAATATGTGTTTATCCTTCCCGAATTTTATTTGAGTCAAAATTCAGGAAGCCTTTCCCGAATCTGTAGAAAAGCTTTTTGAAATTTCGTTTTCCAAAAGTACCACTAAAAAAATTTCATTAATCGTATTTCTGGAATTATGAAAAAGCCAATGCTAAAATAATATTTGATGTAGTGTTTCATGGTATTATTATCAATTACCTTCTATTTAAATAAACGATAATTGCATGTGTTATTATCATGGTTTTTCATGGTATTATTACCAAAATTCAGGAAGCCTAGGAGATCTTTGGGGCCGCCTCAGACGAAGGTGGATGGTCGGCTGAAGCGACAGCTGGGTCGAAACCCCCACTAGACTGAGGAACCTCAGAGATTTGGATGTCATCGACTCGCCCCCCGTCTCGAGTATTGAGTCAGTGGAACCGGCATAAGTCGCGAGCAGAAGGATACTGGCCGGCATTGGCGATATCTTTGCCGGAGATAGAGATATTCCCTTCGCAGACTCCCTCTCAGAATCGTGACTGACCTTTCAACACTGGGTGTGAGGAAGGTCAAACAAAGTTATCACCTTTCTCTGGATCCTCCCTGATGGAGGAATGGAAACGCCAGCAACCCTCGGTTGTGGAAGGGATTTATTGGGAGGCATATTTAGATCGAACACGAAGAACGAATTGAAGTTGGAGAAAGAACGAAGAACAGCTCGAGATCAAAAGGAAACAAAGTGAAGCAAATAAAGACAAGGTAGCAACCAACGAAATGAGGATAAGGAATGAAGATGAATGGGAGCTCACATGTCATATTTATAGCCCGCACGCATCAAAGCCCCTGCGTAACCTTAACCCTAAGCATGTGGGATCACATCGTCCATCATGTCATGTTTCGATCCTTGCTAAACCGCCCATAAAACCAGTGTGAAGATGACACGTCATTAGGGCGGGAGTTGAGTAGTAATTGAAGCGACGTTCAACCGTTTCCTATGATTTCGACAATCCGATTCAAGATCCAATGACGAGGCGATACGTTAGTGGACCGGGGGGGGGAGACTAGTTGTTGGAGGTGGGTTTAGCAAACCTCTTGGCCCAAATCGAGGAAGGTCGAAGCCCATTGAGATTCAAGGCCCATGTCGAGAAAGACCGCGAAAAGTTAAGGTTCGAATTCAGTTTGAGGTCCGCCTCGAACTACAAGTTTGAGGAGGTTTGAGTACGACACATAATAGACAAAACACGAAGCGACAAACGCGTCACATCACACATTTTCGGTGTTAAAGGAAGGCTGAAAGCACTTTTTCGGAGCAGCCCAGGAACGCCGTGTCACGTGCAGCCTGTCAGGTGTAGGACGAGGTTTATTCTCGGACTAGACCTACCTAGAAGTCAACTATCGGGTTTCGCTAGACTATTATAACTACCCCCTTCATTTCATGTAAAACGCACTCAATTCTAGGGTGAGAACAGAGGGATAAGTAGAACGGATCAAATTTAGATCACGTTTAACATCACTTTTGACGTTGTCCATTGGTGTTAGACTTTGATTTCTGGGTCGCAACGTTTCTTGAATAATCAACACCCTTTTTCTATTGTAACACAACCTCGTGCATTTATCTATAAACAACGATCACCTCGCCACATTGAACTTTCTTACTCTTTCGAACCGATTCATTACTGAGATTTTCGACTCCGAATTATATCTCAAATAAATCTCGGAAATAAAAGTCACGTCGCATATAATTAAACCGGACCCAAATTAGATTTGTGCGCGCCTCGGTTCTCACATAATAAAAACTTTTTCTCAAACTGCAAATCAGAATGTTTTTATGGTCGTAAATTTAGCATTAATAAGTTTATAAGTTCATATAAATAAATAAAATATAAGGGTTTACCAAAATTCTTGCAAGATTGTCTTGTACGTCATTGTTGCATTGATTTTCTTAAAAGCAACACATACTATACCACCGGAAACAACATCAACTCCCTTGTCTTAAAAGTTCAAACCCTATCCATAATCCAATCTTAAAGCATAATTTTAAAATAAAAACAACATGAACACAGATTTTAAGAATCACATATCTCTCTTGCCACTTATAAATAACCTAAAATAGATCATTCAACATGAAGCGGTCAAGTTGCAATGAAACTCTACTCTTGCTCCCTGTTACAACTTTTCATTATAAGTTGTATAGTTCACGGTAACTTTTCTTCTTATCCTAAATCATATTGTTTGTTCAATTTGATCTTATCATAACTCTGATCGATGCTGTAAATAGGCAAAGTTAGATGTCATGAAGTAACATTTTATGTGCAAAATAAATGTTCATTTCCCATTTGGCCCGCTGTTGCCCCCAACTCCGGCCACCCGGTGCTAGCCTCCGGGGGATTTTACCTGCCATGCGGGGGTATTAAACACATTGATGTTCCTTGGGGTTGGAGTGGTCGTATTTGGGCTAGAACAGGCTGTGACTTCACTTCAAACTGGAATCAAGCTTGTGAAACAGGTAATTATAATTCTAAAAAAATGTTTTCACAGAACATTTAAAACAATAATTTCACAAAAGATATATTGACACTTTGGTTCCCAATGGTTGTCGTAAAAATTTATAAAATGAGAAGGCACTTTTGCGTTTTGCGTTACATGTACGCTTTGTCCATGCTCAGCATTCGAAGCTTTTTCAAAAATTATATAAAATGTCACCTCGGAAAAACCTTTTTCTGAAACTAACATATTTGATCACACAAACATTTACATTATTATCTTTGAGTTTTTATCATTGTCGGGGTTTAGTTTTGGTAACCCAAAGCAAACAAAACCTTTTTATGGCCCTTGTTAAAGTTTAGGTGATTGCGATAGACGTTTCATAATTATTTTATGCGGTTGGAGAAGACGACACAATAAGTTATTGTCGTGGTAAGAAAATTAGAGATGAACTCCAATGAGATTTGAGTTTCAAACAGAAAACAACATCAGACTCATATTTTAAAAATTGACTTAACTATATATGCCTAAAGTTATATTTAATTATTAATTTATGATATTATTGAGATCATATATTTACATGGAGGTTTCTAAAAAATTATTATCTTATCGAATATGGTAAAATTTTACACTAGTCTAATTCGGGATAGGTGAAATTTATTAATTTATCGAGTATTAATTTATATAGTTTCTACTGTATATGAATTTTAAACACAAGATTAAAATTTGTTGAGTTACAATGAACTTTAGGTGACTGCGATGGACGTTTGGAGTGTAAGGGATTGATCGGGAAACCTCCAGCAACTCTTATTCAAATTGCGGTACAATCAGAAAAATCCAAACCTAATTTCTATGATGTAAGCATGGTAGACGGTTATAACCTCCCCGTCGCAGTGAACTCTAAGCCTATCTCATCCAAATGCAACATCTTAGGTTGCCATAAAGATCTCATGACCACGTGTCCGGAAGAGTTACAGGTAACATCTTGAACTCGAAAAGTTCTTGAATCCAAAAAGATATTACTTAATTTATTTATACTAATTTGAACATAATCTTTTCATTTCTTTTCATCTTTTTTTTTTAAGGTTTTGAATAAAGAGGGACGAGTTGTGGCATGCAAGAGTGCATGCTTAGCCTTTGATAACGATAGGTTTTGTTGTCGGAATTCGTATGGAACACCGGAAAAGTGTAAAAAGAATACATACTCTATGTTGTTTAAAGAAGCTTGTCCAAACTATTACAGTTATGCCTACGACACACCTCCTCCTTTGGTCACTTGCTCCGCCAACCAGTATCTTATCACGTTTTGTCCTTCAAATTGGGGTCATAGTTCTACCTAAATAAACATTATGTAAACAATGTTATGATTTGGTTTGTCGTAAAATATACTCCCTCTGTCTTTTAAGATAGATGTTTTAGAATTTTTTTTTATTTCACAAAGATTGATTTTCTCGTATTTCAGTACACTTTTTAATAATTAATGTTAATAAATTGTGAATTTTCAAAAAATTATTAAATTGTTATTGGGTTATAGTCATTGGAAAGTTGTTGGTAAGAAAAAATTTATGCATTTATATATGTGTATTAGGATTTTTTTTTTAATTTATATTTATGTGAAAATTTTAAAACATCAATCTTTAAAAGAAACAGAGAGACTAGTAAATTATTTTCGACCTATAAATGTCTGACTCCTCTGTGACTTTTCATGGTATTGGGCTTTGTTAGGCCCAAGTGTGGAAACTAAAACCGATTATTAGATGTCATAATTGGCGAATAACTGTTTTTACTTGGATAAGTTTCCGAACCAAAATCTATCTGATCCGTACCAAAAGAATGTCGAGTCTAGATCCACAAAGAATATGTAAGAAATTGGTAGACGAAGAAACTGGAACCCAAATGCAGGTAACGTGTTAGAAAACTGCTTATCAAATCCGCATTCAATTTCCAAGTACTACATTTGGAGAGAGATGATATATGCTTATTGACCTGGCATAAATTTTGGCTTTGTTTGGTGCACAAAATAAAAGCGGTTAGAGGAAAAAAAAGTTTATGTGTACCAATCACAAAAGCGTTTCTAAAAGTTATAGTGAAAACGTTTGTCTCAACTTTTTGTCATCGTTTTCACCAACAGTTTTCTCCCACAGTTTTGCACTATTCCCAAGCCGCTCACCACTTCCGCTAACCGCTAATATATCCGCTTTGCTTTTTTTCACCAATCGGACTCCTTATCAAAAGTTGATTCTAGCTTAGAAAGATTATAGGTAAAAAATTTTCTATAACATTTAGAAAATGAAAAAAGAAAAATTGTAAAAACCAAAAAAAAGAAAAATGTCTCTAAAATAATTCTGACTATTAAAAATGAAGGGTTCATTTTTTATATCTCTGAAATAATTTTTATGGTTTGAAACGCTTTACTTTTTATAGTCTCTCCCATAAATCGTGTGTTTTCTCATAATTTTTGTGTATTGAGCAAACCAAAAGAAATCAGTTTTTCTTTTGCAATATGATCAGGTTGTATTATGAAGTGGTCGTCTCCATTAAAAAGGGTCTACATTTTAATTTCGGCTTAGGACTCTATGAAAAATAAAAAGTGTGATTGGTTATATATTATATGGTAATTTTTTCTCTTAAAACTAAATGAATTGTATTTCTATTTGTATTATCACTAATCATCAGCAAAATAGGGAGAAACTTTTGGGTTTGTGAAAAAAAACCAATTTTCTTATTTTTATTTGGTCAATTCGTCAGTTTTTTCTTTTGAAAATCAAACCCATGACCTCGTAAAAGTCGCAGTATAACTCATATCCATAATACCTACGTGTCACACGAAAACAAAGTCAAAAACTTAACGACAAGATCCAAACGACGTCGTTTTTGTCAGTTAATTATGAATGCGAGATGGAGGTCCTCCTGTGGGCGATGGAGTGTATGCTTGCTCATCAAGAAGGTGTGGTGACTTTCCAGACAGATTGCTCGGAGTTAGTGAAGATGACTACGATTATGGAAGACTAGCCTGTTTTTGCGGCCCTACTTGCTGATTTTACCACCCTCATAAGACAATTTTAAGCTTTTACCCTCACTTTTATTTCTTGAAGACTTAATGGTAAGACGGATTACTTGGCGTGTAGTACTACTTCTCAGGGTAGGGAATTTTCTTATGTAAGTAGTATTCCTCCAATTTAGATTTCCAGACCATTTGTGTAAGTTTATTTTCACAAGATGTTAAAAAAAAAAATCTTTACTGGTGATAGCCGTGTTTTTCATAAAACATTGTGTAACATAACTCAATTCTAAACACCAAATTAAATAAATATAAAATCAATATGCTAACAAACTAGAGTTACTCATTACAAATCACTGATCTATACAATAGTGATTCTTAATGAATTGTTCAGAGATTCAACAAACATAACTTGTTCATGTCACCGACTTGAACAAATACAACAATAAATCTATGAAATTACATATCTAGCTAGCTAGCGAATACGATTGAGAAGTGAATTAGAGAAATGGATTTCGTGGAGGATTTAGGAACAGTGAATCTTGAGAAAAACTTAGATAACGAATGCGGCGGAGATTCCACGGAATCTCGGACGATTACGGCTCAGATAACTGACGTCGAAGCTTCGTTTTCAACAAGCCTCTGTGAGATCTCCTTTCAATGAGCTTAATGATACAAGCGGGGTTCGATACCGTGCCGATTCACTCCGTCAATTTCGAAATTCTTCAGAAGCACCGATCTACTCTACTTATCTAAAAGTCCCATGGAAATGACTGAAGCCGATGTTGGGTATCTCGAGTCAAATCCAATCACCGGCTCGTTATCGTCGAACAAAGCTTTGGGCGAGTGGCTGAGAGGAAGATAACGTTAGCCGATAAAATAAAGAAGAAAACGATGACTTTTCAGAGTTTGTGTTTTGTAAAGAAAGTGAGGAACATACCAACCAACATGATTAAGTAGCACAGTCGGCTTGGTCCTATGTAGTAGGAATTCGGGTTCGTATCTTTTTTTTTTGTTTTTTTAATTGACGAAAACGACGTTGTTTGGATCTTGTCGTTAAGTTTAACTCCGTTTTCGTGTGGCACGTATGTAATATGGAGACAAGTTATACTGCGAGATTTTACGAGGTTATGAATTTGACTTGCAAAAATAAAAGTAGAGGGAAAAGAGAAAAGTTTTCCACTTAAAAACCAATGAGAAGCTTTTTTTTTTCCTTTAACAGTTAACATTTTTTCAATTTTTATTTGTTTTCTCATAATTCTACCTAATTCCTCTAACTTTGTACCAATCACAGCCGGACTGACTATATATAAGAGAAACAAATGAATTTTTTTTTTTTTTTTGTCATCGAACTTTTTCTTATGGTCATCGAAATAATATTTTATAATTGACTTCAACATAAATTAGAATTAAAGTAATAATACTTCGTAGAAAAAGATGTCCGCAAATTTGTCTTATCTATTTACATGTGTTATGTTTGCCTTAGTTTAAGATTTTAGTATTTTTTATTCTGTTGTCTTAGTTAATAAGTTTCTATTTTTAATTGGTTCATTACTTCGCCGCTTCCAATTGTGGTCATAGTATTAATATCACACATGTAATATATGTGGAAAATGACATTTTGACAATTTCTGGGCGGTTTCTCTAAGATATTTCTAGTCTGTGGGCGCATACATCATCATCTATCATTATATACCTCAAAAGTTGCGATGAATCAAAACTCATTTTCTCCTTCATTAAGCATCACCATTTCTTCTCTGATAAAAATATCTCACCCCGAACCCTTCTTTGAAAACCTTTCTTTCTTCCCAAGAAGAAGCCCTTCTTCCAAAACCACAAAAAACAAAGCACCCCTCAAAAAATGACGAGAATGGGTGAAGTGTGGACAAACACAGGCTCTGCTCTCGCAAGCTTAGTGTTTATATACACAATCTTCGAAAGATTCTTCCCTTACCGTCTCCGTGAACACTTGGAGCCACTAGGGCAAAGGCTCATCGGTCGTATCTACCCTTATATCCAGATAAAGTTCCATGAATACAGTGGCGACCGATTCAAGAGAAGCGATGCCTATGACGCGATTCAAAACTACCTAAGTAAAGACTCTTCTTCTCGAGCCAAGAAACTAACAGCCAACACAATCAAAGGAAGTAAATCTATTGTCCTTAGTATGGACGATCATGAAGAGATCACCGATGAGTTTGAAGGGATCAAGGTTTGGTGGCAATCGAAGAAACACCAAACTGAAAGCCGGTCCATTTCCTTTTATCCTAAATCCGACGAATCCAGATTCTACATGCTCAAGTTCCACAGACGTGACAGGCAAGTAATCACAGACAGGTATCTTGATTATGTTATGAGTGAAGGGAAGACAATTGAGGTTAAGAACAGAGAGAGGAAGCTTTATTCGAACAATCCAAGTCAGAATTGGTCTGGTTATAAGCAAACGAAATGGAGCCACGTCACGTTCGAGCATCCTGCGACATTTGATACCCTTGCTATGGAGACTAAGAGAAAAGAAGAGATCAAGAACGATCTGACCAAATTTAGCAATAGCAAAGATTACTACAAGAAGATCGGGAAAGCTTGGAAAAGAGGGTATCTCTTGTACGGTCCACCAGGAACTGGGAAATCGACAATGATCGCTGCCATGGCGAATTTCTTGGAATATGATGTTTATGATCTTGAATTGACAACAGTGAAGGATAACACAGAGCTAAGAAGGTTATTGATTGAGACTTCGGCGAAATCCATCATTGTTATTGAAGATATCGATTGTTCTCTAGATCTAACTGGTCAGAGAAAGCCAAAGAAAGAGGAGGAAGAAGACGAAGATGAGATTAATCCGATTGAGAAACAAATGAAGAAAGATCAAGGTGAGAAAGGAAGTAAAGTGACGTTATCAGGGTTATTGAATTTCATTGATGGGCTATGGTCGGCTTGTGGTGGTGAGAGGATCATAGTTTTCACTACTAATTTCATAGATAAATTAGATCCGGCTTTGATTCGAAAAGGAAGAATGGATAAGCGTATTGAGATGTCGTATTGCGGTTTCGAAGCGTTTAAAGTGTTGGCTAAGAACTATTTGGATGCTGAGGAAGAAGATGAGTTGTTTGAAGAAATTAAGAGGTTGCTTGAGGTAGAAGAAATCAAGATGACTCCTGCTGATGTGGGAGAGAATCTTTTGAGGAAATCAGAAGATGAAGCTAAAGAGATTTGTCTGAGGCGATTAATCGAAGCGTTGAAGGAGGAGAAAGAGGAAGCGAAGAGGAAGATTGAAGAAGAGGAGACAAAGAAGCAAGAAGATGACGAGATTAAGAGGAACAAGAGAGAGGAGAAGAAGAAAACGAAGGAAGCAAATGGAGAAGTTGGCAAGGAAATATGACTTGAAATCTTATGATGAATAAATGACAATCACATATCAGTTATTCCTAGAAATAATTGTATCCTATGTCATTTCTCTCTTTTCCTTATTCAGATATATGACAAAAACTTTTATTTCTTATTTTAGTTTGTTTTCTTTTTCTTCAACTTTTTCTCTCTTTCCTCATTCCACCGAAAATAACTGTTTTTTTTTAAAAAATTGTTTTATTTTCCTCCCTTTTATTATCCTTTAATTTTAATTATCTTTATTATGATAAAATTTTTAAAAATACACGAATATTTTTTTTTCATCTAATATTATCTTTATTAATATGAATCAAAGATTACATAATTCGAAATGAGATTACAGAATTACAATCAAATAATTTTGTAACGAAAGAACAAAAAATTTTATGCTCCGTTGATCATATGCTTAATTGTTTTTGTCTTATCGGTCAATCTTGTGTGACTTTCTTGTTTAGAAAACATTTCATTTTTAGTGATGAAAATCCTGTTACGCATTCGAAAATCAAGGTATGCGATCCATCCGTTACATCGCGAAACCTTCAATATGATCGGAACTCTCCTGCATAAAGAGATATAATATTTTCGGATCGTAGTGAACTCCCATTTTTGTATAATCTATCTTTTGATTCTCATGTTATTTGTCTCCCCATCCTCCTTAATAAATTGTTTCCAAGGCGGTTTCCGTGATGGTCGTTGTTTCATTAACAAATCCGAAAGGATTTGTATCAACCATCGAAAGGCCACGAAATAGTGGTCTTCGGAAATTAACACAAAACTAAAAATACACGAATATTTATTAAAAGAAAATTCTTCATCTTTAGAGATCTATATTACCTTTTTATATTTTTATTTTTTTATCATCTATTATATTTGACATGGATTGAGACTTATACACTACTCTAGTTTCTACACGAACATTTACATGTACACATCAATGATAAGTTATTCATACAAGAATCCGATATGTATATAAACATTTATTAGTATATGAATTCAGTCTGTACGACCACATTTAATCGTACAATAGTAAATATGCGTGTACAGACTGGATTCATGCACATCCAGTCGTACATGCACATCAATGGTAAGTTACTCATAGATGAATCTACACTTACTCGTACATGAATCCACTATATATATCCAAATATAATTGTACAGGAATCCACTATGTACACCCACATCTACTTGTACATGAGTAAGTATGAACGTACAAATTAGATTCATGCACGAGTAAATGTTTGTGTAATCACTGGATCTGTCTACGAGTAAAAGATATCTACACACATAAAGATATATACATGCGGATATGCCGGTGGAAACTAATCAATGAATTGTACAACTGACTATGTACAAGCAAAAGACATGTACAAACAGTAAGGGATGTACACATAGATATGTCCCACTATTTACACCCACATTTGCTTCAACCTAATTTATTTTGTTTTGTTTTTAACGAAATTGAATTTTAGTATTTGATCTGCTTCACTAAACTATGGATATCCGAATTTTTAGAATCGAATCGAGACGAGAAACAGAGAGAAACAAATATAATAGATATTTACTGTACAATTCCTTCATGTACATATACATACATGATATGCATGTACGACTCCCTCATACAGTGTCTGTACAACCTCCCATCCTTCTGCATGTATATGACGACTTTACATTCGTACAAACTAACGTCTCTACAATTCATTTCAACTATATATAAACATATTTATTAATAAAATTCGTATTAAATTAATAATGTAAATAAAAAAAATTATAATTTATATAGTAATATAGATATCAAAAGATAGAAAACAAAAATGTTATCATTTAGGTTTAGATATAATTAATTTTTTAATTGAAAATAATTAACAAATTGCAAAAAAAAAAAGGAAAAGGAAAAAAAAACACAAATATGTGTATGTATGTGAGAGAAAAGAAGAAAAAAAGGAAAAAATAAAAAAACGTGTATGTGTATATGTATGTGTTTATGTTGGTCCAAGAAGTTTTTAGTTTTTTCTATAAAAATGCTATATGGGACCAATAGTTTTGGAAAGTGTTATGGCTTACAATTATTTTATGGTAAAGTGTCATAGACACTAATATTTTCTTCCTCCTACTTCTAATATTAATATTTTTATGGTTTGTACATTCCTTTGATTCGATAAGAACCAGTCCCATCGTTTTTATGTTACTAGTGCTTCTCGACGTTTTTCATTAATATAGGGGATTATATCAAAATTTAAAATATAAAATACGTGTATATATATATATTAAAAATTAATTGCTCTGCTAGATAAAAATACCCTACAAATGTTAGTAACAAGAACACTTGAAAAATATATACAACCTTCAGTCCTGGTTTTAAATTTTTTGATCCCTATTTCATTTATAACAAATTAAAACAATCCATTTCTCAATAAAACAGACTAGGTTTATACAAACAAGTAGTTGAGTGTTTACCTCATTAAACCGATCATTGAACTTTTCAAGTTGCAAACTCGGACTTTAAAAAATTGACTTGTAATGTTGATTGGTTTTTTTTTTTACCCATAACAACATGCTTCATTATGATAGATCAGTTTCTTATATCAAAGGCTTCTCTCTTAAGACCCAAGTCTCAAGGCAAGTCGGAACATTACATTCCAATAAAACAATATACATTTTGAAAATGAATTTAGCAATAGCGTCCGCAACGTTGTTTGCTTTTTTTTTCTCAACCAGTGAAAATGAGAGTGTAAGGAACCTCCAATTCATGTGGGTTTTAGGTATTTGATAGCTGGCCGTGATTTAAGTTTATGTATTATGGTTGCAATAAAAAAAGTTAGTTGTTTCTATAATCACATTGCTCCTGCCATGTTGTCCAAACATGTCATAGCCCATGCCATTCCCATTGCTTCTGCATGTAAACTAGATATTGCAGAAGGATAAGACTTAGCTCCCATCAACAACTCAAACCTCATTTCTCTCTCTGTCTTTCTCAGCCGCTCTCCTCTCACCGTAACACTTCAATTCCTTAACTCTCCTAACTACCAAATGCGTTTCACTATTAACCTAACCGATTGGTTCAAGATATTATGGTTCATTGGTTTTCCTTAACCACTTTCTAGTTGTTGTGCTTATGTATCGAGTTTAGTTCCTTAATTTGAAAAAATCACAGGACCTACAAGGCTTGTATTTTCTTATTCTCATGCTTCAATTAAAAGAAAATTTTAACATTAAAAGATTTCGGGTCCTTTCCAATTCATTTTTTATAGAGGAATTAACCTAGATACCTAGACATGGCTAATTACGTCACTTCTAAGTGTGAATTACGTTATGTAGCAAAGATTTTGTGGCTTACTCTACATGTAAAAACTGTATTATTGATTCGCTGAAAACTCAAGATCTAATAATGAAACTACTCATACATGATGATGGCAAGACAAATCATTATTGGGTTAATGAATTGCATGCAAGATGAAAATAGACAATATTAGAGGGTCGTGGATCTCAATATGATTAAAGAACAACCTCTTAATCTCTTTAGAGTTTTAAATAACAAGCTTTGAAAGTAAAAATCCTACATCTCTACTAACAAGCAAAAGAACAAATTGGAAACAAGTGAAATGGTTGATATTAAAATCGTGATTGTGTGTGGAATGTCGTTTCTTGCTCTGCAGATGGAGAGCTTCTTTTATAGCTTCTTAGTTTGGTCCTATGGTGAAACCTCCTTAAAACTTGAGTCGGAAATTTGAGCTAAACGGGGCAGTATTATAATTCTTGTCAGAATGACATATCTTCAGTAAAACGTCCATATCTTGGGCCTCATATATCTAATAAGGTTGGTTCAAATTGGAAATGAAATTTAACTCTTGTGCCTACATATTTATATTGATATCGTCTCCTGGGTCGTCGGATAACTAGGTCAACGGTTGGTTAATTTCCGAGCTTCTGTCTCTGCATCTCTCTTTGTTAGTTTTGCTCCAAATCTTCCCTTTTTGCTCCTTTTGTTCCAAAACGTCTTTTAATTGTAAAGCATGTATAAATACCTAAAACATACTAGAAAGACTATATAAAAACACATATATCATGGTAGAAAGCCGGTAAAATCTATGATACATCAATGGCCTGCCAGACTCCTGCTGTAATCTTTTCATCCTTGGTTTACAAGGAGGTCTTTTGAAAGGTGGTGGCAGGCACCGCTCAGCCCGTACAGGGAATCAAATCCTCGTCGATAGGGTTAATAGCTTTTGAATACGATGCATACCAGTACTTTTTTGTGTACTGAGTATGCACAAGTTCACCCTCATCCATCTTACATTTTTTGGCCGCCGCAAGCGCGTGCTCGCATAGGATCTTCTCGACATCATACTTTTTACAAGTACAAGTTTCTGAAAAAATAAGATGAAGATAAACGTAAGAAAATGGCAAAACAAGCCCTATGGGAGACAAACTGAACTTAACATACACGATGTAATGTATGTTACATTAATAATTATGAAAGGATATCATACGAGATGTAGATCAACCTCACAAAGATATGATCCACCGGTAACATTGCTACGATTTGAATCAATATGTTGGACATGATAACTATCCCTTTCCTTATATCTTTTATCTAGGGTTTCCTAAACATATAGGGTGAAAATAGTTTGCATAGCTCGCGCCTCTTCTCGCTGTGCCGTAAACCACTGTAAAAGCATCTTCGTAAAAGAGTCTACTAAATAAAAAATATGGAATTCCCTCTCTACACAAAGCCTACCATAAATGGATTCTGCTATGTTGCTTGTTGATGCATGAATTATTTGACCTAAACTAAGTGTAAGTGCACATGGTACAACTGTAGTATGAAAGGTTATCGATCCCACATAGATTAAGTTAAGTTTCAATTCTTAACCGGAAAGCTTAAAGTAATTTAGGTAACTAACTAGTATCTTGTATGGATAACATATGGATTAAAGGTGTTGAACTAAGAGAAATTCTCAAAAAATATAAATCAGCATATAATCAACAATTATTTGACTTTTGAACACTAAAGACATAAGTTTGTAGTTACCGATCTCTCGGGCAACTACACCTATGAGTTAAACACTAGGTCAGAAACATTGTTTTTCAACCTAAGATGACTAACACATGCAATAAGTATTGATATGCTTGTTCATGACCTTCCAAGCCAAACATTGGTTTGCACAAGGACGAGATCACCTATAAAAAACCATGTTATGATCTCACTACAAAATGGTGTATAGAGTAGCAAAAGCTAGAGATCAATATCCTAAGTGATCAGGTCAGAATATTGTATGAAATACCATTAAATTAGAGAGTCAATACTGATCATATCATATTAAATGCTAAAAAGATCTATACAACCATTGAAAACCCTATATCTAACAAGTAAACTACTCACACATAGCAAGCAAAACCATAATCAACATTACTATCAATACCTTGCATAAAAGTAGAGAGTAGAGTTTAAAAATAGAACAAATTGTGGTTCTCTCTCTCTGTAAAATCCTCAGTCGGTAGAATTTTAAAGAACCTTAGGAACAAAGCAACTTCTTGAAGCAAGGAGAAGAGTTTTGCTTTGACTTTTGCTTGACCTAATCTCTGAGTTTATGGGGTATTTAGAGCTCAGTAGTCGTGCATGGGTCGATAATGAATCCTTGAAACATTAGGGTTTTGAGAAAGGCCCATAAAACAATTTCTTTTCTTCTGACCGACCTATAGGAGTCGATCGACTGAAGCTCCAGTCGGTCGACTACAGTTCCAGTCGATCGACTACAGTTCTTCTCGATAAATACTCTATTTATGCTCCAAATCATGCAAGTCTTCTCCAAATGCTTCATCTTGTGAATTCTCCTATTTATCCTGGTTAAAACATGGAAAATGCTCCAAAACTATATAGAATATGTATCTGGACACCGGTAAAAATTTCGATACATCAAACTTCCCCAGACTTAGCTTTTTCTCGCCCTCGAGCTAACAACAAGCCTAATTAGTGATGTTAAAAAACAGGTAAAAATACGATCAGACCATCATCATTCAGTAACCATTTCTTTCATTGTGACCTCAACAACATCTCAATAAAACTATCTGAACTGTACTTCCCCAAGAAATCTTTTCAAGAACATGTCAGAGTTAGCTAGACCACAGTGAAAAACCAGTTCTCAGATACCGTCCTAGCTATTTTTTCTCTAAAATTTCAGTTAAAAGAGAGTTAATTTTTGTTGATTGTTGTAACCGTAAACCCAAGAAAACAAAATTTAAGAGCCTTGATTAATAATCTCCCGCGAGTACGGGAATTCACCAATTCTTGCGTTGGCCGGATTCTGGGAAACAGCAGAGCACAGTTCGTGTTCCAATCAGAAGAGGCAATGAGTTGGGTTATTCGAAAATGTCCTTGGACCTTTAATGACTGGATGGTGACAGTTCACCGTTGGTACCCGAACATCACCGACGAAGAACTCAAAATCATACCATTTTGGGTTAAGATCAAAGGAATTCCAATCGATTTTTTTCTGAAGAAATGGTTGGATATGTGGGAGGGAGACTTGGTCATGTTGACACAGTCGAATACAATGAAACCATGAACCATACTGAATTTGTAAGAGTAAAAATCCTTTGGAGTATTGATAATCCTTTAAGTTTTAGGCGTTAATTTCAGTTTGAAGAAAGAGTCATTACCCTCGTCGAATTACAGTTTGAAAGACAGATAAACTTTTGCTCTCGTTGTGGAATCCTTTCACACGACGTTTGTGAGTGCCCTCTGCAATTCGATGATGATGACGGTGATGATGATGGATAGCCCCCAAATTCCCTGATGGTGAAGCCAATGGTGACCAAAATCAATCTAATGATTCAATGGAGGCTACGCAAGAAGTAACTGGAACATAGAAAAGTGACTCAAGCGGTTTTGTTGTTCGTGAAATGATTCAGAAGGGCTCAAGGGATGGCCAATCTGGAAACACAGAGAGAGAGGAAGGAGAATTCATCACTAAGGTACATGATTACTCGGAGTTTTACTCACCGGCGTATTCACCAATTTTTACTTTTGGTGGTCTATACAGAAACAACTCAGAGACTCTCGTGATTATAGCAACGGATGAAGACTTGGTAAACCACACTGACAACTAAATGAATTCCTCTGAAATTCCGGATGTGTTTGAAGATACGAAATTAATGGCAGAGAGGCTTCATTATCTTCACGCAAAATATGCAAAAGGTAAGTTTTCGGTGATAAACCTTGATGCTGATTGAGATAGGCGAGGCAAGTTCTTCAATAAAACGAAAGAGGGATACAGAGGAAGCAAATGAAACTTTGGAGGAACTGGCGGTCCTGAGGCAGGTCCGTAGGATGGTAACGTTTGATTCCAACGATCCAATCATCATCGACGGAGGCGCGGGGGCCCGGTACCCCGATCAGTGCCATGATTGTCGGCTTTTTAAACTGCCGCGGTCTCGCAGGGCCATCTACGTTCGAAGATATAAATTATCTATGTCGTTATTATCGTATTGATTTGTTGTTTTTAATAGAAACTCAAAACAAGAACAATGTTGTGTATGATATTGCTTCAGCTTTAGGATTTATTTCAGTTGTTGTTGTCCCTCCATTAGGTAAAAGTGGAGGTTTAGCGATCCTTGCTAAAAAGGATATCCCATTAACTACTTTATCGTCTTGTAATCGCATAATTGACTTATCTATTATTATTAATGGTGTTTCAATTTATTTGACCTGCGTTTACGGAAATCCCATTCAAAAACATCGTCATTTGGTTTGGGATCAAACTCATGCATTAAATTCACTTAGACAAGGACCATGGCTTCTTGTTGGGGATTTTAATGAAATTTTATGTAACGCAAAGAAAAGAGGAGGACCAAATCGTGGTGATTGGTCCTTCCGCACTTTTCGAAATATGTTCACCAATTGCGATTTCACGGATTTGCAAGCAAAATGAAATCGTTTATCATGGTATGGAAACAGAAGAGATGAAACTATTCAAATTTGTCTTGATAGAGCAATAGTTAACAGAATTTCGAGCCACATTCCCAGCTTCGGAAGCTCTTTTCTTGCCATATTTATCATGTTCAGACCATCGCCCTTTAATCATTGATATAAAAGCAGAGTCACAATCGAGTCAAAACAGAGTTTTTTATTTTGATAAAAGACTTCTGGAGGAACCCGGTTTTAAATAATCGGTCATTAGAGGATGGAATTCTCGTAATTTCTGTCTAGATTCATCTATTTTGGACAGTATAAAAGATTGTTGCCGATCCATGTCCCGATTTTAAAATAATATAAAGATGAAATCTGCAAAAATATATCAGTGAAATTAAAGATGAGATGGAGCTGGAATTTGGTAAAGTTAACCCAAACCCTTGAAGAATTAAGAGCCTTCGTCTACAAATGAAAAGAGCACAAAGACAAGAAGAACATTTTTGGGAACAAAAGAGTAGAACTAGATGGTCGAAATTTGGTGATCGTAATACCAAATATTATCAAGCATGTGTAAAATCTCGCACCAGCCGGAATCGAATAAATATCATTCAAGACCATGATGGACGTGAATTCAGAGGAGAAAAGGATATTGGCCATCATGTATAAGAGTATTTTGGAACTTTTATTCATCGTCTCATAACAAAATTGATGAGAACAAATTCACAAACATTCCCCAAACAGTTACGCATTTGATGAACCAAGTGTTGACAACCGAATTTAGTGATAAGGAGATTTTTCAAGCAACATTGGTTTTCAACCTAAGATGACTAACACATGCAATAAGTATTGATATGCTTGTTCATGACATTCCAAGCAAAAAATTGGTTTGCACAAAGGCGAGATCACCTAATAAAAACCATGTTATGATCTCATTACAAAATGATGAATAGAGTAGCAAAACCTACAAGTCAATATTCTAAGTGATCATGTCAGAAAAATTATATGAAATACCATTAAAGTAGAGAGTCAATATTTATCTTATCATATTAAATGCTGTAAAGATCTATAAAACTATTGACCACCCTAGATACAACAAGTAAACTACTCACACATAGCAAGCAAAACCATAATCAACATTCATATCAATAGCTTTCATAAAACTAGTGAGTAGACTTAAAAAAAAAAATAGAACAAGGCATGGCTCTCTCTCTCTGTAAAATCCCCAGTGGGTAGAACTTCAAAGGACATTAGGAACAAAGCAACTTCTTGAGGCAAAGAGAAGAGTTTTAGGAGACTTTTGCTTTGAGATCTTCAAGGGGTGATTGCTTATTGAAGGCTTGACCTAGTCTCTTAGTTTAGGGGGGGGGGTATTTATAGCTCATTAGTTTTGCATGGGGTCGATAATGAATCCTTGAAAAATTAGGGTTTGGAGAAAGACCCATAAAAAATTTCCTTTCTTATGACCGACCTGTACAAGTCGATAAACCGAAGCTCCAGTCGGTTGACTTCAGTTCTTCTCGATAAATCCTCCATTTCTGCTCCAAATCGTCGAAGTCTTCCCAAAATGCTTCATCTCATGGTTTTGGAGATTGATTTATTTCTATAAGAAATGATATCCAAATCACTATCATCTACAATGAAACGACGTAGCTGAGTAAGAATCCATTCTCACGAAGCATCGTTCTCTGCGTCAACGATCCCAAAGGCTAGAGAAATATATTATTATTCCCATTTTGACCGGTAGCAACCAGCATAACACCTTTATATTTACCATTTAAGTGACATCCATCTACCATAACAACCCTCCTCAGAAACTGAAACCTCTTGATGCAAGCATTCAAAGCAAGGAACAAATACTTGAATCTTTCTTGATCGTCACGTTCAAGTTCTATGATTGAACCCGGGTTTTCCTTTCATATCTTGAATAGAGAGCAAGGTAAATTCTCATATCCGCTTACAAAAGTACATCTGACTAGCTCCCGTACATGATCCAAGGCGAGATATGCCTTCCCATAGCTTATTTCAAGACCGTATGATGACTTTACCCACTGCATTATAGTTTTTGGCATAACATCTCTAAGATCCTGGCACCATTTAATTTTCCAACGTAAAGCATGTCTATCGTTTCTGCAGTAGATTACCAAACCACTATGCAAAAAAGATATCCCTTCATTCACTATATGTCATGGTGGTTTTGGAGTCTCGTTGTTCAGACTAACTTTCACTGGACGGTTACCATTTGAATCATACTCTCTGCCATCTCCATCAGATGGAAATGAGAAATTCTGTCCACTACCAATGGGAACATTGTACCTCTAATCTCCATGAGAGGGGCCATCTTCACCATCATCTACTTCACCTTTAGCAAAACCCTCACCAGCTATTCGGCCAGGTTTGTTACAAAGTAAATCATTTTTCTTACCACCACCATATGACTTAATTTTAAAATTAAGACACAACCGGCACACATCATGCTAGTTTGACAATGTGAGAAAGTTTGCAAGCCCTCGATTGTTTCATATAAACGTAGGAGGTGTGTCGTCACCGAGCAGTTTTATCACATGATGAAGGAAAAAATAAGCCACGTCGATAGTAGGATTATCCTACCTATTTTAAAACCCAAAATTTTCCAGCATTTGACGATGAAACTTATCATACTTGATATTGTCTTGGACGATTATAAACCTGCTTCCTAGGTTGTTACCGTCATCAACGAAAAACTCCTGCCGACCATTAATTATGGACCAATTCCTAGAAACCGCTAATAGTTTCACATGTACCTGCAAACGTTTAGTTGAGATTAGTACGAAAATGTTCCAAATGAGTGCCAAAAATGTGCTACACACTAATCTGCGACCGCCTGCTAACAAAAACAATGACTGCCAGATGACTGCCAAAACATGAGCCTACTGAGGGCCTGCGATGACAACCATGAATCTTCGAAGCTCCTACCGCGTACAGCAGAGCCTGTCAGGCCCCTGATAGTACATGCAGATCCCGCCAGACCCCTGATAGCACCGGCTATAACTACCGGAATCTGTGCGGAACATGCCTGGCTCTGCTGATGATAGCAGAGCCAGTCAAATAAGTGCTTGGTATAGTAGAGTCATTCAAATACCTGCCGCGTATGACCAGATCCTACAAGGCACCTGCTTGGCACCAGCTATAACAAGCAAAGCCTATCCGAAACCTGGTGACAACAGCAGAGCCAGTCCAATACTTGACGACCTCCAACATAGCCTACCACACAACTGCAGGCCGCAGAAGAATAGGCTATGGTGACATACAGTAGAGCCTACATGAGGACTACAGAAGATTCTACGTTGATATGCAACGATCAAGGGCTTGGATCCAAGGCATGACAAACCTTTGGAATTTCATTCATATTAAAGAGTTTTCCAGATCTCGGTATGTTATTTCCTAGAGCTCTGGATTGACCCACATAAAGCACAACATTATTTGGGCAAAAATATCGGTTTTGAAAGTTACCATTGCCAGACCTTCTCGAGATATACCCGTGTACAACCCTTAACTCTGCAATAACACGTGAGATATACATCAGAGGGAGGCTAACGCTTGCAAGGTGCATCAATTTCATGCAAGGCTAGATAAGGCATAGAATAAATCGAGAAAACGAGAACATACCCAAAGTAAAGTGAAGAAAGAAACCGATTGTTCCTCAAAGATAGAAGCTTTTCCTCCCCGACAATCCGCTTAAGTCTGTCAAGAAAATGAGATATCGTGAATTTGCCGATGAGAGTCTGATTGGGTTCCAAAAAACCCATCACAAAGAGATTTAGGGTAAACGGTAAAAGATGAAGATGGTTATGGCAAACCTGTAATATTTTCCAGATTTGTGTCTGTTAGTTTATAATATCTTATTTAGTGTCTTCTTTACACAAGGGGAATGTAATGGCATTCCTGATGATACTGGTTTGTAGGTAGGGGAAATCGTATTTTGCTACTCCACTAGGTACTTTTTTGAATAAATTTTGAGCGGGGTACACCTTCGAAATTTTTGCTGTAAAAAGGTCCATTTATACAATTGTCTTTTTTTTTTTCTATGTCAACAATATAAACATTCATCAATAATTTTTAAAAATATAAACTGTGGTTTGAGGCATATGAACGATTTTTGATTTATTGATTAAAATAATTATATAATAGTCATTTTAACATTTATTACAAAATCAATATACAAAACTAATGATGATAAATTATTTTGAAACCTATTTTAATCTCATTTTAAGCCTATTTCATTACTATACTAACTCAAATGTCAAATATTTTCAACAAAATAATTTTTAACATGAAATTTTTTTTCGACTAAATATAGAAGGATTACATAAGTCAATTTTATAAATAAAAAAATTACTCACAAATGTGAAATGAAAAGAAAGTAGTCTAAAAATCTAATTTTGATTTTTTATATCATGCAAAAAAAGCCCCAACTTTTCACAAATTACCAGGAAAAATTACGAATTTTCGGACTAGCAAAAAAAAACGCTGAACTTTTGTTGACTTGCCAATTTATAGCATATTTTACGTTGACTTACTAATTTAGATACAACGTTAATATTTTTAACAGAAAAAATAGGCGACGTTAATTGTGTTCGTTAAGTAAAACGATGTGGTTTTAAGGCAAGACAAACAAAATCTAAATATGTTGCTCTCATGATTCGAACTCATGACCTCTATGTAAGAGAAAACACCCATTTGCCATTGTACTCACAAACAATTTAGGGGCTGATTGGTAAGGACTTTCGCTTTAGATATTTAGCTGTAGAGAATTTGGTTGTTAGAGCTGTGACTTTGATTAGATAAATTTCAAAGTCTGATTAGTAACAAAGGTTGTCAGAGTTTTGACTTTTACTTTAAAACTTTTTTTTAATATACAAAACAACGGAATATTTTTGTTTAAGGCCATCAAAACAATGCCGCACCATTATCACCACCGAACACTTTTGTTTCAGCTTCACTCGATAATAAAATTTATGTAATACCGTGAACACTTTCGTTTCGACTTTAGTCGATAATAAAAATTATAAAGTAAAATAGATCTCAAAAGAACACAAAAAAGATAATAATAATTAATCAATCAAAAATTTAAGGTGTTAAAACAAATATTATAATTAAAAGGAGTTTGCAATTGTTATAGGAAAGAAATAAGAAAGATAAGAGGAAAAAAATAAAGAATAAAAAAATTATATAGGTTTTTGTTTTTCTAAAGCCACAGATCAATGACTTTGAGAAAAAAAATAAGTTTTAAGAATAAAAAAATGAAAGTTGGCAGTTAAAGCTTTAGAGAGAAAAAAGAAAGTCAAAGTCTAATTGGCAAATTTTTAACTTTGAGAACTTTAAATAATTCTACAGCCTTTAAAGCCATGTCACTAATCACCCCCTTAATGTATAAAGACTTCTCGAATCTAAATATAATTATACAAGAATGCTTTAGTTTTTGTTTATAAAATAAAGTTTTTAAAAATATTTAAATATTTATTAGATACAGTTTTTAAAAATTTATTTTTATTAAATATAGTTTTAAGTTTTTTTATTAAATAAAATTTAACCTAACTAAATGTATAATTATTACCATTTTAACCAAAAAAAATTAGATGTATAATTAAACGTTTTATAAATCTAATTTTGTAATTCATACAGATGTATAATTTGTTAAAACTGTATTAGATGTATAAAAACTATATTAATTATACATCTAATTAGTTTTAGTTAAAACTATATTAATTACAAAATTAGATGTATACAAGAAAAAGTGTTTTAATTTCTTGATGATGATTCTATGAACTTTTTTAATTAATACAGATTAGAAAATATTTTAAAAGCTTATAAGAGTTTTTTTTTTAAAAATTTCGTACAAGCTTTTAAAATCTTTTATAAGCTGTAAATAATTAAATTTTTTTTATAGAAATCATAATCAAGAAATTAAAAAAATTTCTACATCTAATATATTTTAATTAATATAATTTTTTAAAAAATTAGATGTATAATTATTTCAGCTTTATACATCTAATATAGTTTTAAACTAATTATACATGCTTATTAATTACAAATTAGATATATAGAACATTGAATTATACATCTTATTCTTTTTAGTTTAAAATTATATTAATTATACATTTAATTAGGTTAAAACTTTATTTAGTAAAAAAAAATTTAATGGTTTTAATAAAAATAATTTAAAAATGTATTTAATGAAAAACAAATTTTAAAAAACTGTATTTAATAAACGTTTAAATATTTTTAAAAATTGTATTTTATTTTATAAACAAAAATTGAAGCATTCTTGTATAAATATATTTAAATTCGAGAAGTCTTTATATATTAAATTGTTTAAAAGCGCATTGAAAACTGTTGTGGCACAATGACAAATTGATGTTTTGGCTTACATAGAGGTCATGAGTTTGAACTTGAAGAGCAAACATGTTTTTGTTTTTAAAAATATGCAAAACGACGTCGTTTTACTTAACGGACACAGTTAAACGTTGTCTACTTTTTCTGTTAAACATATTAACGGCGTGTCTAAATTGGCAAGTCAACTTAAAATATGCTAATAAATGGCAACAAAAGTTTAACGTTTTTTTGCTAGTCCGAATATTCGTGATTTTTCTGGCAATTCGTGAAAAGTTGAGACTTTTTTGACAGAATTTCCTATTTCATTACTATACTAACTAAAAAGTCAAATCTTTTCAACAAAATAATTTTTAACATGAAATTTTTTTTGTCCCACATCGACTAAATATGAAAAAATACATTAGTCAATTTTATAAACAAAAAACCTACCCACAAATGTGAAATGAAGTAGGAAATCTAAACATCTAATTTTGAATTTTTTATATTATGTTTTAATATGAACGATTTTTTATTTATTGATGCAAAGGAATATAAATGTCATTTTAACATTTATATCAAAACATAAATACAAGACTATTGAGACTCAATTATGCAAGGCTAGAGATTCTTTTAAAGCTTAGAAAAAATTGAGAGAGTGAGAACTTCCCCAAAGTATAGTGGAAAAAGAAATCGATTGTTCCTCAAAGATTGAAACTTTTTCCTCCTCGACAATCCGCTTCATTCTGTTAAGAAAATGAGATATTATGAATTTGCTGATGAGAGTCGGATTGGGTTCCGAAAAACCTAGCACAAAGAGATCTGGTGTAATCGCAAATGTGTAATATTTTCCAGATATGTGTATGTTAGTTTATAATATCTTGTTTAGTATTTTGGTTACACAAGGTGAAGGTAATGACATTCTTGATAATATTGATCAGTAGGTTGGGTAGTATTTTGCCACTATACTGGGTACTTTCTTAGAATAAATTTTGAGCGGGGTATACCTTCGGAATTTTTGCTGTAAAAAGGTCTATTTACACAATTGTCCCTCCTCAAAAATCTAATAATCTTTTCAAAAATCAAAAATCTAACATGAAACTTTTTTTTTCCACATCGAGAATAATTAAGGAAGGATGACATTAGTCAATTCTATAATAACAAACTTGCTCACATATGTATTGAGAATATGAAGTATAACTTAATAGACATCCAATTTGAAATTTTGTATTCGGTTTTAATATGAACGATTAGTTTATTAATGAAAAGAAATATAAATATCATTTTAACATTTATAACAAAATATATACAAGAGCAATGAGACTCAATTATTTTGAGGTCTATTCACCTCCCCCCCCCCTTCCTTTAAACTTATTTCATCACTAACTCAAAATCAAATTTTTTCAACAAAAAAAATTATAACATGGAACTTCTTTTCGTCCTACATCAAGAGTAACATGGACGACATTAGTCTATTCTATAAATAAAAAACTTGCTAACAAATGTGAATTCAAAGTAGGAAGTATAACTTTATACAAATCCAATTTTAAAATTTTGTATTAGGTTTTAATATAGTCACAAAGCTAACATATTATAATAACATAATATTTGAATATTATAATTATTACTTAGAATGTTAGAATAATTCAAAAATCTAGAGTAATTAATAGTATAGTTGAATAAATAGTAGTTCTTGGCGATTAAAATCGACATGAGTAAAGCTTACGGCATAATTGAATGAACATTTCTTGAGGTTGTTCTGGTCTGTCTTGGTTTTAATTTCCGTGAATCCCTTGGATTATGTGTTGTGTTAACTCAATTTCTTATCAAATGTTCTTGAATAGACAACCTAAAGAACATATTGTTGCCAATAGATGATTTTTTCAAGGAGACCCCTTATCTCCATATTTATTTATTCCGTAAACGAAAGTTCTAATTGATAACAGTAAAAAGGCATAAAGTAATATAGATTAAGATTCAAAAGGAAGTCCAGATTTTTCACACTTATAATTTGCAGATGATAATCTTTTCTTTTGCACAATAGAAACTCAACAATGCTAAATTATCCTAAATATTATTGGGAATTATGGTAAAGCATTATGACAAGCAATTAATTTAAGCAAGTATTCAATTATGTTTTTCAATAAGGTTTCAAATAAAAATTTGTCTTTTGAAAAACCTTTTCGGAAGAACGAGGGATGGGGTCTTATTTAAGGATACCAGAAAGTTAACGAGGTTTGAAGAGTAAAATATTTACTATGTTAGAGAAAGACTCAATGAGCGGGTAAATGATTGATTAGCAAATTTGTTTATCTAGAGGTAGGAAGGGAACAATAATAAAATCAGTGTTGTTGTCACTTTCAATGTATGACATGTCGTACTTTGTACTTCCCTAAAAACTAACGAGTGTTATTTCAAAGTATTAACGGAGTTCTAAGGGGAATTATCGTAGCCTTTATTGGGTGGCATGTGAGACACTGTGGAAACCTATAAAAGAAGGTGAAGTGGTTTTTGATATTTGGAAAAGTTAATGACATGTTGTTGGCTAAACTGTATTAGTATCTTATTCAGTTCTTAACTCTTTAATAGTGTGGGTGTTAAAAGGAAGATATTTTCATCCTTTAAAGGCAAAAAATAACCTTCTTTCTTTTAGATGGAAGAATATATTTTCAAAAAAGACATTGGTGGAAAAAGATACACGATGAAACTAAATTCAAGTTATAACATTTCGCTTTAGTAAGACCCTTTAATATCTGATATTAAATTACGACAAACAATTGGTAGAGGAAAGCATCTTAATCCAAGTTTGAAGGTTAAGAACTTAATCAACTAGGAAACAATTAGTATTTACCTATTCTTCAAGAATTTATGGATCATGATGATATCCAAAATTTTGAGAATGAAGATAAGTCACACTTATAAGCCTGAAAACCTGATCTGGAATTAAGCAAAATCTAGAAGATATACGGTATAATTAGGCTACTAGCTAACTGATGCGTAGAGTAGTTCACTTAAAATTGATTTCAAATGCACAATGTTCAGTTGTAGTATTTAGGTTATCGATCCCACAGAGAGCTAAGACTAATTAATAGATCCAAGAAATAAATAATCGAACTAGAGAGCGTAGTAAACGTAGTAGATTGTATTCAATGATGAAAAATGCATTAGATCTAGGGAAATTTAATTGGTAACTATGAATATGGATTAATAACTCAATCATATTATATTTCTTAATTCTAGAACTCTAAACATGTGATTATACGATGTCTTAATGGTGTTTTACGACAACGTCTTTTTTTATAAACCTAGATCTCCAAAAACTTTTGGATTATTACAGAGAATGAACAAGCAATAGCATCCAAGTTAGATTTGTTCACAAAGTATCTTTACAAAAAAAAAATTGGTTAGAGAAACACCTTACTCATT
This sequence comes from Euclidium syriacum, assembly GCA_900116095.1. Classification (NCBI taxonomy): domain Eukaryota; kingdom Viridiplantae; phylum Streptophyta; class Magnoliopsida; order Brassicales; family Brassicaceae; genus Euclidium; species Euclidium syriacum. Next base: position 9,811,680 of record FPAK01000008.1, read on the forward strand.
ACTGCGAGATTAATGTTTTATTTCGTTACGTTGGAATATTTCTACATTATGATTGAATTGAACCATAAATTTTCAACTTACGTTTCTTAATCAACAATAATTTATTAAATAAAATAAACAAGAACTTTTTTAAAAAGTAACTTTTAATTTGTATTTTGTTACATGTATTGTCATTATATATTAAAAAAAATTAAGAAATTAACTAAGGATAAAATAACAAAATCTAATTTCACTTAATTAATTAAATTACAAAATCTACAAAATATCTTATATAGATATTCACAGATTTTTTCCTTACTTAGTTACTTATATAAAAAATTATGTTACATATGTAGCTAGATAATTAAGTGAGAAAAAAGTCTGTCAATATCTTACTATAGATTTTGTAATTTAATTAATTAAGTAAAATTATATTTTGTTATTTATTCCTTAATTAATTTATTAACTTTTTCATATAATGACAATGCATATAATAAAATGCAAATTAAAGATTACAGTTTTTTAGTTATATTAGGATATCTTTATCATAAATGTAAATATGTATATATGTGAAAATTGACATTTTGACAATTTTTGGGCGGTTTCTATAAGATATTTTATGGTCTGTGGGCACATACATACTTTTATATATATATACCTCAAAAGTTGCGATGAACTTTTTTTTATATATATACTCATTTTCTCCTTCATTAAGCATCACCATTTCTTCTCTGATAAAAATATCTCACCCCGAACCCTTCTTTGAAAACCTTTCTTTCTTCCCAAGAAGAAGCCCTTCTTCCAAAACCACAAAAAACAAAGCACCCCTCAAAAAATGACGAGAATGGGTGAAGTGTGGACAAACACAGGCTCTGCTCTCGCAAGCTTAGTGTTTATATACACAATCTTCGAAAGATTCTTCCCTTACCGTCTCCGTGAACACTTGGAGCCACTAGGGCAAAGGCTCATCGGTCGTATCTACCCTTATATCCAGATAAAGTTCCATGAATACAGTGGCGACCGATTCAAGAGAAGCGATGCCTATGACGCGATTCAAAACTACCTAAGTAAAGACTCTTCTTCTCGAGCCAAGAAACTAACAGCCAACACAATCAAAGGAAGTAAATCTATTGTCCTTAGTATGGACGATCATGAAGAGATCACCGATGAGTTTGAAGGGATCAAGGTTTGGTGGCAATCGAAGAAACACCAAACTGAAAGCCGGTCCATTTCCTTTTATCCTAAATCCGACGAATCCAGATTCTACATGCTCAAGTTCCACAGACGTGACAGGCAAGTAATCACAGACAGGTATCTTGATTATGTTATGAGTGAAGGGAAGACAATTGAGGTTAAGAACAGAGAGAGGAAGCTTTATTCGAACAATCCAAGTCAGAATTGGTCTGGTTATAAGCAAACGAAATGGAGCCACGTCACGTTCGAGCATCCTGCGACATTTGATACCCTTGCTATGGAGACTAAGAGAAAAGAAGAGATCAAGAACGATCTGACCAAATTTAGCAATAGCAAAGATTACTACAAGAAGATCGGGAAAGCTTGGAAAAGAGGGTATCTCTTGTACGGTCCACCAGGAACTGGGAAATCGACAATGATCGCTGCCATGGCGAATTTCTTGGAATATGATGTTTATGATCTTGAATTGACAACAGTGAAGGATAACACAGAGCTAAGAAGGTTATTGATTGAGACTTCGGCGAAATCCATCATTGTTATTGAAGATATCGATTGTTCTCTAGATCTAACTGGTCAGAGAAAGCCAAAGAAAGAGGAGGAAGAAGACGAAGATGAGATTAATCCGATTGAGAAACAAATGAAGAAAGATCAAGGTGAGAAAGGAAGTAAAGTGACGTTATCAGGGTTATTGAATTTCATTGATGGGCTATGGTCGGCTTGTGGTGGTGAGAGGATCATAGTTTTCACTACTAATTTCATAGATAAATTAGATCCGGCTTTGATTCGAAAAGGAAGAATGGATAAGCGTATTGAGATGTCGTATTGCGGTTTCGAAGCGTTTAAAGTGTTGGCTAAGAACTATTTGGATGCTGAGGAAGAAGATGAGTTGTTTGAAGAAATTAAGAGGTTGCTTGAGGTAGAAGAAATCAAGATGACTCCTGCTGATGTGGGAGAGAATCTTTTGAGGAAATCAGAAGATGAAGCTAAAGAGATTTGTCTGAGGCGATTAATCGAAGCGTTGAAGGAGGAGAAAGAGGAAGCGAAGAGGAAGATTGAAGAAGAGGAGACAAAGAAGCAAGGCGAGGACGAGATTAAGAGGAACAAGAGAGAGGAGAAGAAGAAAACGAAGGAAGTAAGGGGAGAAGTTTCCAAAGAAATATGACTGAAATTTTATGATGAATAAAAATGACTATCACATATCAGTTATGTTGTAGAATAAGGAAATGGTTATCTGTCATGAAGTTTTAGTATTATCAGTTGTTTTGGATTCCCTTTTTTCTCAGAAAGGAGACATAATGGTTAGCTTGAGATCTGAAATTGGAATCAAAACATGCCTTACTTTGCTCAAACTTTAAAACTACCCTTGTAAGGCGTCGTTCTATACAGACGGGCCAATATCAGATGAGGTTCTAGAGAAGGTTCGCAATGTATTGGGTATCTTGATGAACAAATTATTAGTTTTTTCTGGTCTGATCATTATTTTCTATTTAGGTGTTTGTTCATGTTCTGCTTATGACAATTGTTTGTTATGGATTTGATGGCTCAAAATATGTGAAATAGTTTGTATGGCTGCAGTTACCTTATTTTGTCGATAGAATTGATTTTGTTCACGTGGACTATTACGCTACTTCCAACTTTTAAAAAGTTTAAGCGCCATTAAAATGAATAGATGCAATATTTTTTTCAGATTTTTTTGTAGAAAATGAACCAAATTTAAGTGTCTAAAAGACAAGATTATTAACCTAATAGACGAGATTTTAGTTCATCTAGATGAAACATAAGTTTTTATTGACCAGCTTTATGTTCGTATGAAAATCACCGTGACGTTATCAGGGTTGTTGAATTTTATTGATGGGTTATGGTCAGCTTGTGGTGGTGAGAGGATCATAGTTTTCACTACTAATTTCTTAGATAAATTATAGATAAATTAGATACGGCTTTGATTCGAAAAGGAAGAATGGATAAGTGTATTGAGATGTCGTATTGCGGTTTTGAAGCGTTTAAAGTGTTGGCTAAGAACTATTTGGATGCTGAGGAAGAAGATGAGTTGTTTGAAGAGATTAAGAGGTTGCTTGAGATAGAAGAAATTAAGATTGCTCCTGCTGATGGGGGAGAGAATCTTTTAAGGAAATCAGAAGATGAAGCTAGAGAGATTTGTCTGATGAGATTGATCGAAGCGTTGAAGGAGGAGAAAGAGGAAGCGAAGAGGAAGATTGAAGAAGAGGAGAGGAAGAAGCAAGACGAAGAAGAAATTAAGAGGAACAAGAGAGAGGAGAATAAGAAAACGAAGGAAGCAAATGGAGAAGTTTCCAAAAAAATAAGATTTTTAATTTTATGATATAACTTACTGTTTTAATCAGTTATTCTTAGTTATAGTTTAATCAGTTATTCTTAGTTCTAGTATAATAAAACCTATTTCAATTAATTATTAATATTGATGAAACTATACTATTTTACAATATTTATTATATTATAAAGTTATTAATTTATCAATATTTTAATTAACCAAAACATAATTTATTACCTAAGAAATGTATTTGATTTATCGAAATATTAATTAATCGAGTATTAATTTGTAGAGGTTTTATTATATTAATATTTTTATGGTATGTACGTAATTTTGATTCGCTAAGAACCAGTCCTATCGTTTTATATGTTACTATTGCACATAGTCATGCATCTCGAGTTCTTTCCTTATACCGTTTTTTATTAAAATATGAAATTTAAAATACATAAAGATATATTAAAAATCATTAGTGGTGTGTTTCCACATCATGTGTGGCTTGAAAACAAATTCGATACATGATTAGCCTTTGATTCATTTCGATGTGTATGTTGTGAAACTGATATATGCGAGATATAAATGTAAAGTAGTGAAAAAAAACAAATAAAAAAAACAATATAGAAATCATTAGTGTAAGACTGATAAGTAAGTTAAAATACAACTTATATCTATTTAGAAGTTAAATACTCAGGTATTTTGTCGAAAAAAATACATTTAAGATTTACGAGAAGAACATATGTGCCGACATCAATTAATATAAATTTGTGTTAATCAAATATAACTGAAATCAAAATATAAATATTTAAAAACTCTAGGTTATGAAATTACCTTGGAGATCCATTGCTAACATCAACTATTACTTGGTCAAATATAATGTTTGACAATCCATCTTCTAATAGTAAAAAAATGTTATCTACAAATGATTAATAAATAATTTAGTCTATAATATGGAGTAACTAAACTATGTCTAAAGAGAAGTTTCATTTTTACCATAAATACGGATGATCTTCCAAAACCTTAAGTGAACAACAATTTGACCTATAACTTTGTTATTTCATTCTCTTTCAAAATGATAAGCAAACATTCATTTAGCCACGCATTCGATTTCACTACCCCTATATATTTTATACTATAAAATTTAGAATTGTTATACTATTTGTAAATGTCATGATAAATTTGATAATATTCAATAAAAAAAATAAAGATTTTTCATAACTCATTCAATATATTTTAATAAAAAACCGATAATAATTTTTTGTGTTGTCAAACACATCCTCAATCAATTGGGCAACATTATTTACACATCCAATGGAATCTGAAAAATTTAGATGCCATTGGAAAACATATATATTGAAATATATCAAAAAACACTTGACGTGCATAATTTATATAAATATATACATATAAGCTAACCGATATAATATTTAGAATATGAGCTATCTTTTAAGATACTTCCGATTGCGTGGAATCACAAGTAGGATTTTTTTTTTTTTCGGTCGATCCTTAACATTTTGGAAGCATTATAATATGTTAATCTATTGACCCCATATCTAACACTGAGAGAAACGTTCGTAATCTCGAACCATTACCCCTCTTGTTAAATTATATCAGAGAGCCGGTTTCTGAATTAAAATGGAATGTGAAACTCTATTCTCTACCCCTAATAGTTTATAAAAAATATACCGTAAGGTAAATGATTTACAAAACGAAGATTCTCAAATCCTTATGAGTTTGACACTAGTACGAAGATCAAATTGTTTGTGTTTAATTTCATGCAAAATGGAGTTTTCCGCCATTCTCACTATCGTTTTCTCTATGAGAAAAATGGTTTATAAGTTTTTTTAAGTGAAAACATAAAGGAGACTATTGCATTAAATAAATATGACAAAAGAAGTAGAAAGGTTGTCACGATTGATTAAAGGTAATAAAACAAAAATAATATTACATCTTCAAATTTAGACAATAAAAAAATATTTTTTTCGGACATCGTGTGCATATATCAACATTCACATACACAACGATATAATTAGAGTTCTCAAAAGGTGTGAAAATTTCAAACGAACTCTTCACTTATCCCGTACATTTGATATATGTAAATACACTGAAATGATTATTAATATTACAGGTTATATTTATGTCATACATAACGCAAACATTGTAATCTCTAACTTAGAAATATTCTTTTGAATCAACTGACACATAATTATAATAATTATAAAGAAGTATATTGATAAGGGAAAAACACATAAATATAGAACCGTAATTTCACAATATATATATAAAACAACATGTTCATGAGGAAAACAAACAAAACTATATAAAAAAAACATACGTTATATATTACACTCTTAAAATTTCAAAAAATTAAACAAGGAATAACATAAGCATTAATGCCAATAAAAACACCAATACACAAGATATATTCATTTATATTGAATATACAATAAAGATATAAATGAAGTGTTTTTTCATGGATAGAAGCTACTACAATTAATGCGTGTGAAGGGGGTCCTGAAAAGAAAAAAAATACCAAGTATTATATTCATAATACAAATACTTATAATAATTTAAAATAAATTATACAGTGACAATATACCATTACTTGATAATAGCATCTTCTTCAATATATGAATCGAATTTGACCTGAAATATACTTCCTGAATCTCGCACTATTACACATCCTTCAAAAAAAAGCTTATGATGTTTAGTTATGAATTCATTTTCAAAGGAAACAATCATTATATTTATAAATGTAATACTAACCTCGAGAATAACAACTCCAAAACTTAAACAACACGACATAATCATAATTTCCAATGGAATTCCACAAAGAATCAATATCGACAAAAAAAATTTCATGCGAAACACAGTTAATAACTGTCTCACTATAAGTTGGTGAAGATTATGTATATTAAATGGTGTCAGAATAATTTTAACGGATAAATAGAGATGACTAATCAAATTTTACTCACCCACACTCTTTGAATCGAAAATTGAGTTTATTAAAATACGCATTAACATTTTCATCAGCCTGATGATTTCTAGAAAAAAAAAAACAGTTTTCCAATCCACAAAACAGCACCAAAAACATCTAAAAAAAAACAAAAATATAAAAAAATGGTAAATATAAATTACAAATAGAATATAAATCTATCAATCATACTTTAACGAATCTATAAAAAAAGGATAGAATTTACAAATATTAAAAAATAAAACTTTACCGATTGTGTAGAGCGGATTCTTATGATTCACTTTACCGTTTGTCAGACGCATGGATGGCTTTAGAGACTTGAGTTTCTTGTCTGAATAAGATCCGAATTTGGCTTATTAAGTATATGTAGATATCACCTAAATTGATGACTTGAAAGTTCTGTATATACTTCCAATCTCTTTCCTCTAACTGATCCTTCAAAACTTCATAACAATTTATTGGAATGCTTGCATGTAATTTATAATCCTAGAATAAGAATATCATGTAAAACTAATATTAGAGATAATGATTTAAATAGCATCAATTTGAATATTAATTACTCATCTAAATCCTTCAAAATCAAGTTTACTAGAATAACACTAATCTGTTTCATATGATGTCAAAAAAAAAATAACACTAATATTTTTCTAAATGAAAACTTAACCCTCAATTAAAAAAATAACTCTAATAGATCTAAAATTCAATATATATATAAATATATATATATAAACTCTACAGATTTTTAAAAATTAAAAAAATCTGAAACACTAAAAAAATACTAAAAAACTAGAAATATCAAAAATATCATAAAGTATTAAAAACAATTGTTGGAAAAAATAAAAATAAAAAGCAAAAAAATCGAAAAAATTCTACGAAATCTTAGATTTTGAAAAAAATCAAAATAAAAAAATTATAAAAAAAATTTAGAAAAATCTAAATGTCAATATATTTTAGAGACAATGACAATAGAATAAATAGTATGTCATGTTATTTTATTTATAAATTATTTTTTAGCATTTTTGGATTTTTGTTGCAGTTTCCTTTGAAATTTTTTGATTTTTTTAGCATCTTAAAATTGTCGAGATTTTTTTTAATTTTCTTTTATTTTTAAAAATACACAATTTTTTTCTATAAGGAATTCCTGAGTTAAAAAAAGGGAAAAATCAAAAAATATCTTAATTAGGTAATTAAGGAAAATCATAAGTAATTAAAAAAATTTTAATTAAATTATTTAATCAAATAAGGAAAATTATGATTTTTGGATTTTTTTTGTTTATTTCTGGAAATTAAATGAGAAAACTGCATTACTTGTCAAAATTAATTAAGGAAACCGTAATAATTGAGAAAAATTAAAGAGCCGCAGTAAAAAAAATAAAAAACCTGCCATAACATGAATACAAAAACCTGTCATGAAAAACCTGCCATGAAAAACGTGTCACAACGTAATTACATGAGAAATAGTCAATCTAGTAAGAAATAAATATGTCATAACATGAATTAAAAAACCTGTTACCATATGACTAAAAACTGACTGACAAAATTAAATCTGTTGTAACGTAAAATAAAACAGATGTAATGTATGTGTCAATATAGTAATAAAAATAATTTGATAGATTTATTGAAAATCTACCATGTTATTATTAAACTTTGCCGCTTAAGAAAAGTCTGTTACACATGAATTTAGGAAAATTTGAAAAACCTATGATTACAAAAATAAAACCTACGTTGTTTAAAAAACCTTTCACTTAGAATAAATCTATCGTTCAGAAAATTAAAACTGTCATTCAAAAATTAAAATTATCGTTCAAAACTTAAATCTTTCGTATAAAAAAAATATGCTGTCAAGTAATAAAAAAACTGCAGTATAAATAAAAAATCTGTTACTCATTAAAAAATCTGCCAACTAAATAAATCTGACGCCTTATATGCAGCATGTTTATTTTTACGATTTTCACCCAGTTTTTTAACTGTGATGAAAATTTCAAATTTTTTTATAAAAATACAATGGCAATTTGCGTAATTATGTTTTTTGGTAGCAAAGTAAAAAAGGGTACTTTAGGTATTAAAAAAATCTAGTAATTAAAAAAAAGATTAGAGTCAATCTAATAATATCAATATAATTTTATGTCATTCTGGTAACTCTCCCCTAATATTATTGTAAAATTTCTAATAAACTGATGACATAAAAGATTGAGCTATTTGCAAAAATACACCACAAATTGAAGTCAAAGTTGTTTGTACCATTTCCTTCTCATTTTTTCAAAATACAAGAATTACCCTTTAAAAATATGGGTATTTACGAAGTCCCATTAATCATACTTAAAAAGAATTTTTTTTGCAAAAGATAAAAAAAACTTTAAGATCAAATTTAATTACGAAACTGCCATCTTCTTCAATTTACCAAACCACCATTAAAAACCAAATTTGATTTTCTCAGGCCACACACAACCAATTTCAAGCCATTAAAACTCTATATTAGAGTTCACAACCTTCTATTCTCCTATTTTCTCTCCAATTTCATCCAAAACACTCTACAATTCACATTTAAATTTTAAGATTTTCGGATCTCTTATGATTTTGGTTCTTTAACTAAAAGTTATGGGCGCTTGACGAAGGTAAAAAAGAGGTCAAAACCAAATTTAGTTGATTTTTCACATGATTCGCCGATTTTTCAGATATGTTCGCGATGTCAGACTTCATGGGAAGTCTGACGAAGTCTGATGGTCAACCGTAGATTTGCAATTATCTTTTATGTTCATCAGACTACATTGGAAGTCTGTGAATTCCTTTGTAATAAAAAAAAATTGATCAGACTTCTCTAAGAAGTCTAATTAAGAAGAGGGTACTTTTGCAATTGACCGAAAGTTTGACATTTTATTCAGACTTCTTGGATAGAAGTCTGAGGGAAAAAATGGTAATTTTCGTATTTGACCAAAAAAGTTTAAATGTTCACCAAAGGCTCTAAGCGAAAACATTTCAAACTTTTATGGCAGTCTGAATCATGGAAATTTGTCACACTGCAATAAGAAGTCTGGTATCAAAAATTTTGGTCAAACACAGGTGTTTTTCTGGTTACACCTTTACCGAAGTCTAAATCTTTTTGTCAAACTTTGGTCAATTGCAAAACTACAACCTATATTTTGTCAGATTGCATGAGAAGTCTAAAAGATTTCAGACTTCCGTAGACTTTAATCGGAAGTCTGATAGAAAATTCAACATATTGGTCAATTCCTAAAATACCATATTTCTTGTATCAAACTTCTCCCGCAGTTTAAGAAAAAGTCAACATTTTTTTCAATTGCAAAAATACCCTGAAAAATTAAAAAAAACACTGCGAATAAGTCTAAAAATTTTCATACGTTGATTGCAATTTGACAAGTAATTTTGGAATTGCAAAAATACCCCTCTATCAGACTGCTAAAGAAGTCTGACAAGTCATAATACCATACGTCTATGGCAGTCTGCAATTGCATGTTTTTAAAAATCGCATATTTTTGTAAAACTATTATTAATTTCCTTGATTTTTTTTAAATGTTTTTACTTGTATTAGTATCTCATGTGTGAGTTTGACATGTTTATGTAAGATAATTATTTTTGAATCAATTTCTAAAGAATACTAGCAAGTTAGCTTATATATCGAGACTTCTTTTGCAGTCTGACAACTGTTATATTTCAAAAATTTATTTTTACAATATATATAATGTAGTTTTAATATTTTCTAGCTCTCATATGTGTTATACGTAATTATGTTGCGTCTCTATCTTTTTACAAGATTATGTGTTAAATATTTTTGTCAATCAAGTTTCTTAAGTTATTGAAAATGTAGCTAATATAATAAGATTTTGTAGAAAAATCTGATTTTTCCCATGTGATCGTTAAGGAGAGATCGGATTTGGCGTTTTACATATTGTTTATGGAGAACGAATGATGAGAAGTCGCACTTGGCATTTAGATTTGTTAACTTTATAGACTTTTAACACATACTGAAGTCTGAGTAGTTCATTTTTAAAATAAAAATATTGCCAAGATCAGATGGGTCTATTTCCTTGTTTGATATTAGGTTGTAACTTTGTTGTTTTTTTATCTTTTTATTTACCAATTTTATCGCATATGTCTTGTAACTTTTTTTGCTTTTACATACTAATTTCATTGCTTTTGTTTCATGTATTGGTAATATACACTAGAAATAGAAAGAATAACATTTTTCATAGACAATCAAGTCAAAGTCAAATGTTAGAAACTTAAAATCCATTATAAATTCATCTTTCTTTTACGTACAATCCAAAAATAATCATAAAGTCAAACAAGAAACTCCAAAAGCTAAGCTAAATCTGTAAGAAACCACGACTCAAACTTGCATGAAGCTCAAAAACATCAAGACTCATGAATAGTTTTTTCGAAGAAAAAAATAATTACACTCCATCATTGCCTTCATTTTTTATTGTTTTTGAGATAAAACGAAGAGAAGCGGAATTATTGGTGCTCTCTAAACGAATCGATCCCAACAGAGAACGCTGAGGCCACCGTGAGAGACCCTTCGTCCTCTTTACGTTTTTCTCTCCTTGCTTTCTTTTCTTAACAACACCTAGAAGAAAGATTCACACAAATTTTGCTATAAAAACAGAGAAATTGACACCAAACATCTGAAAGGAAGTTTGTATTAACCTACTATCAATACAATAACAAATGTCAAATGTGACGTTCAGACTTCAGTATTACTCTAATATCAGACTTCAGTTGTAGTCTGATATTAGATTTTGTGGTTTGTACCCACCAATTCAATTGCTTCGCGTTCCTTGAATCGCCAATTCTATAACTTTTTTTAACCACGAACCATCTAAACCCATTAGCTTAAGAGCTCACATTTCAAATGAAACAACACAAAGGTTAGATTTTGTTTCATTAACTTTTTTTCTTGATTGTTGCTCTTAATGTTGCTCAGATGAGGCGAAGAAGTCGAGTTCTTGGTGCTCTCTAAACACACCTAAAGCAAGAAGTTTAAAATTTAGACCTGAACAAAAAATAAAACTCAACAAGAACAAATCAAACTTTTTCAATAAATGGAGCCAAAATCGAAAAAGATGATGATAATTAGACAATTTAAGCCAAAGAAGTAACAGACAATCATGACCAGGCAACATAAAATAAGTTACGAGAGCTTAAGTTGCAAGACGTTTGTTCATGGGTGTGTTTTTAGAGTATAAAACAAAAGATGAGCAAGTTGTCATAAACCATGGTTATGAAAATACGAACAAAGATATCAACAAAATTAGTGAAAAAATTCAAAAGACAGCAACAAAGCACATGATTGGGAATCTTTTTTAATTATCAAAGTACCGTGGCATTAAAGAAGACCTAGCTAACTTATAAATTGGGATCTTTACCCGTTTGTGCAGCATTTCATCCTCTTCCAGTTCTATCTTCATCTGTAAATATTTAAAAAAATTAGAACAATTTCAAGAATAGGAGAATCAAGTAATAATCATCTTATTGTTGAAAAGAGGACAAGAGCGTATATATGCGTACCATTGATTGATTATCTTGCTCATGTAGCATTTCTTTAGAGCTGCATCCATATATGTATAAATACTTAATCAAAATAAAATGGAAAAAAGAATATTCATCTCCCTCTCTCTTCTTCGATCTCAATAGAGGACGCTGAAGCCACCGTGAGAGACCCGCCGTCCTATATGTGTTTTCCTTCTGAACCCCCTTAGGTTAAATCTGGAGCAGAGACGGCGGCGGTGAACTTGAGAAGGAGAGAAGGACGGGCGACGGAGGTTGTGGAAGCGGAGGCAATGAAGCTAGCCATTTCTCTCCTTGCTATCTTTCCTTAACAACACATAGAAGAAATATTCACACATGTTTTGTTATAAAAACAGAGAAAGGGAAAGTAAACATCTAAAATCGATAAATTGAGCTCTTACCCAAAAATTTGAGATTCGGTGACGAGAATATGAGATTGTGGCTGTTAGAAGAAGAGATGGTAGAGACGATAACGACAACCGACATGGAGGACATAGCAAGAGAAGAAAGAAGCACAGGAACAAAATCTAGTTTTTTTTTTGTATTTTGAGATCCGCCGCACGGAGAGGGACGAGAGAGAGGGACGAGAGAGAAGAGTAAGAAGCATGTATTTTTATTTAGTTTTCATTTATTTTTCTTTTATTTTCTGAATCTAAAATAATGTTTTTCCTTTAATTTTTCTTTTATTTTCTGAATCTAAAATAATGTTTTTCCTTTAATTTCATTTTTAGTGGCAAAAAATGGAAGGGGAATTCAAAATTTTAGGGGAGAATGTTTCCGCATTTTAAGTTTTCAAATTAAATCCGTATCAGATTTCTTGGAGAAATCTGAGAAACACCAAAATTCAGATTTTATTGAGAAGTCTCTGAAACCCTAAATCTATTATTTTTCACTTATTGAAAAATATTTAAACAAAACATTTAGAAAACATCAAATTCGTTAAATATATGCACACTATAACACATATGTGCAAATTTAAAAATTTCAAATATATTTGATAAACTTTAAATCTAACCCTAAAGTTATATGTAAATGTTCCATTGCAAAGCATGTTGTGGGATTTATAACCTAATCTACCTTACATGTTTTAAATTTGATTCAAATCTACGAAAGTTAATTTGTATATTTTAAAATTGTCTATATTTAATTTACATATTTATAAAATTTTGCAAAATATTTTTTACAATATTTGAAGTTAAATTTACTAATTTACAAACTTTAACTAATATTTTTTTTAATTTGATTCAATTTTTTGAAATTTTAGTTTATTTATTATGAAATTCTATATATTTAATCTATGTATATAAAATTTTTGATAAAATATTTTTTTACAATTTTAAAATTAAAAGTTTACTATTTTTTTTTGTGTTTTAGACTTCTCCAAGAACCGACAAAAAAAAAAAAAGACTTCTCCAAGAAGTCTGAGAAACCCCAAAATTCAGATTTCACTGAGTAGTCTACGAAACCTTAAATCTAATATTTGTCACTTGTTAGTGAAAATATTTGAACAAAACATTTAGGAAACATCAAATTCTTTAAATATATGCACATTATGACACATATGTGCAAATTTAAAATGTAAATTTGGTAAACCTTAAATCTAAGTCTAAAGTTATATGTAAATTTTTTATTGCAAAGCATGTTTTGGGGTTTAGAACCCTATCTACCTTACATGCTTTTAATTTAATTTAAATTTACGAAATTTAATTTATATACTTCAAAATCGTCCATATTTAATTTGTGTATTTAAAATTTTTAGTAAAATATTTTTTTACATTTTTTAAATGAAATTTACTAATTTAATCTCTTTCAGTCATCTTCATGAAATCTCAAATTTTTGGGGTATAGACATATACTTTAGCCAACATTCTTTAATTTGATTCAATTTTACGAAATTTTAATTTATATACTATGAAACTGTTTATTTTTAATTTTTATGTATAAGAGTTTTAACAAAACATTTTTTTTACAATTTTTAAATTAAAATTTACTAATTTAACATGTTTCAAACTTCTCTAAGAAGTTTGAAAGGTCCTATCATAATGGTAATTGCGATTTTTTTTTTTTTTTTGGTTATAAGGGGGTAACTACAATTTGACAACTAGAGAAGGGTATGTCTGCATTTGTTTCAAGTGGTGGTGTATTTTTAGGGTTAAAATCAATTTGTGGTGTATTTTAAGCAAATTCCCCTAAAAGATTAGACATTATCAGCGATGATAAGTTGACATTATTGACCATATGCAATAAGTAGACTAAACCATTTTCATAAAATTTGTACATTGTGAGTTAACTTCGTAAAAAAGAATAGACCGAACCATTCTTGAGGTTTTTCTTTAAAGACCAACTTTTCAAGAAGAAGATTGTGGTGGTGATGGTTCATAAGTGGAAAATTTACTATCCTAATCTATTTATATATAAGTATGAAACGTTTTAGGGTTTGTAGTAGTTGGTTAATATATAGTGTTCATATCTCAAAAACAAAACGTCTCAATTTAATAAGTTTTAAAAGTAATATTATTTTGCTATGAGAAAATATATTCGCCTAAAAATAAATGATATGGTAATTTTAATTTTTAGTTATAAATTGATTTAATGTTTACTTCAATATTCCATTGACGAAGAAAAATGTGAAATGAATAAATAAATATATAGAGTTCCTCTACAGAAATAAAATAAAACTTTTTAACCAAAATTTATAGATAAGTACCAAACAAATCATCCAAAATTAGTATAAAAAAGTATATTATTATTTGCTACATTTGATAGATTTCTATTATTAAATAAATTTTTAAACAATGGTTGATGCCGCATTCTCATCCAAACCAGTAGCTATCAAATATATAAAAAAGTTAGATGTTATGTTTTCCAGACACACATTTGATTTTCCAAAACCTCAACACAACATAAACTTGTTAATTTAAATCTTGATTCATCCATTCTCTCTCAAAATGATGAGCGTATTTATCACTTTCCACTGTAATTATAAGGCCCAGTCAATATGAAATTGATGGAAGTGAGGAAAAATGAACTATCCATGGTGTATTTAAATTTATAATCTCGTTATGTGGTTCTTTCTACTTTACATGTATTCCAATTTATATTGATGTTTAATATTATATAGTACTTATCATTAAATAATTTTTTTTATTCATTAATTCAAGATTTATAATGCATTATGTTCAATGCTTCTTAACTACACTAAAACTTGCACGTCTAAACATCATAATAATATACTTGATGTGTCAAGTATTTCACGACTTTTTTTTATTAATCATGTTGCAACGCTTTGAAATCCGGTACACAGAGAAGTATTATAAAATTTTCGTTTATATTTAGTTATAATTATATATTTAGAAGTTCTATTTATAATTTATATCCTCACTTAATACATTCTTATTTTTCTTACTTTTCGATTTTATTTTATTTACACACCAAAATGGTACAATTTCAAAAGATCGAATATTTACAAGAAAAAGAACGATCATTGGAACAATATAACGTGTGAGTTGAACTACTAAGAATGTGGGAGTCATCACAAAAATTTTACCCAAAATCATGGAAAAATCATTATTTCATAATATTCGCTGATGATAATGTGAGATTTATATATTTTTGTTGCAAACTTGGACTGGGCCTTATAATTACAGTGGAAACCATAAAATTTAATACAACTATTATTAAATATCTGATTTTATTACGATCTTATCATAAATATGATCTCAAAATTTAAACTTTCATAGATGTACCTATTTTTAAACTCATGACTTTTTCGAATGTCTGAATCATATAAAAATTTTGAACAACCTTGCCAACTTTAGACACATATGGTATCTACTTCTTATGCAATTTGATATTACAATATGTACAATTTTTTAGATAAATTAAATAATAGTATGAATATTATGCATATAATTTTATTACCTCGACAAACATGTATATTCCACCACCGTATAACACAAATACACCCATCGTAACCAAATTTTTTCCATATATAGTTGAAATAAATAGCATGATCACCAAAAACACTGCATGTAAGGATCTTGTTGATGTGAAGTATTTAAATACAATTTAAGTGTAAATTTATTTTTTGTATTTTTTAAAAATGATAAATGATTTTTTTAAAATCATATACTTCTTGTATTCTATTTCAAAACAAAGGAAACGTGATTGGATTCTCTAACAGTTGCAATAAAATTTTCCAGAGGTTCAACATGCACAATAGAACCAATGAGACCTATCGAAAAATAAAACAATGTAAGTTATCAATTAAAAAAAAATATGAAGGCTCACCAATAGAATGATTGATATACCAACTGTGATTTATTATCACATCAAAATCTATCGGATAAAGAAAAAGATCATGATCATGATCATGATACACCGAATCTAGAATTGTTATACGTGTGTGGGCACTAATACCAAAAATATTGATATTTACTTTTAAAATAATGCAAAATATTATTTATGTTATTCCAATTAAATTCGAGAATTAATAATTAGATTAAATTATAATTGACATATATTTCACAAAGCGAATGGTGGTAAGAAAACATCTCACTTTTAAATCTGTTTCACTTTAGGTAAAACCACGCTATCAAATGTTTTCAACTCTTAAAAACACAGACAAGTATATCATGAAAACATAAACTTATAGTTAAAATTTGGTAGACTAAAATATCAAAAAATAAATTATAACCGTAATTAAGAAAAAATAATATCAAATAAAGTAACCACTAAAAAAAAAAAAAAAAGCTAAAACTGCTAAGTTATTGATAACTTTGCTTCTTGATTAACCTTCTTTTTGACATGATATTTCGAAGCTCCGGTTGAGTTTAAGTGTAGAGAATCATCCCTTTTTTTTGACAATAATGTCACCGAACTACCAAGAGACAATTCACCGGTTGAATCATTAGTAGTGGTCAGCGATATGTTCTGAGAAATATTTAATTCTTCAAAACGGCTAATGTCTTCGATATCATCCCAAATCAAATCAACAATATAATGTGTTTTTGGATATCCTCTCCAATAATAATAACATTGAAGAGATATTTGTCTCCAATTATTTCTTACAAAATTTCTGGTAATAGATCATCCAACATTTTTAAACGTAAAAAAGTATAATAAAAAATTTGTAAAGAATAAAATTTATAGCTTACTAAGGCCGTCAAAAGTCAGAAGCCTAGTCTATGATTCAGATAAATCAGAAACTTGCAAGACCAAGTCGTACCTAAATGAGATAACAAAAAGATGCTACTATCAAATATTTTTATAATATTTCTGTTTTTCATTGGATACTTCGAAACAATGTCATACAAATCTCAACAGGTTTTACAATTGTAAATTTGTTTCAAAGTAGGATCATTGGAATCTTCACAACGGCTGAACTTTAGCTCTCCAAGCTTTGCATGCTTCATAATACCCCTTCCTTGCAGGATCAACACCATCTACCATGGCACACAACACCAATTTCGTACCCTACCAAATGGCCGAAAAACATAAATAATCTAAGATTTATTAGATGAACAAAAATCAACTCATATACCCATTTTGTTGCCAGAAATCCATTAATATCAGTTTCGAATTCCTGACAAAGAATTTATCGTGATAATTAATAGAATTTTCATGTGACAACAACCTATCGTTAACATGTGTAATAACCTGATTGTCTTGAGGTAATCTACCAGAGCCTAACCAAGTTAATAAAATTTGTATAACATTTTGCAAACCAAGGGTTTATTCAAAACATAAAATCACTTACGATGTTTTAAAATAATCAAGTTTAGGTATTGCTGGGTCAAGTAAAACATGAGTTGAGTTAAAAGAATTAGATAGTATGATTGTACCTAAGTGAAATTTAAAAATGAGCACCGTATTCTTTACAACATATATTTATAAAACATATGGTAAAATAATTAATTCATTTTATAAAATTTACTTTTATATTCTCTAATCCATGCACATCAAATAACACATATAATAGGAGACTCATTGCCGTATTTTTTACCTAGTCGAGAACCTTCTTAACAAGATCTCCCCATGTAGTGTACAGCAAACATGTATCACTACGAAAAAGAAGATTTATGATTTCATCAGCTGAGTTTCGAAAAATACTAATTTTTTTTTTTTTGACATCAAAAAAAAAATATACTAAAAATATATTCATAGAATAATATTTTTACTTGGTATCTCTTAGAATCACATCCATTTATGTATTACTTCGGGACCTATATTTGGTCTTTACTTCTTCAAGACTTCCAATATTCACAATCTAGCCTATGAAATCTTTAAAAAATTGCAAATAATAGCAACGCTTCAAAAAAAAAGTGATATTAAAGCAAAAATCATTCGAAACAGATTGATCCGAAACAGTCTCACCAATCAAAACTTTCGTGTTAAGCTTAATAGACATAATCTCGAAGAAAGGACAAAAATAAAGTTTCGGAAAGTCATCCGAGAAATCGTTGGACGATTTTATCCTCGAAGTTCTCATAAGATGTATCTTATAAGGCAAGGGACTTGGCCTAAACTCTCCATCCCAATCTTTATGATTGAAAGCATTAATGATTATTAATTTTACGTTGTCGAGCATGTCTCTATGCTTCGAAACCAACTCCTCCTCGACCGAACATTGGATTCTTCTACCCTACAATATGAAAAAATTAGATTGTTAGATATTAAGCAAAATCAATTGTTTATTAGGGTTCAACAAAAAAATGAATAATAACTTTAACTCTCTGTCGAAAACAACCATCTCTAAAGAGGCACCACTATTTTTATTATAAACCCTCCATAATGCTGCAATATGCACCTCAAATTTCTCTATTTTGTCGTTAATATCAATATTTTTCAAAGGAACAAAAAGAGAATTTTTTTTTCTTTGTTAGTATTCTAGATATATTTTTGTTAGGATGAAAAACTATTGAGTCGAATGCTTCATTACCTCTGCGTTAACAACATATATATAATACAAACTTATGGAATTATGCTAAGATTTGCACGCGAAAACGTTCACATTGGTTGATATTTTGACGAACAAATTTTCGCGTTACGAAATAGTCATCATTGTGTCATTGCGTCTCTTCGTCATAAAAAATAGAAGCCTTTTAAATCATTATACCCCGATTTAGGTCTTATCAGCTAGCAACCCTAAAATAAAATAGAAGTCATTTATACAAATATACCTCAGAATTTGGGGTTTATTTTAGCTAAGAAACCTTTTTCTTGGGTTAGACTATCTATTTATTTTTACATTTCAATATCGTTATGTTATAATTCGACTAGATTTAGATTTTTTCCAAATTATAAGAAAATCCGTTTGAGTTAAATCATATTAGTTTTGATTTGTTTTCAACTTTAAACTTTGTAATAATAATAAAGACGCATGAAAATATATGTTATTATAAACAAAATAAAACATTACTTTTTATTTTGCGACACATACATCTTTAGAATCAAGATACTTGACAACAACATGTACCAGTTGCATCACAGTAGCCACCCCCTTTTATTTTATAATATCTGTTACAAAACAAAATACAATCATCTTTTAGTGCGTAGTCTCGACACGGCCATGGTACGAGGCAATAATACCTATTGCTTACTAGTCCATAACCTGTTTAATTATATTAATTAAATCAATATACAAATTATGAACTAATGTTTATAGTAGTACATTAGGTAGAAAGTATAATAAGCAAATACCTAAAGGAGAAGGACTTTCAGATGTTGTATCATAAAGGTTGTTAGATGTTAAAGAACAATTGACAAAAGATATAACAAACACGATGGTGATAACAAATCCAACTAAATTTTTCTTGGTGATAACCATTTTGTGTTATTTTTGTTTTTTTTCTTTACGATTTTTTTCTTAGGAAGATTGTATATATTTATATAACTCAAACATACATCAAAGATATGTTTTGTGGTCAAAGCTTAAAATAGACATAAACTTCAAAAAAAAATTCTCACACCTATAGTCAAACAAAAAGTAAATAGAATTAAATTTCACGTCTAAATATTAGTTAGCTATTTTTAGTTATTTTTGCATTAAAAAAAACAAAAATAACATATTTCAGTTTCCCCTCAAATCATTTAAAAATTTTAGAATTATTAGAAAACTATATAACATATATCAATCTCAATGTGAAAAGAATTTATATTTCTAGATCTATCATAGAAATATGAGGTAAATCTTATTAAGGGCTTTAGATAAAGAACTTTGAAAATATGCATTGAATTATGGAAAGGAGTTGGAGAGGTTGATATAATGGTTTCTTGCTAGTAACAGTTTGCTCAAAATCAGATATGTTGTGAAACTCCTAATTTTCAAATATATCTTTGTTCATTTTTGTAACCGCCTAATATGCAAGAAAAATATGCGTAAGTAGTATAACGTAATCGAATTCCTCATCAACTTATGAATGCACTATGAATCTTTTGATTCAAACTACGCTAAGATGAAAAAGTTTTAGTCATACAATTAAATTTTAAAAATAAATTAAATCGATTATGAAATGATAAACTAAAACGCT
The DNA here is from genome assembly GCA_900116095.1 of Euclidium syriacum. Taxonomy (NCBI): domain Eukaryota; kingdom Viridiplantae; phylum Streptophyta; class Magnoliopsida; order Brassicales; family Brassicaceae; genus Euclidium; species Euclidium syriacum. The sequence continues at coordinate 9,832,165 of FPAK01000008.1, forward strand.
TAGTCTTGGAAATTTTGCAAGAAGTTCAGAATTGAAAATTAGATAACTGTTAGAAATTAATAACAAAATTGTTCTAGAACTCAAATTATTATAGTATTATCATTAAACTATATGTGTCTCAGAACTTAGAATCCTCACTTTCATTATTAATTACAGAAATTTAGAAACATTAAAGAACAAGTTTAATAACTTCACAAAATCCTTAAACCAAATCTAATTGTATTAAGTTAATTGTGCTCATCTAATATAATTTCAGCAATTAGCAACACGTTAGTTCATTAAATCATAATTTTAGGTGTCCAATTTACAACAAGCATGAAGAAAAAATGAAATATGAAGAATTACAAGATAATCCTTAATTTATAATATTTCATTCAGCAGTTCGTGAAAATCGTGAAAATCTTTTGAAGAAACCCTAAACCTAACAGGAAAACTAAATAGTTATGGTTGAAACTCAAGCAAACATGAAAGAAAGAAAAGGTATAAAAGAAATTAAAAGTAAAAAAAAAGAGCTTTGAATTCTTTTCTATGGCGTCTCATATTCGTCTCCACAAAACTCTCTCAAAAACCATAAAAATAAAATCATAGTCTAAAACACTTACTCAAAATAGGTTATATAAGTCTAAAACACAATCAGGTACCATGTGAAATTATGGGAAAGTTTAGGGCCCAATCTACAGTTTTTGAAGACTTGTTCGGCTGTCAAGAGTTTCGTCGATCGGCGGAAAGGATATTGCGTAGATCGACACACCAACCGTAGATTCACAAATTTTTTCACTTTTGACCAATTTCATCTGTCACGTTAACCACTTTTTCATTTAAATGGACATAACTCGAGCTCAAAACTTCAGAATGATCTCAAAACATTTGGAGAGTAAAGTTAATTTCCATATTTTTATGTTGGAATCCGTTTCAGTTCGATTAAATACCAAAAATTCTTTCAACGAATTTCAAACTTCTAAAACTCATATTTTTATTCTCATCTCACGATTTTTCGATTTTGTTCAGTTTCACCTCAATGTAGCACAAAAAGCTCTAAATCGTCCTTATACCTAATGTAAAAACACCTAAAAGAAACCAAAAGGACTCTAAGCCTATAAAACAATGGTTAAAAATGGAATATATCACAACCATTTTAAAAAAAAACTGAGCTGGTTCATTAATGAAAGGACCGATCTTGGGATTCTCTTGACCATAACATTCATGTGTATTGAATAGAGAACGTAATATCAAGACGACTTAAATTCTCTACGCAATCTAAGATGAAACTTTTTGACTTGTTCAAACCATTTAACCTATGCATGCTTGCATCCTTTCTACATACTTGTTAAATCTATGCATGCTCGTTGAATTTTAATGGACCGGGTTTGCATGCCTATTCAAGACGCTAAAAATAGTTCCATAGTAGCCCCTCAACATTTTGGCGACTTGTTCAGTTCATGATTGTTGGAGGGCCCGACTGTTGATACTGGGTTCAACTTCTAATTATTTATAATTAGACGGGTTCGTTTTTGGAAAAGTATAAAGTAAGAAAACAAGAGGAAACCTCGGAAAAATGATGTATTATTAATAATCTGAGTTACAAGGATGTCAACTCGGGATGCCGAGCTGACTTTATCAAAGAGAAGTAAAACCTAGGCGATCTAGTTCGTCTTCTCTCCGATTCTGAATGAATCTTATTAGTGAAGGGGGGGTATGTATTTATATATTTTTAATAGTCGGTCTTGTAAGCCCATGGGCTAACCTCGGAAAAATGGAACATTTCCATTTTTCAAGACTAGGGAATCTGTGATAAGATTTGATCTTATTCTATTCGAACTTTAGACTTCGGCTTAGGACGATGTTGTTTACACCCCTGCTTCGGACACTAAATCCTGATCATTCTTCACCGAGGTACATTTCGGTCAACTGGGCCAAGGGTTAATATTCCTGTTGACGGGACTTATAACCCGAGAAGTTATCAGGGAAAGGTCGGCAGGGACCGAACCTCAATTATTGCCAAACTATTGATAAAGGGGTAGAACCCCACCATCAACAGTAAGTCCCCCCAGTTCGTTCGAGGATTTCTTCGGGTAGCGTTGGCGAATTTCCATCCTAATAGCTTGTCAATCAATGAAGTTCGGTATTAGTCGATCTTTTTCTTCAATAGTCTTAGTTTTAACTCTGCAACATTTTTCCTTCTTCAATTTGGCGGGAAAACACCGGACAACGAAAAGTCCTTTCGCGAAAACTATTCGATTCTCGAAAAAAAATTCACCTCCCAAGCGACGTGTCGTCTCGAAAACAGATGAAAATAAATGAGAAGAAAATAAACAAAAGAAAATAATCAAATTTCTTCATCACTGTAAACGAAGCGTTCATCATTATTGTTCGTTCTATAAAACCACCCATTATTGATTAATTTTTCCAATAATCGACTCTCCATTCTCTGAGGTAACCTTCAATCTTTCTTCTCTGACTAATATCCTTTTACGAAATGTCCGGAAGAAACGACCTCGAGGTTTCAATTTCTGGGAATACTCATCCTTGGCCAAGTATCCCAGATATTGGACCTTCCCTTTTTCCTATATCTGAGATCGGATCAATTAAAAGGAAAGCTTTGAAACCCGCAGAGATTGAAAATCTGGTTCCGAGGTCCGACCAGAGACCTTGGACCCCACCAACAGGGTACGTTTGTCTCTACGAAAGCTTCTTCGCCGAAGCCAATCTTTGGTTTCTGATCCCACAGTTAATGGTAAGTTATTGTGCCCGTCGAGGAATGGCGATGTCACAACTAACGCCGAACTCCATAAAAATCATTACCGAGCTTCTGGTACTCGCAGCTCGGTGCAACATTCGGTTAAACTCCTGGAAACTAGAAGAACTAACGAACCTTTCTGGTAATGGAAATCCAGAGGGGACCTTCAAACTAAGCATCAAACCCAAGAAGAAAATCCTCACTGGATTTCGTACAGGCGCGAAGTTATGGTTCCGAAGTTACTTCTACATTCGAATCAATGAAGCTTCGGTTTAAAAATCTGACGCCACAATCTTCCGAAATTGGAAGATTATAATTGGTAGAAGTTAGGTATCCTCCTTCCTTTTTCATTATGATGCTAAACCTTCTTTGTTTCCTTTACAGTCAAATCGAGCTGCTTCCGAGCGCTTCCGCCGAACTTCTCCGAAGAATTCGAAAAACTTAAAGCAGAAGGAGAGCTTCAGTGGGGCAATATACTTCCATCTTCATTTTTTAGAGCTCGCTCCGGGGCCGGTACATTCTCTTCGATCTTCCTAATTCTTTGTCGAGCTTCTTCTCACGATTAATTTTTTGTAGGACGAGAGGACTGGGAAGGCAACGATTCTTCTCCTAGAATGAAGAGATCAAACCCCGAAGGAGCTTTCGACAGGAATCAGAACCTTCTCCCAAGAAAGAAACAAAGCTCTGAGGCCGCAAAAAAGCAGAATGCGGAGAACAGAAAGCTTATCTTGCCCGTGAAGGATCACCATGCATTCAAATTCGAATTCGACGGTGCGGATCTGCTTTTTAAGGATAAGAAGAACAGCGCCGAGCTCTTACGAAAGGCGAGCGGCTTTGACAGTCGTCTGCCCGAGATCTGCTGTGAATCGGATACTCTGGAAGCCCTTTCTTGCTCACTTTTGAATGTAACATCCGAGAGAACTTTTTTTTTTTTCTACAGAAACTTCTGCTAACATTTTTTATGTCCGCTTCAGACGGTGGGTTTCGTCGGCCAAGCGTTTATTCGGTACGAAAATAGGCTTGCACAATCCGATTTGAAGATCAATTCTCTTCAAGCCGAGAACAAAGATTTGGAGAAGAGGTCCCTCGATGCCGAGAAAGCTTTATCCGAGGCGCAACATGAAATCGCGAATAGGGATAAATGCTTGGGTAAAATGAAGGAGAATTTTCGATATTTTCAAGGAGAATTCTCGGTTAACCACTGAACTAGCTGAGGTGAAACGTCAGGTAGTTGATATCTCGGAGGAAAGGGATGTTAATAAAGCTATCATGGAATCCAAGTGTGCCGAAAGCTATCGGGAAGGACAACGCGAAGCCGCCGACATCTGTCGAAAGAAGTTAAACTACCTTCTCGGGTTTCTTGACGAGTATTCAGAAGCTTATTATGATGCCTTCAGCAAAGCTAACGAATACGGACAAGCCGCGGCTGTTGCTATGAATCTCCGTCTTCTTCTTGACAAGGGACTTCTGATTCCAGAAGAGGATGTTGTTGAGGCCGAGAAGGAACGCGACCGACTAGCTGAGCTTGCTAATAGTATTGTGATTCCGGAGTTTCAAAATGAAGATTTTAATATTTAGATTAGTAATCCTTGTATTAAAACTTCAACTCGACTCTCTTTGTAAATGTCTTTAGATATTAATAAAATTCTTTTTGTTTTTTCTCGTATAATTGGATTATTGATCTTTCAATCTCCATCTGAATATGACATCTCGGACATTTTAATGAAAGCTTGGTTTCTCGTATGATTGGATATGTTTACTCGAAGTTTCTCAAATTAATATTTCGAAACCCGGAAATGGCAAAAAGAATAAGGCGTGCTTTCCCTATTTTTTTGCTTTAAAGTTTTTCAATAAGTCCTACTTTATCAGACTAATTGTCGAACTTTTGCATTCGGTAAAGAATGTGTTAGAGGTTTTTGTTTTATTTTGTACCCTTTAATCTCTCGGCCTTACTTTATCGGGCTCCGAAATTCTTTCGGGCAATTTTTATTTTGGTCGAGAACGTGATCAAGGTTCTGACTTTGTATGAACCTCTGCATAGTTGAGTTGTAAACTTCAGAAGTAAAACCAGGGTTCATGGTGTTGCAGCTAAACCTTGTAAAAGGCTGCCTACGTATCCTCGGAGGGGATCAAGCCACACGTAGTTCCGAATTGTGGGTTTCTGTTGACTATCCCGGAAGATCCGAGAAATCAACGTTTTTTTTTTTTTTTTGCCTTCCGGGAAAAACTAAGCTTTTCCCTTCCGACCTTTCTTGGTTGTTCTCCCTAGGTACTGTTCCCTTTCGAAAAGTTCTGCCAAGATTTCAGCAGATGTTGGTTTCTTTTTGTTGTTGACTGTGGTTAATGTGAGAGATTGATTCAGGGGTTCTTCTTGACTTCGTCGGAATTTATTTTCTGTTACGAAGCATCTCCGAGCCATCTTTTGGTCACCTCGAATCGTGAAATATCCTTTTGGAGTTGGGAATTTCAGGCACTGATGATAAGTAGATGGAACAGCTTCCATAGAGTATAATCACGGGGTTCCGACGATCGCGTTATAAATGGTGGCTCTTTCCACTACTTCAAACTTCACGATTTTTTTTATCCCTCCGGCCGATACTGGAAGTTTGATGGTTCCCACAGTTGAGACTGTATCTCCTCCGAAAGCAGTTAGGTGTTTTACCCGGGCTTTAATCTTCTGATCCTTAACCTCCATCTTTTGCAGTGTATCTAAAGATATGATATCCACCGAACTTCCGGTGTCGACGAGTATCCTTTGAACATCGCAATCGCCTATGTGGAGTTCGATTACGAGTGGATCGTTATGGGGAGCGTCGATTCCTTTCAAGTCTTCGGTGGTAAATGTCAGTTCTTTCTGCAGAGTGGAGCTTCGTGGAACCTGATATGCGGATAGTGTAAAGATACTTCGTTGAATTGATCGAACGGAATCTTCACAGTTTGCGAGTCCTCTCATTATCATATTAATCTTTTTCCTATGGTTTGGGGGTGGTGAAGGCAGAACTTCTCATTCTTCCGTGTCTTCGCGGGAAGGCGGGTTTTCTTCATCTTCGCGTGTTTTACGCTTCTCCTTTTCTCGGTCTTGTTCAAATCGGATGGCCATTAGATAATTCTTTAAGTTTCGGAAATCTTCGGTCTTGTGTCCTGGTCTTTTATTATACTCACACCAGGGGGTAGTGGGGTCGTCAGGATCTCGGGTGTATGTATACTTCGACTTATCCTTCTGAGATACATCTTTGGGCGAGTTTGCTACCGAAAATGTTATTTCCGACTTTGATTTGTCCTTCCAAGGTTGGTCCCTTTCTACTCGTCGCCCTTCTGCTTTCTCCTCTGGTTTCATCTCTTTGTTTATCTTTGTGGATCCGTGTACTCTGGCTAGTTCGGCACGATTCTCTTCTATCCTTATGTGATTATCTGCTCGATGAAAAGCATCGTTCATAGATTGGGGCCGATGACCAGAGAGTTTGTCCCAAAACCTCGATTGGTACCAAGTCGCAGCACTAAGTGCTCCAATTTCTAAGTCGTCGTCAATCCTCAGTCGCGAGTAAATTGCTTTAAATCTTTTAATGAAGTCCCGGAGTTGCTCTTTTGGTCCTTGTTTTACTGCGTAAAGGTCCGATGCTGTGGCCTGTTGTTCGAGATGAAGCATGTACAGCTTGAAGAAAGATTCACGGAGTTCTACAAAACAACCGATTGAATCGGGGGGCAAACTAGTAAACCAGGCTTGGGCAATCTCCTCTCAAGCTTTCTAAAAAGAGTTGACATCTTCCTTCGTCCTCTTCACCTCTTTGGAACTCGGCTCGACCGACTTTGACTAAAAAGGCTCTCATGTAGACTGCGGGGTCTCCGGTCCTGTCGTAGGTTGGGATTCTTAGCTTGTTGTTGAGTGGGACTCGCGCTTGTGTGATGTTATGAGTGAATGGACTTCTCTCCGTTTCTGCCAGTAATTGATCGACTTCTGGGGCGATGTTTGTTGCTTTGTGGACTAGCGATCGCATCTCCTCTAGTTCTCTTTTCAAGATTGCGATTGATTGGTCATTGCTCGGAATCTGAGTTACAACATCCCCATTTCTCGAACTTCGGCGTGTAGTGGATGTCTTGGGTTCTCTTGGCCGGTCTGGTCGTCCTCGAACGTTACCCGCTGAGAAGTGGTTCGTGAAGGTCTAACCGAAGTCGTTCTAAGAGTTTGGTTATGGCTCTCGGCTCTCAACGTTTGGAGTTCTTCTGATATGGTCGCGAGTTGGTCGATTAGGCTTCGGTTAACCCGTTACTGATGGTTAATTTGCTTTGCCAGCCAACTCTCACGCTGCTACTGTGTTCCTATCATTGCTCCTTCGGGGGTCGTCACCTCTTCTACATTGGGAACTCGATTTGTCATCTGCCGTTCTTCTCCGCTATTTGATGATTGTATTGGCGCGGATTGCTCGGCTGTCCGAGGATCAGGACGAAGGGTTGTTGACGCGCTTGGTAACTCTTGCGAGTTCCTGATCTTGGCTGTTGAAGCTCCGACTATGAGATTGGTAGGAGTTATGAATCCCTGCTCGCCGAGTTGACTGGGTGTAGCCTGAGGGTAACTCAGTTCACGGACTATGGGATTGCGACTCTCAAATAGGGTTCTGGCAGATTCCATAGCTGGATGATTAGTATCTTGGATCGTAACTTCTTCATCGCTTACTTCGGCGACTTCGCCGTCTCGACGTTTGTCTGTAGACGGCGTTTCTGTGTTCATTCTCCTGTTTTCCAAGGTTTCTTTTTTACTTACCAAAAGTCAGCACCCCCTATCTGGCGCGCCAAATGTTGATACTGGGTTCAACTTCTAATTATTTATAATTAGAGGGGTTCGTTTTTGGAAAAGTATAAAGTAAGAAAACAAGAGGAAACCTCGGAAAAAGGATGTATTATTAATAATCTGAGTTACAAGGATGTCAACTCGGGATGCCGAGCTGACTTTATCAAAGAGAAGTAAAACCTAGGCGATCTAGTTCGTCTTCTCCCCGATTCTGAATGAATCTTATTAGTGAAGGGGGGTATGTATTTATATATCCTTAATAGTCGGTCTTGTAAGTCCATGGGATAACCTCGGAAAAATGGAACATTTCCATTTTTCCAAGACTAGGGAATCTGTGATAAGATTTGATCTTATTCTGTTCGAGCTTTAGACTTCGGCTTAGGACGATGTTGTTTACACCCCTGCTTCGGACACTAAATCATGATCATTCTTCACCGAGGTATCTTTCGGTCATCTGGGCCGAGGGTTAATATTCCTGTTGACGGGACTTATAACCTGAAAAGTTAACAGGGAAAGGTCGTCAGGGACCGAACCTCAATTATTGTCAAACTATTGATAAAGGGGTAGAACCCCACCATCAACACCGACCCATATTCCTTACTATACCCACTATGCTAAGAGACCAGTTCGGATCCACCAAAGATCGGATAGCGTCGACACAACGTCAAAGGAATCCACTTCATCGTATGCTCAGTGCATAGTGGGATGCACCAAACAAGCCTACCTCCAAGCTGGAACATGACGACATGGAAGGGAACAACCAAAGTCATAAGGTTTCTTACGAAGCACGAGATCCCATATGGAATTTGAAGCACCCCCGAAGATGAACTTCTCTGAACAAGACGCTCGGGGAATAGATATGCCACACAATGACCCACTAGTAATCACGTTACAGGTCGTACACTGCAAGGTCTCGCGTGTGTTAATAGACACGGGATGCAGCATAAATCTAACATTCGCAGAAACCCTCAAGAAGATGATAATTGAAGGACGCGATCTCATGTCGAGCATAGAGCACATCCTCGTCTTCGGCGGTTCTGTATTCCCGGTGGTAGGAATGATCACGATGACAATTTGCCTCAAAAGAAGAGCTAGGTAAACCAATTTCTTTGTAATAGATAGACCCGCTATCTACAACACCATAATGGGGACACCCTAGGTGCATGACATGCGTGCAATCTCTTTGGCGTACCACCAATGCCTCAAATTCCTAAAGAATTGAGGTGTACTAACAATAAGAGGGGAGCGGCAAGAATTGAGAAGGTGTTACCAGGCCAAGGACAAACTACAGAACACGCCCATCCACTGCCTCATCGCAAGCTTCCTCAACGGGAACATATCGGCCGAACAATACCACCCGGAAAGAAACGAGGTCGTTCAAATTAACATTGATGAGTACAACCCCGCGAGGTGTGTTGGGGTAGGAGTTGAGCTCCCGGAAAACCTATGAAGGAACATTCGCATTGTTAACCAGTGATATACTGGGCATCGACCCGAAGATTATATGTCATGACCTCAACGTCGATCCGACCTATTTCCCGATCAGGCGGAAGCGAAATAAACTCTGCCCGGAACGGGCTCAAGGGCTAAATGACGAGGTGGAGTGGTAGATGAAGGCAGTGTCAATCTTCTGACATGGTCTCCCCCATGAGATAGTAACCGAAAACGGTCCTCAGTTCATATCCAATTTGTTTGAAGGATTTTTCGCCCAATGGAACATAAGGCTGGACAAAATCAAGCCCTCGTTATCCACAAGGAAACAGACAAGCTGAGGCAGCGAATAAGAAAATCATAGAAGGGCTGAAGAAGCAGTTTAAGGGCAAAAAAGGGAAAGGGGCGGACGATCTAGATGGCGTACTATGAGCCTAACGAACTACAAGTTTCCAAGCAGCTAGACGATGAACCCCATAACAAGGCGCCCAAAGATAGCGTCGACATGACGAAGGAAATTCGCCAACAATCAATCCTCAGAATCGAGAATTATCAGCAACAAGTAGCAAAGTACTACAAAAAGAAAGTCAAAGGTCGGAATTTGAGCGAAGGGAATCTGATCCTTAGGAAAGTACACGAAAACTCAGCCGAACGGCCAGTCACAAAGCTCGAAAGGAATTGGGAGGGATCCTACCGAATATACAGGGTTGTGAAATCAGGCATCTACGAACTGATGACCATGACCTGGGAAGCGGAGCTTCGACCATGGAACACGATGCATCTTAAGCGATATGAATTTTTATTTTATTTTTTAAAAAGAGAGGGATTTTGATCCCCAATCTCGATCCCATTTTTAAATGAACTACGATTGGTTTGATCCGCTTGAGATACGTGTACAACCTCTTTAGAGGCACACCTAAAACCAAACATAAATAAAATATTTTTTATTTTCGTCCATGACAAACACGGACGCATCCAGTAGTATAATTCACGTCCAAAATTACCCGTAAGACTTAAGTCGGGCCCGTCCCGCAAAACATGTGCTCCTAGGGACGCAGTTCGGCTGATCACCCAATCACTATTCTTGCATCCTGAAGCGACTGCAATGGCCCAATTGAAACCACATAATAAATAAGCTGGGTACATACATAACAAGTCATTGGTCCTCCTGGCACTTCAAAAAATACAAAATCTTTTGATACACAACATGACCAAGGCTTTCAACATCGACTGTGCTTTTGACCAGTGGAAACTATATAAACTAAACCAAAAACCCATGATGATTTTATTGTACTTGTTTCTTCGGCATTTGGTTATTTCAATGTTGAATAAACACCATTATGAAAAAGACATATAATACTAGGTAAGAGTTCTATTACAAAACTAACCAACCATCTTAGCTCAGTGGTAGAGCATATGATTTTAATCATGTGTCAAGGGTTACATCCCCTCAAATGGCGGAGTATTATTTTATTGAATAAGAGTTATAAAATTGATAACTTTCATTCTTTTTGTCAGATACAAATGTAAATTAAATAGTTTAATCAAAAAAGGTAAAACAACATATAGACTTCAAAAACACAAAATCTTTTAATATACACACACAACATAACCAAGGCTTTCAAAATCCTAAAACTGTAAATTAGTTTTCACAGCAATGTTTTTTTTTTATTGCTATTGTAATCATGAAAGATATAATTTGGAGTCAGAAGCCCTAGCATGCTCAACAATCTTTATCACAATCTCATTTTGTGGTGGTTGTGACTATTGTTGAACAAGGCTCTTTTGATACCAGCCCATCGTATCCACCATAGCTATGTCAATAGAATCTCGGTCCTTTTATCTTATTTTGCCATTTGAAAAAGTTATGCGCATAGATTTCGACTTCCATCGGCTTCTTGGATTGCAATAAGGTTGATATTTTGTTCCAATTTTTTCCACACCGCCTTAACCCATATGTATTATTAAAATTTACGTGAGATAATCCCATGTATGACCTAAATTTCATGATAACGTTTAATCATTATCATATCAGAAAAAACGTGTAACCATTATGTGAATTTTGTAAGACCTAAGAATAAAATGTGTCTACAGGTATCAATTCCTTACACAGGTCCACAAAGAATACCACTATATACTACTAAATCGATGATATGATAATATAAACTTGTACGTGTTATGTATGAAATTGTAAATCTCATTACCTAACAAAAATCTTAGAAAATCATAATATTTTTACTTACTCGTGCTCTTCTCGGCTCCATGTCGTTTTCCCGATATGGTCAAAGTTATGAGCAATTGCCTTGGTATACCCATAAGGCAAAGTACTTGACTCGATCCCATCTCTAAAAGGCCAGCAACCATTTTCACGTAATGCTCATTCGCAACGGCCACAGATTTCTTCACATAATTAGAAATATTCTCAAACCGAGTGCGTGAAAACGCAGAAAAAAATTACAATTTAGACTTGAATTTTCTGTTTTCCGATCTCGTCCATGATTTTCTAGCCATAGTTCGCTAAAATATTTGAGGAATGAGGAGTTTGAGAAGAAAAGAAAATTAATATATAGATAAAAACTCTTTGTGGGGGAAGGGGGGGAATGTATAGCTCTGAAACCAACTCAAGTAAAAAGAAGTATATGGCTTCTCTCTTTAATTGGGATGTTTCAAGTCTTTTTCTTTTTATATTTAATGGTAACATTTTATATTAGTTTTTTAATTTTACTTGACTTTCTTTTTCCATTTATTTAGATACATGTATTTTTAATTTACTAAAATTTTGATATATTAGAACAATTTCGACGATAATCTAACTAATTAGATTCTGATACGTGTCCAAATAATGTTATATTTTGACAGGTATTAGAAACATGAATATATATGTATAATATATATGCATTGCACTTAACTATAAAAAGGAATCAAATTTATAACATAAAAGGAGTTAGCCATAATATTTTTATTTTGTAATTTAAAGTTTTAAATAAAATATAAAACAATCATTATTAAGAAAGTTCTAACTTTATAAAATAAAAATAAAATTGCTAAACTAGTGGTATCACTATGACATACATAGGAGAAAGCAACATAGAAAGAATGTAAGAGTTTTCCTTCATATTTTACTACTCGAACATAAAATACGGTGAAACAAAGGGAAATAGAAAAAAATACTAGTCCTCTACACACAAAAAGAGAGGAGCAATTCTTCCTCTACTCTAAATTTTCCTTTCTTTTCCGTTTTATTGCAATTCCATGTTTTTCTTCTATTAAAATACTAATCACACATGAATCTTAAAGTTTTGGTAAGAAATCTTCTTCAAACAAATATAAAATAATTATTGTCACTTGTTTTTTGTTGACATTGACTTGTGATATAGCTGGATTTTAGCGATTTTTGGGTCTCATTTGTGTTGGTTTTAGAGCCCCAGACCGCTACTTTTATCTATATTTCTGCACTTTTATGTAATTTAATCTCAACTTAGGTTTTAGGAACAATTTCATGCTGATGTATCATGGATTTTACCGGTTTTCACCATGATATATGTGCTTTTATAGAGTCTTTCTAGTATGTTTTGAGTGTTTATACATGCTTTACTATCAAATGATGTTTTGGAACAAAAGAAGCTAAAATAAGAAGATTTGGAGCAAATCTAGCAAGGGAAATGCAGAGGCAGAATCTGAAGCTCAGAAGTCGGACGACCATTGACCCACTTACCCGACTACCCATGAGACAATTTAGCGGAATCGCGAACCGTCTTTCATCAAACCCAACAGAGATATGATAGCAGAGATGCATCAGTGATCGCCTTATCTATATGTAGCGAGCAAGGTGAGTTTTGTGTCATAGCCATCGCTTGTTCGGATACCTTGTGAACAGATCTAGCTCGATTCTAGTACTTGTTTATCTTCAACGAAAATCCAAAAGAAATGTTGAGATTTAGGTTTTTAAAGAAAGGTGCTGCCATAATACACCCTTAGGGCATCATATATCACTAAGTGTCTAGAGTTCTAGAATCAAGAAATAAAACCTGATTGAGTGCTTAATTCTTAATTCATAGTTGCCAATCGAAATCCCTAGATCTAATATTCCTCATAATCGAATACAAACCGACGTTTTCAAGTTCTCCAGTTTTCAAAGATGTACATCACTTAAGATTTCTTAAATCAAGTATAAACCCTAGCTTTCTATGGGATCGATAACTTAAATACTAGATCTATACATTGTGCACTTTCAGTCAATTTTGGGTGAATAACTTCACACACCAACAACCTCAAAAGTATTCATATGAAACCATTGACTCTATTTTCTCTCCAAATGACTAAATCTAGCCATAAACACATCACCGATACGAAGATGGATTCGAGATCCCTGAGAAAGCAGAAAAAAAACATACAAAAATATCAATATATTTTCCAACATAAGAGATATTTATTCCAACAAAATATTTTAAATCTCACATTATCATCTGCAAATATCATGAAATAATAACATCCCAATGATTTAGGACAAGATTTTGGTGATGACTCCCACATTCTTAATAGTTTAACTCGCAAATTATATTGTCTCAATGATCGACATGTTTCTTGTAAATCATCGATCTTTTGAAACTGTGTCATTTATGAATGTTAAGTGATTTTTGTTGATAGAAATTTCATAGGAACTTAAGATATTACAAAAATAAATATAACCGAAAATTTTATTCGGCTTCAAAGTGTGTCGTATTTCGATCTGTCGTAGCATAATTAACAAAAAAAATATTTTTTTTAATACCTCTACGCGTGAAGTAGATTGTTATGTTGTCTAAACGTGACATGTTTCGTATTAAAAACACATTGAATATGATGCATTATAAATATTGAACTAATAATGCCAACCTAAATAACAAAATATAAGTACATATAATGATAAGTACCGCATAATTTTAAAAATAAATAGAAATAGAAATACATATAAAGTAGAAATAAACACATAACCAAATTATAAATTTATATACTACATTGAAAGCCCATTCGTCCTTATTTCGATCAGGTTCGTCATCACTGGACTGAATAATTACAATAAATACCCTAAAATGGTTATGAAAGATTATTAATATCTCATTTTCAATAAGGTTGTATCATAAAATGAACTCAAAATTTGAATTTTTATTGAGGTACCTATTCCTAAACTTATAAAATTATGGAATATCTGGATCAATTAAATTTCTGAACAACCTTGTCCAATTTGAATACGGATGGTATCTAGTTTGTATAAATTATAATATTACTAAATCAACATAGTTTATAATAACCACTGATATTATACTATATTTTAGTGTCTTGATAAATATGTATATTCTACCATCGTAGCACACAAGTGGAACCAGCGAAGATCATTGTTATCTTACTGTAAATACTGATATTTACCTTTGCAATGAGCTAAAATAAATATTTTTTTTTCCCAACATATTTCGTGAATTACTAATTAGATCTTCAAATTATAAGAAACATATATTTAGCAATTCATCGATGTAAAAAAAAATCTCACAGAGTACCAAATAAATATAACATAAAAACAAGTATTTATATTTAAAATTTAGTCTAGTACAATAGCAAAAAAACACTCACCACCATAACATAATTATGAAAAAGTAATCCCAAATAATTTAACAATTAAACAAAATAACCTTAAATATTCTAAAGTCGCTTAGTTAAACTTTTCTTCTTGTTTAACCTTCTTACTCATATCATTTTTCGAAGCTCCGGTTGAATTTAAGTTTCCGGAATCATCCATTTTTTTTATGATGGTGTCACCAAACTTCCAAGAGACAGTTCGGATGATTTAGAATCATTAGTAAACATCAACGATAAATTTTTGAAATAATCAGTTCTTCAAAGCAGAAAATGTCTTCTAAATCATCGCAAATCAAATCAACAACACAGTTACTTTGTACATATATTTGTTTTCAATAATTGTTTGTAAAGGTTCAAGTAACAGATTATCATACAATTAAAAATGATGGCACGTAAATATACATATAGAAATTTTGAGTAACAGACTATAAGACTGAATAAAGAAAATTTATAGCTCACTAAATACCTATTTCCAATCATTCACCATATCTTCAATGAAAAAAAAAAAAGTGCTCACCAAGACTTAAAAAAATTAGAAGACTAGTCTCTCATTTCAATGAATCGACAACTCTAAAGACCAAGTGGAACCTAGAATAAATAACAAAAATAAGCTACAACCAAACATTTTTATAATATATCTTTTTTTAATTGATTACATCGGAACAACGTCGTATAAATATCCACAACTTTTACAGTGGTATAGTTATTTCGCACTCGAGTCATTGAAATTTTCACCATAAGACTGAACATTAGCTCTAAAAAATTTTCATTATTCATGGTATTACTTCTTTGAACGATCAACACCTTTGACCGTGGCATACAAATCAATTTGGCACCCTACCATAAGAACAAAAATATTAATAATCTTATAATCATTAGATGTCTAATAATTTACGTGTATACCTGATTGATTTGTTGTCAAAAGTCCATTAATATCAGTCTTCCTATTCTTGACAAAGAATTCATTGTGATAATTGAAAGAATTTTCAAGTGACAACTCCTGATCGATATTAAAAGTATAACCAAGTTAATAAACTTTGTAACTCATAGACATAGTAGAGGTTTCTTAAAAATGTAAAAGAACTTACGATGCTATAAAATCATCTACCTTAGAAATTGAAGGATCAAGTAACACTTGAGTTGCGTAAAAGCATTGGATAACGTAATTGTACCTAAGTGACAAATATTTTAAAACGTATTTTTATAAATTTTAACAAGAAAATTCATAAATATGCCAACATAATTATTTTAAGTTAACTAATGAGAAAATTATTAGAATATCATAAATTACATCACTTATTATTAGATTACCATACCTTAATTTTTGTTTACTTAAATATCTATCAAAAGTCTTTAAAACTTGAGTTTACATCACTAATTAACAGAAATGCCATTATGATTAAATTACTAATTAATCTTATTTTGCTTTAAAATAAAAATTCAAAATTATACAATTCATAAATAAAATAAATAAATAAAAAAAACTAAAAATAATAAGAAATCGAAAATTAAAAATAAAAATTTTAAAATTAATCCTACAAACTAAAAAAAATCAGAAAAAACGAAAAATTAAAAATAAAAATTTTAAAATAAAAATTTCAAAATTAAAAATAAAAAGTGAAAAAGTTAAAATATTAGAAAATGAAAAACTAAAAATTAAAAAACTTAATCCTACAAACTAATTTTTTTTTTAAAAAAAAATTGAAATTAAAATTAAAATTAAAAATTTAAATCAAATTGGTTTTTTTTTAACTTTAATGTGATATTGTTTCAATTAAGTTAACTAAATATTTTAGTTTCATTTATCAAGATTTTTATATATTTTATTTACTTAATTGAAAACAAAATCTTATAGTTTTAGATAATTTCCTAAACCAAATAGATAATACAAAAATAATAAGTCAGCCACTACGTATGTTAACTCGGCCACCACTTATATCACAATACAATAATTATTTCTGAGCCGACTTATAAAACACGTCCAGGCCGAGTTACTTAATATTATGCCGAAAATAAAAATCGGCCACCAATATATATAAACTCGGTTGGAATAATTTAAATCGGCCAGATAAGTCAGCCGAAAATTACATAAATCGGCTAAGTTTTATAAATCAGCTCTCAATAACCGAAAACTCGGCTTCAAAATTGTAAACTAGTCCTACAAAATAAAACTCGGCATGGGATAATAAAACTCGGCCTAGGATAAATAACTTAGCCGTCACACAAAATTGGAAACTCGGCCACGAACATAATAAATCGACCATTCTCTTAACTCAGCCTAGAAACATATAAATAAGCCGTAACTACTCAGGCCGACTTATCTTGGCCGAGTTTCCTAAGTCAGTGGCATTTTTCGTAAATTTTAAAAAAATTTGCTTACGTGGAAATAGCATTTTTGTAATAAAGTTTTTTCTAATAAAAGGTTTTGAGAGTATTATGGATATGAAAAGTAGTCTAGTAATTAAAAAATTTTCATGACATTGTAATAATTTACAATGTAATATATGATATTCTAGTAAACTTCTCTTATATAAATACTAATCTAATAATTTCTTCATATCCCTATTATATAAAGCACAAGTCATCTGGTCAATCATATCCTGCCACATAGCTTATGTTTCATATTTAAAAAAACAAAAAAAAAAACTTTTACGGTTTTAGACGTCTCCTAAACCTCAACTCTTCTTCCCCACGATCTCTCCCAACTTCTCTCAAGTAAATTTTAAATTTAAACAACTAATAGCATGTATATAATCAATTACAGTTTTTCCAATGAGAACTTTCTCACAAACCCTTTCTCAAGTCGAAATTCCTACTGAGCAATTCTCCTCACGGAATGAGTCTTAATACCTCTAATGCCGAAAATGGGTAGGTCGCTCATCCACAATCTCTCTCCCTTAAATATTTACTTTTGTGATTTTACCTTTCTTCAGGATAGAAAATCATGGGAAACGACAATGGTTCGAAGCATTAATTTTCAAAAATTGCAGATCTAAATGACAAGGTGTAAAAGAGATCAAACGCATATTTAACCTTCGACAAAACAAAATCGGCCCTCCCCCACAAGAAACGAGTCGATGACTCACGTACAGGTCAACACCGTGAACATTAGACTGAATTTGCAAAATGTCTACACTAAATTGGAGAAAATTGCTCAAGAAATCAATATGTAATATCATCTCTTGCTTCCATGATAATTTAATATATAATTGCTGTCTCATATGATCTTTCATCTGTTTCTTTTTATTATAAGGTATCATTGTTTATAGGAATTCAACGTAAAGGTGTATACTAGACGAAGTATATATATGTGTTAAAGTTGAAACATATGAACTCGATACCCTCAGGCAAAGTGAGACGAGATATACTTCTTATCACTCTTTTATTCTTACAATTTTTTTCGATGAAATTTTTATTTAGATGAGTTGTCTCCTGCCGATCCTATGATCCTTGAGACAAATTTATTTATCTTCGGAGGTTTATCATTGCAAATGATATTGACAAAAAATTAGAAACATGTTTTATAATTATATTCAGTTTAGTATAAGACTGAAACATTATATGAACCATTCGTGAATTCTCAGAGGAAGATCAAATTTTAGTCCTTACTAGATTTTCAGTTATATTTCCTTAGAGTTATGTTTTACCTCTTTGATCGTTTTCCTAAAAGATATATTTTTAATTGTCAGTTAATAGGTTTAATGGAAAGGATGCATTTGTGCTCTCTATAAAAGCAAGAGGATGATGATGATGACCATTGTAGAGGTAAAACAACAAGGGCATTAGTTAGATAAGAGGAAAGTGATCACCCTTTGTTATATGGCTGGACAGTTAATTGTATAGAAATTATTTATAAGGTCATTTTCATGAACACGCATATGCTTTTCTTCTTTTGTAGAACCTCAAGGATCACATATCCAATTTGCATTCTCTCACTCTGATGTAATAACAAGAGTTGTCATAAATCACTTAGGCCTTTGTTCATTTTTCAATGAAAGAAAAGGAAAATAGTTGTACTGTTAGAATGTTTAGAACTATATAGATTCATCCTATATTTGTTTTGACTCGAAAGTTGGCCGTCTCAATTACCTGCATATACTTTAGTGAATTGTTGATCTAGAGTCAAGTTCTTTATATTGTTGGATTTTGAATGGATGCATTATATATTAACAAGAAGATGAAGGAAAAAGTGAAGTTTCTGAAGATAGAAACTAGAGGTTGAATATCAAAGAATGTAAAAATAATGATTTATCAATGTTTTTAAGGAGAGTTCCTTATAAAACCGGTTTTCAAATACTGTAATATGTTATTGATACTCTATATGCAATTTTAATTGAAATTTCTGACAATCTCAACAGGTACAAAGATTAAAGGAACAAAGAGATCAAATTTTACCATTGGATACGTTTTCTTTAAAAAGTGAATCAAATTATTTTTATATTACAATGTATTCACAATTTTTCTTTTACATGTTTGTTAAGATGTAAAAATAACTAAGGAAAACAAGAGTAGCTGACTCATTATTTATCAAAAGTTGTTTTTATTTTTTTGCGAGAGATTTTTTCCTCAGATTTTTTAAGATGTAAGAACTTCCTTCAAAGTTATTTTTAAGTATTTTGAATGAGTTATTAAAAATAGAAAAAACGTATATCCCATGCATAGCACGGGTGATAATATAGTCTAATATAATAAAAAAGAAGCATTTTTTAGATAGTAACCTTTATTTGGTAGTTTACTTACATGCATTCCTATTGAAAAAAGGTTAAAGAGAATTTTATTAGGAAAAGGTTTTAGGGTAATTTAAATAAAAACCTCTCTACACCTATTTTTAAGGAATAATAGATATTCTCATCATTTAAATATATTTAAGATTTTTTAGAATAGCTGTATAAGGAAATATTCTAAAAACAAAAAAATGACAAAAATTTAAATTTATTTTTGATGAACTTTTTTATGTATTCTCCACAAAAAGATCGGGTTTTGTTAGAAATTCTGGTTTCTATATATTGATAGAAATTGATAGAAATTATGGTTTCTATATATCCATTCATTTCAATTTAATTAATTTTAAAAAAATTAATGATTATTAAATAAATATATAAAAAAATTCGTATTCATTATTAAAAATGTATATATATGATTAAAAAAATTCACTTTTACTGTTTAAAATCAGTTTATTTATTTAGAATTCATTTGATGAAACTGATGAGATCAAATATTTTTTTTTTATTATAATACTAATAGTGACTTTAAATATAAAAATTATTCTATTTAAGTATTTACAATATCGAATTGTATTTTAGTTGTTGAGATAAAATAATAATAATAATAATATTTAAATTTATTTTAGTATTCATATTAGATTAAAGTATCATTCGACATTGATTTAGGTTTTTGTGTCAACAACTTAAACATTTATTAATACTTAAAAGAAATATAAGTCGTTTTAGTTTATTGATGAAAAGATAAATAAATGTCATTTTAACATTTCTCACAAAATCTTAATATAAAACTAATGATGCTCAATTATTTGAAGCCTATTTTCCCCATATTTTAAGCTTATTTTATTACTAACTCAAAAATCTAATTTTTTCAATAAAAAAAAAAAAATCTAAAGATGGAACCTTTTTGTCCCACATTGACTAAGGATGAAAGGATCATATGAGTCAATTCAATAAAAAAAAAAGAATTTATTCAAAATATGAATTAAAAGTAGGAGGTCTAAGCTTCTAATTTTGAAACTTTGTATTCAGTTTTAATATGAATGAATTTAGTTTTTTTTATGAGAAGGAATATAAATGTCATTTTAACCTTTATTAGAAAATATAAATACAAGATTGAGATTCAATTATTTTGAAACCTATTCATGGACATTTTTCCATGTACCATGACTTGCAAATAAGCTTAGCGATATTTCTTTTAAAATATATATTTCTCTTCAAAGTCATATTGATTATTCAAAATTTATTTTTACTATTAAAAACTTCTTTTTGTGTGAAATTTTTTTGATAAAATATAATTAAAAATATAATAGTTCTTTGATAACAATAACTATGTGACAAAAAAAGTAACACTAACTAAAATATATAAAGCTATTAATTAATAATTTAATACTTCAAAATACATTTTTGATAGATGAAAGAAAATAAACTTAAAAACTTATGTATAATTCATACGGTTTTGATAGATATTCAATTTTAAATTTTCGATGATTTTTCACAAGTTTGGGTTAACCTTTTGTCGAAAATTTATTTATTTAGAGCTGAATAAATATAATCATTTTCTTCTATAAAATTTGATAACATATTTTTTTGTTATTTACTTTTTCTTTATTTATTTTGATAAAAGAAAGGTAGAACTTTCGTTCTATAAAAGAATTTGATTTATCGATAACAAATGATAAAATCTAATTGAAATTTTTTTTACACTGTCTAAGTTTAAATGAGATTTTTGTACACATGTCAAAATTTTATTTAGGGATTTATAATTCAGGAAAAGGGAAGTAAAATAACATGAACCAGTGATTTAAGTTTTGAAAAACACTTCTCGAAGCATTATCGATAAAGAAAAGGAATGGAAAATTTGGGTAAAAGGACAAAAAAATTCGGAAATGAGACGGGTTAAATAAACTTGGATAGCTAAGATTATGACCCCAAACTCTTATTATTCTGGTAAGGTTTGACCATTTATTTTTTAAAATTAGATACCAAACGGGTAAGTCGGGTAATTTTTCCCACACCCTTTCCTTTTCAATACCGCTTCCATAAATAAATGGTCCGGAGCAAAAAAAATTTAAACGAGATGGAATTGGTACGTAATTTTTAGGATGGGTACGGGATGGAACGAGATTTTCCTCCCGAAATAAACAAGTCTAATCAGATTAGTTGACTTTCACTATCATATTAATTACAAAATTGCAAAGTTAGAGACATAAAGCTTTTATATAAGAAGATAAGATGAGTCTTGATTTCTAACCAGCTTGAGCAATATAATATTTGTAATGTTGTATACATATCTTATAAGTTTTACCAATATTTCTAGTATACATAAAAAACCAACGAATTTAAAATATGGTAAAAGATTTACTAATAATATACTAGTAAGTAGATATGAGAATATTTACTTAACATGAGTCTGAACCCGAATTTGTAACCAAGAAATTATCTGAACGGGTTTCGACTTTGATATCCGAGAATCTAAACCCGAACTCCAACCGAACCGAAAACTATATAGGTATCCGAAATACCTGAAATAAAAATATATATCCAACTATATATTCAAATATCCTCATTACAAAGATTCAATATTGTCAAAGTAATTATAATTATATATATATGAGTAATTGGTTTTAATTAATTAAAACTTTATAAAATTAATTAGATAAAAAAAGAATCAAACGAATTTAACTATTAACAATAATTAGTAATTTAATTTTGTAATATTTTTATTGATCAAATGTTTTTTTTGTTAGTCTCGCGTATTTTATTAAGAACATTTCAGTTAAAGATCCGAACAACTCGAAACCAACCCCGAATTTAACCAAAAACCCTTAACCCAAAATCCGAATCTGAACCGTTCCAAACCCGGGGAACATAATATAGAAAAATACCCGAATGGTTTTTGTTTCACTCAACCCGAACCGAACCTAAATGATTATCCAAATACCGAGACCTACTAATAATAGAGAAACATATACAGTTGAAACTCTATAAATTAATAATGTTGGGACTACATTATTTTATAAATATTTTATTAACTTATAAAATTATTAATTTATCGATACATTAATTGGCTCAAAAACTATTTTGGGACCTAAGAAATGTATCTATATATATAAAGTTTTTTGATCTCTCTTCTTATGAAGCCACATCATCAAATGATCCCTTAAAATTATGACACCTCATCAAGCCATTTTTAATTTTTAATATTTAGTCTATTAAAATTCATTAGGCTCATGTAAGGACAAGCGAGAAGTACAAAAGATACTATAATATCAGATAGAAAAATATGAAAAGGGAATTGAGGTTAGGTTTAATGAGGTCAAAAGTGGTGTATATTTTTTAACATGTCGTGTTTGGAGTATACTAAAAGAAAAAAAAAATGCTCAAGGTATACTGGAAGAAGGTTTGATGCTTCCATAAGGATATCTATGTTTAATAAATAGACATCCGACTTAGATTCCAGAAAAGAGAAGTGTAGGTATGAGTTTTTCTCTAACATACAATTTTAATCTATTGGGAGCTTTATCCCTCTTTATTATTAAAATGATGGGTATAACTGTATGAGTAAATTGACTTAGATTTTTAAATCGGGTTTTGCATGGTTCGATTGGATTGTGCTTAGCTATGAGCATTAGATGTCCTATTGGATAAATATTATAAAGAGAGTAAGGAATGATTAGGGTCTACGGGAAGAAGGCTGAACGCTTTCATAGGAGATCCATGTTTGATAAATATACATCTAACTTAAATTCTAGAAAAAAGAACTGTATGTATTATGAATATGATTGGAGATCCATATATGAGTTTTTCTCTAAAATAGGATTTGAATCTCTTGAGAGTTTTCTCCGCATTATGAAAACAATGGGAGGGGGTTGTAAGAGTGAACTGACTCAAATTCTTAAATTAGATTTTTTTTTTTTTTTTGGTTGGATTGGATTGTACTTAGGTTGGTTCGCTCTTAGCTATGAACATTAGATAACCAACTTTATGGTTCTTTTCGCTACGTGACTTGACGTTAATAGCTAAAAAGGACGAGTAGCTTATATGGTCAATCATATATGTATAGAAAATGCATGTTTCGTGTAGAAAAATGGTAGTTACGTTTCCCATGTAGTATTGATTGCTTTAGATGTCGCTTTTGGAAACCAATATAACTTTGAAACAAAGAATGGGGTAATGAAAGTTTGGGATAAGGGCTTTCAGAACCCGAATAAGAAGGAAGTACATGTCCTATTAAAGATATTCAAAGATGACAAGTTAAAAAAAATTGGTTGGTCATTGTTCAGTTAAATTTTCGAAATCCGGCGGCTGATTTAAATTGATATTCAACCAAGGACGTCAATTTTGTAGGATTTTAGAAAAGTCACGAATGACCGGTTCGAATTTCGGAGATACAAAAACTATTGATGGTAAAATTTCTACATCTGACCATGTTTGATGAAGATTCATTTGATGAAGGGATGCTTCTAGGAGATTTTGAAAAAACTTAGATAAGAACGTCGAGCCTTCATGTTATATGCAAAAATACATGTTACGGGAAACATCTACTGGAATATCCTTAATTGATAACATGTTAGGAAAAATCTTTGAGATCACGAGCGAGAATTAGAAAGGATACCATAATATTAGATAGAGAAATAAGAAATATGAAAATGGGAATGAAGGTTAGGTTTAACCAAGTCAAAAAGTGGTGTCTATGGTTCAACATGTTGTGTTGGGAGTATACAAAGAGATTACAAAATGCTCAAGGTCTATAAGAAAATTGAATGCTTCCATAAGGGGATCCATGTTTGATAAATAGACATCCAACTACGATTCCAAAAAACATAAGTATAGATATGAATTTTTCTCTAACGTAGGATTTGTATATAATTGGAGCTCTATCCCTCTTTATCATAAAAATGATGGGAATAGTTGTAAGAATTAATTGATTTAGAATTTAAAATTAACATTTACATAGTTCGATTGGATTGTGTTTAGCAATGAGTATTAGATATCCAACTGTAGAGTTCGGTAGGCTATATAATATAAAAAACATTAAGAAAAAAACACTAAAAAAAAAACTGAATTTACGAATTACGAAAATAAACAAAAATAAATAAAATCAATAACTGAAGAAAAAAAACAGAATCAACCATAAAAAAAACTACAATCATACTATACAAAAAGAAAACTACAATCATACTATACAAAAAAAAACAGTAATTACAAGTTTAAAACAAATAAATTAGAACTAGATTTCATATTAGACAAAATAAAAACAAATATAGATTTTTAAAATATAACCAAAAGAAAATGGTAAATACACAATATAAAAACAACAGAAACTCAATCTCTTTCTAAACAATGAAGAAAAAATGATAGACTCTCAAACAAAACATTTTTTTAAAACCGAGCCATAGAGAAAAACCGTCCGAAAGATGGATCACCCTCTAGTTAATTTATAGAGTTATTAATCAATTCAGTATTAATTTATAAAATTTATATTCTATATGGTAAAATTCAACCATAAAACATTAATCACATACCGGACACGAGTCGTATCTACTTTAATAATAATACCAAATTAATTCATCTCCCATCTATATAATGCAGATGATTAAAATAAAATTGTGCTATTAGTGAACAAAATGAGTCGCAAAGACCGTAGCCGGTCATCAACTTTTTTTATTACTTTGTAAAAGACTCTTTCATTTCCTTATAGCGTCAAAAGGAAAGAAAATTAACTACGCGTAAGGACTCGTTTTTTTTTTTTTTTTTGTTAAAGTACTTGTAAGGACTTAACAATATATAAAAAGACTCTTGACCAAAAAACAAAGATATCTTAGGTAAATTTCCCGAACATAACCAAAATTTCAAAATGGGAACCGGAACTTGAACCTAACCCCAATTGGATTCAAAGATATCCTGAATGGAATATAATTTTATATACCAAACTACATGACTTAAAAAAAAAATTAAACCCGAATTCTATAAAACCAATTAGAATTCACCTAACTGCTAACATATATTCGAAAAATAGCTAACAGTTTTAGTTAAATATATTTATTAGAATTATTATGGTGTTAACAAACCAAATCCGAGATAAGAAAAAAATTGTATTTTCTGCTGTTAATGTTTTTCCCTTTTTAATAATTCAAAATAATATTTGAATGACTTGAAAATAAAAGAAATATCTTATGATTAGCGTCAGAGTTAATTATATTTTAATCGCATAACCTAAAAAAATTGGATAGTCCGATATAACCACATTTACAAAAAATCTATATTGATTTGGTAAGTATTTGTAATACTCCAACCGAATTGAACTAAAATTAAATTCGAATGAGAGGTATTTTGTAAGACCCAAAGAAAAACCCAAACCGAACTAAAGTCAGATTCAGAACGGAACCTATTTTCATAAACTCGAAAAACCGAAATCCGAAAAATCTGAATCAAAACAACCGAATGTTCACCCCAACTAAACAAATGAAAATAAATCGCTTGACTTTTTGGAAATATGAACACAAAGAAGAAAAGGAAAGTGAGAAGATTGTTCTTGCTATCACCATGCAATTATTTTACTAGTCGCCGACCGTCAAAAAGAAATTGTTTAACTATGTTGGACTTTATATTATATACTAAGAGACCAGCCTCGTTTGCTTATAAATAAGAGTCCTAAGTGTTTGACAGAAAAACACAAACAACATAGAAAGAAATAAAAAGAAAGATTGTTGTTATGATGATGATGGGCGATGGAATAGGTTCAAGCATTGCAAGTTTGTTCTTCATCTGGGCAACCATTCAACAGATCTTCCCTAATCACTTGAAGATTGCAATCAAAGAGTTTTTTCTGTCTTCATTCCAACAACTCTGTTTCGCTCAGAGAGTTTCAGACCATTTCACGAACTTAGTCTCTCCTTACGTCGATATCAATTTCCCTGAGAGTGATGAGTACCGTTACAACCACGCTTTCTCAGCCATCGAGGCTTACCTTGGATCTAAAGCAACCGACAGATCCAAACATCTCAGAGGAAGTCAGTTGAAAGAAAGCAAAGGTGTAGTCTTGAAACGAGCCGAGGCTAAAATCAGAGACGAATACCAAGGAGCTCAAGTCTGGTGGGAGATTATGACTCCTAACGATGGTGAAAGATCTTACAAGCTCACTTTTCACAACCGCGCACGAAGTCTCATTACTGATTCATACGTACCATATGTGGTTGAAGAAGGGAAACTAATTGAAGCCAAGAAACAGCAGACGAAGCTAGTGACTAATAACCCGAGTTCTGAATGGGGTTATAACCAAAATCTGTGGAGGTTTATCGAATTCGAGCATCCCGCGAGTTTTCAGACACTAGCAATGGATCCTGGGAAGAAAGAAGAGATTATGAATGACCTCATCGCCTTCAGAAACGGAAAAGAGTATTACAACAAGATCGGTAAAGCCTGGAAGAGAGGTTACTTGTTGTACGGACCACCAGGAACAGGTAAGTCCACAATGATTTCAGCAATGGCTAATTTTCTAAACTACAACATATATGATCTCGAACTCACGGCTATAAAGAACAACTCTGAGTTGAGGAAACTACTTATGGCGACATCTAGCAAGTCCATCGTTGTGATTGAAGACATAGATTGCTCTGTAGATCTCACTGGTAATAGAATCAAGAAAGAACGAAACCGGAATGGAAAAGAAGGTGAAGACGAAAGCTCGGTTACACTCTCTGGACTTTTAAACTTTATTGATGGTATTTGGTCAGCTTGTGGGCAAGAAAGGATTGTTGTGTTCACCACAAACCACTTGGAAAAACTTGACCCGGCTTTGATTAGGAGAGGAAGAATGGATATGCATATTGAGTTGTCTTACTGCACTTACGAAGCGTTTAAGATTCTTGCCAAGAATTACCTTGATATTGATGATCACACTCTGTTCCCAAAAATCAAGACTTTGTTAAAGGAGATTGAGATTTCCCCAGCTGATGTTGCAGAGAACTTTATGGCTAGAAACCATCAAATAGACGTTGATGGATCCCTCACCCTTCTAGTCAAGGCTCTGGAGGAAAAGGACAACCGTCATGACCAAGAAAGAAAGAAAAACAACAAATTCAGACTATTTGGTTAATGAGATTAAAAAAAAACTTATATTGTTTTTCATTTACTGTCGTGTTTTCGAGTTTAGAATAATATTTCCATTTCCTAAGAATGAAAGAACAAAAAAAACAAAGGTAAGAAGATGCAACTTGGTGAAAGCAAAGGGTACACAAAGAGAAAGAGAAGCAAAGACTTGAAAATCTCAAACTGTGAAAATGTGACAAGTACAACAATGATATCTTAAAGGCATATTCTGTGCTTCCCAAAAGCCATAAGCCTAATTCTTCACTATCAGAGAATCCTCCTAAATCACATCTAATCTCAAAAGAAGGCTGTTCTGCAATGAGTGAGATTCACTAAAGATTTTTACTTGCATTGTTTCGGTCGGAAATTCTCATTAGATAACAGGAGAGTAACCAGATTCTCGAGCCGTTTAGCACCTGGACCAGGTCTAATAACATTGGTATCACCAATAACATCACAAGGGTCACTCCCATTTCCTTGGCTTCCAATACACCAACCACCAGGTGTAGCCATCCCAGGACCTCGGTCAAGAAGCTCATCATCGATCTTGTCAAGGACAGAATCTTCTCTTCTGAATTTTCTTGCAAATGGAGCATTACTATTCACCATTCTACTCATGTCTGAAAGAGTGAGATGGTGTGGATGCTGCTTTGGCGGATTGTCCCACGATATGTAATGGAGGTCACTGTTTACTGTTGTGTTTTTGAATTCCTCGGCGTTGCAGAGAACGGTGTGGAAATATCCTTCAGGTGAAGAGAGGAAATTCGAATAGTACATTAAGACCGTACGAGGTAGATTATCCCATCCCCATATACAGTAGTCTATGAATGGCCTTGATAACGCCATCCAAGCTGAACCTGTTTCCATGAATCACAACAAAATTTGAAATCAAAAATCGAAAAGTCTTCCAAAACAATCGAAGGCAATACACAACATCCAACTTTTTAGTATCTTGTGTAGATCTTATGAAGCATAATGATTCAGTGTTGTGCAATACCAAATACGACTCCAAACTAAAGAGCTACTCAACAACATAACGACATGTAATCAAGTCTAGGACTTGCTCAGAGAGGGAGATGGTTTAGAGGGATGAAGCACCTGTGAAGAGTTTGAATGCTGTTGGGATGCTTCGTCTTTGAGTAACCCAGAAAACATCAGATTTCTTGTTCAAATACAGTCCAGGGTCTATAATTACCGGTTTTGCTCTTTGTGATCTGTGACAAGCAAAAACCAAAACAACTCAGTTTTACTTAGAAACCAAAAATCTAAACTTGTTATCAACTTGAGACCACTTACGCTTTCCATCCAATGTTACTAGTATGATCAATGAAGTTCAAATCCCGCGGCAAGTGTGAGAATATATGCAACAAATCTGATATTACAATAAAGAAGAAGGTCAAAAACGAAAAAGTTTCAATTTTTATTTTTTTGTGAAGAATCTCTCACTCACCATCCTGAGTCACTAGAGGATAATCTGAGGAGCTGAGATTGATGAACCAATCCCAATCAGCTCCTTCCTTGAGCAAAATCGCCGCCGCGTGAAGTGTATTCGCGACCATCGTTGGTCCACGATAAGTAACGAGATTAGCTTTCTCAATCATATGAACATTCTGGAATCTTGTGAACAAAGATGAGTTCCGAATGTATCCACGGAGATCCTCTCTCTCCTCCTCCGAAGATTCTCGGTCTAGATGAACAACGTACCGGTTATTGGGATGGTATAGAGCCAGAAGAGTTCGCCGGAGAGATTTTCCATCTCCGGCGGATCCAGAAATCAAGTACGCGAATCGCGGCGGAGCAGGGAGAGAAGAGACTGGGTGAGGTTTGATCTTGGATTCGACAAAGGCCGATGCTCCAGATCCGGATAATAAAACGGGTCGGGCAAAAGGGAGAAATCGGGCTCCATTTGGTGAAGTTAGGGTTGTGAGAAACAGTAAGAACAAAGCAAAGATTGAACCAATCACAATAGGGAAAAAAATCCATTTCCTCTCTGAAGCTGCCGCATTATGATGATTCTGATGATGCCTCACGTTCGAGTAATAGCTTCGCAGTTTCTTCATCGAATCCTAACCCTTAAGGTTAATTCAAAGTTGACACATTTTTTTATATAATTTTCTCATTATTTTCTTGGATTTTAAAGAAATGTTACAAAACCCCCCATTGTTAAGAAACTGAAACTTGGAAAGATGGAAATTTTGAACGGAAATTGTTGAAATTAGGGAATTTTTTGGAAATTTTCTTTCTGATGAATGAGAGCGAAGAAATAACGTTACGACAGAAGATAAGAGATTGAAGAACTGAGAAAGGAGAGACAAAGACAGCGAGTGTGAAGGGGATATGGAAATAACGAAAACAGTAAGGTTTTACTGGTCAAGCGCATTAAAATCAGATCAGATCTTAAGTGGGAAAAAAATCTGGAATCTAGGTGATGGGCCACTAAAAAGCCCATAACCTTGGAACTTGTAAGTCAACGTAGATGGACGTAATAAATATATACAAGTAACAAAAAACAAACCTAGGATCGGAGGCTGTCTAGATACTAATTGATGTATTTTTAGCTTAAGTATTAGTGTGACTGGGTCAAAAAAATAAAATACAAATGATTCAGTTATGTAAATCCATAATCTGAATTTTTATTTATCAAATGATTCAAACAAATGTTAGACTCAAAGTTGGTTAACTAGAAGTTGAATCCACACGCGGATTAAACGAAATATTGTGATTAATTTTGATAAAAATGATTGTATTTTTTTTTTAATTTTAGCTTTTTAATTAAAAACTTCTTAGAAAATCAAGATTTATATTTAAAAAAAATAGAACCTTTTTAAAATCAATAGAAAAACTAAACTCCTCCTCTCCTAACTTTTAAAATATCTTAAACTATCATTTACAACATGTTTTATTCACTATAATATAATTTAAAACAAAATAATCCAAAAATTATCACGTGATTACGAAAATGTCCTCACTTTCAATATTTCTCAACTACCAATACCAATTAAAATTGAGTTCTAAATGTTTCAAACAACGGAGCCTAGAGATTTTAATGCTCAATTTTGATCTAAAAGTTTCATTTTGATCTCAATGGCTGGTTTTTTTTGTTTTTTCGTTTTACCGCGGTTCCTTAATTTTCTCGATTATTGCGGTTTTCTTAATTAATTTTGGCAATTAATTTTGGAAATAAACAAAATGTTTTTAAAAATCATAATTTTCCTTATTATATTAAATAATTTAATTAATGAGTTTATAATTACTTACTATTTTCCTTATTTGTCTAATTAAGATTTTAATTGAAATTTTTCATTTAATTCCGAAAATCCTTATATGAGTTATTTGAAGATTTTTTTCATACTATCAAATCCTTTTTGAAAACTTCTATGAAAGAAATTCCTTGAAATATGAATCAAGTAATTTTTGTGTGTGGTAACTGGATGTTCGAACGAAACATATGGTATTTTTTTAGCGATAAAAGAGGGACTCGTTCAATTCTAGTAACGGATCACATTCCATTCTCAAGTTCTCGACATATGGTATTTTAGGATTTCGGAATAGATAGCCAAAAGTTTGATGTTCAATTGAGTTACTCGCCAAAGAAGATTTTGCAAAAATATGATAAAGATACCCCTCCAACTATTGTTGATAATTTGAGACAATTTCCCAGTTAGGAAGCTATTCACTTTATATGGAATTGAAGAACTGATGCTGAAGATCTCCAAAAGGTCGATCGAAAAAGTAGGAAAAAGAATTTCGTTGAATATCGCAATGAAGACGACGACTATATGTTATCCAACTTGGAAGAAGTTGTAAATCGGCCCCATGGTGAAGCTGAAACAGTTATTCGTAATCGTAAACAGACTGTCAAGGAAGGAGATGAAAAAGTTGTGGTGGATCAAGAAGTTGATAGCAATGATGACTTAGGTTCGACTATTGCAATGACACTGATGGAGTTACTTCTGATGACGAGAATTTTAGTTTATACGAAAAGTCACATGTAGATTTAGAGGAGGAGAAGAAATTGACTAGTAAGAAAAAATTTCTCTACTTGATAATCAAGAAAGTCAATTGGTGAAAGAGTATTGTATGTAGGTGCACGAGAAAAAGCTTAGTGTAGCAGTTGGACAAAGATATGATATATGAGAGAAGACTTAGTTACAAGATTAAAATTCATCATTGTCTTAGAGAAGTTTCATTTTGTTGTGGATAGATCAACATCAGACCTTCTCATTGTCAAATGATGAATTGAAGGCTGTACATGAATATTACGGGCATCTCCGGTAGGTGATAGCTCAAAATTTGATGTTTGTGTGTATATCGATAAACATACATGTCCAGTCACTGAACGGTCAGCTCGTAGTCGTTAGGTTACTCCAGACATACTCGGTTCATTGTATAAGAATATCATTTGCGGTGGTGGTACTATTGACAAATCCGTCTTGCCTTCACAAATTAAACAAACACTAAACGCGAGATTTGCAGTACATGTAATATTTTTATTATCTTATTTCTACTAGCAAGTATTTTTTATACGAGTTATAAACATGTTTTTTTTTCAATATTTTCCCCCTTACGGTTACTATTACTAAGCATAACTTTTAATACATTGGTAGATGGATTATCGGAAGGCTCATCGAACTCTCAAACTAGAACGCGAGCTGGATAGAGGAACCCCAAAAAATGGTTACGCGATGTTACCGACATATATGTATGATATTAGGAGTGCAAACCTAGATACTTTAACACGGTTAGAAGTTGATGATGAAGATAGGTTCAAGTGTTTATATATCACATTTGGTGCAAGCATCATGAGTTTTCCTTATATGAGGAAAGTTGTTGTCGTGGACGGAACATTTTTGCTAGGAAAGTATATGGGAACATTACTAGTTGTGTCAGCTCAAGATGAGAACTTCCAAATATATCCAATAGCATTTGTCGTTGTCGACACTAAAAATGATCAATCATGGGAATGGTTATTTACACAACTGAATCGTGTGATAAATGATGAAGAGGACTTGTCCATAATTTCATATACACAAAGATCAATTGCAAAAGCAATTTCAAAGATATATCCTCTAGGTAACCGTGAGATTTGCATGTATCATCTACATAAGAACATCATGGTGAAGTGTAGAGGTGTTGATCTCTTTGGTTTGGTGAAAAAGGCAGCTAATGCGTTTAAGATCTCTGAGTTTGAAGCCTTATTCAGTGAGATTGAAGCTTCGAATCCTGACATGCATAGTTACTTGCAAAGAGCTGATATAAAGTTGTGGTCAGATGCTTATTTCCCGGCTGAAAGGTACAACATGACAACGACAAACATAGCAGAATCTATGAATAAACAACTTAAAGACTATAGTAGTCTGCCTATTGTGCATCTACTTGAAGAAATAAGGTTCATGATGCCTAGATGGTTCTCACAGAAAAGAAAAGATGCTCGAGAACTGTCTACTCAGCTGTCACGAAGATAAGAGAAATTGTTGGAGGTAAATTCTACTTACCACCATTAATGTTGTTTGTAATTTCTTTATAACATGTCATAGATTATTGAGTAAGTTGTGTTTTGTTAGGAACGTGTTGAGTATGGTAAACACCAAGCTCAAGTGACTGGTAAATTGACCTTGCATGTTGCCAATCTCACAGAGAAGAAATGTTCTTGTCGACGATTTGAATTGGAGAAGTTTTCATGCGTCCATGCTATAGCGGTTTCAGAGAAAAGGAATGAGTCCAGAATTTCTCTTTGTCATCAGTACTACTCGAAGAACTACTTACGTAAAGCGTATAGTAATTCGGCTATGCCGAGGGATACCGACATGCCTCTTTCCGAAAAAGTATCCAAAAAAGTGTGTCTGCCACCGCTTGTTAGACAACCATCTGAACGACCAAAGAAGTCTCATATTAAATCTGCATTGGAAGTTGTATTGGAGAAGAAGAAACTCTGTAAACCTCATACATATTCTAACTGTCACCAACCCTGACATAATCGTGCGACATGCCCAGTTTAAAATTACCCCAACACTTTTCTTGCTTCTTACATTAAATTGATTGCATGAACTATCTTAGATGTTTCATTGCTTTTCGGGTTAGCAAAGGAATCAAAGCCAAAAGTGCTGCATCAGGAAGATGAATTGAGTGGTTTCAAAACTGTGAAACCAACATCGATAATCAATGATAGTGTTGATGTTGTTGTTTCCTTGGTTAAAAACGTAAAGCTCTCTGCAGGTGTTAAGCTTCCCTTGTTTAAACCATCAAATGATGTCGATCTAGCACTCTCATAGGTGTATTCTCACGCTAATAAAAGTGTGTGGGAACCAGGAGAAGTACTATATGGGAATGCTTGTTCAAAAGAGTTTGGAAAATTCTTTTGGAAAGGAAACCACACGGTTGAAAGAACATCCAAGATAAATCGATATGGGAGATCTCTTATAGATGGTTTTGTTGTTGTTGTTGACTGTTTTTGAACCAACAGCAATCTTTGAGCAAATTTCAGTCAAGAATCTGATCCAAGAAAATTTTTCCTAACTGCATTTCTAGGAAAAAGTAACCGAAGAAGTTGTTGATTATGACAAAAGAAGTGAGAAATTTCAGGAGATGAATTGTTTTCTGTTAGAAGTGTTTTTTGCAGATCCCATAGAAGTGATGTCTCTGTTTTCTCTGTTGTTTATGGCTGCCTATGGGATTAATGGGCATTTGTAGATTACATATCCTGCTTCTTGTGTTTGGCAGCGTTGGAAGAATAAGTTTCTGTTACTGCGAGCATTTTTTGGTCTTACACTCTGGGGATTGCACTTCTTTCACACCAGCAAAGGATATAATTTAGGGGAGTTTGTTTTATTGACTTCCTCTGAAGACACGTTGAGCTGTAACAACAGGAAGCTATGCGTGGCAGAATCATTTGACGAGGTTGTCACTGAGTTGAGAGATAAGAACAAGAATGTGCATCAATCTCTTTATGGTATCTTTATGGCAGAGTTAAGTTCAGTTTGTGCGTTTTTGTTTGATGCTTCGGATCAGAGAAGCGAAAGTTGAAAGTCCTCCAATGATTCAGACGTTTCAAGTACAAACAATGGCTATGTGAGAGACAAAGTGGACTTACTTAAACAAGGGCACATGGGCTTCTTTACCATCTTGGATTTTGGGTGTGACATAAGAGCAATAACACCTGCAAACCAAGTCGGAGACATTGAATTGAGTGGTTTCAAAACTGTGCAAGTAAAGAAGTATCTTAATCCTAGTTCACCTCAGATGAAAAGTTATGGAAAGCTAACACAAAAGATTTGTAGTGATGACAACAGAGTTGTTGAGTATGGCAGAGCTAACCGTGTGTGGGACTGCAGTGGATCACCGGTTTCTTTAGGTGGGAACAACTCACAGTTCAACAATGTTTTTAATGACATAGCTACTAATGATTGGCAAGGATTGTTACCCTCTAAGGATGACAAGGGACCTGTAACACCAAAGGTTGTCCTTACTGATAATCCAGAAGAGACTCAGTCTATGTTATTTCTCTGGACGGAGGAGAAGAGTGACATGGGATCAGAAGCTGTGTTATTGACGCAAGAGTCTCTGCTAAAATTTTGCCACAGGATGAGCAATATACTTTTATGGGAACCCGGATCATTCAATATAAGATGAAGAGGATATGTGAGTCAAGGAGCATTGTAGAATCAATTGGTTGTGTAGTGACTCATGCGGATTAACCAAGGGTTGCAATGGTGGCTGTTTTAGCTAATACGTACAAGTTGAAGCATAAATGGACGTACAAGAAAGAAGCAAATACACAACAAAGAGGCTTTGCTGGCCACTGCAGAGGAGAAACGCGATTTGGGGTGGAAAGGAGACATTGAGCCCGGTCTGGTGGTTTTAGGGATGATTGTCACCGGATTCGGAGTTGGGTTCTACGGCTCAAGATTAGTCTATGAGGGGGTGTTGAAGAACCGACCTTGAGCCCGGTCTCGACTTTGCCATGGTGAGGGAAAGACTTTTGAGGACGTGGCCTCTTCCCACTGTTTTCGTTGGCTTAAATCTGAATCCTCTCATTTTGGTGTTGGGAGTTACTCGTGCGGTGGTGATGGTGTGGAAGGAGAGGTGGTCTCTGCGATAGAGTACACCAAAGAGCCATTTTCTCTCTGAAAACTCCGTCTACTATGGAGTGAGACTTTGGTTTTTCCTCCTACTAGATCTGCTTGCTCGTTGCCCAGGTTTTGTATCCCTCCGATCCTGACAATAAAATCTCAGCCGTGAATCAGCTGTTGTTGTGATTGCGTGTTTATTTGGTTCGATTTTTTAATGGTTATGGCCATGGTTCTATCTGATTGAGGCCTTCCGACAAGCTTCATATGTGGAGTTTATTCGTTTCATGGAAACCATAGGCATGGATTAACTGTAGTCGATATCCCATTCTACCGTATTTTGGCTGATGGCTATTTTTTGAGATGGCGGATCTCCATATTATTGACTTGAATTGATTCTTCGGCCCCCATCCGAGATCTTTCGAGCTTCGGGGTCTCAATCTTAGCCGCCTCTATCCAGTTATCCTCGGGACTGAATCAGTGTCGATGTTCACCTTGGTCTCCTCATAGATGATTCCGACTTTGGAATGTGGCGGCTTGGTTTACCTAATAACCTCAAATTAAATTTCACGGAGTTGGTTTTTCTCCGACCAAAACTTTTTTGACCTTTGTAGGATTCCGTCAATTAGTTTTGAACCTGTTTTGTTTTGTGGTTTTGAGAGTCTAGTTTGAATATTGTTGGCGTAGTTTAGTTTGGTTTTAGCTTTTCTTTAAGGATCTTGTGCTTAAATTCATAAAAAGTGATCAATATATTTTTTGGTCCCTAGTCTTGTTAAGGATATTGGTAGGACACATTCATTGGTGTGGTCTAATGATTTTGTTTTAGTGGTTAAATCTCACAGCCCATCTAACCCTTACTATTAATTTAATGCTTTCTCATTGAAAAAAGAAAGAAAGAAGAACTTAGATTTTACGATTCCTTTTTAACTGTGATTCATACGAAGGGAGGTATGTATTTATATATCTCTCCAGTTGGTTATCTAAGCTCATGGGCTAATCTCAGAAAAATAGAGATATTCTATTTTTCCGAAATCAGA
The DNA here is from genome assembly GCA_900116095.1 of Euclidium syriacum. Classification (NCBI taxonomy): domain Eukaryota; kingdom Viridiplantae; phylum Streptophyta; class Magnoliopsida; order Brassicales; family Brassicaceae; genus Euclidium; species Euclidium syriacum. Next base: position 9,868,650 of record FPAK01000008.1, read on the forward strand.
GAATCTGTGATAAGATTTGATCTTATTCTATTTGAGCTTAGACTTCGGCTTTGGACGAAGTAGTTTATATCCCCGCTTCAGACTAAAATCCAACTATCCTTTACCGAGGTATCCCTCGGTCATTTGGGCCGAGGGTTCAAATCCTATTGAAGGGACTTATGACCTAATCCGTGATTAGGGAAAGATCAGTAGGAACCGAACCTCAATTATTGTCAAGCTATTGAGGAATGCTAATCCTTCCATCAATAATATGTATTTGTAAGTATAAATCCTTTCAATAGTTTTCTTTTTTAAGAAACTATTTGTAAGTATAAATCCTTTCAATAGTTTTCTTTGTAAGATAATTGGCCGCTATTCATACTAACTCTTAAACATTTTGATTAATTATCTAATTTAAACCGAATTGACTGCAAAATTGCATCGACTGTGCTTTTGACCAGTAGAAACTATATAAACTAAACCAAAAGTCCATGATGATTTTATTGTACTTGTTTCTTCTGCATTTGGTTAATTCAATGTTGAATAAACACCATTATGAAAAAAAACATATAATCCTAGTATAAGAGTTCCTATTACAAAACTAGCCAGCCATCTTAACTCAATGGTAGAGTGTATGACTTTAATCATGTGTCAAGGATTCCATCCCCTCAGATGGCGCGGTATTGTTTTAGTGAATGAAAGTTTTAAAAATGGTAATTTTCATTCTTTTTGACACACACAAAGATAAATTAAATAGTTTAACTAAGAAAGGTAAAACAACATATGGAATTCAAAAAACACAAAATCTTTTGATAAACACACAACATGACCAAGGCTTTCAAAACCTTTACACTGTAGATTAGTTTTTACGGCGATGTTTTTTTATTGCTATTGTAATCATGAAAGATATAATTTGGAGTGCATGCTCAACAATCTCTGTTGAACAAGACTCTTTTGATACCAGCCCATCACATCCACCATAGCTATGTTAATAGAATCTCGGTCCTTTTATCTTATTTTGCCATTTGAAAAAGTTATGCGCATAGATTTCGACTTCCATCGGTTTCTTGGATTGCAATAAGGTTGATATTTTGTTCCACTTTTTCCCGCACCGCCTTAACCCAATCAGAAACCATCTGCATTATTGAAATTTATGTGAGATAATCTCATGCATGACCTAAATTTCTTGATTACGTTTAGTCATTATCATATCAGAAAAAACGTGTAACCATTATGTGAATTTTGTAAGACCTAAGAATAAAATGTGTTTACAGATATCAATTCCTTACATAGGTCCACAAAGAATACCACTATATACTACCAAATCAATGATATGATAATGTAAACTTGTATGTGTTATGTATGAAATTGTAAATCTCATTACCTAACAAAAATCTTAGAAAATCATAATATTTTTACTTACTCGTGCTCTTCTCGGCTCCATGTCGTTTTCCCGACCTGGTCAAAGTTCTGAGCAATTGTCTTGGTATACCCATAAGGCAAAATTACTTGACTCGATCCCATCTCTAAAAGGTCAGCAACCATTTTCTCGTAATGCTCCTTCACAACAGCCACATGTTTCTTCACATAATTAGAGATATTCTCAAACCGAATACATGAAAACGCAGAAAAAAATTGCAATTTAGACTTGAATTTCCTGTTCTCCGATCTCGTCCATGATTTTCTAGCCATAGTTCGCTAAAAAATTTGAAGAATGAAGAAATTGAGAACTAAAGAAAATTAATATATAGATAAAAACTCATTGTGGGGGGATGTATAGCTCTGAAACCAACTCAAGTAACAAGAAGTATATGGCTTTCTTCTTTTTAATTGAGATGTTTCACGTTTTTTTTTTTATATTTAATGGTAATATTTGATCTTATTTCTTAATTTATTTTGACTTTCTTTTTCCATTCATTTAGATACATGTACTTTTAATTTATTAAAATTTTAATATATTAAAACAATTTCGACGATAGTCTAACCAATTAGATTTTGATATGTGTCCAAATAAATTTATAATTGGACACTTATTAGAAACATGAATATATATATGTATAATATAAATACATTGAACTTAACTATAAAAAGGAATTAAATTTATAACATAAAAGAAATTAGTCATAATATTTTTATTTTGTAATATAAAACTGTAAATAAAATATATAACCATCATTATTAAGAAAATTCTTACTAGTCACACGGGAATCTTAAAGTTTAGGTAAGAAATCTTCTAAAAAACTATATAAAAATTATTATTACGTATCTTTTGTTGACATTAACGTGTGATATAGCCGGATTTTAGCGTAGGGCCTCATTTGTGTTGGTTTTAAAGTCCCAAACCGCTACTTTTATCTATATTTCTGCACTTTCATGTAATTTAGTCTCAACTTCCGTTTTAGGTACCATTTCATACTGATGTATCATGGTTTTTACCGGTTTTCACCATGATATATGTGTTTTTATAAGTTTTTTTACTATGTTTTGAGTGTTTACACAGGTTTTACTAGTAAATGATGTTTTGGAAAAAAAGAAGCAAAAATAGGAATATTTGAACAAATCTAGCAAGGGAGATGCAGAGATTAAATCTGAAGCTCATAAATCGGACGACCATTGACCCACTTACCCGACGAACCAGGAGACAATTTAGCGGAGTCATTTATTAAATTCAGCCAAGACCTGATAGCAGCGATGCATCAGTGATCGCCTTATATCTCTATATTGAGAAAGGTGTGTTCGTGTCATAGCTAATGCTTGTTCGGACACCTTGTTAACAGATCTAACTCGATTTTACTGCTTGTTTAACTTTTGATTTTTAGGTTTTTAAACAAAGGTGTTGCCATAACACACCCTTAGGACATCATATCACTAAGTGTCTAGAGTTCTAGAATCAAGAGATAAAACTTGATTGAGTGCTTAATTTGTAATTCATAGTTACCAAACAAAAATCTTAGATCTAATATTCCCCATAATCGAACACAACCCGACATTTTCAAACTCTCTAGTTTTTAGGGATTTTCATTAGTTGAGATTTATTAATTCATAGATGAACCCTAGCTCTCTGTGGGATCGATAACCTACATACTACATCTGTACATTGTGCACTTGCAGTCAATTTTGGGTGAATTACTTCACACATCAAGTATATATGGTTATGTCTATCTTATGAGACATAAATCAGAATCCTTCGAAAGGTTCAAGGAGTTTCAGAATGAAGTACAAAACCAACTTGGCAAAAGTATCAAAGCTCTTCGATCTGATCGTGGAGGTGAGTACTTGAGCCAAGAGTTCGATGATCATCTTAGAGATTGTGGAATTGTTTCACAACTCACTCCTCCTGGAACACCACAGTGGAATGGTGTGTCTGAGAGGAGGAATCGGTGTTTGATTTAGGATTAGGATAAGAAATCTCAGAGTTAAACAAAACAATTGTTCATGTTCCGATATTTCTCTATTTTTCGTGTCTCTAGTGTATGCAAGGTGCAATCACAAGGAGCCAAGCCATATTAAGGAAAGAAGAGGCCGCAAGGAGAAACGAACACGACACTCTAGTCGACCGACCCAACCTAGGAGCCGACCGACTCGACATCAATACAACACTCGATCGACTTATCCCATAGTTAACCGACTCGAATCACGATCAGGTGCAAATAAGAAAATTGGCAAGGAAGAAACTCAACAAGAAACTTAAGAAGAAGATGGCCGGCATCAAGCTTAATGCCAAGGGAGAAAGGATCGATGATAAGGGACATCGCCGGGATGTCGAAGGAAACTGAATCGAAGAAAATGGAGTTCCAATCAAGAATCTCGAAGATGAGCTCAAACCCGATGAATACTTCTCAAACAAATCACCAATTGTTCTTCCAACCTTGGGAAATAAGGGTTATGAGTTAAAGAATAGCACACAATATATTTTGTGCGGGATAGACAATTCAATGATTTGAAGAGCGAAATCTGATGGACCATATCGAGGCACTTGAATATCTCGTTGGAAACATGAATGTTGAAGGAGTCTTGATGCGTCTAATTGTTTTCACCTAAACTAACTGCAAGTGCACAGTGTACATTTGTAGCATGAAAGGTTATCAATCTCACATAGAACCTAGGGGTAACTACGGATTCAATACTTCGGAACTTGTAAAAGCAAAACATGATTATTGTAACTAGTGCTATTGTAACCGGACTTACGTAATTGGGACTGAGTTTCATAAATGGTTTAAGGGAGCTAGACTTAAGGAAATCGCAGGAAATATAGATCAACAATCAATAAATCAACAACCAATAGATTCTAGAACTCAAAAGACGTGAATGTAAAGTATCCAACCTCTTGTGATATTTTACCTATGCACTAATCACTAGATCAGAAATGATGCTTTTCAACCTAAGGTAGCTAGCACATGCAGTAAACCTAGATCTGGTTGTTCATGACTTTCTAACCCAAATGATGTATTTGAACAAAGACAAATCATCTACTAAAAACCATTTCTGATCTTGCTATAGAATGGTGTATAAGATAGAAAAAACTAATGATCAATATTCTAAGTAGCTAATTTAGAACAAGCATGTAATATCATTAAAGTAGAGAGTCATATTGATAATTAGAGATCTATAGAACCATTGAACCCTAGATCTAATAGTTTGTCTACTCACACATATTAATAAGAGAACACATTATCATGCACGAGACAAACTTCAATAATAATAAGGTACAGAGGTTTAGAGACTCAAACTCTTTAGATTGGAGTGAAGAACATATATCTTCTCCCCTTCAAGCTCTCAAGCAAAGCTAGTGTAGAAAACCCTATAAATCTAGAAAGCAAAAGAATATGTGGTGGCTATGGAGGCTGCTCTGATTGCTGTAAAGGACGAGCCTCCTCTCTGCTTCTTAAGGCTCCTTTTATAGTTTTAGAGGTCGTGCCTAGGTCATAACCTCCTTAAAACTTGAGTCGGGCTTGATTGGGGCTAAACGGACCAGTATTGTAAATCCCGTCAGAATGACATGTCTTCAGTAAAAGCGGCAATATCTTGGGCTTCATATGTCAGATGGACTTGATTCAAATTAGAGGATATAGTTAACTTTGTACCTAAAAATTGATATGTAGATCGTCTTTTGAATTATCATGTAGGTTGGTCAAAGATCGGTAGACTTATGAGCTTCAATTCTGCCTCTTCACTTTCCTTTTCTGATAATTGTTCCATTTATTTCTTTTTTGCTTCCTTTTGCTTCAAAATACATTTTTCTTTTAAAACCTATATAAATACCTAAAACACACTGGAAAGACTCTATAAAAACACTTCTACCATGGTAAAAAACCGGTAAAATCCTTGACACTTCAAACTCCCCAAGACTTAGACCTTTGTTTGTCCTCAAGCAAACATGAATTAAGGTTGCTAGAAAGAGGTTTGAAAATATTAGAAACTTATAAGAACAACCACATCAGACTTGTCTACTTAATCCACACAAAACAATCATCAATCAAGTCAAGACTGCCATATACTTTCCCTAAGCTTAGCAACATTTGGTTCGACCACGGAGTCATTAAGTATTAGATACTGATCTCCGACTTATTTCGATCTTATCTTCCTAACTCTTTTAATCAACCAGTCAATATGAACAAAGTATTATTCAGAAATTCATCGCTCTTTCTCGAAATCAAAACTATCTCATCGCAAGAAGTCTGATCCTTAATTTCGAACTCTTTATAATCAAATAGACATCCGAACATATCCCGCACTGAACTTTTTTGGTTGGCTTGGAAGATCTAGCAGTCGGGCAGGTTATTTCCCAAACCTCGATAAGCCATCTCTTCGGCATCTCAGGATCATCAGCATATTTGACGACCATTTCAACAGCCGTATCAACTACAGTAGGAAAAACGTCTTCGGGATCAAATCAAGACAGTTCATGCACCCTGGCCGAGAGCCTCATGGGGGCCATGCCTCCTTCCATCAAATGGACTATGGGATTTCAAACTCCCCCGTGAAGTCATGAAACAATCATCCCGACCACGCCAGGATCGAAACGTGGTGGTATACTGCGAGTACTAAACGAGCAAGGAATGCGCAACGACGCCAGGTTTGCGGCCCTAGAAGCCCACGTAAGACATCCTCCCATTGACAGAGATGACAGCCCACGTACGATGTCCTCCCTAAAAGCACAACTGACGCCCTCAAGGGCGGGCGATTGGCATGTCATGTTCTCACCTCATATAGCCAGCTTAAATCGTCCTTTAACCTCCAACTACGCCGTAACGAAGAACGTCAAGACCTGATCTGCTACGTGGTGCAGACCCGCCAAGAGCCACTACATCAACCCCAGGTTTCCGCCAACATTATTATACCTCACGAGGTGAACACTCCGACGTTTCTTGGATTCCAAACTCGCGAGTCCAACATAGAAGAATTATGACAACAGCTCTGGCTCATAAACTCGAGGGTACATCGAATTGAGACCGCCGCTCCAGAAATCAATAGTCTCATTCGAAACGCACAGAATATCCCGTTGACTTATGATATCACCGCATATCCACTGAGGGACACCAGAGAAGTGAAGCTCCCGAGATACGAAGAGGGGTTAGATCTTGGAGTAGACCTCGCCGCATATCACATAACTGTACAAAAAGCTCGATTTTTACTACAGAAAAGGGAATCAGGTTACTGTCGATTGATTGTTGAAAATCTGGGGGGAGAAGCTCTCTATTGGTTTTCCCGGTTACCGTAGAACTCGATCATTACCTTCGGTCAGCTAGAGTCGGCCTTCAAGACTTACGCTTCTTTCGTTAAGCGGGAAGTCAGTGTCGCAGAACTCTGGGGAACGATTACAACCCCATGAGAGCCTATACGCAGCTACATCAAACGTTATAGAGATGCGTCATCGGGCGCGTACATGCCCGATATCATCTCGATCCATGGACTGTAGAATGGCCTCTTACGAGGAAGTCAGTTCAAATACGAGTTTGAAGTGAATGAACCCTGAACTTTGGACGACGCTCTATTCAGGGCCCTGAAATTCATCTGAATCGAAGAAGCAGCGGTCGTGACCGCAGCCGCCGAACCATCTGCCGTCACGGTTCACGGACCACTACCTCTGTGGAACGATTCGAGACAAACACAAAGAAGTTTATACCTCCAAGCTAAAGGGCTTATGGCGTAGGCGTATCTCATTGGGGATTGGTCCCATAAAAAAAAACTGGGTCGAGCGGCACCACTCATAAAAGGCAGCGCGAAAACGATCATAATCCGGAAGCCTACTGCGACTATTATCAAAGGACGGGACACTCGACGTAGGAATGCCACCACCTAAACTCCTTGCTGATGGAGGGTTTCAAAGAAAGGGAAGATCAACGTACCTCCTCTGAACCCTCGGTCCGAACATAAAAAGGTTGTGTTCTCGCGGTAATCATATCACGTTGGAAAAAAACCCTCTCACATGAGAACTTCCAGTCATAACACCCGAGGAAAACCATCCTCCAGCTTATATGTTTTATCCTATGTGGATGCACTTCTATGCGGTGTGGAAATCATATCCCTAACACCGATAAATTTTCAATATAAGAATTATATGGTCTTCAACCATGAGTCAAATACATAAGAGATATATTTCATTAGCCTTATATCTATTATCATTACTATATGCAAAACATCATGTTTCATGCCAAAAAATGGAGATTAAATTTCACCATAATTGGTCATTGAAATCTCTTGAATTTTCTTTATAAGCTCAATTTTAGTGTGAACATAACCTTTTGTATGTTATACTTTATATCATTCGACATACAATAAGTGACAAATTGTGCAATGTGAATTCACTTGAGTGATCAAGTATGGGATGTCAAATTACCAAAAATATCAACTTACTCTCAATGTGGGATTCTTTAATTCTCCCCCTGGAGATGATAATTTTTTCTAGTATATCTATCTTGAATGAATCCCATTATGAATTTCCATCTTGCGTTGATTAGTAGGACGATCAAGATAAGGCAAAGAGTGTATACACTAGGTGATATCATTTGGTGATTTTCTCAATCATCCCCCTAACATGAGAAATTCACTGTCATCAAACCCTCATACTCAATAAGCTATTTCAACCAAAAATATTGAATTGGCCAAAAACCATATGATTCAATCATATTTATAATTCAGAGGACATCACTGGCACTTTTCCAATGCATGTTTCCTCTCTAATCTAATGCAAAGATTTTCAATGTTATTTTATCTATTTCTGCATATATCTCTAGAACTTAACAAAATTTACGAGATTTTAAGGGAATAAAAGATCTGGTTCCCTTTAAAATTGAAAAACCGGCTAATCAAGGCCTATCATGATCTTTGCATTACCTAGTTTTACACTCACGCTTTCGGTGGAGTCCTTAATTTTTTGGACATCAGCCACAATGCACGTTAAAGCATTATCTGCCGGACATATATCTCCATCATGAATCCCAATTCATTACATCAAGTTGTATCGATCTAAGTTCTTTGTTGATATTTCTGGATCAACAAGAAAATGTTCGACATTGAGATGAGTATCATTACATAGGCCATTGATGAAAAATATTCATCCGATAAATATCTTTTGCTTTATGTAAATTTTCAAACAGATCAGCTAAATATCTTTGCATACGTTATTTATGTATCCAATTTCATGTTATGTCGTATCTGTAACAAACGTTTTTTATATTTAACTTTTTAGTTTGGAATCTTATTCCACGTCCATGTCCACCACCATATTTACAAGCGTGACCACAGATTCTATTGTATCTGCATTCTCGTCATCACAAATTATTACACGTTACTAGATGCTACAACATTCATTTTGAGAATGAAGCCAATCCAAATGAATGAGCATGATGATTCACTATTTTTTAAAACCATCATATAAGTGGTGACGCAAAAATATCAACTCGTATAATATTGTTCGGCCGATAAAATTTGACATGATAATTAACTGAAAAAAATTAATCTAAAAACTAATCATAATAAAAACATAAAAGTTGTAATGAAAAACACAATATAAATAATCATCTTAGGATGACAGATGAAGCTGAACGTACAACTTGATGAAGGAGGAGGCATAATGTAACACCGCGTCCCGACCAATATGGGCTGCAGGTTTTGAAAAGCGCGATTTATAAAATCATTGGGCCGTATTTCCGGAAAACAAAAAACCGATTAAAACCTCAGTTCGTTCTGATGGTCTTGATGTCCTACGCTCCAGTTCATGCTAACTCACTAACCTACATCCATTAGACGGAGGCGTGAGTAATTGAATTACTCGTGAGATTGACACTAAACTATACAAGTCAAATCTAACAACCTAGCATCAAACAATCAAACAGTTCGGTTACTTGAGCCAATCTTCCTAGCCTTAATCATTACGATTCATATACCCTATCCAGTTCATTCAGTCATTTTAATCCAAATAGCCTATGTAGATCATCTAACTTGTCCGTTCCACTTTCCATAACAATTTCATACAAGTCTTATTCATTCTTATCAAAACATCATGTCGATTTCCATTCATCTCGTTCTACCAATCATGCCCCACCTAGTTGGGCTCAGTCGTAGCTGCACCTGCGGCTGAAACCTAGGCTGGCATGCGCGATGACCAATTGTGATCTCCAGCCGTAGCTGTCATTCCATATACCACTCACGAACCCCTCGATCCGTGAGCTCACATTCCGATTGACGCATCAAGACTCGTCCCAGCCAACCGTCCAGGAACCTTACCCAGCAGCTTACCGGTCACGCGGCCCTGCGACCCTATGTGCTCTCGACATGCTGGTTCGGTCCTGGCCCTGTGGCCGACCTCATCACTAAGCTATCACCGTTTCGCCGATGCGATCCTCATACGATCCTTGGTCCGGTCACACGCTGGTGGTCAACGGTCAAGCTTATCGGTCTCATCCCGATATGTACCGCATCCCGGGTCCTCGGCTCACCACTAAGGCCACACGGTCCTAGGACCATGGAAAACATGACGGCTAACCGATCCCATGCCGCGTACGCACCACTAGGCCGTCGACATTGACCGTGGCCTATCACCCTGCAGAACTACCTGGTCGTAGCCTTTACTCATTCAAATCCGAACCTTGGACCAGTATCAAGCCCACATCCCGCGGTTAAGCTTACGGGTCAAATCCTGGTACGTACCATGTACTGGTCCTCGGCTCACCACTACGACCACACGGTCCTAAGACCATGGCCATCACGGTGGCTTATCGATCCAGTACCGCGTACACACGCCTTGGGCCATTGACACTAACCACGGCCTGAGCGGCTCTAACTTCCGTCTACGAAACTCCACTTTTACTTTCATTCAACCATTCACTATCAGCAATTATTATCATCTAATCATGCATCCTTAACCGTTTCAGTACTTTAGTCATCCTACACCAGCGGTTCACGCCTAATGTTCGAAAACCCTAGCCGTGCCGCCAGCTTCTCATCTATTCATCAATCATGCGGTTTACTTCTAGGGTTTCCCAAAACCCTAGATGTGTCGCCCCTATCATCTAGCCATGCACAAACATGCGGTTTACTTCTAGGGTTTAGAAAACTCTAGTTGAGCTACCCTTAACATTCTACTTAATCCATAACAATCAATCAATCAAATCAAATCAATGAACATGTAACTCTTTTTTATAAACACATAATCACTTCTAAATAATTCCTCCTGCGGTAAGCCAGGCTCCGCAACCTTCCCGTGTTCACTGAGTTCTTCTCTCTTCTCTCTCTCTCTATCTCTCTCTCCCTCTCTCTCTCTCTATCTCTCTCTCTCTCTCTCTCTCTCTCCCCCCCCGCAACCGCCTATCCTTATCGGGCCGCTCCATGCCACCGCCCGTCTATTTCAGGTCCGCCTATCCATTTGCATACTGCGCCCACTTCCTTTTTTTCGTCTTGCCCCTTAACTCCCTGCCCGTTCCCTTCTTCCAGTACTATAGTACTGCTTCCAACCGGGAGTTCCTAATCTGGAATAATAATGGAAGCGGGAGGTCACACATAACCTTCCAATAATTTTTTTTTTACATATACATTAATAAAATATGAAAAAAATAATTTAAGAAAGTCATATCAAGACAGCATAGTCATCTAAATGATTACGATGAGGTAGCGTCTTCCACTCGATTAAGGAGGAGATATAATTTACCACTCCATACAATTCTGTAAGAAGCATAACCTTCTATTTCATTTAATTCAGCATAATTTCAATTGGAGGATGTATAACCTACTACTTCGTAAACAATCAATCCAGGAGGAGATTAAACTTACAACTCTGTAAACAATAAATCGGGGAGGAGCCAAAAACTCATATTTATGGTATAGTACAAGATGGTTGGAATTAAATGGACATCATGAAACCGCAGTATTAAATAGATAAAGTAAAGGTGTGGTATTGCACGGACATAGTAATTCCGTGATATTGGACAAAGTAACTACGCGGTATTGGATAGAGTAACTGCACGGTATTGAACTGGCGGAGTGACGGCAAGAAAATCTTACAACGAAACTATCGGACAACAATACGCTCGAACGATGAGATAGGCAATGGTACGCTCGAACGGCGAAACGATCATGCTGATAACGTGTTATAAAATATACTATTGATATAACCGTGTTTTTAAGGATTTATAACCCACATTTATATAGTCTATTAGGATATTTTAGTATCTAGAGTATGTTTTTATAGGTTTTATAGGTCTAATGATGAGTTGGAGATTTTGGAGCAAAAATGATAAGAGAAAATATAGAGACAAAAATGACTTCCATAAGTTTAGCACTCGTCGAACTATTTTTATGATGATCCAGGAGGCGATTTACATACCAAAATGAAGATATGAAATTTAGCTTTCAACTCTAATTTGAATCAAGTTGTTTGTTTTAGTGAAGACATGTCAAATCTGACGGAAATTTACAAAAGAAAAAAAAGGAAATTTCTACTTCCTATTTCTGATAGGCTTTGAGGTTTCTAATTTTTTTCCTAAAGACCCAAGGACGTCCAAAGCCTTATAAATATACTAGTGTGTGAACTGCGCTTCACGCGGTATTTGTATTATAGTATACATATGTTAGTAGAATCTCAGCGATACAAAACTTTTAATTAAATAAATGATTATGTAACATAATACATATATATTTTATCATTAGTTTATATACTCATATAGCCTAAAAGCCCCCTTAAGTCGGACATCTAATACTGTCTAATACTCATAGCTAAGAACAATCCGATCGAACCATGCAAAACTCGATTTAAAATCGTAGTCAATTTACAACTACAAATATCCTCCATCATTTTCAAAATAAAAAGGGATAGAGCTCTCAAGAGATTCACATCATACGTTAGAGAAAAACTCATACCTACACTTATCTTTCTAGAATCAGAGTTGCATGTGTATTTATCAAACATGGATCCCGTTATGGAAGCGTCCAAACTTGTTCCAATAAATCTTGAGCATTTTTTTCTCTCTTTACATACTTCCAACACGAGATGTTGAACCATATACACCACTTTTGACTTGGTTAAACCAAATCTCCATTTTATTTTTCATGTTTCTTATTTCTCTATCTAGTATTATGGTATCATGTATACTTTTCGCTCGTGTTCCCAAAGATTTTTTCTTACATGTTATCGTTTAGTATATCTTGATATGTATCTTGTAACATGCATTAGTTCTTGCATATCACATGAAAGGTTTAGGTCTTTTTCTAAGTTTTTCTAAAGCTCCTAGAAGTATCTTTTAATCAAACAAAACCTCATCCAATATGGTTGGGTATAGATATTTTACCATCAAAGTAAGTACTTTTTTACCTTTAAATGTTGAACCGCTCATCCGCTCATGCTTGAACATAACCAACTTATATCAACTATCATGCGAGTTCCAGAAAAATTTCTTGAACAATGACCAACCATTATTTTTTTGGCATGTAATAATAAATACTTTAAAACTTAAAAAAAAAAACAAAATAAGATATTGATTCCATATAAAGATTTCTGTAAAATTTTATATATATCCACATAATTAGTTTTTTCATGTTATTAATTTTAAAAGTCAAACTAATGTGAATTGAATAAGAATAAATGTCATAATAACTTAATTTTTAATAGATTTAATCTTAAATCTTTTTTATTAATGAGTTTCATAAATTTTAAGAGATTAAATATATAAAAATGATAATTAATTTGATGAAGTGTCTCAATTTGGTGTGTTGAATTGATGAGGTGGCATCATAAGAAGAGAGAACCAATAACTTTATATATATAGGTACTACGTTTTAAACCCAGGCTACGCCCGGGTATGTTAATATTGTTTGTTTCGTTTATTTTGATATTTAATAATATATTTTTATTGAACAATATGGTGACATTTCATATTTTTAATTTTTTATTATTACTACTTTATTTGTTATTGTATTTGTTTTCCAATTTGAAATTGCTTTGTTTTGATTTGTTGGAATATATTTAGAAAATAAAATGTATTATTTTTTTAATTTTTAGTGTTTTTTTAATAATTTATAATAAGTTTGTTTGTTTTTCATTAGTATCATGATATTTGAATTTTCTATGTGGTGGGGTTATTTTTTTTCCTTTTAATTCGATATAAGATTATTGTTGTTACTCTTTATTATTTGTGCTATAAAATAAGAGACAGAGTTGAAAATGGTTTGATTATAACATTGCATATCACCACAGATTCTCATATTGTAGATGTGTTTACAAAAGCTTTATTGTCTGATCAATTTCATGTATTTATAGGCAATATGTCACTATAGTCTCTTTACATGCCATGTTTAGGGGCATAATAGAATAAAGAAAAGAACCGCTATTTGTTAAATATATACCATTGTAAACCGGTCCTATATAATCATGACGTAAAAAAATTGTTATGATTAATGAAAAACTATAAAATGACACTAATCTAAGCCCATGTTAGCCCTTTTTATTACATTACTTCTCGAATATGGTATTCTTTTGAATCTAATCATCTGTATATTTATGTATAAACAATAAATTTGAATGTACTCTCTACATCACCATCGAATTTAGAATAGGTAGACAATTAGGAGATGTTAGACGTGATAGTGTCATGTATAGTTGGTCATGACTGAAAATGGGTTGGCAAGTATAGGAGAACCGATTTGAAGTTTTGTTCCTAGATTTTATTAATCGTCAATGCATAACATACTTTTGTTGAAAATTGTCTTTTTTCGTAATGTGAAAGGATGCTTTCAGTCAATTGGGGATAAGCTTATTCTTGGCAGGATTTTTTTCCCTTGATTATCTCACCCTTGATCACTCAATCGCCGAAACGTGTTACTATCAATCGTGTACCATTGCATAGTTCTTCTTTTTATTAATGTTTTGGGACAGCATTATTGGTACTCCCACTTTTAAAGCTAGCTTATGTTTTGGTAGTTCTGCGAACTTTAGAGAGTTTAGATACTCAACCGTATATAACATCTCATAGATTGGTGATATTGTGACACCTTTTTCTATATGTTCGGAGCTCAGATATTCCTCTTATTTTCCTAGCATTTTTGATAACATGTATGCATTAATCTCATCAACTGTTATATTTCGAGGTGTTAAGATGTTGTCTCTATAATGCTTGAATATGTATTTTTTGTTAGTCCATTCTCTGTGGCTTGAAATATTTTTTCTAGTTGATTGCATTAGGAATTTTAAATCAACTACAACCATATGACCATAACTCCGTTATCGTTTTTATTTTTCTTTGTGGATGCATTTTCATCTCCAACATTTAGTAGCCATGCAGCAAAACTTGTTTTTGATTTTTGGAGTCTGTGTAATGTTTTAAAGTCAATACATTGCAAGATTCCCACAAGTATGTTTCTTTGATTGATGTTAAAATTGTATATACTTTAGAACCTTGTGGAACGGCTGGTAGTATTTGTCGGAAGTCACCACCTAGTAGTAGTAGTATTGATTTCCGTTTTTAAACACGAAAAAGGTATTAGTTTAATATATATATATATATATATGCTTAAATTTAGATAATGATTCAAAATTTATAATAATTTAAAAATTCGTTTTTTAAATAGTAAAAAAAATTATATTTATATAATGATATAGATTTAAAAAATAATTTAGATTTAAATTCATTTTAATTCAATAAAAAAATGAAATTAATATGAAACATGATGGAACTTGATTTTGAAGATATTTGATATTAAAGTTTTTTGGAATAATATTTTTGGTCGTTTAAAATCATATGTGGACTACCATAAAAGCTTTTTCAGAAAACTATGATATAATTTCCTTATTTCTTAAACTTTGATTTTATTTTTTAATTAGTATTCTATTTTATTTTTAATTGGTGATGTGGAACAATATTATTGGTAGAAAATATATACAGTTTCTTTATTTTCTAAATTCTAATTTTCTTTTTAATTAGGAAACTATGATATAATTTTCTTATTTCTTTAAATTTGGTTTTTTTTAGTTAGTTTTCTATTTTATTTTTAACTGGTGATGTGGAACAATCTTATTGGTGGAAACTATATACAATTTCCTTATTTCCTAAACTCTAATTTTTTTTTTAATTAGTTTTCTATTTTATTTTCAAACGCTGATTCATGGCGGATTCTCTTTGAAACCCACTGTTTCAGTTTCTCTCTCACTGGCCACATTGACGGAACCTCTCTTCCCTCCGGTGACGCTGATGCAGCTTGGAAACAACTGGATAACACAGTGAAAACATGGATCTACGGCACGATCTCTGAATCGCTCCTCTCCACGGTTCTCAAGAATCAGTGCTCTGCTCGTGATCTCTGGCTCACGATCGAGAATTTGTTCCACGACAACAAAGAAGCTCGTGCAATCCAACTAGAGAATGAACTCCGTACACTCACCATCGGCGATCTTACCGTTCACGATTACTGTTAGAAGCTCAAATCGCTCTCCGACACACTCGCAAATGTTAATTCACCTGTCTCAGATCGTGCTCTTGTTATGCATCTCCTCAATGGTCTAAGCTCCAAGTTTGATAACATAATTAACGTTATAAAACATCAATCGCCGCCTTGTTCTTTCCGAGATGCTCGATCTATGCTAATCGATGAAGAGTCACGACTCCGCACTAAACGTCCTGTTGTCCCCAACAATGACGATAACACCTCATCTCCTCATCTTCTCCTCGCTACAACTCCTTACCAACAAAATCCGCCACCAAACACCAACCACCAATGCACAGACACCAACAATTATCGAGCAAACAACCGCAACAACAGAGGGAATCGAGGACGCAACGGTCGTGGTTGCCACAATTTTCACAAAATTGGAATCCACGTCACAATTCTCAGCCACCATGGTACTACCAAAATCAGCAACCTGCGGTTTGGCCACAACAATATTATTCTCAAGCACCGTTTCATCCTCCTTTTTCCTCTGCTCAGCCTGGTATTCTCGGAGCCACGCCTCAACGACCCTCTAATGCTGCTTATTTAACTCAGACTTCTCAGCCACATATGCAACCTGCGTTGAATCAGCAATTTATTCCAATTGCCTTGGCTAGTGCGTTCAATACAATGACGCTCCATGACTCCACAGATTCAGGCTGGTATATGGATACCGGAGCCACTGCTCATCTCACTTCACAACCAGGTACTCTCTCTCTCTCCGTCCATCTTCTCCCTCGTCTATATTGTCTTTGCCTCGTGTAACAGTTGGGAACGGCTCACATATGCCTGCAACCGGAATCGGAAATACCTCCATCACCACATCCTCTCGTCCTCTCCATCTTAAAAACGTTTTGTTGTGCCCTGGAATTTTAAAAAATCTAGTTTTTGTTCGTCAGTTTACAAAAGATAATTTTTGCTCTATTGAATTTAACCCGTTCGGTTTTCTTATCAAGGATCTTCCAACCCAAAATCCTCTACTCCAATGTGATAGCCCAGGCCCTCTCTATGCTCTCACTCCATCTCCATCGTCTCCTCATCAAGCTTTGCTTTCCTCCACAAATCTTGCTTCTCTTTGGCATCGGCGACTCGGTCACACCGGGAACTCGACGCTTCGTTTTTTAATAAATTCTGGTTTTCTTCAATGCTCAAAGCGAGTCTCGTTTCCCTTATGCCATCCGTGTCAGTTAGGAAAAAAAAAACCCGCCAATCCTTTTCTTCTTCTTTTTCGCAAGTTTCTTCAATTTTTGATATTGTACACTCTGATATTTGGACATCTCCCATTCCAAGTGTTAGTGGAATACGATATTATGTTATTTTTCTAGATCAATACAGTCATTTTTTATGGGTTTATCCCCTGCGGCAAAAGAGTGAAGTTTCTCCAAATTTCTGCATTTTTTCAACTATGTTAAGACACAATTTCACAAAACAATTAAAGCTTTTCAATGCGACAATGGAGGTGAATATACCAGCCGCGAATTTCATAATTTTATCTCATCCCATGGCATCCAATCTCGATTTTCATGTCCTCATACCTCTCAGCAAAATGGCCGTGCCGAACGAACTCTTCGAACTCTAAACAATCTCATCCGTGTCCTTCTTCTCCAAGCTCATATGCCTTCAACGTATTGGGTTGAATCTCTCCATATGGCAGCTCACATATTTAATATTCTCCCCTCCTCCTCAATCAATAACGAAATCCCATTCACTCGTCTATTTCAAAGACCTGTTACTTATGCCCATCTTCGTATTTTCGGTTGCTTCTGCTACCCTAACATTCTTCCTACAACGGCTCACAAACTCGCTCCTCGGTCCATCAGTTGTGTCTTTCTCGGTTATCCAAATAACCATCGTGGCTACAGATGCTTAGATCTCACAACCAATCGTATCATCATCTCTCGCCACGTCATTTTTGACGAAACAGGTTTTCCCTTTCAGTCCACTATTACTTCTCCTTCTCCATCAACATTAACGCCTCCTCACTCTTACTATCCTCTCCTTCAAACTCTTTCGTCTCCTACCCCCATCCCATCTCCGCTCTCACCGTCTCCCATTGATCGACCTTCCACTGCGAATTCCTCAGTTCCACCAATTCCTCCAACATCACCGACTGATCTCGATCATTCCACAAGCACAACAACATCTTCTGCCCCTGCTACTTCGACCACCATAATTCCCTCTACGACTGCTCCAATCTCAACCACTGCTACTGCTCCTCTTCCCAATCAGCGTATTCAAACCCGGAGTCGCAGCGGTATAACAAAGAAGAAACAGATCTTCTCTCTCCATACAGATACGATTTCTCCTCTCCCTTTATCTCATGTTCAAGCTAAGAAAGATCCGAATAAGAACAATGCAATGCAGGTTGAATATGATGCCCAAATCGAAGCAGGCACGTATATAATTGTTCCAAGGCCTCCAAACACTAACATCGTGCGTTCTATGTGGCTTTTTAGACATAAATTTGATGCAGGTGGTCGCCTATCTAGATATAAAGCACGACTTGTCGCCAACGGTAAATCACAGCAAGTTGGCATCGATTGCGATGAGACATTCAGTACCGTCGTAAAACCAGCCACTATCCGCACCGTTCTTCATGTCGCACTCTCTAATAACTGGCCAATTCATCAACTTGACGTCAAAAACGCATTCCTTTACGGCGAACTTGACGAAACAGTGTATATGCACCAACCTCCCGGCTTTGTTGACCCGACACGGCCCACACATGTTTGTCTCCTCAAAAAATCCTTATACGGACTAAAACAAGCTCCACGGGATTGGTATCATCGCTTTGCCACCTTTGCCAACAAAATTGGTTTCAAACAAAGCAAATCAGACGCCTCTTTGTTCATTCTATCCCGTGGAGCCGAGTTTGCATATCTCCTCCTGTACGTTGATGACATCGGACTCATGGCCTCTTCTCCAATACTCTTACGGTCGATCATAACATCCTTAAACTCTGAATTTTCTATATCTGATCTTGGTGAACTTCATTATTTTCTTGGAATTGCTATTAATAGGGACTCTAACGGAATGTTTCTTAGCCAACAAAACTACACTGCTGACATTATCCACCGCGCCGGAATGACAGGCTGTAATCCCAGCACCACACCAGTTGATACATCATCAAAACTTGAAGCCGACGTTGGTCAACCTATCAAAGATCCAACACAATATCGCAGTCTCGCCGGAGCTCTTCAATATCTCACGTTTACGCGCCCAGATATAGCATATGCTGTTCAACAAATATGTCTTTAGATGCACGATCCCCGCGAGCCCCATTTCAATGCACTCAAACGCATAATCCGCTACATCAAAGGCACCATCACACATGGCCTTCGACTCACACCAACTGCCACAACGAAGATCACATCATACACAGACGCAGATTGGGCCGGCTGCACCACAACACGTAGATCAACCTCTGGCTATGCTGTCTTTCTTGGCGACAACCTTGTATCTTGGTCCTCGAAACGACAACCCACTGTCTCACGATCCAGCGCCGAAGCCGAATACCACGGCGTCGCCAATGCAGTTGCAGAAACGACTTGGCTACGCAACCTTCTTCTCGAGCTACATTGCCCAATCTCCACCGCCACTATTGTATACTGCGATAACGTAAGTGCGGTCTACCTCTCCACAAATCCCGTTCAACACCAACATACAAAACACATCGAAATCGACATACACTTTGTGCGTGAACGCGTCGCTCTTGGCCACGTTCGTGTACTCCATGTCCCTTCCGCTCATCAATACGCCGATATATTCACCAAAGGACTCCCCACTTCCCTATTCAACATTTTTTGATCCAGCCTTCGCGTGTTACCACATCACGCTTCGACTGCGGGGGAGTGATAGAATAGGAAATAGAATAACATACAAATTATTTTAGGACACAATATATTATGTAATTATTGTAATTGATTTCATGTATTGCTTTATATTCCCACTCTAATGTACAGAGAAAGGCACCGATTGTGCTCATCACTCAACATTCAAGGGATTTATAAATCATAATTATGGTTTCATCAAATTAGGGTTTCATAAGAATTCTTCATCTGACTTGTTCTTAATCATTTAGATTTGGAAGGTACACCCAGTAATAAGTCTTAGGTTTATTGATTGCAATGGAAGTTGAGTTAATTTACTAGAAATAGTTTAGATGAGCTAGTAATTCTAATTGCAAAGGAATTTGGATTAGATAACTAGTGAACTTAACAAACCTAATTGAATGCATGTTTTACATATTAGATTACACAAAAAAATTTGGTAGTTTAGTTAATTAGGCATAGTTAGAGTTTCGCAGCTGAAACTGGTTCTTTTAAAATTGTGTTTGTGTTCTAGAAAAATTTTTAGTTAGATTCCCTAGTAGATTTCGGCTTTGATTCAGATATTCCGCAGAAATCCCAAGACCTAGTATTTTCTCCAATCAGTTTAACAACTTAAAAGTTATAGCGTTTTTATTTTACTGTTTTTACATATTTAATTTATTGTCTAATTTAATTTAAAACTAAAAATTATTATATTTTTAAAAATTTATGTGGGATTCGATCCTTTTTTAATACTGTGTTTGTTGTGCACTTACAATTATTAGATAGATTAAAACTTATTCTACATATACGTGTATATATAATTCAACATATATATGTATTTATAAGAGAAACATATACATATGTATAAGAGAAGAGAACGAGAGAGGTGAGATAGAACAAAGCACTTGAATTTATTTTTATTTCTTTTCTTATTCATATCTCTCCCTTTACAGAGAAAGTACCCTATTTATAGGGTGATCACCGACACATTAATAATAATATAATAAGATGTAAAACCTCATAATAGATTATGACTAATTCACCACCGCTTCATGTAATGAGAACATTTGTAACCTTCTTATCTTTTGAGGACAAGGACAAGCGGATATTAAAAAATCATCCTTATTTACGGTATTTTTTATATCTATAAGAAAATTTATACAAAAATTTTATTAATTTAAATTAGAAAAACATAACTTACATATATAAAATTAGATCTGTGAGAATAAACATTACAAAAATCAGAGTTAGAGAAATTTTTTGGAAATGTCTTCTAGAATTACAAAAATCTACTAATGGTGTCGTAAAAACTGGCCATCTTCCACCTTTAAGATCATTTTCACGAGTTCTGAGCAATCTGTCTGAAACGTCACCACCATTTCTTGCGGAGCAATCATACACTCAATTGCCTAAAGAAGGGCTTCCAACTCTGCGTAAAGCGGAGATAAGTTTTGTCTCGACTTTTGGCGCTCATCAGAGTAGTCGAGCTGTTCGGACTACTTAGCCACTATCTCGGGCCCAAGAACTTGCCATCTTTCTTCCACGATCCATCAGTCTGGCATACACTTCCAATTGCAAGGAAACTAGTACCCTGAGTAGATAAATCCACTTGAGGCCGAGCCCCTTGTGAGCACTTAGCATCAGCCCAAACTTGGGCTTCTTCCATAACATGTAATAGAATATCTAAGGGTTTCATGTCAATACCTTTGTAAACCTTATCATTCCGGACCTTCCATATAAACCATAAAATCCAGGGAAAGAAATTAATAGAGTAATCTTGAATCAGCTCCTTCGGAATTCGTGAAAAAAGGAAATCAATGTTTGTGAACACCGAGTCTGAGGGAAGGAAATATTCCCATTGGGGATAGGGGATAGTGCCCAAATCTGCACCGCGTACGGGTATTCAAATAAGACATGATTGATCGTCTCGCAATCCATTCCACACCAAAGACATACCGTATGACACTTAATGTCTCGACTATGAAGTCGAGTATAGACCGATAAGTAACCTGAGGTCACTTAGAAGTGATTCAATTTTGATGGATCATTATCTCCCCATGCTTGAGCCTACAACTTAGTCATTGTAGGACCAATGATATGTGGTTTCAGATGAATCATAACATCATTATGGGCAACCCAATATCCAAACCGAACTGTATATACACCAGACTTTTTTATCGGCCATCCGATCCTATCAAGGATGGGATTCTTACTAATCGGCATTCCCCAAATAAGAATATATCTTCTATATGGAAGAACTCATTCAATAAATTAAGATTATAAATCTTCGTGAGATGATCAATCATATGGTTAACCTTGAGATTAGGAGGATAATGAGCATTCCGGAGATGGGCAGGCCTAGGCCACACATCTGGAATCCAATGATCCTTCCACATCGAGATATAATTATTTGAACCCACCATTTTATTAAGTCATTTTTCTAGAACAAATCTAGCCGACATAATACTAGTCCAACTATAAGAGGACGAATACACTCGATTATCTATCATTGGGTTAAAAGTAAATAATACCGTCCTTTATAACTCGCGCCAGAATAGAATCTGGAAACTGAATTAGTCTTCAACTATTTAGTTAAAAGAGATTAAACTCATTTTAAAATCTATCCTCCCTTATTTATAATATTGATAACTATTTTGGAAATTTTTAAAACTAAATTACCAAGACGAGTAATTAGTTACATTAGGTAATTATCGAATCAATTATTATCAAGATAAAAATGGATGAGTTTCTTGATTATTTGAATACTAATGGATAAAGTTAGATAACTCGACCCGAAATATACATGCATAATATTTAGTCCGAATTTTGGTTCGGCTTCGATTTGTGTTATAAAATTTTATTGCCTAAATTCTATAGCAAATAATCTAGAGCTACATGGTTAATCATTCCCCCCTTTAAGTTTTTATTCGACTTTTTCTCTTTTCGGTTTGATTCAAGCATGGTTTCGATTTTTCCAGCTACAAGAGAAAAGTGTAACCGTCCTATCCGTCTTATGGCCCAATCCGATTGATTTCCTAATAGAAAATGCTTTTGGTTAATTCAATTGGATATCAACAAGTTGACATCAATAACGTAAAACTAAAGATGAACATAAAATTGATTACTCAAAAGATATCACAAGAATCACACGAGATGTTTTCACCCAGAAAAAGGCTTTAAAATTCCTCGTTCTCTCATTCGATTCATAACTCTGGAAGCATCGTTTAGTTTATCTGCTCTCTCATACAAAGCCGCCACAACCAAATGCAACTCCTTGCTATTGACATTAGGATCAGATTCTAATCTCTCAAACAACGTTTCAACCATCTCAAAATCTTTCTTGGATGAGTAAAGACTCAACATCTGGAAATGAACTTCATCAGGGAAAACACATCCTTCCTCTTGCATCTCTCTGTAAACCGTATCCGCTTTATCAAACTCTCTTTGTTTCCCGTACGCGTTCAACACTATCGCTATCGCATTCGAATCCGGAAAATACCCCGCGCTTCTCATTTTCTCAAATATTTCGATCACATTTACATACCTTTGGTTTCTCGAGTAAAGATTAATCATACAACCAAACACCGTTATGTCTTTCACCTCCCCTGAATCAAAAGCTTGACGGAAAACCCAAGTCGCCTCTTCCATTCTTCCCGCTTTCGCAAGAATCGTGATAGCGGTTTCCCTTGGGATATTGATATTGTCCGAGCGCTTTAACTCGTGAAGCAAACGCTTAGCATGACCCATTAGACCAACTCTTTCATAAGCCACAATCATTGTTTGATATAGAACTTGATCGATTTCTACACCTGAACTCCTCAGTTTCTGAAACAACATCGCAGCTCGGTCTAATTTCCCAGCTTTTCCCCATATTGATATAATAGTCGAGTAGGTAATCGCGTTAGGCTCGATTCCTCGGCTCTGCATCTCTTGAACAAGATTTGTGGCCTTTTCGTGCTCTAGAGTTTTCCCGTAGATCTTTATCATCGTGTTGTACGTAACAACGTTCTGTTCAATGTCTTTCCTCTGCATTAACCTAAAAAGATGAATAGCTTCACCGAAAAGCTCAGCTTCACCGTAAACACGAAGGATAGTGTTGTAGCTAACAACATTTGGTTCGATATCCATTTTCCTCATACTCCAAAACAACCTATCAGCTTCTTTCACCATGTCGAGTTGACCATAAACATCGATCATTATATTGCAAGTCGTAAGATCCACCGAGCAATTCACTTCTTTCATTTCCGCAAAAACCGATAAAGCTTCTAGAAACTTCTGGTTCTCTACATAAACACTCAAAAGAGTGGAGTAACTAACTGTGTTAGGCGAAACACCAGCTTCAATCATCTCCTTTATAAGTAAACGCGCCTCTTTGAACAGTTTGGCCTTTCCATAAACATTGATCATCGAATTATATGCGACAAGATCAGGCGTAATACCGGATTTCTTTAACCTTGAGAAGATCGAAATAGCTTTTGAATAATCACACAGCCTCCTAGAAAGCTCAATGAGGTTGCTGTATAAAACAAGGTCACCTGAAACACGGTTTTGCTCCATCTTTTGAAGCCAAGACAAAGCCGAATCGAACATACCTTCCTTGCCAAACGACGTAATAAGCGTTGAATAAGTAAACCTATCAGGAGCAAGAGCTCTTTCACGCATTTCGTCGAACAGTCCGTGTGCAATGTCGAATTGCTTAGCCCTTAGCACGTTTCTGAGAACGACGTTGTAGGCGAAAACCGAAGGGGTATATTTAGCTTCCTCATGGACCCAATCGAGCAGTGCG
Organism: Euclidium syriacum; assembly: GCA_900116095.1. Taxonomy (NCBI): domain Eukaryota; kingdom Viridiplantae; phylum Streptophyta; class Magnoliopsida; order Brassicales; family Brassicaceae; genus Euclidium; species Euclidium syriacum. Next base: position 9,893,142 of record FPAK01000008.1, read on the forward strand.
AGTGATCTCTGCCAGTCCTTTTCGCGGGAAAGAAGCGAAACCATAAACCGTATAGATAATTGTCTATCTTTGTAACAAGAAAGTAGAGAAAAAAGCTCTTCCTCGTTCTGGGTTTGATGGATTGAAGCTAGAAGCTCGTCCATGTCGACGTCGTGATCGAGGAAAGCAGATCTTTGGTACCTCTGATGTTTCCGCAACCTCTGGGACGAAGGCGTCGAGTTCGCCGGATGTTTTCTCCATACGTTTTTGTTTTGTGTAGATGATGATGATGATGATGAAGTAGAAGCAGAGACTGTGAAGATGAGATTGCGTTGTGTTGCTTCAGGAATGGTGAAGAAGGGTATGGAGGTGTAAATATGAAGTCTGGTTAAGGGTAATGATGGAAGAAAAAGCATCGTCCTAAACTATTTCCGATCTTTCGAATAAAAGCAACATTATCTTTTATATGAAACTAGAAAATCCAACATCGATGTCATGTTTACACTGAGAAACGAACGACGTCGCATGGTATTTACCGTAACGAGCGTTTTGTTTACCTTCGTTTTTTCACACTTGATCTCGCCCGGTCGATAAGGCCATTACAACTTGACTACGATAGACCTAAAAGAGATATGTTTTTCTTTGTCATCCGGTGGAACTAGTAAACCAAAAAGCAGGAAATTGTCTATTTCCCCAACGAACTTTCATATGTTTATAGATCCCTGTGAGTTGTGACTTTAACCATCTTTCTAATTACACACTTGGACCAAGTGATAGTTGAATTCTTGTTTCTGCCAATTAAGAATTTCGAAGCTTAAATACCCAAATTGACTGTATACCAAACACAATTACCATATGAAACCAAATTAAACCCCAATTAACACCTAAGATCCGAACCTAATACATTAGAGACTCTATAATTTATTACTCCGTAAAATAATAAACATCATAAATTAATAAATTTTTATCAGTTGGGTCAATATAAAATTTTACCAGAAATTTGATAAGATAATAAGATAATATTTTTTTTAAATCACTATGTAAATATATAGTCCAACTAATATCATAATTTAATAATTAAGTATATAAATTTACGCATACCTAATTAAGTCAATTTAGTGAAATATGATTAGTATTATTTGTTTTGTCGTTAAGTTCAAATCTTGTTGAAATACATAATGAAGTTAAATATCACTCATGTCTATAACAATTTGGAACCTAAAGAAATAATATTTCTAGAATAAATTAGAAAATAAAAGAAAAATGATATAGAAAATTATGGATTTTCCTCTTTGAATTAATAATTCGATAAATTAATAATATCCAAACTACGATGATTTATTAATTTATTGAAGTCTCAACATTATTAATTTATAAAATTTCTACTGTTCACTATTTCTTTTTGCTCACATAAATTTTTTATTCAAACCCTTATTCACTAGAAAAAAAATTTGATTTGCCATAAACAGGTAACAAGTACAAGAATCTTGGAGATTTACTCCGAGAACTTACGGGTACAAAATCGGTGAAATACACTTTTTTTCGGTGATCAAAACACAACGCTAAAGACATCTAGACAGTCACAAACTTTCAAATGATAAAATTACCACCAACACATAAATATAAAATCTAGCAATAAATAATTTAGAGACTTGATAACCCTATATCATGATAAAATCTAGCCACAAGAGGAGACACACAAAGGAGAAGCGACCCCATTTTCGGTGATCGTCCACTGAAACCAGAGAGACAGAGATCACCCCGATGAAAACCTTGACTCGCGAAACTAAAACATTAGGACGCCGGGTAGCCCCAAGCAACATAACCGCCGATGAAGGAAACCATAAACATTATGGACAAGATCCAAATCTACAATCCGTCAACACTAGATTTTTTCCTTAGTAGACCAGACTTTAGGAGGAAATCATGCCCGAGATTCACAGAGAACCACCACAACACCCGAATCACCGCACAAACACCAGGCAACGCACTACAAAAAAGCACTCATATTCCCACATGCTTTTCACACGGTTTTCCTATGAAATTTTCACTGTTTGGAAACTCGTGGGAATTTTCCCACGGAAGCATTTGTGGGAAAATCCGTGGAAAATTCGTGAAAAAAGTGTGGGTAAATCATGGGAACTTATCCACGGTTATATTTTGTGCGAAATTCGGTAGAAATTTTCTTTTATATGATTCTCATGGGATTTTCCACGAATTTCCCACGAAAGTTTTGTTGAAAATAAACATAGCCGTTATTTTCGGTTTGAAACATTACTTATTCATGGTTATAAAAATGTGCCTCAAAATATATTCTCATTTACAACAAAGGAGGCGATTATGTATTTTAGAATTATGAAACTGTAGAATATGATCACGGTCGGCTTAGAGGGGGTGCTGACTCTGCAATTGCACCGGATCATTTTTTTTTTTTTGAATTTCTTTAAATAATTAGGGGCCTTTTTGAAGAAAAAAAATCTATATTTAGGAGTCTTTATCATAAATTTATAAGTAAATAGGTAAAATTAAAGGAAATTTTTTTTTTGCACGGGGCCTATTATTTATTTGAGTTGGTCCTATATATGATATACCGTGACAAAGAAGGATATTGATGAATGATTTTGGAATTATGATGACACTAAGTGATTATTTGCTCATACGCGCGGGTCTTTTTATATATATTTCAAAAGTGATATCTATATATATGACAAATTTTTTTTTTTTTTTGAAAAGTATTTGATATAATGATTTGAATATGAACTCTAAATTTGAAATTTATTCCCTTATATTGGCAATAATTCGGAATTGTGTAAGCATGGTATATAAAAAGTTATTTGAACCAAAATGCCTTTGACTCCTCCAAAATTGTAATAAAACTGGAAAATTATGTTATTTGTTGTGGATGAATTAGTCATCAAAACACCAATTTACTTAGTCTACATATGAAAATTTTGCTTTTTACTCAACTTCTGTTTTTAATTTGTTTGCATTTTTGTCACAATATGGCCATACATATGCAACACCTATTGAAAAGAACATAAATACATTATCAATATAAATAAACACTCTATTCGGAAAAAAAGGTGATAAAAAAAACAATCTATTTGTACTTTCTACTCAAAATGATAATTGGAAGTTTAGTGGTATGGTATCACCTGCATAATTGAAAACACAGCTGTTGAATTATAGAGAGCTTATACATCTTTGTTCTCCATGTCGCAATATATGTCAATTTGGTCGACTACGCCAATTCACAATTACTCGGCTTTATAATGCATGGTAAAAACCTTCGAAATATGAAAAGTATACATCTTTTTTTTTTCTCTTTCTTAACGGTTGTTTGGTTCTTCCAAACATGATTGTAGTGAGTGCCATATAAAGATGATCAAATAGTTTCGTGCCTAGATGATGCATTTTGTGTCCGACTGTATATATGGCATCAATGTAATCAATACATGGTGTAAAAAGCATACCAACTATCAAAAGCATTCAAGGCATGGTCCGGAGGTACAGTTTGTATCTGGTTTTAGCTATTGGTGTATCAAATCGACAATTGAAGATATAGGACTTTCAATTGATACATATTTGTAGCAGTTTTAAATCTACTACATGAAAATGTTTGAACTATTAAGTACCTAATAAATACTTCCAAAATGCTCATATAGTGGACACTTGTTAAAGAATATAAATTATATATATATTTAGATTTTTTCCTAGAGAGATAAAATTGTGGTTTGGTTCCTCAATTTATCCATCCGGGAAATCATGCTGAGAAAACATATCAAGAGTTCGAGACCTCTTTTCTTCAAATTTAAGATTGAAGAAGCATATGAAATACCACCTTTCACAAAACACCACCTCTTTTCTTCATGTCGAAACACAAAACACCACCTTTCAACTTTGCTAAATCTTTCTTCATCATCTTTTTACCAACTTATCATCCATTCCTTTGCTAAACTTATCATCCATTCCTTTGCGAACTTTTCCGTTGGCACCCCGCCTATGTCGGTGCCGGTGCTGCCTCTGCCGGTATTGCTTACTCTCAGATGGATTTGTTACACAATCCTATGGCCATCTCTGACAGTAAAATCAAAATCTCATTGAAGCACGTCGTCTCCGAACTCTCAAATCCAGTGAACGATGACTCTATGCATCATGTGAGCCGGCAAAGACCGCAAAAGAAACGACTATTCTTGTTCCGCCATAATCGATGAGTTGCGTCGTAACTCTCTTAAACAACTCTCATTACGATTTAATCACCAAAATCAAAGGAGTTTAAGGGAGAAGATACGGAACGTCAATTGTTGTGATGAGTTAGAGTTCAATCGTGTCGATCTATGGTTTTCACAAATCAATCGAGATGAACCATGAGAATGAGATGATATGTAAAATGTTAGTGTATGCTAACTGAGTTGAGAAGTTGATTCAATCAAAGACCAGAGAAACATAACATAATCAATAAACTGGTAAGACAAAGTTGTTCGACCAGGTCGTGTTTGATCAGGTAGTGAAACATACAGAGTCGAGAAGCTGATCGATCAGGTTGTGATATGCTGATGAACGGGCTTTGACCAGAAGCTGAGTAAGGGATTGTTACAGGTGATACCACATGTGTTGATACATAATACAAATATGATGTTGTGAACGTGAACCCTGCTGTTGCATTCATCAGGAGATGTATCAGAACATAGTGGTAAGTATTGATACATCATCTGATGTATCAAACGACATATTAGAGGCAAGAACTTGACATTGAGCAGGAGCTGACGTGACAAATGGTCTGCTGATTTTGAAGACTGTTGTTGGTATGAACAGAGAATGTATCAGACAGAGTGTTGGAGTCTGATTCATCAGAAGATGCATCAGGTGGAATCTGATTAGTCAAAGGATGTCTCAGGCGGAGTCTGATTAATCAGAGAATTCATCAGACAGAGCGTTGGAGTCTGATTCATCAGAGGATGTATCAGGTGAAGTCTGATTGATCAGATGATCTATCAGATGTCATATTAGGATGCAAGGACTTGGCGTGGCTGGAGGCTGGCGTGGCAAGTGTCTTGCTGAGCTGGTTTAAGTTGCTGGAATAACAAATATTCTCTGCAACGGTTTTGGCAAGTAGATAAGCTTGGAGAGCAAGTTGTATCTACAGAATATTTTGTTACAGATTTGGAAAATAGATCTACAGAATATTCTGCGAGGATCTAGGATCAGGGATTAGACGAGGCTGTATAAATACCAATAGACGGTGGTCATATGCCGCTGTGCGTCTAGGGTTTTATCAGGAAGGCACACATGGTGTGTTGAAGACGTCGCTCTGCTAGACAGACATGATGTGATTATCTGTAAGTTCAAGATAGACATGATATCACGATCTGTAAGTTTCTGTTAGCAGTTCTAAGTAAGCTAGAAACATTGTAACAAAATATTATTGTTTCTAGTGGATTGATTCTGGACTAGGTCCCGAGGATGTAGGGAAACCAAACCTCGTTAAAAACTGTATATTGTTTATTTTATGCCTGATTATCTGCATAACACACAGATCTAGCCACATATATGCATTTTCATAAAAGGAAGTTGTGGTGCAGTAGGAGTTAAGAATTATCGAAGGCATCTGAAGCGCCACATGAGAAAAAGTACAAACATGAAAGACAAAGAGTTAAGATCGATGGATTAAAGAGGAATGGAAGATGTTTGGGAGATTAAATCGTGGACACATGTCAGTCTTTGGTGAGCTGACGTGTCAACACCAGGAGAGACTCCTTCAACTTTCATATAGTAGATTCAAAATTGGGGTAGTATTGAGGGGCAATGACAGCGATGATGAAGATCTGTTGATTAAGAGAAGATTTCGGCCTGAAACTGAGAACAAAAACATCTCAGGTCTTGTTGGGTTGAGCTTTCAGGAAGTTTGAGCGTGACGTGTCAGCCTGAGTTTGCTCATCTTGTACCAGGTATCTGTGTATCTATTCTTGTCAGGTTTCATCAAGCAAGGAAGAAGTATTTGGTTCAGTAAAGCTGTAGAAATAGAGGACTTGGTTGTGATGCTTACGTGCAGAACAAGTGCAGTAATCATGGAGGAACAATCACAATAACATAGTAAAGGCAGAAAAAGCTTAGAGAGAGCAAGACAAGCCAACAATTAAGGGCGGAAGTCTACAAAGTAGAAGATTTAATTAATTGATTGTCTCACGAGAAGATGTCGAGCTCTTGTCTTCTAAAGCTTGTTGAAGATCTCATTCTCAACAGTGTTGAAGATTGGTGAAGTTGTATAATCAGCTTCTGGTTTCATCGCTTACACCGTGAAGGGATACTTCTTCACAAATCAAGAAGTAGCATGGTGTTTGATAATATTGATAGTCCTTGATACAGGATCTAAGCAAACACATGCAAAAGAGACAACAGCCCCATATGAGAATGATCAACATTCTGAGGATATTCAATCAGATAGTGGTAAACAGAGTGACACGAGATCACAAGAGAGATTATCGTGAAATGGAGAAAACTCGGATGATACGTTTTGTTTGTGACGTGTCAAGATTAGAGCCAACAGATCATAGAGATGCTCTAGGGAATGACTATTGGTTCGTGGCTATGCAAGATAGGTTGCAGCAGTTTGATGAAAGTGGTGAAGTAATCAGAACCAAAGCACGAAGAAAAGCTGTACAGGGGTATGATAGGTAGTCTTGATGATCGAAGGAGCACAAGTGGTGGATGTTTCTCTCTGAGAAACAATCTGAAGTCATGTCACATCAAGAAATAAAACAATGTGTCTCAATTCACAGTTGAAACAGAATACAGTGCTCTGAGCAGCTGATGTACACAGCTACTCTAGATAAAACAGAAATGCTTGGAAAGAAGTACAGGGACAAATAGTTTGTTAAGGCATTCATGGAAGTCTCCCAGTTTTTCAGCATGTAGATATTACAAGAAGCTGGCTCCATCTCGTTGTACAAGTATCTAAAGTGTTTCAGCAAGACACAAAGAAAAGGTTATGATACAACAAGCATGATTAATGAAGGTGAAAGGGACAAGGAAATCAGAAGAAGTGACGAGTGTAATGAGTGCCAAGAGTATGGTCACTTGAAGGTTGATCGTCCAAATCTGAAGAGAAAAGAAGTAAAGTGTCAGGAATGCGAAGGTACAGAGTACACAGAGTATGATTGCATTGGATCGAGAAGAAGCATGAACAGATGTCTATCAGACGGTGTGAAAGTGAATCAGATGACGACTATGAAGAGAAATATGTGTAGAAATCTGGGAATGTTACATGATTAGTTCAGCAGTTTGAATTCTAAGAGTGCAGAGTTCAACGGTTTGAGATTGAGGCAGAAAGGTTTAGCCATGAGAAATTGTTGAGAGAGGAATATGTTGTAGTTGATTATTCAGAGTGCTCCTTGATCAAAATTCGCTTTGAAGGTCTGTGCATTCACGAAGGGTCTGTGCTCTGAGAACATTCAGATAAATATTGAATTGTCTCTGATGAAAGACAAATGGGAGCAGTTGCTATTAAAGGAATTTCTCAAAGTTGCAGAGACTGTTTTCAGTGTTGTCATGTTGCTACATGAGGGATGTGCACGAAGACAAAGGGCAGGTGTTACCTTTGGAGAAGTTCTTCCTACTGTCAAGGACAACAACGCTCAGAGAAGTATACATGAGACGATGAAATGCAAGCATTCAAGAATCTCTGAAAGAACCTACTTTGCAGGATCAGAAAGAACTATCAGATGATGATTGAATCCCCAAAGGATTAGAGAGGTTTGTTAATGTGATGGTGTATGAAGCACTTTGGGTTGGGGTATAATCAGAGGAAGAGTGACCGTATTAGTAAAGTCCCTGAGAAGTCTGTTGAAGATGTATGGAAACAGAAGTCTCTGTTTGTTCAGAAGTCTCTGTTTGTTCAGATGTCTCTGTTTTGTTCAGAAGTTTCTGCTGGTGTTTGGACATGTTGTATTGTGCTGTCTTGGTTGCTGTCTCAAAAAACACTGATGTATTTGAGTCTATCGTATGAGTTGGAAGCATGGTGATCCCATAACCCTCCTGAGGTTTAAAAGCATGCAGAGATTGGGTCTGAGTTAGAAAGCTCTTGTTTTGATGTTCTCATCATTCAACAGTAAGTCTCCAAGCTCCAAAGGGAGCACCGCGGAGCATGATCAAAGCTAATGATGGAGTATTGGAAGAGTACTAATTCTGATGAAGGTTTCCAGTCCTGAAGGTCTACTGGTTCTACAATTCGTCTAGGCAAGAATGGTAGGATTACCTATGTATTGTAGGTACAGTCTTGTTTGGTAGAGTTCAGATACTTGTGATTTTTCATCAAGCCAGACCTGAAAGAAAGAAAGAAAGGAGGTGATTACTCAGGTTGATCTAAATGCCCATAAGTTTATCGAGGGAGCCTGAGCATGATCTTGGTAAGCTCATATTGGGATTAGTAGTGCTGTTCTTAAGAAGTTGGAGTCGCAAGGATTTATCACAAGAGCTCATGAGGTTGATGATTTTATCTTAGTTGTGCACTCAAGCAGGGAGAGAAAGTGGCTCTGGTCTGATGATGATGTTGATCACGTGATTATAGATTCAGGGAGAGTATTATCTACGTGATGTTGATCAGTTCGCTACATGTAGCTACATATTAAGGGAGAGTGATTGATGGTAGTGTTTTTTGAATTGCTCTGTCTGTATTTTGGTTCTTCTGATTGTGTTACAGAATAGTGTCTTTGAACTATTGATAGTGTTGATGCCTTGGTCTGATGGTAGTGTTGATTAGTAGGCAGCAAGTTATGGGAAAGGAGAGATTAAGGCCTACGTTAGCTTGAGTATCAAACTAAGCTAAAAAGGGAGAGAAGTATTCGAGATGATGATATTAAATTAGCATGAGCTAAATGCTAATGTACTCGATATGCAACCAAAAGCTATCATATGAAGTTGTGGTCCTATAACTCAGTCACCAAGGGAGAGATTGTTAGTACGTTGTTGTTGACCGAGTTAAGGATGAGATGCAACCAAGAGATACCATATGAAGTATTAGTCATGTAACTCAGTCATCAAGGGATATATTGTTAGTGTATGTTAACCGAGTTCAAGATGAGGATGCCACAATATGATGATGCTATATTGTGTATGTTATAAGGTGTGTTTATGTTGGTGTGATGCTCTACAACTCAGTCATCAACGGAGAGATTGTTAGTGTATGCTAACTGAGTTGAGAAGCCGATTCAATCAGAGACCAGAGAAACAGAGCAGAGTCGAACAGAGCAGAGTAGCTGATTCAATCAGAGACCAGAGAAACAGAGCAGAGTCGAACAAAGCAGAGTAGCTGATTCAATCAAAGACCAAAGAAACATAACATAATCAAGAAACTGGGAAGACAAAGCTGTTCGACCAGGTCGTGTTTGATCAGGTAGTGAAACATACAGAGTCGAGAAGCTGGTCGATCAGGTTGTGATATGCTGATGAACAGGCTTTGACCAGAAGCTGAGTAAAGGCTTGTTACAGATGATACCACATGTGTTGATACATAATACAAATATGATGTTGTGAACGTGAACCCTGCTGTTGCATTCATCAGGAGATGTATCAGAACATAGTGGTAAGTATTGATGCATCAGATGATGTATCAAACGACATATTAGAGGCAAGAACTTGACATTGAGCAGGAGCTGACGTGACAAATGGTCTGCTGATTTTGAAGACTGTTGTTGGTATGAACAGAGAATGTATCAGACAGAGTGTTGAAGTCTGATTCATCAGAAGATGCATCAGGTGGAATCTGATTAGTCAAAGGATGTCTCAGGCGGAGTCTGATTAATCAGAGAATTCATCAGACAGAGCGTTGGAATCTGATTCATCAGAGGATGTATCAGGGGAAGTCTGATTGATCAGATGATCTATCAGATGTCATATTAGGATGCAAGGACTTGGTGTGGCTGGAGGCTGACGTGAAAAGTGTCTTGCTGAGCTGGTTTAAGTTGCTGGAATAACAAATATTCTCTGCAACGGTTTTGGCAAGTAGATAAACTTGGAGAGCAAGCTGTATCTACTGAATATTCTGTAACAGATTTGAAAAATAGATCTACAGAATATTTTGCGAGGATCTAGGATCAGGGATTAGGCGAGGCTATATAAAGGTTTATATTCTTTCTGAGCCCTTATAGCATAAGTCAGGTGTTCTCTCACATAATTGCTTTGGTTTTGATATTGGAGCTTGGAGCTTGGTATAGGTTATACATTGTTTCTCTACGTCATAGCTTCTATGAGTGATTGATTAGAAACCACCACGTTGAAAATCATCTATGTGACAATTCATTATCTAGAAAATAGAGACGTTGGTATTAGATTCGACGGGCATAGAAATTAGTCGTAGATATATATATTTATGAATATGTAGTTAATAGTTTTGGTCTGTCAATAGCTTTCAAGATTTCTTCTTCTGCGGTTTTATGAATCCAACCCGACTGTCACACAAGATTATGGCTTGGAGAATCCTTAAAACCATCACTACGGAGCTGAGGTATGGAAAATGGCCTATCAGTTTGTTTTTTTTTTGTGTGTGGATTTATGTATCATACAAGTTTTGAATACAATCAGACTTTCAAACCTCAAAACCATAGTAGCTACACCCGTTTTCATCAGCTTTGCTTTAGAATGATAAATACACGTAAGATCAATTAAAGTGATAATTTTGCTGTTTTAAGGTAAAGTGTGAAATATATTTCAAAATATGGCTGAAAGCATGAACATATATTACTCTGAGTCTGCGGTGTCAAGTTAGTTCTTCCATAGTTATGGCCGAGAGTAAATTTTCAAATTAGTAAAAACAAAACTAGGGTCAGATACTTAATTTGTGTTTTGATGATCATGTTTTTTTCTCAAACAACATGTTTAAGACTTTCAATGATGTCATAACTTTGTCTACATTATTCTTGTGTACAAACATAATTTAATTTAATTAGTTATGAAATTATTCTCATATGAAATGTAGCTATTATAAAGTTTCTTCTCTTTTTGGTATTCTTAAACATGAATTGATATAAATTTGTAAAGAAATTTGTATCTATGACAACTTTAGTTTTTTTTTTTTTTTTTTTGTCTAGAAAGAATACCAAAAGTTTTAGGAATGAAATTCTCACAAATTTTATCTTCTACATAAATTTAAAATTCATGAGTCATCAGTTATATAAAAGAAAACTCGTGTTTCGCGCAAGTACTCACCTAGTTTATAGAAAAGAAAACCAAATTTCTCCATTTTTGTGACACGTAAGCATGAGCGAGAGCGACAGCGACACATTGCATCTTATTTTCTTAAGAAAAAGAAAAGAAATTCAGTATCAACAAACCTATTCAACTTCCTCCTCTCTTCTCGACCATTTAATTCCAATTAAGACAATAAATTTCTTCTAAATTAAAGAAACCTAGCGACACATATGATTTTGGCCCTAGAGGAATATCTTCACTTCGAAGCTTATACATTTTGGATTTTTTATCCATCGGTGCTCCTGGAAAAGATGTAAGATTATGAGAATCTAAAGCCAAAAAAATTTCAATTGATTAGTTCTTAAATCATCATATATATAAAAGATGAATAACTCTCTTCATAATTTTGCCACGATAGCATTTTCATGCTCGGAAAAACTAAAATAAATTGATGTTAGTTATTAAACCAAAAGAGAACATGAAAAGTCGTTTCCTTCGTTCTTAAGATGCAAGACCGACTAATCCTCTCCTACAATGTAAGAGTTACAACTTTGTGGCCCTTAATGAAGCTTTCGATATTCCTCTCTTTATTTTCGTTCAATCCTCTATGATTACAATATAAACATCAAAAACCTTAATTTTCTCCTTAATATACGTCACACTTTTATCGATATATCTAAAGAAATGTATCACCATGATCTGCATATGGGTGTTATATGAATATGATTGAATTGGAGATATCCCTGTGCATATCAGGATATATGTGGTCTATTGTGAGATGAATCAAAGTGGTGACACCATGGAAATCTTTAGGATTCTTATGGCTTTTCTTGGTCTTCATGTTTACCATATCAATGGAAATTTGGAGAGGAAAAAGGTAAACAAAACTAAGAAATTCAGATTTGATCTCAAAGAAAGAAAAGTAATTTTTTTTTTTTTTTGGGTAGATTTTTGCAATATTCTTAGAGAGATAATTGTGTTTTTATATGGTTGTAACTTCTCCTTTTAATTGTAGTGAGTTTACTGGTATATTTACGGTCCAATTTAAGAGTGTTTAAGTTTATATTGTCCAATGGCAAAGATATAACGAATGTTGATATATTGGAGTGGGCTAATGCTAAAGTGAAAAGAAGGGAAGCGAAACCCACACTATATAAAGTAAGACTCTCCCTTCACACACACGATCGATTAGTTATTTGATTATTAGGATTTGAGAATAACAAAAAGTGTTTTTGAATTTTACTAGACCAGATGATTTTTTTCTCCGATGAGATATTATTTCTTCTATTAGTTTAGTTTAAAGTTTGTATTGTGGTAGTTTGTAAAAAATCTTTAATGATATTTTAATATAAAAAAGGTTAAATTAGAGGTATTTTAAAAACTATTAGTTTGGGAAATTCTTTAATGGTGTTTTAATAAAAAAAAATTAAATTAGAGGTATTTTTAAAACTATCATATTTTAATGTTATGTTGAGAAGAGACTAAAAATTAAGAAAGGGTGGCCTTAAAAATGAGAACAATGGTCGAGGGGTAGAGAAATACATTATTTGTTCTAATAATTGTCTCAAGTTGCAAACAATTCTTTTGAATAATTTTTTAAAAATATATAAAATATATAATATATACTTAAAATGGGAGAATAATTATTTTTTAAAAAATATATATAATAAAAATATGATATATGAATATCAAACCCACGCGTATGCGCGGATATTCTCCTAATTATATTTAAATCTAATCAAGGATTACTTAGAGTTTAGAGTTATGTTTAAGTTTTATAATTTAAGATTTCGAGTTCATGCTTAAAAAATTATATGTTATGCTATAGATTTAGTTTTCAGGTTTTATAGGGTTTAATTAAAATAATATTTAGTGTATATATATATAAATATATATATATATATAATATAATATGTTGGTTTAGGATTTACGGTATGATTTCGGGTTTGGGATTATAATTAAGTTAGAGAATGATAATTTTCTTATTATGTTTAGGAATAATATGTTTAGAGTTTAGGTTTATGTTTTATGTGGGTTAGTTGTTAGCCAAATTCGTTTTTTACTTAAAATAAGTTCCCATGGATTAGTCATATTCATGTAAAATATGTTGAAAATTTGTTTTGTGGTTTAGGAACCCCAAATCTAGAAAAATTAGTTGAGGTTTCGTAAACTAAAAAATAATTATTTAAAACCAGAAATTTTTTTTCTATGCATTAGCCAAATCTGTGGGATATATTTTTTTGCGTTTCGATATAAAAATAATCGAAATCTCTGAAAAATAACAATAAATTAATAAATATTATTAATGTCTATAGATATTTCATTGTAAATAGTGGGAAAGTGACACAATCCGCTTCAAGAAGGAGTGATCAATCAAAGGAAAACATTTACCGTGAAAAATCCGTGAAAATTTTTTTCCTATTTAAAAACAAGATTTTCTCCGCATAACGTGTTCATCTCTCTTTTTTTCTTCCCTCGCACTTAGTTCCACCAAGAACATACAAAAGATGTATGTTGTTTTTTTTCAATTAAATGTTTTTAATTTTCATATATAATTTTAATTTGTTTACTATTTTTTATGTTGTATAATTAGTTTTTAGGTTGATAGAAAATGAATTTTCAGCAATTTTCGGGATTAAATATCAGGATAAGAAATTTATAAATATAGCAGCCATAATTTTATTTTTCAGCTTATGAATTAGATTCGCCTTATTTCGGTAGTACTCTAGGAGGTTTGGGTAGTGTTCAGGGACATGCTGCGGAATTTCAACATTTTAGCGTGGACCTATCAACTTTTTTAAGTTACTTAAGGTTTTGACACTTTCGAACCGAGTGATCCTTTTATTTATATCCTGATTTATGGGTTTATTATATTTTTGGTTTTCGGAAGTAAGAACAATTTTTTTATTGTAAGAAGTAATTTTCGTTTTATTTTAAATTTTCATACTATTTTCTTTTAAAAACTTCCAAATATTATTTCAATTAAAATGCAAAAAAAATATTTCAATATCCATGGGAATTTCGTGGGAAAGCATTCATCAGAAATATGTGGAAAACTTATATGAATATGTTCATCGGAATTTCATGGCAAAGTTCCCACAAATATCCGTGAAAACTTTACGACGAATAATCAGTTAAAATTTCATGCCAATTTTCCCACATAGATTTTGTCATAAATCAATGGATACTTTCCGAAGAATAATCTGTCACTATTTCATGAAAAAGTTCCCACAAATATTTCATCGAAAATTCGTGGAAACTTTCTGATGAATAATCCGTTGGAAATTTGTGGCAAAGTTTACATGAATCTTTACCTCGAAGTTCCCATGAATCTTTACCTCGGAGTTTCCATATAGAACGTATTTTGATTAATTGATATTTTTCCATGAGAAAAAATTGTTTTCCAACGGATTTTCAATGGAGTTGTCCATTTGAAAATGCAGTGTATTCTTGTAGTAACGCCACGATTCTTCGATCTGAAACCTATATCACCAGTTGTGCCAAGAAAAAAAAAACCATGTTAGAACCTAAACACGCGAATAAAGAAAACTCAAACATGATATTTTAATCTTGTATGTAATTTATTTTGAGTAACTATGTGATTTTGGCATAATATGTGCTTTTGGAAGTTGTGGTATTAGTATCTTTCACAAACTTTTGTTAGTTTTCGGGTTATTTATCAAAATGACCCTTTAATAAAGGAGAAAAATGTCAATATTATTATACTAAATATTCAAAGATTCTATGTCATAAGAGTATGATTATCGGTGAATTGATCATTCAAATTCTAAAAAAAATGTTTTTTGATTTTTTTTTATAAAGTTTTTTTAAAAAATTAAAAGGGGAACCAATCGCGGCACAACACGTGTTACGTGGGACCCGCGATTGGTTTAAGGACCGACTCTTAACTAAGAATTTCGACGCACGGATTCTTAAAAAATGTGGAGCTCACAAATTTTATATTATTTTTTATTTTTGATTTTCGAACTAAGAACTTAGTTAAAACCTTTGATAATCATGCTCTAAGTTTATAACATATAATTTTCAGAAAAAAAAATCCATATATATCATAGTAACCCTCTTTCCTTGAGAGCGAGTTTCATAGCTTTTAAAGAGCCCTCCATTTCATCACAAAGCTTTTGTGGGTTTGGTATGACCGTAGGATCGACCCCTATCGAGATTACCATCGTTTCCGCATAACTTAGGAAATGTATTGTTAACGCCTATAAAAAAGAAAGATTATATTAGAAGATAAAGAAAACACAGTTGTTCCCCTCATTCCCCTTCTTTCCTTTTTTTGCAACAAGAGATACTTGGAGCGATGTTTGAAACGGATGCTATTATTGCACATATCTACAAATGACAAGAGTACTTATATTTAGGTTCGACAGCGTGAAGATACAAATAATTTTTTAGCTCACTTGAATTCTTGATCAATACGTATACCTTAGCTCCCAACGTATTTGTGTAAATCGGGTCGCACACGAGGTCGCTGGAATAAGATTTGGTTAGATGCGAAGTGGTAGGTTGACTTTCGAGGTGACGCGACGTGACATTTAATATGTGGATTTTGCGGGTCGGAGATTGAGATAGCGAAGTGAAATTGATAACGAAATGATCTTGGTTTTATTGATATTCAAGCGAGGTCGCTGTTAAAATAGATCGAGAAGTCGGTTACAAGAAAAATGGTAAAGCGAAGAGCGAAGTTTAACACATATTAACGAGGTCACTAAAGATGTTAAGCTCGATCTAAGTTACCAGACTATTCTTCATTTTTTCTCTCTGGAATTGAATGTCTTCTCACCTACGAAGTGATGAAATATTTATAGCAGTCTGGACGGATGCTGGAAGTTTAATTATAGTCAGATCTAGTCCGAGGATATGCTGCGACCTAGGTCTGGCAAATCAGAGTATGCGTCAGGCGCTGTCTCCGAAAGCTGCTTTCGGCCTGTCCTGGCACCAAAAAGGTGTGACGTGATCGGGTTTTCACGTTGTGTTTTGTCTCCGAAGTCAACTATCTTCGCATGCATAGGTTGCAGATTTGCGGGTATTAAGAAGGTGGGTTTTAGGCGTTGTGTCGTTGCTGGGCATTTTCCACGATTCAGGCCGGGGGTGCTAAGCCCACCCCTAAAAGTTAGTTTCCCCCCCCCCCGCCCCCCATTCTAATAACGTGATGTTCTGTCATTGAACTATCTCGCGGTGGAGCCCGTTTCGTGGAAGATTATGGTGTGTTAAGGCGATCTTTATTTGATGACGTGCCAGGTCTTGATAGGTTATCGTGGCGGTTTTAGGTCTTATTCTACGAGCAGGAGGATGGCTCAGATGGCGAGGCCGTATCGCATGGGTTGCGGTCTGGAGAATCTCGTATGGAGGGGCGCGAGGTCTTCGGGTCGGATGGAGAGGTCGGAGTCATTGAGAGGAGGCAGGTCGCGAAAGGGAAACGTCCCCGTAAGCCATCGGTACCCAAGGTTGTTAGAGAGTCATTTTCCTCCATGGAAACCCTTAGACTTGTCGTATGGGCCGAAGCGTTCGATCGGGTGGAGATCGTAGTGCCGTCGGTATATTTCAGCCTTTACGAATCCTACTTCTTGGAGTAAAGGCTATCCTTCCCAATCCCAAAGATGTTGACGGATTATTGCCACCGTCACAAGATGGCCATTACTCGGTTGACCCTCACATCCGTTCGCAATATCATCGGGCTGCAGGCTTTGAAATATATCCTCACTTTGTGGAGGAGTTATTGGCCTTCCGCGAGAACAAGAAGAATGTGATCGGGATGTTTTACACCCCATTCAAGTCTAAACTGAAGATTCTAATGGGTGAATCCGAGAAGGTAGATGACTGGTGGAAGCATTATTTCTTCGTTAAGGCAGATGCGCGGTCGTTGGAGGATGCATCATGTATTTCGTGACATGCCTGAAATTCGTCTTCAGGTAAGCGTTCTTATTTTATTCCGATGTGTCGCAAGTTGGATCGTTATACTAATAATCGTTTTTTTTTTACAGATCAGTTTCCTCCAATTGACCCGTATGTGGAGAAGTTCTTCAAAAAAAGGAGAAGCTTTGGCAGTTGGGGAATCAGCAGTGACCCATTTTTTTCCGAAGGATGATCAAGCGATCGCTTGCGCACATGAAAACAGGTAAGCAACCTTGGCTTATCCATCTTTCCTTTTTTACTTGCGACCTTTCTCCAATGGATTTATGGCTTATCGTAGATGCGGATCAAGCCCCTATCATGGGAATTATGAAAAAGTTACGAAGCCATCTAGAAAACGGGGTTCGAAAACTACAGGGGGGGGAGGGCCCCGACCAAATAGGTTAGGATACTTCCGCTCACAACGGCTTAGGAAGGGGAAAGGGACTCTTCTCACAGGGAAGTCCTTCTGGCGGGCCAACGGCCGTTACTGTGGCCGAGCTTCCGGATTTGGAAAGTCCGGTCCCATATGGGGTCGCCTTGTAGGAATGTCCGCTATTCGCTTTTGAGTTTTCCTACCCAGGTGGAGAGCCGTTGGAAGATGACGCGGGGAAATGCGCCAAACTCTCGCAGCGTGGACATTATGGGTCGCGGGAACGAGATTGCCAAAGGGTCCTATCATTTGGTCAAGGTAAACGACTGCCCTTCTTTGGATATTGTTTCCTTTGTTCTTTGGCTGACTTTGTCTTTTGGTCGCAGTACATCGCCTCTAATAACCGGGCCCTAACCGCGTACGACAATGAGTGCAAGCAATGGAAGAGGGAACTCTACGTTACCAAGAACGCGAACGACCGGTAGACGGCGGATCTCATTGCCTTGCGCAAGGAGATCAATGAGCTCAAGCTGAAGCTGAAGGATCCATCTGCCCGAGGAAAAGGAAAGACCCCGACTTTGGCTAATGTCGTCGACGTGGCCGACTTTCGAGCCGAGTATGAAGCGGCGACTGATGAGCTCGTGAAGTACAAGGCTTTTGAAGGTGTTGTGTCCTCCTATCTCAAAGATAGGAAGAGAGATGATGTCGCGAAAGCCGAATTAGCCGAAGCGAAGGGAAGGGAGGACCTTCTACGCGAGATGGAAGAGCGAGGTGTGTATGTGGTGGGGTGATGTGATCCTGGGTAGGATCTAGTCCCTGTATGACTCCAAGAGGTTGATAAAGTGATGGTGTAATGATCAAGGTTACGGAAATGAAGTTATGGTGGTGAAAGTTGCGGTTTTGTGAAACTTGAAGTGGATGGATCCGAAATAAGGGGTGGAATGAGTGATACTTCTCAAGGATGGTGGAAGATCCTTGGACTATCTACTTGCTCTGTGTGAATAGGAAAGGCCAGACACGGTGGGCAAGAGGTGAATTGAAGTGAAACTTCCAAGGGGTGTGAAAATTCCCTTACACTTTCGACTCTTGAGAGGAATGGGAAAGTGTTCCAAAATTCCTTGTTCAAGAGGATGATCAAACGAGTTTAAGAAGAAGATTTGATGATAAAATGTTTGATAATCTGAATAGAGGACCAAGAGGTCTTACATATAGTGTTTAGCATGCATAGGAAATAGCTAAAGACTTAATGAAAACATTAAACACACAAAGATTAAAGATTAAAGACTAAACATTAATGAAAGCTTGACTAGACTCTTGATCTCCTTTTCATGCACGAAATTTGTAGATAGAATTGGGTTTGGGTTTCCATCAAGAGGCTTTTATTAAAGTGTTGTGAACAAGCCTCATTAAAAACCTTGTTTGGAAAACCCAATGGGACAAAACCAAACCAAGGGAAAAAGAGTGCAAGTCACAACACCTCTCTTGATGAATTGTTTAGGTGGCTTGAATCACAACTAGGGTAGTTGGATTAGCACACACTAAACTGCCCTGGATGGTGTTGAGAAGGTTCTGTAGTTTTGTCTTAAGTTTGGCTTGCTTGGATCGGGTAATGGGACCATTGAAGATTTGTAGAGTTTTTTCTTCATTATCCGCAGGTTCTAGCTGCTCCTTAGCTTCTTCATTTGCTTCTTCCTCCTCTGGTTTAGCTGCTGCTTTGGTTGAAGTTCCTTGATGGCCATGCTCACATCATCCTCTCCCAGTTGAGAAGGATTTGACCTCAAATCGGTTCCTTCTGCACAAAAGAAAACAAAGTCAGTAACATCAAAGCTAGAACTCTCAATAAACTTACCTTGGAACTCAAGCGCATAAGCATTGTGTTTGATTCGTCTCGCTGGGTTGAAAGGTTCAGCGATCAGTTGGAGATTGTTTCTTTCTAAATTCTTTCTCTCCAACCTCAAAGATCATCCTAAAATGGGCAATGGTCTTCTTATTATAGACCAAGATGACTCCAATTCCAGTTTGCACAAAGACAATTGTCAAGGGATCTTCTAACTACGGTGACTCCTTTGTTGTTCCTACAATGTTATCAACACCTTTGGCAAAGAGCAAGTGCATTATTACAGTCATGAAATAATAAACACATGAGCATGTCTCAACTTGGATCATAACATTATCATTTTCATGTTCCTTTTTCCTATGACAAAAATTTGATCCCAAATATTCTTTGAACAAACCTAACTTTTTCTCAGTGTTTTCTGGATGTAATAAACTCATAATAATTGTTCCTAAAACATGAGAAACAAACAGAGTCAAAGAAGTACTTATCTGATTAAGGCAATGAATTTGTTTGTCACTTGTTCTCATCAAAGCTATTGGTGTTGGATCTGGGGGTTCTTCTTGGATCATGGAAAAATCCTTGACGTTTTCATGCTCCATTGGTTCAAAGAAAACTCGCACATATGTCTTCTTAAGCCACACATGGTATAGCCACGTTTTTGGGGCATGAAAATTCAGCTTAATATCCTGTATAGTCACAACAAAATCTCGAGACAAGCGATCATAGGTGCAACAGACATAATCAAGTCTACTAGCAAGCAGATTCTTACTTAGAGCGTCTAAAACATAATTCACTTGTTTAGTAGGATCATCTAAGTTAAGATTCAGAATGCTATCATAGTAAACAACTTCTCCAAAGAACAGTTCAGCAACATTTGAAGCTCTAGTGAGTTTATCAATACTATTCAAAACAGAATTCAACAAAGAACAACTAGGCTTACACAACTTATTTTTTTCAAATAGAAAACCTCCATGCCTAAAGAATTTCTTATGCTCAAATTCATCATAAAATGGAAACACATTCTTCAAGTTATCATTTGAATGGTCAAACCTTTTAATGTGTCCAAATTCCAATGAGTCATCATTAGGGATGATAAGAGATGCATACCTTGGAATTATTGTAACATCCACAATAATTTCCTTACATTTCTCATTAAGAAATGTCTCAACGAGTGTTCCTGAGTCAAAGTTAACCCGTTGTTTGGCTGCTGGTTCGGTTGTGCCGTCGGCATGGGAGTTGGGTGTAATAAGATCTTCCTCAACAAAAAACTCCTCAACATTCTCCTTGGAACCTGCAATAATTCCTTTTGGCAAAGACAAATGTATTATACATGAAGTAGAAAACTTAAAAGCATTGAGATTGAAACTATGACCTATTAAAAAAGTTTGCCAATATTAAATCAAGGTCCGAGTTTCACTTATCTTTGTACCAAGAAGAAGATGTTGGGTTGGCTCAGCTGTGATAATGTGCCCTTTGAAGTAAGGTCAGGTGGTTTGCATGGTTTAGAAGCTGGGCAAACAAGTGAATTGCATGTTTCTAGTCGTTTGATAAGGAGTTTTGTGGATTGATCGGCTGTAGAGGTAGCTTGGGCTTTGTTCTTTTTCATAGCTAACTGATCTAGATGGACTTCCTGTGGGGTTAAGGGCACTAGAATATGTTTCTTTCCCTTAAACTCAAATGAGTACCTATTAGTGAACCCATCATGAATAACCCTTCTATCTGATTGCCAAGGTCTACCTAACAAGATGTGACTAGCATCCATGGGTAAAACATCACACAAGACCTCATCTTGATATTTTCCTATGGACAAAGGAACTAGGACCTGGTTCTCTACATCTAGCTCACCCTCATCATTAAACCATTGCAACTTATAGGGTTTAGACCTCTTAATAATCTCAACTTCTCTACCATAATCTCGCTAGCTACATTGGTACAACTACCCCCATCTATCACTAAACTACAGATCTTACTCTTAACTAGACAGCGAGTGTGAAATAGATTCTCTCTTTGCTCATTCTTCTCTATCCTAGTATGTAAGTTTAGAGTTCTCCTAGTGACTAAGAGTTGTCCAGCATGGGGTATGTCTACATTTTCTTCCAAGGACTCAGTATTCGAATAGTCATCCTCTGATTCTACCTCACCATTAGTCCTAATAACTATTGCTCTCTTATTGGTACATTCCCTAGAGTAGTGACCATAACCCTTGCCTTTAAATCATTGAATTTCCCTAGTTTTAGTGCTAGAACCCATATCTATACCCTTAAGTTTCGAATCTTCTACCTTAGGTTTAGTGAAAGGCTTGTAATCTTTGCTAGACTTATCCTCCTTAGATTGACTAAACCTATTTGAACTAACTCCAGGTTTGGGGTTCTTTCTATTAATTTGTTTCTCAAACATTATGGCTTTATAGAGAAGCTCTTCTAGTTCTACATAATGATGAACCTCTAGCCTATCCATGATTTCTCTATTGAGGCCGCCCATAAACCTAGCCATAGTGGCTTCACTATCCTCTTGAATATCAGCCCTAAGCAACAAGGTTTCCATCTCCTTAAAGTACTCCTCTACGGTTCTAGATCCTTGAGATAGGTTTATAAGCTTAAGGTGAAGTTCCCTATGGTAGTGACTAGGTATAAACATTCTCCTCATTATTATTTTCATTTGGTTCCACGAATCTATAGGTAAATCCCCAACCCTTCTCCTAGAAGTAACTAATTGATCCCACCAACTTAAGGCATAATCTTTAAAAGCGGTTGGTGCTACCCTAACCTTGCTATCCTGAGTGTATTCCCTACATTCAAAGACTATTTCTATCTTCTTTTCCCACTCTAAGTACTCCTCAGGGTCATTAGTTCCATGGAAAGAGGGGATTTTGATCTTAAGGCCAGCTAAAGGGTTGCGGGTGTTGGTTTGGGTGTTCCTAGGCATCCGATCATCTTGTGGCCTTATCCTTCTAGATTGGTGTGACCTAGATGAGTGACTACAATACTGCTCAGTATTAGAGGGTAGAGGACGTCTCCTAAGTCTATCATTGATGGATCTTTCTATCTCAGCCTTCATGGTTGCCATACTCTCGTCCATCATAGCCTTGAAGGAATCCATGAGTTGTTGGTAGATAGAGTTTGAGGATTCTTCTCTATTGCGGTCTGTTCCCACCATGGTAGTTGAAATATTGAGACAACTAAACAAGTAAAATGTTCAAAAGAAAACACAAAACGAAACATCAATTCGGAGAAACAAAGACACAAGAACAAAGAAAAACCCTAACAAAACATGTTCAAGACCTTTAAGATTCCAGTTTTGAAAATAGTGAATCTAACAACTTTAAAAATGTTTTCAAGCTGATTTCTAGGTTCCTATAAGTTCTAAGTTCAAGTTTAAGCAAGAATTAAACCCACAAATATTCAAAACAAAATCACAAAATAGAAGGTGAAAGGTCTCAAAACGTTTTTGCAAAAAGGTGAAAAGGTCCGAATGAATCGAAAAGTTACAACCTGGTTTGGAGTGGGCTTTGATACCACTTGATGTGATCCTGGGTAGGATCTAGTCCCTGAATGACTCCAAGAGGTTATGAAAGTGATGGTGTAATGATCAAGGTTGCGGAAGTGAAGTTATGGTGGTGAAAGTTGCGGTTTTGTGAAACTTGAAGTGGATGGATCCGAAACAAGGGGTGAAATGAGTGATACTTCTCAAGGATGGTGGAAGATCCTTGGACTATCTACTTGCTCTGTGTGAATAGAAAATGCCAGACATGGTGGGCAAGAGGTGAATTGAAGTGAAACTTCCAAGGGGTGCGAAGATTCCCTTAGACTTTCGACTCTTGAGAGGAATGGGAAAGTGTTCCAAAATTCCTTGTTCAAGAGGATGATCAAACGAGTTTAAGAAGAAGATTTGATAATAAAATGTTTGATAATCTGAATAAAGGACCAAGAGGTCTTACATATAGTGTTCAGCATGCATAGGAAATAGCTAAAGACAATGAAAACATTAAACACACAAAGACTAAAGATTAAAGACTAAACATTAATGAAAGCTCGACTAGACTCTTGATCTCCTTTTCATGCACGAAATTTGTAGATAGAATTGGGCTTGAGTTTCCATCAAGAGGCTTTTATTAAAGTGTTGTGAACAAACCTCATTAAAAACCTTGTTTGTTAAACCCAATGGGACAAAACCAAACCAAGGGAAAAAGAGTGCTAGTCACAACACCTCTCTTGATGAATTTTTTAGGTGGCTTGAATCACAACTAGGGTAGTTGGGTTAGCACACACTAAACTGCCCTGGATGGTGTTGAGAATGTGATGTAGCGTTGTCTTAAGTTTGGCTTGCTTGGATCGGGTAATGGGGCCATTGAAGATTTGTAGAGTTTCTTCTTCATTATTGCAGGTTCTAGCTGCTCCTTAGCTTCTTCATTGGCTTCTTCCTCCTATGGTTCTAGCTGCTGCTTTGGTTGAAGTTCCTTGATGGCCATGCTCACATCAGGATACCTCGGTGAAGAATGATCGGATTTTAGAGTCCGAAGCAGGGGTGTAAACAACTTCGTCCCAAGCCGAAGTCTAAGCTCGGACAGTATAAGATCAAATCTTTTCACATATTCTCTGATCTTAGAAAAATGGAATATTTCCATTTTTCCGAGGTTAGCTCATGGGCTTAGATAACCGACTACAAGGGTATATAAATACACACCCCCCTTCACAAAGAAAGATCATTCAGAATCGGCGAGAAGAATTACTAGATAACCTAGGTTTGATACTTCTCTTTGATAAAGTTAACTCGGCATTCCGAGTTAACAACCTTGTAAATCGCAATAATCAATAAAAGCTTTTTTTTTTTTCGAGGATTCCTTTTTGCCTTTTACTTAACTTTCTCCAAAAACAAACCCCTCTAATTATAAATAATTAGAAGTTGAACCCAGTCTCAACACGGAGATCCAGTAGTTTACATGAGAGCGTTTTTGGTAAAAGTCGGAAGGAGCGAGTTTCAGAGAGGAGAGGAAGACGAAGGAAGATGCCAGCTTTTCCTCGAGAGCTTAAGGGGGGGATTCCCAAGCCTGGTTTACCAGTTTACCTCCGGATTCAGTCAATTGTTTTGCTGAACTCCAGGAAGCTTTTTTTTAAACAATACATGTTGCACTTAGAGCAATAAGCCACCGCATCAGATCTCTATGCAGTAAAACAAGGACCGAGGGAACCGCTTCGAGACTTTGGCGATCGGATCACTTAGTGCGGCAACCTGGTATCAGTCGAGGTTTTGGGATGAGTTATTGGCCCATCGTCCTCAGTCCATGAATGATGCGTATCACCGGAAAAATACACATATAAGGATTAAAGAAAATCGTGTCGAACTTGCAAAAGCACATGGGTTTGTAAAGGTGAATAAAGAGATGAAACCTGAGGAGAAAGGAGAAAGACAACGAGCAGAAAGATATCAAACTCGGAAGGACAGGTCAAAGTCAGAAATATCTTTTTTCGTGACCGATCCACAAAGAGATTAACCTCGGAAAGACAAGTCGAAGTACACTTATATTCTAGAACCTGATGCTCCGGACCTCCCGTGGTGTGAATATCATAAAAGACCGGGTCATAAAACCGAGGATTGCTGAAACCTGAAAAAACCATTTAATGGCTATCCGATTTGAGCAAGGCCGAGAAAAAGAGAAGCGTAAAGCAAGGGAAATTGAGGAAAAGCATCTTCCTCTAAAAGATGTGGAAGTTGGAGAGATCTTACCCCCACCACCACCAACTCAGAGAAAAAGGATCAACATGATAATGGGTGGACTCGCAAATTGTGAAGATTTTATTCGATCGATTCAGTGGAGCATCTTTAGATTATCCGCAGATTAGATTCCACGAAGCACTACTCTATAAAAGGATTTGATGTTCATTACCGAGGATTTGAAGGGAATCGATACTCATAACAATCCACTTGTAATTGAACTTCAGATTGGTGACTGTGACGTCCAAAGAATTTTGGTTGACATAGGAAGCTCAGTAGATGTAATATTTTTGGACACACTTCAAAAAATGGAGATCAAGGATCAAAAACTTAAATCTCAGAAAAAGACAAACCTCGAAAAAGAGAACTTTATTGATTATATCGGTTACAAAGGTGTTAACTCGGAATGCCGAGTTAACTTTATCAAAGAGAAGTATTAAACCTAGGTTATATAGTAATTCTTCTCCTCGATTCTTAATAAATTAAATTAGTGAAGGGGGGTGTGTATTTATATATCCTTAGTAGTCGGCCATTTAAGCCCATGGGCTAACCTCGGAAAAATGGAATATTTCCATTTTTTTAAGATCAGGGAATCTGTGATAAGATTTGATCTTATTCTGTCTGAGCTTTAGACTTCGGCTTTGGGACGAAGTTGTTTACACCCCCGCTTCAGACACTAAAATCCGATCATTCTTCACCTAGGTATCCCTCGGTCATCTGGGCCGAGGGTTCTAATCCTGTTGAAGGGACTTATGACCTGATA
The DNA here is from genome assembly GCA_900116095.1 of Euclidium syriacum. Classification (NCBI taxonomy): domain Eukaryota; kingdom Viridiplantae; phylum Streptophyta; class Magnoliopsida; order Brassicales; family Brassicaceae; genus Euclidium; species Euclidium syriacum. The sequence goes on from FPAK01000008.1 coordinate 9,918,903, forward strand.
AATTATCAAGGAAAGGTCGGCAGGGACCGAACCTCAATTATCGCCAAACTACTGATAATGGGTAGTAACCCCACCATCAACAAGTACGTAGGCAGCCTTTCACGAGGTTCATCTACAACATCTTAATAAATTTTGGTTCTATAGTCAAGAAGTTTATACAACTCAACTGTAGATAACCGAGATTCACACAAATCAATATGTCAGAGCCTTTATCACGTTCTCGACCAAAAATTAGGATAGTTTGTCATAATAAAAAAATAAAATTGCCTAAAAGAATCTTGGAGTCCGAAAAAGTAAGGCCGAGAGATTAAAAGGTACGAAATTACGAAATTTTAATTACACATTCTTTACCGAATGCAAAGGTTCAACAATGAGTTTGATAAAGTAGGACTCGTTGTTAGACTTTAAGCAAACGAATAAGGAAAGCATGTCTTTTTTTTTTTTGCTATTTCCAGATTTCAAAGCTTTCAATTTTGAAATTTCGAGTAAACATTCCGATCATATAAAAACAAAATTTTATTAACAAAGAGTCAAAGAAGTCATTACAAGGTATTATGTTATTATAAAAATACTGGAATCAATTCGGAGGTTTTAATACAAGACTACTAATTTGAATATTAAAGTCTTCATCTTGAAACTCCGGAATAGAAACAGCACTTGCAAGGGCAAACAGTCGATCATGTTCTCTTTCGGCTTCAGCAATGTCCGCTTCCAAGATAGCAAACCCCTTTTCAAGAAGAGAACAAAGGTTTTGAGAACCAGCAGCAGCTTGAACATATTCGTTAGCCTTGCCAAAAGCCTCGGAATCCTTGTCAAGGGACCCGCGGATTTTGTCCAACTTCTTTTGGTAAGCGTCGAAGATTGCGCATCGCTCATCCAACTGCCCTGTCTGGAAATACTCGGTACATTTGGAGTCCAGAATAGCTCGAGCGACGTCCCTCTCCTCCGAAATAGCAAGGATTTTGACGTTTGGCTTCATCCAGTTCAGTGATTCGCCGAGAATTTTCTTCAAAAGATCGAAAGTTCTCGACTCTTCTTCAGCAAAGTTCGTCTTCAGATTACTTAATGGGTTCTTTTGGTTTTTAACTTAGCTTCGCGCTTCAGCTAGAGCTCTCTCGGCATCAAGAGATCTTCGCTCCAAATCTTCTTTCTCAAACGAAAGAGTACCAATCTTCATATCAGAATCAGCTAGCCTCTTCTCATACCGAAGGAATGTTTGACCAATGAAGCCCATGTTGATGGTGGGGTTCTACTCCTTATCAATAGTTTGAAAATAATTAAGGTTCTGTCCCTGCCGACTTTTCCCTGATAACTTCTCAGGTTATAAGTCCCGTCAACAGGAATATTAACCCTCGGCCCTGATGAACGAGGGATACCTCAGTGAAAAATGATCGGATTTAGTGTCCGAAGCGGGAGTGTAAACAACATCGTCCTAAGCTGAAGTCTAAAGCTCGGACATAATAAGATCAAATCTTATCACAGATTCCCTATTCTTCGAAAAATGGAAATATTCCATTTTTTTCGAGGTTAGCCCATGGGCTTACAAGACCGACTATTAAGGATATATAAATACACCCCCTTCACTAATAAGATCCATTCAGAATCAGGGAGAAGAATTACTAGATGACCTAGGTTTAAATACTTCTCTTTGATAGAGTTAACTCGACATTCCGAGTTAACACCTTTGTAATTCAAATCATTAATAAAGTTCTTCTTCCGAGGTCTCTTTTTGCTTTATTTACTTCAGACTTTTCTAAAAAACGAACCCCTCTAATTACAAATAATCAGAAGTTGAACCCAATATCAATATTTGGCGCGCCAGGTAGGGGGGAAGTCGATTTTGTTAAGTAAGAAAAATCTCAGGAATGGAAAAATACATCGTTGTAATCCTTGATAGTTCGGACTCCAAAGGAACTATAAAGAGGCGCATCCGAGAAATACCAAAAACTCGAACGATAAGTCCAGGCCCGACATATCATTCTTCAGCAACCTTCACATACGCAGATCTCGACGGGGTCGTAACTCCCCACAACGACCCCTTGGTAATCCGCATTTTCCTGGCAGGAAATCTAATGGAAAATGTGCTAATAGACACTGGGAGCACGGTAAACTTACTAAGCTTAGAAGCAATGAATCGGATGAACGTAGTATCCAAAGATATGGAGGAAAAGACAGAGGCAGTAACCTCGCTCCCAGGGAAAAGAGAAGTAGCAGTGGGAACGGCGGTCTACCCGGTATCGATTGAAGTAGTTACTATGGATACTATTTTTCATGTAGTATCAGGACCCCTCGTGTTTGACGCAATCATGGGGGGTACCCTGGCTAACGATGCTTGTTGATTGTGGGGTTCTACCCCTTATCAATAGTTTGGAAATAATTGGAATGCGGTCTCTGCCGAGCTCTTCCATGATAACTTATTAGGTTATAAGTCCCGACAACAGTAATATTAATCCTCGGCCCAGATGACCGAGGCATACCTCGGTGAAGAATGATCAAAGTTAGTGTCCGAAGCGGGGGTATAAACAACATCGTCCTAGGCCGAAGTATAAAGCTCGAACAATATAAGATCAAATCTTATCACAAATTCCCTAGTCTTGGAAAAATGGAAATATTCCATTTTTCCGAGGTTAGCCCAAGGGTTTATTAGACTGACTATTAAGGATATATAAATACATACCCCCCCCCCCTTCACTAATAATATTCATTCAGAATCAGGGAGAAGAAGAACTAGATCGCCTAGGTTTTACTTCTCTTTGATAGTAAAGTTACCTTGGCATTCCGAGTTAACAAACATTGTAATCAAAATCATTAATAATATATCCTTTTTCCGAGGTTTCCTCTTGTTTTTTTACTTTCTACCTTTCCAAAAACGAACCCCTCTAATTATAAATAATTAGAAGTTGAACCCAGTATCAATATTTGGCACGCCAGGTAGGGGAAAGCGCGATATCGCTTTTAGCAAAAGAAGAAAGAGACCTTGGAAAACAAGAGGATGAACACAGAAACGCCAGCCACAGACGAACGTCGAGACGGCGAAGTCGCAGAAGTAAACGATAAAGAAGATACGGTACAAAATACCAACCATCCAGCTACGGAATCAACCAGGACCCTATTTGAGAGTCACGATCCCATAATCCGTGAACTAAGTTACCCTCGGGCTACACCCAGTCAACTTGGAAAACAAAGATTCATAACTCCCACCAATCCAATAATCAGAGCTTCAACAGCCGAATCTTGGAATTCGCAGGAATTACCAAGCGCGTTAATAAATCCTCGAACAGCCGAGCAACCCATGGGAATACAACCGTCAAATAACGGAGAAGAACGAGTGCCCAATGTAGAAGAGGTGACGACCCCCGAGGGAGCAATGATAAGAACACAGCAGCAGCGTGAGAGTTGGGTGCCAGAGCAAATTAACCATCAGCAACGGCTTAACCGAAGTCTAATCGACCAACTCGCGACCATATCGGAAGAACTCCAAGCTTTGAGAGCCCAGGGTCATAAACAAACTCTCAGGACAACTTCGGTTAGACCTTCACGAACCACTCCACAGCGGGTAACGTTCGAGGATGATTAGACCAACCCGAGAGAACCCAGAACACCCACTACTCGTCGAAGTTTGAGAAGTGGGGATGATGTAACTCAGACTCCAAATACCGACCAATCGATTGCAATCTTAAAAAGGGAACTAGAGGAGATGAGATCGCTAGTCCACAAAGCAACAAGCATCGCCCCAGAAGTTGATCAATTACTGGCAGAAACGGAAAGAAGTCCGTTCAATCATGACATCACACGAGTGCGAGTCCCACTCAACGACAAGCTAATACTCCCAACCTAAGATGGAACCAGAGACCCTGCAGTCTACATGAGGGCGTTTTTAGTCAAAGTCAGCCGAGCCAAGTTCCAAAGAAGTGAAGAGGACGAGGGAAGATGTCAACTTTTCTTAGAAAGCTTAAGAGGAGATGCCTAAGCCTGGTTTACTAGTTTGCCCCCCGATTCAATCAGTTGTTTTGCAGAACTTCGCGAAGCTTTCTTCAAGCAGTACATGCTTCATCTAGAACAACAGGCCACGACATCGGACCTCTACGCAGTAAAACAAGGAGCAAAAGAGCCACTCTAAGACTTCATCAAAAGATTTAAAATGATTTACTCGCGACTGAGGATTGATGACGACCTTGCAATTCGAGCAGTTAGTGCTGCGATTTGGTACCAATCAAGGTTTTGGGACGAACTGTCTGCTCATAGACCCCAGTCTATGAACGATGCTTTTGATTAAGCAAATACTCACATAAGGGAATCGTGCCAAACTCGCCAAAGTACACGGATCCACAAAAATAAACAAAGAGACGAAACCAGAGGAGAAAGTGGAAGGGCGACGAGTAGAAATGGATCAACCTCGGAAGGATAAATCAAAGTCGGAAATAACCTTTTCGGTAACAAACTCCCCTAAGGATATATCTCGGAAGGATAAGTCAAAGTATACATACACTCAAGATCCTGACGATCCGACCATCCCTTGGTGTGAGTATCACAAGAGATTGGGCCACAAAACCAAAGATTTCCGAATCTTAAAGAATCATCTAATGGCCATCCGATTTGAACAAGACCGAAAAAAGGAAAAGCGTAAAAAACGCGTAGATGAAGAAAACCCACCTTCCCGCTAAGATACGGAAGAAGGAGAAGTTCTGCCTTCACCGCGACAAACCAGAGAAAAAGGATTAACATGATAATGGGAGGTCTCGTAAACTGTGAAGATTATGTTCGATCAATTCAGCTAAGTATCTTTAGACTGTCCGCGGATCAGGTTCCACGAAGCTCCACTATGCAAAAAAAGCTGACATTTACCACCGAAGACATGAAAGGAATTAACGCTCCCCATAACGATCCACTCGTAATCGAACTCCAGATAGGCGACTGCAACGTCCAAAGGATACTCGTCGACACTGGAAGCTCGGTGGATGTCATTCTTTAGACACACTACAAAAGATGGAAGTTAAGGATCAAAAGATTAAAGCCCGGGTTAAACACCTGACCGCTTTCGGAGGAGATAGAGTCTTAACTGTGGGAACCATCAAACTTCAAGTATCGGTCGGAGGGGTAACAAAAATCGTGAAGTTCGAAGTAGTAGAAAGAGCCACCATTTATAACGCGATCTTTCGAACCCCGTGGTTAAACTCTATGGAAGCCGTTCCATCTACTTATCATCAGTACCTGAAATTCCCAACTCCAAAAGGATATTTCACGGTCCGAGGTGACCAAAAGATGGCTCGGAGATGCTTCGTAACAGAAAAAAAAATTTCGACAAAGTCAAGAAGAAACCCCGAATCAATCTCTCACACTAACCACGGTCAAAAAGAAGAAACCAACATCTGCTGAAATCTTGGCAGAACTTTTCGAAAGGGAACAGTACCTCGGAAGAACAACCAAGAAAGGTCGGAAGGGAAGAGCTTAGTTTTTCCCGGAAGGCAAAAAAAAAAGTAAATAAAAAAAAAAACGTTGATTTCTCGGATCTTCCGGGATAGTCAACAAAAACCCACAATTCGGAACTACGTGTGGCTTGATCCCTTCCGAGGGTACGTAGACAGCCTTTCACAAGGCTCAGCTACAACCCCATGAATCCCGATTTTAGTCTTGAAGTTTACAACTTAACTATGCCGAGGTTCATACAAAGTCGGAACCTTGATCACGTTCTCGATCAAAATTAAAATTGCCCGAAAGAATCTCGGAACCCGATAAAGTAAGGGTACGAAATCAAACAAAAACCTCTTACACATTCTTTACCGAATGCAAAAGTTCAACAATCAGTCTGATAAAGTAGGACTTATTGAAAGACTTTAAAGCAAAAAAATAGGGAAAGCGCGCCTTATCTTTTTTGCTATTTCCGGGTTTCGAAATATTAATTTGAGAAACTTCGAGTAAACAAATCTAATCACACGAGAAACGAAGTTTTCATTAAAAATGTCCGAGATATCATATTCCGATGGAGAATGAAAGATTAGTAATCCAATTATACGAGAAAAACAAAAAGAATTTCATTAACGTCCAACAAATATATTTACAAAGAGAATCGAATTGAAGTTTTAATACAAGGATTACTAATCTAAATATTAAAATCTTCATTTCGAAACTCCGGAATCACGATAGTATTTGCAAGCTCGGCTAGTCGGTCGCGTTCCTTCTCGGCCTCAACAACATCCTCTTTTGGAATCGGAAATCCATTGTCAAGAAGAAGACGAAGATTCATAGCAACAGACGCGGCCTGTCCATATTCGTTAGCTTTGCTGAAGGCATCATAATAAGCTTCGGAATACTCGTCAAGAAACCGCGAAGGTAGTTTAACTTCTTTCGACAAATGTCGGCGGCTGCGCGTTGTCCTTCCCGGTAGCTTTTGGCACACTTGGATTCCATAATAGCTTTATTAACATCCCTTTTCTCTGAAATATCAACTACCTGACGTTTCACCTCAGCCAGTTCAGTGATTAGCCGAGAATTCTCCTTGAAAATATCGGAAATTCTCGTTTCTTCCTCGTCAAAGTGTGCCTTCATTTTACCCAAGCGTTTATCCCTATTTGTGATTTCATTTTGCGCCTCGGATAAAGCTTTCTCGGCGTCAAGGAACCTCTTCTCCAAATCTTCGTTCTCGGCTTGAAGAGAATCGATCTTCAAATCGGATTGTGCAAGCCTATTTTTGTACCGAAGAAACGCCTGACCGACGAAACCCACCGTCTGGAGCAGACATAAGAAAAATGTTAGCAGAAGTTTCTGAAGAAAAGAAAAAGTTGTCTTGGTTGTTACCTTGAAAAGTGAGCAAGAAAGGGCTTACAGAGTATCCGATTCACAGCAGACCTCGGGCAGACGACTGTCAAAACCGCTCGCCTTTCGCAAGAGCTCGGCGCTTTTTTTTTATCCTTAAAAAGCATATTTGCACCATCAAATTCGAACTTGAATGCATGGTGATCCTTCACAGGCAAGATAAGCTTCCTGTTCTCCGCATTCTGCTATTTTGTGGCCTCGGAGTTTTGTTTCTTTCTTTGGAGAATGTTCTGATTTCTGCCAGAAGCTCCTTCGGGGTTTGATCTCTTCATTCTAGGAGAAGAGTTGTTGCCTTTCCAGTCTTCTCGTCCTACAAAAAATCGACTCGTAAGAAGAAGATCTTGATGAACGGTTTTCGGGTCACCAATTACCCTTGTACGTTGTAGTACAAAAGGTTATCAATCCAAACTCACTATTGTTTGACACCTAGAGTGTGAAGATTAACTTAATCTAAGCCTAATGAAGTTGTTTTGTTGTTTTTAGTAATTAATTAAGCTAAATGCAATTGATTAAACGACTAAATGTTATGCAATGATTAAAACAAGGGTCCTTAGATGGGTTATTTGTGATTTGGGATCACGAAGCATGGTTTAAAATGTCTAACTTACACTAATTAGCTATTCTCTAGGTTATTGACCCATTTAATTGACTAATTCATTTCCATGCAATTAATCATGTCATTAATTATAGCATCATTAGCAAATTCCCATTTGTAATGATGATAATCAATGAATTTAAATTCAAATTACTAGATCAACCTAATTAAAACCTTTAGCACCAATCCCTAGGCCATAAAAATCATAATTACATCTCTAAACTCTCTTGGGCATTTCATCAAACACTTGGTGTTTATGAAATGTCTCTTATCATCTTCCTCATTCCCATGTAAGAAGAAGCATTAGGGACTCTTAGAGATGGATGAAATGTTTGATTTAAACCCTAATCCATGCTTAGATCACCCTCATCTAACCCATCCTTAAACCCTAATGGAACTACTCAAGACCCATGATGATTCTCCCAAAACCAAGCTTGATTAGAGAAGAAATCATGATGGATAACAAGATGGATTGATGATAAAATGCAAAAGGGAAAGATTCCTTAAAGGAAATGCAAATTGTATTAAAAGATAGAACTAGGGTTTTTAAAACAAGTTCAAGAAAACTTAGGAAATTCAAAGCATAAACAAATAAGTGTGAAAATGAGGTTTTTAATGATTCTGGGTCGGATCGGGTCGACCCAGGACAAACTGAGTTTCGACCTGATTTCATTTTGTCCGTCAGGTTTCGCAGCGGTCTGTGGGTGACCGCTGCAAGACCGCTGCGGGTGCTCCAGAAGATTGCAGCGGTCACTCCTTGACCGTCGCGCTTGGTGACCGCTATGGTTGGCTTTGCAGCGGTCACTCCTTGACCGATGCGGGACCGCTGCAGCTTCTTTGATCTTTGGCTCCAGAAGATTGCAGCGGTCACTCCTTGACCGCTGCGCTTGGTGACCGCTATGGTTTTCTGCAGTGACCGCTATGGTTTTCTGCAGCGGTCACGGAGTGACCGCTGCAACCAACCGCTGCAACACTCCTCTTCTCTTCCTTAGCTCCAATTGTGCTCCATTCAATCCAATACTCATTCTTTAGCTCCTCTCCATGCTTTTGTACCTAAGGATAAACCAAAATGCACCAAAAGACTCTCCTAGACCTAATGGAACACCTAGACCCTAAGTGCAATGAAATCAATGATAAATGTAGCAAAACATGTCAAATGTGAAATGAAATCATACTCTAATGTAAGCCTAAATGATGCATGTTATGATAATATCAGGTCTCCAGAGAATTAGGAAGCTCAAAGAGAATGTACCAGCCCAGGAACGAGCTCTAAAATATGAAGATGGAAGTATATCGCCCCACTTAAGTCCTCCTTCTGCTTTAAGTTTTTCAAATTCGTTGGAGAAGTTTGGCGGAGGCGCTCGGAAGCAGGTTGGTTTGACTCAAAAGGAAACAAAGAAAGTTTAGCGTCAGAATAAAAAAGGAAAGAGAAGACCTAGTCTCTACCAATTATAATCTTCCAATTTCGGAAGATTGTAGCGTCAGATCTGTAAACCGAAGCTTCATTGATACGGACATAGATGTAACTTTGGAACCATAACTTTGTGCCTATACGAAATCCAGTGAGGATTTTCTTCTTAGGTTTGATGCTTAGTTTGAAGGTCCCTTCTGGATTTCCAGTACCAGAAAGGTTTGTCAGTTTTTCTAGTTTCCATGAGTTTAACCGAATGTTGCACCCAGGTACAAACATTAGAAGCCCGGTAATGATTTTTACGAAGTTCGGTGTTAGTTGTGACATCGCCATCCCTCGAAGGGCACAGTAACTTACCATTAACTTGGGATTGGAAACCAAAGATTGACTTCGGCGAAGAAGCTTTCGTAGAGACAAACATAACCTAATGGTGGGGTCTAAGGTCTCTGATCAGACCTTGGAACCAGAATTTCAATCTCTGCGGGGTTTAAAGCTCTTCTTTTAATTGACCCAATTTCATATATAGGAAAAAGAGAGGGTCCAACATCCGGGATATTTGGCCAAGGATAAGTATTTCCAGAAATCGAAACCTCGAGGTCGTTTCTCCCAGACATTTCGTAAAAGGATATTAATCAGAAAAGAAAGATTGAAGGTTACCTCGGAGAGTGGATAGTTGATTATGGGAAAAATTAATCGACAATAAGCGGTTTTAAAGAACGAACAAAAGATGATGAACACTTCGTTTACAGCGATGAAGAGATTTGATTAGCCAACACCTGAGGTGAAAGGAGGCGCCTTTCTTCTCATTTATTTTCATCTGCTTTCGAGATGACACGTCATTTGGGAGGTGAAAGGTTTTGCGAGAAATAAAGTAGTTTGTGCGAATGGAATTTCCGTTGTCCGGTGTTTTCCCGCCAAATTGAAGAACGAAGATTGTTGTAAAACTAAGACTATTGAAGATGAAGATCGACTGATACCGAACTTCATTTATTGACAAGCTACTTAGAATTGAAATTCGCCAACGCTGCCTGAAGTCATCCTCGGACGAACTTGGGGGGGGGGACTTACTGTTGATAGTGGGGTTCTACCCCTTATCTATAGTTTGGCAATAATTGGAGTGCGGTCCCTGCCGAGCTCTTTCTTGATAACTTATTAGGTTATAAGTCCCAACAACAGGAATATTAACCCTCGGCCCAGACGACCGAGGGATACCTCGGTGAAGAATGATCGAATTTAGTGTCCGACGCGGGGGTATAAGAAAAATAGTCCTAGGCCAAAGTCTAAAGCTCGGACAGTATAAGATCAAATCTTATCACAGATTCCCTAGTCTTGGAAAAATGGAAATATTCCATTTTTCCGAGGTTAGCCCATGGGCCCACTAGACCGACTATTAATGATATATAAATACATACCCCCCTCACTAATAATATACATTCAGAATCGGGGAGAAGAATAACTACATCGCCTAGGTTTTACTTCTCTTTGATAAAGTTACCTCGGCATTCCGAGTTAACAAACGTTGTAATCAAAATCAAAAATAATACATCCTTTTTCCGAGGTTTCCTCTTGTTTTCTTACTTTATACTTTTCCAAAAACGAACTCCTCTAATTATAAATAATTAGAAGTTGAACCCAGTATCAACAATGATGGAGGAAATTCCCTCGACCTATCACCAATGCTTCAAGTTTCCAACCCCGCACGGTTTTTGTTCGGTCAAAGGAGACCAACGAATATCCAGAATCTGGTCCATGCCAGCGAAGAGCAAGTCGCACGCGATTTCGCTGATCTCGGAACCAGAAGTTCCGAACATTGAAAATCCGAGCTTATCAGTAGTCGGAGAATCAGATCCAAACATCTTTAAGAAATATTCATACGAAAAAACATGTGTTGACGAGGAGAGTCCGGAACGATGTATATCTATAGGAGGAGGTTTGGAGAAAGAAGTAAGAACAAGGTTAATCGACTTACTAAAGAAGAATAGAGGAACGTTCGCCTAGTCATTCGAGGATATGGTGGGAATTGACACAACAGTGATATCACATCGGTTGAATGTAAACCCCACCCATAAGCCAATCAAGCAGAAGAAAAGAAAATTAGGACCCGAAAGAGCAGCAGCTGTTAACGAAGAAATTGATCGATTGCTAGCAAAAGGCTCGATAACCAAGGTTCAATATTCGGTGTGGTTAGCTAATCCTGTAGTGGTAAAAAAGAAAAATGGAAAGTGGAGGATTTTCGTGGATTTCACAGATCTAAATAAAGCATGCCCGAAGGACTGCTTCCTCCTTCCGAGCATAGAAAGATTGGTGGAAGCAACGGCAGGGAACGAGCTTCTTTCCTTTATGGATGCATTCTCGGGGTATAATCAGATTATGATGCATCCGGACGATATAGAAAAACCGCCTTTATAATTGATAGAGGAACCTACTTTTACCATGTAATGCCCTTCGGTTTAAAAAATGCCGGAGCAACATACCAGAGACTGGTTAACCGGACGTTCGCAGAGAAGCTCGGAAATACGATGGAATTTTATATCAACGATATGTTGGTAAAATCTCAGGTGGCATCCGAACATGTCACTCATCTACAAGATTTTTTTGATATCCTGAACAGCTTCAGCATGAAGTTAAATCCGGATAAATGCACATTTGCAGTTACCTCGGGGGAATTCCTCAGATATTTAGTAACTGAACGAGGAATAGAAGCCAATCTGAGATAAATAAATGCAATAAAGAACCTCCCATCCCCGAAAAGTTCAAAAGAGGTGCAGAGACTCACCGACCGAATCGTGGCCTTAAACCGATTCATCTCGCGATCAACGAACAAGTGTCTACCTTTTTACAATCTGCTAAAAGGAAACAAACAATTCGAATGGAACAGCGAGTGCGAGGAAGCTTTTCAAGACTTAAAAAGATAATACTTATCAACACCTTCGATTTTGAACAAGCTAGAAGATGGAGAAACCCTTTTCCTTTACGTCTCAATATCCGAATCAGCCGTAAGTGGCGTATTAGTTCGAGAAGACCGAGAAAAACAAAAAACAGTCTTATACGTGAGCAAGTCGTTGCTCGATGCGGAGACCAGATATCCAGCGCTAGAAAAGTTAGCGTTCGCCGTAGTGATAGCAGCTCGGAAGCTTCGCCCTTATTTTCCATCAAACCCGATAGCCGTAATGATGAGCCATCCTCTCCGAACAATACTACATAGCCCTGGTCAGTCGGGACTCGGGACGATTGGCAAAATGGGGGGTCGAGCTTATTGAGTATGACATCGAATATCGAACCAAATCCATGATAAAGTCCCAAGTGCTAGCCGATTTTCTGTCCGAGTTACCCCCAGAAGTTATGACGATAGCCCCTCGGAACGAACGATGGACTCTCTTCGTGGATGGTTCACCATCAAAATTCGGTTCCGGGATTGGAATCTGGTTAAAATCTCCAACTGTAGAAGTTTTGGAACAGAGTATCCGTTTCGCCTTCGAAGCATCTAATAACGAGGCGGACTACGAAACCTTAATCGCAGGATTGTGTCTCGCAAGGAAATTGGGCACTTAATATCTCCGAGCTTGCTGCGATTCTCAACTAGTAGCTAATCAATTCAGTGGCGAGTTTGAAGCAAAGAACGACCGAATGGAGCCTGACGTAAAGCTGGTTAGGCGCTTGGTCGAGCATTTCAAAGAATTTGATTTAAAACGAATTCTACGGAGAGAGAGCACGATGGCAGATTCTTTGGCTGCTCTTGTAGCAACATTGGATCCAAATTTACAAAGAACGATTCCAGTCAAAACAATTGATTATCCGAGTATTAGCAATCATGAACAGCATTCTCTGGCAATCGAGGACGCGAATGAAGAAGAAGCTCAACCACAAATCCTCGGGGAAGATAAAGAAGATTGGAGAACACCTATCGTTCGATATATCAAAAATGACGAGGTTCCATCGGATAAATGTGCAGCACATCGGCTCAAAAGTGTGGCTGCTCAATATTTGATAATGGACGATGTTTTGTTTAAAAGATCGGCTGGAGGGCTGATGCTTCACTGCATTGGAAAGGAAGAAGCGAACAAAGTAATGACTTTTACCCATTCTGCAGGAGGAAATCATTCGGGAGGAAGGATGCTAGCTGTAAAACTTTGAAGGTTGGGTTAATATTGGTCAACCATGATGGCAGATTGTGACAAGTTTATGGCACGTTGCGAGAAATACCAAAGGCATGCCCCCGAGATTCATGCACAACATAATTACTCATGGCCGCGGTACCCCCTTATCCGTTCATGCGTTGGGCGATGGACGTTGTAGGACCCTTCCCGAAGTCGACTAGTGGAAAGCGTTTTCTCTTAATCGTGACTCGTGGGTCGAGGCAGCAGCATATCCGAAAATTCAAAGCGGCAAGGTTGAAAGTTTTGTCTGGAAGAACATAGTCTGTCGACACGGGATTCCCTACGAGATAGTAACAGATTCATCTCGAATAATTTTGAAGCTTTCTGCGAAAAATGGGAAATTTTTTTAAACAAATCAACTCCGAGGTACCCACAAGGAAATTTTTCTCCAAAGATGTTGGATTCGGGTTCATCTCAACAGCTGTTGGAGCAGTCGAGGTATCACTCGAAAGAGTACAAGAATGTGGAAGAGTTACGGGGTTGGTTGCCGAGGTATCCAACGGAACGAGAGACTTTTTAGAGGAAGACTCAATTTTCCTCTTCTTCGATTTTGACTTTCTTTCGAGAGTTCTCGAAAGAGGTCGTTTGTTAGTTGTTGTTTTCGGGGTATTCACCTCGGAAGGTAACGTTGTTTTCGTCGGTGTCTTTTCCCCTTTGATTTTTGATACCTCGGGTTGTGGTACGAATACGCGAGGTTTGTAAATCTTAAGGCTCTTCATGAAAGTATGAGAAGACAATTAGATTCTGAGGGATGGTTATTTATAAGGCAACATGCCCGTTTCGCTTCCACATTCAATATGCTTGTTTAGAAAATGACACGTCATGGGAGATAAAGAGGTTTTGATAGAACCAATGTAGTTATTAAAGGAAGTTTCTTGGATTGAGACCATTGAAGACGAAAATTCAAGACTATTAAAGATAATCAGTCGAAATTATTGAAGACGAAGATCAACCAATACCAAACTTCATTTATTGACAAGCTATTTAAAATATAGATTCGCTAACGCTGCCCGAAGACATCCTCGGACGAACTGAGGGGGACTTACTGTTGATGGTGGGGTTCTACCCCTTATCAATAGTTTGGAAATAATTAAGGTTCGGTCCCTGCCGACCTTTTCCTGATAACTTCTCGGGCTATAAATCCCGTCAACATGAATATTAACCCTCGGCCCAGATGACCGAGGTATACCTAGGTGAAGAATGATCGGATTTAGTGTTCGAAGCGGGAGTGTAAACAACATCGTCCTAAGCCGAAGTCTAAAACTCGGAAACAATAAGATCAAATCTTATCACAGATTCCCTAGTCTTGGAAAAATGGAAATATTCCATTTTTCCGAGGTTAGCCCATGGGCTTACAAGACCGACTATTAAGGATATATAAATACATACCCCCTTCACTAATAAGATCCATTCAGAATCGGGGAGAAGAATTACTAGATCACCTAGGTTTAAATACTTCTCTTTGATAGTGTTAACTCGGCATTCCGAGTTAACACCTTTGTAATTCAAATCATTAATAAAGTTCTTCTTCCGAGGTGTCTTTTTGCTTTCTTTACTTAAGACTTTTCCAAAAAATGAACCCCTCTAATTACAAATAATTAGAAGTTGAACCCGGTATCAACAACCCACAGACTGAAACACAGAAAAATAAGGAAGTTCAATATAAAAAAAGATGGTAAAAAGGAAAGAAAAGAGGATTTCTAGATCGGCTGTTTACCCTAACATAGAGCGGGAAAGGGCTTGTAGAGTATCTGATTCATAGTAAGTCTTGGGGAGACGGCTATCATAACCACTCGCCTTTCGCATAAGTTCGGTGCATTTTTCCTTATTTTTGCAAAGAATATCTACACCATCAAATTTAAATCGAAACGCATGTTTTTCCTTCACGGGCTTTGTATAGTCCGCATTCTCAGCGTTCCTCTTCTTTACGGCTGCAGCATTCTGCTTTTTGGCGGCTTCGGTATTCTGCTTCTTCCTCGGAAGGAAATTTCGGCCGCTACCAGTTGATACTGGGTTCAACTTCTAATTATTTGTAATTAGAGGGGTTCGTTTTTAGGTAAGTATTTGATAAGAAAGTAAAGAAGAAACCTCGGAAAGAGGGTGTATTATTATTAAAGATGTTTACAATGCTTGTTAACTCGGAATGCCGAGATTAACTTTATCAAAGAGAAGTAAAACCTAGGTTATCTAGTTCTTCTCCTCCCGATTCTGAATGAATGTTATTAGTGAGGGGGGTATGTATTTATATATCCTTAATAGTCGGTCTAATAAGCCCATGGGATAACCTCGGAAAAATGGAATATTTCCATTTTTACAAGACTAGGGAATCTGTGATAAGATTCGATCTTATACTGTCCGAGCTTAGACTTCGACTTAGGACGATGTTCGTTTATACCCCCGCTCCGGACACTAAATCTGATCAACCTTCTCCGAGGTATCCCTCGGTCATCTGGGCCAAGGGTAGGAATTCCTGTTGTCGGGACTTATAACCTAATAGATTATCAGGGAAGAGCTAGGCAGGGACCAAACTCCAATTATTGCCAAACTATTGATTAGGGGTAGAACCCCACCATCAACAGTAAGTCCCCCCCCCAGTTCGTCTGAGGATGTCTTCGGGCAGCGTTGGCGAAGTTCCTCCTTAAATGGTTTGTCAATAAATGAAGTTCAGAACCAATTGATCTTCGTCTTCAATCACTTCAGCTTTTAATTCTTCTTCATTTTTTTTTTATTAAATCTTCGTACGTTGGCGGGAAAAAATAATGAAAAGTCGTCTTGCATAAACTCCTCGATTCCTCATATAACTCTGTTGACGTGTCTTGTTTTAATCGGGCGCATTAAATGGGGAAATGGAATAGATTGAAATTGCGCCTTATAAATAATCCTTGTCCAAGTCACAAAACCTAATTATCAATTCTCATTTCGCAGAAAAAATCCCCAACTTTCTTTTTCTCTCTCTGTCTCTAAAATGCCGAATCCTTTCATGAAGAACTTGAAGATCTACCAACCTCAGGTACTTATAACACAACCCGAGGAATACAAAATCGAAGGGAAGGAGATACCTACCGAAACATCTAATTCTCCAAAAGGGAGTCTCCCAAGAAACAAAGCTTCCAAACGACAGCTTTCTGAGACCCCGGAAAAGAAAACGTAGTCGAAGAGAAGGAAAATCGAGACCTCTTCTGAAAAGTCTCTCAATCCGCCTTCCCCTGCAACACCAAATCTCGCGGCTCCTCCGACTTCTATTCCTCCGATCGACACTTCGACTAACCCAACTATGGTTGAGACGAACCCGAATCCGAGCTTTGTGAAGGAAATTCCCGTTATTTGGACTTCGGACCCCGCTATTCCAACGCATAACACCGAGATTCCCCACGGAAAAATGCCTCCACCAAAGTCCAAAATGCCGAGCACTAGCACTCCCGTTCCTACTCCAACAGTTCTCCCGAAGCCTCAATTTAAGACTTCGAACAAATAGCCAGCAAAAACTTCGCAACAAAGTCCTGCTGCCGTGGCTTCGCACCACTCCTTCCGATACTCTTTCGGAAAGAATGTTCCTTTATTCGAGGACCAAGGAGAGTGTGCGAAGCTCTTCAGAAGACTTGGAGGTCGATACGGCCCTCTTCCCCTCCTTTCTAATGAAGAAAAGGACTCTCTGCTTAAGAACGCGGCTTGGGTTGCCTTGGGTTGCCCTCTATTCCTCGCTCTGTTACCAAATATCCGAGGAATTCACCCGAGGTAACCGCGAACGTACACTTATCGGGGTTTAACTTCATACTGAAGCGGTTTAAGATATCTAAACAATCTTGTAGATGATTAATGTGTTCGGAGGCCACATGAGATTTCACTAGCATGTCATTGATGTAAACTTCCATTGTATTACCGAGTTTGTCCGCAAACATTCGATTGACCAACCTCTGATATGTTGCTCCTGCATTCTTCAGGCCGAAGGGCATTACTCGGTAAAAGTAAGTTCCTCGGTCCGTGATAAAGGCGGTTTTCTCCCTGTTGTCTGGGTGCATCATAATCTGGTTGTATCCCGAGAACGCATCCATGAAGGAAAGGAGCTCATTTCTGGCCGTGGCCTCGACTAATCATTCTATGCTTGGGAGGGGAAAACAGTCCTTGGGGCATGCTTTGTTCAAGTCTGTGAAATCTACGCAGATTCTCTATTTTCCATTCTTCTTTTTTACTACGACCGGGTTAGCCAACCATTCCGGATATTGGACCTCAGTTATTGAGCCTTTTGCTAGTAGTCGGTCGATTTCTTCGTTAACGGCTGTCGCTCTCTCAGGTCCTAACTTTCTCTTCTTCTGTTTCACTGGTTTGTGGGTAGGGTCTACGTTTAAACGATGTGATATTACTGCGGGGTCAATTCCGACCATATCCTCGGGTGCCCAGGCAAATGTTCCTTTGTTCTTCTTCAGTAGATCAATTAATTTTTTTCTCGTTTCTTTCTCCAAATTTCCTCCTATAGTTAAAAAGTGTTCTGGTTTTTCCTCGTCAACATATATTTTTTCGTACGCATCTTTCTCAAAGATGTTCGGATCCAATTTTTCTACTATTGATAAACTCGGATTTTCGTTGCGGGGGACTTCTGGTTCCGAGATTAGCGAGATTGTTCTTGACTGATTCTTCAGGGGCATGAAGCAGATTCTAGCTATTCGCTTGTCTCCTCTCACTGAACAAACACCGTGTGGGGTTGGAAACTTTAGGCACTGATGGTAGGTTGAAGGAACTGCTTCCATCATTGTTAGCCAAGGAACTCCCATAATTGCATCAAATACGAGGGGTCCTGACACCACATGAAAGATTGTATCCATAGTAACTACTCCAACTGATACTGGATAGACCGCGGTTCCTACTGCTACTTCTTTCTTCCCTGGAAGTGAATGTCACCCCACTGAAGTTCCCCTTCTTTTTTGAGTTTTTCGAATTCTTCGAAGAAGTTTTTTGGAAGAGCTCGGAAGCAGCTTAACTATAAAATAACAAAATATGTGGTTAGAATTCAAATAGAGAAAGAAAGAAGAGACCTAGTTTTCAACCAATTATGGTCTTCCAGTTTTGGTAAATTGAAGCAGAAAGGTTATAAATTGAAGCTTGATTTATTCGAATGTAAAAAATAGCTTCGAAACCATGATTTGGTGATGGACGAAGTCCTGTGATTATCTTCCTTCTGGGTTTGATATCAATCTTGAATGCTCCCTCGGGTTTTCGGAGGCTGTGTAATTCGTTAATTCCTCCAAATTCCTGGAATTCATTCGAACACCGCATCTCGCAGCAAGAACGAGGAGTCCGGTAATGATTTTGACCGAGTTAGGCGTCAGTTGAGACATAGCCATTCCTTGACGAGCACAGTAACTAACCATTAACTGCGGAATTGGGAACCAAAGATGAGCTTCGATGAAAAATTTCTCATAACAACAGACGTAACCCGGTGGCGAAGTCCAAGGTCTCTGGTCAGGCCTCAGAGTTATGATTTCAATCTCATCAGGTTGTTGAGCGCTTTCTTTAATCTTTCCGATCCTAGATTTAAAAAAAATGGAGTGTTCACATCGGGTATATTCGGTCACGAGATTTCACTCCCGGAAACTAAAGTCTCGGAATCGTTTCTTTCAGCCATTACTAGAAAAAGAAATAATAACTGTTCGAAATAAAGTAGAGAGATTGAAGATTACCTCGGAGAGCGAAGAAATAATTATGAGAAGAATCAACCATAAACTGAAGATTATATAAGGTGTATGAGTGATAAAAGACGCTTTGTTTTCTGCGTTCGGAGGATTTGATTAGCCGTCGTATCAACTAAAAGGAGACTTCGTTACTTTTCATTTATTGTGCCCCTTTTCGAAATGACACGTTATAAGGAAGGCGAAAGGATTTGAGAGTACCGAGAATTCAGCCGTGTAACTGAAGAGACGTTTCGTTTTCTATATTTTCCCGCCAAAATTAATCGACGAACCAAAAGAGGAAACGAGCGTTCAAGATTTCCGAAGAACACAGTTATCTATAATCGAGTTACACTTATCGATAAGCTACATAACTTCAAAATTCGCCGACTCTTCTCTAGGTTTATCCTCGGACGAACTATGGGGGGCTTACTGTTGATGGTGGGATTAGCACCCCTTATCCGTAGGTTGGCAATAATTGAGATTCGGTCCCTACCGATCTTTCCCTAATTACAGATTAGGTTATAAGTCTCTTCAATAGGATTGGAACCCTCGGCTCCGATGACCGAGGGATACCACGATAAAGAGTGGTCGGATTTTAGTGTCTGAAGCGGGGGTATAAACTACTTTGTCTAAGGCCGAAGTCTAAGCTCGGACATAATAAGATCAAATCTTATTAGAGATTCCCTGATTCTGGAAAAATGAAATATTTCCATTTTTCCAAGATTAGCCCATCGGTTTAGATAACCGACTACTAAGATATATAAATGCATAACCCCCTTCACTAAATTAATTGATTCAGGATCGGAGAGAAAAAATTACTAGCAAACTTAGACTTAATACTTCTCTTTGATAAAAGTTAACTCGACATTCCGAGTTAACATTCTTGTAATGAATACTATCAATAAAAACTTATTTTTATGAGGATTTCTTTTTGTCTTTTTACTTAACTTACTCTAAAAACAAACCCCTCTAATTATAAATAATTAGAAGTTCAACCCAGTCTCAACATTGCTGTTGATGAAGAACTTGCTCTGGTCACCAATTTTCGCGTTGCTGATGCGTTCCTATCAATGCCCTTTTGTTTCCTGTTTCGGGGATTGCTGGTCCTTCCTTGTTGTGACTTTAATTGACTGCCGACTGTTCTTGCCTAAGGTTTTAGGACGGCGTCGTTACAGGTTGTTCGCCTGATTGAGAGACGGGTCGACGTATTGCTGATACACGCGGTCGTTCCTGAGAGTTCTGAGTTTCTGCTGCTAGAGCTTCAATTGCTTGATTAATAGGGGTTACAAATCCTTCCCCGCAGAGTTGACTGGGTGTTGATCGTGTGTAGTCCAACTCGCAGATTACGGGGTCATGGTTATCAAACAGAGCTGTTGCTGATTCCCTAGTCTGCAAGGATTGTTATGAGCTCTTGTGTCTACTTCTTCGTCGCTTACCACAGCGAACTCTCCGTCCCTACGTTCCTCCGAAGGTTGCTGTGTATCCGCCATTTCGGTTTTTCCGAGGTTTATTTTTTACTTTTTACTCAAAATTACCCCCTACATGGCATGCCAAATGTTGATACTGGGTTCAACTTCTAATTATTTATAATTAGAGGGGTTCGTTTTTTGGAGTAAAGTTAAGTAAATAAGAAAGACAAAAGATACCTCGGAAAAGAAGTATTATTATTGAAATTGATTACAAGGGTGTTAACTCGGAATGTCGAGCTAACTTTATCAAAGAGAAGTATTAAACCTAGGTTTTCTAGTAATTCTTCTCCCAAGATTCTGAATATCGATTTTAGTGAAGGGGGTATGTACTTATATGCCTCTATAGTCGGTTACCTAAACCCATGAGCTAATATTGGATAAGATTTGATCTTATTATGTCCAAGCTTAGACTTTGGCTTTGGACGAAGTAGTTTAAACCCCCGCTTCGGACACTATAATCCGACCATTCTTTACCGAGGTATCCCTCGGTCATCTGGGCCGAGGGTTCTTATCCTATTGAAGGGACTTGAGACCTAATTCTTAATTAGGAAAAGATCGGTAGGGACCGAACCTTAATTATTGTCAAGCTATTAATCCGGGGTGCTAATCCCACCATCAACAATAGAGACTTTATTAGTCAAGTCTATCCACTCCCCCTGGACGGGGAACAAGTTAGAATCCTTCTACTTAAACGTTATTTTAAATCTTAGCTAGGGTTAATTCACACAATTGAAAGGAATGATTACACAAAAGGAAAATTGCAATCCTCATAGGAACCTTCTTCACGCAGACAGATCATCGGTGAGCCCTTAACCCCAAGCCCCATACACGAAGTCACCAACCAGAACATAACTGGTTGGTAAACTGACTCTGATACCAATTGTAACAACCCGTCCCGACCAATATGGCTGGCTGGTTTTGAAAACGTGGATTATAAAACATTTGGCTGTAAAGCTAGAAAAACATAAAACCGATTAAAACTCCCAGTTCATTCGGATGGTCTTGACCTCCTGTGCTCCAGCTCATACTAACTCACTGACCTGCATCCATGAGACGGAGGCGTGAGTAATTGAATTACCCGTGAGATTGACACTAAGCTATACAAGTCAATCTAACAACCTAGCATCAATCAATCAAACAGCCCGGTTACTTGAGCCAATCATCCTAGCCTTAGCCATTTCAATCAAATAATCTATCCAGTTCAACTTAGTCATTTTAGTCCATTAAACCTAATCTTTTCATATATTCTGTTCATTTCATATTCCATAGCAATTCCATTCATATCTCATGCACAATCAATCAACATCATGTCCATTTACATTCATCACATTCTAACAATCACGCCCCCACCTAGTTGGGCTCAGTCGAAGCTACACCTGCGGCCGAAGCCCAGGCTCGCATGCGCGATGACTAATTGCAATCTCCAGCCGAAGCTGTCATTCCATATACAACTTACGAACCCGTCGATCCGTAAGCTCTCATTTCGATCAAAGCATCAAGACTCGTCCCGACCAACCGCCCGAGAACCTTACCCAGCAACTTAACGGTCACGCGGCCTTGCGGCCAGCGTGCCCTCGACATGCTGGCTCGGTCCCGGCCGTGCGGCCGACCTCATCACTAAGCCATCACCGTTTCCGATGTGATCCTCATACGATCCTTGGTCCGGTCTCACTCTAGTGGCCAACGGTCAAGCTTACCGGTCCATTCTGATATGTACCGCGTCTAGGTACTCGGCACACCATCATGGTTTCATGGTCCTGAGACCATGGTCATGTGGCGGCTTACCGATCCTGGACAGCGTACGCACCATTAGGCCATCAACATTGTCCGCGGTCCATCACTAGGGAAAACACAGCCCGCAGAACTACCCGGCCTTAGCCTTTACTCATACAAATCCGAACCTTAACCCGGTCCCAAGCCCATGATCAAACTTACCGGTCCCATCGCGATGTGTCCTCGGACGAGTCCTCGGCTTACCTCTTGTGATAAGCTTACCGATCTAGTACCATGTACACACTGCTAGAGCCATCGACATTAACCACGGCCTGCCAGGCGGGTAATCTCGGTCCATAGAACGACCACCTTTTTACACTAGCGGATCACACATAGGGTTTACAAAACTCTAGCCGTGCCGCCAGCCTATTTTCTAGTGACCAATCATGCGGTTCACGCCTAGGGTTTAAGAAACCCTAGCCGTGCTGCTCCTATCATTCTATCGTAATCAATCACTTAATTCACATGCATCTTTGAATCTTAAACACACAAACAATCATTCATGGAATTCTCTCAACTTAACAACGCATATTAATTTCAAATCAATCATTAAGGATCGATTTCCATCGGTCCTCCTAGTACTTCTATTCGCTGGAACTAAGGAGATAGAGAAGAGCTGGCTCAGCCTAGAACCGCACTCACTTTAGAGTTCCAGTTCTCAGACGGACATGCCACCCATTCAAAGGAGTCGTTCCTAGTTTCTTTTGCCTTCACACGCCGAGTTGTTTTCCTCTTGATGCCGCTGGATCCTCCTCTTCCTCTCATCCTTCCGAAATAGCCAAGTATCTTTCTCCCTGGCCTCTCTCTCTCACTCTCTCTCTCTTCGTCGCCAGCTCTAGAAGGAGAATAATGAGCATCTAGGGTTCCATGGCCCCTTATTTTTATAAGGCTTAGTCGGCCACATTTTTCCCTTTTTCTAAATATCTAGTTTCCTTATGTTTATCTCCTTCATATTTCCATTTTATTTGTGAATTTCCTCATCATGATCTTATCATAAATAGGAATATTTAATTAATTCCTTTTTGCTAGATAATGACATAACACGCGGGCCCAGTTCTTGGCCGCGCGTGTTTTCCTTTTCTCGGTCCAACGTCGACCTTCAACCGCCCGTCCCATACCGGGCCGTCCTCGCGCCACGACCCGTTTATTTCTGGTCCGCCTATCCATTTGCATTTCGCGTCCCATTTCTTTCCATTTATTTTACCCCTTTAACTCCTGTCCATTTCCTTCTTCCAATGCTATTGTACTGTTCTCCACCAAGATTTCCTAATCCAAATTAATAATGGGAGCGGGATGTAACACAATCCCTTATTGAAAATAGGGCTGTTTTAATATATTAGAGATGTTCTCTAAAAAAATCATATATCATCTTTGATTTGAAATGGAAAAAAGAAAAGAAAAAGCAAAATGATGGATCTTACAGAATAAAAAATAAAACATTTTGGAAAGTCAAGATCATAGGATCGAGTTACGCTTGAGACGAGATTATATAACATGTTCTAGTTCCGGATTTAGGGAATGTATGAATTTTGGCTTAGAACCTCCTAATAATTTAAAAGAAAAAAAAAAAAAAAAGTCAAGGTCTTTGTAGAATAAAACCAAGAAAAAAAAAAAAATCTTTTTAGAAAAGTATTGTAATGCTCTCACATCGTATAATAGTAATCTTTTCCGATGGACTTTTCCATAGATAAGTCGCTGTTTTTGTTTTTGGATTAAATAGACAAATCGTTATCGCCGGCCCGAGTTTTAATTCACAACAAGAAAAAAATTATATTCTCAGAACATATTTCGTGGATTAAGGTGTTTCCACGATAAGTTAAATGTGTGAATGCGCCAGTTTCAAACACGGGTTGTGGAAAATTCTGAGTTTGTGCATTTTTAATTCAAAATTCGAGTTTTTTTACGTACTTAGTTCTTAGAACGATAGGATTAGGGTGTGAAATCTGATGAAAACGGTTAGATTGGGCTTAGTAACTCTGTTTAAAACTGGATGAAATATTTGGAAGAATATTGTGTCGGACTTGCAACTACACCACGCACCGGTGGACGCTGCTTCAGCCAGTCGATGCAACTATTACTTTTATGTCATTCAATTATCTTAAAGTCGATCGACTAAAACCCCTGATGAGGACTGATTTTTAATTCTTATTGTGTTTATTTTGCAAATTTTGAGCACAAATTCAAATTCAGATGTTGAGTATGATGATGATAAATGGGAAAAAGAAGAGGGTGCGCTATTGGATGTCTAGACTCGATTCAGATCCTAGAAACATAATCAAGCCGAATGAGTGCAACATACGCTCGATGAGCCGATAATGGGAGGACTAGAACACCATCTTCTACAACCAGTGTAGAAGGTGGTTATCACAGGAACACGGATCCTAAACGGGTCTGAAATTGAGCATCTTGGTTTGACATAGACGATGACCTGAGGTGATGCTGTACAAGGGGATTGTAACCATTTGGACCCGACTTACCCTAACCTGGTCAGAAAATTCCTCGTCTCTTGCCAGCTAGAGTACATGACACATCCTCGTGAGGCAGCTCAAGGGCGATTTCGCTTCAAGAGCGGTACTCCATCTCCATCCCTAAAATATGCAGTATTTTCGTTTTCCAGCGGAACATGAACCGAGTTGACATGCTGAGGGACTTCGAGGACCACCATCCATTTCTGGCAGCTGATTGGTCCCGGTCCCTACGATACCAGCGCGACGAATCAAGCATCGATTTGTCACCTCGGGCTTCACATTTTGGCATGACTTCTCAGCCTCACATGCATTGCCTAAATAGGCCAAGCTCACACTGCTCTACTGTGCATTTAGGACTTGGTTCCAGCTCTCCAGCTTGGCGAAGAGCGATGACTAGAACATGGGTGCCATCTTCGCACAACACTTATTTGAGCGGAAGAATCATGCCCTGTAACGACCCGTGTTCTAGAGAAGCTGTGTTAGAGGTCAAATCAAAGTCAACAGAGATGACGAAAATTTGTCAAAAAATGAAATTCTCGAGTAGGCAGAAAAGAATACAATAAACACCATGAAGAGCAGTATAAAGTACCGAGAAGATAAGGAACAAAATCAAGATGAAGATGAAGAGGAATCCACACCGAGATAGCTCTGACATGAAGTAAAACAATTTTTGGAATTATTTTCAGTTTTGGAAATTTCAAAATAAATTTACTTGTGACTTATGCGAACGGAATTAGCAGTATAAATTCAACACGGGTTTATGGGCAAAGTTTCAGAAGAAACAGAAATCAAACGAAATGCCATGAGAAGACCGAACTGCCACAAGCCCAAAAGACACGTAAGCAAAGTAAGGGGAATGAGACTATATAAAGCGGAATTTAGTTTTCAACAAAACTTTGAAAACTCACATTCAAAACTTTATCTCAAATATTCAAGATCAAACTCAAGAACATTCAAACATTCAAACATTCAGACGAATAACACGAAGAATGCGAAAAAACACTCAATGAGAAGGAGTCACCTCCAGCCACCGTCAACCACCACCGCCGTTGTTGACCTCCGATGTTGACTATTAACATTGACAATCAGCGTTGGCCGGAGCTGCCGTTGCGAGAGAAAATTTTCGTCGAGTATTTGGCCATCCTTTGTTCGACCGCCGAACTCGCCATCGTCCATTCTCTCACGCCTTTTGTTTAAAACTATCGCGCCACCGCTGTTGTTTGTGTTTGCCATAAAACTCAATGTCCTACGAACCAGCGTTGTGTCGTTATTGCCCTCACCACCCTCGTGCATGTCGTCACACTGACGAGCTTGTCAAACGTCATTGGTCATCACCGCCGGTGTTGACGCTTCCATGAACCACCCTATCCTTCGATCGGTTTGGTTTGTTTAACTACATCGATTAGTTAAACCATAATTGATTGGTTTCGTTCATTGGTTTGGTTTAATTGATTTTAAACCAGTTTACTTTGTTCTGATTAGGTTTAGTCTATACTGTTGATCAATCTTGGTTTGACGGGTTTATCTAAAACAACTACTCTACTCAGTTTATCTTGGTTAAGCCAAATCAAATGGTTTAGGAGGAAATTGGGGTGGTCCATGCCCAATTTGAAGCTGGTTTAACAAGGAAAGAAGGTAGTTTGAAGACCAAGAAAGAAAGAAGAATGTTCGAGAAGAAAGTTATTAACTTGAGGACTTTAGAGAAGCTTGGAGCTCAAGTAAGGCATTCAAAGGCCAGAGTAGTCAAGCTGCGGGTTTAGGACGGGCATTGTAACACTCCATCCGCCATTACCGGTGAGTCACCCATCCCTAGATCGGGCTCGTTGGTCCCACCCTTATCCGACAGTCGGTGCGTTATTTTTCGTAGGTCCGACCGAGTAATTTACTGACTCTGCAATCACCATGCGATATTTTCCCGTGTTTTTTCCTCACTCACACGCTACCGCGAATCACTTTCCGGAAGGTCACCCATCTTTAGACTACTCTAACTCAAGCACGCTAAACTTTGGAGTTCTTTCAGGTAAGCGATCAGAAAAAGTAAGTGCACTTTATTGACATAAATAGCTAAACTAATTCATTTAAGCCTTTCTCAAATGGGTCGGACCTAGGATGTTACAGGTTCTATCATCACCATTTAGTCACATCAGCCACAATATAAGGTTAAGGTGAGTGGGTGTATGGCAGGGGCGGATCTAGTGAAGACATGGGTGGGGCACGTGCCCCATGTTAATTAAAAAGAAGAAATGAGCTCACCAACACCATTGCAAGAGCAACCAATACAAAGTCTTATGGAGGAAGAAGAAAAGGAGAAAAAGAAGAACGCTTCTACCATAACCGAATCTAGGCAGAAGTTCTGTTCAAAAAGTATTGGAGGAAGGATGTTCAATCCAGTATTGACCCGCTCGATCTATATGAACGCAGCCGATCACTCCCGAGTTAATCGACCCTTCAGTAGTCGATCGACTGGGCGAGTGAACCATAGCTCAACTGGCTATGAGCAGAAGAACGAGGGACCACGGGGTAAATCAAACCTAGATCGTGATTTCAGTACCGATGATGAAAATCCTGAAGGAGATTTTCACACAGAAGAAAAGCATGACCCATAATTCATTAGAATTGCACTAAAGGGCGAATAACTCAACATGAAAACTAGCGTAATACAAGAATTGTTCGATAATAAACTCTATGAAAATTCTAGGAGCTGTCCACAAAGGCACCTTGAAGCACTTGAAGACACACTGAAACATGTAACTCCCAGCGATGTCAAGTATGACTAACTTTGTCTAAAAATTTTCAAGTACTCACTAGCTGGAGAAGCCTTACTATGGTTCCAACATCTTGAACCAAGAGCAAAAGAGACATGGTCTAATGTCAAGAAACCATATATCGAAAGATTTCTAACAGAGCCGCAAGAGAACATCTCAACATTCAACCAATCAGATAGTGAAACTTTCTATGAAGCATGTAGAAGATATGGAGATCACTTGAGAGATTATCCAAATCATGGCTTCACCCAGGAGGAAGTCGTTTCAATCTTATACAAATGATTTCAATGGAAGAACCAATTCATATAGGACACAATGAGCAATGGAAATTTCGACACTTTGACTCCCAAGCAAGAAATGAAGCTCATACGCAATTATGCAAGGAGTGGGAGACCAAACTACTGAGAAAACTATCAAGTAAGGAGATCGCAAGATGATTTATGGATTACGCAAAAGAGATACATGAGATCAAACAGAGACTCCAAATACATGAAGGTTCTAAGGAGGAGGAAAGAAATGTATTATGCCAAGGGAAGAAGAAAGTCCACAGACAACTGATGAGATGAGAAATTGAGTGTTTTAACACCTAATTTTCATACGATTTGGTCCAATTATCCCATCTCTATTTCATTTCTTATGCATTTAGAATAGATTTTCACACTTTCATTTTAGTAGTCTCAAGAGTCTGCACAGGTGTGTTTTGTGATGTTTTCAGGTCAATGAAGGAGACAAAAGCTCATGGGGAGAAGAAAAGCCAAATAATTTAAGCAAGGAGCATCCAATCAAAAGGCCAAACCCGTCCATATCGAGGAACCTATCGATTGATATGTGATACGGATATCGAGACCCATAACGATCGATATCGAAGAGGCATAAACTAAGAAAAAGACCAAAATGCCCCTGTCCGACCTAAGCTCCCTATAAATAGATTATGTCCAAGAATGGAGACATCCCATCCACCCATCCACCCAACACACAAATATCCTCTCATTCCTAAAACGTCTTATTTTCTAGGTTTTTCTTGCTGCCTTAAAAGGTAGCTATGTAAATATTAAATAACGTTTATTTTTATTTTTATTTTTAATTATACAAAACCTTTTTGTCTTAATCTTTTCTTTTATACTCACTTATGGTGATTTTTAATTAGTGAATCATGAGGGTTTGATTAAGTAAAGAAGGGTAATAGGAGTAGTTTTAATTAGGGTTAATTAGTTGGTTCAAAAGTGAATCAATTAGGTCTAGATCTCTTAATCATGGGTCCTTGGAATGTAGTTCCAGATGGAGTTAGTGACACCTCCTATCACTCATCCTAACCTCCACTCTCTCTAATCCTTGTGATTAGTAGATGAGTCTAAGCGATTAATTGAGAAGCTTTCTCTACCCTAATAGGTCTAGTGTACTAGTGTTTATAGTTTGAATTGTGAAAACCTTCGTAATCTTACCACCTAAGTCCACGTTAGTATCCTTTCAAATGGGTTAACATGTTAGGAGCGTGGTATTGTGAGTTAATTGAATTCCTAACAAAATATTGGATCGATTAACGAGATTGGAATCAGAAATCCACATAAAGAAATACAAAGGCACTTGTATTAATTAAGGCCGATAGATGTTTATTCCTCTCAATTGGCCCGTTGATAGGATAATCACTTAGCGAACCAGTTATCACCGGGACATCATTGGATTAACCGAGTAAAACCACTTGTGACACGAGTCCCTAACTTGAGCTCACAACTTTAGTTACTTAGTCTCCTAAACCCCTTTTGAACCGAAACAATTTTCTCGGAAATTCACGACTTTATCCTAGTATATATATATATTAGTTAGGTAGTATAGCTACCACAACCACAAACTATCAACCAAAACCCCCTTTTATATAAATTCGCTTTTGAAACGGTTTGCAAACAATTTGATAACTTCTGTGCTCCTTTTGGTTTGATCCCTCAATTTCTACAACGAGTACGACTTATACTTGGACTAAGATTGAGGTGTTTATAAATTTTAAAACTTGAAACACCGACACGTCAAGTTTTTGGCGCCGTTGCCAGGGAGCAATTGACAAGATTTATCAAAAAAATTTAAAACCGATTCGTTTTGACAGATTTTATCTTATATATATACTTATAAAAAATGTATATATATATATGTATATGATTACGCCCGCCTATATCAACCATCGTATTGTTCTATACAACATATATATCGACTATATATCGGCGATACCAAGCGTCCACCTGGGTTGAATGTGAGGGAGTAACAGTGAAGGAAACCTTGTTCCACCCACGGACATTGCTAAACTCGAGCACACCATTAGGAAATCGAAGAAAAACCGTAAAAAGACCCATCAATCCTCAAGCATGGACGACCGAATCGAAAATGTTAATGAAGAACGAGATACGACGAACCGACTTAGATGCCATCACAAACTGGAATCAAAATCCCACAATGATAAGGAAATCAATTCGACATCAAAGGGATCGTGCTCAATACAGTGGTTAAACACCAGTTCAACGGGATGACTCATGAGAATCCAGTAGATCATCTAGAGAAGTTGGAAAGGATATGTCAAACTATGAGGACCAATGGAGCTAACGCTGATGCTTACAAGCTAACTTTATTCCCGTTCTCTTTGGCGGATAAAGCGATTCATTTGGGAGAACAACGTACCAAGCGCATCGATAAGAACTTTGGAAGATTGTAAGAAAGCATTCCTCAACAGATTCTTCAACCAATACCGGACTATCAAGTTCCGAAATGATATATCAACCTTCCGCCAAGGAGTGAGCGAAGATTTATTCGAAGCGTGGAAACGATTCAAGAGTTATACGAATGATTGCCCTCACCACGGCTTCAAAAAAGAGCAACTTTTAAACACCTTCCACCAAGGATGTCAGCCTCAATGGAGGTTAGCTATAACAACTGAAAGCCAAGGGAGTTTTGCGGATCTCACTATTTGCCAAGGGGAGAAAATCATAGAGAATCTAGCTCAATCGGAGCATGGACTAACGAATCCACATATTAAAGAAACCGACACCTCAGAGTTGAAAGAGCTTAAGGAGCAAATCGAGAAAATGACTAAAAGGATGGAACAATCCTTATTGATGGCCCAACAAGTTTAAAACAACAAGAGAGGTGCCAATATAGCACAAGAAGAAGAAATCTACCAAGTAGAAGACATGAACTTTGTTGCAAATAATAGCCAATATACTCAAGGTTGCAACAACCAACGCGGTTTTGGTAGACCCCACCAAGGCTATGGAAACCAAAGTTATAGAAGAAATCAAGGGTACAACGGTTTCGACGATCAAGGTGGTAACTATCAAGATCAAACATCTAACCTGACTTCTCAAGATGAAGGTACCAATTCGGTCTTGAAGCAAGTATTAGAGAGCCAAGGGAAGCATTCAATCGAAATAACCACCAAGATGAATGACATAGCCACCAAGGTAGAGACAAGTCTAGGGTCGATGAACAAGAAGATCGACAGATCGTATGCAAATCTAAACAGCAAATGGAAAAACTGTCAAACAATTTGAGACTTCTCGAGAGAAGAACGGCTGATTTGGGCCAAACGACTCAAGTTTTCACTTCAACTTTGCTCAGTAAGCCCGAGCAAAACCCCAAAGATTGTTGTGGAATAATCAATAGAGAAGATAAGTGGGATGAAGAGGAAGACTAAGAGGAGATCCAGAGCGACCCCGAGAACTTTGAGAATGATAATGAATTCATATTTGAATTCTTAGAAACATGGCTAGATGATAAAGATTTCAAACTCGAGAATCGGTGGAGTGAAGAAGAGGATTATGAGATGTTTAAAATGGATGATGAAGAGGGAATAAATGCTGGGAAAATATACGGGAGTCAAAACAAGCAAAGTGAGGCCGGACCAGGAGGAATATCGATCAATAGCTTGGTCATATCGACATATGCATCGATCGATATCAAACACCCGCAAGAGAGAAACAGATTATCGGCCTCTCGATCGATCGATACTGAATTGTCTGAAATCGACAAGATGATGGGTAAACTCCAAATCAATGATCAAGAGAAGAATGGACCAAGTTCGTCTTCACAAACCCAAAGAATACCATTCTCCGAAACAAGGTTCACATAAGCTCAATTAGAAGAAAACGAGATGTTCAAGAAAGCCGTCGAACGAGAATCTATCAAGTTATCGGTTACATTGAGCCTCGAGAACATGAACTAGATAAGAACCTTTGTGACAAAAATGATAGAGAATAAGGGAAGAGCCATTGAGGCAACATGGATGTTTAAAGAAGAAGAACAATGAGAAGTGGGATGGTCAAGAAGTCTTGAAAAGATGAGTTATCCGAGACCGTTTACGATTCCTTCCAACTTGGGGAATATAAGAATCAACGGAGCTTTGTCAGATACGGGAGCAAACATCAACGTAGAATCCGTACTTTTCTAGCCGAGCTAGTCGAATCGCATTCTAAGCGGATAGCTTTAGCCGATGCAACAACGAGAACCCCGAAAGGAATAGTACGAAACATCTCGATAGGAGTAAAAGGATAGATTTTGCCCACCGATTTCGTATCAGTAGAAACAATGAAAAGCGAGCCGGTACCTCTAGTGCTAGGCCCTCCATTCCTAGCTATAGTGGGACACAAATCGATTTTGAAGAAATGAAGATCACCTTTACGAGACTCGGTAATCAAGTATTCCACCAAGCTTCGACTTATCTAGATCATTGCCGAGCTATCTCGTAAGAAAGATATGAAGATGAATCAGTTGGAGAAAACGACGTTGAAGAAGAGTTGAACGAACTTGAGAATGGCGAGGTGCTTGCAATAAACCTATGCCACGCCGTCATGACTAGTGACTAAGAAGAGACAAACCAAGAATTCATGGTGGTCAAATACCATGTTTTCACGGAGATGCTAGAAGAGAGCATTACTAATAATCCTAACCAAAGGGAAATGTTCAAGCTTCTATTAAAAGCACTCAACAAGGTGATACATAGACTCCCGAGATTGCAACAAAGGAGAAAGGTCTCACCTCTAAAGGTTTTCCTCTACAAATTCTTCTCCGACCTCAACGAATCGAACAGAGTATTCACAGACCGAGAAGCAGCTACCGTCCAGGAAACTAGAAACCAAGGAGTTCATGCCCTTCCATATCGAAGAATGCCGGATACTCAAGCCTTAGACGGAGGAAGCCTTGATGCTTTGTTTCACACCATGGGAAGAGAAGGTACTAGACCAATCCAAGTCCCCGACTTCAATGAAATCTTGGAAGATTATGAAGCTCAAGAAAGAAACGTCTACCGAATCCCGACCCTATCTACCCGAGCAACCGAAAACGAAACAATCTTTTTTCTCAAACCTTATTCATTCTACGATTGATTGATCCATTACCAGGTTATGAATAGGGGGAGAAACTCGTCTTTCACTTATGTCCGCGCAAGACTCAATGATGAAATCATAACTGCTGACTGAAAAACAGAGCTCCTCAAAAACGAAGGAGACGAAGAGATGGAACAAAGATACCACGGGTCTAACCATGGATCCGACTATGGGCAAAGGTAAGTCTAACTATCCGTCGCACCATTGTGAATACCACTAGCTTTAGGATTTTACGGATTTTACCTTTCTCGATTTAATGTCACCGGGACAGTGTCAATTAACTCTAGGGGAGGACTTTATAGTTCACTAACTTTGTTTTTTTCCTCTCTTATTTTATTTTTAGTAGAGAAATCTTAGTCTTTAAGTTTCTTAGTTCTGAATTTTCATAAAAGTAAAAAAAAAAAAAAAAAAAAAGTTTCCAAAACGATTTTACGAAAAAAAAAAAAAAAAAACAAGATTTTGGTTTGACGTCGATACATTTGTACCGACTTAGGTATCGATCGATACAAAATATACTGTAAATATGTAAAATATTTTTATTTTCGAGATTTCAAAGTATTTCTCACATGTAGTTGCATTAATACGCTAGATGATAGTAGAATCGAGTCTAGGAGCATGTAGATTGCGTATAATAAGCAAGAATTGAAATTTGGATTTTCCTTGACAAAATTCGTTTTGAAATGGTTTTAAAAGAAAAATGCGGATAATAAGAACTCATCCGAATCTTTGGAAGCGAAAAATTTTCATCTTTCGATCAGATTTCTTAAAACCGTTCCAAAAACAAAAACTTTGCCAAAACAAACTTGACCTCCTAACACAAGGTTTGACGTCAAAGCTTTTCGCGTATTGTTAAGGAAATCCGGAAAGGCAACCTTGCCGTAACTCGATACACATTAAGATCCTCCTACACCCTTTTTGCCACTCTTTTGAGAATCCAAATGGGCATTCTAGCAGTGGTTACCCACACCCTATACCTAAACCCTTTTCCTTGAAACCAAAATTTTACTTGCGAGTGAATTGTGAGGCCTCTTTCCGAATGCTTACTTTGTAAAACATATTTGTTGATGGTAGGGTTCTACCCCTTATCAATAGTTTGGCAATAATTGGAGTTTGGTCCCTGCCGAGCTCTTCCCTGATAACTTATTAGGTTATAAGTCCCGAAGATAGGAATATCGACCCTCGACCCAGATGACCGAGAGATACCTCGGAGAAGATTAATCAGATTTAGTGTCCTAAGCGGGGGTATAAACGAACATCATCCTAAGCTGAAGTCTAAACTCGGACAGTATAAGATAGAATCTTATCACAGATTTCCTAGTCTTGGAAAAATGGAAGTATTCCATTTTTCCGAGGTTAGCCCATGGGCTTGCAAGACCGACTATTAAGGATATATAAATACATACCCCCCTTCACTAATAACATTGATTCGGAATCGGGAGGAGAAAACCTAGATCTCCTAAGTTTTACTTCTCTTTGATAAAGTTAGCTCGGCATCCCAAGTTAACAAGCCTTGTAATCACTTTCATTAATAAAATACCATCTTTCCGAGGTTTCTTCTTTATTTCTCTTCGAAGTACTTTCCTAAAAACGAACCCCTCTAATTATAAATAATTAGAAGTTGAACCCAGTATCAACATTTGGCACGCCAGGTAGGGGGAAACTTTAAGTAAAAGAGAGATCTCGGAGAACAGGAAGATGAGCACAGAAGAGCCACCTGCCAACGAACGTCGAGACGGTGAAGAAGCAGAAGTAAGCGACAAAGAAGGAGCGGTCCAGAATACCAACCAGAACCTCAATCCAATAGCCCGTGAACTAAGCTATCCTCATACCACACCCAATCAACTCGGAGAACAAGGATTCGTCACTCCTACTAATCCGATAGTTCGAACCTCGACATCTGAGACCCAGAATTCTCAGGAAGTACTAGACGAAACTCTTCAGGCGGCTGGGCAACCCGCATGAATGTTATCATCAAATAACGGAGGAAACCAGATAATAAATCGAGTTCCCAACATAGAAGAGATAACAACCCCCAAAGAAGTAGTGGTAAGAATACAACAGCAGCGTGAAAGTTGGATGATAGAGCAAATCGATCATCAACTGGCGACCGTATCAGAAGAACTCCGAGCTTTGAGAGCCCAAAGTCATAACCAAATTCTTGGAACGACTTCGGTTAGACCTTCACGAGCCACTTCACAACGAGTAACATTCGAAGACGATCAGACCAGTCCAAGAAAACCAAGGACGCCCATTACCCGACGAAGTCAGAGAAGCGGAGATGACATGACTCAGAACCCGAGTATCGACCAATCAATTGCAATCTTAAAAGAGAATTGGAAGAGAAGCGATCACTAGTCCACAAGGCAACTAGCATCGCCCCAGAAGTCAATCAATTATTGGCAGAGACAGACAGGAGCCCGTTCACTTAGAACATCGCGCGGGCGCGGGTGCCACTCAACGACAAGCTAATACTCCCAACCTATGACGGAACAACAGATCCCGCAGTCTACATGAGAGCCTTCCTGGTAAAAGTTGACCGAGCCGAGTTCCAAAGAAACGAAGAGGACGAGGGAAGATGTCAACTTTTCTTAAAAAGCTTGAGAGGAGACGCTCAAGCTTGGTTCACTAGCCTACCCCCCCCCCGATTCAATCAGTTGTTTTGTCGAACTCTATGAAGCCTTCTTCAAACAATAGATGCTCCATCTAGAGCAACAGGCCACTGCATCGGACCTCTACGCGGTAAAACAAGGACCAAAAGAGTCACTCCGAGATTTCATTAAAAGATTTAAGGCGATTTACTCGCGGCTAAGGATTGATGACGACTTAGCAATTGGAGCGCTTAGCGCAGCAACCTGGTATCAATCGAGGTTTTGGGACGAACTATCAGCTCATCGTCCCCAGTCTATGAACGACGCTTTTCATCGAGAAAATACTCACATAATGATCGAAGAAAATCGCGCCGAACTCGCCAAAGTACACGGATCCACAAAGCTGAACAAAGAGGTGAAACCAGAGGAAAAAGGAGAAGGGCGACGAGTGGAAAGGGATAACCCTCGAAAGGATAAATCAAGGTCGGAAATGACCTTCTCCGTAACGGATTCACCAAAGGATATATCTCGGAAAGATCAGTCAAAATACACATACAGCAGAGATCCTGACGATCCAACCGCTCCTTGGTGCGAGTACCACAAAAGACCGGGCCACAAAACCGAAGATTGCCGACATTTAAAGAACCACCTAATGGCAATCCGATTTAAACAAGAACGAGAAAAGGAGAAGCGTAAGACACGAGGAGACGAGGAAAACCAGCTTCCCCGCGAAGATACGGAAAAAGGAGAAGTTCCACCCTCACCGCCCCCAAACAAAAGGAAAAGAATTAACATGATAATGGGAGGGCTCGCGAACTGTGAAGATTCTGTACGATCAATTCAGCGAAGCATCTTTAGATTGTTCGTGGATCAGGTTCCACGAAATTCCACTTTGCAAAAGGAGTTGACATTTACCACCGAAGATCTGAAAGGAATTGACGTTCCCCACAACGATCCACTTGTAATCGAACTTCAGATAGGTGATTGCGACGTTCAAAGGATACTCGTCGACGTTGATATCTTTAGACACATTGCAGAAGATGGAGGTAAAAGATCAGAAGATTAAAGCTCGGGTTAAACACCTAACCGCCATTGGAGGAGATACAGTTTCAACCATCGAAACCATTAAACTTCCAGTTTCGGCCGGAGGAGTAACAAAAATCATGAAGTTCGAAGTACTAGAGAGAGCAACCATTTAT
The DNA here is from genome assembly GCA_900116095.1 of Euclidium syriacum. NCBI lineage: Eukaryota > Viridiplantae > Streptophyta > Magnoliopsida > Brassicales > Brassicaceae > Euclidium > Euclidium syriacum. The sequence continues at coordinate 9,955,170 of FPAK01000008.1, forward strand.
AACGTGATCGTCGGAACTCCATGGTTATACTATATGGAAGCTGTTCCATCTACTTATCATCAGTGCCTGAAATTCCCAACTCCAAAAGGATATTTCACGGTCCGAGGTGACCAAAAGATGGCTTGGAGATGCTTCGTAACAGAAAATAAACTCCGAAGGAACCAAGAACCTTTGAATCAACCTCTCAAGCTAACTACGGTCAACAAGAAGAAACCGACATCTACTAAAATCCTGGCGGAACTTTTTGAAAGAGAAGAATACCTAGAGAGAAAAACCAAGAAAGGTCGGAAGGGAAGAGATTAGTCTTTTCCTCGAAGACAAAAAAAAAAAAACCGTTGATATCTCGGATTTTCCAAGATAGTAAACGGATATCTACAATTCAGAAATACGTGTGGCTTGATCCCCTCCGAGGGTACGTAGGCAACTTTTCACAAGGTTCAGCTACAACATCATGAACTCCGGTTTAACGTCGCAGTTCACAACTCAACTACGCCGAGGTTCACAAAAAGTCGAAACCTTGATCACGTTCTCGACCAAAATAAAATTGCCTGAAAGAATCTCGGAGCCCGATAAAGTAAGGCCGAGAGATTAAAGGGTACAAAATCAAAAGTAAACCTCTTACACATTCTTTACCGAATGCAGAAGTTCGACAGTAAGTCTGATAAAGTAGGACTTATTGTAAAACTTTAAAGCAAAGGAATAAGGAAAGCGCGCCTTGTTCTCTTTCGCTATTTCCGGGTTTCGAAATATCAAATTAAGAAACTTCGAGTAAACAAATCCAAATAATACGAGAAGCAAAACTTTCATTTAAACATCCGAGATTTCATATTTGGGATGGAGATTGAAAGAATAGTCCAGTTATACGAGAAAAGAATTTTTAAGAAGTACATTTACATAAGAGAATCGAGTTGAGGTTTTAGTACAAGGATTACTAATCTAAATATTAAAATCCTCATTTCAAAACTCTGGAATTACAACGGAATACGCAAGCTCGGCAAGACGTTCGCGTTCCTTCTCGGCCATAACAATATCCTCTTCTGGAATTGGAAGTCCCTTGTTAAGAAGAAGACGAAGATTCATAGCAACAGCTGCGGCTTGTCCATACTCGTTAGCTTTGCTGAAGGCCTCAGAATAAGCTTTGGAATATTCTTCGAGAGATGCGCGAAGTTGGTGCAACTTCTTTTGACAAATGCTGGAAGCCGCGCGTTTTCCCTCTTGGTAGCTTTCGGCACACTTGGAGTCCAGAATAGCCTTATTGAGATCCCGCTCCTCCGAGATATCAACCACCTGACGCTTCACTTCAGCTAGTTCAGTGATTAGCCGGGAGTTTTCTTTAAAAATATCAGAAGTCTTCGACTCTTCTTCATCAACGTGTGCCTTCATTTTACTCAAACGTTTGTCCTTCTTCGCAACTTCATTGAGCGCCTCGGACAAAGCTTTCTCGGCGTCGAGGGACCTCTTCTCCAAGTCTTCATTCTCGGCCTGAAGAGAGTCAATCTTCGAGTCAGATTGTGCGAGCCTCTTCTCGTACCGCAAGAATGCCTGGCCGACGAAACCCACCGACTGGATTAGATAAAGGAAATATTAGTAGGAGTTCTAAGGAAAAGAAGAGTTTGTCTCGGCTGTTACCTTGAAAAGCGAGCAAGAAAGAGCCTCCAGAGTATCTGATTCGTAGCAGTCTTCGGGCAGACGATTATTATAACCACTTGTCTTTCGTAGAAGCTCGGCACTTTTCTCTCTATTTTGAAAAAGTAGTTTCTCATCATCAAATTCAAACTTAAAAAGCATGGTGGTCTCTTACAGGCAAGATCAACTTCCTGTTCTGAGCATTCTGTTTTTCGAAGTTTCCGCATTCTTTTCGGCAACCTCGGAGCTTTGTTTCTTTCTCGTAATATTCTGATCACTACCGAAAGCTCCTTCGGGGTTTGACCTTATCATTTTAAGAGAAGAATCAGTTTCCTCCCAGTCGTCTCGTCCTACATAAATTCAGTCATAAGGCAAGAAGAAGCTTGGTAAAATTAGGAAGTTTGGAGGAAGTATACCAGCCCAAGAACGAGCTCTGAAAAATGAAGCAGGAAATATTTCACTCCACTGAAGTTCTCCTTCCGCTTTAAGTTTTTCGAACTCTTCGGAGAAGTTCGGTGGAAGAGTTCAGAAATAGCTTGGTTTAACTGAAAAAGAAATAGAGAAGGATTAGCATCGGAACAAAGAGAAGAGAGGAAACCTAGTTTCTACCGATTGTAGTTCTCCAATTCTGAAAGATTTTGGCGTCGGATCTTTAAACCGAAGCTTCGTTGATTCGAACATAGAAGTAACTTCGGAACCATAACTTGGCGTTTGTACGGAATTCAGTGAGGATTTTCTTCTTAGGTTTGATGCTTAGTTTGAAAGTTCCTTCTTGGTTTTTAGCACCGGAAATGTTCGTCAGTTCTTCTAGTTTCCAAGAATTTAGCCGAATATTGCACCAAGCCGCGAGTACTAGAAGCCCGGTGATGATTTTTACAGAATTCGGTGTTAGTTGTGACATCGCCATTCCTCGACGGACGCAGTAGCTTACCATTAATTGTGGAATTGGGATTCAAAGATTGGCCTCGGCGAAGAAACTTTCGTAGAAACAAACGTAGCCTGGTGGTGGAGTCCAAGGTCTCTGATCGGACTTCGGAACCAGAATATCAATCCCTTAAGGGTTTAGAGCTTTCCTTTTAATTGATCCAATCTCGGATCTAGGGAAAAGAGAGGTCTGAAATCCGGGATACTCGGCCAAGGGCAAGTATCCCCATAAATCGAAACTTTGAGGTCGTTTCTCCCGGACATTGTGTTGAAAAATATTAATCAAAGAAGGAAGATCGAAGGTTACCTCGGAGAGCGAAGCGTCGATTATGGGAGGAATTAATCAATAATCAGTGGTTATATAGGACGAACAGAAAAATGATGGGTTTTTCATTGACAACTGTGAAAGGATCTGATTAGTTGATTCTTGAGGAAAGAGAAGGCGTCTCTTCCTCTTCATTTACTTTTATTAGTTTTCAGGACGACACGTCGTTTGGGCAGTGAAAGGTCTTGCGGAAACCGAGAAGTTCGTGTGAGTAAACGTTTCATTTTTCAATGTTTTCCCGCCAAAATTAAAGTAAAGAGATTTTAGAAGAATTGATGTTGAAGTAATTGAAGATGAAGATCAATTGGTCCCGAACTTCATTTATCGACAAGCTATTTAAGGTGGAACTTCGCCAACGCTGCCCGAAGACATCCTCGGACGAACTGGGGGGGGACTTACTGTTGATGGTGGGGTTCTACCCCTTATCAATAGTTTGACAATAATTGGAGTTTGGTCCCTGCCGAGCTCTTCCCTGATAACTTATTAGGTTATATGTCTCGACGATAGGAATATCGACCCTCGGCCCAGATGACCGAGGGATACCTCGGAGAAGATTAATCAGATTTAGTGTCCGAAGCGGGGGTATAAACGAACATCGTCCTAAGCCGAAATCTAAGCTCGGAAAGTATAAGATAAAATCTTATCACAGATTCCCTAGTCTTGGAAAATGGAAATATTCCATTTTTCCGAAGTTAACCCGTGGGCTTGCAAGACCGACTATTAAGGATATATAAATACATACCCCCCTTCACTAATAACATTGATTCAGAATCGGGAGGAGAAAACCTAGATTTCCTAGGTTTTACTTCTCTTTGATAAAGTTAGCTCGGCATCCTGAGTTAACAAGCCTTGTAATCACTTTCATTAATAAAAAAAACCCTCTTTCCGAGGTTTCTTCTTTATTTCTCTTCGAAGTACTTTCCTAAAAACGAACCCCTCTAATTATAAATAATTAGAAGTTGAACCCAGTATCAACAATATTGAGCTTGGAGAACGACAAGGCTGGGACTGTCATGTTGAAGCTCACTCGCATTTGAGCTTAAATAAGATTTTGATAGAATAGGTGGGCATTGGGATTGATCTATATAAGAGAAACAAGTGGGAAAATATGTATAAAAGGGGAGGTAAGAATAAAAAAAAAGGAGAAACTTGGTCCAAAAAAAAAAAAAGAATACTCTAGTCCAGGAATCTTTGGAAAGAAACTCTACTCAAGAGGTTATATATATAAAAAATAAAAGAGTTAATAAAAAAATTATATATTTATGAATTCCCCAAGCAGTTGGTATAAGAAAAAAAAAACAAATAAAAAAATAAAATAAAAATAGAAGAAGAAGAAGATGAAAAGCAAAAATAAGGGCAAAAAGCCTTTTCTTCATGGGTATATTAGGAGTAGGAAATGGATTCACATTGGGATTAAAACACAAGACTTAGAGTAGGATACAAAAGGGGTATATAAGGGTAAATGACAATCTAAACCTTGTATGCACCAATTGTTATTAGCTCTTAATATTTTGCGAAAGTATCGTTCTTTTCGAAAAAAGCCTATGTTTTTAATAAACCTTCTTATCATAATTTACATGACCTTTTTTTACCAAGCTGAGCAAGCTTGCTCTAGCGGATTTCCTAAGCATGATTTTACCATGTGAGTTGAGATGATCAAGAGAACTTAAGTTATTAAAAAGCAATGTTGATTTGGAAGTTTTTGTGCAAAAAGGATCTGAGCGAATGGAGAAAATGTTTTCATGATAAGGATAGTTCTTAGGATTTTTGCATTTTCGAGTTAAATTGTTAAAACCAACTATCACACCATTTTCAAGGGAGTTCAAACATTTTCTTTACAACCAATCTTGTTTGCTTGAGGACAAGTAAAATGTTAAGTCCAGGGGAATTGATGAGATGGGAAATCGAGTGTTTTAACGCCTAATTTTCATACGATTTGGTCCAATTATCCCATTTCTATTTCATTTCTTATGCATTTAGGATAGATTTTCACACTTTGCATTTTAGTAGTCACAAGAGTCTTCATAGGTGTGTTATGTGATGTTTCCAGGTCAATGAAGGAGACAAAAGCTCATGGGGAGAAGACAAGCCAAAAAATGAAAGCAAAGAGCATTAAATCAAAAGGCCAAACCCGTCCATATCGAGGAGCCTATCGATCGATATAGGATGAGGATATCGAGACCCATATCAAAGAGCCAGAAACAATGAAAAAGACCAAAATGCCCCTAGCCGACCGAAGCTCCCTATAAATAGAGCATATCCCAAGATTGGAGACATCCCATCCACCCAACACACAAATATCTCATTCCTAAAAAGTTATTTTCTAGGTTTTTCTTGCTACCTTAAATGGTAGTTATGTAAATATTAAATAATGTTCATTTTTATTTTCATTTTTAATTATACAAAACCTTTTATCTTAATCTTTTCTTTTATACTCACTTATGGATTTTTAATTAGTGAATCATGAGGGTTTGATTAAGTAAAGAAGGGTAATAGAAATAGCTTTAAGTAGGGTTAATTAGTTGGTTCAAAAGTGAATCAATTATGTCTAGATCTCTTAATCATAGGTCCTTGGAAGGTAGTTCCAGATGGAGTTAATGACACCTCATATCACTCATCCTAACCTCCACTCTCTCTAATCCTTGTGATTAGTAGATGAGTTTAAGTGATTAATTAGGAGGCTTTCTCTACCCTAATTAGTATAGTGTACTAGCATTTACGGTTTGAATTGTGAAAACCTTCGTAAGCTTACCGCCTAAGTTCACGGTAGTATCCTTTCAAATGGGTTAACATGTTAGGAGAGTGGTCTAGAGAGTTAGTTGAATTCCTAAGAAATTATTGGATCGATTAACGAGATAGAATCAGAAAGCCACATTAAGAAATGCAAAGGCACTTGTAGTCATTAAGGCCGATAGATGTTTATTCCTCTCAATGGGCCCGTTGATAGGATAAGCACTTAGCGAACTAGCTATCACCGAGACACCATCGGGTTAACCGAGTAAAACCCGTTGTCAAACGAGTCCCTAACTCGAGCTCACAACTTTAGTTAGTTAATCTACTAAAACCCTTCTTAACCGAAAAAATTCTCTTGGAAATTCACGACTTTATCCTAGTATATATATATATATATATATTAGTAAGGTAGTATAGCCACTACAACCACAAACTATCAACCAAAACCCCCCTTTATATAAATTCGCTTTTGAAACAGTAAGAGATGGTTATTTGAAACTCATTTACATCAGGATGATCATAGGTAATCAAACGCCCTAGATTTGGAAGTAATCAAGGTGTTGATATTTCTTGCAAGTTCGAAAAGAAATACCCGAGCAGAATGCGGTTGACCGGCCCAAAAGAAGAGACGACCGACCTAGCTGAGGACGACTGACTATTCGGAGCAGTCTACGAACTCGTACTCCATGAGATGGAGGCACAAGGTGTTTTGCGAGGCTATTCCTTGAAACATAGGTCGCGAATGCAATTATCTATTTCCAACAACATTATCTATGTGAATCTAGACAAGGAAAGAGCTATACACTCAATGGTTTCAATTCTTTGGAATACTCCATGTGTAATGAATAAGGCTAAAGAAAACACTATGGCAAAAGGAGTTACTAGAAGGAAGGCGATGTGCATGATCAACCAAAGGCTAAGAGCATCTACTGAGAAACCTCCAGATAGGTAGCAAATGACATAATACAAGACTCCAAATGAGCTAACCAAGGAGCTATATTCAAGGTACACGAAAGGATTAAAGGATGTAAAAGAAGCAGTTGATAAATGCCAAATAATAGTTAGTACAAACCCACTCATTCAACATGAGAGAATGCAAACTGAGAGGACTCAATTAGAGTCATCAACGAGGCCACTTGCATGCAACTTTACTGTAAGTTTTACAAGTTCACCATATGCTGGACCAGGATTTGGAAGAGGACCAGGAAATCAATGCACAAATCAAGTTTGAATGCCAAATTTGGAATGGAGGAGCATAAATCAGAAAGTGGAAGTATAACATCACCCACGCCACCCTTATCAAGGAGTATTTTTTCATTTCAGGCCACAACAAAATCTCACCTCACAACCAACCCCACCACCAACAATAAGTGGTATCTCGATGGAAGATTTCAAATACTTGAATGAAGTCATGAGAACGATGATTTCCCCCCCCCCCCCCACAGATGGCATATATGCAAGGATTATAACCATGATGCATAATTTAAAAGATGTTGCTGCAATAGGAATCCATAACGCATATGATATCCGAACAATCAAGACAACTCTCACATTTGCAAAAGAGGAAGGTTCAAAACATGTTGGTACAGAAGGAAGCCTTGAGAAGATAGACAATAATGTGGCACAACAGATTGATACCAGAAGTTCATAACAAGCTATCTCAGGGTCGAGTTCAGTCATTAACCAATGCCATTTGATGTACAACTTAGTTCGAATCTGAAGACAAATGATGAAAAGACTCCGGTCGACCGACCATCGTCACAGTCGACCGACTCGGTGAGAAAAAGCACTGCAAAGAAGGCAAGGAAATTCAAACGTGAACGGTTGACTACCTCGAGGAGGATTTTAAAGATATCATGATGGATTGTGCAGTGCATGGGAAGGAATTTACTAAAACCATAGTCATTCCTGAGAAAGATGTAAATATTGTTTCCCCTATCATAGCCAAAACATGATGAACAATTGAAGCAAGTAATATGATGCTTAAGCTACCGGATAGAACTGCACACCAAGCTGCAGGAATGGCTCGAAATGTTTTGGTCCATATAGACACGCTTCACATACTGACAGATTTTGTCATCATCCGACATGACTCGAACTTCAAAGAACCACTCATCTTGGGTACACCATTCCTTGCAGGCCTTCAAGTTGAAATACAGAAGAACTTCCACTTACCTATTCAAACTCAATATGCTCTTTTCAACTCAATCACTCACCAAAAGAAGGATGCACAACAAAAACCTGCTGGCAATCCTCCATAAGCTTGACTCACCACTACCATCAGCTTAGTGGGAGGCAACCCACTGGTACATTTTCTTCATCTTTGTAGGATTTTTCTGTTTTTAAGCTATGATTTGACAAAAAGCAATTTGTCGGATACCCGAGTCCACCGACCAATTTGTCCCACCTCTCACTACAAGAAAAGACGCAGATTTCCAACGCCTAGTGAGACAAACAGCTGATCCATCGGAAATACCAAACCAATTCCGAAGAACTTCCGACGGAACAAGCTGAGATTTGAATTCCGTCAAAAAATGATCCGTAATAACCAAAGAAGAAATTCCTCAAAAGTTAATTTTTCATTACCGACGACTACATCACCTTCAGGCACTACCATCGAAATTTGACAGATACCTTGACTGTTATTCATCCGTCGAAAATAATGTTATCGTTAACTAGCCGTTTTAATTTTCATCGAGAAAACATTTTTCAAAATCCTTTCAATACTTCGTTACCCACACTACAAATAGAATTGACATAAAAACCATATAAACATAGGAATTTTGGGCGTTAGTTTTTTCGAGGTTGGATGGATATGCCTCACCAAATTCAAGGGAGTAAACTAGTAACAGATGAATACTCGAGAGGGCTTGCAGAGTTCATGGGACTCTCAGCTACAACATGTATCCGTGAGAATAGGTATGATGTATTGTCCTTGTCGTAATTGCAAGAATGGGAACTCAAAAACTATTAATGTAGTTTTGCACAAATGGTTTATACAAGGTTATAAGGTTTGGCATGCTCGCGGAGAAGACGATTTAATGGGGAGTTTTGGAAATAATCGTTAAACAAAAATTTTATTATGTTGGGGAAGATATAATAGCATGATAGATATCGCATTAGGGAAACGTAGGTGATGTGAAACTGGTGAATGATGCTCTTTAACAAAAACTCAGTTCCGAGCGTGGATGACAACGGTATCATTGAAGAACCTAATTTTTCGACCCGAAGTTTTATGATATGCTTGACGTGGCCAAGCGACCGTTATATCATGGTTGAAGAGATGGTATTTCGTGTCTATATGTTTTCACACAAATGATGACCATTAAGACGGATCACAATCTAAATGATATTGCATGGATGCTTGGGCTTGTTTTATACACGACAATTTTCCAGCATATAATCTTAGAAATAAAGAAGTTAATTCTTATTCTTTCATCAGGTTTCAAAATGCGCTTTGTTCCCATATAAGTTGTAGGTACCGCTTGATATAAGGTTTTAAGGGTTCGCCACGAATCGAGGTCATTCATTTCAAGTACAAAGTCCTATAGAAGAACTTCGTTGTGGTGAGCGGGAAGGCTCATTCTTTTCCACCTAGTTTATATTTATGTCTAGGCGAGTTTCTTTTGGTTGTTTAGGTCTTTGGTATTTGCAGCTTCTTATTGTAGTTTTTTTTGTTCCTTAGTTATTTTATTTTTATTTTTCTCGATTTCCTATATTTCTCCTTAAATATATGTCAAATCAGAATAAATTTGTTTATATCTATATTTGATATGAAATTCGAACCCATAAGAGACTCAACAAAATTGTGATACATGACAAGAACAGTTGTGGAGAGACTCAAAGGAAGTTGGATACATGACAAGATCAGTTATGGTGGAGAGTTATTTGAGAGTTATTCAAATTCTAAACCGAATGCTCTTGTTTGCCTTATTTAAAACATTGGGGCATCAAAATCTAACGGTCACAATTCTATCAACATGATGATGTGTTGAAGCCTCTCTATACCATCCATAAAATTCCAAAGGCACACCAGTTCCTCCCCAAGTTTTCAAGATACAATGAGCATCCAACTTCCCTTATTTGGCCTATTTTGTCATAAATTCTCCAACAGCTGTTTTATTTTGTGATTTATTTCTTGTTTGAAACCTTAGATATGTTTTATTTGAAGCCTATATAAGCTTAGTTCATCAGTCATTGGAAAGCAACCCATCGTGTGATCATAAGTTTTGTGGTTTCCAAGCTTGTATAACCATGTGTGCATTTGTATAACTATGACCAGATTGAATGGGAGTTTTTGGAGGCTGTTCTTCTCCGTCTGGGTTTTAACCCGACGTGGGTTTCTAGGATAATGTGGGGTGTCAAATCAGTATCTTATCAGGTGTTGTTGAATGGACAACCTAAATGACATATTGCTCCTCACAGAGGACTTCGCCAGGGAGATCCATTATCACCATATCTTTTTATCCTTTGTACGGAAGTTCTAATTGCTAATATTGAAAAGGCTGAAAGGGAAAAGAAGGTAACTGGAATGAAAATTGCTACTAGAAGCCCGGCTATATCCCATTTACTCTTTGCGGATGATAGTATGTTCTTTTGTAAAGCGGAATCTAGGGAATGTAAAACTATTTTGGACATTATTCACAATTATGGGAAAGCGTCAGGACAAGAAATTAACTTGAGTAAGTCTTCAATTTTATTTGGTAAGAAAGTCCCTAACCCTAAGAGGAGGCTTTTGAAAAACGTACTTGGAATCTCTACGGAAGGAGGAATGAGTTCTTATTTGGGAATCCCTGAGGATATAAGTGGCTCCAAGAGAAAAGTCTTTAACTATGTTAGAGAGAGGCTCAATGATCGAGTTAATGGTTGGTCGGGGAAATATTTATCCAAAGGTGGGAAAGACATAACGATTAAATCAATGGCTATGGCCTTACCCTCACACATCATGTCGTATAATAAAATTCCCCAAGATCTTACCTCAAAGCTTTCGGATGCTATCTCTAAGTTTTGGTGGAGTTCCAAGGGCAATGATCGTGGTCTTCATTGGGTGGCTTGGGAGAAAATGTGTAAATCTAAAAGGGATGGTGGGGTAGGTTTCAGTTGTTTGGATAAATTTAACGATGCACTATTGGCAAATAAATATTGGCGTCTAATTCAGTATCTGAATTCTTTAGTCGCTAGGGTACTTAAAGGAAGATATTTTCGTAAGGTACATCCCTTGAAGGCAAAAAAACCGAATCTTCCTTCTTTTGGTTGGAGAAGTATTTTCGGGACTAAGGCTTTGGTGGGAAAAGGTATTCGCTAGGGTATTGGTTGGGGTCTTGATATTTCTGTTTGGCAGGATCCTTGGATCCCAGAGGTTAACCCGAGGTTAGCTACTGGTCGTGGATCGACCCTTCATCCCAATTTGAAGGTTAGTCATTTGATTAACCCGGTTACCAAGGATTGGAATTTACCTATCCTTCATGATTTTCTTTTCCCTGAGGACGTTCAAATTGTGAAGGGAATGACGATCAGTCATAATTAGACACAAGACTCCTTGATATGGCATTTTACCAAATCGGGGAGATATACGGTTAAGTCCGGTTATCGATTAGCAATGGCTTTGGCGGAGGAAGTGGAGTGGGGACCTAACTGCAAAGCAATTCAGGCTTATGCTTGGAAGCTAAGAATTCCCCCGAATATTTCTCATTTTATGTGGCATGTTGCCTATGGGGTTCTTGCAGTTACTTATGGGGCTCTTGTAGTTACTTATGGGCTCTCAAGTCGGGGTTTGCAATGTGAGAACATTTGCAAACGGTGTGGGGCTGGTATTCTCTATAAATACATCTATTACTCACTACAAGAAAGGGTCGGCTAATCGTTTATTCACTGCTTAGGATAAGTTTGCTCTGTTTTAGTTTTACTTGGTTTTCTCACTGAGAGGATTTCTCACTAACCTGCTACTCGGATTTGATCGGTAGTAAGCTACGTATTTGTCGGAGTGATATCGCCGGCTCTCGTAGAGTTCTTTTCGAGAGCAGCTGACTTCTCTCCTAGCTCAGTACACGTTTGAATAGTTAAAAGTTTTGACATTTGGACAAAATTTAGCTAGGTCTTGTTTTTTAAAACCTCCAAACCATCAACCAACGTTTTTTAAACATTGTTGCTCTGGAGGATCGCTCCACCTACGCGATAAGATCCTTTTTCGGTCATCATTGAACTCACCTTGGCTCGGCTTATTTTATTTTGGTCTTTCCATCTAAAGTGCCCTCGCAAAAGCCATATAACTCCGAGACCACTTTATCTTTCCAGACCCGACTTTAAGTAAATCCTCTTTTTTTTCCCGACTTTACTTTCATTTTCCGACATCAGTTATGTGGTCCAATTACTAAGTTCAATGTCAGAGAATCTTCGAGAAACACAAACCTATTGCGTATTTCCCAGGAACTTTACGTTTCCTCTATTTTTGGTGTTGTAAGAGGTTTGCTACCCAGCAGGACGAACCCGCTCCACATTACATTCTAGCTCACCTTCGAGATTACAAATCCACACCGGAGGGCATCCTCAATCCTCATAAGCACTCATACCGCCGTCTAACAGGCGTTACTAACGCATTCTAGGAATATCATAGTGCCTAGAGTTCACTCTGTTTTAAGCTCAATAGCTAGCAAACGAACCTTTTAGTCACCTCGAAAGCCGACTAACACTAGGGACCAACTGAATGTAGGCCCAAGTAGCTTCAAGGCCCAGATCCACGTTGGATTTGCGTATACCTTACAGGGGGACGTTTTTTACCCGAAACATTATGATAGTGAAGAAACTAATCTAACAAAATTTCTATGAAAAAAGATGCAGGTTATCCAAAACAATCTACATTTCAAGATGTAATGGATTATCAAGAAAAAGAGTTATGGCTCAAGGCAGCTGATGATGAAAAGGATTCGTTGAAGAAGAATCTCACATGGGTATTGGTAGACAAACAAAAACATCAAAGAGTTATAGGTTTTAAATGGATCTTCAAGAGAAAAGTTGGTATAGCAGGATTTGAGCTACCAAGATTTAAGGTGAGGCTAGTTGCAAAGGGATACTCTTAGGAGGAAAGTGTTGAGACTGGGTTCAACTTCTAACTATTTATAATTAGAGGGGTTCGTTTTTAGAGAAATTTTAAGTAAAAGACAAAAATAATCCTCGGAAAAAATAACTTTATTGATTATTGCGGTTTACAAGATTGTTAACTCGGAATGCCGAGTTAACTTTTATCAAAGAGAAGTATTAAACCTAGGTTTTCTAGTAATTCTTCTCCCCGATTCTGAATGATCTTATTTAGTGAAAGGGGGTGTGTATTTATATATCCTAGTAGTCACTTATCTAATCTCATGGGCTAACCTCGGAAAAATGGAAATATTCTATTTTTTCAAGATCAGGAAATCGGTGATAAGATTTTATCTTATTATGTCCGAGTTTAGACTTCGGCGAGGGACGAAGTAGTTTACACCCCCGCTCCAGACACTAAATTCCGATCGTTCTTCACCGATGTATCCCTCGGTCATCTGGGTCGAGGGTTCTAATCTTGTTGAAGGGACTTATGACCTGATAAATTATCAGGGAAAGGTCGGCAGGAGCCGAACCTCAATTATCGCCAAACTATTCATAAAGGATGGTAACCCCACCATCAACGGTAAGTCCCCCCTAGTTCGTCCAAGGATGTCTTAAGGCAGATTTGGTGAATTTCCAAAATTAAGTAGCTTGTCGATAAATGAAGCTCGGTTTTTGTCGATCTTTGTCTTCTGAAGTCTTGAGTCTTCTCTTTTTTCTTGATCTCGTCCATCAATATGGGCGGGAAAAAATGTAGAAAGTGAAGGGTCTCTCATGCCACACGCGCTCATTTCTCGATACTCTCAAAACATTTCAACTTCCTTATGACGTGTCATTTTGAAAAGAGGCGTAAATAAATGAAAAGGAACGACGCCTCCTTCCGCCTGAAACGATGACTAATCAAATTCTTTTGACGCAGAAAACGAAACAACAATCACCGCTTATAATCACTCCTTCACCCTCCGAGGTAATCTCCGATCTTCTTCTTTGAACAATTAACATCTTTCTTTCTAATAATGACTGAAAGAAACAATTTCAAGGTTTCGGTTTTCGGGAGTAAAATCTCGTGGCTGAATATCCCAGATATCGGACACTCTCTTTTTCTAAATCCGAGATCCGAAAAATCAAAGAGATTGCTCAAATCCCAATGAGATTGAAACCATAATTTCAAGGTTTGACCAGAGACCTTGGACTTCACCACCGGGTTACATCTGTCTTTACGAGAGCTTCTTCTTTGAAGCTCATCTTTGGTTCCCAATTCGGCAGTTAATGGTGAGTTACTGTGCTCGTCGGGGAATGGCCATGTCTCAATTAACGCCCAACTCAGTCAAAACTATTACTGGAATCCTAGTCCTTGCTGCAAGATGTGGTGTTTGACTGAATTCCTGAAAACTAGAGGAATTAACAAACTTCACAGCCTCCAAAAACCCGAGGGGAGCCTTCAATATTGATATTAAACCCAAAAGGAAGATACTCACTGGACTCCGTCCAAACACAAAAATTGTGGTTTCGGAGCTATTTTTATGTTTGAATCAACCAGGCTTCGGTTTATAACCCTGAGGCCACAATTTTCCGAAACTGGAAGACCACAATCGGTAGAAAACTAGGTCTTTTCTTTCTTTCTTTATTTGAATTCTAACCACCTATTTTTTTATTTTTCAGTTAAACCAAGCTGCTTCCGAGATCTTCCGCAAAAAAGTTCCGAAGAATTAAAAAAACTTAAGAAAGAAGGGGAACTTCGGTGGGGTGACATTCATCTTATTCATATTCGCAGAGCCATTTCCTAGACAGGTATGTTTTCCCCGAACTTTTCGAACCATATTACAAACTATTATTAACTTTACAAACAATCTTCCAGGAAGGGAAGACTGGGAAAAAAATTGATCTCGTTCCTAAAATGAAGATATCTAACCTCGAAGGAGCATTTGGCAGCAGCCGAAATTTCCTTTGGAGGAAGAGACAGAACACCGAAGCAGTCAAAAAGCATAATGCTGAAGCTGCAAAGAAGAAGAACGCTGAGAACAGGGAATGTACAAAGCCTGTGAGGGAACAACACGCGTTTCGATTCTATTTTGATGGTGCAGACATTCTTTGCAAAGATAAGGACAAATGCACCGAACTTTTGCGGAAGGCGACTGGTTATGACAGCCGTCTCCATGAGATCTGCTGCGAATCTGATACTCTAGAAGCTCTTTCTTGTTCAATGTTCATGGTAAACCACCAACCTAGGCATCTTTTTTTTTAATCATCATTTATACTGAGTTTACTTATTTTTATGTGTTTCAGTCTGTGGGTTTCATCGATCAATCATTCCTTCGGTACGAGAAGAGGCTGGCCGATTCGGATTTAAGGATTGGCTATCTTCTGTCTGAGAATGGAGATTTAGAGCAAAGATCTCTTGATGCCGAGAAAGCTCTAGCAGAAGCGCGAGGCGAAGTTGAAGACCAAAACAAGAGCTTGAGTAATCTGAAGGCGAACTTCGTGGAGGAAGAGTCGCAAACTTCCAATCTTTTCGAAGAAACTCTCGGCTAATCACCGAACTGCGGGAGGCTAAACGTCAAATTTTTGCTATTTCGGAGGATATGGACGTTAATCGAGCTATTCTGGACTCCAAATGTACAGAGTATTTTCACAAAGGACAATTGGATGGTCAACGCGCAATCTTCGACGCCTGCCAAAAGAAGTTGGACAAAGTCTGGGGTCCCTCGAAAAATATTCTGAAGCTTTCGACAAGGCTAACGAATATGGGCAAGCTGCTGCTGTTGCTCAAAACCTTCGTTCTCTTCTTGAAAAGGGGTTTGCTATCTCGGAGGAAAACATTGCTGAAGCCGAGAGAGAACGTGATTGACTGTTCGATCTTGCAGACGCTGTTTCAATTCCAGAGTTTCAAGACGAAGATTTTAATTTTCAGATTGGTAATCTTATATTAAGATCTTCGAATTGATACCAGTCTTTCTATCTTGTAATAACAATTAAGTCTTTGTTAATAAAAAAATTTTCCCGTATGTTTGGAATGTTTACTCGAAACTTCAAAACTGAAAATTTTGAAATCCGAAAATAGCAAACAAATAAGGCGCGCTTTCCCTATTGATTTGCTTAAAGTTTTACAACAAGTCCTATTTTATCAGACTAATTGTCGAACATTTGCATTCGGTAAAGAATGTGGAAGGCGAGGCTAGTTGCAAAGGGATACTCTTAGGAGGAAAGTGTTGAGACTGGGTTCAACTTCTAATTATTTATAATTAGAGGGGTTCATTTTTGGAGAAAGTTTAAGTAAAAGAGAAAAAGTAATTCTCAGAAAAATAACTTTATTGATTATTGCGGTTTACAAGATTGTTAACTCGGAATGTCGAGTTAACTTTTATCAAAGAGAAGTATTAAACCTAGGTTATCTATTAATTCTTCTCCCCCATTATGAATGAAAAGATCGTGATGGAAGACATAAGATGAAGTATCCGGATGAATCATATCTTCTTAAGAAATAACTTTATGAGCTCAAACACTCACCACGTCTGTGGAACAAGAGGTTCGACGACTTCATGATTCATAATGGATACCAGAGGAGCAATTATGATCACTGCATATACATGAAGAAGCTCAAGAGTAAGGCATACATCTCTCAGGAAGACTACATATTGAAGGTTCTAGATGACTACAACATGGATCAATGTAAATCATGAGCACAGCTCCATAAGCTCACTTAGAGTCAAAAGCTTCAAAGGATGAAGAACTTTAAGATCATCATGAAGATGAAATGAAGAGTTTTCCATATCAAAATGTTTTAGGGAGCTTATTGTATGCAAATATGCAATGGTGGGTACACGACCTGGCTTAACTTATCCATTAGGATCAATCAGTAGATTTATGAGCAACCCAGTAAAGGAACACTTGGTCTGATAAAAATAGAGAAGTTACCAACGGTTTACAATCCGGCAGACATCTTTACAAAGTCATTATCAGTCAGTAAACTCAGGAAATTGATGATGCTTCGAGTAAGAAAAGAGTAAAGCGAAAGAAAGAACTAACTTCTTAAGTTATTTCAGGAAACAACAAGAAGCAAAGAGATAAAGCCTAAAATGGATATTTGAAGGACTAGGCTACAATCTCCTATCCTAAGGCCCAAGTCAAGAGGACCAAAGGAACAAGTTTAAGATGCTTGGTTCAGCTCCTTGAAGTGATGCGCGCTGGTAGAGCTTCTAAACGATCTAAAAGATCTGATAAATCAAGTTGATGATGTTAGGTGTGTCTATCTTGTGGACTAAGAAGATAATTTGAGAGAGAGGAGAGAGATAAGATTAGTCTTTTATTAGCTAGAGAGCCTTTGTTTCTTGTAGAGTGAGAAAACTAGGGTTTGGAGAGAGATAAGCGAGAGAGGCGAGTTCTTGTCTTTGTATCATCTGAAGTGAGTAGTTTCTAGGTACAAGTTTAACATATAGAAAATTGGTAACACAAAGAAGTAGCGTTTGAAAAAAAAGGTAATAGAATGCCTGATAATCAATAAAGAAGTGAGAGAGAATTGTTGATAAAAATGGTGTGGGAAAGCAGTTGTGAGAAACAGCTGAAATAGGAAAAGCTGTTGGAATAATTATTTTTTAAAAAAAAGTTTTTAATTGTTTTCTAGTCGCTGAGAGTAAACTTAAAACCAGTTCTTAAAGTTTGGGAAGAATATATAGGTTCCGATTGATAAACATAAGCGGAACGGATATATTAGCTGATATCGAAAGTGGTAAGCGGTTGAGGAATAGTGTAAAACTGTGAGAGAAAACTGTTGGTGAAAGCGGTGATAAAATATTAAGAGAAACGTTTTTATTGTAGCTTTTAATAACGTTATTGTGATTGGTGACTGCAAAAACGTTTTACTTCCAACCGCAACGGTTGGAAGTACACCAATTACAGCCATATTCTTGCCATTTACGGCATCTACAATAACAAATTTTATTAAAGATATAAATAATATTAGACAAAAAAGAAATACAAAAATGAAAGAAAAAAATGACATTAGATTTTTATTGACTCTTCATTTCATTACTATATTTCAAGAAAGCTTGAGAAATTTATGTTTATGTAAGTAGGCAAATTTTTCATGAATTGATATATATCTTTTTTTATAGCTTGAGAAATTAATGTTTATGTAAGTAGGCAAATTTTTCATTCATATATATATATATATATATATATATATCTTTTGTTATATAAAAAAAAGTTTAGAGTTCTGTGAAAAAATTGATAAACATTTCTCCGCAATCATTCACGAAACTATATAATTTTACATTGTTTTACGTAATAATCATAAATTACTTTTCTTTAATACATTAACTAAAATTTTATATATACATAATATTATTTTATTTATAAAAAGTTGTATATATTATATGTTTAGAAAATAAAAAAGTAAATTTTATTTTTATTTATCAAATATTCATTTTATTATGATATTATTGTAATTAATTAAATCTCCATGAAGAGGTTATGTTATTAGATCACATATATATATATGAGTTTACAAGGATAATAGAGACACTACAATGATGAATATACAATGGAATATTCTATATCTTTATCTAATATTTCCCTTCAGTCGAAGCGGCAGAAGGACGAACGCTTAGACTGGACCAAAAATCAAGGAATAATGATGAAGGTAGACCTTTGGTGAAGATATCTACGTATTGACGAGATGAGAGAACATGTAAGACCCGAACCTGACCAAGAGAAATATAGGGACTAATGATGTAGTTTAGAGAGTCTAATGATGTAATTATTAGATAGATGTCTTGGGGGCTAAGTTTAGGTTTTCCTATATATTGTAACTGATACAGATGAAATCAATAACAAGAATTATTCAGCAATCTCTTATCTTGACATGGTATCAGAACCTCCCTTTGGCCTGTGATAAGATTGTTTGAAAAAAAAAAAAAAAAAAAAAAAAAAAAAAAAAAAAAAAACCTAAACCTAAAACGATAGTCGAGCTTTCTTGCTGCCGCCGATCATGACCAATATAGACAACCCCCTCCTCCGTTCCCTCTTCCACCACTACACAAGCCCTCATCTCCCCGTATTACCTTCACCCCACAGAAAGCACAGGACATGTGCAAACGCATGTTCTCTTAAACGGCGTAAACTACGAACGATGGTCGAAGCTATTCAGCAACGCCATGAAGTCCAAGCAAAAGTTTGGCTTCCTTGATGGTTCTCTTAAGAGACCTATAGATGGATCAGAAGATGCAGAACGATGGGACATGGTTAACTCCATGATCATCGGTTGGATGTTCGCAAGCTTCGAGGAGAAACTCCGCTCATCGATATCCCTGGTTGATACAGCCTCAGCTATGTGGTCGAGTATCAAACGTCGTTATGGCGTGAACAATGGAACAAAAGAGCATCAACTCCATGCTGATCTCGCGAAGTGTAAGTAAGAAGAAGATACTATAGAAGAGTATTTTGCTCGTCTCAAAATGTTATGGGACGCTATTGCAGAAGGAGATAAGGGATTCGTGTGTTGTTGCAGGAAACTCACTTGTGCGGCAATGAAGAAGTACAACGACAAGCAGGAGCAGATGCAGATTCATCAGTTTTTAATGGGTCTTTCGGGTTCGAAGTTTGGTACAACTCGGTCTAATCTTCTTGCACGTATCCGAGATGAAACCCTTGATACCGCTTACTCTCAGATCATTCAGGAAGAGAGACATCACAACGCCACAAAAGCTGAACAAGAGAAGCCATCCCCAATTGCTATGGCTGCTTCAACAGATTCGAAGCAATCTTTGTTGTGTACGCATTGCAACCATACGGGACATCAAAAGAGTGGATGCTTTAAGCTAATTGGGTATCCGGAATGTTACGACCAGAACCCTTCTTCCAGCACACAATGGAACGGCAACCGTGGTCCTGGAAGAGGTCGCAGCAACAAGGGTCGTGGCTCCTCCCAGCCTCGTGCCAACACAGCTGATGGGTCTAGTGGTATACCGTCGCTTACAGCAACACAATGGTCTCACCTTGCTGAATTCATTGATTCTCAAAAATCATCGGGTTCAGACAAACTCACGGGTAACAATGAAAAACTCATATTATCTGGAACTAATAGTCATTATGATCTGATCATCGATTCTGGTGCATCACATCATATGACTGGAGATATTAATCTTTTGTCCGATCTCACCAAAATAGCTCCATGTCCGATCATGCTTCCTAACAATGGGGTCGCTTGGGCTACTCGTCTTGGCACTCTTTCCCTTGGGGGAAAACTTATTTTGCAGCATGTTTTTTATTCACCAGATTTATCCATTACATGGATTTATGTTGCTCAGCTGCTGCGTGATTTTGCTAGTGTCGTTGTCCTTACTAAACGATTTTGTTTGATACAGGACCAAGCTTCGAGGACTTTGATTGGAGCGGGTGAGGAGCATGACGGGGTTTATCATTTGGCTGGTGCAGTTGTTCCTCAAGCCAACCGTGCCTGTAAAGTTGATAACCGAGATTTATGGCATCGTAGAATGGGTCATCCGTCTACTAAATTTTTAAGTTTGCTTTCTGATGTTGGAGATTTTTCGCGTAGTTCTTGTGCTTTGGATACATGTTGTGATGTCTGCTTTCAAGCCAAACAAACTCGTGTACCATTTTTTGATAGTTTCAATAAAGCTGAGGATTTGTTTTCATTGATTTCTTGCGATGTTTGGGGTCCTTACCGAACAAAATCGACGTCCGGTTCTACTTACTTTCTTACCATTGTTGACGATTTCTCTAGAGCTCTCTGGACACATTTGTTTGCAGAGAAATCAACAGTTCCCACCATAATCAAGAATTTCCTCGCATGGATTGATCGACAATTTGGAAAGAAAGTAAAGACAATAAGAACAGATAATGGCATAGAGTTTACTTGTATGAGGTCATACTTTGCAGATAACAAAATCATTCATCAAACATCTTGCGTGGATACGTCTCAACAAAATGGTCGAGCAGAACGCAAACACCGTCATATACTCAATGTAGCCCGTGCTTTGCTGTTCCAAGAGAAGTTGCCTACGAAATTCTGGGGATAGAGTATTCAAAAAGCGACATACTTGATAAATCAAACTCCGACACCTTTGCTTGATGGTAAAACTCCTTATGAACTCTTGTTCAACAAGCCACCATTATATGATGAGATTCGAACATTTGGCTGTTTGTGTTATGCAAGGAAGGTGCGTCGTTCTACTGATAAATTTGAAGACCGTAGTGCTTGTTGTATATTCTTAGGATATCCATTTGGAAAAAAGGGGTGGTTAGTCTACGATTTGTTGACATCTAAGAGCTTTGTCTCTCGCGATGTCATCTTTCATGAGGATGTTTTTCCCTACTTGGAGCACTTCTCCTCTCCTGTCGATGACACCATTCAGGGGGAGCTATCATCTCCATTATCGTCTACACCTCGGTTAATCTCTGATGAAGACAATGCAGAAATCGCTCACAATGAACCTGTGTCGGTCGACACTCCACAGGTATCGGTCGACACCCTATCGTCATCGGTCGATACTCCCTCACGGTGTCGATCGACACATCACTCGCAACAGAATCTGCTGTAACACCACCCGTGTCGGTCGACACTCCACCAGTGTCGGTCGACACTCCTCTACCAGAAGTCGATCTCTCTAATTTTTGACCTGATCCGTCTGAGAATGTTTCATCACCAGTTGTTGAAGAGTTAGGTCGTGGACACAGAATTCCCAAGCCCTCTGTTCTCCTCAGAGACTTCGTTACTTATGGAAGAAAATTCAATGATAAACCCTCTCACGACTCACCCTCTTCAAGCTCCCTTCAAATGTCTTCAAGTAAGTGTCCTTATCCTTTAGCAAATTTCGTGACTGACAATCGGTTTTCTGTTCCCCAACAATTGTTTTTGGCAGCAGTTTCTGCTTATGAGGAACCGACGTCGTATAAAGAAGCCATGAAACATGTTCACTGGCGGTTGGCTACAAAAGATGAAGTTGTTGCTCTTGAAAAAACTGGCACTTGGGATATTGTTGACTTACCACCAGGAAAACATGCCATTGGCTACAAATGGATATTCAAGGTTAAGCTTCGTTCCGATGGTACTCTTGAACGTTACAAGGCTCGGTTGGTTGTACTTGGTAACCGTCAAGAATCGGGAACAGATTATGATCAAACATTCGCCCCGGTTATCAAGATGACTACGGTCCGTGTTTTTCTCAAGGTGGCATCCGCAAAGAATTGGGAATTGCATCAAATGGATGTTCACAATGCCTTCCTCCATGGTGATTTAAATGAAGAGGTTTACATGAAGCTTCCGCAAGGATATAATGTGGCTGGCAAGAACAAGGTTTTTCGATTGAAGAAATCGTTGTATGGTCTTAAACAAGCCCCACGATGTTAGTTTTCTAAGTTATCTGCCTCGTTACTTCGGTTCGGGTTTGTCCAGAATAAGAAAGATTACTCCTTGTTCTCTTATCACCACGGCAAGTCGTGTGTGTATGTGCTTGTCTACGTCGATGATCTAATTATTGGAGGCAATGATTCTGCTCTTATCTCAAAGTTTAAGGCGTATATGAGTGAGTGTTTTCGAATGAAGGATCTTGGCGCTCTAAAATACTTTCTTGGATTGGAGATTTCTCGAAGCAAAGATGAGATTTATGTTTCCCAGCGCAAGTATGCTCTTCACATTGTTACTGAATGTGGTTTGACGGGTTCCAAACCGTATGATACACCGGTTGAGCAAAATCATACATTGGCACGTGATGATGGAGAATATTTTGATGAACCATCTAAGTACCATCGACTTGTGGGACGCTTGGTTTATTTGGTAATTACTCGTCCTGATCTTGGTTATGCGGTTCACTTGTTGGCTCAGTTTTTTGTTAAGCCTCGTCAAAAGCATTGGGATGCAGCACTTCGAGTTGTTTGTTACCTCAAAGGCACACCTGGTCAAGGTATTTTCTTTGATTCCAAACATGATTTGCATGTGTCTGCCTACTGTGATGCTGATTGGTCCTCTTGTCCACTCACTCGTCGTTCGCTTACTGGTTATGTCGTCTTCCTTGGTGAGTCTCCGGTCTCTTGGAAGACCAAGAAACAGAATGTTGTCTCCCGCTCGTCCGCTGAAGCAGAATATCGGGCCATGTCTTATACCTATTCAGAGTTACAGTGGCTGCTTGAATTGCTCCCTGTTTTTGGCATTACTCGTTCCCGACCCGTATCGTTTTATTGTGACAATAAGGCTGCTTTTCATATTCTTAGGAATTCGGTGTTCCCTTAGCGTACCAAGCATATAGAGAATGATTGTCACCTTATTCGAGATGCATTCCAAGACCGCATACTTGCTTCAGTTCATGTTCGTACTACCGAACAAGTTGCAGACTTCTTAACAAAGGCTCTTGGAAGAGTTCAGTTCTCATATCTTCTTGGCAAGATGGGAGTTCGTGATCTCCACTCACCATCTTGAGGGGGAGTATATGGACTAATGATGTAATTTAGAGAGTCTAATGATGTAATTATTAGATAGATGTCTTGGGGACTAAGTTTAGGTTTTCCTATATATTGTAACTGATACAAATGAAATCAATAATAAGAATTATTCAGCAATCTCTTATCTTGACAAGAAACTTTCTCGCGTACAAAGTGAATATCGATTTCCATATGCTTGGTGCGCTGATGTTGAACGGGATTAGAAGATAGGTAGATTGCGCTGACATTATCACAATAAACAACTATAGCTCGAGACAATGGAAGGTGCATCTCAAAGAGTAAGGAGCAGATCCAAGTAGCTTCGGAAACGGCATTGGCGACATCTCTGTATCCGGCTTCAGCGCTGGAGCGAGAAATGGTTGGTTGGCGTTCGGACGACCATGATACAAGATTATCTCCGAGATAGACGCAGTAGCCGGAGGTGGAGCGACGAGTTGTTGGGCAGCCGGCCCAATCGGCATCCGAGTAAGCCACCAATGAAGATAAAGAGGAACGGTAGAGTCGAAGACTATGAGTGATGGTGCCCTTAATGTATCGAAGAATCCGCTTGAGAACCAAGAGGTGACTTTCGCGAGGGTCATGCATAAAGAGGCAAATTTGTTGGACGGCTTAGGCAATGTCGGATCTGGTAAATGTCAAGTATTGCAGAGCACCGGCCAAATATTCTATATCCTTATCTAATAATTATGAAATGAAAAAATAAATTTTTTTAATGTATACTTTGTATATTTTTCTAATTTTATTATCTAAATTATTTTATTTTCTAATCTTTTAAATAAGTTTAATATCATTACTATTTGCACCGCTACAATGTTACCAGTCGAAGTTATAGTTCCACCTCTTTGTTTTTACAACCGCTTTTTTTTACTGTTTTCTTCCATAGTTTTGCATTATTCTCCAACCGCTCCCCCAGTTCCGCTAACAGCTAAAATTATCGTTCTGCTTTTGTTAACCAATCGGATCCGATATTGTTTCACGTACGATGTCATACTTTTGACAATTTGTTCTTTTATTATACATATATTTAAAGAAAGTAGTCTCTCACGTACTTGTGATACTTTGATTTATTTTTATTTTGGGTCTGGATTGTGATGCTTTAATATCCTAATGATTCTAGTATGTTAATTAATGGCTTAAGATTATAAATATCTGACATTTTCTGACCAATTTACCATTCATTTTTTGAATAAATAGTTAGCGTCTGGTCAACTATTTAAAACATCTGTCTCCATTAGCATATTAAATGCCCTTACTATTATGTTTGATTTGTCAAAAAAAAATAAAAAGAAAAGTCTTTTGTTTGATTTGATATAAATACGCATGTGTAAAGCTTTATACTATACCATACAAAAAGTATCATCACAAAAAGAGAAGAAATGAAGGGAAAATACTTGATCGGCTCGATTTTGGTTCTCTTTTTGGTGATTTCACTGAAGGTGGTCTCAGCTCAACCATATAAATTTCCAAAATTCAGTGAGTATTGTAATCTTGATACCATTAGCTAGGAACCTAATTAATGTAGCACTACTCACATAAATTTAGCAAACAACAATTAAAAAACATTAATAAAATTTAGTCTTAAATTGGAAAAAAAATAATGGAATGATTCTACCACTCCAATTTTTTTTCTCAGTAACATACAGTTCACAGTAATTAATTCGACTTATGTTTAACTATTTTATTAAAAAAAAATCAAAAAAAAATTATTTCATCTTTTGTAGAGAGAAATGTTCTATTTAACTCTCCTTCGATTTCAATTCTCACGTCCGTGTACTAATCAATTTAATGCGTGTTTTTGTTCAATCCTACAAATTGGTGTAGCGTTGATATTTTTTACAGTGAAAAGTTGGATAATTTATACATTTATGCTAAATTTATATGTTGGCACTTAAATTATGTAGAAGGAAAAGAAATAGGGGAGTCAAAACAGAAAGGATCAACACCTCATAGTGTGTCACCGCCGGGACACGGATGTAGCTACAAGTTGCAATCGAATGGCGGATCTTGTAGAAACCCGCCAAATGACCATGGTCGTTAGAAAAAAACATTATACAAAGTAAATGTCTCTATAGAAAAAAGTACTCGTAATCATATATTATCTACTAGTTGATAACCAGCATTAAACGTGGATGAAATATATTTTTTAATATTTATATTTTATGTAATAATATATGAAGTTTGAAAAAAAAAACATTCATACTATTGAATCATGTTTGATTTTTAAAAATATAAAATATTGGAGTATTTGTACTTTTAATAAATATAGAAACAATATTCAATTTCGAAAAAACGTATAACTTAATTTTCTTTTGGCTTGTATAACTAAACAAAATATGTTAATTAGCAAATGATTATAATGAATTATTTTTTAACATTTTTGTAAACAACATTCATTATTTGTTTTTGTGGTTTGCCTTTTTTATTCAAAAGTACTTTGATATAAGACTTTGACTTCAACCTAGATAATGTTACACATAACTGACTGTGAAAATGGCCGGTCTTGACAAAAATCTATACAACATTGGAAAGTGTTTGAAATTGACTCTTATTGATTATAAATACAAAAGCGATTGCCATTGAAAGTTTCTTGATTCTCATCTTAAGGCGATAAATGCCCTCGGTTTATGTACAAATCACTCTAAGAATATACATTGTATTTATTTCTTGTGATTATGGTTGTCTCCACAAGATGGCAGGTCCATTGTTTACCTGAAGTATAATCCTATTGCACAACCCCCTCCTTTTGTTTCGATATTTCTAAGCAGCAACACGTGAACTATAACTTTCAATTTAATATTCGGACTATTCTAACTACTTTTATTATAGTAAAGAAATCTAATGAATATACGATAAACGTTTGATGTTGAATCTATGCAGTCAGAACTAGGGTGCTGATTATCAAAAAAGAAGATTAACTAAATTTATTAAAAGGTGATTTGTAAATAAAAAATAGTATATTACATATGTACGGAACAAATAATTTTGGATCTCTTTAATCATTTATGGGATGGTATATTTTCATCCGTATTTGAGTTAATATCTCATTGCTGGCTTGTTTCTGCATATGTGCTTTTCTGAATGGTAATGTGAACACGATCTTGTCATTTACTAATATAATTGAATAAGTATTTAATAGTTCGAGATTGATTGTACCATTCAACATTAATATGAGCTATATATCAAAGAAACAACTCTCTTTTATATGGCAAAACGTATAGATTTTTACATTCCTTACCACATTTAACAATTTACGAACCATTCTTCGTACTTTTGTATACCAGATATCCATCATCTCTATTTGTCTGTAGAACTACCTATCAAATTGTAGTTCAGGATCTCCATTTCCTTGTGGAACTACCTATCAAATGGTAGTTTGCTTCTTGTATTTTCAATTCTTTTTTTGACTGCCTCCTTTCTTTATCGAGTAGTTAAGCATTCCTCTAAGAGATGTGAATGAGAACATAATGTTGTATGCACTTATGTTTTCACAAAAATTCTTACAAATGTCGTCATTACTTATAAAGAAATACATCAATAAAGAAGACGGTTGTTGGAGTATCACACAGCAATGTGAATTTTCCTTGTCTACATCATAATGAGAAAAAAAATCCTTCTTTCCCAAATTCGTTCATTGAACGACATGGATACATCACAATCAAAGCATTTTTATTTGTTCGAAATCATTTCATATAAATATCGATCAACATCTTTGTCAAGTATCACAGCGCATATTACCTTGTTAATATGGGTAGTTAATGGAAACTTGCAAGTAGGATGCATGAACAACATGACGTGTGCATGTAGCAGACCTCGCTTTTCAAACGCGATTGTATACATCCTTGAATCAAAGAAACATAGTATAAATGTACTACTATTCAATAACAATTTATTGTAGAAAAGAAATTTAATTGAAATTTGAACATATATAGACCTTGATTGGTATAACTTATATTTGATCAGTAGCATAAACCAGCATAAGCATCAGCATTAATTGTTTATAAACTACATATAATTTATTAAATTATGTGATTGGTAAAAGTATAAGCAGTTGGATACAAAATTACCATAATAACATAAGGATAATAATTTAAAACTTAATTAAGTAAGGATATTATTGTAATTCTTAATTTATAATGCCAATGCTAAATCAAATGCTCTAACTTTGAGCATTAGCAAAATGAGCATCTAGAACTCCAAATGCTTTGTTTAATGCTATAAATAAAAATAGTTGATTGGAGATAACAAAGCATTAAACTCACCCAAATGCTTTACCAATCAAGGCCATAGTCATACTTGGTAATGACTTCCCTAATAGATGGTTTTCTGTCAAATCATGCATTAATCTATCAACTTTAATCTTGAAACATCTAATACAAATGTATGGTATATCTTCTGGTCTTGGATGCCGACTTTCAACATACCAAGATATTTCATGCCACCTTAGGTTTCATGTCAAAGTTATAAAAAGATTCGGGAAGCCATAAAATTTTCAAAAAATCATGCATCCAAATAACTTCCCTCATATAATGAGCACCGTCTGTGTAAAATTCAACTACAAATGTCTGGTCTATTTTAAGATTTTAGGTTTCTCATTTTCGGTATCATAAATATAAAGCTGAACAAATTTAGGATCTCCATGTTCCTATGGAACTACGTATCGAATTGTAGTTTGTGGGATCTTCATTTGCTTGTGGAATTATCTATCAAATGGTAGTTTGCTCTTTGTTGTTGAACTGGCTTCTTTTGATTATTGAGTGGTTAACTGTTTCTTCAAACGATTTGAATGAGAACATAATGTTGTTTTCAGGGATATTTTCATGAAAATTCTTACAAATATCGTCATTACTTATAAACAAATACATCAATAAAGAAGGCGGTTGTTGGAGTATCACGCGGCAATGTGACTTTTACTTATACTCATAATGAAAATATATAGTTTTTTTTGTTTTCCTTGTTTCTTAATTCGTTCAACGACATGTATGCATCACAACAAAAACATTTGAATATTAGATCTCCACCATAAAAGTATCTTTTCTACAAATAAAATATATGGAATGGTAGCAAAGATTGGTAGAAAAGATTATAACTTTGACTTAACTGTGATATATTAAATTTGAACAAATTATTGTGTCAAATAAATTATGTGATTTTATTAATACAAATTATAGGTTGTTTAAAATATACTGAAATATTGTGTTTTAAGAAAACCAAGTTTGTAAATATACTTCAGATTTTGTGGGTTGCTCATATTTGAATCCGAGATCATCATAGATTTTTTGGGTTGCTCATATTTGAATCCAAGATCATCATAGTATCACATCTTAATTATATTTATATAAGTACAATTTTAGCTCATATTTCCTTATAACATGTTAATCCGAAATATTACAATCCCCATGATGAAGTGTTAAGGACAATCATATATAATAAATGTGAAGTGAAAAGGCACGGGAGCGTTTTAAGGAGTTTTTAACCAATTAAATCATTCGTAGAGATAAATTACTTTAATTATATATTTTTGTTCCCAATAATTACTTTAATTATATATTTTTTGTTGTAAATAAATATCAAATTCTCTTTAACCAATTAGATCATTCGTAAATATAAATTACTTTCATTATATATTTTTGATATTTAACCAATGGCTATGACCAGCAGCAGCGACACATTTAAGATCAAAAAATTGCTTTAATTTCTTTTATTTTCTCCGTTGGAGGTGATGCGTCTATAGCTATTGTTACGCTCCGGTGATTTCGAAAACGCCATAAAATTCACCGGCTTCAAAAGTGACGCCACGACTCTAAAGTTGCCGCCAAGATGCCACATTTTTGTCTTAAACCAAATTAAAGTTGATGCCGGTGTTCAAAAAATGAACATGCCGCTAGCAGGAGGTTTCCGAACATGGCTAGGTTGACATGGATGTGGTAAGCCTCGACAATGGCAGAATAGACAAGCTGGAGAAGAGAGAAAGACGGAGAAGGGAAAACATTTGTATTCGAGTGAGGGTATTGCGCGTCAATTTCCCGACGAACTGCAAAGAGTTATATGACATAGGTGGCATTAGAAATACCTTGCTGCAAGTAATGTAAAGGAAGAAACCAATCTAAGATAGAAGTTATACTCAATCCATAAATCTATCCATAATTTGGAGAAATTATATTGTTTTCTGAGTCCGTAAAATTCCATGTGTTAGGTTGGATTATGATGACATATGATTACAAATGACCTCACCAATGAATTAGCTCAATATTTCTTGTGGTGTAAAAAGTGGTGAAACCGTTAGAACCGCTATTAGGATTGAATCTGAAACGTGGTAAGGCTTTCTTCTGGCGCGAGAAACAGTTTCTGTCAAAACCCAGAGACCTTTAAAGCATTATGAAATGGTAACTTTGAGGTGTTGTTTGGAGGTCTATTCGTAGTCTGATCATCTTGAAAATTGGTGTTGAGCTTTGTGGTGTGATAGTGGTAAAAAGAGAATGATAAGCTTTTGTTAGATTATTAGCCATTCTTAAATTATATGTAGATATTGATTATTGATGCATATTTATGAAGCAATCTGAATTTTGTTTCAAAAACATATTTTTAAATATTATATCTTGAAGACCAAATTTTTAAATTATATGTTCTGAAAAACTGCATAAAAAGAAAATGATAAGCTTTTGTTAGATGATTAGACATAAATTATATGTAGATACATATTATTGAAGCATGTTTATGAAGCAATCTAAACTTTGTTTCAAGAACATATTTTTAAATATTATATCTTGAAGACCAAACTCTTAAATTATATGTTCTGAAAAAATTATTCTACTTAACAGTAGAGCATCTGATATATTATTTTTTGTAATCTCCAAGAATAATAGATGACGCTAATGAGGTCAAAATGATATTGCCATCATGGATGAAAAATGTGACTCATTTCCAAACATTTCCTTCTATTATAAGTTTCATCGATAAAGCTTTTGTAAATTTATGATATGTTCCTTTTGCAAGGTTAGATGACTGTGCTCTTTCTTGCTGCTACTATATGTTGATACATTGTTCTTCCCTATAATAAACAAGTCATGTCGTGGCAGATACCTGATATTATCAATTTCTATAGCGGGAATCCATTTGAACTAAATAAATTAGTTTGTGGTTTTGTGATTGGTGTGAAATCTCAACTCATTGGCTTTTATTATTTTTCAGATTTTTATTCAGTCTGCTTTTGAGGGAAATTGTTTATGATGCAATAACAAATATTGACGATTCATCAAGACTCATCTGAGAAACCTTCTAAAATGGTTGAGAAACTTGCATTTTCAGCTATACTTAGCAATAAGAAGCAATACAGTCATGGTATGAGACTAATTGTTAGATAAAATGGTTTGGTTGTTCACCGACTCAAGTTGTATATGAGTTTGGTTTAGAACGTTGTGAGACAGTTTGGTATCTGCAATGGTAAACAAAACATTCGTATACTATCTATTTGAATCCATTTTTAAGTTTTGCTTCAATTTTACTGATATAATAAAAAAAAATTGTAGTGTTTCTTTCATTAATACATGACTCAACAAAATAGAACTCCTATTTTCATTCTTGATGTCACATACGATTCTAAACAGGTACATTATCTCTTTGTAACTACCAAATTTCTCTAAAAGAACATATCTTTTAGCCAAAATAAGTATTTTGCATAATCTAACTTTTAAAAAATCAGATTTTAGTTTCACATTTATTTTTCTAGGTAAGAATATTTTGGATCTCAGTGTCGCGGATCCTTAAGGTAACAGCAAAGTTTTCAACTTAACTTCAAGAACTGCCGACCAAACCCGCTCAAATTTATGCAAGATTAGCCTTCATCAAGAGTGGTGTTTATAGATTATTGATATTTGTAGATGCAGATGAATAGTAAAAAAATATTTTAGTTTAGTTTTCAATGTAGTTATTTTGGATTGGATACTAAGTTGAAATAACTTTATAGTGAATTTATACAGAGTACTTACGTGATGATTTGTGTAGGAGGCAAATAATGAATTTGATTTTTTAGAAGTGGTACGGGCGGGATACTAAGGAGAGACGATGCCTAAGTGCAACGGCTCGGGCTTGATACTTTGACGGAGCTAACTACGTTTCACATATATGTCAATGGGCAGACTCTTTATATGTATAATTGTGGTTGATTAAATATATAACTCGATTGAAAATCTAATATCAAATGGTTTGGTTCGATAAATTTTTGGTTTAGTTATTATTCTGGTTTATAGAAATTATATCTTTGATTTGAAAGATCTTCAACGAAACAGGGAGTATTGGTTTATTCTTTTGAAATTTGTTTTTGTTTTGGTTTGATTGGGGTTCAATGGTTGTTGCGTTTCAGTCACTGCACATCACAAATTAATGAAACTGTTTATTTCTTTTGGGTTTTCGTTATTTTTATGGTTATAAATATTAATGCCCGTACTGGGTGCGGACGATCACCTAGTTAGACTATAACCCCGTTCTTTTTATCAACGCAGCGGCAACGGCACCTACACATATATTAAATAGTGAGGGAGACATACAAAAGGGTAAATAGTGAGGGAGACATACAAAAGGGTAGAGAAAAGGAAATTATGCCGATGTGTTTGTATTCAATGGAGCCGCCGGTGCCATTAGTTGCCGTTGAGAAAAACAGAGACCACTATTAATGAGAAAATTCAAATAAACCAACCGCTGCATCTACTTTGATGGTGGTTTTAGTCCCATTTTTAGCTTCTAATTTGTGTGGGTGACGTTGACGCCAATGTTCGTGAAAAGAACAAGACTTATATATAACTATAATTTAAGTTTGATTGGTAAGTTATTTAGAAGATATTGAATCCAATCAAAATTAGAATAAGTAAGGACATTATTAATTGATGGAATTAAAAGACGATAGGCAAGGAAGAAATTTCATATAGTTACACAATTAAGTTTTGATAAATATTATTTTTTTTTTGTTAAAAGGTTTTGCAATATAAATATTAATTGCGTCTAATATAAAACTAGATGTTATGTAATTGAATGTATAAAGATAATGTAGAAAAATGTATAATGCTAATATCGTTAGGAAAAAACATACTAATGAAATTATTATATGATTTCATTTGTAATATCGTAATGTGCTGTAGTTTTGGAAAACTCAAATATGATAGTAGTTAAATTGTATTTTAGTTTTTTTGATAAATTTTATAAAGATTTTGTAGTTATATGACTATTTAATACAACAATGATTCTTAGAAAACTAAACATATCGAATATATTAGGGTACCTCCGCTTAGTCAGTCGATGTCTTGACTTCATGTTCCGATGGCATGAATTTGACGGCTCTTAGAGTATTCATTGCTTGGTGACAGATGTAAAATCTCAAATTCAGTCTCTTTTGTTTCAAAGTTGTATTCTGGTTTTGTTTTTTAGTTTGTATTGTCTTTAAACTTAAGTCTACAATTATATATAATAATATTCATACGTCAAAAAAAACATATTAGGATTAACTAATAAATTTTAGGATTTTTAGTGAAAAAATCCCTCAAGAAAAGATCAATCGTGAAATAACCCCTCAATTTAAGATTTAGTGAAAAAATCCCTCAAGTTTAAATCCGTTAACACGTTAACCCCTCCATGAACAGTATTGTTAAAAAATTTAAAGTTATAGTATGGTGATTTAAAAGGCTTTTGGAAATTGAATATATAAGATAATTGCATTAATTAATATTTGCAAGTTACAAAGATTTTAAATAAATTGTTGTCTTAATATAATGAGATTTACAAAATAATATTTGAGTAATTATAATCGAATTCCTTAAAATTATTTCAAAT
The DNA here is from genome assembly GCA_900116095.1 of Euclidium syriacum. Lineage (NCBI taxonomy): Eukaryota > Viridiplantae > Streptophyta > Magnoliopsida > Brassicales > Brassicaceae > Euclidium > Euclidium syriacum. The sequence continues at coordinate 9,988,129 of FPAK01000008.1, forward strand.
TTATATTCAGTAAGATATATAAAGCTAAAGATAAAAATGACGTAAATTATTTAAATATGATAAAATTCCTCTAAAAATGTTTAATTATGGATATTAGAACATTTTCAGACAAACCAAATTCGAAAAAAATTAAAAAAAATTACTATAACCATATTAAAAATAAAGAACATCAACACACTATAAGAAAAAAGGTTTCTAATAGCGGCTGAAAACGCTCTCTAACGATACCATAGCGTTTTTTTAGCCACTGTCTATTCGCCCATTATAAAAAGTCAAGCGCTTTCGATAACGTTTTTTTCACTGCTATCGTATCGAAACTTACAATAGCGATTTTTTATGCAATTAAATTATCTTTAATAGTGTTGTCTTTGTGCTATTATTATATTTTTAACAGCGTTTTTGTTTTGCTATTATTATATTTTCAACAGCGTTTTCATTGAGTTACTATTAAAATTTTAATAGCGTTTATAAATTGCTATGTTAAATATATCTATAGCACTTACATAGTATTATTTATTATGATGATTGTATTTTTTTTATTTTATTTTATAATATATTATAATAATTTATAATATTTGATTTCATTTTTGAATCTGATCGAATCGGAGATATACGTGGTCTATTATGAGATGAATTAAAGTGGTGACACCATGGAAATCTTTAGGATTCTTGTGGTTTTTCTTGGCCTTCATGTTTACCGTATCAATGTAAATTTGGAGAGAAAAAAGGTAAACAAAATTATGAAATTCAGATTTGATCTCAAAGAAAGAAAAGTAAAAAAAAAAAATTGTCGTTGATGATTTTGGCAATATTCTTAGAGAGATAATTTTGTTTTTATTTGGTTCCATCTTATCCTTTTAATTGTAGTGAATTTGCTGATATATTTACGGTCCAATTTTAAGAGTATTTAAATTTATATTGTCCAATGGCAAAGATATAACAAATGTTGATATATTAGAGTAGGCAAATGCTAAAGTGAAAAGAAGGAAATTCAAACCCACACTACAAAAGGTAATGATCTCCCCTCATACACACGGTCTATTAGTTATTTGATTATTAGGATTTGAGAATAACAAAGGATGTTTTTGAATTTTACTAGACCACACACACGGTCGATTAGTTATTTGATTATTAGGATTTGAGAATAACAAAGGGTGTTTTTGAATTTTACTAGACCATATGATTTTTTTTTTCCGATGGGATTATTTTACTCTTATTAGTTTAGTTTAAAGTTTGTATTGTGATATTTTAATGATATTTTAATATAAAAAGGTTAAATTAGAGGTATTTTAAAAACTATCATAATTTTCATGTTAATTTAAGAAGAGACTAAAAATTAAGAAAGGGTGGCCTAAAAAATGGAAACAATGGTCGAGGAAAAACATTAAGAGGTAGGAAAATACAGAATTTGTTCTAATAATTGTCTCAACTTGCAAACTATTCTTTTTAATAATTTTTTTAAAAATATATTAAATATATAATATTATACTTAAAATGGGAAAATAATATGAAAAAGATACAAAACGTGATATATGAATACAAAACTCACGCGTATACGCGGGTATTCTCCTAATTATATTAAAATCTAATCAAGGATTACATAGAGTTTAGAGTTATGCTTAAGTTTTATAATTTAGGATTTCGAGTTCATGTTTAAAAAATTATATGTTATGGTTTAGGATTTAGGTTTCATTTTTTATAGGGTTTAATTAAAATAATATTTAGTGTGTATATATATATATATATATATATATATATATATAATGAGTTCGATTGGTGAACAAAAGCGGAGCGGATATATTAGTGGTTAGCGAAAGTGGTGAGCGGTTGGAGAATAGTGCAAAACTATGGGAGAAAGCTGTTGGTGAAAGCGGTGACAAAAACGTGAGAAAAACGTTTTTACTATAGCTTTTGGAAACGCTTTTGTGATTGGTGCACATAAATTTTATTTCCTCCAACCGCTTTAATTTAGTGCACCAATCAAACCAATATATTGGTGTAGGATTTACAGTATGATTTCGGATTTGGGGTTATGGTTAAGTTAGAGAATGATAGTTTTCTTATAGTGTTTAGGAATAATATGTTTAGAGTTTAGGGTTAGGTTTTATGTGGGTCAGTTGTTAGTCAAATTCGTTTATACTAAAAATAAGTTTCCCATGGATTAGTCATATTCGTGTAAAATATGTTGGAAACTTTTTTTGGGGTTTCAATAATTATTTAGTGGTTTACGAACCCCAAATCTAATTTCCCACGAATTAGTCATACCGAATGAATGTCAAGGAAAAATAGTTAAGGTCTCGTAAACTACTAAATAATTATTGAAACCAGAAAAGGGTTTCCATGGATTAGCCAAATCCGTGGGATACATATTTTTGCATTTCGATGTAAAAAATAATCGGAATTTCAAAAAATGACATAAGTTAATAAATATTTTTAATGTCCATAAATATTTCATTGTAAATCGTGGAAAAGTGACACAATCTGCTTTAAGAGGTATTGGCCAATCGAAGTATTTACCATGGAAAATCCGTGAAAATATTTTTCTTATATAAGAAAAAGATTTTCTCCGCATAACATGCTCATCTCTTTCTCTCTTCCCTCGCACTTAGCTCCGCCGAGAACATACAAAAGAGGTAGGTTGTTTTTTTCAATTATTTTTTTTCATTTTTCAAATATATTTTTTCAATTAAGATTTTTTATATTGTTTATTTAGTTTTTTGGTTGCTAGAAAATAAAATTTCAGCAATTTTCGGGATTAAATATCAGGATAAGAAATTTATAAATTTACTAGCCATAATTTTTATTTTTCAACTTATTAATTATATTAGTCTTATTTGGGTAGTACTCTAGGAGGTTTGGGTAGTGTTTAGAGACATGGTGCGGAATCTCAACATTTTAGCGTGGACCGGTTAACCTTTTTAAGTTACATAAGGTTTTGGCACTTTCGAGTCAAACGATCCTTTCAACGCTCGATCCGAGGGTACTGATGAGCCGTCTATTTATATCCTGATTTATGGGTTTATTATATTTTCGGTTTTCGGAATTGAGAACAGTTTTTTTATTGTAATAAATAATTTTCGTTTTATTTTAAATTTTCATATTATTTTCTTTTTAAAATTTGCAAATATTATTTCATTAAAATGCAAAAAAAATTTCTATATCCGTGGGAAATTCATGGGAAAACATTCGTCAGAAATTTATGGAAAATTTAGATGGAAATATTCATCAGAATTTTGTGGCAAAGTTCCCACAAATGTGTAGTCGATTATCCGTGAAAACTTTCGTGGAAATTTTCCCAAATAGATTTTGTCATAAATCAATGGATACTTTCCGACGAATGATTTGACAGTATTTCATGATAAAGTTCCCACAAATATTTCATCGAAAATTCGTGGAAACTTTTTGATGAATGATCCGTTAGAAATTTGTGGCAAAGTTCCCATGAATCTTTACCTCGGAGTTCCCACATAGAACGCATTTTAATCAACTGATATTTTTCCATGGGAAATCCATTGGAAAAGTGTTTTTCATAGATTTCCAATGAAGTTGTCCATTTAAAAATGCAGTGTATTTTCGTAGTAACGGCACGATTCTCCGATCTGAAACCTATACCACCAACTGTGCCAAGGAAAAAAAATACCTTGTTAGAACCTAAATATGCGAATAAAAAAAACTCAAACACAAAATTTTAATTTTGTATGTAATTTATTTTGAGTAACTAAGTGATTTTGTAAAATATGTGCTTTTTGGGAGTTGTGGTATTAGTATCATTCACAAACTTTTGTTGGTTTCCGGGTTATTTTTCAAAATGACCCTTTAATAAAGGAGAAAAAGTCAATATTATTACACTAAATATCCAAAGATTCTGTCATAAGTTTATAATTCAATAAAAATCCATATATCATAGTAACCCTCTTTCCAAGAGAGCGAGTTTCATAGCTTTTAAAGAGCCCTCCATTTCATCACAAAGCTTCTGTGGATTTGGTATGACCGTAGGATCGACCCCTATCGAGATTACCATCGTTTCCGCATAACTTAGGAAATGTATTGTTAACGCCTATAAAAAAGAAAGATTATATTAGAAGATAAAGAAAACACAGTTGTTTCCCTCATTCCCCTTCTTTCCTTTTTTTGCAACAAGAGATACGTACGTGAGCATGTCCATAAACACTTGGAGCAATGTAAGCAATCGGATGGCCATGGAAATTGATTTCTTCCATAGGGCCAATCATGTTTGAAACGGATGCCGTTGTGTTCGAAATAAGTCGCTTGACTATTATTGCACATATCTACAAATGGCAAGAGGACTTATATTTAGGTTCGCCAGCGTGAAGATACTAATAATTTTTTAGCCCACTTGAATACTTGATCAATTCGTATACCTTAGCTCCCAAGGTATTGAAGATGAAACCTACATTTGAATATGAGATAGAAGCTTGGAGTGAGTGTTTTTTTCGATCAATAGTTGATTTAGCCTTTAATAAATACACCAAGGGATCGGTTTTTACGCCAATCGAGAAGGGGAAATTAATGGAGCTAAAGTAGTTTCCCCATCTGCATTTCGAATCTTTAGCCATCATATCTGCCAATGGCTTCATTCATGTTTACGTTTAGTGTCAGAATAAATTATATTTAGATTGAGGTTTAGTTAAATCTACTTGCGTAGGTTTCTAACCTGAACTCCACCGTCTGGCCTTAGGTTTACAAAAACAGCAGCACGAAGTCGAATTTTACCAGGAAGTTTGTCCAAATAGCGTGAAAGAGCAGATTGTGTAACTCCGAGTAGAACATCGTTGATAGTCTACTAACAAACACAAGAATAATTAAAAGACAAAAAAAACAAAACCTATAATAAATTGTTATTGATTAGCTTGAAGAAATCAACGCAAAAAACTTACCATATTCATAACTTCCTTTATAAGTTTTATGTCAGCTAGTGAGACAATTCTATGACAAAATTCCTTTTGATTCCTTTCTACACCCACATCGCCTTTCAGAGACGTCTTTGTATCTTTCAAAAACAAAGCCGTGGCCAAGACCAGCAAAAGATCCACCAATGTATTCCAAATCAATGTCACAAATGAACCAATCGCAAATACCCATGAGCATCTACTTTTACGCCCCATTTTACGCCGTTTCAGAACATGAACATCAGAAATTTTGTCCCCACGTGATGTTTTTTGAGTGCACGCGGACAGAAGGGACATTAGAGAAGTTCCATCTCCTAATGAATGGTGAGATCTTATTACACATACTGATTCTGCATCAGATGTTTTGACGTTGAGGATGTGAATGTCCCATAAAGGTCTTGATTTATTAAGAGGAAGCATCGTGAGACGTGAAACGTAATTCTCAACGAAACTTTCACCACCTTCAGAAATCTTGTTCGGATCAATAGTTGGTACAAATACATGGCTTTCTACGTTGACTTGAGTCTTAATCCAACTTGCACCATCACTAGACTGTTGAAATGAAGATTAAACACTAACTTAAAATCCCACGTTCGATTTGCATCGATTAGTTAATATGTGTTTCGTACCAATTTGCTGGAGAAACGAGGATGCTTGTAAACATTGAGCTTCAAGGCACTTAGAATGACGTCAGCATTAATCTTGGTTTTGCAGCCGATCATGGTGATGATGCAGCTGTCGTTGCCCGGCAATTGGAAGGCACGCGCCATCGGGCTGAGAGGTTCTCCGTCTTCCTCCTCCATACTCGTTGTCTCTTTCCTCTTCTCCAGATGCACCTTCGTTTTGTCTATATTTTATATCACTTCCATGTTCCAATGCGATTCATATAATATTAAACTACTTAAACAATATCTCGAGATATGCATGAAATTAACATATAGTTAAAGCCTGACACGCGAAATTTTAATTTATCGATTATAACGTCACCCATGTTAAGTAATATTGCTGTCAATAAAATGATATTGTTAATTTTCTATGTAACAATTTTAGAATTTTTTTTTATTCTCTATTACACTGCTATTTGATCTGATCTTAATTAAAAAAGATTTTAATTTACCTACATGCAGTATCTACGAACACGATAACGATCACGATAAACAGCTCCACGGATAATGATTCTACGATGCAATTTTTCTCACAACACTCAGATCTACAACAAACCATTTTACATATATCATATTTACAATGGGAAACTCTCCCGCAACACATGAGACCATGATAGACGGCTCTACCTATAACACTCTGAATATCTTACAAACTTGCATCCACTAATCTGACTAAATTGTATTCTCTAGGAATTGAATCTCACATCTAGTATAGAAACCTTTAAGCCTTTGACCATTAGTACAAGGAATTTCTACAAAATCGTAAATACTTAATGGTTTGAGAGACAACGAAATTTATTAAAATTTATTAAAATGAACTTTATAAAAAGGAAAACTAATGTTAGGTTCATTACGGATATTCTAAGACATATATTATTTTCACAATATTAATATTTGTTCATGTATCTGTCTTTTTGTATAGAGCTTATGTTTTGTAAACGTACCTTTGTATTCAATAAAATTTGTTCCTCTCTGTCATCCTACATGGTATCAAAGCAACGATCAAAAACCTTAAATCTAATTTTATCTCTTCCTCTTCTTTTATTCTTCTTGTCGTTGTTTCCCTCATCTATCAAACAACGAGCTACTGAATTTTGATAATCTTCTCCTCCTCTCACGACTGAAAAGACTATGATTTCCGACACCCATTCTGACAGACATATGATGTAATACCCGACCAATTCCGAAGAACTTTCGAAAGAACGAGCGGAGATTAATTTGAACAGCATTAACGACAGAAAAAATTCTTCAAAAATTTGTTGTTTATTACCGACGACTTCATCCCCGTCAGGTATTACCGTTGATACGATAGATAGTTTGACTGTTAGTCATCCATCAAGAGTAATGTTATCGTTAACGAGCTGGATTTCTGTAAAGAAAACTTTTTTCGAAGTCCAATAAATATTTCTCTACCCACACTCTACACATATACTTGAGATAACACCATATAAACATATAAAATGTCAGCGTGAGTTTTAGAGTTTGGATGGATATGTCTCACCAAATTCCATGGAGTAAGCTAGTAACGGATGAGTACTCAAAGATTAAGGAATTCATGGGATTCGCAAAGTTACATTATGTAACCATGAGAACGTGTAAGATGTATTTTCTTTGTCGTATCTGCGATAATGGAAGCTCAAGAACTATTAATGTATTTGGCATAATTTATTTCGAAATGGGTATACGAAGTTATAAGGTCTGGCGTGTTCATGGGAAAGATGATTCAATGGTTAATTTGGAATAATATTAAACATTTTTTAATTATGTGGGAGAAGATATGATAGCATGATTGAAGATGCATCAGGAAAACATATGTAATGTGTAGATGGTGAACGATGTGCTTGAGGAAACGCAATTCTGAGCGTGGATAAAAGTGATATCATTGTAGAACCTAATTTGTTAACCGACAGTTTTATGATATTCTCGACGTGGGTAAGCGACTGTTATATGATGGTTGAAGAGATGGTATTTTGCCTCTATATGTTGTCATACAAATGATGACCATAAACACGGACCACAATCGAGATGAAAATATATGGATGCTTGGATTGGTTTTATACACGGCATTTTTTCAAAAGATAATCTAAGAAATCTAGAGGTTAATTCCCTAAGACTCCCATTCTTTCAGCAGGTTTCAAAATATGTTTTTGTTCCCATATAAGCTGTAGGCACCGCTTGATCTAAGGTTTTAAGGGTTTGCCTCGGTTCGCGATAGCTCACGGTAACTTCGATGAAAAGTCGTGTACAACAACTTCATTTTGGTGAAGAAGAAGGCTCATTCTTCGTCGCTCAGTTTATGTTCATGTTTAGACGAGATTCTTTTGAATGTTTCGGTCGGTCTTTGGTATTTGCAACTTTTTATTGTAAATTTTTTTTTGTTTCTTAGTAGTGTTTTTTGTCTTTCTCTATATCTTATATTTCTCCTTAAATTTATGTCAAATCAGAAAATGGTATAGGGGCTATTACAATTTTAAAAAAAAGACATAACCTTCATATTAATAGGGGCTTTTGCAAGATATGTATGTTTCCCACTTTTTCATTCATTTTTGTTAGTTTGAAATTTTGCTGCAAAGTTGATACTTTTGGATAACTATTGACTTTTGATTGCCCAAACTACCTTTCTTTTCAAAATATTTATGGCATGGATATTGTAAATTTATATAGGATGTCTACGGCTTTCTAACCATGTAATATAACATGAATATAGTAGTTTTCCACCAATTGTTGACAATTTCTACATTTGGTAGGCTGTCCATGAAATGTTGACCATGAGTTATCTTGGTTACTTGTTGTCCATCTGAGTCGCCTGGTATAAAAAGATAGTTGTTTATGTACTTTTGACCATGTGTTCATTTAGTACACTCCTAACCATGTGATGATAAGATAAGCTCAAGTCAAATATCACAAAGGCTTGCAAAGGGTGTAGGATTAACTAAGGGTAAATGAGAGGCAAAATTCCTTGGTGGACACATAAATGACGAAAAGCAGAAGATTGTCTTTGATATGTCTCATTATAGCCAACTCTATGTGCAGTTGGAATTGATCCATGGAGCAACTGAACAATTTCAATACTTAAAAAACTCCAAACAAACCGATAAAATGAAGAACGTCGTCTAAATCATGGGAAACTCTCAAGAAACCTTTTGGCATTGATAGAAGACTCAAATACAAGCCGTACACCTGAATATCAGGCCCTAGAAACTTGACCAGAAACACTTAGGCCTCACCGGAGCTAGTACATACACTATTACGGGAAGTTTCCTTCTCCCTTGCCATTATGTGTCCTAGTACTTCATGTAAGAACCAAGAAACGTATTTTATCACTAAGAAGATTCACCATATATGATGCAAGCTGCACCGTCATTCATAGATTTAGAAGAATCATCTCAAACCCTAGCTTTCCTAGAATGAAACAAAACTTACCCGTTTTGTAGATATGTGCATTCCTTGAATGATTCCGGCGAAACCAGAAAAATTAAGTTATGACCCAACTTGGTATGAAATATCAACCCATCATATACTGAAAGAAAGTTGGATACATGCCAACACCCGTTTTGGTGGGGAGTTATTCAAGTTCTAATATGAATGATCCTCAACTTTCCTTATTTGGATCATCGGGACATAAAACCCCAACGGTTGCATTTCTATCAACATGAGGACGTACTATAGCCTCTCTACACCATCCATAACATTCCAAAGGCGTACCAATTCCTCCCACGGCTATTTTCGTGTAATTTTTCAAGATACAAATGAGCCTCCAACTTCTCTTATTTGGTTGATTTTGTCATAAATTCTCCAACGGTTATTTTTCATGTAATTTTTGAGTTGTTTATTGGTTTAAACCTTATATATGTTGTATTTTAAGCCTATATAAGCCAAATTTCAAGCCAATTTTATAGAAATTAATATAAGTATTATGTTTTCTTCAACAAAGAATTGTCTTTGTGTTTTGTCATTTCAAGTCTAGTGTGGATTCACTTTTCTTGTGTGATTTGGCGAGTCTAAAAATTTGTGGATCCAAGTTATTCTACTCGTGGTTGAGTGTGGTTTCACTCAACAACCCCTCTCGATCTCTATCTCTATCATCATCCATTACTCGTGTACATTGCTTGGAATCTCTCAATCATCGTGTGATCATAAGTATGGTGGACTTCGAGCTTATATTACCATGTGTACGTTTGGTCATATTTTCTCCACCTGAATCGTCTAATATATGAAATGATCATGGTAGTTTTCCACGAATTTCTGAAAATATGTAAGCTAGGTAGACTGCCCATGAAATGTTGACAATGAGTTTTCTTGGTCATATGATTTCCACCTGAGCCATCTAGCATAAGAGAATGGTTTTCTAGAATTCATAACCATGCGTACACTTGGTAGACTATCCTCATGAGTCATCTAATGTAAAGCAGATTTTTTTTTGAGTTATGGCTTATGGCCGAATATAGCCCTACTGCAGCAGTCTATAGCTGTCGTACACACAGTGAAGTCAGCCGCTTTTTAAAACAATTAGGTTAGGAAAAAGAGGAGAAAAAATGTTGGAGAGAGAAAAAAAAAGGTAGCATTAGGAGATGCAAAACTTACAACATGATTTGATTTGATTGGTGACTCTTAATCAGATAGTTAGAAAAAAAAAATATTCAAAATGCTACTGATCACAACGACTTTAGATTGTAGTTGTTGATAAAGGCGTCTGGAGAAGGCGGATGAAAAAGACGTTTGGAAATGATTTAGGGCAGTTGAGAAGATGAAATCAACCGCTGCTAATTAGCAGCGTTTGGGTACTCCCTTTACAAATTAGAACGGTTAAATACATATTTTTTTATTTTCGTTTGAAGTTAAATACAATTTATTTTCTAATTGGGAGACGAAAAAATTATACTCTAAAAAATCTAAGAAAATAAGTTTTTAGTTATACTATATTAATAGTTTCAGTTTCAATAATAATTTTTCTTGTGAAGAAAAAACATTTGTAAAATCTTTTAATTAGCATAATTTTGAGACTAAAATATATTAAATTTTTTCTTAACAAAAAAAAATGTTATATTCATATATGGCAATAGCTTATAACCAAATTATATATATGTTATGGGCTAGTCGTAAATATCAAGGGAGTGAAATTAACCCGAACAATAAAATATAAAATTTATCAGCAAAAACCATCTTTACTTGTTTCGTGATTTAAATATAGTCGTTCTAGATTATTGAACCATGATAGTTTAGTGCAGGGGAAGTTCGGAATCATGTTTGAAGTTAGGGTCGGAGTTCTGAAGATGAGATAGGCTTGGAAGAAGAGGAAGTGATCTTCGAATTTAGAGTGAAGGAATACTGAATAAGTGTGTTCAGGTTTATAAGTGTCAAACTATACTTTTCTATTAAGAATAGTGAGACTTACAAGAGCCTCGAGAGCTCGGTTTTACAAGATCGGGTTCAGAACCAGAGATCAAAATCTACACCTATTGCCTAAGTCTAACAAAATGTTAAAATCAATCGACGCTTTCTTTTCTTCTCTTAATGGGAAGTTGTGTTTGTTTCATTGATTGTGTTTATTAGGGGAAGCTCATGTTGGTGAGAGTTTTTGTCGATGATCATCATGCATTTCTGTTTTCGCCGAACTAGGCAGTACGACGTCGTCGCTGGTACCTTGCCATAAATTTCGATTGGAGTGTCCTTTTCTCCAAGGAAGATTAGTTTGCTTGACCTAGCCTGTTAAGATCATCCCAAGAGCCGAGCTAGGGTATAGACTTTCGTAGACTGTTCTCTTGGTTGTAGCTTCCTTGTGATGTGGACAGATTATGTTGGTTCAGTGATGAGCTTTTGTTATGAGCCTCTATTCGTAGACCGATCTTAATTTGGGTCGGGTCTGTGAAGAGTGTTAAATTACCTCTAACATAGATTTTTAATTCTAGACATATTTAGGTAAATCAACCATGTAAAAACAGTTAATTTAATCATGGTAATAGGAAAAAATGTACAGAAATAAATTAATTTAATCAGAGAAGGAAAAAGAAATCCAGGTTTTTTTGGATGAAGGAAAAAAAAAATTATAATATGTATAAAGATGTCTATATTAATGTCATAAATCTTTGTTTTTAGATTTTTTTCTTATTTTTTAATTTAATTAATTGATATGAGTTTTACATGTCTATTTTATTTGAACCCTTTAAAACTTTCTCATTTTTAGTACTAGCATTTTTTTAATATCTTACGATCTTACCATAAATATATATTATCATAACGTTATATAAATCATAAAATAAATATTTTTTTTTTCTAACCAAACATTAATAATTAAAA